>OX387239.1:162155718-172155718 GCA_947561735.1 Cenchrus americanus | reverse complement strand
TTGGAGTTAGCAGCGTCGTGTAGCCGCTTCTTGAGGGCGTCGAGCACCATCCCATTGGCGCGCTCGACTTGTCCGTTGGCCCGTGGATGGGCGACTGAGACGTATCGGACGTCAATCCCGCTGTTCTCGCAGTACTCCCAAAACTGGTGGTTGTTGAAGTTGGACCCCAGGTCTGTGATGATGCGGTGGGGTAGCCCATAGCGGTGTACGAGTTCATCCAGGAAGTCGAGTACTCTGTCAACCTTGGGGCATGTGACCGGCTTGACCTCGATCCACTTGGTGAACTTGTCGATAGCCACCAGTACCCTGTTGAATCCTCCCCGGCGCGCTTGGAAGTGGCCCAATCATGTCGAGCCCCCGGCGGGCAAAGGGCCAGGTTGGCGGTATGGTGACTAGCTTGTAGGCTGGGACGTGTTGCTGCTTGGCGAAGTACTGACATCCTTGACACCTTCTGACGAGTTCTTCGGCATCACCCAGGGATGTGGGCCAGTAGAATGCTCGCCGGAAGGCCTTGCTGACCAGCGTGCGTGAAGACGCGTGGTTGCCGCAGACACCCTTGTGGATCTCCTCCAAGATGTCCTTGCCTTCTTCACGAGGGACGCACTTCATGAGTACTCCAGAGGATGCGCCCCGCTTGTAAAGCTTGTCTCCCACGAGGACGTAAGACTTGGCGCGGCGGACGAGTTGTTCGACCGCGTTCTTGTCGAAGGGGACCTTCTGCTCGCTGAGGTAGTCGATGAAGGGTTGCCTCCAGTCCACGTCGATCATCATGACCTCCTGCCCAGCTGGTGGATGGGCTGGGACAGTGGTCGGTGGCGCCGGCTCCGGGATGGATGGCGCGTGAAGCTCATGGACGAAGACGCCCGCTGGAACTTGAGCGCGGGTGGATCCAAGCTTCGAGAGGACGTCCGCCGCAACGTTGTTGTCGCGGACGATGTGATGGAACTCGAGACCATAGAATTTGTTCTCGAGCTTGCGGACTTCTAGCGATGGCGTCCATGTTCTCCTTGTTGCGGTCCCGGGACTTGTTGACTTGGTTGATGACCACCGCGGAGTCGCCGTAGACTAGTAGCCGCTTGATGCCCGGTGAAGGCCGCGAGGCGGGCCCGTGTAGGAGAGCTTCATACTCGGCTTCGTTGTTTGAGACCTTCCGGAAGATCGCGGGACGTACTTGAGTTGTTCGCCCGTTGGAGAGATCGGGAGTACCCCTCGCGCCGCGCCCTCGAGGTTGAGTGAGCCATCAAAGTACATCACCCAATGCTGCGGTCGCACGGTGGGAGTAGGCGGTGGTTCTCCCGCCACTCGCCAAGAAATCGACTAGTGCCTCGCGACTTGATGGCCGTGCGTGGCTTGAAGTCGATGGTGAGGGCGCCGAGCTCGACCGGCCCACTTGGAGATTCTTCGGTGGCGTCTTGGTTCCTCGGGATGTCGCCGAGCGGGTAGTCGGTGACGACGGAGACCGAGTACTCCCCGGAAGTAGTGTCGTAGCTTCCGCGAGGTGATGAGTAGAGCGTACGGGAGCTTCGCACGGGCCGGTATTGAGCCTTGGACTGCGATAGAACCTCGGCCGATGAAGTAGGCGGGCGCCCCGGACCGGGTAGGCGTGGCCGTCTTCCCCGCCGCTCGACAACGATGGCGATCCGACCACGTGAGTGGTCGCGGCTAGGTAGGTAGAGCGATGGGTCGCTCGCCCTTGTGAGGAGCCGTGAGGATTGGTGGCTTTGACAGAAGTCCTTGAGCCGGGCAAGGGCTTGATCCGCCTCTCGGAGTCCACACGAACTTCTCGTGATGCCCGAGTAGTTTGAAGAAGGGGAGGCCCCGTTCTCCTAGCCTCGAGATGAATCTCAGTTCAATGCCGCCATGCACCCCGTCGGCTTACGGACGTCTTTGATGCTCGTGGGAGCTTTCATGCTGGTGATGGCGGAGATCTTCTCGGGGTTGGCTTCAATGCCGCGCTGGCTGATGATGAAGCCGAGTAGTTTGCCCGAAGGGACGCCGAAGACGCACTTGTTCGGGTTGAGCTTCCAGCGGTACTCGCGTAGCGATGCGAAGGTCTCTTCAAGGTCGTCGATGAGGGTACTGGAGTCCCTGGTCTTGACAACCACGTCATCCACGTAAGCCTCGACGTTCTTGTTGAGTTGCCGCTTGAAGCAGGCCTGGATGGCCCGTTGATAGGTAGCGCCGGCGTTCTTCAACCCGAATGACATGGTCGTGTAGCAGTACGCGCCAAACGGGGTGATGAACGCGGTCTTTTCCTGGTCTTCCTCCTTGATTGCGATCTGGTGGTACCCGGAGTAGCAGTCGAGGAAGCAAAGCAAGTCGCACCCCGCCGTGGAGTCGATGACTTGATCAATCCGCGGCAACCCGAAGGGGTCCTTGGGGCAGTGCTTGTTGAGGTCGGTGTAGTCGACACACATCCTCCACTCGTTCGAGTTCTTCTTGCGGACGAGGACGGGGTTGGCGAGCCACTCAGGATGAAAGACTTCTCTGATGAAGCCAGCTGCGAGTAGCTTGGCGAGCTCCTTCTTGATGGCGTCCCGTCTGTCGTCGGCAAAACGTCGGAGGTGTTGTCGCTTAGGGATGGCCTTTGGATCGACGTTAAGGCAGTGCTCAATCAGCTCCCTGGGCACTCCTGGCATGTCCGCTGGCTTCCACGCGAAGATGTCGCGGTTAGCCCGAAGAAAGCTGATGAGCGCGTCTTCCTATTTCGGGTCGAGGCCGGCCCCGATGGTGGTGGTCTTGCTGGGGTCGCCTGTTCCGAGGTCGACCGTCTTGACGAGTACCTCCTCAGGTGGCTGAGGCTTGTTGGCGGCTCGTCGGACTTCTCTGGGATGTCGAGTTCGCTTGTAGCAAGCTTCTTCGACGCGGCGTAGACCTCCATCATCGCGTTGGGTACTTGGTTTGTGGATGCGATCACCACGGCTTCTGTGTCGCAGTCGTGGGAGATCTTCAAGTCCCCTTGGAGGGAGAGTACACCGGCTGGACTTGGCATCTTGAGTACCAAGTAGGTGTAGTGGGGCACCGCCATGAACTTGGCAATGGCCGGTCTGCCTAGGATGGCGTGGTAAGAGGTCTCGAAATCCGCAACCTCGAATTTGATGTACTCGGTGCGGTAGTTGTCCCGAGACGCCCCGAAGGTAATCGCGCACCACCGAGCCCGGTGGGATAGCCGCGTTGCCCGGGACGATGCGATAGAAGGGCGTCTTGCTCTTGGTGAGCATGGGGGTGACGTCGAGCTTCATTTTCTTCAAGGTTTTGGTGAAGAGGACGTTAAGCCCACTTCCACCGTCGATGAGCACCTTGTTGAGCTTGGAGCCCGCCACCGTTGGCTTCAGGACGAGGGGGAACCGTCCCGGTTCGGAGAAGCTGGTCCATTGGTCCGCGCGGGAGAAGGTGATGGGTACCTCCGACCACCTGAGAGGGGTCGGGACCGCTGGCTCAATGGACATCACTTCACGACGGGTAGCCTTCGCTCCCGCTCGCCGGGCGCTCCGCCGAAGAGGACATTGACGATCTTCTCGGGTTCTTGGAAGTCGTTGTTGTCGCCGTCCTTCTTCTTGCCCTTTTGGTCGTGAGGGTGCGGTGGCTCCGGGTATCCTTGAGTGCATGCTCGAGCCGGTAGCACCGCTCGGTAGTGTGGTTGCCGTTTGGATGCCACGGGCACTTCTCCTTCGGCGGTGTCTTTGAAACCGCCGTAGTTCTTCTTCGAGTTCCCTTTCGCAGGCGCCGGATAGCCGCGACGGTGTTGTCCGCTTGCGCTTGCGGTTGGGACCCGAGTAGTAGTTGTTGTTGTTGTTGTTGTTGTTGCGGCCGCCTTGGTTTGCATTGCCCGCTGCTGCCGCCGCCCTGGTTTTGCTTGGACTTGCCGCGGATGGCGTCGTATTTGGCGTTGGCCTTGTCCTCTTCATCCGCCCAGGACGTGATCATGTCCTTGAGGTGGGGGATGGACCTGGGGCGGCGACGACCGAAGTCCTCGAAGGTGCGGCGGTGGTACAGGCCGTCCTAGAAGAGGTCGATGACCTCCTTGTCGGTGACGTCGACGACAGTGGCGCGCTTGTCGAAAAAGCGGCGCATGTATTTGCGGAGGGTCTCGCCCTGTTCCTGCTTGATCATGGCCAGGTCCATGCGAGTACCCGAACGGCCCATGGCGCCCGCGAAGTTGCTCGTGAACTGCTCCTTGAGCTGGTCCCACTTGTCGATCGAGTGCTTGTCGAGCGACTCCAGCCATGTGAGTGGTGCTTGGTCCGGACGAAGGGGAAGTAGAGGCATTTGGTGTCGTCGTTGCCGCCAGCGTTCTCGATGGAGAGGGCGTAGCATCGGAGCCACTGGATAGGATCCTGCTTCGCGTCGTACTTGGTGATCCCCAAAGGCTTGAACTTGTCGGGGAGGAGTAAGTTGCGAAGCCGAGGTGAGAAGGCGGGGAAGCCGTCGCCCTCAGCGGAAGTGGTAGACTTCTTCCGCCGCAGCTCCTCAATCTTCTGGCGAGCGTCGTACCCACCGTGCGAGGCGCCGGAGGCGTGGCTGTTCGCGTGGCCTCGGCCGCCGCGACTGCCGCCGCCTCCAGCTCTCTCGTTGGCCCCATGGTTGGAGCCGCCGCCGCCGCCGCCGCCGCCGCCGTCAGGGTCGTTGCCGCCGCCACCGGCCGGAGCGCGGTGGGGAACGACTTCTCGGTTGCCTTGGTCTTCTTTGTGAAGGTCCGCCGGCGTTGGAGTGGCGGCGGTTTGGCTCGGCTGGAAGGTCAGCTCGAGTACGGTTGGGACCAGCGTTGGCGCTGCGACTAGTAGCTTCGTTGTCGCGGGGGTTTAGCCTGGAGGAGGTTGGTTGACTCTGTTGTCGACCCGCATGAAGTAGGCTTCTTCAGCGAGCTTGGCGATGACCTCTCCAGCACGTTTGCCCTGAGCCTGGCGTGCGATCGTTGTGATCGACATGAGGCACTGCTCAGGGGTGGTGTGTACTCTGCTCTCGACCGCCTCGAGAGCTTCCGCAAGGTTGCGGATGGGGAGGTTGTCTCCGAGCCGCCGCGCGCCGTTCGGCCGCGCTTCCCGTTGCGTTCGCGTCGTGCGTCCCCGTTGGCGACGGTCTCGTCCGCGAGGTGCGTTGGCGAGCGGCTCGTCCGCGGAGATGTCCTCCAGGTACTTGTCCTCAGCCGTGCCTGAAGGTCCCGGGGTGTCGCCGGCGACCATGAAGACTTGGCGATCGGGGGTACCCATGCCTGGACTCGAGAGGGTGCCACCTCGCCTTGGTGTATTTGAGTCGGCCCCGGTTAGTGGTGTTCCCTCCCCGGAACGGTAGCGAGTCGATGTAGGCGACGTAGCGCGAGTCTCCCTTTACCGAGTCGGCGGCTTGCGGTCCGGCCGATGACGTATCTCCCGGCCGGCGTTGATTTTATAACCGGCCCCGAGGGCCGGCCCCGACAAGGGAAACTCGGTGGAGTCGTCTTCGGACTCGGGCTCCTCGTGGTCCGACCCGAAGTCGAACTCGTAGTCCGGTTCGAGTAGAACTCGGAGAGAGGGCCGGAGTCCGAGACGCGATCGGGGACGGCGTCGGAGTCCGAGTTGTACTCGGGTACGGGCTCCTTGCCGGCCCGCGCGGAGTGGGAGCCCCCGCGCGGGCCTCGGGCCGAGGGCGCGCGGGGCACGCGCGGAGTGCTTGCGTGGTGAGGGGGCCGTGCGCGTGATGGCCGAGCGGCCCGGCTCGCATGCGATGGCCCATGGCGACGTCGGGTTCGAGTTGGAGACGGACTCGAGCTCGAAGTCAGCGTGGTGGTTGAAGAGCGAAATTTCGCCGAACTTGCCGGCGAGTTCGCCTGTGACAACTTCAGGAAGCGCCACGAGGCCCGTCCTCGGGTTGGGCTGCATGGTTAGGCGGCGCTGGAAGGAGCCCGCGCCATCAGCAGTGCAGACCCAAGCACCGAAGACGAAGGTGTCGCCGCGGTTGAAGGCGACAGTTGGCTTGAAGTGGACGGAAGCCGTCGAGTTCGCCATGTGATCTCGAGCGAGAGCCCCTACCCCGGCGCGCCACCGTGTCGGTGTTTTAGACCGGCAACCTACTACGGGGAGTACCTGAAGTAGATGATTGTGACTCGCCGAGACCGGTAACTCGAAGGAAGAGACACGTGGCACACAATTTAGACAGGTTCGGGCCGCGAGGTGCGTAATACCCTACGTCCTGTATGCTGCGTAGCTCTGGATTAATAGGGCACGATTGCAAGATGGTGCAATGGTGCGTCGTGAGTTGTATGAGAGGAGATTGGATGAGGTGATCCTAAGATCGGTCCCTGCCTCACCTTATATAGTCCGGGAGGCAGGGTTACAAGTCGGAGTAGGGAGAGAGTACTAGTCGAGTATGTCTAGGAGTCCTCTATACAGTGCGGAACATGTACAGCTCCCTAACCGAGTACTACTCCTGTGTAGTCCTTGTGCTCCACGCCTTCAGGTGCCGTGTAGCGCAAGCCGGGTAGTCCCAGGGGCCCACCGAGTAGTCGGTCCCGGTACCCACCGAGGTAGTGGGCCCAGGGAGGTCCATACGACAGCTGCGTGCCATGAGGTTTTAGTTGGAGTTAGAGAGAGGTGACCGCCTTCAGAGGATCATGGACCTTGAGGCGGAGGTTACTACCCTCCAGGAGGATGCAGATGCTAACGATATTGAGAGGTTGACACTGTTACAGAACATCGCCGAGATGCAGCAGCAGGTTGAGGAGGACAAGGTGCAGATCACAGCTCTGCAGGCCATAGTGGCTTTACATCCACTACCTCTAGTGCAGGCACCTCCAAAGGAGCAGCAGGGACAGTCTGGTCTTGACTAGACGAGTCAGGCTGGACCACCGTTACCGACCCCACCAGCTTCACCTGCTGGTAGTGGTGCTTCAGTCGGCAACTAGGTTGCCAGGACGATGCAATAAGAAGAATTGTGCTCCTAGGGTAACCTTTAGGATGGTTTGTGGTAGGGAGCTTAGGAGTATACTTTTGTGCAGTGTGACTGCAATGTAACCCTTGTTGTAATGTAGTGTTTTCAAACCTTGAATCTTGTAGTGTTCTATGGACATCTTTATCTGTCATGTTGTAATAAGGGATGCTTAAGCACGTTATGATCCGAAACGAGTTCGATGTTGTTTGACCATCTTGTTTGGAATCTTGTGACCCTCGCACGCTAAAAGTTTTCAGCAATCATGCACTTTCTCTTAAAGAGTTATGCAATCTTTAACGCAACTCTAGCTGTTGTCCACACAGCAAAACAAAGCTTAGCAATGGAGATTTTTGAGCACTTAAAAGTTAGAATCTTGTTACGCGTTAAATACCAAAGTTGTGCAGAATGTTACAATAACCGCGCTCACCAAAATTCAGCATTTTTGCATAAGAGAAGAGAGAACTACGGAGTTTTTGGTGAGTGTTGGTCAGCTGCCAGGACAGCTAGGTAACTTCCCGCAAATTGTCTTCTTCGGGCATGCGAAATGAAAATTCGCTGCGAGGGTGAAAGACAACTTTGAGGCGTATGAGATCTTGCATCTACTAACCATATTGAAGAATCTTTTGTTGAATATGCTGTTGGATACGAGATATTCGGTGACTATGTTGCTGCCATTGTCATGTGAATGCACAAATGAGCTTTTGGCATGCATGTTTACACTTGTCATTTTTTTGTGAGTAAGATTATGGCTATGTGTCTAATAAAGGCTCGCATTTCAGATGGTGGGACCCACACGCAGCTCTCCCAACAGATTTGGAGTGACAGGTAGCAGTGACCTACCGCCACCACCGCCCATGACGCCATCGGAGGCTTTTATGGCCACTCAAACCAAGGTGCTGCGCCAGATCCTGCAGACGCAGTAGCAGATGGCCCAGCAGCTGAACCGAGGACCACCACTTGGGGCCAATCATGAGGGGCATAATCAGGTCACCATGTATGCTCAGTTCATTGGGATGAAGCCCCCGACCTTTTCCAAGGCGGAAGACCCCCTGGAAGCTAAGACATGGATCAAGGCAATCGAGGCCAAGTTCTCTGCCTTTGTAATGCCATGCTATGAGGAAAACAAGGCCAACTTTGCAGCTCTGCAACTACGAGGTGAAGCCTTAATGTGGTGGGATCACTTCAAGACTATGCAGCAGGGGCATGCTGTCACGTGGGATGAATTCAAGCAAGCTTTCAAGAGCCATCACATTCCCAAGGGATTAATGGATAGGAAGATGAGAGAGTTACCTGCCCTCAAACAGGGATCTGACATTGTGTATCAGTATGCACAGAAGTTTAATAGCCTTTGTCAATATGGCGGACATCACGTGGATACCAATGCAAAGAAGATAGAAAGGTTCTGTGATGGCCTGGATGGCAAGTTGTATGACCGGATGAAATTGCTCGAGCCAGACAATTTCCATGAGCTCGTGAATAAGGCTATATCTCAAGAGGATGCTATGAAAAGGGCTCATAGGGATAAGAAGAGACAGGCTAGTTTTGCTTCGGGTAGCGGAACTAACAAGAAGTTTCGCTTCGTGAAAAGGAATGTTCCTAACCCATCCTAGCAATCTTCAACCGGTCGGTGGATGATTTAGCCATCCCAGGGCAAACCTTCAGGGAACTTCCAGTTCCGCAATGCTCAGCAGCAGGCTCCCAAGCCCAATGCACCCCCACGCAACACTGGTGATCGCCGATGTTTCAATTGTGGCCAGTCGGGGCACTATATAAGCGATTGCCCCAAACCCAAGCAGAACAAGCCCAACCCGCAGAATCAAGGTGCGGAAAACAAGCCGGCCAATCCGGCTAAGAAGCCAATGGTACAAGTCCGCCAAGGCAAGCTGAACTTCACCACCATGAGTGACATCCCAGAAGGAGCTTCAGTGCTCATGGGTACATTCTCTATCAATGACACTCTTGTTAAGATTTTGTTTGATTTTGGAGCTACCCACAGTTTCATAAGTGAAAAACTATTAGGCAAATTGGGTTTGATGGGTTCTCATACCAAATCAGCTTATAAAATTAGCACTCTGGGTGGAAGCATCTCTTCTCACACCCTAGCTTTTGGAGTTCCTTTAAAATTGGGAAGTAAGACTATTCAATCACATCTTATAACCATAAATTTGGACGGTGTGGATGTTATCTTGGGCATGGACTAGATGACCCAGCACAAGGTGGTTCTAGATATCTCAGATAGAGTTGTAGCGATCAATTCGCCTACGGTCGGGCATACTACCTTGTACCTAACTTTTAAGGACGGTACAGACTCTTATGCCTATGTGACCATTATCTCCCATCTTGATGAAATTCCAGTAGTTTGTGAGTATCCAAAATGTCTTTCCTGACGAATTGCCTGGTATACCACCAGACCGAGATGTCGAGTTTGTAATTAAACTCCAACCGGGTACTGCGCCCATTTCTAAACGACCCTACTGTATGCCTCCCAAAGAACTAGCTAAACTGAAAAACCAACTCCAGGAGCTGTTAGACAAGGGTTACATTCTCCCAAGTTCTTCTCCTTGGGGTTGTCCCGCTCTCTTTGTCAAAAAGAAAGATGGTAGCTTGAGACTGTGTGTTGACTACAGACCGCTCAATGCAGTGACCATCAAGAACAAATATCCTCTTCCCCGAATTGATGTTCTTTTTGATCCATTGGCTGGAGCCAAAGTGTTCTCCAAGATTGACCTTCGTTCTGGTTACCACCAAATCAAAATTCGACCTTGTGACATTCCTAAAACTGCTTTCTCCACTCGTTATGGTCTCTACGAGTTTCTGGTAATGTCCTTTGGTCTCACAAATGCCCCAACCTATTTCATGTACCTCATGAACTCCGTGTTTATGATGGAGCTCGACAAATTTGTAGTGGTCTTTATCGATAATATCCTCATCTACTCCAAAAATGAGAAAGAGCATGCCAAACACCTTCGAATTGTCCTGCAGCATTTGTGAGATCATAAGCTTTATGCTAAGTTCTCCAAATGCGAATTCTGGTTGGATAGTGTGAAATTTTTGGGGCACACTATATCCAAAGACGGCATCTCCGTAGATCTTGGCAAAGTACAAGAGGTGATGGATTGGAAACCACCCAAGTCCGTACACCAAATCCGCAGTTTCTTAGGTTTGGCAGGTTATTACCGTCGATTCATTCCGGACTTCTCCAGAATCACTAAACCTATGACTGAACTGCTCAAGAAAGGAGTGAAATTTGTGTGGAGTGAAGCATGTGAGAAAACCTTCCACACACTGAGGCAGCACTTAACTTCAGCCCCAGTGCTAGTGCAACTAGATAATTCCAAACCTTTTGAAGTTTTCTGTGACGCATCAGGCACGGGTCTCGGCTGTGTTTTGATGCAAGAAGGTCGAGTCATTGCCTATGCTTCACGGGCACTTCGACCCCATGAGATCAACTATCCCACCCAGGATCTAGAGCTAGCAGCGTTCGTCCACGCTCTCAAGATATGGAAACATTATCTGATGGGCAATCGCTGCAATATCTTCACTGATCACAAGAGTCTCAAATATATCTTCCCTCAGTCGGATCTAAACATGAGGAAGAGGAGATGGCTTGAGTTGATTAAAGATTACGATCTAGAAGTGCATTATCACCCCGAGAAAGCAAATGTTGTTGCAGATGCTCTTAGCCGCAAAGTCCACTGCAACCATCTAGAGGTGGAGCCAGTTAGTGACCCATTATGTGAAGAGATGAGGAAGCTTAACTTGGAAGTGGTAGAACAAGGAAATATTTATGCCTTAGCTGCCGAGTCAAATCTTTATGATAGAATTGTCAATGCTCAACGCAATGACGAGGGCATACAGATCATCAAGCAGAAACTAGCAGAGGGAGATCCCAAATATACGTGTTTCTAGAGGGATCCAAAGGATGTGATCTGGTTTGGAAGACGTCTTGTGGTTCCTGTCGACCCATAAATTAAGAAGACAATCTTTGATGAGGCTCATAAGTCTAAGTTCTCCATTCACCCCGGCAGTACTAAGATGTATCAAGATCTGAAGCAAAATTTCTGGTGGCCCAATATGAAAGTTGATATAGCCAAGTATGTAGCCGAGTGCGATACTTGCCACCGGATGAAAGCAAGCCATTTGAAATCGGCAGGTGTACTCCAACCCTTGTCGATACTTATGTGAAAATGGGATGACATTAGTATGGACTTCATTGTGGGTTTACCCCTGACCGCTAGAAAGAAAGATTATATCTGGGTCATCGTGGACAGACTCACCAAGACCGCCCATTTCATTGCAGTTCATACTACTTATTCAGTGCAACAATATGCAGAGTTATACATGGATCAAATAGTTCATTTGCATGGAATTCCGAAGACCATAATCTCTGATAGAGGAACTCAGTTTGTAGCTCATTTTTGGGAGCAGTTACATGAATGCCTAGGAACCAAGTTGATTCGTAGTTCCATCTATCATCCGCAGACCGATGGTCAGACCGAAAGGATAAATCAAATTTTGGAAGATATGCTGCGAACAAGCATCTTGCACTTTGATAAGAGTTGGGACAAGTGTTTGTCCTTGGCAGAGTTCTCTTATAACAATAGCTATCAAGCTAGTTTTAAGATGGCACCATTCGATGTTCTTTACGGACGTAGATGTCGCACCATGTTGAACTGGTCGGAAGCTGGGGAGCGGACACTCTTTGGTCCGGACATAGTCAAAGATGCTGAAGAAAAGGTGCAACTGATAAGGGAGAACTTGAAGTTAGCTCAGATGAGACAAAAGAGCTATCACGATAAAGGAACAACACCCTGACACTTTGAGGTGGGAGATTATGTGTACCTAAAGGTTTCACCCACCAAAGGTGTATAGAGGTTCGGCGTTAAAGGAAAGTTAGCTCTGCGCTATATCGAACCTTATGAAGTCATAGAAGTATGTGGGCCAGTGGCTTATCGCATTCAACTACCGGAAAGATTCTCCGCGGTTCACAATGTATTTCATGTGACTCAATTAAAGAAAGGTATGCCTGTGCCTGAGAACGAAGTGATCACAGAAGTGAATGCTTGGATTGAGCCAAATTTCTCACTCATCAAGCATCCCATGAGGGTGTTAGACCAAAAGGAGAGAAAGACCCGAAGACACACCGTAAGAATGTACAAGATACAATTGAGTCATCACACGGAAGAAGAAGCGACTTGTGAGACGGAAGAGTACCTCAACACCAAGTACTTGAGCTTTCTGCAATCTCGAAACTGTGAGTTTCTGCTACCTACTTTGTTTTTTCTTGAATCGAATCTCGGGACGAGATTCCGTTTAAGGGGGGTAGGCTGTGACGCCCCAGTTTTTTTAATTAACCTTAATGGTCGGTCAAACCTGTTGACAGGGGTCAAATCATGGTCAATCTGGGTACTCACCTCGAAAACCTCACCAACCAACCCTAATGACCCTCTGGATCAAGTCAACCCACACTTGTGGTCAAACTTTGGTCAAAGACACGGTCAAACCCCACTTAAACCTTGATGTCATTGAATGTCCTCCAGAACTTTTGCCGCGTTCTCCAAATTTCACCTAAACACTCCAAAATCCCCCAATATGAAAGTTGATCGGTTTTTCGAGGGACACAACTTTCATGTTGGATGGCACTTCAAATTTTGAGTGGAAGAGGGAGGAAAACTTGGTGAACTGCCAGCAGCTCCTGTTCACTGGCACAGAGTGGCATTCAAAGTTTGGCTGCAATTTATTCAAAAACCGTTGAGAAAAACATAGGTCGGCCTTTACAAAAAATAATCTCCTAAGTGTGCTCTACAACTTTCGTATTCAAAGCTCGGTGGGGTTTTATTCAAATTTTTGGAGATTTTCACGTTCAAACTGGGGCACAGTGAAACGTTCGACGCCAGGACACGACGTCGCCCGTGGGTTCTATTCAAATTTTTGGAGATTTTCACGTTCAAACTGGGGCACAGTGAAACGTTCGACGTCAGGACACGACGTCGCCCACGCGCGCACCGTGCCTGCGCCGCGCCGCCTCGACATCCGGGCCACTCACGCCTTTCCGAGGCCGCGCACCTTCCCCAGGTCCCTACGCTCCGAGACGCCTTGAAGTCCGCCCTCCACGCGTCTCCCCGCCGTGCGCACCGAACCGCGCGCGTCGCGCACTGCGCCGTCCAGCGGTCTGTCCGTGGCTCCCTCCCCTGCACGCACACCTACCAAGGCCGCCACCGTACCACAGTCGGATCTTCGTCAACCCCTCGTCACGAGCAAGCGAGGCCGCCTATTTAAGCGCCGCCCTTCCCCCTCGCGCGCGGCCATGCCGTGCCGCACCGCCAGTGGAGCCGTCAGCGTCGAGCTCACCCCTCCGCACCTTTCCGCCGCCATTCAACCTACCCGACACGTTCTCTAGCACCTACTGAAACTCACCCGACCGCCCGTAGCCACCACTGTGCCTACACCTCGCCGGGGCAGTCGCTCCCGCGGGCTGGCGCCGGACGACGCCACGAAGCACCGTCGCCGGTTGCCCCTCCGTCCCAACTCCGGCCGCAAACCGACCTAGGGTGAGCTCACACACTTCCCTACCTCTTTCCCGGCCGACCCCGCCACCGGAGCCGCCGAATTCCGGCGAGCCGCCACCCCTCCATGGCCAGAGACCCAATTGCTTGCCCTTTTCCCTTTCCAGGGGCTTTTTCGTGAACCAAGGGTATACTTGTGAGCTTTGGAAAAGATCCAGGGGTCTCGGTGTAAAACCATATCTCAAATAGTAAAGCACTTTTGTCGAAACTTAGAAAATCCATGGAAAATCGTAGCAAAATCAGAAAATTGCAAACCCAATTTTGTTGGACTCCTGGTGAGAAACACTATAACTTTTGTAAAACTTGTATATGCTTTTTCGTGATAAGTTTTGCATGAAAAATAGAAATTTGAAAAACTAGATCTGTTGTATCTCAAAATATATAAGTTCTATGTAGCTATTTTTTGGATATGTTGTATTTTATGTTATGACTAGATCATGTACCAATAATTGCATAAAGTTATGTTGTAAATCATTTTATATGAATTGTTTCCTTTTTATGCAGAATCTGTCTAGCTTATTTTTGTAGCTAAAAATAATTGTATTTTTGTGCCCATCTTCTGCATGTTGCCTTCTAATGCCAAAATACACCTCTGGTGAATTAATCATAATTTTATAATTATCAGAAGTATTTATTCTTGATATATGCTTGATTTTCTTTGTAAATGAATAACCCAAGATCAATGGTAGTTCTAGGTGTATATGTTGCATTCCTAGGTTAGTTTTGGACCCTAGACCCTATGTGAGAAAGTTTAAATCAACTGGATGCTTATTTATTTTTGTATGCATTTATCTTGCTTTAGTAGATAGCTTTTGTTATTTTCGGTATAATTAATTTCCTAGCTCTCCTAAGCATAACCCAGTGACTTAGTATAGGGGTTTAGTGCTTAAGAAAACCTTCCACTGAATTTTATTAATTTATTGTATGAATAAAAGCATTAGAGGCAATTAAAAGTTTAATATTAAGTTAATTAGGAAAATGTGCCCTTTATCCTTGTGACCCTTTTTAAATGGTTGCATAGCTTATGTAGGATCTCTAATTACACTCCTTGATGTTTGGGAAATTTAAATGGAAGTATTTACCTTTATGTGTACCCATTTTGCTATTAAAAGGTTGACTAATAAATCTCACATGAAATAACAAAATGAAAGTAAACAATAAGTAATTGTTTATTAAAAATATGAACCTTTGACTACAGTAACCTTATGAACAAGAGTTAATCATTAAAGGTTTATCTAGGTGAATGTGGCCAAGAAGAGTTGGTAAAATAATTAATCTATCACACAACCTGAACCCTGCATTGCATTCCGTGTAGAACTCCCTAACGGTAACTACGCGCTCGTGCCGGAAGCCGAGGAGGGAGGAGCTGAAGCGGAGCTGCAGTACGTGGAGGTGATCGAAGACACCGAGGGCACTCAGGCTAACCCTGCTGACGAAGGCAAGCCCCGGTGCAATTAACCTAGTGTTTAAAATTCTTATGCAACTATCTATGGATGATTGTGCATGTAAGTTCAGGAGTTGATATGAAACCCTAGATGCATGATCCCTAGGTACCTTTGTCCTTACTAGTATGATAGGTCGATAGCTGCTATGCTATAGGACCGTTACAAGTCGAGTGATACTTGTCGCTCGAGAATAGGTTGTTATGTTGGAATCATAAGATCTCCTTAAACGGATTGCTCATGTGATAAGAGCATGGGATGTGGGCTCCGGTCCAATGGCTTTCGTGGGTTAAGTGTTTGAACGTACTAAACACTTGTCGGGGAATGGGACCGGTAAGCCTAGTACCTTAATGACGCGGTGAGGGATCTTACTATTACTCATCTTGGGATGCGTCTCACGGCTAGCTACCGGTGGTGCATGGTGAGTCCGGGTGCCTCGCGGGGTATACCGGATAACTTGTACCAAAGACTGTAAGATTCGATCCCGATCCGAATAATTCTGGGAACCGCCTGGGGGCTGTCCTCGCGGGGGCATCCCACCGTGTGTTTAGGTCTACCTTGCAAGGTTTTAAATCAACTGGTTGTCGGCCTCTCACCGTCATCTGAGACTACTTACTCCACTAGTCATGAGATCCCTAATGATGGAAGTGATGAATATTATGCTTGATTAATTGTATTGCACAACTTATGCTTGCAATGGATGGCTAACATAGAAAAGAATAAATTAACTAGAGCTTGTGCTAAAATCTTGAAAGTAAGGACATACTCTTCGTTGCTTTTCAGCAAAAGAAACCCTAGTGGCCAAAAAGCCTATCATGTCTAGAGTTGGTGAAGTAGTTATCACCGACGGGTAAGCCTTGCTGAGTATTAGTATACTCAGCCTTGCTATAATCTATTGTTCCAGGTAATGCCTTTGTTGATGTGTGGCCCGGAGAGATCCCGCCCGGCTGGGAGCTGGAGTGGGTGGAGGACGATGAATGAAGGCATCATGGCGGGCCTCCCGTGGTGTTTCCGCTTTCGGTTTAGCTTATTTCCGCTGTTTTAAAAACTTTGAATTGCGTTGTCATGTCAAAGACTCCGGTTTGTAATAATTAAACCTTTCGGGGTAAAATTTAGATGTTAATCATGTAATATCTCTGGACTCGCCTTCGCGTGAGTTTTAATGCATATATGTCTATCCTTGTTGCTATGTAAGTGATTTACCGGGCGTTAACCCGGCTACTAACGACAAGATGATATTTTATTATTGCTTAATGACCAAAGTGGATTGGTTTAGGTGATAATACGATATTTTTTTTGGGCGGGTTGTCACAGTCCCCCCTCCCCTCGCCCCTTCCATAAAGGTAAGGATATTTTGGTCTCTTCTCAATCTACCAGCTCCCGTTAGTTTCTTCCTCTGGTTAATGCCTTTTCATCTTTTTTGAGCTTCGAGATTTCTTCCATCCATTAGCCCTCCCGGATTAGATAGGCTAGTGCTAAACTTTATCCCTGTAAATCCAAACAATGTCATATTCACATGTCATTTGAGAACCATCAGCAGCGCAACCTTCAATGAAGATGTCAACGATGGTGAGTACGACGAAGCATGTGGCCACTAGTTGAGTGGAAAGAATAATACGAGGGTGTTTGGATTCATGACTAAAAGTAGCCTGACTAATTTTATTCACCTTGAGAGACTAATTTGTCAATCAGGTATGACTAAAAGGTGACTAAAATTAGTTTAGCCTCTAGTGAGGGGTGACCTAGCTAAAAGGTGACTAAACTTCCTCTTCCTCCTCATTAATTGCCGCGGGGCGTTATCCCCTCACCCCCTCCTATCCGCGCGACAGGATATGGCACCGCACGCTCCACACACGCCCCCACGACCAGCCCCGGCAGTGAGGACAAAGGTTGGGAGAGTGGCAGTGGTGGGTTGGCCGGACATGGGGAAGTGCGCAATAGCTTAGATTGAGTAGAGATGCGGCGACAGCCAGGAACGAAGGAAGGAAGGAAGGAAGGAAGGAGAAGAAGGAGGGAAGGGAGGCGACAGCGGCAGTAGTGAGTAGGAAAGAAAGAGTAAGAGGGATATGAGCTAGCGGTGGGATGACGCAAAAGAGGAGCGGCGTCGGTGGGTGTGAGGGTCGGCACGGGAAATGAGCGGGTGTGAGGCTCGGCAGGCGTGATGGGGAAGAAGATGGTGAGAGGATAAGATTCGTTCATTTTACGGATTGACTCTGAACAAATTATTTCACTAGAAAGGCAACACGTCCTTGCCGCGCGAGGCCAGTGGCCTTCATTAAATCGACAACATCTTTAGGATTTTTCGATTTACACCGTTCCTAATTTGTAGCTAAGTCAAAATGTATGGACCTTATAGCGTAGCTCATTCCTTTTGTGGTTGAGAGATTTTGCATGAAACAAAGTAATCGACTAATGATCCAAGGTAGTCCAGATGGATCGGAATACCGGTGGGTTGCGGATTAATTTCGGTGATGTTACATTCTAGAGATTTAGCTGTGTACTCTTTAGGAATTGAAGGGTGCGTTCTAAGAAGTATATGGGCCACATATTGGTTGTTGTCAATAGTTTTGTAACCTAGTTGTTGGAAAATGGGATTGTTTTTTTTATTCGTGGGTTACAAATTATTTTTTGTAAAATTGAGGCACTAGTTTGTGAGAAAACGTAAGATTAAACTGTGGGTAGGGTTTGTCAAGTTTACTGTGTTGTTGATAAGTTTGGTTATGAGCTGACTTTTCGGAATATCAGAGTTTTTTTACAGAAGCTGGAGCGTTCAGGTCCATTGTTGAGAAGCGCAAGGTTTTATTTATAAAATCGTGGACATCAAACTTATTCCCTGCGAATTGCAGAGCAACATGAACCCAAACAGCCACAATAGGTACACCTCGAAGAACCTGTTGACTGTCTCGGGCTGGGCGTCATCTGCTAGGTAATCATCCTGCACAAACAAAATCAAACGTTAGTTACATTGTCTTCATATCTAAAAAGCGAAGAAAAATATGAGGTCAAGGTATGTACGTTGAACTGCTGCAACCACCTCAAGGTGGGTCCTTGAGAGTTTGTGAATGCCTAGTATGGGGCGGGGGTGAGATCGTTTCGAGGAACATTCGTGAATCGAGCGAGGAAGTCAGGACGCCAAGTGTCGGTCGAGATGTCCACAGACCCCATCGCCTCGCCCTCACAAGGAAGGCGGACGTGTCCTGAAGAGTCGGCGTCAGCTTACCGACGGTGAAGTGGAACGTGTGGGTCTCGGGTCTCTGGTGGTCCAGAAGCGCGCTGAGGATGGAGAAGTCGAACCGGAACCGTGTCATGCGATCCTTCTGAGGAATCGCGTCCCACTGGCTGTCCCCCTCGACTAACCACGCTACATGCAGTAGTCCTACCGCGCGTAGCCTGAAACAAATAAGGTAAATTTATTAGTTAAAACAAAAGTATAAATAAAGGTACATATACTAACATAACATCAGTTCACGTACTTGGAACCCAAAGTCGTGGATTGACATCAAGGTGCGCGTAGTGCGAGAACGTACATGTCCAAGATCCTCTCCGAGGACGGCGGACACGTACGTTGCAGCCGCCTCAGCCTAAGCCTGAGCCTCAGCCTCAGGCAAAGCCTGATCCAAAGTTTGATCCATAGCTGCAGCTGCTTATAAAATTTAAATGTAAAATTACAAAAAACCAGATAAAGTAATTTCTAGATATTCTAAACAAGATAAAATAATTGTCAATAATTTATAGAATAGAAAAAATAAATTTCTACATTTTCAAAACCAGATAAACTAATTTTCTATAATTTCTAAACAAGATAAATTAATTTTCTACAATTTCTACAAGTAAACTATTTTTCTACATTTTCTACACTAGATAAACTAATTTTCTAGAATTTCTAAGCAAGATAAAGTAATTTCTACAATTTTTAGAACAGGTAAATTATTTTTTACATTTTCTACGCCAGATCAAGTAACTTTTTAGAATTTATAAACAAGATAAAGTAATTTTCTACGATTTCTACAATTAGAATTTCTAAACAAGATAAAGTAATTTTCTAAATTTCTAGAATAAGAACATGTAAACTATTTTTCTACATTTTCTACAGATTCTAAACCAAATAAAGTAATTTTTTTACAATTTCTACATGTGAACTATTTTTCTACATTTTCTAAAACAGATAAAATAATTTTTTAGAATTTCTACAACAGTTAAACTACTTTTCTACATTTTCTAAACCAGATAAAATAATCTTCTAACTAGATAAAGTAATTTTCTATAATTTTATATCATTTTCTACATTTTCTAAACTAAATTTCTAGATTTCTAATTAAATAAACTAATTTAGAACTAATTTCTAATTTCCCAAACTAATTACACTATTCTAAACTAATTACATAAAGTAAACAAAGGGAGGAAACTTACCAAAGAGAGAAGGAGCCCATGAGGAGAGGGAGGCGACGGTAAGGGTGGGCGGGACGACGGCCGTCGTCGCCCTTTATATAGACGCGGCAGCCGCCGTCCGCCATGATGGTTAGAGGCTACCGCCATGGCTCATGACGGTAGGTTGTCGCGGGCCTACCGCGAAGCCACGCGACCAGCCGACCATTGGCGGTAGGCCTACCGCCGTGGCCCACAGCGGTACGGCTTCGTTGTCGTGGGCCACAACGGTTGGCCCTATCCGCCACGGACCATGGCGGTGGTCGTATAGTTTTGATGAATTTCAAGACGGTCGTATAAATTTACAAATTCGAATAAAAAATATAAAAAATTCATACATATATATGCATAGGATTTCCCTCCCGTTGGCAGCTGCAAAGGCCCATCTAATGAAGTCTGAGTTTATATAGCCCAGCAGCTAATCAATCCGTCCGCAGGTGTTGATGGGCCTGGCGCAATGGCCCACCAAAATCATACCGTCCAGCTGTCCATGGCCACGACTCAACCGCCTGTCCCGTTCCCAACCACCTCCTTCACCAGCTTTCTTTCCTCTTCCCCCACGCCTTGCCTTTGCCAGCATCATTCTCTCATCACTCGCGCCCCGCCACAAGCCAACACCACCACCACACACGAACGCACACGCACGGCCGTTGAGAGAGAGACAGACCGGGGATGCGCACAGGAGCATCGGAAGAAAAAAAAAGAGGCCCAGAAACCGACGGAAAAAATCATCACGACCACCGCCCTCAAAAGCGGAGAGGGAGGAGGAGGCCGGCAAGGATAGAACAGAGAAGAGGGAACAATCCTCCGGGGCTAGGGTTTCGTTCGATTTCGACCGCCCGCCCGCCCGCCCACCATGGACGCCGCCGACGACTGGGGCCACTCCTCGTCTTCCTCCGCCGCCGCCGCCGCTGCCGCCGTGAGGCGCCTGCAGGCGCGCTATGGTACGCCAGCCGGCCGATCGTTTTTCTCTTTTTGCTCCATTTCTGGTTCGTTCTAATTTCATGTGATGCGGGCGGCTCTTTTTGATGCGTGGTTGGCTGTTGGCGGCTCTGGTTACTTTGCGCAGATCTGTACATGGGCCTCGACGACGCGGACGCCGGAGGGGACGAGGCCGTCGACCCGCGCGGCGGGGCGGAGCTCTACAACTGCCCATTCTGTGGCGAGGATTTCGACTTCGTCAGCCTATGCTGCCACATCGATGACGAGCACGCCGTGGAGGCCAAGAGCGGGGTGCGTTGCTTTTACCCGTCCTCGTCCGAACTCTGTTCTGCTCATATCGGATATGGGTGGTAATAGGCAATTCTAGGCATGCGTTTGCCCCTTTTGGTGGGAGTGTTTAGATCGCAGGGTTGTGCCACATATGCTGGCAATTCACAATTATGATGATTATAAGGACTGCAGCTTAGAGTAGATGTCCAGTGCAGAATGCCTGCTGAATTACTAGAAAGAAGGGATGCTCTGCTGGGAGATCCTTGTCTGAGGTATTTTGGATGGAAGTAAATAGACATGTGAATCCTTTCTGTGGGTGCTGTGGTTTCTGAGTGGGCTGTCATAAATCTTAAGAGCATCACTTGATTGGAATTGTGGGGTGGGTTTACTTTATGGGGGTTTTGGTTGGTGAGTTTCTGTGCCGGACTGGAGAAATGGTATGCTCAATGATTGTGTTTGTTGGAAAAGAGCCTGGTTTTGGTTTTGCACTGCACAGGGAGGGTTTTATCATATGGGTTAGCTGAGCTTTTGTCTTTTGGGTTGGCTTAGGTGTTAGCATTTCTTGTAAAGTTGTAATCCAGGTACATTTATCGTTTATGGTTTGCCATTTCTTGGAGATCAATCAATGGAGTAGGAAATCTGTTATTATTATTATTGTTGATGTTCTAAAATGTGAATAGCTTTCTCCTTTATCGACAGTCTCTCTATTTCCATTGATATGCAGCACCCTTGTTGGCGTCTAAACATTTAGGTACTCACCCCCCCCCCCCCCCCCCCTTTTTTGGAGGGGGCATCACTCTAGGATTCTGTAGCTTTTAATTTGGACAGAGGGGTTCTAGTTTTTATTTTATTTTATTTTATTTTATTTTTTTGCTGCAGATGCATGTTCTGGTCTTTTGTTTTGTAAGACTGTGACTTGGTAATTAATCCTTTGATTGATATGTTTGTTATGAATGAATGTCTGTTACTTGTTGAATAGAAGTACAGAAGAAATAATGTAACATTGTCCATCCATCTTGATTTTATTACAACTTTCGGCTCCTTAAGAGCGTAAAAATATCTATTTGGGAAACACGATTCTAAAGATGTAGGATTACGTATTGCATATCCTGCATAACCATGCTCTTGCTAATGTAAATGTTTTGTCAATATATTAGGTGCTAAGTGTAGAAACACCGCACACCCTTGATTAGGGGGGTGACCTTCATTATATAGCCAATTAGGCTAGGGTTACAATGTACAAGGCCAATGGGCCTGACGCCCAATATGGGCTGACTGGACTGTCTATTCTAACACCCTCCCTCAGTCTAAGCGGGAGTGTCACGAACACAAAGACTGGACCTAAAGTCAGTAAACAACTGTATAGGTAACCCTTTGGTCATAATGTCCGTAAACTGGTGAGACGATGGAACATGGAGCACCCGAACCTGTCCCAAAGCAACCTTCTCACGGACGAAGTGAATGTCGATCTCAATATACTTCGTGCGGCGATGATGGACAGGGTTGGCGGTCATGTAGACAGCACTGACATTGTCGCAGTAGACGATCGTCGCCGAAGAATTGGGTGCATGGAGCTCCTGGAGCAACTGACGAAGCCAACAGGTCTCAGCCACAGTGTGCGCAACAACATGATACTCAGCCTCCGCACTCGAACGAGAGACCGTAGTCTATCGTTTGGAGGACCAAGAGACTAAGTTGTCGCCGAGGGAGACGCAGTATCCTGAAGTGGAGCGTCGAGAGTCTGGACAGCCCGCCCAATCAGCATCGGAGTAGGCTGTCAAGCTGGTGATGCTGCCTGTACCCAGCCCGGTGGAGAGGGTGCCCTTGACATACCGCAGGACACACTTGAGCATCGCAAGGTGAGGCTCGCGCGGGTCGTGCATGAAGGGACACACCTGCTGAACGGCATAGGCGAGGTCCGGACGAGTCAGCGTGAGGTACTGTAGAGCTCCGGCGAGGCTGCGGTACTGAGTGGCATCCATCACCGGAGTGCCGTCCGTAGCCGACAGCTTGGCTTGAGTGTCAACGGGAGTCGCCGTAGAGTGACACTCAGCCATCCTGGCGCGCTGGAGCAGATCTGCAGCATACTGACGCTGCGAGAGGAAGAGGCCATCGGAGGAACGCGTGACAGAGATCCCAAGAAAGTGATGAAGATCCCCGAGATCTGTCATGGCGAACTCGGAGTGAAGGAGCTCGGTGATGTGACGAAGAAGCCGAGGCGACGAGGCTGTCAGAATGATGTCATCGACGTAGAGCAACAGGTAGGCGATGTCGGCACCCTCTTTGTAGACAAAAAGAGAAGTGTCGGAGGTCGACGCGGTGAAGCCAGTCCGCTGAACGAAACCAGAGAAACGCTCGTGCCATGCCCGGGGCGCCTGCTTGAGCCCATATAAGGACTTTTGCAGGAGACAAACGTGGTCGGGGGCGGCCGGATCGACGAAACCAGGCGGATGCTGGCAGTAGACCGTCTCGTTCAGATGGCCGTGAAGAAAGGCGTTCTTCACGTCCAGCTGATGGATCGGCCAGGAGCAGCGAGACACAGAGATGCTGAGAACAGCCCGGATGGTGGCTGTTTGACAACCGGGCTGAACGTCTCGTCGTAGTCGACGCCGTAACGCTGCGAGAAACCGCGAACAACCCACCTGGCCTTATGACGAGCCAGGGAGCCGTCAGCACGAAACTTGTGCTTGAAGACCCACTTGCCGGTGATGATGTTGGCACGAGGCGGTCGAGGAACAAGACGCGAGGTGCCATTGTCGACGAGCGCCTTGTACTCTTCAGCCATCGTCGCGCGCCAATTCGCATCGGCGAGTGCGGCGCGAATGTTGGCAGGCAACGGAGACGCCGAGCTAGTCGCGGTGAAGCCGTGTATCGCTGTATAGGCGGGGGCAGGGAGCCCGTCTGGGAACGAGTCTCCCGTACATGAGGCGCGGAAGATGCCGGAGCCGCGGGTAACACGACCGACGGCTCTGGGGCCGGTGGAGCTTCCGGCGGCGGGCGCGTGAAGACGGAGGGCCGGGGGCGGACACCGTGGCCGTAGTGAAGGCCGAAGCGCCGAGCCCGGCTCCCGGAGACGCGGCACGGGTGCCGGTTGGTGCGGGGAGCCGAGGGTGCGGGCGCAGCCGGTCGAGGCGCCTGGGGCAGTTGGTAGGCAGCACCATGCCACAGGATTGCCGGGTCCAGCCCGACGGGGTCTCCGGCGTCGTCCAAGGTGGAAGAGGCTGGCACGACCGAGGTCCGCGTGTGCCAAGCGTCTGAGGTAGACGGGGCAGGCGCAGGGAGTATGTCCTGTAACAGAAAATCAAACGAGTCCAGGCGAGGCTTGGAAGCCGCAAACGGAAAGTGAGTCTCATCAAAAACAACGTGATGAGAGATTATGATCTTGCGAGTGGAGAGATCAAGACATCGGTAGCCCTTCTGGGAAGGAGGGTAACCGAGAAAGACACACGCTGCTGAGCGGGGAGACAATTTGTGGGGGGTCGTGGCACTGAGGTTCGGATAGCAGAGGCAACCGAAAACTCGAAGGAGTGAGTAGTCTGGCATCTTGCGATATAGATGATAGGGAATACCATTGTGAATGGACGATGAAGGCCGCCGGTTGATGAGAAACACGGCGGTGGAAAGAGCTTCGGCCCAGTAAGGGGGAGGCATGGCGGCATGGATTAGGAGTGTCCGAATAACATTGTTCAGTGTACGAAGCATCCGCTCAACTTTGCCGTTTTGGGCGGATGTGTAGGGGCACGAAGTGCGGAGAAGGATGCCACGACCAGCCAAGAAGGTAGCAGTGGCATTGTTGAGGAACTCCGTGCCATTATCTGCCTGAAAACAGCGCACAAGATAGCTTAACTGTGTGTGAGCATAAGCTATGAACTGGACAATATGCTCGTGAACTTCGGATTTATGGCGCAAAGGAAAGGTCCAACAGTAATGTGTAAAATCATCAACTATCATAAGATAATATTTATAACCAGATATACTCAAAACTGGGGAGGTCCAGACATCACAATGAAGGAGTTCAAATGGTGCTAAAGTACTAGAAACTGAACTGGCAAATCGCAGCCTAGCATGTTTGCCTAGCTGACAGGCATGATAGATGCGGCGAGCTGCTTTATTACACTGGATAGCTGAAAGTTTATTTAGAGTCTGGATGGCTACTGGTGCTGGGTGGCCGAGACGAGAATGCCAAAGCTCCAGGGAGATGACAGCGACATGACAACGAGGAGGCATGCGATGTGGAATGGTGTAGAGGTCCCCATTGCTATTGCACTGAAGGAGGACCATCTGGGTCGGGAGATCCTTAACAGAAAAACCAGAGGCGTCAAACTCAATAGAACAATTATTGTCGCGAGTAAGCTGTCGAACAGATAGCAAGTTACGGGTAAGCTGAGGAGCAACAAGAACATTATCAAGATGAAAAAGACGATCAGCTATATGTAAAGAGGAAGTGCCATGACCAGAAATAGGAATGGATTGCCCGTTACCAACAATAATGGCATACGGTGGTGACGGGAGACGGGAGAGAAGTATACCGTCGTTGGAGGACATGTGGGATGTCGCTCCGCTGTCCATCACCCAAGGAGAGGACCCCTGCAGTGCCATCTGATTAAGGGCAACGATCAGGCCAAACGCGTTCCAGCCACCTGGAGGAGGGGCGGCGGTGGAGTATTGTGACGGCGCAAAGGCGGTGTGTGCCTGTTGTGGGGTGGTGCTGGTGGCGTCCATTGCTGCTACTGAGGAGGCCACTGGCCGCCCGGGGCAGACCATGGGTCGACCCAGGGGTAGCAGACCCAAGGACCAGCGGGCGAGGAAGCTTGGCGTCCGCCGCCATGCTGCTGGTTGCGACGACCGCCGTTGCCGTTGTTGTTGCTGACCGTCCTTGCTTTTGCCCCCCTTGCCTTTACCGCCGCCCCCACTGTTGGAGATGGAGTGGCAGGAAGGCGACGTGCAGGAGGAGGCGGTGGAGACGACCAGGGCGGAGGCCGAAGCCGCCTTCTGCTCGGTGCCGAGACGGAGTTCCTTGACACGAAGCATGTTGGTGGCAGACTTGAAGTCAGGGAGCGGCGTGGTGTTGGCGATGATGTCGGCGGTGGTGGCGAACCGGGCGTTGAGGCCGCGTAGGAGGTTGATGACAAGCTGCGCAGGGGAGACGGTGTGGCAACCTCCCGAAGGGCGTCGGCGGTACGCTTGAGCTGCTGGGCGTAGGCGTCGTCTGAGAGATCGCCCTGGGACAGGTTGTGGAACTCCTACTCGAGGACGATGGCGCGAGACTCCTTGTTCGCATGGAACAGTGCCTCGATGGAGACGTACAGCGCGCAGGCGCCTTGAGTAGGCTCCATGGTGAGGTCGAAGACGGCGTCGTCAACGGAGTCGTACATCCAGCCGCGGGCGCAAGTGTCGGGCTGAGACCAAGAAGGGTCAGCCGGGCGCGCTGCCACTGTGCCGTTAATGTGGCCGAGCAGTCCGTACTTGCCGCAGAGCGCGGTGAAGAAGGCGTCCCACTTGGAGTGTTGCAAACTGAATTCTAACTCTCATTGAGAGAGGATGACACTAGAAGTTGGGACAATTTTCTGGTTTTTCTTCATTCACAATGCCATTGCCAACCCTGGAGGTTGGGGTTACATATTTATAGGCTGCTGGAGCTGCTAGTCAGCCAGCATATGCTAGATGCTAGTCAAGATGCTAAACTAGATGTTGTCCTAAAAGCAGTCCAAGCTGAGGTGCTGCTGTCCTAGATGCTCTAATCTAGTCTAAGATGCTTTGAAAAACCACCCCGCCGCAGCTCCTACAAGGGACCATGTGTGCTGCAGCAAACCACCCCCCGCAAGCGGTCCTACAAAGGACCATGTGTGCTGCGAGCAAACCACCCGCTGCAAAGATCCTACAAAGGACCATGTGTCTTGCAGCCCCACAAAGACCAAGTACGAGACTTATCCATCATTCTCCCCCTAAGTCTTGTGCGTCGTCTTGTGGGAACGCCGAACCATCCCAATCTTGGAGCGAGCTCCGGGAACCCGATCCTCCCAAGAGGCTTGGTGAGCGGGTCGGCCGACCGATCCACGGTGTTGATGTAGCCTGCCTTGATGCTCCCTTCCTCCAAACAGCCGCGGATGAAGTGGTACCTCACCCGGATGTGTTTGCTCCGTTCATGAAAAACGGGGTTCTTTGCCAGGGCCAGAGCGGACTTGCTGTCCACCCGCAGCTCCACCGCTCCAGTGTCTCGGCCGAGGAGATCACCAAGCAGTCGAGCGAGCCAGAGCGCCTGAGTCGAGGCAGTGGATGCTGCTATGTACTCGGCCTCGCAGCTGGATAGAGCCACCACCTGCTGCTTGACCGACTGCCAGCTGACGAGGCACTTGCCGAGGAAGAAGAGTATCCCACTAGTGCTCTTGCTGGTGTCGATGTCGTCGGCGTGGTCGCTGTCGCTGTACCCGACGAAGTGTGTCGCTCCGAGACACCTCGGGTAGAAGAGGCCGTGGTCGAGAGTCCCCGCAACGTAGCGGATGATCCTCTTCACGGCCAGCTGGTGCTCCGTCGTCGGTCGCTGCATGTACCGACTGACGTAGCCGACGGGGAACGCCAAGTCCAGTCGCGTGTGGGCGAGGTAGCGAAGGCTCCCCACAAGGCGCCGGTACTGCGTGGCGTCCACCTCCGTCGTGCTGTCGCGACTGAGCTTCAGCCTCTCCTCCATCAGAGTGAGAGGCGCGGTTGCGGTCGGGTGAGCCCGGCTAGCTCAACGACGCGCTTGGCGTAGGCGGTCTGTCGAAGCGTGATCCCGAGTCGTCCTGGTGCACCTCGATCCCCAAGTAGAAGGAAAGAGGCCCCAAATCGCTCATCTGGAAGGTGGCCTTCATCTCTTCCTTGAACGCCGCCACCTCCGCATCGTTGGTGCCGGTGATCACCAAGTCGTCGACGTAGACGCCCACCAGCAAGGCATTTCCTCCATTGCCCCGCCGGTAGACGGCCGCCTCGTGCGGGCTTTGCTTGAAGCCCATCCTCTTGAGCGTGGAATCCAACTTGGCATTCCATGCCCTCGGTGCCTGCCGCAAGCCATAGAGGGCCTTGCGCAGGCGTAGCACCTTGCCCTCCTTGCCGGGGATCGCAAACCCCGATGGCTGGTGCACGTAGACCTCCTCCTGCAAGTCGCCGTTAAGAAACGCCGACTTGACGTCCATGTGATGGACACGCCAGCTCTCCTGGGCAGCCAGCGCAAGAAGGAGTCGCACGGACTCCATCCGTGCCACGGGAGCGAAGGCATCGTCGAAGTCGATCCCCTCCTGCTGCAGGAAACCGCGAGCCACCAGGCGAGCCTTGTGCTTGACAATGGCGCCGGCTTCATCCCTCTTCAGCTTGAACACCCACTTAAGGGTGATTGCACGGTGACCTCGAGGGAGATCAGCAAGCTCCCAGGTGCGGTTCTTCTCAATCGCGTCCATCTCCGACTGCATCGCGGCACGCCATGCTGCGTGTCCCTCGGCCTCCGCGAAGGACCGAGGCTCACCGTCTTCGCACGCAAGGTGCAACTGTGCCTCCAAGTCACGAGGCGCCAGTCCTGACATCGACTGGTCGTCGAGAAGATCCTCCATCGTACGGTACCGCAACGGCTCGCCGTCATGGTACGCGTCGATCCGCTCCTCGTCGTGGGAGAGCGGAGTAGCGAACTCCACCGGGCTGTGCTCAACTCGAGCTGGTGTCGGAGTGGACGTGCTCGGAGGAGTGGCTGTCGGTGTCGGAGTGCGCGGAGTCGCTGGCTGTGGTGGTGTCGGCGAAGAGCTCGTCGCAGTCGAGGTCGAGGCTCGAGAGTGCGACGCTGTCGGAGTAGTGGGCGCCGGAGTCGGTGGAGACTCGGGAACTGGGGTAGGCATGCTCCGTGAGGAGGAGCTGCCTGCTCCCCCAGCTCTCTCGAAGTGGACGTACTCGACAGTGAAGTCGTCGTACGTCGGAGTCGAGTCGTCGGTCACTGCCTTGTCCCACGCCCATCCTTGCCCTTCGTTGAACACTACGTCGCGCGCTGTGCGCACACGCTGTGTCTCCGGGTCGAGGATGCGGTAGGCCTTTGAGCCCTTCGCGTAGCCGATGAACACTCCTGGAGTGCTCCTGTCGTCGAGCTTGCTGACGTGGCCAAGCTCCTTGGTGAATGCGAGGCAGCCGAAGACCCGCAGGTGGGAGACCGCCGGCTTGCGCCCATGCCAAGCCTCATACGGCGTCCTGCCGTCGAGGGCCTTGGTGGGCGAGCGGTTGAGGATGTAGACAGCCGTCACCACCGCCTCTCCCCAAAAGGTAGCCGCATCCCCCTCTCGCTGAGGAGGGCCCGCGCCATTCCCACAACCGTCCGGTTGCGGCGCTCGACGACGCCGTTCGTTGCGGGGGCGTACGGCGCGGAGAAGTGGCGCTGAATGCCCTCATCCGCGCAGTACGACGCGAACTCAGCCGCCGTGAATTCGCCGCCGTTGTCGGTATGCAGCACGCGCAGCTTGCGGCCGCACTCAGCTTCTGCGACAGCCTGCGCGCTTGATGGCGTCCGCAGCTTCTCCCTTGCTGCCGAGGACCATCATCCACATGTAGCGGGAGAGGTCGTCGACGAGCAGCAGGAAGTAGCGCCGTCCTCCCGGTGTGGCGGTGTCCGCGGGCCACACGGGTCCCCATGCACGAGCTCGAGCCGCTCCGTGGCTCGGAAGCTCGAGTGCCGGGGAAAGGGGAGCCGCCTCGCTTCGTCAACACGCGGACGTCGCGAACCGCTCCACGTGGTCGAGGCATGGCATGCCTCGCACCATCTCCCTTGGCACCGAGCCGCTTCGGGCGTCGAAGTGAAGGTGCCGAAGCGCTCATGCCATTGCCACGCCTCGTCGTCCCGACGAGCGACAAGGCGACGGGTTGTGCCACCCGCACATTAAGGACGTAGAGCCGATTGTTGCCTCTAGTTACCTTGGCAAGAAGGCGACGATGGCGATCCCGCATCCTCATGATCCCGTTCCGGACCTCCACGCGCGAACCATTCTCATCCGGTGTCCCAAGGCGATGATAGAGTTCCTCAACGCGGGGATGTAGTAGACTCCGGTGAGCGGCTGTGCTCACCGGACCGGGCGATGAAGAGGACGGAGCCAACACCCTTGATTTCCACACGGAGGCGTCCCCCGAACTTGACGGAGCCGCGGGTGCCGGGAGTCGAGCTCGGTGAAGAACTCCCGCCGACCGGTCATGTGATGGGTGGCGCCGGTGTCAAGGCACCACCCGTCCATCTTGTCGGTGCTGGAGCAGTCGCCAAGGAGGGCGCGTGCCCTCGGCTCATCAAGGTGGAGGAAAACCGCTGCGGCCGATGCCGCGGGGGGTAGCTTGATGCTTGCATGAGCCAGGAGCAGAGCCGGCTCCTCCTCCACCTGTGCGACGTGGGCCTGGCCGTGCTGGTGCGGTTGGCCACGCCTCGGTGGCGACACTCCTTGGCCCGGTGGCCGGTCCCCGCCACGGTTGTGGCGAGAGGTCGTCGCGTGTCCCCTTGCGCTCGCCGGCGGCACCGCCCCGGTTGCCTCCACGGGCGCCGACCCGGCGCCGCCGCGGCCACCGGCCCGGGCGCCTCCGCGCCCCTTGCGCGACTTGCCGCGCTTGCCTCCGCCGTCGAGGAAGAAGGCTCCCCCTTCTTCCCGGTCACCTCGGGAAGCCTCCCCCCCTGCTCCCGAGTGTAGTGGAGCTTCCCGCCAATGGTGACGGGCCCCGAGAGGGGCCGTGGCTCATCGACGTCGACGACCTTGAGGCGACCAATCGCCTCCTCGATCGACATCGTGGAGAGGTCCGGCGAGAGACTCGACCGAGTGGACGATCTGCTTGTACTTGGCGGGGGCGCAGCGGAAGAGCTTCTCGATAGCTCGCTCTTCGTTGTAGGTGGCGTCGCCGAACTGCACCAGCTTCCGCAACAGAGTGTTGAGGCGAAGAGCGAAGTCGTCGATGTCCTCACCCGGCTTGAATGCCAGGTTCTCCCACTCCTTGCGAAGTGCACCGCAATGTGGTCTTGCGGGCGCGATCGGCTGCCGATGCGTCTTTGCCGGCGATGGCATCCCACGCCTCCTTGGCAGTTCGCTTCTGGGTAAGCGAGAACTGCATCTCGACCGGGACGGCGGCGATGAGGGCATCCAGTGCCCGCCGATCCTCGTCGAAGCTGACGTCGCCGTACCGGACCGCATCCCACATGCGCCGCACTTGAAGCCTGATCTTCATGAGCGCGGCCCACTCGACGTAGTTGGTCTTGGTGAGGGTCGGCCACCCAGCACCGGGACCGATGTCCCTGACCACCGCTCGGACCCCGTAGGGGCCGAACTCTTCGTCGACCCAGCCTCCGTGTGCGCCTCCCCTGGGAGCACCACCGCCGTGCGCGCCTCCCCCAGGAGCGCCACCGCCGTGTGCGCCTCCCCTGGGAGCACCACCGCCGTGCGCGCCTCCACCGGGAGCGCCACCGCCGTGCGCGCCTCCACCGAGAGTGCCACCGCCGTGAGCGTGCTCAGTTGCCCACCGTTCCGTCCGTTCTCGAGCTGCATTCCTAGCGAGCAGCTCAAGGTCTGCGTCGGCGCTGTCGTCAGCACAAACGGAGCCGTTGGCGCTGCTGCGCAGTGCCTCGGCCTCTGCTGCCGCTGCACGTGCTGCAGCCGCCGCCTCCGCTGCCTCCACCTCTGCCCTGGCTGCTGCCAGCTCCGCCGCTGCCAGCCTCGACGCCCTCGCCGCTGCTGCAGCGGCCTCGGCCGCTGCTAGCTCGCGCTCCTCTGCTGCAGCGAGCTCGGCCTCCTGCCGGCGCCGCACACTCGAGGCGACCGAGTGCCGAGACTGTCCTGCGGACATGGCGCGCTGCAGGGGAGCTGCTGCTGCTGCTGCGTGGAGAGTGTCCTCCGCCAGACGAGTTGCTGCTCGTCTGCACGGAGGGAGGGGAGTGGACAGCAGCACCTGGTGCTGCTGTTGCTGCTGGCTGAGGCTGCTGTGAGGCTGAGAGCGGATGGGAAGCTTGGGAAGGGGAAGAACAGAGGATGTTCAGGCTGCAGGAAAGAACGGCTCTGATACCACTTGTTGCAAACTGAATTCTAACTCTCATTGAGAGAGGATGACACTAGAAGTTGGGACAATTTTCTGGTTTTTCTTCATTCACAATGCCATTGCCAACCCTGGAGGTTGGGGTTACATATTTATAGGCTGCTGGAGCTGCTAGTCAGCCAGCATATGCTAGATGCTAGTCAAGATGCTAAACTAGATGCTGTCCTACAAGCAGTCCAAGCTGAGGTGCTGCTGTCCTAGATGCTCTAATCTAGTCTAAGATGCTGAAAAACCACCCTGCCGCAGTCCTACAAGGGACCATGTGTGCTGCAGCAAACCACCCTGCAGCAGTCCTACAAAGGACCATGTGTGCTGCAGCAAACCACCCTGCAGCAGTCCTACAAAGGACCATGTGTGCTGCAGCCCCACAAAGACCAAGTACAGAGACTTATCCATCATGGAGAAGTTGGGGCGCTCGAGGCTCAGTGTGATCGGGACGTGTTGCTTTACGTTGACGGCGGCGTAGGCGGCGAAGAGGGGTGGAGAAACGGCATCACCAAAAGCACCAGCTTTGCCAGAGCCTAGAACACCGGCCGTGGCTGAGGAAGTCGTGGACGACGTCATGGTGCGGCCGGACGGGGCAAATCGCGACATGAGGGATGGCGCGCGACGGAATCACGTCCCTGGACCCGCGATAGACGCGAATCGTGGGCGGAGGCCGTCGCGGGAGATCGTGCGGCGGCGGCGCGGAGGTGCGCGGCGGCGGCGCAAAGGCGCACAACGACGGCGCGAGATGGCGGCACGGAATCCCGCGGGGGAGGCGCGAGGCCGCGCGGCCGAGCGACGCCCGTGACCCGGGCGGGCGAGGGCGTGGTGGCGGCGCGACGGGCTTGGTGCGGTGGCGTGTGCGGCAGGGGGGAAGGGGCGCACGAGGCAGAGAAGCAGCGGAAGGGGAAAGATGGATCGGTGATTAGGCTGATACCATGTAGAAACACCGCACACCCTTGATTAGGGGGGGTGACCTTCATTATATAGCCAATTAGGCTAGGGTTACAATGTACAAGGCCAATGGGCCAGACGCCCAATATGGGCTGACTGGACTGTCTATTCTAACACTAAGTGGCCAATCAATTTAGAACCACGAAAGCCTTGAGTATTGTTTTTTCATCCAGATGCTGTTGGGCCTCTAGACCAATTCAGTCAAGCCTCAGTGGGCTAATGTTTACCTCACCAATCTTGGACCTGTAAACACATACCTCAGCATTTGGGGTCTTACCATTTCTCCCAAGCTTTAGTTGGATTGTTTTCGCTTTTCGGTACTTGTAGAAACAGGTTTGCTTATTCTACCAGAAGTGCAAACCTAAACCATGGTTAAACACCACAAAACATGATTGGCATAGATCCCACATCATTTCTTCGTTGTTGCTAATACATGAAGCCATTGCCATTCCTTGCGTTAAGACCGTATAGTTCATTCGGTCTATTGTACTAACTACTATCCAGAATTTATTTTTGGGTGCCAGCCCAATTGCCTGTTTCTGCTAGTTGAGATTTGATGAAAAGTTTGGCGTGTTGTTATTTTTGCCTTTATCACTTCTGCTAGACTCATTGCTGTCTCCCATCTATTTTTTTCCTTTGCTACTCTTTCTTTTCCTTGTTGTGAATCTGTACTTTGTTCGATGTTTCTCCATGCAGAATATTGAATATGTAAATTTCAACCAAATCACTCATATTCTTTAAGATTCCTGGTGCTCAAACTCCATTGGACCTTTTCCTTTTCGAGCTTTACATGGGTAGAAACCGGTTCAAAATTGTGAGTGTTCACCTGGAACTATGGCTATTTTGAAGGGGTACAATGCTGGGTTAGTTGGAGTCTATCAAGTGAACTTATCCAAATTCTTGCAAAGTTCTACAGAGCCATCTGAAAAGTGGTAGCTATTTTAAGACTAATGCATACTACCACTTTGATTGCTTCTTTTATTACCTTATTAGTTTTCAAGGTGGGATAGCTCTTTAACTTTCCTTCACAACTAGAAGCATCCCATGCTAAAAAAAAAACTAGAAACATCCTACACAATGAATTTAAACAGCAAATACTCATGGAGTTTGCTTAATGCTCTTTCAGGTATGTCCCATCTGTGCTACAAGGGTTGGGATGGACTTGATAGGACACTTGACTATGCAGCATGGGAGTTATTTCAAGATATCCTTTTTTTTGCTATGCTGTTGCTGTTTTTACATGCATTTCTACATTTTCACATTATGCTACAGTTAAAGATGCATAGGCTTGCTGAGGATACAATTTACACATTGATTTCCTTAGCGAATAATACATGCAACGCAGGCGCAGAGTCCGAAAAATATCTTCAGGGTCCCATTCTTTGCTATCTTTGTTGAGAAAGGACTGGAGAGATGGCAGTTTGCAGTCATTTCTCGGTGGATCATCCTATGTATCCAATCCTCCTGCTGCAGCACCAGACCCATTTTTGTCATCTTTAATTTGTAGTTTGCCTGTGGCTGAACCATCCAAAGATTTACATTCCAACTCATCTGACAATAAATTTTTGCTAAATAAATTCCCAGATGAAAAGACTGTAGAGAGGTATGTCACCTCAAGCTTGTTCTTTCTGCCGCCTCACTCAGCTCCCTCTTTGCCACGATACCATTGTATCTGGTCAGTGGATTATAGTTCATAGTTATTCATGTTATATTCAATTTTCCCTTTTTTTTGTGTTTGCGCATGATCTTTATTGACAAACCAATACATATTTGGGTCATGCAATGTTAAAAATCACAGCTTTCATACTACTCTTTTTAATATGTTATTTTTCTTAATACATTAATTATTTTTTCATTCATGGATATATTGGTCATTATACCCTCTTTGTGATGATAATATGCACTTTTTTGTTGATTGTCATCATTCTTAAGTCTATTTGCAATGTGCCACTGTTCAAAGAAATATGTCGAAAAAGTTGCACTTCGAATATGTCATGACTCGTGAGGGTGCATAGATTAATGATTGATGTTGTGGTCCTTATTGCTTTGTGCTTTTACCAGAAGCTATAATTATATTCATGTTGCAATGATGACAGATTTTGCTCTCTGGGCACATTTTCACATTTTCTGTAGTGCTAACAAATGCTGTGGATATCAACTTGCCTGCATGATTGCATCCCAGAATGCTTTTCTTATGCATCTTCTTGGAGGCCTATGAAATGAACAAACCTTGATTGTCCTTGTCTGCCTGCATGCATCTCTTAATTTCTCGATGCTAGTTGTAAATGGCCATCTGAAACTTGTGTGCTGAACAAAATCATGAACATTACAGAATGATGTGGTTAACCATATTCACTTCAGTGTCTAATCTTGATTAAACCGGCGTGGTGAATCTACAGAGCTGAACCGTCCCTGTCAGAGAAGGATCAGAAGGAGAGGGCTCAAAGGAGCAAATTTGTCCGCGGGCTTGTGCTCTCGACAATATTTGATGATGATGACTTGTAAAGGAGATCATCTTCCTTTGATTGCAGCTACACGGCACAATATGGTCAACGAGCCAAGAAAGGGAACAGCTGCACTTTCTCAATGTTGCTGCTTCTGCTGCTTCTAGCAGACCTTCATGGCCAAACTGATGGTCCATCTAGGTTCATGTACACATGGCATAGTGTGCATGTATGTATGTTTATCTCCCTGCATGCCCATAGTGTAGCAAGAGAATAGCGGAGGAGGAAAGTCGTTGTATTCCAAATTTCCATGCCAAATAAATCAGGACAATGTCCGTGGAGTGGAATTATGCATATAAGAGTAGGGAGCTACTGGTGTATTAAGACATTCTATTTAATTGTAATAATATGCAGTGTTTATCACATCCCATTACCGCTCACTTTAATTCCTCCCACAGCTACACGTGAAACTTAGGCTCTGCAAAATTTTAAAGTTAATCCCTCCATTTTTATTTGTAAAGCGCATATGGCCACACACATTAAAATTGAAACTTTACCAATTTTTTCAATAATTTAACTATCATTTTAATTTTAATAGTTTTATAGTGTAACATTATATGGTTGGATTTGTAATTAAATATACTCTACAATGATCATAATTTATGACCATAAACAATACAATATAAGATAAAATAAATGAATGGTTGAAGTGTAATTTGAAATACTGTGTCAAGTCATATCATGTGTTACAAACAAGGAGTAATAATTAACTTTTAAATATAATATAAGATAAATGAATGGTCCAAATGTAATTTGGAAGAATTTGTCAAGTCATATCATGCATTATAAAGAACGGAGGGAATAATAATTAGCTTTTAAAGGGTCCAAAATCCAAATAGTGCCTTAGGATTGCTTGGGCCAAATTTGTCATTATTTTTTGTGATATGATCATGTTTGCGATGTTTAGCAAGGAAGGTGCTTCTGTAATTATGCATCTTAATTTCTTGTTCTTCGGAGCTGACTTTAAAATTTTACCTGAATCTTGATATGAAATATACATGGTAGAATTTAAGAATCTTTGCGGCAATGGTCCAAGCCTTTGATGTCACCTCAACAGCTTGAGCTTCAAAAATTATTGTGCAATTATGTCCTAAAGGTAAATTATGTACTCTGTTTACATATTTTAGAAAAAAAAACTTCTTCTGTTCTTCATGACATGCAAACATTGTGAAGCGAATGATAACATTGGCTTTCTTGAGGAAGAACAAACTGCTAGGTTCTAGGGCTCGTGTTAATCCGTTAGGCACAAAATAGAGTAGGGGATTCCACGAGTTTGTTTTTTCTGTTCAACCTCAAGATGCAAACATACTCTTTTCCTATATCCATTAAACCACTTCACGTAACAATCAAGTAACAATTATTACTTTGCATTCTACCAGTCTACCTTAAGAAATAGTCTCATGGCGTAGCGTTTACTTGTTTATTTCACATAGTAATAATACATTGAACAAGATAACCTAAACCTAGCCCTGAGAAGTTGCATACATGCTCAGCATTGTTCTCTACCCCTGTTCATGTTTGAACAAATAAAATTTTATACTACAATGTAATTCCTACAAGATCTAGGTCACTAATGGGAGCATATGAGTCATGCTTCAATTAGGAAGTAGGAACATGGAGTAAAGAGGAAATATATCCTAATTCAAAATATGTAATATAAAGCGTACTTATGCCGTCGCAAAACCTTTCAATTTTAATAACCAAATTTCTAGCTCCATTAATATAAAAAATATCCGTGGCCATTCACTATTTTTCAATCTTAGTTTTTTAGTTTTTTTGGAATTACACGATACAATGCAGACGCTCACAATACGTACGTATATTCATCCCTATGGACACATGTACGCAAACCATACCTCTACGAGCGCCTCCGAATGACTAAGCACCCAGTAGATCTGGAGATTCCCGATTGTCGATTGGAACACCGCTTACCACTTATAACGCATAACGTCGGAAGATCCTGGGAAAGACCCCAGGAAATGGTGCGAACACTAGGATTTAAATTCTGGTGTGCAGTGTTCCACTAGACCATCCTACCATTGTACTATGAGCCAATTTGCCTTAATATTTGAGTTTTAATCTCTAATTTTAACTTAATTATATTTTTTCAAAGTACTTACAAACCATTTCGGAGTTCCAACTAATAGTTTCAATTGTCTAACTTGAAAAATGTAAGGTTGACAATTGTTTTCGTTAACTTAAGGTTGTAAATTATGGTTTTAACTTTGGAAAAGTCCAAATTACTCCCCTCAAGTACAACCAAGTCCTACAACCAAGTCCGGATAACCCTGATAGTATTTCTCAGTTCAATTTACCCCCTCAACTATACCATTAGGTTCAATTTACCCCTTAACACAATGTGCTTTTTTTCTCCATACACATGTGGAGTTTCAAGTTCAAAATTTGCGGATAGTAGTAGACAACATAAGGCATGTAAAAAATGATATATCATGAATTTTTCAACACTATTTTGATAGAGTAAGATATGTAATAATAAATGTTATCTTTGGGATACAAAATTATATAAAAACTAATGATGAAAAATTCATAAAATATTTTTTATATAGATTATGATGTCCACTACTATCCTGCAAAGTCTCAAATTAAAATTCAGCTCGTGTATGAAAAAAAAATAAAATTGTCTTAAGGGGTAAATTAAACTAAATAGTATAGTTTAGGAGGTAAATTGAACTAAGAAATACTTTAGAGTGTTATTCAGACTTTAGCTATACGTGAGGGGAGTAATTTGAACTTTTTTCCTTTAACTTTTAAATTAGTACCAAAACTTTCAACTCAAACTGTAACTCTTAGCTCGATTACATATTTTTAAGTGGTGTTAAATTTCAACGGCAAGTGTAAAATATATTTTAAAACTCTTAGGAAAAAAGTGACACAAGTAAAGGATACTTTATAGTTATATTTATCTAAAGTATAAACTGATTATCATCCTCCATTCCAAACTATCAAATGCTCTGCATCAACTTCTTACTTTGATCCGTAAATGAATAGTTTGGGTACGATACAATCTAAAATATCACTTAACCAACACCAACTATAATTTCACTTAACCACACTCGTTTTCACAGAAAACATGACAAGTCTCGCTACCATGGCTGTAGCCTGCAGCTCTTTGGGCATAGCCGTCACCCATAATAAATCTCAAAATCAAAACAAGCCGTGCATTATCTGCAAACTACGATTTTTCTTTGATACGGAAAAGAAAAAAACGAGTAGCTGGGCAAAGCACCTAGCTCAGCTTGTAAACAGAGTATGAGTTGCAGTCGCTTATTTCGGCTTCTTGTAATTTATACTCCATCCGTCTCATATTACTGTTTCGACTTTTCTAGACACATTTTTTTTACAATGCAGTTAGATATATACTTATGTCCCTAACAAAAAGAATGTATTTATAAAAGTTAAAACGACAAGTAATATAAAATCTTTTTTTAATATAATAGCTCTCCTGTCAGTTTTTTGTTAAAAAAATACCAAGAAATATGGCGCCCATGCCTAAGCACTGCAACGTATCAAGTAGCCACGTAAGGTAGATGCCACCAACGATTAGTACCAAGATTACGACAACTCTTGAACTAATCCGTTTGGAAAAGTCGCATGATGACTCACGTCATTGTCTACCAGAGGCTGTAGCTGTAGCTGTCTAAATTTGACCAGGAACGTCAACTAAGCCGTGCAAGTCACTGCTCGGAGTCGGAGCACAAATTCAATTAACAAATAGTAAAGCTTACGTAGACATATGGCTAGGGCCACAGGATAATGCATAAATCAGATGCTAACATAAATCCAAAGTGCCTGATTGACTCCAGTCAACCGAGGAACAGCTGGATATGGGCATGATCGAACACTGTCTATCCGTGTCCACCGACTCTATCACACCACCATATAATAGAGGAGAAATGAGAACTCGAACTTGACATAGGTGACCTTGGAAGAGCACCCTCATGGCCTCATCCCATCCCAACCATCTGTTCAGCTTCAGCCATGGCAACCTTCTTCGCCATCCTTCCAGTCCTATTATCAATGCTTCCCCTCCTCTGGAGTATTGGCGTCAAAAGGAGGCTAACTCTAGATCCTGATGGCAATCTCCGGCTCTATAGCTTGAACAGTTCAGATGGGAGATGGTCGGTTTCCTGGATTGCAATGTCTCAGCCCTGCACATTCATGGCTTGTGTGGTCCAAATGGGATCTGACACTACTTGCCTGCACCTGCATGCTTTTGCCCACCGGGTTATGTGATGAGCAACCCTGGGAATTGGAGCCAAGGTTGTAGGCCTCTAGTAGACATTAACTGTAATGTTGAGCAAGCGCAGCCTGTCAAGTTCCTCCCACTTCCAGGTGCTGACTTTTGGGGATCCGATCAGCGGCATGAGGACCAGGTATCCTTGCAGGCCTACAAGAACATATGTAGGCAGGATTGCACATGCAAAGGCTTCATGTACCAGCAAGGAACAGGGTAGTGATATCCAAAGTCTTTCCTTTTCAATGGGAAGGCATTTACGCCGCCTATAAAGACATAGCACACCGTGTATCTCAAGCTCCCCATGAGTGTTAATATTTCAGGCATCTCTGTTGCCCGAACAAATGTGCTTGTTTCAAGAGAGTACCATCCTGATTGTAGGCAGATGAGCAAACCGCCGATGTAACCATTTCTGGAGGTTCACCAGGCCAGTCAGGGGGAAGCCAAATGGTTTTACTTCTATGGGTTTGCAGGTGCAATATTAATTCTTGAAGTTTTCTCCATCGCATCAGTATGGTGCTTCGTTTTGAGATGGGAATTGGGGGCACCAGAAATACAAGCTGCCGAGGAAGGCTAAATTTTAGAAGATACAGCTAGAAAGAGTTGGTGAAAGCAACCAGAAACTTCAAAGATGAGCTTGGAAGAGGAGGCTCAGGGATCGTCTACAAGGGAATCTTGGACGACAGTCGAGAAGTGGATGTTAAGATGCTGGAAAATGTAAGGCAATGTGAGGAGGAGTTTCAAGCAGAATTGCACATAATTGGGAGAATTAATCATATGAATCTTGTAAGGATATGGGGGTTTTGCTCTGAAAGCTGCCACAGGATGTTGGTCACAGTGTATATTAAGAATGGATCATTAGCTAACGTCCTATTCAATGAAACCTTTCTGCTAGAGTGGAGGCAGAGGTTTAATATTGCATTAGGTGTGGCAAAGGGGTTGGCGTATCTTCACCATGAATGTCTTGAATGGGTAATACACTGTGATGTGAAGCCGGAGAACATACTCCTGGATCAGAAGCGAAGATTGCCGACTTTGGGTTGGTGAAGCTGTGGAACAGAGGTGGCTCCAATATGAATGTGTCACGAGTGCGAGGAACCATAGGCTACATCGCTCCAGAGTGGATCAGCAGCCTTAAGATAACGGCCGAAGTTGACGTGTATAGCTATGGGGTTCTGCTTCTTGAGCTACTGTTGGGAAAACAAGTTCTTGACTTGGCTGTAGGTGCCAATGAAGAGGTGCATAAGGTTCTCAGGGAGCTTGTAGGAACACCTGCTGATATGTTAAATAGAGTGGAAACCTCTTCAATTGCCGAGGTTGTGGATTGCAGGCTGAATGGACAATTCAACTACACGCAGGTAAGAACACTGATCAGGTTGTCAGTCTCATGCTTGGATGAAGACAGAAACAAAAGGCCAACTATGGAATCTATAGTGCAAAAGCTACTTTTAGCTGATGATTCTTGCAGCATAAGCTAGGTAATCAGGTAATAAATTACCTGCAGGTGGAAACACTTGAGGGATGTGAGTTACTGTAATGCAATGATCAGGTCACTTCATTGAATGGCTGTATATTTCTCATATATGTATGGTCATTTCTTTGTTTTTTCTATTAATTGCTGATGTTCTGCATGATGGCAGCAAGACATAGTTGATAAGTTCATGCAGCTTCAGTTAGATCTAATTCAAATTTCCTAGGGTAAGGGGTAAGAAATCATAATCTCATTCAACAGGGATATCTGTGCTCTAGCATAATATTTCCAAGGATAAGAGTTTGTTATTTAGACCTTATCTTTGGTTGGTTGTGCCTCTGTACATGTGTAACATTTGCTCTCCTTATGAAGCACAAAACACATTCCATGATAGATTAACAAGGAATATGACAGTCACAAGCACTGCAAAGTGCATTGAAATAATTCCAGTGGTATCCATTTCACTTTTGTACCAATAAAAAAAGGGGAAATTCATGACCAAATGTGCTAGTACATGAGACATGCAAATGCAAGTATGAAACACATACAGGCATATAGCACATGTAAGTGTTAGTAACCACAAGAAACTTCCAATCACTTCAGATGAGCTCAACAAACAATTAGTCAGAAAAATATTGTAGCACAACGATATGGATGGAAAACACTTGCCCTTCACCAATCTATTTATGCTATTGATATTCAAGACCATTTCAGTAAACTGTTTTTAGTGTAAACCAATGAAGACGAAATGAAGGGCCGATACATGAAGTGAAGACCAAAGAAAACACAGAAGAAAGACTGGTTGAATGTATGTCCAGTCAAGTGAAACAAAAATTTATATACGATTCAGAGGCTAAACAAAGATCACTGTGGGTTATGATCGCAGAAATAGGATCATAATGCAAATTATACTTAGCAAATAGGTCATTGGCCACTTCACACAAAATCTAGTATTATGCCATTTCAAGAGCAATGGGACATACCATGCGAATTGCCGATGTAATTGTTAGAATAGACAGTCCAACCCATATTGGGCGTCAGGCCCATTGGCCTTGTACATTGTAACCTAGCCTAATTGGCTATATAATGAAGGCCACCCCCCTAATCAAGGGTGTGCGGTGTTTCACTACATGGTATCAGCCTAATCACGATCCCTTCTTCCCTTCCGCAGCCTCCCAAACCCATCTACTCGTGCGTCCCGTGCGCACGCCGCCGCACCACCCTCGTCGTCGCCCGGTCGCGCCCCCTTGCGCCGCCACCGGCGCGACCCGAGCCAAGCACCGCCGCCGCGCCTCTGCTGCTCCCACGCGGGGCGTCGCCGGCCGCCCATCGACGCGCCGCCACCGGTGCGACCCGCCGGCGCCTGCGGTCTTCGCCCGAGGGCTTGCGCGCGCGCCGCGCGCGCGTCCTCCGGTCGCCATCGCGAGCGCTTGCGCGCGCGCCGCGCGCGTCCCCCGGTCGCCATCACGTGCGACCCGCCGGCCGCTCGCGTCCGGCCCGTCGCCGCGCCCCTTCGCGCCTCCACCGATTCGGCCTCCCTGCGCGACGACCGGCCGCCGCACCACCCGCCGGCCCCGGCCCCGAGGTCTCGCCGCCGATTCGGTCCATCCGCGACGACCGGCCGCCGCTACGCCCGCCGGCCAGCCATGACGTCCTCCACGACCTCCTCGGCTACGTCCGGCGCCCTGGGTTCCGGCACCGCTCCAACCTTCGGTGATGGAGTTGCTCCTCCTCTTTTTGCCGCCTACGCCGCCGTCAACGTGAAGCAGCACGTCCCCGTCTCCCTGAGCCTTGAGCGCCCCAACTTCTCCAAGTGGGAAGCATTCTTCACCGCGCTCTGCGGCAAGTACGGCCTGCTCGGCCACATCAACGGCATTGTGGCAGCGCGTCCGGCCGACCCCTCCTGGTCTCAGCCTGACGCTTGCGTTCGCGGCTGGATGTACGGCTCCGTCGACGACGCCGTCCTCGACCTCGCCATGGAGCCTGCTCAAGACGCCCGCGCGTTGTATGTCTCCATCGAGGCCCTGTTCCAGGCCAACAAGGAGTCTCGCGCCATCGTCCTCGAGCAGGAGTTCCACAATCTGTCCCAGGGCGACCTTTCGGTTGACGCCTACGCCCAGCAGCTCAAGCGTACCGCCGACGCCCTCCGGGAGGTCGGCCACACCGTCTCTCCCGCGCAGCTCGTCCTCAACCTTCTTCGCGGCCTCAACGCCCGGTTTGCCACTACTGCTGACATCATCGCCAACACCACGCCTCTTCCTGACTTCAAGTCCGCCACCAACATGCTTCGTGTCAAGGAACTCCGTCTCGGCACCGAGCAGAAGGCAGCTTCCTCCTCCGCCTTGGTCGCCTCCACCACCCCCTCCTGTACGTCGTCTTCCTGCCACTCTGCCTCCTCCACCACCAGCAGCGGGGGCGGTAAAGGCAAGGGAGGCAAAGGCAAGGGCGGTCGCAGCGGTCATGGTGGCAGCGGCAGCAGCAGCAACAACGGCCGGCGCAACCAGCAGCAGCAAGGTGGTGGCCGGCAGGCTTCCTCGCCCGCCGGCCCTTGGGTCTGCTACCCTTGGGTCGGTCCATGGTCTGCACCAAGCGGCCAATGGCCTCCCGCCGGCGGCGGCGGCGGTGGACACCGCCGGCACCGTCTCCACAGCAGGCCCACACTGCTTTCGCGCCGTCACACCTCTCCACCGGCGGCCCCGCTCCGGGTGGCTGGAACGCTGCCGGCCTGATTGCTGCCCTCAACCAGCTGGCGGTGCAGGGGTCTTCTCCTTGGGTAATGGACAGCGGAGCGACATCCCACATGTCCTCCAACGACGGTATGCTCCTCTCCCGTCTCCCGTCACCACCATCTTCCATTATTGTTGGTAACGGGCAGTCCATTCCTATTTCTGGTCGTGGCACTTCCTCCTTACAAATAGTTGATCGTCTTTTTCATCTTGATAATGTTCTTGTCGCTCCTCAGCTTGCTCGTAACTTACTATCCGTTCGACAACTTACCTGCGACAATAACTGTTCTATTGAGTTTGACGCCTCTGGTTTTTCTGTTAAGGATCTCCAGACCAAGACGGTCCTTCTTCGGTGCAATAGCAATGGGGATCTCTACACCATTCCACATCACACGCCTACTCGCTGTCATGTCGCTGTCGTCTCCCCGGAGCTTTGGCACTCTCGTCTCGGTCATCCAGCACCAGCAGCTGTTCAAACTCTTAATAAACTTTCAGCTATTCAGTGTAACAAAGCAGCTCGTCGCATTTGTCATGCTTGCCAGCTTGGTAAACACGCTAGGCTGCCCTTTACCAGTTCGGTTTCTAGTACATTAGCACCTTTTGAACTTCTTCATTGTGATATCTGGACCTCTCCAGTTTTGAGTATTTCTGGCTACAAATATTATCTTGTGATTGTCGATGATTTTACCCATTACTGTTGGACCTTTCCTCTGCGTCATAAATCTGGTGTTCACGAACATATTGTCCAGTTCATCGCTTACGCTCACACACAATTCAGCTATCCTGTGCGCTGTTTTCAGGCGGATAACGGCACGGAGTTTCTCAACAATGCCACTGCTACCTTCCTGGCTGGCCGCGGCATCCTTCTCCGGACTTCGTGCCCCTACACCTCCGCCCAAAACGGCAAAGCTGAGCGCATGCTTCGCACCCTGAACAATACTGTTCGGACCCTCCTGATACATGCCGCCATGCCTCCCCCTTATTGGGCCGAAGCACTTTCCACCGCTGTGTTTCTGATCAACCGGCGGCCTTCCTCGTCCATCGACAACGGTATTCCTTATCATCTTCTTTACCACAAGATGCCAGACTACTCACTCCTCCGAGTTTTTAGTTGCCTATGCTATCCGAACCTTAGTGCCACGACCCCCCACAAACTGTCTCCTCGCTCAGCAGCGTGTGTCTTCCTTGGTTACCCTCCTTCTCAGAAGGGTTACCGATGCCTTGACCTTTCCACCCGCAAGATCATCATCTCTCGCCACGTTGTTTTTGATGAGACTCACTTTCCGTTTGCGGCTTCGAAGCCTCGACCGGACTCGTTTGATTTTCTGTTACAGGACATACTCCCCGCGCCCCGCCCCCGTCTACCCTAGACGCTCGGCACACGCAGCCTTCGGTTCCACCGGTCTCGGACGACGCGAGCGACCCCGTCGGGCCGGGACCGGCCATCTCGTGGCACGGCGCCGCTTACCGGTGCCACGGGCGACGCCTCCGACGGCACCCGCGCCCTCGGTGCTGCCGGCCGGCCCCGGCGCCGGCATCCTCGGGCGCGGGCCTCGGCGCTTCGGCCTTCACTACGGCGGGCGTCCGCCCCCGGCTCCGGTTCCCCGGCCGTCGCCCGGTGCACCACCGGTTTCCGACCCGCCGATCGAGTCGCCCACTTCTCCCGGCTCCCCTCGCGCCCCCGTGCGGGCGACCCGTTCACAGACAGGCTCCCTGCCACCGCCCATGCAGCGCTACGGCTTCACCGCGGTCACTTCGGCGTCTCCACTGCCTGCCAACACTCGCGCCGCGCTCGCAGACGCGAATTGGCGTGCCGCGATGGCTGATGAGTACAAGGCACTCGTCGACAATGGCACCTGGCGTCTCGTTCCTCGCCCGCCTCGCGCCAACATCATCACCGGCAAGTGGGTCTTCAAGCACAAGTTCCATGCTGACGGCTCCCTGGCACGCCATAAGGCCAGGTGGGTTGTTCGAGGGTTTTCGCAGCGATACGACATCGACTACGACGAGACGTTCAGTCCGGTCGTCAAACCGGCCACCATCCGGGCTGTTCTCAGCGTCGCCGTCTCCCGTTCCTGGCCGATCCATCGGTCGGACGTGAAGAACGCCTTCCTCCACGGTCATCTCCACGAGACGGTCTCTTGTCGGCGGCCGCACCGGATTTGTCGACCGGCCGCCCCCGATCACGTCTGTCTCCTGCAAAAGTCCTTGTATGGGCTCAAGCAGGCGCCCCGGGCGTGGCACCAGCGCTTCTCTGGCTTCGTGCAGCAGACTGGCTTCACTACTTCGATCTCCGACACATCCCTCTTTGTTTACAAAGAGGGCGCCGACATCGCTTACCTGCTGCTCTACGTCGACGACATCATTCTGACAGCCTCGTCGACTCGGCTTCTTCGACGCATCACCGAGTCCCTTCACTCCGAGTTCGCCATGACAGATCTCGGGGATCTTCATCATTTCCTCGGGATTTCTGTCACGCGTTCCTCCGATGGACTCTTCCTCTCCCAGCGACAGTATGCTGCCGACCTGCTTCAGCGCGCCGGCATGGCTGAGTGTCACTCTACGGCGACTCCTGTGGACACTCATGCCAAGCTATCGACTGTGGATGGCGCTCCAGTGGCAGATGCCACTCAGTATCGCAGCCTCGCCGGAGCTCTACAGTATCTCACGCTGACCCGTCCGGACCTCGCCTATGCCGTCCAACAGGTGTGTCTTTTCATGCACGACCCGCGAGAGCCTCATCTAGCACTGCTCAAGCGCGTCCTGCGGTACATCAAAGGCACCCTCTCCACCGGGCTTCACATCGGCACTGGCGCCATCACCAGTCTGACGGCCTACTCCGATGCGTCGATTGGGCGGTGCCGTCCCGGATTCTCGGCGCTCTACTTCCGGTTACTGCGTCTTCCTTGGCGACAACTTGGTCTCTTGGTCCTCCAAACGCCAGACTACGGTCTCTCGTTCGAGCGCGGAGGCTGAGTATCGTGCAGTTGCGCACTCTGTGGCTGAGACCTGTTGGCTGCGTCAGTTGCTTCAGGAGCTTCATGCACCCATCTCTTCGGCGACAATTGTTTACTGTGACAATGTCAGCGCTGTCTACATGACCGCTAACCCGGTCCATCATCGTCGCACGAAGCATATTGAGATCGACATCCACTTTGTCCGCGAGAAGGTTGCTTTGGGACAGGTTCGGGTGCTCCATGTTCCCTCGTCTCATCAGTTCGCGGACATCATGACCAAAGGGTTACCTGTACATGGTTGTTTACGACTTTAGGTCCGCCTTTGTGTTCGTGACACTCCCGCTTAGACTGAGGGAGGGTGTTAGAATAGACAGTCCAGCCCATATTGGGCGTCAGGCCCATTGGCCTTGTACATTGTAACCCTAGCCTAATTGGCTATATAATAAAGGCCACCCCCCTAATCAAGGGTGTGCGGTGTTTCTCTACAGTAATGCACCTAGTAAATGGGTGATTACACAACAGCACTGAGAGTAAGTTTGGACTCCCTGTTGTAGAGAAAAGGGAGCCATGCATAATATAGTATCTGCAAGCAAGAACAAAAGCATGGAGTGAAACATATAGATTGTTTAGTACCAAGACAGCCATGTTGCTGGAAGAAAGATACTATCTTATTAGACGAAAAGGGGGAAGTCAAAGTCGTTCGACATGTATAAGTTTTAAGAATTCTGTAGGGTGTGCAAGTTGCAAACCAAAGATTAGGTGTACATCTATCACTGTAGATTGAAAAGTATCCATACTAATTTAAACAGCATCTAACTTAACATAGTATCTGACTATCTGTGATGAAAACTGATTATTTAAGACAGAGAATTGTATAGATATGTTAGAACGAATCAATATAACTATATAAGCATACATCTTAATGGCTCATGAATCGTACAACGTTTACATGATTCTTGAAACTAACAATGAGTGTCTGATGACAGGGCAATGAAACGCCACTCAAGTAGAAAGACGTGCTAGAATCTCAAGTTAGGCACCCCATTATTTCAGAGTGTGACTTCTCCATGTTCCGTAGCTCATTTTCCAGGACTTAACAAGCTTTCTTTATCTGGTATCTTGGTTGCCAATGTTAAGCCATTGCACTTTTCAACAGCCCTTCGGCCAATTTTGAATATACCAATTCTTGACCTTCAAAGCAATTTGCTGACCCTGACCCTTCCCTGCAGATAGACTGATGCGCTGAGTTGGTGACACACAGAAACTGAGCAGCACAGGCATTGTTTCGCCAGTTCCATATGGAGAGTAGTAGCTATTGATGATAATAAACGAACATCTGAAGTGGAAAAAAAGGTGAATTGAACAATTGCCGCCGCATCAGAAGGATCACCTTCAACGGCCGCCAGCTTGGTAGCCCAGTCGCAGCGCAATCCGTCCAACTATTCTGGCAAAAAACCACACTGGGATCCCCTTCCGGCAAGCTCCACATCGACCGAACGCGGCCTTTGCATCCACATCTTGGGGTTTCTTCAATTCCCTCGCTAAGTTCCTATTATCTCTGCATATATCTGCCTGAACCTGGACGTCCTCTTCCTTGCTCGCTGCTCTGGTCCTCTAGGCTTGCGCAGCTTCCAATGGAGGCAGGAACCCGAATAATCGGAGCCAGGAAACGTGCAGCTGGGTCGGCGTAGCGACCGGTAGGACGGCCGTGTAGTCCTCCACGCCCCGGCGCCCGTCGCCGGAGATGAGGAAGATGACCCCTGGAACACAGAAACGCACGCACACCTGGAAACTCCAATGAACGCAGCAGGAACACAGTTGAACACAGGAGCTTTTTTGTGCCGGATAAGAACCGACGTTTTCTGGACTCTATTGATGTATTTAAAAACTGATTACAACCGAAGGAAATGTGGCTCACAACACCACGACGCTGCGACATTCGCGCTCCATCACCGGCCGTGCCATCCCACGTCCTGGAGACCCGATCGCCACCTCAAGTTCTATCCCTAAAGACTCGGAATACAGCTAAAACAGAAACTAGCCGGTGCATGAACTCATGCAGCAACGGCCTACACATGGACGCGTTCAAACCAACGGGAATGAACTCCTTTATTCTAGCTATGACATGCAAACTAACCGAGCTTGGATTATCTAACAATCTCCCCCTAATTCATGCTCGGTTACCTTCATATCTTGATGACACCGATCCTTCCACGAAGCTCACAGAACCTTGCACGCCCCAGTGCCTTCGTCAGAACATCAGCAAGTTGCTCTTGAGTGCCCACATAGCCCAAGCTGATCCTCCCATCCTCCACGCATTCACGAATGAAATGAAACTTCGTGTCAATGTGTTTGCTTCTATCATGAAGAACAGGATTCTTGCTTAAAGCAATTGCTGACTGATTATCCATTTTCAGGACTGGCTGCTGAATTTCTCCCCCTACAATGTCACTCAGCAGCCTCTTGAGCCACACAGCTTGACAGGCTCCCGCTGCCCCTGCCATATACTCAGCCTCACAAGAAGAAAGTGCTACTGATTTTTGTTTCTGGGATTGCCAGGAGATCACCATCTCACCCAAGAAGAAAATCACTCCAGTAGTACTCTTCCTATCATCTATGTCACCCCCAAAGTCACTGTCACTATAACCAGTGAGTCTGTTCCCCTTTGTGAACTTGTGGTAGATAATTCCATAGTCCACTGTTCCTGCAATATACCTCAGTAGGTGCTTGACTGCAGCTAGATGTTCTTGTCTTGGCTTCTCCATGAACCTACTTACATACCCAACAGCATAACTGATATCTGGTCGAGTATGAATCAGGTACCTCAAGCTGCCTACCAGGCTTCTGTACATGGTTGCATCTACCTCTTCTGTTGTCCCCTTGGTCGACAAATGAAGTCTGACCTCCATAGGAGTACTGCAAGAATTGCAGTTTTCCATTCCTGCTTTGACAAGCAGTTTCCTTGCATACGCAGCTTGCCCAAGTGTGATGCTTCTGTCCCCTTGCTTCACTTCTATCCCCAAGTAGAATGACAGGAGTCCTAGATCACTCATTCTGAACATTTGCTGCATTTCATCCTTGAAAGCTTGTACCACTGCTGGGTCTGCACCAGTGATGATGAGATCATCTACATAGACCCCAACCACCACTCTAGCCTCTCCAGCCCCTCTGGTGTACATACCATGCTCACTTCTGCACCTTGTGAACCCCATGTTCTGCAGACTGCTATCAAGCTTCACATTCCAGGCTCTTGGGGCCTGTCTTAACCCATACAAAGCTTTGCTAAGCTTCAACACTTTTCCCTCATGGCCAGCTGCAACGAAACCTGGAGGTTGTCTGACATAAACCTCCTCAGCGAGCTCCCCATTCAGAAATGCTGATTTAACATCCATATGATGTACAAACCAGCCCTCCTGAGCTGCTACTGCCAGCACCATCCTCACTGACTCCATTCTTGCAACAGGGGCAAAGACTTCATCAAAATCCACTCCTGGTTGCTGCACATACCCCTTAGCTACCAGTCGAGCCTTGTGCTTGATGATGTTGCCAGCTTCGTTGCGCTTGAGTTTGTAAACCCACTTCAGCCCGGTGTGACTGGAGCAGGTGTGCCGCCCAGCTCCTGTTCCACGGACGAACGCGTGCCACTGGATGCCCCCAACGTCACTGGCACGCTTGTCGTCGTGTTCTGGGCCGTCCCAGGCCCGCTCGATGTCGTGGTCGATGTCCTCGATGCCGCGCGTGGCGCAGACTCGTCACCAGGTGCCGCTGCCGTCGCGCCGGGTGTGTAGATGTACTCGTACTCGACCACGAACGGATCATCGCCGACGCCAGCACTGGTTCCTTTACCATCCTGCTCCCAGTTCCAGGCCCGTCTTTCCTCGAACACAACATCCCTCGAGACGTGCACACGATCGGTCACCGGGTTGTAGAGCCGGTAACCTTTCGTCCCTGACTCGTACCCAATGAACACCATGGGCGTGCTCCGGTCATCGAGCTTCCGCAGATGGCCGCCCACCGTCTTGACATGTGCAACACAGCCAAATGTGCGAAAGAAGTGAACAGAGGGCTTGTGACCATACCAGGCTTCATATGGGGTCATGTTCTGCAGGGCTCTCGTCGGCGCTCGATTCAGCACGAACACCGCCATGGTTACGGCCTCTCCCCAAAACCGCCCTGGAACGCTCATCGCCTTGAGCATGCACCGTGCCATCCCCAGCACGGTCTGATTCCGGCGTTCCACCACGCCGTTCTGCTGTGGCGTGTACGGCGCAGTGAGATGGCGCTGGATCCCCTGCCCAGCGCAGTACTCCCCGAACTCCTTCGCCGTGAACTCGCCGCCACGGTCGGTGCGCAGTGTGCCCAGCTTGTACCCCGCCTCAGCTTCTGCTCTCGCCTGAAGGTGGATAATAGCCATCGCCGCCTCCGGTGTCGAACGGGTCGGGGAGGAGGAGGAGTGAATGGCGTTGACCTCCTCCACGGCCGTCGCCACCAGGAGGGTATGGGCCTCCTGGTCCTCTTCCACCTGGGCCAGATGGGCCGAATCGCGGCGGCGCTTGGGGCACTCCTTGGCCCAGTGGCCGCGGGTGCCGCAGTAGCGACACTCGTCGCGCCCGACGTCGCGGTTGTTGACGCGCGCGCCGCCGTCGCCGCGCGCCCCGCCATCGCCGCGCTTCTCCTTGGGGCCGTCGTCGCCTCCCCTCGACGAGCACCGCCACGGCCACCACGACCGCCACCACGCCCGCACACCTGCCCGCCTGGCAAGCTGCTGGAGCTCCCCGACCCCTTGTCGGAGTTGAGACTCAGGCGCTTGGACACCCGCGCCACGAGCTCGTCTTCAGTGAGGTTCAGTTGGGCGACGCCGGCGCCACCGCCGGTGAGCCCGTACCTCTCCTCCGCAGCTTTGAGGCGCCCGACCAGCTCCTCCACCGGAACATCCCCGAGTTCCAGGAGCGTCTCGATCGACATGGCGATCTGGTGGAAGTGCTTGGGGAGCGCCGCCAGGAACCTGCGCACCACCGCCGGCTCCTCAATGTCGTCGCTGAGGGTGCGCAACTGCTGCGCGAGCTTGTTTATCCGTACGGAGAAATCATCGATTGACTCCCCGTCCTTGAAGGACAGAGAATCGAACTCCTTCCGGAGCGTGATCGCCTTTGCCACGCGGACGCGCTCCACGCCGAGATTCGCCGTCTTCAGATCCTCCCACGCTGCCCGCGCACTCGGCTTGTTTGCCATCACCTCCATCATCTCCTCGGGCACCGCCTTGCAAATGGCCTCCAACGCCATCTGGTCTTCGTCTTCGTCCGGATCCCCGAGGTTGACGGCGTTCCAAAGCCCGCGCGCCTTGAGCATGACGCGCATCATGGCGGACCACGCACCATAGTTGGACTTGGTGAGCGTCGGCCATTTGGCGCTGCCGACGTCCTTGATACGACGCTCCATCGTGCGCTCGATGACGATCGTTCCGTCGCGGTACCGCGGGCGCGGCCGGCGCCGCGGCGGCGACGGTGGATCGCCGCCGGCTCCCCACCGGCGTTCTTGACCTTCCCCCAAGGCTCGGCGGCCGACGACATCGCCTCCCTGGAACGTAACCGCTCTGGTACCACTTGTAGTCCTCCACGCCCCGGCGCCCGTCGCCGGAGATGAGGAAGATGACCCCTGGAACACGAAACGCACGCACACCACGGAAACTCCAATGAACGCGAGCGGGAACACGGTTGAACACGGGGAGCTTTTTTGTGCCGGATAAGAACCGACGTTTTACGGACTCTATTGATGTATTTAAAAACCGATTACAACCGAAGGAAATGTGGCTCACAACACCACGACGCCGCGACATTCGCGCTCCATCACCGGCCGTGCCATCCCACGTCCTGGAGACCCGATCGCCACCTCAAGTTCTATCCCTAAAGACTCGGAATACAGCTAAAACAGAAACTAGCCGGTGCATGAACTCATGCAGCAACGGCCTACACATGGACGCGTTCAAACCAACGGGAATGAACTCCTTTATTCTAGCTATGACATGCAAACTAACCGAGCTTGGATTATCTAACAGGCCGTGGTTGTGCGGCGGAGTTGAGCTTGCTCGGAGAAGCGGCGGGGACTGGAAAACGGCGGCGCGGCCACGCATTGCGACGGCAAGGGCGCCGGCCGGGCGCCGGGCTGCGGGTTTGCCGCGCGGCGGTGGTCGGCGGCGGGCGGCGGCCGCGGATTGCCTGCGGGATAGGCATGCCGATGCCACCTGGTGGCCGAGAGCTCGCCGAGGTATGGGGCAGGATTGGGGGCGGTGCCCGGTGCCCGGTGGGAGGTGGTCAGGGTGGGGAGGGGCGGAGGTGTTGCGCCGGTGAGATGTGTCGGTCGGGAGAAGGGGTGGGCCCGCCCGCCGCGGGGTGGGTGCTGAGCTGGCATACGCCGTTTCCTATTCCAATTCAGCTACTCGTATTGATACCGTCAACCGACGTATGATACGGTGTATAAATCCAAGGGGTACGGAGGGTCGACGCCTCCTTCCCTCCTTTCGCATAACGCCTTTGCTTTTGCGTTTCGGCGATTCGGCGACTTGGCGTTTCGGCGATTCGGCGAAAGGCAACGGTTCGCGCGCCCTCGACTTTTTCCCCTGTTCCGTTAAAGTTTCCGGCGGCTTCGTTTCTTTCCTCGTTACTCTCCGTTTAGTTTCCTTGTTAGTTTCGCATCTGTTAATTTCTCTCGTCTAGTTTAAGTTGCAAGTTAATCTTGTGTTAATTAATTTTCTCGTCCAAAGTAGTTTCTATCATCTGTTAGTGTTTTTTTAGTTTGCATCCGATCTATTACTTATCCTCTTGCGTTAATTAGGTTTCGTCGTCTATTTTTTCACCTTGTGTTGATTAACTCGTATCGTTCCTGTTGCACGAAGTTTCCATCGCATATTAATCTTGTCGCGTAGTTCTGTTCACGTTTAGTTAATCTCGTTCATCCTGTAGTCTACTTATTTCTTGCTTAGTTTCTACATTTCCGTTCATTTCCCTTTCGTATTTGATCTGCCTTTGTTTCCCGGTCCTGTGCACGCGCGCGGCTTGCCACTCACTGATGGCCGCCGCTTGCACGCTGACCCCGGCGGCTGCTCTGCCGCCGTTACTCCCAACCCCATGTCTTGTTGTTGGTGTTGCAGGTCGTGCGAGTGAGCGGTCGGTTTGTTGGGTCAACAACAAGAAGCCCGGGCGCGCGTCGGCGAGCGAGAGCTGGACCATAGATAAGCAGCTGCGCGCCGGCACCACCGCGTTGTCGAGCGTTCCTGGTCGCGCGTCCCTGAGCGAGGACTGGACAAAGGACAAGGCCCAGCGGAAGGAGGAGACAAAGACGAGCGTTGATGCTGAGCGTGTCGGGCGATCGTCGGCGAGGGAGGAGGTCATCGGGGCCAAGAAGAGAGCCTCGAGCCGAGCGCTGTCGGTGGAGATTGATCGGAGCGAGAAGAAGGCCAAGCCCGAGGAGAGCGCAGCGGAGCCAGCGACGATCGTGTACTACGCTGGGCCGGCGTTCCTCAAGTCGCCGGACCCGAGCGAGGTGCCGCTTCCCAAGTTCCCTTTGTTTGTCAAGTCCCCGAACCCGAGCGAGGTGCCTTTCCCAAAGTTTTTGAAGCTGAAGACACCCACTGAGGAATAGTCCATCACGAGACACCCAAGACATCTCGAATTGAAGCTACCGACACCCCAAGGCAGGTGATGGCAACAGCTGAAGAATCGCTTGGTCTGACGACGATAACGTTGCTCGGCTTCATATTACACCATATTTGTGCTTTATACTACTACTAGTTATGTAATCAAAGCTAAACGATCGATTAATGAAGAAGTCATCGCTCTTGTCAGTTGTGTGGTATCCGTTTCCCTTTTCTTTCTGTTCTTGTCTCTTGGCCAGCAGCAATGTGCCACGGCGATGACACACACACAGCGATACAGGTGAAATCGTGATCTTGCCTCCATCAGCGGTTCAGCACTGACAAAGCTCACGCTCGGCATTGTGCCGCGGCATAAGAATCGTAGTCTAGATTCGTAGCTCGGCGCGCGCGCCGGCGGCCTGGGATGTCACGTTCACGCGCAGCTGAAGGGGAGGACGAGCGCCTCGCGCTGCTTGAGGAGGGGAGGAGCAGGCAGGGACGGTCGACAACCAGCTCCGTGCCTGCACCCACCGCTCGCCCCCCGCGTGAGCGAGCGGAGCGGACCAAGGCCCAAGGGCGAGCGCGACGCCGTTGGCTGATGTGCACGTTCGGGGAGGGCGACGTCGACGGAGGAGACCGCACTGATGTCCCCAGCAACCCCGCGCTGGCCATGCCGGAGGGGAGCCAATGCAAGATAGGTCGGGCGCGTGTCACGCCCGCGCTCAATGTGCTCGACGTATTGCCTCAGCGAGCCTGCCGCCTGGCCGCCTCGTCGCTTTCGCCCCGAGGACAATGACTGGGTTCGTGGGCACGCCGCGATGGTAGGAAGGGTGTGGTTGCCGGTTGCAGGCAGAGCTCAATTGGCCGGCGCGTGGAAGTCCCCGGCATTCGTCCGATAGTCCTACCCGCACCCGGTATGTGTCTGCTGGCTCAGATAGGTGAGTACTATTGGTAACTATTATGTTCAAACTAGATGGTAAAAATATGGGCTATTTTAGAAAACTCGTCACAAAAATAAGGGAAACAAGAGGAAACTTCTTATTGCTTTGCTTTCATTTTTCATCATTAGAGTTATTTGTGCAGTTTTCATCGGGTCATGCCCTCATTTTGTTATGCAAGCGGTTTGTTGGAAATTATAAAAGCTTATCATTAGTTGGCCATTCCTGTCTGAAGTTGATTGTGATTTGATTTTCTGAATTATTGCACAGTTTCGTGTGAGCAATCTTTCATTGTGAGAACGACATACAACTTGAGCTAGGACTTTACTACTTATTCACGGAACTGTAAGTTCAATTTGCTCATAATCCGTACATGCATAAATAGTTATTCTGTTATTGACAATGGACATCAAGTTATTCTGTTTCTCGACGTTGTGTATTTATTGATTGTATGATCCTATGCAAATTTATTCTTTCGTTATATGCAATAACAAGAGAAGTTGTAGCAATCAATGTAGTAGGGAAAAAATCCAGACCAGATAGTTGGAGAAATTGTAGTACAAGAGGTTTCTTTCTCGTAGTCAATAGCAGTACATAAGATAGATCTGTGGTGCACAAAACACCAAGATATATGTGGCCAATACTTGTTAGCACAAAGCAAACGACTCGATCCAGACAAACAAAAGTCTAATGCTGCATACATATATAAAGATATACATAGAACATCAGCTTAGCACATACTACAAGACTCATCAGCTAAAAGGGGCATCTGCACTGCAGATTCCATTGTTGGCATTTTGCTTTTTTTCTTCATCCAAGCAGGAGACAGCTAATCTGATCAGTGTTCTCACCTGTGTGTTTTTGAAATGTTCACTCAGCCTGCAATCCACTACCTCATTGAAAGAAGATGATTGCTCTCTGTCCAACATCCGAGCAAGCATGCCTACCAGCTCCCTGAGCAACGTATGCACCTCTTCATTAGCTTCTACAGCCACGTCCAGAACCTGTTGTCCCAGAACTAGCTCAAGAAGCACAACTCCATAGCTGTAAACATCAACCTTTGCCGTGATCTGCAGGCTGCTGATCTACTCTGGATCCATGTAACCTACGGTTCCTGAACCCGGGATACATTGTGATTGGAGGCACCTCTGTTGAGAAGATTTGCCAAGCCAAAGTCGGTAATTTTAGTTTCTAGATTCTGGTCCAACAGGATGTTCTCCGGTTTCACGTCGCAGTGGATTACCCACTCGAGGCATTCATGGTGAAGGTAAGCCAAACCTTTTGCGACACCTAACACGATATTGAACCTCTGCTTCCACTCTAGTAAAATGTTGTCTTTGAACAGGATGTTGGCCAATGATCCATTCTCAATATACTCGGTGACCAACATATTGTAGGAGCTTTCTGAGCAAAAGCCCCGTATTCTTACTAGATTCATATGGTTAATCCTTCCAATTGTGCGCAGCTCAGCTCGAAACTCCTCCTCACAGTGCCTTATATTTTCTAGCATCTTAACAGCCACAGCTCAACCGTCGTCTAAGATTCCCTTGTAGACAATTCCTGAGCCTACTCTTCCTAGCTCATCTTTGAGCTTTCTGGTCACCTTAACCAACTCTTTATAACTGTATCTTCTGAAATTACTTGCCATCACCTTGTATCCTTCCTCATCTGCTTGTATCTTAGATGTTCCCAGCTCCCATCTCAAAACGAAGTACCATGCAGAAGCAATGAAGAAAACTTCAAGAACAAAAATTGCACCTGCAAATCCGTATAAGAAAAACCATTTCGCTTCCCCCTGGCTTGACTTGTGAACATCCGGAAATAGTTCCATCGGCATTTTGCTCATCTGTCTACAATCTGGATGGTACTCTCTTGAAGCAAGCACACCCATTCGGGGAATCGAGATGCTTGAAATATTAACACTCATGGGAAGCTTGATACATGGTGTGAAATTGCTTTTTAGGCGCCATGGCTGCCTTCCCATTGAAAAAGGAAGACTTTGGATAGCACGATTCTGTACCTTGCTGGTACTGAAAGCCTTTGCAGGTGCAATCACTCCTTCATATGTTCTTGGAGGCCTTAAGGATACCTGATCAGCATGCTGGTGATCGGATCCCCAAAAGTCAGTGCCCGGAAGTCGCAAGAACTTGACAGGCTGCACTTGATCAACAGTACAGGTAATGTCCACTACTGGCCTACATCCTTGGCTCCAATTCCCAGGGTTGCTCATCACATGCCCAGGTGGGCAAGAGCATGTAGGTGTAGGAAAATAGCGGCAGATCCCATTTGGACCACACAAGCCATGAATATTGCAGGGCTGAGACATTGCAATCCAGGAAACTGACCATGTCCGATTGCATTATTCAAGCTGTAGATCCGGAGATTGCCATCAGGGTCCAGAGTAAGTCTTCTTTTGATTCCAAGACCTTGATCAGAGGCAACAAGTGCTTGCTGGTTGGCAAGATCAATCGAAAAAAGTTCCCGGTGTCATCTAGACCCCCGAACCTTGTACTGTCATACCGGTTGATACTCCCCATAGTCAGGATCTGGCCAATATATTTAATGAAATTTGGCATTGTCATATATAAGGGACAATATCGATGTGTCTATGAAATGAAATATGTAGTGACCTGGGACATGCAGTCCTGTGGTGGAGACCAACTTTGTAGATGTTGTTATGCGCTGGGTGGGGAGCAGGGTGTCTGTTGGTGAATCGAAGCTCTGCCACAGAACAATGCCACTGGAGTTCTTCATGACAAGGTTCCCGGTATCCAGTAGCTGAGCATACCTCATGCTTGCTGAGTTGTCGCCTTTGGCCTAGCCTACCACACCACCACACCGTCGTAGTCCGTGAGAACCAACACGTCGCCGTTCAGCAGGGTTACTGCCGCCCTCCTGGCGTGCACGGGACGGTCACGGTCAGCAGTCCAGACGGCAGTCTTGTTTGTTGAGTTGGTGTACCATATGGAGAAGGTGAAGGCGTTGGTGTAGATGCTGTACAAACCGCAGGTGAAAGTGCCGCCCGCGAGCGCAGGACGTCATCTTGACCCTTGTCGACGGAGAGTGAGGATCCCAGCAGTAGAGCGTCAGGAGGTGAAGCACTGAAGAGGAGGGAAAGTAGTGACAATAGGACTGGCAGGAGCATGGAGAAGGTTGCCATGGTTGAAGTCTTAGGGAGGCTCCAATGTTAGAGGCTTAGAGCTAAGGTGGTGCTAGAGACGAGAGAGAAAAAGATTCCCTCGAGTTATACATTAGACTTCAGGTGCTGGAATAGAAGAGTCTAGCACCAGGAGTGAACTTGGCACCTGGTGCCGGAAGTAAAATATTACTGCATGCGTAACAGGTAGGAAACAGGTTAGGAAAAGTGACATAGAGAAGAATTGTTTATTAGCTGTGGGACCCACTTAAGAGGTGCTAGAGTTTTTACACGTTAGAGCAAAATTTGCTAGCAACTGGTACTCTGGCATGGCCTTTCTTCGCACCTCCTGCTGTTTTATACGTTAAAGTTGCCCTTAACAAGAGAACATATGGTTGGGCTGATAAAGGGGGAGGGATGCTTCTCAAGCTCTCATATGTCCAAGCTGCACTTCTCGGTTCCCCTCTGTATAGTATATATGATCTGGTAGTGTCCCTCCCTAGGCCTGAAGGTTAGGTGTTCAGGATCACAGCCATATCAAGCTGCTCCTCACGTTTAACATGGTTGACTGGAGTCAATGAGGTGCTCTGCCTTTATGCATGTTAACGTTTGATTTATGCATCATCTTATGTCCTAACCTTTAATTATAGCGCTACATAACCTTGTCGGTTTTTAGTTAAAACAGGAGGCTGATTATATTTCAAAAGGGAAACATTCCAGGGGCTTAGCTACTGTTTCTGTTCAAATTTAGAGAGCTCGGCATGGTGACTCCGGCCGATACAGAATTATGTGAGTTTTCCAAATGGATTAATTTCAATTTGGAGTCGTCGCAAACTTGGTCAAGAAACCTCTACCACATGGGGGGCATCTACCTTCCAAATTCCGTTGTGTTGCCTGCCACTTGTCTTAGTTTTTTTTTACCTGTACAAGCCTAGGAAGGTTTGTGATTGTATTAGAGAAAGCTAAAGAAGAAATGCAGGTCTCATTTACAAGCATCGGAAAGCAAATGATTATTTTCGATTTACACATACAAGAAGCATATTTGGTCATGGTATTCGACTTGTACAGAAGTAGAAAGTCAACACGTAGTGTGGAACCTTGATACCCGAAATTCGAGTACCCGATGGATTTTACCCGATAAGAAGAAAGTATCAAAAGATGTCATTTTTTCCTTGAAGATGAAAGTATATCTCGTATTTTCTTTGAATGTGCTTTAGCCAAGTATGTCTGGAGTCTGGTGGTCATGGTTTTGGGAGCCAATTGCAAGCCAACCTGTTTGGACCAATTCTGGGTCTGGATAGGGCACTTGCTACCCCCATTTTCATCAATTTCATATGGTTGGACTAGCAGCTATTTGCTGGACTATGTGGATAGCTAGAGATAAAGCTTGTTTTGAAGCAAAGATAACCAAATCTTCTACTGAGGTTTTATGTTCAACATCTGCTTTAATTTCTTATTGGGCAGGGTTACAAAAAAAAGAGGATGACAGAGAGAACTTGGAAGCTGGAGCAGGAGCCCTGTAAGATGCTGTCTCCAATTCCACCTGCACGAAGCAGAAGATGCAGGGATGGTGTTGCTGCAGTGATGGGAAGAAAGAAGCTTTGGTGGTGAGAAAAGGACAGAAGATGGTGATGGCCAAGTGCCAAAGTTGATGACGAAGGCACAACCTCAACAATGGTGTCAATTAGCGGTCCTCTTTTGGCCAATAGTGTACCAGGTATATTTTGGTGGATGATAAAGTTGGTTGATTTTATGTAGTAGTTGAATTCCCTCCGGCCAGAAAGGCCCTTTGTGTCTGTCTGGTGGAGGTATGTGCTAGGTTGTTTCGTTTTTTTTTTTGTTTCACTGAAATTCTTCGTTACCAATTTACCATGACTTGTAATTTGGTTGCTGTGAAAGTAACGAAATTCGGGTAGAAGCCCTTAGTGGGGAAAAAATCATCCACTCCTCAGGTACAGGGTTACGGGTACATATCACCCATACCCGCATATTCGTAGATAAAATATACTCGAGTGATAAACTCGTAAAACTGAAAGTTGTTAGTGAAGGGTGACTTGGTATTCGTAACAAACTATTAATTTCTTGATATGTACTTTTTGTCATGTATTATATTTTATTATTTTATAGTGGGTATATATTATCAGGTATGGGTTATCCGACGGGACAAATATCCGTGCAGGTGCGGGTATGTGTATTTGAGCAGGTAAAATAGAAGTTGGTAAGTATGGGTACGAAATGGCAATAACTAATGGGTATGTACCCGTTGCCATGCTTCTCCAAATGGAACCTGTAGTTGTCTAAATTTGACCAGGCAAAAATCAGACGACAGCCAAGGTCGTTACGTGATAATATAATAGTTATAGGGCACAAGGTAATACATAAATCAGTAAATCACATGTTAACGGAATGACGAGCAGGCGCATGCAGGCGAGAGAGTCCTTGGAATTGCATGGATCTTGTAGCCGTTAACTTAGAAGTTTAATCCAAACCAGTTCTGTCTAAGTTTGTGTTCATATTTGATCTGTCATCTTATCTGATCATCTTAGTCTATTGTTATTTATCAATTTTTTATATGGCTACTTCAAAAATAAAAATGTGTAACAGTCGAGGTCTGAAACCTATGGTGACTTGAAATGGAATCGGTATGCTTAAAGAAGTCATACCTATGTAGTTTCCATTGCATTGCTTTGTTTTCACATGGTAGTGTTGCATGTTACTTTTCTTGACATTATTGACGACATGGTTGATATAGCATCGTTCTGTGACTGTCTTTACGTGCCAATGTTGCATGTTTCTCTTTGACATTATTGATACTGTACTGATTTTGCATTATTGCTTGTGCTGATGGGTGCTTCATCTTTTGTCATTGTAGTTATATTTTGGTATCTTGAAGATTCATTCAAGAATGGACTTGATCGGCATTAATTTGGAAAAAAAATCCTGAAAACATGAATGGAGTTTCAGGAACAGAGTTGAAGTTTATCTTATTTTTCTGGGACCCCTGTGAGGATTATTGTGCTTATGTGTTTGATTTCAGAAAATGAAATGAGATCAGTGATAGACAACAAATTCGAAGAAGAGATGTGTTCAGATTTAATTTGATGGGTAGCAAATTCAGATTAACTTGCATTTGTTCAAATTGTAGGGCGTGCATAGCACGCCGAATGTTCTAGTATATATTAATATCTCAGTCTCTACAAATGCATATAATTGTTCTTTATTACACACTTATAAAAAATTAAAAAAACAAAGTGTTGGTCCGCAAATAAATAAAATATTCCATCTTCACTATGAAAACAAATCAAAATGCAATTTTGTTTCAAAAACTCAGTCCATGAGCGGCAAAGACCTCCAACCGAGTCCAATGTGTCCCCGGAAGAGTGCTGTAGGTATGAAGACACTAGTCCTTTGTCAAATGTAACATTATTTCTGAACATCCAAATTGCCCAACATATAGCAATTGCTCCGGCTAGTTTTTGACATTTAAGTTTTCTATTTATCCTACTCAACCAGTCAGTAAACATGTGATGCATGCTAGTTGGCAGAGATAAACTGAAGGAAACTTGAACTAATCTCTAGATGAACTTAGTATGTCGACAATGAGAGAAGAGGGGAGCGACAGTAGCCCCGGGCGCAAGCCGTGCAGCGCCGGCGAAGATGGCGTTGTCTTCGAGCGCGACCGTGGAAGAGGAGCGACGCTGGCCACTTTGAGAAATGAGGGCTGAAAGCCATTACTTGATGAAGTCATATCATTTTGCAATGATAAGAAGATTCTGGTCCCAAACATGGACGAGGCAATACCTAGATGGGTTCGGTCAAGGCTCGATGGTAACTTAATCACTCAAGAACATCATTACTAACCAACGCCCTCTAGTCCTAGTTGGCTAGTGGAACTAAGGTATGGTCGCAACCACCCAGGTTCGATTCCTCGTTGGAGCGAATTATGGGGTTGATTTTAAAAAAAAATCCCCTCGCTGGTGAAATCGGGGTTCGGGGGTTTTCTAAGCCGGAGAAGGTTTCTTCTTCTTAATGAAAACCGTGGGGGCGGTCTTACCGAGGGGATTTTCTAAGCCGGAGAAGGTTTCTTCTTCTTAATGAAAACCGTGGGGGCGGTCTTACCCCATCGACTTAGTTTTTCAAGAACATCATTACTATGTTGATACTTTTCCGGCTGCTCTTGATGCTATTATGATAGAGATGGACTACCTCTTCAAAGAGGTATCATTATAGTTTCTTGTTTCCTTCACTTGTTTATTTTAGGACGAGTTTCCTTCACTTGTCTTGATCCAATTGCTAAGTTTGATATAGAAAAGATTGCTCGATTGACTGAAATATAAGATCAATATTTGTGCTCTGATACCAGATTGTTATGAACTGTGTGGTGGCTGAGCGCTACAGTACCGTGGTGCTACAGTACCCGCGGTACTGTTCACGTGGAGGGGCTGAGAAGGAGAGCTGCTAGGGTTGCAGAGGCGCTAGGAACGCCGGCCGCGGGGCTTCGTCCACGGCCGGCAAGAGAGAAGGGTTTTCCTTCTAATCTCTTGCTTGATTTAATTGATACATCTCCTCTCTTTAAATATAGAAGGATTACTTGACCCTTAAGTAAGGACTTGATCTTATCCCTAAACCTAACCCTAATGGGCCTATTGAGCCGGCCCATTGGACCGGGCCATTATTTCCCTGACACGTGACATTTGAACTGTTCTAATATAAGAGATCAACTTCGGACTTTTGTCCTAAATATGCAAATAATTGATTTATTCAAAGATTGTCATGATTTTGCTAGTTTGGCTATGCAAATGGTTAAACATGAAAGGGATGTTATGTTTCCAATTGTCTTTCGACTTATTAAGTTAGCATTGATTCTACCAGTAACAACAACATATGTTGAATGAGCTTTTTCGGCTATGAATATAATCAAGACAGATTTACAGAATGGTGGCTTAATAGTCTGATATTGTGCTATATTGAGAAGGAAATTTTAGAGGCATTGATGGAGATGAAATCAAGAATATATTTCAAGGTATCAAAAATTGACATATAGACTCACCTAGGCCATCTATAAAGCCTAGACATGATTAGTTTTTATATTAGTAGAATATGTGTTGAAAATTATGTTATGGCATCTTAAAATGTCATAGATGTCAATTTTGTGATACTAATGCTGTGGTTTTCTATATAAATGTGGCATGCATTTTTCCTAGCTGTCCTTAGAGCATCTCCAGCAGAGGACCTAAAACTGGTTGCTATACCAGCAGAGGACCTATCTAAGTTGCTATTTTAGGTCTGGGCTAAGACTCACCCTCCTGGACCAAAACATAGCAACTGAACCCCCGAGTTGCTATATCCTCCATTCACACGTGGGGAGGAGCATCTGCTTCTCCAGGGATTTCAGCATGTCGCGCCGCCGCACCCCGTCGCCGCCGTCACGCGTCGTGGGTCGATTCGATGCCACACCACCGCCTCTGGAGCCTCGGACACACCACCACGGGCTGATTCGAGGTTGCGCTGCCACACATGGAGCCTTGGCCACGCCGCCACTGGCCTATTCGAGGCCACGCCGCGACCCCTAGAGCCTTGACGCACCACCGCGGGTTGATTCGAGGTCGCCCTGCCGCCCCTGAAGCCTCAGAGCCGGTCGTCCCATGCCTCGTAACTTGCCTCGAAGCAAGTCGAGGCCGCGGTGCCGCCGGGGCCAGCCAGCCGTCCCGTGCCTCCCATGCTGCCGCCGCCCGAGGGGTGCAACTGGAAGGGTGCGGGTGGAGGAGGAGCAAGGCGTGATGACAGTAGGTGGGGAGGGCTTGATTTGATGCCCACCGACGGCGAGGTGGGGCCCCTCCAGCTGAAAGGAAGAAGAGGGAGGGGGAAGAGCGGCGGCGGGTGCAGTAGGGACCGACGGGGAGAGGACCAAATGACCGGGGGGAGGAAGAAGAGGAGGGGAGAGGATAAGGTTGTGTGTATTTTGCAAATTGAACCCTGAAACAATTATTCATTCACTGAATAGTCCTTAAGTGGAATATAGGTCTCCGGTTTTAGCAACACTGCTGGAGAGAGCAACGTTGTGATACCTAAATTTTTCACTTCTCACTTTTCAGGACCTAAAACCATTTTAGGTCCCCGGTTTTAGCAACACTACTGGAGATGCACTTTACGTTCGTCGTGCCGAGTCCGCCCCGACTAAATTTTTTCCTAGGTCCGCCACCGATGGATATCTTTGCGACAAGAAAGTGTCGCAGGTTGGGAAAAGGTGGGGAGAAGGATTTCCCTACTTCTGCGGGTTCCACCTTAGTCTTAGCTAAGCCTTTTTCACATGTTGGAGCTTACTCCAATTTTGGCACATTTGTTTCCCAAGACGTATCCCACCTTGGCCTAAGCTAAGAAAACACACACCAAAGTTGCCGTAAGCAAAGCATTACAGGACCGCAGGAGTAAAAGTAAAAATTTGAGCAAGCTCCGTCCCCGAACCAGAACACACTCACTCGTGATCTTGCCTCCTGCGTGAGTGACCAGAGCGTGCGAGCAAGGGTCATGCCGCGCTCAGTCGCTCACCATCAACATGTTCGACGGATTGCCATGCCGCTTCCTCTCCTCGTCATTCCTGCTGTGCCGCGCGAGGTACAAGAGGGTGTTGCCGGTGGCCCGTCGATTCGATTCCAAAGGCGGCGGCGGGCGGGCGGAGCTCAACTGGCTGGCGTGTGGTAAGTCCCCGATGTTTGTCCTACCTGGCAGAGGCACACACGTTTTTAATGGAACTTACCTCTTAGCTCAATTACATATTTTAAGTGTTAAATTCGAACGGCAAGTGTAAAATATATTTTTTAAAATTCTTAGGGAAAAAGTAACACAAGTAAAGGATACTTTAGTATAAACCGATTATCATCATCCATTCCGAACTATAAAATGCTCCGCATCAACTTCTTGATCCGTAAATGAATGGTTTGGGTACGAGACAATCTAAAATATCACTTAACCAACACCATCGTAAAATATTAAAACTCAAACAAAATGAACACTTAAATACAAAGTCACTTGTAAGCACGGGTAGTTTGCGCCGGACACAATCCAGAAGATCACCACCACCGTAAAACCAAACCGAACCAAACAACCCGAAGAGGCTATCCGTTCGATCAAAATTCAACGCTGTCTTCCTTCTCCTCTGGTCGTCGTCTCCTCGTCGCACAAGTCACCACCGACCGCATCTCCATCTCGGCGTCCGCACCATGCCCATCCGGCGTCAGCGCTAGGGTTAGGGTTTCGGCTTCGCCTTCACCGCTATGGCTCCAAACGACGCCGCCAAAACCGCCCCGTCCGAGCCCGAGAGTGTCGGCGGTCGGATGAGCAGTGAGGACACGGTCGCCACTAGGCCGCTCCTCTCGTCGCCCTCCAACCCCCCCTCCGCGGTCTCCACCGCGCCGGTGCAGGAGAGCATAGAGGAGCTGGACCGGAGGTACGCACCGTACGCGCGGCGGGATGCGTACGGGCCGATGGGCCTCGGCCCCGTGGCCGCAGCGGAGGCGTTCCGGCTGGCGTTCGCGGCTGTCGTGCTCGTCCCGCTCCGTGTCGTGGCAGGCATGCTCGTGCTTGTGGTCTATTACCTCGTGTGCCGGGTGTGCACGCTGCGTGTGGAGGAGGAGCGGGAGGGCGGCGAAGGGGATGGGTACGCGCGGCTCGAGGGGTGGAGGCGGGAGGGAGTTGTGTGGTGCGGCCGTGCGCTCGCTCGCGCCATGTTGTTCGTCTTCGGGTTCTACTGGATTCGGGAATACGACTGCCGCTTCCCAGATGCTGAGGTAGTGGTGATGGGTAGTTAGTTTGGTTTTATAAGCAAGCTTCCGATTGTTTTATTTCTGCTTCTTGATTGCTTTGTGCTGTAATTCCTGAGCAAGGGAAGAGCTGGATAGTGCGATGTTCACAACATTTGACGCCATATGCATCATGTTTAGCTATGGGATTGGGTTTCATGGGCAAGCGTTTTCTTGTGGGGATAAAAAATTTGATCAGTACATAGGTCAATGAAATTGTATCCTTACTATATGCATCCTGTCATTGCGCGTATGTTATCTATCAACTTAGAACAAAGACTTTCTAGTTTGTTGCTGCCACTTCCCACAAGCCACATTGACATCCCATGTGTTTATTTGCAGCTAAAATGTTACTTGGTGTTAGAGAAGTATTTGTGATGTGGGGTTTAGATATCTGAATGTGGTGATAGTGTGATGAACCTGGTCGTGGTTATGTAGTGCATGTAGTTATCATTTGTAGCAGAATATGATATCAATGTACTTTTAGCCTTTATTTACCGACTGTCAGCCTCAATGTAGTAACAGTGAACCCTACTTGAGGGCCTGAATGGTGATTGTTATGAATATCATATATTGCCTTTTTGTGTCTCTGTCATCTCCAGCTATGTGGTTCTTTGTTTTTCCAGGTTGAGCATGTGGACCAGTCTAAAGAAATGGAAAGGCCTGGGGCAATTGTATCTAATCATGTTTCTTATGTGGATATTCTTTATCACATGTCAGCCTTTTTTCCCAGTTTTGTTGCTAAGGTACTGCAAACATTTTATGACATTGTGCTTGTTTATATGGGTTCTCAAATTGTTTGCATTAACGTATATTGGTTTTGACATGTCTCTTTTGCAAATTTTGCCCTTCTCGAAGAGATCAGTTGCCAGATTGCCCCTAGTTGGTCTCATAAGGTACTAGCATTCTCTACTGTAGTACTGTCTTTGGAGTTTGGAGTCATAATTTTCTGAGTTTCCTTCCAGAAATTATGACATGGAATTGTTGTAGATAATTCGATTAGACACATGTTTGTGCAAGATAAATTAAAAAATGACTTGTGCTATATAATCATGCAGCAAATGTCTTGGATGCATTTTTGTTCAGCGGGAGTCTAAAACAACAGATTTCAAAGGCGTTTCAGGTACTTGATGTCCATGGTCTTAAATCCACATAGTTAGTCTTTTGCTCCTTGTGTGTTTATTAGTTTCTATGGATAAAAACTTCTTTTCTCATCATTAAAACATGAGTGTGTTTTGGAATATAAAGTACTACTGACTGTACCAAATTTTTGTTGAAATTCTGCACCAAACCTTTCACTAGCACCTGGAACTAAAGTGCCCATTCAATGCGGTGTCCTGTTCCTGTCAACTATTTACTGATTGAATATTCTACAATGCACAAATGAAGATGAGGCAATACCATTCTTGGCAACACTGTAGCTTTTACAGGTGGGTTGGGAAGGAGGGAGTTGCTTCCTTAACCCACTAAAAATCTAAGAATATTAAGGGAACAAAGACAGTTCAAGAACCATTAGAATGGGTAAAAAATTTGAAAAAATCATGAAATATCTAATGGGGTTTAACTATATTAGGAAATTTTGAGAATTAATTAGATGGCATTGCTAGCTTTTCTGTACAAGCACTAGACCGAGGCACCTTTTCTGAATACTGACATACACCCTCCGTCCCAGAAAGAGTGTCGCTAGAAAACCGTGTTTGTCTCACAAACACACTTCCCAAACGACACTCTTTGTGGGATGGAGTAGTAGGTTGGAAATTAATTTTTGATACACTGCTAAAGAGGCACTTTTGTCCCGTCTGTTATATGGTAATAAATACTGAATACATGTTTGCATTTTGCTTCTTTCGGCTTCTGATGTTCTATTCTGCACATAGGTGCTGTAACTAATAGAATCCAGTGTGCTCATCAGCAGAAAAATGCGCCAATGATGCTTCTCTTCCCTGGTAAGTTGAATAATCTGTATATTTGATGTATCTATTTTTTTAGTCTTGTTTTGGATATCAACTGATGGTTTTTGCTAGAACATATATGGAATATAATATTTGCTTTTCATGGAACCAGTGACACATCTTTGTCGCATTATCATCTTTGAGCTTTGTTGTCATATTGTGATTCTCTAGTTGGTTTTGCTATCCAATCTGGATACTAAGGCCAAACTGTTGCTTATGAACATAATTAATGCCTTGTGAATTACATTTACTATGGCAGAGGGCACAACTACAAATGGGGATTACCTCCTTCCATTCAAGACAGGTGCTTTTCTTGCAAAAGCACCAATTCAGCCTGTCATTTTAAGATATCCTTACAAAAGATTTAATCCGGCATGGGAGTCCATGTCAGGGGTGAGTATCACTGGCAATTAGCCTTTTCTGATTGAAATTTGCAATTTAAATGCCAATAATAAAGGAGACAGGTGAACAATACAATGAAATATGCTATGAAAAACATGGCGCGGTCCTCATTATAGCAACTTTTGACTCGTAGAATCTTACGGTTCTGATTAATTTTAGGTTTAAAAGCAACAGTCATTCATTTTGCTACCATTTTGCACCTCTACGACTACATAATTTATTGACAATAGAAGCCGTTGAATTTTTGTTTAACTTGTAGATGCAAAATAATACAGAGAATACAGAATAGTCACCTCTAAAATCACCATCACTTGGTAAAGTTTGAGACAGCTGCGGCCAGATCCTTTTTCTCAATGTTTGTATGGTATTATGATATTATATGTAATGATGTTTGAGTGCCGTGGGGGTGTGGTTCTGTTTGTGAACTAAGTTAAGAAATAAGATTTTTTTTTTGACAACAAAGAAATAAGATTAGATCCTGTCTGGAAACAGTCTATATGTGACTTACTAAAAGTGCCTGTTGTCTCGTATCTATTTATGTTTGCTGAATTCGCACGAAACATTTCCAGGCACGGCATGTATTTCTGCTCCTCTGTCAATTTGTAAACTATCTAGAGGTGATCCATTTGCCTGTCTACTATCCTTCTGAGCAAGAAAAGGATGATCCTAAGCTCTATGCAAATAACGTGCGGAAATTAATGGCAGTGGAGGTATGTTAATTTGTTCTAACTGGTTAGTGTCAAGGAATAGTTTCCTTGTATAACATTTTTTTTGTACTAGGTAAGTTCCATTTGAAAACCTTGACTTCCTTTTTCAGGGAAACTTAATTCTTTCAGACCTTGGGCTGGCGGAGAAGCGAGTGTACCATGCGGCACTGAATGGTAATAGTCTACCTCGTGCTTTACATCAGAAAGATGATTAAAATGCCATACTGTCGTGCTTCCATAATACTGACAGTTGAGTGGCTTGTTTGTAACTCTGTATACATGTTTGATCTGAGAGGAGTGCTGTGAATACCCTATTGGGACATAAAGCTGTAAAACGATTTACCAACTCTCATATTTCAGTAATCATGTCGATTATACTTCTACATGACAGGGCATCCGCACATTTGGTCTTGTGGTCACCTATAGGTGGTCACTCCATGTGAAGCATTTTACTATTGCTTGCTCCACAAACTGAACCATCTACTTGGTCTTCCCTGCAGGATTGTTGTGTCAAAGCTAGTTTGGATAAAATTTGGAAATGCTTGCTGTTAGTTTTTCCTAGTTGTCCCTGTACCATTGTTGTAGACGAAAAGAAAACAGATTTTGCTACCAATCTTACTCGTCAAAGACCATCTGTAGATGACCACACCATTTTGCTGCAAGAATCAGATAGGCTTTTAAACCAGGAGTTGCAACATAGGGAGCACTTGAGGCATCGAGAGGAATTTTTCCATCACCGTATACTCGGAGTCACATTTTATTAGCATGTGTTTGGGTTGCCATGATGTACCTGATGTATTTGTTGACTAACATGTGATTGTCTAACAAATATAGTAGCCTTACTTTGTTCTTAAACCATTGCAGGTGTTTTCACCTTTTATTTTCTTAGCAAAGCAATGAAATATGCATCCGCTTTCTTTCCGCTTCATCTTGGGAATCTGTACTTGTTGTTTATGGCTGGTTGTGACAGATCATACTGAGTTTAGTATCAAACTTATTATCTAGCTGTAGTGCCACCCCAACGTTTTTCTTTCTTTCATTGTACCGGTTCTTGCTTAAGCACGATTTGCTTAGTGTGTTGCAATATTTGATGGTTTCCCTGCTGTGTTTAGTACAACCTGATATATTTGGTGAAGGTTTCCCTGCTGTGTTTAGTACAACCTGATGGTTTCATTGTACAGGGACTTGTACTATGAAGGTTATCTTTGTATGTGTCATAGTGAAGGTGATGATTACTGTTACTGAGCTTCTTTGGTGTTGAAGTACGCATGACTGCCCTAGTGCTTTTAAAAAGGTGTGAACCTAGTCAATGTTATTTAAACGATCTATTCAGTATAAACGTGACTTGTAATTTCAACTTGGCAGGAAGGGAGATCGGATTATTCATCTGCACAACGTTCACTAACCCAGTCTAACATGAACGTAGTGGAGTCAACCATGCTTTTCAGCGAATATCTATTCCCAATTGTAACAATAGGAAGTTTTGCAGTACGGATTCAATATTTCTTCAAAGCTAAGACTAACTTTAAGGGGGTACTGATGAAAGTGGTGTGGATAATTTCCACATCCGATCCGAATCCGAATTATGCAGAAGAGTTTTTATATACATGCGGATGTGGATAATCCGAATTCGATTGTGTGCGGATGCGGATTTGGTGTTAGCGATATCCGACGGATATGAATTATCCGATAATTGAATGCGAATAATAAGAAGTTTATAATAGGATATCCGACTGCTATGACGGCCCATAGAGCCCATATATTATGACCTTTTAGACTTTTACCTATACTAATTTTAGCCCACAAAATTTTAGTTTATATAGCGTGTGCACAATGCACATGCAGGAGACGATGAAACTATCGAAGTGAAGGAAATAATGGAGGACAAGGGAGCAGCATAAAAAGAGCTTTAAACATCCATATTTAGTTATTTCTTCGTTTGACGTGCTTGGTATACTCTTAAGTATAAGTTGAGAACCCATGATAATTTTATTCGAGGTTAGAGTGTGAATTGCCATTCTGGACTATGAAGATTACTTTCATTATGGCGAACCATAGAATATTTTTCATATTATGTTGCTATTTTATGGCTTTGCTTAAAAAAATATTGATTACCATTTGAAACTGAATATAAGCATGCATTATCCGACTATATTAATCCGCATCCGCTCTGACTCCGATCCGACTCCGCACCATATCCGACATCCGAATAAATCCGCATCCGTGTAATATCCGCTCCGCTCCACATCCGACAAAAAATTATGGATGTGCATGTGGAGAAGGCATTATCCGATCCGATCCGCTTTCATCCCTAGGCACTTGGTTGTGGAATGTGGTGTACTCCTTCCGTTTTAGATTTGTTTTAAATCAAGCTTTCTCAATTTTGACCAAATTTATAGAGAAAAATATTAATATTTTTGACGCAATAGGTATATTTATAAAAATAGACCTCATGATAAATCTAATGTTACTTATTTCATACCAGAAATATATGTATTTTTTATAATCTTGAATAAACTTAAAAAAAATTGACATGTCTTTTTCGAACAGAGGGAGTAGATGAGATGGTGCATCACAAGTCCATTTCTTAAATTTGGTGGAATGAACCCATTTCTTATACTCAGTACCAATTAATTATTGGCAAATTAATTAGCTTATGGAGAACGGTGTGCTGATGGATCGACTCATTTTATTCTGCAACCAAACAAAAAAAATTAAGGATTAAGAAGATGATGGACTACCTCGTTATTCTTCAAATCAAACACCCTACTAAGTGACTTGGCCATTTTCTGACTCGTAAGTACTATTTAACAAGCGATGTAGATGGAATTATTTGCAAGTCTAACCTCTTAGCCCACAAGGGAACAATATCTATAAAAATGTTTTACAACATCCGTATGGAATACTGAAATGAAAAATAAGTGTAAATGTGCCAGCAGTGGCTGCTATCAGGTATGGGTTTCAATGGTTAGTAGCTGAACGTCAGGCTCAGGATCCATTGCTCTCCATCTAGTTCTGCACTATCTCCAATTGCAAAAACCATGCCAGCACCTGCAATGATCTAACCTAGCGTTGTACAGTTCAGGATTTGTTGCAGGGAAAAGGAGCCAAAAGAAACATACTGAACCAGCCAGAAATGCTACCGACGCCACTCCTGTGACAGAAAAACAACCAGGCAACATAAGGAGTTGAGCATAATTTCACACGCATTAATATGTATTTCATTTTATTCAGAGAAAACAGGATGTATATAAATAAATATACACACCTTTTGTTCGCGATGACGAGAAAACAGGCAAACCCATCATATTGCAAAAGACGTGAGCAACAATAGGAGATAACAGATTCCCTGTGTTCATTTTTTAAGAAGATAAAACTTAATTAACACTGAAAAGTTGTTTTCAGACCATTTAAACTTGTAGTTAAACCAACATCAATATCATAAAACCAAATCAAAATTCGATTACAAGCACAATTAGAATAATCAAACAACTTTTCAGGTTACGATCCATAAGCTTAGTTGATTGTACAAAAATATGGTTGGAAAAACAATGATGAATCAGAATTTTTGTGTCATATAGGTGTTGGTTTTCAAGCTTATGGAATTTGGATATCATCCTAAACCATAACTGTTAATTGTGACAAGTGCAGTACAAATATGATTATTCAAAACAATTCAGCATGGACTAGGATGGACTGAGAACGAAAATATCAAATGTCTTTTAAAGAAAAAAAATGAAAATGTAATTGATAAAAATGGAATCTTCAATTGTACAACTAGAGCAGAAATTTCAGAAAGGACAGCAAGTTGATAACATCACTAAATTAGCAATCCTCCATCTTCGGAAACAGAAAAAAGGAATGAGTGGAACCTGTTCGGATGAACAAAAATGCTGCATACCATCCGAAAATTACAGTGTAGCCTAACTGGACACCTGAAGGGAAGGTAAAAAGTTAAATCAAGCTCGTAAAGTGCAGAAAACAGGTGTCCACAACTGATGAAACCAAAGTAATCTACAAACTCGATGACCGGGTTTATTAAAGATACACGGAAAACTAAAAGACTAATGTGTTGGAAGATGGCAATTATTTGTGTGCCAAGCATACTAAAAGGTAAAAAAAAAGGCTTCTAGTTTGAAACACAATATGTACCTGTAGTAAGTCCTGATGCCTAAATTTTAACCAATCTCAATCAAAAATAAATTTTGTGAAATAAGCATGAGGTTGTAGCAAAAAGTATGAAGATAGTTAATGCCATGGTAATCCATTGCATATTGCAAACCACATAGCATGGCTCTTCATTATGTGTTTTGGTTGTGAAAACTGGAAACCATAGTGCAACTAGTTTCAGTTTGCAGGTAAATTTGTATCACTGAAGAACAAACACATCGAACTAGTATGTTATAGTTCTCCTTGATTTTAGCAGGAACAAACATTATTTCAATATACGTCCAAAAATCTGTTCTGAGATTCTGACACCATCCATTTCAAAAAAAAAAGATTTTGACACCATACTAATTACTAAGTTAATATAGCTCAAAACTTTTCTTCTCACAAGTCATAACATTGCAGGAAGGTACTAAATGAAAAAGATGAAATAAAAAATACCTACAATAAGTAGTGACCTCATAAAATTGCATCCTTGCTGTTGTAGCTCGAACAAATGGTTTAAGTGTGCTGTCAACACAAAGGTTCAGTTAATGTAAAAGAGCCCAACAACAGACAATTTATAAGCAACTCCAGATGTGCAATTTTGATTGATAAACCAATTGCAAATTAGACAAAGAAAATTCAGAAAATGTTAGGTTAAATGATATACATGTAAACGTTGGTCTGTTCAAAATACAAAATTAGTCCTACATTATATAAATGTATAGAAATTTACCTAGACTGAAGAAGACTGGACTCAAAAAAATTATAGTAGACATTTTGAATCCACCACACAAAAGAAGTGGTATCATGCACGCCCTGAAAACTAGCTCCTCGGTAAATGGTGCCTGATCATCATCACCAAAAACAACATCACTACTATAAATGAGGGAATCAAAGTGCTTATCAGTTTTCAACTGTTAGATGGTATAGTGGTATTTATAGTCCCACTCAGAGTCATGCATTCTTCATTTATGGCTAAATTGCTCGCCACACAAATCTTCAGCCATGCCTTGGTAATCTTTGGTCACTGATTTACAGAATATTATAAGAATTATAAGAAGTACAGAACAATGCTGTGAAGGGGAAGAACATACCACTACATAATTCCGCCACACCATTACATCATCAAGGGCGGCTTGGATCTGAAGAACAAGCCTCTGAGCGCAGCCGATCCCCACCTCATCATCATCTCCGCCCCACGAGCTGGCAATACACCAGAGTCTATTGACGAACGACCCAGCATACACTAGGGATGTAAGGAAAAGTGGTATCGCCACTGCCTGAAGCTGAAGAAGAGCCAGCCTTTTCAGTCCAACGGACAAGAATCACAAGCTCAACATTAATGAGGAAGATACAAAACTGCAACTTATAGCTCGCTTACCAAGTGATCCTTCCGAATCCCGAACACCGCGAGCATATCGGCAAAGTCGCCGAGGCTCCACACCTGGGAGGCAAAAGGGGAGGAATACAAGAAGATGAGGGATTTGAGATTTTGTCCGTTAATCCAGAGCCAGTATTTCGAGAGGAGTTTGGGCGGGATTAGAGAAGGGGAGCTTACCCGTAGGAGCGCCGCTGTGGCGAGCGCGGAGGCGGTTGAGGCGACGGCGGCGCAGGCGAAGCGGCGGTGGAGGAAGGCGCGGAGCGAGGTCGGTGGCGGGAACCGGAGGATGACAGTCGGTGCGTAGAGGACAGCGACGTAGGATACGGCCATGGAAGCACACGCCGCCACCGCCGTGGCGCCGGGTATCGCCGGCGGCGAGGCGGGGTGGAGGCCCGCCGGCGTCGCCATCTTGCTCCGATGAAGCGCGCGTCACTTAAGGTTGCTCATTGGATCCTAGATTCGTCGGAGGAGGAAAGGGAGATGGGGCGGTGGAGCGAGGAAAAGGACGCCGGCGCCGGAGGGGGAGGAGGGTGAGCGACAGCGACGGCGGCTAGAGGCCCGGACCCTGGAGACTGGAGTGGCTCGAAGTGGCGCAACAGCGAAAGGTACCATATGGGGAGCACAAGTGCACAGTATGACAAGTGCACAGTATGGGACAAAGAATGTGCCGGTATTTTTATAAAAAGAAAAAGAGAAGTACCGGAAAAGCCCTCCGGCGCCTCGCCCGCTCGGGCAAGGCTAAGCGACCAAACCCTAGCCGCCACCGCTGCCCTTTTCACCCCTTTGGTCCGTGTTGCTGTCAAGGTGCGGAGGGCCTATGAGTGCTTGAGGACTTGAGTTGGCGTGCAAGGTGTTGTGGTGAACTCGTTGACAGCTGGGCGGAGGAGATGCTCTCATTGCGGTCTTAGATATGTGAGTCTTTGGCAGAGGAGTGAGGCGGTGGAATAGGCGAGCCCCCCCCCCCCACGCAGAGTGGTCAGGATCAGTGGTTTCCCAAGGTACTGAGATGAGAGTGTTTGTTGAAGCTTCATTGGACCTGAGGGATCGGCGATCATGTATGTGCAGCTTGAGGGTGACAGTCCCATGGTGGAGGAGCTCAGGGGGGCTGTTTGGACCTGCAGTGGGTTGCGGCTTTGCCGTGACACAGTGTTAGTGACGATGGCGCAGGTGTTGGTAGCTTGTTTCGATTTTCTCTCCCATTAGGTTGTGATTGGTGGTGTCTCTGTTCAGGATTTGTTCGTGTGGTGGTGTCCGTTTCGGCACGTTTTATATCAAATTGCTTCTTCTTCTTGTATGTCATAGCAGTGCTCCTGCTTTTATTTAAAAAATTATAAAAAGAAATGTGTGTTTGATGGTCCGTGAGTCCGTAACGGTGTGGCCTTGAACTAACATATATTTTCCATAGAGGAAGTGTATTTTTTGCCCGCCAAACTATCACTTAAATTTGATTTTTTGCATAAAATAAGGTTTTATCATCCACCTATCATAATTATAGATGGCCAATCGTGTTGCACGACACGACACGACACGACACGAACACGACTAAACACGACACGATTCGACACGAACACGGTTGGACACGACTACCTTTCGTGTCGTGTCGTGTTCGCAGGCGTGCAAAAACCTCGACACGAACACGACACGAAGGGCATCGTGTCGTGCCGTGCTGGCACGACAACACGACCGGCCCACCGTGCCGTGTCAACACGAACACGATTCACAGAAAAAAATTTCATCAGAGACAATTTTTTCAAGTATACAAAATTCAACACCACAGATTCAATCACAATTCACAAATTCACAATCACAGAACATCACGAGACAACACGAACATCACGAGACAATTTTTTCAAGTTTGAGCCGGTGCAATGGCCGCCTCATTAAAAACCTATCTAGGTAAAACTCACCCTTGTGAGAAACCCTAGATAGGAAAAAAAGTACAACCCACTCAATCAAGTTCAAAGGTTCAAATATTACAAATTCAAATGTTCAAGTTCAACACGACACACACAACAGAAACTCAAAGACAGATTACAGATACATTGGTCACTCAACATCCAGGAACATCTCCTCAAAGGAAGCTTCCAGTTCCTTGTCCTCCACTGAATGCTGCAATCTTGCTTCCCCAGCCTCCCAATCCTTGATGCAGATGAGCATTTCCACCATTTCTGAGTTCAGTCGTCGCCGACGCTCCTCAATGATCCTGCCAGTAAGACTAAATGCAGATTCTGAAGATATGGTAGACACAGGCACAGATAAAACATCTTTAGCAAAGATTGAAAGTACTGGATAGGTTAGTTTGTGCTCATGCCACCAATTTATGATGTTGAAATCATCATCAAATTGGTTCACAGTGTCACTATCCAAGTAAGCAGACAGTTCAGAACCAATAGCAACAGCACCAGTGGTTGCTGCTTGCAGCAATGCACTTGCAGAAGTTCTTCTACTCAAAGAGGGTGGGGTGGAGACAGAAGAATGCAAACCTGAACCAAAGCTGGAGGAGGATTCGGTAGCATTAGAACCAAAGATCTTACCCCATTGTGCTTTTTTCTTACCAGCACTCACTGGATGTGAAGGTCTCTGCATTCTCACTGCACCAAACTTCTCATCATACTTGTTAAACATGGTATTAAGTTCAGCTCTTACTTCAGTTAAATAAGGGGCATAATCAGTACCAGACAGATTAGACAACAGAACAAGAGCATTGGTTAAACCCCTCATCTTAGCTCTAGGGTCCATGATAAATGCAATTGAGTAAAGCATAGGTACGTCCCTCCGGTACTTCAAAAATTTGTCTTTCATAGGGACAACCACGGATCTAAGCAAGTTATCATTCTCATACGAGCTTAAATGTCCGGCTATCTCAAGTACATGATGCGGTATCAAAGGAGATGTGGGATAGTACACACCGACGAGTGCAACGGTTGAGTCATAGAATAGCTCAAGAAATGACAAGATGTGTTCGGCAACATACCGGTGAGCATCGATCAAAAGCATAGGAACATCTTGCTCCCCCGGGGTAATGAGTTTGGATGAACACGAGAAAAGCTCTTCTTATGACCTACCACATGCTTAAGCATGAGGTAGGTTGAGTTCCACCTCACATCCATGTCAAGTCCAAATTTTCTAGGTCGCTCACCAATCGCTATGCAATAACTTTTATATGCGGCAATTCTCCGGTTAGAAGAGTTTAAGAATGATATAGCGAGTTCTAAATGCCTCAATGTAAGGTTTAAGCCTCTTCAAACCACACTTGACAATAAGATTAATTATGTGACAAGCACATCTCTGATGCAAGAACAAAGTGCCCATATAACCGAAATTTGAGGAGACAAAAATGCCATAGCGAGAAGAATTAGATGATGCATTATCCAAAGTAACGAGAGAATACTTTATCAGTCAATCCAAAATCTTCTAACACAAGCAACCACACGATCGGCAATGTTACTACCGAATGAGACTCATCAATGAGCCTCATCCCTATGACACGCTTCTCCAATTCCCAATTAGAATTAACATAATGAGCAACAACGGAAAGGTAGTCTTCCTTAACATTGCCGGACCATATATCGGATGTAAGCGCAACGGAGGTAACGAGAGGACAAAGAATCAACAAGCTTAGCACGACAATCAGAGTAGTACTTGATGAAATCTCTAGTGGTGGTTTGTCTAGAAACACTACTGAACCGAGGATTATGAGCAATCCTAATGTAGTCTTCAAAAGCATCAGACTCACCAAAAGAAAGAGGCAGATCAAGTCTAGCAATCAAGCGACAGAGCTGTGTACGTGCAACATCATTCTTGTACTCCCACAAAGCAACACTACCATCTTTACTAAACTCGGATCCGAGACCGAGAAGTGCGATACTTTTGCTTCCTAGGACCACATTTTGGGATATGACGCAAAAGAGATCCGGTGCCAATCCTAGATGTAGCGAAGATATATTCTTCCACAATGTATGCACTTAGCTTGGATGCGGATTTTCTTACCGTTTACTACCTTGAAGATCGGGTCAAAGTCTTCCCAGGCGTCGGAGGTGGAGGGGCGCACCCTCTTTGCTCCGGTGCTTTGGGTCTCCGTTTCTTCAGTGGCAGCGACACCAGCACCATCACCCAGATCAACATCGATGGGTGCATCAGTGGTGCCGGCGCGGCCAAAGAGTTCTTCCCGTCCACCCATCAAGTCATCTTCGTCCTCTCCGGCATGTCCCAGCAACCAAAGCTCCTCATCGAAGCCAACTTGCACTTCTTCGTGCTCGTCGTCGTCGACGACCGCCGTCAGCCTCTGGTTCCTCGACGAACTAGCCATCACCTGCGCAAAGACCAAAGAGCCAAAGAAGAAGTGCATTAATCACCAGACGAGATCTAGGGTTAGGGTATGGGGACGGATTCGAGGAGAAGCTTACCTGGCCGGTCCGGAGCACCAGAGACGCCGACGAGGTCGAGGAGACGAGAGACGGCGAGCACGAGTCGGGGAGAGGACGAGAGGACGACGAGATCTAGGGTTAGGCGTTAGGGGACGAATTCGAGGAGACCGAGAGAGACGGGGAGAGGACGAGAGGAGGGAGAGATTAGGGGAGAGCTATCATGGCGCCTCGCGCCGTGCTTTGCCGGCCATGGCGCGGCGGCGGACCACCGCCGACCGGGAGAGAAGAGAGGGGGGGAGGCGTGGCGGAGGAGTGGCGGAGGAGACAGGGGAGAGACGACGCGTTGCGGGCGGACCGCGGGAGTGAGGGAGCGGGGGGGGGGGGGGGGGGGGGGGGGGGGGTTAGGGGTTAGCGGCGCTTATATAGCCGCGGACCCGCGGTCGGCCGGCGGGCGGGCGGCCGGCCGGCCGGGCCTTCTTGGGGGCCGGGGCCGGGCCGTTTTTAGATATATGGCTATATTTCCTGTGGGCTCTATATTAGTCGTGTTTTAATCGTGTCAGGGTACTTTTCGTGTCGTGTCCGTGTTAACACTACGTGTCGATTTTGAAACACAACACGGCACGGCCATCGTGTCGTGTCGACACTGACACTATGCAATCGTGTTCGTGTTCGTGTCGTGTCGTGTTTTTTAGTGTCGTGTGTCGTGCCGCCCGTCGTGTCTGGCCCATTTGGCCATCTATAATCATAATCGTTCACTTTTGATCATCAAACTATTTTGAAAGGTGGTTTCGATGATATGAACAGTACGTGATACTACCTCTATGTTTTTATTTGACGTTCTGACCAATACGTCTAGTCTAATCTTAGTAGCATTTTGGAAGGTGGTTTCGATGATATGAACAGTACTTGATACTACCTCTATCTTTTTAATTTGACGTTCTAACCAATACGTCTAGTCTAATCTTAGTAGCATTTCCTATCTAAAACGTCATCTATATGAAAATGGAGGTTCATTTGGCTTATCAGCCACCAACCAACAGTAATTTTCTCTCGGAACAAACCAACACTTTTCTCTCAGAACAAATCAGCACCAGCCACCAGCCAAACGAACAAGCTGAGTATTAGAGCTAAATGTAAGCTTCTTTTTCTCTCTCCTCACCTTTAGTGATCATCTCTCTTCCTTCCCACTTTCTTCCCCCTTCAAGACAAGTGGCCAATGGTTGTCATTGTGAGGAGCCCGCGTTGCATCACCAATGTCGAGAGTCCAGGACATCGACAACGTTGGGGCTTTGAGCCAAGAAGCTCGGGCAAAGATCAATAACAAGTCATAACTGTGAGGGAAGCCAATATATATGACAATGTAGCATAGCACGAGCTAGTGCACAACATAGCTACTCGAGCTTCAGTTTGTGTCGGAAAAGGGAACCACCCACAACTACCTTTGCCGACACTAACCGAAGCTCACACCGCCCACCCACGCCGACCCTCCTCCCCGTTCCACCCATCCAATCTGCCACTACCAAAGTTCCCCACGTGGAAAGCCATGTGGGCACAGGGATGGCGGCGATGAGGTGGCATTTTCTCGAGCCAACGTATAGAGGTAGCGTTGCGCGCGACGATGGTGGTGCTATCGATTTAGAGCCTCGATGGTCGTATCCAATCTTGGGGCAAGATCTGTGCAGGCTTTGGCTTGCCCAGCGCATCAATACCCATGGAAGCCATCAATGTAGAAGCATCTAAGTAGCGCAAGGGGTGCAACATGCATGATGGTCAGGGAGAAGTGGAGGTATAGATTTACAATGCACACGATGGGCACACGTAGTTGTGTGGAGCACTGGTAATCACGACCCAAGTGCATGATGGCTACCAGAGGATGGGGAGTTGACGACACTATGGCCATAGGAGTGGCAACGGAATGAACATGAATTATGTGGCTGCCAGTGGCAGCAGATGCCATCTGTAGGCTATTAGTGCTGAGCTCCGACATTGACTCACTCAGATTCGACACCTTTGTTCGGTTGGGGTATCCCCATGTAGATCCACTCGGGGGCATCACGGGACTGGCTAGGTTCTTGCATCTTCATCGAGATATGCCACTGGTACTGGGTCGTGAGTGGGCATGGTGGTTGATGTGGCCTGTTTAAGCGGTGGGTAAGTGCTAGCTATGTTGGTGTATATTTGATTTCATGCATCCTTCTTCCCACAGGATGGTCTCCTTGCTCGTGGTGAGGATGATGTTGTCTTGCAGGTGAAAGCTCTACCTGCCTGTTGTGTCATGTCAGCAACAGAGGCGCTACTTGGGTACCGTATACGCCTCCCTTGAGATGTTATCGTGATGCTTTCTGCAAAGGTCAGTGGCCCTTTCACATGAAAATCTAACTTCGATTTGCTGGATGTGCGGTGAAGTCATCTTTAACGTCGTGTCCTCCTTGGAGACGTTGCTGAAACGAACCGGTTTTCCGCGGACGGAAACCCGACTCTCTGCACCTCGGTGGTAGTCCCAGGAGGGCTACCACGTGCAATCCCTATCTCAGCAATACCAAAAATCCATACAGAAAAAATAAAACAGATAGGGTACACTATTTATTTATTACACTAATTAGAGTACATCTCTTCGGCACATGCCGGGTACAAGTCCATCAGGACTGAATCAAACAGAAAGAAAACGTCTAGCAACGGCTCCATGCAAGCGCGGGAAACTCCATATCTGCAGGCATCTCGAGCATAGAAAGAGTCCTAGACCTCCCATTCGTCGTTGTCGAAGTCGTAGTCGGGCTCTGTGTCAGAGACACCAGGATCTACCCGATAAGCGGGTAGGTCATGTCAGCTTCCCAACAAAGAGGCAAAGGCGGTGTATGTTCTACTATGCAGGATATATTCCTACTCTAGCTGTATAAGGCTTAAGCAAAGCAACGAAGTGACATTCAAGGTAAGCAGAGATATGTAGTGAGGTCAACACCTCGGGGACGCTCACGCTTCTGAGGTCCACACCTCTGGGGTCCATACCCCGCTCAAGGATACTATGCCAAAACACCATATCACAACCACGATCCAGCTCCCAACTCTCATCTGCGATGTGGGGCCCACCAGCTCCTATCCCCACATCTCAACGACCTCAGCCGGGCTCACACACTCAGGGGAGAGAAGAAGCACAAGAAGGGTATATCTAGTCAGAAGTAGCGGTAGATAGCAGTACTATCCATAACCAGTGGACACAGACTATAGCTATAGGTTTAAACACTCTGCAGAGGTTGTACAACTGTACCCGCTCGAATAGGACCGAAATCGGCCGTCACCGGTTCCAGGCCCTATCGTACGGCTGAAGGCCAAGTAAGTGGGTAGTACCCTCCTGCATCTCCGAGTCTGGCTCAGCCTCCACTGTAGACCTCATACTGCCAGCAAGAGGTCCCTCGAAGCTGTGGAACCCTTCTCCGGCCTCAACGGGGTGAAGTCTTCTAAGGAGGAAAGAGCCGTCTCCCGACACGATCATGCCGATCCGCCTACAGGAGGGGTGCTATCCACTACGAGTCTCACCACGGCACCCCACCCATAACAAGGCAGGTGGTTTGTACGAAAGTAGATACTGCATCTGGTGGTAAGTCGACTCGGTCCTTAGGGGCCGAGAGCGAGCACTCCCCATCTCCATCCCGTCCGACATGCCACTCGGGTAAGAGGCCAGATCGCATCTTCCCGAGACAGGGGTTCACAAGTAACCAGAAGGCTCGCTCCCGCCAAAACACATCAAGGAAGAACACACCCGGAACACACACTAGAACACACCGAGATCTCCCGCATCTCAGTCCAAGCCCAGAATACCATCCATAATCAAGCATCAAAAGTATGGATAGTTGATATATGGGACTAGCTAGGGGTCTGTAGCTAGTCCCGAGGTAGGTATAACAAGGAATCAGGATATAACAAAATATCAAGCAACGCTAATCAACTAGCTATGCAATTCATCCAAGTAATGCATATAAAGTAAAACACTAGCATCTAAATAACAACATGGGATCTACATGGTTGGGAGTGACAGACACCTTCGTTGCCGTTGGAGCAGTTGTTGTCTGGGGTAGTGTACTCGGGGTCCTCTGCGTCCTCTCTGGTCGAAGCTCGGGTCTGTGGCACGAGATTCGACACGTACGTAAGAAAACGGTGCACATCTAAGCAATAACTCCAAATAGAAACCTCTTTTTATAAAACTCGAAAGAGCTCAAACTACCTACAAACAACAAGGTTTCGAAATTACGAAATTATAGAAATTAGTTTTATATTTTTCTGAGCTTCCTATAATTAGTTATGATTTTCAAAGATTAAAATCATTTATAAATCATTTCTGAAATCATTTTGAAAATAGAAAAGGATTTTATTAAAAAGGGGTGCTGACGTCAGCAGTTAGCGGTTGACGGGCCATTAATGGGCCGAAAGTGCCACTGGGCCGAAAGTGGCCCAGTGGGCTCGACCCAGTTGGCCCAGTGAACTGAAGTCTAGGAAACCACCCTGAAGTCCACGTCCAGGGTAGCAGCGTTGAAAACAGGCCGTTACTGGGCCTTGGTGGGTCACAAGGCCCGTGCGGCGGCGGCGACCAAGTCTTGAGCGCGCGGTGGTGTGCGCGGGCCACAGCCGTGCCTAAGGCACGCGCGGCCTTGCCATGCCCGACCGGCGCAACCACCTGGACACCAGAGGCGCAGCTTGAGACGGTGTAGCGGCGCACCATGTCCCCTACAAAGGATACCACGGCTCAACGGCCGGGTCACACACAGATTCCTCGCACGGCGACGGCGGGCTCAGGGGCATGAGTGGCCCAGGAGCACCACTCTGTCGCGGGGCGGCAGTCCTGCGGCTCGATGGTCAACACTCAGGCAGTTCTCACGGCGACGCGTCTCAATGTCGCATAGTCAACACATGAAGAAACCAAGGGGGAGGAAAGGAGAAGGTGGCCCCGCAGTGCTCACGTTGGGTCGGCGGTGTAGTCGTGGCTGGCTTGGGGAAGACGGGTAGCGCGGTGTAGTCGTGCACGGTGTCGACGTTCCTGCTCCGCTCCTTCCTCCTTGCTTTGATGTCCCTGTGCGGTCCCTCCTCGGCTCCAGCTCCCCAGTCATGGACGACGCTCCGGTCTCCTCGGCGCGGCGCGGGCGGCGGCGCCCCCCCTTCTTCTTCCTCTCCTCCTCTCCCGCCTTCTTGTGACAACCCGCCCAGGAAAATACCGTACTACCGCCTAAACCAATCCATTTTGGTCATTAAGCAGTAATAAAGTATCATCATGTCGTCAGTTGCCGGGTTAACGCCTGGTAAATCACTTAAATAGCAACAAGGATCGACATATATGCATTAAAACTCACACGAAGGCGAGTCCAGAGATACAACATATTAACATCCGAAGTTTACCTTGAAGGGTTTAATTATTACAAACCGAAGTTTTTGTCATCACAACGTAGTTCAGAGTTTTTCGAAACAACGGAATTAACTAAGCGGAAAATGAGAACACCACGGGAGGCCAGCCATGATGCCTTCAGTCGTCATCCTCCACGGGCGGGATCTCCCCGGGCCACTCATCACAAAAGGCATTACCTGGAGCAAAAGATTATAGCAAGGCTGAGCATACTAATACTCAGCAAGACTTACCCGTCGGTGATAACTACTTCACCAACTCTAGACATGAAAAGGCTTTTTGGCCACTGGGTTGCTTTTGCTGAAAAGTAACAAAGGGTATGTCCTTACTTTCAAGATTTCAGCACAAGTTCTAGTGGTTTTAAGCTTTACTAAATTGGTCATCTAGTACAGACAAGGTTGCACAATACAATTAATCAGGCATAATATTCATCAACTTCCATCCTTAGGGATCTCATGGCTAGTGGAGTAAGTAGTCTCAGATAATGGTGAGAGGCCGACAATCGATTGATTCAAAACCTTGCAAGGTAGACCTAAACACACGGTGGGATGCCCCCGCGAGGACAACCACCAAGCGGTTCCTAAAACTCTTTGGGTCGGGATCGAATCTTACAGTCTTTGGTGCAGGCTATCCGGCATACCCCGCGAGGCACCCGGATTCACCATACACCATCGGTAACTAGCCGTGAGACGCATCCCAAGATGAGTAATAGTAAGATCCCTCGCCGCCTCATTAAGGTACTAGGCTTACCGGTCCCATTCCTGACAAGTGCTTAGTACGTTCAAACACTTAACCCACAATAGCCATTGGACTGGAGTCCACATCTCGTGCTCTTACCACATGAGCAATCCATTTAAGGAGATCTTATGATTCCTATCTAGGAACCTATTCTCGCGAGTGACATCATCACCCGACTTGTAACGGTCCTATAGCTTAGCAGCTATCGACCTAACATACTAGTAAGGACACAGGTACCTAGGAATCATGCATCTAAGGTTCATACAACTCCTGAACTTAAATGCACAGGCATCCATAGATAATTGTATATCAATTTGAAAAGCTGGGTCATATGCACCGGGGCTTGCCTTTGTCAGCAAAGTTAGCCTAAGCACCCTCGGTGTCGTCGAGTACTTCTACGTACTGCAGTGCAGCTTCCGCTTCTCCTTCCTCGGCTTCCGGGACGAGTGAGTAGTCACCGTCAGGAAGATCTACACGAAATGCAATGCAGGGTTCAGGTGATGTGATAGATTATTTATCTTATCAAACTCTTGTTGGCCATATTCACCTTAACAATAATTAATTATTAACTTCTTTCCATGAAGGTTATTATTGATATGTTTTTATTCTTTTTAATTATACACTTAATTAATGCTTCCTTTTATAATTTGTCATTTCATGTGAAGATTTAATACTTCACCTTTCACTAGTAAAGGTGTGTACAAAGATAATTATTTACAATTTAATTCTTCAACAACAAGGGTGTATTCTTAGGTCTTAATTAAGTTTGACAACACTTCACAAAAAGGGCAAAAGAATTAAAAAGGCATTTTCCTAATTTAATCCAACATTAATCTATAAAAGGCCTCCAAGCTTTTATTAAGCAATAAATCACAAAAACAATTTTAAGGAGGGTTTCTCAATCATCACAACATCCATACTGAACCACTGAACACACATGCAAAGCTTGGAAAGCTAGAAACTTAATTACTTTGAAAAATAACAAAGACTAGCTAGCAAATCAAGTTAAATGCATACAAATAAATAAGCATAAAAAATTCTCCAAACTTTTTCATACATGCTCTGGTCCTAAACCATCCTAGAAAACTAGCAAGTACACCTAGAACTACTACTGATCTTGCAATATTAAATTACAAAGGAAAACATGCATTTGTTAAGAATAAATACTTTTGGTCAACCAAAAATTGTGATTAAATCACCAGGGGTGTATCTTGGCATAACAAGACAGCATGCACAAGTTGGGCACAAAAACATAAATATTTTTAGCTACAAAAATCATCTAGGCAGATTCTGCATAAATGGAAAACAATTTATATAAAAAGATTTACATCATAAATTGGTGTAATTTTTGGCACAGTAGCTAGTCATAACATAACACACGACATATCCAAAAATTAGCTACAGAGCATTTATGGATTTTGAGATATAGCAGATCTAGGTTTTTCACATTTCTATTTGTCCTGCTAAAAATATCAAGAAACAGACTAGGTGAGTATAATAAAAGTTGTAGGATTTTTCACAACGAATCCAGCAAAATTGAGTTTGCATTTTTCTGATGTTTCTACGATTTTCTAGGGAATTTACAAGATTCAACAAATTGGATATACTATTGAAGTTTCACTTTGCACCGGGCCCCTAGAAAGATTCAAAACCTTACGAACACACCCCTAGTTCATGGAAAACACCCTAGAACTTATTGGGGGCTTGCAATTCGGCCCTTGGCCATGGGAGGCGGCGGCGCCGGCCAAATTCCGGCAAGCCGGCCGCGCTCCCGCCGGGGGAAACGGCGGGGGCACGTCCGTGGGCTCACCTAGGGCTCGTGGGTGGCCGGTGTTGGGGTAGAGATCGCGCGGCATGGGCGCATGGCGGAAACCGGCGGCGGCGGCCGCGGTGGCGCGGCTCTAGCGACGACGTGGGCTCGGCCCCGAACAACAAGTGGCACTCGAGGGTTCTAAAGGGTCTATGGGAGGGGTGTGAGTGATTGCTTGACCGTGGGAAACAGGGAGGGGCGCAGCTCGACGGCGGCGGCGCGGATGGCGCGGCGGCGGGGCAATGGCGGTATAACACCCCAGGTGTTTATTAAAGATAAATACCTCATTTACTTGGGTTAATCAAGATGAATTAACTCCTAATCATGTTTGACATGATTATGTGCACTTTTGCACAAAAACCCTTGGTCAAAGACCAAATACGTGGTCAAAACCCTAGATCCAAAAAGGTTGAAATGGATTTCTTGTGCGTTCTCCAAATTTCACTATAGAAGTTCAAAATCGGCTAATATGAAAGTTGTTCGTTATTTTCGGGAACACATTTTTCGTAATTGGCGGACATTCCAATTTTGAGTGTAAATTGGCCAAAAATCGAGTTGAACGTGCTGTGAACAGTAATTGGGGCCGAGAATTCTGCCAACTTCGGCCGACGTTCCCAGACAAACCGTTGATCAAAACATATGTCACTCTTCGGGAAAGTTGTAGGTCTATAGCTCCTCTACAACTCTTATGTTTGGAGATTTTAAAGTTAGTTGACACTTTTTGGAGTTTTGTAAATTCGAAAACTGAATCGCGAAATTGATTTGAGTCGCCGACGTCGCTGTGTCGCGCTCCAGAGCGTCGTGCGCGCACCCGGACAGCGCCGGCCACGTGTCATCCGCGCGTTTCCCCGGCGTACGGACGCTTCGGCGCCTCCGCTGTAAACCCTCTGCCTCGTCGTTTCCCCTATGCGCCACGCCCACGCAGACCGAGCGCGTCGAGCCGGCCACATGCCGCGCGCCAGCTGGCCACCCCGCTATCACCCATCGACCGCCATCATTTCATCCTCGTCGAGCACGCGCCTTTTGCTGCTTAAAACCTGAGCCGCGGCGTCCATCTACCTTTTTTCGGCCGACGGACGCCATAGCCGCCGCCCTCGGCCTGGAGCAGAGGAGAGCCGAGCCGACGGCCCCTCCTCACGCACCCAAGGACGCCTAGCCTGCACTGAAATTTCCTGGCCGAGCCTTCGCGCCGCCGGCGGTGGAGCCGCGGCGGGCGTACCGCCCCTGCGCCGTCGCTGGTCGTCGCCGGGAGCTTCACCGGCCAAGCTACCGCCAAGAACCGATCTAGGGTTATCCCAATACCAACCCTACCCGCTCACCCACCCCCCTCCGGCCACAGGTCGCCGCCGGCGAGCTCCTTCCGCTGGCAGGGACCACATTGCTTCTTCTCCGTTCTTTCTAGGGAGTTTTATGCAATGTAAGGGCATATTTGTGATTTAGGCAAAGTTTCCGAGTGTTCCCGTGTAGAAGTTAAATAGGGTTTCAGCTGAACTTTTGAAAAATCGTTAAAAATTGTAGAAAAATCAGAAAAATACAAATCCAATTTTGTTGGGTTCCTGGTGAAGAATCTTATCTTTTCTAGAAAACATGTATAGGGTTTTTCTATGCAGTTTTTGAATTAAAAATTGAAACTCAGTTTGAAGTGTTTTTAGTGTAGTTTGAAAAATACACATGCTATGGACTTGAATTTTGAATATGTTTCTTTTTACGGCATATCTAGATCTGTGACAAAAATTGGCATGATTTTGATGTGTATATTTTCAGTTATGATTTATGTAAGCTTTGTGCTAGATTAAACATGTTGCTTTTTATAGCCCGTTTAGTAAACTTTTCTTTAAGCACCTGTGCACCCTAGTGCTTTGCCTTGTTGAGTAGTACCTCTGGTAGAGTGGATTTGATTTTAGGAAATTATTTAATGGGTGAATTTGATTTAATCTTGTGTAGGAGTTTAAATTGAAAATCTGAAAAATAATCTGAATATGCACTTATGCTTTGGTCAGAAGCTCATTTTTGGAATACATGACCTGTAGGAGAAAGTTGAGATCAAAAAGTTTATTAAATCTTTTTATATGAATTAATGGTGATTTATTAGGCTTAAATTTATCTTTTTCGTATAAAATAATTTATAAATGATCTTAAGCTATATTTTGGTTTGAGAGCTTAAAATAGGCATATGTTGCTGTGTGCAAAAACTTAGGCTCATTTGAGTTGTCTTTGATTTAATATGGATTTATGTTTGTAAAGCTTGTTCTAAGTAATTAAATAAAGAAATAGCAATTAATGTGTTAAATTGTGAAATCATGTTTGTTCCTGTTTTTATTAATTTAAACACACCCCTTACTGTTTGGTGAAGTTAAGCATCTTAATTTGCTTATAGGTACAGAGTCACCATCAAGATTAAGTTTAATTAATGCATATGCATGTATACGTGTAGATCTACCAGACGGTACGTACACACTCACCCAGGAGGGAGACGGGGCCGTTGATGGTGAGCTGAACCAGCTTGATGTGCAGGAAGACCAGGACCAAAGTCCAGAAGAGCCCAAGGCTTGTGTTGGTGTTGAGTCTGAGGAAGGTAAGTGTCGGTGTTTTAGACCGGTAACCTACTACGGGGAGTACCCGAAGTAGATGATTGTGACTCGCCGAGATCGGTAACTCGAAGGAAGAGACACGTGGCACACAATTTAGACAGGTTCGGGCCGCGAGGTGCGTAATACCCTACGTCTCGTATGCCGCGTAGCTCGGATTGATAGGGCACGATTACAAGATGGTGCAATGGTGCGCCGTGGGTTGTATGAGAGGAGATTGGATGAGGGGATCGGTCCCTCGCCTCGCCTTATATAGTCGGGAGGCGGGGTTACAAGTCGGAGTAGGGAGAGAGTACTAGTCGAGTACGTCTAGGAGTCCTCTATGCAGTGCGGAACATGTACAGCTCCCTAACCGAGTACTACTCCCGTGTAGTCCTTGTGCTCCACGCCTTCGGGTGCCGTGTAGCGCAAGCCGGTAGTCCCGTGGGCCCACCGAGTAGTCGGTCCTGGTCCCCACCGAGGTAGTGGGCCCAGGGAGGTCCATACGACAAGCCCCCGAGTACTTTGTAGTCGAGAAGGATAGCTTCAAGTAGTCTTGACGGCCTTAACGAGTAGTCCTCAAGCGTCCCTGAGCGCTACAAGTCAAAAAGTCCTCAAGAGTAGTCGAAGCATCCCGAGGCTGGAATGTACTCCAGCTGATGTTTGAGCAATCTTGAAGTCTTCTCGAGTAGTCCCAAGCGTCCTTGAAATCGCCTTCGAAGGTCTTCAAGAAATGCCTCGTCTTGTCTTGAAGCCGGAGCCGAGTCATGGAGGTGCGATTTGCGGAACCGCACTCCTCATGGAGTAGCCCCCCGAGCCTCAAGCCGCGGGCTCGGGCCGAGGGTCCATCCGAAATCTTGGCAAGAAAATCCCGAAAAATCCGGAGAGAAAAAACCGAAGGACACGTGGCACGGAGCCCCGAGCCTTGAGTCGAGTACTTCCTCTTGAATTGAAGGGTCTTCTTGGAGAATGTGTCCTGAGATGCTCTTGAGACTAGCCGCTTCCCCGTGTGGTCGAGTAGAAGTAGCCGAGCCCCCGAGGTGAGGCGCGTCGACTAGTAGAATTCGAAGAGTCACGCGCAGCCGCTGAGTCAGCCGCGCGTGGACTTATTCAGCCGCCCGTTACGGAGGCGATTTGGCTTATAAATAGAAGCCAAAACCCTTAGGGTTTTCACCCATTCGAGCCACAACAGTTCCATTTGAATCTTGAAGCAAATCCACTCCCAGCGCCTGCTGCCGCCGTAGTAGATCCGAGCGCGCCGCCACCCGAAGCCTTTAGGGTAGCCCCCGAGCGGATGCGAGCGAAAACTCCTTGCACTTGGAGAATGAAGCCGTCGCCGTCCAAGACGTCCAAGGCCGGCGGGAAGAAGAGGGGCCGCGCGCGAGGCCGCCGCGGCCGCCACCGAAGCGGCGCCGCCTGTGTCTCCACCGCGCGCTGATCCGAGCCGCGAGTGGAAGAGATCCAAGGTGAAGACGGAGGACCTGCTGACCCTGCTGAATAGTGGGTTCATCAGGGAGAAGGAAGTGGACATGTGGAGATCCGCCGCTGGAGATCCATATCCAATGGAGAAGGCCGAGGACGAGATCCCGATGTTCTCGCGGTTCGTGGAGCACGGTCTGGCGCTCCCGGCCCGGCCGACTTCTTCAAAGGACCGCTCGGGTACTACGGCATCGAGTACCTCAACTTGAACCCCAACGGCATCTTCCACACGTCGGTCTTCGTCCACTTCTCGCGAAGCCTTCCTCGGAATCAAGCCGCACCGGGTGCTCTTCGGAAGTTCTTCCGCGTCAAGCCGCGGCCCGGCGCCTCCAACCCCGCAGTAGTCGGAGGGGCCGGCATCCGGCCAAGGGAGGATGCCGCGGAGCGAGCACTCGGCGTACAAGCTCGTCGACTCCAACACGGACGGAAGACGAGGTGGTTCTACATCACGAACCACCACCCCGGCTGCCGGCCAAGCGGACGGCAACCCGTGCATCGTGAGTGGTGGAACACGGAACCCACCATGCAAGAGGGGATCCGGCTCCGGAGGCCGCTAGCACGCATCAAGGTGCTCGAGAGGAGGCCGGACCGAGGGCCGAGCATGTGGCCTTCGGTTTCATGAAGCGCGAGGATCCGGCCCGCCGATGGCGCGGGATACGCCGGGGCTTCGAGTACACCGGCGACGACGACTCGTCGCGGATGCGGGGGCGTGTCGGACGACAACGACATCGTCGAAAGGTTGTCGCGCATCTTCAAGGACATGCCGCCGTACACGGCGTGCCCGGTCGAGGAGTACTCGCCGCGCGCCCGCCCAAGGAGGTGAGTAGTCGTACTCCCCTCGTCGAGTAGCGAGTACTTGTAGTAGAGTTGCTTGAAATCTTGTATCTTTGCGCAGGATGATGTGAAGCGGTTCGTCTCCGAGCCGCAGCCGCCACCGAGCGGGATCGAGATCCCGGCGGAGGGGAAGTCGAAGGAGCGCCGCGAAGTCAATGAAGGCGACGATCCCGTCATCGTGGAGGATTCCTCCGATGACGACGAAGAAGACGAAGAGACACTTCAAGACCGCTTCCAACTGCGGTCGAGGTTTAGCCGCCCGGGCTTGCCTCATGTTCCACTTGTTCAAGACCCTCCGGCTAGCCTGGAGGCTAGCCTTGCTGCGCCGCCACGGAAGTCGCGCAACCCCGCCAAGAAACGGGTGGCGAAGAAGATGAAGGTCTCAGAGACCACGCCTCCGGAGGTAAGTTATCTTGAGAAGAGTAGTCGAGTACCCGTTATTCGAGTACATTGCTGACGAGAAGTCTTCCTTTGTGTGCAGGAGGTGCCGCCAGCGGAGCCCGTCGAAGAGGGCGACGAGGGCGTGTGGGACCCGGTGGGGGAACCGGCTGGAAGCCGAAGTCCAGCCCCCACTGTTGAAGAACTCTCGGCGCGGCCTCGGGAGCGCCGCCCCCCCGCTCCGGCGAGAGAGCGAGAAGACCCGTGGCCGCCACCATTGAAAAGGTGGTGACCTCTGGAGCGGAAGGTGAAGGAGCGCCGGCCGCCGCCGTGGAGGAGGCAGTAGCCGCAGAGGCGGAGGAGGAGGCGCCCGCCGAGGGTGGACTGGTTGATATTGCCAGCATCCTCGGTGCTCCGGCCGTGACCATCATCCGGTCGAGCTTGTAAGTACCATGTCCTCACGAGTAGTACTTGCTGCAGTAGTCGATTTTTGTCTGACGACCCTCTGTGAATACTTCACGCAGAAAATCCACAGATCTGAGCTGGGACGGGGAGGAGCCCTCATCAGCGGTGGCGGAAGAAATCGCGCCGCCCGTCGAGGAGGCCGCTCCCGATGCCCAAGCCGCGACTGAGCCCCCGGCTACCGAAGCGCCGCTGCCGGAGGCGAGTGTAGTCGAAGGTGAGTACCCTTCTTGAAGCTGTAGAGCTCCAGGATGAGTAGTCGTAGGCACTGACGCCCATGTCGTGTTGTTGACAGGTGCTGAAGGTGGTGACATCCCTGCGGGGGTGCCGATGCAGGAGTTGACACCAGAAGCCCCAGAGGCTGCAGGAGGAGCCCCCGAGCCCGTGGGAGAGGTCGTCGAGAAGTCCGCCGGGGGGGGAGGCGGCCACCACGTCGCCAGGGATTGCCCTGGAGGTGGCTATCCGATCCCCTGAGATCCAAGACGCGGAGCCCATCCGCTCTGCGCCGATGACGGAGGCTACCTCGGGTAGCCGCGGCGGGATAGAACTTCTGGCGGACGATCTCGTCGAGCCGGCGACGGTAGCCAAGCACATGGAGGCGATCCGTCAAGCCGAACAATGGATGAAGGTACGTGACCGTAGCCTTAGAGTAGTCAATCCTTTGTCGTTGAGTACTCTTCGTGACTTGAGTTGTCTTGTGCAGGACGTCGCGGAGCGATCCCGCGAGAAGTCGAACCTGCTGCAGGGTTACGGCGACCGTGCTCCGAGCCGAGGCCCTGGAGGAGCAGCTCGTGAAGTCGCGGAAGCACGCGGCTGCTATGCAGTCGAAGCTCGACGCCGCCTTCGCCAAGTACCACAACGACGTCATGGAGTTGCAGGCGAAGGGCGACGAGTTGGTGCGGAAGAACAAAGGCCTCCGCAACAAGAATAAAGGTATATCCTTCGACTTGTCGGGTACTTGTTGGAAGTCGTGAAGCATCTGACCCGCTGTTGCGTTGCTGTGTTGCAGAGCTCGAAGGCCAGGTGGAGCAGCTGAAGGCCTCGGAGGTGAGCATGAAGAACCTCTTCTACGGGAGCAGGAAGCCCGCCGGTACTCGAGCTCGACTACAAGGAACTCGCCTTCGAGTGCGAGAAGCACATGGAGCTGCGGATTGCTTCTGACAGGGATCTCGTCAACTGCTACAAATCTTTGCAGAAATTGAACGAGGACTGCGAGGCGTTGAGGGCCCGGGGCTTGAGGGAGTTGGAGGAAGCCGCTCTCCCGATCGCGAGGCTCCTGGTGCCGCACCCGGGCGGCCCCAAGATCGCTCCCCTGGTGGATCGACTTCGTGAAGCACCAAGCCGGCTGGCCGCCTACGTCAAGCATATGGCCAAGTCGATCCCAAGACAAGTCTTGGCCTTCATGAAGTCGTACTTCCCGAAGGCTCCAGTGGAGGTGGTCGCCGGCGGAGTAGCCGCCAACTGCTCCGATGAGCAGTATGCAGAGCTGCTGGGAGCAGATGGCTCCCATCGTGGAGCAGGTAGCCGAGAAGCTGAACCTCCAGTAGCCCTGTAATAAGTAGCTAGTAGCCATAGTTGTACAGGAAACAATTGTAAAGAATTGTATCAAGTATCAATGAAAGAAGTTTTTCCAGCAATGAGTACTCGTAACCGCGATCTCAGAGTGCGGAGCGCCCATCGTGGATTGAGTGCGAGTAGTAGTACTCGACTTTAGTAGTCCCGTCGTAGGGAGTAGTCTGTAAATAAGTTGATGAACAATCAAACTTTATTACTGAAGAAGTACACCTGGGTGGCCAGGGCCGTAGTTACAAGGTAGTCGCCTGGACCCGGAGGCCGCTTACAGCTAAGTGGCGCTGGAGCGGGTAGCCGCTTGCAGCAGGTGATCCGTAGGTAGCCGTGTGGGCCGGATCGCAGTCCGTAGGTAGCCGCGCGGGGCCGGATCTTGGAGTGTGGTCTCTTGGTAGACCGCTCGCTAGAGTCCTTGACGCTCGTCGCAGCCCAGGGTCCGTAGGTAGCCGCGCGGGGCCGGACCCCCGGAGGGGAGTAGTCCGGAGACTGGGGCCAGGACCCGGTGGGTCGCTTGCGGCGAGGGGTGCTGATGTAGTCGTGTAGACTTGAACCCCGGAGTAGTCGTGTAGACTAGGCGTAGAATCGACAGAGTTGGTCGACGTTCCACGAGTTGTTGACGTCTTCGCCTTCAAGTGTTTGGAGGCGGTATGAGCCTGGCCCGGTCACCTTGGCCACGGTGAAGGGGCCTTCCCAGGGGGAGTTGAGCTTGTGGAGTCCTTCCGTGTTCTGGATACGGCGGAGGACGAGATCTCCAACGTTGAAGGAGCGTTCCTTGACGTTGCGATCATGGTAGCGTCGGATACCCTCCAGGTACCTTGCTGATTGGACGAGGGCGGCGCAGCGAGCTTCTTCGAGACTGTCGATGTCAACTCGTCCGTCGTCTTCCGAGACGCCTTCGTCGTAGTGCTCCACCGCCGGTGAGTTCCATATGACGTCGGCAGTAGGATGGCTTCGCAGCCGTAGACCGGAAGTAGGGGGGATTGCCCCGTTGGCTTGGATGGTTGAGTCCGCGGCCCCCGCAGTGCATTGGGTAGTTCCTTGATCCACTTGCCCCCTTTGGAGTTAGCAGCGTCGTGTAGCCGCTTCTTGAGGGCGTCGAGCACCATCCCATTGGCGCGCTCGACTTGTCCGTTGGCCCGTGGATGGGAAACTGAGACGTATCGGACGTCAATCCCGCTGTTCTCGCAGTACTCCCAGAACTGGTGGTTGTTGAAGTTGGACCCCAGGTCTGTGATGATGCGGTGGGGTAGCCCGTAGCGGTGTACGAGTTCATCCAGGAAGTTGAGTACTCTGTCAGCCTTGGGGCATGTGACCGGCTTGACCTCGATCCACTTGGTGAACTTGTCGATAGCCACCGCACTCGTTGAATCCTCCCGGCGCGGTTGGCGCGTGGCCCAATCATGTCGAGCCCCCGGCAGGCAAAGGGCCGGGTTGGCGGTATGGTGACTAGCTTGTAGGCCGGGACGTGTTGCGCTTGGCGAAGAACCGGCATCCTTGGCATCTTCTCGACGAGTTCTTCGGCATCGCCCGGGCCGTGGGCCGCAGAAAGCTCGCCGAAGGCCTTGCCGACCGCCGTGCGTGAAGACGCGTGGTTGCCGCAGACGCCCTTGTGGATCTCCTCCAAGATGTCCTTGCCTTCTTCACGAGGGACGCACTTCATGAGCACTCCAGAAGATGCGCCCCGCTTGTAAAGCTTGTCTCCAACGAGGACGTAAGACTTGGCGCGGCGGACGAGTTGTTCGGCTACGTTCTTGTCGGAGGGTACCTTCTGCTCGCTGAGGTAGTCAATGAAGGGTTGCCTCCAGTCCACGTCGATCATCATGACCTCCCCGCCCACCGGTGGATGGGCCGGGTACGGGGTCGGTGGCGCCGGCTCCGGGATGGATGGCGCGTGAAGCTCGTGGACGAAGACGCCCGCTGGTACTTGAGCGCGGGTGGATCCAAGCTTCGAGAGGACGTCCGCTGCAACGTTGTTGTCGCGGACGATGTGATGGAACTCGAGACCATAGAATTTGTTCTCGAGCTTGCGGACTTCTAGGCAGTAGGCGTCCATGTTCTCCTTGTTGAGGTCCCAGGATTTGTTGACTTGGTTAATGACCACTGCGGAGTCGCCGTAGACTAGTAGCCGCTTGATGCCCAGTGAAGCCGCGAGGCGGAGCCCGTGTAGGAGAGCTTCGTACTCGGCTTCGTTGTTTGAGACCTTCCGTAAGATCTCGGGAGGACGTACTTGAGTTGTTCGCCCGTTGGAGAGATCGAGAGTACCCCCGCGCCTGCGCCCTCGAGGTTGAGTGAGCCGTCAAAGTACATCACCCAATGCTCGGTCGCACGGTGGGAGTAGGTAGCCGGTTCTCCCGCCACTCGCCATGAAGTCGACTAGTGCTTGCGACTTGATGGCCGTGCGTGGCCCGAAGTCGATGGTGAGGGCGCCGAGCTCGACGGCCCCACTTGGAGATTCTTCCGGTGGCGTCTTGGTTCCTCGGGATGTCGCCGAGCGGGTAGTCGGTGACGACGGGGACCGAGTACTCCCGGAAGTAGTGTCGTAGCTTCCGCGAGGTAATGAGTAGAGCGTACGGGAGCTTCGCACGGCCGGTAGCGAGCCTTGGACTCGATAGAACCTCGCCGACGAAGTAGACCGGCGCCGGGACCGGGTAGGCGTGGCCGTCTTCCCCGCCGCTCGACAACGATGGCGATGCGACCACGTGAGTAGTCGCAGCTAGGTAGAGCAGTAGCTGCTCGCCCTTGTGAGGAGCCGTGAGGATTGGCGGCTTCGACAGGAAGTCCTTGAGCTGGGCAAGGGCTTGATCCGCCTCTGGAGTCCACACGAACTTCTCGTGATGCTTGAGTAGTTTGAAGAAGGGGAGGCCCCGTTCTCCTAGCCTCGAGATGAATGCGTTCGCCGCCGCCATGCACCCCGTCGGCTTCGGACGTCCTTGATGCTCGTGGGAGCTTTCATGCGTCGGTGATGGCGGAGATCTTCTCGGGGTTGGCTTCAATGCCGCGCCGGGCCGATGATGAAGCCGAGTAGTTTGCCCGAAGGGACGCCGAAGACGCACTTGTTCGGGTTGAGCTTCCGGCGGTACTCGCGTAGCGATGCGAAGGTCTCTTCAAGGTCGTCGATGAGGGTACCGGAGTCCCTCGGTTTTGACAACCACGTCATCCACGTAGGCCTCGATGTTCTTGTTGAGTTGCCGCTTGAAGCGGTGCCCGGATGGCCCGTTGATAGGTAGCGCCGGCGTTCTTCAACCCGAATGACATGGTCGTGTAGCAAGACGCGCCAAACGGGGTGATGAACGCGGTCTTTTCTCGGTCTTCCTCCTTGATTGCGATCCGGTGGTACCGGAGTAGCGCCGAGGAAGCGAGCGAGTCGCGGCCCGCCGTGGAGTCGATGACTTGATCAATCCGCGGCAACCCGAAGGGGTCCTTGGGGCAGTGCTTGTTGAGGTCGGTGTAGTCGACACACATCCTCCACTCGTTCGAGTTCTTCTTGCGGACGAGGACGGGGTTGGCGAGCCACTCAGGATGGAACACTTCTCTGATGAAGCCAGCTGCTAGTAGCTTGGCGAGCTCCTTCTTGATGGCGTCCCGTCTGTCGTCGGCAAAAACTCGGAGGTGTTGTCGCTTGGGGGTGGCCTTTGGGTCGACGTTAAGACAGTGCTCAATCAGCTCCCTGGGCACTCCTGGCATGTCCGCTGGCTTCCACGCGAAGATGTCGCGGTTAGCCCGAAGAAAGCTGATGAGCGCGTCTTCCTATTTGGGGTCGAGGCTGGCCCCGATTGTGGTGGTCTTGCTGGGGTCGCCTGTTCCGAGGTCGACCGTCCTGACGAGTACCTCCTCAGGTGGCTGAGGCTTGTTGGCGCTGTCAGACTTCTCTGGGATGTCGAGTTCGCTCGTGGCGAGCTTCTTCGACGCGGCGTAGACCTCCATCATTGCGTTGGGTACTTGGTTTGTTGAAGCGATCACCATGGCCTCTGTATCGCAGTCGTGGGAGATCTTCAAGTCCCCCCCCGGAGGGAGAGTACACCGAGCCGGACTTGGCATCTTGAGTACCAAGTAGGTGTAGTGGGGCACCACCATGAACTTGGCGATGGCCGGTCCGCCGAGGATGGCGTGGTAAGAGGTCTCGAAGTCCGCGACCTCGAACTTGATGTACTCGGTGCGGTAGTTGTCCCGAGACGCCCCGAAGGTAATCGGCGCACCACCGAGCCCGGTGGGATAGCCGCGTTGCCTGGGACGATGCCGTAGAAAGGCGTGCTGCTCTTGGTGAGCATGGGGGTGACGTCGAGGTTCATCTTTTTCAAGGTTTTGGTGAAGAGGACGTTGAGCCCGCTTCCACCGTCGATGAGCACCTTGTTGAGCTTGGAACCCGCCACCGTTGGCTTCAGGACGAGGGGGAACCGTCCTGGTTCGGAGAAGCTGGTCCATTGGTCCGCGCGGGAGAAGGTGATGGGTACCTCCGACCACCTGAGAGGGGTCGGGACCGCTGGCTCGATGGACATTACTTCGCGACGGGTAGCCTTCTGCTCCCGCCTGCTGGGCAGTCCGCCGAAGAGGACATTGACGGTCTTCTCGGGTTCTTGGAAGTCGTTGTCGTCGCCGTCCTTCTTCTTGCCCTTTTGGTCGTGAGGGTGCGGTGGCTCCGGCGTATCCTTGAGTGCGTGCCTGAGCTGGTAGCACTGCTCGGTAGTGTGGTTGCCGTTTGGATGCCACGGGCACTTCTCCTTTAGCAGGTCCTTGAACCCGCCAGAGTTCTTCTTCGAGTTCCCTTTCGCAGGGCGCTGGATAGCCGCGACGGTGTTGTCTGGCTTGCGCTTGCGGTTGGGACCCGAGTAGTAGTAGTAGTTGTAGTAGTAGTTGTTGTTGTTGCGGCCGCCTTGGTTTGTATTGCTGCCGCTGCCGCCGCCCTGGTTCTGCTTGGACTTGCCGCGGATGGCATCGTACTTGGCGTTGGCCTTGTCCTCTTCATCCGCCCAGGACGTGATCATGTCCTTGAGGTGGGGGATGGACCTGGGGCGGCGACGACCGAAGTCCTCGAAGGTGTGGCGTTGCTCTGATACCACTCTGTCACACCCGATTTTCCGAAGAAAAACCAAGTGCTTAACTATATGTATGCCAGGATCAAGTTTCATACATATAGTGACATCATAGTGTATAACAGAAACAATATCACGTAAAGAAAGAGATTATCAGAGATTTACAGCGGAATCCTGGGGAAGCAAAGGCTCCAATCTTCAGGCAATCGACGGGGGTTGCGTACGCCTAGCACCATCTTCTCGGACTTCGTGCACCTTCTTCTTTTTCTCGAGCAGCGTTTAAGCAAGGTTGAGTACACTTATGGTTGGTACTCGGCAAGGCCACGAAATAACCGTAAAGCAATTTTAATTCCATCTTTAAGTTCATTAATCATGTGAGGGTCCAGCCGCTCTTGACCGTGAGCACGGCTGTTATAACAGTTTAACACTCTGCAGAGGTTGTACACTTTCACCACAAGTCGCGTAAAAGTTCCGAAGAACTTTGAACCCAACCATGCTGTGCAAAAGTAGGCACAATACCACACTTCCGAGGTGTGGTTGCATAGGGACGCTACGAGGCCTTTACAAAGAGTCCTCCCATGTGTATTAGTCCATAGTAGCACGTCCTAGAGGCTATCTTTCGTTCCCTCCTTCTACCCTCAGACCAGGTTAGCCTAGAAGAGCACTTCCGTTCCAAAACCCGTCCGCAGTAGAAGAGTCATAAAAGCATTCCTCCGTACCCCAAGCTACTAAGGCTAATAGCCACACAAGACTTCCCTAATTAATTGGCCAAGACAGAGCCATATGTCTTGTGGTTGTACTTGTTTTCCCGGGTGGTTCTCCATGTTCCGATTAATTTACGTTGTTCTTGTATTAAAGCATAGGTAGAAGGATGGTTAGGGTCACTTGCCTTTCTCAACAAAAAGCTATTCTTGCTCTTCTCGCCCTTGCTCTCTTGATCTTCGGGACTTCGGATCGACGGCTCGATCTTCTACTCGAAGCAAACATCGAGCACAAACATGCAGAATCGACAAACAAGAACAACTAAGAACAATACACCAAGCATGAAAAGCTTTAAAAGAGGACAAGGTTTGGTTCTAGGACCGCGAACGCAAAAGACTCGGAACTATCGTAAGATTTGGATTATATCACACAAGGCTATGTGCTTGGTAAATTTTAATTCAAAAGATGTGCATAGGTTATTTCAGAGAAATACCTTATTTAATAATTAAGCAAGTTATATTTATATAAAGGAACGGTGTATAACTTATTCCAATTTTATTTAATATTCAAGTATTATTTTATGCAAATTAAACATTTTAATTTAAAAGAAGCATGTAAAGCATCTAAACGAATATCTTTACATTTCGAATTGTACTAAGTAAATTATAATTTAGAAATATATTTATGTTCATATTAATCAATTTAATATTTAATTATGAAAACTCGGAATAAACCTATATTACTTTTATTTAGAAAGCAAATTGAATATATATTAATTAATTTAAGTTTGATTATGAAAACCGAGATATAACTCTAATTAGCTTTTAATTGGAAAGATTATTTAAATAAGAATTAACCAAATTATATTTCTTATAAAAAGACGCGTTGATCTCTAATTAAATTTTAATTAGAAAAGCATGTATATTAGTATTTAATCATATTTAAACATTAAATAAATTATAAAGCAAGTAACAGGTTCAACATTGTCTCTAACGCGTTCTTTGAGTTATTACGAACCTAACGCAATTTGAATCGCTTGAAACGGAGCTAAAACGTGAAAACTACGCACTAAACAAGGTTTAGGGGCTTAAACTGAGAAAAACTAGGGCTCCAGGGGCTTAACCGCAAGAAACCAGGGACCTAGACATAATTACACATATAAACATGAGGTTTATAGTGTAAAAGGGTTAAGGGTGGACCTCAGGTGGAGAAACTAAGAAGTTCAGGGGTTTCATTGAGAAAACCTGGGCCTAACTGTAAGGATCTTATAAGGTGGAAGGGTTTGTTTGTGATATTTGAAACAACAGGGGTGTTTCTGCAAGATGACCGCGAAGACCTAGGGTTGACCGGTATGCTCTGTTTGACCGGGCGGCTCGAACTGATCTGAGCCGTTGGCTCAGATCGGGCGGCGGGGATCATCTGCAAGCGAAGGGGGTGCGGCGGCTCGGTCCGTGGCGGCGGCGCGCGCGCGCGGCGGCGGCGCTCGCCCGGCCGGCTCGCCGGAGCGGGCCAAAACACACTACCGTGCACTAATCAACAAGATGAAGGTACCAAAACGAAGAGGAGGAGAAGGGGAAACCACTGAGCAGCTTGAAGGGGAAGAAGAGGCGGCAGCGGAGCGGATCGGCGGCGAGGCGCGGAGCTCCGGCGGGTTCCTTGGGGGCGGCGGTGTAGAGGGGAAGAAGAGCTCGATTGAGCGGTGCGGGGTGGAGAGGAGCTCGGGGGCGGCCTTTTATAGGTGGTGGGGGAAGCGGAGGAGCCGCGGGCAAGGCGGTGGACGGCGGGCATGGCGGCGGCCGCCATTAATGGCCGCGGGCTCGGTGGGTGGCCGTTTCCGGGGAGAGGAAGGGGCGGGGTCGGCTTGGGCGGCGTCGGTTGGGTGCTTGGAGCACCGGAGGGAAGGGGAGGAGGCGCGGGGAGGCGAGGGGGCGCCGGGGGTAGATCGGCCGGCGCGGCCATGGTGGGAGGGGCGGCCGGCGGGGAGGGGGCGGCCGGCGGGAGGTAGGGGAAGACCCGGCGGGTGGGCCCCGCCCGTCGAGAGAGAGAGAGTGAGAGGGGCGGGCCGGCGGGTTTAGGTGGGCGGTTCTTTGGCCGCGCGGGTTAAATGGTGGGCTGGGCTGGTTTGGGTGTTTTGTTTGGTTTTCTTTTTTTTTCAATTCCTTTTCTCACATTTCTTTTCAAACTTTTACTCAAAATCTTTTCAAAATTTTTAAACCAACTTTTTAAAACCACACCACAAACAAAAACAACCAAAATAAATGCAACACTCTCACATATTTATTTAATTTAATTTAGAAAAACAATCAATTGATTTTTCCTATTCTAAATTTCCTGTAAATAAAATAAACATTGGTCAAATTTTTAAAATTATGAGAAAATTGTTGCTTAATTATTCTTCCTAATAACATCCTGAAATTAGAAAATTTCAGGGTGTTACAAATCTACCCCCCTTAAAAGGAATCTCGTCCCGAGATTCGCAGAGGCTAGCAAGAAACAAAGGTTCGGGTGGTTACCATCCAACACTTATTAACTTTCTTCCAGATTGTTTGACATTACATAAGCTTCTTAGCCACCTCATAGGATACTAAATCTAACTTCACTTGTAACTATCATTGACTCGTCTTTGTAGAATTTTCTCGACGTCTTGATAAAGTGATTTGAATAGAGCTGGATTGACTCCATAATCTTTGCTTAACCTTTAAAATTCTTCTCCATTTGATCCAAATGCTTCTTCGGCATTGGTTTGCTTATTATGTCTCTGCCGAGTCTTCTTTTCATATCGGTCAGCACGTTTCTTAGGGCACCTGTTAATGAAATGTCCATGATCTTTGCAGTAGAAACAAGCTCCACTTTCTTTAAGGTTTCTACGGTTACGTGGTGGATCTTCATACTCATCTTCAGGATGTTCTGGTGCTTGGGACAAATGGTAAAGGTGGGAACTGTTATCACGTTGCTCTAGAAAATTTCTTTTCCTTTTTTTACTTATGATTTCTTGTAGTTTGCTTTCTAACTCAATAGCTTTGTTGATGACATGTTGCAAACTGGAATATTCATGTAAACTTAGTATACTCTGAAGATCTTCATTCAGCCCTTTGATGAAATGTTCTCGTTTCTTTTTATCACTTCTAGATGATCTTGGTGCGTACATAGATAGCTGGATGAATTTATCTTTGTACTCAATCACTGTCATTTGCCCTTGTTTCAAGCTAAGGAACTCCTTCCTTTTGAGCTTCATCACACTTACAGGAATGAAATGTGATATAAAGTTATCCTTAAATTCCTTCCAAGCAATACTCTGTGGTTGATCATGTTCGTATATGTAGGAATTCCACCATTCTAAGGCTTCTCCTAGAAGTAATCCTGATGCATATAGAACTTTTTCTCTATCATTGCATTGTGCCATATCTAATTTCTTCTCGATTGTCGTGATCCATTCTTCAGCTTCTAGGTGCTCCGTAGTGTTAGAGAAACTAGGTGGCTCAGTATTCCAGAACTTCGTATGTGTATCCTCCGGGTTTAGATATAGGGACATATATTGGTCGTATCCAGGGTTGTAATTGCTATCATTGCTTTTGTCTTGGTTGCTTTTTTCCATCTGGTTAGTGGACAAAGGTAAAGATCAGAAGAGAACGAGAAAAAATTGAAGAGCATGCAAAATTCCTGATATCATATCCATCATTTCTTGCTTGTTGTAATTGTACTCAAATTGTGGTAGAGAGGAGAATAACAGGGGGTAACAAAAAGAAAATTGATCATCTTTTCCTTCAACTTCTTTCATGTGTTGATGTTTGCATATGCTTGCATATTTCTGTTGTTGATGTTGGTGTTGCTTCTAGATTTTGATCTCCTGACATCCTCCATAGGGTTAAGTAGACAGAAAGAGGGGAACAAGGAGGTGGGAGATACAAAGGAAGAACCCAACTAGGCAACTGATGTCATTGCAGGTAGAAGACCCACAATACACCAACAATCAATACAAAGAACCAACTCAACCAAGGCCATAAGGTCAAGCATCATCAAACAAACACGAAGCTTCACCAGACAGCACATTATCAAGGGAACGATGCTACACGTTGTTATTATGATTAGAGGGATCCTCCTAATCTTGGGTGAGATGTCAGACTTCATCTTCCCTCGCACATGATGGCTTTTTCGGATTACTTGAGGAAACTTCAGGTAGGACAACAGAGATTTTCTAAACTTTTTTTTTAGTGTGACACTTTTGGATTTAAAAGGTCAAGGGAGAGAATCCAAAGTAACAATGCTTGAGAATTAAGGAGTGGAGTAGGGGAAAAGATAAGTGACCAGGAAGGATTGAAAGAAGAAAAAGATCAAAGAATGGAAATATTCATCAGGGATGTCAAGGATAAGGCTAGGGTTGTTTTGAAGTAAAACAGATCTTCAGGAAGCAACCATTTCTATCTAGGCTTACGTCCTACAGTCGATATTGCTCTGATACCACTCTGTCACACCCGATTTTCCGAAAAAAAACCAAGTGCTTAACTATATGTATGCCAGGATCAAGTTTCATACATATAGTGACATCATAGTGTATAACAGAAACAATATCACGTAAAGAAAGAGATTATCGAGAGATTTACGGCGGAATCTCGGGGAAGCAAAGGCTCCAATCTTCGGGCAATCGGCCGGGGGTTGCGTACGCCTAGCACCATCTTCCGGACTTCGTGCACCTTCTTCTTTTTTTCGAGCGGCGTTTAAGCAAGGTTGAGTACACTTATGGTTGGTACTCGGCAAGGCCACGAAATAACCGGAAAGCAATTTTAATTCCATCTTTAAGTTCATTAATCATGTGAGGGTCCGGGCCGCTCTTGACCGTGAGCACGGTCTGTTATAACGGTTTAACACTGCGAGAGGTTGTACACTTTCACCACAAGTCGCGTAAAAGTTCCGAAGAACTTTGAACCCAACCATGCTTTGTGCAAAAGTAGGCACAATACCACACTTCCGAGGTGTGGTTGCATAGGGACGCTACGAGGCCTTTACAAAGAGTCCTCCCATGTGTATTAGTCCATAGTAGCACGTCCTAGAGGCTATCTTTCGTTCCCTCCTTCTACCCCTCGGACCGAGTTAGCCTAGAAGAGCACTTCCGTTCCAAAACCCGTCCGCAGTAGAAGAGTCATAAAAGCATTCCTCCGTACCCCAAGCTACTAAGGCTAATAGCCACACAAGACTTCCCTAATTAATTGGCCAAGACAGAGCCATATGTCTTGTGGTTGTCTTGTTTTCCCGGGTGGTTCTCCATGTTCCGATTAATTTACAGTGTTCTTGTATTAAAGCATAGGTAGAAGGATGGTTAGGGTCACTTGCCTTTCTCAACAAAAAGCTATTCTTGCTCTTCTGCCCTTGCTCTCTTGATCTTCAGGACTTCAGATCAGCAGCTCGATCTTCTACTCGAAGCAAACATCGAGCACAAACATGCAGAACTGACAAACAAGAACAACTAAGAACAATACACCAAGAATGAAAAGCTTTAAAAGAGGACAAGGTTTGGTTCTAGGACCGCGAACGCAAAAGACTCGGAACTATCGTAAGATTTGGATTATATCACACAAGGCTATGTGCTTGGTAAATTTTAATTCAAAAGATGTGCATAGGTTATTTCAGAGAAATACCTTATTTAATAATTAAGCAAGTTATATTTATATAAAGGAACGGTGTATAACTTATTCCAATTTTATTTATAAATATTCAAGTATTATTTTATGCAAATTAAACATTTTAATTTAAAAGAAGCATGTAAAGCATCTAAACGAATATCTTTACATTTCGAATTGTACTAAGTAAATTATAATTTAGAAATATATTTATGTTCATATTAATCAATTTAATATTTAATTATGAAAACTCGGAATAAACCTATATTACTTTTATTTAGAAAGCAAATTGAATATATATTAATTAATTTAAGTTTGATTATGAAAACCGAGATATAACTCTAATTAGCTTTTAATTGGAAAGATTATTTAAATAAGAATTAACCAAATTATATTTCTTATAAAAAGACGCGTTGATCTCTAATTAAATTTTAATTAGAAAAGCATGTATATTAGTATTTAATCATATTTAAACATTAAATAAATTATAAAGCAAGTAACAGGTTCAACATTGTCTCTAATGCGTTCTTTGAGTTATTACGAACCTAACACAATTTGAATCGCTTGAAACGGAGCTAAAACGTGAAAACTACGCACTAAACAAGGTTTAGGGGCTTAAACTGAGAAAAACTAGGGCTCCAGGGGCTTAACCGCAAGAAACCAGGGACCTAGACATAATTACACATATAAACATGAGGTTTATAGTGTAAAAGGGTTAAGGGTGGACCTCAGGTGGAGAAACTAAGAAGTTCAGGGGGTTTCATTGAGAAAACCCGGGCCTAACGTAAGGATCTTATAAGGTGGAAGGGTTTGTTTGTGATATTTGAAACAACGGGGGTGTTTACGCAAGATGACCGCGAAGACCTAGGGTTGACCGGTATGCTCGTTTGACCGGGCGGCTCGAACCGATCCGAGCCGTTGGCTCGGATCGGGCGGCGGGGGATCATCCGCAAGCGAAGGGGTGCGGCGGCACGGTCCGTGGCGGCGGCGCGCGCGGTAGCGGCGGCGCGCCGCCGGCCGGCTCGCCGGAGCGAGCCAAAACACACTCTCGCGCACTAATCAACAAGATGAAGGTACCAAAACGAAGAGGAGGAGAAGGGGAAACCACTGAGCAGCTTGAAGGGGAAGAAGAGGCGGCGGCGGAGCGGATCGGCGGCGAGGCGCGGAGCTCCCGGCGGCTTCCTTGGGGGCGGCGGTGTAGAGGGGGAGATGAGCTCGATTGAGCGGTGCGGGGTGGAGAGGAGCTCGGGGGCGGCCTTTTATAGGTGGTGGGGGAAGCGGAGGAGCCGCGGGCGAGGCGGTGGACGGCGGGCATGGCGGCGGCCGCCATTAATGGCCGCGGGCTCGGTGGGCGGCCGTTTCCGGGAGAGGAAGGGGCGGGGTCGGCTTGGGCGGCGTCGGTTGGGTGCTTGGAGCACCGAGAGGGAAGGGGAGGAGGCGCGGGGAGGCGAGGGGGCGCCGGGGCGGACGGCCGGCGCGGCCATGGTGGGAGGGGGCGGCCGGCGGGAGGTAGGGGAAGACCTGGCGGGTGGGCCCCGCCCGTCAGAAAGAGAGTTAGAGGGGCAGGCCGGCGGGTTTAGGTGGGCCGGTTGCTGGGCCGCGCGGGTTAAATGGTGGGCTGGGCTGGTTTGGGTGTTTTGTTTGGTTTTCTTTTTTTTTCAATTCCTTTTCTCACATTTCTTTTCAAACTTTTACTCAAAATCTTTTCAAAATTTTTAAACCAACTTTTTAAAACCACACCACAAACAAAAACAACCAAAATAAATGCAACACTCTCACATATTTATTTAATTTAATTTAGAAAAACAATCAATTGATTTTTCCTATTCTAAATTTCCTGTAAATAAAATAAACATTGGTCAAATTTTTAAAATTATGAGAAAATTGTTGCTTAATTATTCTTCCTAATAACATCCTGAAATTAGAAAATTTCAGGGTGTTACAAATCTACCCCCCTTAAAAGGAATCTCGTCCCGAGATTCGCGAGGCTAGCAAGAAACAAAGGTTCGGGTGGTTACCATCCAACACTTATTAACTTTCTTCCGCATTGTTTGACATTACATAAGCTTCTTAGCCACCTCATAGGATACTAAATCTAACTTCACTTGTAACTATCATTGACTCGTCTTTGTAGAATTTTCTCGACGTCTTGATAAAGTGATTTGAATAGAGCTGGATTGACTCCATAATCTTTGCTTAACCTTTAAAATTCTTCTCCATTTGATCCAAATGCTTCTTCGGCATTGGTTTGCTTATTATGTCTCTGCCGAGTCGACTTCTTCCGCCGCAACTCCTCAATCTTCTGGCGAGCGTCGTACCCGCCGTGGGAGGCACCGGAGGCGTGGCTGTTCGCGTGGCCTTGGCCGCCGCGGCCGCCGCCGCCTCCGGCTCTCTCCGTTGGCCCCGTGGTTGGAGGCGCCGCCGTCGCTGCCGCCGCCGTCAGGGTCGTTGCCGCCGCCACCGGCCGGAGCGCGGTGAGGAACGACTTCTCGGTTGCCTTGGTCTTGCCGTGAAGGTCCGCCGGCGTTGGAGCGGCGGCGGTTTGGATCAGCCGGAAGGTCAGCTCGAGTACGGTTGGGGCCAGCGTTGCTGCGACTAGTAGCTTCGTTGTCGCGGGGTTTAGCTGGGAGAGGTTGGTTGACTCTGTTGTCGACCCGCATGAAGTAGGCTTCTTCAGCGAGCTTGGCGATGACCTCTCCAGCGCTTATGCCCTGAGCCTGGCGTGCGATCGTTGTGATCGACATGAGGCATTGCTCAGGGGTGGTGTGTACTCTGCTCTCGACCACCTCGAGAGCTTCCGCAAGGTTGCGGATGGGGAGGTTGTCTCTGAGCCGCCGGCGTCGTTCGGCCGCGCTTCTGTTGCGTTCGCGTCGAGCGTCCCCGGTGGCGGCGGTCTCGTACGCGGTGCGTTGGCAGACAGCTCGTCTGCGGAGATGTCCTCCAGGTACCTGTCTTCGGCCGTGCCTGAGGGTCCTGGGGTGTCGCCAGCAGCCATGAAGACTTGGCGATCAGGGGTGCCAAGGCTGGACTCAGAGGGTGCCACCTCAGTTGGTGTGTTGGAGTCAGCCTGGGCCAGTGGTGTTCCCTCCTGGAACGGTAGTGAGTCGATGTAGGCGACGTATCGTGAGTCCCCCTTCGCCAGGTCAGCAGGCTTGCGGTCTGGCCGCAGACGTATCTTCGGCCGGCGTCGATTTTATAACCGGCCCGCAGGCCGGCCCCGACAAGGGAAGCTGCGTGAGTCGTCTTCGGACTCGGGCTCCTCAGGGTCCGACCCGAAGTCGAACTCGTAATCCGGGTTCGAGTAGAACTCGGAGAGAGGGCCGGAGTCTGAAACGTGATCGGGGACGGCGTCGGAGTCCGAGTTGTACTCGGTTACGGGCTCCTTGCCGGCCGGCGTGGAGTAGGAGCCCCCGTGCGGGCCCGGCTGAGGACGCGGGGGCCACGCGTGGAGCGGCGGCGTGGTGAAGGGGTCGCCCGCGATGGCCGAGCGGCCCGGCTCGCATGCGATGGCCCATGGCGACGTCGGGTTCGAGTTGGAGATGGACTCGAGCTCGAAGTCAGCGTGGTGGTTGAAGAGCGAAATTTCGCCGAACTTGCGGCGAGTTCGCCCGTGACGACTTCGGGGAAGCGTCACGAGGCTCCGTCCTCGGGTTGGGCTGCATGGTCAGGTGGCGCTGGAAGGAGCCCGCGCCGTCGGCGGTGCGGACCCAGGCGCCGAAGACGAAGGTGTCGCCACGGTTGAAGGCGACAGTTGGCTTGATGTGGACGGAAGCCGTCGAGTTCGCCATGTGATCTCGAGCGAGAGCCCCTACCTGGCGCGCCAGCTGTCGGTGTTTTAGACCGGCAACCTACTACGGGGAGTACCCGAAGTAGATAATTGTGACTCGCCGAGATCGGTAACTCGAAGGAAGAGGAACGTGGCACACAATTTAGACAGGTTCGGGCCGCGAGGTGCATAATACCCTACGTCCTGTATGCTGCGTAGCTCTGGATTGATAGGGCACGATTACAAGATGGTGCAATGGTGCGCCGTGGGTTGTATGAGAGGAGATTAGATGAGGGGATCGGTCCCTGCCTCGCCTTATATAGTCCGGGAGGCAGGGTTACAAGTCGGAGTAGGGAGAGAGTACTAGTCGAGTACGTCTAGGAGTCCTCTATACAGTGCGGAACATGTACAGCTCCCTAACCGAGTACTACTCCTGTGTAGTCCTTGTGCTCCACGCCTTCAGGTGCCGTGTAGCGCAAGCCGGGTAGTCCCAGGGGCCCACCGAGTAGTCGGTCCTGGTCCCCACCGAGGTAGTGGGCCCAGGGAGGTCCATACGACAGTAAGCACCGGTTTCATCTAACCCGTTTTATAAATTAAGATCATGTCCTTTACCTTTCAGTATTTATGCTTTACTTTGTGCATTTAAGTTTTAGGAGTTGCTTGAATCCTAGATGCATGATCCTTAGGACTCCTATGCTCTTTTACTAGTATGTTAGGAACGCTAGTGCCATGCTTTAAGGACACGGTACAAGTCGAGTAATGACTCATTGCTCGCGAGATATAAGATATTCTTGTTAGAATCATAAGTTGGTTAAAATGACTCGCTCATGTGGTAAGAGCAATGTGTTCGGTCTCGACCGAGTAGCATTGTGCTGGTTTAAGCTATTGAGCGTAGCAAGTGCTTGTCGGGATTGGGACCGGTAAGCCTAGTACCTTCTGAACCGGGGCGGGATCTTTCTAGCTACCCGCTTGGGATGCGTCTCCGGGCTAGCTACCCGTGGTATAGTGTGTGAGTCCGGACTGGTCGGGTTAGACCCTCCGGATAACCGTGTACCAGAGTTTGTAGCGTCTGATCCCAAACTGTGGGATGTTGGGAACCGCCTGGTTGGGGTAGACACTGCACTTGGTCTACCTTCTTCCGTGTATCTTGGGTTTACCTTGCAAGGATATAAATCGATCGATGGCCGGTCACTCGCCGTTATCTGAGTCGGCTTGACCACTGGCTACCCCATGTTTATTTATGGAACATTTTGGATTAATATTGTTACCTATTTAATATTGTTTGCACAACATGCTTGTTTAGTGCAGGTGCTCACCTAGAATGGTTAACATACTAGAATTAAAGCTAAAATCTGAAAATAAGGATCAACTCTTAGTCGCTTTTGGCAAAACAAACCCACAAGCCAAAAGGTCTTGCATTTCTAGTCTTACTTTATTTTTGTTGGGTAAGTCTTGCTGAGTATTAGTATACTCAGCCTTGCTGAATTTGTGGTTTTCAGGTAACCCCATCTGGCCTGGCTCTATTCCAGATGGTTGGGAGCTTGAGTGGGAGCAGGTTGACGATGAGTGATACTCTATGGATGGCCTCCCATGTGTATCTTCCGCTAGTTTTAATTTTCCGCTGTTTAAACTCTGAGCACCTTTACTTTTATGTATGAAAAACCTGGTTTGTAATATTAAGTACTTATGAACTTGTAGACTTTTATGTAACGTAATGTTGTACTCTGGTCCCGCCTTCGTGTGGGCTTAGCGCATATCTCAATCTTGTTGTAAGTGATTCACCGGGCTTTACCCGGCGGAAGCGACATAATAATTCTTTGTTATTGCTTAATGGCCACGTGGACCGGCTTAGGCGATAATACGGAATTATTTTGGGCGGTTCTGTCACAGGCGGCGGGAGGAGGGAAGAGCGCGGAGTATTTATAGGGCGGCTCGACACTGGGTGATGGCATCAGACGACGAAGATGCCGCCGTAGCACGGCCACCTCGACCGGTGTGCGTACGGCGGCGTGCCACCGACGGACCGGCGGTCCTCGCGCGCGCACCGGCCGTGCGGCGCGGTCCGTGGCGTGCGCGCGGCCGGGGAGGACTCCAAGGAGCCTCGGGGCATGGGCGCGTGGGGAAAGGCGCGACCCGGGACGACGGGGCTGCCTCGGGTGGCGCGGCCTCGGGCGCGGACACCGATGAAGGCGGCGTGTGGGCGCGGCGCGCGCGGCGTGCGCAACGTCGCGGCGCGACGACGCTCTGGCAGAATTTGTTTCGCTGAGCACCTATTTGAATGAGAATAACTCCAAATATTTGAATAGAACTGTACCAAACTTTGAATACGAAAGTTGTAGATCTAGCTATCCTCTACCACTTTCAAAAGGCTATATAGCTTTTCTCTCAATAGATTTTGCAGGGAGGGTTTGCCAACTTTGAATGCCACTCAAATGTCCTGAACAGGTGGTACTGACCTTTGAGCAAGTTTTTCATCCTTTTCCACTTGAAATTTGAAATGCTAATCCACATGAAAGTTGTGTCCCTCAACAAGCTGGACAACTTTATTAAAGGTAGATTTTTAAGTGTTTAGGTGATTTTTGGAGAACGCGGCAAAAGTTCCGAAAGACATCTAGGGTTACTAGGGTTTGAGTGGGTTTGACCAAAGCTTTGACCATGGGTTGACCCCACATGTGTGTCCACTAGATCAAAGGTGTCATTAGAGTTGATTGGTGAGTTTTTCAAGGTGAGGACCCAGGTTGACCGTGATTTGACCACTGTGAGCAGGGTTGGCCGACGATTAGGGTTAATTAAAAACATGGGGCGTCACACTTCTCTCCCTCTTCTCCCCTCTCAGCTGTGGAACAGAGAATTGGGGAAAACCCCAAGTGGTTGGTGGGGAGCCAGCAGGGCTTCGGGTCCGGGGGTGTAGGCGCCCAGTCAAGGCGGCGCAAGGGCAAGGATGCTGCGCGCTTGGGGATTGGACGCGCAGGCGGAGAGGTGACGTGGCCGCGCGTCTGTGGTCGGTGGAGCCCCTGTTGGTGTGGCTCCGGGGCAAAGGGGTATTTTCCCCTTGGGGGATTCCCCAGGCGAGCACGCGCGCGCAGCGGCTCGGAGTCCGGCCGGCGGGCGGTGCGTCCATCCCGTCCGGCGCGTGCACAGGCGCGACCGGGCGCGCACACACCAGAGTGGAAAGGGAAAAGGTGAGGGGGTAGGAGATAAGGGTGGCTGACCGGTGGGACCGACTCGTTAGCGAGGAAAAGAAAAGAAAACGGCCACCGGTTTGCTGGGCTGCGCGGTAGGAAGGAAATCAGCCCAGGTTAGGTGTTAGAGCTTTTGAGTTTTAGTTTTGAAAATAGTTTGCCACTTTGTTTGAATTTGAATTACATTCAAATTCAAACCACACATTTAACTCCAAATAAAATCCAAATAAAAATCCAACTCACATATTTTACCTTTGTTTGAATTTTTTTATATATAGGTCTAATTGGTGGAGAATTTAGGAAAGGGATAGCAATTTTGGTAGAAAATTGGTAGCACTCCAAATCAATTAAAAAGTTTTAAATTTTCGCAAAATTTGCACACCTAATTTTTGGTATGTTACATTCTCCCCCACCACCGAGAATCTCGTCCTCGAGATTTAGGCTCCGACTTCCTCCGAGAACAAGTGAGGGTACTCCTTCCTGAGATCGGCTTCCTTCTCCCAAGTCGCTTCTCGCTCAGTGTGGTTACTCCACAATACCTTGCATAAGGGAATGGTTGTTCTCCTTGTCTCTTTCACTGCTCGGTCCAGGATCTTCTCGGGATACTCAGCATACTCAAGGGTATCTTGCAGGTCAAGCAACTCCATGGGCACTTGCTTTGCTTCCACTTCCTTCTCACTCTTCTTTGGCTGTGACACGTGGAACATAGGGTGTACTCCAGCCATTGTCTCGGGTAGCGCGAGCTGGTAAGCTAGACTTCCAATCCTCTTGGTGATTTGATACGGTCCTACGTACCTCGGAGCAAGCTTCCCTTTCACCAAGAACCTCTTAGTTCCTCGAAGTGGTGAGACCTTCAAGTACACACTGTCCCCGACTGCAAAAGTCAATTCCCTCCTTCTTTTGTCGGCATAGCACTTCTGACAGCTTTGAGCGATCCTCAGGTTCTCACGAACTTTCTCTACTTTCTCTTCTACTTCGTCTATGATCGCTGGCCCAAAAAGTGTTTGTTTTCCAACCTCTGACCAAGCTAGCGGTGTTCTGTACTTCCTCCCGTAAAGGACCTCAAAGGGTGCCATCTGAAGACTTGCTTGATAGCTGTTGTTGTACGTGAACTCTGCAAACAGTAGGCTGCTCTCCCAATCTGCGTCTTAAGTGAGCGCACAAGCTTGTAGCATATCCTCCAGAACTTGGTTGACTCTCTCAGTTTGTCCGTCTCTCTATGGGTGAAAAGCTGTGCTGTAGCTAAGAGTGGTGCCCATAAGCTTGTGGAAGCTCCGCCAAAACTTAGTGACAAAGTGGGGTCCGCGGTCGGACACTATACTCTTGGGTGCTCTGTGTAGCCTCAGAATGTGTTCAACGTACAACTCCGCTAGTCTCTCGGTTCGGTGCTGGGTCTTAACAGGTACGAAGTGAACCACCTTCGTCAGATGGTCCACAATCACCCAAATGAGTCATTCCCTCTTGGGGTCCGGGTTAGTCCCACTACGAAGTCCATGGATATGTCCTCCCACTTCCAAACCGGAATTTCTAACGGCTTAAGCAATCCTGCGGGTTTCTGGTGCTCGATCTTCACTCTGTTACAGGTGTCGCAACAGGACACGTAGTGAGCTATATCTCTCCTCATGTCTTTCCACCAGTACCTAGTCTTCAAGTCTTTGTACATCTTAGTGCTTCCGGGGTGAATCGAGTACCTCGAGTCGCAGGCTTCTCTCATAATCTGCTCTAGGAGTTCCTTGTCTTGCGGTACACAAATCCGTTCCTTCAGCCACACCGTGCCCTGTTCATCCAAATGGTAGTCCTCTGCCTTTCCCTCCTTCATCAGTTCTCGCAGATATTTGATATTTGCACACGACTTCTGTACTGTTCGGATACGATCTTCCAGGTCGTAGGTCACCCGTAGTTCGTTGTCTTGTCCATGGTCCACGATTTCGATCCTCAGCTTCTCTAGCTCTTCGTGTAGGGCAGGTTGCTCTTCTCTCACCATGAGGTTGTTGCAATACGTCTTCCTGCTTAGTGCATCCGCCACGACATTAGCTTTGCCTGGGTGGTAGTTGATCTCCACGTCGTAGTCCTTGATCAGCTCTAACCACCTCCTTTGCCTAATGTTCAACTCTGTTTGAGTAAAGAAGTACTTCAAACTCTTGTGGTCAGTGAGCAGCTCACACTTATTTCCCATCAGGTAGTGCCTCCAGATCTTGAGTGCGTGCACGACAGCTGCCAACTCCAAGTCATGTGTCGGGTAGTTTTCCTCGTGTTTCTTCAGTTGCCTGGAAGCATAAGCCACAACTTTTCCCTCTTGCATCAGGACGCAACTGAGTCCTTGTCTCGAAGCGTCACAGTAGACCACAAAGTCTTTCTTAATATCTGGCAAAGTAAGCATTGGGGCTGTGGTGAGTTTTCTCTTCAGCTCCTAGAAGCTCTTCTCACACGCTTCTGACCACTCGAACTTTGTGTTGTTCTTAAGCAACTCTGTCATCGCCTTTGCCATCTTGGAGAAGTTCTCAATGAACCTTCGGTAGTATCCTGCCATCCCAAGAAAACTTCTGATGTCTGTCATGTTCAACGACTGCTCCCACTCGGTAACTGACTCCACCTTGGACGGATCCACAATGATCCCTTCCGCTGACAACACGTGTCCCAAGAATGCGACCTTCTCCATCCAGAACTTGCACTTGCTGAACTTGGCGTAGAGCTTCTACTGCCTTAGCCTTTCTAGCATGATCCTCAGGTGCTCCTCGTGCTCCTCCACTGTCTCAGAGTAAATCAGGATGTCGTCGATGAACACCACCACAAACCTATCTAACTCCTCCATGAAGACTTTGTTCATCAAGTTCATGAAATAGGCGGGTGCGTTTGTCAGCCCGAAAGAAACCACCACAAACTCGTACAGATCGTACTGCGCGGTGAAAGCTGTCTTGGGAATATCCTACTCTCGGATCTTCATCTGGTGGTAGCCTGACCTCATATCGATCTTGGAAAAGAACTTTGCTTACTTGAGCCTATCCAACAGATCCTCGATCCTTGGTAGTGGGTACTTGTTCTTGATCGTCATTGAGTTGAGCGTGCGGTAGTCTATGCACATCCTCTTGGTGCCATCTTTCTTCTCCATGAAGAGTACAGGTGAACCCCACGGTGAGGCACTCGGCCGAACAAACCCTTGCTCTAGCAACTCCTTGAGTTGTTTCTTCTACTCGTCCAGCTCCTCGGACGACATCCGGTACGGACTCTTTGCAACGAGTCCAGCCCCCGGCATCTGCTCAATCACAAACTCCACATCTCGGTCAGGGGGTAACTCCGTAAGCTCCTCTGGAAACACGTCCGGAAACTTATAGACCACCGGATTTCCTCAATTTCTTTCCCTCTCATGTTGCACAATATCGTTGCAGTCTTCGGACTCTGAGGTTCAATTCACACTTTTGTTCCACTAGGGTGTTCTAACTGTATGAACCTGGGGTTGCATAATACCATTCCATTGTGCTTTGCCAACCAATCCATCCCTAGGATCACGTCTATGCCTGTAGACTCCAGAACTGTCAAGTCCGCCGTGAACAGCTGTCCCTCAAAGACCAACTTCACCCCTCTGCACTCTAACGTACTCCTCTTCTCCCCTAGCGGAGAGCTAGTTAAGATAGGCCTTGGTCGAGGCTTAGTTGGTAATGACCTTTCTTTAACAAACTTGGTAGATATATACGAAAACTGAGCTCCGGTATCGAACAAAATTGTTGCCAAAACTGAGTCAACAAGGAACTCACCGAGTGCGACGTCAGGTGCGGCTGCAGCCTCCTCAGTGGTGAGGTGGTTCAGGCATCCTCGTGAAGGCATCCTCCTGAACGGACCTCTACTGGGTACGGGGTGGCTGTCCCCCTGGTGCTGGTGCCTTGGCCGGTGTCTGGAATTGTGAACTGCTGTTCTGACCTCCTAGTTGCACATGCTGCGGGCACTTGAACGACTTGTGTCCAACCTGATGGTAGTTGAAGCAAGTCACCTTAGCTCTATCTGCTGTTTGCGGTGGCGGTCTCGGCCTCCAGTTGTTTGGTCCTCCACTTCCCCTGGGTTGGTTCTGTTCTGCTATTGTGACTGGGTGGAGTAGTGCCTCGGCTGTGACTGGTGACCCTAAGAGTAGCCTGTGCTCTGCCTCTGGGGTGGACCTGAGTGTCCTGCCTGGTCGGTGCGCTTCGACTTGCTTCCGCGGACCTCCATGTACTCGAGCCTCGACCTCTCAACGATCAGTGCCTTGTCGATGATGAAGCAAAGCGTCGGGCAGTCGTGCGCGGACAAGTAGTGTGCCATCCCCTTGTGTAGACCCTTCTTGAACCAGTAGACCTTCTTCTTCTCTGTGTTGGTGTCATCTGGCACGTACCTCATCAGTTCCTGGAAGTGGTTAGCGTACTCCTGCACGGACATCCCTCCCATCTTGAGGTGCCTGAACTCGTCAGCCTTCCTGTCCATCACGGCCTCGAGGATGTGGTGGTTCCTAAAGGCCTCCACAAACGCGTCCCACCCGATGTGCAACGGGTCCGGGTGCGAGTCACAGTAACTGTCCCACCACGCACTCGCGGTGCCGATCCGCTGGTGTGCTTCCACAGTCATGCACTCCTCCTTAGTAAGCTCAGCCAACTCCAGCTTCTTCTCTATCTCCCTCAGCCAGTTATCCGCATCCATCGGATCCGCAAGGTCGGCGGTCGCAGCTTGTTGAAGTTTTCGACCTTCTTCTGGAAGCCCTCTGGTACGTTGCGGTGCTATCCCCGGTGGTTGTTGTTGTTGTTCTGCGCTAGCAAGTGAGTGATCATCTGCATCAGCTGGGTCTGCACTGCCATCATGTTGGCCAAGTTTGGGTGAGGCAGCGGTGGTGGCACCTCCTGTTCCTGCTCTTGGCCAGCTCCTCCCTCAGGCTCGGGTTCCTACTCAGGCTCAGGCTCCTGCTCTTGTTCTCCTTCGGTGTCGTTTGCGGGTCCACGCCCTCCTTGGCCACCTCGGCCTCCTCGACCTCCTCAGACTCCTCGGCCTCCACGGAGTCCTCCTCGCGGGGCGTGCCCTCCACAGTGCCCGCTGTCTCTCGCTTTGACTGGGTTAGGGGCATCCTCCCCTCCGTTGTCTCCAGCGACCTCCTCGAAGTGGGCCAGGAGTCATCCAGACCTCCTTGCTCCTGACATCTGTTCCATGTTCAAGAGTCAGTAGTGGTAGGTGGAGAAATTATAGGATTATTAACTATAAAGGAGTAATCCTGCTAACAATAAGACAATTTCAATCAGACATGTAAGAAGCATGAAATCCGAAGTAAAACCATGAAGATCCATGACACTCAATCAATGCCAGCATACAAAAGGGGTGTATCTGGAGGTTTACTCCAACGACCTTCGAGATTACACGACAACACATCACGCTAACGCATGGTACATCATGGGTAGCTACTACTAGCATAACAACATGGGTGGTAGCAACTACAGCTAACTCATCAAGACAACTCTGGATCTACTGCTAGAACTCTACTCCTAGTCACGGGGTGCACTGGGGTGCCTCTGGGCTGGAGTCTGGGGGTGTCGGTGTTTTAGACCGGCAACCTACTACGGGGAGTACCCGAAGTAGATGGTTGTGACTCGCCGAGACCGGTAACTCGAAGGAAGAGACACGTGGCACACAATTTAGACAGGTTCGGGCCGCGAGGTGCGTAATACCCTACGTCCTGTATGCTGCGTAACTCTGGATTGATAGGGCACGATTACAAGATGGTGCAATGGTGCGCCGTGAGTTGTATGAGAGGAGATTGGATGCTAGAGATTGGTCCCTGCCTCGCCTTATATAGTCCGGGAGGCAGGGTTACAAGTCGGAGTAGGGAGAGAGTACTAGTCGAGTACGTCTAGGAGTCCTCTATACGATGCGGAACATGTACGGCTCCCTAACCGAGTACTACTCCCGTGTAGTCCTTGTGCTCCACGCCTTCGGATGCCGTGTAGCGCAAGCCGGTAGTCCCGGGGGCCCACCGAGTAGTCGGTCCCGGTACCCACCGAGGTAGTGGGCCCAGGGAGGTCCATACAACAAGCCCCCGAGTACTTTGTAGTCGAGAAGGATAGCTTCAAGTAGTCTTGACGGCCTTAACGAGTAGTCCCCAAGCGTCCCTGAGTGCTACAAGTCAAAAGTCCTCAAGAGTAGTGGAAGCATCCCGAGGCTGGAATGTACTCCAGCTGATGTTTGAGCAATCTTGAAGTCTTCTCGAGTAGTCCCAAGCGTCCTCGAAAACTGCCTTCGAAGGTCTTCAAAAAACTGCCTGTCTTATCTTGAAGCCGAAGCTGGTATGGAGGTGCGATTTGCAAAACCGCACTCCACATGGAGTAGCCCCCGAGCCTTGAGCCGCGGGCTCTAGCTGAGGGTCCATCTGAAATCTTGGCAAGAAAATCCCGAAAAATCCGGAGAGAAAAACCGAAGGACACGTGGCACGGAGCCCCCGAGCCTTGAGTCGAGTACTTCCTCTCAAATTGAAGGGTCTTCTTGGAGAATGTGTCCTGAGATGCTCTTGAGACTGGCCGCTTCCCAGGTAGTCGAGTAGAAGTAGCCGAACCCCCGAGGTGAGGCGCATCGACTAGTAGAATACGAAGAGTCACGCGCAGCCACTGAGTCAGCCGCGCATGGACTTATCCGGCCGCCCGTTGCGGAGCCGATTTGGCTTATAAATAGAAGCCAAAACCCTTAGGGTTTTTCACCCATTTGAGCCGCAGCCATTCCGTTTGCATCTCGAAGCGAATCCACTCCCAGCGCCTGCTGCCGCCGTAGTAGATCCAAGCGCGCCGCCACCCGAAGCCTTTAGGGTAGCCCCCGAGCGGATGCGAGTGAAGACGCCTTGCACTTGGAGGATGAAGCCGTCGCCGTCCAAGACGTCCAAGGCCGCCGGGAAGAAGAGGGGCCGCGAAGAGGCCGCCGCGGCTGCCACCGGAGCGGCGCCGCCCATGTCTCCACCGCGGGCTGATCCGAGCCGCGAGTGGAAGAAATCCAAAGTGAAGACGGAGGACTCTGCCGACCCTCCCGAACAAGGGGGTTCATCGGAGAGAAGGAAGTTGACATGTGGAGATCCGCCGCTGGAGATCCATATCCGATGGAGAAGGCCGAAGATGAGATCCCGATGTTCTCGCGGTTCGTGGAGCGTGGTCTTGCGCTCCCAGCCAGCGACTTCTTCAAGGGGCTGCTCGGGTACTACGGGATCGAGTACCTGAACCTGAACCCCAACGACATCTTCCACACGTCGGTCTTCGTCCACTTCTGCGAAGCCTTCCTCGGAATCAAGCCGCACTGGGTGCTTTTCCGGAAGTTCTTCCGCGTCAAGCCGCAACCAAGTGCCTCCAACCCCAGGGTAGTCGGAGGAGCCGGCATCTAGCTGAGGGAGGACGCCGCGGAGCAGTACTTGGCATACAAACTTGTCGACTCCAACACGGACTGGAAGACCAGGTGGTTCTACATCACGAACCACCACCCTGGCCTGCCGAAGCCGAGCGGACGGCAGCCCAGGCACCGTGAGTGGTGGAACACGGAGCCCACCATGCAAGAAGGAATCCAGCTCCTCGAGCCGCTAGCACGCATCAAAGTGCTCGTGGGAGGCGGGACCGAGGGCCGAGCACGTGGCCTTCGCTTTCATGAAGCGCGGGATCCGGCCGCGCCGATGGCTCGGGAGACCCCGGGGCTTCGAGTACACCGGCGACGACGACGCGTCGCGGATGCCGGGAGGCGAGCTGGATGACAACGACATCGTCGAGGGGTTGTCGCGGATCTTCAAGGACATGCCGCCATACACGGCGTGCCCAGTCGAGGAGTACTCCGCCGTGCGCCCGCCCAAGGAGGTGAGTAGTCGTACTCCCCTAGTCGAGTAGTGATTACTTGTAGTAGAGTTGCTGACGTCTTGTGTCTTGCGCAGGATGATGTGAAGCGGTTCATCTCCGAGCCGCAGCCACCACCGAGCGGGATCGAGGTCCCGATGGAGGGAAAGGCGAAGGAGCGCCGCGAGGTCGGTGAAGGCGACGACACCGTCGTCGTGGAAGATACCTCCGACGACGACGACGAAGACGAAGAGACGCTGCAGGACCACTTCCAGCTGCGGTCGAGGTTTAGCCGCCCGGCTTGCCTCATGTTCCGCTGGTACAAGACCCTCCGGCTAGCCTGGAGGCTAGCCTTGCTGCGCCGCCACGGAAGCCGCGCAACCCCGCCAGGAAGCGGGTGACGAAGAAGTTGAAGGTCTCGGAGACCACGCCTCAGGAGGTAAGTTGTCTTGAGCAGAGTAGTCGAGTACCCGTTGTTCGAGTACGTTTGCTGACGAGTAGTCTTCCTTGTATGCAGGAGGTGCCGCCAGCGGAGCCCGTCGAAGAGGGCGACGAGGGCGTGTGGGATACGGTGGGGGAACCGGCTGGAAGTCGTAGTCCAGCCCCCACTGTTGAAGAACTCCTGGCGCAACTGGAGCGCCAGCCCCCTGCTCCAGAAGAGAGCACAGGACCCGTGGCCGCCGCCGTTGGAGAGGTGGTGGCCTCAGGAGTGCAGGAGACGTCTGCGCCGGCCGCCGCCGCCGCCGCGGAGGAGGCGGTAGGCCGCGAGGGGCGGAGGAAGAGGCGCCCGCCGAGGGTGGACTGGTTGATATTGCCAGCATCCTCGGTGCTCCGGCCGTGACCATTGTCCGGTCGAACTTGTAAGTACCATATCGTCACGAGTAGTACTTGTTGCAGTAGTCGATCTTGTCTGACGACCCTCCGTGAATATTTCTGCAGAAAATCCACGGATCTGACCTGGGATGGGGACGAGCCCTCATCAGCGGTGGCGGAAGAAGTTGCGCCGCCCGCCGAAGAGACCACTCCCGCTGCCCAAGCCGTGAACGAGCCACTGGCTACCGAAGCGCCGCTGCCGGAGGCCAGTGTAGTCGAAGGTGAGTACCCTTTGTGAAGCTGCGGAGCTCCAGGAGGAGTAGTCTTAGGCACTGATGCACATGTCGTTTTTCTGACAGGCGCTGAAGGTGGTGACATCCCTGCCGGGGTGCCAATGCAGAAGTTGACACCAGAGGCCCCGGAGGCTGCGGAAGAAGCCCCCGAGCCTATGGCGGAGGTCGTCGAGAAGACCGCCGGGGGAGAGGCGGTCACCACGTCGCCAGAGATTGCTCTGGAGGTGGCTATACGCTCCCCTGAGATCCAAGACGCAGAGCCCATCCGTTCTGCGCCGATGGCGGAGGCCACCTCGAGTAGCCGCGGCGGGATAGAACTTCTTGCGGACGATCTCGTCGAGCCGGCGACGGTAGCCAAGCACCTGGAGGCGATCCGTCGAGCCGAGCAATGGATGAAGGTAAGTAGCCGTAGCCTTTCGAGTAGTCAATCCTTTTGCCGTTGAGTACTCGTCATGACTTGAGTTGTCTTGTGCAGGACGTCGCGGAGCGGTCCCGCGACAAGTCGAACCTGCTGCAGGGTTATGGTGACACCGTGCTCCGAGCCGAGGCCCTAGAGGAGCAGCTCGTGAAGTCGCGGAAGCACGCGGCTGCCATGCAATCAAAGCTCGACGCCGCCTTCGCCAAGTACCACAACGACGTCCAGGAGTTGCAGGCGAAGGGCGACGACTTGGTGCGGAAGAACAAAGGCCTCCGCAACAAGAATAAAGGTATATCCTTCGACTTGTCGAGTACTTGTTGGAAGTCGAGAAGCATCTGACCCGCTGTTGCATTTCTGTGTTGCAGAGCTTGAGGGCCGTGTGGAGCAATCGAAGGCCTCGGAGACGAGCATGAAGAACCTCTTCTACCGGGAGCAAGAAGCCCGCCGTGTACTCGAGCTCGACTACAAGGAACTCGCCTTCGAGTGCGAGAAGCATATGGAGCCGCGGATTGCCTCTCGACAGAGATCTCGTCAATCGCTACAAATCTTTGCGAAATTGAACGAAGACTGCGAGGCATTGCGGGCCCAGTTGAAGGAGTTGGAGGAAGCCGCTCTGCCGATCGCAAGGCTCCTGGTGCCGCACCCGGGCGGCCCCAAGATCGCTCCTCTGGTGGATCGCCTTCGTGAAGCTCCAAGTCGGCTGGCCGCCTACGTCAAGCATATGGCCAAGTCGATCCCGAGACAAGTCCTGGACTTCATGAAGTCGTACTTCCCGAAGGCTCCAGTGGAGGTGGTCGCGGGCGGGGTAGCCGCCAACTGCTCCGATGAGCAAGATGCGTAGCCGCCGGGAGCGGATGGCTCCCATCGCGGAGCAGGTAGCCGAGAAGCTGAACCTCCAGTAGCCCTGTAATAAGTAGCTAGTAGCCATAGTTGTACAAGAAAACAATTGTAATGAATTGTTCAAGTATCAATGAAAGAAAATTTTCCAGCAATGAGTACTCGTAGTCGCGATCTCAGAGTGCGGAGCGCCCATCGTGGGGTGAGTGCGAGTAGTAGTACTCGGCTTCAGTAGTCCCGTTGTAGGGAGTAGGCAGTAAATAAGTTGATGAACGATCAATCTTTATTACTGAAGAAGTACACCTGGGTGGCCAGGGCCGTAGTTACAAAGTAGTCGCCTGGACCCGGAGGCCGCTTACAGCTAAGTAGCGCTGGAGCGGGTAGCCGCTTACAGCAGGTGATCCGTAGGTAGCCGTGTAGGCTGGATCGTAGATCCGTAAGTAGCCGTGCAGGCTGGATCTTGGGGTGTGGTCTCTTGGTAGACCGCTGCTAGAGTCCTTGACGCTCGTCGCAGCCCAGGGTCCGTAGGTAGCCGCGCGGGCTGGATCCTGGAGAGGGGAAGTCCGGAGACTGGGGCCAGGACCCGGAGGGTCGCTTATGGCCAGGGGGCGTTGATGTAGTCGATTAGACTTGAACCCCGGAGTAGTCGTGTAGACTAGGCGTAGAAACGACAGAGTTAGTCGACGTTCCACGAGTTGTTGACGTCTTCGCCTTCAAGTGTTTGGAGGCGGTAGGAGCCCGGCCCGGTCACCTTAGCCACGGTGAAGGGGCCTTCCCAGGGGGAGCTGAGCTTGTGAAGTCCTTCCATGTTCTGGATACGGCGGAGGACAAGGTCTCCAACGTTGAAGGAGCGTTCCTTGACGTTGCGATCATGGTAGCGTCGGATACCCTCCAGGTACCTTGCTGATTAGACGAGGGCAACGCAGCGAGCTTCTTCGAGGCTGTCGATGTCAACTCGTCTGCTGTCTTCTGAGACGCCTTCGTTGTAGTGCTCTACTGCTGGCGAGTTCCATATGACGTCGGCAGGGAGGATGGCTTCAGAGCCGTAGACCAAGAAGTAGGGGGATTGCCCCGTTGGCTTGGATGGTTGAGTCCGCAGCCCCCAGAGTGCGTTGGGTAGTTCCTTGATCCACTTGCCCCCTTTGGAGTTAGCAGCGTCGTGTAGCCGCTTCTTGAGGGCGTCGAGCACCATCCCATTGGCGCGCTCGACTTGTCCGTTGGCCCGTGGATGGGCGACTGAGACGTATCTGACGTCAATCCCGCTGTTCTCGCAGTACTCTCAGAACTGGTGGTTGTTGAAGTTGGACCCCAGGTCTGTGATGATGCGGTGGGGTAGCCCATAGCGGTGTACGAGTTCATCCAGAAGTCGAGTACTCGTCGCCCTTGGGGCATGTGACCGCCTTGACCTCGATCCACTTGGTGAACTTGTCGATAGCCACCGCACCCCGTTGAATCCTCCTCGGCGCGGCTTGGCGCGGGCCCAATCATGTCGAGCCCCCGGCAGGCAAAGGGCCGGGTTGGCGGTATGGTGACTAGCTTGTAGGCCGGGACGTGTTGCCGCTTGGCGAAGCACCGACATCCTTGGCACCTTCCCGACGAGTTCTTCGGCATCGCCCGTGGCCGTGGGCCGCAGAAAGCTCGCCGGAAGGCCTTGCTGACCAGCGTGCGTGAAGACACGTGGTTGCCGCAGACGCCCTTGTGGATCTCCTCCAAGATGTCCTCGCCTTCTTCACGAGGGACGCACTTCATGAGTACTCCAGAGGATGCGCCCCGCTTGTAAAGCTTGTCTCTGACGAGGACGTAAGACTTGGTGCGGCGGACGAGTTGTTCGGCTGCGTTCTTGTCGGAGGGGACCTTCTGCTCGCTGAGGTAGTCGATGAAGGGTTGCCTCCAGTCCACGTCGATCATCATGACCTCCCCGCCCACCGTGGTTGATGGGGGCCGGGACAAGGGTCGGTGGCGCCGGCTCCGGGATGGATGGCGCGTGAAGCTCATGGACGAAGATGCCTGCTGGTACTTGAGCGCGGGTGGATCCAAGCTTCGAGAGGACGTCCGCTGCAACGTTGTTGTCACGGACGATGTGGTGGAACTCGAGACCATAGAATTTGTTCTCGAGCTTGCGGACTTCTAGGTAGTAGGCGTCCATGTTCTCCTTGTTGCGGTCCCAGGACTTGTTGACTTGGTTGATGACCACTGCGGAGTCGCCGTAGACTAGTAGCCGCTTGATGCCCAGTGAAGCCACGAGGCGGAGCCCATGTAGGAGAGCTTCGTACTCGGCTTCGTTGTTTGAGACCTTCCAGAAGATCTGCAGGACGTACTTGAGTTGTTCGCCCGTTGGAGAGATCAGGAGTACCCCTGCACCTGTGCCCTCGAGGTTGACTGAGCCGTCAAAGTACATCACCCAATGCTCGGTCGCACGGTGGGAGTAGGCACTGGTTCTCCCGCCACTCGCCATGAAATCGACTAGTGCCCGCGACTTGATGGCCGTGCGTGGCTTGAAGTCGATGGTGAGGGCGTCGAGCTCGACGGCCCCACTTGGAGATTCTTCCGGTGGCGTCTTGATTCCTCGCGATGTCGCCGAGCGGGTAGTCGGTGACGACGGAGACCGAGTACTCCCCGGAAGTAGTGCCGTAGCTTCCGCGAGGTGATGAGTAGAGCGTACGGAGCTTCGCACGGCCGGTAGCGAGCCTTGGACTCGATAGAACCTCGCCGACGAAGTAGACCGGGCGCCGGACCGGTAGGCGTGGCCGTCTTCCCCGCCGCTTGACAACGATGGCAAGATCGACCACGTGAGTAGTCGCAGCTAGGTAGAGCAAGAGGGGCGTTCGCCCTTGTGAGGAGCCGTGAGGATTGGTGGCTTTGACAGGAAGTCCTTGAGCCGGGCAAGGGCTTGATCCGCCTCTCGGAGTCCACACGAACTTCTCGTGATGCTTGAGTAGTTTGAAGAAGGGGAGGCCCCGTTCTCCTAGCCTCGAGATGAATCGTTCAACGCCGCCATGCACCCCGTCGGCTTTCGGACGTCTTTGATGCTCGTGGGAGCTTTCATGCCGGTGATGGCGGAGATCTTCTCGGGGTTGGCTTCAATGCCGCGCCGGGCCGATGATGAAGCCGAGTAGTTTGCCCGAAGGGACGCCGAAGACGCACTTGTTCGGGTTGAGCTTCCGCCGGTACTCGCGTAGCGATGCGAAGGTCTCTTCAAGGTCGTCGATGAGGGTACCGGAGTTCCCGGTTTTGACAACCACGTCATCCACGTAAGCCTCGACGTTCTTGTTGAGTTGCCGCTTGAAGCAGCCCGGATGGCCCGTTGATAGGTAGCGCCGGCGTTCTTCAACCCGAATGACATGGTCGTGTAGCAAGACGCGCCAAACGGGGTGATGAACGCGGTCTTTTCCCCGGTCTTCCTCCTTGATTGCGATCCGGTGGTACCCGGAGTAGCGCCGAGGAAGCAAAGCGGTCGCAGCCCGCCGTGGAGTCGATGACTTGATCAATCCGCGGCAACCCGAAGGGGTCCTTGGGGCGGTGCTTGTTGAGGTCGGTGTAGTCGACGCACATCCTCCACTCGTTCGAGTTCTTCTTGCGGACGAGGACGGGGTTGGCGAGCCACTCGGATGGAAGACTTCTCCGATGAAGCCACCGCGAGTAGCTTGGCGAGCTCCTTCTTGATGGCGTCCCGTCCGTCGTCGGCAAAACGTCGGAGGTGTTGTCGTTTGGGGGTGGCCTTTGGATCGACGTTGAGGCGCGTGCTCAATCGGCTCCCCGGGCACTCCCGGCATGTCCGTCGGCTTCCACGCGAAGATGTCGCGGTTAGCCCGAAGAAAGCTGATGAGCGCGTCTTCCTATTTGGGGTCGAGGCCGGCCCCGATGGTGGTGGTCTTGCTGGGGTCGCCTGTTCCAAGGTCGACCGTCTTGACGAGTACCTCCTCAGGTGGCTGAGGCTTGTTGGTGCTGTCATACTTCTCTGGGATGTCGAGTTCGCTTGTAGCAAGCTTCTTCGACGCGGCGTAGACCTCCATCATCGCGTTGGGTACTTGGTTTGTGGAAGCGATCGCCACGGCTTCTGTATCGCAGTCGTGGGAGATCTTCAAGTCCCCTTGGAGGTAGAGTACACCGGCTGGACTTGGCATCTTGAGTACCAAGTAGGTGTAGTGGGGCACCGCCATGAACTTGGCGATGGCCGGTCTGCCGAGGATGGCGTGGTAAGAGGTCTCGAAATCCGCGACCTCGAACTTGATGTACTCGGTGCGGTAGTTGTCCCGAGACGCCCCGAAGGTAATCGGCGCACCACCGAGCCCGGTGGGATAACCGCGTTGCCCCGGGACGATGCCGTAGAAGGGCGTGCTGCTCTTGGTGAGCATGGGGGTGACGTCGAGCTTCATTTTCTTCAAGGTTTTGGTGAAGAGGACGTTGAGCCCGCTTCCACCGTCGATGAGCACCTTGTTGAGCTTGGAGCCCGCCACCGTTGGCTTCAGGACGAGGGGGAACCGTCCTGGTTCGGAGAAGCTGGTCCATTGGTCCGCGCGGGAGAAGGTGATGGGTACCTCCGACCACCTGAGAGGGGTCGGGACCGCTGGCTCAATGGACATCACTTCACGATAGGTAGCCTTCTGCTCCCGCCTGGTGGGCAGTCCGCCGAAGAGGACATTGACGGTCTTCTCGGGTTCTTGGAAGTCGTTGTTGTCGCCGTCCTTCTTCTTGCCCTTTTGGTCGTGAGGGTGCGGTGGCTCCGGAGTATCCTTGAGTGCATGCCTGAGCTGGTAGCACTGCTCGGTAGTGTGGTTGCCGTTTGGATGCCACGGGCACTTCTCCTTCGGCGCCAGGTCTTTGAAACCGCCGCAGTTCTTCTTCGAGTTCCCTTTCGCGAGGCGCCGGATAGCCGCGACGGTGTTGTCTGGCTTGCGCTTGCGGTTGGGACCCGAGTAGTTGCTGTTGTTGTTGTTGTTGTTGTTGTTGCGGCCGCCTTGGTTTACATTGCCGCCGCTGCCGCCGCCCTGGTTTTGCTTGGACTTGCCGTGGATGGCGTCATACTTGGCGTTGGCCTTGTCCTCTTCATCCGCCCAGGACGTGATCATGTCCTTGAGGTGGGGGATGGACCTGGGGCGGCGACGACCGAAGTCCTCGAAGGTGCGGCGATGGTAGAGGCCGTCCTGGAAGAGGTCGATGATCTCCTTGTCGGTGACGTCGACGATGGTAGCGCGCTTGTCGAAAAAGCGGCGCATGTACTTGCGGAGGGTCTCGCCCTCGTTCTCGCTTGATCATGGCCAGGTCCATGCGAGTACCCGAACGGCCCATGGCACCCGCGAAGTTGCTCGTGAACTGCTCCTTGAGCTGGTCCCACTTGTCGATCGAGTGCTTGTCGAGCGACTCGAGCCATGTGAGTGGTGCTTGGTGCAGACAGAAGGGGAAGGAGAGGCATTTGGTGTCGCTGTTGCCGCCAGCGTTCTCGATGGAGAGGGCGTAGCATCGGAGCCACTGGATAGGATCCTGCTTTGCGTCGTACTTGGTGATCCCCAAAGGCTTGAACTTGTCGGGGAGGAGTAGGTTGCGAAGTCGAGGTGAGAAGGCGGGGAAGCCGTCGCCCTCAGCGGCAGTGGTCGACTTCTTCCGCCGCAGCTCCTCAATCTTCTGGCGAGCGTCGTACCCGCCGTGCGAGGCGCCGGAGGCGTGGCTGTTCGCGTGGCCTCGGCCGCCGCGACTGCCGCCGCCTCCAGCTCTCTCCCCGTTGGCCCCATGGTTGGAGCCGCCGCCGTCGCTACCGCCGCCGTCGGGGTCGTTGCCGCCGCCACCGGCCGGAGCGCGGTGGGGAACAACTTCTCGGTTGCCTTGGTCTTGTAGTGAAGGTCCGCCGGCGTTGGAGCGGCGGCGGTTTGGCTCGGCTGGAAGGTCAGCTCGAGTACGGTTGGGACCAGCGTTGGCGCTGCGACTGGTAGCTTCATTGTCGCGGGGTTTAGCTGGAGGGGGTTGGTTGACTCTGTTGTCGACCCGCATGAAGTAGGCTTCTTCAGCCGAGCTTGGCGATGACCTCTCCGGCGCGTATGCCCCGAGCTCGGGCGTGCGATCGTTGTGATCGACATGAGGCACTCGCTCGTGGGTGGTGTGTACTCGCTCTCGACCGCCTCGAGGGCTTCCGCAAGGTTGCGGATGGGGAGGTTGTCTCCGAGCCGCCGGCGTCGTTCGGGCGCGCGCTTCCTCGTTACGTTCGCGTCGAGCGTCCCCGTTGGCGGCGGTCTCGTCGTCGGTGGCGTTGGCGTCGACGCCCCTCGTCCGCGGAGATGTCCTCCGAGTGTACCGTCCTCGGCCGTGCCTCGAAGGTCCTAGGGTGTCGCCGGCGGCCATGAAGACTTGGCGATCGGGGGTGCCCGAGCTAGACTCGCAGGGTGCTACCTCGCTTGGGGTGTTTGAGTCGGCCCCGGGCTAGTGGCGTTCCCTCTCCGGAACGGTAGCGAGTCGATGTAGGCGACGTAGCGTGAGTCTCCCTTTACCAGGTCAGCGGGCTTGCGGTCTGGCCAGTAGACGTATCTCCCGACCGGCGTTGATTTTATAACCAGCCCCGAGGCTGGCCCTGACAAGGGAAACTCAGTGGAGTCGTCTTCGGACTCGGGCTCCTCAGGGTCCGACCCAAAGTCGAACTTGTAGTCCGGGTTCGAGTAGAACTCGGAGAGAGGGCTGGAGTCCGAAGCGCGATCGGGGACGGCGTCGGAGTCCGAGTTGTACTCGGGTACGGGCTCCTTGCCGGCCCGGCGCGAAGTGGGAGCGCTCGTGCGGGCCCGGCTGAGGATGCGTGGGCCACGCGCGGAGTGCTCGCGTGGTGAGGGGGCCGCCTGCGATGGCCGAGCAGGCCGGCTCGCATGCGATGGCCCATGGCGACGTCGGGTTCGAGTTGGAGATGGACTCGAGCTCGAAGTCGGCCGTGGTGGTTGAAGAGCGAAATTTCGCCGAACTTGCCGGCGAGTTCGCCCGTGACAACTTCGGGGAAGCGTCACGAGGCTCCGTCCCTCGGGTTGGGCCGCACGGTTAGGCGGCGCCGGAAGGAGCCCGCGCCATCGGCCAGTGCGGACCCGTGCGCCGAAGACGAAGGTGTCGCCGCGGTTGAAGGCGACAGCTTGGCTTGAAGTGGACGGAAGCCGTCGAGTTCGCCATGTGATCTCGAGCGAGAGCCCCTACCGCGGCGCGCCGCCGTCGGTGTTTTAGACCGACAACCTACTACGGGGAGTACCCGAAGTAGATGATTGTGACTCGCCGAGACCGGTAACTCGAAGGAAGAGACACGTGGCACACAATTTAGACAGGTTCGGGCCGCGAGGTGCGTAATACCCTACGTCTCGTATGTCGCGTAACTCGGATTGATAGGGCACGATTACAAGATGGTGCAATGGTGCGCCGTGAGTTGTATGAGAGGAGATTGGATGCTAGAGATCGGTCCCCGCCTCACCTTATATAGTCCGGAGGCGGGGTTACAAGTCGGAGTAGGGAGAGAGAGTACTAGTCGAGTACGTCTAGGAGTCCTCTATACGGTGCGGAACATGTACGGCTCCCCTAACCGAGTACTACTCCTGTGTAGTCCTTGTGCTCCACGCCTTCAGATGCCGTGTAGCGCAAGCCGGGTAGTCCCAGGGGCCCACCGAGTAGTCGGTCCTGGTACCCACCGAGGTAGTGGGCCCAGGGAGGTCCATACGACAGGGGGTACAACGTAGAACGGCGGCGAGTTGACACCTGGGTAACCCGACAACCTGATCACTGGTCCTCCATAGTTGTCTCGGACGTCCTGGAGAGCGCGGTCCGTCTCTGTTGTGTCCTGAGAGCCTCTCAGGTACAGGCGCAACTGTGGAAGTAGCGTCAGAGGTAACTCGAAGGTCTCTACTCGCAGACGCGACCTCTTCTTCGGCAGTAGCTGTGCTGAGATCTCCTCCAACTCCACCAGTCTCTGCTGGTCGGAACGCTCCCAAGCCGTGCGGGTCCTGGTAGCACGGTCCTGCTCCTCGTACACTCGTCCTCCAAGGTAGCATAGGTGGTTGTAGTTGTGACGACTCCTCTCCTCCAAGTCCCAGACCCTCTCCTGGTAGTCGCCGCCCCGACACCCCCGATGGACTCCATCAGGTACTTAGCCTCCGCCAACCGCTCCCTGTCAGCGCGGGTGGCCTCCACCGTGGCCCGGTGCTTCTCCTCTGCGGTCTTCAACCGTGCCTCCAAGGTTGCGATCTTCATGCCATCACGCTCTGTGCTAGCCCTGGCGGCAGCTAGTCCGAGCTGCACCAACTCGCCGTTCCTCTGGTGGGACTCCTCTAGTCGATCCGCCAAGTCTAGCTTCTCCAACTCTAGCTCCTGAGTGAGCTGCAAGGTCCTGTACCACTTCCATCTCAGGAAAGTGATCTCACTGTCAGCCCAGTAGAGTGCCTGGTCCTGTGCTAGGATGCACCGGTTCGCCATGTGCAACTTCTTATCCTCCACCTCTGTGGTCACCTCGAAGTACTGGGTGTGGTCGTATGTGTCCCAACGACTCGGGTCATAAACCGTCATCAGTAGAATGCTGAATGGGGTGTCCTTGAGCTTCTCTTCAAGCTAAACACAGACCTCCTTGAGTGCTCGACGCGCGCAGACCTGGTGCGCCTCCATGGTGGAACTCTCAAAGTAGTGCACCTTGACTCCCTTGAACTCTGGAACTCATGGGTCCACCAGTATCGTGACTGTCAGGAATGTAGAAGACTGGTCCAACGGTCCCATGGTCCTCCCCTTGTAGCAAACCTGGTAGGTTTCCACTCCTGCCGTCTCAGGCACTCCCTCAGGAGGTGGCAGAAACCTCCGGCCCACTTGCCGTCCGACTCGAGTGGAATCCACGGCCGCTCCGCCATCTGCACAACGTTGTTAGAGGGTTGTCAGTAAGGAGTTAGTTAATGTTAAATAAGGAAATGCATATATATATGTATAGATATATACACACAGAAGTCAAGGCAGTTTATATAGAGTTTCAAAGTTCAGAAACGACTTCCTAAGCTATCGACCATTCCTAGGGCTCGTCCTACGGTCAAGCATGGCTCTAGTATCAACTGAAATGAACCGGTTTTCCGCGGACGGAAACCCGACTCTCTGCACCTCGGTGGTAGTCCCATGAGGGCTACCACGTGCAATCCCTGTCTCAGCAATACCAAAAATCCATACAGAAAGAATAAAACAGATATGGTACAACATTTATTTATTACACTAATAAGAGTATATCTTTTCGGCACATGCCGGGTACAAGTCCATCAGGACTGAATCAAATAGAAAGAAAACATCTAGCAGCGGCTCCATGCAAGCACGGGAAACTCCATATCCACAGGCATCTCGAGCGTAGAAAGAGTCCTAGTCCTCCCATTCGTCGTTGTCGAAGTCGTAGTTCGGCTCTGTGTCAGAGACACCAGGATCTACCCGATAAGCGGGTAGGTCATGTCAGCTTCCCAACAAAGAGGCAAAGGCGGTGTATGTTCTACTATGCAGGATATATTCCTACTCTGGCTGTAGAAGGCTTAAGCAAAGCAACGAAGTGGCATTCAAGGTAAGCAGAGATATGCAGTGAGGTCAACACCTCGGGGAAGCTCACGCTTCCGAGGTCCACACCTCTGGGGTCCACACCCCGCTCAAGGATACTATGCCAAAACACTAGATCACAACCACGATCCAGCTCCCAACTCTCATCTGTGACGTGGGGCCCACCAGCTCCTATCCCCACATCTCAACGGCCTCAGCTGGGCTCACACACTCGGGGGAGAGAAGAAGCACAAGAAGGGTATATCTAGTCAGAAGTAGCGGTAGATAGCAGTACTGTCCATAACCAGTGGACACAGACTATAGCTATAGGTTTAAACACTCTGCAAAGGTTGTACAACTGTACCCGCTCGAATAGGACCGAAACCGGCTGTCACCGGTTCCAGGCCCTATCGTACGGCTGAAGGCCAAGTAAGTGGGTAGTACCCTCCTGTGTCTCCGAGTCTGGCTCAGCCTCTGCTGTAGAGCTGATATTGCCAGCAAGAGGTCCCTCGAAGCTGTGGAACCCTTCTTTGGCCACGCCGGGGCGAAGTCTTCTAAGGATGAAAGAGCCGTCTCCCGACACAATCATGCTGATCCGCTTACAGGAGGGGTGCTATCCACTACGAGCTCACCCTGCACCCCCACCCATAACAAGGCAGGTGGTTTGTACGAATGTAGATACTGCATCTGGTGGTAAGTTGACTCGGTCCTTAGGGGCTGAGAGCGAGCACTCCCCATCTCCATCCCATCCTACACGCCACTCAGGTAAGAGGCCAGATCGCATCTTCCTGAGACAAGGGTTCACAAGTAACCAAATGCTCGCTCCCGCCAAAACACGTAAGGAAGAACGCACCCAAAACACACGCTAGCACACACCGAGATCTCCCGCATCTCAGTCCAAGCCCAGAATACCATCCATAATCAAGCAACAAAAGTATGGATAGTTGATATATGGGACTAGCTAGGGGTCTGTAGCTAGTCCCGAGGTAGGTATAATAAGGAATCAGGATATAACAAAATATCAAGGCAAGGCTAATCAACTCGCTACGCAATTCATCCAAGAAATGCATATAAAGTAAAGCACTAGCATCTAAATAACAACATGGGATCTACATGGTTGGGAGTGACATGACACCTTCATTGCCGTTGGAGTAGTCGTTGTTCGAGGCAGTGTAATCGGGGTCCTCCGCGTCCTCCTGGTCGAAGCTCGGGTCTGTGGCACAAGATTCGACGTGTACGTATGAAAACGGTGCACATCTAAGCAATAACTCCAAATAGAAACCTATTTTTAGAAAACCCAAAAGATCTCGAACTACCTATAAACAACAAGGTTTCGAAATTACGAAATTATAGAAATTAGTTTTATATTTTTCTGAGCTTCCTATAATTAGTTATGATTTTTCAAAGATTAAAATCATTTATAAATCATTTCTGAAATCATTTTGAAAATAGAAAAGGATTTTTATTAAAAAGGGGTGCTGACGTCAGTATGACGTCAACAGTCAGCGGTTGACGGGCCGTTAATGGGCCGAAAGTGCCACTGGGCTGAAAGTGGCCCTGTGGGCTCAACCTAGTTGGCCCAATGAACTAAAGTCCAGGAAACCACCCTGAAGTCCACGTCTAGGGCAGCGGCATTGAGAACAGGCCGTTCCTGGGCCTTGGTGGGTCACAAGGCCCGTGCGGCGGCCCACTTAGGTTAGAATTCCCTGAGGTCTACAGATTCAAAAGTCCCCCCCCCCCGCGCGTCGCCGTCCAGGTGTTCGACGAAATGCCCTGGGCATCCCGAGGCGACGACGCGCATGCCAGGTCCCTATCTTGGCCTCCCTAGCTAGGGCACGACGCGACGTCTAGAGGGTGGCGCGCGCGGCGCAGTGTGCGGCTCTACCGACCAAAAGCCAGGCCGCGACACAGCGCTGGGGTGCGCTAGCCGGGCTCGCACGCATGCACGCACCCTCGTGCGCGGCGCGCGGTGCATCCACCCGGTAGCCGAGGCGCGCTCGACGCTGCCGGCGTGGCGAGGCGTAGCACCCTGTGCTATCACCTACAACAGACATTCTCGGGTCGAAGCCTGGCTCATACTCGGCGTTTCTCCCCACGCGGCGACAGTGAGCTCAGGAACATGAGTTGTCGAGGAGCTCCAGCTCGTCGCAGGCGGCCACACGTGCAGCTCGGCTGGCCGGCGGCCAAGCCTTGAGCGCGCGGTGGTGTGCGCGGGCCATAGCCGTGCCTAAGGCACACGCGGCCTCGCCATGCCTGCCCGACGCAGCCACTTGGACACAAGAGGCGCAGCTCGAGATGGCGCGGCGGCGCACCACGTCCCCTGCAAAGGATACCACGGCTCAACGGCCAGGTCACACACAGATTCCTCGCACGGTGACGGTGGGCTCAAGGGCATGAGTGGCCCAGGAGCACCACTCTGTCGCGGGGCGGCAGTCCTGCGGCTTGATGGCCATCACTCAGGCAGTTCTCACGGCGACGCGTCTCGACGCCTGAAGGATCAGATGGCGACTAGAGAGGGGGGGAGTGAATAGGAGCGGGTAAAAATTCTTCCCAAAGAACCCGGCCTATGTCCTACTCAAATCCCGGTCACACACGAGCGATGGATCGAATCACGCACCAATCGCCAAGACCACGAGGTTATGGATCAACCTCTAGCCTTAGGAACGATTCCTCAAAGCACACGCGGAAGCACTAGAAAGGGAGGAAGGAATCGAACCAAGAAGCAAAGCACACGGAGCTCGGCGGACCGTCCGCGCAAGGGGGGGCGGACCGTCCGCAAGAGCCGCGCGGACCGTCCGGCCGGGTATCGCGGACCGTCCGCACCGGCCGCGGACCGTCCGGCCTTAGCCGCGACCGTCCGTTAATTTACACGAACGACCCAAAGACACCCGCGTGTCACGGACCGTCCGCGGGGAGCACGCGGACCGTCCGCCTAGCACCCGCGGACCGTCCGCCCGACACCGCGGACCGTCCGAAACTTCGTCCAACCAAAAACCAAAATCACAACGGATCGAAACAAAAGACGAGCAAGAACACGAAGAACACGGGATGAATCGGACCCGCGCGGACCGTCCGCCGGGAGGCCGCGGACCGTCCGCGAGGCTCGGACGCAACGAGAAAAATGCCCGACCTCGAAAGTCAACCCCCCCAAATCATCATCGGATTTCCCAAACGGTTGAAGCCTGTGGAGACAAGGGTTTGGGTACTTGAAAAGCGTCACACAAGGATGCTATAGCCCAAAAATCTTGCCTCCTAACTCCCTAAATCACCGGGAATCGCGAATCCTTTGAGCACCACCAAAACCTAGAGCACCGAACGAAAACTCACGAATCGAAGTAGTTTCCGGCGTTTGAGGGCACAAGATCAAGCACAAAGATGCACAAGACATCTATCCATGTTTCCCTCAAAGAAATCCGGGAAGAAACTCACTCAAATCCGCGGAATCACACCGGGAACAAAGGCACGAAAATAGGCACAAAAAGGCACGAAAAACAACCCCGAATCTTCTATACAAACCAGGAAAGATTCACAAGGTCTAGCATGCCGCCCTAGCATCCATCCCTCTCAACAAATCTCTCATGAAGCTCTCATGCTAGCCTAGAGAAAATAGGAAGAAAAATGGCTACGAAAATGAGAAAGAGAAGGGGGGAAATGAAACCCTAAGTCGCGGAGAGAGAGAGCCATCAACACACACTCCAGGCTTATATATCGAGTCCCGCCGGAGTGGTAAATGACTCGACTACCCCTAACTACACTACGGCGATACAACCCACGTAGGGGCATTTTGGTAATGTATGTGGGTCTTGCCATCGGACGGCCACGCCTTTGCCGCACCCCCGCGTCCTCCCGACGCAAGCCATGCGATCCCGCCGCGTGTCCTCCGCTTCGAAGCTTCCCGACACGCCCGATCCCGTCTCCGTCGTGTTGGGCCCTCGGACTTGGTTTTGAGGCCCAAACCAAGAAACCGTCCGCCGATGGTTTTGTGGGCAAACCACCAAACCCCGCGTGCCCGGTCCGGCCTCCCGCCAAACCACTTGACTTGACCGCCACCGTGCACCGGCTCACTTGTCCATGACTTCGTCTTGCTTGTGTCGCCACCATGTGGCCCGCACCCAATCCCGCTGTCCACCGGTCCCTCGAACCGAGCCTACTTGTCTCTCCATCTCCCGGAGGCCCCTCAAGGCCGAAGACCTTTCGCGCCCGTTCTTCACCCGCAACAACACGAACTAGGCCGCGGCCTACACCCGCGCACTAAGCCAAGAGTCGGTCCAACACCCGTTGTCAATCACTCATCACTAAGGAGCGGTCATCCACCGACCACCGGGACGCTCCCCGGTCCACAATCTCCCCCTTGATGAGTGCATTGACAACACACAACGCGAAATGAAATTCGAGTAAAAGATAAAGAAAGACGAAAGAAAAACGAAGAAGCTCAACTCATGACCAAAACCGAAGAAAGGCAAAGAAAGGTCACAAGCCAAGCAAAGCACAAAATCCACACCGAAAACAAGAAGAAGGCTCCCCCCCGAACAAATGCCTCCCCCCGAACATGTGGATGCACACTTCCAAATTTCAGCTCACCTTTTTCTGAATTTTCATTAAGCTCACCTTTTCTCCCCCTTGTTGACAATGTATGAATCAAGGTGAAAAATGCGAAATGCAAAGCAAAGCATATAAACATCTACATGAGCTTCTCAAATAGGCCAAATCTAGTGTCAAAGGCTAAAAATGAGACAAAGATCACACACATGAATCATAGTATAGTCAAAGCATTGCCACAAGTAATATATGAAAATACAAGCATGTGACAAAGCAAAATTTTCAGATTTTAAGCAGCTTTTACCAAAAGAAGACTCGCTTCACATGTAAAAGCCTATCCATGTCACACTTGAGCCACAAACATGCATATTACTCAAAGATCATACAAGGATATCAAATTCTCAAAGCAAAAGATCATGGCAAACACCCATAAAGCAAAGCATGTCATGTCAAAGCTCATGAGCCATGTGTCCACTTCGGGAGACTTCTCCACCGGTGAACATCATGCAACATGTTTTGCACCCATATGTGAAAGATACGACATTTTCAGCATAGACATGATGGATGGAGCATTTTTCAAGCATTTGACACTTCTTTTCAAGATTAAATTATTTCATGGTACATGAAGTGCCTTTGCGGCAAAAAGAAGCTTATGCTCCCCCATGAATGCAACATAGGCTAAACATTCACAATGATATCCGGCCTTTGGCCCAAATGCAAGAACAAGGCATCCAAGCACAATCTAAGCATGAAAAGCACATTTAGACCAAACTGTGACATGGATACACAACTACACACGAGTGGAGCATATTTCATCAAAAATTAGTCAAGTTAAGCATTTATCTCAAAAAGGGGCTATCTCACCACACATATATCTCAAATATTCCAAGAGCATAGCCTCACATCACCATTTCTCCACACATATAACCAAAATCTCACAAATAGCCAAAGAGACTCACATATGGCATATAAAAGAAGCTCATCATCCTAAAATGCAATATGATACAAATGCAACATGATATGTGACAAGATGGCTATCCTACCATGGTTTATACATCAAGCAAAGCATGTATATACATCAAAGTAAAACATGGTATGATACATATGGTACAAAAGGAAATCCCCCAAGAATCAACTAGAAAGGGCAACAAACCCCAAGTTCCCCCCGCAAGCGCACAAATGTAGCTTGGTCGAGAGGCTTTGTAAAGATGTCGGCTAGCCGATCTTGGGTAGGGACATGGCTCAAAACAATGGTTCCTTTTTCCACATTGTCCCTCGAAAGTGATACCTCACTTCTATATGTTTGGTTCCGGAGTGAAGCACCGGGTTTTTGGCTACGCTTATGGCACTAGTGCTATCACAAAGAAGTGGGATCCGGGTGCACTCCTCACCAAAGTCTCTCAAAGTGTATGAAATCCACAACAACCGGGAGCAACAACTAGCGGCGAGAACATACTCCGCCTCCGTGGTAGACCGAGCTACACTAGACTCGCTTGCGGGAAGACCATGAGACCAACGAAGAACCAAGAAACCGACAAGTGCCGAAGTAGACTTCCTCTCGACTCGACAACCGACAAAATCCGCATCGGAAAAACCATGAAGAGACAGAGTCGAGGAGGAAGAATACCAAAGGCCAAGACCGAAAGGGCGGATCGTAGGTACCCGAAAATCCTCTTGACGGCTCGTCGATGTGAAGTCCTCGGCGAAGCCCGAAAACGAGCGCACGGACACACGCCGAACCGTATGTCCGGCCTCGTCGCCGTCAAGTAGAGGAGGGAGCCGATCATGCTCCCGTACTCCCGCCGGTCCACCGGTTCTCCGTCCTCATCCGCATCCAAAGTGGTCGTACTCCCCATGGGAGTCGACATCGGCTTCACATCTTGCATCCGGAACTTCCTCGGCATGTCTTTCGTGTACTTGGTCCGGTGCACAAATGTACCGTCCTTCACTTGCTTGATCCGCGCCCGAGAAAATACCGCAACTCGCCCATCATGCTCATCTCGAACTCCCCGCTCATCTCATCCGCAAACTTGGCAACAAGGTTATGTGACGAGCCACCAAAGACAATATCATCCACGTATATCCGAACAATCAACAAGTCATTTCCATGCTTGAGGAGAAACAAGGTTCTATCCACGCGTACCCATCACAAACCCTCTCGCTCAAAAGAAAACCTCTCAATCTCCCATACCAAGCACGGGCGCCCGTTTCAACCCATACGAGCCCTTTTCAACCCGTATACCCCGTGTGGGTACAACTCGCTCTCAAACCCGGGTGGCCGCTTCACATACACCTCCTCCTCTATGACCCCATTCGAGAAAAGCACTCTTCACGTCCATCCGAAATAACTTGAACCCTTTAGCCACGCAAAGGCTAGAAGGATCCGAATTGCCTCAAGACGGGCCACGGAGCAAAGGTCTCCTCATAGTCGATCCCCTCCCTTCCGACTAAACCCCCGAGCAACAAGTCCGGACTTGTTCCTCACAACCATCCCATTCTCTCCCTCTTTGTTCTTCCAAACCCACTTGGTTCCTATGGGATGGCAATTTGGAGGTGGTTCAACTAACTCCCACACCCGGTTCCTCTCAAAATTTTCCAACTCCTCATGCATAGAATTGACCCGAGTTTGCATCGGATAAAGCATGTCCAATGTCCTTGGGCTCAAAAGTAGCAACAAAAGCAAGCATGAGCAAAATGAGAGGAATTCCCGGACCTCGACCGTGTAGTGCGTTCATTGATGTCTCCAATGATCTTCGACGGGGGATGCACTTCTTGAATCCGCCGGGGAGCCTCACGCCTCGAGACTACCTCCCCCTCAACTTCAGCCTTCTCTCGCTCGATCCTCTTGTTGCACCGTCGTTGTCCATGAAGTGGACGGTCCATGCTCCAAGGTAGTCGTGGGGGAAGTAGTGGGTACATGCTCGGCTTCGTGCGCATGGTTCTCCCCATCATCATCTCCGGCTTCATCTTTCTCCTCTTCAAAGAGGTCCTCGGCCATCTCTTCATCACCCGCACATTCAAAGCCAAGAGAAGTACATGGCATTGTCTCGTCGAAGGTCACCTCGCAAGTCTCCATGATTTTGTTAGTCTCAAGGTTAAGCACCCTATAGGCTCTAGAGTGGTTAGCATATCCAAAGAAAATACCATCACTAGACCTAGCCTCAAACTTGTCGAGTTTTCCCTTCTTCAAAATAAAGCACTTGCAGCCAAAAACTCGGAAGTGACTCACCTTGGGTGCCCGACCATGCATAAGCTCATAACGAGTCTTCTTCTTGAAAGCTCTCAATAAAATCCGGTTGGAGACATGACAAGCTGTATTGACCGCCTCAGCCCAAAACCTCCTAGGAGTCCTGTGCTCATCGAGCATCGTCCTAGCCATCTCACAAAGAGTCCGATTTTTCCTTTCCACGACTCCATTTTGAGGGGGCACATAAGGGGTCGAATACTGATGTTCAAGACCTAGATCACGACAAAAGGCATCAAAATGAGAGTTCTTGAACTCAGAGCCATTATCACTGCGGATAGCTCGAATAGCATTCCCATGCCTCTCGTTTTTCAACCTCACGATCAGATCTCGAACAAAGCCAAAAGTCTCACTCTTATCCTCCAAGAAGAACACCCGTGCATAGCGAGAGTAATCGTCCACCACAACAAGGACATACCACTTCCCACCCACCGAGCGAACTCGAGCCGGCCCAACAAGGTCCATATGCAACGGCTACGTCGGACGCTCGGTCATGACATCGGTCAGGGGTGGATGGGGAATGGCTACCATCTTACCATGCCTACAAGGAGCACAAACCAAATCCTTCTCAAACTTCAACTTCGGCAATCCTCGGACAAGGTCAAGACCACTCAAGCGGGAAACCAAATCAAAGCTCAAGTGTCCCAACCGCCTATGCCATTTCCACAAATCAGAAGACGGACCAGCCATCAAATAGCGAGCAGGACCCAAAGAACGAGAGAAATCACCCACGAAAATCGACCCTCGGGGATGATCATACGTACAAGATCACCTCGAGAATCAAGCAAACGAGACTCGCCGGACTTGAAACGCACCTCAAAACCCTCATCAAGCAACCGAGAAACCGAAAGCAAATTAAAACCCAAAGACTTCACAAGAGCCACTCTCTTCAACGTTACCTTGTCACTCACATGCACAACACCCTCTCGAAAGCACCCTACCTCGTCCATTGTCCCCAAATGTAATGTACATCTTTTCCTTCAACGGGGTGAGGGCGGAGAACCACTTCTTATCTCCCGGTCATGTGTCGAGAACACCCGGAGTCGATCAACCAAATGTTCTCCAAGCCTCCCCGCCTCATCCTCCGAGTCGGAGTCGCCGTCCTCCTTCACACTCTTCTTGCTTCGCTCGAGCTATGGGCCATGCCACAAAAGCCCTCGAGCGCCACACGGCTTCCCCCCCGCCGAGGTTCCGCTTGCACTCTTCTTGCCACCGCGCCTCCCGGCGTCTTCATCTTCGCCGCTTGAGCTTGGCTCGCCCTCGCTTGAACTTGAGTCGACGTCGCTCGCACCGGCTACCATCGCTCTTGCCTTGTTCTTCTTGTAGGTGCTCTTGCTCGGTCGCCGCTTGTCCTTGTCCTTGCTCTTGGACTTGTTGAAGTGCTTGCCCTTGGAGGAGTACTTGTCTTCACGCCTCGGGTGCGCCTTGTACTCGTTCACCTTGTACTTGTTCTCCTCCGCTTCCAGGCACTCGGCGATGAAGTGGCCACGCTTGCCACACTTGTAGCACGTCCCTGAGCTCCGCCTTGCGTTCCTCCGACTCTCGTGTAGTCGTTCAAATCTTCTTGAGAGCAAGGCCAGCTCCTCCTCGCCCAGCACATCAAACTCCTCATCTGGAATGGACATAAGAGAGGACAAAGAAAACTGTCGACAGGAAGGGTTAGATTTGCCCTTTGATCCTCCCACAAGAGCAAGACTATGGTCAGTCGAGCCCTCATGCTTGGATAGCAACTTCCTGTCAACCTCAGCCGACTTGAGCTTAGAAAAGAGGTCATCCAACTCAATAGTCAAATAGTTCCCAGACTCCTTGATGGCCTCAACCTTAGCACCCCAAACATTTGGATCCAAAACATGCAAAAGCTTCAAAGCCTGATCATGCTCGGAATACGGAAAATCCTCAACATTTGCCTTCATGTTGTTCACGATGGCGGTGAACCTCTGAAACATCGCATCAATGTCCTCACCGGAAGTGGAGTGAAATTCTCATATTGCATCCGGTAAGAGACAAAGAGGCGAGCCTTCACATGGTTATCACCACCGTGAGCAACCAACAACTTATCCCAAATTTGCCAAGCAAGATTCAAATGGCGAACACGCTCAAACTCTGGATCACACAAGCTCCGGCACAAGTGATCAACGGCTTTTGCATTAGCCTCATACTTGGCCTTGGCATCGGCATCGGTCACCATAAGAGTATGGATGTTGACCGGAATAGCATATGTCTTGTCAAGCACAATAAAATCCAACAGCTTCCCTCGAAGAAAGATCATCATACGAGCCGCCCACTTGTGGTAACCCTTGCCATCGAAGTGCGGCGGACCGCCCCGCTCAACGTACGCCATCTTAGGATTCGAGACTTGTCAAAGTCGCAAAGAATCCGGCACCAAGCTCTGATACCAATTGAAGGATCAGATGGCGACTAGAGAGGGGGGGAGTGAATAGGAGCCGTGAAAATTCTTCCCAAAGAACCCGGCCTATGTCCTACTCAAATCCCGGTCACACACGAGCGATGGATCGAATCACGCACCAATCGCCAAGACCACGAGGTTATGGATCAACCTCTAGCCTTAGGAACGATTCCTCAAAGCACACGCGGAAGCACTAGAAAGGGAGGAAGGAATCGAACCAAGAAGCAAAGCACACGGGCTCGCGGACCGTCCGCGCAAGGGGGGGGGCGGACCGTCCGCAAGAGCCGCGCGGACCGTCCGGCCGGGTATCGCGGACCGTCCGCACCCGGCCGCGGACCGTCCGGCCTTAGCCGCGGACCGTCCGTTAATTTACACGAACGACCCAAAGACACCCGCGTGTCACGGACCGTCCGCGGGGGAGCACGCGGACCGTCCGCCTAGCACCCGCGGACCGTCCGCCCGACACCGCGGACTGTCCGAAACTTCGTCCAACCAAAAACCAAAATCACAACGGATCGAAACAAAAGACGAGCAAGAACACGAAGAACACGAGATGAACTGGACCCGCTCGGACCGTCCGCCAGGAGGCCGCGGACCGTCCGCGAGGCTCGGACAGAACAGAAAAATGCCCGACCTCGAAAGTCAACCCCCCCAAATCATCATCGGATTTCCCAAACGGTTGAAGCTGTGGAGACAAGGGTTTGGGTACTTGAAAAGCGTCACACAAGGATGCTATAGCCCAAAAATCTTGCCTCCTAACTCCCTAAATCACCGGAATCGCGAATCCTTTGAGCACCACCAAAACCTAGAGCACCGAACGAAAACTCACGAATCGAAGTAGTTTCCCGGCGTTTGAGGGCACAAGATCAAGCACAAAGATGCACAAGACATCTATCCATGTTTCCCTCAAAGAAATCCGGGAAGAAACTCACTCAAATCCGCGGAATCACACCGGGAACAAAGGCACGAAAATAGGCACAAAAAGGCACGAAAAACAACCCCGAATCTTCTATACAAACCAGGAAAGATTCACAAGGTCTAGCATGCCGCCCTAGCATCCATCCCTCTCAACAAATCTCTCATGAAGCTCTCATGCTAGCCTAGAGAAAATAGGAAGAAAAATGGCTACGAAAATGAGAAAGAGAAGGGGGGAAATGAAACCCTAAGTCGCGGAGAGAGAGAGCCATCAACACACACTCCAGGCTTATATATCAAGTCCCGCCGGAGTGGTAAATGACTCGACTACCCCTAACTACACTACTGGCGATACAACCCACGTAGGGGCATTTTGGTAATGTATGTGGGTCTTGCCATCGGACGGCCACGCCTTTGCCGCACCCCCGCGTCCTCCCGACGCAAGCCATGCGATCCCGCCGCGTGTCCTCCGCTTCGAAGCTTCCCGACACGCCCGGATCCCGTCTCCGTCGTGTTGGGCCCTCGGACTTGGTTTTGAGGCCCAAACCAAGAAACCGTCCGCCGATGGTTTTGTGGGCAAACCACCAAACCCCGCGTGCCCAGTCCGGCCTCCCGCCAAACCACTTGACTTGACCGCCACCGTGCACCGGCTCACTTGTCCATGACTTCGTCTTGCTTGTGTCGCCACCATGTGGCCCGCACCCAGTCCCGCTGTCCACCGGGTCCCTCGAACCGAGCCTACTTGTCTCTCCATCTCCCGGAGGCCCCTCAAGGCTGAAGACCTTTCGCGCCCGTTCTTCACCTGCAACAACACGAACTAGGCCGCGGCCTCACACCCGCGCACTAAGCCAAGAGTCAGTCCAACACCCGTTGTCAATCACTCATCACTAAGGAGCGGTCATCCACCGACCACTGGGACGCTCCTGGTCCACAACGCCGCCTGGTCAACACAGGAAGAAACCAAGGGGGAGGAATGGAGAAGGTGGCCACACAGTGCTCACGTTGGGTCGGCGGTGTAGTCGTGGCCGGCTTGGGGAAGACGGGTGGTGCTGTGTAGTCGTGCACGGCTTCGACGTTCATGCTCCGCTCCTTCCTCCTTGCATTGATGTCCCGGTGCGGTCCCTCCTCAGCTCCGGCTCCCCGGTCACGGACGACGCTCCGGTCTCCTCGGCGCGGCGCGGGCGGCGCGCGCCCCCCCTTCTTCTTCCTCTCCTCCTTTCCCGCCTTCTCCCCCTCTTCTCCCCTCTCGGCTGCGGAGCAGAGAATTGGGGAAAACCCCAAGTGGTTTGTGGGGAGCCAACAGGGGCTCGGGTCCGGGGGTGTAGGCGCCCGGTCAAGGCGGAGCAAGGGCAAGGATGCTGCGCGCTTGGGATTGGATGCGCGGGTGGAGCGGCGACGTGGCTGCACATCTATGGCCGGCGGAGCCCCTGTTGGTGTGGCTCCGGGGGCAAAGGGGTCTTTTCCCCTTGGGGGATTCCCCAAGCGAGCACGTGCGCGCAGCGGCTCGACGTCCGGGCCAATTGGGCGGTGCGGTCATCCTGTCCGGCGCGCGCACACGCCGGCGTGGAAAGGGAAAAGGTGAGGGGGTAGGAGATAAGGGTGGTTGACCGGTGGGACTGACTCGTTAGCAAGGGAAAGAAAAGAAAACAACCACCGGTTTGCTGGGCTGCGCGGTTTAGGGTCTCATGGGCTTGCTGGACCGCGCGGCTGGGTCGGCCCGAAAGGCTCTAGTGGGCTGATTGACTGACTTAGGAAGGAAACCAGCCAAGGTTAGGTGTTAGAGCTTTTGAGTTTTAGTTTTGAAAATAGTTTGCCACTTTGTTTGAATTTGAATTACATTCAAATTCAAACCACACATTTAACTCCAAATAAAATCCAATGGAAATCCAACTCACAGATTTTACCTTAGTTTGAATTTATATTTTTATAAATAGGTCTAATTGGTGGAGAATTTAGGAAAGGGCCAGCAATTTGGGTAGAAAATTGGTACCACTCCAAATCAATTAAGAAGTTTTAAATTTTCGCAAAATTTGCTCACCTAATTTTTGGTATGTTACAGTTGCCATGGAGGTCCTCTTGACTGACATTCATTGATCCGTTACATAGGCAGAGTCTGTTTGTGCTATAAGTTTTCTGGTAGGACGATTCCAACATCAAGTTTGCAAGAAGTCAAAATATGTAATGGAACATTGTTAATAAAAGATGCAAGGTTGAAATATGAATGAAAGGTTGAAGCTTAGTTTTTAATCTTTCTTTCTTTGTCTTAGAATCTTCTTTCTCATGGTATTGACCCTTAGTATTGAGGATAAAAGTCTAAGAACTCTTATCACTTTGATAAATCTTATTTTAGGTATGTTTACATACTCCAATTGATAAATGGGTATGTATACATACACAAAGTGTTTTTTTGAACATGGGAGTAACTACACCTGAGAGTAGATCTGATTTTCCTTATATATATTCATAATGTGCATATAGTAGGCCAAATTTTTTCCTGTAACTAATGGTATGCACCGCAATAGCGCAGCCATGTCGGTACATGGGGAGGATTGGAAGAAGTAAGGAACGAGAAGGAGATGAGTAGCTAAGGTGGCCGAAGCACCAGGAGGTGGCGGCAACAACAACATCACATGGTCCAAGCAACGATGGCGACACCACGAGCAATAAGTGATGGGCGAGACATAAGGAAGGTGATGATGATTAAGCTTATTTTGCATTTGCACTATCGGTGGAACTGAGCCCCTATCTTTTGGGCCACAACGAGCTAGGGCCACGAGCCTAGGTGGCCTTAGCAGGTTGTGATATCTAGCTGATTTAGTTGGCCCAGTAGTGGTCCATGAGCTCAAATGTGCATGCTTAGTATCACCTTACTAGTTGAGCAAGGATAGAGCCAACTTACAGGTCTTTATCTACCATCTATAGCACCTTTGGGTAAACCTTTTTACGCAAAATGAGGATGGAAGTTTAAGCAAAGTACTATGTTACGTGTGCGTGCCCCATAGAAGGGCTTAGTGGTGCGGAATTGATGTAACAAATGGTACTATAATTGATCCTCGTTGTTGCGCATATGGGTCAATGTGCAGGCATATCACACATGATGCGTGTAGACTAGGAATGGGACACATGGCACAATATATGGTGCTAGCACTTGACGTATGATACATTTGCTCAGTATAGGTGAGTTGGACCGAGGAGAACGTCAGGTTCTTTGAGGGATATATGTGACATCTGACCCAATTTGATTAGCCTATTAGTGGCCCATAAGTGCAGGTGCATATGTTTAGTATGAACTTGATAGTTGAGCAAGGATGGATCCAACTTATAAGTTTTGTCCACCTACATAGCACCTTCAGGCTAATCTTTTAACATGAAGTGAGGATGAAATTGTAACTAGGGTGCTTTGGAGGACAAGATGTTATAAATGGTATCAAATCTAACCATCGTGATTGCGCACGTGGATCAATGTGTGGGCATATCGCGCATGGCGCGTGTGGGCTTGGGATGGACATAGCATGGCATATACAACCAGCACTAGATGTATGGTGCATTTGCCCAGTATGCATGGGTGAGTTGCACTAAATTGTATGTGACATCCGACCCAATTTGGTTAGTTTATTAGTGGTCCATGAGCACAGGTGCACATGTTTAGTATCACCTTTCTAGTTGAGCAAGGATAGAGCCAACTTATAAGCCTCTGTCCACCAATTATAACACCTTCGGGTTAACCCGTTTACATGAAGCAAGGATGAAAGTGTAAGCAAGGTGCTAGGTGTGTGCGTGCACGACCCTTAGAAGAGTTGGACGGTACGTCTGTTGACACTTTCTAGCGTCGCACCAGGTTTATATCCCCGGCAACGACGCCAGAAAGCTTGTTGACATATTATACAACCACAGATAAACCCACGAGCGCACGGATACATATGTAACTTTCACTCAGGAGTATTCCAAGGTATCGAAATCCGCGGGGAACAAGAAGTACTCTAGTCCTAAGCTGATTCGTTTGGGGAAGTGCGGATAAAAGGATAACGACAAAGAGAAGAGAGATGAACGATAGGAGGGTAGAGAGGATATTTTATACGGAAACTTCGTCTCTCTCAACTAATCATGCGATTAGGATATCACTAGCACTTGTCTTGATCGGGGGATGCACACTCCGGGTACGGAAAGGGATGAGAAGGGAGCCATTACAAACACCACTCTTACGATGCCTACAAGACTATCCACTCTCACGTGGTGGAATACAGAGGCCGGACGGGGTTGTCACTACCCGCCGACTACCACAAGTAGTCCGTGGGGCTAGGTGTATTTCAAGGCAGCCTCAAGTCTCGGCACTGCGCCTACATTATCGATCACTACTTCACTCAGCGCTCAAGCAAAGCAATCACTCAGAGCAAGATAAACTTACTATGGTATGAACGAGAAACGATAAGACAAAGGCAAGAAATAAATAATGCTTAATTAATTATACGGGACCAGAGTTACCGAACAAGACCCGAATGTAGCTACTAGAAGAGGAGCTGCATCTGCCGAGGCGCGAGCTAGAGGAGGGGCCGACACTCTGGCTCCTCTAGGAAATTCTCACCTCAACTCTCTCCCTATTTTCTAACTATAATAGTGGCAGCGCTTCGTTTCTTCAAAGCTCTTCTCTTGTGTGTTTTGATGTGAGGAGATGGGTCTCTATTTATAGGGGGAGGAGACTTGGGAGAGTGGAGGACCTCCCCGTCTTTCCAGGGGCCAAACCGACCTCCCCAGGGTAGTGGGCACACGTGAACAGTGCTCTGTACGACACTGGAGGCGGTGGAAGAAAGAACCAGTGAAAACAGGTCTTTAGGGTGCTGAATCGGGTCTGAACCAGTCATTATGTCGCTAAACCGGGCGTTTCTGGGCCAAAACCACTGGAAATAAGGGGCCAGCCGACCGAGTCAGCCAACCGACCCATGGAGGGCCAATCTGCGGCCGCCACGCGTCCAGGCGGGCAGCGCCGCGCGCTCCCGCGCTCGGTGGCCGGCGGGGCCACTCCCGTGGCGGCACATGGCACGAGGGGGGAAGCCCCCCCGTGCTTGCGCCCGCGCGGTTTGGGGTGCCAGCCAATGGCGTGCCGCCACGTGGCCGCCCCTGGTCGCATCCTGCGCAGCTGGATGCATGGCGCTGTAGCGTGGGCCCCACAATGACGTCAACTGTTTTGTCCTTTTCATATCTTGCGCATACGGACTTCAATGTAGGAAAATAATATGTCCATTTTGATCACCTCGACGAGCCCGTCGCAATGGTGTAGTCCCAATTGGCATTTGAGGTCGTTTGTGATAATGCCATATCTTATTCTATAATTTCTCATTTGCACCTGCAACCGAATATACACTAAAGCTTGTGGAATTTGTTAGATTATAACCCTATAGATATGGTGTACACTTTCATGGAGTAACTTTTATCCGAAGTTGACGGTCTAAACTAGGGGCTTAACGACCGTGAACAAGCTCCCCCACACTTAGCCCTTTGCTCGTCCTTGAGTAAAGGTTAAGGACTAGGGTGGAAAACATGAATCCCGAATGATATGATGCTAGCATGTAAGATATTCCAAGACATACCTGTACTTGTGACTTTTGGAGTGTTTACCTTGTCATCTTGGATGATTGTGGAATGACTGGATTTGAATCACCTCAACTCCTTCTGTAAAGTAGCTTGGGTTTTTGATAATATTTATTTTCAAAACTTAGCCTTACTTGACTCCTCAAATGATGCTCTCGGATCAGTCAGTGTGTATGATTCCTCACGAAGGCATTAAACTCGCCTTTCTTCAACCTACTTCTAATGATGGCTATATGTGGAGCTCAGGGTAAGGACGAAGATATAAGGCATACTTGTATCACATAATATTGCAAAGTCAAAAACCGGATCCAAGAAGAAAACTCGTCATACAATCTAATCAAGATGTGCAAGTGTGTGGAAAGGGGATGACATGGTAATATGTACTCCTTGTTGTATGATCTCTCTCCCTTTGAACTTTATTTTGAGAACATGGCTATATTTTTTTCCTCTTTATTTTCATCATGCTTGAGAAGAGTTTCTCTTTAGCATGTGTCTTTATCTCTTTTTTTTCTTTTTAGCCCATGTCTCTTTTAAAGGAAAAACTAGGGAGAGAGATTCATAAATCGACTAGAGTATATATATTTTTTGATGGATGGATGTTGCTAACTTCAAGTGTAGAAGTTTAGCATATGAAGGTGGAGTGTATGTGATCTTGATCATGAAAGCATGAAAAGCTCCTAGCAAGGGTCACAACAATTTGACAAAGCTCAATGTAATAACAAGCAGCATATGTATGAGTTTTTCCAATGTAAACAACATATGGCTTTGGTGGGAAAATATCATCACTGAGGAGCTTGTAAGGCTATGTTTTTTCAAATAAAACATCCCAAGCACTTCGTCAGGGAGAGTAAGGTTCATCGCATCGTACCATATCTCATCAGTCAACCATTTAGATGAACATGTTTCCTAATGATATTTGATCACAAGCAATAGATATATGTGCTAGGAATAAAGAACATGCAAATGAATCAATTGAAAACATGTAAAGCAATGGAGCATCAGGATATCTCATGGAAGGAATTATATCTCATGAATCATGGAATTAGGGGGACATGATTGTTCAAACCATGTTGTTCCTTTGAATGTCGGGAGAAGTTGACTCTCGGTACCTTCCCACACTATCTTTTGCTGCATCTTTTCCTGCACACTCTTAGACAAAGATGAGATACATGGATTTGGCTAGCAAAATTGTACTAGCTAAATCAAAGCAAAGTTTTATTTTGTTTTTTCTTTGACTGATGGTGATTATCTAAGAAGGGCTTTGTTTAAATTCAAAAGAAAGACATACCTAGCTGGGCAAGATGCATGAGCTAACATAATCTCTAAACCAGGATAAGATTTTGGTATGAGATGAACTTTACTCGGGATGCTCACGTACCTCCCCCCACACTTGAAGTTTGCATTGCTAAGCAACAAAACTCAAGTGTGTGGAGATCAAGCTTCCTCTTGTAAACATTCTTTCACAAAAAACTTTCCAAAGTGATGTAGTTGATGTCGCTCACATGTTCTTAGGCATCATCTATCCATCATTCTTACTGGTCTCCACCTGAAAGGTTATTAACCAAAAGTACCCGAAGGACACTCTTATACTAGAAACATGCTCTTGCTTTTATTTGGAAGAGGAAACAAATTTACGCAAATATGGGGACCATGTGTGGTTCGAGGACCGGTGGATGGTCGCTTCCTTGTGTGATGAGTGGTTGACAACGTTGTGTGGACTGATTCTTGGCTAAGTATTGCAGGTGCAGGTTGCGGCTTGACTCATGTTGGTGCAGGTGAAGAACAAGCACGAAAGGTCGTTGCCGGTGAGGCCTTCAGGTGTGGAGAAGACACGTAGGCTTCGTTCGAGGGACCTGGTGGCCAGCGGGGTCAAGTGCGGGCTGCATGGTGGCATGAACAGCAAGATGAAGTCGTGGACGGTTTCTTGGTAGAGCCTCAAAACCAAGGTCGAGCCGGGACTACGTGGGAGCCAAGTCATGAGTGGAGATTGGCGGAGGCTACACTGAGTTTGCGGGGTTTGCAGTGGTTTACCAGAAAACCACTGGGTTACTCGGTTGAGCCACAAAACCGAGGCCGAAGACTCGACGAGGAGGTGCGGCCACCTAGGCCGGTTCAACCGCCAGGAGGGGCAGTCAGACCGCCTGGGCCGGTCTAACCGCCCAGGGGGGGGGGCGGTCTGACCGCCCTGGTCGCTGGTGCCGAGATGCTTCGAAGCCGAGGACACGCGTCGGGATCGCAAGGCTTGCGTCGAGGCTAAGCAGGTTGCGGTCGCCGGGCATCCGTCCGATGAAGAAAATCTGAAGACTTCCAAAGTCACCCTTGAGGGGCTTGTATCCCTAGTTATTAAGTAAGGGTAGTTTAGCCTTTTTGGTGCCTCCATATATACTCTTTGAGGGGATGGATGGCAGCCATCTCTTGGAACCCTAGCTCATTTGTTTTTCCATTTTCGTTTTCATTTTCCTCTAGTTTTTCCTAGGACTAGCTTGAGAGCTTCATGTGAGATCTAGAGTGAGGGATGGATGTATGGGTGGCAAGCTAGACCTTGTACGAACCTTCATGGTATGTATAGATGGTTCGGCGTTGTTCCTCAAGGTTGAGAAGTGTTTTTCCCGTCCTTCTTTGTGGTGATTTTTGGAGCTCTTTGTTGGCGGAGTTTTGAGGACGATTTCTTGGGGTTTTTGGTGGGTGTCACGTATGAGGATCTTGTGCCTCTTTGGCTGGTGACTTTGCCCCCAAATCTCTCTTGAATCGGACTCGATTTGGTGGTTTTTCGAGTTGGGCGAGTTCTTGACCTAGAGAGGTGATTTCTTCGATTCCTCTTGATTGTGAGCGATTCGGGTCGATTCCATTGAGGTAGAGGTTGCCCAGGAGGTAACCCAGCTTTTCCCGAAGTTTCGCTGCAATCCGTGGAGTGATTCGTGAGATCGGGCGCTAGGAAGTTGAGGTTTGACCCATGGGTAGGTTTTCTGGAAGGGGCGGTCTAACCGCCTGTAGGGGGCGGTCTAACCGCCCCGGGCCTTCCAGGTCGAAGTTCTGTTTCGCCAGATTTTCCTCTGTGAATTTGTTCGCTTTGATCAGAGGAGCGCCTGGGTGAAATTTCGGGTCGTTCTCGGGCCGTTTGCTAGGTGTTCTTCCTTGGAGTTTGTTGCTGGGTACAAGAGGTTAGACCGCCCCTGGTAGCCGGTCTAACTGCCCCTAGGCCCCTGGGTGACGTTTTGGTTTTCGCCAAGATTTTATGGTAGCTAGCATGGCCCTGACCAGAGATCTCTATTGGTGAAACCGTGGTGCGTTTTGTTGCTCGGAAGAGGTGTTTCGGAGGATTTATTGGTTGCCTGGTGGAGGCGGTCTAACTGCCCCCCATACCCGGTCTAACCGCCCCCCTCTGGACAGCCGGCTTTCGAGTTGTTTCCGCTGTCGTGGGTGTGTGTCTGTTAAGGTTGCTGGTAGTGTTTGCTCCTAGGACCAGTAGCAGTCCAGTGGCTACGTGGTTTTGGATAACGGAAGGTAGAAGTGCGGAGTGTGTGATTTCGGGGATCCGACCGAGCGAGTTCATCTTGTTGGAGTTTCAATCTCCATCGAGAAGAATTTTTATCGACTCCCATTCACTCCCCCCTCTCTGGTCGCCTTATCGGTCCTTCAAGTGGTATCAGAGCCGGTTCGGGTCTTTGTTGACTCTAACCAGTCTAAGATCCAAGGATGGCGTACCAGGAACGGGGTTCGGGTGCTCCACACTTCGATGGTAAGAACTACCAGATGTGGAGTAAGCGAATGGCTGTGTTTCTCCGAGGAAAGGGTCAGATCCTTTGGGATGTCACGGTGGACACAGCCTATGTCCAGTCGATGAACTTCCTTGCTCCAGGATCGAGGGACATGTTCAACGCCAACAATAAGGTGGTCGACTACTTGTTTCGTGCTTTGTGTCAGCTTGAGTTTGATTGGGTGCACACCGAGCACTTGGCTTGTAGAATTTGGATGGTGCTAAAGGAGGCTCATGTTGGGAATGCTCAGGTTTAGGCATGGATGTATGCGAGCTACCGGAGAGAGTACGAGAACTTCACTCATCTCCCCGGTGAGTCCATCGATGCCTTGTTTCAGAGGTTCACAGTGGTTGTGAACAACATGAGGGCCAATGTGGACGTGCTCCCGTACGATGATCATGATAGAGCCGTCAAACTCTTACACTCTTTGGATCGTACAATATGGGGCGGAAAGTTTGAGGCCATAGTGGAGTCGGAGAAGTATGACACTCTGACGGTGAACGAGCTGATCTCGAAGCTCAAGTCGGCTGAGGTGGATAGGGGCATGACTGCCAAGCTTGAGGGTTCGACTGATTCCCATAGTCTTGTCCTCGTTGGTGGTTCGAAAGGAAAGGCTAACACTAACCCATCCACCAGGATGTTCTCTTTGTCCTCCTTGATGTCTATGCCAGATGAGGAGTTCGATGTACTTGGAGAGGACGAGCTGGCGCTCCTGACGAGGCGGTTCGAGAGGCTGCACGAGAACTGAGTGAACATGAGGAGGAACACGAGGACATGCTTCCAGTGCGGCAAGCCAGGACACTTCGTCGCCGACTGCCCGGAGAAGGTCGAGAACAAGGACAACTACAAGCACAAGTCGAGGATGGGTGGCAAGTACCGGTCGAGGCGTGACCACAAGAGCAAGCACAAGAACAAGCACAAGGACGAGTGACGATCGAGGAAGAAGGAGAGCCGAGGCAAGGCCCGAGCGATGGTTGGAGCGAGCGACGTCGACTCCAGTTCCGCATACTCCACCTCGAGCTTGAGCAGCAGTGAAGACGAAGGTGATCGTCGCAAGAGCAAGAAGTCGTCCAAGAACCTGAGCGGGCTGAGATGCTTCGCTAGAGCGGCTTCTGCACCATAGCGCTGAGCTCCGGCAGCAAGAAGAGCACACAAAGCGATTCGGACTCTGAGTCCGACGATGAGGTGCGTGATGAGCTTCCCTTCTTGTGTCAGGAGAATCAAAGGCTTGGCTCGTTGCTTGATAACCGTGATGACATGCTTAGAGAGGCCAAGAAAATGAGAAAAGAGCTTAGGGCTTCACTCGAGGATGCTAGGACTAGAGTGGTTGAGCTAGAAACACAGGTTCTTGATAGCAAGCTTGAGATAGATTCCCTTAAGGCTAGCCCTGTTGTTTCAGATGAGGTTGATTGTGCTGATTGCTCCATTTTCCTTGCTGATCTTGCTTTGTTCAAGGAAAAGCATGCCTCCAAGTGTGAGGAACTAGATGTGCTTAGGGTTGAAGTGGCTGAGCTTAAATCTAGATCTGCTTTGCTAGGTGCTTGCACTTCTTGCCCTGTTTTGCATACTAAAATTGATGAGATGCATACTTACACTAGTTCTCTTGAGGCTAAACTGAAAGAACCCATGCCTACATCATGTTCTACCTGTGAAATGCATGCTTTGAAAAATTTGGAACTTGCACATTATGTTGATCGTTTGCAGGATGAGAATGATGAGCTGAGAAAGTTGATGGGTTGGTTGTCTGGTTATGAGCCTCAGTTGAGGATGATGATCGAGGCATTTAAGAGGCAGGATGGTGAGGGACTTGGGGCAAATAAGGTTGGTGAGGGAAGTGGAGAGAATATCCCAGAGCCACCAAAAACCCACCACAAAAATGATTTCCCTCCAAAACCTAACCATCTTAGGAACCGGCTAGACACAACCCCAGCTCCACCCGTGTTTCTTACACCTACAAATGATCTCCAAAAGCCTATCAAGTTTGTGAGCACTTCGGGGAAAGTGTTCTTTGGGAAAGAAAAGGCTAGTGAGGAGAAACCGGTGAAGAAGTCGAGTGGAGAGAAACCAGCCCCAACCCAAGCCTAAACCTAAACTTGTGAGGTTCCATTGTGGCTATTGTGGGAAAGAGGGTCACAAGGATGAGTTTTGCTTCAAGAGGAAGCGTGAAGAAAGGATGGCAAAGGAGTGGGCGAACAAGGATAGGTACAACCCTTTCCATGGTGTACCTAAGCCTCGGATGCCACTGCCCAGGGGTAAAGCTGTGGTGAGAAGTGTTCCGACATGGGGAGATGCGAGTTCCCGCAGCCGGGGAGCTGTTCTGGAGAGGGCGGTCAGACCGGCCCTGCCCAGAGGGGGGCGGTTAGACCGGCCTGGCTAGGCGGTTCAACCGGCCTCCCCCAGAATTCTGGGCGGAGTGGTTTTCGAGGTGGTGAGTCGAGAGAGAGGTTTCAATTTTGGAGATAGTGGTGCTGGTGGTTGGTCTGGAGAGTCAGCAGGTGGTCAGTTTGCTAGGCGTTCCCCCCCTCGTGTTCAGTACGAGATTGGGAGGAGTCGTAGCTTTGAGATGGAGAGGAGGGACGATCCACGGCTCTCCTTTCGTGGTTTTGGTCCTCCTCCAGGCAGAGAAGGGTGGTTTCCTCGGAGTGGTTACCGAGGTGGTGTTCGTGGTGGTAGTTTTGGTAGGAAAGATGGTTTGATGTGTGCTAACCCCACTTTCGAGCAAATGGCTCGGCACTGGTTTTACTCTTTTGGTACTAACCCCAGTGCTGAGTCGTTTGTTCGCTCACGTGCTCGTTTTTGAATTTCAGGTGGGAGACTTGAAGAACATTTGGTTGATTGACTCTGGTTTCTCGAGGCATATGAACGGAGACAGGGGGTGGTGCTCAAGTCTCGTCCCGGTGGTGACAAAGAGGTACATCACTTTTGGGGACAATGGGCGTGGGCGTGTGCTTTCAGAAGGTGAGATTAAGGTGAGTGACAAGATCACTCTCAGGCGTGTTGCTCTTGTTCAATCGCGGGAACAATTTGCTTTCTGTGTCCCAGCTGTTGGATGAGGGTTTTGAGGTGTTGTTTCGGCATGGTGGTTCTCGGATTTTGGATTCTCGAGGGGACCTTGTCTGTATGGTCGTTCCCGAGGGTCAGGTGTTTCGTGTTGATTTTTCTAAGACTTCGGGTGTGGAGCGTTGTTTCTTGGCTGGTTCATCGAGTGAGTTGTGGAAGTGGCATAGGAAGTTGGGTCACTTGAGCTTTGACCTTTTGTCTCACTTGAGTAAACTCAATTTGGTCCGAGGATTGCCACGGTTGAGGCTTGAGAAAGAGTTGGTTTGTGCGCATTGTAGGCATGCCAAGATGTTAGCCTCTTCTCACCCGCCTCTCACCGATGTGATGACCGAGCGTCCATGCGAGCTGCTCCATATGGACCTTGTTGGCCCAGCTCATGTGCGATCTGCGGGTGGGAAGCGGTATGTCCTTGTTGTGGTGGACGACTACTCTCGGTATGCGTGGGTGTTCTTTCTCGAGGATAAGGGGGAGACATTTGGTTTTGTTCGAGATCTAGTCTTGAGGTTGAGGAACGAGAGGCACAGAGATGCCATACGAGCAATCCGCAGTGACAATGGCTCGGAATTCAGAAACTCTCATTTTGAAACCTTTTGCCATGACTTGGGTCTTGAGCACCAGTTTTCGAGTCCGTATATGCCTTCCTAGAATGGTGTTGTGGAAAGGAAGAACAAGACCTTGTGCGAGATGGCTCGGACGGTGCTTGATGAGCATAGGACTCTGAGAAGGTATTGGGCTGAGGCGGTGAATACCGCATGCTATGTGTCAAACAGGATCTACCTCAGAGTGCACAAGAAGAAAACCTGCTATGAGCTGATGCATGGTCGCACACCCAAGGTGAGTCACTTCCATGTCTTTGGTTGCAAATGCTTTATTCTGAAGAAAGGCAAGAAGTTGTATAAGTTTGAGGTTAGGTCTGTCGATGGTATTTTCTTTGGTTATGCATCTCATTCTAGAGCATATCGTGTGCTCAATCTTGAAACTAACCAAATTGTGGAGACTTGCGAGGTAACCTTCGACGAGACACAACCATGTAGTCAGCTTGTCTTTGAGTGTGCAGGTGATGATGAGCTTGGCGAGGAGATCTTTCAGGAGGAGTAGCATGAACATGGAGACGATGAAGATGGCGGTGTGGTGCCCCCGGCTGAACATGTACCCACTACTTCAACTACGGTGGTGGACGAATCCTCTCCTACACCTACGACGACAAATTAAGATCGAGGAGAAGCTGCTGTTGAGGGGGAGGTAGCATCGAGGCGAGAACCTCCCTGGCGAGTACAAGTGGATCACCCAGCTTCAAGGATCATCGGCGACATGAATGAACGCACTACACGGTCGAAGGTTCGGAACAATTCTCATTTCGCTCATGCTGCATTTGTTGCTACTTTTGAGCCCAAAGACATTAGACACGCACTATCTGATCACAATTGGGTTAATTCGATGCATGAGGAGTTGGAGAACTTTGAGAGGAATCAGGTTTGGGAGTTGGTTGACCCTCCCCCTGGGTGTAAGCCGATTGGTACAAAGTGGGTGTGGACGAACAAAGAGGGAGAGAAAGGTGAGGTTGTGAGAAACAAGTCGAGGCTTGTTGCTCAGGGGTTCAGTCAGAAGGAGGGGATCGACTACGAGGAGACCTTTGCTCCCATAGCCCGTTTGGAGGCGATTAGGATCCTTCTAGCTTTTTCCGTGGCTAAAGGGTTCACATTGCACCAAATGGATGTGAAGAGTGCTTTCCTGAATGGTGTGTTGGAGGAAGAAGTGTATGTGAGGCAGCCTCCGGGGTTTGAGAGTGAGAAGTACCCCCACCGGGTGTACAAGTTGAGGAAGGCGCTGTATGGGTTGAAGCAGGCGCCTAGAGCTTGGTATGGCAGGTTGAGGGGATTCTTGTTTGAGAGAGGTTTTGAGAAGGGGAAGGTTGATCAGACCTTATTTTTGCTGAGGCAGGGCAGAGATATCCTGATTGTGCAGGTGTACGTGGATGATATTGTCTTTGGTGGCTCGTTGTTGACGGTTAATATTTGTATCAAAGTTCGTTCGTGACTTGCAAGCGGACAAGTCTCCCGTCGTAGTCAAGGGACCCTTCTTCCCTCGAGTGGTGAACCCAAGGTATCGAATCCGTGGAACAATGTGCAACGCAAGGATTCAATCTAGTAAAGCAAGGTAAAACTATCTATTGAAGAATCAAATTGCATCTAATCTAAGAACTCATAAAGAAAACACATCTAATCTAATCTAATCTACTAAAGAGGTAGCAAGAGAAAGCAAGAGATAACCAATCTAGAGAATCTAGATCATGCTTATGTTGTAGCTCCAAACAAGATAGATGAAGATAGCAAAGCGAATCTCATTAAAAGCATCTTTAAATCGTGGCCTTCCCATCCGACTCCGAAAACATCCGCCTTTCGAGACCCCCGTTCTGTCACAACGTATCCCTATTCATGCGGGGAGCTTAGGGCGAGTTCGATAGAACAAGTTAAAATCACTTGGCCGGTCCGGTATGCACCTCTAGCCACCGCGGCTACAAGAGCACCCTAAGTAATCTAGCTGCAAACTAGATCGTAGAAGAAGCAAAACCAAGAAGAAAACAAAATCATCGAGAAGGCACTTAATCGCTAGAAATCGGATTCACTTACAAACTTCACCATGAATGATTACATGAACAAGATCACCACCGGGGCCCTCCCTCGATCTTGATCCTCGCTCCGAGCTCCGACGTGGTCTTCCATGCAAGGTTCCCACGTCGGCCGGGGAAACCCTAGACAACTAGCACGACCCTCATCTTCAAGTTGGTGTCCCTCAAGCTTCTCTGCTCCTCGGCGGCGGAATACGACTTCCGTTCTGCGTGGCTCTCGGTCGGGGGGCTATTTATAGCCCGAGAAGCAATTAGGTCAAAGGAGAGCCCGATTGGGCCCCGAGTGGGGCGGGCCGGCCGGCTTCCGGGCCGGCCGGCTCCGGGCCCACCCGGCCCATCCCGCGGCTGCTTCGCGGTGTTGCTTCCCACGACTTCTAGATGTTCTCCCCTTTTGCATGTGGGCCCTTGACGTCGGTTTCTCTCCGAATTGGACTCAACTCCTTGTCTTGCAAGATTCAGCACTTTTCTGGTTCAGTCCTCGGAGTTTATCATCTTCTCGGGCTTGGTCCTTGGGCTCTTGGAGTCATGTTCACTTCATTGCTTGACTTGTATCGGGCTTCAAGATCTTGTCATGAGGTGCTTAATGAACTTATCCCGGAAGTCTTGCTTTCAACGTTAAAACCCTGCGTAAACACATAACTCCAAAACCGACATGCACAAGTGAACTTGTTATACCACGGGGGTTAGTACCAATGAATAAGATACAAAAGTTATGCCAACACCGAAGGTAAACTCATGGCTAGGTTGACGGATTTTCACCGTAAACATCTCCCCCATGCTTAAACCTTGCTCGTCCTCGAGTAAGCCTTCGATGGATATCATCATTGCCAAACAATGTTTAAACCTTGCACTTGATCATACATGAAAAAAAAACATAATGCTCTCAAAAGTTTAATTCGTTAAAGTTCCATAATGTACTAGCCTTCACCTCTACAGAGGGTAGATTCTTATTAAGCTTATCCCACAAGTATTAACATGCTCATAAAGTTTAAATAGATCTCAGAATTTTTGAAATAAAGAACGAGATAAAGAAAAGCTAAACCAAATTCACAAATTTAAATCATCTCATGCATTGCTCATGAACTCTCATCTCGCTTGTCTCTCAAGCCTATATATTCTACTCCTTTCCCTCTCATATATATGTGGTAGGCTTTATATGGAGCTTTGGGAAAGTTTAGTCCTAACAAGATTTTATAAATGAGGTGTTGTCAAAACAAGACAAGCTTCTCATGGTCTTACCGAGACTCGTCAAAAAGGTCATTGGAAAATAATGTTAAATCAAGGAGGGGAAAGAGAAAAATACACACACTTTTAGATAAGTGGACATGTGCAAATGGCAAAGAATGATCCCGAGGCACAAAAGAAGTCCTCGTTATCGGATTGCACATGGTTGGAAAATGAGAATGGATCTTTTTATCTTGAAGCCTTGAATGCACTCTTAGAGGACCGGGGAGTTCACTCTACGCACAAATATATTTTTTTCTCTTTCTCATATTTCTCATTCTTTTCTTTCTTTCATTCATTCATTTTTTTTCTCGTCATATATTCAGTCCATGACTTTCGCAACGAAGTTTTGATTTTTTATACCTTGAAAGTCATGAATATCACTGGATTTTTTTCTTTCATCATTTTTTTTAAAATATTCCCCTTTGAACTCTAAAACTGCACCGTACCTACCTCCTCCCCCATGCTTAGACGTTGCTCGTCCTCGAGCAAAGAGGCGAAAAATAAGGTAGGTACCGGAATATTTTTCCTTGGAGAGATACTTGAAATCTTCAACGTTGGCACCGTCTTGCGATCTTCCTTGAATTGATGATCCATTCTCAACGATAGGTTGTGGTCAAGGAGGTAATCACAAAAAAAAAGATATTTGGTTTAAGGGTGGATATCCGGCGAAGTTTGTGAGATCTCCGATGCGGGGATACACAATGCACGGATAAAAGGCTAGCAAAAAGATAGATACGCAAAAATGGAATGACCAGCTTCTTAGTCTCGGGCCAGAGAAATCATGGCCTGCAATAACTCACTCAAAAATAAATCTTGTACACTAAGGTTCATGCACTCAAATATATATAAGGCTTTGGATAGGTTGAGCAACACACAAGTGATATTTGTGACAAGGTTAGCAATATTTTTGAGCATAAAAGACATCTTTAATCTATTCATAACTTGAGAGCACATAAAACACTATGGGTCTTTATTTTAATCATAACCTCCGCTGAAGATTAAGCTAGCATTTAGATAATTTCAGATTTGTATTTTTAAGAGAGCACTAGGTTAAACATTCATAAATCAATTACAAAGATAAACAAAGCGGCAATTATAATCATATATCATCATGGCACAAACTTTGTAACTTTACCAATGGTAAAAACTTGGTGGCGACATTATTCATGATGAAAATAAACACTAAGATACATGCTGAAAAATTAAACTAACACTAAAAATTAAAGTAAAACTGAAAATACTACGCAAACATAGGCGCATGCAAGCTGAAAATTAAAGAAAAGGGGGGTAAAGGAAAGATAACTAAAGCTTCTCCTCTCTCTAATCTTCCGCCGGTGGTTGATGTTGATAGCCTTGGTTGTTGTACCCTTACTTGCAATAGGAACGCACCACTCCTCCTATGAATTGTCTGACGGTGCTAGGTGAAGGTGTCCAAGCACATAAGCGACGTTTGCATTTCCTTCACCCATTTGGTTTGCATTGGTTTGGATGGCTGCAATAATTTGCATGTTCCTTGCAGCGTATCCTCCAATGGTGGCCACATTTTGTTGTGGTTGAGGAAGGTGTGCATATGGCTCCGCAAAGGCTACGTTGGGCACCGCAAAAAATGGTGGGGGTATGGCTGCACCACTCCCCCATGCTTGCATTGGTACACCACCGTAGTAACTCGGCGGCGCCGGGGTTCCTCCCAATGGTGGGACATAATTTTGTTGTGCACCTCCTTCTTGGGCCATAGAAGATCCTTCTCCTATAATTCTTTTCTTTTATTATTATTTTTTTCTTCGCCGGCACAAGAAGTCCTTCCTCTAACCGATCTTCTTCCCCTCAAGAAAAGTCTTAATCTTCAATCCGGAAGGGGCAAATTCACCTAGGCCACTTGGAAGCCTCCTCTCTCATCTTCACTCTTATATTTTCCTTTCTTCATATATTCCTAGGGAAGTCCCGGGTAGGAGATGATTTGGGTTCCTTGTAATACCCGGTTTTAAAGAGATAGTCAACATGGAGAGGTAACAACCCGATCTCCCGAATCCGATGTTGCTCACAACACCACCGGTTGATCATAGGTGAGTAGGGTTGATTGGCTGCGAGTAAATCCAATTCAACTCCGTGTTGGTTATCTATGTCTCTCTTATTCTCCCCAAAAATCCATTTGCACAAAAGTGACACACTTGGATAATGGGTTTCGGATAGTATTTTTTTCGTTGATGGTCTCTTCCCGTGATCATACTCCAAAAGCCTTCCCATGTGCCTTCATGTACATACTTGTTCCGGAGCTTCCTTTTGAAAATAGGAGACACTCGCCCATGGGTCTATGATACTAGAACATGCAATCATTTCGAACATGAAAGCCAATCTAATCTATCGGGGATTGTGTTGAATGGATCCAAGGGAGGATAGAGCCCTTACTCCCTTTACGGCATGGTTGCAAGCCTTAAGCATTAAAGTATTTTCAACACAAGATGATAGATAGATGATCCAACAAAGTGTGATTACATCTCAAGATCGATTGCAACCCATGGATGAAAGGAGATTACCCCATCAAGGTGCTAGAAATAGCATCATTGATCGAGGTTACCCTTCCGACGGTGTCTTCGTTCCTTCTTCTCCACTCGTGGGCTCCCTCCAACGGAATGAGAAACTCAGCACTCCTTCATCAAGGGTATGCGCCATGGTCATGAAAATTTCCTAGGCGAATTTCTTGTGGGTGTTTGCCGACACTCCGCTAGAGAATTGCACCGGTGTCCCGTGTGAAACCCAATATGTGGAGAGCTTGGTCGTCGATGTCGACGTTCGCTACAAGCCTCTACTTAAGGCGAGCGAGCTTCTTCTCCTCCTCCGTCATGATGACATACCCCTCGGAATACCGCGGAGCATATGGAGGTGGAGCGGATGATCGTGTCAAGTGGTGAGGTTGGACGGGCGGCTCCTTCATATGTTATTGAGGTTTGGTAAACCTAACAAACGAGTTTTGTGTGGCCCTCATGCCACCAAGGAGAAGAGTGTGGTTCCTCCTCGGCGGTGCCGTGTCCTCCTCCATACTCCGAGGAAACTCGGAAACCGAGTGCCTCCTCGAAGAGGTTGTCGATGATGGCTTAGACGACGATGATCCCTTCTTCTTCGGTGAAAAGACTTGTAGTTTTCTTCCATGATTGCAGCACTCTCCCTCACAAATAAATATCCGGGGTTTTCACCCGGTAACAAGGTACACAAATATTATTTTGGAGTCCGGACTTTGAGTGGATTAAGGATGTGATTTGTTGCACGAAACAAACGCGGTGGATGGCTAAGTCTAAGGTGATTCCGGCCTACAAACTAGAGCACACGAACAAAGAGTTGGATGAAAGACTTACCTCTCTCCTCCTCTTGGCTCGGTTCTTCTCTAGTGCATTCATGTTGCTTCGTGATCGCGTACACCTTCCAAACGTTCCCGTCCACTCCTTCGCTTGCACTATTGCTCCTTCCACTTGATGCTTTCGCTTTGACTCACTTCCATACTCCCTTGCCTCACATGCATCCATGATATTCCTACAAAATAAAGCCTTGGCTGCCCCCCCATGCTTGTACTTTGCATGTGGTTTAAATATGTTGGAGGGGCATCCCGTGATGTATCATGGTGCATGCATGGTTAGGTTAACTAGATTGCCTCCCTTTAAGGCTAAGCACTCCTCTAATTTCGAAATTTAAAAATATTTTTCAGAGCCATGCAAGAGCTCGAACATAATTTTAGAGAAGTTTTTAAACCATTAAAAACAAATGCAAGTCGAAAATATTTTTTTATTACGTCGATTTCGGTCTCACCGGTACGGTTTGCCTTCATTGGTTGAGAGCAAGCTTTTCCCGGCTTGATCATGGGGGCATAGGTTTAGGTCCTAATTTTGATTAGATGAGAGAGATTTTGAATGAAATAAAATTAAGTGAGGCTTAGAAAAATTCTAATCTTAGAGAAACCAAGGATATGGATTTTTAAACCAACCAAAAATCAAGTTTCTAGGTTCACGCGAGTCCTGCCACATGCTGAAATTTAAATAACATCTAGATACAAGTTGTGGCTCTACTCGAGTGTTTTTAGCATGAAAAACAAGTCAACCACAGCACCATAATGAGGGTGAAGGGTTGAGTTAGGTTCTGAAATTTTTTTCTTTTTGGTTGTGGTTTCTCGAAAAAGAAGCAAACAATCACATAGGATGGTTCATGTAAAGGGTTTATGATCAAGCAAAATATTCAACCAAGAATTATGTCTCTAATATTGTTCAACCAATCTAAGTCTAATGTTTTCGTAGTAAAATTCAAAACTGAATTAAATTTAAAAAGAATTGAAAAACCTGGAAACGGGTTGTCCTCCCGGTAGCTTATTCTTGACTCGACGAAACGGGTTGCCTCCCGCCTAGCGCTTCGTTTATAGTCCATGGCTAGACTTCTTCACTTGATTACTCCGGATCAACGCTCTTTGCGGGCGTTGCAATCTTGGGTACCCACTTTGGCTTAGTCAATTTTTTGGTCTTCACAGGCTGGCTTTGTCCTTTGGTCTTGACAGATGCAACAACTTCCTTGTGGCTCGGCATCTCGAACTCCGGTCTTCGGTTGTGATCTTCATGGTCTTCTTGGTGTGATCCTCCATCTCTCCCGAATGAGTTTGAGTAGCCTTTCGCCGTCTTGGGACCTTGGAGTTGTCTCGGATATTCTTTTTTTGTCACCAATCGGTTGTCCGGCAAGTTGTCCCACTTGCGTCTCTAACATCTTCATCACGATGAACACCCCGCATGTGGATCTTGCCTTGGCAGCCTTTAGGTGTTGAGCTTCTTTCTCCATCTCCATCTTCTCCATCCTCGTTGATCTTGAACGGCCTTCCGACGTCTTGACTTGGAGGTGGTGATTCCCTTGGAGATTTTGATGGTCCTTCGAGTTTGACTTTTGAATCTAGGGTTTCCACTCCTTTAGCTTGTGTTGCGCGTCACCTTTGCCTGTAAAGTTTTCCTGGATCATCCACAAAAAAGTTTTGGGTTTCTTGGAGAGGTAGCCAACCATCTCCGGTTAGGGTTAGTGATAAAACAAAAATCTAACAAAAGAAAAATTAGGGTTAATCAAAACTAGATTAGATTGACTCTTTTTTTTCTTTTCAAGGATGATCAAACATAAGAGATGCAAAAGAAAATCAAAAGAAAAACTGAAAAATAAGCGATACTAGATCGGATCTTGATTGCTTGTTCCCCGGCAACGGCGCCAGAAAAAGGGGCTTGTTGACGGTTAATATTTGTATCAAAGTTCGTTCGTGACTTGCAAGCGGACAAGTCTCCCGTCGTAGTCAAGGGACCCTTCTTCCCTCGAGTGGTGAACCCAAGGTATCGAATCCGTGGAACAATGTGCAACGCAAGGATTCAATCTAGTAAAGCAAGGTAAAACTATCTATTGAAGAATCAAATTGCATCTAATCTAAGAACTCATAAAGAAAACACATCTAATCTAATCTAATCTACTAAAGAGGTAGCAAGAGAAAGCAAGAGATAACCAATCTAGAGAATCTAGATCATGCTTATGTTGTAGCTCCAAACAAGATAGATGAAGATAGCAAAGCGAATCTCATTAAAAGCATCTTTAAATCGTGGCCTTCCCATCCGACTCCGAAAACATCCGCCTTTCGAGACCCCCGTTCTGTCACAACGTATCCCTATTCATGCGGGGAGCTTAGGGCGAGTTCGATAGAACAAGTTGAAATCACTTGGCCGGTCCGGTATGCACCTCTAGCCACCGCGGCTACAAGAGCACCCTAAGTAATCTAGCTGCAAACTAGATCGTAGAAGAAGCAAAACCAAGAAGAAAACAAAATCATCGAGAAGGCACTTAATCGCTAGAAATCGGATTCACTTACAAACTTCACCATGAATGATTACATGAACAAGATCACCACCGGGGCCCTCCCTCGATCTTGATCCTCGCTCCGGAGCTCCGACGTGGTCTTCCATGCAAGGTTCCCACGTCGGCCGGGGAAACCCTAGACAACTAGCACGACCCTCATCTTCAAGTTGGTGTCCCTCAAGCTTCTCTTGCTCCTCGGCGGCGGAATACGACTTCCGTTCTGCGTGGCTCTCGGTCGGGGGGCTATTTATAGCCCGAGAAGCAATTAGGTCAAAGGAGAGCCCGATTGGGCCCCGGGTGGGGGCTGGGCCGGCCGGCCTGGGCCGGCCGGCTGGGGCCCAGTCGGCCCATCCCGCGGCTGCTTCGCCGGTGTTGCTTCCCACGACTTCTAGATGTTCTCCCCTTTTGCATGTGGGCCCTTGACGTCGGTTTCTCTCCGAATTGGACTCAACTCCTTGTCTTGCAAGATTCGACGCACTTTTTCGGTTCGGTCCTCGGAGTTTATCATCTTCTCGGGCTTGGTCCTTGGGCTCTTGGAGTCATGTTCACTTCATTGCTTGACTTGTATCGGGCTTCAAGATCTTGTCATGAGGTGCTTAATGAACTTATCCCGGAAGTCTTGCTTTCAACGTTAAAACCCTGCGTAAACACATAACTCCAAAACCGACATGCACAAGTGAACTTGTTATACCACGGGGGTTAGTACCAATGAATAAGATACAAAAGTTATGCCAATACCGAAGGTAAACTCATGGCTAGGTTGACGGATTTTCACCGTCAACACTCGTCTAACTCTCTTGTTGCAAGGTTTGCAGAGGATATGAGCAGGGAATTTGAGATGAGCATGATGGGCGAGTTGCAGTTCTTCCTCGGGCTACAAATCAAGCAATCAAAGGAAGGAACATTTGTGCACCAAGCTAAGTACACCAAGGACATTGTGCGAAAGTTCAAGATGGAGGATTCCAAGGCTATGACGCCGCCGATAAGTACGACTACAGCTCTTGATGCGGACGAGGAAGGTGAACATGTGGACCAGAATGAGTACCGAAGCATGATCGGGTCACTCCTCTACTTGACGGCGACGAGGCCGGACATCCAGTTCTCGGTATGTCTGTGCGCTCGTTTTCAAGCGTCTCCGAGGACTTCGCATCGGCAAGCGGTGAAGCGGATTTTCAGGTACTTGCGTCACACTCCCGACTTTGGCCTTTGGTACTCCGCGTCCTCTTCTTTGGCGCTTCATGGTTTTTCAGACGTGGATTTTGCTGGGTGTCGGTTGGATAGGAAGTCCACTTCTGGGACTTGCCAGTTTTTGGGATCTTCTTTGGTGTCTTGGTCTTCCCGCAAACAGTCGAGTGTTTCTCAATCTACTATCGAGGCCGAGTATGTTGCCACTGCTAGATGTTGCTCTCAGCTCCTTTGGATTTCATACACCATGAGTGACTTTAGTGAGGAGTATACCCATGTCCCACTTCAATGTGATAGCACCAGTGCCATAAGTGTTGCAAAGAACCCAGTGCTCCATTCCAAAACCAAGCACATAGAAGTGAGGTATCATTTTCTGAGAGACAACGTAGAGAAAGGAAAGATAGCTTTGATCCATGTACCCACACATGACCAACTAGCCGATATTTTCACCAAACCCCTAGATCAAGCAACTTTCACTCGTTTGCGGGGGGAACTTGGTGTGTGTTTGATTTCTTGAGTTGGGTGTGTGGGAGCTCCTTTGTAGCATATGTATAGCTTTCCTTGGTGCATTTCTTGCATTTGGCATGGCATATGTAACATAATGTATAGGCATCCTTGTATCTTAGATTGCATGCATTTTGTATCATATGCATTGGTTAGGAAAAGCTTCTCCTATATACATTGTTCACCATGGAATGCTACTTATGTCTTTGTGAGCTTGTTTGGTATGCTATGGTTAGTTTGGCTTAGCTCTTGATGATCTTGATGAATAATCCATGGTTGATGGCTATGTTTTTGAAAAATGTCACATGTATGCTCTCTCATGTGTAAATGCCTTTATATGATCTTGACATGTTTTAGTGGCTTTGCTATGCTTAATTTGTGGTTGGATAGCTAGTTTATTGATCATATGGGGCCAAAGGCTCATTTGCCTTCATGAATGTTTAGCCCTCTTTCTTTATCTTATGGAGGGGCATAAGTTCCTTTTTGTCGCAAAGACATTTCATGTACCATTTATAAATCTGAAAATGAAATGAAAAATGCTTGGAAAATATGCTCCCATATCATATGTGCTGAATTTAATTCGCTTTGGGTGCTAAACCGTTGCATGATGTCTACCAATGAGTGCTTGTGGGTGTTTGTGATGGCCTTATGATTAGAATGGCTGTCCTAGCATGAAGTTTGTGTGGCTTTGCCATTTTGACATGTTTTGCTCATGTTTAGGTTTTTGCTTATGAGAGAGTAACTTTTCGCAAAATTACTCAAATCCTTTTTAGCCTTGTCCAATGGTTGTGAAACTTGGTGATCATGTAGTTAAGGTCATTACGAACCTGTAGAGTATCTAACTTGCTCATTTGGACTTGTGTAGCTTCTTGTGATGAATTTTGTATATTTGAGAAGCTATATGTTGAAACTTTTCGCATTTTGCCTTGATTCATGCATTGTCAACAAGGGGGAGAAGTTTGTGCATGCTTTGGGCACCTGGGAGTGTTTGGAAGGTGTTCAAATTGGTTCGGGCGAATTTTGAGCAGTTTGGTGCAGGGCGGGTCTCTTGGGGCGGTCTAACCGCCCCCAGGCGGTCAGTTGTGGTGCAGGCGGTCTAACCGCCCTGTGAAGGCGGTCTAACCGCCCTGGGCATGTTGAGCAGTTTTTTGCCCTTTGCTGCATTGGTTCAGGGGGAGTGTGCTTTGGCTCAGGGGGAGCTTGCATATGTGCAGGGGAGCTATTTGTGGTGTTCGAGCTTTGGTTTGGTGGTTTGCGCTCTTTGTTTGAGCATGGTTTTGTCTCGGATGTGTCGAGCCGTTGCCCTTGCCTAAGGGGTCCGAGACTTGTCTTCCTCAAGTGATCTTGTTCTTTGCCTTTTCTTTAGATTTCGATCTCTTGTTGAGGTTTCTTTTTATTTGTTTCTTTTCATTTTCTTTTCTCTCGTGTTACTTCATGTGGGTGTTGTCAATGCACTCATCAAGGGGGAGATTGAGGACCATGTGTGGTTCGAGGACCGGTGGATGGTCGCTTCCTTGTGTGATGAGTGATTGACAACGTTGTGTGGACTGATTCTTGGCTTAGTATTGCAGGTGCAGGTTGCGGCTTGACTCGTGTTGGTGCAGGTGAAGAACAAGCACGAAAGGTCATTGCCGGTGAGGCCTCCAGGTGTGGAGAAGACACGTAGGCTTCGTTCGAGGGACCCGGTGGCCGGCGGGGGTCAAGTGCGGGCCGCATGGTGGCATGAACAGCAAGATGAAGTCGTGGACGGTTTCTTGGTAGAGCCTCAAAACCAAGGTCGAGCCGGGACTACGTGGGAGCCAAGTCATGAGTGGAGATTGGCGGAGGCTACACCGAGTCCGCGGGGTTTGCAGTGGTTCACCAGAAAACCACTGGGTTACTCGGTTGAGCCACAAAACTGAGGCCGAAGACTCGATGAGGAGGTGCGGCCACCCAGGCCGGTTCAACCGCCCAGGAGGGGCGGTCAGACCGCCTGTGCCGGTCAGATTGCCCGGGCCGGTCTAACCGCCCAGGGAGGGGGGGGCGGTCTGACCGCCCTGGTCGCTGGCGCCGAGATGCTTCGAAGCCGAGGACACGCGTCGGGATCGCAAGGCTTGCGTCGAGGCTAAGCAGGTTGCGGTCGCCGGGCATCCGTCCAATGAAGAAAATCTGAAGACTTCCAAATTCGCCCTTGAGGGGCTTGTATCCCTAGTTTTTAAGTAAGGGTAGCTTAGTCTTTTGGGTGCCTCCATATATACTCTTTGAGGGGATGGATGGCAGCCATCTCTTGGAACCCTAGCTCATTTGTTTTTCCATTTTCGTTTTCATTTTCCTCTAGTTTTTCCTAGGACTAGCTTGAGAGCTTCATGTGAGATCTAGAGAGAGGGATGGATGTATGGGTGGCAAGCTAGGCCTTGTACGAACCTTCATGGTATGTATAGATGGTTCGGTGTTGTTCCTCAAGGTTGAGAAGTGTTTTTCCCGTCCTTCTTTGTGGTGATTTTTGGAGCTCTTTGTTGGCGGAGTTTTGAGGACGATTTCTTGGGGTTTTTGGTGGGTGTCATGCATGAGGATCTTGTGCCTCTTTGGCTGGTGACTTTGCCCCCAAATCTCTCTTGAATCGGACTCGATTTGGTGGTTTTTTGAGTTGGGCGAGTTCTTGACCTAGAGAGGCGATTTCTTCGATTCCTCTTGGTTGTGAGCGATTCGGGTCGATTCCTTTGAGGTAGAGGTTGCCCAGGAGGTAACCCAGCTATGCCTGATGTTTCGCTGCAATCCGTGGAGTGATTCGGGAGATCGGGCGCTGGGAAGTTGAGGTTTGACTCGTGGGTAGGTTTTCTGGAAGGGGCGGTCTAACCGCCCTGGGCCTTCCAGGTCGAAGTTCTGTTTCGCCAGATTTTCCTCTGTGAGTTTGTTCGCTTTGATCAGAGGAGCGTCTGGGTGAAATTTCGGGTCGTTCTCGGGCCGTTTGCTAGGTGTTCTTGCTTGGAGTTCGTTGCTGGGTATAGGAGGTTAGACCGCCCCTGGTAGCCGGTCTAACCGCCCCTAGGCCCCTGGGTGAAGTTTTGGTTTTCGCCAAGATTTTCGGTAGCTAGCATGGCCACGACCGAGAGATCTCTATTGGTGAAAGCTCGTGGTGCGTTTTGGTGCTCGGAAGAGGTGTTTCGGAGGATTTCTTGGTTGCCTGGTGGAGACGGTCTAACCGCCCCCATGCCTGGTCTAACCGCCCCCCTCTGGACAGCCGGCTTTCGAGTTGTTTCCGCTGTCGTGGGTGCATGTGTGTTAAGGTTGCTGGTAGTGTTTGCTCCTAGGACCAGTAGCACTCCAATGGCTACGTGGTTTTGGAAAACGGGAGTTAGAAGTGCGGAGTGTGTGATTTCGGGGATCCGACCGAGCGAGTTCATCTTGTTGGAGTTTCAATCTACATTGAGAATTTTTATCGGCTCCCATTCACTCCCCCCCTCTATGGTCGCCTTATCGGTCCTTCAAAATCCTGGCTATCTCCTGGCAGTGCTTTGTTTACGGTCATAAGCTCGACCATGGGAACTTCTTCTTGCAGCAAAGCACTCATGAAATAAGCAATACTTATGGTGGACGTATGCATCTACAACCATCCTTCTAAACTTTTTGCAAAGGAGAACCATAAGGCGGTTGTAGTCCTGATGTGTGTTCTGTGCATTGAGCGTGGCTGACTCTAGAGGGACATGATGCAAGCATGGTTCCTGAGGTAAATCAAGAGTAAAGCTACCATGCTTGTCGATGAGATCCTTTCCTTCGGACCCTAGAGTCAGTGCCTTATAGATTTCCATGGCCCACGAATTCTCCATCTCAAGATATGTATCATGTATGAACAATGTTGATTCTTGACCACGGTCGGAAACAACATGATACAGGCCAGTAGGAAGAGGCTCAAACTCGATCAAAAAGGTGATGATGATCGTTCGCCTTCACAAAGGTGACGTGGGTCATCCGAGTCATACTCTGAGAAGTAGAGAATTCTACAAGCTCAGTGAGAACGGGCTCGGATGACACGAACGAAGATGCACGCATCATCTCCTCGAATGGGTTTTGCTTGGGAAGCGACGTCACCATAGAATTTTCTGGGAACAAGGGAGTGGTGGCCCAAACGTCTTCCCTAAACTTTTTATCTAGGCTTCCTCGAGATGCATCGAGAATTTTTTCTATGTGGGATCCTAGGAGGAGATCAAGATCGAGGACATCAAAGACGTGGAAGTCTAGATTAACCATAATCTTGTCTACTAGGAGAGGCACAACACATGCAACCCCCCGACACTCAAGAATGTGTCCGGGGGGACAACTCTCGAGGAGCTTGTCGGATGGTCTTAGCGTCACATTGCCCAATAAAGTATACGCTAAGTGCCATGGCATAATATTAACCTCCATGACGGGGTTAAGATGGGCCTCTATGGTAATCCCTTTTATGGAGCAAGGAAGGATCGTAGAAGGTGAACAAATCCAAAGTTCTTCGGAAAAGTGTTCCACTCCGGTCGACCATTTATTTTCCATGGCATCCATGATAGATGTTTCGGTTGGCGGATCAGGAGGCAAGGGAGGGACCATAGGCCTAGAGGAAGATTCTGTCAAAAGATTTCTAGTTGGATGGATTTGGACAGAAACGAACCTGTTTTCCGACTCGAACCCTTAGCCGCCTTCCTAGGAAACGGACTAGCTTCGCTCGAGGATAGGAATTGCTCTTGCGCTAGGAATTGATTGCCCTTCACTATGGTACGAGACCTCCACCAAAAGCAAGTATTGGAACCTTACCTCCAATGGGAAACCGAGAAAAACAGATACGAAGCTTTGAACGGAAGCCGAGTAAAGGCAGTTAAGCTTCGATAACTTGCTCTATGGGGTCGGGTTCGGGTTCTACACGGGTGTTGATAGCTCGTGAGAGTTTTACGGGCACATACTCCTTACCAACCTTTAGCTCCAGCTCTTAGTCCCTTGGTACTTTTTCCAAGATTTTCATGATAGGCCTCCCGATGATGAAAGGTTCTCGGGGAGGTCAAAAACGTGAAAATCTAGGTATATAGTAGGATTGGCTATACAGACGGGAGCGGCTTTTAGAATCCCACAACAATCTAAAGATTGTGTAGGGGTGACATGAAGTCGTTTCTGAGATGAAGATAAGGGCTCCTCGGATAGCTGAGTTTGTACTAGGGAAGATGATATGATATTGATCCCCAGACCATGATCGTATCCGAAACTACCATCCATGCCTATCACCAAATAATTTATTGTTCTAAGTTTAGTAGGTAAACGGATGACTTTGGTAGATGATTCTGTCTCTTTAGGCCATTCTGGGCTCATGATGGCAGATAGGTTTCCTATGTATTGTTTTTGCCATTGGGATTCCTCGAGATCTGGTGGGTGGTCCCTTTGATCTTTGGGAGGCAAATGTCTTCCCACAAGGGGTTGATTTGCGACATTACCAAAGTCATAGAAAAGCTCGTCATAGAAATTGAAGGGGAACTCACACGGGGAATCGCACGAGTCCGAGAAAGGTTTAGGGATTGGCTCAGAGATTGTGTCAGAGATATGTGTTGTGGTGAAGGTAGGTGTGTGCGAAGGTGTCGCATCTTTTGGCTCAGGGATATCGATGGAGAGTTCTTCTGGTTGCATTTCCGATGGTTCTTCGGGAAATTCATCGTAAATTCCGGTGTAAGGGGTGTTTGCTAGATTTTTTTCTAAGATCACCCTTCCCTCATTCAAGGTCAAATCTACAAAAGAACCTCCTGATGAAGAGTCTAGGAACTCAGAGGATTCAACATTGAGGCCCAATCTGAACTGCTGGAGACATGTGGGTTCTGCAATCCCTAAATTAGGTCCTGAAGCTAAGATATTGGTAAATCGGGCCCAGATAGTTCCTAAAGACTCACCCTCCTTTTGTTTAAAAAGGTTGATTTCACACCGAAGATCACTAATCCGTGCTAGCGAGAAGAAGGTGCGACAATATTTTTCCCTCAAAACTTCCCATTTGCCTTCTATACTTTGGATGTTGAGGTTGTACATTGCTTCACTCTTCTCGTTAATAAAAATGGGAAGAGTATCCACTTCAACATTTCTTGTGCCATACTCTCTATTGTGATGCATGAGCAAAGTTGCTCTAATTCTCTCAAATGAGTGTATGTGTTCTCCTCTTCAGTCCCAGCAAAGGATTGCTCTCTGGCCATGGCTACGAAACCAGGACGTAGCTCATAGCCACTAGTATGGATAGGATGTGATGTAGACGGGGGCTCCAAATTTTCGCCCTTTGGAGCCGAAAATTGTGCAAGGGTAGGAGAGGAATTCATTATGGTAGGTGGATGATATGCAGGCGAACTAGGTTCGAAACTAGAATAGATACCATTCCCAGCAACGGTGCCAGAAAGCTTGTTGACACTCTCTAGCGTCGCACCAGGTTTATATCCCCAACAACAACACTAAAAAGCTTGGTGGCATATTATACGATCACAGATAATCCCGCAAGCGCACAGATACCGATGTAGCTTTCACCCGAGAGTATTCCAGGGTATCGATTTCCACGGGGAACGAGGAGTACTCTAGTGCTAAGCTGATTCATCTGGGGGAAGTGCAGATAAAAGACAAAGAGAAGAGAGATGAACGATAGGAGGGTAGAGAGGGTATTTGATACGGGAACTTCGGCTCTCTCAACTAATCAAGCGATTAGGATATCACTAGCACTTGTCTTGATCGGGGGATGCACACTCCGGCTACGGAAAGGGATGAGAAGGGAGCCGTTACGTACACCACTCTTACGTTGCCTACAGGACTATCCACTCTCATGTGGTGGAATACAGAGGCCGGACGGGGCTGTCACTACCCGCCGTCTACCACAAGCAGTCCGTGGGGCTTGGTGTGTTTCAAGGCAACCTCAAGTTTAGGCACCGTGCCTATACTATCGGTCACTACTTCACTCAACGCTCAAGCAAAGCAATCACTCAGAGCAAGATAAACTTACTATGATATGAACAAGAAACGATAAGACAAAGGAAAGAAATAAATAATGCTTAATTAATTAGACGGGACCAGAGTTACCGAACAAGACCCAGATGCAGCTACTAGAAGAGGAGCTGCATCTGTCGAGGCACGAGCTAGAGGAGGGGCCAACACTCCAGCTCCTCTAGGAAACTCTCACCTCAACTCTCTCCCTATTTTCTAACTATAATAGTGGTAGCACTTTGCTTCTTCAAAGCTCCTCTCTTGTATGTTTTGAAGTGAGGAGATGGGTCTTTATTTATAGGGGCAGGAGACTTGGGAGAGTGGAGGACCTCCCCGTCTTTCCAGGGGCCAAAACGACCTCCCCAGGGCAGTGGGCACACATGAACAGTGCTCTATACGACACTGGAGGCGGTTGAAGAAAGAACCGGGTGAAAATCGGTCTTTAGGGTGCTGAACCGGGCATGAACCAGTCGTTGAACCGGGTGTTTCTGGTCTAAAACCGCTGGGAATAAGGGGCCAGCCGATCGAGCCGGCCAACCGACCCACGGCGGGCCAATCCGCGGCCGCCACGCGTTCAGGCGGGCGGCGTCCGCGCGCGCCCGCGCGCTCCCGCGCTCGGCAGCCGGCGGGGCCACTCCCGTTGCGACACGTGGCAGGGGAGCCCCTCGCGCGCATGCGCGCCCGCGCGGCTTGGGGTATCAACCAATGGCGTGCCGCCACGTGGCCACCCTGGTCGCATCCTGCGCAGCTGCATGCATGGCGCTGTAGCGTGGGCCCCACAATGACGTCAGCTATTTTGTCCTTTTCATATCTTGTGCATACGAACTCCGATGTAGAAAAATAATATGTCCATTTTGATCGGCTCGACGAGCCCGTCGCAATGGTTTAGTCCAAATTGACATTTGAGGTTGTTTGTGATAATGCCATATCTTATTCTATAATTGTTCATTTGCACCTGCAACCGAATATACACCAAAGCTTGTGGAATTTGTTAGATTATAACTCTATATCTGTGGTGTACACTTTCATGGAGTAACTTTTATCTGAAGTTGACGGTCGAAACTTGGGGCTTAACGACTGTTAATAACGTCTTTGGAGGATAAAGTGTTACATAGGTGTAGTTCCATCCCTCGTCTATGGCTTCATCATGGGTGCCTCTGTGAGTGAAGATGCCACTGTTGGCTCTCCTCCTATGCACAATTAGACATATGGTGTAGGAGAGCTGTAATGAAGCATAATAGCTCTAGTGGCTCTCCTCTTGCATAGCTTTGGACTATTGGTGAAAGAGAGCTAAATCGGAGTACAACAACTCCAATTTGCCAATTAGAGTGGGAAGGTAAGAAAAGAATGCTGGCATGTGGGTCTCAATACCTCGTGTTGTTCATGTCAGGAAAACTACCCATCAAAACTACTATATGGCAAAATGTGAACAAATTTAATAGTTAGATGGGTAAATATTTCTAGATTTGGAGTTGGATAGTCAAAGTCAAACTCAGGTGATATATTGATGGTGAAAAATGGACTTTTCCTTTTTTTTCACAATGAATCCATCAAGAACTTGAGATCACAGAGGGTTTGCATGTTTGCATCCAACAACCTTTTCATAGGAAAAGTTCATAATGTCATTAGTCATGAATAGGATATGCATCCCAATTTGTTTGGACCCACATGTTAATAAGTGGTAAAATATCTTCAACTAATTTCTCAAATCTGAGCTCCTACTTCTACATATGAGGATATTAATCCATATTCCTACCATCCTATACTTCTCTATGCACTCCAACCAATCTCTCGTATGTGTTTCTTTATTTCCACTCAACTTTATTTTATTCATATCATGTAACTAACAAGTTAACTATTTTTATATGAAATTGATAATATTTTAGCTATTATTTATGGAATGACTATATTATCAACATTTACCTTTAAATGTCATGGATCCTCTGTGAAAATAAGACTATTAAATTGCATAAAGCACATTAAACTGAATATACAAAACTCTCACACCCGCATTTAAATTTATCCCTCCTCTCATGGTCTCACCTTTCCTTTCCTCTCCTATCCTTTTTTTCTTTGTGTACTTTCCACTCTCTGCTGAGGCATCTCTTCCCTATCTCTTCTCTCCCTCCATCCTCCTCATAGACGTTGGCTTGGCACAATCATTATTTCCCACTGACAGGTGATGTGCGATGCCACTAGATGTAGTAGCTAGTATACACTTCTTTCTCTCTTCCCTATTCCATAGTCAAAGATGGGACATGCCTTTTTTCTGTCCGGTGAGGGTATCTAGTAGTAGGTGGCTAGTATGCAAGTGGCATTGCAATTTGGAGGCTACAAGCCGAGGTGAGAGTCATGACAATTAGTGGTATGGGTGGGTGAGGGCTCACTCTGAAGGTCCACATGTGAGAGGTCAGGGTGACATATGAGGGTGTGTTGACATTTCTTAATGCAATCACTAGGTTTGTATCCTAGTAACAGCGCCAACAATAGTGGTTGACATTCCTTAACATCTTTGCTAAGTTTGTGAGTTCCTAGCAACGATGCTAGAAATGTTCCGATGGTAATCCTAACGTTTACAAATAATCCGCAAGCGCACGGATATACCATTGTAGCATTTCCCCAAAGGAGTATACCAGAGGGTATCGAATCTAAGGAAGGCATGGTTGGATTAACATGTGCAACACTATTGCAATGAGTATAGATCAATGACGAGAATAAGTCAGGTCCAAACACAGGGGTAAGATATGATAATGATAGGGTAGTGTGAACAAACTCAAACTCGTTCTCTCTATGGTACACTACGGCTTAGGAAGCAACATATGAGTTAGCTCTAGGTTCTAAGGTACTATACATATAAAGTTAGTACATGCCAGTTAGTCACTTAAGCACTGTATGAATATCAGCTCAGCACCCAGGCACAAATGGGGGGCTAACCGCCCGCGTAGCTTCCGCACGACGTCGGTTGTTAGATTTTAGACTCCTACAGCCGAACGTGGGGGAGTACAAAGGGTCCAACGGTTGTCACTACCGCGGCCTACCATAACTATCCATGGGGCACGCTCATATGCAACGCAACTACTCAACCCAAGCACCATGCTTGCGTTGTTAACTAGACACTGACCGGCTCGGGCTATTGTGACCCAGGTCAGTGCCACCAGATAACTGGCCACTCACACCGAGTATCGTAGCTTGAACTCGAACTTCATAGAACACAAATGTGATCTAACAAGATCAAACTAGGCTAGGCACACAAACGGATTCATGTTCTACTATGTCTATTCAACATGATCAAAGGGTCGTGTTCATAAAGAACACGAGCCTCTAACTTATGAACAAACACCGAAGACATGAGTAAATCATTCGTCAAGTGGATTTAAAGGCCTTGTTCATCAAGAACAGGAGCCTCTAAATGATGAACGAACGAAGAACACATGAACAAATTAGTCATATGTGCTAACACTACTTTACATGAAGTAGCTGAATAACTGAAGTAGATCAAAGTCATATAATAAAATAAAGAAACAATAGAACTCATACCTAGATCCCAAAGTAGACTTGGAACCTGAAGTAGAACTACTCTAGCCTACCTCTTAGCCTTGGAAACCAAAAGTGAGAGAGGAGTTGCAGAGTGAGTTGGGTAAGAAATGAGTCCCCTCCCTTCTATTTATAGGCCTTGGACAACTTTAGGAGAATGGTATGAGCACCCCAGGAGTGGACCAGGAGCCAACTAGGAGTCACCATGTGGAAGGCCAGGATGAGCCGACACAAGGTCGGTTTGGCCGACCTGTGGAGTTGGCTGACCCCTTGTGGGCCCACCTCAGCCTATGCTTTCGCGTGGTGGCTGTCCTGTGGGTCCTAAGATCGGTCTCCGGTGTCCACCTAGTTTTGAGGCGGTTTGCCTGCCCATGGGCTCTTCAATCCTTGTGATGTCCATGTGTCACCCTCTGATTCGTCGGGGTTGCTTCCCTTGGATTGACGACATGGCTTGCATGTATGGGATCCTACGTGGCAGCCCTTCCTTGGCTGAGGTGACGTGGCTTGGGCCATAGAAGGTGAGTTGTCACTTCTTTTATGCTTATTTTACCTACAATCACAAAAGCTCTAAGGACAAGTGGAACTATATTATTCTTAACTAAATGCGTGTAAGAAATGCCTTTTGCTCCTTTATTTATGAGTATATTGACGGCTAAAGTAGGCACTTAACAGCCGTCAACAGGGTGCAAATGAGAGTCAAGATTCTTCTAAGGGCTTGGTTGGAGGTTGTTTTTTTTCTATCTGAAATCTTAAAAGAAGGGTAAGATCTAGGATGTAGAGTCCTCCATGAAGGCTCAAAGTTTATGCTTATCTTTCTTGGCTAGCCATACCAAATATGTGAGTGTTGAAAAAAGTGGAAATTGTGAGGTGACTAGATGACATGTCTTCCTTATTTGAATTTTGGGAATAATGGGACAATAAACCTAGACTTGGATTTGGGAGAATCTTTTAGTACTAATTCAAACCAAAACATGTCGCGTATTCCAATGCTGCACCATCGGAAGCTAACCATTTTTAGGAGTACATAGTATATGAGAATTTAATAGTTGGTGGTTTGGAGGCCTCTTCAAGGATCACACTCCAACCAATGACCTCTTTTTTTTGAAACTATGCATTCCATTAACTCAAAGACTAGGTGATATCACTGGTCACAAGGTCCTTAATGCCTGAAGGCACTCTATCCCAGTAAAGGACTGATCCTAGATAACACTTACATCCCTGCGCCGCCAATGCATGTGCTACACAATTACAGACCCTTGGACAAAAGGAAATAATACAAGACGTAAACATGGACCTCATACAACTTTTAATCTCGAGCATAATACCCCCCATATGTGATAATTCAAATGAGTTCGTCTCCAACGCTAACTTGAGCATTATGGAATTTGTCTCCACCTGTATATTGGTTATACCAACTCAACCACTGCTTTAACGCCCTCCAAAAATGCTACAACTTCTGCATGGAAAGCATCCAACAAAAATTTGCATCTTCCTGATCCATAACAGCCCCATCCTCATCTATAATCACAAACCCCCATCCACCTTCACCTGAATCTTTTTAAAAAAGCACCGGCTGAATTGATCTTCAACGAACCCTGCGATGGCCTCCATCAAAACTTTCTAGATGGTGAAGGCTTTAACTGCTATCTCCTTTCCTATTGCCTGAAAATCGTCAGACATTTTTGCAATGACCATAGCTAGGGACGACGCCTCTGTCATCCTCTTTCCTTCTCTAACACGATTTCTCTCAAACCACCATTGTCTTAGCAGCATTATAGTCAGCATCTGTTCTCCCTCCTTCTGATTCAAGATACTTTGTACTACTTCTTTTGCTGATTTCATATCCAGGAAAATAGTTCTGACAGACTCCAAACCCAACTCCTTCCATAACGGTATGACGCGTTTGCACTTGAAAAATAGGTGGCTACCATCTTCATTCAGTCTACCACACATCACACATTTTGTATCAAAATCCATTCCCCTCCTTTCTAGACCCATATGAAGGGCCCGAGAATTATGTGCAAAATGCCATAGGAAATGCCTGACCTTTCCTGGGTATTTAAATTTCCATACCCCCTTCCATAAATCCTTTTCCATATAAGTACCATGAGAAGTTGGTTGTTCACCTCTTTTACTACTTAGCTTCACAAAATCCCTTTGTACTTTAGTTGTTGACCAAACAGAGAAAAGTCCCCTACTATCATAATGCCATGACACAACATCCTCCAATTCTGGGTGCACTGGAATCGATAGAATAATCATAGAATCTTCCTCGACAAAAATCTTCCTAACGAAATCCTCATCCCCCCAATGGCCTGTAGTTGGATCCAATTGTTCCTCCATGCGAGAAAGCAAATTATGACGCCTTGGACTAACCGTCCTTCTAGACCATTCACTCGGTAGCCAAGGATCAGACCATATCTTGATGTTCTGTCCATTTCCAACCAATGACCTCTAGGTCAAAAGAAGGGGATGGAAAAATAGAGGATTCCTTTTTAAAGGTGTTGAAGGAAACAGAGAAAATAGAGGGCCTCCTTTTCAAAGGTGGTGCTCGCTTCTCCTGCAAACATCATTATATGTTGCAATACTTGTTTATGATAACCGTTCCGATCCCACAAGACATCACGTCAGGAGTCGCTCATCTAGTTTCGACTTTTGCGCTCACATTTAGGCAAAGTCTTGGTTTCATGTGTTCGATGCTCAAGTATGGCACACCAAGCTATGCTTGCTATATATACAAAAGAAACTATCTTGCCGTATTGGAGACTACTTTTGAAACTTGCAAATGGAGGCACATAGGACCACCTCTGCCATTGTTTAAACTAAACTAAAGTTACTCCAAATGTTCATAAAATAACCCACTTATATTATATAAAAATTAAAAATAACCACATAAATATGCAACTAAATTGACCACCACTAATACTTAAAAAATATCTTAAAGTAATCCTTTAAATTTTCATATATATTACATGCATATGCCATTATTAAACTAACATAAGTTAATCTTGCATTTGTATTTGAATCACCTTATTTAAAAAATTTACACTTATATGATTCCAAAATATCTATGCATATGATATAATGATTAAGATTTACAGTGTATTACCACTAAAAAGATATAGAGGAAGTGATAAGAATGTAGATTTCTATGTTAAAATTACAGGTCTTGGGCCCATTAATTAAATTTAAGCTCATACATGTGATGCAAATTGGAAAGTTAAAGGTTATAAATTTGAATGAAATATTATAGAATATTTATTAACTAAAATCAATCACAGTCAGATGAAGACAATGAGTATACATTTATATAAGTATTGTTTTTGGATAATAAACAAATATAGCTCAAGATAATTGTTCCACTGATGACTATGCATTAGTTCTCATGACACATGCTACAAAAAGATAAATCCCAAAAATTCTAACAAAAACCAAAAGCATTAAACAACGATCTAGTAAACTCTAACAATAACATCCATTGGTATATTGTATTTTCTTAAATGATATTCAACACTATGACTATGAAAATATTCTAAAATAAATCATAAACCTATATATAAATTACCAAGCTCGACCATTATAAAAATAATATTAAGTGAGAGACATGGGTACCCATGGGTCCCCACCGACCAGGGTCCTGGAGGTCCCTGTCAAGTGGACCCTACCTGCCAGAAGCCCCGCCGACCTGCAAGTGGGCCCAGAGACCTTATCCACAACCCTGACGACCTTGGAAGACCTCGTACGACCTGATCCAGATTCCGGAAGACCTACTGGGCTTGTAACGCAAGCTTCTCCCTAGATCGTTGTGTGGCGCCACCAGTAGGTCTGAGGATCGCGGGATCCTCTCTGTAATCACGGAAGGAGACCTTCCTAATCTGTAACCGACCCCGATGAGGGTCCACCGACCTTGAATGGAAGTCCTAGCTCACTGGCCATATAAGGCGACCTAGAGCTCCATTCGGGGGGACTTCCCCATTCACGCATAATCCCACCACACTGGACGTAGGGTTTTACTATCCGGAGGCCTGAACCAGTCTAAAACCACCGTGTCCTTGCCATTCTCGCTGATTTTCGAGTTCGATCCAAGAACTACCACTTACGCTCTTAGGTCCTGGTCCCCCCATTAGTCAACCTACAACCGCTTGGGTAGCCCCTTGCAGATCTGTCCATGTCTCACCCCCAGACAGTTGGCGCGCCAGGTAGGGGAGAACGGAAACTCGTTGTGCAGCATGGTGGCCCGATCCGGTGCCGTTTTCCCGGCGAGCATGGCGGACATTCTTGCCAACCTCGTGGAGATATGCTTTGGCTCCTTCACGACGACCTTGACCATGTTGGCGGCGGCGGCCTCTTCGACGGCCTCCATGAAGGCTCCGGCGACGCCTGACGCCACCCCCAGCTCTAGGAAGAAGTCGAAGACCCATCCACCCAAACCCTATGACATCGTTCAGGGAATGGAGCGCGTCATCAACATGATGGAGGAAACTCTCCAGATCTACGAAAGAGCCCACCGCTCAATGCAAGTTGCGCCGCACCGCCAGACCTTCCCTTCTGGTCTGCGGCCATCCAACGACCCATACACTCATCAGGTGGTGAAGTCGATCCAGATCCAATCTGGGCGACAGCAACCATCTGGCGACCTGAAGGTCGAAACTCACACTCGTCGCGGCCTACTAGATGTACCGTGCACCTACCACAAGGGCGCGTGGCACACTCTTCGTGGCTGCCAGCTATGGAAGAAGATCGACCAGGAGCGCGATGCATCACACGCTATATGGGCTCCCACGCCTCCGGACGTCGGCAAGTTCCAGAAGACCCGGATCCGCATCTCCCCCAATGACCAAAGATCCTCACGGTGACGCGTCCTGGTGGTTTCGGCGAATGACCCACCACGGGTCGGCGCGACGGACTCCGAGGAGGCACGTCGGATCCAAGCCAACGCGAACCGTGCCCAAAGGCGGGCGGAGGAGCAACGCTAGGCGGTACCCCCCGTGCACCCGCGACCTACGCCTCGAGTTCGAAGAGGCAGGATTGCCGACGTTCAACAGCCCCTAGGCCAACCTAGGTGAATCGTTGGCACGTCTTCAGCAGGCCAACCCTTCACCCGAGGCCAACGCAACCATGGCCTACGTTCAGGTCGCCACGGCTCTGGTGGAGGAGAGGAGCGCGGTGTCCAAGTCGGCTGCATCTACGTCGAGCCGACACTCGCGCATCCGATGCAATCGGCCTGCGCATAGCAAACTCCCCACAATCCAGGAGGAGGTCAACCAACCCCAAATGAACGTTGCACCAGGCATCGACCTACGCGCCAACCTCGACAAGAACCAGTGCGGTCGTGACGCTCGCGACTACATCGACCAGCGCCACCGCGAGTGCGAAGAGAGAGAGAGAGAGAGCTTCGACGTGCCTCGACTACGATCGCGAGTACGCCCCCGGGCGCCGTCCATCGGATCATGGAGCGCGAGGAACGTGATCGCCACGACGTCGAGAACTGGCGGCGTGCCTAGTACGAGGTAGACTACGGCCATCCTGAGGGTCTGGTCCCTAACCCAAACGGTCAGCCTAGATCTTAGATCGTGGCTGCAACACAGGACAACGTTGCGGCTCAAGTCGGTGACAACGACGATGACATGGCGATCACCGTGTTCCCCACGTTGGCACTGCGTCTCTAGTCGGTAGCCTACCCTGACAACGTCAAGCCGAACATCCAGAAGTACGACGGCCACTCCAACCCCAACATCTGGCTGTCGACCTACTACGTCGCTGTCAAGGCGGCCGATGGTAACTTAGATCACATGGCAGCCTACTTCCCGCTGGAGATGGGCGACACACCGTTGCTCTGGCTCAACAACCTCCCGGCAGGCAGCATAACGTCGTGGGCTGACCTGTCCCAAGCCTTCACCTCGAACTTCCAGGCGACCTATAATCACCCTAGAAACGCCTTCAACCTCGGGAGGGTAACCATGAAGGCTGGCGAGCGGCTACGGGACTACACTAACCGGTTCTTCGAGAACCGCAACACTTGCGTCGGCGTTAGGGACGACCAGGTCCTCGATAGCTACAAGAAAGGTCTTAGGGACCGCAAAGTCTTTGAGAAGATCCACGAGTCCGGAGCCACGAAGGTTGCACCACTCATGGAGGTCATCAACAAACTCATCGACACTAAGGAAGCCCTAGTCAACCAGTTTGACCACGATGGCAAGCAAGATGCCGGCACCTCTGGCGCCGCCGAGGACTCCAGCTCGAAGTTCCGCAAGCGACCTTCAGAGGTACTCGCAGCAGACGTGCGTCGACCTTCAATGTTCAACGTCGAGGAGTTCAACGCAGTGCTGGACAACCCATGCACATTCCATGAAGGGGGCACTCACACAGTCCGCGAGTGCCAACAGTTCAAGAGGGCGTTCCCCACGCCCGACGACCGGAAGCGACCCAGAAGCGTCGGGGACCGGTCATCCTCACGTCGCTACAACAACAACTGCCGTGGCGACCGACGTGGCCGCAAGGACAACGATCGCCGTGACGACCAGCGATGTGACCAGCAGCTGGAAGACTGACGCGACGAGCGCGACTTGCCTCCCCCGCTGGAGATAGGCAACCTCAACGACCCGTTCCAACAGGCCAAGAGGTCGATCAACATGATCGTTGGCGGCCTGAAAAGCAGCTCGAGCAGGAGAAGGAACCGCAAGGACAACCGCGAGGTCCAACTCATCCACACCAAGCCATTGCAGCCTCTGCGTTGGTTGGAGCAGCCCATCACCTTCTCCAGGGCCGATCACTGGGTTCACATCCCAAACCCTGGCTCGTACCCCCTGGTTGTCGAGCCCATCGTCGAGGGCGCCTTGCTCCCTTAAACCCTCATTGACGGTGGGAGGGGGCTCAATGTCATCTTCGTCGACACCCTGAAGAAGATGGATTTCGACTTTAAAAGGCTAACAGAGTGCGACGAGCCCTTCTTCGGCATCGTGCCCGGCAAGGCGGCCGACCCCATGGGTCAGGTCTCCCTTCCGGTCACATTCAGCACGGAGGAGAACTTCCGCATGGAGTACCTTAGCTTCGCGGTCACTGACTTCAAGTCTTCGTACCACACCATCCTAGGTCGCCTCATGTTGGCCAAGTTCATGGCCATCCCGCACTACACCTATCTAGTGCTGAAGATGTCAGCTCCCCACAGAGTCCTCACAGTCTACAGCAACCTGCTCGTCTCATTCAAGTGCGACAACGAGGCCCTAGAGATCGCCACGGCGAGCGCCTGCTTCGGCGCTTCGGCTGTCATGGTGGCCGAGGCCAAGAAGGTCGCCCCGACCGACCTAGTCATCCCGGAACAGAAGTGCACCGAGACCGCCATGGACGCTACACTAGCGACTAAGAAGGTCTGCCTCGGCCTTGCCGACTCAGCCAAGACGGTGGTTGTTACGGGCCAGCAACACCAGGGCCCGGCGCGGCCAGGGGTGGTGGCGCCCCCCAGGCCCATCACCTATTTCCGCCGCCGTTTCCGTAATCGTGGCTAGTTGGTTTCCTTTTCGTAGATGGATTACTTTCCTTAGATATTTTTGTAATTGGAGATATATACTCCCGAACTGGGAAGGATTGAATAAGTTGGCAATCAATCTGATTGCTGGCCTCAAGGGCCAACCCTATACCCCTCAACTCTTCCCCTCGCGCTACAGTAACCATGAGTACTGTAGCGCTGCCCCTCTTCTCCTTCATGCGATCACGGCGCACCAGCGCCGCCGTCGTCCACTGCCTCCGCCTCCTTCTCACTCGTATTCCCTGCGAGAGATCCCTGGTAGGGCTAGGAATCCTATCAACCTGGTATCAGCTATGCTAGGCGACGACGACAAGACGAAGGACACCAGTCTGGAGCCCGCCTTGGCCGAGCTCGCCAAGATCATGCGGGAGACCTGCTCGGCTGTCAAGGACCTGGGCGCCCGCGTCCAGGCGCTCGAGGTGGCCGCCCAGGCCACCACCGTCGCCATGCCGGCCGGGTTTTCGTATGGGCTGCCGGGCTATGGCGGCATTCCACCGACTTCCGCGCCGTCTACGACGACCCCTGAGGCGACATCGGCGCCGAAGCCGATCACGGAGATCCTGTTTCCCCACTCGCCGTCGCAACCACCACTCTTCACCGACCGGCCTAACCCAACGGTGAACGGCCGCAGGACAGGCGATGCTGCAGGGGCGCCTCCAACGCCTACCGCGCCTACCAGCAGCCCCCTCTCGGCGGCGCGGGCGGCGGCGCATTCCAGGGGCTGGGCGTTCCGCGCTTCAGCAAGTTGGAGTTCCCCTCCTACGACGGTTCCATCGATCCGCTGAACTGGTTGCGCCGTTGCGAATAGTTCTTACGCGGACAGCAGATGGCGCCGGCTGACCGCATCTGGCTCGCCTCTTACTACCTGACGGGAGTCGCCCAGACGTGGTACTACGCCTTGGAGATCGACGAGGGAGTACCGACGTGGGATCGCTTCGCGGAATTGTGCCACCAACGGTTCGGACCGGCGGTGCGCACCAACCGCCTCTCCGAGTTGGCGCGCCTTCCCTTCACGGGCTCGGTCCAGGATTACCAGGAGCGCTTCAACGAACTCGTCTGCCACACCAACGACCTTCTGCCACACCAGAAAGCGGACCTGTTCATCGGCGGTCTCGCGGACCATATCCGGGTCGACGTTGAGCTGCGCCAGCTGAACGACCTTCAGACGGCCATGTACTTGGCGCGGGCATACGAACGGCGTGCGGCAGCGTCGCAGCTGCTGTCCGCGCCCCGTCTGCCCAGGGCCCCCACGCGCTTCCCGCCGCCACCGCCGCGCGCGCACCCCCTCCGGCGCTTCTCGTGCCGTCCACGAGCGCGCCCCCGCGGCATCGGCGCCACCACCAGCCCAGGTGCAGGCGCCCCCGCGCCCCTTCCGTCGTCTCACACCGGCTGAGATGGGGGAGCGTCGCTGCTTGGGCCTTTGCTACAACTGCGACGAACAATTCGTTCGCGGGCATCAATGCAAGCGGCTCTTCAACCTCCTCATCACCGACGATCCGGAGGACGGTGCGGCCGACGCCGAAGCGGAGGCCGCCTTGCACGTGGCTCTCATGGCGGAGCAGCCCACGCAGGAGGGGCAGGTGACCCCCACTGAGGAGACACCGCGCGTGTCGCTCTACGTGATCGCAGGCATCCGCACCCGGGACACCATCGTGATCCCGGTCTTCGTCATCGGTCGGCGCTTGGAGGCCCTCATCGACACCGGCTCCTCCCACACCTTCGTCGACACGGCGGTTGCGCGACGCATTAAGCTGGAGTCCGAGCCGGCCAACCTCCGTGTGACGGTCGCCAATGGCGACAAGGTGCCCTGCGCAGCGGTGGCACGAGGCATTCTGATGCTCGTCGGGCGCGAAGAGTTCCCCATCACGTGCTTCAGCATCGGCCTCAGCGGTTTCGACTTGGTGCTCGGCGCTGACTACCTACGCACCCTCGACACTATTCTGCTGGATCTCGACTCCCTCCGCATGGCGTTTCAGTGGTGGGGACGGCGGGTGTTCTGGGGGGCTTGGGGCGCACGCCCACTCCGTCAACGCCAACCCCGACCGGCCCTTCATCGACGACCTGTTGCGGGAGTACGACGACGTCTTCGCCGAGCCGCATGGGCTACCACCGTCCCGCCCCTACGACCACAGGATCCACCTTCTGCTCGGGACAGCATCAGTGGCGGTTCCGCCATACCGCTACCCTCAGCTGCAGAAGGATGAGCTCGAGCGCCAGTGTTCCGCCATGCTGGCACAAGGCATCATCCGGCCGAGCACATCGCCGTTCTCTGCACCGGTGCTTCTTGTCAAGAAAGCCGACGACTCGTGGCGCTTCTCCATCGACTACCGCGCCCTCAACGACAAGACGTCCAAGGACAAGTTCCCGATCCCGATGGTCGACGAGCTCCTCGACGAGCTCCATGGCGTGTGCTTCTTCACCAAGCTGTACCTGAGCTCGGGGTATCATCAGGTGCGTATGCACCTGTCTGACGTGGAGAAGACGACGTTCCGTACACATCACGGCCACTTTGAGTTCCTGGTGATACCGTTCGGTCTCTCCAATGCACCGGCTACCTTCCAGGCGCTCATGAACAACGTCCTCCAGCCATTCTTATGTCGGTTTGTGCTTGTTTTCTTCGATGACATCTTGATCTACAGTTCGTCTTGGACTGAGCACTTGCAGCACATCCGCCTCGCACTCGAGGCCCTCCGACGCCATAGCCTCCAAGTCAAGCGTTCCAAGTGCTCCTTCGGTGAGCACTCGATGGCCTATCTGGGCCACGTCATCTCCGCTAACGGCGTCGCCATGGACGGCAACAAGGTGGAGGTGGTCGCCTCCTGGCCGGAGCCTCGGTCGGCGCGGGGCGTTCGCGGCTTCTTGGGCCTTGTGGGATACTACCGCAAGTTCATCCGCGACTTCGGCTCCATCGCCACCCCGCTCACGCGCCTCCTCCGCAAGGAGGCCTTCGCCTGGACGCCAGAGGCAACAGAGGCCTTCGTGGCGCTCAAGTGGGTGCTGTCTACAGGATCAGTGCTCCAGATGCCGGACTTCAGCCGGCAATTCATCGTCGACTGTGACGCCTCGGGCACGGGCTTCGGCGCCGTGCTTCACCAGGGGGAGGGACCCCTGGCCTTCTTCAGCCGCCCATTCGTTGCTCGCCACAGCAAGTTGGTGGCTTACGAGCGGGAGCTCATCGGCCTGGTACAGGCGGTGCGGCACTGGCGCTCCTACCTCTGGGGCCGGCGTTTCCTCGTCCGCACCGACCACTACAGCTTGAAGTTCCTACTCGACCAGCGGCTATTCACTGTTCCTCAACATCAGTGGCTCAACAAGCTGTTTGGGTTTGACTTCACGGTGGAGTACCGTCCAGGGCGCCTGAACTCCGTGGCCGACACCCTGTCTCGCCGCGACGAGGACGCCTCTGACACGCCACGGGCACTCACGATCTCGGGGCCGACGTTCGCCTTCCTCGACGAGCTGCGGGCGGCCACCCTACAGGACGCCGAGGCCAGCCGCCTCACACAGCGCCTCCAGGCCAGCGAGCTGGGGGCGCCCTGGTGCTTGGCCGATGGTCTTCTCCTCCACGGCAAGCGCATTTTCGTCCCTGACACCGCCGACTTGCGCACGCACGCCCTGGACCTGGTCCATGCAGTGGGTCATGAGGGCGAACAGAAGACGCTCCAGCGCCTCCGTGCGGAGTTCTACATCCCACATGACAAGCGTCTCGTCCAGGACCATGTACGGACATGCGTGACGTGCCAGCGCAACAAGACCCAGATGCTCCAGCCGGCTGGCTTGCTGCAGCCCCTTGAGGTGCCTTCCCAGGTCTGGGCGGACATCTCCATGGACTTCATCGAGGGGCTGCCTAAGGTCCACGGGCGCTCGGTGATCCTGACGGTGGTGGACCGATTCTCGAAGTACGCACACTTCATCCCACTGAGCCACCCGTACACGGCCGCCTCCGTCGCCCGCACCTTCTTCGACGGGGTCGTCCGCTTGCACGGCTACCCGAGCTCCATCGTCAGTGATCGGGACCCGGTCTTGACCAGCCGCCTGTGGAGGGATCTCTTCAAGCTGTTTGGTGTACAGCTTCGCTTCAGCACGGCGTTCCACCCCCAGACGGATGGCCAGTCGGAGGTGGTCAACAAGGTGATCGCCATGTACCTCCGTTGTGCGACTGGCGACCGCCCACGGGCCTGGGTGGACTGTCTTTCTTGGGCGGAGTATTGTTACAACACTTCATATCACACGGCGCTCCGCGCGACGCCGTTTGAGGTGGTGTACGGTGTGACAACCCGCCCAGGAAAATACCGTACTATTGCCTAAACCAATCCACTTTGGTCATTAAGCGATAATAAAGTATCATCCTGTCGTTAGTTGCCGGGTTAACGCCCAGTAAATCACTTGAATAGCAACAAGGATCGAATATATGCATTAAAACTCACTCGAAGGCGAGTCCAGAGATACAACATCATTAATATCCAAATGTGTACCCCGAAGGGTTTAATTATTACAAACCGAAGTCTTTGCCATAACGAAATAGTTTAGAGTTTTGAAAACAACGGAATTTAAACTAGCGGAAAGCGGAAACACCACGGGCGGCCATCCATGATGCCTTCAGTTGTCGTCCTCCACCCACTCCAACTCCCAGCCGGGCGGGATCTCTCCGGGCCACACATCACTGAATGCAATACCTGTATCAACATATTATAGCAAGGCTGAGTATACTAATACTCAACAAGACTTACCCGTCAGTGATAACTACTTCACCAATTCTAGACCATGAAAGGCTTTTTGGCTACTGGGTTGCTTTTGCTGAAAAGTAACAAAGAGTAGGTCCTTACTTTCAAGATTTTAGCACAAACTCTAGTAGGTTTACTCTTTACTACGTTAGCCAACTAGTACAGACAGAGTTGTACAATACAATTAATCAAACATAATATTCATAAACTTCCATCATTAGGGATCTCATGACTAGTGGAGTAAGTAGTCTCAGATAACGGTGAGAGGCCGACAATCGATTGATTTAAACCTTGCAAGGTAGATCTAAACACACGGTAGGCTGCCCCGCAAGGACAACTTTCCCAGGCCGTTTCCAAAAATCCTCGAGTCGGGATGAAAGGCCACAGTCTTTGGTGCAGGCTATCCGCCATACCCCGCGAGATACCCGGAATCACCATACACCATCGGTACCTAGCCAGGAGACAAACCCCAAGAGTAGTGACAGTTCCATCCCTAGTTGTCTCATTAAGGTACTAGGCTTACCGGTCCCATTCCCGACAAGTGTTTAGTATGTTCAAACACTTAACCCACAATTGCCATTGGACCGGAGCCCAATCCCATGCTCTTACCACGTGAGCAATCCAATTAAGGATATATTGTGATTCCTATCTAGGAACCTATTCTCGCGAGTGAGGTCATCACCCGGCGACTTGTAACGGTCCTATAGCTTAGCAGCTATTGACCTATCATACTAGTAAGGACAAGGTACCTAGGGATCATGCATCTAAGGTTCCATTCAACTCCTGAACTTAAATGCACAATCATCCATAGATAATTGAATATTAAAAAAATAAAACTAGGTTAGATGCACCGGAGCTTGCCTTCGTCAGCTAGGTTAGCCTGGGCACCCTCGGTGTCGTCGAGTACTTCCACGTACTGCAGCGAAGCGGCTCCTCCTTCCTCGGTTTCCGGGACAAGCGAGTAATCTCCGTCCGGAAGATCTACACGGAATGCAATGCAAGGTTTAGGTGATGTGATAGGTTGTTATCTTGCCCAACTCTTGTTGTTCATATCCACCTTAACAAGTATCTAGATAGTACATCTCTTTTAGGAAGGTTATTAGTTATATGTGACTTATTCTTTTATTGCACATTTGAATTTAATGTTTCCTTGTACTTATTATTTTATGTGAAAGTAGTCCTTTTCCTTTCACAAGCAAGAGTACGAACAATATGTTTATTCATGAATTAATTTCTTACCAGCAAGGATATTTAATTAACTTTTAATTAAATTGGGTAATACTTTCCAAAAAGAAAATGGATTTAAAAGGGAATTTCCTTATTTAATTTCTCTTTATTCCTTTAAAGGGCTTTAAAGCTTTTTATTAAGCAATAAATTACCCAAAATTTAAAGAAGTGTTTCTTAAGCATATTAGCACCTATACTGGTCCATTGGACCCACATGCCATGCTTGGAAGCTAGGCAATTTATTAGTTTTGAAAAATAACAAAAGCTAGTTAGAAGGACAAGGTAAATGCACACAAAAATAAATACTCAACAAAATGATCCAAACTTTCTCACACATGTTATATGGTCCAAAAATAGCCTAGGGATGTAGCACATACATCTAGAACTATTGCGGAACTTGAGTTATGCATTTTCAAAGAAAATGAAGCATAAATTAAGAATAAATACTCTGGTAATTATAAAATTGTGATTAATTCACCAGAGGTGTGTTTTAGAATAAAAAGACAATGTGCAAAAGTTGGTTGCAAAAACCTAATTATTTTTAGCTAGAAATATCATTTATGCAGATCTGGCAGAGATGGAAAAACACTTTTATCAACAGATTTGCATCATAACTTTGTGCACTTTTTGGCATAGGAGCTAGTCATGACCTAACACACAACATATCCAAAAATTAGCTACAGAGGATTTATAGATTTTGAGATATTGCAGATCTAGGTTTTTCACATTTGTATTTTTCATGCAAAAACTATCAGGAACTAGCTCAGGCAAGAATAACAAACGTTGTAGGTTATTTCACAACGAATCCAACAAAATTGGATTTGCATTTTTTCTGATTTTTCTACGATTTTCTACGCAATTTACAAGAAACAACCAAAGCACTTTTACTATTTGAGTTACCCTTTCGCGGTGAGGCCCTCGGAAAGATTTCTTTTCTTGCAATGTGGTCCTTGGGCGCCGGCCAGCGGCGATTCGGCCAAATTCCGGCCAACCGCCGACTGGGGCCGGCCGGGCACAGGCGGGGGAGGGACCTTGGGTCCTAGGGGACCGATTCCGGGGCTCGGATGGGGGCGAGGAGAAGGCCGGCGAGGGGGCGCGGCGGCCGGGGAACGGTGGCCGCCGCGGGCTGGGTTCCGGCGGCGTGGGCTCGATGCGGGGGGCATGGGGCGGTTGGGGAGTTAGGGTAGGGGCGAGAGAAGGGTGGTGGCAAGGTTGATTTGGCGTGCGGGCGGCCCCGAGCCCGAGAGCTCGCCGTGGGCGCCATCGATGGCGGCGGCGGCGTCTCGGCCCGGTGGGCGGGCGTCTGGCGCGGCGGGGGAGGGGTGGCAGTGCCTAAATAGGTGAAGCTCGAGCATCCTAACGACCGGCGGACAGACGGGGCTCCACGGGGCGGGCGACGGCCATCGGACCGCAGTGCACTCGCGAGACGTACGGTGGCGCGGTGTTCTAGACTTCCTCGGCATGTGCACGGCGCGGGGAAGGGGCGACGTTGGAGAGCGGGCCCTCGGGCGGCGTGCGCGCGCGGCCACCGAGGGCGAGTGGGCTGCGGCGCGGGTGCGGCGGGGTGCGGCGGCGCGGGCGGGGCGCACGGCGCGGCGCTCCGGCACGCTAGAGCGAGGCGACGTCGCGGCCGGCCAGGAATTGTTTCGGACTGGCCCTGTTCGAGCGACAAAACTCAATTTTTTTGCAACTAAAGTGCTCTGAGTGATGAATAGGAAAGTTGTAGATCTCACTACCCTCTACAACTTCTACAAAGGCTCTAGGGTGTTTTTCTCAACGGATTTTGCAGGAACGTCGTGCCAACTTTGAATGCCGCCATGTCACTGTGCACAGGAGCTACTGGCAGTTGACCAAGTTTTTCACCCTTTTCTGCTCAAAATTTGAAATGTCAATCTACACGAAAGTTGTGTCCCTCAACAAGATGGACAACTTTCATAAAGGTAGATTTTGAAGTGTTTAGGTGAAATTCGGAGAACGCGGCAAAAGTTCCGGACGACATTTGCCGACGTCAATGGTTAAGCGGGGTTTGACCGTGTCTTTGACCAAGGGTTGACTACGGGTGTGTGTAGACTTGGTCAAGGGGTTAAATAGGGTTCATTGGTGAGGTTTTCGAGGTGATGACCCAGGTTGACCTAGGTTTGACCGCTGTCGGCCGGTTTGACTCGGCTGATTCGGCCATTAGCGCTAATGCCGCTAATTAAAAACCTGGGGCGTCACATACGGCCGACCCCCGCCACCTCTCCTTCCCCATGCGCCAGGCACTGAGGCATCGGAGGAGGCCTCTCAGCTACTCTGGGACCGCGACTCCTTCATCGCCAACATCAGGGAACGGCTCCTTCAAGCTCGCAACTATGCCAAGCACTACTACGATCGTCGTCATAACGAGCTGGAGTTTGCCGTTGGGAATTGGGTCTGGCTACGCCTCCTGCATCGCCCGACTCAGTCCTTGGAGTCGCGGGCAAAAGGGAAGCTCGGCCCTCACTATATGGGTCCATTCCGCATTGTCGAGCGCATCGGGCAGGTGGCCTATCGCTTGGCATTGCCGGAAGGCGCTCGTCTCCACGACGTCTTCCACGTCGGCTTGCCGAAGCCCTTCTACGGCGCTCCACCGCCAGCGCCCCCTCCTCTACCGGCTCTCGAGGAGGGCCGCCTACTGTCCATTCCTGCAACGGTACTACAGGCTCGGCGCACGCTAGACTCTTGGGAGCTGTAGGTCGAATGGGAGGGCGAGCCTAACAAGGAGATCACCTGGGAACCACTCCAAGACTTCAAGGCGCGTTTTCCTGCATTCCAGCTAGAGGACGAGCTGTTTGTGGAGGAGGGGAGAGATGTTACGGGCCAGCAAAACCAGGGCCCGGCGCGCCCAGGGGTGGTGGCACCCCCCAGGCCCATCACCTATTTCCGCCGCCGTTTCCGTAAGCGTGGCTAGTTGGTTTCCTTTTCGTAGATGGATTACTTTCCTTAGATATTTTTGTGCTTGGAGATATATACTCCCGAACTGGGAAGGATTGAATAAGTTGGCAATCAATCTGATTGCTGGCCTCAAGGGCCAACCCTAGACCCCTCAACTCTTCTCCTCGCGCTACAGTAACTGCGAGTACTGTAGCGCCGCCCCTCTTCTCCTTTCTGCGATCACGGCGCACCAGCGCCGCTGTCGTCCACCGCCTCCGCCTCCTTCTCACTCGTATTCCCTGCGAGAGATCCCCGGTAGGGCTAGGAACCCTATCAGTGGTCTTCGGCGACAACCTCGGGGAGAAATAGGAACTCGCGCTCACCAGTTTCCTCCGAGACAATGCTGACATATTCGCATGAACCCCATCTGATAAGCCAGGTGTTCCAAGGGAGCTGGCTGAGCACTCCTTGGATGTAAGCAAGACGGCCAAGCCTGTCAAGCAGATGCTACGCCTCTTTGCGAAGGATCACAAGGAGGTCATTAGGGTAGAAATATTAAAGCTCTTAGCTGCCGGATTCATCTGTGAATGTAAAAACCCGGTTTGGCTTGCCAACCCGGTGCTTGTACCCAAGAAAACCGGCCAATGGAGAATGTGTATCGACTACACCGATCCCAACCGACACTACCCTAAGGACCCCTTCCTTCTACCGCGCATCGACTAGGTCGTCGACTCCACCGCAGGAAGTGTCCTGTTATGCTTCCTCGACTGCTACTCGGGCTATCACTAGATAGCCTTGAAGGTCTCTGACCAGGACAAGACGACATTCATAACACCGCACGACATCTACTGCTACACGACCATGAGCTTCGGCCTCAAGAACGCTGAAGCGACCTACCAGAAGGCCATCCAGAAGTGCTTGGAATCCCAAATCGGCAAGAACATTGAGGCCTACATCAACGACGTGGTCGTCAAGACCACCGACGAAAACAACCTCATCATCGACCTCGCCCAGACCTTCGCCAAACTCCGGCACTACCGCTGGAAGCTCAACCTAGAGAAGTGCGTCTTTGGTGTCCTCTCCGGCAAGCTTCTAGGCTTTATGGTGAGACACCCCGGCATCGAGGCGAACCCCACCAAGGTCGACGCCATCTGCAGGATGAATCGACCCACCGGGAAGAAAGATGTGATGAAGCTCACTGGCATGATGGCAGCCCTAGGTCGCTTCATCAGCAAACTTGGGGAGAAAGGCTTGCCCTTCTTCAAGCTGCTGAAGAAGTTTGACATGTTCGAGTGAACGAGCGAGGCAGATCAAGCGCTTGAGGAGTTGAAGACCTTCCTCACGACACCTCCGATCATGGTGCCCCTAGCACCCAAGGAGACCTTGCTGCTCTACATCTTCGCGTCCACCCAGGTCATCAGCACGGTCTTAGTAGCGGAGCGATCTGAAGAAGACCACCAGTACCCCGTCCAGCGACCTGTCTACTACGTTAGTGAGGTCCTATCCGATAGTAAGATCAGGTACTCACAACCCCAGAAGATGCTATACGCTCTCCTCATTACGTCGCGCAAACTGCGACATTACTTTCAGCCGCACAAGATCAATGTCGTTTCCAGCTTCCCTCTCTAAGAAATCTTACGCAGCCGCGACACCGTGGGGTGCATCATCAAATGGTCGGTCGAGTTGGGCGAATTCGACCTTGAGTTCTGCCCGCGGCAGGCCATCAAGTCCCAGATCCTCGCCGATTTCGTCTCCGAGTGGACAGAGACCTAGCAACCCCCGCCGGCGGAGAAGCCGAAGCACTAGAAGATGTACTTCGACGGCTCCCTGAACCTCGAAGGTGCAGGTGCAGGCGTCCTCTTTATCTCGCCCCAGGGCGACCACCTGAAGTACGTTCTACAGATCCACTACAAAGCGTCTCAGGACCATGTGTGGTTCGAGGACCGGTGGATGGTCGCTTCATGGTGTGATGAGTGATTGACAACGTTGTGTGAACTAATTCTTGGCTAAGTATTGCAGGTGCAGGTTCCAGTTTGACTGGTGTTGGTGCAGGCGAAGAACAAGCGCGAAAGGTCATTGCTGGTGAGGCCTCCAAGTGTGGAGAAGACAAGTAGGCTTGGTTCGAGGGACCCGGTGGCCAGCGGGGTCAAGTGTGGACCGCATGGTGGCAAGAACGGCAAGATGAAGTCGAGGACGGTTTCTTGGTTGAGCCACAAAACCAAGGTCAAGCCGGGACTTCGTGGGAGCCAAGTCATGAGTGGTGACTAGCGGAGGCTACATCAAGTTCGCGGGGTTTGCTGTGGTTCACCAGAAAACCATCGGGTCACTCGGTTGAGCCACAAAACCAAGGCCGAAGACTGGGCGTGGTTGTCAGGCCAAAACCAACCTGACCAGCTTGGAGAACCGGTCTGACCGGTTTGGGGTCGCAGGGCGCCGGAAGCTTCGAGGCGGAGGACACGCGTCGGGATCGCAAGGCTTGCATCGAGGCTACGCGAAGTGCGGTCGCCGGGCATCCGTCCGATGGTGCTACAAAGACAAATTCCTAAAGTACCCTTGATGGGCGTGTATCCTAGTTTAGGCTTCAGGGCTATTTTAGTCGTTAGGCTTGCCTCCATATAACCCAAGTGGTGAGAGGATGGCAGCCATCTCTTAGAACCCTAGCTCATTTGGTTTTCCTGTTTTCCCTTCCTATTTTCCTTAGGATTTCTATAGGACTAGCTTGAGAGCTTCATGGTGAGATCTTGTGAGAGGGAAGGATGATCGAGCGGAAGCTAGACCTTGTATGAACCTTTCATGGTATGTATAGATGATTTGGCGTGGTTCCTCAAGGCTTGATTGTGTTCCTCCTGTTTTTCCTTTTTGGTGATTTTTGGAGCTTTTTCTTGGAATTTCTGCGGGGAAGTTTTGGGGGAGTTTCATTGAGTTCTTGTTTGATGTCACATATGAGGACCTTGTGCTTGTTTGCTTGGTGTTTGATCCAACAAACCCTCCGAAACGGCTTCGATTTGGGTGTTTTTGGTGGTTTCCATGGGAAGGTGTCCTTGAGCGTTGACTTCCGATTCCTCTTGGTTGAGTGAGTTTTGGGGACCGAGCTTTTAGCCAAAGGTAGCCCACGAGGTACCCCAACTATCCCCAAAGTCTCACTTTGATCCATAGAACGAATTGGGAGATCGATCGCTTGGTGTGTTGAGTTTTTCCCGCGGGCTGTGTTCTTCCCGACTGTCCAGGCAAAACCGGTCTGACCGGTTTAGCCCTGTGGGCTGTTGTGAAGAGTTTTTGAGCGAGAAAGTCTCTGTCGTGCTATTTGAGGACCATGTGTGGTTCGAGGACCAGTGGATGGTCGCTTCCTTTGTGTGATGAGTGATTGACAACATTGTGTGGACTGATTCTTGGCTAAGTATTACAGGTGCAGGTTGCGGCTTGACTGGTGTTGGTGCAGGTGAAGAACAAGTGCGAAAGGTCATCACTGGTGAGTCCTCCAGGTGTGGATAAGACAAGTAGGCTTCGTTCGAGAAACCCGGTGGCCAGCGGGGTCAAGTGCGGGCCGCATGGTGGCATGAACAATAAGATGAAGTCATGGACGGTTTCTTGGTTGAGCCTCAAAACCAAGGTCGGGCCGGGAATACGTGGGAGCCAAGTCATGAGTGGCGATTGGCGGAGGCTACACTGAGTTCACGGGGTTTCCAGTGGTTCACCAGAAAACCACTAGGTTCCTTGGTTGATCCACAAAGCCAAGACCGAAGAACCGAAGATGGTGCTGCAGTTGTGCCAGACCGGTCTGACCGGTGGTGTGACAACCCGCCCAGGAAAATACCGTACTATCACCTAAGACCGATCCACTTTGGTCGTTAAGCAATAGTAAAGTATCATCCTGTCGTTAGTTGCCGGGTTAACGCCCGATAAATCACTTGGAATTCGTATAGAGGATCGACATATGCATTAAAACTCACGCGAAGACGAGTCCAGGGTACAACACGAGTTAAAAACAATTTATTACAAACCATTGTCCATGACCTGGAGTAAAGGTTCAGAGTTCAAAAACAGTGGAAATAAATTAGGCTAGCACAACGGTAAACATCACAGGAGGCCATCCATGACGTCATCACTTGTCGTCACCCTTCCGGTCAACAACACCTGCAACAACAGTTTTAAAGCAAGGCTGAGTATACTAATACTCAGCAAGACTTAACCGTCGGGTGATAACTACATCACCAAACTCTAGACATGAAGGGAACGTATCAGGTGGAAACCACCCCACCGGTGCAAACTATGGAAACTAAGATCTGGAGCGCCGGATCTCCATCTAAAGGCCATGGATCGAGCTGCTGCCATTTTGTACAAAACCGCCCGCCACCCCTTGAGCCTCATAGGTTTTTTCGCGAAAACCCCCCCGGCACCCCATCCCTTCCTCGCACCAGAGCCAGCGCCGCGACGATTTGTTTCCCCGCGAGGCGGCGCCCGCGACGCCTCGTTTCCTACGGGCGCCGCCGTCCGTCGTGGCCGCGGGGAGCCATGCCCGCCGGCGCTGAGCAGTTGCCCGTGGACCGCGGGGAAGGCCAGACGTCGCAGCTTCAAGGCCAAACGCCGCGGAGAGCCATGCCACACGCTAGACTGGCCGCCATTGACACACACACGACGTCGCCGTCGCCATTGCCCGCTGTTCAGGACCCTCAGCGGTACCCGGCATCCTTCCCTCAAGCGTGCCAGCCCCCAGCGCCTGCGATTCAAGCGCGGCAGCCCCCAGCGCCTGCCATTCAGGAGCGCCAGCTGCCTGCGCCCGCCGTTCAGGAGGTCCAGGTGTCGTCTGGCGCCGTTCACGACATGAACTCCGGGAGCTCATCATCACGTGGTGTGTTTCTCAACTATGGACTCTGCGACGTTGGTTTCTTTCATTTTTCATTTGAGAAATAATCTGATCACCTGTATTCGCCTCAGTGGATGCCCGACCTGTATTAGCCTGTGAATCGTCGGACGGTCGAGAGTCCCCGGTACCCCGCGATGTCGAGGACTCCGGTAGTCCCGTACGTCATGGTTAGTTCCCCCCATAATCATTGCATTCAGTAACATACCATGCATCATCTGATTTTAGTTTCATGCATTTAGTTTAGTTTAGTCCAGTCCATAATCATTATATGTTTGTTCAGTTCAGTTTAGTCCAGTCCATAATCATTATATGCTTGTTCAGTTAAGTTTAGTCCAGTCCATAATCATTATTTTCATCGTGAATTGTTTGATGATCGGTCGTTCTTTACTGGTTTTCATGCAGTGAACAGAGAACATTCGAAGCCTAAGGTTGGAATGATATTTGATGCACTCGCAGATGTGGAGAAATTTTACAAATCCTATGCACACGATAATGGTTTCGCTATTCGTGTTGGTCAGCACAAGAAGGGAAATGATGCAATATTATTCAAGCGGTATTATTGTGCAAGGGAAGGGTACAGAAAGGAGAGTGTAAAAGATGTCCGAGATGAAGTTGGGAAAAAAGAAAGACACCAAATGTGATGGAAACGAGATGTGGTTGTCCGGCACACATTGTTGTGAAGCTAGATAGTGACAAGAAGTATCAGATATTTTCAATGGTTGAGGAGCACAACCATGGTTTTGTATCGCCGGATAAGAGACACTTGCTGAGATCCAACCGTAATGTCAGTGAGAGGGCAAAGAATACTTTGTTTAATTGTCATAAAGCTAGCATTGGCACGTCCATGGCATTTTGAGGACCATGTGTGGTTCGAGGACCGGTGGATGGTCGCTTCCTTGTGTGATGAGTGATTGACAACGTTGTGTGGACTGATTCTTGGCTAAGTATTGCAGGTGCAGGTTGCGGCTTGACTCGTGTTGGTGCAGGTGAAGAACAAGCGCGAAAGGTCGTCGCGGTGAGGCCTCCGGTGTGGAGAAGACAAGTAGGCTTTGTTCGAGGGACCCGGTGGCCGGCGGGGGTCAAGTGCGGGCCGCATGGTGGCATGAACGAGCAAGATGAAGTCGTGGACGGTTTCTTGGTTGAGCCTCAAAACCAAGGTCGAGCCGGGACTACGTGGGAGCCAAGTCATGAGTGGAGATTGGCGGAGGCTACACCGAGTTCGCGGGGTTTCCGGTGGTTCACCGTAAAACCACCGGGTTCCTTGGTTGATCCACAAAGCCAAGACCGGAGAACCGAAGACGGAGGTGCGGCGGCACCGGACCGGTCCGACCGGTGGGTCGACCGGTCGGCCGGTGGGGACCGGTCGACCGGTGAGGAGCACCGGTCGACCGGTGTGCGACGATGCAGTCCGGAATCTTCGAAGCGGAGGACACGCGTCGGGATCGCATGGCTTGCGTCGAGGCTACGCGGGGTGCGGTCGCCGGCATCCGTCCGATGGTGAAGGCATCAAGAATTCCAAATCCGCCCTTGAGGGGCTTGTATCCCTAGTTAGTAGAGAGGGGCATTTTAGACATTCGGTTGCCTCCATATAACCCAAGAGGTGAGAGGATGGCAGCCAACTCTTGGAACCCTAGCTCATTAGTTTTCCTATTTTCCACCTATTTTCTCTAGGTTTTCCTTAGGACTAGCAAGAGAGCTTCACGGAGAGATCTTGTAGAGAGGGATGGATGATCGGGCGGCTTGCTAGACCTTGTACGAACCTTTGTTTCATGTATAGATGATTCGGCGTGGTTCCTCAAGGTTTGGATGTGTTTTCCCCGGTTGTTCTTGGTGGTGATTTTCGGAGCCCTCTCTTTGTGATTTCTTTGGGGTGTTTTCGGGGCTTTTCTCTTGGGGATTTGATGGGGGAAATTTGTGGGAACTCTTCGTGGTTCTTTGGGTTGTGATTCCCCTCCCAAATCCGTGAGAAAAGGTGCTCGATTTTGGGGTTTCTTGAGTTCTTGGGTTGGAAGTGCTTTCGGCGGGATTTCTTCGATTCCTCCTTTTTGGACGAGTTTTGGTGGGATTAAACTTGGCTATGGACTCCTCATGAGGTGTTCCTGATATCCCCAAAGTCTTGTTCAAGTCCGTGGAGCGATTCGGGAGATCGAGATTTGGATTTGGGGGAGTTGACCCGCGGGTCTTTGTTCATCCCGAGTCGCCCGTGCTTCACCGGTCGACCGGTGCTCTTGACCGGTCCGACCGGTGCAAGCCCTTGTGGGATTTTGCTCGGGTGAACGTCTTGGTGTGTTCGTTGTTGTCCCGTGTTGCTGCTTGTTTCGAGTTTGGGTCCGTTTGGTGGTCGGTTGGCTCCGTTTGGTGCCTTGGGGGCTTTCGGGTCGCCATCGGTCCGACCGGTGTGTCTCACCGGTCGACCGGTGTAGAGCCACTTAGTGAAAGTTGCTCGGTTTCACCGGCGGGGACCGGTCCGACCGTGGTGCTCACCGTCCGACCCGTGTGAGTCTGTAGGCTCGAGGTTTGGTTTTTCCGCCGCGTTTCTCGGGTCGGAAGGTGGTGTGTTGGTTCCTAGGTCCGGTGGCACTCCGGTGGCTACGTGGGCTTGACCAACCTTGGTAGTGAGTCGGAGACGTGTGTTGGAAGCCGTGTTCATCTTGTTGGAGTTTCTATCTCCTTCGAGAAGAATTTTTATCGGCTCCCATTCACTCCCCCCTCCTCCCGGTTCGCCGTATCGGTCCTTCAAGTGGTATCGAGCCGGTTCGGGTCTTTGTTGACTCTAACCAGTCTAAGATCCAAGGATGGCGTACCGGAACGGGGGTTCGGGTCCTCCACACTTCGATGGCAAGAACTACCGGATGTGGAGCAAGCGGATGGGTGCGTTCCTCCGCGGAAAGGGTCGACCGCTTTGGGATGTCACGGTGGACATAGGCTATGTCCACCGATGGATTTACTTGCTCCGGGGTCGAGGGACGGATTCGACGCCAACAATAAGGCGGTCGACTACTTGTTTCGTGCTTTGTGTCGGCCCCGAGTTCAATCGGGTGCACACCGAGCACTTGGCTTGTAGGATTTGGGCGGTGTTGAAGGAGGCGCATGTTGGGAACGCCCGTGTTCGAGCACGGATGTATGCGACCTACGGAGAGAGTACGAGAACTTCACTCATCTCCCCGGTGAGTCCATCGATGCCTTGTTTCAGAGGTTCACGGTGGTTGTGAACAACATGAGGGCCAATGTGGACATGCTCCCGTACGATGATCATGATAGAGCGGTCAAGCTCTTACACTCTTTGGATCGTACGATTTGGGGCGGAATGTTCGAGGCCATTGTGGAGTCGGAGAAGTATGACACTCTGACGGTAAACGAGCTGTTCTCGAAGCTCAAGTCGGCTGAGGTGGATAGGGGCATGACTGCCAAGCTCGAGGGACCAACTGATTCCCATAGTCTTGCCCTCGTTGGTGGTTCCAAAGGAAAGACTAACTCTAACCCATCCACCAGGATGTTCTCGTTTTCCTCTTTGATGTCTATGCCAGATGAGGAGTTTGATGACCTTGGAGAGGACGAGCTGGCACTGTTGACGAGGCGGTTCGAGAGGCTGCACGAGAACCACGTGAACATGAGGAGGAACACGAGGACTTGCTTCCAGTGCGGCAAGCGGGACACTTCGTCGCCGACCGCCCGAGAAGGCCGAGAACAAGGACAGCTACAAGCACAAGCCGAGGATGAACGATGGCAAGTACCGTTCGAGGCGTGACCACAAGAGCAAGCACAAGAACAAGTACAAGGGTGAGCGAAGATCGAGGAAGAAGGAGAGCCGAGGCAAGGCCCGAGCGATGGTTGGAGCGAGCGACGTCGACTCCAGTTCCGCGTACTCCACCTCGAGCTCGAGTAGCAGCGACGACGAGGGAGATCGCCGCAAGAACAAGAAGTCGTCCAAGAACACGAGCGGGGCGAGTGCGCTTCGCGAGAGATGGCTTCGCACCATGGCGTTGAGCTCCGGCGGCAAGAAGAAGGCACACGGAGCAACTCGGACTGCGAGTCCGACGACGAGGTGCGTGATGAGCTTCCCTTCTTGCGCCGGGAGAATGAGAGGCTTGGCTCTTTGCTTGATAACCGTGATGACATGCTTAGAGAGGCCAAGAAAATGAGGAAAGAACTTAGGGCTTCACTCGAGGATGCTAGGACTAGAGTGGGCGAGCTAGAGACACGGGTGCTTGATAGCTAGCTTGAGATTGATTCGCTTAAGGCTAGCCCCGTTGTTTCGATGAGAATGATTGTCTTGATTGCTCCATATTCCTTGCTGATCTTGCTTTGTTTAAGGAGAAGCATGCCTCCAAGTGTGAGGAACTAGATGTGCTTAGGGTTGAAGTGGGCGAGCTTAAGTCTAGACCTTCGCTTTTCTAGGTTCTTGCACTTCTTGCCCCGTTTTGCATGCTAAGATTGATGAGATGCATGCTTACACTAGTTCGCTCGAGGCTAAATTGAAGGAACCCATGCCTACATCTTGCTCTACCCGTGAAATGCATGCATTGAAAAATTTGGAGCTTGCACATTATGTTGATCGTTTGCGGGATGAGAATGATGATTTGAGGAAGTTGATGGGTTGGTTGTCCTGGTCACGAGCCTCAGTTGAGAATGATGATCGAGGCCTTTAAGAGGCAAGATGGTGAGGGGCTTGGGGCAAACAAGGTTGGTGAGGGAAGTGGAGAGAATATCCCGGAGCCACCAAAAACCCACCACAAAAATGATTTCCCACCAAAACCTAACCATCTAAGGAACCGACTAGACACAACCCCAGCTCCACCCGTGTTTCCTACACCAACAAATGATCTACAAAAGCCTATCAAGTTTGTGAGCACTTCGGGGAAAGTGTTCTTTGGGAAGGAGAGTGAGAAGGCTAGTGGTGAGAAACCGGTGGAGGGTTTGAGTGGAGAGAAACCAAGTGAGCGACCACATCCCAAGCCAAAGCCTAAGCTTGTGAGGTTCCATTGTGGCTATTGTGGGAGAGATGGCCATAAGGAGGAGTTTTGCTTCAAGAGGAAGCGAGAGGAGAGAATGGAGAAGGAGTGGGCAAACAAGGACAAGTACCACCCTTCCGATGGTGTACTTGAGCCTCGTATGCAGATGCCCGGGGGCAAGGCGATTGTGAGGACGGTTCGGGCTTGGGGAGAGAAGAAGGCTGCGGTGGTGTTGCTGCCCGGGTCACACCGGTCGGACGGTGTGGAGCACCCGGTCGGACCGGTGCGGGCACAGACGGACGGTTGTTCGGGTTTCGAGCTCGTACGGGTCCGAGGGTTGTTTCGGTGGTCGTGGTTCGGTGGTTGGGCCGGAAAGGGTGCGGTGGTCGGTTGCTAGGCGTTCTCCTCCTCGTGCTCAATACGGGGATTGGAGGAGTCGTGGCATTGAGTTGGAGAGGAAGGATGTTCCACGGGCTTTCTTGCGTGGTTTTGGTCCTCCTCCAGGCAGAGAGGGGTGGTTCCCTCAGGGTGGTTACCGTGGTGGTGTTCGTGGAGGTAGTTTTGGTAGGAGAGATGCTTTGGTTGGTGCTAACCCCACTTTCGAGAAAATGGCTCGGCCTTTGGTTTTCCTCCTTTGGTACTAACCCCGATCTTTGAGTCGTTTGTTCGCTCACGTGCCTAGTTTTGATTTTCAGGTGGGAGACTTGAAGAACATTTGGTTGATTGACTCCGGTTGCTCGAGGCATATGACCGGAGACAGGGGGTGGTTCTCAAGTCTCGTCCCGGTGGTGACGAAGAGGTACATCACTTTTGGGGACAATGGGCGTGGGCGTGTGCTTTCGAAGGTGAGATAAAAGTGAGTGACAAGATCACTCGAGGCGTGTTGCTCTTGTTCAATCGGCCGGGGTACAATTTGCTTTCTGTGTCCCGGTTGTTGGATGAGGGCTTTGAGGTGTTGTTTCGGCTGGTGGTTCTCGGATTGTGGACTCTCGAGGGGACCTTGTCCGTATGGTCGTTCCCGAGGGTCGGGTGTTTCGTGCTTGTTTTTCTCGGTCTTCGGGTGTGGAGCGTTGTTTCTTGGCCGGTTCTTCGAGTGAGTTGTGGAAGTGGCATAGGAAGTTGGGTCACTTGAGCTTTGACCTTTTGTCTCGCTTGAGTAAACTCAATTTGGTCCGAGGATTGCCACGGCTGAGGCTTGAGAAAGAGTTGGTTTGTGCTCTGTGTAGGCATGCCAAGATGGTGGCTTCTTCTCACCCGCCTCTCACCGATGTGATGACTGAGCGTCCATGCGAGGCTGCTCCATATGGACCTTGTTGGCCCGGCTCGTGTGCGATCTCGCGGGTGGGAAGTGGTATGTCCTTGTTGTGGTGGACGACTATTCTCGGTATGCGTGGGTGTTCTTTCTCGAGGATAAGGGGGAGACGTTTGGTTTTGTTCGAGATCTAGTCTTGAGGTTGAGGAACGAGAGGCACGGAGATGCCATACGAGCTATCCGTAGTGATAATGGCTCGGAATTCGGGAACTCTCGTTTTGAAACCTTTTGTCATGACTTGGGTCTTGAGCACCAGTTTTCGAGTCCGTATACGCCTCCCCGGAATGGTGTTGTGGAAAGGAAGAATAGGACCTTGTGCGAGATGGCTCGGACGATGCTTGATGAGCATAGGACTCCGAGGAGGTATTGGGTCGAGGCCGTGAATACCGCATGCTATGTGTCGAACGGATATACCTCGAGTGCACAAGAAGAAGACATGCTATGAGTTGATGCATGGTCGCACACCCAAGGTGAGTCACTTCCATGTCTTTGGTTGCAAGTGTTTCATTCTGAAGAAAGGCAGGAAGTTGGATAAGTTTGAGGCTAGGTCTGTCGATGGCATTTTATTTGGTTATGCATCTCATTCTAGAGCATATCGTGTGCTCAATCTTGAAACTAACCAAATCATGGAAACTTGCGAGGTAACCTTCGACGAGACAGAGCCACGTAGTCAGCTTGTCTTTGAGTGTGCAGGTGATGATGAGCTTGGCGAGGAGATCTTTCAGGAGGAGGAGCATGAACATGGAGATGATGAGGATGGAGGTGCGGTGCCCCCGAATCCGAACATGTACCCACTACTTCGACTACGATGATGGATGGACCCTCTGCTACACCTACGACGACAAATCAAGAACGAGGAGAAGGCGATATTGAGGGGGGAGGTAGCTTCGAGGCGAGAACCTCCCCGGCGAGTTCAAGTGGATCACCCAGCTTCGAGGATCATCGGCGACATGAATGAACGCACTACACGGTCGAGGGTTCGAAACAATTCCCATTTTGCTCATGCTGCATTTGTTGCTTCTTTTGAGCCCAAAGACATTGGACACGCACTATCTGATCACAATTGGGTTAACTCGATGCATGAGGAGTTGGAGAACTTTGAGAGGAATCAGGTGTGGGAGTTGGTTGACCCTCCCCCAGGGTGTAAGCCGATTGGTACTAAGTGGGTGTGGAAAAACAAAGAGGGAGAGAAGGGTGAGGTTGTGAGGAACAAGTCGAGACTTGTTGCCCGGGGGGTTCGGTCGGAAGGAGGGGATCGACTACGAGGAGACCTTTGCTCCCGTAGCCCGTTTGGAGGCGATTAGGATCCTTCTAGCCTTTTCTCGTGGCTAAAGGGTTCAAGTTGCACCAAATGGATGTGAAGAGTGCTTTTCCGAATGGAGTGTTGGAGGAAGAAGTGTATGTGAGACGACCTCCGGGGTTTGAGAGTGAGAAGTACCCCCACCGGGTGTACAAGTTGAGGAAGGCGGCTCGTATGGGTTGAAGCGGCGCCTAGAGCTTGGTATGGCGAGGTTGAGGGGGTTCTTGTTTGAAAGAGGTTTTGAGATGGGGAAGGTCGATCGGACCTTGTTTTTGCGAGGGCAGGCGGAGATATCCCGATTGTGCGGTGTGTACGTGGATGATATTGTCTTTGGTGGCTCGTCTAACTCTCTTGTTGCAAGGTTTGCGGATGATATGAGCGGGAGTTCAAGATGAGCATGATGGGTGAGTTGCGCTTCTTCCTCGGGCTACAAATCAAGCAATCAAAGGAAGGAACATTTGTGCACCGGGCTAAGTACACCAAGGACATTGTGAGGAAGTTCAAGATGGAGGACTCCAAGGCTATGACGATGCCGATGAGTACGACTACGGCTCTTGATGCGGACGAGGAAGGTGAACACGTGGACCGGAAGGAGTACCGGAGCATGATCGGGTCACTCCTCTACTTGACGGCGACGAGGCCGGACATACGGTTCTCGGTGTGTCCGTGCGCTCGTTTTCAAGCGTCTCCGAGGGACTTCGCATCGGCAAGCGGTGAAGAGAATTTTCGGTACTTGCGTCACACTCCCGACTTCGGCCTTTGGTACTCCGCGTCCTCTTCTTTGGCGCTTCATGGTTTTTCGGACGCGGATTTTGCCGGGTGTCGGTTGGATAGGAAGTCCACTTCGGGACTTGCCGAGTTTTGGGTTCTTCGTTGGTGTCTTGGTCTTCCCGTAAGCGGTCGAGTGTTGCTCAATCCACGACCGAGGCCGAGTATGTTGCTGTCGCTAGTTGTTGCTCTCGGCTCCTTTGGATCACCTACACCATGAGTGACTTTGGTGAGGAGTATACCCATGTCCCACTTCAATGTGATAGCACCAGTGCCATAAGCGTTGCAAAGAACCCAGTGCTCCATTCCAAAACTAAACACATAGAAGTGAGGTACCATTTTCTGAGAGACAACGTTGAGAAAGGAAAGATAGCTTTGATCCATGTACCCACACATGACCAACTAGCCGATATTTTCACCAAGCCCCTAGATCAAGCAACTTTCACTCGTTTGCGGGGGAACTTGGTGTGTGTTTGATTTCTTGAGTTGGGTGTGTGGGAGCTCTCTTTTGCCGGTGGTGTCGAGCCCGTTTTGCCTCCCCTCGAGGAGCCGGTTTGTAGCATATGTATAGCTTTCCTTTGTGCATTTCTTGCATTTGGCATGGCATATGTAACATGATGTATAGGCATCCTTGTATCTTAGATTGCATGCATTTTGTATCATATGCATTGGTTAGGAAAAGCTTCTCTCATATACATTGTTCACCATGGAATGAGATATATGTCTTTGTGAGCTTGGTTGGTATGCTACGGTTAGTTTGGCTTAGCTCTTGATGATCTTGATGAATAATCCATGGTTGATAGCTATGCTTTTGAAAAATGTCACATGTATGCTCTCTCATGTGTAAATGCCTTTACATGCTCTTGACATGTTTGTGTGGCCTTGCTATGCTTAATTTGTGGTTGGATGGCTAGTTTATTGATCATATGGGGCCAAAGGCTCATTTGCCATCATGAATGTTTAGCCCTCTTGATTTATCTTGTGGAGGAGCATAAGTTCCTTTTTGTCGCAAAGACATTTCATGTACCATTTACAAATCTGAAAATGAAATGAAAAATGCTTGGAAAATATGCTCCCATGTCATACGTGCTGAATTTAATTTGCTTTGGGTGCTAAACCGTTGCATGATGCCTACCAATGAGAAGTCTCATAAATAGAAGTAGGCACATGGCTCGGTGGCTTTGACATGACATGAGGTGCTTGTGGGTGTTTGTGATGGTCTTACGATTAGAATGGCTGTCCTAGCATGAAGTTTGTGTGGCTTTGCCATTTTCATATGCTTTGATCATGTTTAGGACTTTGCTCATGAGAGGCAAGTTTTTCGCAAAATTGCCAAAATCCATCTTAGCTTCGTCCAATGGTTGTGAAACTTGGTGATCATGTAGTTGAGATCGATACGAAGCCGTAGAGTATCTAACTTGCTCATTTGGACATGTGTAGCATCCTATGTTGAATTTTGTATATTTGAGAAGCTCTAGGTTGAAAGTTTTGCATTTTTGGCTTGATTCATGCATTGCCAACAAGGGGGAGAAGTTTGAGCTTGAATTGGCTTAGTGGATGCATTTAGAAGGTTTTCAGGTGTTTTTGAGCCATTTCTGGGCTCTGTTGTGCACCGGTCTGACCGGTCAGGGTCACCGGTCTGACCGGTGTGAGTGCTGGTTCTGTACACATGTTGCACACCGGTCGACCGGTGGTGTGGACCGGTCGACCGGTCGGGGCTGTTTTTGTTGCGGCTGCCCCTTTTGTTTCAAGTGGTGTCTTGCATGCATTCGTCCAGGGGGAGGTGCATTGGTTCAGGGGGAGCTTGCATGTGTGCAGGGGGAGCTCTTTGAGAGTTTTCGAGCTTTGTTTCGGTGGTTTGCGCTCTTTGCTTGAGCTTTGCTTTGTCTCGGATGTGTCGAGTCGTTGCCCTTGCCTAAGGGGTCTGAGACTTGTTTCCTTCAAGTGATCTTGCTCTTTGCCTTTGTTCGGATTCCGATCGCTTGTTGGAGTTTCTTTTTGTTCGTTTCTTTTCTTTTTCTTTTCTCTCTTCTTACTTTCGTGTGGGTGTTGTCAATGCACTCATCAAGGGGGAGATTGAGGACCATGTGTGGTTCGAGGACCGGTGGATGGTCGCTTCCTTGTGTGATGAGTGATTGACAACGTTGTGTGGACGATTCTTGGCTAAGTATTGCGGGTGCGAGGTTGCGGCTTGACTCGTGTTGGTGCGGGTGAAGAACAAGCGCGAAAGGTCGTCGCCGGTGAGGCCTCCGGGTGTGGAGAAGACAAGTAGGCTTTGTTCAAGGGACCCGGTGGCCGGCGGGGGTCAAGTGCGGGCCGCATGGTGGCATGAACGACAAGATGAAGTCGTGGACGGTTTCTTGGTTGAGCCTCAAAACCAAGGTCGAGCCGGGACTACGTGGGAGCCAAGTCATGAGTGGAGATTGGCGGAGGCTACACCGAGTTCGCGGGGTTTCCGGTGGTTCACCAGAAAACCACTAGGTTCCTTGGTTGATCCACAAAGCCAAGACCGGAGAACCGAAGACGGAGGTGCGAGCGGCACCGGCACCGGTCCGACCGGTGGGTCGACCGGTCCGACCGGTGGGGACCGGCTCGACCGGTGAGGAGCACCGGTCGACCGGTGTGCGACGACGCGGTCCGAATCTTCGAAGCGGAGGACACGCGTCGGGATCGCATGGCTTGCGTCGAGGCTACGCGGGTGCGGTCGCCGGCATCCGTCCGATGGTGAAGGCATCAAGAATTCCAAATCCGCCCTTGAGGGGCTTGTATCCCTAGTTAGTAGAGAGGGGCATTTTAGACATTCGGTTGCCTCCATATAACCCAAGAGGTGAGAGGATGGCAGCCAACTCTTGGAACCCTAGCTCATTAGTTTTCCTATTTTCCACCTATTTTCTCTAGGTTTTCCTTAGGACTAGCAAGAGAGCTTCACGGAGAGATCTTGTAGAGAGGGATGGATGATCGGGCGGCTTGCTAGACCTTGTACGAACCTTTGTTTCATGTATAGATGATTCGGCGTGGTTCCTCAAGGTTTGGATGTGTTTTCCCCGGTTGTTCTTGGTGGTGATTTTCGGAGCCCTCTCTTTGTGATTTCTTTGGGGTGTTTTCGGGGCTTTTCTCTTGGGGATTTGATGGGGGAAATTTGTGGGAACCCTTCGTGGTTCTTTGGGTTGTGATTCCCCTCCCAAATCCGTGAGAAAAGGTGCTCGATTTTGGGGTTTCTTGAGTTCTTGGGTTGGAAGTGCTTTCGGCGGGATTTCTTCGATTCCTCCTTTTTGGACGAGTTTTGGTGGGATTAAACTTGGCTATGGACTCCTCATGAGGTGTTCCCGATATCCCCAAAGTCTTGTTCAAGTCCGTGGAGCGATTCGGGAGATCGAGATTTGGATTTGGGGGAGTTGACCCGCGGGTGCTTTCATCCCGAGTCCCCGGCTTCACCGGCCCGGCCGGTGCTCTTGACCGGTCCGACCGGCAAGCCCTTGTGGGATTTTGCTCGGGTGAACGTCTTGGTGTGTTCGTTGTTGTCCCGTGTTGCCGCTCGTTTCGAGTTTGGGTCCGTTTGGTGGTCGGTTGGCTCGTTTGGTGCCTTGGGGGCTTTCGGTCGCCATCGGTCCGACCGTGTGTCTCACCGGTCGACCGGTGTAGAGCCACTTAGTGAAAGTTGCTCGGTTTCACCGGCGGGGGACCGGTCGGCCGGTGGTGCTCACCGGTCCCGACCGTGTGAGTCCGTAGGCTCGAGGTTTGGTTTTTCCGCTGCGTTTCTCGGGTCGGAAGGTGGTGTGTTGGTTCCTAGGTCCAGTGGCACTCCAGTGGCTACGTGGGCTTGACCAACCTTGGTAGTGAGTCGGAGACGTGTGTTGGAAGCCGTGTTCATCTTGTTGGAGTTTCTATCTCCTTCGAGAAGAATTTTTATCGGCTCCCATTCACTCCCCCCTCTCTGTTTCGCCGTATCGGTCCTTCACATTTCGACTTCTCCAAGTCAGTGATGGTGGTCCTGAGAATGTTGGTTGCACACGGAGGGATTTGAAGAACTATTATCGTGACCTGAGGAGCAAAATCAAGGATGCTGATGCACAGATGTTTGTGGGACAGCTTGAGCGAAAGAAGGAAGTAAATCCTGCCTTCTTTTATGACTTCATGGTGAATGAAGAAGGCCGACTTATTCGTGTATTTTGGGCAGATGCCACATGTAGAAAAAATTACAGTTTATTTGGTGATGTTCTTTCAGTAGATGCAACATATACCACTAACCAATATGATATGAAGTTTGTGCCATTTACTGGAGTAAATCATCACCTGCAAAGTATTTTCCTTGGGGCAGCATTCATGTCTGATGAAAAGATTGAGTCATATGTGTGGTTGTTTCAGATATTTCGTAAGGCTATGGGTCAAGTGCCACCTCATCTAATTATAACAGATGAAGATGCAAGCATGAAGGCTGCTATTGCTCAGGTTCTACCAACTACAGTACATAGATTTTGCATGTGGCATATCATGGATAAGGTGCCTGAGAAGGTTGGTCCCTCCATAAGAGAGGATGAGGAGTTCTGGGTCAGATTCGGCAAGTGCGTATGGGGCTCTGAGGATCCTGATGAGTTTGTGTCTGAATGGAATGCTATCATGACCAAATATGGGCTCATGAAAAATGAGTGGTTTTCCACAAAGTTTGATATGAGACATTCATGGATTCCGGCATACTTAATGGACGTACCTCTAGCAGGAATCCTTAGGACCACATCACGATCGGAGAGTGCAAATTCCTTTTTTAACCGTTTCATTCATCGAAAATTGACCTTCATTGAGTTTTGGCTGAGGTTTGACACAGCTTTGGAGTGTCAGCGCGAAGAGGAGTTGAAAGCCGATAATGCAAGTCTGCATAGTGATCCTAAATTGCTCACACCATGGCCCATGGAGAAGCAATGCAGTGCCATATTTACACATGAAGTTTTCAAAAAGTTTCAGGAACAACTCCTAGTTGCAAGAGACCATTGCATCATTCAAGGGATTTCAGAGTCCGAAGATATGAAAATTGTCACCATCAGCAGCCTATCTAGAAAAGAGCGAGTGGTTCAGATGAACAAGTCAAACATGTTTGGTACGTGCTCCTGTAAATTCTATGAGTCTTATGGTATCCCGTGTCGTCATGTCATACAAGTCCTTAGAGGTGAGAAGCTTAGTGAGATACCATCAATTTATATTATGAAGAGATGGGAGAAAAGATGTAAAAGGTGAGTTAACAAGACTTTTTTATGGCTGTTTTTATTTCTATGTTCGTTATCTCAATGTGGGCTACTGCTGATTTGAAACCTTTTGATTTCACAGAGAAGTGTTCTTTGATGAGGAAGGCAACCTCTTGGATGAAAAGGCGAAAGATCCTATGGAGGTGGCTATGCGGAAAAAAGTGTCAGAATCGCGCAACAAGTTTGAAGACCTAATCCAAATGGCCAAGAACTCTGAACCAGGGATGGAGCTTTTATATTCTTGTTTACGCAACCTTGAAGAACCTCTCAAAAAAATAATTCCTGCTGCTACAGTTAATAAACAAGATGAGTTTGAATCTTTCCTTGGTAGCAAGATTCCAAATGAAGTCGAGATACGTCCACCAACTGACATCGTGTCCAAAGGCCGAAGCAAAAGAATTAGGAAGAGCAAGGAGAAGAAGCCACCAACAAAAAGGAAGTGTTCGAGATGCAAAGAAATAGTGAATCACGATGCACGGAATTGCCCACTGAATCGAGTTGCCTAATTGTAATCTCCAGTGTTTTCTGTTAATTTTCAGTGTCTTTGAGTTATTATGTGCTACCAAATGTACTGTTGCTAGAGATCATTTGTGTCACTAAGTTAACTGTTTTCTGTTGAGTTAAGACCTACCATCATGTTTCTGGAATCAAAAACCAAGCTGCAATGTTAGTTTAATTTCTTTCTGAGCATTATTGATTCAATTGGTTTTGATAAAAGCTGGGAGAGTAAAAGGTAATGGTGTTATGATCTGCATGATTTGTTTATATATTATTCAATATTCTGTAATGAACCGGCAGTAACCAATTATTTGACTTTGGGTGCACGTTCATTTACTTTGGGTGCAAATTACTTGACTCAATGGTGTTGATCAGTCCTTTCAGAATGTTTATTTTGGCATTTAGATGAGAAATCTTTTTGGTTCTGGTTCTTCCCTTTTTTCATTTGGATTATAGTTGCGGGGGTCTATTAGAGCCTGATATGTTATCAGGAATATTCAGCAACATCATATATTCAGCAACATCATATATTCTGGTTCTTCCCTTTTTGGTTCTGGTTCTTCCCTTTTTTCATTTGGTGCATCAGTACCATAGCCCCCAGATCCCAGCAACATATTTCTGTGATTTCTAGATCAGAGAAGCCACAATTTTACAATTCAATTTCCAGAGCTGAACCTGAGAAGTCACAATTGAACAATTTATGTAGTTCAGACACAATTGCACAACAAAATCATCATTTTATTTCACTGCCACGCTTCACAAACAATTGCATTACATAGGAGGCACAATTGCCATTACAGTTTTCATATGAAACAGTAGGAAGTACTGCATCCCCTGTTTTGATACACTCGATCCCTCGACACACAGCAGCAGACAACAACAAGTACTGCATCTGGGCTTCCCTATTTTGATAGACACGATTTCTCAACACACAGCAGCAGACAGCAACAACCCTTCCATCCACTTGGTCCATTCCAATGCAGTCCTCACTTTCTTCCAGCCATTGGGCACTTGCACTTGTTGGAGCATAATCTGCAAGGAGAACAAATAGACATGTTCAGAAGTTTTGTGTCTGAACCAATAGAGAACCAATGAGTTTGTGTCTGAACCCGTCCAGGCACTGCAATTTTAGCATGTTCAGGCAAGGAGACCAATGTACAAGTTCAGATCATGCTATTCACATTGCACATGTTCAGGCATTTTAGCATCACAACAGTCAGCACCACACATTCAGGCACAACAGTGAGCAGCACTGCACAACAGAGAGAAAGGAAAGGAAACCACAAATCTTGTGCGCCGCCGGTCAACTCCCACCTCTACTTGGACCCTGTGTGCCGCCGGCCAAATCCTGTGCGCCGCCAGCCAAATCCTGTGCAGGGGCGCGACACAAAGAGGAGCAGCGCGAGGCAGCGGCGCAGCTTGGACCGATGGACTGAGGGGTGGTCGCGCACCTTGCAACGGCGGACCGAGAGGCGGCGGCGCAGCTTGGACCGGCGGATGGAGAGGCGGCGGCGCAGGGATTAGGGTTGGGGGTGGATTGAAGATGACTCGCGGCCATGCGCGTGGGGGCAAGGGGGTTCAGGAGGGGACCTGCAGCAGCTGGTGAGCGCCGGCGGGCATGGCTCCCCGCGGCCATGACGGACGGCGGCGCCCGTAGGAAACGATGCGTCGCGGGCGCTGCCTCGCGGGGAGGGAGGGAAGGAAGGGAGGGCGCGGCTGGCTCTGGTGCGAGGAAGGGATGGGGTGCCGGGGGGTTTTTCGCGAAAAAACCTATGAGGCTCAAGGGGTGGCGGGCGGTTTTGTACAAAATGGCAGCAGCTCAATCCGTGGCCTTTAGATGGAGATCCGGCGCTCCAGATCTTAGTTTCCATAGTATGCACCGGTGGGGTGGTTTCCACCTGATACGTTCCCAGACATGAAAGGCTTTTGGCTGGTGGGGTTTCTTTTGCTGAACAGCTACTACGAGTAGGTCCTTACTTTCAATATTTTAGCACAAGTTCTGATTGATTACCATTTCTAAGTGTGCCATCTAATTCAATCGAGAATTGGACAAGCAATTAATTCATACAACAATATTCTCCGAGTTCCATCATTACGGGATATCATGGCCAGTTGATTAAACAGTCTTGGATAACGGTGAGAGGCCGACAATCGGTTGATTTAAACCTTGCAAGGTAAACCTAAACACACGGTAGGCTACCCCCGCAAGGACAACTTCCCACGCAGTTCCCAAAAGTCCTCGGGTTGGGAACAGAGCCTACAGTCCTGGGTACAAGGTTAGCTGGCATACCCCGCGAGGCACCCAGTCTCACACATGCACCCCCTTCCCGGTAGCTAGCCGGTAAGGTGAATACTCAAGAGTAGTAGGGAAAAGTTCCCGCGCCGTCTCATTAAGGTACTAGGCTTAGCGGTCCCGTTCCCGGCAAGTGCTTAGTACATTCAAAAGCTTAGCCCACGAAAGCCACTGGACCGGAGCCCAAATCCCCTGCTCTTACCACATGAGCAATCCATTTATAAAGATCTTATGATTCCAACATAAGAATCTATTCTCGCGAGTGACGAACATCACTCGACTTGTACCGGTCCTATAGCAGCAAAGCAGCTATTGACCTAGCATACTAGTGATAGAGCATAGGTACCTAGGGATCATGCATCTAGGGTTTCAATTCAACTCCTGAAATGTAAATGCGCAATCATAGCAAACATAATTGCATAATTTTGAAAGACGGGGTTAATGATTCGGGGCTTGCCTTCGCTGGCAAGGTTGGCCTTGGGCCCTTCTGGACTTGGGTCCAGGTCTCGAGCTACGTCCACATACTGCAGCTCTTCGTCGGCACATTCGTCTCCTCCTTCTGGCACGAGCGTACGTCTACCGTCAGAAGGATCTACACGAAGATGCAAATGCAAGATTTATTCGACGATTTTTAATTTAATTAACCACAAACAATAAATGACAACCAAGGGGTGCATTAGTTGGACACATTCACCTAGATAAGAATACATTCAGCATACTCTTCCAAAAAGGAACAATATGCAGTTCTTTATTAATTATTCTTTTTGGTAGTGATTGTGTACATATATATATGTAAGTAATTTAATTTAACTCCACAAACAGTAGTGGGTGGGTATATTTAGCCTTTCAAAACGATTTACAACCACTCACAAGGTTACTAAAGATGGGTTGGTGAATTTTCCCATTTAAATGACTATTAAGCCTTTACTTGCTTCCATATCTTTTATTCACGAAATTAATTAATAAAATTCATTGGAAGGGTGTGTTACACAATACACACCTATAACAAGCCACTGGACAAACATGCGTGCTTGGGATAGTTAGAAATTAATTATTTTTTGAAAATAACAAAAGCTAGCTAGAAGGACAAGGTAAATGCACACAAAAATAAATATTCATCAAAATGATCCAAACATTCTCACACATGTTACATGGTTCAAAACTAGCCTAGGGATGCAGCATATACACCTAGAACTATTATGAAACTTGACTTATGCAATTACCAAGAAAAACAAGCATAATTCAAGAATAAATATTTATGTTAATTATACAATTGTGATTAATTCACTAGAGATGTGTTTTGGAATAACAAGACAGTATGCAGAAGTTGGTTGCAAAAATCTAATTATTTTTAGCTACAAAAATCATTTATGCAGATTCTGCAGAAATGGAAAACAATTTTTGTAAAAAGATTTACAATATAACTTTGTGCAATGTTTGGCACAGGAGCTAGTCATGACATAACAAACAACATATCCAAAAATTGGACACAAAGGATTCGTAGATTTTGAGATATTGCAGATCTAGGTTTTTCACATTTCTATTTTTCATGCAAAAATTACCAGGAACTAGCTCAGGCAAGAATAACAAAACTTGTAGTATTTTTCATCATGAATCCAACAAAATTGAGTTTGCATTTTTTTGATTTTTATACGATTTTCTACGCAATTTACAAGAATCAGCAAAACACAAGTACTATTTGAGATGATGTTTGCACTGAGGCCCTGGAAAGAATAGGGATCTTAAAAATATGCCCTTACTTTGCGGATTAGCCCTCAGAAAGAACTGAGGGCGCGCAATGTGGTCCTTGGGGCGGCGGCCGGCGCGGGAGGTGGAATTCCGGCGAGGTCGGCCGGGACGGGCGTGGGGCGGTCCAGGGGTGCCTTAGGCTCGGTTTTGGCTCTTGGTTGGGGCGGTGGTAGCGCCGGCAGGGTCGCATGGTGGCGGCGACCGAGGCGAGCCGCTGTGCTCCCCGCTCCGGTGAGGTTGCGGTCGGGGGCAAGGGATTGGGCGGCGCGGGCAGCTTCGGTAGGGCTAGAGGAAGTGTTGGAACGGTTGCTCGGCCGCGGGAGCTAGTGAGGACGTGGCTCGGCGGCGGCGGCCATGGAGGGCGGCGGCGGCGTGCACGGGCGGCCGCCGGCGGCCGTGCACGCGAGGCGAGAGGGCGGCGGCTCCTTTATAGTCGACGCGTGAGCTTCCTAGTGACCGGCGGACGGACGGTGGCGCCTCGGGTGGGCTCGCGGCGGGACGACACCCGTCGGACCGCGGGTCGTAGCACGGGCGGTACGACGACGCGGAGCGCGAGGCGTTCTCGGTGTGCGAGCGGTCATGGGGAAGGAGCGGCTCGGGAGGGCGCGTCCTCGAGCGGCGCACGCACGCGGGCACCGAGGCGGCGGGGTGCGGGCGCGGGACGGCGCGCGCGCGCGCGCGCGCGCGCGCGCGGCGGCCCCGCGACCGTGTCGCGCCACTCGCTTTGAACGTGTCAAACTCCAAAAAAATTGTATAGAAGTGCTCCAAGTGGTGAATAGGAAAGTTGTAGATCTCATTGCCCTCTACAACTTTTACAAAGGCCGTATGGTGTTTTTCTCAACGGATTTTGCACAAATTACTGCCAAACTTTGAATGTCGCCATGTTTCGGTGATCAGGAGGTACTGGCGGTTGACCAAGTTTTTCACCAATTTCCACTCAAAATTTGAAATGCCAATCTACATGAAAGTTGTGTCCCTCAACAAACTGGACAACTTTCATAAAGGTAGATTTTTAAGTGTTTAGGTGAAATTTGAAGAACGCGGCAAAAGTTCCAGACGACATTCGCCGACGTCAATGTTTAAGCGGGGTTTGACCGTGTCTCCGACCAAGGGTTGACCACGGGTGTGTGTAGGCTTGGTCAAGGGGTTCAATAGGGTTCATTGGTGAGATTTTTCGAGGTGATGACCTAGATTGGCCTGGGTTTGACCAGTATCGGCCGGTTTGACTCGGCTGATTCGGTCATTAGCGTTAAAGATGCTAATTAAAAACCTGGGGCGTCACAGGTGGATACCGGTCTGACCGGTGAGGAGCACCGGTCTGACTGGTGTGTGACAACGCAGTCCAGAATCTTCGAAGCGGAGGACACGCGTCGGGATCACAAGGCTTGCGTCGAGGCTAAGCAGGTTGCGATCGCCGGGCATCCGTCCGATGGAGAAAACTTGAAGACTTCCAAAACCACCCTTGAGGGGCTTGTATCCCTAGTTGTTAAGTAAGTGTATTTTAGACTTTCGGTTGCCTCCATATAACCCATGAGGTGAGAGGATGGCAGCCATCTCTTGGAACCCTAGTTCATTTGCTTTCCTATTTTCCTTCCTATTTTCTTAGGATTTTCATAGGACTAGCTTGAGAGCTTCATGGTGAGATCTTGTGAGAGGGTTGGATGATCGGGCAGCAAGCTAGACCTTGTATGAACCTTCTTGGTATGTATAGATGATTCAGCGTGGTTCCTCAAGGCCTTGTGGTGTTGTTCCCGGTTGTTCTTGGTGGTGATTTTCGGAGCCCTCTCTTGGTGGTTTTCTTGGGGTGTTTTTGGGACCTTTCTCTTGGGGATTTGATGGGGGAAATTTGTGGGAACCTTCGTGGTTCTTTGGCTGTGATTCCCCTCCCAAATCTGTGGTGTTCTAGGGTTAGAGGAGTTCTTGGCGGGATTTCTTCAATTCCTCTTGATTTGGCAAGTTTTGGTGGACAAAATCGTGGCTATGGACTCCTCATGAGGTGTTCTTATCATTCCCAAAGTCTTGTTCAAGTCCGTGGAGCGATTCGGGAGATCGAGGTTTGGATTTGGGGGAGTTGACCCGCAGGTGCTGTTCATCCCGAGCTGCCCAGACTACACCAGTCTGACCGGTGCTCTTGACCGGTCTGACTGGTGCAAGTCTTTTGTGGGATTTACCTTGGGTGAGCTGCTGGACTCGTGTGTCTTTGGGTCTTGGTGCTGCTGGTCAGTTCTTGGTCTGTTTGGAGTTGTTTTGTTAGGTTTTGTGTAGGGTTTCCCTTCCGTGCAGGTTGTGTTTTGGGGGTGGTTTTGTTCTAGGGCCTAGAGAAGTCACTGAGGCTTTCTGGAACACTTGTTGTGCGGCTGCGTAGCCACCGGCCTGACCGGCGCTGTCCACCGGTCTGACCGGTGTCACCAGTCTGACCGGCGCAGTCCATCGGTTTGACCGACGCGGCACTGGCAGCAAGCCGTGCAAGTTTCCGTTGTGCGTGTTGGTGTGTTTTGGCTCGGAAGGTTGTGTGTTGGTTCCTAGGTCCAGTGGCACTCTAGTGGCTACGTGGGCTTGGCCAACTTGGGTAGTGAGTCGGAGACGTGTGTTGGAAGCCGTGTTCGTCTTGTTGGAGTCTTCATCTCTTTCGCGAAGAATTTCTATCGGCTCCCATTCACTCCCCCCTCTCTGGTTCACCGTATCGGTCCTTCACTATTGTTGCTCTTGTTCAAAGGAGGAGAGGTTCTTGAGGCAGTTTTTCTCTCGGAAGGGTTTTTGGGGAGTTCTGGACAGAACCGGCCTGACTGGTTTGCTAAACCGGTCTGACCAGTTTCCCCTACTTGGCGAAAGGCTAAGTCCCACAGAAGCGGTCTGACTGGTTTCAGAAATTGGCCCGACCGGTTTTAGGTGCCAGCAGCTGTGTTGTGTGTGTTTCTGCTACGTGTGTCGAGTGGCTGTTGGTTGGGTATTGCTCCTAGATCCAGTAGCACTACAGTGGCTGCATGGACTTGGCAAGAGAAGCCTATGGAGGCACTTGAGTGAAATCGGGTTCATAGGCCGAGTTCTTGAATAGAATTTTTATCGGCTCCCATTCACTCCCCCCCTCTCTGGTTCGCCGTTCGGTCCTTCAAGTGGTATTAGAGCCAGTTCGGGTCTTTATTGACTCTAACCAGTGTAAGATCCAAGGATGGCATACCGGGAACGGGGTTTGGGTCCTCCACACTTCGATGGGAAGAACTACCAGATGTGGAGTAAACGGATGGCAGCGTTCCTCTGTGGAAAGGGTCAGATCCTTTGGGATGTCACAGTGGACACAGGCTATGTCCAGCCGATGAACTTCCTCGCTCCAGGATCGAGGGACATGTTTGACGCCAACAACAAGGCGGTCGACTACTTTTTTCGTGCTTTGTGTCAACCTGAATTCAGTCGGGTGCACACATAGAGCTTGGCTTGTAGAATCTGGTTGGTTTGAAAGAAGCTCATGTTGGAAATGCTCAAGTTCAGGCTCAGATGTATGCGAGTTACCGTAGAGAGTACAAGCGCTTCACTCATCTCCCCGGTGAGTCCATCGATGCCTTGTTTCATAGGTTTACGGTGGCGGTAAACAACATGAGGGCCAATGTGGACGTGCTCCCGTACGATGATCATGATAGAGTTGTCAAGCTCTTACACTCACTAGATCGTACGGTTTGGGGCGGAAAGTTCGAGGCCATTGTTGAGTCTGAGAAGTATGACACCTTGACGGTGAATGAGCTATTCTCAAAGCTCAAGTCGGCTGAGGTGGATCGAGGTATGACAGCCAAGATTGAGGGCCCGACTGACTCTCATAGTCTCTCCCTCATCTGTGGCTCGACAGGAAAGTCTAATGCTAACCCATCCACCAGGATGTTCTCCTTGTCCTCTTTAATGACTATGCCAGATGAGGAGTTCGACGTGCTTGGAGAGGACGATCTGGCGCTGCTGACCAGGCGGTTCGAGAGGATGCACGAGAACCGGGTGAACATGAGGAGGAACACGAGGACATGCTTCCAGTGTGGCAAGCGGGACACTTCGTCGTCGACTGCCCTGAGAAGGTCGAGAACAAGGAAAACTACAAGCACAAGTCCAAGACGGATGGCAAGTACTGATCAAGGCGCGACCACAAGCATGAGCACAAGAGCAACCACAAGGACGAGCGACGATCGAGGAAGAAGGAAAGCCGATGCATGGCCCGAGTGATGGTTGGAGCGAGCGATGTTGACTCCAGTTCCGCATACTCCACCTCAAGCTCGAGCAGCAGTGAAGATGAAGGTGATCAGCAAGGGCAGGAAGTCATCCAAGAACTTGAGCGGGCTGAGTTGCTTCACTAGAGACGGCTTCTGCACCATGACGCTTAGCTCTAGCAACAAGAAGAGCAACAAGAGCGACTCGGACTCCGACGACGAGGTAGGAGATGAACTTCCCTTCTTGCGTCAGGAGAATGAATGACTTGGCTTGTTGCTTGATAATCGTGATTACATGCTTAGAGAGGCTAAGAAGATGACGAAAGAGCTTAGGGCTTCGCTTGAGGATGCTAGGACTAGAGTGACTGAATTAGAAACACAGAACTTGGATGCTAAACTTGAAATTGACTCGCTTAAGGCTTCACCTGTTGTTTCTGATGAAGTTGAATGTGTTGATTGTCCTATTTTCCTAGCTGATATTGCTATGTTCAAGGAAAAGCATGCCTCCAAGTGTGAGGAACTAGATGTGCTTAGGGTTGAAGTGGCTGAGCTTAAGTCCAGACCTGCTTTGCTAGGAGCTTGCACTTCTTGCCCTGTTTTGCATGGAAAATTTGATGAGATGCATGCTTACATTGTTTCGCTTGAGGCTAAGTTGAAAGAACCTATTCCCGCTTCTTGCTCTACCTGTGAATTGCATGCTTTGAAGAATCTGGAACTTGTACATTATGTTGATCGTCTGCAGGATGAGAATGATGAGTTGAGAAAAATGATGGGTTGGTTGTCGGGGCATGAACCCCCAGCTGAGAATGATGATGGAGACCTATAAGCGCCAAGATGGGCGTGGGTTTGGGTCGGAGAAAATTGGGGAGTCTAGTGGTGAGGGAGAAGAAAAGATTGGCGATATCCTTGCTCCACCAAAAACCTACCACAAGAATGCCTATGTCCCTAAGCCCAACCCACTTCTAAACAAACTTGACACAAATCCAGATCCACCCATATTCCCTCACTCCACAAATGATTTCCAAAAGTCCATCAAATTCATAAGCACTTTGGGGAAAGTGTTCTTTGGGAAAGAGAGTGAGAAGCCTAGTGAGGAGAAGCCGGTGGAGAAGTCGAGTGGAGAGAAACCAAGTGAGCAGCCCAATCCCAAGCCTAAGCCTAAGCCCGTGAAGTTCCATTGTGACTATTGTGGGAGATATGGTCACAAGAGTGAGTTTTTCTTCAAGAGGAAGCGTGACGAGAGAATGGCGAAGGAGTGGGCTAACAAGGACAAGTACCATCCTCCCAATGGTGTACTTGAGCCTCGTGTGCAGATGCCCAAGGCCAAGATGAGTGTGAGAACAGTTCCGGCTTGGGGAGAGCAAAAGGTTGCAGGAGGTGTTGCTGGAGGAGAGAAACCAGTCAGACTGGTTTGGAGACAGGAGGGGGCCAATTTGTTTTTCGTGCTCGTGATGAGTCTCGGTTTGTTGCAGGAGGTCGTGGTTCTGGTGGTTGGTCTGGAGAGTTTGCAGGTGGTTAGTTTGCTAGGCGTTCTCCCCCTCGTGCTCAATACGGGGATGGGAGGAGTCGTGGCTTTGAGGTGGAGAGGAGGAACGGCCCACGGTCTTCCTTTCGTGGTTTTGGTCCTCCTCCAGGTAGAGAGGGTTGGTTCCCTCATAGTGGTTACCGTGGTGGTGTTCGTGGAGGTAGCTTTGATAGGAAGAATGTTTTGGATTGTGCTAACCCCACTTTGGAGCAAATGGCCTAGCACTGGTTTTACTCTTTTGGTACTAACCCCAGTGCTGAGTCGTTTGTTCGCTCACGTGCTCGTTTTTTAATTTCAGGTGGGAGACTTGAAGAGCATTTGGTTGATTGACTCCGGTTGTTCGAGGCATATGACCGGAGACAAGGGGTCATTCTCAAGTCTCGTCCCGGTGGTGACAAAGAGGTACATCACCTTTGGGGACAATGGGCGAGGGCGTGTGCTGTCAGAAGGTGAGATTAAGGTGAGTGACAAGATCACTCTCAGGTGTGTTGCTATTGTTCAATCGCTTGGGTGCAATTTGCTTTCCGTGTTACAGCTATTGGATGAGGGTTTTGAGGTGTTGTTTCGGCCTGGTGGTTCTCATATTTTGGATTCTCGAGGGGACCTTGTCTGTATGGTCGTTCCCGAGGGTCAGGTGTTTCGAGCTGATTTTTCTCAGTCTTCTGGTGTTGAGCGTTGTTTCTTGGCTGGCTCTTCGAGTGAGTTGTGGAAGTGGCATAGGAAGTTGGGTCACTTGAGCTTTGATCTTTTGTCTCGCTTGAGTAAACTCAATTTGGTCCGAGGATTGCCATGTTTGAGGCTTGAAAAAGAGTTAGTTTGTGCGCCATGTAGGCATGCCAAGATGGTAGACTCTTCTCACCCGCCTCTCACCGATGTGATGATTGAGCGTCCATGCGAGCTACTCCATATGGACCTTGTTGGTGGATCGGGGATGGGAGCCTTCTCCATCTTGCCCTCCTCAAAGCCGGTGCACTTGGATCTAAAGGTCACAAGCGACTTGGTTCACATGCGCGGGCGCGGCAGCGGCAGACCTAAGCTCGGCGGCGCTACTACTTTCTCTGGGCATTACGCGGCTGTGGAACCCTAACTCTGAGTGGAAATGGAAGCAAGTGAAGCCCCCTGGGCCGCGGATCGACCTTATATAGTCAGGCCTCAGTGGCGCAATGGTCGGCCACGCCCCGAGGTCTATCTGGCATGAATCACGGCAACCCAACGGGCTGGTGCCCTCAACGGATCTATCCCCCAACGGCTCTTTTCGGCCTAACGGTTGTTTTGGCAGTAACGGCTAATTCTGGGCGGGAATCCGCGTTCGCTGGCTTCCACGTGATGTTTCAGCCAACGTGGACTCGCTATACTTACTCCAAGCCCCCAACATCCAAACCAAGACTTCGCATCCAAGGTCGCCAGCGACCTACAAACGACCTGTTCTAGGTCGCTTAGGCGTCAATAGCCTCCAAGATCGCCCCGACCTCCTCTCAATTGGTTTGCCTCGCAACCCCTAGGCCCGGTTGCCTTCATGCCTTCTAGGTCGCTGTGACCTACAGTGGCTCCCCTATCAACGGCCCTGCGCTTAATGGCTCTATTGCCCGTTGACGACCTCTGTGGTCCTATTTACAGAGCTTCGCTGAGGCCTCGTAGCCCACCAGGTCGATCTCGACCTCCACATCCTAGGGTTGACACCCCTGCGCTGCGCCACTGCACAAGCGGCCATGTCGATCCAGGTCGGCACGGACCCCCACGTCAGATATTATGGCCTTCTTAAGGTCGACGTACTGCCGTGGCAATACCGAGACCTTGGCCATGCCATTGTTGTCTCGGGTGCCCAACCACAGCAATCGACACACATTAGTTACTATATGGAACTTGTGCGTACAAGCTTCGAAAGCAACAAAAGACCTTGGCCCAAGGCCAAGTTACAAAGGTACAAACATGTTAAAGGTCCTGATCTACCTTACATGGTGCAAGCGGCGCAACCTAGACTGATGAAGCGTGTCGCAAGCTGTTGACGGTGAAATTCCATCAACCTAGCCATGAGTTTACCTTCGGTGTTGGCATGACTTTTATATCTTATCCATTGGTACTAACCCCCTTGGTATAACAAGTTCGTTTGTGCATGTCGGTTTTGGAGTTTAGTGTTTATGCAGGGTTTTAACATTGAAAGAAAGACTTCCGGGATAAGTTCATCAAGCACCTTCACAAGACCTTGAAGCCCGGTACAAGTCATGCAATGAAGCAAACTTGACTACAAGAAGCCCAGAGACCTAACTCGAGAAGATGACAAACCCCGAGGACCTAGTCGGAAAAGTGTTGAATCTTGCGGGACAAGGAGCTTCATCCAACTCGGAGAGAAACTAATGACAAAGGGCCCACATGCAGAAGGGGGAAGGATCTAGAAGACTCAGGAACTGACACCACGCAAAGGACGCAGGCAACTGGGCCGACGTGGGCCCAGGCTGGTCGGCCCAGGTCGGCCGGCCCGGCCCATTCTGGGGCCCAGTCGCCTCCCCCTTTGACCTTTAGCCATTCAGGATATTTATAGCCCCGGGGTCGAGAGCCACGCATCAATCCATTCGTCATCGGCCGCCGAGGAGCATAGAAGAGAGGGACACCATCTCAGAGAGGAGAGGGTCGAGCGAGTTGACTAGGGTCTCCCTAGCCGACGTGGGAACCTTGCAAGGAAGACCGCGTCGGAGTTCCCGGAGCTAGAAGAAAGATCGAGGTAGGATCCTGGTTGTGATCTTGGTTCATTTATCATGTACTAGTTGATGTAACAAGTTGAATCCGATTTCTAGTGATCAAGTGTTTCACTGAAGTCTTCGTTTTCGATCGGCTTTTCTTATATTACATCTATTCTCGAGATAGATCACATAAGATGTTCTTGTAGCCGTGGTGGCTAGAGGTGCATGTCTGACCTTCCGAAAGATCTCGACTTGTCCTCGGACTCACCCTAGACTAACCCGCACGAATAGGGGTGTGTTGTGACAGAACGGTGGCTCCAAAAGGCAGGCGTTTTCGGAGTCGGACGGGAAACCATGGTTTAAAGAGGCTTCTAATGAGATTGAACTTGCTATTTCTTCTTTTGCTCGGAACTTCAACAAAAGGCTTGATTCGATCTCTCTAGATCGGTTTATCTATCCCCCTCTATCTCTTGCTACCTCCGATCTTTAGTAGATTAGATTCATTTTTCATGTTCTTTGATTAGATGCATTAGGGTTTCATCTCTCGAAGATTGAAGTTTCTCGGCATTACTAGATCAATTCTTGCATCACACATTTGTTCCACAGATTCAATACCTTGGGTTCACCACTCGAGGGAAGAAGGGTCCCTTGACTACGACGGGAGACTTGTCCGCTTGCAAGTCTACTAGAACTTTAACACGAATATACACCGTTGACAAGCCCCTTTTTCTGGCGCCGTTGCCTGGGAACAAGTGATCAAGATTTGATCTTTTATTGCTTTTTTGTGTAATTTTCAGTTTTCTTTTATTTTTTCTTTTTGCATCTACTAACTTTTGATCATCCTAAAAATCAATCTAATCTAGTTTGTCTAACCCTAGTTTTCTTAGATGTTTTTTTACTTTTCGTTTTTTGTATATTTTGTTTATCGCTAACCCTAACAGGAGATGGACGGCTACCTCTCCAACAAACCCGATAATTTTTTGGATGATCCAGAAAAACTGTACAGGCTAAGGAGACGAAAGCACATCAAGCTAAAAATCTGGATTTTGTAGATTCAAAGTCTGAAGACGAAGGATCGTTGGAATCTCCGAAGAATTCACCACCTCAAAGTGCTCGGGAGAATCGACTTCCACCGATGGGTGAACAACCGCCGCAAAGAACGCAAGATTGGGGATCTATGCACCCCGGACATCGTCGACCTACGAATCTTGAACGTCACGAAGAACGGAAGGCCGTTCGAGATCAAGACCTCAACAATCCGCATGGTGCAACATTCACCCTTCACCGGTAAAGAAGATCCGAACCTTCACCTCCAAGCGTTCATCCAACTATGTCAAACCTTCAACAAGGATGGGGTGACTCAAGATCAAATGAGGGCGAGGCTCTTCCCATTCTCGCTACTCGGGAAGGCTTTGCAATGGTTCCACTCTCAGCCGGCGGAGACGGTGCAAAATTGGAATGTGTTGATGAGGGCCTTCATGAAGGAGTACTACTCGTCGGGGTAAAACTCAAAGCTTGCGTAATAATATTGCCACTTTTGTTCAATATCCTACGGAACTATATCGGAGGCATTCGAGCGCTTCAATGAGTACACTCGGTTGGTTCCACATCACAAGTTCCCGAAGGAGGACCTCCTGCAAAAGTTCTACCAAGGACTCACCATGGCGTCAAGGACGATCATCGATGCATCGGCGGGAGGATCGATCATCGAGCTTACGCCGACCGAAGCTTTCACTCTATTCAAAAAGGTCGCAGACAATGACACGTGGGCGTCATCCGGACGTCTACTTCCGGTTCAACCAACGGGGAATGTCAAAGGAGTCTTGCAAGTGGAGAAGGAAACATACTTGAAGGCAAGATCGATTCACTCATGCGGAGGTTGGAGAATATGGAGACAGAAAAGAAAAAGGCTCAATACTTAAAGGCTACCGAAGCAAGATCCACATGTGAAGAGTGCAGAGAATATGGCCATGTCCACAAGGATTGTCCGGAGGAAGCCAAGGTGCTCGACTACATGAGGAAGGGAGATTTGTCGAACTTCCGCTAAGGGAAAGGTAGACCCCAATTTAATGCAAGCTCATCCATTCCGAATTCGGTTCCGCCTCGTATACAATTGAAGGACTTCATGGACGAGCAAGCCAAGATCAACAAGGACACCATCACCAAGTTCAAATCCATAGACAAGGTGTTGGAGAACATCGATTGCAAGGTTATGGAGGTCGGAAGCTCCAACCATCAAGTGCTCAACATGATGAAGATGCTCGAGACGCAAGTGGGACAACTTGTCGGGTGCCTCACTACTAATGAAAGGAAGCTTCTGGGACAACCCAAAGGTCCCGAAACGGCGAAGGCGATTCAAGCACGTTCAGGAAAGGAGACCGAAGATCCAGAACGTTCCACGGGAGCAAGGAAGCCTAAACCATCCGCCTACGCGGAGGAATTTGCTAAGGAGGAAGTTACGGAGATCGTCACCGAAGAGCCCGAGTTTGAGATACCGGGAGAAGACACGAAGATGCCGCAACTCAAGCTGCACTACTTCCGAGATCATGTCAAGATGTCCGAGCAATGTAGTGCCACTATTGCTAATGGACTAGAGAAGCAAAAGGACCCCGGATGCCCGACAATTCCATGTTCCGTTGGTTCGTTCAAGTTTGAGAAGGTGTTATGCGACCTTGGAGCAAGTGTGAGCATCATGCCAAGAGATGTGTTCGAGAAGCTACGCCTACCATTGGAGCCTATGAGTATGTGTTTGGAGTTGGGTGATAACTCCATTCGCTATCCCTTGGGCATCGCCGAAGAAGTGCCCGTGAAGGTCGGACATCACTTCATCCCCGTCGACTTTGTGGTACTCGAGATGGGAGAGAGGGAGAAGCCACCACTCATCCTTGGGAGGCCGTTCCTCAAGACCGTAGGAGCTACTATTGATGTTGGCAAGGGGGAGATCAACTTTGACATCAACGGCGAGAAGAGTTCTTTCAAGTTTCGACCACGCCTCTAGGTATGCAATATGATTGAAGTTAAATATGTTCCACCTCATCATCGCATTGTTAAGGAAGAACCAAGGGAGAAGGAAGGGCTGAAGAAGAAGAAAGAGCCGAAGAAAAAGGACGTGAAGAAAATCAATGAAGATGTTGCATCCGTCAAGATAAAGGAACAAAAGCCGCATGTGAAGACCAAAAAGATGACTAAGCCAGAGAATAAGCCCGTGCCCAAGATGGTGCGAAAGTGGGTACCCAATATTGCAACGCCTGCAAATAGCGTTGATTTGAAGTAATCAAGTGAAGAAGTCTAGCCATGGACTATAAACGAAGCGCTAGGCGGGAGGCAACCCGTTTCATCGAGTCAAGAATAAGCTACCGGGAGGACAACCCGATTCCAGGTTTTTCGAGTCTTTTTAAATAATTCAGTTTTGAATTTTACTACGCAAAGACGTTAGACTTAGAAGTGGTTGAACAATATCAGAGACATAAGTCTTGGTTGAATATTTTGCTTGATCATAAACCCTTTACATAAACCCTCCTATTTGTTTGTTTGCTTCTTTTCGAGAAACCACGACCAAATAAATTCAGAACCTAACTCAACCATTCATCCTCTTTATGATGTTGTGGTTGACTTGTTTTACATGCTAAAACACACGAGTAGAGCCACAACTTGTATCTAGATGTTATTTAAATTTCAGCACGTGGTAGGACTCGCGTGAACCTAGAAGCTAAACTTTTGGTTAGTTTAAAATCCATATCCTTGGTTTCTCTAAGGTTAGAATTTTTCTAAGCCTCGTTTAATTTTATTTCATTCAAAATCTCTCTCATTTAGCCAAAATTATAACCTAAACCTATGCCCCCATGATCAAGCTGGGAAAGTTTGCTCTCTACTAATGAAGGCAAGCAATACCGGTGAGACTGATATAAATGTAGTCGGAAAATAGTTTCGACTTACATTTGTTTTTAATAGTTTAAAAACTTCTCTAAATTTATGCTTGAGCTCTTCCATAGCTCTGAAATTATTTTTAATTTTCGAAATTAGAGGAGTGCTTAGCCTTAAGACATACTTAGAAGGAGGTAATCTAGTTAAGTTAATCATGCATGCACCATGATGCATCATTGGATGCCCTCCCGACAACTTTCATCAAGACCACATGCAAAGGACAAGCATGGGTGGGCAGAAAGCATTGCTTTGCAGGAAATTCATGGTGGCATGTGAAGCAAGTGGAGCAAGGGAGCATGGACATGACTCAAAGCAAGAGCATCAAGTGGAAGGACCAATAATGCAAGCAAAGGAGTGGACGAGAGCGTTTGGGTGGTGCAACTAGTGGAGAACGCGGGCACAAAAGTCACAAAGGGGAGATGATCGTGTTGGGAAGAAGAACCGAGCCAGGGGGCAAGAACCACCCCAGGCCGGTCGGCCTAGGCCGGCCGGCCTGCCTTATAAATGGCACCCCCGATGCCCGTCTTCTGCAGGCAAGTAGCTCTCTCCTTCCTCTATTTGTGTGCTCAAGTTTTTTATGTCCAAGAACCACCGTAGACTTAGCCATCCTTCCCAAGCTTGATTGCTCAAACAATTCACACCCTTAATCCACTCAAAGTCCACATCTCGAAGTAATTTTTGAAGTGCCTAGTTACCGGTTGAAACCCGAAACTTTTTAGAGAGAAGAGTGCTGGAATCATGTGGAAGAAAACCACAAGTCTCTTCACTAAGAAGAAAGGGTCGTCGTCGTCCAAGCCATCTTCGACGACGTCTTCAAGGAGGCACTCAGTTTCTGAGTCTCCTCGGAGCATGGAGGAGGACACGGCACCGCCAAGGAGGAATGACACTCTCCTCCTCGGTGGCATGAGAGCTACAAGGAGCTCGTCCATGAGGTTTACCGAACCTCAATGGCGTACGGAGGAGCCGCCCGTCCCACCTAGTTGATCGACCTGTTCATCCGCTCCACCTCCATACACTCTGCGGTACTCCACATATGGCTTCATCATCTTGTCAGAGGAGGAGGAGAAGAAACTCTCTCGCCTTGAGAAGAGGCTTGTGGCAAACGTCGATTTCGACGATCAAGCTCTCAACTTATTGGGTTTTGGCACGGACATATATTATATGTTGGGGGCACCTTGGATGGGTGCAATTCTCTAACGGGGTGTCAGCAAACACCCACAAGGAGTTTGTCTTGGAAATTTTGATGACTATGGCGCCTATCCTTGATGAGGGGGTGCCAAGTTTATCATTCCGTTTGGAGGGAATTCAGCAAGTGGTTCCCTATGAGCACATTAGGGAGCTACTTGGGTTCCAAAAGGGAGCTCTGGAGAAAGTTGACGTGCCGGAAGGCATGTTGGATGGATTTTGGAATTTAATCTCCGGGGAAGCCCACCAACAACGAAATTCCATACGGAACCCCATTATCCAAGTATTCCACTCATGGATGTGTAAGAGGATTATGGGGAGGATGAGGGAGATGAAAGTGACTGACACGGAGTTGAATTGGCTCTACTCGGCATTAATTTCCAGGCAGCCAATAGACCCCTCATACCTCATGATCAACCGATGGTGTTGCGAGGCAATATCGAGATCGAGAGATATTGGTTCGGGGTGCTACCTCTCTATGTTGGCCATCTCCTTAAGGCCGGGAATTACAAGAAATCCCAAACATCTTCTACCTGGGACCTCTCTCGGATATGAATACATGAAGCAGGGGAAGTATATTAGTGGAGATGAGAGGGGGGGCTTTAAAGTGGCCAAAGTGAACTTACCCCTTCCGGATCCGAGATTAAGACTCTTCATTGAAGGGAAGGAAGATTGGTTGGAGGAAGGACTCCTTATGTAGAGGAGGGATCCTCCTCAACGCAAGAGGGAGGTGCACAACAAAACTATGTGCCACCGTTCGGAGGAATCCCCACACCGCCAAGTTATTACGGAGGGCCACCAATGCAAGCATGGGGGAGTGGTCCAGCCATGCCCCCACAAAGTTATGTGTTGCCCAACGTAACCTTTGCGGAGCCCTATGCACAATACCCCCAACCACAACAAAGCATGGCCATAATTGGAGGGTATGCTGCGAGAAATATGCAAAACGTCGCAGCCATCCAATCCAACGCGGCTCAACTTGGTGAAGGCAATGCAAATATTGCCTATGAGCTTGGGCGTCTTCACCTAGTACCGTCGGATTAGTTCGTTGGAGGGGATGTCCAAACCTATTGTGAGCAAGGGTACAACTACCAAGATTATCAACACCAACCGCCGACGGAAGATTAGAAGAAGGAGGAGCTTTAGTTTTCTTTTCATTTCCCTTTTCCATAATTTTCAGCTTGTGTTTGCGCAGTGTTTTCAGTTTTATTTATTTATTTAAATTTCAGAAAGTGTGTTAGTTTATTTTCAGCATGTGTATTAGTTTGTTTTCATTATGAATAAAGACACCACCTTGTTTTTACCTTTGGTAAAGTTACAAAATTTATGCCATGATGATATATGATTATAATTGCTGCTTTGTTTATCTTTGTAATTGATTTATGCATGTTAAGCTAGTGCTCTCTTAAAATAGAAATCTGAATTTATCTAAATGCTACCTTAATCTTTAGCGGAGGTTATGATTAAAATAAAGACCCATAGTGTTTTATGTGCTCTCAAGTTTTAGATGGATTAAAGATGGTTTTTATTCTTAAAAGTAATGCTAACCTTGTCATAAATACCACTTGTGTGTTGCTCTACCTATCCAAAGCCATATTTATATTTAAGTGCTTAAACCTTAGTGTACAAGATTTATTTTTGAGTGAGTTTTTGCAGGCCATGATTTCTCTGGACCGAGACTAAGAAGCTGGTCATTCCGTTTTTGCGTATCGATCTCATTGCTAGCCTTTTATCCGTGCATTGTGTATCCCCACATCGGAGATCTCACAAACCTCGCCGGATATCCACCCTTAAAACCAAAGATCATCTTTTGTGATTACCTCCATGACCACAACCTATCGTCGAGGATGGATCATCAATTCAAGGAAGATTGCAAGAAGGTGCCACGGTTGAAGATTTCAAGTATCACTCCAAAGGAAAAGTATTTCCGGTACCTACCTTATCTTTATCACCTCTTTGCCCGAGGACGAGCAAACGTCTAAGCATGGGGGAGGAGGTAGGTTCATTGCAATTTTAGAGTTCAAAGGGGAGAAAATTAAAAAAAATTGATAAAGAAGAAAAAATGATGAGAAAGAGAAAGAAAAAAGAAGAGATAAAGAAAAAAATGTATGAGAAAAGGAGAAAAAGAAAATAATCTGAGTATGAGTAAAAATAAAATAAACTCCCCGGTTCTCTAAAGTGCATTAGGAATTTCAAGGCTTCAATATCAAAAGATCCATACTCATTTTCCAACCATGTGCAATCTGATAACGAGGACTTCCTTTGTGCCTCGGGATCACTCTTTGCCATTTGCACATGTCCACCTATCTCAAGTGTGTGTATTTTTCTCTTTCCCCTCCTTGACTCAACATTATTTTCCAATGACCTTTTTGACGAGTCTCGGTAAGACCATGAGAAGCTTGTCTTGTTTTGATAACATCTCATTTATAATATCTTGGTAGGACAAAACTTTCCCAAAAAGCTCCATATAAAGCCTACCACATATATATGTTACGAGAGGGAAAGGAGTAGAATAAATAGGCTTGAGAGACAAGAAGATGAGAGTTCATGAGCAATATGCAAGGTGATTTAAATTTGTGAACTTGGTTTAGCTCTTTTTCATCTCGTTCTTTATTTCAATATTTCTGATATCTATTTAAATTTTGGGGGCATGTTAACACTTGTGGGATAAGCTTAATTAAAAATCTACCCTCCGTAGGGAAGAAGGCTAGTACATTATGAAACTTTAACAAACTAAATTTTGAGAGCATATATTTTCTCATGTATGATCAAGTGCAAGGTTTAAACAATGAAGGGCAACGATGACATCCATCGAAGGCTTACTCGAGGACGGGCAAGGTTTAAGCATGGGGGAGATGTTGACGGTGAAATTCCGTCAACCTAGCCATGAGTTTACCTTCGGTGTTGGCATGACTTTTATATCTTATCCATTGGTACTAACCCCCTTGGTATAACAAGTTCATTCGTGCATGTCGGTTTTGGAGTTTAGTGTTTATGCAGGGTTTTAACGTTGAAAGAAAGACTTCTGGGACAAGTTCATCAAGCACCTTGACAAGACCTTGAAGCCCGGTACAAGTCATGCAATGAAGCAAACTTGACTCCAAGAAGCCCAGGGACCTAACCTGAGAAGATGACAAACTTCGAGGACCTAGTCAAAAAAGTGTTGAATCTTGTGGGACAAGGAGCTTCGTCCAACTCGGAGAGAAACTAACGACAAGGGACCACATGTAGAAGGGGGAAGGATCTAGAAGACTCGGGAACCGACACCACGCGAAGGAGGCAGGCAACTGGGCCGAGGTGGGCCCAGGCCGGTCGACCCAGCCCATTCCAGGGCCCAGTCACCTCCCCCTTTGACCTAGCCGCCATTCGGGCTATTTATAGCCTCGGGGTCGAGAGCCACGCATGAATCCATTCGTCATCGGCCGCCGAGGAGCAAAGAAGAGAGGGACACCATCTCGAAGATGAGAGGGTCGAGCTAGTTGACTAGGGTCTCCCTAGCCGACATGGGAACCTTGCAAGGAAGACCACGTCGGAGTTCCCGGAGCTAGAAGCAAGATCGAGGTAGGATCCCGGTGGTTGCTGACGGTTCAAAATCGTGCTCAAGTTCACCGCAAGCCTACGGGTGACTTGGTGCCTTTTTCACCAAGGAGGGTTCTCCCTAGATTTGTCAATCCAAGGATCGGAAGCAAACTCCTAGGATTCTCCATCTAACCTATTGATCTAGCCTAACATGAAGCATCGATTGCATAAGAAGATAAACCTTAAAGATGTAAGAATTATAGCATAAGGTTGATCGCATCCATGAACGTTAGACAAGGTAAAGAGCGAACAAGGGAAACTAATGCCTATCATCTTCTAGTCGTAGTTCCAGCCAAAAGAGCACTACTAGAGAAGTTGCTATCTGTGACGATTTGCTTGTGACGCTGCTAATTTTTGTCACAGAACGGTATGTATTCCATGACGAAATGTATGTTTTTGTCATAAGTTGCAAGTGACGATGATTTGAATGAAAGAATAATGACGAAAATGAATTTTTCGTCACAAAACAGCAAAAGGAAAACGTCATAGATTATGTTTTGGTACGGCGTATGGTTATGATGAAATGGTTTGGTCACAAATTATATTTGATATCGTCATAATTTATTTGCATCGTCCGACACAATTAATGATGAAACAAATTGGTCACAAGTTTGGTTTGTACTTGACGCGCGTGGGCGCGTGGGAAAAATATGGCGGTCGGCCCACTTTCTCCACACACCGATTAGGCCCATTTTTATGCACTTAACTATCGTTAATTGTAAATGGCAAAAAAGTGCTCTCGTGGAGATTCGAACCGGGGACCAGAGGGTTCGCAAGTAATAGATGTACCACTGGACTACTCGTTGTAAGTTGTTTAGACTTTGCATTGTATCTATTTGTACATAATAATTGAAATTGGGGCCACATCGTGACATGTTAATGGGCTGATCCAGTTCGTGATTGTGTAGAGTCCCAGTACGAATCGTTTTTTTGTCGAGGTTGCCTGTTTGCGTACGTGAAAGGGGGCGACGGCAGGTGCCCTGTCGCTGGCGGCGTCGACCGCGCGAGACAAGGGCAGAGGCAACAGACCGGCGACCGGCGTGATCAGAAGGGCGGCAGCGGTTGCAAAGGTTGGATGTTTTTCATGTTTGAATAACTAGGGGAGATATGCAGATGGGTTTGAAAGTTTAATTGTTATGTGCATCAGTGTATTGAATTTCTTGATCCTCAAACTAAGATGCAAAGTTTTGTTTATCAATTACTTGTTGTAATTTGCACTTTTTTGTATTGTGTTAAGTTTAATCTCTGTTTGGGTATTTTTAAATTAAGTGTTATGTTTTTGAAGGCAGATGGATAGAAGCTGGATATTTGGGAAACAATTCACACCTGCATATTTGAAAGGAGTTGAAGAGTTTATGGAATTTGTTAGAGCAAGATACGCACAAGACATCGAGATACGTTGTCCTTGCCGCAATTGTCTGAATCAAAGGGTGCGACCCCAACATGATGTTGAAAACCACATACACATTTTTAGAATGTCAGCTACATATACCAGGTGGATTCATCATGGGGAGCCTGCGGATAGTGCCGAAGTTCGGAATACGAGAGAGCGGGATGTGGAAGGTGATCATGACTATGGGATACATGTGGATGTGGACGATGATGGTCATCTTGATGAGGATCTTGGAGTACCGAGAGATGATTGGAGATCCGTATGCTCAAGCGGCAGGCCGATGGAGAGCAGCCAAGGTTTGCAAGAGTACTTGAGGATGCGAAGAAGGCACTTAGCCCGGATCTAGGCATTCCAAATTCTCTTTTATGGTGAGGATGTTGTATATCAAGTCTCGTTATCGAATCGGCAATGCGGGATTTTCAACGATGATGAACTTGATCTCATCGGGATACCCTAAGAGTGAGTTGCCAAATTCTTATGACGAGGCGAAGAAATACCTTCGAGAGTTGGGCCTTGAATACGAAAACATACATGTGTGCAAGAATAATTGTGTGTTGTTTTGGGATTCAAAAACAACCAAGTATGCGAAGTTGAATGTGTGCCCGGTATGCAAGGAGTCTAGATGGAAAGATGAAACCGGGACGAAGCGGGTTCCACATAAGGTACCGAGGCATTTTCCACTTGTTGCCAAGGTTGAAAAGAATATATGCTTCAAAGCGTACTTCGGAGGAAACTCGATGGCACATGAAAGTTAGGACGCCGATGGAGAATGTAATGAGCCATCCAATTCGATGGGGAAGCATAGAAGTACTTTGACAAGAAGGAAAAATCATTTGCATCCGATCCAAGGAACTTGAGGCTTGCTTTAGCTACGGATGGGTTCAATCCATTTGGCAACATGAGTACCCAAGATAAGTATGTGGCCGGTGCTTCGACTCCACCGAATCTCCCACCCTGGGAATGTGTTAATCCTGCAAATTGCTTTATGTCTTTACTCATCCCAGGGACAAAATCTCCAGGAAAGGATTTTGATGTGTTCCTAGAGCCCTTAATTGAAGAACTGCTAGAGCTATGGAAGGGTGTAAGTACCTATGATGCATGTACTGGTAGGAAGTTTGACCTTCGTGTTGCTGTGCTATGGTGTATACATGATTACCCTGCGTTGAGCACCCTGTCTGGCCGAACAACAAAAGGGTATTATGCATGTATTTACTGCGACAAGGATCCTCTGTCTCGGTCAATAAGGAATAAGATATGTTACATTGGACATCGTCGATACCTTCCAAAGTCACATGCATGGCGAAGAAGCTTGGCTTTCGATGGTAAGCGTGAAAACCGAGATGCACCAGAAAAGTTCACTTTGGGTGAGGTCCTAGACGAGCTAGATAAGGTGAGAGATGTCAGGCCAGGGAAGGCAGTGAATGAAACTCAAAACACTGGAAGAAAAAGGAAGCGTGATGTGGGTCCAAAGATTTATAGCCGAAAATCTGTGTTGTGGAGGTTGCCTTATTGGATACATTTGAAGCTTCCACATAATCTTGATGTCATGCACATAGAGAAAAACGTGTGTGAAAACATTCTATGCACATTACTCAATGTGCCTGGCAAGACCAAGGACACACATAATGCTAGGCTAGATTTGTATGATATGGGCATCAGACACCATTTGCACTTACAGGAGAAAGGGAACAACTCAGTAAGTGCTCCACCCGCTTCTTATGTGTTGGGGAAGCAGCAAAGGGTCGAGTTTTGCAAGTTTCTCAGAGGTATCAAGTTTCCTGACGGATATGCTGCTAACCTAGCAAGGTACATAAGTGAAGATGGTGCGAGGGTGGTTGGAAAGCTCAAGACACATTCTTGCCACATACTCCTTCAAAGAATCATTCCTGCTGGACTAAGAGGATTGGTGCCGAAGGATGTGTATGAAGCAATAGCTGAGCTCGGGACATTTTTTAGGGAGCTATGCGAGAGAAATATAAGGATTGATGTTGTCAAACGACTTGAAAGAACAGATTCCATTGATCTTATGCAAGCTTGAGAAAATCTTTCCCCCCGCCTTCTTTGATGTCATGGTTCACTTGTGTGTCCATCTACCCGACGAGGCACCGCTAAGAGGTCCTGTTCAATACGGCTGGATGTACCCTATAGAAAGACGCCTAGGCACTTTGAAGAATTTTGTAAGGAACAGGGCGAAGCCAGAAGGATCAATTGCTGAGGCATATGTGGCAAGTGACACCTTGACATTTTGTTCTAGGTACATGGAGGATATGGACACTAGATTCAACTCGGGGGATGATAGTGGTGGAGAGGTACCATTGCCTCATGACATCTCTGTTTTTCAGCATGGTGTTACTCTAGTTGGAGGCAATAGGGTAAAGTATATTGAAGATGATTTAATGAGCAAGTTAGTTTGGTATGTGCTACATAATTGTGAAGAAGCTGATGAATATAAGGAGTAAGTATGGTTTTTAAGACTTGCTGATTTGTTAATTTATTTTTAAAATTTGATTTAAATAATCTTGTCTTTGCAGGTTGTACAGAGACGAGTTGTTGCAGCAAGGTGCACAACAAAATAATGTTGACAAAATGGTTGAACAAGGATTTGCCAAGTGGTTCAGGCACCACGTTAGTAACTACAACTATTTAGATATTAAGTGGAAACGTATTTTTTCTAATTATTATTTTTGTTGCAATAGATTGAGGACCAACGCAAGGTGAATCCAGGGTCGGTTAGCGAAGGATTGTGGGCACTTGTCTTGTGGACCATGTCTACGAGTTAAGTTTTCTCGCAAGATGCAAGATCAATGGTGTTCGGTATAGCACAACGGAACGCGAAAAATTCCTGCGGACACAAAATAGTGGTGTCATGACTCCAGTGAACATAATAACAACATTATAGATTTTTATGGAGAACTTCAAGAGGTGATTGAGTTGTTGTATAACTCGAATCTTCAAGTTTGTCGAACTGTGGTTATATTTCGATGCAATTGGTACAACCAAGAAGGGAGGAGGAAAGGCCTTCAAGATGACGGACATTTCAAATCCATCAATGTGCAGTCATTATGGTACAAGACAGATCCTTTCATCCTATCTTCTCAAGCGAAAAAAAAATTTTACATTCAAGACACATCTTTAGGTAAAGATTGGCGAGTTGTGCAGAAGTTTGAACATAGAAACATTTATGATGTGGCAGAAAAAGATGAGGGCAGCCATGATGTGCATCAGGACGATTACCATTCGATGCGAGCATGTGGTGCAAGAAGGTGGCGTCGATGTGCCATTACCAAATATTCAAGGTGGGGAAGGCACTATAATTGAAGGCAATTTGCAAGAATTAATAAGAAACAAGAAGGAAGCTGCAATTATTGATGTCGACAGCGAGGGGGAGGAGGAGGATGAGACAGTGCTGCAATACTGTAGTGACGATGCCAACGATAACAACGATGACATGTCTCCAGATGACGAAGATGAAGATTACTAGTTTGATATATATGTTTTCCCATACATGACATGTTACAATAATATAGATTGGTGATTACTGTTATATCAATAAAAAGTAGACCAGATTGAGTACCACACATAAAAAGTACACCATATTGATTACCAAATATTTATAGGGCATGTACATGCCAGCAGATGAAAGTTACTTGTCTTGTTGCCACATAAGGCACTACTAACCAGGCACTGACCATAACTATTTACAAGCTAAAGCAAGCAAGGCACAAAATCTTCTTGCCTTCCAGCCTGCTACGACACTACTAAGTTAATGTCTTCCATCACTGACAAAAGTAAAAGAATGCAACCATATAGGTTCATTCTTGACAGTCATGCAGATTAGCCAAACTTGCAAAAGACAAAGAGCAGCCTTGACATTTAACCATCACTTTCTGGAATGCACTTCGTCTTCTTCTTCGCCTTGTCAGCAGCAGCTTTGAGAGCAGCCTTGAGTCTGGTGTACTCGTTCTTCTCCCCGTTCAGTGAACCTCCAAGAAAGATCACGTTCTCCCCGTGAAGTCCCCGGCTCCTTCGTAACTCCCGAAGTCCACATTGTTATGAAAATGAGCACTGTTAAGGCCTAAATGATCTCAATTTAGATTATCTGAAAACTGTCAACAGCAGTAAACTCACCTTCTTCTCTTTCCCTTTCAGCTGCTTCACTGGGTCCACATAAGTGTCCCTGCTTGATTCTTCAGTTGTAGATGCAGCAGTGCCAGCGCTACTAGAAGCAGTGACTAGATACCGGGATTTCATGCAGACCTTCTTCTTGTGCCGCTCGCTGACTCTCAGAGCGCGCTCTGCGGCCTTAGTGGAGAGCCCCCCGCGTGCGGTTGCCTGAAAATTAAGTGAATCACAATTCATTTGCATCTAGTGCTGACGAAAATTAAGTGTGAAGATTTAACAACACATATGTAGAAAGTGAGTAACTAAAAAAGATTTAAAGAATCGAGTCAAAATTAAAATATATGCCATATATAGTCACTGGGTAGTTCATCTACAAAAATTCCAAGACATGCCATTTTTAGTAACTGAGTATAGCACAATTTCTGACCATACTGCATTGTAAACCATAATGCTCAAATTACAAATCAGTGCATTGTAAACCATACTGCTCAAATTACAAACCACAATTTTCCAGTGGCACATAAGTTAGTACTACATTCTAGAAAAATATGATTGAACTGAAAACCCCACCACAAGCATTACTGAAAATCCCCCTCAAGATTCTAAGGGAAATGCATATATCTAGTGGCGCAGCTTAGTACAGAAATCAAGCAAATTAGGAAAATGCAAAATTAGTGAGTAATTGAACTTAAAAATCATGAACATCTAGTGATTGAATTAAAAAACCCGTAAACGAGTGTCAGGGTGAGAAAATCAACCTTAGGTTTTGCAGATGGGAATGCTGATCCCCCGACGCGCTTCTGATTGGGAGCGATCCTTTCGAAGCCTGGTGGGACGTCAGGAACGACGTCGCCGGAGGCGGCAGAGGCGCGGCGCACCACCACGCCATGGGAAGCGCGGGTGAACCTCCCGGTCCTTGGGTCCCGCTTCTGGTTACTCGCACGCTTCGACTGCTCCAGGTTCTTCACCGCCTTCGTCATCTTCCACACGCCGACGACTGCGGCGGCGCAAGGGGCAGAGGTGGTGGCGGCGCGAGGGGCAGAGATGGCGGTGGCGGAAGGCGAAGCGGAGAAGACGAGGCGTGACGATTTGGGGGACGATTTGGGGGAATCCATCGTGGGGAATTTTGCAATTTTCGTGCAATTTTGCAATTTTCGTTGTATTTTTACCTATTATCTTAATTTTTTGATGATTTAATAAAGAATAAATGTGAAAATTAGCAAACCATGCTAGAAAAATGTAAAAACTTGCAAGGACACACCAATTTGGTGTGTATTCATGACAAAATTATATTCAATTCATTATACCAAAGTGGCGGTGCACGGTGCTACGATGGAACACATGCCCCACTACGACCAATGTGCCTATGCAAGGGATGTCTACACATGTGACATATGCGCATCACAAGTTTCTCGAAATCATGTGAAACTATCAGAGCGTGCTATTGGACGTAATCAAGGAGGAATTGACGAAAAAAATATAAACAAATAGAAGCAACTGATGTTTTAAAAAAAAGGGAACAAAGTCAAAAAAATCTGTGCCCCATAGGAATCGAACCAGCGACCCAAGGGTTCCAGTAAATGGGCCTTACCACTGCACTACTCGAGGAAGTTCGTTCAGTAAACGAAATAGTTTTATATGAATGGAGTAACTTACGCTGCGGCGGGAACGCGGGAGAAATTGCGCCAAAACTTTTCGGCACCATTCTGTAACGAAAAAAAGGCGGACTTATTTACATGCCTCCCCAAAACTTGTCAAACCTCCCCATTTCCTATTCCCATCTATTCGACACCTCCCCTGGAACCACAGAAGCCGCCGCCGCCACACCACCCATCGCCGGCGACGAGGTGCTCCTCATCCCGGAGTTCGTAGTTTCCGGCCGCGACGCCTCAACCTAACCCTCTCCCTCAATGCCCCACCTACCTAAATCTTCCCATCAACCATTCAGTCACATCAACGAAACCCTAACCACAGCCGCCGGCGACGAGTACCTCCGACAATAACCCGATTTGAATTCACGCCTCCCCCAATCCCTCTCTCTCACGTACATTTCTATGCCCATGCACCTCCTTTTGTTCCCCGACCTAACCCAAATCTCATCTCGGTTCCAATGGTGGCAACAAGGGGGCAAAAGAGGAACGGGCTCTGGGTCCGTCGAAAAATTCAACTATATTTCTTAGAGTAGATCTACAATTTTGATGTTGTCGTATATGTATGTCAATTTGAAATGTATTTTTTTGATTAATGAGACCATTATCATGTCACGGTTTGCTACTGTAATATTCCCTGATTTTTTGTTGATAGGAAGATTGTAGTTCACTCCATTCTATATTCATACTTACTAATGTAGTTATAACAGTTTCTGATTCACTGTAATACCCTGGGGTTTTCAGATCTAGGAGTGCACACATAGTTGTAGGTCTTATCTCATATCTTAGACATCTTATCTATCTTTCATGTAGTTTTATTAACTCTAACCTATTAGTTCAAGACTTTTACAAATTCTAATACACCCAATTTCTTGTCCTTGAAAGAACCTACGATAACTGATTATGAGCGATGCCGAGATAGACGCGTGGCGGAAAATCAAAAGATGCTTGAAGAGCTTGGATTGAATACCTTAGCTTCTGAAATTATTACATCCTTGCCTCAACCTGCACAAAAGAAGGGGAAAAACCAGCAAACAAGGGAACTGATAACGAAGATTCATCATCATCGGAGTATCTCCTTGATGAAGATGATCAAGGAGATAATACTGATGATGAAGACATTGAATCTAATGAGCAGCCACAACTTAAGGTGCTTCTTCTATCTTCACAGTAGTGAATGGGGCATACTTGGAACATACAACTTGTTTACTACATTGTATTCATTATTAATATATAATCTAGGATTAAATGTTTCTACTCTGAAGTATGCTTTAGGACTTAAATTTCATTGCAATTAAATGTTTACTATATGGTACTTATTATTAATAAAGTTGATTGCAATTTATCGTTTCCGATCTGCATTTTGATCTCCGATTTATTTGCAAATTCTACCAAACTATAATGATGTTGAATATATGGTTTTCATTATTAATGCACATGACTTACATGACCTTTCTTTCCCCACGACTTCTCCAACCGCATAGTCGCAAAATCATCTCTCCAAAGATCAAGAAAACCGTTGGCGAGAATGGCTCCCGGAGTTAGGAACAAGTAAGAGAGTGAGGGCATCAACTCGGTCGAGAAAACCAGCCATCGAATCCGAAACAAGAGCATCAAAAAGGCTTCTTGTACGGATCCTACACCCCTTATGAAGACAATCCAAATACGAGAGGAATCCAATGGACCGAGTGTTGATGAGAACACACCATCAGAGGATGGCAGTGTATCAGCTGGTCATGACAATGCAGGTTTTGAGGCACACATTGCAGGTGCTAACGATGACAACACACTAGCTGAAGGCAAGCTCTTTTATCATGCAGTTTTGACATCTATTTAGTTGATTTTGCATCAATAAAATAAAAAAACTGAATCTAAATTCAATGATGTAGGTCCTCCACAGCGAGCTCCTAGGAGGCCCAGACCACCTACAGTTGGAAAGCAGCTAGATAGGATGACCAAAGCTATGGGAAGGAGATTGCCCATAGTTGTTCAGGATGGAAAAAAAGACCTCAAGATCCCGTTCAAGCCGCCAAATTAGCTTCGAGAGGTCAGGCGTCATCATTCGGGAAAGTATTCTCGTCCTCCCACATTGGAAAGATTACAAGAAAGATGACGTACACTACAAAGCCTTTGAGGGACGACTAGCCGTAAGTGCATTACTGTAGCCATATGAAACTATTGTTCATTAAGCTTATTTGACTAACTTAATAACCAACTATCATATGCCTAGGGTCGCTTGGCCATTAACACAAATCATGCCCCCAACAAGGGCAGCTATGACTGATCTGATGCGTGTTGCGATAAAGAACCAACGCTATCGACTGAAGAAGAAATACTTCAATGGTGTTCCTGCAAATCGATCCGTACAACTTCTCCCGATTCGCTACATGACCGATCTCGAATGGAGGGCACTTGTTGCAAGGTGGTCGGATCCAAAGAACATGGTATGGGCATCAATTCTTACATTCACTATCGCTTACAAAGTCCCTTATTTTAAACCCGTGATATCAACTAACATGTTCATCGTCTTTTAGCAAACATGTGAGAAGAACAAGGAAAACCGCAGTAAAGTCAAGTATCATCAGGCTACGGGTTCTCGCTGCTACGTGGCACACTTACATGCATACGTAAGTAAAATATTACCTTGTTCACTTACCTGCACATTTTGACTCAAACTAATTATTTTCCCTTTCATCTGTGCCTATTTGCTGTCATTTTTCAATTACACAGAAACAAACAAGAATCCTTGATGAACCAAACCTAGATCAGTCTGCAGAAGTAGACGTAGTGGAAGCCTTCCAGACGTGCCACACTAGCTCCAAACGTGGCTTAAGTGACCCTGCAAGAGAGGCACTTGTAAGTGCACAGATTATATGCCTACTAGTTGCCATTTCACATAAATCATGTGTGGACTTTATGCATACATAGTAGTAGGTTTTCAATAATCTGGTTCTTTTGCGTGCATCTACTTTATTGCATTTATTAAACATTGACATGTTACTCTTCATCAAATACTTGTAACTCTTTTACTTTGTTACTATTTCGAGTCCCAAATGGAAGCTTTGAGGATCGAACCTGTTTCTGAAGGTGAGATGCCAGCATCCAGTGTGCAAGTCGTGTCGAAGGTGCTCTCTCAGAACAGCTCCAACTTATTCCTGAAGAATGTTGGCTTCCAAACACCGCCATCCTCCAAGTCAATATCATCAAATGAAAGTCAGCTTAGGGAGCAACTTGCAGCTGAAGCGACGGCAGCTGTTCAAGGTGAACTGGATGACCTCAGGAAGAAAATTCAGGATGCAGAGGAAGAACGGGCAAGGACACAGAAGGAGCTGGAGGAGTACAAGATGCTTACAGAGAAGAACATCAAGGAGATCGCGGAGACCAATTTGCTCCTCAAGAAGCTCTTCTCCCTCCAGGGAAATGCTTCGTCATCGACTTCAACATAGCTACTGCTCAGCTTCCCTTTGTATTTTTTGTCAGTTTGCCTATCTAGTAACTTGGTCGTGTGTGCAAACTTTTTATGGTACTTGGTACTGTTTCAACAACATATTTACTTCATTTGCAATGTCTAGTGGTGTGCATCAGTTGTATATGCACACTGGATTACTTGATGCAAACCTAATGCAATTGTGTGCCCATTCTAGTATCAATTGCAAATTCCTATTATATTATTATTTCCAAACCAGTGAGCAAATGCATGGTGTATTTGTGACCAATCTACTCTCAAATCTGTGACCAAAAGATGTTATATTTGTGACCAAAGTGCTGGAAAATCTGTGACCATATTGTATCAAAGCGTGACAATGCCAAATACCAATCTGTGACGATTTAATCATTACATCTATGACGGTTGCAAGATGATGATCTCAGCAGCCACGTCATTGATGACATCACATCCTCGTCATCTGCCAGCGTGGCATACATCATCCTATGACCAACACAAGACTACATTTGTGACGAAACCGGATCGTCACACCATTGCAACGACGCCATCCGTTATCCGGGCGAACGGAAGATTGTGACGAAAAAATATCGTCACAATGCGCATTAACGGCGTTAACGGCGGCGTCGCTTAGCCGGCAGACGTGAAATTATGACGAAAACATGGTATAATCTATGACCAAAACAAATCGTCATAGAATGAATTCAAATCCATGACGACACAAAATTCGTCACAGATTGGTGACACATTTATGACGAAAAAACCAATTTTGTCACCGATGAACAAATGTGACGCCACCTTAGTGACCAAACCAAAATCGTCACAAAAACGTCACAAAAGACTAATTGTGACCATTCTGGCGTCTTCAATGACGATAATGCAATGTCATTGATGACAACATCCCTACTAGTGGAGCAAGCGCGACATGCATCTCATCCAAAGCCATCTTTAAACTACTATCCTCCGGTCCGATTCCGAAAAAGCCCGCCTTTCAGAACCCCCGTTCTGTCACAATGTATTCCTATTCATGCGGGTAGTCTAGGGAGAGTTCGAAGAACAAGTTGAAATCACTTGGTCGGTCCGGTATGCACCTCTAGCCACCGCAGCTACAAGAGCACCCTATGTAATCTAGTTATAGACTAGATCGGGGAAGAAGCATAACCAAGAAGAAAACAAAATCATCAAGGTAGGAATCGAGTCGCTAAAAGATCGGATGACATGAAGTACTTTACTCACATAATAAATGCGTTTGGATCATCTCCGCCGAGTACATACCATTGATGACCTCAACTAGCTTCGGAACTCCGCCATGGCTCAACCGTGCAAGGCGGCCATGGCGGCTAGGGTAGGCCTAGGCCATCTCCTAGACGACTTCGAGGACTCGCGGCGGCCATCGTCGCTCTCTCCTAGGTTTCGCCGAGTTCCTGTGGATGGATGGATGTGGCGGCCGGCGGAGGCAGAGACAATTTATAGACAAGCACCTAGGGAAAAAAGGGGGCGCGAACTGGGCCCGGAGTGGCAGGTCGGCCGGCCCAGGCCCATTTCGGCCCGGTTCGGCCCCGGTTTGCTCCCCGGTTGCTTCTCGCGTGATCCCTTATTTGTGTGCACTTGCATGTGGGCCTTTGACGTTGTTTCCTTCACGGTTTAGGCTTGAATCCTTGCCATGCAAGCTTTGTTGTTTTCTGGTTGAGTCCCTAAAGACTTGCACGTTGACGCTTCGGTCCTCGGGTCATTTGGAGTCATGTTCATCGCGTGTCTTGACTTGTGACGGGCTTCATGATCTTCTCTTGAAGTGCTTGGTGAACTTATCCCGAAAGTCTCCTCTTTAACGTTAATTTCCTGCGTAAACAACAAACTCCAAAATCGACATGCAAGTGTGAACTTGTTACATCATTAGTATGCCTAGTGGAGGGTTAGTTGCAAATCATAATCGAAACCAATGTATAACAAGTACTCTAGGTTGACGGAAAATCACCGTCAACCGTGGTGATCTTGGTTCATTTATCATGTACTAGTTGATGTAGCAAGTTGAATCCGGTTTCTAGCGATCAAGTGTTTCTCCGAAGTCTTCGTTTTTTATCGGCTTTTCTTATCTTAGATCTATTCTTGAGATAGATCACATAGGGTGTTCTTGTAGCCGTGGTGGCTAGAGGTGCATGCCTGACCTTCCAAAAGGTCTCGACTTGTCCTTAGACTCTCCCTAGACTAACCCGCACGAATAGGGGTGCATTGTGATAGAACGGTGGCTCTAAAGGGAGGGCATTTTCAGAGTCGAACGGGAAACCATGGTTTAAAGAGGCTTCTAATGAGATTGAACTTGCTATTTTTTCTTTTGCTCAGAACTTCAACAAAAGGCTTGATTCGATCTCTCTAGATCGGTTTATCTATCCCCCCTATCTCTTGCTACCTCCGATCTTTAGTAGATTAGATTCGTTTTTGATGTTCTTTGATTAGATGCATTAGGGTTTCATCTCTCGAAGATTGAAGTCTCTCGGTATTACTAGATCAATTCTTGCATCACACATTTGTTCCATGAATTCGATACCTTGGGTTCACCACTCGAGGGAAGAAGGGTCCCTTGACTACGACGGGAGACTTGTCTGCTTGCAAGTCTACTTGAACTTTAACACGAATATACATCATCAACACAAGCTTTCTTCTAGCTTCAGGACCTACTTGGAGATCTCCACCGCCGATGGAATCGAGGCTGCCGCACAGCCACCTCTATCCTAGCTCCAGAAGGTTCCCTGTGGAGGCCCATCTTTTGCTAGGGTGCTCTCACAAGATCTCGAATGGAACCAGCTCTGCCTTCGACCTCTCCCGGTGCAGCACAATGACCTCCAACACCATATTAGGCCTCTGCTCACAAGGCCTGTCATGGCATGTACTGCCCCATGCTGCACCTGGATTCTTCACCGGGCGCGGGCGCAAAGGTTGATGGAGCTCTAATAACTTCGCAAGCATTCTTCTAGCTCCATAGGATGATATCTTAGCTCTATGCTTGGGCGGATGCACACAAAGTGTTGACTGTTTAAAACCGTGCTCAAGTTCACCGCAAGCCTACGGGTGACTTGGTGCCTTTTTCACCAAGGAGGGTTCTCCCTAGATTTGTCAATCCAAGGATCGGAAGCAAACTCCTAGGATTCTCCATCTAACCTATTGATCTATGCTAACATGAAGCATGGATTGCATAAGAAGATAAACCTTAAAGATGTATGAGTTATAGCGTAAGGTTGATCGCATCCATGAACGTAGACAAGGTAAAGAGCAAACAAGGGAAACTAATGCCTATCATATTCTACTCGTAGTTCCAGCCAAAAGAGCAAGCGCGACATGCATCTCATCCAAAGCCATCTTTAAACTACTATCCTCCGGTCCGATTCCGAAAACGCCCGCCTTTCGGAACCCCCATTCTGTCACAATGTATTCCTATTCATGCGGGTAGTCTAGGGCGAGTTCGATAGAACAAGTTGAAATCACTTGGTCGGTCCGGTGTGCACCTCTAGCCACCACGGCTACAAGAGCACCCTAAGCAATTTAGCTATAGACTTGATTGGAGAAGAAGCATAACCAAGAAGAAAACAAAATCATCGAGGGAGGAATCGAGTCACTAAAAGATCAGATGACATGAAGTACTTTACTCACATAATAAATGTGTTTAGATCATCTCCACCGAGTACATACCATTGATGACCTCAACTAGCTTCGGAACTCCGCCATAGCTCAACCGTGCAAGGCGGCCATGGCGGCTAGGGTAGGCCTAGGCCATCTCCTAGACGACTTCGAGGACTCGCGGCGGCCGTCGTCGCTCTCTCCTAGGTTTCGCCGAGTTCCTGTGGCTGGATGGATGTGGCAGCCGGCGGAGGCAGAGACAATTTATAAACAAGCACCTAGGGCAAAAGGGAGCGCGAACCGGGCCCGGACTGGGCTGGGCCGGTCGGCCCAGGCCCATTTCGACTCGGTTCGGCCCTGGTTTCCTCCCCGGTTGCTTCTCGCGTGATCCCTTATTTGTGTGCACTTGCATGTGGGCCTTTGACGTCGTTTCCTTCACGGTTTAGGCTTGAATCCTTGCCATGCAAGCTTCGTTGTTTTCTGGTTGAGTCCCTGAAGACTTGCACGTTGACGCTTCGGTCCTCGGGTCATTTGGAGTCATGTTCATCACGTGTCTTGACTTGTGACGGGCTTTATGATCTTCTCTTGAAGTGCTTGGTGAACTTATCCCGAAAGTCTCCTCTTTAACGTTAATTTCCTGTGTAAACAACAAACTCCAAAATCGACATGCAAGTGTGAACTTGTTACATCATTAGTATGCCTAGTGGAGGGTTAGTTGCAAATCATAATCGAAACCAATGTATAACAAGTACTCTAGGTTGACAGAAATTCACCGTCAACACAAAGCCAGGGCGCGACTATATTATGAAGCGGTGTTGCCATGGTGTTCTCAATGGGTTTGGCCAGCCACGGGTCCAGGCCACCTATTTATAGTAGTTGAGCTCCGCATCAGCCACCGTTCACTCTACCAGACAGCGCGGCAACCTTATCAGGACACTGTTTACACGTGGAGCACGAGGTCTTCATCTGCTATCAGAAGCGCTAACACGTCTGCAGCAGGCCTGATGATACCTTTTCAGTCCTTGTCCTTTAGCGGTGGCAGTGGTATCTCTATGCGGGGACAGGTTCTGCACCGGCACAGTGCGCCCGTGGGTCGCTGCACAACAACAAGTCTGGTCACCCTGTGTGCTCACGAGAAGATTCTCGTTGCTTTGTCTCATTCAATGGGATGAGCATCTGTTTCCCAAGCAGAAGGCCGTAGGTTCTCGACTTTGTTCGAGCATCAACCCGACCTTTTAGGTCGCCTTACTGCTCGAGGGCTACTCTACGAGTGCATCTTTGTGACACCCTCTTTTTCTTCCGTCGTCTCGACCTACCAGAAGCATGCTCCTGTCATGTCTCTATTCGACCTCCCTTCGGTCAGCATACAGACCTTCCTTGAAGGTGCGATGGCTTTACCTGATTCCGGTCAGGTCGGCGGCTCTTCAAGCAATGATAGCGCCTTGTCTTCACTTCAAGCCCCTGGACCTGCTCTCCAGAAGCTTGATGTTCGCCTTCGTACGCACTTAGGAGGATTTTCTTTTCTGATCCCCGTGCACCCTATGCGACCTCACCAGCGCCGCGTCTTCACTTCGTATCGACGTGACTTCATCTCTGCCGCTTCACCTACACGTCGATCGGGGGCTTGAGAGACATGGGTACCCATGGGTCCCCACCGACCAAGGTCCTGGAGGTCCCTGTCAAGTGGACCCGACCTGCCAGAAGCCCCACCGACCTGCAAGTGGGCCCGGAGACCTTATCCACAACCCTGACGATCTTGGAAGACCTCGGACGACCTGATCCAGGTTCCGGAAGACCTGCCGGGCTTGTGGCGCAAGCTTCTCCCTAGATCGCGGTGTGGCGCCGCCAGTAGGTCCGAGGATCGCGGGATCCTCTCTGTAATCACGGAAGGAGACCTTCCTAATATGTAACTGACCCCGATGAGGGTCCACCGACCTCGAATGGAAGCCTAGCTCACTAGCCATATAAGGCGACCTAGAGCTCCATTCGAGGGGACTTCCCCATTCACGCATAATCCCACCACACTGGACGTAGGGTTTTACTCTCCGGAGGCGTGAACCACTCTAAAACCACCGTGTCCTTGCCATTCTCGTCGAGTTCCGAGTTCGATCCAAGAACTACCACTTGCGCTCTTAGGTCCCGATCCCCCATTAGTCAATCTACAACCGCTTAGGTAGCCTCCTTACGGATCTGTCCAGGTCTCACCCCGTGACATTAAGTATCCCCATAATGAAATTATATTTTATAGTGATATTTAAATTATGTTTTATAAACAATAAGAGTGTAGTAGGCAAGTAATTTTGTTTATTTTCTAGGATTTTAAATTCTAAATAGTTTTAATAATATAATAGCATTTAAAATACCAACCGTGTGAGAGCACGGATTGATGGACTAGTTCATGCTAATTGCTATGAAATTGACATTGGATGAATGAGCATACTCTTGTAAGTTTATAATAATGAAAATGAAGGGAAAGAAAATGGACATGCAATCCAAAGGCCTCATACAAAATCAATTCCCCGTCAACTAGCCAACTTGTGAACAAAATGAATGTGCGAAGAAGCAAGATCTGAGAAACTAAATGAGAAAGTATTCTGAAAGTATTACAGTAATGCATGTTCATCACGTAAAAATGTTACAACTCTCCAATCAACGAGGTACGATATAATATTTTTTTCTATAAAATCAATAACATCATGTATCCAAAGATCCAATTAAGTTGACTCTGAAGGCGCTGGCGCTGGTGAAGGAGCAGCAGCATCAGACCGCCCCGTGGTGTGAGCAACATGTGCCTCACCGGAACTCTGGAGCTGTGCCATGGCACGACGAGGGTTCGCACGGTGTACCTCGCACAATTCTGAAAAAGCTACGCCTGCCATTGTAAAGATAACATACATGCGTCAGTTCAATACTATGCATTATTACTCATCAAGTAATATTAAGCATATTTTTAAAAAAATATTAAGCACAAGTAACTTCTAGTTTCATAGTGTTTTAGAACCAATTTGCATATAATTAGCATATAAAGTACATAGGGGTATTATAGACTTTTCATATAGCTTACAACTCGCGGCAGCTTGTTCACATCTGTTTGAGCCGAACGGCTTTCAACTTTCTCACAGCTGACATCCCACAATAACTTTTTCTCATAGCCACAGATAAACCAAACACACATTTTTTATAGTTTGGACTCCTTATTTACTTTGGATATTTACAAACCTTATCATATACTCCCTCTGGTCATTTTAACTTGTATGTAGTGTTAATGTGTTAGTTTGTTGTCTGAAACATTGTATATATAAATGGGAATAGAGGTAGTACTAGAGTGCTCGACACCAACTTGCTTATTTTTTCTTAAGGGCATGTACAACGAGAGTCTACAAGCCGTCTGCGAGATAATAATTATGCAAACACAATTTCCTCTTGGCCAGGCGATGGGCGCGCTATCACCTTGTGAGACAACGGCCACGTCCCGTGCTCCGAGGTGGGAGTAGACGCGCAACAGTGTTTGTATAACCAGCCTCCGAGATCGATCAAACACTCGGATCCCATGCGGATAGCGGGACGCGTAGGGGATTTTTGCATGCCAAATCCTTCTCCTCTCCCCGCACATTCGCCCTTCGTCAGTCGGGGAACACCACCGCCACCTGCCTCAAAACCGTCATGACTGCAGACGCGTAGGGGATTTTTGCGCGCCAAATTCTTCTCTCCCCGCGTGTTGTGCCCTTTGTCAGTCGGGGAACGCCACCTCCACCTGCCTTGACCGTCGTGATTGCGCTGCATGCTCCTATGCCATAGTCGCGTTGGGGCTGCGCCCTCTCTCTTGCCCCAAAACATGGTGGAACTAGGGGTGCAAATTGAATATGATGTGGTGCACCTCTGAATCTCTTTAGTTCAATTTTTGCATTACTTCAGCTTAATCTTGAAGAAGTAGTACAAATAATTGAACTAAGGAGGTTCAGAGGTGCACCTAACGGTTACCCGAACCACTCGTTCTTGGGGTCAGAGTCAGAGTCAGAGTCAGGAGGGATGACGAGGATGCGACAACTAGAGCGGGAGTGGAATCGGAAGAGCTTGGCGGCCGTGGAGTAGAAGAATGTAGCAGCGGCGTAGGAGTAGAAGGGAGCAATGGTGTGCGGTGAGAACGACGGAGAGGAAAAATGGATGAGAACGACAGTGACAGATGGGTAAGAAATGAGTATGTGCAGGCATATGCGTACATCATTTGGGCTCTTTGTTTATTCACACGACTATAAGTATTAAGTTGCATGCACTGACTAATTCAACTCAAAATTTAAACTGTTAGGAAAGGTGATGCAATTCACATATACTACAACACTCCCCTCACGTGCAAGCTCCCCCAAACCTCATACGTGGATATTAGAGTGGACTATAATTATTTTATTTAATCACGCCTGTTAGGATTCAAACTCAAGACATCTGGCCCGGATACCAATTGAGTTGCATTCACCGATTAGTTCAACCCAAAAGTTTAAACTGATAGAGAAAGGTGGACAATTGACTTATACTTCAACAAGGGGTATACATATGCCATCTGACTTTGTTTTTGTTTTCCCTTATATTTCTTATATTTCTAAAAATCTATGATCCATAAAAAAATTATACAAGCAAACCAAGTAGTTACATCAATTCATTCTTTGAAATATAGAAGCTATATTTGCTCCTTCTACACATAAGCAACTCAAGAAAGATTTAGCTGAGCACGTATGACAGTGTTATGGGCAACATCAAAATTAGACCTACATTGTAGATAGTGCAATAGACGACTCATTGCACAGATATCTCTATGTGTCAAATAAGCAGTATTTGTCTAAATTGTTGCACTTGTCCCAAAAAATAACTAGTGTTTTCAAAAAAAAATCTCAACAGGGACTGCAGGAGAAGATTTCAACATTCATTCGTCTAAATTTTAATAGTTTTTTTTTTTCACTGTGATGACTATCCTGCGCTGTGTCCGGCGAACAGAGGATTAGAACGACGACACATGACAGCAACTATGCAAGTAGTTCCGGAGACAAACAGGAACACGCCGGACCTCTCTGTTTCAAACACCCTTCTAGGAGTACCACCACTCATCTCAAATTCGTCGTTTGGTTTCGCCGCCGGACTCGCAAAGCCGGCCGGCCATCACGCCAGAACACGCAGACTTGGTCGAGGCAGACGGCCGCGTCCGACAACCACAAGGTGCAGAAAGCAAGGGAACAAATAATGCATGGTTTCATTGCACCAAATGTCATCTTGAAACCAAATGAGATGCGCGCGCAAAGGCTCACACACGTTCAAGCAGAGCATCCCATGAGAAAGATGCCCTGTTGTTCGGTCGGTCGTCTGGTTGCCAGCAGCATGATCCCATCGATCGATCGATCTGCCCCTAATCTGGCCTATAATACCAAGCACTCCGCGCTCCCTGGCCTCCCCCCTTAAATCTGCAGCCATCCTCCTCATTGTGCAGGTCTCAAATGGGCGACAACACTAAGACGGCGTGGCCGGAGGTGAAGGGGCTGCCGGCCGAGGCGGCGAAGCACAAGATCCTGGCCGACCGGCCGGACGTGAAGGTGGTCGTCGTGCGTGAAGGCTCCGCCGTGACCACCGATTTCAACATCAAGCGCGTCCGCGTCTTCGTGGACAGCACCGGCATCGTGGCAAAGGTCCCCAAGGTCGGCTAAGGGCTCATGCGTGCATGGAAGAGACCTTAGGTTGTATGGTGTTGACGAATTAAAGAAAGATTTTGGTGAAAAAATGTTTTCCAACAACTTATCTAAATGGTCATCCAAATATAGTCATCTTCTATTTCAGATTTTTCACTAGTCAAATATAGAAGACGAGAATGACTCTCTAGAGCGCACAACATAAGAAATAGAAAAAAGATGTTGGAAAATGAAAAGATATAAAAACGATTTTTATGCAAATGGCTCTCTAAATTAAATGATGATTTAGAGAGTAAAATTTAGAAGGACTTTTGGACATGCTCTAACAAACTTAACTGAATCTACGGAACAAAATACCAACATTTAAGACGTCAAGTTAATTTCATCAAATATTTTATTTACAGAGAAACTATTTATTTTCATCAAAAAGCATCTGTCTAAAATCCATTACCGGATCCTATTCATGTCATGAGAAATTAAAACGAAAAAAAATACTTGAAACTATGTTAAATTTTTGAAAAGTTATTTTGGTACTAAAATTTCATGACCAGATTTTATTTGACTTGGTACTTGAATTCAGGAGAGTGTTTCCCCCAAATTGTATGCTCCACACGATACTCTCCGGTAGTGTGGTTCTACCTAGAGATTGGTTCAAACCAAAAAAAAAGAAAGCAAAAAAGCAAAACTCGAAACAAAAAACAAAGAAAAGTCGTCATTTGTTACATGCTTGGGCGAGAAATTTGCTATTATGACTCTCTAAACAATGGGCTTTGTTATTATAGGACTCCTAATGTGAACATCGTTATAATAGGATTCCAAACAATGAGACTTTGTTACTATAGGATTTTAGCTTCCTATAATCAGATTTCTGCAAGTAATACATGTATTTTAGACATGAAGTGACGTTTTTGCCCCTGGGCCTTTTGTACACATCTGCCGTACGTATCCTATCCGGCGCGAGATCCCGGAGTCGAAGCGTCGCGCCGCCGTACCTCTGCCGTCGCCATGGATGAACAGTCGCACCTCCATCAGGCGCCAGCAGGTAGCTAGCAGCATGCGCCGCCCAGCCTGAGCAGCATGCGGCATGCACCAGGCAGCAGCCAAGCATGCGCCAGCAGCCAGGCGGCAGCGGCATGCAGATGTGAAAAAAAAGGCGGCGGCGGCAGAGAGCGACGGCGGCGGCGTCCGTCCGCGACACTTCGATTGCGTCTGCAGGCAACGGGTCTCAGTGTAAAAACAAAGGCAGGCAACGATCCTCCTCGGTGTAAAAAAAAGGCAGGGGCAGATTTGTCACATCAAGTGCAAATACATGTATTTCTCTTGCAAATCTGATTAAAGGAAGCTAAAATCCTATAATAACAAGGTCTTCATGTTTAGAATCCTATTATAACGATGTCCACGTTAGGAGTCCTATAATAGCAAAGCGCATTGTTTATAGAGTTCGCATTGTTTATAGAGTTGTAATAGCAAATTTCTCTTGCTTGGGCTTATGCGAACAAACAAAACTCAGCGAAGAACATCCTATAAGGCTATTATAACTGTAAAGAAGTGAGGATCGAGCGCTTACCCTCTCCGGCGGCGAGGTTGGCGTAGAGGTTGACGATATTGGGGCACCCCTGGAGGCAGGCCGGCGAGCAGACCGCGCCGGCTACGCGCGGGTCGAGGAGGGAGTCGGAGGAGATGCCGACGGTGGCGCGGTCGACGCCGCACGCGCGCACGCAGCGGTCAGTCTCCACCATGCCCGCCAGCCGGCGGTCCTCGACCACCACCTCCGACGTCCGGCACTGGTACGCCGTCGGCCGCCCCGCGCAGTGCGTGTTCTCCAGCACGCACCGCCGCGACGTCGACGACACCGCGAACGCGCACTGCTCTGCCTCCAGCTGCTCGCACACCACCTTCGCCCCTGCCAGGAGAGAGTTCAAATAAAAGCCATCGATCGATCGAAGATCATACATGCATGCTAAGACATGATCCTACTGACACCACCATGGTTACCTAGCGCGGAGGAGAGAAGAAGGGACAGGGAGACGACGAAAGCTGCAAGCTTTGTGTGCAGGAGGACGACGGAAGAAGCCATGGATGCTGATCGACGCTGCTCGTGCTTGGCTGCCTCAAGGCTTAAGCTGCAGATCTCTTACGGGTGCTTAGAGAAGTTCGTAGCTAGGATTATAAACAAAACTACTAGAAGGGGGATTAGCCGTGTTTAAAACTGCCTAACAATTCACCGAATCATTATTCTTCTTAAGACTTCCAACGCGGCGTCATCAGTCAAACCGGTTGTCATCTGTCCTTTACCTTCTTTATTAATTTGGCCTTTGTTTTGCGTTTTTGTCTTCACACCTCTCTCCCCATTTTATCATGTGATTCTCCCTTGCTGTGGCAGTAGCAAAGCCTCTAATTGCACAGTTCGATCAATTTATAAAAAAAGTAGGCCCCCGATATTGTGCGAAAAAAATATGTGTGTATCGTTCTAAATTCTAACGAAATATTACCTGCTTTTAGCGTAACGATTTATCATAAAAAGTACTTCCTCGGCCCCAAATTACCGTTTGTTTTGGTTTTTAGATGGAGGTAGTAGACTATTATGCTCGATTCTTTTTACTTTAATTTTTCCCCCTCTCCCCAAATGTGAGTTGGCGCCTAATTCAGTTTGGTCGAGGGTGTTTTCTTCCTCTAATGAGATATGCGCACCAATTGACGTCAACAATGGAAGACAAACAAGCATTCAAAAGTACGCGCACTGAGTGGCGTAGAGAAGGCCGTGAAGAACGGGGCAGCTTTGGTCACGGGAGGAAATTTTGTCAGCAACGCGTTACTTTCTCCCTCGTTTCTGTCAAGCCTCTCGATGTCACAATATGCCCCGCGGTTTTACATTTTCCCCCCTCGTCAGAATAGAAGAATGTAACTCTTTCGTGCGTTCATATACATGGACGTCTTTGCCTTAGACTTTGGTACTAGGTATACCGTATGGCATTACATTATTGCAATTATCAAAATTTTCCCCCTAATCCTCTTTATGACTGAAAAGTGGAAAGGGGAAAAGAGCTCTGTTGGGGATGCTCTAAAAGCACCTACTTCTTTTCTCTCCTCCCACTGCTCCCATTCTTCTTTCATGTGTGGCTTTGGCCCAGAAACCCTTGGGAACAATTTTAGACTCGATGTAGCAACGTCTTTGGCTTGATGATGATGCTAGAGTCATTCTCTATAGACTGAGTCGGCATTTGAGTCCTATTTTTTGTAAGTTACATACTACTATGTTGATAGTTTCATGGCATATGTTGCTTTTGTGGCAACTGTTGTGGATATGAGAGTAAGCTCGTAAGTTCATCCAGAGCCCCTTTTGTGTAAGAAACTGATTATTGAGAACAATATCAGGGCCATTAATTAGTGATGCTAGACAGGGGCTCCTATGTCCCTTATAGAAGATAGATATGCCATGTATGTTTAGGGCCCATCTGGATTGTAGGAATTCCAAAGGAATTTTGGAGGAATTCATTCCTCTGGAAAGATTTCCTAAACAAAGGAATGGAGCTGTTATGAATTGCGATGCGAGGGGAAGGTGATTGGAGGATTTGTGGCTGATTTGTGGAGAATTAGGGCTGCGTGCTACAGTACCCGCGGGTGCTGTTCACGTTGAGAGGCTGAGAGAAAGAGGGGCTAGGGTTGCAGAGGCGCTAGGAACGCCGGCCGCAGGGCTCCGCCCACGGCCAGCAAGAGAGAGGGGTTTTCCTTCTGATCTCTTACTTGATTAAATTGATATATCTCCTCTCTTTAAATAGCGAGGATTACTTGACCCCTAAGTATGGACTCGATCTTATCTCTAAACCTAACCCTAACGGGCCTCCCGGCCCATTAGGCCCTTGACACCTGAATTACCCCGCATTTTTCCGAGCAGCTCGTCCTCGAGCTACAGCATGGGCACCTTGACAATGACTCGACTCCACACAAACTTATGACCTAAAAATAAGCCTTTTACATATTAGCTTATTTGATTATTCTTGATCTGAAATAGACTCTGACTTTTTATTGTGTGACTCCGCGACGGTAGGCACCATCCGCCACCTGGATCCCATGGAGTCCATCTGAACGAGAGGGATGCAGGGGCACAACCACCTGGAGGCAGTCGCGACGAAGACCAGCGGAGACGTCCTCGCGGTGGTCGGAGATGGAAAGCTGGGGCGCTAGGCAGCGTATGCCCGTCGATGACAAAGAGGAAGACACGTCCTCTACCTCCGCTCCCGCAGAGTTGGAGTACGCCATCCACGGGAAAGACACCATGCACACCCTTGGACACATCAGCGGATCGGCACAGTTGGCCATCGAGCGAGTCAAGGTCGCATCCCTCTGCGTCGAAGGCGAAGGCGACCACCGCCAAGGCTGCCTCCCGATCCCGCATCTGCTTGTGCGCCTTTTGTAGCCGCCGTCGCACTAGGAAACCGCGTGCTGCAGCCTGCAGCCGCACTGCCGTGGACAGCTGTCGAGTAAGCATCTTCTCCGCCGTCTCCACTGCGAATGGTCCTGTAGACGGCGTCGGGAGTGATGTCGCCGACGAGGCAAGGAGGGACGCACGCGGCTGCGGCAGTCTGCCCGTCAGGAGCTCGCGCAACAACGCCAACTCCTCGCGAATCCCGCGGATGGCAGCGTCGTGGTCGAGGAGCATCCGCGTCATCTCCTCGGGTGAGAAGGCGTGGGGGAGCGGAGGAGGGCCCGGCGGCATTGTGGAGAACAGGGCCGACGCAGCCCAGGGATGTGCGTCGACAACGTAGAATTCAGCCATGGTCTCTGATACCAGATGTTATGAATTGCGATGCGAGGGGAAGGTGATTGGAGGATTTGTGGCTGATTCGTGGAGAATTAGGGCTGCGTGCTACAGTACCCACGGTACTGTTCACGTGGAGAGGCTGAGAGAAATAGGGGCTAGGGTTGCAGAGGCGCTAGGAACGCCGACCGCGGGGCTCCGCCCACGGCCGGCAAGAGAGAAGGGTTTTCCTTCTAATCTCTTGCTTGATTAAATTGATATATCTCCTCTCTTTAAATAGAGAGGATTACTTGACCCCTAAGCAAGGACTCGATCTTATCCCTAAACCTAACCCTAACGGGCCTCCCGGCCCATTAAGCCCTTGACACCTGACAGGAGCTAACTCATTCCTTTGGAATACTGTAGCCACCATGTGATTCCAAAGGAATGAGAACCTCCACTTCACCTATTGTTTTCTTTTTATGTTGCTGAAGCCTACTTTGTAGATAAGATTTTTGTTTAACTTATTTTGTGTTCACCAATATTTTTTTTACATGCGAACGTTTTCTTTACATTCTCTAACATTTTTTGCTCAACATTTTACACCCACCAATTATTTTTGCAGTCAATAACATTTGTTAACATTCACCAACTTTTTTTGTGTTTAAAATGTTGAGGTAGTTCATTTAAAATTATAGTTTTTAAAATACAACAAAACATAATCTCATTGTGGTACATTAATTTTCAGGATCACGAATGTTTGATTGAAATCTAAAATGCACTTAGAGTTTGAAGGTAAAATGTGATTGAAGTTTTAAATCCAAAACTCCCTCCCACTTATACAAAGGATCAGCAAACCGCATGGCCACACGTGTCCATGTCCCAAAAGGCAAAAATCATGCGCTCACGGTACTCTCAGGTCTATAGTATTCCAAATGGGCCGGGCACGATTGGCAGCACGAGACACGGCCCTAAAAAGCACGGCCCTAGCACGGTCCGAGGCACGATTGATAGTGTTTAGTGTCGGCCCGGCACGATAGGTCGATAGTGCCTGGGTCGCCACTTCGGCCCGAGGCACGGCCCGATTTTCGCCGGCCCGATAAGTGGCCCGATAACAAATTTGCATCTCTTGTATAAATACTTGAAACCCTAATATTCTCATCCTCAACTCTAGTCAACAGCCGCCCCACTCTGCTCCCAAGTCCCACCTCCAGCCGCACCACACTACGTGCTCCTCAAACTCCCTGTCTCCCTCTCGATCTGATTGATCCCGCACCGGCTTGACGGCGTCCAAGGCAAGGCCGGAGCTCCGGCCGCACCGAGCGAGGGCCGCGCGCCTCCCCCACCGCGTGCCCCGGCCGTCACCACTCTTCTCCGTTGTGGCCGCCGCGCCATGCCGCCGAGCCCTCCTCTCCGCGGTGGCCGGGGTGTTGCGCCGCCGCCTCCTCCCGTCCGTGGTGGCCCCGCCGGTGGCCGCGCCCTCTCCCCCTCCGCGGTGGCCGCGCCGGCGCCCGGGCCGCTCCTCCATCCTCTTCCGCGGTGGCAAGCCGCGCCGCCGCCCCGACCTCGGCGGCGGACACGCGCCGCGGCGGCCGCGCCCCGCTGCTCCTCCGTTAGTGTCGGGCGGGCGCCGGCCCATCGGGCCGTTTTCGGCGTCGTGCCGGCCCGCCCCGAAAACAGCCTTAGGGCCGTGCCTCGGGCCGCCGCTTCGGCACGGCGCCCGACACAGCCCAGCACGAAGAATCCGTCGGGCCTGATAGTGCCGGGTCGCTTAGTGCCGGGCTATTTAGGGCTCGGGTCGGGCTCGGGCCGGGCGGCCCGTTTGGAATTCTATACTCAGGTCCGATCTCATGAGTTGGTAGTTTGCACTTTGCACCAAATCTCGAAGAGTGGAAGGTAAGTTAAATATTTTCTTCGAGAAGATGAATATGATTTCCCTTTCCAGATAGTCGAGTTGACTTTAGGCTTCTTTTTACAACACTTTAGGCTTTAGCAGATTTGAGCATTTTGTAGGACCGACATCCGGACTTGATCAACCCGTGAGACTAGTTGTCGCCTCTTCCACCACCCCATGTATCACCACCTCTTCACCACCCCGGCCGGCTGATGGCTCCTACGCCGACTGCCTGTCACCACCCTCCGTCCTGGCATTCCTAACTCGAAGTTACTCGCCGCCACCGACCACCCTCCTATTTGGTGGCGCTACCTTACTGTTGGTCCCACCGCTAGATGAACTGTCACCACCACCAATCCTACCGCCACTGCCACTACTCATAAACAATTTGTAGGAGCACCTCGATTTTTTCCAGGAGCAGATGAATTTGCCGCCCGATCTAACAAAAATGAGTGATACTATAGCAACTTGACCCACACACCTAAAGTAGGGTTTCTAGGTGCGTGGAAATGGTTCTATAACTTTTGAATTTCAAATGATTTCGTAAAGAAGTAGTAAATTAATTCAAATTAAAAAGTTTTCAATTACAAAGTTTCATAACTTCTCAAGATGTACAACTTTTATTTCGGTTGTTTGTTCATTTGACAAAGTGGTGGTACATGTGTTCACAAAATCTATATCTCTTATATAGTTTCATAAAACTATATGAGAGGTACATAAGATTTGTGAAGAATGTTACTACCACTATATTGGATGAGCAAATGACTAAAATAAAAGTTGTCCATCTTCAGAAGTTTGTAGTTGAATCATTTTTAATTTGAATTACTTTCGCCTACGAAAAGTACGTCTGAAATTTCTCAAATTTGAAAATTTGAATTTTCAAACAATCTCGAATGGAGAAATATTTTAAATAAAAGTTGTAGCTACTGAAAAGTTATGAAACTTTATTTCTTACAACTTTTTTATTTGAAATCATATTGTCAACGAAAAACTAAGTTTAAATAACGACCTCGAACGGAGAAATTCTCAAAATGAAAGTTGTAGATCTCAAAAAGTCATGAAACTTTGTTGTTGAGCACTTTTCAATTTGAAGCTATTTAGAACTTCAAAGGAGTAATTTACACTTGGTGTAGTATAATACGAGGAGGAGGATGAAAACGGAATATGGTTGCATGTGAGAGTGTAGTGTAGTGGTAAGAGAGGGTACACGCGAGGGGGGAGGTCGTGGGTTCGAAACACACCGACCGTGTAGCGACGCGACTTGCGACAGACGCGTGGCTGCCTAGGGTCCTTCCCCCAAAAAACTTTTTTTCTATGTATTTTGAGCTTTTTTAGCGTGGTCACGTTTTTTTGTCTTTTAATTGATTAGAGGTGTGGACGCCCACATCTGGAAATGTTGTTTCCGGCCCGCACCTACAAATGGATTTCCATGTGCGAGTTGATTACCCGCTCCTAGAAACTTCTATTTCTATAAGCGACAGCTAAGAGCAGGTTTTACGCTCGTATCTGAAAATGTGAATCCGACCGCTCCTACAAATTTTTCCTTAATAGTGTGCCGACCTCCCTAGTCTAAGGCCAGCTACAACCCTAAGTAACGTCGGCATGGACGACCTCCCATGGCTAGCAGCGACCTCACCACCGAGCTGCCCCCCACCCACCTATTTGGACGCACGAGCAGGGCAGAGCCAGGATTTAAGGATAGGAGGGGCAATAAACAAAATAGTTTGCTATTTTTAATTTCTTCTCTAATTAATTTCTATATTTTTGGAGCATATATATGTTTAGAATTTCCTTTTGGATATTAGGTAAAGTGTATTTTGCATTTTTTAGATTATTTTGAGCACAACCTCGTTATACAAAGCCAAAAGTTTAGGTATTTAAAGAAAATTACCTCTATTTAAGTAACCAGGAGGTTCATCATGACCTTAAAAACATTCTTGAAATGGTACCTACCTAAACATAAAGCATATACACAAATCAAGTTAAAATTAAATACTTCACACAGCTATTGATCTACTTAAGCTAAATTAGGGAAAATATTAGGCTAAATTAAGAGATAGTATTAGAGACTTTAGTAGGATATTGGGGGGTGCCTGGCCCCCCTCAGCCCCTCCCTCCCTCCGCCCCTGTGCACGAGGAAGATGGAGATCATACGGGCAGTGGTGAACGCACGAATCTCCAACATCGGGAGATCAAAGGCCTTCACATCTTTCGGAAGATGAGTTTTAACTCTCAACCACAAAACCGTATCCGACACCTACAAACTATCCAAACCGTCCGATTTACACCCCTTGACGGGTTTTGAGGGGGTTTCACCTATGTGGCGCCAAGTGGACCGGGTTTTTAGGTTGTTTTCATCTATGTGGCGCCAAGTGGACTATCCTTGTTGTCACCACTTCAGTGGGGCCCACATGTCACTGGGACCTCCTCCTTCTTCTTCACTGTGTCACACTCGTCCTCCCCGCAGCCGCCACACCCCTCTGCGTCCGACCTCCTCCCCGGACGTTGGAGCTCCCCTCCTCCCGGGGGAGGCCCACACCACTACGAGCGCTTCGCGGGTGGCCGCGTACTTGCCGGTACAGGTGCGGAGGATCGCGTAGTCTGCCTTGGGGTGGAGATGGTGTTGCTGGTGTCGTGGAGGAAGTAGCGGTGTCAGAGAAATTGGCAGGGGCGGCAGAGACAACGATGGCGCTAAGACCAAGGTCGGCCAAGCTCCACCTCCAGTGCCACGCCGCCGTATCTACCTGCACTGGCTACCTCCCCTCTATCTAGTGCCCCCGAGTCGAGCAGAGGCCATGGCCGCGACGCCTCCTGGGATCAATTTCCCCTGTGCTTTGATTCTTGGAGCAGAGCAGGGGAGGAGGTGCGAGGGATTGAGTTCCTTATGCGACCCGTGGACCCAAGGTGTTACTCCGTTGCTCTCCTCACCACACCTCGCGATCCATTTATGGGTTCCTTGATGGAATCAAATCCATGGGGAAGGAAGTAGTTTGCCATACCTCGACAGCCTCTCTGCCGCTCGGATGGCCACCACCCGTCGGCGCCCAGGTTGACGAGTAGTGTGCTGACGGCGGTCGTGGAAAGGAAGAGAAGCGAGGGGCCGAGGGTGCGACCACTAGTGTCGGGGTGGAGCGGTGCAGCCGCCAGCATCCGGGAGGAGGGGAGCTCTGGTGTCTGGATAGGAGGTCGGGCGCAGAGGAGGGGTGCGGCGGGGAGGAAAGGTGCAACGCCGTGAAGGAGGAGGAGGTCCTGAGTGACATGTGAGCCCCACTGAAGTGGCGACAGCGTGGTTAGCCCACTTTGGTGTCACATACTCCCTCCGTCCTGAAATATAAGGCATTCAATAGTTCAAAATTTGTCCTTAAATATAAGGCATCATAGAAGTTTTTGGTAAGTACCCAATCAACTCAATTAAAGACTTGCCAAATATTGCACTTGTTAACTAAAAAACTTACCTTTAATTATCATTGGCTAAGGGCATATGTGACATTTTCCCACCTCTTTAATTTGTCCTACAAATCCTAGAATGCCTTATATTTCAGGACGGAGGAAGTAGTCGAAAGCAACCTCAAAAACCGGTCCACATGACGCCACATAGGCGAAAACCACCTCAAAAACTGTAAAGGGGTGTAAATCAGACAAATTGATAGTTTGTAGCTATCGAATACCCGATTTTGTGGTTGAGGGTTACAAACTTAAAACCCACTCAGCGATATAGATGAGTGCTCCTATATGGCTACCGGAAGGTGCATAAAAGTGTGAACTTCAAGCCCACCAAATCTCATCTAAACGTATGTTTTTTATATTCCCACCAACCCACCTCATGACTATGTATATTACAAAATGTTTCAAGGTTAAATGTTGTAACATTTTTCAACCAAAATGTTGAACCAACATTTTTCCTCGCAAAGAGTTGTATGAACATTTGTTCAAATAAAACGTTAGATTCAACATTTTTTTGGAAACGTTTCATCAATATTTTTTTCAACTTTTTCATCAAAATGTTTCAACATTTTTCGCTCAACATTTTTTTCTATGTCTTCTACCTCCGATTTCTCCTTCACGATCGCCTGCCGGCGACGGTGCCACATTACAATGGCGCATGGGTCGGCTAGCCGGAGCGGCACGCGTGGGGCCAGCCCTAGGCGACGCGCCGACCGCCGCGCTGGTCGACCCACGGTCACGCGCGGCAAAGACTGCGGCCGACGGAGGAGCACGAGCGGAGACTGCGACCGACGTCCATGGCGGCGGTGCTTAGATGGCAACTGGCGTCCATGGCTAGCTCGACGGACCATGGTAGCACACACCCCATGCGCGGGGTTGGCGGCGGCGGGTTTGAGAGGGCAGCATAGGACAGAGAAGGGGTCGGATTAGGTTTTAGTGTGTGAGATCCAATAGTTGTAATCGTTTGCACCAATCTCAAACAGTGGAAGATGCAACACCTTCCCACCTTCCGGAATGTATATAGGATTTCCCCTTAGACGAGGGTTGTATATAGGATTTCCCCTTAGACGAGGGTTGTCGAATGGACTTTTTCCCAACCACAACGATGCAACCACAGTATCATCAATGATTTGAAGGCCCAAGTGGATGTAGGCCAGGTGACTGTAACAAGCTTGCTTTCAATGTGAAAAGAACTGCTAGACCTGCTTATTCGCATCATCACGTATTTGCGTGAACCACTAATCTGCGGGCGTCTAACTGGCGGCCATGGGTGGAATGGAATACACCAATTATTCATTCATTTCCAGTAATATTCCTTTCTTTTCTTTTCATCATCATCAAGACAACATTACCCGACATCACCACATATACCTCCCCAAAATGCATGCTAACACATCTATTACATACACCCTGCCTACACTAAGCTTTCAACTTTCGAATGGCAGCTACCTGTTGCATATCCGGGAAAAAAGAATTCTCTCTTTTACATGACCCAGAGGGCATGGTGAACATCATCGCTGGATGGTTACTTACTGGGGTTCCTAATTTCCATTGGCAGCATGGATAGGGTACAGTTGTATGGTCAATGCTTCAGCGGTTGGATGTGCGGCTCAGGTTCAGGGGGGATCAGATTGAGGAGGAACCTATGGATCATCTCGAAGCTGGTGAAAGTAATCACTGCAGCAGGGGTTGTCCGCAACAGATTTGTGGCGCATCCACGGTAGAAACCAGCCACACCCTCTTTGTAATAAACCTTTTTGATGCAGTCTATTACACCTTTGTATCTGATCTCTGAGTGTGCTCCCTGGTCTTGCAGCCTTGAACGAACAACCTGTCATGATTACCAGGGTGATGAAGTCCTTGATACAACAGCAAAGGGCTTGGATCTGTATTTCATTTAGTGTGGATCAAATCCATAGTCCAACTTAGTACCTCATGAGGATATGTCATGGTCGATGCAGCAACTTTAGCCAGAGACGAAGCAACAGCAACATCGCCAAAACTCAATGCTTCAACAGTAGTATTATCTGTCAAAGCATCATACAGTCAATGGTTCAAACTAAATCAACAATCTTGTCTTCACAAACACAACCCAAGTGTTTTATTCTGGGAAAAGAAAATGGTTAAGAGTGATACCTCGCTCTGCCAGATAAGCTTTAATCTTCTCATATGCAGGGAACTGAATAGCAACATGACTGACACCAGCCAAGGCAGGGACGAGACCACTTTTGGAAAGAAAATATTAACAATCATATCAGAACACAGAATCAACCATTAATGTTATTATTTATCTGGAAAAGAAAACTTATATGTGAGCTACCTGTATAGTCCACGGATGCCCTCCTCATGCGCTATTCTACTCAAGGCAGCAAGAGTACCTTTATATGGGATTGCCCCGGCTCTTATTCCTTGGGTCTGTAAAAAGGAACAAACATATTGATGTGCTAATGAATGTCATACAATACATATGAAATGCAAGTATGGATACCTCACAATAGACTATGTACGAGAAACACAGAAAATTTTTCTTGACTTAAAATTGACTCATGGCGCATCCACAATATGCAACGCCAAACTTAGTATTGTAGCCAGTGGATAGAATCCGTTTCAATATTAATCCTCAGATCTTAAATAAGAAACTCTCTGTCTCCTTTTAGGCTTCTATAACGAAATATGTTCACATGACTATACGTATTTTTCACGGAGAATCAGGCGCACAATATCGTATTAGAATTTAGTGTACATATGCAAAAGTTAATCTCATCCATCATATCCTCTTATCCCTCTTAACCTGATTTAGACCCAAACTGATTTGGTCCAATTAAAAGCTGAACAAGAGGATTAAGGGATTTCCACCTCACTGGTTCCATTCAGAATAAATCCAGTGGTTGGGATTGACTATGTGCATGCACCAGCACCAATGTGTTCTTTTGCACCTGATACTTCCTCTTTTTCATGAACTGATATCTTCACATTAAAAGTTAAACCAAACAGAAGAGCATCTTGGCTATGTGTAGTTACGGAGTAAATTTTAAAATGAATTATTCAGTGAGTGTAGAACTCTTTGTTTCATCATAAGGGAAATATAACCCCAAGAGATTTTGAAGTACCTATTTATTAACCAATTATCCAAACTTGCATGCCAAAATAATTTTCTACAAGAGTTGTTACCTGAAATCTTGTCTTCACAACCCAAAGTGGATTTGTTACAATACTTGTTGCGGCTCCTGCACATGATGCAGCAACAACATTTGCCCCTAAAGAGAGTTGATGACTTCCATCTACAAAACCAACGAAGGTACCACTTAGAAACTATGATGGTAATAACTAAGAAGCCATATGTAAGTAAAGAACTAACCATTGGAAGAAAGCAAGCTTTTAAGCTGCTCATATACAGTAAAATAGACCTGCAGCAAAGAAGAAAACTGTAAACCAAAACATAGGCAGTCGATTGACTTCCTGTACACATGTAGTAGTTGCCACAACAATATAAATGCAGAAAAATCCCAAAAAAGGCATAATTCTTATTTGTACTCTGTTGAGTGTTGACAAGAAACTTTGCACGTCTATAAGGTGACTAAATCAGCCAATATAGTAAATACTCACCGCCCAGTTTGGCAAGAGTGCCAGAACAGTCGGGGAAAGGCCACGATACATTCCCCGAAATCCTTCCCGTTGAGCAATCTGTTGTAAGCTCCCAATAATAACACTACCTAGTAATGATTGATAGAACAAAATAACCTTTAGCGTTCAAAGCTAATTTCAAATGTTATCTAGAAGCATTTCTCATACAAAAAAAATCTAGTACGGAATACAGACATATAGTAGAAATAATGTGCTAAGCATCAAAGTTCCAGTTCCTGAGATACAAATTCAGTAGTAACAAGCAACAAAATCACACCAACCATTAATTCAGGGTGTTTCTCATGTGTTTGGGATCATCTGCCCGTGTGAGAACATTTCTGGTCATAACCCCATGGCTGTATTCTGGAAGTCCATATATTTTTGCATTTACAGAATGCATGTTGGGCGTTAGTTCTGTACTAAAATATCAGCAAAAATCCAATACATAATCTCAGAAACACCAGGCTTGGAAATATCAGTTATTCTCTATTCGACCCATACACATAACCGAAGAACTAATTCTGTAAAGGGAAAAATAAGATATAGCATCATGCAAACAATAGACATAATGCCCACAGACACACTTCTGGTGCTTCACCCATTTTCAAATGTTTGCCTGTTCTCTGAATCTTTCATGTGCTCGAACAGACAAGCACAACCACCATTAGTGAGGCTTGCATGCCTTTTCCACTCTCAACATGCACAGTTTCGTAAATTTACATTGACAACAGCACGACAAACATGACGCCTCCCTTGTCCCATATGCGTGGAAACTCTTACAATCTTACATTTCGACTCATTCGGGCCGCTAATAAATGGCCATTATACAAGTACAAAACCAACCAATAGGAACCTAAGGATAGCATATCCCCCAAACAAGCTATTTGAACCGTTACAAATCTAAATGCATGCCTGTTACCGAACAATATTGGATAGTACAGGTCACCAGAAACGACAAGCGGAAACTAAACAAAATCTTCTGTTACTAACAGAATTTCTCTAACCTCCCAGAATCCAAAAGGGTCAACAAAACGACACAAACAGATGGACATCCCAGACCAATTGGAGCAAATAATTCACACAGGAGTACTAGGATGCTCCCTCCTCTGCCATGCAGACACTCTATTCTTCCCTGGAGTATGCACCCATGTGCCAATTATCATTTGTTCTAAACAGGTCAACCTGCACTCTAACTGTAGAGCAATGAATTGAAGCAAATTCAGATGGATTTCTCAGAGGAAACACACACCTCCAATTGTGCCTGTGGCTAGCTTGGGCCAGCCGTGCACCTGAAACCTCGTCTTGATGACGTCGAGTGGGCAAACGAAGGTCGCCGCCACCACACCTGCGCCCAAGGCCCAAATCACATCAAACCATCAGGAGCCCCCAAGTAAACGACCGAAATGAATAAGAGTTGCAGCCGCAGCTGCAGCGCAAAAGTTACCAGCGGAGGCGCCGGCGGCGGCGTGGCACAGGAGGCCGCGTGCGGTTGTGGGGCCGTGGTGGTGCTGCTGCTGCTGCGACGACGAGGACGCCGACGTCGGCGGCGGCGGCGGCGATGTCGCGACGTCCCCCGGCATCTCCGCTTCGCCCGCCTCAACCTTTCCGTCCCCCCTCCCCGATCCACGCCTCGGCTGCACGGCGCTCTACTGCTAGGTCGGCTAGGGCCTCCTCCTCTTCACGGCGCCGTCAACGGCTGCCCCCGCGTCAGTCGGCGGCCGATCGCGTCGCCCGCCGGTCACCGGCGGCGGTCGCGGGGCCCCTGGACGGCTGCCTAGGGTTAGGGTTCGGGATCTGAGGCGGGCGGTGTGGGCATTGGGGCGGCTTGCGGCGCTCGCTGTATATGTAAGCTCAGCTCGGCTTCGTTCCCGTCGTCACGCACGACACCCTCGCTCGCTTCCGCTTCTCCTCCTTCCTCTTTTCAGGCTCGGGAGAGAGGGGCGAGGGCCGTCAGGGTGTGGGCTCCTACCGAGGTGTCACTGTTCACTGTCGTGCGGGCCCCGTGCAGGTGGGGGCCCAAGCGTCAGTGGGCAGGACCCGGAGCAGGCGGGGGATCCAGCCGTGTTGTGCTTGTGCCCTGCGCTCTCTCGCCCGTCGCCGGCGTGCACGTGCGGCCGCCGCCGCTAGCAATGGGCCCGGGAGAGCAGTAACCTACAACGCGGTCCCTCGGGCCGGCAAGGGCCCACGGCGATGTCTGGTCGCCGCGGTTACCCGGGTGACGCGGTGGATCATGGGCCGTTCAGGTTGGGGTGGGCGGTCGAGATGGGCCCCGGGGACCACCGCGCCGCGGAAATGGACGTCTTCCTCCCTGATCACTCCGGCGGCGGCGGGAGCCGCACGCAATCCACATCCGCGCTACTATGCCCGTTTGTACACGCGAGTTATCTTTTCCTTTCATCAAGGAATAAATTCTATTATGAGAGATGGGTTAGAATCGGCTGCCAACTGCCCGGGCAAATTTTCTTTGCTTTTTTTAATGAGGGCAGCAACTTCCGTTTGCTAACAAGTGGCCAGAGAAATCAGTGACTGTTGCAGGTTATACATAATACATGTGTCACACCCGATTTTCCGTAGAAAACCGAATGCATCTCATATGTGTGCCAGAATCACAATTTCACACATATGATAGACTCATGAGTGTAATATCACAAGACATTGCTCAAAATGTACAGAAAAGGTTTATTAACTTTTATTACACTCACGAAGGTAGACACAAATGTCTTTACACGAACATCGATAACTATGAAGACGCGACTCCATCTTCATCTTCCACAGGCATCTGACTGGTTGATCGCATCCTCAGAACTCCTCGTAGTCGGTGTAGTACTCCACTCCTGGGTTCTTCTCTGAACAGCGTAAGCAAGGATGAGTACACTTATGGTTGGTACTCAGCAAGGCCACAGAAATAACCGGAAAGCAATATTAATCCATCTTTAAGTTCAATTAATCATGTGAGGGTCCAGGCCGCTCTTGACCGTGAGCACGCCGATCGATCGGTTTTCACTCTGCGAGGTTGTACACTTTACCCACGGTTCGTGTTCCCCATCTTGCCGGGTTTGCAAAGCCCTTAAACACTTCCGAGGTGAGTGGCAAGGGGTTCACTACGAAGCCTTTACAAAGGTATACAAAAGACTAACGACCCGCATAGTTACAGATCAGGGCGGACCATAACCCTCCCTATTGGTCAGCACCTTAGCAAAGGCTGCTACCCCAAAAGGACCGGGCTATACCCCTGCAACCCGGATCCCCCTCTGCTCCTTTCGGAAAAGGGCCATCAGATCAATCGCACACCTAATTAATTGGCTAAGCCGAGCCATATGGACCGTGGTTGCACCGTTTTCTGGGTGGTTCTCCATGTTCCGATTAACTTATAGTGTTCTTGATTAAAGCATAGGTAGAAGGGTGGTTAGGGTCACTTGCCTTTCTCCAACGATAAGCTACTTTCCTTATCTGCAAAGCTCTGCACTTGAACTTCCTCGAACGGCGTGTTGGCTACGATCATGCAAGAAAACATACAATAAATAAAACAATACATCAAACATTACCAATAGGCTAAAACAAGCTTTTAGAAATGACGGGCTCGGAGAGACGATCGCGTGGACACCAAGAACGCGTAAAACGGAGCTAGGATGGAAAAGATATGGTTGAAACAAGGTTCAGGGGCTAAATTGTGAAAGAACTGGAAGTTTAGGGGGTTTTCGCAAGATTTCGGGGACCTAAACATAAATATGTGTATAAGCCCAAGGTTTATGGTGTAAAAGGGAAAGGATGGACTAAGGGACATAAAACTAAGGAGTTAAAGGGTTAAAACAAAAGAAAAAGGCCTTAGGCGTAAGGATCTTTAAGGGTGGAAGGATACTTATGTGATATTGAAAACTACGGGGGCTTCTTTGCAAAACCGCCAAGGCAGCCGGCGGGTGAGCCCCGGGAGCGACACGTGGCGGCTTGCTGCGGCCGTGCCGACGCGGTGGTGACGCGGCGACGCGAGCGTGTGGACCGGCGCCCGTGGACTCGGTCCCCCCGGTCCACCGTGGACCGGGTGAAGGGTTATGAATCCTTTTAATGCGGGCCGTCCGCCGGATCGGACGGCTGCGGTGGCATGTGGGCGTCGGGCGGCGGCGGCGGCCTGGCGGCGGCGGCGGCGCGGCGGCGCCGGCGGCGGGGCTCGCCGGCGATGGCCATACGGGGCTCCCGGCACCATTCGCGGCGGGGAAAGCACCGGGACGAAGAGGAGGAGGCGGGGATCTTTACCACGGGCTTGAAGGGGGTGGGAGCGGCGCCGGAGGAGGAGATCGGCGGCGCTCCGGCGGCGGTCGTGCTCGGTGTGGCGGGGGCGATGCCGCGGTGAGGGAGGAGGAGAGGGGAGAGGTGCGGGATGAAGAGGAGGTGGCGGCCGCCCTTTTATAGCCGGAGAGGGAAGGGGAGGAGGCGCGGTTGAGGCGGTGGCGGAGCTCGGTGGCGGCCGGCGCCATTAATGGCGGCGGCGCTCGGTGGTGGAGGGAGGGGAAGAGATAGGGCGGGGGCGGCGGGGAAGTGCATGGCGGCGCCTTATGCGCGCGCCCGGTGGGGAGGCGGAGCGGCGCGGGGAGGCGGGACGGTGCGGGGGAGGCCGGCGGCGGCGCGGGGAAGGGGAAGGGAGGGCGGCGGCCGAAGGTTGAAGATGCCCGACGTGTGGGCCCCACACGTCGGCCGAGTGAGAGAGGGAGAGAGGCGGCGGGCGGGCGGGGCGTGTGGGCCGAAACGGGGTAGTGGGCCGCGCTGAAAGAGAAAAAGAAGGGGAAAGTTAGGTGGGCCGCGGGTTGGGCTGTTAGGTTAGTTTTGTTTTTTTTCTTTTTTTCTTTTCTTTTCAAATTCTTTTCAAACCAATTTCAAACCTTTTAAATTCAAATCTTTTTCATCTTTTCAAACTCCAATTTTAACACAAATTCACCAACTATTTTAAGACTTTTAGAAAAACCTTTTAAACAAGTTTTCAAACATTTTTTTAATTCAAACTTTCACACCAATTTCCACAAACTTTTTCACAATTAATTTAAGGACCTTTTCACAAATATTTTCTTTAAGACTTTTAAAATCACACCACAAACAAAAACTCATGCATCTCAATATGATGCACAATCACTTGTTTGATTCTAATTATTAAATGATGTTTAAATTGATTAGAGGCAAATTTATTTATTCAAATTTATTAAATCCTTAGAAAAAAAAATAAAACTAAGCCATGTTGCTAACAATATTTTATTGTGATGGAATTTTCGGGTGTTACAAATCCTACCCCCTTAAAAAGAATCTCGTCCCGAGATTCGGAGGGATCGGGAAACAAGAGGAGATACAAGATGTCTTGAAAGATGACGGTTTACTATCACGAGAGCTTGTTCACTTCTCCTTCTTCTTCGGGCTTGTAGCGGCAAACTCAATCCTCTCTCCTTGCGGGGTAGTTAAGAGCACCGACTTCTTGGCACACAAAATGATTCCATCATGCTTGCTTAACCAATCCATACCAAGGATCACATCTATTCCACTTGATGTTAGAATCACTAAGTCTCGCTTCAAAATCTATCTCTCCGATCTTAAGATTGACTCCGTGGGCATACATAGGTGGATTTCATTTCACCGTTTGGAGAACTCGATTAGCAAATGTGTCTTCATGGAACTCTTGGGTACATCATACTTTGTCACGAATCGTTCGGTAATAAATGAATGCGATGCCCGGAATCAAATAAAGCTGTTGCGGTACGAGTTGATAAGAAACGTACCAAGCACAACATCTTTGTCTCCTTGAGCTTCTTCGGCTGTCACATGGTTCACCCTACCATGCATATTGTTCTGTTGACCTCTGTTATCTCTCTGGGGTGTCTGCATATTACGCTGAGGGCAAATACTGGCATAGTGTCCCAATTCTCCACAGTTGAAGCATCCACTGGGGTGAACTGGAGTAGTGTTCCTTACTGGTGCACCTGAGCGATTCTGATGAGGATTTGGAGCCTGAGGTGTCATTGGGTTGGATTCTTCGGGTTCATCAAACGAACGATACTGCTGACTTTGTCCATGGCCTCTGCCTGGTGTGCTAGAACGAAACTGAGTCTTGCGATGAGTTGTAACGAGGGCGGGTGTTACTGCTAGACTGACCCTGAGGTTGAAACTTGCGCTTCTGTTCACGGAGTTCCTTGCGTTTATTCTCCAAGCCTATAGCCTTATTGAGCAACATCTGAAAGTTAAGAAATGTGTGGCTCTGCAACTGATAGTTAAGTGGCCCTATCAATCCATCGAGAAAGCGTTCTTGTCTCTTTGCATCTGTGTTGACTTCATCTGGTGCATAGCGGGACAAATGAGTAAACCGATCCGGATACTCACTAACTTGTCATGTTGCCTTGCTTTAGAGCTAGAAATTCCTTCTTCTTCGACTTCTTCACACCGAGTTCGGGATGTGATGTGTACGAAAACTCTCCTGGAACTCTTGCCAAGTAATGGTGTCAGCAGCAGCATGTGCGACGGTGTAAGCATCCCACCAATCAGCGGCTGCACCTTCCAAACGTCCTGAGGCATACAAAACCTTCTCACGATCATTGCATTGGGTGATATTCAGCATCTTGTTGATGGTCTTGAGCCAATCATCGGCATCGAGGGGATCTACAGAATGAGAGTAAGTGGGCGGGTTGTGGCTCATGAATTCTCTATGCTTGTTTTCCGGTGGTGGAGGTGGTGGAGGTCCTTGTGGTGGTGGTCGGGTTCTGCTGTGCTTGTAGATTACGAACGGTGGCGGTGAGGTTCCGAATTAATTGCATACGTTCCGTAAAGAACCGCCGCATCGCGGGATCCATCGCTAATTCTTGTGAAGGAGGGAACTAGATTCAACCGATTGACGACGAACGAAATATCTGTCCGGCTCCCGACTCGATGTTTACCATTTGATTGTTAGAGAGAGAAGTTTTCCGATAGGAAGTTGAATTGATAAAGGTGAATCGAGAGAAAGGGGCTAGGATTCAAATTTTAACTTTAATTATTTTATTGATGTATTTGTGGCCATCACTCCACAAAAACATTTCAATCAAGTCAAAGATCCAAATCATGCATGTTTACAATCAACAAGCATTCACATCGCACGTCCTCACAAGAACGGCTCTATCGAAACGAAACTGGTAGAAGGGGTAGGCAACTTAAGAATCTATCCTATAAAACACGTGTGGTAGTTCAAGGTGGAAGATCAAGAATCAGATTCAGTGTAGAAGAAAACAAAAGATTTGATTTTGTTAAAGAATAAAGAATAAAATATATTTTTTTAAGCGTAAATAAGATATTTTGAATGCTGGAAAGGCTTTCTAGATAAAGAGTCCTTAATATCGACCATTTCTATCTGAGGCTGCGTCCTACAGTCAGCAATGCTCTGATACCACTCTGTCACACCCGATTTTCCGTAGAAAACCGAATGCATCTCATATGTGTGCCAGGATCACAATTTCACACATATGATAGACTCATGAGTGTAATATCACAAGACATTGCTCAAAATGTACAGAAAAAGGTTTATTAACTTTTATTACACTCACGAAGGTAGACACAAATGTCTTTACACGAACATCGATAACTATGAAGACGCGACTCCATCTTCATCTTCCACAGGCATCTGACTGGTTGATCGCATCCTCAGAACTCCTCGTAGTCGGTGTAGTACTCCACTCCTGGGTTCTTCTCTGAACAGCGTAAGCAAGGATGAGTACACTTATGGTTGGTACTCAGCAAGGCCACAGAAATAACCGGAAAGCAATATTAATCCATCTTTAAGTTCAATTAATCATGTGAGGGTCCGGCCGCTCTTGACCGTGAGCACGGCCGATCGATCGGTTTTCACTGCGCGAGGTTGTACACTTTACCCACAGTTCGTGTTCCCCATCTTGCCCGGGTTTGCAAAGCCCTTAAACACTTCCGAGGTGAGTGGCAAGGGGTTCACTACGAAGCCTTTACAAAGGTATACAAAAGACTAACGACCCGCATAGTTACAGATCAGGGCGGACCATAACCCTCCCTAGTGGTCAGCACCTTAGCAAAGGCTGCTACCCCAAAAGGACCGGGCTATACCCCTGCAACCCGGATCCCCCTCTGCTCCTTTCGGAAAAGGGCCATCGGATCAATCGCACACCTAATTAATTGGCTAAGCCGAGCCATATGGACCGTGGTTGCCCTTGTTTTCCGGGTGGTTCTCCATGTTCCGATTAACTTATAGTGTTCTTGATTAAAGCATAGGTAGAAGGGTGGTTAGGGTCACTTGCCTTTCTCCAACGATAAGCTACTTTCCTTATCTGCAAAGCTCTGCACTTGAACTTCCTCGAACGGCGTGTTGGCTACGATCATGCAAGAAAACATACAATAAATAAAACAATACATCAAACATTACCAATAGGCTAAAACAAGCTTTTAGAAATGACGGGCTCGGAGAGACGATCGCGTGGACACCAAGAACGCGTAAAACGGAGCTAGGATGGAAAAGATATGGTTGAAACAAGGTTCAGGGGCTAAATTGTGAAAGAACTGGAAGTTTAGGGGGTTTTCTGCAAGATTTCAGGGACCTAAACATAAATATGTGTATAAGCCCAAGGTTTATGGTGTAAAAGGGAAAGGATGGACTAAGGGACATAAAACTAAGGAGTTAAAGGGTTAAAACAAAAGAAAAAGGCCTTAGCTGTAAGGATCTTTAAGGGTGGAAGGATACTTATGTGATATTGAAAACTACGGGGGCTTCTTTGCAAAACTGCCAATGCAGCCGGCGGGTGAGCCCTGGGAGCGACACGTGGTGGCTTGCTGCGGCCGTGCCGACGCGGTGGTGACGCGGCCCGCCGCGCGAGCGTGTGGACCGGCGCCCGTGGACCTGGTCCACCGGTCCACCGTGGACCGGGTGAAGGGTTATGAATCCTTTTAATCTGGGCCGTCCGCCGGATCGGACGGCTGCGGTGGCATGTGGGCGTCGGGCGGCGGCGGCAGCCTGGGCGGCGGCGGCGCGCGGCGGCGGGCGGCGGGGCTCGCCGGCGATGGCCATACGGGGCTCCCGGGCACCATTCGCGGCGGGGAAAGCACCGGGACGAAGAGGAGGAGGCGGGGATCTTTACCACGGGCTTGAAGGGGGTGGGAGCGGCGCCGGAGGAGGAGATCGGCGGCGCTCCGGCGGCGGTCGTGCTCGGTGTGGCGGGGGCCGTGCCGCGGTGAGGGAGGAGGAGAGGGGAGAGGTGCGGGATGAAGAGGAGGTGGCGCCGCCCTTTATAGCCCGAGGGGGAAGGGGAGGAGGCGCGGTTGAGGCGGTGGCGGAGCTCGGTGGCGGCCGGCGCCATTAATGGCGGCGGCGCTCGGTGGTGGAGGGAGGGGAAGAGATAGGGCGGGGCGGCGGGGAAGGTGCATGGCGGCGCCTTAATGCGCGCCCGGTGGGGAGGCGGAGCGGCGCGGGGAGGGCGGGACGGTGCGGGGAGCCGGCGGCGGCGCGGGGAAGGGGAAGGGAGGGCGGCGGCCGAAGGTTGAAGATGCCCGACGTGTGGGCCCCACACGTCAGCGAGTGAGAGAGGGAGAGAGGCGGCGGGCGGGGCCGTGTGGGCCGAAAACGGGGTAGTGGGCCGCGGCGAAAGAGAAAAAGAAGGGGAAAGTTAGGTGGGCCGCGGGTTGGGGTCGTTAGGTTAGTTTTGTTTTTTTCTTTTTTTTTCTTTTCTTTTCAAATTCTTTTCAAACCAATTTCAAACCTTTTAAATTCAAATCTTTTTCATCTTTTCAAACTCCAATTTTAACACAAATTCACCAACTATTTTAAGACTTTTAGAAAAACCTTTTAAACAAGTTTTCAAACATTTTTTTAATTCAAACTTTCACACCAATTTCCACAAACTTTTTCACAATTAATTTAAGGACCTTTTCACAAATATTTTCTTTAAGACTTTTAAAATCACACCACAAACAAAAACTCATGCATTTCAATATGATGCACAATCACTTGTTTGATTCTAATTATTAAATGATGTTTAAATTGATTAGAGGCAAATTTATTTATTCAAATTTATTAAATCCTTAGAAAAAAAATAAAACTAAGCCATGTTGCTAACAATATTTTATTGTGATGGAATTTTCGGGTGTTACAACATGTAGTCTAACTAGTATTGAAAATAGGTAGTAGAAATGTGTTGTATTCGTTCAAAATTGACTCTTATTGGTGTCAATGAGAATTTTTCTAAAAATTTTTCTTCTCTGCTGACCCCCCCCCCCCCCCCTCGAGAACCATGTTGATATACGCAGTGGCCTATGATGTTAGTTTCTTTTTTCGAATTATATAGTATATCGGAAACAGTTACAACGCACGCACACTCATCCTTATGAACATACGTGCGCAAACCCTACCCTTAGGAGCATCTTTAAAGACTGGGCCGACAAATCCTCAAGATTGATAAAGTTAACGCAGGCATCTCGCTGCCGACGGGAATGTCACCTACCAATGAAAGCACAAATGCTGTTAAATACTGAGAAATTCGCTCCTACGAGGAGTCGAACCCAAGACCGGTGTTACCAGAACTATTGTAACCACAGTCCCTTTCGCGCCTAGGATGTTAGTTAATCTTGCACGAGCACAATCCACCGGAAAATGTAGTATACTTTGTGATGTATGCAAAGTTAAAACTAACTAGGCCCGATGAGGCAAGACTGTCTCATGAGTTTTCATTAAGAATAAGCAACCTTCCAGACCTAGAAAACCTTTTAACTTTGGTTTCACCAGTGAGGGGATATTTTTTAAAATCAACTCCGGTTTCACCAGCGACGGGACATTTTTTTAAATCAGCTTCATAATTCGCTCCAATAAGAAATCGAATTTGGGTCTCCTAGTTACGACTATACCTCAGCCCCTCTCACCAAGCAGACTAGAGGACCTTTGGTTGACGTATCCAGAGTTTGTCTATTGATTTTTGTTTTTCCTCTTTGTACCGTCTGGCTGTGCCTTGGTGAAAGCTATATGTTATATGAACATTCTCTCTTTTCTTTAGGAATGCAAGTTCAAACTATTTTGGATAATTAGGCCCATCCAAAAAATTGATGATCTGAACTAAAATGGTGTTTTCATAGTTTGAGGGAAATGAAAAAAATGAACTACAATAGCATTTGACCGTAATTAGTTAGCTGATCCAAAAATACTATTGGGTACTCACTTTTCTTATTTTTTTAATGAAAAACTTTCTTACTTTTTTTTATTGAAAACGTGATATGCACATCTTTAAAAGATGAAGTTTGGAAGGTGCTGTTCTGCAATGTAGGAGCAAAAGCCTATAGCATATCTTATGTATCCCATTGATTAATCATCACTGTATTTTAGCTGTTTTTCAAGATTGCAAATAATTATTAATATACTGGGTCACACATTCATGATCGTGCCCATTTATGGTTACAGGTGCACACACCTACTCTTATGAGTGGACTGTGTTTTAGACAGCGTCGCTGTCAAAATGAAAGCCTAAATTTCTGTCTAGAAGTGGTGGATTTCTTCCCTGGAATTTGCAAGGACAGCTGACTCCTATATGGCTGGTTGCCGTTGCCCGGCCAACAAACAAGCACTTCACAAGTCACAAAGCGACACTTGTTTAACCATGTACTGTCATAAAGCGACACTTGTTTAACCATGTAGTACTGGATTTTGACCTTCATAAGCATTAATCAGGAATAGCAAACACAGACAACAGGAACAACATCGATTCCTGGTTTGCAAAGAGGGGTAAAAAAAGTTGGAGGCGACCAAAACTGAAGGATTCTTAAGTGCAAAGAGGGGTAAAGAACAACGACCGCCCTTTCAAAGTGCTTCCATGATGCTCCACTTGTTCGCATCTTCTATATGTGGCTGGTTCGGGTGATGCCAAGAGGGATGAAAGCGGACAGTACGGGTAATGAAATAACTGCAATAATAACATGTCTCTGTCTTCTCTAATTAACCAATTCTGCCTTTTTCGTAAGCTGAGATCACCTTTCCTTCTTTTTTGTGGACATGAATTTGAGAATTGGGGGGATCTGTCAGTGTGGATTTATACACCTGACAAACAAATTTCTGCAAAGGGTGGAAACAAAGTGTCTGACTTTGTTGCCTAGGGTTCAGTACAGGATGTACAGGACTGTGTCGCTCGAAACACGAAATAAAAAGGGTTCAGAATTCAACTGGCACAGATTGTACATTCGTACTGAGCCTGAACGAGACACAACAGGAACAGAAAACTCTGAAGCAGGTACTATTTACAAGGATAACAGAGTGAAGTACTTTCTAACAGCTACATGTACCATCTGCAAAGCTTAAACAGTTAAACTTCTCAGGAACCCTTTTTTTTGTTAACCTTTGGCAGTTCTGACATCATAACCGATCGCAGAAGCTAGTGCTGCATGCCTGCATCTTAGTCACCTTGCCTAACCCTACTCCTAGAAACGCAGTGGCCTCGTGCTATTCACTCGCGAAACCTGCAAGGGGCAATTAACTGTATCAGTTGATGCCCAGCAGTATCAATTAAGCTGTGGAATTACATATGTCAGGTATGTAGAATGAGAACCTACAACATGAGACTTCCATTCAACTTTGCATCGCTCAGAGACACCAAACTGAGGTTGTCTCTGGATGTGTTCATGGAATATGTGCACAAGGACCACAGCATCAAGAGCGGCATACTCTTTCTACAAAAAAGAAGCATGTGGACCTCTACTGTTAGCACTTGAAATTCAAAAAATGTTATATTACCAAACACGTGCACAGTTCTGCATTAACAAAAAATAGAGCAGGTTGGGACTAATTTATATTAATGCTTCCCACCAAGATATGCACAATAACCCAGAAATAAAAGAATAAGGCAAGATGATCCACCAGTGCCAGATTTTTTTCAAGGCACTAACAACAATGTTATTATGTTTTTTAAACCAAAATAGCTTATGTGGTTCTTCAAGCAAAGCTTAAGTGGAAATCTTTTATAGTGCACAAATATGACAAATCAATTGCATTGCTCATATGGATGGCATGACTGCTTTTAACGAAACAAGAAAAAATAGTTCAGTAATAACGATGGCAGACCTGATTTTGGCTGAGTGGCCGTTGCTCCCAGTTGCTATTTCGTCGTGTCTTGTTCAAACCAAGTCCTAGTATTTCCTGAGAGCATTTCAGAATACACAAAGTTGTAGTGGCAGCAAACATGTCTATACCTAAGAAGAAAAGGCGAAATAGATGTACGACAGTTAACCACAACCACTTTATTCTATGATGATTATATATCTATATCTACCTTTGACAATCCAGAGAGACCACCAGTAACCCATTTGAACAGCTTCTGCATATCAAGTAGCCTTTCGTAGGACTGGAAACATTCCAACTCGCCATAGGATTGTGTTAGTTGATGAAGATCACATTGAATGTCGTAGCCTTGCGTGTAATGTACAGAAGTTATTGTTCAATAAAATGTCCAAGAACAAAATGCTATTTTCTAAAGAAAAAAGTAAATATAACATACCCAGCTTCAGTATATTAGATGAACACATAATTCGCCTGAAACAGCTGTCCAATACTTTTGGGTTATCTTCGTACAGCTTAATCAGATCAAAGATGAAAGCTATCTTATCTGATGCAATTTGTATGATTGAAACCTGAAAAGGAGATAAAATCAGCCAATGGGAGAGCCAATTTTCAGTGAGATAATAATAGAAGAGCTATAATGCAGAGAGAATTAGTATAGACTATAGAGTGGGGTACCCAAAGAAGAAAGCTTGAAGATAATTCGCAACAAATGAAATATGAAATGATGTAGTGGCTAACTACTAGACTACCTACAGTAATAGGATACTCCTAAAACAACCATTTAGCCAAGTTTACTCAGCCATACTTTTGGAGGAAAAACAAATAAGTGGCAATTTGACTCATCGATAGGCCAATGCCTGGCTATAGCATTGTACGGAGTATAACACATATTAGAGTTATACCTGAACAACTAAACAAACATGAAAACTTACACAGATTTAAACAAGGTGCTCCTTACCTTACTAGGTTTGCTATTTTTCTCAAAATTTGGTCTCCACTCACAATCCATGCCAATAATCTTAAAACCCTCGATACAACTTGTTGCATTAAGCAGTCCATTGATCTCATCAACCCAGACAATTTCTTCTACATCCAATTTCTTCAGATCTAAGTACTCAGATCCACAAAATACCTTCTCTGGAACTGCCTCATACCATACATAATTAAAATGTATCAAGCATAGAAATGTAATGAATAGAGCACAAACATTCAGAAAAATCATGTATTCCTAAAAGTGATACTCCCTCTGACCCAAAAAAAAATGTCGTTTTAGAATTGTCTTAAGTAAATCTTTCTTAACTTTGACCAAGATTATAGATAAAATTACATATATTTATGGTATAAAATAAATATCATTAGATTCATCATGAGATTTATTTTTATAATATATATATTTGATGTCATAAACATTGATACTTTACTCTATAAATTTGGTCAAAGTTGAAAAAGTTTGACTCAAGATAATCCTAAAACGTCATTCTTTTTGGGCCGGAGTACTCATAATAGGTTGGAACATTATTTGGATCAGATAAAGTGAACTACACAAGGGTATGCCACAAAAAATGCAATATACAGGATTAGGTTAGAATAGGAATGTCAGATAACTGAATTAATGGCTCCATTCCTACCTCACGCCATCCATTCAACAGCATGTGCTGTCCAAAATAACATAAAATGAGTAATATTCAAACACTTTATCATTTTGATAACATTTATATTAACTTTGTATCCACCCATTGTATTGCTTTTTTCACCTCCAGTACTGGTGATATTTCCTTGTAGCCATGAAACTTTTGTTCTATATGTTTTCAGTTCCACATACACTTCCAAACTAGTTAGTAATACTTGAATTTGAATAGTCAATCTGTAAGGCAGGTTTCTGTTTTCAAGTTATTTATGCATAAGTAGTGTCAAATGTCATTTTGAGAGGCATATAGAGCCGGATTGGTTGCTTGCCAAAATGCCAAAACTTGGGCAAAGAAGCTGTAAAGATTTTGGTAAAATAAAGAGAAGTAGCCAAACTTTGTAACAAACCAAGGGCTGGCCAAAATATTGGCTTCCCAAAGCTTTGGCATGCCAAAATTTTGGCTGTGAACCAATTAGGCCCATAATACACATCTTTATAATTTTATTATTAGATAACCCAATTTTTCAAGTTTTCATTAGAAAGTCATGTAACTTGATTGTTCTTGTGGATGTTGTACAATTCCAAAGAAAGTTGAGTGGATTTTTAACAGCTAACGCAACCATAAATGGGTGGTTCTGTAACATAACAAGCTATTGTTTACCACTATAAAGAGGAATGGCTACTAAACTAACAGAATATGCCTCTGGATAAATAATTTCCTAGCCTTCTAGGTGTCAGCTTACCCAAAGAATGGACATAACCTTCAAGGGAGTACCGCTGGCAAAGCTCATCAATCTTCTCCATATAACCAGCTTCCATGGCCAAATATACCTGCACCAGAAGATCTGCTAAATTATATTTTTATGATGTATGATGTTTATTAGCAAGAGAACATAGTCATCATACAGAAGATACGGATCATATTTCTAAGAACTACTATGCATGACCAACACATAGCACCTGGTCCCCTACCCCCCAAAAAACGGGTAATTCTCATATGCACTTTATCCAACAAAACAAAATGCAATGGCATGTAGATTCCATGCCTTGACCAAATGAATCTTCCATTTTAATAAAGCAATTCATTTCTTTCGTGTACGACCAACTAACACATACCAGGTATTCCATGAGTTTTGTGTCCTTCTTGGCCCGGACTTCTGCAATATCCCAGCACCCTTTCTCAGCCAACTTCTTTACTAAACTGCAAATAAAAATGTTTTCACAATTCTAAAAGTTTGGTAAAGAATATATCTCTATGCGCTTTGCATTGAGAAATGGAGTCACCTCTCTTTATACAAATAGCTAACATCTGGGAACTCGTCTGTAAGATCGTGTTCTTTCACCAACTTGTTCGCACTCTTTAGCATTTTCATATCTAGGTACTTCTGAATGACTAAAGATATCATTTCCTTGCCCATGAAAGTAGCACACTCCTCTGCAATATCTAATTGATTGCTTTCAATTAATTTTATGAGAAAGGACTCATCACAGCATTCAATGGAAAATCGTGTTATCAGAGCCACAGCGATTGCATTGGATTCTGATTCCATAAAGCATTTTACATACTGTTTTAGATGTTCCCTTGCTTTCACTAGATCACCATCCAACTCTGAACCATACAGAGCATGAGCCATATCTCTCAACTCAATTTCAAATGTCTCAAGAAGCTTAACCAATATGCGGTTCTCATGGGGTACAACAGAGTCAAGGATATCAAGAATAAGTTGTGCAGCAAGGTACTTTGACTCCAATAAATCTTTCTTGACGGATTCAGCAGATTTCAAGTGCTTTAAAGAAGATGTCAACATATGGCTGAACCCTTCAGAATAAGTTTTCCCCAGCAAAGGTACAATATACATACACTGGACAGCATATGTGAAAGGGCCTGGCTGTGGCCCATTATGCAGTGCTGCTTTCACCAACTGCAGAAGGATCTTAAACTTTGAGGTTGCTTTGTTGGTACCTGAGTCAAAAGGTAACCAAACTACCAAAGTTCAGAGCTCAGATGTATCATCAGCATAACCATAGCGTTGCAAGAACGTGTACCATCAGCCAAATTTGATTCAATATTGTGGAATCCCGAAAAAACATATTATGACACCTAATATTTAACTAATCTCACAATTAAAAATTTCACGTGAAAAGATAAGGGAAAATCTACCAATATATAAAATGGAATGCTTCACAAGCTCTTCTAGAAAATCTGCTGCGCAGTGAACTAAAACCAGCTGCAGCTATGATTCCAATAGATGAAGAAGCATAGATAGTGAAATATGGAAATCTAAGAAACATGCAAACTATATGTAGCCATACCATAAACATAGCAGTCCTTTAAGAGATAAATGAAAGTGGCTGGCGGAATGTGTGATAGATCAGAAAATGCATGTAAGCATATGGAGCGCTCGTCATTCCGCTGATTGGCTTGAGGGCCTTCCTGGGAAACTTCTTCAAAACAACCCATGCTTCACTAAAACATAGTTAGCCTGTACAGATCAGAAGAAATATGAAATCAAACATCATGAATGCAAATTTCTTTCCATGAAAATTAAGAGATGTTTAGATTGTGCCTTAGTTCAACTAATTTAATAGAAAATGTGAATGCAGATATGTCATCCTCCTTCAAGCGAAATAAACAGACAGCATTATGCTATTTCTCCTTGAAGTATTTGTATTTCTACCAAGCTGTAGCAGTTTATTTTGTTTCTGTTGATTTGTCTGGAGGAACTGCCTATATTTGCAAATTCACACCATAATAGAAGATTGTGCATGAGTTCAACTAATTTAATAGAAAATGTAAGTGCAGATATGTGATCCTCCTTCAAGAGAAATAAACAGGCAGCATCATGATATTTCTGCTTTAAGTATTGTATTTCTACCAAGCTGTAGCATTTTGGTTTGTTTCTGTTGATTTGGCTGGACTGGAACTGCCTATATTTGCAAATTCACACCATAATAGAATACTTGAGCCTCCACTGCTCAACTATAACATGCCCAAATCCAGTGCATCGCACTGCAGAGTGCACTCGTGAAATGAAGTCAAACCACACTAATGCCTACTTCAGTATGCAGCAACTGATGCCACTCTGCGGCGTCACTGCCCTTCTTCGTTCTGTTTAGCCACCAGAGGGGAAAACAGAGCAGCCGACTACAAACTTTAGTTGCTCGCATTCACCCAAAACAGGAAAGTCTGAGAAAAAACCACAAGACGAATTTCACCAGGCAACCGCGAAAACAAACCGGCACAAAAACGCAATGAGAAATTGGGAACGGCACAAGAATTCGAAATATCCCCGAGAGACTGGAAAGCGCACGGAAATTTCGAGAGACTAGGAACAAAGACAAGTAGAAACAATCGCGACGGCCAGAAACAAACAAATTTTCTATTTCGAGACCATCGTGATTGCGCAGAAATCGCGCGTAATAATCTCCCTACGAGCGGAGAGAAAATGAGACAAGAAAATTGGGATACCTGCAACTATCCCGGCCGAGCTCGCTTCCCACAATCTTCTTCAGGGACCCAATAATCCGTGGTGCGATCTAATGCTAGGGTTTGTGGCTTTGGGAGGGCCGGAACCGCGGAAGGTGGAGGGGACTGGGGGGCAGAAGAAGACCCGCAGACCAGAGGAGGAGATTGCGGCTTGAATGGGACAAGATATCGAATCGACCGTTTCAAGGAAGTAGCCACGTGACACTCACGCGCTCGCTGAGTCGCGTGCGCGGCTGCGCAGGTTTCCGTTCTTGCCCGGCTGTGCTTTTTTTCTATTAAGCTCGTAGCAACATCCTCAGCTTCCCTGACCCCTGTCCCCTCTCCAATAGAAAAAAATAGTTATATAGAATGTGAGACATGGGTACCTTTGGGTCTCCACTGATCAGGCTCACGGTTGTTCATGATAAGTTGGTCCGGCCTACCAGAAGACCCGCCGACTTGTCATTCGGCGGCCCACACTACCTCCTGAAGACCTTCTGGGAGATTCCCCAGACGACCTCATGACTTGGCTTGCAAGACAAGTCATCGGTAGATTCTGACTAAGTAGATCGACAGAATATGGCAAGAGTTGTAACGTAGATTTAGGTCTACAAGTCGTAACCGACCAGGAGTCTGGGAACCGACCTCATCCGCTGGCCAATATAAGGCGGGAGAGGCGACCCTTGTACAATTACACAATCCTTAAACAATCTACACCAACAACTAGATGTAGGGTTTTACTCTCCGGAGGCCCAAACCTGAAAGTGCATCTAGACCCTTAAGTGGATTTTGGTGAATTGAATGACAAGACGATTAAAGTACTAATATATTTGTATATTTGTCTAAAGTTGTGAGCAAGTTATATTTGCATATTCATAAGCAATTATTAAAGTATTTATTTATGGACGAATATTATATGACTCACATCGCATATATGGATGATCCTAATGCATAAGTGACAAGTATCAAGCAATAAATGAAGATAAATATTGAGATAATTTGAGAAGGTCAATTCATGGTCTCCCATATGAAGACGTGGCTTGATTGAAATTACAAGGATCACAAAATAGAAGATGGTAATTCTCTAAGTCAAGTGCAAGGCTTCATGTGTTTATTTTGAAAGAGGTTACAAGGATGAGTGTATACATTATGGTTCTATTTGGAAGCTTGCATGTTCGTTATCAATCAAGATCAAGCATTTGAAGTGGGTTTTTCAAATGAAGGTTAATTGTGTATGAAGCAAAGTGGAACTCAAAAGTGGATTGAGTAAGTGATGAAAAGATCAACCGAGGTGTCTAGGGTGAGGGACTAAGCAATCTTTGGGGTCGTAGCTAAGCCGCCATTAGTGTTTTGCTAAGGTGAAGTTCTATTATCCGTGGAGTCTTCAAGTATCATATCCAAACCTTAACCGAGGGAAGCAATGCAAGTCATCAACATGTTAAGATTAACAATATGGAGTGGCTCATGGATCAAAGCGTGCATTCCTATGCTATATGGAAAGATCCTAAGTCACTACCTCAAGTATGGATGTGCTCAAGTCAAAGGCTATGCTGAAAGCCCTCAATCGAATATTGATCAAGTATGGTAAGATTGAAGATATCCAAGCTCAAGAGATCGTCAAAGTGTTTTTATTCATTCTTGAGTATAGGTATGTCGTACTATCAAGAGGGATGCAACTTAGCGAGTTGACCAAGTCCAAGTGTTCATTAGTTGACCTAAGTGAGATCTAGCCTTAGAGTGTGCTAACAAACCCTCCTAACCTAACCTGAGTCATTTCATATCGGTGGTGAAATGCTAGTTTCATAAAAAGGGTTTTGGGGGTGTCTCGGGCCTGACCGGTCAGGGGCACCGGTCTGACCAGTGCCGCTAGCCCCAACGGCCAGTTTTTCAAACACTGGTCTGACCAGTGTGGGGCACCGGTCTGACTGGTGCCGCCTGAGGACCAACACCTAGTTTTCTCCTTTGAGGGGTATAAATACCCCAAGCCTTCTTCAAGTGAGGGTTATTGTTTCTAGTGACTTTGCTGAGGTCCCAATCCAATTCTTGCAAGCTCTAAGCCTTAGTGGCTCTCCCCAACCCTCTTTTTGTGAGATTTGTGGATTCAAGCCATATTCTTTGTGTTGGGTTGAGAGAGTGAGCTCAAGAGTGACCTTGTGAGCTAACAAGCCATTTCCACAACTTGAGCACTTTGGTTTCGCGTCTACAAGTTTTGAAGCGTTTGTTACTTTTGGAGGTTTGCCTCCTAGACGGCTAGGCGTCGTCGGCTAGCTCCCAAGGTTGTGGTGAGCAGCGGGAAGTTTGTAAGGGATGCGATCTTGCCTCTTCGTGGAAAAGATCCCCTTAGTGGAAAGGAGGAAAGTGGTTGGAAGAGACCCGGTTTGTTGTGGGAATTGTCCCTTACAAGCTCCTCAGCGGAGACATAGCCATTTCTTAGTGGGTGGTGAACTTCGGGAAACAAATCCTTGCTTCTTCGTGTGGTTTGACTCTAAAAGTTGTTTTTCTAGCATATTTGATTTGCTTCCGCTTCGATCTACTTGGGTGTGCTACTTGTGTGTGTGCAAGGCTCATTACCTTGCTTGTGATTATCTACAAAGGCCACTCACCAAGTTTGGTTCATGCTAGAAGTCAAGAGGTGTTTCAAGTTGTTTTTGCAGGTGCTCTATGCTACACTGGTCTAACCGGTGAGGCGTACCAGTCTGACCGGTGTCAACTGTGAAGTCCAATGCTTGACCGGTCTAACCGGTGGAGCACTGTCAGCTCAAGTGTTCGGGGAGAAAGAGTTTCATTTGGTCGTCACGCCTATTCACCCCCTCTAGGAGACATCAAGGTCCTTTCAGAACCAGTAAAAACTCGCCGAGTTCTCTGTGTTCCATGCGCTCGTGCGCAACCTTCGAGTTCTTAGCCTTAGATTCCACCTCGCCGAACAACTAAACCACAGAGATTAACACCTCTGTGGGCTGTCTAGATCTCACCATCTGACAGTTGGCGTGCCAGGTAGGGGAGGAATCCAAGGTTCTTCGTGCAACTCGATGGCTTCGACCAACGGCGACATCTTTCCAGAGAGCATGGCAGACATCCTCGCCAATCCCGTCGACATCTGCTTCAGCTCCATGCCGGCGAAATCCACCACTCCAGCCGTCTGCCTCGTCATCGAGAGCAACGCGGTCACCTCCAACCAGTAGGTCAGAACAGGTCTGCTGACGAAGAGCCACCCACACTCCTAGCGACCTGATCGCAGGGCTCGATCGTGTTAAGGGCATGCTCTCCGACACTATCGAGGTCTGTGAACGCGTCAAACGCCATCGCAGGACCACAACGTCATCTTCCAGCATGCCTCTTGACCAGCAGAACGCAGCTCATGTAGCGTCCCTCTACATGAAGTGCAAGATACATATCTAATCTGGACTCAAGACGCCACATCATGGGAACCGCAGGAGTCACCTCGACGAACCCTGCCCCATCCACGAAAACTCCAAACACACGGCTCGCCAGTGCCACGTCCTCAAGAAGCTTCGACGACCTCTCACCACGGCTCATCGTCACCAGATCAACCGGGAGCCGTCTCCGGACCGCCTCGCATTTCAGATCGCCCGCACGACTGTTAACACCAAAATTTGGTAAGGAGTATGACATGTGGGTCTGATTCGAAAAAGAGTCCGTCTGGTGGAAGGAAAGATATTTTCAGAGATTTTCGGCAGAAGGATCCGCGGTCGGCTATCTGCTCCAGTTCGGCAAAAGAACAAGAGGGCGATTTTGCGGGATTGGACGGTGACGTGGCTCAATCGAGAGGAAGCGAATGGATGGATAGGCGATCGAGTTTAGTTAGGCAATGAATCCATTCGCAATTGTAATCGACGGGGGTATAAATACGATCCCTGGATGTATGTAACGGACACGTTCATTCCTCAATACACACCGGCCTTACGCCAAACCCTAGAGTCCTTGTCGTGTCGTCGAGTTCTTCGAGAGGGCCAATCGATCCGTCGACCTCCGTGAGTACCGCAACCTTGTATCATGTCTAGTATCATGCGGTGGATTTAGATCTCGATGCAAGTAGTCTTGTTACCATGCTTCGTGTCATGCGGTAGATTCAAGCTTGGTTCAAGAGGGTTTCTTGTTAGATCATGAGCCATGCGGTAGGCTAAGATCTAGCTCGAAGCTAGTTATCGGCTCTATTGGATTTTGGCAAGATCCAATAGATTCATTAAGTTATCCCGTGTTATCATGAGTTTTACTTTATTTTTTAGTTCATGTAACACACCTTTGCCCAATCTAGATGGGTTTGGATCGGCTATACTTCTTTTAAGATCCGTGTACGAGCAGGCTTCGTGTTTTGACGCGTGGATCTTGTGTTCTCCGACAAAATTCGAAACCGAATCGATCTAGGTTGTTACGTGTTGCGGGTTCAAGCTTGCTTTGTGCGTATAAATCTTGAAAGAACCGGGTATCATGCGGTAGATGCGGGTTTTTGGGTTGCTTTGGAGCTAGTCATCCGGTGGATTAGATTTCCATTTCAGTCTGATAGATTTATTCACGTGGTAATGTTTGTTCCTTCTTCATGGATCCGGATCGAGTTTGTTCAGCCGTGTTCGGTTATGTTTCCACGAGTAGATCATGTGCATTGTTTATGTTTTAAGTGATGTATGCTTTTGGCTTTCCATATTTAGATTGTATCATGCGGTGGATAGATCTATTTATGGAAAGTGGTGCGTTTTTCATGCAAGTCGTATCATGCGGTGGATAGATTTGCTTGTGACCGTGCCCGACGGATCTTAAAGTACCTAGACATGCGGTAGACTAGTGCTTTGATCTATGCGTGCTCATTTAATACATGATCATGTTCGTGCTTTACCTCATTTTATTTAATGACAAACCTCACGGGGATCGGTCATAACTTCATGCTTGCATCTTTATCTATACAAAGACCGATCGTCGTCACGCTTACGTCATCCATTCGGCAGTATTCTTTTTTCCTTTATAATGGTCCGGATGGTTGTGATTCTTTGACAGATAGCTCTACATAGCTACATGTCATTCTTGCTTGGCTTCTTGGCCGTAAATATGGAACTGTCTGGTACCACCCGACACGTTCCAAGCTTTGGTATCTAACTGCTTTATCTTTTGTTAATTTTCAGAAAAAATTGACTGGCACGTCATTTGCTCTCTGCGCGTGCGAAGCCAGCTTTTTCGGCTTGCTGTGTGATTGGCGTTAAGTGCACATTTCGCGTCAACACACTTTTTGGCACGCTCGGTGGGACGACGAAAATTAATTGGTTCAAGATGCCCGAAGTCTCGGACCTCCCGGATGTCGGCATCGAAGAGCTTTCTCCGAGCAAAGCATCGGCGGCTCCCGGACGTCGTGAATCAATTTCAGCAAAAGTGTCTCATGTCGTTTAAGAAGAATCGAAGTGGTGTACCGTATCTAAAGAATGACACCGCCCGAGTGCCGTTCTGGCGGGAGAGAGCGATGCCTCAACCCAACAGGAGAAGGAGGAATGCGCACGGATGTTCCAAGAGTCGATGAGACGACATGCTCACCAAGCACAACCGGGCTTTCCTCGGGTCACTCCGGCGGATGATGGTGGCCCTCTTTGGCCGGGCGCGAGGCAAGCGTTCGGGAAGGCGTCCGCCGGAAGAGCACCGTGGAGCCGGGTGAATCAAGCTCTCGGCCGCCGGCGCTACGGAGCCAATTGCGGCGGCCTCCCCCTCAAAGCTCGGGAGCCGGACATTCCAACCTCCTCCGCCGGGCGCGGGGGCGCCCGGTTCGGCCCCCGTTGCAAGCTTCGGAAGTCAACCAATCTCGCCGCCACCACGGAGCGGCACGGGTCGGCCCGTGCAACGGCCGAATCCGTGCCGGCCTACGTACGGAGACCTAGCGTTCGGCTCATCGGGGCCCCACTCGACCCCGGTCGAAGAATAGCTCCGTCGACCAACCGGCTCCCGAGAGGAATTTGTACGGCGGTGGTTATCATGAAGTGGGAAATTACGGAGCGTTCGATGCCTTCCCGCACCCAGGGTACGCGCCGGCTGCAGGCGCTCAAGAGGAAGACGCCCTAGCACGCAAGATGGCCGAATTGATGCAGAATCAGTTCGGCCTCAAGCCAAAGATGCAGGGCCCCACCTACAGGCCGCCGTTCCCAGAGTGGTACTATAACGTGCTCCTGCCACCGAGGGTGAAGCCGCCGACGGAATTCACAAAGTTCTCTGGGCAGGACGAGACAAGCACGGTCGAGCACATCGCCCGTTACCTCATGCAGCTTGGGGAATGCTCGGCCGAGGAGGCGTTCAGGGTTCGCTACTTCCCCGCCTCGCTGACGGGTCCAGCTTTTCAGTGGTTCTCGTCCCTGCCGCCTGAATCAGTGGCCAGGTGGAAGGATTTGGAGCGTAAATTCCACGCTCATTACTTCAGCGGCGCTTCGAGAAGAAGTTGATTGATCTCGCCACCCCGAAGCAAAGGCACGGCGAAACACCGCCGGAGTTTCTTAGAAGATTCGGAGAAGTCAAGGGCATGTGCTTCTCATTGAACTTGCCGGACGATCGGTGGGCCGATATGGCCGTCGCCGGGATGTTGCCGGCCGTGCGCGAGAAGCTATTTGGGATGGAGTTTGAAAACTTGGGCCAACTATCGCGAAGTTATCCTTGATGAGCAATCGGGCATATGGCCTCAAGAAAGACCCCAAGTTTGGCAAGCGAAGACGACGTCGGCGACATCTACAATCAATTCTTGGACAAGGCCGATTTGTTCGAGGATTCGACGACGAATTGGAGATAGGCACAGCGAGAGATCATGTGGGGCAAAGAGCCCTTGACAATGAATCAGCGGTGGGTCAAGCAGACCAAAGGGACTTACGACTTCGACATCACAAAGGCTGATAAGTTATTTGAGCTCTTGGTAAAGGAAGGCCGAATCAAGCTGCCTGAAGGGCATTCTATGCTTCGGCCTGATGGAGTCAAAGCAAAACGTTACTGTGGCTTCCATGACCGGGACTCACACTCCATCAACGATTGCAGGGTCTTCAGGATGAGGATCCAGAAGGCTATCCAGGAGGGACACCTCAAGTTCGATAACAAGATGAAGCTGGATGGCCACCCCTTCCCTCAGAACATGCTCGGCTTTTCTATCAATGCGATAACAGCCGAAGAGAAGGGGAAAGTCAAGGTCCTGACCTCGGCCCGGGTCCAAGCAAGGTGGATCGGTGGACCGGAGCGCCGGTGACCCTAGAACAAGTGCGGGCGACGCCCCCGCGTTCTCAAGAGCCACATCGAGATTGGGGAATCGTCCGGTGCCTAAACCCAAGGTGACGTCACGCATTCTCCTCAACAAATGGCGCGCCGGATGGAAAAGGAGCGCTACCAAAAGCGTCGTCACGAGGAGGAGCGGCGCGGGGCGAAGAGGAGGCGCGCGGATGGAATCAAGAACGACACGCGCGAGCAGAGCGCGCCCACCGGGGGTGCGCCTTCTTCGAGCACTGCCGGGAATGAGGGCTCGAAACCGCCCACGGCGAAGAACCGTCCCGAATGCGGCGACGGATATGTTGAGTACGGCGGAAAGCGCAATCGCCGATCCGTCCACGAAAGACTTGGAAGGATCCACCCGAATGGGGATCGGCGTCAAACAATTGAGATCATCGATCACCCCAGGAAGCGCCAAGCCGATCTCAGGTGGACTGATCAGGAAGAGGACGAGGATGTCCACGTCTGGCAGAAGGGGCAATGGTGCCCACCCGGCCTACGCAGGAGCCAGAAGAGGCGGGTCCAGCGCTTGAGGAACCGCGAGATGAAGCAAGCCGGGATCCAGACGAGGCAGAAGTGGCGCCCCAAGGACCAGCCAGAAGGATCGAAGCGTTCGCCCCCTACATGCATGGTATACTTCCTGCCGAACGAGTTCATGGCTCCTGCTAACCAGGCTATGCAGGAGGAAGCTTCCTTTGATGACGAGCAGCCCGAGGAGATGATGGCACAACTGGTGCTTTCCAAGCAGGCCGTCTTCGACAAGCCGGCCAAGAACCGCCATATGAGGCCGCTGTACTTGAGGGGGTACGTCAACGGCAAGCCATTGACCAAGATGTTCGTCGACGGTGGCGCGGCAGTCAACGTAATGCCGTACACCACCTTCAGGAAGCTTGGCATGACCCCGAGCGATCTGACACCTACAAGCATTATCCTGAACGACTTCGCCGGGAATCCCTCAGACACCAAAGGATGCGCTCACGTGGACTTGATGATCGGGTCCAAGACGCTGCTCACCACCTTCTTTGTCATCGAAGGCAAGGGAGCCTACAGCCTGCTGCTTGGGCGGGACTGGATTCACGCCAACTGCTGCGTCCCATCCACCATGCATCAACAGCTTATCCAGTGGGTGGATGACGAGATCGAGGTCGTCCAGGCAGATGACTCCGTGAGCGTGGCCAACATGGAACCAGCCTTCTGGGAGTACCAAGGCATCGATTGCTTCTCAGGGAAGGACTGGGGAGAAGGTCCTGTTGAACCTGTCAGCAGTGACCAACAACCGATTCAAGCAGTCGGCTCTTATAGTAATTTTTAATGGAGAACCCCGTGGATGGCACTGATGGCAAGTTAGGACGAGGATTCATGTCGGCCGATAAGCTGGAAGAAGTTGACATTGGAAGCGGTGATAAGCCAAGGCCGACGTTCATCGGTGCGGATCCGCGGCCCGGACTTCGGGGAGAACTTAATTGAGCTTCTCAAAGAATATAAAGATTGCTTCGCCCGGGATTACTCGGAGATGCTCCGGATTGGATCGTTCCATCGTCGAGCACCGGTTGCCGATCAAGCCTGGTTTCAAACCATATAAGCAACCACCCCGGAAAATCTACAAGGATGAAGTATTGGCCGATGTGAAGAACGAGATCGAAAGATTACTTGACGCAAACTTCGTTCGGCCGTGCAGATATGCGGAGTGGATTTCTAACATCGTCCCGGTGTATAAGAAGAACGGAAAAATGAGGGTTTGCATAGACTTCAGGGACCTAAACAGAGCTACTCCCATGGATGGATACCCGATGCCTATTGCCGATTTGTTGATTGACGCCGCTGCTGGGCACAAGGTGATTAGCTTCATGGATGGCAACGCGGGATACAATCGGATCTTTATGGCAATAGAAGACATCCCGAAGACGGCCTTTAGATGTCCCGGTCATATAGGCCTATTTGAATGGATCGTCATGACATTTGGGTTGAAAAATGCCGGTGCAACCTATCAGCGGGCCATGAATTACATTTTTCATGAGTTGATCGGCAAAACTGTGGAAATCTACATCGATGACGTGGTGATCAAGTCCTTAAGTCATGACACCCATCTAGAAGATGTGAAGAAGACCTTGGAATGCACCCGGAAGCATGGCTTAAAGATGAATCCAAACAAGTGTGCATTTGGGGTGTCAGCTGGAGAGTTCTTGGGGTTTTTGGTCCACGAAGGAGGAATCGAGGTTGGCAAGAAGAGCATGAAAGCCATTGATGAAGTCGTTCCTCCAACCAACCTCAAGGAATTGCAATCAACTTGCTCGGCAAGATCAACTTCGTGAGAAGATTCATCTCAAATTTGTCACGAAGGTGTTGCCATTCTCTCCATTGCTTCGAAGCTAAAGAAGGATCGAGAAATTCACATGGGGCGACGAACAACAAAAGGCTTTCGATGAAATCAAGCAATACATGAAGGAGCCGCCGGTCTTTGGTTCCTCCTCGGCTAAGCAAGCCTTTCAAGTTGTACGTGGCGGCCGATACCCAAACCATTGGATCGGCCCTTATTCAAGAATTCGAAGGAAAGGAGCGGATAGTAGCTTATCTTAGCCGAAAACTACTTGATCCCGAAACCGGTATTCGGCTATAGAAAAACTGTGTCTTTGCGTATACTACTCGTGTACAAAGTTTCGGCACTACTTGTTGAATGCCGAGTGCACTGTATACTCGAAGTTTGATGTGATAAAACATATGTTATCTATGCCAATTTTGAATGGACGGATTGGCAAATGGATTTTAGCTTTATCAGAATTCGAGTTGAAGTTCGAATCGGCAAAAGCCATCAAAGGTCAGGTCATTGCCGATTTTATTACTGAACATCGTGACCCTTCAGTTGATCTGCTTGAAATTACCCCTTGGGCTTTATTTTTTGATGGGTCATCATGTGGCAAAGGTGGGGGAGTAGGGATCCTACTAATTTCTCCCAGAGGTGAGATGTTTGAATTCGCCATTCCTATACAACCCACTGTCACAAATAACCAGGCTGAGTACGAGGCACTGCTTCGAGGACTTCAATATTTGAGAGAAGCCGGGGCCGTTTCAGTTGAAATCTATGGAGATTCAGAGCTGGTCATCAAGCAATTGAACGGCCAATACGAGTGCAGGAGCGAGGCGCTGAGGAGTTACTACGAGGAATGCAGAGAAATCTTGAAGGGCTTTCCATTGGTAACCCTACAACACATTCCTAGAGAGCATAACGAGGAAGCAAACAGGCTGGCTCAGAGCGCCTCTGGTTATAAAGAGAGTCAAGAAGCATCTGCTGCAGAGGTGTGTGCACTAGGGGCGGATCTTACAGAAGATGATTGGAGGAAAGAGATCGTTGATTATTTGAGAGATCCATCCCGAAAAGTCTCTAGGAAGCTCAGGTACAAGGCAATCAAGTTCGTTCTTCTGGATGATAATTTATTCTATAGATCATTAGATGGAGTATTGCTATGATGCCTGGGTCCAGAAGAAGCCAAGAACATGATGAGCGAGGTGCACGATGGGATATGTGGAGCGCACCAATCGGCCTATCGGATGAAATGGGTTATTAGGCAAGCTGGATGCTTTTGGCCGACGATATTAGAGGACTGCTTTGAGTATTACAAGGGGTGTCAAGATTGCCGGAAGTTCGGGAATATTCAAAGAGTCCCCGCATCGGCATTGAATCCCATCATCAAGCCATGGCCGTTCGGGGGGTCGGGGTATAGACTTGATTGGCCAAATTAATCCGCCGTCTAGCAAGGGGCATAAGTTCGTGCTTTTGGCTACAGACTACTTCACCAAATGGGTCGAGGCGGTCCCACTGAAGAAAGTGACGTCAGAAAACATGATCGAGTTCGTCAAGGAACACATCATCTATCGATTTGGGATCCCTCAGACGATTACCACCGACCAAGGGGCACAATTCGTGTCATCGGAGTTTAGAGATTTTGCCGAAAGCATGGGAATCAAATTGTTTAATTCCTCTCCATATTATGCCCAAGCTAATGGTCAAGCAGAGGCTTCTAATAAAATCATGATCAAACTGATACAGAAGAAGATCGATCAGAAGCCAAGGGGGTGGCATTCGGTACTCAGTGAAGCGTTGTGGGCTTACCGAATGGCCCCCCATGGAGCTACAAAGACTTCTCCTTACGAGTTGGTTTACGGGCATCACGCGATCCCCGCCCCGGGAAATGCAATCGAGTCAAGGAGAGTAGTCTTTGCAAAACGATTTGAGCTCCAAGGATTACGGTGGCCTAATGATGGATGAGTTAGAAGATTTGCATATGATCCGTCTCGGGGCCCCGGAGAACATCGAGAAAAACAAGTTGCGGGTCGCCAAATACTATAACAAGAAAGTAAAGGTAAAGCAATTCGCGAAGGCGATCTAGTTTGGAAAGCGCTATTGCCGATTGGAACTAAATACGATGAATTCGGCAAATGGTCCCCTAGCGGGAGGGGCCTTTTCGTGTGGTCAGATGCGTCCCTGGTAATGCATACATATTGAAAACTTTGCTGGGAGAAGAGTTTTCCGCTGCGATAAATGGGAGATATCTGAAGAAATATCATCCTAGCATTGAGATCGATCGATGATTACACGCATCTGGCATAAAAAATAGCCGGCGCTCAAGAATGAGGCCGCCTTTAGAGCAAAATCCATGAACAAAAGAAGATGGCCAGTGCCTGGATGCATTGCCCTTAGCTCAATACTACATTACAGCTGTTTCTTGCAGGATTACATATAGCGACCCCCCGAGGGTCGGGTCCCCTAAGGGGTGGGAAGCAGAAGGCGTGGAGAAAGAAGCGAAAGTATGATTCAATCTTTTCTTTGCTTCTTCGGCTGCTGCTCCCTCTTCAGTTGTTCCAGGACCACCGTGACGGCGACTTGGAACGCACGAGGATGACTGTGATTGGTGGCCTCTACCAAGCTATCCCAGGCCGCCTTCAGGTTGCTGTACCTGTCAGAAACATCTGGAGCAGAAGAATCAAGGTTAGGGGCAAGAAATCCAGATGCAAACATGAAGGAGTCAGAAGCATTTACCCCCTACTAACGCTTCCAGCGCCATGCGACGCTCGCGCTCGGCTTGGCAGCGGACGGACATGTCCCTGAGGTCACGCTCCGGTGCCGGGCACGGCGGCGCGGCCCGATGAATGGCCCTCTCGCTCGGGCGTGGCGTCCTGCGCGGGGGAGGAATCGGAGGAGATGTACTCAGGAACATCTTCGGTCCCGATGACCTCTTCAGGAAGCAAATCAAGGCTGAAAAAGACGAGAAGAAAACATGAAGCGCAAGATCAAGCAGGAGAACGAGGAGCAGATCAAGAGAGAACTCACTTCCGAATCGTACGCTTCCTTGGTGAGCCGCTCCCCTGAGGTTGTTTACCCTTGTCCATGGCGTTGGGGTTTTTTCCTCTAGCAGCAAGGGAAGAGACGAGAAATGATGGAGGAGTGTGTGAGTGGATTTGCAGAGCACCCCACGGGCTATTTTATTGACCAAGGAGGCGCATTGGGAGTGATGATCTGGCCAGTACACACTGTTGGAATACCAAGCGGCAGGGGTTTCCACCGAGTGCGAAGGGTTTTCTTTTGAACAGTGTTTACGGATTGCCGAATTGGGATCCTTTGTGGATTTTGCGCCAAGGGGCAGTTGTTCGCGCGCGTTCGGCTAAAGACAGTTCCCAGATGCATTCAAAGAAGACAAAATTCACAGATGCAAATGCGAAGGGAGACATCACGGAACAAATGCGAGAATTTAAAAGTTCATCATATATTGCCGACATTTACACATCCCTAGTACAATCTAGTCAAAGAGCCTATTCAACACGGATTGGGGATGGGTAATTTCGGCAATGGCGTCGCCGTGGCCGTCGAGGCGCTCCGGATGAGCTCGATCTCGTCGATGTCCTCCGGCGCGCCGCCACGGAAGCCACGCGGCCTGGTGGAGTAGTCGACGTCCGTATGCGTCGCCATCGCGGCCGGGCCCAAGGTGGTGCCCAAGCGAACGCCATGGACGGCCACCTCGTCAACGCGGCGCTCCACCGCGGCCGGGCGCTCCGCCGGCGTGTCGCCGTGGGCATTCACCTTCTCGGCCAATTGCTCTACCGGCGCCTTTAGGCGGTTGAGCTCGGCGTCGCGGCCGCAAAAGACAAACGATGGGATTAGCATCAAAGGCCGAGGCCCGGACCAAGAATCAATCTCGGGGCCATACCGTCAATGGCCTCCGGCGGTGTTTGCGCCGGGTCTTCCCATTCTAACTCGGCCACGCCCGCTTTCTTGGAGACGTCCTCCGGTTCGCGACGGGACGCCTCTAACTCCTCCTTGTAGCGGATGGCGTCCGCTTCCCCCGTACGGTACGGGGGAGTGGCCGGTCGGACTCCGAGGAGTCATCCGGGTGGGGCCGATTGACCGGCGCACGGGGGCGGATTCCACCGAATCGGCCGAAAAAGGGAGAGATGATCGTCAAGGCAAAGGAAGATTAAAAAGCGAATCACGGAGGAGAGGTTGACGATCGTCACCGCTGCGCGCGCATTGGCGCCGCTCCCCTCGGCCTCGTCGGAGGCACGGCGGCGGTTGAGGCGGCGCACCATTGTGGTTTGGGATGTGCCTTGTTTGCGAGAAGGTTAAAGATTGGCAAAGATTCGAGAGCTAGAAGGCCTGGTGGAGAGCTAGGGGCACCTATGGCAACATTTATAGGCTCGGCGAGGGTGAATCGTGGCTTCGAGTCGTGGGCGTGGATCGTGGCGCACGTCCCAATAAAATCGGAAGGTGGAAAGATTTCCTTGACCGGCCCGCCGGCGGGTCGTTTGGAGTTCTAAGGCCGGACCGTGCGCAAGTCGATTGGTTCGGCTAAAGGAACTCAAGGTGTCATTCGGGAGTTAGCGTTTCACCTGCCGAATGGGTCGTTCGACATTACATCTCAAAAGTACGCAAAAGAAAGGAAGCAAATCACAAGGAGATATTACGAGAGCGACCAGTTCAATTGTACATCAATAAGAATTCAGGCATTCAGGAGTTTGGCAAGTACACGACGAACATTGGATATTATCAAACGGGAATTGTCCAGCATCTCCTGGCAGTCTTTTTGGGCACCAGATAGGTCAGTGAGCTCCGCATCGCATTGCTTTATTCTGGTGACAGCCGATTCTACTTCCGCTTGGGTCTTTGCCATCAATCCAGGAAGTTCGGCTATTTTCTTTTGGTCAATCTCCATCTCCGCTGACAAGCTTCTCAGTTCGGCCTCTAGAGCAGCCTTCCTAGCAGCTTTCAGATCATAAGAAGCTTGCAGGTTAGCCAATGCATCTTTATGGTTCTCTGCTTGGGTTTGTGCCCCGTTCATGGCTTGTTCGGCATCGGCTTTCCTTTTCTCAATGGCGGACGGGAGCGCAATTTCCTCCAAGCGCGCCTCAAGGGTACATAAAGGGGCTCTAAGTCATAGATGGATGACGAGAGAAGCTCGATGTCTTCGGGGAGTTCTTGACTAATGGGTTCAAACATTTCTTCGAAATGATGGAGATCATTGAACCGATCCCGAGCATCTTTCTCTAGCCGAGCGGCAATTTCGTGAGCTTGGTCGGCACTTCATTTGGCGGCGGGCCGGAACACTCCTTCCATCACCTCGGCGAGTGGATTGCTCTCTGATGGCAGGCTCGATGATGATGGAACTTGATCCTGATGAACAACATTGCCGAATTAAGGATACTAAACACCAAGGCACCAGAATTGAGTACGGGTGGTTACCTCATGGCTGGTTTCTTGAGTAGGGGCAATCACAGGTGAAGAGGATGCTCCAAGAAGAGCCGAAACTTCTGAGCTAAGGGGTGCCGATGCGGGCATTGGCAGCTCGTGGGTTTCTGGCTGGGGAGGAGTTGGGTCTGCCGCCTCTGGTGGATTGGCTATCTCTGTTTGACCAATAGGCGATGGCACCCCGGGAGAATTTGCTGGCTCCAGTTGGGTTGGGAGATTCATCTCTGGAGAATTGATTGCTTCTGCAGAAGGTGATGAGGATGAGATCTCCACCGGGATGGGTAACTCAACCCTGGATGGACTCGCCTGTTGAACTACCGGAACATCTACAAGCTGTTCTTCCACAGCTTCTTCTGCAAGTGTCCAATTGAAAAAGTAAGTGCTAGTGCTCATCCTTGAGAAAGGACAGTAAAGGTCATACCAGTGGATGGAGCATTGGCAGGTGCTGGTTCTGAAGAATGTTGGGCTCTGGTCTGAAAATGTACAATGATATGATCCATCAAGAACAGAGTGACTTGGTAATCAAGAAGGTAAAGGGTTTTACCTCAACAAGCACCTTTTTGACAGTTCTTCTCCTTTTGGCACTTGGAGGGGCAATCAGGTGCAGACCTTGCCTCTCTGCAAAGCAAGGCTAGAAAGGCCGGGATCCGTAGTAGCATACCCGGCCATTAATTGATGCGGGGTTGTAGATTTGAACCCTAGTGCTGAAATTGGGCCTTCGACATTGTAAGCGATTGCCCCGGCTCGAGGGGCGAGCAATCGTGTTCGTGGACAAAAAATGAAGGTCAAGACCATGAATGAAGAAGAAGTGTTTGATCCAAGGGCTCATTGTGTTACCTCGAAGTCGGCGGGAAATCGGGCACCAGTTCGCACGAGAACACATGAACGGGTTCACTGAAGATGTGGTCATGAAATTCTTGCCACCAGGAGTTGAAGGTGGGGTGAGCTATGGTTGCAGGCACAAAAGGACGTGTATAGACAGTGGGACTGCACACATAGTTGAAAACTCTGCTGCATTGCATCAGTTCCCTGATTTCCTCCCTGGGTTTGAGGAATTCATGCAAAAATAATCTTGGGGGCATCTGGCCGCATCCAAGTTGTCTGGCCATTACATTAGGCTGGTAGTATTCATAAGTGCTGACATTCTGCCTCCCTCCATTGAACTCGGCCGGTAATATGCATGGGCGGATTATGATATTAAAGATCTCCAAGAATCCCCTATCTTGATGGCCGGGCTCAAAAGAGAATTCGACGGGGAAGGTCGAGTGTCATTGCCTAGATAAGGAAGCCAAAGAGGATTGGAGAAGCCTTTGAAGAACAACTCGAAGAGCCTGGATAATGTCTGTTTGGATGATAATAGTTGAAGCTGCTTCTCCATAGTTTTGGCATCCTCTGGTAGTTTGAGGCTCTCCTTCGGGGGGATTGGATAAAGGGAAGAACCTGGAGTTCAAATCGACGCCGACAATCTGATGCATATGGAGGCTACGCACCATATTTGAACAAACCACCAAGGGCCATTGACGCACGTTATCCTCGGTTGGTGTACATTTGGGTAACGATCGATGAAGCATATGATATACACCGCCCAAGAGGAATTTTCCCGGAGGGAGGCGATTGCCACTAGCAAGATGAATCGCCATTGCAATATGATTCAAAGTGGGTTCGTTGGCCTTGCCACGGAAGACAAATCCGCATAGCCACATGTTCGGAAAAGCTCGTATTCAACTTCGCCAAGGGGATTATCTCTCATGTGCTTCGGGATATAATGCTTGTAGCCATTCCCTGGTTTTACCCCCCGTCCGGCGTGAAGAATTTTTGAAGTTCCAGGGCTGGACAGATCCGGTGACGTCAAGGCCGGTGATCATGTATACATCGGCCAAGGTTGGGGACATTGGGCCATGCCCAAAAAGGAAGGCGTTGACGCCATTTGACCAGAAGTGGCATGCGGCTATCAGAAGGTCTTCATTCTTGGGTGTCTCAGCTACGGATAACTCCAGACATTGAGCGATGCGGAGAGCATCCAGATTGGTCAATCCACTCTTGTCCGCAAGAATCCTCCGATACCAAGTCTTCCGGCCGCAATTGGAGGCAAGGGCCGCTTCTTGAACGCATCTTGCCACCGAGGAGGTGGGGACAAAGCTGCCTTGAAGGGGATTCTCCGAGATTCGGCGGTAATGAGATCTAGAGGATCGGGGATTCCCCACGGGACCCGAGGTAGTAAGGCTGCGAATTGGCCTCGACAGGAATCAAAAGAGCGATGGAAGATTCTCGAAAGAAAGCGGAAAAGAAAAATCTCGGGTAAAATTGAAAACCTAATGCCGAACAAGGTTTGCGGGGGGATGAATTTACCCGAGCAGCTTGGTTCCGAGTTGCCATTGGAGGTTCGAGCTCGGAACGAAGAGGATCTAGGGTTGGATGCGAACGAAGATTCGGCGGGTTGCGGAGAACGGTGTTGACGATTTGGCTCAAGGATTCGTGGCTAGAGTCAATTGTGGAACAAAATTACTTTTATCCCACAATTGAAGGGGCATGTGTTAACACCAAAATTTGGTAAGGAGTATGACATGTGGGTCCGATTCGAAAAAGAGTCCGTCCGGTGGAAGGAAAGATATTTTCGAGAGATTTTCGGCGAGAAGGATCCGCGGTCGGCTATCCGCTCCCGGTTCGGCAAAAGAACGAGAGAGCTGATTTTGCGGGATTGGACGGTGACGTGGCTCAATCGAGAGGAAGCGAATGGATGGATAGGCGATCGAGTTTAGTTAGGCAATGAATCCATTCGCAATTGTAATCGACGGGGTATAAATACGATCCCTGGATGTATGTAACGGACACGTTCATTCCTCAATACACACCGGCCTTACACCAAACCCTAGAGTCCTTGTCGTGTCGTCGAGTTCTTCGAGAGGGCCAATCGATCCGTCGACCTCCCGTGAGTACCGGCAACCTTGTATCATGTCTAGTATCATGCGGTGGATTTAGATCGATGCAAGTAGTCTTGTTACCATGCTTCGTGTCATGCGGTAGATTCAAGCTTGGTTCAAGAGGGTTTCTTGTTAGATCATGAGCCATGCGGTAGGCTAAGATCTAGCTCGAAGCTAGTTATCGGCTCTATTGGATTTTGGCAAGATCCAATAGATTCATTAAGTTATCCCGTGTTATCATGAGTTTTACTTTATTTTTTAGTTCATGTAACACACCTTTGCCCAATCTAGATGGGTTTGGATCGGCTATACTTCTTTTAAGATCCGTGTACGAGCAGGCTTCGTGTTTTGACGCGTGGATCTTGTGTTCTCCGACAGCCGAAACCGAATCGATCTAGGTTGTTACGTGTTGCGGGTTCAAGCTTGCTTTGTGCGTATAAAACTTGAAAGAACCGGGTATCATGCGGTAGATGCAGGTTTTTGGGTTGCTTTGGAGCTAGTCATCCGGTGGATTAGATTTCCATTTCAGTCTGATAGATTTATTCACGTGGTAATGTTTGTTCCTTCTTCATGGATCCCGGATCGGCTGTTCAGCCGTGTTCGGTTATGTTTCCACGAGTAGATCATGTGCATTGTTTATGTTTTAAGTGATGTATGCTTTTGGCTTTCCATATTTAGATTGTATCATGCGGTGGATAGATCTATTTATGGAAAGTGGTGCGTTTTTCATGCAAGTCGTATCATGCGGTGGATAGATTTGCTTGTGACCGTGCCCGACGGATCTTAAAGTACCTAGACATGCGGTAGACTAGTGCTTTGATCTATGCGTGCTCATTTAATACATGATCATGTTCGTGCTTTACCTCATTTTATTTAATGACAAACCTCACGGGGATCGGTCATAACTTCATGCTTGCATCTTTATCTATACAAAGACCGATCGTCGTCACGCTTACGTCATCCATTCGGCAGTATTCTTTTTTCCTTTATAATGGTCCGGATGGTTGTGATTCTTTGACGAGATAGCTCTACATAGCTACATGTCATTCTTGCTTGGCTTCTTGGCCGTAAATATGGAACCTGTCTGGTACCACCCGACACGTTCCAAGCTTTGGTATCTAACTGCTTTATCTTTTGTTAATTTTCAGAAAAAATTGACTGGCACGTCATTTGCTCTCTGCGCGTGCGAAGCCAGCTTTTTCGGCTTGCTGTGTGATTGGCGTTAAGTGCACATTTCGCGTCAACAACGACCATCTCCCCGAACTATCCGGGAGAAGAGTTCGAGATTCTAGATTGCGAGGTCTTGGTTGTCTCCGCGGATGTACCACCTCAAGACGGAGAGACAGATGAACAACGTGTAGAGCGCGAGAGCGGCAACGCCGCAACGCTGCACCTCCCTTGACCTTGATCATGTCAACGTCGGGGTAGTGTGACTTCACCCTCACCAGCACGTCTGTTGCCGCTGCTAAGCTCGTGGCCTTTAGCAATGTGAGGAGCCTGTCAGGAATATCTATAAGACGATCAAGAGCAGACTTTGGCTCCTCCTCCTCGACCTGTGCTGCTATGTAATCCATAGCATAATGGACGGCGTTCTTCAGGTCATTCAGCTCCACATCTTGTCCTGCAATGATCACTTAGTCATTCTGCAATGACTTCAAAGCCACCTCAAGATTGACCTCAAGGTCCTGTCGAGCTCATTTCTCATAAGCCAGCTTTTGAGATATGGTGTACTCAATGTCAATAGTTTCCTTCATTACTGTCTTGAGCTCCTGGCCCTCAGCCTCAACCTCCCGAAGCTTAGCCTCCAAGGACCGAACCTTGTCCTTGGTGTTCTTCAGATCGTTCTTGAGGTCATCCTCACACTTGTGGAAGTCTACAACAACCAGTAACATACACTCAATGCAAAGACCTTAGCTCTATAAGCGAGCTACTGATGTGAAGTTTTGACCTTACCAATGTTTGCAGCGTTGAATTGCGCATTGGCCTCTTGGGTCTTGCGCTTCTCTTCAGCCAGCTCGTCTTCGAGCTTCTTATCGCAGCTGCCGCTTCGCGGACCTGTTTGACCTCCTGCTCAAGCTCGGCAGCTCACAACTATGTGGCCGCCGCGTTCTTCACCAGGTCAACTCGACCCTTAGCACGATCTGCCAGCGACTGCTCCAACATAACAGCTCGTCAGTTACAACTCAGAAGTACGTCATCAGAAATAGCACAAGAAGAAAACTCACCGTCAATGCAACATTGATGGTCACAATGGAGTTCTGCACGACCCGCATATCTTCATTATCGTCGAAGATATCCTCCTGCCAAGGAGTATCATTCCAGTCAATCTCCCATCGCATCAACGTCGGGCCCAACGATGATGAATCAGGTACCTGCGCACCGGACGTCCCTGAATCCTTTGGTGCCTGCTCAATCTGCGCCCGGTCCCCGACCAGGTCTTGATCCATCCCACTGGGCATCGCGCTGATGGGATCTACGTCGATGACTGTAGGAGTGAACGATGCTCCGACATCGCCAACAGAGCCCTGTGTTCCAGCATTAGCAGCGGGAGGCGGAGCTGCCATCCTCATATCAGCGGTGGGCGGCGGAGTCGCCACCCTTGAATCAGCAGCGGGTGGCGGAGTCATTGTCCTCGCGTCATCAACCAGTGTCTGTGTCGCGACCTCTTGGTCAGGTGACCTTGCATGAGAAGGCGAAGCCTAGGCACCTAGATCACACTGGGGCTCCGCAATCGACCTGCAGAAAACACGGTGATAAAGCAAACAACAACAAGTAATCAACCAAGAGACATCAACTTTTCACGGCCTTACCTCACAGTGGTTGGGGCACGAAGTTTCGACCCAAAGTTCTGTGCCTTGATCAGCACGGGCATCTTTGCCTATGCAACAGTAGCAACTCGCTGCGCTTCCAACCTATGACAGAGGTCATCCTCCGTCGCTTTCTGCCCCAACTCCCGCCGACTTTTGGCCGCGGGACTCAACGACCTCCTCACCGTCCGTTCTTCAATGACCGGTGGATCATCGGTGGCTTCATCTTCTTGTTCATCGTCAAATTCGACCTCCCTAGTCGACGGTGTAGGAATCACTGACGTCTCAACCGCCGGTGGAGGACTTGTCTTCCTCTTCCTATTCTTCTTCTTTTCTGCTTCAAGCTTGGCGGTCCTCACCGCAGCGACCTTCGCAGCAGCCGTTGAGACTGACTGCTTCGCCGCCGCCGCCCTGGTCTTGCACCTAGGTTTTACAGTGCTACTTGCCTCCAGGCGCGCCCCAGCGTCGTCACCAACCTCAGGGTCAGTGTCTCCATCGGCCTCCACCGACGAGTCGGACTCATAGTTCTCCAGCAGCCTGGCCGCCGGAGGTTGGTACTTGTCCGACCTCATCTTTCACCGATGTTGTTCGCCTTCCTGAATAGGTGTTGGGCACCAAAACTGCCTTTCACGGTCCTGCAGTAGACAAAGACCTAAAGTGTTGAACGACATAAGTCAACAAAATGGCAAAACGACCTGGTTAGTCCTGGACTCACCGTGTCATCTGGCCGGCTCAGCGAGTATGCCCTCGGACACTTCTTGATCTGCGCCTTCCCAGCGTAGATCTGCGATACCCTCACCACTATCTCCTCCCTGGAGACCTTGCGATTCACCTCGCGCGGGGGGGGGGGGGGGGGGTCTAATTGCCCCCAGTACTCATACGCTGGGTGCACCCGGTCCTTGATCGGCTAAATCAGTCGCCGGCAAAATGCCCTAGCGACTGAGCCCCCGGTCATGCCCTTCTTTAGGTCCTCAACCAAAGCAAGAACCTCCTTGATGTCCTCGGCTTCGCACGAAGAATGCCCTAGGTCCCATTCCGGAATCTTCACGAGCTTGTGGCCAGTACGCTTGGAAAGTGCCGGCAGCTGGTCAGCGATATAAAACCACTCTGAACTCCACCCAGTGGTGTTATCGGGCAGATCGGTGTCAATCCATTCTGACTCAAGGCCCAACCTCAAGCAAAACATCACAGGCCCTGCGGGACTGGCACGCTTGCCAGTGCTCTTCACACAGAACAAGTGCCTCCACAAGTGAAAGTGAGGCGATATCCCAGATACACCTCACAAAAATGGATGAACGTCGACACTACAGTAATGGAGTTGGGGACGAGATGTACCAGCTCCAGCTTGTAGTAGAAGAGGAGACCTCAGAAGAAATCCCTGGTGAGGATGTTGAAGCCACGCTCGAAGAAGGACGCGAGACGACCTGCTCCCTCACATCTTCGGTTGGGAACTCCTCCCCCGCTGCCACCTTCCACTCCACCTCCGCCTTCGGCCTCAGCAGCCCACAGTCCACCAAAGACTGAATCTTCGCCTCCGTCATCATCGACGGCACCCACACCGTCCGTGGGTCCAGGATTGGAAGAGCCGCCACCACCATTCCTTGCTTCGGGTTGGATCTGGATCTAAAGAAGACTAGGGTTTTGATGCTCATGCGCAGCGGCGCAGGGCATAGATGGCGGTGTTAGCACGCGGATGGCTAGAACCGGTGGCAGATTGGAGAGGCTCACGCGGGGAGTGGGTGCGAGACCTTGGTGGCTAAGGCGCGGTGGCGGTGATGGCGACGGGAGGAGGAAGATGACGAATGTGGTCAACTGTGACCCTTGGCTGTCTATTTATACGGGTCCCACCGGGTCCGCCCGTTGCGCTTTCCCCTGTACGGAGCTCAACAGTTCTATGCCGATAATTTCGCGAGATAACCACGCTGGATTTTACACCGACAGATAGAACGACGACCTGACCTCTGGGTTTAGGTCATAAGGAACAACAAAGTTATCAGGTCATCCTGATAACAACATTTCGATCTTCACAAGGTCGATAAGCCCCCAAATCTATCAATTTAGGTCTTTGACAAATAATTTTGTCAAAACGACCAAATATATGACAAAAGAGAGCGAACATTACACGGGTCGTTCGAAGGTACACAAGTCACCTACGACCTTATTGGATCCAGAACCCAGCACAAAAATACAAAAATACTAGAAAACCTGGTCTACTTAAAGCAATCTATGTGGTATACTTTGTTGTAGCAGTGCATGTCGCAAGATTTCTCCTAGCGCTAGGACCTTGATGGTAGCCTTGCGGGAAATAGTTGTGCGACGCCACACGTAGCAGGGCATGCTCTGTGCCGGACTATGGAATGCTGACACGAGCTTGCTCTTCGACGCGGGGCGCCAGCCTCTGACGAGCACCCGATGAAATGCTCAAAAACCTTCTCCAGCAGAATTCCTATAGTTCCCCCTTCTTTTCTCCATTGACTAAAAATCTCTCTCCACCCCCTCTATAGAGGGGATATCTCCTCCATCCCCTACTCTGTGGGACCCATCGAAACCAACCCACCATCACCAGAGCAGGGATCAAGCTCCAATTCCCCGACGCTGCCGCCCACCGCCTCCTCTCCTCCTTCCTCACGCTCCGCCTCGTACGCACCCACACATGTTGGGGGGTCCGAAAATCGGAAGAGGCCCCGCGAACACGAGAGTTACGAAAGAAGGTGCGCAATTTGTGAGACATGGGTACCCCTGGGTCCCTACCGACCAGGCTCACGGCCGTCCCCGACAAGTGGGTCCGGCTTACTAGAAGATCCGCCGACCTGTTAGTGGGCCCAACCGACCTGGTTGGCGGCCCACACGACCTCCTGAAGAGCTTCCAGAAGATTCCCCAGACGACCTTGTCCAGACGAGAAGACAGCTTGGCGCGCAAGACAAGGCAGCCCAGACGGATTAAGGCAGCTTGGATAAGCCTTCCATGATGTAAACAGACTAGAGATAGGTTTCCCTGTGGTAACCGACCTGGACTCCAGTCCACCGACCTTGTCTGTCGCCCAATATAAGGCGGGCAAGGGCGTCCTCCCGGGGACAGGCCAACACATGCAACCAGCATACCATCGACAGGTCGCCATGTAATCTCGCCGCGCCATCAATACAAATTGAAGAACTGGACGAAGGGTTTTACTCTCCGGAGGCCCGAACCAGTATAAAATCGCCTTGTCCTTGTGTCTCGTCGTAATTTCCGTGTGCTACACTAGCATAACCATCGCGTTCTTAGCTCCCGATCTCCCCGCCGAACAAATAAACCACAGGGATTAACACCCCCGTGGGCTGTCCAAATCTCACCATCTGACAGTTGGCGCGCCAGGTAGGGGTGATCGCGAGCTCTTCGTGTAGCGCGATGGCAATTCGCTCCGGCGATGATCTACGACGACGACATGAAGGAATTCTCCGTAACGACCTACTCGCTGCTACCCTCCGATCCAATCGCGAGGTCGACGTCTTCGTTTCACGGACGCCGCACCAGAAACTTTTTTGATGTCCGCCGTGTGCTGCTGCGTGCAACCAGGCGACATGGTAAATTCAAGATCAGGCGGCAGGTACTGCTTGCATGTGGTCAACGAAAAAAACAATCTACAAGATAGGAGCTACGTATCCAGGGAAGAGTCGTTGTTTTCTTTTTCGTATCCGAGCTATGTTACACTTGCACCTTTCCTTAGGCCAGTCTCAATGGAAGGGTCATGGATAATAAATACACTGCCACATAAGCTTGTTTGATGACATGACATCAAATTAATGAGGTGAGAGGTGATGAGAGTGTCATGGTGATGACCTAAGGTCATCACAGTTACCAAGAACCTTGTGAGAGGTTAAATGCTGGATTCTATCTATGAAACTGTACCCATGACCCTGTGCATTGAGAGTGACGGGGTCATCATGCTGAAAAGCTGACGTGGCAAACTTGGTACCTGTGTCCATGACCCCTTCCACTGAGACTGGCCTTAGTTTATTCTAAATTATTTTTCCTAACATACCGCATGCAATTTCGTGATGACTTGCATGTGGAGGAGGCGAACCAGCCGAGCCAACACGTCTTCGTGTGCGCCTGGCTTCGACAACCCCAGCTCGCTCCGGTGACCTGTTGCGTCAATGCGCACAACACTGTCGATCTCCTCAGCTACCTCGATGGGTCGATACGACTCCAGGTTGTGCCCCCGGCTACCTCGACAAGATCACGCTCTGACCTCGGCCACGACGACCTCCTCAACTACACGTGCAAGCTAAGTATTATTTTCAATTAAATATTTTTATGACTTCAATTTATTTCGTAGATCTTCCTCTACATGTAATCTGCTCTTCCGACCCCTCCCCCTAGACATGCTCGCAGGCTTGGCCTTGCCAACATGTAGGTCGCCAGACATGAGGGTTCAAATTTTTTATCTTGTGCTATGTTCCCCTCTCCCTCGACATGCTCGGGGGCTTAGCCTTGCCAATCTAAGGGTCGCCAGACCTGTGGGGTCCAAGTTTTCCTATGTGTGTTCTTCCTTTAACTGCTTGACTCTCGTTGTGAGTATTCGATGTTGTGTGGTTGCAAAACCTGGGTCCTAGGCCCCTCCCCGTGCGTCGGCTACATCTAAGCCTCCCTGCTGAGCATTGTAGAGGGGTGAAACACTTTGCAGCTTCAGAGCTTTCGAGTCTGCATAATGCGTGCTTGGCAAGATAAGTGGAATGCACTTTTTTTTAAAAGAAAACAAGACATAGCACAAGAATGTTTAGCTCCAGCTAATATTACTTAACATCTACATGTTTAGCTCAGGCTAAGTTTTCATCATATTTATATTCGATAGATTGATACACCGTCTTGGTGTTTATTTTATTTTTTACAGGATCAGCTCTTTGCTCCGCCGTCACTGGCGTTAGGTCGCTAGACCTCCCTGTCGCTCTGTTTTCCTCATCAGGTCGCTATACCTCCTTCCGGCTCCGTCGTCGTCTTCGTCAGGTCTCTAGACCTTCCTCCGGCTCCGTCGTCATCTTCAACAGGTCGCTAGACCTTCCTCCGACTTTATCGTTGTCTTCGTCAGGTCGCTAGACCTTGCTGCGGTTCCATCGTCGTCTTCGTCAGGTCACTCGACCTTCCTCCGGCTTCATCGTCGTCTTCATCAGGTCGCTCGACCTTCCTCCGACTTCGTCGTCGTCTTCGTTAGGTCGCTAGACCTCCCTGCCGCTCTGTTTTCCTCATGAAGTCGCTAGATCTCCTTCCGGCTCCGTCGTCATCTTCGTCAGGTCTCTAGACCTTCCTCCAGCTCCGTCGTCGTCTTCGACAAGTCACTCGACCTTCCTCCGACTTCTTCGTCGTCTTCGTTAGGTCGCTAGACCTCCCTTGTAACAAACCGGGTTTTCGGTGAGGAAAACCCGAATCCCTGTACCATTGTGATAGTCCCTGGATCGGTAAGCTATCACGTACAAAACTCATTACAGAATGTTATCATTTCCATACAACGAAATCAGAGTACAACACATAGTATTTACATCCGAAACAACTCGGTATACGAATTTAGTACAAGCCCCTTAGGCTAAGCGACAAGTAGAAATCCTGCGTAGCGGTGGCTAGGGCTTCAAGTCTTCGTCTTCAGTGTTCACCACAGGCATCCTCGAGCGGAGCATCGCAACCCTTCCTTCATGAATTCCCCAAACTCGAACTCTCAAGCCAAGTCCAATCCTGCACACTCACAAAACTATCCCCAAGGAACGGGATAGATTCACGTCACCGACTGCATGCAGCTTTAAGTGGCCTATCTCTAAAGGGTAAGAAAAGTGACAAGGTAGAAGCTCAGGTTTCCTATGCAGCAGCAGCAAAGCATAATTAGAAAACATCTCCATATCAGTCCCAAACCATACTCTCAAACACAGCTCGGAACCACCTGGTACCCCAGGGCCCCGTCTCCACATCCTATCTCCATCTAGGGTCGATGCGAGAACTTCCTCTCCTCGCACCTCAATGATTGCAATCGGATCGACGAGGTAGAGGGAGCCACTCTCCTCTAACCGACTGCAACCACGGCTCACCGCACTCTCAACTACAGGGGAAGGTAGAAATCCCAAAACATGAGGAACAAATGTGTCTTCAAGGTTTGTCCATGACCGAGGACGCGGCTATACGTATAGATCGAACAACTCTGCAGAGCGTGTACACCTGTACCCAACCCGGGATGGAATCCAGCCGGTAGCTAGTCGGCCGAACCCACCCTACCGTGCGAACTCTCGGTAGTTACGGTCCCACCCTGCATCCGGCCCTCAAAGCGATCCCCCTCGCAAAGGGAATTGCACCGGAACTGTGAAATGCTCCCGTGTGGCCACACGGGAGACGCTCTGAGAGGGTGGTCTCACCTCCACCGCTCCCCCACAGATACCCTCTATCCTTCCTAAGCAGGTATGGTTCCGTACTTGCCGAGCTCAACTCGGCCCTAACCCCACTCTCGGCAGGGTGGTGTGTACGAAAGTCCTATCGACAAGTTGATCCACTCGGTTTCAGACCGGGGCGAACTCATGTCCTCCAACCGCAAGTAAAACCCCAACACCTAGGCTCCGAAAACCGTAACAGTAGGGGTACACTGAGGAGTGCACCCCTGTCCCCGATCCCAGATCGGTTGTTTCGAGCTCACCCCCGCCAAGGTACCCAAAACGCCTTCTCCTACCGGTTTTTACCCCACACACGCCAAGAACCACTATTCCCATCCCAACACATGCATCGCGAAGCTCAGCGCACATACACGATTATAGAAACATATATAGTAGTAGGACAATCAAGGACAGGATAATAAAAGATGGCAGTGCAAGGTTCATCATCATCATGCGAGTAAGTAAAGCACTAGCATACTACATAGCAATGCCTAATGGGTATTCAGAATCAGTCGGGCGTGAACACCTGTGTGCAAGTAGTCGTCGGAGTTTCCGTAGTTGTACTCGATCTTCTGACTTGACTCCTCGGCTCCGGGAATTCCTAGATTCGCAAATATAAATAAACACGGTTTTTAGATGCAAATAACTCCAAAGAGAAGCAATAAAGGACCAAATAAACTCCAAACGCTAGTCCAATGGGTGCTTCATGATTTTAGAAGAATACAAAAACTGATTTCATATTTTTCTAAGGTAGAAACAATTTATTATTGATTTTCAATTAAATAAATATTTTGTTCATTTAATTTATTGCGATGAAGCACCTAAAATACAAGTCAGCAAGTTAGAGAACCATAAGCTGGGTTTTGGGTAAGTTTGCATGGTTTGTTGACCAAGTCAAAGGGAAAGATCAAAGGTCAACCGGAACCCCACAAGTCACCCTGTGGGTCCCGTGTGCCGGATGAGATCAGGTTGGGCAGTTAGCGGCCTCACATGTTAGTGGGACCCAACGGTAAGTTCGTAGGCCCCTTTGGTCAGACTAGAGGGATTGATCAGTATAGGTTAGCTAGAGATGATGTGGTGATTGAAAACCTTGGCTCAAGCTGATGCTGGACAAAGATGTGGCGAGGTTGGATTTATCCAAGTTATGGCTCATGGTTTAGTTAGTGCACGCATTGTCCACGACGAAGACGTGGCACGGTCGTGGCGAAAAGTGTGGCCGGGACTGGAAAGATTCAGAACCAGCACTCGGTACTAAGATGAGGCTCGGCAGACAACAGGGCAAGTGTTGCTACTAGCAAGCAACACTCAAGCAAGAAGGATAAGGGGCTAAGGCTAGATTAGCACTTACACGACTTAGATTTACAAGCAATAGCTACTACTTGTATGGGTTGTGGCCGAGAACGAAGCGGCGTGCCCAGGACGCTGGCCGTTCTGGTGGATGGTAGCAGCAAGCCCGATGCTTGATGTTTGCCTTGACAATTGAGAACAATTGTAGCAGCCGAGATCAAGGGCGTAGATGGCAGCAGGGTTGGTGGTGCATGCTAGCTGATTGCTTTAGTTGGAGAAAAAAAAGAGAGGTGCTCTGCTTGCTTGTTGCCTTGGAGAGGAAAAAAAAGGAAAGGGGCTACTGGCGGATTGACTTGTTTGGGAAAAAGGAAAGAAATTACTGCAGCTTGCTTATTGCTGCTCGATGGGAGAAAAGAGGAGGCCCAAAATTATGTGGGTGGCTTGCTCGTGCAGATCATAGCCGGGAAAAGGCTGCTGGTTCGGGGAGAGGAGCAAAAGAAGAAAACAGTTGGTTGCTGCAGCTTGCTTGATCAGAGAGAGAAGCACTAGTGGGATCTTGTGATTCGAAAGGAAAGAAAAATGCAAGGATGGAGCTGCGGATTGGATTTGGTGCCCTCGCTTGCTAGCAGGGAGCAGAAAAGGTACGAGCTCCTGCTTGGTGGCTGCGGTGCAGCCGTGCAGGTAAGAGGAAAAATGGGACGGCAACTTGATTTGGTGGGGTGAAGGGGAAAGAAGAGCCCGACTGTTCTAACTGTTCGGATTAGAGGGGAGAGGAACGTGGGAGGATGGCGTGTGGGATTGGTACAGGAAACAATAGCAAAGAAAATTACAGCGTTGGTTGCTCGACTCGATTCTTGAGAGAAATTGAGCAGGAGTGGAGTGGGAGGTTGCAGCTGCTAGCGATTCAGAGCTTGGGCTGTCGTTTCAACCGGCCAAAGCAATAAATCGGAAACCATGCGCTAGGAGTAGAAGAAAAAGAGATGAGGAGGATTTGCTGCTCATGGCTTGGATCTAAGCTCCCACTGCTAGCTCTTGCAAAAATCGCAGGAGTTAAAGAGGACTGCAGCTTGCATTGGAGAGGCCTACAGAAGATTGCTGCTGGCTGTGGATTGGGCACAATTAGGAAGCTTGCTGCTTTGATTTGCTTTGTCTTGAGAGAGAAAGGTGGTTGCTGGCTACTTTGCATCTTGCATGTGAGAGAAAGGAGCTCACCCAGCGGCTTGCCTCGAGTGGAAGAAAGAAATATCAGAGGGAGGGATCGAAGCGCAGAGAAGCAGCTTGCTGCTTCGATGAACAGAGAACAGGCTGAGAGAGAAGAGTGGTGGCGGCTTACTGGTGCACCCTCCTGTACTTGCAGCTGTAGCTGGTGTTTGCTTTAAGGGAGGAGCAGAGGAGAGAGGATTGAGAGGGTCGTGGCTGCTGTGCGGCTCTAGTGGAAGAAGAAAATGGAATCGCTGGCGTGTTACTTGGGATATGGAGAAAAGAGAGAAGGGTTGCTGGTGCTTTGCTTGGAATTCAGCTCCTACTTCTGGTTCTTGCAGGAATCGCAGAAGATAGGAAGGCAGCAAGTTGCTAGTCCTTGCGATGCAAGATCAGAGCAGCAAGTCTGTTGTTTGCTTGCCGACCAGAGAGGGGGCAAAGCGGTTGCTGCTACACTTTGGATTTTGCAACGGGGGCAAAACCAAAGGGAAGAGAGCAGAGGCAAGGAGAGGTTGGTGGCGGTGGAACAGAGCAGTTCAGTGTCGAAGTTGGGGTGGCCAGCTCCAAGGAACGGCGCATGTGCGAGGGTGGTCTGGCACTCGCACGCCTAGGCGGAGAGGGTAGGTCGGGACAGCGCGGACGTGTTCTCCTGGCTCTAGAAAGGTGCACAAAGGCGACGGCTTGATCGAGCACACGCGCATGCGCTCGGCCGTGAGGCGAAGCTCCCGGGCTAGCACAACGGCGCTGCGGGGACGCCTTCTTGCGAACGGAGGAGCACGGTCGGGAACGGCTTGCCCAGCGGTGGTTTGGTTGGCTCCCGAGTGTGTATGCCGAAGGGAGACCCTCGACGCCGAGCTCCAGACGGGACAGAAAAGGCGACAGCTCGACCTTGCGCGAACTCGACAGAGGATAGCACAATTAAAGGTGGAGCCCTGGTCGGTTTCTGGGCGCAGCTCACACGACGGTGAAACACCAGAGCGGTGGTGCTGCGTTCAGGTTGCCGGCGTACTCGCACCGGCGCATAAGCGCGCCAAGAGGTGCACGGGTGTGGCTAAGAGCCCCTAAAGGCGATGTCTTGCCTCCTAGCGTGTGCGTGTGCGCAAGCCAACGGCTTGACCTCGGCGGCAAGCTGGGCGACGGCGAGTGTACCAAGCACACGACGACACCTCAACACGGTGAGCGCACGACAGCAAGATACGGAAGGAACTTCGGTTCAGCTGGGTATGAGGAGCCAAAGGCAAAACCTTCCGCCTCCCTACGCGTGCGTGCATGCGTGTGCAAGCCGGCGGTTTGACTGCGGCGGCGACACAAGCAGGGCGGCGCACTCGACGACGATAAGGTCATAAAGGTCAAGCGGGGAGCGCGCGCGGATCGTCGGCAGCGGCACCTGCAGGCATAAGGCTTGACTCGATGGTCGGCACACAAGCGACGGCGTTTGCGCGGCGGCGCAAAGCAGCAACCAGAGAGGCACACGAGTTCAAGGGCCGATTTTCCGGCCATGATGCATCACTTCGGCACGAAGGCCGGCACAACTAGGGACAGCAAGATAGAGGGGGCAGGAAGCTCACCTATGGGCTCGACGAGACGTTCGGCATTCGTCGAACGGGTTGAAGGCGAGGCGGATGAAGGTGGTCGCTCTATTTTGGTAGAAGAAAGGCGGCAGCCTCGGTGGCTTCGTCCCCGGTGGCGGTAGCGACGGTGTCCTCGAGCTCACGCATCGCTCGCGGTTCGGCTCGAGGTCGTCCCCCCCCCTCCTTTGCTTGCGGCACCGCCCCATGGTGAAGAATGGGGTAGAACAGCAACAACTCGCAGTTCCAGCAAAGCATCGAACAGGTTGTGAGCGAGGTGGACAGGGGCTGTGTTCCCAAAGCTGAAGACAGAAAGTTGGATGGATACCTCACCTATGGCTCCATCGGCGACTTTACGAGGCGCTCAACGCAAGGTACAGGCATTTGGTCGAACACTTCGTGGGCGAGGCGGACAGCAGCTGCGTTCAGCGGGAGCAGCGCCTTGTCGTTGAGGAACCACGCTCCTGGTAGTGGTAGTAGCATGGAGTAGTGGTGCTTCGATCCTCCAGGTTCACGGCGTCGGCGTCCTTGCGCAGCAGCGCCGGCTTCCAAGGCGCCCGCGGCAGCTCCAACTCCGGGTCGGCGATGGCGTCCATGGCTCGGCGTGGCCTCCTAGAGCCGCGGCCGGCGGCTCTCGGACGGGGCCTCCGTGCGGCGGCAAGGGGGCGGCTTCGGGCTCCTCCACGGGCGCCCCCTCTTCCTCCCTTCCTTCTTCCCCCTCCTTCCTCCCTTCTCTGGTGACGGCGAATTTGGGGGGCAAATCCATGAGTGGCGCGGTACAGGGAGTTGCGGCTGGGGTTCGAGCTTTTATAGGTGACCGGCTAGGGTTTGGAGCTCCAGATGAATGGCGGGGATCCTCGGCGTCCGTGCCCAGGGGCACGCGGCGCGCATCCGGTGGTGGGGCGACAGCCATGGGGGCAGCGCGGTGCCCTGCCCCACGACGTGTCACAGGAGGAGGCTGAGGAAGGGGAAAAGAAAGCAGGGAAGGGGGCTGACGTGAGGGCCCCACTTGGCAGCGAGACAAGGAGATGGGTAGGTGATAGATGGGCTTCGGTGGGCTGAACGGATGGGCGGGCCGGCGATGAGCCGGGGGGTGTGTGCGGTGGACTTCAGCAGTTGGGTCATGGCCCAAGTGCACAGGTAGATTTTTCCTATTTTCTATTCTCCTTAAACTTTAATTACACACCATCCAAATTCGAATTTAAGATTCAAATTTGAATCACAACCAAGTAAAACCCAAATAAATCCATTAAACTTCAAAGTTCTCACACTAGCATTTTATATTTCCTAAATTTTATTATTTTGCTCAAAATAAATCTAGGATGTTAGGAAAGGTTCAAAGAAGACGTCCTTATAATTTAGGTAAGCATTCAAATTCAATTTTTTTTGAAATTCACATTTTCACATTGCTAACATTCCGGAGAAAACTCCAGGATGTTACAGAACTCCCCCCCTCAAAAGAATCTCGTCCTCGAGATTGAAGCGTCACTAGTACATTGGCGTACCGAACATGCTCAAGTCGTGTGTGAGCTTCGAGCATCTCCAGCTTCATTGTAGTTGTTTTCTGGTCATTGCCATTAGTGTACTCTCAACCAAAGAAAATCTCCGGAAACTAGAAATTGTTCCAAGGTAAGGTTGATCTTGATCTCCACCTCTTGAGCTTGATGTCTTCACTTGAGTATACTTGAGGGTCCTTCGTCGCGAATTTGCTACTCCTTGTATGTTTCCTTATATTCAAGCAATTTCGAGGTAGTGGGTGGCTCCAACGCGAGTACTCTCTAATCCAAGTTAGTAACTTGATTTCGAACTGCATGAGGTGGCTTATCCAAAATCTTGACCTCATTTTGCAGTGTCGTCCTTCCCTTTTTCAATTTGGGTAGGTATGTCTCCGATACTGCTTATATTTGTCCTCCTTTGGGTTATTTCAGGTTCCTTAGGCCAACAACCTCCAAAGCATTGCATTGTGGTGGTCTTTCCTATGAAGGGTAGCACTCGGGTTTCCTATTCTAGGAGTCAAGTACAAGCACGAAAATATTCGCTATTATATAATCCTACACTCAATAGTAAGAACCACAAGATCCAATAAGATCCATAAAGAACCAAGCACACAAAAACATCCACACACTATGTATAGTGCTATCTCAAGGCTGACTCATAACCGTTGAGATCTCGCACACTAATTCGTCTATTTACTTCGTGGCAAGTCAAGCAAGGTAGGCTCTACTTTTAGTGGTTCAAGGTATTCCCATGTCATCCAAACTATCTTTGGTCTCATCCTAACTAGTCCACGTAAGAAACTGCATCAACGGAGGAAAGATAGAGTTTTTTCAAAGTAGGGGAGGTATATTTCAAATAATCCAAGGGGATATATAAAACAGAGCGTATAGAATGTTCCTAAGATATCGACCAAACTAAGGTTGCGTGCTACGGTCAAGTACGGCTCTGATACCAGCTGTAACAAACCGGGTTTTCGGTGAGGAAAACCCGACTCCCTGTACCATTGTGATAGTCCCTGGATCGGTAAGCTATCACGTACAGAACTCATTACAGAATGTTATCATTTCCATACAACGAAATCAGAGTACAACACATAATATTTACATCCGAAACAACTCGGTATACGAATTTAGTACAAGCCCCTTGGGCTAAGCGACAAGTAGAAATCCTGCGTAGCGGTGGCTAGGGCTTCAAGTCTTCGTCTTCAGTGTTCACCACAGGCATCCTCGAGCGGAGCATGGCAACCCTTCCTTCATGGATTCCCCAAACTCGGACTCTCAAGCCAAGTCCAATCCTGCACACTCACAAAACTATCCCCAAGGAACGGGATAGGTTCACGTCACCGACTATATGCAGCTTTAAGTGGCCTATCTCTAAAGGGTAAGAAAAGTGACAAGGTAGAAGCTCAGGTTTCCTATGCAGCAGCAGCAAAGCATAATTAGAAAACATCTCCATATCAGTCCCAAACCATACTCTCAGACACAGCTCGGAACCACCGGTACCCCGTGGGCCCCGTCTCCACATCCTATCTCCATCTAGGGTCGATGCGAGAACTTCCTCTCCTCGCACCTCAATGATTGCAATCGGATCGACGAGGTAGAGGGAGCCACTCTCCTCTAACCGACTGCAACCACGGCTCACCACACTCTCAACTACAGGGGGAGGTAGAAATCCCAAAACATGAGGAACAAATATGTCTTCAAGGTTTGTCCATGACCGAGGACGCGGCTATACGTATAGATCGAACAACTCTGCAGAGCGTGCACACCTGTACCCAACCCGGGATGGAATCCATCCGGTAGCTAGTCGCCTGAACCCACCCTACCGTGCGAACTCTCAGTAGTTACGGTCCCACCCTGCATCCGGCCCTCAAAGCGATCCCCCTCGCAAAGGGAATTGCACCGGAACTGTGAAATGCTCCCGTGTGGCCACACGGGAGACGCTCTGAGAGGGTGGTCTCACCTTCACCACTCCCCCACAGATACCCTCTATCCTTCCTAAGCAGGCATGGTTCCGCACTTGCCGAGCTCAACTCGGCCCTAACCCCACTCTCGGCGGGGTGGTGTGTACGAAAGTCCTATCGACAAGTTGATCCACTCGGTTTCAGACCAGGGCGAGCTCATGTCCTCCAACCGCAAGTAAAACCCCAACACCTAGGCTCCGAAAACCGTAACAGTAGGGGTACACTGAGGAGTGCACCCCTGTCCCCGATCCCAGATCGGTTGTTTCGAGCTCACCCCCGCCAAGGTACCCAAAACGCCTTCTCCTGCCGGTTTTTACCCCACACACGCCAAGAACCATTATTCCCATCCCAACACATGCATCGCGAAGCTCAGCGCACATACACGCTTATATAAACATATATAGTAGTAGGACAATCAAGGACATGATAATAAAAGATGGCAGTGCAAGGTTCATCATCATCATGCGAGTAAGTAAAGCACTAGCATACTACATAGCAATGCCTAATGGGTATTCAGAATCAGTCGTGCGTGAACACCTGTGTGCAAGTAGTCGTCGGAGTTTCCGTAGTTGTACTCGATCTTCTGACTTGACTCCTCGGCTCCGGGAATTCCTAGATTCGCAAATATAAATAAACACGGTTTCTAGATGCAAATAACTCCAAAGAGAAGCAATAAAGAACCAAATAAACTCCAAACGCTACTCCAACGGGTGCTTGATGATTTTAGAAGAATACAGAAACTGATTTCATATTTTTCTAAGGTAGAAACAATTTATTATTGATTTTCAAATAAATAAATATTTTATTCATTTAATTTATTGCGATGAAGCACCTAAAACACAAGTCAGCAAGTTAGAGAACCATAAGCTGGGTTTTGGGTAAGTTTGCATGGTTTGTTGACTAGTCAACGATCTTTGTTGACCAAGTCAAAGGGAAAGATCAAAGGTCAACCGGAACCCCACAAGTCACCCTGTGGGTCCCGTGTGCCGGATGAGATCAGGTTGGGCAGTTAGCGGCCTCACATGTTAGTGGGACCCAACAGTAAGTTCGTGGGCCCCTCTGGTCAGACTAGAGGGATTGACCAGTATAGATTAGCTAGAGATGATGTGGTGATTGAAAACCTTGGCTCAAGCTGATGCTGGACAAAGATGTGGCGAGGTTGGATTTATCCAAGTTATGGCTCATGGTTTAGTTACTGCACGCATTGTCCACGACGAAGACGTGGCACAGTCGTGGCGAAAAGTGTGGCCGGGACTTGAAAGATTAAGAACCAGCACTCGGTACTAAGATGAGGCTCGGCAGACAACAGGTCAAGTGTTGCTGCTAGCAAGCAACACTCAAGCAAGAAGGATAAGGGGCTAAGGCTAGATTAGCACTTACACGACTTAGATTTACAAGCAACAGCTACTACTTGTATGGGTTGTGGCCGAGAACGAAGCGGCGTGCCCAAGACGCTGGCTGTTCTGGTGGATGGTAGCAGCAAGCCCGATGCTTGATGTTTGCCTTGACAATTGAGAACGATTGTAGCAGCCGGGATCAAGGGCGTAGATGGCAGCAGGGTTGGTGGTGCATGCTGGCTGATTGCTTTAGTTGGAGAAAAACAGAGAGAGGTGCTCTGCTTTCTTGTTGCCTTGGAGAGGAAAAAAAGGAAAGGGGCTACTGGCGGATTGACTTGTTTGGGAAAAAGGAAAGAAATTACTGCAACTTGCTTATTGCTGCTCGATGGGAGAAAAGAGGAGGCCCAAAATTATGTGGGTGGCTTGCTCGTGCAGATCATAGCCGGGAAAAGGCTGCTGGTTGGGGGAGAGGAGCAAAAGAAGAAAACAGTTGGTTGCTGCAGCTTGCTTGATCAGAGAGAGAAGCACTAGTGGGATCATGTGATTCGAAAGGAAAGAAAAATGCAAGGATGGAGCTGCGGATTGGATTTGGTGCCCTCGCTTGCTAGAAGGGAGCAGAAAAGGTACGAGCTCCTGCTTGGTGGCTGCGGTGCAGCCGTGCAGGTAAGAGGAAAAATGGGACGGCAACTTGATTTGGTGGGGTGAAGGGATACGAAGAGCCCGACTGCTCTGGCTGTTCAGATTAGAGGGGAGAGGAACGTGGGAGGATGGCGTGTGGGATTGGTACAGGAAACAGCAGCAAAGAAAATTACAACGTTGGTTGCTCGACTCGATTCTTGAGAGAAATTGAGCAGGAGTGGAGTGGGAGGTTGCAGCTGCTAGCGATTCAGAGCTTGGGCTGTCGTTTCAACCGGCCAAAGCAATAAATCGGAAACCATGCACTAGGAGTAGAAGGAAAAGAGATGAGGAGGATTTGCTGCTCATGGCTTGGATCTAAGCTCCCACTGCTAGCTCTTGCAAAAATCGCAGGAGTTAAAGAGGACTGCAGCTTGCATTGGAGAGGCCTACAGAAGATTGCTGCTGGCTGTGGATTGGGCACAATTAGGAAGCTTGCTGCTTTGATTTGCTTTGGCTTGAGAGAGAAAGGTGGTTGCTGGCTACTTTGCATCTTGCGTGGGAGAGAAAGGAGCTCACCCAGCGGCTTGTCTCGAGTGGAAGAAAGAAATATCAGAGGGAGGGATCGAAGCGCAGAGAAGCAGCTTGCTGCTTCGATGAACAAAGAACAGGCTGAGAGAGAAGAGTGGTGGCGGCTTACTGGTGCACCCTCCTGTACTTGCAGCTGTAGCTGGTGTTTGCTTTAAGGGAGGAGCAGAGGAGAGAGGATTGAGAGGGGTCGTGGCTGCTGTGCGGCTCTAGTGGAAGAAGAAAATGGAATCGCTGGCGTGTTACTTGGGATATGGAGAAAAGAGAGAAGGGTTGCTGGTGCTTTGCTTGGAATTCAGCTCCTACTTCTGGTTCTTGCAGGAATCGCAGAAGATAGGAAGGCAGCAAGTTGCTAGTCCTTGCGATGCAAGATCAGAGCAGCAAGTCTGTTGTTTGCTTGCCGACCAGAGAGGGGGCAAAGCGGTTGCTGCTACACTTTGGATTTTGCGACGGGGAAAAACCAAAGGGAAGAGAGCAGAGGAAAGGAGAGGTTGGTGGCGGTGGAACAGAGCAGTTCAGTGTCGAAGTTGGGGTGGCCAGCTCCAAGGAACGGCGCGTGTGCGAGGGTGGTCTGGCACTCGCACGCCTAGGCGGAGAGGGTAGGTCGGGACAGCGCGGACGTGTTCTCCTGGCTCTAGAAAGGTGCACAAAGGCGACGGCTTGATCGAGCACACGCGCATGCGCTCGGCCGTGAGGCGAAGCTCCCGGGCTAGCACGACGGCGCGGCGGGGACGCCTTCTTGCGAACGGAGGAGCACGGTCGGGAACGGCTTGCCCAACGGTGGTTTGGTTGGCTCCCGAGTGTGTATGCCGAAGGGAGACCCTCGACGCCGAGCTCCAGACAAGACAGAAAAGGCGACAGCTCGACCTTGCGCGAACTCGACAGAGGATAGCACAGTTAAAGGTGGAGCCCTGGTCGGTTTCTGGGCGCAGCTCACACGACGGTGAAACACCAGAGCGGTGGTGCTGCGTTAAGGTTGCCAGCGTGCTCGCACCGGCGCATAAGCGCGCCAAGAGGTGCACGGGTGTGGCTAAGAGCCCCTAAAGGCGATGTCTTGCCTCCTAGCGTGTGCGTGTGCGCAAGCCAACGGCTTGACCTCGGCGGCAAGCTGGGCGACGACGAGTGTACCAAGCACATGACGACACCTCAACCCGGCGAGCGCACGACAGCAAGACACGGAAGGAACTTCGGTTCAGCTGGGTATGACGAGCCAAAGGCAAAACCTTCTGCCTCCCTACGTGTGCGTGCATGCGTGTGCAAGCCGGCGGTTTGACCGCGGCAGTGACACAAGCAGGGCGGCACACTCGACGACGATAAGGTCATAAAGGTCAAGCGGGGAGCGCGCGCGGATCGTCGGCAGCGGCACCTGCAGGCGTAAGGCTCGACTCGATGGTCGGCACACCAGCGACGGCGTACGCGCGGCGGCGCAAAGCGACAACCGAGAGAGGCACACGAGTTCAAGGGCCGATTTTCGGCCACGATGCATCACTTCGGCACGAAGGCCGGCACAACTAGGGACAGCAAGATAGAGGGGGCGAGGAAGCTCACCTATGGGCTCGACGAGACGTTCGGCATTCGTCGAACGGGTTGAAGGCGAGGCGGATGAAGGTGGGCGCTCTATTGTGGTAGAAGAAAGGCGGCGGCTCGGTGGCTTCGTCCCCGGTGGCGGTAGCGACGGTGTCCTCGGGCTCACGGTGCGCTCGCGGTTCGGCTCGAGGTCGTCCCCCCTCCTTTGCTTGCGGCACCGCCCCATGGTGAAGAATGGGGTAGAACGACAACGACTCGCGGTTCCGTCAAAGCATCGAACAAGGTTGTGAGCGAGGTGGACGGGGGCCGTGTTCCCAAAGGCGAAGACGAGAAAGTTGGATGGATACCTCACCTATGGCTCCATCGGCGACTTTACGAGGCGCTCAACGCAAGGTACGGGCATTTGGTCGAACACTTCGTGGGCGAGGCGGACGGCCGGTTGCGTTCGGCGGGGAGCGCGCCTTGTCGTTGAGGAACCACGCTCTCGGTAGTGGTAGTAGCATGGAGTAGTGGTGCTTCGATCCTCCGGGTTCACGGCGTCGGCGTCCTTGCGCGGCAGGCGCCGGCTTCCACGGCGCCCGCGGCGGCTCCGGCCTCCGGGTCGGCGAAGGCGTCCATGGCTCGGCGTGGCCTCCTAGAGCCGCGGCCGGCGGCTCCTGGACGGGGCCTCCGGTGCCGGCAGCAAGGGGCGGCTTCGGGCTCCTCCACGGGCGCCCCCCTCTTCCTCCCTTCCTTCTTCCCCCTCCTTCCTCCCTTCTCTGGTGGCGGCGAATTTGGGGGGCAAATCCATGAGTGGCGTGGTACAGGGAGTTGCGGCTGGGGTTCGAGCTTTTATAGGTGACCGGCTAGGGTTTGGAGCTCCAGATGAATGGCGGGGATCCTCGGCGTCCGTGCCCTGGGGCACGCGGCGCGCATCCGGTGGTGGGGCGACAGCCATGGGGGCGGCGCGGTGCCCTGCCCCACGACGCGTCACAAGAGGAGGCTGAGGAAGGGGAAAAGAAAGCAGGGAAGGGGGCTGACGTGAGGGCCCCACTTGGCAGCGAGACAAGGAGATGGGTAGGTGATAGACGGGCTTCGGTGGGCTGAACGGATGGGGAGACCGACAGTGAGAGCTGGGGGTGTGTCGGTGGACTTCAGCAGTTGGGTCATGGCCCAAGTGCACAGGTAGATTTTTCCTATTTTCTATTCTCCTTAAACTTTAATCACACACCATCCAAATTCGAATTTAAGATTCAAATTTGAATCACAACCAAGTAAAACCCAAATAAATCCATTAAACTTCAAAGTTCTCACACTAGCATTTTATATTTCCTAAATTTTATTATTTTGCTCAAAATAAATCTAGGATGTTAGGAAAGGTTCAAAGAAGACGTCCTTATAATTTAGGTAAGCATTCAAATTCAATTTTTTTTTGAAATTCACATTTTCGCATTGCTAACATTCCGGAGAAAACTCCAGGATGTTACATCCCTGCCGCTCTGTTTTCCTCATCAAGTCGCTAGATCTCCTTCCGGCTCCGTCGTCGTCTTCGTCAGGTCTCTAAACCTTCCTCCAGCTCCGTCGTCGTCTTCGACAAGTCACTCGACCTTCCTTCGGCTTCGTCGTCGTCTTCGTCAGGTCGCTCGACCTTCCTCCGACTTCGTCGTCGTCTTCGTCAGGTCGCTAGACCTCCCTACGGCCCCGTCGTCATCTTCATCAGGTCGCTCGACATTCCTCCGGCTTCGTCGTCGTCTTCGTCGGGTCGCTCGACCTCCCTCCGGCTCCATCGTCACGTTCGTCAGGTCGCCAGACCTTTCTCCTGCTTTGTTGTCGCCTTCGTCATGACCAAGACCTCCCTACGGCTCCATCATCGCCTTCGCCAGCTCGGAAGACCTCCCCAGGATTTTACGACAAGAATGAAGGCCTCCCTGTGGGGTGCGCGCCTAATGGCCCTGCCAAGTACTTCTGGGTGCCTGGGCGCTATACACTTGAGACCTCCTTGAGGTCGGCATGCCTCGAGTGGCTCTGCCAGACTCTTTGCAGCTATGCAAGATATCTGGGTGTCTCTACACTCCACACATTAAAGATTGACGTTCTATCGCAAGGTTCATCATCGACCATACCCGGACATCGCAACTTCTGCTACGACGTAATCGACGACTTCTTCATACGACGCACCTTCCAAGACCTTGCTGGGTATCCTCGGATACTGGGCATTGTTGATTTGAGGCCTCATTGAGGACGACACACCTACAAGACCTCCTCGAGGTCGGCCCTGCCAGACTCCTTGCAGCCATGCTTGGAGATCTGGGTGTCTCTACACTTCGTATCAAGACCATGACTCAATTTTTCTTCTCTTTTTTGGAGCATCAAACCAGCCATGCTGTCTGCTTCAATGCTCGGGGACTACTCTACGAGTGCGTCTTCGAAGCCCTCTTGTTTTCCTCGTCGTACCGACCTGTTGGGAAACCCGTTTCTCATCATGCCATTACTCGACCTACCTTTTCTTTTCTTTGTTTTGGACCATCATACCGGCCATCCTGCCCGCCATGATGCTCGGATACTACTCATGGATGCATCTTCGATGCCCTCTGAATTTTTTCATTGTCGTTTCGATCTATTGGAAGCCTGCTTCCTATAGGTCGTCACTCGACCTCCCTTTGTTCGGCAAGACTACAAACATGTCGGCTGCTAAGCTGATTTGTTTTTTTCTTTTGGACCGACGTGCATGCTATTCGATTTGTCGACAGCTCCACGACTTCGTCATGACCTTTCTAAGGTCGCCGCGCCTACACCTCACTCGGGGGCTTGTGAGACATGGGTACCCTGGGTCCCCACCAACCAGGCTCACGGCCGTCCTCGACAAGTGGGTCCGGCCTACTAGAAGACCCACCGACCTGTTAGTGGGCTCAACTGACCTGGTTGGGACCATGTGTGGTCCGAGGACCGGTGGATGGTCGCTTCCTTGTGTTATGAGTGATTGATAACGTTGTGTGGACTGATTCGTGGCTAAGTAATGCAGGTGCATGTTGCGGCTTGACTGGTGTTGGTGCAGGTGAAGAACAAGCGCGAAAGGTCATCGCCGGTGAGGCCTCCAGGTGTGGAGAAGACAAGTAGGCTTTGTTCGAGGGACCCGGCGGCCAGCGGGGTCAAGTGCGGGCAACATGGTGGCAAGAACAGCAAGATGAAGTCGGTGGACGGTTTCTTGGTTGAGCCATAAAACCAAGGTCGAGCCGGGACTTCGTGGGAGCCAAGTCATGAGTGGTGATTGGCGGAGGCTACATCAAGTTCGCGGGGTTTGTGGTGGTTCACCAGAAAATCACCGGGTTACTCGGCTGAGCCACAAAGCCGAGGCCGAAGACCGGGCGTGGCTGTCTGGCCGAAATCGGCCTGACCGATTTGGAGAACCGGTTTGACCAGTTTGGGGCCGCAGGGCGCAGGAAGCTTCGTAGCAGAGGACACACGTCGGGATCGCAAGGCTTGCGTCGAGGCTACGCGAGGTGCAGTTGCCGGGCATCCGTCCGATGGTGCTATGAAGACAAATTCCCAAAGTGCCCTTGGTGGGCTTGTATCCCTAGTTATTAAGTAAGGGTATTTTAGACTTTCGGTTGCCTCCATATAACCCATGAGGTGAAAGGATGGCAGCCAACTCTTAGAATCCTAGTTCATTTGCTTTCCTATTTTCCCTTCCTATTTTCTTAGGATTTCCATAGGACTAGCTTGAGAGCTTCATGGTGAGATCTTGTTGAGAGGGTTGGATGATCGGGCGGCAAGCTAGACCTTGTATGAACTTTTGTGGCATGTATAGATGATTCGGTGTGGTTCCTCAAGGCCTTGTTGTGTTGTTCCCGGTTGTTCTTGGTGGTGATTTTCGGTGCCCTCTCTTGGTGGTTTTCTCGGGGTGTTTTCGGGACCTTGCTCTTGGGATTTGATGGGGGAAATTTGTGGGAACCCTTCGTGGTTCTTTGGGCTATGATTCCCCTCCCAAATCCGTGGGTTAAGGGGCTCGATTTTGGTGGTTTCGGAGTTCTAGGGTTGGAGGTGCTCTTCATGGTTGACTTTCGATTCCTCTTGATTGAGTGGGTTTTGGGGACCGAGCTTCTAGCCAAGGGTAGCCCACGAGGTACCCCAACTATCCCCAAAGTCTCACTTTGATCCGTGGAACGAATCGGGAGATCGATTGGAGGAAGTGTTGAGTTTTTCCCGCGGGCTGTGTTCTTCCCGACTGTCCAGGCAAAAACCGGTTTCGCCCTGTGGGCTGTCGAGAAGGGTTTTTGAACAAGGAAGTCTTTGTTGTGCCATGGCTTCTTTTGTTCAGATGTGGAAAGGCTCTTGAGGTGTTTTGAGTCTTTGGGGAGGTTCTGGACAAAGTCGGTCTGACCGGTTTGGGCTGCCAGCAGCCGTGTCGTGTGTGTTTCCGCTGCGTGTGTGCTGTGGCTGTTGGTTGGGTCTTGCTCCTAGGTTCAGTAGCACTTCAGTGGCTACGTGAACTTGGCAAGAGAAGCTTGCGGAGGTGCACGAGTGAAATCGGGTTCATAGGCCGAATTCTTGGATAGAATTTTTATCGGCCCCCATTCACTCCCCCCTCTCTGGTTCGCAGTTTCGGTCTTTCAAGTGGTATCAGAGCCGGTTTGGGTCTTTGTTGACTCTAACCAGTCTAAGATCCAAGGATGGCGTACCAGGAACGGGGTTCGGGTCCTCCGCACTTCGATGGAAAGAACTATTAGATGTGGAGTAAGCGGATGGCGGCGTTCCTCCGCGGAAAGGGTCAGATCCTTTGGGATGTCACAGTGGACACAGGCTATGTCCAGCCGATGAACTTCCTCGCTCGAGGATCGAGGGAGATGTTCGACGCCAACAATAAGGCGGTCGACTACTTGTTTCGTGCTTTGTGTCAGCCTGAATTCAATCGGGTGCACACCAAGCACTTGGCTTGTAGAATCTGGTTGGTGTTGAAGGAGGCTCATGTTGGGAATGCCCAGGCTCAGGCATAGATGTATGCGACCTACCGGAGAGAGTACGAGAACTTCACTCATCTCTCCGGTGAGTCCATCGATGCCTTGTTTCAGAGGTTCACGGTGTTTGTGAACAACATGAGGGCCAATGTGGACGTGCTCCCGTACGATGATCATGATAGAGCTGTCAAGCTCTTACACTCTTTAGATCGTACAATTTGGGGCGTAAAGTTCGACGCCATTGTGGAGTCGGAGAAGTATGACACTCTGACGGTGAACGAGCTGTTCTCGAAGCTCAAGTCGGATGAGGTGGATAGGGGCATGACAGCCAAGCTCGAGGGCCCGACTGACTCTCATAGTCTCGCCCTCGTTGGTGGTTCAAAGGAAAGGCTAACACTAACCCATCCACCAGGATGTTCTCTTTGTCTTCTTTGATGTCTATTCCAGATGAGGAGTTCAACGTGCTTGGAGAGGATGAGCTGGCGCTTCTGACGAGGCGGTTCGAGAGGCTGCACGAGAACCGAGTGAACATGAGGAGGAACATGAGGACATGCTTCAAGTGTGGCAAGGCTGGACACTATTTCGCTGAGTGTCCGAAGGAGAACAACCACGACAAGCACAAGTTCAAGGACAAGAGGAAGAAGTCCAAGAAGAAGGATCATGGACATGGGAAGAAGACACGGGCTCGAGAGAAGATGAAGAGATTGTCGGTGCGGAATATGGTCCCGACACTAACCAGTAGTAAGCGCCGAGGTCTATCCCTCAATGGTCGATGCTAAGCAATAAGAGACACGGGATTTATCCTGGTTCCGGCCGAGAGGGCCGTACGTCCAGCAGTGGTGTGCTCAAGGCACTATATTGCTCAGCACCGGGGGTGCCTGTAGTGGGGCTGCTACAAGCAAAGCGGGAGAGGAAGCGTGGCTTCCAAGTCCCTGGTGTCGTGGTTGGAGATGTGGTGTTGTGTTGCGTTGTGCGTCTATCCTTCTGTGTGTCGTGTGTTTCTCTTTTTCGTGTCCGTTGTCGTGTGTTCCTCTTCTTCTGTCCCCTGCAGCAGGGGGGTTCGTCCTCCTTTTATAGATCAAGGAGGGAGCGAATCACATGCGCGCCGCGCTATTTAGCTACGTGAAGGGGTGCGACGTGCTATGCTGTAGAGTGGGCGGCCGCCCGGACGATCCTTGCAGCGATTCGGCCATCATGGCCTATCTTGTACCCGAACAGTAGTGGCTTCGAGGGTAGACGGGTGGTGGAGGGCTGTGATGTCTTCTGATAGGCTCGAGGGAGCTGCTGACGTCGGTCCGTACAGGGTACAGCGGCAGGCAAGACGACGTCTCGTTCCCGCATGCTTCACAGTGCTGGAGCCGTTGCCACAGCGCCCGGCGTGCGGTTCGTACGTGCGGGGGCGGCAGCCATGCCGTCAACAGTGGCAGGGATGGCGTCCCACCGGCCTAGCGCCTCTACCTAACCCTGCAAGGTCACAAGAAAGCAAGTCGAGGGTGTGGCCGGCCCCCCTTCGAGGGCTCGGCACGTTAGCCGTACCGGAGCAGGCGGCGCGGCGTCACGGGACTGGCGCCGGCCACGCCGCACAGTTCCTTCTACAGTGGCGGGGATGGGATCCCTCCTGGGGAGTTGGTGCGGCGGCACCGGGGCGCGAGCCCCAGGCGCATGATGGTGCCTCCCTGCCGTTGTCAGGGCATTAAATGCTCGTGCACGGAAGCAGGCGCACGCGTGCGGGGCGCCCTCGAGCGAGGCGGACCCCGTTCGAGGGCGGAGCGTACCCTCGAGCGAGGCGGATCCTGCTCGAGGGGGGAGCGGACCCTCGAGCGAGGCGGAGCCCGCTCGAGGGAAGCGCATTCTCTCGAACGGGACGGAGCCCGCCCGAGGGAGGCACGCATCCTCGAGCGAGGTGGAGCCTGCTCGAGGGGATCTTCAAGTGGGCCGCCTTGGTGGGCCGTGTCCTGCATGGTTAGGCGTGTTTGGCTTTGTTGCGGGTTTTTAATTGGGGATTTCCCTGTTGTTTAAGGGGACCCCTAGGGCTGTCCCCGACAGTAGCCCCCGAGCATCTGTGGGTTTGCCATTGAGGCTCCCGCAGATGCTGGAACCTACTGATAGGACATTCTTCCCTTCCCGGTCTTGCGAACGCTTTCCGTGGGGCCGTGTCGGCGGACCCGCGGGTCTAGCCCCTGAAGCCCTGCAGGAGCGTGGATGCTCCTGTAGGGGTTAACCGCGAGAGTTGGACAGAGGGCATGGTACATGTTTCAACGGCGTCGGCGAGTGTCTCGGCCGGCTTCGGTGACGCACGCGCTGCTGGCATTATCTCCGGCGGGTGCAATCCAGAAGGTGTAGCCGTGCGTTAAGTCCCCGAGCCTGGGCCCGTTCGAGGCGATCGGGTAGAACTTTATGACTTGTCTTTTAACGCGCCCTCGCCGTCCCTCCGCGGGACGGAGGGTGAGGTTTCCGCAACCCCCATCGAGCGGGTCGCGGATTGCGGATTCCTCGTTGAGATGCTGGCGGGTGGTTTGAGTGGACGCCCATGCCCCGTTCGATAAGGGTAGGCTGCGTGGTCCAGAGACACGTCCATGGAAGCGCTTGCGTGGGTTTGCTAGGTGGGGCTCGGTCCCGTTCGATAGGGACCGAGGGCGCGGAAGCTCTCCCTCGGTGGGATCCCCCGGCTAGCTGCCCTCGCTGGCTCTCGAATACGACATATGGGGCACCCTCGAGCCATCGGGCTCGAGGAACGGCTCGAATGCGCGTGCCTTAGTCGTCCCTGACTCTGTGATCTGGGGCGCCTGTTCGAACCCGTCGAGGGTCAAGCTCCGAACCTCTGATCAGTAGGGCCGTGCGGGGTGGCGCCTGGGCGGCCCCGTCTTTGCGTCCGCGACCGTCGAGGGGCCTGGGCGAGCCGGCCCTCGAGGCGCTGATTAGTAACAATGGTGCGGGGCGGCGGCTAAGCGCTCCCGGCCTGGCATCTGCGACCATCTAGGGGCCTGGGCGAGCCAGCCCCCGAGGCGCTGATCAGTAATACAGTGTGGCATGGGTGCTTGCGGTGCCCGCTTTGCTTTAAAACGGGCCCCGAGGCGACCTTCTCACGCCTGTGCCCTTTAGAGGGTTGAAATTGTCCCGAGCCAGGGGCTCGTGCCGCTCGAGGGTCCTGCGTGGCATGGGTGCTTGCGGTGCCCGCTCTGTTTCAAGCAGGCCCCGAGGCGACCTTCTCACGCCTGTTCCCTTTCGAGGGCTGAAACTCTCCCGAGCCAGGGGCTCGTGTCGGTCGAGGGTCCTGCGTACCTTGCAAGGAACCGAGCCATTAAATGCTCCGCAGTCGAGGCTGCAATTTCGCGTCGTGGGCACACTTTTTTAGGCATGGCAGCCGCGCGCACGCGCGTAGTGGGCGGCGTGGGCAGGCGGACATGACCGTTGTCACCGTCCCTGCTATTCTTCGCCGTGATGATGGCTTATTCGCGGTGGCGTGGCCGCCGCGGTCGTGGTGGGGTCCGCCCGTCAGCGAGAGAGAAGATTCCCTGCAGTTAATGCGCGCGGGACGTCCGCCCCGGAGAGCTCGCCCGCGGCTTATAAATCTTAGGGGAGGGGAAAACGGTGGTTTTTTACCTTAGCGTTTCGCCGTTCTCGCCCCTTGCGCTCTCGCCTTCACTTTGCTCTTGCCACCGCGGCCCTCCACCATTAGAGCTCTTCCTCTTCTTCTTGTCCTCCGCTCTCGCATATCTTGCCCTTTCTCATGGCGCCGCTTCCGCCTCTCACGATCCTCGACCCGTACGCTTGGGAGCGGTCGACGGTGAACCGGCTAGCCCTTGGCGAGCTGGTCTCCGCCGGCCAGTTGGCGGCGAACGAAGAGGGCCGGCCGGCGGAGTGGATCGTGCCGCCGGCGGGGGACCACGCGCCCAACCCGCCGGAGGGCTACGTGGTGAGCTTCATCCGCTTCCATGAGCACGGCTTTGCCACGCCGGCGAGCCGCTTCATGCGGGCGCTCTGCCACCGCTACGGCGTGGAGTTACACAACTTCGTGCCGAACGCGATTTCGCAAGTGGCCACATTTGTGGGCGTCTGCGAGGGGTACCTAGGGATCCAGTCAACTGGGACCTCTGGCTACACCTCTTCCGTGCGGAGCTCTTCACGCAACCCACGACGGAGCAGAGGACCCGCCGCGCGGTGCGCGCCGGCGGGATGTCGCTCGCCGTGCGGGCGCAGTTCAAGGACGACTACATCCCCTGCACCATGACGACGAATAACGCCGGCTGGGAGCGGGGGTGGTTCTACTTGCGCAACGCCGAGCCCGGCCTCCCCCCTACACCGGTCGGGTGTTCAAGCAGAAGCCCGACTCCTGTAGCTACGGGGTGTCTACGCCCCAGCATCGGAGGTGGCTGAGCTCGCTCCTGGCCGCCTTGAGGAACCTGGCGACGCGTGGGCTGACCGCGGCGGGCGTCCTCGCCTTCCTCCACCACCGGCGGGTCGTGCCTCTGATGGAGAGGCCGCTCTGCATCTTCGAGATGACAGAGGAGGCGGACCCCGTCGTGCTGGCGAGGTCGCGGATGCTCCCAACCCCCCTCGGGCGGGCGTACACGCTCACGCGGGCGCGGAACGCCGTCGACACCCGGATCTTTGCGCCGGGACCGGTCCCCGGTGGGACCTCGAGATGCTTCCCACCGGCCCGCCGGTGAGTATGGTTCTTGGCCTTGTTTTCGTTCTTGATGATGCTCCCCGGCCCCCGACGCGTCTTTGATGTTCTCACCGCGCGCTCGGTGACCTTCGGCGCCGCGAACTCCGTGCCGCCTACCCCCGACTCCCCGCGCGGTCGGTCGGGCGGCGCGACGAACGGGAGCGGGGAGCGGGCGCGCGCGAGGGAGGGAGCGCGCGGGCGGCACCGCGAGCGCCGCGAGCGGCGGAGCGAGGAGTGCGGGCCGCGCGAGCGACAGGGGGCTCTCCCTCGCCGGGGGACCGAGGAATATTCGTCCTCGGAGGAGGACGAAGAGGAAGAAGGGGGGGGGCGGGGCCCCCCCGATAGGTGGGAGCCTCGCTCCCCGTCGTCGGAGCCGGCTCCGGCGGCAAGGGCGGCATCGCCCGGGGCGGGCGCAACGGCGCCGCGCCGCCGGCAATCATCGACGAGGGGGCGGCGCGAGCCGCGGAGGTGCCGGCGCGCGTCGCAGAGGCACGCGCGGCAAGCGCGCCCGCGCGCGGGGCGGAGCCCGTGCGCGCGGCGGAGGCATCGAGGGCGAGGCGACCGGCGCGTCGGCCGAGCGGGCCTTATCCGCCGAGGCCTCGAGGAAGAGGAAGCGCGCCTTCTCCTCTTCGAGGTAAGGGGCTTGCCCTCCTGCTGGGTTTGGTTTTTTGTTGATCAGGCGTTCTGACTTTCTGCTTGTGCTTGGGCAGGGTGGTGCCAACCGTGCCTCCCCTTGCGCCGGCTAAGGTGCTGAGGGCGGACGCGTCCATCCCTACCCGGCGGCGCTCGTCGAGGGCGCCGCGGGCGGGGGCAAGCACGGCGGCGGCGGGCGAGGGCTCGTAAGGCGCGGGCGAGGCCTCGAGGCCTCGGCCGGCGGATCGCCACTGCCGCCGCACGGCCGGTGGTCGTCGAGGAGCGGCGGCGCCGGCCGCGGCGGAGACGCGGCCCGCGGCGACGGGCGTGGTGGAGATGCGGCCGGCGGTGGGCGCGCCGCGGTGGAGGCGCGGCTCGTGGCGCCGGCCGCGGCGGAGGCGAGCGAGGTGCGGCCCGCGGTGGCGCCCGTGGTCGCGGTTGAGGAGGGCGAGGGGCGGGCGCCCGCGTGGTCGCGGAGGCGCGGCCGGAGGTGATGGCTACGGCGCCGCGTAAGGCGCCCGTGGCCACGGAGGCGCAAGTGGAGGCGCCGGCGGAGGCGGCGCGGGGGTCGGCGCGCCCTGCCGGCTCCGGGCGGCGGTGGTGGAGATCCGGACGACGATTCCCCGCCGCCGGGTGGGATCGGTGGGCGAGCTTCCCCACGCTCTCCCCGCAGTCCCGAGAGGGGCCCTCGTGAGGCGGCGCGACGGCCACATGGTGGCGGGGGGCCGAGGGCACGGCGCCGAGGGCTCGTCTTCCCCGCGCGGCCACTCCGCCCGGGTGGAGGGGATCGGCCCGACGACCCGCCCGCGTTCGCCGACGCCCGGGCGGAGCAAGAGCCGGGGGGGACGAGCGCCGCGGCCCACGGCGCCACGCTCGACCGTGCGCTGAACGAGGCGCTGAGGGTCCACGGCGGCCCCGCGTGGCGTGTCTTCCAGGTAGGGCATCGTTGCTCGTTTTCCTTTTTCCCTCGTTTCTGCGTGCTGTTTCTATATCAGGATGCTTACGGGTTTTGACTTGTGGGCGATAGGAGCTCGAGCGCCGCGCCCGCGATAAGTACGGCGCCTTCGACCGGGTGAACGCCGAGCTCCACCAGCTCCGGGAGCGATGCGGCGCCTTCGACGCGCTCGCCGACGCCCTCGAGGACTCGGACGGCCGGTTGTCGTACGGCCATGGCCTTGCGCGATGAGCTCCACGAGAGCACAAGGCAGGACCCGACGCTTCCCTCCAGCCTCGAGCGGGTTTGCACAGCCCTCATCGACCATGATGAGGCGCTGCGGCAGCGCGCTCGGACTCGGAGAAGATGCGACGCCGGAGACCAACTGGGAGGCGGAGGTGGACGGCGTCCGCGGCGAGAACCGGGGGCTCCGCTCGTCGCTCGAGGGGGCGCGGCGCGCGGCGCCGGCCGAGGAGCGGCGCGCGCGCGCTCGAGCAAAGGGCCAAGGAGGCCGACGACTTGAAGGCCACCCTCGACGCCAAGGTCGCGGCGCTCGCCGCCTCGAGGACCGCCGCGGGAGCGCACCGCCCGCCAAGGGGCTGAGGGGCGGCTCCAGCAGGAGCAAGCTGCCCTCGCTGACGCCCGGTCGGCGCTAGAGCAGGAGCGCGTCGCGCGTGAAGCGGTGCAGAAGTCGCTGGAGGAGTGGAACACCGCGTTCTCCAAGGTCGAGGGCGAGCTGATAGTGCTCAGCATCGCGAGCGCGAACCAGGAGCTGGCCCTCCAGAAGCAGGGCGAGACCGTCAAGGGCCTCGAGCTGGCGGTCGAGGACGAGCGCCGTGCCCTCGAGGTGGAGAAGAAGCAAGTCGAAGGTGAGCCGTTGCTTGACTCCTGTTTGGTTGGTTTTCTGTTTGGGAATTCGCACTCCTTTTTCTGATTTCTTTCTTGTCTTGGTGACTCCAGGCTTGCGCACCGCTGCGGGGCACGCGGCCGAGCGGCCGAGGCGGCGGCAGCCTCCTACAACTCCTCTGAGCAGGAGCTGCAGGAGTTGCGCAACGCGGCCCTCGAGACTTGCCAGGTCGTGGAGGAGGGCGAAGCGCAGGCCGGAAGCTCGCTGGCCAGCCGCCTGCGCGCCCTTGGCGGCCACGTCACCGAACGGATGCGCCGGGCGTTGCGTCTTGGCGTCCAGAAGGCCCTCGGAGTGGTACGATCCCACTACGAGGTCAACTTCGAGGCGCTGGCGGAGGGTTACGTCGTCCCCGACGGTGTTGAGGACGAGGTAGCGATGGAGCGTGTGGACGCGCTCGCCGCCGACGCCGCTGGGACGCTCGCTGAAGCCTTCGAGGAGTTCCTCTTCCCGGACGCTGTTGATGCCGCCGCTCCTCCCGCCTGAAGACAGCTGGGCGCTAGGCCCGTTTTTGTTTGTGTATCCGTACGCTGGTCATATGGCCTTTGTAAATAAACAAGTTGTTTTGACATAAACATTTGTTGATGCGAAATGAAGTCTTTTGTTTACTACGCTTTTTGTTTCTCCTTCTTCCTGAGTAGATTCTAGTTAGGGGAGTTCGATTTTCGCGGGTGGCCTGCTGGGTTGGAGGCGAGAGAGAAGGGCCGTATCCTCGCGGAGGCGTAGACTATCTCTGGCTCGCGCGCTCCTGCCGCTAGGCTGCCTGCGCCTTGTTCGAATCGTTGCTCGGGGTCGAAGTAGAAAACAAACTTAGCGCGTGTGAGTTGTTTCGTTTTTGCGCGAAAATGGGACCATTTTTTGGGGGGGGGATGCCCCCCGTAGTAGCCCCCGAGGGTAACTTGGGTTTCAGGGGAAAGCCGAGTTGCCCTTTTCATTAGACTTATGGCGTTTACATAGTTGTCACCAACTGGGGCATTGGTTATGCGATTTTTACAACAAAAACACTTGGAAATCCTAGCTAGGGGTAGAAGCGACGTAGTTGTTGGATGTTCCAAGCGTTGGTGAGCTCTTCACCGTCCTCGTTGGCCAGCTTGTATGTGCCGGGCTTGAGCACCTTCACCACGACGTAGGGTCCCTCCCATGGAGGTGATAGCTTGTGGCGTCCCCGGTTGTCTTGGCGTAGCCTTAGGACCAAATCCCCCTCGCTGAAGTCCCGTCGGCGTATCTTGCGCGCTTGGTAGCGCCTGAGGGACTGTTGATACCTCGCGGAATGCATCAAGGCCACAAGGCGTGCCTCGTCCAGCTGGTCCAGCGAGTCCTCGCGGGCTCACTGGTTGGCATCCTCGTCGTAGCCTCGAACCCTGGGCGATCCGTACTCTAAGTCCGTGGGGAGGACGGCCTCCGCGCCATGGACTAGGAAAAACGGGGTGAACCCGGTGGCTCTGCTTGGGGTGGTCCTTAAGCTCCACACGACTGCTGGTAATTCTTGGAGCCATTTCCGACCGGATTTGTTTAGCTGGTCAAAAATCCTAGGCTTAAGGCCTTGTAGGATCATGCCGTTGGCACGCTCTACTTGGCCATTGGTCTGTGGGTGTGCCACGGCTGCCCAATCCACACGGATGTGGAATTTGTCGCAAAACTCCAAGAATTTCCTGCCCGTGAACTGAGACCCGTTGTCGGTGATGATGGAGTTTGGTACTCCAAAGCGGTGGACGATGTCGGTGAAGAATGTCACCGCTTGCTCCGCCCTGAGATTCGTAATAGGGCGTACTTCCACCCATTTGGAGAACTTGTCGATCGCGACCAGCAAGTGGGTGAAGCCCCCGGGCGCCTTCCGCAGGGGCCCGACGATGTCCAGCCCCCACACAGCGAACGGCCATGTTATGGGGATGGTCTGCAGGACGTGAGCGGGAAGGTTGGACTTGCGGGCGTAAAACTGGCACCCTTCGCAGGTGCGTATGATTTCGCTGGCGTCCGCGACCGCGGTAGGCCAATAAAAGCCTTGGCGGAACGCATTGCCGACGAGGGTACGAGGCGCTGCATGATGGCCGCAGATCCCGGCGTGGATGTCCCGCAGGAGCTCGCGCCCCTCGGGGATGGGCACGCACCGCCGCGGAAATGCCGAGGCGCGCGCTTGTACGGCTCGCCGTCGACGAGGGCAAAGGACTTGGCCATCCCGGCGATGCGTCCGGCCGCGGCCCGGTCCGTGGGGAGTTCCCCTCGGGCCATCCGGCCACATACTTGTCACGCCGGGCCGGCCTTGACGGGGGCTGGCTCGATGTCCATCACATCAGCCCCATAGGTGCCATACCCCTCGAGGAGGGAGAGCACGTACGCCTCGTTCGAGGGGTCCTCATCCATGGGTTCCGCACCCACTGGATTCGAGGGAGCCCCCGAGGGTTCTGTGTGGCTCGAGGGGTGAGGCTCGAGGGCGACCGAGGGCTGAGCGATGTCGCGGGCGAAAACATTCGGGGGGACGGTGATCCGCCCGACGCGATCTTGGCCGGGCTCGTCCGCCTCCCTCGTTGTACCGGCGGGGCACGTGATTGAGCTCGATGCCGTAAAATTTGTCTTCAAGGGCTCGCACGGCCTTGTAGTAGGCCTCCATCTTGTCGTCATGGCAGCTCGCGTTCTTCATGACCTGGTCAATTACGAGCTGCGAGTCCCCTCGCACGTCGAGGCGCTTGACGCCCAACTCAATGGCGATCTTGAGGCCGCAAAGTAGGGCCTCGTACTCAGCCATATTGTTCGAGGCGGGGAAGTGGAGGCGCACCGTGTAGCGCATGTGCTCCCCGAGGGGTGACACAAAGAGCAGGCCCGCGCCCGCCCCTGTTTTCATCACCGACCCGTCGAAGTACAGAGTCCAGCACTCTGCTTGAATTTGTGGCGGTGGCAGCTGCGTATCTGTCCACTCAGCGACGAAATCCGCCAGGATCTGGGACTTGATGGCCTTGCGCGGGGCATAGGCGAGTGTCTCGCCCATCAGTTCCACGGACCACTTGGCGATCCTGCCTGCCACGTCAGGATTGCGGATGATCTCCCCCAGCGGGAAGGAGGAGACCACCGTGACGGGGTGGGCCTCGAAGTAGTGGCGGAGCTTGCGCCGCGCGAGGACCACCGCATACAGCAGCTTCTGGACCTGAGGGTAGCGCGTCTTGGTGTCAGACAAGACCTCGCTGATGTAGTAGACCGGCCGCTGGACCGGCAGGGCGTGCCCTTCCTCCGTGCGCTCCACCACGATCACGGCGCTGACCACCTGGGTGGTTGCGGCCACGTAGAGCTGCAGGGGTTCGCCATCCTGCGGCGGCGTGAGGACCGGGGCGTGCGTCAGGGACGCCTTCAGTTTGTCGAGCGCATCTTGGGCCTCGGTGGTCCAGGAGAAGCGCTCGTGCTTCTTGAGGAGGCGGTAGAGGGGCAGGCCCTTCTCGCCGAGCCGCGAGATGAAGCGGCTCAAGGCGGCAAGGCACCCCGGCACCTTTTGCACCCCTTTGAGGTCCCGGATCGGGCCCATTCGTTCGAGGGCCGCGACCTGTGACAGAACCGCCCAAAATAGTTCCGTATTATCGCCTAAGCCAGTCCACGTGGCCATTAAGCAATAATAAAGAACTATTCTGTCGCTTCCGCCGGGTAAAGCCCGGTAAATCACATACAACGGATCGGGCCGATATGCGCTAAGCCCACACGAAGGCGGGACCAGAGTACAACATTACATTACATAAAAGGTTCACAAGTTTAACATTATTACAAACCAGGTTTTTGGTACATAAAAGTAAACATGGTTCAGAGTTTAAACAGCGGAAAGTAAACTAACGCGTGATACACATAGGCGGCCATCCATGCATATCACTCATCATCATCGTTCTCCCATTCAACCTCCCATCCCTCTGGAATGACACCAGGCCAGAGAGGGTTACCTGAAAACAACAAATTAAGCAAGGCTGAGTACTAATACTCAGCAAGACTTACCCGACAAAAATAAAGCAAGACTAGACATGCAAGGCTTTTTGGCTTGTGGGTTTGTTTTTGCCAAAAGCAACTAAGAGTGGATCCTTATTTTCAAGTTTTAGCTCATATTCTAGTATGTTAATCAATCTAGGTGAGCACCTGTACTAAACAAGCATGTTGTGCAAACAATATTAAACAGGTAACAATATTAATCCAAAAATTGTTCCATAAATAAACATGGGGTAGCCAGTGGTCAAGCCGACTCAGATAACGGCGAGTGACCGACGATCGATCGATTTATATCCTTGCAAGGTAAACCCAAGATACACGGAGGAAGTAGACCCCAAGAATTCAAATAAAAGCAAATGCAGGGTCTACCCCGACCAAGCGGTTCCCAACATCCCACAGTTTGGGATCAGACGCTACAAACTCTGGTACACGGTTATCCGGAGGGTCTAACCCGACCAGTCCGGACTCACACACTATACCACGGGTAGCTAGCCCGGAGACACATCCCAAGCGGGTAGCTAGAAAGATCCCGCCTCGGTTCAGAAGGTACTAGGCTTACCGGTCCCATTCCCAGCAAGTACTTGGTACGTTCAATAGCTTAGGACCAGCACCATGCTACTCGGTCGAGACCGAACCCATTGCTCTTACCACATGAGCGAGTCAATTTAACCAACCTATGATTCCAACATAAGCATCCTATATCTCGCGAGCAATGAGTCATTACTCGACTTCTACCATGATCCTAGAGCATGGCAGTAGCGTTCCTAACATACTAGTAAAAGAGCATAGGAGTCCTAAGGATCATGCAACTAGGTTTCAAAAACAACTCCTGAAACTTAAATGCACAAAGTAAAGCAATAAAGTACTGAATAGTAAAGGACATGATTTATATTTAAAAACATGGGTTAGATGAAACCGGTGCTTGCCTTCCTCGTACTCGCTTCCTAAACTAGCCTTTGGCTCTTCCGGACTTTGGTCCAGGTCTTGCTGCACACCAAGCTGGTTCGGCTCGCCATCAACGGTCCCGTCTCCCTCCTGGGCGAGTGTGTACGTACCGTCCGGTAAATCTACACGTATACATGCATATGCATTAATTAAAGTTAAACTTGATGGTGATTGTGTACACATCTAAGCAATTTAAGTTACTTAACTTCACTAAACAGCAAAGGGGGTGTGTTTAAATATTAAAAACAGAACCAACATGATTTTACCATTTAGCACATTTAATTTCCATTGCTTTCTTTAATTATCTAAAACAAGCCTTTCTACCATAAATCCAAATTAAATCAAAAACACTTCCAATGAACCTAATCTTTTGCACACAGCAACAAATGCTTAGTTTAAGCTTGCACACCAAAATTTGGCCTAAGATCATTTATAAATTAATTTATACGAAAAAGACAAATCGCAGCCTAGCAAATCAACATTAATTCATATAAAAAGATTTAATAAACTTTTTGATCTCAACTTTCTCCTACAGTTCAAGTATGCCAAAAAGAAGGTTCTGACCAAGGCATGGTTGCAAATTCAATTTATTTTTCAGATTTTGAATTTAAGCTCCTACGCAAGATTAAATTCAAAATACCTAGTAAACAATTCCCTAAATTCACATCCATCACACCAGGGGTACTACTCATCAAGTCAAAGCCCTAGGGTGCATTTGTGCTCAAAGAAAAGTTCATTAAAGGTGCTATAAAAAGCATCAAATTTATTCTAGAATAAAGCTTAAATAAATCATAACTGAAAATATATACATCAAAACCATGCAAACTTTTGCCACAGATCTAGACATGATATAAAGAACAACATATCCAAAATTTAAGTTCATAGCATGTGTAGATTTTAAATCACACTAAAAATACTCCAAACTGAGTTTGAAGTTTTAATTCAAAAACTGTACAGAAAAACCCTATACATGTTTTCTAGAAAAGGTAGATTTCTTCACCACGAACCCAACAAAATTGGTTTTGCATTTTTCTGATTTTTCTACGATTTTTAATGATTTTTAGAAGGTACTGCCGAATCCCTAAATTTCACCTTTACAAACGGGTCCCTGGAAATTTGCAGAAATCTCCCTGGGATTAGTTTCTCTCTCGCAATGTGGTCCTGGCAGCCCCTTGCCGGCGCGGGCTCGCCGCCGGCGGCCGAAGGAGGGGCGGAGGGGCGCGGCCGAGGGCACGGGCGGCACCGGCGGCCCGCCCGGCGCCGGCCGGTGCGCGCGGCCCGGCCCGAGGCGGCGCGCGGCCCCCCTCGATGGCGCGCGGGCGGCCGGCCGCCCGCGGGTCCCGCCGCCGGCGGCGGCGGCCCGATTGGCGGCGCGGCGGGGTAGAGGAGCGGCGGCGGCGGGCTAAGGAATGCGCTGGGAGGGAGTAGCCGCTGCGGGATTGGCCGGTGGGCGGAGAACGGCGGCGGCGCAGGGAGGAAAAATCGGTGGCGACGGCCCTGTGCAGAGGAGCGGCGTTTGCGACTGGAGGACGAGAACTGAAAGAAAAACGGCGCGGCTCGACCGTAGCTAGGCAGTAGAACGGCGCGACGAGGTCGAGGCGCAAGTGCATGGCACCCACGAGCGGCCACCTGGCCTTCGCTGCATGCGCCCGCGCGCGCGCGCACGCGCGCGCGTGGCCGGCCCGTGTTCCGCGGGGTGGGCTCGGTGCACGGGAAAGAGGCGAGGAGGGGGTCCACCGCGGTGCTCCGGTCCACGGCCGACGTCGCCCGTGCGTCCGTACGCCGGACCGGCCCGCCCTCGCCACGTGGACGGCCGGCGGACCGGGGGCGCGCGCGGCGCTCTAGAGCGCGAGGACGACGACGCCAGCTCAATTTTATTCCGTTTAGCCCTTTTCGAAATTGCAAAACTCCAAAAATCGTCAACTAAGTGAAAAATCTCCCAAAAGCAAAGTTGTAGAGGAGCCGTAGATCTACAACTTTCCCGAAGGGCGACATATGTTTTGATCAATGGTTTGCCCGGGAACGCCAACCGAAGTTGCGGATTATCCACGGCTCGCCTTCATCGTTCACAGCGCGAAGAACTTGATTTTTGGACAATTTGCGCTCAAAATTGGAATGTCCGCCAATTACGAAAAATGTGTTCCCGAAATAACGAACAACTTTCGTATTGGCCGATTTTGAACTTCTATAGTGAAATTTGGAGAACGCGCAAGAAAACCATTTCAGCCTTTAAAGTAGATCTAGGGTTTGACCGTGGTTTGAGATGTTGACCGGGGTCTTTTGTGCAAACGTGAGCCCAATCATGTCAAACATGCTTAGACCTGATTTAACCTCGATTAATTCATGTAATTAATGTCATTAGCGCAACAAAACATCAGGGATGTTACAGCCTACCCCCCTTAAAAGAAATCTCGTCCCGAGATTTAGGATTTAAAAGATGTAAGTAGGGGAAAGAACTTACTTTGCCTTGATTCAAGAAAACCCGGATAATTCTCATTGAGATAATGTTCAGTTTCCCATGTAGCTTCTTCTACGGTATGATGACTCCATTGGATTTTATACATCTTTACAGATTGCCTTCGAGTTTTTCTTTCTTTTACATCAAGAATTCTCAAAGGATGTTCCACAACAGAGAGATCCGGTTCAATCCAAGCATTAGCTTCTTCAATAACTTCTCTACCCGGTTCACGTGCACATTTCCTCAATTGTGATACATGAAACACATTGTGCACGGCAGAGAATCGTTCGGGTAGCCAAATACGGTATGCCACTGGCCCACAGACTTGAATGATCTCATAAGGGCCAATGTAGCGAGGAGCTAGCTTCCCTTTCACACTAAATCTTTGGACACCCTTGGTTGGCGAAACTTTTAAGTAGACAAAGTCACCAACTTTGTATTCTCTAGGTGCCTTTCCCTTGTCGTAATGACTCTTTTGTCTTTCTTGCACAATTCTCAAATTTTCCTTGATTACCCTCACTTTTTCTTCGGCATCCTCAACTAGGGCTGGACCAAATAATTTCCTCTCCCCGGTCTGTGACCAGTTCAAGGGAGTACGACATCTCTGTCCATAAAGAGCCTCAAAAGGTGCCATTTTCAAGCTGGCTTGATAACTGTTATTGTAAGAAAATTCAGCCAGGGCGAGACACTTGTCCCAACTCTTATCAAAATGAATCACGCATGCTTGCAACATGTCCTCTAGAATCTGGTTTACCCTTTCAGTTTGACCATCAGTCTGAGGACGATAAGCTGAACTGCGTATGATTTTCGTGCCAAGTGACTTGTGTAATTGTTCCCAAAAACGTGCCACAAAGAGAGATCCCCTATCGGAAATGATGGTTTTAGGAACACCATGCAAGCGAGCATGGACTTGCATAATCTTTGGCATCATATGTAGTGCGGACTGGAATAAAGTGAGCTGTTTTTGTCAATCTGTCAACGATAACCCAGATGGAATCATGTTTCCTAGATGTGAGTGGCAATCCGGACACAAAGTCCATACTTATGTCATCCCACTTCCATGAAGGTATGGGTAGGGGTTGAAGAGTACCGGAAGGTTTCAAGTGACTTGCTTTAATTCTTTGACAAGTATCGCATTCAGACACATATTTGGCAATGTCTACCTTCATATTGGACCACCAAAAATTTTCCTTTAAATCTTGATACATTTTACTACTCCCCGGATGGATAGAGAATTTAGAGAGATGACCCTCATCAAAGATTTCCTTTTTCAACTCCCAATTATCTGGGACAACAAGGCGTTTCCCAAACCAGATTATATCTTTCTCATCCTTTCGGAAGCAATTATGTTTAGGATCCTTTTCTAGCAATTTTTGTTTAATTAAGAGAATACCCTCATCTTGAAGTTGAGCCTTAACAATTCTATCAAATAGGTTAGACTCTGCAGAAAGAGCATTTAGGCTTCCTTGTTCAACAATTTCCAAGTTTAGCCTTCTCAAATCCTCACACGAGTGTCACCGTAAGGTTCCATTGACGGCCAATTGCGGTGAGCCTTGCGGCTTAGAGCATCTGCAACTACATTCGCCTTTCCAGGATGGTAATGGACCTCAAGATCATAATCTTTAATTAACTCTAACCATCTTCTTTGCCTCATATTTAAATCAGATTGAGTGAAAATGTATTTGAGGCTTTTGTGGTCAGTAAAGATATTGCAGCCGGGTTCCCATAAGGTAATGCCTCCATATTTTCAATGCATGAACAACCGCTGCTAGCTCTAAGTCATGTGTGGGATAATTCTTTTCATGAGGGCGAAGCGCTCGTGAGGCATAGGCAATAACCCGATTTTCTTGCATAAGAACACAGCCAAGACCCGTGCCTCGAAGCATCACAATAAACTTCATACGGCTTTGAATTGGTCCCATTGCGCTAGCACCGGGCCGAAGTTAAATGTTCTCTTAATTTTTGGAAAGCTTTATCACAAGCCTCACTCCACACAAATTTCACTTCTTTCTTTAGCAACTCGACTCATAGGCTTAGCAATTCTAGAGAAATCCGGAATAAAACGGCGATAATAACCGACCAAGCCTAGAAAGTCATGATTTGATGAGCCGATTTAGGAGGTTGCCAATCCATAACCTCTTGCACTTTCCTTGGATCGACGGATATGCCTTCGCCGGAAATAGTGTGCCCCGTAAATTTAACACTATCCACCCAAAACTCACACTTGGAGAATTTAGCATAGAGTTTATGTTCTCGCAAGCGTTGTAGGACAATGCGAAGATGTTCCGCATGTTCTTCCGCATTCTTGGAATAAATAAGGATGTCGTCAATGAAAACCACGACGAATTTATCCAACTCCGTCATAAACACGGAATTCATAAGATACATGAAGTAGGCTGGTGCATTTGTAAGACCGAAAGACATAGCCAAGAATTCATATAGGCCATAGCGAGTGGAGAAAGCTGTCTTGGGAATATCACTAGGCCGGATTTTAATTTGGTGATAACCAGACCGAAGATCGATCTTTGAGAAGACCTTAGCTCCAGCCAACTGGTCAAATAGCACGTCAATGCGGGGCAATGGATATTTGTTTTGATAGTCACCGCATTGAGAGGTCGGTAGTCCACACACAACCTCAGGCTACCATCTTTCTTTTTCACAAAGAGGGCAGGACAGCCCCAAGGAGAAGAGCTGGGGCGGATGTAGCCCTTATCAAGCAACTCTTGAAGTTGTTTCTTTAATTCAGCAAGTTCTTTGGGTGGCATTCTATAGGATCGCTTAGAAATAGGAGCAGTGCCAGGCTGTAGCTCAATGACAAACTCAACATCTCTGTCTGGTGGCAAGCCAGGCAATTCATCAGGAAAGACATCCATGTACTCACATACTACTGGAATATCCTCAAGTTGAGTAGTTATGGCTGCATACACACATGAGCCTTTATGGCCTGTTGGGGGAAGGTAAAGAATTGAATTTCCGACCAAAGGTGAGTTGATTTCTAACATCCTTTCAGAAATATCCAGGACAACTTTGTGCTGAGTCATCCAATTCATGCCTAAGATAACATCTACCCCTTCTAGGTACATAGTGACCAGATTAGCTAGAAAAGTTTTGCTACCTATCTCAAGTGGTACGCTTAAGGCTACTTGATTTGAAGCAACTTTTCCACCCGGTGTGGCAATCATATAGGCCTGCTTAGTATGACACCACTTCAAATCCAAATTTCTCACGGTTTTCACATTAACAAAGCTATGAGTAGCACCAGAATCAAATAATATAATAACAGGACGACCACGGATAGAAAATGTACCCGTCAAGACTGGTGCTCCCTCTGGCAGATCAACCACTGTGGTGAAGTTTAAACGGCCTTGCTTCACTTGCACAGTCTGTTTCTTTCCCTGATTTTCAGCCTTAGAGCCTTGCCCCTGACTTCGCTGATGTTGTTGTCGAGGGCGTGTGCACTTGTTAGCATAGTGCCCCAGCTGTCCGCAGTTATAGCAACGACGATCATCATTGATGCGGGCAGGTGGGGGGGCACTGGGCCTAGGAGCGGTCTGCTGAGTGTTGCGATAGCCAAAGCTGCGAGACAGCTTAGACTGAGATTGCCTCATCACCCAGCGTCCAGCTGAAGATGGTGGGTGGCACCCTGCACATTCTTCTTCACAAATTTAAATTTCTTGCCTTGGCCACTGCCTGAAGCTTGATTGAACTTCCTCTTTCTATCCCGTTGAGCCCTCTTCATGGCGTCCTCCCGAGAGATGGCCAAGTTCACTAGCTCGGATAGCTATCGCTTTGATTAAGTTCAACCTCTCATAGAGCTCTCCATCAAGCCCTTCACGGAATCGCTCCATCTTTTTCTTATCAGTATCAACATGATAGTCACCATACTGACAGAGACTATTAAACTTCTGAGCATACTGATAGACTGAGTCAGAGCCTTGCTTGAGATTCATTAGCTCTCTCATCTTCCTATCAACAAGACCCTTGGGAATGTGATGCTCTTTAAATGCTTTCTTGAATTCTACCCAAGTAATCTGGTGACCCTGTGGCTGCATGGACTTGAAATGCTCCCACCAGATTAAAGCTTCACCCCCTCGATTCTTTGAGCAGCCGAAGCCTGCCTTAAGTTCTTCTGAGCAAGGCAGTGTGAAGATGGAAAACATGGCCTCTAGGGCCCTGATGAAAGCATCAGCCTCTAGGGGCTCCTCTGCCTTGGTGAAGAGGGGTGGCCTCATTGCCCTGAATTTTTCATAGGACATGACTGCATTAGGCCCCTCCTGAACATGGCCTTGATTGTGCACAGGCTGCTGCAACCTTTGTGCAATTTGCTGCTGAGTCTGCAAAATTTGGCGCAATACTTCGTCACAAGCGGCAATGAAAGCTTCTGCGGGTGTCATGGGTGGAGGTGGGGGAAGAGGAGCATCCCCACTGCCTCCCGCACCCCGAGAGTTATTATGTGTGTTATCCGACATCTGAAAAGTTGAACTTTCATTAGATACATATTCAAAGCTTGCTTAAAAGAATACAAGAAGAATATGCATACGAAAATTCAGACTTATAGAAAATTTCAGAATGCAGACAGCATCACAATTCTGAGTAAATAATTCATAACTCTCTGTACAGAAGTCCAAAATTCATAAAATTTGGTCAGCATGTGTAGAATTTTATAAGGTTCAACTTTGGTATTCAACTCCAGATCAGATTCATCTTTTAAAGGGGTCGAAAAATTCAGTTTTCAAGGTTCTGTCTAGCAGTTTGGACAGCAGCCAGCAACTTACTAAAAATTCGATATTTCTTAAACTACACATGCAAAAATGCTGAATTTTGGTGAGCATGACCATTGTAAAATTTCAAACAACTTTGGTAGTCATTGCAAAATCTAGAAATGACCATAACTTTCTCCATTTCATTTCTTAGGCAGATTGCTGCCGGGAAGGTGTTTTTCCACCATAATTACAGATTACAAAATTTGGTGGATCACCATTACATGGGGGTCACTATGTAGCTTCTAGCTACACAAAAGAATACTCTAAGTCAGCCTAGCACCAAAATCCAACCAAAAGGGCTAACAAGAGTACAAGTCAAGTTTTCCTACTACAACAACTAAGATCTAGGCCCTATGTACAAACTATGGAGAGTTTCCCCGCGACATGTAAGAACAGAGCACCAAGCTCTTCTAATCGAGTCCGGGAACGTCCTGAACCTCCTCTGGGTCCAGCTGCATCTCCATCTTCTCATCATCAACAATAGCCGGTAGGTGGTGCACCTGCTGGAGCATAAGCACAACACCCTCCAAAGCCTGTACATCGAGCTCGAGGTCCCCAACCTGCTCCTGCAAGTCCTGGATGTGCTCAAGGTGCATAAGCCTCTCAGCATCCCTGTCAACCAGCTGAACCTGCAAAGCCTGCTGCCCAGCCTGCAAGTCCAGAATCTGCTGCAGGTGGTCACCTCACTCAAACAGAAACTGGTGTGACTGCTCCTGGAACTGTTGTATCTGATCCTGAAGGTCAGCAATAATCTGCACAGCCTGGGTGTACTTAACATACTGCTCGGTGTAAAGGCCGACAACCCAGGAGATATACCAAGTAGCTCCAGTGAGACGACTAGCCAAGTCATCTGCGATAACCCGGCGAAGGTCCTGTAGAGCGTACAAAGCCCTCAAGCACGTGCCCAAAGTCTCTACTGTGTCGTAGGGTGGCACAGTCTCGAGAAGTGTGGCTATATTAGCCATCCTGGCTAGCCACAACGGATCGTTGGGGTCCAAGGCTAGAGCCAACCCCAACGGTGTCTGAAGCATCTCCTGCGGCCTGTGGGTGGAGAGAGCGTGGAGCACCATCAAGGCTGCAGACTCCACTGCCTCGACAGCGCGGAAACAGAGGAGCTCCATGCTCAAGTCTGCCCACTCGGGGTGGCCCGGGTGGGGGAGCACAGTCACTCGAACTCGCAGCGCTCGGTACGCCCCACTCCTCGTACTCCATCCCCTCGTAGAAGGGAGGGGTGGTGTAGCCGACAAAGACTCAAGGCTCTCCACGCAATGCGTGTGAAGCCCTCCCACTGCAAGCCAGTGGTGGCAAACGTGCCATCAGCGCCCACCGCAACAAACCCAGGGGCAGCCATCTGTAAAATAATTACAAACACATGTTAGAACCCAAAAATATGAGTTTAACATGCAATATGGCAAAACTGGCAGTTCTGAACAAAACTTCATAACTGCAAAACCAGTACCCCAAAAATTCCAAATGTTTGTGAGCAACTCGACAATGTTATAACTCACATTTTTGGTATTCAAAGGTCGAACTAATTCAGATTGGAAAAGGGTGAAAAATGTTCATTTTCAGAGTGCTATTGCCCAGAATTTCAGCAGGGCAGAGCTTCACTAAAAAGACCACAACTCAATACATGAGTACCCAATTACCATGAAATTTTTACAGCATGATCTATGCTAAATAATGAACATTTTTGCTGTAGATTCTCAGGTCAAATTCTGTTTGGAACTATAAGTAAAGATTCGAGTTTTCAGCCTAACTCTGAATTTGACAGCATTTCAGCAAGACCTAGGCTAGTCATTTTGATCCTAACTTCAGTTTTAAACCTCCTAAAATCATGAGAAATTCAGGGAGAAAACTTGACTAGGTGATGAACAATTTCCCTAAAGAACACCTAGCCAGAAATTTTCTAGATAATCCTTAGGAAGATTTGGACAGCAGCTAGTTAAATTTTGCTTACTCACACATCAAAACATCAAACTAGCATGATTGGTCCTTAAGAATCACAATTTAATGAAGACCAAATGACACATGATTTAAGTTTATTTTTGGTTCAATAGCTTTTACATGATGCAGAAAACGTTCTAAACTTTCTCACAAAGCTTTTAAGCTTAAAAACGAAGTTAGTGCCGGTGGCAGGGCATATATAAACGTCTCTCCCTATAATAACTAGTCGGGAGCTATTCGTTTCTTAATTACCGTGCCTAACAACCGTGGTTAGCGTACCTGCAGAAAATCACAAATATTCAAGACCTTTTGTGCCAGCACTCACAAAAGCGTCCACATTCATTACCGTTCGCTTATAGAAACGGTATCCATGCGTAAAGCCGCTGCTTGGACAGCGTCCTATTTAAGACTCTGACGCGACGTGAGTGCCCATTGGAATAGGTCTCACTAGTCCCTCACAGGACTTCCCTGTGGTACCACCACGTATGGCAAAACGTGATGAGACGCAGACGCGACGTGGCACCCATTGGAATAGGTCCCACTAGTCCCTCACAGGACTTCCCTGTGGTACCACCACGTATGGCAAAACGTGATGAGACGCAGACGCGACGTGGCACCCATTGGAATAGGTCCCACTAGTCCCTCACGGGACTTCCCTGTGGTACCACCACGTATGGCAAAACGTGATGAACTAGTATGGTTGTGCATGAAAGTAAGTTTTGACAGGAATAAATGTGCTGGAAGTCAGACTAAATACACCATAGAATACTAGCCACCTGAAAGAACCCAAAAATTCCCTCTAGGGCCTCTCGGACTAGATTAAACCTTAACGTCCTACTCTTTTAGCAAGATTATTAATCTTGGCAAATTTTATTCCAAAAACAAGTTTGTTAAGGTATTTTAATTACTCTGGTGCATATCATCGCTCGGTACCGGTACAGACGAACCGCCCAAAATAGTTCCGTATTATCGCCTAAGCCGGTCCACGTGGCCATTAAGCAATAATAAAGAACTATTCTGTCGCTTCCGCCGGGTAAAGCCCGGTAAATCACATACAACAGGATCGCTGATATGCGCTAAGCCCACACGAAGGCGGGACCAGAGTACAACATTACATTACATAAAAGGTTCACAAGTTTAACATTATTACAAACCAGGTTTTTGGTACATAAAAGTAAACATGGTTCAGAGTTTAAACAGCGGAAAGTAAACTAACGCGTGATACACATAGGCGGCCATCCATGCATATCACTCATCATCATCGTTCTCCCATTCAACCTCCCATCCCTCCGGAATGACACCGGGCCGCAGAGGGTTACCTCGAAAACAACAAATTAAGCAAGGCCGAGTACTAATACTCGGCAAGACTTACCCGACAAAAAATAAAGTAAGACTAGACATGCAAGGCTTTTTGGCTTGTGGGTTTGTTTTTGCCAAAAGCAACTAAGAGTGGATCCTTATTTTCAAGTTTTAGCTCATATTCTAGTATGTTAATCAATCTAGGTGAGCACCTGTACTAAACAAGCATGTTGTGCAAACAATATTAAACAGGTAACAATATTAATCTAAAAATTGTTCCATAAATAAACATGGGGTAGCCAGTGGTCAAGCCGACTCAGATAACGGCGAGTGACCGACGATCGATCGATTTATATCCTTGCAAGGTAAACCCAAGATACACGGAGGAAGTAGACCCCAAGAATTCAAATAAAAGCAAATGCGGGGTCTACCCCGACCGGGCGGTTCCCAACATCCCACGAGTTTGGGATCAGACGCTACAAACTCTGGTACACGGTTATCCGGAGGGTCTAACCCGACCAGTCCGGACTCACACACTATACCACGGGTAGCTAGCCCGGAGACACATCCCAAGCGGGTAGCTAGAAAGATCCCGCCCCGGTTCAGAAGGTACTAGGCTTACCGGTCCCATTCCCAGCAAGTACTTGGTACGTTCAATAGCTTAGGACCAGCACCATGCTACTTGGTCGAGACCGAACCCATTGCTCTTACCACATGAGCGAGTCAATTTAACCAACCTATGATTCCAACATAAGCATCCTATATCTCGCGAGCAATGAGTCATTACTCGATTTCTACCATGATCCTAGAGCATGGCAGTAGCGTTCCTAACATACTAGTAAAAGAGCATAGGAGTCCTAAGGATCATGCAACTAGGTTTCAAAAACAACTCCTGAAACTTAAATGCACAAAGTAAAGCAATAAAGTACTGAATAGTAAAGGACATGATTTATATTTAAAAACATGGGTTAGATGAAACCGGTGCTTGCCTTCCTCAGACTCAGTTCCTAAACTAGCCTTTGGCTCTTCTGGACTTTGGTCCAGGTCTTGCTGCACACCAAGCTGGTTCAGCTCGCCATCAACGGTCCCGTCTCCCTCCTGGGCGAGTGTGTACGTACCGTCCGGTAAATCTACACGTATACATGCATATGCATTAATTAAAGTTAAACTTGATGGTGATTGTGTACACATCTAAGCAATTTAAGTTACTTAACTTCACTAAACAGCAAAGGGGGTGTGTTTAAATATTAAAAACAGAACCAACATGATTTTACCATTTAGCACATTTAATTTCCATTGCTTTCTTTAATTATCTAAAACAAGCCTTTCTACCATAAATCCAAATTAAATCAAAAACACTTCCAATGAACCTAATCTTTTGCACACAGCAACAAATGCTTAGTTTAAGCTTGCACACCAAAATTTGGCCTAAGATCATTTATAAATTAATTTATACGAAAAAGACAAATCGCAGCCTAGCAAATCAACATTAATTCATATAAAAAGATTTAATAAACTTTTTGATCTCAACTTTCTCCTACAGTTCAAGTATGCCAAAAAGAAGGTTCTGACCAAGGCATGGTTGCAAATTCAATTTATTTTTCAGATTTTGAATTTAAGCTCCTACGCAAGATTAAATCCAAAATACCTAGTAAACAATTCCCTAAATTCACATCCATCACACCAGGGGTACTACTCATCAAGTCAAAGCCCTAGGGTGCATTTGTGCTCAAAGAAAAGTTCATTAAAGGTGCTATAAAAAGCATCAAATTTATTCTAGCATAAAGCTTAAATAAATCATAACTGAAAATATATACATCAAAACCATGCAAACTTTTGCCACAGATCTAGAAATGATATAAATAACAACATATCCAAAATTTAAGTTCATAGCATGTGTAGATTTTAAATCACACTAAAAATACTCCAAACTGAGTTTGAATTTTAATTTCAAAAAATGTACAGAAAAACCCTATACATGTTTTCTAGAAAAGGTAGATTTCTTCACCACGAACCCAACAAAATTGGTTTTGCATTTTTCTGATTTTTCTACGATTTTTAATGATTTTTCGAAGGTACTGCCGAATCCCTAAATTTCACCTTTACAAACGGGTCCCTGGAAATTTGCAGAAATCTCCCTGGGATTAGTTTCTCTCTCGCAATGTGGTCCTGGCAGCCCCTTGCCGGCGCGGGCTCGCCGCCGGCGGCGGAGGAGGGGGCGGAGGGGCGCGGCCGAGGGCACGGGCGGCACCGGCGGGCCCGCCCGGTGCGGCCGGCCGGCGCGCGCGGCCGGCCCCGAGGCGGCGCCGGCGGCCCCCCTCGACGGCGCGCGCGGCGGCCGGCCGCCCTGCGGTCTCGCTGCGCGGCGGCGGCGGCCCGATTGGCGGCGCGGCGGGGGTAGAGGAGCGGCGGCGGCGGGCTAAGGAATGCGCTGGGAGGGAGTAGCCGCTGCGGGATTGGCCGGTGGGCGGAGAACGGCGGCGGCGCAGGGAGGAAAATCGGCGGCGGCGGCCCTGTGCAGGGGAGCGGCGTTTGCGACTGGCGGACGAGAACTGAGAGAAAAACGGAGCGGCTCGACCGTAGCTAGGCAGTAGAACGGCGCGACGAGGTCGAGGCGCAAGCGCATGGCACCCACGAGCGGCCACCTGGCCTTCGCCGCATGCGCCGCGCGCGCGCGCGCACGCGCGCGTGGCCGGCCGTGTTCCGCGGGGTGGGCTCGGTGCACGGGAAAGAGGCGAGGAGGGGGTCCACCGCGGTGCTCCGGGTCCACGGCGACGTCGCCCGGGCGTCCGTACGCCGAACCGGCCCGCCCTCGCCACGTGGACGGCCGGCGGACAGGGGCGCGCGCGGCGCTCTAGAGCGCGAGGACGACGACGCCCAGCTCAATTTTATTCCGTTTAGCCCTTTTCGAAATTGCAAAACTCCAAAAATCGTCAACTAAGTGAAAAATCTCCCAAAAGCAAAGTTGTAGAGGAGCTGTAGATCTACAACTTTCCCGAAGGGCGACATATGTTTTGATCAATGGTTTGCCCAGGAACGCCAACCGAAGTTGCGGATTATCCACGGCTCGGTTCATCGTTCACGGCGCGAGAAACTTGATTTTTGGACAATTTGCGCTCAAAATTGGAATGTCCGCCAATTACGAAAAATGTGTTCCCGGAAATAACGAACAACTTTCGTATTGGCCGATTTTGAACTTCTATAGTGAAATTTGGAGAACGCGCAAGAAAACCATTTCAGCCTTTAAAGTAGATCTAGGGTTTGACCGTGGTTTGAGATGTTGACCGGGGTCTTTTGTGCAAACGTGAGCCCAATCATGTCAAACATGCTTAGACCTGATTTAACCTCGATTAATTCATGTAATTAATGTCATTAGCGCAACAAAACATCAGGGATGTTACACGACCTTCTCGGGGTTGGCCTCGATTCCCCGTTGTGAGATGATGTATCCTAAGAGCATGCCTCGCGGCACTCCAAAGACACACTTCTCGGGGTTTAATTTGACCCCATTGGCCCGTAGGCAGCCGAACGCGATGCCAAGGTCGCCAACCAGGTCGTCCGCCTTCCTGGTTTTCACGACGATGTCATCTACGTACGCCTCGACCGTCCGCCCGATGTGATCTCCGAAAACGTGCTGCATGCAGCGCTGGTATGTCGCACCCGCGTTTCGGAGGCCGAACGGCATCGTGACGTAGCAGAACATCCCGAACGGCGTGATGAACGAAGTCGCGAGCTGGTCGGACTCCTTCATCTTTATTTGATGATACCCGGAGTAGGCATCAAGGAAGCAGAGCAGCTCGCACCCAGCCGTTGAGTCAACAATTTGATCAATTCGTGGCAAAGGAAAAGGAACTTTAGGACATGCTTTATTAAGACTAGTGTAGTCTATACACATCCGCCACTTCCCATTCTTTTTCTTTACAAGTACGGGGTTTGCTAGCCACGTTGGGTGGAACACCTCCTTGATGAACCCAGCCTCCAGAAGCTTCCGCAGCTCCGCTCCAATGGCCCGTCGCCGCTCCTCGTCGAAGCGGCGCAGCCGTTGTTGCACGGCGCGGGCGTGAGGCAGGATGTCAAGGGAGTGCTCGGCGACCTCCCTCGGGATGCCTGGCATGTCCGAGGGGCTCCACGCGAAGATGTCGGCGTTGGCGCGGAGGAAGTCGACGAGCACCACTTCCTATTTGGGATCGAGGGTGGAGCTGACCCTCAACGCCTTGCTGTTGACGGTGAATTTCCATCAACCTAGAGTACTTGTTATACATTGGTTTCGATTATGATTTTGAACTAACCCGCCACTAGGCATACTAATGATGTAACAAGTTCACACTTGCATGTCGATTTTGGAGTTCATTGTTTACGCAGGAAATCTACGCTAAAGAGGAGACTTTCGGGATAAGTTCATCAAGCACTTCAAGAGAAGATCATGAAGCCCGTCACAAGTCAAGACACGAAGTGAACAAGACTCCAAATGACCCGAGGACCGAAGCATCAACACGCAAAACTCCGGGGACTTGGATGTTTACCAACGAGATCAACTCAGCCCGAGAGATATTCTCGCAGCTCAGGACAGCATGATCTTTCGGTAAAGATTCGGAGACTTAAACGGTCTTTAATGGCAAAAGTTTGACTACCAAAGTTGTGGGTCTCGACGATACCTTCGATTTGGACATGTGGAAGGCCCAATTCGGATAAGGGAGCTAGGAGATATAGCCCCCGAAATCCCTGCTGCGCAGTCAGTCCGAAATCAGAACAGATTATCTTCCAAGGCCGATTTGGAGATCTTATCTTCGTTTTTAAGGAAATAAATGAATACCAAAGTTGAAGATAATTTCGTGGCACACAACCTGGACACCGAATTTGCATTATTTGGAGTCCGGACGTGGGAGATATGGCGCTGGCAAGGAAGGACTGCAAATCAGGAAAATCTAGCTGATTTTATGGAAACCAAGTTTGCTTCTCTCCCAAGAAGGATCTCGTGCAAGGCAAGGTGGAGCACGCCCAAAGGCACCCCAAGGACATAAATACAACCCCTTAGGCGCCCTAAGATGGTTACCCATCGAACAAATCATCCTACCGACGCCTATCACCAGAAAACCGCCACCACAAGATGAGGGAGAGAGTTAGATGAGCTCGTCGCAAGGATCAACGCCGGCGGAGAGAAGGAAGCAAGAGGAGGACTCCAAGCCGCTGGCCTAGGGGTGTTCCCAAGCTCCATCGCCGCCATCTTCATCGACGACGTTCTCCGGAGTCTCCATCACCCCTATGTGCTTCAATCCGTGTAAGATGATGGGGTAATGTCTCCGTTCATCCCTAGGATTAGATGGATACATGCTATGTGATCGCTACTCGATTTGTGGTTTCAATCTATTGTTTTCATGTTGATGATGCTTTGATGATTAAGGTTAGCTACCATGTTTTTCGGGCGTATGATATCTGCTACTCCCATAGATTCCATCAACATACCGTGTCCATCATAGGTCTAGTCACGAATACCTTCGCGTAGTGACGATGCGAGAGGAGGGAAAGGGCGAAACCGTGGTCACAACCCCCGGTAGATTGGTTTACCGCTTTCGTGTAGTAGATGCATTCCATGTTATCCTAGATCCTAGGGAGGGAACGCTTATCTTTCTTACTCACTCTCTTGTGTTCACCCTTTACCATCTAGCTTAACCCTAGATTTGTTTGATCAACTTAACTTAGATTAACTTAGGTTAGATTGTCTTTACTTTTACATTAATACTCTCTTTCAAAGTTTTTCCATTCAACTAGATAAGTACTTGGTTAAGCGCTAGTAATCCCCTTGCTCCGCGGATTGACAAGAACCTTGGGAATCCCGTGGTGAAAAAGGTGTAGGTCCGTACGCTTGCGGATCGTAGGTGGATACGAGTTTTATCCGTCAACAAGCCCCTTTTTCTGGCGCCGTTGCCGGGGAGCAAGCCAGTTTGCTACGTTTAATCTAGTATTAATTTTGTTGATTACTAACACCTAACCCTTTATTTTCTAAAAAAAGAAAAAAAATCTTTTTTGTTTTTCTTTCTACTTTTTTTGTGCCTAGATGGATTTGTTCACCTCACCATTGGAAGACGAAGAGATGTCGCTAAGGGAGCTAGCAATGCCGTCAATGGAAGACATTGAGATGCAAAAATCAGATTTGACGTTTGCTACAACCCACTACGAAGTGAAGCCTGGAATCATCAAGTTAGTGGCGACAAAACCATTTAGAGGATTGGAGGATGACAACCCATATAGACACATTAAGGAATTCACGATGTCATGCAACACGGTGCAACAAAAAGGAGTTCCGACCGCTTGGTTCAAGTGGAATCTTTTTCCATTCTCTCTCGAAGATGAAGCGCGAAGATGGTACACACTTGCGTCCGTTGAAGCAAAAGGAAATTGGGATGAGCTAGTGAAGAAATTTCTTTTGAAGTTCTTTCCCATAAGCAAGGTCCAAGACTTAAGGAGGCAAGTGCTCACTTTCAAGCAAGGAGAGGATGAAGGAATTGATGAAGCATGGGACCGTTTTAATGAACTACTTGAGCGAGGCCCGAACTTGGGATTTTCCGGTGACTTAATGTTGCATACCTTTTATTTTTCACTAACCCCTAACTCGTCTCGTTTTGTAAGCATGTGTGCAGGTGGTGATATAATGGATAAAACAATTAGTGAAGCCGCACAAATCTTACAAAGGATAAGCAATGGACAAAGAACACTACGAGATTGGCAAAGATGTTGTCGAGAGGAGCAAAATAACAAAAGCAAGCCCAAGGTGCTTGCTGAAATTTCTGAAAAAGATGAACCGGAGGTCAAGGAAGATGAACCGACCATTCAAGAAATTGAAGATCCACTTCCCAAGGTAAGAGAAGTCATTTCGGATGTTAAAAATGTTGAAACTAACATGAATGTAGGCCGAAGTATGTGGAATGCTATACCATTGGCGGAGTTCATTCAATCCGGTTGGGTTCAAGTTGATTTCGCCCCACTAATTAACTACCGAAGGAAGGAGGAACGCTGACACGTCGCCAAACTAGTTGAAGATATATTTGATCAAGAGATGAGTGGAGAGTCGATCCAAAAGATGTTTGAAGAAGAAAGAAAAGAAGGAGATGAAGGATGGATCGACCGGTTTGACAACTCAAAGATTTATGATGAAGGAAGAGAAGAGTACAACCGTGATGAGCCTAGTGACTCAAAGGATAAATGGGAGGAGATAGGACTCAAGCTAGATGATAGCTTGTGTGCTATTGAAGCCTACACACTAGCAAATCAAGACATGGAAGTACTCAAGGATGAAGGAAAGAGTGAATCAACAATGAGCGATCTTGACGACATGTGGTACATGGAAGATAAAGAAAGCAACATACAAGTCTTTGAAGATGAAGATCTGGTTGATAAAGAAGACTTCAAAGAAGAGATGAATGCGTACATAGTTGAAGGATTACATGTTCCACATGATGAGTTGAAGAAATTGCAAGATAGTGATGAAGAGGCAACTACACTTGTTGAGATCGATTCGCCTTCAACACCGCTAGATGAACCAAATATCACTCTTTTTGAAAAGGCTCTAAGGCCAAGGTACGCGCTGAAATCTCAAGATATTATTGGTATTGATGTTGATAAATTCAAATACTCATGCTCAACCAATAGTATGAATGATAGTTTAAATTCTATGCCTTGTTCCAATAATGATCATGTTGATAGGCTAGATTTTCTTGAGAATGAAAAAGAGGAAACATTTATGTTCGATCCAATTAATCTCACACCTAAAGAACCTTTGCGTAATGATGAGCTAAGTGCTATGCATGAAACATATGCTTCTTTTATTTACACCTTGGCTTGTTGCTACAATTCACATGTGGTGTTAATTATGGACGCGTATGTTTACAATAAGTTTTGTAAATCTCGATCATGCTTTGCGCTTGGTCAAGCTAATGACCTTAAAGAATCATATGTCAGGAAAGGCCTGATTTTCACTAACCATGTAGACAAGGCTTGAATAATCAAAAAAAAAAGAAGTCATGCCTAAAAGAGTTGCAAGATAAATCATCAACCTCTCCGAATCCCGCAATGGATGCTGTTGTCTTCATCAATTTGAGAGCTTGTTCAGAGGTGTACAAATGAAGAGAATGATATATTCAGAGGCTCCATCAAGTTACCATTCCAACGCATCAAGAATCAACAAGTTTGAAGACCCGTGCAAGGAGTTATGGAGAAAACATTGAGCGTTGCGCGTTCTGAAATTTCAGGACAGATTTCATCGCTGAAGTAAAACGGACGTAACTCTCTTGTCCGGAGTCCGATTTGAGCAAATAAAGACTCGTTGGAAAGGAAATTTTGTGCACTGTGCAATGGAGTAGAGCTTGAGTATACTCTCTGTTCTGGACATCAAAAAAAAATTCATAGAGTGAAGGCAGCACTGAAGGATGATAAAGAAGGAGATAACGATGAAACAAAAGGATGCTTTGGGCAAGTCTTCTATAAGTGATCAACCACAACATGGGAAGTAAATTAAAGCCGCATTGGTACCTTTTATTCTTGCATGAAGGGCCATGGCTATGCAACGAAAAGAAGGTATGTGAGAAAGTCGAGCTTTATGACTTTAAATGAAGCGCTTTTCGGGAGGCAACCCGTTTCTTTATGTTTTTATTCCTTTCTTAGAGAGAATAAAGAATGACACCATCTTATGATGATCAACTTGCGGTTATTAATCTAAGTTTAGTTTTATTTTTAGAATCACCATCATGTTCATGCTCATATTTATTTATTTGCATGCATTGCATTTTGTTATCAACATGATGTTTCTTTGCATGTACATGTTTTGCATATAGTTGGCTTGGTTGTTTTAAGGCTTAATGATGTATGCTTTCATATCCATGTTAATGCTCCAGCTGGGCATTTTCCTTTTGTGATCTTGTGTAAACGTGGTGTTTAAACATGATTGCGGACCATCATCGTTAAGTTCGATAAACCTAGCTAGCTTTTCATATGTTTTCATGTTGCTTTCGTCAGTCTATAAGCTTTGCAATGCGCTTAATTTTTCTTGTGCTATAAGAGTTATTGATTTAGGGATAGACATAGTGTTTTAACCCTAGATATATAAACCTTTATGGCTATGGAGAAATTCAGCAACCTAGTTGTAAACATGGTGTTTAGAACTAGGTGAAAACATTGTCTTGTTTATATGCTTTCCTATCATGTGCATACACACCTTGCACCACGTACACTCATTAGGTTTTTATTCCTCATTAAACTAATTATGCCACAAGTTAAGAATCTTAGGAGACATTGTTGGATTGTTGGCAATTCTATCTACTCCCAACCGTCACCTTGGGGGTAGAATGTGCGTTTAAAACGTCTTACAGGCAAGATAAAGACTCTCACTACAAGGAAATTGAAGGATGGCTAAGAAGTGCTTTGTCTTCTTCTTCCATGACTAGCAAAATGCTAAGCATGGGGGAGACCTTGAATCTTCAACACAGAAGTGCAACATGACACTCTAGAAGATAGAATGATAAAGATCGTTAACATCTCCGGATCAATGGGAAAGAAGCCACCAATCTCATCAAAATTCTGCATGGTGTCAAAGGGAAAACACTGGATATTTTTGGATATTTAGAAGCCCCATGAAGTTACGATTCCAACAAATCAAGAATCAAGACAATCGGAGGTTCCTACAAGCGGTTATGCCCGAATCACCGAGTGCAACACGTCCTGAAATCAGTTTTGGACAGCACACAGCGCTGAAGTAAAATGGACATAGCTCCCTTGTTTGAACTCCGTTTTCAATGAATGACCACACGTTGGAAAGGTAATTTCATAAACTTTTCAATAGAACTATATTTCGATACATGTTCTGTTCTGGACATAGGGGGAAATCCATGAAAAAGAGACAGCAAGGAGATGATAAGAACAAGAAAGAGGAGATGGTGATGACAACATTGAAGAGAAGGGTGACCAATGACTCCATTAAGCATACAAGATCAAATTCAGAAGTTTAGGAGTATTAATAAATCAAGACAAAAGCAAAAGCCACATCGATACATGGAGATGTCGGAAGAAGACAACGAAGAATTACAAAGGATGGTAACATCTCCATGGATCTTTTCTTTTCCAAACATAAATGCTTGTAAGTATGCCTTCAACCTCAACTAGGTGCAACCTTTTGTTTTTCTCTTCAAACAATAAAATGGCTACTAAGAGGACAACCTAGGTTTCTTTTTACTTTCAATAGATAAGCATGACCATGTGTTCACCTCGATGTTCTACATTGCCTATGCTTAAGGAAACATGATGAAGGTTGCCGCTTTGTTTTACCTACATGAAGTTATACATGTCTTGGCTAATTGCTCTCTATAATATGATCTGAAATTAATTTAAATACCGGCTCTTTTATTTGTGGAGGTGAAATGACTATGCTCTAGACCCACATACATATCTTTGCTCTTTGATTTAAGTTTATGGATAGCCGGATAACTTGTTGTTTTTATGAAAACTTAACTTTTATGCTACCTACATATTTGTGATGCTCTTGCAAAGTTCTACCTACCAAAGCCATATACATATATGTTTTATGATAACAAAACCCGTAGATTGCAAACATATGTTTTGATGAGTTGGATTAGGATTGATTTCTATGGTTCGAGACTAAGAAGCTGGTCATTCCTTTGTGTAACTTTTTCATGCTAGCCTTTTTGTCCATGCATTGTGGGTTTTCACATCGAAAATTTCACAAACTTCGCTGGGCATCCACCCTAAACCAAAAACATCTTTTTGTGATCGCCTCCTTGTCCACAGCCCAATTTGAGTATGGAGTAAAATTCTCGATGGAGATTCAAATATTCCGCAATATTATGGAATTTATACTTACTTTAGCAGTCATTTCCCCTCTCTTTTATGCTCGAGGACGAGCATCGTTCAAGCATGGGGGAGGAGTCATTCTCTGACACAAATGCTATGTAAGTATTATGTTGCAAAAAGTTTTGAGGAGCAAAAGAAAAAAAGAAAAAAAAGAAGAAAAAAATGAAAGAAGAAAAAAATTATTATGATGAGAAGAAAAGAAAAGTAAGAAAAATAGGAAGAATAAAGTGAAAAAAAGAAAGAGAGAAAAATGAGAAGGAAATAAAATAAAGAAAAAAAATAAAGATGCTCCTCGGTTCTTTTTGCTTCATAAGTTGTCAAGTACCTTGATGACACATCCATACTCAAATCTTCCAACCATGTGCAATCCGATAACGAGGACTTCACTCGTGCCTCGGGATCATCCATTTGCCACTTGCACATGTCCACTTATCTAAATGTGTGTGTTTCATCCCTCTCTCTTTCCAACATTTATTTTCCATGGCCTTTTTGACGAGTCTCGGTAATTCCAATAGATCTCTCTCTTAATTTGACAATATTTCGGATATATGTTTTGCTAGGATTGTTTTTAACCTTCCAAGCTCCACATAAGCCTTCCACTATCACATATGAGTAGAGTAGGTTGAAAATAATCTAGTATGGGCTTGAGTGACTTGATGAGATGAGTGTTTCCATGAGCTTTTGCAAGAGATTTTCACTTATGTTGGATATGCATCTTTTTGAAAATCTTCCATGTGACAAGGTAATGGTTTGAAGTTCACTCAAGTTTGAGAGCATCGTGTTACATGTGGCTTGTTCTTTATTGTTAGTCTATCTTCCATAATGAAAAAGAAGCCGGTCACAACTTGAACTTTAAAAATAAATTCTTAAGAGAGAGCAATTTGTCTCGTCATGAATGACTAAGTGCAGGGACAACGATGGAAGGCAACACTGATTTCCCTTTTAAGCAAGGATTACTTACTCAAGGACGAGCAAGGTTTAAGCATGGGGGAGATGTTGACGGTGAATTTCCGTCAACCTAGAGTACTTGTTATACATTGGTTTCGATTATGATTTTGAACTAACCCGCCACTAGGCATACTAATGATGTAACAAGTTCACACTTGCATGTCGATTTTGGAGTTCATTGTTTACGCAGGAAATCTACGCTAAAGAGGAGACTTTCGGGATAAGTTCATCAAGCACTTCAAGAGAAGATCATGAAGCCCGTCACAAGTCAAGACACGAAGTGAACAAGACTCCAAATGACCCGAGGACCGAAGCATCAACACGCAAAACTCCGGGGACTTGGATGTTTACCAACGAGATCAACTCAGCCCGAGAGATATTCTCGCAGCTCAGGACAGCATGATCTTTCGGTAAAGATTCGGAGACTTAAACGGTCTTTAATGGCAAAAGTTTGACTACCAAAGTTGTGGGTCTCGACGATACCTTCGATTTGGACATGTGGAAGGCCCAATTCGGATAAGGGAGCTAGGAGATTTAGCCCCCGAAATCCCTGCTGCGCAGTCAGTCCGAAATCAGAACAGATTATCTTCCAAGGCCGATTTGGAGATCTTATCTTCGTTTTTAAGGAAATAAATGAATACAAAAGTTGAAGATAATTGCGTGGCACACAACCTGAACACCGAATTTGCATTATTTGGAGTCCGGACGTGGGAGATATGGCGCTGGCAAGGAAGGACTGCGAATCAGGAAAATCTGGCTGATTTTATGGAAACCAAGTTTGCTTCTCTCCCAAGGAGGATCTCGTGCAAGGCAAGGTGGAGCACGCCCAAAGGCACCCCAAGGACATAAATACAACCCCTTAGGTGCCCTAAGATGGTTACCCATCGAACAAATCATCCTACCGACGCCTATCACCAGAAAACCGCCACCACAAGATGAGGGAGAGAGTTAGATGAGCTCGTCGCAAGGATCAACGCCGGCGGAGAGAAGGAAGCAAGAGGAGGACTCCAAGCCGCTGGCCTAGGGGTGTTCCCAAGCTCCATCGCCACCATCTTCATCGACGACGTTCTCCGGAGTCTCCATCACCCCTATGTGCTTCAATCCGTGTAAGATGATGGGGTAATGTCTCCGTTCATCCCTAGGATTAGATGGATACATGCTATGTGATCGCTACTCGATTTGTGGTTTCAATCTATTGTTTTCATGTTGATGATGCTTTGATGATTAAGGTTAGCTACCATGTTTTTCGGGCGTATGATATCCGCTACTCCCATAGATTCCATCAACATACCGTGTCCATCATAGGTCTAGTCACGAATACCTTCGCGTAGTGACGATACGAGAGGAGGGAAAGGGCGAAACCGTGGTCACAACCCCCGGTAGATTGGTTTACCGCTTTCGTGTAGTAGATGCATTCCATGTTATCCTAGATCCTAGGGAGGGAACGCTTATCTTTCTTACTCACTCTCTTGTGTTCACCCTTTACCATCTAGCTTAACCCTAGATTTGTTTGATCAACTTAACTTAGATTAACTTAGGTTAGATTGTCTTTACTTTTAGATTAATACTCTCTTTCAAAGTTTTTCCATTCAACTAGATAAGTACTTGGTTAAGCGCTAGTAATCCCCTTGCTCTGCGGATTGACAAGAACCTTGGGAATCCCGTGGTGAAAAAGGTGTAGGTCCGTACGCTTGCGGATCGTAGGTGGATACGAGTTTTATCCGTCAACAAGCCCCTTTTTCTGGCGCCGTTGCCGGGGAGCAAGCCAGTTTGCTACGTTTAATCTAGTATTAATTTTGTTGATTACTAACACCTAACCCTTTATTTTCTAAAAAAAGAAAAAAATCTTTTTTGTTTTTCTTTCTACTTTTTTTGTGCCTAGATGGATTTGTTCACCTCACCATTGGAAGACGAAGAGATGTCGCTAAGGGAGCTAGCAATGCCGTCAATGGAAGACATTGAGATGCAAAAATCAGATTTGACGTTTGCTACAACCCACTACGAAGTGAAGCCTGGAATCATCAAGTTAGTGGCGACAAAACCATTTAGAGGATTGGAGGATGACAACCCATATAGACACATTAAGGAATTCACGATGTCATGCAACACGGTGCAACAAAAAGGAGTTCCGACCGCTTGGTTCAAGTGGAATCTTTTTCCATTCTCTCTCGAAGATGAAGCGCGAAGATGGTACACACTTGCGTCCGTTGAAGCAAAAGGAAATTGGGATGAGCTAGTGAAGAAATTTCTTTTGAAGTTCTTTCCCATAAGCAAGGTCCAAGACTTAAGGAGGCAAGTGCTCACTTTCAAGCAAGGAGAGGATGAAGGAATTGATGAAGCATGGGACCATTTTAATGAACTACTTGAGCGAGGCCCGAACTTGGGATTTTCCGGTGACTTAATGTTGCATACCTTTTATTTTTCACTAACCCCTAACTCGTCTCGTTTTGTAAGCATGTGTGTAGGTGGTGATATAATGGATAAAACAATTAGTGAAGCCGCACAAATCTTACAAAGGATAAGCAATGGACAAAGAACACTACGAGATTGGCAAAGATGTTGTCGAGAGGAGCAAAATAAAAAAGCAAGCCCAAGGTGCTTGCTGAAATTTCTGAAAAAGATGAACCGGAGGTCAAGGAAGATGAACCGACCATTCAAGAAATTGAAGATCCACTTCCCAAGGTAAGAGAAGTCATTTCGGATGTTAAAAATGTTGAAACTAACATGAATGTAGGCCGAAGTATGTGGAATGCTAGACCATTGGCGGAGTTCATTCAATCCGGTTGGGTTCAAGTTGATTTCGCCCACTAATTAACTACCGAAGGAAGGAGGAACGCTGACACGTCGCCAAACTAGTTGAAGATATATTTGATCAAGAGATGAGTGGAGAGTCGATCCAAAAGATGTTTGAAGAAGAAAGAAAAGAAGGAGATGAAGGATGGATCGACCGGTTTGACAACTCAAAGATTTATGATGAAGGAAGAGAAGAGTACAACCGTGATGAGCCTAGTGACTCAAAGGATAAATGGGAGGAGATAGGACTCAAGCTAGATGATAGCTTGTGTGCTATTGAAGCCTACACACTAGCAAATCAAGACATGGAAGTACTCAAGGATGAAGGAAAGAGTGAATCAACAATGAGCGATCTTGACGACATGTGGTACATGGAAGATAAAGAAAGCAACATACAAGTCTTTGAAGATGAAGATCTGGTTGATAAAGAAGACTTCAAAGAAGAGATGAATGCGTACATAGTTGAAGGATTACATGTTCCACATGATGAGTTGAAGAAATTGCAAGATAGTGATGAAGAGGCAACTACACTTGTTGAGATCGATTCGCCTTCAACACCGCTAGATGAACCAAATATCACTCTTTTTGAAAAGGCTCTAAGGCCAAGGTACGCGCTGAAATCTCAAGATATTATTGGTATTGATGTTGATAAATTCAAATACTCATGCTCAACCAATAGTATGAATGATAGTTTAAATTCTATGCCTTGTTCCAATAATGATCATGTTGATAGGCTAGATTTTCTTGAGAATGAAAAAGAGGAAACATTTATGTTCGATCCAATTAATCTCACACCTAAAGAACCTTTGCGTAATGATGAGCTAAGTGCTATGCATGAAACATATGCTTCTTTTATTTACACCTTGGCTTGTTGCTACAATTCACATGTGGTGTTAATTATGGACGCGTATGTTTACAATAAGTTTTGTAAATCTCGATCATGCTTTGCGCTTGGTCAAGCTAATGACCTTAAAGAATCATATGTCAGGAAAGGCCTGATTTTCACTAACCATGTAGACAAGGCTTGAATAATCAAAAAAAAGAAGTCATGCCTAAAAGAGTTGCAAGATAAATCATCAACCTCTCCGAATCCCGCAATGGATGCTGTTGTCTTCATCAATTTGAGAGCTTGTTCAGAGGTGTACAAATGAAGAGAATGATATATTCAGAGGCTCCATCAAGTTACCATTCCAACGCATCAAGAATCAACAAGTTTGAAGACCCGTGCAAGGAGTTATGGAGAAAACATTGAGCGTTGCGCGTTCTGAAATTTCAGGACAGATTTCATCGCTGAAGTAAAACGGACGTAACTCTCTTGTCCGGAGTCCGATTTGAGCAAATAAAGACTCGTTGGAAAGGAAATTTTGTGCACTGTGCAATGGAGTAGAGCTTGAGTATACTCTCTGTTCTGGACATCAAAAAAAAATTCATAGAGTGAAGGCAGCACTGAAGGATGATAAAGAAGGAGATAACGATGAAACAAAAGGATGTTTTGGGCAAGTCTTCTATAAGTGATCAACCACAACATGGGAAGTAAATTAAAGCCGCATTGGTACCTTTTATTCTTGCATGAAGGGCCATGGCTATGCAACGAAAAGAAGGTATGTGAGAAAGTCGAGCTTTATGACTTTAAATGAAGCGCTTTTCGGGAGGCAACCCGTTTCTTTATGTTTTTATTCCTTTCTTAGAGAGAATAAAGAATGACACCATCTTATGATGATCAACTTGCGGTTATTAATCTAAGTTTAGTTTTATTTTTAGAATCACCATCATGTTCATGCTCATATTTATTTATTTGCATGCATTGCATTTTGTTATCAACATGATGTTTCTTTGCATGTACATGTTTTGCATATAGTTGGCTTGGTTGTTTTAAGGCTTAATGATGTATGCTTTCATATCCATGTTAATGCTCCAGCTGGGCATTTTCCTTTTGTGATCTTGTGTAAACGTGGTGTTTAAACATGATTGCGGACCATCATCGTTAAGTTCGATAAACCTAGCTAGCTTTTCATATGTTTTCATGTTGCTTTCGTCAGTCTATAAGCTTTGCAATGCGCTTAATTTTTCTTGTGCTATAAGAGTTATTGATTTAGGGATAGACATAGTGTTTTAACCCTAGATATATAAACCTTTATGGCTATGGAGAAATTCAGCAACCTAGTTGTAAACATGGTGTTTAGAACTAGGTGAAAACATTGTCTTGTTTATATGCTTTCCTATCATGTGCATACACACCTTGCACCACGTACACTCATTAGGTTTTTATTCCTCATTAAACTAATTATGCCACAAGTTAAGAATCTTAGGAGACATTGTTGGATTGTTGGCAATTCTATCTACTCCCAACCGTCACCTTGGGGGTAGAATGTGCGTTTAAAACGTCTTACAGGCAAGATAAAGACTCTCACTACAAGGAAATTGAAGGATGGCTAAGAAGTGCTTTGTCTTCTTCTTCCATGACTAGCAAAATGCTAAGCATGGGGGAGACCTTCAATCTTCAACACAGAAGTGCAACATGACACTCTAGAAGATAGAATGATAAAGATCGTTAACATCTCCGGATCAATGGGAAAGAAGCCACCAATCTCATCAAAATTCTGCATGGTCTCAAAGGGAAAACACTGGATATTTTTGGATATTTAGAAGCCCCATGAAGTTACGATTCCAACAAATCAAGAATCAAGACAATCGGAGGTTCCTACAACCGGTTATGCCCGAATCACCGAGTGCAACACGTCCTGAAATCAGTTTTGGACAGCACACAGCGCTGAAGTAAAATGGACATAGCTCCCTTGTTTGAACTCCGTTTTCAATGAATGACCACACGTTGGAAAGGTAATTTCATAAACTTTTCAATAGAACTATATTTCGATACATGTTCTGTTCTGGACATAGGGGGAAATCCATGAAAAAGAGACAGCAAGGAGATGATAAGAACAAGAAAGAGGAGATGGTGATGACAACATTGAAGAGAAGGGTGACCAATGACTTCATTAAGCATACAAGATCAAATTCAGAAGTTTAGGAGCATTAATAAATCAAGACAAAATCAAAAGCCACATCGATACATGGAGATGTCGGAAGAAGACAACGAAGAATTACAAAGGATGGTAACATCTCCATGGATCTTTTCTTTTCCAAACATAAATGCTTGTAAGTATGCCTTCAACCTCAACTAGGTGCAACCTTTTGTTTTTCTCTTCAAACAATAAAATGGCTACTAAGAGGACAACCTAGGTTTCTTTTTACTTTCAATAGATAAGCATGACCATGTGTTCACCTCGATGTTCTACATTGCCTATGCTTAAGGAAACATGATGAAGGTTGCCGCTTTGTTTTACCTACATGAAGTTATACATGTCTTGGCTAATTGCTCTCTATAATATGATCTGAAATTAATTTAAATACCGGCTCTTTTATTTGTGGAGGTGAAATGACTATGCTCTAGACCCACATACATATCTTTGCTCTTTGATTTAAGTTTATGGATAGCCGGATAACTTGTTGTTTTTATGAAAACTTAACTTTTATGCTACCTACATATTTGTGATGCTCTTGCAAAGTTCTACCTACCAAAGCCATATACATATATGTTTTATGATAACAAAACCCGTAGATTGCAAACATATGTTTTGATGAGTTGGATTAGGATTGATTTCTATGGTTCGAGACTAAGAAGCTGGTCATTCCTTTGTGTAACTTTTTCATGCTAGCCTTTTTGTCCATGCATTGTGGGTTTTCACATCGAAAATTTCACAAACTTCGCTGGGCATCCACCCTAAACCAAAAACATCTTTTTGTGATCGCCTCCTTGTCCACAGCCCAATTTGAGTATGGAGTAAAATTCTCGATGGAGATTCAAATATTCCGCAATATTATGGAATTTATACTTACTTTAGCAGTCATTTCCCCTCTCTTTTATGCTCGAGGACGAGCATCGTTCAAGCATGGGGGAGGAGTCATTCTCTGACACAAATGCTATGTAAGTATTATGTTGCAAAAAGTTTTGAGGAGCAAAAAAAAAGAGAAAAAAAGAAGAAGAAAAAATGAAAGAAGAAAAAAATTATTATGATGAGAAGAAAAGAAAAGTAAGAAAAATAGGAAGAATAAAGTGAAAAAAAGAAAGAGAGAAAAATGAGAAGGAAATAAAATAAAGAAAAAAAATAAAGATGCTCCTCGGTTCTTTTTGCTTCATAAGTTGTCAAGTACCTTGATGACACATCCATACTCAAATCTTCCAACCATGTGCAATCCAATAACGAGGACTTCACTCGTGCCTCGGGATCATCCATTTGTCACTTGCACATGTCCACTTATCTAAATGTGTGTGTTTCATCCCTCTCTCTTTCCAACATTTATTTTCCATGGCCTTTTTGACGAGTCTCGGTAATTCCAATAGATCTCTCTCTTAATTTGACAATATTTCGGATATATGTTTTGCTAGGATTGTTTTTAACCTTCCAAGCTCCACATAAGCCTTCCACTATCACATATGAGTAGAGTAGGTTGAAAATAATCTAGTATAGGCTTGAGTGACTTGATGAGATGAGTGTTTCCATGAGCTTTTGCAAGAGATTTTCACTTATGTTGGATATGCATCTTTTTGAAAATCTTCCATGTGACAAGGTAATGGTTTGAAGTTCACTCAAGTTTGAGAGCATCGTGTTACATGTGGCTTGTTCTTTATTGTTAGTCTATCTTCCATAATGAAAAAGAAGCCGGTCACAACTTGAACTTTAAAAATAAATTCTTAAGAGAGAGCAATTTGTCTCGTCATGAATGACTAAGTGCAGGGACAACGATGGAAGGCAACACTGATTTCCCTTTTAAGCAAGGATTACTTACTCGAGGACGAGCAAGGTTTAAGCATGGGGGAGATGTTGACGGTGAATTTCCATCAACCTAGAGTACTTGTTATACATTGGTTTCGATTATGATTTTGAACTAACCCGCCACTAGGCATACTAATGATGTAACAAGTTCACACTTGCATGTCGATTTTGGAGTTCATTGTTTACGCAGAAATCTACGCTAAAGAGGAGACTTTCGGGATAAGTTCATCAAGCACTTCAAGAGAAGATCATGAAGCCCGTCACAAGTCAAGACACGAAGTGAACAAGACTCCAAATGACCCGAGGACCGAAGCATCAACACGCAAAACTCCGGGGACTTGGATGTTTACCAACGAGATCAACTCAGCCCGAGAGATATTCTCGCAGCTCAGGACAGCATGATCTTTCGGTAAAGATTCGGAGACTTAAACGGTCTTTAATGGCAAAAGTTTGACTACCAAAGTTGTGGGTCTCGACGATACCTTCGATTTGGACATGTGGAAGGCCCAATTCGGATAAGGGAGCTAGGAGATGTAGCCCCCGAAATCCCTGCTGCGCAGTCAGTCCGAAATCAGAACAGATTATCTTCCAAGGCCGATTTGGAGATCTTATCTTCGTTTTTAAGGAAAGAAATGAATACCAAAGTTGAAGATAATTTCGTGGCACACAACCTGGACACCGAATTTGCATTATTTGGAGTCCGGACGTGGGAGATATGGTGCTGGCAAGGAAGGATCGTGAATCAGGAAAATCTGGCTGATTTTATGGAAACCAAGTTTGCTTCTCTCCCAAGGAGGATCTCGTGCAAGGCAAGGTGGAGCACGCCCAAAGGCACCCCAAGGACATAAATACAACCCCTTAGGCGCCCTAAGATGGTTACCCATCGAACAAATCATCCTACCGACGCCTATCACCGAAAACCGCCAACACAAGATGAGGGAGAGAGTTAGATGAGCTCGTCGCAAGGATCAACGCCGGCGGAGAGAAGGAAGCAAGAGGAGGACTCCAAGACGCTGGCCTAGGGGTGTTCCCAAGCTCCATCGCCGCCATCTTCATCGACGACGTTCTCCAGAGTCTCCATCACCCCTATGTGCTTCAATCCGTGTAAGATGATGGGGTAATGTCTCCGTTCATCCCTAGGATTAGATGGATACATGCTATGTGATCGCTACTCGATTTGTGGTTTCAATCTATTGTTTTCATGTTGATGATGCTTTGATGATTAAGGTTAGCTACCATGTTTTTCGGGCGTATGATATCTGCTACTCCCATAGATTCCATCAACATACCGTGTCCATCATAGGTCTAGTCACGAATACCTTCGCGTAGTGACAGTACGAGAGGAGGGAAAGGGCGAAACCGTGGTCACAACCCCCGGTAGATTGGTTTACCGCTTTCGTGTAGTAGATGCATTCCATGTTATCCTAGATCCTAGGGAGGGAACGCTTATCTTTCTTACTCACTCTCTTGTATTCACCCTTTACCATCTAGCTTAACCCTAGATTTGTTTGATCAACTTAACTTAGATTAACTTAGGTTAGATTATCTTTACTTTTAGATTAATACTCTCTTTCAAAGGTTTTCCATTCAACTAGATTAGTACTTGGTTAAGCGCTAGTAATCCCCTTGCTCCGCGGATTGACAAGAACCTTGGGAATCCCGTGGTGAAAAAGGTGTAGGTCCGTACGCTTGCGGATCGTAGGTGGATACGAGTTTTATCTGTCAAAACTTGCCCTCGGGGGCAGAAGGGTCGAGGGCGACCTCCTTGGTCCGCTCCGCTCCCGCGGCCTCGAAGGTGCCGGTGTGCTTGGCGGTGGAGTCGAGGTCTTCGTTGACCATCTTCTCCAAAGTGGTCACCGCGCTCTCCATCCGACCCCGGCGCTGCTTCGAGCGTGCTCTATGCACTCGACGTCGCGAGTCGAATGCGTGCTCGATGGACGAGCCTACGGTGATGATGCCGTTTGGCCCCGCATCTTCATCTTTAAGTAGGTGTAGTTGGGGACCGCCATGAACTTGGCGTAGCGGAGGCCGCCCAAGTATGGCGTGGTAGGCGCCCTTGAACCCCACCACCTCGAAGGTGAGCGTTTCCTTGCGAAATTCTTCGCGGTGCCGAACCACACCGGCGAGATCGATCCGCCCGAGGGGCCGGACCCCTTGCCGGCGCGACGCCATGGAACGGCTTCGTGCCGGGCCGCGCCTAGTCCAACCCGATCCCATTAGGCGCGGCGTATGCGCGTAGAGGATGTTGAGGCCGCCGCCTCCGTCCATCAAGACCTTTGAGAACCGCGCGTTCCCAATGATCGGCCGTCGACCACCGCGTCGTTGACCGGCCCCGGGTTGGGGATCCGGGCTCGGATGGTCTTCCCCCGCCGAAGGTGATGGCGTCTTCCGATCGGCCTGAGGAAGGATGGAGGGCGCCCTCTCCGCGGCGAGGACCTCGTCCTTGCTCCCCTTGTCAGTGCCGGCGGGTCGACATGTCGACGGTGGGTCCCCCAAAAATGAGGAACACGTTCTCCACGGCGGGGAAGCCGCCGCCGTCGCCATCGCCTCCGTCTTTCTTGGCCTCTTCTTCCTTCGTGGCGGCGCGACCATAGAACTTCTTGAGCATGTCGCATTGCTCAAGGGTGTGGTTCACTGGGGTCTTATGGTAGGGACATGGCTTTTTCGAAAGCTTGTCATCGAACACCCCCGACCTCGAGGGGCCGGTCGAGGGCTCCGTCGAGCGGGCACAAGCAGACAAGGGCCTCGGCATTCCGCCGCCGTCGCCCCCCCCCCCCGCCCCCCCGCGCGCCCGCGCGCGCGGCTTCTTTCCTTTCTTGCCCCGCTTATCCTTGTGGTGGGGCTCCCCGGACTTGCTGCCCTCCGCGGGCGCATCGTCCGAGCGCTTGCCCTTCTTGCCGTTCGAAGATTGCCCCCACGGCCTCCTCTCCCGAGGCGAAAGCCGGTGGCAATGTCGAACCCCCTCGTTGGAGTCCGCGGGCGGGCTGCGCCCCGCTCTCGCACGAGGTCCCGCACGTGGTGCCCTCGAGGAAGGCATGCACGATCTCGGATTGCGCCACGCTGGGGAGCTCCACGTGCACGGCCTTGGAGAAGCGCCGGATGAAGTCCCGCGGCGCGATCGCCGGAGCCTTGGGGTGCGGGAAGGGCGGGGTCTCGGAGATTCACCGTCCCGGCGCACGTACGTGCCCCCGGAAGTTACCCACGAACGTGCGGACTAGGTCGTCCCAGTTGTGGATCTGGCTGGCGGGCAGGTGCTCGAGCCATGTCCGGGCCGCATCGCCGAGGTGCAGGGGCAAGTTGCGGATGATGACCTCGTCGGCGGTGGCCCCGCCCCCGGGCGCACGCCGGCGGTAGTCGTTGAGCCACACGCGGGGGCTCGCCCCCCGTTGTACTTGACGATGGTCGAGGGTGGCGGAAGCGTTGGGGGGAAGGCCGCCGCGCGGATCTCCCGCCCGAACACACGGGTCCCCGAGGGCTCCGGTGTCGGAGAGCGGTCTTCGTCGCCGGTCGTAGCGCCCACCCCCGTCGAGGGTGGTAACCCACCGCGGCCCGCGCGTCCGCCTGCTGCTCGTGCGCGGCGGGTTGATGACGTTGCGGGCGTCGCCGTCCCGCCCGCCCTCCGCGCGTCAAGGAGCCGCTCCTTGGCCGGCGTGCGTCTTGGGTTGGCGGGTCGCCCCCGCCCCCTCCTCCCCCACCCGCATGGACCGAGGGTTCGCCCCCCCCGTGCGGCCCCGTCGTCCCGCGCATCCCCCCCCGTTGGCGAATGCGCGACGCCGAGCTCTCCCCGGCCGCCGGACGGCGCCGCTTGCTCGATGAGAACCCGCACCTCACGCTGTGCAAGTCCCGCGCCTCGGGGGTCGAGGGTGCCGCATAGCCCGTAGCGGCCGCGGCGGCGGGCAATGAGCTTTTGGCTTGCCCGTGGAGGCGCGTCGTGGGTTGTCGGCGTTGATGCGGTCGCGGGGCCCGTCCGCCCGCCTCCCCCGTGCGCGTTCGCCTCGCGCGGAGGCTTCCCCCCGCCATTGAGGCGCGGAGCGCCCGCACCGTCCCCCGCCCCTCCTCGCCGCCCCCTTAGCCTCGAGCTCACGGGCTCCCGCACGCCTCTGCCGTCCGGCCCCACCGGAGTGCTCCGGCCCCGCGGCCAAGCCGGGGAGCGATCCCCTCGGAGCAGAGCGGCGTGATCTCCCCCGTCGCCCCCGCCGCCGCGTCGGTGGCGTTGGTTGGGTCGTTGGCGACGACGACGTAGCATTCCCGCGCGGGGTCGTAGCTCCCGGCATCGGAGTCGTGCGCGCCAGCCGGAACCGCAGGTCCGTGGCGTCGAGGAAACGCCGAACATGACCGGGTCCCGGCACGCCCCGAAGAGAAGTCCCACCCCGCGTACCCCCATGGAGGTTAGCGGGTGGCGGCGCGTCAAGGGAGCCTAGGGACGATTCATCACCGGGCCGAGGCGCCGGGGATCCCCGGCGACGAAGACGTGGGCGGCGGCCGGGGGAACCCTCCGCATCGTGGCGTTGACGCTGGCGTTGTAGGCCGTCGTAGCACCGCGCGCCCTCAACGGGGAAAGCGCGGTCCGAGACCGCGCGCCGTCCCGTTGGGGTGGCGGTTGTCGTGGTGACGGGCGCGCCGTGCCGAGAGGCGGCGCGCGCCGCCGCCCCCCGCTTCGCGCCCGCGCGCGAACGCGGACGCAGCGAGCGGCGGCGGCGTCGCTGGCGTTGGCGGCCCGCGCCGTCGTCGGTGTCGGCGGCGTCGCGCGCGTGGTGGTGCGGGCCAGCACGGGTGGTCCGGGGGCGGACCCCCCCGCCGGGCCCGCCTTGTGCCGCGCACCGGAGCTCCTCACGGTTGGTGAGGCGTATGAGGTAGCCGTTCCCCGTGGCCTCGAAAGTTCGAGCCCCCAAACCGGATTTCGAACCCGGCGGGGAGGGGGGGTCCGAGCCGCCCATGCGTAGCGCGCGACACCGCGGTTCCCGGTGCGGATCACCATGGAGGGAGTTGGTGGAATGACCTTAAGCGCTCGATTGCCCCACGGTAGGCGCCAACGCTCGGTGCGGAATATGGTCCCGACACTAACCAAGTAAGCGCCGAGGTCTATCCCTCAATGGTCGATGCTAAGCAATAAGATACACGAGATTTATCGTGGTTCCGCCGAGAGGGCCGTACGTCCCGGCAAGCGGTGGTGTGCTCAAGGCACTATATTGCTCAAGACCGGGGGTGGGCCCTCGTAGTGGGGCCGCTACAAGCAAAGCGGGGAGAGGAAGCGTGGCTTCCAAGTCCCCGGTGTCGTGGTTGGAGATGTGGTGTTGTGTTGCGTTGTGCGTCTATCCTTCGTGTGTCGTGTGTTTCTCTTTTTCGTGTCCGTTGTCATGTGTTTCTCTTCTTCCCGTCCCCCCGCGCGGGGGGGGGGTTCGTCCTCCTTTTATAGATCAAGGAGGGAGCGAATCACATGCGCGCCGCGCTATTTAGCTACGTGAAGGGGTGCGACGTGCTATGGCTTAGAGTGGGTGGCCGTCCGGATGATCCTTGCGGCTCCCCCGCCCCATCATGGCCTATCTTGTCACCCGAACAGATCGCGGCTTCGAGGGTAGACGGGGGCCGTGGAGGGCGCGTGATGTCTTCCGATAGAGCTCGAGGGAGCCGCCGACGTCCGTCCGGACGGGTACCCGGCGGGCAGGGCAAGGCGACGTCCCGTTCCCGCATGCTTCACACGAGTCGTTGGGCGCGAGGCGACAGCCGCCCGCGTGCGGTTCGTACGCGCGCGGGGGGCGGCCATGCGCCCCGGGTGGGGGGGATGGCGTCCCAGGGGGGTGGGGATGGCGTCCCACCGCCCCTAGCGCCTCTACCTAACCCCCGCAAGGTCACAAGAAAGCAAGTTGAGGGTGTGGCCGGCGCCCCCCTTCGAGGGCTCGCACGTTAGCCGCAGCACAGGTGGCGCGGCGTCACGGGACCGCTACCGCGCGGCAACGCCGCACGCTCCTTCCCTACGATGGCGGGGATGGGATCCCTCCCGGGGAGTTGGTGCGGTGGGCACCGGGCGCGAGCCCCGCGCCGCATGATGGCGCCGCCCCCGCCATTGTCGGCATTGTGCAAAATGCTCGTGCACGGAAGCAGGCGCACGCGTGCGGGCGCCCTCGAGCGAGGCGGACCCCGTTCGAGGGCGGAAGCCTCCCCTCGAGCGAGGCGGAGCCTCGCTCGAGGGGGGAGCGGGCCCTCGAGCGAGGCGCAGCCCGCCTCGAGGGAAGCGCATTCTCTCGAACGGGACGGAGTCCGCCCGAGGGAGGCATGCATCCTCGAGCGAGGCGGACGCCCGCTCGAGGGGATCTTCAAGTGGGCCGCCTTGGTGGGTCGTGTCTCGCATGGTTAGGCGTGTTTAGCTTTGTTGCGGGTTTTTAATTGGGGGATTTCCCCTGTTGTTTAAGGGGACCCCTAGGGTTGTCCCCCGACAGAGATCGAGCGACATCGAGTCGGACTCCGAGGACACGTCTTCAAGCTCGAGTGAAGAAGAAGAAGAAGAAGAAGAAGAAGAAGAAGAAGAAGAAGAAGAAGAAGAAGAAGAAGAAGAAGAAGAAGAAGAAGAAGAAGAAGAAGAAGAAGAAGAAGAAGAAGAAGAAGAAGAAGAAGAAGAAGAAGAAGAAGAAGAAGAAGAACCTTGGCAAGTATCTCAACGGCCTTTGTGTGACAGGCCTAAGCCTCAAGGATGATTTCTGCGGCATGGCTCGCAGCTCTAGCAGCAAGAGAAGCCAGAAGGACGCCTCGGACTTGGATTCCGAGGATGAGGTATGTGATGAGCTCTCTTCTTTGCGCAAGGAGAATGAGGAGTTGGTTGACTTGCTTGATAATCGCGATCACATGCTTAGAGAGGCTAAGAAGCTTAGGAAGGAGCTTAGATCTTTGCTCGAGGATGCTAGGACTAGAGTGGCCGAGCCGGAAACACGAGTTCTTGATAGCAAGCTTGAAATTGATTCTCTTAAGGCTAGCCCCGTTGTTTCCGATGAGGTTGATTGTGCGTCGATTGCTCTATTGCCTAGCCGACTTGGCTGATCGATCTTAGGGAAAAGTATGCCTCCAAGTGTGAGGAACTAGATGTGCTTAGGGTTGAGTTGGCTGAGCTGCAATCTAGACCCACTTTGCTTGGTGCTTGTACTTCTTGCCCTAGTTTGCATGAGAAAATTGTTGAGCTTCGTTCTCGCATTGTTTCACTTGAGGCTGAATTGAAAGTGCCTATTCCTACTTCCTGTTCCACATGTGAATTACATGCTGTAATGAATTTGGATCTAGCAAAATGTGTTGGTCACTTGCAAGATGAGAATGATAAGTTGCGTGAAGTGCTGAGTTGGTTGTCTAGTCAGGAACCTCAGCTTGGTATGATGATTGCTAGTTGTAAGCACTTTGATGGTTGGGCTTTGGGATCTGATAAGTTTGGTGAGTGCAGTGGTGAGAGAGAAAGGAAATTTGAGAGTGTTACAGTTCCACCACAACCCACACCCAAAGACAAGTTTGCATCCAAGCCAAACCAACCGAGAGAAAACACGCGAGTGAGAAGGCAAGTGAAAAGCCTAGTGAGAAACCTAGTGAAAAGCCGTGTGAAGAGTCTCACCCCAAGCCTAAGCCCAAACCAATCCGTTTCCATTGTGAGTTTTGTGGAAAGGATGGTCGCAAGAGAGAGTTTTGCTACAAGAGAAGGAGAGAGGCGAGAATGGCTAAGGAGTGGGCAAACAAGGACAGGTACCACCCTTCTCATGGTGTTTGAGCCTCGTATGCCACTGCCCAAGGGAAAGGGTTTTGTGCGTAAGGTTCCGGCTTGGGGAGAAAAGAGTGCTATGGGAGGAAGAGGTCCCGTTGGAGGAGTGAAACCGGTGATCGGTGTTTGAAACCGGTCGGACTCGGGTTTGGAGGCAACAGGGGGACCAGTTTGGTTTTCATGCTCGTGATGAGTCTCGGTTTGTTGCAGGAGGTCGTGGTTCTGGTGGTTGGTCTGGAGAGCTTGCAGGTGGTGAGTTTGCTGGACGTTCTCCACCTCGTGATCAATACGAGTTTGGGAGAGGTCGCAACTTATTATGATGAGAAGAAAAGAAAAGTAAGAAAAATAGGAAGAATAAAGTGAAAAAAAGAAAGAGAGAAAAATGAGAAGGAAATAAAATAAAGAAAAAAAATAAAGATGCTCCTCGGTTCTTTTTGCTTCATAAGTTGTCAAGTACCTTGATGACACATCCATACTCAAATCTTCCAACCATGTGCAATCCAATAACGAGGACTTCACTCGTGCCTCGGGATCATCCATTTGTCACTTGCACATGTCCACTTATCTAAATGTGTGTGTTTCATCCCTCTCTCTTTCCAACATTTATTTTCCATGGCCTTTTTGACGAGTCTCGGTAATTCCAATAGATCTCTCTCTTAATTTGACAATATTTCGGATATATGTTTTGCTAGGATTGTTTTTAACCTTCCAAGCTCCACATAAGCCTTCCACTATCACATATGAGTAGAGTAGGTTGAAAATAATCTAGTATAGGCTTGAGTGACTTGATGAGATGAGTGTTTCCATGAGCTTTTGCAAGAGATTTTCACTTATGTTGGATATGCATCTTTTTGAAAATCTTCCATGTGACAAGGTAATGGTTTGAAGTTCACTCAAGTTTGAGAGCATCGTGTTACATGTGGCTTGTTCTTTATTGTTAGTCTATCTTCCATAATGAAAAAGAAGCCGGTCACAACTTGAACTTTAAAAATAAATTCTTAAGAGAGAGCAATTTGTCTCGTCATGAATGACTAAGTGCAGGGACAACGATGGAAGGCAACACTGATTTCCCTTTTAAGCAAGGATTACTTACTCGAGGACGAGCAAGGTTTAAGCATGGGGGAGATGTTGACGGTGAATTTCCATCAACCTAGAGTACTTGTTATACATTGGTTTCGATTATGATTTTGAACTAACCCGCCACTAGGCATACTAATGATGTAACAAGTTCACACTTGCATGTCGATTTTGGAGTTCATTGTTTACGCAGGAAATCTACGCTAAAGAGGAGACTTTCGGGATAAGTTCATCAAGCACTTCAAGAGAAGATCATGAAGCCCGTCACAAGTCAAGACACGAAGTGAACAAGACTCCAAATGACCCGAGGACCGAAGCATCAACACGCAAAACTCCGGGGACTTGGATGTTTACCAACGAGATCAACTCAGCCCGAGAGATATTCTCATGCTCGGGACAGCATGATCTTTCGGTAAAGATTCGGAGACTTAAACGGTCTTTAATGGCAAAAGTTTGACTACCAAAGTTGTGGGTCTCGACGATACCTTCGATTTGGACATGTGGAAGGCCCAATTCGGATAAGGGAGCTAGGAGATGTAGCCCCCGAAATCCCTGCTGCGCAGTCAGTCCGAAATCAGAACAGATTATCTTCCAAGGCCGATTTGGAGATCTTATCTTCGTTTTCAAGGAAAGAAATGAATACCAAAGTTGAAGATAATTTCGTGGCACACAACCTGGACACCGAATTTGCATTATTTGGAGTCCGGACGTGGGAGATATGGTGCTGGCAAGGAAGGACTGCGAATCAGGAAAATCTGGCTGATTTTATGGAAACCAAGTTTGCTTCTCTCCCAAGGAGGATCTCGTGCAAGGCAAGGTGGAGCACGCCCAAAGGCACCCCAAGGACATAAATACAACCCCTTAGGCGCCCTAAGATGGTTACCCATCGAACAAATCATCCTACCGACGCCTATCACCAGAAAACCGCCAACACAAGATGAGGGAGAGAGTTAGATGAGCTCGTCGCAAGGATCAACGCCGGCGGAGAGAAGGAAGCAAGAGGAGGACTCCAAGACGCTGGCCTAGGGGTGTTCCCAAGCTCCATCGCCGCCATCTTCATCGACGACGTTCTCCAGAGTCTCCATCACCCCTATGTGCTTCAATCCGTGTAAGATGATGGGGTAATGTCTCCGTTCATCCCTAGGATTAGATGGATACATGCTATGTGATCGCTACTCGATTTGTGGTTTCAATCTATTGTTTTCATGTTGATGATGCTTTGATGATTAAGGTTAGCTACCATGTTTTTCGGGCGTATGATATCTGCTACTCCCATAGATTCCATCAACATACCGTGTCCATCATAGGTCTAGTCACGAATACCTTCGCGTAGTGACGAAGTACGAGAGGAGGGAAAGGGCGAAACCGTGGTCACAACCCCCGTAGATTGGTTTACCGCTTTCGTGTAGTAGATGCATTCCATGTTATCCTAGATCCTAGGGAGGGAACGCTTATCTTTCTTACTCACTCTCTTGTATTCACCCTTTACCATCTAGCTTAACCCTAGATTTGTTTGATCAACTTAACTTAGATTAACTTAGGTTAGATTATCTTTACTTTTAGATTAATACTCTCTTTCAAAGGTTTTCCATTCAACTAGATTAGTACTTGGTTAAGCGCTAGTAATCCCCTTGCTCCGCGGATTGACAAGAACCTTGGGAATCCCGTGGTGAAAAAGGTGTAGGTCCGTACGCTTGCGGATCGTAGGTGGATACGAGTTTTATCTGTCAAAACTTGCCCTCGGGGGCAGAAGGGTCGAGGGCGACCTCCTTGGTCTGCTCCGCGGCCTCGAAGGTGCCGGTGTGCTTGGCGGTGGAGTCGAGGTCTTCGTTGACCATCTTCTCCAAAGTGGTCACCAGCGCTTCATCCAGCACCAGTGCTTCTGCGTGCTCTATGCACTCGACGTCGCAGTCGAATGCGTGCTCGATGGACGAGCCTACGGTGATGATGCCGTTTGGCCCCGGCATCTTCATCTTTAAGTAGGTGTAGTTGGGGACCGCCATGAACTTGGCGTAGCAGGGCCGCCCAAGTATGGCGTGGTAGGCGCCCTTGAACCCCACCACCTCGAAGGTGAGCGTTTCCTTGCAGAAATTCTTCGCGGTGCCGAACCACACCGGCAGATCGATCTGCCCGAGGGGCTGGACCTGCTTGCCGGGCGCGACGCCATGGAACGGCTTCGTGCTGGGCCGCAGCTAGTCCAACCTGATCCCATTAGGCGCAGCGTATGCGCGTAGAGGATGTTGAGGCTGCTGCCTCCGTCCATCAAGACCTTTGAGAACCGCGCGTTCCCAATGATCGGGTCGACCACCAGTGGGTACTGGCCCGGGTTGGGGATCCGGCTCGGATGGTCTTCCCTGCTGAAGGTGATGGCGTCTTCCGATCAGTTGAGGAAGGATGGAGGCGCCCTCTCCGCGGCGAGGACCTCGTGCTGCTCCCGCTTGTGCTGGCGGGTCGACATGTCGACGGTGGGTCCCCCAAAAATGAGGAACACGTTCTCCACGGCGGGGAAGCCGCCAGCGTCGCCATCGCCTCCGTCTTTCTTGGCCTCTTCTTCCTTCGTGGCGGCGCGACCATAGAACTTCTTGAGCATGTCGCATTGCTCAAGGGTGTGGTTCACTGGGGTCTTATGGTAGGGACATGGCTTTTTCAGCATGTCATCGAACACCCCCGGACCTCGAGGGGCCGGTCGAGGGCTCCGTCGAGCCGGGTCAACAGCAAGGGCCTCGGCATTACCGCCGTCGCGCCCCTGCTCGCGCGCCTCGCGGCGCGGCTTCTTTCCTTTCTTGCCCCGCTTATCCTTGTGGTGGGGCTCCCTGGACTTGCTGCCCTCCGCGGGCGCATCGTCCGAGCGCTTGCCCTTCTTGCCGTCGAAGATTGCCCCCACGGCCTCCTCTCCTGAGGCGAAGCTGGTGGCAATGTCGAACAGCTCGTTGGAGTCCGCGGGCGGGCTGCGCCCCAGCTCTCGCACGAGGTCCCGGCACGTGGTGCCCTCGAGGAAGGCATGCACGATCTCGGATTGCGCCACGCTGGGGAGCTCTGTACAGCGCTTGGAGAAGCGCCGTATGAAGTCCCGCAGCGATTCGCCGGGCTTCTGGGTGCAGGAGCGCAGGTCTCAGGAATTCCCAGGGCGCACGTACGTGCCCTGGAAGTTACCCACGAACGTGCGGACTAGGTCGTCCCAGTTGTGGATCTAGCTTGCGGGCAGGTGCTCGAGCCATGTCCGGGCTGCATCGCCGAGGTGCAGGGGCAAGTTGCGGATGATGACCTCGTCGCTGGTGGCCCCGCCCAGCTGGCACGCCAGGCGGTAGTCGTTGAGCCACACGCGGGGATCAGTCTCCCCGTTGTACTTGACGATGGTCGAGGGTGGCGGAAGCGTTGGGGGAAGGCCGCCGCGCGGATCTCCCGGCTGAACACACGGGTCCCCGAGGGCTCCGGTGTCGGAGAGCGGTCTTCGTCGCTGTCGTAGCGCCCACCCCGTCGAGGGTGGTAACCCACCGCTGCTCGCGCGTCCGCCTTGCTCGTGCGCCGGGCGTTGATGACGTTGCGGGCGTCGCCGTCCGGCCGCCCGCGCGCGTCAAGGAGCCGCTCCTTGGCCGGCGTGCGTCTTGGGTTGGCGGGTCGCCCCGCCGCTTCACCTGCATGGACCGAGGGTTCGCCCCCCCTGTGCGGCCCTGTCGTCCTGCGCATCCCCCTGTTGGCGAATGCGCGACGCCGAGCTCTCGGCCTGCTGGACGGCCGCTTGCTCGATGAGAACCTGCACCTCACGGTGCAAGTCCCGCGCCTCGGGGGTCGAGGGTGCCGGCATAGCCCGTAGCAGCGTCGCGGCGGCAATGAGCTTTTGGCTTGCCCGTGGAGGCGCGTCAGGGTTGTCGGCGTTGATGCGGTCGCGGGCCTGTCTGCCCAGCTCCCATGCGCGTTCGCCGCGCGCGGAGGCTTCCCCCCCGCCATTGAGGCACGGAGCAGCCGCACCGTCCGTACTCCTCCGCCAGCTTAGCCTCGAGCTCACGGGCACGGGCCGCCCGCGCATCGGCGTCAGCCCCACCAGGAGTGCTCGGCCCCGCGGCCAAGCGCGGAGCGATCCCTGGAGCAGGCGTGATCTCCCCGTCCCCAGCGCCCACAGCGTCGGTGGCGTTGGTTGGGTCGTTGGCGACGACGACGTAGCATTCCCGCGCGGGGTCGTAGCTCCCGGTACTGGAGTCGTCGGAGCAGCCGAACCAGTAGTCCGTGGCGTCAAGGAAACGCCGGAACATGACTGGGTCCGGCACGCCAGAGAAGTCCCACTCCGCGTACCCATGGAGGTTAGCGGGTGGCGGCGCGTCAAGGGAGCCTAGGGACGATTCATCACCGGCTGAGGCGCTGGGATCCCCGGCGACGAAGACGTGACGGCCCGGGGGAACCCTCCGCATCGTGGCGTTGACGTTGGCGTTGTAGGCCGTCGTAGCACCGCGCAGCCCAATGGGAAAGCGCGGTCCGGAGACCGCGCGCTGTCCCGTTGGGGTGGCGGTTGTCGTGATGACGGGCGCGCCGTGCTGAGAGGCGGCGCGCTCGGCCGCCGCCGCTCGGACCGCGCCCCGGCGCGAACGCGGACCGCAGCGACGGCGGCGTCGTGGCGTTGACGGGCCCGCGGCGTACGTGCCGGCGGGCGTCCGCGCCGTGGTGGTGCGGGCGGCTGGGGCCGGAGCGGACCCGGCTTGGCGCCGCGCACGGAGCTCCTCACGGTTGGTGAGGCGTATGAGGTAGCCGTTCCCCGTGGCCCCGAAAGTTCGAGCCCCCAAACCGGATTTCGAACCCGGCGGGGAGGGGGTCCGAGCTGCCCATGCAGTAGCGCGAACTGCGGTACTCAGTGCGGATCACCATGGAGGGAGTTGGTGGAATGACCTTAAGCGCTCGATTGCCCCACGGTAGGCGCCAACTGTCGGTGCGGAATATGGTCCTGACACTAACCAGAAGTAAGCGCCGAGGTCTATCCCTCAATGGTCGATGCTAAGCAATAAGATACACAGGATTTATCGTGGTTCCGGCCGAGAGGGCCGTACGTCCAGCAGTGGTGTGCTCAAGGCACTATATTGCTCAGCACCGGGGGTGCCTGTAGTGGGGCTGCTACAAGCAAAGCGGGAGAGGAAGCGTGGCTTCCAAGTCCCTGGTGTCGTGGTTGGAGATGTGGTGTTGTGTTGCGTTGTGCGTCTATCCTTCTGTGTGTCGTGTGTTTCTCTTTTTCGTGTCCGTTGTCATGTGTTTCTCTTCTTCTGTCCCCTGCGGCAGGGGGGTTCGTCCTCCTTTTATAGATCAAGGAGGGAGCGAATCACATGCGCGCCGCGCTATTTAGCTACGTGAAGGGGTGCGACGTGCTATGCTGTAGAGTGGGTGGCCGTCCGGATGATCCTTGCAGCGATCCGGCCATCATGGCCTATCTTGTACCCGAACAGTAGCGGCTTCGAGGGTAGACGGGCGGTGGAGGGCTGTGATGTCTTCTGATAGGCTCGAGGGAGCTGCTGACGTCGGTCCGTACAGGGTACAGCGGCAGGCAAGGCGACGTCCCGTTCCCGCATGCTTCACAGTGCTGGAGCCGTTGCCACAGCGCCCGGCGTGCGGTTCGTACGCGCGGGGGCGGCAGCCATGCTGTCAACAGTGGTGGGGATGGCGTCCCACCGGCCTAGCGCCTCTACCTAACCCTGCAAGGTCACAAGAAAGCAAGTTGAGGGTGTGGCCGGCGCCCCTTCGAGGGCTCGGCACGTTAGCCGTACCGGAGCAGGTGGCGCGGCGTCACGGGACTAGCGCCGGCAACGCCGCACAGTTCCTTCTACAGTGGCGGGGATGGGATCCCTCCTGGGGAGTTGGTGCGGTGGCACCGGGGCGCGAGCCCCAGGCGCATGATGGCGCCGCCCTGCCATTGTCAGGGCATTAAATGCTCGTGCACGGAAGCAGGCGCACGCGTGCGGGGCGCCCTCGAGCGAGGCGGACCCCGTTCGAGGGCGGAGCGTACCCTCGAGCGAGGCGGAGCCTGCTCGAGGGGGGAGCGGGCCCTCGAGCGAGGCAGAGCCCGCTCGAGGGAAGCGCATTCTCTCGAACGGGACGGAGTCCGCCCGAGGGAGGCATGCATCCTCGAGCGAGGCGGAGCCTGCTCGAGGGGATCTTCAAGTGGGCCGCCTTGGTGGGTCGTGTCCTGCATGGTTAGGCGTGTTTAGCTTTGTTGCGGGTTTTTAATTGGGGATTTCCCTGTTGTTTAAGGGGACCCCTAGGGTTGTCCCCGACAGAGATCGAGCGACATCGAGTCAGACTCCGAGGACACGTCTTCAAGCTCGAGTGATGAAGAAGAAGAAGAAGAAGAAGAAGAAGAAGAAGAAGAAGAAGAAGAAGAAGAAGAAGAAGAAGAAGAAGAAGAAGAAGAAGAAGAAGAAGAAGAAGAAGAAGAAGAAGAAGAAGAAGAAGAAGAATCAGAAGAAGAAGAAGAAGAAGAAGAAGAAGAAGAAGAAGAAGAAGAACCTTGGCAAGTATCTCAACGGCCTTTGTGTGACAGGCCTAAGCCTCAAGGATGATTTCTGCGGCATGGCTCGCAGCTCTAGCAGCAAGAGAAGCCAGAAGGACGCCTCGGACTTGGATTCCGAGGATGAGGTATGTGATGAGCTCTCTTCTTTGCGCAAGGAGAATGAGGAGTTGGTTGACTTGCTTGATAATCGCGATCACATGCTTAGAGAGGCTAAGAAGCTTAGGAAGGAGCTTAGATCTTTGCTCGAGGATGCTAGGACTAGAGTGGCTGAGCTGGAAACACAGGTTCTTGATAGCAAGCTTGAAATTGATTCTCTTAAGGCTAGCCCTGTTGTTTCTGATGAGGTTGATTGTGCTGATTGCTCTATTGCCTAGCTGACTTGACTGATCTTAGGGAAAAGTATGCCTCCAAGTGTGAGGAACTAGATGTGCTTAGGGTTGAGTTGGCTGAGCTGCAATCTAGACCCACTTTGCTTGGTGCTTGTACTTCTTGCCCTAGTTTGCATGAGAAAATTGTTGAGCTTCGTTCTCGCATTGTTTCACTTGAGGCTGAATTGAAAGTGCCTATTCCTACTTCCTGTTCCACATGTGAATTACATGCTGTAATGAATTTGGATCTAGCAAAATGTGTTGGTCACTTGCAAGATGAGAATGATAAGTTGCGTGAAGTGCTGAGTTGGTTGTCTAGTCAGGAACCTCAGCTTGGTATGATGATTGCTAGTTGTAAGCACTTTGATGGTTGGGCTTTGGGATCTGATAAGTTTGGTGAGTGCAGTGGTGAGAGAGAAAGGAAATTTGAGAGTGTTACAGTTCCACCACAACCCACACCCAAAGACAAGTTTGCATCCAAGCCAAACCAACCGAGAGAAAAACTGAGTGAGAAGGCAAGTGAAAAGCCTAGTGAGAAACCTAGTGAAAAGCCGTGTGAAGAGTCTCACCCCAAGCCTAAGCCCAAACCAATCCGTTTCCATTGTGAGTTTTGTGGAAAGGATGGTCGCAAGAGAGAGTTTTGCTACAAGAGAAGGAGAGAGGCGAGAATGGCTAAGGAGTGGGCAAACAAGGACAGGTACCACCCTTCTCATGGTGTTTGAGCCTCGTATGCCACTGCCCAAGGGAAAGGGTTTTGTGCGTAAGGTTCCGGCTTGGGGAGAAAAGAGTGCTATGGGAGGAAGAGGTCCTGTTGGAGGAGTGAAACCGGTCAGACTGGTTTTGAAACCGGTCAGACCGGTTTGGAGGCAACAGGGGGACCAGTTTGGTTTTCATGCTCGTGATGAGTCTCGGTTTGTTGCAGGAGGTCGTGGTTCTGGTGGTTGGTCTGGAGAGCTTGCAGGTGGTGAGTTTGCTGGACGTTCTCCACCTCGTGATCAATACGAGTTTGGGAGAGGTCGCAACTTTGAGTCTCAGAGGGGCTACGGACCATGCTTTTCCTATCATGGTAGTCGTACTTTTCCAATGAGACGGGAGTGGTTTTCCCATTGTGGTTCCAGGTTTGATAGGTTTGACAGGATGGATCGCAGTTTTGATAGGCGCGGTAGGATAGATGTTGCTAACCCTACTTTTGAGGAAATGGCCCGACACTGGTTTCACACCTTTGGGACTAACCCAAGTGTTGAGTCATTTGCTCGTTCTCGCTCTTGGTTTTGAGTTTCAGGTGGGAGGCCCAGAGAACATTTGGTTGATATCAGGGGTGGTTCTCCGGTCTCATACCCCAGTGGTGACATGGAGGTACATCACTCACGGGAATGGTGGACAAGGATGAGTGACTTCTGAAGAAATGATAAAGGTAAGTGAATTTGTGACCTTCAAGTGTGTGGCCTTGGTCAAGCCACTTGGTTCTTTTTGCTCTTTGCCCTATCTCATGTGTGTAAGGTGAGCTTTGTATGCTCTTTGGCCTTAATGCATGAGTTTAGGGGGAGCTTGTGAGTTTTGTGCTCCTTTGCTCTTTTGCCGGTGGTGTCGAGCCCTTTTTGCCTCCCCTCGAGGAGCCGGTCGTTTGTGAGCTTTGTGTGTGGGAGCTCCTTTGTAGCATATGTATAGTTTTTCCTTTGTGTATTTCTTGCATTTGGCATGGCATATGTAACATGATGTATAGGCATCCTTGTATCTTAGATTGCATGCATTTTGTATCATATGCATTTTGTAGGAAAAGCTTCTCTCATATACATTGTTCACCATGATGTGCTATATATGATCTTGTGAGCTAGTTTGGTATGCTATGGCTAGTTTGGCTTAGCTCTTGATGATCTTGATTTATATCCATGGTTGATGGCTGTGCTTTTGAAAAATGTCACATATATGCTCTCTCATGTGTAAATGCCTCTATATGATCTTAACATGTTTTAGTGGATTGGTTATGCTTAATTTGTGGCTGGATAGCTGGTTTATTGATCATATGGGGCCGAAGGCTCATTTGCCATCAAGAATGTTTAGCCCTCTTGCTTTATCTTATGGAGGGGCATAAGTTCCTTTTTGTCGCAAAGACATTTCATGTACCAATTATGAATCTGAAAATGAAATGTAAAATGCTTGGAAATGTGCTCCCATGTCATATGTGCTGAATTTAATTTGCTTTGGGTGCTAAACTGTTGCATGATGCCTACCAATGAGAAGTCTCATACATAGAAGTAGGAACATGGCTCAGTGGCTTTGACATGACATGAGGTGCATGTGGGTGTTTGTGATGGTCTTATGATTAGAATGGTTGTCCTAGCATGAAGTTTGTGTGGATTTGCCATTTTGACATGTTTTGCTCATGTTTAGGTTTTTGCTTATGAGAGAGTAACTTTTCGCAAAATTACTCAAATCCTTGTTAGCCTTGTCCAATGGTTGTGAGACTTGGTGATCATGTAGTTGAGGTCATTACGAACCTGTAGAGTATCTAACTTGCTCATTTGGACTTGTGTAGCTCCTTGTGATGAATTTTGTATACTTGAGAAGCTCTAGGTTACATACTTTCAAATTTGAGCCTTGATTCATGCATTGGCAACAAGGGGGAGAAAGGAAGGTGGAGAAAAGTTGCATTGCATCCTTGGAACCTATTCCAAGAGTCAAGGGGGAGCTTGTGCATTTTCTTTTGCATTTTTGGCTTTTGGGGGTGTGGTCTGCTGTGTGAAATCGGCCTGACTGGTTTTGGAAACCGGTCTGACCGGTTTTGGTGGAACCGGTCTAACCGGTTTGGGAACCGGCCTGACCGGTTTGTGCCCAGAGTTGGCACTTGTTCAGGGGGAGCTTGCATATGTGCAGGGGGAGCTCTTGTATGCTTTGCTGGTTTGTGCTCTTTGCTTGAGCATGGTTTTATCTCGGATGTGTCGAGCCGTTGCCCTTGCCTAAGGGGTCCGAGACTTGTCTTCTTCAAGTGATCTTGTTCTTTGCCTTTCTCGCCTTTTGATTGCTTGTTGAAGTTTCTTTTTATTTGTTTCTTTTCTGTTTCATTTTCTCTGTGGTTACCAAATGTGTGTGTTGTCAATGCACTCATCAAGGGGGAGATTGAGGACCATGTGTGGTTCGAGGACCGGTGGATGGTCGCTTCCTTGTGTGATGAGTGATTGACAACGTTGTGTGGACTGATTCTTGGCTAAGTAATGCAGGTGTACGTTACGGCTTGATTGGTGTTGGTGCAGGTGAAGAACAAGCGCGAAAGGTCGTCGCCAGTGAGGCCTCCAGGTGTGGAGAAGACAAGTAGGCTTTGTTTGAGGGACCCGGTGGCCAGCGGGGTCAAGTGCGGGCCGCATGGTGGCAAGAACAACAAGATGAAGTCGGTGGACGGTTTCTTGGTTGAGCCACAAAACCAAGGTTGAGCCTAGACTTCGTGGGAGCCAAGTCATGAGTGGTGATTGGCGAAGGCTACATCAAGTTCGCGGGGTTTGCGGTGGTTCACCAGAAAATCACCGGGTTACTCGGCTGAGCCACAAAGCCGAGGCCGAAGACCGGGCGTGGCTGTCTGGTCGAAACTGACCTGACCGGTTTGGAGAACCGGTGTGACCGGTTTCGGGTCGCAGGGCGCTGGAAGCTTCGAAGGGGAGGACACGCGTCGGGATCGCAAGGCTTGCGTCGAGGCTACGCGAGGTGCTGTTGCCGGGCATCCGTCCGATGGTGCAATGAAGACAAATTCCCAAAGTTCCCTTGGTGGGCTTGTATCCCTAGTTATTAAGTAAGGGTATTTTAGACTTTCGGTTGCCTCCATATAGCCCATGAGGTGAGAGGATGGCAGCCAACTCTTGGAACCCTAGTTCATTTGCTTTCCTATTTTCCCTTCCTATTTTCTTAGGATTTCCATAGGACTAGCTTGAGAGCTTCATGGTGAGATCTTATTGAGAGGGTTGGATGATCGGGCGGCAAGCTAGACCTTGTACGAACCTTTGTGGCATGTATAGATGATTCGGCGTGGTTCCTCAAGGCCTTGTTGTGTTGTTCCCGGTTGTTCTTGGTGGTGATTTTCGGTGCCCTCTCTTGGTGGTTTTCTCGGGGTGTTTTCGGGACCTTGCTCTTAGGGAATTGATGGGGGAAATTTGTGGGAACCCTTCGTGGTTCTTGGGCTGTGATTCCCCTCCCAAATCCGTGGGTTAAGGGGCTCGATTTTGGTGGTTTCAGAGTTCTAGGGTTGGAGGTGCTCTTGAGGGTTGACTTTCGATTCCTCTTGATTGAGTGGGTTTTGGGGACCGAGCTTCTAGCCAAGGGTAGCCCACGAGGTACCCCAACTATCCCCAAAGTCTCACTTTGATCTGTGGAACGAATCGGGAGATCGATTGGAGGAAGTGTTGAGTTTTTCCCGCTGGCTGTGTTCTTCCCGACTGTCCAGGCAAAAACCGGTTTCGCCCTGTGGGCTGTCAAGAAGGGTTTTTGAACAAGGAAGTCTCTGTTGTGCCATGGCTTCTTTTGTTCAGACGTGGAAAGGTTCTTGAGGTGTTTTGGGTCTTTGGGGAGGTTCTAGACAAAGTCGGTCTGACCGGTTTGCCAAACCGGTCTGACCGGTTTGGGCTGCCAGCAGCCGTGTCGTGTGTGTTTCCGCTGTGTGTGTGCTGTGGCTGTTGGTTGGGTCTTGCTCCTAGGTTCAGTAGCACTTCAGTGGCCACGTGAACTTGGCAAGAGAAGCTTGCGGAGGTGCACGAGTGAAATCGGGTTCATAGGCCGAGTTCTTGGATAGAATTTTTATCGGCCCCCATTCACTCCCCCCCTCTCTGGTTCGCCATTTCGGTCCTTCACCTGGTTGGTGGCCCACACGACCTCCTCAAGAGCTTCCAGAAGATTCCCCAGACGACCTTGTCCAGACGAGAAGACAGCTTGGCGCGCAAGGAAGCCCGGATGGATTAAGGCAGCTCAGATAAGCCTTCCATGATGTAAACAGACTAGAGATAGGTTTCCCTGTGGTAACCGACCTGGACTCCAGTCCACCGACCTTGTCTGTCGCCCAATATAAGGCGGGCAAGGGCGTCCTCCCGGGGACAAGCCAACACATGCAACCAACAGACCGTCGATAGGTCGCCATGTAATCTCACCGCGCCATCAATACAAATTGAAGAACTGGACGAAGGGTTTTACTCTCCGGAGGCCCAAACCAGTATAAAATCGCCTTGTCCTTGTGTCTCGTCGTAATTTCCGTGTGCTACACTAGCATAACCATCGCGTTCTTAGCTCCCGATCTCCCCGCCGAACAAATAAACCACAGGGATTAACACCCCCGTGGGCTGTCCAGATCTCACCATCTGACACAATTCATGATAGACAGGGAGACAAAGAATCTCCGAAAGTCTGTACTCGCCTCAAAAGTTGTGAACCCCTTTACATGTGCCCTCGCGCCCCTTTTATAGGGAGACGAAGGGACTTTTACATTCCGAGAATACCCTCGAATCTAAGGAATATTCCTAATGTGAACATGTACACGCATGACTTTTACATCCCGTGATTTACGGGGGTTAATTCCGTGCATTTACAAGCCTGCCATTAGTTCACACTCCAAACCTAGACTTTTGAGGTGACGTCTTTGACTTGGCTCCTTCCTGATCCTCGAATCTCTTATTCATGAAGATCACCGCTCGTTGTGGCTCCCGAATCAAGACTCCACCAGATTCCCGAACTTCGCAGGTTCCTTATTCCAGAACTTCACAGGTTCCTTATTCTAGAACTTCACAGGGTCCTGATTCCAGAATTTCGCAGGTTCCTGATTCTAGAATTTCGTAGATTTCAACCATCCTGAAATAGACAACAGATTCGGGCATAGGAGCCAAATTCTGCTATTATTTTCGCACATTATTTGAAGGCCTGAAAAACACTTGAAACTTGTTAGGATTTCCTTACGAACACTTCTCTTTCACGAAACTGAACCTTTCACCCCGAAGGTGATTCACGAACTTATCTCACAAATTTCGGCAAACCCGACGTTTCGAGGGTGTAAGTTTTTTGCCTAATTTTCCAACACTAGCCCCTCGGGGAAGCGGGTTGACTCCGACGATCCGATTCCACGAAAACTCTTGAATTCTGGTGAAAAACATCTCCCTCGGAACGTCAGAGTGGACACGCGTCCTCCAGAATACTCGCAACGGTCATATCGAGGAAGTTTTCTTGAAACTACCCCCTCACCCCTATAAATAGAGAGCTTGCACTGTAAAATTTTGTTCACCGTTTTCTCGCTTTCTTCGAAAGTTTGCAAGGATTTTCGCAAAAGAGCTCTTCGCGACGAGGAGTCTTAAGTTCGAGTTTTCCTCAGTTTTCAAAGGTATTGTTTTCTTCACTTTTTGTCTTGTTCTTTCGAATTCGAACATCCTTTTTCGTGCATTTTGCTTCATAAGAATCATCTTAGGATTTGCCTTCATATTATTGATAACTAGGTGGCCCGTGTTAAAAGCACAGCTAGACCCATGACTTCAGAAGAGTTGGCCGCTGCTGGTATTTCGTCTACTGGGGAAGAAGTTCATGGATCTGAGAACATTCAACCTCAAGAGGGTAACCTAGTTCCTACCACTGTCCCTGACTCTGAGAATTGTGAAGATGGGGAGATCAGATCCGAGGAAAAATCTGGTGCTGAAGAAGATCTCAGAGATGTGGATGCTGATCCGAGGGAGCTTATTGCTGCGAGACGTTCAAAATCATTCCCTCCATCCTTCATTTTCGGTGAATCTAAGGTCACCACAAATCTGATCAGGGAATACGAGGTGGCCGGGTTCTTCCCTGCTGGGGACGGTCGTGCCCCTCTTGATGAGCAGATTCCTACTCCCGAAGCTGATGAAGTCGTCGTGTTTCACGACTTCTTCACTTGCGGACTCAGGTTCCCTTGCGATCCCCTTGTGCCTGCGATTCTGGACAAGTTTTTCGTGAAAGTTTATCAACTATCACCGAGTTCGTTTCTGGAGTTGTCCAAGTTTTTTTGATTATGAAGACCTTCAGATGTAACTTTAGTGCTGATGTGTTCGCACGACTATTTGAGCTAGTCATCGAGCCAGATATCATCAAATTTGACGACGACCAATACTACGAAGCACACTACACATGCTGCACCTTCAACACGCGTAGGCAAAATACGCGAAAAGGCCTTACACGAATTCAGATTGCACCGTGCTGCAAGACTAATTTCTCTGAAGATTGGAGTTCTTTTTGTTTTATGTGAAGGTGGACATGTCTAAGATCCGTGGCTACACTGGACCAGCTTACCCTCTCTGCTCGCCCATTGAAGCATTAACCGCTATTTGCACTGCTCCTTACAATTATCGGGCAGTTGGATTCAGGAATTGCGAAAGTGCATTCCACTTGGCCGGCATGATTCTCGGTGGCCGTGACATTATTGAGGAGTTCGTTGGTGCAGAAATTTGGCTGATTTCTTATAGATAGGCTCCTACTAAAATCGTAGACTTCAATGTGAACCAGGCGACACAAGAAGTGCCCTTTCCCCGATTCGGCCTTCAGCTGAAGGAAGGCCAGAGTGCCGAAGAGTTCATGGATGAAATAGAGAAGAAAGTGAACGCCATGATTGGCAAATCTTCCATGAATGAATACAAGGCTTACAAAAATTTGGTAAAGCACAAAAGAAGGATCAATCGGGTATTCTCTTAAGTTTGTGGTGAAAAGTCTTTCCGCTCTCGTCACCCGGGAATTATTGTGAAAGCTCCAGCTGTTGCCGTGGCCAGCTGCTCAGCCGCACCTCTGAAAGCCCCCAGAGGGAAATTTTTGAAGAAAGGAAAAGTAGATACAGATGAAACATCCTCTTCCATGGTTCGTCCTGAGAAGACAAAATCTCTCGAATCAAATAAACGGAACCGTAAATCGTCTGAAGCTGTTTCGGACGTCAAACTTCAGGCGGCTTCCGGCCTCGCTCGACTTAGCCGAAAGAAGATTAAAAAGGCTGTAAAGAAGGTTGCTGTTGCTGAAGTTCGGCGAGTCCCTTCTGCTTTTGACGATGACATGATCATCGAACCCAGCCACAAAGGTTTTTCCTCTTGCCTATGGCCTAACTTGAGATTCGATGTTCGTAGACATTGCACTCCAGGTTCTGAGAATGAATTCGTGGATGTTGAAACTTTTTCAGATGATGTGGCTGAAGTCCGGAAGGAGGTTACATCACCTGTCGTTGTTGCTGCTGTTGCTGAAGTTGCTGACCCTCGGCCTTCTGGTCCCCAAGATGAGGCTTCTCCCAAATTCACCAAGGAGTTGGAGATGACTGTTCACAGGGGTGAAAGTCCTGTGCAAAATGTTCCTTTGGTCGAGACTCGCGAAGATCTTCCTGAAGGCCAGAACCCTTCTCTCTCGATTGTTACCTTCAATAAAAGTTTTGGTATGTCATATCGAGAGGAACTGCTAAGTGTTGGTTATGAAAACGCTGCTGCGGGAGAGACGCGTCTAAGCTTTTAACATTGTGGAACTTGTCTAAATTCGTGGATGAAACAGGAGAAGGAGCTTCAGAATAGGCGCCTCCACCGCTCAGCAAGACTGCCCGGGATTCAGAAAAGCAATCCTCTACATCCTTGAAGAAAACATCTGCAAGTCCAGTACCTAGTGGCCGTATTACTATGGAGACCCTTAGCAAAAAAGGTTTGTGACCTATTTCCCCTACTTAGCTCCATTCTCAGCTTTCCTTGCAACTTCTGAATTCCGTGACTCTTTACTATTATTTGTTGTTATAAATTTTCCAAATTTCGAAGCACTTCTTTGGACGTACCAACCTCTAAGATTGAAGAGTATCAGAAGGCTTACGCCTTGAAGGCTTCACTTCTTGGAAAGATCGCTTCCGAACGCTTGGTGGAGCAAGAGGAGGCTGCTAAGAAAATGTCTAGAGAATCCAGGAAACTTAAGCGTGACTTCAATTTGGCTCAGGCTGCGAATTTGGACTTGGAAAGGAAGGTCGCTGAACTGGCTGATGCTTTGAAGAAGTGTTAGGATGAAAAAAGATCGCACAAAATAGGAAGAAGGTTGCCGAAGAAGCCCTTGAGCGTTCGAAAAAAGATCTTGAAAAGCTACAAAAGACTCATGATGAGGACTTGAGATTCATTGAAAATCTTCACAAGGATCATGACAAGTCTTCTAAGGCTGCCGAAGATCTTCGAATCAACAACGCTGATCTTGCGAAGACGTTGAGCAGCAAAGAGCAGAAGATTCAAGATCTTGAGAAAGCATTGGCTGATCGAGACGAGGCTTCTAGGAAAGAGGTTTCAGAAATTAAAATAAGTTGAAGCTTTTGTTCGAGAAGTACGGGGAAGCCTTGCGAGAGTATGGTGTTTGCCCTGCTCCGCTTACTGCTAGCGTAGAAATTTCCAATTTTATGAAGTGGATCGACACAAAGTTCAAGGCACTTCCTAGGGTTATATCTGGTGCAAGCGATTTTGCTGCCGCTTTATCGGTTGAGAGTATCTTGAAGCTTCTTCATGATTTCGACTGTGCTGACCTTGTCAAGTTTCGTGAGAAACTTTCACAATTTCTCGATGCTTCGAGTACCTCAAGAATTCGCCCCAACGAAGACATCTTGGCTATCAAGGCTAAATTTGCAAGGGAATTCTGGTTCGCGAATATCGCTTGTGCTAAGCTGGACTAGGTTAGTTTCTCGAAGACGTTACTGGTTTTTTGTAAGTATGTGAATTTTCCTTCTTTGGTTTTCTTAAGTCTTTCCATTTGTTCTTTTTCAGTTGATTCATGAACAGATGCAAGGGAAAGGCATCGAGGCTCTGGAGTCTTCTTTGAAGCTGAGGATAATGAAGACACTGATGATGGTGAAGAAGATTTTGAAGAAGACGGCGGAGACGGCAGCAGCAGCGGTGATGCTGAGGATAGTTCTGACCACGACGAGTCTTCCCCGAAGGTTGACATCACGAACTGAGATGCTCAAAAAATTTGCCTCTAATGCAATTGGTATAAAACTTGTAAATTCGGGGGTTGTGAACCCTTCTCTAAACAGTTGTCTTGTAAATCTTAACCTGTGTAGGTCCTGCAAGGTGGGCCTGCGCAGGATGTGATACCCTTACGAATTCATCGTGGAAATCAAGTGATGATTAGCGGTGAATCTTGGCGACTGTTTAAGGAAGCTTATCCTGATCGAGATTTTTCCGATTTTTGGCTTGAAGCTTCTCTGAATTTCTCGATATGTAGTTTTGATATTTCCACATTTTTTCTTCTTCGGGATGGTGCACTCCTGCTGCTGTGGCTTCGAGCTCCTCAATCCTTATGAAGACGGAGCCCCTTAGCCCGAAAACTGACGAATATGATTTCTCTTATGCTAGTGATGTTATAGAAAATAATGGTCGCGACCCTAGACACATTGTCGAACTTTCAATCTGATTTTGACTGTAATATGTAATTACCTTGTGTACGAAATTTTGTGTGTAATTAAGGTAATAATGACGTTTTTCTTGATGAAAAAACGTCACCCTCCCCCACTTTGCCGTTTTGCACACAAAGTTTTGCGGTTGTCTAATGATTGAAAACTCTTTGCTAGTGTCTCTTTCTGCGAACCTGCTGCGAATTTCTTTGCGAATCCTGAGATCATGACGATTGTAGCGTAAGTCGACAAAATTTGTTTTACGAATTTTGTGGACTTTACTATCTTGGCATACTTGCCCCGGTTGATATCGCAACTTTCAGTTGCTTCAACCATCTTATCTTGCGAACGTTAGCTTTCACAGAGAATCCAACCCCTTGGCCTCATGGGAGAAACTTTCACTGATGATTCTTGAATAAATCATTGTTAAATACGATTCGTGATTCTTGTTTTGGATTTTTCACACATGAAAATTCTTAACGAAAACATATATAGTTCGTTAGTCACTATCCTTAATTATTTCCGAACTTTTGGTAAATCATCCCTTCGCGATGGGAATTGGGCCACAACTTGTTGTTGTCTCAGGCCTCTTGATGGGAATTCCTTTAATGGTGGGATTTAGGCCACAACTTGTTGTTGTCTCCGGACTTTCGGTGGGAATCCCTTTGATGGTGGGATTTAGGCCACAACTTGTTGTCTCCGGCCTTTCGGTGTGAATCCCTTTGACGGTGGGATTTAGGCCACAACTTGTTGTTGTCTCTGGCCTTTCGGTGGAAATCCCTTTGACGATGGGATTTAGGCCACACCTTGTTGTTGTCTCCGGCCTTTCGGTGGGAATCCCTTTGACGGTGGGATTTAGGCTTTCACGTAGCCATCGGCTATCATGGAGCCCCTTCACAATCTTTCCTTTCTCATAATGGAATTTCGGCTATCACGAAGCCTTTCATGAACTTTTCTTTCACACGATGGAATTTTGGCTATCACGGAGCCTTTCACGAATTTTTCTTTCACGCGATGGAATATTGGCTATCACGGAGCCTTTCACGAATTTTTCTTTCACATGATGGAATATTGGCTATCACGGAGGCTTTCACGAATTTTTCTTTCACACGATGGAATTTTGGCTATCACGAAGCTTTTCACGAATTTTTCTTTCACACGATGGAATTTTGGCTATCACAGAGCCTTTCAAAATTTTTTCTTTCACACGATGGAATTTTGGCTATCACGAAGCCTTTCACGAATTTTTCTCATGGTGGAGCTCACGAGACACATGATCTGGGGGGAGACTCTTTTCATATATATCACAAAGAGTATTTACATAGGATCTACCTCGTTAAAAACCTTGGCTATTGATTTAGAGCCCTCTTTGCAAGGAAAAGAGTACGATCCTCCTTATTCTAAGGAAATTGCGAAAAAAGTAAATTTTTTTGTTCCTGAAACTACTTATAGACTCGTGGTTCGGGCTTTTTGAATTTTTATAGAATGTAAACTTACGAAAAGAAACGCTGAACAAAAATAAATCTTACTAACTTCAGGACTCTCTAGGGTAATACCTCTTCAAGCTATCGGCATTCCACGAATATGGTAGTTCTTCACCAATTTGACTTAACAGGCGAAAAGCCCCTGGCATGCTTGTTTCCTTGGCTATGAATGGCCCTTCTTTATATAGTCCAGGGGGTGGGTTCCTAGTCGGTTACAAGGCAGGAGTCCTAGTAGGATTACACGGAGCGAGTCCTAGTAGGAGTACAGGGGAATTCTAGTAGGAGTCCGTCTTCTACTCTTCCTCCTTCCTTGCATGAGTACCCGGGGAGTATGCCCGACAAGCCCCCGAGCACATTGTAGTAGAGAGTAGTAGTTCGAGTAGTCTTGAAGCCTCTGCGAGTAGTTCTTGAGCGTCCTCGAGTACTGCTTGGAGAAGTCTTCAATAGTACTTGAACTGCCGCGAGGCTGGAAGGTGGTCCAGCTCATCAGTCTTGAAGTCGAGATTATATGGAAGTGCGGTTGCAAAATCGCACTCCATATGGAGTAGCCCTCGAGCCTTAGGTTGAGTTGCAGACTCTAGCTGAGGGTCAATCTTGATTCCAAATCTTCCGTCTTAAAAAATTTGAATGATGGGTGTAGCATAGCGACCCCCGGAGCCTTGAAATGATTAGGTAATCAATCCAAGGGTCTTCAGTGTTCGCGAAAGCCATCATCTGAGTACTCTTGTAGCGTTCAGCCCCCGAGCTCGTCGCCAAGAGAGCCGTAGGAGCCATGTCGAGTAGTTGTTGGTGCTGAGCCCACGAGCTAGAGAGCTAGCAGAGACTACTCGAGTTGTTGTCGAGTAGTGATTTGGTGCGTAGCCCCCGAGTTCGGGAACTAGCCGCGCCGGTGGAGGTACACGGAGCGTACTGGAAGTCGTCGCCGGAGCTTGACCTGAAAGTAGAGATGCGTACATTATGTAGCATTTTTGTAGAAATTGAATCTACAAATGACAAATACAAATATGAATATAGATGTAAATGTCATGTGTCATGCTCTTATTTCGGTCGTAAGGCGTCGAGTAGTTAGCCTGATGCGGTTTAGCGCCTAGTCTCTGTGGTCGCTGTTTAGCCATAGCCGCTGGGGGCGTGGAGGCATGACAGGAGAGCTGGTTTAAGCGCTCGGTCTCTGAGGAGCCTGTTTAGCCATAGCCGCTGGGGGCGTGGAGGCATGACGGGAGAGCCGAGGCTTTGCGCGGATCAAGGCGTGTGCTACTGTAGTGAGACCATTAAGAGGTAGACAAAAGTAGTCGACATGGCGACAAGAGAGAGCGCGATTGGTCGTTGTTCCGCATGGCGAAGAGCAGGATTGTGCAGTGCCTCCTCAGGGCGTAGCCGTTGTGCGTCTCCAGCACTCAGTACATGAAACATCGTGGCAAGAGCCTCCTAATTTGGTGTACCAAGCCTGTGACAGTCAGTCAACGATCTCCAAGGAATAGCTGGCACGGTGTAGCTCTGCTAGCAGGTAGCTGTTGAGAGGCGTACACGGAGTAGTCTTCAGCGTTGGTTCCTGTATGCGGAAAACAAGCCGAAGAAGAAATAATTATTGAAATAAGTGACTTAGCTTGATTCGTGGACGAGAGTTGACGAAGCCGTGGCGGTTGGTGATGGAGTCGCGACGGTTGTTGCCGAAGTCGACTAGTTAGAGGTGGATCCGGACTAGTTGTTGATGCCGCGGGAGCCGCCCTCGACTAGTTTTCTAGTTGAAACTAGTCGAGATAAGTAGTCGAGGTAGTCGTACGCCCAGAAGACGACGTCGCGGCGGCGTACGGCGTAGTCGATGTAGAGCCGCTGCGGCCGAGAGACGAGTACTCGCGGCGCACGGCAAGGTTGACGTAGAGCCCGTGCGGCCGGGTGACGAGTAGTCGCAGTGCACGGTGAAGTTGATGTAGAGCCGGTACGACGTAGTTGACGTAGTCGTAGCTGCGTACGTCTTCCAGGTGCATGGAGCAAAGAACTCGGAGAATCCTTGGTAGCTTCTGGTGTGTGCGTGTAGCATAATTCAATGAGTTGATGGCACGCTCCAAAATCAGGGGACAACGCTTTGTCTTCATGCGTGTAATGTCGAATTGCTCTTGTATGTCCTAGAATTGATTACGGAATCTTGGCCTGGATGCGTGATAGCTGCTGGACTGATCCACTTTGATTCGGATTTGGACAGTGATGTGTCCATCTTGATCTCCAACCCGACGACTTGGGAACCGAGGCGAAAAAAAGGAATTGGCGCTGTTTCCGCTTGGTTCATGTGCTTCTCTCGGATACGGCGAGTTGACGTGGAGAACTTCAAACTCGGCGAATTGGAATCCGTTTGCGCCGAGTAGATTGATCTGGATTTGGTCCTTCGAATTCACCTGATAATCGTGACGATGGCCCCACGGTGGGCGCCAGCTGTCGGTGTTTAAACCTCTCGATCTCCATGGGAGGTACCCGCAGCAAGGTAGAAGGTGAGGATCGCCATGATCTGGAACCCGAAGGTACGCGCGAGGACACAAGACATGAGATTTATACAGGTTCGGGTAGCCGAAGTAGCTACCCTACGTCCTGTTTGCTGTAGTATTGCGCCCTGCGCTTGGGTGTTGTTCCCCGGAGGGATTGTGGATGTCCTCCTAGGTACCCGGCCCTCCTTTATATAGTCCAGGGGGCGGGTTCCTAGTCGGTTACAAGGCAGGAGTCCTAGTAGGATTACACAGAGCGAGTCCTAGTAGGAGTACAGGGGAATTCTAGTAGGAGTCCGTCTTCTACTCTTCCTCCTTCCTTGCATGAGTACCCGGGGAGTATGCCCGACACCATGATTCTTGGAGTTTTCTAGGGTTCTCCCAATTCTTCTTTTATTTTAGAACTAAATCTCCAGCCTTGATGTCTTTTCTGACCACTTTTCTATCCTTCCATGTCTTAGTTTCTTTCTAGTACTTCTCGATGTTTTCAGTAGCTTCGAGAATCGTTAATTCGATCATATCTTTCTCTACTTTTTGGTCGACTTCTTCGATTTCTTTTCCCTTTAGCACTCTCATGCTTTCATTGTTGATTTCTTCTAGGGTCATTGCTTCGGTGCCAAAGAGTAAGCGAAAAGGTGTGAAACCCGTCGCTCTTGATACTGTGGTATTATGAGACCAGATTACTTTCGGCAATTCATCAGTCCACTTGCCTTTTTTCTGGTTGAACAAGCACGTCTTGATTCCTGAAAATATCTCGTCCATTTGCTCTTTCGACAACCCCGTTAGACGGCGGATGATATACTGACGAAAACTTCGCGTGAGTACCCAAAGTTTTGCAGTATTCTTTGAAGGAATAACAATCAAATTGTTTCCCATTATCCGCGGTCAATTCTCTTGGAACCCCGAATCTGCATACTATATTTTGCCAGAAGATTTTCTGAATTGTTGGTGCTGTGATATTCGCCAAAGCTTTCGCTTCCACCCATTTGGTGAAGTAATCCACAGCCACAACTGTGAATTTGCAGTTTCGTTTAGCTGTTGGTAGTGGTCCAACGAGGTCCATTCCCCACCTTTGCAAAGGCCATGATGGTGGAATTAGGTGAACTAGCATGGATGGTAAGTTTTGTTGATTCATTGTTTTTTGACATGCTTCACATTCTCGAACTAATTTCTTTGCATCGATGTTTATGGTAGGCCAGTAGAATCCCTGCTTTATTGCTTTACCTGCTAGAGCCCTTGTGCCTATGTGTGCACCGCAGAATCCGTTGTGGATTTCCTTGAGAAGTTCGAGACCTTTTTCGGAGGTGATGCATCTTAGCCATGGTTCAGTTACTCCTGACTTGTATAGCTCTCCATTGACTACCGCATAGCCCCTTGCCCTTTGCTTCAATCTTTTTTCCTCCAATTCATCTTGTGGTTCGTAGTGACCCCTCAAGTATGCCATGATTTCGGCTCTCCAATCGGGATTCTCCACAACATTCATGATTTTTGGCTTTGTTTCCTTGATGGACGGTTCTTTGATGATTTCGAAGAACACGTCAGGAGGCATTGCTTGATTTCTGGTTGCTGCTTTTGCTAGCTTGTTTGCTTCATTATTGTCGTCTCTTGGTATGTGTTGCACTAAATAACCTTTGAAATGCCTTTCCATTTCTCTGACCTTCTCAAGGTATTTCATCAAAACAGGATTCCTTGCTTTGCTCTCTTTTTCAATATGTTCCTGAATAACTTTGGAGTCTGTCTTAATGATGAAGGTTTGCTGACCAAAGCTTTCATCTTCCTTAATGCCAGAAGTAGGGCTTCATACTCAGTTGTGTTGTTCGTGGAATGCTCGTCATTCGCGAATATGAGCCGAGATGCATATCTTAGCACGACTCCTGTTGGAGATGATACAACCACTGAAATTCCAACCCTCTTGTGACACCAAGCTCCATCACATCACACTACCCAAGGCGCAAGCTTCTCTTCGCCAGGATTGTGAGTTGGTGAAGTCCAGTCTACGACAAAATGTCAAGACTTGCGATTTTATTGCGCTTCTTCTCTCAAAGTCTACAGTGTATTCTGATAATTCAACACCCCATTTGATAATTCAGGTGGATGCTTCTTTGTTTGCAAACAAATCACTCAGTGGTTGATTTGTGATGACTCTTATTCTGTGACCCTCGAAGTAGTGTCTTAGTTTTCTCGCGGCCATTACAACTGCATATGCTATCTTTTTCAACTCAGAATAAAAGAGTTTTGACCCTGAGAGATCTTCTGAAGTGAAGTATACTGGGATTTGTTTGAACTTCCCTTCTTCTTCCTTCTCTTGTACTAGCATGGCACTTACAACCGAATTTGAGGCAGACAAATATAACAGAAGTGGTGATTTTGGCTCGGGAGGGCACAACTTAGTCATATTTGACAAGTAGTCTTTGAGTTCTTGAAAAGCTTGTTTCTGAGTTTCGGACCATTGAAAGTTCTTGGAACTTCTGAGAACTTGAAAGAAAGGCAAACTTCTTTCTGCAGCCCTAGGAATGAACTTGTTGAGAGCAGCAACTCTCTTTGTTAACTTTTGCACATCCTTTACCGAAATTGGGTCTTGCATTTCAATCAGCGCTTTGATTTTGTCGAGGTTTGCCTCTATGCCCTTTGTTGAAATGAGACATCCAAGAACTTTTCCCTTGTGAATGCCAAAGACACATTTCTCAGGATTCAATCTGAGGTTCGCTGCTCTGAGATTTGTGAGAGTTTCTGCCAGATCGCCAATGTGATCTCTTCTTTGGATGCTTTTGACTACTATGTCATCAACATATGCTAAAATGTTCCTCCGGAATTGAGGGTGAAGAACTATTGCTATCATTTTCGAAAATGTACACCCTACATTCTTCAGCCCCTCTGGCATTCTTATGAAACAAAATGTTCCGAAAGGAGTAATGAAGCTTGTTTCTCTTCATCTTCTCTCCGCACTCTAATTTGGTGATATCCTAAGAACATGTCCAGGAGTGAGAGCATTTCACTGTTGGCCACATCATCCACAATTTTGTCTACCCTCTCCAAGGGAAAATCGTCCTTCTTGCATGCCTTGTTCAGATCTATGAAGTCTACACACATTCTCCATTTCCCGTTTTTCTTCTTCACTGGTACAGTGTTGGCCAGCCAGACTGGATACAAGACTTCTCTGATCACTTTCGCGTCTTGAAGTCTTTGTACTTCAACCTCTACTGCCTTCACTTTTTCTTCGGACATTTTTCTGAGTTTTTGCTTTTTTGGTGTTATTTTTCATCTGTTTCCAGGGTATGTTCGATGATATCTCTGTCAACACCTTGCAGGTCTTTTTCTGACCAGGCGAAGACGTCTTTGTTCTTATTCAAGAATTGTATGAGCTCTTTTTCTTCTTCGGGGTTGAGATGAGCCCCTATCGTGACTGCTCTATCAGGCATGTCATCCAGGTATACTTTCTTGGTTTCACCATCAGCAACTATCTCAATTTTCTTTTTGTCTCGCTTAGCCTCAATGTACGGTTCTCTCTTTTCTTCGGGAGAATTCAGCTAATATACGTTGGTCTGCACTAGGGTATGACCCTTTTCTATATTTCTAGCCTCTTGCTGATCGTCGAACACGGTGATAACTCATTTGGGCGCTGGTATCTTCATACACAAGAACTATTGTCTTATGACAGTGTCAAATTTGTTCATGAATCTTCTGCCGAAAATCGCGAGATATGGATGATATATATCAACCACATCGAAAGTGAGAGTTTCTGTTCTGGCGTTGTCAGGATCTCCAAAAGATACTGAAAGGGATACTTTTCCAACTGACTTGATTAGCTTTCCTCCGAAACCCTGTAATGGGTATTCTGGTGGATGCAACATGTGCTGAGTCAAGTTCATTTTCTCGAAAGTTTTCAAGAACAAGATATCTGCCAAACTTCCATTATCTACTAGAAATTTTCCAATTACCCATCCGGCTATGTTCACCTCGATGACCATGGCATCATTGTGGTTCGTGGACTTCAGCTTGAAATCTTCTTCTGTGAATGTTATCGGCACCTTGGCCCATTCTGGTCATGCAGCTAGACCATCGTTGTTGATTGTGTTCACGGATCCGAAATAGTTGTTTCTCTGCCTTTTGGTTTCGAACTCCATAGCTGATCCTCCTGTGATGGGCATAATTGTTTTGAAAGATGGCAAAGCTTTCGGGTTTTGAGTTTTTGAACTCAATTCTGGTCTTGACGAATTATCAGGTGGTGGCGGCAATATTTCTTAGATTGGCTGCGGCTGTTGGATTGACTGAATTGCTTGCGATTGAGGGTAGAACTGCTGAGAAGGTTGCCAAGATGGTTGCTGTGACGCCCCAGGTTTTTAATTAACGTTAACGCCAATGACCGAATCAGCTGAGTCAAACCGGCTGACACTGGTCAAACCTAGGTCAACCTAGGTCATCACCTCGAAAACCTCGCCAATGAACCCTATTGAACCCCTTGACCAAGTCTACACACACCCGTGGTCAACCCTTGGTCAAAGACACGGTCAAACCCGGCTTAACCATTGATGTCGGCGAATGTCTTCCGGAACTTTTGCCGTGTTCTCCAAATTTCACCTAAACACTTCAAAATCTACCTTTATGAAAGTTGTCCAGTTTGTTGAGGGACACAACTTTCATGTAGATTGACATTTCCAATTTTGAGTGGAAATTGGTGAAAAACTTGGTCGACTAACAGTACCTCCTGTTTACCGGAACATGGCGACATTCGAAGTTTGGCAGTAATTTGTGCAAAATCCCTTGAGAAAAACACCATACAACCTTTGTAAAAGTTGTATAGGGTAGTGAGATCTACAACTTTCCTATTTACCACTCTGTGCACTTCTATTCAAATTTTTTAAGTTCTACGCGTTCAAATAGGGGCACACCGAAATTAATCCTGCCAGAACGCGCCCGCGCCGCGCCGCCGCGCGCCTGTCCGCGTGCGTGCGCGTCGGGCACGCTCACCTCGGCGTCCGCGCCCCCGCTCGCGCCTTCCCAAGGACCCGCTCGCGCCTTCCCAACAACTGCTTCCCCGAGGCGCCTAGTGCCCCGTGCCGCCCGTACGGGCCTCGCACTGCCGTGCATTCCTACCGAGGCCGGCGCACATACCTTGGGACGTCGCTGTCGGTCCGGTGGTCACAGGCAGGCACACCGGTCGCCCTTAAAAGGAGCCGCTGCCTTTTCCTCCTGCGTCGAGTCCCGTCCACGCTCTTGCACTCCGCCGTGCGCGCCACCAGAGCCGGCACCTTCCCCACCGCCCAGCCAAGCTAAGGCGTCTCCCCCTCTCTAACCCGACTGCTCAAGCTCGCCGACGTACCCACCTCCCCCACGGAGCCGCCCCTCGCCGGAACGGCGGCCGCGGCGGCCACCACCGCCGGCCGCCGGTGTGCCCGCCCCTCGGCAACTCCTCTCCCCAACCGAGCCCCCAAATCAAACCCTAGTAGGCCCTAGGCCACTCCCCTACCCTCCCCGGTCGGACTCCGGCGAACCCTCGCCGGAATTTCACCGGATTACCGCCGGCCGACACCCCAGGGACCCAATTGCAGGCCTTCCAATCTTTCCAGGGGCTCAGCCGCAAAGTAAGGGTATATCTGTAAGGATCTAATCATTCCAAGGGTCTGTCCGCAAAACTGAAACTTCAATAGTAAAGTGCCTTTGCTGATTCTTGTAAATGGCGTAGAAAATCGTAGAAAAACAGAAAAATGCAAACCCAATTGTGTTGGATTCCTGATAAAAAATCCCACAACTTTTGTTATTCTTGCCTGAGCTAGCTCCGGATAGTTTTTGCATGAAAAATAGAAATGTGAAAAACCTAGATCTACAATATCTCAAAATATATAAATCTTCTGTAGCTAATTTTTGGATATGTTATGTGTTAGGCCATGACTAGCTCCTGTACTAAACATTGCACAAAGTTATGTTGTAAATCTTTTTATAAAAATTGTTTTCCATTTCTGCAGAATCTGCATAAATGATTTTTGTAGCTAAAAATAATTAGATTCTTGCAACCAACCTTTGCATACTATCTTGTTAGTCCAAAATACACCTCTGGTGAATTAATCACAATTTTATAATCACCAGAAATATTTATTCTTGAATTATGCTTGTTTTTTCTTTGTAAATGCATAACTCAAGTTTCATAATAGTTCTAGGTGTATATGCTGCATCCCTAGGCTAGTTTTGGACCATATAACATGTGTGATAAAGTTTGGATCAGTTTGTTGAGTATTTATTTTTGTGTGCATTTACCTTGTCCTTCTAGCTAGCTTTTGTTATTTTCAAAAATAAATTAACTTCTAGCTATCCAAAGCATGCATGTTGGTCCAGTGACTTGTTATAGGTGTTTAGTGTTAAACACACCCTTCCACTGAATTTTATTGATTAATTTCATGAATAAAAGCTACGAAGGCCATTAAGGGCTTAATAGTCCTTTAAATGGGAGAAATCACCAACCATTGTGTGTAGTTGTAAATCATTTTAAAAAGGCTAAGTATACCCACCCACTACTGTTTGTGAAGTTAAATTAAATTATTTACATATATATGTACACAGTCACTATCAAAAGAATATTTAATAAAGAACTGCATATTGTTCCTCTTTGGAAGAGTATACTAAATGTATTTCTTATCTAATGTGTCCAACTAATACACCCCTTGGTTGTCATTTATTGTTTGTGGTTAATTAAATTAAAAATCATCGAATAAATCTTGCGTTTGCATCTTCGTGTAGATCTTTCCACCAGTAGTCTTACGCTCGTACCGGAAGGAGGAGACGAAAGTGCTGACAAAGAGCTGCAGTACGTGGACGTAGCTCAAGACCTGGACCCAAGTCCAAAAGGGCCCAAGGCCAACCTTGCCAGCGAAGGCAAGCCCTGGATCATTAACACTGTCTCTGAAAGTTATGCAATTATGTTTCCTATGATTGCGCATTTACGTTTCAGGAGTTGAATTGAAACCCTAGATGCATGATCCCTAGGTACCTATGCTCTATCACTAGTATGCTAGGTCGATAGCTGCTATGCTGTAGGACCGGTACAAGTCGAGTGATGTTCGTCACTCGCGAGAATAGGTTCTCATGTTGGAATCATAAGATCTTTATAAATGGATTGCTCATGTGGTAAGAGCATGGGATTTGGGCTCCGGTCCAGTGGCTTTCGTGGGCTAAGCTTTTGAACGTACTAAGCACTTGCCGGGAATGGGATCGGTAAGCCTAGTACCTTAATGAGACGGCGCGGGAACGTTTCCCTACTACTCTTGAGTATTCACCTAACTGGCTAGCTACCGGGAGGGGGGTGCATGTGTGACACTGGGTACCTTGCGGGGGTATGTCAGCTAACCTTGTACCCAGAACTGTAGGCTCTGTTCCCAACCCGAGGACTTTTGGGAACTACCTGGGAAGTTGTCCTTGCGGGGGCAGCCTACCATGTGTTTAGGTTTACGTTGCAAGGTTTAAATCAATCGATTGTCGGCCTCTCACCATTATCCGAGACTGCTTAATCAACTGACCATGATATCCCATAATGATGGAACTAGTGAATATTGTTGCATGAATTAATTGCTTGTCCAATTCTTGATTGAATTAGATGGCACATTTAGAAATGGTAATCAACTAGAACTTGTGCTATAATATTTAAAGTAAGGATCTATCCTTAGTAGCTGTTTAGCAAAAGAAACTCCACCGGCCAAAAGCCTTTCATGTCTAGAGTTTGGTGATGTAGTTATCACCCGATGGTTAAGTCTTGCTGAGTATTAGTATACTCAGCCTTGCTTTAAAACTGTTGTTGCAGGTGTTGTTGACCGGAAGGGTGACGACAAGTGATGACATCACGGATGGTCTCCTGTGATGTTTATCGTTGCGCTAGCCTAATTTATTTCCGCTGTTTCAAACTCTGAACCTTTACTCCATGACATGAACACTGGTTTGTAATAAATTGTTTTTAACTCGTGCTGTACTCTGGACTCGCCTTCGCGTGAGTTTTAATGCATATGTCGATCCCCTGTTTGATTTCCAAGTGATTTACCGAGCGTTAACCCGGCAACTAACGACAGGATGATACTTTACTATTGCTTAACGACCAAAGTGGATCGGTCTTAGGCGATAGTACGGTATTTTCCTGGGGGAGTTGTCATAGCTGGTATCAGAGCGATTGCATGCACCAGAGCGTAATTAACAATCTTAATCACATGATTTTTGAATAAAAATTTGCCAAGATTGTCTGATTTTGCAAAACACGTTGGTCCGTTAAGGATAAACTAGACCGAGAGGCCCTAGAGGGAATTTTTGGGTTCTTTCAAGTGGCTTATTTAACCTATGGTTTATTTTGCTAACTTCCAGCACATTTTACTTCATGTCAGACTTACTTTCTTGCACAACCAAACTAGATGAGCCACGTGTTTTATACGTGTGCTGTTCCGCATCACGGGAATTGCGAGGGTTGATGGAGTGATCCATTCCATGGAATCCCATCTTCGCGTCTGGTAGTAAGTTGTGTGTCGCCACGTGTTTCATACGTGAGCATTCCGCATGTCGAGCATGCGAGGCAAGGATACACCCCATTCAAACGGAGGATGTCTGAGGTTGGACGCTGTCCATGCAGCGGCTTAACGCATGGGTGCCGTTTCTATAGTGAACGGTAATGTATGGGAACGCTTTCATGAGTGCTGGCATGAAAGGTTCGTGGTGTTCTGTGATCTTCGGCAGGTACCCTAACCTCGTTTCGTAAGTCATTAAGTGAGCATCGACTAGATCTCGACTAGTTATTATAGGGAGATACGTGTATGTGCCTTGCCACCGGTGCTAACTTCGAGTTTTGGCTTGATTGCCTTGTGAGGGTGAATAGGACGTCTTGCATCATGGTAAAAGTCGTGGAAGAACCTAAACTGAACTCATGTCTATTTCCGTGCTCTCTAAGGTAAAATAGTGATAGTGTGTTTTGTCCTGCCTAGCCTCTCAAGTGTAGATGTGTTGTTGTGCATAAATTTATTAGAGTTGTTGCTTAGATTGCTGTCCTCGCCTAAGAATCTTTTGTCTGGGTGATCTCTACCTAGGTTGCTCCAATCTAATCTAGTTCTCGTCACCGAAGTTCACGATCATAACTTAGGTCTACCGCAAGTTATGCTCGGTTAGTCAACCCTTGTCTTGCTATCTTCCTAGAACCATTTGAAGTCTTGCTTAGATAGCACCTTTCCTAATCTTCTAGCTCAACCTTGCGTACCCAACTTGAGCCTCATAACCTTGCTAAGTTACTATGCAAATTTGAGAAGTGTTGGACTCTGGTTGAATTAGGAAGCTCGATTTCCGATTACCAGAACTTTGTATCATTTGGTATGCCTGCTCGTTCGAGTTCAACATACTATGGTATATTAGTATGCATGGTTACCCCATACCTTAACCCTACCCTTATTCGTGGATCGAGTTACCCTTGTACACTCGCACCCAACTGATTCTCACTTTCGTTGTTATGTCCAGATGGACAACGCTGGATCTGCGTCGGTTAATGTGGAATCATGGACTCTCGTGAATTACCTCGAGGAGGGTGGATTTCCTGCACTTTTGTGGGACACCCTGAAGGACTTTGGGTACACCACTTACCCAGAGTACTCGACACGTGAGATCATGACCACAGGTCAACTCCTTCGTTGTGAAGTAAGGGTGAAGATTTCAGTGTGCCCGACAAATCCTGCTTGGGAAGAGTGGGAGTGTAAGGCACAAGGGCGAAACTTGTCCGACACGGCGCAGAAGGCTGCTCTTGAAGCACTCACGACTTTCTGTGGGAAGCACCCTGCCGAGATAGCCAACTCTGCAGCTAAAGTAATTCCTGTACCTGAGTGACGCACGGTACCGAGTGGCGAACGTGAAGCTATCCTTCCAGCCCAGAGCAACTCGCACTATAGTCTTGATCTTGTCACCTCAGTCCGCTTTTCGGAAGCCATGTACGACACCTACCGTCGGATGGTGGGAGAAAGTGTATTCTATAGACACCAAATCTATAGATACAAAGTTAAAGAAATGGAGTGTACAGCTCAAGTGTTGAAGGAAGCCCGAGCTATGATAGCTACCCTCGAGAAGGAAAGACGCAAGGACAAGGCCAAGATACAAGAATTGAGTGAAATCATACATGAGCAGAATTTCCTGTTGCAGCATAACGATCAGTATATGCTTGAACTAGAAAATCAACTAGAAGCTATAGCAGTTCCACCTCCGGAACCTGTCATTCCTGGACCAGCAGGAGAAGAAGATGCTGAAGATATCCAAGGAGAATCTGGAATTGAGTCTGGACCCGAGTCACCATAGTCCCTCAGTGTGGAAGATCCCACCCTAGGAAGTTTTTATGTGGAAATTAAAATTCTGAGTCGTAAGATTGTACTGTTTGTAAGGAACCCTAGTGTACGGTAACCGCGTTTGGTCAACTATTGCGGTTGGTTGAACTAGGAGCTTCTTTGTGCAGCTAGTCTGCGTTGTAATTCCGAACGTTGGTTGGTAAATCTGAAAACCATGTAATGCCTGGATTAAATATCTCTTTCAGCAGTAATGTTCGTAAGGCATTATTTATGCTGGTTGTGATCAATCAAGTTCTGTGGTCCGAAAATCTTGTGCCAATCAAAGATCCAATCGATTCCTCATCCTGAACTTATTCTTTTAGTCATGCTCACGACCTTGTGATTTAAATTAAAAATGTTTCTTTTGAGCATGCACTACATAGCATATGCATTTGGGAAGCTTGGGTTTACTAACATGCATTCGCATGGAAACTCCGTACTCATACTCTACCTCTCTGGTTGGTGATGTTGTTATCCCATAGCCAAAGGTGCCGCGACGGAACCTAGGGCATCATGTGTGCTGCAGCCACATGACTGCCACTAGGAGCGCGCTAGGTATCTTGGTTGTGAGAAAGCGACTCGCCACTCAGATTCTTCTCTGCCTATGATTGCCTTCGCAATCACTAATTCATCATATGGGTAACCGGGTCATTCTAACGTGCATCATGAGCACCGTACCGCATGAGCATGTGCATAGTGTCTTCACAAGCATGTGCATCGCATCAACTTTGAGAATTATTGCACCTTAAAAATAATGAGTTGTCAACACCTCACACTCGCAAGTTAAGTAAAGGTGTGAGCAAGATTATTCTGAAGTTCCGCATGGAGTCATCCATCGCGTTTTCGTCTTGATCCGTACCCATAACCTTCAAATCCCCAGAATCGAGCAAGGAAGCACCCCCAGGATCGATCAAAGCTTTTGGCTACACTTCTCTTTGTTGCTATCGCGAACGTAGAATGTTGTACCACGAGCTTTCTCGTTCTTTCCCCCATCACAGTCAATTCTTTAGACCGTTGAACCTCATCATCGTTAGTGTTCTGACCGTTCGACGCCGTGATGCCACCCCGCCATATTCTTCTGCAACCGTACTCACAATGTCGAGACCTCACGGGCTGACCAGTATCGAGCTCCGTGTTGTCTACACCAGATACCCGGCTGGTTAAATGACCGTTGCAGCCCCGCAACGGCCATAAAAGGGAAGCCCTTTACCCAGAACCGCTGATGCGGAAGCTCCATTTCTGTCCGAGCTTGGCAGCACCACCACTCTTGTTTTGCCTCTGGCTAGTCTTGGCCACATTTCCACTAGCCCATCTCTCCCGTCTATTCCGTTCCTCGCCGAGCAAGCTGCCCTCCGTCTTCGTCCCTGACGTCGAGAAGAAGCTTAGAGTAGACTGGAAGAAGAACTCAAGCCAAGCTGCCACCCATGACTCTATCTTCGGAAGAGTTCGAGTGTTTTCGTTGGACATTGATAGGGATGTATCTCTGTGTCGTAGGCGGAATCTGTCTGCTAATAGCTGTTCATGTGCACATTCATCGCCCGCTTCCTCATGAACGGCGATGAGGTAGGCAGGAACGCACCTTGTACCTTTTGTTCCATCCGCATTCCCGACCATGGGATGTGTAAACAAGCTTTACCGATTTGATATTATTACTATTTTGATGTTCGGTTCGCATTACTTACCGTGAACAAGTTTCGTAGAGCATGTCCGAATTGTGAGTTTTCTGGGTGAGATTCTGAACATGTATTAATTAGGGACTTAATTTTCAGATGTTCAAATCGGCACGGAATAACCCCAATGGTTTTGGTACGTTGGGTAGTGGTGATCTAACGCTACCACCACCCACGACGCTGGTCGAAGCCTTTGTGGCAGTGCATACAGATGTGTTGTGCCAGATCCTGCAGGCACAACAACGGATGGCTCAACAACTATAGCAAATGTCGCCGATGCAACAGAAGCTCCGACCTTCCAAGCCCTATTCACCCGAAGTACCTACCCAGAGTGACATAAACGCCATTGTCGGCGCAACTCAGCTGTTGGAGGGGCAAAATTCCATGCTGAACCAGATGGTGTACGATATCACCCAAGGACGTTATGGGGAACCATCTCAAACTAGTTTGGCAGACAGTCTCTCTCAGTCTTTATCTACCTCTATGGTCGAACAAGCTCGATTGTTCAATCTGTTGGTGGAGTATGTTAATCAAGACCAACCCCAGGCCTCCGACTCCATATTACCACCTTCTCAAGTACCAATGGACCTTAGACAAGAAGAGAGGGCAAATCGAGGCAACAAGCGATTATTATCTGAAATAGATGTAAGTGAGTGAAAAATTACTTGTAAGGAGACTCGTCCGCGTGAAGGCAAACGGAGATGTGACACTAGCAAGGCCACTAAGCTCCCTGTTGGTGAAACACCTTCGCGAGCCACGAGGTTAAGAAGGAAAAAGAAGAAGAAGAGGCTCCGCCTTATCAAGAAAGGCCAGCAAAAAATTTCCAAGCCCGGAGACCTTCTACCGCATTTGTGCTACAATTGTAGACAACCCGGACATTATAGACATAATTGCCCAAATCTCCAGCATCAGGATCAGAACCTCAGAGCAGCTAAGTGTGCTCACGGCAAGAACCCGATTTTTCGAGGAAAGCCAGATCAGCTTAACTCTATGGGTAACATCTCTATCCAAGAACCACTTCCCCACCCGCTCTTGTAATTTCGAATCTCGGGACGAGATTCTTCTAAAGGGGGGTAGGCTGTGACGCCCCAGGTTTTTAATTAACGTCATTAACGCTAATGACCAAATCAGCCGAGTCAAACTGCTGACACTGGTCAAACCTAGGTCAACCTGGGTCATCACCTCGAAAACCTCGCCAATGAACCCTATTGAACCCCTTGACCAAGTCTACACACACCCGTGGTCAACCCTTGGTCAAAGACACGGTCAAACCCGGATTAACCATTGATGTCGGCGAATGTCTTCCGGAACTTTTGCCGTGTTCTCCAAATTTCACCTAAACACTTCAAAATCTACCTTTATGAAAGTTGTCCAGTTTGTTGAGGAACACAACTTTCATGTAGATTGACATTTCCAATTTTGAGTGGAAATTGGTGAAAAACTTGGTCGACTGATAGTACCTCCTGTTTACCGGAACATGGTGACATTCGAAGTTTGGCAGAAATTTGTGCAAAATCCCTTGAGAAAAACACCATATGGCCTTTGTAAAAGTTGTAGAGGGTAGTGAGATCTACAACTTTCCTATTTACCACTCTGTGCACTTCTATTCAAAATTTTGAAGTTCTACGCGTTGAAACAGGGGCACACCGAAATTAATCCTGCCAGAACGCGCCCGCTCGCCTGTCCGCGTGTGCGCCGGGCCCGCTCGCCTCGGCGTTTGCACCCCCACTCACGCCTTCCCAAGGACCCGCTCGCGCCTTCCCGACACCTGTTTCCCGGGGCGCCTAGTGCCCCGTGCCGCTGTACGCACCTCGCACTGCCGTGCGTTCCTACCAAGGCCGGCGCACGTACCTAGGGACGTCGCCGTCGGTCCGGTGGTCACAAGCAGGCAGGCCGGTCGCCCTTAAAAGGAGCCGCTGCCTTTTCCTCCTGCGCCGAGTCCCGTCCACGCTTCTGCACTCCGCCGTGCGCGCCACCAGAGCCGCCACGACGAGGTCCGGCACCAACCCACCGCCCAGCCAAGCTAAGGCGTCTTCCCCTCTGTAACCCGACTGCTCAAGCTCACCGACGCTCCCACCTTCCCCACGGAGCCGCCCCTCGCCGGGACTGGCAGCCGCGGCGGCCACCACCGCCGGGCCGCCGGTCCGCCCGCCCCCCGACAACCCCCTCTCCCCAACCGAGCCCCCAAATCAAACCCTAGTAGGCCCTAGGCCACTCCCCTACCCTCCCCGGCCGGACTCCGGCGAACCCTCGCCGGAATTTCACCGGATTGCCGCCGGCCGACACCCCAGGGACCCAATTGCAGGCCTTCCAATCTTTCCAGGGGCTCAGCCGCAAAGTAAGGGTATATCTGTAAGGATCTAATCATTTCAGGGGTCTGTCCGCAAAACTGAAACTTCAATAGTAAAGTGCCTTTGCCGATTCTTGTAAATGGCGTAGAAAATCGTAGAAAAATGTAAACCCAATTGTCTTGGATTCGTGATGAAAAATCTCACAACTTTTGTTATTCTTGCCTGAGCTAGTTCCTAATAGTTTTTGCATGAAAAATAGAAATGTGAAAAACCTAGATCTACAATATCTCAAAATATATAAATCTTATGTAGCTAATTTTTGGATATGTTATGTGTTAGGCCATGACTAGCTCCTCTACCAAAAATTGCATAAAGTTATGTTGTAAATCTTTTTATAATTTTTTTTCCATTTCTGCAGAATCTGCATAAATGATTTTTGTAGCTAAAAATAATTAGATTCTTGCAACCAACCTTTGCATACTGTCTTGTTAGTCCAAAACACACCTCTACTGAATTAATCACAATTTTATAATCACCAGAAATATTTATTCTTGAATTATGCTTGTTTTTCTTCGTAAATGCATAACTCAAGTTTCATAATAGTTCTAGGTGTATATGCTGCATCCCTAGGCTAGTTTTGGACCATATAACATGTGTGAGAAAGTTTGGATCAGTTTGTTGAGTATTTATTTTTGTGTGCATTTACCTTGTCCTTCTAGCTAGCTTTTGTTATTTTCAAAAATAAATTAACTTCTAGCTATCCAAAGCATGCATGTTGGTCCAGTGACTTGTTATAGGTGTTTAGTGTTAAACACACCCTTCCACTGAATTCTATTGATTAATTTCATGAATAAAAGCTATGAAGGCCATTAAGGGCTTAATAGTCCTTTAAATGGGAGAAATCACCAACCATTGTGTGTAGTTGTAAATCATTTTAAAAAGGCTAAGTATACCCACCCACTACTGTTTGTGAAGTTAAATTAAATTATTTACATATAAATGTACACAGTCACTATCAAAAGAATATTTAATAAAGAACTGCATATTGTTCCTCTTTGGAAGAGTATACTAAATGTATTTCTTATCTAATGTGTCCAACTAATACACCCCTTGGTTGTCATTTATTGTTTGTGGTTAATTAAATTAAAAATCGTCAAATAAATCTTGCATTTGCATCTTCGTGTAGATCTTTCCGCCAGTAGACTTACGCTCGTACTGGAAGGAGGAGATGAAGGTGCTTACGAAGAGCTGCAGTACATGGACGTAGCTCAAGACCTAGACCCAAGTCCAAAAGGGCCGAAGGCCAACCTTGCCAGCGAATGCAAGCCCCGAATCATTAACCCTATCTCTGAAAATTATGCAATTATGTTTGCTATGATTGCACATTTACGTTTCAGGAGTTGAATTGAAACCCTAGATGCATGATCCCTAGGTACCTATGCTCTATCACTAGTATGCTAGGTCGATAGCTGCTATGCTGTAGGACCGGTACAAGTCGAGTGATGTTCGTCACTCGCGAGAATAGGTTCTCATGTTGGAATCATAAGATCTTTATAAATGGATTGCTCATGTGGTAAGAGCATGGGATTTGGGCTCCGGTTCAGTGGCTTTCGTGGGCTAAGCTTTTGAAAGTACTAAGCACTTGCCGGGAATGGGATCGGTAAGCCTAGTACCTTAATGAGACGGCGCGGGACTTTTCGCTACTACTCTTGAGTATTCACCTAACCGGCTAGCTACCGGGAAGGGGGGTGGATGTGTGACACTCGGTACCTTGCGGGGGTATGCCAGCTAACCTTGTACCCAGGACTGTAGGCTCTGTTCCCAACCCGAGGACTTTTGGGAACTACCTGGGAAGTTGTCCTTGCGGGGGCATCCTACCATGGGTTTAGGTTTACCTTGCAAGGTTTAAATCAATCGATTGTCGGCCTCTCACCGTTATCCGAGACTGCTTAATCAACTGACCATGATATCCCATAATGATGGAACTAGTGAATATTGTTGCATGAATTAATTGCTTGTCCAATTCTTGATTGAATTAGATGGCACATTTAGAAATGGTAATCAACTAGAACTTGTGCTATAATATTGAAAGTAAGGATCTATCCTTAGTAGCTGTTCAGCAAAAGAAACTCCACCGGCCAAAAGCCTTTCATGTCTAGAGTTTGGTGATGTAGTTATCACCCGACGGTTAAGTCTTGCTGAGTATTAGTATACTCAGCCTTGCTTTAAAACTGTTGTTGCAGGTGTTGTTGACCGGAAGGGTGACGACAAGTGATGACATCACGGATGGCCTCCTGTGATGTTTACCGTTGCGCTAGCCTAATTTATTTCCGCTGTTTCAAACTCTGAACCTTTACTCCATGACATGAACACTGGTTTGTAATAAATTTTTTTTAACTCATGCTGTACTCTGGACTCGCCTTCGCGTGAGTTTTAATGCATATGTCGATCCCCTGTTTGATTTCCAAGTGATTTACCGGGTGTTAACCCGGCAACTAACGACATGATGATACTTTACTATTGCTTAATGACCAAAGTGGATCGGTCTTAGGCGATAGTACGGTATTTTCCTGGGCGGGTTGTCACAGTTGCGGTTGCTGAAATTGCTTTGTGACTGACTTGGTTGAGAATTCACGAAATGTGGCTGTCAGAAACTTGGGTGAAGTTGATTTGTCATTGAGGAGGCGATACTCATCATGGCTTTTTCTTGCTGAATTCTAGCAATGTTCTTCTTGGTTTCTGGGCACCCTTCGGTGATATGACCTCTTTCGTGATATTGGCACTAAAAGTATGGATCTCTTGGGTTGTGGTTTATGAGCTTCGGGGGTCCTCTTCCCCTTCCCCTGGGTGCAAATCCTCCTCTTGTGCTTGGTCTATTGTTCTGATTGGACTGGGCATTTTCCACATTATTGATATTTCGTGGATTCTGGAATTGAGGTCTCCACGTCATTTCTCTGTTGCCTTGTCTTGCTTCATTTCGTTCAGCGACTCTTCTGCGGTGATCCTCGTCAGACATGAAAAAGTTCATCAATTGTTTTGGGTTTCTTTCGTGTCAAATGCGAAGCTATTGGTCTTGGAGTCAGACCCTTGATCAGTGCTTTAATCGTTGTTTTATCATCCGCTTCGGGGGTCTGGGATCTCTGCTGCATGAATCTTCTTACGAAGTTCTGTAGTGGCTCTCTGTCTTTTTGCTTGCAGTAGTACAGATCTGATGACTCAACTGTTGTTTCATGGAATATCTAGAATGCTTGCATGAATTTTGTCTTAAGATCGACCCAGCTGCATACTGAGTGTGGTTGTAGCAGAGAGTACTAGTTCATAACTGGACCTTCACATACAATGATAAAGGATTTGGCTAGCGCGACATCATCTCCTCCAGCTGAGTTCACGGCTGACTCGTACCTCATGAGGAACTGTCTAGAATTTCCAAAGCTATTGTATTTCGGGAGAGATACTGGTTTGAACTTTGGTGGCCATGGTGCAGTTTGCAACCCTATAGAGAGTGGTGATTCAGGATCCACGAATTGTGAGATTCCATTACCCGCGAAAAAATTTTCTTTCGGGGTTCTTCTGTTTAGACCAGAATTCTGGTGTGGTGAGTCTTGCCACAATGAGCTGTTCTCTTGTTCTTTCATTTCTTCAATTTCTCTTTGTATTATTTCAATTTGCTCTTTTGCTTGATTAAGTTTCTCTAGCTTTTCTGAAATCTTTCTTTTTGCTTGCAGCTGGTTCGCGAATCTTTCTTTCTCTTTCTGAAGCTGCTGTATTTTCTTTTGTACTATCTCTAGTTCTCTGTCAACAGCCTGATCATCATCTTCATGAGCATCTTGTTCTGTGAATGGTTCTAGAGCGTGTGCTGTCTTCTCAGCTCTTGCTTTCTGGAGAGCCTCAAGTTTTGCCCTTCGTTCTTGATCTGTGATGTGTGAAGGTTCTTGAGTGAGAGAGATTCCATTGTGTTCGTCCTGGTAGTGCTCTTGTTGGTCGGTTTCAGTGGGAACATTCTTCTTGGACCTCTTCTGTGGTGGCATCATGAGCTGTTTTTCGGCTGAAACCACGGTGGGCGCAAATGTTGGGGGGGGGGGTCCGAAAATCGGAAGAGTCACCCAAACACGAGAGCTACGAAAGAAGGTGCGCAATTCACGAAAGACAGGGAGACAAAGAATCTCCGAAAGTCTGTCCTCGCCTCAAAAGTTGTGAACCCCTTTACACGTGCCCTCGCGCCCCCTTTTACAGGGAGACAAGGGACTTTTTAATTCCGAGAATACCCTCGAATCGAAGGAATATTTCTAATGTGAACATGTACACGGATGTCTTTTACATGTCGTGATTTACGGGGCTAATTCCATACATTTACAAGCGTGCCATTAGTTCACACTTCAAACCCCGACTTTTGAGGTGACATCTTTGACTTGGCTCATTTCTAATCCTCGAATCTCTTATTCATGAAGATCACCACTCACTGTGGCTCACGAATCAAGACTCCACCAGATTCCCGAACTTTGCAAGTTTCTGATTCCAGAACTTCGCAGGTTCCTAATTCCAGAACTTCGCAGGTTCCTGATTCCAGAACTTCGCAGGTTCCTGATTCCAGAATTTTGCATATTTCAACCATCCTGAAATAGATAGCAGACTTGGGCATAGGAGCCAAATTCGGCTATTATTTTCACACATTATTCGAAGGCCTGAAAAACACCTGAAACTTGTCAGGATTTCCTTACGAACACTTCTCTTTCATGAAACTGAACCTTTCATTCCGAAGGTGATTCACGAACTTATCTCACGAATTTCGGCAAACCTAATGTTTCTAGGGTGTAAGTTTCTTTTGCCTAATTCCCCAACAACACACAGTGGAACCTCTTCTTTGCCTCCGCCGCACACATGATCGCTGCCACCACTGCCACGCTCCGCGTCCTCCTCTACGGCCCTGACGACCGCCGCCCCGTCCCGCGCGGTGCTCGCGCTCAAGCGCTGCCCACGGATCGACGTCGGCGTCAGCCGCATGGAGGAGGTCGACGCCGTGCTTGCCCTCACCTGCGTGGACGACTTCGCGCGCCTCAGCGAGGTCGACTCCTTGATCGTCCGTGTCGTTGCAGTACAACGTCGAAGGTGACACTGTCGGTGTTTTGGACCGGCAACCTACTACGGGGAGTACCCGAAGTAGATGAATGTGACTCGCCGAGATCGGTAACTCGAAGGAAGAGGCACGTGGCACACAATTTAGACAGGTTCGGGCCGCGAGGTGCGTAATACCCTACGTCTCGTATGCCGCGTAGCTCGGATTGATAGGGCACGATTACGGTGGTGGTGCAATAGTGCGCCGTGAGTTGAGATTGGATGAGATGATCCCGAGATCGGTCCCCTCGCCTCGCCTTATATAGTCCGGAGGCGGGGTTACAAGTCGGAGTAGGGAAGGAGTACTAGTCGAGTACGTCTAGGAGACCTCTACACGGTGCGGAACATGTACGAGTCCTAACCGAGTACTACTCCCCGTGTCTGTCCTTGTGCTCCACGTCTTCAGGTACCGTGTAGCGCAAGCCGGGTAGTCCCAGGGGCCCACCGAGTAGTCGGTCCTGGTACCCACCGAGGCAGTGGGCCCAGGGAGGTCCATACGACAAGCCCCCGAGTACTTTGTAGTCGAGAAGGATAGCTCCAAGTAGTCTTGAAGGCCTTAACAAGTAGTCCTCAAGCGTCCCTGAGTACTACAAGTCAAAAGTCCTCAAGAGTAGTCGAAGCATCCCGAGGCCGGAATGTACTCCGGATGTTTGAGCAATCTTGAAGTCTTCTCGAGTAGTCCCAAGCGTCCTTGAAATCGCCTTCGAAGGTTTTCAAAAATGCCCTCGCTCGGTCTTGAAACCGGAGCCGCCAAGAAGATGCGATTTGCGTAACCGCAATCCACGTGGAGTAGCCCCCGAGCCTCGAGCCGCGGGCTGCGGGCGAGGATCTACCCGAAGTCTTGGCGAGAGAATCCCGAAAAATCCGGAGAGAAAAAACCGAAGGACACGTGGCACGGAGCCCCCGAGCCTTGAGTCGAGTACTTCCTCTCGAATTGAAGGGTCTTCTTGGAGAATGTGTCCTGAGATGCTTTTGAGACTAGCCGCGTCCCAGGTAGTCGAGTAGAAGTAGCCGAGCCCCCGAGGTGAGGCGCGTCGACTAGTAGAATACGAAGAGTCACGCGCAGCCGCTGAGTCAGCCACGCGCGGACTTATCCGGCCGCCCGTTACGGAGGCGATTTTGGCTTATAAATTCAAGCCGAAACCCTTAGGGTTTTTTCACCCAAGTGAGCCGCGATCATTCGCCACTTGAATCTTGAAGTAGATCCACTCCAACGAGCACCGCCGCCGCAAGTAGATCCCGGCCGCATCGCCACCCGAAAGCCGTAGGGTAGCCCCCGAGCGGATGCGAGTGAAGACTCCCTGTTCTTGGAGGATGAAGCCGTCCCCGTCGAAGACGTCGAAGGCCGGCGGGAAGAAAAGGAGCCATGCAGAGGCTGCCGCGGCCGCACCGGAGCGGCGCCACCCCCATCTCCACCGCGCGCTGACCCAAGCCGCGAGTGGAAGAAATCGAAGGTGAAGACCGAAGACTTGCTGACCCTGTTGAACAGCGGGTTCATCAGGGAGAAGGAGATCGATATGTGGAGATCCGCCGCCGGAGATCCCTATCCAATGGAGAAGGCACAAGACGAGATCCCGATGTTCTCGCGCTTCGTGGAGCGCGGGCTTGCGCTCCCAGCGAGCGATTTCTTCAAAGGGCTTCTCAGGTACTATGGCATCGAGTACCTCAACTTGAACCCCAACGGAATCTTCCACACTTCTGTCTTCGTCCATTTCTGTGAAGCATTTTTGGGAATCAAGCCGCATTGGATTCTCTTCCGGAAATTTTTCCGCGTGAAGCCGCAGCCCAGCGCCTCCAACCCCGCAGTAGTCGGGGGGCCGGGATCCGCTTGAGGGAAGATGCCGCCGAGCGCACTGCGTACAAGCTCGTGGACTCCAACACGGATTGGAAGACGAGGTGGTTCTATACCACGAACCACCATCCCGAGCTACCGAAGCCGAGCGGACGGCGCCCAAGCACCAAGAGTGGTGGAACACGGAACCCACCATGCAAGAGGGGATCCGGCTCCCGGGAGTTGCCGGCACGGATCAAGACCTCGCGGATGCGGGACCGAGGGCCGAGCATGTGGCCTTCGCTTTCATGAAGCGCCGGATCCAGCCCGCCGTCGGCGCGGGATACGATGGGCTTCGAGTACACCGGCGACGACGACACGTCGCGGATGCGGGGGCGAAATTGAAGACAACGACATCGTCGAGAGGTTGTCGAGGATCTTCAAGGACATGCCGGAGTACACGGCGTGCCCCCGTCGAGGAGTTCTCCGCCGCGCGCCCGCCCAACGAGGTAAGTAGTCGTACCCACCTCGTCGAGTAGTAGGCATTTGTAGCGAGTTGCCGACGCCTTGCCGCCGTTGCGCGCGGATGATGTGAAGCGGTTTGTCTCCGAGCCGCGGCCACCACCGAGCGGAATTGAGATCCCGACGGTGGAGAAGGTGAAGGAGCGCCGAGTAGTCGGAGACGACGACGATCCCGTTATCGTGGAGGATACCTCCGATGACGAAGAAGACGAGGAGACGCCGCAGACCGCTTCCGGTGCGCGGTCGAGGTTTAGCCGTCCCGGCTTGCCTCATGTGCCTCTCATCCAAGACCCTCCGGCTAGCCTGGAGGCTAGCCTTGCCGCGCCGCCGAGGAAGCCACGCAACCCCCGCCAAGAAGCGGGTAGCCAAGAAGATGAAGGTCTCGCAGACCACGCCTCCGCAGGTAAGTCGTCTTGAGCGAGTAGTCGGGTACCCGGTGATCGAGTACGGTGCCGACGAGTAGTTATCCCCGTGTGCGGAGAGGCCGCCCGGCGGAGCCCGTGGAGGAGGGCGATGAGGGCGTGTGGCCCACAGTGGGGGAACCGGCTGGAAACCGAAGTCCGGCTCCCACTGTCGAAGAACTTCGGCGCGGCCCGGAGCGCCGGCCCCCCCCGCCCCGAAGGGAGCAGAGTACCCGCGACCGCCGCCGCTGAGGAAGTGGAAACCGCAGGAGCGCAGAAGACGTCGCGCGCCGCCGCCGCCACCGTAGAGGAGGCGGTAGTCGAGGAGGCGCAAGAAGAAACGCCCGCCGAGGGTGGACTGGTTGACATCGCCAGCATCCTCGGTGCGCCGGCCGTGACCATCGTCCGGTCGAACTTGTAAGTACCACGCCTTCATGAGTAGTACTCATTGTAGTAGTCGTTTTCGTCTGACGACCCTCTGTGGACACTTGTGCAGAAAATCCACGGATTTGAGCTGGGACGGAGAGGAGCCCACGGCAGCCGGGGCAGAAAAGGCCGCGCCGCCCGTCGAGGAACCCGCTCCAGAAGCCCAAGCCACGACCGAGCCCCCCCGCCGGCCGCCGAGCGGCGCGCCGCAGGCGGTCATGGTCGAAGGTGAGTACTCTTCCTGAAGCTGTAGAGCCCAAAAAGAGTAGTCGAGAATGCTGATGCGCGTGTTCCTTGGTGACAGGCGCTGAAGGGGGTGACATCCCTGCAGGGGTGCCCGTGCAAGAGTTGACACCAGAGGCCCCGGAGGCTGCGGTAGGAGCCCCCGAGCCCGTGGGAGAAACCGTCGAGAAGTCCGCCGAGGAGGAGGCGGCTGCCACGTCGCCAGGGGTTGCCCTGGAGGTGGCGATCAGATCTCCCGAGATCCAAGACGCGGAGCCTATCCGCTCGGCGCCAATGACCGAGGCCACGTCGAGTAGCCGTGGCGGGATTGAGCTGCTTGCCGACGACCTCGTCGAGCCGGCGGTGTTGGCGCAGCATCTGGAGGCGATGCGACGAGCCGAACAGTGGATGAAGGTACGTAGCCGTTGCCTCCCGAGTAGTCAATCCTTTCGTTGAGTACTCTGCTTGACTTGAACTTGTCTTCTGCAGGACGTCGCGGAGCGGTCCCGCGAGAAGTCCAATCTGCTGCAAGGCTATGGGGACACGGTGCTGCGAGCTGAAGCCTTGGAGGAGCAGCTCATGAAGTCGAGGAAACACGCAGCCGCCATGCAGTCGAAGCTTGACGCCGCCTTCGCCAAGTATCACAATGATGTGATGGACTTGCAGGCGAAGAGCGACGAGCTGGTGCGGAAGAACAAAGGCCTCCGCAACAAGAATAAAGGTGTGTCTCTTGACCTGTCGGGTACTTGTTGGGAGTCATCAAGCTCTGACCCGTTGTTGTGGTCCGGTGTTGCAGAACTCGAAGGCCAGGTGGAGCGACTGAAGGGCTCGGAGATCAGCATGAAGAATCTCTTCTACCGGGAGCAAGAAGCCCGCCAGGTACTTGAACTCGACTACAAGGAGCTGGCCTTCGAGTGCGAGAAGCACATGGAGTTGAGAATTGCATCTGACCGGGATCTCGTCAACTGCTACAAATCTTTGCAGAAGTTGAACGAAGACTGCGAGGCGCTCCGAGCCCAACTGAAGGACCTGGAGGAGGCCGCCCTCCCGATCGCGAGGCTCCTGGTGCCGCACCCGGGCGGCCCCAAGATCGCTCCGTTGGCGGATCGACTTCGTGAGGCGCCAAGCCGGCTGGCCGCCTACGTGAAGCACATGGCCAGGTCGATCCCGAGCAGTGCCGGCCTTCATGAAGTCGTACTTCCCGAAGGCCCCGGTGGAGGTAGTCGCCGGCGGAGTAGCCGCCAACCGCTCGGACGAGCAAGACGCGAGTTGCTTTGGAGCGGATGGCTCCCATCGCGGAGCAGGTAGCCGATAAGTTGAATCTCCAGTAGCCCTGCATAGATAGCTAGTAGCCGTAGTAGTATAGGAAACAGTTGTAATGAACTTTTTCATATATCAATGAAATGAGATGTTCCATCAATGAGTACTCGTGACCGCGATCTCAGAGTGCGGAGTGCCCATCGTGGAGTAGGTGCGAGTAGTGGTACTCGGCTTAGTAGTCCCGTCGCAGGGAGTAGGCGAGAAAGAAGTTGATGAACAATCAAACTTTATTACCGAAGAAGTACACCCCGGGTGGCCGGGGCCGTAGTTACAAGTAGTCGCCGGGACCGGAGGCCGCTTACGGTCGAGTAGTACCGGAGCGGGTAGCCGCTTACGGTGAGTGATCCGTAGGTAGCCGTGCAGGCCGGATCGCGCATCCGTAAGTAGCCGCGCGGCCGGATCTTGGAATGTGGTCTTCTTGGTAGACCGCCGCTAGAGTCCTTGACGCTCGTTGCAGCCCGTGGTCCGTAGGTAGCCGCACGGGCCGGACTCCGGAGGAGAGTAGTCCGGAGACTTGAAGCCGGGACCGGAGGGTCGCTTGCGGCAAGGGGGTGCCGATGCGGTCGTGTGGACTTGAACCCCGGAGTAGTCGAGTAGACTAGGCGTAGAATCGACGTAGCCGGTCGACGTTCCACGAGTTGTTGACTTCTTCGCCTTCAAGTGTTTGGAGGCGGTAGGAGCTCGGCCCGGTCACCTTAGCCACGGTGAAGGGGCCTTCCCGAGGGGAGATGAGCTTGTGAAGTCCTTCCGTGTTCGGGATACGGCGGAGGACAAGATCTCCAACGTTGAAGGAGCGTTCCTTGACGTTGCGATCGTGGTAGCGTCGGATACCCTCCGGTACCTTGCCGATTGGACTAGGGCGACACGGCGAGCTTCTTCGAGGCTGTCGATATCAACTCGTCTCGTCGTCTTCCGAGACGCCTTCATCGTAGTGCTCCACCGCCGGCGAGTTCCATATGACATCGGCGGGGAGGATGGCTTCGGAGCCGTAGACCGAGAAGTAGGGGGATTGCCCCGTTGGCTTGGATGGTTGAGTCCGCGGCCCCCCGCAGTGCGTTGGGTAGTTCCTTGATCCACTTGCCCCCTTTTGAGTTAGCGGCGTCGTGTAGCCGCTTCTTGAGGGCGTCGAGCACCATCCCGTTGGCGCGCTCGACTTGTCCGTTGGCCCGTGGATGGGCGACGGAGACGTATCCGACGTCGATTCCGCCGTTCTCGCGGTACTCCCGCAACTCGGTGGTTGTTGAAGTTGGACCCCGGTGTCCGTGATGACGCGGTGGGGTAGCCCGTAGCGGTGCACGAGTTCATCCGGGAAGTCGAGTACTCTGTCGACCTTGGGGCATGTGACCGGCTTGACCTCGATCCACTTGGTGAACTTGTCGATAGCCACCGGTACCGGTTGAATCCTCCTGGCGCAGTTGGCAGTGGCCCAATCATGTCGAGCCCCCAGCAGGCAAAAGGCCAGGTTGGTGGTATGGTGACCAGCTTGTAGGCAGGGACGTGTTGCTGCTTGGCGAAGAACTGACATCCTTGGCACCTTCTGACGAGTTCTTCGGCATCGCCCAGGGCTGTGGGCCAGTAGAAGGCTCGCCGGAAGGCCTTGCTGACCAGCGTGCGGGAGGATGCGTGGTTGCCGCAGACACCCTTGTGGATCTCCTCCAAGATGTCCTTGCCTTCTTCGCGAGGGACGCATTTCATGAGCACTCCGGAAGATGCGCCTCGCTTGTAAAGCTTGTCGCCGACGAGGACGTAAGACTTGGCGCGGCGGACGAGTTGTTCGGCTGCGTTCTTGTCGGAGGGGACCTTCCGCTCGGCCGAGGTAGTCGATGAAGGGTTGCCTCCGGTCCACGTCGATCATCATGACCTCCTCGCCCGGTGGTTGGTTAGCCGGGACGAGTGGTCGGCGGCGCCGGCTCCGGATGGATGGCGCGTGAAGCTCATGGACGAAGACGCCCGCGGGTACTTGGGCGCGGGTGGATCCGAGCTTCGAAAGGACGTCCGCCGCAACGTTGTTGTCGCGAACGATGTGGTGGAACTCGAGACCATAGAATTTGTTCTCGAGCTTGCGGACTTCTAGGCGGTAGGCGTCCATGTTCTCCTTGTTGCGGTCCCGGGACTTGTTGACTTGGTTGACGACCACCGCGGAGTCGCCGTAGACTAGTAGCCGCTTGATGCCAAGTGAAGCCGCGAGGCGGAGCCCGTGTAGGAGGGCTTCGTACTCGGCTTCGTTGTTTGAGACCTTCCGGAAGATCCGCAGGACGTACTTGAGTTGTTCGCCCGTTGGAGAGATCGGGGAGTACCCCCGCGCCCGCGCCCTCGAGGTTGAGTGAGCCGTCGAAGTACATCACCCAATGCTCGGTCGCACGGTGGGAGTAGGTAGCCGGTTCTCCCGCCACTCGCCATGAAGTCGACTAGAGCTTGCGACTTGATGGCCGTGCGTGGCTTGAAGTCGATGGTGAGGGCGCCGAGCTCGACGGCCCCATTTGGAGATCCTTCCGGTGGCGTCCGGGTTCCTCGGGATGTCGCCGAGCGGGTAGTCGGTGACGACGGAGACCGAGTACTCCCGGAAGTAGTGTCGTAGCTTCCGCGAGGTGATGAGTAGAGCGTACGAAGCTTCGCACGGGCCGGTAGCGAGCCTTGGACTCGATAGAACCTCGCCGACGAAGTAGACCGGGCGCCCCGGGACCGGGTAGGCGTGGCCGTCTTCCTGCCGCTCGACAACGATGGCAGTACTGACCACGTGAGTAGTCGCAGCGAGGTAGAGCGAGAGGCGCTCGCCCTTGTAGGGAGCCGTGAGGACCGGCGGCTTCGACAGGAAGTCCTTGAGCTGGGCAAGGGCTTGGTCCGCCTCTCGCGGTCCACACGAACTTCTCGTGGTGCTTGAGTAGTTTGAAGAAGGGGAGACCCCCGTTCTCCTAGCTTCGAGATGAATCGTTCAATGCCGCCATGCACCCCCGTCGGCTTACGGACGTCCTTGATGCTCGTGGGAGCTTTCATGCTTGGTGATGGCGGAGATCTTCTCGAGGTTGGCTTCGATGCCACGTTGGGCGATGATGAAGCCGAGTAGTTTGCCCGAAGGTACGCCGAAGACGCACTTGTTCGGGTTGAGCTTCCAGCGGTACTCGCGTAGCGACGCGAAGGTCTCTTCAAGGTCGTCGATGAGGGTACTGGAGTCCCTGGTTTTGACAACCACGTCGTCCACGTAGGCCTCCACGTTCTTGTTGAGTTGCCGCTTGAAGCGAGCCCGGATGGCCCGTTGGTAGGTAGCGCCGGCGTTCTTCAACCCGAAAGACATGGTCGTGTAGCGAACGCGCCAAACGGGGTGATGAACGCGGTCTTCTCCTCGGTCTTCCTCCTTGATTGCGATCCGGTGGTACCGGAGTAGCGATCGAGGAAGCGAGCGGTCGCGGCCCGCCGTGGAGTCGATGACTTGATCAATCCGCGGCAACCCGAAGGGGTCCTTGGGGCGGTGCTTGTTGAGGTCGGTGTAGTCGACGCACATCCTCCACTCGTTCGAGTTCTTCTTGCGGACGAGGACGGGGTTGGCGAGCCACTCGGGATGGAAGACTTCTCGATGAAGCCGGCGCGAGTAGCTTGGCGAGTTCCTTCTTGATGGCGTCCCGTCCGTCGTCGGCGAAGCGTCGGAGGTGTTGTCGCTTGGGGGTGGCCTTTGGGTCGACGTTGAGGCGGTGCTCGATCGGCTCCCCGGGCACTCTCCGGCATGTCCGTCGGCTTCCACGCGAAGATGTCGCGGTTAGCCCGAAGGAAGCCGATGAGCGCGTCTTCCTATTTGGGGTCGAGGCCGGCCCCGATGGTGGTAGTCTTGGTGGGGTCGCTCGTCCCGAGGTCGACCGACTTGGTGAGCACCTCCTCGAGTGGCCGAGGCTTGTTGGCGGCCGTCGGACTTTTCCGGAATGTCGAGTTCGCTTGTGGCAAGCTTCTTCGACGCGGCGTAGACCTCCATCATTGGGGTGGGTACTTGGTTTGTCGAAGCGATCACCACGGCCTCTCGTATCGCGGTCGTGAGAGATCTTCAAGTCCCCTTGGAGGGAGAGTACGCCAGTGGACTTGGCATTTTGAGTACCAAGTACGTGTAGTGGGGCACCGCCATGAACTTGGCGATGGCCGGCCTCGCCGAGGATGGCATGGTAGGAAGTCTCGATATCCGCGACCTCGAACTTAATGTACTCGATGCGGTAGTTGTCGCGAGACGCCCCGAAGGTAACTGGCAGTACCACTGAGCCTAGTGGGATAGCCGCGTTGCCTGGGACGATGCCGTAGAAGGGCATCTTTGCTCTTGTCGAGCATGGGGGTGACGTCAAGGTTCATCTTCTTCAGAGTCTTGGTGAAGAGGACATTGAGCCCGCTTCCGCCGTCGATGAGCACCTTGTTGAGCTTAGAGCCCGCCACTGTTGGTTTCAGGACGAGGGGGAAGCGTCCTGGTTCGGAGAAGCTGGTCCATTGGTCCGCGCGGGAGAAGGTGATGGGTGTCTCTGACCACCTGAGAGGGGTCATAACCGCTGGCTCGATGGACATCACTTCGCGGCGAGTAGCCTTCTGCTCCCGCCTGCAGGGTAGTCCGCCGAAGAGGACGTTGACGGTCTTCTCGGGTTCTTGGAAGTCGTCGCCGTCCTTCTTCTTGTTCTTCTGATCGTGAGGGTGCGGTGGCTCCGGCGTATCCTTGAGTGCATGCCTGAGCTGGTAGCACTGCTCGGTAGTGTGGTTGCTGTTTGGATGCCACGGGCACTTCTCCTTCGACGGGTCTTTGAACCCGCCGGAGTTCTTCTTCGAGTTCCCTTTCGGAGGGCGCCGGATAGCCGCGACGGTGTTGTACGGCTTGCGCTTGCGGTTGGGACCCGAGAAGTTGTTGTTGTTGTTGTTGTTGCGGCCGCCTTGGTTTGGATTGCTGCTGCCGCCGCCACCTTGGTTCTCGCTTGGACTTGCCGCGGATGGCGTCGTACTTGGCGTTGGCCTTGTCCTCTTCGTCCGCCCGGACGTGATCATGTCCTTGAGGTGGGGAATGGACTTGGGGCGGCGTCGGCCGAAGTCCTCGAAGGTGCGGCGATGGTAGAGTCCGTCCTGGAAGAGGTCGATGACCTCCTTGTCGGTGACGTCCACGACGGTAGCGCGCTTGTCGAAAAAGCGGCGCATGTACTTGCGGAGGGTCTCGCCTTGTTCCTGCTTGATCATGGCAAGGTCCATGCGGGTACCCGAACGGCCCATGGCGCCCGCGAAGTTGCTTGTGAATTGCTCCTTCGGTGGTCCCACCCGTCGATTGAGTGCTTGTCCAGCGACTCGAGCCACGTGAGTGGGGCTTGGTCCAGGCAGAAGGGGAAGTAGAGGCATTTGGTGTCGCTGTTGCCGCCAGCGTTCTCGATGGAGAGAGCGTAGCATCGGAGCCACTGGATGGGATCCTGCTTCGCGTCGTATTTGGTGATCCCCAAAGGTTTGAACTTGTCGGGGAGGAGCAGGTTGCGAAGCCGAGGTGAGAAGGCAGGGAAGCCGTCGCCTTCAGCAGCGGTCGTCGACTTCTTCTGCCGCAACTCGTCGATTCTCTGGCGAGCATCGTACCCGCCGTGAGAGGCGCCGGAGGCGTGGCTGTGCGCGTGGCCGCGGCCGCCGCGGCCGCCGCCGCCTCCGGCTTTCTTGTTGGCTCCGTGGTTGGAGCCGCCGCCGTCGCCGCCGCCGCCGTCGGGGTCGTTGCCGCCACCACCGGCCGGAGCACGGTGGGGGACGACTTCTCGGTTGACGTTGTCTTGTCGTGAGGGTCCGCCGGCGGTGGAGCGTCGACGGTTTGGTTCGGCGGGATGTCGCCCGAGTACGGTTAGGACCGGGGTCAACGCTGCGGCTAGTAGCCTCGTTGTCGCGAGGCTTGGCTGGGAGAGGTTGGCTGACTCTTTTGTCGACCCGCATGAAGTAGGCTTCTTCAGCGAGCTTGGCGATGACTTCTCCAGCCCGTATGCCCTGAGCCTGACGTGCGATCGTTGTGATCGACATGAGGCATTGCTCAGGAGTGGTGTGAACTCTGCTCTCGACTGCTTCGAGAGCTTCCGCAAGGTTGCGGATGGGGAGGTTGTCTCTGAGCCGCCGGCGTCGTTCGTTGCGCTTCCTGTTACGTTCGCGCCGGCGTCCCCGTTGGCGTCGGTCTCGTCCGCGGGGGCGTCGACGGACGGCTCGTACGCGGAGATGTCCTCCGTGTACTTGTCCGCAGCCGTGCCTCGAGGTTCCGGGGTGTCGCCGGCGGCCATGAAGACTTGACGATCGGGGGTACCCAAGCTTGGCTCGAAGGTGCCACCTCGGTTGGTGTGCTTGAGTCGGCTTGGGCTAGTGGTGTTCCCTCCCGGAACGGTAGCGAGTCGATGTAGGCGACGTAGCGCGAGTCCTCCTTTGTCGGCTCGGCCGGGCTTGAGGTCCGGCCGGTGAGACGTATCTCCCGGCCGGCGTTGATCTTATAACCGGCCCGCAGGCCGGCCCCGACAAGGGAAGCTCGGAGGAGTCGTCTTCGGACTCGGGCTCCTCGGGGTCCGACCCGAAGTCGAACTCGTAGTCCCGGTTCGAGTAGAACTCGGAGAGAGGGTCGGAGTCCGAGACGCGGGCCGGGGACGGCGTCGGAGTCCGAGTTGTACTCGGTTACGGGCTCCTTGCCGGCCCGGCGTGGTGTAGAAGCCTCCGTGCGGGCCCGGGCCGGGAACGCGGGAGCCACGCGCGGAGCGCCGGCGTGTAGAGGGGGCCGCTGCGATGGCTGAGGAGCCGGCTCGCATGCGATGGCCCATGGCGACGTCGGGTTCGAGTTGGACTCGAGCTCGAAGTCGGCGTGGAGGTTGGAGAGCGAAATTTCGCCGAACTTGCCGGGCGAGCTTGCCCGTGACAACTTCGGGAAGCGTCACAAGGCCTGTCCTCGAGTCGGGTTGCATGATCAAGCGGCGCTGGAAGGAACCCGCGCCATCTGCGGTGCAGACCCAGGCGCCGAAGACGAAGGTGTCGCCGCGGTTGAAGGCGACGGTTGGCTTGATGTGAACGGAAGCCGTCGAGTTCGCCATGTGATCTCGAGCGAGAGCCCCTACCTGGCGCGCCAGCTGTCGGTGTTTTGGACCGGCAACCTACTACGGGGAGTACCCGAAGTAGATGAATGTGACTCGCCGAGATCGGTAACTCGAAGGAAGAGGCACGTGGCACACAATTTAGACGAGTTCGGGCCGCGAGGTGCGTAATACCCTACGTCCCGTATGCCTGCGTAGCTCGGATTGATAGGGCACGATTACGGGGTGGTGCAATAGTGCGCCGTGAGTTGAGATTGGATGAGATGATCCCGAGATCGGTCCCCGCCTCGCCTTATATAGTCGGGAGGCGGGGTTACAAGTCGGAGTAGGGGAAGGAGTACTAGTCGAGTACGTCTAGGAGACCTCTACACGGTGCGGAACATGTACGCAGTCCTAACCGAGTACTACTCCCCGTGCTCGTCCTTGTGCTCCACGTCTTCGGTGCCGGTGTAGCGCAAGCCGGCAGTCCCAGGGGCCCACCGAGTAGTCGGTCCTGGTACCCACCGAGGCAGTGGGCCCAGGGAGGTCCATACGACAGACACCGCACCCTTCGTCTGCCTCGGCAGTACAACGTCGAAGGTGACACTGCACCCTTCGTCTGCCTCGGCAGCTTCCGCAACACCCGCGCGTCTATGAGCTCGATGAGACGCGGTTTGACTTCGGCACCCCGTCGGAGCCCTCCGCCGGTGATAGTGTCACCAGCAGCGCGGTGACCTGTCCATGAGGGGTGCCGCCGACGAGTCCACCAACGCCAACGCTATCTCCTTCGGCTTCGCGACCAGGGCCGTCTTCGTCTCCATGCTCCTCCTCAAGGCCATCTTCGAGCACCTCATCAAGCCCGACCTGGCTTCCTCCTCCTCCTCGTCCTCCTCCCCACTCTCTGAAAGTGGCAGCGGCGAAGGCCCCCACCAGGGCCTACCGCCCATCAGCCGCATGTGCCACCAGCAGTACGACTCGTCGCCAGACAAGCTCGGCGGGTGTGCCCTGTGCCGCGCGGTGTCGCAGAAAGTGGAGGTGAGACCCGTGGCGGAACAGCGACGTGTGACCCCGTGGCCGACCGAGCGCAGGTGCACGCATGGTGCCGGTGCGCTTCGGTGATCCGCCGAGCCCGTTGCCGCTTGGGAGCAATGGAATCGTGTGTGTCGAGCAAACCAAGTGGGTGCGGTCGTCGCCGGACAATGAGAGGACAAGAAGAGGAGATGAGCGAGGTGGACGGGCGCGCGGGGTGTGACGAGCCGGGCCGCGCCGTGCAGTGACTGAACATGAGGATCCTGTCGTCCCTGTCGCGGAGCTCAGTGGCCGCGCATCCATGGCACGACCTCAAGGTCGGTGAGATTTCCTTCCTCTTTACAGCGTCACCACGATTTCTGGTTCCACGGAAGCGGCGGGCGGCAACGGACGAAAGATCCAAGATTTGAGGAGGGGAAGGAGAAGCTGACGTGGCATCGTGGGACCCACGAGTTGGGAAGGAGGATACGGAAACTGCTGGAACAAATTGTGTTTTAGGGATGAAAATATTTTTACTCCACCCCCAATAACTTTATATAGGGAATGAAATTATTCCGTCGGCAAGAGTTGCTCTAACTTCTCTAAACAATTATCCCATTTTGGATAACTCTTGAAAAATGATTTTTGGTTCAATTTATATTCTAAACTGGATTCAATTTATTTTTAATATAATAGTTCTTTTTTCCTCAATACACAAGTAGAGTTTTAAATACAAATCTTGCAAGTTTAGAGTAGACATCATAATATATATTTAAAAAAGCATAGCATGAACTTTTCATCTCCATTTTTATAGGATGAGATATTAAAGAATAATGTTTATATTTAAGAAAAAATTATATAAAAACTAATTGTGAAAAATCTGTTGAATATTTTCCTAAATATAGATTTTGATGTTCACCACTACCCCGCAATGCCTCAAATTAAAATTCAACTTGTATGGAGAAATAAAAATAACAAATTATACTATGGGGTATGTTGAACTAAATAGCATAGTTTATGAGGTAAATTGAGCCAAAGCATAATTTATGGAGTTATCTAAACTTTTGCTACTCCCCCTCCCCAAAATAAGTACTCATTTTGCATTTCAAGGGGACAACAAGTTCTAAATTTGACTGGATATGTATAACGATAATAACAACATTTATGACTCCAAATAAGCTTGTCATGAAAATATATGACGTTATTAATCTAATAATGTTTATTTAGTCTCATAATCATTAATATTTTTTAATATATATTTGGTCATTTTTTCAAATATTTGACTCCTCGAAGTGCGAGATGTGCACTTATTTTAGGAAGGAGGGAGTATATTTGAAGGTGGTAATTTAGATATTTCGTTTAAAAAAATCTCGAACACTAGCTAAAGATTGCATAGGTGTAACTGGGGGTGGGGGACTCTATGTAGGGTGGGGTGAAATTATGTATCATTTGACTATATTTTGAATCTTTTTACATATTTTTATCAAAGTTTATATTTCCTATGTGGCAATATTTTAATCAAAGTTTTTTTAACAAGATCTTGATGGAAATAGAAATAGTTTGAATCTATCAATGTTTGAGATCTCTACTCTAAACCCTAACCTCGCCACTTTCTCCTCATGCTCCCTCACTCTCATTGCCCGCCACCGCCACCCCCATGCTGCTATGCGAGTCCACATCACCGCGGCTAGTTCTGGCGTTTTCGCCATCTAAGCACGTCGTGACCTCCACCTGGTACACCTGCCACGTGCGACCTTCCCATGGCTGTCTCCAGCGCTACCACCCGTGAGCTCTTAGCGCCACCGTCAAGTGTGCCGCTATGTGAGCTCGCTACCACCTTTGAGCGTAGGCTCGCCAGCCGACGCACCCCCAGCACCGTTATGTCTCGTCGGTGATGTGTCTCGCTGATCATGTGTGCGTTGTCATCACCCACTAGAGTTAGGGAAGAAGCTTCTACACATGTTGATTGTTTTTAAAAAAATATTGAGGTATTTTCAAAATTAACATTGTTAATCTACAACTTTCATGAAAAATGTTGTTGCAACTATTTTAAATATGTTGGATCTAACCATTTGTCTAAAGAACTGTTGGACCAAATATCTTCCAAAACTGTTGATCCAACTTTTTTTTGGAAAATGTTGGTTTAATTTTTTGTTACAAAACGTTGATAATATATTAGAAATATTACAATATTTTTTCCTCTCACCATCATCAAGTAGGACGGTTGAAGAATGGCAACTAATAATTTAGGGAAAAAGTATAGATCAACCCCTCACCTATGGAGGTTGGACTACATAACCCTCCAACATATGAAACGGTCTATATCACCTCCAAAACTTTCCAAAACCAATACCCCTTAAAGAAAATTTGAAAAATCATAGTAACTCACAGAAAAATCATAAAATGAAAAATCCAATTGTGTTGTTCTCCAAATGAGTATATATACATAGTGAACATATAATATAGTATGATTTAGTATATTTTACAGCTATGAAGAAAATTATAGATCTAAAGCTATAGAAAAAAATTGTACTAAATTATTCCATCTTTTGACATAGGAGCCCGCCCCCTGGTGCTGCTTTGGTTGCACATGGCACAACAGCCTAGTGGCTCTCGCTGCTGGATTCATTGCCACCACTGTCCGGCACCGAGAAATTTCAAGATTTGCATCACAATTCACAAGCATTTCAGCAGGGGTCGAGCTGGGATCTTTTAGGATAGTATAAGTATAACCCACAGGTGATGGATGATCTGCAGAATTTTGAATTTATCATACAGACATATATGAAGACAAGTCATACAACCCAAAAACTTAAAGTTTGGCGGTAAGCTATTTAATGTTGTCATGTAACTTAAGATCAACCACAAATATAATTGTGTATGCCATTGTGTTGCTATTTGATAGAATATTATCAAGAGAGAAACATGGTTAAATATTTTTTAGGAATCATAAATATAAGACTGAATTGCACCCACCATACAATAACTTGTCGGGTGGGTGCAGATTGGTCCAATAACTTGCAAAATGCTCAATCCAATACAACAATTTGAAAGGTGGGTGCAATTGGTCCAACGACAACGTATTAAGCAAAGTAGATCGACATGTCAATTTTCTTGCAATCAAAAAGTCTTATTTTTGTCAATAAAAGTCATTAACCGCGACCATGCCATATGTTGCTTCTGAATTATGTACATAACTTATTTGTTGTTCTCATTAATCCATTGGTATTAGCAAAAATACTAGAGTTTATATGAAAGATATTGGAGCATTAGGATTTTTCTGCGGTTTTGCTCAGATATTCAACATTTGTAGAGAAGGATGTTTGTTTCTGTTATTTTATTTTATTTTATATAAATAAGTACATGAGCTATTACAAAAAATATTTATGTCAATCTTCTAAAAGCACATTAGACTATTAAAATATTTAATATGTATTAATATAGGTTTTTGCTAAAAACAAAATATGTTGTCTTTTTAGCTGAACCAAAAAATACATATAATCAAACATGTAAAATAGTGAATGTGAATCTATCAAAATTAAGAGGAAATTAAATATTCCATGTATATTGTCATTGCGACACGGTTATTGATAGTCAAATAATATGCTTGGCAAAAAATATGTTACTTGCTATAATATTTGGACTGTCGATTGAAGGACCGATACGGCGAACCAGAGAGGGGGGGGAGTGAATGGGAGCCGATAAAAATTCTTCTCGAAGGAGATAGAGACTCCAACAAGACGAACACGGCTTCCAACACACGTCTCCGACTCACTACCCAAGTTGGCCAAGTCCACGCAGCCACTGAAGTGCTACTGGACCTAGGAACTAATAAACAACCTCCCGAGCCAAAACACACCAACACGCACTGCGGAAACTTGCACGGCTTGCTACCTGTGTTGCACCGGTCAGACCGATGGCCTGCGACCGTCAGACCGGTGACACCGGTCAGACCGGTGGGCAGCCGGTCGGGCCGGTGGCTACAACACCGCACAACAAGCGTTCCAGAAAGCCTCAGTGACTTCTCTAGGCCCTGGAACAAAAACACCCCCAAAACACAACTTGCACAGAAGGAAAACCCTACACAAAACCTAACCAACTCCAAACAAACCACGAACTGACCAGCAGCACCAAGACCCAAAGACACACGAGTCAAGCAGTTCACCCAAGGCAAATCCCACAAGTGACTCGCACCAGTCAGACCGGTCAAGAGCACCAGTCAAACCGGTGTAGCCTGGGCAGCTCGGGATGAACAACACCTGCGGGTCAACTCCTACAAATCGAAACTTCGATCTCCCGAATCGCTCCATGGACTTGAACAAGACTTTGGGGATGATAGGAACACCTCATGAGGAGTCCATAGCCATGATTTTGTCCACCAAAACTTGTCAAATAAAGAGGAATCGAAGAAATCCCGCCAAGAACTCCTCTAACCCTAGAACACCGAAAACCCCAAAATCGAGCCTTTTAACTCAAGGATTTGGGAGGGGAATCAAAGGAAATGAACCATGAAGGGTTCACACGAATTTCCCCCATGAAATCCCCAAGAGCAAGGTCCCGAAAACACACCGAGAAAACCACCAAGAGAGGGCTCCGAAAATCACCACCAAGAACAACCGGGAACAACACAACAAAGCCTTGAGGAACCACGCCGAATCATCTATACAAACCAAGAAGGTTCATACAAGGTCTAGCTTGCCACCCGATCATCCAACCCTCTCACAAAATCTCACCATGAAGCTCTCAAGCTAGTCCTATGGAAATCCTAAGAAAATAGGAAGGGAAAATAGGAAAGCAAATGAACTAGGGTTCCAAGAGATTGCTGCCATCCTCTCACCTCATGGGTTATATGGAGGCAACCGAATGTCTAAAATACCCTTACTTTATAACTAGGGATACAAGCCCCTCAAGGGCGGTTTTGGAAGTCTTCAGATTTTCTCCATCGGACGGATGCCCGGCGACCGCACCCTGCTTAGCCTCGACGCAAGCCATGCGATCCCGACGCGTGTCCTCCGCTTCGAAGTCTCCGGACTGCGTCGTCGCACACCGGTCAGACCGGTGCTCCTCACCGGTCATACCGGTACCCACCGGTCAGACCGGTCTGGAGCTGCTGCAGCACCGTCTTTGGTTCTTCGGTCTTGGCTTTGTGGATCAACCAAGGAACCCAGTGGTTTTTTGGTGAATCACTGGAAACCCCGCGAACTCGGTGTAGCCTCCACCAATCGCCACTCATGACTCGGCTCCCACGTAGTCCCGGCTCGCCCTTGGTTTTGAGGCTCTACCAAGAAACCGTCCATGACTTCATCTTGCTGTTCATGCCACCATGCGGCCCGCACTTGACCCCGCTGGCCACCGGGTCCCTCAAACGAAGCCTACTTGTCTTCTCCACACCTGGAGGCCTCACCGACGACGACCTTCCGCGCTTGTTCTTCACCTGCACCAACACCAGTCAAGCCGTAACCTGCACCTGCAATACTTAGCCAAGAATCAGTCCACACAACGTTGTCAATCACTCATCACACAAGGAAGCGACCATCCACCGGTCCTCGAACCACACATGATCCTCATCGATGCACCAATCTTCCAAGTTACTACACTAAATTGAGAATTTTACAAGTTTTTTGATCAATTTGCACTCACCTATCAGGTTATTGTATTAAATTGAGCATTTTGCAAGTTCTTGAACCATTCTGCACCCACTAGACAAGTAGTTATATGGTGGGTGAAATTAACTATAAATATAATAATTATATCTATACCAAAAACGAGAGTTTTTTGAAAATTTTTCCCACTCAATTCATCGCGCCTTACCCCTCACACCAAACCCACCCGTCATATATTTGGGGAGTGTATAGGGTGGAAGATCTATAGAATCGTGATTTGAAGAGTGTTTCTGCCAAAAAGCTATTTTTTTACTGCGGTCGCCCCTAGCCGCTGAGCGTACCCACCTAAGGCTACGCGTACCGCTCGAACCGTCGGCCTAACAGGTGGGTGCCAAGGTAGCGCATGGTGCAGAATGCATAGCCGACACCCAACGGTGGAAGCTTCCCAAGCACCGCGGTTGCCGGATCAGAGTTGGAGCGCCGCCTCCGCAAGGCTGGTCGACTGGAGTCAGGGTCGAGGTCGACGGAAGTGAGCTCCCGAGGCGCACGATGATGATATTCGCGCGGCCACTCCATGGCCAGTTGGGGCGCGGGTGGCTGGGCAAGCTCCCCCGGTGGCACCCGAGGCTCCTCTGACATGCGATGGCCCCAGGTGGCGGTGGCGCAAGTCCAAGCCTCTGCGGGTGAGAAACGGCCATCCAGAATAATGCTGAGTTCACGTTATCCCAACTTCACCTTTCTTGAGAGGGAAAATGGATGCGTGATGGCGCAGGAAAGCTGGAGGCGTGATGAATCGAGTGATTGTGAACAATTGCAGCCATGACGGCGCACGAGCTCCGGCGACTTTACTTAGACACGCGCCAACGACTTGAGTCCAGGTACCCGCACCAGTAGACCTCAAGGCCCTCCATTCCCATGACCCTGGTACGCCCCGCCGGCCGCCAACACTTCGCGTGTTGGCTTGCGGCCGCCACCCTCCGTGTGCTGGCCTCGTGGCCGTAGTGGCGCCAGCGGCGGAGGTAGAGGCTTCGATAGGCAGTCGAGATTTGGGAAAATAGAGAGAATATGAGAGGATAATGTTTGTTTTTGGTTTTACCCCTTAAATTTTTTGACAATTACGAAACGAAACATCACTACAATGCCATTCGCTCACAGATCACGTTACACATAGGGATGGCAGTTTTGCCCGCAGGAGCGGGTATCCACGGGTACCCGACCCGACGGGCGCGGGTACGTGTAGAAAAATCCAACCGCGAGCGTGGGTACGGACATCGAAATCCGCCAGCGGGCAGCTAATGGGCATCAACTCTCACCTGCGGGTATACCCGCTACCTGCATCTACATAAACAAGGACCATGTTTCCTATGTACAGGACTACCCCAACCCATTAACACAAACCCTAACACACCCCACCGGCTCCTTGACCCCCCGTCCCCCTACCCCCACCCCACCACCCCCTCCCCTCTTATTTTCCTCTCTAGGCAGTGGCGCATCTAAGGGTGGACCACAGGAGGTAGGATCGGTGACCAAGGTTGGACCGCCGGATGCGGGCAGCCGCCACCCGTCAACCGCGCACGCGTGCACCCCGGACATGGCGCACCTCGTGACTCCCAGCTCCCCAGGCCGCCGCTCGCCGCCTTCGCCTACCATGCTGCCAGCCACTGGGCCTACCGCCTCTTCGCTGAATGGGGATGAGGCCGAACGGGGATGAGGTCGCAACATCGGAGAAGACCGAGACGAACGGGGGGCGAAACCACTGCCGGAGGGTTAGTGGTGGAGGTAGCGGCGGTGGGGAAGAGGTGGTCTAGCCCTGGTATCTCTTTGCGGGCACAGGTAAACCCGATACCCGCGGGTACCCGCTGGGTGTGGGCACGAGAAGGGTTTTTTACCCGTGGGCAGATTTGCGGGTAGGTAAAGGCCAGCGGCACGGGTATGCTCGCGGGCGGGTAAATGTCTTAACCGCACTTACCCGACCCGCTGCCATCCCTAGTTACAGGGGAACTTGGATCCTCTCGCTTGGGGTAGCTTAGCTCGCGGGCTGACCCTTGCTACTTTTTTTAAAAAAATAAGAGTAGAAGCATTGTTATGTCATATAAGAAGCAGCATACACCACCACACAAGCCTTGAAAAAACAAACACACACAACAAAGTACACCACCAACCTCAACCACATGGGAGAGAAGATCAAAATAAGCCACCGACACCTACGTTGTTGTCACCAACGTTGTGTCATGCCAAAGCCGCAACCTGAAATGACCTTGATGTCACCTAGAGGGGGTGAATAGGTGTGACGACCAACTTAAACTTTTCTTCCCCGAAAACTTGAGCTGCCAGTGTCCACCGGTCAGACCGGTCACTGACTATGCTTCACAGGAGGCACCGGTCAGACTGGTGTAGCACATAACACCTACAAAAATAACTTCGAGCTCCAATTGACTTCTAGCACGAACCAAACTTGGTGAGTGCCTTGGTAGATGATCACAAGTAGGGTAATGATCCCAACACACACAAATAGCACACTGTTGACGGCTGTTAAGTACCACTTTTATGCCATCAACTCCTGCATAAAATAAATGGAAAGTGATCATCAACACTAGGATAGGGCTTTATACTAACAATTTCCACAAGTGTTGGTGTTTCTAGCTTTTGATGCAGGACATGCCAAAATACACATGAAATGATATAGCTAAGAGTAAGTGCATTAATGGCATGAATATGGCATCATCATAAACAGTCACAAATGCCAATTTGGACTGCACCATTGTGACGGGATCGTCGAGACGATCGAAACATATATATCATTTGTATACATCGGAGCCCAGATGAAAGAGATATGCATAAGACAAGTATATCATGGGCCCGGTGGGACCCACGTCAGGCCACGAGGTGACGTGCTGCCACACATGCGCCCACGTGGCCATGACACCTCATCAATCCAAGGGAAGCACCTCCCGACGAATCAGATGCTGCCACGTGTTCAACACAAAGATTCAAGGGCTCACAACCGAGCAAACCGCCTCCAACCGACCCATACACCTGGAACTGTCATAAGGGACCACATGTCAGTCACTGGGAGAAAGCACAGCGCGAGATGTGGTGGGGCCAGGTCGGCCGATCCATTGGATCGGCCGAACCGACCTTGCCACAGATCGCCATCTGCTTCTAGGTGGTGCTCGGTGATTGGTCCTATAGTTGATTCCCAGGTGCCCAAGCTGTTCCCTCACCAGTAGCTTGGCCTATAAATAGAAGGGAGGGGGTAAGATTAAGGACACACACTTCAACACCACTCCATCCAAGGATGATAGCTTCCCTTCAAAGGAGAGACCTCTCCTTGGTAGATTAGAGAGTAGGAGAGTGAGAGAGGGATTTGTATCTTTGTGGAGGCTTCGTTCTTCATTTAGAATAAAGTAAGTATTTCTACATTTCCTATTTAGACTAAAGTAGTATTCATGCATAGGTGAATAGTTCTTGTGTTCTTCACTTGTTCATGATTTAGAGGCTTGTGTTCTTCATGAGCTTAACCTTTGATTTTTTGGTGTAGTTCATAAGTTGCAAATTCTGTTTGTATGTCTACTAGTCCAATTAGAGTAAAGTGGATGCTCCTGCATTCTAGTTTAGACCAAAGTCCTTCCATGATCATTGTATAGATAGCGGTTACCTGAGTGAGTCCTGATCCCTCCCTCGTGAGTTCGTCGCTTCGTCTTCGTACAGAGTGTTATAGTATGGTATGAGAGTGCCTAGATGTAGTCGTATTATAGTAGTAACCGGTGGCATAGATGTGGTGTCTAGACAACGGGTTATCCTTTGATTGCCATGTATCCCACAGTTTGTCTTGGGGTAGGCTGCGGTGGTGACAGCCATTGGACCCTTACGAAATCCCCCACGTCCGGATACATGTGTAGGCAACCATTTGTCGTGAACCGACTGTTATAGCCAGAAGGGTCCGGTGTCCGAAATGAGAGTCCCTAACCGACAGGTTGTTCTTAACTCTGCCCACTATCAACGGGATCCTTTTCATCTCCATCTCAACCCTATAGAGTTGTCTCCTTGGACCGTTCTCCTAGAGTAGAAGGTAGTACAAACCGTTCCTTGGATTCGATACCCTTGGGAATACTCCTAAGGTGAAGTGCTACAATGGTATTTTCGTGCGCTTGCGGATTCTTTCGTACCTGTCGATATACCCAAGTGGATCTTACGCTCACGCTAGGTGCACAACTAGTGGCGAGGTTAAGAAATACCATCAAGCATTTCTGCCGCCGTTGCCGGGGAACGGTTGTCGTATCTATCTTTGAACCTAGTGGTCCTTGTATTTATCTTTTTCTTTTTCTTGCATTCTACCTTTACCCTTGTTAGCCATTGGGATGCCTTCCTGTCAAAGCCTCTCTACCCCTAGGGGTGAGTTCGTCTTAGAGCAACCATCAACTTCTTCATCTAGCTGCGAACTTTGTCCCCATGATCATTTGAAGGAGTTCGAAGAACTATGTTCGTGCTTGATAATCCCAGGTATGACACAGGAATCTTTGATGTGGAAGTTGTTCCCTTTCTCTCTCGTAGATAGAGCGGAGCAATGGTACACCCGCACGATAGGGAGTGTAGACAATTGGGTAGAACTACGAGATGACTTTTGTCACTCGCTATCCCCTTTTGGACACTCAAAGTTGATACTATGTGAATTCCATTTGGCCAATTCGAGGGTGAGTCTATAAGTGCAGCTTGGGCTAGGTTCTCCCACCTGGTGGACCTTAGCTCAGACTTGTCTATACCCGAAGATGTATCATTGTGCACCTTTTACACGAGGTTAGACATGGAATCTGCACGAGAGCTCGACCTTCTAGCTAGATGTTCGTTCGAACATCAATCCCCAAAGGAAAGAAGAGAGATTCTAGAATTCTTCTTAGAAGCCTCTTCTTCCCATACCAGTCACAACGAACCCCACCAAGAATTAGAGTCGATCCAAAAGAGTCTCTTAATAGACGAATTTGAGCTTCGACCCTGCACATCCCATGATTCGTCTAGAGAGCCTTCTCCCGAACCGCGAACACCGAAGGAAGAAGAGATCCAACCTTTGGAGTTCGCTCATGTATTCGAGGATGATTCTTCCAGAGACATTACAAATACCTCGAATCACTATAGGCACAAGAATCTTATGGCATCGATAGACCTTTATGAGGTCCTCGATGAAGTTTGGAATCATGGGACCATAGTGGATTGGTCGCCTCAGAAATCAGAGCATACTTCCAAAGCAATTCGAGTTAGCTCGATTTCCACGACCATCCACTGTTCCATGAGGGGAAACACTGTAGATGCTGTTCATGACCCTACTGCTAGAGCTTGCATCATACTGAAGGTCCTTCTGGACACTCTAGTGGGTGACATGCCCCTCACCCCCGACTAATAGATGTTTCCGAAGTTTTGAGTGGAACTACCTTTTCCCATGTCGAGGGATTGCTAGGGACATGCTGATCATCATAGACAAGATCGAGGTGTGCTTAGATTTTCATATCTATGACATCATGGATTTCGATCTTCTCCTAGGCTTTCCATTGGATGAACTTCTTGATAAATCTCAAGGGAGCCTAGATCATAAGCTTAGGGAATCCGATTTCGCCACTTCTATCACAGGTCCGGGACCTCCATTGGCAAATCCTTGTCCCAAGCAAGACCCACTCAAGGAGGGGGTGCATGTATCTTCGTTCGTATCATCCGAGACCATTCTCATTGAGGTTGTAGGCTTTCTTACTCCTCATGAGAATGATTCGGAAGATTCTCTTCACTTCTGTGAAGGCGAACGATCATCATCCCCTCGACCGAGTTTGAGCCTCTTCTCACTAGCACGTATCTTGTTGCTTTCGATCATGTTCAAGAGTCGATTTTGAGCTTTCATGATAAATATCTTGAGGGAGAGGACTCATGGTCCATGGAATCTTATGAGGCACCGACTTTGGAATTCATAGGAAAGGATTTCACTGACAAGAATGATAGCTTCATCCTTGATATACCTATTGAACCATTCTCGCATAATCCCTCTCCAGAGTCAGCCATGCTTAGTGTGCTGATCACACATAAGGGCTACAACCACCTTCTCATCCTCTATGTAGAATGTTTAGAAGGTTGATTGTGGATGCATATATTTATCGTAAGCATATCAGATTTAGTGTGTGCGCTGTGGTACTGACCTTGCATCTAAAGCTTCACTGATACATCCAAGATTGGTGATGAGACGGGAACGACACCACCAATGATAGTTGCAAGATGAAGTTCCCTTGGTCGAGCTTATGACCATGAATAAACAAAGCACTACCAGGAGATAGCCTGGATTAGCATAGGTTTTATTTCCCTTTTCGAATAAAAGCAAGAACATGTTTTTGGCATAAGTTGTCCTTCGGGTATTTTTGGTCACTAACCTTTCAGGTGGAGATTGAAAAGAATGGTGGATAGCGATGCCTAAGAGCATGTGAGCTACATCAACTACAACACTTTGGTAAGATTTTGGTGAGGGGACACTTACAAGGGAAGCTTGATCTCCACACATGTGGAGTTTTGTTGCTTAGCTATGCAAACTTCAAGTGTGGGGGAGATATGTGAGCATCCCGAGTAAAGTTCCTCTCATACCAAATCTTACCCTAGTTTGGAGATGATGTTACTCTTGCATCTTGCTAACTAGCTAGGTAAGTCCTGCTTTTGACATTAAACAAAGTCCTTCCAGGAGGTTGTCGATGTTCACCGTCATATGCTTATGCCCCATTTTGATGTATATCTTGATTACGTTTACATGCTTCCTTTGTATTTGTTCATATGCTTGTTGACACATTTTATCTATGAATTTTATCCCTCACATTCATTGGAAAAAGGACTAAAATATAATTAGATCACCTTATTAGGGTTTATATTAACAATTTCCACAAGTTTTGGTGAATCTATGAATCTATAGGGACTATTCAGAAAATATGCAAAGAAACCACTCTAGAAGACTCCAGAAGGATCCAGAACTCAACGTGGCTTAGCACTTAAAAAAGAAGCATATAGAAGGATCAAGCACCCACATAACCGAAGTGGACCCTGACTGGGGCCCACACCAGACCGACCGGCCCAATGGTGGGGCCGGTCGGCCATCCCCTGGTGCCAAATGGGCCCGGCTTTTGGAATGTTCCTCTACCACCTATGAATATCAATCTAAACCACATGTTTAGGTTGGTTTGATCCTACGGTGCATGTCCACCCCTCTTGACTATATAAACAGCCCCCTGGCAGAGGCATCTGAATCTGCATACATCAGATCAAGTCATCAAGTCAGAGACACTACACCCTAGAAACACCACATAGCAGAGTAGCTAGCTAGTTTAGATCTAGGAGGAGGCAAGGCTTCTACTTGGCTCCTGATCGTCTAGAGGCTGATCTAGCTTCGCTCTTGTAAGTTCTTATCTAGTTCTTTACATTTGTTATGCAGACATATGTTCTTATCAATGATTGTATTCGACATTATACGCTTTGGTGTTTATTATGATTCCATGTTTAGCATGGTTGATTTGCCTTTATATTCATGTATGGAGTCGTATAGCCCTCACCTAGATCATTTGTTAACATGGGTGAATGGTAAAGACTTTGTAAGCGTGGTGCTTATATTGTATTTATCTGCGATTGCACCCTATATGCCGGGTCGTGTGGTAGATCGTGGTGGTGACAACACTATTGAGTCCTTCGTAGTCCACCCCCATGTATAGGACTAGTGAAGCCTTATACTGTTTGGGTTGTTTCAAGTTTCAGCCTTGATCGTCCTGGATAGTCTCCCCATGCATTGATATAATAGTTCTTCTTCCATGATTGCTAAATGTTTGCACTAATCATAGTTTGCGTTGACATATAGTTTAGAATTACTGAGGAGTATCCTCTCTAGCTAGTGTTGACGCAAAATCAGCACCTCACGCCAAGCACACAGCAAGCCGAACAAAGCTGGCTTAACACACGTGCCGAAATCCGAAGCATGCCAGTCAATTTTCCTGAAACTGACAAAGGATGAAAAGCAGTTAGATAAAACCTGAAACTTGTCGGGTGGTACCAGACAGTTCCGTATTTACGACTATAAAGCCAATTAAAATGACATATAGCTACAACAAGCTATCTGTCAGCAATTTGAATATCATTCGGGAGCTCTAAAACATGAAACCAGGATATAGCCGAATGCATGACGTAAGCATGACGAAAGATCGGTCTTTGTTTAAACAACATTGCACGCACGTGGTCATGATCGATTTTCGAGGATAAATTACAATAAAATAAATAAAGGGTGAAACATGATTGTAAATTTGCAATAAACAAGCATGCATGGGCCAAAAGCACTAGTCTACCGCATGTCTAGGTACTTTCAAACCCGTCGAGCGTGACACCAAACAAGTTAATCCACCGCATGATACAATCTAAATATGGAAGGCTAAAAGCAAACATTATTTAAAACGAACTTATAAACACTTTCCACTCATGGCAAGATTGCCGAACACAGCTGTACAGCCGATTCGGGTTCCGTAGAGAAGGAACAAACTATGCTAGATCAACACGCTTGAACCCACAACACGTGACAATCTAGATTGATTTGGGTTCGGCTATTAAAGAGCACGTGATCCATGCACCACATCGAGTTGAAGATTTGAACACGCATCATATGAATCGTAAAATAAGATAAAGCCGAATCTAATCAATCCAAATTGGGCAAAAGAGTGTTACATGAATTAAACATAAAGCAAAATCCAAAGCAACACGTGGTAACTTAATGAATCTATTAGATCTTGCCAAATCTAATAGAGCTGATAACTAGCTCCAAGCTAAATCTTAGACCACCGCATGGCTCATGATCTAACGAGAAAGCCCTCTTGAACCAAGCTTAAATCCACGGCATGATACTAAGCATGGTAACAAGACTACTTGCATCACGTGCTAAATCCACCGCATGATACTAGACATGATACAAGGTTGCCGGTACTTACGGAGGTCGACGGATCGATGGCTCCTCTCGAAGAACTCGACGACTCGACTAAAGGACTCGAAGGTTGGCGCAGGGCCGATTTGTTATGAAATTGTTCGATCCCTATTACAAACACCAAGGGTTTATATTTATACCCTTGTCCTAACACGACTCCTAGTCGATCACGAGTACAACATTAATGCCCCGGCACCAATGTCCATCTTGCACCCGTCATCAATTCGTCCCTTCCTTATATTCAGGCCACGTCATCACGTATTCCCGAACACTTCCTTTTCCAAGCACAAACAGCCCTTCTGTCGAATGATGGCACGCTACCGACCGCAGGTACCTTTACCGAATCCTTTGAAGAAAATTTCCTGCCAAATGGTGTTTCTTTACCAAACTCGGCCCACAAGTCAGTCTCTCTCCTGTACCAATTTTTGGTGTTAACAGCTAGACTTTGCTATGTTTCTCTTGCTATAATGACACTTTCTAGCTGCTCATGATGTTATGACTTGAACAGTGCTATCATTCTCTATATTTTATGTGACTTACCCCTGTTTATAGCAATTGATATAGTTTTGGCCACTCTACATTATTAAACTGAGAGATGAGCATGTATTAGCTATTATGGATTAGAAAGACTTCTTTCCCTGTGGTAGAATATAAATATGATACCTGGTTTACTCCTGGTTATAATGCTACAATGGTATATTCATATATGTGCGCTTGCAGATATCCTTTTATATATATCTTCTTTTCTAGAGATCCAAGGCATATGTAAGAATACCATATCCATGTGTTTTCAGGCACACCTGTCAGGTTGACAACCTATATCGAGTTGTGCTATGAATCGTGTCGGAATTCATCTTTTAGTTTATCTGAAAGCAACATCCGATATACACTTAGCATCATGTTAAGATATACCTTCACATTCCTGGTGTCGTCGATAGAGGTGGACCTTATATCCGTTTCTAGTCGATAACGTTAGCAATGTCAACAAGCATTTCTGGCGTCGTTGCTGGGGAAAGAAAGTCTATAGCCTAGATGAAAAAGTTTCAGTAATAGCATGCATGCATCTCTCACACATAATGTATCGAGAACCCAAATTATCATTTCTTAAACAGGTTTACCCTTGTTCTTTCCACTTTTGTCTATCTTATTTTAGGGTAATGTATGAATAAGAATATTCTAGAGAACTTTGTTTTAGATCCAGAGAAAATCTTAAAGAAGGCAAGGTCAAAGCTTAGGCCTCCTCATTCTCAGCCCACGACTTTTTCTTTGGGAGATTCAACAGCGCAAAGCTTAACACCCACGTTTGAAGTAATGGCAAACAAGTCCCTACGCGAATACTCCGCAACAACCCTGGACAACATTTGTACTAGTCCGATAGTCGCTATAGGAGATGCTGCTTTTGAGCTCAAGCCTGCACTGATCAACATGGTACAAGCTAGCCAATTTTGTGGAAAAGCTCATGAAGATGCCAACAAACACCTTCAAAATTTCTTGGAGATATGTAGCACCTTCACGATCAAGGATGTTCCAAGTGATGCAGTCCTACTTCGTTTATTCCCATTCTCACTATTGGAGCGAGCGAAGCAATGGTTTTACTCCATCAAAAACAAATTTACAACTTGGACATTGTGTTCTACTACCTTTCTGGGAAAGTTCTTTCCTATAGGCAAAACCAATGCCTTACGAGGGAAAATTTCGAGTTTCCAGCAGCAACACGAGGAATCTGTTCCTGAAGCATGGGAGCGCTTTCAAGACTATATTGCAGATTGCCCACATCATGGAATGGAAAATGGGTTGCTCTTGCAGACCTTGTACCACGGGTTCTCTAATAACACCCGTGAAACAATGGATGCTGCAGCTGGAGGTGCTTTCTTGTCCCTTACACTTACTCTAGCTACTAACCTTGTGGAAAAGATGGCGTCCAATCAAGCTTGGAATGAGGAACGTCAACCCCACAAGAAAGAAAGAGGAATGCACCAGCACAAGGCGGTAGACATGTTGTCTACCAAAATGGATTTACTGATGAAGAGGCTTGAAGACAAAGCCCCTGAGAAGAAGGAAGTCATTCAACTTTTCGAATCCCGCATGACCTGTGAAGAATGTGGAAACACTGGACACTCAGGGAGTTAATGCCCTCAGCTGGAGGAGGACGTGAACTACATCAGCAACAACAACCAATATCGTCCCTAGCAAAATCAAGGATGGACTCATCAGAGGATCAACTACCCAGATAACTATTCAGGTAATTATCAAGGTAATAGTTCTTCCAACAATTTCTCACCATTAAGAGACTTAGTCCAAAACCAAGTAGAATTATGGATAATCTGTCTAAGAAGTTAGCTTTCAATTATAAAATACTAGAAACTATTAGTAATAAAATGGAAAGCTTTTCTTCTGCCATCAAGAACCAACATAGCTCTAAATGCTAGAATCTCAGATTTCCAAGCTGCATCATCTGTTCCCACGGCTAAACCAAGTAAGATTTTGGGCCAGTCGGAAGAATTAGAATCTACAAATCTTGTCGATATCTATTCTGCAGATCTCTGTTCGAATAAGATAGAAAAAGGCCCAAGATGGACTGACTGGGGCATGCCCGCCAAAAGAGGAGATCTAGGAAGGCCCGTCATCACCATCACTATTGGAGCCTACACCTTCAAGAATGCACTTTGTGACTTTGGGTCTAGCATCAACATAATGCCTAAGGTAATATATAAGAAAATCAATGGTTCACCTTTATTGTGTACAACCATGTGCTTGCAGCTTGTAGACCTATCACTATGCCACCCCGAGGGCATCCTAGACGACGTATGTCTAGGGGTATGACGCTCCTACGTGGTTGCCGACTTCGTTGTTGTTGAGACTGGGGAAGTGAGAACGCTCCAATCATTTTGGGACGTCCTTTCCTTGCCACAGCCAAAGCCATCATCTAGGCCGACGCCACTAAGATCATCTTCTCCAACAATGGGAGGAAGGAGAGATTCAATTGCAAGAACAAAATCCTAGAAGCTCCTACACAGCCCCGAATCCTTACCCTCAAGAACACGAGCCAGTTGTCGAAGAGAATAGAAGAGATAGAAGGAGGAATAAGAAGAATAATCAACCTCAATCACATGTGAAGGAAGTTTGGATGATCAACACGATTCAATCAGAGAATAAAAACCTGTTCCCTTCACCATTACTGCGAAAGCTTGAAGACCCTAGAGTTCCATCAATCCACTGCTCCATCAATCAATGGAACTTCCAGCGAGTTGTCTACGACACGGGATCGGGCGTTAACCTAATGTCTAAGGTAACCTACGAATTAATATATGGTGACCAGCCTTTGTATTCCACATATATAATGTTGTAGATGGCGGATCAATCACAACAGTTCCCAGAAGGAATTGCACGAGATTTACCTATCAAGATAAAAGACAACTATGTCCCGACTGACTTTTTAGTCATAGACATGGGAGATGAGCAAGATCCTCCCATCGTGCTTGGAAGACCGTTCCTGAACACAACAAGAGCAATCATCTACATCAGGACTGGCGAGATCCACATCCAGTTCAGAACTGAAAAGGTACCCTGCTACTTCAATACTTACACTGACCCTGAGCAGCCCAAGAAGAACAAGACGCGGAGACGCCTTCAGAGATTACAACGCAAGATAAACACAAAGTTGACGGATGTCAAGAACATTGAAGAAGAAATTAAGGAGAAGTCCACTTAACTTTTACCAGCCCAGCATTTTGAACCTGTTACTCCAGAAAGGTCTCCACCAAAGAAACAAGTTTGGAGGAAGAAAGCTCAAAGTACACCTTCGGAAGACCAATCACTACCCGCGTCATCGACTGATCAATCAATAGCCACTACAACTACGCCATGGGAGTAAGTACTCTAAACTCTAACCGAGAGGTAACTCAGTATTTATCTTTATTTTCTGCACTACATATTTAGATTAGCATGTTTATTTCCCTATACCTGCATTGAAAAAATCATAAAAATTTTCTGCTTTTGCATTCTTTAAGGCCCCATGTACTCCGTACCGTGGCGGCATAAAAAATAATACTGATAATAAATATTTTTTTGCATTCACATGTTTTTGCATTTAGCATCCCTTTTGCATATAAAATAACACAAAAATGTGTGGGCACATGAAGGTCCACACATTTCGGAAAACCCCAAAAAGAAGTGGGCACATGAAGGCTCACAACATAATCCTAGAATTTGTTCCTTCAGGTATGTGCGAGACTAATATTTACAGGGAAAAATTAATAAGGGCCTGAAGGTAAACAAGTTCCAAGGATGAATCAAGGACTACTCCAGCTTGGGGGAGAGCACCCCTAGTTATCAAGATAAGTATCACTATCCTATGTTTTAGCTAGTTATTTGAGTTTTAGTTAAAGGTCTTAGTTTGAATAAAATGCTAGCGTCTTCTAGTTGGTTTTTCTCTTTAATAATGATCTTGATGATATATGCTTGGAGATGATGAATAGTTGCTCCGTTGTAATTCCTTTTAAAAGTTCTTAGTTTTCAAACCTAGATTCTCCTGAAGCTTAAATGCTTAATTTGCTCTGAACCCAAAACCTGTGCAAGTATATGCTTAATCTGAGTCTAGGCTTTGAAAGATGATTCATGAAAAGTTGAGTTGCTATTGATCATTTTCCTAGAGAAGCTTGATTCCCGGTTTTATCTTAAAAATGAAATTTCATATGATGAGTTCCTGTGTATATGATCCTTAAGAGCTTGTCATACACATCAAGATCATTCCACTCTATCATTTATACTGCTTCTGACATGGAAGTACGCATTTTCCATCAAGCCATACAGCTCATGCAACTCTAGGATATATCTCTCTCAATGTCAAGATTCCGGGCCTACATTCGAGAAAAAGGAGAAAAAGTGAAAAAAAGAGAAGAGAGGAAAAAGTGAGAAGAGAGAGGGAGAGAAAAGGACAAGTGTCATACTAGGCGAGAAGGGCCTACCTCCCTAAAAGAAATAAATTTAGAGATGAATAATGGACACGTGTCCGAGGGTGAGTAGAGCCCACATCTATAAGGAGAGAGAAAAATGGACAAAAGTCCGGGGCAAGTAGAGCCCACCTCTCCAAGAATGGAAAGCCCGGATCTTAAAAATTCTTAGAAAGAGAGATATAGTCCAAGAGCTAGGCTAAAAGGCTTACCACCTTTCACCCTCATCCATTCAACACTATCATCCATATCTTGTTAAGTGTGACTCCATACTTGAGAAGGTCATACACAAGATCTCTGAGTTTTATCTGAGAAAATACAAAACTCCAGGATGACAGCTGATCAAAGAAGTTGAGATATACTGCTTGACTTGATTGTTTTGTCTTTCATTTTGATAAAGATTTCTGAAAAGGCTATGCTTAAAGGTTAAAGGCAAAAGAGAGCAATCTTGTTGAGGAGAATTGGTTTTTGAAAATCATAGTACTTTTGAGGTGTGAAAGCGTTGTAGAAACTCCTGATCCTACTAAAGCATATCTTTGCTAGGGACTAGCAAAGGGTAAGCTTGGGGGAGTTTGTTGACACATTTTATCTATGAATTTAATCCCTCACATTCATGGGAAAAAGGACTAAAATATAATTAGATCACCTTCTTAGGGTTTATATTAACAATTCCCACGAGTTTTGGTGAATCTATGAATCTACAGGGACTATTCAGAAAATATGCAAAGAAACCACTCTAGAAGACTCGAGAAGGCTCCGGAACTCAACGTGGCTTAGCACCTAAAAAAGAAGCATCTAAAAGGATCAAGGACCCACCTGGCCGAAGTGGACCCCGAGTGGGGCCCACACCAGACCGACCGGCCCAGTGGTGGGGCCGGTCGGCCATCCCCTGGCGCCAAATGGGCCCGACTTCTAGAATGTTCCTCCATCGCCTATGAAGATCAATCTAAACCACATGTTTAGGTCGGTTTGATCCTACGGTGCACGTCCACCCCTCTAGACTATATAAGCAGCCCCTGCCCCCTGGCAGATGCATCCGAATCTGCATACATCAGATCAAGTCATCAAGTCAGAGATACTACGCCCTAGAAACACCATATAGAAGAGTATCTAGCTAGTTTAGATATAGGAGGAGTCAAGGCTTCTACTTGGCTCCTGATCGTCTAGAGGCTGATCTAGCTTCGCTCTTGTAAGTTCTTATCTAGTTCTTTACATTTGTTATACAGACATATGTTCTTATCAATGATTATATTCGACATTATATTCTTTGGTGTTTATTATGATTACATGTTTAGCATAGTTCATTTGCCTTTATATTCATGTATGGAGTGGTATAGCCCTCACCTAGACCATTTGTTAACATGGGTGAATAGTAAAGACAGTGTAAGCGTGGTGCTTATATTGTATTTTTATGCGATTGCACCCTATATGTCGGGTCGTGTGGTAGATCATGGTGGTGACAGCACTATTGAGTCCTTCGTAGTCCAACCCTGTGTACAGGACTAGTGGATCCTTATACTGTTTGGGTTGTTTCAAGTTTCGGCCTTGATCCTCCTGGATAGTCTCCCCATGCATTGATATAATAGTTCTTCTTTCATGATTGCTAAATGTTTGCACTAATCATAGTTTGCATTGACATATAGTTTATAATTACTGAGAAGTATCCTCTCTAGCTAGACTTTGCTATGTTTCTCTTGCTATAATGACACTTTCTAGCTGCTCATGATGTTATGGCTTGAACAGTGCTATCATTCTCCATATTTTATGTGACTTACCCCTATTTATAGCAATTGATATATTTTTGGCCACTCTACATTATTAAACTGAGAGATGAGCATGTATTAGCTATTATGGATTAGAAAGACTTCTTTCCCTGTGGTAGAATATAAATACGATACCTGGTTTACTCCTGGTTAAAATGCTACACTGGTATATGAGTATTCATATTTGTGCGCTTACGGATACCTGTTTAGTTGAACACGTGACATAAAGTTACTCGCCTAGATATCTTATACTTGCTTTATCTTTCTAAACTAATTGTTAATTTGGCATAACTTCCACTCAAATGTTATAAATAAAATATGATTAGGTTTATCGTGGTTTATTTAATTAAATGTAACTTGTTTAATGGTAACATAGAGTATTTCTCTGAAATATTCTTTCAAATGATTTCTTAATTAAAATATGCCAAGCGTAGTCTCTTGTTTGATAATGATCTCACGATAGTTTCGAGTTTAGTTCTGTTTCAGCGTTTCTTGCGCTTGCGTAACCAATAGGATCGAGCTCTATTTCAATGTGATCTTTCCGGTCCTTGCTGAATCTTCCGTGACCATCTCTTCAAAGTTAACTAAGCCTTTCCCTTCCAAGCATACTTTGTGTTCTTTAGGGATCCATCTAATCGAACCTATCCTTTAGTGCGTTCTTTTAAAGTTTTCTTTTGATTGTTGTATTGTTCTTAGTATATGCTTGTTTGTTTGCTTTGTATGCGTGTGCCGATGATTGATGCTAGTAGACTGAACGTTGTCCGAGAAGTTTGAAGAACAAGAAGGTGAAGACATTCTGAGCAACTACACTTTGGTTAAAGGCAAGTGTGTCCTTGAACTTTTGTCCTAATAACTTTATTAATCACTATTGCATTGCTATGCATTAATTTTGATGGGTTCCTATTAAGGATGACTAGCCACTTTTGACCATTATCTTGAACCTGGTTTTAATTAATATTGGTGGTAGATATTGCTTAGTGTGCTCAATTGGGTTGGTAATAATCAACATGGTTATCATTTTATGCTCTATGTTCCTTTATGATATTTTAATACAAGATCAATGTGCATTAATCGGAACATGGAGAACCACCCAGGAAAACAGTACAACCACAAGAACTAATGGGCAATGGTCTTGGCTGAATAATTAGGAACTTTAGCTTGTGGTGATCTTACCTGATAAGGACAAGGGATCGGCGGTGCTTGCGGGGTATGGACTCGCTCTAGCGGGGGTTGGGTGAGTTATTCTTTTTACGGTGGGGTATCGACCTGCTAGGGGACTTTATACCTTGCTAACTGATCCGGACCTTGTGGGTCATAACTTGCTAGGGAACCTTTGTAAAGGCCATGTAGCGTCCCTATGCAACCACACCTCGGTAGTGTGGTATGGTGCCTAGCTAGCATCGCATGGTTGGGTTCAAAGTTCTTCGGAGCTTTTACGCTGCTTGTGGTGAAAATGTACAACCTCTACAGAGTGTAAAACTAATCGATTAGCCGTGCTCACAGTCAAGAGCGGCCTGGACCCTCACATGATTAATTGAAATTGAAGATGGACTTAAATCGTGGTTTCTGGTTATCTTAGCCATATGTTTATGGCGTTTCTCTTATCTTGTGGGATGGTATATACTTATACTTGCTAGTAAATAGGTGCTAATAAAATTTGACCAACTAAAATGCTAAATGCTCATAGCCAGTCCACTATAAAGCCTTTGCATTCATTCTTTCCCCACACTTGCTGAGTACAACAAGTGCTCACCCTTGCTATAAACAATGTTGCTCAGAAGGAGGAAGCTACTCTGAAGTCTTGTGAAGATGTTGTGGAGTTCTAGGCGTACGCAACCCCCAGTCGACTGCCTGTGATGTTTGGTGTCTTCGTTTCCAGGATTAAGCGTAAATCTCTGATAATCTCCCTTTTTCTTACGTGATATTGTTTCTATTATTCACTTATGTCACTATATGCATGAAACTTGATCCTGGCATGCATATAGGTTTGCACTTGGTTTTCTTTGGAAAACAGGTGTGACACGGCCTCGGCGTCCGCGGCGACGGCGCATGGCGGCGCGACGCGTGGCAGCTAGGCCGCTAGCGTGCGTAGGCGCTCGAGGGCCTAGCTCGGGAGGTGCGCGGCACGAGTAGGTGACGGCGGCGGTGATGCGATGGTTCGACGGCGCCGTTGACTTCTCCCTCCCGGCGTGCACCGCATCGAGCTCCCGCGGTGGCGACGGCCGGCGCGTGTCGACGGGCTTTGCGGAAGGGAGAGGAGAGAGGAGGGTAAAACCGGGGGCGGCGTGTGGTTCGGTGGCCGACGCGGTAAGTGAGATGACGGCGGGGCCCACCGAGGTGACGGCGGGGCACGGACGCCGGGGCGTCGTGCTGGCGTGACGTTGCGCGTGGCGCGCACGCTCTGGAGCGCCAGCTCCCTTTTTGTTACACTAAAGCCCTATTCAACCGACTTAAACAAATGTTTTTCAAACTAAACTTCAAAATCGCCAAAAACAAAAGTTGCAGATTGAAGTACCACCTTCAACTTTTACAAAAGTTGACCTATGAAATTTTGCCTAGATTCGCTAGAATTAACACTCCAATTTGTGGATTTATCAGCCTAGTCAAACTAGTGCATCCGAGAGTTGATTGGGTTTTTGGGGCTTTTCCACTCCAAATCTCAAATTCCGCCAATTGGATGAATTGTGTTCCATGCAAATCTGGACAACTATCATATTTGCATAATTTTGAGTTCTTAAGAAAAAATTTCGTGGACGAGCTAGAAAACTAAGGATAGGTATGGATCTCGAAGGGGTTTGACTTAGAGTATGAAGGAGTTGACCCCTAAGGGGTGGTTTGACCAAGACAACAATAGTTAGGATGACTAATGGTGGTGAGTACTATTGCCCAAACATCCAAGATGTTACAACTAGTGCCATTGTCACAAGCCGACGCGGGTCTCAAGAGACGACGCCTTCAATGAGGGCGTGAAGACAGTGGAACCATCGTCACTCACCCAATCTGGGTAGGGTTTTCACCCTGGAAACTTTGTGTTGCGAATCAGGGAGTTCTACAATGGTGCCCCCAATAGGGAAAATGACGTTCCAAGAACACCGTCGCCATTGCCACCGACAGGAATGTCAGTAAGGCTTTCGCCTGGCTGAACCCCCAACCTGCAACACACACGATCAAAAGACAGCACCGCACCCCCACACTAGCGAAGGCACTATGAAGAAGAAACAAGAAAGGTTGGGGTGCAAAGAATAATAGATAAGGAGGATGGGGAAGGGGAAGGAAATGGAGTGAAGAAATAATGGGAACAATAGAAAAAAAGAAGGATACTTAGACATTTCATCCTCTTATCAATGCTATTATCAATGCCACATAGTGTTCGTTTTGCAGCGGAAATGTTGTATCTCTGAGTCGAACGACACAATCATTTAATTTTTACACATCCTTTCATGTTACAACTAATGATTGCTAATATTGTACTAGTTAATTCAATGTTTCGTCATACGGACATTAGAGCGCCTTCAAGAGTTCCTTAGATCTTTTCCTAATCTTTGATTTTTAGTAAGACGGTAAAAATACCTCTCCAACAACTTCTAATCCACACTCCTACTCTTTTAGGATTTCGAAAAAATTAGTCTGTTAAGTTAGGTGCTTTTGGCTACGCGTATCTTCTCTTAAAGCGTATCTTCTCTTAAAACAAGGTGGAAGGGCTAAAAAAATAAATAGTAGGAAAAAGACTCATGTAATTGTACAAGAGATACAATCCATGAAAGTTGTTAAGATAATTTAAGAATAATATAGGATTCTTGACCCAAAATTGTCTTCTATATTTTAGGAGTGGATTATTAGGAACTTTTTTAAGAATTACACAGTACAATGCAGAAACTCACAACACACACGCACACTCACCCCTACAAATACACGTACGGAAACCTACCCCTATGAGCATCTCCGAAGGACTAAGCACGGTAGATCTGGAGATTCTCGAAGTCACCACCGGTGCCTCGTCGTCGCTTACTACTTAACGCATAACGCCGGAAAATCCCGGAATAAATCCAGGAAAAGGTGCGATCACTAGGATTTGAACCATGGTGGGTAGGATTATTAAGAACTTTTGAATATGACCTTCTTTATTTTTTCCAATACATTTTTAGAAGCACCAAAACTTCATATTTTAGAAGGAAAATATTAGATACACTTAGAGATACTCTTAACAGCGTCGTTTCCTAAAAAAATGAAAACTTTCTAAAAGAAGAAATACAAACAAGAATAAAACAACGTCGCAAGGAATGGTTTCTAAGAGCATCTCCAAGAGTTTGCCAAATTTTACTTGGCAAATCTTGTGTTTTGCCAACTTCTAAAAAGGTATGCCAAGTAAGAAAAGAGTTAATCTCCAACAGTTTGGCATAATTCACTTGCCAAACACAGATCTAACTTATGTCAGGAATCCTAAAAGAAACAAAATTATGTTTATGTCCTCCACCTCTTGGAAACTTACATCAGGAATCCTTCTCTATTTCTTATTTCTTTTTTCACCCTCCCATCAAGAGGGAAACGTCGATGGCAACTACGATCTGCATGCGCATATATGCACGTGGGGAGGTGAGTTTTGCCAGGTTTCTATTTTTGCCAAGTTGATTTGCCAAACTGTTGGAGGCCAATTTTTCTCGTTTTGCCAAAATTAGATGGATGTCAAGTTGATTTGCCAAACTGTTAGAGTTGCTTTAACACAGTACCAGCTAGCCTGCTACACACCATATGACGCCGTGTGTTTCCTCTCTACCAAACATGGAAAGCTCTGTTTGGTGTCACCCTGCAGTCAGCCACTAGCTACCTTTTTCTTCTCTCACACTGAATGAGCATCAGCCACTAGCTACAAGCCGGTCAACGTTATTTTTCTCGGGAACGTATGCGGGACACACTAGGCCACAAACGATTTGTGCTGGCGGGTAAAAGGGGTCTTTGCTGGCGGGTGGAGCGCCCGCCAGCAACCTTGTGCCAGCACAAATCGTCTCAGTGCTGGCGGTTGTCCGCCCGCCAGCATAGAGACCTAGTGCTGGCGGGCGCTTAAGTCACCCGCCAGCACTGAGGTTTTCCGGGTCAACACGTAAAAACCGAAAAAAACAAAAAAACACTTTTTTATAGGAGAGACCCCACCGGCCAGCCACAAGTCGCGCATTTTTTCGCGTAAAGTCGCGACACTCCGCGGTTGCCGTGGTTCGAACCTATGACCTCTACCTCGCGCAAAGCCTCCTCTACCACTACACCACACACTCATATGCGTCCATATGCAGTTTTGGTTCTACTCATACTATACAACACCGAGTGTAAGTCGGTTTTTAGAAGCACTAAACGGATTCAAATTAAAAACTTGTCAACTACAGAGTTTCTTAACTTCCTTACATCTACAACTTTCGTGTTGGGAGTTTTTCCATTTGAGGTCATTTACGAAATTTGAATTTCAAATTTGAGAGATTCAAATTTGATTTTCATTGACAATATGATTTCAAATAAAAAAGTGTAAACTACAAAGTCTCATAACTTATTAGGATCTACAACTTTCATGTTAATAGTTTCTTCATTTGAAACCGTTTGAAGAATTCAAATTTTTCAAGTGGCTGTGTCCATTTGTGCTGGCGGGCGACATAAGCCACCCGCCAGCACAAATAGGACTTTTGTGTTGCCGGGGGTGGCTTATGTCACCCGCCGCGCATTGTGCCTTAACCGCTGGCGGGTGACATAAGTCACCCGCCCAAGACAAATTGGACCATTTGTCTTTGGCGGGTGACTTATGTTGCCCGCCAAAGATTAGACCTTTACCGGCGGCGGTGTAAAGCCAACGCCCCTTTCACCATAGTGCTGGCGGGTGCCAATTACACCCGCCAGCACGCTAATTTTTGTGTGTCGGTACAAATCGTTTTTGGCCTAGTGACAAACCAATCTCTCTGTGTAAACTTGCAAACTTGTAATCATGAGCCGCATGATGTTGATCCAAGAGACGCGTGTACGAGGTGGGAGGGGATTTGCAAAAGTGTGATTAGAGGCGAGCGGTTAAGTGTAAACTTACATAATCATATGCGGTCCTTTGAGTCAACAACATGTGGTCTATATTGGAAATTTGCACATAATACATTGTTATTTTTCTCTCACAATAAATCGGCCACCAGCCACCGTCACTTGCTAGCCATACTAATTGGCTTGAGTACTGTTTGTTTGTACGATGGGAAATTCAAAAAGAAAACCCGGCCTGCGATCCCACGCTTCAGCAAAGGCCGGTCATCCTGACTGCCACTCACCTCTCTCTCTTGTATGTCTCTTCTTCGTTGCAATGACGCGGCTGCAAAATAGTCCTTCCTAATTATAAAACTAGCACACTAGAGATGAATATGTATCCATCTGTATTTGTGCAGAGGCTAGCGACCAGGTAATTGTCACGCCGTTTTGGTGTGAAATGCTATACTCACGTGCGGTGAATGAATCCATAACTAACGTCCTTCTACACGATCTTTCCTTACCATCACAATTCACAATTATACATTGACCATGAATGGATGCAATGAATGGATGCAAGGTGTTAGTGTTAGTGGTAGTTTAGATGCATGGATGCATGTGTTACTTTGCATCTCATGCTACTTCTGCAAAGTAACACATCGTACCCATAAAATTACTTTGCATGGATTTCATTGGAGGTCCACCAAAAGAAGTAAAGTTGGATTGGAAGTAGAGAGGGAGAGAGAAAAGGGAGTAAAGTTGAGTGAGGACCACCAAAATTAACACTAATTACCACCTCTTGGAGGTGTTAGTTTTTTTTTAACTAACACCAAAATAACACCTATATATGCATGAATCTTTTGTGTTAGTTTGCCTCAAACTAACACTAACACATGGATCCATTCATTTGCTATCAGTAGGGGTCATATTTCTTTTTATTCCTTAGTGTCCATAAAATTTTAATATATTATTTGTGAATCTAAATGACTTCTAATAAGAAAAAATAACTACACAGTTGTAGATATCTTGTTGCTCATATTAATTTCATTACATCCGAGTCCATATTGTATATAACTTTTTCAAGATGTGCATAAAACATTTTTCATTAAGAAGAAGAAAATGTTTGGTAAAAAAAAAACAGGTGAAAACACCGCCCAAAAAGGTCAAACAACAATTGCAAGGCAGCAAAGAACTAAACCAAGAACCGTCCTAAGGCTCGGATCGGGACAAAGCCTCCACGACCTTATCTTCGCGCCTCCTCAAGAATGAAGGAAGTGCTTGATTTATGTGAAGGAGGAAATTCTTTATTTGGCACTAGAAGATGACTTAATTTCCTCTTTGATCCAGAAAAATGTATTGTTTCTTTTATTACACCGGATTCTAACCTTCATTCCTTATTAGACATTTTTATCACTTTTTTAGTTAAGTTGGACGAAATAACTATCAAATCACCTCCAAAATTCATGAACTTTTTGTAGTGATAAAATATATGAAGATGAACCCTATGTTCTTAAACACACATGTACCTTTATGGTTTTAAAATTAAGATTCATCAAATTAGGCCATTTTTATAAATTATCTTTATTTTAAAGGCGTCAAAACAGTTCTAAAAGTTATAGAAACATAACTAGTGTTTTTCACATCAGGTACAATAACTTATTAAATTACTTTGTAGCATAAGTTACATGGATAATTATAAAGCATGGGAAATTTGAGAAATATTAGAAGAACCTCATAATTTTCTACGTAACTTATGATGGAAAATAATTGTATAAGTGGCTGAATAAAAAATGCAGAATATTATTTTTTTATAATATTTAGAAAGTATGTTTGTGCCATAAGAGTTCAAATATGCTTCAAATGTAGTATGATTTGATGAATTTTAGTTTTGAAAACTGCAAAGGTACGAATGCTGTTTTGAGCAACATGGATTCACGTTCATTTGTTAAATGATCACAAAAAGTTTTATAAATTTTGGAGCTGAATTTGATGGTCGTTTTGTCCAACTTAATTAACAAAAATGACAAAAATGTCAAGTAAGGAATGGAAATTAGAACTCACTGTCATATAAGGAATAATAATTTTTTAAGAAAAATGAAATTAGGTCATCTTTCAGCGTCAAATAAGGAATCTTTACCTATGATTCTTGGCCAATACCGAGGCCAAAGAAGCTGGCCACGTCGCTAGCTTTTCACGGCCGTTGGATCGGCCACGTTGACAGCTCCAAATCGGCAAAGCAACGAACATTTTGCAACAGGTCCTTTCATTTAGGAAAAACTAGTAAGGTGCACGTGCGACACGCATGTGTAAAAAACCTATCAAGTTTAGTCAAGTGATGTCACTTATTTTTTATTCAGTCACACATATGTTAACTTGTTATTTCAATAACTCAAGTACTCAAACCCATCAAAACTAGCACCCCGCAAAATAAATTATGAATACATGCATTTCAACAAATATATCTGGCAACACCATTTGCCTGTAGTACAACCAAAGAATGTACATTAAATGTTAAAATGCTGAAAAAGGTATGATAATGAGCCAAACACAAACTTTTATGTTTGCGAAGGTTCTAGTAGTACAATAGGTGCACAAGTAGACCTCAGCATTTCACGGGTCGGGCCGGGTTCGGGCTGGGCCCAAAAAAACCCGGGTTTTTCGGGTCGAGAAAATCCTGCCCATGAACGTCCCATGGGACATATCGGGCCTCAGTTTTCGGGCAGGGCCCGGGCTTGGGCGGGCCGCCCGCGTATTTTATAGTGTAAAATAACTAAAAACAACATTTCGGGTCGGTCTCGGACCAAGATTTTTTTCGCGGGCTTCAAGATCTCTGCCCACTCCCGTCCAGTAAGTTTTGTGGGCGGGCCGGGCCAGCGGGCCGAGCCGGGCCGGGCTAAAAATGCTCAAGTATATGCACAAGCACACCACCCGAACAGAGAAATCTCATTGTAGTTCAAAGTTCAGACAACTCATGATATAAATAAGTCATTCTTGTAGAGATATCAATCTGAATCATCGAATGAGATAAACTTGAATATTTCTATTTCATGGACCCAACTGCTATTGCTGTTGGATGGGGAGAGCGCCAGAGAAAGAAAATAAAAGAAGAGATCAAATCTTTTTTCATCTACAACCCACGAACAGCGGGTCGTCTACAAAACCTCGAATTTAGCATACAGGCAAATATATAAACAGTTCATACAACCCACAGATAAGGGGTCGTTTGTAAGTTGTTTAATGCTTTGCATATAGATTAAGATCAATTACAAATGTGTATGTGTATACCATTTTGTGCCTAGTGGCGTAAACATCAGCTCCAAAATTCATAGGGAAGAAAAAAATAGTTGCAATGAACCCATGCTAGTCCCACACATTCGACCCGCAACGCACACCAACGCGGGGGAGCCGGAGCTGGAGCAGGGGATCCGTCCTAGCGCTCATCTGGCCGGAGTTGTCCCAAGATTAGCCAGGAAATCACCCGCGTGCACGCTTTACGCGAGATCTGACCGCGGCGTCGCCTCCGGAGGATGAGACCGCACAATGGCGTCGATCTCGTCGATTCAGCCTCGGGCAATGGGACGTCCCCGTCGGCAGTGCCCCGTCGACTCGCCAAACAGGGTATTTTTCGGAAAAAAATGCATCACGCAGACGCCCATACCGAACTGTGCGTACAGACAGATGTACATACAACTCATACAAAGACATCATCTGTAAGTTGTTTTATGGTTTGCATAGAGCTTAAGATCAACTACAAATGATTTATACCATTGTGTGGCTATTTCATCAATTGATAGCATAACTCATAGTAAAAAAACTCTAAAATCTTTACCTCACCAATATATATTCTAGAATGACATTTAAATCAAATATGAAATAATGTAGGATTCGAATCATATAAAATTTAGTACTTTAATTTAATGAAGTTTTTATATAAAAGATACACACAAGATACTTTCATTGGTATTAAAAATATGCCCTATATACACAAGATAACGAGTGAAAAAAAAGAGAAAAAGCAAACACCACGAGGATATGTGGCTGAATTTCATCCAAGTATTCATTATCTTCTTCCACGAGGCCCATGGCAACATGCTTCTTGCAGACTCTCATTTGCTTCTCTCCCATCTCATCCTGCAAAAGAGCTGCTGCTGCATCTGCCTCGAGCACCAGGTCCTCAACATCTTTCCATCAACAAAGTCCGCACCTCACTAAAGTCTCAAAGTAGGCACTTCGCCTGCGAAGAAGGTGAGAAGGGGCACTCAGCTTGACGGTGAGTTGCTTGTAAATCTCGCTTCTTGTTTCCCTCGTCTCTGTTTTTTTCGACGCCGGCGGCTAGCGGCAGAAATTCAGATTCTTTAATGAATCCCAGCACAATCACTCGCAAGCATATCATTCGTTGGTGTCTTGTGAACTAATTTGAACAATCACTTTCATGATTCAGTGGAGGAACGAGGTGAATTAAAGAGGACGGAGATTGAGGACGTACAGTTCCTCCGCTCCATCCTCTTGGCGGATGGTGGTGCTCGGGGCGTGTTACGGTGCAAAACTGTGCTCAAGTTCACCGCAAGCCTACGGGTGAATCGGTGCCTTTTTCACAAGGAGGGTTCTCCCTAGATTTGTCAATACAAGGATCGGAAACAAACCGCTAAGGTTCTCTATCTAACCTACCGGTCTAACCCTATGTGAAGCGTAGATTGCATAAAGATTAAACATAAATGAAAGGATGTATGGATCACATCCACCTAGCCATAAAGGTGAGCATCCAAAAGGTAAGCCTAGCCTATTGTTTTCTCGTTGCCGTTCCGACCAAGGTGACGAACCAATGTAAACCTATATTATGATAAGGATTACACTCGATATGGAGTAACCCGATATGGAGTGGTCCGATACACGTTCACTCGCCGCTTTCTCCTCCATCGTACTGTCACTACGTAAGGATATTCATCACTGAGCAACAACCTAGGTCCGTGCATTACTACAGTGTATCCGCAAGACAAGACTAATCACCTGTCACACCCGATTTTCCAAAGCAAACCAAGTGCAAACCTATATGCATGACAGGATCTAGTTTCATGCATACAGTGACATACAAGTGTATACAGAAACAGTATCACGTAAGAAACAGAAATATTATCAGAGAATTACGCTTAATCCTGTAAACGAAGGCTCCAAACATCACAGGCAGTCGACTGGGGGTTGCGTACGCCTAGAACTCCAAAACATCTTCACGTCATCTTCATATAGCAGCTTCCTCTTTCTGAGCAACATTGTTTATAGCAAGGGTGAGCACTTGTCGTACTCAGCAAGTGTGGAGAAAGATATGAATGCAAAGGCTTTACAGTGGACTGGGCTATAAGCATTTAAGCATTTTTAGTTGATCAAGTTTTATTAGCACCTGATTACTAATAAAGTATAAGTTTATACCAACCCACAATTATCATAAAGAGATAGATAAGATACACCATAAGCATATGGCACGCATAACCAGAGAACACGATTTAAGTCCATCTTCAAGTTCAATTATCATGTGAGGGTCCAGGCCGCTCTTGACCGTGAGCACGGCTAATCGATTAGTTTTACACTCTGCAGAGGTCGTACATCTTTACCCACAAGTCGCGTAAAAGTCCCGAATAACTTTAGACCCAACCATGCGATGCCGGCCAAGCATCATACCACACTACCGAGGTGTGATTGCATAGGGACGCTACGAGGCCGTTACAAAGATCCCTAGATGTAGGCTGCCCGCTAGGTTACCTGGTCAGTGCAACGTATAAAGCTCCCGGACGAGTACCGTGTCTTAGCTAAGCCCACACCTACGCCCGAGCAGGTCCATACGCCACTACCCGCCAGCCCCCAACCCTTATCAGGTAAAGCATACCTAACACCTAGTTCACTAATTAATAAGCCAAGACAGAGCCATATGTCTTGTGGTAGCCCTGTTTTCCTAGGTGGTTCTCCATGTTCCGATTAAACATATGGTCTTGTATTAAGCAAACAAGGATATAACATAAAGGTATAACATGATTCATCATTGTTGTTCATTAAAACCACCATAACCCAGGTAAAGCAACTAAGCATAACTACCCAACATAAATGTAACCCAGGTTAACAAGGAATGACAATCAAAGACTAGGATACACATTAATAGGAACCCATCAAAATTAATGCAAGCAATGCAATGAGTGATTAAATATAGTTCTTAGGACAAAAGATCAAGGACACACTTGCCTTTTAACCAAAGTTGTTGCTCAGAATGTCTTCACCTCTTGCTCTTCAAACTTCTCGAACGGCGTTCACTCTAAGCGCATCAATCATCGGGCACAAACATACAAAGCAGACAAACATGCATATACTAAGAACAAAACATCAGTCAAAAGAAAACTTTAAAAGAACGCACTAAAGGATAGACTCGATTAGATGGATCACTAAAGCACACAAACCGTGCTTAGAGGAAGAAAGGCTTGGTTAGCTTTAAGGAGATGGTTGTCGAAGATTGAGCAAGGACCGGAAAGATCACACTGAGATAGAGCTCAGTTCTATTGGTTACGCAAGCGCAAGAAACGTTGAAAACAAAACTAAGCTCGAATCTATCGGAAGATTATTAACAAACAACAAGAGACTACGTGCTTGACATATTTTAATTTAGAAAATCATGTGACAAGAACATTTCAAAGTAGGTTATGTTTAATTAAGAAAACACGATAAGACTAATCATATTTTATTTGCATATATTTAAGTACAAGCTAGATCAGATTATCAATTAACATTAAAAGAACAAAGCATGTGAAAGAATCTAATCGAATAACTTTGTATTGCGTGTTCAACTAAACATATTAAAATTTGAAAATATAACTATATTATCATTAAGCATATTAACTTTATTATAAAAACCGATGTTTAACACTGAGCATCTTTTATTTAAAGAAAGCTAGTTATAATTAAGAATTAAACAATTTACACCATGAGTAAAGAAAACCGGAATTGAACCTATTCACTTTTATTTGGAAAATTAATGGAATAAACATTAATCAAGATTAACATGCAACTTTAATGTTAAAACAAGTAACAAGTGATACACATGCTAACGCACAAGTTATGGTGAAACGAACTATACAATGGCACAAACGTATTATAACGGTACAAAACTAGTTAGGAGGAACATGTCAGTGAAAGAATTGCTGGAATCGGAATTGAATAGAATAGGTTATGAATTTTAATACAAAGAAAACGATAACTAATTGGATATGACATAAAGATGATGTCACCATGAGCAATAATCAAGAAAGAAAGTAAATGATAGATAAACTGGCTAACGTGAGCAAGGATTTTATAGATGAATAGATAAAAGATTTGCAAGGCCTAATGATCAATTGAAGTTTCACATTACCGAAAGGAAGTGTAGGAGAAGTGCTGATTATTTTGTCAAAGGAAAGGTCCTAATTACCACATAAGTAATGATGCCACCATGATGTCATCACCGGCAAGAGCAAGTATGAACGATTGAAAGTGCATCTTGGCCCCTAATTATTTTGGTGATAATGACAAGCACGATTTGTAGTATTTAATGCTTTGACAAGATGTGTGCAGGTCTTAATTGAATAAAACTCATATGGTTGATCAAAGGAAGGCCCCCAATTTCAAGTCGATGCTTTCTACTCGAATCAAGGCTTAATTTACTTTTTCTTTTGAATTTGAGTATAGGAAACACCGTACTATAAAGGGGGATGCAATTCGATAGCCAAGAGATGCTAAAAGTGCTCTAGAAGGTAATCCAAGTGAGTGAGAAGAGTTGAGAGTTGACACGTGCACAAATGCTTCTCTTTTCTCAAACTCTCAGCCTGGGCCGGTTGTACCGACGCCACGTCGGTACTACCGACGACCGCCCTTCTGTAGTACCGGCGCAGGGCCGGTATACCGATAAGGCTTCACTGGCGAGTTTTAGCCAGGGGCCGGTACTACCGACCCCGTGTCGGTACTACCGGTGACCGTACTGTTTTTATTCAGAAAAACCCCCCCTTGGTAGTACCGACACCGTGTCGGTAGTACCGGGGTTACACGATTTTGCACAGTAACGGCTAGTTTTCTACACCTAGTATTTAACCCCCCTTCTCCCTCCTCACTCATGGCTGACCAACCACGGGACAAACACTTCCTTGAGCATTCACTCCACCTCTCCCTTCTCCTCTAGAGCTAATCCTTGGTTCCCTTGAGCTAGGGTTTGAGAAGAGAGGTGATTTCTATTGAAGTGTGACCAAGCTTTGAGAGCCCCTTCGTTCTTCCCCTTCTCAAGAGCACTTGAAGCATCTCCGGGTTATTGTTTTGCATTTGTTACTCTTGAAGCTTGCTTCTAGACGGTTAGGCATCGGCCGCGAGTGCCCTCTCCTTCGTGGAGAATTCTTAGTGAGCACCAATCTTCCTTTGTGGGGGTTGGAAGAGGAAAAGAGTCTCTTGGTGATAGCCCTCCCTTTGTGGGATCCTCAACGGAGACGTAGCATCCTTTGTGGGTGTGAACTTCGGATTAAATCCTGTGTCTCTTTTGCTTGCTTGAATTTCCTTGTTTCCAACTAACCCTAGAACTTGTTTTAGCCCGATCTATCTTTTGGTTGCTATCCAACTTGTTTCTGTGGTTGCAGGTGGTTCTTAGCATCTAAACTTAAACTTTGATTCAAGTAGAATTGTTAGAAACCTCACAGAATTCAAATTTCGTTTTAAGTTATTTCTGCCTGTCGGTAGTACCGACCTGGTACCGGTAGTACCGACGCCATCGGTAGAACCGGCACCACGTCGGTAGTACCGACAGGGGTTTAATCCGCTGCTTTTGTTTCAGAAATTTGAAGTGATCCTATTCACCCCCCCCCCTCTAGGAATCACCCCCCTCTAGGCATCACAAGGTCCTTTCAATTGGTATCAGAGCCAAATCCCTTGATTTAGGCTTAACCGCTAAGGGATCAAGATGTCGGGATTGGAAGCAACCCAACCGCCGAAGAAATTGCCGCAAAAGAAGCTCAAGAGAGAGAAGCCGGCGACCTCGTCGGCAGGGCCCCAAGCCGTACTCCATCCAACGTGGACAGCTCCGACGACTCATCATCGGATTCCGACTCTGACTCGGACTCCGACTCAAGTGATGAGGATGCCAAGGACGATGATCTTGCGGCAAAGAAGGCGACCAAGAAGAGAAGAAAGGCTAAGAAGAAGAATAAGGCCAAGAAGATGGCAAAGAAGCTCCTTAAGAAGATGATCAAGAAGGAGCAAGCCAAGTACTCTCACTCCGGCTTCTACGAAGTGCCCCATCACTACGGGCAAATCCCGGGCAACAACTCTAACGATAAATTTTATTCCGTGCATTTGGGAAAGCCTCCTCATTTCGATGGGAAGGACTATCCCAAATGGGCTTATGATATGCAAATGCATCTTTATGGGCTTCACCCCTCTCTTTGGAAGATTGTGGTTGTAGGTGTAATGATTCCCGCCGAAGGAGAAGCCCTCACCATTGAGCATGAGCAAGATCTTCACCGCAATGTACAAGCCACGAGAGTCATCACGGGATCCTTGTGTGCACAAGAATTCAACAAGGTTCGGAACATCCAAATTGCCAAGGTAATTTGGGACACACTCAAGGAAGCACATGAGGGAACCGAGCATGTGAGACAAGGCAAGATGGACCTAATCAATGGGGAACTTGAGCTTTTCTTCATGAAGGATGGAGAGACCGTTCAAGAAATGTATGATAGACTCATGGTGCTTGTCTCGGACATTCGAGCTCTTGGGAGCAAAGATTGGGATGACTCAAAGGTCACAAAGAAGTTGCTAAGAGCTTTTGCTCCCAAGGACAAGAACTTGACGCAAATGATAAGAAGAGATCCAAGATATCCAACAATGACTCCCACTCAACTCCTTGGAGAGATATTGCATCAATAACTTGTCGACCAAGATGTGGAGAAGTCTCTAACCTTGAAGATGGGCAAGAGCCTAGCTCTCAAAGCTAGCTCTAGTGAAGTAGTTGAAGAAAAGCCCAAGGCATCCAAGAGCAAAAAGGAAGATACTAGCGATGAAGAAAGCACGGATGAAGAAACCGCCTTTGCCATAAGGAAGTACAAGAAGTTCTTGAAGTCAAGAAACTCAAGAAAAGGTGGAGATGATAGAAGGAAGAAGTCACAAAGGAAGTGTTATGAGTGTGGAGAGTATGGACATTTCATTGCCGAGTACCCCAAGAACAAGAACAAGAATGAGGAAGAAAAGAGGTTCAAGGAGAGAAGCAAGGAGTACAAGAACAAGTACCAAGGGCGTGCGCACGTGGGTCAACAATGGGACTCAAGTGATGAAGATGAAGAACCAAAGAAACAAGGGATGGCAACAATTGCCATGGCACAAGGTTCATCCTCAACACGCCTCTTCAACAACCTCTCCGATGATGCAGACCACTCTCATTTTTGCCTCATGGCAAGGGGGAGCAAGGTACAAGAATCGACCGTCTCATCCTCTCCAACATTCTCTTCATCCACCTCTAGTAGCGACATAGAGAACCTAGATGAGGAAAAGGAACTAGAGAACAATATGATAAAGAAACTTGGTAAAAATGGGCACAAGGAAATTAAAAGGCTATTGGGCAAACTAGAGAAAAAGAAAGAGATCCTTCATGAGCAAGAAGACTTGCTTATCCTTGAAAAGGAAAGAAACCTTGCTCTAGAAAAATCTCTTGCCGAAGAGAAGGCTAAGGTGGAAAAGTTGACCATGGACTTGTCCTTGATCGGCGATTCTAATAAGAAGATGTCAAAGGATCTCACCTTGGCAAATGAATCTTTAGCTTCCCTAAAGACTACTCATAGTGAGCTTCAATCAAGCTTCTCAAGCTTGACGGAGAAGTACAAATCTCTTGAAGCTAACTTTAGTAGTCTTTGGGAAAGCACCAAAGCCACTCCATCGGCAAACTTGAACTCTAGTGCCTCCACTAGCAAAAATTGCTCTTCTTGTGCTAACGTTGATATGAATGCTATCAAGACTAACCTTGCAAGGCTTGAAGATAAAATAAAGAGCAAAGACAAGGAAATTGCCCGATTGAACATGTTGTTTACACAAGGCAACATTAGTGCCAAGTCAATACCCAAGGTGGTGGACAAGCAAGGACTTGGACACCGCAAGAACAACAAGGCAAATGGTAGAGTAACGGTGAAAGGGCATGACATCCCCTTATGGAACAAGGGAGGCTACCTCAACACAATTATGGATATTGCCCATGGAGTCACCACATCTACCACAACCAAGGAAGCTCCAAAGATGGTGCAAACCACAAAGGGAATTGGTGGGAGTAACACCCCACCTAAGGCATCGAAGAATGTGGTTGAGCACAAACCCACACCAAACTACACTTGTGATTACATTGTAACCTTGGACCATAATGGTAAAATGGTGGTCAAGTATGTTGGGGCCTATGTTATGAAGGCCATGAGAAAGAGTGTGTGGGTTCCAAAAGTTTTTGCATCTAACCTCCAAGGACCCAAATCCTTTTGGGTACCTAAACCAAGAGCTTAAACTTGTTTTGTAGGCCTACTCCTCCGATGGAAGTGCATGGTTGATTGATAGTGGTGCCACTAATCACATGACCGGAGATGAGGGCTTGTTTGCATCCCTTGACCGTTATGACAACCCTACGGAAACTATCATTTATGGAGATAATGGTCAAGGGGATGTTATTGGTTTAGGTAAAATTGATATCTCAACAACAAATTCAATTGAAGATGTTTATCATGTGCAAGGGTTGGGATACAACTTGTTGTCGGTTTCACAACTTTGTGAGAAAGGCTACAATTGTCTCTTTACTCATGAGGGTGTGACCGTCTCTAGAAGGGAGGATTCCTCTATTGTCTTTGCGGGTCACCTACTGGGGAAACTTTACTATGTGGATTTCACAAAAGTAAAAGTGGATCCTAAGGCTTGCTTAGTGGCAAAATCCGACTTGGGTTGGCTATGGCATCGCCGATTAGCCCATGTTGGCATGAGGAACTTGGCCAAACTTCAAAAAGACGAGCACATCCTAGGACTAACAAATGTTGTCTTTGAGAAAGATAGGTTATGTAGCGCATGTCAAGCCGGGAAGCAAGTTGGAGCTCATCATCCCGCCAAGAACGTTCTATCCTCATCAAGACCATTGAAGCTGCTACACATGGATTTATTTGGACCAATTGCCTACATAAGCATCGGTGGTAATAAATATGGTTTAGTAATTGTTGATGACTTTTCACGTTTCACTTGGGTATTCTTTTTGCAAGATAAAAGTGAGGCAAAGGGAATTGTGAAGAAGTTCATTAGAAGAGTTCAAAATGAGTTCGAGCTCAAGGTCAAGAACATAAGAAGTGACAACGGCTCGGAGTTTAGGAACACACAAGTTGAAGAGTTCCTAGATGAAGAAGGCATCAAGCATGAACTCTCCGCTCCATACACACCTCAACAAAATGGCATTGTTGAGAGGAAGAACCGCACATTGATAGAAGCGGCAAGGACAATGCTTGATGAGTACAAGACCCCGGACTCATTTTGGGCGGAAGCCATCAACACCGCATGCCACGCCACCAACCGACTCTACCTCCACAAATACTTGAACAAGACTCCCTACGAAATCATCACCGGTAAGAAACCAAGTGTGCATTACTTTAGGGTCTTTGGGTGTAAGTGTTTCATACTTAACAAGAAACCCAAAGCCTCAAAGTTTGCATCCAAGGTTGATGAAGGTTTTCTACTTGGTTATGGAACTAACGAGCATGCCTATCGCGTTTTCAACAAAACCACCGGTTGTGTTGAGACCACGGTAGACGTGAAATTTGATGAATCCAACGGCTCTCAACGAGAGCAAGTTAGTGAAAACCTTGTAGATGATCAAGAGCCCCCAAGCATATCCATCTTTAGAATGGGAACCGGTGAAGTGATGCCTCGGGAGATTCAAGCACAAACTCCGGTTGACACAAGCACTCATGATCCATCATCATCAACAAGAGTGGAGCCACCTAGTTCTCAAGTCCAACAAGATGAGAGTCAAGTTCATGGTGACGATCATGGACGGGGCTTTGATCAAGGGGGAGAACTAAGTGATGAAGCTCAAGAAGATACACCACAAGTTGAAGATGATGATGATGGACCTATCCAACGTCAATCTCAAGAGCCACACCCAAGGGTACATCAAATGGTTCAACGGGATCATCCCGTCGACAACATTCTTGGAAGTATTCAAAGAGGGGTAACAAGTCGATCTAGATTGTCAAATTTTTGTGTGTTTTACTCGTTTGTTTCCTCTTTGGAACCTCTTAGTGTGGAACAAGCTCTTGAGGATCCGGATTGGATTGTTGCCATGGAGGAAGAATTGAACAACTTCAAGAGAAATGAAGTTTGGGAGTTGGTACCAAGACCCAAGCAAAATGTGATCGGCACCAAATGGGTTTTTAGGAACAAGCAAGATGAATTTGGTGTCGTCACGAAGAACAAGGCAAGGCTTGTTGGCAAGGGTTACACGCAAGTTGAAGGCTTAGATTTTGGAGAGACTTATGCACCGGTAGCAAGGCTCGAGTCAATTCGTATTCTTTTAGCCTATGCTACTCATCATGATTTCAAGCTTCATCAAATGGATGTGAAGAGTGCTTTCTTGAATGGACCTCTCCAAGAAGAAGTGTATGTGGATCAACCACCGGGCTTTGAAGACTCAAGGTTTCCAAATCATGTGTACAAGCTCCATAAGGCGCTCTACAGGCTTAAGCAAGCTCCTAGAGCATGGTATGAATGCCTTAAGGATTTTCTTCTCAAGAACGGCTTTGAGATAGGCAAAGCCGATTCTACTCTCTTCATTCAAAGAAATGGAAAAGATATTTTCGTTTGCCAAATTTATGTTGATGATATCATTTTTGGGTCTACTAATGATAATTTTTGTGAATAATTTAGTAGGATCATGACCAAGAGATTTGAGATGTCTATGATGGGAGAATTGAAGTTCTTTCTTGGGTTTCAAATCAAGCAAATGAAGGAAGGGACTTTCTTGTGTCCAACCAAGTATGTGAAGGATATGCTCAAGAGGTTTGACATGGCCGATTCCAAGCCCATCAAAACACCCATGTCATTAAATGGACATCTTGATCTTAATGAAGAAGGGAAGTCGGTCGACCAAAAGGTATTCCGTTCCATGATTGGCTCCCTCCTTTACCTTTGTGCATCTAGGCCCGATATAATGCTTAGTGTGTGCATGTGTGCAAGATTTCAAGCCAATCCTAAGGAGTGTCATCTAATGGCTGTTAAGAGGATCTTTAGATATTTAGTTCATACCCCTAACCTAGGCTTGTGGTATCCCAAAGGTTCCACTTTTGATCTACTTGGCTACTCCGATTCGGATTATGCCGGTTGCAAAGTAGATCGGAAGAGCACTACCGGGACTTGCCAATTTCTTGGTAGGTCTTTGGTGTCGTGGAGATCAAAGAAGCAAAATTCGGTTGCTTTATCCACGGCCGAAGCCGAATATGTGGCGGCCGGTGCTTGTTGTGCACAACTCTTGTGGATGAAGCAAACGTTGAGTGATTATGGTTGCAAGTTTAGTAAGATTCCACTCTTGTGTGACAACGAGAGTGCTATCAAACTAGCGAACAATCTCGTCCAACACTCTAGAACAAAGCACATAGACATTAGACATCACTTCTTACGGGATCATGAGGCTAAGGGTGACATTGCTTTACGGCATGTTTGCACCGAAAAGCAACTTGCCGACATTTTCACTAAGCCTCTAGACGAGCAAAGGTTTTGTGCTTTGAGGAGTGAGCTAAACATCTTAGATTCTCGTAACTTGGCTTGATCTTTTGCATATAAACTTGTTGTTGCCTAGATAGGAAGCAAATCGTTTTATTTTAACCTCTTTGTGTGTGTGTTTTACAAAATTTTTGGATTTCTACATAGTGGGTGGTGACTATAGCTTTGATTGATTGCTTGTGACTAGTCACCAACTCCTATGAGTTCTCTACATGTCCATATTCCTCTTTACCAAAAATCCCAATCTAAACCTTAATTCTTTCCAAAAAATGCTTAAATTGTCGGTACAACCGACACAAGGTCGGTAGTACCGATATGAGTTCTCTGTTTGAATTTCCGGCGTTCCTCGGTAGAACCGACCCCGTGTCGGTACTACCGGACCCCCCGGTAGAACCGACCCAGGGGCGGTATACCGATAAGACCTTTCTGTCTTATTTTTAGGGGACCGCCGGTAGTACTCACACCCCGTCGGTACTACCGATAAGGGCCGCTGGGCTATATAAGCCCGGCGACCAGGGGCTAGGGTTCCAGTTCTTTCTCCCAACTGTTACATCGCCCCTCCTCTTCTTCCTCTCAAATCCGTGAGGGGATCTCAAAACCCAACCGTGAAAAGTGTTCCTAGACCACATCCTTAGATTCTCCACCCTCCGGAACATCCGATCCTCGCCGGAAGTTCGTGGATTCGCGCGGGAAGCTTCTCAAGGTATTCATTCAAAATCTCCGTGGATCGATCTCTCATTGTAGTTGTTTATAGAGGCAATGCTTTAGGGAATCATCACCTTTACCCCCATAGAACTCGTATCCATGTTTTGGTAGCTTTTGGTTGGCTAAAACCCCCGGATTCAAGTCTTTCCACCAAAACCCGACCCCCATCGGTAGTACCGACGCCATGTCGGTAGTACCGATGGGGGGCTGTTAACTCAAGTTCCCCCCTTTGGTTGAGCCATTCCTTCTCATATTCAAAACTCCAATCTTATGCATTCTTGCTAATCCTCCAGATGGGTCGCGCTAGCAAGCAAGTGGTGTGTGAAGGATCCGATGAAGACGACGTTCCCCTCGCTCAAAGGAAGATGAAAGGGGGAGCTAGCTCTCAAGCTCCTCGTGGTCGTGGTCGTACCAACCCTCCTGCTGCTCCTCGCCAGTCCACGGGACAAGGTCATCGTGCCCGCACCAAGCAAGCACACCAACCCGATGACCATTATGATGACTATGAGGACATCTCCTTGGAAACTCTCTCCTCGTTCATCCTTCGGCCGTCTATCCCTCCTCGTCCAGCTACTTAGAGTGTTATCAGGATGGTAGACTACACACGGGGGTCACACAATGTCTACAAAGAGAGGTACTCCGACCCCGCTCTTTGGCAAAAGGAGTTTGATGCGGACATCCGTTTTTGGCTCAAGTTCAATGCCGATTGGTATGAGTCAGTCATTCTCAGCAAGGACCACATGACTATCGATATGAAATCAATCAATTGGGATCTCCTTAGGTCACTTGACATTCCGGCCGTCAATGATGCTATTGATATATGCCATGCCAAGGGGATGACCAATGTGATGTCAATCAACTATGATTGGAATGAGGAAGTGGTCGCCCAATTCTATGCCAATCTCTACATCCGCCGTGAGACCCGGACCTTCCATTGGCTTCTTCAAGGCAAGCCCCTCTCCGTCTCTTATGAGCGTTTTGCTCAGATTCTTGGCTTCGGTGAGGAGGATCTTGCTCGTCCAAAGTTGCATGGTGGAGAATTCCCTCTTGACAGTGAGATGGCATTCATGTATGACTCGGCGTATGGCAAGGTGGAATTTGGTACCACTCATGGGATGAAACCAGTCTATCAGATGTTAAATCAACTCTTTTGCTACACTCTCACTCCCAAGATAGGTGACAACACCAATATCTCCAATGTGGCAAAAGAGATCCTAGTGAGGATGGCACCGGACAAGGAAGACTTTAGTATATTCAACTTCATTTGGGAGGAGATCATTGTGTGCTCTGTGTCTGCTAACAAGAGCTGCCAATATGCCCCTTGGATATTCAAGATGATTTGTGAGGTAGTGGGAGTTGATATCCTCCCCGACAAGACCCATTCTTGGTACAAGCCCAACAAAGGCAACATCGAGAGGCTCCTCAAGTTGGGAAAGCATGCCCCTCCTCGTCCTTCTACCGCAGGTGGCTCCTCCTCCGGTGGCCCATCTACTTTTGAGCCACCTTCCTCCACTCGTGGGCCATCCGCATCTCGAGGCACCGTTCCCCCGGCAAGAAAAAGAGTATCTTCAATTTCCTCTCTCAAGGTCTTTTTGCTTGCTTCAACGTGGGACGACACAATGCACAGGAAATTCGTGCCCATAGGCAGCATGTTGATGAGCAGCTCCTCAAGCTAGAGACGCGTCAAAAGTCCTTGCTCGCTCAACACAACATTGAGCACTCTCCCGTCCGCGAGCCCATGGACTTTCCTCCTCCACCAAACTTCTACAACCCTTGGGAGATCTACGGCGACGCCTCCATGATGTATGGAGTTCCTCCGGCCGACATCGACGACGAGGACTTTGGTGGTGGTGAGACCGACGACGACGACTCTCCTCCGGCTGCCCACTCTCCACATGACTACGATGATTGAAGGGCCTACTCTTTTTGGCGCTTGATGCCAAAGGGGGAGTGAGCTCACAATTTACTCATGTGTGGTGTGGGCTTGCATCTTCATTTATCTATCTATATATCCTTGTGTTTGTGGACATGTGTGGACTATGTGTGGTTTCATGTGGTGTAATGCTTGTTGAAAAACTTAAGAACTTAGAACTTGTTTAAATTTGTAAGACTTAAGTTGTGCTTGTGATGTGAGGAACCTTGGTTATCTATTTGTGATGCTTGTTATTTCTCACTTTATTGTTTTGTATACCATGACATATGCATCACGGTTTATATATCACACTCGTGCACTTGTGTATGTAATTTGAGAGTGAAAAGTCCTCTAAATATGTGATGGGCATTTGAGGCCTTCATAAAAGTTGAAGCACACATTTAGGGGGAGCTTCATTTTAAAATTCGTCAAATACACACATCCTTTTTATAAACAAATTGTGGTTGTCATCAATCACCAAAAAGGGGGAGATTGAAAGTGCATCTTGGCCCCTAATTATTTTGGTGATAATGACAAGCACGATTTGTAGTATTTAATGCTTTGACAAGATGTGTGCAGGTCTTAATTGAATAAAACTCATATGGTTGATCAAAGGAAGGCCCCCAATTTCAAGTCGATGCTTTCTACTCGAATCAAGGCTTAATTTACTTTTTCTTTTGAATTTGAGTATAGGAAACACCGTACTATAAAGGGGGATGCAATTCGATAGCCAAGAGATGCTAAAAGTGCTCTAGAAGGTAATCCAAGTGAGTGAGAAGAGTTGAGAGTTGACACGTGCACAAATGCTTCTCTTTTCTCAAACTCTCAGCCTGGGCCGGTTGTACCGACACCACGTCGGTACTACCGACGACCGCCCTTCGGTAGTACCAGCGCAGGGCCGGTATACCGATAAGGCTTCACTGGCGAGTTTTAGCCAGGGGGCCGGTACTACCGACCCCGTGTCGGTACTACCGGTGACCGTACTGTTTTTATTCAGAAAAAACCCCCCCTCGGTAGTACCGACACCGTGTCGGTAGTACCGGGGTTACACGATTTTGCACAGTAACGGCTAGTTTTCTGCACCTAGTATTTAACCCCCCTTCTCCCTCCTCACTCATGGCTGACCAACCACGGGACAAACACTTCCTTGAGCATTCACTCCACCTCTCCCCTCTCCTCTAGAGCTAATCCTTGGTTCCCTTGAGCTAGGGTTTGAGAAGAGAGGTGATTTCTAGTGAAGTGTGACCAAGCTTTGAGAGCCCCTTCGTTCTTCCCCTTCTCAAGAGCACTTGAAGCATCTCCGGGTTATTGTTTTGCATTTGTTACTCTTGAAGCTTGCTTCTAGACGGTTAGGCGTCGCCCGCGAGTGCCCTCTTGGTGTGGTGCACCCGGGATCGTTTGTATTGCCCTCTCCTTCGTGGAGAATTCTTAGTGGGCACCAATCTTCCTTTGTGGGGGTTGGAAGAGGAAAAGAGGCTCTTGGTGATAGCCCTCCCTTTGTGGGATCCTCAACGGAGACGTAGCATCCTTTGTGGGTGTGAACTTCGGATTAAATCTTGTGTCTCTTTTGCTTGCTTGAATTTCCTTGTTTCCAACTAACCCTAGAACTTGTTTTAGCCCGATCTATCTTTTGGTTGCTATCCAACTTGTTTCTGTGGTTGCAGGTGGTTCTTAGCATCTAAACTTAAACTTTGATTCAAGTAGAATTGCTAGAAACCTCACAGAATTCAAATTTCGTTTTAAGTTATTTCTGCCTGTCGGTAGTACCGACCTGGTACCGGTAGTACCGACGCCATCGGTAGAACCAGCACCACGTCGGTAGTACCGACAGGGGTTTAATCCGCTACTTTTGTTTCAGAAATTTGAAGTGATCCTATTCACCCCCCCCCCTAGGCATCACAAGGTCCTTTCAACGATGCATGGCTTGTTTGCTTCCATATGTAACAGAACGTAACCTTCTTTCTACAGCTCTCGTACATGGACTCCATGGCTGGTGATCATGTAGCCCCTGATGGCTTGCCATGTCAGAGCGGCGACGGGTGATGTGAGCATGACGTTGGCATGCAGCGGTGAGCAAATCACATGTAGCTGCCATGACAGGAAACAAATGCTGATGTTCTCAGGTCAGGCAAAGAATGGACGATGGCGACGGATGTGAACTCGAGACCAAACACGTACTCGATGAGGATGACGGTTGGTGTTCAGAGTTCGGCCTTCAGCCTGAACGTACGTATACGTGTTCCTCCATAAGAAAAGCTTCTACTCTCACTGCATAGGCATGACATCAGCATGACATCACAGAAGTGTTTAAACATAAAGAATGCGGCAAGGGGGAACTGAAGGTGGTCTTGCAGTATACGTACATGCATGCATGATGCTGTTGCTTAACTAATGGCCGGCGAGGCGTACATGCATGCATGATGCTGTTTCTTAACTGATGGCCGGCGAGGCTTCAGATGGAGATGGCGGCAACAGATTGGAGGCATGCGACAAGCCAACGATAACTCCAGAGACAGCAGAGCTTGGTTTAGGGCTCGAGCAACAGAAACACGACTTGCAAAAAGGTACAGATGAGTGATTACACATGGCCCCTGACAGAAGTTCATGCTCTAGGGGTAGAGTGTAGCATGGAAGAGGACACGCACAGCATGGCCGGCTCGATCTTGGCCGGTGATGGCGCACACCACAGCACCGACGGAGATCAAACTTGATGAACACGAGTAGGAACAGCGGTCAAGACGATGGAGTAGATGGGCTGCGCTGGATCGGAGGATTAGATCGCCTCAAGCTGCAGACACAGATGACAGTAGAGTCCATGACTCCATGTTCGCGAGATCGAGATGGAGACAAAAGAAAGAAGGGGGACACGGGTTCTAACCAGCGGAAGGCAATGACGGCCAAAGGCGTCTCATCTGTGTGAACCGAGGATGACAACCGGTAGCCAGAAGATAGGTCACGAGGACAACCAGCGTCGACAGGAATTGAAGATGGCCGGTGGGGACGGCGAATGGTGAGATCGATGTAGCGACGATGGATCCACGGCGACCTCGAACTTGCTGGCACCATGGTGATGCATGCTCCTGGTGAGGCCTCACGTCCAACTCGTACACGGCGGACGGAGGTAATAAATGGCAGCGGTGCAGGGGGGTCTTGATGACGTCGACGGCGGCGACACACAATTAAAGGACCTAGGGCATATACGGTGGAACAAAGATAGATGGGAAAAGAGGGCCAATGAGATGTGTATTGCTATTTATATATAGTCCATGGAATCTGTGTGCTGCAAATAGATCCAGCTCCTGTTGGAAACAAACTCGGATCAAGTTTGGACTCATATTTGTCTACCGCTAGAAGAGATAAGATGCTGACGACTTGGCGTTGCCCCTGTATAGGTGGTTCGCACTGGTATGAAGTGAGCAACCTTTGTTAAACGATCCACTATAACCCATATTGAATCATACCCATCACGAGTACGGGGCAACCCAACAACCTAGGTCTGTGCATTACTACAGTGTATCCGCAAGACAAGACTAATCACCACGATCCGATCTAATCCTACTAAAGGCATATGGTAGCTACACATATGAATAAGCACAACTCGTAGTAGATCAAAGTAAAGACAAGAATAGATTTATATCACTATCGAATGTTGAAGGTACAAACGACTTGACGGATTCAAGTCGCGGCTCCAGAAATCCATCATGGCTTCACCACGTAGGGCCAACCATAGCGGCTAGGGCATGGCCTAAGCCATCTCCTAGTCAATTCGAGGACTTGCGACGGTCGTCGGCTTCCTCCCGGTGTTTCTCCTTCGTCTCGGCGGCTCTCTGATGAATGGATAGATCGATCACCCCTGCTTGGGTGCCCAAGAGGTTATATTTATACCCTTGGGGAGCCTTGAGGCGTGCTCCACCTTGCCTTGTACGAGATCTTCCTTGGGAGAGAAGGAAACTTGGTTTCCATAAAATCAGCCTCGTCCAGATTTTCCTGATTCGCAGCCCTTCCTTTCCGACATCATATCTCCCACGTCTAGACTCCAAATAATGCAAATTCAGTATCTAGATTGGGTGCCACGAAATTATATCTAACTTTGGTATTTATTGGTTTCCTTAGAAACGAAGATAAGATCCCCAAAACAGCCTCGGAAGATAATCTGTCTGATTTCGGACTAACTGCGCAGCAGGAGTTTCGAGAGCCATATCTCCTAGCTCCCATATCAGAATTGGGCCTTCCACATGTCCAAATCGAAGATATGGTCAAGTCCCACAACTTTGGTAGTCAAATTTTTGCCATTAGAGGTCATTTAAGTCTCCGAATCTGCACCGAAAGATTATGATGTCCTGGGCTGCGAGAATATCTCTCAGGCTGAGTTGATCGCGTTGGTAAACATCCAAATCCCTGGAGTTTTGCATGTTGATACTTCGGTCCTTGGGTTGTTTGGAGTCTTGTTCACTTCGTGTCTTGACTTGTGACGAGCTTCATGATCTTCTCTTGAAGTGCTTGATGAACTTATCCCGAAAGTCTCCACCTTAACGTTAATTTCCTGCATAAACAACAAACTTCAAAATCGACATGCAAGAGTGAACTTGATACCTCCAGGGGTTAGTACCATTAGTTAGAATATCAAATATGTGCAAATGATGACGGTAAACTCATAGCTAGGTGTACCAAAATCGACCGTCAACAGGATGGTACGCAGGAGCCGGCGCTGCTTGCACCCACAGAGGTGGACGCCCGCGTGGGATCCAACCGCTGTGTCGCCTTCAGGAGACGCCTTCCACAGTGCGCGACATCGCGCGTCGCTAGGCGTCGGGGAACGGGACGACCCCGTCGCCCCCTAAAAGCAGGTGCCGGGTCCGGGTGGATGGTCAGGTGGGCCCGACGGGTATAGGTGGACGAGTACATGTGCGGTGGGTGACAAAAGAATTATGTTTTTGGCAGAAACGCTCTCTAAATTGCGATTTTTTGGGTACTTCATAGTCCTTCCAACTTATCCACTTTCAAAAACATATGACGGGTGGGTCCGGTGTGAGGGGTAAGGCGGGTCCGAATTGGGTGAGAAAAGTTTCAATTGTCTTCGCTCCTTATAGTATACATTAAACCCTTAATCCACATATTTTTACATATGAGCCCCAAAATTTCAGAAAAAAGTATTTTTCATTCCACATTTTTTCAAAGATCCTTGAACTTCACAATAACCCATTGTGAAGCCCCATAATCCACCGATTTTTACACATAAGCTCCTAAACTTTTGGAAAATTCTTACAGTCCATAATTTTTTTTAAAAATGTTAAACTCCACAGTAATCCACGTGAAAGTGCCCTAATTTTATGAAAGACATCTGATTTACCACAAATCAACAAAATACTCAAAACTTATTACAACCACCTTAAACTTTACCACAACCACTTCTTACTCCACACTTTCAGAAAGAAGACCCTATACTTAGAAAAACTAAACGCATGGTAAAAAAGACATTCCATTTACCATTAAGTGATCCCATAGCTAACAACTTTTTTACAAAAGGGCCATAAACTTTTGTATGAAAATCTATTTCCTATACGTTTGTATGAAAATACCCAAAACTCCCAGCAGATTTGAATCTCACGTTCCCTCACAAACTAACTTTACTAAAATTAATTTATAACCTACCATTACAAAACCATCTTCCAATAACTACCTCAACACAAACGACTCGAATAAACCAAGCAACCACTTCTTGCAAAAGACCCATCTATTTACTGAATATCGATTCCGTAGACCACATATCAGCCTCTAACTTTTTGTCGAAAATCATATGATTTTACACAAAAGGAATTGCACTCCGAAACAATCGAAACGGAGTGTCAAGTTTATATCGGCAATGACCATCGATTTTTCCAAAAAGCCAACACACGACCTGAACTTATTGAAAAAATTCTGAACTTCTACAACAATCACTTCGTAGCCCATTCATTTCTATGAAACTGATCCTATGTTTCCAAACTAACCCCTCAACTTTAAACAAATTAACCTGTTGCCCAACATTATGAAAAAATAACCCAAACTCATGAGAAATAACTTGCAAAGCTTAACTATTCTCAACAATCAATCAGCCCATATATTTTTATGAAGACCCATACTGTTGTAACTCTTTGATTTTAATAAACGAATAAATGAAAGGTACTAACCTATAGCACGGTAAGGTCGTGCTGCCTTTCTAGTTTCCTCGATGCGAAGACGACATCTATGGTCTGGACCAAGGCTACTGCCGACTCCATCCCCATCTATGATGGGCTCAACGGTGCACGATTTAGTAGTGGAGACTGGAGACGAGAAGAACCCCATCGTGCCCCACAATCCACATACAGTGGCCAAGGCTACTGCAAGACTCCATCTCCGGTTCGCATACAACCTTGTGTATCCCTTCAAAGCTAATGAGTTTAGAGCAATTAGTTTTGTTTAACGCAAAATCTGAACGGAGAGGCTTCTCTTTAAATGGAGAGCCCTCCGAGGTTACTTTCTGCAACGTAAAAGTTACTTCCCATGACACAAAGTTACTTCCTACGACACAGAGTTACTTCCCGCGATACAAAGTTACTTCTCACGACACAAAGCTACTTCCTACTGTGTGTTTTTTATGTTGAAAGAAGTAACTTTGTGCCACACGAAGTAACATGGGAGAGCTCTCCATGTATGACTAAAAGTTACTTTCTCCAATGTGCTTTTTTCAATTAAGTAACTTTTGTATCACAGGAAGTAACGTTTAGTCACCTCTTTTTTTAAAGATATATGTGAGAAACATTGTATATTTGAAAATTGAGTAGTACAATGCACGATCCAATCCTTTTATTCCGATTGTATGGTCGGTCACCATGTCATCCCTGCTTCACTGTACTAGCTTTTGGCTTCATTCCTTTGCCAAAACTAGTGGAAGGGCCCATCTGATATAAAAAGAATCACACAGGCGGTTTAATTAGTACTGATACAGAAAAACAAAAGCATACTAAAGTAAATCTAATTGCATCTACGTCATTTTCGCACTGTGTCGCATCACTGCTGCCACCTTTAGGATGGCTTTGAAGGAGACTGATCGGGGAGGGTGACACGTCACCGCCGCCACCTTCAAGGCGGGGATGAGGGTCTGCAGATCCAGCAGAAGAGCCCGCCCTGAGGTCGACCGCGCCACCTACATGCTCGATCCTTGACGGGGGGCTCACCACCAGCCAGTAGGGTAGACGAGGCCCACGCCAAACAGGAGACCGACAGGAGGAGGGGTCGACGCCCACGAGGAGCCAACGCGAGGAGGAGCCCGACGGAGGAGGTGCGGGGAGGCGGTGGTGGCTCTAGGGCTCGTGGATATGGGAATGGGGTAGAGAGAATTGAGTTTTATAGGACATGGGTGTAAAAAAAGAAGAATTATTGATTAGCGTGATTGAATGCATTGAACTCAAAAGGAGATAGTCAAGGACTCAAAACATTATTTACATATAAATGACGTCCATCTAATTGCATTTGAATATTGTTAATCTAATGACACTGTGAATCTTTCCTTAATTGTTCTTTCCTTGCTAACTTTTTATGAATGACACAACAATTCTTTCCTTAGTTCATCTAATCACACAATGATTATTTCCTTGTTTTTCCTTTCCTTTATGTGTCATTAATCACACCAATCAATTTTCCTTTACTTTGTACACCAATATGTCGTTCATTTGATCACCAGAGTATTTCCTTTTGAGTCATGCCATCAGTCGCGCCAATCAATTTTTCTTTTCTTGAGAGAATGAGGAAAGGAAATAAGAGCAACTCCAACAACCACTTTACAAGTCACTAGCTAAAATCTTGATTTAGCTAGTATGTAAAATGAAATAGCTAGCAGACATCCAACATTCTCTCTAAATTGAACCCTCTATATGCTCCACCATTTGTGGGTCCTGCCTGTCATACTCATGAAAATCAGGATAGCTAGTCACTAGCCACTAGCCAAAGATAGCTAGCGGGGTAATGAATTTAGCTAGTCAGGATAGCTAGTTGGGTAGATAGCTAGTCTGTTGGAAGAGTGTTTTTGAGATTTTTTCCAAAATTTAGTTAGCCAAGTCATTTTAGCTAGTCTCTTGGAGTTGCTCTAACAACTGTGATTGCCTCGACGTTTGGAAAAAATGAAGAAAGAAAACAATAGTTGTGATTGACGGGGGCGGGTCGGGTGGGTACACGCGGGCGGGTAAGAATGGGGTGGATGGAAAAGAAACAAGGGGATTCTGTGGAAACAATTTCTAGCACCTCATTTTTTCCTCACGCGGTTTAGTGAAGAAAATTTGTGTGGGCCTGGCCTGACAAGTGGGGCTCTTGTGAGAGGTGGGTAGACTTAAACTTGGGTGAGAATTGTTTTCAATTTTCTCAACTCTTATAGTATATATAGATTGTCTAGCACTTCCATTTCTCCCAACATTCACAAAAAATTTCACCAACTACCCCTACCTTAAAATTAGGAGTATTAAAATTAGGAATATTAAATGTAGATTAATGACAAAACCTATTACACGACCCTTACCTTAATTTTTGAGATGTTACCTCTACCGTAATCAATCTCTAATGATAGATTGATTAGACTTAATGGATTCATCTCGCAATTTTCGGTCTATTTATGTAATTATTTTTATAATTAGTCTATGTTCAATACTCCTACTATACCGAGGACAAAAAAATTACCTCACGGAAAGCGGGGCTGCAAACTTTCGTATCTCTCTACATACCTATCACCACACACTTGCACAAAAGCAATTTATCTCGCTCTTCAGCTGGACTTAGGAGTTTAACTTTAACCCTCTGAAAAGGCATGAGCTAAATCACCTATCACCACACACTTGCACAAAAGCAATTTATCTCGCTCTTCAGCTGGGCTTAGGAGTTTAACTTTAACCCGCTGAAAAGGCATGAGCTAAATCGAGATGCCAAAGTGCCGGGGAAAATCTATTTCTGCCCCAGCTTTTCATTCTAATCTTTTTTTTCCAATTTTTTTTGAACTAATGGAGAATTCAACACACCTTTCCTTCGCAATCCGTTGAAATTGGGCCTAATTTGATCCTAAATTCCTAATAACCAACAAAGCCCTAAAGCAAAGATCCCTTTCTTCACCCCCGTGCTCTACTTTGCCCTTTCATCACTCTCCACCGGTGGTGTGGGTCCCACCGTCCACCAACAAAAACCGAACCACTGTTGCCCGAATCTCCCGTGCTTTCCTACCCATCTCCGCCCTCCCTCCCTCCTCCGCCTCCCACACCACCACCACCGCTCATGGGTGAGTACCACCGCCCCTACCGGGGCGACCTCCGCTCGCCGCCATCCTCCGCGCCGGACCCCGCCTCCACGCACGCCAACGGCTACTTCTCCTCCTCGGCCTCCCCGCACTCCAACAACAGCTACTTCTCCCCCGCCTTCGCCAAGAACGACGCTTTCCCTGGCGCCGGCGGCGACCGGCGCATCGAGATCTACACCACGGCGCCTCCGCCTCACCTTCCCCCGCCGCCGGGCCACACGCTGGCGCTGCCCCCGCCGCCGGGGTGGAAGGAGGGGCGCATGGGGGGAGGAGGCGGCGGCGGTGCTGGCAGGAAAGGCGGAGGCGGAGGGGGCGGGGCCAGCATGTGGTGCCTCAGCGACCCGGAGATGAAGAGGCGTCGAAGGGTGGCCAGCTACAAGGCCTACTCGGTGGAGGGCAAGGTGAAGGCGTCGCTACGGCGGGGGCTCCGGTGGTTCAAGGGCAAGTGCTCCGAGATCTTCCACCATGGATGGTAACCTCTGATAGCTGCCTGGCTAGCTCTCCTTCTTGGACGGTGCCAGGGCCCCCAGGAAAGGAACCAGAGTTCTTGAAATGTTTGCGATTTAGTTTTTTCTTTTCTTTTCAAGGTAATGCTCCAGATGCCTATCTATCTATCTGTTCGACTACTAATTGGAAATGGATTTGGAATTATGAGTGTATATCATAAGCTATTTTGCGACGGATGGAATGCAAGTTCATGTCAGTGTTTGTGGTGCGCACGCTTTCATCACTATGTGAATTGATTTGTCAGTGTCATTAGGTGGTGGCTACTGACAGTGTATGGTAGTGTTGCCCATCTTTTTACCAATCAAACCAGATAGTCGGGAATTCGTTATTACCACCATGGTTTGTCTATCATACTTGTTACTGAACCAGGAGTTTTGTTTGCATTGGCCATTGATAGGATAGTCAGAAATTTATGACATGTTTGTGGATACTATCTTTGTTCTTCATTTCTTTTGCTTATTCTTTGAGTTTAATAGCAAACTACGCAAATCAATTATAAATTGCTAACTGTACCACATGATTATCTTTTGGCTTGAATGATGGGTCAGGTGTGTGATACTAATATCCGTGCAAGTTGGTGCTCTCCTAGGACGATATCAAATTTGATAGATTATTTTAACAAGTACATATTAGGTACATTGATGAACCCTGAAACAAGAAAAAAGAAAGGAAGACACATCACCACAGCTTAGTTCAAAATTGTTTTTTGGAGGGCTGGTTACTTACCGTTTACATTACAGATTTCTAATATGTATATTCAGTCAGAAGAAGTCATCTTTCACCAGAATATATTTCACAAGTATAGAAAAGCTATCCAGTGGTTGTGGTGATTGGTGACACCCTGACAACTTTTCCTTTGCGCCATTACTGGGTTTGGTCTGCTGTGTGATATGGTTTAGCTCACTGAACTTCCTTTCGTCCATCAATATCATATGAACATAATCAAGCAGGTGATTAGGTTTATAGAATGGTCATATCCTACCTTTAGTCCCTATCATATTAACACAGTCAAGCTGGTGATTGATAGATTTGCTTGGCATCATCACCTTCCATGTGATCATAGCAACCTCTTTAAAGCTTTGCATGATGTCTTGGCACACTTATGCTTTGGTCTTTTGATTTGTGTTGCACCTGCATAGGCACTAATGAATTATCCAGCGTGATGGGTGGCAATTATTGTACTCCTAAACAGTCTTTGCTCAGCATAATAAATACATAACAATGTAGCATATCAAGCCTTAGTCTGGTCTCGCTCCAGTTACCAGAGACGACCATCATGAACTTTGCATGTTCAGGCTCCTCTGTAAAAGTACTTAGCATCGATCTGTAGGGGTAGGAGAGATGTCCCTACAGTAGTGCTTTTGTTCAAGAAGATTGTGCCGATTTAGCTATCCTTTCGCGGGACACGCACAAGGTACTAATTTAGCTGTTGCCAGGGGAGATGCCAGGCACTCAAAATCCCCTTTGTTTCCTTCTTTGTGTTGTGTGATTCGACACTTCACAGTTGCATGATTGCTTGTTGAATCTTGAGTGAACAGTAGCTTTCTTGTGACAGATGAGAAAATTAGTTCCACGACCGGACCGATTCATGAAGGAAATAAATTGATGCAGCTGGTACTGCATGTTTGTGGGTACCAGCAGCGGTGTTGAATGGCTCTGGTGTGGAGAGCAGACACGTAGTGTCAGCAGAGGAGCTTAAACTCATATGTCATGCTTGCTGCTTGCACAAGCACAACACTGCTTACTGAATGGTGGAATCTTTGACTGCTTGGCGTTTTCTCTGATGCAGAAGTGTAACTGAAGTTGAATGCTCCTGACATGGTATATGATTCATGCATGTGCATATGTTTGTTATACAAGTCCACGTGTGCATTATTCAGTAGCTCCTGTAAAGATATGGATGGTAGCAAAAGAATGTAGAATGATGTGTAAGATAACTGTTAATAGTAGTAATTTGAAGACTGCTTTAACTGTGTATCAGACTTCATCAACTTTTACATTTCAAATGGTGGGAACAGGAGGCCAGAGAGTATATTTGAACCAGATATGCCCAAAATGAGGTGAAAATGCGTATATGTTTTCAGATAAACTCCTCTCCTCTCCGAGTATGGTATTCCTTGCCAAACAACCTTCAAAGTTCAAACTGGTATGTCACGGGTTCTTCTAGGTCTGATCATGATTGTTAACCTGGTCGAAGTGGTACCAACCTAGGAGTATTTTTGTATTTGTTTGTATAGAATAGAGGTCATTCTTAGACTAAGAAAAGCATAGGAATACCAGATGGTCCCATGGTATTGATACGATGGTCCCAAACAGACGCTCATCATGTTTGGTTTGCCGCAGCTTGTGCCACCACGACGGCCATCTCTGTCCCTTTGGGTTGCCATTGCCAGCTTACAGTCGCAGGGACCGCTTCCGATGGCAGGCAACAAGGGGCACCAATTCGTCAGGGACGGGCTCAGCTTAGCATGATAGGTTCAGTCTTCAATTCTTCGTGAAGGAACGGATAGGACCAGCACAAAAAGGGTTTATACAGCGGGTCCTATAACTGGCATTTTATAGCATGAACTCGTTTCTGCCATAATTTTGGAGAGAAATACTGTTAGAAAAAAATACTAAATCAACTGTGGTTTAAAAAGTCAACTTTGACCTGGCTTGCACCTTTCGATTCTGATGAAATTTGCATAAAGGTTGCTAATTGAGCAAGACTGCAGCCAAGGCGGTGTTGGTTTGATATACATGTGCAAACGCATGGTGTTGGCCAACTCATTGCGTCACACTCCTTATTTGAGCAATATTTCGCAAATTTTACATGAATTATGAGGACTGTTTCCAACGACCTATGGTCCCAATAAAAGTTTGTCTTGTGTGTGGTCTGGGGTATGTGCCGCCGCGACCACGGCGAGCTGTTGCATTCTCCACTGCTGGAAGTCTCCATCGCTTTGGGTTGGTACCTGACCGCAACGGAGACACCTACCGACGGGCTCATGGCTGACAGGTAACAAGAGGCACCTAAGGTCTCATATGGCGCCCAAGGCATGAAAAAGCAAGGGACCAAAGCCAACAGCCAGCCACCAACACACGTCTTCCAAGGGAGATTACATTTTTTGGGGTACTAAATACTCTGAAAAGGAACATCACTAGTCTCTAATCCCACACAAATAGATTTTTTTTTGTAGGAATCTTGTTAGAAATCGTTATGAGGGGAGATGTATCAATCCACCAAACATTTTCAGGCCGAAGTTGTATCTGATGGTTGAGCAAGGCAGCAGGCTGCTGTCAACCATGGATAAAGCTGAAGGCAGCAAAAATATGACAATACGATTGAAAGCAACCCCACGTCCCATTTCCCATCTTTTTAAGGTGTACTGTGGAGCGTTGATTGAGAATCCAGGCTTGGCCTACCTCATATACTAGAGGCCTCCATATACTGCTCCTAGTATTTCACCCATCTGCTCCTAGATAGTTGCCGTTGTCTGCTCTAGTTCTGAACATCCCATCTGAAATTTTTGGTGAAGTCGATAGATCATCCACCGAACCCAATGTGATAAAAAATAGAACTGTTGATGTACTGGTCATACTTTCATGTCATAGATGATACCTAGTTGTCTAGTTGAATGAAATCTAGCGGTTAATTATGTTTCCAATTTGAGTTAGTTCATAACAAAATAGCTCTCCTTTGCTCTTTTCTGTTTGAGCACCACATGGCAAACTAATGCCACTTTGAACATGGGGATTGTGTATTTTTCCTTATCCACGTGGGAAAATAACAGCATTGCTGCATTGGCGCCTACTTTCTGAACTTATAATAATTGCTGAATTATTTCATATATAGGATCTACAAGCCAAAGTAGTAATAAAAGATCAGAAGCCAAGAATACCTTTTCTATTTTGTTAGGAAGTGGAGTGGCAATTACTGCCCTGTTCGTCTGTAGTCAGCAGTACTTTTTCTCTCAAAACAAACCAACAGTACTTTTTTCTCATAACAAACCAGAACCAGCCAGACAAACAATCGTACATTGCTCCTCAACTTCTAGTAATTTCTACAGACAGTATAGAACCTTCGACGTAGCTGCAGATTTGCACTGGTAGGTAGGATCTACAAGATATAGTGATAAAAATCACAGGGCAATATACAAAAAGATGATTATACGATAACTTCCCTCATATCTCATTAGTACACTGTGCTGACAGAAAAGAAATAAAGGAAATAAAGTGATCTGATCATTCAGACTTTTAGCATGTCAGAATACCTGAATGAAAAAACTCAATCTTGATGGAGAATTTAGATAATTAGTCGACATTTTGATGTTCCAGACCCCAGGAATGGGCCTTCAGTACATAATACCCACTTACCCAGCTGTGATCATATTGTGCCCTTCCTTTATATGATAAGGTTAGGTGTGCTCTCCCTTCCATTACGAACTATGCAACAAAAAATTCACATCAGTGGGACAATCAGTCAATCCCTCTACTCCACTTCTAACAAACTTGAGTATTCTTCAAGTGTCACTGGAGGAAAATAATTATATTGAGAAAAATCATCAGGAAATTATACACAAGTAATTACAGCGATGATACCTTCACTTCAACCAAACACGCATAACAACCATATTCTGACAGGGCCTGCCTGCAAGTCCATCAGATTCGTCAGTTATAACGTCCCTATGGAATGGAATTATGCGATGGTTGCAGCTGTTTCCAGTTCCCTTGCTTGGAATCCACGAAAAAACAATGTTTATTAGTGTTTACATCTTGTTAATCACCAACTACACTTGTTCAACAAGCATTTTGGTATGAGCTAGTAGAATGGTAGTATAAGTTACCGCAGATAAATGGATTTTTAGAATCTTTATTTATTGATTTTTCATTTATGTTTCTTTCTTGCATCTGGATGGATCAATGCTATGGATTCGTTACTTCTCTTATACGTGAAGTTCAAAAATGCCAGAAGATTACTTCATTTCCATTTTTCGTTGAATGACAGGAAGTAAGTTTTCAGAAGGGTAAAGTCCGATTTACAACCTTGAACTAGCACACAAGTCTGGTTTTCAACCTTAAACGACAAAATCAGACATAAAAGGCCATCCAACTATCAGAACCGTGCAAATTTCAACCATTGAGCGGTTTTGGAGGTGGTTTTCCATTTTGTGAAAATGTTACAAAAATGGTTTCATTTAAAAAACCATAACTAATTCATTTTAAATCAGAAAAATATGGAACTAATACCCAAAGTTTTATAAAAATGTCACCGATCTATTGGTGCACTATTTAGAGTTTTTTTAAAAAATATTATATGTTCAAGTTTCTATTTTTTATTGCTTTTTCTAAAAATACTAGGAATATGAATAATAAGATGCAGATGGCTCCAAATAGTTCACCAATAGATAGGTGACATTTTTATAAGACTTTGGGTATAAGTTCCATATTTTTCTGATTTAAAATGAATTAGTTATGATTTTTTAGATGAAACCATTTTTTAAACATTTTCACAAAATGGAAAACCACCTCAAAAACCGCTCAAAGGTTGAAACTTGCATGGTTTTGATAGTTGGATGGCCTTTTATGTCTGATTTTGCCGTTTAAGGTTGAGGACCAGACTTGTGTGCTAGTTCAAGGTTGTAAATCGGACTTTACCCTTTTCAGAATAGTGCAGTGCATTTGGTTGCTTAAATTTGAATGAATGTCCCACTTCAAAGTTGTTATTTTAAACTACTGATCCTATATATCTTGATTCATTCACATTACCGTAGACATGTATGTTAGCTAGTACATAGGTACAGATTCAGAAGGATCACCGATGAAACAGGCCAACATATTCGATTGGATGCCCACATGTGGCATGTCTACAGGAAAAAACATTAGTTTCATTCAAAACTGTTCAAATATTCCTAAGCTGCCAATGGTCAGAATATGACACTTCCGAACACTGACCAAATCCAACTCACATACTTCCAGGGCAAGCCGTCCTGCACGAACCGCTTGTTTCTTGGCGCGGCATTCTGAATTTCCGATCACTCTCATCAGAATTCAGATAGCGACAACACAACCTGTAATAACACCATGCTGGCAACTAATCCTGCTCTTTATATAATCCAACAAGAATCTTTGCCGCCCACATCACGCTCAGTTTTGCAAGCAAAGAGATCGCCACCGATAGATCAGAGATGAAGGCACCACCACCAACATCTTGCTCGTCGATCGCGAAGAAGGCGCGCTTTTCGCCGCTGTTACTGGCACTTGCACTCTTCCTACTTTGCTTCTCCTTCCTCTATGGCGAGGACCTCAAGGAGCTCCTCGGCCGGCAAGCGCAAGTAGCATCGTCACACCTCATCGGCGTCAACACAAACCGCAGCAACAGGAACGTTGACAATGGCGGCGATGGGCAACCAGCTGCTCCAGCACCCGGTAAGCATGCATCCACAACTTTCAGAACGTACAGTTTCTCCCAATGCGGCGACATGAACAGAGCTGGACTTGCGGCGCTCAGATGTGGCCGACGGGAAGACGGCGAAGAGGAAGTGGAAAGGGAGGCTGTCGTTCGCTTTGAACGACGACGACGAGGACGAGGAGTGCGACGTGTTCTCGGGGAGCTGGGTGCGCGACGACGCCGGCCACCCGCTGTACCGGGAGGAGGAGTGCCCCTACATCCACCCGCAGGTGACATGCCAGGCGCACGGGCGGCCGGACGCCGCCTACCAGCGGTGGCGGTGGCAGCCGCACGACTGCACCCTGCCAGCGTTCGACGCGGCCCGGCTGCTCGAGTCCCTTCGCGGCAAGCGGATGCTATTCGTGGGCGACTCGCTGGGCCGCGGGCAGTTCGCGTCCATGGTGTGCCTGCTGCAGGCGGCGATCCCCGACGCCGGCGCCAGGTCGTTCTGGATGTCGCCGGACCAGCAGCACACGGTGTTCACCGCCAGGGACTATGGCAACGCGACGGTGGAGTTCTACTGGGCGCCGTTCCTGCTGGAGTCCAACGCGGACAACGCCGCCGTGCACCGGATCTCGGAACGCATGGTGCGGCGCGGCTCCATCGGGTACCACGGCCAGCACTGGAAGGGCGTCGACGTCGTCGTCTTCAACACCTACCTCTGGTGGTGCACCGGCCTGCGCTTCAGGATCCTGTACGATCGACGTGGGCACTGCTTGCTTCCATTGAATAGCTCCGGGCAATCGGGCATGAGTGAGTAATGTGATCGTTGCGATTCGATCGGCGATTGATAGGGACGGGTCGTGGGAGGACGCGAGGACGAAGGAGGAGGAGGCGGTGAGCTGGGTGTCGACGGAAGAGGCGTACGGCATGGCGTTCCGGGACATGCTGCAGTGGGTCAGGGACAACATGGACCTCAACACCACCAGGGTTTTCTTCACCAGCATGTCGCCTACTCACGGGAAGTAAGCACATCACGATCACATGGCTAGCTGCAGGGTTTCCTACGCACGCCACCAGCAGGTGAGCTCGCCTCACACACGCACACTCATGGCGTGGCGCGTGCGTGCACCGTGCAGGAGCCAGGACTGGGGCGACGCTGCGGGGGGCAACTGCTACAACGAGACGGCGATGATCGAGGACGAGGGGTACTGGGGCTCGGACGGGCGGCGGAGCGTGATGCGGGTGATCCGGGAGATCCTCGACGGCGACGGCGCCGACGTTCCGCTGACCTTGCTCAACATCACGCAGCTGTCCATGTACCGCAAGGACGCGCACACCTCCATCTACAAGCGGCAGTGGAGCGAGCCCACGCCGGAGCAGCGGGCGGATCCCAAGACATACGCCGACTGCGTCCACTGGTGCCTCCCGGGGCTCCCGGACACGTGGAACGAGCTCCTCTACTCCAAGCTCTTCTACCCTTAGCCGGCATGACGTCACACAGTTAATAGGCTATTGTAGTGACTAGTTGTAAAATACACTGGAGGTCCCTCCGCTTGTGAGGAGGTGTCACAAAAGAAATATAGTTAGCATCTGATGGACTGCACTACATGTTTTTTCCTTGCTAAATTTGCCAACTGAGTTGTCATATTCTTTGATAGTTAATGTAATTAGCATGTGTCAACTACCATTACCGGAAACTCCCTCTTCGCCGTGTGTCTCAAACTTTGCGGTGCGCATTGTTTCGGGTGCGCGGCAAAGAGGAGCTTTGCCATGTGTATTCTCAACGGTGCTCGGCAAAAAAAATAGTTTGTCGTGCGTTATTCCTTTACCGCATGACAAATATTTTTCCCTACCAGCCGTTACCCCCCCCCCCCCCTCCGTTTTGCAACTGTTATCATGTCATGTGCGTTGTCAGACAAGGCGCACTCCAAAGATATTCCCTTTGCCGTGCGTTCCCCTTTGACGCACGCCAAACACATACGTTTGCAATGCTTTATCCTAAGGCGCACGACAAAGTATTTTTAAAAAATTGATTTTTGTACTTCTTTTTATTTTCTCCACTACAAAAATATTATTTTGTACTTTATATTTCAATTTTATACATGTCTCGATTAATTTACTATTTTTAACAATTGTCTGTCACTTAAAGAATTTTTGCCGTATACATCAAATTTGAAATGCAAGTGCGTAAAGTAATGAGTAAAATCTATGGAAAAATGGTATTCATGTAATTGAATTATTTTAAGACCTTATACTTGAAATTAGATGAAATTTTAAACATTTTATTCGCGGATCATGAAAATCTACATGGGGTTGCAATGTTTTTTAATTGTATAAAATGCAAACAAAGTTTGAAAATCATCAGTGTGACACCCTAAAATTTCCATCACTAAAATTCACCTAGCAACATGTTAACAGAGTCTTAAGGTTTAAAATGAAATGCTATTTAAATTTGAGCTCTAAAATATTTAATTTAATTTAATTAATTTAGAGACAACAAGTGTTTGTGCATCATTATTTGGTTATGCATGGTTTTTGGTTGCTTGTGTGAGGTCTAAAAGGTTTATAAAACTTTGTGAAAAAGTTTGAAAAGTTTTGTGAATTTGAGTTGAAAAGGTTTGATTTGAAAAAGTTTGAAAAAGGCAAAAGAAAAAAAAGATCTCACCTCCCTTTTGGCCCAGCCGGCCCACCTCTCTATCTCCCGCAGCGGCCCGCCTCCTCTTTCTCCTTTTTCTTTTTCCCCATAGTCGCCGACACGCCGGCCCCACCTGTCGACGCCTCCTTCTCCTTCCTCCCTCCCTTTCCTTTCCCTTGTTTTGCTCGCCGGCGCCGACCGAGCCACCGGCCGCGCCCGCCCGTCTCCCCTCGCCCTCCTTTCCATCTTTAAGTCGCGATTAATGGGAAGTTAATCCCCGCGCCCCTCCTCCCTCTTTCGCTCTGCCGTTTCCTGGCCCCACCTCCCGCAATGCCCGCCGGCCACCTATGGCAAGGCCGCCGGCCGCCGCACCCTTCTGTTTCCCCTCCCCTCTCTCCCTGTCGCTATTTAAGTTCAAGCTCGAGCTCACACCCTCCTCTTTGCACTCACAGCGCACCCATACACACACTCGAGCACCCCATTCACCATCGCCGCCGCCTCTGCATCTCACCGTCGCCAGAAGAGACGCCGTCGGTGAAGTGCTCCTTGGCCTCTATCTTTTCTTTCTCAGGCATGATTATATCCCTCACGCGACGCTTATTGTCCCGAAGGATCGTCACCGGATCGTGCAGCGCCCAGGGCTCCTGTTCCCACCCGCCGGAGCACCGCCCGAGCCGCCGCCGCCGCTGATCTTCGCCGCCGCTGCTCTTTCCTCGCCCATGGACATTTTCGAAGCGTCTCTATGTGGTGAGCAAGACAGTCCCGCTATTTTTCCTTTTCCTTGCGCTCAACATCGACCCCCCACGCTCGCCGGCGAAGCCGGTCCGCCCCCTTCCGGCGCCGGCCGCCGTGGATGCCTGAGTTTCCCTCCTGACCCCCTAGGCATGTTCGCGCACTTCCCCTCTATGCGTAGCACTCACCCGCGCTCGTTTTGGCCGCCGGGGCGGGAACCCCTTCTCGGGCTCGCGCAGGCGCAGCGTCGCCGCGCGCGCGCCGTCCCCTCTTCGTCCCGCGTGCCCACCGCCACGCCCCGCACGCACGAGTCCTGGACCGTTGGATCGATGATCCACGACGTCCGTCAAGTCAAGGGGGATACCCCTTCGGTGTGGTCCACTGTGGACCCATGCACCGGGTTCACGGCGCGGCTCACCGCCGCCTCGCTGCGCATGCGAACGTCCTCAGCCGCCGGATATGAGATCCACGGCTCAACCTCGCCGCATCCGGGTCAAAACAGCAGCGTACCGGTCAGGGCTGGTATTCTTGTTAAAGAGACCCTAGGTCTTTGCCTTTTTACAAGCTGGTCCTCCCACCTATACAAATCCTTGCAAATAGGCCATGAATCTTATGTTCTAGCCCCTGCCTTTTCTGTTTAATAGCACCCGAGGTCCTTTTTATTTGTTTTAACATGTTAGCCCTTTAGGTTTTTATATAAAATTATGCTTTAGTCCCTGGTTTTATCCATAAAAGTCCTGTAGGCATAGTTTTCTTACAGAAAGGTCCCTGTAACTTTTTTTAATCATATCTTTCTTGTTTTAACTCCGTTTTTAGCATTCTATATACCGAAATGATCGTCTCAGTGAGTAGAATCATTTAAACAGTGTGTTCAGCTTTTGTTACCGTTTGGTGTACTGTTTATTTATTGTTTTTTGTACATGCTTGTACGTAGATATCGTGTCTGTTTCGTTTGAGCTCCCCATTGGATGTGATCAGGAAGAGCCTGTCTACGAAGAAGAAGATACCCAGTTCGTAGAGGAAGGCAAGTGGATTTCCCCCTCTGCATATTCTCTTTTAGACCTATATAATTGCATGCTTAATACAATGTTTACTTTACTCGTTGTTATGCATTAAATTGATGAGCAAACACCTTTTAAGGACTTCTTGACTAGATGTTTCACCCTATTACCTTGATCAACCCTGTTTAACAAATGCTTTAGGTAGATAATTGCTTAGTTTGCTAAACTTGGGCTGGTTATGTTGGTTATGAAATGCAATCTGTTCTTTTTATGAAATGTTGTTAATGAATAAGACAAGATCATATACTTTAAATGGAACATGGAGAACCACCCAAGAAAATAGTACGACCACAATCCACATGGCTCTGGCTTAGCCAATTAATTAGGAGAGTGGATTTATCTGATAGCCTTTTCTGAGAGGAGCACAGGGGGCCGGAGTTGAAGGGGTATAGCCCTGTTTTTTTGGGGTAGCAGCCTTGGCTAAGGTGCTGACCATTAGGGAGGGTTATGGTCCGCTCCGCTGCTGTAACTGTCACAGGCTGTTGGTTTCTCTGCTTTCCTTTGTAAAGGCTTCGTAGTGGACCCCTAGCCACTCACCTTGGAAGTGTTTAAGGGTCTAGCTAACCCGGGCAACATGGGGAACACGAGCTGTGGGTAAAGTGTACAACCTATGCAGAGTTAAACTGATCGATCAGCCGTGCTCACGGTCAAGAGCGGCTTGGACCCTCACATGATAATCAAACTTAAAGATGGATGTAAACCATGGATCTTGTGGGTTTTTGGGCTTGGGTTGTCTTTTAAACCTTAAGTGGGTTGGTATAAACTTACGTCTAGTAACTAGGCATTGTTAACTAAATTTGCTCAACTTATAAAATGCTAACCGCTGTAAACCATAGCCTATCCTTGGTAGCTTTGCATGTTCCCCCACTTGCTGAGCTCCAACCATAAGAGTGCTCACCCTTGCTTACCGCTGTTCAGAGGAGAACATCGGTGAGGAGTACTAGAGCGACTACGAGGAGTTCTAAGGCTTGTGGATCCCCCAGTCATTATGCCTGTGGAAGTCGAAGAAGGAGCTGCTCATTTAGTTATCGTTTTGTGTACGAACCTTCGTGTCCACCCGTCTGAGTTCAATAAATGAATATTGTATCAGTTAAACTCTTGTACGTTTTGATTATAGTTATGGTATTACACTCTATTGTCTATCATGTGTGTGTAATTCTAATCCTGGCGCACATGTGAGATGCATTCAGTTTTCCTTGTAAAATCGGGTGTGACAATGAGATTCATCAAGAGCTCATGATATCCTATGTGAAGCTTTTGATAAATAATATCGAAGATTTTGAGCAAGTCATCACGCATGGTGTTTAGAAACCGAAGCATCTCACGAGAAGTTTCATAGTGCTGAGAGTCACTTGATTAGGTTTGCATAGCCTCAATAAAGTTTAAATTGGATATTGACTTCAAAATTTTTTCTCTAGTGAACATACAATACAAATTGTCTCATCCTAATTTACGCTAATTTTTAACATCCATTTAATTATTTTAGTACATTAACTCTAATTATGAGATTTAAATAAACATAAATTGATTTTGAGCTATAACTAAATGGAAAATAAAACAAAATGTTTGTTGTGATGGACGATTACTCTCGGTATGTGTGGGTGTTCTTTCTTGAGGAGAAAGGGAAGACGTTTGGTTTTGTTCGAGATCTTGTCTTGAGGTTGAGGAACAAGAGGCACGAAGATGCCATACGAGCAATCCGCAGTGACAATGGCTCAGAATTCAGAAACTCTCGTTTTGAAACCTTTTGCCATGACTTGGGTCTTGAACACCAGTTTTTGAGTTCGTATACACCTCCACAGAATGGTGTTGTGGAAAGGAAAAATAGGACCTTGTGTGAGATGGCTCGGACGATGCTTGATGAGCATAGGACTCCGAGAAGGTTCTGGGCTGAGGCGGTGAATACCGCGTGCTATGTGTCGAACAGGATCTACCTCAGAGTGCATAAGAAGAAAACCTGCTACAAGTTGATGCACGGTCGCACACCCAAGGTGAGTCACTTCCATGTATTTGGTTGCAAGTGCTTTATTCTGAAGAAAGGGAAGAAGTTGGATAAGTTTGAGGCTAGGTTGGTCGATGGTATTTTCTTTGGTTATGCATCTCATTCTAGAGCATACCGTGTGCTCAATCTTGAAACTAACCAAATCGTGGAGACTTGCGAGGTAACCTTTGACAAGACACAACCACATAGTCAGCTTGTCTTTGAGTGTGCAGGTGATGATGAGCTTGGCGAGGAGATCTTTCAGGAGGAGGAGCATGAACTTGGAGATGATGAAGATGGCGGTGTGGTGCCCGCGGTTGAGCATGTACCTACTACTTCGACTACGGTGATGGACGGCCCCTCTCCCACACTTACGATAAGTACGACTACAGCTCTTGATGCGGACGAGGAAGGTGAACATGTGGACCAGAAGGAGTACCGAAGCATGATCGGGTCACTCCTCTACTTGACGGCGACGAGGCCGGACATCCAGTTCTCGGTATGTTTGTGCGCTCGTTTTCAAGCGTCTCTGAGGACTTCACATCGGCAAGCGGTGAAGTGAATTTTCAGGTACTTGCGTCACACTCCCGACTTCGGCCTTTGGTACTCTGCGTCTTCTTCTTTGGCGCTTCGTGGTTTTTCAGACACGGATTTTGCTGGGTGTCGGTTGGATAGGAAGTCCACTTCTGGGACTTGCCAGTTTTTGGGATCTTCTTTGGTGTCTTGGTCTTCCCGCAAACAGTCGAGTGTTGCTCAATCCACTACCGAGGCAGAGTATGTTGCCGCAGCTAGTTGTTGCTCTCAACTCCTTTGGATCACATACACCATGAGTGACTTTGGTGAGGAGTATACCCATGTCCCACTTCAATGTGACAGCACCAGTGCCATAAGCGTTGCAAAGAACCCAGTGCTTCATTCCAAAACCAAACACATAGAAGTGAGGTATCATTTTCTGAGAGACAATGTAGAGAAAAGGAAGATAACCTTGATCCATGTACCCACCCATGACCAACTAGCCGATATTTTCACCAAACCCCTAGATCAAGCAACTTTCACTCGTTTGCGGGGAGAGCTTGGTGTATGTTTGATTTCTTGAGTTGGGTGTGTGGGGGCTCCTTTGTAGCATATGTATAGCTTTCTTTTATGCATTTCTTGCATTTGGCATGGCATATGTAACATGATGTATAGGCATCTTTATATCTTAGGTTGCATGCATTTTGTATCATATGCATTTGTTAGGAAAAGCTTCTCCTATATACATTGTTCACCATGATGTGCTATATATGATCGTGTGAGCTAGTTTGGTATGATATGGTTAGTTTGACTTAGCTCTTGATGATCTTGATTTATAATCCATGGTTGATGGCTATGTTTTGAAAAATGTCACATATATGCTCTCTCATGTGTAAATGACTTTATATGATCTTGACATGTTTTAGTGGCTTGGTTATGCTTAATTTGTGGTTAGATAGCTAGTTTATTGATCATATGGGGCCAAAGGCTCATTTGCCATCATGAATGTTTAGCCCTCTTCACTAGTAGGAATATGATCATCTGTGACGTTTTGCTTGTGACGCTACTAATTTTGGTCACAGAATGGTATGTATTCCATGACGAAATGTCTGTTTTCGTCATAAGTTGCAAGTGACGATGATTTGAATGAAAGAATAATGACGAAAATGATTTTTTCGTCACAAAACAGCAAAAGAAAAATGTCATAGTTATGTTTTGGTACGGCGTATGGTTATGATGAAATGGTTTGGTCACAAATTATATTTGATATCGTCATAATTTATTTGCATCGTCTGGCACAATTAATGATGAAACAAATTGGTCACAAGTTAAGTTTGTACTTGACGGCGTGGGCGCGTGGGAAAAATATGGCAGTCGGCCCACTTTCTCCACACCTGATTAGGCCCATTTTCTGCACTTAACTATCGTTAATTGTAATTGGCAAAAAAGTGCTCCTGCAGATATTCGAACCAGGGACCAAAGGGTTCGCAAGTAATAGCTGTACCACTGGACTACTCGTTGTAAGTTGTTTAGAGTTTGCATTGTATCTATTTGTACATAAAAATTGAAATTGGGGCCACATCGTGACATGTTAATGGGCCGATCCAGGTCGTGATTGTGTAGAGTCCTAGTACAATTCATTTTTTGTCGAGGTTGCCTGTTCCCGTACGTGAAAGGGGGCGGCGGCAGGTGCCATATCGCTGGCGGCGTCGAGCGCGCGAGACGAGGGCAGAGGCGACAGACCGGCGTCCGGCGTGATCAGAAGGGCGGCAACAGTTGCAAAGGTTGGATGTTTTTCATGTTTGAATAACTTGGAGAGATATGCAGATGGGTTTGAAAGTTTAATTCGTATGTGCATCAGTGTATTGGATTTCTTGATCCTCAAACTAAGATGCAAAGTTTTGTTTATCAATTACTTGTTGTAATTTGCACTTTTTTGTATTGTGTTAAGTTTAATCTCTGTTTGGGTATTTTTAAATTAATTGTTATGTTTTTGAAGACAGATGGATAGAAGCTGGATATTTGGGAAACAATTAACACCTGCATATTTGAAAGGAGTTGAAGAGTTTATGGAATTTGTTAGAGCAAGATACGCACAAGACATCAAGATATGTTGTCCTTGCCGCAATTGTCTGAATCAAAGGGTGCGACCCCAACATGATGTTGAAAACCACATACACATCTTTGGAATGTCAGCTACATATACCAGGTGGATTCATCATGGGGAGCCTGCAGATAGTGCTGAAGTTTAGAATACATAGCACCAGGATGTGGAAGGTGATCATGACTATGTGATACATTTGGATGTGGACGATGATGGTCATCTTGATGACGATCTTGGAGTACCAGAGATGATTGGAGATTTGTATGCTCAAGCAGAGGCTGATGGAGAACAACCAAGGTTTGCAAGAGTGCTTGAGGATGCGAAGAAGGCACTTAGCCCGGGATCTAGGCATTCCAAATTCTCTTTTATGGTGAGGATGTTGTATATCAAGTCTTGTTATCGAATCAGCAATGCAGGATTTTCAATGATGATGAACTTGATCTCATCAGGATACCCTAATAGCGAGTTGCCAAATTCTTATGATGAGGCGAATAAATACCTTCGAGAGTTGGGCCTTGGATACGAAAACATACATGTGTGCAAGAATAATTGTGTGTTGTTTCGAGATTCAAAAACATCCAAGTATGCGAAGTTGAATGTGTGCCCAGTATGCAAGGAGTCTAGATGGAAAGATGAAACTGGGACCAAGCAGGTTCCACATAAGGTACTGAGGCATTTTCCACTTTTGCCAAGGTTGAAGAGAATATATGCTTCAAAGCGTACTTCTGAGGAAACTCGATGGCACATGAAAGTAAGGATTCCAGTGGAGAATTTAATGAGCCATCCAGCTAATGGGGAAGCATGGAAGTACTTTGACAGTAAGGAAAAATCATTTGCATCTGATCCAAGGAACTTGAGGCTTGCCTTAGCTACAGATGGGTTCAATCCATTTGGCAACATGAGTACCCGGTACAGTATGTGGCCAGTGCTTCTGACTCCACTGAATCTCCCACCCTGGGAATGTGTTAATCCTGCAAATTGCTTTATGTCTTTACTCATCCCAGGGCCAAAATCTCTAGGAAAGGATTTTGATGTGTTCATTGAGCCCTTAATTGAAGAACTGCTAGAGCTATGGAAGGGTGTAAGTACCTATGATGCATGTACTAGTAGGAAGTTTGACCTTCGTGCTGCTGTGCTATGGTGTATACATGATTACCCTGCGTTGAGCACGCTGTCTAGGCGAACAACAAAAGGTATTATGCATGTATTTACTGCGACAAGGATCCTCTGTCTCGGGCAATAAGGAATAAGATATGTTACATTGGACATCGTCGATACCTTCCAAAGTCACATGCATGGCGGAGAAGCTTGGCTTTCGATGGTAAGCGTGAAAACCGAGATGCACCACAGAAGTTCACTTTGGGTGAGGTCCTAGACGAGCTAGATAAGGTGAAATATGTCAGGCCAGGGAAGCCAATGAATGAAACTGAAAACACTGGAAGAAAAAGGAAGCATGATGTGGGTCCAAAGATTTATACCCGCAAATCTGTGTTGTGTAGGTTGCCTTATTGGATACATTTGAAGCTTCCACATAATCTTGATGTCATGCACATAGAGAAAAACGTATGTGAAAACATTCTATGCACATTACTCAATGTGCCTGGCAAGACCAAGGACACACATAATGCTAGGCTAGATTTGTATGATATGGGCATCAGACATCATTTGCACTTACAGGAGAAAAGGAACAACTCAGTCAGTGCTCCACCCGCTCCTTATGTGTTGGGGAAGCAGCAAAGGGTCGAGTTTTGCAAGTTTCTCAAAGGTATCAAGTTTCCTGATGGATATGCTGCTAACCTAGCAAGCTACATAAGTGAACATGGTGCGAGGGTGGTTGGAAAGCTCAAGACACATTCTTGCCACATACTCCTTCAAAGAATCAATCCTGCTGGACTAAGAGGATTGGTGCCGAAGGATGTGTATGAAGTAATAGCTGAGCTCGGGACCTTTTTCTTGTCCTTGAAAGAACCCATGATAACTGATTATGAGCGATGCCGAGATAGACGCGTGGCGGAAAATCAAAAGATGCTTGAAGAGCTCGGATTGAATACCTTAGCTTCTGAAATTATTACATCCTTGCCTCAACATGCACAAAAGAAGGGGAAAAATCAGCAAACAAGGGAACTGATAACGAAGATTCATCATCATCGGAGTATCTCCTTGATGAGGATGATCAAGGAGATAATACTGATGATGGTGACATTGAATCTAATGAGCAGCCACAACTTGAGGTGCTTCTTCTATCTTCACAGTAGTGAATGGGGCATACTTGGAACATACAACTTGTTTACTATATTGTATTCATTATTAATATATAATCTAGGATTAAATGTTTCTACTCTGAAGTATGCTTTAGGACTTTGATTGCATTGGAATTAAATGTTTATTATATGGTATTTATTATTAATATAGTTGATTGCAATTTACTGTTTCCGATCTGAATTTTGATCTCGGATTTATATGCAAATTCTTTCAAACTTTGATGATGTTGAATATATGGTTTTCCTTATTAATGCATATGACTTACATGAGCTTTTTTCCCCACAGCTTCTCCAACCGCGTACTCGCAAAATCATCTCTCCAAAGATCAAGAAGTCTGTTGGCAGAATGGCTCCTGGAGTTAGGAACAGTAAGAGAGTGATGGCATCAACTCAGTCAGATGCCCAACCTTCTGAATCTGAAACAAGAGCATCAAAAAGGCTTCTTGTACAGGATCCTACAGCCCCTTATGATGACAATCCAGCTGCAGAGGAATCCAATGGACCAGCTGTTGATGAGAACACACCATCAGAGGATGGCAGTGTATCAGCTGGTCATGACAACGCAGCTTTAGAGGCACACATTGGAGCTGCTAACGATGACAACACACTAGCTGAAGGCAAGCACTTTTTTCATGCGGTTTTGACATCTATTTAGTTGATTTTGCAGCAATAAAATAATAAAACTAAATGTAAATTCTATGATGTAGGTCCTCAACAGCGAGCTCCTAGGAGGCCCAGACCACCTACTGTTGGAAAGCAGCTTGATAGGATGACCAAAGCTATGGGAAGGAGATTGCCCATAGTTGTTCAGGAAGGGAAAAAAAGACATCAAGAACCTGTTCAAGCTGCCAAATTAGCTTCAGAGGCTGGCATCATCATTCGGGAAAGTATTCCTGTCCTTCCACATTGGAAGGATTACAAGAAAGACGACGTACACTACAAAGCCTTTCAGGGACAGCTAGCTGTAAGTGCATTACTGTAGCCATATGAAACTATTGTACATTAAGCTTATTTGACTAACTAAATATCCAACTATCATATGCCTAGGGTCGCTTGGCCATTAACACAAATCATGCCCCAACAAGGGAAGCTTCTATGACTGATCTGATGCGTGTTGCGATAAAGAACCAACGCTATCGACTCAAGAAGAGATACTTCAATGGTGTTCCTGCAAATTAGATTAGTACAACTTCTCCAGTTCGCTACATGACTGATGTCGAATGGAGGGCACTTGTTGCAAAGTGGTCAGATCCAAAGAACATGGTATGGGCATCAATTCATACATTCACTATCAGTTTCCAAAGTCTCTTATTTTAAACCTGTGATATCAACTAACATGTTCATCCTCTTGTAGCAAACATGTGAGAAGAACAAGGAAAACCGCAATAAAGTCAAGTATCATCAGGCTACGGGTTCTCGCTGCTATGTGGCACACTTACATGCATACGTAAGTAAAACATTACCTTGTTCACTTACCTGCACATTTGGACTGAACTAATTATTTTCCCTTTCATCTGTGCCTACTTTGCTGTGATTTTTCCATTACACAGAAACAAACAAGAATCCTTGATGAACCAAGCCTAGATCAGGCTGCAGAAGTAGACGCAGTGGAAGCCTTCCAGACGTGCCACACTAGCTCCAAACATGGCCTAAGTGACCCTGCAAGAGAGGCACTTGTAAGTGCACAGATTATATGCCTACTAGTTGCCATTTCACATAAATCATGTGTGGACTTTATGCATACATAGTAGTAGGTTTTCAATGATCTGGTTCTTTGGGCTTTGTGGAGAGGGTCCGATGTTTTAGTAGCTGCAAATTTTTGAACAAAGTAATAGCATGTATGTGGGACCTTACATTTAAATTAAATTGTTCAGTAACCTCCACATCTATACATTGATATAGTAATAGCATGTTTGTGTTGTGGTACAAGCAGTAGATCAAGATTCATGGCAGTCCTCACACTTGTTGGTGTGCAGTTTATACTTGTTCCAGAGATAACTTGTATGATTTTTCCTGCTTGATTTGTAGCTCAGATTGATGTGATTTTTTACTAGTACCGTGTTGTCAGATCAGTTGCAATTACATTCTCTCTCTATCATATTGTGACGAATTATCTATCAGCACGTATGAATAACAAATATCTTGTGACATATGTTTACCTCTACTTTATTGCATTTATTACCCATTGTCATGTTCCTCTTGGTCAAATACTTGTAACTCTTTTACCTTGATGATATTTCAGTTCCAAATGGAAGCTTTGAGGACTAAACCTGTTCCTGAAGGTGAGATACCAGCATCCAGTGTGCAAGTCATGTCGAAGGTGCTCTCTCAGAACAACTCCAACTTATTCTTGAAGAGTGTTGGCTTCCAAACACCGCCATCCTCCAAGTCAAGATCATCAAATGAAAGTGAGCTTTGGGAGCAACTTGCGGCTGAAGCGACGACAGCTGTTCAAGGTGAACTAGATGACTTCACGAAGAAAATTCAAGATGCAGAGGAAGACTAGGAAAGGACACAGAAGGAGCTGGAGAAGTACAAGAAGCTTACAGAGAAGAACATTAAGGAGATGGAGGAGACCAATTTGCTCCTCAAGAAGCTCTTCTCCCTCCAGGGAAATGCTTCGTCATCGACTTGAACATAGCTGCTGCTCAGCTTTCCTTTCAATTATTTGTCACTTTGCCTATCTAGTAACTTGGTCGTGTGTGCAACTTTTTATGGTACTTGGTACTGTTTGAACAACCTATTTACTGAATTTGCAATGTCTAGTGGTGTGCATCTATTGTATATGCACACTTGAATACTTGATGCAAATCTTATGGAATTGTGTGCCCATTATAGTATCAATTGCAAATTCCTATTACATTATTATTTCCAAATCTGTGACCAAATGGATGGTGTATCTATGACCAAACTATTTTCAAATCTGTGACCAAGAGATGTTATATTTCTGACCAAAGTGATGGCAAATCAGTGACCATATTATATCAAACCGTGACAATGCCAAATACCATTCTGTGACGATTTAAACATGACAACTATGACGATTCCAAGATGATGATCTCAGCAGCCACGTCATTGATGACATCACCACCTCGTCATCTGCCAGCGTGGCATACGACAGGCTATGACCCACACAAGACTACATCTGTGACAAAATCGGGTCGTCACACTACTGTAATGGCACCGTCCGTTAGCCAGGCGGACGGCAGATTATGACGAAAAAGGATCGTCACAAAATCACTAACGGCGTTAACGGCGACGTCAGTTAGCCAGGCGGACGTGAAATTATGACGAAAACAGGATATAATCTATGACCAAAACCGTTCGTCATAGAATGAATTCAAATCCATGACGACACAAAATTCGTCATAGATTGGAGACACATCTATGACGAAAAAACCAATTTCTGCACCGATGAACAAATGTGACGCCACCATAGTGACCAAAACAAAATCGTCACAAAATCATCACAAAAGACTAATTGTGACCATTCTAGCGTCTTCAATGACGTTAATGTAACGTCATTGATGACAACATCCCTACTAGTCTTGCTTTATCTTGTGGAGGGGCATAAGTTCCTTTTTGTCGCAAAGACATTTCATGTACCAATTATGAATCTGAAAATGAAATGTGAAATGCTTGGAAAATGTGCTCCCATGTCATATGTGCTTGTTATAAATTTGTTTTGGGTGCTAAACCGTTGCATGATGCCTACCAATGAGAAGTCTCATATATAGAAGTAGGCACATGGCTCGGTGGCTTTGACATGACATGAGGTGCTTGTGGGTGTTTGTGATGGTCTTATGATTAGAATGGTTGTCCTAGCATGAAGTTTGTGTAGCTTTGCTATTTTGACATGTTTTGCTCATATCTAGGACTTCGCTCATGAGAGGGTAAATTTTCGCAAAATTACGCAAATCCTTTTTAGCCTTGTCCACTGGTTGTGAAACTTGGTGATCATGTAGTTGAGGTCATTACGAACCTGTAGAGTATCTAACTTGCTCATTTGGATATGTGTATCACCTTGTGATGAATTTTGTATATTTGAGAAGCTATATGTTGAAACTTTTCGCATTTTGCCTTGATTCATGCATTGTCAACAAGGGGGAGAAGGTTGTGCATGATTTGGGCACCTGGGAGCTTTTGGAAGGTGTTCCAATTGGTTCGGTCAAATTTTGAGCAGTTTGGTGCAGGGCCGGTCACATGGGGCGGTCTAACCGCCCCCCAGGCGGTCAGATGAGTGGTAGGCGGTCTAACCGCCTGGTAAAGGCGGTCTAACCACCCTGGGCAAAGTGAGCAAATTTTTGCTCTTTGCTGCATTCCCGTGTTGCATTGTTGCAGTGGTTCAGGGGGGGTGTACTTTGGCTCAGGGGAAGCTTGCATATGTGCAGGGGGAGCACTTTGTGATGTTCAAGATTTGGCTTGGTGGTTTGCACTCTTTGCTTGAGCATGGTTTTGTCTCGGATGTGTCGAGCCGTTGCCCTTGCCTAAGGGGTCCGAGACTTGTCTTCTTCAAGTGATCTTGCTCTTTGCCTTTCTTTGGCTTTCGATCGCTTGTTGAGGTTTCTTTTTATTCGTTTCTTTTCGTTTTCTTTTCTCTTTGGTTACCAAATCTTGTGTGTTGTCAATGCACTCATCAAGGGGGAGATTGAGGACCATGTGTGGTTCGAGGACCGGTGGATGGTCGCTTCCTGGTGTGATGAGTGATTGACAACATTGTGTGGACTAACTCTTGGCCAAGTATTGCAGGTGCAGGTTGCGGCTTGACTGATGTTGGTGCAGGTGAAGAACAAGAGTGAAAGGTCATCACCGGTGAGGCCTCTAGGTGTGGAGAAGACAAGTAGGCTTGGTTCGAGGGACCCGGTGGCCACTGGAGTCAAGTGCGGGCCGCATGGTGGCAAGTACAGCGGGACGAAGTCGTGGACGGTTTCTTGGTAGAGCCTCAAAACCAAGGTCGAGCCGGGACTATGTGGGAGCCAAGTCATGAGTGGAGATTGGCGGAGGATACACCGTGTTCACGAGGTTTGCAGTGGTTCACCAGAAAACCGCTGGGTTATTCGGTTTTGCCACAAAACCGAGGCCGAAGACTCGACGAGGAAGTGCGGTCACCCAGGCCGGTCTAACCACCCAGGTGGGGCGGTCTGACCGCCTGGCCGATCTGACCGCCCAGGGGGGCGGTCTGACCGCCCTGGTTGCTGGCGCCGAGATGCTTCGAAGCGGAGGACATGCGTCGGGATCGCAAGGCTCGCGTTGAGGCTAAGCAGGTTGCGATCGCTGGGCATTCGTCCGATGAAGAAAATCCGAAGACTTCCAAATTCGCCCTTGAGGGGTTTGTATCCCTAGTTATTAAGTAAGGGTAGTTTAGTCTTTTGGGTGCCTCCATATATACTCTTGAGGGGATGGATGACAGCCAATTCTTGGGACCCTAGCTCATTTGTTTTTCCATTTTTCGTTCTCATTTTCCTCTAGTTTTTCCTAGGACTAGCTTGAGAGCTTCATGTGAGATCTAGAGAGAGGGATGGATGTATGGGTGGCAAGCTAGACCTTGTACGAACCTTCATGGTATGTATAGATGGTTCGGCGTGGTTCTTCAAGGTTGTGAAGTGCTTTTCCCGTCCTTCTTTGTGGTGATTTTCGGAGCTCTTTGTTGTGATTTTCTTGGCGGAGTTTTCAGGACGATTTCTTGGGGATTTTGTTGGGTGTCACGTATGAGGACCTTGTGCCTCTTTGGCTGGTGACTTTGCCCCCAAATCTCCCTTGAATCGGACTCAATTTGGTGGTTTTTCGAGTTGGCCGAGTTCTTGACCTAGAGAGATGATTTCTTCGATTCCTCTTGATTGTGAGCGATTTGAGTCGATTCCTTTGAAGTAGAGGTTGCCCAGGAGGTAACCCAGCTATCCCCGAAGTTTCATTGCAATCCGTGGAGTGATTCGGGAGATCGGGTGATGGGAAGTTGAGGTTTGACCCGCGGGTAGGTTTTCTAGAAGGGGCGGTCTAACCGCCTGGGCTTTCCAGGTTGAGGTTTTGATTTTGTCGAGTTTTCCTCTGTGAGTTTGTTCGCCTTGATCAGAGGAGAGTTCAGGTGAAATCTTGGGTCATTTTCGTGCTGTTTGTTAGCAGTTCTTGCTTGGAGTTCTTTGCTGGGTACAGGAGGTTAGACCGCCCCTGGTAGCCGGTCTAACTGCCCCTAGGCCCCTGGGTGAAGTTTGGGTTATCGCCAAGGTTTCCTGGTAGCTAGCTTGGCCTTGACCAGAGATCTTTGTTGGTGAAACCGTGGTGTGTTTTGGTGCTCGGAAGAGGTGTTTCGGAGGATTTCTTGGTTGCCTTGTGGAGGCGGTCTAACCGCCCCCATACCCGGTCTAACCGCCCCCCTCTGGACAGCCGGCTCCCGAGTTGTTTCCGCTCGTGGGTGCGTAGGAGTTGAGGTTGCTAGTAGTGTTTGTTCCTAGGACCAGTAGCACTCAGTGGCTACGTGGTTTTGGCAAACGAAAGGTAGAAGTGCGGAGCGTGTGATTTTGGGGGTTCGACCGAGCGAGTTCATCTTGTTGGAGTTTCAATCTCCTTCGAGAAGAATTTTTATCGGCTCCCATTCACTCCCCCCCTCTCCGGTCGCCCGTATCGGTCCTTCACCTCTGCCATGGACGGCACCGGCGCCAGCAGCAGGTCCGCCCAGAGCCTACCAAATACGCTGGGCACCGGCACGAGCTCCCCCTCGGACCAGGCTGCATCCTCCGGGTCAGTACGACGACTCCGCGCTTGGCCGCGCAGGTTTGAGCCAGCTCGCTCTTGAGTGTGCTCATTGGTGGACAGGTTGGAAGTGTGCACTGACCCGGGGGATGCAGCCTGGTCCAAGGGGGGAGCTCGTGCGGTGCCCGCCGTGTTCGCAGGCTCCGGCGGACTCGCCGCTAGCGCCGGTGCCGTCCATGGCAGAGGTGAAGAACCGATACGGGCGACCAGAGAGGGGGGAGTAAATGGGAGCCGATAAAAATTCTTCCCTTTGGTTGAATTCGGCCTATACCCCAATCGCAACTCCATGAACCCACACGCACAAACAAGACCCCAAACAGGGCTCAAACAACCTCAAAGGAACCACCAAGAAGCCTAGGGACAAGAAGCGGTAGCAAACAAACAAGAACCGAAGCACGAGCTCTGAACTGCAATAGCCTGTGCGGACTGTCCGTGTGGGACCGGCGGACCGTCCGCGAAGGGGTCGCGGACCGTCTGGCCACCACACGCGGACTGTCCGAAAAAGCACTCCAAACCAACAGAGCCGCACCCCGAAAAATTGGACTGTCCGTGATTGAACCGCGGACCGTCCATGGGTCTCTCGCGGACCGTCCGCAAACCACGTGCAAAACGGAAATCAAAATCCAATCGATCGAACGACGAACTCGTAAAGAACTCGATGAACTCGCGAAGAACAACCCTAGCCGCGGACCGTCCGCCACGAGCTTGCGGACCGTCCGCCCCTCACCCAGAAACAAAAACGCGAGCTCCGCAAAAACAACTCCAACTTCCAATCGATGGATCTCCTAAACCGTTGGACGAATTGACCCCAAATTTTGGGTAGATGCGAAGCATCACTACGTGAAGCTATGCCCAAAATCTTGGAACCCTAAACCAATCCAATCAACCGGAATCACAAATCTCGTGCACTCAAAGCACAAACCCGAGTTCATCCAATCGTCACCAAATCGAGCTCGACTCCCGGCGTTTGTGGGGTCAAGATCATCACCAAAGGTGCGCAAGCCATCCATCCATGATCCTCTCAAAGAAATCCGGAGCCAAACGACCTAGAAACGACGAATCGAGCCAAGCATGAAAATAGCACAAAAAGAGCTCCGAAAAAGCAATAAAAGAAACTCGGGAAAAGAAAGATTGGCACAAGATTTAGAGGATGAAATCACTATGAATATCTTGTCCAATCGATTACAAGCCACTCCTAGAATCCAAATCTAAGATGGCAAAAAGCTCCAATCAAAGAGCCACTCTCTCCACTATCCCACTCTCCCAAAGAACTCCAAAATGAAATAGTACCACCACCTACTAGCCCAAGAGGTGGCTGAAAATTCAGCCCCCTCCTCCTATATATAGGCCCTCCGGAAAAGACCGAAGCGCCCCTACACTAGGAGTACAACACAAGCCGTCACAGGGGCATTTTGGTCAACACATGATGTTCACCATCGGACGGCCGCGCATCCATCAGGCCTTCACGTCCTCCCGACGCAAGCACCTCGATCATGCCGCGTGTCGCTCGCCTCGAAGCTTCCCGACGCACCCGGATACCGTCTCCGTCACGCCAGGCCCTCGGGCTCGGTTTTGAGGCCCAAACTGAGAAACCCTCCTCCAATGGTTTTGTGGCCAAACCACCAAACCCCGCGTACACAGCCTGGCCTCACCACGCCAAGCGTCGAGCCCGCCAAGCCTTTCACCTCCGGCGCCCGGACGGTCTACTCCGTCTTGCCTCGTTCCTTGACTTGGCCACCACCGATGCACCGGCTCCATGTCCACGACTTCGTCTTGCTCTTCTTGCACCATGCGGCTCGCACTTGATCTCGTCGGCCACCGGGTCCCTCCAACCAAGCCTACTTGTCTCTCCACTCCTCGGAGGCCCCGCAAGGCTAAGACCTTTCACGCCTGTTCTTCACCTGCACCAACGCAAACCAAGCCGCAACCAACACCTGCAATACTAGGCCAAGAGTCAGTCCACACAACGTTGTCAACCACTCCTCACGAGTGCATTGACAACACACCACATAAACAATAAGGTCAATACTCAAAATAAAACACCCACAACACAACTCAACACTACACACACAAAGCTTCAAACCATCCGGTCAATCACTCATCACACACGGACCAAGGTACTTCTCAACTTGGTTCCTCAATCTCCCCCTTGATGAGTGCATTGACAAAAGAAGGTCAAAAAGCAAACAAGAACTCATTCAAGCGCCACAAAGCCAATAAAAGGCAAACAAAAGGCCACTTGAAGTGAGAAGGGATAAAAGCATGCTCCGACAAAGTTCTCTTGAAACCAAAGCAAGCACAAAGGCTAAGCGCAATCGAAGAGACACACTACCAACATGCAATCCCTAAAAGCCATCAAACCAAAATGCTCAACACAAAGTGCCATAAAACTCTTACCAAAACACTTGTCAACCGCTCATCACCATCAAATCAAGGTTCATATCAACTTGATTTTCCAAATTTCTCCCCCTTGAGGAGCGGATTGACAACATGTGAGCACAAAGAAATGGTTTGAGAGGGCAAAGGCCGAACACCTCATCCAAGTGAAAGAAAACCACACAAGAGCAAAGAACAAGGTCACTTGGCATGAGAGAAACCACAAAGGCCAACTCAATGTCTCGGTCCCCAAAGACATGGGCAACGGCTCGACACAACCGAGACAAGAATGCATGATCCCTCAAGAAGAGGCACAAAGGGCTCAACACCGATCATGGACAAGCGAAATCACACGATCCCTCAAGAAGAGGCACAAAGGGCTCAACACCAATCATGTGATAATCGAAAACACAAGTCAACCGCCGGCTCCTCAAGAAGAGGCAAAGGGGCTCAACACCACTGGCACAAGAACACAAAACTCACAAGCTCCCCCTAAACACATGAACTAGGGCCAAAGAGCATACAAAGCTCACCCTAAACTCATGAGATAGAGAAAAGAGCACACCAAGCTCACAAGCTCCCCCCCTAAACACATAAACTAGGGCCAAAGAGCATACAAAGCTCACCCTAAACTCATGTGATAGAGAAAAGATCACACCAAGCTCACCAAAGCACAACTCAGGCAAACAAAGGAAACTCACCAAAGCTCCCCCTACACAAAGGCATACTTATCCTGAAATGTGCATGCAAACTCAAGTTCTCCCCCTGAACTAAGTATCCCTCTGGATGCCACAAAGGCCCGAAAGTTGAAACATTTTCTCCCCCAAAAGCAACTTTTCCTACTTGACGACAATGCATGAATCAAGGCAAGTTTGCAAAAGATTAATCTACTAGCTTCTCAAATATACAAAGAGCACTATCAAATGCTACAGGTGAGATAATGAGCAAGCAAGATAGTTCATAGTTCCATAAAAGCATAGCCATCAAGATAGTAAAGCTCTATAGGCATATGACAAAGGCATGATCAAAATAAGCATTTCTGTGAAAATATTCCCTCTCATGAGCAAAGACCTAAACATAAGCAAAACATGCCAAAGTGAATCTAGATCACACAAACTTCATGCTAGGTCACATATCCTCATCACAAGATCATTACAAACACCCATAAGCATCTCATGTCATGTTAAAGCCACCGAGCCATGTGTCTACTTCTTAAAATGAGACTTCTCAGGGTAGACATCATGCAACGGTCATATAAATTCAGTTTTAAAGCATTTATGACATGGAACAAGTGAGAGCATAACTTCAAGCATAAGAATTTCATACCAATTTCATTTTACAAATTTAAGCGCAAAATGGTACATGAAGTGCCTTTGCGGCAAAAAGAAGCTTATGCTCCCCCACAAGGTATCACATGGGCTAAACATTCATAATGACAAATGGGTCTTTGACCCCAAGTGAAAAGCACATGATATCTGTAACACCCAAAATTCCATCACTTAAAAAAATGCTAGCAACAATTAGAATTTTATTTTCTAAGGTTAATGAATTTGAATAATTAAATTTGCCTTTAAATATATGCAATGATAATTAATTAATTTAGAGAAACCAAGTGTTTGTGCATCATGTTGAATGCATGGTTTTTGAATTGATTGTGTGGTCAAAAGTTGGTTTAAAAATTTTGAAAAGATTTTGAGTAAAAGTTGAAAAAGAAATGAGAGAAAAGAAATTGAAAAAAAAGGAAAGAAAAAAAAACAAACAGACACCCTAACCCATTTCACCCTAACAGCCCAACCCACCTATCTTTTCTTTTTATTCCGCGCGGCCCAAAACCAGCCGGCCCATCTATCTTAAGCCAGCCCGCTAACTCCCCTCTCTCCTCTCTCACGCCGCTGACAGGTGGGGCCCACCTGTCAAGGCCACCTTCAACCTCCCGGCACCGCCCCCATCTCCCCGCCGCGCCGCCACCGCCACCGACCCCGCGCCCCCCTTCGCCTCCCCGCGCGGCTTCCCCTCCCTCCCGGTGCGCGGAGCACTACCCCGTCGCCGCCTCAAGCGCCCCGCGCCCTTCCTCTCCCGAAACGGCCGCCCCCACCGAGCCCGCCATTAATGGCGCCCGCCGCCGTGACCCCCGCGCCACCGCCTTGCCGCGCCTCCTCCGCTCCCCCTCACCACCTATAAAAGGCCGCCCCCGAGCTCCTCTCCACCTCGCACCGCTCAATCGAGCTCTTCTCCTCCTCTACACCGCCGCCCCCAAGGAAGCCCGCCGGAGCTCCGCGCCTCGCCGCCGATCCGCTCCGCCGCCGCCTCTTCTTCCCCTTCGAGCGGCTCGGTGAAATCCACTTCCCCTCCTCTTCGTTTTGGTATCTTCCTCTTGTTGTTTAGAGAACCGTAGCGCTTTTTAGGCTACTCCGGCGAGCCGGCCGGCGCAGCGCCGCCGCCGCCACCGCGCGCCGCCGCCGCCAGTGACCAGGCCGCCGCCGCCCTTAGCCACAAACCAACCACAGCCCTAGATCCTCAATTCAACGGCCCCGATTCAATTTAGCCGCCGGTCAACAGAGGGTACCGGTCAAACCTAGGGTTGCGCCGGCCATTTTTCTAAAGAGCCCCTGTCTTTTCTGTATTTTGCAACCCGGTCCTTCCACCATATAAAAGCCTTGCAAGTTAGTCCCTGGTTTTATAGATAAGCCCCTAACCCTTTCAAAAATATTCAACCGCAGTCCAAAAGCCCTTTTTGCACCTAGGACCTCTAGATTATATTTATAATTATGTTTTAGCCCCTGAATTTTTATAGAAAACCCCCTAAGGATCATTTTCTTTTATAAAATAGTCCCTGAAATTTGTTTTAATCATAACTTTTCCGTCCTAGCTCCGATTTAGGCGTTTTTGGTGTCTACGCGATCGTCTCAACAAGCACGTTAGTTTTAGAAGCTTGTATTAGACTTTTAGCAATGTTTGATGTACTGTTTTATTTATTGTTTGTTTTCTTGTTTGATCGTAGAGGACGTGCCGTTCGAGATTGAGCAGGAGCCATCTTTTGAAGAGATTGAGCCCCAGTTTTTAGGAGAAGAAGGCAAGTGGATTTCCCCCCCCCTGCATACTCTTTTTGGTCCTAATAACATGCATATTATCACACTTTAAATTTCAATCGTTCTGCATAAATTTGATGGGAAATGCCTATTAAGGAAATGATTAGATTTTAATCCTTATACCTTGCATACCTTGTTTTAAATAAATGTTTGGGTAGATAAATGCTTAGATGCTATACTTTGGGAATGGAAGTTATCTTTTAAAATGTTGAATTTAAATGGAATTTGTGTTTATGGAATTTTAAGAACACATAAATTAAAACATGGAGAACCACCCAGAAAACAAAGGCAACCACAGTCCACATGGCTCGGCTTAGACAATTAATTAGGAGTGTAAAATATCTAATAGCCCTTGTCCGGAAGGAACACGGGGGCTCGGGTTGCGGGGGTATAGCCCGGTCCTTTTGGGGTATTAGCCTTTGCTAAGGTGCCGACCACTAGGGAGGGTTATGGTCCGCCCCGAGTCAGAATCGTCGTGGGATATTGGTGTTTTGCACGCCTTTGTAAAGGCTTCGTAGTGAACCCCTTGCCACTCACCTCGGAAGTGTTTAAGGGCTTTGCAAACCCGGGCAGGATGGGGAACACAAACTGTGGGTAAAGTGTACAACCTCTGCAGAGTGCAAACTGATCGATCAGCCGTGCTCACGGTCAAGAGCGGCTTGGACCCTCACATGATAGTTAACTAGAAATGAATTTCAAGTTGAGGTTTACTTATGATTTGGAGGAATAGTCTTGAAAAGCTAATTTTTGGGGTGGTATACACTTACACTTAGTAAATAGGTGCTTGCTAATAAAATTTGACCAACTTAAAATGCTTACCGCTGAAAACCCTAGCCTACCCTTGATAGCTTTGCATTTTCCCCCACGGCCGAGTACCAACCATAAGTGTACTCACCCTTGCCATATGTGTTCGAGAGGAGGATGCGGAGCGCAGTTCTTCGACGAGTTCGATGGATTCCGAGGCTCGCGTTACCCCCGCTCGGAGCTTGTGAAGTTGGAGACGGTGTTCCATCGTCTAGCTATCGATGTTCGTGTTTAGACCTTCGTGTCTATCGATGAGTGTAATAAATTAATAAACCTCTCTATGTACGTTTTGAGCATTGTACTATGATATTACACTCATTTGTCTATCATATGTGTGAAATTGTGATTATGGCACACGTATGAGATGCATTCGGTTTTCTTCGGAAAACAGGTGTGACAGAGTGGTATCAGAGCGATGCTGACTGTAGGACGCAGCCTTAGATAGAAATGGTCGAAATAAGGACATTATCTAGAAAGACATTTCAGCTCTCTCGTTCAAAAAAAAATCCCCTAAATACACCTAAAAATCTATCTTATTTGCTTTTGTTAAAACCTTGTCCCCTTTATTGTTTTATTCTCGCTCCGAGTTCGTTTCTTTTCATAGATGGCCGGGACTCGACCGTTCGAGCACACCGCCCCCCTCTGTCCGGCCGAGGAGGAACCGGAGGACCCCTACTTCTTCGTAGAGGCTGAGGATGGAGCGATCCTGGAGGTGTACTCTGATGGAGAGCTAGGATCTCCGCGACCTCTGCCTTCCCCGCCACCAGCTGCCCCTGCCTCACCAGCAGCTCCCATCGCCCCTGAGGATCCTGCACCAGTTGCCGCGGAAGGAGATCCAAACGACTCTGGCAATGACACCGAGGACAGTGAGGCGACAGAGGACGACAACGAGGAGAGGGACGACGCTTACTACGAGGGACCTCGCGAGGGAGACCCGTACTGCATCATGCACTCGTCCGAGGTGGCACTTGGCTACTTCCCTTGGCTGCTGCGGAACACTCTACTGGAGCTGGGGAACACCGTGTACCCCATGTACGTCACCCACAGCTGGAACGAACCACCACTAGGCACCTACTACTTGACCAGGGTCCACATCAGGGTGCGCAACCACGCCAAAGGAGGGTATATCTCGCGCACGACCCATGATTCTACTACACCTCACTCTACCTACCAGGCATCTGTCAGCAACGCCGCCAGGAGGGCCTTGTTCTCTCTTCGTTTCAGGCATGACCAGGAGTTGAGCCTCAGCGACTACCACCACATCCCTCGTCGTACCAGTGGCACTGAGCAGACGGTGGTACCACTGACCGCTCCGAGGACCCACGCCTCCACACTCTTGCCCGTGTCACGGCGAAGCACTCAACACCGACCCGGAGGGTACTACGGCCGAGCCGGGAGCGGACCCACGGTGAGTCGAAGGACGCCTACGCCGGGATTGCTCGACCGGGAGGCCGAGCGTGACGGTAGGGAGCCACCCGTCCGGCCCCCGACGAGACCCCTTTCCCTCGCGGAGTCACCACCCCGCAAGAGGCTTCGTTACGGCTCTTCGTCCGCTACCACGGTCTTCCGGGTTAGGATGCCACCCCGAGTTGAGATCGTTAGACCCGTCCCCCGCGAGGACGAAATCGATGTAGTAATGCTTGTTGATTGAAAACATGTTTGATTTGGGTTTTTGATTGACTGAAATGCCTTGTGGTGTGATGGCCGCATGTGCATTAATAAAATAATTAAGTTTAAATTTAATCTTAGCCCCCTTTCTCTCTTACTCATGTTTATCGATACTGCTCTTATCTGAAATGACTTTCTCTAACAATCAGATGGTAAACACCAGGTCCGGAGGTGGACAGGACGTACCGCCCGTGATACGTGCTCACATCGCCAATCAGCAGAATCCCGCCCCGCCTCCACCTCAGGGATTAGCAATGGATCCAACCATGCAGCAGTTCTTCACGGCACAGATGCAGTTGATTCAGAATCTTACGCCACTCGTCCCGTAACTCGCAGCACGCAAAAAACGATCCACCACCACAAGGACCTCCACCACCTCCACCAGTCAACAAACACAGAGAGTTTATGAGCCACCATCCACCCACCTACTCCCACTCAGTGGATCCTCTTGACGCAGATGATTGGCTCAAGACTACCAATAAGAAGCTGAACATCACTCAGTGCAATGACCGAGAGAAAGTCCTGTATGCCTCGGGACGCTTGGAGGGTGCTGCTGCCGATTGGTGGGATGCCTACACTGTAGCACATGCCGCTGCAGACACTATCACCTGGCAGGAGTTCCAGGAAGCTTTCCGTACTCACCACATCCCGTCTGGAATAATAAAGCTGAAGCAGAAGGAGTTTCTCGCTCTGAAGCAAGGCAGTATGTTCGTCAGCGAGTATCGAGACAAGTTCACCCAACTGTCTCGGTATGCTCCGGATGAAGTGGATACTGACCCGAAGAGGCAGGAACGATTTCTGGATGGTCTCATAGGGCCACTGAACTATCGCCTCCCGCAGCCACACTTTCCCCAACTTCCGGACCCTATTAGACAAAGCTATCGGTCTTGAAAGCAAGCACGAGAGAACTTGGAGACCGTAAACGCAAGTTCCAAAACCAAGGGCGCCTAGCAGCAACACACGTCCCCGCTATAATGCACCACAGAATCCTCAGTTCCGCTCAGGAGGATATAGTGGAAATTTTCAGCAGAACCAGTCATTCCAGCGATCAGCTCAACAGCCCCAACGCTTCCATCAGCAGACTCCTCGTACCCCAATTCAGCAGCAAAGTCGCCCAAACAATGCCCCAGGTGCCCCAGTAAGAAACACCGCACCAGTTCAGCCTAGTGGATGCTTCAAGTGCGGAGAGTTAGGGCATTATGCCAATAACTGTCCCAAGCGTGGAATGCAAACTCCACGAAGGGCAATGGTCGAAGCCCGGGCAACCATCCTCTCGCATTCGCACCGGGGAATTCTACTCCTCGGGCGGCGGGGCTCAACAAAACTTTGTGCGTGGGAAAGTAAACCACGTGACGGTTGAGCGAGCTCGGAAGCTCCCGAAGTCGTGCTTGGTACGTTCCTTGTCAATTCCGAACCCGCATCCGTTTTATTCGATTCCCGAGCATCACATTCATTTGTTACCAATCAATTTGTGGAAAAATATAGCTTGCCCATGAGTCTTATGAAGACACCATTACTAGTTAGCTCCCTAGCGGAGAAATGAAAGCCAGGCACATATGTCCACGGGTGAACCTTAAACTTAATGAGATAGAATTTCTAGCCGACCTAGTAGTTTTAAAATCTTGGGGAATAGATGTCATACTTGGAATGGATTGGTTGCGCAAGCATGACGGGGTGATTCGGTGTCGCAAAAGATCGGTGGTTTTGACTAGCCCACAAGGAGACGAAATTGAGTTCGAGTGGATAACTCATCCGAAGAACAAGGAACAGTGAATTCAGCAAAGGGCAAATCTTTAGAGGAAATCAAAGTTGTGAACGAGTATCCCGACGTATTTCCAGATGAGTTACCAGGTATGCCGCCTGACCGCGACATTGAATTCAGCATTGAACTTTTACCTGGTACTGCTCCTATTTATAAAAGACCATATGGAATGAATGTTAAGGATTTGGCCGAATTAAAGAAACAAATAGATGAGTTGCTTAGTAAAGGTTACATCCGACCTAGTTCGTCACCTTGGGGGTCTCCCATTCTCTTTGTTGATAAGAAAGATGGTACTAGAAGAATGTGCATAGATTATCGTCCCCTTAATGATGTTACCATCAAGAATAAGTACCCTTTACCCGGATTGGAGATTTGTTCGATCAGATGAAAGGTGCTAAAATATTCTCCAAGATCGATCTACGATCCGGGTACCATCAACTGAAAATCCGACTAGAGGACATTCCCAAAACTGCTTTCACATCTAGATATGGCTTATACGAGTTCACAGTTATGCCCTTTGGATTGACAGATGCACCAGCATACTTCATGTACCTGATGAATAAAGTATTCATGGAGTACCTTGATAGGTTTGTGGTAGTCTTCATCGATGACATTCTGGTGTTCTCCCCAAATGAAGAAGAGCATGAAGAACACCCGAGACTCGTCTTTGCGAAAACTACGAGAACATCGCTTATATGCCAAATTCAGCAAATGTGATTTTTGGCTAAAGGAAGTTTCCTTCCTTGGGCATATTATCACAGAGGGTGGAATAGCAGTAGACCCGAGTAAGGTGAAGGTTGTACTGGATTGGAATCCGCCTAAGAATGTGGCTGAGATCAGAAGTTTCCTTGGATTGGCGGGTTATTACCGTCGATTCATCGACGGATTCTCGAAGATTGTAAAACCTCTCACCTCATTGTTAGAAAAGGGAAAAGAATTTAAGTGGGATGCCAAGTGCGAGGATAGTTTTGAGGAACTAAAGAAGAGATTAACCACAGCTCCTGTGCTAATAATGCCAGATATTTACAAGAGCTTTGATGTGTATTGTGACGCTTCACTTCAGGGACTTGGCTGTGTACTGATGCAAGAGGGAAAAGTGATTGCTTATGCTTCGAGGCAATTGAGAAAACATGAGCAAAATTACCCCACTCACGATTTGGAGTTGGCTGCCATTGTGCACGCTCTAAAAATTTGGAGGCAATATATGATCGGAAATAGGTGTCGCATCTTCACTGACCATAAGAGCTTGAAGTACATCTTCACCCAGAAGGATCTAAATCTTAGACAGCGTAGATGGTTGGAATTAATCAAAGACTATGACCTGGACATTCAGTATCATCCCGGCAAGGCAAACGTAGTGGCAGATGCCCTGAGTCGGAAAAGTCAGGCAAACACACTGATAGCTCATGTGATGCCTCAAGAGTTGTGTTGGGAGATGGCACGTCTTAATCTGGGAATTGTCACCCAGAGTGAAGCCATGACGTTGGAAGTAGAATCTACACTTGAACAAGAAATCAGGAAGGGTCAAATGACAGATGAGAAGATTAAGGAGTATGGACGGTTGATTGATGCCGGCAAGGTTCCGCATTTCAAAAGAGATGATCAAGGAACTATTTGGTTCGGGAATAGAATCTGTGTGCCCGAAATTGATCATCTTCGAGAGACTATACTTAAGGAAGAACATGACTCGCCTATTCAATCCATCCCGGAAGCACCAAGATGTATCAAGATTTGAAGCGAAATATTGGTGGTATGGAATGAAAAAGGATGTTGCTGCTCATGTAGCTCTATGTGACATATGCCAGAAGGTAAAAGCAGAATATCGTAGACCGCGGGTTTGCTTCAACCACTGAAAGTACCCGAGTGGAAATGGGAGGAAATAGGCATGGATTTTATTGTGGGATTGCCACGTACCCGTGATGGATATGACTCCATATGGGTCATTGTGGATAGGTTAACCAAAGTTGCTCACTTTATACCTGTCAAAACTACTTACACCGGAGCCAAACTAGCAGAACTATATATATCCAGAATTGTATGCTTACATGGAGTTCCAAAGAGGATAGTGTCTGACCGTGGGACACGCTTACATCACGTTTCGGGGGAAAGCTACATGAATCAATGGATACAAAGCTTAACTTCGCTTCTGCGTATCATCCACAAACAGATGGTCAAACCGAAAGGACAAATCAAATCCTAGAGGATATGCTTAGGGCATGTGCCTTAAAGCATGGAGGTAGGCCGGGATAAAAGTTTGCCATATGCGAGTTTGCCTACAATAACGACTACCAAACCAACCTTTAAGATGGCCCCTTTTGAAGCCTTATACGGGAGAAAGTGCGAACACCATTGTACGGGATCAAACAAGGGAGAGTCAACTTTTTGGACCAGTACATTATAAAAGAAGCCGAAAGACAAGTTGAGATAATTCGGGAAAATCTCAAGACTCGCTCGGTCACGACAAAAGAGTTACGCTGATCCCAAAAGGAGAGAAGTTGTGTTTGAAGTAGGAGATTATGTGTATCTCAGAGTATCACCCATTAGAGGTCTACGAAGATTCAAGATTAGAGGGAAGTTGTCACCACGATTCATTGGACCTTTTGAGATCTTAGAAAGAAAGGGAGAAGTTTCCTATCAATTAGAACTCCCAGCTCAATTGTCAGATGTACATGATGTGTTTCATGTATCTCAGCTCAAGAAGTGTTCAAGTGAGACTAAAGTAGACCACCTACCTTTGGAAGATCTTGATGTGAAGGATGATCTAACCTATAAGGAACACCCTATCAAAATTCTAGATACATCACAAAGAATTACCCGAAGCAAAGTCATTAAAATGTGCAAAGTCCAATGGAGTCACCACTCAGAGGAAGAAGCTACTTGGGAAAGAGAAGATGAGCTTATGGCGAAATTTCCTCACTTGTTTCCCAATCTTCCTGAATCTCGAGGACGAGATTCTCTTTAAGGGGGTAGGATTTGTAACACCCAAAATTCCATCACTTAAAAAAATGCTAGCAACAATTAGAATTTTATTTTCTAAGGTTAATGAATTTGAATAATTAAATTTGCCTTTAAATATATGCAATGATAATTAATTAATTTAGAGAAACCAAGTGTTTGTGCATCATGTTGAATGCATGGTTTTTGAATTGATTGTGTGGTCAAAAGTTGGTTTAAAAATTTTGAAAAGATTTTGAGTAAAAGTTGAAAAAGAAATGAGAGAAAAGAAATTGAAAAAAAAGGAAAGAAAAAAAACAAACAGACACCCTAACCCATTTCACCCTAACAGCCCAACCCACCTATCTTTTCTTTTTATTCCGCGTGGCCCAAAACCAGCCGGCCCATCTATCTTAAGCGCCCCCGCTAACTCCCCTCTCTCTCCTCTCTCACGCCGCCGACGGTGGGGCCCACCCCGTCAAGGCCACCTTCAACCTCCCGCGCCGCCCCATCTCTCCGCCGCGCCGGCCACCGCCACCGACCCCGCGCCCCCTTCGCCTCCCCGCGCCGCTTCCCCTCCCTCCCGGTGCGCGGAGCACTACCCCGTCGCCGCCTCAAGCGCCCCGCGCCCTTCCTCTCCCGAAAACGGCCGCCCCCCACCGAGCCCGGCCATTAATGGCGGCCGCCGCCGTGACCCCCGCGCCACCGCCTTGCCGCGCCTCCTCCGCTCCCCTCACCACCTATGAAAGGCCGCCCCCGAGCTCCTCTCCACCTCGCACCGCTCAATCGAGCTCTTCTCCTCCTCTACACCGCCGCCCCCAAGGAAGCCCGCCGGAGCTCCGCGCCTCGCCGCCGATCCGCTCCGCCGCCGCCTCTTCTTCCCCTTCGAGCGGCTCGGTGAAATCCACTTCCCCTCCTCTTCGTTTTGGTATCTTCCTCTTGTTGTTTAGAGAACCGTAGCGCTTTTTAGACTACTCCGGCGAGCCGGCCGGCGCAGCGCCGCCGCCTGCCACCGCGCGCCGCGCGCCGCCGGAGACCGGCCGCCGCCGCCCTTAGCCACAAACCAACCACGGCCCTAGATCCTCAATCCAACGGCCCCGATTCAATTTAGCCGCCGGTCAACGAAGGGTACCCGGTCAAACCTAGGGTTGCGCCGGCCATTTTTCTAAAGAGCCCCCGTCTTTTCGTATTTTGCAACCCGGTCCTTCCACCATATAAAAGCCTTGCAAGTTAGTCCCTGGTTTTATAGATAAGCCCCTAACCCTTTCAAAAATATTCAACCGCAGTCCAAAAGCCCTTTTTGCACCTAGGACCTCTAGATTATATTTATAATTATGTTTTAGCCCCTGAATTTTTATAGAAAACCCCCTAAGGATCATTTTCTTTTATAAAATAGTCCCTGAAATTTGTTTTAATCATAACTTTTCCGTCCTAGCTCCGATTTAGGCGTTTTTGGTGTCTACGCGATCGTCTCAACAAGCACGTTAGTTTTAGAAGCTTGTATTAGACTTTTAGCAATGTTTGATGTACTGTTTTATTTATTGTTTGTTTTCTTGTTTGATCGTAGAGGACGTGCCGTTCGAGATTGAGCAGGAGCCATCTTTTGAAGAGATTGAGCCCCAGTTTTTAGGAGAAGAAGGCAAGTGGATTTTCCCCCCTGCATACTCTTTTTGGTCCTAATAACATGCATATTATCACACTTTAAATTTCAATCGTTCTGCATAAATTTGATGGGAAATGCCTATTAAGGAAATGATTAGATTTTAATCCTTATACCTTGCATACCTTGTTTTAAATAAATGTTTGGGTAGATAAATGCTTAGATGCTATACTTTGGGAATGGAAGTTATCTTTTAAAATGTTGAATTTAAATGGAATTTGTGTTTATGGAATTTTAAGAACACATAAATTAAAACATGGAGAACCACCCAGGAAAACAGTGCAACCACAGTCCACATGGCTCTGGCTTAGCCAATTAATTAGGAGTGTAAAATATCTAATAGCCCTTGTCCCAAGGAACACGGGGGGCTCCGGTTGCGGGGGTATAGCCCTGGTCCTTTTGGGGTAGTAGCCTTTGCTAAGGTGCCGACCACTAGGGAGGGTTATGGTCCGCCCGAGTCAGAATCGTCGTGGGATATTGGTGTTTTGCACGCCTTTGTAAAGGCTTCCGTAGTGAACCCCTTGCCACTCACCTCGGAAGTGTTTAAGGGCTTTGCAAACCCGGGCAGGATGGGGAACACGAACTGTGGGTAAAGTGTACAACCTCTGCAGAGTGAAAAGCTCGATCGATCAGCCGTGCTCACGGTCAAGAGCGGCTTGGACCCTCACATGATAGTTAACTAGAAATGAATTTCAAATTGAGGGTTACTTATGATTTGGAGGAAAAGTCTTGAAAAGCTAAGTTTTGGGGTGGTATACACTTACACTTAGTAAATAGGTGCTTGCTAATAAAATTTGACCAACTTAAAATGCTTACCGCTAAAAACCCTAGCCTACCCTTGATAGCTTTGCATTTTCCCCCACGGCCGAGTACCAACCATAAGTGTACTCACCCTTGCCATATGTGTTCGAGAGGAGGATGCCGGAGCAGAGTTCTTCGACGAGTTCGATGGATTCCGAGGCTCGCGTTACCCCCCGCCCCGGAGCTTGTGAAGTTGGAGACGGTGTTCCATCGTCTAGCTATCGATGTTTTTTTTTTTTTTTTTTTTTTTTTTTTCGTGTTTAGACCTTCGTGTCTATCGATGAGTGTAATAAATTAATAAACCTCTCTATGTACGTTTTGAGCATTGTACTATGATATTACACTCATTTGTCTATCATATGTGTGAAATTGTGATTATGGCACACGTATGAGATGCATTCGGTTTTCTTCGGAAAACGGGTGTGACAATATCCAAGCACAAATTAAGCATGATATAGACCACCAAAGCATACTAAGATCATGCAAGGCCTTAAACCCATAAGAGAGAGAGCCTATCCTAGCATTTTTCAAAAATAGCCATCTCAACATGCATATATAGCAAAACTATCAAGAGCATAGCTATCCATCACCACATCATATCAAACATGCTCAAAATCTCACAAATAGCATATCATAGTATTCATGGCATATAGGAGAAGCTCAACCTACCATGCATATGATACAAGTGCAACAAAGGTAGATATGTACATCAAAAGAAACATGATATATGACGAATGCGAGACACAAATGTCAAACCTACCAAAGTCTATACATCATGATATATGATACAAATGCAATGCAAAATGCATAGGGAGACAAGGAACTTGACTTAACACCAATAAAGCTCACGAGGGAACACACCAACCAAGAATCGCTCCAAGCGAGAGAAGAGCCACCAAAGGTCCCAATTGAGTACCATAGAAAAGTACCAATTGCAAAACCGCAAAAATCCCAATTGAATACCATAGAAGGAATACCAATTGAAGGATCACAAAGACTGCCCAAAAAGCCACAACCCTTCTTGGAATCAAATTCCCCATCAAAAGAAGCCAAGCTCCCCTTCAACCAAGGGCAACTAACAAAGCAAAAGTTAGGAAAAGAAAGAGCAAGGAAAACTCTAAAACCAACCGAAAGGGGGAGAGAACCAAAGGAGGAACAACAACACAACCCGAAGACAAGACAAGCCCAAAACTCCAAGGAAAGCTCACAACATGCTACACAATGCATTGACAATATCAATTAACATAAATAGAGCATTGTAACATGATTCCACAAATATGAATAAGCATGGGCAAGCAAGTATGTCAACAAGGTACAACACTAAACCAAAATGATACCAAAGAACAACATGCCAAACAATATACAAGAACTAAACAAAGGCATGATACAAGTTCACATGGATCATCCACCAACGTATATTACAAAGCTAGCATGACAAGATATACATGGGGGACAATCATGCTAACAAGAAAGGTACCATCGAGCTAGACAAAAATGATATGGATGAACAACATGAAATGTCTGAGCAATCAACCATAAAGCATGACATGATGTTCATAAATATCATCCACCATAAAATCATACAAAGATAGCAAGATAGATATTCCAGAGCACAAAGCTATCATGAACAAGGTGGCTAGCCTACCATGGTTTTCACACAAGCAAGACACAAGTATATACAAGAGAGGACAAGGGGAAAAGAAAACTCACTATACATGTGTACAAAGGCTTTCAAGAGCCATCCAAAACGGTGTGGAGAACCATCTTGTCTTGATCTCCTCATGGGCAGAGATCAAGCCCATCCAACTCATGTTCTCCAACCGCGTCTCCATACCTACACACAAGGAGACGAGAAAGACCGAGCCTTGGATCCCAAAGGGTTAGCAAGCACGTACTTGGGAATCCAATATTTGGTCACACGGGTAAGTGGTGCACACAACCTATCATGTGGGTTAGCATGATGCAAATACCGGTTGGAATGAAAAGTCTTTCGAACACCCATGGAACCATGCCTCAAAGAAGTCACTCGCGAAGAAAGTCGAGTGCTACCACAAGCAAAAAGGCAAAGATCCTTCGGGGTCGTAGGAGAAGAACCAACACAAGCACCATGGGAAGCATGTCGCGGACCAACACAAGAAACACTAGAAGCATGTCCACGAGCATGGCCTAACTCACTAGAAAGAGTGTCATAAAACCCGTCCACAAATCGCGCCTTCTTAGGCTCACAAGTGTTCATGCCATGAGAAGGGCTATGAACAACCAAAGGCCTAAAGGCACCTCCTCGCCGTATTCTCCTTGCCCGGCGGTAGCAAAAGCTCTCTTGATGCCCATCCTTCCCACAGTGAGAGCAATGGTACAAAGGCCTATCGAGAGGCATGGTCCGAGTGGATGAATCACCATTCTCTTGTAAGTGGGAAGTCCCTTGGGACTTAGAGCATGAAGCATCAACCCCAACATCCAACTTGGTGCCCACATTAGAATCACACGTGCCATGAGAAAGGCTACGTGGCTTCTTAAAAGCTTTGGCACGCACACGCCGCTCGTGCTTGACACGGCGAAAGCAAAACTCCACGGTATGCCCATCTTTCTTGTAAAAGGTGCAATGGAACATCAGTTTGGAAGTATGAATTCCAAAGCAATGAGAAGCACTCTTGCCATTCGAATCACCTTGGGCAACACCGGAAGAAGCAACAAGCTTAGGACTAGCCATGGGAGAGCTATCCAAAGCACTAGCACACTTAACACCATCCAAAGACTCACGCTCAAGAGAAGAAGTCGACTCCGGTTTAGAAGAAGCAAATTTAGAAGCATCAACATCGGAGTGACAAGAGAAGCGAGAATCCAAACCCTTGGCACAAAGACTCTTGCACCTTGTGCGCAAAACCTCATTTTGAGACTTGAGGCGCTCACAAGTACCACATGTCATATTTCTCAAATTATTGATTTCTTCTTCAATGCATTTAGCATATGTGGTACGCAAGAGTTCATTTTCTTTCTCAAGGTTGGCACTCATCTCATCATGCTCAACCAACTTAGCGCTCATATCCTCACGCATCTTTTTCAAAGCCAAAACTTCACTTTCCAAATCAATGCATGAGGTGCAAACGAAATCACATGAATAAGCAACATCATTTACATCTCGCAAAGCATTATCATCATTGCAAGAAGTATGGCAAGCATCCTCAACCAGCAACAAAAAGCACTTGCTACAAGGCATGGATTTCATATCACAAATTTCAGCCCTAGCATGCTCAAGTTTATCTACACATGTGGTGTGAGTAAATTTTAGTTCATTAATTTCAGCAAGCAAAGACTCACAAGAAACACATGGTAGGGAAGCACTTGACTCTAACAAAGCAATCTTACTCCTAGCCATATCAAGTTCATCATTCAAAGCAACACGAGAGTTGCAAGGCATAGAAGCATTGGATTTCAACAAGTCAATTTCAGATTGCAAGTTAGCAAGAGATGATCTCAATTCATCATTCTCAAAATCAAGATTGTTGCATGCTCTTCTAAAAGCTTCAACATGCATTTTGCGACAATTAACTTCATCTTTTAATTTCTCATTTTCAGCACACAAGGCATCGCAAGATTTGCAAGGCAAAGAAGCTTTGAAATTTAACACCTTAATTTCAGATTTCAAGCATGCAATGGAAGCAATCAAAGCATCATTCTTAGCATGCATGGTGTTACAAGAAGTGCAAGAATTCAAAGCACAAGACTTCCAATGAGCCATACCACATTTCAACCTAGTAAGAGAGCATTTCATCCTCTCATTCTTCCTACGCAAGGCATCACACAAATCTATGTTTCTCCTATGCAAGTCTCCACAATCACGCTCACAATCATCCAACCTATTGCATAGGATCAAGATAGCTTTGGCAAGTGTACCTTGGTTCATGCCTCCTAGTTTGTGGTAGAGCTCGCCTTTCTTGATGTCACCATCTTGATAGTCCTCGATGAGAGATATCATTTCCTCCACTCCGGCTTCTGCCTCAACCTCCATACTCCTCCTGCTCAAAGAACTACAAGGAGAAGAACTTGGTGCCATAATCAAAGTATCGGTTAGGATTAGCCGAAACCAAGCTCAAGGAACAAGCAACGATGCAAAGAAAGCACTCAAAATGCCTCAATTCTCTAACAAGTACTCACGAGTTCAATAGCAAACGATCTTAACTTTTTCCCAAAATTTTACCACTGAACAGGGAGCACCAAAAATAAAGGCACAAAAAAAATCAGCTCAAAATAAGGTGAAATGAAGCCTAGAGAAAATCCAGAAGAAACAAGACAAAGCCGCAAGAGACTTAAATGAGGATTTTTCAATTATCTTCTTGATTTTTTTCTGAATTTTTGAAGACCCCAAAGTGATCTGTAGATGATTTTGGATCACCTACAAATGGAGTCACGAAACCGCTGTAAAAAATTGAGCCAAAATGGAGCACCGAGCGAAAAGTTATGCCCGTTTTACTGAAGGTATCTCAAGTTATGCTTTTCTAAGGGCACAACTCCAAATCGCCGGACTCAAAACGCGCAAACCAAAGTCGCAAGGAAAAGCACCTCTTTCCTCTAGTCACCCTATGGATTCAAGACTTGTTAGAGCCACAAGAATCCACAACTGGCTCTGATACCAATTGAAGGACCGATACGGGCGACCAGAGAGGGTTGACTCTGATGGTTGTTTGAGCCAGCTCGATCTAGAGTGTGCTCATTGGTGGACAGGTTGAAAGTGTGCACTGACCCGGGGGATGCAGCCTGGTCCAAGGGGGAGCTCGTGCTGGTGCCCAGCGTGTTCGGTAGGCTCCGGGCGGACCTGCTGCTAGCGCCGGTGCCGTCCATGGCAGAAGTAAAGGACCGATACGGGCGACCAGAGAGGGGGGGAGTGAATGGGAGCCGATAAAAATTCTTCCCTTTGGTTGAATTCGGCCTATACCCCAATCGCAACTCCACAAACGCACACACACAAACAAGATCCCAAACAGGGCTCAAACAACCTCAAAGGAACCACCAAGAAGCCTAGGGACAAGAAGCAAAAGCAAACAAACAAGAACCGAAGCACGAGCTCTGAACTGCAATAGCCTGTGCGGACTGTCCGTGTGGGACCGGCGGACCGGCCGCGAAGGGGTCGTGTACCGTCCGGCCACCACACGTGGACTGTCCGAAAAAGCACTCCAAACCAACAGAGCCGCACCCCGAAAAATTGGACTGTCCGTGATTGAACCGCGGACTGTCCGCACGGAAAATCTTCTCGTGGACTGTCCGTGGGTCTCTCGCGGACCGTCCGCAAACCACGTGCAAAATGGAAATCAAAATCCAATCGATCGAACGATGAACTCGTGAAGAACTCGATGAACTCGCGAAGAACAACCCTAGCCGCGGACCGTCCGCCACGAGCTTGCGGACCATCCGCCCCTCACCCAGAAACAAAAACGCGAGCTCCGCAAAAACAACTCCAACTTCCAATCAATGGATCTCCTAAACCGTTGGACGGATTGACCCCAAATTTTGGGTAGATGCGAAGCGTCACTACGTGAAGCTATGCCCAAAATCTTGGAACCCTAAACCAATCCAATCAACCGGAATCACAAATCTTGTGCACTCAAAGCACAAACCCGAGTTCATCCAATCCTCACCAAATCGAGCCCGACTCTCGGCGTTTGTGGGGTCAAGATCATCACCAAAGGTGCACAAGCCATCCATCCATGATCCCCTCAAAGAAATCCGGAGCCAAACGACCTAGAAACGACGAATCGAGCCAAGCACAAAAATAGCACAAAAAGAGCTCCGAAAAAGCAATAAAAGAAACTCGGGAAAAGAAACATTGGCACAAGATTTAGAGGATGAAATCACTATGAATATCTTGTCCAATCGATTACAAGCCACTCCTAGAATCCAAATCTAAGATGGCAAAAAGCTCCAATCAAAGAGCCACTCTCTCCACTATCCCACTCTCCCAAAGCACTCCAAAATGAAAGAGTACCACCACCTACTAGCCCAAGAGGTGGCTGAAAATTCAGCCCTCTCCTCCTATATATAGGCCCTCCGGAAAAGACCGAAGTGCCCCTACACTAGGAGTACAACACAAGCCCTCACAGGGGCATTTTAGTCAACACATGAAGTTCACCATCGGACGGCCGCGCATCCATCAGGCCTTCACGTCCTCCCGACGCAAGCACCTCGATCATGTTGCGTGTCGCCCGCCTCGAAGCTTCCCGACGCACCCGGATACCGTCTCCGTCACGCCAGGCCCTCGGGCTCGGATTTGAGGCCCAAACTGAGAAACCCTCCTCCAATGGTTTTGTGGCCAAACCACCAAACCTCGCGTACATGGCCCGGCCTCACCACGCCAAGCGTCGAGCCCGCCAAGCCTTTCACCTCTGGCGCCCCGGACGGTCTACTCAGTCTTGCCTCGTTCCTTGACTTGGCCACCACCGATGCACCGGCTCCATGTCCACGACTTCGTCTTGCTCTTCTTGCACCATGCGGCTCGCACTTGATCCCGTCGGCCACCGGGTCCCTCGAACCAAGCCTACTTGTCTCTCCACTCCTCGGAGGCCCCGCAAGGCTAAGACCTTTCGCACCTGTTCTTCACCTGCACCAACGCAAACCAAGCCGCAACCAACACCTGCATTACTAGGCCAAGAGTCAGTCCACACAACGTTGTCAACCACTCCTCAAGAGTGCATTGACAACACACCACATAAACAATAAGGAAAATACTCAAAATAAAACACCCACAACACAACTCAACACTACACACACGAAGCTTCAAACCATCCGGTCAATCACTCATCACACACGGACCAAGGTACTTCTCAACTTGGTTCCTCAAGAGGTGGAGCTCGCCCTGGATGGCCTGGAGGCGCGGCTCCTCCAGGGCACCGGAGTCGGCGACAACGACGTTCAGAACCCCCCCCCCCCCCCACCAGCAACATCGACACTCTGAACCTGAACGGCAACACCGGCACCAACGACGGCGACACATCCGACAACAACGGCGTCGCCGCTCTCTTCACCACGCCTACGCCGGTTGTCCTGCAGCCTCCGGCGACCCGACGCACTCGGTAGTGGCACACATTCGACATGTCGGTGGTGCGACGCAGTGCCCGGCTGGCCAAGAAGCCAGCAATCCCGGCAGTGAAGCGTGCCCAACGCAACCTCTGCCGCAAGCTCAGCCTGCCAGCGGATGAGATGGAGTCGATCGAGACTGTGTTGCAGGATTTCATCGCCATGTTCAGAGGCTCGCTGCCACCGCACATCGTTGAGGCCTTGACGGCGATCTTCAACCTCGACGACGATGACACGGACATGCTTAATGACACACTTCTTCAGCACGCTGGGACAGCCATGATGGAGCTCTCCCCCTTCAGGAGGAGACTTGATGTCTACAGCATGCCTGCAACATCCCAGGAGACAATATCCTCTCCATGTATCAGCTCCCCTTAGCGTCGAGGCGCTCTGCTGGCTGCGACCTTCGGGCGCCCTCGTCTACTACTGTTGTTTCGTGACTTCGTACTCTACTACGCTATGTTGGCTGCGGCCGCCGAACCTTAGCGCGAGACCCTGCTAGCGTCGACCTTCGGGTACCTGTGCTACCTTCCTTGCGACTTGAACGTCTCCATGAATAATCCGAACATCGAAATCATCTCATGGAATGTCTGCGGCCTCAATGTTGCAGATTGTTGTTTGGCAGTGCATGAATCTTTAGCGGCAACCCCCTGTCAGATCGTCTGTCTACAAGAAACAAAGCTACATACTGTTGATCCGTCACTTGCCGCCTTCCTCGGGGCGTATAAACTAGATAAGTTTGCCTACAAGCCAGCGGCCGGGACTAGAGGTGGCATTCTCTTTCTCTGGAAGGACACCGAGGTAGACATGACCAACGTGCGCATCGGCCGGTTCTCACTTTCCGTGGAGGTTACACTATGACACTGCATGAATACTTTCTCTCTGTCCATGGTCTATGGACCATCACGACGACCGGAGAAGGACGCCTTCCTCCGGCACATGCGACGCTTGAAACCTACAAACGCAACGCGGTGGCTTGTCATCGGAGACTTCAACTTGATTTACAAAGCAAGAGATAAAAACAACTGAAACCTTAACCTTGGCCTCATGTCGCGGTTCCGGCGCACGCTTGATTACTGCAGTCTGAAGGAAATCAACCTCCAAAATAGAAAGTTCACGTGGAGCAACGAGTGGCGCCGGCCTACTCTTGTTCGCCTTGACCGAGTCTTCTGGAACAAAAATTGGGACCTGACTTTAGACGCTTGCTCCCTGCACGCTCTCTCCTCCTCCCACTCTGACCACTGCCTGCTACTACTCACGAATCAATCGGGTCCCCGCAGGTCGGCACCATTCAAATTCGAAAACTTTTGGACCAAACTTCCACGCTTTCAGGATATAGTCGCACATGCTTGGAACGCTCCGACGTCGCACATGGAGGCCTTCCACTGCCTGGGTCACAAGCTTTTCTCCACAGCGGTGGCACTCCGAAAGTGGAGCAAATCCTTACTCTCGGACGCTCGACAAAAACTGCACATGGCCCAAGAGGTAATCCTGCACCTCGATGAAGCACAAGACACCCGACAACTCTCTAGTGATGAGTTCAACCTCCGCTCCAAGCTTAAGAATCGCATAACCAGATGGCTGGTGTCGGTGTTTTAGACCGGCAAACCTACCAAGGGGTACCCGAGGTAGTAGATTGTGCGGTGAGGATCGTGATCGGTTGACCGAGAACTCAAAGGTATGCGCAAGGACACGGGACACAAGATTTATATAGGTTCGGGCTGCCAAGGTGGCGAACCCTACGTCCTGTTTGGGGGATCAAGTATGGCGCCCTGCGCTTGGTGTTGTTTGTCCCCGGAGGGATTGGGCCTGTGCGGCTAGGTACCCGGCCCTCCTTTATATTGTCCAGGGGGCGAGTTCCTAGTCGGTTACAAGGCAGGAGTCCTAGTAGGAGTACACAGAGCGAGTCCTAGTAGGAGTACAGGGGAATTCTACTAGGAGTCCGTCTTCTACTATTCTTCCTTCCTTGCATGAGTACCCGGGGTGTATGCCCGACAAGCCCCCGAGCACGTTGGAGTCGAGAGTAGTAGTTCGAGTAGTCTTGAAGCCTCTTCGAGTAGTCCTTGAGCGTCCTCGAGTACTGCTTGGAGAAGCCTTAAATAGTACTTGAACTGCCGTAAGGCTGGAAGGTGGTCCAGCTCATCAGTCTTGAAAAAAATTGAATGATGGGTGTAGCATAGCAGCCCTCGAGCCTTGAAATGATTAGGTAATCAATCCAAGGGTCTTCAGTGTTCGCGAAGCCATCATCCGAGTACTCTTGCAGCGTGTAGCCCCCGAGATAAGAGAGCTGTATGAGCCACGTCGAGTAGTGATTGGTGAGGAGCCCCCGAGCTTGAGAGCGAGCGAAGCATGCTGAAGTTATCTTCAAGTAGCCCCCGAGTGGAGAGATTCCAAGTAGTAGTTTGGTGTCAAGTCGTGGAGCTTGAGAAGTAGTCGTGACGTCAGAGCGGACTTTAGGTGCGACCAAAGTCGACTTTAGATGCCGGCAGTGCGGACTTTAGAATGCGACTTAAAAACCGAAGTCGACTTTGTGCCGCGCGGAGCGGTCTTTGAGATGCGACTTGAAATCTGAAGTCGACTTTGTGCCGCGTAGAGCGGACTTTGAGATGCGACTTGAAAACCGAAGTCGACTTTAGTTGCCGCGCGGAGCGCACTTTGATATGCGACTTTAGAAGTCGACTTTAGGATGCCGCGCAGAGCGGACTTTGATATGTGACTACAATAGTCGACTTTGTGCCACGCGGGGTGGACTTAAGATGCAAAAAACAAAAGAGCACTTTCCGGAAAGCCAAAGCGAATAAAAAATCAGAGAAAACGAGTAGTTTTGCCGCCGGAGCGGGCTTAAGATTGCGACCGGAGTCGGCTTGTGCCACCGGAGTGGGCTTAAGTACCTGAGCCATGGATTTCAGACCCAAGGTACGATTGCCGCCGGAGCGGGCTTGTGCCACCGGAGTGGGCTTGGATGCGACCGTTAGCGTCGACTTGTGCCACCGGAGTGGGCTTAAGTACCTGAGCCATGGATTTCAGACCCAAGGTACAGTTGCCGCCAGAGCGGGCTTGAAGGTGCGACCGGAGTCGACTTGTGCCACCGGAGTGGGCTTAAGTACCTGAGCCATGGATTTCAGACCCAAGGTACGATTGCCGCCGGAGCGGGCTTTAGAATGCGACTTTAGAAGTCGACTTTAGATTGCCGCGCGTAGCGGACTTTAGAAACTGCCTCCTAGGGATAGCCCCCGAGTTGATGAAGTAGACTCGCGGCGACTTGATTGATATGCCCCAAGAGTAGTCAGCAGAGTGTAGCTCCCGTGAAAACCCGCCGAGAAGCATACACAAATGAGTAGTCGGCAAGTAGTCCTACATGATGAGGAGAACAAGCCAAGAAAACAAGAATCATTTAGATAAATGACTTAGCCGTTGTCGCCCTGGCGAACTTGTTGATGAAGCCGTGGCGCCGGCCGATGGAGCCACGAGGGTTGTTGTTGAAGTTGACTAGTCAGAGTTGATTCCGGCTAGTCGCTGGGGGCGTGACTGCCGTTCTCGACTAGTTTGCAAAACTAGTCGAGATGAATGGTCGACGCGATGCGACCGAGGAAGATGACGTCATGGCAGCATGCGGCGCACTCGAAGTAGAGCCAGTGTTGCCGCGAGACAAGTAGTCGCACCCCATGGCGTGGCTGAAGTAGAGCCAGCGTGGCCGCAAGACGAAGTCGCGGCACACGGAGTAGTCGACGACGAGACTGCGCGACACGGAGTAGTCGACGACGAGCGGCGCGACGAGCCGCAAGACGAGCCGCGCGACGTGCCGAGGCACCCGAGCGCGCGGCATAGTCGAAGTAGTCGACAACGACGAGCCTGTGCGAGGCGTGGTAGTCGACGACGAGCTCGCGCGACGTGCCGCAAGACGAGCCACGCAACGTGCCGAGGCACCGGGAAGCGCGGTGGAGGCAAAGTAGTCGACGACGAGCCTGGGCGACGCGGAGTAGTCGACGACGAGCGGCGCGACAAGCCGCGTGACGAGCCGCGCGACGTGCCGAGGCACCCGACGCGCGGCGAAGACGAAGTAGTCGAAGACGAGCCCGGGCGAGGCGGAGTAGTCGACGACGAGCGGCGCAACAAGCCGCGTGACGAGCCGTGCGACGTGCCGAAGCAACCGGACGCGCGGCGAAGATGAAGTAGTCGACGACGAGCCCGCGCCGGCGCAGTAGTCGACGACGAGCGGCGCGCCGAGCCGCGGGACGAGCCGCGTGACGTGCCGAGGCACCCGGACGCGCGCGGAGACGAAGTAGTCGACGACGAGCCGCCGCGAGGCGAGTAGTCGACGAGCGGCGCGGCGAGCCGCGTGACGCGCCGCGCGACGTGCCGAGGCACCCCCGACGCGCGGCGGAGACGAAGTAGTCGACGACGAGCCGGCGCGAGGCGGAGTAGTCGACGACGAGCGGCGCGACAAGCCGCGTGGACGAGCCGCGCGACGTGCCGAGGCACCCCGGACGCGCGCGCGCGTACGAAGTAGTCGACGACGAGCCCGGGCGAGGCGGAGTAGTCGACGACAAGCGGCGCGACAAGCCGCGTGACGAGCCGTGCGACGTGCCGAGGCACCCCGGACGCGCGGCGAAGACGAAGTAGTCGACGACGAGCCCGCACGAGGCGGAGTAGTCGACGACGAGCGGCGCGGCGAGCCGCGGGATGAGCCGCGTGACGAGCCGAGGCACCCCGGACGCGCGGCGAAGACGAAGTAGTCGACGACGAGCCCGGGCGAGGCGGAGTAGTCGACGACGAGCGGCGCGACAAGCCGCGTGACGAGCCGCGCGACGTGCCGAGGCACCCGGACGCGCGGAGAAGACGGAGTAGTCGACGACGAGCCTGGGCGAGGCGAAGTAGTCGACGACGAGCGGCGCGGCGAGCCGCGTGACGAGCCGCGCGACGTGCCGAAGCAACCGGAAGCGCGGCGTAGGAAGATTGATTCCGCTTTGACAAGAGCAAGGCGACTTGCTTCAATGGATCTCGGCGAGTCGACGAGTGGATTGATCTTGTTGACGAGGGTCCTTCGACTTCGCCGGTGGTGATGATCACCCCTACCTGGCGCGCCAGCTGTCGGTGTTTTAGACCGGCAAACCTACCAAGGGGTACCCGAGGTAGTAGATTGTGCGGTGAGGATCGTGATCGGTTGACCGAGAACTCGAAGGTATGCGCAAGGACACGGGACACAAGATTTATACAGGTTCGGGCTGCCAAGGTGGCGAACCCTACGTCCTGTTTGGGGGATCAAGTATGGCGCCCTGCGCTTGGTGTTGTTTGTCCCCGGAGGGATTGGGCCTGTGCGGCTAGGTACCCGGCCCTCCTTTATATAGTCCAGGGGGCGAGTTCCTAGTCGGTTACAAGGCAGGAGTCCTAATAGGAGTACACAGAGCGAGTCCTAGTAGGAGTACAGGGGAATTCTACTAGGAGTTCGTCTTCTACTATTCTTCCTTCCTTGCATGAGTACCCGGGGTGTATGCCCGACAGCTGGTTGTTGAAAAGCGAGGAAAAAACAATGTGTGACACCCCAGGTTTTTAATTAACCCTAATCGTTGGTCAACCCTGTTGATAGTGGTCAAATCACGATCAACCTGGGTCCTCACCTCGAAAACCTCACCAACCAACTCTAATGACACCATTGGGCAAGTAGACACACATGTATGGTCCACCCATGGTCAAGTCTTGGTCAAACCCCACTCAAACCCTAGTAACCCTAGATGTCTTCCGGAACTTTTGCCGCGTTATCCAAAATTCACCTAACCACTTGAAAATCTACTTTTATGAAAGTTGTCCAGCTTGTTGAGGGACACAACTTTCATGTAGATTGGCATTTCAAATTTTGAGTGGAAGAAAGTGAAAAACTTGCCCAAAGGGCAGTATCCCCTATTCACTGAAAGTGAGTGGCATTCAAAGTTGACAGACTTGTTGTGCAAAACCTATTGAGAAAAACCCCATATGATCTTTGTGAAGATCTACAACTTTCGTATTCAAGGTTTTGTGCACTTTTATACAAATTTTTGGAGATATTTAATTTCAAACAGGGGACCGGCAAAACATTTGGGCCAGGGCGCCGCCGCGCCGCGACGCGCGCGCGCGCGCGCGCCGCGACCGCGCGCCGTCCTACCTTGGCATCCGCTCCATGCGTAGCCCGAGGCCCCGCCGACCGAGGCCGCCGCGTCCCTAGGCGTATGCGCCCCGATGCGCCTCGTTTTTAGCCGCGCACGCGTCGCCCTCCGCCGTCGCGCCGTACCCGCGCCGCGCACCGGGCGGACCGCCGGTCCGACCCACGTGTCGCCGTACGTGTGTCGGTCGAGACGCCGCCGTACCACGGTGGCATCTTCGTCGTCAGCACCCCGTCACCGCTGAGCGCCAATTTAAGGTCGTTGCTCGTCCTTGTGCGCGCCATGCCGAGCCGCCCCACCCTTGCCGCGCCGCCCGCCATGCGCCGTCACCGCCGAGCATTAGTTCTGTGACGTCCTAGTCACCAAATCACTCGGGCGCCGTCCATAGGACCTCCTGGTGCTCCTAGCATCGCGTGTGGTTTCCCCGTTCGTCGCACTCGCCGGAGTTGCGGCCACCGCGGCCGTCCCCGCCGGTCACTGTCGTGCGCCACCGTAGGGTGCCTCCCCGCCCAAGCTCCGAGTACCAATGGTCCCTTGGTGAGCATGCCTTCCTCCCCGTGCCCCCGCACGGCCGGGAGCGCCGCCGCCCGCCGGAATCGGCCGAGCCGCGCCGTCCCCCTGGCCGGGGACCCAATTGCATAGCCCCTTTTCTTTACAAGGTCTTAAGTGCAAAGCAAGGGCATGGTTGTAACATTTTAGTTCTTTCTAGGGGTCCCTGTGCAAAGTGTAACTTCAATAGTAAACAGATTTTGCTGAAACTTGTAAAATCCCTAGAAAATCGTAGAAAATTTAGAAAATTGCAATCTCAATTTTTCTAGATTCCGGGTGAGGAGCGCTACAACTTTTGTTATACTCACCTAGGCTGTTTCTTGATATTTTTGGCATGAAAAATAGAAATATGAAAACCTAGATCTATGATATCTCAAAATACATAGGTCCTCTGTATCTAACTTTTGGATATGTTGTGTGTGATGTTATGTTTAGCTCTTGTGCCAAAAATTGCACAAAGTTATGATGTAAATCTTTTTATATAAATTGTTTTCCATATTTGCAGATTCTGTCTGAATGATTTTTGTAGCTAAAAATAATTATGTTTTTGTGCCCAACTTTTTCATGCTGTCTTGTTATGCCAAGTTACACTTCTGGTGAATTAATTACAATTTTTGAATGCTCAGAATTGATTATTCTTAATATATGCATGATTTTCTTTGAAATTTAGTAATGCTAGATCAGTAGTAGTTCTAGGTGTGCTTGCTGGTTTTCTAGGATGGTTTACGACCAGAGAACATGTATGAGGAAGTCTGGAGCATTTGGATGCTTGTTTATTTTTATATGCATTTCAATTGTTCTACTAATCTAGTTTTTGTTAATTTCAAAACAATTATTTTTCTAGCTTTCCAAACATTGCAAGTGTGTTTAGTGGCTTCGTATAGATGTTATGATGCTTAAGAAACCCTCCACTGAATTTTTAATGATTTGTTGTTAAATAGAAGCTTTGGAGGCCCTTCATAGATTAATGTTTGGATTAAATTAGGAAAATGCCTTTTTAATTCTTTTACCCTTTTTGTGAAGTGATGTCAAACTTAATTAAGAGCTAAGAATACACCCTTGCTATTTGAAGAATTAAATTGTAATTATTTATCTTTGTACACACCTTTACTAGTGAAAGGTGAAGTGTAAATCTTCACATGAAATAACAACTAAAAGGGAAACATTAATTAAAGTGTGTAACTAAAAGAATAAAACACATATCAATAATAACCTTCATAAAAGGAAATTAATAATTAATTATTTGTTAAGGTGAATATGGCCAACAAGAGTTGGATAAGATAAATAATCTATCACATCACCTGAACCCTGCATTGCATTCCGTGTAGATCTTCCTGACGGTGACTACTCGCTCGCCCCGGAAGCCGAGGAATGAGAAGCGGAAGCTGCACTGCAGTATGTGGAAGTACTCGACGACACCGAAGGTGCTCAGGCTAACCTTGCTGACGAAGGCAAGCCCCGGTGCATATGACCCAATTTTTCAAATTTGTTATACAATTATCTATGAATGCTTGTGCATTTAAGTTCAGGAGTTGTATGGAACCTTAGATGCATGATCCCTAGGTACCTATGTCCTTACTAGTATGATAGGTCGATAGCTGCTAAGCTATAGGACCGTTACAAGTCGGGTGATGATGTCACTCGCGAGAATAGGTTCTTAGGTACGAATCATAAGATCTCCTTAAATGGATTGCTCATGTGGTAAGAGCATGGGAATTGGGCTCTGATCCAATGGCTATTGTGTGTTAAGTGTTTGAACGTACTAAGCACTTGTCGGGAATGGGACCAGTAAGCCTAGTACCTTAATGAGGCGGTGAGGGATCTTATTATTACTCATCTTGGGATGCGTCTCACGGCTAGCTACCGGTGGTGTATGGTGAGTCCGGGTGCCTCGCGGGGTATGCCGCATAGCCTGCACCAAAGACTGTAAGATTCGATCCCGACCTGAAGAGTTTTGGGAACCGCTTGGTGGTTGTCCTCGCGGCGGCATCCCACCGTGTGTTTAGGTCTACCTTGCAAGGTTTGAATCAATCGATTGTCGGCCTCTCACCGTTATCTGAGACTACGTACTCCACTAGCCATGAGATCCCTAATGATGGAAGTTGATGAATTTTATGCTTGATTAATTATATGGTACAACCTTGTCTGTGCTAGATGGCTAATTTAGAAAAGAATAAACCCACTAGAACTTGTGCTAAAATCTTGAAAATAAGGACATACTCTTTGTTACTTTTCATCAAAAGGAACCCAGTGGCCAAAAGCCTTTCATGTCTAGAGTTGGTGAAGTAGTTATCACCAACGGGTAAGCCTTGTTGAGTATTAGTATACTCAGCCTTGCTATAATCTGTTGATCTAGGTAATGCCTTTGGTGATGTGTGGCCCAGAGAGATCCCGCCCGGCTGGGAGCTGGAGTGGGTGGAGGACGATGATTGAAGGCATCACGGCTGGCCTCCCGTGGTGTTCTCGCCTTCCGCTTAGTTTAATTCTGCTGTTTCGAAAACTCTGAACTACGTTGTTATGTCAAAAACTTTGGCTTGTAATAATTAAACCCTTTGGGGTGAATTTCTGTTGTTAATTAAGTTGTATCGCTGGACTCGCCTTCGCGTGAGTTTTAATGCATATATGTCGATCCTTGTTGCTATATAAGTGATTTACCGGGCGTTAACCCGACGACTAATAACATGATGATACTTTATTACTGCTTAATGACCAAAGTGGATTGGTTTAGGTGGTAGTACGGTATTTTCCTAGGCGGGTTGTCACACAATGTGCCAGAATCAACAACATCCGCGAAGGCGATGCTAACACCAGCTTCTTTCACCTTAGGGCCAACGGCAGACGAAGGAAGAACTTCATACAACATCTTCGCCATGAGGGAGGATGTATCTTTAACCACGAGGACAAACAACGACTCATCCAGGATCACTTCACTAATGTCATGAACACCCCTCCAATTTGTTCCCGGGACTTCTCATGGCCGGACTTGGACCTGCCGACGCTCGACCTGGCATCCTTGGATAGCCCATTCTCCGACGAGGAGATCTGGCGGGCGATTTGCCTCATGCCTCAGGACAAGGCCCCTATCTCTGATGGCTTCATGGGCCACTTCTTCAAAAAGTGTTGGCAAATGATATGTGCGGACGTCACGGCGGCCATCAACTCCTTCTACAACAACCGAAACCGCGATCTAAATCTCCTAAACAAGGCCAACATCATCCTCATTCCGAAAAAGGATGGCGCAGAGGATATTAGCGACTTTAGACCAATAGGCCTAATACACGCAGTCGTGAAAATCATCACCAAGACTCTGTCCTTGCGACTGGCCCCCTTCATGAACATCATCAGCTCGCCTTGCCAAAGTGCTTTCATCAAAAGGCGCAGCATACACGACAACTTCCTCTATGTGCGCAACTTAACAAGGCGGTTCCACAAAACAAAAACACCGTCCTTGCTCATCAAGCTCGACATTTCTAAAGCCTTCAACTCAGTGCGTTGGGACTACCTCCTCTCAGTTTTGGAGCGCAGAGGGTTCCCAGCAAGATGGCGGGACTGTATCGCTTCTTTGCTCACCTCCTCCACATCACATGTTATCCTCAACGGTTCACCGCTGGATCAGATCCAACATGGAAGAGGGCTACGCCAGGGGGACCCACTCTCCCCACTCCTATTCATTTTAGTCATTGATCCTCTCCACCGCATCCTACAAGTCGCAACAGAAAGGGGACTCCTCAGCAAGCTAAATGGTTGTGCAGGTAGATTCTGGGTGTCAATGTATGCGGATGATGCGGTCATTTTCCTGAAGCCTACTACCCGTGACGCCGACAACCTCAAGCGTACCCTGGCCAACTTCAGCGAAGTCAAAGGACTACAAACCAATCTCCGGAAAACGAGTTTAACTCCAATCAACTGTGATAGCATCAACCTTGACGTCGTCCTGGCAAACCTCCCGCTCACCCGGGCTTCCGTCCCCACAAAGTACCTTGGTCTCCCCCTCACCACGAGAAGGTTAAAGAAAATCGACTTCCAACCTTTAGTTGACAAGGCAGCAGGCAAGCTCTCCACCTGGAATGGCCAAAACCTCACGCAAGCAGGACGTGCCTGCCTCGTCAAATCAGTGCTCTCTTCCAAGCTGGTCTACCTCTTGACAGTGCTAAAGCCGACGAAAGAGATCTTACATGAACTTGACAAGCTCCGTCGGCGCTTTCTCTGGGCAGGCGACGACGCCATTTCAGGCGAAAAATGTAAAGTCAACTGGACACGAACCACACTCCCAAAAGACCTCGGTGGTCTCGGAGTCCTCCACTTGGAGAAGTTCACGAGAGCTCTGCGTCTCCGCTGGCTCTGGCATGAGTGGACTTCCCCAGAAAAGGCCTGGGTGGGAACAGAGGTACCCTGCGATGACGTCGATAGAATCCTCTTCGCAAACTGCACACGCATCACCTTGGACAATGGTTCCAAGACCAGCTTCTGGGGGTCCGGTTGGCTTCACAGGCAAAGACCTAAGGATATTGCGCCTCTATTGTTTACCAAAACAAGGAAGAAAAAGTGATCGGTCGCCTCAGCTCTCCAGGATAACACATGGATGCGGGACCTCAACCACCGCGTTGGTTTCACTACAGAGCATCTCACACAATTCATCACCCTTTGGAACCTCATTGTGGCAACGGTCATACAACCTGATCGTGAAGATACGATCGTCTGGACCAAGACGTCCCACGGCCTTTACACCACGTCCTCTGCATATAAAGCTCAATTCACAGACTGCCCTGCTACTCCCGATCTAGCGTCTATCTGGAAGGCTTGGGCCCCACCCAAGTGCAACTTCTTTGCTTGGCTCATTCTGCAAGACCGTGTGTGGACCTGTGACAGACTAGCGTGCAGAGGTTGGGACCACTCGCCGACCTGTCCCCTTTGTGGACGCACTTTGGAAACCGCGCACCACCTTTTGGTGGATTGCCGCTACATGCGTCGGCTATGGACCGAGATCGCCCGCTGGATAGGCTTGCCCGACCTACACCCAGCAAATTGGCCCCCTACTTCGTCCCCGCTCGGCTGGTGGACCATCTTTTCTTCGCGACACAACATTCCACGGAAAGCTTTCCGCTCCCTTGCACTCCTCATCATCTGGAAATTTGGAAAGAGAGTTGTTGGGTCTTCAACCGCACTGAGTCTCTGATAGCTACACTTGTATTTAAGTTAAAGGAAGAATTTTCTCTTTGGCTCTCCGCAGGCGCAAAGTGCCTGGCGACTCTGAGCTTTCATTTGTAAAGACTTTTATTTTTTTCCGGCTAGCCGGCTGTTTTCCTCCTCTTTATCAATGAAATAGGAACTATCTTGTGCCAGTTCATTCAAAAAAACTCAGTAACACCTGCTGAAGCATGTTTATTCGGATGTCGAGGATGTTACTGGATATTGCCAAGATCCCAGGCTTTATTGAGGAGGGTTCTACTTTCCGTTTTTCATGGACATAACCCAATTTTCTTTTCAATGAATCTGAGCCCCGCAATTTTTTTTGAAAATAACCAGCAATTGAAATAAAATAGTAACTGTTTCAGTTTTTATGAAATTTATGTATTAAACTCCTTAGGTAGACTATGTTTCCTAATATGCAATAGGCAATATGGAATTATGGATACAGAAACGCCACAATAAACATGCTCGCCAAAATTGTGGTAAAAAATAGTGCTAACCGGTATAGAGGAGTTCAGACTTGAGGATTTGACAAATAAATGGTGCAGGTTTTGCTTAACAGAACAAGGCATGAATCAAATCAACGACATTTAAGCTTGAATAACACAGGAAACAAAATGCAATCCCTTTCAAACATCTGATCAAGCATCATTGTAAGGAATCGGATGCCCATTAGCCTAAGAGGGATAAGGGGTGAATTAGGCAACTTAAAACCTTAACCTATGGCTTCACTACTTTTACACAAAAATAAACTAGAACATACTATCTAGATGTGCGACTAGGGTTGTTCTAGTGTGAAACTCCCATTCCAAAACAAGGTTTGCAACCTATAGCCATTCCTAGCATGATACTACTCTAGGAAAGTAAAGGCAAGCAAAGATTGCAATAGAGTAAACGCGGAAACGTAAAGGGAATGAGAGGAAGCAAACTCTTGACACGTGATTTATCCCGTGGTATCGGTAGGCACTAAGCCACCCCTAGTCCGCGTTGTTGAAGCACTCACACAAGAGTATTGCTTCCCGGTCACCAAGTCTCTCCCAAGAGCACCACTTGACTCGCCACAAAGGCTAGCCACTTAGGCACTTGCCAAGCTCCCTTGGTCACTTGGGGCCTCCACTAAGGAGCTTCTCCACCAAGGAAGGGGGTCTCCACGTCCCCCGCACAAAGTGTCCTCGCCGCTCCACACCAAGCCGGAGGGTCGATGACGATTGTCGGTGAGCCACTTAGGCCTCAAGGCTTCCGGCGAACCTTGTACAACTTGATTCACTCAAGAATCACCTCACAAGGTTGGCACAACCTTGCACTCACTCAGCTCTAAGCTAAGCCTAGCACTAAGCACATACACTAAGCATATGCAAGTCTATGGATGAGAAATTAAGCACTTGGATGGATTGGATATGATCTTCTATGTGTATTGAACTCATCTGCACTTTCACACAATCCAGCAACCTCAAATGGGTGGGTGGAGGGGGTATAAATAGCCCAAGGCACTCAAAGAGCCGTTGGCTAACGGCCACTGAAAAAGTAAGCGTCGGATGAACCGATGCTATCTTTTTCAAGGCGTCGGTTCATCCGATGCCCCTCCCACGTCACTTAGTCGTTGAGATTCTCTGACACAACTGCTCCGACGCTATACACCGACGGTGTGTCGGTTCATCTGATGCTGAAGACCCCGCGGCCAAAACGTCTCTGTTAGCTTCCATGCGACCGTCGGATAGACCGACGCTTCCCCTTGACCAAGGTGTCGGTTCATCCGGTGCTGAAGACTTCGTCTTGGTGCGTCTCTGTCTTGATTCAAATTGAGCGTTGCATAGACTAACGGTTCGGTCCAATGGACCGTCAGTTCATCCGGTGCTTGTGTCTTTGTGGCCTCAGCTATGCAACTAGAATGTGGGTCGTCGGTTCATCCGACGGTGCCAATTCAGCTGGCCTTCTGCGCAGTGTACCAAGTACACGACGCTCGCCTCTAGGGTACCATCAGTTCATCTGATGGTGCCATTTCCTGTTTTCTTGCGTCTTTGACTTTAGTTCAACTTGCCACCTCTTGGAGTCATCTTACCACTGTTTTATAACCTTGAAAAATAGACTATCTTCTGAATTTGGCATGTGGTATTTTGGCTTTAATTGTGGTTACATCCATGGGACCTATAAATGCCTACAAGAACATGCTAGACAATATGGTTAGTCCCATTGATCATGTTGTCATGAATCACCAAAATCAAACTCGAACTAATGGCAAATGGGGCCATGTTCGCTACAATCTCGCCCTTTTTGGTGATTAATGACAACACAACCAAAGCAAGCATAAATTTGCAAAAATTGACAAAATTAGAACCACTTACACTTGCTTGGATGCTTACCATCATCCAAACTCCCCCTAGATCAAACTTCCCCCTTTTTTGATCTTCTCTTCCTTTGTTCACTCATAGCTTGCCTCTAACCACATTGTAACCACTTGGGTTGCTTTGGTCCCACATTCTCCCCCTTTGGAATAAAATCTCCAAAAAGTTCAAAATAAAAAAGGGGTCCAAGGAAACTAGCAAGACCTAGCAAACATAGCTCAAAAAGAAATGTTAAATACAAGGGAGAAAGCCGCATGAACCATGATCCATATGTATGATATTAATGAAGATACCACATGTGCGAATAACTAAGGTGGATCACAAGCTCATGAGACTAGCATGATACAAACTAAGCTCCCCCTAAGTGTGTGCACAAAATGATAATGTGAAAATCAAGTGCACAACTACAAACTAGTAAGACAATGGAATCTTAGAGCATACCATGCAAGGAGGTAGCTTTAAAGGACAAGAGATAAGACAAATGGGTTCTTGTTACATTACCACTTGTAGTCTTTTGATCATTGCATACCTCCGGGGGGTGATCCTCTCTACCTTGTTGGCACCACATTGAGATGAGCCACTAGGAAATGATACCACTAGGTGACACCACTTGAAGTAAGCTTGCAATTAAGACACTTGGGGTACCACAAGGATTAGGAATGTATGAGTACATTGCCTTTGAACTTATATAGATACATAAGCTCGCAAGGACATGACTCAATAGCATGAAGTTCATATTGCTATATTCACTCTTTTAGAGATGTTAGATCACATTGAGAGTGAAATAGCATTCTCTTAGAATGAAGTACCGCACCGGAACGCGTTGCCAAGGGACTACACAAAATAAGCTTGAAACAATGTTAGTCCCATAACCAAACTATAGGATGAGCTCCCCCTAAATGTGCGCATGTAGTGTTTTAATCACCAACCAAATGTATGCACATTGTTTGTGACAACAAAGGGAAGCTAACCCTATAGCTTGCTCATGATGCAAAGAGATATATATGAAAACATGCACCATGAAAAAACAAGTGTAGCTTTCCTACACACTAATCAAACCATGTAGGTTGCTCATGGGTTAGCACATGACACAAGCAACCTACCATATGTAAGCATTGCAACAAATGCAACCTAAACAAGGCAATGGAGCTACAATGATACATGAGATAGGTTCTAGTTTCCATTACCTCAACCGGGGAACTTGGGCAACACATATCCAACTTGCAAGCTTGGCTTCTAGGCTTGAACCTTCACATCTTCTTTGTGCCAAGCCTCCCAAGTCCCCGCTCTCATGGCCTTCAAGTGGCCTTTGGAACCCAAACCATTTGAGGCCCCTTCATGTTGGTGATGACTTCCTTGGGCACCCAAATGGGTTGGTTCCAACCCCGCTCCTCCTTCATCTTTCCAACCTTGTGTGCAACCACCTTGCCATTAGTCTTCTTCTTGATGACGTAGGTGTTGCTCTTGGTCTTGTTCTTGTGGTTGGGCTTGGTGTAGATGAGGAAGCTCTTGATGGTGGGGTTCAACTTCTTCTTTGCACCCTTGTCCATCTTCTTGACAAATTGAGGGCATTTGTAGAACTTGTGCCCTTCTCCATAACACTTGTAGAAAGTCACGGTTGCACCCTTCTCAAGCTTCTTCACCATGGGATCACGGTTATCTTGAGAAGGTTGGACTTTGATCTTCATGTCTTGATAGATGTCCACTTGTTCCTCATCGCTCTTGTATTTGCCCATCAAGCTTGCCAACCTCTCTCGGAGCCATTTCACTTCTTGCTTAAGCTCATCATTCTTCTTGCCTATGAGATAATCACATGTTTCTACAACAATATTCCCATTGCAAGATGGTGAGAAAGATTCATCAATTAAATCAATGCAAGAAGTTGAAGCATCTACCTTGGAGATAGGAATTGCACAAGGGATAGATTATTCATCAAGCTCAAAGGAATTATTTGTTTTAGTCTCATTTCTCTCAAGCTTAGATTTTAGCTCAGCACACTCCTTGCTAAGCAATTTGAATTTTCACAACAAATGTTCATAATTTGTAGCAAGGGTTGCACTAAGATCATTGAGAGCATTGAGTTCTTTAATTTCATTAGCTTGTTTCTTAAGCATTCCTTTTTGCTCATGGACTAGCTCAACAAGATCATCAAGAGAGGTGGTGTCGGACTCGTCATCACTTACATTGCTTTCCATACCTTTGGCCATAAGGCACATGTGTAGTGATGATGAAGGACCTTGCATGAAGCGGGTGGTGAAGTTCTTTCTTGATTCATCACTTGACGGCGATAGTTGCTTCTTGACTTGGTCTCCTCTCCTTGACCACCTTCTTCTTGGGCTTGTGCTCGATCTTGGTGAACTTGATGTGTTGATGATGACGCCCTTCTCTCAAGTGGACGTTGTAGCCGTACATGTTGACTTTCTTCACATACTTGAAGATCTTCTTCACGTACTCGGCCACCATGGATTCAACCTCTTCATTACTTGATGAATCTTCATCGTCACCATCATCACCATCATCTTCGCTTGAGCTTCCATGAGTAGCCATCCTACTCAACATCTTCTCTTGTTGGCTTGAGAGAGCATGGCTTGTAGTTGTAGAGGATGGTTCTTGGGGCTTTTCTTGGGGTGCCTTCTTTGACTTGGGCATTATTTGAAGCTCATGTGCCATGATCTTGCTCAAGATATGAGATGGCTTCAAATCTTCAAGCTTCTTCTCGTAGATGATTGCCTTCACCAAGTCATAATCGGGCTTCTGGAGACTTTGAAGGATCTTGCGGTTGATGTTCAAGTCCGTGATGTTCTTCACACCTAAAGCATTAATCTCATTGACAAGCACATTTAGGCGTGAGTACATTGATTCGGCATTTTCATTTGCAAGTTGCTTAAAGCTATTGAATTCCTCAAGGAGACAAACATAGCGTTCATTAGCAACTTCTTTTGAACCCTCATTTTGCTCCTTGATGGTTTTCCATAGCTCATGAGCATTTTCACAATTAAAAACTCTATTGAAAACGCCTACATCTAGTGAGGACAAAATGATACTCTTAGCAATCACATCGAATTGCTTCTCCTTTTTAGTACCATTTTTCATGCCCTCATCGGTGACTCTCCAAACATCAAGGTCCTTTGCTTGGAAATAGGCCTCCGTGAGAACCTTACACCGAGGATAGCCTGTGCCATCGAAATGTGGAGCCAAACCTAAGGTATCCACCCCTTTCATTCCTCTATAGAGCAACTCACTAGGCGGTGAAGCCTAACCGTTCCAATGAGCCGGTTTTCACAATTTACCAATCGAATTGGTGTTTCCTTGTGAAGGAAGTGAGTCCCGGCTCTGATACCACTTGTAAGGAATCGGATGCCCATTAGCCTAAGAGGGGGAGAGGGTGAATTAGGCAACTTAAAACCTTAACCTATGGCTTCACTAATTTTACACAAAGATAAACTAGAACATACTATCTAGATGTGCGACTAGGGTTGTTCTAGTGTGAAACTCCCATTCCAAAACAAGGTTTGCAACCTATAGCCATTCCTAGCATGATACTACTCTAGGAAAGTAAAGGCAAGCAAAGATTGCAATAGAGTAAATGCGGAAACGTAAAGGGAATGAGAGGAAGCAAACTCTTGACACGTGATTTATCCCGTGGTATCGGTAGGCACTAAGCCACCCTTAGTCCATGTTGTTGAAGCACTCACACAAGAGTATTGCTTCCCGGTCACCAAGTCTCTCCCAAGAGCACCACTTGACTCACCACAAAGGCTAGCCACTTAGGCACTTTCCAAGCTCCCTTGGTCACCTTGATGTCGCCTCCACTAAGGAGCGTCTCCAACAAGGAAGGGGGTCTCCACGTCCCCCGCACAAAATGTCCTCGCCGTTCTACACCAAGCCAGAGGGTCGATGACGATTGCCGGTGAGCCACTTAGGCCCGAAGGCTTCCGGCGAACCTTGTACAACTTGATTCACTCAAGAATCACCTCACAAGGTTGGCACAACCTTGCACTCACTCACCTCTAAGCTAAGCCTAGCACTAAGCACATACACTAAGCATATGCAAGTCTATGGATGAGAAATTAAGCACTTGGATGGATTGGATATGATCTTCTAGGTGTCTTTAACTCCTCTGCACTTCCACACAATCCAGCAACCTTAAATGGGTGAGTGGAGGGGGTATAAATAGCCTAAGGCACTCAAAGAGCTGTTGGCTAACGGCCATTAAAAAAGTAAGCGTCAGATGAATCGATGCTATCTTTTTCAAGGCGTCGGTTCATCCGATGCCCCTCCCACGTCACTTAGCCGTTGAGATTCTCTGACACAACTGCTCCGACGCTATACACCGACGGTGCGTCGGTTCATTCGATGCTGGAGACCCCGCGGCCAAAACATCTCTGTTAGCTTCCATGCGACCGTCGGATAGACCGACGCTTCCCCTTGACCAAGGTGTCGGTTCATCCGGTGCTGAAGACTTCGTCTTGGCGCGTCTCTGTCTTGATTCAAACTGAGCGTCGGATAGACCGACGGTTTGGTCCAATGGACCGTCGGTTCATCCGGTGCTTGTGTCTTCGTGGCTTCAGCTCTGCAACTCGTCCGACACAACTAGAATGTGGGCCCTCAGTTCATCCGACGGTGCCAATTCAGCTGGCCTTCTGCGTAGTGTACCAAGTACACCGACGCTCGCCTCTAGGGTACCGTCGGTTCATCCGATGGTGCCATTTCCTGTTTTCTTGCGTCTTTGACTTTAGTTCAACTTGCCACCTCTTGGAGTCATCTTACCATTGTTTTATAACCTTGAAAAATAGACTATCTTCTAAATTTGGCATGTGGTATTTTGGCTTTAATTGTGATTACATCCATGGGACCTATAAATGCCTACAAGGACATGCTAGACAATATGGTTAGTCCCATTGATCATGTTGTCATGAATCACCAAAATCAAACTCGAACTATCTCATTGATCATGTTGTCATGAATCACCAAAATCAAACTTGAGCTAATGGCAAATGAGGTCATATCGCTACAATCATGTGAGTAGCAGGCCAGCAGCTGCATGGAGACAGCAGAGAAGAAGCAACACAAACTAACAGCTTTGCATAAGCACTCCTCTTGGCGGCTTAGAGATGAGAAGTTGATGATGGTAGTGGCCAGTGGAGCGACCACGCATGGCCAGTCCTCAGTGTTTCCTTCTAAATGGCTAAGTTACCAGCCCTGTCTGTTCTCATCATCACAACAGTTTATTGCAGAGGGCAACAACGGAGGCACCATGTGGTGAAGGTCACAAGGAATATGAAGCCTCACGTGTTGGGGAAGCGACGGATGTGACTGCTGCGCACCGGGCGACGGAAGAAGACGGAGCATGTCATCAGGCACCTTGTGCTGCTCGGAAACAGTGATGGGGCCAGGCAAGTGACTCGCTGAACAGGGCTCAGCAAGCATAGCTTGTCACAGCGCAGCATTCCGTCGAGCAGGTCATGTGCGCGCTAGGTTCGCGGCGTCTGCTTGTAGCCGTTGGTGCCCACAACCACTTCTTGTTGCTACGGAGAGTGGTGAGCACGAGGGTGCTATTGTGGCGGGTTGTCAAGATGACCCAGTCAGCACAGCCACGATCTTCTCCCGACCATATACCTACGACGGTTGTGGCCTGCGGAGGGGACAACGGGATCTGAGAGACGCAAAGGAGCAGCGCCTCAGCGGCCTTTAGCGCCACCGGCGGGATATGGTGCCGGCAGATCCCTCGGTGGCGCAGGCGAGCTCTCGATCTCCATTCTCTAGAACCCACACCCGCGAGCCTCCTCCCAGCGGTGGCGGTGGCCTCGCGGCTCCGACTACGTCTACAACCTTGCCGCTGGCCCAGCTCTGATTCCCTAGGAGCAACTGCTGTGGAGCGCAGCTTGTTCTTGAGCCCGGCCCCGGCGGCCATTAGCTGGAGCGGGAGTCGCGAGGACGGAGACAGCTGCGCTCAAGACGAAGGCTCTCGAAATGCTCTCGTACCTGTGCTGGAACGTACGATCAAGATCCGATGATTGAGAAGAAAAAAGCCGATGTGGCCTTATGAGAAGCTCGGGAATAACCCAGGTTTCGTCTTGTTATAAAGACGGTGAATCATGGCTTTATAGAAATGGCAAGTACAACATGAAAGATCCAGCATTTATTGATTGTTATATGAGTTGATTTGAATCGTCACCTAGATCCATGCCAATGCCCGACCTAATCAGAAGGATGCAGATAGAAGAAAGTCCAATTTTTAATTTATATTTTTTCACTGTAATAAGATTGAATGATGAATCATATGGGGACAATTATCATTTAAACCTATGTACTATGCTTTTAAATTTGATATTCACAATTTAGTGTGGTTAGGTTAATTCTCTTTATTATTGAGTTGAATATCACCATACCCTTTATTTCAAAAATGTACTAATTTTTTGTTGTGATGTTGCACGTGCATTTTACTAATTTGAGAAATAAATATGTCAATTTCCAAGATGACTGCTATATGACATCATATAATATGACAACTTTTGAGTAGAAAAGAAGCGTGCATGTTAGCACATTAAAGGTGCCTCAAATTAAACAAAATTTTGATGCCCAGGCGTAAGTAAAGCATCTTTCAAAAAGTATTAGTCTAAATGGATTTGAATAATATAGAAAAGAAAAAACCCAATTGTCCGTAGCATTTCAGTGAATAGAACTGAAAGAAGGTTAGATGTCAGCTCACCTCTAGTATAACGAGCAGAAAAGTGGAGCAGTAGAATAGTTTTGTTTTCAAGGCTTGCTATTCGTTTGGCAAAAATAAACTTCGCGGGAGAATCTCCAAGAGTCTATTTTTAACTTGACAAATGTGATTTGCCAAGTTCTAAAAAGATTTGCCAAGTGAGAAAAAGAATGCATCTCCGAGAGTTTGCTATTTTTAACTTGGCAAACTATTCTTTATCTCTTATAAATTTGCATTATGAACCCTTTTGCATTCTTTATTTCTTTTTCACCCTTCCATCTCGCAACCATGGTGTCTCCGTGGGCCATGTGGAGCTTCCTCTCTAGCAAGGGCGTTCCGGAGGCGGCATGGCGCGAGTTGCTGCCATATGGTCGTGTGCGTGTTGTAGGCTTGGGGTTCAGCGGGCGAAAGCCTTCACCGACACTCCGGTCAGCGGCGATGGTGGTGACGTTCTTGGAGCGTCGTTCTACCTGTTGGTGGCACCATTGTGGAGCACCCCATCCTGAAGTACGAGGCTATCGAGGTGAAAACCATGTCCAGTTATGGACTAGCGATGACAACGTCATTGGTGTTGTGCCCTCCTTGGGGGCGTTGTTTTCTTCACAACCAACACGACTTGTTGGTGGTGCTTTGGTGGTGTTGCTCATGCATAGCAGTGGTGGAGGTGCGCAAGATCTTTGTTAGCGGCGATGTGCAGAGGGCCCATGGATGCTGGATATGTCTTGAGCCAGCGCGCAAAGTGTAGTTGTAATCTTAGTGACAGTTGGGTGGAGGTGATGCTCTTAAAGCGGTTTCAGGTATCAGAGTTTTTGGCCGAAGAGTGTGAGGTGGTGGGAGAGGCAAGACCCCACGCGGAGTGGCCAGAATTAGTGGTTTTCACTGATGCTACGATGGGAGTGTTTTGCTGAAGCAACGCTGGAGCAGGGGGGGTCGACGACCATGTGTGTGCGGCCTGAGGGGTGGTCCCATGGTGGAGGAGTTCAGGTAGCCGCTCGGGCTTGCAGCGGGTTGTGGCTTTTGGCATGGCACAACATTGGTGAAGATGGCACAATTTTGGATGGCTTGCTTTAAGCTCCTCTCCCAGGTTGTGGTGGTGGTGTAACGTTGTGTTGGGTGTGTTTGTTTGTCTGGTGTTTGTGTACACTTCGACGGGCTATGTACAAATGCTTCCTATTCTTATATGACTGAGCAATGCTCCTATTATCTTTAAAAAAAGTACTCTGAAATTCATAGAGAATATTTTGCTATATATATCAAACCCAATATGAATCCATCAACACGCTAAAGGTGAGCGACTATAGAAAATAAAACATTCAACATTGGAATCCGAATATGTTTTGTAAGTGAAAAAAGTCATGTTTACCTCCCTTATCTATCACATTGGTCAGCTTTTCCTTCCTCATCTGTAAAACCAGACATCCTTCCTTCCCGAACTCATCAATCCATCCTTCCTTCCCGAACTCATCAATCCAGTACAAACTTGCTCCTTCGGTGGTTTTGAAGTGGACCTGACACGTGGGCCTACATGTCAGGCCCACCTCTTCTACCCCTCTCTCCCACCGCTCGGAGGCCGCTCTCTTCCCAACCCCACCTCCTCTCGCGCCCATCCCCCTCAGCCCCTCCCCCGGTCGGCCTTGCTTCGCCGTCATCCTACGCCGCCATCCTAAGCGCCTCCTCTGTGCATGCCTCGTCCCGCGCAACCATCCTACATGTTGTTGATGCTGGTCTCGTCTCATGCCACCACTGCGCGACGGGGTGGCCCCGACCTCCTCCCTAGTCTCGTTGTGAGGTATCCCGACCTAAATCATGCCTCTCTTTTTGCCGGCGGGCGAAGGTCACTCGACTTGGCTCTTCTGCTCGGTTTCGGAACCATAGGGTGGAAATGAGAGGAAGGGAAGAGCAGGAGGGAGAGATATGGCCGGGTGGACGGCGTGCACTGGCCTGCGGTAGCGACACTCTCGTCAGGGCGGTAGGGTGACCCGGCGATGGCGCTAGCTTGCGCGGGAGAGAGGAAGAAGGGGACGACCTCGACGTTCGAGCCTTAGTACCCACCTTGGCATCAGGAGAGAGGATAGAAGACATGTGGGCTCCAAAAGTCAAGCCCACGTCAAAATCGGGGTCAAAACCACTAAGGGAGGAAGTTCGTACTGATTTAGTGTTTTCCGGGTGGAAACATATCTAGTTTTGTAGATGAGGGAGGTAAAGCTGGCATTTGTGATAGATTAGGGAGGTAAAACGAATATTTCCTTAATTCAGAAACACTAGAAAGACTCGCGGCGTTGCCGCGAAGGGCCAGTGGTAGACCTTTTTAATAAAAGTTAAACTGTGTAGTTTTTTTTGCATGTGTAGATAATTTTGATTTTTTGATCCTCATTGTGTTTGGTTGTATCACATTTTTTTATTGACATCCAACCGGTTTCGGGTATCATGCTATGGGGGTAAGGTGATATAATTTTCACGACACTTAATATAATATGTCATATATGTGGTTGCATGCCCGACCAAGATGTTGTATTTAAAGATTTGAACCAGAAGCACGATGATTATCAATTTGGGCTATGACTTGATATGCTGAATATAAAAATATGTGAAATTTATTTAGCTCTAATTCAGTAGGACAACAAATTGGATTTAAATTTTACATTGCGCACCTCGGTGTGGAATTTTTTTTGTTTCTACGAAAATAATATGAAACCTATAATCGTTGCTCCTATTCATGTTGTGTGGTCCATACGCTTCTGTTGTAGGATATTCATTTTTTTTCTCGACCGGAACTCTCAAGCGTTATTATGTTTGTGGAACATTTCAATCCCATTTAAATTGGTCGGAAAATTTAAGGATATTAATCTGATATTATAGATTGTGTACTGTAGCATGACATTGTCAAATTATGATCTAATTGGACTTTGATTCGTTTGAAAATTTAACCAGAAGTTATGAAATGAGTTGTGTTATTAATCTTCATTTAATGATTTTAATTAGTATTTAAACATCCCCTGAACTTTTTAAAGTAATCTTTGGGATATAATCAGAATCTTTATATTCAAGTTTTTCAATGTTACAGCTATAATTACTCCGTACCAAGCACGCTCAAAGATATTGCTATTTACTGATCCTTATCAGCAGGACTTCTTAATTCGGCCCAGCAGCCCATCTAAACGAGGGCTTTTTACATTTTTGCCATTATAACGGATGGCAAGCACTCGAAAGCCATTCTTAGGATTGCCCCTACAGATTTGCCACTCTTAGTTGAGACATCACTTAAGTATACCCTTTTTGCCTATGTGGCACGCCAGCGTGTCAATTTTTGCTTATGTGGCACCCAGCCCACTTGTACAACTCATGCCAACGTGGATCGAAACGCGAAACGACCAAAACACCCCTGACATCTTCTTCTTTCTCCTCTCCGGTTTCTTCGGGCACTCGGCATGGCCGCCGCCTGGCTCCGGTCCGGGGCGTCGAGCATGGGAGGCGGTGGCGGCCCACCCGAGGGATGCCGGCCATGGCGTCGGCGCGTCGCGCGGCGTCGACCGCGGCGGCGACGGCCGCCGGGTCCCCGCGCGGCGCGCACGCCGGTCCGTGCGGCGCCGGCCGGAGGCGGAATCACGGTGCGGCGGCGGGATTCGGGGACGCGCGCGAGGGCAAGCGCCGGCCGCGGCTCCCGCACGCACCACGCGCCGGCCATGGCTCCCGTCCGCGCCAAGCGCCGGCCGCGGCCCCGCACACACCACGCGCCGCCGCGGCGCCCGCACGCACCACGCGCCGGCCGCGGGTGCCGGCCGCGGTGCCCTCCCGCGCGAGAACCGCCCCTGGGAAGGGGGCACCGACCACTGGAGATGGGGAGGATGCCGGCCATGGGAGAGAGGGCACCGACCATGGAGGGTGCTTGAGGTTGAAGAGGACCCTGACATGTGGGTCCCACATGTTAGTGATGGATGGGAGCTGCAGGCATGGGCATGACCTGAATTTCTAGTGAAGGTGCCTGCGTGGCGTGCGGATGCCTGCGTGGCGTGCGGTCGTGGCGTGCCACATCAGCGAAAAGGGTAAATGTGAATAGGTCTTCAACTAAGAGTGGCAAATCTGTAGGGGCAATCCTAAGAATGGTTTTCGAGTGCTCGCCATCCGTTATAGTGGCAAAAATGTAAAAAGCCCTCTAAACGAGGCCCGGTACCAGCTGAGGAATTACACAAACCATCACTCCCTCAGTCCCTCTCCTTCCTAGCCACAGCCGCCGCCGCCACCCCCAAGCCCACGAGCTCCGGCCGCCACTGCTGTGCTGAAAAGTCGCTAGGAGGCGGGGGGGGGGGGGGGGGGGGGGTCCGGCGACCTGAGCCCTGAGGCCATTACCTGACGCGGCCGTCTCCTGCGCCCGAAGCCCGCCCGGCGCCCATACCCTGCCGTCCCACGTCCGACGACGGTGACGCGCGCCGCGCAAGATTTGGGTGATGCTCCGTCCGCGGCCATCAGCGAATCCACATCTAACCTCCACATATCAACAACACTAGCTGTGCAGCTTTGTCTTCCGCGCCCACGAGAGCATCACGACGAACGGTGAGAAACAGAGTTTGACTTGTGCCTTGTGGTAGTGCCGGGTTTTTTTTTTGAAAGCTTGTGGTAGTGCCGTTGTACAACGCTGTTGTGGTGACTGTTGAAAACAGCTTAGATTTAGTCTTTCTTATTGCTGGGTTTAGTGCAATGATTCAGTGGGCTTCGTTTTAGCAATGGATTCTAGCTTTTTAGATGTGTTTTTTCCTGATAAGGCTACCTCAGCGTTGAGTGAGATCTCCATATTGGCCCTAGGTTCTAAAGGGTGCATATTGCAACGACCGATGGTGTAAACGTTTTTACTTGAAATGGTTCGCTGTAGTTTTTGATTGCCTGTTGCCGAATGGATGGATGGTTGATTTGCACAATTGTTGCTTCAGATTACTGAAAGTGGATGTTTTGTGGTATTGATGTACCTTGTGCCTCAGTTTAGAATGGAAACACGAAGCTGGTGTCAAAAGTTTTTTAATAGCAGAAACTAGATAGGGAGGATAAGATTAGCTATTTATTTATTTATTTATTTTTGATACTCACCCAGTATGCCCCTGCTGTGGCAAGCATGCCCACCATGCTAGATTGTGAGCCCTACCTGCACCACAAGTGCATCCTCCTCTGCTTTTGCACAATTTTGACTTATATTCTTGTCAGAAGATATTAGTAGAATTTGGATGGTCGAGGCTGTTTGAGTCTAGAAGTGATGGCAACAATGTAGTGTGAGTTGATTTGTTGTGCCCTTAACTGAAGATTCTGTAATTCATCGACTATCATGTCTGTGCATTACATTTTCTTGCTTTAGCTATAATTTTGAATGCACAGCCAGAGATTCTGCTTGATATTTCCTGTGTGAGTTTTCCCACATTTTGTTCTCTTTTGGATATGATCAGTACTTGGTTTTTCTACTGCATGTCTCGTTATTATGGTTCAAGCACATCTTATTTTGTATCTGGCATTCATTTGTTGTTGCTTAATTGTTTTCTTGGACCCTACCTGCTTTGTTTGATTAAATGCCTGCCATGAAAACTCTATGTTCGTATGATCCACAAAAAACAAAAGGTCAACTAATACATATCCTGATTTATGCAGGAAACATAGCTGAATGGCTTCAAGTGCACAGAATGTCATGTTTCGGCATCTCAAGACACTAACTATAAGCCCCGCACTGGCATCTGGTGTGACCAGTCAGCATCACCAGCTTCAACAGCGTGCACCAGTGAGTGGCACAGCCAAAGGAAAGGCTAAGCTCAAAGCAGGACAGCCTTTGAAGCGTTCCAGCATTGGGGCAAAGAAAGGGGCACCTTCCACTGGTGGGGGTGTGGGTGGACGTGGTCGTCGTGAGGCCATGGAGCGCATTACTCAGATTTCAGAGTCTTGTCTCAATGCCTCTACTCCCCTGCGGCACTTGTCCCCAAAGGAGCGCCTTCGTGAGGCCAAACGTGAGGAGCTTGGACTTGTATCCAAGGAGAGGCAACGTGAGCTTGATGTAGCCAAGGCCAAGGCCAAAGCTAAATCCAAATCCAAAGGTACTGGTGCAGATGATGAAGACCGTGTGCTGATGGGTCCACCAGGCCTTGACTATATCAGTCTTGGGCTGGTTGATGAGGAGGCAATCCCCAAGTATGAGCTCACAGTCGAGGATGGTAGGCGACTTGCCAAAGAATACAGTCGTGTGCTTATGCGGCGGCACCGTGCAAGACAAACAGCAGAGTCAACGCTTCTGACACTAAAAAACGAGGCCATTGCTGCGCTCCCTGAGAGGCTGCAAGCTGCTGCTATGGTACCTGACATGACACCTTTCCCTGCAAACCGGTACATGGCGACACTCACACCACCAATTGAAGGATACATTGAAAAAGTGCGGGATGCTGCCAAAAATCACTCTGTGAAGGAGAAACTTCGCTGAGAAATTCTAGTGAGGAAACTGTTTCCACATAAGGTGAGAGTTTAGGATTTTTTTTCTTTACTGAACTCCACTGTATCTGGGGTAATCTGCACACCTTTTGTTCGCAGTATGTTTCTTCATGCAATTTCCTTAGCTAGTGATAGAGCATTTGTTAGAATCTGAACTTCTTGAGTACAGCAATTTTCTTCATGCAGTTCACTATCTATGTCTGATGCCTGTTACCCTTGTTGCTCATCATGTTTTTTTAAACTTGTGTTTTGGCTGTATGTTTTGATATATTGCCAAACAGTTTGTAGTCTTCTGGTTTGTGGTTGGGTACAGTGATTCTTTTCTGTTTTCCATAGTGAAATAGCTTGTGGCTGGGTACAGTGGCTCTCAACTTCCTCTGCCAGACACAAGTTGAGCATAGGGTATATTTCTTTGGGATTATTTTTACGCTGTTTGTTACTACTGTACTGGCTGCAGTCATCTGACTAGTTGTATTTCTTTTGTAATAGCACTTAAGATTTCAGAAAGGTCAGATGAAATATATGCTGTACTTTCCATGTCCATGAATGATAGCACAGTAGCACTTGCTGTCCTACTTTGAAGTAAAATACTTTAAGTCAAACCATCATTCCTGCAATACATACTTTAGCTCAGAGATAGGCAGAATTTTTACGGTAAGTCAATAGCTTATGGCAGTTGGAAACAAAAATTAACTAAAATTATTTAATAGCATTCATGTAAGTTGCAAGATTTATGGCTGTTGGAAAAGATTGTTACTAGCAGCTATGGACTTAATCTTTCCGAGAAAAGATTTGCAAGCAAAGCCAATGAAATGAACTAGCTTTGGGGAACTGATTAGTTAGACCATAAAAAATCTGTCAATTGGTTTGGTGAATTGGGACATCCATTGTTGATTAGTTGGAATCTAAGTGGTTTGTTCGAATATGGGCAGTTTTCTTGTCAGGTGGTTTGATGTATAAATCTGCATAGTGATTTGTTAAAATCTTCTGATTAATACCTAATGAATGCCATGTTAGTAATTTGTTTACTACGAAGTATCTATGTGTCCTGATTTCTTGTCAAGTGGTTGGGCCAGTGATTCTCTTCTGTTTGCCATTGAGAAATAGCTGATAAGCTAGCAGTACAGTGGCTGCCACAAGTTTGTTTCATTTTTCGCTGTTGTACGTGCCATTTTTCAAGTTTGGTTCTTCTTCTATGGAGTAACGTGAATTTTGTGTGATGGCCAAGCTTCAGCCATCTCGAAGCTTAGTTAGTAGTAGTGGCTAATGGCTAAGCTTGTCATTAGCAGTGAGTTAATCTGGACAGCAGGGTAAGAGCCATTTTGAAGTTCCGTGTTGGTCTATAAAGAATTTTATTACCAAGCTTATTTTCTGTTAGAAACAATTTAATGGTTTCATTTCATTTCCTTTGCTTTGCCATCTTCAGTAATCCAAGTTCAGGGAAACATGTAACATCACCAGATGTTTACATGAATAGGCCTAGATTTTCTTTTCATTAATAGAAACCTGCTCGATAGGTGTGCGCAACATGGCGGGTCCTTGGTTGTGATCTGATTCTGAAATTACAGCTGTATTATGATCTATTTAGTAGTTGCAGTCGCGTATAACCTGCTCTAGCTTGTGGTTGCTAGTTAGCCAATCAATGTGTTCATATTTACTTGTGCAGAGCCTGTGTTCAGCTAAATACTCCGTTGGCTAGTTGCTCTGCATTCCTCAATAGGTGTTTTGTTGTTGGTAGTTATTTGATTTGTTCTGTTTAGTAGTGCCTGAGTAGAATTTCTTTTCACTGTCCATTCTAATGGTTGTGAGTTGTGACAATGTGGAGACTGGAGAGTGGTTCATGCCATCAATTAGCAGCAACATGATTGTGAGTCAACTGTATGACCAGATCTCGCTGTCAAAAGAATGGACTGCATATTAGCCATTTGCCCAACAGATTTATATTTTCTATTTATGGGAACTATAATTGACTGCACAAACTGGAAGACAGACATGATGACTGTGCTTTCAGAGCACATCAAGGTGTCTGGGAGAATTCAAAACACCTTCATGAAGGGCAATGGGCCTGAATTTTTTTAGTGGCCCTTTAGTGAGTAGTGACCCTGGTCCTGAACTTCCTGTAGGAACTACTAACCTGGTTGCTGTACATCTGTACCCCTGTGTCATGCAATTCCATTCGCTGCTTGCTCCTTGTGCCGCGCTTTTATTTAGCTAACAGAAGAGAATTCATGATTGGGAAATAGTTTTAAACAAGTTGCAACTCTATTGGTGGCTCATGATTTGGTTTATTATAGGCTGAACAAGCATCTAGGTTCCCCAAGTAATGATGCTATTTGAAGCACTTATCATGTACTCATGCTTGCTGTTGTTTACTTCGCGTTTGAAGGAATTATATATATATGGTTATTGCATCCAAATTCATTGCTTATTGCTAGTGTTGTGCTGTGGAATTGATGATAAATCAAGCATGACGTTTTATTTAAGAAATTGAGTTCCATATTTTACTTCATATAGACAGTTCAATAATAGGAAATAACTATGCTCCGTAGCGGTATCAGAAACTCAGAATATAGGTTGATAAATTTGGATAGTTTATTTGTGAAAGATAAGAGTATGCGTTGGTGCTCATTCTTTACGAATACAGTAATACAGATGAACTAGGGAATCTTAACTACTTTGTAATGCTTAAGACAAAATGATTTGAGATAGTAAATTTGAACAAATTTTCTGAGACATATTTCACTTGAACGAAAACTGTGTTTCTTTTTTTTCTATTAAGCTCTATCTTGCATTCAGTTATTCTCCTGCACTTACATGTCCAGTATCACTACCTTCAAACATGCTATGTCTTGACTTTGCATCTTTTGTTGTCAGTATTGAGTTTCTGGTAATTCATTTCTTTTGTACTTTTCACCAATAATCCTCACTGTAATTCTCCTTGTTTTTAACCCAGCTCTATTTTTTTACTTTGTAGGCGAATGACTATTTTCAGTTTAAATAGAAGACCAGTTGTCACAAATTGTGCATCTTTTTGCTCAACCTACAAATGTCAAATTCCGAAGAGCAGCCTGGTTTAGGCATAAATCCTTTAGATAATTGTTTTTATGCAACGCTACATCCCACAGGAATGATGCTTTCTGTAGCTTTTGCGAGACTGCTGTTGTTCTTGGGGATTTTTGATGTTTGTTCTTGACAGCTGACTTGTGTAATAAAGGCGCACCAGTTAGTCAGGGAGTCTGAAGAATCTCTTGCACCTGACAAATGGTTTCATGGGATTGTTATGCTCTAATTGCCATTTAGAGCTCGGTTACATGTTTTTGGCTGCTAGATAGCTCAAACTTCTCGGGCAGTATTGGCATGGACTTATGTTTTTCGGCCTTCATTGTGCCTCTCGTGCCTTCATAAAAAATAGAAACATTGTTTCGAAACTTCTACTGACAATTCCCTCTTTTCTGACAATTCCACCTACCATACCAAATTATGTACCCCTGACACATCTTTTTAAACTATTATTTTTCATCTCTATTTCTACTCTTACCACGTCTTCTGTACCTTAATGTACACCAACCCTCCTTTGGTGTGCGTTGTAGGCTTGCACATCATATCCCCCATTGTTCATGCACACCAACCCTCCTTTGGTGTGCGTTGCAGCCTTATACATCATATCCATCAGTGTACATGAGATGGCTAAAATTTATACATAGTAACATTATTATGTTTATCTCCAAATATTCAAACTACCATTTGTTAAAAGAGTTTTGAACAACTTTTACTCCTCTGACATGCAAACATCTATGACTTTTCATACAAGATAACGCAAAAATTGCAAACAAAGCTATATAAATAGTGTAAATCTCATTTGCCTGCATCATGTTCAATGATTGTACAAAGTATAACAACAATACAAAAGCAATGTCTATAGTAAAAATATACAAAGTAGAAAGAAAAAAGATTAAGGGACAAAAACATCATAAAAAACATCTTACTAGTTTGACTCTAAGGGGAAATGTCTAAGAGTCCTATAGAATGTTGCATGCTCAAAAAAATCCAATGTACATCCAAGGAGCAAAAAAAAAACAAGGATCCTAATCTAACTCTCCATCATTGCAAAGTAAAAAAAAAACAGAAAAAATGATGCACCATACAAAAGAAAATAGATGTACTTCGACCTCGAGGCTGGCTATCATCGCTTTCGAGCCAGGAGCCCTCCATGAAGAGCTCCCCTTGTTGCTCCTCCTTTGTGGAGAAGCGATGTCGGATGCTGCCTCCCCTTGCCGTAAGTCGTCGATGTGTCGCAGGTGGGGTGTTGGATGCCGACCCAGCTCCAGAACACTGTCGCCATGGCACAAAACGTTGCAGGGCTGCTGGCTGGCTGGCATCCCTTACTATGGTCTCGCACAAACGAGAACGGCCGCACGCACGCAACGTTGTGGTGACCCGACCCCCAACGCGACGGAGGAGGCACGACATAGGGCCTAGGAAGAGACGACGGCGAGCGATGGCGACGGTTCACGGGAGCCATGATGTTGCGTGTGGGTCGTCGTTTGTGCAGGAGAACAGTAAGGGCTCCCAGCTGGCCAATGGCCTCGACAACGTTTTGTGCCATGACAACGGTGTTCTAGAGCTAGGTCGGCATTGGACGTCTCGCCGACGACACGCCAATGACTTACAGTGAGGGGAAGCAACATCTGGTATCTCTCATCCACAAGGAGCAACAAACAAGGAGAGTGGCTCCTCTTCACAGAGGGTTCCCAGCTCGGACGCAGTGACACAGTCGGCCTCGATGTTGAAGTTCACAAATTTTCTTTTGTACGGTGCATCAATTTTTTTTTGTTTTTTGACTTTGCGAGGATGTAGCATTGAGTCAAGCCGCATGGCGTCAGACTAGTATTCTTGGATTTTTCTTCTTGTTGGATGCAGGGGCGGAGCTAGAGAAGAATTAAGGGGTGTGCGGGATGCAGGGGCGGAGCTAGAGAAGAATTAAGGGGTGTGTGGAACCTTCATAGCATCCATGAAAAATAAATTCAACAAGGTGAAAATTTAGAAGTGATAAAGGATTACGATTTTTCCGTGGGTGCGGCCGCACCCGACGCGCTCTACCTAACTCCACCTCTGGTTGGATGTACATTTTTGTGAGCATGCAACATTTTAGGATTCTTGGACCTTTTTCTCTTGGAGTTAGACTAGTAAGATGTTTTTTCTGTTGTTGTTCTCGCTTAATTTTATTTTCTTAATATTTGGTCCATACATTGATTTTTTTATTGTTGTTATACTTTGTACAATTGTTAGATAGTATGCATGCATATGAGATTTATACTGGTCATATAGCTTTGTTTGCAAATTTTGTGTCTTGTATAAAAAGTCGTAGACGTTTGTATGTTAGGAGAGTAAAAATTGTTCTAAACTCTTTCAACAAATGATACTTTGAATATTTGAAGTATTTGGAGATGTGAATAATAGAGTTTACTATGTATACATTTTATTCATGAGCATCTCATGTACAACAGAGGATATGATGTACAACACTACAACGCACACTAAAGGAGCGTTGGTGCGCATTAAGGTACAAAAGATGGATTCGTGATAGTAGAGATAAATATGGAAAATAATAGTTAAAAAGGCGAGAAAAACATGGGGGGCGCAGTACCGGATGGCCAACGAAGTCAAAAAGAAGTGTCAGAGTTTGGTACAATATGGTAAGAGTAAAGAGCTTTATGTCCATCACCACTAGACATAAATTCATAACGTGACTTTATGTCTACCATCTAACATCGGGATTGTCAGACCGTAGGGAATACAACGAACTAAAGTTGTGAATGCACATAATAGTACACTCTATAGGGCAGAATAGGGCTCGTCTCACTACAACTGCATCGATCGGATTGCTTCCATTGCAAGTGTCAGTGTTTTGATTAGTCCTGACACTAACTAGTGAGTTGCGCTATGATTTGTTTCTCGATGATTAGTGCAAATGCTAACACAGGGACACAAATTTATCCAGGTTCCGGCCGTTGAGCCGTACGTCTAGCAGAGTGTGCGTGCACACTGTATTGATCCGCACAGGGGTGCTTGCAGAGGGGAGCTACAAGCGAGGCGGGAGACGAGGTGAAGCCTCCAAGTCCCTGCTAGGATGATTGAGGTGAATGCCAATATCGTGGATGTGAGAGTGGTGTGATGTCGCGAGTGTAGGTGAGCATGTGTGGCGTTGTGTCCCCGTGGCGGGGCGTCCACCTCCTCCTTTTATAGACCAAGGGGAAGCGGTTACAAGTATGCCGCACAGTGATATGTACAGTGGTTGTGTACTGGCAAGCAGTGCTCCGGGCGGGACAGGTGTCCTTGCGAATCCTTACGCCCGGTGCGGGTTGATGGCGAACTCCGGCTTCCGCGGGCGTCGTGCGGCTCCTGTGCTTGTCGTGGAATAGTTGCTAGGGGTGGCTTTGACCGACACCCGCACCCAGTCATCATCCGTACACCAATCGAGGGTGTGTTCATGCTCGTTCGAGGGCCTCATTCATGGGGGAAGGTTCGGGAGCTGTCAGCACAAGTGTCGATGTGGCACTGTCTTGTCTGCACAGGTCGTCGCCGGTGTGTGCAGTGATGGCTGATGGGGATGGCCGCACAACACCGGGAACGGTCGCACAGCACTGGGGACGGCCGCACAGTGTCGGAGATGGTGGAGAATATGTGGCCCATGTAACGCCGCCCGTACACCCTTCAAGGGTGTCCACATGCCCCTTCGAAGGCCTCGTCGTGGGGGAGGACGAGAGTTGGCAGTACAGTGTCGCGGAATGACACTAGCCTATCCGCCCAGGGCTGCGCAGAGCCTGCACAGTGTTGGTGATGGCCGCACAGTGACGGGGATGGCCGCGTAGAGCCCTAGGCGGTGTCAGTGGCGCGGCGTGGGATCAGAGGTGATTTGCCATTTGACTTCGGCGCCTGCGGCGAGCTAGGGCATTTAATGCTCTGGTTGAGTGAGACGGGTGAAGCGTCGTCGGTCGAGGGACGGCCTTGAGCGAGGAGGAGATTTGCTCGAGGGGTGCTGAGTCCCTCGAGCGAGGTGAAGATGGACTCGAGGGGTGCCGAGACCCTTGAGCGAGGCAGAGATTGGCTCGAGGGCGTTGAGACCCTCGAGCGACGCGGAGTTGGGGGCGCGGGCGAGCGCCCTCGATTATTGGGCCCGACCGACCGTTGAACCGTGGCAGGCCTTGGGCCTCGCACGTGCCTTATCCTCTGTCGGCCCATGGAGGTTTATGAGTAGTTTGCGTTTTGAGAGGGTGATTATCCCCTTGGTTAGGGAACTCCTTATGACTGTCCTTGAAAGTAAGTGTCAGGTGTACAGGAGAATTTCTCAAGGAGAAGAGAATTGGGAGCTTTTTTAACAAAATGACCTTCGAGAGTAGTTGCAATGACGAAAGGGGGACTTTTTGATAAGGACATCCTAAGGCTCGATTTGGTCAGACGCATAATAGTCTAGGTGGCAGCCGTGGAGGACGGTTTGGTCACGCACACAATAGTGTAAGCGGCAGTCCCCAGCGGGAGTATGGTTTGGCTAGGCGCACGACAATGTAGGCGGCAGCTCTGCTCGTCCAAATTATCCCACCTTTCTTAGGTTGGGAGGAGGAAGCCACCTTGAAAGGGAGAGCCAATCTTTCCCCATTGGACTAGTCTTTTGGCGCGATTGGCCTTTCTCTGAGGGGTGCACCAGAGTGCGGTGTTAAGATTGTCAAGGCGCAACAAGAGACCCTAATGGCGTTGTGGCTGAGTCAGTGCGTCGTAATTTCAGCTGTTGGTGCTAAGATTGCCGAGGTGCAACGAGAGACCCTAGTAGCGTTATAGCCGGATCAATGCATCAGGCTTTTCACCAACCCCACTTAAGTCGGACTCATCACTTTTTATTCCTCTTGGCACCATATTCATCGGAAACGACGAACTATATTGTATATATCTGGATAGGTCGCTATACAAACGATGGGACATAATTGCCGGGGACAGCCCTGGGGTCCCCTTAAACAACCAGGGAAGCCCCACTTAAAACCCGCGAAAAGCCAAGGCCAAACACGTCTTGCCTAAGCGCGCACACAGGGCACGGCTCACGCCGCGGTGGCCCCGGCAGCCCACCAAGGCGGCCCACTCAAAGATCCCCTCGAACAGGCTCCGCCTCGCTCGAGGGTACACACCTCCCTCGAGTGGGCTCCGCCCCGTTCGAGGGTGTACGCTTACCTCGAGCGGGCTCCGCCTCGCTCGAGGGTCCACGCTGCCCCCAGGCAGGCTCCGCCTCGCTCGAGGGCGCCCTGCGCGCACACGCCCATTCCCACACGCGGGTACGGGCATTTAATGCTCTGACAATGGCGGGGCGGCGCCATCATGCGCCTGGACTCACGCCCCGGTCCTGTCACACCAACTCCCTAGGAGGGAACCCATCCCCGCCACTGTGGGGGACTGTGCGACGTGGCCGGTGCTAACCCCGTGACGTCGCGCCGCCTACTCCCGTACGGCTAACGTGCCGCGCCCTCGAGGGGGGGACGGCCATATCCTCGAAGTACTTTCCCGTGACTTTGCAGGGCTAGGTCATGATGCTAGGCCGGCGGGGCGCCATCCCTGCCACTGTTAACGGCAGGCGGCCGCCCCCGCGCGTGCAACCCCACGTCGGACACTGTGATAACAGGCTTCAGCGCTGTGAAGCATGCGGGAACGGGACACCGCCATGACTGCCACTGTATCCAGTACGGATCAACGTCAGCAACCCCCTCGAGCCCGCCTGGGAGCATCACGGCCAACTACTGCGCCCCGACCCTCGAAGCCACCACTGTTCGGGTACAAGATACGCCATGATGGCCGGATCGCGGCAAGGACCGTCAAGGCGGTCGCCTACTCTACGGCGCGGCACACCATACTTCCCCATGTAGCTGAATAGTGCGGCGTGCATGTAATTCGTCCTCTCCTTGACCTATAAAAGGAAGGTGAACTCCCCTGCCACAGGGTAGGGGAGAGACCCAGGCAACGAACAACTCACGACACACCACACACACATTCCCCAATTCCCCCACAACATCTTCAGCCACTTCACCAGGGACTTGGAGGCCACGCCTCCTCTCCCGCCTTGCTTGTAGCCGCCCCACTACAGGCACCCCCGGTGCTGAGCAATACAGTGCCCTGAGCACACCAGTGCTGGACGTACGGCCCCCCCGGCCGGAACCAGGATAAACCTTGTGTCTTTGATTGCTTAGCATCGACCATTGAGGGATAGACCATGGCACTCATCACTGGTTAGTGTCGGGACCACATTCCGCACCGACAGTTGGCGCCCACCGTGGGGCTATCGAGCGCCTAAGGTCAATCCACCGTCAACTCCCTCCATGGTGATTCGCACCGAGTACCGCGGCACGCGCTACTCTATGGGCAGCTCGGACCCCCTCCCCGCCGGATTCGAAATCCAGTTCGGGGGCCTAAACTTTCAGGCCACGGGGATGGGCTACCTGATGCGCCTCACCAACCGTGAGGAGCTCCATGCGCGGCCGCCGCTCCGGCCAGCGCTCACACCAGGCGCGGTCAGAGCGGCGGCAAGCCGAACGCGCCGCCTCCCAACGCGGCACGCCCGTCGGCACGGCGGCCGCCGCCCGCGTGGGGGAACGCAGGGTCTCCGGGTCGCGTTTCCCCATCGGTCTGCACGGCGCTACGACGGCATACAACACCAACGTCAACACCACGATGCGCAGGGTCCCCCCTGGCCGTCACGTCTACATCGCCAGGGATCCTGGCGCCTCCGCTGGCGATGAGTCATCCCTAGGCTCTCTCGGCGCGTTGCCACCCGCCAACCTGCACGGGTACGCGGAGTGGGACTTTTCCGGCGTGCCGGACCCAGTAATGTTTAGGTGATTTCTCGACGCCACGGACTACTGGTTCGGTTGCTCCGACGACTCCAGCACCGGGAGCTACGACCCCGCGCGGGAGTGCTGTGTCGTCATCGCCAACGACCCAGCAAACGCCACCGGCGCAGTGGGCGCCGGCGACGGGGAAGTTACGCCGGCCCCAGGGATCGCTCCACGCCTGGCGGCGGGGCCAAGCACCCCCGCTGGGGCCGACATCGATGCGCAGCTGGCCCAAGCCCGCGAACTCGAAGCCAAGCTGGCGGAGGAGTATCGGACGGTGCGGTTTCTCCGCGCCTCTATGACGGGGGAAGCCTCTGCACGCGGCGAACGCGCGCGGGAGCTGGGCATCCAGGCCCGCGACCGCATCAACGCCGACTTCGACGTCGACAACGCGGACACGCCACTGCGAGCGAGCCAGAAGCTCATTGCCGCCGCGACACTGAAACGACCCGGATTTCCGCGAATGGAATCCCGAATCTTAGCACCTCGGTGGTAGTCCCAGGAGGCTACCACGTGCAATCCCTGTCTCAGCGATTCCAAAATCCTTACAGAAAAGTAAAAACAAAGGAATAGAGTACAACATTTATTTTATTACATTAATCAGAGTACATCTCTTCGGCACATGCCGGGTACAAGTCCATCGGGATCGAATCAAACAGAACAAAACGTCTAGCGGTGGCTCCATGAAAGCGCGGGAAACTCCATATCCGCAGTGCGGCTCAAGTGTAGGAAGAGCTCGGTCCACCCGGCCGTCGTTGTCGAAGTCGTAGTCCGGCTCGCGTCGAGTCACCGGGGTCTACCCGATAAGCGGGTAGGTCATGTCGGCTTCCCAACAAAGAGGCAAAAGCGGTGTATATTCTACTATGCATGAGGTAACCCTAATCTGGCTGTGGAAAGCTTAAGCAAAGCAGCAGTGCAACATTCAAGGTAAGCAGAATATAGCAAGGAGGTCCACACCTCGGGGAAGCTTCCGCTTCCGAGGTCCACACCTCAGGGGTCCACACCCCGCTCAAGGATCACCACACCAAAGCACCGGATCTCAACCACGATCCAGAACCCATCTCTCATCTGCGATGTGGGGCCCACCGGCTCCTATCCCCACATCTCAACGGCCGAAGCCGGCTCACACACTCGGGGGAGAGAAGAAGCACAAGAGAAGTGTAACTAGTCAGGTGAGAGATCGAAAGACTGTCCATAACCAGTGGACACGGACTATAGCTATAGGTTTAACACTGCGGCAGAGGTTGTACAACCGTACCCGCCCGTATAGGTCCGGAACCGGCCGTCACCGGAGTCCGACCCTACCATACGGCTGAAGCCCAAGTAAGTGGATAGTACCCTTCGCATCTCCGAGCCCGGCCCGGCCTCGCGGCGCAGCTCATACTACCCGCGAGAGGTCCCTCGAAGGCCGTGGAACCCTTCCCCGGCCTCGCCAGGGCAAAGTCTACTAAGGAGGGACAGACCACTCCCGACACGATCACACCGATCCTCCAGCAGGAGGGGTGCTATCCACTACAAGTCTCACCCCGCACCCCCGCCCAATACAAGGCGGGCGGTCTGTACGAAAGTAGTCATTCGAAACAAGGTCAACTGACGATCGGTCCTTAAGGGGCCGAGAGCGAGCACTCAACATCTCCATCCCACACGACACGACCCTTGGGTAAGAGGCCAGATCGCATCTTCCCTCGGCAGCCGTTCACAAGTAACCAGCGGCTCGCTCCCGCCAAAACACGGCAAGGGGTACACAACCCGAACGCACGCTAGAATCACACCTGAGATACCCACATCTCGGCTCAAACCCGCAGCACCATCCATAATCAAACAACAAAAGTATGGATAGTTGAAGTAAGGGACTAGCTAGGGGTCTGTAGCTAGTCCCGCAGGTAGCAGAACAAGGAACAGGATATATCAAAGCATCAAGGCATGGCTAATAAACGGGTTATGCAATTCATCAGAACAATGCATTAAAGTAAAGCACTAGCAGCTAAATATCAACATGGGATCTATATGGTTGGGAGTGACATGACACCTTCTGTGCCGTTGAAGTAGTCGTTGTCCGGTGCAGTGTACTCGGGGTCCTCCACGTCCTCCTGGTCGAAGCTCGGGTCTGCGGCACGAGATTCGACGCGAAAATAAGATAACGGTGCACATCTAAGCAATAACTCCAGATAAAATCCAATTTAGAAGAATCCAAAAGAACCCAAACTTCTTACAATCAGCAAGGTTTCGCAAATACGGATTTGTAGAAATTAGTTTTGTATTTTTCTGAGCTTCCTAGCATTTATTACTAATTTTTAAAGGTCAAAATCATTTTCTGGAATTTTTAAACAGAAGAGAAATTAGGTTTTTCAGAAAAAACGTTGCTGACGTCATCATGACGTCAGCCTCCTAGGGTTAACGGGCTGCAGCATGGTCGGAAGTGTTGCCGGGCCGTGGGCGGCCCAGCGGCCTCCATCCTACTGGTTTTTGGGTTTCGGCCCAACTCAACCACAGGCGTCAGGTCCACCTATCGAACTGCACAAGTCTGGGTTCGGTCCCTCTACTGGCTCCCGCACCAGGCCGACGGCCTACCAAGGGAAGGAAAGGGTTTTAATGGGCTCACGGCCCAGTTTCGGCCGGCGGCCCGCTTCCCGGGGACGGGCGCACGAGAAACAAAATCATGCCCTACGGGTGCTCGACGAAACGCCGTGGCGGCGCCGCGACCGCGCGGTGCGCCGCCGGCGTCGAGCTCGGTGCCTCTCGCCCGGCTCTATGTCTCCCGGGCCGGTGCACGCCAAGGCGCGGCTCCGGGGTGTGTGCCGGCCGGCGGGCGCTCAACCCCGTGGTCTTGCGCGCGGCGAGCGCGCGCCGTCCCGGTAGGCCGGCACGCCGCTGCCGCCGCCGCCGCGCGCCACGGCGCGGCGGCCCCCAAAACCTTCTCCCCGCAGAAAACCCTCGGGACGACACCCGACACAGCCCCACGTCCCCGCACGTCCCGGCACGTTCGCCCGGCGCGACCGCATGGTACTCAGTGCGCGCCGCGCCGCGCCACGACGACGCTCAGTCCCTGCACAGATAGTCCGGCGCGAAGGCCAGCTGCTCAACAACCCTGCACAGGAGGTCCGGCTTGACGGCCAAACTCGCAACTCTTCCACGCACGGCGACAGCGTGCTCCAGGTGGGCTCGCCCGCCGGCTTGGGGTAGCCGCGGCGCGACGCCTCCCCTGTTCACCTCAACCACCCGAGCCCGCATCGCTCTTCGCGCGGCGACGGCGGAGCTCAGAGGCACAACCGGCCCGGGAGCCCCCATCCGCCGCGGCACGGCGGTCATGCGGCACGAAGGCCGCACACGAGCAAGACATCTCACGGCCGATGCGTCTCCATACTTGGGGTGCCAACACGAAAAGAAAGCAAGGGAGGGGAAAAGAGATGAGGATGGCCGCGGTGCTCACGGTGGGGGCGTCGGTGTAGACGTGGCCGGCCCGACGAAGGCGTGTTGTTGATGTTCCGGCGTGAAGGCGTTCGGCGATGTAGACGCTCCCCGACGGTGCGGTGGTTCACGTCGTCGCGTTCCTCCCCCCGGCTCGTCGTCGCGGTCCGTGCTTCCGCGCCCCCCGATTCCCGGCTCCTTCTCCTCCCGGTGCGGTGCGACGGCGATGCGCTCCTCTCCGCGCGCGCCGCCTTCCCCCAACGGCGCGGCGCGGCGGCGCGCGCGCCGCCTTCTCCTTCCTCTCCGGGCACGCGGCCGAGCAGTGGTGGATGAAAACCCCAATGGGGGTGGTTGGTCTTGCCTCCTCCCCGAACTGCTCCCCTCCTCTTTTGAATCCACGCCGCGGGGCTTCGGACAGGAAAGGTCCACCGTGCCCTCGGCTCGCCGCCGCCTCGGGCCGGGTGGTGGCCGCGGGCGATGCTCGCCCCGCCTCGGATTCTTGGGGAAAAGGGGCAGCGGGGTCATTTACCTTTTCCCGCGGTCGCCCCTGGGTCCGCGTGCACACGCCGGCCTTGGCGTGCGCGCCGGCCGGTCGGCTCGGCCGCGCGCGCCACCCCCGCGCGGGCGGCGCGGCCGGGACCGGCGGCGCGGCCGCCTGGCTCGGCCGTCTGGCTGGATTGGTCAAGGCGTTGAGGAAAGGGGAAAGAAAGGTGCTGGCGAGCGGGGTCCACACGGCAGCGAGAGAGAAGAGGATAGGGGAGCGGGCGGTTAAGTGGGCCGAAAGGCTCCCTGGGGTTGGGCCGCTGCAACGTGAAGTGGAATGAATTCGGCCCAAGCACTAGTCTGCCCATGACCTATTAACTCAAAATAGTTTGGCTAAGAATTTGAAAGTTATAGTTTGAATTTGATCCCCTTTCAAATTCAAACTCACTCAAGTGAACTCCAATTAAACCAAAGAAAACCAACTCACAAGTTATACCATATTTTAAATATAAGTTTTATAAATAGGATAAACTAGTGGAGAATTTGGTGAGAGGCTAGCAATTTGGCTAAAAATTTGATAGCACCCAAATGCAAGCAAAAAGTTTTAAATTTTCGCAAAATTCACACACCTAGATTCCTGGGTTGTTACATCTGCTGCGGGCCATGCCCGCCCCCTCGACACCCGAGGCGCGGAACCTGCACCGCGAGGCGCAGGCGCTAATCGAGCAAGCGGCCGTTCAGCAGGCCGAGAGCTCGGCGTCTTGCATCCGCCAGCAAGGAGACGCGCGGGGAGATGGGGGCGTGCAGGGGGGCGAACCCTCGATCCACGCAGGAGGAGCGGCGGGGCGACCGACCGACCCAGGACGGACGTCGGTTAAGGAACGGCTCCTCGACACGCGCAGGGCACAGGACGGCGACGCCCGCAACGTCATCAACGCTCGGCGGACGAGCAAAGCGGATACGCGGGCGGCGGCAGGCTATCACCCTCGACGGGGTGGACGCTACGACAGCGATGAAGACCGCTCGCCGACGCCGGAACCCCCGGGAACCCGTGTGTTCAGCCGGGAGATCCGCGCGGCGGCCTTCCCCCAGCGCTTCCGCCAACCCACAACCATCGTCAAGTACAACGGGGAGACAGATCCCCGCATGTGGCTTAACGACTACCGCCTAGCGTGCCAGCTGGGCGGGGCCACCAGCGATGAGGTCATCATCCGCAACCTCCCCCTGCACCTCGGCGACTCAGCCCGGACATGGCTCGAGCACCTGCCGGCCAGTCAGATCCACAACTGGGAAGACTTGGTCCGCACGTTCGTGGGCAACTTCCAGGGCACGTATGTACGCCCTGGAAACTCCTGGGACCTGCGCTCCTGCACCCAGAAGCCCGGCGAGTCGCTCCGGGAATTCATACGGCGCTTCTCCAAGCGCTGCACGGAGCTCCCGAGCGTGGCGCAATCCGAGATTGTGCATGCCTTCCTCGAGGGCACCACATGCCGGGATCTCGTGCGCGAGTTGGGGCGCAGCCCGCCGGCAGACTCGAACGAACTGTTCGACATTGCCACCAGCACGTTTTCGGAGACCACATCGGGCGGACCGTCGAGGCATACGTAGACGACATCGTCGTAAAAACCAGGAAGGCAGACGACCTGGTTGGCGATCTCAGCATCGCGTTCGGCTGCCTACAGGCCAACGGGGTAAAATTGAACCCCGAAATATGTGTCTTTGGGGTGCCACGGGGCATGCTCCTAGGATATATAGTCTCCCAGCGAGGCATCGAGGCCAACCCCGAGAAGGTTGCAGCCCTCGAGCGAATGGGCCCGATTCGAGACCTCAAAGGGGTACAAAAGGTGCTAGGGTGCCTTGCCGCCTTGAGCCGCTTCATCTCGCGGCTCGGCGAAAAAGGCCTGCCCCTCTACCGCCTCCTCAAGAAGCACGAGCGCTTCTCTTGGACCACCGAAGCCCAGGAGGCGCTCGACAAGCTGAAGGCGTCCTTGACTCGCGCCCCAATCCTCACACCACCACAGGACGGCGAACCTCTGCAACTCTACGTGGCCGCGACCACCCAGGTGGTCAGCGCCGTGATCGTGGTGGAGCGCGCGGAGGAAGGTCACACCCTGCCGGTCCAGCGGCCGGTGTACTACATCAGCGAAGTCTTGTCCGACACCAAGACATGCTACCCTCAAGTCCAGAAGCTGTTGTACGCTGTGGTCCTTGCGCTGCGCAAGCTTCGGCACTACTTCGAGGCCAACCCTGTCACGGTGGTCTCTTCCTTCCCGCTGGGGGAGATCATCCGCAACCCGTACGCGACGGGCAGAATTGCCAAGTGGTCGGTGGAGCTGATGGGCGAAACACTCGCCTATGCCCCGCGCAAGGCCATCAAGTCCCAGATCCTGGCCGATTTCGTCGCTGAATGGACGGATACGCAACTACCAGCACCGCAGATCCAGGCGGAGTGCTGGACGCTGTACTTCGACGGCTCGGTGATGAAGACTGGGCGGGCGCGGGCCTGCTCTTCGTGTCACCCCTCGGGGAACACATGCGGTACGCAGTGCGTCTCCACTTCCCCGCGTCAAACAACATGGCTGAGTACGAGGCCCTTCTCCGCGGCCTCAAGATCGCCATCGAGATAGGCGTCAAGCGCCTCGACGTACGGGAGGATTCGCAGCTCGTAATTGACCAAGTCATGAAAAATGCGAGCTGCCATGATGATAAGATGGAAGCATACTGCAAGGTCATGCGAGCCCTCGAAGATAAATTCTACGGCATCGAGCTCAACCACGTGCCCCGCCGTTACAACGAGGAGGCGGACGAGCTAGCAAAGATCGCGTCCGGGCGGATCACTGTCCCCCTGAATGTTTTTGCCCGAGACGTCGCTCAGCCCTCCGTCACCCTCGAGCCACACCCCTCGAACCACACGGAACCCTTGGGGGCTCCCTCGAACCCGGCAGGCGCGGAGCCCATGGATGAGGACCCCTCGAACGAGGCGTACGTGCTCTCCCTCCTCGAGGGGTATGGCGCCGACGAGGCCGAAATGATGGATGTCGAGCCGGCCCCCATCAGGGCGGATTGGCGCGACAAGTACATCGCTTGGATGGACCGAGGGGAGCTCCCCTCGGATCGGTCCGAGGCAAGGCGCATCGCAAGGATGGCCAAGTCCTTTGCCCTCGTCGACGGCGAGCTGTACAAGCGTGCCGCCTCCGGCATCCTGCAGCGATGCGTGCCAATCCCTGAGGAGCGCGAGCTCCTCCGGGACATACATGCGGGGATATGCGGCCACCACGCCGAGCCCCGCACCCTCGTGGGCAACGCGTTCCGCCAAGGCTTTTACTGGCCCACGGCGGTTGCAGACGCCAGCGAAGTCGTGCGCACCTGCGAGGGGTGCCAATTTTACGCCCGCAAATCCAACCTCCCCGCTCATGTCCTGCAGACCATCCCCATCACATGGCCCTTCGCCGTGTGGGGGCTGGACATCATCGGGCCCTTGCGAAAGGCGCCCTGGGGCTTCACCCACTTGTTGGTCGCAATCGACAAATTTTCCAAGTGGGTAGAGGTGCGCCCCATCACCAATCTCAGGGCTGAACAAGCGGTGACGTTCTTCACTGACATCGTTAACCGTTTTGGAGTGCCAAACTCCATCATCACCGACAACAGGTCCCAGTTCACGGGCAGGAACTTCCTGGAATTTTGCGACAAATTCCATATCCGTGTGGATTGGGCAGCTGTGGCACACCCGCAGACCAACGGTCAAGTAGAGCGTGCCAACGGCATGATCCTACAAGGCCTCAAGCCCAGAATTTTCGACCAGTTGAACAAGTCTGGACGAAAATGGCTCCAGAAATTGCCTGCGGTCGTGTGGAGCCTAAGGACCACCCCAAGCAGAGCCACTGGGTTCACCCCATTTTTTCTAGTCCACGGCGCGGAGGCCGTCCTCCCCACCGACTTAGAATATGGGTCACCCAGGGTACGAGGCTATGACGAGGATGCCAACCAGCGAGCCCGCGAGGACTCACTGGACCAGCTGGACGAAGCGCGCCTCGTAGCCTTAATGCACTCCGCAAGATACTAGCAGTCCCTCAGGCGCTACCAGGCACGGAAGATACGCCGGCGGGACTTCAGCAAGGGGGATTTGGTCCTAAGGCTACGCCAAGACAACCGAGGACGCCACAAGCTATCACCTCCGTGGGAGGGACCCTACGTTGTGGTGAAGGTGCTCAAGCCCGGAACATACAAGCTAGCCAACGAGGACGGCGAAGAACTCACCAACGCTTGGAACATCCAACAGCTACGTCGCTTCTATCCCTAGCTAGGATTTCCAAGTCTTTTGTTGTAAATCACGTGCCCAACACCCCAGTTGGCGACAACCATGTAAACATCACCAGTTCAATAAAAAGGGCAACTCGGCTTTCCCCTGAAACCCAAGTTACCCTCGGGGGCTACTACGGGGGGCACCCCCCCCCCCCCCCCAAAATGGTCCCATTTTTTCGCAAAAATCCACGCGCGCTAAGTACGTTTCGACTTCGGCCTCGAGCATAATTCGAACAGGGCGCAAGCAGCCTAGCGGAAAGGACGCGCGAGTCAGAGATAGCCTACGCCTCCGCGAGGATGCGGCCCTTCTCTCTCGCCTCCGGCCCAGCAGGCGGCTAGCGAAGATCGAACTTCCCTAACTCGAATTTACTCAGGAAGAAGGAGAAACAAAATAGCGCGATAAATTAAAGAACATTGTTTAGCTTTCACAAATGTGTGGAACAAAATGATTGTTTCTTTACATGTCCACGCGGCCCGCATACTGACGTACAAACAAAAAAGGGCCTGGCGCCCAACAACCTTCAGGCCTGAGGAGCATCGGCGTCGGCGGCGTCCGGGAACAGGAATTCCTCGAAGGCTTCGGCGAGCTCCTCGGCGGCGTCAGCAGCCAGCGCGTCCACGCGCTCCATCGCCACCTCATCCTCGACGCCCTCGGGGACGACGTAGCCCTCCGCCACGGCTTCGAAGTTGATCTTGTAGTGAGACCGCACCACTCCGAGAGCCTTCTGGACGGCGAGGTGCAAGGCCCGGCGTATGCACCCGGTGACGTGCCCGCCAAGGGCGCGCAGGCGGCTGGCCAGTGAGCTCCCAGCCTGCGCCTCGCCCTCCTCCACGACCTGGCAGGTCTCGAGGGCCGCGGAGCGCAGCTCCAGCAGCTACTGCTCGGAGGAGTTGTAGGAAGTCTGCAGCGCCTCGGCCCGCTCGGCTGCGTGCCCCAGCGCGGTGGGCAGGCCTGAACATTGCCAGCAATAAAGAAATCAGAAAGGGGGACGAACCCTCTAAGGGAAAATTAGCAAAACAGAAGACAAACAGTAACCTACCTTCGACCTGCTTCTTCTCCACCTCGAGGGCGCGGCGCTCGGTCTCGACCACCTGCTGAAGGCCGTCGACGGTGACGCTCTGCTCCTGGCTCGTGTTCGTGATGCTGAGGACCACCAGCTCGCCCTCGAGCCTCGAGAACTCCGCGTTCCGCTCCTCCAGCGACTTCTGTGCCGCCTCGCAAGCGACGCGCTCACGCTCGAGCGCCGATCGGGCGTCGGCAAGAGCAGCCCGCTCTTGCTGGAGCTGCCCCTCAGCCCCTTGGCAGGCGGAACGCTCTTGCAGAAGCTGATCCTCCGCGATGGCGAGCGCCGCCACCTTGGCGTCGAGGGTGGCCTTCAGCTCGTCGGCCTCCTTGGCCCTCTGCTCGGTCGCGTGCGCTCGCTCCTCGGCCTGGCTCTGCTCGGCCTGCGCCCCCCCGGAGCAACGAGTGAAGCTCCAGGTTGTCGCTACGGACGGCGGCCACCTCCGCCTCCCAATTGGTCGCCAGGGTGCGCATCCCCTCCAAGTCTCCCCACGCTTGCTGCAGTGCCTCATCCCGCTCGATGAGGGCTGTGCAAATCCGCTCGAGGGTGGAGGGGCGCGCCGGGGCCTCCCTTTCACACTCCTGAAGCTGGTCGCGCAGGGCCTCCGCCCGATACGACAGCCAGCTATCTGGCGTCCTCAGGGCCTCCATGAGCGGGACGAAGGCGTCACCCTGCTCCTGGAGACGGCGGAGCTCGACACTCATCTCGTCAAGGGCGCCATACTTGTTGCGGGCGCGATGCTCGAGCTCCTGCCGCCAAAAAACCAAACCCGGTGAGTGCCGAGACGCTGGGAACAGACGTGAATACGACGAGATCAAAGGAGATAAACAATGGCGCCTCACCTGAAAGACGCGCCACGCCGGGCCGCCGTGGATCCGCAGCGCCTCGTTCAACGCTCGGTTGAGCGCGACGCCATGGTCACGGAGCTCCTCCCACAGCCCCTGCTCCTTCTAGGCGTCGGCGAAAGCGGACGGACCGTCAACGCGCCCCTCTCCCGGAGCAGGGCGGCCGGCGCGGGAAGAAGAGGCCTCGGCGTTGTGCCCTCGGCCTCCCGCCACCATGTGGCCATCCCGCCGCCTCACGAGAGCCCCCTCCTGGGACTCGGAGGACGGCGTGGCGAAGCTCACCCACTGGTCCCACCCGGGCGGCGGGGAGTCGTCGTCCGGGATCTCTACCACCACCGCCCGGGAGCCGCCGGCGGGTGCGGGGCCCCTCGCCGCGCCTCCACCCGCGCCTCCGTGGCCGCGAGGCTCCGGCCGCGGCACCGCGACCGCCACCTCCGGCCGCGTCTCTACAACCGCGGGCGCCGGGTGGCCCTCCACGGCGGCCGGCCGCAGCCGGAACGCCACCGCAACCGGCGCCGCCGGCCGCGCCTCCACCACGACCGGCGCCCTCGCGGCCCTTCGATGGCCGCCGGCCGCGCGCGAGGGGTGAAGCCACCGGCGCGCGGCCTCGAGGCCTCGGCCCGCGCCTTGCGAGCGCTCGCCCGCCGCCGCGCCCGCGCTCGTCCCTGCCCCCGGCGCCCTCGACGAACGCCGCCGGGTGGGAACGGACGCGTCCGCCCTCAACACCTTGGCCGGTGCGAGGGGAGGCACAGTTGGCACCACCCTGCGCAAATACGAGAAAACTGTCAAATCCATACCTATCAGGCACGCGACTTCTCAAGAAGATGAATCCCACACCTCGAAGAAGAGAAGGCGCGCTTCCTCTTCCTCGAGGCCCCGGCCGACGGTGCGGACGCGGCCGGCACAGCCACCGTCGCACCTCCGACCGCCTCCACCGCGCACGCGGGCCTCCGCCCCGCGCGCGCGGCACATCGCCCGTGCGTGCCTCCGGGGGCACACGCCGGCGCCCCTCGCGGCCCGCGCCGCTCTCCGCTCGTCGATGGCCGGGCGGCGGGCGCCTCCGCGCCCGCCCCGTGCGATGTCTGCTCTCGTCCACCGGAGCCGGCTCCGGTGATGGGGGTGCAGGCTCCCACCTGTCAGGGAGGCCCTACCCCCTCTCCTCTTCCTCCTCCTCGTCCGATGACGAGTACTCCTCGGTCCCCGGCGAGGAGAGCCCCTGCTGCTCGCGCAGCCGGTACTCCTCGCCCCTCCGCTCGCGGCGCTCCCTGTTCCGCGTCGCGCGCTCCCTCTTGCGGGCCACTCGCTCCCCGCTCGCGCCGCTGCGCTGCGCGCGCGAGTGCGCGATAGCGGGGGGTAGGCGGCGCAGACTTCGCGGCGCTCACACTCACCAGCTGCAGACGAGATGTTGAGAGGTGTCCACAACCCGGGGAACCGACAAAATCGAAGCGAAATTAAGAACTCCACTCACCAGCGGGCCGGTGGGCAACATCTCGAGATCCCACGGAGACCGGTCGGCGCGCACGGTCCTAGAGTCGACGGTGCTCCGCGCCCGGGTGACCGCGTAATCCCGCAGGAGGGGACTCTGCGCCCTCCGCGATCTCACCAACGCGACGGGATCCGCCGTCTCGGTCATCTCGAAGATGCGGAGCGGCCTCTCCATCAGGGGGACGATCCGCCGGTGGTGGAGATGGGTGCGGACGACTTCCGCGGTCAGCCCGCGGCCCGCCAGGTCCCTCAGCGCCTCCAGGAGCGATTCCAACCGCCTCCGGTGCTGGGGCGGAGACACCCCGTGGTGCCAGGAGTCGGGCCTCTCCCGGAGCACCAAGCCGGTGTAGGGGGGAGGCCGGGCTCGTCGTTGTGAAGGTAGAACCACCCCCGCTCCCAACCGGAGTTGTTGGTCGTCATCGTACAGGGGATGTAGTCGTCCTTGTACTGGACCCGCAAGGCGAGCGACAGGCCGCCGGCGCGCACCGCGCGGCGGGTCCTCGGCTCCGACGTCGACTGCGTGAACAGCTCCCCGCGGAAGAGGTGAATCCAAAGATCCCAATTTACTGGGATCCCCAGAAAGCCCTCGCAGACGCCGACGAACGTGGCCGCCTGCGAGATCGCGTTGGGCGCGAAGTTGTGGAGCTCCGCGCCGTAGTGGAAGCAGAGAGCCCGCATGAAGCGGCTCGCCGGCACCATGAAGCCCCGCTCATGGAAGCGGATGAAGCTGACCACATAGCCGCTCGGGGGATTGGGCGCGTGGTCCCTTCCCGGCGGCATGATCCACTCGGCCGTCCGTCCGTCCTCGTTCGCCGCCAGCTGGCCGGCGGTTACCAACTGGCCCAAAGCCAGCCGCGTCGCCAATGAGCGCTCCCACGGCAACGGGTCGATGATGACGAGAGGCTGCTGGGGCGCCATAGGAGCGGGTGAGGAAGCGAAGCGCAAAGAACAAGAACTTCGAGAGGAGAAAGATGCGATGGCAAGAACGGCTCGGGGGCTGGGAGCGTGGGGAGCAGGAATGGCGAATGCGAAGCTAAAAACCGCCGTCGCCCCCCTCATCTGATTTAAAGGCCGCGGGCGTGCTCTCCGGAGCATGCGCCCCGCGCGCATTAATTGCAGGCGGAATCTTCCCCCGCTGACGGACAGGCCCCACCACGACCGCGGGGGCCACGCAACCGCTCCCGGGCCATCATCACGGCATAGAAATGGGAGGGCCGTGGCAGGCGGTCGCGTCCGCCTGCCCACGCCGCCCACTACGCGCGCGGTTGCAGCGCCTAAAAAGGCGCGCCCGCGGCGCGAAACTACGGCCGCGGCTGCGAAGCATTAAATGGCCCGGTCCCTTACTAAGTAAGGAAGACCCTCGAGCGGCGCGAGCCACTGGCTCAGAAAAGATTCGACCCTCAAAGGGTGCAGGCATCAGCCGGTCACCTCGGGGCCCGTTTGAAGTAAAACAGGCACCACAGGTACCCGCGATGCACTATTTTACTGATCAGCGTCTCGAAGGGCTGACACGGTCAGAGACCCTCGAGAACTCGCAGATGCAAAGACGGGAGCGCCCAGCCGCTACCCCGCACTATTTTACTGATCAGCATCTCGAAAGGCTGACACGGTCAGGGACCCTCGAGAACTCGCAGATGCAAAGACGGGAGCGCCCAGCCGCTACCCCGCACTATTTTACTGATCGGCGTCTCGAAGGGCTGACACGGTCAGGGACCCTCGAGAACTCGCAGATGCAAAGACGGGAGCGCCCAGCCACTACCCCGCACTATTTTACTGATCAGCGTCTCGAAGGGCTGACACGGTCAGGGACCCTCGAGAACTCGCAGATGCAAAGACGGGAGCGCCTAGACGCCACCCCGCACGGCCCTGCGATCGAGGGTTCGAAGCCTGACCCTCGACGGGTTCGAACAGGCGCCCCAGATCACCAGAGTCAGGGACGACGAGGGCACGCGCATTCGAGCCGTTCCTCGAGCCCGTCGGCTCGAGGGTGCCCCACATGTCGTGCTCGAGAGCCAGCGAGGGCAGCTAGCCGGGGGGATCCCACCGAGGGAGAGCTTTCGCTCCCTCGGTCCCTAGCGAACGGGACCGAGCCCCACCTAGCAAACCCACGCAAGCGCTTTAATGGACGCGTCCCCGGACCGCGCAGCCTACCCTTATCGAACGGGGCATGGGCGTCCACTCGAACCACCCGCTAAAAGCTCAACGAGGAATCTGCAATCCGCGACCCGACCGATGGGGGTTGCTGAAACCTCACCCTTCGTCCCGCGGAGGGACGGCGAGGGCGCGTTAAAAACAAGTCGTGGAGCTCTATCCGATCGCCTCGAATGGGCCCAGGCTCGGGGGATCGGCGCACGGCTACACCCACTGGATTGCGTCGGCCGCGGATGGTGCCAGCTGCGCGTGCATCACCGAAGCCGGCTGAAACATCGCCGACGCCGGTTGGAATACGCACCACGCCATCTGACCAATCCCCGCGGTAAAACCCCTGCAGGAGCACTCACGCTCCTACAGGGCTTCGGGGGCTAGACCCGCGGGTCCGCTGACGCGGCCCCACGGCAAGCGTTTGCGAACCAGGGGGAAGGACGTCCTATCAGTATGCTCCAACATCTGCGGGAGCCTAGCCGGCGAACCCACAGATGCTCGGGGGCTACTGTCGGGGATAGCCCTGGGGGTCCCCTTAAACAACCAGGGAAGCCCCACATAAAACCCGCGGAAAGCCAAGGCCAAACACGTCTTGCCTAAGCGCGCACACAGGGCACGGCTCACGCCGCGGTGGCCCCGGCGGCCCACCAAGGCGGCCCACTCAAAGATCCCCTCGAACAGGCTCCGCCTCGCTCAAGGGTACACACCTCCCTCGAGTGGGCTCCGCCCCGTTCGAGGGTGTACGCTTACCTCGAGCGGGCTCCGCCTCGCTCGAGGGTCCACGCCGCCCCCCGGGCGGGCTCCGCCTCGCTCGAGGGCGCCCCGCGCGCACACGCCTGTTCCCACACGCGGGTACGGGCATTTAATGCTCTGACAATGGCGGGGCGGCGCCATCATGCGCCCGGACTCACGCCCGGTCTGTCACACCAACTCCCTAGGAGGGAACCCATCCCCGCCACTGTGGGGGACTGTGCGACGTGGCCGGTGCTAACCCCGTGACGTCGCGCCGCCTACTCCCGTACGGCTAACGCGCCGCGCCCTCGAGGGGGGGCCGGCCATATCCTCGAAGTACTTTCCCGTGACTTTGCAGGGCCAGGTCGTGATGCTAGGCCGGCGGGGCGCCATCCCTGCCACTGTTAACGGCAGGCGGCCGCCCCCGCGCGTGCAACCCCACGTCGGACACTGTGATAACAGGCTTCGGCGCTGTGAAGCGTGCGGGAATGGGACGCCGCCATGACTGCCACTGTATCCAGTACGGATCGACGTCAGCAACCCCCTCGAGCCCACCTGGGAGCATCACGGCCAACCACTGCGCCCCGACCCTCGAAGCCACCACTGTTCGGGTACAAGATACGCCATGATGGCCGGATCGCGGCAAGGACCGTCAAGGCGGCCGCCTACTCTACGACGCGGCACACCATACTTCCCCATGTAGCTATAAAAGGAAGGTGAACTCCCCCGCCGCAGGGGAGGGGAGAGACCCAGGCAACGAACAACTCACGACACACCACACACACATTCCCCAATTCCCCCACAACATCTTCAGCCACTTCACCAGGGACTTGGAGGCCACGCCTCCTCTCCCGCCTTGCTTGTAGCCGCCCCACTACAGGCACCCCCGGTGCTGAGCAATATAGCGCCCCGAGCACACCATTGCTGAACGTACGCCCCCCCCCCCCGGCCGGAATCAGGATAAACCTTGTGTATTTGATTGCTTAGCATCGACCATTGAGGGATAGACCTTGGCGCTCATTACTGATTAGTGTCGGGACCACATTCCGCACCGACAATAATCTTGTGTATATTACTCGTCACCTATCTGGATGGAACGTGGGGACCAGAATCCGACGGACAGGATAAGTACACCGAGCTGCACGATATATGTAATCTTAGTTTTTTTTTTGAAAAAAAGGGTATCTCAGTTTTTATAGAAAGCATATGAATTTTGGTTACAGACTCTAGACACGTCGGGAATTCCAGCTTTTACCCCGAGATCATACTCCTACTAACACTAAGGGTTCCAACACTTTTTACATCTTCAAGTGGTCGCTCCTTCATCTTTTCCTCAAAATCTTCCACTCACACCCACATTCGAGATGCCCACAAATCTTGTTGATCACGGTCAGCGCACTTCAGCATGAGAAATTATGGAATATCTTTGTTTGTTGATGCACGTCATTTTTGTATGCAAGCACAGAATTATGGAATATGTCAGCCGGCCATCGCAAATACCCCCCCCCCTCTATCGCCATCTTGACAGCACCGTCAAAAAAAACAACGGTACTGCTAGCGCCCGGACGTCCGATCCGGACACTAGCATCGGACGGGTCCGTGACCGTTAGATCTTAGGATCCTCAATCGTTAGCCGTTAGATCTAAAGTCTACCGAGTAAATGTCGCGAGCGTGTTGCGAACGTGTTGCGAAAATGTTGCGAACGTGGTTGCTTGCAACATCCAACAACCAGGAGTCTTTCTTTTCTCTCCCCATGTTGCGACTATATTGCGGCCATGTTGCGACCCGTATTGCGTGCAACATCCAACATCATGAGTCTCTTCCCCTTCTCCTCAACACAACACCCCAACACCACATGTTTGCAACATCGAAACGCAACGTCTGCAACATTGAAAAAAATGTTTGCAACACCCGACAACACATGTCTGCAACATCGAGACTCAACATCCGCAACATCTAAAATTAATGTTTGCAACATAAAAAATATGCTAAAAAGAGTTGCAACATACGCAACATTTGAAAACAAATAGTTGCAACATCGGGAATCACATCCACAACACTGAAACATCTAGATCTACTTTTGCAACATCCAGATTACACACACGCAACATGTGTCTGAAATAGTTACAACATCACAACATCAAGGTCTACTTTTGCAATATTCGCATTTAACACTTGCAACATTCTTCTGAAACATCTCAAACACACGGATCATGGACTTACAACATGCCAAACCTTGCCGGTTTGGCCCACCATGACCGCCGCCCGGAGCTCCTCCGACCTTCACCCTGACTGCGGGAGCGGCGCCCCGCACCGCCGGTGAGCTCCCGCGCTCGGCCGCGGGGGGCTCCGCCCTAGCCGCCGGCAAGCTCCGTGTAGAGGGTGCCGCATGAGCGCCCGCGCGCCCGGACGCGGGGAGCGGCGGCCTACGCCGACGAGGACCGCGGGAAGCGGCCGGCCGCGCGCGGGGTGAGCTCCGCGAGGGAGGAAGGGAGGCGAGCAGCGGAGAGGGGTCCTCGTCGTCGATGAGCTCGCGAATCACGCGGCGGGGAGGCGGGGGGCGCCCTGACCACGACGAGCGGCGCCAGCGGCGTGTGCGTGATCTCTTCGCACACACCACGGGAGGAGGCGAAACCGGGAGGAATGAAAAGGTGGAGCAACTGGGATCACATATCGGGGCTTGGTTCGGGCGGAGGTGACCGGAGGAGGGAGATCCGGCGGCGGCGGTGGCGGATGCAGGGAAGCGGCGGAGGGCGCACGGCTCGTTACTCGTGCCTCGTGCGGGGGCTGCGGTTTTTTTTATTCTCGCGATGGCCTAGGAACGAAGACGTCCGGTTGTCCGGACGGAAGCATTTCCGAAAAAACAAACTTTGAGTTGTATTTGTTGCATCACATCGGAACCTACTCCGTTGTCAACAAAATCCTATAGCCCCCTGGGCCTTTCCCAGCCCAGCGCCTCCTTCATCCGTGCCCAGGCTATAGTTTGGCTATGGGGGCAGGGCAGGCAAACAGTACATGGTCTGCTGTTTCCAGCACTCCACAAACGACACACTTAGAGTCCCCTTTCCACTTCATCCCCCAGACCCGCCCTTGATTGGATCCTATCCTATCACACGAGCCACATAAAGACTTTTAGCTTCATAGGTAATTTGCATTTTCATAGGCGTCTCACTCTTGTATTCACGACCCCCTGTGTAGCAGTTGTCTGTAAATTGATTTTGTGGTATACCCCCCTTGATTTTCTAAGGTCAATTTTACCTTGTCTCGTGATCAAGTTAACTAAATGCCTTGAAGCATGGTCACCATCGAATCCCACTGTAGAGCTTCATCTTGAGACAAAGACCTTGAAAAATTCATTATCCGCTCCCTCTGTCCCGACATTCACTTATTTAGCATATTTTTCGCCCGCACTACTCATATAATCTTAGTTCCTCACGATCTGGTAGACTACGAACCTAATCTCCTTCGACCTTTGAGTCACCTCCATCCGACTGGACTTGCATCGGAGCACGAGCCCGTGCTATGGTTTTCTTGCCATGGCAGTACCAATAAACAGATAGCAATTGTCTAAGTACAAAGTATTTGAACTTGATCAACAGTTGTTTGGACTGCTATAATGCTGCTCAAATACAGACAAAAAAGGGGGATTTGTTGCTCAACAATGATACAAGTCGATCTACTTCCACCATGTCCATAGCACATCATGAGAAATTATCTGCATCAAAAAATAAGATTAACGTGAAATGACTATTTATATCCCCCATCAAACAAAGTATGAGCCAATCACATCTTCTTTCGAATGATTTAGTTAAGTACACTGTTCAAAAGCATTGAAACACAAAAATATTGTGAGACGTATTCTCCGAAAGCCATTAGCCCATGAACAAATGTATATGTATATGTATATGTATGTATAGTATCATATTCAGATATAACCCCTGCAAAACACGTGTGCTAGCTACACAACTCGTACCGATCGATGTGCAAAATGACAAGTAGAAATGAACGAAAAAGAAGTACTCCCAAATAAACATCATACTACAATACAACACGATCTAAACTAGAGTTTGAGGAGAAGCGCCGCGGAGGCGGCGAACACCGGCGCCATCTGCAGCAGCAGCCAGCCGCGCTCCGCCAGCCTGCCCGCGTCACCGTACCCGTAGCAGTGCTCCTCGCCCTCGCCCTCGCCCTCGCCCTCGCCGTAGCCGGCGCCCTGCCCGTACGTCTGGTCGCCCCCCTCGCCGTAGTAGCTGCCGCCGCCGCCGGCGACGACCGGCTTCTCCTGCGCGTGGCTGCGGTGGTAGTACTCGCCGCCGCCGGCGCAGTCCCTGCGCTCGCGGATCTCGAAGGTTCCTCTGTCGGGGCCGTAGCCGCAGCCCGTGCCGAGCGCCTGCCTCACCGCCAGCACCGACGCGCCGTTGGAGAACCGGAAGCTCTCGGCGGCCACCTCCTCTACGCACTGCAGCGCCCGCTTCGTCTCCTCCAGGCAGGGCCCGCCGCAGTACTCGTCGACCTCGGTCCGCTGCACGTGGAACGCACCCTCCGCGTTCAGTCTGAATTCCGCCGCGCACTGCCCGTAGATCTGCGAACGCATTGTCGTCGTTGTTTGTGTCGTACACGAACAAGAGACGTCATTTTCACTTCAGTACATACAGAAGACAGTACATATTTCAGGAACATATATCTGTTGTAAGAAATCAACTGTTATATTGTCATTTAGCCAAGAAGTTAGCAGTTTGATGACTTTACATTGGGGTCATCGAAGCAATGGCATGCTCTGTCGAACAACTCCATGACTTCTTTGCCTGCAAATAAGGGGAGAACATGTTTCAAACACTCTTCAGATTTTTCATGGATGTGTTTCAGAGCTTTATAGGTCAATATCGAAGGAAAACGTCAGGTTATGACTTATGAAATGGCGGGCTACGACTAGACACTCACTGGAGGAGCAGCATGGGATCAATGTGCAAATGACAAAGGCTAGTGAGGCTAATAACAAGCAGCTAGCACTTCTTTGAGAGGCCATTGCTTTGAGATCGAGGAGTCTGATGATGGAAGGAATGACTGATGAGCAGAGTTTCATTTGTTAGGCTCGCTGTTGCCTCTAAATTAGCCTGTGTTGATCGGTTATATATGGCCATTTGAGCATGAATCCGTGCTGATCGTGTGAATCCAAAGATTTTTACCAACCTAGTCCTACGCATACTCCAAAGGATGCTCAAGAATACACTCTTTGCTAAACTTTGCTGGAAGAATCGGCTGTCCTCTAACTTTGAGCAATGTAATTTGCCCAAAAGAAAAGGAAAACTTTGAGCAATGCTGCACATGTATTAACCTGTGTGCAAAACCCTAATTTATGAAAGATTTCTTGCAAAATCTATGGTACATCTGAAAGGACAGATATTGAAATATATCATCCCTGAAGCTCTGAAATTCGGTACTGGCGGGTTTTCGGAGTTTTTCCAGAGACTCTTCAGAAGTGAGACGTTACTTATATCAAGGTCCCACTTTATTTAGATGAAATTCGGTATTGCGTGCTCTCTCTCCTGACTCTCGAAGCTTTTCTTTCAGATTTTGATGCACGAGCACGACGAGTAGTGTAGCCCAAAGGAAGAGTAATAATGCCTTCACTCTTGCCGAGTCAAAAGTGACACCTCCTGGTTGCTAGCTAGTGCTAGATGAAATTTTCGTACCCAAATCTTTGTCAGTTTTAACGGGCTAACAGCGATATGATCACCGAGTGCGCTGCAATAAGCTTCCTTTCACGAAAACATTCTTTGACGATCACTGCCAATCAGGGTTATACTGAGAATATTAATATTGCAGCTGCATAGTTTATAGTTTTTTTTACAAGAACATAGTTTATAGTTTGTACTTTGTACTTTTATGGATAGTCGCTAATTGTTCCATTTTTATGTTTGTATAGAAGATAGTACTTGACAATAAGGGTGTCGTTGTTCTCCCACTCTAGATTTCTTCTCCTATAAAACACACGGAATGGTAGATCTAAAAACGCATCCTATCATTATTATTAAAAAAATTTAGTGGAGGAAATTCATGGAAGCAATAATGAGTTTAAGGCTTCGATCAAGATATCAACATAACATGTACTACACCGGATTCACCAATTACTCCTTAGTTCACAATAAGATGTGAAAACATATAAGATGTCTTTTACGGTGCACAATACTACCCAGCGGTAATATGGTAGTATAACCGGTTTTTTGCTATGGATATAATGGCAATTTGCTCAAAATATAAAATGATAATTTGTTCGAAATTTATTAACCAGCGTGAGATAAGGTTACATAAAAGATTTCATATGTTTCAATTCATATATTACAACAATATTATTTTCTGTAGTTTCAATCATACCCTCGTACTACCTTTGAATACTACTCATACCACCGCTAAAAAAACCAATAGTGTAAAATTAATTTCAACTGTCAGATCCTTCAAAGTAGGTTTTTTTACATACGAGTCCTTTCAAACAGTAGTATAGGGTAGTATTGTGCACCGTAAAAGACCTCACAGACAAAGCATGCTTAGAGTACTTTTAATGATAAAACAAGCTAAGAGAATGATGTTTTGACATTCAAATTTTGTTTCGAAATAATGATGTTTTAGGATTTAAATCTCATGCATGCATATGCATGATTAGGTGAAACATATTTTCATTCAAAATTTGTTTCAAAATAATCATGTTTTAGGATTTAAATCTCATGCATGCATATACATGATTAGATGGAAACATATTTTCTTCATATAGAATTTCTATATGTAAATTGAACTAACCCAAATAAAACTAGGTCGGTGGGGTTAAGACCGCCCCACGATTTTCATTAAGAGAAGGGAACTACTTTTAATGATAAAACAAGCTAAAAGAATGATGTTCTGACATTCAAAATTTGTTTCAAAATAATGATGTTTTAAGATTTAAATCTCATGCATGCATATGCATGATTAGATGAAACATATTAATTTCATTCAAAATTTGTTTCAAAATAATAATGTTTTAGGATTTAAATCTCATGCATGCATATGCATGATTAGATGGAAACATATTTTCTTCATATAGAATTTCTATATGTAAATTGAACTAACCCAAATAAAACTAGGTCGGTGGGGTTATGGCCGCCTCGCGATTTTCATTAAGAGAAGAGAACTACTTTTAATGATAAAACAAGCTAAAAGAATGATGTCCTGACATTCAAAATTTGTTTCAAAATAATGATATTTTAGGATTTTAAATCTCATGCATGCATATGCATGATTAGATGAAACATATTTTCATTCAAAATTTGTTTCAAAATAATGATGTTTTAGGATTTAAATCTCATGCATGCATATGCATGATTAGATGGAAACATATTTTCTTCATATAGAATTTATGTATGTAAATTGAACTAACCCAAATAAAACTAGGCGGTTGGGTTAATACCGCCCCACCATTTTCATTAAGAGAAGGGAACTACTTTTAATGATAAATAAGCTAAAAGAATGATGTTCTGACATTCAAAATTTGTTTGAAAATAACGATGTTTTAGGATTTTAAATCTCATGCATGCATATGCATGATTAGATGAAACATATTAATTTCATTCAAAATTTGTTTCAAAGTAATGATGTTTTAGGATTTAAATCTCATGCATGCATATGCATGTTTAGATGGAAACATATTTTCTTCATATAGAATTTCTATATGTAAATTGAACTAACCCAAATAAAACTAGGCCGGTGGGGTTATGACCGCCTCACGATTTTCATTAAGAGAAGAGAACTACTTTTAATGATAAAACAAGCTGAAAGAATGATGTTCTGACATTCAAAATTTGTTTCAAAATAATGATGTTTTAGGATTTAGATCTCATGCATGCATATGCAATGAAACATATTTTCATTCAAAATTTGTTTCAAAATAATGATGTTTTAGGATTTAAATCTCATGCATGCATATGCATGATTAGATGGAAACATATTTTCTTCATATAGAATTTATGTATGTAAATTGAACTAACCCAAATAAAACTAGGCGGTTGGGTTAATACCGCCCCACTATTTTCATTAAGAAAAGTGAACCGAATCCCGACTTCACCGGTGAGGGGATTTTTTCTAAAAAAAACAGACCTATAAATTCACTCCAATGAGGAAACAAACTCGGGTCTCCTGGTTACGACCATACGGTGGCCTCCTCTAATATGTAAATTGAACTAAGAGCACATGCGTCTTTTACATTTGCCGCTAATATATCTGCATGGAACATAATTCTTTCTGAGACAGAGAGAGTATTTATATAATTTTTCAATTAGATGATTGGTAAAACAGCATCGTATATTAAAAATCCACAGTGAAATACATTTAGGGTCTGAGAGAGTCGTATTTTTCTTGCACAGAGCCCTGATCATCCGACTCTCTCGCAGGACCGGTTAGTTACCCGTTAGCCAAAGTCTCTTTTTTATCTATCCTAACCTGTGTTTGTGCCATGAATCATGCAGTAATGCCCTTTCTGCCAACCCTTTAAAATGCCATTTTCGCGCATTTGAGAGTTGAAGAAACATTACAAATTGTTTATCCAAACCGGAAAGTCGCGCTGGTTTTAATATAAAATATAATCTTCACAGGTAAAATTGAAATTTCTACTACTCTACCTACAGAAGTAAAAGAAACGAATTACATGTTCTTGCAACGTTCTCACCACTAATCAATTCCATCAAAGCTAGAGCAGTCGCAGTAGCCAAATACATGTCCAAGCCATTAGCACTAAAGGAAGCCCGCTGGTGAGGCTGGCCGTGGGCCCGCCCGCGCTGCTTGTTAGCTCACCTAAATCGCTTACCGCCACGTGTGAGCCTGCAGGTGCACAGCAATGAAGGTGTCAGATATGACTTGTATGTGCACACGTGGAAATAGCATACTATCATGATCTCAATTCAATAAGCAAAATTCAATCCAGACTTTGTTCATTCAGAAACTAAGTATTCTTCCTGTGAAAGATTACTACTGTACGAATTTTTTTCCTTGTGCTCTAATTTCTGAACGGTCTGTCAGTCTGTGTACTCAGCATGCATGATCGATCTGTAAAGAAGGAGGATTTGCTCAGGAAAAATGGCGTTCACCTCCGTTAGGATTCGTAGTACCATAAGCAACGGCACTGCTGACCGTACTGCCGGCACCGCCACCGACACCGCCAGCACCTCCGGCACCAGCGGCACCGCCGGCACCTCCACCACCAGCACCGCCAGCGCCTACACCACCGGTACCCCCGCCGCCTGCACCTCCGGCACCTCCACCACCGGCTCCACCCGCACCGCCGACAGCCCCGCCGCCTGCACCTCCGGCACCTCCACCACCGGCTCCACCCGCACCGCCGGCAGCCCCGCCACCAGCACCACCAGCCCCGCCGCCGCCCTGCTGGCCGTTGCCGACATTGCCGCAGGACATCTGGAAGACGGCCTGGACGCCCTGCATGAGGCCGGGGCTGTAGCCCTGGATGTTGCCCAGGATGCCGTTCACACAGTTCATCATCAGCATCATCTGCCCGAAACACGGCCCTTGGCACATGCTAGCCGTGTTGCCGTTGCCGTTGCCGTTGCCGTTGCCGCCGCCGCCACTGCCACTGCCACCGTTGCCGTTACTGTTTCCGCCACTGCCACTGCCGCTGCTGCCACCGCCATTGCCACTGCCGCCGTTGCCATTGCTGTTGCCGTTGCCACTGCCGCCGTTGCCGTTGACGGTGAGGCCCATTGCTTGGAGGCACCCGTTCATCACCTGTCAGGCAACTCGTTTCTTTCTTCAGTAGAGTGTCCATTTACATCTTTCTTTCGAAGTTGTCCATTTATCTAGAACCAAATACAAGCAGAAAAAAAAACGAAAAGAAAAAAGGCTATCTTTTGAGGTTTATGTGTACCCTCAGTCTCACAGAGGAGCAGTTGGCATGATGAATTTAGCTTATTAGAAAGCAGGTGAGACTGTGAGAGAATCATTACCGGTCTATTGTCGAAGCAGAGAGCAGCCTGTGCCAAAATCTGGATGGCATCCTGTGATCCAGGCACCACAGCACCACCTGCAGCGCCCCCAGCTGCCCCACCTGCTGCTCCCCCTGCACCAGCACCGGCACCGGCACCACCACCTCCACCTTGTCCTGCATTGTTCAGACAAACAACCAAAGTGTTCAAGTTATGCGTGTAAAGTGTGAGCACGAAGCAAATATATAGCCTATTTTGGAAAGATTTAACATCTCTTTGAAATGCTTCACGATGCAATATGGCTCCGTTTTGGGAAATATACTTAAATTTTCCATAGTTCTAAACTGGAAGCTAAATTTTAACCCAGGCAACAAAATAAGTAACTGGGGAGATCATAACCCAGGAAAACAAAGTCAACGTAATTGCAATGTACTACCCAAATTGAAGCTGCTAGCTTACCTCTGCAACAAGAGATGGCGATGGATGAAAGCACAACCGCAAAACACAAATGTCTCAGCCTCATCAGCTTGAATGCAACCATGGCAGCTAGCTGTGAGTATGAATCTCACACCTTTATATGCTTACACTGCAACCTATAACCATGTGCAATAATCCATATATAACCAAGAGTTTTACAAATGCAGCTGGCTGTAAATAAGCTTGTGATGCGTCAAGTCTGGTTTAAGCAACCATGACACTGGAAATGGCTTGCTCCTTGAGAAACATGGAACGCATGCTATTTGTGTTGTGAAATGTGATTCTTCAGAAACCACTATCGCCGGAGGAATTCGATCAAGACCTGGACCTGAAGAATGAGTGTTACCTTGAGCTGCTATAAAACTGCTGGTGTGTGTGACGGTTTGTGCCGGTGTTCGGTACACAAGAACCAACTACCATTCACTTGTTCCTGAGACTTTGGTTCCTAGGAAGCGTGCATAAATCATACCTAAACAGGCATAGGTTCTGGTTCCTGCCTAGTTCTGTTGACTATATTGGACGCCGTACGTTACCCTGATGTTGAAGTACGTACTGTTCAGGGCTTCCATTGAAGATAGAGAATTTTCTACCAGGACAAGATTGATAGGTCGTCGAAATTTCTGTATATGAATGTAATGTAGCTTGCGCTGGTATGTACAATAGCGCACGATATGCTTAATGTTAGTACGGTTGTTAAACCACTTATAATTCAATGTGTGATTTGACAGGTAACAAATGCGCCACCGCACACACGCATCGTTACAAGTCACAAGTCACGCATAATATGCCTTTGTGCAATTCGAACCAACGATCTAAGTCTCGCATAAACCTTCCTTGCCATCACACCTACACATGTGGAGAGACATTTAGTATTGACGATGTTATTGCCCAGTACTAAATGATACTCTACATGATACTAATGCCATTACTCGGTACTAAAAGGCCTTCAAGGACTAGAAATTTTCTGTCCGGTACTAATTAATCTCGTGTATTAGTACCGGACGAAAAGTTGTCTAGTACTTAATTTAGAAATTTTTGTCATGAAGCAATGTAGGTGTGTGAGCTATTTTACAGTGGACCATACCACCACGTGATGATATGCAGTATATGACTATTTTAGTAAAGGTAAATAGGTTATTTTTATAAGTTTTATAAATTTGGCAATTTCAGGTCGAGAAAAAAATTGTTTATGCAACTATGAAAAAAGAATTTGTTTTTGAAATTTCAAATGAAAATTTTTGTTTTTGAAATTTGAAAAATTTTGGCCATACCACCACAGGGAAAGAAAAAAATCATTTTTGAAATTTTAAGTGAAAATAAAAAATTAAAATATTTCATTTGTGCCATCAAGAAAATTTTGAAATGAACAAAATTAGAAATAATAATTTTTGAAATTTGAAATGAGGATTTTTATTTTTGAAGTTTGAAAAAAATTTGGCCATACCACTAGAGGGAAATGAAAAAAATTGTAATAAAGAAATCATATATTTCGTTTATGCACAAAGAAAAAACTACCCAATAATACTCCTATACCACCTATGCATATCACCTGATACCACATGTTAAGCCGTGGTGGTATACAATTAGGGCCTGTTTGGCAGGGCTTCGACTCCTCCAAAAACGGCTCCGACTCTGGTTCCTCTGGTGGAGCGGCTTTTCTGATGGAACTGAAGCCATTTTGGAAAACGTTTGGCAAAACAGTTTCACCTTGGATTGAGGTTGTACAATGTCTAAATTGCTCTTTCCTATTTTTTTTCTTTTTTCCCTTTTCTTATTTCCTTTTTTCCTCTTCTTTTCTTTTCCTCTCCCTTTCCCCCCTCCTCTCCTTCCTTTTTACCCCATTATCCATTCGCCCTCACGGCCTCACCTATCCATCAGCACACGACCGCGAGGTCTTCGCCCTGCCTCCGCTGCCGGCACATGCTCCCCTTCTCCGCGCCTCCACCTCGCGTCCTCGCCAGCTCCGCACCGCCTCCTCACGCCTCGCCCCGCCTTTGCTCGGCGCCTCGCCCGCTTCCGCCGGCGGCTCCGCCTCGCCCCGCCGCGTCGGAGCCTCCGCCTTGCCTCCTCGCGCCTCGCCTGCCCGCCTCCTCGCGCTTTGCTTGCCCCGTCCTTCACCGGCCGGCCCTTGCACCGGGGCAAAGGAGTAAAGGGGAGGCGGAGCCAGTTGGAGCCACGTTTTCGTGGCTCCACCTCCCCAGTGGAAGTCGTCCGCGGCTCCACCGGTAGCTCCATGGCCGGAACCGCCCCACCGCGCGCCCCGTTTGGCAGGGCTCCGCATGGAGCCCGAGCTGGAGCCCCTTTTGGAGCCCTGCCAAACATCCCCTTAATTTCAACCGTCGGATCCTTCCATATATCTTTTTCCAACCGTGGTATAAGTTGCTATGTGCACCGTAAAAAAAGTCTACTCCCTCCGTCCCAAAAAGAATGACGTTTTAGGATTCAAAATTTGTCCTAAAAAGAATGATGTTTTGCTTAATTTGGCATGTGTGCATGTGCATGTAGACATGCAACAATCGATTAGCACCTAATATGGTAAATAAATAGGGGCAATCGAGATCATTTCACTTTCTTAATAATCTGTCCTAAAATTTCTAAAATGACATTCTTTTTTGGACGGAGGGAGCAAGTGTGTAGTAGGTTCCAGATGAAACATGTTAAGTCGATAACTTAAAATCGGTAGCTTCGCATTTCGGAAGGTACCCGTCTCCTGTTTTGTGATTGGAAAGAAACAAGTACTACAGTTACACGCAGCATTTTTTTTGTCGATCCTCCTCACTTATATGTGGAACCAAATTGATTGGCGCATGCAGCATTAGCCATCGATGGTTGGAGACTACGTGGTGCCACGTAAGCATTGAGAATACGGCTGTTACGGTTACTCGGAGACCCAACGGCGAAATTAGCACCACATGTACATCTTCCTATCTCCACACACACACACACACACACACAAGGAGCATCCTCCTGCTGCACGGATCTCGATGCATGAATATTCCACCTACCCCTGGTGCAGAGGTTCGTCAGTGGGCGTTGAGCTCACCCTTTGACCGCGCGGCGCGCACGCATTCTTCTACTACTGTTGGATTTATTTATTTCCATGCGCTCACGCATGTACATTTGCAATGATCGAGTCGAGGGTCAGGGGCCGTGAGATCATCGCCGGATCTAGCTAGCTAGGTGCCGCCCGCGCGCCACCAGCATCTGTACGACACCCACGGCGCGTGAGTGGTGTTTTCCACCGTACCCCAGCTAGCTACCAACCGGATCCCCCCACCTACAACCACGACCGGGAGATGGCCGGGGGGATCGTAGTCAGGCCTGCCCACTGCACGTCTGCACTGCACGCAGCCAGCAGGGTGCTCGTATTTTCTAGAACATGATAACGTGCCCTGCATTGTTTTCGCTCCTACATCGTCGTCATATAGCAGGGTTGGGAGTTGGGACGACCCTGATTTAATTTCTTCTCTTCCCGCCTTCGATATATAATGATCGCGCGCCTACCCGTCAGGCATCGGGAAAGATACGTATATAACGCGCATATTGTATTTAGTAGCAGATTGCTTCGAGAAACTATCCGTGCGCGCGTGTTACTTTGTGACCCCCAATAAGTAATGCGGCAATGTGTGTCCGCGGCAGGCATGCGTTGCGAGTTCTGCCTGCCGATCCCATATCACCCATGGTTCTCTCGTGCAACGGCATGGAAACAGAAGATAACACACACTAGTAGTACGTGTGTGCATAGGGGTGGGGGGCGAGCCCAAGCCAAGTACCCCGTTCCAATTTGTATGTTGTTTTGACATGCATTTCAAGTCATAGTTAGTTTTATGTATCTAGACATATATACATACCGCTAAATATGAATCTTGATTTGTCAAAACGACCTATAATTTAGAATGGATAAAGTAATAAATCAAGGTGGATGTTTGGTTGGAACTTTGCACTAGTGCAAACATAAATATAGGATTCCAAACGGGCCGCCCGGCCCTAGCATGATCAAGCCCGGCCCAACACTATGCATGCCTGAGGCTTCTTCGTGTCGGGTCGTGTCGGACTGCTGACCCAAGCCCGGCCATATGGTCTGTTTTTTTTGGGTCAAGCTCGCACGACGTTGATGACGGCCCATGGGCCGGGACCCAGCCCGACACTATCGACAACATCCCTTGGTGAGTGCAGGCGGAGCTCCGGCCTCTGCGGCGCGGCGCAGGCTGGCGCACTGGAGCTTCGACCTCCGCGACGCGCTAGATCGGGAGAGGGCAGTCGGAGATCGGGCCCCTGCAGTGGCGCGACGGGATTGGGAGAGGAGCAAGGGGCGGCGGTGGGATCATGAGAGGAGAAGAGGGCGATAGTGCGGAAGGAGAAGGAAGGGAGGGAGAGTGGGAGACTGCACTGTAGAGCCCGGGGGAAGAAATTATGGTTTCATAATTGTTTATATGAGATGAAAATTTGTCATCATGCCAACTATCATGCCAAAATCGGGTCGCGCCTTCGCCCTGTTCGCTTGGCTTATCAGCCACCAGCCGATTTTTTCTCTCGTAACAAACCAAGTACCGGCGCACGCCCATCAGCCACCACCCAAACGAACAGACCGATGGGCCAAAGTGGTGGACTAGGCACTACTATCGTGTCGGGACAGCCCTAATAGGCACTATCGATCGTGCCTAGTGTCGAGCTAGGGTCGTGCCTTGTGCTGCTCCTCAGGTGTTACCATTTGGAATTCTATAAACATAATAAATGGAATCAGGATATACCAGTAACGCAAAACAAATAAGAGATTGCATGTTTTGTTTGGTTCGATTCGACCAGTGCAAGCCAGAGGAAGCGCAAGTTCCAATTGATCTGACGCTCCTCCTCCACCTTGTGTGCAGCGACGCTGAGCGCTACCTCGTCGTCGCTGGAGGGCCCCCATTGACCATGTTCGGCTGATAGCTAGTGACTGCTAATTTATTTTGCGAGAAAAATATCGTTGCCTGATTAGTGGCTCATGATTGGTGCATATTTGTTTTGAGAAAAAAAAAGTATCATTGTCTGATGGCTGATAATCCAAACGAATTCAGCGACACGGGGCCTGCGACGAAAAGCGGTAGCATGCAGCGCCTGCCCGAGAATACTATATGTCGCTTCAGCGACAAATCGGCCAAGCGTCGTGCCGCGAGGTGGGGGCGCGGGAGGGGGTGTTTCCGGGGTGTTTTTCCCCCTTTTTTTCTTTCTTTCTGTTTTTCTATTTCTTTCTTTCTAAATTCTTTTCTTTTCTTTATCTATTTCTATTTCTTTTTTATTTTTCTTGTTTCTTTTTTATTTCTTGTTTCTTTTTTTATTTATTTCTATTTTTGTTTTACTTTTACTATTTTCATCTTTTCATTTCTTGTTTCTTTTCTTTTTTATAATTTTTTCTTGGTGAATATTTATTTCATTTCAATAAATTCTTCCACCTGATTGAATATTTGTTTGTTTCTTTCTCTATTTTTATTTTCTTTTCATTACTTTTTCGTCTTCCATAATTTAGTTGGTTTTATTTTTTTCTTCCATTGTTTCTTCCATGTTTTCTCTTTTCCCCAATTCTTTGTGAATTCCCTTTTTCGTGTTGTTTTCTTTCATGTTATTTCATATATTCCTTTTTCTTTCCTTCTCTATTTTTCCCTTTGTTGATTATTTTTCTCTATTCATTTTATTTTCTATTCCTTCTCTTGATTTATTTACTTATTTAATTTCATCCGTTCATCTTTTTCACATTTGTTAATTTTCCTATTCTTTATGATTTTTCTCTTTTGCATATTTGTTCGTCTTCTGTAAATATTTGTTCTTCACAATTAGTTTGTTCTGGCTATAATAGGATCGTGTTCTGATAGTTGTTTTTATTTGGTCGAACACTTTATTTTATGTATTTGAGATGACATACAAACTTGTTCCAACTATAATAATAAGTTGTTCTTGCTATAATAATATCTTGTTCGGCTTATAATAATAACCTGTTCTCTCTATAATGGTAACTTGTTCCGACCTTTTGTTTTGATTTGTTCTGACACTACATTTGTTTTTGTTCGAGATGATATACAAACTTGTTCTGGCTACAATAGGATCTTATTTTGACAGTTGTTCTTACTTATTCTGACACTTAATTTGGTTTAATCGAGATGACATACAAACTTATTCTGTCTATAATAATAAGGTGTTCTTGCTTTAGTAATATCTTGTTCAGCTTATAATAATAACTTATTCTGTTACAATAATAATTTGTTCTGACCCTTATTCTGATTTGTTCTAACATTATTATTTTTTTGTTCGGGATGACATACAAACTTGTTCTGGCAGTTGTTCTCGTTAGTTCTGACACTTCATTTGTTTTATTCTGACGATAATAGAATATATAATCCTAATTAAAAATATGAGTAAAAAATGTTTGTCAAAATATAGTTAAGTGAGATCTCGTTTCAAAATTTTTATTGTCGGAAATACAATTGTGCAATCGGAATTAATTTTGAGACTCGCTTTAACATTTATAGTTTTTTTAAGTCCAATAACACTTTGCGTGTGAGGACGACATCATTTTTTTTCTTATATGCATGGATTGGGAATATCATTACTCAATCTCCTGATTCTACCGCAGCTCACAATGGGAACATCATTACTCAATCTCCAGATTCAACCGCCGCCTTCAGTGACAACACGTTTTTTTTTCCGCTGAAGTGATGTCTAATGACTAATCGTATCCGCGCGTGCCTGTGATGGAAATCTTTCGACGAGGTGTGTAACTTCGCCAGAATTGAAGCAGAATCTTAAATCTCCCCTGGGGTCAGCATTGTATCGTTAGTGTATAGAGTATTCAGCCTAAGTCCCAACATGAAATTGTACAGTTTTTTGAACCTTCATGTATTTAGGCTTTGCCTCTGGAAAGAGCACTCTACTCCGTATATGCCTTAAATTCAGGATCAACACTTAAACAGACATAGTAGTACATATTAATCGTGCTGTTTATCTATTTGACAGAGTGCTAAGGTCTCTCATAAATCTATACTGAATTTTCTTTACCGATTTGGAGTCTGAATTTCGCTACATTTGCTCACCAGGATCCCATGGAGCTTGCAGCTAGTTCACGATGTCCACCATTCATTGTTTCTTGTCAACTTGCCCAGGTATCTTCAACTCAATGATGTGCTGTTGTCATAATCCAAGAGACATCAGAATATATCAGAATTCCCCAGTAGCTGTAGCAATTCTGGTAGGAATTAAATTGTTAATTTCCGCGGTTCTTATCTTTTCTTTCCTGAACCCGCACTGCGTGTAGTGATTGATCTCCAACATAAGATGCTTGAACGCACAGTATGCATATTGTCATCAGCTGTCCTGTCCCAACTTAACCTCTCGACTGCTGACCAAACACTTGAGCAGCTGCTACAGAGGCCTCTGCTGAGTCAATTGCATTACTTTATTCAGATTTCCACTATGGTCTGCATGTGTAAGTGTAACCATACATGCCTTCCTCCAACAAGCCTTAGCCTGCGAGGTATGTGAATTTTCAGCTTGTGGATAAAATTGTAACACCATGTCTTTGCTCCCATAGCTCAAGTGTATTCAGAAATAGCAAACAGATCACACCTTACAACTTGAACATTTCAGCTGGTGAGAGGTATGTGAATTGATCTGGACCCAAGGATAGACAAGGAGGCTTTGGGAGGATAACCTCATGCCACTACGGAAACCCCATAGTACTCAGTTCAATCGTATCATCAGTTTCAGATGGTTGTGGCCATTGTTGAACTGCTCACTTGGTGGTCTTGGTGGTTAGGTGGCCACAGACTCCAGTTAGCAGACCCAAACTGTATATTTTCTGATAGCAAGAAAATCTTCATCATCACTGAGAATATTATTTTTTGCAATTGCATCTAACCTCCAATTGACCAGTATCCTTGAGTGAAAATTGAAGTGCTCGTTGTTGCTTTGTGATATAACTCGACCAACATGGGGGCTGCCATGGAATGGGACGAGAAACTGGAAGTTTCGATGCCTTGAGAAATACTTCTGTAATCATCCATGGTGGTGCTGGTGATAGACTGATATCGCAGCACCTTTGCTGTCAGTCTCCACTTGTGGAGGCAATGGGGGCATCACTGGCGATGCTACTGTGACTAGCAAGTTCAATTGCATAGCTGGACATGATGTCAATGTCGGTTGACTTAACAGCTAGGCAAGGTCAATGCGTCGCTAGCGGGCTCAGTGATAGAGTCTTTGTGCTCAGCTTGGTTACCATCTCCTTTGTCTCGGACATCACCTTGGCTGTTGGTTCTCCATGCTCAGCATCTAAGGCTCCACCAGGTCCAGTGGCAATGGAAGGAGTGCTCACAGCAGCTCAGATAAATCAAGGACATATTCAGTACATTTAGGTGTGGTGATCACATCCTCTGGAATGTCACTATTGTGCCTAGAACATGACACCGAATTGCAAGGTGATGTTGGATTGCTGTCATCACGGGCCATCGGCATGAGGAGAACATCCAACACACAACAATTGTTCATAGATGCAGCATCCATGGGTGGTCGGGCTTGTTCTGCGTCACCACCAGATAGGAACCCAACGAGAGCCTCGACATAACCTGCCCTAGCAAACACCACCAGATTATCTGCTCCATAGACATGGTAGACCTGATGCCGAACCTCCTCGGTTCCCCGGTAGAGCATATGGGTCACGGTGACACAAAGGAAGGCACCTGCATTAGCCTCTAGCAGCCTCGACATTTCAACAAATAGTTGATGTGCGCCTCTCATGTCTTGTCCAGATGTCAATACTCAATGTCAAGCACACGACACCGTGCGAGGCTGTCAAAGCTACTGCATTTTGCAAAGTTGAACTGTAGTGCACATAAACCCCATCAGCACCTCTGCAATAGCATAAGGATCAAACAATGGACGTGGCACTACTTTGGTCATTGGGAGCATGGTGGATTACACAGACTTTGACTCCTCGAGAAGATTTGGAGGCATTTCCTCGAACAGATTAGAGGCATCAATCCTGCAGCCGCCTCCTCTGCTACTGAATATAACCGATCGCACAAGATGCAATCCTCCCCCTTGCCATCTCAGCGGCCACCCACAAGTCCCGCTGATTGAACTGCTCTGATAACCGCCGCCATGGCCGTGGCTGTGGCCGTGGCGGCGTACACGAGCAGCAGGCGGCGAGGGAGGGGAACGGCGGGAACGCCATGGTCAGTCCTGGCCATGGTCGCCGGTTGCGCGAGGCTCTGTTGGAGGTTCATAGCGAAGTTGATGCCCGAAACAATGGAGAAACAATCGCTCCTCCGAGACCGATTCGGACTTCCGATTTCGTGTTCGTCTCGAACTTCGAGTTCGAGTTCGATATCGAGACGAACTCGAATTCGAGTACAACTCGACCTCCTCCGTCGATACAGCCCCGTGGCGGATATCCCGGACGATCCACTCCAGCTCAGAGCCATTCCACGCCCCCGCACCGATGGCTTGCCTAACGCCGCCCCTCCCCGCGCCGCCCTCCTTCTTCCCGAGCCCGTGCCACCATGTTCACAAGCTCTCTCCGTACGCCCGGCCGTTCCAGCCGTCGCCACCCTCCCGCGTCGTGCTAGTGCGGTGGACGCCGCCGCCTCGGGGCTGGTACAAGATCAATTTCGACGGCTCAGTATACAACGACGGCTCGAGGCGGGCGAGCATCGGCGGCGTGATTCGCGACGGCGCCGGCCGAGTCGTCCTGGCGTTCGCCGAGCAGACGGAGCACTCGACCGTCGGCATCGTGGAGGCGCGCGCCATGATCCGAGGGCTTCAGCTCGCGCGGGAGCTCGGACTGCAGAGGGTGATGGTGGAGGGCGACGATTTGGTGCTGGTGCAGCTGCTGCGTGGCGAGGAGACGCAGACGCGGATCCCGGTCGCGATGCAAGAAGAGATCATCAGGCTGCTGCGGTGCTTCTCCGAGCGCGACGTCCGCCACGTATACCGGGAGGGGAACCGGGTTGCGCACACCCTTTGCCGGCAGGCGTACCACAGCCCGGGGGTGTGGGTAGGCTGCCGTAACCCGCCACCGCCGGCGGTGTTGGAGAAGATCGAAGAGGATGGGCGTGGCGTGGCGCACGAGCGCACTGTGCTCCGGGCAGGTTGAGAAGAAGTCATCTTCACGGCGGCGTCTTAGGGAGAGGACGACAGCTTGCGCATCAGAGCCTCGGAGGCGATCGAGCCGGCGGCCGGCGAACGGCGAGGCTGACAGGGAGGCGCGACGCGCGAGTGCGCGTGGGCGCCACGCGACTGCGGACGGACCAGTCCAAGTCGGAACAACGGTGTCGCCGCTGACGTGGAATGGAAGAAAAGTCAAAAGTGCGGCCGGATTTCCGGGATTTCAGCTCTTTGGCGAGCCTGATTTCAGAGCTTGCCTCATTTCTTTTTTTTAGTAATGTAATTTTAGGAATAATGTTTTGCTTCATTTCTTTTTTGTGTAGTAATGGAATTATAGGAATAATATTTTGCTTCATTTTTATGCTGCATGATGATCCTGTACTTCGCAGAAAAAATGATGATCATGTACCTCCGATTGACACTGTTAATTAATGTACTTTGTCAAAATCAGATGCAACATTTTGGAATATTTTTTCTTAACCTCCTATCTTGGATCGATATCATCATACAAAAATATGTAGAATTACATCACTTACGGTTTCTCTCAAGCATCAGCGTGTCACGTCATCTTTGTACAATGAGCTAAGATAGAATGTCGGCACCAATTTTTCGTGGAGATCTTAACCATCTCAACTTGAGAGATGCACAAATCTTCAAAGGAACTCAGGCTTCATTCAGACCTTGGAACGTTGATTGTAGATGCTATAACGATTCAAAGGAATATATTCGATCCTACTGTATTTACCTTAAAAGGTGGCTAGACTCTACTGTATTTCTCTAAAAAAAAGATGGCTATAAAATTTTATTTTTCCTTGGGTGATCATTTAAGTACCATCCCTTGGCCCTTAGGTGAAATAAACTAACCTTTAATTTGACAAGTTGTTTTAAAATTACTCAAGCGACATATATTGCTAAGCAAATAAGAAATGAACATGTGTATATATGTGAGAGGGATGCACTGTAGGATCGCATGTAAAACTAACACTTCGCGGTCGCACTAATTTTTACTTAACAAATCTTGTGTTTTGCCTACTATTAAAAAAACATGACATGTAAAAAAGAGTTCATCTCCAATAGTTTGGCATAATTTACTTGCCAAATTCAGATCTAACTTACATCAGAAACCCTGAGAGAGAAACAAAATTATATTTCTACCCTTCCACCTCTTGAAAACTTAAATTAGGAATCTGCGAGAAAACAAAATTATTTTTATACCTTTCCACCTCTTCTAATACGGAATGATGCGCCGCAGATCGCTGCGCGCATATATGCTTGCGCAAAGTCGGGTTTTCCCACTTGGGATAAATGGCAACCTAAGATGGGAAACTGTTGGAGAAGGTTTTTTCTATTTTTTCCAAAAAAATAACAATGACAATTTGAGATGGAGAACTATTGGAGTTTCTCCTATCACTACGGGAAAACGGCTCTTTGCGGTGCGTCTAGATGTTTGTCGTGCGCTTTATTTCGGGCGCATGACAAAGGTTTGTTTGACGTTTATTTTTTATAGGGCGCACGGCAAAGGTCTTGTTTCCCGTGCGTCCTATCGGGGACAGCCCTGAGGGTCCTAAAAAACCGGGGGAATCCTGCTTAAAACCTGCAAAAAACAAAAGCGAAACACACCTCTTACCTAAACGCACACACAGGGCACGGCCCATGCTGCGGTGGCCCCCGCGGTCCACCGGAGTGGCTCAGTCAAAGGCCCCCTCGAGCAGGTTTCGCCTCGCTCGAGGGCTCACGCCTCCCTCGAGCGGGTTCCGCCTCGCTCGAGGGCCAACGCCTCCCTCGAGCGGGTTCAGCCTCGCTCGAGGGCCACCGCCTCCCTCGAGCGGGTTCCGCCTCGCTCGAGGGCCAGCACCTCCCTCGAGCGGGTTCCGCCTCGCTCGAGGGCTCGCGCCTACCTCGAGCGGGTTCCGCCTCGCTCAAGGTCTAACGCCACCCTCGAGCGGGTTCCGCCTCGCTCGAGGGCTCACCTCCGCCTCGCTCGAGACTCCCTCACGAGCGCACCTGCTCCCGCACGCGGGTACGGGCATTTAATGCTCTGACACAGCAGAGCCACGCCATCACGCGCCTGGGAATCACGCCCCGGCGCTGTTCCGCCAACTCTCTAGGGGAAACCCATCCCCGCCACTGCGGGGGACTGTGCGACATGGCCAGTGTCAGCTCTGTGGCACTGTGCCGCCCACTCCCGTACGGCTAACGCGCCGCGCCCTTGAAGGGGGGCCGGCTGCACCCTCGAACCCTTCTCTCGTGACTCTGCAGGGTCAAACCGTGACGTCAGGCCGGCGGGAGCACCATCCCCGTCACTGTCGGCCCTGTGCGGCCATCCCCGCCCCCGCAGCGCCACGCCGGGCACTGCTACAACAACTCCGGCGCTGTTGGGTACGCGGGGACGGGACGCCGCCACGCCTGCCACTGTACCCCGTACGGATCACCGTCAACGGCTTCCTCGAGCCCGTCTGAGGACGCTCCGACCAACCACTACGCCTTCACCCTCGAAGCCGCCCCTGTTCAAATACAGGACACGCCGCGACGACAAGACCGGGGTAAGGACCGCCAGGACGACTGCCAACTCCGCGGCGCTGCACGCCATACCTCCACATGTAGCTAAACAGTGCGGCATGCTTGTAATTCACTCTCTCCTTGGTCTATAAAAGGAAGGTGATCCCCCTCGCCGTGGGGGGAGGACATCACACACGTACACTCCCCGCCTCTCTCACGATATTGGCACTCGCCTCAATCACTCCACTTGGGACTTGGAGGCCACGCTTCCTCTCCCGCCTTGCTTGTAGCCGCCCCACTACAGGCACCCCGGTGCAAAGCAATACAGTGCCTCGAGCACACCCCTGCTGGACGTACGGCTCCGGCCGGAACCAGGATAAACCAAGTGTCTTTAGTTTCTTAGCACCGACCATCGAGGGACAGACCTCAGCGCTTACTACTAGTTAGTGTTGGGACTACATTCCGCACCGACAGTTGGCGCCCACCGTGGGGCACACGCGCGCTGAAGGTCAACCCGTCATCAGCTCCCTCAATGGTGATTCGCACCGAGTACCGCGGTCAGCGTTACTCCATGGGCAGCTCGGACCCCCTCCCCGCTGGATTCGAAATCCGGTTCGGGGGCCTGAACTTTCAGGCTACGGGGAATGGCTACCTGATGCGCCTCACCAACCGTGAGGAACTCCGCGCGCGGCGCCAAGCCGGGTCCCCCCCGGTCGCCGCTGCACACGCCGCCACGACACCAACACCCACCGGCACGGACGCCGCAGTCCATCGGCGCCACGGCGCCGCCGCCGCTCCGGCCGGCGCTCGCGTCGGGCGCGGTCGGAGCGACGGCATGCGAGCGCGTCGCCTCACAACGCGACGCGCCCACCGGCATAACGGCTGCCGCCCCGGCGGGGGAGCGCTCCGTCTCCGGACCACGCTTCCCCATTGGTCTGCGCGGCGCCACGGCGGCCTACGTCGCCAACACCGACGCCAACACCATGATGCGCAGGGTTCCCCCTGGCCGCCACGTCTTGGTTGCCAGGGACCCTAGCGCCTCCGCCGGCGACGAGTCATCCTTAGGCTCCGTCGACACGCTACCACCCGCCACCTCGCATGGATACGCGGAGTGGGATTTCTCCGGCATGTCGGACCCAGTGATGTTCAAGCGGTTCCTCGACACCACGGACTACTGGTTCGGCTGCTCCGACGACTCTAGCGCTAGGAGCTACGACCCCGCGCGGGAGAGCTGCGTCGTCATCGCCAACGACCCAGCAAATGCCGTCGGTGCAACGGGCGCCGGCGACGGAGAAGTTCCTCCCGCTCTAGGGACTGGATCGCGCCTGGCTGCGGGGCCAAGCGCTCCTCCCCCTCACCACCGAGGGGGGCCGACATCAACGCGCAGCTGGCTCAGGCGCACGAGCTTGAGGCCAAGCTGGCGGAAGAGTACCGCACGTTGCGGTTGCTTCGCGCCTCCATCGCGGGGGAAACCTCCGCGCGCGGCGAACGCACGCGAGAGCTGGGCAGGCAAGCCCGCGATCGCATCAATGCCGACTTCAACGTCGACAATCCAGACACGCCCCCGCGAGCGAGCCAAAAGCTCATCGCCGCAGCGACACTGTTGCGGGCCATGCCCGCCCCTTCGACACCCGAAGCGCGGAACCTGCCGTCCAACAGGCCGAGAGCTTGGCGTCCCGCATCCGCCAACAGGGGAGCGCGCGGGACGATGGGGGCGCGCAAGGCCCCGAACCCTCGGTACACACGGGCGGAGCAGCGGAGCGCCCTGCCAACCCAGGGCGCACGCCAGCCAAAGACCGGCTCCTCGACACGCATGGGCAAGCACGAGACGGCGACGCCCGCAATGTCAGCAACGCTCGACGGACGAGCAAAGCGGAGGCGCGGGCGGCAACAGGCTACCACCCTCGGCGGGGTGGACGCTACGATAGCGATGAGGATCGCTCACCGACGCCGAAGCCCCCGGGAACCCGTGTGTTCAGCCGGGAGATCCGCACGGCGACCTTTCCCCAGCGCTTCCGCCAGCCCACGACGATCGTCAAGTACAACGGGGAGACGGATCCCGGTGTGTGACTCAACGACTACCGCCTAGCGTGCCTGTAACATCCTTAGAATTTGGTGAATTCAAATTGTGGAATTTCAAAAAACTTGAATTGAAATTGAGTGCTCATGAAACAAATAAGAGTGTCTTCTTGTTTCTTTCCCCAATTCCTAGATTTAATTTTGGCACCAACAGTAATTTTAGGACTTATAATCTGCTAGTGTGAGAAGTTGGATCTTCCTTTGGATTTTATTTGGGTTTTGTTTGAGTGGATTCAAATTTGAAATTGAATTCAAATTTGAATCAAGTGAATAGCCTAAAGGAAAAAGGGAAGCGTCACTATGCTAAACAGGCCACCAACCAACCAATCAGCCCACAGCCACTTTCGGCCCATCTGCCAACCCAGCCAGCCACCCCACGCCGCTGCCACCTACCGCACGCGCCCGGGTCGCTGACCAGCGGGCCCCACGCCCCGCGTTAGCCGGCCCCGCGGTGACGCGAGCGCGTCATCCCCTACCTTTCGCCTTTGGCTAACGCCCAAAGGCAAAGGGGGGGGGGTGGGGGGTGGGGGGGGGGGGGGCCGGCCGCGAGGCTCGCCGCCGCGGCGTGCCGCGTGCCCCGCCGCATCCGGGTCGTCCGCGTATCCCAAGCCGCGCCGCCCTATTTAAGCCGCCGCCGAGCCCGGGAGGGAGCCCCAAACCCTAGCCGCACCAGGGGAACCGCCCCTGACCGCCCACACCGTCCGCGGGAGAGCCGTACGCCGCGAAGACTGGAGCCGCCCGTGGGAGGAGCCGGACCCACCGTGAATGCCTACTTCCACTACTTCCCCTTCCTCCTCGACATTGCGCCGCCGCCCTCGTCTTCTTCCTCGCCGGCAAGCCGCACCGCCTCACTTCACCGCGGCGCTCCACTTCGGCCAGTGGCCACCGAGGTGAGGACACCCGTTTCCCCCTACTTGTGGACGCCGCGACCATCGAGCCGAGGCGGAACGCCCGCCGCTCCGCGCCGCCGCGCCGCCGCCCGGTGATGCCGGCCATCGAGCCGGCCGGGACGCGTTTTCTTGCGGGTGCCGCCGCCTCCACCAACGCGCGCACGCCGTGCCGCCTAGCCTAGCCCCTCTAGCCGTAGGAAGCCGCCCCGTCTTGGTCACCGCCGCGCCGTGCCGGTGCCGCGCGCGTTCGCGTCGCGTTCGCGTTCGCGCGCGCATCCGTGCGGGCCGCGACGCCCTCGCGCGGGCGTGCACCCCGGCACGCGCGCACCGTAACCCCGGAGGCGAGGCCGGGCCTTTGGCCCTTCTCTTGCGCCGGACCTCCGGCTCGCCCACCTCGCCGCCCCTGCGCGCCGCCATGGCCTCGCCGTGGCGGGTTGCCTCGCGCACGCGGATGCGGAGGAGGGAGCGCCGCCCTCTTGACCGGTGAGAGCGCGTTTCACCACCATCCGCCGTTCCCACGCGCGTACGAGCCCGCCGCGGCCGTCGGGTCCGCCGCCACCCATGGCGCCGGCCGAGCGCCACCTGCGCCGTTCGTGTCCACCCCGTGCCGATCACCCCCTCCGCGCACGCGCACCCCGCGCTCGCTTTCACGTGCACGTCACACTCCCCCTCCGGTCGGAGAGAGGTACCCGCGCCCGGCACCACCGCCGCGCCATCGCCGCCGCGCCCGCGCCGGCGCCGACCACGCCGCGAACGTCGTCGCCCTTTTGTGCGCGACCCTTCGAGCAAGCAACCCTAGGGGAGCCCGCGGGGCTACCGTGAGGAGTCCAGACGCCAGGCGTTGTGGGATCTCGCCGCCGGCAAGGCCGTGTCCCGCCGCCGTCACCCTCAGGCGCATTCCATCGAACACCTTGAGCTGTCCTCGAAAACCGCAGGAGACCTTTGTACACAGGGGACTACACGCGGGAGTGACCACAACCGATCCGCTCGGATACGGTGCGGCCCGCCACTCATCTCCCAGCCACACGCCTGCCCACTTGGAACCCAGCCCCGCACCGGCCCGCCCTTGGATCCCATGCGGCTGGCCAGTAGCGGGCCAGCCACCGCGCGGACCGCAGGGATCCCGGCCGCACCCGCGATCCGGGGATCCCGTGCGGCTGGCCCTGTTTAGGGGGGGATTTGAAGTATTTTAATTCCAGAAAATGATTATTTCCTTTGAAAAATCCTAGAAAATCCATTTTAACTCCAAAAATTGTAAAACCTTTTCCAGAAAATTTCTAAAATCTTAAACTCCGGGTCGGGTTGGTGTTTGCTCACTTTTGGCTCTTAAATGCTCTTATTTGGATTTAAATTGCAATAGGACCGCTATTTATTTTTTCCTTTCACGCTATTAGGAGCAGCTGGAGCCGGGGAGCTGATCCCGGAGTACGACTATGCCGACGACTTCACCGCGGAGGACTACCCAACCCCAGGTTCACGCCCGACTGATTCTGAAATACCTATTAGGCATTGCTAAGTAGTATTGCTAGTGCTTTACTTTATATATGCATGTTGATGAACCTTGCACTGCCTCTTTGTTTACCCTGTCCTTGATTGCCCTACTACTACTGTATATATATATGTTTATGTAAGCATGTATATACGCCGAGCTTCGCGATGCATGTGTTGGGATGGGAATAGTGGTTCTTGGCGTGAGTGGGGTAAAAACCGGCAGGAGAAGGCGTTTTGGGTACTTTGGCGGGGGTGAGCTCGAGACAACCGATCTGGGTCTAAAACACCGACAGTGCCTCGCAGTCTTCATTCAACTTCTGCAAGGATTTGTAGCAGTTGACAAGATTGCGGTCAGAGGCAATCCGGAGCTCCATGTGCTTCTCGCACTCGAAGGCAAGTTCTTTGTAGTCGAGCTCGAGTACCTGGCGGGCTTCTTGCTCCCGGTAGAAGAGATTCTTCATGCTCGTCTCCGAAGACTTCAGCTGCTCCACCTGGCCCTCAAGCTCTACACCACAGCAACACAACAGCGGGTCAGAGACTTCTCGACCTCCAACAGGTACCCGACAAGTTCAGTGTCATACCTTTGTTCTTGTTGCGGAGGCCCTTATTCTTCCGCACCAAGTCGTCGCCCTTCGCCTGCAACTCTTGGACATCGTTGTGGTACTTGGCGAAGGCGGCGTCGAGCTTCGACTGCATGGCAGCCGCGTGCTTCCGCGACTTCACAAGTTGCTCTTCCAGCGCTTCAGCCCGGAGCACCGCGTCACCATAGCCTTGCAGCATATTGGACTTGTCGCGGGACCTCTCTGCAACATCCTGCACAGACAACTCAAGTCACACGAGTACTCAACAAACAGAGGATTGACTACTCAGAAGCTACGGCTACTTACCTTCATCCACTGCTCGCCCTGGCGGATCGCCTCCAGGTGCTTCGCCACCGTCGCGGGCTCGACAAGATCATATGCGAGCAGCTCTATCCCGCCGCGGCTACTCACGGTGGCCTCCGTCATCGGCGCAGAGCGGATGGGCTCTGCGTCCTGGATCTCCGGGGAGCGGATAGCCACCTCCAGAGCAACCTCTGGCGACGTGGTGACGCCCTTTTCCCCGGCCGCCACGGCGGCCTCTTCGACGATTTCTTCCACAGGCTCGGGGGCTCCTTCTGCAGCCTCCGGGCCCCCTGGTGTCGACTTCTGCATGGGCACCCCCGCAGGGATGTCACTGCCTTCAGCCTCAGCGCCTGTCAACGAGTAGACAAGTGCATCAATGATCACGGCTACTCCTCGAGGAGCTCCATAGCTTCAGAGGAGTACTCACCTTCGACTACGCTGGCCTTCGGCAGCAGCGCTTCAGTAGCCGGCGGCTCGGGCACCACCTGGGAAGCGGGAGCGGACTCCTCGGCGGGCGGCGTGGCTTCTTCCACCACCACTGAAGAGGGTTCATCCCCCTCCCAAGACAGATCCGTGGATTTCCTTCAGAAGCACACACAATTGGTCGTTAGTCAACATCGACTACTACAACAAGTACTACTCGCAAAGATGCAGTACTTACAAGTTCGACCGGACTATTGTCACGGCCGGGGCGCCAAGGATGCTGGCGATATCGACCAGTCCACCCTCGGCGGGCGTCTCCTCCTGCGTTCTTGCGGCTACCGCCTCCTCTGCAACGGCGGTCGGCGCAGTGCTCCCTTGCACTCCTGAAGCCACCACTTCTTCAACGGCGGCGGCTGCAGGCTCCGTGCTCCCCTGTGGAGCAGGGGGCTGGCGCTCCAGCTGCGCCAGGAGCTCCTCGACAGTGGGGGCTGGACTACGACTTCCGGCTGGCTCCCCCACTGTGTCCCACATGCCTTCGTCGCCCTCTTCGACGGGCTCCGTTGGCGGCACCTCCTGCATACAAGGAAGATCACTCATCAACAAGAGTACTTGTGCGATGGGTACTCGACTACTCTAGTCAAGACATCTTACCTCCTGAGGCGTGGTCTCTGAGACCTTAAGCTTCTTCGCCACCCACTTCCTGGCGGGGTTGCGTGGCCTCCGTGGCGGCGCAGCCAGGCTAGCCTCCAGGCTAGTCGGGGGGTCTTGCACAGAGGCACATGAGGTAAGCCTGGGCGGCTAAACCTCGACCGCAATTGAAAATGGTCCTGCAACGTCTCATCGTCGTCGTCGTCATCGTCGTCGGAGGTGTCCTCCACGATGACGGTGTCATCGCCTGCACCGACTTCTCGCCGCTCTTTCTCCTTGGCCTTCCCTTCCTTCGGGATCTCGATCCCGCTCGGGGGCGGCTGCGGCTCGGAGATGAACTTCTTCAAGTCATCCTGCAAGACACGAAGACGTCAGCAAGTCTACACCAAGTAATGACTACTCGACTAAGGAGTACGACTACTCACCTCCTTTGGCGGGCGCGCGGCAGAGTACTCCCCGGACGGGGGCACGCCGTGTACGGCGGCATATCTTTGAAGATCCGCGACAGCCTCTCGACGATGTCGCTGTCGTCCAGCTCGCCTTCTGGCATCCGCGACGTGTCGTCGTCGCCGGTGTACTCGAAGCCCAAGGTGTCTCGAGCCATCAATGGCTGCACCCTTCGCTTCATGAAACTGAAGGCCACATGCTCGGCCCTCAGTCCGGCTTCCCTAAGCACCTTGATGCGTGCCAGCAGCTCGGGAAGCTGGATCCCCTCCTGCATGGTGGGCTCCGTGTTCCACCACTCGCGGTGCCTGGGCTGCCGTCCGCTCGGCTTCGGCAGGCCAGGGTGGTGGTTCGTGATGTAGAACTACCTTGTCTTCCAGTCAGTGTTGGAATCGACAAGCTTATACGCCAGATACTGCTCCGCGGCGTCTTCTCTCAATTGGATGCCGACTCCTCCGACTACCCTTGGGTTGGTGGCACTTGGCTGCGGCTTGACCCGGAAGAACTTCCGGAAGAGGATCCAGTGCGGCTTGATCCCAAGGAAGGCCTCGCAGAAATGCATGAAGACCGCAGTGTGGAAGATGCCATTGGGGTTCAGATTCAAGTACTCGACTCCGTAGTACCCGAGGAGACCCTTGAAGAAATCGCTGGCCGGGAGCGCAAGCCCGCGCTCCACGAACCGCGCGAACATTGGAATCTCATCTTAGGCTTTCTCCATTGGATACGGATCTCCAGTAGCGGCCCTCCACATGTCGACCTCTTTCTCCCGGATGAACCCGCTGTTCAGGAGGGCCAGCAGATCCTCCGTCTTCACCTTGGACTTCTTCCACTCGCGGCTTGAATCAGCCCGCGGTGGAGACATGGGCGGCGCTACTCCGGTGGCGGCCGCGGCGGCCTCTTCGCAGCCTCTCTTCTTCCCGGCGGCTTTCGACGACTTGGATGGTGACGGCTTCATTCTCCAAGAACAGAGCGTCTTCACGCGCATCCGCTCGGGGGCTACCCTAAAAGCTTTGGGTGGCGGCGCACTTGGATCTACTACGGCGGCAGCGTGCACTGGGAGCAGATCTACCTCAGATGGAAATGGAATGGCTACAGCTCGAATGGGTGAAAAACCCTAAGGGTTTCGACTTCTATTTATAAGCCAAACTGGCTCCGCAACGGCCGGATGGCTAAATTCACGCGCAGCTGACTCAGCGGCTCAGCGTGACCCTTCGTATTCTACTAGTCGATGTGCCTCACCTCGGGGGCTCGGCTACTTCTACTCGACTACCTGGGAAGCGGCTAGTCTCAAGAGCATCTCAGGACACATTCTTCAAGATGACCCTTCAATTCGAGAGGAAGTACTCGACTCAAGGCTCGGGGGCTCCGTGCCACGTGTCCTTCGGTTTTTTCTCCGGATTTTTCGGGATTTTCTTACCAAGACTTCAGATGGACCCTCAGTCAGAGCCTGCGGCTCAACCTAAGGCTCGGGGGCTACTCCATATGGAGTGCGATTTTGCAATCGCACCTCCATATCAGCTTCGGCTTCAAGACAAGACAGGCAGTCTTTGAAGACCTTCGAAGGCAGTGCTCGAGGACGCTTGGGACTACTCGAGAAGACTTCAAGATTGCTCAAATATCAGCTGGAGTACATTCCAACCTCAGGATGCTTCGACTACTCTTGAGGACTTTTGACTTGTAGCACTCGGGGACGCTTGAGGACTACTCGTTAAGGCCGTCAAGACTACTTGAAGCTATCCTTCTCGACTACAAAGTACTCGGGGGCTTGTCGTATGGACCTCCCTGGGCCCACTACCTCGGTGGGTACCCGGACCGACTACTCGGTGGGCCCCTGGGACTACCCGGCTTGCGCTACACGGCACCTGAAGACGTGGAGCACAAGGACTACACAGGAGTAGTACTCGGTTAGGGAGCTGTACATGTTCGACACTGTATGGAGGACTCCTAGACGTACTCGACTAGTACTCTCTCCCTACTCCGACTTGTAACCCTGCCTTCCGAACTATATAAGGCGAGACAGGGACCGATCTCTAGCATCCAATCTCATCTCATACAACTCACGACGCACTATTACACCATCTTGTAATCGTGCCCAATCAATCTAGAGCTACGCAGCATACAGGACGTAGGCTATTACGCACCTCGCGGCCCGAACCTGTCTAAATTGTGTGCCACGTGTCTCTTCCTTCGAGTTACCGATCTCGGCGAGTCACATTCATCTACTTCGGGTACTCTCCTTAGTAGGTTGCCGGTCTAAAACACCGACACGGGGGCAGGGGTGCACTCCTCAGTGTACCCCTACTATTACGGTTTTCGGAGCCTAGGTGTTGGGGTTTTACTTGCGCTTGGAGGATATGAGCTCGCCCCGGTCTGAAACCGAGTGGATCAACTTGTCTATAGGACATCGTGCACACCACCCCGCCGAGAGTGGGGATAGGGCCGTGTTGAGCTCGGCAAGTGCGGAACGATACACTCGCTAGGATGGATAGCGGGGTATCGGGGGGGGGGGGGCGGTGGAGGTGAGACCACCCTCTCAGAGTGACTCCCGTGTGGCCACACGGGAACATTTCACAGTTCCGGTGCCGTCCCTATCGAGGGGGGCAGTTTTGAGGGCCGGATGCAGGATGGGACCGTAACTACCGAGAGATCGCCGGTAGGATGGGCTCGGTCGGCCGTACACCGGTCAGGTACCATTCCGGGATGGGTACAGGTGTACACGCTCTGCAGAGTTGTTCGATCTATAGCTATAGCCGCGTCCTCGGTCATGGACACTGCCTAGACGACAAGTTAGATCCTCATGTTTTGTGATTTCTACCTCCCCCCTTTTAGAGAGTGTGTGGTGAGCCGTGGTTGCAGTCAGCTAGAGGAGAGAGGCTCCATCAACCTCGTCGATTCGGTTGCAATCATTGAGGTGCGAGGAGAGGAAGTTCTCGCATCGACCCTAGACTGGAGTTGGTGGTGCAGACGGGTCTCCTGGGTGACCAGGTGATTCCGAGCTGAGTTGAGAGACTTGGGATTTGGGGATATTGATGGAGATACCTTGCTTATACTCTGCTGCTGCTGCTCAGGAAACCAAAGCCGCTTCCTTGTCTACTTTTCTTTCCCTTTAGATGTTAGGCCACTTAAAGCTGCATACAGTTGGTGACGTGGACCTATCCCACTCCTTGGGGATAGACTTTGGGTGTGCAGGGTACAAGTCCGAGTTCGACTGCAACGCCGACGGATGGTACGACTGAGGGATACGTCGCTTCGCTCAAGTTTGCCTATGGCGGGAAGAATAAAAGATGGAGACCCTTCTGAGAAGATAGCTACCGTTGCGTAGAATTTTCACTCTGATTCAGCCAAGAGGCTTGTAATGTTGTACTCCATAATGGACTGTAATAAATTCGTGTACTATTATCTTTATGTGATGCGATGTATGACTTTGTACTTATCTGTGAGACGTTCTGTACGCGATAGCCACTGATCCAGGGACTATCGCGAGGGTACAGGGATTCGGATTTTCTATGAAAATCCGGGGTTTTACAGTGCCAGCTGGACGGAGCCACCAGAGACGAGGTCATCATCCGCAACCTCCCCCTGCACCTCGCCGACTCGGCACGGACGTGGCTCGAGCACCTGCCGGCCAGTCAGATCCACAACTAGGATGACCTGGTCCGCACGTTCATGGGGAATTTCCAGGGCATGTACGTGCGCCCTGGGAACTCCTGGGACCTGCGTTCTTGCACCCAGAAGCCCGGCGAATCGCTTCGGGACTTCATACGGCGCTTCTCCAAGCGCTGTACAGAGCTTCCAAGCGTGGTGCAGTCTGAGATCGTGCACGCCTTCCTTGAGGGAATTACATTTCAGGACCTCGTGCGTGAGCTCGAGCGCAGCCCGCCGGTCGATTCAAACTAGATGTTCGACATCACCACCAGCTTTGCCTCGGGCGAAGAAGCGGTGGGGGCGATCTTCGAAGGCAAGAAGGGCAAGCGCGCAGACGACACGCCCGCAGAGGGCAGCAAGTCCGAGGAGCTCCGCCAGAAGAACAAGCGGGGAAAGAAGGGAAAGAAGCCGCGCCGCAAGGCGCACGAGCAGGGGCGCGACAACGACGACATCGAAGCTCTTGCTGTTGACCCGGCCCGACGGGGCCCCCGACCGGCCCCTCGAGGCCCGGGGGTTTTCGACGACATGCTGAAGAAGCCATTCCCCTACCACAAGACACCGGTCAACCACACCCTCGAGCAGTGCGACATGCTCAAGAGGTTCTACGGCCGCGCCGCCGCGAAGGACGACGAGGCCAAAAAGGACGGGGGTGATGGCGATGTCGGCTTCCTCGCTGTGGAAAACGTCATCCTCATCTTCGGGGGGGTCGACCATCGACATGTCCAGCCGCCAACACAAGCGGGAGCGGCACGAGGTTCTCGCCGCGGAGAAGGCGCCTCCTTCCTTCCTCGATTGGTCGGAGGACGCCATCACCTTCAGCCGCGAGGATCACCCAAACCGCATCCCCAACCCGGGCCAGTACCCACTGGTGGTCGATCCAGTCATCGAGAACGCGCGGTTCTCGAAGGTCCTGATGGACGGAGGCAGCAGCCTCAACATCCTCTACGCGCACACACTGCGCCTGCTGGGGATCGGGTTGGACCAGCTGCGGCCCAGCACGACGCCGTTCCATGGTGTCGCGCCGGGCAAGCGCGTCCCGGCCCCTCGGCGCAATCGACTGCCCGTCTGGTTCGGCACGCCAGACAACTACCGCAAGGAGACGCTCACCTTCGAGGTGGTGGGGTTCAGGGGCGCGTACCACGCCATACTCGGGCGGCCCTGCTACGCCAAGTTCATGGCAGTCCCGAACTACACCTACCTCAAGATGAAGATGCCGGGGCCCAACGGCGTCATCACCGTGGGCTCATCCATCGAGCACGCCTTCGACTGCGACGTCGAGTGCGTGGAACACGCCGAGGCCCTAGCGCTGGTGTCCAACATGGAGAAGATGGTCAACGAGGACCTCAACTCCACCGCCAAGCATGCCGGCAGCTTCGAGGCTGCTGAGCAGACCAAGGAGGTGCCCCTCGACCCTGCTGCCCCGAGGGCAAGGCGTTGAGGGTCAGTTCTACCCTCGACCCGAAATAGGAAGTGGTGCTCGTCGACTTTCTCCGCGCCAACGCCGACATCTTTGCGTGGAGCCCCTCCGACATGCCAGGCATCCCGAGGGAGGTCGCCGAGCACTCCCTTGACATCCTACCTCACTCCCGCGCCGTGCAGCAACGGCTCCGCCGCTTCGACGAGGAGCGGCGGCGGGCGATCGGAGCGGAGCTGCGGAAGCTCCTCGAGGCTGGGTTCATCAATGAAGTGTTCCACCCTACGTGGCTAGCTAATCCTGTACTAGTGAAGAAAAAGAATGGGAAGTGGCGGATGTGTGTAGACTACACTAGTCTTAATAAAGCATGTCCTAAAGTTCCTTTTCCTTTGCCACGTATCGATCAGATCGTTGATTCGACTGCCGGGTGTGAACTGCTCTGTTTCCTTGATGGCTATTCTGGGTACCACCAAATAAAAATGAAGGAGTCCGACCAGATCGCGACTTCATTCATCACACCGTTCGGGATGTACTGCTATGTCACGATGCCGTTCAGCCTCCGAAACGCGGGCGCGACGTACCAACGGTGTATGCAGCACGTCTTCGGAGGCCACATCGGGGGAACCGTTGAGGCATATGTGGATGACATAGTCGTGAAAACCAGAAAGGCGGATGACCTGGTTAGCGACCTCAGCATCGCGTTCGGCTATCTACGGGCCAACGGGGTGAAATTGAACCCCGAAAAATGTGTCTTTGGCGTGCCGCGGGGCATGCACCTAGGATACATAGTCTCCCAGCGAGGCATCGAGGCGAACCCCGAAAAGGTTGCCGCCCTCGAGCGGATGGGTCCGATTCGGGACCTCAAAGGGGTCCAAAGGGTGCTGGGATGCCTTGCCGCCTTGAGCCGCTTCGTCTCGCGGCTCGACGAGAAGGGCTTGCCTCTTTACCGGCTCCTCAAAAAGCACGAGCGTTTCTCCTGGACCGCCAAGGCCCAGGAGGCGCTTGTTAATCTAAAGGCGTCCCTCACGCACGCCCCGATCCTTACACCACCGCAAGACGGCGAGCCTCTGTACCTCTACGTGGCTGTGACCACCCAGGTGGTCAGCGCCGTGATCGTGGTAGAGCGCACGGAGGAAGGACACGCCTTGCCGGTTCAGCGGCCGGTGTACTACATTAGCGAGGTCTTGCCCGACACCAAGACGCGCTACCCGCAAGTCCAGAAGCTGCTCTACGCGGTGGTTCTCGCGCGGCGCAAACTCCGCCACTACTTCGAGGCCCATCCTGTCACGGTGGTTTCTTCCTTTCCGTTAGGGGAAATCATCCGCAACCCGGATGCGGCAGGCAGGATTGCCAAGTGGTCGGTGGAGCTGATGGGTGAAGCGCTCGCCTATGCCCCGTGCAAGGCCATTAAGTCCCTAATCTTGGTGGATTTCGTCGCTGAGTGGACGGATACACAATTGCCGCCGCCACAGATCCAGGCGGAGTGCTGGACTCTGTACTTCGACGGCTCGGTGATGAAAACGGGGGTGGGCGCGGACCTGCTCTTCGTCTCACCCCTCGGGGAGCACATGCGGTATGCTGTGCGCCTTCATTTCCCCGCGTCGAACAACATGGCTGAGTACGAGGCCCTGCTTTGCGGCCTCAAGATCGCCATCGAGATAGGCGTCAAACGCCTCGACCTGCGCGGGGACTCGCAGCTCGTGATTGACCAGGTCATGAAAAACGCGAGCTTCCATGACGACAAGATGGAGGCGTATTGCAAGGCCGTGCGGTCCCTCGAGGACAAGTTCTACGGCATTGAGCTCAATCACGTGCCCCGCCGATACAACGAGGAGGTGGACGAGCTCGCCAAGATCGCATCGGGACGGATCACCGTCCCCCCGAACATTTTCGCTCGAGACGTCGCCCAACCATCCGTCACCCTCGAGCCGCACCCCTCGAATTGCACAGAACCCTCGGGGGCTCCCTCGAATCCAGTGGGTGCAGAGCCCATGGATGAGGACCCCTTGAACGAGGCGTTCGTGCTCTCCCTCCTCGAGGGGTATGGCGCCGACGAGTCCGAAGCCATGGATGTCGAGCCAGCCCCCAGCGCGGTGGACTGGCACGACCAATATATCGCTTGGATCGACCGAGGGGAACTTCCCTCGGACCGGTCCGAGGCAAGGCGCATCACCAGGATGGCCAAGTCCTTCACCATCGTCGACGGCGAGCTGTACAAGCGCGACGCCCTCCGGCATCCTGCAGCGATGTGTGCCCATCCCCGAAGGGCGCGAGCTCCTCCGGGACATACACACGGGCGTGTGCGGCCACCATGCCGCACCCCGCACCCTCGTCGGCAACGCGTTCCGCCAAGGCTTCTACTGGCCCACCGCGGTCGCCGACGCCAGCGAAGTTATGCGCACCTGCGAAGGGTGCCAGTTCTACGCTCGCAAGACCAATCTCCCCGCGCACGTCCTGCAGACCATCCCCATCATGTGGCCTTTCGCCGTGTGGGGATTGGACATTGTCGGGCCTCTACGGAAGGCGCCCGGGGGCTACACCCACCTGTTGGTCGCAATCGACAAATTCTCCAAGTGGGTGGAGGTGTGCCCCATTACAAACCTCATGACGGAGCAAGCGGTGACGTTCTTCACCGACATCAATGGGTCCCAATTCACAGGCAGGAAATTCCTGGAGTTTTGCGATAAGTTCCACATCCGTGTGGACTGGGCAGCCGTGGCACACCCACAGACCAATGGCCAAGTGGAGCGTGCCAATGGCATGATTCTATAAGGCCTCAAGCCCAGAATCTTCGACCAGCTGAACAAGTCTGGTCGGAAATGGCTCCAGGAGTTGCCGGAGGTCATATGGAGCCTCAGAACCACCCCAAGCAGGGCCATCGGGTTCACCCCGTTTTTTTGGTCCATGGTGCGGAGGCCGTCCTCCCAAAGGACCTGGAATATGGGTCGCCCAGAGTGCGGAGCTACGACGAAGGCACCAACCAGCGAGCCCGCGAGGACTCACTGGACCAGTTGGACGAAGCACGCCTCGTGGCCTTGATGCATTCCGCAAGGTACCGGCAGTCCCTAAGGCGCTACCAAGCTCGAAAGGTGCGTCGGCGGGACTTCAGCGAAGGGGACTTGGTCCTAAGGCTACGCCAAGATAACCGAGGACGCCACAAGTTATCACCCGCATGGGAGGGACCCTACGTCGTGGTGAAGGTGCTTAAGCTCGGCACATACAAGCTAGCCAACGAGGACGACGAGGAACTCACCAACGCTGGGAACATCCAGCAGCTACGTCGCTTCTACCCTTAGCTAGGATTTCCAAGTCTTTTGTTGTAAATTACATGCCCAACACCCCAGTTGGCAACACAATGTAAATAGCAGCAAGTCAATAAAGTTAAAGGGCAACTCGGCTTTCCCTTGAAAACCAAGTCACCCTCGGGGGCTACTGCGGCGGGGGGGGGGTGTCGGTGTTTTAGACCGGCAACCTACTACGGGGAGTACCCGAAGTAGATGAATGTGACTCGCCGAGATCGGTAACTCGAAGGAAGAGACACGTGGCACACAATTTAGACAGGTTCGGGCCGCAAGGTGCGTAATACCCTACGTCTCGTATGCTGCGTAGCTCGGATTGATAGGGCACGATTACGGGATGGTGCAATAGTGCGCCGTGGGTTGTATGAGCCGAGATTGGATGAGGGAGATCGGTCCCCGCCTCGCCTTATATAGTCGGGAGGCGGGGTTACAAGTCGGAGTAGGAAGAGAGTACTAGTTGAGTACGTCTAGGCAAGATACTAACATCTAAACAAAAATGGGCCTAGCGCCCAGCGGTCTTCATGCCTGAGGCTCGTCGGCGCCGCCGCGTCCGGAACAAGGAACCTCCGCTCGTGAACGCCGGCGGAGCGCCGCCGTGCCCGGGCCGGGCAGCGTGCTCGCCGGTCTACCGTCGCCTCATCCTCGACGTCCGGACGACGTTAACCCGACGCCACGGCCTCGAGGTTCACCCCCGTAGGTGGATCGCACCACGCCGAGGGCCTTCGCTATGTTGAGTTCAACCTGGCAATTTCTTTCTTTAAAGCTTCCATGTTAGCAAGATTAGTGGCATAAGATTCAATATCAACATGATAACATCTATCCCCAGCCCTTGCTAGTAGACGCACTAGAGTTGCCTTTTTACCTTCGAGGGATGTGAGGTGCTACTCCAAAAGGAGGCTATATTGCTCCTCAAGCTCTTCATTCCTCAACTTGAGAGAATTACATTGAGCTTGAGTGACAGTGGAGGTCCTCCTTGAGAGTAAGCTATGACACTCTTCGCTTGGTTGACTTCCAAACGCAAAGCCTCAATCTCACTTCTATCGGAGATAATGGTGTCTGGCTTTTCTCTAGTTCAACTATTAGCTTAGCCATAAAATCTCTAGATTGCTCATCCATTTCACGAACAAGTTGGTTAGCTTCTTCATCACTAGTATCATCACTAGAGTCCATTTCCGACTCATCACTAGGTTGAGGAAAGGGTTTTGGGGCTGTTTTTACCTTCTCACCCTTGGCCATGAGACAATGAATGGATGTGCTCTCTTCATCATCGAGGTTAAATTGTTGAACAATCTTGGAGGTGGAGGGAAGCTTCTTGATAGCCACGGTTGCCAATTTTCTTCCCTTCCTCTTCACTAGAGCTTTCATCCCCGGAGTTCCATTCATGACCAATGTGGGCTTCACCACCATAGTGTCTTCTCTTGTAGTGTGGTTTTTGATCTTTCTTGTAGTTCCCTTTACCCTTGTCATTCCTATTTTCTCTCTTCTCATTAGGGCAATCGGCATTGAAGTGCTCGGTACTTCCACAATTGTAGCAAGTTCTCTTTTTCTTGTTGGGAAACTTCCTCTTGTAAACTTGTACCCTTGCTTCTTCAATCCTCTCTTGTAGGTCTTCATGAACAAGGCCATGTCCCCAATCTCAATATGAGAACCTTCATCTTCATCTTCGCTTGAATCACTTGTGGAGCTCTCTACTTCCACCCTTTTGGACTTTGACTTAAGAGGCTTGGAAGAAGTAGTGTGCTTGGATGAAGAGGAGGGTTTGCTTGACTTGTGGGAATGGAGAGCGGCCTCTTTAACCTTCAAGTTGTTTAACTTAGCCTTCAACTCCCCAATCTTCTTTCTATGTTGAATTTCCTTGTCCATGAGCTCATGTGTAAGAATTCTTCCAAGAACATTATTTGGAGAGGTTCCTCAAACCTTTTCTTCTCTCTAATCAAGGTGACTAGAGTGGGATTCCTTGGTGCAAAAGCCTCCAACATCACCTTCACAACAAAGTGGTCATCTAGCTCATCACCACCTAGACCTCTTATCTTTCCAACAATGACCATCAACCTATCAAACATCTCTTGTGGCCCCTCTCCATCAAAGATAGTAAATCTATTGAGTTCGGCCATCAATATGTTGATCTTGGATTTCTTGACCTTATCAACACCCTCATGTGCAATGTGGAGAATGTCCCAAATCTCCTTGGCAATCTCAAGTCCACTAACACGGTTATACTCTTGGGCATTCAAGGCACTAAGGAGTATGCTTGTAGCTTGACCATTCCTTCTAATGTTGCGACGATCACTTGGAGTGAGGGTTCCTAAAGTCTTTGGGATCTTCAAAACCTACACACACAATATCCACAATTCCAAGCTTAAGCCGATTAAATAAGCTTTCATCATATGCTTCCATTTGGCAAAGTTAGTCCCATCGAATTGGGGTAATTTGCCAACGGGAATAGTCACTTCATCCTTGGATTTGACATCCAAGGAATCATAATTAAAGGATACGCTTTTGTAGTCATTCTTTGCTTTGGGCTTCGACTTTGGCTTGATTGTTCGCTTGGGAATTCTTATGCCGTAGTACTCATCATCATCATCTCCATTCTCACTAGATGAGGACGACGGTGAGGATGACGAGGATGGTGATGGAGATGGTGAAGGTGTTCTTTTTCTTCTTTTCTTTTCTTCTTTCTTTCTCTTCTTCTTCTTTTCTTGCTTGCTTGTCTTCTTTCTTCTTTTCTTCTTCTTCTTTCTTCTTGTTCTCTTTCTTGCTTTTCTTGCTTCCTTCCTTGGAGCTTTCCTTCTGACACTTTTTAAGCTTTTCAAACTTCTCTTGAGGCCGATGTATCGCCCACTTGAGGGCATCACTTTCGGCCCTCGCTTGGTATGTCTTCAAACTCCTCTTCTTCGTACTGTCATCATCACTTTGCCATATCCTCCACGGTTAGGTGTTTACGAGGATGACCCGCTCTCGATACCAATTGAAAGGATCGAGGCAATATGGCCTAGAGGGGGTGAATAGGCACCGCACCATGAGAATTTAAACTTTTCGCGAAAACAGCGTCGGACCTCGGAACCTCCGAGGGATTTTCTCGAACCTCCGAACGAGGCGACCTCCGAGAATAAACTCGGAACTTCCGACCCTTTGTTAGAACGGAGCATAAATAACTTGAGCTGCAAGAAACTTGATGGAAACCGGATCTACTAAATTCTAGGAGGTACTTAGGACCTAGCAAGAAGATTTCTAAGCAAAGTACAAGCTAGGAAGGCACCACAAAGTAGATCGGGAGCAAACCCTAATAGATCTAGTCAAGCACAAGCATGAACAAGTAAGTAAACAAGAGCACGCATGAGACAAAGATTTATCCCGTGGTCAGCTCGCCACAAAGGCTTGCTTACGTCCACGTTGTTGAGGAGGCCACAAAGGCTAGGGACCACAAAGGTCAACTCCTCTCTCACACCTATCACTTTGGGTAATAGGTGGAGGCTTTCCACTAGAATCACAAAGGGTAATACAAACACCTTGGAGCTTCCACAAATCGGTTTGGAGAGCTTCCAAGAACCTCTATCCGTCTAGGAGCAAAGCTCCAAGAGTAATAGATCCACCAAGCTTGCTAGGGTTCTTCCAAGTGCTCAAGTCCAAGAGGGAGAGGAGATTGGCTCACTAACTCACTTCAAGAATCCACTCTCAATCAATGCTAGGCAAGGATTTGGAAGAGAGTAGGTTAGGAGTGAATGCGAGGTGAGAGAAACGGTTGGAACGGCGTTACGTGCGAGGGAGGGAGGAAGAAGATAACGCGTTGGGGGACCGAGTGGGTATAAATACCCCTAGATCCGAACGATAACGGCTATATTCTAGAGTTCGGAACCTCGAGAAAAATCTCGGAACTTCCGACTTTTGAAAACTCTACGGATTGTGGCCGGGTACGGTCGGAACCTCCTAGAAAATCTTCGGAACCTCGAACGACAATCGAGGGGAGCAAAACAGCTGCAGGTTACTTCCCTTGGGGTGAGGATTAAGGTTTAGGAAAGATGGATTATGAGCACTTGAAACCACCCTAACTCACCATTAGTATCCCTCTTGATAGTACGGATTGTCCTATGCTCAAATTCAAAAGATAAAATAAATAAACTCCTCCAAGTAGCATAAGCACCCTTCTTTAACAAGTTGAGGGGTCACCAATCATTCTTTTGCACCTGTGATAATAACTCTATCTTGCACAATGATAAACTCAAAGGCTCGTTAGCTCTTTAATTGTGTGGTCAACATCACCAAAACCCTCATAGGGCTTGATTGCACTTACAATCTCCATCTTTTTGGTAAATGTTGACAACCCAATTAAAGTTTACAATTTAATTTGAAAGATTGAGCTTTTGATGATTTGAGTACAAGTCTCCCCCTCAATGTATGCATGTACCTTTTGAATAGGGAAAAATGTCTTAACCGACAATTAAGTTGCATACATTGTGAGTAAAAGTGTCAAGAAAGTTGTACTCAAGCCATCGAGGGGTGCAAAAGAAGTGTAGCGAGATAATACGTGATGCATATGCCATGTGAGAACAAACGAGAGAGTTATCGTGTTAGCGAGGAGTTCGGAACCTCGAGAAAGTTTCGGAACCTCCGGGAGTTGGAGCCTCGGGAAAAATTCTCGGAACCTCAAAGGGCACGCAATGATACTCCAACGAAAAAACAACACACGGGCAGAGCAACGAGATATGACCGGAAAAATAGCGGCTAGATAAAGATAACGACATCCAACACATCTAGCCCTATTACATCCATCACAAAGGTTTTAAAGTTTGCAAATCCCATTCATGACCATAACGAACACCTTAGCCAACGGAGGCAAGCTAAAAGCTTTACGGCGGTTCACCATTTAACCACATAGGAGTTATGAGAGAATAGTTAGCACTCTCATCTCACCAAAAGAACAAAAGAATTTTTGTGGTTAGCGACCACCAGCGAAGGAGCTCCGGGTCTTCGGATGCTTCTCAATCTTCATATCTCTCCCCCTTTGTCAACGAGTTTAGCAAAAAAGGAGAGAAAAGAAGAGAGGAAGTGAGAACAGAACCTAGGGAAATCACTCCTCATCAACGAAGTCGAGTCCTCCTCCTCGCTTCGGGGAGCGTGGCGTCGGAACCAAGGTCGGAGCCGGATGAGGAGAGGTCTATGGGCCTTCGACGGGTCTGCCCGGCGGTGGCCTTCCTCCGAGTCTAGCACCGGATGAGGAACCCATAGCCTTCTTACCGGCCGGCCTCTTTCCTCGGTGCGGCCATTTTAGCACCTAGTGGCTCATCATCTTCTTCATCTCCATCAAAGTGGGCGGCGGGAGTATCCTCGGCCATGGGACTAGCGGGCTCCTTCTCACCCTCATCCTCACTAGTAGTGTACTGCGGAAAGTCGGGGAAAGAGAGGAGGAGGATGGTGCATGGCATCGAAGGACGGCCCACGGTGCTTTAGCAATGTTCATATCTTCCCCGAGCTCAAAAGGCCGATGGGAAGTCCATCTGCGGTACCTCCGGTGTCCCTCACCATCCCTCTCGGCTTATGCGATCCGGCGAGGCATGGGAGCTTTTGACGGGTCCTTCTTCTCCTACTGCTGGACCAGATTTGGGTGTCTTGGTGCTGGCCTTCTTGAGAATGTGCTCCTCTACAATATGATGCTTCTTCTGATGCTGCCACTGCTTCACTTGGTAGGATGCATGCTCAACATCTTTCTTGTAGCTGACCCCGGAAACCATCTCTATCATGTACATAAGGTAAGGAGCATAAGGCAGGTTGCACTTCCCACTCTCTGTCACTTCTACCAAGTTGTACCGAGTATGAATCTGCTCACGAGAGAATGGCCTAGCTCCGGGCGACAACCTAGTCGAGATTTGGTGCAAATCTCCTAAGGCTGGTTGAGTCACTTGCCCCCTTTTGGATATATGGTTTCCTGAACATGTTGTTGAGCACATAATACACCGATTTCGGAAGCGGTGGTAGAGCCATCGGCCAACTCCTCATACTCATAAGTTGCGGCAATCTTGTTGGGGTTCATATGAGCCTCAAAGTGGATAATGTCGGCCTCCCTATCCCTCCTTGCCGAACCCAAACGGCCTAGCAAAAGTGACAAAATCAATCTTGTAATGTACCCCTTCGTCATCCGGTGTATGGTCTCCTTGTTGTCTTCATGAAAGAAGGTAGCATGAAACTGAGCTAAAACCTCTATGTTCCAGTCATATTTGAAGCTCATGATGTCTCTCATCTTATACTTGTCCACCAAATCAAGCACCTCTTCCTTTACAGGTTCCTCTGCAGCCTCCAGATGGGTAAAGTCAATCCACTTCATCTTGATCAGCTTCATCTTGGTGTTTAGGACACTCTCATAGAACTTGAAGTGGAAAACAGACCAAAATCTATAATCTATAGCTGCCATCTTGGGGTTCGCATAAGGATTTTCCTCTCTGGCTTTCTTGACCAAGAACCCTGCTCCATCATAGTTAGTGTGCTCAATGTACACAGAGTTATCATACTTGGTTGGAGGATGTCTTTTGAGCAACCCCTTGTGGTACTTGAGATAGGTTGAGTCTATTTCTCCTAAAGGCATGTCATCTTCCAGCTCTATAGGGATTGTCTTGCCTTCACTCCCTCCATTATCCTCTACATGGGCGAGAGACCCGGATCCTCTCCCTCCTGACAGACTACCACCTTTGCCCCTCCTAGGGGTGGCCTTTCCTCTGCTCGCCACCGCCACCGACGTTGCTCTTGCGCTAATTTGAAGGCCCTTTCACCGGCGAGGTGTCTCAAAGGGTGGCCTGCGCACTCTTGGTGTATGTCTTGTCAACGGGAGTGCCGGACATCCGTCGGGGAGAAATATGAGCGACGAGATAAGAGTGGGATCGGGGCGATAAGAACGAGAGGATCAAGATAGGCATAATGTTCAATTGATTAATTTTCGGTGGAATTTTGAATCACGGTACCGTCACTTGATAGTACGGACACGGAACCGCCGAGAAAGTTTCGGAACCTCCAGGAGTTGGAGCCTCCGGAAAAATTCTCAGAACCTCCGAAGTCAGTGTACTGACAGAGGACAGTTTGTTGATTCAACTTTCAACTGAATTTTAACCAAGGAAGCAAACATGATTGAATTTAACTAGGACATGTGAGAAAGGATGTTACAGATGAAGTGAAGTTCAGTGGAACTTTGAATCAAGGTCAGCTTACAATGGGTTACCGGGTTCGGAACCTATGAGAATTTTCTCGGAACCTCCGAGCCCCTGTCAACCTTACTGCACTCTGACATTTGATTCAACTTTCAACTAAACCTAAGCTTCACTTGCATCACAGGCATTCAGGGCAAGGAGAAATAGGCAGCATTCTACGATTCCAAGATTTAGAACCCTAACAGCATGTAGACCTAGGAATTAGGGTTAGGGCTAGAGTAAGGCCTCTGATTACCTTGATTGGGATCAAGGAGATGGAAGACGAAGATCTTAAAGAGATGTTCACGCCAGGGGATCGACAGGAGAGGGTGCAGATTGACACCTTTTTCTTCTTCTCCGAACTGGATCCGAGCGAACCCTTCCTTGACACTCCCCAGCGGCGACCCACGAACGAGGAAGACGGCACGGCTTCGCGCGGGTAGCCCGCAAGAGGTGTGGTCACCGGGCGAGGCGAGGGAAGCGGCGGCGGTGAGGGCGGTGGAGAAGGATGGTGTGGTGCGGTTTTCCTTCGGGAGAGAGAGAGAGAGGGGGCGGTGGACCCGGATGCGAGAGGGTTGACCGCGGTGAAAGGCAACGGGTGGTTTACCCTAGGTAAAGGAATATTCTTCGAAGATGCCTTATTCCCTTTAACTCCCCTTCGGTTGAGGACCGAGCGCTAAGTCCGTAAAGATTGGAGCTTCCGATGATTTTTTCAGAACTTCTGAGCCCCGGAGCCTCCAAAGATTTTCTCGTAGCTTCCGAAGTTTGAATTCCGGTGGGGCGCGGTTAACTTCTACTCCTTTTGAGATTTTGAAATTTCTATCAACTGAGATTCTTAGGTCATGGTACCCTTGACTCAAGTGGCTAGAAAACAAGCATTCACACACACAACTATAGCCACTTAAGACAAGTTAGGGATAAGAAAATAGATTTTGAAAAACCTTTAAGATAGAGTTTTCACACACATTTTTCAAACTAAATTTTCAGAGAAAACTAATAGATTGAAGCAAACAATTATGGCATGCTAGAGATCAAACCACGCAACGAGAATCAAGAATATTTAGTTCATTCCTTAAGCTACAAAACCTTGACTCATCGAGAGGTTTAGTGAAGATATCGGCTAGTTGCTTGTCGGTGCTCACATGACTTAAAACGATATCTCCTTTTGCTTCGTGGTCTCTCAAGAAGTGATGACGGATGTCTATATGTTTTGTGCGAGAATGGCTTACGGGGTTGTTTGCAAGCTTTATGGCACTTTCATTGTCACACAAAAGTGGGATATGGGAAAAGTGACATCCGTAATCTTTTAAGGTTTGCTTCATCCAAAGTAGTTGAGCACAACATGCGCGGCCGCAACATACTCGGCCTCGGCGGTGGAAAGGGCTGCGAGTTTTGCTTTTTAGAACTCCAAGACACTAGAGACCTACCAAGGAATTGGCAAGTCCCCAGTGTGCTCTTTCTATCTACTTTACAACCGGCATAATCGGAATCCGAATAGCCAAGTAGATCGAAAGTGGAGCCCTTAGGATACCACAAGCCAAGGTTAGGGGTATGCACTAGATATCTCAAGATTCTCTTTACGGCCATGAGCTGGCACTCTTTCGGGTTAGCTTGAAATCTAGCACACATGCACACGCTAAGCATAATATCCGGCCTAGATGCACATAAGTAAAGAAGGGAGCCGATCATGGAGCGATATACCTTTTGATCCACGGATTTCCCTTCTTCATTGAGGTCCATGTGTCCATTGGTAGGCATTGGAGTCTTGATGGGCTTTGCCTTGTCCATGTCAAACTTCTTTAACATATCCCTTGTATACTTGGTTTGACATATGAACGTCCCTTCTTTAGCTTGTTTGATTTGAAATCCAAGAAAGAACTTGAGCTCACCCATCATGGACATTTCAAACCTCTTTGTCATCACCCTACTAAACTCTTCACAAAAAGTTTCATTAGTACTACCAAATATTATGTCATCGACGTATATTTGGCACACAAAAATATGACCATCAACTTTTCTAGTAAAGAGAGTAGCATCGGCTTTGCCTATTTCAAAGCCTTGCTTAAGCAAGAAATCCTTAAGGCATTCATACCATGCTCTTGGTGCTTGCTTTAGCCCATAGAGCGCCTTATGGAGTTTGTAGACATGATTAGGACGCTTGGGATCTTAAAAACCCGGTGGTTGCTTAACATATACTTCTTCGGAGAGTGGTCCATTGAGAAATGCACTCTTGACATCCATTTGATAGAGCTTGAAGTCATGATGGGCGGCGAAAGCTAGTAGAAATCGAATTGCTTCAAGTCTTGCTACCGGTGCATATGTTTCTCCAAAGTCTAGTCCTTCAACTTGGGTGTACCCTTGAGCAACCAATCTTGCTTTGTTCCTAGTCACAATACCAAACTCATCTTGCTTGTTCCGAAAGACCCATTTGGTGCCAATGATGTTTGTGTTTGGTCTCTCCACCAACTCCCACACTTGGTTTCTTTCAAAGTTGTTCAACTCCTCTTGCATAGCCACCACCCAATCCGGATCCTCGAGAGCTTGCTCTACCTTGGTTTGTTCAAGAGAGGAAACAAACGAGTAAAATGCACAAAAATTCTTAAGACGAGATCGTGTTGTTACCCCTCTCTTTATGCTCCCAAGAATATTGTCAATGGGATGATCCCGTTGAATGACTTGATGTACACGAGGATGTGATGGTCCAAGAGGTTGGTGTAGAGGTTGATCTTTATCATCTTCATCAGCTTGGGGCTCAGATGTACTTGCTTGGACATCCCCTTGCTGATCAATCTGCTGGTTCAGGGTGTCTTGTGGTGTTGAACTTCCAGACCCCGGAACCTCCGGAGAATTTCGCGGAGGTTGGATTCCAGTGCCAGTTCCCGGAACCTCCGAGGAAATTCTCGGAACCTCCGAAGTCCGGCCGCTCCCGAACCCAGTGGCTTCTGGCCCTTCGAGTGGTGTTGAAGCTTGTGCTTGGTTTTAATCTTCCTCTTGTGCCTCAACTGGTCTAACATCACCTATGGCCATTTGCTTGATTGCTTCACAAGATGGCTTCTCTTTACCTACAACATTCAAATCAATTTGCTCTACTTGAGAGCCATTAGATTCATCAAAGGTCAAATCTACCGTGACTTCAATCCTTCCGGTGGTTAGATTGAAGACTCGATAAGCATGCTCATTTGGACCATAACCAAGAAGAAATCCTTCGTCAACCTTCGGTGCAAACTTAGAGGTTCGGGGTCTCTTGTTTAGAATGAAACATTTGCACCCAAACACTCTAAAGTAAGACACCTTGGGCTTTTTACCGGTAATAAGCTCATAGGAGGTCTTCTTGTGAAACTTGTGAAGATAGAGGCGGTTGATTGCATGGCAAGCCGTGTTGATAGCTTCGGCCCAAAAGATGTCTTGAGTCTTGTACTCATCCAACATGGTTCTTGCCATCTCGATAAGAGTTCTATTCTTTCTCTCAACCACCCCATTTTGTTGAGGGGTATAAGGTGCTTGAAAATTCATGCTTGATGCCCTCTTCATCAAGAAATTCTTCAACATAGGTGTTCCGGAACTCCGAGCCATTATCACTTCTCACTTTCTTGATTGGTAGCCCGAATTCCCTTTGTGCTCTTCTAATGAAGGTCTTCACCTTTCCTTGCACTTCACTCTTGTCAAACACAAAGAACACCCACGTGAAGCGAGAATAATCATCAACAATAACTAAGCCATATTTGTTACCGCCAATACTTATGTAGGCCACCGGTCCAAATAGATCCATGTGGATGAGCTCCAACGGGCTTGAAGTAGTGAGGATGCTATTTGGTGGGTGAGGTGCTCCTACTTGCTTTCCGGCTTGGCATGCTTTGCAAATCCTATCTTTCTCAAAATGTACATTTGTTAGTCCAAGGATGTGTTCATCTTTCAAAAGTTTGGCCAAGTTCCTCATGCCAACATGGGCTAGACGGCGATGCCAAAGCCAACCCATGCTAGATTTTGCCACTAGACAAGTCTTGGGAGAAACTTTACTTTTGTTGAGATCAGCTAGGTAAAGCCTCCCCCTCAAGCGACCCGTGAGGACAATAGAGGAATCCTCCCTTTTTATGATCGACACATCCTTATCCGTGAAGTGGCAATCAAAACCAATCTCACTAAGTTGTGAAACCGATAATAGATTGTAACCCAACGGATCAACATGAAGAACATTTGTAATTGAGTAATTTTGAGATATAGGAATATCACCTACACCGATGACTTCTCCTTTTGTATCCCCTCCATATGCAATGGTTTCCCTTGGTCCTTCCAAATGGAGATAAGATGAGAACATACTCTTTTCTCTCGGTCATATGATGTGTACATCCGCTATCAAGCACCCAACTTGATCCACCGGAGGAGTATGCCTACAAAACAATTTAGTTCCTTCTTTTAGGTCCCCAATTTGACTTGGGGCCTTCCACGTTAGTAACCAAAACTTTTGGAACCCATAATGATCTTTTCACATATATGTTGGACTCATTTCCAACATACGTGGCAACAACTTTACCAACATTGTTGCGTCTCAACACATAGCTAGGAGGTATGTCTCTAGATGCATGGGCTTTGCTCTTGTTGGGACCCAAGTTTCTTCTAGGCACCATTGGATGATTTTCAACCTGCATACAAGTGTTAGAGGCCCTGGAGCCATGCTGCTTCTGAGTCTTGCTCCTTTTCTTTGTCTTGTCTTTACAGTCCCCGGAACTTCCGAGAATTTTCTCGGAACCTCCGAGTTGGACTGGTCCGAGTCGCTCGAGACTTCCGGACTCGGAACCTCCGGGCTTGGAGGTCGGAACCTCCGGGGTCTGGGAGAACAGAAATCCAGAACTCTTGAATTCAAGGCATTCTTTTTCTTTGATGATTTTTCTTTCATTGGTCTTGCCACCTTCAATATATCCAAAGCCTGGATTCTTGCTTCTCTCTAACACTTTCCTCTTGGTGAATCTTGCTCTTTTGTTTTCTTCACCCATGCATCCTCTAGCTATGTTGAGTTCAACCCAGCAATTTCTTTCTTTAAAGCTTCCATGTTAGCAAGATTAGTGGCATAAGATTCAATATCAACATGATAACATCTATCACAGCCCTTGCTAGTAGACGCACTAGAGTTGCCTTTTACCTTCGAGGGATGTGAGGTGCTACTCCAAAGGAGGCTATATTGCTCCTCAAGCTCTTCATTCCTCAACTTGAGAGAATTACATTGAGCTTGAGTGACAGTAAGGTCCTCCTTGAGAGTAGCTATGACACTCTTCGCTTGGTTGACTTCCAAACGCAAAGCCTCAATCTCACTTCTATCGGAGATAATGGTGTCTTGGCTTTTCTCTAGTTCAACTATTAGCTTAGCCATAAAATCTCTAGATTGCTCATCCATTTCACGAACAAGTTGGTTAGCTTCTTCATCACTAGTATCATCACTAGAGTCCATTTCCGACTCATCACTAGGTTGAGGAAAGGGTTTTGGGGCTGTTTTTACCTTCTCACCCTTGGCCATGAGACAATGAATGGATGTGCTCTCTTCATCATCGGTTAAATTGTTGAACAATCTTGAGGTGGAGGGAAGCTTCTTGATAGCCACGGTTGCAATTTTCTTCCCTTCCTCTTCACTAGAGCTTTCATCCCCGGAGTTCCATTCATGACCAATGTGGGCTTCACCACCATAGTGTCTTCTCTTGTAGTGTGGTTTTTGATCTTTCTTGTAGTTCCCTTTACCCTTGTCATTCCTATTTTCTCTCTTCTCATTAGGGCAATCAGCAATGAAGTGCTCGGTACTTCCACAATTGTAGCAAGTTCTCTTTTTCTTGTTGGGAAACTTCCTCTTGGCAAACTTGTACCCTTGCTTCTTCAATCCTCTCTTGTAGGTCTTCATGAACAAGGCCATGTCCCCAATCTCAATATGAGAACCTTCATCTTCATCTTCGCTTGAATCACTTGTGGAGCTCTCTACTTCCACCCTTTTGGACTTTGACTTAAGAGGCTTGGAAGAAGTAGTGTGCTTGGATGAAGAGGAGGGTTTGCTTGACTTGTGGGAATGGAGAGCGACCTCTTTAACCTTCAAGTTGTTTAACTTAGCCTTCAACTCCCCAATCTTCTTTCTATGTTGAATTTCCTTGTCCATGAGCTCATGTGTAAGAATTCTTCCAAGAACATTATTTGGAGAGAGTTCCTCAAACCTTTTCTTCTCTCTAATCAAGGTGACTAGAGTGGGATTCCTTGGTGCAAAAGCCTCCAACATCACCTTCACAACAAAGTGGTCATCTAGCTCATCACCACCTAGACCTCTTATCTTTCCAACAATGACCATCAACCTATCAAACATCTCTTGTGGCCCCTCTCCATCAAAGATAGTAAATCTATTGAGTTCGGCCATCAATATGTTGATCTTGGATTTCTTGACCTTATCAACACCCTCATGTGCAATGTGGAGAATGTCCCAAATCTCCTTGGCAATCTCAAGTCCACTAACACGGTTATACTCTTGGGCATTCAAGGCACTAAGGAGTATGCTTGTAGCTTGACCATTCCTCCTAATGTTGCGACGATCACTTGGAGTGAGGTTCCTAAAGTCTTTGGGATCTTCAAAACCTACACACACAATATTCCACAATTCCAAGCTTAAGCCGATTAAATAAGCTTTCATCATATGCTTCCATTTGGCAAAGTTAGTCCCATCGAATTGGGGTAATTTGCCAACGGGAATAGTCACTTCATCCTTGGATTTGACATCCAAGGAATCATAGTTAAAGGATACGCTTTTGTAGTCATTCTTTGCTTTGGGCTTCGACTTTGGCTTGATTGTTCGCTTGGGAATTCTTATGCCGTAGTACTCATCATCATCATCTCCATTCTCACTAGATGAGGACGACGATGAGGATGACGAGGATGGTGATGGAGATGGTGAAGGTGTTCTTTTTCTTCTTTTCTTTTCTTCTTTCTTTCTCTTCTTCTTCTTTTCTTGCTTGCTGTCTTCTTTCTTCTTTTCTTCTTCTTCTTTCTTCTTGTTCTCTTTCTTGCTTTTCTTGCTTCCTTCCTTGGAGCTTTCCTTCACAGCCTTTTTAAGCTTTTCAAACTTCTCTTGAGCTGATGTATCGCCCACTTCCGAGGCATCACTTTCAGCCTCGCTTGGTATGTCTTCAAACTCCTCTTCTTCGTGCCTGTCATCATCACTTGCCATATCCTCACACGGTTAGGTGTTTACGAGGATGACCCGCTCTGATACCAATTGAAAGGATCGAGGCAATATGGCCTAGAGGGGGGTGAATAGGCCTGCACACAGAATTTAAACTTTTCTGCGAAAACACTGTCAGACCTCGGAACCTCCGAGATTTTTCTCAGAACCTCCGAACGAGGCAGCCTCCGAGAATAAACTCAGAACTTCCGACAGCTGTTAGAACAGAGCATAAATAACTTGAGCTGCGAGAAACTTGATGGAAACCAGATCTACTAAATTCTAGGAGGTACTTAGGACCTAGCAAGAAGATTTCTAAGCAAAGTACAAGCTAGGAAGGCACCACAAAGTAGATCGGGAGCAAACCCTAATAGATCTAGTCAAGCACAAGCATGAACAAGTAAGTAAACAAGAGCACGCATGAGACAAAGATTTATCCCGTGGTCAGCTCGCCACAAAGGCTTGCTTACGTCCACGTTGTTGAGGAGGCCACAAAAGGCTAGGGACCACAAAGGTCAACTCCTCTCTCACACCTATCACTTTGGGTAATAGGTGGAGGCTTTCCACTAGAATCACAAAGGGTAATACAAACACCTTGGAGCTTCCACAAATCGGTTTGGAGAGCTTCCAAGAACCTCTATCCGTCTAGGAGCAAAGCTCCAAGAGTAATAGATCCACCAAGCTTGCTAGGGTTCTTCCAAGTGCTCAAGTACCGAGGGAGAGGAGATTGGCTCACTAACTCACTTCAAGAATCCACTCTCAATCAATGCTAGGCAAGGATTTGGAAGAGAGTAGGTTAGGAGTGAATGCAAGGTGAGAGAAACAGCAAGAAACGGCGTTCTGTGCAGTGGGAGGAAGAAGATAACCGTTGGGGGACCGTGGAGTATAAATACCCCTAGATCCAGAACAGTAACGGCTATATTCTAGAGTTCGGAACCTCCGAGAAAAATCTCGGAACTTCCGACTTTTGAAAACTCTACAGACTGTAGCCCGTACGGTCGGAACCTCCTAGAAAATCTTCGGAACCTCCGAACAGCAATCAGCAGGAGCAAAACAGCTGCAGGTTACTTCCCTTGGGATGAGGATCAAGGTTTAGGAAAGATGGATTATGAGCACTTGAAACCACCCTAACTCACCATTAGTATCCCTCTTGATAGTACGGATTGTCCTATACTCAAATTCAAAAGATAAAATAAATAAACTCCTCCAAGTAGCATAGGCATCCTTTTTTAACAAGTTGAGGGGTCACCAATCATTCTTTTGCACCTGTGATAATAACTCTAAGCTGCACAATAAACTCAAAGGCTCGTTAGCTCTTTAATTGTGTGGTCAACATCACCAAAACCCTCATAGGGCTTGATTGCACTTACAATCTCCATCTTTTTGGTAAATGTTGACAACCCAATTAAAGTTTACAATTTAATTTGAAAGATTGAGCTTTTGATGATTTGAGTACAAGTCTCCCCCTCAATGTATGCATGTACCTTTTGAATAGGGAAAAATGTCTTAACCGACAATTAAGTTGCATACATTGTGAGTAAAAGTGTCAAGAAAGTTGTACTCAAGCCATCGAGGGGTGCAAAAGAAGTGTAGCAGATAATACGTGATGCATATGCCATGTGAGAACAAACAGAGAGTTATCTGTTAGCAGAGTTCGGAACCTCCGAGAAAGTTTCCGGAACCTCCAGGAGTTGGAGCCTCCGGAAAAATTCTCAGAACCTCCGAGGTCTGCAATAGATACTCCAACAGAAAACAACACACAGGCAGAGCAACAGATATGACCAGAAAAATAGCAGCTAGATAAAGATAACAGCATCCAACACATCTAGCCCTATTACATCCATCACAAAGGTTTTAAAGTTTGCAAATCCCATTCATGACCATAACCAGAACCTGCTTGCCAACAGAGGCAAGCTAAAAGCTTTACAGCAGTTCACCATTTAACCAATAGGAGTTATGAGAGAATAGTTAGCACTCTCATCTCACCAAAAGAACAAAAGAATTTTTGTGGTTAGCAGCCACCAGAAGGAGCTCCAGGTCTTCAGATGCTTCTCAATCTTCATATCTCTCCCCCTTTGTCAACAGTTTAGCAAAAAGGAGAGAAAAGAAGAGAGGAAGTGAGAACAGAACCTAGGGAAATCACTCCTCATCACTGAAGTCAGAGTCCTCCTCCTCCGCTTCAGGGACTGTGCTGTCAGAACCAAGGTCAGAACCAGATGAGGAGAGGTCTATGGGCCTTCTGACAGGTCTGCCAGCAGTGGCCTTCCTCCTGAGTCTAGCACCAGATGAGGAACCCATAGCCTTCTTACCAGCAGCCTCTTTCCTCAGTCTGGCCATTTTAGCACCTAGTGGCTCATCATCTTCTTCATCTCCATCAAAGTGGGCAGCAGGAGTATCCTCAGCCATGGGACTAGCAGGCTCCTTCTCACCCTCATCCTCACTAGTAGTGTACTCTGGAAAGTCAGGAAAGAGAGGAGGAGGATGGTGCATGGCATCGAAGGACAGCCCCTGGTGCTTTAGCAATCTGTTCATATCTTCCCTGAGCTCAAAAAGCTGATGGGAAGTCCATCTGCAGTACCTCCAGGTGTCCCTCACCATCCCTCTCAGCTTATGCAGTCCAGCAGGCATGGGAGCTTTGCTGGGTCCTTCTTCTCCTACTGCTGAACCAGATTTGGGTGGCTTGGTGCTAGCCTTCTTGAGAATGTGCTCCTCCACAATATGCTGCTTCTTCTGATGCTGCCACTGCTTCACTTGGTAGGATGCATGCTCAACATCTTTCTTGTAGCTGACCCCGGAAACCATCTCTATCATGTACATAAGGTATGGAGCATAAGGCAGGTTGCACTTCCCACTCTCTGTCACTTCTACCAAGTTGTACCAGATGAATCTGCTCACAGAGAATGGCCTAGCTCCAGGCAGCAACCTAGCCAGCAGATTTGGTGCAAATCTCCTAAGGCTGGTTGAGTCACTGCCCCCTTTTGGATATATGGTTTCCCTGAACATGTTGTTGAGCACATAATACACTGATTTCAGAGCAGTGGTAGAGCCATCAGCCAACTCCTCATACTCATAAGTTGCAGCAATCTTGTTGGGGTTCATATGAGCCTCAAAGTGGATAATGTCAGCCTCCCTATCCTCCTTGCTGAACCCAAACAGCCTAGCAAAAGTGACAAAATCAATCTTGTAATGTACCCCTTCTGTCATCCAGTGTATGGTCTCCTTGTTGTCTTCATGAAAGAAGGTAGCATGAAACTGAGCTAAAACCTCTATGTTCCATTCATATTTGAAGCTCATGATGTCTCTCATCTTATACTTGTCCACCAAATCAAGCACCTCTTCCTTTACAGGTTCCTCTGCAGCCTCCAGATGGGTAAAGTCAATCCACTTCATCTTGATCAGCTTCATCTTGGTGTTTAGGACACTCTCATAGAACTTGAAGTGGAAAACAGACCAAAATCTATAATCTATAGCTGCCATCTTGGGGTTCGCATAAGGATTTTCCTCTCTGGCTTTCTTGACCAAGAACCCTGCTCCATCATAGTTAGTGTGCTCAATGTACACAGAGTTATCATACTTGGTTGGAGGATGTCTTTTGAGCAACCCCTTGTGGTACTTGAGATAGGTTGAGTCTATTTCTCCTAAAGGCATGTCATCTTCCAGCTCTATAGGGATTGTCTTGCCTTCACTCCCTCCATTATCCTCTACATGGGCAGTAGACCCAGATCCTCTCCCTCCTGACAGACTACCACCTTTGCCCCTCCTAGGGGTGGCCTTTCCTCTGCTGCCACTGCCACCAGCTGTTGCTCTTGCTGCTAATTTGAAGGCCCTTTCACCAGCAGGTGTCTCAAAGGGTGGCCTCTGCCTCTTGGTGTATGTCTTGTCAACAGGAGTGCCAGACATCTGTCAGGGAGAAATATGAGCAGCAGATAAGAGTGGGATCAGGACTGATAAGAACAGAGGATCAAGATAGGCATAATGTTCAATTGATTAATTTTCAGTGGAATTTTGAATCACAGACTGTCACTTGATAGTACAGACACCGGAACCGCCGAGAAAGTTTCCGGAACCTCCAGGAGTTGGAGCCTCCGGAAAAATTCTCAGAACCTCCGAAGTCAGTGTACTGACAGAGGACAGTTTGTTGATTCAACTTTCAACTGAATTTTAACCAAGGAAGCAAACATGATTGAATTTAACTAGGACATGTGAGAAAGGATGTTACAGATGAAGTGAAGTTCAGTGGAACTTTGAATCAAGGTCAGCTTACAATGGGTTACCGGGTTCGGAACCTATGAGAATTTTCTCGGAACCTCCGAGCCCCCGTCAACCTTCGCACTCGACATTTGATTCAACTTTCAACTAAACCTAAGCTTCACTTGCATCACGGAGCATTCGGGGCAAGGAGAAATAGGCGGCATTCTACGATTCCAAGATTTAGAACCCTAACAAAGCATGTAGACCTAGGAATTAGGGTTAGGGCTAGAGTAAGGCCTCTGATTACCTTGATTGGGATCAAGGAGATGGAAGACGAAGATCTTAAAGAGATGTTCACGCCAGGGGATCGACAGGAGAGGGTGCAGATTGACACCTTTTTCTTCTTCTCCGAACTGGATCCGAGCGAACCCTTCCTTGACACTCCCCAGCGGCGACCCACGAACGAGGAAGACGGCACGGCTTCGCGCGGGTAGCCCGCAAGAGGTGTGGTCACCGGCGGCGAGGGAAGCGGCGGAGGTGAGGCGGTGGAGAAGGATGGTGTGGTGCGGTTTTCCTTCGGGAGAGAGAGAGAGAGGGGCGGTGAAACTGGATCTGAGAGGGTTGACCGCGGTGAAAGGGAACGGCTGGTTTACCCTAGGTAAAGGAATATTCTTCGAAGATGCCTTATTCCCTTTAACTCCCCTTCGGTTGAGACTGAGCGCTAAGTCTGTAAAGATTGGAGCTTCCGATGATTTTTTCAGAACTTCTGAGCCCCGGAGCCTCCAAAGATTTTCTCGTAGCTTCCGAAGTTTGAATTCCAAAGACAGTTAACTTCTACTCCTTTTGAGATTTTGAAATTTCTATCAACTGAGATTCTTAGGTCATGGTACCCTTGACTCAAGTGGCTAGAAAACAAGCATTCACACACACAACTATAGCCACTTAAGACAAGTTAGGGATAAGAAAATAGATTTTGAAAAACCTTTAAGATAGAGTTTTCACACACATTTTTCAAACAAAAATTTTCAGAGAAAACTAACAGATTGAAGCAAACAATTAAGGCATGCTAGAGATCAAACCACGCAACGAGAATCAAGAATATTTAGTTCATTCCTTAAGCTACAAAACCTTGACTCATCGAGAGGTTTAGTGAAGATATCGGCTAGTTGCTTGTCGGTGCTCACATGACTTAAAACGATATCTCCTTTTGCTTCGTGGTCTCTCAAGAAGTGATGACGGATGTCTATATGTTTTGTGCGAGAATGGCTTACGGGGTTGTTTGCAAGCTTTATGGCACTTTCATTGTCACACAAAAGTGGGATATGGGAAAAGTGACATCCGTAATCTTTTAAGGTTTGCTTCATCCAAAGTAGTTGAGCACAACATGCGCCGGCTGCAACATACTCGGCCTCGGCGGTGGAAAGGGCTACTGAGTTTTGCTTTTTAGAACTCCAAGACACTAGAGACCTACCAATGTGCTCTTTCTATCTACTTTACAACCGGCATAATCGGAATCCGAATAGCCAAGTAGATCGAAAGTGGAGCCCTTAGGATACCACAAGCCAAGGTTAGGGGTATGCACTAGATATCTCAAGATTCTCTTTACGGCCATGAGCTGGCACTCTTTCGGGTTAGCTTGAAATCTAGCACACATGCACACGCTAAGCATAATATCCGGCCTAGATGCACATAAGTAAAGAAGGGAGCCGATCATGGAGCGATATACCTTTTGATCCACGGATTTCCCTTCTTCATTGAGGTCCATGTGTCCATTGGTAGGCATTGGAGTCTTGATGGGCTTTGCCTTGTCCATGTCAAACTTCTTTAACATATCCCTTGTATACTTGGTTTGACATATGAACGTCCCTTCTTTAGCTTGTTTGATTTGAAATCCAAGAAAGAACTTGAGCTCACCCATCATGGACATTTCAAACCTCTTTGTCATCACCCTACTAAACTCTTCACAAAAAGTTTCATTAGTACTACCAAATATTATGTCATCGACGTATATTTGGCACACAAAAATATGACCATCAACTTTTCTAGTAAAGAGAGTAGCATCGGCTTTGCCTATTTCAAAGCCTTGCTTAAGCAAGAAATCCTTAAGGCATTCATACCATGCTCTTGGTGCTTGCTTTAGCCCATAGAGCGCCTTATGGAGTTTGTAGACATGATTAGGACGCTTGGGATCTTAAAAACCCGGTGGTTGCTTAACATATACTTCTTCGGAGAGTGGTCCATTGAGAAATGCACTCTTGACATCCATTTGATAGAGCTTGAAGTCATGATGGGCAGCGAAAACTAGTAGAAATCGAATTGCTTCAAGTCTTGCTACCGGTGCATATGTTTCTCCAAAGTCTAGTCCTTCAACTTGGGTGTACCCTTGAGCAACCAATCTTGCTTTGTTCCTAGTCACAATACCAAACTCATCTTGCTTGTTCCGAAAGACCCATTTGGTGCCAATGATGTTTGTGTTTGGTCTCTCCACCAACTCCCACACTTGGTTTCTTTCAAAGTTGTTCAACTCCTCTTGCATAGCCACCACCCAATCCGGATCCTCGAGAGCTTGCTCTACCTTGGTTTGTTCAAGAGAGGAAACAAACGAGTAAAATGCACAAAAATTCTTAAGACGAGATCGTGTTGTTACCCCTCTCTTTATGCTCCCAAGAATATTGTCAATGGGATGATCCCGTTGAATGACTTGATGTACACGAGGATGTGATGGTCCAAGAGGTTGGTGTAGAGGTTGATCTTTATCATCTTCATCAGCTTGGGGCTCAGATGTACTTGCTTGGACATCCCCTTGCTGATCAATCTGCTGGTTCAGGGTGTCTTGTGGTGTTGAACTTCCAGACCCCGGAACCTCCGGAGAATTTCGCGGAGGTTGGATTCCAGTGCCAGTTCCCGGAACCTCCGAGGAAATTCTCGGAACCTCCGAAGTCTGCACTGCTCCTGAACCAGTGGCTTCTGGCCCTTCGAGTGGTGTTGAAGCTTGTGCTTGGTTTTAATCTTCCTCTTGTGCCTCAACTGGTCTAACATCACCTATGGCCATTTGCTTGATTGCTTCACAAGATGGCTTCTCTTTACCTACAACATTCAAATCAACTTGCTCTACTTGAGAGCCATTAGATTCATCAAAGGTCAAATCTACCGTGACTTCAATCCTTCCGGTGGTTAGATTGAAGACTCGATAAGCATGCTCATTTGGACCATAACCAAGAAGAAATCCTTCGTCAACCTTCGGTGCAAACTTAGAGGTTCGGGGTCTCTTGTTTAGAATGAAACATTTGCACCCAAACACTCTAAAGTAAGACACCTTGGGCTTTTTACCGGTAATAAGCTCATAGGAGGTCTTCTTGTGAAACTTGTGAAGATAGAGGCGGTTGATTGCATGGCAAGCCGTGTTGATAGCTTCGGCCCAAAAGATGTCTTGAGTCTTGTACTCATCCAACATGGTTCTTGCCATCTCGATAAGAGTTCTATTCTTTCTCTCAACCACCCCATTTTGTTGAGGGGTATAAGGTGCTTGAAAATTCATGCTTGATGCCCTCTTCATCAAGAAATTCTTCAACATAGGTGTTCGGAACTCCGAGCCATTATCACTTCTCACTTTCTTGATTGGTAGCCCGAATTCCCTTTGTGCTCTTCTAATGAAGGTCTTCACCTTTCCTTGCACTTCACTCTTGTCAAACACAAAGAACACCCACGTGAAGCGAGAATAATCATCAACAATAACTAAGCCATATTTGTTACCGCCAATACTTATGTAGGCCACCGGTCCAAATAGATCCATGTGGATGAGCTCCAACGGGCTTGAAGTAGTGAGGATGCTATTTGGTGGGTGAGGTGCTCCTACTTGCTTTCCGGCTTGGCATGCTTTGCAAATCCTATCTTTCTCAAAATGTACATTTGTTAGTCCAAGGGATGTGTTCATCTTTCAAAAGTTTGGCCAAGTTCCTCATGCCAACATGGGCTAGACGGCGATGCCAAAGCCAACCCATGCTAGATTTTGCCACTAGACAAGTCTTGGGAGAAACTTTACTTTTGTTGAGATCAACTAGGTAAAGCCTCCCCCTCAAGCGACCCGTGAGGACAATAGAGGAATCCTCCCTTTTTATGATGGACACATCCTTATCCGTGAAGTGGCAATCAAAACCAATCTCACTAAGTTGTGAACCCGATAATAGATTGTAACCCAATGGATCAACATGAAGAACATTTGTAATTGAGTAATTTTGAGATATAGGAATATCACCTACACCGATGACTTCTCCTTTTGTATCCCCTCCATATGCAATGGTTTCCCTTGGTCCTTCCAAATGGAGATAAGATGAGAACATACTCTTTTCTCCGGTCATATGATGTGTACATCCGCTATCAAGCACCCAACTTGATCCACCGGAGGAGTATGCCTACAAAACAATTTAGTTCCTTCTTTTAGGTCCCCAATTTGACTTGGGGCCTTCCACGTTAGTAACCAAAACTTTTGGAACCCATAGTGATCTTTTCACATATATGTTGGACTCATTTCCAACATACGTGGCAACAACTTTACCAACATTGTTGCGTCTCAACACATAGCTAGGAGGTATGTCTCTAGATGCATGGGCTTTGCTCTTGTTGGGACTCAAGTTTCTTCTAGGCACCATTGGATGATTTTCAACCTGCATACAAGTGTTAGAGGCCCTGGAGCCATGCTGCTTCTGAGTCTTGCTCCTTTTCTTTGTCTTGTCTTTACAGTCCCGAACTTCCGAGAATTTTCTCGGAACCTCCGAGTTGGACCGTCCGAGTCGCTCGAGACTTCCAGACTCCGGAACCTCCGGGCTTGGAGGTCGGAACCTCCGGGTCCGGGAGAACGAAATCCGAACTCTTGAATTCAAGGCATTCTTTTTCTTTGATGATTTTTCTTTCATTGGTCTTGCCACCTTCAATATATCCAAAGCCTGGATTCTTGCTTCTCTCTAACACTTTCCTCTTGGTGAATCTTGCTCTTTTGTTTTCTTCACCCATGCATCCTCTAGCTATGATTGAGTTCAACCTAGCAATTTCTTTCTTTAAAGCTTCCATGTTAGCAAGATTAGTGGCATAAGATTCAATATCAACATGATAACATCTATCACAGCCCTTGCTAGTAGACGCACTAGAGTTGCCTTTTACCTTCGAGGGATGTGAGGTGCTACTCCAAAGGAGGCTATATTGCTCCTCAAGCTCTTCATTCCTCAACTTGAGAGAATTACATTGAGCTTGAGTGACAAGAAGGTTCTCCTTGAGAGTAGCTATGACACTCTTCGCTTGGTTGACTTCCAAACGCAAAGCCTCAATCTCACTTCTATCGGAGATAATGGTGTCTTGGCTTTTCTCTAGTTCAACTATTAGCTTAGCCATAAAATCTCTAGATTGCTCATCCATTTCACGAACAAGTTGGTTAGCTTCTTCATCACTAGTATCATCACTAGAGTCCATTTCCGACTCATCACTAGGTTGAGGAAAGGGTTTTGGGGCTGTTTTTACCTTCTCGCCCTTGGCCACGAGACAATGAATGGATGTGCTCTCTTCATCATCGGTTAAATTGTTGAACAATCTTGAGGTGGAGGGAAGCTTCTTGATAGCCACGGTTGCAATTTTCTTCCCTTCCTCTTCACTAGAGCTTTCATCCCCGGAGTTCCATTCATGACCAATGTGGGCTTCACCACCATAGTGTCTTCTCTTGTAGTGTGGTTTTTGATCTTTCTTGTAGTTCCCTTTACCCTTGTCATTCCTATTTTCTCTCTTCTCATTAGGGCAATCAGCAATGAAGTGCTCGGTACTTCCACAATTGTAGCAAGTTCTCTTTTTCTTGTTGGGAAACTTCCTCTTGGCAAACTTGTACCCTTGCTTCTTCAATCCTCTCTTGTAGGTCTTCATGAACAAGGCCATGTCCCCAATCTCAATATGAGAACCTTCATCTTCATCTTCGCTTGAATCACTTGTGGAGCTCTCTACTTCCACCCTTTTGGACTTTGACTTAAGAGGCTTGGAAGAAGTAGTGTGCTTGGATGAAGAGGAGGGTTTGCTTGACTTGTGAGAATGGAGAGCGACCTCTTTAACCTTCAAGTTGTTTAACTTAGCCTTCAACTCCCCAATCTTCTTTCTATGTTGAATTTCCTTGTCCATGAGCTCATGTGTAAGAATTCTTCCAAGAACATTATTTGGAGAGAGTTCCTCAAACCTTTTCTTCTCTCTAATCAAGGTGACTAGAGTGGGATTCCTTGGTGCAAAAGCCTCCAACATCACCTTCACAACAAAGTGGTCATCTAGCTCATCACCACCTAGACCTCTTATCTTTCCAACAATGACCATCAACCTATCAAACATCTCTTGTGGCCCCTCTCCATCAAAGATAGTAAATCTATTGAGTTCGGCCATCAATATGTTGATCTTGGATTTCTTGACCTTGTCAACACCCTCATGTGCAATGTGGAGAATGTCCCAAATCTCCTTGGCAATCTCAAGTCCACTAACACGGTTATACTCTTGGGCATTCAAGGCACTAAGGAGTATGCTTGTAGCTTGACCATTCCTCCTAATGTTGCGATGATCACTTGGAGTGAGGTTCCTAAAGTCTTTGGGATCTTCAAAACCTACACACACAATATTCCACAAATCCAAGCTTAAGCCGATTAAATAAGCTTTCATCATATGCTTCCATTTGGCAAAGTTAGTCCCATCGAATTGGGGTAATTTGCCAACGGGAATAGTCACTTCATCCTTGGATTTGACATCCAAGGAATCATAGTTAAAGGATACGCTTTTGTAGTCATTCTTTGCTTTGGGCTTCGACTTTGGCTTGATTGTTCGCTTGGGAATTCTTATGCCGTAGTACTCATCATCATCATCTCCATTCTCACTAGATGAGGACGACGATGAGGATGACGAGGATGGTGATGGAGATGGTGAAGGTGTTCTTTTTCTTCTTTTCTTTTCTTCTTTCTTTCTCTTCTTCTTCTTTTCTTGCTTGCTGTCTTCTTTCTTCTTTTCTTCTTCTTCTTTCTTCTTGTTCTCTTTCTTGCTTTTCTTGCTTCCTTCCTTGGAGCTTTCCTTCACAGCCTTTTTAAGCTTTTCAAACTTCTCTTGAGCTGATGTATCGCCCACTTCCGAGGCACCACTTTCAGCCTCGCTTGGTATGTCTTCAAACTCCTCTTCTTCGTGCCTGTCATCATCACTTGCCATATCCTCACACGGTTAGGTGTTTACGAGGATGACCCGCTCTGATACCAATTGAAAGGATCGAGGCAATATGGCCTAGAGGGGGGTGAATAGGCCTGCACACATAATTTAAACTTTTCTGCGAAAACACTGTCAGACCTCGGAACCTCCGAGATTTTTCTCAGAACCTCCGAACGAGGCAGCCTCCGAGAATAAACTCAGAACTTCCGACAAACCGTTAGAACAGAGCATAAATAACTTGAGCTGCGAGAAACTTGATGGAAACCAGATCTACTAAATTCTAGGAGGTACTTAGGACCTAACAAGAAGATTTCTAAGCAAAGTACAAGCTAGGAAGGCACCACAAAGTAGATCGGGAGCAAACCCTAATAGATCTAGTCAAGCACAAGCATGAACAAGTAAGTAAACAAGAGCACGCATGAGACAAAGATTTATCCCGTGGTTCAGCTCGCCACAAAGGCTTGCTTACGTCCACGTTGTTGAGGAGGCCACAAAAGGCTAGGGACCACAAAGGTCAACTCCTCTCTCACACCTATCACTTTGGGTAATAGGTGGAGGCTTTCCACTAGAATCACAAAGGGTAATACAAACACCTTGGAGCTTCCACAAATCGGTTTGGAGAGCTTCCAAGAACCTCTATCCGTCTAGGAGCAAAGCTCCAAGAGTAATAGATCCACCAAGCTTGCTAGGGTTCTTCCAAGTGCTCAAGTACCGAGGGAGAGGAGATTGGCTCACTAACTCACTTCAAGAATCCACTCTCAATCAATGCTAGGCAAGGATTTGGAAGAGAGTAGGTTAGGAGTGAATGCAAGGTGAGAGAAACAGCAAGAAACGGCGTTCTGTGCAGTGGGAGGAAGAAGATAACCGTTGGGGGACTGTGGGGTATAAATACCCCCAGATCCAGAACAGTAACGGCTATATTCCAGAGTTCGGAACCTCCGAGAAAAATCTCGGAACTTCCGACTTTTGAAAACTCTGCAGACTGTAGCCCGTACGGTCGGAACCTCCGAGAAAATCTTCGGAACCTCCGAACAAAGAATCGACGGGAGCAAAACAAATTGCGCAGGTTACTTCCCTTGGGATGAGGATCAAGGTTTAGGAAAGATGGATTATGAGCACTTGAAACCACCCTAACTCACCATTAGTATCCCTCTTGATAGTACGGATTGTCCTATACTCAAATTCAAAAGATAAAATAAATAAACTCCTCCAAGTAGCATAGGCATCCTTTTTTAACAAGTTGAGGGGTCACCAATCATTCTTTTGCACCTGTGATAATAACTCTAAGCTGCACAATAAACTCAAAGGCTCATTAGCTCTTTAATTGTGTGGTCAACATCACCAAAATCCTCATAGGGCTTGATTGCACTTACACAGTGCGAGTCCGCGCTCCGCGAAGCGCACGAACATCGGAATCTTGTCCTCGCTCTTCTCCATGGGGTACGGTGTCGTATGGACCTCCCTGGGCCCACTACCTCGATGGGTACCAGGATCGACTACTCGGTGGGCCCCTGGGACTACCCGGCTTGCGCTACACGGCACCTGAAGGCGTGAAGCACAAGGACTACGCAGGAGTAGTACTCGGTTAGGGAGCTGTACATGTTCCGCACTGTGAGGACTCCTAGACGTACTCGACTAGTACTCTCTCCCTACTCCGACTTGTAACCCTGCCTCCCGGACCATATAAGGCGGGGCAGGGACCGATCTCTAGGATCATCTCATCTCATACAACTCACGGCGCACTATTGCACCATCTTGTAATCGTGCCCAATCAATCCAGAGCTACACAGCATACAGGACGTAGGGTATGATGCACCTCGCGGCCCGAACCTGTCTAAATTGTGTGCCACGTGTCTCTTCCTTCGAGTTACCGATCTCGGCGAGTGACATTCATCTACTCCGGGTACTCCCCTTAGTAGGTTGCCAGTCTAAAATGCCGACAGCTGGCGCGCCAGGTAGGGGGTCTCGCCCGAGATCACATGGCGAACTCGACAGCTCCCGTCCGCTTCAAGCCAACCGTCGCCTTCAACCGCGGCGACACCTTCGTGTTCGGCGCCTGGGTCTGTACCGCTGACGGCGCGGGTTCCTTCCAGCGCCGCCTCACCGTGGAGCCCAACCCGAAGACTGGCCTCGTGACACTTCCAGAAGTCGTCACAGGCGAACTCGCCGGCAAATTCGGCGAAATTTCGCTCTTCAACCTCCACGCTGACTTCGAGCTCGAGTCCGCTTCCAACTCGAACTCGACGTCGCCATGGGCCATCGCATGCGAGCCGGCTGCTCAGCCATCGCAGGCGGTCCCCTCACCCCGCAAGCGCTCCGCGCGTGGCCCCCGCATCCTCAGCTGGGCCCGCACGGGGGCTCCCACTTCGCACCGGGTCGGCAAGGAGCCCGTACCCGAGTACAGCTCGGACTCCGACGCCACCCCCGATCGCGCTCCGGACTCCAACCCCCTCTCCGAGTTCTACTCGAACCCGGACTACGAGTTCGACTTCGGGTCGGACCTTGAGGAGCCCGAGTCCGAGGACAACTCCACCGAGCTTCCCCTGTCAGGGCCAGCCTCTGGGCTAGTTATAACATCCACACCGGCCGGGAGATACATCTACTGGCCAGACTGCAAGCCCACTGACCTGATAAGGGAAGACTCATTCTACGTCGCCTACATCGACTCGCTACCGTTCCAGGAGGGAACACCCCTAGCTCGGGCTGACTCAAGCACACCAACTGAGGTGGCGCCCTCTGAGTCCAGCCTTGGCACCCCCGATCGCCAAGTCTTCATGGCTGTCGGCGACACCCCAGGGCCTTCAGGCACGGCTCAGGACAAGTACCTGGAAGACATCTCCTCTGACGAGCTCTCTACTGATGCTCCACTAAACGAGACTCCGGCGGACAGAGACGCTCGACGTGAACGTAACCGGAAGCGCAACGAACGTCGTCGGCGCCTCCGCGACAACTTCCCCCTCCGCAACCTTGCGGAAGCTATTGAGGCGGTCGAGAGCAGAGTACACACTACCCCCGAGCAGTGCCTCATGTCGATCACAGCGATCGCACGACAGGCTCAGGGCATACACGCTGGAGAGGTCATCGCCAAGCTCGCCGAAGAAGCCTACTTCATACGGGTCGACAACAGAGTCAACCAACCTCCTCCGGCCAGACCCCGCGACAACGAAGCTACTAGTCGCAGCGCCAACAACGGTCCCAACCGTACTCGAGCTTACCTCCCAGCCGAGCCAAACCGTCGTCGCTCCAACGCCGGCGGACCTTCACAACGCGACCATAGCAACCGAGAAGTCGTCCCTCACCGTGCTCCGGCCGGCGGGGGCGGCAATGATCCCGACGGCGGCGGCAGCGACGGCGGCAGCCTCCAATCACGGGGCCAACGAGAGGGCCGGGAGGCGGCGGCGGCCGCGGCGGCCGAGGCCACGCGAACAGCCACGCCTCCGGCGCCTCGCAGGGCGGCTACGACGCTCGCCAGAAGATTGAAGAGCTACGGCGGAAGAAGTCGACCACCGCAGCTGAGGGCGACGGCTTCCCCGCCTTCTCACCTCGACTTCGCAACTTGCTCCTCCCCGACAAATTCAAGCCTTTGGGGATCACCAAGTATGATGCGAAGCAGGATCCCATCCAGTGGCTCAGGTGCTACGCCCTCTCCATCGAGAACGCTGGCGGCAACAGCGACACCAAGTGCCTCTACTTCCCCTTCTGCCTGGACCAAGCACCACTCACTTGGCTCGAGTCGCTGGATAAGCACTCGATCGACAAGTGGGACCAGCTGAAGGAGCAGTTCACAAGCAACTTCCCAGGCGCCATGGACCGATCGGGTACTCGCATGGACCTGGCCATGATCAAGCAGGAACAAGGCGAGACCCTCCGCAAGTACATGCGCCGCTTTTTCGACAAGCGCGCTACCGTCGTCGACGTCACTGACAAGGAGGTCATCGACCTCTTCCAAGACGGCCTCTACCACCGCCGCACCTTCGAAGACTTCGGTCGTCGCCGCCCCAGGTCCATCCCCCACCTCAAGGACATGATCACGTCCTTGGCGGATGAAGAAGACAAGGCCAATGCCAAGTACGACGCAATCCGTGGCAAGACCAAGCAGAACCAGGGCGGCGGCAGTGGCAGCAATGCGAACCAGGGCGGTCGCAACAACAACTACTACTACTACTACTCGGGTCCCAACCGCAAGCGCAAGCCAGACAACACTGTCGCGGCTATCCAGCGCCCTGCGAAAGGGAACTCGAAGAAGAACTCCGGCGGTTTCAAAGACCTGCTGAAGGAGAAGTGCCCGTGGCATCCAAACGGCAACCACACTACCGAACAGTGCTACCAACTCAGGCACGCACTCAAGGAGATGCCAGAGCCACCGCACCCTCATGATCAAAAGGGCAAGAAGAAAGACGGCGACAACAACGAGACCGTCAACGTCCTCTTCGGCGGATTGCCCAGCAGGCGGGAGCAGAAGGCTACCCATCGTGAAGTGATGTCCATTGAGCCAGCGGTCCCGACTCCTCTCAGGTGGTCGGAGGTACCCATCACCTTCTCCCGCGCGGATCAATGGACCAGCTTCTCTGAACCAGGACGGTTCCCCCTCGTCCTGAAGCCAGTGGTGGCGGGCTCCAAACTCAACAAGGTGCTCATCGACGGTGGAAGCGGGCTCAACGTCCTCTTCACCAAGACCTTGAAGAAAATGAAGCTCGACATCACTCACATGCTCACCAAGAGCAACATGCCCTTCTACGGCATCATCCCCGGCAACGCGGCTATTCCACTGGGCTCAGCGGTCCTGCCAGTTACCTTCGGGGCATCTCGGGACAACTATCGTACCGAGTACATCAAGTTCGAGGTCGCGGACTTCGAGACCTCCTACCACGCCATCCTCGGCAGACCGGCCATCGCCAAGTTCATGGCGGTGCCCCACTACACCTACTTGGTACTCAAGATGCCAAGCCCAGCCGGTGTACTCTCCCTCCAAGGGGACCTGAAGATCTCCCACGACTGCGACACAGAAGCCGTGGAGATCGCTTCCACAAATCAAGTACCCAACGCGATGATGGAGGTCTACACGGCGTCGAAGAAGCTTGCCACAAGTGAACTCGACATCCCAGAGAAGTCTGACAGCACCAACAAGCCTCAGCCACCTGAGGAGGTACTCGTCAAGACGATCAACCTTGGAACAGGTGATCCCAGCAAGACCACCACCATCGGGGCAGGCCTCGACCCCAAATAGGAAGACGCGCTCATCAGCTTCCTTCGAGCTAATCGCGACATCTTCGCGTGGAAGCCAGCGGACATGCCAGGAGTGCCCAGGGAGCTGATTGAGCACTGCCTCAACGTCAATCCTAAGGCCACCCCAAGCGACAACACCTCAGACGCTTTGCCGACGACAGACGGGACGCCATCAAGAAGGAACTCGCCAAACTACTCGCGGCCGGCTTCATCAGAGAAGTCTTCCATCCTGAGTGGCTCACCAACCTCGTCCTCGTCCGCAAGAAGAACTCGAACGAGTGGAGGATGTGCGTCGACTACACTGACCTCAACAAGCACTGCCCCAAGGACCCCTTCGGGTTGCCGCGGATTGATCAAGTCATCGACTCCACGGCGGGCTGCGACCTACTCGCTTCCTCGAGCGCTACTCCGGTACCACCGGATCGCGATCAAGGAAGAAGACCGAGGAGAAGACCGCGTTCATCACCCCCCGTTTGGCGCGTATCGCTACACGACCATGTCCTTCGGGTTGAAGAACGCCGGTGCTACCTACCAACGAGCTATCCGGGCACCGCTTCAAGAGGCGGCTCAACAAGAACGTCGAAGCCTACGTGGATGACGTGGTCGTCAAGACCAGAAACTCCAGTACCCTCATCGACGACCTTGAAGAGACTTTCGCATCACTGCGCGAGTACTGCTGGAAGCTCAACCCGAACAAGTGCGTCTTCGACGTACCTTCAAGCAAACTACTTGGCTTCATCATCAGCCAGCGCGGCATCAAAGCCAACCCCGAGAAGATCTCCGCCATCACCAGCATGCAAGCTCCCACGAGCATCAAAGATGTCCGAAGGCGACGGGGGTGCATGGCGGCGCCGAACCGCATTCATCTCGAGGCTAGGAGAACGGGGACTCCCCTTCTTCAAACTACTCAAGCATCAAGAGAAGTTCGTGTGGACTCCAGAGGCGGATCAAGCCCTTGCCCAGCTCAAGGACTTCCTATCGAAGCCACCGATCCTCACGGCTCCTCACAAGGGCGAGCAGCTACTGCTCTACCTTGCTGCGACTACTCATGTGGTCAGTACTGCCACCGTTGTCGAGCGGCATGAAGACGACCACGCCTACCCAGTCCAGCGCCCAGTCTACTTCGTCAGTGAGGTTCTATCACAGTCCAAGGCCCGCTATCGGCCGTGCGGGGAAGCTGCACCGCGCGTACTCATCACCTCGTGGAAGCTGCGACACTACTTCCAGCAGTACTCGATCTCCGTGGTCACCGACTACCCGCTCGGCGACATCCTGCGGAACCAAGATGCTACTGGAAGAATCTCCAAGTGGGCGGTCGAGCTCGGCGCCCTCACTATCGACTTCAAGCCACGCACAGCCATCAAGTCGCAGGCACTAGTCGACTTCATGGCAGAGTGGCGGGAGAACCAGCTACCCACTCCCACCGTGCAACCAGAGCATTGAGTGATGTACTTTGACGGCTCACTCAACCTCAAGGGCGCAGGTAAAGGGGTACTCCTGATTTCTCCAACGGGCGAACAACTCAAGTACGTCCTGCAGATCTTCTGGAAGGTCTCAAACAACGAAGCCAAGTACGAAGCCCTCCTACATGGGCTCCGCCTCGCGACTTCATTGGGCATCAAGCGGCTACTAGTCTATGGCGACTCCGCAGTGGTCATCAACCAAGTCAACAAATCCTGGGATCGCAACAAGGAGAACATCGACGCCTACTGCCTAAAAGTCCGCAAGCTTGAGAACAAGTTCTACGGTCTCGAGTTCCATCACATCGTCCGCGACAACAACGTTGCAGCGGACGTCCTCTCGAAGCTCGGATCCACCCGCGCTCAAGTACCAGCGGGTGTCTTCATTCACGAGCTTCACGCGCCATCCATCCCGGAGCCGGCGCCACCGACCACTGTCCCAGCTCATCAACCAGCCGGGCAGGAGGTCATGATGATCGACGTGGACTGGAGGCAACCCTTCATCGACTACCTCAGCGAGCAGAAGGTCCCCTCCGACAAGAACTCGGCTGAGCAGCTCGTTCGCCGCGCCAAGTCCTACGTCCTCGTCGCAGATAAGCTTTACAAGCGGGGCGCATCTTCCGGAGTACTCATGAAGTGCGTCCCTCGTGAAGAAGGCAAGGACATCTTGGAGGAGATCCACAAGGGCATCTGCGGCAACCACGCGTCCTCGCGCACGATGGTCAGCAAAGCCTTCCGGCGAGCTTTCTACTGGCCCACAGCTCTGGGCGATGCCGAAGAACTCGTCAAGAGGTGCCAAGGATGTCAATACTTCGCCAAGCAGCAACACGTCCCAGCCTACAAGCTAGTCACCATACCGCCAACCTGGCCCTTCGCTTGCTGGGGGCTCGACATGATTGGCCACTGCCAACTGCGCCAGGAGGATTCAACAGGGTACTGGTGGCTATCGACAAGTTCACCAAGTGGATCGAGGTCAAGCCGGTCACATGCCCCAAGGCTGACAGAGTACTCGACTTCCTGGATGAACTCGTACATCGCTACGGACTACCCCACCGCATCATCACAGACCTGGGCTCCAACTTCAACAACCACCAGTTCTGGGAGTACTGCGAGAACAGTGGGATCGACGTCCGATACGTCTCAGTTGCCCATCCACGGGCCAACGGACAAGTCGAGCGCGCCAATGGGATGGTGCTCGACGCTCTCAAGAAGCGGCTACACGACGCTGCTAACTCCAAAGGGGGCAAGTGGATCAAGGAACTACCCAATGCACTCTGGGGGCTACGGACTCAGCCATCCAAGCCAACGGGGCAATCCCCCTACTTCCTGGTCTACGGCTCCGAAGCAATCCTCCCTACCGACGTCATATGGAACTCGCCAGCAGTGGAGCACTATGACGAAGGCGTCTCAGAAGACAGCAGACGAGTTGACATCGACAGCCTCGAAGAAGCTCGCTGCGCTGCCCTCGTCCAGTCAGCAAGGTACCTAGAGGGTATCCGACGCTACCATGATCGCAACGTCAAGGAACGCTCCTTCAACGTTGGTGATCTCGTCCTCCGCCGTATCCAGAACACGGAAGGACTACACAAGCTCAGCTCCCCCTGGGAAGGTCCCTTCACCGTTGCAAAGGTGACCGGGCCGGGCTCCTACCGCCTCCAAACACTTGAAGGCGAAGACATCAACAACTCATGGAACGTCGACCAGCTCTGTCGATTCTACGCCTAGTCTACACGACTACTCCGGGGTTCAAGTCTACACGACTACACCAACACCCCACCGCCGTAAGCGGCCTCCGGGTCCTGGCTCCAGTCTCCGGACTTCTCCTCTCCAGGCTCCAGCCTACACGGCTACTTACGGAACCTGGGCTGCGACGAGCGTCAAGGACTCTAGCAACGGTCTACTGAGAGACCACACTCCAAGATCCAGCCTGCACGGCTACCTACGGATCTACGATCCAGCCTACACGGCTACCTACGGATCTACTGCTGCAAGCGGCTACCCGCTCCAGCTCTACTCAGCTGTAAGCGGCCTCCGGGTCCAAGCGACTACTCTGTAACTACGGCCCTGGCCATCCAGGTGTACTTCTTCAGTAATAAAGTTTGATCGTTCATCAACTTCTTTACTGTCTACTCCCTACAATGGGACCACTACTGCCGAGTACGACTACTCGCATCCACTCCATGATGGGGCTCCGCACTCTGAGATCGCGGCTACGAGTACTCATTGCTGGAAATTTTCTTTCATTGATACTTAAGCAATTCATTACAATTGTTTTTTGTACAACCCTGGCTACTAGCTATCTATTACAGGGCTACTGGAGGTTAAGCTTCTCAGCTACTTGCTCCGCGATGGGAGCCATCTGCTCCAGCAGCTCTGCATACTGCTCATCAATGCAGTTGGTGGCTACTCCGCCGGCGACTACTTCCACTGGGGCCTTCGGGAAGTACGACTTCATGAAGGCCAATATTTGCCTTGGGATCGCCCTCGCCATGTGCTTCACGTAGGCCGCCAGCCGACTTGGAGCTTCCTTGAGGCGATCCACAAGTGGAGCAATCTTGGGGCCGCCCGGGTGCGGCACCAGGAGCCTTGCGATCGGCAGTGCGGCTTCCTCAAGCTCCTTCAGTTGGGCCCGCAGTGCCTCGCAGTCTTCATTCAACTTCTGCAAGGATTAGTAGCAGTTGACGAGATCGCGGTCAGAGGCAATCCGGAGCTCCATGTGCTTCTCGCACTCGAAGGCAAGTTCTTTGTAGTCGAGCTCGAGTACACGGCGGGCTTCTTGCTCCCGGTAGAAGAGGTTCTTCATGCTCGTCTCCGAGGACTTCGGTACCGCTCCACCCGGCCCTCAAGCTGCGCAACACGGCAACAGTACAGCGGGTCAGGGACTTCTCGACCTCCAACAAGTACCCGACAAGTTCAGCAGCATACCTTTGTTCTTGTTGCGGAGGCCCTTATTCTTCCGCACCAAGTCATCGCCCTTCGGCTGCAACTCTTGGACGTCGTTGTGGTATTTGGCGAAGGCGGCGTCGAGCCTCGACTGCATGGCAGCCGCGTGCTTCCGCGACTTCACAAGTTGCTCTTCCAGCGCCTTAGCCCGGAGCACCGCGTCACCATAGCCTTGCAGCATATTGGACATGTCGCGGGACCGCTCCGCAACGTCCTGCACGGACAACTCAAGTCACACGAGTACTCAACAAAAAGAGGATTGACTACTCAGAAGCTATGGCTACTTACCTTCATCCACTGCTCGGCCTAGCGGATCGCCTCCAGGTGCTTCGCCACCGTTGCAGGCTCGACAAGATCATCTGCGAGCAGCTCTATCCCGCCGCGACTACTCACGGTGGCCTCCGTCATCGGTGCAGAGCGGATGGGCTCTGCGTCCTGGATCTCCGGGGAGCGGATAGCCACCTCCAGAGCAACCTCTGGCGACGTGGTGACGCCCTCTCCCCCGGCCGTCACGGCGGCCTCCTCGACGACTTCTTCCACAGGCTCGGGGGCTCCTCCCTCAGCCTCCGGGACCTCTGGTGTCGACTTCTGCATGGGCACCCCCGTAGGGATGTCACTGCCTTCAGCCTCAGCGCCTGTCAAAGAGAAGACAAGTGCATCAGCAATTACGACTACCCCTCGAGGAGCTCCATAGCTTCAGAAGAGTACTAACCTTCGACTACGCTGGCCTCCGGCAGCGGCGCTTCGGTAGCTGGCGGCTCGGGCACCGCCTGGGACGCGGGAGTGGACTCCTCTGCGGGCGGCGCGACTTCTTCCGCCACCGCTGATGAGGGCTCATCCCCCTCCCAGGATAAATCCGTGGATTTCCTGCAGAAGCACACACAATTGGTCGTCAGTCAACATCGACTACTACAACAAGTACTACTCGTGAAGATGCAGTACTTACAAGTTCGACCGGACTATTGTCACGGTCGGGGCGCCAAGGATGCTGGCGATATCGACCAGTCCACCCTCGGCGGGCGCCTCCTCCTACGCCCATGCGGCTACCGCCTCCTCCACAGCAGCGGCGGCCGGCGCAGTACCCTCTTGCGCTCCTGAAGCCACCACCTCTTCAACGACGGCGGTTACAGGCTCCGTGCTCCCCTGTGGAGCAGGGGGCTGGCGCTCCAGCTGCGCCAAGAGCTCCTCGACAGTGGGGGCTGGACTACGACTTCCAGCTGGCTCCCCCACTGTGTCCCACACGCCTTCGTCGCCCTCTTCGACGGGCTCCGTTGGCGGCACCTCCTGCATAAAAGGAAGACTACTCATCAGCAATGGTACTCGCACGAAGGGGTACTCGACTACTCTAGTCAAGACATCTTACCTCCTGAGGCGTGGTCTCTGAGACCTTAAGCTTCTTCGTCACCCGCTTCCTGGTGGGGTTGCGCGGCTTCCGTGGCGGTGCAGCCAGACTAGCCTCCAGGCTAGTCGGGGGTTCTTGTACCAGAGGCACATGAGGTAAGCCTGGGCGGCTAAACCTTGACCGCAACTGAAAACGGTCCTGCAACGTCTCGTCGTCGTCGTCGTCATCGTCATCGAAGGTGTCCTCCACGATGACGGTGTCATCGCCTGCACCGACTTTTCGCCGCTCTTTCTCCTTGGCCTTCCCCTCCTTCGGGATCTCGATCCCACTTGGGGGCGGCTGCGGCTCGGAGATGAACTTCTTCAAGTCATCCTGCAAGACACGAAGACGTCAGCAAGTCTACACCAAGTAATGACTACTCGACTAAAGGAGTACGACTACTCACCTCCTTTGGCGGGCGCGCGGCGGAGTACTCCTGGACAGGGCACGCCGTGTACGGCGGCATATCTTTGAAGATCCGCGACAGCCTCTCGACGATGTCGCTGTCGTCCAGCTTGCCTCCGGGCATCCGCGACGTGTCGTCGTCGCCGGTGTACTCGAAGCCCAAGGTGTCTCGAGCCATCAATGGCTGCACCCTCCGCTTCATGAAACTGAAGGCCACGTTCTCGGCCCTCAGTCCCGCTTCCCTGAGCACCTTGATGCGTGCCGGCGGCTCGGAAGCTGGATCCCCTCCTGCATGGTGGGCTCCGTGTTCCACCACTCGCGGTGCCTGGGCTGCCGTCTGCTCGGCTTCGGCAGGCCAGGGTGGCGGTTCGTGATGTAGAACCACCTTGTCTTCCAGTCAGTGTTGGAGTCAACAAGCTTGTACGCCAGATACTGCTCTGTGGCGTCTTCTCTCAATTGGATGTTGGCTCCTCCGACTACCCTTGGGTTGGTGGCACTTGGCTGCGGCTTGACCCGGAAGAACTTCTGGAAAAGGATCCAGTGCGGCTTGATCCCAAGGAAGGCCTCGCAGAAGTGCACGAAGACCGCGGTGTGGAAGATGTCGTTGGGGTTCAGGTTCAGGTACTCGACTCCATAGTACCCGAGGAGACCCTTGAAGAAATCGCTGGCCGGGAGCGCAAGCCCGCGCTCCACGAACCGCGCGAACATTGGAATCTCGTCTTCGGCCTTCTCCATTGGATACGGATCTCCAGCAGCGGCCCTCCACATGTCGACCTCTTTCTCCTGGATGAACCCGCTGTTCAGGAGAGCCAACAGATCTTCCGTATTCACCTTGGATTTCTTCCACTCACGGCTTGGATCAGCCCGTGGTGGAGACATCGGCGACGCTACTCCGGTGGCGGCTGCGGCGGCCTCCTCGCGGCCCCTCTTCTTCTCGGCAGCTTTCGACGACTTGGATGGTGACGGCTTCATTCTCCAAGAACAAAACGTCTTCACGCGCATCCGCACGAGGGCTACCCTAAAAGCTTTGGGTGGCGGCGCACTTGGATCTACTACGGCGGCAGCGTGCATTGGGAGTAGATCTACCTCAGATGGAAAACAAATGGCTACATCTCGAATGGGTGAAAAACCCTAAGGGTTTTGGCTTCTATTTATAAGCCAAACTGGCTCCGCAACGGCCAGATGGCTAAGTTCACGCGCAGCTGACTCAGCGGCTCAGCGTGACCCTTCGTATTCTACTAGTCGACGCGCCTCACCTCGGGGGCTCGGCTACTTCTACTCGACTACCTGGGAAGTGGCTAGTCTCAAGAGCATCTTAGGACACATTCTTCAAGATGACCCTTCAATTCGAGAGGAAGTACTCGACTCAAGGCTCGGGGGCTCCGTGCCACGTGTCCTTCGGTTTTTTCTCCCGGATTCTTCGAGATTTTCTTGCCAAGACTTCAGATGGACCCTCAGTCAGAGCCTGCGGCTCAACCTAAGGCTCGGGGGCTACTCCATATGGAGTGCGATTTTGCAATTGCACCTCCATATCAGCTCTGGCTTCAAGACAAGACAGGCAGTTTTTGAAGACCTTCGAAGGCAGTGCTCGAGGACGCTTGGGACTACTCGAGAAGACTTCAAGATTGCTCAAACATCAGCTGGAGTACATTCCAGCCTCGGGATGCTTCGACTATTCTTGAGGACTTTTGACTTGTAGCACTCGGGGACGCTTGAGGACTACTCGTTAAGGCCGTCAAGACTACTTGAAGCTATCCTTCTCGACTACAAAGTACTCGGGGGCTTGTCGTGTGGACCTCCCTGGGCCCACTACCTCGGTGGGTACCAGGACCGACTACTCAGTGGGCCCCTGGGACTACCCGGCTTGCGCTACACGGCACCTGAAGGCGTGAAGCACAAGGACTACGCAGGAGTAGTACTCGGTTAGGGGAGCTGTACATGTTCCGCACTGTATGGAGGACTCCTAGACGTACTCGACTAGTACTCTCTCCCTACTCTGACTTGTAACCCTGCCTCCCGGACTATATAAGGCGAGGCAGGGACCGATCTCTAGGATCATCTCATCTCATACAACTCACGGCGCACTATTGCACCATCTTGTAATCGTGCCCAATCAATCCAGAGCTACGCAGCATACAGGACGTAGGGTATTACGCACCTCGTGACCCGAACCTATCTAAATTGTGTGCCACGTGTCTCTTCCTTCGAGTTACCGATCTCGGCGAGTCACATTCATCTACTTCGGGTACTCCCCTTAGTAGGTAGCCGGTCTAAAACACCGACATACGGGTCCCCGGCGGCGGCCCTCCAACTGTCCATCTCCTTTTCACGGATGAATCCACTGTTGAGGAGAGCCAGCAGATCTTCGGTCTTCGTCTTCGACTTTTTCCACTCGCGGCTCGGATCTGGCCGCAGTGGAGACATCGGTGGCGCTGCCCCCGCGGCAGCCACAGCGGCCTCTTCGCGGCCCCTCTTCTTCCCGGCGATCTTCGCAGACTTGGACGGTGACGGCTTCATTCTCCAAGTGCACGGCGTCTTCACGCGCATTCGCTCGGGGGCTACTCTGGCAGCTCTGGGTGGCGGCGCGCTTAGATCTACAGCGGCGGCGGCGTGCGCTGGAGGAGAATCTGGCCAAGATCTATTCGAAATGGCTACAGTAGCGATGGGTGGAAAACCCTAAGGGTTTTGGCTTCTATTTATAAGTCAAAATGGCCCTCCAACGGCCAGATGGATAAGTCCGCGCTCGGCTGACTCAGCGGCCGTGCGTGACTCTTCGTATTCTACTAGTCGACGCGCCTCACCTCGGGGGCTCGGCTACTCCTAATCGACTACCTGGGAAGCGACAAGACTCAGGAGCATCTCAGGACACATTCTACAAGATGACCCTTCAATTCGAGAGGAAGTACTCGACTCAAGGCTCGGGGGCTCCGTGCCACGTGTCCTTCGGTTTTTTCTCTCTGGGTTTTTCGGGATATTCTTGCCAAGACTTCAGATGGACCCTCAGCTAGAGCCTACGACTCAACCTAAGGCTCGGGGGCTACTCCATATGGAGTGTGATTTTGCAATCGCACTTCCATATCAGCTTCGGCTTCAAGACAACACGGGCATTTTTGAAGACCTTCGAGGGCAGCACTCGAGGACGCTTGGGACTACTCGAGAAGACTTCAGGATTGCTCAAACATCAGCTGGAGTACATTCCAGCCTCGGGATGCTTCGACTACTCTTGAGGACTTTTGACTTGTAGTACTCGGGGACGCTTGAGGACTACTCGTTAAGGCCGTCAAGATTACTTGAAGCTATCCTTCTCGACTACAAAGTACTCGGGGGCTTGTCGTATGGACCTCCCTGGGCCCGCTACCTCGGTGGGTACCAGGACCGACTACTCGGTGGGCCCCTGGGACTATCCGACTTGCGCTACACGGCACCTGATGGCGTGGAGCACAAGGACTACGGAGGAGAAGTACTCGGTTAGGAAGCTGTACATGTCCCGCACTGTATGGAAGACTCCTAGACGTACTCGACTAGTACTCTCTCCCTACTCCGACTTGTAACCCTGCCTCCCGGGCTATATAAGGCGAGGCAGGGACCTTTCTCTAGGCATCTCATGCAATCTCATCTCACGGTGCATAATTACACCATCTTGTAATCGTGCCCAATCAATCCAGAGCTACGCAGCATACAGGACGTAGGGTATTACGCACCTCGCGGCCTGAACCTGTCTAAATTGTGTGCCACGTGTCTCTTCCTTCGAGTTACCGATCTCGGCGAGGCCACATTCATCTACTTCGCGTACTCCCCTTAGTAGGTTGCCGGTCTAAAACACCGACACCTACCCCAACATGAGCATGTACACGCACCTTCTTCATCCTGGGAGCGCGTCCGGCCATGGTATGCCCCTCCAGCAGACTAGATCGGACGTCGTGCCGCAGCGGCAAGGTCGTCCACCTCGCCAAGGTCTCCCCCAATGAGGGCCAGAGATCGTCATGGCAAGCAAGTACTCGCGACGTCGGGGCGAGGAGGTGCTGGTTCAAGTCGCTCAGGCAATGGCAGGCAGCGGCCGGCAGCGCCGATCATGGTAGATGACGTTAACGAAGAAGAGGAAGAACAGGAAGACGACAACATGTTCAACCAGCATGGCCAGGTACAATATCTACTTGATATGCAATTAGTAATGGAAATTATTGAATATGGAATGGTTGTTCTCCAATTTATTCTCAGCATTGCAATTAGTAATGGAAATTGTGATGTGGATGATTGAATATAGAATGATCTATTATTGAGTAGATTGAAGTATCAAGCATGAATTTTGTAAAATATGGACAACATTTAAATGTTTTCTGAATTTTGTGTCATTTTTATTACCCTTTTTTGCTTTTGGGTCCAAGTGTGTGTTGAGATGGTGCCAAAAGGTTCAGGTCAACCTTTCTGGCTCAAGAAGCTTTTGGTGATCTCAGTGGTACCTTGTTATTTGGGTGGGCACATTTGTACCTTGTAGGCCCAAGTGTGGCAAGCCTTGTGTTTTATAACTGCTAGTAACAGTTATCAAGTCTCCAGTTTGTATTTGTAGCGATCTAGTCAGTTACATAATACATGATTATTTTTGTAGGATCACTCTTTTGTAACCCTGTAATTTACCAATGTCATTTAGGTGTACATCTGTTCGAATTCTCCTAGCAATTGCTGCATATTATGACTATGAGATATGGCAAATGGATGTCAAAACCGCTTTCCTTAATGAACATCTTAGTGAGGATGTGTACATGACACAGCCTGAAGGTTTTGTCGACCCTGAAAATGCTGGGAAAATATGTAAGCTTCAGAGGTCCATTTATGGATTGAAGCAAGCATCTCAAAGTTGGAATGTTCGTTTTGATGAAGTAGTCAAAGGGTTTGGCTTCATCAAGAATGAAGAAGAGCCTTGTGTTTACAAAAGGGCTAGTGGGAGCGCACTTGTGTTTCTGGTCCTATATGCGGATGACATATTGCTGATCGGAAATGATATTCCAATGCTTGAAGCCGTTAAAACCTCATTGAAAAAGAGTTTTTCGATGAAGGATTTAGGAGAGGTGGATTATGTTCTGGGGATAAAGATCTATAGAGATAGATCAAAGAGACTAATTGGATTAAGCCAAGATACGTACATTGACAAGATATTGAATCGGTTCAATATGCAAGATTCCAAGAAAGGTTTCCTGCCAATGTCACATGGTATTACTCTAAGCAAGAGTCAATGTGCTACGACACCTGATGAGCAAAAGAAGATGAGTGCGATTCCTTATGCTTCAGCCATAGGATCCATCATGTATGCTATGCTTTGTACGCGCCCAGATGTCTCCTTTGATCTAAGTGTTACGAGCAGGTACCAATCAGACTTCGGTGAAGATCACTAGACAGTTGTAAAGGGTATCCTTAAGTACTTGAGAAGAACTAAGGATATGTTCCTAATATTTGGAGGCAAAGATGAACTCGTTGTAAAGGGTTACACCGATGCTAGTTTTCAAATAGATAAAGATGACTCCACATCGCAATCCGGATTTGTTTTCTGCCTCAATGGTAGGGCAGTGAGCTGGAAGAGTTCCAAGTAAGATACGATGGCTGATTCGACGACAGAGACCGAGTATATTGCAGCTTCTGAAGCTGCAAAAGAAGCTGTTTGGATCAGAAAATTTGTTTCTGAGTTGGGTGTTGTTCCTAGTGCGTCCAGTCCAGTGGACCTCTGTTGTGATAATAGTGGTGCCATTGCGCTTCCAAAGGATCCTAGATCACACAAGAAGTCCAGACATATACTACGGAAGTATCACCTCATCCGTCACTTTGTTGAGAGAGGTGATGTGAAGGTTTGCAAGGTGCACACAGATTCAAACGTTGCTGATCCATTGACAAAGCCTTCCCCTCAACCAAAGCATGGGGCACACATGAGGTCTATGGGTATTAGATACTTACATCAGTGATTCTAGTGTGCGTGGGAGAGTTTGTGTCATGAGCATGTTTATGTAATAATGAATAATTGTTATTTGTTCCATGGATGACTGTCATTTATATTGATTATCGAGTATGTGACTTGATCGTGAAACTCTTTGTTTATAATGATGTTATTCTAAATTATCCCTAGTTTGGGTCGTTATGTGGGACAATAACGACGGAGAGACTAGCACATGCATTAATTGATGATCATGTTTCATGGATCATAGATATGGAGATATCAGATCAATGATGTGGACACATGTTAGTGAACATGGTGTTGGATTGACCCACTCCAAGACAATGTTGGGATTTTTATTTTAAATGCGCCATCAGTTTTTCTTGAGTGTTATACCTACTGGATCCTTAGACCTGAGATCGCCATTGTTTCTCACTGTGTGTAGTGGTGCATCTTGGGGCTACCAAACGCTACTCCGTAAATGGGTAGTTATAAAAGCAGCTTACATGTGTATCATGAAACATGGAATGGGATGTGTGCGGATCAAGATGGAATTTTCCCCTCCTAGATAACAGGAGAGATATCTCTGAGCCCCTCGAGATAGTTGGATTAGAAAGTGCATGGCCTTGCCAAAGTGATCAAGGAGTTAATCAAAATGACTAAAGGTTAGTCACTAATAGAATCCGCTATTAGATCGAGAAAATGGTCGAGCTATCACAAGGGTGGCAGGCATTTCACATTGAGCTTGAGATATGATCTTTATGTGTATTTGTGAGTATCTATGCCCTGATAGGTGCCGCTTTTGACTAGTGATTCAGAAATGGTTTCCACTCACGACCATCTACACATGAACCTAACGGGTCACACACTTAAGGGGTTTTGGAATGTTTGGAAGCTTGCACACTAGGCCAGAAACGATTTGTCCTGGCACTAGCAAATTAGCGTGCTGGCGGGTGCAACTATGAACCGCTAGCAAAGTGGGGGCGCGGGGCGCGGGACAAGAACCGCCAAGATAGAAGCATCACCGCCGGCGGGCGACATAATCCACCCGCCAAAGACAAATGGTACTATTTATGCTGGCGGACGAGTTATGTCGACCGCCAGCATAGAAGCTTTAGTAGGGGCGGCCTACATAAGCGAACCGCCAGCATAAATGGTCCCATTTCTGCTAGCGGGTGGCTTATGTCGACCGCCAGCATGGATCTTTACTACTGGCGGTTTTCATATGCACCCGCCAACACAGTGAAGCTGAAAATAGCTTGAAATTGATACAAGTTACCAATATTTCAACATGCATGGACAGCAACAACAAGTAAAATTCAAACTGAAATATCAACACAAACAACACCTTAGAAAGATTTATTTCATACAAACAACATGCATTGCATGATGACAAATGTTTCAAAGCACACTTAAAACCAACACAAATTAAAGTACAATACATTAGAGGCCTCACTCACAAATCAACACAACTTTGCCTCACTCAAATTTCTTTGACGATCAAGGGTTGTGATATAGCTACCAAGCACTAAACCTATTATCAAGACCACAACAGCGATGATGGTGCCCTGCATGCAGAATCCTTGATTTTTGTTGCGCTTATTCCGATAGCCAATTTCCGCCATAATGTTAATAAGTTGCCCTCTATGGTCTGCAAGTTCAAGCCTCGTTTCATTACTCGCTATCTTCAAATCACTCATCCCCACCTTCAGATCAGAAATGACACACTTCATCTGATTCCATTGTTCCAGAAATTCTGAATTTGCTAGTGGTGGCTCCTGCACCTGCCCCGGCGGATACACAACACTAGACGGTTGTGCCGCTCTTTGTGCTGGCGTTGCACCAACTAAACTGCTGAACGACTGATAGTTTGGCGACAGCAAATGAGCGTGAAATTTTTTCAAATGGTTGATGTATTGATTTTCAAAATAAACTTCCGGACATGAATTAGGGTCCCCCTAAAAGAATAAACAACAAATGTGGCTTCCATCAATAAATTGGATAATTCTATAGACATAAAATTATATCAACCAAATCATTAATAATCAACAATTGTGGATAATTCTATATCTACCGAATCAATAATAATCAACAAATCTACTAATATTATATCAACCAAATCATTAATAATCAACAAATCCTACTAATATTATATCAACTAATAATCAACTAATAATCACTACTATTATATCAACCGAATCAGTACTAATAAAATGAATTAGGGCATGAGATTAAAAACAAACCAAGTGGTTGTTCGGGCACTTGTAGATGATGCTATTTGTCTTGGTCTTGTACCAAATTAACTGGAGCCGACACGACGGGCAGATCAGGAGGGGGAGAGGCACGAACTGGCTATGGTTCGGCGCGACCGAGCTGCTCGCCATGCGACTGCGGTGAACCTGCTCGACGTCGGTCGAGGAACTGGAGGTTGAAGAGTGGATCGACAGTTTGCCGACGGCGGCGGCTAAGGCGCGGCGGCACGCGGGCGAAGCTCACGCACGAGCGGCGGTGGCAGGGGGCAGGTCGTTGCGGCTGCTTGCGGCGGCGGCAGCTTGCGGCGGCGGCTAGGGTTGCTAGCGAGTGTGTGAGTGAGTGAGTGAGTAGTTGAGTCAAACCGCGTTAGGACCAAAGATATTCAGACAAGTGTGTTGGCGGTTGTCTTAACAGCCCGCCAGCAGAGGCATCTGTGCTGGCGAGTGGCTTAATAGCCAGGCAGGAGAGGTATCTGCGCTGGCGGTCAGCTTATGCCACCCGCCAGCATAAATGGACACAATGCTGGCGGTCAACATTAGGCACTGCCAGCGCAGAGATTACTGCTAGCGGTTTCCTTATGCCAACCGCCAGCACAGAGAATCACCCGAGGGGGCGTCAGGCCCTCGAGCGAGGCGGAGATGCGCCCGAGGGGGCGTCAGACCCTCGAGCGAGGCGGAGATGCGCCCGAGGGGGCGTCAGACCCTCGAGCGAAGCGAGTGTGTGAGTGAGTGAGTGAGTGAGTGAGTGAGTGAGTGAGTGAGTGAGTGAGTGAGTGAGTGAGTGAGTGAGTGAGTGAGTGAGTGAGTGAGTGAGTGAGTGAGTGAGTGAGTGAGTCAAACCACATTCCGACCGGAGATATTCCGACAAGTGTGCTGGCGGTTGGCTTAAGAGCCCGCCAGGAGAGATATTACTGCTGGCGGTTGGCTTAAGAGGACCGCCAGCATAAATATACACAGTGCTGGCAGTCACGTATAGCACAGAGATTACTGCTGGCGGTTTCCTTATGCCAACCGCCAGCACTGTGTCTTCTATAAGTATAGACCAGCCCCTTCTTCCCAGCAACCTTCCAATGGCGTTGTGCCCGAGAGGAGCTCGGGAAAAGCTCCAAAAACACCAAATCTAGGGGGGGAGGTTTTGCTCTTGGTTTTCCTGGAGGAGGTGGCTATATAAGGTGAGTTTGTGCTATTTTAACCTTAGTTTTCTCCTTTTATTAATGATTTCTATGTAGTTAGGGATCTAGATCTAGACCTAGGGTTAGCTAGGAGAGAGAGGGGAGTGAAGAGAGATGTTGATTTAGATATTTATTTTTTAAATAGCCTTAGATTTAAATTATATTTAATTATTATTGCAATTATAGAAGCAAGTATACATATTAAATTATTAGTTTGTAATTAAAATTATTATCTTCAATAATTAAATTTATAGAATTTAGTTTTGTTTTCGTTTTTTACATATTAATTAAATGAAGCATAGAGCATACTGAGTTTATAATTAATATAATTACTTCTATAGGTGTTATTTAAGATGGAACATAGAGTGTGGATGTATGGCATACGGAGAAATTCGTCTACATTCTTGACAGAGTTAACAAACTTTCTTGAGGTTGCGCAAAAGCATGCCCAAATTTCTAGGACCAAGCAAATACATTGTCCATGTTGTGATTGTTGCAACAAAATTGTTTGGGAAGATATTAATGCCATCAAGATGCATTTGATAAAGCATGGTTTTGTGAAAGGATACAAAACTTGGTCCCACCATGGTGAAGCAGAAAGTACTTTCAACAATGCAGACATCGGCATCAGGTATGATGAAGTGGGTGATGAAGATGAAGATGAAAATGATAATGTCATGACGGATGATGCTTTTGGCTGTGAAGATCAAAATGATGATCAAACAGATGCACCACAGGTGGACGAGGAATGTGATGTTGATATGGAAGAAATGTTGCGCCACATTGAACCAGAGGTGTTGCTAGGGACTGCTAAAGGGTTAGAAAATTTTGAGACACTAAAGAAGGCAGCAAAGGACCGTATGTATGAGGGTTGTGGGAAGGAGTGGACCGTGTTGCGTTTCATGCTCCATCTTCTGATTGTGAAGGCAAATTTTGGATGGTCGGACAATAGTTTTAACGAACTCCTTACTTTGTTGGCCAATCTACTCCCGAAGCCTAACTTGGTCCCAAGAAACACATATGAAGCAAAGAAGATTATCAACCCATTGAAGATGCGAGTGCAACGAATACACGCATGTAGGAACCATTGCATATTGTACCGCGGTGACTATGCAGAACTAGAGAAGTGTCCAAATTGCGATGCTAATCGTTACAAAAGTAATGCCGATTTTGCTGTGGAACGGGTCATTGCATCTAAAGGCACGAAGAGGAAGGTTGGTGGAAAGAAAAGTGTAATTTCTCAAGTTGAGGAGGAGTATAGTATTGGTACTGCACTGCTACTCAACGTAAAGTCCCTGCATTGGTGATGTGGTACTTGCCGGTGGAGGATCGTCTAAAACGATTGTTCTCGAACCCAAAGACCGCTGAACTAATGACTTGGCACACAGATCGCCCATAGAAGTCTGATGGGAAGCTTCGACATCCTTCTGATGCTCGGCAGTGGAGGACCTTTGATTCCAAGCAAAAAGAGTTTAGAGAAGAAAAAAGAAATATAAGGTTCGCGTTAAGTACAGATGGTATGAATCCATTTGGTGAAAGAAGCAGCACGCACAGCACATGGCCAGTGTTGATGATCATATACAACCTCCCCCCTAGCTATGTCACAAGATAAAGTTCCTTTTGCTTACCATTCTAATCCAAGGACCGAAGCAACCTGGTATTGATATAGATGTCTTCCTGGAGCCATTGATGGAAGAAATGGAGAAGTTTTGGAAACATGGGGTTGAGATGTGGGATGAGTACAGAAGGGAGACATTCACACTTAAGGCAATTATCTTTGTTACCATTAATGATTACCCTACCCTATTTTCTTTGTCGGTCGAGAAAAAGGAAAAACAGGTTGTGTAGTTTGTTTGAATGGTACAATATCTGTGTACCTGAAAGGATCTCAAAAGACAGTGTATATGGGGCACAGACGCTGGCTACTAAGGACTCACAAGTACCGTAAGATGGCAGACTATTTCGATGGAAAGATTGAGAAGTACTCTTTTGCCCCACAACCGGCCACCGGTAGAACCGTATTTGAAATGTGTCAGAAGGTCAAGTTTAAACTTGGTAAGAAATCAAAAGGTGATAATTCAAAAGGGGGAAGGAAGGAGGTCGAAACTACGAGAAAACATTGATGTGCCTTTCAAGAAGATGTCTATATTTTTTAAGTACTTGCCATACCGGGAAGATTTGACGGTGCGCCATGCCATCGATGGGATGCATCTTCAAAAGAATGTGTTTGAAAGCACAATGGGATTCTTAGGCTTAACGAGAAAGGTAAAGGACGGATCGAAGTCGCGTAAGGATCTTGTTGACCTAAAAATTAGGCAAGAACTTCACCCACAACCACGTCTTAATGGTAAGCAGTACCTTCCACCTGCTAGCTTCAACTTAACACAACATGAGAGGTTGGCTATCTGCAAATGCTTGCGCGGGCTGAAAGTGCCAACCGGATTCTCATCCAACATCCGATCATTGGTCTCGTTGAAGGACATGACGCTTACTGGTTGTAACTCTCATGACTGTCATGTGATGATTACTGTTTTTCTCGCGATTGCGATCCGAGCTGTCAAACCAATATTCCTTAAGATGGTCATCACAAGGATGTGCTACTTTTTCAACGTCATTTCACAGAAAGTGGTAGATTGTGTAGAGTTGGCAAGGCTTCAGCTGTTTATGTCAGAAACTCAAGCCCAGCTCGAGATGTGCTTCCCTCCGTCATTTTTTGATATCATGGAACATCTAATGATCCACATGGTCGAGCAAATTACTGAACTAGGACCTATGTACTTTCATCAGATGTGGAAGTACGAACGGTTCATGTCGATTCTCAATGGATACATGAGAAACAAGGCATTTCCAGAGGGAAGCATGATCGAGAGCTACCATAAAGAAGAGAGTGTTGATTGTTGCATAGACTACATAAAAGATAAGAGAGCGATGGGTTTACCGGAATCTCGACACGAAGGCAGATTGTCAGGGAAATGGACCATTGGAAGGAAAAGATTCATTGACGAGGACAACCAACAACTGGAGAAAGCACATGCTAGTGTTCTGCAACAACTTGCAATAGTGGAGCCATTTATCGTGCAACACGAAAATGAGATTCGTGAGGAAAATGATAGTCGGACCGAGGATTGGGTCATCAAAGAGCAAAAGCGTCGTTTCCCATCATGGTTAAAGGAACATGAGCATCTATTTCAAGGAAATTCCATAGATGACACAACGTTGACTAGGTTGGCGGCTGGTCCATCAAGCAATGTTACCTCATGGCAAGCATACGAAATTAATGGGTACACCTACTATACGAAGGCGAAAGACAACAAGAGTGTTGCGTATCAAAATAGTGGTGTTCGCATAGATGCGATTGATAAATCCGGAAACAACATCACTTACTACGGGTTCATAGAGGAAATATGGGAACTTGACTATGGAGAGAATATCAGGTTCCCCGTGTTTCGGTGCCAATGGGTCAAACACCCGAATGGCGTCACAGATGACAATTATGGATTGACACTTGTAGACCTTGCCAATGTAGGTTACAAAGATGATCCATGGGTACTCGCCGAGCGTGTTGCACAAGTTTTCTACATAGCTGATCCTGTCGTATGGACCTCCCTGGGCCCACTACCTCGGTGGGTACCAGGACCGACTACTCGGTGGGCCCCTGGGACTACCCGGCTTGCGCTACACGGCACCTGAAGGCGTGGAGCACAAGGACTACACGGGAGTAGTACTCGGTTAGGAAGGCGTGCATGTTCCGCCCGCGCGAGAGGACTCCTAGACGTACTCGACTAGTACTCTCTTCCTACTCCGACTTGTAACCCTGCCTCCCAGACTATATAAGGCAAGGCAGGGACCGATCTCCCTCATCCAATCTCAGCTCATACAACCCACGGCGCACTATTGCACCATCCTGTAATCGAGCCCTATCAATCCAGAGCTACGCAGCATACAGGACGTAGGGTATTACGCGCCTCGCGGCCCGAACTTTGTCTAAATTGTGTGCCACGTGTCTCTTCCTTCGAGTTACCGATCTCGGCGAGTCACATTCATCTACTTCGGGTACTCCCCGTAGTAGGTTGCCGGTCTAAAACACCGACAGCTGGCGCGCCAGGTAGGGGCTCTCGCTCGAGATCACATGGCGAACTCGACGGCTTCCGTTCACATCAAGCCAACCGTCGCCTTCAACCGCGGCGACACCTTTGTCTTCGGCGCCTGGGTCTGCACTGCTGATGGCGCGGGCTCCTTCCAGCGCCGCTTGATCATGCAACCCGACTCGAGGACAGGCCTTGTGACGCTTCCCGAAGTTGTCACGGGCAAGCTCGCCCGGCAAGTTCGGCGAAATTTCGCTTTCCAACCTCCACGCCGACTTCGAGCTCGAGTCCGTCTCCAACTCGAACCCGACGTCGCCATGGGCCATCGCATGCGAGCCGGCTCCTCGGCCATCGCGAGCGGCCTCGTCACCACGCCGGCGCTCCGCGCGTGGCCCCCGCGTCCCCGGCCGGCCCGCACGGAGGTTCCTGCACCACGCCGGGCCGGCAAGGAGCCCGTACCCGAGTACAACTCGGACTCCGACGCCGTCCCCAACCGCGTCTCGGACTCCAGCCCTCTCTCCGAATTCTTCTCGAACCCGGATTACGAGTTCGACTTTGGGTCGGACCCTGAGGAGCCCGAGTCCGAAGATGACTCCTCTGAGCTTCCCTTGTCGGGGCCGGCCCTGCGGGCCGGTTATAAGATCGACGCCGGCCGGGAAGATACGTCTGCGGCCGGACCGCAAACCTCTGCCGAACTGACAAAGGAGGACTCGCGCTACGTCGCCTACATCGACTCGCTACCGTTCCGGGAGGGAACACCACTAGCCCGGGCGACTCAAACACACCAACCGAGGTGGCACCTTCGAGCCAAGCTTGGGTACCCCCGATCGTCAAGTCTTCATGGCCGCTGGCGACACCCCGGAACCTCGGGCACGGCCGCGGAGACAAGTACTTGGAAGACATCTCCGCGTACGAGCCGTCCGTCGATGCCCCCGCGACGAGACCGACGCCAACGGGGACGCCGGCGCGAACGTAACGGAGGAAGCGCAACGAACGACGCCGGCGGCTCGGAGACAACCTTCCCATCCGCAACCTTGCGGAAGCTCTCGGCGGTTGAGAGCAGAGTCCACACCACTCCCGAGCAATGCCTCATGTCGATCACAACGATCGCACGCCGGAGCTCGGGGCATACGAGCCGGGAGAGGTCATCGCCAAGCTCGCCGAAGAAGCCTACTTCATGCGGGTCGACAAGAGAGTCGGCCAACCTCTCCCCGGCTAAGCCTCGCGACAACGAAGCTACTAGTCGCGGTGTTGACCCCGGTCCTAACCGTACTCGGGCGACATCCCGACCGACCCAAACCGTCGACGCTCCACCGCCGGCGGACCCTCGCGGCAAGACAACGGCAACCGAGAGGTGCGTCCCCCACCGTGCCCCGGCCGGTGGCGGCGGCAACGACCCCGCCGGCGGCGGCGGCCGACGGCGGCGGCTCCAACCACGGGGCCAACAAGAAAGCCGGGAGGCGGCGGCGGCCCGCGGCGGCCGCCGGCCACGCGCATAGCCACGCCTCGGCGCCTCTCGGGGCGGGTACGATGCTCGCCGAGAGAATCGAAGAGTTGCGGCGAGAAGAAGTCGACGACCGCCGCCGAAGGCGACGGCTTCCCCGCCTTCTCACCCGGCTTCGCAACCTCGCTCCTCCCCGACAAGTTCAAGCCTTTGGGGATCACCAAATACGACGCGAAGCGGGATCCCATCCGGTGGCTCCGATGCTACGCTCTCTCCATCGAGAACGGCGGCGGCAACGGCGACACCAAGTGCCTCTACTTCCCCTTCGCCGGGACCAAGCCCCACTCACGTGGCTCGAGTCGCCGGACAAGCACTCAATCGACAAGTGGGACCGACTGAAGGAGCAATTCACAAGCAACTTCGCGGGCGCCATGGGCCGTTCGGGTACTCGCATGGACCTTGCCATGATCAAGCAGGAACAAGGCGAGACCCTCTGCAAGTACATGCGCCGCTTTTTCGACAAGCGCGCTACCGTCGTGGATGTCACCGACAAGGAGGTCATCGACCTCTTCCAAGACGGGCTCTACCATCGCCGCACCTTCGAGGACTTCGGTCTTCGCCGCCCTAAGTCCATTCCCCACCTCAAGGACATGATCACGTCCTGGGCGGACGAAGAGGACAAGGCCAACGCCAAGTACGACGCCACCCGCGGCAAGTCCAAGCAGAACCAAGGTGGCGGCAGCAGCAGCAACCCAAACCAAGGCGGCCGCACCAACAACAACAACTACTACTACTACTACTACTCGGGTCCCAACCGCAAGCGCAAGCCAGACAACACTGTCGCGGCTATCCAGCGCCCCCAGAAAGGGAACTCGAAGAAGAATTCCGGCGGGTTCAAAGACCTGCTGAAGGAGAAGTGCCCGTGGCATCCAAACGGCAACCACACTACTTAGCAGTGCTACCAGCTCAGGCATGCACTCAAGGATACGCCGGAGCCACCGCACCCTCACGATCAGAAGAACAAGAAGAAGGACGGCGACGACAACGACTTCCAAGAACCCGAGAAGACCGTCAACGTCCTCTTCGGCGGACTACCCAGCAGGCGGGAGCAGAAGGCTACTCGCCGCGAAGTGATGTCCATTGAACCAGCGGTTATGACCCCTCTCAGGTGGTCAGAGACTCCTATCACCTTCTCCCGCGCGGACCAATGGACCAGCTTCTCCGAACCAGGACGTTTTCCTCTCGTCCTGAAACCAACAGTGGCGGGCTCTAAGCTCAACAAGGTCCTCATCGACGGCGGAAGCGGGCTCAACGTCCTCTTCACCAAGGCCCTGAAGAAGATGAACCTTGACGTCACCCCCATGCTCGACAAGAGCAGCATGCCTTTCTAAGGCATCGTCCCAGGCAACGCGGCTATCCCACTAGGCTCAGTGGTACTGCCAGTTACCTTCGGGGCGTCTCGCGACAACTACCGCACCGAGTACATCAAGTTCGAGGTCGCGGATATCGAGACTTCTTACCATGCCATCCTCGGCAGACCGGCCATCGCCAAGTTCATGGCGGTGCCCCACTACACATACTTGGTACTCAAAATGCCAAGTCCGACTCGGCGTACTCTCCCTCCAAGGGGACTTGAAGATCTCTCACGACCGCGATACGGAGGCCGTGGTGATCGCTTCAACAAACCAAGTACCCAACCCGATGATGGAAGTCTACGCCGCGTCGAAGAAGCTTGCCACAAGCGAACTCGACATTCGGAGAAGTCCGACGGGCCGCCAACAAGCCTCGGCCACCGAGGAGGTACTCGTCGGGCGATCGACCTTGGAACAGGGCGATCCCGGCAAGACCACCACCATCGGAGCCGGCCTCGACCCTAAATAGGAAGACGCGCTCATCGGCTTCCTTCGGGCTAACCGCGACATCTTCGCGTGGAAGCCGACGGACATGCCGGGAGTGCCCGGGGAGCCGATTGAGCACGCGCCTCAACGTCGATCCAAAGGCCACCCCCAAGCGACAACACCTCCGACACTTTGCCGACGACAGACGAGACGCCATCAAGAAGGAGCTCGCCAAGCTCCTGGCGGCAGGCTTCATTCGAGAAGTCTTCCACCCTGAGTGGCTCGCCAACCCCGTCCTCGTCCGCAAGAAGAACTCGAACGAGTGGAGGATGTGCGTCGACTACACCGACCTCAACAAGCACTACCCCAAGGACCCCTTCGGGTTGTCGCGGATTGATCAAGTCATCGACTCCACGGCGGGCCGCGACTCGCTCTGCTTCCTCGATCGCTACTCCGGGTACCACCAGATCGCAATCAAGGAGGAAGACCAGGAGAAGACCGCGTTCATCACCCCGTTTGGCGCGTACTGCTACACGACCATGTCTTTCGGGTTGAAGAACGCCGGCGCTACCTACCAACGGGCCATCCGGGCTCGCTTCAAGCGGCAACTCAACAAGAACGTCGAGGCCTACGTGGATGACGTGGTTGTCAAAACCGGGGGACTCCGGTACCCTCATCGACGACCTTGAAGAGACCTTCGCATCGCTACGCGAGTACCGCCGGGAAGCTTAACCCGAACAAGTGCGTCTTCGGCGTCCCTTCGGGCAAACTACTCGGCTTCATCATCGGCCAACGCGGCATCGAAGCCAACCCCGAGAAGATCTCCGCCATCACCGACGCATGAAAGCTCCCACGAGCATCAAGGACGTCCGAAGCCGACGGGGGTGCATGGCGGCATTGAACGCATTCATCTCGAGGCTAGGAGAACGGGGCCTCCCCTTCTTCAAACTACTCAAGCATCACGAGAGGTTCGTGTGGACCACGAGAGGCGGATCAAGCCCTTGCCCGGCTCAAGGACTTCTGTCGAAACCGCCAATCCTCACGGCTCCTCACAAGGGCGAGCGACTGCGCTCTACCTAGCTGCGACTACTCACGTGGTCGCATCGCCATCGTTGTCGAGCGGCGAGAAGACGGCCACGCCTATCCGGTCCGGCGCCCGGTCTACTTCGTCGGCCGAGGTTCTATCGGAGTCCAAGGCTCGCTATCGGCCGTGCGGGAAGCTCCCCGTACGCTCTACTCATCACCTCGCGGAAGCTACGACACTACTTCCGGGAGTACTCGGTCTCCGTCGTCACCGACTACCCGCTCGGCGACATCCCGAGGAACCAAGACGCCACCGAAGGATCTCCAAATGGGCCGGTCGAGCTCGGCGCCCTCACCATCGACTTCAAGCCACGCACGGCCATCAAGTCGCAAGCACTAGTCGACTTCATGGCGAGTGGCGGGAGAACCCGGCTACCTACTCCCACCGTGCGACCGAGCATTGGGTGATGTACTTTGACGGCTCACTCAACCTCGAGGGCGCGAGCGCGGGGGTACTCTTGATCTCTCCAACGGGCGAACAACTCAAGTACGTCCCGCGGATCTTCCGGAAGGTCTCAAACAACGAAGCCGAGTACGAAGCCCTCCTACACGGGCTCCGCCTCGCGGCTTCACTTGGCATCAAGCGGCTACTAGTCTACGGCGACTCCGCGGTGGTCATCAATCAAGTCAACAAGTCTTGGGACCGCAACAAGGAGAACATGGACGCCTACCCGCCTAGAAGTCCGCAAGCTCGAGAACAAATTCTATGGTCTCGAGTTCCACCACATCGTTCGCGACAACAACGTTGCAGCGGACGTCCTCTCGAAGCTCGGATCCACCCGCGCCCAAGTACCCGCGGCGTCTTCGTCCATGAGCTTCACGCGCCATCCATCCCGGAGCCGGCGCCACCGACCACTGCCCCAGCCCATCAACCAGCTGGGCAGGAGGTCATGATGATCGACGTGGACTGGAGGCAACCCTTCATCGACTACCTCAGCGAGCAGAAGGTCCCCTCCGACAAGAACGCAGCCGAACAACTCGTCCGCCACGCCAAGTCTTACGTCCTCGTCGGCGACAAGCTTTACAAGCGAGGCGCGTCGTCTGGAGTACTCATGAAGTGCGTCCCTCGCGAAGAAGGCAAGGACATCTTGGAGGAGATCCACAAGGGCGTCTGCAGCAACCACGCGTCCTCCCGCACGCCGGTCGGCAAGGCCTTCCGCGAGCCTTCTACTGGCCCACAGCCCTGGGCGATGCCGAAGAACTCGTCGAAGGTGCCAAGGATGTCGGTTCTTCGCCAAGCGGCAACACGTCCCCGCCTACAAGCTAGTCACCATACCGCCAACCCGGCCCTTTGCCTCGCCGGGGGCTCGACATGATTGGGCCACCGCCAACCGCGCCCAGGAGGATTCAACAGGGTACTAGTGGCTATCGACAAGTTCACCAAGTGGATCGAGGTCAAGCCGGTCACATGCCCCAAGGCTGACAGAGTACTCGACTTCCTGGATGAACTCGTACACCGCTACGGGCTACCCCACCGCATCATCACAGACCTGGGGTCCAACTTCAACAACCACCAGTTCTGGGAGTACTGCGAGAACAGCGGGATCGACGTCAGATACGTCTCAGTCGCCCATCCACGGGCCAACGGACAAGTCGAGCGCGCCAATGGGATGGTGCTCGACGCTCTCAAGAAGCGGCCGCACGACGCCGCTAACTCAAAAGGGGGCAAGTGGATCAAGGAACTACCCAACGCACTGCGGGGGCCGCGGACTCAACCATCCAAGCCAACGGGGGCAATCCCCCTACTTCCTGGTCTACGGCTCTGAAGCCATCCTCCCTGCCGACGTCATATGGAACTCGCCAGCAGTGGAGCACTACGACGAAGGCGTCTCAGAAGATAGCAGACGAGTTGATATCGACAGCCTCGAAGAAGCTCGCTGTGCTGCCCTCGTCCAATCAGCAAGGTACCTAGAGGGTATCCGACGCTACCACGACCGCAACGTCAAGGAACGCTCCTTCAACGTTGGAGATCTTGTCCTCCGCCGTATCCAGAACACGGAAGGACTTCACAAGCTCAACTCCCCCTGGGAAGGCCCCTTCACCGTGGCTAAGGTGACCGAGGCCGGGCTCCTACCGCCTCCAAACACTTGAAGGCGAAGAAGTCAACAACTCGTGGAACGTCGACCGGCTCTGTCGATTCTACGCCTAGTCTACACGACTACTCCGGGGTTCATGTCTACACGACTTCATCAACTCCCCTTGCCGCAAGCGACCCTCCGGGTCCCGGCTCCAAGTCTCGGACTACTCTCCTCCGAGTCCCGGCCGGTGCGGCTACCTACGGACCACGGGGGCCGCGACGAACGTCAAGGACTCTAGCGGCGGTCTACCAAGAGACCACACTCCAAGATCCGGCACTGCGCGGTACCTACGGATCCGCGATCCGGCCTACACGGCTATCTACGGATCACCCACCGTAAGCGGCTACCCGCTCCGGTACTACTCGGTTGTAAGTGGCCTTCGGGTCCGGGCGACTACTTGTAACTACGGCCCCGGCCACCCGGGGTGTACTTCTTCAGTAATAAAGTTTGATCGTTCATCAACTTCTTTACTGTCTACTCCCTGCGACGGGACTACTAAGCCGAGTACTACTACTCGCACCTACTCCACGATGGGCGCTCCGCACTCTGAGATCGCGGTTACGAGTACTCATTGATGGAACATCACATTTCATTGATATATGACAAAGTTCATTACAACTGTTTCCTATACAATTACGGCTATTAGCTATCTATGCAGGGCTACTGGAGGTTCAACTTATCGGCTACCTGCTCCGCGATGGGAGCCATCCGCTCCGACAACTCGCGTCTTGCTCATCCGAGCGGTTGGCGGCTACCCCGCCGCAACTACCTCCACCGGGGCCTTCGGGAAGTACGACTTCATGAAGGCCGGCCTCGCTTCGGGATTGACTTGGCCATATGCTTCACGTAGGCGGCCGGCCGGCGCTGGCGCCTCACGAAGTCGATCCGCCAACGGAGCGATCTTGGGGCCGCCGGGGTGCGGCACCGGGAGCCTCGCGATCGGGAGGGCGGCCTCTTCAAGGTCCTTCGGGCTGGGCCGGAGCGCCTCGCGGTCTTCGTTCAACGCACGCAAAGATTTGTAGCAGGTTGACGAGATCCCGTCGGATGCAATCCGCAACTCCATGTGCTTCTCGCACTCGAAGGCCGCCCTCCTTGTAGTCGAGTTCAAGTACCTGGCGGGCTTCCTGCTCCCGGTAGAAGAGATTCTTCATGCTGACCTCCGAGGCCTTCAGCTGCTCTACTTGGCCTTCAAGTTCTGCAACAGCGGAACACAACAACGGGTCAGAGCTTGATGACTTCCAACAAATACCCGACAAGCCAGGAGACATACCTTTATTCTTGTTGCGGAGGCCTTTGTTCTTCCGCACCAGTTCGTCGCCCTTCGCCTGCAAGTCCATCACATCGTTGTGGTACTTGGCGAAGGCGGCGTCAAGCTTCGACTGCATGGCGGCCGCATGCTTCCTCGACTTCACGAGTCGCTCCTCCGGGGCTTCGGCTCGCGATGCACCGTGTCGCCGTAGCCTTGCAGCAGATTCGACTTCTCGCGGGATCGCTCCGCGACGTCCTGCACAAGACAAGTTCAAGTCACGCAGAGTACTCAACGCGAAGGATTGACTACTAGGAGGCAACGGCCACGTACCTTCATCCACTGTTTGGCTCGCCGCATCGCCTCCAGATGCTGCGCCAACACCGCCGGCTCGACAAGATCGTCGACAAGCAGCTCAATCCCGCCACGGCTACTCGACGTAGCCTCCGTCATTGGCGCCGAGCGGATAGGCTCCGCATCCTGGATCTCGGGGGATCGGATTGCCACCTCCAGGGCAACCCCTGGCGACGTGGTAGTCGCCTCCCCCTCGGCGGACTTCTCGACGGTTTCCCCCATGGGCTCGGGGGCTCCTACCGCAGCCTCTGGGGCTTCTGGTGTCAACTCCTGCATGGGCACCCCTGCAGGGATGTCACCTCCTTCAGTGCCTGTCACCAGGGAACACGCGCATCAGTATCTACGACTACTCTTTTTGGGGCTCTACAGCTTCAGGAGGAGTACTCACCTTCGACTACGACCGCCTGCGCGGCGGCGCTTCGGCGGTGGGGGGCTCGGTCGCGGCTTGGGCTTCGGAGCGGGCTCCTCGACGGGCGGCGCGGCCTTTTCGCCTCTGCTGCCGTGGGCTCCTCTCCGTCCCGGCTCAAGTCCGTGGATTTTTCGCACAAGTATTCACGCGAGGGTCGTCGAGATAAAATCGACTACTACAATGAGTACTACTCATGAAGGCGTGGTACTTACAAGTTCGACCGGGACGATAGTCACGGCGGAGCACCGAGGATGCCGGCGATGTCAACCGGTCCACCCTCGGCGGGCGTTTCTTCTTGCGCCTCTTCGACTACCGCCTCCTCCACGGTGGCGGCGGCGGCGCGCAGACGTCTCCGCGTCCCTGCGGCTTCCGTCTCTTCAACGGCGGCGGACGCGGGTACTCGCTCTCTCTGGAGCGAGGGGGCTGGCGCTCCAACTGCGCCAAGATTTCTCCAACGGTGGGGGGGTCGGACTTCGGCTTCCAGCCGGTTCCCCCACTGTGGGCCACATGCCCTCATCGCCCTCCTCCACGGGCTCGCCGGCGGCCTCTCCTGAAGACAAAGGAAGAGTACTCGTCAACAATGTACTCGAACAGCGGAAACTCGACCACTCGCTCAAGATAACTTACCTCACGAGGCGTGGTCTCTGAGACCTTCATCTTCTTTGCCACCCGCTTCTTGGCGGGGTTGCGCGGCTTCCTTGGCGGCGCGGCAAGGCTAGCCTCCAGGCTAGCCGGAGGGTCTTGCATGAGCGGCACGTGAGGCAAGCCTGGACGGCTAAACCTCGACCGCAGCTGGAAGCGGTCTTGCAGCGTGTCTTCATCTTCATCATCGTCATCGGAGGTATCCTCCACGATGACGGTATCGTCGTCGTCTCCGACTACTCGGCGCTCCTTCACCTTCTCCACCGTTGGAATTTCGATTCCGCTCGGTGACGGCTGCGGCTCGGAGACAAACCGCTTCACATCATCCTGTGCAAAGGACACAAGGCGTCCGCAATTCTGCTACAAGTGCCTACTACTCGACGAGGGGGGTACGGCTACTTACCTCGTTGGGCGGGCGCGCGGCGGAGTACTCCTCGACAGGGCACGCCGTGTACTCCGGCATGTCCTTGAAGATCCTCGACAACCTCTCGATGATGTCGTTGTCCTCAAGTTCGCCCCCGCATCCGCGACGTGTCGTCGTCGCCGGTGTACTCGAAGCCCATCGTATCCCGCGGCGACGGCGGCCGGATCCGGCGCTTCATGAAAGCGAAGGCCACGTGTTCGGCCCTCGGTCCCGCATCCCGCCGGTGTCTTGATGCGTGCCGGCAACTCCGGGAGCCGGATCCCCTCTGCATGGTGGGCTCCGTGTTCCACCACTCTTGGTGCTTGGGCCGCCGTCCGCTCGGCTTCGGCGGCTCGGGATGGTGGTTCGTGGTGTAGAACCATCTCGTCTTCCGATCCGTGTTGGAGTCCACGAGCTTGTACGCCGTGTGCGCTCCGCGGCATCCTCCCTCGCCCGGATCCCGCCCCTCCGACTACTGCGGGGGTTGGAGGCGCGGGGCTGCGGCTTCACGCGGAAAAACTTCGGAAGAGAACCCGGTGTGGCTTGATTCCCAAGAAGGCTTCGCGGAGAAGTGGACGAAGACGAAGTGTGGAAGATTCCGTTGGGGTTCAAGTTGAGGTACTCGATACCATAGTACACGAGAAGCCCCTTGAAGAAGTCGCTCGCTGGGAGCGCAAGACCGCGCTCCACGAAGCGCGAGAACATCGGGATCTCGTCTTGTGCCTTCTCCATCGGATAGGGATCTCCTGCGGCGGATCTCCACATGTCGATCTCCTTCTCCCTAATGAACCCGCTGTTCAACAGGGTCAGCAAGTCTTCGGTCTTCACCTTCGATTTTTTCCACTCGCGGCTTGGGTCAGCGCGCGGTGGAGATGTGGGCGGCGCCGGCCCGGCGCCGCCGCGGCAGCCTCTGCATGGCTCCTCTTCTTCCCGCCGGCCTTCGACGTCTTCGACGGGGATGGCTTCATCCTCCAAGTGCAAGGAGTCTTCACTCGCATCCGCTCGGGGGCTACCCTGCAGCTTTCGGGTGGCGATGCGCTCGGATCTACTACGGCGGCGGCGCTCGCTGGAGTGGATCTACTTCAAGATTCAAGTGGCGAATGACTGCGGCTCACTTGGGTGAAAAACCCTAAGGGTTTCGGCTTGTATTTATAAGCCAAAACGCCTCCGCAACGGGCGGCTGGATAAGTCCACGCGCGGCTGACTCAGCGGCTGCGCGTGACTCTTCGCATTCTACTAGTCGACGCGCCTCACCTCGGGGGCTCGGCTACTTCTACTCGACTACCTGGGACGCGGCTAGTCTCGAGAGCATCTCAGGACACATTCTCTAAGAAGACCCTTCAATTCGAGAGGAAGTACTCGACTCAAGGCTCGGGGGCTCCGTGCCACGTGTCCTTCGGTTTTTTCTCCAGATTCTTCGGGATTTTCTCGCCAAGACTTCGGATAGATCCTCAGCCAGAGCCCGCGGCTCGAGGCTCGGGGGCTACTCCACGTGGATTGCGGTTCTACAAATCGCATCTTCTTGACGGCTCCGGCTTCAAGACAAGGCAGGCATTTTTTGAAGACCTTCGAAGGCAGATTTCAAGGACGCTTGGGGCTACTCGAGAAGACTTCAAGATTGTTCAAACATCAGCTGGAGTACATTCCAGCCTCGGGATGCTTCGACTACTCTTGAGGACTTTTGACTTGTAGCACTCAGGGACGCTTGAGGACTACTTGTTAAGGCCGTCAAGACTACTTGAAGCTATCCTTCTCGACTACAAAGTACTCGGGGGCTTGTCGTATGGACCTCCCCGGGCCCACTACCTCGGTGGGTACCGGGACCGACTACTCGGTGGGCCCCCGGGACTACCGGCTTGCGCTACACGGCACCGAAGGCGTGGAGCACAAGGACTACACGGGAGTAGTACTCGGTTAGGAAGCCGTGCATGTTCCGCATCGCGCAGAGGACTCCTAGACGTACTCGACTAGTACTCTCTTCCTACTCCGACTTGTAACCCACGCCTCCCGACTATATAAGGCGAGGCGGGGACCGATCTCCCTCATCCAATCTCGGCTCATACAACCCACGGCGCACTATTGCACCATCCCGTAATCGTGCCCTATCAATCCCGAGCTACGCGGCATACGGGACGTAGGGTATTACGCACCTCGCTGCCCGAACCTGTCTAAATTGTGTGCCACGTGTCTCTTCCTTCGAGTTACCGATCTCGGCGAGTCACATTCATCTACTTCGGGTACTCCCCGTAGTAGGTTGCCGGTCTAAAACACCGACAGATCCTATGAATGTGAAGAAGCACATTGCCGTCTCCGGAAAACAAAGAATTCTAGGAGTAGAAGGTGTAATTGATGTTGAGGATTACAGTCAGTTCGAGGAACTAGTCTTGTTCACAGATCATGAGAAGAGAATTAAAAAAATTGAAGCCACCATTCCTAAATCGGAGAAGCCATGGTTACGTACAGACTGTGATGGGAGAATTCTTAAATGATAAATTTGACCGTATTAGTCGGGCTTGATGTATCACTTGTACGACTTTATATAATTAGTGTTGTTGTAAGACTTTCAATCAATTTAGGAGAGTTTTGGAATTAAGTTTTGATGAAATGAGACTCTCCTCCTGTACATAAATTCAAATTATGGAAATTATGGTTTCAATTAGTGTTTGAACACACCCCCTATACTTAAATTGAAATATTTTATGATACATTGGGAAGTTTCAATGAAATTTGAATAATTTAAGCCCCTGTTTCAAATTTTGCAAATTATGGAAAAACACTATGCTGGCGGTTATCATAAGTCAACCGCCAGCATAGTGGTTTGCCAAAATTTGAAAATTTGAAATCCTGGCTTGAAAATGCTCAAAACTCTTTAAAACTTCCAAAACTTATCATAAAATATTTGAATTTATTTATAGGAGGTCTTTTGTTATAAGAATAGGTTTGAATTTGAAAAGGTTAGTTCTAATGAGACCCTAGGGTCAAACAACCCATAAACTCATTAGGTGTATGAACCTATTTGAACTAACCTTTTCTAACTAGGACTTATTTTACAAAAAACACACCCCCTATACTTAAATTGAAATATTTTATGATACATTGGGAAGTTTCAATGAAATTTTAATAATTTAAGCCCCTGTTTCAAATTTTGCAAATTATGGAAAAACACTATGCTGGCGGTTATCATAAGTCAACCGCCAGCATAGTGGTTTGCCAAAATTTGAAAATTTGAAATCCTGGCTTGAAAATGTTCAAAACTCTTTGAAACTTCCAAAACTTATCATAAAATATTTGAATTTATTTATAGGAGGTGTTTGTTATAAGAATAGGTTTGAATTTGAAAAGGTTAGTTCAAATGAGACCCTAGGGTCAAACAACCCATAACTCATTAGGTGTATGAACCTATTTGAACTAACCTTTTCTAACTAGGACTTATTTTACAAAAAAAACACACCCCCTATACTTAAATTGAAATATTTTATGATACATTAGGAAGTTTCAATGAAATTTGAATAATTTAAGCCCCTGTTTCAAATTTTGCAAATTATGGAAAAACACTATGCTAGCGGTTATCATAAGTCAACCGCCAGCATAGTGGTTTGCCAAAATTTGAAAATTTGAAATCCTGGCCTGAAAATGTTCAAAACTCTTTGAAACTTCCAAAACTTATCATAAAATATTTGAATTTATTTATAAGAGATGTTTTGTTATAAGAATAGGTTTGAATTTGAAAAGGTTAGTTCAAATGGGACCCTAGGGTCAAACAACCCATAACTCATTAGGTGTATGAACCTATTTGAACTAACCTTTTCTAACTAGGACTTATTTTACAAAAAACACACCCCCTATACTTAAATTGAAATATTTTATGATACATTGGGAAGTTTCAATGAAATTTGAATAATTTAAGCCCTCTGTTTCAAATTTTGCAAATTATGGAAAAACACTATCTTGGCGGTTATCATAAGTCAACCGCTGACATAGTGGTTTGCCAAAATTTGAAAATTTGAAATCCTGGCTTGAAAATGTTCAAAACTCTTTGAAACTTCCAAAACTTATCATAAAATATTTGAATTTATTTATAGGAGGTGTTTGTTATAAGAATAGGTTTGAATTTGAAAAGGTTAGTTCAAATGAGACTCTAGGGTCAAACAACCCATAACTCATTAGGTGTATGAACCTATTTGAACTAACCTTTTCTAACTGACTTATTTTACAAAAAAACACACCCCCTATACTTAAATTGAAATATTTTATGATACATTAGGAAGTTTCAATGAAATTTGAATAATTTAAGCCCCTGTTTCAAATTTTGCAAATTATGGAAAAACACTATGCTAGCGGTTATCATAAGTCAACCGCCAGCATAGTGGTTTGCCAAAATTTGAAAATTTGAAATCCTGGCCTGAAAATGTTCAAAACTCTTTGAAACTTCCAAAACTTATCATAAAATATTTGAATTTATTTATAGGAGGTGTTTTGTTATAAGAATAGGTTTGAATTTGAAAAGGTTAGTTCAAATGGGACCCTAGGGTCAAACAACCCATAACTCATTAGGTGTATGAACCTATTTGGACTAACCTTTTCTAACTAGGACTTATTTTACAAAAAACACACCCCCTATACTTAAATTGAAATATTTTATGATACATTGGGAAGTTTCAATGAAATTTGAATAATTTAAGCCCCTGTTTCAAATTTCGCAAATTATGGAAAAACACTATGCTGGCGGTTATCATAAGTCAACCGCCAGCATAGTGGTTTGCCAAAATTTGAAAATTTGAAATCCTGGCTTGAAAATGTTCAAAACTCTTTGAAACTTCCAAAACTTATCATAAAATATTTGAATTTATTTATAGGAGGTGTTTGTTATAAGAATAGGTTTGAATTTGAAAAGGTTAGTTCAAATGAGACCCTAGGGTCAAACAACCCATAACTCATTAGGTGTATGAACCTATTTGAACTAACCTTTTCTAACTAGGACTTATTTTACAAAAAAACACACCCCCTGTACTTAAATTGAATTATTTTATGATACATTAGGAAGTTTCAATGAAATTTGAATAATTTAAGCCCCTGTTTCAAATTTTGCAAATTATGGAAAAACACTATGCTAGCGGTTATCATAAGTCAACCGCCAGCATAGTGGTTTGCCAAAATTTGAAAATTTGAAATCCTGGCCTGAAAATGTTCAAAACTCTTTTAAACTTCCAAAACTTATCATAAAATATTTGAATTTATTTATAGGAGGTGTTTTGTTATAAGAATAAGTTTGAATTTGAAAAGGTTAGTTCAAATGGGACCCTAGGGTCAAACAACCCATAACTCATGAGGTGTATGAACCTATTTGAACTAACCTTTTCTAACTAGGACTTATTTTACAAAAAACACACCCCCTATACTTAAATTGAAATATTTTATGATACATTGGGAAGTTTCAATGAAATTTGAATAATTTAAGCCCCTGTTTCAAATTTTGCAAATTATGAAAAAACACTATGCTGGCGGTTATCATAAGTCAACCGCCAGCATAGTGGTTTGCCAAAATTTGAAAATTTTAAATCCTGGCTTGAAAATGTTCAAAACTCTTTGAAATTTCCAAAACTTATCATAAAATATTTAAATTTATTTATAGGAGGTGTTTTGTTATAAGAATAGGTTTGAATTTGAAAAGGTTAGTTCAAATGAGATCCTAGGGTCAAACAACCCATAACTCATTAGGTGTATGAACCTATTTGAACTAACCTTTTCTCACTAGGACTTATTTTACAAAAAACACACCCCCTATAGTTAAATTGAAATATTTTATGATACATTGGAAAGTTTCAATGAAATTTGAATAATTTAAGCCCCTGTTTCAAATTTTGCAAATTATGAAAAAACACTATGCTGGCGGTTATCATAAGTCAACCGCCAGCATAGTGGTTTGCCAAAATTTGAAAATTTGAAATCCTGGCTTGAAAATGTTCAAAACTCTTTGAAACTTTCAAAACTTATCATAAAATATTTGAATTTATTTATAGGAGGTGTTTTGTTATAAGAATAGGTTTGAATTTAAAAAGGTTAGTTCAAATGAGACCCTAGGGTCAAACAACCCATAACTCATTAGGTGTATGAACCTATTTGAACTAACCTTTTCTAACTAGGACTTATTTTAAAAAAACACACCCCTATACTTAAATTGAAATATTTTATGATACATTGGGAAGTTTCAATGAAATTTGAATAATTTAAGCCCCTGTTTCAAATTTTGCAAATTATGGAAAAACACTATGCTGGCGGTTATCATAAGTCAACCGCCAAAGATAGTGGTTTGCCAAAATTTGAAAATTTGAAATCCCGGCTTGAAAATGTTCAAAACTCTTTGAAACTTCCAAAACTTATCATAAAATATTTGAATTTATTTATAGGAGGTGTTTTGTTATAAGAATAGGTTTGAATTTGAAAAGGTTAGTTCAAATGAGACCCTAGGGTCAAACAACCCAAAACTCATTAGGTGTATGAACCTATTTGAACTAACCTTTTCTAACTAGGACTTATTTTACAAAAAACACACCCCTATACTTAAATTGAAATATTTTATGATACATTGGGAAGTTTCAATGAAATTTGAATAATTTAAGCCCCTGTTTCAAATTTTGCAAATTATGGAAAAACACTATGCTGGCGGTTATCATAAGTCAACCGCCAGCATAGTGGTTTGCCAAAATTTGAAAATTTGAAATCCTGGCTTGAAAATGTTCAAAACTCTTTGAAACTTCCAAAACTTATCATAAAATATTTGAATTTATTTATAGGAGGTGTTTTGTCATTTGCATTAGAAAAGCTTTGCATTTGAAAAGTTAAGTTTGAATTCTTTCATATCACAACGCTGGCGGGCGCTTATGATAACCGCCAGCGGGAATTCTCACCACTGGCGGTTGCTTATGTGACCCGCCTGAGGTAAGGTTCACCGTTGGCGGTTGGTTTATGTGACCTGCCAGCGGTGAGTCCATCTATATATACACAAGACACGGTCTCGAAAATTTTCTAAGTCTGGCGCGAATACGAAACGACGCCGTCAGGCTGCCAAATTTTCCCGCGGAGCGCCGCCGTCGTCCCCCGACCGCCGCCGCCCCTCCGACCACCCCCGCCGTCGTCCCGGGAGTGCCCGGCCCACTTCCACGAGCGCCCCGCCGTCCACGAGGGCCCCGCCGTCTTCCGCGGTCGCCCCCGCCGCCCCTTCTCTCGTGGACCGCCGCCGCGCGTCGTCCGCGCGCGGTCGCCTCGCCGCCCCGCCGACCGAGCGCCACCGCCCCTCTTCCCTACCGGGATGGCGTCCTCCTCCCCGCCGGCCGCTTCCCCAACCGCCGGCCGGGACCCGCCGGGCGACCGCTCCGCCGCCGCCGGCCGGCCGCCGCCGCCGCCTCCGCCGACGGGCGCCGCCCCCGCCTCCGCCGACAGCGCCGCCCCCGCTCGCCACCGACAACTCATCTCCTCACCGCTCGGGACGCATGGAGGCCGGGATAGGGCCGGCGGCGCCGCCCCTGCTTGGTTGGTGTTTTTTTTTCTTTTTTTTTCAAAATGCAAATACATGAGTTTAATTTGTGGATAAATAGATTGTGGATAATTGCAATTACATTGATTGTGGATGAATAGATTTAAAAATGTTACAAATGGACTATGGATTTTATTTTATTAATTTTGTTGTATAAATAAAGGGATGATGCATTTTGTATAAATAAATGGATGATGCATTTTGTATAAATAAATTTATTATAAGTAGGCACTATGGATTGTGTATAATTTTTAAATAGATTTATTATATAAAATGGACTATGGATTTAATTTTATTAGTTTTGGTGTAGAAATAATGAAATATGGAATATGGATTGTTGATAAATAGATTTTTTTATAAAAATGGATTGTTGTATAAATATGGACTATGGATTATTGTATAAATATGGACTATGGATTATCTATGATCAAATGTTAACAGTGAACAATCCGGTGAGGAGGAATCTAGTGATAGTGATATAATTGGAGACTATGAAACTCCCTCTCAGTACGAACCAAGCGAACCACGACCTCGTAGGCGTTCCGAAGACGATGATGTTGATTACGAACCAAGCGATAATGAGGTCTGCAGGCACATTCACTCAACTTAATGTTTGTTTATTCAATTAAGATATACTTTAAATAGTGTTTTATGTGTAGAACAATAACCGATCCCCGCGCCGACGTCGTAGAGCATCTAACATTCGTGCCCAAGAGGCAGAAGTCATTTCAGAACTAGAACCTTCGGGTACTACTAGTTCTAGTAACCTGAAAAGGAAACGTGGTCATAGAAGAAGAAACCAGATCCTTGAAAGAGGACAACTTGTGATAGAACGGTTGGGTGACAAAGGTGAGCCCGTCGAACCTAAGGGGATAGCTGCTAGGTTTCGAAACATCGTCGGTGCAATTGTCAGAGACCAATTGGCGTCTTGGATCACAACTACTAATTGGAAGACAGTCCCTAAGGCTACGAAGGATGTATTATGGGCCAAAGTGAAAGAAAAATTTGTTTATCCGGAAGGTACAGAAAATGCAGGTAGAACTTTTTGCTGAGGGCCTTTGTGGAAGAGCTCTTAGGAATTGGAGGTCTACACTTAATACTGAATTTTTTCAGAAAGGAAAGGATGCTAGGGATGTGTATGGTAACATTCCGCTAGCGATGCCGGGAACAATTCGTAGATCGGAAGAAGACGACGAAGCGGTAGCTACGAGCGTCCAACAAAAGGAGAAGGCTATGAAAGCCGCCGAGAACCCCCATCGCTTGGGTTCCGGAGGATATCTTCGCCAAAATGGCAAAATGGAGGAAGGAGGAAGAAGAAAGGTGGGTAGCATTTGGTTTACCAACTATTTTTGAAGGCATGGATGAGCGTAGCAGGAATTGGATCCTTGCTCGAGTTCCGGCTATAGCACCTGACGGTAATGTTTCATTCCAGAAGCCCTCAACAGAACAAATTTATCAGAAGCTGGAAGAACTTGCGGAATTGCAAAAGAAAGGTCTTTTCGTGCCCGACAGGGAGAAAGATATGCTATCCGCCGCGATCGGAACGCCTGAGCACCCTGGACGTGTTCGAGGGATTTCTTCTACCTTGCCCTGGGGTAAAGCATTTCGTGAACACCGGTCAAGTTATAAAAAGCGAGACCGTTATAAGAAGAAGCTTGAAGACAAGATGAGAGAAATTGCCAAGCAAGAATTGATAGGCTTCTTCATACAACAACAACAACAACAAGCTTCTATTGGGCCAAGTGCAGAGAATCTAGTATTTGGTGGTTCTGGACAGGTTCCTCCAAATTTGATGCTTGACCAGATCGGAGCCATCCCGACTCCAAGTAGTGTTGGTTCTATTGCTATCGCCAAGCATCTTGTGGATGACATTGTAGAGGATACACCATGCAAATTGGTTATTCCATATGGAAGAAAACTAGATAAGTTTCGAGAAGTTGGGACAGCCATGGCACTAACGGGTCGTGTGTTTCCGAATCCACCACCGCCAGAGTACGCATGGGTTCAAGTTGTTTCGGTTTCTGATGAGTCGTGCGAGATTGATATCCCTACTGAGGATGGGATCGCGCTTCTCGGTGATGCGAGGAACCAATTTATATTGTGGCATCGTCGAGATATCATAATTAATACATCACCAAGTCCCTGCTTGCAACCTAGCCAAGAACGAGTACCCCCCGGGATCCGAGATCTTTGCAATGGTCGAGTACACGATGGGTGGGGAACATGGAGGCGGTAACAATGACAACAACATGATGGTTGTGGAGCGAGGGAGTTGACGATAATGACAACAACATGCCACAAACTCCTCCGGCATCGGGGGCGGGGCGGGAGCATCATCATCTCCGAAATCGATCCAAGACCACAAACTCCTCCGACATTAGGGGCAAGGGCGGGGGACATCATCTCCGAAATCCGATCAAAGACCACAAACTCCTCCGACATCAGGGGCAGGGGCAGGGGCACCACCATCTCCTCTGCCATGTCCAAGACCACCATCTCCTCCTCCAGCAACCAAGACGCCAACAACAATACACCGGATGATAAACTCATATGAACCAAAGACGAAATCATCTGATGTTGACTTGTTCTTGAAAGTACTGAAGAATAAATCTAAACGGGCTCCAACATCAGGTAAAAAATCACCTAATGTTCAAGTACTCAAGAAGGCACCAGATGAAAAGTCTTTATCCCGCACCTCTTTACAAAAACAAAAGGAGGAGCACATAAGTATGTTTTCGTCGGATGAGGTGCCCGACAAGTATGAGCATGGCAAACCATTCTTGTTTAGGTGGCAACTGAACGAAGGGTCGTTAGAATTAATGAGGCTGCATACTTGGATCATGCACACCATGAAGCAAGGCATTAACACTATCACCGCCAATCTCCCAAAATGGGTGTTCAGTAGTTCTTATGACCGGAAGGTTGCAATCGATTTCTCCGATTTGCATGCGATGTTCCGTCGTGAAAAACTCGACATCAATCTCGTCACCATTTGGTCCATGTAAGTCAACATCCCTATACGACATCCAAATCTATTCCATATGTATTGTTATTACCATCCTAAATAAACTTTTTTGCAGGATGCAAGCGTCTGATGAAAAGAAAACAAATGGGAGGTGGAAGGTAGCATTTATTGACCCGCAACAAGTAACCAAATCACAACACACGTTCATAATGAGGGATGAACTAAGAAAGAAAATAGAGGAAGAAGCAAAGACACAAGAAGAGAAAGAAAAATTAATAAAGAATTATGAGAAAGCTAAACTTCACGAGGTGTCTGTATACATTTCAACGATCATGAGGAAAAACCAACATAAGGATTCTATCAAGTTTGCTTACAATTTTGAGTAAGATCCTTTGAATAACTATTTCATCATTTGACTTCATTTTTTAGTCTATTTATATTAATTATTTTAATTTTATGCACTGATCATTTCATTTGCTTTCACATGTGTCCGAAGTTGGGAACTGTGGGGGTCTTCGACTCATTACACTATTCATCGTCCTCTTACAAGACAATCATTGATATTATAAAAAAGTAAGACAACTAAGTGCAATATATAATCACTAATGCATGCGTGTATCAACTATATTTCAAATTGTATTACTAACTTATGTTTTTATATCCTTAAAGTGCGTATAGGCTATACATACTCAATGGCGGGGATCACAAGAAGGAAAAATTGGTGATACGCAATGCCAAATGGGTAAGAACACTTCTGTTAATAAGTATTAATCATTTTTATCAGAGTTGGTACACTTCTGTTAATTAGCACTTATCATTTTTCATTTGGTCGCAGTGCTACAAACAACCTCCTTGCAGTGTACTATGTGGATATTATGTGTGTGAAGTTTTGAGAAATAATGGGAGGTACCGGACGAATCCTGAAGACGTAAGCCTCTAGTTTGTACACAACTATGTATGTGCTAATTATGGTCCTGATGGTAATGCATAACAATCTTCATTTATTGTGTTTACGTGCAGATGCCTACCATTGACAAATCATGGGGGCAACTTGGTGACAATCAAATCACCAACATTTGTGCGGACATGACGAGATTCATCCTACGTGAGATTTGCCACGAGGATGGAAAATTCTTCGATAAAGAAGGAGTTTTGACATTAGATGATGCAGAAAGGTTACGTAGATGGGTGTCGTAGGGTTATCTATTATGCACAATGTTTTGCAATGTGACTTATGTATACATTTTTTATTTTAGCTTGGATTGTGTGTTTGTGAGACATATATTTGGATTTGACGGTTAAATACAAATTAAATTACTGTAAATTAAAGTGAATTTAGCATACAGATGCCAATGTGAAAAAAATAATAGACGAAAATGAAAAATTATATACAAATAATAAACAATTATGGGGAATTATATAGGAAATGGGAAAAATGCTTTCTGTGGCGGGCGGTCTAAGCAACCACCAGCAAAGATGAATTTTGTGCCGGCGGGCATCCTAAGAAACCGCCAGCAGTGATGGAATTTGTGCTGGCGGGCTGCTTAAGTAACTGCCAGCGCTGATGACATTTGTGCTGGCGGTTGTTTAAGTGACCCGCCATCACAAATGGCTCTGTGCTGGCGGGCCGGCCACCCGCCAGCACAAAGGGCCATTTCTACTGGCTCAAAGTTGCTGGCGGGTGCCTTGCCCGCCAGCAAAAACCGGTTTTAACCGCCAGAACAAATCGTTTCTGGCGTAGTGGCATGGATGATTGTCTCTAGTGCAAGTGGGAGATTGTTGGTGATATACCCAAGAGTCCATCATCACAATACGGTTTAAAGACCCAAGAGGATATTAATCCAAGAGGGATTAGGGTTACTAATGGGTCTATGAGATAGAAGCCCATTAGTACGCCCTATATATACGTAGCAGGGGCAAAGGGGCGCCCCCTGACCAGTTAGCCGCGCCTCCTCTTTGTCGCCGCCCTTCTCTTGCTGCCGCTCTAGCCGAACGTGCGGTGCTAGCACACCGATGTCCGGCGTTCCTGTTGGGGAAGTTGGTCTTCAGAAGCATCGCCCTCGCCCGCCCACGCTGGAAACCCTCGGCCTGCATACGGCTTCGGTCTCGCGGGAAAACCCTTCGCCGCACGAGCGCTAACGAAATACTAATGCCGCTTATGCCTTATGAGTTTCGTTGTGCAGGGATGATCCTTTGTGGCTGCGCCTACCTTCGGCGCCGAAGGTGCTGGTGGCCGTGCTCCGGTGACGAAGGCCCAAAAGGGCGGGGGGCGGAAAACGGCGGCCCGGGACACCGCCTCGGGGCGGCGGCGGCGCGGACGAAGCGTCCGAGGAGGCCCTACGCCCCCGGTCCGGGGTCGCTACTTCGGCACCGAAGGTGCAACGATCCCGGACACGTGGCCACCGCCAACGTGTAAAGTGGGCTCCGGTCGGGGGCGAAACGAGGGGCGGCCGCGTGTAAAGGCGTTTCGGCCGTACGAAGACACGCCGGAGGCACGTACGACGCGGGGGACTTGCTTGTTATACCCTTGTAAAGTGTTTAAAGCAGATTGTCAGGAACGGAAAAGGTGTAATTGAGGCAAATGACTATACCCAGGGGTCTCCTATAAATAGTGAACCCCTTGTAATGAAACGGACACACTGTAATGAGAAGAGAGCGCCGAAGGCATCTGCTGGTCTTTCGGCCTTCGGTCTTCTGAGTATTTCCTTGTTTCCTTTACTGTCCTGTTAAGTTTAGCGTTCCCTCCCCTCGCGCAAGTAGAAGTAGTAGCCTTGTGGAAGCAAGCGAAGGGAGGGAGAGAACTCAGGGGGCTGTTGTGTCGGCGTCCACCCTTCGGGCCCGATTTCCGCCAACAGTTTGGCGCCCACCTCGTGGAAGAACTCAAGACCACATGGCCAGGACACGTTCGGCAGGCGCCGAAGCCGCAACGGCTCAGGCGGCGACCCCTCCACTCGTGTCGGAGCCCATCAACCCATCTCCTTCGGCCGTCCAGCCGTCGGCGGGAACTGGTGCCGGGCCGAGCGCGCCGGAGGTAGAGCACACCGCTTCGGGAATGTTCGAAGTCAGCCTCGAGGGGCTGGGGGCTTCGGCGCAAGACATCGAAGCTCTCCGAAGGATCCGCGCCCTCATCGCTGGCAAGTCCGTGCCGGCTCACCCTGAGCAGGAGACGCGCCCATCCTCCTCGCAGATGCAACCATCCCAGCACCAGGACGCGGCTCCGCCGCACGCCGCTTCCGACGCCATCGACTTCAACATCCGGCAGGCTGAGCGTTACCTCGCCATGCTGCAAAGCCAGATCGCCGGCGCGACGCCGCCACAGCAAGTCGCCCTAGTGCCGCCCGCACCAACGCCGACACCCGCCGCGCGCCGCGCGGCGGCGGCGACTGCTGCGCACGCACGGCTCACCCCGCAGGCCATGCGGGCCGCGGCGCTGGACCAATGGAGGCAGCAGAAGGATGCCTCCGAAGGGCAAAGCATAGGCCACCGCCAAGACAGGGGGCAGGCGCACGAGCACTTCGCCCCCGACGACACACCACTCCGCAACGTCGTCCCGGTGTCCCCGCTCTCGGTCGAGCTCGAGAGCGCGCCATGGCCCCGTCGGTTCAACGCCAACACCCTGCCCCAGTACGACGGAGACTACGATCCCAAAGAGTTCCTGATGAAGTTCGAGGCGGCGGTAGAATCCAACGGGGGCGACGCCACTACGAAGGCCAAGGCCCTCGTGCTCGCGCTCAAAGGAGAAGTCTAGTATTGGTATGCCAACATTCCGAAGGGGCATATCACGTCGTGGTTCCAGCTGCGGAACAAGCTGCTGTCCAGTTTTAAAGGCATGCAGGTCGAATAACTGGACTCCAACGACCTCGTCAACATGTGTGTCCAGGGGGACCGTGAATCACTGCAAGAGTACATGCACAGGGTTGTCAAGCTGACAGCGCGCGCGCCCACGGTGTCCGAAAGCAGCATCATCGACGCCATCGTCGGGGGCCTGAGGGTTGGAAACTGCCAGGATGTGCTCGATAGGGTCAAGCCGAAGTCTTTGCAAGAGTTATTTGAAGTTATGCAAGAATACTGCAAGTCCGACAAAGGCCGCCGCCGAAGGCTCGACCGGGCAAATGCGACGAAAGAAGCGAGAAACAACGGGGGCGGTGGGACCGGCCCGAAGGGGTGGCAAAACCGGCCGCCGAAGCCGCCGAACCGTCGGATCAACAACGTGTCCGCGCCCCCCCGACCGAGACCGGAACGGGGGCGGCGGGCACAAGGGCGGATACAAACATAACAAGGGGCCGAAGCCGCAGCAGCATAACCAGCCGCAGCGGGCCGGCGGCGAGCGGTTTTTCTGCTGGCTCCACGGAATCGATGCCCAGCACCACACGCATCAGTGCCCTTCGGCGGTCAAGATGAAGCTGGAATGGGAGGCGGAAGAGAAGGCGAAGGCAGCTGGCATGGCCGTGAACCATGTCATGAAGTACCAAAGTGCGGGTCAGTTCAGGGCCCTGCCACCACCATACCACCACCAGCCTTACCAACCTTCGGCATCTGCGCATGCCTTCCACCCACCACAGCCATACGCACCTTCCGCGCCGCAGCTGCTTCCGCCTCCTCCCCCGCCCATGCAACAACCTTCGGTTTTTGTGCCTTCGTGGCCGAACCCACCCACCCAACACCAAGTCCACTACACCCATACCCAACCACCACCTCCGCCCCCACCAAAGCAAGAGGCCCCTGACTCCAGCAGTTCGGGGATGACAGGCATGCTCAACATCATCAATGCAATCTCCGGCGGATCCAACGAGCCGATGCACGAGACGAAGAGGCAACGCCAAGACTACTACCGAAGCGTGTCGCATATCTGCTCCGGCAAGTACTTTCACCTGCCGTGGTCCCACGTCCCCATAACCTTCACGGCAGCTGACATCCGGCTGCAGCACTACCCGCACGACGATCCGCTCGTCATAAGGGCCAACATCGGCAAGAACACAAAGTACTACTTCGGCAACGACGTGGGGAGGATCCTGGTGGATAACGGCAGCTCAGCAGACATCCTGACCTGGCAGTGTTTCACCGGCATGGGGTTCAAAAAGGAAGATCTGAAGAAGGCAGAACACCCGTTGTACGGCTTCGGCAACAAAAAAATCGAAGCTCTCGGCAAGATTGATGTCAACGTGTCCTTCGGCCAAGACGCCACCATGAGAACCGAAGTCATAACATTCGATGTTGTAGACTTCGCATACCCGTACAACGCCATCTTCGGCCGCAACACCATAAACAAGTTCGCAGCGGTCATCCACCAAGGATACTGTCGATGAAGATACCGACAGCGGCGGGGGTGATATCCGTATATGGTAGCCAGGAGGAGGCCCGAAGAGCCGAGCGCAACACTTCAGTCCACAACAGACAAGTCCATGTCATCAACGAAGACGAGAGCAATGAAGCCGCAGTAGCCGAAGAGCACAAGGCCGAAGCCCAAATGAGGCAGTCCATGAAGGGGGCCGAAGCTGAACGCATGAAAGCTCTCGACGTCACGAAGACAGTCCCCCTATGCGCGGATGTGCCTAGCAGAACCGTGATGATAGGCGCCGAGATCAGCACAGAAGACGAAGGCCGGCTCTTGCAGTTCCTTCGCAACAATCAAGATGTGTTCGCATGGTCCAAGTCCGATTTGACAGGCGTCCATCGCTCAATCATAGAGCACGCCCTCAACACCGACCCAAGAGTTAAACCGAAGCCGCGAAGCGGCGGTCGATGTCGGCGGACGGGGGTCAAGGCTGCCGGAGGCCGAAGTACGAAGTTGCTCGACGCAAGAATCATCGGGAGAAGTCCAATACCCTATCTGGGTGGCAAACGTGGTCATGGTGCCGAAGAAGAACGGCAACATGAGAATGTGTATTGACTTCACTGAACTCAACAAGGCATGTCCGAAGGACCCTTTCCCATTGCCAAGGATCGACGTCATTATTGATCAGGCCGCCGGCTGTGACATGTTGAGCCTCCTAGACTGCTTCTCCGGCTATCACCAAGTGTGGATGCGAAGGGAAGATGAAGCGAAAACCGGATTCACAACCCCCTTCGGCATCTTCTGCTTCGTCAGAATGCCCGAAGGCCTGCGCAACGCCGGGTCCACCTTCAACCGCATGATGAAGCTGATCTTGGGCAGCCAGCTGGGGCGCAACGCCTCGGCGTACGTCGACGACATCGTCATCATGAGTGAGAAAGAGGAAGATCACATTGCAGATCTCACCGAGACCTTCGACAACATGAGGCAAAATGGCCTCAAGCTCAACCCAGAAAAATGCATCTTCGGCATCCCGGAAAGGGCGATTCTGCTGGGCTGCATGGTTTCCAAGCGGGGCATCCAGGCGAACCCCCAAAAGATTGAAGCCCTACGAAGGATGCAGCCCCCAGCCACTCGAAAGGAAGTACAAAGGCTCACAGGCAGAATCGCTTCGCTGAACCGTTTCATCTCAAGAGCAGCCGAAAGAAGCCTTCCTTTCTTCAAGGTACTCCGAGCAAATTCAACCTTCCAATGGGGCCCAGAGCAGCAGCAGGCCTTCGACGACCTCAAGAAGTACCTTGAAGATGCAGCAGTCATGACCAAACCGTCACCGAAGGCTGAACTATTGTTGTACATCGCTGCAACCGACACAGCAGTCAGCGCAGTGCTTGTGGAAGAGCGCAAAGAGGCAGACGCTCTAAGGCAATTCCCCGTATACTATGTCTCTGAAGCCCTGAGCGGCTCAAAGCTTCTCTACTCCGAAATGGAGAAGATGGCATATGCTGTTGTGATGGCAAAGAGGAAACTTCGGCATTACTTTCAAAGTCACAACGTTTCGGTGCCCACAGCTTTCCCCCTTCGGGACATGTTCGAGAACAAGGAGTCGACAGGCAGGCTGGGCAAGTGGGCCTCGGAACTGGCGGAGCACGTCATAACCTTCGTTGCCCGCAGTGCGATAAAGTCTCAAGTCCTTGCTGACTTCGTAGCTGACTGGACGCCTTCGGCGCCGAAGGGGGAAGCAGTGGTCATAGAGCCAATATGGGAAGTCCAATGTGATGGAGCATACTGCCACCTTGGGTCGGCGGCCGCAGCAGTCTTAAAGTCTCCTTCGGGCATCAAACTCCGGTATGCCTTGCGGCTAAATTATGACAACCGCACCAACAATGTGGCGGAGTATGAAGGCCTACTGCTTGCGCTTCGGAAGGCTAGAGCCGTAGGGGCAAGGAGGCTCGTCATCCTGACGGACTCCGAACGTGTTGCCTGCCATATTGGGAAAACCTACAAGGCAAAAAACCCGGATATGATGAAGTACTTGCAGGTCGTCCGAAGCATGGAAAAGTTCTTCATCGGTATTACAGTGAGAAGTTTTCCCAGGAACCATAACAAGGAGGCCGATGCTATCGCGAAGGAAACCGCATTGCTTGAGCCCCTGCCACCGGATGTCTTTTATGAGACAACCACATTGAGGTCCGCAGTCGACGAAGCAGCACCCCCAAATTTGTGAACGCCATACAGAGCGAGGACTGGCGTGCCCCAATAGTAGCGGCGCTCAAAGGGTACTATGAGGCCGAAGATGGGGTCATCGCCAAAAGGGTAGCCATCAGGGCGAGGAACTATCACCTTGTTGACGGTAACTTGTACCGAAGAGGGGTGTGTGCCCCACTGCTAAAGTGCATATCGGTCACCGAGGGGAAACAACTACTCCACGAAATCCATAGCGGCATGTGCTCGCACCACCTCGGCACCAGGGCATTGGTACAGAAAGCGTTCCGCCAGGGCTTCTACTGGCCTTCGGCGGTCGCAGATGCCCATGACATTGTGCGCCATTGTCCAGAGTGCCAACGCCACGCACCCTACAGCAAGTTCGCTTCCAATGAGGTACAGCTGTTACCACCGGTGTGGCCCTTCGCTCGGTGGGGTGTTGACATCGTCGGCCCGCTACCCACGGCACCTGGAAACTACACTCACGCGGTTGTGGCGGTCGAATATTTCTCCAAGTGGGTTGAAGCGAAGCCGGTGCTGAGCATCACCTCGGCAACCATTCAGAAGTTCTTTTGGCAGAACATAGTGTGCCGCTTCGGTGTCCCCCACGAGGTCACAGTGGATAATGGCAAGCAGTTTGACAGCGCGGAGTTCAAGGAATTCTGTGCATACTTGGGAACGAAGTTGTGCTTCGCTTCGGTCTACCACCCGCAGTCCAACGGGGCGGTGGAGCGGGCCAACGGGATCATCTTCGCCGGCATCAAGAGGAACATCACCGACCGCCCAAGAGCAAATGGGCCGAAGAACCGCCGAGGGTAATGCGGTCCCCACAACACCACCACATCCCGAACTACTCGGTTCTCCCCTTTCAAAGCGCTATACGGGGAGGAAGCCATGCTGCCCGAAGAGCTGTGTCTGGGCACCTGGAGAAGCACGCCTTCCGGAGACGAAGACCTTAAGGCTTCGGTTCAGAACATTGAGGAGGTCCGCTTACAGGCAGCTGAAAACCTCTTGGCCTACCAAGATGAGACCCGAAGGTGGAAAAATAAAAAGATCAACCCGAAGCTCATACGGTCAGGGGACCTAGTGCTACGCAAGGTGCCGAAGGGAAATTGAAGGGCAAGATGCACGGGAAATGGGAAGGCCCGTTCATAGCAACGGCAACCGCAAACGAAGCAGCCTTCAAACTGCGCCGGCTAACGGGCGACGAAGAGCCATACACCTGGAATGTGGACATGCTTCAGAAGTACTTCGTCTGAAGCAGCCGCGAGTTTTTAGTATAGTCTTTGAGTTTCAACAGTTTCTCTTTCTTTTAAGTCAAGATATCAACTTTGTATCCTATGTACATTAAAGTAGTGGGGGACGTACTCTTTTCCTCACGGGGGAGGCTTCGTGGTTCCCCTCTGGATCCGCGAAGTGTGAGGTTTTTAATGAGGCGCCCCCTTGTATCCCTTCGATTTCTGACATGTAATATAAGTCAGTGTTCCCCCATACCTTCGCGTGCAATTTACCTTCTTTTTAAAGAATGCTCTCGCCACTCTGTCGAAGCTAGGCCACCGCCTCCGGGGGGGCCTAGTCTCCGAAGTGGCTTTCGGCGCGGTAAGTGACAGCCTTGGCGCGGATCGCCTTGGGGGCACGCACACCAAGCCTGTCACTTATTGTCGTGACCGAAGAGAAAACCCGCTTGACGCGGGGCAGGGCCACGATTCGGCCGAAGTAAGCGCACGCCTGGAGCGATGCGTCGGTCTCGAGTTGACCGAAGAGAAAACCCGCTTGACACGGGGTAGGGCCACGATTCGGCCGAAGTAAGCGCACGCCTGGAGCGATGCGTCGGTCTCGAGTTGACCGAAGAGAAAACCCGCTTGACACGAGGCAGGGCCACGATTCGGCCGAAGAAAGCGCACGCCTGGAGCGATGCGTCGGTCTCGAGTTGACCGAAGAGAAAACCCGCTTGACGCGGGGCAGGGCCATGATTAGGCCGAAGTAAGCGCACGCATGCAGCGATGCGTCGGTCTCGAGCTGACCGAAGTAAAAAACCGCTTGACGCGGAGCGAGGCCACAATGTGGCCAGAGTAAAACGCATGCCTGCAGCAGTGCGTCGGTCTCGTTTCGACCAAAGGATAAGCACTTAGTGCAAAACAAGGCCGCAACTGGGCCGAAGTGAACGTACACCTAAAGTAGCACTTCGGACCCGTCCAAAACCGAAGAGTAGGCGCACTAGAGTAGCACTTCGGTCCCGTCCAAAACTCTAAAGGCGAAGCGCGGTGCCGCTTCTTCCGAACGCACTCGGGTTTTTCTTGATCAAGCACGCGACGAATAAAACACCGAAGCATGAAAAAGATAGGCAAAAACACCTCTCGTACGCCTCTCCTTTTCACGTTTTCAACTTACAACGTTCATTGTGAAAACAATATAACTTTACAAAACGAACAACAGTGCAGTTACAACACACACTGCCTCGAACAATAAATGTACAAAGTCGTAGTCAGAAATCCGCTCCGGTCATGCCGCGAACACTTCCGGGGGGGAGTTCCGAAGTCCCGTACTTCAAGTCTTCGCGCCAGCCCGTAGCCACACTTAACGATCAATCCTCGTTCAGTACATCCTCACAGATCTCGTCGATCAGCCGAAGATATGCCATGTCTATGATCTCCAGAGCCATCTCCCGAAGCTCGTTGTCGGTAGGCATCCGCCCTGCGCCGAAGTCGGGGTTAGAGTCTATACGAAGGGGATCCCTCCGTCTCCACCTTCACCGCTGCGAAGCTTTCTGACGAGGCGTCAGGAATTAAATATACATACTCGGGCGGCCCAAGGACCCCCTCTTCAATCGGCTCTGTTTTTGGAACGACCCCTTCGGCCACGAAGGGGTCCACTAACTTACGCTTGGCCGCCCTACGGGCGGCCCGCTCTCTAAGAATGGCATCCCGACGCGCGGGATCCCTTGAGAACTCAGCGAAAAAGCGCTTAGCCGCTTCGTTGTGAAGGCGGTAGCGCTCCGCTCGGTACGACAAAAACTCGGCGTACGAAACATTAGGATGACGAATACTAAATTTCGTCCAAACGTTAGGCGCGACAAAAAGGGAGTTAAGAGGCAGAGTCGAGCCGCTCGCACCTTCGGTCCTGCGCAGGAACCACCGAAGGAACTGCGCGCAGACACCGGCATCAGTTTACTTTACAAAAATTTCATCCCGCCAAGGGGAGACTGGTTCGCTTTTTTACAATACCACACCGACCCACTCGGACCTCGGCACCTTCGGCGACGACGGGGGCCTCACTCGGCACGGTACTAGCTTCGGTGGCCTCGGCCAGGCGCGACGGCCGCGTCGACCGGCCGCCTCCGCGGGTCCCTCGCCGCCGGGGAAGCGGCCGCAAGCGGCGTAGCCTCGAGCTCGGCCGCATGCGCCACCTCCGAAGCATCCGCCGCGGCGTCGTCTTCCGCGGGAGCCGCGGCCGCCGCGGCGTCAACGAGGGCGGCGCGACCTCGGAAGTTGCTTCAAGACCGGCGGTTGCCGAAGGGGCAGTCCCTGCGGCCGCCTCGGCCTGCTCCCCTTCAGTTATGGGTCCCGGCGCGCTGCCCCCGTGCCCTTCTTCAGTGGTAGGAGCCGTCGTGCCTCCGGTGGTGCCAGCTTTGTCCACAGGTGCGCCGGCGGCTTCACCCCCCTCCTGCGCCGCGGCTACGGAGCCCTAGGCGGTGATAAGAGGAACGCCGGGCATGGCGATCCAATCTCCGTCCATCATGAACTGGGGCAGGGGTGGAGCGCCGCCGTATCGAGCCAGGAGACGATCGTAGACGCGTGATTACAGCCGAGGCCTTATCTGCAAAACAGCGAAGGCAACGTGTTAGAGTATCTACGAGGATGTGCCTTCAGCAAAAGGAAGACGCAGTTTCGGTGTACCTGGGCACTAAGGCGTTCGGACTCGTCCAGGGTGAGTTGATACCCGCGTCGGGCGAAGAAGGTGTTCATGAAGTTTTTCGCGAGATTATTGGGGAGCACCGGGAGCTGACCAACTTCTAGCTCCGCGTCGCTAGGCCACTCAAAGTTCTCCTTCGTAAGACGACGGAGATCGCCCTTGCTGATCGTCTTCTCCGAAGATGGACGATCCGAAGGCACCAACGAGCACACCGAGTACGCCAGCGTACGAACCCCCACCGCAGCCGCGAGCTCTCCGAAGATCTTTGTGTTCATCGAGATGAGGTCGAAGCAGGCGTTCACCCACTCATAGAATGACTCAACGGAGCAATGGGGGAGCGGGACAGGCGGCGCGCTTAGATTGCATTGATCCAACAGCTGCAGAATGTCATCGCGAAGTTTTTCGGCGCTCCGGATGTGATCTATGCGGTACCGCTCCAGTGCTCCGTTCAGCTCGCTTGTCTCTTTCTGCACCTCGGCCAACTTGGCCTCCCTGTCGGCGAGCTGAACGCGCAAATCCTCCTTGGCGCTGCTCAAGACTTCCACATCGTGGCGCAGCGTGTTGAGGAGGGCCTCGGAGGATTTCGCCGAAGTCTCTTTCTCTTGTTGCAGCTTCCGGCAGCGCTCCTGCTCCGCAGCCAGTCGCCCTTCCAGCTCCGCCACTCTGTTCTCAAGCGTCGAGACGGCGGCCACCGACTTCTCCTTCGCCTCCTTGCTCTCCTGTTCCAGCCTTCGGGAGAGGCACCGCGACGCAACGAAGGCCTTCAGAGACAGGTCCCCGCACGCCGTCGTGAGCTCCGCGGTGGTGAGCTTCCCAAAGTATTCTTCTTCATGTGGTATGGCGAAGCTCGCCCCGGCTTCTTCCAGAAACCTGCGCTCATGCCCGCCGCTCGTCAGCCCCAAAAAGCGGACCGTCTTCCCGCCAATTAGCTTGGCTTCGGCGGGGACTTGGAGACGAACAGCGGTGGCCCGGGGCTCTTCAGGCGTCACCCGATAGCTACTGCTCTCGGGCTCCTCGTCTCCCTCCTCCTCCACTTCGGGAACGACATCATTTTTCTCGGAAGCGGGGGCCGAAGGGGAGGCGGACTTCTCGGTGTCATCAGAGGACGAGTCGGACGAGCTGCTGGAGGTGGAGCTGGGTTCATCTCTTTCTTGTGGGGCTTCGGCGCCGAGGGCGACAGGGCTCGGCTTGCGCGGCGCGTCACCGACGGAGGACACGATGCGGACGTCGCTATCATCGTCGCTGTCCTTCTCCGGCGGGCTGAGCGGGACAAGTAGCGGCCCGGTAGCCCCTTGTCCAGCTCCCGCCGAAGGCACGTCTGGAGGCGCGGCCGCGCGCAGCGGGACGGCGGCTATCACGTCTTCGTCGAGACCCGTCTCCACGTCAATGACGCGGGTCCTCTTGGGGGACGGGGGCGAGTCCGCCGGCCGCCCGCCCCGTCTCTTCGGGCTTTCCCTTCGGCGGCCTGCAGGTGGCCGCGGCGCAGCGCGCTCCTCCCTACGGGTCTTCGCCGGAGCGCGCGCGGCGAAGTCGCCGTTTCCTCATCGTCCGCTTCGGCGGCCGCAACCGCCGCGGCCTACTTCTCGGCTGCCTCGCGGTGCTTGGCGAAACTGGCGCGCTCAGGTGGAGTGATTTTGAAAAATTCGAAAATACGGTTCGTCCGGGACCCGTTCAGCTCCGCGACGGTGTCCTTATACTCCTTCGGCGAGACGGGGCCGAGGATGAAGTCCCCGTGCGCCTCCACCTTCCTTCTCCTCAACACTGCAGGAAAACAGCCAAGTTCGTCAGCATTGCGTTTACTAAGGACGTGGCAGAGGACAACTCAACGAAGGGTGCAAAGTAACTTACAATCGGCCGTAAAGCCGAAGACCTTCGTCCAGTCGGGGCAGGGGATGCCCCCGATGTCCCCCGCCCACTCGTCTTCGGCCACGGACCAGCCATCCACCAACGGGCACACGGGGATGCTGCGGTACTCCTCCACGATGTCGCGAGTGCCGTACTTCCGCGCGAACCGGCGCAGCATCATCACGAACTCGTCACCCTCCGGACACGAAGGGTTCTTGGCGTAGGACTCATGGAGGGGCGGGAGTTCCTTCGTCGCCAGCGGGTGAGAGCCTCCGGAGGCAGGCGGGCTCAAGGTGTAGTAGAACCAATGCTGCTGCCAATCCGAAGGCCACTTGTTTCGGTAGGCGGTGACCGGGCTCACCACGCCTGCCTTGTAGGAAGAAGTTGAGACACCGAGCGGCGGTCCTTCTCCACGGATTGGTCCCCCTCCTCCTCGAAAACCGTCCGCCGCTGATGGTGCACCTGGTGCGCCGAAGCAAACCCCTCGGCGGAGGGCTTGATCTTCGTCGTCCGGCATATCCACATGTACACCGACAGTCGCAGCATGGCGTTCGGGGTGAGCTGGTGCAGGTAGATGTCGAAGTACCGGAGGATGTCGACGACCGCGGGGTGCAGTGGAAACCGAAGCCCCGCATACAGCACGTCGCGGAAGATGACAACTTCGTTGTCCCGCGGCCGCGGCACAGTCTCCCGGCCAGGGGCTCGGCCGGCCCCGATCATGCGATTCTTCACCAGCGACTCCACGTCGGTCTTGTCGATCAAACTTCGACCGAACGTATAGGTCTTCGCAATCTCTCTTGCGACAGCATCGCGTCTACGCTTCGGCGCCATGAATGCTAACTAAGCGCGAAGTGGAAATGGAAACGAAGGGGCTGGAGGAAGTCTTACAACAGACCTTCGGAGCTCTCGCACGTCGTAGTCTTGGGGTTGCAGCTGCAGTGTGGGGGCAACCCAAAGGGCGGCCTCCCCTTTTTATAGTAATGAGTTCCGATAATCGCGCCGGTGACGACCGAAATTACCTTTTTACCCAATAACAGTCCCTCTCAACGGTCATGTTGGCCGAGGGCAACGCATGTCTTTTTCGGACCGCCATGTCAGCGTGGGCCGTCCGGGGGAGTTCCGAAGACCGTTCTTCACCCGGTTAAGGTTGATCGTAAGTTCGGCCCTACGCAGGTTCAGGACGGCCCTCACTGACGAGGGGCTACTGTTGGGGAAGTTGGTCTTCGGAAGCATCACCCTCGCCCGCCCACGCTGGAAACCCTCGGCCTGCATACGGCTTCGGTCTCGCGGGAAAACCCTTCGCCGCACGAGCGCTAACGAAATACTAATGCCGCTTATGCCTTATGAGTTTCGTTGTGCAGGGATGATCCTTTGTGGCTGCGCCTACCTTCGGCGCCGAAGGTGCCGGTGGCCGTGCTCCGTGACGAAGGCCCAAAAGGGCGGGGGGCGGAAAACGCTGGCCCAGGACACCGCCTCCGGGGCCGGCGGCGGCGCGGACGAAGCGTCCGAGGATGCCCTACGCCCCTGGTCCAGGGTCGCTACTTCGGCACCGAAGGTGCAACGATCCTGGACACGTGACCACTGCCAACGTGTAAAGTGGGCTCCGGTCGGGGTAGAAACAGGGGCGGCCGCGTGTAAAGGCGTTTCGGCCGTACGAAGACACGCTGGAGGCCTGTACGACGCGGGGACTTACTGTTATACCCTTGTAAAGTGTTTAAAGCAGATTGTCAGGAACGGAAAAGGTGTAATTGAGGCAAATGACTATACCCAGGGGTCTCCTATAAATAGTGAACCCCTTGTAATGAAACGGACACACTGTAATGAGAAGAGAGCGCCGAAGGCATCTGCTGGTCTTTCGGCCTTCGGTCTTCTGAGTATTTCCTTGTTTCCTTTACTGTCCTGTTAAGTTTAGCGTTCCCTCCCCTCGCGCAAGTAGAAGTAGTAGCCTTGTGGAAGCAAGCGATGGGAGGGAGAGAACTCAGGGGGCTGTTGTGTCGGCGTCCACCCTTCGGGCCCGATTTCCACCAACAGTTCCATCCCCGTAAGTGTGGACTCCGTAGAGGCGCTGCTACTACTGCTGCGCTGATCGGCTGCTGGAGGTCGGTTCGTGTGACTTGATCGACTACTTCCTCTACACCGACGCGCGACTTCTTCTGCTGCGTTGCACGTCTAGTGGTAACGATCTATGATCTCTTAGTCGCAAGTATGTTAGGTGTGCGCGGTAGATTAGCCAGCGTAGCCTACCAATTTAACTACCGCTTCTGTCTGCCACCGCAATCCTTGTCCCTGCACCTGCAGCCACCCCCAGAGCGCACGCCCTGCCGCCGCTCTCGCGCCTTGAGGTCACCCCCTTGACGCCTCGACCTCCTCTTCCCAACGTGCCGCCGTCCGCGGAGGGTCGTCTCCTCCCCTCCTCGCAAGCGCATCCTCCTCTTCCCAACGTGAGCGCTCGATCCGCTCGTCTGGATCCCAGATGTGCTTCCGTTTTCTGCTTTTTTTTCTTCCGATCCCACGAAAGCCTGCCCGAATTTCACTGTTTTGCAGGCCACAAGCAAGGTGCACGCGGGCTATGCTGGCTTCTGCGGGTAGACCACCGCGCACGCCCACGAAGACGCGGCAAGGTTACAAACGCGCTAAAATTTGTTTTGCGGCAGACTTCGAGGACAAGCAAACGGTTAGGCTAAAACTGGCAATTCTCCATTCGCAAGGGACCGGCGCGAAAAAGCAGAGAACGAAGTAAACCCATTTTCATATCTTTACTCCCTCTGACCGTTGCCGACCTTGTCCGCGTGACCCCGCCTCCTCGACGCCGTCGTCGCAGCCGCCGGCCGGCGACTATTCCTCCACCACCGCCACCGACATCACCTCCAACCTCCTACTCCCAGGTAAGAAAATCATCCGAAGACCTCACCTAGCCCCCCGCTCGCGACCTCGCCGTTCCTCCTGATAGCACGTGCCGCCGCGGATCTGGATCCGAGGCCAGCTGTGGGGTTTGGTCGGCGTGCGTGCCTCTGAAGCCCTGGATCTCACCGCGATCAGTTTCGTTGTGTTCCGCAGCTCCCTCGAGGGATGGAGAACGGTGGGATCGAGGAGGCCGACGATGCGCTGCCGGTGCCGGCGCCGCCAAACGGGCGGCGGTACCGTCCTGTCGGGTCGAGCGACCGCGCCGTTATCCAGATGGCATCAATGGAGCCGGGATCCTCCTCCGCCTCCATCGATGCCGTTGTGACGCCCCAGCCTCCCAGGTGAAGCATAGTTCTCGTTCACATTTGTGGGTATCGCGAGCATTTGGTTGTGTCACGTGCTAGCTGATCGAACATGGATTCGAATTGAGTAGAGAGCGTACTTCTGCGTGGAGCACTAGCATAGTTGCTGCAAATTGTAGTGTGCATTGTCTTGGACATACACTGTTTTAGCAAAATGGGCTGTTCAACGAGCGAGAGTATTTTGAGCCCTACTCAATGGACTAGGAGTATCAGAAGTTAGGATTTATAGGTTTGCTGCCCTGTTAGGGAACTCTGAAACTACTATTTTGGGCATTGGGTTGCTTCTTTCTATTTTAGAGTTGTGGGCATTAAGAGCTAGGCTGTGAGATCCATGCCTGTTGTATCTGTTTTGTGGAGCACCTGCAACTGTGTACAATGCTACCATTGTTGAAATCTGCAGTGATATATGGATGCCTCTTTCTTTTGGAGAAACTTTGTTTGAGTGATGCTGAAATTGTTTTTACCTTTTAGGTTCGAAATTGAAATCGTTTATTGGTTGCTATAAAAATAATGAGGTCTTGCCATAATGCTGGTTTCTTATTGGTACAATGCTTGCGTTAGTGGTAGTCGTAGTTCTAACTTTTTCTTCTGTCCTGTCATATTTTTCCAAGTTTGTCATAGATCATGCCTTTATGCCAAACCACGGTAAGCTTGTTGCTGTAGATTATAATTTTGTGGTGTGTTGGGCACCAGCTCTTAAGACTTGAAAAAGAACACTGGGTTTTCCCCCTTATGTTGATTTTAGTTCTTGTGTGTGGTAAGACGTGTTGCAGCATGATATACCCTCAAGGCCTCAACCTTGCATACTCTGGATAACTATGAAGAAATGGTTATTGCTAGACATGTTCTTTCTTTCTTTTTTTCTTATTGTTTTTTTATATATGTACATGCTGGCATTAATCCTGCTGGTGTTCCACTTTTGCTGTTTGGATGCGCATGAGACATAATCTAGATATAATCTCAACAGAAATGACATTTAAGTGTGTCTTTTTCAAATCATAAATACAGGAGAATTTAGCAGAATGCAACTTGTCCAGGTGCGGGCTTGTTTGGATGGAGCCCTGAGCCAGGCAGCAGTTGCCAGGCAATGATCCTAGCCCCAGGCTGACAAAATCAAGCACCTGGATGTGCTGCTTGGCTAGGAACCGTTTTGAGGACTCCATCCAAATAAGCTATATGTGTATGAACTCACTGTTTTATGTGTGACAGGAACCTTAAACCTGATGCTAATCTAACTATTGATCCAAGCATGCGAGAAGGTTCTCCTGATGATCATGCTACATCTGGTGGATCTCAAGGGGATTCAAAGCTAGAGCTATTTGGTTTTGATTCTCTTGTAAATATATTGGGACTCAAGAGGTACGAGCAATCATTTCTGTAGTCTTTATTGTTGTTAACTCAAATAACCTTGATGTATGTTTCTTTCGTTACAAGCTGAAAGTTTTGGTCAGTGTTGAGCACCAGCGCCCTGAAATTTGTTCGAATTCTTGATTCTACTTCATCTTATCTGATTGAATCTGAACAGTATGACAGGGGAACAGATTCAGGCCCCTTCAAGTCCTAGGGATGGTGAGGATGTAGCAATTACCATTGGACGCCCCAAGGTTATATTTCATTCCAACATTTCCTGCCATCTGCTTGAAAGTTTGTTGTTCTTTTGGACAATGATGAAAATCAAGAATTTACAATAATAGTGATCTTAAAGTCTGTGGGGGGTGTATATTTCTAGTTTCTACATCTAATGTGAAGTTCAGGATGGGAAATTGTTTGCTGCATGTTAAATTCAATGTATTCACTTAAGGACAAAGCTGTTTTTTTTGGAATATTTGAGTTTGTTTGGAATATCAATGTCTGTTTCCAATTATTGACTTTATTTGTTATGTTTGGTTTTAGTGAAAAGATTTTATTTTAACCTTGGCTATTTATTTGCTTATTTTGTTGTGACTTGTAAAATTGTACTAGTGATGACCTATATATTACTCCTTTTGTTTGGACAGGAAACTGGACCTAAGTTTGGCACCATGATGGGTGTATTTGTTCCATGCTTGCAGAATATATTGGGAATCATTTATTATATCCGTTTTACCTGGTAAGGTATTGTGTGCACCTATTTTTGTTGTTGCCCGTAAATATATTGTTTGTACCTGGTCTATCTGAAAGTCAGTTTTCTCTGCTGCTCATACATGTGCTGCTGCCATTCTATTATAATAGGACTAAATAAAACTAATATTGAAGTAAACTGTAAATAGGTACCAAGTACCTGGAATCTTGACTTATCACAGTATTAATCCATTTTCTATCCTTTCCTGTTATTCAGATCAGGTATAACATTGTGATTGCTATCTCTCTTCACTGCCTTATACACTACTCAAATAAATACTTCTCATATAAACTTGACCAACACTTCCCCTCCTTCCTGTAGGATTGTAGGTATGGCAGGTGTATGGCAGTCACTTGTTTTGGTTTCATTTTGTGGCGCCTGCACATTTTTAACTGGAATATCATTAAGTGCCATTGCAACGAATGGAGCAATGAAGGTATATTGAGTATTTGCACACTTTGACAATTCTTAAATCTGGGTTCTTTGCTTGCCAATACCATTTTGTGGGATATGAAGAAAATTCTCTGTAGGGTTTCAAATTTATCGTGCTCCAATGATGGGGAAAAAATAATTTAACATCTCATTTCAATGTTATGAGGTGCAACCAAAATAAACTAACACTGAAAGCTGTTTTGCATTTGAATGATCCATAGGGTGGTGGGCCATATTATCTTATAGGCCGTGCACTTGGACCTGAAGTTGGAGTTAGTATTGGACTATGCTTCTTCCTTGGGAATGCAGTTGCTGGATCCATGTAAGTATACACCATTACAACCACTAATCAAGGTTGTCGATTTTCACTTTTCTTCATTTTGCTGATATTAATGATGTTAAAATGCATCAATTTTGCACCTGCTGTATAGAAGAAGGTATCATGTGCCTCTTCTAGTTGGCATGTGGTATAAAATATATATTGTAGTAAAAGATTATAGAGTAGCGAACTCTTGGTGAACCTGATTTTGTTTGTTACGCCTCATTTTGTTTCAACATTGCTGTAACTCAGCCTATGTTGTTATGACAGAGTTAGTCCTATAATATCTCAAGTTTGACCAAGTTTATAAGGAAGGACATCAACTTTTATGATACAAAAAGATATATCATGAAAATATATTTCATAGCAAATCTAGTTATTCTTATTTGGTATCATCAGCCCTTGTGCCTTATAAACTTCCTTTTACAATTTTATCCTCCCTTTTAGCTTTTATTGGGTTTCATCTTTAGCTTGTTTAGGAGTAACATGCTATGTTGTTATTGTACCTTTTACCAATCAGTGATTGGAGCAAGCCCAACTATATTTACACACAAGTCTGCAATCAGGCTAGTATGTCCAATTGAAGAAAGTGCCTTATGAAAAATAGACGGAGAAATAATTAGAAGAGTACACACAATGGAACTTCAAATAATATAGATTTCAAATAATTTTCTATCAGTTGTTGTGGGATGCATTCATGCATTAGTGTCGCTCATCTCTGCATTGGAAACCTATTTGGTCATTTTCAGGTATGTGCTTGGGGCTGTAGAAACTTTTCTGGATGCTGTTCCTTCTGCTGGACTTTTTCAAAGTAAGTTACAATTTATTTGATGCAGTATGCTTAGTTTGTGAATGTCATGTACTCAATGTTCAGCAGGCGAGGGAGGCGTCCGGATAGTTAGTTAGGATAGAATTAGAGTCTTGGTTTGTTACAAACAGTTTGCTTAGAGATAAGATTAGTAGGGAGTTTGTTAGCCGCAGGCGTCATATGAGCCTGCGGCATAGATAGGGAAGGATTAGGCTTAGATTGATCTTGTACCTTGGCCTCTCGCGCCTGCCTCCCTGGCGCGTCGTGAGCTGCCCTCTGCTCCGCCGCACCGTCGAGGTCCAGGACCACGTCTGGCCACTTCCTTTGAATACAATCTACGCTCAATTCCTCCTTCCAACCTTCCCAACCCCCCTGCTCATAACAGTGAATAGAATTGATCATGCAATTTCAATGATCCTTTAACTTTTTAGCCCCTTCTGCATTTTCTCTCTTCATCATTTTAGGTAAATATACATTCACACCATTCTGTCTTCTTTATGAGACATACCACCTCATTATCCAGAACATTTTTTTGGGGGCTACTTGGAATGACCACAAACAAAATCCTCTCTCCACCCCCACGCCCTCTTTTTCCAAAGACTATGTAATCACTCTTCCTGTCTTCCATATGGAGGCTTCCCCTTATGTGAATGGCTTGTTAGTTAGGTGCCATGTAACTAAGGTGCATACAGGACATAGCTCACCATTTTTCTCTGTTAATTGCATATGCAAGCAAATATGTTAGTTGTTGTCATGCCTGTTATGGCAGTCGCAGAGGAGCCCTACCTTGCAGTCCAACGGTGTAACCAATGTTATCTAGTTAGTTTGATGGTGAGAAATATGAGGGGAGATGAAAGATATAATTGATTTACTTAACTTTCTTCTTCTGATTCTTGTTTGGACTAACTTGTACCTGTTTGAAAATGCAGAAAGTGTAACAGTTGTTAACAACACACTAGTAAATGGTACAGAAACTGCTGGCACATCTACCATATCTACACCCAGCTTGCATGATCTTCAAGTGTATGGTGTGATTGTGACCGTACTGCTATGCTTTATTGTCTTTGGTGGTGTCAAAATCATCAACAAGGTTGCACCTGCTTTCTTAGTACCAGTCCTGTTTTCGTTGTTGTGCATCTACCTTGGTGTATTCATTGCACCAAGGCATAAGGCTCCAAGTAAGTACCCTAGTTCTTATTTGCATGTTATATTTTCATCACTGTGTGCTGAATTTTACTGTTTACTTTCTCATGTAGAGGGAATCACTGGGTTGAGTATAACCACATTTAAAGATAATTGGGGATCAGATTATCAACGTACAAACAATGCTGGTGTTCCTGATCCAAGTGGATCAATATATTGGGATTTCAAGTAAGTTTTATTGTCTCAAAATTGGAAAAATTTACAAGTAACTTCAGCATGCTCCCTTAGGGTTTGAATAATCTCACTAAACCCTATGAACTTTGAGAAATCTTGGCATTAGCGCTTGGCTACAATGCTGCTATACATTTGGATAGAGTAAATCATTTGGAACAAACAATGTCACTGAAATTCCTCTAAAGCTGGACCAAATATGCCCCCCACAGCCTCACTGCCTATGTGGACTGATTCCTCAACCACATCCTATGACCTCTGCCTCTGCACCATTGCCCACTGCATGGCCGCCTAAGATTCTGGCTACAAGAGCGTAACACTCGATCCACCAAAGCCGCACCGCCCAGCCCTTCCGTAGGGGCGAGTACGCGTACACATAGCACCCCGCTTACACTTTCGTCCTCGCATCGTGTAAAAGGGTTAACCCAAAGGTGCTATGGCTGGTAGAAAAAGGCTTATAAGTTGGCTCCACCTGCGCTCATGGGCCACTACTGGGCCATCCGAATTGGACCGGGTGTGACGGAGGGCTCATGTCTTAATGTGCATTCTTGAGCACACTGTTTCCGCCATGGTGCTGAGTGTCAGCATTAGTTGAGTTGTAACAAATATCCTTGTAAGATTGTGTATAATGCGTAGGTTGGTTTGCTTGAGCCCCGTGGGCTGAGTTCATGGTGTTATGGCCAGCCGGCAGCCCACCAGGAGGGGGCGCAGGCCCAGGGGGAGGCGCAGCCCCTGGAGCCTCAGGCGCCCAAGCCGCCGATCGTCTTCCGCCGTCGGATTCGTACTCGTCGTTAGGGTTTTCATATTTGTAATAAATACTTTGGGATTGTTAGGAGAATAATCGGTTTGGCAATCAATCAAAGATTGCCCGGCCTCAAGGGCCAACCCTAATTCTCCCGCCGCCGCCTCCTCGTTCACGTGAACGCACCCGCGCGGCACCGTAGCATGGCCGCCGCCTCCCTCCCGGCCGACCACGCGCGGCATCGTAGCATGGCCGCCGCCTCCCTCCGCCGGCCGACGACGGCGCACCGGCGCCGTCGTCGCCCACCGCCTCCACCTCCCTCTCACGCGTATTCCTCGCGAGAGATCCCCCCGTGGGGCTAGGAATCCTACCAACCTCGGTATCGGGTATGCCGGCGACGACGACAAGGGGAAGGACGCCGGCCGGAGCCCACCATGCACGACCTCCTCCAGGCGATCAAGGACCTGGGCGGCCAAGTCAAGGACCTGAGCACCCGCGTCCAGGCGCTCGAGACGGCTGCCGCGGCCGCCCTCCGTCGCCATGCCCGAGGGTTTTTCGTACGGGTTGCGGGCTATGGCGGCATCCCGCCGATCTCTCGAGCCGGCGGCGACGATCCCTCCGGGGTCCTCGGCGCCGAAGAAGATCACGGAGATCCAGTTTCCCCACTCACCGTCGCGCCACCGCTCTTCACCGACCGGCCGAACCCATCTGTGACCGGTCGCAGGACGGGCGGCGGCGCAGGCGGCGCGCAAAACGCCGACCGCCCCCCACGCACCCCCCACCTTGGCGGCGCCCCCACCCGGCCCCCCTCCCGGCGGCGCGCGGTGGCGGGCCGTACCGGGGCCGGGCGTTCCGCGCTTCGGCAAGGCGGAGTTCCCCTCCTACGACGGTTCGTCGACCCGTGGAACCGGTTGCGCCGCCGCGCCGGCGGTTTTCGCGGGCAACACACGGCGCCGCGCGACCGCGTCCGGCTCGCCTCCTTTCACCGACGGGAGTCGCCCGGACGTGGTACTACGCCTTGGAGATTGACGAAGGCGTACCGACGTGGGAGCGTTTCGCGGACTCGTGCCATCAACGGTTCGGGCGGCGGTGCGTACCAACCGCTCGTCCGAGCCGGCACGTCTTCCCTTCGCGAGCTCGGGTCCGGGAGTACCGGGGAGCGCTTCAACGAGCTCGTCCCCGCCACACCGACGACCTTCTCGCCGCACCGAAGGCGGACCTCTTCGTGGGAGGCCTTCGGACCATATCCGCGTCGACGTCGAGCCGCGTCAACCGGACGACCTCCCGGACGGCCATGTACCGGCACGGGCATACGGCGCGCGCGCGCGGCGCATCCCGCCCGCCGACAGCACCACGCCCGTCGAGGGCGCCTTCGCGCTTCCGCTTCCACCGCCGCGCGCGCGCACCCCCTCGGGCGCTTCCGGCGCCACCCCCCGGTGCGCCCCCGCCTACGGCACCCGCGGGTCCACCGGCCCGGGCGCAGCGCCCACGCGCCCCTTTCGCCGTCACACCGGCGGAGATGGTTGAGCGCCGCCGTTTGGGACTGCGCTTCAACCGCGACGAACCTTTCGTTCGCGGGCATCGGTGCAAGCGGCTCTTCAACCTCCTCATCACCGACGACCGGAGGACGCGCGCGGCCGACGCCGGACACGAGAGGCCGCTTTGCACGCGGCCCTCATGGCGGAGCAGCCCCACACGGAGGAGCGGGCGCCACCTACCGACGAGACGATGCGCGTGTCGCTCTATGCGATCGCGGGCATCCGTACCGGGGACACCATCGTGATCCCGGTCTTCATCAACGGCCGGCGCACGGAGGCCCTCGTCGACACCGGCTCCTCCCACACCTTCGTCGACACGGCGGTTGCGCGCCGCATCAAGCCGCCGTCCGCGCCGCCAACCTCCGCGTGACGGTCGCCAATGGCGACAAGGTGCCGTGCGCGGCGGTGGCGCGCGGCGTTCCGATGCTCGTGGGTCGGGAGGAGTTCTCCATCACACCGCCGCATCGGCCTCGGCGGGTTCGACTTGGTGCCGGGCGCCGACCACCGCGCACCCTCGGCACCATCCCGCCGGACCTCGACTCCCCTCGCATGGCGTTCCGGTGGCGGGGGACGCGCGCGTCTTCCGGCGCGGGCTAGGGGCGCCCCACTCGGCGGGATCCGTGGCGCACGCCCACTCCGTCGACGCCGACCCCGCTCGGCCCTTCATCGACGACCGTCGCGGGAGTACGACGACGTCTTCGCCGAGCCGCACGGGCTCCCTCCGTCCCGTCCCTACGACCACGGGGATCCACCTCCTGCCGGGGACGGCGCGCCGTGGCGGTCCGACCGTACCGCTACCCGCGGTGCAGAAGGACGAGCTCGAGCGGCGGTGCTCGGCGATGCCGGCGCGAGGGGATCATTCGCCCCGGCACGTCGCCGTTCTCGCGCGCCGGTGCTCCTTGTCAAGAAGGCGGACGACTCCGGCGCTTCGCATCGACTACCGCGCCCTCAACGACAAGACATCCAAGGACAAGTTCCCGATCCCGGTCGTCGACGAGCCGCTCGACGAGCTCCACGCGCGCGTGCTTCTTCACCAAGCTCGACTTGCGCTCCGGGTACCACCAGGTGCGCATGCACCCCGCCGATGTGGAGAAGACGGCGTTCCGGACGCACCACGGCCACTTCGAGTTCTTGGTGATGCCATTCGGCCTCTCCAACGCGCCGGCGACGTTCCAGGCCCTCATGAACAACGTGCTCCAGACCTTCCTCCGTCGTTTCGTCTTAGTTTTCTTTGACGACATCTTGATTTACAGCTCCTCCTGGACTGAGCACCTGCAGCACGTCCGCCTCGTCCTCCAGGCCCTTCGGGCGCACCACCTCCACGTCAAGCGCTCGAAGTGCTCTTTCGGCGAACGCTCGGTGGCCTACCTGGGCCACGTCATCTCCGCCAACGGCGTGGCCATGGACAGCGACAAGGTCGAGGCTGTGGCGTCCTGGCCTGAGCCCCGCTCGGTCCGGGGCGTCCGGGGCTTCCTCGGCCTAGCAGGCTACTATCGGAAATTCATCCGGACTTCGCGCGCGATCGCGGCGCCTCGACCGGCCTCCGCGGAAGGACGCTTTCGCCTGGACGCCCGAGGCGGCCCAGGCATTCCAGGCGCTCTCCACAGGCCCGGTGCTCCAGATGCCCGACTTCGACCGGCAGTTCGTCGTTGATTGCGACGCATCGGGCACCGGCTTTGGCGCGGTACTACACCAGGGGGCGGGACCCCTGGCCTTCTTCAGCCGCCCGTTTGCTGCCCGCCACAGCAAACTGGCGGCCTACGAGCGCGAGCTCATCGGCCTCGTCCAGGCGGTGCGCCACTGGCGCCCCTATCTGTGGGGGTGCCGCTTCCTCGTCCGCACCGACCACTACAGCCTGAAGTTCCTCCTGGACCAGCGGCTGTCCACTGTTCCCCAGCATCAGTGGCTCAGCAAGCTGTTCGGGTTCGACTTCACCGTGGAGTACCGCCCCGGCCGCCTCAACACGGCGGCAGACGCCCTCTCTCGCCGTGCGGCGGCGACACCGACGACGCGCCCCCCAGCCTCCAGGCGTTGTCTGGACCGACGTTCGCCCTCCTCGAGGAGCTGCGAACTGCCACCGCCGGGAGACGTCGAGGCAGGCGCCTCCTCCGGCGGCTCCGTGAGGGCGCCCTCGGCACGCCGTGGCGCGAGGACCACGACCTCCTTCTCCACGGCAAGCGCGTCTTCGTGCCGGACGTTCCCGACCTTCGCCAGCGCCTGCTTCAGCTTGTCCACGGCGCTGGCCATGAGGGGATCCAGAAGACGCTACAGCGCCTGCGTGCGGAATTTCACATTCCGCATGACAAGCGCCTCGTGCAGGCGTTCGTGCAGGCCTGCGAGACGTGCCAGCGCAACAAGACGCAGACGCTTCGACCGGGGCGGGGGTTGCTCCGGCCCCTCGACGTTCCGTCCCCGTGTGTGGCGCAGACATCTCGATGGATTTCATTGAGGGGCTGCCGAAGGTGCGCGGGAAGTCAGTTATTCTGACTGTGGTGGATCGCTTCTCCAAATATGCGCACTTCATCCCGCTCAGCCACCCCTACACGGCGGCTTCGGTGGCGCGGGCATTCTTCGACGGCATTGTGCGCCCGCACGGCTTCCCGCGTCCATCGTCGGCCGATCGTGACCCGGTGTTCACCCGGCCGCATGTGGCGCGACTTGTTCCACCTCGCCGGCGTCCGGCCTCCGCTTCGGCACGGCCTTCCACCCCCGGACGGACGGCCGGTCCGAGGTAGTCAACAAGGTGATCGCCATGTACCTACGGTGTGCTACGGGGCGACCGACCGCGGGCGTGGGTTGACCGGCTTTCGTGGGCGGAATACGCGCTACAACACCTCTTACCACACCGCCCGCGCACCACGCCATTCGAGGTCGTCTACGGGCGGCCGGCGCCGCCCTTGTCGCCTCGACCGGCGGGATGGCGCCCACCGGGGAGGCCGACGCATTGCTGCGCGACTGCGACGTCTACCTCGCCGACATCCGGGAGCGTCTCCTTCAGGCCCGCAACTACGCCAAGTCCTCCTATGACCGCCGCAATCGCGACCTGGAGTTTGCGGTGGGGGATTGGGTGTGGTTGCGGCTTCTTCATCGACCGTCGCACGCGCCGGGAGCCTCGCGCCAAGGGGAAGCTCGGGCCTCGCTACACTGGGCCCTTTCAGGTGGTAGAGCGTATTGGTCAGGTGGCATACCGTCTAGCTCTTCGGCGGACGCCCGCCTGCACGATGTGTTCCATGTTGGCTTGCTCAAGCCGTTTCAGGGCACTCCTCCGCCGTGGTGCCGCCTGCGCCGCCCATCGAGGATGGCCGTGTGCTTCCGACTCCGGCGCGGGTTCTCCGCACCCGCAGGGTGTCCGACTCATGGGAGCTGCACGTCTGCTGGGAGGGCGTTCCAGTGGAGGAGGCCACTTGGGAGCCACTGGAGGACTTCAAGACTCGCTTCCCTGACTTCCAGCTCGAGGACGAGCTGTTTGTCGAGGAGGGGAGAGATGTTATGGCCCAGCCGGCAGCCCACCAGGAGGGGGCGCAGCCCCTGGAGCCTCAGGCGCCCAAGCCGCCGATCGTCTTCCGCCGTCGGATTCGTACTCGTCGTTAGGGTTTTCATATTTGTAATAAATACTTTGGGATTGTTAGGAGAATAATCAGTTTGGCAATCAATCAAAGATTGCCGGCCTCAAGGGCCAACCCTAATTCTCCCGCCGCCGCCTCCCTGTTCACGTGAACAGTACCCACGCGGGTACTGTAGCACGGCCGCCGCCTCCCTCCCGGCGACCACGGCGCACCAGCGCCGTCGTCGCCCACCGCCTCCACCTCCCTCTCACGCGTATTCCCTGCGAGAGATCCCCGGTAGGGCTAGGAATCCTACCACATGGCTCGGAGGGCAAGTTGCCTCGTCTAGAGATAAGGAAGGTTATCCCAGTATTACAATCAATCCTAAACTAACCATATCCAGAGTTGCCTATATACTCTTAACGATTCTGTTCCTAACTACTAATAAATAAGATACTCGATTGCAAAAAAGATTCCATATCAGGTGACTTTCTGCGAGAAGTATAAAATAACTGGGTCGTTTTGTTCATTTTTTATATTTTCTTTAGAGAAGTCTATTTCACTGTGGGTCTCCGAAGCTCGTGAAGTTCTGAATTAGGATCCTAAACTAGCCAAGTAGGTCAAACTGATGCAATCATTTGGGATGGAGCCATGGCTAATGAATTCCTTAGGAATAACATGGTAAATACATGCCAACATGGTTTGTCCTGTTCCTGATGTCACATTTGTAGGAAGCATAATCCATCAAAATTGATTATGGTCAAAGCTGCAAATTTTTTAATAGGTTAGGCAGGACTGCAAGATTGCTTGTTAACATAAAGAAAACTCACCATAGTTCATATCCATTTGTGTAATTAATCTGATCTGCCCTATATTCAGTCTGTTACAACTAGATGATTATCTGTAATGGAGATTTCCATGGCTTTGGGTGCCCAAGTGAATGGGTGCATTTTGGGCATGCGCTGTAAATGTGAAAATTCATCTTTGTGCATTTTACACATTCCTTGTGCATGCGAAAATTCATCTTGCTAACATTTTTTTGGTGTTTCAGTGCTTTGGTTGGTCTCTTTTTCCCAGCAGTCACTGGAATTATGGCTGGATCAAACCGATCTGCCTCACTGAAAGATACACAACGTTCAATACCAATCGGCACATTATCTGCCACTCTTACAACAACAGCTATGTACCTGTTCTCTGTGCTTCTATTTGGAGCCTTGGCCTCAAGGGAGGAGCTTCTAACTGATAGGTAGCTGCTTTTTAGTACCACATAATAGTTCTCAAATTGCTGATAATGCGTTTTAAGGGTTTGATAAATTGAGCTTTGTAGCTCATGATGCCATCAGAGCATAAATACATGTCCTAGTTGTTTCATCAAGTTCAAAAGAATGGGAGTTTGTGGTTAAAAGGGATACTTTTTGTCATGTTTTATAACTGTCCTAATAACAGAAAGAATGGTACAAGGTTTTACTTGCATCCATCACTTGCTTCTGGCTGTATGTGTATTATAGACAAGTTTTTTTGTTAGTGATTGTTCAAGTATGGTTGCTGTTACATAAATCCTGTTTAGGATGCTTTACCGTTACCGTTGTTCGTCTGGAGTGAATATAAATAAACGCCAGCAAGTGGTCTTGTTTCTAATATACTTTATAAAATTGATGGCAATATTGTGGCAAATAATCGTAATGGCTACTATAGTTTTATTGTCAACTATCTTGTTTTGCAAGTCTTGGATGTACACTTTTTTCCTTATTAACTATTTTCTTAGAACTGCTACTACATTCTATTAGCATTGCTGTAGTCTCCTGTTCATGTTTTAATGTAGCCCCATAAGGCACTCCAGCTGTTACACAGTTTCTTATTGCTTGGACAATCAGCTCACAAGTTACCCTTAATGCTTGCAGGCTTCTTACAGCTACAGTGGCTTGGCCTGCTCCTGCAGTGATCTACATTGGTATTATTCTGTCGACTTTAGGTGCAGCACTTCAAAGTCTTACAGGGGCTCCAAGATTACTTGCAGCAATAGCAAATGATGACATTCTTCCAGTTCTTAATTACTTTAAAGTTTCCGAGGGATCCGAGCCCCATGCAGCCACTTTATTTACGGCATTCATCTGTATTTGCTGTGTGGTTATTGGAAACTTGGATTTGATTACACCCACGATCACAATGTTTTTTCTTCTATGCTATGCTGGTGTGAACCTTTCATGCTTTCTTCTTGACCTCCTTGATGCTCCTAGTTGGCGCCCTCGATGGAAATTCCACCATTGGAGCCTTTCACTTGTCGGTGCATTGCTTTGTGTTGGTATGGTTCTTAATTATTTAATCATTTTATTTTTTTTATCATGATATTCAACACAAACTGTTGTAGTGATGGCATTCAGCATCAGCACAAACTAAACATTGCATAAGTTTGATTCAATACTCCATTCACTTTTATTGTTTTGAATGCAACCTTCTCTTTATCTGTACATGAGTGTTGCTTATTATGTTTTACACCAGCACACATCTAACTAAAATACATCGAGAAACACATTTGTAATTATGATCGCTTACACGGATCTCTCTCTCAATTTTCAGTGATCATGTTTCTGATCTCTTGGTCTTTCACTGTTGTCTCCCTTGCCCTTGCAAGCCTCATCTATTACTATGTAAGCATAAAAGGGAAGGCTGGAGACTGGGGAGATGGGTTCAAGAGTGCATACTTTCAGTTGGCACTCCGGAGTCTCAGATCACTTGGAGGTACACCTGATTTCTGTCTTTTCAATAAATAATTATACTTTACATTTTTGTAACTTTCGGTCCTTTTTGCAGCAAACCAAGTCCATCCTAAGAATTGGTACCCCATTCCTTTGATATTCTGCCGTCCATGGGGTAAACTTCCGGAAAATGTTCCTTGTCATCCGAAACTTGCAGACTTTGCTAATTGTATGAAGAAGAAGGGCCGTGGTATGTCAATTTTTGTCTCAATAATTGATGGTGATTATCATGAACTGGCTGAGGATGCAAAGACTGCATGCCGTCAACTGGATGCTTACATTGACTACAAACGCTGCGAGGGTGTTGCGGAGATCATTGTGGCCCCCACTATGTCTGATGGTTTCCGTAGTATTGTGCAGACCATGGGCCTAGGAAACTTGAAGCCGAACATTGTTGTGATGCGATACCCTGAGATCTGGCGACGTGAAAATTTGACACAGATACCGTCAACATTTGTCAGCATAATAAATGATTGCATTATTGCTAACAAGGCAGTAGTCATTGTGAAGGGGCTCGATGAGTGGCCTAATGAGTACCAGCGACAGTACGGGACAATTGACCTTTACTGGATTGTGAGAGATGGAGGATTGATGCTTCTTCTGTCTCAGCTCCTGCTCACAAAGGAGAGCTTTGAGAGCTGTAAGATCCAAGTCTTCTGCATATCTGAAGAGGACACTGATGCAGAGGAGCTGAAGGCTGATGTCAAAAAGTTCTTGTACGATCTTAGGATGCAAGCTGAGGTCATAGTTGTGACTATGAAATCATGGGAATCACACATGGAGAGCAGCAGCACTGTCCCTCAGCAGGATGACTCCCATGAGGCTTACACCAGTGCACAGCAAAGGATCAGAACGTACCTTGGCGAGATGAAGGAAACTGCACAAAGAGAAAGGCATCCGCTAATGGAGAATGGGAGGCAAGTCGTTGTGAATGAACAGAAGGTTGATAAGTTCCTGTACACAATGTTGAAGTTGAACTCCACGATACTTAGGTACTCCAGAATGGCAGCTGTGGTGCTTGTGAGCCTTCCCCCACCACCGCTAAATCATCCTTCATATTTCTACATGGAGTACATGGATTTGCTTGTAGAGAATGTCCCACGCATGTTAATAGTTAGGGGATACACAAGAGATGTTGTCACATTTTTCACATAATTAGATATACACTTGGAGATTCCAGCACCATTTTGTTGTACTGTCATAGCAGTCTGGATTCACAGGATTCAAGTGCAGATTCTACTACTGAAATCACAAACCCTCGCCTTGAGGGCTACCATGAGATGATATGTCAGCTGTTCAGATTTGTTGTTTGCTTGCGGGTTTGTGAACTACTGAACTGCAGTGTCTTCATTCTTTTCTGGATTTGAAAGATTCACATAGCAAGCTTTCGTTCTTACAAATTTTGTAGCTATATTCATATATAAACACTTTCCATCAGTAGTATAATACTCATATGTTGGTTCGACGATAGAAATGCAACCCTTAGTTAACACTGAAACATTTGTATGTGTATTTTCGTTGTGGCACTTTATACACTTGGACTGCTGTACCAGTTGTTGAAATGTGCAAACCTGTGAAAGAGGTAGCACTGATCATTAGCTACTGCAAATGAATTTTGCATGTGTTGTGTGTCTCAACTGTTTATAGTTGATGGTACTAAACTTCTGCTTATGCATTGCTCAATTATTACTTATTTTACTGGGTTAATTTTTTATATACATATTACATTGAACCATCTTTATTTCAACTATTTTTACTGGGGTGACTTTTGATATATTGAACCATTTTTTTTCTAATCGGTTTTATTGAATGCTGATGATGTGTATGTAACTTTCTGACAATGAGATCGTCTTTCATGATATGCTTACACTTTTCAGCTGCAGTTTGTATCATGCCTTGTTTCCCTAACTTGAAAGTTTCGAAGGTAACTAACCACTGAACCTGCATTGTTGGATGTGTATCACAATGATCAGTATAGGATTAAATGCAAACGGGTGAAATCTGCCCACCAAAATTCAAATCCTTGACTCCGGGCATTGGTGCTCATTTTTTCTTGGATTTATTTCAAAATTTAAGTAGTGCTATTTTTTACAGTGGTAGGTTGTGTCCGTCAATAGTGAGATGGTGATTTCGTCAAATTTTGAGGATAATATATATTAATTTATTAAAACCTAATAAATGATAATTGTATATTTATAATAGATATACACGTGTTATTTTTTTGTTTATAAAGTTTGAACCAGAACACAACTCCATGCAAATATTATCAAATCTCATGAGCAGCTGCTCATTTTCGGTACTATGAGAATAATAACAATCTTGCAGTAAAACTTTTTCACATGAGTAGATGAAAAAAAAACATTGTGTCAATTCATTCAAACAAACATGTTACATTAGCATGGGGAGAGAATCTAGATGTTAATATTGCTACTTAAGGTAAGGATTTTAAAGAAAATGCAGTCCAGAACTTCTTTTGGAAGAAAAAACTCACAAATAAGGATATTGCACCACATACATTGCTTAGAGAAAAAAAAATCTACAGCTAGCACCAAAACAATGCTCACTATAAACCATATTATAAATTCTCACAGCGGCTATAATGGTAACTGACATCTTGAAGAACTTCCTATACCACCACAAACATTATACGCTGTCTTATTTGATAGAAAAGAGGGAATAGTTTGAATTTTTCGTTGGGGAATCCCTAGACCTAGAATAAAACGGTGCATCTTCCTTCAATTCCGTGTGCAGGATATCCATTCAATTAGGATTCAAGTTAAAGATGGTCTTTATCCTCGTCGCATTCTTTATATAAATTCGGGGTCACGGGGTCATTCCCTTGACTTGTTCGATGAGAAGTTTTTTACTTCACGGGAAATTGAACAAAAAGCTATCGAAATAGCCTATTTCTTGCGCGTACCAATTGAAGTATTTTGAGTACTAATTGCAATCTTTTGCAAATGTAAGGGATTTTCGAGTATTTGTCAACGGGAAGAACAAACGAGAATAAGAGAAAATTGCTTCTAATTTGTTTTATCCTATATGGCATAATATTCTTCCATTTATATATGAAGAAGGAAGGGCTTTTTTATTTCTCTATTCCACTCCATTTAGATCTAAGAAAGAACCCAATACAAATATATACAAACACAAGGTCTACCACCTTGTTATAAAATTTATGTTTCAAAGAAAAGAATCATATATATATAGGAAATGAAATAGAGTCAGCGAATGATGTGGATTCATTAACAACTCAATTTACAGATAAAAATGAAAAAAATCATGTATTTATCGTATTTTTGCCGTGGGGAATCTCTCTCTTTTAATAAATGTCTGGAACTTTAGATTGAGAATGGGTGGAATATCAGGCAATTCGAAACTTTCTTAACTGATATTCAAGAGAACATGATTCTAGAAGGATTCATAGAGTTAGAAGAACTTTTTCTCTTGGATGAAATGATAAAAGAGAAACCGGAGACACATGTACAAAAACCTCCAATAGGAACACACAAGGAAAATAGATACTGAGGATCATCTCCATAGCATTTTGCATTTCTCAACAAATATATTATGTTTAGCTTTTCTAAGAGGTTTTTTCCTGGGTAAAGAAGAACTTGCCATATTGAATTCTTGGGTTCATGATTTTTTATAACTTAAATGACTCAACAAAAGCTTTTTATTCTTTTAGCTACTGATTTTTGTTGGATTTCACTCCACCTGCGGTTGGGAGCTACTAATTTGTTGGGTCTACAACAGTTTTGCATGGGCTCCTAACGAGCTAATTTCACTATTTTAGTTTGTAGTTTTCCTGTTATTCTAAACACGTGTTTGAAATTTTGGGTATTCTTGTTTAAACCGCCTATGTCCTTCACTATGTAGTCATTATTAGTGGAGTATAAACTCAGTCATTTGATTTCCTAATATTTTCCTAATATTAATCAAATTAGCATATTTCTTCCTTTAGAAAGAAACCCTTTTCCTTTTTAGCAAAATTCTTTCTATTTTTACTTGCTCAAGGTATTCATCATTCCAATACAGCTGTTACTGTATAATGGCAACAGACTCGTGTACATGGAACTAGATTAGCTTAGTTACTTATCTAATTTATTGTAGAATTTTCGGGATCTGCGATTGGACATGGAAAATAGAAATACCTTTTCTTGGTTAAAAGAACAGATGATTCGATCTATTGTCCGTATCGATCATGATATACATAATAACTCACGTATATATTTCAAATGCATATCCCATTTTTACGTAGTAGGGTTATGAAACCCCACGAGAGAATTGTATGTGCCAATTGTCATTTAGCTAATAAGCTTGTGGATATTGAGGTTCCCCAAGACGTACTTCCATATAATATTTGAAGCAGTTCTTCAAATCCCTTATGATATGCACCTGAAACAAGTTCTTGCTAATGGTAAAAAGGAGGGTTGAATGTGGGTGCTATTCTTATTTTGCCCGAACGATTCGAATTAGCGCCGCCCGACCATATTTCTCTTGAGTTGAAAGAAAAGATGGGAAATCTATCTTTCCGGAGTTATCGCCAACCCCCCCCCCCCCCCCCCCCCCCCCCCGCGCGCACTACCCAATTATGTTGTACGTAGTGGGGGCCTCGGCAGGGCCTCCTTTTATCTTGCAAGAGACCGAGGCTACTAATCCCTGATAAAAAAATATGGGAACAACTAAGAACTCCAAACCGAAAGAACCGGATTGAAACTATCATTGGTTTATTTTTCCTAGACCAATCCTTTTCTAATATATCACTAATTCACATATTTTTATTTTTTTATTTATTATTTTGCAAAAATATATATCCTACCGTTTGAAATGGTAGAAAACACACTGTTGCACCCTTATCGCCAATTGAACCGACATAATTTACCTTCTCTGTGCAGCACACTTTCAGAAAGAAACATAATTAAATTGTATTAACTTGGAAATGTGATGCAGAGCCATCTTGGTAATCAAACAATTAACAAAAATTTCAGACCTAAAATTCAATTTTAGATCTGAAACTTATGTTGATTAATTGAGCACCAAGATGGATCTAATAAAAAAAAGTTTTGAACTATAAAGTTGTATATCTCATCGATGCATACAATTTTCATATAGAGTTTATTTCCATACGAATTAATATGAATCAATTATGATTTTTTGAAAGAAGGAAAATTTTTGCAAACTACCAAAATACAAATAAAAAAATAAAAAATCTTTCTTCACAGGAAAGAGATGGGCCATAATGCTCAAAAAAAGGAAAGAAATGGGCTAGCTTGGCCCAACGTAGCCCATCATCTATCGGATTTGACAGAGAGAGAGGCTTTCTTTTACGTGTTCCCCCACATCCCAACCCCATGGCCCCGTCGAACCATCTCGATTGAAGCAGAGAGAAATCGGCGGTAGAGGTCAGCCCCGCTGCCGCAGGCCCGCAGCAGCCCCGCCGCCGCCGCCACCGCCGCCGCCGAGGGAGGAGGTAGCATTACACCGCCGCTGACGACTCTGGTAAGTACCCCCTCCCCTTCCGTCATTTCTCACGAGTGCCGGGCCGAAACCCTCGCGCGATTCCTCGGCGCATCCTGAATCGACGGTGTCAAATGTGTTGCTCCAGGTCTGGAATGGCTTCGGCGGTGGAGAGGCGGAGGGAGGAGCACACCAGGAGATCGCGTTCCCCCGCCAGGGACAGGGAGCAGAGGGGCACGCCGCCACGCAGGCGGAGCCCCTCTGAGCGGAGGAAGAGTTCGCCGGCTAGGGCACGGTCCCCTCCCGCGAAACCAGGCGCGTCGCACAGGGAGAGGTCGCCTCCGAAAGAGAAGGTGAAGGAGCGTGCAAGGTCGCCGCGGTCTCCTGCGAAGGCTAGCCTGTCGCACAAGGAGAAGGATAGGTCGACTCCGAGGGAGAAGGCGAAGGACCAGCAGCTCAGATCGCCGAAACACGCGCGGGAGTCACAATCACCGGCGCCTGCCAGGAGGCGCGGCTCTAGGTCGCCATCACCACGCACCAAGAGGCTGAGGAGAGCCCAGGGCGACCGGGAGGCCACCCAGGTGACTGACAGTGATCGCTGGAAGTCCAGTCATAGGGAGGAGCAGGACACAGGGAGGCACAGGGAGTCTGATGAGGGGAGGGATGCTTTGAGGGACAGGAAGGTGGAGCGGGAGGCAGTGCAGGTAACCAATGGTGATCGCCGCAAGTCCTCTAATAGGGAAGAGAGGGAATCTGGAGGCAAGCACAGGGAGCATGATGAAGGGAGGGATGCATCTAGGGATAGAAAGTCAGAGCGGGAAGATGCCAAAGGTCCTGCAAAAGATAAGAAATCTGATCGAGATGATGGAAAGGATCATTCAAGAGATAGAAGGGCTGGAAGGGATGATAGGTCTGGTGGTTCAAAGGAGACATTATCGAAACGGGATGATGATAGGCATGATGCAAGAGGTGGAAGGCTTGATCGCGATGACTGGAAAGCTGGTTCTTCAAGGGAGCAAAGGGTGGATTATAGTGACAAAAGGGATTCAACCAGAGAGAAACTGTTTGATCGGGAGGAGGGCAATGGAGGATCAGGAAGGTCATCTAGGCGTGGTCGATCAGCTTCTCCAGATGAGCGCAGGCATCGGGGCAGGCATGAATCCCATCCATCACCAGGGGTACCCAGAAGTGGAACACGTACTGAGGTGTCTGGTGATATCTAGCCCTTCGCTATAAATATCTATATTTCTCCATATCTACTTGGCTTGGTGTTCTTTTGTTGCATGATTGTTTTCTGTTACAACTGGCAGATTTATTATCTCCACCCAAGTAAGTACAAAGTCAGAAAATTAATTCCAATGCCATCAATTCTGAACTATTATATTCAATGATGGTGCAATCAGTAGTCTGCACACTCTCACTGCTAATGCATTTGCTAAACTTATAAGCTGGTAAATTGCAATCTGACAGTCATTATGTTTCATTTCAGGATATCAACTCTAGAGGAGGTGAAGCATCCAGGTCAGTGCTCAGTAGTCAATACTAACTTCTTTTGTGTTCCCTTAGCACCATGACTCTGACATTTGAAATCTTTAACAGAAGCATTATTTGCTGCAAATTTGAAGTTTATGTTGTAGATGAACAAATGTTTTTTTGTGAAAACAGCTATGGATCTACAATTTGACGCTAAAAATTGAGGAGGCATTTCTCCTTTTTTTTTCTAGCCAGTTATCTTACCGCTCAAAAAGAAAACATTAAACACTAAACACAATCTTAATGCAGGCAGTCAACACTGTGAGGTTTCACTAGCTCTTTATTTAGCAATGTCAGATCATTGTCTTTTGTTCACCCTTTTATTACTAAAGTGGGATTGATGAATTTGGTCTTTTTTTAATCTTGCTATTAGATAATGTTGTACTGTCGATTTTCAATCCTGCTGTTGGTAGCATGTTATTATTACTACTATATGCAAGGTTCTCACTTTTATATATGCTTCGCATTTGGTAATGGTAAACTCTTGTTTTGCTCAGGAGTGGAGATCCTGATGCTTTGGCAAGAATGAACGCTACCACAGAAGCTCTTGAAGCAAAAGAAAAGGTGGTGAATGATCTATGACAAATATTGTAGATGATTATGATAGCAATTTATCTATCTGAAGAATTGCAACATTTCCATTTATGTGATGTTGTTGTTTCCTTAAGTATTAAACTTAAGGAAACAGAAGCCATCCTTATGTGTGTACGGAGATTTGAAACTTTCCCCACACCCTTTGTTTTGCAGCAAAAGCCATCCTTTGAGTTGTCTGGAAAGCTTGCTGAGGAGACCAACAAAGTTGCAGGTGCTTAGTTATTGTATCTTATCATAATTTATTTAATTATTTATACAAACATAGGTATATGATTGTTGTAATGGCGAAATCATTAATTAGATGCAGCTAATTGTGTGTGCTTGTGGTTCTGTGAGCATACTGGTGATGACACTTTGTCCCTATTTCAGGTGTAAATCTATTATATACACAGCCCCAAGAGGCTCGCAAGTCAGAAATCAGATGGAGGCTCTATGTGTTTAAGGGTGGAGAACCACTGGATGGTAGTTGTTCTTGACTTGTTTACTCCATGTATGAGTGAAATTTTTTATTATGTCATGTTTATGTTAGTTCGATAGTTTTTCTAATAGGTAGAACAAGCATACTCACATTTAGGCATTAAATATCCTATGGTGTCATATAGCTATTTTCCTCAGATGAACCCAGCAGCTGCACTAGCAAAAAAATCTTCTTTGTTCACTATGGATTGCCACAAAATCTCAGAACCATGTTGACTTATGTTATGTCATCACCGAAGCATGGCAATTATCCACTTATTGTGGACTTTTATAATAATTAATTAATTACCCAAATTTAAGCAAAAGGAAAAGCTGGTTTTGGTTACAATTGGTGTAACCATGGCAAAAGAGGTGTGTAACAGAGATGAACTTTTGTGCACTAGCAATTTCAGAAAGTTCAACCTTGTCAGTCTATTTAAATAAGGCACAGGCAAACCTGCGCACTTGCCGAGTTATGACGTTATGATAACATAAGATTGCTTGAACTTCAGTATTTTCCTCTTCCTGGGAGATAAGAAGGGATCCTTGTAGTATCGTGTACTCCTATCTGTCAAATAAAACTTATTGTCTTTGTGAATGAATAAAGATTTGCAGTGAATCGGCTCACAACAGATATCTCATTACATTTGGTTTTTAAATTGGAGTGTGTTTCACTTACCTCTGAACAATATCATTGCCAATGTAGTAACAGTGAGTCAAATGACTGGATTTGAGCTCTGGTACTGGTATGCACCCAACCAGCTCCGAAGGCCATTTGTATCTGCTCCTGCATGACGTAGGGTCGTTTCCTTCCTCCTTTTTGTGTTGTATGTAGGGTTGTAGGCTTTTTCACTTGGAGCTTAAAATAATGTAGAACACAAAGACTATACAAAATCAGTTGGTTTTTTCCCAATTTTCTGAGAACCCTGCAAAATCATACTTGTCTACAAGTATTTTGAATGGAATGCTGAAGAAATGACATGCTTTTTATTGTGATCCTATGCTTCTGTTTTGCACATTCTGCACCTGAATGTTTCTTATGGTGTCTGATTTAACAGAACCACTGTATGTTCATCGGATGACCTGCTACCTTTTTGGAAGAGAAAGGAAAGTAGCAGACATCCCCACAGATCATCCCTCCTGCAGCAAGCAGCATGCAGTTCTTCAATATAGGTATGCCTACACTATTATCCCTTTTTCTCAAACGATGTAGGGTAGGAGCGCGATGTGTCGTTTCATTGACAATAAAGACCCCCTTATTTAGGGCTCAATATAGTAGTCATCTTTTTCATTTCAGACTTGTGGAGAAGGAGCAACCAGATGGCATGATGGCAAAGAAAGTGAGGTAACTGCATCTGCTTAGTAGTTTTTATGCATGGTTATTATTAGGGATGAAAATGATCTGGGATGATATCACAATACAGAAAATGAAAGCAGCCAGGTTGGGATTTTCCCATAAATATAAATAAATAAAAACAGGGTAAACCTACTATATAATACGAAATGATATCTGTCGGTTCGGGATTTATCCTGACTGTTTTCACCCCTAGCTATCATATTGTTCGTAATGATGATACATATAATGCCCTCTCTGATTGCAATGTATTAGCAATGCTTTATCATGCCAACTTGTTTGACAGGCCTTATCTGATGGATCTTGATAGTACGAATGGAACTTACATTAATGTAAGTGTTCTAGTAATGTGTTTTAATCTTGTCTGATCTACTGGTCATGTTTTGACTCCTCTGTTATGTGAATTTTATTGTTACTTAGTGTGCTTTATTTATGCAGGAAAATCGCATTGAACCTCGTCGCTATTATGAACTATTTGAAAAAGACACAATCAAGTTTGGCAATAGTAGGTATGATTGTAACCATTGAAGAAGTACATTCTGGTTAATATGTCAATAGTTGTCTTTGCTTTCTTCATTTGTTCTCATTGCATCAGTTTAAAGCCTGTCTATGTTTGTTGTAAAAAAAGCCTGTTTATGTTGAGGTGTAAAATATATTTATTCTTCTTTTGGCAGGTGTTGCCACCACCTATTTTGTAAATCTGTAATCTGAGATTTCTCAGCAAAGTACTTCATTAGAAATGTAATTTATTTCACCTTTGGTTCACAAATTAAGTAGTAAGAGGAAATGGCTATGGGCCCTCTCATTTCGTCCGCACTTTAGGTTGGTTGTTTCTCTTTTATAAGTATGTTGGGGGGGGGGGGGGGGGGTTGGCTTGAGAGAGGTGCAGGCTCATTTCTCTGTCAGAACTGCATCAATATATATTTTTTTGAAATTAAAGAACTGCATCAATATAGCTAGGGCACAATAGAGTGATAAGGTGTGAAATATGAAACAATTCTACTTCCAGTGTTCTTAAGGCTACCAGCCTATATATATGTTGTTGGAGCATATAAAATGTCCTTATTTTGTTAATTTTTCTGCAGCATGACAACTGCTATGCTCATGGTACTCTCTAGATGGGCTTCAGTTTACAAATCCAACTTTACAATTTGTTTTAAGGAACATTAGTTGTACTTTGGGGAAACATCTTTTTATTGTTCTGTACACAACAAGATTAACCTTTGAATATCTTTTAAAAAGGTTAACTGTTGCTGCCTGATGTTTCATCTGTTTCACATGCGATGGTTCTATTTCCACGCATTTCCAAGAATTATCATGTTAACATATCTGTTGATGTCTTTTTCTCCCTGCAGCCGGGAGTACGTTTTACTCCATGAAAATTCAACAGCATGAGGACTGAAATGGCCAAATACTTTTACTGAAGGAGGAAATTCAGCAGAAGCATGTGTTGATACTTTTATTTAGGGGAAGTGGACCGTAGATTGTCTGGTTGGTATTGCTTTTGGGCAGCCTGTGATTTGCTCCCCTCATGAAGAGAGCAACCAGCAGATAGCCTTGGTTTTGTATTCAAGCATACTTTGTACTGCTGGCATTCGTATCACTTGACATCGAAGGCAGCTATTTAAGGATCTGTACTATGATGATGCGGTCATGGATCTAGTACAGTAATCTTAGTTGTGCCTCAGATTTGCTTGACTTCCCCTATCCCGTGCTTGCTGCTTGTTCCGTCATACTCTGTGCCTGTTGGTAAGGGTCTTGATGAACTGCCACTTTAAACAAATTGACTAAAGTTATTCCGAAAATTAATACGCTGTTTTGGATCCCTGGCATGTGATAGTTACGCTTATGCATCCATCGAACTCATCTCACGTTCCTATACAGTTTTTAGTACGTAATGCTCAGGAACAGACGTGACGCTCCGGACGGGAGCCGACGCACGCGACCAGTAAAAAAAATCGGATCCCCTCGGCCTCCCCACGCGGACCACTTGTTGCTTTTCCTCGTCAAGTGACACCAGAGCGCCACCCCGAGGCTGACGAGGCGCCGGCGATGCAGTTCCCCCGGGTCGTCTCGCTCTTCACCTTCCTCTACTCGCGCGAGAGCAAGGCCAAGGGCACGCAAGTGGCCAGGCTCGTGCGGGAGGAGTGCCTGTCCAGGCTCAAGCTCCGAGCCACAGCCATGGCCACCGCTGGAGCCACCCCTCCCTCTCCCCTGGAGCTGCTGCGTCTCGCCCTGCCTCGCCTCGCCACGCTACTAGCCTTCGGGGCCGCTGCGGGGAAGAGGTCCAACCACGTCCGCCGTGGGCACGGGCGCGGGGAGGCCACCGACCCCTGCCGCCGCTGTCGCGGGCGCGAGGGGGAGCTCCTGCCGCCGCGGTGGGTGCACGCGCGGTGGGGAGCTCGTGCCTCCTGTTTTTTAGATTTTTTATGTTGCAATTGCTGTATACCGATGTTGGCACAATGTTGTCGACATGTTGCAATCGTTCGTCTTCAGGCGTTTATGTTTTGCAAATCGTTGTACACATGTTCCATTTGTGTTTTTGACATGTTGCAAGTGTCCCATGCAAATGTTTCAAAATTAGATATAAATTTTTCGAAATTTCGATGTTGCAGATGACGAGTTTTCGATGTTGTAGACGCATGTTGTTGGGTGTTGCAAACATTAAATGCTAAAGTTGCGGATGTCGAGTTTTCGATGTTGCAGACATGTGATGTTGGGTTTTGTGTTGTGGAGGACGGGTAGGAAAGCTCCTGATGTCAGATGTTGCACGCAATATAGTCGCAACATGGTCGCAACATTAGGGGAGGAGGGAAGAAAGACTCCTGATGTCGGATGTTGCACGTAATTGTGTTCGCAACATTCTCGCAACACGTTCGCAACACGCTCGCAACATGTACTCGGTGGACATTAAATCTAACGGCTGACGATTGAACATCTTAAGATCCGACGGTTGCGGACCGATGGCTAGCGCCCAGATCGGATGTCCGGGCGCTAGCAGCGCCCTTTTTAGTAAATCCCATTGTCGCCCGGTGGAAACGCTCGATCTGCTCGCCTGGTTTATTCCATGGGAAATGCTTAGGTTCGGGCGTCCGACGCGTCCGGACGCCACATCTCTTCCATCTCTGTGTGGATCATCGTTCTTATTCTCTTCTTCGAAAAAATATGCCGCTCACTAGGCCACCAGGAGCGCCGCCAGACGCGGGAGACAAGCTCGCCGGCGGGGCTCGCGCGCCGCTCCCCGCGGAGCTTGCCGGCACGCGGCCGTCTCCCTCGGCGTGGCCGGGGGCGGAGCCCCCTGCGGTCGAGAGCGGGAGCTCACCGACGTCCATGGTGGAGCTCCCCGCGGTCGAGGGGAGGCAAGGACGGCGACGGCGTGGCAGTCTCGCGCCTCCCTGGTTGTTCCCTCTTCCTACCCTAACTCTAGATCGCCATGGTCGCCGGTCGCTGCGGTCGCTGGAGCGGCTTCTCGGCCTCCGCATCCGTCGCCCCGCGCCCTCTTCGGCACCCTCTCTCCCCCGCCACCGGAGGGCGGGCGAGCCCGCGCCGCCGCTTCCCACGTCTAGCCGCGCCCTACGCGCACCTCGGGGAGGGTTGCGCCGCCGCGGATGGACGACGCTTCCTCGCGGGCGCGCCTCCGATGACCGCACCACCTGTTGCTCCCTCCCCGGTGTGCGAATGAAGTGTTTTGAAATGTTCCAGTTTGTGTCTCCTGACGTTGCAGAAGCGTTTTGAGATGTTTCATCTGGTGGTATCTGATGTTGCACGAAGTGAATTGAGATGCTTCTCCAGTGCTATTGGATGTTGCATGAAGTGATTTGAGATGTTTTCACTATTATTTTGATGATGTTGCAACATTTGTTTTCTGTGTTTCATTTTGCGACATATGCATCTTAATGTTTCAGTGTGATTTATCAAATGTTGCGGATGTCGAGTTTCGATGTTGCAAACATGTGATGTTGGGTATTGCGTCGAGGGGGCAAGGAGGAGGGCCGTTGATGTTGAGTGTTGTAAACATTAAATTTTAGTATTACGGATGTTGAGTTTCGATGTTGCGGACATATGATGTTGGTGTTGTGTCGAGGAGTAAGACTCATGATGTTGGATGTTGCACGTAACACGGATCGCAACAAGGTCGCAACCGCAACATGGTCGCAACATGGGAGGAGAAGGGAGGAGGCCTGCTGATATTTGAGTATTGCACGCAATCTGCTCGCAACATTGCTCGTAATGACTCGAAATATGCTCGCAACATTTGCTCTCTGACTTTTGAGTCGAACGGCTGAAGAATGAAGATCGTGTATGATGCTAGCGCCGCCCGGATCAGACGTACGCCAGCAGCTCCCTTGTTCCATTCGAGGAGTAGTGGTGCATGCAAGCAGGTCCAGCCGTTTAGCAGCAAGCGCAGGACCCACCAGGTAGGCCCTCCATGGTTTGAACGCCGCCACGCCGGCCGCCTCCGCCCTCCGCGCTAGGACTGGAGGGCTCCAAATCGAGTTAGGGGCACCCTCCCCAACCCTTTCCCCACCGGCGAGTGGCGCTCCGAGTAGGCGGCATCGCATCAACCCGGCACAGCTGCATCTCCGCCTCCACCCTTCGCTCCGAGGTCCTCGTCTCCCACACCGCGCCTCCGTCCACGGGCCACTCGTGGTCAGTATATGTCTCCAATCTCAATTCTCTCCATCCTCGCCTTGAACATTTCATAATGTTAGATTTAATGCATCTGATCCGTGTGTGTATGGATAGAAATGGCACTAGATAGTTTTTTTAATGGCATAGCTGCTATCGCGATTCTGCAATACTTGTGCTAGTTCTAATTTTTTTTAATATATCTCGACTCATTGCTGCTGTTGGCTGGCTGCAGTTGCTGCAGCTGCAGCCAGTAATACCGAATATTGCTATGATTTTCTTATGGATGGCTGGACATGCGGTGTTTTCAATATATATATATATATATATATATATATATATATATATATATATATATATATATATATATATATATATATATATATATATATATATATATATATATATCACTATTTCTGCAACTCTAGGTCGATTATCCCCAACCCCCCCAATGGCTGTTCAAACTCTTGAATGAGGAAGGAATGTGGCAAGATTTCTTAAAAACAAATACCTCAACTTTAAATCTCTACCGCAAGTAACCAAAAGATTGGGGGATTCTCAGTTTTGGTCTGGATTGATGGAAATCAAGGATCAGTTCCTCTCAAGGGGATGTTTTAAGGTGAATAGTGGGAATCAGGCTAGATTTTGGGAAGACGTGTGGGTTGGAGAAGAACCTCTAATGACGGTTTATCCTTCTCTTTATAATATTGCTAGGAAAAGAAATGTGACTGTTTCTAGTGTTTTAAGATCAGTCCCGCTTAATATGTCTTTTAGAAGGGCTTTGACAGGGAGAAATTTGGATTGCTGGTTGCAGCTAGTAGAGAGCATTGTGAATGTTGAACTCAATGATGAGGTTGATGTTTTTGTATGGAAGGGTAATAGAACGGGAAGATTTACGGTTCAGTCTCTTTATAAGATTCTGATGAAACAAGACCGGGTTCCACAAAATTTTGTGTTTTGGAAAGTTAAGATACCATGTAAGATTAAGATCTTTTTGTGGTATCTACAAAAGGGGGTCACTTTAACAAAGGATAACCTTGTCAAACGAAACTGGAAAGGAAGTACTAAATGTTGTTTTTGTAGTAGAGAAGAAAATATTCAGCACCTCATGTTTGATTGTCATCTGGCAAGAGCGATATGGGGTGTGGTACAGGTTACCTTTGGGGTTGATCATCCTTCTGACTTTGGCCACATGTGTGGCACTTGGCTTGATAATTGGGATTCAAAGGGCAGTAGGCTATGTCTTATTGGGGTAGCGGCTCTTTTATGGTCTATTTGGTTAAGCCGAAATGAGGTGGTTTTCAATAAATGTTCTCCTAAATCTTTTGTGCAGATCATCTTCAGAGGAACGTTCTGGGCAAGAAGTTGGGCGGCTCTATCTAAAGAGGAGGATGGATCCATCCTGAAGAGATGGTGTCAAAAATTGGAAATTACTACTATGGAGATTTTCAGTCATTTTGGTTGGACGGCAAGGAGAAGAATTGAAGACTAGTGCTTTGTGTCTTTTGTCCTTGTAGTGTTCTTCTCAAAATCTAGAGTTTTGCTATATTTCCTAAGACGTGTACGGTCTGTGGCAGCGTATAAGGCTGCGTTCTGTTACTGTTTGTGGCTGTGCGCACTCCTTCAGAGTTGCGGAGGCCGGATGTTCCATTATCTAAAAAAAAATATATCACTATTTTGCATATTGTTATTATTTATATTTGGAGGAAAAACATGAAAGACTTATTTGGTTATGCATACGTATTAGCGTGTCATGGTTTGGGGGATTTGTGGCATCAGGGGTATGAAACATAGCTAGTGATGGTTGGGACTTAAGAAATTGAATTTCGCTGTGCCATCTGATAGCCAAATGACACTGGTTCTCTATTCGTTGTCACTACTTTTTGGCTGCGGAAAAAACTTAACACCTGACTCTAAAATTTACTGCTCTTTATCTTTCTCTATATATTTTAATGTAACAGAAATTTGTTTCTGCAGTCACACATGGCGTCAACTGTTACCAGCTCAGCTAGCGCTCAGGCTGGGCCGAACCGAAAGCCAAGGAACCATGGTGTCACAAGCTGCTCTGGTTTAAAGACATCATCATCATCTGTTAGCTTTGGATTGGAGTTGTCATTCCTGGGAAGGAATGCATCCCTCCGTGCATCGGTCGCTCGAAGGATTGTGCCGAAAGTGACATCTGGATCTCAGATATCTCCCCAGGTATCTTACAAAGTGGCCGTACTTGGTGCTGCTGGTGGGATTGGACAACCCCTAGGCCTTTTGATCAAGATGTCTCCTCTTGTGTCAGAGCTGCATCTGTACGATATTGCAAATGTCAAGGGCGTTGCTGCAGATCTCAGCCATTGCAACACGCCTGCTCAGGTTCTGGACTCCACTGGCCCCTCTGAATTGGCAAATTGCTTGAAAGGCGTGGATGTTGTTGTCATCCCTGCTGGAGTCCCAAGGAAGCCGGGCATGACTCGTGATGACCTCTTTAACATCAACGCGAGCATAGTCAAGTCGCTTGTTGAGGCTGTTGCGGACAATTGCCCAAACGCGCTCATCCATATCATCAGCAACCCAGTGAACTCCACAGTGCCAATTGCTGCTGAGGTTCTGAAGCAGAAGGGTGTCTACAACCCCAAGAAGCTTTTTGGAGTTACCACCCTGGATGTTGTCAGGACTAACACATTTGTGGCGCAGAAGAAGAACCTCAAGCTCATTGATGTCGACGTCCCTGTTGTGGGCAGTCATGCTGGGATTACAATATTGCCGTTATTGTCTGTAACACCCGAAAATTCCATCACAATAAAATATTGTTAGAAACAAGGCTTATTTTTTATTTTCTAAGGATTTAATAAATTTGAATAAATAAATTTGCCTTTAATTAAATTAAACATCATTTAATAAATAGAATCACCCAAGTGTTTGTGCATCATGTTGAAATGCATGAGTTTTGGTTGTGGTGTGATTCTAAAAGTCCTAAAAAAGTTTTGTGAAAAAGTCCTTAAAAATAATTGTGAAAATTGGTGTAAAAGTTTGAATAAAAAAATGAAAGTTTGAATTTAAAAAAATGTTTGAAAATTTATTTAAAAGGGTTTGTGAAAAACCTTTAAAATAGTTGGAGAAATTTGTGTTAAAATTTGAATTTAAAAAGATGTAAAAGATTTGATTTAAAAATGGTTGGAAAAATTGGTTTGAAATGGATTTGAAATAGAAAAGGAAAAAAAAGAAAACCTATCTAACCTTCCCCGCGAGCCCAACCCACCATCCCCGCCGCGGCCCGCACTGCTTTCGACCCACAACGGCCCACCAGTGCCCCGCCTCCTCTCCTCTCTCTCCCTCTCGCCGACAGGTGGGGCCCACCTGTCGGGCTTGTCTCCCACCTCCAGCTCCCCCTCCCCTTCCACCGGCCGCGCCGCCGCCGGCCTTCCCCGCCTCCCGGCCGCCCCGCGCCCGTCCGCCTCCACCAATCGCCCATTAAGGCGCCGCCACGCACTCCCACACCGCCGCCTCACCCCTTCCCCTCCCCCCGAAACCGCCTCGCACCGAGCCACCGCATTAATGGCGCCGGCCGCCACCGACCCCGCGACCGCCTCGGCCGTGCCCCCTCCCCTCCCCTCTTCACCTATAAAGCCCCCCTCGAGCTCCCCGCATCTCCCGCGCCCCTCCCCTTCTCTTCTCCCTCACCGCGAGCGCCACCGCCGCGGAGCGCCGCCGCCACCGGCCGTCACCGCCGGCGGGCCACCGTCTCCGGTGCTTCTCCCTCCCCTCCGACCCCCGGGTAAGTTTCCCCTCCCCTCCTCTTCCTTTTCATGCCCTTGCCGTCGTTTTTGGTGCACGGGAACACCCTCCCGCAACGCGCGCGCGCGCGCCGCCGGCGCCACCGCGGCCGGCCGTCTCCCCGCCGCCCGTTGCCTGCACACGACTGGGGCTGTCCGATCAGCGCGGACGGTCCATATCAAAAGGGGGCGTACCCCTTTGATCCGGTCCACGGTGGACCGGTGGACCAAGTCCACAGGCGCCGGTCCACCGCTTGCGTCAGCACCGCGTCATGCCTGCGTCAGCACCATCCAATCACAATTCGCCACGTGGCGCCACCGCAGCTCACCCGCCGGCCGCCCTGGCAAGTTTGCAAATAAGCCCCCTCATTTCTGGAATTCACAAATATACCCTTCCACCTATATAAAAGCCTTTCAACTAAGTCCTTTCTTTTATGCTTAGGCCCTTGCAGTCCTTAGTTTCTATGTTCTATAGTCCATCCTTGATCTTTTACATGTTAGACCTCCTAGTTTCACACATAATTATGTTTAGGTCCCTGAAATCTTGCAGAAAACTCCATAAACTTCCAGATATTCACAATTTAGTCCCTGAATCTTGTTTCAGCCATAACTTTTTCATCCTAGCTCCGTTTTACGCGTTCTTGGTGTCCACGCGATCGTCTCTCCGAGCCCGTCATTTCTAAAAGCTTGTTTTAGTCTTTTGGTAATGTTTGATGTATTGTTTTATTTATTGTATGTTTTCTTGCATGATCGTAGCCAACGCACCGTTCGAGGAAGAACATGTGCAGAGCTTTGCAGATAAGGAAAGTAGCTTATCATTAGAGAAAGGCAAGTGACCCTAACCACCCTTCTACCTATGCTTTAATCAAGAACACTATAAATTAATCGGAACATGGAGAACCACCCAGGAAAACAGTGCAACCACAGTCCACATGGCTCTGGCTTAGCCAATTAATTAGGTGTGTGATTGTATTGACGAACTTATCCGAAAGGAACACAGGGGGCTCCGGGTTGCAGGGGTATAGCCCGGTTCTTTTGGGGTAGCGACCTTTGCTAAGGTGCCGACCACTAGGGAGGGTTATGGTCCGCCCGAGTCAGAATCGTCGTGGGTTGTTGATGCTTTTGCATATCTTTGTAAAGGCTTCGTAGCGTCCCTATGCAATCACACCTCGGAAGTGTGGTATTGTGCACGATCGGCACATGCGTGGTTGGGTTCAAAGTTCTTCGGGACTTTTACGCGAACCGTGGTGAAAGTGTGCAACCTCTCGCAGAGTGTAAAGCCGATCGATCGGCCGTGCTCACAGTCAAGAGGCCTGGATCCTCACAGGATTAATTGAACTTAAAGATGGATTAATATTGCTTTCCGGTTATTCCTGTGGCCTTGCTAAGTACCAACCATAAGTGTACTCATCCTTGCTTACGCTGTTCAGAAAAGAATCTCGGAGTGGAGTACTTCACCAACTACGAGGAGTTCTGAGGATGCGATCAACCAGTCAGAAGCCTGTGGAAGATGAAGATGGAGTCGCGTCTTCATAGTTATCGTTGTTCGTGCAAAGACCTCCGTGTCTACCCTCGTGAGTGTAATAAAAGTTAATAAACCTTTTATGTACGTTTTGAGCAATGTCTTGTGATATTACACTCATGAGTCTATCATATGTGTGAAATTGTGATCCTGGCACACATATGAGATGCATTCGGTTTTCTACGGAAAATCGGGTGCGACAGAGTGGTATCAGAGCATTGCTGACTGTAGGACGCAACCTCAGATAGAAATGGTCGATATTAAGGACTCTTTATCTAGAAAGCCTTTCCAGCATTCAAAATATCTTATTTACGCATAAAAAATATTTTATTCTTTATTCTTTATCAAAATCAAATCTTTTGTTTTCTTCTACACTAAGACTGATTCTTGATCTTACACCTTGAACTACCACCCGTGTTTCTAGGATAGCTTCTTAGGTTGCCTACCCTTCTATTAGTTTCGTTTCGATAGAGCCTTTCTTGTGAGGACGTGCGATGTAAATGCTTGTTGGTTGTAAACATGCATGATTTGGATCTTTGACATGATTGGAATGTTTTTTGGAGTGATGGCCACAAATACATCAATAAAATAATTAAAGTAAAAATTTGAATCTTAGCCCCTTTCTATCCTTCAGAATCTCTGGACGAGATTCTCTTTAAGGGGGTAGGATTTGTAACACCCGAAAATTCCATCACAATAAAATATTGTTAGAAACAAGGCTTAGTTTTTATTTTCTAAGGATTTAATAAATTTGAATAAATAAATTTGCCTTTAATTAAATTAAACATCATTTAATAAATAGAATCACCCAAGTGTTTGTGCATCATGTTGAAATGCATGAGTTTTGGTTGTGGTGTGATTCTAAAAGTCCTAAAAAAGTTTTGTGAAAAAGTCCTTAAAAATAATTGTGAAAATTGGTGTAAAAGTTTGAATAAAAAAAATGAAAGTTTGAATTAAAAAATGTTTGAAAAGTTATTTAAAAGGGTTTGTGAAAAACCTTTAAAATAGTTGGAGAAATTTGTGTTAAAATTTGAATTTGAAAAGATGTAAAAGATTTGATTTAAAAATGGTTGGAAAAATTGGTTTGAAATGGATTTGAAATAGAAAAGGAAAAAAGAAAACCTATCTAACCTTCCCCGCGAGCCCAACCCACCATCCCCGTCGCGGCCCGCACCGCTTTCGGCCCACAACGGCCCACCAGTGCCCCGCCTCCTCTCCTCTCTCTCCCTCTCGCCGACAGGTGGGGCCCACCTGTCGGGCTCGTCTCCCACCTCCAGCTCCCCCTCCCCTTCCACCGCCGCGCCGCCGCCGGCCTTCCCCGCCTCCCCCGCCGCCCCGCGCCCGTCCGCCTCCACCAATCGGCCATTAAGGTGCCGCCACGCACTCCCACACCGCCGCCCTCACCCCTTCCCCTCCCCCCGAAACCGCCTCGCACCGAGCCACCGCATTAATGGCGCCGGCCGCCACCGACCCCGCGACCGCCTCGACCGTGCCCCCTCCCCTCCCCTCTTCACCTATAAAGCCCCCCTCGAGCTCCCCGCATCTCCCGCGCCCCTCCCCTTCTCTTCTCCCTCACCGCGAGCGCCGCCGCCGCGGAGCGCCGCCGCCACCGGCCGTCACCGCCGCTGGGCCACCGTCTCCGGTGCTTCTCCCTCCCCTCTGACCCCTGGGTAAGTTTTCCCTCCCCCTCCTCTTCCTTTTCATGCCCTTGCCGTCGTTTTTGGTGCACGGGAACACCCTCCCGGCATCTCCGGTGAGCCTCGCCGGCGCGCGCCGTCGGGCGCCACCGCGGCCGGCCGTCTCCCCCGCCGCCCGTCGCCCGCACACGACTGGGGCCGTCCGATCAGCGCGGACGGTCCAGATCAAAAGGGGGCGTACCCCTTTGATCCGGTCCACGGTGGACTGGTGGACCAAGTCCACCGGCGCCGGTCCACCTCTTGCGTCAGCACCGCGTCATGCCTGCGTCAGCACCATCCAATCACGATTCGCCACGTGGCGCCACCGCAGCTCACCCGCCGGCTGCCCTGGCAAGTTTGCAAATAAGCCCCCTATTTCTGGAATTCACAAATATACCCTTCCACCTATATAAAAGCCTTTCAACTAAGTCCTTTCTTTTATGCTTAGGCCCCTGCAGTCCTTAGTTTCTATGTTCTATAGTCCATCCTTGATCTTTTACATGTTAGACCTCCTAGTTTCACACATAATTATGTTTAGGTCCCTGAAATCTTGCAGAAAACTCCATAAACTTCCAGATATTCACAATTTAGTCCCTGAATCTTGTTTCAGCCATAACTTTTTCATCCTAGCTCCGTTTTACGCGTTCTTGGTGTCTACGCGATCGTCTCTCCGAGCCCGTCATTTATAAAAGCTTGTTTTAGTCTTTTGGTAATGTTTGATGTATTGTTTTATTTATTGTATGTTTTCTTGCATGATCGTAGCCAATGCGTCGTTCGAGGAAGAACAAGTGCAGAGCTTTGCAGATAAGGAAAGTAGCTTATCGTTGGAGAAAGGCAAGTGACCCTAACCACCCTTCTACCTATGCTTTAATCAAGAACACTATAAATTAATCGGAACATGGAGAACCACCCAGGAAAACAGTGCAACCACAGTCCACATGGCTCTGGCTTAGCCAATTAATTAGGTGTGTGATTGTATTGACGACCTTATCCGAAAGGAACACAGGGGGCTCCGGTTGCGGGGGTATAGCCCGGTTCTTTTGGGGTAGCGCCTTTGCTAAGGTGCCGACCACTAGGGAGGGTTATGGTCGCCCCGAGTCAGAATCGTCGTGGGTTGTTGATGCTTTTGCATATCTTTGTAAAGGCTTTGTAGCGTCCCTATGCAATCACACCTCGGAAGTGTGGTATTGTGCACGATCGGCACATGCGTGGTTGGGTTCAAAGTTCTTCGGGACTTTTACGCGAACCGTGGTAAAAGTGTGCAACCTCTCGCGAGTGTAAAAGCGATCGATCGGCCCGTGCTCACGGTCAAGAGCGGCCTGGACCCTCACATGATTAATTGAACTTAAAGATGGATTAATATTGCTTTCCGGTTATTCCTGTGGCCTTGCTGAGTACCAACGATAAGTGTACTCATCCTTGCTTACGCTATTCAGAAAAGAATCTCGGAGTGGAGTACTTCACCAACTACGAGGAGTTCTGAGGATGCGATCAACCAGTCAGAAGCCTGTGGAAGATGAAGATGGAGTCGCGTCTTTATACTTATCGTTGTTCATGTAAAGACCTCCGTGTCTACCCTCATGAGTGTAATAAAAGTTAATAAACCTTTTATGTACGTTTTGAGCAATATCTTGTGATATTACACTCATGAGTCTATCATATGTGTAAAATTGTGATCCTGGCACACATATGAGATGCATTCGGTTTTCTACAGAAAATCGGGTGTGACATTGTCCAAGATGAGGCCGTCTGTTACCTTCACAAAAGAGGAAACTGAGGAGCGGACAAGGAGGATACAGAATGTCGGGACAGAGGTGGTGGAGGCCAAGGCTGGTGCTGGGTCTGCTACCCTGTCCATGGCCTATGCTGCTGGCAGATTTGTTGAGTCGTCTCTCCGCGCACTGGCTGGCGACCCAGATGTCTACGAGTGCACATTTATCCAATCTGAGGTTACTGATCTGCCGTTCCTTGCATCAAGAGCCAAGCTCGGGAAGAATGGTGTCGAATATGTTTTTTCCGCCGACCTCGAGGGAGTGACTGAGTATGAGGCTAAGGCACTTGAGGCGTTGAAGGCTGAGCTGAAGGGGAGCATTGAGAAGGGCATTTCTTTCGCGAATAAACAGCAGGAAACAACTACATCTGTTGAGCAGGTGAAATGATAATCTACAAGAAGATGATCAGTGATCTAGCACAATGGTTTTTAGTTTTGCATCCTATAATGTTTTGTGTCCAGTAGGAAGATGCTCCTGATGAGCTACAGTTGTGGCTGTTGTTAGCTTCTGATGGTTATGTACGTGGTGGGGGGCTGGATGTTCTCCAAGTTATCTTGGGCTCTGTTTAAAGGCAACATATCAGGTGGAAACCAACTTCTCCATGCAAACTATGGAAACTTCAATCTGAGTCACACGATGTTGATCCAACGGGGCGCCCAGAGGAGGTGGGAGGAGTGATTTGCAAAATCACCTTTGCAAATCACGCCTCCCACCTCCCATGAATTTTGCAAATCACCCGTTCCACCTCTCATGAGCTCTCCCTTGGATCAAGATCGAGTGACTCAGATTGAAGTTTCAATAGTTTGCATGAAGAGGTCGGTTTTCACTAGATATGTTCCCCTGTTTAACACCACATAAATTTTGCTCCTCTATTTTGACTGTCTGTAGCTTGTTGGCGTTTACAAACTATCAGAGAGCTATTTTTGGTTGTTGTGTTCGTACTGCCGTGTTGCTCTGCTGTCTAACAACACAACTCTGTTCCCCTTTTTTTAACGGAAAACAGCAAGGGAGAACCCCGTTGTTGAGATTTTATTAAAAGAAAAGATATTACAAAGAAGGAAAAAACATACATTTACAACCCAGTTAGAGAAGTTGAACTACTGAGCAAACAAGTCTATTCATCTATCTATACTACAAGAGTTGAGCAAATTGAAAACAATTCTCACCCAGAGTTTAGTCTACCCTCTCATAGAAGCTCCACTTCTCCGGCTAGGTCCACCCAAAAGAGCTAGACAAAAGGCAAAATGACGAAAAAACTAAAGGAAGGAAAATGTATGTGCCGAAAACCACCGTTTTTCTCACCCACCCCATTCTTACCCGCCCGCGTGTACCCACCCGACCCGTTTTTTCCAAATGTCAGAGGCAATCACAGTTGTTGTTTCCTTTCTTCATTCTTTTCTCAAGGAAAGAGAAATTGATTGGTGTGATTGATGACATGACTCAAAAGGAAATACTCAGGTACTCAAAAGGAAAGAGATATTGGTATACAAAGGAAAATTGATTGGTCTGATTGATGACACATAAAGGAAAGGAAAAAACAATAAAAGAATCATTGTGTGATTAGATGAACTAAGAAAAGAATTTTTGAGTCATTTTGTCAATGGTAGCCATGCCATTCATAAATGATTAGCAAAGAAAGCGAAAACAAGGAAAGATTCATCGTGTCATTAGATGAACAACATTCAAATGCAATTAGATGGACACCACTTATATGTAAATGATGTTTTGAGTCCTTGACTATTTTCTTTTGAGTTCAATACCTTCAATCACGCCAATCAATATTCCTTCCTTTCTTTACACCATGTGTCCCTATAAAACTCAGTTCTCTCCACTCCCATTCCCATATACACGAGCCGCTAGCGCCACCACCGCCTCCCCGCACCTCTACCGCCGGCCTCCTCATCGCGTTGGCGCAGGCCTCGTCTTCCCTGCCGGCTGGTGGCGAGCTCCCCTGTGAAGAATCGAGCACGTGGGCGGTGTGGTTGCCTCGGGGCGAGCTCCCTTGCTGGATCTGCAGATCCTCATCCCTGCCTTGAAGGTGGCAGTGGTGTTGCGACACGGTGCGGACATGACGCGGAGGTAATTAGATTTACTTTAATATCCTTTTATTTTTCTACATATATACTAATTAAACCTTCTACGTAATTCTTTTTATATCACGTGCGTGCCACATGTGCCCTTCCACTAGTTAGAAAAAATATCTGTACAATTAAACTGAACGGTCAGACCAAACTAAGAAGGGAGATTCCAGAGATGTTTTCATTCATTGAGCTTGAAGAGTACATTCTACTTTGAAATTTCTTTTCCAACTAATTAGGCTTGCTTGACAGTTTTCAAAGATCAAGGTATTTCTCTGTTTCCATATGTGCCAAGATTCAATGATGAAAACTTCCATGAAGAAAGTATGATTGAAGTTTGAAAGTGCATCTTGGCCCCTAATTATTTTGGTGATAATGACAAGCACGATTTGAGGTATTTAATGCTTTGACAAGATGTGTGCAGGACTTAAATGAATGAAATTCTTTTATATGATCAAAGGAAAGCCCCCAATTTCAATACGATGCTTTCTACTCGAATCAAGGCTTAATTTATTTTTCGTTTTGAATTTGAGTATAGGAAACACCGTACTATAAAGGGGGATGCAATTTGATAGCCAAGAGATGATAAAAGTGCTCTAGAAGGTATTCTAAGTGAGTGAGAAGAGTTGAGAGTTTACACGTGCACATTTGCTTATCTTTCCCAAAATTCTCAGGCCTGGCCGGTTGTACCGACCCCATGTCGGTACTACCGACCAGAGCCCCTCGGTAGTACCGGCGCAGGGCCGGTATACCGATATCGACTCTCTGTCTAGTTTTAGCCAGGGGGCCGGTACTACCGACCCTGTGTCGGTACTACCGGCGCCGTACTGTTTTTCTTCAGAAAAAGCACCCCCTCGGTAGTACCGACACCATGTCGGTAGTACCGAGGTTATGCGACTTTGACAGTAACGGCTAGTTTTCAGCCCCTAGTATTTAACCCCTCTTCTCCCTCCTCACTCATTGCTGACCAACCACGGGACAAACACTTCCTTGAGCATTCACTCCACCTCCCTCACCTCCTCTAGAGCTAATCCTTGGTTCCCTTGATCTAGGATTTGAGAAGAGAGGTGAATTCTAGTGAAGTGTGACCAAGCTTTGAGAGCCCCATCGTTCTTCCCTTTCTCAAGAGCACTTGAAGCATCTCGGGTTGTTGTGTTGCATTTGTTACTCTTGAAGCTTGCTTCTAGACGGTTAGGCGTCGCCCGCGAGTGCCCTCTTGGTGTGGTGCACCCGGGATCGTTTGTATTGCCCTCTCCTTCGTGGAGAAATCTTAGTGAGCACCAATCTTCCTTTGTGGGGGTTGGAAGAGGAAAAGAGGCTCTTGGTGATAGCCCTCCCTTTGTGGGATCCTCAACGGAGACGTAGCATCCTTTGTGGGTGTGAACTTCGGATTAAATTCGGTGTCTCCATTGCTTGCTTGTATTTCTTCGTCTCTAACTAACCCTAGAACTTGTTTTAGCCCGATCTATCATTTGGTTGCTATCCAACTTGTTTCTGTGGTTGCAGGTGGTTCTTAGCATCTAAACTTAAACTTTGTTTCAAGTAGAATTGCTAGAAACCGCACAGAATTCAAATTTCCTTTTAAGTTTCTTCTGCCTGTCGGTAGTACCGACACTGGTGCCGGTAGTACCGAGCCCCGTCGGTAGAACCGGCACCACGTCGGTAGTACCGACAGGATCTTTAATCCGCTGCTTTTGTTTCAGAAATTTGAAGTGATCCTATTCACCCCCCCCCCTCTAGGCATCACAAGGTCCTTTCAAAGTTATGTCCAGCCAATTCCATCATCTAAAAGAAAGGAATACCCATCTGCCATTGAATTCTAATCATTTTTCCAACATTCTGAGGCAAAGGGCAGCTAAAGAATAAGTGGAAGGCAGTTTCTTCTCTCTGAGTTGGGCACATGACACAATTGTAGTTGTTGCCTTCAAGTTTGTACCTTTTTCTTTTTAGCATATCTCTAGTGTTGAGTCTGTCCATTATTAGGAGTAACCATGATAAAACCCTCAGTTTGTTGCAGCATTTGGAGCTCCAAATCCATAAGAAAGGTTTTGGAGGTTGTATCTCTTTGTGAAGATACTTATACCAATTGTTGGTTGTTTATTTTTCCGACCCCTAGATATATTGCCATTGATCCTTGTCTTCATGTCCAATCTAAGTGCTCTGTACAATTTCCCGTAGTTCTTGATATTCTTCATAAGCTTGTTCTGATAGTGGATAGTGAAAGTGTGAAGCTAAATCTGTTGTTGAGAGAAATTCAGCCACTGAGATCTTTTGATTTTTTTTGCAAATGTGAATACCTTGGAAGTTTCTCATGGAGAAGGAGGTCATTCTAGATGTCCAACCAAAATAGTACAGTAGTACCTTTGACAACTCTGCATTTGGCTTCCTCTAAATTTGTCACAAAGGTGGAGAAGGTCCTTCCACCAGAAAGAGCCTTTGTCTACAGAAGCATGTGGGATATGTCCTTGTGAGTAATGTCAGTGCCAGAACATATTTACCCAAGGTGTATCTTTTTTGTTGTAAAACTTGTCTAGATGTTTTAACAATAGAGCTTCATTTTGAGATCTCATATCAACCACTCCCAAACCACCTTTGTCCTTTGATTTAGTTACCTTTGGCCATGCTGCCAGTGACTTGCCTTTTGCATTATTATCAGACCCATCCACAGGCAATGTCTTCTAGCTCCATCAATGAAGTCTAGGATCTTTAAGCTACACATGACATAAGTTGATAGAGAAGATAAATGTAACACCCGAAAATTCCATCACAATAAAATATTGTTAGCAACATGGTTTAGTTTTATTTTCTAAGGATTTAATAAATTTGAATAAATAAATTTGCCTTTAATTAAATTAAACATCATTTAATAATTAGAATCAAACAAGTGTTTGTGCATCATGTTGAAATGCATGAGTGGTTTTAAAAGTCTTAAAAAAATATTTGTGAAAAAGTCCTTAAAATAATTGTGAAAATAATTGTGAAAATTGGTGTAAAAGTTTGAATTAAAAAAAAGGGTTGAAAGTTTGAATTTAAAAATGTTTGAAAAGTTGTTTAAAAGGTTTTCTAAAAGTCTTAAATAAATTTGTGTTAAAATTTGAGTTTGAAAACATGTAAAAGATTTGAATTTAAAAGGTTTGAAATTAGTTTGAAAAGGATTTAAAAAGAAAAAGAAAAAAAAAACAAACAACCCAACCCCGCGGCCCAGGTCCGCTTTCGGCCCACGCGGCCCGCTCCGCCCGCCTCCCCTCCCTCTCTCTCATGCGACCACCGAGCGGGTGGGGCCCACCTGTCGGGGCCGTCTCCCACCTCCGGCCGCCCCCCTTCCCCGCCGCCGCCGGGCCGGCCACACCGCGCGGCCGCCGGCCCCCGCGCCGCCGTCCCGCCTCCTCGCCTTCCCGCGCCTCCTCCCCTCCCCCTTTAGTGCGCCGCCGCCACCCACGCGCACCGCCTCTACCCCTTCCCCTACCCGCCGCCACCGCACCAAGCCGCACGCCATTAATGGCGGCCGCCCACCGACCCGCGCCACCGCCTTGGCCGCGCCCCTTCCCATTTCCCCTCCGCCCTATAAAGGTGTAGCAGTACCTCCTCTCCACCCCGCACCGCTCCCCGGAGCTCCTCCACTCCTCTACAGCGCCGCCGCCGGAGCTCACCGCCGGAGCTCCACCGCGCCGCCCGATCTACTCCTCCGGCGTCGCTCCCATCTCTTCAAGCCCCTTGGTGAGTTTGCAGCGCCCTCCTCTTCGTTCTGGTGTTTTCCCCGCCGCGATTGGTGCACGGGAGGCTGTTTGGCCGTCGCGGGTGAACATTCGGCGAGCCGCCGCCCGGCCGCCGCCGCGCGCCGTCCCCGCCCGCCGCCGCCCGTCGCTCGCATGCCGCCGCGGCCGTCCGATGGAAGATGCGCGGCCCCGGATTAAAAGGGACCGCGTACCCTTTGGGCGGTCCACGGTGGACCGGTGGACCGGGTCCACCGCGCCGGTCCACCGCTGACGTCAGCAGGCACGTCACGCTGGCGTCACCGCTTGCGTCAGCGCTTGCGTCACCGTCTGCGTCAGCACGACCAATCGTAGCACGCCACGTGGCGCCACCACTGTACACCCGCCGGCCGCCCTAGCATTTTGCAAATTCGTCCCCGCCTTTTTAAAATAGCACAAAAATACCCTCCCACCCTTGAAGATCTTCACAACTAAGTCCTTTCTTTTATGTCTAGGCCCCTGATCTCTTAGGTTTTCTGTTTAATAGCCTACCCTTTGACCTTTTTCATGTTAGACCTCCTAGATTCACACATATTTATGTTTAGGTCCCTGAAATCTTGCAGAAAAACCCCTAAAACTTTCAGATATTCACAATTTAGTCCCTGAATCTTGTTTCAGCCATATCTTTTTCATCCTAGCTCCGTTTTACGCGTTCTTGGTGTCCACGCGATCGTCTCTCCGAGCCCGTCATTTCTAAAAGCTTGTTTTAGTATTTTGGTAATGTTTGATGTATTGTTTTATTTATTGTATGTTTTCTTGCATGATCGTAGCCAACGCGCCGTTCGAGGAAGAACAAGTGCAGAGCTTTGCAGATAAGGGAAGTAGCTTATCGTTGGAGAAAGGCAAGTGACCCTAACCACCCTTCTACCTATGCTTTAATCAAGAACACTATAAGTTAATCGGAACATGGAGAACCACCCAGGAAAACAGTGCAACCACAGTCCATATGGCTCTGGCTTAGCCAATTAATTAGGTGTGCGATTGTATTGACGACCCTATCCGAAAGGAACACGGGGGGCTCGGGTTGCGGGGGTATAGCCCGGTTCTTTTGGGGTAGCGACCTTTGCTAAGGTGCCGACCACTAGGGAGGGTTATGGTACGCCCGAGTCAGAATGTCGTGGGTTGTTGATGCTTTTGCATATCTTTGTAAAGGCTTCGTAGCGTCCCTATGCAATCACACCTCGGAAGTGTGGTATTGTGCCACGATCAGCACATGTGTGGTTGGGTTCAAAGTTCTTTGGAACTTTTACGCGAACTGTGGGAAAAGTGTGCAACCTCTGCAGAGTGTAAAACTGATCGATCAGCCGTGCTCACGGTCAAGAGCGGCCTGGACCCTCACATGATTAATTGAACTTAAAGATGGATTAATATTGCTTTCCGGTTATTCTTGTGGCCTTGCTGAGTACCAACCATAAGTGTACTCATCCTTGCTTACGCTGTTCAGAGAAGAATCCCGGAGTGGAGTACTTCACCGACTACGAGGAGTTCTGAGGATGCGATCAACCGATCGAAGCCTGTGGAAGATGAAGATGGAGTTGCGTCTTCATAGTTATCGTTGTTCGTGTAAAGACCTTCGTGTCTACCATCGTGAGTGTAATAAAAGTTAATAAACCTTTTCTGTACGTTTTGAGCAATGTCTTGTGATATTACACTCATGAGTCTATCATTTGTGTGAAATTGTGATCCTGGCACACATATGAGACGCATTCGGTTTTCTACGGAAAATCGGGTGTGACAATAAAACTGAATTTACCAACTGAAGTCTTCCAGCTTGTGTTAAGAAGGCAGAAGTTGAGGTCAATCTTCTTTCGATTTTGTCCATCAGTGTCATGTAATCTTCTACCCTAGGTTTGGTGGTTCCCATAGGTCGACCAAGGTATGTGAAGGGGAAGTTTCCAAGTTGACATCCAAAAGTGCTTGAGAGGATTTTAGCTTGCTATTAAGACATGTTCAAAGGAATCATCTGGGATTTTGAATAATTAACTTTTAATCCAATCAACTCGGTGAAGGATTGCAGTAGGCCTTTTAATCAAAATAGTTCCCTCGGGCTTGCTTTCATCACTAGTATATTATCATCTGCATATTGAATAATTAGGAAATCATTGCTAGGGCCTGCACTAATGGGGGGAGAGAGAAGTCCTTCATTGTGAGCTTTATTAACAATGCATTGAAGCAGGTCTGCTGCCAACACAAACAGAAGAGGTGAAAGGGTTCTTTTTGTCTTACCCCTCTGATGCATTGAAATTGTTTCCCAAGTACACCATTTAGCAAAACTAAAGTGTATCCACTAGCCAAAATCCTTTGCACCCAATTAATCTACGTGGAGCTAAAACCTAATCTCTCCGTCACCTTCCAAATTGTAGCATGTTCAATAGTATCAAAAGCCTTTGCAAAGTCCAATTTCAAGATAACCAATTCTTTTTCTTGATTGTTGGCACTGGTGTATATATTCAAAGGCCCATGCTAGGCAATCTTGAATCGTTCTAGTTTTTATGAAACCAAATTGATTTTTGTGTATGAGGGGAATGATAACAGCTTGAAGCATGTTTGCCATTAACTTTGTTATCAACTTGAGCACTGAATTCAGAAGTGAAATTGGCCTAAAATCATTAGGGGAGACAAGGTTGCTGTTTTTTTGGAATGAGTGTGATGAAAGAACTATTGATGGCTTGCAGACTTACTTCTCCAGAGAAAAAATAATTGCAGAGTTGATATATGTCTTCTTTAATGACATGCAAAATTTTTTGAAGAACATGCCATTGAAACCATCTGGTCCATGAGCTTTATCCGTTGGCATTTTCTTTACAACATTATTAGTTTCATCCTTAGTGAATGGTGCTGAAATTTGATCCAATCCTTCATGATTCAGAACCATGTCATCAAGGTTGTATTGCATTTCAGGTTTAATTGTGATTCCCATCCTTGCTCTAAAATTTTCCAATAAAAGAGCTGCTTTTTAAAAATGGTCACAAATGACCTTTCCATCCTGTGTTTCTAAACTTGTGATGGTATTATGCCTATATCTCTCTGTGCCTGTAGCATGGAATTTTTTTTATTTTCATTGCCAAATTTTGTCCATCTGAGAGTGTGTTGCTTCTTCCAATATTCTTGCTTATATCTCAGCAGAGAAATAATGTGTTCCTTAAGGATGATTATGAAATTCCTGTATTGAACAAAAAGTTTTCTCTGCTCTTCCAACTTGTCTAGGATAGAAAGAACCTCATTGCATTGCAAGATTAAATTGTCAATTTTTGAAATCCCTTTGCTCCACTTTCAGAACTCTTCTCAGCAATTTGAACTTGGCTGTCACCTTGGTAACACTATTAGTTGCTCTAACTTCTGAGTTCCAAGTGTTTTGCACAATCTCAAAGAAGTATGGCTGGTCAAGCCAAAAATTTCAAACCAAAAGACATCTGCTTTAGGTATATCTGTGTCAATTTGTACCATCCAAGGGATATGATCAGATGTTGGTTTAGATAGAGGGAGCCAGAGAGTCTTTGGGTAGTTACTGATCCAATTTGTAGAAGTGAAACACCAGTCAATCTGTTCTAACAGTGGGTCTTCTTGCATATTGCTCCAAGTAATTTTTCTTCCTTTTAAGGGTATTTCCTGTAGTCCCAAATTGCTTATGACTTCATTGAAGATGAACACATCATTCAAGTTCCCACCTGGTTTGTTCCTGTCAGCCAGTGATCTGTAGAAGTTGAAGTCCCCCATAAACATCCAATTTGAGTCATCTCGGATTTCTATGTCATTTAGCCAATTAACAAAATCATCCTTTTCAATTCCCTAACAAGGACCATAAACACTAGTAAGCATACTTATGCTCATACTTTTAAAACTTTTACTTATGTAATTGTCCAATTGGTCAACGGTAACATGTCGAATTTGTTATGTTATACCCCCTATCTCTATATCGTGACAGTGACCGCTTCTAGCTGTCAAATGTCTTTGTAGATTCGGAGCTTGCAACCACCGACCGAACACTAAAGGGGTGTTTGGTAGAGCCCCAGCTCTGAAAAAGCAGCTCAGAGTTGCAGATCTACGTAGCTCTACCGTGGAACAGTTCCATCGAAGATCTGAGATTGACCAAAGTGTTTGGTACAGCTTCACCTCCCTCTCTATCTCACTTCAACATAGGGCCTACCTATCTCCTCTTCATCTCATCCTTCCCCTTCCTCTGTCTCTATCTGCTCTTCATCTCTACTCGACATCGCCCACGGGCTCCTCATCGTGATGGGGTGGACTCGCGGTGGCGACGCGGTGTGATGACAGCCACGGGCACCACCGGCACCGCCACCACGGGGAGCAACTCCCTCTACCCCAGTACCCCACCGTTGACCCCGACGAACTCGTCGAGAATCTCTTCCCCAAGACGGCTGAAAAGGACGCCACGACGGCGTCACCCATCACGGAGGAGACCGTTGTCGCTGTCCCCCGTGCGCAGCTCCACCTCATCAATCCAAACTGCAGCCTTGAAGTGCGTCCATGCTGGGTGGAGGAGTAGAGCTTGCCAATCGGCTTGCATTGCGTGGGGGAGTGGGCGGTGTGGTGGCTCAGCCACCACGACTTCGTCGACACTCGTCCACGAATCAAGCTAACTTCAGTCGCATCTATAGTCTGCTCCTGTGGCAACAACTAAGTCATTTATTTAAATGATTGATTTTTCTTCTTCTTTGGCTTGTTTTGCGCATGCAGGACAACACGCCAAGGACTACTTATTTGTGCATGCCTCTCCATGGGAACTACCCTCCAGAGTTGCACTTCATCACGCAATCACATCTAAAGTCCGCTCCGACGGCTTAACCCGACTTCGATCGCTATCAAGTCCACTCCGTCGGCACAACCTAACTTCGTTTGATCTTAAAGCCCGCTTCGGCGGCACAACCACCCAAGCTCGCTTTGGCGATGGTTCTACTACTTGACTAGTGCGGAGCCTCAGACTTCTAGTCTCGTACATACCTCCCATGCTACTTGACTAGTGCAGAGCCTCAGACTCCTAGTCTTGTACATACTGTTGACATTTCTTAACATCATCACTAGGTTTGTATCCCTGTCAACAGTGCCAGAAATGCTTGTTAACATTTCTTAACGTCGTCACTAGGTTTGTATCCCCAACAACGACGCCAGAAATGCTTTTCGGCATTCCTTAACATCATTGTTAAGTTCGTGAGTTCCTAGCAACGATGCCAAAAATGTTGTGATGGTAATCCTAACATTTACATAGAATCTGCAAGCACACAGATATACCATTGTAGCATTTCTGCAGACGAATATTCCAAAGGGCATCAAATCCAAGGAAGGCATGGTCGGATTAACAAGTGCAACATTATTGCAATGAGTATAAATCAATGACAAGAGTAAGTCAGGTTCTGAACACAGGGGTAAGATATGATAATGATGGGGTAGTGTGAACACACTCGAACTCATTCTCTCTTTGGTACACTACGACTTAGGAGGCAACATACGAGTTAGCTCTAGGTTCTAAGGTACTATACATATGAAGTTAGTACATACCGGTCAATCACATAAGCATTGTATGAATATTAGCTCAGCACCCAGGCATGAACGGAGAGCGAACCGCCCGCGTCGCTTCCGCACGATGTCGGTTGTTAGATTTTAGACTCCTACAGTGTACCCGAATGTGGAGGATTACAAAGGGTCCAACGGCTGTCACTACTGTGGCCTACCTCAAGACAATCCGTGGGGCACGCTCATATGCAATGTAGCTACTCAACCCAAGCACCATGCTTGCGTTGTTAACTAGACACTGACCGGCTCGGGATATTGTGACCCAGGTCAGTGCCACCAGATAACTGGCCACTTGCACCGAGTATCGTAGCTTGAACTCAAACTTCATACAACACAAACACGTGATCTAACTGGATCAAACTAGGCTAGTCATACAAATGGTTTCGTGTTCTACTATGTCTATTCAACAAGATCGAAGGATTGTGCTCGTGAAGAGCACGAGCCTCTAACTTATGAACAAACAACAAGAACATAAGTAAATCATCCGTCAACTGGATCGAAAAGGCATTATTCATCAAGAACATGAGCCTCTAAATGATGAACAAATGAAGAACACATGAACAAATCACTCATGTATGCCAACTCTACTTTATATGAAATAGTTGAACAACTGAAGTAGATCAAAGTCATACAATAAAATAAAGATACAAGAGAACTCATACCTAGATCCCAAAGTAGACTTGGAACCTGAAGTAGAGCTACTCTAGCCTACCTCCTAGCCTTAAAAACCAAAAGTGATAGAGTTGGAAAGTGAGTTGGGTAAGAAATGAGCCCCCCTCCCTTCTATTTATAGGCCTTGTACAACTTGTGGAGGCAACACCAACACCCCCGCGAATGGACTCCAGGACCAACCAGGGGTCACCATGTGGAAGGCCAAGATGGGCCAACACAAGGTCGGTTCGACCGACCTGTGTGGTCGGTCGACCCCTTGTGGGACCACACCTTTACTTTCTCGTGGTGTTTGTCATGTGGGTCCTCAAGTCGATTCCCGGTGTCCACTTGGTTTTGAGGCGGTTTGCCTGCCTGTGGGCCCTTCAATCCATGTGATGTCCCCGTGTCGCCCTCTGATTCGTTGGGTTTTGCCTCCCTTGGATTGGTGACATGGCTTGCATGCATGGGATCCTAGGTGGCAGCCCTTCCTTGGCCGAGGTGATGTGGCATGGGACATAGAAGGTGAGTTGGTCACTTCTTTTTATGCTTATTTTACCTACAATCAAAAAATCTCTAATGATAAGTGGAACTACATTATTCTTAACTAAATGCGTGTAAGAAATGCCTTTTGCTCCTTTATTCATGAGTATATTGACGGCTAAAGTAGGCACTTAACAGCCGTCAATACATACCTCCTATGCTACTTGACTAGTGCGGAGCCTCAGAATCCTAGCCTCGTACATACCTCCTATGCTACTTGACTAGTGCGGAGCCTCTACTCCTAGTCATGTACATACCTTCCATGCTACTTGACTAGTGCAGAGCTTCAAACTTCTAGTCTTGTACATACCTTCCATGCTACTTGACTAGTGCGGAGCTTCGGACTCCTAGTATCGTATGCTACTCGACTAGTGCGGAGCCTCAGACTCCTAGTATCTCGGGTCTTTGCCTCTGTGCCGACCCTTAAGCCCACTCTGGCGGCACAACGCACAAGTCGACTCTGGTCACACCTCTCAAAGCCCGCTTCGGCGGAAAACTATTCACTTTTCTAATTTCTTATTCGTTTTTGCCTTATGGAAGTGCTTTTTGTTTTTTGTCTTTCAAGTTGTGTATTTTGGGTTTCACACTTGGCCCTGAGTACTTAAAGTCTACTACTCTAGTCGTGTCCTAAAGTCTGCTCTGCGCATCATAAAGTCGACTTCTAAAGTCGCATTTCAAAGTCCGCTTCACGCGGCACAAATTTGACTACTCTAGTCGCATCTCAAAGTCCGCTCCACGCGACAATCTAAAGTCGACTTCTAAAGTTGCATCTCAAAGTCCGCTGTGCGCGGCAATCTAAAGTCGAGTTCTTTGATCGCATTCTCAAAGTCCGCTTTGCTGGCATCTAAAGTCGATTTTGGTCGCATCTAAAGTTTGCTCTAATGATATGACTACTTCTCAAGTTCAAAATTACTACTCAAAAGCAGACTTGTGTAGTGTTTGCTACCTGTCAAGCTTGATGGCTCATCGTCAAATTACTACTCGGAAACAACGTCAGTATGCTTCATTAGCTCTCCGTCTCCGGGGCTCAACTCCAATCACTATTTGATGTGTCTCATACGACTCACTTGGCACATAATCTTAGAGGCTACACGCTACAAGAGTACTCGGATGATGACTTTCACAAACTCTGAAGACCCTTAGATTGATTATATAATCATTTCAAAGCTCGGGGGTTGCTGTGCTACACCCACCATTAAATTTTTTAAGACAGAAAGATGCAGATTCAAGACTGACCCTCAACCTGATTCTTGTATTCAACCTAAGGCTGGGGGGCTACAGTCCGTATGGAGTGCAATTTTGTAATCGTACTTCCATATAATCCTTAACAAAAAGGATCTCGACTAAAGATTGATGAGTCGAACCACATTATTCTAGCCTCGTGGCAGTTCAAGTACTATTTAAGGCTTCTCCATATAGTACTCGAGGGTGCTCAAGAACTACTCGAAGAAGCTCAAGACTAGTCAAACTACTACTCCCGACTACAAAGTGCTCGGGAGCTTATTGGGCATACACCCCGGGTAGCTATACATGGAAGAATACGATTCATAACATAAATCCATGTGATCCTACTAGGACTCGTACCATGTAATCCTACTAGGACTCCTATCTTATAACCGACTGTGATGCCCCAGGTTTTCAGCCGGGTTATTTAACCCTAACGATCCGGTCAACCGAGTTGACTTTGGTCAAACGACGGTCAACCTGGGCCATCACCTCTAAAACATCATCGACAACCCCTAATGACCCCTTTTTGGTCAATCTTGGTCAGCCCTTGGTCAAACCCTACTCACAACCCCTTGAACACCCCTTTGTCCCCCAGTGTCAGCCGGAACTTTTGCCGCATTCTCCAAATTTCACCTAAACACTTCAAAATTTTGAGTAAAACTTGGTCAAAGTGCGCCAGTTCAAATGGTTTCGGGCACCTTGGCGCTCCAGAGTGCGCGCCGGCGTCGCACGTCGCCGCGCCGCGGCTCGGGCCGGGCCCGCACGTCGAGGTCGGCCTCGGCCGCGCCATGGGACCCCCTTGCGCCGCACCGCCTTCCTCCCCCACTCCCCTTGCGCCACGCGCCGCGCGCGCCGCGGCCACGCCGCGCCGACCGGTGCCGCCACCCGTCCACTCGCGTTGCCGCCGTACCCGGCCGTGCACGCCGCCGTACCACGCACCCATGCCAGAGACTTGACTCGCGAACCGCCTTGGCTAGCGTCGGCCGCCTATAAAAGGAAACAACCCCTCCTCGCGCGCGGGTCTAGAACGCCGTCGTGGGTCGCCATTAACGTCGCACGGCGAGCTCCCTTCTCCCAAGCCCCCGACGGTCGTGTGAGCACACTTTTGCCTCCGTGACCTCCCACCACAGCATCCCTAGCGACTTGTTGCCTAGTCCGGCCCACATGCTCGCCGGAGCGCAGCTACCAGTGGCCGCCATGGCCGAGTGCCGCCGAGCCCCTTGCTGACCTATTTCTTCCCGCTGCCCAAACACCTAGGTGCTCCACCTAAGGCACATTGAAGCCCCCCACGCTGTCGGTTCACACTCCCCGAGCGAGAGCTCGCCGGAATCGCCACTCCCACGGCATCCGCCGCCGGCCTCCGCCGTGACCGCTCGCCGGCGACGTTTCCGCGCCAACCCTGGCCACAATTCGACCCCTCGTGCGCTGTGGTCACCCTCGACCGCTCCCCCGGCCAAGAAAGCCGGCGAGGTCACTGGAATTCCGGTCGTCCGCGCCACCGCACCCCCAGGGACTACATTGCCAGGTCTGAGATCTCTCCAGGGGCTTTTGCGCAAACGAAGGGTGTACTTGTGAATCTTCAAATCTTCTGGGGCCTGCTCGCAAAAAGTTTCTTGCCCCTTTGAGTGTTTTTAGCTGCACCTTGTAAAATGCCTATAAAATCATAGAAAAATCCAAAAATTGCAAATACAATTTTGTTTTGCTCTGTGTAACCAAAACTACAACTTTCCCAAAGCATGTATATACTTTTGAGTTTTAGTTGTTTCTTGAAAAATTGAAATGTGAAATCCCTAGATTTGTGTTTCTACAAAATCCATGCATGATCTTGAGCTGGATTTTGGATATGTTGTGGGAACTAGCATGTTTAGGTTCTGCACCAAAATTTGCACAAAGTTACTGAAGGGATCTTTTTATATAAATTATCTTGTGAGATTAGATGATTTTTGTAGCTTAAAATATAATTGTTCTTGAGCCCAACTTCTGGCTATTGTCATGTTATACCAAAATGCACCTCTGGTGGATTTATCCTGATTTTATCTCTGTTATAAATATTATTTCATAATTTATGCTTGTTTTTAATCATAAATGTATATGTCAAGATCTATAATAGCTATATGTGTATTTGTTGGTTCATTGGGCTTCTTTTAGGCCAAAGCATGTGTAGGAGAAAGTTTGGTATCATTGCTGTTGTATTTATTTTTATATGTATTAATCCTTTAAATGCTAGCTAGAAATGTCTTTATTTATGTGCATTTAAATTCAGTGGTGCGAACTAGTTGCTTGCTGCCCATAGGAGTGTCTCCTGGTCATTAGGACCAGTGGGCATTGTTAGGCAAGTTTGAAGGGTGATTAGTTGATTAAAAGGGTGCAAACTAGATTAATCTAGTGAAGGAAAAATAGGAAAAACAAATCCCTTCAGGCATGAGTTATATAAATGAGCTAGGAAAGTAATTTGTGGTATAAAAGTAAATTTTCCTTGCTGTTTGTTTTCAAAGTAAATATTCTTTTATAGATGTGCACACAATCACCTTAAAGAGAAGACTAAATAAGCTTTTTGATTATCTTTTAAAAGGAAAAATGTTTAAATACTTTTGTTAAGGTGAATATGGCCAACCATATACTCCTAGTGGTTGTTTGCTACTGTTTGTTAACTAAATTAAATTAATCACCCTCCTGATCACTGCATTGCATTCCCCGTGTAGAAGTCCCCGATGGTAGCTATACGCTCGTGCCGGCTGACGAGGATGAGGGAGCAGGAGGAGACGTGCACTACGTGACCGTAGAGAAAGACCCGGACCAAAGTCCGGAAGGTTGTGTGTCTGCTGGTGCTGACGAAGGCAAGCCCCGGTTTAATCATTTAACCCATGTGTTTACTTCCAAGCTTCTCAATTTATTATTGCTATCTTATGTGCATTTACGTTCAGGAGTTGAGTGAAACCCTAGTTGCATGATCCATAAGTACCTATGATCTTTTACTAGCATGATAGGTCGCTAGTTGCTATGCTTTAAGGATCCGGTACAAGTCGAGTGATGTTCGTCACTCGCGAGAATAGGATCTCCTTTATGGAATCACCATATGTATAAATGGATTGCTCATGTGGTAAGAGCATGTGATTTGGGCTCCCGTCCAATGGCTTCGTTGGTAAGTGTTTGAAAGTACTAAACACTTGTCGGAAATGGGCACGGTAAACCTAGTACCTAAATGAGGCGGTATGGGGTTTTACTATCACTACTCTTAGGGTTGCGGCCCCGGGCTCGCCACCCGAGTGCATGCCTGAGGCTGGGTGACCTTAATGGCGTAGCCCAGATAAACCTTGGACTTAAGACTGTGAGCTATCCCCAAACCGAAGAATGACGGGAACCTCCTAGTTGGTGAACCCTTAGTGAGGGCACCTTCCGTGTGTTTAGGTCCACCTTGCAAGGTTTTGAATCAATCGATTGTCGACCTCTCACCGTTATTTGAGACTACTTACCTGACTGGCCATGGTATCCCTTTATGATGGAACTTTATGAAGATTATTACTTTGATTAATTGTTTGTACAACTTTGATTGCAATAATTGCTTATCTAGTAATGATTACTTTTACTAGAACATGAGCAAAAATGTGAAAGTAAGGATTCACTACTTAGTAGCTTTTTGGCAAACAAACCCACTAGCCAAAAGCCCTGCATGATTAGAGGTAAAGTCTTTCTTTCGACGAGTAAGTCTTGCTGAGTATTAGTAACTCAGCCTTGCTTTATAAATAATGTTTCCAGGTAATGCATGTGATGTGTGGCCCAGAGAACTTCCACCCGGTTGGGAGCTGGAATGGGTGGATGACGAAGAGTGATTGCATCATGGATAGGCCTCCTATGATGTGATCGTTGTCGTATGGACCTCCCTGGGCCCACTACCTCGGTGGGTACCAGGACCGACTACTCGGTGGGCCCCTGGGACTACCCGGCTTGTGCTACACGGCACCTGAAGGCGTGGAGCACAAGGACTACACAGGAGTAGTACTCGGTTAGGGAGCTGTACATGTTCCGCACTGTATAGAGGACTCCTAGACGTACTCGACTAGTACTCTCTCCCTACTCCGACTTGTAACCTTGCCTCCCGGACTATATAAGGCGAGGCAGGGACCGATCCCCTCATCCAATCTCCTCTCATACAACTCACGGCGCACCATTGCACCATCTTGTAATCGTGCCCTATCAATCCAGAGCTACGCAGCATACAGGACGTAGGGTATTACGCACCTCGCGGCCCGAACCTGTCTAAATTTTGTGCCACGTGTCTCTTCCTTCGAGTTACCGGTCTCGGCGAGTCACATTCATCTACTTCGGATACTCCTCGTAGTAGGTTGCCGGTCTAAAACACCGACAGCTGGCGCGCCAGGTAGGGGCTCTCGCTCGAGATCACATGGCGAACTCGACGGCTTCCGTCTACTTCAAGCCAACCGTCGCCTTCAATCGCGGCGACACCTTCGTCTTCGGCGCCTGGGTCTGCACTGCTGATGGCGCGGGCTCCTTCCAGCGCCGCCTGATCATGCAGCCCGACTCGAAGATAGGCCTTGTGACGCTCCCCGAAGTTGTCACAGGCGAACTCGCCGGCAAGTTCGGCGAAATTTCGCTCTTCGACCACCACGCTGACTTCGAGCTTGAGTCCGTCTCCAACTCGAACCCGACGTCGCCATGGTCCATCGCATGCGAGCCGGCTACTCAGCCATCGCAGGCGGCCTCCTCATCGCTCGAGCCCTCCGCATGCGGCCCCCGCACCCTCAGCCGGGCCCGCACGGGGGGCTCCCCACCTCGCGCCGGGCCGCAAGGAGCCCGTGCCCGAGTACGGCTCGGACTCCGACGCCGTACCCAACCGCGCCTCGGACTCCGACCCCTCTCTCCGAGTTCTACTCGAACCGGGACTACGAGTTCGACTTCGGGTCGGACCACGAGGACTCGAGTCCGAAGACGACCCTACCGAGCTTCCCTTGTCGGGGGCCGGCCCTCGGGGCGGTTATAAAATCAACGCCGGCCGGGAGATACGTCTGCGGCCCGATCGCAAGCTCCGCCGACACCGTCAAAGGAGGACTCACGCTACGTCGCCTACATCGACTCGCTACCGTTCCGGGAGGGAACACCGCTAGCCCGGCCGACTCAAACACACCAAGCGAGGTGGCACCCTGCGAGTCCGGCCTTGGCACCCCCGATCGCCAAGTCTTCATGGCCGCCGGCGACACCCCGGGACCTTCGAGGGCACGGTTGAGGACGGATACCGGAGGACATCTCCGCGGACGAGGCGTCCGCCAATGCACCTGCGGATGAGACCGTCGCCAACGGGGGACGCCCGACGGGAACGCAACGGGGAAGCGTAGCGAACGGCGCCGGCGGCTCGGAGACAACCTTCCCATCCGCAACCTTGCGGAAGCTCTCGAGGCGGTCGAGGAGCGAGTACACACCACCCCCGAGCAATGCCTCATGTCGATCACAACGATCGCACGCCGGGCTCGGGGGGCATACGCGCCGGAGAGGTCATCGCCAAGCTCGCCGAAGAAGCCTACTTCATGCGGGTCGACAACGCAGTCAACCAACCTCCTCCGGCCAAACCCCGCGACAACGAAGCTACTAGTCGCGAGCCGCCAACGCCGGCCCCAACCGTACCCGAGCCGACCTTCCGGTCGAGCCAAACCGACGCCGCTCCAACGCCGGCGGACCTTCACCGCAAGACCAAGGCAAGCGAGATGTTGTCCCCCACCGCGCTCCGGCCGGTGGCGGCGGCAACGACCCCGACGGCGGCGGCGGCCGACGGCGGCGGCGGCTCCAACCATGGGGCCAACGGAAGAGGCGGGGGGCGGCCGCGGCCGCGGCGGCCGAGGCCACGCGAACAGCCACGCCTCCGGCGCCTCACACGGCGGGTACGACGCCCGCCAGAAGATTGAGGAGCTGCGGCGGAAGAAGTCGACCACTGCTGCTGAGGGCGACGGCTTCCCCGCCTTCTCACCTCGACTTCGCAACTTGCTCCTCCCCGACAAGCTCAAACCTTTGGGGATCACCAAGTACGACGCGAAGCAGGATCCTATCCAGTGGCACCGATGCTACGCCCTCTCCATCGAGAACGCTGGCGGCAACAGCGACACCAAATGCCTCTACTTCCCCTTCGTCCGGACCAAGCACCACTCACATGGCTCGAGTCGCCCGGACAAGCACTCGATCGACAAGTGGGACCAGCTGAAGGAGCAGTTCACGAGTAACTTCGCTGGCGCCATGGGCCGTTCGGTACTCGCATGGACCTGGCCATGATCAAACAGGAACAGGGCGAGACCCTCCGCAAGTACATGCGCCGCTTCTTCGACAAGCGCGCTACCGCCGTCGACGTCACCGACAAGGAGGTCATCGACCTCTTCCAGGACGGTCTCTACCATCGCCGCACCATCGAGGACTTCGGTCGTCGCCGCCCCAGGTCCATCCCCCACCTCAAGGACATGATCACGTCCTGGGCGGATGAAGAGGACAAGGCCAACGCCAAGTACGACGCCATCCGCGGCAAGTCCAAGCGAGAACCGGGCGGCGGCGGCGCGGCAAAGAACACAAACCAAGGCGGCCGCAACAACAACAACAACAACAACAACTACTCGGGTCCCAACCGCAAGCGCAAGCCGGACAACACCGTCGCGGCTATCCGGCGCCTCGCGAAAGGGAACTTGAAGAAGAACTCGGCGGGTTCAAAGACCCCGCTAAAGGAGAAGTGCCCGTGTCATCCAAACGGCAACCACACCACCGAGCGGGTGCTACCGGCTCGGGCATGCACTCAAGGATACGCCGGGAGCCACCGCACCCTCACGACCAAAAGGGCAAGAAGAAGGACGGCGACAACAACGACTTCCAAGAACCCGAGAAGACCGTCAACGTCCTCTTCGGCGGACTACCCGAAGGCGGGGAGCGAAGGCTACCCGTCGTGAAGTGATGTCCATCGAACCAGCGGTTCCGACCCCTCTCAGGTGGTCGGAGGTACCCATCACCTTCTCCCGCGCGGACCAATGGACCAGCTTCTCCGAACCAGGACGATTCCCCCTCGTCCTGAAGCCAACGGTGGCGGGCTCCAAGCTCAACAAGGTGCTCATCGATGGTGGAAGCGGGCTCAACGTCCTCTTCACCAAAACCTTGAAGAAAATGAACCTCGACATCACCCCCATGCTCACCAAGGGCAGTACGCCCTTCTACAGCATCGTCCCAGGCAACGCGGCTATCCCACTGGGCTCAGTGGTACTGCCAGTCACCTTCGGGGCATCTCGGGACAACTACCGTACCGAGTACATCAAGTTCGAGGTCGCGGACTTCGAGACCTCTTACCACGCCATCCTCGGCAGGCCGGCCATCGCCAAGTTCATGGCGGTGCCCCACTACACCTACTTGGTACTCAAAATGCCAAGTCCAGCCGGTGTGCTCTCCCTCCAAGGGGACTTGAAGATCTCCCACGACTGCGATACAGAGGCCGTGGTGATCGCTTCCACGAACCAAGTACCCAACGCGATGATGGAGGTCTACGCCGCATCGAAGAAGCTTGCCACAAGCGAACTCGACATTCCAGAGAAGTCTGACAGCGCCAACAAGCCTCAGCCACCTGAGGAGGTACTCGTCAGGACGGTCGACCTCGGAACGGGCGACCCCGACGAAGACCACCACCATCGGGGGCGGCCTCGACCCCAAATAGGAAGACGCGCTCATCAGCTTCCTTCGGGCTAACCGCGACATCTTCGCGTGGAAGCCGACGGACATGCCGGGAGTGCCCGGGGAGCCGATTGAGCACCGCCTTAACGTCGACCCAAAGGCCACCCCTAAGCGACAACACCTCCGACGCTTTGCCGACGACGGACGGGATGCCATCAAGAAGGAGCTCGCCAAGCTACTCGCGCCGGCTTCATCGAGAGAAGTCTTCCATCCCGAGTGGCTCGCCAACCCCGTCCTCGTCCGCAAGAAGAACTCGAACGAGTGGAGGATGTGCGTCGACTACACCGACCTCAACAAGCATCGCCCCAAGGACCCCTTCGGGTTGCCGCGGATTGATCAAGTCATCGACTCCACGGCGGGGCTGCGACCCCGCTCTGCTTCCTCGATCGCTACTCCGGTACCACCGCATCGCAATCAAGGAGGAAGACCGAGGAGAAGACCGCGTTCATCACCCCGTTTGGCGCGTACTGCTACACGACCATGTCATTCGGGTTGAAGAACGCCGGCGCTACATACCAACGGGCCATCCAGGCCTGCTTCAAGCGGCAACTCAACAAGAACGTCGAGGCTTACGTGGATGACGTGGTTGTCAAAACCAGGGTCTCCAGTACCCTCATCGACGACCTTGAAGAGACCTTCACATCGCTACGCGAGTACCGCTGGAAGCTCAACCCGAACAAGTGCGTCTTCGGCGTCCCTTCGGGCAAACTACTCGGCTTCATCATCAGCCAGCGCGGCATCGAAGCCAACCCCGAGAAGATCTCTGCCATCACCAGCATGAAAGCCCCCACGAGCATCAAAGACGTCCAAAAGCTGACGGGGTGCATGGCGGCATTGAACAGATTCATCTCGAGGCTAGGAGAACGGGGCCTCCCCTTCTTCAAACTACTCAAGCATCACGAGAAGTTCGTGTGGACTCCAGAGGCGGATCAAGCCCTTGCCCAGCTCAAGGACTTCCTGTCAAAGCCTCCAATCCTCACAGCTCCTCACAAGGGCGAGCAGCTACTGCTCTACCTAGCTGCGACTACCGATGTGGTCACTACTGCCATCGTTGTCGAGCGGCAGGAAGACGGCCACGCCTACCCGGTCCAGTGTCCAGTCTACTTCGTCAGCGAGGTCCTATCAGAGTCCAAGGCTCGCTACCGGCCGTGCGAAGCTCCCCGTACGCTCTACTCATCACCTCGCGGAAGCTACGACACTACTTCCAGGAGTACTCGTTCTCCGTCGTCACCGACTACCCGCTCGGCGACATCTTGAGGAACCAAGACGCCACGGAAGAATCTCCAAGTGGGGCACGTCAAGCTCGGCGCCCTCACCATCGACTTCAAGCCACGCACGGCCATCAAGTCGCGGGCACTAGTCGACTTCATGGCGAGTGGCGGGAGAACCGCCTACCCACTCCCACCGTGCGACCGAGCATTGGGTGATGTACTTTGATGGCTCACTCAACCTCGAGGGCGCGCGGGCGCGAGGGTACTCCCGATCTCTCCAACGGGCGAACAACTCAAGTACGTCCCGGATCTTCGGAAGGTATCAAACAACGAAGCCGAGTACGAAGCTCTCCTACACGGGCTCCGCCTCGCGGCTTCACCGGGCATCAAGCGGCTACTAGTCTACGGCGACTCCGCAGTGGTCATCAACCAAGTCAACAAGTCCTGGGACCGCAACAAGGAGAACATGGACGCCTACTGCCTAGAAGTCCGCAAGCTCGAGAACAAATTCTATGGTCTCGAGTTCCATTACATCGTCCGCGACAACAACGTTGCAGCGGACGTCATCTCGAAGCTCGGATCCACCCGCGCTCAAGTACCCGCGGGCGTCTTCGTCCATGAGCTTCACGCGCCGTCCATCCCGGAGCAGGCGCCACCGACCACTGTCCCGGCCCATCTACCACTCGGGCGAGGAGGTCATGATGATCGACGTGGACCGAAGGCAACCCTTCATCGACTACCTCGGCGAGCGAGAAGGTCCCCCTCCGACAAGAACGCGGCCGAACAACTCGTCCGCCGCGCCAAGTCTTACGTCCTCGTCGGCGACAAGCTTTACAAGCGGGGCGCATCTTCGGAGTACTCATGAAGTGCGTCCCTCGCGAAGAAGGCAAGGACATCTTGGAGGAGATCCACAAGGGCGTCGCGGCAACCACGCGTCCTCACGCACGCCGGTCGGCAAGGCCTTCCGGCGAGCCTTCTGCGGCCCACGCCCCCGGGCGATGCCGAAGAACTCGTCGAAGGTGCCAAGGATGTCGGTACTTCCCCAAGCGGCAACATGTCCCGGCCTACAAGCTAGTCACCATCCCGCCAACCCGGCCCTTTGCCCGCCGGGGGCTCGACATGATTGGGCCACCGCCAACGCGCGCCGGGAGGATTCAACAGAGGTACCGGTGGCTATCGACAAGTTCACCAAGTGGATCGAGGTCAAGCCGGTCACATGCCCCAAGGCTGACAGAGTACTCGACTTCCTGGATGAACTCGTACACCGCTATGGGCTACCCCACCGCATTATCACAGACCTGGGGTCCAACTTCAACAACCACCAGTTCTGGGAGTACTGCGAGAACAGCGGAATAGACGCCTGGTACGTCTCAGTCGCCCATCCACGGGCCAACGGACAAGTCGAGCGCGCCAATGAGATGGTGCTCGACGCCCTCAAGAAGCGGCTACACGACGCTGCTAACTCCAAAGGGGGCAAGTGGATCAAGGAACTACCCAACGCACTTTGGGGGCTGCGGACTCAACCATCCAAGACAACGGGGCAATCCCCCCTACTTCCGGTCTACGGCTGCGAAGCCATCCTCCCCGCCGACGTCATATGGAACTCGCCGGCGGTGGAGCACTACGACGAAGGCGTCTCGGAAGACGACAGACGAGTTGACATCGACAGCCTCGAAGAAGCTCGCTGCGCCGCCCTCGTCCAATCAGCAAGGTACCTGGAGGGTATCCGACGCTACCATGATCGCAACGTCAAGGAACGCTCCTTCAACGTTGGGGATCTCGTCCTCCGCCGTATCCAGAACACGGAAGGACTCCACAAGCTCAGCTCCCCCTGGGAAGGCCCCTTCACCGTAGCTAAGGTGACCGGGCCGGGCTCCTACCGCCTCCAAACACTTGAAGGCGAAGACGTCAACAACTCGTGGAACGTCGACCAACTCTGTCGATTCTATGCCTAGTCTACACGACTACTCCGGGGTTCAAGTCCAATCGACTACATCAACACCCCTCGCCGCAAGCGACCCCTCCGGTCCCGGCTCCGGGTCTCCGGACTACTCTTCTCCGGGTCCGGCCCGTGCGGCTACCTACGGACCATGGGCCGCGACGAGCATCAAGGACTCTAGCGGCGGTCTACCAAGAGACCACCCTCCAAGATCCGGCCTCGCGCGGCTACCTACGGATCGCGATCCGGCCTACACGGCTACCTACGGATCACTTGCCGCAAGCGGCTACCCGCTCCGGCTCTACTTAGTCAGTAAGCGGCCTCCGGTCCCGGGCGACTACTTTGTAACTACGGCCCTGGCCACCCAGGTGTACTTCTTCAGTAATAAAGTTTGATTGTTCATCAACTTCTTTACTGCCTACTCCCTACAACGGGACTACTGAAGTCGAGTACCACTACTCGCACCTACTCCACGATGGGCGCTCCGCACTCTGAGATCGCGACTACGAGTACTCATTGTTGGAAAATTTCATTTCATTGATACTTGAATAATTCATTACAAGTGTTTCCTGTACAACTATGGCTACTAGCTACCTATGCAGGGCTACTGGAGGTTCAGCTTCTCGGCTACTTGCTCCGCGATGGGAGCCATCTGCTCCAACAGCTCTGCGTACTGCTCATCCGAGCAGTTGGCGGCTACCCCGCCGGCGACCACCTCCACTGGGGCCTTCGGGAAGTACGACTTCATGAAGGCCAAGACTTGTCTTGGGATCGACTTGGCCATGTGCTTGACGTAGGCGGCCAGCCGGCTTGGCGCTTCACGGAGTCGATCCACCAGAGGGGCGATCTTGGGGCCGCCCGGTGCGGCACCGAAGCCTCGCGATCGGGAGAGCGACTTCTTAAAGATCCTTCAAGCGGGGCCCGAGCGCCTCGCAATCTTCATTCAACTCACGCAAAGATTTGTAGCGAGTTGACGAGATCCCCGTCGAGGCAATCCGCGGCTCCATGTGCTTCTCGCACTCGAAGGCAAGTTCCTTGTAGTCGAGCTCGAGTACCGGCGGGCTTCCCCGCTCCCGTAGAAGAGGTTCTTCATACTCAGCTCCGAGGCCTTCAGCTGCTCCACCTGGCCCTCAAGCTCTGCAACACAGCAATGCAACAGCGGGTCAGACGCTTCTCGGCTTTCAACAAGTACCCGACAAGTCGAAGGATGTACCTTTATTCTTGTTGCGGAGGCCCTTGTTCTTCCGCACCAAGTCGTCGCCTTTCGCCTGCAGCTCCATGACGTCATTGTGGTACTTGGCGAAGGCGGCGTCGAGCTTCGATTGCATGGCGGCCGCGTGCTTCCGTGACTTCACGAGCTGCTCCTCCAGGGCCTCGGCTCGGAGCACGGTGTCGCCGTAACCCTGCAGCAGGTTCGACTTCTCGCGGGATCGCTCCGCGACGTCCTGCACAAGACAACTCAAGTCAAGAAGAGTACTCAACGGCAAAGGATTGACTACTCGGGAGGCTACGGCTACGTACCTTCATCCATTGCTCGGCTTGACGGATCGCCTCCAGGTGCTTGGCGACCGTCGCCGGCTCGACAAGATCGTCCGCCAGAAGTTCTATCCCGTCGCGGCTACTCGACGTAGCCTCCGTCATCGGCGCCGAGCGGATGGGCTCCGCGTCTTGGATCTCAGGGGAGCGGATAGCCACCTCCAGAGCAACCTCTGGCGACGTGGTGACCGCCTCTCCCCCGACAGACTTCTCGACGACCTCCGTCACGGGCTCGGGGGCTCCCTCTGCAGCCTCCGGGGCCTCTGGTGTCAACTCCTGCATGGGCACCCCTGCTGGGATGTCACCTCCTTCAGCGCCTGCCAACAAACAACACGCGCATCAGTGCCTACGACTACTCATCCTGGAGCGGTGCAGCCTTAAGAAATGTACTCACCTTCGACTACGACCGCCTCCGGCAGCGGCGCTTCGGTAGCCGGGGGCTCAGTCGCGGCTTGGGCATCGGGAGCGGCCTCCTCGACGGGCGGCGCGACTTCTTCCGCCACCGCTGATGAGGGCTCGTCCCCATCCCAGCTCAGATCTGTGGATTTTCTGCAGAAGTATTCACAGAGGGTCGTCGGGCAAACATCGACTACTACATCAAGTACTACTCGTGAGGATATGGTACTTACAAATTCGACCGGACGATGGTCACGGCCGGAGCACCGAGGATGCTGGCAATATCAACCAGTCCGCCCTCGGCGGACGTCTCTTCCTCCGCCTCTGCGGCTACTGCCTCCTCCACGGCGGCGGCGGCCGGCGCAGATGCCTCCTGCACTCCTGAGGCCACCACCTCTTCAACGGCGGCGGCCACGGGTACTCTGCTCTCTTCCGGAGCAGGGGGCTGGCGCTCCAGCTGCGCCAGAAGTTCTTCAACAGTGGGGGCTGGACTAGGCCTCCAGCCGGTTCCCCCACCGGGTCCCACACTCCCTCGTCGCCCTCCTCAACGGGCTCCGATGGCGGCACCTCCTGCACACAAGGAAGGCTACTCGTCAGCTATGTACTCGAAACAATGGGTACTCGACTACTCTGCTCAAGACGACTTACCTCCTGAGGCGTGGTCTCCGAGACCTTTAGCTTCTTCGTCACCCGCTTCCTGGTGGGGTTGCGCGGCTTCCGTGGCGGCGCGGCAAGGCTAGCCTCCAGGCTAGCCGGAGGGTCTTGGACAAGTGGAACATGAGGTAATCCCGGGCGGCTAAACCTCGACCGCAGCTGGAAGCGATCCTGAAGAGTCTCTTCGTCTTCGTCGTCGTCATCGGAGGTATCCTCCACGATGACGGTGTCATCGCCTTCACCGACTTCGCGGCGCTCCTTCACCTTCCCCTCCACCGGGATCTCAATCCCGCTCGGTGGCGGCTGCGGCTCGGAGACGAACCGCTTCACATCATCCTGCGCAAGACACAAGACGTTAGCAACTCTACTACGAGTACTCACTACTCGACGAGGGGAGTACGACTACTCACCTCCTTGGGCGGGCGCGCGGCGGAGTATTCCTCGACCGGACACGCCGTGTATGGTGGCATGTCCTTGAAGATCCTCGACAACCTCTCGAAGATGTCGTTGTCGTCCAGCTCGCCCCCCCGGCATCCGCGACGTGTCGTCGTCGCCGGTGTACTCGAAGCCCAGGGTCTCCCGCGCCATCAGCGGCTGGATCCGGCGCTTCATGAAACTGAAGGCCACGTGCTCGGCCCTCAGTCCCGCATCCCTGAGCGTCTTGATGCGTGCTAGCAGCTCGGGGAGCTGGATCCCCTCTTGCATTGTGGGCTCCGTGTTCCACCAATCATGGTGCCTGGGCTGCTGTCCGCTCGGCTTCGGCAGGCCAGGGTGATGGTTCGTGATGTAGAACCATCTCGTCTTCCAGTCCGTGTTGGAGTCCACGAGCTTGTACGCTGTGCATCGCTCCGCGGCGTCCTCCCTCACCGGATCCCGCTCCTCCGACTACTGCGGGGTTGGAGGCACCGGGTCGCGGCTTGACGCGGAAGAACTTCCGAAGAGCACCCGGGGCGGCTTGATCCCGAGGAAGGCTTCGCGAGAAGTGGACGAAGACCGACGTGTGGAAGATGTCGTTGGGGTTCGGTGTTCGGTGTACTCGATGCCGTAGTACCCGAGCAGCCCCTTGAAGAAGTCGCTTGCTGGGAGCGCAAGACCGCGCTCCACGAAGCGTGAGAACATCGGGATCTCGTCTTCGGCCTTCTCCATCGGATAAGGATCTCCTGCGGCGGATCTCCACATGTCGACTTCCTTCTCCCTGATGAACCCGCTGTTCAGCAGGGTCAGCAGGTCCTCCGTCTTCACCTTCGATTTCTTCCACTCGCGGCTCGGATCAGCGCGCGGTGGAGACATGGGCGGCGCCGCTCCGGTGGCGGTCGCGGCGGCCTCTGCACGGCTCCTCTTCTTCCCGGCGGCCTTGGACGCCTTGGACGGCGACGGCTTCATCCTCCAAGTACAAGGTGTCTTCACTCGCATCCGCTCGGGGGCTACCCTACGGGCCTCGGGTGGCGGCGCGCTCGGATCTACTACGGCGGCAGCAGGCGCTGGAGTGGATTTGCTTCAAGATTCAAGCGGAATCACTGCGGCTCGAATGGGTGAAAAACCCTGAGGGTTTTGGCTCTTATTTATAAGCCAAAACGGCTCTGTAACGGGCGGCCGGATAAGTTCACGCGCGGCTGACTCAGCGGCTGCGCGTGACTCTTCGTATTCTACTAGTCGACGCGCCTCACCTCGGGGGCTCGGCTACTTCTACTCGACTACCTGGGAAGCGGCTAGTCTCAAGAGCATCTCAGGGCACATTCTCCAAGAAGACCCTTCAATTCGAGAGGAAGTACTCGACTCAAGGCTCGGGGGCTCCGTGCCACGTGTCCTTCGGTTTTTTCTCTCCGGATTTTTCGGGATTTTCTTGCCAAGACTTCGGATGGACCCTCGGCCCGCAGCTCGCGGCTCGAGGCTCGGGGGCTACTCCGAGCGGAGTGCGGTTTTACAAGTCGCACCTCCATATCGCCCTCCGGCTTCAAGACAAGACGAGCGGTTTTGAAGACCTTCGAAGGCAGTTTTCGAGGACGCTTGGGACTACTCGAGAAGACTTCAAGATTGCTTAAACATCAGCTGGAGTACATTCCAGCCTCGGGATGCTTCGACTACTCTTGGGGACCTTGACTTGCAGCACTCGGGGACGCTTGGGGACTGCTTGTTAGGGCCGTCAAGACTACTTGAAGCTATCCTTCTCGACTACAAAGTACTCGGGGGTTTGTCGTATGGACCTCCCTGGGCCCACTACCTCGGTGGGTACCAGGACCGACTACTCGGTGGGCCCCTGGGACTACCCAGCTTGCGCTACACGGCACCTGAAGGCGTGGAGCACAAGGACTACACAGAGTAGTACTCGGTTAGGGAGCTGTACATGTTCCGCACTGTATAGAGGACTCCTAGACGTACTCGACTAGTACTCTCTCCCTACTCCGACTTGTAACCTTGCCTCCCGGACTATATAAGGCGAGGCAGGGACCGATCCCCTCATCCAATCTCCTCTCATACAACTCACGGCGCACCATTGCACCATCTTGTAATCGTGCCCTATCAATCCAGAGCTACGCAGCATACAGGACATAGGGTATTACGCACCTCGCGGCCCGAACCTGTCTAAATTGTGTGCCACGTGTCTCTTCCTTCGAGTTACCGGTCTCGGCGAGTCACATTCATCTACTTCGGGTACTCCCCGTAATAGGTTGCCGGTCTAAAACACCGACAATCGTTCCGTTTAGTTATCTTCCGCTGTTTTCAATAACCTCTGAACCATTTACTTTCATGTCAAAGAACTATGTTGTAATAATGGACCCTACAGGGATTTGATATTAATTTGTAAGGCACTCTGGACTCTCCTTCGAGGGAGTTTTAATGCATACATTCGATCCTCTCTGTGTTGTCGAGTGATTTACCGGGTGTAAACCCGGCAACACTCAATGGGATGATTCTTTAGTATCGCTTGATGATCAAATGGAGTGGTTTAGGCGATAGTACGGAATTATCTCGGGTGGGGTTGTCACACTGACTAGGAACTTAACCCTAGACTTTTTAAAGGAGGGTCGGGTACCTAAGAGGACACCAACACACCATCCTCAACCCCTTCGCGGAACAACACCCAAGCGCATGGAGCCACATATGATACTCCAAACAGGTGGTAGGGTTCACTACTCTGGCGACCCAAACTTGTATAAATCCTTGTCCCGTGTCCTCACTTTAACCTTTGGGTTCCAGGTCTGGCAACCCTACTGCACAATCTACTACCTCGGTACCCCTTGGTAGGTTTGTCGGGTTAAAACACCAACAGCGGTTGTGCTGCCTCGACGTGCAGCGCGATGGGGAGCTCGGCAGGCGACACAACCCCATGTGCAGTGGCACCGGTGACCTCGACGGGCTACACGAAGACCTGACCAGGCAAGGGGCGACGCAGGTAGCGTCACAAGGGGCAGGCAGGCGCGGGTGCGCGACATCGTTGGTGAGCGTCGGGAGAAAAGAAAAAATGAACTGTTATTTGTGTAACTAGTGACAGTGGTGGGTAATTTACCCAAACTCCACTTGGATTCGGGGCCTGCTCCACCATTTTTTAAAGCAAATCCTCGGTGGAGTTACTGGAGCTGGAATCGTTTGGCCGGAAAAGTCCATAGCAAAGCTGATTCTTTTGATATGAAGTTGTGTGGAGCTATATCAAACACACCCTAACTAGAATTCGACCATGTTGTTGCTGTCCTGATGTCCTATTTTTTCTGATTAAGAGATAGTTCAATTGTTAAAAAATGGACTTCTTCCTTTTGAGGAGAGGGCTACTAGCTTTTTCGTTTTTCTTGCTGTTGATTCATTTCTGTGGGCTACTCATGGACTGCGCAGAGGCCACTCTGGTGGGCTACAAATGGGCTGAATTCCAGCCCACGTTTGATACCAAGTGTTCGAAAAAGCCCTCTCCTCTATATATAACCTCAGCCCTCGAAGCATCGTCACTCCCGAAACCCTAGCTATCCTGACGCCGCCGCCGACCCGCCGGACGCTGGTAAGCACCCTCGTCTTCCTCATGCACGCGCTCCCAATCATCTTTCCTCGCTCCCTTCCGCTGATTCATATGCCTTTTCTCCTGAATTGATTGTTCATCTCTGAATTTCTGGGCGAAACCGCAGGTGATTAGGAGCAGGAGCAAGAGCGTTCCGGGATGGCCAAGTCGAAGAACCACACGGCGCACAACCAGTCGTACAAGGCGCACAAGAACGGCATCAAGAAGCCCAAGCGCCACCGTCAGACCTCCACCAAGGGGGTACGTGCTTCGCTTTCCATGCTTGCCTCTGCACGATGCTAGATCTGAATTCCGATGTGCTCGACCCGACCTCTGTATATCTTGTAGTTTCGTATCCTTTCGGGGCGTGATGTTATTCATCCTGTGCGCTTGTGGTCTAGTTCAAACGCATTAGATTTAGTAGCATTGTGTGATGCAATCAATACCGGATGATGCTGACTTATCGTAGTTTTCTACTAGTACTACTATGTGATCTATCTTGCTCCCGAATTTCCTTCTATTAAACAATTGTATGAACCATGGTGATAATTCTCATAAATTTCATTATATGATTGTGTTTATTCAACGTGCAGCCGAGGTTATGATTTTATTGCACATAACTTGGTATGCTCTCTTTTACTATTTATTGGTGATCTGCTAACGTGAATTGTGGAATATATATATGCCTCCAGCATCTGTTTTTGTTGTATCTTGCCTCCAGTTGTGGACCTGTTTGATTACTCACTCCATACCCATAAAACAAGTCGTTTTGGACAAGATTTTAGTCAACATTGGGAATATAAATCATGAATAACTTTTAATTTGTTGAATTTGAAAATATGAAAACTACATTAATAGATTTTTCTTGCAAAATGCTTCCATAAAAGTATACATATGTTAATTTTAATAAATATTTTTATAAAAATAAGAAGTCAACTACTTTGGAGACTGTGTTGCTGTCCTAAACGACTTGTTTTATGAGTATGGAGGGAGTACATTGGTACTGCTGAGATTTTCCCTTTTGTAGCTACATCACCTGTTGTTTTGCGCAAGTGTTGCTGCTGAAATGCTGTATGGTTTGTGTTCTGTTGTATAACATTTGTTATGACTGTTTTTAAAGTTACAAGAGGCCCAGCCTGACTATCTTATGAGCTTTAGTTACACTCACACATGTGCGATCTAGATACACTTCCAATCTTGATAGCTTCATTTTAAAAGATGCCTGTGTTTAGTTAGTGTGATGTACAGATTATTTCCAGTTTCATATTCTGAGGTCAACGTTGTCCCATTCAAATTTTCATTATACCTCTCCTGAATAATGCTTGTCTGTTAACTAATTTAATTCTTTTCTGTGCTTGTAGATGGACCCAAAGTTCCTGAGGAATCTGAGGTACTCAAGGAAGAACAACAAGAAGAGTGGTGAGGCTGAGGCTGAGGAGTAAGCTGGTGGAATTTCAGCTGATGAGTTACCCTCTTGTATCGCTAGGGTCTACTAGTCTTGAACTTAATTCAGTGTTCTGTATGATGTAAGGAGACCCCTCAGTTGGTACCAAAGTTTTTTCTGTAATGCTGCTTGGCTGACTCAAATTAAAACCATCATATGCAGCTCATGAGAATTTGGAAATCCCATTGGGTTCAACCGTTTTCTGTGATTCTTAGTTTGCAACTTCTGTGTTGGTTTATCTGCATTGTTGAAATTCTGCCTATTAGGCATAGCTTCCCCCTGTGAGTGAGCTACACGTTGTTGCCCCCAGAATTTTAATTGCACCTCATAAGCAGAAACGAATGCTATCTGAATACAAAGGCATGTGTTTGCTTGATGCTATATGGATACAAGGCTGCAATTGCTTGCTTTGCTACTGAATGAAAACCAAAACAGGTGTGCCTGCAAATGCACTCACAGACCGAACAAGCAGAAAACTAATCAGGTGACGTTAGCCAAACTAACGGAAAGCTAATCAGGTATCACTGCAAGCACCCATTGCCTTCTTATTTTTCCCTATTCAGAAGAACACCCACTTGTTTCAGGTTTCCTTCTACTTAAAGAGGTCTCACTTAGCCTGCCTAATTCAACAGTAGTCATTTCGCTGCTGCTTTTGCCAAGGTTGTACATGTGCAGTTATCAATTAGCATTCATTGTCAACTTTGTTTTGCAAGCAGCACGGTTCTCAAATTCTGTTTCTGGTTTTCAGGTAAAAAGACTGTAAAATAGAAGTGAAGGGCACGAAAGAAACATTCAGACCTAAGTGTCTTATGCAGGTATCCGATGATGTGTCTAATTCAGGCTTATTGACCATACACTTGTCATTGTTTCACTAGAACAGTATTGTTACTTTGATTTTCCAAAAAAAAAATTATCACTCTTTAGTACTGACCTGTCTAGCGTCTTCGAATGTGTTTTCTATTGTTGTTGGTATCAAGAACGTTTTGAATATACACAGAAGGTAATAGAAATACATTCCTGTTGTTCCATCACTACGCAGCTTGGAACAATGCATGTAAATATAACACTCATATATACAATCATCCTGGGTACTGTAGGTTAAAGGCTGCAAAAATTAATATGGTTCTTACAATAAGATATCTCAAAGAGATTGCATGGTTCGTTCATCATATTGTTGTTTCAGTGATTTGCAGCTAAATCAACTGAAAGGAGGCTCTCCACTACCGATTCCATGGTTGGCCTTTTCTTCCTCTCTTCCTCCAAGCAGGAGACAGACAACTTGATCAAAGCTTTTGCTTGCGAGTAGTTGAACTCACCGCCCAGTCTGAAATCCACAAACTCTGCTATCCAAAAGGGTTCCTCCCTGTCCAATCTGTAAGAAAGCATCTTGATGAACTTCTTCAGCATCACATGCACCTTCTCATCCTCACCTTTGACCAAATCGAAAACCCGTGTTCCTGACACTAGTTCAAGAAGCACAACTCCATAGCTGTACACGTCAACCTTGGCAGTTATCGGTAAACCAGATATCCACTCTGGAGCAATGTAACCTATGGTTCCTCGTGCTCGTGTTACATTTTGATTACCCCCAGATCTGTTGAGCAGCTTTGCCAACCCGAAGTCAGTGATCTTAGGCTCCAGATCTTGGTCCAGTAAAATGTTCTCAGGCTTCAGGTTGCAGTGAATGATCCACTCTAGGCACTCGTGGTGAAGATAGGCCAGCCCCTTTGCAACACCTAAGGCAATGTTGAATCTCTGCTTCCATTCCAAAGTGATTTTACTTTTGAACAACATGTGTGCCAATGATCCTTTCTCAGCGTACTCAAGGACTAACATTCTGTGGGACCGTTCTGAACAAAACCCATATATTCTTACTAGGTTCATATGGTTGATCCTCGCAATAACATGCAACTCATCATGGAATTCTTCTCTGCTGTGCCTTATATTTCCCAGCTTTTTTACGACCATCGCTCGGTCATCTTCTAATAAACCCTTATAGGCAACCCCTGTACCTCCCCATCCAAGCTCATGTGCAAATTTTTCAGTTGCCTTAACCAGCTCTCTGTAACTATACATCCGGAAATGGTCGGTCATCATCTTGTAGCCTTCCTCAGCTGCCCATACTTGTGATGACCTCATTTCCTTCCTCAAGACAAAGAACCATGCAAATGTGAAGAAGAAAACTTCAATAATGAAGAATGCACCGATAAACCCATAAAAGTAGAACCATTTTGTCTCCTCCTGACTAGACTTATGTAAGTAACTGGGATTTTGTTCCGTGAATACTGTGCTTCTAGGACCACACACAAGCTTATGTGGTACAGAATCAAGCACATTGGACTGTGGAATCTGAAGTTTGGATGTGTCCAGACTTGATGGGAGTTTGATGTACATTGTGCGCACAGAGGGCGTTGGGAAAGACCTTCCATTGAAGAGAAGAGACTTTGGATAGCACGTACCATTTCCTACCTGATACTGAAATCCCTTGCAGGTGCAGTCATTTCTGCAGGCGTTCCAACAGGCTTCCCATGGCACCTTCTCGATACGGTCCTGATCTGACCCCCAGTAATCAGTGTTCCGAAGTTCCAAAAAGGTCACGTTCTGTTCCCCTTTGCATGACATGTCAAAATTTGGCTCGCAACCTTGTGTCCAGTTACCTGAGTTCCTCATCTTATAGCCAGGCGGGCAAGAACATGTCGGCGCGGGCGAGTAGTGGCAGATCCCATAGGGCCCGCACAACCCATGAGTCATGCATGGTTGGAATTCAGCAATCCATGAAACTGTCCACCTTTTGTCCGAATTATTGAAGCTGTAGAGCCTAACATTCCCATCACCATCCAGTTTAAGCCTCCTCTTAATCCCAGCGACGCCTGCATCAGAGGCATAACGCACACGGCTGCTCTTGGCGAAGTCGCTCGAGAAGATGTCACCAGAATCACCAAGCCTCGCAATCCTGGTGCTGTTGTACAAGTTCCTCTGATTCTCGTAGTACATGAAATCAGGATCTGGCCAGTAGACGCTGGTCAGGTTGGTGTCATCGTATATGAGCGACAGCATCGACTCGTCGCTGAATCGGAAGGTGTAGTGGCCGGGAACGTGCAGCTGGGTGGTGGAGACCAACTTGGAGGCGTCCGTGATGCGCTGCGTGGGGAGGAACGTGTCCGTCGGCGAGTCGAAGCTCTGCCAGACGGCGTCGCCGCTGGAGTTCCTGAGGACGAGGTTGCCGGTGTCCAGCAGCTGGGCGTACTCGGCGAACGACTTGGCGTCGGCCTGCCACACCGCCGTGCCGTCGTAGTCGGCGAGCACCATGGCGCCGTCCTTGCGCAGGGTGACGGCGGCGCCCCAGGCGTGCACGGGGGCGCCGCGGTTGGCGCTCCAGACCACGGCGTCGTCGTCGTCGGTGTACCATATTGAGAAGGTGAAGGCGTCTGTGTAGATTTCGTGGAAGCCGCAGGAGAATGTGCCGTTCGGTGACCGGAGGGTGTGGGTGCCGTGGTCCTCGACGGCGATCGAGGATTTCCGGCGCAGGGTGTCGCGCTGCTGCGCGGCGGCGGCCGCGAAGGTGATCAGGCTTGGAGAAGAAAGCAGCAAGCAGGTGGAGAGGAGGAGTAGAGCGAGGAGTTGAGCAGCCATGGCTGCAGCCTGCTGCAGGTGTGGCATGAGCTTCAGAGCTGGTATGAGCAGAGCTGGACTAGTACTTGATTTTGAATTGTATATGGTTGATGCTCTTCTTGGTCAAAAACAAAACAAAAGGCAGGCCCCCCCGCGGGAGGAGCGACGGCGTGTTGGAACATTTCTTTGTAGCTTGTGACTTTGTAAAACTTATCCAGCAAGGAGATCAGGGGATGAACTCGCAGCTAGTTGTGGACTTTTGCATGACGACGATATCGAGATGTAAAATTGATGGTATGTGTGACAAATAAAACAACCGATCGACTCGGCAGACAAAAGTCGCTCTCTGATCTAACTCCATGGATGATCACGATGCTTCACACACGATGACTTTTTCATCTGATGACGATTACGATAGATCTAGAGTTCTAGTTGTAGGAGTCCTCAAGGAATCACGAGGACCAGACCGGTCAAGAGGAAGTCGCTGTCGCACAGGGGATAATTTTTTAATTTTAACCTTTTTAAAAAATTATTTTTATAAATAACACCTGGGGAACTTTATTTGCACCGGGGTGACCATGCTGGCCGCGCGCGGCGCACAGCCGGCCCTCCGCCGCGCTTACGGGCCGCATGTGGCGCGGCAAGCCCGGGCCCACGCCGGGGGGCCGCGCGCGCGCCGCACGTGGCGCGGCGCGGGCGCTTGCCGCGCGCGCGCGCGCGCGCGCGCGCGAAAAGGGTCACCCCGTGCAAATAAAGTTCCCCAGGTGTTATTTATAAAAATAATTTTTAAAAAAGGTTAAAATTAAAAAATTATCCTCGCACAGGGGGAGTAGGCGCGCCGTGCTCTGACGACATGCTGTTTTAATCTTAGAATCATTTATATTGGCCGAATAGCCACGCAAGATTCAAATTGGCTCTTGAACTATCAAAACATCCATTTTGACCTTTAATTTGTTAAGTCTAATTAATCTGTATATTGTACCTAATTAAGTTTATTAGATCCATCTCGAAAATTAAGGGATGAATTGTGAGGTGGGTTTTTGTCATTAATTTACATTTAATACTCATTTGGGGAAGTAAAAGGTGCCTACAAATATACTGCTCTATGATACTGCTCTTTGCGGTTTGGTCACTGGCATGCAGGTCCAACACCACATATCAGATCATCCACACTCGCCATCCTTCATTTCCCCCTTCGAAACAGAATATTCCATCTTCATTATCGTGATTCTCTCCTTTATATAAACTACTCTCGCATCCATCATCCTTTATATTTCTACTCCATCTCAACTACCACACTTGGATCAAGTCTCTCCATCCTTTTTAACACCTCCTCCCCCACCTCTCTCTCCCCCCTTTCTTCTCCTCTGCTACTCTGCCAACGCGGCCAATAATGGAGGAGCTCTCGTTGCGCCACACTGTCCTCCCAAGGTCGGTGGCGCCACGCCGTCGGCCACTTCTCGTCGCCGTTGCGCTGCGGACCAGACCGACCAGCCTCTCCGTCCCGAGCCTCCCTCCTGCGCCCACGTCGCCGCCGTTGTCGTTACCGACGCAGGTGCCGAGCCCGTGCCGCCGTCGCCGCCCGTGGCCGCGGGACTCCCCATGCGGCCGCGGGGGTCGTGCGGTCGCGTCACGGCGCCGACACGGCGGAGGGCGGACGGCCGGCGCGGGCCAGGCGTGGCGTGCTGCAGGGGGAATGGTGCACGGTCGGCTTCGGGCCGAAGCAGGGGAGTCGGCCGAAGGAAGGAGAAAAGAGAAGGGAAAGGAAGGAAAAAGAGAAAGGAAGAAAAAGGAAAAAGAAAATAAGAAAAAGGAAAGAGAAGGAAAAAGGAAAGAAAAGAAAGGAAAAGAAAACGTGTTTTAGAAAATTAGGAGAATATCCTAGGAAAAATAGGAGGGAAGGGATTTTGCAGGGTTTTCCGGTTTCGGGCGTCAGCGTGATTTCGGGACGGCGGTGATGGCGAGGCGGACCGGCCGGTGGGACTGCGGCGTGCGCGGGTTTCCGCGCGGTGGCCGACATCGGTGCTGGGGTGGCACGCGGTGGGCGACGTCCCGAGTGCGGGCGGTGCCGGCGGGATTCGCGACACGTGCGCCAAGGGTGACGACCGGGGTTTCGAAGGGGATAATTGAGCTCAGCGGAAAAGTTTGAAAACACACGTGATTTAGTAGGTGATTTATTAGGAGCTAAAAACTCGTGCGTTACAATTGGCGATGTAATCCAAAAGGAAAAAAATTCAAATTGGCTCTTGAACTATCAAAACATCCATTTTGACCTTTAATTTGTTAAGTCTAATTAATCCGTCATTAGATATTGGTTACGTTGTCTAATCATGGCCTAATTACACTGATTAGATTCATCTCAAAAATTAAGGTATGGACTGTGAGGTGGGTTTTGTCATTAACTTACATTTAATACTTCTAAGTAGTATTCAGAGATTAATGTGACGGGAGACTGGTGAAATTTGGAAAAGTAAACGGGCCCTACAAATATCACCCCGTATTCGGCCTATCATCACCACCAAAGATTTCTTTCACAACAAACCAGCCAATAAAGAACCACCAAGAAGATTTTCTTCAATCATAATCCATGAAAGTTCTACAGGTCATCACCACCCACCAACCGAACAACAGTGTCACAGATGTTGCTCTGAAATACTGCACTTGCAAGTTTGGTCACTGGCATGCAGGTCCAGCCGTCCAGGTCCACAACTCCACATACGAGTGAGCCAACGCTGCAGTATTCTCCGTACTAGTATCCGTAGGGACAGAGATGAAGCCGGTAGTTTTGGACGGAACGTGTTTTTATATATATGACGTCGGTGGTATACTTTTGATATGGATTGTCGTATTTGTCCTTGGCATCTCTGCTCCTTGCGTGGACAGCACCAACACCTTACTCGCGCACCAGCAACCCGCTCCCGCTCCATCAGCCATGTGCATCCCCGGCTGCTCCATGGGTTCCCTACGGTGTAGAGATGCAGCTGGTCCATCCTCACCCGGCCTTCTTCCCCTCCGCTGTTTCCCTGACCCCTCTCTCGATCTACTCAGATTCTCTCCGCGGCGACGAGGGGAAGAGCTGGGGCAGGACGCTGGTGGTGAAGAATCGCAACTCCATCAGATCTGGGTGGAGCGCGGTCGAGCAGGCCGGTTCAAGCGGAATGGAATGGCGACGCGATCTGGAGAGGCTGCGCCATTCGGGAGGAGCAGAAATGGTAGAGTTGGTGGGGAGTAGAAAGGGTAAAATAGTTTTGCGAACTGAGGGAGTATACGATACACGACTACGACAGTGACGTACAGTAGCCTGAGCTTTTGAGAGTAACGTGGTTTGTACGTTTTCTGTTTTCAGACATGCTCGTTTGCACGAGTATGTTTTTACAGCGGCTGCTGAAAGCGACGGGGTGGTTGGGGCCAGAGTTTCGAAGAGAGCTGTTCGGACATGTGTAACGCAGGGTTTTGTTAGACGCCCCCCCCCCCCCCCCCCCCCCCCCCCAAGTGATATATAACACGTGAAAAGTGATCGGAGGGCCATCATGTGAAAAATTGACCGGAGCTCTGCGTCACTTGAATTTAATCAAATCGAACGCTGAGTACTGGACCAGCGAAAGTACGGCCTAGGGGAATCGAACCCGGACTGGCTAGCTTAAATACCAGTTTGTACGTTTTTTTTCTTTGGCGGCTTCTTACTACTCCTAGGTAAAACGAGATGCTCCACAAGATCCAAGGGTCTCTTCTTCGCTAATAAAGAAAAGACATTCAATAATTTTATAAACTGAATTTATTTAATGCCTTAATTAACAGTTGAAAGGGGTTGAATTTTTTTCACTTCCGTTTGCATGTCTCAAATTTTGAGAAGTATGCTATCATACAAAACTATATAAGAGAGCACCCAACTAAAGAATTCGTCATCATCCACTATGTCTTCTCTCAACATGCAAGGTGTCTACATCACCATTCACTAAAATCGTTAATTTATTTTTTATTGATTTTCTACGGCTAATAGCATCCATGCATGCCATGTGTTGTTTGCAATATATAATATTGTGACGCAATCCTTTAGTTTCTACTTAAAAATTTTATCTTCAGAGTTTATTGAAATTCCTGCAGCAACATGCGAGGTGTCACCTAGTATATAGTACGCGAAGTGGCCTGGCGAGGAAGAATTGCTGCACTTCAGAGTTTTTATATGCAGTAACGCTACATGGTGGAGGTCCGATGCCTCTAAAAAAATCAGACGCGGAACCCACCTGCCTCACCCTTATCTATCCACACACATATCGGTTTTCTCTCCGCCCCCCTCCTCTCAGTCTATGGCTCTCCGTTTCCTCCTCCCTGCGCTATTGGGAACTAGAGGGTGACGACGCTCTAGTGAGATGCTGCGCGAGGGCGGCAGCACGTGGGGTGCTCCCGGTGAGCTTGGAGGCAAGCGGAGGCCGTGCGCGTGCAGTGGTGCTCACTGCCGGAGGAGCCACTCCCCCCTCTCCGGCCACACCTCCATGTGCACTGAGTCGCTCCCCTTCGTCCCCGAGCCTAGTGTCAGCGAACCGTTCGCCTCCGCCCCCGTTTCCGACCACCGTTCCCCAGCAGCCCCAGCCACCATTCGCCCCCGAGCGACGCCGACCATTGCTACCCTGTGGCCGGGAGGGCAGGCAAGCGCGCCGTCACTCCCCCACGGTTGGGCAGGCGGGCGAGCTGTTGAGGCCAGGGACGAGCTCCCCTTACACCTCGACGGCAAGCCTCCTGGCTTGTCATCCACCTACTCCCCTCAACTTGTGTTGTGCTTCTCATATTGCATGTGTATGTTCCACGTGTTCCGGTTGTTTCAGAAGAATGTTGCAAGGGTTTCATGTGCATGTTGCAAAATAGATCCAGATGTTGCTATAGATGTTGCAAATATTTCGCACACATGTTGCAAGTGTTTTATTCAGATGTTGCATTGTTATTGAGATGTTTCATAGGATTTTGAATGTTCCATACGACATGAGGCTGATGTTGTGGTGGTTTTTTTCTATCAACAATGGATCGCTAACAGAAATTTTTAACATTATTTTTATGTTGCAAAAGCTGATTTTGTATGTTGCAAAAGATGTTAAAAATACCGCTAGCAACGCTTTTATATAAGGTGACAGCCTGGCAGGTGACGCATCGTGAATTGATATGCCAAGGGAGACATGATGATGTGTTTCAAAGTTCAAAATATTTGTCAAAAACTGTCTCTCTCTCATCCGTGTAACGAACAGGCAAAGGATATGTTGCGTGTGTGCTTTGGAGAGTCTGAAAAGTGGACCCATGTATAAGCACTTAAATACTTACTCTATGAGGCATGCGCACCCAGGTCGGGCTCCCCCATGTGTTTGGTTGGGATTAGTTAAATTTTAACTCACCATTTAGCCGCTAGTTAGATGTACTAAATAAACTATAGAGTAATTATATTTGTTAGTTTGTAAAAACGTTTTGTAAATAAATTTTATTTAGTTTTTAATGTATGGAAGATTGTCCTGGCTAAATTTTAACCGAGGGGAACCGAAGCTCCACGGAGTTTTATAGCACGAGGATCAGATCAGTGCAGTCGCTGTTGCTACAGGAATAAGGACTTTGTGTTATATGACAAACTGTTCAATTTCTGCCAAAGAATTATACTGGTCTTGTAATCTTATATTATGTTTCATGCTGGGTCATGTTTACGTGGATGAACGAGGTGAGACAACAATTGCGTCAAGCTCCAAAGGAACTTAATATTACGTATTGCTCACTCCATTTTAATTTTTTTAAGATGTTCAAATCACATTTTTCATTAAGAGAAGAAAGAACAAAGGTTGAGTTTGAGTAAGCACCGACAAAGACAAAGACAAACCAGCCAGAAAGAAAGGGACATACAAAAGGTTGAAAACATAAATTACAACGGTCTCAGAGGTCGCATGCCAAGCAGACATGCTAGAGGAAGGAAGCCTGCACACACTCAGGTCTTGGCCTCCTCCAAGATTGTCGGCGATGGGGTAGATGTAGCTCTTAGAGTAATTAGCCGCAAGGCCCGAGGATTTCTCGAAGAGGGACAACACCCCTTTGATGACCCGCATATCAAACTCGAGCGGAGAGAAAAAAGCGACCACGTGTCATCATAGAGTGAGGCACGGAAATGGAAGTCGTTCCGGCCCAACTCCTGGAGCAAGCCCCGAGAGTCAGCCTTGCGAAACAAGGTGTGGAAGCACTCCATCACTAGCGCAAAGAGCATGGGAGAGAGGGGTCCCCTTGTCGAAGGCTGCGACCATGGCAGATCTGGTCACCTAGAATGCCATTAAGAAGGATTCTGGTGCTAGCATTAGAGAGAAGAGTGGAGATCCCATTCCTCCAATTACATGGACAGCCGACCACAGCCAGAAGGTCAAGAAGAAAAACCCATCCAGCTGAATCAAAAGCCTTAGCAAGGTCAATCTTAAACATGATCCTCGATAGCTTCTGTGACAACCCACCCTGGAAAATACCGTACTATCACCTAAACCAGTCCAATTTGGTCATTGAGCAATAATAAAGTATCATCTCGTCGTTGGTTACCGGGTTAACGCCCGGTAAATCACTTGGAATTCACACAGAGGATCGAACATATGCATTAAAACTTACATGAAGGCGAGTCCAGAGTACAGACACAAATTAAATCCAAATCTATCCCGAAGGGTTTGATTATTACAAACCATTATTCATGACAAGATGAGTAACGGTTCATAGTTTGAAAACAGCGAAAAAAATAAACTAGCGCAACATAACATCACAGGAGGCTGTCCCTGATGCCATCACTCGTCGTCATCCACCCATTCCAGCTCCCAGCCGGGTGGAATCTCACCAGGCCAAACAACACCTGCAACAACATTTTTAAAGCAAGGCTGAGTATACTAATACTCAGCAAGACTTAACCATCGGGTGATAACTACATCACCAAACTCTAGACATGAGAGACTTTTTGGCCGGTGGAGTTCTTTTGCTGAAAAGCAACAGAGTATGACCTTACTTTCAATATTTTAGCATAAATTCTAGTTGATTATCATTTCTAAGTGTGCCAACTAATTCAATCAAGAATTGTACAATACAATTAATTCAAGCAATAATATTCACAAAGTTCCATCAATAAGGGATATCATGGCCAGTTGATTAAGCAGTCTCAGATGACGACGAGAGACCAACAATCGATTGATTCATAACCTTGCAAGGTAAACCTAAACACACGGTAGGGTGCCCCCACATGGACAACCACCAGGCGGTTCCCAAAAGTCCTCGGCTTGGGATCGAAGCTTACAGTCCCGGGTACGCGGCTATCTGTAAGTGCAATCAAGCCCTAAGTGGGTTTTGGCGAGTTGAGTGACAACTTGATTAAATCACTAACACTCTTGTAAAGCATGTGGGCAGGTTGTTAATTATTGTTAAATGATATTTATTTATAAGATCATGTTTTTGGCTCATATTGCAAAGATGACAAGGGTGGATCATGGCATTATACATGGAATGTATGCATACTAAAGATGAATGCCATGAGTTGGTTAATATGTTCTTCCCACTGGAGTTTAAATAAGACATACAACAAGTGATCCCAAGCTAAAGAAAAGAAAATATAGAGGCATAATTATATATGGTAATTGGTTGGCTTCTATATGGTAAAGCAAAGCACATTATGAACAAAGGAGAAGCTTGTGATATAAAATGGGAGAACTAAGTCAAAGTTGAGTATGGCATCAAGGGTATTTCACTATTGATACAAGATGAAACTTGATGGCCTATACAATGAGTTTACCGAGTACAATATCAAATGGATTTCACTCTTACATCATATGAAGGATATTGACTCATATAAAAAGGCTAGTTGCAAGATTTCAAGTGGAGCGTTGACAAAGGTCATGTGGTTGTCTCTATTGTGATGGACCTACAAATAGAAGTTTGCAAAGCAAGAATACTCATTATCAATCAGAGGACAATTATTTGAGTGGCATCTCAAATGGAATTCTTTCTATGATGCAAGACTTAACTCAATTGTGGTAAGGATAAGTGATGAAGAGATCAAGATGGCTAAAACGAGGAACTAAGCAAAGGCTATGGATAGCGACCATAAGCAAAGTGGCTAGGGTGAAGTTGAGAGCGTCAAGGATTTCGAAGTATCATATCCAAGCCTACCGAGGAAAGTGATAAATTGCATCTAGCGTCATGATTGATAAATTGGAGTGGCTTAAAAATTCAAAATGGTTAATTCTCTACTCTATGGAAGTAAGTCAATAGCTCAAGGTGGACATGCTCAAGCACATGCATATATTTACTCATCTATAATATGTGCTCAGTTGGTATACAATATTGGAAGCCCTCGAATCATTGAAGATCAATTACCGGCGTACCTTGGTGGTTCAAGCTCAAGTAGGTCAATTAGGGTTTATCTTTTATCTTGAGTTTAGGTATGTTGTACTATCAAGAGGGATGAATTATTGGTTGGACAACAAACATCAAAAAGTGCTCAAGTGAACCCATGAGAGACTAACTCGTAAGATCAAACCTCAGTAGAGCTCTCTGGCCCAAACCGGTCTGACGGGTTTGGCAAACCGGTCTGATCGGTTTGGGCACCAACACTGTCCAACGGCTAGTTGGTTTGAATACCGGCCTGACCGGTTTGGCAAACCAGTCTGACCGGTTTCTTCTGACAGACTAACAGCTAGTTTTGTGTGTGGTGCGTATTTATATCCATGAGCTCCTCTTTGCGGAGCTGTTGGTTCTCCGCACTTCTAACACCATCCAGAACCCCAGCTGAGCTCTCCCCAACCTCTCTAAGTGAGATTCAAGCCTTTAGTGCCCTATCCTTGAGTTGGGTTGAGAGAGTGACTTGTGTGAGAGATTTAGAGAGCTTTGAGAAGCCTAGTGAGCATCCCACACTTGAGCACTTGCTGATTTCGTTGAAGATCTTTTGAAGCATCTTTTACTCTTGGAGCCCTTGGCTCCTAGACGGCTAGAAGTCGCTGTTGACGCAAAATGTGCACTTCAACGCCAATCACACAGCAAGCCGAAAAAGCTAGCTTCGCACGCGCAGAGAGCGAATGACGTGCCAGTCAATTTTTCCTGAAAATTAACAAAAGATAAAGCAATTAGATACCAAAGCTTGGAACGTGTCGGGTAGCACCGCATGACGGTTCCATATTTATGGCCAAGAAGCCAAGCAAGAATGACATGTAGCTATGCGGAGCTACACCGTCGTAGAATCACAACCATCCGGACCATTATAAAGGGAAAAAGAATACTGCCGAATGGATGACGTAAGCGTGACGATGATCGGTCTTTACATAGATAAAGATGCAAACATGAAGTTATGACCGATCCCCGTGAGGTTTGTCATTAAATAAAATGAGGTAAAGCACGGACATGATCATGTATTAAATGAGCACGCATAGATCAAAGCACTAGTCTACCGCATGTCTAGGTACTTTAAGATCCGTCGGGTACGATCACAAACAAATCTATCCACCGCATGATACAACTTGCATGAAAAACGTACCACTTCCCGCAAATAGATCTATCCACCGCATGATACAATCCAAATACGGAAAGCTAAAAGCATACATCACTTAAGGCACGAACGAGGCACGTGATCTACTCGTGAAGATATAACCGAATACGGCCGAATGTACCGATCCAGGGTCCATTAAGAAGGAACAAACATTACCACGTGAATAAATCTATCGACCGAATTGGAAATCTAATCCACCGGATGACTAGCTCCAAAGCAACCCAAAAACCTGCATCTACCGCATGATACCCGGTTCTTTCAAGATTTATACGCACAAAGCAAGCTTGAACCCGCAACACGTAACAACCTAGATCGATTCGGTTTCGGCTATCGGAGAGCATAAGATCCACGCGTCAAAACACGAAATCTGCTCGTATACGGATCTTAAAAGGGAAAAAAGCCGATCCAAACCCATCTAGATTGGGCAAGAGTGTGTTGCATGAATTAAAACATAAAGTAAAACTCATGATAACACGGGGTAACTTAATGAATCCATTGGATCTTGCCAAAATCCAATAGAGCCGATAACTAGCTTCGAGCTAAATCTTAGCCTACCGCATGGCTCATGATCTAACAAGAAACCCTCTTGAACCAAGCTTGAATCTACCGCATGACACGAAGCGTGGTAACAAGACTACTTGCATCGATCTAAATCCACCGCATGATACTAGACATGATACAAGGTTGCGGTACTCACGGAGGTCGACGGATCGATTGGCCCTCTCGAAGAACTCGACGACACGACAAGGACTCTAGGGTTTGGTGTAAGGCCGGTGTGTATTGAGGAATGAACGTGTCCGTTACATACATCCAGGGATCGTATTTATACCCCGTCGATTACAATTGCGAATGGATTCATTGCCTAACTAAACTTGATCGCCTATCCATCCATTCGCTTCCTCCGATTGAGCCACGTCACCGTCCAATCCCGCAAAATCAGCTCTCTCGTTCTTTTGCCGAACCGGAGCGAGATAGCCGACCGCGGATCCTTCCGCCGAAAATCTCTCGAAAATATCTTTCCTTCCACCGGACGGACTCTTTTTCGAATCGGACCCACATGTCATACTCCTTACCAAATTTTGGTGTTAACACATGCCCCTTCAATTGTGGGATAAAAGTAATTTTGTTCCACAATTGACTCTAGCCACGAATCCTTGAGCCAAACCCGTCAACACCGTTCTTCGCAATCCGCCGGATTCTTCGTTCGCATCCAACCCTAGATCCCCTTTGTTCCGAGCTTGAATCTCCAATGGCAACTCGTAACCAAGTCGCTCGGTGTAAATTCACCCCTCCAAACCTTTGTTCGGCATTAGGTTTTCAACTTTACCTGAGATTTTCTTCTTCCGCTCTCTTCCAGGAACCTTCTACTGCTCTTCTGATTCCTATTGAGGCCAATTCGCAGTCTTATTATTTTGGTCCCGAAGGGAATCCTGACCCCCGAGATTTTATTGCCGCTGAATCTCAGAGAATCCCTTTCAAGGTAGCTTTATCTCCACCTCCCCGCTGGCAAGATGCGTTCAAGAACTGGCCTTTGCCCCCAATTGCAGGCTGGAAGACTTGGTATCGGAGGATTCTTGCGGATAAGAGTGGGTTGACCAATCTGGATGCTCTCCGCATTGCTCAATGTCTGGAGTTATCCGTAGCTGAGACACCCAAGAATGAAGATCTTCTGATAGACGCATGCCACTTCTGGTCAAATGGCGTCAACACCTTCCTTTTTGGGCATGGCCCAATGTCTCCAACCTTGGCCGATGTGTACATGATCACCGGCCTTGACATCACCGGGTCCGTCCAGCCTTGGAACTTCAAGAATTCCTCACGCCAAACAGGGGTAAAGCCAGGGAATGGCTACAAGAATTATATTTTGAAGCACATGAGAGATAATCCCCTTGGCGAAGTTGAATACGTAGCCTTTTTGAACATGTGGTTATGCGGATTTGTCTTCCGTGGCAAGGCCAACGAACCCACTTTGAATCATATCGCGATGGCGATCCATCCGGCTAGTGGCAATCGCCTTCCTCTCGGGAAAATTCTTCTTGGGCGTTGTATACCATATGCTTCACCGTACCGTTACCCAAATGTACACCGGTCGGAGGATAACATGCGTCAATGGTCCTTGGTGGTTTGTTCAAATTTGGCCGCAGCCTTCACATGCATCGATTGTAGGCGTCGACTTGAGCTCCGGGTTCTTCCCCCCGGTCCAATCCCCCCGAAGGAGAGCTTCAAGTTACCAGAGGATGCCAAAACTATGGAGAAGCGAGCTTCAATCGTTATCGTTCGCCAGACATCGTCCGGCCTCTTCGAGTTGTTCTTCGCAGGCTTCTCCAATCCTCTTTGGCTCCCTTATCTAGGCTATGACACTCGACCTTCCCCGTCGAATTCTCCTTTGAGCCCGGCCATCAAGATAGGGGATTCTTGGAAATCTTTAACGTCATAATCCGCCCATGCATATTACCGGCCGAGTTCAATGGAGGGAGTGCGGAATACCGTACTTATGAGTACTACCACCCTAATGTAATGGCCGTGCAACTTGGATGTGGCCGGATGCCCCCAAGATTGTTTCCGCATGAATTCCTCAAGCCCAGGGAGGAAATCAAAGAACCGATGCGGGCAAACAGAAGTTTTCAACTATGTGTGCAGTCCCCACCGTCTACACATGTCCTTTTGTGCCCGCAACCATAGCTCACCCCACCTTCAACTCATGGTGGCAAGAATTCCATGACCACATCTTCGGTGAACCCGTTCATGTGTTCGCGTGCACTGGTGCCTCGATTTCCCGCCGACCTCGGAGGTAACACAATGAGCCCTTGGATCAAACACTTCTTCTCCATTCATGATTTTGACCTTCATCTTTTGCCCACAGAACACGCACTCGCCCTCGAGCCGGGGTAATCACTTATAATGCCGAAGGCCCGATTTCAAAGATCGGGGTTTAAATCCACAACCCCGCATCAATTGATGGCCGGTGTATGCTACTACGGATCCCGCCTTTCTAGCCTCGCTGCAGACAGGAGGCAAGGTCCGCACCGATTGCCCCTCCAAGTGCCCAAAGGAGAAGAACTCGTCAAAAAGGTGCTTGTTGAGGTAAAACCCTTTACCTTCTTGATTACCAAGTCACTCGTTCTTGATGGATCATATCCATTGTGCATTTTCGGACCGCAGCCCAACATTCTTGGGAACCAAAGACTCGCCAATGCTCCACCCACTGGTATGACTTTTGTTGTTCTTTCTTAAAGATGAGCACTGGCACTTATCCCTTCAATTGGACTTTTGCAGAAGAAGCTGTGGGAGAACCGCTTGTAGATGTCCCAGTGGTTCAACAAGCGAGCCCTTCCAGGGTTGAATTGCCCATCCCAGTAGAGATCTCATCTTCATCACCTTCTGCAGAAGCAGTACATTCTCCAGAGATGAATCTCCCAACTCAACTGGGGCCGCCAAATTCCCCCAGATGCCATCGCCTATCGCCAAGCAAGAATGACCAACCCAACCGAGGAAGACCCAATTCTTCACCCGCCCGTAAACTCACGAGTCGCCGATGGCCGCATCGCATCTCCCCGACTTGGAAGTTTCGGCTCTACTCGGACGCCTCTTCCGTCCGCGATTGCCCCCGCTCAAGAAACCACTCATGAGGTGCCCAATTCCGCTCTTAATTTCGATACCTTGATGCTAGCATTCTCACCTCGGCAATGTTGTTTCCGTGGTCACGCCCCGTCATCATCAAGCTTGCCATCGCAGGGCCCATCAACCGCCGAGGTGATGAGAGAAATAAACCGACCGCCGCGATGAAGTGTTGCCCAAACTCAAAGAAATTGCAGCCGGCTAGAAAAAGATGTTCGGGATCGGCTCAATGATCTTCGCCATTTTGAAGAGATGTTTGAACCCATTAGTCGAAAAACTTCCCCGATGACATCGAGCTTTCCTATCGTCCGTCTACGACTTAGAGCCCTTTTATGTTCCCTTGAGGCGCACTTGGAGGAAATTGCGCTCCCGTTCGGCCATTGAAAAGGAGAAAACCGATGCCGAACATGCCATGAACGGGGTACAATCCCAAGCGTAAAGCCATAAAGATGCTTTGGCCGACCCGCAAGCTTCTTACGATTTGAAAGTCGCCGTGAACAGCCGCTCTAGAGGCGGAATTGAGAAGCCCGTCGGCGGAGATGGAGATTGACCCGAAGAAAATAGCCGATCTTCCCGGATTGATAGCAAAGACCCAAGCGGAGGTAGAATCGGCCGTCACCGCAGTAAAGCAATGCGATGCAGAGCTCACTGACTTAGCTGGTGCCCAAAAGGACTACCAGGAGATCCTGGATAATTCCCACTTGATAATATCCAATGTTCGTCACGCACTCGCAAAACTCCTTAGTGCTTGAATGTCCTTATTGATGTATACCTGGACTGGTCGTTCTTGTAATATTTCCTTTGCGATTTGTTTCCTTTCCCTTGCGTACTTTGAGATGTAATGCTGAACGACCCATTCGGTAGTGAAACGCTAACTCCCGAACGATACCTTGAGTTCCCTTAGCCGAACCAATCAACCCGCACACGGTCCGGCCTTGGAACTCCAAACGACCCGCAGCGGGGCCGGTCAAGGAAATCTCTCCGCCTTCCGATTTTATTGGGACGTGCGCCACGATCCACGCCCACGACTCGAAGCCACGATTTACCCCCGCCGTGCCTATAAATGTTGCCATAGGTGCCCCTAGCTCTCCACCGTGCCTTCTAGCTCTCGAATCTTTGCCAATCTCTGGTCTCCTTGCAAACAGTGCACATCCCCAAACCGCAATGGTGCGCCGCCTCAACCGCCGCCGTGCCTCCGACGAGGCTGAGGGGAGCAGCGCTAACGCGCGCAGGCGGTGATGACCGTCAACTTCTCCTCTTCGATCCTTTTCTTGATCTTCTTTTGCCTTGACAATCACCCCCGTTTTGCAGGTTGATTCAGTGGAATCCGCCCCGCGCGCCGACCAATCAACCCCTCCCAGATGACTCTTCGAGTCCGACGGCCACTCCCCGCACCGTACGGGGGACGCGTACGCCATCCGCTACAAGGAGGAGTTGGAGGCATCCCGTCGCGAACCGGGAGGATGTCTCCAAGAAAGCGGGCGTGGCCGAGTTAGAATGGGGAGGACCGCCGCAAACAACCGCCGGAGGCCATTGACCCGTATGGCCCCGAGATTGATTCTTGGTCCGGCCTCGGCCTTTGATGCTAATCCCTTCTACTTGTCTTTTGCGGCCCGCGACGCCGAGCTCGACCCGCCCAAAGACGTTGGTAGAGCAATTGGCCGAGAAGGTGAATGCCCACGGCGACACGCCGTGGAGCGCCCGGCCGCAAGCGGGAGCGTCGCGTCGACGAGGTGGCCGTTCATGGCGTTCGCCCGGGCACCACCTTGGGCCCGGGCCGCGATGGCGACGCATACGGACGTCGACTACTCCACCAGGCCGCGTGGCTTCCGTGGCGGCGCGCGGAGGATATCGACGAGATCGAGCTCATCCCCGGAGCGCCTCGACGGCCACGGCGACGCCATTGCCGAAATTACCCATCCCCGCCTCCGTGTTGAACGGACTCTTTGACTAGATTGTACTAGGGATGCGTAAATGTCGGCAATATATGATGAACTTTTGAATTTCGCATTTGTTCCGTGATATCTCCCTTCGCATTTGCATCTGTGAATTTTGTCTCCTTTGAATGCATCTGGGAACTGTCTTTAGCCGAACGCTCGCAAACAACTGCCCCTTGGCGCAAGATCCACAAAGGATCCCAATTCGGCAATCCGTAAACACTGTTCAAGAGAAAACCCTTCGTACTTGGTGGAAACCCCCCGCCGCTTGGAATTCCAACAAAGGTGTACCGGCCGCATCATCACTCCCAATGCGCCTCCTTGGTCAATAAAATAGCCCGTGGGGTGCTCGCAAATCCATTCGCACACCCCTCCATCGCTTCTCGTCTCTTCCTTTGTCGCCGAAGAAAAAACCCCAACGCCATGGACAAGGGTAAACAACCTCGTGGGAGCGGCTCATCAAGGAAGCGTACGATTCGGAAGTGAGTTCTTTCTTGATCTCGCTCCTCGTTCTCCTCGCTTGATCTTACGCTTCATGTCTTCTTCTCGTCCTTTTCAGCCTTGATCCGCTTCCCGAAGAGGTCATTGGGACCGAAGATGTCCCCGAGTACATCTCCTCCGATTCCTCCCCCGCGCAGGATGCCACGCCCGAGCAAAGGGTCATTCATCGACCGCGCCGCCGTGCCCGTCACCCGGAGCGCGGCCTCGGGGACATGACCGTCCGTTGCCTGCCGAGCGCGAGCGTCGCATGGCGCCGGGAAGCACTAGTAGGGGGTAAACGCTTCTGACCCCTTCATGTTTGCATCTGGATTTCTTCCCCCTAACCTTGATTCTTTTGCTCCGTATGTCTCTCGACAGTACAAGCAACCTGAAGGCGGCCTGGGATAGCTTGGTAGAGGCCGCCAATCATGGTCATCCTCGTGCGTTCCAAGTCGCCGTCACGGTGGTCCTGGAACAACTGAAGAGGGAGCAGCAGCCGAAGAAGCAAAGAAAAGATTGAATCATACTTTCGCTTCTTTCTCCACGCCTTCTGCTTCCCTCCCTTTAGGGGACCTGACCATCAGGGCTGCTAGATGTAATCTTGTAAGAACAGTTGTAATGTAGTATCGAGCTAAGGGCAATGCATCAGGCACTGGCCATTTTCTCTTGTTCATGGATTTTTGTTCTAAAGGCGGCCTCATCCTTGAGCGCCGGCCGTTTCGTGTCGTATGTGTATAATCATCGATCGATCTCAATGCTAGGATAATACTTCTTCGGATATCTTCCATTTATTGCGGCGGAAAACTCCTCTCCTAGCAAAGTTTTCAATATGTATGCATTACCGGGAACGCATCCGACCACACGAAAAGGCCCCCTCCCGCTAGGGGACCATTTGCCGAATTCACCGTATTTAGTTCCAATCGGCAATAGCGCTTTCCACACCGGGTCGCCTTCGCAAATTGCCTTACTTTTACTTTCTTGTTATAATATTTAGCGACCCGCAGCCTTGTTCTTCTCGATGTTCTCCAAGGCCCTGAGACGGATCATATGCAAATCTTCTAACTCATCCATCATTAGGCCACCGTAATCCTTGGAGCTCAAATCGTTTTGCAAAGCACTATTCTCCTTGATTCGATTGCATTTCCGCAAGGGGGATCGCGTGATGCCCGTAAACCAACTCGTAAGGAGAAGTCTTTGTGGCTCCATGGGGGGCCATTCGGTAAGCCCACAATGCTTCACTGAGTACCGAATGCCACCTCCTTGGCTTCTGGTCGATCTTCTTCTGTATAAGCTTGATCATGATCTTGTTAGAAGCCTCTGCCTGACCATTAGCTTGGGCATAGTATGGAGAAGAATTAAACAACTTGATTCCCATGCTTTCGGCAAAATCTCTGAACTCCAATGACACAAATTGTGCCCCCTGGTCAGTGGTAATCGTCTGAGGGATCCCAAATCAATAGATGATGTGTTCCTTGACGAACTCGATCATGTTTTCTGACGTCACTTTCTTCAGCGGGACCGCCTCGACCCATTTGGTGAAGTAGTCTGTAGCCAAAAGCACGAACTTATGCCCCTTGCTAGATGGCGGATTAATTTGGCCAATCAAGTCTATACCCCAGCCCCTGAATGGCCATGGCTTGATGATGGGATTCAATGCCGATGCAGGGACTCTTTGAATATTCCCGAACCTCTGGCAATCTTGACACCCCTTGTAATACTCAAAGCAGTCCTCTAAAATCGTCGGCCAAAAGCATCCAGCTTGCCTAATAACCCATTTCATCCGATAGGCCGATTGGTGCGCTCCACATATCCCATCGTGCACCTCGCTCATCATGTTCTTGGCTTCTTCTGGACCCAGGCATCGTAGCAATACTCCATCTAATGATTTATAGAATAAATTGTTATCCAGAAGAATGAACTTGATTGCCTTGTACCGAGCTTCCTAGAGACTTTTCGGGATGGATCTCTCAAATAATCGACGATCTCTTTCCTCCAATCATCTTTCGTAAGATCCGTCCCTAGTGCGCTCACCTCTGCAAAGCAAATGCTTCTTGACTCTCTTTATAACCGAGGCGCTCCGAGCCGGCCCGTTTGCTTCCTCGTTATGCTCTCTAGGAATGTGCCGTAGGGTCACCGGTGGAAAGCCCTTCAAGATTTCTCTCGCATTCCTCATAGTAACTCCTCGCCCTCGCTCCGCACTCGTATCGGCCGTTCAATTGCTTGATGACCAACTCGAATCTCCATAAATTTCAACCGAAACGGCCCCGCTTCTCTCAAATATTGAAGCCCTCGAAGCGTGCCTCGTACTCGGCACTGGTTATTTGTGACGGTGGGTTGTATAGGAATGGCGAATTCAAACATCTCACCTCTCGGGAGAAATTAGTAGGATCCCTACTCCCCCACCTTTGCCACATGATGACCCATCAAAAAATAAAGCCCAAGGGGTAATTTCAAGCAGATCAACTGAAGGGTCACGATGCTCAGTAATGAAATCGGCAATGACCTGACCTTTGATGGCTTTTGCCGATTCGAACTTCAACTCGAATTCTGATAAGGCTAAAATCCATTTGCCAATCCGTCCATTCAAAATTGGCATAGATAACATATGTTTTATCACATCAAACTTCGAGTATACAGTGCATTCGGCATTCAACAAGTAGTGCCGAAACTTTGTACATGAGTAGTATACGCAAAGACACAGCTTTTTCCATAGCCGAATACCGGTTTCGGGATCAAGTAATTTTCGGCTAAGGTAAGCTACTACCCGCTCCTTTCCTTCGAACTCTTGAATAAGGGCCGATCCAATGGTTTGGGTATCGGCCGCCACGTACAACTTGAAAGGCTTGTTTAGCCGAGGAGGAACCAAAGACCGGCGGCTCCTTCATGTATTGCTTGATTTCCTCGAAAGCCTTTTGTTGTTCGTCGCCCCATGTGAATTTCGATCCTTCTTCGGCTTCGAAGAACGGAGAGAACGGCAACACCTTCTCGTGATAAATTTGAGATGAACCTTCTCACGAAGTTGATCTTGCCGAGCAAAGTTGATTGCAACTCCTTGAGGTTGGTTGGAGGAACGACTTCATCAATGGCTTTCATGCTCTTTTTGCCAACTTCGATTCCCCCTTCGTGGACCAAAAACCCCAAGAACTCTCCAGTCGACACCCCGAATGCACACTTGTTTGGATTCATCTTTAGGCCATGCTTCGGGTGCATTCCAAGGTCTTCTTCACATCTTCCAGATGGGTGTCATGACTTAAGGACTTGATCACTACGTCGTCAATGTAGATTTCCACGGTCTTGCCGATCAACTCATGAAAAATGTAATTCATGGCCCGCTGATAGGTTGCACCGGCATTCTTCAACCCAAACGTCATGACTATCCATTCAAATAGGCCTATATGACCAGGACACCTGAAGGCCGTCTTTGATATGTCTTCTATTGCCATGAAGATCTGATTGTATCCCGCGTTGCCATCCATGAAGCTAATCACCTTGTGCCCAGCAGCGGCGTCAATCAACAAATCGGCAATAGGCATCGGGTATCCATCCATGGGAGTAGCTCCGTTTAGGTCCCCGAAGTCTATGCAAACTCTCATTTTTCCATTTTTCTTATACACAGGGACGATGTTAGAAATCCACTCCGCATATCGCGGTGGCCGAACGAAGTTTGCGTCAAGTAATCTTTCGATCTCCTTCTTCACATCGGCCAATACCTCATCCTTGTAGATTTTCCGGGGCGGTTGCTTATACGGCTTGAAACCGGGCTTGATTGGCAACCGGTGCTCGACGATGGATCGATCCGGTCCGGTGCATCTCCGAGTAATCCCGGGCGAAGCAATCTTTAAATTCTCCGAGAAGCTCGATTAAGTTCCCCCCGAAGTCCGGTTGCAAATGCACCGATGAACGTCGGCCTTGGTTTATCACCGTTCCCAATGTCAACTTCTTCCAGCTTATCGGCCGACATAAATCCTCGTCCTAACTTGCCATCAGTGCCATCCACGGGGTTCTCCATTAAAAATTACTATAAGAGCCGACTGCTTGAATCGGCTGTTGGTCACTGCTGACAAGTTCAACAGGACCTTCTCCCCAGTCCTTCCCTGAGAAGCAATCGATGCCTTGGTACTCCTAGAAGGCGGGTTCCATGTTAGCCACGCTTACGGAGTCATCCGCCTGGACGACCTCGATTTCATCGTCCACCCACTGGATCAGCTGTTGATGCATAGTGGATGGGACGCAGCAGTTGGCGTGGATCCGGGCCCCGCCCAAGCAAAGCAGTCGTAGGCTCCCTTCCCTTCGATGACGAAGAAGGTGGTGAGCAGCGTCTTGGACCCGATCATCAAGTCCACGTGAGCGCATCCTTTGGTGTCTGAGGGGTTCCCGGCGAAGTCGTTCAGGATGATGCTTGTTGGTGTCAGATCGCTCGGGGTCATGCCAAGCTTCCCGAAGGTGGTGTACGGCATTACATTGATCGCCGCGCCACCGTCGACGAACATCTTGGTCAATGGCTTGCCATTGACGTACCCCCTCAAGTACAGCGGCCTCATATGGCGATTCTTGGCCGGCTTGTCGAAGATGGCCTCGCTTGGCAAGCACCGAGCCGCGCCATCATCCCCTCGGGGCCGCTCGTCGTCAAAGGAAGCTTCCTCCCGCATCACCCGGTTAGCGGGAGCCATGAACTCGTTTGGCGGGAAGTATACCATGCATGCGGGGGCCGAGCGCTTCGATCCTTCCGGCCGGTCTTTGGGGCGCCACTTCGCCTCGTCCGGATCCCGCTTGCTTCATCTCGCGGTTCCTCAAGCGCCGGACCCGCCTCTTCGGCTCCCCGCGCGCCGGCGGGCACCACCGCCCCTTCTCGCCGGACGTGGACATCCTCGTCCTCTTCCCGATCGGCCCACCCGAGATCGGCTTGGCGCTTCCCGGGATGATCAATGATTTCAATTTTTTGCCGCCGATCCCCATTCGGGTGGATCCTTCCAAGTCTTTCATGGACGGATCGGCGATTGGCGCTTTCTCGCCCGTACTCAACATATCCGTCGCCGCATTCGGGACGGTTCCTCGGTGTGGGTAGCTTTAGGCCCTCATTCCGGCGGTGCTCGAAGAAGGCGCACCCCCAGTGGGCGCGCTCCTGCTCGCGCGTGTGCTGTTCTTGATTCCATCTGCGCGCCTCTTCTTCAGCCCTGCGCTGCTCCTCTTCATGACGACGCTTTTGGTAGCGCTCTTTTTCCATCTGGCGCTGCCATTTGTTGAGGAGAATGCGTGACGTCACCTTGGGTTTAGGCCTGGATGATTCCCCAATCTCGACATGGCTCTTGAGAACGCGGGGGGCGTCGCCCTGCACTTGTTCTAGGGTCACTTGGCGCTCCGGGTCAACTGATCCATCTTGCTTGGACCTGGCTGAGGTCAGGACCTTGACTTTCCCCTTCTCTTCGGCTGTTATCGCATTGATAGAAAAGCCGAGCATGTTCTGAGGGAAGGGGTGGCCATCCAGCTTCATCTTGTTATCGAACTTGAGGTGCCCCTCCCGGATAGCCTTCGGATCCTCATCCCGAAGACCCCGCAATCGTTGATGGAGTGCGAGTCCCCGTCATGGAAGCCGCAAGAACGTTTCGCTTTGACTCCATCAGGCCGAAGCATAGAGTGCCCTTCAGGTAGCTTGATTCGGCCTTCCTTTACCAAGAGCTCAAACAACTTATCGGCCTTTGTGATGTCGAAGTCGTAGGTTCCTTTGGTCCGCTCGACCCACCGCCGATTCATTGTCAAGGGCTCTTTACCCCACAAGATCTCTCGCTGCGCCTATCTCCAATTCGTCGTCGAATCTTCGCACAAATCGGCCTTGTCCGGGAATTGGTTGTAGATGTCGGCGATGTCATGCCGCTTGCCAAACTTGGGGTCCTTCTTGAGGCCATATGCCCGATTGCTCATCAAGGATAACTTCGCGATAGTTGGCCCAAGTTTTCAAACTCCATCCCAAATAGCTTCTCGCGCACGGCCGGCAACATCCCGGCGACGGCCATATCGGCCAGCCGATCGTCGGCAAGTTCAATGAGAAGCACATGCCCTTGACTTCTCTCGAATCTTCTAAGAAACTCCGGCGGTGTTTCACCGTGCCTTTGCTTCGGGGTGGCGAGATCAATCAACTTCTTCTCGAAGCGCCGCCGAAGTAATGAGCGTGGAATTTACGCTCCAAATCTTTCCACCGGCCACCGATTCGGGCGGCAAGGACGAGAACCACCGAAAGGCCGGACCCGTCGGGCCGAGGCGGGGGAAGTAGCGAACCCCGAATGTCTCTTCGGCCGAACATTCCCCAAGCCGCATGAGGTAACGAGCGATATGCTCGACCGTGCTTGTCTCGTCCTCGCCCGAGAGAACTTTGTGAATTCCGTCGGCGGTTTCACCCTTGGTGGAGGGGAGCACGTTATAGTACCATTCTGGGAACGGCGGCCTGTAGGTGGGGCCCTGCATCCTTGGCTTGAGGCCGAACTGATTCTACATCAATTCGGCCATCTTGCGTGCTAGGGCATCTTCCTCCTGAGCGCCTGCAGCCGGCGCGTACCCTGGGTGCGGGAAGGCGTCGAACGCCCCGTAATTTCCCACTTCATGATAGCCACCGCCGTACAAATTCTTCTGGAGCCGGTTGGTCGACGGAGCTATTCTTCGAGCGGGGTCAAGTGGGGCCCCGTGTGAGCCGAACGCTAGGTCTCCGTACGTAGGCCGGTACGGATTCGGCTGTTGCACGGGGCCGACCCGTCTTTGCTCCGTGGTGGCGGCGGGATTGGGCGACCTCCCGAAGCCCGCAACGGAGGCCGAACCGGCCGCCCCCCGGCGCCTGCGGAGGAGGTTGGAATGTCTCGCTCCCGGAGCTTTGAGGGGGAGGCTGCTGCGCCTGGCTTCGTGGCGGCGGCTGAGAGCTTGATTCACCCAGCTCCACGGTGCTCTTTCCGGCGTACGCCTTTCCGAACGCTTGCCCCGCGCCCGGGCCAAAGAGGGCCACCATCATCTGCTGGAGCGACCCGAGGAAAGCTTGGTTGTGCTTGGTGAGCATGTTGTCTACCGACTCCTGGAAGATCCGCGCGCACTCCTCCTTTTCTTGTTGGGTTGTGGCGTCGGTCTCTCCCGGCAACGCACACGCGGGCGGTGCCACTCTTCAGATATGGTACACCACTCCGATTCTTCTTAAATGACATGAGACACTTTTGCTGAAATTGATTCACGGCGTCTAGGAGCCGCTCGATGTCGCTGTGGAGTAAGCTCTTCGATGTTGACATCCAGGAGGTCTGAGACTTCAGGCATCTTGAACCGATTCGGCTGTATGGTCCCACCGGGCGTGCCAAAAAGTGTGTTGACGCAAAATGTGCACTTCAACGCCAATCACACAGCAAGCCGAAAAAGCTAGCTTCGCACGCGCAGAGAGCGAATGACGTGCCAGTCAATTTTTCCTGAAAATTAACAAAAGATAAAGCAATTAGATACCAAAGCTTGGAACGTGTCGGGTAGCACCAGACAGTTCCATATTTATGGCCAAGAAGCCAAGCAAGAATGACATGTAGCTATGCAGAGCTACCTGTCAGAGAATCACAACCATCCGGACCATTATAAAGGGAAAAAGAATACTGCCGAATGGATGACGTAAGCGTGACGATGATCGGTCTTTACATAGATAAAGATGCAAACATGAAGTTAGGACCGATCCCCGTGAGGTTTGTCATTAAATAAAATGAGGTAAAGCACGGACATGATCATGTATTAAATGAGCACGCATAGATCAAAGCACTAGTCTACCGCATGTCTAGGTACTTTAAGATCCGTCGGGTACGATCACAAACAAATCTATCCACCGCATGATACAACTTGCATGAAAAACGTACCACTTCCCGCAAATAGATCTATCCACCGCATGATACAATCCAAATACGGAAAGCTAAAAGCATACATCACTTAAGGCACGAACGAGGCACGTGATCTACTCGTGAAGATATAACCGAATACGGCCGAATGAGCAGTCGATCCAGGGTCCATGAAGAAGGAACAAACATTACCACGTGAATAAATCTATCGATCGAATTGGAAATCTAATCCACCGGATGACTAGCTCCAAAGCAACCCAAAAACCTGCATCTACCGCATGATACCCGGTTCTTTCAAGATTTATACGCACAAAGCAAGCTTGAACCCGCAACACGTAACAACCTAGATCGATTCGGTTTCGGCTATCGGAGAGCATAAGATCCACGCGTCAAAACACGAAATCGCTCGTATACGGATCTTAAAAGGGAAAAAAGCCGATCCAAACCCATCTAGATTGGGCAAGAGTGTGTTGCATGAATTAAAACATAAAGTAAAACTCATGATAACACGGGGTAACTTAATGAATCCATTGGATCTTGCCAAAATCCAATAGAGCCGATAACTAGCTTCGAGCTAAATCTTAGCCTACCGCATGGCTCATGATCTAACAAGAAACCCTCTTGAACCAAGCTTGAATCTACCGCATGACACGAAGCGTGGTAACAAGACTACTTGCATCGGATCTAAATCCACCGCATGATACTAGACATGATACAAGGTTGCGGTACTCACGGAGGTCGACGGATCGATTGGCCCTCTCGAAGAACTCGACGACACGACAAGGACTCTAGGGTTTGGCGTAAGGCCGTGTGTATTGAGGAATGAACGTGTCCGTTACATACATCCAGGGATCGTATTTATACCCCGTGATTACAATTGCGAATGGATTCATTGCCTAACTAAACTTGATCGCCTATCCATCCATTCGCTTCCTCCGATTGAGCCACGTCACCGTCCAATCCCGCAAAATCAGCTCTACTGTTCTTTTGCCGAACTGGAGCAGATAGCCGACCGCGGATCCTTCTGCCGAAAATCTCTGAAAATATCTTTCCTTCCACCAGACGGACTCTTTTTCGAATCGGACCCACATGTCATACTCCTTACCAAATTTTGGTGTTAACAGTCGCTTGGAAGCTCCCAATCGTTGTGTGGCAGCTCGAAGAAGTTCGTAATTGCAAATCAAAGATAGTGGAACACTCCATCTATTGCCTTGGCGATAGGTGTGGGGAAGGAGCGGATTGAAAGAGATCCCAAAGCCCTTGTGGCTTACCTCAACAACATGGACGTAGGCCAGCCTTAGTGGCAAGCTGAACCACAGGATAAATCAGGTGTCTTTGTGCTCTTACTTACTTTACATTCATTTGCATTACCTTAAGTTGTTTCTAGCTTAATATCTGCGCTTCCGCTTCGATCTACCTTGGTGTGCTTGTGTTGTGTGCAGGGACTTCATTGACACTCTTGGAAACACCATTGGAAGTCCTACACCAAGTTTGATTTATGCTAGAACTCGTAGAGGGCTATTACTTAGTTTGTTGGTTTGCTACCTAGCAAAACTGGTCTGACCAGTTTTGGAAACCGGTCTGACTGGTTTTGGTACTAACAGTGGGTTGAAGTTTTTAATAAGTGCAGATTCATCTATTCACCCCCTCTAGATGACATCAAGATCCTTTCACTATCTAGCATGCCCCACATAGTACATCCATCTTCACACATGTACCCACCTCCCGGTAGCTAGCTGAGCAGGTGATTACTCAAGATTAGTAATAGTAAGTTCCCGCACCATCTCATTAAGGTACTAGGCTTACCGGTCCCATTCCCGACAAGTGCTTAGTACGTTCAAAAGCTTAGCCCACGAAAGCCACTGGACCGGAGCTCAAATCCCATGCTCTTACCACATGAGCAAACCATTTATAAAGATCTTATGATTCCAACATAAGAACCTATTCTGGCGAGTGACGAACATCACTCGACTTGTATCGGTCCTATAGCATAGCAGCTATCGACCTAACATACTAGTGAAAGATCACAAGTACCTAGGGATCATGCATCTAGGGTTTCAATTCTACTCCTGAAACGTAAATGCACAATCATAGCAAAGGTAATTGCATAATTTTAAAAAGACAAGGTTAATGATGCGGGGCTTGCTTTCGCTAGCAAGGTTGGCCTTGGACCCTTCTGGACTTTGGTCCAGTCCTAAGCTACGTCCACGTACTGCAGCTCACCGCCAGGTCCTCCTTCTCTTCCTTCCGACACGAGTGTATATCTACTGTCAGGAAGATCTACACAGGCATGCAAATGCATGATTTAATTGAACGGTTTTTTATTTCATTAATGACAAACATCACAAGACAACCATGGGGTGCATGGTTGGCCACATTCACCTAGATAAACATACATTCAACATACTCTTCCAACAAGGGAACAATATGCAGTTCGTTATTCATTATCCTATTTGATAGTGATTGTGTACATATTTATGTAAATGATTAATTTAAATTTCACCAAACAAAAAGGGTGTCTCACTTACCTTCTTAGCATGATTTACATCACACACAAGGTCATTAAGTGTGTTTTGGTGATTTTCCAATTCAATTATATTGCTTCCATAGCTTTTATTCACAAAATAAATTCATAAAATTCTGGGAGTGTGTTAATGAAGTACTACAAACCTATAAAAAGCCACTGCAGACACATGCACACTTAAAAGAGCTATGAAATTAACTATACTGAAAATAATAAAATCTAGCCATCCCAACATGATAAATGCATACAAAAAGAAATACACACTCAAATTGATTCCAACTTTCTCACACATGGCCTTTGGTCCAAAACTAAGTTAGGAATGCAACATATACACATAGAGCTACTACAGATCTTGAGCTATGCATTTTACAAAGAAAATTAGGAATAAAACAAGGTTAAATATTTTTAACAGAAATAAAATTGTGATTAATTCACCAGAGATGCATTTAGGCATTAAAAGATTACATGCAGAAGTTGAGCACAAAAGTCTATTTATTTTTGGCTACAAAACTCATTTGGATAGATTCAACATAAATACAAAACAATTCATAATAAAAGATCTACGTCATAACTTTTTGCAATTTTCGGTACAGAAGCTAGGAAAGACATAACACACAACATATCCAAAATCCATCCACAAATCACTTGTAGATTTTGAGAAACAACAGATCTAGGTTTAACAGTCTTCTATTTTCATGCAAAAACTATCAAGAAAAAGCTTGGTGATGCTTTACAAAAGTTGTAGGGTTTTTCACAGGTAATGCATCAAAATTGAGTTTGCATTTTTCTGATTTTCCTTTGATTTTCTACGAATTTTACAAGTTTCGGCAAAACTGCTACACTATTGAAGATTCAGTTTTCACCAGTGTCCCTAGAAGTTTTATATTTGTCACATAAATGCCCTCTGTTCGCATTTAGACCTCTGGACAGATTAAAATCCAAGCAATTGGGTCCCTGGGGGCGCGGGCGGGCGAGTGGGGGAACTCGACCAGGTGCTCACCTATGACTCGCTGGTGTCCGGAGTTGGGGCGGGCGAGTCGCCGGCGAGGGTACTAGGCGGCGCGCTGCGGCAGTGCGTGGAGGCGGTGGCCGCTGCAGCTGCAATTTCCGCGACGGCGAGGAAAATGTCGGGCAACGTGCGACGACTCGAGCTTCTATGGGTCCTAGAAGAGGGGTTCGAGCGGTTGGGTGATGGTGGCACGGGCTGTAGTTGTGAGCTCGCCGTGGAGGCACCAATGGCGAGACGACGGGAGCTCAGGGAGAGGCGCTCGGGCGTGGGCGCGCGAGGGAGGAGGGGCGGCCTTAAATAGGCGGCTCCCTTTGCTTCGCAGTGAAGGGATCGACGGGAATATGCCGCGGTACGGCCGGCGGCCTTGGCAGGCGCGCGTGGTAGGGAGGGGACGGGCGGACCGGTGGGCAAACGAGCGATGTGGCCGGCCGACGCGTGATGGCGTGGCACGTGGCCCGCCTCGGGGTCCCCCTACGTCACGCGAAGTATGGCGCACGGACCGGCGGTTGCGGGCTTACCACGACATGCGCGTACGGCGGCGGCCGATGTGGCGCGGCGCGCGCGGATGTGCTCTGGAGCGCGACCATGGTGCCGTGGCGCGACATCGCCAGTTTCAATTTCGTTTACTCCACTTTGACCGACCGAAACTCAAAATATTCAAACTAAGCTCCAAAAACTTTGAATACCAAAGTTATAGAGCAACTATAGGAGAACATTTTTCGTAAGGGCTGACCTAGGTTTTGGTCAACCGTTTGAGCATGAGCTGCAGACAAAGTTGATGTCTTTGATGGCGCTGATGAATAGTGAAACCTGTAGTTGACCAAGTTTTTCCCCCTCTTCCACTCAAAATTTGAAATGTCACCCAAAAGCAAAGTTGTGTTCCTCAGAAAACTGGACAACTTCTATATTGGGAGATTTTGAAGTGTTTAGGTGAAATTTGGAGAACGCGGCAAAAGTTCTAGAGGAGGTTAAACGACATTGGGGTTTGACTGGGGTTTTAACTAGAGTTTGACCAAACTTTGACCAAAGGTTGACCATTAGGGTTTGTTGGTTAGTGTGACGCCCCAGGTTTTAATTAGCATCATTAACGCTAATGACCAAATCAGTTGAGTCAAACCTGCTGACATTGGTCGAACCTAGGTCAACCTGGGTCATCACCTCGAAAACTGAGCCGAAAAACCCTAATGACCCTCTTGATCAAATTAACACACACTTGTGGTCAGAGTTGGTCAAAGGCATGGTCAAACCCCTACTTAAAAACCCTATGTCTATGAACTCCCTCCGGAACTTTTGCCACGTTCTCCGATTTTCACCTAAACACTTCAAAATCTCTCAATATAAAAGTTGTCCAATTTTTCGAGGGACACAACTTTCGTGTTGGATGGCATTGCAGATTTGAAGTGGAAAATGGTGAAAAACTTGGTCAACTACAGATTTTACTGTTCACCGGCGCTCTGTTTACGGTTAATAAGTGTATCAAAGTTCGTTTGTGACTTGCAAGCGTACAAGTCTCCCGTCGTAGTCAAGGGACCCTTCTTACCTCGAGTGGTGAACCCAAGGTATCGAATCCGCGGAACAAATGTGTGACGCAAAACTTAATCTAATAAAGCCAAGTAACTCCAATCTTCGATAAAAGAAACCCTAATGCATCTAAGTAAAAGACACGAAATGAATCTAATCTACTAAAGACTGAAGAAAACAAAGTAAGATTGGGTAGATAAACCGATCTAGAGGGATCGGGGTAAGCCTTTTGTTGAAGTTGCAAGCAAGAGAAGAAGTAGAAAATCGAATCTTAATAGAAGCCTCTTTAAATCGTGGTTTCCCATCCAAATCCGAAAACATCCGCCTTTCGGAACCCCCGTTCTGTCACAATGTATCCCTATTCATGCGGGGAGCTTAGGGCGAGTCAAAAGACAAGTCGAGATTCTTTCGGAAGATCCGGCGTGTACCTCTAGCCACCGCGGCTACAAGAACACCCTATGTAATCTATCTCGAGAATAGAATTGGAATAAGCAAAGCCGATCGAAAAACGAAATCTTCGAGGAAACACTTGATCGCTAGGAAAAGATTCAACTTGATAATTCAACTATAACAATGATACATACACAAGATCACCACCGGGATCCTTCCTTGATCTTGCTTCTAGCTCCGGGAACTCCGACGTGGTCTTCCGTGCAAGGTTCCCACGTCGGCTAGGGAAACCCTAGTCAACTAGCTCGACCCTCTCCTCTCCGAGATGGTGTCCCTCTCTTCTTTGCTCCTCGGCGGCCGATGACGAATTCTTCTCTGCGTGGCTCTCGGTCAGGGGGCTATAAATAGCCCGATTGGCGGCTAGGGCAAAGGAGGGGGCAAATGGGCCCCTGGATGGGCTCGGGGCGGCCGCCCGGGCCCATTCGGGCCCGGCCCCCGAGGGCTCCTTTGCTCTACGTCGGTTCCCTTGCTTCCGGATGTTTCCCCCTTCGCATGTAGGTCCATGTCGTCAGTTTCTCTCCGAATTGGACTCAACTCCTTGTCTTGCAAGATTCAGCACTTTTCTGGTCAGGTCCTCGGAGTATGTCGTCTTCTCGGATCAAGTCCCTGGCTTCTTGGAGTTAAGTTTGCTTCATTGCATGACTTGTACGGGGCTTCAAGGTCTTGTCATGAGGTGCTTGATGAACTTATCCCGAAAGTCTTGCATTCAACGCTAAAACCCTGCATAAACATTAAACTCCAAAACCGACATGCACACGTGAACTTGTTATACCACGGGGGTTAGTACCAATGGATAAGGTATAAAACTCATGCCAACACCGAAGGTAAACTCATGGCTAGGTTGACGGATTTTCACCTTCAACATCTCCCCCATGCTTAAACCTTGCTCGTCCTCGAGTAAGCCTTCGATGGATATCATCATTGCCAAACAATGTTTAAACCTTGCACTTGATCATACATGAGAAAACATAATGCTCTCAAAATTTTAATTCGTTAAAGTTCCATAATGTACTAGCCTTCATCTCTACGGAGGGTAGATTCTTATTAGGCTTATCCCACAAGTATTAACATGCTCACAAAGTTTAAATAGATCTCAGAATTTTTGAAATAAAGAACGAGATAAAGAAAAGCTAAACCAAGTTCACAAATTTAAATCAACTTGTATATTGCTCATGAACTCTCAACTCTCTTGTCTCTCAAGCCTATATATTCTACTCCTTTCCCTCTCATAACATATATGTGTGGTAGGCTTTATATGGAGCTTTGGGAAAGTTTAGTCCTAACAAGATTTTATAAATGAGGTGTTGTCAAAACAAGACAAGCTTCTCATGGTCTTACCGAGACTCGTCAAAAAGGTCATTGGAAAATAATGTTAAATCAAGGAGGGGAAAGAGAAAAATACACACACTTTTAGATGAGTGGACATGTGCAAATGGCAAAGAGTGATCCCGAGGCACAAAGGAAGTCCTTGTTATCGGATTGCACATGGTTGGAAAATGAGAATGGATCTTTTTAACTTGAAGCCTTGAATGCACTCTTAGAGAACCGGGGAGTTCACTTTACGCATATATTTTTTTCTCTTTCTCATATTTCTTATTCTTTTCTTTCTTTCTTTCTTTCATTCATTATATATATATTTTTTCCTTCTTCTTGTGAGACCTTCACCTTGGAAGTCACGTATATCGCCGAATTGTTTTTCTTTCATCATCATTTTTTAAATACTCCCCTTTGAACTCTAAAACTGCACCGTACCTACCTCCTCCCCCATGCTTAGACGTTGCTCGTCCTCGAGAAAAGAGGCGAAAAATAAGGTAGGTACCGGAAATAATTTTCCTTGGAGAGATACTTGAGATCTTCAATGTCGGCACCGTCTTGCAATTTTCCTTGAATTGATGATCCATTCTCAACGATAGGTTGTGGTCAAGGAGGTAATCACAAAAGATGATATTTGGTTTAAGGGTGGATACCCGGCGAGGTTTGTGAGATCTCCAATGCGGGGATACACAATGCACGGATAAAAGGATAGCAAAAAGATAGATACGCAAAAACGGAATGACCAACTTCTTAGTCTCGGGCCAGAGAAATCACGGCCTGCAATAACTCACTCAAAAATAAATCTTGTACACTAAGGTTTATGCACTCAAATATATATAAGGCTTTGGATAGGTTGAGCAACACACAAGTGATATTTATGACAAGGTTAGTGATATTTTTGAGCATAAAAGACATCTTTAATCTATTCATAACTTGAAAGCACATAAAACACTATGGGTCTTTATTTTAATCATAACCTCCGCTGAAGATTAAGCTAGCATTTAAATAAATTCAGATTTGTATTTTTAAGAGAGCACTAGCTTAAACATGCATAGATCAACTACAAAGATGAACAAAGCAGCAATTATAATCATATATCATCATGGCACAAATTTTGTAACTTTTCCAATGATATAATCAAGGTGGTGTCTTTATTAATGATGACATCAAGTTGAAATACAAACTGAAAATAAACAAACTTGCTTGCTGAAATTTAAATAAAAACAGAAAATACTACGCAAACACACATAAGCAAAAGCTGAAAATTACAGAGAAAAAGAAAAGAAAAGAAAACTAAAGTTCATAAATCTTCTAGTCCTCTGCCGGTGGTTGATGTTGATGATCTTGATAATAATACCCTTGCTCATAATATGATTGGACATTTCCTCCGACGAATTGATTTGGCTCCACAAGGTGAAGGCGTCCAAGCTCAAAGGCAATATTTGCATTGCCTTCACCAAGTTGAGTTGCGTTAGCTTGGATGGCTGCGATGTTTTGAGCGTTTCTTGCAGCATACCCTCCAATTATGGCCATGCTTTGTTGTGGTTGGGGATGATGAGCGTAGGACTCCGCGAAGTTAGTGTTGGGCACAACATAATTTGGTGGGGGTACCGGTGCACCACCCCCCATGCTTGCTCTTGTGGCCCTCCGTAATAACTTGGCGGAGGAGGGATCCCGCCGAATGGTTGCACATTGGGTTGTGCTCCACTCGCTTGTGCGGAGGATGTTCCCTCCTCTACGATTCTTCCTCTTTTGTTCTTCCTTGCAGGGACAAGGAGTCCCTCTTCCAACCAATCTTCTCTCCCTTCGGTGAAAAGCCTAAGCCTCTCATTGGGAAGGGGTAGGTTCACTATGGCCAACCGATAACCTCTTCTCTCATCTCCACTAATGTATTTGCCTTGCCGCAAATACTCAAAGCCGAGAGAGGTACCACGCAAAAGATGGTCGGGGTTTCTTGCGATTCCCGGCCGTAAGGAGAAGGCCAACATGGAGAGGTAGCACCCCGAACCAATATTACCCGCCCCCGATGTTGCTTCACAACACCAACGGTTGATCATAAGGTAAGAGGGGTCTATTGGCTGCCTGGCAATTAAAGCCGAGTAGAGCCAATTCAACTCCGTGTCGGTCACCTTTGTCTCCTTCATCCTCCCCAATACCCTCTTGCACATCCAAGAGTGAAATATCCGGATAATGGGGTTGCGGATGCAATTGCGTTGTTGATGGGCTTCTCCGGAGCTCCCTTGTGCAATCCAAGCAGCTCCCTAACGTGCTCGTAGGGAACCACTTGTTGGACTGCCTCCAAACGGAATGACAAGCTTTGCACCCCATCATCATCAAGGATGGGTGCAATAGTCATTAAAATTTCCAAGGTGAACCCCAAGTGGGTGTCCACCGATGCTCCGTTGGAGAACTGCACCCATCCAAGGTGCCCCAACATATAGTATATGTCGGTGCCAAAACCCAAGGTGTAGAGTGCTTGGTCGTCGAACTCGACGTTGGGCACAAGCCTCTTCTCAAGTTGAGAGAGCCTCTCCTCCTCCGACGACGACAAGATGATGAAGCCGTACGAAGAGTATGTCGGAGTATAAGGAGGTGGTGCGGTTGAACGGGTCGATCGTCGTGGTGGCGCGGGCTGCTCCTCCGCGTGCCCATGAGGTTCGGTAAACCTCATGGACATGCTTCTTGCAGCCCTCATACCACCAAGGAGGAGAGCATCGTTCCTCCTCGGTGGTGCCGTATCCGTCTCCATGCTCCGGGGAGACTCGGAAACCGAGTGCCTCCTCGAAGACGTGGTTGATGACGGCTTGGACGACGATGAACTCTTCTTCTTGGAGAAGAGACTTGTGGTTTTCTTCCACATGGTTGTTGCACTCTTTTCTTCAACTAAAACTCCGGGTTGCAACCGGTAACTAGGCACTTAAACTCTTTGCTTCGGATGTGGACTTTGAGTGGATTAAGGATGTGGATTTTTTCTTGAGCTATCAAGCTTGGGAAGGTTGGCTATGTCTACGGAGGTTTTGAGCACACAAACTTGAACACACAAACAAAGGAAGGAGAGGGAAGCTTGCCTACAGAAAACGGGAGCCGGGGGGCTCCTTATGTAGGTGAGGCCGGCCGGCACGGGCCGGCCGGCCCGGGGTCCTTCTCGGCTCCTCCCCGCCTCGTCTTTCTTCCAAAGACGATCATTTCGCCTCCGCAACTTTCCCCGCCCGCGTGCTCCACGAGTTGCACCGCCCAAACGCTCTCGTTCACTCCTTTTCTTGCATTATTGGTCCTTCCACTTGGTGCTTCATGCTTTGGGTCATGTCCATGCTCCCTAGCTCCACTTGCTTCACATGCCACCATGAAATTCCTGCAAAGTTGATGCTTGCTGCCCACCATGCTTGTCCTTTGCATGTGGAATTGGTGAAAGTTGATAAAAGGGAATCCAATGGTGCATACATGATTAATTCAAACTAGATTGCCTCCATTAAGGTGTGTTTAAGGTTAAGCACTCCTCTAATTCGAAATTTTAAAATATTTTTCAGAGCCATGCAAGAGCTCAAACATAATTTTAGAGAAGTTTTTAAACCATTAAAAACAAATGTAAGCCGAAAATATTTTTTGACTACGTCTATTTCGGTCTCACCGGTATAGTTTGCCTTCATCGGTTGAGAGCAAACTTTTCCCGGCTTGATCATGGGGGCATAGGTTTAGGTTCTAATTTTGGCTAAATAACAAAGATTTTGAATAAAACAAAATTAGAATAGGCTTAGAAAAATTATAATCCTAGAGAAACCAAGGATAAAGATTTTTAAACCAACCAAAAGTTTTGATTTCTAGGTTCACGCGAGTCCTACCACGTGCTGAATTTTATTAACACCTAAATATAAATCGTGGCTCTACTCGTGTGGTGTTAGCATGAAAAATAAGTCAACCTCAGCACCATAATGAGGGTGAAAGGTTGAGTTAGGTTCTGAAATTATTTGGTTGAGGTTTCTCGAAAAGAAAAGAACAAACAAGCACATAGGAGGGTTCATGCAAAGGGTTTATGATAAAGCAAACATTCAATCAAGAATTATGTCTCTAATATTGTTCAACCACTTCTAAGTCTAATGTCTTTGCGTAATAAAACTCAAAAACTAAATTATTAAAAAGACTCGAAAAACCTGGAATCGGGTTGTCCTCCCGTAGCTTATTCTTGACTCGACGAAACGGGTTGCCTCCCGCCTAGCGCTTCGTTTATAGTCTATAGCTAGACTTCTTCACTTGATTACTCCGGATCAACGCTCTTTGCGGGCGTTGCAATCTTGGGTACCCACTTCCGCACCATCTTGGGCGCGGGCTTGTCTTCCGGCTTAGTCGGCTTAGTCATTTTTTTGGTCTTCACAGACGGCTTCTCTTCCTTTGTCTTGACGGATGCAACACCTTCTTTGATTTTTTTTACGTTCATTTTTTTCGGCTCCTTCTTCTTTTTCAGTCCCTCCGTTTGTTTTGGTTCTCCCTTCACTCCAATCATGTTGCATGCCTCGATTCTTGGACGGAACTTGAAGGAACTCCTTTCTCCATTGATGTCGAACATGATCTCCCCCTTGCCAACATCAATAGTAGCTCCCACGGTCTTGAGGAAAGGCCTCCCTAGGATGAGCGGCGGCTTCTCCCTCTCTCCCATCTCGAGCACAACGAAGTCGACGGGGATGAAGTGGTGTCCGACCTTCACGGGTACATCTTCAGCAATGCCCAAGGGATAGCGAATGGAGTTGTCACCCAACTCCAAACATATTCCCGTAGGCTCCATCGGTAGGCGTAGCTTCTCGAACACATCCCTCGGCATGACGCTCACACTAGCTCCAAGGTCGCATAACGCCTTCTCGAAGTTGAAAGAACCAACCGAACATGGAATTGTAGGGCACCCGGGGTCTTTTTGCTTCTCTAGCCCATTAGCAATAGCGGCACTACACTCCTCGGACATCTTGACATGATCTACTCCGAGTGTTGCTATCTCATATTTATTTGCAAGTATATCTTTAAAGTAACGAGAATATGTAGGTACTTGTAGGGCATCTAGTAATGGCATGTTGATGCTAAGTCTACGCACAACTTCCACAAACTTCTCAAAGTGGTTGTCAAGTTTACCTCGGAAGAAGCGTGGCTTGAGTTGCGGTATCCTCGTGTCTTCCTCCGGCATCTCAAATTCGGGTTCCTCGGTGACGATCCCCGTAACCTTCTCTTTAGCAACTCCTTCCACCTCGGTGGATGGTTTAAGCTTCCTTGCTCCCGCGGAATGTTCCGGATCTTCGGTCTCCTTCCCCGAACGTGTTTGAATGGCCTTCGCCGATTCGGGACATTTGGGTTGTCCGGAAGCTTCCCTTCATCATTAGTGAGGCGCCCCGCAAGTTGGCCAACTTGCGTCTCGAGCATCTTCATCATGTTGAGCACTTGATGATTGGAACTTCCGACCTCCGTCACTTTGCTATCGATGTTCTCCAACACCTTGTCTATGGTCTTGAACTTGGTGACGGTGTCCTTGTTGATCTTAGCTTGCTCATCCATGAACTCCTTCAATTGTATACGAAGCGGAACCGCGTTAGGAATAGATGAGCTTGCATTAAATTGAGGCCTACCTTGCCCGTAGCGGAAGTTCGGCAATTCTCCCTTCCTCATGTAGTCGAGCACTTTGGCTTCCTCGGACAATCTTTGCGGACATGGCCATACTCTCCACATTCTTCGCATGTGGACCTTGCTTCGGCGGCCTTCAAGTCTTGAGCCTCTTTCTTTTCCATCTCCATCTTCTCCAACCTCCTCATGAGCGAGTTGATCTTGCCTTCAAGTATGTTCTCCTTCTCCACTTGCAAGACTCCTTTGACGTTCCCCGTGGGTTGAACCGGATGTAGGCGCCCGGATGACGCCCACGTGTCATTATCCGCGACCTTCTTGAATAGAGTGAAAGCTTCCGTCGGTGTAAGTTCGATGATGGATCCTCCTGCCGATGCGTCGATGATCGTCCTTGACGCCATGGTGAGTCCTTGATAGAACTTTTGCACGAGGTCTTCCTTCAGGAACTTGTGATGTGGAACCGCCCTGGTGTACTCGTTGAAGCGCTCGAATGCCTCCGAGATAGTTTCCGTAGGATATTGAACAAAGGTGGCAATCTTATTACGCAAGCTTTGAGTTTTACCCGGTGAGTAGTATTCCTTCATGAAAGCCTTCATCAACGTGTTCCAATTTTGCACCGTCTCCGCCGGTTGAGAGTGGAACCATTGCAAAGCCTTCCCGAGAAGTGAGAACGGAAAAAGCCTTGCCCTCATTTGGTCTTGAGTCACCCCATCCATGTTGAAAGTCGACATAGTTGAATGAATGCTTGGAGGTGAAGGTTCGGATCCTCTTTACCGGTGAAGGGTGAATGTTGCACCATGCGGATTGTTGAGGTCTTGATCTCGAACGGTCTTCGATCTCCTCGAGGTTCAAGATTGGTAGGTCGATGATGTCCGGGGTGCATAGCTCCCCAATCTTGCGTTCTTCGGTGGTTGGTCACCCATTGGTGGAAGTCGATTCTCCCGAGGACTTTGAGGTGGTGAATTCTTCGGAGATTCCTGCGATCCTTTGTCTTCCGACTCCGAATCTACAAAATCCAGCTTTTTAGCTTGATGTGCTTCGCGTCTCCTTAGCCTGTAAAGTTTTTTTGGATCATCCACAAAATTATTGGGTTTGTTGGAGAGGTAGCCGTCCATCTCCTGTTAGGGTTAGCAATAAACAAAGTATGCAAAAACTAGAAGGTAAAAACAAATCTATAGAAACTAGGGTTAGACAAACTAGATTAGATGTATTTTGAGGATGATCAAAAATTAGTAGATGCAAAAAGAAAAACAAAAAGAAAACTGAAAATTACAAAAAGGCAATAAAAAATCAAATCTTGATCACTTGTTCCCCGGCAACGGCGCCAGAAAAAGGGGCTTGTTGACGGTTAATAATTGTATCAAAGTTCGTTTGTGACTTGCAAGTGTACAAGTCTCCCGTCGTAGTCAAGGGACCCTTCTTCCCTCGAGTGGTGAACCCAAGGTATCGAATCCGTGGAACAAATGTGTGACGCAAAACTTAATCTAATAAAGCCAAGTAACTCCAATCTTCGATAAAAGAAACCCTAATGCATCTAAGTAAAAGACACGAAACGAATCTAATCTACTAAAGACTCGGAGAAAACAAAGTAAGATTGGGTAGATAAACCGATCTAGAGGGATCGGGGTAAGCCTTTTGTTGAAGTTCCAAGCAAGAGAAGAAGTAGCAAATCGAATCTTAATAGAAGCCTCTTTAAATCGTGGTTTCCCATCCAAATCCGAAAACATCCGCCTTTCGGAACCCCCGTTCGTCACAATGTATCCCTATTCATGCGGGGAGCTTAGGGCGAGTCAAAAGACAAGTCGAGATTCTTTCGGAAGATCGGCGTGTACCTCTAGCCACCGCGGCTACAAGAACACCCTATGTAATCTATCTCGAGAATAGAATTGGAATAAGCAAAGCCGATCGAAAAACGAAATCTTCGAGGAAACACTTGATCGCTAGGAAAAGATTCAACTTGATAATTCAACTATAACAATGATACATACACAAGATCACCACGGGATCCTTCCTTGATCTTGCTTCTAGCTCGGGAACTCCGACGTGGTCTTCCGTGCAAGGTTCCCACGTCGGCTAGGGAAACCCTAGTCAACTAGCTCGACCCTCTCCTCTCCGAGATGGTGTCCCTCTCTTCTTTGCTCCTCGGCGGCCGATGACGAATTCTTCTCTGCGTGGCTCTCGGTCAGGGGGCTATAAATAGCCCTATTGGCGGCTAGGGCAAAGGAGGGGGCAAATGGGCCCTGGATGGGCACGGGCCGACCGGACCGGGCCGGCCGGCCCGGGCCCATCGGAGCCCGCCCCGAGGGCTCCTTTGCTCTACGTCGGTTCCCTTGCTTCCGGATGTTTCCCCCTTCGCATGTAGGTCCATGTCGTCGGTTTCTCTCCGAATTGGACTCAACTCCTTATCTTGCAAGATTCGGCACTTTTACGGTCGGGTCCTCGAAGTCTGTCGTCTTCTCGGATCAAGTCCCTGGCTTCTTGGAGTTAAGTTTGCTTCATTGCATGACTTGTACGGGGCTTCAAGGTCTTGTCATGAGGTGCTTGATGAACTTATCCCGAAAGTCTTGCATTCAACGCTAAAACCCTGCATAAACATTAAACTCCAAAACCGACATGCACACGTGAACTTGTTATACCACGGGGGTTAGTACCAATGGATAAGGTATAAAACTCATGCCAACACCGAATGTAAACTCATGGCTAGGTTGACGGATTTTCACCGTCAACACGCTCTGCAAAACCCGAACTTTGCTTGGTGTTCCTGCTCAAACCAGTGAGAAAAACATAGGACGGCCTTCGTAAAAGTTGTATAGGGTACTTCACACTACAACTTTCGTACTTGGAGAAATTTTCGTCTAGTTCAAATTTATGAAGAAAAACCCGGTCAAACCGGCGTTGACTGGTGGAGTTCAGGCCAAACTGGCACCCTGGCGCTCTGGAGCGCCAGCGCACGACGCGTGCACACCCAGCGTGTGGCCGCACCTCCCTCGGCGTTCGGGCCCGCCGATCGCATCTTGAGGCCGCGCGCCTTCCTGAGGCCCCGCGCCCCGAGGCCGGGATCACTCCGAGGCATCTTGAAGTCTCCACACACCACACGCCGCGTCGTCGTTCACACCGGACCGCTCCGCCGCGGCCCGCCCGCACCGCCGTACGGTCTTCCGCCGTCCGCGTCCCGGCGCGCCCCCCTCTGCTCGAGTCGTGGCCACGAAGGAAGCCGTCCCTCGCGCCTATAAAACGACCTTTCCTCCTCGCGCGTTGGCACGCCGACGCACCCTCGCCTTGTGAAACGAACCGGATTTCCGCGAACGGAAGCCCAACTCTTGGCACCTCGGTGGTAGTCCCAGGAGGGCTACCACGTGCAAACCCTGTCTTAGCGATGCCAAAATCCATACAAAAAGTTAAAACAGAATAGAAAGAGTACAACATTTATTTTATTACATTAATCAGAGTACATCACTTCGGCTCATGCCGGGTACAAGTCCATCGGGACTGAATCAAACATAAATAAAATGTCTAGCAGCGTCTCCATGAAAGCGCGGGGAACTCCAAAACTGCAGGCAGCTCGAGTGTAGGAAGAGCACTAGTCCACCCATCCGTCGTTGTCGAAGTCATAGTCCGGCTCTGTGTCAGAGACATCAGGGTCTACCCGATAAGCGGGTAGGTCATGTCAGCTTCCCAACAAAGAGGCAAAAGTGGTGTATATTCTACTATGCATGAGTTATCCCTACTCTGGCTGTAGAAGGCTAAAGCAAAGCAGCAAAGCAACGATCAAGGTAAGCAGAATTCAGCTGGGAGGTCCACACCTCGGAAAAGCTCACGCTTCCGAGGTCCACACCTCTGGGGTCCACACCCCGCTCAAGGATACCACACCAAAACACCGGATCTCAACCACGATCCAGATCTCAACTCTCATCTGTGATGTGGGGCCCACCTGCTCCTATCCCCACATCTCAACGGCCGAAGCCGGGCTCACACACTCGGGGGAGAGAAGAAGCACAAGAGAAGAGTATCTAGCCAGAATAACAGATCTCAGGACTGTCCATAACCAGTGGACACGGACTATAGCTATAGGTTTAAACACTCTGCAGAAGTTGTACAACTATACCCGCCCGAATAGGACTGGAACCGGCCGTCACCGATTCCAGGCCCTACCCTACGGCTGAAGGCCAAGTAAGTGGACAGTACCCTCCTGCATCTCCGATCCTGGCTCAGCCTCCGCGGCAGAGCTCATACTACCCGCGAGAGGTCCCTCGAAGCTGTGGAACCCTTCCCCGGCCTCGTCGGGGCAAAGTCTTCTAAGGAGGGAAAGACCACTCCCGACACAGTCACACCGACCCACCTACAGGAGGGACGCTATCCACTACAAGTCTCACCCCGCACCCCCGCCCATAACAAGGCGGGCAGTTTGTACGGTAAGAGTCCAAAGAAGCATGGTTAATTTGACGATCGGTCCTTAAGGGCCGAGAGCGAGCACTCCCCATCTCCTTCCCATACGACACGCCTCTCGGGTTAGAGGCCAGATCGCATCTTCCCGAGATAGACGTTCACCAGCAGCCAAGTGGCTCGCTCCCGCCAAAACACGTCAAGGAGATACGCACCCAGAACGCACACTAGAACCACACTGAGATCTCCCGCGTCTCAGCCCAAGCCTAGAATACCATCCATAATCAAGCAACAAAAGTATGGATAGTTGAGGTATGGGACTAGCTAGGGGTCTGTAGCTAGTCCCGCAGGAAGTAAAACAAGGAATCAGGGTATAACAAAATATCAAGGCAAGGCTATTAAACTGGTTATGCAATTCATCAGAGCAATGCATATAAAGTAAACTAGCATCTAATTAACAACATGGGATCTACATGGTTGGGAGTGACATGACACCTTCGTTGCCGTTGAAGCAGTCGCTGTCCGGAGCAGTGTACTCGGGGTCCTCCGCGTCCTCCTGGTCGAAGCTCGGGTCTGCGGCACGAGATTCGACGCGAATATAAGAATACGGTGCACATCTAAGCAATAACTCCAAATAAGAACCAGTTTTTTAGAAGATCCAAAAGAGCTCAAACTACCTACAAACAGCAAGGTTTAAAAATTACGAATTTATAGAAATTATTTTTATATTTTTCTGAGTTTCCTATAATTAGTTATGAATTTTTAAAGATTAAAACCATTTATAAAACATTTCTGAAAATCATTTCAGAAAAAGGAAAGGATTTTTAATTCAAAAGGTTGCTGACGTGAGCATGACGTCAGCGTCTCTCGGTTCATGGGCCGAAGATGGGCTGATAGTGTTACTGGGCCGAAAGCGGCCCAGTGGACTCGGCCCAACTGGCCCAGATAGGAGAAGTCTGGTGGACCTCCTTGAAGATCGACCCAGAGGTCAAGGCGGTTAACTGGGCTTCAGGCAGGCGCAGTTGGGTCGGGGTGCAACTTAAGGCCCATCCGCCCCCCGGTCGGACCTAAAATTCCCAGGGCGAGATGTCGGCCGTTTCCCCCTGGGCATGCGGCCGTTCTCCGACGGCGCGGCTCCAACGGCGACGTCGTCCCCGGTGGCAGCATGGTGACGGCGGCGGGGTGCGCCCGACCGGGCCGCAAGGGAGCACGCGAGCACCCGCGGGCAAAGTTCACGGCACGACGCGGCATCATCGGCGCGCGCCGGCGGCGGGTCGACGGTGCGGGTTTGGCCATGGCGCTGGGGACGCGCTCCAGCACTTCCACTCCCACCTCTTAACACTCAACGCAAGGACGCGATGGGTCGAAGGCCGTCTCACAGGATGGCACAGCGCATAGCGCGCAGCGCTGGAAAATGGCGGCGCCACGGCCGCTGCGCAAGCTCGGCGGCGCGGCGTTGCCGGGCCTAGGCACCGGGGTGCGCACGACGCGGGACGCCCGCACGATCATTCCCGCACAAAAAACGGACCCACGGCGCGAAGGCCGGCTCCCGAAAACACCGGCCCGCGGCGCGTGGCGCGACATGGAGTGCCGACGCACCGGGCATCTCCACGGCGAGGTCGTGGCCGCGGCGCGCGGGGGTGCGACCGGCCTGGACACACGCGAACATCCACGAGCGGAAGAAAAACACGGCTCGAAGGCCGGATCTCCAGAACACAAGGCTCGGCGCGTCGAGGGGTTTCCCTCGGTTCGGCGAACAGGGGTGCGGCAAGATGCCAACACCGAGAGCGCCCAACTTCGCGGCTTGGGGTAGCCACGGAGCGTGGTCTCCACAAAACAGCCCGACGCAACGTCGAGACCTCACACGTTCCTCGCACGGCGACGGCGGCGCTCAAGAGCACGAGCGGCTCAGGAGCTCCATCCGTCGCGGTACGACAGTTCTGCGGCTCGAAGGCCAGCATCCAGGCATGATTTAACGGGCGACGCGTCTCGACGTCGCCGATCCATCACAGGAAAGAGACCAAGGGGGAGAAGAGAACAAATGGCCAGGCGGTGCTCACGGTGGGGCGGCGGTGTAGTCGTGGCCGGCTCGGTGAAGAGGTGTCTGCAGGCGGGGTAGGTGTTCACACCGGCGGTCGTCCTCCTCAGCTCCGGCTCCTCTCTCCCGGGTCCTCATCCCCAGCTGGTTCGCGTCCTCCTTCCCCCAGCGCGGCGCGGCGCGGCGTCGTCCCCTTCCCCGTCTCTCCCGGCGCAAGCAGAGGTGACGAAGAGGAGAAAACCCCAATGGGGTTGGTGGCTTCGCGTCCGCGATTCGCCTGCCTGGCGCCCTTTTGAAGCGAGGCCGCGGGCAGCCCGGGGTGGATTGCCCCCAGTGCCCCTAGCTGTTTGCCAGGCTGGGCAGGTGGCGCCCGTGGCCGCCGCTCGGTCACACCTCGGATGCGCGCGGTGTGGGGGTAATAGGGTCATTGCCTACCCCGCGGTCGATTCCGACCCCAACGCGCACACACCGGTCCTCGGCGTGCGGGCCGCCCGGGCCGGCGCGGCCGTCCGTCGCGCGCCACGGCGCGATGCGGCTCGGTTGACCGGCCGCTGGGAAAAGGCGAGGAAGATGGGGATGAAGGGGGGGCTGACAGCTGGGTCCCCTTTGTCAGCGGGTGAAGCATAAAAGAGTTAAAGGGGGGGGGTGAGGATAACGGGCTGCCGCGGTTGATTGGGTTGCTGGGCCGGCTGGGTGAGCTGGGTCCGTTGCGGGCTTTAGGAAAGGCCGGCCCAAGAAGAAAACTAAAACTTTGGGAATTAAAGTTGGTTTAAAGGCTAGAGTTTAAGTTTGAATTTGGATACTTTCCAAATTCAAACCACACACAAGTAAGATCCAATTAAAACGAGAAAAGTCCAACTCACATATTTTACCATAGTTTGGAAGTATGTTTTTATAAATGGGTTAAAAAGTGGAGAATCTAGGAAAGGGCTAGCAAATTAGTTTGAAAATTTGATAGCACTCAATTTCAATCAAAAAGTTTTAAATTTTCGCAAAATTTTCGCACCTAGAATCCTGGGTTGTTACACCTTGCTCCGCCACAGGCCACCACTGACGCCGCTCGGCGAGCTCCGCTCTCCGCTAAATTCCATCGCCGGCCAACGCCCTCAGGACCTTCCCCACAGCGCACTCGAGCCCGAGTACTCGCTTGTTGGCGAGCCCCGCCGGTTCCCTTGACGGCAGCCGACCCGTAGCGGCCGCCACCGCTCTACACCGCCGAGCGTGCTTGTCGGGGCCGCCTCCACCCCCTCTCCAGCCACGAACCGAGTGGTGGTGAGCTCTCCCTCCTCTCCGACCCCTTCCTCGACCGAGAGCACCGCTGGAGCCACCGGATTCCAGCGAGCCCGCGTCATCCCTTGGTTCAGGGACCCAATTGCAAGCTTGTGTTTCTTTTTAGGGGCCTGAGAGTAAACTACGACCATGGGTTGTGAAGTGGTAAATAGTTCCAGGGGCCTGAGTTGAAGTTTGAATATTCAATAGTGATTGATGTTGGTTGATTCTTGTAAAATGCATAGAAAATTGTAGAAACTTCAGAAAAGTGCAATTACAATTTTGTTGGATTCCTGGTGAAAAACACTACAACTTTCTAAAGCTTGTCTAGGATTTTTCCTAATAATTTTTGCATGAAAAATAGAAATAGGAAAAAACTAAATCTGTTGTATCTCAAAATCTACAATTCCTCTATAGCTAATTTTTGGATATGTTGTGTGTTATGTCATGCCTAGCTCCTGTACCAAAAATTGCACAAATTTATGTTGTAAATAGTTTTATATGAATTGTTTTCTATTTATGGAGAATCTATATAGATGATTTTTGTAGCTAAAAATAATTAGTATTTTTGTGCCCAACTTTTGCATGTTGTCTTTTTATGCTAAATTGCAACCCTGGTGAATTAATCACAATTTTATAATTGTCAAAAATATTTATTCTTGAAATATGCTTGTTTTTCTTTGTAATTGCATAGCTCAAGATCCATAATAGTTCTAGGTGTATATGTTGCATCCCTAGCTTAGTTTTGGACTAGAGATCATGTGTGAGAAAGTTTGAAGCATTTTTATGAGTATTTTGTTTGTATGCATTAGTCTTGCTTCATTAGCTAGCTTTTGTTATTTTCAATATATAATTTCCTAGCTATCCTAAGCATGCATGTGTGTTCAGTGGCTTGGTATAGTTTAGTGCTTAATAAAACCTTCCACTGAATTTTAATAATTATTTTATGAATAAAAGCATTGGAGGTAATTTAAAGCTTAATAGTCAATTAAATGGGAAAATCATCAACCACACCCTTAGTAAATCTATGTGGGTGATGTAAATCTTTTCAAAAGGATAATGACCAACCCATTTCCGTTTGTGGAATTTAAATTGAATTATTGACATAAATATGTACACAGTCACTATCAAAAAGAGTAATTAATAATGAACTGCATACTGTTCCTTTTTGGAAGAGTATGCTGAATGTATTTCTTATCTAGGTGAATGTGGTCAACCATGCACCCCATGGTTGTCATTTGTTGATTTTAATTAATTAAATTAAAAATCATCAAATAAATCTTGCATGTGCATCTTCGTGTAGACCTTCCTGACGGTAGATATACACTCGTGCCAGGAGGAGGAGACGAAGGTGCTGACGAAGAGCTACAGTACGTGCACGTAGCTCAAGACCTGTACCAAGGTCCAGAAGGGCCCAAGGCCAACCTTGCCAGAGAAGGCAAGACCCGGATCATTAACCCTGTCTTTTAAAATTATGAAATTGTTCCTTGCTATGAGTGTGCATTTACGTTCAGGAGTTGAATTGAAACCGTAGTTGCATAATCCCTGAGTACCTATGCTCTATCACTAGTATGCTAGGTCAATAGCTAGTATGCTATCGGACCGGTACAAGTTGAGTGATGGTCGTCACTTGCGAGAATAGGTTCTTATGACGGTGCGGGAACTTACCCTTACTAATCCTGAGTATTCACCTACCCGGCTAGCTACCGGGGAAGGAGGGTGCATGTGTGAAACTGGGTACCTCGCGAGGTATGCCAGCTAACCATGTACCTAGGACTGTAAGCTTTGATCCCAACCCGAGGATTTTTGGGAACTGCCTGGATGGTTGTCCTCGCGGGGCACCCTACCGTGTGTTTAGGTTTACCTTGCAAGGTTTAAATCAATCGATTGTCGGCCTCTCATCGTTATATGGGACAGCTTAATCAACTAGTCATGATATCCCGTAATGATGGAACTTGGTGAATATTACTGTTTGAATTAATTGTTTGTAAAATTCTTGATTGAATTAGCTGGAACATTTAGAAATGGTATTCACTAGAACTTGTGTTAAAATATTGAAAGTAAGAATATACTCTTTGATGCTTTTCAGCAAAGGAACTCCATCGGCCACCAAGCCTCTCATGTCTAGAGTTTGGTGATGTAGTTATCACCCGACGTTAAGTCTTGCTGAGTATTAGTATACTCAGCCTTGCTTTAAAACTGTGGTTGCAGGTGTTGTCGACCGGGTGTATGACGACAAGTGATGGCATCACAGATGGCCTCCTGTGATGTTTACCGTTGCGCTGGTTTATTTATTTCCGCTATTTTCGAACTCTGAACCTTTACAGCTTGTCATGAACAAGGGTTTGTAATAATTTAACCCTCAGGGGTACTTTGGATTTAATTTGGTGTTTGTACTCTGGACTCACCTTCGCGTGAGTTTTAATGCATATGTTCGATCCTCTGTGTGAATTCCAAGTGATTTACCGGGCGTTAACCCGGCAACTAACAACAAGGTGATACTTTATTATTGCTTAATGACCAAAGTGGATTGGTTTTAGGTGATAGTACGGTATTTTCCTGAGCGGGTTGTCACGGTTAGGTTTTCGAGGTGATGACCCAGGTTGACCAAGGTTTGACTAGAGTCAACGCCTTTGACTCGGTCATTAGCACTAATGATGCTAATTAAAAACCTGGGACGTCACAGCTTCTGACTAGACAGCGAACGCGCCATGCCTAGGACATATCTGAAATTGCCATGGATAAGGCGACCTTTGATAAAAGTGCTTTGGTTCGGAGAGATGAGAGCGGGAAGGTGGGGGGCAAAGCGGTTAGCTGCAGCTTTGGAGACAATTTTCCCAACGCTATGGATAAGGCTGATAGGGCGGTAGTCCGAGAGGGAGACTGGGTTAGGTTTTTTGGGCATAAGGGTGAGGAGGACACCATTTAAGTGGTGGAAGCTACGGCAATCCATATCGGAGATGGCATTAAAAGCCCGAAGAACATCCCCCCGAATGATCGACCAACACGCCCGATAGAAGCGTCTAGTAAATCCATCAGGGTTGGGGGCTTTATCTAAGGGCAAGTCTTTGATGACCTCCCTGATTTCGGCCTTCGTGAAAGGGCGGTCGAGATCATGTAGGTCCAACCTCGGGAGGCCAAGCTCTTCGAAGTCCAGAGCGCAGGAGCCCTCATGACTAACCTCCAAAATCTCGTCGAAGAACGAGAAGGCAGTGACGGCTTTCTCGTCTTCACGAGTGAGGGTGCGACCATCTACCAGAAGAGAAGGGATGATGTTTCTTTCTCCTCCGATATTATCATGGAGGTGGGAGAGATTGGTGCAGGCGTCTCCCTCACAAAGCTGACTCAAGCTAGACTTCTGCCTAGCAATCCTGCGTTGTAGAGAAGTGAGTCCGAGGTGGCGGAATTTGAGGAAGCCACTCAAAGCTAACTCCTCAGCAGAAAGCGACCTAGACTCCTGAGCGACCTCAAGGCAGAAAATAACTTTTTATGGACCTGAATCTGCATCTGAATACTAACCGACCACTTTCGAACTCCATTTGACCAGCGCTTTCGCCGTCTCACGGAGCAGGTGGTCGATTAAGCGTAAGGGTTCAGCAGCAGGATGTGGTGCCGACCAGAGCTCCTTCACGGTGTCGAGGAAGTCATCCACCTTTGGCCAAAAAGCCTGGAAGGTGAAGTGACGCTTGGGATGGCTTTTATAAGTGGTTTTTTCTAAATATATACATATATTATGCATATAGACATATGATATATCTTAGTGCATAGTAAATTATATGAATCTAAAAAACAAAAACGACTTATAATTTATTTTGGAAGGCGGAAGTATTAGTTAGCACTGCAGTAGGCATAATTACATATACAAATTTGGTGGTCGTGGGCAAGGAACTTATTCAATTGACACAAATTGGTGGCTATGGGCAATGAACTTATTCAAATTTTGAAGTGTTTGGTAGGGCTCCAGCATGATCCGCTGAAGAAGCCGGAGCTGGAGCCTGGAGCCCTGCCAGGACCGAAGTGATCTGGATGAAATTAAGGTGACTGAACATACGCTGATGAAGTTAACTGATCCAGCAAGATATTCGTCCACCGATTGGTAGCTCTCTCCATATAAGAAAAGCCAGATGATGATGCTTCAAGACGACTTTTATCATCATTTGACGCGACCTACTGGATGGACCGCTGAAGTGTGAGATGAGACCAAGGACGGCTGTGTTTTCAAAATTAAGGGCATAAGACTTGTCCGTCCTCATTTCATTTCTTGCAGCCAGGAAATATTAATCCAGATGGGTTTAGTCACCTAACCATCTGACATGTTTGTGGAGTCACTGCACGGTTATGAAAACGGACAGAAGTATGATGCTGACTGCAGGATGCCAGCTTCACGGCCGGGATGCCCCGGCAGCGGCCAAGAGGTTTTTACTGTACATAATGCCACTCTGAACCATCGAGAAATTTCAAAATATGACACCCAATTCAACGGTTTGACACGGTTTGACACCCAATTCGTCGACCTTTCAAGAACTGACACCGGAAACACGAATTGCTTCAAAACTAGGGACGTTGCTCATTTTCTCTTCTTCCTCCACTTCTTTTCACCGGCTGGCATCTTTCTTCTTCCTCCTTCGGTTCTGGTGCCAAGGACATGGCGACTACCACCCGAGCCAGGGACAGCAGTGCGGCGGCGGGAGCTCGGGAGGACAGGGACCTGCAGCGCGATGGTGCTCAGGTCGTCTCCGCCGCGGCCACCCCCACGTGCGGTCGGCCGTCTCCTCCGCGGCCGCCGGCGCCGCTCCCTCTTACGGCAGGAGCTCGCGCGGACGGGACCTCGGGTGGACGGGGTTCGGCAGTGCGACGACGGAAGCTCGGGTGTCTCTGCTGCGGCCGCCCCCGTCGTGCTGCCGGCTGTCTCCGCGGCGTCTGCCGGCGCCACTCCCTCTCACGGCACAAGCTCGGGCGGGCGGGACCTCACGGGACGGCGTTTGGCAGTGCGGCGGTAGGAGCTTGGGTTGTCTCCGCTGACCGCCCTCGTCGTGCTGCCGGCCGGCGCCACTTCTTTTCACAACAGGAACTCGGCGAGCAGGGAGGTACTGGAGGAAGAAGAAGGGTATTTTGGTCCATTCACCAGGGCATGAAGAGGGAAAATGAGCAAAGTACCTGATCTTGAAGCAATTCGTGTCGGTTCTTGAAAGGTCGACGAATTGGGTGTCAAACCGTGTGAGGTCGTCGAATTGGGTGTCATGTTTTGAAATTTCTCCTGTACCACCGGTTGAAAATGAGTCGTATGTAATAGAAACAGTCTTCTTACCGATTCGCCGCGAGGTCTTTTACTGTACACAATACCACCCAACGGTAATACGGTAGTATTATCGGGGGTTTTCAGTTTTTTACTATGGGTAAAATGGTAATTTGCTCGATGTATATTATTTGAAAAAAATTCCCCGCCGCCAAGGTTACATAACAAGACTTGATTTCATATATTACAACAATATTATTTTGTGTATTTCTGATAATAACCATACCACATATGAATACCACTCATACCATACTAAAAAACCGGTGATACAAAATTAATCTCAACCGTCGAAACCTTACATATAAGTCATTTTCTATTACATACGAGTCTTTTTCATCCGGTGGTACATGATGGTATGTGTACTGTAAAAAACCTTGCGGCGAATTTGTAAAATTGTGTTGCAATTATAAATGAAAGAATGGGGCATCACACCAAAGAGCAAAAACAATGTGTGTGATGATGCATCATGTGACACGCAAAGATGAGCATGTCCCTTCTTCTTTCGTTAAAGGCGCGGCGGCGATGGGCAAAGTTCTCATAGTTTAGATTGGTATAAACACATGCCACTCAGATTATTGCCCGCCATTTTCTTATACATTTGATCAATACTGTAATAAAAAATTAATTCACTTCTCTCGTTAATTTCAAGCACTCTAAGTTTCTCAAACGCTAAATATGTGACATATGGAAAAGATGTTAGTATGGTAAAAGAATGTTACTAAATTCACTATGAAAAGAGTACCTTAAATATTAATTATTAGAAATTGTTGCACAATCATAGACTTTTTTACGGGAATCAGCAGGGGAGGCCCCTACCCCCATTTTTATATATATAAATGAAAAAAATATGTGCAGGTTTACAAGGTTTAGCCCTTATGGTGACCGCCTTTAACTCCTTGACGGAAAATCTTCTCCACTTATCAAACGAAAGCGAGGCGGCATCAAAGATAATAACATACATTTCTGTGGCACCACAAAAGCCAACAACAATAATGAAACTTTCTCTAAAGATCACCAAATTGAAACTGAGTCTTGCATTAAGCACCATGACCTGGAAGGCGAGAGATAAATCCCACTGAATACCCATGTAAGTCCAACATGCATCACTAAATGTACAGGAAAAGAAAATGTGTTGAATATCCTCTTCAAGATTTTCGACACAAAGAACACAAGAATAGGTCTCCAAGTTATTCCTGTGCTGTAAGTTTCTTGTGTTAATCCTGTCCCTTAGAAACAACCAGAAGAAGAACTTGTGTTTGTTTTGCACTTTACATTTCCACATCCATTTGAAAAGAGGGGAGGAAGGGTGAGAGCCCTGCAGTTGAATGTAGGCTCTATGGCTAGAAAAATAGTTTGAACCCCAAATGTAAGTCCATTCATCATGCCTCTCAAAATGTAAATTAAGAGCAGCAATGTTAGTCTTAAGCTCTGAAAATTGATTGAAGGCAATTTGAGAAAGAGGTAGGAAAAGAGACTTGCTATCATCCCAAGCAAGGAACTGACTCACTGAGCAAGACTTTTTTCTGGCAAAAGAAAACAATTGTGGGTATTTTGATTGGACAACGCTCAAATCCCAATGATCATTCCAGAAAGCTACAAAGATCCCACTATTAGCTTGCACTTGGCAATGAAGAGGAAATATGGAGCAAGAGACATTATATCCGTCCACCAGGAAGAGCCAACATTCTTTCTCTCATGGGATGGCTTTCCATTTGAATAAAGCTTCTGCCAAGTCAACTAAACCCAAGGTAAATCCATCTTGTTGTAAAACTTATGCAGAAATTTGAGCAGAAGAGCAATGTTGTGATTCCTCAAGTTGGCAATCCCAAGGCTACCATCCTCTTTGCTGCGACAAGCATGCTTCCAAGCAACTAAATAACCTCCCATCTTGGACACATCTCCACCATGCCAAAGAACATGTTTCCTATATTTTGTCAATCTAATCCAGGAGGAAGCTTAAGAAAGCACATATAAAAGGTTGGGAGGGTAGAAAACACTGAGTTCACCAATATGAGTCTACCAGCATATGACAAGTGCCTAGAAATACCCATAAGATGCTTCTCCATTCTGGTCAGAATAGGTGAAAGATCCTATGCTGAAGGTTCCATCATAGACCTTATTGGTGCAGAAAATGAAAGCATCCTAAACTGGTTGGAAAACACATATTAGAAGCTAAGTGGCATACTTGTCAACAACAATCAATCTTAACATTTGTTGACCTAGTCACTCGCATATGTTCATGGGAATCTTTTTTTAAGAAACAGTGGGAAGATAAGAGAGACCTGATCAATTTCATTTCTTCAAGGTTAGGCATACATCCTTGTGTGTCAAGGATTGTGGTGATAAGGATATGCATTTGCCAAAATATAACAAAGGGAGTCATAAATATTACAAATCTCATCACAAATTTAAGGTGCATTTTGCAGAGCTTACATAGTTGATTCTATGCTTATTCCAGCAAGATTTCTACCAAGTTTTTTAGAGAGAAGTGATTCTCTGTTGATTATGTGAAGTTGTGATCTGAAATGCTAGGAGCTGAATATATAGCTTCTCCTAATTCCGTGAAATGATTCTTCATCCCAATTTAATTTTAAAAGTTTATGCTAAAGAACCGAAGAGAATTTATTTCAACGACAAACTTACTTCTCTCGGATCAACTTCCATAAAAAATCAGAGTCAAATAGAGTTGTAAATCTTTTATGGAAGCACTCAAGAAGAACCAACACACAACAATCTTCCATACCATGTTCGTAGGGATAGTATGCCATATAGGAGCAACCCTCATCTCCTACCCCCTTCATTTCAAATTAGTATTTGTTTTAGTTTTTCTAGATATATCATTATATCTATATGTGTATCAACAAAAAAGTAATTTGACACGCATGGAGTTACGTCAGCATGGGCCAATGTATGATGTTTCTCACTTGTTTTGGGGGTTCTATATAGCTACCTGGGAGGTGGCTAAGAGTTAAAACTTGCAACCCACCAAACCCCATCTAAATTGTATGCTGTTATTTCCCAATCCCTCGCACTGCGTGATCATCAATTTAAAAATGTTACAATATTCTTTTAAATTAGTTAAATCAACATTTCTTATAAAAAGTTGAACCAACATTTAAAAAAAATTACCAACATTTGTTTAGAGAGGATGTTGTATCAAATATTTTCTCAAAACTATTGCACCAACATTTTTTATTCTCCTCCCGCTACGACAGGGCCGGCCCGATGGTCGGCCGCAGCGGTGCGCTGGTGGGGTTGACCGGTTGCAGGGTAGTCACGGCGATGGCGATAGTTGAACGGTGGCAGGGCAACCACAGCCACAGCACATGCAGCCATGGTCAAGGGTGCGGACAGCTGGGGACACGGGGTGGCCGCAGCTGGACGGCCGCGGTGCGGGGCAGTGGCAGTCATGACGGCAACTGCGGGCAGTGGGGCAGCCACGGTTTTCTCAAAAAGTGGAAGTTTCTACTTCTTGCAACCTTGCGAAGATATATAGGATTTGCCCTTATTTTCGGAAATTTATTTACTTATTTACAATTTTGCAAAAAAATATGTCCCTCGCAAAGTTTTGCAAAAATATACCGATGCTGCTATTTGAAATGGTTGTAACTACGTTTTCAAAAAATCATAATTTTTTAAATGAACTCAGATGGAGATAAATATTGTATAAAAACTATGCTTTCATCAAGATACACAATTTTGTAATTCAAAGTTTGGATTTTAAGGCTCAAGTAATCGACATACTATTCAGATCTAAACTTTGAATTTTAAATCTAAACATTATGTCAATCATTTGAGCACCAAAATGAATTGAAATGGACATAGTTTGAACTACAAAGTTGTAGATCTTGTTGAAATATACAATTTTGGTGTAGAGTTTACCTCCGTTCGAGTTTATGTGAACACATTATGATTTTTCGAAGATATGTTGTCGAGAGAAACAATTTCGTCAAAATTTAGATCTGAATATAGTGTCGGCTATTTGAGCATTGAAATGTTTTCAAATGAGAAATGTATGAACTACAAAGTTGTATCTCTCGACAAAAACTACAATTTTCGTATAATTGTTATCTCCATCCAAGTTCATTAAAAAAATATGATTTTTAAAACTATATAGGGTGTCAAAAGAAGAAAACATTGTGTCAGAGCATCAAAATAATTTCAAATGGAAAAAAGGTATGAACTCTAAAATTTTAGATCTTGACGAAAATACTATAATTTTTATATAAAGCTTATCTCGATCTAAATTCATAAAAAGTTATAGTTTTTTGAAAATGTACCGGTCCATACCGTGGATTGACCCTAGCGCCGTTTCAAATGGTGCTGGTAGGGAGCTACCACCATTTGAAATGTCGGTAGCTAGGCGACATAGGTATATTTTCCCATAACGGGACATATAAATTTTTAAATTCGTAAAAAATAAATATAAAAAAATTCTTGGTTTTGGCTTGGCTTTTTCTAGTACGTTGCTGATGGGCTGCACCCTAATGTCCCTAAAGCAGGCTATACTCTCATGGGCTACCGCCAGCTGAAATCACAATTCCGCTCTGCTGCTGCTGCTCAAAGCTCTATTGAACCTCCACCGCCGCCGCCGCCTTGCGGCAGCCAACCGGCGGCGTCTGAGCGCCGCGCCGTTGCTTCAATCAACCGCGCACCGCGTGCCGTCTGCGCTTGCAATGCCAGCGACGGTGCTTCCATCCCCGCCCACCCGCTTATATGCTCCACGCCGCGCGCAGGCGGCCGCCGCCGCTGCTCCCTGCCGCGCTCGCCGCCGCCTTCTTCGCCTCCAAGCCCCACCCTCCGCTGACGCCGCCGCCGCTGCCAACGCCGCAGATCGTCGACGCCGCCGTCTCCCGCTGTCCTTCAGACGCCCTCGCGCTCTCATTCTTCCTCTGGTGCGCCCGCCGCCCCGGCTACTTCCACCCGCCATCCTCCTTCGACCGCCTCCTCCCTGCCGCCGCCCGCCTCGCCTCCCGGCTCGGCACTGCCTCAGCCCTGCTCGGCGAGCTCCAGGGCCTCGGCTGCCCCATCAAGCCCCAGACGTTGCTCCTCCTGCTCAGGCTCTACTGGCGCGGGGGCCTCTACCTGCTCGTTCTCGACCTGTTCGAGCAAATGCCGATCTGGGGATTCCAACCCAACACCTTCGCGCGCAACGTCATCCTCGACGTCCAGCTCAGGACAGGCCATTTCGCCGAGGCAGAGCGCTGTTTCCAGGACAACCTTTCGCCCAATTACATCTCCTTTGCCATCATGCTCACTCATCTCTGCAGAGCGGGGGATTGGTCAAGGGCGCGGCTCTATTTCACAGAGATGCTGAAGGGGGGTTTTCTCCCAGGCACTACTTCTCTCACGGCGGTTTTTGCTTGCTGCAGTAAGGTTGGGACCATGTCTGAGCTTCGTCAGCTACTGTCTTTCGTGCATGTCTCCGGTTGCCAGCTCACCTCTGCCATGTGGACGTGCATGATTTCTTGTCTGTGTCGCGAGGGGAAGCTAGAGGATGCTTATAGGATGCTGGCAAAGATGGTGGGTTCTGGTTCTCCTCCCACAGTGGTCACTTACACACCCTTGCTCAAAGGTTTCTTGGGAGCTGGGATGCACAACCTGGCCAGCGAGCTTCTGGGATCCATGGTGTCTTCTGGCTGTAGCCCAGACATTGTTATGTACAACGTTCTGATGGACTGCATGATCAAAGAAAGGAGATATGATGACGCCCTGGACATTTACATGCAAATTCATGGGAAACAGATACAGCCAGATGCTTACACTTTATCTAGTTTAGTTCGGGTCTTACAATTGCCATCTTATGAAAAGCTTCTTCCCACGATTCCGAGCTTGATTCGGTGCTCAGATACTTCTTATGATCTTGTGGCCTGCAATTCATTGCTGAGTGCTTTATGCAAGTCAGGTTTTCCAACTGATGCCATCCAGTTTTACTTTGATATGATTGAAAAGAACATCAGGCCAGACAGTTACACTTACGTCAGTTTATTGCATAGCCTTTGCCAGTTGGAAATGGTAAACCATGCAATCAATTTCTACCGCAGTACTGCTATGAGAGATCCTGAATCAAATTCATATGTCCATGCAACCATCCTCTGTATCCTTGTTAGACAAGGCCGGAACCTTACGGCCTTAAGAATTTTGAGGGAGGCTGTACTTGAAAATTGTGCACTTGATGTTGTGTGCTACACTACTGTTTTACATGGTCTTTTCCAAGCTCGTCTGGTGGAAGAGGCCTGCAGTCTATTTGACCAGATGAAACAATTAGGAATGGCACCCAATACTTGTACATTCAACGTAATGCTTCGTGGACTTTGTAGGACCAGGGATATTCGTGCTGTCAAACAGTTGCTAACAGAAATGGAACTTGTTGATGTTGAGATGGACAGCATATCATTCAACACAGTAGTTGTATTCTTAATTAAATCAAGGCTTATTGACTCAGCTGCTGCAATGATAAGAGAAATGCTGAATCTAGGCATGAAACCTAGTGCCCAAACCTCCTCATTACTTTCTCAGTCTGTTGGCTATAAATTCATTCTGGAGGATAATACCACAACTACAGTTGAAAGTGATGGTTCTGACTCATCCAGTGATCTACTTGTATGCTCAGCTTCATAGGCAAAATTATTTCAGATGAACAAGCATACTGTTACATAGGTGAGTATGATTGCATGCAGATACACAGTACTTAATGATGATGTGTACCCAATGACTTTCCTTGTGACATCAACAGTAACTATTACAGTTCTTGAATAGCTGTTCACTTAGATATGAACTTTTTAAATATCCTGCTCTTATATTTGGGTTGGTCCTTTTACTTCTTTAATCTCAGTGTTAACTATTTAACTAGTGTTTAGGCATAGAATGTGCTTACCTTGTAATGGCAGATGTAGAGTGAAATCTTTGGATGTACCCGATAATGGAAAGAGCTACACTTGTTATCACACTACTAGTAGCATCAGCAACCTGTAGCATCATAGCAAAACAGATTCATTCTATGGTCATAAATTTTAAGTTCCTGCACATTGCCAAATGCCAACCGAAAGGTTGTGGAAACCATAACATTAAATAGCCAATTTTGCTATGTGGCCTCAATCTGTTGTACTTACCAATTAAAAATCAAAGAAAACATACAATAAACCACTGTTTTTGCTATTCTTGCTGTACTGTAATAAGTACTGAATCATCCTCAGTCATTGTGATCATTTTACAATTAACAGTGACATAGATAAGATGCCTTTGTGTCACGCTCACGATACTTTATAATCTTATTTACTTAGAAGCTAACCTCTGATTGGTTGCTGAGGAAGGGAATTCCTTTGCCTGCTTAGGTCAAGTGGCTGCAGCTAATTCTTGTTTCTTTTATTTTGCCTTTTTTTGTTTGCAGTACTATCTACCAGAACCCAGCCAGACTCCATCTATCATTTGCTATGTTCTTTGTGGAGGAAATCTACTAGGGTGAAGTGCTTGTAGCAATCAATCAACTTTCTGGTATACATATTTATGTCTACTCTACAGTGTAGCTTAATTGAGTCTCTTTAAATTTTCTGAAAAAGTTATTTTACTAGTTGGTTGGTATGTTTTGGGAGATATGCTCTGTAAGTAGAGATGAGCATGTGTTCCCAAGGTAATCATATCTGAATTATCATTGGATGGTAATAGGTTGAAAGGATTGTCCTTTGATATCCTTCGGTTTACTCTGGTATAGGTTAGTGAGTTAGTCACCCCTTACACTGCTGAGGAATAGAGCCATCTGCACAGTTTTATTTGGTGCAGAAAAAGAATGCTATGGTATTGTGAATATTGGATCTCTTTGCAAACTTGCAGTTTAGGGGGATTACACTGATATTTTGCAACATGACCTATGCACTTAATTTGAGAGAAATTGCAGCACTTTTACCTTGAAAATGATTTTGCTTGTGTTTTCTTAAGAAATAAGATATTTTTTCAAGATCTCTGGTAGACTTCTTTTAGAAAACTACATGCATCTTAAAGTAATCCAGTGATTAATTAGTTACTTTCTTAATTATTTTCTACCTGGGCTGGGCTGGCCTGGTCCTACCTGCGCCCAACCCCTTCCCAGCCCATGCTCAGCCGATCTCAACCTCCCTCACATTACCCTTTCTTTGGTTTTTTTTAATATAACCCTTTCTTTGATCTTTGTTCAGGCAAGGAGCGTGGCAGTGCTCGACAATGAGACTTTCTAGTTTCTATGGCAGCAGCCCTACACGCTTGAGCGTCTCTTCCTGACGGATGTCTGCCGCTGGCTCATGGCTGTCTAGGAGCTCAGCCAGGACAGCCAACATGACAGCTGCATCATGGAAGCCAGCACAGGTGTCAGCGACAAGGCAGTACCCTATGAAATCATGGGAGTTGTTGCATCCCAGGCATTGGCTAGGAGGCAGACATCATGGAGTCTCCGCAATGGGGCACTGATCCACAGCAGGTGTGCTCACATCAGCGGGGCATCGACATCAGGTATGCCTCTCGTGCCTGATTTGCATTTCCTGCTCCCTTATGTTTCATTTGGAAGCTGCTCAGTTCCAGATGACATCCAAGCTCCTCAGTTGCAGAGATGATTCAGTTCTGCTCTCTGTAGACATTGCCAATGCAGGCCCAGGTCCAGATTCTTAGCCAGTTTACACTGATGGTGCTTTCGATCTATTCCATGCTGGACATGTTGAGGTAAATGTGAATTCTTTTCCACATGCCCACCCAACGGAAAATATGAAAAGAAAGGGAAAACCATTTTATCTGTGTCTGCTCAGTCAGTTTACGGACATAAATGCCTGTGTTGGCTTTACTTCTATCTTTCTCTTTGTGTCTTTGCAAGGAGCAAACTACCCTCCAAAACAGTGTTCGTATATTCCTGTATTTATGGTTTCTTACACGTAGATATTACGGCTTGCTCGAGAACTTGGAGTTTTTTTGGGGGCATTCATGATCAGGCCGGGTAGTATGATGATTCCAGTAGTCCTTGATTATAGTCAGTGCATTTATTGTCAAGTGTTACGTCTCTATTGACCCATAAACATAACATTTAACCTACTATTCTTTTGGTGATTACTATATTTGGCAGTTAAACGCGAAGACGATGTCGCCCAATCATGAATCTCCATGAGCATAGTTTGAGTGTTTTGGCTTTATGTCGATGAGGTGACCATTGGTTGTCCATGGGAAAGATGCGGTGAGTTACCTGTTGTGTTTTTAACCATGGATTTAACTTCAAGCGGGCAGCCAAGGCTTCTGCACAGAACAAATTAATGGCATACACCTTACCCTGTGTATGAGAAATCATACCATTTCAATCTATTTTTACTGACGGGGAGAGCTTGTCCTCATCGTGTCATTGCCATGAATTCTGATCAGCTGTTTCATCCATGATTGCAGCCATGTCCTTGCTGCACACTCCACATCCACGCGGGACTCGGACAGTGTTGGCGCCTGAATGGATAGGCAGCTATGCGCTGAGTTATGCGGGTTTTGCTCCATCACATTCGCCTCTGGCTTCGGGAACAGCCTGAACAGCCCCTCGGTCGTCTCTGGTTGAAGCTAACATGAACTACTGTGTCCGTTTATGTAGCTTGCCAATAATACTAGTGAACATAGGCTTGGTGCATCTTGTATGTCCATGTTAGTTTTGCCGCCCACACACCCAAAGCAGCAGCGGCAAAACAAGACGTATTTGGGATTGGAGCACACTACCTGGGACACTTCATTCTAAAAAATATGTCTGTAAGAACATAAAACCCAGCTTAGCCTACGTGCTGAGAATTGTCAACCAGGAAATGAGGACTGCAGGTTCCAACAAGGTTTGTTGTAGAGGGTTTTCTGGCGCGCTGGTTTTTCAGGCTTGGTCCAGTCGCCCGGTTCAGTCTGATTATAATGTATGTACCTAGAGTGGATTACTCCAATAAAACTTAATGCTGATTATAATGTGGACATGTGTGGGGGGTCCTTCGAACTGGACTCATGCCATGCTTTCTTCTCCAATTCTCCTCTTATAGAAATGAACAGTTGCCATGCTTTGTTTCTCACTCTCTCCACAAATAAATAAAAGAGCAAATGAGCCTCGAACTTAATGTTGGATGACTCCGTGTTGAAGCAAATTAAACAGTTCATAATAAACCATTATATGAAACAGAGATTGGGGCTTCCCAGCAGAACTGAATAAAATAAAAAGATAGTTATAAATAAGAGAACATAATATATTTTATTCGCATATTGAAAACATATTTGTCATACACTTTGAAGCAATAACTTAAGGAAGTCATGCGAATTGTCAACCATGAGAATGAATCCTTCCGAGAACAAAAGTAATAAAAGAAACAAAAGTGTCTGGAAAGACATAAATCTCAGTTCCATCTTTGAAATAATTTATGTCTCTTGTGCTGCAACTGCAATGATAGCAGTATCCAACTATCATCCACTAGGCTTCAAAAGCCCAAGATTACGTGCCTAAGGGCGTCCGCAATGATAATAGTTAGTACTAGCTATATAGTTAGCTGACGTGGAGGTGAGAGGTAAGGAAAAAAATATTTTACATTGCTGGACCCACATGTTCATCTCACAAATTATTGAATTACGTGAAATAGATAGGCTATTTGCTCGTGTCTCTCCTACTTTTTGCTTGTCCACGTCATAATAGTTAGTCAAATAGCCAGCCATTGCAGACGGCCTAACAATCGTCCACGTGCCTAGCAATCGTCGATTAGTTACGAATTATGATGAGAGACGAGTAGCTGGTTTAAGCAGCTGGTATTCTTTTCTAAAAAAAAGAAAAATCTTAGACGAGAAGCTGGTTTAATAATAATTTAACTAAACGAACATACCGAAAAAGGTCCCTCTTAACCGTGGTTGGTGAGCAGTGGGTGGTGTGGGCTCCACCTCACAGCATTTGGATTATCCTCCTCCCACCCCATGAGGGCCATCAGTGGGTCACTGCCTTTCCCCCATGGCTATTTAAAGCCCCTTCTTCCTCGGTGCACACTGCAACTGCAATTGCAAGCATGGGGAGGGAGAAATGAACGGAACACGAACAGCAGCTGCCTTCATCGTCCTCCTCCTCCTCCTTGGGCTACCTGATGATGCAGTGCAGGATCTGCCACGAGGAGGAGGAGGACGTGGTGTGCACGACCATGGAGTCTCCATGTGGGTGCTCTGGTTCTCTCAAGGTAACAGGAACTTGCATAATTTGTGAATTGTGATACACATAGTTAATGCTTATTGATCTGTATGTTTCTTGAGGTAAACAACTACTGACGGTGTTTCCATGTTGATACGCTATGTGCAATTGTTGGTGTACGTCTACGCACGCAGTATGCTCACAGGGGATGTGTGCAGAGATGGTGTGATGAGAAGGGGAGCACTGTCTGTGAGATTTGCCTTCAGGTTGGTGTATGATCTGCATACTGACTGTTCTTGGTTTCTCTTGTGAAATTGCCTGCTTATACTGGCACTATCAGCGAAATGTCGCGCTGTACTTCTTGAGGGTTGCTAATTACTATAAAGTTGTAGTGGGTGAAGGTGATCATTAACAAGCTCACTTTACTTCGTTATATGCACTGTCATCAAGGGTTGACGTACGTGTACATGGTTCGTGAAACCTAAGCAAACGATATTTCTTTTGGGATCAACAAAGCTGGTGGTCTACCTTTCAACCGTAAGCAAGTGCAATGTAGTGTGAAATATCAGTTACCTTGTGCCCAACTTCTTCAGCAATGACATGTGAATTATCATAGCACATTTTACATTTCAGCCAAAACAAAACATTCTGGGTCATTTTTTATTTACATATGCATTTTTTAAAAGAAAGGAATATGATTTCTTTTTTTTATCTGTTGCCAGAATTTCGAGCCAGGCTACACCATGCCTCCAAAGAAAACTCCAGTAGTCGAAACAGCAGTCACTCTCAGGTAAATCTCTCTATATCAACACAAATTCTGTCATTCTGTATGCATTGTCCAATCTGGGCCTTAGCTGATTACAGTTAAACTTAGTTGGCCAATATCATCCAGCAGCAGTAACAGAGATGCCCGCCCTTCAACGGAAACAGACAGATTATTAGGTAGCACATTGTTTTCAGACGACCATCATTCAAACCGCGACGAAAGCGATTAGGGTGCTAACAACCGAAGGGTTGATGAGATCTGATCCATGTCACCATTAAACATTTTAAATGGCCAGCCAGGTAGACACACAAGTGGCCAAGTCCTACCAGATGCCTCATGCCAGACGCCCAGACCCCACAGACCAAAAGCATATCTTTCCCAATTCCCATCCAGGTACAACAGCGTCTGGAGCCCCCAACAGACCTAGGAAGAATTGCAGTTTGGAAACTAAGTAATAACTAATGTTTTCGCCAAGAAATCCTTATAAACTTACGAGTACCACAAAAAAAAGTGTACAAAATAACAGTCGTTATTCCCTTGGCAATATGATAGATACTGATGAACAAAATGTCCATTGCCACAACGTGCAGAGAAGACAGCTGCACTCAACGATATGACCTATGAGCTGTGCTCATGCATTGGTGAGGAAGAGTGTGGTCCTGTCCTGTCAAAAGCGCGGGTCCAAAACCAAATCACGCAATGTCAATGCACATCCACCTCGCACCTCCAGTTACGCCACTTGTCACAGCATACTGCATTAATCCATTGCAGCTTCCAGTAAGGGAGAACGTTGTATGTATTACACTAATTGAAGCAACTAGATATACTATTTGTTCACACAAGGGCTTTATTTACAGTAAAATCAGTTAGCACTTACAGCTATAACAAGAACTTACTGGAGTTTTTCACCCATAAGTCTGAGATAAGGTTTTAAATTGAAAATGTTAACCAGATATAATTGAAAGGACGCAAGAGGAAAAAATCAGAACATTTGTTCAAATTCAAAATTATTTAATGGGGGTCTGTACAGAGTTCTACTTGCAATCCTTTTGTTAATAGATCATGCAATGCTTCTCTTGCAGTGAACATGAGGACATGCAATATGTTGAATCTCCGGAGAGCTTGATTGATGGTGCAGATTACACTGCCTGCTCAGATCAAGGTGCCACGTGGTGCCGGTCACTGATGATTACGGTATAAAAGCTTCTGCAGTCTCGCAGCGAACTGAAATGTCTTTCATCAAAACAAGGCCTGATGCATGGTGTCCCCTGGATTCTAACTTGCACAATCTTGTGCAGTTCACCATTATGCTTTTGGTGTGGCATCTGGTTGCAGTGGTGACGGTTGAAGCAGCAGATCACTGCGCGTTCAGTCTCCTGACAGTGAGTTCATTGACATGGTCCCAGCTGAAAATCGATGCTCAGTACCTGATTTGATAGAACTAACGGCTGGGGGGTATACTCTATTTTCTTTGCAGATGTACTTGCTACGTGCTGCTGGTATCTTGCTGCCATTCTACGTTGCCATGCGGCTGATTCGCATGGTCCAGAGGGGGCAGCAGCAATATCGGTGGCAGATGCTGGAGGTTAGCGTTAGTCCTGGCTTCCATTCACTGATTTCTTGGGGGGCACAGATTAGTTGACTCAATATGCTGAGTTCTCTTTTTCTAATCTGTTTCTGCAGGACCAAAGAAGAAATGCATCAACTATGAATCATATGCATGGCCAGGAGCAGGAGCAGCAGCTAGTAATTAGTATTAATTAAACCAACGAATTTAACAAATAAATAATAGAAGATTGCACAGATGTACACTATGTATTGCCGGGGAACAATTTAAAAAAAAGAACATTTGTAAACTTTCGGTCTTGAAGTTGTACGGTAAAAGCAGCCACATTTTGGAAAAAGATCTGGTGGGCGCCGGTGCGCGGCCCTGGTGCGCGCCCCTTCTGGCGTCGCGGGATCGGACGGAGCGTCCGCGGCCCCCGCGCGGCTCCCGCAGTCCGCTCTTCTGCATCGTGTGCTGCTCGGCTCCGATCGGCTCCGGCTATAGAATTCCAAACGGGCCGCCTGGCCCGAGCACCGGCCCGAGCCCGATTTGGCCCGGCCCTATGCGGCCCGACCCTATGCGGCCCGATGGCTTTTTCGTGCGGGCCGTGTCGGGCGTCGTGCCCGGTTGGCGGCCGGGGCACGGCCCTATGGCCGATTTTCGGGCCGGGCCGGCCCGACCTCGAAAACGGCCGATGGGCCGGAGCCCGGCCCCGCACTACAACGCATAGAGGAGGGGGCGGGGGCGCGGGGCATTGGTCGCCGGGGCCGGGGGGCGGCGCGCGCGCCCCACCACCACGAGAGGGGAGGGAGCGGCGGCGCGGGTCGCCCGCGCGGCCACCGCGGCGAGGACGGCGGCGCGAGCACGGGTGGAGCCACCACGACGGCGGAGGAGGCGGCGCGGCACCTCGGGCCGCGGCGGCGAGGAGATGGGTCGGCGGCGCGGCGCGGCGCGGCCGGCCACCGCGGGGAGAGGAGGGTGCGGCGCGGGCCGCCGGGGTGGGGGAGGCGCCGCGGCCACCGCCTTGCGCGGTCGGAGCTCCAACCCTGCCGCCCTGGGCGCCGGTGCGGATTCAGATCGGGAGACGGGAGGGAGTCCATGAGCAGGGTGATGCGGCTCTAGGTGATGAGAAGCAGGGAGGGGCGGCTGGAGTGGGAGTTGGAGGATGGGAAAATTAGGGTTTCTAGCATTTATATGGGAGATGCACAATTATTATCGGGCCACTTATCGGGCCAGCGAAAATCGGGCCGTGCCTCGGGCCGGCACTATGGGCCGAAGTAGCGGCCCAGGCACTATCGATCTATCGTGTCGGGCCGGCACTAAGCACTATTGATCGTGCCTCGGGCCGTGCTAGGGCCGTGCTTTTTAGGGTCGTGCCTCGTGCTGCGAATCGTGCCCGACCCATTTGGAATACTATAGCTCCGGCACGGCTCCGTTCTCTCGCGTGATCTGGATCCGCTCGCGCATGTAGAAAAGAAAACGAGGGATGCGGTTGTGCACTGAATTAATTTTTAAAACTCTCTTAAAATTATTTAACTCCAACATCTAGTTCAACAATTGAGTGGACATGTTCACCAATGTTCATAGTTCTATTTTGCTATTGTGGAGCCAAAGTTTAAATGCAAAGTTGCTCAGAAACAAATTTCAAAAACAGCTAACTGATGTTGTTTAACACTTCACTAATTCTCTAATTTTTCAGATTGTGAATAATAATAATCTCTAGTCATCAACTTTGAAGATTTTAATTGAGGTGCTTAGGAATAGAGTTTAACTTCCAAAGCACTCCCACTAAGTTATAAATGCACAATTTTAGGATGGGATTGGACGCGATGCGGAAATGGTTCGCGTCCTCCTCCGTTCCGCTGCGCGCCTTCACGTGCTGCTCGGCTCGGCTTGATGCGGTGCTTGGCTCGATGGTTCGTTGCGGTGTGTCCTCCATTCTGTTCCACACAGATCGCCGGGTGCTCAGCTCACCTTGCTGCTCGGCTCGTACGGCTTGGAAACATTGTGACAAAGTTCTAACTTCGAGCTTCGACTAAAATTACTTACTTCAACATGTAGCTCAATAAATGAGAGTATATGTTCACCAATGTTCAGAGATCCCATTTTGCTACTGTGGAGCCAAAATTTAGATACAAAGTTGCTCAGAAATAAAATTTAAAGACAGCCGCAAAGTTGCTCAGAAATAAATTTTAAAAACAATTAGCTGTTGTTAAAATATATTTCTGATCAACTTTGCATCTAAATTTTGGCTCCACAGTAGTAAAATGGGACTATGAACATTGCTAAACTTGTAATTTCATTTTCTGAGTTGGATGTTGGAGTTAAGTAATTTTAAGAGAGTTCCAAAAATTGATTTCAAAACTGCACATCCTGGCCCCAGACTTGAAAATTACAAGTCTGGACTGCCTGACTGTTGGTGTAAATTTGGTACCGAAGGGGGGCACCAACACCACAGTGCTCTTCTCCTCCGAAGGGGCAAAGAACCAAAGAGCCCCTTCGGAGGACTACACCTTCTTCCATTACTGCTAACTCTACTACTACTGCAACTACTAAGCAAAAACTAGAGAAGACGACAACAGCTTACTACTTGGGAGTTCTTCACCATTTAATGCCTTGTCTTGTCAATTACAATGACCCTCCTATATATAGGGATGGGGGTAGATGGCGATTTTTCCCCAGGCCCCTGGTGGTTATTTTCTTCCGAGCCCCTGGTGGACACAGTATTTACAAGAAACCCCTCGAGCCCATACAAAGGCCCACTAACCCTTACATGGGCTGGGCCACTCCCCCAACAGTAGCCCCTCAGCTACTTCGGTTTGGCTAGCACAACAAAGCGGAGTAGCTGAATACATATGGATTGGCCCAGACCTTCCTACACCTTCGGCCATGAGGAACTCCCTCAGGACCCTCCGCTCGTACGCCTCACTAAAAACTCCATTCCGAAAAACCCAGTGGGAAAAACCGGAGTGGAGAAAAGAGCACGTACGCCTAGCGGATTTACACACACACCGACCTTGCTAATGGTTGTCTTCGGACTCGCTTCGACGGTGAAGGGCGCCTTCGGTGATGATGTCAGCTTCGATGTTGTCACTAAGATGGCCTTTATCCTCAATGCTTCTCCTCCATTTGCTTCGGCCTTGCCTTCGGGGCCTCCATGCATTTCTCTTTTCGCTCTTATCCTTCCAGACGCTGTCGAATGATGATTAGCCGCCTCTTCCCCTTCGGTCACGATCACCGGGCAAGACTTCATGCTTCGGGGTGACGCCGCTCATCCCGATGCCACTAGCCCCTCTTGTCCGGTGATTGTGACGAAGGCCCTGGTCCCGAGCATCGCATGCTACGAAGTGCGTGTTGATGAAAACGAAGCCGGAGTTGACGTCGATGAGGTAGACGATGAAGTCCCTTGAGCCACAGTCCAGTCGGCGTCGGAGTAGTAGACGTCGAAGACAAAATCGAAAGTTGATGTCGACGAAGTAGACGACAAAGCCCCACGAGCCGGAGTCCTGTCGACGTCGACGAAGTAGACGTCGAAGATGAAGCTGAAAATCAACGTCGACGAAGTAGACGACGAAGCCCCTCGAGCCGAACACATGTCGATGAAGAGGTAGTTGGGGAAGCCCCCTCGTGCCGAACTATGTCGACGACGAAGTGGTGGTGAAGTTGGTGAGGTAGTCGAATAACGTTGATGAAGTACTAGGAAGCCCCTCGTGCTAGATATTCGCCGAGTTGGACCTGTCGGTGACGAAGTAGACAATATCGACGAAGTCCATGCTTTCCTGTTCGATACTCCATTTGAGGCGAAACATTTTTATTCAAGAGACTCAAAAACTTGCTAGGCAAGAAACGATCTATCTCCACTTGCATCGCACAAACAAATCCGAAGCCACTCTCGGGCCTTCGGGGTATCTCAGCTCCGAAGCCACTCACGGGCCTTCGGGGTATCTCAGATCCGAAGCCACTCACGGACCTTCGGGGTATCACAGCTCCGAAGCCACTCTCGGGCCTTCGGGGTATCTCAGCTCCGAAGCCACTCACGGGCCTTCAGGGTATCACAGCTCCGAAGCCACTCACGGGCCTTCGGGGTATCTCAGATCCGAAGCCACTCACGGGCCTTCGGGGTATCTCAGATCCGAAGCCAGTCACGGGCCTTCGGGGTATCTCAGATCCGAAGCCACTCACGGGCCTTCGGGGTATCTCAGCTCCGAAGCCACTCACGGGCCTTCGGTGTGTCTCAGATCCGAAGCCGCTATCGGGCCTTCGGTGTGTCTCAGCTCAACTCCGGTCATCACACGACCGGTCATTTGCCTTATGCAAACGGAGCCTCGGCTATAACGGAGCCAACTACTTGCCCTTGCAAGTTCAACTCCGGTCATCACGGGACCGGTCGTTTGCCTCATGCAAACGGAGCTTTCGACCAAACTCGGGCCTTTGGCGCGAGCGCTCCCGGCTCCACACTTCGGTGTTATGCATGTATATATGTATAAAAGTGTGCATGAAGGTATGCTTTTGCATGAAGGCTAGGATGAAAAGGTTAGCCAAAATAATGCAAATGACATCCATTGATCAAATTCTCAACTTGAGTGGTGAAACCATGAGATGACCGAAATCCGATAACACCGAAGTCCATATGGAAATCCCAGCAACCACCTGACGAAGTTCAATAGACATTGAAACCAATTGATATGGCTTAGCCATTCCCAAATCAATAATAGAGTCACTATCTTCGGGGTGAAAACCGAGAACTCAAAGGCCATAACCTGCAATAGATGTGACGAAGTGCCCACACAAAACATAATAGCTGCATACACCCAATCATTATGAACAGGGTACGAAGTATAACTAAGAACATGCGCTTAGCATATTTGAGATGAAGGTGCGACAACATGTGATATACGAAGGGTTAGAGTGCCCACAAAAAATGGAGTGCAAGTTATGAGAGAAGGGAGCATGATACTTACATATGGTAGTTGACCCTGCATTCAAGAGGTATAAAAACTCCATATGAAGGGTTAGATTACGAAGGCGAAGCAAACTTCCGTCAATTTGACACAGTCACTTTTGTGAAGCCGAGCTTCGGTCATAACGGGACCGACGCAATTTCGTTATACGAAGTAAGTGACGGGCGGCCCTTGGATGCGTCCAACGGCCTCTGGGGGCGCCGTTACTTACCCACAAAATATAAACTCCGAAGACTACACCCCCCGCACCATGGAGGGGGGATGTTGCTTCGGAAACGTGCGAACGGATAAATACACGAAGCGTTCGGGAAAAAATTGCTTCACTCCAAAGGGTCCTTCGGAATCCTTTCCCTTGCCCTTGGTAGCCCTCTTGACCTCTCTTCTTTGTTCTTCCTCACCATGCGGCTGTGAATCCTTCCACGAGGTGAGCGCCAAACTGTTGGTGTAAATTTGGTACCGAAGGGGGGGGGGCACCAACACAACAGTGCTCTTCTCCTCCGAAGGGGCAAAGAACCAAAGAGCCCCTTCGGAGGACTACACCTTCTTCCATTACTGCTAACTCTACTACTAATGCAACTACTAAGCAAAAACTAGAGAAGACGACAACAGATTACTACTTCGGAGTTCTTCACCATTTAATGCCTTGTCTTGTCAATTACAATGACCCTCCTATATATAGGGATGGGGTAGATGGCGATTTTTCCCCAGGCCCCTGGTGGTTATTTTCTTCCGAGCCCATGGTGGACGCAGTATTTACAAGAAACCCCTCGAGCCCATACAAAGGCCCACTAACCCTTACATGGGCTGGGCCACTCCCCCAACACTGACCATAGTGATGCTCATGGGAAGTTTGGAGTTTTTTTTTGATAAATTTGCTTTGTATGACAGCAGGTTTTGTTGATGATAAATAAGGTTTAGGAGTCAAGCTTTCACATGGTTCAATTGGTTGAAATAATAAAAGATGGTTACTAATTTTAATCGAAGCTTATAGTTCGAATGTTGTAGATTTCAAAGTGTTGACTGACGAAACTCTGAATAACAGAGCCATTCAGTTCGCCCCAGCAGCAAAAGCCGCGCGAGTCGAGCGCGCCAAGTCCCAAGGGAGAGCAGCGCGAGCCGAGCAGCAGCCGAGGCGATCGAGCCGAGCAGCGCGAGGGAGAGAGGAGGCGAGCTGCACGAGACCTGCGGGCGTCCGTTCCAATCACACGTCGCCACGAGGGGGTGTGCACCCCGTCTCTGGTGCGCGAGGCGCGCACTTGATTTTTTTTCCACATTTTGGTCGTGCGTAGTGCTTTTTCCCCAATGTGCATTATGTATTGCTGGGGAATGTGTTCAAATAGAACATTGGTCCTGTTTGGATCTATGGGCTAGAGTTAGTTTTGGCTAGTTGTAGCTCAACTAGCCACAAAGTATCTAAACATTAGGGCTAGATTGAGCTAGTTTGCATCTAACCCACCCAAAAAACTATCCCACCCAAGATGTGCTTATTGAGGCTAGTTCATGTTGGGTCCACCAAAAAGTAACTTTTCTCTCTCCCTCCACCCACACATAATGATTGAAAAAGTACATTTAATGTCATTCTAACCCTTTCATCCAAACACCTTTAGAGCTAGAGTTAGTTTAGTGCTAGAGCTAGAGTTATAAACTAGCTCTAACTCTAACCCTGCTGGAGTATCCAAACAGGATCCATGGACTAGAGTTAGTTTTGGCTAGTTGGAGCTCAACTAGCCACAAAGTATCCAAACATGAGGGTTAGATTGAGCTAGTTTCGTTCTAACCCACCCAAAAAACTATCCCACCCAAGAGGTGCTTATTGGGGCTAGTTCATGTTGGGTCTACCAAAAAGTGACTTTTCTCTCTCCCTACACCCACACCTAATGATTGAAAAAGTACATTTAATGTCATTCTAACCCTTTCATCCAAACACCTCTAGAGCTAGAGTTAGTTTAGGGCTAGAGCTAGAGTTAGAAACTAGCTCATAACTCTAAGCCTGCTGGAGTATCCAAACAGGGTCATTGTACGTAATTTGGTGGGGAGATTTTTCAGTTATCAAAATCTTAAGTGCCTCCGGAAAGAGGGAAAAAGCAAGCTGAGCATAGTACTACCCTATTACATCATTTACTGGAGAAACTAAGCAAGATAATAGTAAAAATGGCAATTTTACATAACAGTTCAGAGAAAAAATATGAAAACAAACCAACAGCACAACCTGTACGAGGACCACAGAAGTGCCCTAAAGTGTTTGAATCCATAAGCTATTTTTTAGCTCACCCTTTTTAGCCCAAATAGCTCAACTAGCAACCAAACAGGTGGGCTATTTTAGGGCTATTTGCAACTAGCTCACCCAAAAAAATTATCCCCAAATACATGCTAATTGGGCTATTTTTTATAGGGGTAAGGGAGAGCGGGGTAAGGTAAAATAGCTCAAATAGCCTTGGGATTCAAACAGCTCAAGAGCTATTTCATTAGAGAGCTATTTTGTTAGGCTAAACTTTAGCCCTCAAAATAGCTATAGGCTATTTCTCCAAACACGCCCAATGTCTAGCAGATGCAGTTCTGAAGCAAAGATTATATATAACCAAAGCGTCTAGTTGTATCTTTAAGGCCCCAGAGTCATGTCACTCGCTATTTTCAGCCCACCAAGTGATCCAGACAAGTTAATCCAGGAGTGGAGCAATTGGAAACAAGATTGCATCTGTCACTACGAGCAGGATGGAATAATTTGAGCTCACCAAACATTTAAGTCACAAAATGGTGAAACAGTACCTAGAGTCACGGAACCTAACAAACTAAATAGTAGATATGTGTTAACCTCATACCAACCGATTGCCAAGCTGGAAGCACCCACCACACGGTACACCAAAAGTTTTGCATGTGATGTGATACATTTATTAAGGTTTATTGTCTTGTACTCTTGTGTAAATCCAGTTAACAAAACAAGAGTGTAAGAAGACAAGATCAGAACAAGAACATGACAAAAAAAATACAATGGAGCTCTAAATTTGGAGGGATACGAAATTACCAACATGTGGTCATCTCCAGTTCTCCACAATATGCAATATAGTCTATAGAAGCCAAAAGAGAACAGCATAAGGCTGACCGCAACGGTGGCCTGCAAAAATCACCCTGTAAAAGTATGTTTGGAGGAGCCTCCAAAAAATTTAACCCTCCAAATCACAATCTGCTGCAACGGTGACCTGTATTTTCCTCCTCTATCTCCTTTTCCACCACGTCTCCTCCCAATTCCTCTGCCTCGCCGGCTCGTCGCCGCCGCTGGTGGCCGCGTCCCGGTCCCGGCCACCGCCGCCTGCGCGCCGCTCCCTGCGCCGCAAGCACTGCAGAAATGGTGAAGAGCCTCACGAGCAGTAGACTCGCCAATCTGCACATACTCATCAATGGCGTCTGCCGGCATACCATACGCAAGTATGCGAATTGCAGCTATCACCTTCTGTAGGGCGCTCAATCCTAACAACCCAGTGCAATCCTCACGTTGATGGAAGTATGTGTCCACCGACTTAACTCCATCAAGAATGCGAAGGAAGACATGACGCCTCATCCGGAACCTACAAGTTTGAAAAATGTAAGCAATATGCACATATTGACAGAAAACACAACAATATGACAATGACATGTTCGTACCTTCTACGGAAGCGTGCGGGGTGTACACGGGGGTTGTCGGCAAAGTAGTGCCGTATGATTCTCGCCTCTCCATCGGCATGGTCTCTAGGCACAACTCGTCTCGTATGCTTTGAGCGGTGGAAGGAACTCTCCGCATCCATAGCTTCCGCCATAATGGCCATCTCTTCTTCGTCGTCAAAAAGCAACTCATAATTAGGTTGATCCTCTGCAATCAAGTACCGAAGCAAGGTGGAATCATCTTCTTCCATTGTTTGGGACAGCCGAGACATTGGAGCCCTGCACGCCAAAGACAAAAAATTTGAGATGAGATAAAAATTTCAGAAAATGGACGGCAGAAATCAAAGATTCCATCAGCAGTTCAAACCACTGGATATTATGAATGCTAAGCAGATAAGTACCTTCAAAACTCAATCTTCCACAACTAGTCGGCCAGCTGCAGATGTAGCCCCTCCGGCGAGGAAGCTGGAGTGCTGAAATGTGCCCTTTTTCTTCTGCAGTATCGATTCATGAACATCGTTAAATGATGAAACGGCCCAGAAAAGACTACTCTATATATTGCACTGGTAGTATGAAGGTAGCTGCATATTACCTGTCCAACATACAAATTCTTGGATGTGCTTAGAACAAATATCCACTTTGCGTCCCTTGTTCCACTGGAAGTGTCAAGGATTTGTCTGCTGTTCTTGAACATGAACTTGCCATCCTCAATCACAACCTCATAGTCCTCTCTTTCTTTCTGCACAAAGACAACTTTGGTTTAAATCTCTAAGGGGAAGAATACTACTACAATCAAGTAAGAATACTATCAATCAAGTAAATTTTTGCTCAGATCCATGCTGATCAGCTCCTGATTCTTCAGAGGAATCGAACTTTTTGCTCAAGAGGGACGGCAGGATGCAGCTCAGTACCGTGTCAGCTCGTGGCGCGTGGTGGATCCCGACCGCGTCCTGCGCGGTGACGGTCTGCAGCCGCCAGCCACGGCCGTAGTCGGCGAGGGCGGCGCCGGGGCCGAAGGCGCGCGGGCTCCTCGCCGTCATGGACGGCCTCGACGTGCGGCGCGGCGGGGCACCGGGCGGCCGGCGGGTTTCGAAGCTTGCGGCGCGAGGGAGCGGCGCGGGCGGCGGTGGCCGGGGCCGGGACACGGCCACCGGCGGCGGCGGCGGCGGCGGCGGGCGGAGGAATTGGGAGGAGACATGGTGGAAAAGGAGATAGAGGAGGAAAATACAGGTCACCGTTGCAGCAGATTGTGATTTGGAGGGTTAAATTTTTTGGAGGCTCCTCCAAACATACTTTTACAGGGTGATTTTTGCAGGCCACCGTTGCGGTCAGCCTAATGTTGGTCGTCCGGGGTCGGACGCGTCTACCGAGAGAGGGAGCAAATGTCCTGCATGCCCCTACCCTGGCACGCCGCACGCCCGCACTCATTCTCTCTCCCTCTTCCTCCCTCAGCTCTCCTCCCGCTCCCTCACATGCGGCGCTCCCTCAACTCCCCTTCTCTCTCCCCTCCGATTTGGAGGCTTCGTAGGCAGCACGTTGGGCGCAGAGGCCGGCTTTCCTCGCCGGAGAGAGACCACCGGCGTCGTAGAAGGAGGGGCGCGGGGGCCGCCGCGGCGCGCGCGCGCGAGCCCCGCTCACCGCCACGCCGAGGCCGGCTTTCCTCGCCGGGAGAGAGGCGGCCGAGCCTCGCAAGCACGGAGCCCGGGTCGCCCGGTCTCGGTCCGCACAACGCCCGGGAGAGCGGCGATGTCACCGGCGCCGGGCGTCGACGGCGGCCGCACCGGCGCCCGGAGAGGGACCGGCGCCATGCGCCGCGCCCCGAAGAGCGCGAGGTTGGGGATGAGGCTGCGCGGGCTCGCGGGTGACGGCGACCCTCCGTGTAGGCCTCCTCCACGCCACTGACCATGGGCTCCTCCGCGTCGATCTCCGCGCCGCCGGCCATGGGCTTCTCTTTCTTCTTCCTGGAACAAGGAAACAAGTAGAGGACTTCTTCACCCACCGGCCATGACAGCTCCGGTCGATTGCTAGCTACTCCGGCCACCGGTGCCAAATAGCCGTGTTGGTGTAAATTTGGTACCGAAGGGGGGGGCACCAACACCACAGTGCTCTTCTCCTCCGAAGGGGCAAAGAACCAAAGAGCCCCTTCGGAGGACTACACCTTCTTCCATTACTGCTAACTCTACTACTACTGCAACTACTAAGCAAAAACTAGAGAAGACGACAACAGCTTACTACTTGGGAGTTCTTCACCATTTAATGCCTAGTCTTGTCAATTACAATCACCCTCCTATATATAGGGATGGGGGTAGATGGCGATTTTTCCCCAGGCCCCTGGTGGTTATTTTCTTCCGAGCCCCTGGTGGACGCAGTATTTACAAGAAACCCCTCGAGCCCATACAAAGGCCCACTAACCCTTACATGGGCTGGGCCACTCCCCCAACAGTAGCCCCTCAGCTACTTCGGTTTGGCTGGCACAACAAAGCGGAGTAGCTGAATACATATGGATTGGCCCAGACCTTCCTACACCTTCGGCCATGAGGAACTCCCTCAGGACCCTCCGCTCGTACGCCTCACTAAAAACTCCATTCCGAAAAACCCAGTGGGAAAAACCGGAGTGGAGAAAAGAGCACGTACGCCTAGCAGATTTACACACACACCGACCTTGCTAATGGTTGTCTTCGGACTCGCTTCGACGGTGAAGGGCGCCTTCGGTGATGATGTCAGCTTCGGTGTTGTCACTAAGATGGCCTTTATCCTCAATGCTTCTCCTCCACTTGCTTCGGCCTTGCCTTCGGGGCCTCCATGCATTTCTCTTTTCGCTCTTATCCTTCCAGACGCTGTCGAATGATGATTAGCCGCCTCTTCCCCTTCGGTCACGATCACCGGGCAAGACTTCATGCTTCGGGGTGACGCCGCTCATCCCGATGCCACTAGCCCCTCTTGTCCGGTGATTGTGACGAAGGCCCTGGTCCCGAGCATCGCATGCTACGAAGTATGTGTTGATGAAAACGAAGCCAGAGTTGACGTCGATGAGGTAGACGATGAAGTCCCTTGAGCCACAGTCCAGTCGGCGTCGGAGTAGTAGACGTCGAAGACAAAATCGAAAGTTGATGTCGACGAAGTAGACAACAAAGCCCCACGAGCCGGAGTCCTGTCGACGTCGATGAAGTAGACATCGAAGATGAAGCTGAAAATCAACGTCGACGAAGTAGACGACGAAGCCCCTCGAGCCGAGCACATGTCGATGAAGAGGTAGTTGGGGAAGCCCCCTCGTGCCGAACTATGTCGACGACGAAGTGGTGGTGAAGTTGGTGAGGTAGTCGAATAACGTTGATGAAGTACTCGAGGAAGCCCCTCGTGCTAGATATTCGCCGAGTTGGACCTGTCGGTGACGAAGTAGACAATATCGACGAAGTCCATGCTTTCCTGTTCGATACTCCATTTGAGGCGAAACATTTTTATTCAAGAGACTCAAAAACTTGCTAGGCAAGAAACGATCTATCTCCACTTGCATCGCACAAACAAATCCGAAGCCACTCTCGGGCCTTCGGGGTATCTCAGCTCCGAAGCCACTCACGGGCCTTCGGGGTATCACAGCTCCGAAGCCACTCACGGGCCTTCGGGGTATCTCAGATCCGAAGCCACTCACGGGCCTTCGGGGTATCTCAGATCCGAAGCCACTCACGGGCCTTCGGGGTATCTCAGCTCCGAAGCCACTCACGGGCCTTCGGTGTGTCTCAGATCCGAAGCCGCTCTCGGGCCTTCGGTGTGTCTCAGCTCAACTCCGGTCATCACACGACCGGTCGTTTGCTTTATGCAAACGGAGCCTCGGCTATAACGGAGCCAACTACTTGCCCTTGCAAGTTCAACTCCGGTCATCACGGGACCGGTCGTTTGCCTCATGCAAACGGAGCTTTCGACCAAACTCGGGCCTTTGGCGCGAGCGCTCCCGGCTCCACACTTCGGTGTTATGCATGTATATATGTATAAAAGTGTGCATGAAGGTATGCTTTTGCATGAAGGCTAGGATGAAAAGGTTAGCCAAAATAATGCAACGGACATCCATTGATCAAATTCTCAACTTGAGTGGTGAAACCATGAGATGACCGAAATCCGATAACACCGAAGTCCATATGGAAATCCCAGCAACCACCTGACGAAGTTCAATAGACATTGAAACCAATTGATATGGCTTAGCCATTCCCAAATCAATAATAGAGTCACTATCTTCGGGGTGAAAACCGAGAACTCAAAGGCCATAACCCGCAATAGATGTGACGAAGTGCCCACACAAAACATAATAGCCGCATACACCCAATCATTATGAACGAGTGGTACGAAGTATAACTAAGAACATGCGCTTAGCATATTTGAGATGAAGGTGCGACAACATGTGATATACGAAGGGTTAGAGTGCCCACAAAAAATGGAGTGCAAGTTATGAGAGAAGGGAGCATGATACTTACATATGGTAGTTGACCCTGCATTCAAGAGGTATAAAAACTCCATATGAAGGGTTAGATTACGAAGGCGAAGCAAACTTCCGTCAATTTGACACAGTCACTTTTGTGAAGCCGAGCTTCGGTCATAACGGGACCGACGCAATTTCGTTATACGAAGTAAGTGACGGGCGGCCCTTGGATGCGTCCAACGGCCTCTGGGGGCGCCGTTACTTACCCACAAAATATAAACTCCGAAGACTACACCCCCCGCACCATGGAGGGGGGATGTTGCTTCGGAAACGTGCGAACGGATAAATACACGAAGCGTTCGGGAAAAAAAACTCCTTGCGGAAAGCATCAACATGTGATTAACACTAAGTACCCGCAAGCTAGGGATTGGTCTGCTAAAACCAGAGACGAAGGGTACTTCGTCACTGTACTGAAAAACGGTTTATCAGCAGCCAAAAAACAAAACGTCGACCACACCAAACACTACCTCAGGACGGTGGTAAAGTTGTATATAATAAAATAAAAGCATGATGCCCCTTGGTTGCTAGAAGAAGGGTGAGCAAGTAGTCTTTAGACAGATTTAATGCATACTGTTTTTTATGTATATGGAAAAACTGTAGGTCAAAATAAGCTGTAAAATGGTTATCTTGGGAAGAGAAAAGATACAGAGCAAAAATGCTCCAACATACTGTGACAATAAAAAGGTATGTGGTTGTGTCTTAGTGGACGAAGGCAAAACAAAAATTTCAAGTTGCACAACTTCCAGCTTACTTCGGAGTTCGGAGCAATATTTTGCAAAATAAATGAAGTAAAGTAGAGTTACTTGGCTTCTTGCGGAGGAATACACGAAAAGAAAGAAAGAAACTCCCTTCAAAAATTGCTTCACTCCGAAGGGTCCTTCGGAATCCTTTCCCTTGCCCTTGGTAGCCCTCTTGACCTCTCTTCTTTGTTCTTCCTCACCATGCGGCTGTGAATCCTTCCACGAGGTGGGCGCCAAACTGTTGGTGTAAATTTGGTACCGAAGGGGGGGGGGGGCACCAGCACCACAGTGCTCTTCTCCTCCGAAGGGGCAAAGAACCAAAGAGCCCCTTCGGAGGACTACACCTTCTTCCATTACTGCTAACTCTACTACTACTGCAACTACTAAGCAAAAACTAGAGAAGACGACAACAGCTTACTACTTCGGAGTTCTTCACCATTTAATGCCTTGTCTTGTCAATTACAATGACCCTCCTATATATAGGGATGGGGTAGATGGCGATTTTTCCCCAGGCCCCTGGTGGTTATTTTCTTTCGAGCCCCTGGTGGACGCAGTATTTACAAGAAACCCCTCGAGCCCATACAAAGGCCCACTAACCCTTACATGGGCTGGGCCACTCCCCCAACAAGCCGCCGGCTGAGCCTTCCCCACCTGCTAACCTCCACTGCCGCCACCCCTTGGCGCCGGCCATGGCCCCTCCGGCCAAGGATTGGGAAATCCCCGCCGCCTGTGTCGTTGGCCACCAAGCTCACCCTCGCCGTTGAACTCCTCTGTCGAGGTCACTTCTTGCTCGTAAGGCGGCAGCTCGCAGTGGAGATAGTGGGCCCAGCCGCTAACGCGGTGGTCAACAGCGGGACGGCGGCGGCGTCGAGCACCGGGACGGTGGGGGTCTCCGAGACGCAGCGGCGGCGCCCCGAGAGATGCGGGACGGCCGGCGGCGTCGAGGGCGCGGGATGACGGCGAGCGAGCGGGACGGCGGGCGCGAAACGGCGTCGGGCACGGGACGGCGGGTGCCTCCGAGATGCGGGCGGCGCGGGCTCGCGGCGACGGCGGCGACCGCGCCGCGGCGAGCGCGAGGTTGGGGATGAGACTCGATTTGTTTTTGAGTCTGTGTGTGGTGGTGGCTGGTGGGACCTCTCCAGTCACGCGGTGCAGAGCTAGCTGATAGGCCTACGGCTGGTAGGCGAGTGACGATCATTTCGGGACGGCTGACTGTAGCTAGAACGACCAACATTACGGGACAGAGGGAGTAGACGTCAAGGAACCGCCCGTGCTGGTTGGCGTCGCAGGTCATTTGGCGGCCGGAGGAGTGGACCCTGCGGAATGTGGCGGCGCGCGTGGGCCGCGTGGTGCGACGTGGGTCGTCGGCTAGCGCCAGGCGGCGCTCGAAAGCCCGTGCCAGGACATGGCATCATCAAGAGTAGCAGGCTTATGTAGGTCAACGTCAATGCCCATCTGGGGGGAAGGCCGGCGGAGAAGATCGCTATCTGTTGCTTCTCGTTGATGTTGTCGTAGCGCGCCAGCAATGTCAGGAAGTTCTCTTGAAATTCGTCGACGGTGCCCGAGCAGCGTAGATGCATAAGCTCGCCGAGGGGGTTGCTCCGCGTTGGGGGGTTGAAGCGCTTGTTGACGCCGACACGCCGTCGACGAAGTCCGGCCAGGACAGCTCTCCCTGGTTCTTCTCCAAGCGAAAATACCACTGGCTCGCGGCGCCTTTGAGGTAAAAGGCCGCTGTCCAGACGCGCTGCGCCGGTGGCGTACCCTGGGAGCGAAAAAAATTGCTCGCACTTGTGAAGCCAGCCCAGGGGGTCTTCGGTGCCATCATACTTGGAGAAGCGCAGCTTATGCACCGGCGGCGGCGGCGGCGGCAGCCCGTAGGGCTCTCCACCGCCGGAGGAAGAGGAGCTCTTGCCGTCGAAGAGGCCCTGCTTCTCCAGCAGTTGGGTTTGTACATTATCAATCTTCGTGTTGAGGCGACTCTGCTCCAGGCGGAAGGATTCGTCAAGCTCAGTTTTCCTCATGTGCTCGTCGAGCTTGGTGGACAGGGTCGCCACCGTCTTGTTGACGTCGGTGACAGAGGCGATGAGACGGTCGATGTCAGACTGGAACTTGTCCTTGGACACCAGGCCGTTCATGGCGTCCTTGAGCAGGTCCTCGGTGACGACCTTATCGCCCATGGCAGGGTCTGCGGTGGGTTTAGTGGCGGCGACGAGGGAGGAGGGTTGTGGCTGGTGGAGCAGGACGCGGGGGAATAGATGGGAATCCGGCGCAGGGAAACAGGTGGTGGTCAGGTGGGTGCCACCACAGTCACTGACATGTGGGTCAGGATGGCATATCTCCAATTTAGCAGAATCATAATGTTATGGTTCAAATTATCCCTATGGTCTATATTTATCAATCTGATAATTGGCAGATAGTTTACAACTCCTACTCGCCCTCTCCTAGAGAGGCTCTGAGTTCTAGGGATAAACTACTGCCTAATCTCTAATCCCTGCCGTGGGCAGAGTTATATAGTCTTAAGACTAGTACATGATATCTATCCAACTAACAAACCAATCTAACAACCCAATTTATCTTTAACAAAAGAATCATAACTAACTTGTGCTTGCAGCCGGCTGGGCCTTCTTGCCCTTGCGCTGGAATTGCTTTCCAAAGAAAGTGTCCATAACAACCACAGCAATAGTGCCCCATCAAAATTGTAAGGTATACAATCCAATTGTGCAGTATTTTGTTAACATAAAGCGCATCCTTAAAACAGAGCACATCATGAACTTTCCAGCCTGTGAATAGCTGCAAAAACTCAATTTAGGCCAAGAGAAAGAAGATCGATCAATATCATAGTCAAACTAATAAATTGAAGGTGTTCTTTTTTGTAATATCATGAAAAAAGAAACAAAGAAATAACTCAGATAACTAATTAATTGAAGAAACGGACAAGCTTTTTCAATAAGAAATGGGCTATATCATATCACCATGTGAATAACAAGCTTTTCATATAAATGCCTCATAATAATGAGTGATAAAGAAGAATTTATGAGTTACAACTGGTCGTTAAAGGGACATAAAGTGCATTAACTGTAATTAAGAAGATTGTAGCCCTGTATCTTGCACATTTTTTTATTGTCACGTGACAATTATATTAAAGTTGATCTGAGATGATAAGACAAGATCGGTAATTCAAATTCTTCGTAAAAGATGTCTATCTATGATATGCTAAATTTCTACATCTCAAATAATGAGTGTTAAAAGAAGCATTTAGAAGTTAGAACTGAGCAGTAACATTTACGTGTCTTGAAGAATGCAAAGGCGCCAGCTATTAAAGAATTTTTTTTTTGTCAGCAAGGTAAAAATTATATTAACTCGAAAGGAATAAAGGATGACATAAGGTTTGTAATTCATATTGCTTGATACCTAATAATGCTTCTGCGTGACTCCTATTATTGGCTCAGTCGGCCTTCACTGATCTAATCTAATATTCCAACCAGACCACACAAAGCACATCTTAAACATTCCCAACAGCTAAGAAGATTTGGACTACTATATCTTGGTAAAACATAATATCTGGCAGTTCCCATGACAAAAGATAAGTAGGCAGGTGTTGCATAAAATAAGAACAGCTATCAACAGTTTCTTTTTTTAAGGAATAACACAGGAGAGCTGGTTATGACTCATGGGCTGTACTAAATGAAAGTGATCCTTGATAAGAGTCAATGGAGCAGAAAGAAACTATCATGTTATAAACTTATTATAATAGAGAACTCAATAAGTCTTAGCTTGTATACAGGCCTCATGAGTCATGACAATAGAAGGTTGCACAGATTCACATCTGCTAGAACATAGCTATAGATGGATGAAAGGAACTTGAGATGAATATACAACGTGAGTTTAAGTACTACTCTGCCAAATTGAAATTGCCCAAAGAGGCCATTTTGAAAGCCACAATGCAACTGTATATGGTGCTACTGCTACAAACACACATGGCTCACAAGAACTTACTTATCCACTTCTCTGTAGAATTCCTAGTGAATGTATATCTCAAACAGAAAAAGAAATCAATCAAAGTTCAGTAATGAGAATTTTTAGTTTAGGGCCTATCTGAAAATACAGATATTGAGCATAAGCCTAGTGACTATTGAGTGCTTCATTTTAGCATTAAAGAAAATATATGCATAGCATACTTGCTCGAATCAGGGGGCCTTAATTTCTAGCCAGCTCCAATCTCTGAGCCTACAAATCAGCAATACATAGACACAAGCATCTAAAATTATCTTTAGAGTAATCTTTGATGAAGATTTACTGTATGTTACAGCTGAGCCTGATGAAAAACAGAACTACAACATTAACTGCCTCAGCATTTTTGTTCCAACAAATATCAATGCATATACTCTTCAATGGCACATTTCTGTACGTGGCAAAGAAAAAAGGGAAGCGGCTCCTAAATAATCAAATTTCAAGCACCATGACAATATGCCACATTCCTGCTGCAACATAGTAATCTTAGAACAACCTGTTGCCGATCTGATTAGGGGGCAGTTCTATTGACGCGACCCTTCATTCTCTCCGCCCAGTGATGAAACACATTAGAAACATCAACTTTCCCTGCCAATTCTACTTTCTGAGCCAACTCGTACAATATGTCTGGTTTCCCAGCCTTGGAGAAATCTGCAGCGAACTTATTATAGTTTATCTGTGGAGCCTTCATCCCTTTGTTGATCATCTCCTCGATATATTTACAGGCCTCCTCTGGCCTTCCATGCTGAATATGCCCATTAATGAACACCGTGTATGAGTTCACATCAGGACATATACCTTTCCGGTGCATCTCCTCCCACACAGCACAACCCATTGCGAAGTTCCTACCACCAAGGAAATATGACTTCATCATCATGTTGTAAGTATGGATCGTGGGCTCAAGTCCCTTCTTGATCATCTTCTTGTATATCCTTGCAGCATCATCTGGCATATTCCTATTTGTTAGCAACTTAATCAGTGCATTGTAAGTCTGGGCATCCGGAGGGCACCCTTTTTTTGTCATCTCCTCCAATACAGCAGTGACTCTGTCCATACGCTTTGCATTCCCATATCCGACAAGCAAGCATGTATAGGTAGCAACATCTGGTTGGCATCTGGCTTCCTGCATCTCCTCAAAGCACCACATTGCCATGTCCATCTTCCCCCGCTTGCAATGGTCGCGGATCAACATTGTATAAGTCCGCGCATTTGGTGGAGGCCCCTTCACCTTCATCAGCTCAAACATCTTCACAGCCTCAGGCCGCCTCTGCCCACGCAGAAGCCCCTCAATCATCGTATTGTGCACGACGACATCTGGTGTCATCCCCTTCTCCAGCATCTCATTCCAAACCCGCCCAGCCTCAACTAGATTCTTAGCATTGCACCATGCCAGCATGAGAGCAGTATAGGAGCGCAGATCCGGTGTGTACCTGTCATGCATTTTGTCAAACACCTGCCTTGCCTCCTTGCCCAATCCCTCCTGGGCCAAAGCGACGAGCAAGCAATTGAATGACTCCACCCCATCATCGAAACCATTCTTCCTCATCAACTCGAACACCCCGACTGCATTCTTGATCTCGCCAGCTGCAGCAAAGGACTTAATGGCGATCTTGAAGGCATCCATGGACAAGGTCCCTGCCTTCCCCATTTCTTGGACCACCGCAACCATCGACTCAAACTGCCTCGCCTTGCCTAGAATGTGGACCATCTTGCAGTAGGTGGTGGTGGTGTGAACGAAGCCACCGGACGCAGTGACCCAGCGGAAGAAGCGGTGGGACGGCCTGTGCGCGTGCTTGAAGCGGTTGAGCACCGCAAGCACAAGTGCCTCGGAGAGCGGCGGCGAGAGCGCGGACAGTGCCGCCTCCAGGTTCGCGTCGGCGCCGGCGGCGACGACGTCTGCGATGGCTGCGCACACGCGGCCCACGTGCTCCGGGTGGCACGACGCTGCCGCCGCCTCCTGCTCCGACGAACCGCCCTCCTCGTCGCCGTCGGAGACAGACGAGGTGGAGAGGGACCTTACGGCGGGGAAGCCAGACGCATCGGCAGCCCAGCATGCCGGAGGCGCAAGGAGAGGAGAACCCGGGAGGGAGCGAGATCTCGCCGACAGCTGCGGGATCGCCCAGCTAGGAAACGGGACCACGCCAGCGCCGCGGTAGCGGCCACCATCGGAGGAGCCAGAGGTCAGATGTGGTGGGGGCACCGGTGTGGGGAGATAAGGTGGGCGAGAGGGGTGTGGCAGTAGAGGCGGAAGTGGACAGTGAGGGCGATGGAGACGATGGTGAGGACGATGAGGAACAGTACTAGGCACGGGCACAACATCACCGTCGCCGCGGAGGGCTCCCGCGGCGGCGAGTAGAGTGGCGACGACTTGCTGGTCTCCATGGAGGGCGGCGGCGGCAGCGGCGGCGGTGGTCGGTATGTGCTTAACGGCCATGGAGGATGACCGTCGGCTGCGCCGGTGGGGGATTTTGCCATGGTGGGGTGCACCATAATTGGGATTCAACGATTTGGCCCATTCACCACGTAATGGGTTTGGCTGTAAATGGGCCTAATAAAGGCCATAACGAACGTGCAATCATTGAAGCCCATGAGAAAATGATAGGTTCAGATGCAACGAAGATCTATGGAACGGAAAGCTTCCTCTAAAGATTTAAGTATTTCATTGTTTGATAGGAAGGGAAAAAAAAGTGCGCGCAAAAGGAATCTAGCAAATGAAGTCTATTTGCAAAATACTATTTTCACATTTCAGTGTTTTGCTAATGCTTTTGCTGTTAGTAGTTCTGGCCGTATCGGCGGTCTTGGAATTTTTTGGAACAATGAAATGAAGATCCACATATATGTTGGAATCATTTCCAACATACGTGGCAACAACTTTACCAACATTGTTGCGTCTCAACACATAGCTAGGAGGTATGTCTCTAGATGCATGAGCCTTGTTCTTGTTGGGGTTCAAATTCCTTCTAGGCATTATTGGATGATTCTGAACCTGCATACAAGTTTTAGATGCCTTGGAAACAGGCTGGTGCTGAGCCTTCCCCTTTTTCTTTGTTCTGTCTTTACAGGCCCCGGAACCTCCGAGAATTTTCTCGGAACCTCCGAGTTTAGCAAGTCTTCAAATTCCTCCTCCTCTTGCTTGTCATCTCCACTTGCCATATCCTCACACGGTTAGGTGTTCGCAAGGATAACCCGCTCTGATACCAATTGAAAGGACCGAGACAATATGGCCTAGAGGGGGGTGAATAGGCCTGCATACAAAATGTAAACTTTTTCTGCAAAAACACTGTCAGACTCCGGAACCTCCGCGATTATTCTCGGAACCTCCAAACTAAGCAGCCTCCGAGAATAAACTCGGAACTTCCGGAACCGTTTAGAACGAGCAAATATGACTTGAGCCGCGAAATACTTGATGGAAAACAGATCTACCAAATTCTAGGAAGTACTTAGGACCTAGCAAGAAGATTTCTAAGCAAAGAACAAGCTAGGGAGGTACCACAACATAGATCGGGGACAAACCCTAATAGATCTAGTCAAGAACAATCGTGAACAAGAGCAATGCAAGAATATAAACGATAGCACACACGAGACAAGGATTTATCCCGTGGTTCAACTCGCCACAAAGGCTTGCTTACGTCCATGTTGTTGAGGAAGCCACAAAGGCTAAGGACCACAAAGGTCAACTCCTCTCTCACACCTATCACTTTGGGTAATAGGTGGAGGCTTTCCACTAGATTCACAAAGGATAATACAAACACCTTGGAGCTTCCACAAATTGGGTTGGAGAGCTTCCAAGAACCTCCATCCATCAAGGAGCAAGGATCCAAGAGTAATAGATCCACCAATCTTGCTAGGGCTTTTCCAAGAGCTCAAGGTCAAGGGAAAGAGGGATTTGCTCACAAACTCACTTCAAATTCCACTCTTAATCAATGCTAGGCAAGGATTTGGAAGAGAGTAGGTTGGGAGTGAATGCTAGGTGAGAGAAACACCCTAGAACGGTTTACTGTTCGGGCAGGGGAAGAAAAAGACCGTTGGGGGACCAGGGGGTATAAATACCCCCAGATCCAGAACAGTAACGGTTATATTTCAGAGTTTGGAACCTCTGAGAAAAATCTCGGAACTTCCGACCTTTGAAATCTCTGCTGACTGTAGCCCGTACGGTCGGAACCTCTGAGAAAAAACTCGAAACCTCTGAACAAGGAAACATCAGGGGCAAAAACAGCAGCAGATCTCTTCCCTTTGGGTATGGGTTAGGGTTTAAGAAAGATAGACTATGAGCACTTGAATCCACCCTAACTCACCATTAGTATCCCTCTTGATAGTATGGATTGTCCTATACTCAAATTCAAAAGATAAAATAAATAAACTTCTCCAAAGAGCATAGGTATCCTTCTTCATGTAATTGAGGGGTCTACATTCTTTCTTTCGCACCTGTAAAACAACCTTATGCTGCACAACAATATCAAAGGCTCATTAGCTCTTTAATTGTGTGGTCAACATCACCAAAACCCTCATAGGGCTTGATTGCACTTACAATCTCCCTCTTTTTGGTAAATGTTGACAACCCAATTAAAGTTTACAATTTAATTTAAAAGATTGAGCTTTTGATGATTTGAGTACAAGTTTCCCCCTCAATGTATGCATGTACCTTTTGAATAGGGTAATATGTCTCAACTGACATTTAATTCGCATACATTGTGAGTAAAGTGACAAGATAATTATACTCAAACCATCGAGGGGTGCAAAAGAAGTGTAACAGATAATACGTGATGCATATGACATGTGAATACACTCATAGAGTTATCTGTTAGCAGAGTTCGGAACCTCCGAGAAAGTTTCCGGAACCTCCAGGAGCTGGAGCCTCCGGAAAAATTCTCAGAACCTCCGAGGTCTGCAACAAATACTCCAACATACAAACATACACAGGCAATGCAATAATATCACCAGAAATAGCAGCTAGATAAAGATAGAAGCATCCAACACATCTAGCCCTATTACATCCATCACACAAGCGTTTTAAAGTTTTCACACCCCACAGTTTGACCATGACCAGACCATGCTTGCCAACAGAGGCAAGCTTACAGTTTTACAGCAGTTCACCAACATATGACCACCAGGAGTTCATGAGAGAATAATTAGCACTCTCATCTCACCAAAAGAACAAAAGAATTTTTTTTGTTAGCCACCAGCCCCACCAGCCACCAGAAGCTCCAGGTCTTCAGATCATCTCAATCTTCATACTTCTCCCCCCTTTGTTAACAGTTTAACAAAAAGAAAAGAAAAGAAGACATGAAGTTAGAACAGGACCTAGGGAATTACTCTTCATCACTGGAGTTAGAGGCATCCTCCTCAGCCTCAGGGACAGTGCTGTCAGATCCAAAGTCAGAGCCAGATCCAGAAGAGATGTCCACGGTGCCTTCGACGGAGTCTCCCGGCCAGCTTGCCTTCCTTCTAGTTCTGCTAGCAGATGAAGAGCCCATTGCCTTTTTACCAGCAGCTTCCTTCCTAAGTCTGGCCATCTTGGCACTTAGTGGCTCAAAGTCTTCTTCTTCTTCTTCAGATTGAGCAGCAGGCACATCTTCAGCCATAGGACTGACAGGGTCCTTCTCACCTTCATCCTCACTAATGGTATACTCTGGAAAATCTGGGAAGATAGGTGGAGGAGGGAGCATGGCATTGAAGGACAGCCCCTGATGCTTCAACAACCTGTTCATGTCTTCCCTGAGCTCAAAAGCTGAGTTGTTGTCCAGTTGCAAAACCTCCAGGTGTCCCTCACCATGCCCCTTAACTTATGCAGTCCAGAGGTCATGGGTGCCTTGCTGGGTCCCTCATCATCCTTGTGCTATTCAGAACTGGCTCTCTTCAAGATGTGCTCCTCAACCACCTGTTGCTTCTTCTGGTGCTGCCACTGCTTGACTTGATATGATGCATGCTCCACATCTTTCTTGAAGCTTATACCTGAGACCATCTCAATCATGTACATGATTGTGACAACCCGCCCAGGAAAATACCGTACTATCGCCTAAACCAATTCACTTTGGTCATTAAGAAATAATAACGTATCATCCTGTCATTGGTCGCCGGGTTAACGCCCGGTAAATCACTTGAATAGTAACAAGGATCGACATATATGCATTAAAACTCACTCGAAGGCGAGTCTAGAGATACAACATAATTAACATCCGAAATTATACCCCGAAGGGTTTAATTATTACAAACCAAAGTTTTTGTCATCACGGCGCAGTTCAGAGTTCGAAACAACGGAATTAAACTAACGGGAAGCGGAAACACCACAGGAGGCCATCCATGATGCTCTCAGTCGTCATCCTCCACCCACTCCAGCTCCCAGCCGGGCGGGATCTCTCTGGGCCACACATCACCGAAAGCATTACCTGGATCAACATGTTATCGCAAGGCTGAGTATACTAATACTCAGCAAGACTTACCCGTCAGTGATAACTACTTCACCAACTCTAGACATGAAAGGCTTTTTGGCCACTGGGTTGCTTTTGCTAAAAAGTAACAAAGAGTATGTCCTTACTTTCAAGATTGTAGCACAAGTTCTAGTGGGTTTAACCTTTACTAAATTAGCCATCTAGTACAGACAAGGTTGTACAAAACAATTAATCAAGCGTAGTATTCGTCAACTTCCATCATTAGGGATCTCATGGCTAGTGGAGTAAGTAGTCTCAAATAACGGTGAGAGTCCGACAATCAATTGATTCAAACCTTGCAAGGTAGACCTAAACAAACGGTGGGATGCCCCTCGCGAGGACAACCACCAAGCGGTTCCCAAAATTCTTCGGGTCGGGATCGAATCTTACAGTCTTTGGTGCAGGCTATCCGGCATACCCCTCGAGGCACCCGGACTCACCATACACCACCGGTAGCTAGCCGTGAGATGTATCCCAAGAGTAGTAATAGTAGGATCCCTCGCCGCCTCATTAAGGTACTAGCTTACCAGTCCCATTCCCGACAAGTGCTTAGTACGTTCAAACACTTAACCCACAATAGCCATTGGACCGGAGCCCAAATCCTATGCTCTTACCACATGAGTAGTCCATTTAAGGAGATCTTATTATTCCTATCTAGGAACCTATTCTCGTGAGTGACGTCATCGCCCGACTTGTAATGGTCCTATAGCTTAGCAGCTATCGACCTATCATACTAGTAAGGACAAAGGTACCTAGGGATCATGCATCTAAGGTTCCATACAACTCTTGAACTTAAATGCACAAGCATCCATAGATAATTGAATATTAAATTTGAAAACTGGGTTAGATGCACCGGGGCTTGCCTTCGTAAGCTATGTTAGCCTGAGCACCCTCGGTGTCGTCGAGCACTTCCACGTACTGTAGCGAAGCTTCTGCTCCTCCTTCCTCGGATTCCAAGACGAGTGAGTAGTCACCGTCAGGAAGATCTACACGGAATGCAATGCAGGGTTCAGGTGATGTGACAGTTTGTTCATCTTATCCAACTCTTGTTGGTCGTATTCACTTTAACAAATAATTAAATAATAAATTCCTTTTATGAAGGTTATTATTGTTATGTGTTTCATTCTTTTATTACACACTTGAATTAATGTTCCCTTTATACTTGATATTTCATGTGAAGGTTTATTCCTTTTTCCTCTCACTAGTAAGGGTGTGTACAAATATATTTATTTAGAAACTAATTCCTTATCAGCAAGGGTGTGTTGTTAGCCTTTAATTAAGTTAGGTAACACTTCCCAAAAGGGAAAAGACTTAAAATGCATTTTCCTTATTTAATCAATCTTTAATCTATAAAGACTTTTAAACCTTTTGATTAAACAATAAATCACTAAAAATTTAAGGAAGGGTTTCTTAAGCATCATAACACCCATACTGAACCACTGGACTCACATGCAAAGCTTGGAAGCTAGAAAATAAAATATTTTGGAAAATAACAAAAGACTAGCTAGCAATCAAATTAAATGCATACAAAAATAAATAAGCACCAAAATGCTCCAATCTTTCTTATGCATGCTCTCTGGTCCTAAACAAGCCCAAAGAACCAGCAAGCACACCTATAAGCTCTACTGATCTTGCTTCATTAATTTACAAAGGAAATCATGCACAAATTAAGAATAAATATTTCTTGTAAACCAAAAATCATGATTAATTCACCAGAGGTGTGATTTGATACAACATGACAGCATGCACAAGGTGGGCACAAAAACATAAATAGTTTTAGCTACAAAAATCTTCTAGGCAGATTCTGCATAATTGGAAAACAATTTATATAAAATGATTTACCGCATAACTTTGTGCAAATTTTGTCCCAGAAGCTAGTCATGACATGATACACAACATATCCAAAAATTGGATACAGGAGACTTGTGGATTGTGAGTTATGTCAGATCTTGGCTTTCCACATTCCTATTTTTCATGCTAAAAATATCCAGAATCAGACCAAGTGAGTATAACAAAAGTTATAGTATTTTTCACCACGAATCCAAAAAAATTGAGTTCGTAATTTTCTGCAGTTTCTACTATTTTCTACGCATTTTACAAGATTCAGCCAAAAGTCAAACACTATTTGAGATCTATCTTTCACCGGGGTCCCCGGAAAACTTTTCAGACTTACACCCAGGCACCTGGTTCGCGTAAAACTCCCTGGAAAGAGTTGGCCGCTTGCAATTGGGTCCCTAGGCATGGTTGCCGGCGGCGCCGGCCCAAATTCCGGTGCTCCGGCGCCGGAATCGGCCGGGGAAAGGGAGGAGGATGGCTAGGGGCTCACCACGCATCGGTTTGAGGGTTTGGTCGGGGTGGAGGCGTCCCCGGCGGCCGGGTTCGCGGCGCCGCCCCGCCGGGCGGCGGCGGCGCGTCCGATCCGGTGAGGTGGGTGGTGTGCCGGTGACTAGGGTCGGTCGGTGAGCTAGATTAGGTGCAAGGGAGGTGGAGGGGTGTCACGGTTGGGTGCGCGGCCGCCCGGAACCGGGGCTCGCCGCGGCGGCCTCTGCGGCACCGGCGGGCGGCTCGGGGCCGTGGCACGGCGGACCGCGGGGATGCCCCGCAGCCCTTCTTATAGCGGCTATGTGGCCTACTTGCGACGCCGGGAAGAGTGAAGGGGAGTGAGGACACTCCGTGGTACGGCGCACGGGGGAAGACCGTGGTTGGTCCGGCGGTCCGACGGGTGCCCGTCCGGCCGGCCGGCGCGGCGCACGGCGCGCGCGCGCGGCGTGGGGGGGGGGGGGGACTTCGAGGCGGCCCTCGGCGCGCGCAACGGCCCGGGGAAGGCGCGCGTGGGCGCGGGCGCCGAGGGGGGGGCCGGCGGCCCAAGGCGCGGCCGGCACGCGGCGGCGCGGCGCGCGCCGGCGCTCACGGCGCGGCCTGCCTGAAAATTTCGGATTGGCACTGTTTGACTGACCATAACTCGAATTTTTGCCAACTAAAGTGCACTGAGTGATGAATAGGATAGTTTTAGATCTCACTACCCTCTACAACTTTCACAAAGGCTCTAGGGTGTTTTTCTACACGGATTTTGCATAAATTGTTGACAAACTTTGAATGCCGCCATGGTTCGGTGAACAGGAGGTACTGCCAGTTGACCAGGTTTTTCACCAATTTTCACTCAAAATTGGAAATGCCAATCTACATGAAAGTTGTGTCCCTCAACAAGCTGGACAACTTTCATAAAGGTGGATTTTGAAGTGTTTAGGTGAAATTTGGAGAACGCGGCAAAAGTTCCGGAGGACATCCATTGACATTAGGGTTTTAGTGGGGTTTGACCATGTCTTTAACCAAGGGTTGACCACCAGGGTGTGTTGACTTGGTCAAGGGGTCAATAGGGGTTGTCGGCTCGGTTTTCGAGGTGATGGCCCAGGTTGACCTAGGTTTGACCACTGTCGGCCGGTTTGACTCGGCTGAGTCGGCCATTAGCGCTAATGACGCTAATTAAAAACCTCGGGCGTCACAATGATGTAGGGAGCATAAGGCAGGTTGCACTTTCCACTTTCAGTCACCTCCACAAGGTTAAACCATATGAACTTGCTGACTGAGAAAGGCTGGGCCCCTGGCAGCAGCCTAGCAATCAGATTTGGGGCAAATCTTCTGAGGCTGGTTGAGTCACTTCCTCCTTTAGGGTAGATGGACTCTCTGAACATGTTGTTGAGCACATAATACACTAATTTCAAAGCAGTAGTGGAGCCATCTGCCAGCTCATCATACTCATAAGAAGAAGCAATCTTGTTGTGGTTCATGTGAGCATCAAAGTGAATAACTTCAGCTTCCCTGTCATCCTTGCTGAACCCAAACAACCTAGCAAAGGTGATGAAATCTATCTTGTAGTGCACTCCTTCAGTCATCCAGTGAATGGTCTCCTTGCTGTCCTCATGAAAGAAAGTGGCATGAAATTGAGCTAGGACTTCAATGTTCCAGTCATACTTGAAGCTCATTATGTCTCTCATCCTATACTTATCCACCAGCTCAAGCACATCCTCCTTCACTGGTTCTTCTGCTGCCTCCAGATGGGTGAAGTCAATCCACTTCATCTTGATCAACTTCATCTTGATGTTCAAAACAGTTTCATAGAACTTGAAGTGAAACACAGACCAAAACCTATAGTCTATAGCTGCCATCTTAGGATTCACATATGGATTTTCCTCTCTGGCCTTTTTGACTAAGTAGCCTGCCCCATCATAATTGGTGTGCTCAATGTATACTGAGTTGTCATATTTGGTGGGGGATGTCTCTTAAGCAGCACCTTGTGATACTTCAAATATGTGGAGTCAATCTCTCCAAGCAACATGTCATCCTCAAGCTCAATGGGGATGGTCTCCCCTTCTGTGCCCCCATTATCCTCAACATGTGCTGCAGAGCCAGATCCTCTACCTCCTGACAAACTGCCCCCTTTTCCTCTCTTGGGGGTTGCTTTTCCTCGGCTGCCACTGCCAGTCACAGCTTCTCTTGCTGCAATCTTGAAAGCCCTTTCACCAGCAGGAGTCTCAAATGGTTGCTCAGCCTCTTAGCATAGGTCTTGTCACAAGGGGTTGCTGACATCTGCTAGAAAGAATCACAGGTAGAAGATAAGGAATGGATCAAGATGGATAGGGATTGAGGATCACAGATAGATAATTAGTTCAATTGATTAGGTTTCAGTGGGATTTTGAATCACAGACTGTCTTTTGTCAGTACAGACTTTGGAACCTCCAAGGATTTTCTCGGAACCTCCGAGGTCTGGGTACTGACAGAGGACAGTTTGTTGATTCAACCTTCAACTGAAACTTAGCCAACAGAGCAAACTTGAAAGGAACAGAACTACAGAGATAAGATGAGGTGTTGCAAGTGAATTACAACTCAGTGGAACTTTGAATCAAGGTCAGCCTACAGTAGATCACAGAGTTCAGAACCTCCGAGAATTTTCTCGGAACCTCTGAGACTCTCTGAACTTAAGTGCATTCTGAATTTTAATTCAACTTTCAACTGACTTTAATCTACACATGCATCACATCGAACAGAGCAAGATACAGGATAACAACCCTCTACTGCAGAACCTAAAACCCTAAGAACAGATGGATCTAGGAATTAGGGTTTGAACTGGGTTTACCTTGAGTAGGGAAGAAGATGAGTGAAGTCGATGATCTTGAGACGCTTTTACGCCAGGGGACGTAGCCCAGAGGCCCCCTCCAGAACAGTGATCTGGTGGCGCTGAAGAGGATCAACTCGCCGGAATGAATCCAACGGTTCAATGTTGTTCCTCTTCTTCTTCTCAAAGATCGACGAGAAAGAAGAATAATGACGCAGATCGAGGCTTCCTTCTTCTTCTCCTCATTGGATCCGAGCGGATCTAGGCCAACTCCCACGAACGGTTCTTCCTCCTTCCTCTTCAACCGCGGCCCACCGACGAAGGAGGGTGCTCGGCCTCGCACGTGTGGCACACGAGGAGCACGGTCACCGGCGGCGAGGGAGTACGGCGACGGCGGTGGCGCGTGGAGGGTGGAGAGCGATGCGGCGCGCGGGGAGAGAGAGAGAGAGAGAGAGAGAGAGAGAGAGAGAGAGAGAGAGAGAGAGAGAGAGAGAGAGAGAGAGAGAGAGAGAGAGAGAGAGAGAGAGAGAGAGAGAGAGAGAGAGAGAGAGAGAGAGAGAGAGAGATGGTGAAAGTAGATCTGAGGGAGTAACCGTGTGGTGAATTGGATCGAAGGGTTAACCCTAGGGTAAACGAATATTCCCCGGAAGATGCTGGATTCCCTTTACTGCTCTTCGGTCGAAACTGAATGCAGAGACTGTAAAGATTGGAAGTTCTGACGATTTTCTCAGAGCTTCCGAGGCTCGGAGCCTCCAAAGATTTTCTCGGAGCTTCCGAAATTTGAATTCCAGAGACAGTCAACTTTCACTCCTTTTGAGATTTTGAACCTTTAACAATTGAAGATCCTTAGGTCATGGTACCCTTGACTTAAGTGGCTAGAAAACAAGCAATCACACATTCAACTATAGCCACTTAAGACAAGTTAGGGATATGAAAGTAGATTTTGAAATACTTTTCAAGATAAGGTTTTCACAAACACTTTTCCAAACAAATTTTCAGAGAATATCAACAATTTGAAGCAAACAACCATGGCATGCTAGAGATCAAACCACGCAACGAGAATCAAGAATATTTAGTCCATTCCATAAACTACAAAACCTTGACTCATCGAGAGGTTTAGTGAAGATATCGGCTAGTTGTTTGTCGGTGCTCACATGACTTAGAGCGATATCTCCTTTGGCTTCGTGGTCTCTCAAGAAGTGATGACGGATGTCTATATGTTTTGTGCGAGAATGGCTTACGGGATTGTTTGCAAGCTTTATGGCACTTTCATTGTCACACAAAAGTGGGATATGGGAAAAGTGACATCCGTAATCTTTTAAGGTTTGCTTCATCCAAAGTAGTTGAGCACAACATGCGCCGACTGCAACATACTCGGCCTCGGCGGTGGAAAGGGCTACTGATTTTTGCTTTTTAGAACTCCAAGACACTAGGGACCTACCAAGGAATTGACATGTCCCCGATGTACTCTTTCTATCTACCTTGCAACCGGCATAATCGGAATCCGAATAGCCAAGTAGATCGAAAGTGGAGCCCTTAGGACACCACAAGCCAAGGTTAGGGGTATGCACTAGATATCTCAAGATTCTCTTTACGGCCATGAGATGGCACTCTTTCGGGTTAGCTTGAAATCTAGCACACATGCACACACTAAGCATAATATCCAGCCTAGATGCACATAAGTAAAGAAGAGAGCCAATCATGGAGCGATATACCTTTTGGTCCACGGATTTCCCTTCTTCATTGAGGTCCATGTGTCCATTAGTAGGCATTGGAGTCTTGATGGGCTTTGCCTTTTCCATGTCAAAGTTCTTTAGCATATCCCTTGTATACTTGGTTTGACATATGAACGTCCATTCCTTTGCTTGTTTGATTTGAAATCTGAGAAAGAACTTTAGCTCACCCATCATGGACATTTCGAACCTCTTTGTCATCGCCCTACTAAACTCTTCACAAAAAGTTTCATTAGTACTACCAAATATTATGTCATCGACATATATTTGGCACACAAAGATGACCATCAATTTTTCTAGTAAAGAGAGTAGCATCGGCTTTGCCTATCTCAAAGCCTTGCTTGATCAAGAAATCCTTAAGGCATTCATACCATGCTCTTGGTGCTTGCTTGAGCCCATATAGCGCCTTATGGAGTTTGTAGACATGATTAGGACGCTTGGGATCTTCAAAACCCGGTGGTTGCTTAACATATACTTCTTCGGAGAGTGGTCCATTGAGAAATGCACTCTTGACATCCACTTGGTAGAGCTTGAAGTCATGATGGGCAACGAAAGCTAGTAGAAATCGAATTGCTTCAAGTCTTGCTACCGGTGCATATGTTTCTCCAAATTCTAGTCCTTCAACTTGAGTGTACCCTTGAGCAACCAATCTTGCTTTGTTCCTAGTCACAATACCAAACTCATCTTGCTTGTTTCAAAAGACCCATTTAGTGCCAATGATGTTCGTATTTGGCCGTTTCACCAACTCCCACTTTTGATTTCTTTCAAAGTTGTTCAACTCCTCTTGCATAGCTACCACCCAATCCGGATCCTCAAGAGCTTGCTCTACCTTGGTTGGTTCAAGAGAGGAAACAAACGAGTAAAATGCGCAAAAATTCTTAAGACGAGATCATGTTGTTACCCCTCTCCTTATGCTCCCAAGGATATTGTCAATGGGATGATCTCGTTGTATGACTTGATGTACACGAGGATGTGATGGTCCAAGAGGTTGGTGTAGAGGTTGGTCTTCATTATCTTCTTCAGCTTGGGGCTCAGATGTACTTGCTTGAACATCCCGTTGCTGAACAATTTGCTGGTTCAGGGTGTCCTGTGGTGTTGAACTTCCAGACCCCGGAACCTCCAGAAAATTTCTCAGAGGTTGAGTTTCAGTGCTAGTTCCCGGAACCTCCGAGGAATTTCTCGGAATCTCCGAAGTCTGTACAGCTCCTGAACCAGTGACTTCTGGCCCTTCGAGTGGTGTTGAAGCTTGTACTTGTTTCTCGTCTTCCTCTTGTGCTTCAACTGGTCTAACATCACCTATGGCCAGTTGCTTGATTGCTTCACAAGATGGCTTCTCATTACCTACAACATTTAAGTCAACTTGCTCCACTTGAGAGCCATTAGATTCATCAAAGGTCAAATCTACTGTGACTTCAATCCTCCCGGTGGTTAGATTGAAGACTCGATAAGCATACTCATTTGGACCATAACCAAGAAGAAATCCTTCGTCAACCTTTGGTGCAAACTTAGAAGTTCGGGGCCTCTTGTTTAGAATGAAACATTTGCACCCAAACACTCCAAAGTAAGACACCTTGGGCTTTTTACCGGTGATGAGCTCATAGGAGGTCTTCTTGTGAAACTTGTGAAGATAGATGCGGTTGATGGCATGGCAAGCTGTGTTAATAGCTTCGGCCCAAAAGATGTCTTGAGTCTTGTACTCGTCCAACATGGTTCTTGCCATCTCAATAAGAGTTCTATTCTTCCTCTCAACCACCCCATTTTGTTGAGGGGTATAAGGTGCTGAAAATTCATGCTTGATGCCCTCTTCATCAAGAAACTCTTCAACATAGGTGTTTCAGAACTCCGAGCCATTGTCACTTCTTACTTTCTTGATTGGTAGCTCGAACTCGCTTTGCGCTCTCCTTATGAAGGTCTTCACCTTCCTTTGTACTTCACTCTTGTCAAACACAAAGAACACCCACGTGAAGCGAGAATAATCATCAACAATAACCAAGCCATATTTGTTACCGCCAATGCTTATGTAGGCCATCGGTCCAAATAGATCCATGTGAATGAGCTCCAACGGGCTTGATGTAGTGAGGATGCTATTTGGTGGGTGAGGTGCTCCTACTTGCTTTCCGGCTTGGCACGCTTTGCAAATCCTATCTTTCTCAAAATGTACATTTGTTAGTCCAAGGATGTGTTCATCTTTCAAAAGTTTGGCCAAGTTCCTCATGCCAACATGAGCTAGTCCGCGATGCCATAGCCATCCCATGCTAGATTTTGCCAGTAAACAAGTCTTGGGAGAAACTTTACATTTGTTGAGATCAACTAGGTAAAGCCTCCCCCTCAAGCGACCCGTAAGGACAATAGAGGAATCCTCCCTTCTTATGATGGACACACCCTTATCCGAGAAGTGGCAATCAAAACCAATCTCACTAAGTTGTGAAACCGATAATAGATTATAACCCAACAGATCAACATGAAGAACATTTGTAATTGAATAGTTTTGAGAAATAGGGATATCACCTACACCGATGACTTCTCCTTTTGTATCCCTCCATAAGCAATGGTTTCTTTTGGTCCTTCCAAATTGAGGTAGGATGAGAACATACTCTTTTCTACGGTCATATGATGTGTACATCCGCTATCATGCATCCAACTTGATCCACCGGAGGAGTATGCCTACAAAACAATTTAGTTCCTTCTTTTAGGTCCCCAATTTGACTTGGGGCCTTCCACGTTAGGAACCAAAACCTTCGGAACCCATAGTGATCTTTTCACATATATGTTGGAATCATTTCCAACATACGTGGCAACAACTTTACCAACATTGTTGCGTCTCAACACATAGCTAGGAGGTATGTCTCTAGATGCATGAGCCTTGTTCTTGTTGGGGTTCAAATTCCTTCTAGGCATTATTGGATGATTCTGAACCTGCATACAAGTTTTAGATGCCTTGGAAACAGCCGGTGCCGAGCCTTCCCCTTTTTCTTTGTTCGTCTTTACGTGCCCCGAACCTCCGAGAATTTTCTCGGAACCTCCGAGTTTAGCAAGTCTTCAAATTCCTCCTCCTCTTGCTTGTCATCTCCACTTGCCATATCCTCACACGGTTAGGTGTTCGCAAGGATAACCCGCTCTGATACCAATTGAAAGGACCGAGACAATATGGCCTAGAGGGGGGTGAATAGGCCTGCATACAAAATGTAAACTTTTTCTGCAAAAACACTGTCAGACTCCGGAACCTCCGCGATTATTCTCGGAACCTCCAAACTAAGCAGCCTCCGAGAATAAACTCAGAACTTCCGGGAACTGTTAGAACAGAGCAAATATGACTTGAGCTGCGAAATACTTGATGGAAAACAGATCTACCAAATTCTAGGAAGTACTTAGGACCTAGCAAGAAGATTTCTAAGCAAAGAACAAGCTAGGGAGGTACCACAACATAGATCGGGGACAAACCCTAATAGATCTAGTCAAGAACAATCGTGAACAAGAGCAATGCAAGAATATAAACGATAGCACACACGAGACAAGGATTTATCTCGTGGTTCAGCTCGCCACAAAGGCTTGCTTACGTCCACGTTGTTGAGGAAGCCACAAAGGCTAAGGACCACAAAGGTCAACTCCTCTCTCACACCTATCACTTTGGGTAATAGGTGGAGGCTTTCCACTAGATTCACAAAGGGTAATACAAACACCTTGGAGCTTCCACAAATCGGGTTGGAGAGCTTCCAAGAACCTCTATCTGTCTAGGAGCAAGGCTCCAAGAGTAATAGATCCACCAAGCTTGCTAGGGCTTTTCCAGGTGCTCAAGGTTAAGGGAAAGAGGGATTTGCTCACAAACTCACTTCAAATTCCACTCTCAATCAATGCTAGGCAAGGATTTGGAAGAGAGTAGGTTGGGAGTGAATGCTAGGTGAGAGACACCCTAGAACGGTTTACTGTCCGGGCAGGGGAAAAAGAAGACCGTTGGGGGACCAGGGGGTATAAATACCCCCAGATCCAGAACAGTAACGGTTATATTTCAGAGTTCGGAACCTCCGAGAAAAATCTCGGAACTTCCGACCTTTGAAATCTCTGCTGACTGTAGCACGTACGGTCGGAACCTCTGAGAAAAAACTCGGAACCTCCGAACAAGGAAACAACAGGGGCAAAAACAGCAGCAGATCTCTTCCCTTCGGGTATGTGTTAGGGTTGAAGAAAGATAGACTATGAGCACTTGAATCCACCCTAATTCACCATTAGTATCCCTCTTGATAGTACGGATTGTCCTATACTCAAATTCAAAAGATAAAATAAATAAACTTCTCCAAAGAGCATAGGTATCCTTCTTCATGTAATTGAGGGGTCTCCATTCTTTCTTTTGCACCTGTAAAACAACCTTATGCTGCACAACAATCTCAAAGGCCCATTAGCTCTTTAATTGTGTGGTCAACATCACCAAAACCCTCATAGGGCTTGATTGCACTTACACTTTGTCCCTGGGCGACTAATCATAGACAATATCATTTCAGCTTATGAGTGCTCCATTTTATGAAGCGCAAGAGAGCCGTGGAGCTCAGGTGCTGTGCACTCAAGCTGGACATGAGGAAGGCGTACGACCGAGTGGAGTGGAATTATCTGCGGGCGATCATGCTTCGATTGGGCTTCCACCGGCTGTGGGTAGAGACGGTAATGAGACTAGTCTCATCTGTTTCCTTTTCCATTCTTTTTAATGGATAGTGTTTGGAAAAATTTAACCCCTCGAGAGGTATTCGTCAAGGAGATCCTATTTCCCTCTATTTGTTCCTATTAGCAGCAGAGGGCCTGTCGTGCCTTTTGAAAGCAAGAATTCAGTCATCGAGCCTCAAAGGAATCATAGTGGCGCCTTCCGCTTCGGAGGTCAGCCACTTGCTCTTCGCAGATAATAGCCTGCTGTTTTTCAAAGCAAACAAGGAGAATGCCATGGAAATTCTTGATGTCCTTAGCGTCTACTGTCGGGCCTCTGGACAGCAGATCAATGTAGACAAATCCTCCATCCATTTTGCGAAGGGTGTGTCTGTGGCCACAAGAGCAGTCATTAAGAATCAGCTCGACGTTCATAATGAAGTGCTGAGTGAAAAATATCTTGGCATGCCTACCAACATTGGCAGCGCGACTAATAATGCCTTTAAGTACCTAAAGGACAGAATCTGGAAAAGAGTTCAAGGCTGGATGGAACAAACCTTGTCAGCAGGGGGAAAGGAAGTCTTGATCAAAGCGGTTGCCCAAGCGATCCCCACATACTCTATGTCTTGCTTCAAATTACCAAGAGGTTTGTGTAAGCATATCGGCAGCGTGTTGCGTAGCTTTTGGTGGGGAAGCAAGAAGGGCAAAAGAAGGACATGCTGGGTCGCTTGGGATGAGATGATTAAAGAGAAAATTCCCTGTATGCCATAGAAAAATATAGCACATGTGCTCTATGCCATTGAAAATTAGAATTTGAGCTCTATGCCATAGGTTGTATTTTTTGATGTGCTCTATGCCATTTTTGATGGCATATAGCACACCAGAAAAATACATTCCATGGCATAGAGCACATCAAAAAATGTAAAAAATGGCATAGAGCACATCAAAAAATACAACCTATGGCATAGAGCTCAAATTCTAATTTTCAATGGCATAGAGCACATGAGCTACAATTGTCCGTGGCATACAAGGAATTTTCTCATGATTAAACCTAAGCACCTCGGTGGGATTGGCTTCCGTGACATCGAGCTGTTCAATTTAGCGCTGTTGGCGAGACAAGCATGGCGCATTGTACAGGATCCGAACTCATTGAGTGCACGTATCCTCAAAGCTGTCTACTTCCTGGATAGCGACTTCTTGGTGGCCGAAGCTGGCTCTTCCCCCTCGCAAGTATGGCGATCAATCCTGGAAGAAAAAGAGGTCCTGCTCAAAGGCTTGATCAGACGAGTGGGTACCAGTGTTGACACCAACATAAGGACTATGAACTGGATTCCCCGGGATGGTATGTTGCGCCCACTAGCCAGTGTACGGCCTAACCCCCAGAGCTGGTGAGCGATCTCATCGACTCAAGTGCATGTTGGGACCGTCAGAAGCTGTTGCAGTTCTTCTACCTTGCGGACGTGGAGGTGATCAGTAACATTCCATTAAGCACCCGCAGACAGGGAGATTTTTGGGCCTGGCATTATGAGAAAAGCGGGATATTCACGGTACGACCGGCTTATCGGATGCTCGTGAATAATCGGGAGAAGAACTATGCATACTATGAGAGCCGGTCGGGCACATCTGATTATAAAGCGAGCGAGAAAGAATGGAGACGTCTATGGCAGGTGAAGGTACCATCGAAAATCAGAGTGTTCCTTTGGAGACTTGCACAAGCCTCGCTCCCGTCAGGGGATGTCTTGCACCACAGGAACATGGCAAAAACTGACATTTGTGCTATATGTGGCTCCAAAGACTCGTGGAAACATTCACTTATTGACTGCAACATGGCAAAGTGTGATGGGCTTTGGAGAAAGAGGATATAACTGATTTTATTGGGGCGCTACAAGAGGAGGATGCCAGGGCTTGGCCGGAGAAGATCCTCAACTCTCTGCCCCAAGCTAATATGGTGCGTGTGGTGGTGACAACGTGGGCAATTTGGCATGCAAGAAGAAGGGCGATCCATGAGGACATCTATCAGAGCCCTCTGTCGACGCATGCGTTCATCGACAGGTTCATTGCGGATCTGGGATTAGTGTCGGCGGCTGCGCAAATCAGGGAGGGTCACCAAGTGCGCTCGACCACAATGTGGTCTCCTCCACCCCAGGGCGTTGTGAAGATCAATGTGGATGCGGCAGTTTCAAAAAACTCTGGACGGGTAGCAATTGCAGCAATAGCCCGAGGATCGGACGACATCTTCATTGGAGCCTCCGCTATTGTATCCTACGGTATCACGGACCCAGAGACCTTGGAGGCCATGGCGTGCCGGGAAGGGGTGGACCTAGCTAGTGATCTGCTCATCCAAAGGGTGCGCGTGGCGAGTGATTGCTTTAATGCGATCCGGGGCATTCATGAAGGGACAATGGGTATTTACAGTCACATTGTCCAGGAAATTAAAGCTCGAGAGGGAGACTTTCATGGCATGGAGTTCGTCCACAAACGGCGCAAAGCTAACCAGGATGCTCACGGGTTGGCCTGTGGCTCTCTCTTCGACACTTTTGGAAGGCATGTATGGCTGATGAGTCTGCCCCAGGCGTTTGTAATTCTATAGAAGTTTAGAGTGTGTCAGTCTCTCAAAAAAAAGTATTTCAGTGTTTGATAGGAAGGAAAAAAAGTGCACACAAAAGGAATCTAGCAAATGAAGTCTATTTGCAAAACATTTTCACATATAAGTGCAACTTTACGCGACAAATCTAGTGAGCATACTATAGTAACCATCGTCTAATGATGCGGTCAAATTTCTTATTAGATTCATCTCGAAAATTTACCTAGGATTGTGAAAGTAATTTTGGAAACTGACTTTATTTAATACCCTTAACTAGTTGTCAAAGTTGCATTTAATAGGGGGTGAAAAAATTTCACCCCCATCCAAACACTGCCATAGGCAAGTATGCAACTTGTGAAACAAATTTACCCGGGAGAGGTAACATGCAAACTATGTGGATAATTGGGAGAGTAGAGATCATTAAGGGTGGATTCAGATGTCTGGATATCCGAATTTTCTGAATTCGTATTCGATAAAAACACCAATATGGATATCTGTATTCGTATGCGTTTTTAATGAACATGATAAATGGATGTATTCGTATTCAATTTTCCATATTTTCTCTATTCGGTTCCATATTCGTATTCAACAAAAATGTGGACTATCCGACAATATTCGACACTATCCGTATTCGTGTAGAATAAAGTAGTGATAAACTTATTTTGATGACTAATTAATAAGTACAAAATGATGTTAATTCAATATTGTTACCTAAAAATGATGTACATTATCTAAACTATTAAAAAATATCTAATATATAATTATGTTAGTCTAATATTACTAGTGATATACAATAATAAATTTAATTATGACTAATATTATATTATTTTTAATGAATAAATTATATTTACTCACTAGTAGCAACATATTTTTTTACTCATTGATAAAACAAATCTATCCGTTTTGTATTCGTATTCGAATCTATTAGACAAGATTTGTATTTGTATTCGAATTCAAATTAAAATGTGGTAAATAGTGACATTCGAATCCGAATTTGAAGGTATCTGATCCGAATTATCATCCTTTAAGTGTGCATTTGCAAATTTTGTATGGTGCATTTGTAGAGATGTGTTTGAGTGGCAATGGATTCCCAAAAGTGCACATGATGGTGAGGGAGGGAGCTAACAAACAAAACAAGAATTTTTTTTTTCAATATTAGAGATACCAAAGGAAACTAGTGGTTAATATTAGAGAAGCTGAACATTTATTCTGTTACAGCTTAAAGCTGAATTTGTACATGACTCTTGTAAAGCTGGCGGTAAACCTTTTGGTTTGACAGGTCATTAATGGTCTTTTATCTAAAAATGACAGGTTCAGACTATGCGCTTTGCATTTATGCTTCTGAAACCATTACTTATACGGAGCATCTGACAAGAATGTTTTTGCTACATGACTACGTATAGAAGATCACAGTTGCCACAGTTAACATGCTACAAAGATCAAAGTAGCAAGTTTACTACTAATAGATAGTCACACTCACATCTTATGGTCAATATTCTTCATTTGGTCCATATACATGATTATCCCTAGAGAACTAGTATCTATAAGAAGTTAAGAACCAAGAAAAACTAACCCTGGTTCAAACTAGTCTTCCCTGTAAGTTTTACTGAGAATTTCCTTTTCAAGAATTAGTTCTGCACATATCAGCAAAAAGGAACCAGTGATGTGCACACTAGACTCCATCATCTAAAAAGAAAAGCACTAGTGGACTCCTCATTTCATGGCCAATGATGATGTGGCCGACGCCTCAGCGATCAGCGATAGTGGTTGACGAGCTTGGAGGCAGGCAACAATGTCGAAAGGGTGCAACTCAGCTCCATCAAATATCAGATTGACTCCTGGTAAGGCCACATCCTTTGTGTTTGCATCATCATGATCCGATCTCGCTGCAGGTGTTGATGGCTGCTCTTCAGAGACGGATCTGGTCGCAGCCTCGTATACTGGAGTGAGTGTGTATGACCTGTCAAGATCCAAAAGCGTGGGAGCCAGTCAACAGCAACATTAGGATTACACAAACCTTAGTGACAAATATACAACAATGTTGGCTTCACAGTGTTCTTCAATCCCCTAAGATGATACCTGAGGATGCTACCATCAAAGCTTAGAACTTCGGTGAAGCATCTTTGTCGTCGTGCGGGTTTTGTTCTATCTTTTTCAGAAGGGGAGCCGGAATGAGTCGGTGACGATGGGTCATGGAATGGACTCCATCTGCCACTAACAATATTCACTAGTTTGCGTGGAGAGGTGTTCTTTGATCCTCCCCGTTGATTGAATAGCCTTGCTGTTGGACCAGTTGCTTGATACTCGGTGCAAAGTTCTTTTAAACTCTTTCTCACATTCTGCATTATCTCATAGTGTTCAGTGATATCATCTTTTTGAAGCATTTGTGACTCAACAACCCTTTCGCAAATTTTTTCACATAACTTTGGACTGAACAAAGGGATGCCGAATTCTATGCTCAATGGTATCCATTCGTAACCTTCATTCACGAGAGTTTCACTTACCCTGTGTAGCCTTACTAAACGAAGGTAACCAACAGTGCTCAGCTCAACTTTGTTGGACAGGTCTTCCAATAATAAAATCAAATTTGAGACTTGTTCTTTTGGCAAGTCAGTGCCTAATATTGTGGATGGAATTGACCCATCAGCATTTTTTAGCGGCAATGGGACATCGACGGTAATAATGTTTCCTGATTCATCAAGATCGTCTATGCTCAGTGGCTGCACTATCACAGCAGAATATTTTGTCATTGAGTTCAAGTAATGCAATAAAAGACTTCCTTTCACCAAGTTCCCTTCAAACTGTCCTCCTAGTCCACCCACAATAGATTGATCCCAAGACCATATGAGTGCCTTCTCGCAGCTGGCTAATGGTTCAGGCAACAACCTCAAACGTTGTCCCTTCATTAAAACGACAGATATTGGACCAGAACTCCCTGACGTATACAATGCTAATTTCATCCAAGGCGTCATTGAAGAGTACGAAGGTGGACCAAAATGTACCAGACCAGATGGGCAGGGTAGAACTGACGAAGATGGAAGAGGGATCATAGAAACTATCATGTCATAGTCCCTGGCAAGTAGTCGTTCCAGCGTCGATGGGGCCAGGGAAGCTAAGCTTTCACATCGAAGAATATTGACTTGGTAGCTTCTTTTACTCTTTGAGGATGGGCTGTTGCCTGTTGAATCGTGCTTGAGTATGCTTTCCTTGCCATCAGATACAATAGTTGAAGGTGACGAAGCATTCCTATCTAAAGCGTCAGAATCACCCATCTGTTGATCCTGTTGCAATAACTCGTCATGTTTGCAACCATTAGAAGATTCTGAAGTTTGAATTGAGCTTTCATTTTTATCAACCGTATTGTCAACAATATCATTTTCTTGACTTTCCATGGTAGAATAGGTATCTAAATCATCCTGCATGCAGCACTCCTGTTTATTTACTTCCCTAGTCCTGTCACTTGTTTCATTTGGTGAATTTCCACCCGACAGCAAACACTCAAGGAAGCATCGAAGGCTGAAAGCATGATTTGCAAATTCTTGTAGCACACCTTCAAACCGTTTCCCCTCCAAACTAGCTAGATCGTTGCATAACTCAGCAATGCAGGAAGCACCAAGCTTTCCTGCCTCATATAGTGTTACAGCATGTGACTTTAAACCTGCAATAGTATGGTGTGCAAGTATTAGTCCATTGTGCCACTTTAAAGATAAGTTTCATCAGGGTGCAAACATTATTTAAAGAGACTTGCTAGAATATTTGGGTATAGCTAATTAAATCAGTGCTACTGAACATTATTATGCAAACAAAAGCGATCAAAGCAATAGCGTGCTAATCTAACCTGGAGAGAGTGAACCCATCATCAAGTATGAAGTTACGTTAGCATCCACAATGAAGCCAACAAAAGCTGTCCCAGAGTTTTTCTTGTGCCCATCAGAATCACTGCTAAGCAACTCATGACCAGATTTTTCTGAGGCGATACTTGTACGTGAACCTTCATCATCTTCATTAAGGATATTACTAGACAATACAGTAGTGCTTGAATCTCTAAGAACAGAGTCAGTGTCCAAAAGTTTCACAGCCCAACCCAATCGACAAGCAAATGATGCAGCTGCTTGGAGCTGATAAAGGTCAGCCTGTAAAGTTGTAGCCAATTCAGCAACTGTGGCATTTTCACTTGATACAACGAATACAGCATATAGTAGCCTGCAGTATAAAAGATCGTGGACTGATTTTAACAGCTGCAGAAAAAGCTAGCAATTAACAATAGCTGAATAGGGAGTGCAGCTCGTTATTGTTAATTATTTAGTTATCAGAAGACAACTGAAGGAAATAACTCACTCTTCAATTGGATCTTCGTAGGACTGATCCTTGTTTGAAACAAAGCCTTCAAGCCTTGAAACTGAAGCAATGGTAGAAATTCAAAAATGAAGCATCACCAAATAATTCATGAGGAATTAAGGTGTTTATAGCAAAATTATTCATTTTCGAGGCAACAGGAAGGAACTAAGCTTCCTCCAGGCACTAGCTTCATCAGCACAAAAAAGTTGACTTGAGGCAACTGTGTGGGTAAATATGGGCTCATGTGGCAATGATTTAAAAAAAAGGTCCAAACCAATGAAATCTTGTATAATTAAACAATGGCACAACTATCTCAGGCAACATACCTCTAAAACGATCATCAGGATAAACGGTGACGTCGAAGTATACCATCCCTCTCCTATAAAGACCTCGTATAACCTCAGGATCAAATAGAACATATGAATTGACTTCCTCCTTACATATTTTGTCTATTGCAGATGTCTCATCTTCTGAAAGCCTCTGTAGTGAATTATCAGTTTTAGCACATTAGCTCAAAATAATACAAGATATTAATGTATTATTTTCCCCCATTAAGAGCAAACAAGTTCGAGTAAAACCAATGCACACATAAAATGAACAAAATGATAGCATTGTATTTTTCTGTGAAATTACAACGTGCCAATAAAAAAGAAAGATCACCCAAGATAGATCTAACCTTAAATTCTTCCAATGTAAAGTTGACGAATCGAACTCCCCACCATGCTTCTATCGCTAAATCTGCAGGCTCTGCTGGTAGCAACTCTTTCGCAATAGATTTGTTCAGCTTCCACATTATCTTCTGAAATAACAAAAATTGAACAAGTTAATTTTGTAATAGGAGTACCTTTAAAAAATATAGCACGAGAAAACATGAATGATGTTTTTTATTTTTGCTATGTGTGTGTACTTCAATTCAAGAAACAACAACCTTGCTGTCTCTTCCTACACCACAGCAAGACTACATATGCATTACAATGGAAACAAAAATGTTTTAACGTAATGCCTGGGTACAATTGATAAATACCTTTGACCTGCACTTATTCATGATATCGATAAATTCATTTCTTCCTACACCAGTAATCCTCAAAGCATCTGCAGCACTGAAGTTTGGAATACTATCATATGGTTGCTCTGCCAGTATTATAAATAAGTTATTAGGACTAAATAACCTAATACAAAAGCAAGTCAATTTCCTCAATAATAACATCTACATTAGTACTATGGATAAAAAATAACAGGTATAGACTACACGTGACACAAATATTTTACAAAATGAATGGTGCATATATCAGAAGCCATATCAGATCTTCTCTGATCTCCACTATTGGCAGAAATATAAATACTAATAGCGATATGCATTAAGTATGTAGATTCTTGAAGAAACGACATTTTCATGTTATATCAGTCATGGAAAATGGTGAAACTTCATGAAGGTTTATAAGTGAAGTACTGAAGTGTGATGACCTAAAATGCTCTTGATTAACAAGTGGTTACCATTTTTCATGGCTTCAAAAAGGATATCACAGTAATATCTGAAGGGGGATATCCTCATTACTCGGCATATAAAGTCTGCAAGATGGTATGGATATAACTGCAAATATTGTTACAAGGCAGTCATGAAATGTATTATAGAGGCATCCAAGAATAAGAATATTATAACTTCCTGATAAGCTGTAAGGAAAAAAGAGCAGTGAAAATACTGTGATAGATGGAAACATGTATCTGAAGAAAATTTCAACAAAAGAAATTGTGTTCCACTAGCAACCTTTAGGCATTGTATTTCACATTTGGAAGTGTAAAGGTAAGGAGTAGAGTAAAATCAGTTGTGTTGCCCTTTTGGAACCATGGCAGGAGCTATGCTATTCAATAAAGTTTGTCCACTGCTTTCAAATCAGTTTATAAACAAGATATTAGCTATAGAGCCTTTTTTTTCTTTTTTCTTGTGAGGTATTAGAAAATTATTGAGAAAGTAGAAGAGAAATCTGAGCAACATACTGCAAGATTTTTGCGGAGATAGCGCATCATATCATCATAATACTCCCCTTCTTTGCATACTTTTCGGGCAAAACAGGATCCCCATGGCAATCGCTTACGTATGCAATAATCGATAATCCTGTGATCAATCAATATTCGTATAAACTAGAACATCAGTTATGTGAGAAATAGGATGCTGCTTTTAAAAGATTGCTCATTCTGCAAAAGGGTTACTAGCTCTTAGTATTTGACTAGGTTCTCAACCATGATAGCATCCATGGTACTACTTCTGTTTATGTTTGCATGTCTGTTGTGTTCTGTTCTTTATTTGTAGGTAAAACTAATAAGTTGTTAAACATGCATATGGTACTTCTAATTTTCTTTCTAACAAACATACAAACGGCAAACAACATCATACAATGTTCTGTTTGCATCAGGCAGTAAACTCTTGACATCACCAAGACCTGTCGCTATGAACATAAATGTAAAATTGTAAATCAGCCTAAGATTGTCAGCACCATTTAATTTCTTCGAACAAAACTCATATTTGATCTCAAAATTAAATGTGCAGAGTCTTCTCGGATAATTCTTATTGTACAAGCAGAATCACACGCAGGTCTCGGGTTTTGATCTCACGTGTGGGTACGTACCTGCGGTGCCATTCCTCTTTGGAGATGAGTACGGCCTGGATGCGCTTGGGGAGGGCCTCCCATGGCGACTCCTCCCTGATGGCCTTCACCATCATCTGCTCCTCCACCGTCGCCGCCATCTGCCGCTGCATCCCTCGTCTCCTCGATCTCCCTCCAATCTGTATGTCCTGATTTTCTTTTCCCCTTCGATCAAAGCAATGCGAGCGGCCTCGATCAAAGCAATGCGAGCAGTCGTACGTCTCGGATCCCGCTCATTTCTGAGGAGAGAGAGAGAGAGAGGTGGGGAGAGAGATGGGAAGACCATTCGTATTCGCCATTCGTTGCTACAGGTGGATGTGGCCATGTCGCCAAAGGCGGTCTCCGCATGCGCCTGCATGCAAAGTCATCCCTCAGAGCAAATTTTCTGCTAAATAAGCTGGCTACAAAATGATTGCGAACAAATTGACTTTACTAGTCCAATTGTAGAACGGTTGCACCTGGTGTTTTGCTAGGATTTTCTCATGATTTACTGACATTGTGATATACTCTCATTCCAATTCTAGTTTTTCTAATATATATTAGTGGTGGCACGAAAATACTCTAGTACCATATTTTTTAGCCACATGTCGTGTTTTGACATGCAGATCAGATTTAACTACTTAATTAGACATGTAACTAAATCTATTTTCTAGAATTGCACTCTTTGTGAGATTTTTTTCCAAATGCTAGGATTGCATTCTTCATGGGCGGAAGGAGTAAGTGGTAAGTGGTGTCCCGTCGACAACGAGACGCCAATGGTGACTTCAAGAATCTATAGATCTGTCGGGTGTTTAGTCTTTCGTAGGTGAAAGTGGGTCTACAACTTCGACTTTGGCGTTCGTATTGTGCGTTAAGTGGTAAGCAGTGTCCCCATCGACAATAAAGCGCTAATGGTGACTTCGGGAATATCCAGATCTCAGTCCTTTGAAGGTGAAAGTGGATTTGCAACTTCAACTTCGATTGCACCGTCACGTTTGTTAAGGCAAGATATTCAACAAAACAAAACCATACTTGAGTATGTTTGAATAATTACTTTTATATAAAGTTAGAATAGTTGCATACAAATATAGAAAACAAGATGATACCCGCGCAATGTTGCGATTTTCTTTTAAAAAAGGTGCAATGTGAAAGTAGGGAACACCAAAGTGGTTTCATTACAACATTCTTTCGTAAACAACATTATACATGGAAGCATGATAATTTTGTTGAGAGGGAACCATTCTAAATTAATATCCTACATTTATCTCCGCTACAGGAATTCTGTAGTATGTTATTCACAAAGACATGATATTAACCACAGAAAATCCGTCACGACCCGGTTTTACTTCAGTTTTTTCTTTTGTTTTCATTTGGTTTTCCTTCCGCCTTTACTTCCGGTTTTTTCCTGATGTTTTCCCCTTCTCGATCCAAATTTAAAATAGAAAAAATTCCACTAATCACAAGTTTTGAACCTCAAACCTTCAACTAAACAAGATAGTTAGTAACCATTGCACCACCCAACATTATGACTACATAGAGTTACAAATCATTTTAAGTCGTCTTTCGTTCTTTTCTTTTCTCTTTCTAATTTTTATTTTTCTTCTATTTATCTATATTTAATTTTCGTTCTTTTCTGGCGTGTTTTATTCCATTCTATATATTTTTTTTGTCTTACACATTTTTTATTCCTACCTTTTTTAATACAGAGTTTCCTCTTTCCTAAGTTTTTTTGTTTTTTCTTTATTTTTATTTTATTCTTTTTTATTTGTTCCTCCTCTTGAATATTTAATCCACATAAAAGAAATTTTGTTCCCGCCTTCAGTAAAGCGCATTCTCCCCTTTTGTAAATATAGTTGTTCTACCTCTAAAATTTGTTGGGTTAGTTCATATAATTTGTTCGGTACGTACAAATATTTATTTCGGTAGTTTGTAGAATTTGTTCGATATGTATACATATTTGTTCTGGCGGTTCATAATTTATTCGGTACCTACAAATGTTTTGTTCCGTTAGTTTGTATAATTTGTTCGGTATGTATAAATATTTGTTCCGTCAGTTCATGTAATTTGTTCGCTACCTACAAATGTTTTGTTCTGGCTATAATAATAATAATCTTTTCTATCTATAATAATATCAATTTGTTCTGAGTCTTGTTTAGATTTGTTCTGACACTACAATTGTTTTGTTCGAGATGACATTCAAACTTATTTTGGCTATAATAGGTTCTTGTTCGGACAGTTGTTCTCATTTATTATAACACTTTATTTTTTTTATCAAGATGACATACAAAGTTATTCTGAATATAATAAAAAGTTGTTCTGGCTATAGTAATATCTTGTTCTACCGATAATAATAACATGTTCTGACCCTTGCCCTGATTTGTTCTGACACTACATTTGTTGTTCGGGATGACATACAAACTTATTTTGGCTATAATAGGATCTTGTTCTGACAGTTGTTCTCGTTTGTTTTGACACTTCATTCGTTTTGGTCTAGCGATAACAGAATATATAACCTTATTTAAAAATACGAATAAAAAAGTTTGTCAAAATATAGTCACGTGAGAACTTGTTTCGAAGTTTTTATTGTCAGAAATTGAAATGTGCAATTGGAATTTAATTTTGATACTTATTTATAGATTTTTTAAATTTTCAAACAACTTGGTGACATCAGCTTTTTTTTTCTGTTTTGCATGCATGTACGATAAGAAAGTGATTACCCATCTCATTCTCTTTGTTTGTTTTGCATGCATGCATGATACTAAGAGCACGGTTGGATCATAGGGACTAAAATTAGCCTGACTAAAATTAGCCTCTAGCGGGAGCTAAACCTCCAAATAGGTGAGGCTAAAGTGGGGCTAAAATTAGTTTTGAGGCTAAACCTTTGCTAGTAGGGGGTGGGGGAGCTAAAAGTGACTAAAATCTCCTCTTCCTCTTTTCTCATTAATAACCACATGCATGCTGGCAATAGCTCCAAGCCATGCCCACCGTAGGAGAGGAGAGAGAAGAGAGAGGGAGAGGAGAGGGAAGAGAAAGGGAGAGAGAAATAGGGACTTTAATGATCTTTTAATACACTTTAGCTATTGTTTCCAAACAGGGATGACTAAATTTTTTTAGCCTGACTAATTTTAGTCATGGGACTAAAGATGATTCAAACAAGCTCTAAGGTGATTACCCGTCCCACTCACACACACAGAGCAGCGGCCTTCGGCGACAAATTGTTTTTCGCTGAAGTGACGCCTAGAAGTGTCCCTGATAATCAGTTGAAGACATAAATATACGATGCAAGCTAAATGAAAAGTATTTGTGGAACAGAGGGATTATGTAGTGACTATGAGAGAAAGTAAGTGAGTTTCAGGAGTGTGAGAGGACTTTCCGATCTAAATAAGTTAGTACGATGAAAATAGATGTCAGGGCACGTACAACGCGCGGCTGTAAGCCGTCTGCGAGCCGATCTTTTCACAGAAAACCCCCCACCTCGTGCTAATGACAAGGCTGCCATCGTCTCGCGAAAGGACGACGGGGGATCATGCTCCAAGGATTTATCGCTGAGCCTGGCACCGTTGTACGCCTGGTCGACAACGAAGGGCCGATCCCGTGCGGTGTTGGAGCTTTGGCGTGAAGATTCGATCCCGGCGTGAGAGAGCAGCGGCTGAGACCTCCATGGCGTGGCGGGAGCACCAAGCTCGAGGCCGACGATAATGGAGGAAAAGGGAGGAGTCTACACTAGAGGAGGGATGTGACAACCCGCCCAGGAAAATACCGTACTATCGCCTAAGACCGATCCACTTTGGTCGCTAAGCAATAGTAAAGTATCATCCCGTCGTTGGTTGCCGGGTTAACGCCCGGTGAATCACTTGAACATCGAACAGAGGATCGACACATGCATTAAAACTCACGCGAAGGCGAGTCCAGAGTACAACATTAATTAAACCTTTGATTACAAACCATTGTTCATGACATGGAGTAAAGGTTCAGAGTTCGAAAATACAGCGGAATTAAAATAAACTAGCGCGACGGTAGACATCACAGGAGGCCATCCGTGATGTCATCACATGTCGTCACCCTTCCGATCAATTCACACCTGCAACAACAGTTTTAAAGCAAGGCTGAGTATACTAATACTCAGCAAGACTTAACCGTCGGGTGATGACTACATCACCAAACTCTAGACATGATAGGCTTTTGGGCCGGTGGAGTTTCTTTTGCTGAAACAGCTGCTAAGGGTGGATCCTTACTTTCAAAATTTTAGCACAAGTTCTAGTTGATTACCATTTCTAAATGTGCCGACTAATTCAATCAAGAATTGGACAAGCAATTTAATTCATCCAACCATATTTCTCGGGTTCCATCATTATGGGATATCATGGCCAGTAGAATAAGCAGTCTCGGATAACGGTGAGAGGCCGACAATCGATTGATTTAAACCTTGCAAGGTAGACCCAAACACACGGTCGGCTGCCCCCGCGAGGACAACTCCCCGGGCCGTCCCCATAAATCTTCGGGTTGGGATCGAATCTTACGGCCTCGGTGCAGCTATCCGCATACCCCGCGAGATACCCGGAGTCACCATACACCACCCTTTCCGGTAGCTAGCCGGTAAGGAGATTTCTCAAGAGTAGTAATAGTAAGATCCCGTGCCGCCTCATTAAGGTACTAGGCTTACCGGTCCCATTCCCGGCATGTGTTTAGTACGTTCAAAAGCTTAGCCCACATGCCCACTGGACCGGAGCCCAATCCCATGCTCTTACCACATGAGCAATCCATTTAAGGATATCTTGTGATTCCTATCTAGGAACCTATTCTCGCGAGTGACGAACATCACTCGACTTCTATCGGTCCTATAGCATGGCAGCTATCGACCTAGCATACTAGTGATAGAGTATAGGTACCTAGGGATCATGCATCTAGGGTTTCAAATCAATTCCTGAAACGTAAATGCACAATCATAGCAAACATAATTGCATAATTTTAAAAGGCGGGGTTAATGATCCGGGGCTTGCCTTCGATGGCAAGGTTGGCCTTGGGCCCTTCTGGACTTGGGTCCAGGTCTTGAGCTACGTTCACGCTCAGCAGCTCTTGGTCGGCACCTTCGTCTCCTCCTTCCGGCACGAGCGTACGTCTACTGGCGGAAAGATCTACACGAAGATGCAAATGCAAGATTTATTCAATGATTTTTATTTTAAACACTTACAAACCATTTTGACAATCAAGGGGTGTATTTGTCGGGCACATTCACCTAGATAAGAATACATTCAGCATACTCTTCCATAAAGGAACAATATGCAACTCTTTATTAATTATTTGTTTTTGATGGTGACTGTGTACATATATACGGAAACAATTTAATGTAACTTCACCATCAGTAGTGGGTAGGTACATTTAACCTTTGTTTAACATGATTTGCAACCACACTCAGGTTAACATGGATGGTTTGGTGATTTCTCTTTTAGAAAGGCTATTGGGTGTACATGGGTTATTCTTGTATTGTACAATTGAATAAAGGTTTATTTATACTTGTCATTTCATGCGAAAGCTTTTAATCATTTCCCTTTCACAAGGAAAGATATAAATGATATTTTTATCCTTGAATTAATTCCTTATCAGCAATGAGAATTAATTATCTTTTAATTGAATTAGATAATATTTTCAAAAAGGAAAAAGAATTAAATAAGGGCTTTTCTTTATTTAATTTCCCTTTAATAGAAAAAGGGCTTTTAAGCTCTTTATCAAGCAATTAAATTACCAAAAATTAATGGGGTGTTTCTTAAGCCTACTAGCATCTATACTGGTCCATTGGACCCACATGTGAGTGTTGGAGGCTAGGAAATTAAATATTATGGAAAATATCAAAGGTTATCTAGTGATTCAATTTAAATGCATATAAAAATAATTAAGCATCAAAAGGACCCAAACTTTCTTGTGGATGCTCTCTGGTCCTAAACAAGCCTAGAGAACCAGCATGTTTGCATGGAATCTCTACTGAACTTGGTTTATAAATTTACAAAGGAAAACATGCATAAATCAAGAATAATTATTTCTGTTAATCCAAAACTCATGGTTAATTCACAAGATGTGCATTTTAGTATTCCAAGACAGTGTGCACAAGTTGGGGTCAAAAAAGTAAATATATTTAACATGAAAAATCCTTTATGCAGTTCTGTCAGAGATAGAAAAACATTTTTGTAAAAAGATTTGCATGATAACTTTGTGCCATTTTTGGCATAGGAGCTGGACATGACCTAATACACCACATATCCAAAAAGTAGCTACAGAGGTTCTATGGTTTTTGAGATATTGCAGATCTAGGGTTTTCACATTTGTATTTTTCATGCAAAAACTAAAAGGAATTGGATCAGGCCAGAATAGCAAAAGTTGTAGTATAATTCACAATGGATCCAACAAAATTGGTTTCACATTTTTCTGAATTTTCTGTGATTTTCTACGCAATTTACAAGATTCAGCAATTTGGATCTACTATTGGAGTTACCTTCTTGCAATTAGGACCCTGGAAATATTTGAGCGTTCGCAATGTGGTCCCTCCGGCGGCTGGCCGGCGCGGGCTTGCTGATTCCGGCGAGGCCGGCGGTGCTCGTGCCCGGGGAATGGGTGGAGGAGGGTCTAGGGACTACCTAGGACCGGTTTAGGCGCTTGCATGGGGTGGAGGTGGCCGGCGGGGGTGTGCTCAGCGGCGGTGGTCGGCACCGGCCGCCGGACGGCCAACGACGGCGCGCGCTCGGCCGTGGCACGGGTATAGGCGGCTTGGGGGAGCTTCGGGGATGCTAGGGGAGGTGAAGGAGTGGTCAACCCGCGCGTGTTTGGCGGAGACCGGAGCTCGCCGCGGCGGCTCCCGGGCGCCGGCGGACGGCGTGGTCGGTGGTGGGGGGAGGTCCCGCGTGCCGCGGGAGGAGCAGGTGACCGCTTAAAAGGGAGCGCACGAGCAAGGCCCGGCGAAGGGCGCGCGGGCGGGCCGGGCCGCGGCGGGTACGGGCGGCGGGCGGGCCGGCCGCGGCGGGTACGGGGCGGGCGGCGCAGCCACCACGGCGGGGGGGGGGGGTGTACGGCGCGCGCGGATTCCGCGGCGTTCCCGCCGTTCGAGGCACCTTGGGGCACGGGCAGCTCGGGGAACACGCGAGAGGCCTTGGGAACTTGCGCCGGTGGGCCGGAAGCCGAGGCGCGGGCACCGGCGCGGCCGGCGCGCGGCGGCGCGGCCCGGCGCGCAGAGCGCCTGAAGTTATTCAAACTGGCCCTGTTCAAGTAGGTTTTTCTCCCAAAAATTGAATAAAAGTGCACAAAGCAATGAATAGGAAAGTTGTAGATCTAACTACCCTCTACAACTTTCAAAAAGGCCATATAGTGTTTTTCTCAACGGATTTTGCAGGAACGTCGTGCCAACTTTGAATGTCGGCCTGTTCTGGAAAACAGGAAAATCTGTCTTGCAAGGGGTTTTTCACAATTTTCCACCCAAAATTTGAAATGCCAATCTACATGAAAGTTGTGTCCCTCAACAAGATGGACAACTTTCATAAAGGTAGATTTTGAAGTGTTTAGGTGAATTTTGGGGAACGCGGCAAAAGTTCCGGACGACATTCGCTGACGTCAATGGTCAAGCGGGTTTTGACCGTGTCTTTGACCACAGGTTGACTACGGGTGTGTATAGGCTTGGTCAAGGGGTTCATCGGGGTTCATTGGCGAGGTTTTCGGGTGATGACCCAGGTTGACCTAGGTTTGACCGGTGTTTGACTGATTTGACCCGGCTGATCCGGTCATTAGTGTTAATGACGGTAATTAAAAACCTGGGGCGTCACAAGGGAGGATGACCTTTGCGCCCCGAATCGAGCTTCACCGCACCATGGAGCTGGGAGGTTTGTTGCCGCCACCGCCGCTGTGAGCAGAGGAGAGATAGGGAGGGGTTGGTCGGAGGGGAGGGAAGAGGAGCGCTAGCTAGCGGGGAGGGGGGAGAAGGATCACTGGCTGGAGGAAAAGGGAAGAGGGAAGCGGTGTTCCGCTCCGGCCATTGGCTGCTGTGTCGTAGCATGCCTAGGGATGGCAGTGGGTCGGGTTTGGAGCGTATATCTACGGATTTTGGGTATGTAGGTTGTAGGTTTGGTTCAGATTTTCACCCACGGGTTCACGGATTTGAATATCCGCAACACTGTGGGTTTGGGGCGGATTCTATATTTTGCCCGTGGATATCCGTTGGAGCTCTGAAAATTTTATCCCAATAAACCCACATAAGGAATTCTAATCACAGAAGAAATATTATTGTTGTTGCTTCTTATTATACTCAACTTGTTAATTTATGATCCTCTGAACATGTAACTAATTTGCAATTCTATTTTTATTTCACAGGTGAAGTTGATTCCACCATAACGGATGAATGATAAATTGTCGAATATTTGTAACCATCTAGGCCCTTTCGCACCTTTGGTAAGGGTGTGTTTCGGTGATAAATGACAACCATATGCTTGTGACTAACCTTTGTTTTGTAGCGGATATTATGTTGGGTTATTGTCACAAGTGTTGAATGAAAAGAGACCCCTCAATTTGAATTCATGGACGATAAATGGATGAATACTACAAGGCTAAGGACTTTGATAGTTCCAAGTGTCACAAGGAGATGAAGGACACTTGGATTGCTAGTTTGTAGTGTTTGATCGTACTATTAAGAGGCGTTCGTGCACTAGTAGCTTGACCATGCACCAAAAGCCGTGAAAATATGCACACTCAAGTTCCTTGGTTGTCATCTAGATCAGAGAGTTCATGGAAGCAAGGTTGAAGCAAAAGAATCGACGGAAAACTCAAAGGCGCTTGAATTGGACGAGTTAAAATGAAAATCATAGCGTCGGATGAACCGACACCCTTATTTCTACATGCGTCGGATGAGTTATGTGGCCAAAGGATTCAAAATAGACCGTCGGATGAACCGACAGTACAGGCACTGGTTCATCCGACGCCTTAGGGTTTGGCAACAGTAAGGGTCAAGGCTCAGCACCTTCAGCACCAGACGATCCGATGCCTTGACCAACAGTTCATCCGACGGTTGCATTTAAAACATACAGAGACGCGCCAAAACTTCTGCGTCAGCACCGGATGGACCGACGCTTCGATGTTGACTCAACGGTTCATCCGACGGTTATATTTGAAACATACAATACCGCCCTGAGTGACAAGTCTTCAACACCGGATGGTCCGACGGGGCGTCGGTGTATAGCGTCGGTGCATTGTCTGGGTTTCTTGGTTCAATGGCTATATTGGAGTCTGTGAGTGATCGGATGATCCGACGCTTGCGCAGGGGGAGACCATCGGTTCATCCGACGGTACTATTTTTGCAGGAAACCTTTTCTAACGGCTAGCCTCCCTTGTGTAACGCCCGCGTTTTTAGCTCTTAATAAATCACCTAATCACGTGTGATTTCAAAACCTTCCCGCTGAGCTCAATTATCCCCTTCTAAACCCCGGTCACCATCTTCCCCCCCTCGGCGCGCCTGCCACGAATCCCGCCGGCCCCGTCCGCACTCGGCCGTCGCCCACCGCGTGCCGCCCCCAACACCGTTGTCGGCCACCACGCCGGGAATCCCGCGCCCGCCGCGGTTTCGCCGGCCGGTCCGCCTCGCCATCATCGCCGTCCCGAAAATCACGCAGACGCCCGAAACCGGGAAACCCCGCAAAATTCTTTTTTCCTCCTCCCTCCTAATTTTCCTAGCATTCTCCTAATTTTCTAAATCTCTTTTCCTTCCCTTTTCCTATTTTTCCCTTTCCTATTTTCCTTTTCCTCATTTCTCTTTTGTCTTTTTCCTTTTTCCCTTTTTCTTCCTTTCTTGCTTTCCTTCTTCCTTCTCCTTCCTTCGTTCCAGCGCCGCGCCTCTGCCTCGGCCTAGGGCCGACCGCGCCGGCCAACCGCGCGCCCCGGGCGACGCCACCCGGCCCCGCTCCCACCGCCCGAGGCGTCCCGTCCACGCCACGACGCGACCCATCCCTGCAGCACGACGTCAGGCCGCCATTAACCCCCTGCCCGACCGGTCACCTCCACCACCTCCATCGCCGACCGCTCCACGTCGCCGCTACCAAGGTCAGCTCGCCCCTGCACGACGAGTCGCATCCAACAGTGCCCGATTGGCCGCGAATTCCAGCCGAGAGCCCCGCTGGTCGGGTCAACGGTGAGATTTTTCCTCGAACCGCCATTGTTGGCCAACAAGCACCTCGTGCCGAATCCTGACCCTTCCGCCGCCTTCTCGCGCCTATAAATGGAGGCCGGTTGCTCACCGCCTCACCCCGCACCGCCGCAAGCCATCTCCCCTCCCCCATTGCACTCCACCGCGCCGCCACCCGAGCTGCCCCAACCGACAGTCCGCCGCCGCCCACGATCTGCCTCCACAACGCACCCTAGCCCAAGGTGAGGATGGGAGAAGAACCCCCTCGTCGCCCTCTTTCTTCCCCCCCTCTCGCCGTCCACGACCATGCCCGGAAGGCCGGCGGGCCGCCACCGCCCCCCCTTCCACCTCTGTTCTGATGCGAGCTAGGGGAGGAAGAAGGGCATTTTGCCCCTGACCCCCTGCCCTTTCCTCCTTTTCCACCGAGCACCCCCCCTTCTTTATTCTCTCTCCCCTCTCTTCCAAGTAGACCCTAACCTTTAAGCTGTACCACAAAAACAACCCTGTCCCTTTACAATTAGACCCTTAGGCTATTCTAGTTAAACCCTCACCCTGTCTGAATATTATAATTAGGCCCTTCTTCCTTAAACCTAAATTACTAATAGGCCCTTAACCACATAATTAGCCCTAAACACCCCCTTTAACCCATCATTTCATGCACAATTGTAATTCAAATCGTGCCCCAAAATTCATCACACCCGTCCCGAGAATACCTTTACCAATCCATCACCCAAACCCCCTGCATAACATTTATTCCTCCATTTTATTTAATTACTTTTCCTCGAGCTCAGCCAGAAGAATTGTGTGTACTTATATTGATTGCATGCTTGCTTGTGTGTGCGCTATAGCCGACGGAGTGAACGAAGGAGGGTACCACGAGCTGGAGCTTGGAACCGAGTACTGCGAGCAGGAGCCCGAGATCCTGAAAACGCCGAGTCGGGACTCCCCGAGGACTTCGAAGACGGCAAGTTCAATCTCATCCTTTGATGCATGCTTTGGCCCCAGTTTTATAAACATAACCCTATGACCTGTTTTATAAATTGCATATTGTTTTACTGAAAAAACTGGTAGGATAGCCACCCTTGATTGCTATGATTGAACCTTGTTTGGCCTAAATGATTTCTTTAAAATGGTGGGAGTGTTTTAAAAATGGGAATGGGATATTTTGGAAAACGAGTAAAGAACTGGGTAGACAGGATGGACGTGTGTGTCAGGAGTATGGGTGAGCTCGTACCTGTGTGGTTGAGCATGTCGGGAGTTGTCCATCTTGTCGTTAAGGACTGGGTTGCGTGACATCTCACCTGGCCTAATTATCGTACAACCACTTGACTGTTGTATGTGGCAACAGCTTAGCATAAATCCCACTAGTTAATCTACTTGCCATCTGGTGTGCGGATGAGCAACGGGAGACCAAGGAGTAGGGGTACGCTCTGTGTGAGGTACGCCCTGGTTATGTGAGATAACCCCTTGGTTGCTTCCGTGGTGGCTCGTAGGGTTAGCTAAGGTGGGTAATGGCTTTGCTAGGATCCGCACCGGCACTAAGGTGTTCGTGTGGCGGTACCCTACTTGTTGGTAAAGATGTACAACCTCTGCAGAGTGTTAAACCTATTCGAATAGCCGTGTCCACGGTATTGGACGAGCCATTGTGTGGTCACAAAACTAGTGTTTGGGTTTGGGATGTTTTTATAGTGTGAGTTGTTTTCTGGGAAAGGGTGAGGCTGTGTGCCTGGACTACTGCGGACGGGGAGTCCGGTAGGCCCTAATTGGTTTTTCCCAAAACTACTGAGTTACTTGGGTTATAAAAATTGTTTGTGAAAACCTTTTCAAAAATAAACCCTTGCATGAGTAAATGAGTTTGCAAAATAAACCTTAACCTGATCCTTGTTATATCCTGTGCATGATCTGCTTATAAGCCCCTCCGTGGGTGGGGTTGAACTTGTTGAGTACGTTTGTACTCACCCTTGTTTAACTAATTGTTTTTCAGAGGAGGATCCCGACTTCGTTCCCGAAGACGTCGAGGAGGTCGCTGCCCTACACCCAACCATGCCTGTGAATTCAGGGCCTCCACAGAGCGCTTCCATGGTGTGGTACTCTGATGAGGCTTTGGAAGCCTTCACTATTGTAGTTTGGTCTTTAGCTTTTGTGTTGTTCCTCGTGGCATTGGCGCTTCTGTGCCCACTATGCCGTCGTGATGTAAGGGACTGAACCACCTGTTGTAATAAATGTGTTGCCAACCTCCTAGGACGGGTATTTGTGTCACATTTAGTCACCTCTGATGAGGGGACGCTTTAGGTGGTATCAGATCCGCAGGTTGGCCGTAGGACGCGACCCCTAGGATCCGAGACCTCCTCTGGCCCTCTCTAACCTTTCCTCTGCTGAGTTCACCTTTTCCCAAATTCCTTACCTTGATCCTTGCCTGGTTCCAGATGGCTAACCTGGAATGGAACGGAGGCGTCTGCCTCGCACAGCCTGGTCTACCTAACTTGCTTCTACTCAGCTTGGAGCACGTCGGAGTGAGGGACCCACTGGAATTCATCTATCGGGAATACGAGCGCTATGGCACCCTTCGGTGTAAAGTGCTGATCTTCGTGGGTAGAAGCGCACTCTACCCCGACATCGAACCCTGGTTCATCTCCACCACTGGGTTTCGTTTTCAAGACACCTACCCGAAGGCTGCCCAGAAGGCCCTGCGACGTCTACGAGTGGTTTATAGGCAGCATCTTAGAAGGACTCCAATGGGATTTTCCCACCCTCTAGAGGTATAGGACGCTCATGGATTGACCGCGTGAGAGGACTAGAAAGGGAAGAAGAGGACTTAGAAGATGCAGTTTCCCACTTTTCTATCTACCTCAATGGCCTAGACCACCTCAACCATGAACAAGCCCAGCAGCTGAAGCACCAGATCGACAGGGCGGAAAGAGCCGAGCAAAGGATAGAATTTGAAAGGGTGAAGACAACAATGGTGGAAGTTTCCCTAGCCAACATGGAGCAAGATTACCTTAGGGAAAGGGAGCACACTCTAATGGCCAATAAAGCCCTATGGGATGAGGACAGGGAACGTAGAAGGAGAGAAGAAGCCGGATTAGAGGAAGATGAACCCGAAGAAACTCATTGGGACAAAGGAACCCAGAACGAGGACGTGATACTGGAGCAAGACCTCCCACCAAAAAAGCGTCGCATTCAGATGGAGGAAGAGTCCCCATGAGGATAGACTGAAACGCCTAGGCTAAAGCTGTGTTCTAGTAATAATAAGTGTACCCCGAGGAGTGTACCCCAACATGTTGCTAAATAAAACTATCTATCTTTTGTACCCTACCCTTTGCACAACTTGTTCAAATCTACCCTTGTTTTCAGATGGCTGAAGATGGATGGACCCAAGGCGTGTGTCAGGAGGAGCCTGGTTTTGCTCGCCTCCTTATCAACTCCCTGGAGCGCCTCGGTATCACTAAACGCCCTAGGTACTACAACAGAGAGTATGAGCAACTCGGCACTCTTAGCTATAGGGTGGTCCTTTCCATATCTAGAAACAACCGCTACTCCAACGTCGAGCCGTGGCGCGTGACTGCCACAGGGTTTCGACACCGAGACACCACCCCTTGGCCCTCAGAAAAGCCCTCCGCTACCTGTGTTGGATCTACGAGGAACACCTCGTCCCCACACCGATGAGGTATTTTTCCCCGCCATCAGAACCCCAGTCTAGCAGGCCCGCATGAGAAACGTGGAACGACGCCGCCACCAGGAAGACCTTTTGTACCATATAGTTGCCTACCTCGTCTCCCTAGACAAACTCTTTGATGACCAGGCCAAGCTCCTGAGGGAGCAAATCAGCTGGGCCGAGCAAGCGGAAGTCATAGTAAGGATGCACCAAGTCTGAGTAGCTCAAGCTGAAGCAAGGACCGCAGCCGCCATAAGCAGTGAAGCTGTTGCCCATGAAAGCCTCAGGCGAATCCAAGATCAGTGCATGCAGGAAATGGACTAACAGTGGAACACCCGTTCCGGCCATTAGAGAAGCACAAGTCCTGCTTGGGACGCCCCTTGTAGGATGGGGAGGAACTATTGAAACCCCGCCAGCACCACCAGTAGTCACCGAACAACCAACAACGACCGCAGAAGCTGCAGCACAGTCCCAAGAGAATGGAAACCCCGAGGGCGAGGATGACGACGAGCTGCTCATTCCACTGGAAGTGCACTCATCCCCAGAAGATGGCTCGCCTTGCGAGTAGCATGCCTCAGTCACCTTGCCCAGGGAATGAAGCCCCGTTGGTCCGAGCTTAGAGTCGCACCCTTAGCTTTTGTTGTAGTGCCGAGTCGTCTAGTGTGTCAGCGTTGTATCAGTCGAATAGTTCGGGATGTATCCTCCTCCCTTGTTTGCAATAAAGTGTGTCTGTGCTTGCTTGTTTGCTATGTGCTTGTTGTGTGCTTGCCGGCAGGAGTAGATCCTGTCTTTTAAAAAAAAGAAATCCATCATAATCCACTTAAACATCACATAAAACCTAGATCTCTTAGAAACCCGCTCCTTTACAGATGGTTTCCAGGCGCCCTGCTAGGACCCACCAAGGCTCTGGTCGTATGGACGCGGAAGGATCTCAAGCCGATCGAAGGGAGCGCCTTAACGACTAGGAAGTGAACCAAGGCGAAGATGGAGGAGAGAACGCTGTCCTGCCACCGCCACCCCCTCCCGTAGACCTGGTGCAAGTCTTGTCCAACGAGACTCTACTGATGGAGGCCATATTCAACACCGTCAACCGTCCAAAGCCCCGAGTTCTGGGCATGAATGAGAAGCTGATCGAATTTCTCAGGACGAAGCCACCCACTTTTGGTGGGTCCGTGAATCCTTTGGATGCTGATGACTTGCTGAGAGCCATTCTAAGGGAACTGGAGCCTTTCCACTGTGAAGACCGAGACAAGGTTCTCCTGGCCACTCACCAGCTCACTGGAATAGCCTTAGCCTGGTGGGAAAACTACTGTGCAGCAGCCAAGGACCCCTCTACCATCACTTGGGATGAGTTTGTGGAAGAGTTTCGCCGCTACCACATCCCAGAAGCCACACTGAAGTGCAAGGCAGATGAGTTGCGTGAACTCCGCCAGGGCAACAAGTCCGTGGAGGAATACACTTACCAGTTCATAGAGCTGGCTCGATATGCCCCAGAAGAAGTGGACTAGGACTCCAAGAAGCAGGAGATGTTCAAGAAGGGCCTGACTCCGGAGCTGAGGACTCTACTTACCCCTCAGATCTACCCAGATTTCAACACCCTCATGAACATGGCCATCCTCACAGAGAGAGCCAGGGCAGAAGAGAAGAAGGAAAACAAGCGCAAGTTCATGAAGCACAAGGCTCAACAACAAGAGCGCTCGCAAAGGCAAAGAAGCTTCGGACACCCTCATGAACATGGCCATCCTCACAGAGAGAGCCAGGGCAGAAGAGAAGAAGGAAAACAAGCGCAAGTTCATGAAGCACAAGGCTCAACAACAAGAGCGCTCGCAAAGGCAAAGAAGCTTCGGACACCCCATGTCCAGGTTCCAAGCCCCCATGCAGTACAAAACGCAGTCACAAGCCACGGGCTCTCCTGGCCCCAGAACCCAGTTCAAACCATACAACAACCAGAACACCATGAAGCCCCCACAAAGCAACACTAGCCAGGTCACTGCCAGCAGCAACAACAACAACAACTCCAGGGTGTGTTTCAACTGCCGTGAGACCAGGCACTTCATTGCCAACTGCCCATATGCCAAAAAGCCAACAGCTTCAGCCTTCTCCAACTCAGTGAATGGGCCAAGACCGCTCGCATCTGGAGCCAACCGCGTGCCAGTTTGTAGCAACAACAACTTTGGCAACAACAACAACCAGCAGATGAGGCAGCCCCAGCAGTCCTATGGACGAGCCCGCGTCAACCACATCAACGCAGAGGAGGCTCAAGAAGCACAAGGCGTAGTGCTCAGTGAGTTCCTGGTCAGCTCGGTCTTGGCAACCATATTATTTGATTCAGGAGCATCACATTCATTCATATCCTCAAGTTTTGTGGAAAAACATAACATACCTACAGTACTACTAAAAGCACCCCTATTAACTCGAACGCCCGGAGATGACATCAAGTGTCAACTGGGATGCTCCCGGGTAAGGATCATTTTAAGTGGGGTAGAGTTCCTAGCGGACCTAATAGTACTGAAGTCCAAGGGAATAGATGTGATCCTTGGGATGGATTGGTTAAGCCAACACCATGGTCTCATAAGTTGTGCCGATAAGGTAGTGCACCTAACCAACCCAGACGGAATACAAGTGACCTACCACACCCGAGGAGACAGACCAGACATAATGGTTTTTAGCATGGAAGCCAAATCCATAGAGGATGTCCCAGTAGTACGGGAGTATCCAGATGTGTTCCCCGAAGAACTCCCCGTAATGCCACCAGATAGGGATATAGAGTTCGTCATTGACCTTATCCCCGAAACCTCTCCCATAGCTAAGAGACCCTATAGGATGGCAGCCCCTGAGTTGGCAGAACTAAAGAAGCAGCTAAGAGAACTTCAGCGGAGTGGATTCATCAGACCAAGCTCATCACCATGGGGAGCCCCAGTGCTCTTCGTAGAAAAGAAGGACAAAAGCCTGAGGATGTGTGTGGACTATCGCTCACTGAACGAAGTTACTATCAAGAACAAGTATCCTCTCCCAGGATAGATGATTTATTTGACCAACTGAAAGGAGCCAAGCATTTTTCGAAGATAGATTTAAGGTCAGGATACCACCAACTCAATATTAGAGAAAGCGACATCCCAAAGACCGCCTTTGTCACCTGTTACGGGCAGTATGAGTTCACAGTGATGTCCTTCGGATTCACCAACGCACCAGCGTATTTTATGAACCTCATGAATAAGGTGTTTAAGGAAGAGTCGGACAAGTTTGTTGTAGTTTTCATTGACGACATACTTGTTTACTCCAAGAGTGTGGAGGAACATGACCAGCATCTTCGAGTGGTACTGGGGAAACTAAGGGCACACAAGCTGTACGCTAAGTTCAGTAAGTGTGAATTCTGGCTGGAGAAAATATCTTTCCTTGGGCATATCTTGACGGTAGAAGGAGTAGCAGTAGACCCCGGGAAAGTTGAAACCGTCTCCAACTGGCAGCAACCAACCAATGTGAGCGAAATCTGAAGCTTTCCTGGCTTAGCGGGATATTATCGGAGGTTTATTGAGGGATTTTCTAAGATTTCCCGACCCATGATGGAGTTTCTCAAGAAGGAGAAGAAATTTAACTGGATTGAGGCTTGTGAGAAAACCTTTCAGGAGTTGAAAAGAAGGTTGACAACAGCCTAATGCTGACCCTGCCAGACATTCAACGGGATTTTGTCATCTATTGCGATGCATCCTGACAAGGGTTAGGATGTGTCCTTATGCAAGATGGGAAAGTAGTGGCGTATGCTTCCCACCAGCTCAAACCCCACGAGCAGACTTATCCTATCCACAACTTGGAGTTTGCAGCCGTAGTGCATGCCCTTAAGATTTGGAGACATTACCTGATTGGGAATAAGTGCGAAATCTATACAGACCACAAGAGCTTAAAGTACATCTTCACCCAGCCTGACCGGAACCTAAGGCAAAGAAGGTGGCTAGAATTAGTCAAAGACTATAACCTAGAAATCCACTACCACCTAGGAAAATCCAATGTAGTAGCGGACGCCTTAAGCAGAAAATCCTACGAAAAGGCAGTGCTGAAGAGTGCTCAGTTGCAAGAGGAAATGGCATGACTCAACGTACACATTGTTCCCCAAGGCTACGTCCGCCAGCTAAGTGTTCAACCTACCTTGGAGGAGAAGATCAGGAAGGCCCAAGAGACCGATGAGAACCTGATGAAAATCCGCAAGCACATAGGAGAGAATAAGGCCCCGGACTTTAGAGTGGATGATCAAGGCACACTTTGGTATAAGAATAGGATATGCGTGCCTGAGGACGGAGATTTCCGACAGACCATCATGGATGAGGCACACAACTCGGCATATTCCATCCACCTAGGATCCACTAAGATTTATATGTATTTAAAGCAGAAGTATTGGTGGAACGGAATGAAAACGGACATTGCCCGATTCGTCGCCCACTGTGATACTTGTCAAAGGATTAAAGCTGAACACCAGAAACCTGCAGGACTGTTGCAGCCTTTACCCATCCCGGTGTGGAAATGGGACGAGATAGGCATGGATTTTGTAGTGGGTTTGCCCAAGACTCAGAAGGGACATGATTCCATATGGGTAATAGTGGACCGACTCACTATGGTCGGTCACTTTTTACCCGTACGAACCACTTATGGTGGAGAGAAGTTGGCAAAGCTCTACATAGAGAACATAGTAAAATTACATGGAGTACCGAGTAGGATAGTCTCAGATAGAGGGACCCAGTTCACCTCTAGGTTTTAGAAGAGTTTGCATAAAGCCATGGGTACCAAGCTGGATTTCAGTTCGGCGTATCACCCGCAGATAGATGGACAGACCGAGAGGTTAAACCAAATTTTAGAAAACATGTTGAGAGCATGTGTCCTCACCTATGGTAAGGACTGGGAACAAAGTCTGCCGTATGCAGAATTCTCCTAAAACAACGGCTACCAAGCGAGCCTAGGAATGTCGCCGTTTGAAGCCCTATATGGGAGGAAGTGTAGGACACCCTTGATGTGGTCAGAAGTAGGAGAACATGCCCTGGTTGGGCCCGCACTTATAAAGGAAGCCGAAGAGCGAGTAGTCAAGATCCGAGAAAAGTTGAAGGCTGCCCAATCCCGACAAAAGAGCTATGCAGATAAGAAGAGGCGAGAAGCGAGTTTCAATCCTGGAGACTTTGCTTATCTCAAGGTTTCACCCATCCGGGGAACTCAAAGATTCCAAGTACACGGGAAGTTGGCCCCTCGGTACATTGGACCGTACAAAGTGCTGAATACGGTTGGAGCAGTAGCATACCGGTTGGAGCTACCAGAAGAAATGTCAGATATACATCCGGTGTTTCACATCTCCCAGATACGAAGGTGTTTGAAAGCACGAGTGCTGGTAGAGACACTTGATTTACAGCCAGATCTTAGGTACCAAGAAATGCGCGTTAAAATCTTGGACACAGTGGTGAAAAAGACAAGGACATCAGAAGTGCGAGTGTGCAGAGTCCAATGGAGCAGACACGGAGTAGAAGATGCTACGTGGGAACGAGAGGACGCGTTGAGGAAAGAGTTTCCCCACCTGTTCGGAAACTAGCCGAATCTCGAGGACGATATTCATTTTAAGTGGGGTAGGTTTGTAACGCCTGCATTTTTAGCTCTTAATAAATCACCTACTAAATCACGCACGATTTCAAAACCTTCCCGCTGAGCTCAATTATCCCCTTCTAAACCCCGGTCACCATCTCCCCCCCCCCCCCTCGGCGCGCGTGCCGCGAATCCCGCCGGCCCCGCCCGCACTCGGGCCGTCGCCCACCTCGTGCCGCCCCAACACCGTTGTCGGCCACCACGCCGGGAATCCTACGCCCGCCGCGGTCCCGCCGGCCGGTCCGCCTCGCCATCACCGCCGTCCCGAAAATCACGCGGACGCCCAAAATCGGGAAACCCCGCAAAATTCCTTTTTCCTCCTCCCTCCTAATTTTCCTAGCATTCTCCTAATTTTCTAAACCTATTTTCCTTCCCTTTTCCTATTTTTCCCTTTTTTATTTTCCTTTTCCTCATTTCTCTTTTCTCTTTTTCCGTTTCCCCTTTTCTTCCTTTCTTTCTTTCCTTGTTCCTTCTCCTTCCTTCGGTCCAGCGCCGCGCCTCTGCCTCGGCCTAGGACCGCCCGCGCCGGGCCAACGGCGCGCCTCGGCGCCGGCGGCGCGCATGCCACCCGGCTCCGCTCCCACCGCCCGAGGCGTCCCGTCCACACCGCGACGCAACCCATCCCTGCAGCACGACGTCAGGCCGCCATTAACCCCATGCCCGACCGGTCACCTCCACCACCACCATCGCCGACCGCTCCGCGTCGCCACTGCCAAGGTCAGCTCGCCCCTGCACGACGAGTTGCATCCAACAGCGCCCGATTGGCCGCGAATTCCGGCCGGGAGCCCCGCCGGTCGGGTCAACGGTGAGATTTTTCCTCGAACCGCCAATGTTGGCCGCACAAGCTCCTCGTGCCGAATCCCGGCCATTCCATCGCCTTCCCGCGCCTATAAATGGAGGCCAGTTGCTCACCGCCTCACCCAACACCGCCGCAAGCCATCTCCCCACCCCCATTGCACTCCACCGCGCCGCCACCTGAGCTGCCCCAACCGGCAGCCCGCTGCCGCCCATGATCCGCCTCCACAGCGCACCCTAGCCCAAGGTGAGGATGGGAGAAGAACCCCCTCGTCGCCCTCCTTCTTCTCCCCCTCTCGCCATCCACGGTCGTGCCCGGAAGGCCAGCGGCCCGCCACCGCCCGAGCCCCCCCCCTTCCACCTCTGTTCTGATGCGAGCCAGGGGAGGAAGAAGGGCATTTTGCCCCTGACCCCCTACCCTTTCCTCCTTTTCCACCGAGCCCCCCCCCCTTCTTTATTCTCTCTCCCCTCTCTTCCAAATAGACCCTAACCTTTAAGCTATACCACAAAAACAACCTTGTCCCTTTATAACTAGACCCTTAGGCTATTCTAGCTAAACCCTCACCCTGTCTAAATATTATAATTAGGCCCTTCTTCCTTAAATGTAAATTACTAATAGGCCCTTAACCACATAATTATCCCTAGACACCCCTTTAACCCATCATTTCATGCACAATTTTAATTCAAATCGTGCCCAAAATTCATCACACCCGTCCCGGGAATACCTTTACCAATCCATCACCCAAACCCCCTGCATAACATTTATTCCTCCATTTTATCTAATTACTTTTCCTCGAGCTCAGCCGGAAGAATTATGTGTACTTATATTGATTGCATGCTTGCTTGTGTGTGCGCTATAGCCGACGGAGTGAACAAAGGAGGGTACCACGAGCCGGAGCTTGGAACCGGGTATTGCAAGCAGGAGCCCGAGATCCCGAACGCCGAGTCGGAACTCCCTGAGGACTTCGTAGACGACAAGTTCAATCGCATCCTTTGATGCATGCTTTGGTCCCAGTTTTATAAACATAACCCTATGACCTATTTTATAAATTGCATATTGTTTTACTGAAAAACCTGGTAGGATAGCCACCCTTGATTGATATGATTGAACCTTGTTTGGCCTAAATGATTTCTTTAAAATGGTGTGAGTGTTTTAAAAATGGGAATGAGATATTTTGGAAAATGAGTAAAGAACTGGGTAGACAGGATGGACGTGTGTGTCAGGAGTATGGGTGAGCTCGTACCTGTGTGGTTGAGCATGTCGGGAGTTGTCCATCTTGTCGTTAAGGACCTGGTTGCGTGACATCTCACCTGGCCCAATTATTGTACAACCACTCGACCATTGTATGTGGCAACGACTTAGCATAAATCCCACTAGTTAATCTACTTGCCATCTGGTGTGCGGGTGAGCAGCGGGAGACCAAGGAGTAGGGGTATGCTCTGTGTGAGGTACGCCCTGGTTATGTGAGATAACCCCTTGTTTTCTTCCGTGGTGGCTCGTAGGGTTAGCTAAGGTGGGTGATGGCTTTGCTAGGATCCGCACCGGCACTAAGGTGTTCGTGTGGCAGTACCCTACTTGTGGGTAAAGATGTACAACCTCCGCAGAGTGTTAAACCTATTCGAATAGCCATGTCCACGGTATTGGATGAGCCACGGTGTGGTCACAAAACTAGTGTTTGGGTTTGGGATGTTTTCATGGTGTGAGTTGTTTTCTGGGAAAGGGTGAGGCTGTGTGCCTGGACTACTGCGGACGGGGAGTCCGGTTGGCCCTAATTGGTTTTTTCTCAAAACTACTGAGTTACTTGGGTTATAAAAATTGTTTGCGGAAACCTTTTCGAAAATAAACCCTTGCATGAGTAAATGAGTTTGCAAAATAAACCTTAACATGATCCTGGTTATATCCTGTGCATGATCTGCTTATAAGCCCCTCCGTGGGTGGGGTTGAACTTGTTGAGTACGTTTGTACTCACCCTTGTTTAACTAATTGTTTTTCAGAGGAGGATCCCGACTTCGTTCCCGAAGACGTCGAGTAGGTCGCTGCCCTACACCCAACTGTGCCTGTGAATTCAGGGCCTCCACAGAGCGCTTCCATGGTGTGGTACTCTGATGAGGCTTTGGAAGCCTTCGCTATTGTAGTTTGTGTTGACGTAAAATGCGCACTCAACGCCAATCACACAACAAGCCGAACAAAGCTGGCTTTGCACGCGCAGAGAGCAAGTGACGTGCCAGTCAATTTTTCCTGAAAATTAACAAAAGATAAAATAGTTAAATACCAAAGCTTGGAACTTGCCGGGTGGTACCAGACAGTTCCATATTTACGGCTAAGAAGCCAAGCAAGATGACATGTAGCTATGTAGAGCTATCTGTCAGAGAATCATAACCATCCGGACCATTACAGAGGAAAAAGGAATACTGCCGAATGGATGACGTAAGCATGACGACGATCGGTCCTTGTATAAATAAAGATACAAGCACGAAATTATGACCGATCCCCATAAGGTTCATTATTACATAAAATGAGGTAAAGCACGGACATGGTCATGTATTAAATAAGCATGCATAGATCCAAAGCACTAGTCTACCGCATGTCTAGGTACTTTAAAACCCGTCGGGTACGATAACAAGCAAATCTATCCACCGCATGATACGACTTGCATGAAAAACGTACCACTTTCCACAAATAGATCTATCCACCGCATGATACAATCTAAATATGGAAAGCTAAAAGCATACATCACTTAAAACATAAACAATGCACATGATCTACTCGTGAAAACATAACCGAATACGGCTGAACAGCCGATCCAGGGTCCATGGAGAAGGAACAAACATTACCACGTGAATAAATCTATCAGACTGAATTGGAAATCTAATCCACCGGATGACTAGCTCCAAGGCAACCCAAAAACCTGCATCTACCGCATGATACCCGGTTCTTTCAAGATTTATACGCACAAAGCAAGCTTGAACCCGCAACACGTAACAACCTAGATCGATTCGGTTTCGGCTGTCGGAGAGCACAAGATCCACGCGTCAAAACACGAAACCTGCTCGTACACGGATCTTAAAAGAAATATAGCCGATCCAAACCCATCTAGATTGGGCAAGGGTGTGTTACATGAATTAAAACATAAAGTAAAACCCATGATAACACGGGATAACTTAATGAATCTATTGGATCTTGCCAAAATCCAATAGAGCCGATAACTAGCTTCGAGCTAGATCTTAGCCTACCGCATGGCTCATGATCTAACAAGAAACCCTCTTGAACCAAGCTTGAATCTACCGCATGACACGAAGCATGGTAACAAGACTACTTGCATCAGATCTAAATCCACCGCATGATACTAGACATGATACAAGGTTGCCGGTACTCACGGAGGTCGACGGATCGATTGGCCCTCTCGAAGAACTCGACGACACGACAAAGACTCTAGGGTTTGGCGTAAGGCCGATGTGTATTGAGGAATGATCGTGTTTGTTACATACATCCAGGGATCGTATTTATACCCTGCTGATTACACCGCGAATGGATTCATTGCCTAACTAAGCTCGATTGCTGTCCCTCCATTCGTCTCCTTTGATTTGAGCCACGTCACCGTCCAATCCCGCAAAATCAGCTCTACTGTTCCTTTGCCGAACTGGAGCAGATAGCCGACCGCAGATCTCTTTGCCGAAAATCTCTAGAAATATCCTTCCTTCCACCAGACGGACTCTTTCTCGAACCGGACCCACAAGTCAGACTCCTTACCACATTTTGGTGTTAACAGTTTGGTCTTTAGCTTTTGTGTAGTTCCTCGTGGCATTGGCACTTCCGTGCCCACTATGCCACCGTGATGTAAGGGACTGAACCACCTATTGTAATAAATGTGTTGCCAGCCTCCTGGGACTGGTATTTGTGTCACATTTAGTCACCTCTGATGAGGGGACGCTTCACCTTGCTAGGCCTATAAATATGACCTCCTGCCTCTCTTGAGCTGCCTTTGCCACTCTGAAGATCCACTACAGCCAAGGAGAGAAGGAGAGTGTATTCTTGCCATTTGGGATTCTCTTCCTTTTCATTGAGGAGCTCTTTCTTAGTGATCAAGGGTTTTCAAGATGCATGCATGGCTTAGCTGAGTGCTTAGATCAAGTGAAAGTGTACAGGCTTGTTACTCTTGGAGTTTGACGGCTCCTAGATGGTCCCGGTGATTTGGGGGTTCTTGGTGAGCTCTTGGAGATTGTGGGAGCCTCAAGAAAAGCTTGGTGTACACGGTTTGAGACCCACCGTTTCGGAGATGGAGAACAGGTACTCTTAGTGAGCACTTGTGTCTTGGTGACTCAAGGGGGAGCAATACTCTAAGTGAGTGCTCCAACGTGGATTAGGGGGAAGCGTCAACTTCTCGAAACCACGGGAAAAATTCGGTCTTCTCTTGTGTCTCTCTATCTACTTTCTTGCATTTAATTTCAGCACCTATTTTCCGCACTTAAGTTTCCTTGTCTTTGTTGTTGGTTATTTTCTTGTGTGCTTCATATCTTGCCTAGGTTGTTTCATATTTCCTAGTGTGATATTTTTTAAGGAAACTCTTGTTAGTGTGCTTTAGTAGTAGAGAAAAACTGTTTTAGATGGGCAACACTAGTTGATAGGTTAAGGTTTCTTTGTTTCTTTAGAAATTGAAAAGAAGTCCCATATTCAACCCCCCTTCTACGGGCCATTGACCCTACAAGTGGTATCAGAGCTAGGCTCCCTTGTTGCTTGGCTTAACCGCCTAGGGAGATGGGGAAAGGTAGCGGCAATGGCCCTCCCAAGTTGGCGGTAGGGGTGGGCGTTCGGGTTACCCGATTAGTTCGGGTCGGGTAATTCGGGTTTTGAGAAATTTGGGTAATGAGAATCATTACCCTATATCAGCTCCAGAAAAACACTATCCGCAAATTCGGGTACCTGCAAAAATCAGGTTCGGGTTCGGGTTACCCAATTTACCCGAAATCTATAATCAAAGTATACAGTCAAACACACATAATTTTGCATAGACTATTAGTTTGTGGTGAGTTTCAATTACAAGTTGAGAAGAATAATATATTATAGTTACTCATTCAAATTAAGAGAATTATATTCTAATAAAGTGACAATTTCAAGTATTCAACTAACGACATGTGAATAAATACAAAGACAAAGGCAAATTTCGGGTAGTTCGGGTAGTTTGGGTACCTGAGTGTATTACACGAATTACCCAAACTAATTTCGGGTAATGACAATCACTATCCGAACTTGGGATTGGGTACCTCGGGTTCGGGTAATTCGGGTTCGGGTTCGGGTTCAGGTAATTCAGGTACGGGTAATGGGTATCAGGTATTTTCCCCAAGCCTAGTTGGCGGGGAAACGGTTTACCTTTTGGGCGCATAGAATGGCAAGCTACCTTCAAGCTCAACACCATGATGCATGGCGCACTACCATGTATTTGTTGCCTAGAGTTCCCACCGAGAGTGAGCCTAAGTGGAATGCACGTGCTAGAAATCATATTTTTGATGCGCTAGATGAGGAGTTGTTTGATCGGGTCTTTGTGTTGGAAACCGCCCATGAAGTGTGGATGCAACTCAAAGAAATCCATGTGGGTAACAAAAAGATCCGTGAGGAGAAATATGAGTTGCTCAAGGTGGAACTCAATGAGTTCAAAATGAAGGATGGTGAGGGTGTAGATCAAATGTATTCTAGGATGGCTGTACTCATTCAAAGTATAAATGCTCTCGATGTTGCTAACCTTTCCGAGCAGGAAATTATCCGAAAATCCTTCAAACGCTCCCCAAGCCAAGATACAACATCGTCAAGGCACTTCTCTTTGAGAAGGATTTCACTACCCTCACCATCACCGAGGTTGTGAAGAAGATCCGCTCCCACGAGATGTTCATGATGGAAGACATGGAATCATCTACCTCTCACTCAAGGCTAGTGAGAAGATCAAGTCCAAGAAGACCAATGCCAAGCCTCCTTCTTCCTCAAGTGAGAGCGAAGACAAGAGTGATTCAAGTGAAGCGAAGAGCAATGATGCAAAGCTTGCTCTCCTCATGAAGAAAACCACAAGAATGTTCTACAAGATTGGCAAGAAGGGCTACAATTATGATCCCAAGAAGCAAAAGTTTCGGGCATCAAGAAGAAGTGGTGAGGGAAGCAATCGGAAGTGCTACAATTGTGGAAGCTATGATCATCTATCATATGATCGCCCCAAGCCCGACAAGCAAGTGTCAAGCTCAAGCAAGAAGAACGATGAAGATGATAAAGATGCCAAGTACTACAAGAAGAGCTCAACCAAGAAAAAATCATCAAACAAGCCCTACCACAAGAAGAATGGTGAACATTGTTCTCTCTTGGTCAATGAATGGGTAACCGGTGGTGAAACTTCAAGTGAATCAAGTGAAAGTGAAGAAGATAAGAACAAGAATATCGCCGGTATTGCTATCATGGATGATGAAGAGCCTCCACTCCCACCTCCACCTATGTGCTTCATGGCAAAGCACTCCAAGGTGAGTGATAGCGATAGTAGTGGTTCTTCTAGTAGTGATGATGAACTCTCACCACTTGCTCTTAAGGGTCTTCTTGATGAATACACTTCCATGATTAAGAAACAAAAGAGTAATCTTAAAGCACTTGATGAGACTCATGAGAAACTTAAGCTATCATATGATGAGCTGCTTGTGAAGCATAATGACCTTAGCAAAGAACATGATACTTTGGTAGTGTCCAACAAGTCACTTAGAGATGACCATAACAAGTTACTTGATAAGCATAATGAGCTAATCGTCAAGCATGATGACATAACCGTGTTTAAAAAGTCTCTTGAGTCAAATCAAGAAGCTTAAGAAAGAACATGTGCTCTTAGAGATGAAATATCAAGAACTTGAGCTTGCTAGTGAGGACATTGGCTCTAGTGGGCATGCAAATGATAGAGAAGTCACTAAAACCAATGCCTCTACCTCATGTGATGATCTAATTAAAGAACCTAAGGTCTTGCTTAATGATGAAAATGTTGCATTTTCCTCCAAGACTAACCATGCTAGGGTGAAAGCTCTTGAAGAAGAAGTGAGAAGTCTAAGGTCTTGTGTGAAGACTTTAGCCAAGGGTGAGGAGTTACACAAGGAGATTGTCTACTACAATGCAAGAGATTATAGGACAAGGGGTCTTGGTGCTTTCCCTAATCCCATCAAGGAAACTCCTAGGTATAAGGAGCTATATGGGTGCTTCATCAATGAAGTTGGGTCTTATTGTCAACATTGCAAGGTCACCGGTCATCACACAAGGGAGTGCCCAACACCTACTCACCCTTTGCCCACCTTGCCTAACAATTACAAGTCCATGTACAATGATAACCATTTCTTGCTGATGAAGAAGAACAATGGCAAGGTTGTGATCAAGTTCATTGGGGCCAAACCAAAAGTCAAGCCACCTAGAAGCTTGTTGATTTCTAAAGCTCTTGTCACTCACATCAAGGGGCCCAAACTAGCTTGGGTTCCTAAATCTCAATGCTAATTTCTTGTGTGTAGGTGAGCTACAAGGTCAGAGGGAGTCATTGGATACTTGATAGTGGTTGCACTCAACACATTACCGTCCAAGTAAAAATGTTCACCTCACTAGTGGATGATGCGGGAGATCATGAACAAGTGTCATTTGGTGATAACTCTAAAGGAAGGATCTCCGAATTGGGTGAAATCTCTCTAACAAATGATCTATCCCTCTCCAATGTTCTCTTTGTGAATTCTTGTAGTTATAACTTTCTTTCCGTTACACAATTTTGTGACCTTGGTCTTTCATGTACATTTGATGATGAAGGGGTCACAATCGCTAACAAGAAAACTAATGAAGTTGTTTTCAAGAGATTCCACTATGGCAATCTTTATCTTGTAGATTTTGCATCCCATGAAGCAAACTTGACTACTTGCTTCATCTCCAAGACATCCAAGGGTTGGCTATGGCATCGTCGCATTGCACATATAGGCATGAGGCAACTCAAGAAAGCTTTCAAGAAGGGCATGATACTTGGTGTGAAGGATGTTACATTTGAGAAGGACAAGTTGTAGTGCATGTCAAGCCGGCAAGCAAGTTGCAAGTCATCATCCTATGAAGGCTTATGTATCTACCACAAGACCATTGGAGCTCATTCACATGGACCTCTTTGTCGGGCATACTCCCCGGGTACTCATGCAAGGAAGGATGAAGATGGACTCCTACTAGAATTCCCCTGTAATCCTACCAGGACTCCTGCCTTGTAACCGACTAGGAACCCGCCCCCTGTACTATATAAAGGAGGGCAGGGTACCTAGCCGGGCACCCTGAACAACCCAACACCGAGCGCAGGGCGCCATACTTGATCCCCCAAACAGGACGTAGGGCTCGCCACCTTGGCGGTCCGAACCTGTATAAATCTTGTGTCCCGTGTCCTTGCGCATACCTTCAAGTTCCCGGTCTCCCGATCACGATCCTCACCGCACAATCTACTACCTCGGGTACCCCCTTGGTAGGTTTGCCGGTCTAAAACACTGACAGCTGGCGCGCCAGGTAGGGGTGATCATCACCACCGGGCGAATTCGAAGGACCCTCGTCAACATGATCAATCTACTCGTCGACTCGCCGAGATCCATTGAAGCAAGTCACCTTGCTCTTGTCGAAGTGGAATCAATTTTCATACGCCGCGCTTCCGGTTGCTTCAGCACGTCACGCGGCTCGTCACGCGGCTCGTCGCGCCGCTCGTCGTAGACTACTCCGCCTCGCGCAGGCTCGTCGTCGACTACTTCGTCTTCGCCGCGTGTCCGGGTGCCTCGGCACGTTGTGCGGCTCGTCATGCGGCTCGTCGCGCCGCTCATCGTCAACTACTCCGCCTCGCGCAGGCTCGTCGTCGTCGACTACTTCGTCTTCGCCGCGCGTCCCGGGTGCCTCGGCACGTCGCGCGGCGTCGTCACGCGGCTCGTCGCGCCGCTCGTCGTCGACTACTGCGCCTCGCGCGGGCTCGTCGTCGACTACTTCGTCTTCGCCGCGCGTCCGGGGTGCCTCGGCACGTCGTGCGGCTCGTCATGCGGCTCGTCGCGCCGCTCATCGTCGACTACTCCGCCTCGCGCGAGCTCGTCGTCATCGACTACTTCGTCTTCGCCGCGCGTCGGGTGCTTCGGCACGTCGCGCGGCTCGTCATGCGGCTCGTCGCGCCGCTCGTCGTCGACTACTCCGCCTCGCGCAGGCTCGTTGTCGTCGACTACTTCGTCTTCGCCACGTGTCCGGGTGCCTCGGCACGTCGCGCGGCTCGTCATGCGGCTCGTCGCGCCGCTCGTCGTCGACTACTCCGCCTCGCGCAGGCTCGTCGTCGACTACTTCGTCTTCACCGCGCGTCCGGGTGCCTCAGCACGTCGCGCGGCTCGTCATGCGGCTCGTCGCGCCGCTCGTCGTCGACTACTCCGCCTCGCGCGGGCTCGTCGTCGTCGACTACTTCGTCTTCGCTGCGCGTCCGGGTGCCTCGGCACGTCGCACGGCTCGTCATGCGGCTCGTTGTGCCGCTCGTCGTCGACTACTCTACCTCGCGCAGGCTCGTCGTCGTCGACTACTTCGTCTTCGCCACGTGTCCGGGTGCCTCAGCACGTCGCGCGGCTCGTCATGCGGCTCGTCACGCCGCTCGTCGTCGACTACTCCGCCTCGCCCAGGCTGGTCGTCGACTACTCCGTGCGCCGCGACTTCGTCTTGCGGCCACGCTGGCTCTACTTCGAGTATGCCGTGCGCCGCCACGACGTCGTCTTCCGGTCTCATCGCGTCAACCATTCATCTTTACTAGTTTTCCAAACTAGTCGAGAACGGCAGTCACGCCCCCAACAACTAGTCGGAATCAACTCTGACTAGTCATCTTTAACAACAACCGCCGCGGCTCCATCGCTGACCGCCACGGCTTCATCATCGGGACCGCTGCGGCAGCAACAGCTAAGTCATTTATTTAAATGATTACTGTTCTCTTGGCTTGTTCTCCTCATCATGTAGGACTACTTGCCGACTACTCATTTGTGCATGCTTCTCGGCGGGTTTTCACGGGAGCTACACTCTGCTGCCTACTCTTGGGGCATATCAATCAAGTCGCCACGAGTCTACTTCATCAACTCGGGGGCTATCCCTAGGAGGAAGCTTCTAAAGTCCGCTACGCGCGGCAATCTAAAGTCGACTTCTAAAGTCGCATTCTAAAGTCTGCTCCGTGCGGCAACTTAAAGTCGACTCTGGTCGCATCTTCGCCTGCTTCGATGGCATACTACGTGTGTAAGCTTCGATGGAACCTAGCTGTAAGCGGCCCTCGGGTCCTGGCGACGATGGAACCTAGCTGCACGTGGTCTTCACGCTCTGTACCATGGGTCCAAGTACCCTAAGTACTCGCGCTCCGTACCTTGGGTCTGAAATCCATGGCCCGGGCACACAAGTCGACTCCGGTCGCACCTTCAAGCCCGCCCTGGCGGCAACTGTACTTTGGGTCTGAAATCCATGGCTCAGGTACTTAAGCCCACTCCGGTGGCACAAGCCCACTCCGGTGGCACAAGTCGACGCAAACGGTCGCACTCAAGCCCGCTCCGGCGGCAACTGTACTTTGGGTCTGAAATCCATGGCTCAGGTACTTAAGCCCACTCCGGTGGCACAAGTCGACGCTAACGGTCGCATCCAAGCCCACTCCGGTGGTACAAGCCGACTTTGGTCGCAAGCTTAAGCCCGCTCCAGCGGCAAAACTACTCCTTTTCTATGATTTTTCATTCGCTTTGGCTTTCTGGAAAGTGCTTTTCGTTTTTTGCATCTTAAGTCCACCCCGCGTGGCACAAAGTCGACTATTGTAGTCGCATCTCAAAGTCCACCCCGCGTGGCACAAAGTCGACTATTGTAGTCGCATCTCAAAGTCCTCTCCGTGCGGCATCCTAAAGTCGACTTCTAAAGTCGCATATCAAAGTCCGCTTTACGCGGCAATCTAAAGTCGACTTCTTCAGTCGCAACTCAAAAGTCCGCTCCACGCGGCATCACAAAGTCGACTTCGGTTTTTAAGTCGCATCTCAAAGTCCGCTCCGCGCGGCACAAAGTCGACTTCGGTTTTCAAGTCGCATTCTAAAGTCCGCTCTGCCGGCACCTAAAGTCGACTTCGGTCGCATTCTAAAGTCCGCTCTGCCGGCACCTAAAGTCGACTTCGGTCGCACCTAAAGTCCGCTCTGACGGCGCGACTACTTCTCAAGCTCCATGGCTCGATACCAAACTACTACTTGGAATCTCTCCAGCTCGGGGGCTGCACTTAACATACTACTCGAGGATAACTTCAGCATGCTTCGCTCTCTCTCAAGCTCGGAGACTCCTCACCAATCACTACTCGATGTGGCTCATACGGCTCTCTTATCTCGAGGGTTACACGCTACAAGAGTACTCAGATGATGGCTTTCGCGAACACTGAAGACCCTTGGATTGATTACCTAATCATTTCAAGGCTCGGGGGCTGCTATGCTACACCCATCATTCAAATTTTTCAAGACGGAAGATTTGGTATCAAGATTGACCCTTAGCTAGAGTCTGCAACTCAACCTAAGGCTCGGGGGCTACTCCATATGGAGTGCGATTTTGCAATCGCACTTCCATATAATCTCGACTTCAAGATTGATGAGCTGGACCACCTTCCAGCCTCGTGGCAGTTTAAGTACTATTGAAGACTTCTCCAAGCAGTACTCGAGGACGCTCAAGAACTACTCGAAGAGGCTCCAAGACTACTCGAACTGCTACTCTCAACTACAATGTGCTCGGGGGCTTGTCGGGCATACTCCCCGGGTACTCATGCAAGGAAGGATGAAGATGGACTCCTACTAGAATTCCCCTGTAATCCTACTAGGACTTGTATCGTGTAATCCTACCAGGACTCCTGCCTTGTAACCGACTAGGAACCCGCCCCCTGGACTATATAAAGGAGGGCAGGGTACCTAGCCGGGCACCCTGAACAACCCAACATCGAGCGCAGGGCGCCATACTTGATCCCCCAAATAGGACGTAGGGCTCACCACCTTGGCAGCCTGAACCTGTATAAATCTTGTGTCCCGTGTCCTTGCGCATACCTTCGAGTTCTCGGTCTCCCGATCACGATCCTCACCGCACAATCTACTACCTCGGGTACCCCCTTGGTAGGTTTGCCAGTCTAAAACACCGACACTCTTCGAACCTAATACATACAAGAGTCTTGGTGGTAATCTCTATTGTCTTGTCATTATTGATGATTACTCACGCTATACTTGGACTTTCTTTTTAGAGGACAAGGGCAAGACATTTGACATCTTCAAGAAGTTTGCTACTAGGGCCCAAAATGAGTTTGGGTCATCCATGGTGAAGATTAGAAATGACAATGGATCGGAGTTCCGCAACACAAGAGTGGAAGAGTATTGTGATGGTGAAGGCATAAAGCATGAATTCTCTTCAACTTATACACCACAACAAAATGGTGTGGTAGAGAGAAAGAACAAGACACTCATCACTCTTGCAAGAGCTATGTTGGATGACTATGGGGTTTCTCAAAGGTTTTGGGTGGAAGCTATCAACACGTCATGTCATGCTTCAAATAGAGTGTATCTCCACCGACTATTGATGAAGACACCATATGATCTACTCATTGGGAGAAAGCCCAACATCTCCTACTTCTGGGTGTTTGGTTGTAAGTGTTTCATAATCAAAAAGAGGAAGCATCTAGGGAAGTTTGAGAGTAGAGTAGATGAGGGCATGCTTGTTGGTTATGCATCTAACTCCAAGGCATATAGAGTATTCAATAACTCTACACGAGTGATTGAGGAAACATGTGATGTGGAGTTTGATGAATCTAATGGCTCCCAAGGAGATGGTTTTTGTTGTGATGATGTAGAAAAAGAACCTCTTCGAGAAGCAATGAAGAAGATCTCTATTGGTGACATCAAGCCAAAGGAGGATGATGATTCTCACTCCATTCATGAAGATTCCTCCTCCGATGATGATGACAATGATGATCAATCAAGGTGTGCAACATCATCCCCCACAAGACAAAATAGTCCATCTTCCTCACAAGAACTACCTCCTATATCACAAGACACTCAAGATCAAGTAGAGAAAACGGAGGAAGTTCAATCTCAAATGATCCCACCTCTACAACATTTGGAAGGCGTAAAAGGACTTCAACAAACCATCCAATCGATGTTGTCTTGGGTGATCCCAAGGGGGGTACAAGGACTCGCTGCAAGCAATATGCCTCATTTTGTAAACATCATGCTTTTGTCTCTTTTGTAGAACCCACAACTATAGATGAAGCTCTTGGGGAACCGGATTGGATTTTGGCTATGCAAGAAGAGCTCAACAACTTCACAAGAAATCAAGTGTGGGAGTTGGTAGAGCGCCCCAAGAACAAGAATGTGATTGGCACTAAGTGGGTCTACCGGAACAAGCACGATGAACATGGCATTGTGGTGAAGAACAAGGCAAGACTTGTCGCCAAAGGGTACTCTCAAGTAGAAGGCTTGGACTATGGAGAGGCCTTCATTCCGGTGGCACGTCTTGAAGCTATCTGTATCCTCCTTGCATATGCATCTAGTCATAAAATGAAATTATTTCAAATGGATGTTAAGAGTGCTTTCTTGAATGGCTTCATCAATGAAGAAGTCTATGTGGAGCAACCTCCCGGTTTTGAGGATGCTACATATCCTAAACATGTCTATAGGTTGCACAAGGCTTTGTATGGACTCAAGCAAGCTCCTAGGGCATGGTATGAGAGGCTGCGGGATTTTCTCATTGAAGCGGGATTCAAGATTGGTAGAGTGGACAACACGCTATTCACAAAGATAATCAACAAAGAGCTTTTCATTTGTCAAATTTATGTTGATGATATTATCTTTGGCTCTACTAATCTCAAAGTGTGCAAGGATTTTAGTGAACTCATGACTAGGGAATTCGAGATGTCAATTTTTGGAGAGCTCAACTTCTTCCTTGGGTTTCAAATCAAGCAATTGAAGGAAGGGACTTTCATTCATCAAGAAAAATACACTAATGATATCCTCAAGAAGTTCAAGATGGATGAGTGTAAGCCAATCAAGACTCCAATGCCTACCAATGGACATCTCGACCTAGATGAGGGAGGTAAACCGGTTGACTAAAAGCTTTACCGTTCTATGATCGGTTCTCTTCTTTATCTTACCGCATCTAGGCCCGATATCATGTTTAGTGTTTGTATGTGTGCTCGGTTTCAAGCCAACCCTAAATAATCTCACTTAAGTGCTTTGAAAAGGATCCTTAGATACTTAAAATACACACCTAGCATTGGCTTGTGGTACCCCCATGGTGCTTGTTTTGAGCTCTTGGGTTATTCAGATTCGCACTTTGCCGGATGTCGAGTAGACCGTAAGAGTACTTTGGGTGGGTGCAATTTTATAGGTCGCTCTTTGGTTGCTTGGTCCTCTAAGATGCAAAACTCCGTGGCCTTATCCACTGCGGAGGCGGAATATATTTCCGCGGGGGCTTGTTGTGCTCAAATCCTCTATATGAAGCAAAGCCTCTTGGATTATGGTGTGGTTCTAGATAGGGTTCCCCTCCTTTATGACAATGAAAGTGCCGTAAAAATTGCTAACAACCCAGTTCAACATTCACGCACCAAGCACATTGATATCTGTCATCACTTCTTGCGAGACCATGTTGCTAAAGGGGACATTGTCCTTTGTGGTGTTCGCTCCGAGGAGCAATTGGCGGTCTTGCTTGAGCCGGTGGTTCTCTTGTTTCGCTCAAGGCATTTTGAAAGGCTCACCATGAATAAGCTTATCAAGGGTTCAAACTTGGCAAGATAGTTTACCTTTTTGCTTAGCAGTTATGCTTGTCATGTAGGATGCATCCTTGTTTAATTTCATGCATTTGTTCTTGCATAGCATTGCGTGAGAGAAGTCACAAAGGAAACTCACACTATGAGAAAGTTGCTTAGCGTTCAATGCAATTCAACAACTCTTAAGGTGTGATGAGACAAATGAGTGTGCTTAATGCTTATTGAGTTAAAACCTAACGAGCTTATGGTGTCAATCTCTAAGTTCAAAGGCAATTAACTCATACATTTTCTTTCTGGAGTTCCCTCCCTCCTTTGATTCTTATTTTGCCTATTTTATCTATGGTTTATCCCTTTTTTACGGAGCTATTTGTGTATATATAAGTATTTTACAAAGTAGTGCTTGAGGGGTGAGGTTGTCACTCAGGATTGATCCGAGAATGTGCTTGTGTTGGCTTGTGTGTGACATTCTACGGATCAAAAATGAGAAGTAGCTCAACAAAATCGAATTGTCACTGTCGGATGAACCGCTACCCTGTAGGTTCCAGCGTCGGTTCATCCGGTGAAGGGGTCTGTGCACTCAGTTCTTCTCTGTTAGAAAATTTCCTACCGTCAGATGAACTGACACCTACACATTTTTCACCAGTGGTTCATCCGGTGCTGAAGGAATTTTCAAATTTTCACAGACCCGTGCGCAACTGCTCTGACGCGTTCATTTGCCGGCCGTCGGATCATCCGATGCCTACTTTCACCCAGGAGCAAGACTGTTCCGACGGTTCGACCGACACTATCAATTTTCTACCGTCAGTTCATCCGACTCTACTCTGAAGCGTGGGTCCCGCCTGTCATAACCGTTGGCGGCCGACTCGTTCCCAAACCCTAATCTCTTATCGTCAACGCCGCTCGCACCCGTACACTGTCGTCTCCATCGCCTCTGGCCATCCACCTGCGTACGCACGCGCCTCGCGACCTCTCCGTGCCCTCCGTCATCCATCTGAGCTCACTGTCGGCCGGCCGCACCTCTCCACCGCGCAGGCTGCCACGCGCGCGCCGCCACCAGACCTAGGGTTTGGTCGTCGCCGAAATTCCGGCCGCCCGCCACCGCAAGCGCTCGCCGGCGATCATCTAGGGGTGCGCAAGGACTGGTCCTCCCTCCACAGCTGCTCTACATCGCCAATCCTGCGCTGTGGTGAGACTCCTCACTAATCCCCCCTGGTTGCTACCTTTAAGCTATGTTAGGGGTAAATTAGTGAGGTTCCTGCTATGTTTTGTCCAAAGATCTTTAGTAGTCCAAATTTTCCTATCTTCTACTCATGATCTTAGAGACTTGCTTGCATTCATCTATAAACATAGCATTGCCCCTATCTTATGCTTCATGGTCACTATTTCTGTTGCAAGCAGTAGCATGTTGTTCAAATTTTCCACACAACCTTGCACATCTTGCTCACCTAAGGACCTCATTAGCACTTTTCTTTATTTGTAGCAGTAATTCTTCTAGAATTTTCATACTTAGGCTCATATCTACTGTGACAACCCGCCCAGGAAAATACCGTACTACAGCCTAAACCAATCCACTTTGGTCACTAAGCAGTAATAAAGTATCATCCCGTCGTTAGTTGCCGGGTTAACGCCCGGTAAATCACTTACATAGCAACAAGGATCGAAATATATGCATAAAAACTCACACGAAGGCGAGTCCAGAGATACAACATAAATTATCATCCGAATTTACCCCGAAGGGTTTAATTATTACAAAACGAAGTTTTCGTCATCGTGATGTAGTTCAGAGTTTTTCGAAACAGCGGAATTTTAACTAAGAGGAAAGCGAGAACACCACGGGAGGCCAGCCATGATGCCTTCAGTCATCATCTTCCACCCACTCCAGCTCCTAGCCGGGCAGAATCTCTCCGGGCCACACATCACTGAAAGCATTACCTGGATCAACACATTATAGCAAGGCTGAGTATACTAATACTCAGCAAGACTTACCCGTCGGTGATAACTACTTCACCAACTCTAGACATGAAAGGCTTTTGGCCACTGAGTTTCTTTTGCTGAAAAGTAACAAAGAGTATGTCCTTATTTTCAAGATTTTAGCACAAGTTCTAGTGGGATTATTCCTTACTAAATTAGCCATCTAATACAGCCAAGGTTGTACCATACAATTAATCAAGCACAAAATTCATCAACTTCCATCATTAGGGATCTCATGGCTAGTGGAGTAAGTAGTCTCAGATAACGGTGAGAGGCCGACAATCGATTGATTCCAAACCTTGCAAGGTAGACCTAAACACATGGTGGGATGCCCCCGCGAGGACAACCACCACACGGTTCCCAAAAATCCTCCGGTCGGGATAAAAGGCCACAGTCTTTGGTGGAGGCTATCCGGTATACCCCGCGAGGCACCCGAACTCACCATACACCACCGGTAGCTAGCCGTGAGACGCATCCCAAGAGTAGTGACAGTTAAATCCCTAACCGTCTCATTAAGGTACTAGGCTTACCGGTCCCATTCCCAACAAGTGCTTAGTACGTTCAAACACTTAACCCACGCTAGCCACTAGACCGGAGTCCACATCCCATGCTCTTACCACATGAGCCATCCATTTAAAAAGATCTTGTGATTCCTATCTAGGAACCTATTCTCGCGAGTGACGTCATCACCCGACTTGTAACGGTCCTATAGCTTAGCAGCTATCGACCTATCATACTAGTACGGACATAGGTACCTAGGGATCATGCATCTAAGGTTCCATACAACTCCTGAACTTAAATGCACAAACATCCATAGATAAGTCTATAATAATTTGAAAGCTGGGTCGCATGCACCAGGGCTTGCCTTCGTCAGCAAGATTAGCCTGAGCACCCTCGGTGTCGTCGAGTACTTCCACATACTACAGAGCAGCTTCCGCTTCTCCTCCCTCGGCTTCTGGGACGAGCGAGTAGTCACCGTCAGGAAGATCTACACGGAATGCAATGTAGGGTTCAGGTGATGTGATAGATTATTTATCTTATCCAACTCTTGTTGGTCATATTCACCTTAACAAGTAATTGCTTCTTAATCTTTTTTTATGAAGATCCTTATTGATATGAGTTTTACTCTTTGATTACACACTTTAATTAATGCTCCCTTTCATAATCATTATTTCATGTGAAGGTTTAGTACTTTTACCTCTCACTAGTAAAGGTGTGTACAACATACTTATTTATAATTTAGTTCTTCAACAACAAGGGTGTAATCTTAACTTTTAATTAATTTTAATAACACTTCTCAAAAGGAAAAAGAATTAAAATGCATTTTCCTAATTTAATCCAAACATTAATCTATAGAAGGCCTTCAAGCTTTTATTTAACAAAAAGAATCTCAACAATTTAGTGAAGGGTTTCATACACTTCAACACATCTATACTAAGCCATTGAACACACATTCAAGGCTTGGAAGCTAGAAAATAAAATACTTTGAAAAATAACAAAAGACTAGCTAGCAAATCAGATTAAATGCATACAAAATTAAATAAACATCAAAATGCTCCAATCTTCCTCATGTGTGCTCCCTGGTCCTAAACCATCCTAGAGAACCAGCAAGTACACCTAGAGCCACTACTGATCTTGCTTTGCTAATTTACAAAGGAAAACATGCACAATTTAAGAATAAACATTTCTGATCATCCGAAAATTGTTATTAATTCACTAGAGGTGTGTCTTCGCATAATAAGACAGCATGCACAAGTTGGGAATAAAAACATAAATATTGTTAGCTACAAAAATCATTTATGCAGAGCTTGCAGAAATGGAAAACAATTTATATAAAAAGACTTACAAAATAACTGTGCATTTTTGGCACAGGATCTAGTCATGATCTAATACACAACATATCCAAAATTTGAACACAGAGGATTTATAGATTTTGAGATATTGCATATCTAGGTTTTTCACATTCCTATTTTTCATGCTGAAACTATCAAGAATCAGACCATGAAAGTATAACAAAAATTATAATATTTTACACAACGAATCCAACAAAATTGGTTTCACATTTTTCTGAATTTTCTACGATTTTCTATGCATTTTACAAATTTTTGCAAAAGGAGTACACTATTGAAGATGCATCTTTGGTACTAGGCCCCTGGAAAAATTCTAGACCGAGCAATTGGGTCCCTCGATCCACGGGACGGCGGGCTCGCTGGAAATCCGGCGGCTCCGGCGGCGCTCCCGGCCGGGGAACTGCTCGGTGTCAAGTGCAAGCTCACCTAGGGTGGGTTGGAGGTCTTGGCTCGGGCGGAGGAGTTGCCGGCGTGGGGGTTCGGCGGTGGCCGGCGACGGTGGCCGCGGCGGCTCGGGGTTCGGCGAAGAGAAGCGCATGGACGACAATATGCGGCTTTGGGAGGTTCTAAGGGTCCTAGAAGAGAGAGTGGGACGGTCGGCCGGCGGCGGGAGCGAGCGGCGGCGCAAGTTCACCGGCGGCGGCGGCAATGGAGGGCGGCGGCTCGGGTGGTGCGCGGAGAGGGGGAAAATGGCGGCGTTTAAATAGGTTGGCTGGCACGGGAGGTGACAACGGCGTGATCCACGGCCATAGCACGGCGCACGCGGGTGGGGGAAACGCGGACGGACCGCCGGTTCGAAGGGGGGCGCGTCCGGCCCTAGCACGGCGCGCACGGCGCGCCGGCGCGTGGCGCGGCGGCGACCCCGGTGCATTGTGGGGCGCGGGCGGCCTCGGCGGGCGCGTAGCCTCGGGACGCGGCCGGCCTCAAGCGGAGGGGAGCATCGGGCGGCGGCGGGCGCGGACGGCGAGGTCGGCCGACGTGAGGGCTCGGCGCGAGCGAGGTCGAGGCGCGGCGGCTCCCTGGCCAATTGTTTTGCTGGTCACCAGTTTGCAATTGATTTTCTCAAAAATCGTGTACATAAGTGCACCAAACTTTGAACATGAAAGTTGCAGATCTAGCTATCCTCTACCACTTTCAAAAAGGCTATATAGGGTTTTTCTCAACAGAGTTTGCAATAAACAGTTGCCAACATTGAATGCCAGCCTGTGATCATGAATAGGAGATGCTGACCTTGGAGCAAGTTTTTCATGCCTTTCCACTCAAAATTTGAAATGCCACTCTACATGAAAGTTGTGTCCCTCAATAAGCTGGACAACTTTCTTAAAGGTAGAATTTTAAGTGTTTAGATGAATTTTGGAGAACGCGGCAAAAGTTCCGAAAGACAGCTATGGACACTAGGGTTTAGTTGGGGTTTGACCAAGTCTTTGGCCCTGGATTGGCCCCACATATGTGTCCACTAGATCAAAGGGTTCAATAGAGTTGGTTGGTGAGTTATTCGAGGTGAGGACCCAGGTTGACCGTGGTTTGACCACTGTCAGCCGAGTTGACCGACGATTAGGGTTAAATTAAAAACTTGGGGCGTCACAGCCTACCCCCCTTAAACGGAATCTTGTCCCGAGATTCGACTTAAGATAATTAGATAGGAAGGAGAACTCACAGTTTCGAGATTGTTGGAATCCCGGATACTTGGCATTGAGGTATTCCTCTGTCTCCCAAGTTGCCTCTTCTTCCGTGTGGTGACTCCATTGTATCTTGTACATTCGTACTGTTTGCCTTCGGGTCTTTCGCTCCTTTTGGTCCAATACTCTTAATGGGTGCTCGATGAGCGAGAAATCCGGCTCAATCCAAGCATTAGCTTCTGTGATTACCTCGTTTTCTGGCACAGGCATTCCCTTCTTCATTTGAGTCACATGAAACACAATGTGGACTGCGGAAAACCGTTCCGATAACCGGATACGATAAGCCACTGGCCCGCATACTTCTATGACTTCATAGGGTCCAATGTAGCGCGGAGCTAACTTTCCTTTGACACCAAACCTTTGCACACCTTTGGTGGGGGACACCTTCAAATACACGTAATCTCCCACTTCAAAGTGTCGGGGTGCGGTTCCCTTATCATGGTAACTCTTTTGCCTCATCTGAGCTATCTTCAAATTCTCCCGTATTACTTGCACCTTTTATTCGGCATCCTTAACTAGATCCGGACCAAAGAGTGTCCTTTCTCCAGTTTCTGACCAGTTCAACGGAGTGCGGCATCTTCGCCCGTAAAGAGCATCGAACGGTGCCATCTTCAAACTAGCTTGATAACTATTGTTGTAGGAGAATTCTGCCAAGGACAAACACTTGTCCCAACACTTATCAAAATGTAAGATGCTTGCTCGTAGCATGTCTTCCAGAATCTGATTTATCCTTTCCATCTGACCATCGGTCTGCGGGTGATAATTGGAACTGCGAATTAGCTTGGTTCCTAAGCACTCGTGTAATTGCTCCCAAAAGCGAGCTACAAACTGAGTTCCTCTGTCAGAGATTATAGTCTTCGAAATTCCATGCAAACGAACTATTTGGTCCATGTATAACTCTGCATATTGCTGGACTGAATAAGTGGTATGTACGGCAATGAAATGAGCGGTCTTGGTGAGTCTGTCCACGATTACCCATATAGAATCCTTCTTTCTAGCTGTCAGGGGTAAACCCACAATGAAATCCATACTAATGTCATCCCACTTCCACATGGGTATCGACAGGGGTTGGAGTACACCTGCCGATTTCAAATGGCTTGCTTTCATTCGGTGGCAAGTATCGCACTCGGCTACATACTTAGCTATATCCACCTTCATGTTGGACCACCAGAAATTCTGCTTCAAGTCTTGGTACATCTTGGTACTGCCGGGATGAATAGAAAATTTGGACTTGTGAGCCTCATCGAGGATGATCTTCTTAATTTCCGGATCAGCTGGAACCACAAGGCATTTTCCAAACCAGATCACATCCTGGTGATCCTTCCGGAAACAAGTATACTTAGGATCTCCCTCGGCTAGCTTCTGTTTGATGATTTGCAAGTTTTCATCATTGCGTTGAGTAGTGACAATCCGATCGTAAAGATTGGATTCCGCAGCCAAGGCATAAAGATTCCCTTGCCGTACCACTTCTAAGTTGAGCCTTCTCATTTTTTCACATAATGGGTCACTAACTGGCTCCAACTCTAGATGATTGCAGTGAACTTTGCGGCTAAGAGCATCCGCAACAACATTTGCTTTTCCAGGATGATAATGCACTTCTAGGTCATAGTCCTTAATCAACTCAAGCCATCTTCGTTGCCTCATATTCAATTCTGACTGAGTAAAGATGTATTTGAGACTCTTGTAATCAGTGAAGATGTTACAATGATTACCCATTAGATAATGTCTCCATATCTTGAGAGCATGGACAACCGCAGCTAACTCAAGATCATGGGTAGGATAATTGATTTCATGAGGTCGAAGTGCCCGTGAAGCATAGGCAATGACTCGGCCTTCTTGCATAAGAACACAACCGAGACCCGTGCCTGACGCGTCACAGAAAACTTCAAAAGGTTTGGAATTATCTGGTTGCACTAGCACTGGGGCTGAAGTCAAGTGTTGCCTCAAAGTGTGGAAAGTTTTCTCACATGCTTTGCTCCACACAAACTTCACTCCTTTCTTGAGCAGCTCGGTCATAGGTTTCGCGATTCAAGAGAAGTCTGGAATGAATCGACGGTAGTATCTCGCCAACCCTAAGAAACTGAGGATCTGGTGTACAGACTTGGGTGGTTTCCAATCCATCACCTCTTGGACTTTGCTCAGATCTACGGAGATACCATCTCGGGAAATAGTGTGCCCCAAGAATTTCACACTCTTCAACCAGAATTCGCATTTGGAGAACTTAGCATAAAGCTTATGATCTCGCAAACGCTGAAGGACAATTCGGAGATGTTTGGCATGTTCTTTCTCATTTTTGGAATATATGAGGATATCATCGATGAAGACCACTACGAATTTGTCGAGCTCCGTCATAAACACGGAGTTCATGAGGTACATGAAGTAGGCTGGGGCATTCGTGAGGCCAAAGGACATTACCAAGAACTCGTAAAGACCATATCGAGTAGAGAAAGTGGTTTTAGGAATGTCACAAGGTCGAATTTTGATTTGATGGTAACCAAAACGAAGATCGATCTTTGAGAAAACTCTGGCTCGTGCCAGTTGATCAAAATAAACATTGATTCGGCGAAGAGGATATTTGTTCTTGATGGTTACTGCATTGAGCGGTCGGTAATCCACACACAGCCTCAAGCTACCATCTTTCTTCTTGAAAAAGAGAGCGGAACAACCCCAAGGAGAAGAGCTCGGGCGAATATAACCCTTATCTAACAGCTCCAGGAGTTGATTTTTCAGTTCGGCTAATTCTTTGGGTGGCATGCGATAAGGTCGTTTGGAAATGGGCGCGGTACTCGGTTGGAGTTCAATTACAAACTCAACATCTTTGTCCGGAGGCATACCGGGCAACTCATCAGGAAAGACATCCGGATACTCACACACTACCAGAATTTCGTCAAGCGGGGAGATAATGGTCACATAGGCACAAGAGTCGGTACCATCCTTAAAAGGTAGGTACAAGGTAGTGTGCCCAACCGTAGGTGAATTTATCTCTACAACCCTATCTGATATATCTAGAACCACCTTATGTAGGGTCATCCAATCAATACCCAAGATAACATCCATACCTGCCAAGCTTATGGCGATAAGGTTTGCTGGAAAGATTTTACTACCTAATCCCAAACATACTCCACAGATTAAGATATTAGAGGTGACTTGCCCTCCCGGAGTAATTATCTTGTAAGCGGAATTGGTATGAGAACCCTTTAAACCCATTTTGCTTATCAGTTTTTCACTTATGAAACTGTAGGTAGCTCTCGAATCAAATAAAATCTTAACAAGAGTGTCGTTGATAGAGAATGTACCCGTGAGCACTAAAGCTCCCTCTGGAATATCACACATGGTGGTGAAGTTCAGCTTGCCTTGGCGTACTTGAACCATAGGCTTCTTAGCCGAGGGGGCAGGCTTGTTCCCTGCACCCTGATTCTGGGGGTTGGGCTTGATCTGCTTGGGTTTGGGGCACTCGCTAATGTAATGTCCAGGTTGACCACAGTTGAAACAACGGCGATCGCCGACGTTGCGAGGAGGTGCATTAGGCTTTGTATCCTGCTGCTGAGCATTACGGAACTAGAAGTTCCCTGAGGGTTTGCCTTGGGGTGGTTTCATCGTCCAGCATCCCGTTGAAGATTGCTGGGATGAATTTGGAACATTCTTTTTCACAAAGCGAAACTTCTTATTTGTTCCGCTGCCCGGAGCAAAACCAGACGGTCTCTTCTTGTCCTTGTGGGCCTTTTTCATGGCATCCTCCTGAGAGATAGCCTTGTTCACAAGCTCATGGAAATTTTCTAGCTCGAGTAGGTTCAGCCGCTCGTACAACTTGCCATCTAACCCATCGCGGAATCTTTCCATCTTCTTCGCATCAGAGTCCACGTGATGCCCACCATATTGGCACAAGCTGTTAAACTTTTGGGCGTAACGGTACACCGTATCAGACCCCTGCCTAAGGGCCAACAACTCCCTCATCTTTCTATCCATTAATCCATTGGGGATGTGATGACTCTTGAAAGCTTACTTGAAATCTTCCCAAGTTACGGCACGCCCTCGCTGCATTGACTTGAAATGATCCCACCACATTAAGGCTTCTCCTCACAGTTGCAGAGCTGCGAAGTTGGCTTTGTTCTCCTCGGAGCAAGGCAGCACAAAGGCAGAGAACTTTGCCTCGATGGCCTTGATCCAAGCCTCAGCTTCCAGGGGTCTTCCGCCTTGGAGAAAGTTGGTGGCTTCATCCCGATGAACTGGGCGTACGTGGTGACCTGATTAGGCCCCTCGTGATTGGCCCTGTGTGGCGGCCCTCGGTTCATCTGCTGAGCGATCTATTGTTGCGTCTGCAAGATCTGGCGCAGCACCTCGATTTGCGTGGCCATGAAGGCCTCCGACAGCGTCATGGGCGGTGGTGGCGGCAAGTCACCGCTACAGTTCGCTTCGAACCCGTTGGGAGAGCTGTGCGTGGTTCCCACCATCTGAAATGCGAGCCTTGTTAGACACATAACCAAAAGCTTACTCGGAAATGATGGCAAGTGCAATCATGCATAACCACAGCTCATTTGCATTCGTAAGATGATGACAGCAACAGTCGAAAGATATCATGCAACCAAATTACGATTCATAAAATCATTCTTCGGTCATAGTTAGAAGATACGATGACTCGAGTCCCTCGAGCTAGCCTTCAACTTGTGGCGAATTCTCTCATTTCGTGCGTACGGAGGAGGTAACGTGCGAATAATCAACAAGTCGCTTTGGCCAAAAACTTCGTAGTTCTCCCTTTATCATGCAAAATGCTAGTGTTGGCGAGTGCGGTCATGGTAACACTCGATACATTGGGTTAAATAACTTGCACGGGATCTCAATAGCTCGGTTGAATCACATCAAACTCGAGTTGGAACACAAAGTGCTTAAGCATTCTTTATTACAACATGATGGATAGGGTCCAAGGACACTACAATACTCAAATCTGAAAAACCTCATGATACAACTAAATTACATTGTAATCACATTGCACAACGACATACTCCTAAGCGGACTACCACACTCATCCCGTAGAGGACACATAGGAGCACATTCCTTCTTGATGTCGTTCACTGGCATCCTAGTTACCCACTGAAGCACCACTGCCCGCAGGCGAGTCTGGTGGAGTCGGTAACGGTGGTCCAGCCTGGCTCGTCTGATCCAGACCAGACAGACCCTGCTGCTCCTCCGGGTGTGCTTGTACTGGAGGTAGCGGTTGTAAGGCCACTATAGCCTGTAGGGCTGCAACCTTCACCTCGGCCTCCTCCACCTAGTGCTGCATATCCGCAATGTTCTGAAGTAGCGTTAACCTCTCAATCTCATACGCATCGGCATTCTCCTCCGAGGTGTGAACCTCCGCCTCCAGATCTACAATCCTCTGCAGGCGGTCGCCTCTCTCTAACTCTAATTGGAATCTTCTGGCACGCAGCCTGTCATTCTCCTGCTGCATCTGAGTGAGTGTGAAGTTCAATTGCTGGTGGGCTGCTGATAGCTGCTGCCAATCCCGCCTAACTGCCTCCAGATGCTGCCCGATAATCGCTGCGGTGTTATAACACAGCCCTTGAAGTGTGAAGACAACGTTAAGACAACGAGCCAATGTCTGAGTGACATCCAGCGGCTCCGCTAGCAACAACAGCTCCCGTAGGTGATCCATACGGTCCAACCATGTCAGGTCGTGAGGACTCACAGCAGGAAACAGCCCGAACGGAGAGAGAGCTACCACAGTGGGGTTGTGGTCACAGAAGTCCGTCAGCACTCGGAGAGCGGCTGACTCGACGGTCTCGTGGGTAATAAAACCCCAGTAGACAAAACTCAAGTCGAACCAGTCGGCGTGGTCCGGGTGTGGTAGTACAGTGACAATCACCCTGCAACGGGGAACACCCAGTCGCTCGAAATCGGACACCTCATAAGTCGGTGGAGTAGTGTAGCAAGCGGCGCTGATTGCTTCCCACGCAAGACGTGGAAAACCCTCCCAGTGCAACCTGTTGGTACGGATCGTACCGTCAGCGTCGAACTCGTGATACACGGGAAAAACCATCTGTAAAAAAATGTAACACATGTCAGGTCTCAAGGAGAACGGCATGTCAAATGGTGAAGTTCTGGAAGCTGTGAATGAAATTTATAACCAAAAATCCAGAACCCTATAAATTTCCCCCCCAAGTTTTCCGGCTACTACAATGGTTCTTTTACATACTTTTGGTAACCAAGGTTAAGCTAAGTTAAGGACACAAAGTGGAAGGATGCAATGTCTAGATTCGCTCGGAAAGGTGTAAGTCAAGCCGAAAGAAGCTGTGATCGAAATTTACGAACGAAAGCCAGACTAACAAGGAACAACTTGTTTTAGCATATTGGTTAAATCATTCCTACTACGTGGTACAAAACAAGATGAACAAGCTTTTACCAAAATTTTGGCAGCACAACACCTAAGCATAAAAGGAACTCCATTTGTGTACAAAAAGCACACACTAGTATAATTTTCCTTAGAGAGCATACGGAAATTCTGTTTTGGGTCCAATTTCGTTATTTCGATTTTTAGTATGCATGCAAGACGTCCTAATCGCCCTCACATGGCAAATGAGCCAAAACTCGAAGTCAGTGCCGATGGCAAGGCTTTTACTCGTCTCTCCCTATAATATCTAGTCGAGAGCTATACGGTACTCACCTAGCGATTAACGAAGCGCTATTATGTTGCTACAGAAAATGAACCTTTCGTGCCAGCACGTCACGAAAGCGTCCCCATACATTACCGTTCACTATAGAAACGGTATCCATGCGTTAAGCCGCTGCATGGACAGTGTCCAACCTCGGACACCCTCCGTTTGAATGGAGTGTATCCTTGCCTCGCATGATCGACATGCGGAATGCACACGTATGAAACACGTGGCGACAACACAACTCACAAACAGACGCGAAGATGGGATCTGTGGAATGGATCGCTCCATCAACCCTCGCAATTCCCGTGATGCGGCACAACACACATATAAAACACGTGGCTCAACTAGTTTGGTTGTGCAAGAAAGTAAGTCTGACATAAAGTAATGTGCTGGGAGTTAGCAAAATAAACCATAGGTTAATAAGCCACCTGAAAGAACCCAAAATTCCCTCTAGGGCCTCTCAGTCTAGTTTATCCTTAGCGGACCAACGTATTTTGGAAAATCCAAACAATCTTGGCAAATTTTATTCAAAACCTGTGATTAAGGTTATTAATTAACCTCTTGTGCATATAATTGCTCTGATGCCAACTGTGACAACCCGCCCAGGAAAATACTGTACTACCGCCTAAACCAATCCACTTTGGTCATTAAGCAGTAATAAAGTATCATCCCGTCGTTAGTTGCCGGGTTAACGCCCGGTAAATCACTTACATAGCAACAAGGATCGAAATATATGCATAAAAACTCACACGAAGGCGAGTCCAGAGATACAACATAAATTATCACCCGAATTTACCCCGAAGGGTTTAATTATTACAAATCGAAGTTTTCGTCATCGTGACGTAGTTCAGAGTTTTTCGAAATAGCGGAATTTTAACTAAGCGGAAAGCGAGAACACCACGGGAGGCCAGCCATGATGCCTTCAGTCATCATCTTCCACCCACTCCAGCTCCCAGCCGGGCGGAATCTCTCCGGGCCACACATCACCGAAAGCATTACCTGGATCAACATATTATAGCAAGGCTGACTATACTAATACTCAGCAAGACTTACCCGTCGGTGATAACTACTTCACCAACTCTAGACATGAAAGGCTTTTGGCCACTGAGTTTCTTTTGCTGAAAAGTAACAAAGAGTATGTCCTTATTTTCAAGATTTTAGCACAAGTTCTAGTGGGATTATTCCTTACTAAATTAGCCATCTAATACAGCCAAGGTTGTACCATACAATTAATCAAGCACAAAATTCATCAACTTCCATCATTAGGGATCTCATGGCTAGTGGAGTAAGTAGTCTCAGATAACGGTGAGAGGCCGACAATCGATTGATTCCAAACCTTGCAAGGTAGACCTAAACACACGGTGGGATGCCCCCGCGAGGACAACCACCACACGGTTCCCAAAAATCCTCGGGTTAGGATAAAAGGCCACAGTCTTTGGTGCAGGCTATCCGGTATACCCCGCAAGGCACCCGAACTCACCATACACCACCGGTAGCTAGCCGTGAGACGCATCCCAAGAGTAGTGACAGTTAAATCCCTAACCGTCTCATTAAGGTACTAGGCTTACCGGTCCCATTCTCGACAAGTGCTTAGTACATTCAAACACTTAACTCACGCTAGCCACTGGACCGGAGTCCACATCCCATGCTCTTACCACATGAGCCATCCATTTAAAAAGATCTTATGATTCCTATCTAGGAACCTATTCTCGCGAGTGACGTCATCACCCGACTTGTAACAGTCCTATAGCTTAGCAGCTAACGACCTATCATACTAGTACGGACACAGGTACCTAGGGATCATGCATCTAAGGTTCCATACAACTCCTGAACTTAAATGCACAAACATCCATAGATAAGTGTATAATAATTTGAAAGCTGGGTCGCATGCACCAGGGCTTGCCTTCGTCAGCAAGATTAGCCTGAGCACCCTCGGTGTCGTCGAGTACTTCCACATACTACAGAGCAGCTTCCGCTTCTCCTCCCTCGGCTTCTGGGACGAGCGAGTAGTCACCGTCAGGAAGATCTACACGGAATGCAATGCAGGGTTCAGGTGATGTGATAGATTATTTATCTTATCAACCTCTTGTTGGTCATATTCACCTTAACAAGTAATTACTTCTTAATCTCTTTTTGTGAAGATCCTTATTTATATGAGTTTTACTCTTTGATTACACACTTTAATTAATGCTCCCTTTCATAATCGTTATTTCATGTGAAGGTTTAGTACTTTTACCTCTCACTAGTAAAGGTGTGTACAACATACTTATTTGTAATTTAGTTCTTCAACAGCAAGGGTGTAATCTTAACTTTTAATTAATTTTAATAACACTTCTCAAAAGGGAAAAGAATTAAAAGGCATTTTCCTAATTTAATCCAAACATTAATCTATAGAAGGCCTTCAAGCTTTTATTTAACAAAAAGAATCTCTAACAATTTAGTGAAGGGTTTCATAAGCTTCAACACATCTATACTAAGCCATTGAACACACATTCAAGGCTTGGAAGCTAGAAAATAAAATACTTTGAAAAATAACAAAATACTAGCTAGCAAATCAGATTAAATGCATACAAAATTAAATAAACATCAAAATGCTCCAATCTTCCTCATGCGTGCTCCCTGGTCCTAAACCATCCTAGAGAACCAGCAAGTACACCTAGAGCCACTACTGATCTTGCTTTGCTAATTTACAAAGGAAAACATGCACAGTTTAAGAATAAATATTTCTGATCATCCGAAAATTGTTATTAATTCACTAGAGGTGTGTCTTCGCATAATAAGACAGCATGCACAAGTTGGGCATAAAAACATAAATATTGTTAGCTACAAAAATCATTTATGCAGAGCTTGCAGAAATGGAAAACAATTTATATAAAAAGACTTACAAAATAACTGTGCATTTTTGGCACAGGATCTAGTCATGATCTAATACACAACATATCCAAAATTTGGACACAGAGGATTTATAGATTTTGAGATATTGCATATCTAGGTTTTTCACATTCCTATTTTTCATGCTGAAACTATCAAGAATCAGACCATGAGAGTATAACAAAAGTTGTATTTTCCACAACGAATCCAACAAAATTAGTTTCGCATTTTTCTAAAATTTCTACGATTTTCTACGCATTTTACAAATTTTTGCAAAAGGAGTACACTATTGAAGATGCATCTTTGCTACTAGGCCCATGGAAAAATTCTAGACCGCGCAATTGGGTCCCTCGATCCACGGGACGGCGGGCTCGCCGGAAATCCGGCGGCTCCGGCGGCGCTCCCGACCGGGCAACTGCTCGGGGTCAAGTGCAAGCTCACCTAGGGTGGGTTGGAGGTCTTGGCTCGAGCGGAGGAGTTGCCGGCGTGGGGGTTCGGCGGTGGCCGGCGATGGTGGCCGCAGCGGCTCGGGGTTCCGGCGAAGAGAAGCGCACAGACGACAATATGCAGCTTTGGGAGGTTCTACGGGTCCTAGGGGAGAGAGTGGGACGGTCGGCCGGCGGCGGGAGCGAGCGGCGCTGCAAGTTCACCGGCGGCGGCGGCAATGGAGGGCGGCGGCTCGGGTGGTGCGCGAGGAGGGGGGGGAAATGGCGGCGTTTAAATAGGTTGGCTGGCCCGGAGGTGACGGCGGTGTGATCCACGGCCGTAGCACGGCGCACGCGGGTGGGGGAAACGCGGACGGACCGTCGGTCCGAAGGGGGCGCGTCCGGCCGTAGCACGGCGCGCGCGGCGCGCCGGCGCGCGTGGCGTGGTGGCCGACCCCCCGGCGCATCGTGGGGTGCGGGCGGCCTCGGAAGGCACGTAGCCTCGGGACGTGGGCGGCCTCGGGGCGGAGGGGAGAATCGGGCGGCGAGCGGGCGCGGACGGCAACGTCGGCCGGCGCGCGGGCACGGCGCGCGGCGCGTGCGACGTCACGGCGCCCTGGCCAATTGTTTTGCTGGTCACCAGTTTGCAATTGATTTTCTCAAAAATCTTGTACATAAGTTCACCAATCTTTGAACGCGAAAGTTGTAGATCTAGCTATCCTCTACCACTTTCAAAAAGGCTATATAAGGTTTTTCTCAACAGAGTTTGCAATAAACAGTTGCCAACTTTGAATGCCAGCCTGTGTTCATGAATAGGAGATGGTGACCTTGGAGCAAGTTTTTCATGCCTTTCCACTCAAAATTTGAAATGCCACTCTACATGAAAGTTGTGTCCCTCAATAAGCTGGACAACTTTCTTAAAGGTAGAATTTTAAGTGTTTAGATGAATTTTGGAGAACGCGGCAAAAGTTCCGAAAGACAGCTATGGACACTAGGGTTTAGTTGGGGTTTGACCAAGTCTTTGGCCCTGGATTGGCCCCACATATGTGTCCACTAGATCAAAGGGTTCAATAGAGTTGGTTGGTGAGTTATTCGAGGTGAGGACCCAGGTTGTCGGTGTTTTAGACCGGCAACCTACTAAGGGGAGTACCCGAAGTAGATGATTGTGACTCGCCGAGATCGGTAACTCGAAGGAAGAGACACGTGGCACACAATTTAGACAGGTTCGGGCCGCGAGGTGCGTAATACCCTACGTCCTGTATGCTGCGTAGCTCTGGATTGATAGGGCACGATTACAAGATGGTGCAATAGTGCGCCGTGAGTTCTAGGGGATTGGATGAGGTGATCCTGAGATCGGTCCCTGCCTCGCCTTATATAGTCCGGGAGGCAGGGTTACAAGTCGGAGTAGGGAGAGAGTACTAGTCGAGTATGTCTAGGAGTCCTCTATACAGTGCGGAACATGTACAGCTCCCTAACCGAGTACTACTCCTGTGCAGTCCTTGTGCTCCACGCCTTCAGGTGCCGTGTAGCGCAAGCCGGGTAGTCCCAGGGGCCCACCGAGTAGGCGGTCCTGGTACCCACCGAGGTAGTGGGTCCAGGGAGGTCCATACGACAAGGCCCCGAGTACTTTGTAGTCGAGAAGGATAGCTTCAAGTAGTCTTGACGGCCTTAACGAGTAGCCCTCAAGCGTCCCTGAGTGCTACAAGTCAAAAGTCCTCAAGAGTAGTCGAAGCATCCCGAGGCTGGAATGTACTCCAGCTGATGTTTGAGCAATCGTGAAGTCTTCTCGAGTAGTCCCAAGCGTCCCCGAAGACTGCCTTCGAAGGTCTTCAAAAACTGCCTGTCTTGTCTTGAAGCCGGAGTTGACATGGAGGTGCGATTTGCAAAACCTCACTCCACATGGAGTAGCCCCCGAGCCTTGAGCCGCGGGCTCTGGCTGAGGGTCCATCTGAAGTCTTGGCAAGAAAATCCCGAAAAATCCGGAGAGAAAAAACCGAAGGACACGTGGCACGGAGCCCCCGAGCCTTGAGTCGAGTACTTCCTCTCAAATTGAAGGGTCTTCTTGAAGAAAGTGTCCTGAGATGCTCTTGAGACTAGCCGCTTCCCAGGTAGTCGAGTAGAAGTAGCCGAGCCCCCGAGGTGAGGCGCGTCGACTAGTAGAATACGAAGGGTCACGCGCAGCCGCTGAGTCAGCCGCGCGTGGACTTATCCAGCCGGCTGTTGCGGAGCCGGTTTGGCTTATAAATAGAAGCCAAAACCCTTAGGGTTTTTCACCCACTCGAGCTGCAGCCATTCCGTATCCATCTGAAGCGAATCCACTCCCAGCGCTTGCTGCCGCCGTAGTAAATCCGAGTGCGCCGCCACCCAAATCTTTTAGGGTAGCCCCCGAGCGGATGCGAGTGAAGACGCCCTGCACTTGGAGGATGAAGCCGTCGCCGTCCAAGACGTCCAAGGCCGCCGGGAAGAAGAGGGGCCGCGAAGAGGCCGCCGCAGCTGCCACCGGAGCGGCGTCGCCCATGTCTCCACCGCGGGCTGATCCGAACCGCGAGTGGAAAAAGTCCAAAGTGAAGACGGAGGACCTGCTGACCCTCCTGAATAGTGGGTTCATCAGGGAGAAGGAAGTCGATCTGTGGAGATCCGCCGCTGGAGATCAATATCCAATGGAGAAGGCCGAAGACGAGATCCCGATGTTCGCGCGGTTCGTGGAGCGCGGTCTTGCGCTCCCGGCCAGCGATTTCTTCAAGGGGCTGCTCGGGTACTACGGGATCGAGTACCTGAACCTGAACCCCAACGGCATCTTCCACACGGCGGTCTTCGTGCACTTCTGCGAAGCCTTCCTCGGGATCAAGCCGCATTGGGTGCTTTTCCGGAAGTTCTTCCGCGTCAAGCCGCAGCCAAGTGCCACCAATCCCAGGGTGGTCGGAGGAGCCGGCATCCAGCTGAGGGAGGACGCCGTGGAGCAGTATCTGGCATACAAGCTTGTCGACTCCAACACAGATTGGAAGACCAGGTGGTTCTACATCACGAACCACCACCCCGTCCCGCCGAAGGGCGAGCGGACGGCGGCCCGGTGCACCGTGAATGGTGGAACACGGAGCCCACCATGCAAGAAGGGATCCAACTCCCCGAGCTGCTAGCACGCATCAAGGTGCTCAGGGAGGCGGGACTGAGGGCCGAGCACGTGGCCTTCAGTTTCATGAAGCGAAGGATCCAACCGTTGATGGCTCGGGAGACCCTGGGCTTCGAGTACACCGGCGACGACGACGCGTCGCGGATGCCGGGAGGCGAGCTGGACGACAACGACATCATCGAGAGGTTGTCGCGGATCTTCAAGGACATGCCGCCGTACACGGCGTGCCCTGTCGAGGAGTACTCCGCCGCGCGCCCGCCCAAGGAGGTGAGTAGTCGTACTCCCCTAGTCGAGTAGTGATTACTTGAAGTAGAGTTGCTGACATCTTGTGTCTTGCGCAGGATGACGTGAAGCGGTTCATCTCCGAGCCGCAACCACCTCCGAGCGGAATCGAGATCCCGAAGGAGGGGAAGGCGAAGGAGCGGCGTGAAGTCGGTGAAGGCCACGACACCGTTGTCATGGAGGATACCTCCGATGACGACGGCAAAGACGAGGAGATGTTGCAAGACCGCTTCCAGCTGCGGTCGAGGTTTAGCCGCCTGGGCTTGCCTCATGTTCCTCTGGTACAAGACCCCCCGGCTAGCCTGGAGGCTAGCCTGGCTGCGCCGCCACGGAAGCCGCGCAACCCCGCCAGGAAGCGGGTGACGAAGAAGCTGAAGGTCTCCGAAACCACGCCTCAGGAGGTAGGTTGTCTTGAGTAGAGTAGTTGAGTACCCGTTGATCGAGTATGTTTGCTGACGAGTAGTCTTCCTTGTAAGCAGGAGGTGCCGCCAACGGAGCCCGTCGAAGAGGGCGATGAGGGCGTGTGGGACCCGGTGGGGGAACCAGCTGGAAGTCGCAGTACAGTCCCCACTGTGGAGGACATTTTGGCGCAACTGGAGCGCCAGCCCCCAGCTCCGCAAGGGAGCACGAGACCTGTGGCCGTCGCCGTTGAAGAGGTGGTGGCCTCAGGAGCGCAGGAGACCGCTGCGCCGGCCGCCTCTGCTGTGGAGGAGGCGGTAGCCGCAGGGGCGCAGGAGGAGGTGCCCGCCGAAGGTGGACTGGTCGATATCGCCAGCATCCTCGGTGCTCCGGTCGTGACCATTGTCCGGTCGAACTTGTAAGTACCATATCCTTGCGAGTAGTACTTGTTGCAGTTGTCGATGTTGCCTGACAACCATCTGTGTGTGCTTCTGCAGAAAATCCACGGATCTGACCTGGGATGGGGATGAGCCCTCATCAGCGGTGGCGGAAGAAGTCGCGCCGCCCGCCAAGGAGGCCGCTCCCGCTACCCAAGCCGCGATTGAGCCACCGGTTGCCGAGGCGCCGCTGCCGGAGGCCAGTGTAGTCGAAGGTGAGTACCCTTCTTGAAGCTACAGGGCTCCACAAGGAGTAGTCGTAGGCACTGATGCACTTGTCGTGTCTTTGACAGGCGCTGAAGGTGGTGACATCCCTGCAGGGGTGCCAATGCAGAGGTTGACACCAGAGGCTGCGGAAGGAGCCCCCGAGCCCACGGAGGAGGTCGCCGAGAAGACCTCCGGGGGAGAGGCGGTTACCACGTAGCCAGAGATTGCTCTGGAGGTGGCTATCCGCTCCCCTGAGATCCAGGACGCAGAGCCCATCCGCTCTGCGCCGATGACGGAGGCCACCGCGAGTAGTCGCGACGGGATAGAACTGCTCGCGGACGATCTCATCGAGCAAGCGATGGTGGCCAAGCATCTGGAGGCAATCCGTCAAGCCGAGCAGTGGATGAAGGTAAGTAGTCGTAGCCTTTGAGTAGCCAATCCTTTGTCGTTGAGTACTCTTCGTGACTTGAGTTGTCTTGTGCAGGACGTTGCGGAGCGGTCCCGTGACAAGTCGAACCTGCTGCAGGGCTATGGCGACACGGTGCTCCGAGCCGAAGCCCTAGAAGAGCAACTTGCTAAGTCGCGGAAGCACGCGGCTGCTATGCAGTCGAAGCTCGATGCCGCCTTCGCCAAGTACCACAACGACGTCATGGAGTTGCAGGCGAAGGGCGACGACTTGGTGCAGAAGAACAAAGGTCTCCGCAACAAGAACAAAGGTATACCCCTGAACTTGTCGGGTACTTGTTGGAGGTCGAGAAGCATCTGACCCGCTGTTGTGTTGCTGTGTTGCAGAGCTTGAGGGCCAGGTGGAGCAGCTGAAGGCCTCGGAGACGAGCATGAAGAACCTCTTCTACCGGGAGCAAGAAGCCCGCCAGGTACTCGAGCTCGACTACAAAGAACTCGCCTTCGAGTGCGAGAACCATATGGAGCTTCGGATTGCTTCTAACAGAGATCTCGTCAACTGCTACAAATCCTTGCAGAAGTTGAACGAAGACTGCGAGGCATTGCGGGCCCAGATGAAGGAGTTGGAAGAAGCCGCACTGCCGATCGCAAGACTCCTGGTGCCGCACCCGGGCGGCCCCAAGATTGCTCCTCTGGTGGATCGCCTTCGGGAAGCTCCGAGCCAGCTGGCCGCCTACGTGAAGCACATGGCCAGGTCGATCCCAAGACAAGTCTTGGCCTTCATGAAGTCGTACTTCCCGAAGGCCCCAGTGGAGGTGGTCGCCGGCGGGGTAGCCGCCAACTGCTCTGATGAGCAGTATGCAAAGCTGCTGGAGCAGATGGCTCCCATCGCGGAGCAGGTAGCCGAGAAGCTGAACCTCCAGTAGCCCTGTAATAGGTAGCTAGTAGCCATAGTTGTACAAGAAAACAATTGTAATGAATTGTTCAAGTATCAATGAAAGAAAATTTTCCAGCAATGAGTACTCGTAGTCGCGATCTCAGAGTGCGGAGCGCCCATCGTGGAGTAGATGCGAGTAGTAGTACTCGACTTTGGTAGTCCCGTTGTAGGGATTAGACAGTAAAGAAGTTGATGAACAATCAAACTTTATTACTGAAGGAGTAAACCTGGGTGGCCAGGGCCGTAGTTACAAAGTAGTCGCTTGGACCGGAGGCCGCTTCTTACGGCGAGTAGAGCTGGAGCGGGTGGCCGCCTCGCGAGCGGTTGATCCGTAGGTAGCCGTGTAGGCTGGATCGTAGATCCGTAGGTAGCCGTGCAGGCTGGATCTTGGAGTGTGGTCTCTTAGTAGACCGCTGCTAGAGTCCTTGACGCTCGTCGCAGCCCAGGGTCCGTAGGTAGCCGCGCGGGCTGGACCCTGGAGAGGGGTAGTCCGGAGACTGGAGCCAGGACCCGGGGGGTCGCTTGCAGCGAGGGGTGTTGATGTAGTCGTGTAGACTTGAACCCCAGGGTAGTCGTGTAGACTAGGCGTAGAATCGACAGAGCTGGTCGAAGTTCCACGAGTTGTTGATGTCTTCGCCTTCAAGTGTTTAGAGACGATAGGAGCCCGGCCCGGTCACCTTTGCGACGGTGAAGGGACCTTCCCAGGGGGAGCTGAGCTTGTGAAGTCCTTCCGTGTTCTGGATACGGCGGAGGACGAGGTCTCCAACGTTGAAGGAGCGTTCCTTGACGTTGCGATCATGGTAGCGTCGGATACCCTCCAGGTACCTTGCTGATTGGACGAGGGCAGCGCAGCGAGCTTCTTCGAGGCCGTCGATATCAACTCGTCGTCGTCTTCGAGACGTCTTCGTCATAGTGCTCCACTGCTGGCGAGTTCCATATGACGTCGGCAGGGAGGATAGCTTCGGAGCCGTAGACCAGGAAGTAGGGGGATTGCCCCGTTGGCTTGGATGGTTGAGTCTGTAGCCCCCAGAGTGCGTTGGGTAGTTCCTTGATCCACTTGCCCCCTTTGGAGTTCGCGGCGTCGTGTAGCCGCTTCTTGAGAGCGTCGAGCACCATCCCGTTGGCGCGCTCGACTTGTCCGTTGGCCCGTGGATGGGCGACTGAGACGTATCTGACGTCGATCCCACTGTTCTCGCAGTACTCCTAGAACTGGTGGTTGTTGAAATTGGATCCCAGGTCTGTGATGATGCGGTGGGGTAGCCCGTAGCGGTGTACGAGTTCATCCAGGAAGTCGAGTACTCTGTCAGCCTTGGGGCATGTGACCGGCTTGACCTCGATCCACTTGGTGAACTTGTCGATAGCCACCGCACCCCGTTGAATCCTCCCCGGCGCGGTTGGCGGTGGCCCAATCATGTCGAGCCCCCGGCGGGCAAAGGGCCGGGTTGGCGGTATGGTGACTAGCTTGTAGGCCGGGACGTGTTCTTGCTTGGCGGCATGCGGCACCCTTGGCACTTTCTGACGAGTTCTTCAGCATCGCCCAGAGCTGTGGGCCAGTAGAAAGCTCGTCGGAAAGCCTTGCTGACCAGCGTGCGTGTGGACGCGTGGTTGCCGCAGACGCCCTTGTGGATCTCCTCCAAGATGTCCTTGTCTTCTTCGCGAGGGACGCACTTCATGAGTACTCCAGAAGAGGCGCCCCGCTTGTAAAGCTTGTATCCGACGAGGACGTAAGACTTGGCGCAGCGAACGAGTTGCTCAGCTGCGTTCTTTTCGGAGGGGACCTTCTGCTCGCTGAGGTAGTCGATGAAGGGTTGCCTCCAGTCCACGTCGATCATCATGACCTCCCCGCTTGCGTGGTGGATGGGCTGGGACAGTGGTCGGTGGCGCAGGCTCCGGGATGGATGGCGCGTGAAGCTCGTGTACGAAGACACCCGCTGGTACTTGAGCGCGGGTGGATCCGAGCTTGGAGAGGACGTCCGCTGCAACGTTGTTGTCGCGGACCGTAGAACTTGTTCTCGAGCTTGCGGACTTCTAGGCAGTAGGCGTCCATGTTCTCCTTGTTGCGGTCCCAGGATTTGTTGACTTGGTTGATGACCACTGCGGAGTCGTTGTAGACTAGTAGCCGCTTGATGCCCAGTGAAGCCGCGAGGCGGAGCCCATGTAGGAGGGCTTCGTACTCGGCTTCGTTGTTTGAGACCTTCCAGAAGATCTGCAGGAAGTACTTGAGTTGTTCGCCCGTTGGAGAGATCAGGAGTACCCCTGCACCTGCGCCCTCGAGGTTGAGTGAGCCGTCAAAGTACATCACCCAATGCACTGGTCGCACGATGGGAGTAGGTAGCTGGTTCTCCCACCACTCCGCCATGAAGTCGACTAGTGCCTGCGACTTTATGGCTGTGCGTGGTTTGAAGTCGATAGTGAGGGCGCCGAGCTCGACGGCCCACTTGGATATTCTTCCAGTAGCATCTTGGTTCCGCAGGATGTCGCCAAGCGGGTAGTCGGTGACGACGGAGACCGAGTACTGCTGGAAGTAGTGTCGTAGCTTCCGCGAGGTGATGAGTAGAGCGTACGGGAGCTTCGCACGGGCCGATAGCGGGCCTTGGACTCGATAGAACCTCGGCGATGAAGTAGACCGGACGGGCCGGGACCGGGTAGGCGTGGCCGTCTTCCCGCCGCTCGACAACGATGGCGATGCGACCACGTGAGTAGTCGCGGCGAGGTAGAGCGGCCTGCGCTCTCCCTTGTGAGGAGCCGTGAGGATCGGTGGCTTTGATAGGAAGTCCTTGAGCTGGGCAAGGGCTTGATCCGCCTCTGGAGTCCACACGAACTTCTCTTGATGCTTGAGTAGTTTGAAGAAGGGGAGGCCCCGTTCTCCAAGCCTCGAGATGAATCTGTTCAGCGCCGCCATGCACCCCGTCAGCTTCTGGACGTCTTTGATGCTCGTGGGAGCTTTCATGCTGGTGATGGCGGAGATCTTCTCGGGGTTGGCTTCGATGCCGTGCTGGCTGATGATGAAGCCGAGTAGTTTGCCCGAAGGGACGCCGAAAACGCACTTGTTCGGGTTGAGCTTCCAGCGGTAATCGCGTAGTGATGCGAAGGTCTCTTCAAGGTCGTCGATGAGGGTACTGGAGTCCCTGGTTTTGACAACCACGTCATCCATGTAGGCCTCGACGTTCTTGTTGAGTTGCCGCTTGAAGCAGGCCTGGATGGCCCGTTGGTAGGTAGCGCCGGCGTTCTTCAATCCGAATGACATGGTCGTGTAGCAATACGCGCCAAACGGGGTGATGAACGCGGTCTTCTCCTGGTCTTCTTCCTTGATCGCGATCTGGTGGTAGCCGGAGTAGCAGTCGAGGAAGCAGAGCAGGTCGCAGCCCGCCGTGGAGTCGATGACTTGATCAATCCGTGGCAACCCGAAGGGGTCCTTGGGGCAGTGCTTGTTGAGGTCGGTGTAGTCGACGCACATCCTCCACTCGTTCGAGTTCTTCTTGCGGACGAGGACGGGGTTGGCGAGCCACTCAGGATGGAAGACTTCTCTGATGAAGCCGGCAGCGAGTAGCTTGGCGAGTTCCTTCTTGATGGCATCTCGCCTGTCGTCGGCAAAGCGTCGGAGGTGTTGTCGTTTGGGGGTGGCCTTAGGGTCGACGTTGAGGGCGTGCTCAATCAGCTCCCTGGGCACTCCTGGCATGTCCGCTGGCTTCCACGCAAAGATGTCGCGGTTAGCCCGAAGGAAGCTGATGAGCGCGTCTTCCTATTTGGGGTCGAGGCCGGACCCGATAGTGGTGGTCTTGGCCGGGGTCGCTCGTTCCGAGGGTCGACCGTCTTGACGGTACCTCCTCGGGTGGGCGAGGTTTGTTGGTATTGTCGGACTTCTGCGGGATGTCGAGTTCACTTGTAGCAAGCTTCTTCGACGCGGCGTAGACCTCCATCATCGCGTTGGGTACTTGATTTGTGGAGGCGATCTCCACGGCTTCTGTGTCGCAGTCGTGGGAGCTCTTGAGGTTCCCTTGGAGGGAGAGTACCGAATTTGGACTTGGCATCTTGAGTACCAAGTAGGTGTAGTGGGGCACCGCCATGAACTTGGCGATGGCCGGTCTGCCGAGGATGGCGTGGTAGGAGGTCTCGAAGTCCGCGACCTCGAACTTGATGTACTCGGTACGGTAGTTGTCCCGAGATGCCTCGAAGGTAACTGGCAGGACCACTGAGCCCAGTGGAATAGCCGCGTTGCCGGGGACGATGCCGTAGAAGGGCATGCTGCTCTTGGTGAGCATGGGGGTGATGTCGAGCTTCATTTTCTTCAAGGTCTTGGTGAAAAGGACGTTGAGCCCGCTCCCACCGTCAATGAGGACCTTGTTGAGTTTGGATCCCGCCACGGTTGGCTTCGGGACGAGGGGGAACCGTCCGGTTCGGAGAAGGCGGGTCCATTGGTCCGCGCGGGAGAAGGTGATGGGTACCTCGACCACCCGAGAGGGGTCGGGACCGCCGGTTCAATGGACATTACTTCACGACGGGTAGCCTTCGCTCCCGCCCGCCGGGCGATCCGCCGAAGAGGACGTTGACGGTCTTCTCGGGTTCTTGGAAGTCGTTGTTGTCGCCGTCCTTCTTCTTGTTCTTTTGATCATGAGGGTGCGGTGGCTCCGGTGTCTCCTTGAGTGCGTGCCTGAGCTGGTAGCACTGTTCTGTAGTATGGTTGTCGTTTGGATGCCACGGGCACTTCTCCTTCAGCAGGTCTTTGAAGCCGCCGGAGTTCTTCTTCGAGTTCCCTTTCGCAGGGCGCTGGATAGTCGCGACAGTGTTGTCTGGCTTGCGCTTGCGGTTGGGACCGAGTGGTTATTGTTGTTGTTGTTGTTGTTGCGGTCGCCCTGGTTCGCATTGCTGCCGCTGCCGCCGCCCTGGTTCTACTTGGTCTTGCCACGAATGGCATCGTACTTGGCATTGGCCTTGTCTTCTTCATCCGCCCAGGACGTGATCATGTCCTTGAGGTGGGGGATGGACCTGGGGCGGCGACGACCGAAGTCTTCGAAGGTGCGGCGGTGATAGAGGCCGTGCTGGAAGAGGTCGATGACCTCCTTGTCAGTGACGTCGACGACGGTGGCGCGCTTGTCGAAAAAGCGGCGCATGTATTTGCGGAGGGTCTCGCCTTGTTCCTGTTTGATCATGGCCAGGTCCATGCGAGTACCCGATCGGCCCATGGCGCCCGCGAAGTTGCTTGTGAACTGCTCCTTCAGCTGGTCCCACTTGTCGATCGAGTGCTTGTCCAGCGACTCGAGCCATGTAAGTGGTGCTTGGTCCAGGCAGAAGGGGAAGTAAAGGCACTTGATGTCGCTGTTGCCGCCAGCGTTCTCGATGGAGAGGGCGTAGCATCGGAGCCACTGGATGGGATCCTGCTTCGCGTCGTACTTGGTGATCCCCAAAGGTTTGAACTTGTCGGGGAGGAGCAGGTTGCGAAGTCGAGGTGAGAAGGCGGGGAAGCCGTCGCCTTCGGCGGCGGTGGTCGACTTCTTCCGCCGGCGGCTCCTCAATCTTCGGCGGGCGTCGTACCCGCCGTGTGTGGCGCCGGGAGGCGTGATCGTTCGCGTGGCCTCGGCCGCCGTGGGCCGCCGCCGCCTCCCGGCCCTCGGTTGGCCCCATGGTTGGAGGCCGCCGTCGGCGCCGCCGCCGTCGGGGTCGTTGCCGCCGCCACCTGCCGGAGCGCGGTGGGGAACAACTTCTCGGTTGCTGCGGTCTTGTAGTGAAGGTCCGCCGGCGTTGGAGCGGCGACGGTTTGGCTCGGCTGGGAGGTCAGCTCGAGTACGGTTCGGACCGTTGTTGGCGCTGCGACTAGTAGCTTCGTTGTCGCGGGGCTTAGCAGGAGGAGGTTGGTTGACTCTGTTGTCGACCCGCATGAAGTAAGCTTCTTCAGCGAGCTTGGCGATGACCTCACCAGCGCGTATGCCCTGAGCTTGGCGTGCGATCGCTGTGATCGACATGAGGCGTTGCTCAGGGGTGGTGTGTACCCTGCTCTCGACCGCCTCGAGAGCTTCCGCAAGGTTGCGGATGGGGAGGTTGTCGCGGATGCGTCGACGACGTTCGTTGCGCTTCCGGTTGCGTTCACGTCGAGCGTCTCTGTCTGCCGGAATCTCGTTGGGTGGAGCATCAGCAGAGAGCTCGTCGGCGGAGATGTCCTCCAGGTACTGGTCCTGAGCTGTGCCTGAAGGCCCTGGGGTGTCGCCGGCAGCCATGAAGACTTGGCGATCGGGGGTGCCAAGGCTGGACTCAGAGGGTGCCACCTCAGTTGGTGTGTTTGAGTCAGCCCGGGCTAGCGGTGTTCCCTCTTGGAACGGTAGTGAGTCGATGTAGGCGACGTAGCGTGAGTCTCCCTTCGCCAGGTCAGCAGGCTTGCGGTCTGGCCAGTAGACATATCTTCCGGCCGGCGTGGACTTTATAACCAGCCCAGAAGCTGGCCCTGACAAGGGAAGCTCAGTGGAGTCGTTTTCGGACTCGGGCTCCTCAGGGTCCGACCCGAAGTCGAACTCGTAGTCCGGGTTCGAGTAGAACTCGGGGAGAGGGCTGGAGTCCGGAGCGCGATCGGTGGCGGCGTCGGAGTCCGAGTTGTACTCGGGTACGGGCTCCTTGCCGGCCCGCGCGCGAGTGGGAGCCCCCCGTGCGGGCCCGCCGAGGATGCGGGGGCCACGCAAGGAGGGCTCGCGCGGTGAGGGGACCGCCTGCGATGGCTGAGCAGCCGGCTCGCATGCGATGGCCCATGGTGACGTCGAGTTCGAGTTGGAGACGGACTCGAGCTCGAAGTCAGCGTGGTGGTCGAAGAGCGAAATTTCGCCGAACTTGCCGGCGAGTTCGCCTGTGACAACTTCGGGAAGTGTCACGAGGCCTGTCTTCGGGTTGGGCTGCATGGTCAGGCGGCGCTGGAAGGAGCCCGCGCCATCAGCAGTGCAGACCCAAGTGCCGAACACAAAGGTGTTGCCGCGGTTGAAGGCGACGGTTGGCTTGAAGCAGACAGGAGCCGTCGAGTTCGCCATGTGATCTCGGGCGAGAGCCCCTACCTGGCGCGCCAGCTGTCGGTGTTTTAGACCGGCAACCTTCTAAGGGGAGTACCCGAAGTAGATGATTGTGACTCGCCGAGATCGGTAACTCGAAGGAAGAGACACGTGGCACACAATTTAGACAGGTTCGGGCCGCGAGGTGCGCAATACCCTACGTCCTGTATGCTGCGTAGCTCTGGATTGATAGGGCACGATTACAAGATGGTGCAATAGTGCGCCATGAGTTGTAGGGGATTGGATGAGGTGATCCTGAGATCGGTCCCTGCCTCGCCTTATATAGTCCGGGAGGCAGGGTTACAAGTCGGAGTAGGGAGAGAGTACTAGTCGAGTACGTCTAGGAGTCCTCTATACGGTGCGGAACATGTACGGCTCCCTAACCGAGTACTACTCCTGTGCAGTCCTTGTGCTCCACGCCTTCAGGTGCCGTGTAGCGCAAGCCGGGTAGTCCCAGGGGCCCACCGAGTAGTCGGTCCTGGTACCCACCGAGGTAGTGGGCCCAGGGAGGTCCATACGACACAGGTTGACCGTGGTTTGACCACTGTCAGCCGAGTTGACCGACGATTAGGGTTAAATTAAAAACCTGGGGCGTCACATCTACTCCTTTGCTTTGCTTAAGGACTCTTACCTCTAGTTACATATCACGTTTACTCGTATCTCGCCATTCTATAATCTTCTATCATTTCTTTCACAAATGGCAGGCGACAAGAGGAAGGGTAAGGCGGTAGCCGAGCCGAAGAAGAAGAAGACTCGCCAGCAGAAGGAGTGGGACCGTGTACTCTCAGTGCCAGACACACAGGGTCAGCCATAGAGGGGCATTCATATTGGAGAGAGTGCACAGAGTCAGGGGGAGCAGCCCTAGGGTGAGCAGCAGCAGCAGTTACGACGGTCAGGCAGGGGTCAGCAGGCAGAGCAGACAAAGTCACCTCCTTCACTTGCCAGGTCTGGTCCTCGGACTCGTGGAGGACACACCCAGCCAGAGCCGACTCCGCGACAGAGGAGAGCTGCAGTTGGGGAGCTTGTTGAGCGAGAGCAGTAGGAGGCACACGACCCACAGATCCCCAGAGGTCCACGGTCATAGGCTTTTGGCGTATACCTCCGTGACCTGCGACACTTGCCCAGGCCGAAGATTCGGCGTTTGAGGAGTGTGCCCGAGGATCAGTGGTTCCCTCGTGGCCATGAGGAGTGTGACCCTAGGTTCTGGACCATACTGCAGGAGAGCTTCTATGCTTCCTACGTTCACAGGGGTTCAAAGTTGTGTCAGCACCGGATGTTACAGTTCACAGCACTACGAGCAACTGCAGCCGAAGAGCCTATCTTGCTGTTCTTTGACTACCAGAAAGGCTTGGCTGACTTGGTGAGCAGGAGGTCGCGTTACATCCCCGGCAGGGTACGAGTGTTCTACGCCACTGTGTACGTCGAGGCTGACAGACTCTCACTCAGGTTCATGTTTATGGGTCAGCAGCTGTCGGTGTTTTAGACCGGCAAACCTACCAAGGGGGTACCCGAGGTAGTAGATTGTGCGATGAGTATCGTGATCGGGAGACCGAGAACTCGAAGGTATGCACAAGGACACGGGACACAAGATTTATACAGGTTCGGGCTGCCAAGGTGGCGAACCCTACATCCTGTTTGGGGGATCAAGTATGGCGTCGTGCGCTTGGTGTTGTTTGAGATCAGGTGCCCGGCTAGGTACCCGACCCTCCTTTATATAGTCCAGGTGGTGGGTTCCTAGTCGGTTACAAGGCAGGAGTCCTAGTAGGATTACACGGAACGAGTCCTAATAGGATTACAGGGGAATTCTACTAGGAGTCCGTCTTCATCCTTCCTTGCATGGGTACCCGGGGAGTATACCCGACAAGCCCCCGAGCACATTGTAGTCGAGAGTAGTAGTTTAGCGTCGAGCCGTGGAGCATGAGAAGTAGTTGTGCCGTCAGAGCGGACTTTAAATGCGACCGAAGTCGACTTTAGCTGCCTGCAGAGCGGACTTTAGAATGCGACTTGAAAACCGAAGTCGACTTTGTGCCGCGCGGAGCGGACTTTGAGATGCGACTTAAAAACCGAAGTCGACTTTGTGCCGCGCGGAGCGGACTTTGAGATGTGACTTAAAAACTGAAGTCGACTTTAGTTGTCGCACAGAGCGGACTTTGATATGCGACTTTAGTAGTCGACTCTAGGATGCCGCGCGGAGCGGACTTTGAGATGTGACTACAATAGTTGACTTTGTGCCACGCGGGGTGGACTTAAGATGCAAAAAACGAAAAGCACTTTCCGGAACGCCAAAGAGAATGAAAAATCTGAGAAAACGAGTAGTTTTGCCGCCGGAGCGGGCTTAAGATTGAGACCGAAGTCGGCTTGTGCCACCGGAGTGGGCTTGGGTGCGACCGTTAGTGTCGACTTGTGCCACCGGAGTGGGCTTGGGTGCGACCGTTAGCGTCAACTTGTGCCACCGGAGTGGGCTTGGGTGCGACCGTTAGCGTCAACTTGTGCCACCGGAGTGGGCTTGAGTACCTGAGCCATGAATTTCAGACCCAAGGTACGATTGCCGCCAGAGCAGGCTTGAAGGTGCGACCAAAGTCGACTTGTGTATCTGGGCCATGGATTTCAGACCTAAGGTACGGAGCGCGAGTACTTAGGGTACTTGGACCCATGGTATAGGGCGTGAAGACCACGTGCAGCTAGGTTCCATCGTCGCCAGGACCCGAGGGCCACTTACAGCTAGGTTCCATCGAAGCTTACACACGTAGTATGCCACCGAAGCAGGCGAAGATGCGACCGGAGTCGACTTTAAGTTGCCGCACAGAGCGGACTTTAGAATGCGACTTTAGAAGTCGACTTTATATTGTCGCGCGTAGCGGACTTTAGAAGCTGCCTCCTAGGGATACCCCCCGAGTTGATGAAGTAGACTCGTGGTGACTTGATTGATATACCCCAAGAGTAGTCAGCAGAGTGTAGCTCCCGTGAAAACCCGTAGAGAAGCGTACACAAATGAGTAGTCGGCAAGTAGTCCTACAGGATGAGGAGAACAAGCCAACAAAAGAAAAAAGTAATCATTTAAATAAATGACTTAGCTGTTGCTGCCTGGGCAGACTGTTGATGAAGCCGTGGCGGTCAGCGATGGAGCCACGACAGTTGTTGCTGAAGTTCACTAGTCAGAGTTGATTCCGACTAGTTGTTGGGGGCGTGACTGCCGTTCTCGACTAGTTTGGAAAAATAGTAGAGATGAATGGTCGACGCGATGCGACCGGAAGATGACATCGTCGCGGCGCGCGGCGTACTCAAAGTAGAGCCAGTGTTGCCGCGAGACAAGTAGTAACGACGCACAGCGTGGCTGAAGTAGAGCCAGCGTGGCCGCAAGACGAAGTCGCGGCGCACGGAGTAGTCGACGATGAGCCGCGTGACGGGCCGCGCGACGTGCCGAGGCACCTGTACGCGCGGCGTAGGCGAAGTAATCGACGACGAGCGGCGCAATGAGCCACACGATGAGCCGCGCGACGTGCCGAGGCACCCTGTCGCGCGGCGTAGGCGAAGTAGTCGACGACAAGCGATGAGCCGCGCGACGTGCCGAGGCACCCGCACGCGCGGCGTAGGCGAGGTAGTCGACAACGAGCCGCGCGACGATCCGCGTGACAAGCCGCGCGACGTGCCGAGGCACCCGACGCGTGGCGGAGGCAAAGTAGTCGACGACGAGCTCGCGCGAGGCGGAGTAGTCGACGACGAGCGGCGCGATGAGACACGTGACGAGCCACGCGACGTGCCGAGGCACCCGGACGCGCGGCGGAGGCGAAGTATTCAACGACGAGCCGGCGGGAGGCGGATGAGTCGACGACGAGCGGCGAGACGAGCCGCGTGACGAGCCGCGCGACGTGCCGAGGCACCCGGACACGCGACAGAGGCGAAGTAGTCGACGACGAGACTGCGCGAGGTGGAGTAGTCGACGACGAGCGGCGAGACGAGCCGCGTGACAAGCCGCGCGACGTGCCGAGGCACCCAGACATGCGGCGAAGGCGAAGTAGTCGATGACGAGCCTGCGCGAGGCGGATTAGTCGACGACGAGCGGCACGACGAGCTGTGTGACGAGCCGCTTGACATGCCGAGTCACACGGACGTGTGGCGTTGTCGAAGTAGTCGACGACGAGCAGCGTGATGAGCCGCGTGATGTGCCGAGGCGCCCGGATGCGCGACGGAGGCGAAGTATTCGACGACGAGCCTACGCGAGGCGGAGTAGTCGACGACGAGCGGCGAGACGAGCCGCGTGACGAGCCGCGCGACGACCCACGCGATGTGCCGAGGCACCCGGACACGCGGCAGAGGAGAAGTACTCGACGACGAGCCTACGCGAGGCGGAGTTGTCGACGACGAGCCTGCGCGAGGTGGAGTAATCGACGACAAGCCTGCGCGACAGCTGTCGGTGTTTTAGACCAGCAAACCTACCAAGGGGGTACCCGAGGTAGTAGATTGTGCGGTGAGGATCGTGATCGGGAGACCGAGAACTCGAAGGTATGCACAAGGACACGGGACACAAGATTTATACTGGTTCGGGCTGCCAAGGTGGCGAACCCTACGTCCTGTTTGGGGGATCAAGTATGGCGCCCTGCGCTTGGTGTTGGTTGAGATCAGGTGCCCGGCTAGGTACCCGGCCCTCCTTTATATAGTCCAGGGGGCGGGTTCGTAGTCGGTTACAAGGCAGGAGTCCTAGTAGGATTATATGGAACGAGTCCTAATAGGATTAAAGGGGAATTCTACTAGGAGTCCGTCTTCATCCTTCCTTGCATGGGTACTCAGGGAGTATGCCCGACAGCAGCACCGGCTCACCAGAGAGGGGATAGCAGACCTACTCCAGGTCGACCTCCACGACGACTCGATTCACTACCTAGCCTACCCTGACGTCAAGCCTCCTCGTCGTGCTCACTCTCACTCTCCAGTGCTACCCTCAGACGAGGAGATCAACTTTCTGTTCCTCCAGCCGTTCCTCCCCGGTACTCCCAGGACACCGGACCGTCTGATCTATGAGGCGTACGTTGTTCACTACGCGCTCCGGAGGTCCGTTCTCTACAGGATGGGGAACGCTGAGTCGTTGACAGGGGTGCAGCAGTGGTTACTAATGTACGTGATGGCGAAGCGCCCCTTCGATATAGTTGATATCATGATCAGTGAGATCGAGGATGCTATTATGGATGGGATGGGGATGACACATCAGCAGCCGTTTGCTCACTGGATCAGCTGGATGTTGTCCCGACTTGAGGCTCAGAGGTACGTAGGGATGCTTGAGTAGTCTAAGTTTGTGTTCCCTACCTACCGGCCTCCGATGCCAGTGACAGGAGGCGAGGCTCGAGAGGCTTGAGAAGAGCAGAGGAGACCCTCCAGGCACGAGCAGCAGCTGAGGCTGTGATGGACGAGGCAACCCGACAGGACCCTACACTTGCAGCAGCTGAGGCACCTCTGCCGCAGTACTTTGCCATAAACGACGAGTCTTCCAGTGACGACGAGGACTTTGCACCAGCTCCTGAGCCCGTGTTCCGAGTTCATCGCACTCACGACGACGAGGCAGGAGGTTCAACTTTGCCAGGCCAGAGAGAGGCTGAGTCACCACTTCCTCCTCAGATCACATCAGCTCAGGTGACCCAGCCAGACCAGCTTACCTCACTGATACGGTCTCTGGCAGCTCAGACTCAGGCCACCCTCCAGGTGCAGCAGCAGATGCAGGCACAATTTCAGCAGCACCAGGAGACTCAGCAGGTGATCCTTGAGGGGATCCGACAGCAGTAGGAGGCTCAGAGGTAGCAGATGCTCCAGCACCAGATGATGACCACTCAGATGTTCACGTTCATGTCTGGTTGCCTCGATCAGCTTTCCCAGCAGTCAGGGATGTAGCTTCCTCAGTTTCCCACCTCTCAGCAGCTCCAGGTCGACCCGACTCCACCCCTATCTCAAGCTGGTGGGTTCGTGAACATCCCCCTCGCGTCCTTTCCACAGTCACCACTACTTCAGACGGGAATGTTCACGGTACCTCAGATGACGACACCTCCGGCAGTGGCCTCTACCACTTTACTTGACCAGCTTCAGATGGCCACTCCGACGTCGTCACAACTGCCGTCTCCACTCACCACATGAGCACTTGTGTTTGAAACGCCAACTCATACCTCACTACCCAGTCTGCGGGCGTCTTCACCTCTTTCGAGCTTCACTACACCACAGACAGAGGGTTTGGGTCAGGAGGGTCCACTGGCGGAGCCAAGTGTTGGCCAACAGGGGCCATGGCCCCCCCTTCCTACGTTCCAACCTTTCACCAAGTAATATAATCACCATTGTTTAAAGCATACTAGCATGAAGTTATCACGCATCAATGAGCATGCAGCAGCAGAATGGAAGTCTGGCTTGTGTTATAAAAGCCCTGCACACCCACACTGCCATGGAAAGCAGCGCAGCAGCACTTGGCACACGGCCAAATCTTGTCTCAACACATACTATTCTACTTGTTTAGCTTCCAATGCATCCATAGTCTATGTTAAGATTAATTATGAAGCGATATTCGCCGGTGTTTATTTTGAAGTCACCCAAAATGAAGAAAAGAGGTAGCTTGTCCTACCATCTCTAATAGAATCTTTTCCTTTTTATAGATCAAACAATGTTAATCTTTGTGCTATGAATACTTAATGCATGTATGCATAGTTAAAAGTTGATGACAACATGATCATTTTTGTCTTTGTGATTCTTGACACTCATTTTGGCCCCTCCTTAACTCAATTCCTGGCTCCGCCACTGATCACTACCTTCATGTTATCTCCGAGCAGATGTCTTCAGCGATCGCCTCCGACCCAGAGGTTACAGGTCCCGAGGCCACTCAGGCTACGACTTCAGGTGCCGGGATGACTACAGCTCCACCTCCTCCACCTCAGGGTGCCTCCTCTCCGACTTGGTCCGCTCTCGGTGACGACTCTGATGACGACGACACCTCCGGCTTCTCCGTTCGACCCTAGATGACCGTCTCTACCTCGCCGCCGGATCCTTCCTCTCCGCCTCAGGCTTAGTTTCCTTTTTGGTGCTTGTTGCCAAAGGGGGAGATAGATAGGGGGAGTAAAGATAGGGGGAGTTAGGGGAGAGTGCAGGATTTTGAGTTTTGTAGTCTATCTCATTTTGTGGAGTTTCATGATGAGACATGTATTTGGATCTTGTGCTTGTCGTTGGTTTACACATCTACTCATGTTTGTGGTGCTTGTTTACCTTAATGCATGTGTGTTTATAGCTTATCTTGTTTCATGCATTAGAAGTAGAGTTTATATGCTTTTAAATTCAAATTTTCGTATACCTCTACTCGTGTTGTCATCTATCACCAAAAAGGGGGAGATTTTAACCATCTAGGCCCTTTCGCACCTTTGGTAAGGGTGTGTTTCGGTGATAAATGACAACCATATGCTTGTGACTAACCTTTGTTTTGTAGCGGATATTATACTGGGTTATTGTCACAAGTGTTGAATGAAAAGAGACCCCTCAATTTGAATTCATGGACGATAAATGGATGAATACTACAAGGCTAAGGACTTTGATAGTTCCAAGTGTCACAAGGAGATGAGGGCACTTGGATTGCTAGTTTGTAGTGTTTAACCGTACTATTAAGAGGGGTTCGTGCACTAGTAGCTTGACCATGCACCAAAAGCCATGAAAATATGCACACTCAAGTTCCTTGGTTGTCATCTAGCTCAAAGAGTTCATGGAAGCAAGGTTGAAGCAAAAGAATCGACGGAAAACTCAAAGGCGCTTGAATTGGATGAGTTAAAATGAAAATCATAGCGTCAGATGAACAACGCCCTTATTTCTGCATGCATCTAATGAGTTCTGTGGCCAAAGGATTCAAAACAGACTGTCGGATGAACCGACGGTATAGGCATCGGTTCATCTGACGCCTTAGGGTTTGGCAACAGTAAGGGTCAAGGCTCAGCACCTTCAGCACCAAACGATCTGATGCCTTGACCAACAGTTCATCCGACGGTTGCATTTAAAACATACAGAGACGCGCCAAAACTTCTACTTCAGCACCGGATGGACGGACGCTTGGATGTTGACTCAGCGGTTCATCCGGCGGTTATATTTGAAGCATACAGTACCGCCCCGAGTGAGAAGCCTTCAGCACTGGATGGTCCGACGGGGCGTCGGTGTATAGCGTCGGTGCATTATCTGGGTTTCTTGGTTCAACGGCTATACTGGAGTCTGTGAGTGACCGGATGATCCGACGCTTGCGCAGGGGGAGACCACCGGTTCATCCGACAGTACTACTTTTTTAGGAAACCTTTTCTAACGGCTAGCCTCCCTTGCTAGGCCTATAAATATGACCTCCCTGCCTCTCTTGAGCTACCTTTGCCACTCTGAAGATCCACTACAGCCAAGGAGAGAAGGAGAGTGTGTTCTTGCCATTTGGGATTCTCTTCCTCTTCATTGAGGAGCTCTTTCTTAGTGATCAAGGGTTTTCAAGGTGCATGCATGGCTTAGCTGAGTGCTTAGGTCAAGTGAAAGTGTGCGGGCTTGTTACTCTTGGAGTTTGACGGCTCCTAGACGGACTCGGTGATTTGGGGGTTCTAAAGGTGAACTCTTGGAGATTGTGGGAGCCTCAAGAAAAGCTTGTTGTACACGGTTCGAGACCCACCGTTCCGGAGATGGAGAACGGGTACTCTTAGTGAGCACTTGTGTCTTGGTGACTCAAGGGGGAGCAATACTCTAAGTGAGTGCTCCAACGTGGATTAGGGGGGGAGCGTCAACTTCTCGATACCACAGGAAAAAATTCGGTCTTCTCTTGTGTCTCTCTATCTACTTTCTTGCATTTAATTTCAGCACCTATTTTCCGCACTTAAGTTTCCTTGTCTTTATTGTTGGTTATTTGCTTGTGTGCTTCATATCTTGCCTATGTTGTTTCATATTTTCTAATGTGATATATTCTAAGGAAACTCATGTTAGTGTGCTCTAGTAGTAGAGAAAAACTGTTTTAGATGGGCAACACTAGTTGATAGGTTAAAGTTTTTTTGTTTCTTTAGAAATTGAAAAGAAGTCACATATTCAACCCCCTTCTAAGGGCCATTTATCCTACACTATTGTTCATTTGGAGGACTATGAATGCTAGTTTGTGTTGTAGGAGGGAGCGAGGGGTTTTTCGCAAAATCGTCGGCTCACCGACGGCTCGCAGCCGGGTCATTAACTGATCTTGAAGCAGTAACGCTTGTTGGCTTCAAGGGACATGACCAAGAAGTTGATTTTCTGAAAGTTCGATTCAGATGCACGACGGTCCTAAAGAGTATGACTGTACGTGAAGGTAGCTAGCGAAGGATATAAGATAAGTAACATTTGTGAGGAATATCCATATGTCAAATGTCATGTGTACTTAGCTTGACGAACAAGAGGTCTTGAGGATTTGAACATTTGCCTTGTTGGAGTGATGTGGGTCTATCCGTCTATAGTGGTACTTTTGCTCAGGATATGGTGCATATTGATGATTTTTTTTAGTGATAATTATGGTTGTTAACATTCAAAGCAATTGGATGTATATAAAAACTTTTGTTAGCACGTGAGCATATGTGTCTATGAATTACCTTATAATTTGTGATTGTTCAGGTGTTATATTTCCACTCTAAATTTAATTAAAGTATACATTTGAAAAGTATGAAATTCTGCTCAAATATAGTTTGGAATGTCGCATGAATCGTTTTTGAGCCACAAACACTTTTGCTTTTTTACCAATGCTTGCTTACAAAGTCCAAGCATTAAGATGTTTTTCATTTTATCTATCTTTAGGTGCAATTTGAATATAATTTCACTCAACCACTATAGTTTTGCACAACATGAAATTTGCAGCTCTAGATTAAGTCGTGACTCTTGTCCAGAGTTTGAGCCTCTCTATCTTTCTAATCGGTTCTTCAATCAAACAATTCGGAACGCAAAAGTGCAGCTCCTGTATACCACGGTCAACTTTTACTTCGGCCGTTCGATAAGTTGGTATACAAAACCGTGAGGAAAATCGACCCTTAGACGACGCTGCTTCTGCCGGCGGCCCTAGTGCTCTGCATCAGTTCGTCCATCCTGCTGCAGCCCTGTTAGCAGCAGGGTAGTTGGGGAAGGATTAGAGAAGGGGATCAAAGGGGAAGCAGCAGGGAATCGAGATCAGGAAGCACACACAGGGGGATCGAGGAGGAAGAGAGAGATACGGCAAGGTGCCTTCCGGGGGAAGAAGAAGCAGCGTGTCTTGCTGTTACAATAATCGTTTCCATACCTCTGTACTCTGTAGTAAAATACATGGGCCGAGCCCAACTCGGGATGGCACGCAGGACCGAATACACATCCGATGCGGCCAATAACAGCCCAACGACAGTTGAGCATCACCGCGCACGTCGGCCGCAGGCCGTGCAGATGGTGGATTGGTGGGGCTTTCATTTCGTGGAGGCCTGCCAAGTCCCAAAGTGATCCTCCTATACCTTAATTACGTGGCAAAATCTTTTCTGCACACTTTTCGTCCTGGTCTCCTGCCTGGAGGGCGCTCGAGTTTGCTCGCAGTTTTGCACTGCCCAGGACATCATCTATGTCTAATTTGCCGGTCAATGTCAAATGAAACGCACCTGTTCCTGAATCTAACAGCTGGAGCACACAATCTCACTGAACAACCCATTAGCCTGTTCCTGTCAACAGGCCGATCGATATCTGTCCTCCATCGGGTCAGCACACCTTTTTTCCTCACTTGAGGTCGTTGCAACTGGACTGGAGACTGGAGCCGAGAGAGAAAGTGACACGACAACGCAGCGTCGCACGGGGGGCAGGGGCTAGAACGAAACGAATTAGGCCGCTGCCACTTGCAAATTTTGCATTGCTATATGGTGGCTCTCCCCCCACCGAACGTCCGCGGCAGCCGGGCAGTCAGCAGTCACCAGTCACTCACTCACCCAAGAAAAAAAAGTCGTTGGGAAAAAAAGAAAAGAAGAGAAGAGAGAAAAAGTTGGCCCCATCACCATCGGGAAACAGCGCCGGCCAGCCGTATGACGCCGACCCTGAGCAGGCCGAGGCCGCCGGCCGGACCAGCAGCTCCTCCCTGGTGGTGCGTGGCGGGGGCAGCGGAGAAGGCCGGCCGGCGTCGAGAACTGCCGAACCACGACGCCCCCCGGTCGACGCAAGCAGAAGGCAGCGGGCTCGCTCCCAAGCCCGAGGTCCCCGCCGGCCTCCATCCTGTCCAGGGAGGGAATCTGGGCGCCCAGGTTCGCGCCGGGACTGGCGCGGCAGGCAGCTTTTGCACCCAAACGTCGCGGAATTTCTCTCGCGCGTGCACGTGCGGACGGTATGGGCGTGACGGTGATGTCTGATACGCGAGCGAGGGCGTTCCGAGGATACCGGGCCTGTGTTTCCGTCCGCCGTTCCCTGCGGCTCCCGGGATGGACGGGAAGAAAACGACATCAAAAGTTTGTGTGAATTAACAAGCAAGCCTCTAGCCAAAAATACCCCCCAAAAACCATCGGTTTTGTTCTCCCAGTCTGCTTTTCTATTACTCCCTCCGGTCCGGTGAAGAAAATTATTCAGGACAGTGACATGATCTCCAAAGTACAATTTTGACTTCTTATTTTTTTAAAAATAGTTATTAAAAGTTAACACATTTATACTTTTATAAAAGTAGTTTATAAGACAAATATATTCATGTAGTTTTCATATTTTTAAATTCAATGATTTAAAAATTATTCATGATTTATAATCCCAATATTTAACTTCAACCTTGTCCAAAACGACCTATTTTACTAAACCGAAGGGAGTATAGTAATAAGGAGGTGATTACACAGACAGGCTTCTCTAGAGCTCCTAGGTTACTTTCTGCGACTGAATATTACTTTTGCGATTGACAAGGGCCCAGATTAGAGCCCCTTTTGACGACAAGATTATCCTCCTTAACAACGGTGAAACCGCAACCCTCGAGGTGGAGTCAACTGTTTACTGGCAAGCAGCTCGAGGATGGTCGTACCCTTGCTGACTACAACATCTAGAATGAGTCCACCCTTCACCTAGTGCTGCATTTCAGGGAAGGCATGCAGATCTTCGTCAAGACCCTCACTAGCAGGACGTCCAGTCCTTGGCCAGACGGCTGCATCTCCGACTAGTTTCCCCACTAGAGGAACCCTCGCACGACAAGTCTCCGCCTCGCACGGCAAGTCTCCGCCTCGCACGGCAAGTCTCCGGCTCCGACTAATGCGTGGGCACGGGTGCACGACTCGAGCGACGCTACCGATGCGTGAGGAGGAGCGAATCTTTACGTCACACGGAAACAACAGCTGGTGGCCATGCAGGCAACCTGCCTTGGCAAGAGCCTTAATGCAGGTCTGACAAGCCGCGCAGCCATCACATCACCATCATCTCTCGCTCTGCCACACGCAAGACTCAACCTGAGGCACTCAAGCACCCTCTATGACGCGCACGAGCCTAGACTTAGGCTCAGGTGTGGCAAGCTAGGCAAGCACTCTGACAAAATAAGACAAGCCCAATCTACTCAGGGAGAAGGCCAAGCGTCCCGGAGGGAACAGTCCCACCCGGCCACGCGGCGGCTTCCCCGACAAGGCATCGTAACTCGGTCCAATGCACCCCGACGGACAGCGACGTACGACGAGACGTGCCAGCTGCCAAGCACTGTAACTCATTTGTATTTACTCTTGTGCCCCTCCCCTTGAGACTATAAAAGGGAGAGAAGATCAACGGTCACAAGGGTTAGACTTTCATACGATCAAACATCACCACCCGGGACTTGGGAGCGATCTCCCTCTCCCTACTAGCTTGTAACCCCTATTACGAGCACACCTAGCTCAGGAACACGGCTGCAACACACTAGACGTAGGATATTGCTCCTCGGAGGCCCGAACCAGTATAAACCCCGTTGTCCCTGCGCTAACCATCTGAGCCCGACACGCGATCGATAGAAATTTACTGCCGGCGGTAGAGAATCCCGACAGCGATAGAAAAGAAGCACACAGGAGGAAGTAACTTTTAGTCATACATAGACAGCCCTCCAGGTTACTTATACACGGAGAGCCCTCTCATGTTACTTCATGTGATGAAGAATTACTTCCTAAAAAAGCACATATGAGGAAGTAACTTTGTGTCGCGGGAAGTTACCTGGGAGGGTTTTCCATTTATAAGCCTAAATGGAGGCCTCTTCGTTTAGATCTTCCGTTATAATTATTATAGTTCACATACTTTCTTTGTTCAAGCCTCTCTCCCCTCGTGAAACACTTGTTTGTTCAAGCTTAATGTTCTGCACTACTCCACAATACCCACATATAAATTTTTTTCTTACTCCCTCCGGTTTGGTAAAAGAAAACGTTTTTGACAAGATTTGAGTCAAACATTGGAAATATAAATCATGAATAACTTTTAAGTTGTTAAGTTTGGGAATGTGAAAACTACATGAGTAGATTTGTCTTGTAAAATACTTTCATAAAAGTATATACGCTAGTTTTTAATAATTATTTTTGTAAAAATAGGAAGTCAAAGTTGCACTTTGAAGACCGTGTCGCTGTCCTAAACGTCTTCCTTTACCGAACCGTAGGGAGTATGCTTTAGCAAGGTTAGTAGATAGCAGGCTTTATTGCCATTTTTCCTAATCTTTTTAATCGAATGCCAGGTCTTGATGCACGCATTCTACATTATTTGAACCATGGGCGCAACCAACTCAAGATTAACAAAATGTCCAAGATGGTACGTACTGTACTGGAGTGCATGCTACAACAAAGTCCAACAGCAACCACCTACTAATATCAGACATAAGTAATCACCTAGCCCAACCAGAATGCGAGTGATCAGGCAGACCTAATTCTGCGAACACGGAGGGGATTAAAAAGCTAAGGATGATGCCCATGCCAATACATGCATGTCAAACAGGAGCATGATGGGATGGGATGGTTGCTCCTTGCTTTGCTTGGTCACGTGGGGGTTTTCGTCATTATTCAACAGGGATTAATTTAAACGCTTTACAGCAACATACCACGCGCGTGTTGTCGGTTCCTGCAAACTCGTTTGAGACCAGCATCGTTAGACCACTGAGTTATTACTAGCTCTGCTCTGATCAAAGCAGCAGCAAGCAAACTAGTGTCCTGTCCAAAATTAAGCATCATGAGAGTAGAGGCAAGTTAAACGGCAAATAATGTGGCCACAAATTAAATCAAGTTTGTTAGATTTGGACACGGGGAGAACAAACCAATGCAAGCAAGCTTGCTTGTTTGTTGGACTAGTGGCAGTAGTAGGTGCTCGGTCAGTCAAAGTGCATAACACAGAGGGACGGATCATACAAAAGCGAGAGCTAACTAACAGTCTAGCTAACACATTTCCGCTTAGAGATGATAGTGATATGACGCAGGAGGAGGCAATGATTTGAGAGAGCTAGCTTTGGCATTGTTAATTAGTTAGTTAATTAATGCAGTTTGTTGTTTTCTCCGGAAAGGATCGAGTGTCTTTGAAGAAAGATCGATCGGGCCGCTTGTTATTCCAGAACAATCTTATATGCTACAGACTACAGTAATGCAATGCAAGTGGTAGTAGTAGTGCTATCTAATGAAGTTGTTTCTTTTTGAAATAAAATAAAAATAGGAAAAAGTTGAAAGCTAATCCTCCATTTGTTTGGTGAACAAATGACCTGCTGGCTGCTGGGTTATACAGCTGCAGGTGAACAGCTGAACTATGCATGAATAATTCACCTGCTGTCTCTAATATTCAAACAAGAGAAGGTCAGTAGACCCTCTCGCATATTTGTACTGCTAGCTTACTAGCTACATGTTTACCTCTGTCCAGGGAAGCCTGATCATTGGTCTTGATTGGACATTTGGACGATATGATGTAGTACTACCATTACAGAAGCGCGTGGAGGAGCTTCAACTCAATTCATAAGGAGGTATTAATAGCCGTGTGCCTTTTTAATCCTCCACAAAAAATGAAAAACAAAAATAAATCCTTGTCATACTGTGAATGATACACAGACAGCACAGTGTGCCTCTGAAAACCAAACAAAAACAAAATGTCACCCTGGCCGTGGCCGGCGTCCGGCCCCAGCGGAAGGTTCGGTCGCTGATCCTTTTCCTCCCTCGCTTTAAATTACTAGTTCGTTGCGAGGATAATTAAAGAAACCGTCGTCGTCATCGTCCAAGCGAGCAGCAGGGGATTCGTCAAACCGGCACCTAATTTGACCTTCAATTCGTCGACGCAATTTGGCCATGTGCCTGGCTGCCTGCCCTCATGCCTCATGGTACAGTACGCTGCTAGTATATTTGTAGTATATGCAACGCAATTATATTTGCGCTCGTGGTTGGTAGCAGGAAAAGAAAAGCACGCACCTGCTGGCTGCTGTTAGGCTGCCATCGCCGCCTGCGGATAATTTTTTAATATTAACCTTTTTTTTAAAATTATTTTTAAAAATAACCCCTGGGCAACATTTTTTGCATTAGGTAACCCTTTTGGCCGCGCGCGCGCGTGGCGCGGCAGTCACCGGCCGCGCGCCGCGCCACGTGCGGTGGCGCGCACACCGCCACGCCCGGCCGCCGCGCGCGCGCGCGCGGCGTGGGCCGGCCCCGCCGCGCCACATGCGGCGCGCGGCGGGGGCGCGCCGCGCCACCGCGCGCGCGGGCGGCGGCCGGGTCAAGAGGGCCCGCGCGGCCCCCTTCTTCCTCCTCCTCCTCTCCCCTTTCTCTCCGCCCCCGCGCCGCCCCCGCGCAGAGCTCCGCCGCCGGCCGCCGCCCCCCCTTCTAACCGGCGATTTGTGGCGGGGATAGTGTGGGAAATCGATCCCTGTATCCTTGGAAGGTATTGCCCTTATTTAATCTCAGTTTTAGCACTTATTTTTGCCGTATTTTGCATGTATAGGTGAGCTAGGGTTTGACAATAATTTGAAATTGTGATGTGTTAGATGTTGGATGTGTTGAAAGTTATGCTTTGGGAAAGTTTCATTAGACAATGTGTCATCTATTGATATGTTGAAAATACGTTTCTTTACTACATGCTTTAGTGTAGGTTTGCTTTACTACATGCTTAATGCAATGTTGCAAATATGTTGAAAGTGATTGTTCATTTTGATATCATTGGTTGCAGGATTAGTAGACATGAGTCACCAAAACCCACGTTACTGTGCCATTGTTAGGGGTAAAGGAAGTTTTCCCGAAGAGTGGGATGAAAACGGTCCTGTGCCTCGAGCTCTCCCCGTACCCAATTGTTTATGTGGTGTGCCGGCTTATGTGAAACGATCTAGGTGTGCCAGGACTGCGGGTAGAGCATTCTACTGTTGTTGGATTAGGGAAGCACCACCCCCGGCAGCTCCTTGTTATTTTTTGCAGTGGATAGACGGGCCCGACAAGTTTGATCATAGGATACGTCTATTCCCGTATGCGAGTAATGTGTTGAAGCCATATCATGAGTTTCAACGATGGGTTCCTCCTCCACCTAATCCTCCACCGATGACTTATGAGGAGAAGCAGTTGGCCGCCATTGAGCGAGTTAAGAACCCTCCAGTGTGTGATTGTGGAGTGCGTGCGTATCTTCAACGACCAAACATTGAGGCCCCAAATAAGTTTACACCATTCTTTCGTTGCTCCCTAAAGACTCGTTGTAAGTAAAAAGCATATCCTTGTTCTCATTTAAGTTTTATAAATGTCCATGACTCATTGCTATTAATGGTTGTTCGCATTTCGAGTGGGTGGCCTAGGTGTGACTTCAATGAATACATATATGGACCAAGATCGGAGTGGCCAACCGAATCGAAGTGAAAGAGTTCGAGTCGGGACGAAGGCTTGGCCTTGCCTTAGCTATCCACCTTCACGGTGCAAGTGTGGCATAGTAGCCACGGAAGGTGTTGTGCCATCTGAGCTCGGTTTTGGAATGTTTTGTGGCAATGCATATGGAGACTTTTGGGTGAGCATGATGTGAACTTCTTTGATTTAGGTAGCACTACCGTTGTGGCTGTCCTCATTTTGATTTAACTTTGTATGATACGGTCTTATATTTTGCAGGAGGGGCGGACTTGTGATTGGGAGCAATTTCTTGGTCGTCGTGAGTTAATGTTAGAGTTGGGACGAACTTCGAACCCGGGAGGAGGTTTAAAACTCGAATCTATTAAAAACAAGATAAGAGCAAAATATGGTGTGCCCTTACGGAAGAGGAGGATCTAAGTGGTCCAATTTGTGATGAGATGGTTCGTGAAGCGGAGTGGAGCTAGAATTTGTAGTTGGTTACGCCAACTACGAGAAAGTTGTGGCATATTGGCGTTGTAACGGGGAGAAGTTCTTAGAACGGGGGGATACGTCCGTTGACCGCAAAGGAGAAGAGTGAGAAGAAGAGGAAAAAGGAAGAGGAGTGGAAGGCATTGATGGATAGGTCCAGGGATAGGTCGAGGGATGAAGCGGCTAGAAAGGCAGAGGCCGAGGGAAAAGGTAAGAGGATTGTGGGAGGATGATGAATGGTGGTCAAGTGTCAGTTGCATGTGTTGCATTGTAATATTTTTTTCAATGAACTAGTGTGTTTGGTAGTTTTGTGTTAAGTGAACACTTTGTTATGTGATGTAGTTGATGATGAATGGTCCTTAAGAATCAGTTGTATGTGTTGTATTGAACAATTTTTTCAATGAAAAAATGTGTTTGGTTGTGTTGCATGCAGATTTATTAATGGAGCAGGAGATTAGAAAAATAAAAAATTTAGGAATAATAGGTCCATTATTACAACACATTCAGGATGTAGTTTTCTTGAAACAATATAACACTAGCATGGTGTAAACGAAATAGTAGCTCAAATATTACAACACCGCATGGTCGAAGACAACGACCTCATACAAAGTTCCAATATTTAGCCATCCTTGTGATGTGATGACGAAGGTTTATCCTTCTTGGTACCTTTTTTAGTTGGTTGATTAGGAGCAGACGGGTTTGCTTCAGGACCGTAAAGACCACCCGGAGCATAAAGACCATTCCAAGGGGGGTCCTCTCCTCTTGCAATGGCATCTGCAGTTTCTCCTTGCATATAACGAAGCATGGCTCTTTTAAAAGTGGTCATTTTCTTCGGATCGGGTGTTGTATTTGTGTTTTTGCCCTTCGGATCACCACCACCATTACCATCTCGACCCCCTCCGGCGACGGCCGTAGACATCTCTAGTTATTGTTAAAAATTGAACATTATTTTGAAGTAGTTAAACCGATTACATTAAATTAACAAAGAGAGGAACCGTACCTAAGATAGAAGATGAGCCCGTGAGGAGAGGGAGGAGCCTGCAAGGTGTGGCAGTGGTAGTACTGCGGTCGCCGTCCCTCTTTATATAGCCGTGGCAGGGTGTAGGGTGTTTTTTCTTGTACTCACATTACATGTAGTAGGGTAGGGGGTAGGGTGTGTTTTCTCCCACGGATTGAATGGCCCACCACTTCTTTTCTTTCCATATATATGTCACCCTTCAGGTAAGTTGTTCACAATAACCAGCAATGGATGACTTGTCAGGTGAGGATAATTCTCTCGGTCCCGACTTGTGGACAGAACAGGATCCCGAATGTAAAGAGTACTTCCCACCAAGAGAGAAGAGTTATTTCCGATCTTTGCGGGATGTTAGACCGTACGATTCGAAGAAATCAGTAAAGTGGCCAAGATGCATGCACAATGAGTTGTGTGTAATGCAAGTTTATGAGGGAGTTGGACTTTACTACTCCGGTCGTCGCTTTTGGCACCGTCCACGTGCACGGGTAAGGAACACTACCACGAGTATTTCCATCGGTTTATTTAGGTAACTAACATACTATTGTTGCTTGCAGTACTCGTATGACCCTAACAACTGTGGTTTCTCGCAATGGGTCGATCCGCCAGCTATTCATCCATATGAAGAGTACATCACGTACCTAGAAGGACGCATCGAGAAGCTGAAGCATGAGCTCGCGGAGGCACTTACTCCTCCAGATCCACCATCTAGCGACGACGCGCTATGCACACGTGGTAGCAGGAACGTGGCAACAAAGTGCCAAAGCCACACACGTGCGTGCCTCTCTACAACAGCCTGAGGAGCTCCCTGGGGGCAAACGGTGAAGTGCTGCCTCAACCAAACTGTGTTCACTCCGGAGGTCTTCTTCGACGCATCCCCCTCATCGCATCCGGTGGTCTCACCCCAATGTGCAACTCAACCATGTCTCGCCAACCAAAGACTCGAATGATCCCACTCACCGCCGGCCCCTCAAGTGGAAGACCAAGGATCATGGCGGTATCCCTGCAGGTCACCGTCATCTCTCCGCACGGTAGGTGGAAAGAGTGGGTCTCCGGACGCCATCGATCCACCAAGGCCGACAACAACGGCCCGTCCATCACGAGCAACCCACGAACCACGACCAAAGCAATGTCCAAGAACCCCGCTCTAGCCAAGTACGGGGCGTATCTCTCGTCCCAAGGAAGTGGAAAGTGCTCTCGCACCCTCAACGGGTTCAAGTCCTGAAAAACAATAAAATTCAATAATTACAACATTAGCAATGTCTAGTCCTCAAAATGCAAGAAATATGCTTAGCTCACATATTAAACACAACTAGGAGGTACAATAACTAATAAATTTGGATCTTAAGTTCAGGCTTTTGTAAATACCTCGTGAAGGTCGGCCAGAAGGTGTGCACGATGGCCGCCATCATATGCGGCCTCAAGGAGCGGGTACACCGGGTGCGCCATCCTGAAAAAATTTACTTGTAGTTAGTAACAATAATTAAAAATTGAAGGTAAGTATATAGAAATATAAAATTATTTAACTTGCATACAAAATTTCATAATTTTTCACCTACTAACGTACTACCATGACACCTACCCTCGAGTTGGAACCACCCATCCTTCTATTTGTCCCCGTTGCTTTTTTCTTGCCCTTCGATTTTCTTTTCCGGCACGTGCAGTTTTTAATTTCTTTGTGACATTTTGAGCAAAGATACGTCATCTTGTCCGCATCAGCTTCAAAATCACCCATATCATAAGCAGCGGCAAACCTTCCTTGACACGCGTCCATGTCCCCTTTCAAACGCTTCTTTTGCCTCCTACCCTTTTTCAATTTCTTCAAAGACGGCGGTGGCACGTACTCCGGGCCATCATATTCGTGCCATTGTGACGGATCAAGGTACGGCTCAAAGCCGGATTCCCAAATCTTAATGGTGTGTTCTCTATAGAACAAAGGAGACAAGTACATGGCATTTTCATAGTCTAGACCTCTAGCAAGTGCAAGCCGTCATCAAGTGAGAACAAGGAAGATGCAACAATTGAGGACCGTTACGGGTGCAAGTACGGCCCGGAGGTCCACCCTATAGTGTCGACCGCCATGACTCTCCCCTCCAACATTAGTAGTAGAGGAACCTCGAATAGAATAAATCATTCTCGTCCGGACCATATGCTTCTCGCATGTTGGTTCACGGATCTTAAACCAGACTTTATACATTATCTCATCCGCAAAGGATCCAATTCTACCCCCACTATCCAACAAATCACGTGCAATCCGCCATCTCTTCACAAAGTATTCATTGCATTTTTCAAATGAGTATTCAATGATCCCCGCCACGGGTCTACTTCTTATTCCTGTAAATATGTTGTTGTAACTTTCAGAATAGTTTGTTGTCATGATACCCCAACGCATACCCCCGGCATCATATGCTTGAGCCCATTTGTCCTTACCCTCCATTTCATACTCCAACCAATCTTTAGCTTCCTCATTCAAGTTCTTAACTAAGTCCTTGTGCAGTTCCTTAAATTGGTCCTCTGTATGTACCGATGCCGCAACTTCAACCGTCCTATTACCTCCTTGTTCTTTTGACGACGCCACAAATTGGCGGCAAAGTGCCTCATGCACCACCGATGAACAAGTGGTGGATACCCATCCAGGTGGTCGCTCGCACATTTGATGAGACCATGGTGCCGATCCGAGATCATACATACCGTCGCGTTGGACCAAGTACGTTAATGCGAAGGAGCCTCATGAACCATGACCAACCGTCGTCATTCTCACTCTCCGCCAAGGCATAACCTAAAGGCACAAGTTGTCGTTCGGGATCTACAAGAATCGCCATCATGAGTGTACCTCTGTACTTGCCGGTCAAGAAGGTTCCGTCAACAAGTATCACCGGACGACAGTGTTGGAAAGCCACTTTACATTGTGGAAAGCACCAAAAAACACGTAGAAGTACGGGCTTCAAAACACCACCGTCGAGAACACGAGAACCGGTCACGTAAGGGAACCATTTAACCCCGGGATTGAAGTGGTTCATGGCTCTCAAGACCCTTGGGATTTTTGCATATGACTCTTTCCAATCGCCCCATAGCAAGGCAATTGCATGTTGTTTAGCCCGCCATGCCTTAGAATACTTCACACGATATCCAAGCAAACATCAATATCTCGCTCTATCAAATTGCTGGCCGTCACCTCACTATTCTCACGAACAACGCCTAAGATACACCTTCCAATGTAACTTGCAGTCAATTGTGCGTGAACTCCCTTCACCTGACTCGACCGACATGTGTGAGGTCCCACAACCTTTGTAATCTTACATTTCCCTGTCCCTCTCTGCAGTCGTGCCCATACACGCCACATGCACCCTTGTTTGCACATTACTTCATACCTAAGATTCCCCGTCCGAATGGACCACAGTGAAAGGCCTATAATGCTTCACTGCATAGTCAGACAAGAAAAACTTAAGTTCATCCAGGGAGTCAAAAATCATTTTCTCATGTATCTCGGGCTCCCCGGTAAAAATTATTCCTTCGTGAACAACCTAGTAGAATCACAAATGGCTCTATCGATCCTACTCAAGTCTCTCGTCATTGCGAACGAAGGGATTCCAAATTGGTACTGAGCTTGGGTGTAGTGTTCAGTACTCTCACCAATTCTAGTGTTGTCCGGGAACCTAGGCACGTGTTCTTCACTTTCACCATTTATAGTGTTCACTAGCGGCCTACTTATGTGCACTTCCCTTTCAAAGGTTGTATGGTTCACCGAGGGTCCTGCAACATAATCATGCTGAACACCATCCAAGTTAACCTCACTTAAACCAAGGAGTGCTTCACCGCATGTGCATTGGCATCATTTTGCTCTTCCGCATGCTCCTCATCGGACTCATCATCGAATCACCTTCTTCGTAGCCGTCGGATATATCATCATCGTCCATGGTTTCTTCCTCCCGCTCAAAACAATCATTGGGAAAATCATCATTCACCATCCCAACATCCCGACTAGGTTCCCTACAACCAAAGTCCTCCTCCAAAATTGTAGACTCTTGTGTACCTTTTAGAGCCTCAAACGGCACTTCCTCATTCATGTAAACATTACCACTAGGCCCACGAGTAATATCTACCACAACCTCCAGACATGACACATTAGCTTGACCAACTACCTTCTTATACCGATTCCAATTTTCTTCACTTGACAAGCTCATCAACACATAATGAGCTCTAGCCTTCCCACAATCAAAACGACCTCTAAATGACAACTCATGCATTCCAACTCCATAGTTGACCATTGCACAATCAACTACATCCTTAAAGCTTGGCGGACCATCAAATGTTTCTACCAACTCTGTCATATTCTCAAACTCTCCATTTTCTTTAACTACGCCACCATGAAACATGCGAACTAAACAGTCCATCTACAAAATTTATAACTTGTTTAATAACTATATAGTACTAAAATAGATATTTATTAAAAATATACATGAAAAATTAAAATTGTGTTCAACAAAAATTATATCCATCTCGATTAGTTATATATATACACGTGCAGATTACCCCTAATAAACGTGCATCCATATAATAGCTACACCCATTATCAACTACCCTAAACATTTGACATTAATAATATCATTAAATCGATTCATGCAACAAGTTCTACACGTCAATAACACGGGCAGAGAAACTACTGCGTATGAACTAATCATCATTTCCATTAAAACTAATTGCATTTGGTCTAAATTTCAAATTTCTATACCTAACCCTAGGTCACAAAAATCTACTCCGATCTACACAATGCAACGGTAAAAGAGGGAGAGAAGTAGGTCAATACCTTCACAACAACGCGGGGAACAAATCCCCCCACTTTTTCCACCCCAAATCCGGCCGGAATGGGGGGGGGGGGCGGCCGGCGGCGGCAAGGGGCGCGGCGGGCGGCTCGGGCCGGGAGGAGGAAGAAGGGAGGGAGGAGGAAGAAGGGGGGCCGCGCGGGCCCTCTAGACCGGGGCGCCGCCGCGCCACGCGGGATGGCGCGGCGGCCCCGCGCGCGCGCGCGCGGGCGGCCGGCGTGGCGGGGCGCCGCGCCGCCGCATGTGGCGCGGCGGCGGCTCCGCCAGGCGCGGCCAAAAGGGTCACCCAGTGCAAATAAAGTTCCACAGGGGTTATTTATAAAAATAATTTTTAAAAAAAAGTTAAAATTAAAAAATTATCCGCCGCCTGCTCCATCATACCCATGCCCTCCTCTTGCACCTTCCATCCCGTTCCCGTATGCCTCGGCTCGGCGCCGGCACCCTCACGTTGGCACGCACGCATTTGCCGGCGAACTGGTGGCTGCCGCTGCGCCACAGCCACGGTACTGGGGGAAACAGAAACAGAGGACGTCGTCGACCGGGGGCCCTTGCGTGCGCGCGTGACCTACGACTACGAGCCGGGACGAGAGGATGGATGCGTCAGACTCACAGGACACAGTGGCTAGTGAGGGAATTGAATGGAGTGGAGATCGATTGGGGAGCATTCTGCCGTGGATCGCCGGACAGCGAGTGTACGAGCCCTACCAGTACCACTAGCGCTTGCGCTGGACCCCCGGTTTGCGTCGTGATTCTCTCGTGAAATCGGTGAATAGGTAAACTCTTTCCGTTGGCGTTGCCGAGATGCTTTCACCTTCGGTCCGGAAAATTTTGAAGCTTTCACGCATGTTCGTTTGGTAGGTTGGTGGTGCTGGTTTGTTCAGGGCACCCAGACTCTACTCATAGAGTTTTAAACTGGAAGACTCTATCACAAGAAATCATACTCCTCAATGCAATTTTTTATCTGGAGTCTTTCCAATCATTTTTCCCTACTCCCCAGTGGCGAATCTAGGATATTAGCTTAGGGTATGCCGCTCAAAAAATTTCATATACAATTCGGTAAATCCATTTTATCAATTCGGTATATATTGTATAACGTAATTTGGTATATATATCCACTAAATAACACAATAATACTTAAATTCATGGAATAAGTAAAACCATCAAATATAAATAGTTTCAAAAGACACTGATAAATGTATATAGGCACAATAGAGTACCAAAGACTTACGATGTTATTTTGCGGACGAATTTATTCTACACTTTCGAATGGACATAAATGTATTGATTATATCATCTTCATCAAATTTAAAGAACACATGATTTTTTTAAAGCCAAAGAATAATTGAATCTCACCTTAACAATTGTGATCACAAATTCAACTAGATGTCGCCTGCCGGTGCACTCAAAGGACTGGCATGCAACAGGGATGGCAGGGCAGGGACGTTTGGTGATCTGGTGACCTATGAGGGGTGCCTCGATTTGGATCGTAACGGCGGCACGACACACGGCGAGACGACGACGCATGAATGGCGTGTTGAAGATGCGATCCGAGTCTCTCGTAATTCCGTCCGTGCGTGAGTCCTTCCGCCGTCGCCATCGCATAGGTAGCGTTCCCCTCGTGGCCGCATGGGCCTGACGTACACTCGGCCTGCTTGCTCTAGTACGCTGTTGCTGCTTAGTTGGGCTTTGACAGTTTGACGTGTATGTTTATTTTTTTACCCCTAAATACGTATACATATACTTGAAGTTGCCAGAATCGCAGGGTATGCCGGTGCATACCCGGCATACCCTCTGGATCCGCCATTGCTACTCCCCTCTGGATCTTCTACACCCATTTTGTTCCTCCCTGCCCACCACCGCATAGATTGAAACGAGCCTGCCCACCTGGCCGCGAGGCGGCCGATGCTGGGCAGGCCGCGAACGCGAAGCACGTGCAAGCATCCTCAGAGCCAGCGTTCACGAGGGGGTGAAGACCGACGCCAACGCGCCGTCGGAGCTGGTCGACAGTGTCGGTGCGGAATGTGGTCCCGACACTAACCAGTGATAAGTGCCAAGGTCTATCCCTCAATGGTCGATGCCAAGCAATCAGAGACAGAGTTTATCCTGGTTCCGGCCGAGGGGCCGTACGTCCAGCAGTGGCGTGCTCGGGGCACTATATTGCTCAGCACCGGGGTGCCTGTAGTGGGGCTGCTACAAGCAAAGCGGGAGAGGAAGTGTGGCCTCCAAGTCCCTGGTGAAGTGACTGAAGATGTTGTGGGAGAATTGGAAAGCAAGTGAGCGATGTGTCATGCGTTGTCTGCTGTTGCCTCTTGTTGTTCTGCCTTCCGTCCCCTGCGGCAGGGGAGTTCGCCTTCCTTTTATAGGCCAAGGAGAGGGCGAATTACATGTATGCCGCACTATTCAGCTACATGGGGAAGTGTGGGCACCGCGCCGTAGAGTAGGCAGCCGCCTTGACGGTCCTTGTCGCGATTTGGCCATCATGGCGTATCTTGTACCCGAACAGTGGTAGCTTCGAGGGTAGAGGTGCGGTGGATGACCGTGATGTCCCCAGGCGGGCTCGAGGGGGTTGCTGACGTCGATCCGTACGGGATACAGTGGCAGGCATGGCGGCGTCCCGTTCCCGCATACTTCACAGCGCCGGAGCTGTTACCACAGTGCCCGGCGTGGGGTTGTACGCGCGGGGGTGGCCGCCATGCCGATAACAGTGACAGGGATGGCGCCCCACCGGCCTGACATCTCGACCTAACCCTGCAAAGTCACGGGAAAGCAAATCGAGGGTGTGGCCGGCCCCCCTTCGAGGGCTCGGCGCGTTAGCCGTACTGGAGTAGGCGGCGCGGCGTCACGGGGCTGGCACCGGCCACGTCGCACAGTCCCCTACAGTGGCGGGGATGGGTTCCCTCCTAGGGAGTTGGTGCAAGGAGACCGGGCGCGAGTCCCAGGCGCATGATGGCGCCGCCCCGCCGCTGTCAGAGCATTAAATGCCCGTACCCGCGTACGGGAACGGGTGTGCGCGTGCGAGGCGCCCTCGAGCGGGGCGGAGCCCGCTCGGGGGCGATGTGAACCCTCGAGCGAGGCGGATCCCACTCGAGGTAGGCGTACACCCTCGAGCGGGGCGGAGCCCGCTCGAGGGAGGTGTGTGCCCTCGAGCGAGGCGGAACCCGCTCGAGGGGATCTTTGAGTGGGCCGCCTTGGTGGGCCGTCGGGGCCACCGTGGCATGGGCCACGCCCCGTGTGTTTAAGCGGGACGTGTTTGGTCTTGGCTTTTTGCAGTTTTTAAGTGGGGTTTCCCCAGTTGTTTAAGGGGACCCCAGGGCTGTCCCCGACAGTAGCCCCCGAGCATCTGTGGGTTCGCCGGTCAGGCTCCCGCAGATGCTAGAGCCTACTGATAGGACGTCCTTCCCCCTGGTTCGCAAGCGCTTTCCGTGGGGTCGCGTCAGCGGACCCGCGGGTCTAGCCCCCGAAGCCCTGTAGGAGCGTGAGTGCTCCTGCAGGGGTTTTACCGCGGGAATTGGTTAGAGGGCGTGGTGCATATTCCAACCGGCGTCGGCGATGTTTCAGCCGGCCTCGGTGACGCACGCGCAGCTGGCACCATCCGTGGCCGGCGCAATCCAGGGGGTGTAGCCGTGCGCCGAGCCCCCGAGCCTGGGCCCGTTCGAGGCGATCGGGTAGAGCTCTACGACTTGTTTTTAACTCACCCTCGCCGTCCCTCCGCGGGACGGGGGGTGAGGTTTCCGCAACCCCCATCGGTCGGGTCGCGGATTGCGGATTCCTCGTTGAGCTGTTAGTGGGTGGTTCGAGTGGACGCCCATGCCCCGTTCGATAAGGGTAGGCTGCGCGGTCCAGAGACGCGTCCATTAAAGCGCTTGTGTGGGTTTGCTAGGTGGGGCTCGGTCCCGTTCGCTAGGGACCGAGGGCGCGAAAGCTCTCCCTCAGTGGGATCCCCCCGCTGGGGCGCCCTCGCTGGCTCTCGAACACGACACGTGGGGCACCCTCGAGCCGGCGGGCTCGAGGAACGACTCGAATGCGCGTGCCCTCGTCGTCCCTGACTCTGGTGATCTGGGGCGCCTGTTCGAACCCGTCGAGGGTCAGGCTTCGAACCTCTGATCAGTAGGGCTGTGCGGGGTGGCGGCTAGGCGCCCCCGTCTTTGCATCTGCGAGTCCTCGAGGGTCCCTGACCGCGTCAGCCCTCTAGGCGCTGATCAGTAAAATAGCGCGGGGTGGCGGCTAGGCGCCCCTGTCTTTGCATCTGCGAGTCCTCGAGGGTCCCTGACCGCGTCAGCCCTCGAGGCGCTGATCAGTAAAATAGTGCGGGGTGGCGGCTAGGCACCCCCGTCTTTGCATCTGCGAGTCCTCGAGGGTCCCTGACCGCGTCAGCCCTCGAGGCGCTGATCAGTAAAATAGCGCGGGGTGGCGGCTAGGCGCCCCCCGTCTTTGCATCTGCGAGTCCTCGAGGGTCCCTAACCGCGTCAGCCCTCGAGGCGCTGATCAGTAAAATAGCGCATTGAAGGTACCTGTGGTGCCTGTTTTACCTCAAACGGGCCCCGAGGTGACCGTCCGATGCTTGCACCCTTTGAGGGTTGAATTTTTCTGAGCCAGGGGCTCCCGCCGCTCGAGGGTCTTCCTTACTTGGTAAGGGACCAGGCCATTTAATGCTTCGCAGTCGCGGCTGCGGTTTCGCGCCGCGGGCGCGCCTTTATAGGCGTCGCAGCCGCGCGCGTAGTGGGCGGCGTGGACGGGCGGATGTGACCGCTCGCTACGACCCTCCCGGTTCTACGCCGTGATGATGGCCCGTCAGCGGTGGCGTGGCCGCCGCGGTCGTGGTGGCGCCCGCCCGTCAGCGAGAGAAGATTTCCCGTGCAGTTAGTGCGCGCGGGACGTGCGCTCCGGAGAGCATGCCCGCGGCTTATAAATCTGGCGAGGGGGAAAACGGCGGTTTTTACCTTAGCATTCACCATTCTCGCCCCTTGCGCTCCAGCCCCCGTCTCGTTCTCGCCACAGCGCCTTCCCGCCTTTGGAGCTCTTCTCCTCCTTCCTGTTCTTCGTTCCTGGTTCCTTTGCCTTTCCTCATGGCGCCTCTTCCGCCTCTCGTTATCGTCGATCCGTACGCGTGGGAGCGCTCGACGGTGACGCGGCTGGCCCTGAGCGAGCTGGTGGCCGCCGGCCACTGGCGGCGAACGAGGAGGGCCGGCCGGCCGAGTGGATCGTGCCACCGGCTGGGGACCACGCGCCCAACCCGCTGAGCGGCTACGTGGTTAGCTTCACCCGCTTCCACGAGCACGGCTTCGCGGCGCCGGCAAGTCGCTTCATGTGGGTGCTCTGCCACCACTACGGCATGGAGCTGCACAACTTTGCGCCGAATGCAATTTCGCAGGCGGCCACATTCGTGGGTGTCTGCGAGGGGTATCTAGAGATCCCGGTGAATTGAGATCTTTGGATTCACCTCTTCCGCGCGGAGCTGTTCACGCAGCCAACGTCGGAGCAGAGGACCCGCCGCGCGGTGCGCGCCGGCGGCATGTCGCTCGCCTTGCGGGGTCAGTACAAGGACGACTACATCCCCTGCACCATGACGACCAACAACGCAGGCTGGGAGCGGGGGTGGTTCTACCTTCGCAACGTCGAGCCCGGTCTCCCCCTTACACCGGTCTGGTGCTCCGGGAGAGGCCCGACTCCTGGAGCCACGGGGTGTCTCCGGCCTCGCATCGGAGGCGGCTGGACTCGCTCCTGGCCGCGCTGAGGAACCTGGCGGGCCGCGGGCTGACCGCGGGGGCTGTCCTCGCCTTCCTCCACCACCGGCGGGTTGTCCCCCTGATGGAGAGGCCACTCCACATCTTCGAGATGACGGAGACGGCGAACCCCGTCGCGCTGGTGAGGTCGCGGATGCTTTAGAGCCCCCTCCTGCGGGAGTACGCGGCTACACGGGCGCGAAGCGCCATCGACACCCGGTCCCTGCGCAGCGACCGGTCCCTGTGGGATCTCGAGATGCTCCCCACCGGCCCGCTGGTGAGTAGAATTCTTGGTTCCGTTCTTGATTTTGCTGATACTTCAGGTTGCCGACGTGCTTCGATGTTTCGCTCGCAGCTGGTGAGCCTGAGCGCCGCGAAGTCCGATCTGCTCACTCCCTGCTCTCACGCGCTCGGTCGAGCGTCGCAGCAACGGGAGCGGGAGCGGGCGGCGCGCAAGAAGGAGCGCGCGAAGTGACACCGCGAGCGTCGCGAACGGAGGAACGGGGAGTACCGGCTGCGCGAGCAGCAGGGGCTCTCTTCTCCGGGGACCGAGGAGTACTCGTCCTCGGAGGAGGAAGAGGAGGAAGAGGCCGGGGGGCAGGGCCTCCCTGATAGGTGGGAGCCTGTGCCCCCGCCGCCGGAGCCAGCTCCGGTGACAAGAGTAGCGTCGCCTGGGGCGGGTGCGGAGGGCGCCCGCCGCCGGTGCAATCGACGACGGGAGCGGCGCGGGCCGCGGGGGCGCCGGCGCGCGCCCGGAGGTGCGCGCGACGGCGCGCGCCGCGCGCGGGTCGGGGTTTGCACGCGCGGCGGAGACGGCCGGAGGTGCGGCGGCGACCGCGCCGGCCGCGCCGGCATCGTCTGCGAGGACCTCGAGGAAGAGGAAGCGTGCCTTCTCTTCTTCGAGGTGAGGGGCCTGTCCTTTCCCGGGGTTGCAGACCTGACAACCAAAGACCTGACTGTTTGTTCGCGTTTGCGCAGGGTGGTGCCGACCGTGCCTCCCCTCGCACCGGCCAAGGTGTTGAGGGCGGACGCATCCGTTCCCACCCGGCGGCGCTCGTTGAGGGCGCCGCGGGCGAGGGCGAGCACGGCGGCCGCGGCGGGCGAGAGCTCGCGAGGCGCGCGGCCGTGGCCCCCGAGGCCGCGCGCCGGCGGGACCGCCCCCGCCGCGCCGCCGGCCGGTGACCGTCGAGGAGGCGGCGGGCGCCGGCCGTGGTGGAGGGCGGCCGCCGGCGCCGGTTGTGGTGGAGGCGCAGCCCGGCGGCGGTGGAGGCGAGCGGCGCGCGCCGGTCGAGGAGGGCGAGGGCCGGGCGCCCGCGGTTGCGGAGACGCGGCCGGAGGCGGTGGCCACGCGCGCGCGGCGAGAGCCCGCGATCACGGAGGCGCGGGCGGAGGCGTCGATGGAGGCGACGCAGGGGCCGGCACCCACCGGCGGCTCCCGGTCGGCGGTGATGGAGATCCCGGATGACGACTCCCCGCCGCCAGGGTGGGACCAGTGGGTGAGTTTCCCCACGCCGTCCCCCGAGTCCCAGGAGGGGGCTCTTGTGAGGCGGCAGGAGGGCAACATGGTGGCCGGAGGCCGAGGGCACGGTGCCGAGGCCTCTTCTTCCCGCGCCGGCCGCTCCGCCCCGGGAGAGTGGCGCGTTGGCGATCCGCCCTCGCTTTTGCCGACACCCGGAGGGAGCGAGAGCCGTGGGGGAGAGCCCGCAACCCCCCGCGCCGCGCTCGACCGAGCGTTGAACGAGGCACTGCGGATTCATGGCGGCCCCGCGTGGCGCGTCTTCCAGGTGGGGCGCCATCGTCTGTTTTCTTTGTTTCTCTCGTTTTTTGCGTGCGATCCTTGCAGTGTAACACTCACAGGTCTAGACTTGTTGGTGACAGGAGCTTGATCACCGCGCCCGTGACAAATACGGCGCCTTCGATCAGATGAGCGCTGAGCTCCGCCAGCTCCGGGAGCGGTGCGACGCCTTCGACGCGCTCGCCGACGCCTTGAGGACTTCGGATAGTTGGCTGTCGTACCGCGCCGTGGCCCTGCACGATCAGCTCTAGGAGTGCGAAAGGCAGGACGCGGCGCGCCCCTCCACCCTCGAGCGGGTTTGCACGGCCCTCATCGACCGGGATGAGGCGCTGCGGCAGGCGCGGGCGGACCTGGAGAGGACGCGCACCCTGGCGGCCAACTGGGAGACGGAGGTAGTCGCCGTCCGCAACGACAACCTGGAGCTCCATTCGTTGCTCCGGGGGGCGCAGGCTCAGCAGAGCCAGACTGAGGAGCAGGCGCGCGCGCTCGAGCAGAAGGCCAAGGAAGCCGACGATCTGAAGGCCGCCCTCAACGCCAAGGTTGTAGCGCTCACCGTCGCGGAGGACCAGCAGGAGCGCGTCGCTCGCGAGGCGGCACAGAAGTCGCTGGAGGGGCGGAACGCTGAGTTCTCGAAGCTCGAGGGCGAGCTGGTGGTGCTCAGCATCACGAGCGCGAGCCAGGAGCTGGCCCTCCAGGAGCAGAGCGAGACCCTCAGCGGCCTTCAGCAGGCGGTTGAGGCCGAGCGCCGCGCCCTCGAGGTGGAGAGGAAGCAAGTCGAGGGTAAGTCACTGTTTGCCTCTTGTTTTGCTGATTTTCCCTTAGAGGGTTCGGCCCCTTTTCTGATCCCCCTCTTGCTGGGTAACTTCAGGCTTGCGCACCGCGCTGGGGCACGCGGCCGAGCGGGTCGAGGCGCTGCAGGCCTCCTACAACTCCTCCGAGCAGGAGCTGCTGGAGTTGCATTCCGCAGCCCTCGAGACATGCCAGGCCGTGGAGGAGGGCGAGGCGCATGCTGGGAGCTCGCTGGCCAGCCGCCTGCGCGCGCCCTTGGCGGGCACGGCCACCGGCGCATGCGCCGGCACCGCACCTCGGCGTCCGGGAAGGCCCTCGGGGTGGTGCGATCTCATTACGAGATCAACTTCGAGGCGGTGGCGGAGGGTTACATCGTCCCCGAGGGCGTTGAGGACGAGGTGGCGATGGAGCGTGTGGACGCGTTAGCCGCCGACGCCGCCGGGACGCTCGCCGAGGCCTTCGAGGAGTTTTTGTTCCCGGATGCCGCGGACGCTGCCACTCCGCCAGCCTGAGGATTGCCGGGCGCCAGGCCCTTTTTTGTTTATGTGTTAGTGAGCGGGCCATGTGGCCGTGTAAATAAACAGATTACTTTGCTTTAAATCGTTTGTGAAAGTGAAATGATGTCCTTTACTTTATTGCGCTTTTTTGTTTCTCCTTCTTCCTGAGTAAATTCTAGTTAGGGGAGTTTGATTTTCGCGAGCGGCCTGCTGGGTCGGAGGCAAGAGAGAAGGGTTGTATCCTCGCGGAGGCGTAGGTTATCTCTGACTTGCGCGTCCTTTCCACTAGGCTGCCTGCGCCCTGTTCGAATTTTGCTCGAGGCCGAAGTAGAAACATGCTTAGCGCGTGTGGGTTTTTTCTTTTTGCGAAGAAAAATTGGACCATTTTTTTTGGGGGGGATGCCCCCGTAGTAGCCCCCGAGGGTAACTTGGGTTTCAGGGGAAAGCCGAGTTGCCCTTTTTGTTGATCTGGTGATGTTTACATGGTTGTTGCCAACTGGGGTGTTGGGCGCGTGATTTACAACAAAAGACTTGGAAATCCTAGCTAGGGATAGAAGTGATGTAGCTGTTGAATGTTCCAAGCGTTAGTGAGCTCTTCGCCGTCCTCGTTGGCTAGCTTGTACGTGCCGGGCTTGAGCACCTTCACCACGACGTAGGGCCCCTCCCACGGAGGTGATAGCTTGTGGCGTCCTCGGTTGTCTTGGCATAGCCTTAGGACCAAATCCCCTTCGCTGAAGTCCCGCCGGCGTATCTTTCGTGCCTGGTAGCGCCTGAGGGACTGTTGGTATCTTGCGGAGTGCATCAAGGACACGAGGCGCTCTTCGTCCAGCTGGTCCAGTGAGTCCTCGCAGGCTCGCTGGTTGGCATCCTCGTCGTAGCCTCGTACCCTGGGTGACCCGTACTCTAAGTCCGTGGGGAGGACGGCCTCTGCGCCATGGACTAGGAAAAACGGGGTGAACCCAGTGGCTCTGCTTGGGGTGGTCCTTAGGCTCCACACGACCGCTGATAACTCCTAGAGCCATTTCCGACCAGACTTATTCACCGGTCGAGAGTCTCCTGGGCTTAAGGCCTTGTAGGATCATGCCATTGGCACGCTCCACTTGGACGTTAGTCTGCGGGTGTGCCACAGCTGCCCAATCCACACGGATGTGGAATTTGTCGCAGAACTCCAGGAATTTCCTGCCCGTGAACTGGGATCCGTTGTCGGTGATGATGGAGTTTGGCACTCCAAAACGATGGACGATGTCGGTGAAGAACGTCACCGCTTGCTCTGCCCTGAGATTCGTAATGGGGCGTACTTCTACCCACTTGGAAAATTTGTCGATTGCAACCAACAAGTGGGTGAAGCCCCCGTGCGCCTTCCGCAGGGGCCCGACGATATCCAGCCCACACATGGCGAAATGCCATGTTATGGGGATGGTCCGCAGGACGTGAGCAGAAAGGTTGGATTTGCGGGCGTAAAACTGGCACCCTTCGCAGGTGCGCACGATCTCGCTGGCATCCGCGACCGCGGTAGGCCAGTAAAAGCCTTGACGGAACGCATTGCCTACGAGGGCGCGGGGTGCGGCGTGATGGCCGCAGATCCCCGCGTGAATGTCCCGGAGGAGCTCGCGCCCCTCGGGGATGGGCACGCATCGCTGCAGGATGCCGGAAGCGGCGCGCTTGTACAGCTCGCCGTCGGCGAGGGCGAAGGACTTGGCCATCCTGGCGATGCGCCTGGCCTCGGCCCGGTCCGAGGGGAGCTCCCCTCGAGCTATCCAGGCGACATACTTGTCGCGCCAATCTGCCTTGATGGGGTTGGCTCGACATCCATCACATCGGCCTCGTCGGCGCCATACCCCTCGAGGAGGGAGAGCACGCACGCCTCGTTCGAGGGGTCCTCATCCATGGGCTCCGCGCCTGCCGGACCCGAGGGAGCCCCCGAGGGTTCCGCGTGGCTCGAGGGGTGGGGCTCGAGGGTGACTGAGGGCTGGGCAATATCTCGGGCAAAAACGTTCGGGGGAACGGTGATCCGCCCGGACGCGATCTTAGCCAGCTCGTCCGCCTCCTCGTTGTACCGGCGGGGCACGTGATTGAGCTCGATGCCGTAGAACTTGTCCTCGGGGGCCCGCACAGCCTTGCAGTATGCTTCCATTTTGTCGTCATGACTTGGTCAATCACGAGCTGCGAATCCCCCCGCACGTCGAGGCGCTTGATGCCTATCTCCATGGCGATCTTGAGGCCACAAAGGAGGGCCTCGTACTCGGCCATGTTGTTTGACGCGGGGAAGTGGAGGCGTAATGCGTACCGCATGTGCTCCCCGAGGGGTGACACAAAGAGCAAGCCCGCGCCCGCCCCGGTCTTCATCACCGAGCCGTCAAAATACAGAGTCCAGCACTCTGCTTGGATCTGCGGCGGCGGCAGTTGCGTGTCTGTCCACTCGGCGACGAAATCCGCCAAGATCTGGGACTTGATGGCCTTGCGCGGGGCGTAGGCGAGCGTCTCGCCCATCAGCTCCACTGACCACTTGGCGATCCTGCCCGCCGCGTTCGGATTGCGGATGATCTCCCCCAGCGGGGAGGAGGAGACAACCGTGACAGGGTGAGCCTCGAAGTAGTGGCGAAGCTTGCGCCGCGCGAGGACCACCGCGTACAGTAGCTTCTGGACTTGGGGGTAGCGTGTCTTGGCGTCGGACAAGGCTTCGCTGATGTAGTACACCGGCCGCTGGACCGGCAAGGTGTGCCCTTCCTCCGCGTGCTCTACCACGATTACGGCGCTGACCACCTGGGTGGTCGCGGCCACGTAGAGCTGCAGGGGTTCGCCGTCCCGCGGCGGCGTGAGGATCAGGGCGTGGGTTAAGGATGCCTTCAGCTTGTCGAGCGCGTCTTGGGCCTCGGTGGTCTAGGAGAAGCGCTCGTGCTTTTTGAGGAGGCGATAGAGGGGCAGGCCTTTTTCGCCGAGCCGCGAGATGAAGCGGCTCAAGGCAGCAAGGCACCCCAGTATCTTTTGTACCCCTTTGAGGTCCCGAATTGGACCCGTTCGCTCGAGGGCTGCAACCTTCTCGGGGTTGGCCTCGATGCCTCGCTGCGAGACTATGTACCCTAGGAGCATGCCCCGCGGCACACCAAAGACACATTTTTCGGGGTTCAAATTTACCCCGTTGGCCCGTAGGCAGCCGAATGCGATGTTAAGGTCGCCAACCAGGTCGTCCGCCTTCCTGGTTTTTACGACGATGTCATCTACGTACGCCTCAACCGTTCGCCCGATGTAATCTCCGAAAACGTGTTGCATGCAGCGTTGATACGTTGCACCCGCGTTCCGGAGGCCGAACGGCATCGTGACGTAGCAAAACATCCTGAACGGCGTGATGAATGAAGTCGCGAGCTGGTCGGTGTCGGTGTTTTAGACCGGCAACCTACTAAGGGGAGTACCCGAAGTAGATGAATGTGGCCTTGCCGAGATCGGTAACTCGAAGGAAGAGACACGTGGCACACAATTTAGACAGGTTCGGGCCGCGAGGTGCGTAATACCCTACGTCCTGTATGCTGCGTAGCTCTGGATTGATTGGGCACGATTACAAGATGGTGCAATAGTGCGCCGTGAGTTGTATGAGATGAGATCTGATGAGGTGATCGGTCCCTGCCTCGCCTTATATAGTCCGGGAGGCAGGGTTACAAGTCGGAGTAGGGAGAGAGTACTAGTCGAGTACGTATAGGAGTCCTCCATACAGTGCGGAACATGTACAGCTCACTAACCGAGTACTACTCCTGTGTAGTCCTTGTGCTCCACGCCTTCAGGTGCCGTGTAGCGCAAGCCGGGTAGTCCCAGGGGCCCACCGAGTAGTCGGGCCCCGGTACCCACCGAGGTAGTGGGCCCGGGAAGGTCCATACGACAAGCCCCCCGAGTACTTTGTAGTCGAGAAGGATAGCTTCAAGTAGTCTTGACGGCCTTAACGAGTAGTCCTCAAGCGTCCCCGAGTACTACAAGTCAAAAGTCCTCAAGAGTAGTCGAAGCATCCCGAGGCTGGAATGTACTCCAGCTAATGTTTGAGCAATCTTGAAGTCTTCTCGAGTAGTCCCAAGCGTCCTCGAGTGCTGCCTTCGAAGGTCTTCAAGGAATGCCCGTCTTGTCTTGAAGCCGGAGCTGATATGGAGGTGCGATCGCAAAATCGCACTCCATATGGAGTAGCCCCCGAGCCTTAGGTTGAGCCACAGGCTCTGGCTGAGGGTCCATCTGAAGTCTTGGCAAGAAAATCCCGAAAAATCTGGAGAGAAAAAACCGAAGGACACGTGGCACGGAGCCCCCGAGCCTTGAGTCGAGTACTTCCTCTCGAATTGAAGGGTCATCTTGAAGAATGTGTCCTGAGATGCTCCTGAATCTTGTCGCTTCCCAGGTAGTCGAGTAGAAGTAGCCGAGCCCCCGAGATGAGGCGCGTCGACTAGTAGAATGCGAAGGGTCACGCGGAGCCGCTGAGTCAGCCGCGCGTGGACTTATCGATCTGGCCGTTGGAGGGTCTGGTTGACTTATAAATACAAGCCAAAACCCTTAGGGTTTTCACCCATTCGAGCTGCAGTTTTTTCGATTCCATCTGAGGTAGATCTACTTCCAGCGCACGCTGCTGCCTTAGTAGATCTAAGTGCGCCGCCATCCAGAGCTTTTAGGGTAGCCCCCGAGCGGATGCGCGTGAAGACGCCCTGTACTTGGAGAATGAAGCCTTCACCGTCCAAGTCTGCGAAGGCCGCCGGGAAGAAGAGGGGCTCGAAGAGGCCGCCGCGGCTGCCACTGGAGCAGCGCCGCCAATGTCTCCACCGCGGGCCGACCCAAGCCGCGAGTGGAAGAAATCGAAGGTGAAGACCGAAGACCTCTTGGCCCTCCTGAACAGCGGATTTATCCGGGAGAAGGAGGTTGACATGTGGAGGGCCGCTGCTGGAGATCCATATCCGATGAAGAAAGCCGAAGATGAAATCCCGATGTTTGCGCGGTTCGTGGAGCGCGGACTTGCGCTCCCGGTGAGCGATTTCTTCAAGGGCCTCCTCGGGTACTACGGAGTTGAGTACCTGAATCTGAACCCGAACGGTATCTTCCATACCGCGGTCTTCGTGCACTTCTGCGAAGCTTTCCTTGGGATCAAGCCGCACTGGATCCTCTTCCGGAAGTTTTTCCGGGTGAAGCCACAGCCGAGCGCCACCAATCCAAGAGTAGTCGGAGGGGCCGGCATCCAATTGAGAGAAGACGCCGCGGAGCAGTACCTGGCGTACAAGCTTGTTGATTCCAACACAGATTGGAAGACGAGGTGGTTCTACATCACGAACCACTACCCCGGCCTGCCGAAGCCGAGCGGAAGGCAGCCCAGGCACCGCGAGTGGTGGAACTCGGAGCCCACCATGCAGGAAGGGATCCAGCTTCCCGAGCTGCTGGCACGCATCAAGGTGCTCAGGGAAGCCGGACTGAGGGCCGAGCATGTGGCCTTCAGTTTCATGAAGCGGAGGGTGCAGCCACTGATGGCTCGAGACACCTTGGGCTTCGAGTACACCGGCGACGACGACACGTCGCGGATGCCCGGAGGCGAGCTGGACGACGGCGACATCATCGAGAGGCTGACGCGGATCTTCAAGGATATGCCGCCGTATACGGCGTGCCCTGTCCAGGAGTACTCCGCCGCGCGCCCGCCGAAGGAGGTGAGTAGTCGTGCTACCCCACTCGAGTAGTCCTCGCTTGGAGTAGACCTGCTGATGTCGTGTGTCTTGAAGGATGACTTGAAAAAGTTTGTCTCCGAGCCGCAGCCGCCCCCTCATGGGATCGAGATCCCGCAGGAAGGGAAAGCCAAAGCCAAAGAGCGGCGAGAGTAGGGATGGCAATGGGTTTAAACCCACTGGGTTTTGCCATCCCAAACCCATGCCCGCGAATATAAATCTTGCCCACGAAAAAACCCATGACCCGCGATGGGTTCAAAATTTGACCCAAACCCATGCCCATTGGGTTTGCGGGTTTTTGCGGGTCGCCCGTGCCCGCGAACAACATAAACAATCAACTATCATCGCCACAACAAAATATACAACTAATATGACCATTGGTACAAATAATAGCTTAAAATAGTACTAAAGCCATCACATTAAATGTTCAGCTCATGATGAGCAAGATCCAACCACAATTTCAATGTCTTAATGATCACGAGGTCACCGCCTAATGATGCTAAATAAAGTGTCTCAGCCAACCATCACCATACAAGCATTATTACAAGTTCACAATAGACAATAAAAATAAAGCATAGCAGGGGCATATTTCATCAATTGATCCTTGCTCTTGACTTGTTCATGCTATTTATATGATGTTAAATGGGCCAAGTTTGGGATAAATTTTGGAATAATATATGGGCTGGTCGACTGTATTTGTATATTGGACTGGGTTTGAAAAACCCATGGGTTTGCGGGCATGGGTACCTTAATCCCAGACCCATGCCCATAAACCCGCTGGGTCCAATATTTTACCCATTGATAAACCCATGGGTCTAGAAATTGACCCATGCCCACACCCTAATGGAGCAAAAACCCATTGGTTTGCGGGTTGCGGGCACCCATTGCCATCCCTAGGCGAGAGGTCGGCGAAGGCGATGACACCGTCATCGTGGAGGACACCACCGATGATAATGACGACGACGACGAGGAGACATTGCAGGACCGCTTTCAGTTGCGGTCGAGGTTTAGCCGTCCAGGCTTACCTCACGTGCCTCTGGTACAAGATCCCCCGGCTAGCCTGGAGGCTAGCCTGGCTGCGCCGCCACGGAAGCCGTGCAACCCCGCCCGCACGCGGGTGACGAAGAAGATGAAGGTCACGGAGACCACGCCTCAGGAGGTATGATGTCTTGACCAGAGTAGTCGAGTACCCATCGTACGAATACGCTTGCTGATGAGTAGTCTTCCTTGTATGCAGGAGATGCCGCCAGTGGAGCCCGTCGAGGAGGGCGATGAAGGCGGATGGGACACAGTGGGGGAGCCGGCCGGAAGTCGTAGTCCAGCCCCACTGTCGAGGAGCTCTTGGCGCAGTTGGAGCGCCAGCCCCCTGCTCCACAGGGGAGCACAGAGCCCGTGGCCGCCACCGTTGAAGAGGTGGAGACTACTGGAGCGCAGGAGGGCACTGCGCCGGCCGCCGTTGCAGAGGAGGCGGTAGCCGCAGAGGCGCAGGAGGAGGCGCCCGCCGAGGGTGGATTGGTAGACATTGCTAGCATCCTCGGTGTCCCGGCCGTAACGATAGTACGGTCAAACTTGTAAGTTCTGCATCTTCCCGAGTAGTACTTGTGGTAGTAGTCGAGGTTGACTGACGACCAATTGTGTGTGCTTCTACAGGAAATCAACAGATTTGTCTTGAGAGGGGGATGAACCCTCTGCGGCGGTGGCGGAAGAAGTCGCGCCGCCCGCCGAGGAATCCGCTCCTGCTTCCCAGGCGGTGCCCGAGCCACCGGCTACCGTGGTCGAAGGTGAGTACTCTTCTGAAGCTGTGGAGCTCCTCGAAGAGTAGGCGTAGTCGCTAATACACTTGTCTTCTCTTTGACAGGTACGGAGGCCGAAAGGAGTGACATCCCTGCGGGGGTGCCAATGCAGAAGTCGACACCAGGCGTGCCGGAGGCTGCCGGAGGAGCCCCCGAGCCCATGGAGGAAGTCATCAAAGAAGCCGCCGTGGCGGCCAGAGGAGGGGAGGTCACCACGTCGCCAGAGGTCGCTCTGGAGGTGGCTATCCGCTCCCCGGAGATCCAGGACACAGAGCCCATCCGCTCTGCGCCGATGACGGAGGCCACTGCGAGTAGTCGTGGCAGTATAGAGCTGCTCGCAGACGATCTCGTCGACCCGGCAACGGTGACTAAGCACCTGGAAGCGATCCGCCAGGCCGAGCAGTGGATGAAGGTAAGTAGCCGTAGCTTCTGAGTAGTCAATCCTCTGTCGTTGAGTACTCGTGTGACTTGAGTTGTCTGTGCAGGACGTTGTGGAGAGGTCCCGCGAGAAGTCCAACATGCTGCAAGGATATGGTGACGCGGTGCTCCGGGCTGAAGCACTGGAAGAACAGCTTTTGAAGTCACGGAAGCACGCGGCCGCCATGCAGTCTAGGCTCGACGCCGCCTTCGCCAAATATCATAATGATGTCCAAGAGTTGCAGGCGAAGGGCGACGACTTGGTGCGGAAGAACAAGGCCTCCGCAACAAGAACAAAGGTACGCCGCTGAACTTGTCGGGTACTTGTTGAAGGTCGAGAGGGTTCTGACCCGCTGTACTGTTGCTGTGTTGCAGAGCTTGAGGGCCAGGTGGAGCAGCTTAAGTCTTCGGAGACGAGCATGAAAAATCTCTTCTACCGGGAGCAAGAAGCCCGCCAGGTACTCGAGCTCGACTACAAAGAACTTTCCTTCGAGTGCGAGAAGCACATGGAGCTCCGGATTGCCTCTGACCGTGATCTCGTCAACTGCTACAAATCATTGCAGAAGCTGAATGAATACTGTGAGGCGCTGCGGGCCCAACTGAAGGAGCTTGAGGACGCCGCGCTGCCGATCGCAAGGCTCCTGGTGCCGCACCCGGGCGGCCCCAAGATTGCTCCACTGGTGGATCGCCTGAGGGAAGCCCCCAGCCGGCTGGCTGCTTATGTGAAGCACATGGCGAGGTCGATCCCGAAGCAGGTCTTGGCCTTCATGAAGTCCTACTTCCCGAAGGCCCCAGTGGAGGTAGTCGCTGGCGGGGTAGCCGCCAACTGTACTGATGAGCAGTACTCGGAGCTGCTGGAGCAGATGGCTCCCATCGCGGAGTAGGTAGCTGAGAAGCTTAATCTCCAGTAGCCCTGTAATAGGTAGCTAGTAGCCAAAGTTGTACACAAACAATTGTAATGTAATTGCTTAAGTATCAATGAAAGGAAATTTCCAGCAATGAGTACTCGTAGTCGCGATCTCAGAGTGCGGAGCCCCATCGTGGAGTGGATGCGAGTAGTCGTACTCGGCAGTGGTGATCCCGTTGTAGGGAGTAGACAATAAAGAAGTTGATGAACGATCAAACTTTATTACTGAAGAAGTACACCTGGATGGCCAGGGCCGTAGTTACAGAGTAGTCGCCTGGACCCGGAGGCCGCTTACAGCTGAGTAGTGCTAGAGCGGGTAGCCGCTTATAGCAGTAGATCCGTAAGTAGCCCTGTAGGCTGGATCGTAGATCCGTAGGTAGCCGTGCGGGCTGGATCTTAGAGTGTGGTCTCTCAGTAGACCGCTGCTAGAGTCCTTGACGCTCGTCACAGCCCAGGATCCATAGGTAGCCGCGCAGGCTGGATCCTGGATAGGAGTAGTCCGGAGACTGGAGCCAGGACCCGGAGGCCGCTTACGGCGGAGGGGTGTTGATGTAGTCGTGTAGACTTAAACCCCGGAGTAGTCGTGTAGACTAGGCGTAGAATCGACAGAGCTAGCCGACGTTCCACGAGTTGTTGATGTCTTCGCCTTCAAGTGTTTGGAGGCGGTAGGAGCCCGGCCCGGTCACCTTTGCGACGGTGAAGGGACCTTCCCAGGGGGAACTGAGCTTGTGTAGTCCTTCCGTGTTCTGGATACGGCGGAGGACAAGATCACCAACGTTGAAGGAGCGTTCCTTGACCTTGCGATCATGGTAGCGTCGGATACCCTCTAGGTACCTTGCTAATTGGACGAGGGCAGCGCAGCGAGCTTCTTCGAGGCTGTCGATATCAACTCGTCTGCTGTCTTCTGAGACGCCTTCGTCGTAGTGCTCCACTGACGGTGAGTTCCATATGACGTCGGCAGGGAGGATTGCTTTGGAGCCGTAGACCAGGAAGTAAGGGGATTGCCCCGTTGGCTTGGATGGCTGAGTCCGTAGCCCCCAGAGTGCGTTGGGTAGTTCCTTGATCCACTTGCCTCCTTTGGAGTTAGCAGCGTCGTGTAGCCGCTTTTTAAGGGCGTCGAGCACCATCCCGTTGGCGCGCTCGACTTGTCCGTTGGCCCGAGGATGGGGAACTGAGACGTATCGGACGTCGATCCCACTGTTCTCGCAGTACTCCCAGAACTGGTGGTTGTTGAAGTTGGAGCCCAGATCTGTGATGATGCGGTGGGGTAGTCCGTAGCGATGTACGAGTTCATCCAGGAAATCGATTACTCTGTCAGCCTTGGGGCATGTTACCGGCTTGACTTCGATCCACTTGGTGAACTTGTCAATGGCCACCGACTACCGTTGAAACCACCGAGCGCGGTTGGCGGTGGCCCAATCATGTCGAGCCCCCGGCGAGGCAAAGGGCCAGGTTGGCGGTATGGTGACTAGCTTGTAGGCTGGGACGTGTTGCTGCTTGGCGAAGTACTGGCATCCTTGGCACCTTCTGACGAGTTCTTCGGCATCGCCCAGAGCTGTGGGCCAATAGAAGGCTCGCCGGAAGGCTTTGCTGACCAGCGTGCGTGAGGACGCGTGGTTACCGCAAACGCACTTCTGGATCTCCTCCAAGATGTCCTTGCCTTCTTCACGAGGGATGCACTTCATGAGTACTCCAGAAGATGCGCCCCGCTTGTAAAGCTTTTCTCCGACGAGGACGTAGGACTTGGCGCGGCGAACGAGCTGCTCAGCCAAGTTCTTGTCTGTGGGAACCTTTTGCTCGCTGAAGTAGTCGATGAAAGGTTGCCTCCAGTCCACGTCGATCATCATGACCTCCTGCCCAGCTGGTGGGTGAGCGGGGGCAGTGGTCGGTGGCGCCGGCTCCGGGATGGATGGCGCGTGAAGCTCGTGAACGAAGACACCTGCTGGTACCTGAGCGCGGGTGGATCCAAGCTTCGAGAGGACGTCCGCTGCAACGTTGTTGTCGCGGACGATAGGGTGGAACTCGAGACCGTAGAACTTGTTCTCGAGCTTGCGGACTTCTAGGCAGTAGGCGTCCATGTTCTCCTTGTTGCGGTCCCAGGACTTGTTGACTTGGTTGATGACCACTGCGGAGTCGCCAAAGACTAGTAGTCGCTTGATGCCCAGTGAAGCCGCGAGGCGGAGCCCGTGTAGGAGAGCTTCGTACTCGGCTTCGTTGTTTGAGACCTTCCGGAAGATACGGGGACGTACTTGAGTTGTTCGCCGTTGGAGAGATCGGGAGTACTCCCGCACTGCGCCCTCGAGGTTGAGTGAGTCGTCGAAGTACATCACCCAATGCTCTGGTCGCACGGTTGGAGTTGGCAGCTGGTTCTCGCGCCATTCCGCCATGAAGTCGACTAGCGCCTGCGACTTGATGGCTGTGCATGGCTTGAAGTCGATGGTGAGGGCACCGAGCTCGACTGCCCACTTGGAGATTCTTCCCGTAGCGTCTTGGTTCCGTAGGATGTCGCCGAGCGGGTAGTCGGTGACGACGGAGATCGAGTACTCCTGGAAGTAGTGTCGTAGCTTCCGCGAGGTGATGAGTACTGCGTACAGTAGCTTCTGCACAGGCTGATAGCGGGCCTTGTACTCTGATAGGACCTCGCTGACGAAGTAGACCGGGCGGCCCCGGACGCGGGTAGGCGTGGCGCGTCTTCTTGCCGCTCGACAACGATGGCGATGCGACCACATGAGTAGTCGCGGCTAGGTAGAGCGAGGAGTTGCTCGCCCTTGTGAGGAGCCGTGAGGATCGGCGGCTTCGATAGGAAGTCCTTGAGCTGGGCAAGGGCTTGATCTGCTTCTGGGGTCCACACGAACTTCTCTTGATGCTTGAGTAGTTTGAAGAAGGGGAGTCCCCGTTCTCCGAGCCTCGAGATAAATCTGTTCAGTGCCGCCATGCACCCGGTCAGCTTCTGAACGTCTTTGATGCTCGTGGGAGCTTTCATGCTGGTGATGGCGGAGATCTTCTCGGGGTTGGCTTCGATGCCGTGTTGGATGATGATGAAGCCGAGTAGTTTGCCCGAAGGTACGCCGAAGACGCACTTGTTCGGGTTGAGCTTCCAACGGTACTCGCGCAGTGATGCGAAAGTCTCTTCAAGGTCGTCAATGAGGGTACTGGACTTTCTGGTCTTAACGACCACTTGATCCACGTAGGCTTCGACGTTCTTGTTGAGTTGCCTTTTGAAGCAGGCCTGGATAGCTCATTGGTAGGTGGCGCCGGCGTTCTTCAACCCGAAGGACATGGTCGTGTAGCAGTACGCACCAAACGGGGTGATGAACGCGGTCTTCTCCTGGTCTTCTTCCTTGATCGCGATCTGGTGGTACCGGAGTAGCGATCGAGGAAGCGAGAGAGGGTCGCGGCCCCGCCGTGGAGTCGATGACTTGGTCAATCCGCGGCAACCTGAAGGGGTCCTTAGGGCAGTGCTTGTTGAGATCGGTGTAGTCGACGCACATCCTCCACTCATTCGAGTTCTTCTTGCGGACGAGGACGGGGTTGGCGAGCCACTCAGGATGGAAGACTTCTCTAATGAAGCCAGCCGCGAGTAGTTTGGCGAGTTCCTTCTTGATGGCGTCCCGTCTGTCGTCGGCAAAGCATCGGAGGTGTTGTCGTTTGGGGGTGGCCTTAGGATCGACGTTGAGGCAGTGCTCAATCAGCTTCCTGGGCACTCCTGGCATGTCCGCTGGCTTCCACGCGAAGATGTCGCGGTTAGCCCGAAGAAAGCTGATGAGCGCGTCTTCCTATTTGGGGTCGAGGCCGGCCCGATGGTGGTGGTCTTCGGCCGGGATCTCTGTTCCGAGGTCGATCGTCTTGACGAGTACCTCCTCAGGTGGCTGAGGCTTGTTGGCGCTGTCAGACTTCTCTGGGATGTCGAGTTCACTTGTAGCAAGCTTCTTCGACGCAGCGTAGACCTCCATCATCGCGTTAGGTACTTGATTTGTAGAGGCGATCTCCACGGCTTCTGTATCGCAGTCGTGGGAGATCTTCAAGTCCCCTTGGAGGGAGAGTACACCGGCTGGGCTTGGCATCTTGAGTACCAAGTAGGTGTAGTGGGGCACCGCCATGAACTTGGCGATGGCCGGTCTGCCGAGGATGGCGTGGTAGGAATTCTCGAAGTCCGCGACATCGAACTTGATGTACTCGGTACGGTAGTTGTTCCGAGATGCCCCGAAGGTAACTGGCAGGACCACTGAGCCCAGTGGAATGGCCGCGTTGCCGGGGACGATGCCGTAGAAGGGCGTGTTGCTCTTGGTGAGCATGTGAGTGATGTCGAGCTTCATTTTCTTCAAGGTCTTGGTGAAAAGGACGTTGAGCCCGCTTCCGCCGTCGATGATCAGCTTGTTGAGTTTGGAGCCCGCGACCACTGGCTTCAGGACGAGGGGGAACCGTCCTGGTTCGGAGAAGCTGATCCATTGATCCGCGCGGGAGAAGGCGATGGGTACCTCTGACCACCTGAGAGGGGTCGGGACCGCTGGTTCAATGGACATGACTTCACGACGGGTAGCCTTCTGCTCCCGCCTGCTGGGTAGCCCACCGAAGAGGACGTTGACGGTCTTGTCAGGCTCCTGGAAGTCGTTGTTGTCGCCGTCCTTCTTCTTGCCCTTCTGGTCGTGAGGGTGCGGTGGCTCTGGCGTATCCTTGAGTGCATGCCTGAGTTGGTAGCACTGCTCGGTGGTGTGGTTGCCGTTTGGATGCCACGGGCACTTCTCCTTCAGCAGGTCTTTGAAACCGCCGGAGTTCTTCTTCGAGTTCCCTTTCGCGAGGCGGCTGGATAGCCGCGACAGTGTTGTCTGGCTTGCGCTTGCGGTTGGGACCCGAGTAGTAGTTGTTGTTGTTGTTGCGACCGCCTTGGTTCGCGTTGCTGCCGCTGCCGCCGCCCTGGTTCTGCTTGGTCTTGCCACGGATGGCGTCGTACTTGGCGTTGGCTTTATCCTCTTCATCCGCCCAGGACGTGATCATGTCCTTGAGGTGGGGGATGGACCTGGGGCAGCGACGACCAAAGTCTTCGAAGGTGCTGCAGTGGTAGAGGCCGTCTTGGAAGGGGTCGATGACCTCCTTGTCGGTGACGTCGACGACGGTGGCGCGCTTGTCTAAGAAGCGGCGCATGTACTTGCGGAGGGTCTCGCCTTGTTCCTGCTTGATCATGGCCAGGTCCATGCGAGTACCCGATCGGCCTATGGCGCCCGCGAAGTTGCTGGTGAACTGCTCCTTCAGCTGGTCCCACTTGTCGATCGAGTGCTTGTCCAGCGACTCGAGCCATGTGAGTGGTGCTTGGTCCAGGCGGAAGGGGAAGTAGAGGCACTTGGTGTCGCTGTTGCCGCCAGCGTTCTCGATGGAGAGGGCATAGCACCTGAGCCACTGGATGGGATCCTGCTTCACGTCGTACTTGGTGATCCCCAAAGGCTTGAACTTGTCGGGGAGGAGCAAGTTGCGAAGTCGAGGTGAGAAGGCGGGGAAGCCGTCGCCGTCGCCCGCGGTGGTCGACTTCTTCCGCCGCAGCTCCTCAATCTTTTGGCGGGCGTCGTAGCCGCCCGTGAGGCGCCGCAGGCGTGGGCGTTCGCGTGGCCTCGGCCGCCGCGACCGCCGCCGCCGCCGCCCTCTGTTGGCTCCATGGTTGGAGCTTCCGCCGTTGCGCCACCGCCGTCGGGGTCGTGGCCGCCGCCGTCGCCGCCACCGCCGTCGGGGTCGTGGCCGCCGCCGTCGCCGCCACCGCCGTCGGGGTCGTGGCCGCCGCCGCCGGCCAGAGCGCGATGGGGGACGACATCGCGGTTGCTGTTATCACGCTGTGGACGTCCGCCGGCGTTGGAGCGGGTGCGGTTGGGTTCAGCTGGGAGGTCAGCTCGAGTACGGTTGGGACCGTTGCCAGCGCTGCGACTCGTAGCCTCGTTGTAGCGTTGCCTGGCGAGGGGAGGCTGATTGACCCTGCTGTCGACTCGCATGAAGTAGGCATCTTCAGCAAGCTTGGCGATGACCTCCCCAGCGCGGATGCCCTGAGCCTGACGTGCGATCGTTGTGATCGACATGAGGCATTGCTCAGGGGTAGTGTGTACCCTGCTCTCGACCGCCTCGAGAGCTTCCGCAAGGTTGCGGACGGGGAAGTTGTCGCGGAGGCGTCGGCGACGTTCGCTGCGCTTCCGGTTGCGCTCACGTCGAGCGTCTCTGTTGGCGGTGGTTTCGTCTGCTAGGGCATCGGCAGAGAGCTCGTCGGAGGAGATGTCTTCCAGGTACTTGTCTTGAGTCGTGCCTGAAGGCCCTGGAGTGTCGCCGGCAGCCATAAAGACTTGGCGATCGGGGGTGCCAAGGCTGGACTCAGAAACCGCCACCTCGGTTGGTGTGTTTGAGTCAGCCTGGACAAGTGGCGTTCCCTCCTGGAACGGTAGTGAGTCGATTAGGCGATGTAGCGTGAGTCTCCGCTTATCAGGTCAGCGGGCTTGCGGTCTGGCCAGTAGACAAATCTCCCGGCCGGTGTGGATGTTATAACCAGCCAGAGGCCGGCCCTGACAAGGGGAGCTCAGTGGAGTTGTCTTCGAACTCGGGCTCCTCAGGGTCCGACCCGAAGTCGAACTCGTAATCGGGGTTCGAGTAGAACTCAGAGAGAGGGCTGGAGTCCGAAGCGGGACCGGGGGCGGTGTTAGAGTCCGAGTTGTACTCGGGTACGGGCTCCTTGCCGGCCCGGCGCGAAGTGGGAGCCCCCGCGCGGGCCCGGCTGAGGGTGCGAGGGCCGCGCGCGGAGCGCTCACTAGGTGAGGGGACCGCCTGCGATGGCTGAGCGACCGGCTCGCATGCGATGGCCTATGGAGACGTCGAGTTCGAGTTGAAAGCGGACTCGAGCTCAAAGTCAGCGTGGTAGTTAAAGAGCGAAATTTCGCCGAACTTGCCGGCGAGTTCGCCTGTGACAACTTCAGGAAGCGTCACGAAGCCTGTCTTCGGGTTGGGCTGCATGGCCAGGCGGCGCTGGAAGGAGCCCGAGCCGTCAGCAGTGCAGACCCCGGCGCCAAACACGAAGGTGTCGCCACAGTTGAAGGCGACGGTTGGCTTGAAGTAGACGGGAGCCGTCGAGTTCGCCATGTGATCTCGGGCGAGAGCCCCTACCTGGCGCGCCAGCTGTCGGTGTTTTAGACCGGCAACCTACTAAGGGGAGTACCCGAAGTAGATGAATGTGGCCTCGCCGAGATCGGTAACTCGAAGGAAGAGACACGTGGCACACAATTTAGACAGGTTCGGGCCGCGAGGTGCGTAATACCCTACGTCTTGTATGCCGCGTAGCTCTGGATTGATTGGGCACGATTACAAGATGGTGCAATAGTGCGCCGTGAGTTGTATGAGATGAGATCTGATGAGGTGATCGGTCCCTGCCTCGCCTTATATAGTCCGGGAGGCAGGGTTACAAGTCGGAGTAGGGAGAGAGTACTAGTCGACTACGTCTAGGAGTCCTCCATACAGTGCGGAACATGTACAGCTCCCTAACCGAGTACTACTCCTGTGTAGTCCTTGTGCTCCATGCCTTCAGGTGCCGTGTAGCGCAAGCCGGGTAGTCCCAGGGGCCCACCGAGTAGTCGGTCCTGGTACCCACCGAGGTAGTGGGCCCAGGGAGGTCCATACGATAGTCGGACTCCTTCATCTTTATTTGGTGATACCCGGAGTAGGCATCAAGGAAGCAAAGTAGCTCACACCCGGCTGTTGAATCAACAATTTGATCGATACGTGGCAAAGGAAAGGGAACTTTAGGACATGCTTTATTAAGACTAGTGTAGTCTATACACATCCGCCATTTCCCATTCTTTTTCTTTACTAGTACAGGATTCGCTAGCCACATAGGGTGGAATACTTCCTTGATGAACCCGGCCTCGAGAAGCTTCCGCAGCTCCGCTCCGATTGCCAGCCGCCGCTCCTCGTCGAAGCGGCGGAGCCGCTGTGGCACGGCGCGGGAATGAGGCAGGATGTCAAGGGAGTGCTCGGCGATCTCCCTCGGGGTGCCCGGCATGTCCGAGGGGCTCCATGCGAAGATGTCGGTGTTGGCGCGGAGGAAGTCGACGAGCACCACTTCCTATTTCGGGTCGAGGGTGGAGCTGACCCTCAACATCTTGCCCTCGGGGGCAGCAGGGTCGAGGGGCACCCCCTTGGTCTGCTCCGCGGCCTCGAAATTGCCGGCGTGCTTGGCGGTGGAGTCGAGGTCTTCGTTGACCATCTTCTCCAAGGTGGTCACCAGCGCTTTGTCCAGCGCTAGTGCTTCCGCGTGCTCCACGCACTCGACGTCGCAGTCGAACGCGTGCTCGATGGACGAGCCCACGGTGATGACGCCGTTTGGTCCCGACATCTTCATTTCGAGGTAGGTGTAGTTGGAGACGGCCATGAACTTGGCGTAGCAGGGCCGCCCAAGTATGGCGTGATAGGCGCCCCGGAACCCCACTACCTCGAAGGTGAGCGTTTCCTTGCGGAAATTGCTCGGAGTGCCGAACCAAACTGGCAGGTCGATCTGCCCGAGTGGTTGGACGCGCTTGCCTGGCGCGACGCCATGGAACAGCGTCGTGCTGGGCCGCAGCTGGTCCAACCCAATCCCCAGCAGGCGCAGCGTGTGCGCGTAGAGAATGTTGAGGCTGCTGCCTCCGTCCATCAGGACTTTTGAGAACCGCGCGTTCCCAATGACCGGGTCGACCACTAGTGGGTACTGACCCGGGTTGGGGATGCGGTTCGGGTGGTCTTCGCGACTGAAGGTGATGGCATCCTCCGACCAGTCAAGGAAGGAGGGGGGCGCCTTCTCCGCGGCGAGGACCTCGTGCCGCTCCAGCTTGCGCCAGCGGCTCGACATGTCGACGGTCGGTCCCCCGAAGATGAGGAACACGTTCTCTACGGCGGGGAAGCCGCCGGTGTCGCCATCTCCTCCGTCCTTCTTGGCCTCCGCGTCCTTTGCGGCAGCGCGACCGTAGAACTTCTTGAGCATGTCGCATTGCTCGAGGGTGTGATTCACTGGGGTCTTGTGGTATGGACATGGCTTTTTCAGCATGTCATCGAACACCCCTGAACCTCGAGGGGCCGGTCGTGGGCCTCGTCGAGCCGGGTCAATAGCAAGGGCCTCGGCGTCATCGCCGTCGCGTCCCTGCTCGCGCGCCTCGTGGCGCGGCTTCTTCCCTTTCTTGCCCCGCTTGTCCTTCCGGTGGGGCTCCCTGGACTTGCTGCCCTCCGCGGGCGCGTCGTCCGAGCGCCTGCCCTTCTTGCCATCAAAGATCGCCCCCACGGCCTCTTCTCCCGAGGCGAAGCTGGTGGCGATGTCGAACAACTCGTTTGAGTCCGCAGGCGGGCTGCGCCCCAGCTCTCGCACGAGATCCCGACACGTGGTGCCCTCGAGGAAGGCGTGCACAATCTCGGATTGCGCCACACTTGGGAGCTCCGTGCAGCGCTTGGAGAAGCGCCATATGAAGTCCCGGAGCGACTCGCTGGGCTTCTGGGTGCAGGAGCGCAGGTCCTAGGAATTCCCAGGGCGCACGTACGTGCCCTGGAAATTGCCCACGAACGTGCGGACCAAATCATCCTAGTTATGGATCTGGCTGGCCGGCAGATGCTCGAGCCACGTCCGGGCTGAATCGCCGAGGTGCAGGGGGAGGTTGCGAATGACGACCTCGTCGCTGGTGGCCCCGCCCAGCTGGCATGCTAGGCGGTAATCGTTGAGCCACATGCGGGGGTCCGTTTCCCCGTTATACTTGACGATGGTCGTGGGCTGGCGAAAGCGCTAGGGGAAGACCGCCGCGCGGATCTCCCGACTGAACACACGAGTCCCTGGGGGTTCCGGCGTCGGAGAGCGGTCTTCATCGCTGTCGTAGCGTCCACCTCGTCGAGGGTGGTAGCCTGCCGCCGCCCGCGCATCCGCCTTGCTCGTCCGCCGAGCATTGATGACGTTGCGGGTGTCGCCGTCCCGCGCCCGCGCGCGTGTCGAGGAGCCGCTCTTTGGCGGTGTGCGCCCGGGTTGGCGGGTCGCTCCGCCACTCCACCTGCATGGACCGAGGGTTCGCCCCCCTGCGCGGCCCCGTCGCCTCGTGCGTCCCCCTGTTGGCGGATGCGTGACGCTGAGCTCTCGGCCTGTTGGACGGCCGCTTGCTCGATAAGTGCCTGCACAAGGGGGCCGGCATGGCCCGCAGCAGCGTCGTGGCGGCAACAAGTTTCTGGCTCGCCCGCGGAGGCGTGTCCGGGTTGTCGACGTTGAAGTCGGCGTTGATGCGGTCGCGGGCCTGTATGCCCAACTCCCGCGTGCGTTCGCCGCGTGCGGAGGCTTCCCCCGCCATGGAGGCGCGGAGCAACCGCACCGTCCGATATTCCTCCGCCAGCTTGGCTTCGAGTTCGCGAGCTTGGGCTAGCTGCGCGTCAATATCGGCCCCAGCAGGGGTGCTCGGTCCCTCAGCCTGACGCGGAGCAATCCCTGGGGCGGGCGTAACCTCCCCGTCGCCGGCGCCCGCTGCGCCGGTGGCATTTGCTGGGTCGTTGGCGATGACGACGCAGCATTCCCGCGCGGGGTCATAGCTTCCGGTGCTGGAGTCGTCGGAGCAGTCGAACCAGTAGTCCGTGGCGTCAAGAAAACGCCTGAATATCACTGGGTCCGGCACGCCGGAGAAGTCCCATTGCGCGTATCCGTGTAGGCTGGCGGGCGGCAATGCGTCGAGGGAGCCTAGGGACGACTCGTCGCCGGCAGAGGCGCCGGGGTCCCTGGCGACGAAGACGTGGTGGCCAGGGGGAACCCTGCGCATCGTGGTGTTGACGTTGGCGTTGTAGGCTGTCGTGGCGCCGCGTAGACCGATGGGGAAGCGTGGTCCGGAGACCACGCGCCCCCCAGCTGGGGTGGCGGTTGTTGCGCTGACGGGCGCGCCGCGTTGGGAGGCGGCGCGTTCGGCCTTGCCGCCGCTCCGACCGCGCCCGGCGTGAATGCCGACCGAGCGGCGGCGACGCCGTGACGCCGACGGGCCCGCGGCATCCGTGCTCGGCGGGTGTCTGCGTGGCGATGGCGTGCGCAGCAGCGGCCAGGACGGACCCGGCTCGGCGCCACGCACGGAGCTCCTCACGATTGGTGAGGCGCATTAGGTAGCCGTTCCCCGTGGCCTGAAAGTTCAGGCTCCTGAACCGGATTTCAAACCCGGCGGGGAGGGGGTCTGAGCTGCCCATGGAGTAGCGCGTACCGCGGTACTCGGTGCGGATCACCATGGAGGGAGTTGACGGTGGATTGACCCTAGGCGCTCGATTGCCCCACGGTGGGCGCCAACTGTCGGTGCGGAATGTGGTCCCGACACTAACCAGTGATAAGTGCCAAGGTCTATCCCTCAATGGTCGATGCCAAGCAATCAGAGACAGAGTTTTATCCTGGTTCCGGCCGAGGGGCCGTATGTCCAGCAGTGGCGTGCTCGGGGCACTATATTGCTCAGCACCGGGGTGCCTGTAGTGGGGCTGCTACAAGCAAAGCGGGAGAGGAAGCGTGGCCTCCAAGTCCCTGGTGAAGTGACTGAAGATGTTGTGGGAGAATTGGAAAGCAAGTGAGCGATGTGTCATGCGTTGTCTGCTGTTGCCTCTTGTTGTTCTGCCTTCCGTCCCCTGCGGCGGGGGAGTTCGCCTTCCTTTTATAGGCCAAGGAGAGGGCGAATTACATGTATGCCGCACTATTCAGCTACATGGGGAAGTGTGGGCACCGCGCCGTAGAGTAGGCAGCCGCCTTGACGGTCCTTGTCGCGATCTAGCCATCATGGCGTATCTTGTACCCGAACAGTGGTAGCTTCGAGAGTAGAGGTGCGGTGGATGGCCGTGATGTCCCCAGGCGGGCTCGAGGGGGTTGCTAACGTCGATCCGTACGGGATACAGTGGCAGGCATGGCGGCGTCCCGTTCCCCCATGCTTCACAGCGCCAGAGCTGTTACCACAGTGCCCGGCGTGGGGTTGTACGCGCGGGGGCGGCCGTCATGCCGATAACAGTGACAGGGATGGCGCCCCGCCGGCCTGACATCTCGACCTAACCCTGCAAAGTCACGGGAAAGCAAATCGAGGGTGCGGCCGGCCCCCCTTCGAGGGCTCGGCGCGTTAGCCGTACTGGAGTAGGCGGCGCGGCGTCACGGGGCTGGCACCGGCCACGTCGCACAGTCCCCCACAGTGGCGGGGATGGGTTCCCTCCTAGGGAGTTGGTGCAACAGGACCGGGGCGCGAGTCCCAGGCGCATGATGGCGCCGCCCCGCCGTTGTCAGAGCATTAAATGCCCGTACCCACGTACGGGAACAGGTGTGCGCGTGCGAGGCGCCCTCGAGTGGGGCGGAGCCCGCTCGGGGGCGATGTGAACCCTCGAGCGAGGCGGAGCCCACTCGAGGTAGGCGTACACCCTCGAGCGGGGCGGAGCCCGCTCGAGGGAGGTGTGTGCCCTCGAGCGAGGCGGAGCCCGCTCGAGGGGATCTTTGAGTGGGTCGCCTTGGTGGGCCGTCGGGGCCACCGTGGCGTGGGCCACGCCCCGTGTGTTTAAGCGGGACGTGTTTGGTCTTGGCTTTTTGCAGGTTTTAAGTGGGGTTTCCCCAGTTGTTTAAGGGGACCCCAGGGCTGTCCCCGACAGACAGCGCGCAGGTGGCGGGGAAGGTCCGAGAGCTGATGGACGGCGGCGAGGTCGGGTAGAGGATGCGCGCCAGCGTCGAGCATGTCGGGAGGGAGGGCACGCGCGGCCACTGGCGAGGCTGTGGACGAGCTGCAGCGGAGCTACGACAACGGCGGCCGGCGCGACAACGGGTGCGCGGGAGTACCGACGGGGCACAAAAGGGGAGAGGCAGGGCATAGCAGAGCACAGACTCGTCGAGCCCTCGCTGTCCTCCTCGCATCGTCCAGTGCGCGGACAGGTTCGGCGCGCAGAGGGATTTGTCGTGGCCGACGGAGGCTACCTGCTCCAAGCGGAGCTCGTGCGGCGGCGCGAGCCACCGGATCCCGGCGGAGCGCTCCGCCGTCGCCCCCCCGCCGGATCTCGTCGAGGTAGCGCCGCGCACCGCTTCTCGCCCCGGGGAGCTCGTGGGCGCGGCCGCGCCTCGCTCCCCCCGGAGCTCGTCGCCGGGAGCACGTCCACCCCGTTGCGCGTCGCCGCCGGGGAGTGCGTCCACCCCCGCAGTGCGCCGCCACCGGGAGCGCGTCCACCCCAGCACGCACCAGGAACGACGAGGAGAAAGGAGCGGTGGGCGGTGACACACGAGATCTATCGACTCCACGCCGTCCACCACCAACGCAAGTCCTCATGGAGTCCGCAGTCTCGAACGAACCGAGGACGCCGAGTCTTATTAGGAAACGAAGTCTTGCGTTTTCTCCTTCTCTCTTCAATAAATAGAGTGAATAGTGTCTTGGACTCTACGAGGGCAGTCCCAATGCAAGAAATCATAGTAGTTTCTATAGCTTAGGACAATGTACCAAGAAACCTCTCTTCTCAATGCGGAATTTTTTTTGGGTTGTCTAGATAAAATATTGACCAATCGTTCACCATGTTCCTCTAGCTCCTCTTGGGATCCTTTGCGCGGCTAGCAGACTAGTTGCTCAAGCTTTGCTGGAACGTACTGCCTCCTTCAGGCTTCAAGTGTGCACCTCCGCGGAGGCGCGCTCTCCGATTGCGCGGCGGCGCCGTGCCTCTTCCGCTTGCTGTAGACATGCCTGCTCAAGTAGACAAGCACATGGACGAGATCTCCGCCTATGCTCTGCAGTGCAATGTCAGAGCTCGGTTCAAGGCAGCGGAGGTTGATTCAATAGTGCAGTAGATAAATACGGCGGCGACGGAGGTCGAATCGACGGTAACAATGGTCAATTTGGTGTCTGCAGAATTCGGTTCTACACCGGCGGAGCTTGATTTGGTGTCTGCAAATTCGGAGACGCTTCTTCTGTGATTCGGGAAGCAAGGCTCTCGGCATGTGTCCCTCCTCCTCAGATTCATCGCATTCCTCCGCGAGCGCAGCAGCCCGCGACCAGCACAATCGCGGCGACATGCGGGTGCGCGCGCGGCGCGAGGATGCGAAAGGGGCGGCCGGTGGGGGAGTACACGGTGGATGGGAGGCGAGAGGGGCGAAGCAACCGCCACGGACTGGGCTCGCCGGCATGCTCACGACGCTTGACGTCGGCGTGCACGGCGTGATGAAACTTGTGGAGGCCCAAGCTTGCCAACGGCCCGGGCGCGACGGCCGGGGGTCGGTGGCTCGGGCGCACCCGGCCGGGGCTCGCTCGCTTGGCCGCGGCGTGATCTCGGCGGCGGGGGTGCGGCTCGATCTTGCCCGCCAGGGGGCGGTGTCCAGGGCTCATCGTCTTGTCGGGGGTCGAGTCTGCGCACGGTGACTGCCGGGCGGGCGCGGTGGCCGGATTTCACCGACGTCGTCGCGCTGAAGCTCGTCCACCTAGACCTGCGCGTGATGGCCGGATCTCGCGGTCGTCGACGCGCCGAAGCTCGTCCACCGGGCTCGCACGCGGCGACTCGCCCGACCGGGCGCGGCGGCGATCTCCCCGGTGGCGGGGGATCGAAGCTCGTCTACCTAGGCCTGCGCACAGTCGCCCGGCTGGGGCGCGGCGCAAGGACGGGGCCGGCAGATGTGCCTGCCCTGCTGCACACGGGATCGGGAGGATGACCTTGGAAAGAGGTCGTTTCTCCCCAACGGAGAATCTCTGGTTTCTACGCGCATCGGCACTAGCGAAGACGTCGTTTCCTGTCACTCTGGGCATATTACCCGCTACCCGTTACCCGAACCCGAACTACCCGGAACCGAACCCAAACTACCCGAACCCGTACTACCCGATGCTAATTCGGGTAGTGAATCTAATTACCCGAAGTTTTATTGGGTAATTCGGGTAGTGCGTCCCGGTACCCGAACTACCCGTAGTACCCGAACTTTGCAAACATCTATGATTCCACTCCTGGCCGGCTGGCCTGGCCCAACATCGGCCCAAGTTGGCATCCCATCGATTATGTTGCTGTGTCGTACACGTACAACACTATTGTACTGCTACTCTACTAGTACTTGCATGTTTGTAGTTGAAAACTTTATATCAATTATGTTGCTGAAAAATTCTATAATGTTTGAGGTTTTTTTATAAATTTACAAATTTCGGGTAGAACGGGAATACCCGAACCCGAACCCGAAATTACGGGTACCCGCAATTTCGGGTAATACAATTTCGGGGCTGACATCGGGTAACAGTTTCAATTACCCGAACTTTTCATTACCCGAACTACCCGACCCGATCGGATCGGGTAACCCGAACGCCCAGAGTGAGTTTCCTGTACAAGAAACGATTTCCTCAAATTTTCTTCTCTTTCTTCATTAATCAACATGACATGTCATCTTTTTTGCTGAGTTGGCATTCTATTTAATGAAGATGGAAACCACAATTAATGTCCCATTGGGACTGCCCTGATAGAGACTGGGTTGGGACTGCCCTCAGAGAGAGTACTAATGTCTGACTGGTGGCTGATAAGCCAAACCAACGAGCTTCCACTCCAAATTTTGTTGTTCAAATGAGACGGGGCCATGATCATCATCATTGGACTGAAAACCCCCGTCGGCACCTATACATTGTTGGCAACATCGATGTTGCAACGGATTTGAATTGAGCAGTCATCTCCAATTTCTATTATTTTCATTAATGAGATCAACCATCGCGCCCTTAAAATTAAAATAAGACTGAGTACTACAGATGAAGTACTACTACTCCTATTTGATTTCTAATTGTATCCATTAATTGAGTCCTAAAAAAGTGGATTAACTCACCTCGCTACGAATGTGGAACTAGGCAACAACTAATGCATTATTTAACTCAGTGTGCGTGGCGGAGCTCAATTGGGGAGCAGTCTACCCGCATCAATCCGGCCCTGCCATTACTCGTGTCTGATCAGCTGCAAACCCCGGTGTAAAAATTGAAGTCGTCGCGGACCCGTTTTGCCTACGAATATGAGGACTTGTGAACCGGTAGGCTGGTCTAGCTTCGCGCAAAGCATGGAGCCCGGGAAGGGGTGAAAGTGAAACTGTGAAAGCGGCGCGCTGGACCCGGATCGCATTGTGTGCTGCAGCGCGCTCGATGATTAGAAGGTTGGAGCGAGATTTTTTCGTGAAATCGATCGATGGGTACGTCACCTTTAACCTATTTTCGGTTGCCCTTGCCAAGAAGCTACCGAGTTCACCGGGAGATGCTTGCTTCACCTAGGGCCGGAAAATTCTAAGCTTTCACTCCATGATATCATTCCAAAAAATGAGGATGGGGCCCTGACCATCATCATCTAAGCCGGTGGGGTTGAGAAGATAAATGAAACTAATCTCGGCTTATTAAATCCTTAAACCTCAACCTCACCGGCGAGATGTTTTTTTAAAAAAAACCAATATTGTAAATTCGCTTCAGAAATCGAATCCATATCTCCAGATTGTGTGCTGCAAATATGCCCTAGAGTCAACTGGATTTGATCCACTAGTGGGCTCAGATGGATTTGATCCATTATGGTGTAAAAGTCCTAATGGGCCACAAATATTGTAAAGCCCATTAGTATTGCAAGGGGTACACCATCTATTAGTCCCGTATTGCTAATGGACGATGGTGTGAGGGGGGTTCCTCCCAATAAATATGGACCACACCCCTCCTGAAAAGGCACAACTTTCTCAAGTAGCAGCCGCGCTGCCAACGCTCTCTCCTCGTCGCACTCGCGGACCTAGCGATCCGCGTGCGTCGCTTCCTTCTCCGTACGTGTGGATACCTTGGAGGTGCCGCATCCGGAGCACTTGGATCGGACGAGCCGCACGTGCAAGTCAAGAAGGACGTGAGCAACCGCACTCCCCGCTACCCTCGACGCGTTTGTCTACATCGAGACGGTTCCGCCGCATCCGCGCGTCTAGTGGTAATCCCGTGATCTCTCGACAAGCAGCAGCTTCTGTTTTGCGGGGAAAATTTTGTTTTGCGCTAGCGTAGCCACCCCGTTTCCCTTCGGTGGTACCGAGCCGTAGTCGCTAAGTTTTAGATTCGGGATGTGTGCATATGGAGATATGCGGATGTAGATCAAAGTTTTGATCGGCTTCGTGTTCTTGACGTGATGGTCGTGTAACGAATTACTCCTACCGGTCGGAATTCCGCCATCGGAGTTAAGTGATACACGTAAACCCGATCACAACGAGAAGGAGATCAATTGGATTGGTCGAATCGAAGTTAGGTCAAGTGCCAGGCGCATGGGATGCGTGGCGGTGGCAGATTGGATCTCTACCGGCCCGGGAAAAACCAGAAAACATGTTGTTCGGTAAAACAACCATAACTTTTCGTGGTTAACTCGGATGAAGAAGTTTTCTATATGAAAATTGATCTACAGAAAATTTTACACATGTAATTAACCACGGCGAAATTAGTTTTGCGAAATTCGGCTTGCAAGATGGGTTTTCGGGCGTTTTAAGTTTGGACGTCGGAATTGCGATAATTTTTTTTGCAGGTTTTGTGATCGGTATGGCCTATATGTGTATGTGATGCATGTGTGTAATTTATTCGTGACCTGCGTGTCACGTGTACGGCAATACGGCTGGAGCCATGTGTATTGTCAAAATTAATGTAATGGTCTGTGTACCAATTTGTGATGATCTAATACGCGATTGTGTAACTTTCATTACTAGCACGCGTTAGATAGTTCTTGGAGGACTCATCACATGAAGGATGGCACACACAGATCATGGAGATGGAGATCAACATGATGTACAGGTCAATGGAGATGGAGATCACCATGCGACAATAGGCCATACCGTGTTACAACTGTGTGAATGTCGTTCTTACCGTTCTACTTTTACATGCGACAATGTTATTTTCTTACGTGTGATGTTACGAGTAGAACGATCCCTTTGGAATTTTAAGTTAACATGCCCTCCCAACACTTGCCACCGTCCCACGTCTCGTACAATTAGTGGTGGGTCTATGAAATTAGGGTGCCACTAGTTTTCCTTGACTAGACGGGTTTGTATCGGATACTTACACGCATAAGTGTTGGTTTGCTTATCAAAGTCATCTTAACGGTTAAGGACTTTGGGGCATAAAGGTTGGGAGCCTAGACATAAAGATGTCACCCAACAACGGGAGTCATATATGATATGATTAGCAAAGAGTTGCTTACCGATCTACCTTGTTTACTAGCGGTGACGCAAAAGCTCACTAGTAGACTTGTTAGTTGTGGATTCTCGAATCACTAAGTATCAATGTGGGGATATTGATTTTAGTGGGAGTAAATTTTATTTTACTCTGTCATGGATATATTGTCTTAGTGTTTTGCATTTATTATTCTGTTGTAGATTAAAGGCACCTAGCAACACCACATCGTTTACCTTGCATTCGGTCCTTGAGAAGGACAAGTTGACTGGAACAGACTTTACGAATTGGATTCGTAATGTGAGAATTGTTCTCAGAGCTGAGAAAAGGGAAGGAGTTCTAGGCACCCCCTTACCAATAGATGATAACGTTAAGAAAAGCACGGGCAGTAGTCATGTGATGGCGATCCAAAACAAGCCGATATTTAAAAGGAAGGGCAATTCTTGGAAGAAGAAAGGTAAGGCCAAGGATAAGATCCTAATGCCAAACCAGGTGCCCAAGGCTAGTCCAGCTGCCAAGGCTGAATATTTTCATTGTAAGAAAATCGGTCACTCGAAAAGAAATTGTAAGTTGTACTTAGCTTCTATGAAAAGCAATGTAAGTAAGGGTACTTCCACTTTAGGTACACTTAATGTTTATGTTACATATATTTTCCTCGCTGATTCTTATACTAATTCTTGGGTATTTGATACCGGATCGGTTGCTCATATTTGCAACTCGATGCAAGGAATGATAAGAAGTAGAAGCGTGGAACGAGGAGAAGTTGATTTCCGCGTAGGCAATAATGCAAGAGTTGCTGCATTGAGCGTCAGAACGATGCAACTACACCTCCCGTCAGGATTTATTATGGAGTTGAATAATTGTTATTTTGTTCCTAGTTTGAGTCGAAACATTTTATCCCTCATGTTTGATGAAGGATGGTTATTCATTTGCGAGTGAAAACAATGGTTGTGTGATCTCTAAGGATAATATGTTTGTGGCTTGTGCATCCATTGTGAATGGCTTATTTGTTTTAAATCTTGATGATTCACCTATCTGTAACATAAGTGCGAAAAGGTCTCGACCTAATGATTTAAGTCCTACCTACATATGGTATTGTCGTTTGGGTCACATCAGTGAAAAGCGCATGAAGAAGCTCCATAACGATGGACTTTTAACTTTGTTTGATTTTGAATCCTACGAGACATGTGAAGCTTGTTTGCTAGGCAAGATGACCAAGATGCCTTTCTCGGAGTTTTCCCGAGAGAGCCTCGTACTTACCGGAACTCATACATACGGATGTGTGCGGACCAATGAGTACGACAGCTAGAGGTGGATACCAATACTTCATAACGTTCACTGATGATTTAAGTAGATATGGTTATGTCTATTTAATGAAGCACAAGTCTGAAACTTTTGAAAAGTTCAAAGAATTTCAAAGTGAAGTAGAAAATCAACGTGGCAAGAAAATCAAGACCTTGCGTTCTGATCGTGGAGGTGAGTATTTGATCCATGAGTTTAGCAGTCATCTAAAGAGTTGCTGAATTGTTCCACAACTTACGCCACCTGGAACACCTCAAAGAAACGGTGTATCCGAGCGACGTAATCGAACCTTGTTGGACATGGTCCGATCAATGATGAGCCAGTCGGACCTACCATTGTCATTTCGGGGTTATGCTCTAGAAACCGCAGCTTTCACTTTAAATAGGGTACCTTCTAAGTCCGTAGTTAAGACACCATATGAGATGTGGACCGGTAAGACTCCCGCCTTGTCTTTTCCGAAAATTTGGGGTTGTGAGGTTTATGTGAAGAAACTTCAATCAGATAAATTAACACCTAAATCGGACAAGTGCATATTCGTGGGATATCCAAAGGAAACCTTGGGATATTATTTCTACAACCGGTCAGAAGGCAAAGTGTTTGTCGCTCGGAACGACGTTTTCTTAGAGAAAGAGTTTCTTAAAAGAGAAAAATGTAGACAGAAGGTGTATCTTGAAGAAGTTCAAGATGAGCCGGTTGGGCAAGATTTCACAATTGATGCTAATGTAGCTGAACGAGTTGAGATGCCCGTGGCAAGAGAAGCACCACCACAACCACGAAGGTCTGAAAGGGCACGTCGCGCAACTGATAAGCTCAATCTCATGATCGCGGGAGAGCGCGACATATTGTTGTTAGACAATGATGAACCTATGACATATGCGGAAGCAATGATGGACCCAGATTCCGAGAAATGGCAAAGTGCCATGAGATCCGAAATAGATTTCATGGATAACAATCAAGTTTGGAACTTGGTTGACCCGCCAGATGGTGTTAAACCCATAGAGTGCAAATGGATCTATAAAAAGAAGAGGGACATGGATGGAAATGTTCACATCCATAAAGCTCGACTTGTTGCAAAAGGTTTTCGACAAGTTCAAGTAGTTGACTACGACGAGACATTCTCACCCGTAGTGATGCTTAAATCTATTCGGATCATTCTAGCTATAGCTGCATATTTCGATTATGAGATATGGCAGATGGATGTCAAAACAGCTTTCCTAAATGGAAATCTGACTGAGGATGTGTATATGACACAACCTGAGGGATTTGTTGATCCAACCAATGCTGGAAAGGTGTACAAATTTCAAAAATCCATTTATGGATTGAAGCAAGCATCTCGGAGTTGGAACCTTCGCTTTGATGAGGTGGTAAAAGGGTTTGGCTTCATTCAGAGTGAAGAAGAGCCTTGTGTTTACAAGAAGGCAAGTGGGAGCTCTGTAGTATTTCTAATCTTATATGTGGATGACATATTACTGATTGGAAATGACATTCCTATGCTTGAGGCCGCTAAGACCTCATTAAAAAATAGTTTTTCAATGAAAGACTTAGGTGAGGCGGCATACATTTTGGGCATCAAAATCTATAGAGATAGATCAAAAAGGCTTATATGATTAAGCCAAGACACTTACATTGATAAAGTGTTGAAAAGGTTCAACATGGAAGAGGCAAAGAAAGGGTTCTTGCCTATGTCACATGGCATACATCTTAGCAAGACTCAGTGTCCTTCGACAACTGATGAGCGGGAACGCATGAGTAGAATACCGTATGCTTCGGCCATCGGATCTATTATGTATGCAATGATATGTACACGTCCGGATATTTCGTATGCACACGGTATTACAAGCGATACCAATCGATCCAGGTGAGGGTCACCGGACGGCGGTTAAAATGTTTTTTAAGTACTTAAGAAGGACTAAAGGCATGTTCCTAGTCTATGGAGGTGAGGAGGAGCTCGTTGTAACGGGTTACACCGATGCTAGTTTCCAAACCGACCAAGACGATTCAAAGTCGCAATCGAGATACGTATTTACGATAAATGGTGGAGCCGTGAGCCGGAAGAGTTCCAAGCAGGAGACAAGTGGTCGATTCTACAACAGAAGCCGAGTACATCGCGGCTTCGGAAGCTGCAAAGGAGGGTGTTTGGATAAGGAAGTTCCTTTCTGAACTTGGCGTGTTTCCGAGTGTCTCTAGCCCATTGGATCTTTATTGTGACAACAATGGGGCTATTGCACAAGCAAAGGAGCCAAGGAACCACCAAAAGAATAAACATGTATTACAGAAATTTCATCTGTTACGAGAGATCGTTAGACGAGGTGATATCAAGATATGCAAAGTACACACGGATTTGAATGTTGCAGATCCTTTGACAAAACCCCTTCCACAGCCTAAGCATGAGGCGCACATGAGAGCTATGGGTATTAGATTTATTCTAGATTAGCTCAAGTGCAAGTGGAAGAATGTTAGAAATATGTCCTATAAGGAATTATAGAGATGATTATATTTCATTATATCCATGTCACTTGGTTCTTTTATTGAATATCCATAAAAGGCGACTTGTATTTGATTGGCAATTATGTGAATTGTTTGTGAAACTCTTTTACTTGTATGGTTATTCAAAAGTTGTCCCTAGTATGAGTTAATGACTAGCACATGAATTAGTTGATGACTATGTTTCACAAGTCATGAACATGGAGATGTATAACTAATAATGTGGGCACATGTATGACATGGGGCCGGACCGACCCAATTTGAGACCTTGTTCTCTCGTTTACACAACGTATACGCTATGTCCTTAGACTTGAGATTGTCGCATGTACTCAAGATGTGAATTGACCTACTTAGGGGCCATCAACCGCTACTCCAGAATCGGGTAGTCATAAAGATGACTTTCGGGTTTGTCAGGAAGCATGCTGTGAGGCATGGTCAATCAAGATAGAATTTGCCCCTCTACTTGAGAGAGATATCTCTGGGCCCCTCGAGTGATCGGATCAAGAAATGCATGGTCGTGCTGGTTTAAGGGTTAACCCCCTTTTGATGGTCCGAATCACAGTTTCGAGAAAGAGAGGTCAGCTTGGAGCTAGACCAAATATCGTGAGGCAAAGGGAATAGCATGTATGAATTGTTGTGATGGTTTGTCTGATAAGATCTTTACGTATGCATAGGAGTTGACACGTCTTGCTAGAGGCCGCTATCAACCATTGATCGAGTAATGTACTCGGGTCAAGTCTATGTATATGTGAACCTATAGGGTCACACACTTAAGGGGTTGGAAGTCGAATGAGGATGAATATACTTGCATAGTTGACTCTAGTGCAAGTGGGAGACTGTTGTAAATATGCCCTAGAGTCAACTGGATTTGATCCACTAGTGGGCTCAGATGGATTTGATCCATTATGGTGTAAAAGTCCTAATGGGCCACAAATGTTGTAAAGCCCATTAGTATTGCAAGGGGTACACCATCTATTAGTCCCGTATTGCTAATGGACGATGGTGTGAGGGGGTTTCCTCCCAATAAATATGGACCACACCCCTCCTGAAAAGGCACAACTTTCTCAAGTAGCAGCCGCGCTGCCAACGCTCTCTCCTCGTCGCACTCGCGGACCTAGCAGTCCGGCGTGCGTCGCTTCCTTCTCCGTACGTGTGGATACCTTGGAGGTGCTGCATCTGGAGCACTTGGATCGGACGAGCCACACGTGCAAGTCAAGAAGGACGTGAGCAACCGCACCGCTCGCTACCCTCGACGCGTTCGTCTACATCGAGACGGTTCCGCTGCATCTGCGCGTCTAGTGGTAATCCCGTGATCTCTGACAGCAGCAGTTCCTGTTTTGCGGGGAAAATTTTGTTTTGCGCTAGCGTAGCCACCCCGTTTCCCTTCATTGTGATCATACCTTAGTCCTTTGGTGCCATGGCCATCATCATCAATGGACTAAAACCGCCTCGACGCCTATACATTGTTGGCAACGGATCCAGCCTAGATGTTTCAACGGATTTGAGTTGAGCATCTCGAATTTCTACTTTCACTAATTAGATCGACCATCGTGCCCTTAACCTGCTGACTAAGTACAGATGAATCTATTCTATTTCTAATTGTATCCTTGAGCCCTTAAAAATGAAAATCGACTACACCTTACACCTTGCTACGAATATGGAATTATTCCATCTGTTTCATATTATTTGTCCTTTTGACTTTTATAGATATATTTCTTTTGTTATGTATCTAGACATAAGTATATATCTAGCTACGTAGAAAAAAAAAGAATGCATCTAAAAAACCGAAACGACAAATAATATGAAACGGTGGGAGTAGGCAGTCCAGATGATCTATTTCAGTTTATTTCGACTTCTTATGCACTATTTCCCTCTCACCATAAATGAACAATACAAATCAGCATAAGTCAAAATAAGCCAGCTGAACCGACTCAATGAGTGTGGCGGAGCTCAATTGGGGAGCAGCATCGGGTACCATAACTCGTGTCTGTGATCAGCTGCAAACAGCCAAGACACCGTGTTAAATTTGAAGTCGCTGGACCCCTTTGCCTACATACTACAGTCCGAGGACTCTGAAACAGAGGAAAACGCTACGGTTTGGGCGTTTGGCCCACTGAACCGGCCATCCCTCCCTTGGGCTTTTCCATGCAACCGTCCACACTTTATCAAGGGAGCCCGCACGCGGGGCCAGAGGACGAGGACCATGGCCGCGGCCGCCGCCTGTGCACACCACCAGCGGTTAATGGTGTGGTGGTGAGTGGTGACTGGTGAGTGTCGTGGATGCCGAGCACGAGCAGGAGCGCAGGGCCAATGCCTTCAGGAATCAGGAACCCAGCGAGGAGGGGTAGAAGGCGACTGGCCGCCAGATTTTTCTGTCGGCTGGGTCACTTCCAAAAACGAAATCATTTGGGAGTAGTAGAGGAGGAGTTAGTTTGCACCACGGCATCCGTAGCCCACGCGGCCACGTGTGCGTCCAAGAACACACACTCGTTTCATGGGACTCGTTTGCAAATAAAGTCCAGTTCCAGCTACCACACAAGGGAAGGGATGCACACAAGGGGAGCGTCGATGAACATTCAATGGATCAAGGACCACTTTGCATTGCCCTGTTTGGTAAAAAAAAGACGTTTTGGACAAATACTGGGAATATAAACCATGAATAACTTTTAAATTGTTGAGTTTGGAAATGTGAAAACTACATGAGTAGATTTGTCTTGTAAAATACTTCAATAAACGTATACATATGTTAGCTTTTAATAATTATTTTTGTAAAAATAGGAAGTCAAAGCTGCGCTTTGGAGACTGTGTCGTTGTCCTAAACGTCTTCCTTTACCAAACCGGAGGGAGTACTTCCTAAAATTTCACACATCATTCTCCGAACACTCATTAGGAGTATTAAATGTAGATTTATGACAAAACTCATTCCACAACCCCTATCTTAATTTTTGAGACGAATCTAACAAATATAATTATGCCATAATTAGACAACGTCGTGTTACAGTAACCAATCTTTAATGAAAGATTATTAGACTTAATAGATCCATCTTGTAATTTCTGTTTCATCCGTGTAATTATTTTCGTAACTACCCGCAAAAAAAAATTATTTTCGTAACTAGTCTACGTTCAGTACTCGTTCGCATGCCCCTTAAACACACAGTTCTCAATTAGTGTGCCGTTCTACTAGAAAATTAATAGTTTAATCATAGAGAGAAAATTACACACTTATGTTCACATAAATCATCCCCAACATTTGTCTTCTTTTTTTCGAGAACGTGCCACGCACGTATTTCATTAACAGAAGGGGACGCGATCCGAAACAACAACAACGATTACAGCAGTTTGAATTTGCGACCAGCCCGAAAAAAACGAAACAAACCAAAAGAGGAAATCCCCAACCTTTGTCTTCCTTTTGAATAAGACGAATGTTCAAATGTCGTGATAAAAAATCAACACTGACAGGTAATTTGGAACAGATGAAGTATTTGTTTGGATTCTTTTGGCAAAAAGGCTAAAAAGTTTAGGGTTAAAATTTTGCCATGTAATCCAAACGTGCTATAAATTAAAATACTTACCTTCTTGTTAGGAACGATTTTAGCTGCTCCTTTAGCTGTACCGTTTGGATCCATCTCAGACAAATTTAATCAACTATTCCTTCCTTTTCAAATTATAGTTTACTTGATTTTTTATCTCAAATTTGACCACTCGTCTTATTCAATATTTTTTTACGAAATATCATATTTTTATTGCGTCTTACATTACTAATAAAATTCTTTAGAAATGACTTAAACTTGGCTATGTTTCCAAAGACAAGGGTTAAAACCGAAGATAAAATAGTCAAACAATTTATATTTTGTAAAGAAGGGAGTAAAGTTTGGTGAGAAGACCAGATACTTATCTACTCCCTCCATACTCATAAGGATAACAACATGGTCTTCAAATTATAACTGTATTAACTTCTTATTTTTATAAAATATTTGTTAAAAACTAATAAATTAATATTTTTATAAAAGTGTTTTTGCAAGGCAAATCTAGTCACGTAGCTTTCACATTTTTAAACTCAACAACTTAAAGTTATTCATGATTTATATTCCTAACGTTTGACTGAAATCTTGTTTAAAACATGTATGTTTTATGCGTATGGAAGTATAACACGGCCCCCACGGGGATTTTATACGTACGTACATCCTTTGATCCTTTCCGTGACATTCCAAACAAATCTCAAAGGCAGCCGTCTCGGTCGCATAGAGCAGTGCGCCACTTTTGACCGTTACCCAAACCATCTGCATGGCAGCAAGCGAAGGATCGCGTAATTACCTTGCGCTTTGGGCCATAATTAAGATTAATCCACCCCTAACCTGCTTTATCCGGCCTTCGAGCTCTCATCAGCTCGCAAAGCACCAGCACTCCAGCTGCCAGCCAAAAGCGCCGAACCCCCTCCACGCATTCCGCCGTGTGCTTGCGCTAGACTACCCACGACACGACACCCCTCTACCCCTCACACCCCGGACGGAGGGCCGGCCCCACCACCACCCCGCCCGCAGGCCGCAGCCCGCTTGTCCTCCGCTCCCCTCTTGAAGAGCGTGCCCCGCGGCCCCGCCTCTCATAAATAAACGTCGAGCAAAGCGAAGAAGGAAAGCTGCCGCTGTGCCCGCTACAGCCCGCCCGCGGAGGAGGCGAGGCGAATCAAAGCCACCGGGGGCCGGGCGGGGGAAGTAAAGGAGGCCGCGGTCGCGGAATCCTCCCGATTCCCCAGCGGCAAGGTTCCCCCGTGCTCGCCCGATTCGATTCCGTTCGGTCCCGTCCGGCGGCGATGCGGATCACGCGGCGGAAGGGCGGGGCGGGGCCGCTCGCGGTCGGGGTGCCCAGCAGGCGGGTGCAGGTGGCTGCGGTCTTCGCGCTCGCCGTGCTGCTGGGGGTCTCCGTGCTCTACGACAGCGCGCACATCGCCGCCTCGCTGCGGAGGCACGGCGGCGGCCCGAGGGCGTACGCCAAGCTCGCCTCCGACGACGCCGCCGTCTCCAGCGCCGCGAGGGTGAGTGCTGCCCGCTCCCGCTCCCGCTCCCGCTACTGCTCCTGGTCCTTCTACCTTCTCCGGGTCGGTCGGTCGGTAGTTGGTTGCTGGCGGCTATAAGCTACCACACCTACTCACCTACCTGGTGGTGGTTTCCGTTTCTGCGTGCAGGAGGAGGCGTCGTCGTCGTCGTCGGCGGCGGCGGCCGTGGAGGCGGCAAGCGCGCGCGCGCCGCCGGCGAAGGGAGCGGAGTCGGCGCCGGTGGAGGGCACGGATCACCCCGACGCGCCCCCGCAGCAACAGCAGCAGCAGCCGGAGAAGGCGGAGACGGTGCCGGCTCAGCCCGGAGCCACGGCGGGGAGCTCGACGCAGGACGCGCCGCTGATCGAGGAGGCGGTGCAAGGAGGCGGAGCGGGCCACGACGATGGCGGCGCCGCCGCGGAGGAGGAGGGGCAGGGGACCTGCGACCTCTACCAGGGCCAATGGGTGTACGACGAGGCCCGCGCGCCGATTTACAAGGAGTCCAGCTGCAGCTTCCTCACGGAGCAGGTCACCTGCACGCGCAACGGCCGCCGCGACGACGACTACCAGAAGTGGCGCTGGCAGCCCGACGGCTGCGACCTCCCCAGGTACGCCGCCTCTCCCCCCTGCTCCTCCCTGCTTCCTTGCTTGCTTACCACTGCACTGCATTTCCTTCGCTTTCCCTTTTCCCCTTTCCACAGCTGCGGTATACGTCTATCTCTACACGTATACGTGCACGTACATACGGCCGGCCCGGCGCGCGTAGTTGGTTTTTGGGTGGGTGCGTGCGCGCTTTCGCTCGCGGACTGGAAAGCGGGGGTGGACGCGTGCTCCGCATGGGCGGCTGCGTCCGGCCAGATCACTTCGCGCTTTCTTTTTTGTTCGAGGGCCGGCGTCAGTTGAGCGGATCCGTGTCTGCATCTGGGGGGCTGCAGGGGCCTTTTGGTCTTATTTTTCTTGTTGTGATCTGTGTGGACGTGGTGATGCGCACAACTTGTTTGGCCGATGTGCAATTGCGTAAGGAGTACAGGTGTATCGGCTACCTCATCTTGTTCGATTCAATGTTTGGCACCATTTCTAACTACAAAATACTACCCATTGCCCAACTTGTCATGGTTGTAGTGACAACTAGTTAGTACACAGGAAAAACAACAAAGTAGTTCCAGCATTACCAGCATTTAACAGCAGGCTTCCATCATACTGTTGCATTGGTTGTCCATGCGTTCCAGATTTCATGTTTACTTTTTGCATAGTTCTATCCTTGGTGTTAAAAGTTTCATCAATTCAAGTAGCTGTGCAGGGTTGCCCTGCATCAAGACTGCAGAGGACATTAGGTGAAGTTGATCTGTTGAAGCTTGTACTCATTAGCTGTGTTTCTTGGCAACTAAGGTTTGCATATCAGGGTACTTTAATTTGTTAGGTGCTATAATTGATGAGAAAAAGAGACTGCACTCATATCATCTGTGGTCTTTCTTTGAATAGATTAGGCAATTCATTGGTTGATAGCGAAGTTCCGTCTGTTAGAGAAAGTTGTTGAGTGGGGAAGTAACAGGTTTGGAATCTCAAAAAAACAAGTGGGAGTTGTTGCATGACATGGCATCAACTTCTAGTTCTAACTAACTTCTAACAATTATTTGCATTTCTAATTTTTTGTTGCTTAATTGGTGAATGGTCTACTACTCTACTTCATATTAAGTCACTAACCAAAACACGAGCTAAACTAATAAAGAAGCAACACTTTTATATACTCCAGAACCTTTCAGATTGGTTAGGGTTGGGCTCACATTTATCTGCATCGAGTACAAGTAGTTACACTCACATCGCAGTTTGTTAAATGTTGGTTTATTTGTTTTCGAATGCATGCAGCTACAAGCTGATGAGCTTACTCACAGTATTATCTACATATATTTAAGTAATGCATTTCTTAAATATGCAGTGCATGCTCTTTTATCCAATATGTCCCCTGTTACATGTTATGAGACGTTTGAAACAGAGGAAGTTTATCAGAAAGTTGTACTCCACATTTAGATGCACCGGTTAGTAGCCACCGGTGACTTTGGATACAGCTGATGCCACTACTTCCCGGAATTCACAGTTTACCATCATACTTATCAAGAATAGGGTAATATAGTGTGTGAGTAAAGGTTTCTTTTTTCCTTAAAAAAACCTCTGTACCGGTGACTAGGTGCTACACCCTTCTTTCTTCTTAATATATTGATACACAGTTTTCCTGCGTGTCCGAGAAAACATTTACCATCCTACTGAAACCAGAAAACCTTTTGTGTATCAGGTTGAATGATTGTAGAATTTTTACTTTCATGTCTGTTGTATTGTTCTATGACAAGTGAGTTTTGTTGCATACTTGCATGTGCAGTATTGTCTATTCTATGACAATTGAGTTTTGTTGCATGTTCAATGTCCCCACCATGGGACCATGGCTGTATATTTCAAGTTGTTGAGAATACGTCACTCATGTAAATGAATTGCAGCATTTTTTTTTGATGTGGGCCTTCGTGGCTTGGAAATGTATTTAGTTATCGTCATTAATTAATCTAGTGGATGTTAAACTTTATATATATATGCTGATGAAAAAACCATGGATAGATTTGTGGCTCAATGAGAGTGTTGTGAAAACTCACTTGACAAATCTTATCAATTGCATGTTTCCCTAAGAAAAATCTTCAAAGTATATTCATGTGTGCATACCTTGTCATGCAACTGATGGGTGTTTTTGACAATTTGTTACAGATTTGATGCTAAGTTGCTGCTGGAGAAGCTAAGGAACAAAAGACTGATGTTTGTGGGGGATTCTCTTAATCGGAACCAGTGGGAGTCCATGGTGTGCCTGGTTCAGGCAGAGGCTCCATGGGAAAAAAAGTCACTTGTTAAGAATGGTTCTTTGAATGTGTTCCATCTTCAGGTACATACATACTTAGCATACACACATCAACTAGTGTAATCATCATTGAAGATCTAGCTCAAATCAGCCTTATAAAATGGTGTGTCGTAGTAAATCATACTACCAGCCTCCATAACTAAGTCAAAGGATAACAATGGTTAAATTTTATGCTAAGTTTCTTCACTCTATCTTCACCTGTGAATCTTATGTTTTTTTTAATAAAATATGGATCTTATGGTTAATCCTGGTACTAATAATTTACTTGGGATGTTTCAGGAATACAATGCAACAGTTGAGTTCTACTGGGCTCCTTTCCTAGTTGAGTCAAACTCAGATGATCCAGACATTCATAGCATCAGTGACCGCATGATCAAGCCAACTTCAATCGCGAAGCATGCAGCAAACTGGGAAGGGGTGGACTACTTGATCTTCAATACTTACATTTGGTGGATGAACACACCACAGATGAAAACAGTGTAAGTAATTGCAGACATTAATTCAGCAATCCTCGTGAAAAATGAAATCAGTTTGTCTGATCAATAGACCAACCTTAGGAGTGATATGGATAATCTTTATGTTCTGTCTGGATATGCCTGCCATTTTCCAATGCTTACACATGCTACTTTTACTTCAGGCATGGCGGATCTTTTTCGAGGAAGCATGTTAAGTATGATGAAGTAGAACGTGTTGTTGCATACCGTAAGGTCCTCAAGACATGGTCTAGATGGGTAGAAGGGCACATAAATCCTAAGAGAACAACAGTCTTATTCATGAGCGTGTCACCTGTACATATGCAGTAAGTATTCGCATCTTGATTAAAGAATTCTCCCAACATTGCTGTTTGTTTCAAACTGGAGGTTTCTGTAATGCTATTTTAGTGTTAATGCTCTCTGCTACTGTTGTTGTACAAATGTACTACTACTCCAGAGGATGCTGGGTACGAGCACTGATGACCCATTCATTGTCTTGGTGCAGGAGTGAAGGTTGGGGCAGCCCTAATGCCGTAAAATGCTTCTCTGAGACACAGCCAGCAATCAATTACACTAAAAAACTGGAGGTGGGCACGGATTGGGATCTCTTTGCGACCGCACAGCGCGTGACGAGGTCGATGAAGAAGGTACCAGTGCACTTCATCAACATAACTGCGCTGTCGGAGATCCGCAAGGACGCGCACACCTCCGTACACACGCTGCGTCAGGGGAAGCTGCTTACGGCGGAGCAGAAGGCGAACCCGAGGAAGTTCGCGGACTGCATCCACTGGTGCCTCCCTGGCGTGCCGGACACATGGAACGAGTTCGTGTATGGCCACATCATGTCGAGCCCACGGCAGCAGCCCGATGATCAACCTCACAGATGACAGAGAAATGTTGCACCGGAAATCTGGTTGCTCATTTTAGTGAGGAAAAGCTTTGTGATCGAGGCCATAAGTTATATATATTTTTTCTAGGTTTAGAAGTCTATGCTGTTGGTTCGCCTAAGCATTTGTTGGGAGGTAAGATCACAGTATAGCGAACACGTAGCTGTGAACACAGCCGATCGATCACCTGAGGAGCGTTCTCTCGCGTTTGTCTCAATTGTGGCTGTTTGATGAGGAGGACGCTTCGGTGCTTCTCGTGTCTCACGTGCCACGTGTACATAGTTTTTACCAGATTCCTTCATGAAATTGTTTATATTCGTGTAGTCTACTTTTTATAGAACCTACGGAAATATTGATCATTTGGTGTCCTAACCAGCGATGAGAGACATTGGCCATGTTTGGATGGTATATGTTAGTGTTAGTGGTAGTGGTAGTTTTTAACACCTCCAAACTAACACATAAAAAACTAACACCTTGGATGTTTGGATGGAGGTGTTAGTTTGCATTTAAAGTAATTTTTTCAATCATTTGAAAAAGGAGAGGGAGAGAGAAAAGGGGTGGGGTCCACCAAACTAACACCAATTACCACCTCTTCGAGGTGTTAGTTTTTTGGGGGGTGTTAGTTCTAACTAACACCAAACTAACACATGTGTTTGGATGAAAAGTGTTAGTTTTGGTGTTAGTTTGCTTCAAACTAACACTAACACCCCCATCCAAACATGCCCATTATAATAGGATAGGGATAGGACGTTAGGACGCGACGGTAAGTCTACGGAAACCTGCCGGCTCATCGCTTCTCTTCTAGGCAAAGTGATGATCTGGTTGTTCCATTGTTGCTTGTCAGTGAGCTTGCAACGTCTGCCATCTGCCCGGCGACAGGAGGAAGGTGTCGGATCTTGATCCACCCCCGCCACCGTCCCACCCGACCGCGATGGCTCAGCGTCAGAAATCGACCCCGGCCCTTCATCTCCTGCAACATCGGATCACTTGGTCCCTGACGCGATCCATTTCCTGCTGCCCCGACAAACACTTGTTTTTTCCATTTCCTGTTCATTGACCAGTAAGATCTCAGCACGTATATGGATGGTAACCACACTTACTGTTCATCCCAGCACGTATTCTCTATGCCCGTCTCTGGAACTGTTGTATCATTCACCTGAATCCAGTTCTCGGAATCATCATCCGTCGCAACATACTCCTTGGAGGCTTGAATACCTTCAAGCGCCATCTGGACTTGTCTCATTGTGGGTCGCTCCTCGCCATTGAACTTCACGCATATTGTTGCCAGCAGAGCAACGTCAACAACTTCTCCGCCCCCTTCCCTGGTCACTTGCGGATCCAATATGTCATACAGCTTGCCTTCCGAGATTAGAGTAACGAAATGTTTTGCAAGACTGTAACCATGTGCAGACTTATAGGAAACAGGCTGTAAAATAGGAAGCGTTGAACCCTCTCATGCCGCTGTGCGTGTTTATATAGACAAGGAATAGCCCCTTGTGTAGCTTACAAGTAATCAATCTCAGGATTGAGCCAATCTAACCAATCTAGTTTACAACAGATAGGACTCTACAACAATTACAGATATCTACGGTGGCTCAATCCTAACATACTTGAGTTTGTTGTGATTACAAGATATGTTTACACGCTAACATCCTCCCTCAATCCTAGCTTGGTGAAGTTCCAAGGTTGAGATTGCTTCTGAATTCCTCCAGCTTCCGCACTGGTAAGGGTTTAGTAAACCCATCTGCTACCTGATCATTAATTCCAATGATCTGAACATGTAGATACTTTTGTGTCACTCTTTCTCGTACAAAGTGATAGTCAATTTCTATATGCTTTGTCCGAGCATGAAACACTGGGTTTGCTGACAGATAAGTCACCCCAATATTATCACACCAGAGTTTGGCTGCCGGAGGAGACTTGACTCCAAGTTCCCTGAGAAGAGACTGTATCCAGATTATCTCAGCTGTGGCATTTGCCATGGACTTATACTCGGCCTCAGTGCTGGACCGAGATACCGTTGCTTGTTTCCGAGCACTCCATGAAACCAAGTTACAACCGAAGAAGATGGCAAACCCTCCAGTGGAGCGTCTGTCATCCACACACCCAGCCCAATCGACATCAGAGAATCCACTAACAAGTGTGGACGGTGACCTTACAAATTTCAACCCGTCTCTTAACGTGTGCTTAACATATCTCAAGATCCGTTTAACCGCTGTCCAATGCACAATAGTAGGAGCATGAAGGTACTGGCACACCTTGTTTACGGCGAAGGAGATATCAGGTCTCGTTGGAGTTAGATATTGTAGGCCTCCTACAACACTTCTATACTGAGTTGCATCCTCTGGTCCAAGTCGTGTTCCCTCATGTGCTGACAACTTCTCTGTAGTGCTCATGGGTGTGTTTGCAGCTTTACAATTCAGCATCCCGGTTCTTCTCAGCAGATCACTTGGATACTTTCCCTGTGACAGTAAAATTCCATTCCTGATCTTTGACACTTCAATTCCAAGGAAATAATGTAACTCACCCAAGTCCTTGAGTGCAAAGTCAGACCTCAAAGCTTCCAATAGTACTTTTGTTCCTTCTGGAGCCGAGCTTGCCACAATGATGTCATCAACATAGATGAGTATAAACATAACTAATCACCTTTTCCGTAAAAGAAGAGGGAGGTGTCACCTTTTGATGGTTTGAACCCCAATCTTTGAAGTTTCTCACGTAAGAGATAGCACCACGCATGAGGTGCTTGTTTTAGGCCATAGAGGGCTTTGTTCAGTTTACAAACATAATTTGGACACCTTTTATCTTCATACCCAGGAGGTTGTCTCATGTAGACTTCTTCCTCTAGAACGCCATGAAGAAACTCATTCTGAACATCCAACTGTCGAAGACTCCACCCATTTGACACGGCAATGGAAAGTACCAATCGAATAGTAGCTGCTTTCACTACTGGACTGAAAGTGTCTTCGTAGTCGATCCTGTACCTTTGCTTGTATCCTTTTGCAACAAGTCTCCCTTTGTAACGATCTATGCTGCCATCTGCCTTGCGCTTGATTTTAAACACCCACATGCAATCAATAATGTTTCTTCCCTTCTTGGGTGGCACGAGAGACCAAGCTTTATTTTGTGCAATGCAAGAACCTCGGCATCCATGGCAACTTTCCAATTTTTATCCCCAAGGGCTTCATCTAGATTATTAGGTTCCCCACTAGAAGTCAGTAGGCCATACCTTATCGTGTCATTGGTGTACTTCTTTGCCTTCTGAATTCCGTCATGTAGACGTGTACGAGCACGTAGTTGAGGTGGAGGCGATGGTGAAGATGGTGGCGACGATGAGGCTGCAGTGTCGACGGGACCTGCATCGTCGTTCACAGGCGAAGCTGCTGGAGCAGCGAGCGCACTGGATCCCGGTTCGGCTGCCGCACCAGATCCTTCACCTCCCGTGGCAGCGGTCGAATCGAGTGCCCCGTCGACTTGGGCCGCAGAAGATCCAGGAGGCCTTGCCCCCCTGCGCTCGGGAGACAGAGGCGACGCAGAGTCCGACGGCGCTGAATTAGAGGCGGATTCGGATCCGCCTGATCCTCGTACGCCAGGGAGATCAGCTCCGGGATTTGTGTCCCGAGGAGCCCCCGATGTAGCCTGCATAAAATGACGAATCCCACTAGGATTTGAAGCCAAATTTTCCACCGTTTCTTCCTGCATACTTGAGAATTCATTAGTGAAATTATCAAGCTGGACATTGCCATAGTTGTCATGCATTTGCGTACTCCCAGGGATGGAACTATGTAGAAGTTCAGGAGGTAGGAGTAGGAGCTCTGACCGTGGCCGTGCTCCTGCATTAGGATTGAGTTTGGCAAAGGGAAAAATGCTTTCATCGAACACCACATCACGAGAAATATAGATACAGCCAGATGTAATGTCTAAGCATTTAAACCCTTTGTGAAGATTGCTATAGCCGAGGAAAGCGCATTGCTTGCATCAGAAGGCAAGCTTGTGTGAATCGTATGGCCTTAAAGTTGGCCAACAAGCACAACCGAAGACTCTCAAGGAATTATAATCAACTTCCATCTTAAGAAGCTTTTCAAGCGGGGTAGTATGGCCAATGCCTTTACTAGGAAGTTTGTTTATGAGATAGACCGCAACCAAGAAAGCCTGATCCCAATATTTGAGAGGTATGGAGGCTTGAGCAAGGAGGGAGAGGTCGACTTCTACTATGTGTCTATGCTTTCTTTCTGCCGCACCATTCTGTTGATGGGCATGAGGATAGGAGACATGATGAACAATTCCAATCTTAGTAAAAAAGGAGTTTAGTTTCTCATATTCTCCTGCCCAATCAGATTGCAAGGCAAGGATTTTTTTGTTGAATTGTCTTTCAACAAGACTCTAAAATTCATGGAATCACTGAAAAACTTCAGATTTATGTTTTAGGAGATAGATTCAGGTGAATTTGCTATAGTCGTCAATGAAACTTACGTAATATTTATTTCGTCCAAAAGAATCACAAGCTGCCCCCACACATCTGAAAAAAACTAACTCCAAAGGAGAACTAGACTCACTTGACGACTTAGGATATGGAAGCTGATGGCTCTTGGCCATTTGACACGAATCACACACTGAACCTATCTTAGACTCTGAGGAGCATAACAGATTGTTCCTACTTATTACTTGCTTGACTATTTGAAAGGAGGGATGCCCTAGACGATGATGCCACCTCTCTTCGGATGGTTGGTCACCACCATATACGCCAAGGGCTTGTTTATTGATGATGACAGCTGCTGGTAAGGGATAGAGACCTCCCCTACATGTTCCTTCCAGAAGAGTTCTCCTCGTTGCTCGGTCCTTTATAAAAAAGAGATTAGGATGAAACTCAACAAAAGCATTGTTATCACGAGCGAGTTTATGAACAGAAACAAGATTCTTTTTGGTGTTGGGAACATTATTAAGGAATAGTTTCTGCTGGGGAGTATGACAAATCACACGACCAACATAAGTAATATCCATACCTGAGCCGCTTGCAGTGTGAATCTGTTCACCTCCTGAGTGCCGGTCCCTGATTACCATCTTGTCTAGTTCACCAGTGATATGATCTGTGGCTCCGGTATTTGTATACCAGTTGGAGTCCATGCCATACCCTCCATGATTTGCCGAGTTGGCGCTCTTCTCATCTGGAACGACAAAGTTTTCGTCGAACCTATACCAACAATCCACCACGGAGTGTCCTTCCTTCTTGCAGAGTTGGCACCTGATCTTCTGTTTGCCGCAGTTGGAGCCACCTCCACGTCCACGGCCAGAGGTGCTGTTTCCACGGCCGCAGTTTCCAAAACCACGACCACGACCTCCACGTCCGTCGTTCCCACGTCCCCGAGATGCCATGTTTGCTGACGAGCCTGATGAAGACGAGGACCCATGGAGCAGATCCATGCGTTGTTCAAACGCATTCAACTGAGTTGCAAGCTCAGAGACAGAGATATGCTCAACGCGGGCGAGGACGGCGGGGACGACCGGGTTCAACTCGATATTGAGTCCAGTGCAGATGTAGGAGACGAGTTCTTCATCATCGATGGGTTTCCCGGCTGATGCCATCTCGTCAGCCAGGGAACGCATCTTGCCGATGTATTCATCGACAGTCATTGCACCTTTCTTGGTAGTGGCAAGCGCGATCCGGGTGTTGACTTTGCGTGCTCTGGTTTGAGACGCACCAATCTCCTCCAGGGTCTTCCATAGTGCAGCAGCGGTGTCGCACGAGGCAACTTGCTTCAGTACGTCCTTTGAGAGAGACGCGACGATGTAGCTGAAGACCTGCTGGTCAAGTGCCAGCCAAGGGGCGAACGCAGGGTTCGGCTCTTTGGTGCCATCCTTGGCGGTGATTTCCTGAGTAGGAGCCGGCGAGCTTCCGTCGATGAAGCCGACGAGTTGGGCTCCACGAATTGCAGGGAGGACTTGAAGCTTCCATAGGGCATATTTGCTTTTGGTAAGCTTCTCAGTCACGGGGTGACCGAAGGTGGAAGGAAGGGCGGCGCCGGTGGAGCTCGACATGGCAAGGGGTTTAGCAAATTGGATCGGTTTAGAGGAAAGGCTCTGATACCATGTAAAATAGGAAGCGTTGAACCCTCTCGGACCGCTGTGCGTGTTTATATAGACAAGGAATAGCCCCCTTGTGTGGCTTACAAGGAATCAATCTCGAATTGTTAGGATTGAGCCAATCTAACCAATCTAGTTTACAACAGATAGGACTCTACAACAATTACAGATATCTACGGTGGCTCAATCCTAACATACTTGAGTTTGTTGTGATTACAAGATATGTTTACACGCTAACACAGGCTCCTTCCTGGTAAGCAATTCTATCAGGAGCACGCCAAAGCTGCAGACGTCACTTTTCTCAGTCAAATGCCCTGTGCTATGGTACATAGGGTCCAAGTATCCCAATGTTCCCTGCACAACTGTATCCAACCCAGATTGGTCAACAGGGATATACCTTGAAGCTCTAAAGTCTGACAATTTCACAGTTAGAGTATCATCGAGCAGTATATTAGGAGACTTGATGTCCCTATGTATTACCGGTGTCGAAACAAATGACTGAAGATATGTGAGGGCTCTAGCAATTTCGACTGCGATTGTCCCTCCATGACAGTGATATCAAAGCTTCTACATGAAGATGATCGTTAAGTGTTTTATTTGAGATGAACATCCATGTAGTTTCACATTATTCCTGTGGTTTATAAACTCATCGACTTCCCTCAATCTTTGACCTTTTAATTGCTACCACATGCAGACTTGGTAAAATTCCCTTGTAAGCTGTACCATGCCCTCCACCACCAACCTCACGAGCTTTGTCAAAGTTGTTAGTGGCTCTAGCTAGCTCCTCCAAAGTAATGATCATTCTCTCAGCTATATCTGCCCTTTGCCATATCAGTTGTTGAAGCAATTGCCCACGATTTTGCTTGAAGAACCTTTGTCTTAGTCTTTTCTTCCTCGCTGCCTCGAGGCAGTGCACTAGAAATGCACTGCCTACGACTAGAGTGAGGAGCCCTTTCCCAATTCCGATTCCTAGTGCAATAATAAGGCCTGACGATATATGTACATAAACTTATCAATTTTGGATTAGACAAAGGCACAGTAATTTATCATACTAACAGCAAACATTTTAGAAATAATTGGATATTTTCTAGTTAATTCTGTTTGGGTAGGTCCTAATAGTGGATATCTTGCTAGGTATTTTAGAAGCGTTGCATGAATATATGATTACCAGAAAACGCAAGAAATAAACTTCTTGTAGGAAAACATTCTAACATAGTTAATTTAGATTTCAAACCAACACCAAAATAATCCTGCATAGAAATTATTCATTATATTATTGTATTGTGCTCGCTGTTGTCGTGCCACCTTCTGTGTCTAATCGCACTGGTATAAGGACCAAAAGCAAAAGTTTAAACAAGAATACACGGGTGTAATAGTTTAGATGAAATTAGAACTGTTTTTTATTTTTTATAATCCGAATATCCAAATACACTTCAAACTAAAGTCTATATGCAAAATAAGAATCTTATATGCAAAAGTACATACTGCGCATATTTTAAAAATGAGAAGTTGCGACATTGATTATATTACCTGCATGTGACGGATGCAAATTTATGCAGCCGTTTTGACGGTATGGATCACCGCTTGTTCCATCAGGACATTGGCATGAAAAATTGTCAGGCATGTTTTCGCAATCGCCATAGCATTTATGTGGAAGTGCACACTCGTCAATGTCTGGCAGGATTAATTAAAAAAGTGAATCATATATATGTTCTGATATTATCGAAACCCATATGAAAGTATTGTGGATATGACTACATACATAGTACTTCCTCCCTGTCAAAACATTTGTCATCATTGATTTTTTTACGTTTTCATTCAAAAAATTATGTAAGTATCATCTATTTTGTTTGTACATGATTTACTATTATAGGTTTTTGAGCATGACTTATTTTTTTGTATGTTTGCAGTAAATTTTTAATAAGACAAATTATCAAAGTTGTACGGAAAAAAGCAATGATGAAAAATATTTCGATACTGAGGGAGTATGTGTTACGATCTTATTCTAGCACATTAGAATATTTACTATGGAAATAAGTATGGATATGTATGAGCAAAAACAATTTAGGCTATCTTTTAGTCGTGTTTGGCATTTCGAAAAACACAACTTCCGAAGACTTTAATATTAGGTCAATCTCAGTGGATCTTTTAAGAGTATTAAATTCCATGCCACATCAGCAGTTTGTTGACTTGGCAAGGTCTTAATGAGGGAGAGAAGGAGTTTTCATTCCCATTAACTTAAACAGTCACAATTACATCCAATTCCCAATCTTAGTAACAGAATAGACTTGTCAGTGCGGAAAGTAGTCCCGACACTAACTAGTAAGAAGCGCTGAGATCTATCTCTCGATGGCCGGTGCTGAGCAACAAGTGACACTGGTTTTTATCCTGGTTCCGGCCGGGGGCCGTACGTCCAGCAGAGGTGTGCTCGGGGCACTATATTACGTTGCACCGTGTTGCTCGTAGAGGGGGGCTACAAGCGAGGCGGGAGAGGAGGCCGTGCCTCCAGGTCCCAGAGGTACTGATTGAGGCAAGCGCCAATATCGTGGTGTAGGGGAAATCGCCGTCCGTCGTCCCCCTTTGTGGCTAGGGGGTTGCCCCTCCTTTTATGGGCCAAGGAGGAAGCAGTTTACAAGCATGCCACACTGTTCTAGCTACGTGTGGAGGTATGACGTATAGTGCCATGGAGTAGACGGTTGTATTGGCGAATCTCGCTTCTGGCGGGGCGTCATGGCGTGTCCTGTGCGCGTCCAGGAGCGGCTTCAAGGGGGGTGGCATAGAGGTCGCTCGTTCGAGGGCCGTCCGCGTGAGGATTTGAGGGTGCGCTGCGCCGGCCGTACGAGAGTGGGTGGTACAGTGCCGCGGGGCAGTTGCTGACCACGCCGCACAGCGTCGCACAGTGGCGGGGATGGCTGCGCCACGGGAGTTGGCAGAGCAGTGCCGAGGCATGATTCCCAGGCGCGTAGTGGCGTGGATTCGCCTTTGACTTGGCGCCTGCAAATGTTAGTGCATTAAATGCCCCTGCCGGAGGAGCAAGTATGGAGGCGGCGGGCCTGTGAACCCCTCGAGGAGACGGAAATTCACTCGAGGGGGCGCTTGGCTCTCGACCGAGGCAGTGCCTCGCGCGAGAGGGGGCGTCCAGCCTTCGAGCGAGGCGGAGTCCCGCTCGAGGGTCGTCCGACCCTCGAGTGAGACGGAACCTCTCTCGAGGGGGCGACCGACCCACGAGCGAGGCGGATTTGTACCGGGGCGGCGCCGTACCCCTCGAGCGGAGCGGAGTTCCACCCGAGGGTGGCGGGGCTGATTGTTTGACGGGCCGTGGGTCCGTGGGTTTGTTTTGTGCGTGTGTTTTAGGTTCGTTCGCGTTTATTTTTTACGAGCTTAAGCGGGTTTCCCCTGGTTGTTTAGGGGACCCTCATGGCTGTCCCTGACAGTAGCCCTCGAGCATCTGTGGGTATATCCGTTAGGATCCCGCAGATGCTGACGCTTGCTGATGGGACGTTCTTCCCCCTGGTTGCTGATGGTATTCCGTGGGGCCACGCCAGCGGACCCGCGGGTCTAGCCTCCGAAGCCTTGCAGGAGCGTGGGTGCTCCTGCAAGGGTTTTTACAGAGGATTTGCCGACGTGCGGGGTGTTAGTTTCAACCGGTGTCGGCAATATTCCAGCCGGCTTCGGCGGTGCCGCGCGCACATACCCGGCATCATCTGCGTTCGGTGCGCCCTAGGAGGTGTAGCCGTGCGTCGAGCCCCCGAGCCTGGGCCCGTTCGAGGCGATCGGGGCGGGCTCTTCGACTTGGTTTAAACGCTCCCTCGTCGTCCCTCCGCGGGACGGAGGGTGAGGTTTTGAAAGGATCTTGATGTCGCCTAGAGGGGGGTGAATAGGCGAATCTGCACACTTTAAAAATATTCAACCCACTGTCAGTACTGAAACCGGTCGGACCGTTTCCAAAACCGGTCAGACCGGTTTTACACAGACAGAACCAACAATAAGTAAAACCCCTCTACGAGTTCTAGCACAAACCAAACTTGGTGTGGGACTTTCACAGGGATTTCCAATAGTACCAACAAGGTCCCTGCACACAGCACAAGCACACCAAAGTAGATCGAAGCGGAAGCACATGATATATGCTAGAAAGAGAGATAAACCAACAAGCAAGATATATATGAAGTAAAGGCGCAATTGACACAAGGATTTATCCCGTGGTTCAGCTCGCCACAAAGGCTTGCTTACGTCCACGTTGTTGAGGTATCCACACAAGGATAGACTCGCCACACAAGGCTTGCCCTTTCCCTCGATCTCAAGTCAAGAGAACTAACTCTTGAGATGAGAAGAATTCCACTAGATTCACAGGGGTAATACAAACTTCTTGGAGCTTCCACAATCTCGGATTGGAGCTTCCAAGCGACCTATAGCCGTCTAGGAGCAAATGCTCCAAGAGTAAAAGATGCTTCAATGATCTTCAACGAAATCAGCAGGTGCTCAAGTGTGGGATGCTCACTAGGCTCCTCAAAGCTCTGTAAAGCTCTCACACTAGTCACTCTCTTAACCCAACACAAGGATATGGCACTAGAGGCTTAAATCTCACTTAGAGAGGTTGGGAAGAGCTTTGCTATGGTTCAGGAATGTGTTAGGAGTGAAGAGAACCAGCAGCCCCTCAAAGAAGAGCTCATGGGTATAAATACCCACCTCACTCAAAACTAGCCGTTAGTCTGTCAGACAAAACCGGTCAGACCGGTTTGCCAAACCGGTCAGACCGGTTTTCAAACCAACTAGCCGTTGGACGGTGTCAGTGCCCAAACCGGTCAGACCGGTTTGCAAAACCGGTCAGGCCGGTTTTGGCCAGAGAGCTCAACTAAGGTTTTGATCTCACGGGTTAGTCTCTCTAGGTTCCACTTGAGCACTTTTTGATGTTTGTTGTCCAACCAATGATTCATCCCTCTTGATAGTACGGCATACCTAAACTCAAGATAAAAGATAAATCCTAATTAATCCACTTGAGCTTGAACCTCCAAGCTATGCCGATAAATGATCTTCAATGATTCGAGGGCTTCCAATGACGTGTACCAACTAAGCACATGTTGTAGATGAGCAAACATATGTATGTGCTTGAGCATGTCCACCTTGAGCTAGCGACCTAGAATTCTTCCATAGAGTAGAGATCAATAACTTTGAATTCTTAAGCCACTTGAATTTATCAATCATGACGTTAGATGCAATTTATCACTTTCCTCGGTAGGCTTGGATATGATACTTCGAAATCCTTGATGCTCTTAACTTCACCCTAGCCACTTTGCTTATGGTCGATATCCATAGCCTTAGCTTAGTTCCTCGTTTTAGCCATCTTGATTTCTTCATCACTTATCCTTGCCACAATTGAGTCAAGCCTTGCACCATAGAGATAAAACCATTCGAGATGCCACTCAATTTGTTTGTCCTTTGATTGATATCAATTATCCTTGCTTTTGCAATCTTTCAAATGTAGGTCCAAAGTAATATAGATAGCCAAATGACCTTAGCTAAAATCCAACTCGAAGTCTTGCAAATCTCTTCTTTGAACAAGTCAATAATCTTCATGAAGTATAAGAGTGAAAACCATTTGATATTGAACTTGGTAAACTTATTGTCTAGATCATCAAGTTCCATCTTGTAGCAATAGTGAAATCACTTGATGTTTTTCTTGACAAAGCTCACAACATTGGTCATCAATCTCTATCATGTGTCAATGGTGAAATCCCTTGATGCCATATTCATCTTTAATTTAATTCTCCCATTACTATACCACAAGCTTCTCCTTTCTTCAAAATATGCTTTGCCCGACATAGAAAAGCCAACCAATTATCATATATCATCATGCCTTTATATTTGCTTTTCTTTAGCTTAGGATCACTTGTTGTATGCTTTATGTAAAGATCAATGGGAAGAACATCCTTTCTTTATCATGACATTCACTCTTAGTATGCTTATAATCATTACATATACATTGTCATGATCCATTCTTGTCTTTATTGCACTGTGAGCCAAAAGCATGAATTTACTCATAAATATCATTTATCAATAATCATTAACCTGCTCACATGCTCCACAAGAGTGTTAGGGATTTAATCAAGTTGTCACTTAATTCACCAAAACCCACTTAAGGCTTGATTGCACTTACAGGTTTCCGCAACTCCCATCAATCGGGCCGCGAATTGTGGATTCCTCGTTGAGCTGTTATCGGGTGATTCAAGTGGACGCCCATGCCCCGTTCGCTAAGGGTTGGCTCGTGGTCCGGAGACTCGTCCATGAAAGTGCTTACGTTGGTTTGCTAGGTGGGGCTCGGTCCCGTTCGCTAGGGACCGAGGGCGCGGAAGCTCTCCCTCGATGGGATCCCCCAACTAGCTACCCTCGTCGGCTCTTGAATACGACATGTGGGGCGCCCTCGAGCTGGTGGGCTCGAGGATAGGCTCGAATGCACGCGCCCTCGTCGTCCCTGACTCTGTTGATCTGGGGCGCTTGTTCGAACCCTTCGAGGGTCAGGCTTCGAACCCCTGATCAGTAGGGCCGCTGCGGGGTGGCAGTCGGGTGCCCCTGACTTTTTACATCTGCAAGACTCGAGGGCTTGCGGTCGGGCTGGCCCACGAGTTGCTGATTAGTAATCCTCTTGAATCGAGGGCACCTGTGGCTAATGTTGCCCTACACGCTACACGGTACACGGTCGGTCACCCCTTCGTTTAGTGAATAGTCGGACTATACGGTTGAGTAAATGAAAAAACGGATTACACGGGATTAAACGGATTAAACGACCTATACTGCCAACACTGGTTAACCGTCGAGTAGCATTTAAACACCGTGTAAACGACCTACACGACCGTTTACGGCAACATTGCCTGTGACGCCCGCTCTCGCTGAGTGGGCTTCGAGACCACTGGTCGGTAATCGCACCTTCGAGGGTCGATTTTTTCGAGCCTTTGGCTCGGGCCGCTCGAGGGTCACTCTTACTTGGTAAGGGACCGGGCCATTTAATGCCCACAGTCGTGGCCACGGTCACGCGCCGCGGGCACGCCATTTCAGGCATCGCAGCCGCGCGCGTAGTGGGCGACGTGGGCGGGCGGACATGACGGCCTGCCGCGGCTCTTCGGTTGCCGTGTCGTAATGATCGCGCACGTGCGTGCACCTGGCCGTTCCGGTCGTGGTGGGCCCTGCTTGTCAGTGACGGATGCCGTCACCTGCAGTTAATGCGCGCGGAGTGCGCGATTTGGGGAGCGCGGCTCCCATGGATCTATAAATCCGAGAGGAAGGGAGGGCAAGCTCTTTACCTCAACACTTAGCGCCCATTGCTCCCGTCTTTCTTGCTTTCGCTCCAGAGCACCGCGCACTCCTTCGTCTCTCCTAGCGTTCGCTTCGTCGCCGCGCCTCCCCGCTGATCGACATGGCTCCCCCGCAAGCAATCACCGTGGTGGACCCGCTGCCGTGGAGCCGCTCGACGGTGACGCGGTTCGCCTTGAGCGAGCTTGTGAACGGCAGCCAGCTCGCGCTGAATGTGGACGGGTAGCCTCCGGCGTGGATCGTCCTGCCGGCGGCGGACCGGGAGCCCAACCCGCCATTTGGCTACGTCGTCAGCTTCATCCGCCACCACGAGCGTGGCTTCGCGGCACCAGCGAGCCGCTTCATGCGCGGGCTGTGCTACCACTACAGTGTGGAGCTGCACAACTTCGCCCCGAACGCAATCTCGCAGGTGGCCACCTTCGTCGGTGTGTGCGAGGGATTCTTGGGGATCTCAGCGAACTGGGATCTCTAGGTCCACCTCTTTCGCGCAGAGCTGCACACACTCTCCACCGGAGCCGCGGGTGTGTCGCGCGGTGTGCGCCGGTGGGATGTCCATTTCGTTGCGGGAGTCACGCAGGGAACTTTACATTCCCTGCACAATGACTTCCAACAACGCGGAATGGGAGCCGGGGTGGTTCTACCTCCGTAACGACGAGCCCGGCCTCCCTCCTACACCAGCAAGGTCCTGAGGGAGAAGGCCGACTCCTGGTGGCATGGCCTGTCCCCTTCTTCGCGCCAGGACCGGCTGGAGTGAGCCCTGCACGCGCTGAAGAGCCTGGCGGACGTCGAGCTGGGCGCGGCCTCGGTTCTCATGAACCTTCACCACCAGCGGATCATCCCCCTCATGGAGAGGAGGCTCCGCATCTTCGAGATGGACGAGACGGCCGACCCCGTGGCCCTGGCGCGCTCACGGCTGGTTCATGGCCGTCTCCCCCTGGAGTACGCGGCCACGAGGGCGAGGCGCGCCATCAACCTCAAGGCTGTCAAGAACAGCAACGACGACCTCTGGTCGTTCGTTATGCTTCCCGACGGTTCGCTGGTGAGTGGGATCTTCCCCTTTTCCCTTATTCTTCCGCCATATGCCGCCATGACTCTGACGTTTTGTCCTTCCCAGCAGAGGGTGGGCGTGAACACTGCGTGGTCTGACCCGCCCACGCCCCGAGCCCAAGCGCGCGCGGCGCAGCGGCGGGAACAGGAGCGGGCGGCGCGTAAGAAGGAGCGGGGGATCCGACGCCGGGAGCGCCGGGAGCAGAGAGACGAAGAATTCCGGCTGCGCGAGCAGCAGGGACTTCCCCGCGACGATGTCAGAGTACTCGTTGTCGGGAGAGGAAGAGGAAGAGGAAAGCGACGAGGGGCAGGCCCCTCCTGAGAGGTGGGAGCCTGCGCCCCCCTCACCGAGAGCCGCGGAAGCGGCGGAGGAACAAGCGCCTGGGGCGGGCGCAGAAGTGCCTGCCACCGGGCGGTCTACGGAAGAGGTGGCGCACGCTGTAGAGGTGCCGGCGCGCGCTGCGGAGGCGTCTGGAGGCGCGATGGTGGAGACGTCGGTCGTGGCCTCAGCGCCCGTCGAGCCCTCGAGGAAGAGGAAGCGGGGCTTTTCTACCCTGAGGTAGGCCATCACTCCTCCAGACGCTCCATTTCGAGATGCGTGAGTTTAATCTTTCCAATCTCGCGTTCGCAGGGTGGCGCCGACCGCCCCCCCTTGCGCCTGCGAAGGCGCTTAGGGCAGACGCGTCCGTCCCCACGAGGCGGCGCTCATCGAGGGCGCCGCGGGTGACCGGGAGTGCGGTGACGGCGACGAGCGAGGCCCCGCGCGCGCGGCCGCGGTGGCGGAGCCGCATCGGGTGGCGGCGGCCACGACGGCGGTCATGACCACAACGGTCACCGCGCCGTCGATTTCGCCGGGCCGGCGCCGGCCCCGGCGGCCGGCGGTCGGGCGACGGTGGTGGAGGTCCTAGATGACGACACCCCGCCGCCCGGATGGGACCAGTGGGGGAGCCTGCCCGCACCAGCCCCCGAGCTCCCGATGGGGGCGCTCGTGGTGAGGGATGATGGCTGCGTGATGTCGGGGCGCCGGACGGATGGCGCCGAGGCCTCGTCGTCGCGCGCGGTCCTTTCAGCTTCAGATGGAGTCGCGGCGCGCCTGGAGCAGGAGTGGGAACGTGCCATCACGCCGCCGGCCCACTTCGCCGCCGCCCAGACCGAGCAGGAGCTGTGGCAGGAATTCCGCGACCACAACGCCTCGCTCAACCGGGCGCTGAACGAGGCACTGCGGATCCACAACGGTCCTGCGTGGCGCGTCTTCCAGGTACGCGGTTGTTCGTTGAGTCTTGTGATTCTTCCCCTCTCGTTTCTTCCGTGTCTGCGCCTCCCCTGATCTGTGCCCCTTGGTTTTTATCCGCCGGCGACAACAATAATTGGAGGATCGGGCCAGGGAGAGGTACGGTGCCCTCGACTAGATGAGCTCTGAGCTCCGCCGGCTCCGGGAGTAGCGCGACGCTCTCGACGCCCTCGCCGAGGCCCTGAGGACAGGCGACGGGTGGCTGGCGTTCCGGGCGGAAGCCCTACGGGACTAGCTCCTGGAGCTGGAAGCTCAGACCGCGGAGGGGGCCTCCGCCGTCGAGAAGGTGCGGACTGCACTCGTGGATCGGGACGAGGCGCTGCAGAGTGCGAGGGAAGATCTGGCGAGGGCGCGCACTCTGGCGGCGGAGTGGGAGACTGAGGTGACCTCGATTCGTGCCGAGCTTCAACAAGATCGCGCGACCCTCGAGGAAGCGCGCGCTTGGCAACGCCACGCCGAGGAGAAGGCCAAGGAGGCGGAGGAGCTGAGGACGAGCGTGACCGAGAAGGCAACGTCTCTCGCGTCGGCGGAGGAGCAGCTCCGGCAGGAGCGGACCGCACGCCAGCAGGCAGAGGACCAACTCCAGCGGGAGCGGGCTGCCCTCGTCGAGGCCGGGCTGCCCTCAAGCGGGAACACCTGGCGTGGGAAAAGGCGCAAGGTCGGCTCCAACAAGAGTGTACCGCGCTCGAGGGGGCGCAGGCAACCCTTAAGCAGCGGGACGACGATGTCTCGCGGCTTAATGGGGAGCTGGTGCAGCTCAGCATCTCGCACGAGGACTTGCGCCAGTCCCTCGAGGAGCAAGAGGCCACGGCCCGTGACCTGCGGCGAGAGCCGAGGAAGCGCGCAAGGCCCTCGACTCGGAGAGGAAGCAGGTTGAAGGTGAGTTGCATTTCCGCCCCTTTTCGTTCGTCGATTTGGCTTGCTCGGGATCCGCTCCCGACTTTTGTTTCTTTGTCATTGGTTTTCAGGCCTGCGGACCGCCCTAGGGAATACGACCACCCAGGCCGAGGCTGTGCAGACGGCCTACAACTCCTCGCAACAGGAGTTGGAGGAGTTGCGGGCTGCCGCCCTCGAGGTCTGCCAGGGGGTTGAGGAAGGTGAGGCGCAGGCCGGGAGCTCGCTGGCGAGTTGCCTACGCGCCCTCGGCGGGCACATCTCCCAGCGCATGCGCCGCGCCCTTCATCTGGGCGTCAAGAAGGCCCTTGGCGTGGTGGCGTCCCACTACCAGGTTGACTTCGAGGCCGTCTCCTCGGGCTACGTCATCCCGATCGGCGTCGAGGACGAGGTGGCGATGGACTGTGCAGATGCGCTCGCCGCCACCGCCGCCGATATGCTCGCCGAGGACTTTACCAACTTCTTGTTCCCAGATGCTCCCGCGACGGGCGGCCCTCAAACCTGAAGACCACTGGGCGTTCGTGCCCTTGTTATTTAAGTGTTAGTATTCGGGCCGTGTGGCCGTGTAATGAACAATTTCTTGTTTGAAACATTCAAATGTTTGTAAATTGAAGTGATGCTTTTTATTTCGCTTGTCACGCTGTTCTGTCACTCATTTCCTTTGCCTAGACGAATTGGAGCTAGGGAGGTTTGATTCCACGAGTAGCCCGCTGGTCCAGAGGCGAGGGAGAAGGGCCGTATCCTCCCGGAGGCGTAGGCTATCTCCGGCTCGCGCGTCTTTCCTGCTTGGTCGCTCGCGCCCCGCTTGAATTCGCCCGAGGCTCAGGTCGAGTCGTACTTAGCGTGCTTGCGAATTTTTGCGAAAGAATGGGACCATTTTTTTTGGGGGGGGGGGGGTGCCCCCCGCAGTAGCCCCCGAGGGTGACTTGGTTTTCTGGGGAAAGCCAAGTTACCCTTTGACTTTATTAATTCGAAAGAGATTACATTTGTACAGCCAACTGGGGTGTTGGGTATGTAAATTACAAAAAGAACTTGGAAATCCTTTCTAAGGGTAGAAGCGACGTAGCTGTTGGATGTTCCAAGCGTTGGTGAGTTCTTCACCATCCTTGTTGGCCAGCTTGTACGTGTCGGGCTTGAGTACCTTCACCACGACGTAGGGTCCCTCCCATGGGGGCGATAGCTTGTGGCGGCCTCGATTATCTTGGCACAGCCTTAGGACTAGGTCCCCTTCGTTGAAGTCTCGACGCCGAATCTTCCGAGCCTGGTAGCGCCCTAGCGCCTACTGGTACCTTGCCGAGTGCATCAGGGCCACGGTGCGCGCCTCGTTCAGTTGGTCCAGCGAGTCCTCGCGGGCTCGCTTGTTGGCGCCTTCATCGTAGCCCTCGACTCTAGGCGACCCATATTCCAAGTCCGTGGGGAGAACGACCTTCGCGCCATAGACAAAAAAACAGGGTGAATCCCGTGGCTCTACTCGGGGTGGTTCTGAGGCTCCACACAACCGCTGGTAGCTCCTGGAGTCATTTGCGACCGGACTTATTCAGTCTGTCGAAAATCCTGGGCTTGAGCCCTTGTAGGATCATGCCGTTGTCGCGCTCCACTTGGCCGTTGGTCAATGGATGCACCACGGCCGCCCAATCTACACGGATGTGGAACTTGTCACAGAACTCCAGGAACTTTCTGCCCGTGGATTGGGACCCGTTGTCGGTGATGATGGAGTTGGGCACTCCCAACCGGTGGATGATGTCGTTGAAGAACGTCACGACCTGCTCTGCCCTGAGGTTCGTGATTGGGCGCACCTCGACCCACTTGGAGAACTTGTCTATGGCAACCAGCAGGTGGGTGTAGCCCCTGGGCGCTTTCCGCAAGGGCCCGACGATGTCCAACCCCCACACGGCGAAGGGCCACGTGACAGGGATTGTTTGGAGGACGTGCGTAGGGAGGTTGGTCTTGCGGGCGTAGAACTAGGGATGGCAATCCTGCCCGCGGGTGCGGGTATCCGCGGATACCCGACCCGACAGGCACGGATTCGGGCGGATATTTTCACCCGCGGGCGCGGATTCGGGCGGACATTTTTACCCGCGGGTAGTTAGCGGGCGGATATTTTCACCCGCGGATATATCCGCTACCCGCTTAGTCTTATTAGCCCATAGAATTCAGCCCATCCCAGGAATTTCAGCCCACATCCTAACCCTAGCCCAACAACTCTCCGTGCTATATTGCTATCCCCAACCCCCAGCCGCAGCCGCCCCCAATCCGCTCCCTCTCTCTCAGTCTCTCTCCCGGTCTCCCCAATCGGCCAATCCCACCCCATCCCCGGCGGCGGCGGCGTGGCGCGCGCACGGGCGCGGCCCCCACGGCTCCCCGGCCGCGCGCGCGCACGGCGCGGCGGCGGCGCGCGCGCGCGCGCGCGCGGGGTGCGCGGGCGCGCAGTCGGGCGGCGAAGCACGGCGAGGCGGCGCATGGGGCGCGACGGGCAAGACGGCAAGAGGAGGACTGGAGGACCCGGTGCATGGATGTCAAATTGTTGTTCTTCTTATTGAACTGAACATGGTGATATGTTATTTGCTCGCGGGTAACGGGTAACCCGATATCCGCGGATATCCGTCGGGCGCGGGTGCGGGCATGATTTTGTACCCGCGGGCAGCCTCACGGGCGGGTTTAGGTTGGAGGCGCGGGTAGGGTCGCGAGCGGGTTTTTGCTCTACCCGCACCTAACCCGACCCGCTGCCATCCCTACGTAGAACTGACACCCTTCGCAGGTGCGCACGATCTCGCTGGCATCAGCAACCACAGTGGGCCGGTAGAAGCCCTGACGGAACGCATTGCCCGCGAGGGTGCGTGGCGCCGCGTGGTGGCCGCACACGCTCGCGTGAATATCTTGAAGGAGCTCGCGCCCCTGAGGGATGGGCACGCATCACTGCAGGACGCCTGACGCGACACGCTTGTACAGCTAGCCATCGACGAGGGTGAATGACTAGGCCATCCTGGCGATACGTCTGGCCTCGGATCGGTCCGAGGGGAGCTCCCCTCGATCCATCCAGGCGATGTATTTGTCTCGCCAGTCCTTCGCGCTAGGGACCGGCTCTGTATCCATGGCCTCAGCCTCGTCGGCGCCATACCCCTCGAGCAGGGAGAGTACAAATGCCTCGTTCGAGGGGTCCTCGTCCATAGGCTCCACGCCTGTTGGATTCGAGGGAGCCCCCGAGGGTTCCTTCTGGCTTGAGGGGTTCGGGTCGAGGTTGACGGATGGCCTGGAAACATCTCGCGCAAAAACGTTCGGGGGAACAGTGATTCGCCCCGACGCAATTTTGGAGAGCTCGTCCGCCTCCTCGTTGTACCGGCGGGGCACATGGTTGAGCTCTATGCTGTAGAACTTGTCCTCGAGGGCCCGCACGACATTGCAGTACGCCTCCATCTTGTCGTCGTGACAGCTCGCGTTCTTCATGACCTGGTCGATCACGAGCTGCGAGTCTCCCTTAACGTCGAGGCGCTTTATGCCCGTTTCGATGGCGATTCGGAGGCCGCAAAGAAGGGCCTCGTACTCTGCCATGTTGTTTGACGCGGGGAAGTGCAGGCGCACCGCGTACCTCATGTGCTCCCCGAGGGGTGAGATGAAGAGAAGACCCGCACCCTCCCCCATTTTCATCACCGACCCATCGAAGTAGAGGGTCCAGCACTCAGCCTCGATTTGTGGCAGTGGCAGCTGCGCGTCCGTCCATTCGGCGATGAAATCCGCCAAGATCTGGGACTTGATCGCTTTGCGCGGCGCATAGGCGAGCATTTCACCCATTAATTCCACCGACCACTTGGCAATCCTGCCCGCTGCATCCGGGTTCCAGATAATCTCTCCTAACGGAAAGGAGGAGACCATCGTGACCGGATGAGCCTCAAAGTAGTGGCGAAGCTTGCGGCGCGCAAGTACCACCACGTAGAGCAGCTTTTGGATCTGCGGGTAACGCGCCTTGGTCTCAGACAATACCTCGCTGATGTAGTAAACGGGTCGTTGGACTGGTAGGGCGTGCCCTTCCTCCGTACGTTCCACCACGATGACAGCGCTAACCACCTGAGTGGTTGCGGCGACGTAGAGGTACAAAGGCTCGCCGTCCTGGGGTGGCATTAAAATCGGCACGCGAGCGAGCGTTGCCTTGAGCTTGTCAAGTACCTCCTGGGCCTCGACGGTCCAGGAGAAGCGCTCGTGCTTCTTCAAGAGTCGGTAGAGGGGCAGCCCCTTCTCGCCGAGCCGCGAAATGAAGCGGCTCAAGGCGGTGAGGCACCCTAACACCCTCTGGACCCCCTTGAGGTCTCGAATCGGGCCCATCCGCTCGAGGGCTATGACCTTCTCGGGGTTGGGCTCGATCCCCCGCTGGGATACGATGTACCCCAATAGCATGCCTCGCGGCACTCCGAAGACGCACTTCTCGGGGTTCAGCTTCACCCCGTTGGCTCGCAGGCAGTCAAATGCCACGCGCAGGTCGTTAACCAGGTCGTCCGCCTCCCTGGTCTTTACGACTATGTCGTCTATGTAAGCTTCAACGGTTCGCCCGATGTGATCCCCGAAAATGTGCTGCATACATCGCTGGTATGTAGCGCTCGCATTTCAGAGACCGAACGACATTGTTACGTAGCAGTACATCCCGAAGGGAGTGATGAATGAAGTCGCGAGCTAGTCGGACTCCTTCATTTTTATTTGGTGGTACCCGGAATAGGCATCAAGAAAGCATAAGAGTTTGCACCCTGCAGTCGAGTCAACGATTTGATCGATTCATGGCAAAGGAAAAGGAACTTTAGGACATGCTTTATTTAAGCTGGTATAGTCTACACACATCCGCCACTTCCCATTCTTTTTCTTAACTAATACAGGGTTAGCTAGCCACGTAGGGTGGAATACCTCCTTGATGAACCCGGCCTCGAGGAGCTTCCGTAGCTCCACTTCGATCGACCAGCCCCGCTCTTCGTCAAAGCAGCGCAGCCGTTGCTGCACGACGCGAGAGTGAGGTAGGATATCAAGGGAGTGCTCGGCGACCTCCCTCGGGATGCCTGGCATATCCAAGGGGCTCCACGCAAAGATGTCGGCGTTGGCACGGAGGAAGTTGGCGAGCACCACTTCCTATTTCAGGTCGAGGGTGGAAGTGACCCTTAACGCCTTGCCCTCGGGGGCAGCAAGGTCAAGGGGCACCTCTTTGGTTTGCTCAGCAGCCTCGACGCTGCCGGCGTGCTTGGCAGTGGAGTCGAGGTCCTCGTTGGCCAGCTTCTCCAGGTTCGCCACGAGCGCTTCATCCAGCGCTAGCGCCTCAGCGTGCTCCACGCACTCGATATCGCAGTCGAACGCGTGCTCGATCGACGAGCCCACGGTGATGACGCCTTTGGGTCCCGACATCTTCATCTTGAGGTAGGTGTAGTTTGGGACCGCCATGAACTTGGCGTAGCACGGCCGCCCGAGAATGGCGTGGTACGCGCCCCTGAACCCCACCACCTCGAAGGTGAGGGTCTCCTTGCGGAAGTTGTCTGGCGTGCCGAACCAGACAGGCAGATCAATCTGCTCGAGGGACTGGACGCGCTTGCTCGGCGCGATGCCATGGAACGGCATCGTGCTGGGAAGCAGCTGGTCCAACCCGATCTCCAGCAGGCGCAGAGTGTGCGCGTAGAGGATGTTAAGGTTGCTGCCTCCGTCCATCAGCACCTTGGAGAACCGGGCGTTCCCGATGACGGGGTCAACCACCAGCGGGTACTGGCTTGGATTGGGGATGCGGTTCGGGTGATCTTCGCGGCTGAAGGTGATGGCGTCCTCCAACCAGTCGAGGAAGGAGGGAGGGGCCTTCTCCGCAGCGAGGACCTCGTGCCGCTCCCACTTGCGCTGCCTGTTGGACATGTCCACGGTCAGCCCCCCGAAGATGAGGAAGACGTTTTCCACCGCGGGGAAGCCGTCGGCGTCGCCGTCACCCCCATCCTTCATGGCATCGCCATCCTTCGCGGCGGCGCGGCTGTAGTATCTCTTGAGCAGGTCGCACTGCTCAAGGGTGTGGTTGACTGGCGTCTTGTGGTACGGACAGGGCTTCTTCAGCATGTCGTCGAACACGCTGTGGCCTCGATGGGCCGCTCGAGGGCCCCTTCGAGCTGGGTCGACAGCGAGGGCCTCGTCGTCGTCGTCGTCGCGCCCCTACGCGCGCTCCTCGCGGCGCGACTTCTTGCCTTTCTTGCCCCGCTTGTGCTTCTGTTGGGGCTCCTTGGACTTGTTGCCCTCCGCGAGCGCGTCGTCCACGCACTTGCCCTTCTTCCCGTCGAAGATGGCCCCCACCGCCTCCTCACCGAAGGCGAAGCTGGTGGCATGTCGAACAGCTCGTTGGAGTCGACCGGCGGGCTGCGCCCGAGCTCGCGCATGAGGTCCCGGCAGGTCGTGCCCTCGAGGAAGTCGTGTATGATCTCGGACTAGGCCACGCTCGGGAGCTCCATGCAGCGCTTGGAGAAGCGCCATATGAAGTCCCGGAGCGACTCGCCGGGCTTCTGGGTGCACGCGTGAAGGACCGATACGGCGAACCAGAGAGGGGGGAGTGAATGGGAGCCGATCAAAATTCTTCTCGAAGGAGATGAAAACTCCAACAAGACGAACGCGGCTTCCAACACACGTCTCCGACTCACTACCAAGGTTGGTCAAGCCCACGTAGCCACTGGAGTGCCACTGGACCTAGGAACCAACACACAACCTTCCGACCCGAGAAACGCAGCGGAAAAACGAACCCTCGAGCCTACAGACCCACACCGGTCAGACCGATGAGCACCACCGGTCAGACCGGTCCCTGCTGGTGAAACTGAGCAACTTCCACTAAGTATCTCTACACCGGTCAGACCGGTGAAACACACCGGTCAGACCGATGGCAGCCTGAAAGCCCCCAAGACACCAAACAGGCCAACCGACCACCAAACGGACCCAAACTCGAAACAGAAGGCAACACGGGACAACAACAAACACACCAAGACGTTCACCCGAGCAAGAACCCACAAGGGCTCGCACCGGCCGACCGGTCAAGAGCACCGGTCGACCGGTGTAGCTCCGGCGGCTCGGGATGAACAAAGACCCGCGGGTCAACTCCCCCCAAATCCAAATCTCGATCTCCCGAATCGCTCCACGTACTTGAACAAGACTTTGGGGATATCATGAACACCTCATGAGGAGTTCATAGCCAAGTTTAATCCCACCAAAACTCGTCCAAAAAGGAGGAATCGAAGAAATCCCGCCGAGAGCACTTCCAACCCAAGAACTCAAGAAACCCCAAAATCGAGCACCTTTACTCACGGATTTGGGAGGGGAATCACAACCCAAAGAACCACGAAGGGTTCCCACAAATTTCCCCCATCAAATCCCCAAGAGAAAGGCCCCGAAAACAACCCAAAGAAATCACCGAGAGAGGGCTCCGAAAATCACCACCATGAACAACCGGGGAAAACACATCCAAACCTTGAGGAACCACGCCGAATCATCTATACATGAAACAAAGGTTTGTACAAGGTCTAGCAAGCCACCCGATCATCCATCCCTCTCTACAAGATCTCTCCGTGAAGCTCTCTTGCTAGTCCTAGAGAAAACCTAAGGAAAATAGGTGGAAAATAGGAAAACTAATGAGCTAGGGTTCAAAGAGTTGGCTGCCATCCTCTCACCTCTTGGGTTATATGGAGGCAACCGAATGTCTAAAATGCCCTTCTCTACTAACTAGGGATACAAGCCCCTCAAGGGCGGATTTGGAATTCTTGATGTCTTCACCATCGGACGGATGCCCGGCGACCGCACCCTGCGTAGCCTCGCGCAAGCCATGCGATCCTGACGCGTGTCCCCCGCTTCGAAGATTCGGACCGCGTCGTCGCATACCGGCCGACCGGTGCTCCTCACCGGCCGACCGGTCCCCGCCGGCCGACCGGTCCGACCCACCGGTCGGACCGGTCGTGCCGCCGCACCTCCGTCTTCGGTTCTCCGGTCTTGGCTTTATGGATCAACCAAGGAACCCAGTGGTTTTCTGGTGAACCACCGGAAACCCCGCAAACTCGGTGTAGCCTCCGCCAATCTCCACTCATGACTTGGCTCCCACGTAGTCCCGACTCGACCTTGGTTTTGAGGCTCAACCAAGAAACCGTCCACGACTTCATCTTGTCGTTCATGCCACCATGCGGCCCGCACTTGACCCCGCGGCGGCCACCGGTCCCCCCGAACGAAGCCTACTTGTCTTCTCCACACTTGGAGGCCTCACCGCGACGACCTTTCGCGCTTGTTCTTTACCCGCACCAACACAAGTCAAGCCGCAACCCCGCACCCGCAATACTTAGCCAAGAATCAGTCCACACAACGTTGTCAATCACTCATCACACAAGGAAGCGACCATTCACCGGTCCTCGAACCACACATGGTCCTCAATCTCCCCCTTGATGAGTGCATTGACAACACCCACACGAAAGTAACAAGAGAGAAAAGAAAAAGAAAAGAAACGAACAAAAAGAAACTCCAACAAGCGATCGAAAGCCAAACAAAGGCAAAGAGCAAGATCACTTGAGAAGACAAGTCTCGGACCCCTTAGGCAAGGGCAACGGCTCGACACATCCGAGACAAAACAAAGCTCAAGCAAAGAGCACAAATCATCGAATCAAAGCTCGAACAACCACAAAGAGCTCCCACTGCACCCATGCAAGCTCCCCCTGAACCAATGCACCTCCCCCTGGACGAATGCATGCAAACCACTTGAAAACGGGACATACCGCAAAGACTTTCGGCTCACACCGGTCGACCGGTGCCTAACATGTGTACAGACCAAGCACTCACACCGGTCGACCGTGCTCTTCACCGGTCCGACCGGTGTACAACGAGAGCCCGTAAAATGGCTCGAAACCACCTGAAAACCTTCTAAACACGTCCAACAAGCCATTTCAAGCTCAAACGTCTCCCCCTTGTTGGCAATGCATGAATCAAGCCAAAAATGCAAAAAATGCAACCTAGAGCTTCTCAAATAGACAAAATTCAACAAAGAATGCTACACATGTCCAAATGAGCAAGTTAGATGCTCTACGGCTTCGTATCGATCTCAACTACATGATCACCAAGTTTCACAACCATTGGACGAAGCTAAGATGGATTTTGGCAATTTTGCGAAAAACTTGCCTCTCATGAGCAAAGTCCTAAACATGATCAAAGCATATCAAAATGGCAAAGCCACACAAACTTCATGCTAGGACAGCCATTCTAATCATAAGACCATCACAAACACCCACAAGCACCTCATGTCATGTCAAAGCCACCGAGCCATGTGCCTACTTCTATGTATGAGACTTCTCATTGGTAGGCATCATGCAACGGTTTAGCACCCAAAGCGAATTAAATTCAGCACATATGACATGGGAACATAATTTCCAAGCATTTTTCATTTCATTTTCAGATTTGTAAATGGTACATGAAATGTCTTTGCGACAAAAAGGAACTTATGCCCCTCCACAAGATAGAACAAGAGGGCTAAACATTCATGATGGCAAATGAGCCTTTGGCCCCATACGATCAATAAACTAGCTATCCAACCACAAATTAAGCATAGCCAAGCCACTAAAAACATGCCAAGATCATATAAAGGCATTTACACATGAGAGAGCATACACATGACATTTTCAAGAGCATAGCTATCAACCATGGATTATTCATCAAGATCATCAAGAGCTAAGCCAAACTAACCATAGCATACCAAACAAGCTCACAAAGACATATATCTCATTCCATGGTGAACAATGTATATGAGAGAAGCTTTTCCTAACCAATGCAAATGATACAAAATGCATGCAATCTAAGATACAAGGATGCTTATACATCATGTTACATATGCCATGCCAAATGCAAGAAATGCACAGAGGAAAGCTATACAAATGCTACAAAGGAGCTCCCACACACAAAGCTCACAAACCACCGGCTCCTCGAGGGGAGGCAAAAAGGGCTCGACACCACCGGCAAAAGAGCAAAGGAGCACCAAACTCACAAGCTCCCCCTAAACTCATGCATTAAGGCCAAAGAGCGTACAAAGCTCACCTTACACACATGAGATAGAGAAGGAGCAAAACAAACCAAGTGTCTTGACCAGGGCCACACACTCGAAGGTCACAAATACACTTACCTTTATCATTTCTTCACAATTCACTCATCCTTGTCCACCATTCCCGAAAGTGATGCACCTACATATCACCACCGGGATATGAAGCCGAAGAACCACCCCCCCGATATCAACCAAATGTTCTCCGGCTATCCACCTGCAACTCAAAACCAAGAGCGAGAGCGAGCAAACGACTCAACACTGGGGTTAGTTCCAAATGTGTAAAACCAGTGCCTAGCCATTTGCTCGAAAGTGGGGTTAGCACAAACCAAACCATCTTTCCTACCAAACTACCTCCACGAACACCACTACGGTAACCACCATGAGGGAACCAACCCTCTCTGCCTGGAGGAGGACCAAAACCACGAAAGAAGGCTCGTGGACTGTCCCTCCTCTCCTTCTCAAAGCTAAGACTCCTCCCATCCCAGTAGTGAGCTCGAGGGGGAGAATGCCTAGCAACCGACCTCCCCGCAAACTTTCCAGCCCAACCACCGTAACCACGAACTCCAGAACCAAACCTCGCACCTGTACGAGCACAAAACCCAAACCGTCGCCCGTCCGGGCTCGAACCGGCCCGACCGGTGCCCCTCACCGTCCGACCGTGTAACCGGGCAAAGCAAAGCACCTCCAACAGCCTTCCACTCTCCCCAAGCCCGAACTGACCTCACACTCGCCTTGGACCTAGGCGACTACACACAAGGCTCAAGTACACCATCGAAAGGGTGATACTTGTCCTTGTTAGCCCACTCCTTCGCCATTCTCTCCTCACGCTTCCTCTTGAAGCAAAACGCTCTCTTGTGACCATCCTTTCCACAAAACTCACAATGGAAACGAATCGATCTGGACTTAGGCTTGGGATGAGCCTCTTCACAAGGCTTCTCACTTGGTTTCTCACTAGGCGTTTCACTTGCCTTCTCACTCGGTTTTTCTATTGGTTGGTTTGGCTCGGATGCAAACTTGTCTTTGGGTGTGGGTTGTGGTGGAACCGAAACATTCCCAAATTTCCTTTCTCTCTCACCACTGCCCTTACCAACCTTATCCAATCCCAAGGCCCAACCGTCAAAGCGCTTACAGCTAGCAATCATCATACCAAGCTGAGGTTCTTGACTTGACAACCAACTCAGCGCTTCACGCAACTTATCATTCTCATCTTGCAAGCGACCAACACATTTTGCAAGATCCAAATTCTTCACAGCATGCAACTCACATGTAGAGCAAGAAGTAGGAATAGGCACTTTCAAATCAGCCTCAAGCGAAACAATGCGAGAACGGAGCTCAAGAATTTTATCATGCGTACTAGGGCAAGAAGTGCAAGCACCAAGCAAAGTGGGTCTAGATTGTAGCTCACCCAACTCAACCCTAAGCACATCTAGTTCCTCACACTTGGAGGCATACTTCTCCCTAAGATCAGTCAAGTCCGCCTAGGAAAGCAGAGCAATCAACACAATCATTTTCATCGAAACAACGGGGCTAGCCTTAAGCGAATCAATTTCAAGCTTGCTATCAAGAACCCGTGTTTCTAGCTCGACCACTCTAGTCCTAGCATCCTCGAGCAAAGATCTAAGCTCCTTCCTAAGCTTCTTAGCCTCTCTAAGCATGTGATCGCGATTATCAAGCAAGTCAACCAACTCCTCATTCTCCTTGCGCAAAGAGGAGAGCTCATCACATACCTCATCCTCAGAATCCAAGTCCGAGGCGTCCTTCTGGCTTCTCTTGCTGCTCGAACTGCGAGCCATGCCGCAGAAGTCGTCCTTGAGGCTTAGGCCTGTCACACAAAGGCCGTTGAGATACTTGACGATGTTCTTCTTCTTCTTCTTCTTGTCATCCTCTTCGTCTTCACCACTCGAGCTTGAAGACGTGTCCTCGGAATTAGACTCGATGTCGCTTGATCTCTTCATCTTCTCTCGAGACCGCGTCTTCTTCTCATGTCCATGATCCTTCTTCCTGGACTTCTTCTTCTTGTCCTTGAACTTGTGCTTGTCGTGGCTGTTCACCTTTGGACACTCGGCGAAATAGTGTCCAATCTTGCCGCACTTGAAGCATGTCCTCATGTTCCTCCTCATGTTCACTCGGTTCTCGTGCAGCCTCTCGAACCGCCTCGTCAACAGCGCCAGCTCGTCCTCTCCAAGGTCATCAAACTCCTCATCTGGCATAGACATCAAAGAGGAAAAGGAGAACATCCTGGTGGATGGGTTAGAGTTAGTCTTTCCTTTGGAACCACCAACGAGGGCAAGACTATGGGAATCAGTCGGCCCCTCGAGCTTGGCAGTCATGCCCATATCCACCTCAGCCGACTTGAGCTTCGAGAACAGCTCGTTCACCGTCAGAGTATCATACCTCTCCGACTCGACTATGGCTTCGAACTTTCCGCCCCATATCGTACGATCCAAAGAGTGTAAGAGCTTGACCGCTCTATCATGATCATCGTATGGGATCACGTCCACATTGGCCCTCATGTTGTTCACCACCACCGTGAACCTCTGAAACAAGGCATCGATGGACTCACTGGGGAGATGAGTGAAGTTCTCGTACTCTCTCCGGTAGGTCACATACATCCGTGCCCTCGAACTCGGGCGTTCCCAACATGAGCCTCCTTCAACACCGCCCAAATCCTACAAGCCAAGTGCTCGGTGTGCACCCGATCGAACTCGGGCCGACACAAAGCACGAAACAAGTAGTCGACCGCCTTATTGTTGGCGTCGAATCCGTCCCTCGACCCCGGAGCAAGGAAATCCATCGCCGGGACATAGCCTGTGTCCACCGTGACATCCCAAAGAAGCTGACCCTTTCCGCGGAGGAACGCACCCATCCGCTTGCTCCACATCTGGTAGTTCTTGCCATCGAAGTGTGGAGGACCCGAACCCCGTTCCTGGTACGCCATCCTTGGATCTTAGACTGGTACGCCATCCTTGGATCTAATACCACTTGAAGGACCGATACGGCGAACCAGAGAGGGGGGAGTGAATGGGAGCCGATAAAAATTCTTCTCGAAGGAGATGAAAACTCCAACAAGACGAACACGGCTTCCAACACACGTCTCCGACTCACTACCAAGGTTGGTCAAGCCCACGTAGCCACTGGAGTGCCACTAGACCTAGGAACCAACACACAACCTTCCGACCCGAGAAACGCAGCGGAAAAACCAACCCTCGAGCCTACAGACCCACACCGGTCAAACCGATGAGCACCACCGGTCAGACCGGTCCCTGCTGGTGAAACTGAGCAACTTCCACTAAGTAGCTCTACACCGGTCAGACCGGTGAAACACACCGGTCAGACCGATGGCAGCCTGAAAGCCCCCAAGACACCAAATAGGCCAACCGACCACCAAACGGACCCAAACTCGAAACAGCAGCAACACGGGACAACAACAAACACACCAAGACGTTCACCCGAGCAAGAACCCACAAGGGCTCGCACCGGTCAGACCGGTCAAGAGCACCGGTCAGACCGGTGTAGCCTGGGCAGCTCGGGATGAACAAAGACCCGCGGGTCAACTCCCCCAAATCCAAATCTCGATCTCCCGAATCGCTCCACGGACTTGAACAAGACTTTGGGGATATCATGAACACCTCATGAGGAGTTCATAGCCAAGTTTAATCCCACCAAAACTTGTCCAAAAAGGAGGAATCGAAGAAATCCCGCCGAGAGCACTTCCAACCCAAGAACTCAAGAAACCCCAAAATCGAGCACCTTTACTCACGGATTTGGGAGGGGAATCACAGCCCAAAGAACCACGAAGGGTTCCCACAAATTTCCTCCATCAAATCCCCAAGAGAAAGGCCCCGAAAACAACCCAAAGAAATCACCGAGAGAGGGCTCCGAAAATCACCACCAAGAACAACCGGGGAAAACACATCCAAACCTTGAGGAACCACGCCGAATCATCTATACATGAAACAAAGGTTCGTACAAGGTCTAGCAAGCCGCCCGATCATCCATCCCTCTCTACAAGATCTCTCCGTGAAGCTCTCTTGCTAGTCCTAGAGAAAACCTAAGGAAAATAGGTGGAAAATAGGAAAACTAATGAGCTAGGGTTCCAAGAGTTGGCTGCCATCCTCTCACCTCTTGGGTTACATGGAGGCAACCGAATGTCCAAAATGCCCTTCTCTACTAACTAGGGATACAAGCCCCTCAAGGGCGGATTTGGAATTCTTGATGTCTTCACCATCGGACGGATGCCCGGCGACCGCACCCTGCGTAGCCTCGACGCAAGCCATGCGATCCCGACTCGTGTCCTCCGCTTCGAAGATTCCGGACTGCGTCGTCGCACACCGGTCAGACCGGTGCTCCTCACCTCCTCACCGGTCAGACCGGTCCCCGCCGGTCAGACCGGTCAGACCCACCGGTCAGACCGGTCTGGTGCTGCTGCACCTCCGTCTTCGGTTCTCCGGTCTTGGCTTTGTGGATCAACCAAGGAACCCAGTGGTTTTCTGGTGAACCACCGGAAACCCCGCGAACTCGGTGTAGCCTCCGCCAATCTCCACTCATGACTTGGCTCCCACGTAGTCCCGGCTCGACCTTGGTTTTGAGGCTCAACCAAGAAACCGTCCACGACTTCATCTTGTTGTTCATGCCACCATGTGGCCCGCACTTGACCCCCGCCGGCCACCGGGTCCCTCGAACGAAGCCTACTTGTCTTCTCCACACTTGGAGGCCTCACCGGCGACAACTTTCGTGCTTGTTCTTCACCTGCACCAACACAAGTCAAGCCGCAACCTGCACCTGCAATACTTAGCCAAGAATCAGTCCACACAACGTTGTCAATCACTCATCACACAAGGAAGCGACCATTCACCGGTCCTCGAACCACACATGGTCCTCAACGTGCGCAGGTCCCGGGAGTTCCCATGGCGCACGTACGTCGCTTGGAAGTTCCCCACGAAGGTGCGGACTAGATCGTCCCAGTTGTGGATCTGCCTGGCCGGCAGATGCTTGAGCCACGTCCGCGCCGAGTCGGCGAGGTGTAGTGGTAGGTTGCGGATGATGACCTCGTCGGTGGTGGCTCTGCCCAGCTGGCACGACAGGCGATAGTCGTTGAGCCATATACGAGGGTCTGTCTCCCCTGTGTATTTGTCGATCGACATGGGCTGGCGGAAGCTTTGAGGAAAGCTCGCCATGCGGATCTCCCGGCTGAACACGCGGGTCCCCGGGGGCTCCGGCGTCGGCGAGTGGTCCTCTCGGCTGTCATAGCGCCCACCTCACCGTGGGTGGTAGCCTGCCGCCGCCCGCGTCTCTACGTTGCCCGTCCGCCGGGCGTTGATGACATTGCGAGCGTCGCCGTCTTGGGCCTGCCCGTGTGTGTCAAGAATCCGCTCCTTGACCGGCGTGCGTCCTTGGTTGGCGGGCTGCCCCGCCGCGCCGCCCGCGTGCATTGATGCCTCAGGGCCTTGCGCGCCCCCGTCATCCCACGTGCTCCCCTGCTGGCGGATGCGGGACACCGAGCTCTCGGCCTGCTGCACGACTGCTTGCTCGATGAGCGCCTGTGCCTTGCGGTGCAGGTTCCGCACCTCGGGCGTTGAGGGGGCGGGCATGGCCCGCAGCATTGTCGCGGCAGCGATGAGTTTTTGGCACGATCGCGGGGGCGTGTTTGGGTTGTCGACGTCGAAGTCAGTGTTTATGCGTTCGCGGGCTTGCTTGCCCAGCTCGCGCGCACGCTCGCCGCGCGCGGAGGCTTCCCCGGCGATGGAGGCGCAAAGTAGCCACACCGCGCGATACTCCTCCACGAGTTTGGCTTCGAGCTCGCGCGCTTGGGCCAGCTGCGTGTTGATGTCGGCACCCCTCGGCGATGAGGGGGGAGGCACGCTTGGCCCCGCGCCTGGTGCGGTCCAGTTCTCGGGTCGGGGGGAACTTCTCTGTCGCCAGCTTTCGCCGCGTTCGCGGCGTTTGCTTGGTCATTGGCAAGCACGACGCAGCACTCCCGCGCGAGGTCGTAGCTCCCGGCGCTGGAGTTGTCGGAGTAGCCGAACCAGTAGTCCACGGCGTCGAGGAACCGCTGGAACATCATTGGGTCCGGCACGCCGGAGAAGTCCCACTCCGCATACCTGTGCGAAGTGGCGGGCGACAGCTCGCTGGCGGAGACGTGGTACGACTTGTCATTGGTGGTGGCGGTGAGGTTCCTAGTCGCCGGGGCGTGGCGGCCGGGACGACCCTCGCGCGCCGCCACATCGGTGCCGGCGGACGAGGCGTGCTCCATTGTGGCGCCGCGCAAGCCGAGGGGGGAACCGCGGCCCGAAACCGCACGCCTCCCCGTCGGAGCGGTTGCCGTCTCGTCGCTGATCGCGTCGCGTTGCGAGGCGACGCACGTGGCCCGTCATCGTTCCGTCCGCGCGCTCGTCGAGAGCGCCGACCGGAGCGTCGACGACGTCGAGGTGCCGAAGGGCTCGCGGCGTCCGCTTGGGCGGGCGCCGGGCGTCGCAGGCGGGCGCGACAGGGACCGATCTTGGCCCGGTTGGCCGCCGCGAGCGAAGCTCGTCGCGGTTGGTGATGCGCATGAGGTAGCCATTCCCCGTGGCCTGAAAGTTCAGGCTCCCGAACCGGATTTTGAACCCGGCGGGGAGGGGGTCCAAGCTGCCCATGGAGTACCTCTGGCCCCGGTACTCGGTGCGAATCACCATCGAGATGGCTGGTGGGAGCTGATCTTCAGCGCGCGTCCCCTACCTGGCGCACCAACTGTCGGTGCGGAAAGTAGTCCCGGCACTAACTAGTAAGAAGCGCTGAGATCTATCTCTCGATGGCTGGTGCTGAGCAACTAGTGATACTGGTTTTTATCCTGGTTCCGACCGGGGGCCCTACGTCCAGCATAGGTGTGCTCGGGGCACTATATTGCGTTGCACTGTGGTGCTCGTAGAGGGGGGCTACAAGCGAGGCGGGAGAGGAGGTCGGGCCTCTAGGTCCCGGAGGTACTGATTGAGGCAAGCGCCAATATCGTGGTGAAGGCGGAAAGCGTAGGGGAAATCGCCGTCCGTCGTCCCCCTTTGTGGCTAGGGGGCTGCCCCTCCTTTTATAGGCGAAGGAGGAAGCAGTTTACAAGCATGCCACACTGTTCTAGCTACGTGGGGAGGTATGGCGTATAGTGCCATGGAGTAGACGGTTGTCCTGGCGAATCTCGCTTCTGGCGGGGCGTCATGGCGTGTCCTGTGCGCGTCCAAGAGCGGCTTCGAGGGGGGTGGCGTAGAGGTCGCTCGTTCGAGGGCCGTCCGCATGAGGATTCGAGGGTGCGGTGCACCGGCCGTGCGGGAGTGGGTGGTACAGTGCCACGGGGCGGTTGCTGACCACGCCGCACAGCGTCACACAGTGGCGGGGATGGCTGCGCCACGGAAGTTGGCAAAGCTGTGCCGGGGCATGATTCCCAGGCGTGTAGTGGTGTGGATTCGCCTTTGACTTAGTGCCTGCAAATGGCAGTGCATTAAATGCCTCTGTCGGAGGAGCAAGTATGGAGGTGGCGGGCCTGTGAACCCCTCGAGCGAGACGGAAACTCGCTCGAGGGGGCGCTTGGCTCTCGACCGAGGCGGGGCCTCGCGCGAGGGGGGCGTCCAACCCTCGAGCGAGGCGGAGTCCCGCTCAAGGGTCGTCCGACCCTCGAGTGAGACGGAACCTCACTCGAGGGGGCGACCGACCCACGAGCGAGGCAGATTTGTACCGGGGCGACGCCGTACCCCTCGAGCGGAGCGGAGTTTTCTGCCCGAGGGTGGCTGGGCCGATTGTTTGATGGGCCGTGGGTCCGTGGGTTTGTTTTGTGCGTGTGTTTTAGGTTCGTTCGCGTTTATTTTTTACGAGCTTAAGCGGGTTTCCCCTGGTTGTTTAGGGAACCCTCATGGCTGTCCCCGATAAGACTGACCTTAAGTGGTATACATGTACTCCCTCTATTCTCTTTTGATAGTCCTATTTCTCCTTGGCACAATGATCAAGGAAAAATAATCTTATTTATCATCCCTTTAAACATTACATTTGGTATTCCTCATAAACAAGTGATTCATTATGATCAGATTTCTTGATAGTCACGTAGCCGATCACGCATTGAAGAATGAGAGGTCATTAATAGGATAGACATTTGGAATGAAATAAGACTATCAAAAAAGATTTTTCAGATTTCGAAAATAATCCCACCAAAATAGAAAGGAGGGATTAGAATTTTAAGTACTATAATAGTATAGTTGCTCTAAAAGAATGTTAAGCAAACTAACATGGAACTAAATAAACAAGTTTTTCTGCGAATTAGTTGGACTGATGTGATGTGGAGGTGGGGAGAGAAAAGTAAGATACGACAACACACCAGATTATTGTGGTTATTATGGTGCAAAACTATATATGAGAGGGAAAAGGAAGATGGTCAATTATAGTGTCATTCCTATCTTGTGAACAAAGGTTGTCTATGGAGATGATAAAATTTTGTTCGTGATCATGATTTGGAGCTAAAATTACAAAATTATTGCTATGTGTCTTTGAACAATTATGAGGCCTTAAAATTAACTCTGGAGAAGTGAAATATTTTGTTATGGAGAGGCCAAGCAAGAGGAGAAATAGTACACTATTTGAATGCGATGCTCTAGCCTTCAAGTACTTCAAAATCCTGATGCACCACTGTATGCTCTATAATGTGGACTAGGCTGTAATTGAAGATAGATTCAAATGTAAGCTAAGTACTCCCTCTATTATTACAAATTATATATTGTTTTCGTATTTCTAAATACACAAGAAAATGTATGAATCTAGAAATACCAAAATTACCTACAAGTTGGGACATATAGAGTACTTGGAAGACCAAACATTTATCTTATGGATTGGTTTTATTGAATTCAATCCTTAGCTTCCCAAGTTCGTGATGTCATCTTTAGAAATCCCAAATGGTGTCCTTAAAATATTGGATTTTTATAGGTCTAAATTCTTTTGGCAAAGCAATAACAATAAGTAGAAATATTGCCTAGCTAAATTGGATATTTTGTGTTGTTCGAAGGATTAATTAAGAGAGTTTGGGCATAACAAATCTATTGACTATAAATAGATACCTTCTAAGTAAATGGTTATTTAAACAACTGAATTGCTATACTTAGAAATAAATATCTGAGTTGGAAGTGTTTTTCACATGTTAGAATAAAATATTTTGTCTCATATTTTGGAAATGTCTTTTAAAAGCTAGAGAAGATTTTCTACAATGTGGAACCTTCAAAATAAGTGATGGTTAACAAACTATATTGTGGGAATATTGTTGTATATGACTTAACTACTTAATATAGAGCAATACCCTAGCCTATATAATATCACCCATTATCCCCACACTATGGTGGCAAATGCTATCAATGAATATATCTTTTTGAAGGGCTCTAGATGGGGATAAGCTATCCAACGGGAGGGACATTTTTGACAGGGTCTAGGTAAACACGTGTGTTTTTTAGTCTAGTCTATGCATGACTATGTGATGAACTAGACATTCCTTTTACAAAAACTTATTTGGAAGTTGAAGATACCTCTTCCAATTAAAAAAATATTTTGGTGGCTTAACTATGAGGAATTGGATTGGTAGCTAGTTGAAAGTGCATCTAGGCCCCCTAGTGGGTTTTGATGATAATGACAATTATGATTAAGGCATCAAGGGATTTAATCTTGTATTGAGAAATGTGCAGGGATAAAAGAAAGAAAAGTATTAGAGATCAAAGGATGACCCCCTCCTCTCTGAAAGCATGTTGTTGGAGCTCAATTGGTTAGTTTAATTCATTTTTATTTTGAAATTGAGTATGAACATCATCATACTATAAAAAGGGGTGCGAAGAGACTGCTGGAAGGTGTGAAAGTGCTTAATTGACATACTAACTACCCAATGAGAGTCACAAATTCACGCACAAGCATCGTACAGGTTCCAGCCCCACCGAAAGATCTAACCCTATATATGTCGGATGATGCGGTGGAGGTCGGAAGACCCGATGGTTGGTCTCGAGGATTTACTGTCTGGTGTTGGATGTTCCAAAAGTTGGTGTCAGATCATTCGATAGTGTTTGAAATCCATGTTTAAGTGATAATTGCCTTGGATCTTTCATCCATGTGTTGGCCTGTAACCCCTTGGCAACTCCCAACGGCTAGTTTTGGGAATTGGGTATAAATACCCCCATCACCCCTCTATTCATTGTTCATGACCCAACTCGAAATAAAACACTAGCTCACAAATAGAGATAAAAATCATATTTTTGTATCCAACATTATATAGACCCCCTAAATATGTGCATATTCGACTTTAATGGCCTCAATGCCTTTGCAACTATTTAGTAGACTATTTTTTTGCATATGGGCTTGCAAAGTGTGATAAAATAAATTGTAATGCATATGACAAGATATATGAAGCAACAAAGTGTAAACCAACATTACATAAAAAATATTATCACACCATAGCTAAAGGTTCAACATCACACTATTATTCCGTAGCACAAATAAGTCTTACAAATTTAAAAAGTTCACTTGGCACACCACACATAACACCATAAAAAATAGAAGTCCATCAATTAAAACATGAATAAAAGATAGATAGCCTTCTTCTCATCAATTTCACTCTCCCTTCAACAATCACAAAAAAGGAAGAGCTACTCATAATCATCACCCTTCTCATTATCATTCTCATCCTCATCATCATCTTCTCCTTCAGCTTGTTGTTCTAACTCAGGGCCGAAGCCATCAGAGGGAGTGCCTTCATCATCCACTGAAGTGTGAATATGATATGTGCATTCTTCACCTCCACAACAAATGAACTTCTCATCATCACCACCACGAGGAAAATCTTGAGACGATGGACCTTCCTCATCCCAAGGGTTATAGAAGGAAGGTGGAGAAGAGAAAAACATAGGCTCATGGAGAGGAGAGTGAGGAATACCATCTTTATCTAAGATTCCTTTTGACTCTTCTCTAACTTGAAGAGCTGCTCATCCATATATACTTCTTATGCTCATGAATCTCAGTGGCATTGTGGCAGCAAGCATTGAAGCATGCAAAAAGTCCTTGAGAAATGAAAGTAAGGAAGCCTATAGGAGCACCATGAAAAGTGAAGGCCCATGAGATGTTGATGGTAATTGATATGGACCTTGAGAAGAAGATGAGTCTCAAACCTTATGAATGAGGAATTATTAGTAAAATGCTTTCCAAGCTTGAGAAGCTTCTCAAGCTTACCCATGGGAGGCTTGTATGGGAAATGTACCTTGCCAATCAATATATAAAGCCCGGTCACATGCTTGATGATATGGAAGATGTAGGGAGCATAGTGAAAACACTCTTAGGAGAATGTGACCAGATGATAATCTCATTCCAAACAAAGTCAAACACTGCAAAGTGGGGGTTGACTGGGAGCGCCATCTTAAAAGGCAAGTTCTTAGCCCCATATGAGACTTTGTTAGAATCACCACCTCTAGGAGTGAGAGTGAATCTAAACAGCTGATTAAGCAGCGTGTAGTAGGGTGTGAGACCACTAATCTTGCCAAATTGAATCTTCCTATAAGCTTTGTCATACATGAAAGCCAACTTGCTCAAGGATGTGACCCTTGTGCAAGTCATTGTTCTGATGATTATAAAAGTTGAATCCAAAGAGACAAGAAATGGTTGATAAAGTGATTAAGCAGCGCTTCCCACCAAAATATTAATGCATAATCTTGTATCCACCATCAACAAAAAGTGTAGCATAAAATTGACATACAACTTTTTCATTCTAATCACATTGAAACTCCATAATCTTGATAAGATTCTTGCTCACACAAGCTTCATACACATATTCAATGATGGGCAAAGATATGCTTCTCAAATAAGACCAATCAATGTATTTCATTTCAGGGGTGGCATGGGCCTTTTCCATGACGTCAAATTCATACCGATGACCTTGATGAGGCAGCCTAAAGTGAGAATCACCCTTAAAGTACTTGATATGGGCTCTAGGATCCTCACCATACCTAAGATGCCTCACATCATGAGTCCCTTTCATGTAATCCACCATCGCTCTATCCTCACTTCTCCTAATCAATGGCTCCATCCTCAGCAACATCCTCTCAAGACTAGACAAGTTGATGTTATCATCATAGGCATCTTCAGTAGCATGAACATTGGGTCCTCCACCCTAGCATGAGGGCCATGAGCAGTAGCTTGAGGTATTGGGCGGCCTCTTCCTTGAGCATGAGATGGAACATCCTGGGCCTTGGTCCTTTTGCCTCTTACTTGAATTTCGTTGATTTCTTCTTTAAAAGCGGTCTCATGAGATGAATCCAATGGACTAGGTGAGGGTTGAGAAATTTTCTTGCCCTTAGTGCGAACCACATAGAAAAAAGATATGAGAGATACTTTAGATGGAAGCTTATGAAGAAAAAAGGTGGCGTGCATAGGACCCTATCGGGTCATCTGACACAAGGTCAGAAGATCCGACATATCCAGTGTCTGCCCATGAACACATGAATCGAAGGATTTAGCCCACCATATAAAGCAAGATCATAGACATTAGTTCGAAACTACTAGATAAACCAATCCCCTGAAGGAAATCTTCTAGGACAAACCACATTGAGAGAATCAGAGATGAGATTTTTGAATGAATACCTTGATGATTTCTCACACAAATCGAATGAACCCGAATGGGAATCGATCCTTCCGAGGCTTGGACAAGAGCAACAAAATCGCACGATTGAAATGCAAGAACTCCTCAGATGCTTGTTTGAGGCAGAAATGGATGTTGGGGTGTTTGAAAGGAGTTTGGCTTCTGAGGCTAGGGTGGTTGAGTATTATAGTTGAGGCACCTGTCAAATGATCTGATGAAGCGTGTTGGATGTCTCTACACAGGACAGAGATCCATCTAGATATGCAGTTCAGTGTTTCGGCGCCCGTCGGAAGATCCGATAGAGAGTTGGGAGACTTGACACGAGATAGGGATGGCTCGAAAGAACCTGTCGAATGCCCTGACACCCATCAGATGATTCGGTGTAGTGTCGGAAGACCCGATAGAGATGAGAACATCCCAACTAGTGAATTCCAAGAGCTAATCTTTGCAATGATTCACCAAGGGTTTTGGTATGAGAGAGATTTAAGGTGTTTAACTCAAGCTTTGACAGCAACTTGTTCATCTCAAGAACACTTGAAGCATTTTTGGACATTGATTTATTCGCATGTGTAAGCTTGCTTCTAGACGGTTAGCGTGTTGCCCAATTGTGTTCCCACTTTGTGTGGAACATCCGAGAATGTTTGTATTACCCACCTCTTTGTAAAATTTTATAGTAAGTGACTTAATCCTCATTTGTGGTTGATTGGATGAGGTAAATGGTTAGTGAAGACCCGACTCTTTGTGAGCTTCTCATTTAGCATTCTTTCTGGACATGAACTTTGGTAAACAAATTCTTGTCTTGTGTGCTTGTTGTGATCCTTTGTTCCATTAACCTTGGAAGGTTGTTCTATATATTTGAGTAGTTGCTATCATATCTTTGTCTTGCAGTAGCTTCCCATTTTTATTTGCAATCTTTTGATTAAAATAGATTTGGCAGATTCCATTTTTATTTTGAATTTCGCCTAATCTTTCTCCTAGTGTCAGAAGATCCGACACAGTGCTGGAAGTTCCAACCCATCGGAAGATCCGACACTTCGTCTGAAGTTCCAACAACCATTGCAAAGTTTTCTTGAAAAAATTTAAGTCACCATATTCACGCTCTCTATGCATCACAAGATCCTTTTAGTAGTGAAAAAAATGATGTTTCTATGATTGTAATGAGACAATTAAACATCTATTTTTATTGTCAGCATGGTAAAGCTATTTGAGAATTGTTCATATTGCTATCAGGCTAACTCCACCTAAATCCATCATTCACATGCTTGTGAAATGGTTAACCCGCATAGGTAAGAAGGAAGAAGATTTTTTTTTGGAGGTTGTTGCACTCATGTGGGCAATTTGGGGTTCATAATGATATCATTTTTGAGAAAAGGGTTCACTTCTCTTATAGGTAGTAGTTAGGGGAGCTTATTGGCTGCAATATTGGTGTGTGCCACAGTAAGCTATTAGCAAACAAGGTATCGGGGTCATCGCTTTGTATATCTTTACTAAAAATTGATGGAGAAGCAACAATTTATTTTACTTATAATTATTTTTCTTTATTTCGTGAATTGTTACCTTTCTTAATTTTGTTGGACCAACTTCAAAGCTGAACTGGATGTGTGGTTGCAGAGACCGGAACAATTATATCTTCTCATTTTTTTCTAAAAAGCTTGTGTCGCTACCAAACACTTCAACGCGATTTACAGCAAAGTGGTCACACTGAACGAACGCATACAAGAGCAGCTGCGCCACTGACACCACAAGCACGATCTTCGACATCGTAACGCTCACACTGAACGAACGCATAAGTTCAGGAGACGCTGAACTGCTGATGAACCACGCAATATCCCAACTCTACAGGCAAACAAAGCAAAAGGGGCCAGAGATGGTTCATCAATCTCCGACGATCCTTCCCACCACTATTGTGCAAACCAAACAAGTAACGAGCACCACAAGATTTGAAACCCATTTGCTACACCAGCTCGGATATTAAAACTACTCCCTCCGTCCAGATTTGATATGCATATAACCATGTAACATAAAGACCAAGGAGAACTTTAATTTTTCTCTGTGATGCATCAACAAACAAGCCATCCAACTAAGCAACTCATGACATGATTAGCTCTAACTAGGAATACACATATCATTCATGGACACTTTTTATTTTGTTATACGAAGATCAAATCAGGACGGAGGGATAACGACAGCATAAATGTGATCCAATGGAGGTTTTCTCCTCTTTTTTCTCCCAGAACATATGTAGAATCCCAAAGTTAATTTGTATTTTTCTGAATCTGAAGTAGAGCCAAATTTCGAATTTAAACTTTCTTTTGTAGATACATTTTTCTCGACAAGTACTGCCGAGAACGATCATGGACACAATAGACTGAACTAATTTAAGTCGGGTACAGGTCGACACAAACTGTACAAAGATGCCCTTCACCAACACATCAAATTAAGGAAGAGCTGCAGTCGGTTAAATCAGTTCCCCCCATTCTCACCAAGTACGCAAACGATGCTTATTACCATACCCTAAAAATTGCTGATTACCATTCAAACTATACTATGACCGGGTATTTGCAATCAACAACCAAGATGCACGATGGCCCAGCATTGATTGCACTTGCAACGCTCAACTTTAGGCCTTCACGGCAGCATGAAACTTCTCGATCTCCATCAGTCCCACAAGGTGTGTAGTTGGCAGCAGGAGGCGAAGCAGAGGGAGCATGGATACACCAGCGGGGACTCTGGACCTAACCTTGTCAACTGCAGAAGCCACAACATGGGGAGGTGGGATGCTGTACCACTGGAGATACCACGAGAGGATCACCACATCGTTTTGGGCATCAGGCCATCTGCCTGTGGTCAAGTAACGACGAACATTGTCCTTTAGGTTAGGCAATTCCGCAAAGATGTCTCCCATGCGCTTCATAAGTGACTCCAAGAAGGTGGACTGGATAATTTCTCCATTTGTAATTCTACCATCAACTAATGCTTCATTGTAGGCCAAAGCCACCTGCACATCAGAAAGAATAATCATAGGAACATCACCAAAATGTAGGTGTTTCCGGACTATGAAAATTTGTCAACACGCAGGTAGGAGAGAACTTAAAAAATGAACAAAAAAACAAAATGCTAAAATCTTTGCCAAAAACAATTTTTAGACAGATTGAAACATCCCGAACTGGCACTAAACACCGACATGTCATGCATAGAGTGCTCCCTACATACCTTCAAGTTGGGAAGGAAAAGGGAATCAAAGAAAGGAAAATGTCCAATCTTCAAATGCTCCCACATTGATTCAATTATTGTGTAAAAACTGATATAGACCTGGAAGAGAAATAACTGTCATTAAAAACAAGCTAGCCTATAAGAATTGAGCAGCAAAAAATGTTGTCCAAGTTTACAGTAAGAAACCTGTAACAGTGATGGTCTATCTTTGCTCATACATTCATACAGCACTTGAGAGCAGAATTCTCGAAAATTGCCATTGCATCTGCAGTTAGAAGACATATATTTGAATATAATACAATAATAGGCCATCCAAATGATGTGGCATTCATTTAGTGCTTATTATCCAAGCAGCACTCATCTTTGTGGATATAAGGAAAGAGGACAAAAAAAAAATCACTTGCCTGTTCTTCCATGACTCGGAACACAATTTTGCAAAAGCAATCAAGCTTGGGTTAGCTGAAAAAGTGCTCACGATTTGATCAACCCTGAAGGACCTATGATCATTGGTGTTTGGTTGATTACTGCAGCTAGCAGATGGCGCATCACAAACCTGAAGTTTGATGTAAGCGAACAATAAAATTACAAGTCAGTATCACCTGTCCTCAACTGAGACACTAAGGAACACATCTGCGCAAGTGCAACAAAACATTAACCTCATGCATTGCCCGTGAAATCAAAGACTGGCAGCCAATTGGATCATCAGAGTAGGAGCATGATCCAACTTTTCGCTTTATGTAGAGTACTCCCCCGTTGAATGGATCTGTCTTGTCTCCAAATCTCCACCATGGCTTGTCTATTCGAGGGTCATGATAAGACTATAATGCATTTTTTTCTGAAGAAATGTGATGTATTCAGGATGAGTAAAATACCTTCAGGAGTAAGTTTTATCACCTGAGGCCAATATCTAGGCCCACAAACTCGAATACTCTTAAGCTGCAACAGAATTAGCTCTTTTAGATTATGTAATTTCTTGACTCAAACTTGCATGAGTCTAAACCTGTGTATTTTCTATATACTTAAGTACTTAACCGAACTCTAAAAATATTAGAGCGAAATATTAGCGCGAAAAGGGGAAACGTTGCATGCAAACCGGCAAAACGTGTTACCAAAGTTGATTGTACCAATAGGCAAGTGAAAAATTGCTGAACAGAAATACCCACTTCTCTGAAATTTGACAAGACCATAAATATTCTTCTCCTACGCCAACATTTCTTTAGAAAAATCTTATCTAGCGCTCAAAGTACATTGGTTTGCACCGTAGTAGTTTTTGGGTGCCATCCACTCATAGCTTATACCTTTACTTGACGTAATGATACAAAAACAGCTCACAAGAGTGAATTTAATCATAGGTGTCAATGCAACCATTTTTGGGGCTCGATTTGACATTTGAGGAGACAGTAAAGATATAGTCATCATCCTAGGAAATTTAGCCACAAAGGCATGAGAATGAATGCAATAATAGAGTGGATTTTCAGTTTGATGGACTGGGCAAGATGAAGTGTACATCAGGCTTAAAATTAAATACAGTGGCAGTGCTTATTTCATGTCAATGTAACAGGCAAGCAGTACAGGGTAGTTCAACCACCTCGCCCTTTCATCTCAGAACCTTGAGAAATAAAGAACTCCAATAAACTACTCTTTAGCAAATTTTATCGACAAAAAAACCATAAAAATCCATAATTTTCTTGGCATATATTGTTTTCTGTACCAAAAGCACCAGCATTTTAGTTATTATTGAAAAAAGTTTCTGCCTTGACAATAGTGGAAGAGCATATATTTTGTAAAAAAATGAACAACTGCCAGCTACACAGGAAGTTATTCTGAATATCTGCAAGCCATTACTTCAGACAATTGACGAATATGTCAGTGACTTGAGTACACCTTGTTACAGCATTGTGTTAAACGATAAACATTCGTTGGGCATGTTTCAAGATGTTTATTAAGAATATTGTTTCACCAATTAAAGTAAATCGAATGAACTATACGTACCACAGAGCGTTCTGGCAGAAGGCATGGTGTCACCTCGCAATAATTGGTCTCATCATAATACTCTGTTTCAGCAATTGTCACTTCTAATGGGCAATACACTGGAAGTTCCGTGTCAACATCCACCGTCTGAACCCAACGAGGCTCTGTAGCTATTACGTATAGGTGTCTGAATGCCTACTTAAAGTAACACAAATAACTTAAATTTGTTTGCAACAAAAGAAGCTATAACATACAGTGAAGGTCAGAGCTCAGGGAAATAGAAGAGAATGACCTGGAGATGGCAGCGATTATCATTTGGTCCAGTGGGCAAACGCGGGTAAAGTGAGATCAATAATGCAGCAATTCCACTATTTTGAGTTGAAAAGGTGTGTGTCCCACCTCCAAGGAACAAGAATCCTATCGCCAAGCTTACCTACATTGTTGATAAACAAGATTAGCCTACCCCAACTTGCTTGGGACAAAAGGCTATGTTGTTGTTGTTGCAGTTGTATAGTTACTAACACATCAACATTAACAAAAAAAATCTCAAAAATTAGCAGATTTTCTAATTCAGTTTCATAATGTGGCGCGTAATCATAAAGTGTACTACAAGACATAAAAATCTCGACCTGTGAGTTTTTTTTACTAAGAAGAGGACCTTCTCACGGAAGCCAAGAAACGCCCGAACCTCCGGTCCACCCTTGTAAGACTACCACTGAACTAGCGACCACTGCAACTACCCCCAGGTCGGAGAGCCCAAACTAACCACAGTTTACGACCTGGGTTGGGCCTTGACCTTTGCTTTGGTTATTGTGACAGACGAGGAGATTTTGTTAACCCCATTGGAACCGAGTACCCGAGGAATGCTAATGAGGCCATCTAACCAATTCAGCTAGAGACCCTTATAGAAGGAGAAGAAAGCATGTCTTTGGATTAAAATGGTAATACCAGGAAGCACCAATTTAGTGTAATTCTCATATGGCAGTAGCACCCATAAGGCCATAAGATTTGTATCAACTAGGAACACAGCCACAGTTCCATACCAAAAGCCAAGGCCAGAATATAGGATCCAATAGCCAGGGCCACTGGCAGTTCAAGAAAACCAGTGAAAATCAGTAGATCCCAAGGATTTTCCACTATCTATTTGCTTTCAAGCTTTCATTAAGAATTCACGTGTATACATATTTAAATGCAATCAATGCAACATAACATAAAACATCAGGTCAAAAAGGTAAAGGAGATGACTGCTAAAAGAGATGATATTAGAGGGTGATTTGGTCAAAAAAGTCCCATGGTGTTTAGCCAGGAACCATAACCTTGATGAGCAAAGGTTGCCACATTTCAAAGTTCTCATAATGTGCAATAAAAGAATATATCATTTATTAGTCCTCTGGTATTTGATTTGAAGAAAAACATATTTCTGCATCAGAGTTATTAAAGATACTCACAGCCATCTGCAATCCATAATTCATTTGTCCTTCTGCAGAAATTCTTCCTCTAAGATAACGCAATAAGCGGAACGTCTGCAAGTTTCCTGATCCTGCCATTACCTTAACAAATGAAAATGATGAGGAGTCAAAACACATAGGTGCAGAAAACAGTTTATTAGGACAATGACAATGTATGATATGTAAATCCGTAAACCTTCATGAAATGTGTACATATAGCAGTGTGTCGAGTATAATATGCACCAATTCTATGTAATAATGACACATTCTCACTAACCAGGGATAGAGATAGAACAATAAGATGCAAGCAGAGCTCAAGGGTTCCACGGTCAACATATTGCACTAATCCCTTTGGCAGTATATTTGCTGTTCGAACAGGTATGTGCTTAATCTGCATAACAATGAGCAATTGTATTACCAAAATACTATTAATAGTTATAATTTAACAGGCGACATACATACCTCATTTAGAAAATGGACAGCGTAGGCGTAGAGTAGTTCTTGTGCATCACCATTTCTGCTGCCAGCATACTTGAGACCTGCAAACATTGATAATGCTGGTAAAGGGCAGCAAACAGTGATGGGCTTAGCAATAAACGAGTCTGATAGCTCCACTAGGATGACCACTGTAGCTTCTACAGGTTAAACATATCCACGGTCCAGCAACATGTTGATGAATTGAAGTCCATGAGTACTTGGTTATGCCAAATGGTCGATCAAAGACTATAAGCATCAATAATGTCAACAAACACACACACACAAAAAGTAAACCATACTCTGAAAATAAACAAAGGAGATGCTGTGCTGTAGTAACAGAACAGTATAAAGAGAATTTGTTCAGCCAGTACAGAACCAGCGGGAGACCAAGAGAACCGCAAAACAAATATCACAAAAACAAAATGAAAAGTAAATTAGTTATGTCTGTTTACAAGCTTAAAAATCATTATACTATAAGAACAGTATGATGCACAAACAGTTTGCACATCGTGTCAGAACGGCCACAAGTCCACAACAAACAATGCTCTACTCACCAAGTGCAATGCATGCTCCAGTCACTATATTAACATAAGCTTGAAAAAGAGCCTCAGCATCAAATTCATCACTGTCAATAGCCCCTTCACTCATGTTGGAAACACCAGACTTTACAGTTTCCGGAATTTGAGAATCAATCCATTCTTTGGTAGGTTGTATTCTGCAAAATGACATAATTCTTCAGTTTTATGATGCTGTCAAAGCAACACAAGGATTTCAGACTGAAACCACAAGATTACCTGCTCCACAATATTAAATTCCTGGCAATAATCCGAAGCATAACAAAATCAGGTCTCACATACTGCAAATCGAAGTAAGTATTGGGGATACTGAGTCTAGCCGCAATCTCTTCAGACTCAGCCTGTAATATGAACCATAATAATACAGATTCAGAGGGTATTGTTCAATGCTTATACAATAAATACAATTTTTAAAGGTACAAAGAGATGCCAAATAAGCAAGGAAACACACCTTTAGAAATATCAAAGCTAGAGCAATTATTGCTCCAGGTGCAGTAACATCAACATTTATTTGTGCGCCATCCATCATCTGTAGAAAGCACAAGATAGCAATACATATCAAAATGTACGGCTACTTATTAAACATTGGAAATCACTGTATAAAGTGAAAATGACCTGCCCAGTGTTGCCACTTTGATCATCAGCAGTTGATGCATTTAGGTGTTTTTCCTGAGAATATTATTAAATTGTAAAAAAGAACTGCAAATAAAGAATCATGATACTGATAAACCTAAATAAAAATCATGATGCTGATTACTCTTCAAATATCGTTTTATCTATTAACTTAAGGAAAGACAAAAAGAAACAATAAATGCTGATATATGCTAATGAGTGGGGCTATAGCGGGAGGGGTTAGTGCTTGCAAACTGGCATCTTGCCAATGAAACTTCAAGAGGCATCTTGTTCAACTTCAGTATTGCAAATTGAAATGCATTCACCTTGGCTATTTAGCTCTAGGTCCATCCATTAATAACAGTTTAGAAGTGAAACGTGTTCACTTGCACCTACTTTAGTTCAGAAATGTTGGCTTTGCAAACTGCAGCACCAAGGTGAGCAACTAGATCACCTATATCACCACACAACTCATTGATAGAGGTAGAAGAAGGAATTGAACACGCACACACACTGTTGTGTACACGTATTCAAGGAGGAATCGAGGCAAGCAGTTGTTGAGTCTCAGGCGATCCTGATTCACCAGACGCGTGTATTTTGAATTTCAAAACAGTTTGTGTGTGTTCTGTCAGTTGTGTACAAGTATGGGCGCGTGTGTATGGAGTGGGGCGTCTGGAGATTGATCTAATCTCTCTGGGCCCTGTGTTGTACTTGACCATCGTGTGTTCTTTCAGTTAATAGAAGCCTTCGTCAGTTACTGTTCTTCACCCTGCCGTCATCGTCCCGGGCGCCGGCCGTCAGGACGGCGTCCGATCGCCGCCGCCGCTGTGATCCTTCCCCTCGCCCCCCTGTCCAGCACTCCTACAACCTACGCCGGTCTCCCAGTACCAACAATTTGGTATCAGTTGCCACCACCGACCCCATGGCCAACACTTCCGCCACGCCGACGACTTCCGTTCCACCACAACCGCTGCCTCCGCACCCAGCGTCGGGATCCGCCGCCACGATGCCGCCGCCGGCGTCAGCAGCGTTGGCACCCGCTGGTTCGTCATCCACCAGCCCACCAGATCCACTAGCCGCCCTCCACCGGCAGTTAGCAAACATCGCGGCGCGGATGGCCGCCATGGAGGAACGTCTTCCTCCTTCCGCTTCATCTGCGCCGCAGCAGTCCCAATTCATGTACGGCATGCCTGGCTACGGCGGAATCCCGTCCGTGCCTCCCACCACATCAACGATCGTCCATGCGTCTGCACCACAAAGGCCAGTTCCAATTCACTCGATCCAGTTCCCACACTCCCCGTCTCCGCTGCCGTTCCAGACTTCATCCCCGCAACAGCTCGTGACCCATGATCAACAGGAAGACTACGAGGAGGGTGTTCCTGTACCACGGTATTACAAGCTTTCGTTTCCTATGTTTGATGGCAAGGATGATCCCCTCGGTTGGCTTAACCGGTGCGAACAGTTTTTCCGGGCACAACGTACACACGACGCCGACAAGGTCTGGTTGGCCTCCTTCCATATGACCGGCGTGGCGCAACAGTGGTTTTTCATGCTTGAACGTGACTCCAGCGATATCTCATGGCCTGTGTTCAAAGATCTATGCAGTCAACGCTTCGGTCTCGCCGCGACAGTGAGGAGATGACGGTGAACAGTATATCCACCCCCACATTTCAATTGTATGAAGAACTCAAAAAGGAAATTGCAGCACAGCCAGATTTGGCAGCTCTACGCAACAACATTGTGTCCGGGCTCTCGGATCCAGCTTGGAGTGTCAAGGATGGCCTAATTTTAAAGTCTGACAGAGTGTTTGTGCCTTCCTCAGCGCCAGTCCTTCAGCAGATCTTGCAAATTTCACACACCGGCGCTCACGAAGCATTCTTCAGTGACATTGTTCGACTCCATGGTATTCCTGAATCCATCGTGTCCGATCGTGACCCAGTGTTCACAAGCAATATGTCGAAGGATCTGTTCTCACACTCGGGAGTCAAGTTGAAGCTTAGTACTGCCTTTCATCCTCAAACGGATGGACAGTCCGAAGTCGTGAATAAAACAGTTAGTATGTACCTGCGTTGCCTCATGCGGGACAGACCCAGAACTTGGCTTCATTGGCTGCCTTGGGCAGAATACTGCTACAATACATCATACCACTCAGCACTAAAAGCAACACCCTTTAAGGTCGTGTATGGACGTGCACCACCAGTGTTTCCCCCTTATGATTGCGGCAGTGCAAGAACTGACACGGTGGACAACATGCTAGCTGATCGAGAGGTTCGCACAAGGTTAGAACAAGCCCAAGCTTATGCTAGACAACACTACAACAAACACCACAGGGATCTGGAATTCACTGAAGTAGACTGGGTCTGGCTTCGGTTGCTCAACCGACCATCACATAGTCTGTTAGACAAGCCTCACAATAAACTATCACCCAAGTATGCAGGCCCTTTTCAGATACTGGCACGCGTGGGCAAGGTGGCTTACAGGTTGGGCTTACCAGCCTCCTCACAGCCCCGGCCCTGGAGGGGGGCGAGAGGGGCGGCCGCCCCAGGCCCCCCAATCCCAAAGGCCCCACCCTAGGTATTAGGTATGTATATGTATTATACTGTGTGTATACGTCAATAGTATTTAGGGAATGCGAAACGTCGAGCAATCAAGCAAAAAGGAAACGTAGGATGTCCCCCTTGCCGCGGCGACTCCTCATTCCAATCTATTGCGTGCTCGGTGCTTCCTTCCTTTCTGGCGACTGGCGCACCGGCAGCTCAGACATCTGGAGACGGGAGATGGCCAGGACGACGCCGGCGACTCGAGCGTCCTGCTGCACTGCTACGCCGCCCAAACGCCCAGGCCCAGTTTTGCTACTCTATCTGCGATCGCCCATCTGTCCGTTGTCTTTGACTGCGTGAAGCGGTGAAGGTTAGTTCTTGTTAATCTGAAATTCTAAGTAAATTGCATTACCACCGATAAGTGATCAACAATCGGCAAGCTGCGTGCATATCTGACACATGAATCATTTTTATTTAGTAGCAGGCAAGTAGACTGACTTTGAGTGTTCAGCCAGTATTCAGGTAGCATATCGATTAGAGTTCTTAGACTAGAATATTAGAGAAGTGGACATTCATCCTAATATTTCTATTGCCTATGGTATCCTATTTACTGTGCCTGTCATTGCACCATCAACGGAAAGAAGCTTTTCAAAGTTGAAGTCATTGAAGAATTATTTCAGATCCAAAATATCTCAAGAAAGGCTAAATGGTTTAGCAATTCTAAGCATCGAGAAGAAATTATTATATGAGATCAATCTTGATGCCATTGTCACAGACTTTGCATCCAGAAATGTTAGAAGAAAATTTAAAGTATTATATGCAAATTGCTTTATATAAATATTTTTTCTTGCTGCGTCTTTGTTAGTAGCATTTATATATATATATATATATATATATATATATATATATATATAGAACTATTAGTTTGCAGCCGGCCACAGAATACCTATTCTATAGCCGGGTCTAAACTATGCATGCAGCCGAGTGCTTAAACCGATCCACCCCATCATTCCCAGGCCAGCGGCTAGCTGCCATGCGGCCGTAACTCCTTAATTAGCCGGGCCACCGCTAATTACGCTGCTTTTTTCTTGCCGTAGGAATCGTCGCACAGAGGACCTGCTCGAAATTTACGGTCTGTTCGCTTGGCTTATCAGCCACCAGCCAGCAGTACTTTTCTCTCAGAACAAACCAGCCACCAGCAACCAGCCAGCAGTACTTTTCTCTCAGAACAAACCAGCACCAGCCATCAGCCACCAGCCAAACGAACAGGCTGTTATTCTGTTGCGGGAGATTGATTCATTGTTTTCCAGATATATGTTGGCCAAATAAGCTGATATAGTCAATAAGAGTAATTTAGCATACTCAGTAATATTGTTTGACTTTGAACCGTGTGCAAAGATACTATATTCTCAAACGTAATATTTTCATGGAATACGGACCCTCGCTCCCTAGTTATTATGAACAAAAGGATCTCAAAATACTTTTGTGGTAAACTAATAATGTCGTTATGGTAAAAATATTTTTGGTAAATCAGTGACGCTATTCTAGTAAATACTTTATGGTAAATCGGTGCTACTATTATGGTAAATACTTTGAGGTAAATCGATGATGTTATTCTAGTAAATACTTTGTGGATCCCTCTCGTTGATATAGTAAAAATGGTACTTCGAAATAGCATGTCACATAACTCTAGGTACTACCTAATGTATTTTCGTAGCCCAATTTGCTATTGGGGAGACAGAATAAAAAAACTAAAGTTTATTCACGTGACACATGCATGCTTACGAGGGCTCGATGGCTTGCATGCCGTCACCAACAATTACTACGGTAATTAAAGTGAATGGACAGAGGAGACGCCACGGTAATTAAAGATGGGTCAGCGGCCACGGTAATTTAAGATGGGCATGGGAAAATAGGATGGATCCAGGAAGGTTGGTGCAGTCAATTAGACCCGGCTATAGAATAAGGTATTCTGCGGCCGGCTATAGAGTATACTCACCCTATATATATATATATATATATATATACATCTAATTATTATTATTATTATTATTATTATTATTATTATTATTATAAAAAGGGTCCCTTACTTAGTGCCTCGCCCCGGGCTCCAAAAATCATAGGACCGGGCCTGCCTCCTCACGCATACATGATGTCTTCCATGTCGGCTTACTCAAGCCGTTCAAAGGTACGCCACCATCAGCAATTCCTGCGTTACCCCCTCTGCACAACGGTCGTGTGCTGCTGCAACCAGGCAGGATGTTAGGCTCAAGCATGCGTCGCGGCAGCTGGCACGTGCTTCAGATGCAACTTGGGAGCCTCTTGAGGACTTCAAAGCTACATTTCCAACGTTCCAGCTCGAGGACGAGCTGTTTGTCGAGGGGGGGAGAGATGTTGTGTACACGTATTCAAGGAGGAATCGAGGCAAGCAGTTGTTGAGTCTCAGGCGATCCTGATTCACCAGACGCGTGTGTGTTCTGTCAGTTGTGTACAAGTATGGGCGCGTGTGTATGGAGTGGGGCGTCTGGAGATTGATCTAATCTCTCTGGGCCCTGCGTTGTACTTGACCATCGTGTGTTCTTTCAGTTAATAGAAGCCTTCGTCAGTTACTGTTCTTCACCCTGCCATCATCGTCCCGGGCGCTGGCCGTCAGGACGGCGTCCGATCGCCGCCGCCGCCGCCGTGATCCTTCCCCTCGCCCCCCTGTCCAGCACTCCTACAACCTACGCCGGTCTCCCAGTACCAACACACACACACATGATTACATGAACTGCTCTGAATATTGTGGCAACTGAACTGATTTTGCATTGCCATTGCTAGAGAATACTTATACACAATACTAGCTACCAACTACCTACTCCATAGTACACTAGTACATCTACTCTTACACCTACAAAGAGTAAGCGGCCACTATTTGGCACTGCTTCCATCTACTTGGTACTTCTACCAACTACAGGAACTATTGTCTACACTACTGATACAGACAGGGCAGCAAAGGATTGACCTTGCGCCTGTGCGGGGAGAGAAGGGAGAAGAACAAAGGAGCAGCAGATTATGTCTTAAAAGAAATAGCATAAGGAGAGATGAGATTGTTAACCTGATGGAAAATATTTCATCCTATGTATCAAAATGTTTCAGATCATATACTCAATGAGTCAAATATTTCATCTATTAACATGTGCAATTCCAATAGCTGGACAACAACGGCATATATTAACATTGTACTAGGACCATCAAACACTATGAATAAATACTTACCATGAAATCAAGAACCCAATATCCTAAGGGGTTTTTAAGGATTCGCCACTCCCCAAAGTTGAAAATTAATAAATTGCATAATCTGAGAGTAGTATATCCTAAAATTATTCAACTAGGAGAATACTCATCCTAAAGGATTCTGTATCTTAAGTAACAAACAGAAACATCGTTATTTGTAGCATATGTAGGGCTATGAAAAGAAATCTTACATGGTAGACTTCTTTACTGCCAATATATTCGAAAAGTCGATCTAGAAAAGTATCCATGAATCCAAATGCATCACTGCCATGACCTATGAGAAACTCTTCTGTTACTTATGTGCAAGCATGCCATTTCAAGAATGCAACAGGAGTATTTGTCATGGAACGCAACTCACCCAGGGCAACAAATCCTAAAGCAGAACCTGCAGCAACAGCATACCCTTCCCTTTCTAGCACATTATCACCACCACTTCTTCGACCAATCTCACCCTACAGATACAACGAAAAGCATTTAGTTCCAACACTCAACAACCAAGTAAGCCTGGGTTAGCCTAGAGATGAAACTTAACAAGAGCCACACAATTAAAAAAAGATAATAATACAATAAATATTAATGTAGTACAAATAGTAATAGCGTCAACAGAAGATCGGCTTTAATATGTGAAACAAATAGTAATAGTACAAACTGCTGCGATGATGAAGGTTTATTTTTCTCAATTCTCTTATTTTGTCAGAACTTTAGTATTACTGAAATGCTAGTATCGAGGATAAAGCAGAATACCATGTGTATACATGGTAATATCACTAAAATTGATTAATTGAAGCAACATTTCTTTGCTCATTGACTAAAGAAAAGGTCAACTTGATACAGAATCAAAAGCAAGAAAGAAAGGGAGCCTTGTTGACTTATTGTCATGATTACCAGAAGTATCTTCATGGTGAGTGCATGTGCTGAGCCTTCATATAGAAGTCCAATTCCCATTACTGCTGCTGACTGGAAACAGAGAAAATTGAAGGAAGAATAGTGTCTGATAATTGTCAACTTATAGCAATAAGTCTGCCTAAGTACTACTTCGCTCAAGATGATACAACACAGCAGTTGATACTGGAGTAACTTTTTTTTATCAGGGTTTATGAATCACTATGTAAAGATGAATTAGAGAGCCAACATGTGAATCTAAAAGAGCAATATAAAGCAGTAAGTCACATTACAAGCTTTATCAATTTATTCAATTCTGACACTCATGATGCACAAACCATGGTACTATACTAAGCATCATTTGGTTACATGATTTTGCTCATGTAACTTATCACAGGACTGGTTGTACTCAAGATTAAACAGTGTAGGAGGAGATAGTTCAGTGTATTCCTCCAACCCTAAAAGGGTGGGTATATAGTTAGCTATACATGGGCCTCTATGGGCTGTACTCAGGCCATATGGGCCACTCACACATATATACACCAACACCCGCCCCTCCCCCCAGTCTGGACTACCGGCGCAGCGGTGTACAAGACTGACCAACAAAGAAAGAAACTCACACACAAGGCCCCCTGCAGCCACAACTAGCCACTGGCTACGTTGAGGCTGGACCGAAACTCCGAGAAGGTCGAGGAGGGAAGACCCTTGGTGAAGATGTCAGCAAACTGGGAGGTGGTCGGTACATTGAGAACCCGAACATCACCGATAGCCACCCGGTCACGAACGAAATGCAAGTCAATCTCCACATGCTTCGTCCGCTAATGCTCTTGGTGACGTTGTCACAGTAGACGAGCGTGCTCTTGGTGAGCGGGCTGTGAAGCTCAGCCAAGAGCTAGGACGCCTCAGCCACGCCGTTAGCAACAGCCCGGTACTCCGCCTCAGCACTCGAGCGGGAGACAACCGTTGTCTCCCGCTTGGACGACCAGGAGATCAGGTTGCCGCTGAGGAAGACGGCATAGCCTGAGGTAGAGCGGGGCGTGTCTGGGCACCCCGCCCAGTCAGCGTCAGTGTAGACTACCAGCTCAGCAGACGGTGACCGGTGGAGGACCAAGCCGTAGTCAGCAGTACCTCGGACGTAGCAAAGGCGCTTCAGCGCAGCAAGGTGTGACTCCCGTGGATCATGCATATGGAGGCAGATCTACTGGACAGCGTAGGTGAGATCCGGCCAGGTGAAAGTGAGGTACTGCAAGGCTCCAGCAAGACTCCTATAAGCAGTAGGATCAGCCACAGGATTACCCAGAGTAGCAGACAGCTTCGCCTGAGTGTCGACAGGAGTGGAGCAAGGCTTGCAATCAGTCATCCCGGCACGCTCCAGGATATCCACGCCATACTGACGCTGGTGAAGGAGAAGACCAGTTTGACGAGGCTCCAAGAAGTGGTGAAGCTGGCCCAGATCCTTCATGGCAAACTCCTGCTGAAGGGGGGAGATAATCCGCTGAAGCAGCTGTGGACGAGGCAGTCAACAATGTCATCAACGTAGAGGAGGTAGTCAACCCCATCAGCATGGTGATATATGAACAACGAAGTATCTGACTTGGCCTCAACAAACCCCATTGTCAACAAGGTGGCAAACCAAGAGTACCATGCCCGAGGAGCCTGCTTCAAACCATAGAGACTTGTTGAACCGGCAGACCAAATTCGGACAACTGGAGTCCATAAACCCTGCTGGCTGGCTGCAGTAGACTGTCTCTGTCAGAGTGCCATGAAGAAATGCATTCTTGACATCGAGTTGGTGCACGGGCCAAGACCGAGAGAGAGCCAAAGAGAGAACGGTACGCATTGTAGCAGGCTTCACCACTGGACTGAAAGTCTCGTCATAGTCCACACCAAGACACTGAGTGAACCCCCGAAGGAGTAAGGACCCAACGCACCATGTAGCGCTCAAGAGTACCATCAGCACGACGCTTGATTGTCCAAATCCACTTGTCGGTCACCACATTGCAACCCGACGCACGCGGCACAAGGTCCCAAGTCTGGTTAGCAAGAAGAGCTCTATACTCCTCTTCCATCGCACGACGACAGTTCGGATCTGCCAAAGCCTCACGAACCGACGTCGGGATCAGAGAAAGCCGCGGCTCCCCCTCGGTGGCGGAGAGCCCGCGGCCGAAGAACCCCGCCCGCCTGCCGGTCACCATGGGATAGGTGTGGCGAGGATCCCGATGGATGACCGGCGGGTGGTACACGGCCGACTCCACCCGAGAGCGACGTGGTGGAGGTGGCGGTGGTGGCGACGGAGGCGGTGTGGGCGCCGGTTGAGGAGGCGGAGACGACTCCGGTGACGGTGGTGGAGGGGGCGGAGCCGTGGAGTGGCGCCCGTAGACAGCACACAGGAGGCACATAGTCCACGAGCAAAACGGGTGGAGGAGCCAGAGAAGTCAGCAGCTGTGGAGGCACCGGACGGCGTCGATACACCTGCACTGGCTCGGCGTAGCGTGCGGGTGGTGGCGAGGCCGCGTGTGGCGCGACAGGAGGCACCGAGACGGTGGTGGCGCCGCGAGGAGGGTGCCGGGGCCGCGTGTGGCGGAGGCGGGGGGCACCGGGGCCACACGTGGCACAATAGAGGGTGTCGGGGCCGCACGTGGCGCAGGCAAGGGCACTGGGGCCACACGTGTAGCAGGAGGTGTCGGGGCCACGTGCGGCGCGGGAGGGGGCACCGGAGGCAGGTGTGCACCAGGGAAACCTGCGGGAAAGGGAAAGAGAGACAGAGGTGGTTGAACCACCGGGTTAAGAAATAGAGACGCCAGCTCAGAGTCTGGAGAAGGTGTAGAGGTGGGAGTAGGGGAAATCCGACTCGTCGAACACAACGTGTCGGGAGATGAGGACTCGGCGAGAGGTGAAGCAACGATACCCCTTGTGGTCAGGGGAGTAACCGAGAAACACACAACGAGTGGAGCAGGGCGCCAGCTTGTGAGGAGCAGTGGCAGCGGTGTTAGGGTAACAAGCGCACCCGAAGACACGAAGGTGATCGGCCCAGAAGCGCGGGGGCAGAGAGGCCTGGATCAGAAGGGTGCGCATGATGTTGTTCGTGGTCCGAATCATGCGCTCAGCCTTGCCGTTCTGTGGGGAGGTATACGGACAAGACATGCGCAACTGGACACCCCGAGAGAGGAAGAAGGAACGAGAGGTGTGATTGTCGAACTCACGCCCGTTGTCACACTGGACAACCTTAATGGTGAGGCCGAACTGAGTAGTCACCCAGGCAAAGAAGTGGAAGAGGGTGGGAAACGTGTCAGACTTGGCACGCAAAGGGAAAGTCCAGGAGTAGTGAGAGAAATCATCGACCACTACTAGGTAGTACTTGTAGCCCGAAAGACTTGGGACATGAGAAGTACATAGATCACAGTGAACAAGATCAAATGCATGTGTCACATGCGAAGAAGAAGAGAAAGGAAGGCGAACATGGCGACCCAACTGGCACGCATGGCAGAGATGCTCATCAGAAACCCAAGTGCAAGGAAGATGTGCACTATGACTAAGCTGAGCCAAAGTGTCGCGACCGGGGTGACCAAACCGGCGGTGCCAGGTAGTGTAGTGGAAGCAGGAAGGCGAAGGTTGTAAAGGGGTCCAGAGCTATCATACCGGAGGAGCGGACGCCCAGACACAGAATCCTTCACGGTAAGGCCAGAGGGATCGAATTCAACAGAACAAGAATTGTCAGTTGTGAACTGACGAATGGAAAGAAGGTTATGGATCATCTGAGGAGCAACTAGGACATTGGGAAGGCGAAAGGGACCAGGAGCACAACCCACGGAGGTGACAGGAAGACAAGACCCATCTCCAACCATGACCGAAGACGGATAAGAGGTATGTGGGGGTCGGACAGAAGAAAGGAGGCTAGCATCAGGGGTGGTGTGGTAGGAGGCACCCGAGTCGGCGATCCACTCGATGCGGACAGGTGGTGTCACCCCCATGGTGTTGAATGCCTGCGCCGGAGGCTGAGTGGGAGGAGCAAGGACACCAGAGGGAGCATGGCAGGGAGCGTAGTAGAAAGTGGCGCTAGATGGAGGAGCGGTGGCACCCGGAGGGGGAGCCCCGGCGGCTGCGGCGCCGAACAGAGAAGGGGACAGAGGCGGTGGTACGACCGCAGCTAGCGGGGGCGCGACCCGTGGCGGCGACACAATAGGCCGGCAGGGGCGCTCGTAAGGGAAGAGGGCCGGGTAGCGTAGGCGGTGGTGAGCGGAGCGGAGCGCATCGGCAGCGGCGGCGGTGCGAGTGGCCGCGAGGGGAAGCGACACACCCAGTCCAGGTGGCCCTACATTGGCCGACATGGAGGGCGTTGTCGCAGACGCGTACAGGAGCGTCGAGCGGGCGGCGAAGGAGTCGAACGTCCACGAAAAGCGGCGGCGGCGGCCGGGAGCCTTCGCCGGGATGGCGCGACCCCCGCACATGCGGCCCGGGCCGCGGCCAAAGCGGCGGTGAGGGCATCGGCGGCGGGCGGCGTGACGAGAGGCAGGGTGCCGACGACGGGTGGCGCGAAGAGAGAGCCCACACCGCGGAGTAGGAGAGCCAGGGGAGTGCCACCCACACTCACACTGGCACCGAAAGCAGTAGTTGCAGTAGAGGAGATGCCAGCCACCACGCGTACCCGCTCCTAGGCCACAGCAGCCACGGTCTTGGCAGCCACAAGGGCCTCAGCAAGGGCGGCCGCAACAACCTTGGTGGTAGTGGAGGAGACGGTGGCCAGCAGGACGGACGGCCCCATAGCAAGGGGCGCGGCCGCAGACACTGGCTCGCGTGTGGCGACGGCGAGAAGGCCATCGGGGGCTGCAGCGGAGAGGAGCGGCGCGGGCGTAGAGGCCACAGAGGTAGGTGTGCAGTGCACGGCAAGGGAGGAGGCGCCCACCGTCCTGGGAAGCTCGTCGCAAAAGAGTAGGCGGCTTGCGTGCGCCACGATATCGAGAACAGGCAGGCCGGCATCGAGGCAAGGGGACGGCGTGCCCGCGCGGCCCGCGCCCGCGGCGGGGGCGGCGCGGGTTCGCCCGCACTCGCGTCGGCGGCGGGGGGCGGCGCGCGCCGTGCCCGCGCGCCGCCGCACCCGCGGCGAGGGGCGGCGCGGTGCGCCCGCACTCACGCCGGCGGCGAGAGGCGGTGCGCTCGCGCCCGCCGCGAGGCGAACGGCGGGACGAGCCGCGCGGCCTCGGCGGAGGAAAGGAGAGGAGGGAAGGAGGGAAGGGGGGAGGTGTCACCGGCGGCCGGCGGCGGCGACTGCAGCAGCTGCTATGAGGAGAGAGAAGGTAAGGAAACCCTAGCTGATACCATGTAGAAGGAAATAATTCAGTGTGTATTCCTCCGACCCTAGAAGGGTGGGTATATAGTTAGCTATACATGGGCCTCTATGGATTGTACACAGGCCATATGGGCCACTTACACAAATATACACCAGCAAACAGTTCGAAAGAGGACGCCCTTATTTCTTAAAAATCCACAACTCTCCAGCTTAGCATTTTCTGTCAAAAGTTCAGAAATGCTATTCACCAAAAAATAAACACAGAAAAGTACAATCAGAATTCACACTGCATGTGTTATTTCTTCCCTCCTTTTTTAACAAGGCAACATAGCATTACCAGAAAACTGGTCTTTCTTAGTGGAGACAAATTTTAAGTCTATTCACAAAAGCATTCAATTATTATACTTCAATCTTCCATAAATGGAAAACTCCAGCAACATCATTAGCTATTGGGACAAATCCTCTCCTTACTATGTAAAACATGTGCCTGTGTAGTGTTGTACCAGTTTCCATCCCTATAGGTGGTCTGTAGTATCTACAATTTATCGTTTGTTCTTATTGCATTCCTAGTTCATTTGCTACATTCGTCTGAGTGACACAAAGATAAAAGATAAGTCAAGTATCATGTCAACTCAGGATTCTAAGCAATCAACAAAACCTGCAAACAAATGCAAGGTTTAGCATCTCATGCAACAGTGAACCTTAAACGTTAGTAGAAGGGTCTTGCAGTATAAATCTCATAAACACAAGACCTAAATCAAGTATCCCAAGTTTAAAATATTAGGCTAACAGGAAAAACATGCAATAAAGCAGTAGCCTACTGCAGTGTTACCTGTAGAAGAGTTGGTAATTCCAACTCTGGTGTAGAAGATGGATGTCGAGAAGGCACATGAAAGTAGAGCATCTGTAAAGTTATCATAAAGCCAGAGCACAATATCAGAAAACAATACAAGTCAAAGTGACCGTGCAGCAGCAACAGCATGACAGAACAAAAGTTCACAAAAGTACATTTACTGGTTTTAACTTAAATCGTCGCAAAACTACACCTTTTGGAATATCTATGAATCTACACAGACTTTGGCCGTATTATCACAAAGCTAGATGTTAGTAAACAAAATTAGTTTGGATATCAACTGAAGAACTGTAATTTTGCAATATGTTAAAACAACTGAATTACTAAGGTATTTCATTTCATGATATTGGGGCACATTAGTTTGGAGAAAAGGTGTAAACGTGTACCGTGTCATGCGATTGTCCGATTAATCGTGATTAGTCATGATTAATCGGGCTTATCGCTTTTGCAGCAGTGGTGCAAATGATTATACTCCCTCCGTTCCAGAATATACTACTTTTAGAGTTTTTCAGACGAATAAAAGTATATGTTGCCCTTCATTAGTTTTCATGTGCTAATTAATAGGATAATTATACCTTTCCTATTTAATTGGTAAGAGGCTTGCAAGCAATTCTGCATGCTATAAGTGATTTGCATGCATGGAGGGCATTTTAGACCTCTCATGCCAAATAACCCACTCTGGGAACTTAAAACAGCTATATTATGGGACAAAATTTGAATGCTAGAAGTAGCTATATTCTGGGACGGCGCTAGTAGATGGTAGCGCAGTAGTGCATTAATTAGGGGTGCAAGGTTGAAATGTCTCATTAGCTGCACCCAGTTCATGCTGGGCGTCTTATGTTCAGAAACAAGTTCACAGGAGAGTGTATTACAGAAAGGAGGTAGCAACTGAAATAACTTATAAGTTATAAATCAGACAAGAAAACCATAAAAAAGGAGTCATACAAATATGGGCTATTTGCCCTGCAAATCTACAAATATCGACAGTTGTTCATTACATTTTCCACAGTTCCCAAACATTAGAAGAGTAACACAAATTCCAATCTGTTCAAACAGGATTGGAGTTACAAGTACCAGATGAGGACTTGAGGAGGTAGAGCCAACAGCAAAATGACATCATTGATCATTTACAGAGAAAATGGACCAAATTTTCTAAAGAAATCAGATCGGATATAGGGGAAATGACTTTGAATACAGTTCCCTATGCTCGTCCATAAGCACAGTTCTAACCATGATAATTAAACCCACTTAATAACTGCATATGTACACATCCAACATATTGAAGTTAATACCTTAGATATTGCAGGATCCATTGTTCCCCTATGAGATGCTGCCAAACCAAGTAATAAACCAAGTGTTGTTATATCATGCTCCTGCACTCAGACAAATAGTCAAATTATACAAAAATTTATACAAAAATAAAACCTTGAACTTAATGAAAATGAATAAATTACACAAAACTGTGAATTATTACTTTATTAGTGAGAGATGATGCAAATTTAATCCATCAACATATCACAAAATTATATATTTAATCCATCAACATATCACAAAACTATAGATTTTAGACAAGTGAAACCAGTTTTGTGATGCATTGCATGCTAACTTTGTAGTTTGTGCTTGCTAATAGTTTGTGATACTATCACATGCTAGATTTGTAGCTTTCCGGTAAAGAAATACAAATTCTTAATTATGAATTTTCTGAAAATGAAACTATGTCATGTCAAATTTGTAGTTCGGATACAACTTCTTAAATTATAATTTTGTGATAACTTCGACAAACATTCTGTAGTTTTATGAAATCTCCTCAAAGTAGTGCAACGGCACTCACCTCACATACTGCAAATATAATGCTACACAAACAGACTAGAGGTTGATTGATTGTGGTTCTCGGGAAAAAACACATGGGAATAGGAATTAGTGAAGCCAACTGTTTCCTATTGTTGGCCTGAACAGTGTCCACACCTACTCGGGAAGACAAAGAGCAGCTATAGCTATGCCATCACCTCACCATTCACTCAATACTAGAGATGAGCATTTAGCTCCTATTACTGTGTTAGTTATTCTGTTGCCTTAATTTTCTATTGATTAAGTATGATATAGTCAAATGTTAGTTCTTATGTTCGTAGGGTCCCTCCCACCCCCAATCCTGCAATAACAGTGACAGGGTGAAAAGGCGCTCAGTGCTTTCATCCTCCCATCTACTTTTACCTCCATTATAACCCTAGAACACAAGCCCGTGCCACGAATAACAAAAGAACAATAAGATCACCTGTGAGAGATACCGATAAGCGTCAGTCATAGTTAAAACTCTCAGATGCTCATGCAAGCCAAATGCTAGAAGCAGACCAGCATGAGTAAAATTTGGTTCAGAAGGTCTATTGTACTGTATCCAAGTTCTCAACATCTTCTCCTGTGAAACAACACTATGTAATGTAAGCTCCATTTATACAACAGACAATATTGACAGCAGGAAAACATAAACAGCACATACACATAAGGGAAAACTATCTGCCAGGGTCAGTGAACCCTGAATTTTGCTACCGTTGTATAATAAAATTTTTATCTTGTGTTACCTGAAAGGGGGCAAGCCTCAGGCCAGCAGCTACACCATTATGAAACTCAGCCCAAGATTTGAATTCTGAGACACTTCTGTTACTTAGATCAAGGTTAACCTGTACAAAATACAGTGAGGAAAAAAGATAGAAGTGAGAACTAGAGAGCTACCATAAAGTATTGTTCCCATAAGTTTGGAAATTCTACTTAGTTACTATCTTAACATAGGAAAGTTTCCCCTACTTTCAACACACATCTAGTCATCCTTGACAACGGGAATTCCTAATTTTTAGCCTGCAAATACTAATCATGAAAGATGAGGTAGCAGAACTAGGATCATTTAAGTACTGCCGAATCAATAAAACCAAAACTCATTTATAGCATGGTCCCACGGTACTATTCTCTAGGAACTGCACAATAATATCCTGGACATTGCAAAAGAGACATGAAAAAAAATGGCATTGAAGCTTCAGAAGAAAAATTATTACTGTAGCATTCTGCTGTGCAGGCAATCGACCAGCCAACACAAGCTTTGGGAACACCAGAACCTGCAGCAGAAGGAAATACTTCTGAGATAAATAAGAAATGAAGGTGCCCGAAGTACAAAAACCAACATCAGTCATCCAGGACATTTTGGTATGAACTCATACCTCTGTCAACAAAGTGTAAGTTGTAGCTAAAGTAAAAGCCCCACGCCCAAAAGGTAAAGCAGTAGTCCTTTGAGCAAAATTCCATAATTGTTGCTGAAAATAAAAGGGAGAAAGTCAGCAATCAGTGAAATCCAGAAAAGATAATGAAAAAGATACCCTGATTAAAATGGTTGTTCCTCAGTAACACATAGCAGTGATATATTTGATTGAATAAAACAACCAAAATAAGATGTTAAAAACAAGTGCACAGGAAAGTACCAAAAATACCTAAAAAAGTAAAGCACCAAGAAGATCAAAGCAATTGCTGGTGGCACAAGAAGCATTTAGCCAATTAGGTATTTGATGTTCAGGTATGGTTTGTTTGTGTTTAGATAATAGTTTAATATCTGCGAGAATAGAAGCAAGAAAAATTAGTAACCTGTTGTAGGTCTTGATCAGACACGCTAGGATTAGTAGGTGTTTGTATGGCCACAGGTCTTGCTGAGCATAAGAGGCGTCTAACCTAATTAAAAAGAATAAACAGAATTGTAAGCGGAGATGTAAGGAACGAAATAAGATTAGAGCAGACTAATGTGTAGCCATACTGTTCCTGTTGCAAAAAATGTATGAAGCATAAAACTATACAAATAAAGCAAAAAACTCGCATTATCTCATTTACATAAAAGTGCACTCTGTCTATTATAGTTGTGGCAACTATCATAAGGTTATTTTGCATCTGCACCTACATGGCTACATCCACTATGATTGTCTATTGAATTGTCAGAACAAGTTTACAAACTGTAGTTTATTTTACTACAAGTTTTCTGATACCATGTAAGCGAGGTAGGATGCGTGTATACCGCGGTAGATGTATTGCAATGAGCCCCTAGGGACGTATATATGAGAGCACAAGGCTTGGAGGGCAAGGCACCTCCCCTAGAGATAAGGAAGGCTATCACGGGATTACATCAATCCTAAACTACCATATCTGGAGTTGCCTAATATACTCTAACAAACTCATTAACTTAGTGTTGACATGCAAAGCATTGAGTCTTGAAACTGCTATAGTTGAGTAAAAATTTGGCCTTCAAGATGATTATGTTTATAGTTTGAATCTAACCAACAGAATAGAGAATCTGATGTCAGAATAGATAAGCCAATAGATACGAAATAGGTCCACTGGGATGTATATCAGGCCCAACAGGTACCTCATACATAACATAACCAACAGTTGGGCCGCACAATTAACTAACTATGCCTTATACTGGCTACTTGGTGAACGATCAAAACATGTAGCAGTTACCTATTTTTCAACAATTGATGTTGGGATTATAATTGGAAGAATCATCAAAATATTAAGCAAATAGAAGTGCAATTGCAATCCAGTAATTCAGAAAAACAGGTTGATTCAATAGACATGGCAAACCTCATTCAAGCGTAAATCGTGACCGAAACGCAGTTGTGTAGTTGAAGTGAAGATATGTTCCATGCCATCCTCAATAGATTTAGAGACAGAATCTGAATCTTCAGAATTCAAAACTTCTGTTGTAGGGATGTCAGATGCAGTTGTTGGTATGGTTACAGGTTGCAGGTGTAGCATATAAGGGACTGACATTGATGTCAAATTATCATTGTTCCACAACCCATTGTCTTTCCTAACTGACCCCATCTTTGCCATAGCTAGATCTTCCCTGCCAACAAGAACATAAGCTGTTGCAGGCCAATCATCAGGAGGAGAGTCACGACATTTGTCCAGTGCCTGTAATATGAAACCATGTCTCAAGAAAAATTCAATTGCAGCATATAAAAAATGTCTAGAATAGAGAGTTGGCTCACATGGCGAAGCGCAAGAGATACACCGACTGGCAACAAGTCCAACTGCTGGCGACCAAACTTTTCAGCAACCATAGCCAGAACAGTAAGTTCCTCAGTGTTTCTTGCTGAACCACTGGCAACCTCACAATACACACCAGAAGAGAGATTTTTCCCTTTCCTTTCTGCTCCTAACAACAAACTATAAAATGACACCACCTTCCTACCCCAACTCACAGCAGAAACTTTCCGTCTGCGCATCAAAGTAGGAACATCTTCCATCTTTGCCAGGTCAACACCATGACGTAGACAGTATTCAAGCCAGCGAAACAAAGAAGGTGGGGTCCTTACAGAAGTTGATGAAGGTAGGGAAGGTAATTCAGTCAAGTTGAGTGGGAAGTCACGGCAATAGTAATCAACATAAGTATGTTCACCCAAAGATGAAGCAACTGTACATAACAGTGAAGCAAGACATCCTAGATCCCTGAAAAAGTAACTAAACGATCAACATTGATTTGAAATATGGCCATAAATATGATAGTAATACTGATACATATAAGTACAAAAGGTCTCGAGCTATCCAAGACCACGATGAATCATGCACAGTAAACTGAAATAAAACAACAAATAAACAGACTGAGACATACTATATACGATTCAATGCCTATAAACATGAAAAAGAATAAGTGAAATCACGCTTGCAGGTGCCATAAATGACTTCCAGCAGACAGAAACATTGATTCATAGTATATAACAGGCCACAAAGAAATTATTATGCCATTAACTGACTTCTAACAATATGAGCCTCACAAGGAGAAACAAGTTGCCCATGAGACTTAAAGAAATCAAAAAATTTAAGGTTTTCTTTACACTTTAATTCTTTTATATGTTGATGAATGCTACAGCAGCATGCAATGAGGATAGCATTAGTTGATCTACCGTTATTTTTTTCTAGGATAGTTGGTCGACCATTGTTGCCATGCACATAGCAAATGTCAAGGCAGCTGCAGTGATGCATGAGTCCTTTTGGCCAAGTAGCCCAGTTTTCTCAGGAAGTATGGACATGTTGAGAAACATGGGATTAATTTAGGTAGGCAGTACTGTTCTGTTAAGTTAGGAGATGAATGCCACATTGCCACTTTTTAAATTTATAATATTAGCCAAATAGCTAATAGCAACTACAAAGAAGGGAAAATTAGATCTATATCATCAAAAGAACACACTTATAGATATATACCATCAAAAGACTTAGCTGTGGAAATTTACCATCAAAAGTCACCATGTTATAACTATCTACCATTCTGTTCGCTTCCTGTCAGTTTTGCTACCGTCTCCGTCTATCAAGGGCTAACGAACAACCATGCCACATCGTACAAGCGAGGTGCCACGCAGATCGCGGTGCCCCCGGCGACGCCATCGACCTCTTCGAGCACGAACTTGAACGCGTCGATGTGAAGTCGTGCACTCCCGGCGGAAAGGCAGCACACTAGTAGAAGCACGATCCGCTAGTCCGCTTGGTGGGCATGTTTTTATGGTCGGCGGAGGGCAGACCGCGCCAGCTGAATGAGGCGCAAATACAACCCAATCCCTCGGCATCAGCTTGTTCAACTCGAGCATTCTGCCATTCCCGGAGAGTTGCATGAATTGCTCCCTCTCCGTCGTCGCAGGTTCAACCACTTCCATCCCTTTCCCGGCACCAGCAAGTCTAACACGATGGCCGCTGGCTGCCGCAGATGCTGGCGCGCCGGAGTAGACACCAATCACAACCGCACACCTCCACCATCAGGAATGTGAGTAACATCTTGCGCCTCTTCAATTTTTTGAGGAATCCTTTTAGCTTGTGAATCGATGTCAATTTCAGTAAATCGATTTCAGGAAGCAGTTCCATAGCAAGATGCCAGGCTCTGGTTTTCTTGCAGTCATGGCTTCAGGGTCTGATTCGCAGAGTCCGGGAGCAAGAAAGGCAGAGCCTGTCAGGCGTGCGAGTGACGGCGCGGGCAGTAGGAAGGAGACGAGGTGGGCATGGAGGTCCGGGAGCACGGCGACGACGTGGTAGACCGGAGCAGCGGTGGCAGCGTGAAGGGGGGGGTAAGGAGAGAATCAGGGTGGGTGTTGCGTCTGTGTTTGGAGGAAGAAGAGGACCAGAGGAGGGAGATGCCACGGAGACAGAGCAAACGGAAGGTCACGGACGGGAGCTAACAGAATTGTACAGCGCTATAACGTGTCAACTTTCAATGGTAAATATCTAATGCAATTATTTTCATGGTATATATCCATAGATAGGTTCTTTTGATGCTACATATCCAATTTTCCCCCAGTCAGCAGTCTGTTAAAGCTCCTATGAGACGTCAAAAGTCTAGAGATCATTCCTGTGTCAACATATGAAGATCTTCTAAGATAATAGCATTAAACTATGAGTTTCAAGAATGCCATACATGACAAAAGGACATGAACCAAACGTTTTACTTCTCAGTGGATATCTATAGTAAGACACAAACTACCATGAAAAAATTTGAAAAAAGCAATATCAATAAGATACTTTTATAAACAAAGAAAGAAACAGAACTTACTCTTTCCGCAGAATGTTAAGCTTCAGGTTCTCGTATAGGGCATGCAATGTCTCCAATGTTTCTCTCATAAAACGAATATAAAACGACACATCTGAACTATGCTTATCCTGGAGAAAGGGATTACAGCCAGTTTTTTGTGTATCATATGACACAGGCAGAAATGAATTGGAAGACATTGGAGCCCTTTTGCAGTATTGAGCATGGTATTTGCTATTGATCAGGAAGTCCCAAGCTTTACTTGGCAATATGGGTGATTTAGTTGGCAATGTCTGTCCATGTTTTGTACAAAATCTTTTTATTTCATAACAAAAATATTCCCATTCTGAATCTTCGCGAGAGCTTGAATATATGTAGCTAGTATCACTATCACCCCAAAAAAGAGAAACAAAATAACTGTAAAAGGAACTCTGCAAGCCCTCTGCCATTGCAGTTATGCAGTCACTAACCAGAGAAGAGGAAGGATTTTTGCGCAGCGAACATCTGAGCATCTGGGCAAAAGTAAAATATAACTGAAGGCTAAATATCAAAACAATAAAAAATTGGAATTACAGTGATGAAAGAAGCACAGTCGAAAAGAACACTAATTAATTTAAGTTCATCTGTAGAGTTGACCAGAATAACTTTCTTAAATAATATTTCCAAAAAAGACCACATACAAAATTCACGATTATAGTCACAGAATAATAGATTAGTCATTAATGTACAAAACTATAAAACTTAAGCAATAGCATTTGTATTTAGGTCTCCACATTGTACGGTGTAAAACCACATAAACTGTTGTTGCACCAAGTCCAGAGGCATCATTGCAGACTCTTCTAGTATTATTTAGTTCAAAACACAACAAACATCACTGATGCAGAACAAAGAATCAAAACACAGCTACAAGATAGTACACCCTTTGTAAACAAAATTGTCAAAAAGGAGATCTCAAAAAAAAAGGAAGGAACAAAGGCAGTCCTAAACCATTTGTGGCTAGAAGGATATTTAACGACAATGTACATGAACATCATACCAGACCATTACTGCATGTCACATTTATGCGCCCTTCAACAGCGTCAGCTATGCTTGTGATCTTCAGGTCAGAGAAAGTATCTGAAATCTCAGAATGTAGGTCGTAATTTGAAAAGAAACCCTTTCCCAATTCAGTAGGGAGAGCATATCTGCAGAGGCACTGTTTCCCAGACTGCATTGTACATATTAAAAGAAACCAACGATTACTAAATTACATCATGCAAAGAGATGGTAGCTAATTGTAAGTGAACTTTAAAAGAAAGCAATCAAAAGTATTATTTAATAACCAAAGGATAAGGTCTGAAGTCTGTTTTTTACAGTAATCAAAACACATTGTCTATAGAGCTCTTAAATAGACCAGAGGCTCAAGATAAGGCAGATGGCGGCACAATAACCCCCTCAACTCAGCTGGACTTGAGCCAGTCAAAACAGGGGATCTGATCAACATATGCATTGGATGGGGCAAACTTTATGTTTGTTTCTTGTTAAAACAAAGCAATGTGTCTGCACCTTTCATATAGGCCAGCCCTAGCAACCTTCCTGATTGATTAAGATAGAAGCTTATCTCCATGTCTATGCCGCCGAGGTCCATGGTCTCCTCTACAAGAGTAGGTACAGCCCACAAAGGCACCCAGAAGACTCTTATTGAGTAACTCTTCAAAATTCACTTCAGACCAGGAATGTAAGCTCTAAAGAGAAAACTATAGGACACTTAACTCGACACTGATTTTTCAATCTTAGCAGAACACTGTTTGAACTCATAGTGCGATAGAAATTATTTGGATCAATTCCAGGTCAACTAAAGTTATGAACAACCAGCACTTTTGTTTACATAATATATTGAGTTGCATTCACCAACCAGTTCAACCCAAAAGCTTAAGCTGATAGGGAAAGGTGGGCAATTCACTTATACTCCAACACTCCCCCTCACGTGCAGGCTCCCCAAGGCCGCATACGTGGATATTGGAGTGGGGCTGTAATTATTTTAATTAACGCGCCCGCCGGGATTCGAACTCGAGACCTCTGGCTCTGGTACCATACTGAGTTGCATGCACCAACCAGTTCAACCCAAAAGCTTAAGCTGATAGGGAAAGTTGGACAATTCACTTATACTCCAACATAATAAACAACCAAAGTGATGAGTTTTGAATGCTAATCAACACCAACCACCTGCTGGGTCTTCAGGGCCTTACAGAATCAGCATGAACCTGACTTCAGGTTCATATCCACATATTAAAATAAATACAAACAGCATAGTTTGAACTTTGAACAACAGGAACATACATAGAGAAGGAGATCATTGTCCGAACTCAGAACAAGGATGTCTGTGAAGGGAAGAACTCCAACTCGTACTCTGCAGAAAACATAGCAACATTAGCAGTAGTAGACTGAGGATCCAAAACCATGTGCTTGGGCAATCACCTTGGACGAGTCACGACAACTGGCGCAGCAGCAAATGCAGTAATGTTCCAGCTCATGTGAGGCTTAATGTCACCAAAAGGTTCTTCAGTAGTATCATCAACTTGAATGCTTACAGCAAACAATATTTTTTGTTCATGCAGTAAAAAACAAATTATTGGCAACCCATCAATATCAGTTGCCAAGAAGACCTGATATAAATAATTGGAGTCAAGTTCAAGTAATATTAGAGTTAAATATTTTGCTACCATGACCAGTATAAAGAACATGAGAAGAGAAACACGGAGAGAAGAATAACTTTATTACTATCCAATGTTTTTATCACAGTTTGAATCTGGTATGGAGCCTGGATATGGTGAAACTTTAAACAAACCATATTCCTGTATTTTTTTCTCTTGAAGACGTTGGAGAGTTGCACATTATTGCATTAAGAAGAAATGTACATATAGTAAAACACGCATCCGCATACCCCACAAATTAAAATTAGTTATGTTCCTGTGCAAGCCCTTGATATTCCTTATTTTTGACAAAAGGCAAAATCATGTACAAGTCCTCGACCGATAACTTCCTTTCATTTGCAACAACCAATTACATCATAAGATTATACACTAAATTGTTATCTATCAAATAACTTGCAATATTGAGTTGCGTGCACCAACCAATTCAACCCAAAAGCTTAAGCTGATAGAGAAAGGTGGACAATTCACTTATACTCAACACTCCCCTCACGTGCAGGCTCCTCAAGGCCGCATATGTGGATATTGGAGTGGGGCTGTAATTATTTTACTTAACGCGCCCGCCAGGAATATTAACGCACCCGCCGCCAGGATTCGAACTCGAGACCTTTGGCTCTGGTACCATATTGAGTTGCATGCACCAACCAGTTACCCAAAAGTTTAAGTTGATGAGGAAAGGTGGACAATTCACTTATACTCCAACATGCAAGGCAACCCATCCATTGTTTTAAATTAGTTGTTTAAGTCTTTACAACACAAAAAAAAATAACATGATGAACAAATTGCAACTTAGCATGCCTGCTAGTACTTAATGAATAAAAAAGGTGGATGGGTGCTTCTGGCTAGTACTCCCTTCGCTTTTGATAGGCATATTTGTAAATCTGAAAATTTCTCTTTTGATAGTCTTATTTCAGTCCAACTATCCATCAACTTAATGGTTGTCTCAATCTAATGCGTGACACTTCATTCTTTCAACCGAGATTGGCTACCCGGGCATCAAGAAGTCTAGATTTTTAATGAATAATGGCATGTTTAAATAGATGATAAGTAGATTGATAGGTAGGATTAATTTCCTTGGTCATTGTGCCATGAGCAAATGGTACTATCAAAAGAGAATGGAGGAAGACCAAATTATTAGAGAAAGGTCAAAAGGCACACTAAAACAAAGATAAAGCATATATAAAGATAGAAAACATAACATAAATGGAGTTCATTAATACACTATTAGAATGGATCAACCTTACTGGCAGCAGATTGGGAGCATTTCCCTTGCCATATCTTACGGAATGCACATTTATGTGAAGAAATATCACATGAAACAGGTAGCGTTGTATTTTCATTGGTTGCTTCCTGATAACTTGCACCATCAATTTGCCAAACAGAGTGCTGACATTTCCCTGCATACCACGACTCAGTTTCTTAAAGCCCCCGAAACGGAAAAATGCACAAGTAAAGAAATGTGAAACAAAAACCTTTATGATATGACGCCATTAGAGGTACTGTATCACTTGTCCAAATAGTCTTTTCATCAAAATCTTTCATCATAGTCAGTTTGTCCTTTTCTTCAGAATATGTTGCCTGTAAATAATTAATTGATTATGAGATCAAAAACAGCACGATGCAGGGAATCCTTGCTAGTCAAAACCACATGGCGCAACCAGTGACAGAAATTATAATAGCAATGTTGCTGCAGAGAAATTAGTCCACTGGCCATTGACAATGTGTACATGTTGGAAAAAGACAAACCATCACTACCAGGAAAAAACAAAGATGAAATTGCACAATATATACCTGAGGCTCTTCAAGTGGATGTTTCAAAATGAGGTGCGACGAAATAATGGCTCCATTAGCTTTGCTGTCCGGCTCCATGGTGTGTGCTTGGCAAGAAACATTGTAATTCAATCCATATTCTTTGTTAGGACGATTTAAATCCCTTGCATTTAGCAGCGAACTCGAGGATGACACCATATGACCTCCATCAGTCGATTTCTGCAGTAGAAGGCCAAAGGGGAGTGGCCATATTGATGAAACAGCATATGGTAGTGGAATGCTAACAACTTCACCTGCAACATGACATGCATACATCACAAGCCTCAGAAAATTAGTGAAATTTCAACACTATTCAGATGGCTTGTAATAGATTAATGGGGTAATAAACTAACCAGTTACATTGTATAGAGATAAAGTATCAACTTGCAGGACACATAGAAGGGCATCACTGATTGCATTCATCCGACACCAGCAAGCCTACAATTTAGGTTTGCATCACCAAATGAGAACCTATCGTTAAGTAAATCAGAAATATGATGAGTAAAATGAAGAAAATGCATGATAAGGGTAACAAAAAGGTGATTACATTTTTTTCTCTGTTGGAACTGGTTTATTTTCTGGCACACCATATCTACAGCAATTCTTGTTCTTGTATATTAAAAAACAGGGTGGAAAGCATGTATTAGTTTGAAGGAATTCTACTTTAGTATTCAGTTCAAAACAGTGAAACCTGATTGGGCACGCAGAAGAACAATTAAATTTGTTGGTATACAACAAACACGGAAAGACATGGGTGAAATAAGCAAAAAGTTGAGCAAAACTGATAGAAAGAAGTAAAAAAATATGGAATTAATTTCATTTTAAACAATGACATAAAAGCAACCATACCATAATGACTGTGTTTGGCGATACATATCTTTTGTGAACTCGAGAACCATTGCTCCATATTATCCTAGAAGGAAGAGAACAGAAATAGATCATATTAATGGTAATTAATCCTTAAGTTTCTTAGATCAACTATAATAAAGTAGAAGATAAAGGGAACATAGCACAAAATTTGGTACAATAACTAGAATTGAACCTTTTTGTTGTCTGGAAAAATGTAAGCAGAATCCCTTCGGCGTGAGACAATGAACTGATAACCCCCTCCCCACCCCACCCCAAAAAGAATCAACACGCGCACGAAACACTAAGCAAGATGGTGGTATCTAACTCTAAAAAGACCATGCCACACTTCCTGACACAACAGTAGCAGGCATTCGTTTAATCAATTGTGATACAATGCCATAAAGTTCAGAGTACATATTGAAGAGTACAACCTCTCTGTGAACTCTTTAAACACTTCTTGGCATTTGGCTTCCGATTACAAATTGCTGGATGAACATGGCTCGCTATTATTCTAACGCAGCTGGTAAGTACAGCAAGTAAAGAGACCAAATTGAGCAACAGTGAAATACAAAGCTGATAAATCAACCATCATTACAGAACAAGCACGTGCTTGGTCACTGTAACTCACCATAATCACGCTTACAAGTTACAAGACATTTAGGTAAAAGACTAAGATGCAAGACTAGCTAGTGACTGAAATTGAACAGGAGAATTGGAAGGTGAGTTCCTTAATTCTACTATTGCAATAAGAAATTTGACCCTTGCTGCTTCAAGATTCCTATTTACACCACGATGTACAGTCCAGAGAGGAGGGGGCAACGCTCACTGGTTGCCGCGGATGAAGAGCTCGTGGTCGCCATCTGCGCCAGAGGCGGAGGCCTCATCGCCAGGGTCTGGGCCGGGGGAGGCAGCGAGAGCGGGGTCGAAGAGGAAGTAGTCGTAGTCCTGCGGCGGTCGCGCCCCGGGGCCGCCCTCGCCGTCGGCCTCCTCGACCGCGAGCCCATGAGGGCGGAACTCCCGCAGCACCGTGAGCCGCCGCGACCCGATCGCCGACGCCATGGTCCCGGTACCGGCGGCCGGGGCGGCGGGAAGTAGGAGGGGATCGAGGCGTGGAGCAAGCGGGCCGCTGTGTGGAGTGTGACGCGAAGTGAGGCGAGAGCTCGCGTCCAGCCTCCCCTCCCCCTTGGGCGCTTCAAAACGGTTTGCCGCGGCGGGGAAGAAACCCTAGCCGACGGGGAGGAGGGAATTTGCTTGACGCTGGCTTAGGTTGGGCTTGGGCCCTTTGTTTAATGGGCTTTTATGATTGAAGCCTTTTTGATTGAAGTACGACGGACTTGGGCTGCTCCCACCGAATAAAGCCTCTTTCTCCGGTGCATTTTTTTTCTACTATAAACAAGGAGCGAAGACAATTGAAAACTGTCTTACTACTCACGTCGGACTCACCTGTCATATGTTTTTGGAAGTGGATAGGGTGGAAGGACCATAAAGTACCAAAAAATCGCAATTTGAAGAGCATTTCTGCCAAGAAAGAATTTATTTTTGAGTAAATTGCACCATACAACAACGTGTCAGGTGGGTGCGGATTAGTCCAACAAGTTCTAAAATGCTCAATTTAGTACAATAACTTGTCAAGTTGGTGCATATTGGTACAAAACCATGTAAAATAATCAAATTAGTATAAAAATTTATAGGTATGTGCATATTGATCCAGGAACTTATGTAAAATACTGGTTCAATGTAATAACTTGGCAAATTGGTGCACCTATAGTCCAAATTAACAAATGATAATGTATTAGACAAATAAGGTAGCATTCAAATTTTCTTCCAACTAATAGTTTATTAAAGTTGCTAATTTTGAATCAAATGTATATACATTACTTATTCTTTATTAGTTAAATTGAATCAAGTTTTTGAATTACGCCATTAGATTATCGAGAGACTAAAATTTATAAGACACCATATGACCTTTTGTTCCTTTTGTGCCTTTACTTGTGTATTCAACAGCTTCAGAGAAGCGTGCTTGTTCGTTATTTTAGTTCATTTTGTCTTTCAACTAGTACATGAGACTTTAAAAATATTTACGTCAAACTTCTAAAAGGTATTAATTGTTAGTACGAGTTAAGATGAATAAAAATAATATAATCAAATTTGAAATTAATATTGAATATGAAATTAAAAATATTTCTAATCAAAATTTAATATTTGTATAAAAATTGATAACAAATACATAACGCTGAAGTTTCTAGTCCTTACTAAATATTTTTACCATCACAACATGAATATGAATTATCAAATAATGCACAAGTTGTTTGACGCAAGTATACTCTAGTGTGGTATTAGAAAATATATTATTTGTGATAACATTTAGACCGCAGAGACATCGAGTGTACACTAAGTTAAGCATTTTACAAGTTCTTGGACCAGTTTACACCCACCTATCAAATTATTATATGAGATCGATCATTTTATAAGTTGTTGGACTAATCCGCACCCACCTGACAAGTTATTGTTCTAGATTGAGCATATTACAAGTTATTGGGCTAATTTGCACTCGCCTTACAAGTTGTTGTATGGTGAACGCAATTTACTCTTTATTTTTTCACCAAACGCTATCATACCCACCACCTACCCATTGCGTCCACACAAACCAATTGCCGTCCACACAAACCAATTCTTTTTCTCACTGACCCAAACTAATTCTTTTTCTCACGGCTTAAAGCTCGCTGCTCCGAGGCAATGTAGCGATCCACCCCGACGCTGTGGTGGGATGTGGGGCTGGGCTGCCGTATTACTGACCGTCTGATGTCGGAGTGTGGCTCAAACGGTGGTCGGGAACGACGGTCGTGGCGACGCGACGCAATGCAAGAGGGTGTGCGTTCCTTGGGCTATATGGTTGTTGCCATGGATCGAACCGATCGAGAGGGCCGGCCACGGCGTTTTGCTGCCTCATCGCCATCGACAAAGGCCCGAGCCCCGAACGCCGAGGTCAGTAAGACTATGTCGTGCACTGCCACAGCCTGGCTTGGAACGATGAATTTGTTGCTTTCCAGCCCTCGAGGCGTACGTCCAACCGGTCCACACTAGCACTGTGCGTCGTCGTAAAAGGGAACCTGCTGCTGTGGCGGCGCCTCGTCATGAAGTCGCTGCTCAGCCACTAGATCACGGAAGAGGCCCCTGCTCGTGTTGACCGACGACGCTGCAGCTTCTTCTCCCATCCCAGCGGGCATGGCCGTGCAGCATCAGCTGCCGCACGACCTACGTACCAGTCGGCTGCTACGCAGAAGTATGCTTGGCGTCTGCATCATGCTGACTATGTGTGGTGCCTGCTCTCGCTTTTGAGGCCTTGAAGGTCATGAACGGTGTCTTTTGGTTACTACTGCTTGATCAGAGGTTCAATGCTAAATGTCCCCCACACCCCCTGCTAGCTATCAGTTAATTCTTTTCTATTCTTTTTTAATAGTCAACGCGCGATTTGTGCTAATGAATGTGAGCATTTTCCAGATGTATTTATGATTGAAATTTCAGACAAGTTCATAGATCGGTCTCTTGTGACATGCAAAGTGTTTTTTCCACCCAATTGTCTATTTTTCATGGACTATATGTGAATATGTCTCTTGATTCGTATCGAGGATGTTGTAAACCAAGTTATTTCCAGATTTAAGTTGCATCCAGGTTTGTTCCGAATTTTAAAAATTACAGGGTTGCATACTTATTAAGCAATCAATGGGAGGGGATTTATCTGAAAGTTGTGGTCTCTGTACTAGCGTCGGGTAACATTAGGGTGCTTGATGGTTGTGTGATTTCTTAATGTGTTCTGGTTGTCACCATTGATAGTCTGTTCAAAGAAAATCAGCGGAATGGTATCTACTTCTCATGCTAAGGACATATATTAGTTCCATTGAGCAAAATGAGCTGATAGAACCTGAATTTCTACAAGAACACATTCCTCTTGAAAATCTCTAGATTTTAGTAGGTTCGTTGACACATAATTGCCTATTCTCAGGATAAACAAACTAAATTATACTGGTGCATTTTTAAGTTGTAACACATAAAAGCTTGCATAGCAATAATAATTTGACCTTTTTGTGATTTCATAACAAACATAATAGAACGTGAACAAATTATAATTGTTATCAAAATCCATTTATTTTAGCATTCTCAGTAGAATATAAGGCTGATTGAAGATTCCGGAAAGGGTAACATGTTTATCATGTGATATACATGTAACTATTCTACGCATTAGATTTACCATCGTCGGGCTAAATTTTTCTGGTCATGTCTTATACACCATCTAAATACAATTTCAGGTAGTCTAACAGAAGTATGAGAAAAGAATAGAAAAAGGACGCATCTGAAAACGTCATGAATTTTTTTGTAAGAAACGATTTCAGAAGACTATATGGTGGTGTTAATTATTTGGTTGAAATGCACCTAGGTGATTAATTTAAACTTTGCTTCATAACTTATTACATTAGTTCAATAAAAAAGTTTTAATCGGTCCTTTTCTATGACTATGAAATCCCTTTTAATATATTTACAAAATAATTATGCTAATTCAAAAATAAACCATTTATATTGATTGAAAAGAAATGGTACTACAATGTCTATTTGATAAATATAAAATATGTTTAAACAATTTTCTCGTAAACGCGCGCGTACCTCACGTGCACTTTATTAGTAGTTATAAATGTGAATTGACTTCATTCTAATCATTAGGATTCAAACCTTGTGCTCGCACATTTTCTTGAGATTTTCCATGATTAAAATGTTTCATAATTAGACAATGTGATGCTATAGTAAACGTGTGCAGAAAGCAAACGGGTTCTAACTTCTAAGTGGGCAGTGGATGACCATTGTGAGAGTGAGGGGAATTTCCTGAAAATGGCCGATCTACGAATCTATGATCCACACTAGTACTAGCAAGCCAAAAGATATACCGAAAGCATATTAGCATACTACTATCTTTACTTGGCGCTCGTGCGACTCGAAACTTTACTATGTCTAGTTTTGCTCGGAAATTAAGAGCATTTCTAAGAGTTTGCTAAATTTTAGTTGGCAAATCTAAAAAGATATATCAAATAAAAAGGAGTTCATCTCCAACAGTATGTCATAATTTAGTTACCAAATCCATATCTAATTTACATCAGGAATCTTGAGAGGGACAAAATTTTGTTTACGGCCTTCCAACTCTTGAAAACTTGCATCAGGAACCTTTCTTTATTCTTTATTTCTTTTTTCGCCCTCACACGTCCCACCAGATCTATAAAAAAAATGGAACAGTCCCTAATTCCGTGGTTTTCATGAAATACCTGAAGGTGCTCCACCACCCACCAATGCTAATGATCAGTGGAAAATTACCGGTTCGTTATACTTTTCTAGCGACTTTACTCCTGACCTCTCCTCCAACGACGCTCGCCGCGCGGGGTTGCAGGCTCGCCGTCGCCGCCGCCGCCGCTGACACCTGGGGTCGAGCTCCCCCGACTCTCCTCCAACGATGCTCCTCTTGCGGGGCTGTGGGCTCACCGTCGCCGGCAGCTGGGGTCGAGCTCCCCGCTACCCGCACATTGGAGATCCATGGCAGGCGCATTAAAGAAGTCCACCTAACACTCGTGAGACAAATTCGTCAGGCATGGTTAGTTTCTTTTCAATCACTCGCGCTGGAAGTTTACTTCATCTGTTGCAAATCCAATTTGCTATCCACCTTTACAAATCCATCGAAGGAAAACTTGAAATTTTAATTTTCACATCTGCCCTGCACCTACACGCGACTGCGGCGGAGCTCTCGCCCGGCATGGCCGCTCCTGCGCACGACCGGAAGCGATGCAGCTCGCACGGCGGAGCTCTCGCGAGACAACGAGGTGACCATCCGGAAGCCAAGGCCGCGGCCTCGCCGGCGCCGCCGCCCGGCGTGGAGCTCCCCGCGCGAAGCGGGGGCGGCGCGGCTCACCGACGTCGCCTCTTGGGGTCGAGCTCGGCTCTCCCGCGCGAAGGCCCAAGGTCGCGGCCTCACCGGCGCCCCGCCCCCGCCCCGCGTGGATCTCCCTCGTTCCTATGTAGCCAGCAGGAGGAAGCTGATAAGGAGATGGAGAGAACTGACGTGTGAGTCCGAGGCTGGGAAATCTGACATACGGGCCTTAGACGATCCACACTGGTTCTCCTTCATCTTCTCCTTCAAAACGGAATATTCCTGCATAGTCATCAGGATTTTTTTCCATTATCACTACTAGAAAAGTTGCTATCTGTGACGATTTGCTCGTGACACTGCTCACTTTCGTCACAGAATGGTATGTCTTATATGACAAATTCTCCAATTTCGTCATAGGTGGCAAGTGACGAAGATTTGGCCTGGAAAATTATGACGAAAACGAAAATAACGTCACAGAATTGTAAAAGGAGATCGTCATAAAACTTGTTTTGGGTATACCGTATTGGAATGACGAAACCTGACCGTCACAAATTAGTTTTGATATCGTCAACATTTATTGAAATTATTTGACACACTTAATGATGAAACAAATTGGTCACAAATCAGTGCACTTGATGGCGTGGGATGCGTGTTCCAAATGGGCCGCTCCGCTCCCTGTTTTTTTGGAATTGGGCCACAACAAATGGACCACTCTTTTTTGGCTTTAATCAGCATGAAAAAAAGAGCAACTAGGGGGATTTGAACCCTGGTCTGCAGGGTGGGAAGGGAGGGAGTTACCACTAAGCTATAACATGATTTCTGTCCTATTGGTGTATGTCATTCATCTTATCAACATTTTAATGGTACACCACCCACATTTAAATTTGCAAAACAAAAAAGGTGCACCCATGGGATTTGAACCCTGGTCTCCTCAGGCCACAACAAATGGGCTGCTCTTTTTGGCTTTAATCAACGTGAAAAAAAGAGCGGCCAGGGGGATTTGAACCCTGGTCGGCACGGTGGGAAGGGGGGGAGTTACCACTGAGCTATAACATGATTTCTGTCCCATAGGTGTATGTCATTCCTCCTATCAACATTTTAATGGAACCACCCACATTTAAAATTGCAAAACAAAAAAGTGCACCCATGGGATTCGAACCCTAGTCTCCTTAGTAGGAAGAGAGAGACTTACCACTAAGCTATAACATGACTTGTGTCCTTTTGGTGTATGTTGTCCTTTTATAATAGTGTTTACCAAGCGATGGAGCTTCACCGGGACCATGTGGCAGCACAGGGTTGGTCAAGTTGCTTCGCAGGGACCACGTGGCGCACGCTGAGCTCGTTTTCCCCTCGTTTTTTCTTTTTAATCTACAATTAAAATTTAAAACTAGTGTTTCTCAGTCATATTAACTCCAAATGTATTGATTCTTTTTTCTAATTTTTTTGGAAAATCACAATCTTTCATGTAATTTCGTTCGTTTGCATATTAGTTACTATTTCATTTACCTTTTTATATAACTTTTTTTCTTGTAGTGAAAGATAATAAATAAAACATATTTTGGCATAGCAAATGCTAACATAACTTCATATTTTCTAATGTTATGATAAACATAAGGTTGTAGCCAAGTTTTAGATGCATACGACTTTGAAAATGTAAATCACCACTCAAATCTCAAAGTTTGTGTTGAGTTATTAGAAACTATGTCAAAGTTTGAATGTTGTTAAAACTCCTAGATTGTGATCGTCGCCTCCAGATCGTCTTTGGCGGCAGCAGGCCTCCAGGTTATCAAGGGTAGGTTATCTTGGTGACTCACAGTGACATGTGTGAGACATGTATGCTTCAGTGGGGAAGCGCATCATCACTTTCTCAGAATCACTTGAAACTTTTTTTGACAACATACCGTACCAAAAGGAGGAGCTCCAGCAAAATTTCAGATTTTTTAAGCAAGGTTACAAGTTTTTTACATTTATTCCTTATTAAATCAATAAATATTTACAATAATAGGCAAACTTGGTCAGGAAATTCCGAAACTTCACCCAACATCTTAGATTGCATCCATTAGCATCCAAAAAAACTTTCACACGATTTCAAGCAACTTGTACTACACGTCCCACATAGGGATGAACATCTCTTGGTGACTCACAGTGACATGTGTGAGACATGTATGCTTCAGTGGGGAAGCGCATCATCACTTTCTCAGAATCACTTGAAACTTTTGTGACAACATACCGTACCAAAAGGAGGAGCTCCAGCAAAATTTCAGATCTTTTAAGCAAGGTTACAAGTTTTAAAACTCAGTTCGAAAGAATTTGAAACTTCTAAAAGACAATTTATATGCTGTATTTTACATGTGAAAAATGTTTTGAGGGTATATAAGTACTTCAAAGTGTGTCTTCATTAGGTTTTTAAAAATAGAAAAATGAATTTTTCTCATGACAATTGATAAGTATATGTCACGCTTGTTTCACTTAAACAACTATGATGTATTACCCTACTCTTGTATGAAACTTATGAGATTTGGCTTGGGATCACATCCTTGTAACATTCCCCAAAAAAATTCACACGGAAATGTTTTTCTTTATTTGGCGTTTATCTCAAATCCACTCTTATGTTTATAGTCAACTCTCACTTCTCTTACAAGATTCAAGGTGATTAATATCTACTATTATCCTTTTTTGCATAAAAAAATAAAAAAATAGGTGCAGCTAGGCGCAGCTGCTGCATGACACTGCTGCGTTGCCAATTAAAAAACTGAAGGCAAGCCTGCCTCGCGAACGCACCACAGGGCAGTAAAAAAATCTTATCCCTAACCTCCACTACCCAGCCTCATCCACGGGTCGTCGTCGCCCCAAACCACATCTGCCTTGCCGGCGTGCGCAGCGCCGCAGCCACCTTCCCACCCATCGCCGGAGAACTGAGCCCACCATTAGCAGATTTTTGAGCGTGGCCTTCACTCCCCCGACCACGGCGACAGCAGAACGGATCTGCAGTCGTCGTCCTCATGCCAGCTCCGGCATGGGGAGGAGGGAGCCGCGGCCGCGCCGACTCCCTCGCGCAAGCTCCACCGCGGGGAGGTGGGAGCCGCGGCCGCCGCCCTCATGCAAGCTCCGCCGCGACGAGGATGGAGCGGCGGCCGCCGTCCTCGCGCCCACTCCGCCACAGGGAGAAGGGAGCCGCAGCCTCCAGCTCCGGCGTGGGGAGGATGGAGCCGCGGCCGCGCTGACGCCCTCGCGCAAGCTCCGCTGTTGTGAGGTTGGAGTTGCGGTCGTCGCCCTCGCGCAAGCTCCACCACGGGGAAGATGGTGGTCATCCTTCCGTTCCTTTTTCCAGATCGCAAGGGTAATCATTGCTAAATGTAAGGGCAGCAGCGTCTTTTGCATATTGCCTTGGTGCCCGCAATTTTTTCACCCCGCGCCCCATACCCTAACCCACTCCCCTCCCCTCCCCCGCCACCCCCTCTCGCTCGCTCCCCCTCCTCCCCGCCGCCGCCCTCTGCCTCCCTGCTCTCCGCCGCCATCGCCTCCCCTCTATCTCTCCAGCACCGCTCGGCGCACCGCAACCTCCCTCCCCACCGGTGCTGCCCATCCGCTCCCGCGGGATCCAGATGCAGATCCGGTGCGGCCACGATGCCACGCAGAGGAGCGGATCTGGCCGAGGCGGCCACGGAGCGGCTGGGTAGGGGCGGCCGTGCCCACCAGCGCCACCGACATCATCTCGCAGTGAAGGATCGGATGGCGACTAGAGAGGGGGGAGTGAATAGGAGCCGGTAAAAATTCTTCCCAAAGAACCCGGCCTATGCCCTACTCAAATCCCGGTCACACACAAGCGATGGATCGAATCACGCACCAATCGCCAAGACCACGAGGTTATGGATCAACCTCTAGTCCTAGGAACGATTCCTTGAAGCACACGCGGAAGCACTAGAAAGGGAAGGAAGGAATCGAAACAAGCAGCACTGCTCACAGCTCCTGGCGGACTGTCCGGCCTGGCAGTGCGGACCGTCCGCGGTGAACCGCGCGGACTGTCCGACCTGCTACCGCGGACCGTCCGCGCCGACGCCGCGACCGTCCGACCCTCCCCGCGGACCGTCCGTTAAACACACACAGAACACCAGAAGCGACCCGGGGAAAACGGACCGTCCGCCAAGGCCGGGCGGACCGTCCGCGCCACCCACGGACCGTCCGCTACTCGAGCGCGGACCGTCCGCAAACTGGCTGCAACCAAAACTAAGAGCCAAACCGGATCGAAAGCAAAGACGCGCAAGAACACGACGAACACGCGATGAACAGGCTCCACGCGGACCGTCCGTGACCCCCCCGCGGACCGTCCACGCCGCGCGGACGGAACGTGAAAAACGGCCCGACCCCCGAAAGTCAACTCCCCCAAATCATCATCGATTTCCCAAACGGTTGAAGCTATGGAGACAAGGGTTTGGGGACTTGAAAAGCGTCACACAAGGATGCTATAGCCCAAAAATCTTGCCTCCTAACTCCCTAAATCACCGGGAATCGCGAATCCTTTGAGCACCACCAAAAGCTAGAGCACCGAACGAAAACTCACGAATCGAAGTGGTTTCCCGGCGTTTGAGGGCACAAGATCAAGCACAAAGATGCACAAGACATCTATCCATGTTTCCCTCAAAGAAATCCGGGGAGAAACCCACTCAAATCCGCGGAAACACACCGGGAACAAAGGCACGAAAACAAGCACGAAAAGCCACGAAAAACAACCCCGAATCTTCTATACAAACTAGGAAAGATTCACAAGGTCTAGCATGCCGCCCTAGCATCCATCCCTCTCAACAAATCTCTCATGAAGCTCTCATGCTAGCCTAGAGAAAATGGAAGGAAAAATAGCTACGAAAATGAGAAAGAGGAGGGAGGAAATGAAACCCTAAGTCGCGCAAAGAGAGAGCCATCCACACACACTCATGGCTTATATATCAGGTCCCGCCGGAGTGGTAAATGACTCGACTACCCCTAACTAAACTACTGGCGATACAACCCACGTAAGGGGCATTTAGGTAATGTTTGTGGGTCTTGCCATCGGACGGCCACGCCTTTGCCGCACCCCGCGTCCTCCCGACGCAAGCCATGCGATCCCGCTGCTGAAAGGATCGAGGCAAAGTGGCCTAGAGGGGGGGTGAATAGGCCTGCACACAGAATTTAAACTTTTTCTGCGAAAACAGTGTCAGACCTCGGAACCTCCGAGATTATTCTCGGAACCTCCGAACTAGGCAGCCTCCGAGAATAAACTCAGAACTTCCGACTGCTGTTAGAACAGAGCACAAATAACAAGAGCCGCAAGAAACTTGATGGAAACCGGATCTAGTAAATTCTAAGAGGTACTTAGGACCTAGCAAGAGTATCTCTAAGCAAAGTACAAGCTAGCAAGGTACCACAAAGTAGATCGGGAGCAAACCCTAATAGATCTAGTCAAGCACAAGCATGAACACGTAAGTAAATAGGAGCACGCAAGAGACACGAGATTTAACCCGTGGTTCAGCTCGCCACAAAGGCTTGCTTACGTCCACGTTGTTGAGGAGGCCACAAAAGGCTCGGACCACAAAGGTCAACTCCTCTCTCACACCTATCACTTTGGGTAATAGGTGGAGGCTTTCCACTAGAATCACAAGGGGTAATACAAACACCTTGGAGCTTCCACAAATCGGTTTGGAGAGCTTCCAAGGACCTCTATCCGTCTAGGAGCAAAGCTCCAAGAGAAATAGATCCACCAAGCTTGCTAGGGTTCTTCCAAGTGCTCAAGTTTCAAGGGAGAAGGGATTGGCTCACTAACTCACTTCAAGAATCCACTCTCAATCAATGCTAGGCAAGGATTTGGAAGAGAGTAGGTTAGGAGTGAATGCTAGGTGAGAGAAAACAAGAGCAACCGAGTTCGAGCCGGAGGAGGAAGAAGATAACCGTTGGGGGACCGTGGGGTATAAATACCCCGCATCCGAACGATAACGGTCATATTCCGAAGTTCGGAACCTCCGAGAAAAATCTCGGAACCTCCGACTTTTGAAAACTCGCGGATCGTAGCCCGTACGGTCGGAACCTCCGAGAAAATCTTCGGAACCTCCGAACAAAGAACGACGAAGCGCGTAATGTGCGCAGTTACTTCCCTTGGGGTGAGGATTAGGGTTTAGGAAAGATGGATCATGAGCACTTGAAAACCACCCTAACTCACCATTAGTATCCCTCTTGATAGTACGGATTGTCCTATACTCAAATTCAAAAGATAAAATAAATAAACTCCTTCAAGTAGCATAGGCAACCCTTCTTGTAACAAGTTGAGGGGTCTCCAATCAATCTTTTGCACCTGTGATAATAACTCTATGCTGCACAACAAACTCAAAGGCTCATTAGTTCTTTAATTGTGTGGTCAACATCACCAAAACCCTCATAGGGCTTGATTGCACTTACAATCTCCCCCTTTTTGGTAAATGTTGACAACCCAATTAAAGTTTACAATTTAATTTGAAAGATTGAGCTTTTGATGCTTTGAGTACAAGTCTCCCCCTCAATGTATGCATGTACCTTTTGAATAGGGAAAGATGTCATAACCGACAATTAAATTGCATACATTGTGAGTAAAAGTGACAAGAAAGTTGTACTCAAGTCATCGAGGGGTGCAAAAGAAGTGTAGCAGATAATACGTGATGCATATGCCATGTGAAAACACTCAGAGAGTTATCTGTTGGCAGGGTTCGGAACCTCCGAGAAAGTTTCCGGAACCTCCAAGGGTTGGAGCCTCCGGAAAAATTCTCAGAACCTCCGAGGTCTGCAACAGATACTCCAACAGATAACAATAGCACACAGGCAAAATAACAGATAAGACCAGAAAATAGCAGCTAGATAAAGATAACAGTGTTCAACACATCTAGCCCTATTACATCCAACACACAGTTTTAAAGTTTTGCAAATCCCCTACCATGACCAGATCCTGCTTGCCAACAGAGGCAAGCTAAAAGTTTTACAGCAGTTCATCAAATTTCCACAGGAGTTTATGAGAGAAGTTAGCACTCTCATCTCACCAAAAGAACAAAAGAATGTTTCTGAGGTCAGGTCTTCAGATGCTTCTCAATCTTCATCTCTCCCCCTTTGTCAACAGATTAACAAAAAGGAGAGAAAAGAAGAGAGGAAGTGGGAATAGAACCTAGAGAAGTCACTCCTCATCACTGAAATCAGAGTCCTCCTCTTCTGCCTCAGGGACAGTGCTGTCAGAGCCAAGATCAGAACCAGATGACAGATCAATGGGCCTTCTGACAGGCCTCCCAGCAGCAGCCTTCCTCCCCGAGTCTTGTACCAGATGAGGACCCCATGGCCTTCTTGCCTGCAGCCTCTTTCCTTAGCCTGGCCATTTTTGCACCAAGTGGTTCTTCATCTTCTTCATCTGCAGCAAAGGGGGCAGCAGGAGTATCCTCAGCCATGGGAGTAGCAGGCTCCTGCTCACCCTCATCCTCACCGGTGGTGTACTGCGGAAAATCGGGGAAGAGGGGAGGAGGGTGGTGCATGGCATCAAAAGACGGCCCTCGGTGTTTTAGCAATCGTTCATGTCCTCCCCGAGCTCAAAAGCCGATGGGAAGTCCACTCCGCAGTACCTCCGTGTGTCTCTGACCATCCCTCTGAGCTTGTGAAGACCAGCAGGCATGGGAGCCTTGCTGGATCCTCCTTCACCTACCGCCGGGACCGCATCCGGCTGGCTTGGTGCTGGCCTTCTTAAGGATGTGCTCCTCCACAATGTGCTGCTTCTTCTGATGCTGCCACTGTTTGACTTGATAGGAAGCATGCTCAACGTCTTTCTTGTAGCTGACCCCTGAAACCATCTCTATCATGTACATCAGATAAGGAGCATAGGGCAAGTTACACTTTCCACTCTCTCGTCACCTCTACCGGATTGTACCAAATAAATGCGCTCACGAGAGAAGGGCCTAGCTCCAGCAAGCAGCCTAGCCAACAAGTTTGGTGCAAACCTCCTAAGACTAGTTGAGTCTTGCCCCCCTTTGGGTAAATGGTTTCCCGAACATATTGTTAAGGACATAGAATACCGATTTCGGTAGTGGTAGAGCCATCGGCCGGCTCCTCATACTCATAGGCTGCAAAGCAATTTTGTTGGGGTTCATGTGGGCCTCAAAGTGGATAATATCGCCTTCTCCGTCCTCCTTGCCGAACCCAAACAACCTAGCAAAGGTGAGAAAATCTATCTTGTAGTGTACTCCTTTCGTCATCCAGTGGATAGTTTCCTTGTTGTCTTCATGAAAGAATGTGGCATGAAACCGAGCTAGAACCTCTATATTCCAATCATACTTGAAACTCATGATGTCCCTCATCCTATACTTATCAACCAAATCCAAAGACCTCCTCCTTGACAAGTTCCTCTGCTTGCCTCCAAATGAGTGAAGTCTATCCACTTCATCTTGATTAGCTTCATCTTGGTGTTGAGGACAAGTCTCATAGAACTTAAAGTGAAAGACAGACCAAAACCCGTAATCAATGGCCGCCATCTTGGGGTTTACATAAGGATTTTCTTCTCTTGCTTTCTTGACCAAGAAACCAGCTCCATCATAGTTGGTGTGCTCAATATATACTGAGTTGTCATATTTGGTTGGAGGATGCCTTTTGAGTAGCCCCTTGTGGTACTTGAGATAAGTTGAGTCTATCTCTCCTAGGGGCATGTCATCTTCTAGCTCAATTGGAATGGTTTTGCCTTCAATCCCTCCATTATCATCCACATGTGCAGCAGACCCTGAGCCTCTCGCCTCCCGGACAACCGCCACCTCTCGCCCCTTCTAGGTGTGGCCTTTCCTCTCGCTACCACCGTCACTCTTCGTCGCTCTTGCTGCTAGCTTGAAGGCCCTCTCACCAGCAGGTGTCTCAAAAGGAGGCCTCTGCCTCTTAGTGTAGGTCTTGTCCACAGGAGTGCCAGACATCTGAAGTGAGACAAGTGAACAGCAGATAAGAGTGGGATCAGGGCTGATAAGGACAGAGGAACAAGATAAGCATGATGTTCAATTGATTATTTTTCAGTTGAATTTTGAATCACAGTCTGTCACTTGTCAGTACAGACATCGGAACCTCCGAGAAAGTTTCCGGACCCTCCAGAGGTTGGAGCCTCCGGAAAAATTCTCAGAACCTCCGAAGTCAGTGTACTGACAGAGGACAGTTCTCTTGATTCAACTTTCAACTGAACATTGATCAATAAAGCAATCATGACTCAAAATAGCTAGGACAGGTGAAAAGGAATGTTACAGGTCAAGTGAAGTTCAGTGGAACTTTGAATCAAGGTCAGCCTACAGTGGGTTACAGGGTTCGGAACCTCCGAGAATTTTCTCAGAACCTCCGAGCCTCTGTCAACCTTACTGCATTCTCACTTTTGATTCAACTTTCAACTAAACCTAGCTTTTACTTGCAACACAGGCATATAGGAACAGAATAGATAGGCAACATTCTACCAGATTTAAGATATAGAACCCTAACAGCATGCAGATCTAGGAAATTAGGGTTAGGGTTAGGGTCCGGCCACAGTGTACCTTGATTGGGATCAAGGAGAGGCACGAAGCAGATCTTCAACTCTTGTGCACGCCAAGGAAGAGACAAAAGAGGATGCGGATTGGAGCCTTCTTCTTCTTCACGTACGGGATCCAAGGCGACCTCTTCCTTGGTACTCCCCAGCGGCGTCCCACGAACGAGAAGAGTGGCACGGCTTCGTACGTGTAGCCCGCAGGAGGTGCGGTCACCGGCGGCGAGGGAGGCGGCGGCGGTGAGGCGGTGAAGCGGTGGAGAGTACGGTGCGGTTTCGCGTCGGGAGAGAGAGAGGAGGAAGCGGTGAAACCCGATCTGAGTGGGTTGACCGCGGTGAAAAGAGAAAGATTGGTTTTACCCGGGGCAAAGAATATTCCGCGAAGATGCTTTATTCCCTTTTGACTCCCCTTCGGTTGAGACTGAGAGCTAAGTCTATAAAGATTGGAGCTTCCGAAGATTTTCTCAGAGCTTCTGAGGCCCGGAGCCTCCAAGGATTTTCTCGGAGCTTCCGAAAACTTAAATTCCAGAGACAGCTAGCTTCTACTCCTTTTGAGATTTTGAACTTTCTATCAACAGAGATACTTAGGTCATGGTACCCTTGACTCAAGTGGCTAGAAAACAAGCAATCACACACACAACTATAGCCACTTAAGACAAGTTAGGGATAGGCAAATAGATTTTAAAGAACCTTTAAAACAGAGCTTTTCATACACATTTTTCAAACAAAATTTTTTAGAGAAAGCTAACAGATTTGAAGCAAACAAATATGGCATGCTAGAGATCAAACCACGCAACGAGAATCAAGAATATTTAGTTCATTCCTTAAACTACAAAACCTTGACTCATCGAGAGGTTTAGTGAAGATATCGGCTAGTTGCTTGTCGGTGCTCACATGACTTAAAACGATATCTCCTTTGGCTTCGTGGTCTCTCAAGAAGTGATGACGGATGTCTATATGTTTTGTGCGAGAATGGCTTACGGGGTTGTTTGCAAGCTTTATGGCACTTTCATTGTCACACAAAAGTGGGATGTGGGAAAAGTGACATCCGTAATCTTTTAAGGTTTGCTTCATCCAAAGTAGTTGAGCACAACATGCGCCGCCGCAACATACTCGGCCTCGGCGGTGGAAAGGGCTACCGAGTTTTGCTTTTTAGAACTCCAAGACACTAGAGACCTACCAAGGAATTGGCAAGTCCTCGATGTGCTCTTTCTATCTACTTTACAACCGGCATAATCGGAATCCGAATAGCCAAGTAGATCGAAAGTGGAGCCCTTAGGATACCACAAGCCAAGGTTAGGGGTATGCACTAGATATCTCAAGATTCTCTTTACGGCCATGAGATGGCACTCTTTCGGGTTAGCTTGAAATCTAGCACACATGCACACACTAAGCATAATATCCGGCCTAGATGCACATAAGTAAAGAAGAGAGCCGATCATGGAGCGATATACCTTTTGATCTACGGATTTCCCTTCTTCATTGAGGTCCATGTGTCCATTGGTAGGCATTGGAGTCTTGATGGGCTTTGCCTTGTCCATATCAAACTTCTTTAACATATCCCTTGTATACTTGGTTTGACATATGAAAGTCCCTTCTTTAGCTTGTTTGATTTGAAATCCAAGAAAGAACTTGAGCTCACCCATCATGGACATCTCGAACCTTTTTGTCATCACCCTACTAAACTCTTCACAAAAAGTTTCATTAGTACTACCAAATATTATGTCATCGACATATATTTGGCACACAAAAATATGACCTTCAACTTTTCTAGTAAAGAGAGTAGCATCGGCTTTGCCTATCTCAAAGCCTTGCTTAAGCAAGAAATCCTTAAGGCATTCATACCATGCTCTTGGTGCTTGCTTTAGCCCATAGAGCGCCTTATGGAGTTTGTAGACATGATTAGGACGCTTGGGATCTTCGAAACCCGGTGGTTGCTTAACATATACTTCTTCGGAGAGTGGTCCATTAAGAAATGCACTTTTAACATCCATTTGATAGAGCTTGAAGTCATGATGGGCAGCGAAAGCTAGTAAAAACCGAATTGCTTCAAGTCTTGCTACCGGTGCATATGTTTCTCCAAAGTCTAGCCCTTCAACTTGGGTGAATCCTTGAGCAACCAATCTTGCTTTGTTCCTAGTCACAACTCCAAACTCATCTTGCTTGTTTCGAAAGACCCATTTGGTGCCAATGATGTTCGTCTTTGGTCTTTCCACCAACTCCCACACTTGGTTCCTTTCAAAGTTGTTCAACTCCTCTTGCATAGCCATCACCCAATCCGGATCCTCGAGAGCTTGCTCTACCTTGGTTGGTTCAAGAGAGGAAACAAACGAGTAAAATGCACAAAAATTCTTAAGACGAGAACGCGTTGTTACCCCTCTCCTTATGCTCCCAAGAATATTGTCAACGGGATGATCCCGTTGAATGACTTGATGTACACGAGGATGTGATGGTCCAAGAGGTTGGTGTAGAGGTTGGTCTTCATCATCTTCATCAGCTAGGGGACCAGATGTGCTTCCTTGGACATCTCCTTGCCGATCGCCTTTGTCGGTTCGGGGTGTCTTGTTGTGTTGAACTTCCAGACCCGGAACCTCCGGAGAATTTCTCGGAGGTTGAGTTCCGATGTCGGTTCCCGAACCTCCGAAGAAATTCTCGGAACCTCCGAAGTCTGCACTGCTCCTGAACCAGCAGCTTCTGGCCCTTCGAGTGGTGTTGAGGCTTGTGCTTGGTTTTCATCTTCCTCTTGTGCCTCAACTGGTCTAACATCACCTATGGCCATTTGCTTGATTGCTTCATAAGATGGCTTCTCTTTACCTACAACATTCAAATCAACTTGCTCCACTTGAGAGCCATTAGATTCATCAAAGGTCAAATCTACCGTGACTTCAATCCTCCCGGTGGTTAGATTGAAGACTCGATAAGCATGCTCATTTGGACCATAACCAAGAAGAAATCCTTCGTCAACCTTTGGTGCAAACTTAGAGGTTCGGGGTCTCTTGTTTAGAATGAAGCATTTGCACCCAAACACTCTAAAGTAAGACACCTTGGGCTTTTTACCGGTAATGAGCTCGTAGGAGGTCTTCTTGTGAAACTTGTGAAGATAGAGGCGGTTGATTGCATGGCAAGCCGTGTTGATGGCTTCGGCTCAAAAGATGTCTTGAGTCTTGTACTCATCCAACATGGTTCTTGCCATCTCGATAAGAGTTCGATTCTTCCTCTCAACCACCCCATTTTGTTGAGGGGTATAAGGTGCTGAAAATTCATGCTTGATGCCCTCTTCATCAAGAAATTCTTCAACATAGGTATTCCGGAACTCCGAGCCATTATCACTTCTCACTTTCTTGATTGGTAGCCCGAATTCCCTTTGTGCTCTTCTAATGAAGGTCTTCACCTTTCCTTGCACTTCACTCTTGTCAAACACAAAGAACACCCACGTGAAGCGAGAATAATCATCAACAATAACCAAGCCATATTTGTTACCGCCAATACTTATGTAGGCCACCGGTCCAAATAGATCCATGTGGATGAGCTCCAATGGGCTTGAAGTAGTGAGGATGCTATTTGGTGGGTGAGGTGCTCCTACTTGCTTTCCGGCTTGGCATGCTTTGCAAATCCTATCTTTCTCAAAATGTACATTTGTTAGTCCAAGGATGTGTTCATCTTTCAAAAGTTTGGCCAAGTTCCTCATGCCAACATGGGCTAGACGGCGATGCCAAAGCCAACCCATGCTAGATTTTGCCACTAGACAAGTCTTGGGAGAAACTTTACTTTTGTTGAGATCAACTAGGTAAAGCCTCCCCCTCAAGCGACCCGTGAGGACAATAGAGGAATCCTCCCTTTTTATGACGGACACATCCTTATCCGTGAAGTGGCAATCAAAACCAATCTCACTAAGTTGTGAAACCGATAATAGATTGTAACCCAACGGATCAACATGAAGAACATTTGTAATTGAGTAATTTTGAGATATAGGGATATCACCTACACCGATGACTTCTCCTTTAGTATCCCCTCCATATGCAATGGTTTCCCTTGGTCCTTCCAAATGGAGATAGGATGAGAACATACTCTTTTCTCCGGTCATATGATGTGTACATCCGCCGTCAAGCACCCAACTTGAACCACCGGAGGAGTATGCCTACAAAACAATTTAGTTCCTTCTTTTAGGTCCCCAATTTGACTTGGGGCCTTCCACGTTAGCAACCAAAACCTTTGGAACCCATAGTGATCTTTTCACATATATGTTGGACTCATTTCCAACATACGTGGCAACAACTTTACCAACATTGTTGCGTCTCAACACATAGCTAGGAGGTATGTCTTTAGATGCATGGGCTTTGCTTTTGTTGGGACTCAAGTTTCTTCTAGGCACCATTGGATGATTTTCAACTCTGCATACAAGTGTTAGAGACCCTGGAAACATGCTGCTTCTGAGTTTTGCTCCTTTTCTTTGTCCTGTCTTTGCAGTTCCGGAACTTCCGAGAATTTTCTCGGAACCTCCGAGTTGGACCGTCTCCAGTCGCTCGGGGCTTCCGGACTCGGGAACCTCCGGGCTTGGAGGTCGGAACCTCCGGGGTCTGGGAGAACAGAAAACCAGAACTCTTGAATTCAAGGCATTCCTTTTCTTTGATGATTTTTCTTTCATTTGTCTTGCCACCTTCAACATATCCAAAGCCCGGATTCTTGCTCTTCTCTAACACTTTCTTCTTGGTGAATCTTGGCCTTTTGTTTTCTTCACCCATGCATCCTCTAGCTATGATTGAGTTCAACCTAGCAACTTCTTTCTTTAAAGCTTCCATGTTAGCAAGGTTAGTGGCATAAGATTCAACATCAATATTATGACATCTATCACGGCCCTTGCTAGTAGAAGCACTAGAGTCGCCTTTTACCTTCGAGGGATGTGAGGTGCTACTCCAAAGGAGGCTATATTGCTCCTCAAGCTCTTCATTCCTCAACTTGAGTGAATTACATTGAGCTTGACTAACAAGAAGGTCCTCCTTGAGAGTAGCTATGACACTCTTTGCTTGATTGATTTCCAAGCGTAAAGTCTCAATCTCACTTCTATCGGAGATAATGGTGTCTTGGCTTTTCTCTAGTTCAACTATTAACTTAGCCATAAAATCTCTAGATTGCTCATCCATTTTACGAACAAGTTGGTTAGCTTCTTCATCACTAGTATCATCACTAGAGTCTATTTCCGACTCATCACTAGGTTGAGGGAAGGGTTTTGGGGCAGTTTTTACCTTCTCACCCTTGGCCATGAGACAATGAATGGAAGTGCTTTCTTCATCATCGGTCAAATTGTTGAACAATCTTGTGGTGGAGGGAAGCTTCTTGATAGCCACGGTTGCAACTTTCTTCCCTTCCTCTTCACTAGAGCTTTCATCCCCGGAGTTCCACTCATGACCAATGTGGGCTTCACCACCATAGTGTCTTCTCTTGTAATGTGGCTTTTGATCTTTCTTGTAGCCCCCTTTACCCTTCTCATTTCTGTTTTCTTTCTTCTCATTAGGACAGTCAGCAATAAAATGCTCGGTACTCCCACAATTGTAGCAAGTTCTCTTTTTCTTGCTAGGAAACTTCCTCTTGGCAAACTTGTACCCTTGCTTCTTCAACCCTCTCTTGTAGGTCTTCATGAACAAGGCCATGTCCCCAATCTCAACATGACAACCTTCATCTTCATCTTCACTTGAATCACTTGTGGAGCTCACTACTTCCACCCTATTGGACTTTTACTTGAGAGGCTTGGAAGAAGTGGTGTGCTTGGATGAGGATGAGGGTTTGCTTGACTTGTGAGAGTGGAGAGCCACCTCTTTAACCTTCAAGTTGTTTAACTTAGCCTCCAACTCCCCAATCTTCTTTCTATGTTGAATTTCCTTGTCCATGAGCTCATGTGTGAGAATTCTTCCAAGAACATCATTTGGTGAAAGTTCCTCAAACCTTTTCTTCTCTCTAATCAAAGTGACTAGAGTAGGATTCCTTGGTGCAAAAGCTTCCAACATTACTTTCACAACAAAGTGGTCATCTAACTCATCACCACCTAGACCTCTTATCTTCCCAACAATAACCATCATCCTATCAAACATCTCTTGTGGCCCCTCTCCATCAAAGATAGTAAATCTATTGAGCTCGGCCATCAATATATTGATCTTGGATTTCTTGACCTTGTCAACACCCTCATGTGCAATATGGAGAATGTCCCAAATCTCCTTAGCAATCTCAAGTCCACTAACACGGTTATACTCTTGAGCATTCAAGGCACTAAGGAGGATGCTTGTAGCTTGACCATTCCTTCTTATGTTGCGTTGGTCAATTGGAGTGAGGTTCCTAAAATCTTTGGGATCTTCAAAACCTACACACACAATATTCCACAATTCCAAGCTTAAGCCAATTAAATAAGCTTTCATCATATGCTTCCATTTGGCAAAATTAGTCCCATCGAATTGGGGTAATTTGCCAAGGGGAATAGTCACTTCATTCTTGGATTTGACATCCAAAGAATCATAGTTAAAGGATACGCTTTTGTAGTCGTTCTTTGCTTTAGACTTTGACTTTGGCTTGATGGTTCGCTTGGGAATTCTTGTGCCGTAGTACTCATCATCATCATCTCCATTCTCACTAGATGAGGACGACGATGAGGATGATGAGGATGGTGATGGAGATGGTGAAGGTGTTCTTTTTCTTCTTCTCTTTTCTTCTTTCTTTCTCCTCTTCTTCTTTTCTTGCTTGTCGTCTTCTTTCTTCCTTTCTTCTTCTTCTTCTTTCTTCTTGTTCTCTTTCTTGCTTTTCTTGCTTCCTTCCTTGGAGCCTTCCTTCACGACCTTTTTGAGCTTTTCGAACTTCTCTTGAGCTGATGTATCACCTACTTCCGAGGCATCACTTTCGGCCTCGCTTGGTATGTCTTCAAACTCCTCCTCTTCGTGCTTGTCATCATCACTTGCCATATCCTCACACGGTTAAGTGCTTACGAGGATAACTCGCTCTCCGATACCAATTGAAAGGATCGAGGCAAAGTGGCCTAGAGGGGGGGTGAATAGGCCCCGCACACGTAATTTAAACTTTTTTCGCGAAAACAATCTGTCGGCCTCGGAACCTCCGAGATTATTCTCGGAACCTCCGAACTAGGCAGCCTCCGAGAATAAACTCAGAACTTCCGACTGCTGTTAGAACAGAGCACAAATAACAAGAGCTGCAAGAAACTTGATGGAAACCAGATCTAGTAAATTCTAAGAGGTACTTAGGACCTAGCAAGAGTATCTCTAAGCAAAGTACAAGCTAGCAAGGTACCACAAAGTAGATCGGGAGCAAACCCTAATAGATCTAGTCAAGCACAAGCATGAACACGTAAGTAAATAGGAGCACGCAAGAGACACAGATTTAACCCGTGGTTCCGGCTCGCCACAAAGGCTTGCTTACGTCCACGTTGTTGAGGAGGCCACAAAAGGCTCGGACCACAAAGGTCAACTCCTCTCTCACACCTATCACTTTGGGTAATAGGTGGAGGCTTTCCACTAGAATCACAAGGGGTAATACAAACACCTTGGAGCTTCCACAAATCGGTTTGGAGAGCTTCCAAGGACCTCTATCCGTCTAGGAGCAAAGCTCCAAGAGAAATAGATCCACCAAGCTTGCTAGGGTTCTTCCAAGTGCTCAAGTTTCAAGGGAGAAGGGATTGGCTCACTAACTCACTTCAAGAATCCACTCTCAATCAATGCTAGGCAAGGATTTGGAAGAGAGTAGGTTAGGAGTGAATGCTAGGTGAGAGAAAAACAGTAGCAACCGAGTTCGAGCCGAGGAGGAAGAAGATAACCGTTGGGGACCGTGGGGTATAAATACCCCGGACCCGTCCGGGAACCGGAACGGTCATATTCCGGAGTTCGGAACCTCCGAGAAAAATCTCGGAACCTCCGACTTTTGAAAACTCCGCTGGAAGGCCGTCGTAACGGTCGGAACCTCCGAGAAAATCTTCGGAACCTCCAAACGAAGCAAACGGAAACCGCAGGGTTACTTCCCTTGGGGTGAGGATTAGGGTTTAGGAAAGATGGATCATGAGCACTTGAAAACCACCCTAACTCACCATTAGTATCCCTCTTGATAGTACGGATTGTCCTATACTCAAATTCAAAAGATAAAATAAATAAACTCCTTCAAGTAGCATAGGCAACCCTTCTTGTAACAAGTTGAGGGGTCTCCAATCAATCTTTTGCACCTGTGATAATAACTCTATGCTGCACAACAAACTCAAAGGCTCATTAGTTCTTTAATTGTGTGGTCAACATCACCAAAACCCTCATAGGGCTTGATTGCACTTACAGCTGCGTGTCCTCCGCCTCGAAGCTTCCCGACACGCCCGGATCCCGTCTCCGTCGTGTTGGGCCCTCGGACTTGGTTTTGAGGCCCAAACCAAGAAACCGTCTGCCGATGGTTTTGTGGGCAAACCACCAAACCCCGCGTGCCCGGTCCGGCCTCCCGCCAAACCACTTGACTCGGCCGCCACCGTGCACCGGCTCGTCTGTCCATGACTTCGTCTTGCTCGTGTCGCCACCATGTGGCCCGCACCCGATCCCGCCGTCCACCGGTCCCTCGAACCGAGCCTACTTGTCTCTCCATCTCCCGAGGCCCCTCAAGGCTAAAGACCTTTCGCGCCCGTTCTTCACCCGCAACAACACGCACTAGGCCGCAGCCTACACCTGCGCACTAAGCCAAGAGTCAGTCCAACACCCGTTGTCAATCACTCATCACTGAGGAGCGGTCATCCATCGACCACTGGGACGCTCCTGGTCCTCAATCTCCCCCTTGATGAGTGCATTGACAACACACAACGCGAAATGAAATTCAGAGAAAAGGAGAAAAGGAGAAGAAAGAAAAACAAAGAAGCTCAACTCATGACCAAAACCAAAGAAAGGCGAAGAAAGGTCACAAGCCAAGCAAAGCACAAACTCCACACCGAAAACAGCAAGAAAGCTCCCCCTGAACAAATGCAAGCTCCCCCTGAACATGTGGATGCAAACTTCCAAATTTCAGCTCACCTCTTCTGAATTTTCATTAAGCTCACCTCTTCTCCCCCTTGTTGACAATGTATGAATCAAGGTGAAAATGCAGAAATGCAAAAGCAAAGCATATAAACAACTACATGAGCTTCTCAAATAGGCCAAATCTAGTGTCAAAGGCTAAAAATGAGATAAAGATCACACATAGGAATCATAGTATAGTCAAAGCATTGCCACAAGTAATATATGAAAATATAAGCATGTGACAAAGCAAAATTTTCAGATTTAAGCAGTTTTACCAAAAGAAAGCTCGCTTCACATGTAAAAGCCTATCCATGTCACACTTGAGCCACAAACATGCATACCATTCAAAGATCATACAAGGATATCAAATTCTCAACAAAAAGATCATGGCAAACACCCATAAAGCAAAGCATGTCATGTCAAAGCTCATGAGCCATGTGTCCACTTCGGGGAGACTTCTCCACTGGTGAACATCATGCAACATGTTTAGCACCCATATGTGAAAGATAAGACATTTTAAGCATAGACATGATGGATGGAGCATTTTTCAAGCATTTACACTTCTTTTCAAGATTAATTCATTTTATGGTGCATGAAGTGCCTTTGCGGCAAAAAGAAGCTTATGCTCCCCCATGAATGCAACATAGGCTAAACATTCACAATGATATTCGGCCTTTGGCCCAAATGCAAGAACAAGGCATCCAAGCACAATCTAAGCATGAAAAGCACATTTAGACCAAACTGTGACATGGATACACAACTACACACGAGTGGAGCATATTTCATCAAAGTTTGGTCAAGTTTAGCATTTATTTCAAAAAGGGCTATCTCACCACGCATATATCTCAAATATTCCAAGAGCATAGCCTCACATCACCATTTCTCCACACATATAACCAGTATCTCACAAATAGCCAAAGAGACTCAAATATGGCATATGAAAGAAGCTCATCATCCTAAAATGCAATATGATACAAATGCAACATGATATATGACAAGATGGCTATCCTACCATGGTTTATACATCAAGCAAAGCATGTATATACATCAAAGTAAACATGGTATGATACATATGGTACAAAAAGGAAATCCCCCAAGAATCAACTAGAAAGGGCAACAAACCCCAAGTTCCCCCGCAAGCGCACAAATGTAGCTTGGTCGAGAGGCTTTGTGAAAATGTCCGCAAGCCGATCTTGGGTAGGGACATGGCTCAACACAATGGTTCCTTTCTCCACATTGTCCCTCAAGAAATGATACCTCACTTCTATATGTTTGGTTCCGGAGTGAAGCACCGGGTTTTTGGCTACGCTTATGGCACCGGTGCTATCACAAAGAAGTGGGATGCGGGTGCACTCCTCACCAAAGTCTCTCAAAGTGTATGAAATCCACAACGGTGGGAACAACAACTCGCGGCGGCAACATACTCCGCCTCGGTGGTAGACTGAGCTACACTAGACTGCTTGCGGGAAGACCATGAGACCAACGAAGACCCAAGAAACTGGCAAGTACCAGAAGTAGATTTCCTCTCGACTCGACAACCAGCAAAATCCGCATCGGAAAAACCATGAAGGGAAAGAGTCGAGGAGGAAGAATACCAAAGGCCAAGACCAGGGGCGGACTGTAGGTACCTGAAAATCCTCTTGACGGCCTGTCAATGTGATGTCCTCGGCGAAGCCTGAAAACGAGCGCACAGACACACGCTGAACTGTATGTCTGGCCTCGTCGCCGTCAAGTAGAGGAGGGAGCCGATCATGCTCCTGTACTCCTGCTGGTCCACTGGTTCTCCGTCCTCATCCGCATCAAAAGTGGTCGTACTCCCCATGGGAGTCGACATCGGCTTCACATCTTGCATCTGGAACTTCCTCAGCACGTCTTTTGTGTACTTGATCTGGTGCATAAATGTACCGTCCTTCACTTGCTTGATCTGCAGCCCGAGAAAATACTGCAACTCGCCCATCATGCTCATCTCGAACTCCCTGCTCATCTCATCTGCAAACTTGGCAACAAGGTTATGTGACGAGCCACCAAAGACAATATCATCCACGTATATCTGAACAATCAACAAGTCATTTCCATGCTTGAGGAGAAACAAAGTCCTATCCACGGTACCCATCACAAACCCTCTGCTCAACAGAAAACCTCTCAATCTCCAATACCAAGCACGGGGCGCCTGTTTCAACCCATACAGAGCCCTTTTCAACCTGTATACCCTGTGTGGGTACAACTCGCTCTCAAACCCAGGTGGCTGCTTCACATACACCTCCTCCTCTATGACCCCATTCAGAAAGGCACTCTTCACATCCATCTGAAACAACTTGAACCCTTTAGCCACGGCAAAGGCTAGAAGGATCCGAATCGCCTCAAGACGGGCCACAGGAGCAAAGTTCTCCTCATAGTCGATCCCCTCCTTCTGACTAAACCTCTGAGCAACAAGTCTGGACTTGTTCCTCACAACCATCCCATTCTCTCCCTCTTTGTTCTTCCAAACCCACTTGGTTCCTATGGGATGGCAATTTGGAGGTGGTTCAACTAACTCCCACACCTGGTTCCTCTCAAAGTTTTCCAACTCCTCATGCATAGAATTGACCCGGTTTGCATCGATAAAGCATGTCCAATGTCCTTGGGCTCAAAAGTAGCAACAAAAGCAAGCATGAGCAAAATGAGAGGAATTCCCGGACCTCGACCGTGTAGTGCGTTCGTCGATGTTCCCAATGATCTTCGACGGGGGATGCACTTCTTGAATCCGCCGGGGAGCCTCACGCCTCGAGACTACCTCCCCCTCAACTTCAGCTTCTCTCGCCTGATCCTCTTGTTGTACCGTCGTTGTCCATGAAGTAGACGGTCCACGCTCCATAGTGGTCGTAGGGGAAGTAGTGGGTACACACTCAGCTTCAGGCGCATGGATCTCCCCATCATCATCTCCAGCTTCATCCTTCTCCTCTTCAAAGAGGTCCTCGGCCATCTCTTCATCACCTGCACATTCAAAGCCAAGAGAGGTACATGGCATTGTCTCGTCGAAGGTCACCTCGCAAGTTTCCATGATTTTGTTAGTCTCAAGGTTAAGCACCCTATAGGCTCTAGAATGGTTAGCATATCCAAAGAAAATACCATCACTAGACCTAGCCTCAAACTTGTCGAGTTTTCCCTTCTTCGAATAAAGCACTTGCACCAAAGACTCGGAAATGACTCACCTTGGGTGCCCGACCATGCATCAGCTCATAACAGGTCTTCTTCTTGAAAGCTCGCAATAAATCCTGTTGGAAACATGACAAGCCGTATTGACCGCCTCGGCCCAATACCTCCTAGGAGTCCTGTGCTCATCGAGCATCGTCCTAGCCATCTCACAAAGAGTCCGATTTTTCCTTTCCACGACTCCATTTTGAGGGGGCACATAAGGGGTCGAATACTGATGTTCAAGACCTAGATCACGACAAAAGGCATCAAAACGAGAGTTCTTGAACTCAGAGCCATTATCACTGCGGATAGCTCAAATAGCATTCTCATGCCTCTCGTTTCTCAACCTCACGATCAGATCTCGAACAAAACCAAATGTCTCACTCTTATCTTCCAAGGAAAACACCCAGGCATAGCGAGAGTAATCATCCACCACAACAAGGACATACCACTTCCCACCCACCGAGCGAACTCGAGCTGGCCCAACAAGGTCCGTATGCAACAGCTCTGTCGGACGCTCGGTCATAACATCGGTCAGGGGTGGATGGGGAGTGGCTACCATCTTACCATGCCTACAAGGAGCACAAACCAAATCCTTCTCAAGCTTCAACCTCGGCAATCCTCGGACAAGGTCAAGACCACTCAAGCGGGAAACCAAATCAAAGCTCAAGTGTCCCAACCGCCTATGCCATTTCCACAAATCAGAAGAAGGACCGGCCATCAAACAGCGAGCAGGACCCAAAGAACGAGAGAAATCGACCACGAAAATGCGACCCTCGGGGATGATCATACAAACAAGATCACCTCGAGAATCAAGCAAACGAGACTCGCCAGACTTGAAACGCACCTCAAAACCTTCATCAAGCAACTGAGAGTCCGAAAGCAAATTGAAACCCAAAGACTTCACAAGAGCCACTCTCTCCAATGTTACCTTGTCACTCACATGCACAACACCCTCCGACAGCACCCTTCCTCGTCCATTGTCCCCAAATGTGATGTACTGCTTTTCCTTCACTGGGGTGAGGCTGGAGAACCATTCTTATCTCCGGTCATGTGTCGAGAACATCCGGAGTCGATCAACCAAATGTTCTCCAAGCCTCCCCGCCCGTAGTCGAAACAAGAACGAGAGTGAGCTAGCGACTCGACACTGGGGTTAGCACAAAGAAAGTTAAACCAGTGTCGAGCCATCTGCTCAAAAGAGGGGTTAGCAAACATCATTCCCTTGCCACCAAACTTCCCATGTCCCATGGGAGGAGTACGAGCACCACGAGGGGGAAAGCGTGGTCCGTAGTTCCTCTAGAACCCAAAGCTGCGATCATCTCCCCTAAACCCGTACTGAGGGCGAGTAGGAGGACGTCTAGCAAAACCACCACGAGCCCGACCAAGCCTCTCACCAGCACGCACATCATCATCTCTCCTGACAAACCTCTCACCACCACCTCTCTGTGGGAACCTTCCAACACTCCTCACACTTCCCACACCCCGTGGAAGTGGCACTCTAGGCTCAGGAATACCGCGAGACCGGCGATACTCGTCTCCGGTTTGCTTGCTCCCTAGCAAGCCTCTCATCCCTCTTCCTCTTGTAGCAAAACTCGCAAGATGCCTCTCCTTGCCACAATACTCACACCCGAAGGGGATGGGTTTTGGTTTTGGCTCGGCTTCTCTCTAGGCTTCTCACCCTTCTCACCCACAAACTTCACCGGTTTTCGGAAATCATTTGTCTTAGGTGGGAATTTGGGTGGATCTTGGGTTGTGTCAAGCTTGTTGCAAAGGTGGTTAGGCTTTGGTGTGAAAGAGTTCTTGGGTGCTTTTGGAAGTGGGACTTGGATCTCTCCGATCACCTCAAACTCGGGGTTAGACTCAACACACTTCTCATACACACTCTCCCCACTGTTCTCTCCCACTTTCTCACCCAACTTCTTAAAACCCAAACCACGACCATCAGCTCTCTTGAACTCCTCAATCATGATTTTCAATTGAGGTTCCTGCCTAGACAACCAACCCAACACCTTTCTCAAATAGTCATTCTCCTCATAGATGACATCCAAACGGGAAGTAAGTTCAAGATTGCGCAAAGTAACTTCATCACAGCTAGAACATGCATTTGCAATAGGAGATTTCAAAGATGCTTCCAAAGAACTAATGGTAGAGCGAGCATCGACAAGCTTAGCATGCATAGTAGGACATGATTTCCAAGCACCAAGCAAAGTGGGTCTAGCCTTAAGCTCATCATATTCAGTCCTAAGAGCATCTAGTTGAGCCAAAGTAGAAGCATTCTTCTCATTAAGCAGTTTGATCTCATTCAACCAAGCATCACATTCAACACATTCAACATCATCAGGAGTAGTAGGAGCAAGTTTCAAAGAGTCATTCTCAAGTTTCAATTCAAGCAATTTTGACTCTAACTCTCCTACTTTCTCGCTAGCATTCTCAAGCTGAGCTCTAAGATCTTTCCTCATCTTTTTGGCATCTCTCAGCACACTATCACGGTTGTCAAGCAAACCATTCAACCTAGCAATCTCAGCAAGCAAAGAGTCGGGGTCACGGTTTACCTCATCCTCCGAGTCGGAGTCGCTGTCTTCCTTCTCACTCTTCTTGCTTCTTGAGCTATGGGCCATGCCACAAAAGCCCTCAAGCGCCACACAGCTCAGCCCGCTGAGGTTCCGGCTTGCACTCTTCTTGTCCTTGTGCCTCCCGGCGTCTTCATCTTTGCTGCTTGAGCTTGACTGCTCCTCGCTTGAGCTTGAGTCGACGTCGCTCGCACCGGCCACCATCGCTCTTGCCTTGTTCTTCTTGTAGCCGCTCTTGCTCGGTCGCCGCTTGTCCTTGTCCTTGCTCTTGGACTTGTTGAAGTGCTTGCCCTTGGAGGAGTACTTGTCTTCACGCCTCGGGTGCGCTTTGTACTCGTTCACCTTGTACTTGTTCTCCTCCGCTTCCGGCACTCGGCGATGAAGTGGCCACGCTTGCCACACTTGTAGCACGTCCCCGAGCTCCGCCTTGCATTCCTCCGACTCTCGTGTAGTCGTTCAAACCTTCTTGAGAGCAAGGCCGGCTCCTCCTCGCCCAAAGACATCAAACTCCTCATCCGGAATGGACATGAGAGAAGACAAGGAAAACTCGTCGACGGGAAGGGTTAGATTTGCCCTTTGATCCGCCCACAAGAGCAAGACTATGGTCGGGCCGAGCCCTCATGCTTGGATTGCAACTTCCCGTCAACCTCGGCCGACTTGAGCTTAGAAAAGAGGTCATCCAACTCAATAGTCAAGTAATGCCCGGACTCCTTGATGGCCTCAACCTTCGCACCCCAAACATTCGGGTCCAAGACATGCAAGAGCTTCAAAGCCTCGATCATGCTCGGTGTAGGGAAAATCCTCAACATTAGCTTTCATGTTGTTCACGATGGCGGTGAACCTCTGAAACATCGCATCAATGTCCTCACCGGGAAGTGGAGTGAAATTCTCATATTGCATCCGGTAAGAGACAAAGAGGCGAGCCTTCACATGGTTATCACCACCGTGAGCAACTAACAACTTCTCCCAAATTTGCCAAGCAAGATTCAAATGACGAACACGCTCAAACTCTGGATCACACAAGCTCCGGACCAAGTGATCAACGGCTTTTGCATTAGCCTCATACTTGGCCTTAGCACCGGCATCACTCACCATAAGAGTATGGATGTTGACCGGAATAACATAGGTCTTGTCAAGCACAATGAAATCCAACAGCTTCCCACGAAGAAAAATCATCATACGAGCCGCCCACTTGTGGTAACCCTTGCCATCGAAGTGCGGCGGACCGCCCCGCTCAACGTACGCCATCTTAGGATTCGAGACTTGTCAAAGTCGCAAAGAATCCGGCACCAAGCTCTGATACCAATTGAAAGATCGGATGGCGACTAGAGAGACGGGGAGTGAATAGGAGCCGGTAAAAATTCTTCCCAAAGAACCCGGCCTATGCCCTACTCAAATCCCGGTCACACACAAGCGATGGATCGAATCACGCACCAATCGCCAAGACCACGAGGTTATGGATCAACCTCTAGTCCTAGGAACGATTCCTTGAAGCACACGCGAAAGCACTAGAAAGGGAAGGAAGGAATCGAAACAAGCAGCACTGCTCACAGCTCCTGGCGGACTGTCCGGCCTGGCAGTGCGGACCGTCCGCGGTGAACCGCGCGGACTGTCCGACCTGCTACCGCGGACCGTCCGGCCCTCCCCGCGGACCGTCCGTTAAACACACACAGAACACCAGAAGCGACCCGGGGAAAACGGACCGTCCGCCAAGGCCGGGCGGACCGTCCGCGCCACCCACGGACCGTCCGCTACTCGAGCGCGGACCGTCCGCAAACTGGCTGCAACCAAAACTAAGAGCCAAACCGGATCGAAAGCAAAGACGCGCAAGAACACGACGAACACGCGACGAACAGGCTCCACGCGGACCGTCCGCGACCCCCCCGCGGACCGTCCACGCCGCGCGGACAGAACAGAAAACAACCCGACACCGAAAGTCAACTCCCCCAAATCATCATCGGATTTCCCAAACGGTTGAAGCTATGGAGACAAGGGTTTGGGGACTTGAAAAGCGTCACACAAGGATGCTATAGCCCAAAAATCTTGCCTCCTAACTCCCTAAATCACCGGGAATCGCGAATCCTTTGAGCACCACCAAAAGCTAGAGCACCGAACGAAAACTCACGAATCGAAGTGGTTTCCGGCGTTTGAGGGCACAAGATCAAGCACAAAGATGCACAAGACATCTATCCATGTTTCCCTCAAAGAAATCCGGGGAGAAACCCACTCAAATCCGCGGAAACACACGGGAACAAAGGCACGAAAACAAGCTCGAAAAGCCACGAAAAACAACCCCGAATCTTCTATACAAACTAGGAAAGATTCACAAGGTCTAGCATGCCGCCCTAGCATCCATCCCTCTCAACAAATCTCTCATGAAGCTCTCATGCTAGCCTAGAGAAAATGGAAGGAAAAATAGCTACGAAAATGAGAAAGAGGAGGGAGGAAATGAAACCCTAAGTCGCGAGAGAGAGAGAGCCATCCACACACACTCATGGCTTATATATCGAGGTCCCGCCGGAGTGGTAAATGACTCGACTACCCCTAACTAAACTACTGGCGATACAACCCACGTAGGGGCATTTAGGTAATGTTTGTGGGTCTTGCCATCGGACGGCCACGCCTTTGCCGCACCCCGCGTCCTCCCGACGCAAGCCATGCGATCCCGCCGCGTGTCCTCCGCCTCGAAGCTTCCCTACACGCCCGGATCCCGCCTCCGTCGTGTTGGGCCCTCGGACTTGGTTTTGAGGCCCAAACCAAGAAACCGTCCGCCGATGGTTTTGTGGGCAAACCACCAAACCCCGCGTGCCCGGTCCGGCCTCCCGCCAAACCACTTGACTCGGCCGCCACCGTGCACCGCTCGTCTGTCCATGACTTCATCTTGCTCGTGTCGCCACCATGTGGCCCGCACCCAGTCCCGCTGTCCACCGGGTCCCTCGAACCGAGCCTACTTGTGTCTCCATCTCCCGGAGGCCCCTCAAGGCTGAAGACCTTTCGCGCCCGTTCTTCACCTGCAACAACACGCACTAGGCCGCAGCCTACACCTGCTCACTAAGCCAAGAGTCAGTCCAACACCCGTTGTCAATCACTCATCACTGAGGAGCGATCATCCATCGACCACTGGGACGCTCCTGGTCCTCACGCAGCTTGTCAAGACCAACAGCCGCCGCGCCTTCCTCGTCGACACTCTCGCCCTCTCGCCCTGGTACGTCTCCGCTTACTTCCATCTCATTCTGATTTCAGCGAATGCCGTGCGCTCCGTCGCCTGGGTCTGTTGGGCGAAATGCTGCGTGTCTAGGGTTTGATTTGGTTGGCTGTGCGAATGAATTGGTTAATTGGCTTCTGGTTTGGTGGCCTTGTATCGCTGTGTGCAGAGTGATGAATGAAAAAAACAAACTACCTCCATTCTCCACTTGGTAGCAGTGGTAACAGTTAAAGTCCTGCAGGCAATAGATAATGTGACAGCCAATTAGCTGTACTAGGGTAGAAATGACATAACCATTTTACAATAAACAGACTATAATAAACTTGTGTGTTCTTTTACATCTTTTGTTATTTGGTAAAAAAATAATGTGGATGCACAGAATATATATGAATGTTGGATGGGGATAATTAATGAAAATAAAATGGGTTTCTTATTGTTTAGTTTGAAATTTGATAGTTCTTATGGCACTATGTTCTATCATATTGTTTAATTGTGCAAATCCTTCTCACTTAGCCAACTCAAACTGGAGTTGATTCTGGATGAAATAACAATGATGGCAATGCTCTTTTGTGCTCTACAGGCAAGAAGATGCTCGGGTGTTTGAGTTTGCCATGTGCAGGATGCATGATGATAAAAGCTTAGTGGCAATGGCTTGTCGGTACTATATCATGTACTGTTCTAGCAAATCCCACTTATTCTGGGAATTGTGGTTGTTAATTATGGCTTGCTGCTGCTGAGTACTGTTATGGTCTATTCAGTTTATTTGTTTACCCTGTACCTTCCCTGTTTCCTTCATCTATTTAGTGTAACAATCATTGCTATGAAATAGGTTACTCTGTGTGTTTGTTGCCTTTGACTTTAGTGTGCGATTGAGTGTTTATTTCTCTTATTGCTAAAATGATTTACGTTAGCATTTTCCTTTAATTACTTTGGCAGTAGCTAATTCCTTAAAATTTAGTACTGCCACAGTACCTGAGTACCTGAGTTGTAGTGAACTTAATTACTTTTTTGTGTATTTTGCTGCAGGCCACTGCTGTGTTGTCAATGCAAATGCATCCTTTTGTATTACAACCTAAGCAAAGATGCATTGCCAAAAGGGGAGTACGTCTCTTTTGGCTTTATCAGCTGCACCTTTTGTTTGCGTCTGATCATATATTGATCGGAGTTGTTTCAAAAAAACTAGGGCTCATATATTATGCCATGATTGAAATGCGGAACAGATCTACATCCATGCTTCACAGATGTTAACTCATTTTCTTAGTAGGTCAGCTAGCTCATCTCTACACTTCTTTTCTTCAGGTCAGCTCGACAGCTCATGCACAAGCTGCAACAGATCGAGTTTGATGTCTCTCAGGTGAGAACAAGATCAAGGTCAGAATAACCCCTTTGCCTCTTTCTTCTCCCCTAATGCAAAGCAGCAACAATGTAAGAACTCTATTTTGAATGGCATGTGTGCAGGATGCTGAAAGGAAGTGTGGTTTCTATGAGAAGTACAAGATGTAAAATAAGATGTGAAATAAGATGTAACTTGTAGTTAGAATCTGCTGTAATTTGTAGTTCGAATTTGTTGTAATGTTAGTAATAATATGAATGGAGTTGAGTTATGGAGTTGTATGGTCATTGGAATACTGGATCTGTTAATTTATACAATTTTTTTGTTATTTCAGTATTATTTGTAAATTGTATTGATAATTACCATTTGCACTTTTGTGACGAAATAAAACTAGTCAAATGAAGTCACGTGGCTCAATAAAGGGCAGCCTGTGACCAAAACAATGGCAAATCTGTGACCATTTTATATCAAACGGTGACAATGGAAAATATCATTTTATGACGATATAAACTTGTCTTCTATGACGATTCCAAAAAGATGACGTCAGCTGCCACGTCATTGATGATGTCAGCGCCACGTCATAGCTGACGTCAGCGACACGTCTGATGCAAACGCCGTTAACGGAAGATTATGACCAAAACATAGGAACATCTGTGACCAAATTTGATTGTCACACATCACAAACGGCGTTAACGGCGACGTCAGTTAGCCAGGCGGATGTGAAATTATGACGAAAACAGGGTATAATCTATGACCAAAAACGTTTGTCATAGAATGAATTTAAATCCATGACGACACAAGATTCGTCACAGATTGGAGACACATCTATGACGGAAAAACCAATTTCTTCACCGATGAACAAATGTGACGCCACCATGTGACCAAAACAAAATCGTCACAAAATCGTCACAAAATACTAATTGTGACCATTCTGGCGTCTTCAATGACGTTAATGTAACGTCATTGATGACAACATCCCTACTAGTGTATATTCATTTCTCCCGCATTCGTCATCCTTTATTTCTCTCCTTCATCCCAACAGCTGGGCCCAGTTTTCCTTTCCCTTCCTGGCTTCTTCCTCCTCCCCACCTACCTACTACCCACGCACTCCGACGTCTCCGCCGGCACTCCCCCGCCCCCTCCCTCCCCGCGCGTCGCGCAGAGCTCCCCTGCCTCCCTCCCTCGCGCGCCGCGTCCACTTCCCGGTGCGCACCCGGTTCCCGAGCTCCTCTCGCTCCCTCGGCCGCCGGACCTCCCCACTCCCGGCGGCGGGCATCCTCCCCGCAAGCGGTGGCGCAAATCACCCGCGCCGGCCTCCTCCCCCACTCCCGGCGGCCGCATCTCGGTGGAGCAGGGCCCTCCCCCCTGACCCGGCGCTCTCTCTCCTCCCACGTCGCCCTCCCCTGTCTCCCTCGCCGGCGCGGTTGGGGATCGTCTTCTCTTGCTCCGTTCGCGGTTGGAGGCGGCGGGCGGATGCGGCGGCGGCGAGCTTGCGGAGCGGCCCGGTCCTCGCGGAGCGGCCGGTCCCTCGCGGCACACCTCGCGGTGGAGCTCCCTAGTCGGCGCGACGGCCGTCCTTGCGGCACACCTCCTCGCGGCGGAGCTCCCTAGCCGGTGCGACGGACCTCCTCGCGGCGGCCCTCATGGCCGGCGCGGCAAGCTCCCCGCAACGCCGACCGCGCACCGCCGGCCGGCACCCCCGCGTTCCGCCGTCGCGAGTGGAGGTGGCGGCGAGCTCCGCCGGGGCTTCTCCGCCTTCTGCCGCCGACGGGAAGCACCAGGAGGCGCCGGAGAGGGAGATCCGCTCCTGCCTCCGGCGACCCCATCCTCCTCTTCGTCTCCGGCGGCGGTTGGGACGGCGCGCACGGAGGCCGTGGGTGTGCGGGCCCCACTCCACCTCGCTTTTCCTGTGAGCCCTTTAATCATCTGGATACCGAGGAATCGGGAGGCTACGGAATTTTCCTGTGCTCCTGCAGGGATGCCGCTGTAGCCTTCGAAACGGGAAAAATCTCCTGCAGGAGGGTATCGCAGAATTTTGGCGGCCCCAGTGCGGGTAGTCTTAGAGCAACTCCAGCCATGACTTGCAAATTGAGTCCTCTAAAACTCATTTGCAGGCCCAAATGCAAAAAATAGAGGACTAAATTTTGCACTCAACTCCAGCAAGGATATCAATTGAGGCCTTTATTTCTTTGTGGACCACACCTGTCATCACATCACACCATCCAACGCACCCACTCCACCACCACCACCCTTTCCTGTTCTTTCTCCCGGGTCTCCCTCTCCGACGCGGGGGCGGCCAGAGGCCGGCGCACCGGCGAGCAGGCGAAAACCGCATCCCGCAACCCCACGCCGGCAGTGAGTTCAGCTGTCCGGTGGTCGCCGCCTCCGTGCTCACCGCGAACCCCAACCACATGGGGTGTGGTCCCACTACAGCGCGCCGGGCTACGCCTTCAAGAAGTTGAGCGCCAGCATGAAGATCTCCCAGATCTTCGCGTACCACCATCCGCCCGCGTCGCGGCTGCCTGCCGCGCGCGCCCGCTGACACCGCTGTGCCCCGAAGGTGCGTGGGCAGGGTGGGGGTGGAGAGCGAGAAGGGTGTCGGGGCCATCGCCATTGTATACAATAATATATAGTAGTACTCTGTAGTAACAACTAACATCGGCGAGTCGTCTGCGATCATCGATGGAGTGTCGGACTATAACTAATGGTCGTGTCGACTGTGCTTCTTGGCGTCCTTCTTCTGGTGGTGTTCGTGGAAGGAGAAGCCAGTACTGCCAACGGTGACGGCGGCGGTGACGCCTTCCTTGATCTTGTGGGAGTGCATGTGCTCGGGGCCCTTCTTGGCCCCCGTGGTGACGATACCGAGCTGGGTGAGCTGCTCCATGTGCTTGTGGTGCTTCTCCTTCTTGCGCCAGTCGGTGACCATGGGTGGCTCGGCCTCGCCGGCGGTGGTGGCGGCCTTGTGGTGCTTGCCCAGGAAGTGGTGCGCCATTTCAATTCAGTCGGTGACGATCAATCTATCGATCTCTGTGCAGTGGATGGCGGGTGAAGGTAGTAGCGATGCGCAAGCAAAATCTCGAGCAGCAGGTAAGCTCTAGCTGCTTGTTGATTCAGCTAGTAGCTAGTAGCGGTGGTTCATGAGAGACGAGTTTCCAGCTCTTGAGCACATCCGGCCATTTTGACCGGGAATTCCTTGCCATCGTGCATGGCCGTGACGTCGCCCTCCCCACGCCGGTGAGCTCCAGCTGCTCGCGCGGCCACCGAAATCTGCACACTCCTTGACAGCGGCGAGCTCCACCGCCCACACGTGGGTCGTCGGCGTTCGCTCCCTTCTTCAGCGAGGGTGAGTCGGCGTGTCCTCTGCAGGCGGTGGCTCTTCGGGCTCACGCTCAACGGGGACAACCGCGCCGCCTTCGGGCTCGGGCGTGTCGTGTACAAGGGGAGATGCTTCAGCTGCGGTGGGAAGCCGGTGCGCGAGCCTTGACTGGTTGTGTAGTCACTCGCAACGAGCGCCACCCACCCGTCGTGCGACGCCCTGACGCAGCGGCAGCGTGCAGCGGAGCCGACGCCGCCGCCCGGACGGTGCCCGTGCGGCGAGAGCCCGGACCGGCGCCACGCGTGGAGGGAATAGGTGCGAGCGAGACGGGGGATGCCGGGGCACCACCGGAGGCGGACCTCGCCGAGCCGGAATGCTCGTGTGCGCGGATGGAGGGGGATGGCCTCGCCCGGGCCGGCAACCTCGGGCGCGGTGCGTCGGCGTTCGTGGCGAGGCCCGACCGGCTCGACGCGGTCGTGGAGGCGAGCGAGCGCCGCTCGCGGGGCCGGCGGCGGGGCGGCGGGCGGGAGGCGCGGAGGTGGGCAACGGTGTGGGGAACATAGGAGAGGAGGTGTTGGGAAGAAGGGAGGACAGAGAAAGAAAATAAATATGGTAGGACCCACGTTTGTAGGGGGGTAGAGGCCCTCCAGGAATGGAGTCTTGGAGGGGGAATTTGGAGGGGCATGCAAAAATGGAGGTCCATTTGGAGGCCTTGCTGGAGTTGTGTTTTTGCACCAAACCTCTAAAATTTGGAGTAGAGGCCCATATGGAGGCTCCCATTGGAGTTGCTCGTAGATGTAATAGTGATGTAAAAAATATGAAGCTGTACCATCACCAAACACTTTTCATAATTTCAGATTCATGATGGAGCTACTCCACGATGAAACAGCGCCAATCTGCGGATCTGGAGTTGTTTTTCGGAGCTGGAGCTCTATCAAACACACCCTTAATTAGGGTCCGTTTGGTACAGCTTCATGAGCGGCTTCACGAGCAGCTTCACAACTTCAATAGCCAAACGGCCAGCTCTCTGCCCAGCTCTTTGGTCAGCTTCTCTGAAAACTCGCTCTCACAGAGCTAAGCACACGGTGAAGCTGCAAAAACATGGCTCTCTGCCCCGCTCATGAAGTTGCTCATGGAGTTGTTTTCTAAAAACAGCTCTATTGGTGAAGCTGAGCGGTGCCAAACAAGACCTTAATTGTTGACTCGTGGTGCTCCAATGGATATTACGGGTTGCTTTTCTTTTAAGCTGCTACCACTTTTGCTATGCTTACATGTTGATATTTTTTGCTGCTAGACTACTACACACCTGCATGTCGGGCCCACCGCATGAACGCCAGGCGACGACGACTGCTGCCATTTGCGGGCGGTGGGCCCCATGCGGTCGGCGACAAGCCAGAGGGTGATGGCGGCGATCTACAGCAGTATGGATCCCTTTAACTTTATTAACTTGCTGATATTTACATCTAGGCTGCCAACTGGGGTGTTGGGCATGTAATTTACAACAAAAAACTTGGAAATCCTCACTAAGGGTAGAAGCGATGTAGCTGCTGGATATTCCAAGCGTTGGTGAGTTCTTCTCCATCTTCGTTGGCCAGCTTGTATGTGCCGGGCTTGAGCACCTTCACCACGATGTAGGGTCCCTCCCATGGGGGCGACAGCTTGTGGCGGCCTCGATTGTCCTGGCGCAGCCTCAGGACCAGGTCCCCCTCGCTGAAGTCTCGGCGCCGTACCTTTCGAGCTTGGTAGCGCCTTAGGGCTTGCTGGTATCTTGCGGAGTGCATCAGAGCCACGATGCGGGCCTCGTCCAGTTGGTCCAGCGAGTCCTCGTGGGCTCGCTGGTTGGCGCCCTCGTCGTAGCATCGAACTCTGGGCGGCCCGTATTCCAAGTCCGTGGGGAGGATGGCCTCCGCGCCATAGACGAGGAAGAACGGGGTGAATCCGGTGGCCCTGCTCGGGGTGGTCCTGAGGCTCCACACAACCGCTGGCAGCTCTTGGAGCCATTTTCGACAGACTTGTTCAGCCGGTTGAAAATTCTTGGCTTGAGGCCTTGTAGGATCATGCCGTTGGCACGTTCCACCTGACCGTTGGTCCGCGGATGCGCCACGGCTGCCCAGTCCACGCGGATGTGGAACTTGTCGCGGAACTCTAGGAATTTCCTTCCCGTGAATTGGGACCCGTTGTCTGTGATGATGGAGTTGGGCACTCCGAAGCGGTAGACGATGTCGGTGAATAACGTCACAGCCTGCTCCCCCCTGAGGTTCGTGATGGGGCGCACCTCTACCCACTTGGAGAACTTGTCGATGGCGACCAGTAGGTGGGTGTAGCCCCCGGACGCTTTTTGCAAAGGCCCGACGATGTCCAGCCCCCACACGGCGAATGGCCATGTGACGGGGATGGTCTGCAGGACGTGCGCAGGGAGGTTGGACTTGCGGGAGTAGAACTGGCACCCTTCGCAGGTGTGCATGATTTTGCTGGCGTCGGCCACTGCGGTGGGCCAGTAGAAGCCTTGGCGGAACACATTGCCCACGAGGGTGCGTGGCGCTGCATGGTGGCCGCACACGCCCGCATGTATGTCCTGAAGGAGCTCGCGCCCCTGAGGGATGGGTACGCATCGCTGCAGGACGCCGAACGCGGCGTACTTGTACAGCTCGCCGTCGACGAGAGCGAACGACTTGGCCATCCTGGCGATGCGTCTCGCCTCGGATCGGTCCGGGGGGAGCTCCCCTCGGTCCATCCAGGTGATGTACTTGTCACGCCTGTCCCCCTTGTTGGGGGCTGGCTCTATATTCATGGCCTCGGCCTCGTCGGCGTCGTACCCTTCGAGCAGGGAGAGCACGTATGCCTCGTTCGAGGGGTCCTCGTCCATAGGCTCCGCGCCTGTTGGACTAGAGGGAGCCCCCGAGGGTTCCTCATGGCTCGTAGGGCACGACTCGAGGTTGACGGATGGCTGGGCGACGTCCCGCGCAAAAACGTTCGGGGGAACGGTAATTCGTCCCGACGAGATTTTGGCGAGCTCGTCCGCCTCCTTGTTGTACCGGCGAGGCATGTGGTTGAGTTCTATGCCGTAGAACTTGTCCTCGAGGGCTCGCACAGCTTTGCAGTACGCCTCCATCTTGTCGTCATGACAGCTTGCGTTCTTCATGACTTGGTCGATCACGAGCTGCGAGTCTCCCCTCACGTCGAGGCACTTGATGCTCGTCTCGATGGCGATTTTGAGGCCGCAAAGGAGGGCCTCGTACTCGGCCATGTTGTTTGACGCGGGGAAGTGGAGACACACTGCGTATCTCATGTGCTCCCCGAGGGGTGAAACGAAAAGCAGGCCTGCACCCGCGCCTGTCTTCATCACTGACCCGTCGAAGTACAGGGTCCAGCACTCGGCCTGGATCTGTGGCGGCGGCAACTGCGTGTCCGTCCATTCGGCGACGAAGTCCGCCAAGGTCTGGGACTTGATTACTTTGCGTGGCGCGTAAGCGAGCGTTTCGCCCATCAGCTCCACCGACCACTTGTCAATTCTGCCTGCTGCGTCCGGGTTTCGGATGATCTCTCCCAACGGAAAGGAGGAGACCACCGTGACTGGGTGAGCCTCGAAGTAGTGACGCAGCTTGCGCCGTGCAAGGACCACAGCGTAGAGCAGCTTCTGGACCTGCGGATGACGCGCCTTTGTCTCGGATTGAACCTTGCTGATGTAGTATACCGGCCGCTGGACCGGCAGAGCGTGCCCCTCCTCCGTGCGCTCTACCACGATGACGGCGCTGACCACCTGGGTGGTCGCGGTGACGTAGAGGTACAGAGGCTCACCGTCCTGAGGCGGCGTAAGAATCAGGGCGCGGGCGACGGTCGCCTTCAGCTTGTCAAGCGCCTCCTGGGCCTCGACGGTCCAGGAGAACCGCTCGTGTTTTTTCAGGAGCCGGTAGAGGGGTAGGCCCTTCTTGCCGAGCCGCGAAATGAAGCGGCTCAAGGCAGCGAGGCACCCCAACACCTTTTGGACCCCCTTGAGGTCCCGAATTGGACCCATTCGCTCGAGGGCAGCAACCTTTTCGGGGTTGGCCTCGATGCCTCGCTGGGAGACAATGTATACTAACAACATGCCTCGCGGCACGCCAAAGACACACTTTTCGCGGTTCAATTTTACCCTATTGGCCCGTAGGCAGCAGAACGCGATGCGAAGGTCGCTAACGAGGTCGTCCGCCTTCCTGGTCTTCACGACTATATCATCTACGTATGCCTCAACGGTCCGCCCGATGTGATCCCCAAAAATGTGCTGAATACATCGCTTGTATCTAGCGCCCGCGTTTCGAAGACTGAATGGCATTGTTACGTAGCAATACATCCCGAACGACGTGATGAATGAAGTCGCGAGCTGTTCGGACTCCTTCATTTTTATTTGGTGGTACCCGGAATAGGCGTCAAGGAAACACAAAAGTTCGCACCCGGCGGTCGAGTCAACGATTTGATCGATCCGTGGCAAAGGAAAAGGAACTTTAGTACATGCTTTATTTAAAGTAGTATAGTCTACACACATCTGCCACTTCCCCTTGTTTTTCTTAACTAAGACAAGGTTAGCTAGCCACGTAGGGTGGAACTCTTCTTTGATGAATCCGGCCTCGAGGAACTTCCGCAGCTCTACTCCGATCGCCCGGCGCCGCTCTTCGTCGAAGCGGCGCAGCCGCTGTTGCACGACGCGGGAGTGAGGTAGGATGTCAAGGGAGTGCTCGACGACCTCCCTCGGAATGCCTGGCATATCCGAGGGGCTCCACGCAAAGATGTCAGCATTGGCGCGGAGGAAGTCGACGAGCACCACTTCCTATTTTGGGTCGAGGGTGGAACTGACCCTCAACGCCTTGCCCTCGGGGGCAGCAGGGTCGAGGGGCACCTCTTTGGTTTGCTCGGCAGCCTCGAAGCTGCCGGCGTGTTTGGCGGTGGAGTCGAGGTCCTTGTTGACCAGCTTCTCCAAGTTCGCCACGAGCGCTTCATCCAGCACTAGAGCCTTCGCGTGCTCCACGCACTCGACGTCGCAGTCGAATGCGTGCTCGATCGATGAGCCGACGGTGATGACACCCTTCGCCCTGGCATCTTCATCTTGAGGTAGGTGTAATTGGGGACCGCCATGAACTTGGCGTAGCACGGCCGCCCAAGGATGGCGTGGTACGTGTCACACCTGATATTCCGAAGGAAACCAAGTGCAAACCTATATGCATGCCAGGATCAAGTTTCATGCATATAGCTGACATAAGTGAATAACAGAAACAATATCACGAAAGAAAAAGGGAGATTATCAGAGTTTACGCTTAATCCTGGAAACGAAGGCACCAAACTTCACAAGCAATCGACTGGGGGTTGCGTACGCCTAGAACCGGCAACATCTTCACAAGACTTCAAAGTAGCTTCCGCCTTCGAGCAACATTGTTTATAGCAAGGGTGAGCACTTGTCGTACTCGGCAAGTGTGGGGAAAAGAATGAATGCAAAGGCTTTATAGTGGATTGGCTCAAAGCGTTTAGCATTTTAGTTGGTCAAATTTTATTAGCACCTGATTACTAATAAAAGTATAAGTTTATACCAACCCACAATTAAGCATAAAGATAAGAGATACACCATGAGCACATGGTAAGCATAACCATAACACAAATCACAATTTAAGTCCATCTTCAAGTTTAATTATCATGTGAGGGTCCAGGCCGCTCTTGACCGTGAGCACGGCTAATCGATTAGTTTTACACTCTGCAGAGGTTGTACACTTTCACCACAAGCAGCGTAAAAGCTCCAAAGAACTTTGAACCCAACCATGCGATGCTGATCAGGCACCATACCACACTACCGAGGTGTGGTTGCATAGGGACGCTACATGGCCTTTACAAAGGTTCTCCAACAAGTTGTGACCCATAAGGTCCGGATCAGTTAGCAAGGTATAAAGTCCCCTAGCAGGTCGATACCCCACCATAAAAAAATAACTCACCCAACCCCCTGCTAGAGCGAGTCCATACCCCACAGTACCGCCGATCCCTTGTCCTTATCAGGTAAGATCACCCCAAGCTGAAGTTCCTAATTATTCAGCCAAGACCATTGCCCATTAGTTCTTGTGGTTGTACTGTTTTCCTGGGTGGTTCTCCATGTTCCGATTAATGCACAGTGATCTTGTATTAAAATTATCATAAAGGAACATAGAGCATAAAATGATAACCATGTTGATTATTACCAACCCAGTTGAGCAAACTAAGCAATAGCTACCATCAATATTAATTAAGAACCAGGTTCAAGATAATGGTCAAAAGAGGCTAGTCATCCTTAATAGGAACCCATCAAAATTAATGCAAAGCAATGCAACAGTGATTAATAAAGTTATTAGGACAAAAGATCAAGGACACACTTGCCTTTAACCAAGGAGTAGTTGCTCAGAATATCTTCACCTTCACATTCTTCCAAGCTCTCGAACCACGAACAACGTTCACTCTAATCGCATCAATCATCGGGCACAAACATACACAAAGCAGACAGACAAACAAACAAACTAAGAACAATACATCAATCAAGTCAAAGCTTTAAAGAACGCACTAAAGAATAGGCTTGATTGGATGGATCACTAAAGAACACAAAGTGCTTGGAAGGGAAAGGCTTGGTTAACTTTGAAGAGATGATGGCGGAAGATTGAGCAAGGACCGGAAAGATCACATTGAGATATAGCTCGATCCTATTGGTTACGCAAGCGCAAGAAACGCCGAAAACAGAACTAAGCTCGAAACTATCGTGAGATCATTATCAAACAATAAGAAACTACGCTTGGCATATTTTAATTAAGAAATCATGTGAAAGAATATTTCAGAGAAATACTCTATGTTACCATTAAACAAGTTACATTTAATTAAAGAAATCACGATAAATCTAATCATATTTTATTTATAACATTCGAGTAGAAGTTATGTCAAATTAACAATTACTTTAGAAAGATAAAGCAAGTATGAGACATCTAGGCGAATAACTTTATGTCACGTGCTCAACTAAACATATTTTAATATTGAAAAGGCATTTATGATGTCATTAGGCATATTAACTTTATTATGAAAACCGATGTTTAACTCTAACATCTTTTATTTAGAAAAACTAGTTATGAATAGGGATTAACCAATTACATCATGGTTAAAGAAAACCGGATTATAACCTAATCACTTTTTATTTATAAAAGAATTGGAATAAGAATTAGTCAAGATTAACATGCATTTTTAGTATTAAAACAAGTAACATGTGATACACATGCTAGCGTACAAGTTAAGGTGAAACGAACGAGAACGGTAGCAACGAACTATCAAGCGCATAAGAAATCTTAGGCTAAGATCTAGGAAGACTAGCCTACAAGGAGAACTAGGATGAAGAGAGAACAGCTAGATGACAGAGACACTGATTCTTAGAAAGATAGCTGCACAAGGTTGGATCAAAGAACTGAAAGAGTATAGTTGTCTTACATAAAAGACAATTACGGTAGGATGGCATGTACTAGGATTGGAAAGATTTGGAGCTTGAAAGAAGGCTAGCTCTACAACAGAGACACACTAAGACAGAGCTTGAGCTAACACTATAAAGATTCAGAGCTTCAGATAGACTTGATCAAAAGAGATACTGGGGTAAAGAACGTCTAACGATTGATTTGCACATGTGAGAGAGCAAGACCATAAGCTTAGGTTTATTTTAGTTAACAAAATATATGTAAGGATATTTCATAAATAAAATACCCCATGTTGGAATTAAAGTAAATTAAACTTTATTTGCAAAACCGGTGTAAAGAACTAATCAAGTTTTATTTATAAAGATTCATATATGAATTAATTAATTAAATATTTAATTTAGAAAAACTAGACCATATGAACAATCTAAACGAAACTTTGTAATTCGAGTAGATCATATTATTATTAAAAACATTATGGTATTGGCATTAATCAAATTAATATTTATTATAAAAGCCGATGTAAAAGCCTAATCAAATTCTAATTAGAAAAGATTAATTAATTATTAAACAAATTAACATTTGGTTTACGAAAACCGAGATAAAGATCTAATTAACTTTTATGTACAAAAACATGTGATAGAAACATTAATCAAATTAAATTTGCTTATGAAAAACGATATATAGATCTATATTGCTTTTATTTGGAAAAGTCGTGTGTAACTAGACATTAATCAAAATTAATGTAAAATTTATTTTCAGAAAGCAAAACATGATGAAAACACTCCGCTAACGCGTGCTTTACCTCATTATGGACCTGACGCAATTCGAACGGTTGAAATCGGAGCTAAAACGAAGAAGATACGAGGAAAACAAGATTAAAGGAACTATTCGTAATTAACTATAGATTTTAGGGGCTAGCAAGGGAGAATCCCGAGACACATCAAACAGTGCTCGCGAATAGATCTAATCTGGGGGTTAGATCTGTAAAAGGGTGTGGGTGGGCTTTATGTGTGTAAGGGGAATCTTTGTAGGGGGTTCTCTGCAGTTTTGCCAAGGCACAGATCAGATCTAAGGTTTACAAGAAAATTCAGCGACTTAATCGCAAAACTGCCAGGCCTTTCTTCTTCCTTTGGACTGGGCGCACAGGAGCACACAGGGGGGCGGCGGCGGCGCTAGGGGGGTGGCGGCGCGGCGTCCCTAGACCTGCCAGCTGCTCGGGTAAGTAAGGAAAACGAAGAGGAGATTGATACGGTCGCAGGCGTGTGCTCACCTCGAGCGGAGAAGGACAGGAGGCGCCGGATTTTGAGAAGGGGCGGCGACGGGGTTGGCGGCCGGCGGCTCGGCCTCCGGGCACGCGCGGCGCTCCGACGTTGGGCCGGCGGTGGGGAGAGGGCGGGGAGGCGCGGCGCTTCCACGCGAACCCCGGGCGCGCCTCGGCTGGCCGGCGGACGGCGGAGGCGGCGAATCGGGCGGCGGCCGGCTCGGGGCGGACACGGGCGGCGGCGCGCGGTGTTCTTGGGCGGCGGCGCGCGCGCGATGAGGGGAGGCGGCGCACGAGGGAGGCTCGAGGCGGCGGCGCTTATAGGCGCGCGGCTTGCCGTGCTGGGCACGGAAGCCAAGGCGTGCGGCGCGGGGACTCGGTGGCGCCGAGTTCGTGGCGGACCGCACCCGGGCCCGGATGGGCTTCGCGGGCGGGCTCGGGTCCGGGGCCGGTGCGGGCCACGGCGGGTTGGCGGGTTGGGTCGGTGCGGGCGGAGCGGGCCGGAGCTGGGCTGAGTTGGGCCGAAAAGACGGCTTGCGAGCAATAAGTCCGGGGAGCAACAACGGACTTCTGGAATTGGGCCTCAAAGAAGAATGGGCTGCTGGTAGAGATGATGCAGGCAAAGCAAGAGGAGTTAAGGGGCCGTTTCCGGACTTCGGTTGCTGGGCCGAAAGCCTCGGAATAGATTTCTTTACTATTTTTCCGAAAATACTTTAAGTGCGAAAACAATTCCAGGAAATTCCTTTAAAATGTTTTGAAGCACGAAAAATACTCAGAAAATTCCAAAAATCCCAGGAAAATTCCCGGAGATAGATTGAGACACGAACAATCCAAATAAAGTATTTGGAGCTCATGAAAAACATTTTAGAGCCTTCTAATAAATAGAAATAGCTCAAGGAAAATGAGAATAATTCCAGAAAAATCCAGAAAATTCTCGAAAGAGTTTGGACAAAGCACCTAAACGCACTTTTTGAAACCTTTTGCACTCAAGAAGCACCAAGATGCATCGGCATGAATGCAACACGCAGAACCATTTATTTAATTTTCGAAAAACAAACAAAGGTTTTCTCTATACTATATTCCCTGTAAAGAAAATAAATGTTGGAAAAATTTTAAAATTATGAGAAAATTGTTATTTAATTATTCTTTCTATCCACATCCTGAAATTGGAAATTTCAGGGTGTGACAACTCTACCCCCCTTAAAAGGAATCTCGTCCCGAGATTCGAAAAAGGTTAGCAAGAAACAAAGACTCATGGGGGTATTATCCAAAGCTTATCAACTTTCTTCATATCGACCTTCCTTGCACAAGCACACCAACCATGCTCTTCTATTCTCCATAGCTCATGGGAATACATAGTATGGTCCCACTTATAACTTATCCACCCTTCTATTATTGTGATTTCTCCATTCTTCACATTGCACCATCATAGTCATTGGTAGATCAACTTGTGCATCAGGATTCTTCTTGATATGAGTGACATACGTAGGTTGAACAATCTTAGGCTGGGGTTTGTCGGAACCAGGTTCAGTACCATTATCTGCTCCTAAATGTGATAACTTCTTCTCTCGTCTCGTTCTACGATTTTGTTTGTTAGATCACTTGCGTCTACCAGGTTTGTATTCCTTCCAAGTGATAATCCAATCATCAAGGTTTAGGGTTTGAGTATGACCTTCAGCTTGAGAACCTTATTCTTGAGTTGAGTTTTAGGTGGCAACATCTTCTTATTGATATCTATAAGGTTATGTTGGCGATCTTCAACTGTCGTAAAACTAGCTTCCTTCTAAGGACATGAAAGACCGTGGTGCTCACCACACGGACACATATCTGGAGCCTTGTTAACCTCATGTTGTTCCTCCATGGTTAGTTTCAGTGCTCCATGCCTCTTCTTCTTTCTTTGATTATTCCATACTTCTGCAACTTGCCTCTTCACTGTACTAATGGGAACTCTGCCTTTAGCCATCTCATTACGAAAGTAGGTTGTGCTAGGCGGCATCCTTCCTTGTTAGGTCTGAGTCTGCATAGCTGATATCTTCTCTTTTTCAAATGGTGGAGGAGTCATGTTTTGATGGTTATCATTGGTGACAGAATTGTGGTCTTTAGGGAGCGGAGCTTGCTCTGTAATGGACTGATGATTCTTTAACCATGGTTTGGACCATTGCTTCCCGAACCTGAGTTTGTGCAGCGATATACTCCAACATCTTGCGCCCCAATGCTGAGGTTACAAGAGGAATGTTGATGTTCCCTTTATTATCTTTATCTTCATGATTTGTGTTGGAGCTCTCCATCCGACTGGGTATTTGTGATAGACCGAAGAGTAGAGAGAAAGAATGGAAAGAGCAAGGAGGTGGAAGATGCAAAAGAAGAACCCAACTAAGCAACTGATGTCATTGCAGATGTAAGATCCACAATACACCAACACTCACTTCAAAGAACCAACACAAGCAATGTCATAAAACCAAGCATCATCATGCAAGCACTCAACTTCACCAAACAAGACACGGTTAAGGGAACGAACTACACGTTGTTAATAAAGTCAGAGGGTATCCTCCTAATAAGTCAGATGTAACTCCCAGCAAGGGTATCCATAAACAATGGATTTTCCCCAAATCAAGGAGTACGAAGTTGTGAGTTCATCCCAACTGGAATCACCTCAATCGGAGGTTTGGAACTCGAGATATGAATTAGACAAGATGGCTATGTCAGTAGTGTTGACAGATTCGGGAACCTCCAAAGTTTCGGGCATAACTCTCTGTATATGAAACCAGAATTGATGAATTTTGGACAGAGTGAATCTTATGAAATTCCTGAACTACTCCAATTGGACTTAACTCAATCGGAGGTCCATAGCCCGAGATATAAAATAATGAAGGTAACTAGGTTTGCAGAGTTTACAGATTCTGATAGCTCCAATGTTTCGAGCATATCTCCTGTAACATGTACTGGATAGATCTGAATTTTTGATAGAAATTCACTTATGAAATTTGTGAGCTAACCCAACTGGTTTCATGTCAATCGGAGTTCTGTAGCTCGAGAAAGAATCAAAACAGCGCTGATGTGTCAGAGATCTGCGCGAAAAAGATAGAATATCAAGGGTAACAATTCACCTTTTGACTTATTGGTGGTATTGCTTGTTGCTTGAGAGAAGTGGAAAAGAGAGGCAAGATCAAGACCAAGGGAAGAGTAAATAAATAGGCAAGGGTAGAGGTCATAATCATTTGTGAAACAATGAGGTGCAAATGAAAATGTGACAGTCCAAGATGAGCTTTCAAGGAGGATTGATGAAAGATATGGTTTAATTAGCGAGAATATTCATCACAGAGCTCAAGGCAAAGGTAGTGATGAATTTTAGATCAGAGGAAACCTTAAGAAACGACCATTACTATCTAGGCTCACGTCCTACAGTCGATACAGCTCTGATACCACTCTGTCACACCTGATTTTCCGAAGGAAACCAAGTGCAAACCTATATGCATGCCAGGATCAAGTTTCATGCATATAGCTGACATAAGTGAATAACAGAAACAATATCACGAAAGAAAAAGGGAGATTATCAGAGTTTACGCTTAATCCTGGAAACGAAGGCACCAAACTTCACAAGCAATCGACTGGGGGTTGCGTACGCCTAGAACCAGCAACATCTTCACAAGACTTCAAAGTAGCTTCCGCCTTCTGAGCAACATTGTTTATAGCAAGGGTGAGCACTTGTCGTACTCAGCAAGTGTGGGGAAAAGAATGAATGCAAAGGCTTTATAGTGGACTGGCTCAAAGCATTTAGCATTTTAGTTGGTCAAATTTTATTAGCACCTGATTACTAATAAAAGTATAAGTTTATACCAACCCACAATTAAGCATAAAGATAAGAGATACACCATGAGCACATGGTAAGCATAACCATAACACAAATCACAATTTAAGTCCATCTTCAAGTTTAATTATCATGTGAGGGTCCAGGCCGCTCTTGACCGTGAGCACGGCTAATCGATTAGTTTTACACTGCGAGAGGTTGTACACTTTCACCACAAGCGGCGTAAAAGCTCCAAAGAACTTTGAACCCAACCATGCGATGCGATCGGGCACCATACCACACTACCGAGGTGTGGTTGCATAGGGACGCTACATGGCCTTTACAAAGGTTCTCCAACAAGTTGTGACCCATAAGGTCCGGATCAGTTAGCAAGGTATAAAGTCCCCTAGCAGGTCGATACCCCACCATAAAAAAATAACTCACCCAACCCCCTGCTAGAGCGAGTCCATACCCCACAGTACCGCCGATCCCTTGTCCTTATCAGGTAAGATCACCCCAAGCTGAAGTTCCTAATTATTCAGCCAAGACCATTGCCCATTAGTTCTTGTGGTTGTACTGTTTTCCTGGGTGGTTCTCCATGTTCCGATTAATGCACAGTGATCTTGTATTAAAATTATCATAAAGGAACATAGAGCATAAAATGATAACCATGTTGATTATTACCAACCCAGTTGAGCAAACTAAGCAATAGCTACCATCAATATTAATTAAGAACCAGGTTCAAGATAATGGTCAAAAGAGGCTAGTCATCCTTAATAGGAACCCATCAAAATTAATGCAAAGCAATGCAACGGTGATTAATAAAGTTATTAGGACAAAAGATCAAGGACACACTTGCCTTTAACCAAGGAGTAGTTGCTCAGAATATCTTCACCTTCACATTCTTCCAAGCTCTCGAACCACGAACAACGTTCACTCTAATCGCATCAATCATCGGGCACAAACATACACAAAGCGAGACAGACAAACAAACAAACTAAGAACAATACATCAATCAAGTCAAAGCTTTAAAGAACGCACTAAAGAATAGGCTTGATTGGATGGATCACTAAAGAACACAAAGTGCTTGGAAGGGAAAGGCTTGGTTAACTTTGAAGAGATGATGGCGGAAGATTGAGCAAGGACCGGAAAGATCACATTGAGATATAGCTCGATCCTATTGGTTACGCAAGCGCAAGAAACGCCGAAAGCAGAACTAAGCTCGAAACTATCGTGAGATCATTATCAAACAATAAGAAACTACGCTTGGCATATTTTAATTAAGAAATCATGTGAAAGAATATTTCAGAGAAATACTCTATGTTACCATTAAACAAGTTACATTTAATTAAAGAAATCACGATAAATCTAATCATATTTTATTTATAACATTCGAGTAGAAGTTATGTCAAATTAACAATTACTTTAGAAAGATAAAGCAAGTATGAGACATCTAGGCGAATAACTTTATGTCACGTGCTCAACTAAACATATTTTAATATTGAAAAGGCATTTATGATGTCATTAGGCATATTAACTTTATTATGAAAACCGATGTTTAACTCTAACATCTTTTATTTAGAAAAACTAGTTATGAATAGGGATTAACCAATTACATCATGATTAAAGAAAACCGGATTATAACCTAATCACTTTTTATTTATAAAAGAATTGGAATAAGAATTAGTCAAGATTAACATGCATTTTTAGTATTAAAACAAGTAACATGTGATACACATGCTAGCGTACAAGTTAAGGTGAAACGAACGAGAACGGTAGCAACGAACTATCAAGCGCATAAGAAATCTTAGGCTAAGATCTAGGAAGACTAGCCTACAAGGAGAACTAGGATGAAGAGAGAACGACTAGATGACGAGACACACGATTCTTAGAAAGATAGCTGCACAAGGTTGGATCAAAGAACTGAAAGAGTATAGTTGTCTTACATAAAAGACAATTACGGTAGGATGGCATGTACTAGGATTGGAAAGATCTGGAGCTTGAAAGAAGGCTAGCTCTACAACAGAGACACACTAAGACAGAGCTTGAGCTAACACTATAAAGATTCAGAGCTTCAGATAGACTTGATCAAAAGAGATACTGGGGTAAAGAACGTCTAACGATTGATTTGCACATGTGAGAGAGCAAGACTATAAGCTTAGGTTTATTTTAGTTAACAAAATATATGTAAGGATATTTCATAAATAAAATACCCCATGTTGGAATTAAAGTAAATTAAACTTTATTTGCAAAACCGGTGTAAAGAACTAATCAAGTTTTATTTATAAAGATTCATATATGAATTAATTAATTAAATATTTAATTTAGAAAAACTAGACCATATGAACAATCTAAACGAAACTTTGTAATTCGAGTAGATCATATTATTATTAAAAACATTATGGTATTGGCATTAATCAAATTAATATTTATTATAAAAGCCGATGTAAAAGCCTAATCAAATTCTAATTAGAAAAGGTTAATTAATTATTAAACAAATTAACATTTGGTTTACGAAAACCGAGATAAAGATCTAATTAACTTTTATGTACAAAAACATGTGATAGAAACATTAATCAAATTAAATTTGCTTATGAAAAACGATATATAGATCTATATTGCTTTTATTTGGAAAAGTCGTGTGTAACTAGACATTAATCAAAATTAATGTAAAATTTATTTTCAGAAAGCAAAACATGATGAAAACACTCCGCTAACGCGTGCTTTACCTCATTATGGACTCGACGCAATTCGAACGGTTGAAATCGGAGCTAAAACGAAGAAGATACGAGGAAAACAAGATTAAAGGAACTATTCGTAATTAACTATAGATTTTAGGGGCTAGCAAGGGAGAATCCCGAGACACATCAAACGAGTGCTCGCGAATAGATCTAATGCGGGGGTTAGATCTCGTAAAAGGGTGTGGGTGGGCTTTATGTGTGTAAGGGGAATCTTTGTAGGGGGTTCTCTGCAGTTTTGCCAAGGCACAGATCAGATCTAAGGTTTACAAGAAAATTCAGCGACTTAATCGCAAAACTGCCAGGCCTTTCTTCTTCCTTTGGACTGGGCGTACAGGAGCACACAGGGGGGCGGCGGCGGCGCTAGGGGGGTGGCGGCGCCGGCGTCCTAGACTGCCAGCTGCTCGGGTAAGTAAGGAAAACGAAGAGGAGATTGATACGGTCGCAGGCGTGTGCTCACCTCGAGCGGAGAAGGACAGGAGGCGCCGGATTTTGAGAAGGGGCGGCGACGGGGTTGGCGGCCGGCGGCTCGGCCTCCGGTGCACGCGCGGCGCTCCGACGTTGGGCCGGCGGCGGGGAGAGGGCGGGGAGGCGCGGCGCTTCCACGCGAACCCCGGGGCGGCCTCGGCTTGACCGGCGGACGGCGGAGGCGGCGAATCGGGCGGCGGCCGGCTCGGGGCGGACACGGGCGGTGGCGCGCGGTGTTCTTGGCCGGCGGCGGCGGCGCGCGATGAGGGAGGCGGCGCGCGAGGGAGGCTCGAGGCGGCGCCGCGCTTATAGGCGCGCGGCTTGCGGTCGTGCTTGGCACGGAAGCCAAGGCGTGCGGCGCCGGACTCCGGTGGCGCCGAGTTCGGGGCGGACCGCGCCCCGGGCCCGGATGGGCTTCACGGGCGGGCTTGGGTCCGGGCGGGGTGCGGGCCACGGCGGGTTGGCGGGTTGGGTCGGTGCGGGCGGAGCGGGCGGGCCGGGGCGAGTTGGGCCGAAAAGACGGCTTGCGAGCAATAAGTCGGGGAGCAACAACGGACTTCGGAATTGGGCCTCAAAGAAGAATGGGCTGCTGGTAGAGATGATGCAGGCAAAGCAAGAGGAGTTAAGGGGCCGTTTCCGGACTTCGGTTGCTGGGCCGAAAGCCTCGGAATAGATTTCTTTACTATTTTTCCGAAAATACTTTAAGTGCGAAAACAATTCCAGGAAATTCCTTTAAAATGTTTTGAAGCACGAAAAATACTCAGAAAATTCCAAAAATCCCAGGAAAATTCCCGGAGATAGATTGAGACACGAACAATCCAAATAAAGTATTTGGAGCTCATGAAAAACATTTTAGAGCCTTCTAATAAATAGAAATAGCTCAAGGAAAATGAGAATAATTCCAGAAAAATCCAGAAAATTCTCGAAAGAGTTTGGACAGCACCTAAACGCACTTTTTGAAACCTTTTGCACTCAAGAAGCACCAAGATGCATCGGCATGAATGCAACACGCAGAACCATTTATTTAATTTTCGAAAAACAAACAAAGGTTTTCTCTATACTATATTCCCTGTAAAGAAAATAAATGTTGGAAAAATTTTAAAATTATGAGAAAATTGTTATTTAATTATTCTTTCTATCCACATCCTGAAATTGGAAATTTCAGGGTGTGACAACTCTACCCCCCTTAAAAGGAATCTCGTCCCGAGATTCGAAAAAGGTTAGCAAGAAACAAAGACTCATGGGGGTTAGATCACTTGCGTCTACCAGGTTTGTATTCCTTCCAAGTGATAATCCAATCATCAAGGTTTAGGGTTTGAGTATGACCTTCAGCTTGAGAACCTTCTTCTTGAGTTGAGTTTTAGGTGGCAACATCTTCTTCTTATTGATATCTATAAGGTTATGTTGGCGATCTTCAACTGTCGTAAAACTAGCTTCCTTCTGAGGACATGAAAGACCGTGGTGCTCACCACACGGACACATATCTGGAGCCTTGTTAACCTCATGTTGTTCCTCCATGGTTAGTTTCAGTGCTCCATGCCTCTTCTTCTTTCTTTGATTATTCCATACTTCTGCAACTTGCCTCTTCACTGTACCAATGGGAACTCTGCCTTTAGCCATCTCATTACGAAAGTAGGTTGTGCTAGGCGGCATCCTTCCTTGTTAGGTTTGAGTCTGCATAGCTGATATCTTCTCTTTTTCAAATGGTGGAGGAGTCATGTTTTGATGGTTATCATTGGTGACAGAATTGTGGTCTTTAGGGAGCGGAGCTTGCTCTGTAATGACCGGGTCGACCACCAGCGGGTACTGACCCGGGTTGGGGCTGCGGTTCGGGTGATCCTCGCGGCTGAAGGTGACGGTGTCCTCCGACCAGTCGAGGAAGGAGGGAGGCGCCTTTTCCGTGGCGAGGACCTCGTGTCGCTCCCGCTTGCGCTGGCTGTTGGACATGTCGACGGTCGGCCCCCCGAAGATGAGGAAGACGTTCTCCACCGCGGGGAAGCCACCGGCGTCGTCGTCACCCCCATCCTTCTTGTGGTAGGGACATGGTCTTCAGCATGTCGTCGAAAACCCCAGGGCCTCGAGGGGCCGGTCGAGGGCCCCGTCGAGCTGGGTCAACAGCAAGGGCTTCGCCGCCGTCGTCGTCGCGCCCCTGCTCGCGCGCCTCCTGGCGCGGCTTCTTCCCCTTCTTGCACCGCTTGTGCTTCTGCTGGGGGTCCTTGGACTTGCTGCCCTCCGTGGGCGCGTCGTCCACGCGCTTGCCTTTCTTTCTGTCAAAGATCGCCCCTACCGCCTCCTCGCCTGAGGCAAAGCTGGTGGCGATGTCGAACAGCTCGTTCGAATCAACCGGCGGACTGCGCTCGAGCTCGCACACGAGGTCCTGGCATGTGGTGCCCTCGAGGAAGGCGTGCACCATCTCGGACTGGGCCACGCTCGGGAGCTCCGTGCAGCGCTTGGAGATGCGCCGTATGAAGTCCCGGAGCGACTCGCCGGGCTTCTGGGTGCATGCGCGCAGGTCCCAGGAGTTTCTGGGGCGCACGTACGTGCCTTGGAAGTTCCCCACGAAGGTGCAGACCAGATCATCCCAGTTGTGGATCTGGCTGGCCGGCAGGTGCTCGAGTCACGTTCGCGCCGAGTCGGCGAGGTGCAAGGGTAGGTTGTGGATGATGACCTCGTCGGTGGTGGCTCCGCCCAGCTGGCATGCCAGGCGGTAGTCGTTGAGCCATACGCGGGGGTTCGTCTCCCCGTTGTATTTGTCGATCGACGTGGGCTGGCGGAAGCGCTGGGGGAAGCTCGTCGTGCGGATCTCCCGGCTGAACACGCGGGTTCCCGGGGGCTCCGGCGTCGGTGAGCGGTCCTCCTGGCTATCATAGAGCCCACCCCGTTGAGGGTGGTAGCCCACCGTCGCCCGTGTCTCCGCGTTGCCCGTCCGCCGGGCGTTGATGACATTGTGGGCGTCGCCATCTAGGGCTTGCTCGCGCGTGTCGAGGATCCGCTCCTTGACCGGCGTGCGCCCTGGATTGGCGGGGCGTTCCGCTGCGCCTCCCGTGTGTACCGACGGCTCGACGCCTTGCGCGCTCCCGTCGTCCCGTGCGCTCCCCTGCTGACGGATGCGGGACGCCGAGCTTTCGGCCTACTGAACGGTCGCCTGCTCGATGAGCAGGGGCGCCTCGTGGTGCAGGTTCCGCGCCTCGGGCGTTGAGGGGGTAGGCATGGCCCGCAGCAGTGTCGCAGCGACGATGAGCTTCTGGCTCGCTCGCGGGGGTGTGTTCGGGTCGTCGACGTTGAAGTCGGCGTTGATGCGCTCGCGGGCACGCTGCCCAGCTCACGCGCGCGTTCGCCGCGCGCGGAGGCTTCCCCGGCGCTAGAGTCGTCGGAGTAGCCGAACCAGTAGTCCGTGGCGTCGAGAAACCGCCGGAACATCACTGGGTCGGGCACCCCAGAAAAGTCCCACTCCGCGTACCCGTGCGAAGTGGTAGGTGGCAGTTCGCTGGCGGAGCCGTGGGATGACTCGTCGTCGGCGGAGGCGCTGGGATCCCTGGCGGCCGAAACATGGCGACCAGGACGAACCCTGCGCGTCGCCGCGTCGGTGTTGGCGGAGGCGACGTACGCCGTCGTAGCGCCGCGCGGACCGAGGGGGGGGAATCGCGGCCCCGAGACCGAGCGTTCCCCCGTCGGAGCGGCCATCATCTCACCGGTGGGCGCATCGCGTCGCGAGGCGACGCGCGCGGCATGTCGGCGCTCCATCCGCGCCTGTCGCGAGCGCCGGCCGGAGCGTCGGTGGCGGCGAGGGGCCCGCGGCGTCCGTGCCGGCGGGCGTTGATGTCGCGGCGACGGGTGCGGCGGGGACCGGGGCCCGACCCGGTTTGCCGCCGCGCACGGAGTTCGTCACGGTTGGTGAGGCGCATGAGGTAGTCGTTCCCCGTAGCCTGGAAGTTCAGGCTCCCGAACCGGATTTCGAATCCGGCTGGGAGGCGGTCCGAGCAGCCCATGAAATACCTCTGGCCGCGGTACTCGGTGCGAATCACCATCGAGAGGGCTGGTGACAAGCCGATCTTCAGCGCGTAACCCCTACCTGGCGCACCAACTATCGGTGCGGAAAGTAGTCCCGACACTAACTAGTAATGAGCGTTGAGATCTGCCTCTCGATGGTCCGGTGCTAGCAACTAATTGACACTGGGTTTATCCTGGTTCCGGCCGGGGTCGTACGTCCAGCAGTGGTGTGCTCGGGGCACTGTATTGCCTTGCACCGCGGTGCTCGTAGAGGGGTGGCTACAAGCGAGGTGGGAGAGGAGGCCTGGCCTCCAAGTCCCAGAGGTATTGATTGAGGCAAGTGCCAATATCGCGGAGAAGGCGGAGAGCGTGAGAGTGATCGTTGTCCGTCGTCCCGTGTCCCCGCGACTGGGGGACTGCCCCTCCTTTTATAGGCCAAGGAGGGAGCAGTTTACATGCATGCCGCACTATTTCCCTACATGTGGAGGTATGGCGAGCAGTGCCGCGGAGCTGACGGCCGTCCTGGCGAATCCTGCTCCGGTTGAGGCGTCGTGGTGCGTCCTGTGCTCGTACAGGAGCGGCTTCGAGGGTGGCGGCGTAGCGGTTGGTCGTCCGGCCTCCGTAGTGGGCCGATTCGAGAGTGTCGTTGACGAGGGCCCGTACGTGGCACAGTGGCCGTCGTGGCGACGTCTCGTCCCCGTGCGCCCCAACAGTGTCGGGATGTCATCACAGTGCCCGGCGTGGTGCAACAGTGGCGGAGATGGCCGCACAGGGCTGACAGCGACGGGGATGACCGCTCCCGCCGGCCCGACGTCACGGTGTGGCCCTGCAGTCACGGAAAAGGCATTCGAGGGTGCTTTCAGCCCCCCTTCGAGGGCTCGGCGTGTTAGCCGTACGGGGGTAGGCGGCACAGCGTCACGGAGCTGACACCGACCTCACCGCACAGTGCTACATAGCGGCGGGGATGGCCTCCCCCAGGGAGTTGGTGGAACAGCGTCGGGACGCGATTCCCGGGCGTGCCAAAGTCGCGGCGTGCGTCCTGCGGTGTCAGGGCATTAAATGCCCGTACACAGGGCAGAGCGTGGGCAACGTGCGTGCAGGTACCCTCGAGCGAGACGGACCCCGTCCGAGGGGGTGTTTAGCCCTCGAGCGAGGCGGACCTTACTCGAGTGGCGTTAAGGCCTCGAGCGAGACGGAACTCGCCCGAGGGTGCGTCTAACCCTCAAGCGAGGCGGACCTCACTCGAGGGGCGTCCTGCTGTGCCGTCCTGGCGGGCCGCGGGGGCCACCAGGGTCGTGGTCGTGTCGTGCATGTGTTTTAGGTGCATGAATTGACCTGTGATTCGCGTTTTTTTCAGGTTTTAAGTGGGTTTCCCCGGTTATTTATGGGCCCTTATGGCTGTCCCCGACACATCTGATTCAAGAAAATGTCCAAGCAAACGGTCATCTGGGTGGCGAACCGGGATCGCCCGGTCCTCGAACCGCCAGCCTCTCACTTCGCGCTTAGCGACCGCGGGGAGCTCGTGCTCTTCGCGACGCCGTCCAACACGGTGCTGTGGTCGTCGAACGCGACCTCCCCGTCGGCGCGCACCGCCGCCGCCATGCTCCAGGACGACGGCAACCTCGTGGTACTGAGCGACGCCACGTCGTCGTCCCTCGTGACGTGGCAGAGCTTCGACCACCCCACGGACACGTGGCTCCCGGGAGCTAATCTCGGCTACGATAGGGCCCGCGGCGTGCACAGCTTCCTCACGTCGTGGACGGACGCCGAGAACCCAGCGCCCGGCGCGTTCTCCATGGTGATCGATCCGCACGGGCAGACCAAGCTGGACCTGCTCGCTGGCGGCGAGCGCCGGTACAGGACGACCGGCCTCTGGGACGACGAGATCTTCGCCAACCTACCGGAGATGCGGTCGGGCTCCTTCGTCGGCGTCCCCTACGCGCCCAACGCCAGCGTCAACTTCTTCAGCTACCATGACCGGGTGCCGCTGGGCATCCGCAACTTCGCGCTGGACGTGAGCGGGCAGATGCACCGGCGTCAATGGAGCGACACGGCGGGGGACTGGAACCTCTACTGCTCCGAGCCCCATGACACGTGCGCCGTCCTCGGCGCGTGCGGGCCCTTCGCCGTGTGCAGCAAAGCCGCGAGCCCGCCGGCGTGCCGGTGTCCCGCGGGTTTCGCGCCACGGGTGATAGGGGAGTGGAGGCTGGGGAACATGGCCTCAGGATGCGACAGGCGGCGAAGCCTGCCGGCGGATTGCCACACGGACGGGTTCCTCGAGCTGCCGTACGCCGTGCAGCTCCCCGACGGCTCGACGGAGGAGGCCGCCGGAGCACGGAGCGGCAGGGCGTGCGAGCTCTCTTGCTCGCGGGACTGCTCCTGCAGCGCGTACATTTACGATGGCGAGAAGTGTTCCGTGTGGAAGGGCGAGGTCGCCAACATAAGGAGAGTCTCAGACGATGGAAGAGATAATGGAGTCGCAAGCGTCGTACTTCACCTCCGCGTCACGGCATCGGAGGTGCCGTCGACGCGTTCGTCGAAGATATCAGCGCTTATCCATGGCAGGGGAGTAGCGGCTGCTGCTGTCATACTGCTGACAAGTCTTGCAGTGATCGTCAACCTCGTCCGGCTCCGCGGCTTCTGCTCCGAGGGGAGCAAAAGGGCGCTCGCGTACGACTACATGGCCAATGGCTCGTTGGGCTCGCATCTGTTCCAGACCAGCTCGAGCTCCAGGCAGGTCTTGAGCTGGGGCCAGAGGTTTGGCATCGCGGTCGGCGTGGCCAGAGGCCTGGCGTACCTGCACGACAGTGCCGAGAGCGCTTCATACACTGTGACATCAAGTCGGAGAACATCCTCCTGGACGAGTCGCTGGGCGCGAAGCTCGCGGACTTCGGCATGGCCAAGCTGGTCGGCCGCGGCTTCAGCCGCGTTCTGACCACCGTTCGTGGCACGCCGGGATACCTCACGCCGGAGTGGCTCGCGGGCGCACCCGTTAAGGCCGATGTCTACAGCTTCGGCCTGGTGCTGTTCGAGCTCGTCTCGGGCCGCCGGAACGCCGCCGCCTCGCCGGAGGAGGCCGGCGGTCGCCCCGCCGCCGTGTACTTCCCGGTGCATGCCGCGGTCAGGCTGCACGCCGGCGACGTGGTGAGCTTGCTGGACGTGAGGCTGTGCGAGGACGCCAACGTGGTGGAGCTCGAGAGGCTCTGCAAGGTGGCTTGCTGGTGCATCCAGGATGAGGAATGCGACCGGCCGGCGATGGGGCTCGTCGTGCAGCAGCTTGAAGGTGTTGCCGATGTCGCTTTGCCGCCGATCCCGTCGCGGCTTCATATGCTGTCAATGCTAAACGGATCGGTCAGTGGGGTTGCCGAGGATAAGCTCTATTTTCAAAGCTATGTCAGTCAGTAACACCATTATCCGATTCTGGGCGAGGAAGAAACAAGTAACGGTGTTGGATCCTTTACTCACCTGATTAGACTTTAGTCGGACTATTTTTTTAGTCATTTCCTGTTTAAAGTTAGTCGGCTTTAATTGTTGTTAATACTAAATTGTTATTTCTCCCTCCTTTCTCTCTCCTCTCTTATCTCTTGTTGGGTCCACAGAATTAATGGGGGGAATTAATAAGGTGAGCGAGAAGATTTTAATCACTAGAAGTTGTGTGAAGGGTGACTAGAGACTAAACTAGTTTTAGTCACCCTTTAGTCAGGGGTGTTTGGAGGTTTAGTCACTTTGGTGACTAAAATTAGTCTCTAGTTTCTAATTTTTTCCACTCTCTTCATCACATCACATTAAATACGCCAAAAGACATATGTTTGCAATATTAAATATAGGTAAAAAGTAACTAATTACAAAGTTTGAATGTCCTTTGCGACATGAATCTTTTGAGCATAGTTAGGCCATGGTAGGATAATATTTACCACAAGCAAACGAAACGTGCTACAGTGTGCTACAGGAGTTTCAGCAGCTACATTTGTAAGTTTTTCAACCAACTAAACAAGGCCTAAGCCATTATCTGATTCAAGAGTACATGGCAGTCAGCAGAGCCCCTCGATCGCAATGGGTGCTGTTTTGACTTATAGATGGGCATTCGGGCCACCTGGCCCGACCCATCTATAACCCGATTTACCCACACATCACTGAAGCCCAACTGCAGCATGATGGATCTCAAGTAAGACCATTCAACTCTGTCATAGGCGTTTGCCATGTCTAACTTCACTGCACACGCCCCTGTTACACCCTTCTTTCTTCTCAAGTACTTGATAGTCTCATATGCCACAAGAACATTGTTAGTAATTTGGCGGCCTCGGACAAAAGCTGATTGTTTTTCCGAAATAATACCATCAAGAACAAGCCTCAAGCGGTTAGCAATGACTTTGGAACACACCTTATATAGAACATTGCAGAGGGCGATGGGTCGGAACTGTGTTAACTCTTGTGGATGCTGCACTTTAGGAATCAGTACCAAAACCGTATCATTGACTATATCCGGCATCTCACCCCCATTCAGGAAAGCCAACACCGCCTTACAAACATCATCACCTATCAGTTGCCAATGACGTTGAAAGAAACCTGTTGTGAAGCCGTCTGGGCCAGGGGCTTTGTTCGGTCTCATCATAAAAAGAGCTTTTTCTACTTCCTCAGTGGCCAAAGGTGCGTCCAACATCAAATTCATAGCATCAGTGACTTTCCTTGTCACAAACTGCACAACATTTTCCGGGGCAGTTAGATCTTGTGATGCGAACAAGTGTCGGTAGAAGTTTGCTGCCATTGCTTCCAACTCATCTTGTGTCGTGCATAAAGTACCATCCGGTCTCTTCAGTGATTTAATTTTATTTATCCTCCCTCGTTGTCTAGCCTTAGCTTGAAAAAAGGCTGTATTCCGATCACCTTCTTGCAACCACTCCACACGTGAGCGTTGTTTCTCCATAATTTCCTCTGCCAGTCTCCTAGCTATGGATCGTTCCTCTATCGAGGGGCCACTGTGTAGGTTGTTCCTCCTGATCTCCTCAAGTTGACGACGCAGGTTTGCCAGTTCTTTCTTGAACATCTGCAAGGGAGTTACAATTTCCATTCCAAGCGTTCCTGACCGTCTCATCATAGATTTCGTGGCGTGCCACATATTCTCATAGCGAAAAGGTCTTTCACGTGTCTGATTGCCAGCCTGATCTGATTGGTTAAGCCGTACGAGAAGAGCATCAGCCTGATCTGCTTGGTTAAGCCGTACAAGAAGAGCACAATGGTCAGACGGAGTGGTTTGAACATGTTGTACTGAATACTCCCAAAAAGAGAAAGCAAGTTGTCATTAGCTAAAGCCCTATCTAGGGATGGCAACGGGGAATTCCGCCGGGGATCGACCGCCCATCCCCGTCCCCACGGGGACAAATGTTCCCCGCCCCCGCCCCCGCGAAAACTGACGGGGACAATTTGATACCGCCCCCCATCCCTGCCGGGGATTACATCCCCGACGGGGTCCCCGTCCCCGCTAAGAATGTACAGGCTACATGGTCAATTACTCAATTCATGAGGCAAATATATATCCATTACTCAAATCACAAGGTCAATTCAGCATTTCAGCATTGCAATTTGTAATTGCACAACAGTACATACAGCACAAAGTGCACAACAGCACAACCACAAAATAAATAAGTTCTAGCATCTAGCAATGTAACCACAGTTAGCAGCCACCTAGGCATAGCAATTAGTATTTAGTACAACACAAATCTCCAAAAGCATGGCCATAAGTTTACAATTCATGGGTGGCATCACAGATTACATAAAAATAAAGATACAACAGGTCACATATCACAAATCATAGATCTCAAAAAAAATAATGATGCAGCAATAAGCAGCCTAGGTGATCAGGTCTAGCCGTGCAGCATACAGTCTTCAAAGCCATCAATCCTCGAGCAATGCAAGCTCCTACATGCAGCCATGGTATAAACATATTAGTGAAGCATTTGATAGGATAACTTGGCAGCAATTAAAATGAGTTGAGTACAATGCAATGACAATGAGTTGAGTAAAATGAGTTGAGTGTAGATACCTCCATTCCATCTTGGATCTCTTGAAGACAGCTCCAAAAACTTGCAGTTTCTTCATTGTCACCACTAAAAAAAGACAATTGCAATAATTATTTAGAAGCATGACCATGTATATATTTACGGAGTATAATCTATGAATGATACAACATATGTACCTCGATACTTGTTTCTTAACCAATCTTGTGAACACATTAAGGCCTCCACAATCTCCGGAGTGAGCCGGCTGCGGTGTTCACTAATAACCCTTCCACTAGTGCTAAAAGCAGATTCAGAGGCAACAGTACTAACTGGAATAGCATATATGTCTCTTGCTACCTTTCTCAATGTTGGATAACGTGTCCTAACCACCTTCCACCAATCAAGAATCTTGAAATTATCTGTATGAACTGCAACTAATTCTTCCTCCAAGTACCTATCTAACTCAGATTTGAATCTCATTGTGGTTGGCCTCCTACTAGCAACACGTGCAGTAATTGAAGACAACACATCTGAACTAGATAGTGCAGCAGCAAAGGATTTTGTGTTATCTTCATCCTCATCTAGCTATACTCTTTCATCAATTCACAAAGGGAGTTTTTAACCTCATCAAGTTTATCATAGCACAATGAGGAAAGTTGATCCGTGAGAGTTGCAATGAATTCAATGAGATATTCAGCCTTAAAGCGAGGATCAAGAATGGTGGCCAAACTCATTATTCCTTGAATATCCTTCCAATACTTGTCAAACTTCTCAATCATTTCAGATGACATCTTTGCTATAATAGGATTGCCACTTGCACCCCACTCCTTAATTTTCTCTTTAGCCTCACAAATTTTAAGGAGTTGGGGGCGGCTCGCCACGGACATGGCTGCGAGGCTGCATGCAAACACGGTGACGGCCGGGTGGCTATCTCCTCTCTGCAGACTTGGCAGGTGCTGCCCCAACAATTTCTTCGATCCTTGCTAGACCTTCTCAATTTTATTCAGAGCTGTGAAACGGGGCGAACCTCTCGAACCATTGGTCCTCTAGTTTCTGATCCTCCGAACCAAACCGTCTTCGTAGATTAGAAAAGGGGTCCATTAGGATTGATTTTACGGATCGGTTCGAGGAACCGACGGTTCGAACCGCACTACCCCCATCTTTAGATCGATCCAATTCCATTGCATACAACTATCGATTCACGGAGCTTGAGGTTCTCGCCCCCAGCAACATATAAATAATGAAGTACTTATAAAATCATTCACTGCCTCTAGGATTGCGATTAGCAGCGTGGCCTCGAAGAATGCGACCCAGTTTTCCAATTTCATCCGGGCAAGCGGCACCACTTTATTCGCATGGTAAAATCTAACCGGAGTTGGTACTACACTGTCGATTACATCCTTTACAAGTTGCACCTCACAATGCACCCTCTATAACGCACCTGTGTGCCGCTTCACTTGATCACTTTGCCTCATTATTGTTTTATAGGTATTCTATCGTTTGGTGTGCTTGGGGCATTTCTGGAAGTTTTGCCGGCCCAGCCACTCCAGATCACATACCTCCTCATGCCTACTTCCAGCGACTGCACCGGTCGAAAGAAAGCAAATGTTAAGAGTTGGTTTTCAACTTGGTTCAAGATATACACAAGAGGAAGGGAAATAGAGTATACCCAAACATGAAGTATGATTCCCATAGCAAATATGGGATATACACAAGCGCAGGCATCTTACTGGTCCAAGTCTTCAGATATTAAGATGTTGTTGTTCAGGTAAACCAGTTTCATTTCATTTCTCCAGATCTGAAAAACGCAAAATTGTATAAGTTAAATTTCACCTAACTTCTACAAACAGACTATTAAAATAATACCATCCACTTCACATTATTGATATGATAACAGTGTTCATACCATGTCTCTAAATTGGACCCTGATGTGCGGTACATTCGTTCTGTGAATATCATTTCCAGCAGGGCCTCTCTTGTAGTAGTTCTTCCCAATCCAGTGTGCCTGCAAGAGATCAAATGATTATGTGTTGTGCACACAAACATACAACTCAGAAGGTCAAAATATTCTCTAACATCTTTTCTAACATATAGTTCAAATGCCTAAAGAGGGGGCTTGAACACCCTCCCCTAAAGGGAAAAGCGCCACTTTAATGTATGCCAAAGGTTACATTTCATACCATCACTCCATAACTAACATGAAGGCAACAAGTTTGGAACAAGCACTGAAAAAGTCCAGAGAAGTAGCAAAAGATTTCTCACCTTAAGAGCATGTGAAAATCCAGATTGATAGACAGAATTCCTCGCAATTTCACATAAATCACAAGAACTGAGTTTCCACAGCTGAAAAAAACATCAAAATGGACATGAGTTCTTCATGCTTTTGTGCATATAGGTGCAGCAGTTACCTAGCATATTCTGTGTCTATGTGTGTTTGCGAAGATGCATGCTGAAATCACTTGTATGCACATACACATGTGCACAACTCTTATGCTGCATGTGTGCATGGACAACTGCAGAACAGAAAAGAGGGACATAGGAAGTACCGAAGCAGCAATGCTGTATTCTTCCACCAATGGTTCTTTTGTCAGGTGAATTTGCAACGGATCATCCGTAGACAATGAGACATTCAGACCTCGCTGGAAGAACATTGGGAAAGGGTTGCGATGATAATCAAGAAACAAGGAGTTGTTGCTCAATGGGGACATTGCTAGACCAATCTGATAAAATTGAAAGTAAAAAGTTAGAAAGAACATTTAATAATCAGAAACTGAAAGTAGAAGGGCAGTCAATGTCACACAAGGTGCAGCCAAACATGGAGACAACATTCAATGAATTCGTTTGGCTGGTGGCTGATGGCTGGTGCTGATTTGTTCTGAGAGAAAAGTACTGCTGGCTGATTGCTGGTGGCTGGTTTGTTCTGAGAGAAAAGTACTGCTGGCTGGTGGCTGATAAGCCGAACGAACAGGCTGAACTAAGAAGAAATACAATTATGCAGCCTAATAATATTAAATGACAGATTCAACATGTGGAGCCAGAGCCTGTTCTAATGACATTAAGAAAGAGATTCCCTGAGTATGAATATGTGGACTCCATTTATCATGCCATCTACTGCCACTAACAAGTGTTTTAAACATTAAAATTATCCCCAAAACACATCTTGACCATTAATACTGACTATACTATATGTATAAAACCCACCAAGTACAGAATGTTGTTTATGATTCACCCAAAAAAAATGTTGTTTATGATTTATGGAAGTATTACCCAAAGATTAGAAAGTTCACCTATCCTAAAACCCTAGTTATTTTTATCTGGATGAAACATGTCACAACTGAAGTAAATGCCAGCGAATGCATATAGAAAGCCCCTGGAATCATGCTGGGTTATGGAATTTGGTAGCCTATTACCTGACCAAGGTAGTACAAGTACTGAAGCACAGGAGACTTCCTTAAATTGATTCCATGTGATATGTTGTGACAAAGAAGAAACGTCGCAGCTAAGTGATCAACATCTCCAGCCTGCATAAGCACACCCATTAGACCAAACACGAGACCAGACTTACAGAGAGGAACCTGGAATAGAGTTTACCTCCCCAGCATGTGGACGGAATTTTATAGTAGTCATCCCCTTTGACTCACGCAGCTGAAATTGAAAAAAAAGTGTTACTTCTCTGACAAATATGGAGAGGATTAGAGTAAGAAGGGTGATATAATCACCTTATTTAATGTGTATAAGTTAGCATAGCAGTAGTACGCATAATATGAAAATGCAGGGTTGAAAACATTAGTCCATTGTTCAGGTGTGGGCATGTGCTTAGTTGGCCGCCTTTCTGGTTTGCTTTCATCATCAACCAGATCCAACCCTACAACCTGCAAGGTGCATAAACAATCAATCTAAAGTTCCCGAAATAAATTCATGAGCACTGTGTGTGTGCTTGTGCTTATCACACACACACAATGCATGGAGTGTGTGCGCACACATGTCACAAACAAGCACAAATACAGACATGGTGGGTGCGCATGCACACGTGTGTCACACACAAGCATGGCGTGCACGTGTGCATGTGCATGTGTGTCACCTGTTACACACAGATGCATGCACAAACACACAGTACATATCTAGATTCCAGTGATTACTTTACCTGCTTTAGGAAGACATGGAGCTGTGGGTGTGAAGCTGGATCGATAGTAACCTCAAACAGAGGAAGGAAAATGTTGTCAAGAAGATTTTGGAATGAAGTAACAATACCCATTTCCTTGTACACATTATATAAGCGTGGAATCTGCAAAATAGTGCAAAATACAGTTTCAATAAGCATGTACCATTTTGTTTTTACTGTCATGTTGTTCAGTAAACGTACAGTCCTCAGAACATCAAAAACTAAAATAACTATATTCATAGGATACTGCATCATAAATGCACAAGATACATCAGGACAGAACCATGTACCAACTTTGCATCTATAATAATTTTGTTATGCTGAAGATTTAGTTTCAATAGGAAAGGAAGGTACAATTGACTCTTCGACGGATAAGAAATAAATATTGGGCTAAGTCATCATTTGACATTCTGCAAACGAGACTGTTGTTGAAAGTAGTTTTGTCTGGTATTCATACTGATTATTGATTAAAGAAAAATGACTATAAACTAAATTACATAAGTTTTGTAAAACAACCAGCAGTAGCTCCAGAGATATAGCTAAAGAAAATTCAGATATAATTACAGGTTTATACTACATGGACATGACAGACCAGTAGAGTGTAGACAACTGGACAAGGTGAATAAAGCAACCGGAGTCACATAATTATTCAATATCTGTGAGTAGTTCAATGAGTACCAGGACTGTTATGACACCAGTGTCACAAGTAACTAGTAGCAAGAGATGAAAGTAAAGGATACCTGAACCAGCCAGACAACATTTTCACTGTACAATTCATTGTTCACTATCCAACTTGCAAGTTGGTCCCACTCACTTTGCTTCCTTCCATAGATTGAAATCCTATATTCAGCCATCTGGCAAAGCACATTACAGCATAATAAAAAGTTAAATATCTCAAATAAGAAGTACCTCTGAATTAGAAACAAAAAACAAGCTATCAACTTGGCAGTTTACCTGATATTTGCTAGCAGAAAGGTCTGAGAAAACTTGCTTTGTCAACTCAGCAAGGAAACGACCTAGTTCAAATCAAATATCAATATGAGCATTTCGAAAAGCCACCAAGCTAGCTTTCTTGAAAATGTTAAATATTGGTCGGAAGTGAATATAATGACTAATCATGATTCATGATCTGATCATTACCCCACAAACCAAAGTAATTAGTATCAGACATATTATTCAGTACCCCGCATCTTTTAAACGATAATCTATAGGCATGTTCACCAAACAAGACTTGGGCATGTTTCAAAGCAGAGATCAAAACCAAGCAACAAGTGGGGGTACAGGACAAACATATTTGTAGACTCTGTACTTCAGGACAGTATACAGCACGGTCGGCTTATGATGCTCTATTTCAGAGGGGCATTTATTTCAGAAGGATTTGGAAGTCTTGGGCTCCAATGCCACTTCTTTATGTGGTTGGTCGCTCATAATCGGTGCTGGACAGCTGTTTGACTCGACGAGGCCTTCAACATCCAGACAAGTGCGTTCTATGTGATCAGGAGGATGAGAACATACAACATTTGCTCATTGGATGTGTGGTTGCAAGAAAATTCTGGTACTCCCTCTTCCATAGTGTTGGCCTCTCTCAACTGGTTCCAGCAGCCAGTGACTCTCCTTTCGACGAGTGGTGGGAACGGGTGGCAGCAGCTGTTACTGGAGATGTGCAAAAAGGGCTAAACTCGCTTATCGTCCTTGGCGCTTGGTGTATCTGGAAGCATAGGAATAACTGTGTTTTAAATGGGGATTCCCCAAGTGTTGCCAGCATTTTAAACATGGCTAGAGATGCGGCTCAGTTGTGAACCCTGGCAGGTGCCAAAGGTCTTGCCTCTCTCGGTCAGGGATGTTAGTTAGGATGTGCCTAAGGACTAAGGTCCTCTAGCTGACTTGGTTAGGGGGGTTGAGTGGCACATCTGTGGAGCATGTACTATGGTTAGTCCGAAACAGCTGCCATATCTCAAGTTGCCAAAACTGCTATGATGCAAACATCACATATTTCTGTTGTGGACCAACTTCGGATGACCCTGAACCCTAGCAGCCCGACCTCGCTGATGGCGGCAGCCGGACCACACGGGCAGGGATAAAGGGGCTAACCCTAATAGATTGATATTCTCATTGCTTGGCTCAACTGGTACAAGTCCCCTCCTTATATAGAGAGGCTAACTTAACTCCTAAGAAAGGATCTAACCTTATCTCTAATCTAACCCTAATGGGCTCGCCTATCTGGCCCACGAGGCCCCTAACTGCCCATGACATTTCTGCACACAAATATTTAGGTTTTACTTGGTACCCATTCACTGTATATGAATTTCCCAGAATGTTTCCTGTTGAGCCTCCTGCCACAATTTAATTAAAATACTATTTTTGTGTGTGTTTTTCTGACATTTAATTTGGCTATCTTGACTTTCCAAGAGAACACACAGTGAAGTTCAAGTGGTCCCAACTTTCCATGGACATAAATTTATAAGACTACCAAAGGCCTTTGGAATGACTAATACCTTGAATGAGATTGTCTTGTTTGAGGAAAATCTCTCTCAGCCTACTTTGGCCACATGGATTGTATTTTAGGTTGAATTTGTCAAAACGATGAAATGTACTTTTGTCGGCATGGACGTCTAGCAAATCAACATTCAAATCATACCTAAGAAGAAAAAAGAATTATTAGCCAATGGTGCATCAGCCTCATATGTACATAGGACAAATCCAAAACATACCCTGTTAAATCCAAGCTCTCAAAAACCTCTTTTAAAGTCATATAAGTACCATCTCTGAAAATGACCACCTACAAGAGACAATATGCATAATTATGATTGTAAGCAACGACAAAACCATGTTTCATACTGGCTAGGAATGTCGTTCAACAATTAAGTCATGAGTATACCTCATCAGGTTCTTTTCTTAGTTTGGATTTAATGAACCTCAGCAGATGCTTTTGGTTCATGCAGGCTGAGTGGTGAACATGAGTGTCAACCTTCCTGACATTGTAAAAATCACGATGTGGTGCAGTCTTCTGGGCAAGAAATTCCCTATCCGCATTTAACATCAGATGAAATTTGAATTTCTGAAAGGAAATAAGAAATGCATCACACCCAAAGAACTGCAGGAGAGCATTTAAAAAAAATCATCATGTATGAAGGAGGTAAATGACTTTACAACATGATTACATGCTCAAGAAGATTCAACCGATTATGGCAGACAGTTCTTGTGTTCCCTGCAGCTGTCACTCGGAGAATATAATGCAGGTCAGTGAAGAAGGCGGTCGCATCAGCCACGGGATAAATGCTCTCTGTATCTGATGCAGAGAAGGGAAGGGGAAATAAATGAGTCACAACTCACAAAACCATCTGATTAATCAAGTGGAGAGTGCTAGTAAAAGAACTTACAATCCTTGTTCTCATAAACATGGACAACACCATCAACCATTTGGAAGACATGCTGAAAGCAAAATAAATAGTTGTAGTCCCGATAGAACAGAAAAAAGGAAGATATTGAAACACTGCAACAAGCAGAACTAAAGTACCTCTGACTTTTGTTCAGGCACATAAGTGAATGGGTTGGGGTTAGGTTTTGGAGTACATGGGTCATTTATGACTTCCTTCTCCCATGGAGCAACCTCTTCTCTAAAAAGATAAGAGTCTCTTAACTCGAGGCACTTTTGAAGGATTTTGAAAACCTCAATCTCATCAGCAGTTGGAATCTCTGCCATAATTAGCAAATACCATTTAATAAACTTCCATGCATGCTATACAGAAAATTCAACTAGGTGCCCAGATTTTTTTTTCCAGCTGAAGACAACATGGCAACCACCAGTTTAAAAATAATTACTTGTGAATAAAGAAGTTTCTCATGTATCTGAGTTATATTCTGCAAATTGCACATCAAAAGAATCACAACTAATCAACAAGAGAAATAAGAATATAGGCAGACACACAACCCAACAATAGAAGTATCAAATTTTACCATGGCTTTCAATTATGATCCTTGACATACACTAAATACTAACAACAAATTGATAAATCGTACACATATTCACATAGGACTACAGCATCTAATTACTCTATCAAAAGAGTGTGTTTAAAAACTAGTACTGATCAAACCAGGAGACCTAATCAAAGCATATTATTAAACAATGAAAATATTAGCATTTTCTTCTAGCTCTGTCAATGCTTGAAAAGAGAGGCTACTGCTTCACCCTTTAAATCAGCATTGAGGATTATTATGTTACTCAAATGCCATACCCTTTGGAGCAGTTAACAGCTTGATAAATGATTCTTGCTGAGGTTCTTTTCGAAGAATATCTGCAGCAACTGGGTCAGGTTGAACTGCATGAAGATCATTGGATATACTGTGTGATCGTATCAAGTTTGCTGCGGCTGATGGTTTGGCAGCCCCATTTTCCACACTTGCATTTCCTTTGTGTTCTCCTTCCTGCTCAAAATGTATTCACAATTAAGAAAAAACTGAGGTTTTAAGTGCCAATTGCCCTAACAATAGAACTGAAGAATACATCATTACATCATTTAAACTGAATTGATGATTCATAACAGCAACCAAACTAGTGTAATATCAAAACACAAAGGCATTATCTAAGGCATCTTTACAGCAAATAAAGATTTTCTTAATGAATACTTGTACCAAGCTTCACACCATTAGAAGTTGTATAGAAGGGCAGCTGAAGCAGTAGAAGAGTTAGGGTTAGTATGAGAGTGCATTACTTTTCTACATCAAGCTATTCTCCGTTATTTGCTAAATTCCTAATGACCTCAGTATACTAAAATGTAATGCAGATCATTTGATGTGGACTCTTAGCATCAAATGCAATAGTCACACTAGAGCAAGCCTCATTTGATGTAGACCTAGCGAACACCATCCCAACCCCTCCATGTAAACAGCATCAAGCAACCGACATCATCCTTTGATCTTCGGAACCATCTTGGCAGCAGGTTAGAGCATGCCACCATGTTGGAGATATCTACAGTTTCAGCCCTAGCATCTAGCAAATACTTCCATCGTATCGAGTAAAGGAGTTTATTGCCATTATGTTTCAGTGCAAAGACAAATTGTTTCACCATGTTGGAAGGGTGCATGCGATTCATCAGAATCAATAATGGTTCACTTGTAGCCCAAGATAACTTCTGTACAGATTTGCCCTTTCTCTCCATATATCTATTCCCAGAACCATTTTAAGTACATATAACTCGGAACAAGTAATCATAATTGTAATGCATCCCAGAAATAAGCTACTGGTTGAATCCAAGAAATGATGTGGAGATTTTTACACCCAGTGTATGGACAATTGGCCACTAAATAAATACAGTTTGTATGCAAGGTAAATTTGCATGAACAAAAGATTAAATCCTAGAAACAATACAAGATCAAACAAAGGAACATTTCATGCTAAATTGTCCTTGGAAGATTTTAGTCATTGATCAACTTATACCATGGGCATAATTTCTACCGTTTCAAAACAATGGTGGACCATCCTGTGTTCCCTGGCATGCAAATTCACGGCAAGGTCTACTTTGACATAAAAGTAGCTGAGGCTCGGGGTATAGAAGACTAACAAGTAACTAAATAACAGGACCATGGCAAGTTGATGATAGTAACTTACAAAGTTCCCATTTGTGTTAATGTAGCCATTGTCAAGTTTACCACCATTTTGTGTAGCATCATCCTCATCTGATCCATCTGCACTTGCACTGGCGGCAGGGGACTTGGGTGAGTTAGGTCTAATTACTGCAACTCGCCTGTTTGAACCTGAGCGGGCAAGTGGTTTATTGCCTGCAATAACCATTTATTGTTATACAGGGCTATTGAAGAGGAAAGAAAAGTGACTTTACTGCCTTCCATAGAAAAACGTAAATGAAAATGTATCACAGAAGTTATAGCTTATATGCACATCTCATGCTGATTACATAAATGCAATGTACGATAAAATTTGCACTCCAAATTTAGATTACAGAGAGAGGAAAAGTTTACATCACCCCCCAACCTATGGGAGGTGGATCACATAACCCCCCAACCTATGAAACGGTATATATCACCCCCCTGAACTTCCTAAAACCGGTCAGATTACCCCCCTAAAGCATTTTTGAAAAATCATAGTAAATCACACAAAAATCATAAAATGAAAAATCCAATTGTGTTGGACTCCAAATGAGTAAATTTACATAGTGAATATATAATATGATATGCTTTAGTATATATTTTTTTGTAGCTTTAGATCTATGTTTTTCTTCATAGCTGTAAAAATTGTACTAAAGCATATCATATTATATGTTCATTGTATAGATCTACTCATTTGGAGTCCAACACAATTAGATTTTTCATTTTATGATTTTTTGTGATTCACTATGATTTTTAAAAATTGCATTTAGGGGGTAATTTGACCGGTTTTAGAAAGTTCAGGGGTGATATATACCATTTCATAGGTTGGGGGTTATGTAGTCCACCCCTCATAGGTTGGGGGTGATGTAGACTTTTTCCTTACAGAGATCATAAAAACATGTTTGCAAGTAGTTACTGCTTTGAGCTCAAATAAGAGCAGCTCTAGCGTAAGCTTTTAAGGGGTGCTCCAGAGCATCTGTATCACTTTTTCTGGGCGCCAAACGCTGGAGGGGAGGGTGCCACGGAGCTCTAGCTTAGCACAGGCACTCAATAAGCTGCTGGTGCCAGGGATTAAAAAATTGCTCCGTGGTGGGAGAGCTACACGCCGGAGAGAAATGGAGCTCTGCCTGTGCCTTCTTGTCAAGCCCTGGCACTACCTCTTGCATCATAAATCCAGGAGTTAAGAGGGGTGGCACGAAACACTTTAATGCATCTCCCCTTGTATACTATGGTATGAGTGTATGACAGCATCCAATCACTTCATGGTCACTACTATCAAAATTTCTCTTTTCATCTTCTGTAAGAAATTTCAGACTTGCAGGGTTTGCAGCACACAACTTTCGTGGCACCTAAAGCTTAAATTGAGCATGCATACGCTTCACTCATGCATTTACAAGTTCCACTCATGCCTTGTGATTCTACAAATATATGTTTTAAGCAAAAAGTGTATTGGTTGCCGTCACCACAAGAGTTTTTATTTCTTAAGGACCATCGCCACAAGAGTTGGGAAATTTTATGAGAGCGACAGCGTTCTACTCCTATTTCAATTTTCTCTTATTGTCGTTATGTCATACCGATCGGAGAAGCCATCTCACGGCCTAGCTCTCCTATCTCAAAGCCAGCTCCCGAAATCCTATCCACTCCACTCCAGTACACACCCAGCCCAGCCGCACACATCCACACGTGTCCATAAATGCGGAACAAACATACCGTCGGGGCCCACGTGCAGCCTGGGCAAGCCCTCGGGGATCTGGAGGAAGTCGGCGGAGTCGAGCGCGCCACCGTTCGCGTGCGGGCCCACCAGCCCCTCCTCCTCTTCCTCCTCCACGAGGTACCCACCGGCGGCGAGCCCTCCCCCGCCGCGGCCGCCGACATCGTAGAACGCGGAGAGGTCGGGAAGCGAGGCCGAGCCGGCGGCGGCCCGGCGCGGCGGAGGGGGCTTGCCGCCGCTGGCACCGGCGGGGGGGCGGGGCCGGCGGCGGCGGGAGGAGGCGGAGCGGGCGAGGTCGCCGCCGACCTGGGCGACGGCGCGGCAGTGCAGGTAGTAGGCCGCGGCGGCGGTGGACGAGGCGCCGACGAGCACCGCGAGAGCGAGCTGCAGCTTGTACGACGAGGCAGAGCCCGAGGAGTCCATTGGGCGGGGATGATGCCGCCGGGTGGCCTGCCGGCCGGTTGGGGTGGTGGGTGGGTGGGGGGGGGGGGGGGCTTGGGGGTTTAAGAGGGGGCCGATTGCTGATTAGGAGAGGGATGGGCGGGGGATTAGCATTAGTAGGAGAGAGGGTGGATGCGAAGGGGGGAAGTGGTGGACCGTATTTATAGGGGCCCGTGCGGATGGTGACGGGGACGCTGACGTGGGGGCCCGCAGGGGTGGGTTCCGTCACTAGTCGAGTCCAGCCAGGAGGTTTTTATTTCGTGCAGGGTGGCTTTGTTTAAGCTTCGTAGTACTAGCGTGGCCACACTGCTGTTTTTTAGCGCTTTTTTAGTGGTTAGGCTAGGGTTTTGCCAACTTTTTCGTAGGCTTAATGAACAAATTGTGCGGGGTTTGTTGGTAGGGAGAGCTAGGATAACAAAGGCATGCACTGTGGCCGTCCGATCGGTGGATTGCATCAATCACATTTAGCCCAGCTTTGGCGTGCACACAATTGGGGAAACAAAAGAACATAAGAGTTGAATGAGAATTGAGAAGCTTTCAAGAAAAGTAAGGGTGAAGTGTGGAGAGTGGAGTTATCACAACAATATGGATGATGTCACTTGATATCCTTGAGCTCGAGTGGAGAGATGCGGTGCGGGACTTTATCTAACTTCGAGAGATAAGGGTGTGGTGGCCTTAATTCAGATGGGGGATATATAGGACAAAAAAATAGTGTCAAGCTTACAAGAAAAGTAATCATAGTAGATGGACATCCTAATAAGGTGAATCCGCTTAAAGTTGTAGCCAGGATAGACGGATAAGGACTTCCATAAGGAGAAACTGATGATGAGTCATGTTTATTTGGCAAAGTGTATTAATTTTATTTACTATAATAATCTGCATTTTAAGTTGAATTGACTAACTTAAATGCATCATGTACAATAAATATCAAGCCCCCAATCCATGTGAAAAAAGGAAACTAGTGTAATTCTCGTGTATGGAGGAGAATATTTCCATTAATGTGGAAAAAGTTAAATGGCAAAAGGGGTGTTTTAATTATTTATAAAAGATAGACCAGCATGTATCAGCTAACATACTTTTTTGAAGTATTATCCGACAATGGGATGACCAAGGAGCAGCTTAAATGGTCCACCACTCGTGAACTGAGCGTAGCTCAACTGGTAAGGTTCCTTCTGATGGTGGAACCTGTCCACCATGATTTTAATCTTCAACTTAGCATTGGTGCTTGCATTTTTTAGACTTATTTCACGATCTTACTGACACAATTTTTCCAATGGTAGGTCGATATAGCGAGGTAGTGTTGCGTGTGTGTTTGTAGGGTCACGTGTGTGCGTGTATTTGAGCGTCTGCATATGCACTGTGACCTGAAAAAAGTCCACCACCCAAAATTATTATTATCTTGCTTCTTTCATGTGCATCCCTTAACTGTTTTGATTTGTTTTTTTCAACACTTCATTCATCTCTTATAAACAAATGCTACATCTCTTTCCTACAAGAAGTAACATATATATGAGCATCTGCAACGAATGATACAATTCCTTCTCGAAAGCCATAGTCGAGCGAGATGATAGGAGAGGCGAAACCCGATCCATGGTTGATTTCGGCAACTTCCTCTTCTCCGGTGATCATTTGGCGCTGGAGAAGAGCGGGGAATCGACTTCAGATAGGATATATATATATATATATATACTGTTTTGCTATAATGCACCTGGGTGCATTCTATATAGAGAATGCACCCACCCTTGTTGCAACTAGGTCTTGTCCAGTTGCAACTGGAGCTCATTCTGGTTGCAATTTGTTCACGTCGGGTTGCAATTAGGAGTCTAGTTGCAATTGGTTCGTGTCCAATTGCAACGGAGTCGATTTGTTATAATTAGTTCCGTCGAGTTGCAATTAGTGTAGTGTCACGGTTGCGGTCGGTTACTCTCTTTGTTGCAAGCCGGTTCGCGCTCGGTTGCGGCTCGGCCTAGGTCTAGTTGCAATTGGTTCTCGTTGAGTTGCAATTGGTCCGTCAAGTTGCAATTAGTTTACGTCGAGTTGCAATTGGTCCGTCAAGTTGCAATTGGTTCACGTCGAGTTGCAATTGGTCCGTCAAGTTGCAATTGGTTAAGCTGCGAAGTTGCAACCGCAGGGTCTGTGCATTTGTTATACAAAATGCACCTGGGTGCATTTTAGTATCACCCTATATATATATATATATGACAAAAATAATAGTGCCAAACTTACATGAAAAATAATTATAGTAGATGGATACCTTAAGGTGGCTAGGATATGGACAATGGATGACTAATAGATATTGTACCTACTTAAAGCTATAACTAGGATAGACAGAAAGAAATGTTCGTTCACCATTTGACATTACTGAGTTCAATTTTGATTCATTATATGATATTCTGTTAGATTTTTCATCCACGTACCGTTAAATGCCCTGTGAAAAGACGATTGGCCCTGTGAGCCCGACCACCCTTCTCCCTCCTCTCCACCACATGCATGGTTGGTGAGTGAAAAAGGGTAATTGCTTGATTCCCTTGTCATAGTTGTGATATCATAACATAATCTCTAGAAAGAAAGAAAAAAGACATATTGTGCCGGTCATATTTAGCTATGCTATCAGCTTCATGATAATAGCACTTGCATAAGACATTTTAAAGTTAGGTTCATATTCTGAAGAACCAAGACGCAGAACAAGTACTGATGTACTGAAATAAAGCACAATAACTTAATATTGGACTGCTTAGAATGTAAGGATTTGACAATGCTTAATCAAGCTGTGTCATGACAATTGACAAGTCATAGAGACATATGTTTCCAACAGAATATTAAGCACAATCCAAACCCCTACTGACGGCCGTCTTCCTTCTCCTCTAAGCTCCCCCCTCTCCGCCTTCCGTTCGGGTCCCTCCCTTCCTCCCCTCCGACGACCTCGCCGGCGGCGAGAAAGGGTAGGGAACCCCCTGTGACAACCCGCCCAAGAAAATACCGTACTATCGCCTAAACCAATCCACTTTGGTCATTAAGCGATAATAAAGTACCATCCTGTCATTAGTTGCCAGGTTAACGCCCGGTAAATCACTTGAATAGCGACAAGGATCGAATATATGCATTAAAACTCACTCGAAGGCGAGTCCAGAGATACAACATCATTAATATCCAAATGCGTACCCCGAAGGGTTTAATTATTACAAACCAAAGTTTTTGCCATAACGAAATAGTTCAGAGTTTTAAAACAGTGGAATTAAACTGACGGGAAGCGGAAACACCACGGGAGGCCATCCATGATGCCTTCAGTTGTCGTCCTCCACCCACTCCAGCTCCCAGCCGGGCGGAATCTCTCCGGGCCTCACATCACCGAAAGCATTACCTGGATCAACACATTATAGCAAGGTTGAGTATACTAATACTCAGCAAGACTTACCCGTCGGTGATAACTACTTCACCAAGTATAGACATGAAAGGCTTTTTGGCTACTGGGTTGCCTTTTTGCTGAAAAGTAACAAAGAGTATGTCCTTACTTTCAAGATTTTAGCAGAAGTTCTAGTGAGTTTGATCTTTACTACATTAGCCAACTAGTACAGACAAAGTTGTACGATACAATTACTCAAGCATAATATTCATCAACTTGCATCATTAGGGATCTCATGGCTAGTGGAGTAAGTAGTCTCAGATAACGGTGAGAGGCCGACAATCGATTGATTCAAACCTTGCAAGGTAGACCTAAACACACGGTAGGCTGCCCCCGCAAGGACAACTTTCCCGGGCCGTTTCCAAAAATCCTCGGGTCGGGATGAAAGGCCACAGTCTTTGGTGCAGGCTATCTGGAATACCCCGCGAGATACGCGGAATCACCATAAACCACCGGTAGCTAGCCGTGAGACAACCCCAAGAATAGTGACAGTTCCATCCCTAGCCGTCTCATTAAGGTACTAGGCTTATGTCACACCCGGTTTTAAAGGCAAAACCGAATGCATTGATCACGTGTGCGCCAGGATCAAGTTACACACACGCTTAGACATTATGAATACCAAAATCAGTGCCACACGAATAAAGAGTTATTACAAATCATAGTCTTAAACGAATCTTAAATAAACGAGTTCTCGCAGCGGACAAAATGCCTCCACGGAGCGGTGAGCGAAGACTACGCACACCTAGAACTCCCGGAAATCTCCCGGAATATCTTCAAAGTTCTCCCGGTACCGAGCAGCAAATCCGGGTATTGTAGATGCAAGAGAATAAACAAGCGTGAGCACATATCGTACTCAGCAAGGGAAAACAACATAACATGCAAGGCCATATGGTGGATGGCTAAGGTTCAAGCACTTTAGCATTTTAGTTGGGCAAGTTTTATTAGCACCCTGATTACTAAAGGTGTAAGTTCATACCAACCCATTTAATAAGATATAAGCATCATAAATAAGGAATAAAACAACAATTTAAACATTAAAGTTCCATAATTTAATCATGTGAGTGTCCAGGCCGCTCTTGACCGTGAGCACGACTAATCGATTAGTTTAACACTCTGCAGAGGTTGTACACTTTCACCACAAGCAGCATAAAAGCTCCGAAGAACTTTGGACCCAACCATGCGGTGCTTGCAAGACACCATATCACACTTCCGAGGTGTGATTGCATAGGGACGCTACATGGCCTTTACAAAGGTTCCCTAGCAAGTTATGACCCACAAGGTCCGGATCAGTTAGCAAGGTAAAAGTCCCCTAGCAGGTCGATACCCCACCATAAAAAGAATAACTCACCCAACCCCCTGCTAGAGCGAGTCCATACCCCACAGTACCGCCGATCCCTTGTCCTTATCAGGTAAGACCATCCCAAGCTAAAGTTCCTAATTACTTAGCCAAGACCATTGCCCATTAGTTCTTGTGGTTGTACTGTTTTCCTGGGTGGTTCTCCATGTTCCGATTACACATTAAAGGTGGTCTTTGTAAAATAAAAGATCATAAACGGAACATAGAATAACAAAAAGGTAACCAAGTTTGATTAATACCAATTCCCAGTTGGGCATGCTAAGCAATAACTACCACAAGATTAATTTAATTCCCGGTATCAAGGTAAAGGTAGTAAAAAGCTAGGCATGATCCTTAATAGGTTCCCATCAAATTAATGCAAGCGAAAAGTAAAAACAGTGAATTTAAATGCATGTTATGTAGGACAAGCGGGCATGCATCAAGGAATACTTGCCTTCAACAAAGCCTTGCTGCTCAAACTCTTGCACGACTTGATCTTCAAATCCCTCGAACGAATCGCTCTCTACGGTCCACAATCATCACATACAAGCATACAATAGAAATAAATAAGAAACAGTCACCAAACATATCAAACAGATCTAAACAGTAGCATAAAACTAATCTACGCTTCGAGACGAACGCGTGGACATAAAGAACGCTAAAATCGGAGCTAAAACGACTAAGTTATGGCTTCGGGAAGGTATAGGGACTAATCTGTGAAGATTTGAAAAGGTTTTGGGCTAAAATAAAGAAAAAGGACTAAACTGTGAGAAAACTCATAAGGTGGAAGGGTATTTTTGTAAATATAGAAAACTCGGGGGCTTTTACGCAAAATTGCGGGGGGGCGGCGGCGGGTTTGACCTAGTTGACCGGTCGGGTTGATCTAGATCCGTTGGATGCGGATCTAACGAGCTGCGGCGGTTTGCGGCGGCGCGGCTTAGATCCGGCCACCGGATCTCGATCCGGCGGCCGAGGACATGCGCAAGCGACGGGCGGCGGCGGACACAAGCGGCGGCGGCGGCGGCGGCGGGCGGCGGCGGACTCGCCGGCGGGAACCCCGATCTAGGGTTTCGGACACGGTTTGGGACGCGGATGGCACCTACACGACGTGCGCGGGGCGGCGAACCAATCTAGGGCGGCGGCTCGGGGCGGAGACGCGGCGGCACGGGCGGTCGACGCGGCGGCGCGGGGCGCGGACTCCGGCGAGGTCGCACGGGCGGTCGGGTGCACGGGGACGACAACGTGTAGCACGGGCGCGCGGCGCTCACCTCCTTACGCGGCTCCGAAGCGGTTCCTTGGCGGCGGAAGGACGACGGCGGCGGGATTCGACGGCGGCGGCGGCGAGCTCGAGCTAGGGTTCGCGGGCGAGGGCGCAAGAGGCGGCGGGCATCTCGGGTAGGGCGTCCGGGGGTGCGGCGCAACTTAAATAGCCGGGGCGGGGCTCCTTGGCGTGCGGGCCAAGCATGGGAAGGTGTGGCGCGGCCGGACTCGGGCGGCGCGGCGGCGGCGAGTCCGGGCGGGGGACGAGGCGGGGGCGGGGGGATGACGGGGGCGGGCCCCCTTGGTCGGCGGCACGGGCGCGGGAGCATGGGCGGCGCGGCGGGACGCGTCGGATCCGGATCCGACGGCCGGATCGCGAGCAAGCGGCGGGGGGCGGGACGGCGCGGCGGCCGGGGGCCGGGCCCCGGGCCGAAAGGCCGGCGCGCGCGCGCGAGGTTAAGGCGGCTGCGGCCTGCTAGCGGCGCGGGTCGGGCCTCGCCGGCTAGGCGGGGCTGCGGGTCTGCTGGGCTGGTGGGTTGGCTGAGTGGGCTGGGTTAGAAAGGGGGAAAGGGTTAAGGGTAAATGGAGAAAAGGTTTTGGGATTTTAGGGAAAAGGCTTCAAACCAAAAGAATTCAAATTTTGAATTTGAACTCCAGCACCCAAAAATAATGCACCAGCATGAATGCCACAAATAATTCCTATATTTCATTAACTTTATTTTAGAAAAGTTTTAAATGCCTAAATTTAAATGAAACAACCTTATATTCCTTAAGCAAATAAATGGTTGTTAGCAAATTTTAATAAAGCCAAATTTTTAATAGAATTAGGGTGTTACAAATCCTACCCCCCTTAAGAAGAATCTCGTCCTCGAGATTCGGACAGATTGGGAAAAAGTTCTGGAAATTCTGCTTTCAGCTCATCCTCTCTTTCCCATGTTGCCTCATGCTCTGCATGATTACTCCATTGTACTTTGCACATCTGAATCACACTATTCCTGGTGACCCTTGCCATCGTTTCCAATATCCGAATGGGGTGTTCAACAATAGTGAGATCCTCTTTAACGCTTAGATCGTCCAAGGGTAACGGCTCCTTGTCATGGGGACCAAAACCCTTCTTTAACTGAGAGATATGGAATACATCATGCACATCAGCGAGCTGGACTGGCAACTCCAATCTGTAAGCCACTTCTCCCACTCTCTCAAGGATCTTGAAAGGTCCAATAAACCGAGGTGACAACTTTCCTTTAACTCTGAATCGACGCAAACCTCTGATGGGTGACACCTTTAGGTACACATAATCGCCTTCCTGAAAGACCACATCCCTTCTTTTGCCATCCGCATAACTTTTCGTCTAGACCGAGCAATCCTCAAATTTTCTCGATGATCCGAACTTGTTTCTCTGCTTCTCTCGATGATATCCTGCCCCAAATAATTGCCTTTCGCCTGTCTCACTCCAATATAACGGAGTTCTACACTTCCTTCCATATAGGGCCTCGAAGGGTGACATTTTGAGACTAGCTTGGTAGCTGTTGTTGTAAGAGAACTCAGCATACGGCAAGCTCTTATCCCAACTACAACCATGCTTAAGCGCACATGCTCTCAGCATGTCTTCTAGGATCTGGTTGGTTCTCTCTGTCTGTCCATCTGTCTGTGGATGATAAGCTGAGCTGAAATTTAGCTTAGTATACAGAGATTCATGCAACTTCCCCCAGAAACGAGAAGTAAACTGAGTACCTCTGTCTGACACGATCTTCTTTGGTACACCATGCAAACACACAATCCTGGACATGTATAGCTCCGCCAACTTAGCTCCTGTATAAGTAGTCTTTACCGGAATGAAGTGAGCTACCTTAGTCAAACGATCCACGATAACCCAAATCGAATCATAACCATCTCGGGTTCGGGGTAAACCCACTATGAAGTCCATTCCGATCTCTTCCCACTTCCACTCAGGCACCTTCAATGGTTGAAGCAAACCAGCGGGTCTCTGATGTTCAGCCTTAACCGGTGGCAAGTGTCACACAAAGCCACATGAGCGGCCACGTCTCTCTTCATACCGTACCACCAATACCTGCGCTTGAGATCCCGGTACATCTTAGTACCGCTCGGATGGATAGAGTAAGGCCGAGTCGTGAGCTTCTCTCAAGATCTTCTCTCCGAGATCTCTCCGTCTCTAGTACACACAACCGGTTCTTAAACCACACGGTTCCTTGCTCATCTTCTGTGAAATCTGGGGCTTCTCCTTGTTGCATACTCTCTTTAATCTTTTGTATTCCAGCATCCTCTAACTGCCACTTACGTATCTCTCGCTCCAGAGTGGACTGTACTTCCAAAATCACTCCTTCTGCATGTGCAACCACTTTCAAGTTGAGCCTTTCAAACTCTTTTACCAATTCATCAGGAAACTGAATGGTCATAGCCATGTTAGTGTGGCCCTTCCGACTCAAAGCATCAGCAACCAGATTTGCTTTACCCGGATGATAGTGAATCTCTAGATCATAGTCCTTGATCAACTCTAACCAACGTCGCTGTCTTAGATTAAGATCCTTCTGAGTGAAGATATACTTCAGACTCTTGTGATCAGTATAGATCTAACACTTAGTTCCCATAATGTAGTGTCTCCAAATCTTCAATGCATGAACCACGGCTGCTAACTCAAGGTCATGCGTAGGATAGTTCAACTCATGCTTCCTCAACTGATGAGATGCATAGGCTATAACATGACCTTCTTGCATCAACACACATCCTAAACCTTGTCGAGATGCATCACAATATATATCAAAGCTCTTCCGTAGATCAGGCATTACTAGAACAGGTGCTGTGGTTAACCGCTTCTTTAATTCTTCAAACTCGGACCGACATGCACTTTGGTCCATTTGAATTCCCTATCCTTCTCTAGCAATGTAGTGAGAGGCTTCACAATCCTCGGGAGAATCCTTCAATAAACCGACGATAGTAACCAAGCAAGTCCAAGGAAACTCCGAATCTCGGACATCGTACGAGGGGCTTCCCACTTCAACACATCACTAACCTTGCTAGGATCCTTCGCAATACCTCCGTTGGTGATGATATGACCTAGAAAGGACACTTCCTTGAGCCAGAATTCACACTTGCTGAACTTCGCATATAACTCATGCTCTCTCAGCTTCTGCAACACAAGCCTCAAATGCTCCTCATGGTCCTCCTCATTCTTGGAGTAGATCAAAATATCATCAATGAATACCACAACAAACTTATCCAGATACTCCATAAAGATCTTGTTCATCAAGTACATAAAGTACGCGGGTGCATTGGTTAACCCAAAAGACATTACTGTGTATTCATAAAGTCCGTACCTAGTAGTAAAAGCTGTCTTAGGGATATCTGAAGGCCTAATCTTCAACTGATGATAACCAGATCGCAGATCGATCTTAGAAAACACTTTAGCTCCCCTCATCTGATCAAACAAATCTTCAATACGTGGCAGAGGATACTTGTTCTTGATAGTAACATCATTAAGAGATCGGTAATCAACACACATCCTCTGTGTGCCATCTTTCTTACCCACAAAGATAACGGGTGCTCCCCAGGGTGATGAACTAGCACGAATTAACCCTTTACCCAATAATTCTTTAATCTGAGCTTTAAGTTCTTGTAACTGATCACTAGACATTCTATATGGGCGCTTAGAGATAGGGGCAGTACCAGGTAAAAGATCAATAACGAACTCAACATCTCGGTCAGGGGGCATACCTGGCAACTCCTCGGGAAACACATCAGGGTAATCGCACACTACTCGTATGTCTTCCAAGGCTGCTCCGTCAAGCTTATTCACGGCACTGGCATTTGATGGTGCGGGATCCGCCGCAAACTCAAATCTTTCACCAATGTGGACTTGTAAGAAGGATTGACCTCTTAGCACACTGAATCACCGCATCACACGCGGTCAACCATCCCATTCCCAATATCACATCGATCCCCTTTGAATCCAAGATTATAAGATTGGCACGGAAATCTCTGCCCACAATCTTGAGATGGACGTTATCACATTTATAGATAGCTTTCAATCCCCCCCAGGTGAGGTAACTAACATGTGGCGAGACATGGGACTGATAGGTAGATTATGTTGAGCTACGAACTGGGATGTAATGAAAGAATGGGATGCTCCAGAATCAAACAAAGGCGAGGCGGAGAGTAGAGTTAACTAGAAACATACCGAGCACTACTGCGGGGTTCTCCGGGCGACTTCGGCATCAACGTGCATCGCCTTGCCTCGTGCATAGCTCCGTTGTCCTTTGTTAGACTACGGGGTTTGGCTTCCGCTCCTTGTCTGTCGCCGGTTCCGCACGGGGGTGTGTGGAGGGTTCCTCTTTGGGCAAGCGTTGGCATAGTGACCAAGCTCTCCGCACTTGAAGCAAGTAGTGGTGGCGGGATTGGGCGGTGCCACGGTCCCACCGGTGTGCCAAGCGGGGCTCTCTCGCCGACTCGCCGGGAAGGCGGGGCGGGGAGTCCGAGGAACGGGGATGCCGAAACCGCCGAGCGGACGGCCGGAACCGCCGAGCGAGGACGCCGGGAGCCGCTGCCGCCCAAAGTTTCCACCCGGTCCCCCATAGCGGAACGGGGTGTTCGGCGGTGGGTTGAAGCGCGGGCGAGATGCACTCCCAAAGCGCCCGGAGCCGGCGGCCTTCCTCTTCGCTCTCCGAGCTCCTTGCGCTTGTGCTCCAAGCGGATGGCGGCATTAACTAGCTGCTGAAAGTTAGGGAAAGGGTAGGACATCGGACTGGTACCGGCGAACCAACTTACCCATCCGGGAACGGCTCTCCTCGCTTCTTCCTATCTTCGGCAACCTCCTCGACCGCATAGCGAGACGGCTCGATGAACTTGTCTCTATACTCGGCCTACCGACATTCCTCCTCGCTTCGAGAGAAAGGAACTCCTTCTTCTTGATCTTCATGACTCCGGAGGGTATGTGATGGCTTCTGAAGTTGGTGGTAAACTCCTCCCAAGTGATGGTGTCTGGGGCGGCATGAGCGACAGAATACGCATCCCACCAAGCGGCCGGCAGAGCCTTGAAGTCGTCTGCCGGCATACGGGACCTTATCTCTGTCGTCACACCGACGAGTAGTGAGCATCTTCGGTATTGTCTTTAGCCAATCTTCAGCTTCTAGTGGATCGGCGGCGTGAGTAAACACGGGAGGGTGATGACTCATGAACTCCGGTGCTTGTTGCGAGGCGCGGGTGGCGGCACCGGTGGGTTGTTGACACGGGCTTGCAAGTTTGTCACGGTGGTGGTCAAGTTCTAGAGGAGGCCGGGTCCGTGCCTCCAGGAACTGCTGCATAGCGGGATCCATTTGTACTGGCTGAGGTGCTCTTCCTGCTGGTTGATCAACACCTGATCCTGACCTGGTGTTCACCATCTGAGTGTTAGGGACATTATTTTAGATGATTGCACCAAGGGTTAAACTCAGGAAGATAAGGTAGCAATGACATTCAGATAAGACAGATTCTGTTGACTCCAAACAATCAGGCATAGCTCTCTGTACGAGTAACCAAAAATTATGGATTTTGGACTGATAAAAGGTAATGAAATTACGAAACTACTCCAACTGGAATCACCTCAATCGGAGTTGTGTAGCTCTGGTTATAAAATAAACAAGTCAGGTAGGTCGGCAGTGTTTAACAGATTCGTGAGGCTGTAATGTTTCAGTTATAACTCTCTGGTTTTCCATCCAAATATTCTGAATTTTTCACAGAAAATCAGTCACAAAATTCTTGAACTTTTCCAATTGGTTTTACTGCAATCGGAGTTCTGTAGCCCAAGATAAAATTAAAACAGTGCTGCTGACTCAGAAAACTGTGCGAACAGATTTTTGGGATCTCGAATTTACATTAAGGGAAAACTTAAAGGGACAAAGAGATTAAGATAGATAACTAATTGAGACTAAAAGATAACCCCACACACTTACTACTAAACCAATGTCGTTGTGGTCATCACTCCACAACACATTGCACTCAACCAAAAATCCAACTCATACATTAAGCACAAAATCAAGCATTCGACCACACCTCTAAACTAAACACACTTTACCGATCGTCTACTAGCGATTACAAAGAAATCCTATCCTTAATCTTAAACCTAAGGACTATCTTCCGCCATGGCATCTGTGCGAGCGTCAGGGGAGTCGTAGTGTGGCCTCTTGGGTGACGGGGAGGTACATCCTTCGTGGCTTCATGGGCTTCGGCGCTCCCGTTCGAAGTGCAGCTTCTAGGGCACGCCTGCGTCTCCGGAGTGAAAATCTGCTGCTGTGCTGCATATAGTGTGTTGTTGGCATCATCCAATGCGGTGTTCACAGCTGCAAGTAGACTCCGGACATTGTTGAGCATCCCTTCATAGGGCTGGTCTTCGGGGCGATGTAAGTCTTGGCTTCCCCACTTGCTGCGAAAGGTGTGTAACGGCGGTGGGTATCCTCCAACTTTGTCACGCTCCTTGTGAGAGAGCACATAGAGCGCCCTGCGAGCCGACTCGCTATCCCAGCATCCATAGTAGTCCTGTGAGCCACGTCATGATGCTTGGACACCTCCTTCACTCCACGGCATGGAATGTACTCCTCCAAGATGGCAGCAACCTCCCAATGGGGCTCAAACCACGGATGAGTCCACAGCTCACAATGGTAGACAGGGGCCTTATCATAGCCTAGGCGAAGTACCATTGCTCTTAGGTGGTCTGCCATGGGAATGCCTACTCCATCAGCTCTTTAGTGGTACACTTCCCAGATCGCTTCCACCTCTTCCTCCTCTTGCTCTTGTTCTTCCATCTCTTGATCTGAGTGATCCTCATCTTCTTCTGGCGCTTGCTCCTCTAGGTTTGGTTGTTCAGCTAGCTCATCCTCCTCTAGAATCATCTCCTCCGGATCTTCCTCATCGTCAGGCACCATGATAAGGTTAGGGAAAACCACAGGTGCAGGCTCCATCTCAATCTCCTCATCTATATCTCCATCATGCAAATCATGGTACTGTTCCTGTGGAGCATACTGATGGACTGCTCCAGCCTGAGAGATCTCCAAGCTACGAGCCATCTGTAGTGTAGTGCAGAATGAGAAAGATGGTAAGGCAAAAAGGACGAGAGCTAAAGCAAGCACAAGATAAAGAATGCAGACAGCTCAAGAGTGAAGCAAAAAGGCAAGAGTAAGGTTAGTAAGAATAAAGCAAGCATGTAAGAGAAAGCTTCTATGAGTATAAAATCATTAATTCGACCATTTCTATCTAGGCTAGCGTTCCTACAGTCAACACAGCTCTGGTACCACTCTGTCATACCCGGTTTTAAAGGCAAAACCGAATGCATTGATCACGTGTGCGTCAGGATCAAGTTACACACACGCTTAGACATTATGAATACCAAAATCAGTGCCACACGAATAAAGAGTTATTACAAACCATAGTCTTAAACGAATCTTAAATAAACGAGTTCTCGCGACGGACAAAATGCCTCCACGGCCGATGGCGAAGACTACGCACACCTAGAACTCCCGGAAATCTCCCGGAATATCTTCAAAGTTCTCCCGGTCACCGAGCAAAGCAAATCCGGGTATTGTAGATGCAAGAGAATAAACAAGCGTGAGCACATATCGTACTCAGCAAGGGAAAACAACATAACATGCAAGGCCATATGGTGGATGGTTAAGGTTCAAGCACTTTAGCATTTTAGTTGGGCAAGTTTTATTAGCACCCTGATTACTAAAGGTGTAAGTTCATACCAACCCATTTAATAAGATATAAGCATCATAAATAAGGAATAAAACAACAATTTAAACATTAAAGTTCCATAATTTAATCATGTGTGTGTCCGGGCCGCTCTTGACCGTGAGCGCGGCTAATCGATTAGTTTAACACTCTGCAGAGGTTGTACACTTTCACCACAAGCAGCGTAAAAGCTCCGAAGAACTTTGGACCCAACCATGCGGTGCTTGCAAGACACCATATCACACTTCCGAGGTGTGATTGCATAGGGACGCTACATGGCCTTTACAAAGGTTCGCTAGCAAGTTATGACCCACAAGGTCGGATCGATTAGCAAGGTATAAAGTCCCCTAGCAGGTCGATACCCCACCATAAAAAGAATAACTCACCCAACCCCCTGCTAGAGCGAGTCCATACCCCACAGTACCGCTGATCCCTTGTCCTTATCAGGTAAGACCATCCCAAGCTAAAGTTCCTAATTACTCAGCCAAGACCATTGCCCATTAGTTCTTGTGGTTGTACTGTTTTCCTGGGTGGTTCTCCATGTTCCGATTACACATTAAAGGTGGTCTTTGTAAAATAAAAGATCATAAACGGAACATAGAATAACAAAAAGGTAACCAAGTTTGATTAATACCAATTCCCATTTGGGCATGCTAAGCAATAACTACCACAAGATTAATTTAATTCCCGGTATCAAGGTAAAGGTAGTAAAAAGCTAGGCATGATCCTTAATAGGTTCCCATCAAATTAATGCAAGCGAAAAGTAAAAACAGTGAATTTAAATGCATGTTATGTAGGACAAGCGGGCATGCATCAAGGAATACTTGCCTTCAACAAAGCCTTGCTTTGCTCAAACTCTTGCACGACTTGATCTTCAAATCCCTCGAACGAATCGCTCTCTACGGTCCACAATCATCACATACAAGCATACAATAGGAATAAATAAGAAACAGTCACCAAACAGATCAAACAGATCTAAACAGTAGCATAAAACTAATCTACGCTTCGAGACGAACGCGTGGACATAAAGAACGCTAAAATCGGAGCTTAAACGACTAAGTTATGGCTTCGGTAAGGTATAGGGACTAATCTGTGAAGATTTGAAAAGGTTTTGGGCTAAAATAAAGAAAAAGGACTAAACTGTAAGAAAACTCATAAAGTGGAAGGGTATTTTTTGTAAATATAGAAAACTCAGGGGCTTTTCTGCAAAATTGCCAGGGCTGGCGGCGGGTTTGACCTAGTTGACCGGTCGGGTTGATCTAGATCCGTTGGATCTGGATCTAACGGCTGCGGCGGTTTGCGGCGGCGCGGCTTAGATCTGGCCACTGGATCTCGATCCGGCGGGCCGGGGACATGCGCAAGCGACGGGCGGCGGCGGACACAAGCCGGCGGCGGGCGGCGGCGGGCGGCGACGGCGGACTCGCCGGCGGGAACCCCGATCTAGGGTTTCCGGCCACGGTTTGGGACGCGGATGGCACCTACACGACGTGCGCGGCGGCGAACCAATCTAGGGCGGCGGCTCGGGCGGAGACGCGGCGGCACGGGCGGTCGACGCGGCGGCGCGGGGCGCGGACTCCGGCGAGGTCGCACGGGCGGTCGGGTGCACGGGGACGACAACGTGTAGCACGGGCGCCTCGCTCACCTCCTTACGCGGCTCGGAGCGGTTCCTTGGCGGCGGAAGGACGACGGTGGCGGGATTCGACGGCGGCGGCGGCGGCGACCTCGAGCTAGGGTTCGCGGGTAGGGGCGCAAGAGGCGGCGGGCGTCTCGGGTAGGGCGTCCGGGGGGGTGCGGCGCGGCTTAAATAGCCGGGCGGGGCTCCTTGGCGTGCGGGCCAAGCACGGGGAAGGTGTGGGCGGCGGGACTCGGGCGGCGCGGCGGCGGCGGAGTCGGGGCGGGGGACGAGGGCGGGGGGCCGGGGGATGACGGGGGCGGGCCCCCTTGGTCGGCGGCACGGGCGCGGGAGCACGGGCGGCGCGGCGGGACGCGTCGGATCCGGATCCGACGGCCGGATCGTGAGCAAGCGGCGGGGCGCGGGACGGCGCGGGGCCGGGCCGGGCCGGGGCCGAAAGGCCCGGCGCGCGCGCGAGGTTAAGGCGGGCGCGGCTGCTAGCGGCGCGGGTCGGGCCTCGCCGGCTAGGCCGGGCTGCTGTGGTCCGCTGGGTTGGTGGGTTGGCTGAGTGGGCTGGGTTAGAAAGGGGGAAAGGGTTAAGGGTAAATGGAGAAAAGGTTTTGGGATTTTAGGGAAAAGGCTTCAAACCAAAAGAATTCAAATTTTGAATTTGAACTCCAGCACCCAAAAATAATGACCAGCATGAATGCCACAAATAATTCCTATATTTCATTAACTTTATTTTAGAAAAGTTTTAAATGCCTAAATTTAAATGAAACAACCTTATATTCCTTAAGCAAATAAATGGTTGCTAGCAAATTTTAATAAAGCCAAATTTTTAATAGAATTAGGGTGTTACAGCTTACCGGTCCCATTCCCGACAAGTGTTTCGTACGTTCAAACACTTAACCCACAATAGCCATTGGACCGGAGCCCAAATCCCATGCTCTTACCACATGAGCAATCCAATTAAGGATATGTTGTGATTCCTATCTAGGAACCTATTCTCGCGAGTGAGGTCATCACCCGACTTGTAACGGTCCTATAGCTTAGCAGCTATCGACCTATCATACTAGTAAGGACAAGGTACCTAGGGATCATGCATCTAGGGTTCCATTCAACTCCTGAACTTAAATGCACAATCATCCATAGATAATTGAATAAAGAATTTGAAAACTAGGTTAGATGCACCGGAGCTTGCCTTCGTCAGCTAGGTTAGCCTGGGCACCCTCGGTGTCGTCGAGCACTTCCACGTACTGCAGCAAAGCTTCCGCTCCTCCTTCCTCGGTTTCCGGGACAAGCGAGTAATCACCGTCCGGAAGATCTACACGGAATGCAATGCAAGGTTCAGGTGATGTGATAGGTTGTTATCTTATCCAACTCTTGTCGGTCATATTCACCTTAACAAGTATCTAGATAGAACATCTCTTTTAGGAAGGTTATTAATCATGTGTGATTTGTTCCTTTATTGCACATTTGGAATTAATGTTTCCTTGTACTTATTATTTTATGTAAAGATTTATTCCTTTTTCCCTTCACTAGCAAGGGTATGAACAATATTTTTATTCATGAATTTTTATTCATGAATCAATTCCTTAACAGCAAGGGTGTTTTATTAATCTTAATTAAGTTAGGTAATACTTTCCCCAAAAGAAAACGAATTAAAATGGGATTTTCCTTATTTACTTGTTCTTTAATATTTAAAAGGGATTTTAAGCTTTTTATTAAGAAATAAATTACCAAAAATTTAAAGAGGTGTTTCTTAAGCATGTCAGCACCTATACTGGTCCACTGGACCTACATGTAATGCTTAGAAGCTAGGAAATTAAATATTATAGAAAATAACAAAGACTAGCTAGTGATTCAAATTTAATGTATACAAAAATAATTAAGCACCAAAATGATCCAAACTTTCTCATGCATGCTCTCTAGTCCTAAACAAGCCCAAAGAACCAGCATGTACACCTAAAAACTCTACTGATCTTGCTCCATTAATTTACAAAGGAAAACATGCACAAATTAAGAATAAATATTTTTGTTAAGCCAAAAATCATGATTAATTCTCAAGAGGTGCGTTTTGACATAACATGATAGTGTGCACAAGTTGGGCACAAAAACATAAATATTTTTATCCACAAAAATCATTTAGGCAGTTTCCGCAGAAAAAGAAAACAATTTATCTAGCAAGATTTACTTCATAACTTTATGCAATTTTTGGCATAGGAGCTAGTCATGCCAAGACCTACAACATATCTAAAATTTAGATACAGAGGAGTTGTAGTTTTTGAGTTATGACAGATCTAGGTATTTCACAATCCTATTTTTCGTGTTAAAACTATTTAGAATCAAGCCATGTGAGAATAAGAAAACTTGTGGGATTTCTCTCCCTGAAACCAAAAAAATTGGTTTGGCATTTTTCTGAATTGTCTACAATTTTCTACGGATTTTCTAGTGCACCGGACTAACTAGCAAGAAAACTTAGATAGGATTCCTTACAACCGGGTCCTAGAATTTACACAAGACACCCTGATAAGATCATGTACCGAGCAATTGGGTCCCTGGCTGGGGAGGCGGCGCGGCTCCGGCCAAATCCCGGCGGCGGCGGCGCTCCGGCCGGGCAAGTGGCTAGGCTCGGCCGGGGGCTCACCTAGGGGCGTTGGGGGTCGGAGTTGGGGCGGAAGGGACGACCGACGAGGGGGGATCGACGGCGGGGCGGCGGCGCTTGCCGCGGCGGCTCGGGGAAAACGGCGAGGAAGGCACCGGCGTGGACAACAAGCGAACCGGGGAGGTGCTTTAGGGTCTAATGAAGCTGGGCGAGGGGCGGCGGCGGCGAGCGCGAGCGGGTGCACGAGCTCCAGGCGGCGGCGGCAATGGTGGGGAGGAGCTCGGGATGGCACGGGAGGGGAGAAAGGAGGGGTTTAAGTAGGCTGGCTCGCCCTTGGTGACGACGAGTGATAGCGCGAGATGCTCCCGCCGTGCTACGGCGGCTCGGGCGGCGCGCGTACGACGGCGACACCGCCGACGGACCGGTGGTCCGTGGCGCGCGCGCGTACGGTGGCATGGCGGCGCGGACTCGAGGGCGCCTAGGGGCGGGGGCGCGTCGGGGCGCGTGTGGCTCGGGCGGCGCACGCCTCGGGCGGCGCTCGGCCTCGGGCGGCGCGTGGGGGCGCGGACGCCGAAGGGCGGCCGGCGCCGGCCGGCGACACGCGGCGCGCGTGGGCGCGCGACGTCGCGGCGCCGGCGCGCGCGCCCGAATCCATTTCACTGGTGCACTGTTGGACTCAAATTTTCTCCAAAATTTTGTATAAAAGTTGACCAAGCGCTGAATATGAAAGTTGTAGATCCAATCACCCTCTACAACTTCTAAGACTATATAGGGTTTTTCTTCACGGATTTTGAAATACACCAATGCCAACTTCGAATGTCAGCCTGTCTTTTTGAACAGTGAATCCTGTCTCGCAACCAATTTTTCAAGCTTTTCCACTCAAAATTTGAAGTGCCAATCTACATGAAAGTTGTGTCCCTCAACAAGATGGACAACTTTCATAAAGGTAGAATTTTAAGTGTTTAGGTGAATTTTGGAGAACACGGCAAAAGTTCCGGCAGACACCTATGGACATTAGGGTGGCAAGGGGGTTTGACCAAGTCTTTGACCATGGGTTGGCCCTACAAGTGTGTTTACTAGTCAAAGGGGGTCACTAGGGTAGGTTAGTGAGTTTTTCGAGGTGAGGGCCCAGGTTGACCGTGATTTGACCACTGTTGACTACTTTGACCGGCTGTTAGGGCTAATTAAAAACCTGGGGCGTCACACCCCCTTCTTTATAGATCTACTATTTCCTAGTTGAGTTGTTGGCCTTATGGCGTTTACCCTTCGTGGTTTGTGCTACCTTGGAGTCGCCGCTATCGTTGCCGTTGGCTCCCTCGTCGTCGCCGATGTCGTCTTCACTCTGGTATGTTTAAATAAACTAACTCCCCTTCACCACCCTGCAGATCTCTCCCCCGCTCCTCCATCTCCGCCTCCTCCACTCCACCATCGAGATCTGCAGCGCACCTATCCACCACCACCGACGCCGCCACCCGCCTCGAACCCCCCGATGCGGCCTCCAAGTTTGCAGATCCATGCTCCTCCCGGACATCTCGACATCAGACGTGAGCTTCTTGAGTTCGTCTCCCCCTGGGTCATGGCGTTGGGCTCCTTCAACTACCACCGGCGACGACAACCAAACCATCTTTCGGTCGTCCGGCGTGATCTTCAACAGGCTCCGCCGTCCCTACAACCGACGCTCTATGTGCGGCCTCTTCATCCAGGTGCACGCGTCTGTGACGCCTCTGCGACCTCCCGCCGACGTGCTCGCCGTCGCCACCGCCTTCTCTGTTGTGATGTTTATCCGGTCAAAGGACCTCTTTGTAATTCGGCCTTCTTTGAAGGTCCGATCTGTAATGTTGCCGCATAATATATAAAGTGGTTGTTGTAAAAAAAAACAGAATATTAAGCACTACTCTCTCTTTTTAGACTTCTAATTAAGGAAAAGTGGTCAGTAAGGAGAGAAAGGCACTAATACCTACCTCTTTTTCGCGAGCACACTTCAATTTTTATGTATAACTTGTATTGAAATCGGATACTGTGATGCGAATAACATGCCACTCTTATGTACGTTACATTCTCTATACTAAAAAAAATTCGTGCATGCCAGTGAACAACTAGCAATAGTTCTCTACTTCTCTTTATGATTTAAAATTCATATCAGTTACCACTGCGTTGATCAACTCTTTTTCAAAATGGAATTGATAGAAGCATGAAAGCTATTTTATTACAACATTGTGGGTTAGTATCTGCCGGTGTTCCAACTTTTCATGATAAACAAACCTAGCACTTGCTTTACTAACCTTTTACAATTAGTGTGTCCTTATGCTTTACAATTACTAACTTTCAGTCTACCTTGCATTGGCACTACCCCCACGATAGTATAGCACCTAGGAGCTCAACAGACTATCAGTGCTCACCTTATCAATAATTGCCCTAGTAAAGATCTCGCTATATACTTTATCTAGAACGCGAAAAGGCTAAACACTTGAAAGAAAGAATATATACTACCAGGACAAGGAGGCCCAGGCTTTATGCTGTTATTTGCACGAGCATATGTACTGTATACCTTTTCATTGCTTATCCCATTAAACAAGCAGAAGAACTTTGTCAAGATGAATTTGGGGATGATCCTACTGCCAAGAAGCTAGCTACTCCCCCTGATCCGTATTAATAATCTTTTAGATGTGATTCTTGACACAATCAACAGATGATAAATTTTATTATAGGAATTTTTGACTGCTTGTAATCAACAGAGTCATCCATATGATGAAATATAATGGTGATAGTATCAGGTAGTACAAATATCAATAGGGTAGTACTAGGAAGTAGAGCCCAACAGCTAATTTTATTATGGAAAACGTTCAATCTACTACCCTCAAGTATAGCGAAAGTCCATGTAACCCTCTAGACTATGTTTTGGTTCTATTTACCTCATAAACTTAGCTATTTGGTTCGACTTACATTACAATGCAATTTATCATTTTTGTTTTTCCATATACAAGTTGAATTTTAATTTGTGATTTTGTAAGATGGTAGTGGACATCCTAATCTATATTAGAAAAATGTTTTATGATTTTTCACCATTAAATTTTATATAATTTTGTACATCAATGATGCATTTTATTATTAAATATTATACCTATAAAAATAGTAATGAAAACTCATAATATATATTTTTAACACGACTTATGTTGTCTGCTAACATTTTGCAAAATTTGAACTTAAAAGTCCACTTGTGCATGAAGAAATAAAAAAGACAAATTGTGTTAAGGGTAAATTGAACCAAACAGTATAGTTTAGGGGTGAACTGAACCAAGAAACACTTCCGAGGGTTATCCAAACTTAGGTTATACTTGAGGTAATAATTTAGACTTTTTTGCATGATTATTAAAAAAGTTAGTTGATCGGAGCCTTGAATTATGTCGATGGCGCTTTTACGTAATGCGTGGATGAACTTGTTACCATCAGCACCTTGCAATTTCATCTTGAAAGCGTCTTTCTCCCCCTCTCTGTTGCTTTAATTTCCACCTCCAATAAGGCGGGGTCTTTTCCCTGTTTGACCTGCCTGGAAATGTAATGCAGTACGTTGCTTGATGCTTGCCAGTGCCACCACACTTACCTGATTTACTACTGCTGCGGCAGATCAATCAGCTCATCTGAAATGGACCCCATATGATGCCACAGTTGAATCTGGTTAATTAGGTCCCTCCACTAGCCCCCCCAAAACAGCACCACAAACAAGCCATGTCTGATCCAATCACCTCCCTTTCAATTTCGACCTCTCTTCTCATGATCTGTGACCACCGACGACCAGTGGCCCTGGGCCGCTGCCCAAAAGATGCATGTCGGGCTCCTATATCTACCCTAGCTAGCTGTGCCCAAAAGATGCGTGTCGGGCTCCTATGATCAAGCTACTGTGCTGCTGTGCCCAAATTAATGACCTGCACGTTAATATTTGATGCCGAATATCTTCCTCTCCATGATCACGCTGCTTCCTACGCCGGAATTCCAGCGTTCCAGGGAAGCCTATAGCTCAAGAATCACACATCGAGTTGGTGTGGTCGCCGCCTCGCCGGCATCCATCCGGCACACACACATTACTATTTGGCAATTGGCATGGCATCCCATGCTCGCCCGCTGTGCCTCTTGCATCGCAAATATCCTGTCAATCTCGATCGCAAGTACAGACGTGGAGAGCCTATCTCTGCAGGCGTCCGCGCGCGCCTGCCTGCCACTCATCGCTTCATCGCTTGTTGGGCTTCGAAAGTGACGCGCTGGAGTCGTACCAAGAATGATAGTGAAGTTTTAGGCCACGTGCTGCAAAAATTACCGGCCTGTGCGGCCGATTCCATTTTCAGGTATATATATTTTGGGTTCTAATAAAGAGACGGCGCTGGAGTCGTACCAAGAATGACAGCAGAGTTTTAGTGTCCAACAAAGGGAGATAGAACTTGAAAAAAGAAAACTCTACTACTCATCAGTTCGCGGAATAAGTAAAGAGCAACCACGTGAACTGTGTGGTTTCTGTACCTGTTGCGGCTAATTCCGCTTTTCGGATACCTTGTCAGCTGGGTGACTGGGTCGTTCTTGTTTAGAAGTTGCTGACAAGGAATGTTGACATGCCGGTACCGGTAGTCATTTTACACCTAGGACTCTGCATATGATAAATTCTAATTTTATATGCGTCCAATTGTTTTTTTTAACGAATATGCTCCCAAGCCTTTTGGTACCATTCTCTGGACTCTCGGACCGACTCCAGCGGTTCCCCGTCTCGTATCCGAAAAAGGCCTGATATGCGGCAAGGGAGAGGAGACTCCCGTGCTGCAAAAGAAGATGCTCTCCAGCAGTATCCCCGTTCCCTTCGCGCAACAAGGGGGCAGTTGTGCTCCTGCCGCCGCTCGGATGGAACCGGGAGGCACCGCCGGCATCCTTGCTCGGGGGCGATGGGCGGAGAAGGAGGAGGTGGTCGAGGCGGCCGACCCCGCTCGCCGCGCCATCCGCACCCGCCGCACGCCTAGATCGGGCGGCAACGCGACGACGAGGGATGCGTCGTTGAAACTGTGCGGGTCGAGCACGGCGGCTCCCTGCGGGCCGGCAAGCCGCGGACCGGTGGCGGACGGCCATGGGTGGGGCCCGGTGGACGACCGCGGGTGGAGGGCTGGAGGCGGACTGCCGCGAGTGGTGGCGGATGCGGGCGGGCGCGGTCGAGGTGGAGGCGACGGAGGGAGCGAGGAAGACAGAGTGGTTGGTTTGAGAGAAGGAGAATGAAAGAGGAAAAAATCCCAGGAATGCGACAGTGGGTGGTGCTTGGCGCATTTTGCAGCTGCCCTTGCGGAAGTTGCTGGAGCCGCTACAGTGGCTTCCCCTTGCCCATTTTGCGCTAGTGGGGAGGGTTGGGAAGCCGCTCGAGTCGGTCTCAGTCACCCATGTCATCACCCAAATCCACCCAACCCACCGCGTCTTCACTCAATCCCCCCTCCCCGCATCCCACCCCGGATTACGCGTCCCCGCACCGCCGCCCCTTCCGTCGCCGCCCCCTCCCCACCGACGACGCCTCACCTCCCTGTCGCCTAGCATCCCACCGTCGCCGCACCATATAATTGCGTCCAATCGGTGCCTCCACTCTGCTGCTAGGACAGCCCGGGAGAAGCTGCTCGCCTTCTGCCCTCTGCCGCCTCCGCTCCAGAAAAGCAGCACGCTGCCGCTCCACTCCGCTGCGAGGGGTTCTATTCATCCGGTCCGTGAGTTTGGCCTTCCCGATCTGGATTTCTCGCGCGGCCGCTACGGGCGCGGGCGGAGTCAGGCCGCGGCGGTGGGGACATGTCCGCCGGATTCGTTGGGGTTGTCGTGTCCGACCCCTCGCTGCAGGGGCAGTTCATGCAGGTCGAGCTCTGATCGCTCAAGGCCAAGGTGACGTCTGAATCTGTCGATTCCCCACCCAAGGTGATTATTTGTTGATTTTTCTATAGTCGTGGTCGGCGGCATCGTCTGGATGTGAGTCAACGATATGCATAAGGTGCTCTGGCAGGAAGGAGAAGCCGCCGGATGCCAGCCTCCAGGGAGCATGTCCTGAAGGACGATGAGTAGAATAGGTTCGCTGCCCACTCCCCCACGAGAATTGACTGAACTCTCCACCATCGTTTTGCTGTTTGAATGGAGGAATGCTCAATTCAGTGCCACAATTTATTCCCCATCTCGGAACTTGATATACTGATTTTCAATTGTTCTTTCTGCTGATTTCATGTCAGAAACGAATTTAGTTGGTCAAGATTATGTGAACATCTGGTCCGCTATGTGAGAAAAAAGCGATCTGCTCTAGACTTGAATAATCCGTGATTTTGGTGAATTTGGTTTCCTATTAGCTTCCTTTGGTCCACTATCGAGAGAGAGAGAGAGCAGCTACACATACAAATATGCTTCAATTTATTTTCTACTACTTTTACTACCATTCACGCCTGAACAAAATTGCTATCATGTAGCAGTACTGATCTTTGAACCAAGTAATTTGTACCTATCAAATTGACATGTCATCCATTATTTCATAGACTATATATATTCAGCCTACCAATGTTTTCTTCGTTTTTCATTTACACATGTAAACATTGAGCAGGTGATTAAGTTCAATTCTGGCATGAATGCAAATATCTCGTAGCAACGCGCGGGGCATTCAACTAGTTCTTAGTGTGGCCAACACAATAATGTGCCAAATGGTCATCGGGTCGGCCGCGCCGGGGATGATCGAATCAAACATCTCGTCCACTGGATTTGAATGAGAAATCAGTTCACTCTCAACTTCTCAAGTTCCAAATCAGTGAGAAGTAAACAAGGAAAACATCACCGATCAACCATCATCCTGAAAGGTACCCCCGTGCACGCGTTTCTCGTGCATGCAAGTGCACCTAGAATATGGGAGGGAGGGTCTAGCTAATAGAGTAAGCCCGACAGTGACAAGTGACGGCAAAGTCACAGAAGATCGAGATGATTATTCGTTTGATTTATTAGCCAACAACCGGTAATACTTTTCTCTCATAACAAATCAGTCATCAGCAACCAGATAGTAGTAATTTTCTCTCAGAAGAAACTAGCATCAGTAACCAACCACTAGCCAAATGAACATGTCGAATTTAGCTCGCTGGCGTACGTACGTTCCACATAAGCCAGGCCACATACGTCCATATAGTATCTTTTTCTTTTTTTTTCTTTTTGGATAGAAGGTAGCGCGCACCCTTTTTGCGTTGCACACTCTCCGCGCGCGTCCGCGGCGACCTCGATCGCGATCGCTGTCTCGTTCGGGTGGGTGTGGATGGGAGGACAGCCGGACAGGTGCGTCGGGTGCGCGTAGGCGAATCCTCGTAGCCAAAAACGAACAAAACAAAGAGAGCAGATTTCAAATTATTAATTATTTCTAAGTTGTGAAATAATGAGAGCAAAAAAACTTTTAAAAGAACCACCCTTCCTAAACAAATAAGAGATTAGCATCAATCATTTCAGTGTACACAATGGATCTAAAAATCTTCCCCTTGTATATACCATCATTGCGGTAATAAACAAATGAAATAGGATAACTGCATGGGTGTAAAATGATAGACAAACAGTGGCCCTATGTACGGTTAATCGTTTATATGCATCAGCATCATTGAACCCGTGGATGTAACGTTAACACGCAACACCGCTTTCTGTTTCAGATGAACTAGTGTGTGTGCATAACTGAGCATATGGCATTTCAGACAATCATTTTGGCTTACATACATAGTGTTAATTTATTGTCAGAACCGTCGTACAAATGCGCCGCCCTGTTCGTTTGGCTTATCACCACCATCGCGTGGTACAGATCTTTTTCTCGAACAAATCGTGCCATCCAAGAACGGGACGTGGTAGTTGTACTGTATAAATAGTACGTGCGCGCACCATTAGCTAGAGTGTCTCTCCTGTTCAAGCAAGTATCTGCAGAAATGGGCCACTCCTAAGCAGTGGCGAAGCTAGCAGCAGCACCTAGGGGGGCTCCTGCTGCCTTCAGGCCACCTTTCCCTGTTCATGGGGGTTGGGGGCCTTAGCATATCGCACCTAGGGGGGCTCCTGCTGCCTTCAGGCCACCTTTCCCTGTTCATGGGGGTTGGGGGGCTTAGCATATCCCTTCAGAAGTTGGCAAAACACAGGATTTGCTAAGTAAAAATTGCATACTCTTGAAGGTGCTCTAAGGCATGATATCCGGAAAACACGGCAGCCATACATTAACAGACAGCGAGCATGAAGGAGCATAGTACAAAAACATATGTAGACCAAAAGAGTCTCATCTCCAGGTTACTAAGATTATGACTTTAATGGAGTTCACAGGCCACCCACTGTTCCATAAAAAAACAGCATCAGGAAACCCGTATGCAGTCACAACTCAGGACATCATGGCGTGATACAGACATCTCACTTAAAAATTCCGCAAATAACAGACAGTATCTCTCGTCTCCTTTTCCTCGACACGTACTAAGGATACGTAAGCCTGGACCTGCCAGGCTTCAGACCTCGGCTGCCTTCGGCGAGTTCTCAGGCGTCTTCAGGGGCGCATCAGGTGCCTTCAGCGCCTTGTGAGTCTCCACCGCGCCCTTGAACTCCTCCCTGGTAGCCGTGTCCTTGAACTTCAGAGCAAAGGTCACGAGGCCACTCTGCGACTCGCTGATGCTGTTCATGCAAGCGAATGTCACGCCCTTCTTGTCCATGTCCTTGAGCGACATGTCATCATAGAGGCTTGCGTTCAGGACCAGCCGGTAATTGCCCTTGGTCCTCATGACGAGCCGGGCTCTCTCACCACCAGAAACAGGGACGTTCAGCTTCACTTCACCTTTTCCTCTTTCTTTCCAGCCCCCATCTAAGTACTCATACAAAGCAGAGTCAGCAGTAAATACAGCCTTCTCATTTTCTTCACCAGTTTCAACAGGGCCCTCTGCCATAGCAAATTTCTTGGGTGCCTCTCCTGAAGTCGCGAGCACTGTGGAGGAACTCCCGTTGTTGGTAGCACCAAGGTTAAAAGAAGGGAACGGAGAACCATCAGTCTTCAGCCCAAATAGGGGGGCAGCACTTGATCCATCTTTAGAGGCTGAGCCAAATGAGAATGATGTGCTTGAAAATCCAGTTCCAGCCAAACCTGTGAAGGCATTTTGACCACTTGACAGATTCTTAAAGGAGAATAGTGGTGTTGCTGATGAGGACTGCCCATTGTTATCAGCATCTTTCTGCTCATCAGGCAACCCATCCTTCGTTTCTAATTCACCTCCATCTTTCTTCGCAGAATCATCCTTACTGATTTTATCTTCATCTGCCGCTTCCTTTTCTTCAGCATCCCCCTCTTTTGTTTTGTCCTCAACTTCAGACGGCATGCTGTCTCCTTCCTTGGGTTCTCCAACTACTACTTTGTCTGCACCAGATCCGTCCTTTGTGTCTTCTGCCTTGTCAATGGTTTCAACAGGTTGAGGTGGCACTTCAGTTGTGGCATCGGAACCAGTTTTCACAGCTGATTCATCCTTCTGAATCTCAGTTACCTCACCAGAGCCAGCATCCTTGTCCGGCACAGACATAGTATCTTTGCCACTACCATTGCCCTCATCAGCTTTGGCATCTGATGGTTGAAGTTCTGTGACAGGGGCACTTGCTTGAACACTAGAATCAGTGGGGGTAAATCTGATTGCAGAGAAAGGATTAGAAGAAGGAGCTGATGACGGCTGCTGGCGCCGAACCTTTACAATTCTTCGGGTTGCCATCACTTCCTCAGTAGCTTTCTTAAATGTACCCATCTCTTGCTCTGTTCCGTCATCATCAGGCTCAGGATTATCCTTGTTGATTTGGGTACCTGCAACCCTCTTTCTAGAGCTTGGAGCCTGCTCATCATCTGCCATCTTTCAAGGTTGGTAGCACCTGGTAATTTGAAGAGAACAAACTGAGAAAACAGTGAAAAAGAAAGTTCCACAAGCCACCACAAAATCACAAGAGTCACAATACAGAAAAAAGAACATGCAAAATTAAGTCCATAAATAAAGCCTAATTGCCTATACAACAGCTACAAAACAAAACAGAATGTAGGCACTAAATGTTACACCCTCTGTTCCAAAATGTGGTGTTTTAGTTTTTTCCTAAATAAAATTTCTCTAACTTTGACCAAGACTATAGAATGCACCAACATCTACAACATCAAAAATTGTTTCATTAAATCCATCATGAAATGCGTCTGGAAAAAGCATCCATTTGGTACTGCAGATGTATTAATATCTATAAACTCGGTCGAAGTTGCAAAAAAAATTGACGTGGGACAAAACTAACACACCTTGGAACAGAGGTAGTAATGTGCAAGGTCCTTTCACAACCCACATATAACTTATATACAAAGGAAAACTTAAAAAGAAGAGAATAATTGCAAGATCATGGTGCCAGGTGTTTGTGAACTGTAATATCATGGTTTTACACTTGCACCTCTATAAGCCAAGAAAAGCACTCAAAATAAACAAAAAACACCCATATAATTCTACCAAACTATGTAACGATGCAAGTGGAACCGTCAGTATCTCAGAAAGTCAAAACATGTTTGCCGCACAGATCTGCTGGGCTTGACTAGGGAAGCAAAGCCTAGCAGGAGCCTGGAAGAAGAAACTTCCAACGGAATGGAGGACAGCAAATAATTTCAATTTAGCACATTCAGACCAGAGACATGAGAAGAAAAGTGGCAAATAAGACAGTGGCAAATAAGAAGAAAAGCTCCTGCTGACAACCTTGATAAGTCAGTTAATTCAATTTGTTTTATCAGAGCTAGAATAAAAAAACTCAAATTAAAATTACCATAAGAACTGCATCCCTATGTTAACTACAAATAGTTGAATTTCTTCCATCTAGAGGATAATTGAATTTAATTGTGTTACTCCGACATGGCAACAGTGATAAAAAGAACAGAAAAGAGTTCATTTGCTTGCCCAGCTGCAACAAAGGGCCACCGGATCAGAGAAAAATTGAAAAAATCAAGCTGTTGGATATCTTTGAAAGATCAAAAACCTCAACAGCCAGTACACATGCACATTCAGATTTTTCATAAGGAGTGAACATGTAATGTGTGACTTTTCAACAGACCTATCAAAGAAATACAGACTCATGTGATGATGCAATTCCAATGATCTCTCAGTTTGCCCAACACATGAATTCAAATTAGTAATTGAGCAATGGTGATACCGTGATAGTGCAACTAAGATGAACAAACAATTCTGGAGAAGCAACTACATTTTGCAATCAGATACAACTCATACCATGGAAATGAAAACAAACAAAGCTCTCATTCCACTTTTAAATAACACTAGATTATATACAATTGTTTCTAGTTTCTACACTGAGCAAAACTTGGATTGTTCTACGATATAGTACTGACTGATCAATCTTTATTAGGTCGAACTGAAACTAAACCATTTTGTTACTGAGAAGTAGTACAAGTTTCAGCACTAATGTGAGAAGGATACTTGTTGAGAAAAACTGGGAGCAGAACAGAGAAAATAGGAACAGATCAGCAGGATTAATCTACACAGTGCACTAAAAACTAGTGCCATATGCATTACTCTGTAAGCATAAAAACCTCACAGTTCACACATTTTATAGCAAGTTGAACATATGGCGAAGACCCAAGAACTAAATAAGCTACTAATAAAGTACTTACAGTTCTAGTTTTTCAGAGACCATCATCCAAGACCAGAGGCCATCAAAATAGGCGAACACACTGAAAGCTAGCAAGAAATCCACAAACACACCCAACCAAAGCTTCAAGTACCTGACGGGTTACTACTTACTAGACAAGGACCTGGTACTAACGCTGATACTACTACGAGATGCTATCAGCACCCACCAAGTGCCGGGTTAGTAGATCGCAGATTAGGGGAGCTGCTGCTCAAGAGCGCAGCAAAGAAAATCACCATAACCACCACAAAAATCAAGAAAAAAATTATAACTCAGATTAAAAAATTAAAAAATCTAGCACTTGGAGCCACAGATCAGCTCATCAACCAACCAACTATGTGGAGAATCGAGTGAATCTGAACACTGACCTCACCGTTGAACTCGACAGCCTACTTAGGGTTTCGCGGTGGAGGCGGGGCAGGGCAGCAGGTGGTGGGTGCAGGTAACGGAAAGACAGACGACGGTAGCACTTGCGAGTGCTGCGGCAGTAGAAGAAGAGAGGGGGTTGGCGGTGGTGACGAAGGGAGGGGCCGAAGACAGCGGCGGTGGCGGTGGCGGCGCTCCTCAGCCGCGCGCACGCGAGCAGCGAGGCAAGGGGAGCGGGGGGACGGGAGCGTATAGCATTTTTGCGGGCTTTAGCGGGCCCTGCCGGCCGATTTTCCTTAAAGCAGGCCAGCCCGCGGGAGAAGAGGCAAACGGATGGGCCTTTTTAGCGGGCCTTTACATCGATTTTTTTATTTTTTAATCATTTTGCAAAAATATACGACGGTTTCAAAATTTTACAATTTTGACAACCATTCGCCGGGCCCATGGTGGTTTCAGACCTAATCGCCATGGGCCACGGCAGTTCGGCAGTCGCCGTGGGCTACGGCGGTGGCAGACGACGGTTGCAGTGCCCCCGACGGCGGCATGAAGCCGCCTTGCAACCGTCGTGGCCCACGGCGGTTGCATGTGGCCAACCGCCGTGACCCACGACGGTTAGTTTTTAGTTAACGACAGAAAACACACACATTTGCAATGACATGTACGGTGCTAGTACCCTAGCGAAGCACCTTACGTACAGATAACATGACTTGGGGAATTTAGAAATTTCATTGCAACATTCCTAATGAATCTAGTTGTACGAGAACTGCTCAAAGAGCATAGAGCCACCGGAGTGTTGCGACGGCATGTAAACCCCGGTGGGGGTGGAGGTGGTGAAGGTAGAGGGGACCAATCTTTTTTGTGGCATTCACAAGTGCAGGTCGAACATTTGCAGCACCGGTCTTCTCCCGCGCTAGACGATGGATCTGGAGAAGCCAATGCCTCCGACAACTCTCGCTTCAGGTTGTAGATGACAACGTTCTCTAGGTAGTCGATGTACTGTTGATAGGGATCAATAGCTAGTGGATCCACCCATTGCGAGAAACCGCAGTTCTCAGCTTGGGTGGAGTATTGCAAAAGGCAAGAAAACGTTACCAAACGAAAGAAAGATGATGAGGAAATTTGTGGACATTGCTTACCCATGCATATGAGCAGTGCCAGAAGCGACGACCGGAGTTGTTCCATCACTGGTACACTTGCATCACGCAGAACTCACCATGTGAGCACCTAGTTTACAACACCGTTTGCTTCGGTGCGTAGCTTCTAACATCACACATCGATCTGAAGTCACTCTTACCTTTCAGTGGGAAATTGGCTTCAAAAATCTTCTGACTGCTGATGCCACAACTCAGGAACAAAATCGTGTCCATCCCCACTCCACGAAGCCATTGTTGAGTGCTATGAGAAGAAGGCAATGGAGTGAATGGTGGTATATATAGAAGGTGGCTGGCTGGGTGGTGGGCCCTTCCATCCGTGGGAAGTGAAACGAAGTAGTGACTCAGAGAAAACACACCCTAGTTTTAGGGCACTGTCGCTTTGTGGGCCAGGCAATCCGTGGGAGGGGAACGCGTCAGTGACTTAGAGGAAACATAACGACTCTGCATATTACAGTCACTGTAACAAAACACACGTAACAGATAAAACACACTCTAATGATGTTCGATTAAAGTTCTTAACGATACAAACCGATGACCCTAGTTGATGATGTCATGAAACCCGACATTATTTGATACAGTCTGGCTAATACTCTAGGTCTACTGAGTACAACGGGGGTATTTCCCCTTCCTGATGGCATCCGGCCCAGCTGCCTTGGCCCGACGAGCCCTCTCCCTCTTCCTCTCTCTATCGGCTTCACGGGCCTGGGCTGCTTCACGTTCTCTCATCTCCTGACGATGACACGTTTCCTTCTGCTCCTCCTTTTTTTTCCTCTCTCTTTTCCCACTCAACCATGCGCAACCACCCCTCCCTTGCATCACGGGCTTCTCCCTCGATGTAGCTCTTGTCGAAGTCGGACTGCTCGGTATCTAGCCACTGCATGAACTCACAAAGAGGAGGTGGAGTCTTTTTCCAAAGACATGTTAGCAAATATTAAATCACAAATGACAAATGAATAATTGAGAAATGTAGTAAGTCTTTACTTTGGCTCTAAGGTTACAGTCGAATGGCTCGATCGGGTCGTACGCATAGTTAGCGCACATGAAGAACCTCATCCCGTAGGCGTACCCAGAACCTTGCACCTAACAAGCTTGCAATTGTCACTGCAGAAGCACATAGGAGTGTCGATCCCCTATGGCACCTCGACATTGTCCTTCCTCTTCGTGAGGAAGTCCAAGTCCAACTCAGGACCTGAGGAGGCCATTGCAAACCTGCAAAACAAGATTAGAACAATCAGAGGCAAAAAATAATACGGCTGAAATCAACATAAATTATTAAAAAAGAATAGAATAATCACCAGTAAAATAATACAAATAGAAGTTCAATTATTAAAATACGATACCATGCATAAGTTCATACAACAAATATAGTTCAAATATTACAAATTCCGAAATTAAATGCCTAACATTACAAGCAATTGCGATCATCTGAATCCTGCGTTGGTCCTACGCCCACGTCCGTGTCCGCGTCCACGTCCGGATGGGGGTTGGGATGGTCCTGAAGTTGCTGATGAGCCCACACTGGCCGTAGGTGGTGCGTTGCAAGCATAACTTGTGGATGTGCACCTCTTGTATGTGTGACCTGTGTTGAGGCACTTGTAGCACATCACTACTGCAGCTCCAGCTTCTGCTTCATCCATGTTGTTCCTAATCCTCTTCTTCTTCGTCTTCCAACGCCTTGGCACAACTGAGGATCTGAATTTGGTATGTCCACAACATTTTCTTTGGGGTTCTCAGTAAAAGAACCTTGCATGAGGTAACCCTGAATTGTTTGGTTCCAAATGTTTCGAATAGTTTGCTTGCTGTAGTACCATGGCACGTACATATGGAAGCTGATTGTTGCAGTTCATAGCATACGATGACCACATGTGAGCAGGGGATGTGTAGTAGCAGTGGCTTTCGGCATGTACATCTGCATATTTGGTTGCCAACTTGAACAACTTGAAACGTCTTTTCACGCTGCGGGCCTAGGCGCATTTTCCCTTTGCACTCAACCTCATAGCTCCACATAATTTCATTGTCATCAGACTGGTGCCAAGGCTGCGCTGTGACCTTGTGTTTAAGTGCTTTGCCCTGAGCCTTGGTCAGATACTCAGTCATATTTGTGCAGTATCTCATTTGAGTGTTCCTCATAACCTCATCTGCTATCTGGCTCTTAGTGTGAAACTACAACATTGTACGATACATAAAGAACTCAATGATGCCAACTAGAGGAAGAGGTCTTGCACCGCGGAGCACACAGTTGTAAGACTCAGCAAAATTTGTGGTCTTTATTCCATGTCTTGCTCCGCCCTCGTCAAACATGAGACACCACTTCTCCTTAGGCTCATTCTGAATTCACTGGCTGAAGGTCTTCACAGCACACCCTCTTCCGCGCTTGACTTGAGGGCCATCTAATCCCACACCCTTGAGAGAAATTGGCTCCTCTCCAGGTTCGGAATTAACTGGCCTCTTTGCTATCTCCTCTGATGCCTTCTTTGTCAGCTCATCTAATTTCTTCTAGATGGCATCAAACTTCTTTTGCTGAGTCTGCTCACACAACAACTCAAACAATTTAGCCAGGGTCTTATTCTTGAACTGGTTGTGGAAGTTTGCTTTCATGTGCCTAACGCACCACTTGCTCTTAACATCTGGCCACAATGGAGCTCTGCATCGCTCTGTGCTGCCCTCTTTCATGTCATTGATTGCTTGCAAAATACCTTTGTGCGTATCGTGTACCACACACACATTCTGCACATCCTGGACCACCATGTTCTTCAACCTCTCAAGGAACCAGTACCAACTGTCACCGTTCTCCCTCTCAGCAAATGCAATGACCAAAGGAAGCAACTGATTGTTACTATCAGCTGCCACAACTGTCAGGATTGTTCCTTTGTATTTGCTTGTGAGAAAAGTGTCATCTATATAAATGACCGGTCGACACAATTTGAAAGCCTCAACGCAAGCACCCAATGCCAAGAATGACCGTTGAAGCACAAGTGTGACAGAACCGCCCAAAATATTTCCGTATTATTGCCTAAGCCGGTCCGCATGGCCATTAAGCAATAATAAAGAACTATTCTGTCGCCTGTGCCGGGTAAAGCCCGGTAAATCACTTACAACAGGATCGAGATATGCGCTAAGCCCACACGAAGGCGGGACCGGAGTACATCATTACATTACATAAAAGTCCATAAGTACTTAAATTTTACAAACCAAGTTTTGAGTACATAAAAGTAAACATGGTTCAGAGTTTTAGACATCGGAAAGTAAACTAAACACATGATACACAAAGGAGGCCATCCATGCACATCACTCCTCATCATCGCTTTCCCATTCAAGTTCTCAACCATCTGGAATAGAACCAGACCGGATGGGGTTACTGAAAACCACAAATTAAGCAAGGCTGAGTACTAATACTCAGGAAGACTTACCCGACAAAAATAAAATACAACTATACATGCAAGGCTTTTTGGCTGGTGGGTTTGTTTTGCCAAAAGCGACTAAGAGTTGATCCTTATTTTCAAGTTTTAGCTCATATTCTGGTATGTTAACCATTCTAGGTGGGCACCTGCACTAAACAAGCATGTTGTGCAAACAATATTAAATAGACAACAATATTAATCAACTGTTCCATAAATAAGTATGGGGTAGCCAGTGGTCAAGCCGACTCAGATAACGGCGAGTGACCGACGATCGATCGATTTATATCCTTGCAAGGTAAACCCAAGATACACAGAAGAAGGTAGACCAAGTGCAGTGTCTACCCCAACTAGGCAGTTCCCAACGTCCCACAGTTTGGGATCAGACGCTACAAACTCTGGTACATGGTTATCCGGAGGGTCTAACCCGACCAGTCCGGAACTCACCCACTATACCACGGGTAGCTAGCCCGGAGACGCATCCCAAGCGGGTAGCTAGAAAGATCCCGCCCTAGTTCAGAAGGTACTAGGCTTACCGGTCCCATTCCCGACAAGCACTTGGTACGTTCAATAGCTTAAACCAGCACAATGCTACTCGGTCGAGACCGAACCCATTGCTCTTACCACATGAGCTAGTCATTTTAACCAACTTATGATTCCAACATAAGTAACCTAACATCTCACGAGCAATAAGTCATTACTCGACTTCTACCGTGTCCTTAAAGCATGGCACTAGCGTTCCTAACATACTAGTAAAAGCGCATAGGAGTCCTAAGGATCATGCATCTAGGTTTCAAATCAATTTCCTGAAACTTAAATGCACAAATCATAACATAAATACGAAAAGTAAAGGTACGAGTTTAGAAAAAGGGTTAGATGCATCCGGGGCTTGCTTTCCTTTAACTCAACACTAACACTAGCCTTGGGCTCTTCTGGACTTTGGTCCAGGTCTTGCTGCACACGGAGCTGGTTCACCTCTCCATCAACTGTCCCTTCTCCCTCCTGGGTCAGCGTGTATGTACCGTCCGGTAAATCTACACGTATACATGCATATGCATTAGATTATGGTGAAGGTGGGAGAATTACCACAAAACCAACTCTTGTTGGCCATATTCATCTAAACATTATTATTTTCTCACATAAATTATTAGGGTGGTGTGATGATGAACAAACACTACTTTGATGTTGATTGTGTACATATTTAAGCAATTTAAATTACTTAAACTCACCCAACAACAAGGGGTGTGTTTAAAGATTAAAAACAGGAACAAACATGAAAGCCTTAATTAATCTTAAGCAATAAAAATAAACATATTTATTCAACTCCTAGCTAGCCATTCATTCAAAAAAATCATATAAACTTAAATACACTTCCAAAGGTCCTAATTTTTGTTACACAGCAACATATGCTTAAACTAAGCTCACATGCGAAAATATAGCTTAAGATCATTTATAAATTAATTTATATGGAAAAGATTAAATTCAGCCTAGTTAGTCAAAATTAAATCTCACAAAAAGATTCAATTAACAAACTGAGCCTAACTTTCACAGGTAAGCTATACATGTCAAAACTTAGCTACTGGCCAAAGCATACATGCATATATTTCATATATTTCAATTTTCAACTTAAGAATTAAACATGATATACCAAGTTAAATCCAAAACACCAAACAAAACACATCCTAAAATCACATTCATTCTACCAGAGGTACTATTTATTAATACAAATCCCTAGGGTGCACTGGTGCTTAAAGAAAAGTTCATTAAAGGGGCTATAAAAAGCATCGAGCTTAATCTAGCATAAAGCTTACATAAATCATAATTAAAAATCTACACCTCAAAATCATACCAACTTTGGTCACAAATCTATACATACCATACAGAGCAACATATCCAAAATTCAAGTTCATAGAATTTGTATATTTTAAACTATACTAAAAACACATCAAACTGAGTTTGAATTTTTAATTCAAAACCTACACATAAAAACGCTATGCATGCTTTCTAGAAAAGGTAGGTTTCTTAACCAGGAAACCAACAAAATTGGATTTGCATTTTACGATTTTTATACAATTTTTAATGAATTTTCTAAGTTGCTGCGAATAACCCTAAAACACTTTTACGGAGGGACCCTTGACTGAACTTTCAAAAATCACACATATGCCCTTCCTTTGCACAAATTACCCTGAAAAGATTGCAATCACTGCATCCATACCCTTGCCGGCACAGGGGCCAACTCCGGCGGCCGGAGGAGCGGCGGAGGGGTGCGGGTGAGTGCCCGTGGGGCCCCAACGGGTCCACCCGGTGCTGTAGGTGTGCATGGCCCGGCCGGCGGAGCAGCCGGCGGCCCCCTCGGCGGCGCGCAGGGGAATGTGACCGCCTGAGCACTGACTGCCGGTGACTGGCCAAATTGCCAGGCGGTGAGGACCGGGGAGTACTCCTGGAGGTTGAAGGAAGGGAGAGAAGCAACTGCGCGGTTGGCCGGAGCTTGAAGTGCGGTGGCAGTGGGCAATGGTGACGGCGTCATTCTGCGAGGCCGGAGCGGCTCGGTCCTTGCCTAGTGTTGACGGTGAATTTTTGTCAACCTAGAGTACTTGTTATGCATTGGTTTCGATTATGATTTGTAACTAAGCCGTCATTAGGCACACTAATGATATAACAAGTTCAACTTCGTATGTGCATTTGGAAGTGTTGTGTTTTTGCAGGAAAACATGGGCAAAAGGGACGGAGTCACAACAAGTTCAAAGGAGCAAATGAGGAGTTCCGTTCATGTTCGAGTGCAAGGAGAAATCACTTCCGAAGGTGGCAAGGACCAAGGTGGTACGACGGATCATCCCCGAGGACTAAGACGTAAAGTTCGGACTTCATACGAGAAGACCCCCTATCTTGATCACGGGGATGACGACCTCAAAATGACACAAATCAAGGGGGCAAAGTCCAAAATGCCAAGATGAGCCGTGGGGAGGAAGATGGGCCCGAACCGGCCTAGAAAGGGCCTAGGCCGGCCGGCCCGCCCGTTCGGACCGGCCCAGGGGGTTTTGGCCCGGTTCGGTCCGCCCTTTGACCTAGCTCCATCTCGGTCTATTTGTAGCTCCCTCCTCCGACCGCCGCCGCATTGAACCATTCTACCAACGTCATTCACCAGAAAACCGCCACCGCAAGATGAGGGATAGAGTTGGATGAGCTCGTCGCAAGGATCAACGCCGGTGGAGGAAAGGAAGCAAGAGGAGGACTCCAAGCCGTTGGCCTAGGGGTGTTCCCAAGCTTCATCGCCGCCATCTTCATCGACGACGTTCTCCGGAGTCTCCATCACCCCTATGTGCTTCAATCCGTGTAAGATGATGGGGTAATGTCTCCGTTCGTCCCTAGGGTTAGATGGATGCATGATATGTAACCTATACATGAACCTTATGCCAATCAATGCTTTATGGTCTATGTCTTCGCGTATGCTTTGTTTACATATGTTTGCGCAACATGTGGTCTTAGTAGGGTTTGTGGTAATTGTGGTGATTAGCTTAACCCTATGGATGCTTAGGTATAGATGCGGTTATACGTGAAAGTGTTTGATTACCTTGCGTAGTGACAGTACGGTGGAGGGAAAAGGCTTAGCAGCCGCATAACCGCCATGAAGCTAGTGTAGGCAACACCCTTTTCATGTAGTAGATGCATGTTCATGTGATCCTAAACCCTAGGGAGGGAACGCTTATCTATCTTAATCTCTCTCTTGTGTCCACCCTTTGCCATCTAGTTTCACCTTAGACTTCTTAGATTAACATAGGTTAGATTGTCTTTACCTTTAAGTTTAATCCTCTCTTTAAAGGTTTCCCTAGTCATCTAGATTAGTGTTTGGTTAAGCGCTAGCAATCCCCTTGCTTCGTGGATTGACAAGAACCTTGGGGGTCACCCCGTGGTGAAAAAGGTGTAGGTCCGTACGCTTGCGGATTGAAGGTTGTTACGTGTTTCAACCGTCAATAAGCCCCTTTTTCTGGCGCCGTTGCCGGGGAGCAAGCCAGTTTGCTACGTTTAATCTAGTATTAATTTTGTTGATTATTAACATCTAACCCTCATTTTCTAGAAAAAAACCCTTTTGTGTCTTTCTTTTTATTTTTACTGCCTAGATGGATTTGTTCACCTCGCCTTCGGAGGACGAAGAGATGTCGCTAAGGGAGCTAGCAATGTCGTCAATGAAGACATTGAGATGCAAAAATCAGATTTGACGCTTGCTACAACCCACTATGAAGTGAAGCCTAGAATCATCAAGTTAGTGGCGACAAAACCATTTAGAGGATTGGAGGATGACAACCCATATAGACACATTAAGGAATTCATGATGATATGCAACATGGTGCAACAGGAAGGAGTTCCGGCCACTTGGTTCAAGTGGAATCTTTTTCCGTTCTCTCTCAAAGATGAAGCGCGAAGATGGTACACACTTGCGTCCGTTGAAGCAAAAGGAAATTGGGATGAGCTAGTGAAGAAGTTTCTTTTGAAATTCTTTCCCATAAGTAAGGTCCAAGACTTAAGGAGGCAAGTGCTCACTTTCAAGCAAGGAGAGGATGAAGGAATTGATGAAGCATGGGACCGTTTTAATGAACTACTTGAGCGAGGCCCGAACTTAGGATTTTCCGGTGACTTGATGTTGCATACCTTTTATTTTTCACTAACCCCTAACTCATCTCGTTTTGTAAGCATGTGTGCAGGCGGTGATATAATGGATAAAACAATTAGGAAGCCGCACAAATCTTACAAAGGATAAGCAATGGACAAAGAACACAACGAGATTGGCAAAAACGTTGTCGGGAGGAGCAAAATGACAAAAGCAGTGCTTGCTGAAATTTCTGAAAAAGATGAACTGGATGTCAAGGAAGATGAACCGACCATATAAGAAATTGAAGATCCACTTCTCGAGGTAAGAGAAGTCGTTTCGTATGTTAAAAATGTTGAAACTAACAGGAATGTAGGCCGAAGTATGTGGAATGCTAGACCATTGGCGGAGTTTAATCAATCCAGTTGGATTCAAGTTGATTTTGCCCCACTAATCAACTACCGAAGGAAGGAGGAACACCGACACATTGCCAAACTAGTTGAAGATATATTTGATCAAGAGATGAGTGGAGAGTCGATCAAAAAGATATTTGAAGAAGAAAGAGAAGAAGGAGATGAAGGATGGCTCGACCAGTTTGACAACTCAAGGATTTATGATGAAGAAAGAGAAGAGTACAACCGTGACGAGCCTAGTGACTCGAAGGATAAATGGGAGAAGATAGGACTCAAGCTAGAAGATGAATGGGAAGGAGTTGACATAGAGAAAGTACCCCATGAAGGCCCCCTCCTCACAAGGTGATAGCTTGTGTGCTATTGAAGCCTACACACTAGCAAATGAAGACATGGAAGCACTCAAGGATGAAGAAAAGAGTGAATCAACGATGATCAATCTTGATGACATGTGGTACACGGGAGATAAAGAAAGTAACATACAAGACTTTGAAGACGAAGATTGGGATGACAAGGAAGACTTCAAAGAAGAGGCAAATGCAAATGTAGTTGATGGATTACACGTTCCACATGATGAGATGGAGGGGGTGAAAAAAGGTAACAAAGAGACACCTTCACTCGTTGAGATTGATTCGCCTTTAACACCGCTAGATGAACCAAATATCACTCTTGTTGAAAAAGATCTAAGGCCAAGGTATGCGCTGAAATCTCAGGATATTATTGGTATTGATGTTGATAAATTCAAATACTCATGTTCAACCAATAGTATGAATGATAGTTTAAATTCTATGCCTTATTCCAATAATGATCATGTTGATAGGCTAGATTTTCTTGAGAATGAAAAAGAGGAAACATTTATGTTTGATCCAATTAATCTCACACCTAAAGAACCTTTTCCTAATGATGAGCTAAGTGCTATGCATGAAACATATGCTTCTTTTATTTACACCTTGACTTGTTGCCACAATTCACATGTGGTGTTAATTATGGACGCGTATGTTTACAATAAGTTTTGTAAATCTCGATCATGCTTTGCGCTTGGTCAAGCTAATGACCTTAGAGAAGCACATGTCGGGAGAAGGCCCGATTTTCACTAACCATGTAGACAAGGCTTGAATAATGAAAATAGAAGTCATGCTTAAAGAGTTGCAAGATAAATCATCAACCTCTCCAAATCCCACGATGGATGCTGCTGTCTTCATCAATTTGAGAGCTTGTTCAGAGGTGTAAAAATGGACAAAATGAGATATCCAGAAGCTCCATCAAGTTACCATTCCAATGCATCAAGAACCAATGAGTTTGAAGACCCGTGCAAGGAGTTATGGAGAAAACATTAAGCGTTGCGCGTTCTGAAATTTCAGGACAGATTTCATCACCGAAGTAAAACGTACGTAACTCTCTTGTCCGGAGTCCGATTTGGGCAAATAAAGACTCGTTGGAAAGGAAATTTTGTGCACTGTGCAATGGAGTAGAGCTTGGGTATACTTTCTGTACTGGTCATTAAAGAAAAAATTTATGGAGTGAAGGCAGCACCGAAGGATAATAAAGAAGGAGATAGCGATGAAACAAATGGACGCCTTGGGCAAGTCTTCTATAAGTGATCAAGCACAACATGGGAAGTAAATTAAAGCTGCATTGGTACCTTTTCTTATTGCATGAAGGGCCATGGCTATGCGACGAAAAGAAGGTATGTGAGAAAGTCGAGTTCTATGACTTTAAATGAAGCGCTTTTCGGGAGGCAACCCGTTTCTTTATATTTTTACTACTTTGTTAGAGAAAATAAAGAATGACACTATCTTATGATGATCAACTTGTGGTTATTAATCTAAGTTTAGTTTTCTTTTTAGAACCACCATCATGTTCATGCTCATATTTATTTATTTGCATGCATTGCATTTTGTTTTTTTGACAACTGCAGTATATTAATTAAGCAGCCAGAATACAGATATGTCCTTCAAGAAGGACGAAATTACAACTTGGTCGAAAGACCAGATAAGAACACTAGCTACTGCAAGAAGGCGAACGATGGCGACCTCGCCGGCAAAAAATAGTAGAAACTGTTGTCGGATGGAAGGCCGTGCAAAGCAACGGTTGAAGAGGATCGATGGACCCATCAAGAATGTATACACCGGGCGACCGAAGGATGCTTGTATTGCCGTCACCGGAGGTTGAAAGCGGGGCTTCGAGTCGAAGTCCAGGGGGAAGACGAGGTCGGTGAAGTAGCGCCTAAAGCAGGAGTGCCGCTTGTAGTCGAGATCTGCTGAACCTGGCTGCGTTGATCGGGGATGGGGCGAGGACGAGCTTCGGTGGAGGAGGGGCGGAGGATCCCGAATCTTGAAGGCGAGATGAGGATGGCAGGGCGGAGGAGCGCGAGGGAAGATCCGGGCTGGGGAAGCAGATTATTTTATTACCACATACCTTTACATCGACGGCGACGACGAGCAGCACCCCGAGAAGAAGCACAGCGGAGATGCGGTCGACGACGGAGACGACTGGAAGGATGGGACGGACCATAAGGCAAAGCACTAAGGCTAGTACTACTGATAGCTCTTCTACATCTACAGGGGAGCGACGGGCCTCCCTCCCTGCCCGCTGCGGCGAGGACGCCGGAGACGGGAGGGAGGGGGCGGCGAGATCTATGACGGGAGGTTGGGAGGAGAGCCTTCGGGTCGAAGGAACTCGAAGGGAGCGGTTTATGCATTGCATTTTGTTATCAACGTGATGTTTCTTTGCATGTACATGTTTTGGATATAGTTGGCTTGGTTGTTTTAAGGCTCAATGATGTATGCTTTCATATCCATGTTAATGCTCCAGCTGCGCATTTTCCTTTTGTGATCTTGTGTAAACGTGGTGTTTAAACATGATTGCGGACCATCATCATTAAGTTCGATAAACCTTGCTAGCTTTTCGTATGTTTTCATGTTGCATTGGTTAGTTTATAAGCTCTGCAGTGCGCTTAATTTTTCTTGTGCTATAAGAGTTATTGATTTAGGGATAGACATGGTGTTTTAACCCTTGATAAATAAACCTTTATGGCTATGGAAAAATTCAGCAACCTAGTTGTAAACATGGTGTTTAGAACTAGGTGAAAACATTGTCTTTGTTTATATCTCTCCTCTCATGTGCATACACACCTTGCACCACATACACTCATTAGGTTTTTATTCCTCTTTAGACTAATTATGCCACAAGTTAAGAATCTTAGGAGACATTGTTGGATTATTGGCAAATTCTATCTACTCCCAACCGTCACCTTGGGGGTAGAATGTGCGCTTAAAACGTCTTGCAGGCAAGATAAATACTCCCACTACAAGGAAATTGAAGGATGGCTAAGATAAAAATGCTTTGTCTTCTTCTTCCATGACTAGCAAAATGCCAAGCATGAGGGAGACCCTGAATCTTCAACATAGGAGTGCAACATGACGTTCTAGAAGATATAATGATCAAGATCATTAACGTCTCCGGATCAATGCGCAAGAAGCCACCGATCTCATCAAAATTCTGCATGGTCTCGAAGGCAAAACACTTGATATTTTTGGATATTTAGAAGCCCCATGAAGTTACGATTCCAACAAATCAAGAATCAAGACAATCGGAGGTTCCTACAACCGGTTATGCCCGAATCACCGAGTGCAACACGTCTTGAAATCAGTTTTTGACAGCACACAACGCTGAAGTAAAACGGACATAGCTCTCTTGTTTGAACTCCGTTTTCGATGAATGACCACATGTTGGAAAGGTAATTTCATAAACTTTTCAATAGAGCTATATTTCGATATGTGTTCTGTTCTGGACAGAGGGGGAAATCCATGAAAAAGAGACAACAAAAAGATGATGAGAACAAGAAAGAGGAGATGATGATGACAAAGGGCGACCAATGACTCCATTAAGCATACAAGATCAAATTCAGAAGTTTAGGAGCATTGATAAATCAAGAGAAAAGCAAAAGCCAGATCGATACATGGAGATGTCGGAAGAAGGCAACGAAGAACTAAAAAGGATGGTAACACCTCCATAGACCTTCTCTTTTCCAAATACAAATGCTTGTAAGTATGCCTTCAACCTCAACTAGGTGCAACCTTTTGTTTTTATCTTCCAACAATAACATGGCTACTAGGAGGACAACCTAGGTTTCGTTTTACTTTCAATGTGTTCACCTCGATGTTTTATATTGCCTATGCTTACGGAAAGATGATGAAAGTTGCCGCTTTGTTTTACCTACATGAAGTTATACATGTCTTGGCTAATTGCTCTCTATAATATGATCTGAAATTAATTTAAATACCGACTCTTTTATTTGTGGAGGTGAAATGACTATGCTCTAGACTCACATACATATCTTTGCTCTTTGATTTAAGTTTATGGATAGTCGGATAACTTGTTGTTTTTATGAAAACTTAACTTTTATGCTATCTACATATTGGTGATGCTCTTGCAAAGTTCTACCTACCAAAGCCGCATACATATATGTTTTATGATAACAAAACCCGTAGATGGCAAACATATGTTTTGATGAGTTGGATTAGGATTGATTTCTATGGATCGAGACTAATAAGTGGTCATTCCTTTGTGTAACTTTTTCATGCTAGCCTTTTTGTCCACGCATTGTGGGTTTTCACATCGAAAAATTTACAAACTTCGCTGGGCATCCACCCTAAACCAAAAACATCTTTTTGTGACCACCTCCTTGTCCACAACCCAATTTGAGTATGGAGTAAAATTCTCGATGGAGATTCAAATATTTCGCAAGATTATAGAATTTATACTTACTTTAGCAGTCATTTCCCCTCTCTTTTATGCTCGAGGACGAGCATCGTTCAAGCATGGGGGGGGGGAGTCATTACATCATCTCTGACAAATGCTATGTAAGTATTATGTTGCAAAAAGTTATGAGGAGCAAAAGAAAAAATATGAAAAATGAAAAAAATTATGATGAGAAGAAAAGAAAAGTAAGGGAAAAAAGAAGAAGAAAGAAAAAAGAAAGAGAAAAAATGAGAAGGAAATAAAATAAAATTAAGAAAAATAATAAAGATGCTCCTCGGTTCTTTTTGCTTCATAAGTTCTCAAGTGCCTTGATGACAAATCCATGCTCAAATCTTCCAACCATGTGCAATCCGATAACGAGGACTTCACTCGTGCCTCTGGATCTTCCATTTGCCACTTGCACATGTCCACCTATCTAAATGTGTGTGTTTCATCCCTCTCTCTTTCCAACATTTTTTTCCATGACCTTTTTGACGAGTCTCGGTAATTCCAATAGACCTCTTTCTTAATTTGACAATATTTTGGATATGTATTTTGCTAGGATTGTTTTTAACCTTCCAAGCTCCACATAAGACTTCCACTATCACATATGAGTAGAATAGGTTGAAAATAATCTAGTATAGGCTTGAGTGACTTGATGAGATGAGTGTTTCCATGAGCTTTTGCAAGAGATTTTCACTTATGTTGGATATGCATCTTTTTGAAAATTCTTCCATGAAACAAGGTAATGGTTTGAAGTTCACTTAAGTTTGAGAGCATCGTGGTTATTAAATGTAAATTGTTCTTTATTGTTAGTCTATCTTCCATAATGAAAAGGAAGACGGTCACAACTTGAACTTTAAAAATAAATTTTGAAGAGAAAGCAATTTGCCTTGTCATGAATGACTAAGTGCAGGAACAACATTAGAAGGCAACACTGATTTCCCTTTTAAGCAAGGATTACTTACTCGAGGACGAGCAAGGTTTAAGCATGGGGAAGATGTTGACGGTGAATTTTTGTCAACCTAGAGTACTTGTTATACATTGGTTTCGATTATGATTTGTAACTAACCCGCCACTAGGCACACTAATGATATAACAAGTTCAACTTCGTATGTGCATTTGGAAGTGTTGTGTTTATGCAGGAAAACATGGACAAAAGGGACGGAGTCACAACAAGTTCAAAGGAGCAAATGAGGAGTTCCGTTCGTGTTCGAGTGCAAGGAGAAATCACTTCCGAAGGTGGCAAGGACCAAGGTGGTACGATGGATCATCCCCGAGGACTAAGACGTAAAGTTCGGACTTCATACGAGAAGACCCCTTATCTTGATCGCGGGCATGACAACCTCAAAATGACACAAATCAAGGGGACAAAGTCCAAAATGCCAAGATGAGCCGTAGGAGGAAGATGGGCCCGAACCGGCCCAGAAAGGGCCTGGGCCGGCCGGCCCATTCGGACCGGCCCAGGGGGTTTTTGGCCCGGTTGGGCCCGCCCTTTGTCCTAGCTCCGTATCGGTCTATTTGTAGCTCCCTCCTCCGACCGCCGCCGCATTCAATCATTCTACCAACGTCATTCACCAGAAAACCGCCACCGCAAGATGAGGGAGAGAGTTGGATGAGCTCGTCGCAAGGATCAACGCCGGTGGAGGAAAGGAAGCAAGAGGAGGACTCCAAGCCGCTGGCCTAGGGGTGTTCCCAAGCTTCATCGCCGCCATCTTCATCGACGACGTTCTCCAGAGTCTCCATCACCCCTATGTGCTTCAATCCGTGTAAGATGATGGGGTAATGTCTCCGTTCGTCCCTAGGATTAGATGGATGCATGATATGTAACCTATACATGAACCTTATGCCAATCAATGCTTTATGGTCTATGTCTTCGCGTATGCTTTGTTTACATATGTTTGCGCAACATGTGGTCTTAGTAGGGTTTGTGGTAATCGTGGTGATTAGCTTAACCCTATGGATGCTTAGGTATAGATGTGGTTATACGTGAAAGTGTTTGATTACCTTGCATAGTGACAGTACGATGGAGGGAAAAGGCTTAGCAGCCGCATAACCGCCATGAAGCTAGTGTAGGCAACACCCTTTTCATGTAGTAGATGCATGTTCATGTGATCCTAAACCCTAGGGAGGGAACGCTTATCTATCTTAATCTCTCTCTTGTGTCCACCCTTTGCCATCTAGTTTCACCTTAGACTTCTTAGATTAACATATGTTAGATTGTCTTTACCTTTAAGTTTAATCCTCTCTTTAAAGGTTTCCCTAGTCATCTAGATTAGTGCTTGGTTAAGCGCTAGCAATCCCCTTGCTCTGTGGATTGACAAGAACCTTGGGGGTCACCCCGTGGTGAAAAAGGCGTAGGTCCGTACGCTTGCGGATCGAAGGTTGTTATGTGTTTCAACCATCAACACCCAGCCGAAGCACAACACATGCACAAAACGAGACAAGGGCGAGAGGGCGACTTGGGGAAGACCTCGCGGCTTTAGCATGTGGCCGGGCCAGGTGGATGCCCTGCATGCGCGAGAGGAGGCCGCGCGGCCGCGCGCGCGCCGCGCGCGTGGCCCCGCCGGGCCCGCGGCCGGCCGCGCAACGTCTTGGGCGCGACGCACGCCAGATGGACAAGGCAGAGGCTCCTACGACGTGTGACGGTCCACGACGATGCACTCGCGACGACAGTACACCGGAGCCGCGTGGAGAAGACACGTGGACGACACAAGGCCGGCAGACGCGCACGTGCGCACGTGTGCTGGGCGCGGCGCCCTACCCGCCAACCGTGTTTTAGTTTCGCGTAATCCTGTCCAAAATTGCAAAACTCCCCAAAACATCTACTAAGTGAAGAATCTCCAAATCTAAAAGTTGTAGTGGAGCTAAAGACCTACAAGTTTCACAAAGGGCGATATATGTTTTGATCAATGGATTCTTGTGAAAAGCACGTTGAACTTCAGGAAAAACTCAGCCCTGGTTTACTGTTCACAGCACCTTCAACTCGAATTTTGGCCAATTTACACTCAAAATTTGAATGTCCGGCAATTATGAAAAATGTGTTCCCGAAGATAACGAAGAACTTTTATATTGGCCGATTTTGAACTTCTATAGTGAAATTTGGAGAACGCGAGAGAAAACCATTTCAGCCTCTTGGATCCTTAGGGGTTTGACCACGTATTTGGACTTTTACCAAGGGATTTTGTGAAAATGTGCACATAATCATGTCAAACATGATTAGAAGCTAATTAATCTTGATTAACCCAAGTAAATGAGGTATTTATCTTTAATAAACACCTAGGGTGTTACAACAAGCTTGCTTGGTTTCTCCACACAAGGATTGTCCTTGATATCATAGTAACTAACAGGATTCATCTGAACTATTGTGTGTAGCAAGCTAGGCAAATTGTGATAGGATGCTTCATAAGTACCCAACCTATGCTCCAACACCTTCTTCTTTGCTTGGTATGCCTTGTCGTAACCGATGGTGTACCCAAACCTTTCCTCAATTGCACCGATAATTGCCTTTGGTGCATATTCAGGGCTATTCACTATGTGAGGGTACATGTGGCTTGCAACAAAATCGACTGAAATGTTTCGGTGCCTTGCATCAATATGATCAAGGGTACAAGTGTGACCTTTCACTTCTTTCACCTGTATGTAATTGTCCCACTTCCCCATATATGCATACACTCGAAAAGAACAATCATCCTTGATGCAACACACATCATATATCCTAGGAGAACTCTTGGCTACCCTGAACTCCCTGTGTAGAGTCAAGGTGTACCACTGCTTCACTGCATCCTTCAGATGTGCAGTACTAGGGTACATAGCGCCTACACAAACCTCATTCTCCGTGTACTCCCATGGCACATTCTTACCAGTATTAACATTACACCGAGAGAAATCGTAGTTCCGCCAATGCAAGGTCACATGATCCTCAGACTCATCATCATAATCATCATCTGAAGAGTCCTCTTGTGCAGTTCATCAGCTTCCAACTCTCTCTGATATTGTCTCATCACCTCTGGGTTTACTTCTCCCTCATTAATAACACTAGTGACAACATAACCTCTAGATGTCTGCTCACCCTCAGAATCCCCTTCTTCCTCCTCTTTTTGTTCACCTTCTTCAGCATCTTCAACACCTTCCCCTTCTTCAGCACCTTCCCCTTCTTCACCACCTCCCCCCTCGTCAACATCCTCAGCTTCCTCATGCACTTGACTGCTAGACCCACCCTTCTGGTAAACTTGGACAAACAAAATCACACGCAAACCAACTCGGCATGCATTTCTGATAAAACCCCTTCATTGTGGAGTCCCTTCAAGTGCCACGAGCTCCCAATACACTGGTGTACTTCTGTTGATTAGTGTCATCACCGACATGCATTGGTGCTCTAAATCTGTTAAAAATACCTTGACCAGCCAGTTGGTGATAGGCTTATAGCCTCCCAAGTTCTTTCTCCTGCTCTTGGAACATTTTTCTCAACTGAACTATAATTTGGCAAGTCAACTCCTTGTGGACCATATATAATCTTTCCAATTTCATAATATATTTTGATTGTGACTGACTCTGACATGTCCAATTCATAATAAAAAGCAGTAACTACTATCAAATGCTACATCCAGGGACTAATAAACAAATAAACTTATCTAAACTACATTAACAAACTAATCAGCCGCAATCTACACACTTAACAGTAATTATGTTACGTAATATAAACTACAACTACAAATCTATAAACTATAACTACAGATCTATAAACTACACTACAACTACAACTACAGATCTATAAACTAAACTACAACTACATATCTACAGAAATCTATGGTACACCGAAATAGAAATTACTGGAATTAGTGAAATCAGTGAACTACCTGCAATGAAGCAAAGAAGTAGCAGAGCTTCACTGCTCTGCACCCTCCACCTCTTCTCTTCTCCTCCTCAACCCTAACCCTACAAACAGGACATTTTTAATACTACAGATCTAAAGAAATGCAGTGAATCACAAAATATAGTTTCTAGGTAGCTGCTAAAAGAGTTTAAATCGACGAAATACTTACAATGAAGCGAAGAACCGGCTGAGCTTCGCTACTCCGCCCCCTCACTGTCCTTCCCTCTCCTTCCCAACCCTCTTTTTCTTTTTTCCCGAATTTTTATGACTTGTCCGGACTAATTTTCGGCATATAGGGGGCAGCAAACCTACCGCCGTACGCCACGGCGGCTGACCTCCACGCCCGTGGGGGCCCACGGGCGACTGCCGAACCGCTGTGGCCCACGACGAATGGTTGTCAAAACTGTAAAATTTTGAAACTGTCCTACATTGTTGCAAAATGATTAAAAAAATATAAAAAAATTCTTTTACATCGGAAATCATATTAATAGTATGGAAGATGATGATTTTTTATTTTTGTTTTACGATTTTACTACCATCAATTGAAATGACGGCGGGTGTTGTAGCGCCTCTAACCGCCGTTTGAAAACGACGGTAGCTCCTTTTATGTTTTAAAAAAATCATAACTATTTTATATGAACTGAGATGAAAAAAAATCTTTATACAAAAGTTATAGATCTAAGAGTTATATCGATGATTTGGGCATGAAGATGACACTAAAATGAGAAAAAATTGAACTATAAAATTGTAGATCTCGTTGAGATCAATTTTAATATAAATATTTTCTCCATTTGAGTTCATATGAATTAGTTATAATGTTTTTGAAAACATGAAGGAAGTTATCGCTGTTTCAAATGACGGTAACTGCTGCAGGACTTGATGCTACAATACCTTAATGCTACAATACCCAACCGCCGTTTGAAATGGTGGTTTGGACACTGTTGCACTCAACCGCTATTTCATTTGGCGGTATAGCGTTAGTTTTGCAAAATTTTATAGAGACCACATATTCTTGCAAAATCATAAAATAAAAATAAAAAATATTGAAGATGATTCACCTTAGCATTTTAATAACCCCCAGAAAACCTTCCAGTTGAAGGTTGGTACAAAGTATAAAAAATCAACCATGCAAATCTCTTATACTCTCCTCATCCAAGCTCCAACACTAGCTACATTTCACTGTTGTTGTCGCTACCGGGTCAAGGTGGAGGAAGGTAGGAGGTTGGTGGGAGCAGATTGGCGGCTACAGGCAAAGTTTCAGGGGGTTATAATGAGTTCTAATGGTTTTCGAACGTAGAGTAGAGGGCGAGCGGTAACCGTGGCCGCGATTCGATTGGTGGTGGAGGTGAGGTAGGATGGTTGGGGGCCATCGGCAAAGAGGATGTATACGAGGCTCACCAAACCAAAGCCCTCTAGTCCTAGTTAGCTAGTGGAGTTGAGGTATGATTGTAACCACTCAGGTTCGATTCCTCGTTAGAGCCAATTATGAGGTTGATTTTTAAAAAATCCCCTCGCTAGTGAAACCGGGGTTCGGGGGTTTCTAAGTCGGGAGAAGGTTTCGTCTTCTTAATGAAAACCGTGGGGCAGTCTTTTTCACAGTGCAAATGAGGAAATTGCTCCAAACATAAGTAAGATTTTTCCAATTTTTTATTTACAAATGGTTGAGACAAAAACTCCATCTTTATTTTAGATAATGCTATAAAAAACAGATGATCAAGATAAGGCCACGAGGATGCTTCCACGGTTCCACCTTTTCAGGAAAAAACTCGTAAATAAAAATGGTTTTCACTTTCAGGGTCGGGTGATGGGTGAACCAACTTCGAAAATGATCATTTGATCATACGCTACTATGAGTGTTCAAAATTTCAGCCGAAAAGAAATTTCTCGAGTTTGTTGATCTTTTCTGTGGCGATCGAAATCATTTCAACAGTGTTCAAAATTTATTGACCAAAATTGTATTGAGTTCCGTAAAAATTGGTTCTTTCTGTGGTGATGGAAATTACTATTTATCTTGTGAAATTCAGACATTACTATTTATCTTGTGAAATTCAGACATTACTATTCATCTTGTGGAATTTTAGAAATTAAAATCACTATTTATCTTGTGAAATTTCAGTCCCGAAACTTTAATTCAGCCGAAAATTCCGTATTTTCTATGGACCGAAATGCCTGACTATAAAATTTTATATGGATCGAAAAAATTCAAAAACAAAATCCTAATGCCTACAAGCTCCGTTTGCTCAAGGAGGGAGCGCGGGTGACTTTGCGCCTGATAAATAACGCCCGTTCGCTCATTCTCTAATACACCGTGTACACTGCTTAATTAGGAAGCTATTATACTCGGAGCAGCAGCGAATCCATGGAGGTGAGGGGGGAAACACTTGTGTTGATGGAAGCGTGTGACTGCGTTGCGTGCTCCGCTCTATATTCTCCGTTGTTTGCCGTCCCTTGTGCCACACCCCAAACAGGAGATCGAAACAAGAAATGACCCGAGTAGAAATGCACAGAGAAGAGATTATGATGAACGACCAACAGCTGCATTGTACTACAGATCGAAACTAGCTAGCACGATTACAAACTTAGTAAGACCTTCTGACTCCCACATATCAGATCACGAGGACTAAAACATGCGCTACAATCAGCTAGAGCCGCGATGCTAGAGGCATGGAAACAGCTCAGGCTGTTGGGGACAAAGCCTGAAGAAACATGCCTCGACGACGACTACCTGACACTGAACACCACGACCACACCTATCTGAAGGAAAGCCCGCATGATCATACGCACACAAGCGCATGACTGCCTACATGCGTGCCGCGACGACTCAACGCCCTACATTATTCAGAACACACACACACACACGTGCCGACCTCAAGCTCCCTACGGGAGCAGAGCACGTCTTCTGCTACTCTGCTATCTAGCCAGGCTTAACACTACCACACTACCCTTGCCTGCAGCAGCTATTCGTGCTGCTACGGCGCCGCCCGTACACGGATCGGACCAGGCGCGCGCGGCCGGCATCTAGGACTTGGTCCTGAACTTGGACTCGTCGATCTCGATGCCCTCGCGGGCGGCGCGCTCGCCGCCGGACTCCTCCTTGGTGCTGAGGCCGCCCTTGCGCCCCATCTCGCTGTAGCCCTCGTGGCCGAGCTGCTCGCTGCGCGTCTGCCCGCCCTTGCGCCCCATCTCGCTGTACCCGTCGTGCCCCAGCTGCTCGCTCCGGGTCTGCCCGCCCTTGCTCCCCATCTCGCTGTACCCGTCGTGCCCCAGCTGCTCCTTGCGGGTCTGCCCTCCCTTGCTGCCCATCTCGCTGTACCCCTCGTGCCCCAGCTGCTCGCTCCGGGTCTGCCCGCCGCGGCTGCGCCCTGCACGCACATATACAAGAATGATATCAGTTTCATCAACTCTTTTCGTGTCTTGGACAGAAATGGCTTGCGTTTGCGTACCCTCGGCGAGATGCTCCTGCGCCTCGAGGCTCTTGCCGCCGGTGCCGCCAGGGACGACGGTCTCGCCCTCGTGGGCCTTGCGGTCTAGCTCCTGCCTGCTCTCCTGCCCGGACGCCATGGCCGTCAAGCTAACGGATTCAACGAACTTACGAGCTCGGTGTGGGTCGTTGCTTTGCTGATGTTAGCTAGAGATTGTATGCTGCTTGTTGCTGTGACATGGAGGCTCAGGGTGCCGCCGCCGCGTTTTTATAGCCGCGGAGCGAGGGGCGCGGCACGTCGCGGAGGCCAGGCGGAGGCGCCCGTCCGCCCGAGCAGCCGGGTGGGGGTGTACGTGTGCGCCGACGCGGACGCAGCGCAGGGTCTCTCGGCGCCCGCGCGGCGCGACGCGTGTGCGGGGACGCCCCTGGCGCGCGACACGTACGGGCGTGTGAGAGGTGGGCAGCGCACGCATGCCCAGGAGAAGGCGACGCCCACGCGCGCGCGTGTGGTTATCCGGCGGGCCTGGGACCCGGGGGGCGGAGAGAGCGGTGAGCGCCGGTCGGGGCGGTCGAGGGCTCGAGGCCCGAGGGCGACTGGAAGCAGCTGGCGCACTGTAGCAGCTGGCGAGCTGGTTCTCCGACCATGCTGCATTGTCGACGCGTGGATTTGCACACGGCCTCCGAGAGGGAGGAGACCGGCCGGCCGACCATGCGTCTGTTCGGCGTGACATGGATGAACCGGCAGGGCGGCAGCAGTCTATAGTCGCCCATTAGGCCATTACATACGCCTTGCATTGCAAAAACTCAAAAGAGGATGGGCGTTGCTTGCATTGGCGGTTTTGTGTCCCGGACGGCCAGGCGTGGCCGCACGTTGTCCGCCATGTTCGCTTGGCTTATTAGCCACGCAACCAAGGCAAGATTCTCTCTCGTCGAACAAACCAGCCACCAAAGAACTGTGCCGTAACAAGATCTTTTGTCTCTCAACAAACCAGCAGCAGCCATCAGCCACCAGCCAAACGAACAGGGTGGTCGTCGACGTGGAATGTACATGATGTACTGGCGCGTTCCGTTCAAAATATATAGACACGTACTAATACTATGTGAAAATGTTACATAGCTAGCGCTGAAATAATGATGACATAGTATAACCACAAGTCCTCGGGTCGCTCTCCTCCCTGGGGGCGACTCGGGGCCCCGCCGCACCGCCTAGCACCCCCGCCGCCGCGCCCGCCGACCGTCGTCGCCACCTCCGCGGGCGGCGGCGGCCCCTCGCTCTCCCCCTCCCCCTCCCTCTCTTACTCCCCCCCGCCTTCCCTCCCCCTTTCTCACCACACCTCAACACCGCCGGCCGTCCGTGGTCGCCGCCGGCCGGCCGTGCCGGCCGGTCCCTCCCCGCCCTCGCGTGTGCCGACGACGCCCCTACCCCTCCCGACGCGCCCCGCTCCCCTTCATCGCCGCCGTGCCTCCGCCTCCCTCTGCCCTAGATCTAGATCTAGATCCAGGGCGGCGGCGGCGGCTCGGGGCGTCCCTCCCTTGCTGTTGCCTCCGCCAGTGGCCGCGGCGTCCCCTGCTCCAGCCGACTCTCCTTCCACCGCCCTGCCTGGAACTCCTCCTCCCTCCTTTGGTTCCGAGCCCGGAAGGTCGCCGTCGCCGACGTCTGCTGCCGCCTCTCCCCTCCGGTGCGGCTCTGGGGTGGCAGGGGCTACCCTCTGGCCTGGATCTGCTTGGCGGGGTGGGGCCGGTGGCGCCGGATCCTCTCTCCGTGCCGGCGTCTCCGCAACCCACCGTCAACCCTTGATCTGGGTTTGGGGCGCCTCTGGCTACCTCGGGCGCCGCCGACACCTGCCGGTCGGATGCCATTCCTAGCCTCGGAGGTCTCCGGTCGTCGGCGCCCCTCCCCCTCGACGCTTCGACGGTCGCAACTTCCCCGGCGATGGCCTTGGCAGGTTCGTCCCTACGGCGGACTTGCGACGACGGCCGACTGCCTATGCCTGAACCTGGATGTCTCCAGCCGTCGGCGCCCCTCCCCCTTGACGCTTGGACGGCCGCCACTTCCTCGGCGACAGCCTTGGTGGCCTTGGTCGGTTCTTCCTGGCAGCGGCCAGGTGATGGCGGCCCTCCCCGCAGGCGGCGGCGCCGCTGGATTTTTTTTTGCCGCCTCCACCCCTCCTCCGATCACCGACCCCCTCCCTCTTCTCCAACTCTTCCCGTCGCTGGCTTCCTATCCTCTGCGCCCGCTGGCCTGCCGTCATTCATGTTGTGTCCACCTCGGCTCGCCTGCAACCTTTCCACCGGCCCGCTCGCTGTCCAAGGTTCGAAGATCGGCTACAAAGAGTTGTGTGACGCCCCAGGTTTTTAATTAACGTCATTAACGCTAATGACCGAATCAGCCGAGTCAAACCGACCAACACTGGTCAAACCTAGGTCAACCTGGGTCATCACCCTGAAAACCTCGCCAATGAACCCTATTGAACCCCTTGACCAAGCCTACACACACCCGTGGTCAACCCGTGGTCAAAGACACAGTCAAACCCCGCTTAAAAGCTGATGTCGACGAATGTCGTCCGGAACTTTTGCTGCCTTCTCCAAATTTCACCTAAACACTTCAAATTCTACCAAAATAAAAGTTGTCCAGTTTTTCAAGGAACACAACTTTCATGTTGGATGGCATTTCAAATTTTGAGCGGAAAAGGGTGAAAAACTTGGTCAACTGCAGTTTTCACTGTTCATCAGCACTCTGCAGAACCCCGACTTTGCTTCGCGTTCCTGCTCAAACCGTCGAGAAAACATAGAACGACCTTTACAAAAATTGTAGAGGGATGTCTCACCTACAACTTTCGTATCTACCGTTTTTGTCGCACAGTTCAACTTTTTGGAGAAACACGCAGTCAAAGTCGCGTTGACCGGCTGAAAAACTGCTTGGTCGCGCTCAAGAGCGCCGACGGCGCGCCGGGCGTCCCCCGCCGGCTTGGCCGTGCCGCGCGCGCGCGTGCAGGGCATCGCGCCTGCCTCAGCGTCCGTGCGGCTCGCTCCCCATCGCCTCGAGGTCAGGGTCGTGGTCCCCCTCGCGCCGGCCGTCCTTGGAACGCGAGCCGCATTTACCGCGTCGTACCGCTCCGAGGTGACCACCGGTCCATAGCCGGTCTCACGTGTACGCAGGGCGAGGTGGTTGCCGTATCGTGGCATTGAAGCCGCGTCCCGTCGCCGCGCCTGCCCTTAAAGCCGAGCAGCGGCCAGAGCCGCACAGGCCGCGCCCCGTTCGGTCTGTAGATCGCCGCACGCCGGCGTCCCGCCCGTGCGCCCGCTCTCGAGCACCCCCTCCTGCGGCACGGTTGCCGCGGTCCGGTGCCTCCTAGCGGTCCCACACGGCCTCCCCATCCTCCCCGCGCCAACCGTGCCGCCTCCCGCAGCCGGAGCGCCGCCGGACCGGAGGCCGCCGCGCCCGTGCTCCCTGGGCGCCGCCGGCCGGCCACCCACCAGCGTTTTCCCCACCGTCTGAGGCCACAAACCGGTTGAGGGTAAGCTCCTCTTCCTTCTCCACCCCTCCCCCGGCCGAATCCCCCACCGGAATGGCCCAATTCCGGCGAGCCGCGCCGCCATCCATGCCTAGGGACCACATTGCGTCTTTTCCATTAATTGCAGGGTGTTTCTCGTGAACCAGGGACCTGTTCGCGATAAATTAAGAACTTGCAGGGACCTGCTAGTAAAACCTCGTCTTAAATAGTAAATGACTTTTGCTAAAACTTTGAAAATTCGTATACAATCGTAGAAAAATCAGAAAAATGCAAACCCAATTTTGTTGGATTTGTTGTGAAATATCCTACAACTTTTATTATTCTTTCATGAGCTGTTTCCTAATATTTTTGGTATGAAAAATAGAAATGTGAAAAAACTAGATCTGCCATAACTCAAAATACATACATCCTCTGTGTCCAATGTTTGGATATGTTGTGTGTTATGTTATGCCCAGCTCCTGTACCAAAAATTGCACAAAGTTATGTTCTAAATCTTTTTATAAAAATTGTTTTCCATTTCTGCAGAATCTGTCCAAACGATTTTTGAAAATGCACCTCTGGTGAATGAATCACAATTTTATATTTAACAGAAATATTTATTCTTGAAATATGCTTGTTTTTCTTTGTAATTGCATAAGTGAAGTTTCATAATTGTTCTAGGTGTATATGCTGCATTCCTAGCTTAGGTTTGGACCATATATCATGTGTGAGAAAGTTTGAATCATTTTGATGTGTATTTATTTTTGTATGCATTTATCATGTTTGGGTGACTAGCTTTTGTTATTTTTGGTATATTTAAATTCATAGCTTTCCTAAGAGTGCATGTGTGTGTAGTGGCTTGTGTAGGTTTGGAAATGCTTCATAATACATCCCACTGAATTTGAATAAAAGCTATGGAAGCCTTTTAAAGATTAATATTAATTTAAATGGGAAAATTATCAACTACACATAAAAGGATCCAATGTGTGTGATGTAAATCATTATAAAATGATAAAGATCAACCCTTGCTGTTTGCGAAAGCTAAATTATTTTATTCACATAAAATATGTACACAACCATTATAAAAAAATAAATAATAAAGCACCGTGAGAAATTGTTTAATAGAAAGGTTATGCCAAGGTGTGTTTGTTAAGGTGAATATGGCCAACCATACTCTTCATGGTTGTCATAGGTTGTTTGTAATTAATTAAATTAAAGATTGTCAATTAAATCTTGCATCTGCATCCTCTTGTAGATCTTTCCGACGGTAGCTGTACGCGTGTGCCAGAAGGAGGAGACGGAGGAGCTGACGGAGACGTGCACCACGTCGTTGTAGAGCAAGACCTAGACCAAAGTCCAGAAGGGCCCAAGGCCAACCTTGCCATCGAAGGCAAGCCCCGGATCATTAACCCTGTTTCTAAAATTTATGCAATTATCATTGCTATGATTGTGCATTTACGTTTCAGGAGTTGAATGAAACCCTAGAGGCATGATCCTTAGGTACCTATGTTCTTTTACTAGTATGCTAGGTCGATAGCTGCTATGCTATAGGACCCGGTAGAAGTCGGGTGATGTTCATCACTCGCGAGAATAGGTTCTTATGTTGGAATCATAAGATCTTTATAAATGGATTGATCATGTGGTAAGAGCATGGGATTTGGGCTCCGGTCCAGTGGCTTTCGTGGGCTAAGCTTTTGAACGTACTAAACACTTGCCGGGAATGGGACCGGTAAGCCTAGTACCCGATTGATGCGGTAAGGGAACCTTTCCCTACTACACCTGGGGCACAACGATGTGTCCCCCTGCTTGCAACAGTGTGATACCTGCGTGAGTCTAGACGTTCGTGTGTTGGCGATCCAGTAAGCCTTGTACCAAGAAATGTAGGTTCCGCTCCTGAGCTGAAGATCGACGGGAACCGCCTGGTCGGGGTATACCCCGTTTCATTTTTGTCGGACCTTCTTGGGGTATGCATTCTTTCGTGTGTTTAGGTCCACCTTGCAAGGTTTGAATCAATCGATTGTCGGCCTCTCACCGTTATCCGAGACTGCTTAATCAACTGGCCATGATATCCCTTAATGATGGAACTTGGTGAAGTTTACTGCTTGAATTAATTGTTTGTACAATTATTGATTGAATTAGTTGGCATACTTAGAAATATTAATCAACTAGAATTTGTGCTAAAATATTGAAAGTAAGGACGTACTCTTTGTTGCTTTTCAGCAAAAGAACGCTACCGGCCAAAAAGCCTCTCATGTCTAGAGTTTGGTGATGTAGTTATCACCCAACGATTAAGTCTTGCTGAGTATTAGTATACTCAGCCTTGCTTTAAAACTGTTGTTGCAGGTGTTGCTGACAGGTGGATGAGGACAAGTGATGGCATCATGGACGGCCTCCTGTGATGTTCATCGAGCCGCTAGTTTATTTATTTCCGCTGTTTTCGAACTTTGAACCTTTACTTCCTGTCATGAACAATGGTTTGTAATAAATTGGCTTTAATCTGTGTTGTACTCTGGACTCGCCTTCGCGTGAGTTTTAATGCATATTGTGGATCCTTTGTTGGTATCTAAGTGATTTACCGGGTGTTAACCCGACAACTAACGACAGGATGATACTTTACTATTGCTTAATGACCAAAGTGGATTGGTTTTAGGCGATAGTACGGTATTTTCCTGGGCGGGTTGTCACAGTTGGTATCAGAGCGATTATATACACCAGAGTTTAAATAACAACCGTAGTCACTGGTTTTTGAATAAAACTTGCCAAGATCCGTTGTGTTTACAAAATGCGCTGGTTTGTTAAGGATGAAATAGACCGAGAGGCCCTAGAGGGAATTTTTGGGTTCTTTCAGGTGGCTTATCAACCTATGGTTTATTTTGCTAACTTCCAGCACATTTTACTTTATGTCAGATTTACATTCTTACACAACCAAACTAGATGAGCCACGTGTTTTATACGTGTGATGTACCGCATCACGGGGATTGCGAGGGTTGATGGAGTGATCCATTCCATGGATCCCATCTTCGCGTCTGTTTATGAGTTGTGTTGTCGCCACGTGTCTCATACGTGTGCCTTCCGCATGTCGATCATGCGAGGCAAGGGTACACTCCATTCAAACGGAGGGTGTCCGAGGTTGGACGCTGTCCATGCAGCGGCTTAACGCATGGATGCCGTTTCTATAGTGAATGGTAATGTATGTGGACACTTTCATGAGTGCTGGCATGAAAGGTTCGTTGTGTTTTGTGATCTTCTGCAGGTACACTAACCACATTCGTAAGTCGCGAAGCAAGTACCGATAGTCTCGACTAGTTATTATAGGGAGAGATGTAATTGTTGCCTTGCCATCGGCACTAACTCCGATTTTTGGCTTAATTGTTGGGTGAGGACGAATAGGTCGTTCTTGCATCATGATAAAAACCTGTTGAATAATAAATGGATCACAAGTGTTGTTTTCCTTAAGTAATATTCTAATAACAACAATAACAACCTTTAAACCGAATCTAAAGTGTTGTTGGACCGTCTAGTCGACCCTGTTGTCATGACCTCTTCTCAGACCTTTCTGCAGAGTTGTCGTATAGGTGATCTACACCCAAGTGCTCCCTATCTATCCAAATCCTTGTCGAGAAATCTTCTCGTGATCACAGGTTTTCAAATCTCAAGCTATACTCAAATAGTAAACCTAGGTCTTGCCGTCTTTCCGGAACACGCCACTCCGAATTTTGCACCTTTTTTTGGTCTCATGAACCTACCGAGTTGCCAGAAAATTTTGAACATTTTGGGAACTTTGGTTTTGGAATGTTGGAAATTGTCATTTCGATGCAGTGTAGCTGTCTCGAGTCTGACGATTTGGTCAATTTGAGTTTTCGTCGTGCATGTTCTACTTGTGGAACAAGTTTAAGAATGTGTAACTTATGAAAACTCAAATTTTTCAGATGGTGGGCTCGACACACAGCACTCCGAATGGTTTCGGTGATTCTAGTGGCCGCAACCAGCCGCCACCACCGCCGGACCCGACAATAGTGGCTACTCAAACCGAGATGATGCGCCAAATTCTTCTATACCGCAAAGAAGCAATCCCGGCGAAGCAGCCCCATGGGAATGAGATTAATGCCCAAGGTCAAGTAACCGAGTACAAGCACTTTCTGGATATGAATCCTCCGCAGTTCAATGGGACGGAAGAACCCTTGGATGCTGATACCTGGATTCGGGCCATTGAAGCCATGTTCGCGGTGTTTACCTTGCCATGTTCAGAAGGACGCAAGGCTAAATTCGCGGCATTGCAGCTTCATGGTTCTGCTTTAATGTGGCGGGAACACTACAAATCCATGCAACAGCCTAAGTATGAAATCACTTGGGAAGAATTCAAAAAGGCTTTCAGAGACCATCACCTTCCTAAAGCACTTACCGATAGGAAAATGAGAGAGTTATTGGCTCTCAAGCAAGGGTCGTACACAGTGTACCAATACGCGCAGAAGTTTAATAACCTCTGCCAATATAGAGGATACCATGTGGATACCGACATGAAGAAGATGGAGCTTTTTCGTGAAGGTCTAAATAGTAAATTGGCTGAACGTCTGAACCTGGTAAAATTTGACAGCTACCCCATGCTAGTGAATAAGGCTATCTCCCAGGAAGATGCCATGAAGAGGGCCCAAGCCAAGAAGAAAATAAAGGCTAACTCCATGCCCAATAATGCGCAACATTGCAAGATACGCATTATGCAGAAGACTTTCCCAGACTTCCAGCAGGCTTCATAGTCGGAAAGGTTAGTGGCTAAGTTGTCCCAGGATCGGACTCAAGAAAATCTTCACCTTCCCAACACTCAACAGCCGACTCCCAAGCCTATTGTACCTAGTCCTAATGGTAGCAATGAGCATCGTTGTTTCAAGTGTGGTGAACCAGGACACTTCGCTAGGTCATGCCTCGGCCGTGCCGCGACCAACGAGGCAAAGACCGGCTAACTCAGCCTAATCAGAGACAAGTTTCCAAACCCATCAACAAGGGGAAGAAGAAGATTGCTCAAGCCAGGAAGGGCAGACTCAGCTTCTCTTCTGTGGGTGATATTCCAGAAGGAGCACCAGTCATGATGGGCACGTTCGCTATTCGAGGCAAACCCATCCGTGTGTTGTTTGATTCTGGCGCTACACATAGTTTCATGAATGGAAAGACGCTGAGCAAAGTAGGACTGAACTCCTGCAACACCAATGACGCTTTTACAATTAAAAAGCGGGAGAGAACATCTCTTCCGAGTTGGTGACCAGGGGAGTACTCTTGGAATTAGGAAGCAAAACATTTGACACGGACCTTATCATTTTGGGGTTAGAAGGTATGAATGTCATTCTAGGAATGGACTGGATGAACCGGCATAAGGTAGTACTAGATATTTCAGAGAGAGTGGTAGAGATCAACTCACCAATTGTTGGAGCCATGACTCTATACCTACCTTTCAAGGATGGTGTGAATCCTTGTTCTTATGTGGCAATCACTTCTCAACTGGACAACATTCCAGTGGTTTGAGAGTTTGCAGATGTTTTTCCCGAGGAATTGCCGGGTATGCCACCTAAAAGAGATGTCGAGTTTGTCATTGAACTTCAGCCTGGCACAGCCCCTATCTCCAAAAGACCTTACCGTATGCCACCCAAGGAATTGGCAGAATTGAAAACCCAACTTCAAGAGTTGCTAGATAAGGGTTATATTCGCCCAAGTTCTTCACCTTGGGGTTGCCCAACTTTATTTGTGAAGAAGAAAGATGGTAGCCTGAGGTTATGTGTGGACTACCGACCTCTCAATGCGGTAACAATCAAGAATAAATACCCATTACCCCGCATCGATGTTCTTTTTTATCAGTTGGCTGGAGCCAAAGTTTTCTCCAAGATTGATCTTCGATCAGGGTATCATCAAATAAAGATCAGACCATGTGATATTCCCAAGACAGCTTTCTCCACCCGATACGGTCTTTATGAGTATTTGGTAATGTCCTTTGGTCTCACCAATGCACCTGCTTATTTCATGTATCTCATGAATTTCGTGTTCATGACGGAACTAGACAAGTTTGTAGTGGTATTCATTGATGACATCTTAATCTATTCCAAGAATGAAGAAGAACATGCAGAACATCTCCGAATTGTTTTGCAACGTTTGCGAGATCACAAGCTTTATGCAAAGTTCTCCAAATGTGAATTTTGGTTAGTGTGAAATTTTTGAGGCACACTATTTCCAAGGAAGGCATATCTGTGGATCCTAGCAAAGTACAAGAGGTTATGGATTGGAGACCACCCAAGACCGCACATCAAATCCGTAGTTTTCTGGGTTTAGCAGGCTATTATCGTCGTTTCATTCCGGATTTTTCTAGGATCGCTAAACCTATGACTGAACTATTAAAGAAGGGAGTCAAATTTGTGTGGAGCGAAGATTGTGAAAAAGCTTTCCACACATTGAGGCAACATCTGACTACAGCCCCAGTGCTAGTGCAGCCAGATAATTCTAAACCATTTGAAGTATTTTGTGATGCTTCGGGCACTGGTCTCGGTTGTGTTCTTATGCAAGAAAATCGAGTCATTGCCTATGCCTCACAATCGCTTTGACCCCATGAAGTGAATTACGTGACCCATGATCTTGAGTTAGCAGCGGTTGTTCATGCTCTCAAGATTTGGAGGCATTATCTTATGGGAAACCGCTGTAATATCTTCAGCGATCACAAGAGTCTTAAGTATATCTTCACCCAATCAGAATTGAATATGAAGCAGAGAAGATGGTTGGAATTGATTAAAGACTATGATCTAGAAGTACACTATCATCCCGGAAAAGCCAATGTTGTTGCAGATGCGCTTAGCCGAAAGGTTCACTGCAACTGCTTAACCGTGGAGTCGTATAGTGAGACTTTGTGTGAAGACTTGAGGAAGCTCCGATTGGAAATTGTGGAGCAAGGAAATCTGAATGCTATTTCTGCTGAGTCCAATCTATATGACAGAATTGTTTTGGCTCAACTCAATGATGAAGGCGTCCAGCTAATCAAATAGAAATTAGCGGAAGAAGACCCCAAATATAGTTGTTTCCACAAGGCTTCAAAAGATGTGGTGTGGTTTGAGCAACGTCTCGTAGTTCCTGTTGATCCGGAACTCCGTAAGGAAATTTTCGACGAAGCCCATCTTTCCAAATTCTCTATTCACCCCGGAAGCACCAAAATGTATCAAGATTTGAAGAAAAACTTTTGGTGGTCAAACATGAAGGTAGACATAGCCAAATATGTGGCAGAGTGTGATACTTGTCATCGAGTCAAAGCCAGCCATTTGAAATCAGCCGGTGTACTTCAACCGTTGACTATACCTTTGTGAAAGTGGGGGGACATAAGTATGGATTTCATTTTGGGTTTACCCCTGACTGCCAGAAAGAAGGATTCTATCTGGGTTATAGTGTATCAATTGACTAAGACTGCTCATTTCATCGCAGTGCACACCACTTACTCCGTCCAAGATTATGCAGAACTCTACATCGATCAAATTGTGCGCCCGCACGGGATTCCCAAGACCATTGTTTCTGATCGAGGTACTCAATTTGTGGCTCGTTTCTGGGAACAATTGCATGAATCTTTGGGAACCAAATTGATTCGTAGTTCGAGTTATCATCCTCAGACCGATGGTCAGACCGAGCGAGTCAATCAAATGGTGGAAGACATGCTGAGAGCGAGCATCATGCATTTTGATAAGAGTTGGGACAAGTGTCTATCTTTGGCAGAATTATCTTATAACAATAGTTATCAAGCTAGTTTGAAGATGGCACCTTTTGAAGCTCTTTATGGACGAAGATGCCGAACTCCTTTAAATTGGTCAGAAGCCAGGGAGCGAACGCTCTTTGGACCAGATTTAGTTAAAGACGCAGAAGAGAAGGTGGAAGTGATCAGAGAAAACTTGAAGTTAGCTCAAATGAGACAAAAGAGTTACCATGACAAAGGGACAGCACCCCGACACTATGAAGTGGGTGATTATGTATACCTCAAAGTTTCACCGACCAAAGGTGTACAAAGATTTGGCGTCAAAGGGAAACTAGCCCCACGATATATTGGCCCATACGAGATCATCGAGGTATGTGGACCAGTCGCTCATCGTATCCAACTTCCAGATCGATTCTCGGCTGTACACAATGTGTTTCATGTGACACAATTGAAGAAAGGTGTGAAAGTACCCGAGACAGAAGTGATCATGGAACCGAATGCTTGGATCGAGCCAGATTTTTCAGTAGTCGAGCATCCGCTGAGAGTGCTAGATCAAAAAGAAAGACAAACTAGGAGACATGCCGTGAAGATGTACAAGATACGATGGAGTCACCATACTGAAGAAGAAGCTACTTGGGAGACCGAGCATTTCCTCAACACCAAGTATCCAGGTTTTCTTCAATCACAAAACAGTAAGAACCTTACCCCTACCTTTGTCTTTAATTGCCGAATCTCGGGACGAGATTCCTTTTAAGGGGGTAGGCTCTGACGCCCTAGGTTTTTAATTAACGTCATTAATGCTAATGACCGAATCAGCCGAGTCAAACCGACCGACACTGGTCAAACCTAGGTCAACCTGGGTCATCACCCTGAAAACCTCGCCAATGAACCCTATTGAACCCCTTGACCAAGCCTACACACACCCATGGTCAACCCGTGGTCAAAGACACGGTCAAACCCCGCTTAAAAGCTGATGTCAGCGAATGTCGTCCGGGACTTTTGCCATGTTCTCCAAATTTCACCTAAACACTTCACATTCTACCAAAATAAAAGTTGTCCAGTTTTTCGAGGAACACAACATTTATGTTGGATGGCATTTCAAATTTTGAGCGGAAAAGGGTGAAAAACTTGGTCAACTGCAGTTTTCATCGTTCATCAAGACTCGCGTAACCCCGACTTTGCTTCGCGTTCCTGCTCAAACCGTCGAGAAAAACATAGGACGACCTTTACAAAAGTTGTAGAGGGATGTCTCACCTAAAACTTTCGTATCTACCGTTTTTGTCGCACAGTTCAACTTTTTGGAGAAACACGCAGTCAAAGTCGCGTTGACCGACTGAAAAACTGCTTGGTCGCGCTCTAGAGCGCCGATGGCGCGCCGCGTGCAGGGCATCGCGCCCGCCTTGGCGTCCGTGCGGCTCGCTCCCCATCGCCTCGAGGTCAGGGCCGTGGCCCCCCTCGCGCCGGCCGTCCTTGGAACGCGAGCCGCATTTACCGCGTCGTACCGCTCCGAGGTGACCACCGGTCCATAGCCGATCTCGCATGCACGCAGGGCGAGGTGGTCGCCGTACCGTGGTATTGAAGACGCGTCCTGTCGCCGCGCCTGCCCTTAAAGTCGAGCACGGGGCGGCGCGAGCCGGACAGCCGCGCGCCCGTTCGGTCCGCGACCGCCGCACGCCGGCGTCCCCGCCCGTGCGCTCGCTCCCCGAGCACCCCCTCCTCCGGCGCGGCTTGCCGCGGTCCGGTGCCTCCCTAGCGGTCCCACATGGCCTCCCCATCCTCCACGCGCCAACCGTGCCGCCTCCCGCACCGAGCGCCGCCGGACCGAAGGCCGCCGCGACCGTGCTCCCTGGGCGCCGCCGGCCGGCCACCCACCGGCATTTTCCCCACCGTCTGAGGCCACAAACCGGTTGAGGGTAAGCTCCTCTTCCTTCTCCACCCCTCCCCCGGCCGAATCCCCCACCAGAATGGCCCAATTCCGGCGAGCCGCGCCGTCATCCATGCCTAGGGACCACATTGCGTCTCTTCCATTAATTCCAGGGTGTTTTTCGTGAACCAGGGACCTGTTTGCGATAGATTCAGAACTTGCAGGGACCTGCCAGTAAAACCTCGTCTTAAATAGTAAATGACTTTTGCTGAAACTTTGAAAATTCGTATAAAATTGTAGAAAACTCAGAAAAATGCAAACCAAATTTTGTTGAATTCGTTGTGAAATATCCTACAACTTTTGTTATTCTTGCCTGAGCTCCTAATATTTTGGCATGAAAAATGGAAATGTGAAAAACCTAGATCTGCCATAACTCAAAATCCATACATCCTCTGTGTCCAATTTTTGGATATTTTGTGTGTTATGTTATGCCCAGCTTCTGTACCAAACATTGCACAAAGTTATGTTGTAAATCTTTTTTATAAAAATTATTTTCCATTTCTGCAGAATCTATCCAAAAGATTTTTGTAGCTAAAAATAATTAATTTTTTGTGCCCAACTTCTGCATGCTATCTTTTTATGCCAAAATGCACCTCTGGTGAATTAATCACAATTTTATATTTATCAGAAATAGTTATGCTTGAAATATGCTTGTTTTTCTTTGTAATTGCATAAGTAAAGTTTCATAATAGTTCTAGGTGTATATGCTGCATTCCTAGCTTAGGTTTGGACCATATATCATGTGTGAGAAAGTTTGAATCATTTTGATGTGTATTTATTTTTGTATGAATTTATCATGTTTGGGTGACTAGCTTTTGTTATTTTCGGTATAATTAAATTCATAGCTTTCCTAAGAGTGCATGTGTGTGTAGTGGCTTGTGTAGGTTTGGAAATGCTTCATAACACATCCCACTGAATTTGAATAAAAGCTATGGAAGCCTTTTAAAGATTAATATTAATTTAAATGCGAAAATCATCAACTACACATAAAAGGATCCAATGTGTGTGATGTAAATCATTATAAAATGATAAAGATCAACCCTTGCTGTTTGCGAAAGCTAAATTATTTTATTCACATAAAATATGTACACAACCATTATAAAAAAATAAATAATAAAGCACCGTGAGAAATTATTTAATAGAAAGGTTATGCTAAGGTGTGTTTGTTAAGGTGAATATGGCCAACCATACTCTTCATGGTTGTCATAGGTTGTTTGTAATTAATTAAATTAAAGATCATCAATTAAATCTTGCATCTGCATCCTCGTGTAGATCTTTCCGATGGTAGCTGTACGCGTGTGCCGGAAGGAGGAGACGGAGGGGCTGACGGAGACGTGCACCACGTCGTTGTAGAGCAAGACCTGGACCAAAGTCCAAAAGTGTCGGGGACAGCCCTAGGGTCCCCTTAAACAATGGGGGAAGCCTCACTTAAAACCAACAACGAAACCAAAATACGTTAAGCCTAACCATGCAGGGAACAGCCCACAGGGACTCTGACGGCCCATCAGGGCGACCCACTTAGAGAACCCCTCGAACAGGCTCCGCCTCGTTCAAGGACGCGTGCTCCCTTCGGGCGGGCTCTGCCCCGTTCAAGGGGAAGCACTTCCCTCGAGCAGGCTCCGCCTCGCTCGAGGGTACGCCCCGCCCTCGGCCGGGGTCCGCCACGCTCGAGGGCGCCCCTCACGCGTGCGCCGGCCCCCGTACACGGGCATTTAATGCCCCGACACGGGCGGGACGGCGCCATCATGCGCCGGGGCTCGCACCCCGGTGCCGCCGCACCAACTCCCCGGGGAGGAGCCCATCCCCGCTACCGTGGGAAAGGAGCGTGCGGCCGCGGCCGGTGTCGTCCCGTGACACCGTGCGCACGCTCCAAAGACGGCTAACGCGCCGAGCCCTCGAAAGGGGGCCGGCGCACCCTCGATTCACTTTCTTGTGACCCTACAGGGTTAGGTGGAGGCGCTAGGCCGGCGGACCGCCATCCCCGCCACTGTAACGGCGTGGCCGCCGTACCCGCGCGTGCAGACGCACGCCAAGCCCTGTAGCAACGACTCCGGCCCTGTGAGGCGCGTCCGGAAGGAACGCCGTTCTGCCAACTCCTGTACGCTGTACAGGCCTACGTCAGCACCTTCCTCGAGCCTATCAGAGGACTTCACCGACCGCTGCTCTACTACCCTCGAACCGCCACTGTTCGGGTACAAGTCAGGCCATGATGACCAGATCGCTGCGAGGATCACCCGGACGGCCGCCCACTCTACGGCATAGCACGTCGCACTTCTCCACGTAGCCAGATAGCGTGGCGCACATGTAATTCGCCTCCCCCTTGATCTATAAAAGGGGGGCGAACCCCCCAGCCGCGGGGGGAGAGGAGACAGCAGACAACAGAAACCTCTCACACATACCGCGTACTCACTCCTCAATTCTCCCACAACATCTTCAGCCAGGGACTTGGAAGCCTTGCTTCCTTTCCCGCCTTGCTTGTAGCCGCCCCACTACAGGCACCCCCGGTGCTAAGTAATATAGTGCCCCGAGCACGCCACTGCTGGACGTACGGCCCCCTCGGCCGGAACCAGGATAAAAACCCTGTGTCACTTGTTGCTTAGCATCGACCATTGAGGGATAGACCTCGGCTCTATCTACTGGTTAGTGTCGGGACCATATTCCGCACCGACAGTTGGCGCCCACCGTGGGGCGAAACGAGCGCCTAAGGTCATCTCGCCAATTCCCTCCATGGTGATTCGCACTGAGTACCGTGCTACACGCTACTGCATGGGTAGCTCGGACCCCCTCCCAGACGGGTTCGAAATCCGCTTCGGGGACCTGAACTTTCAAGCCACGGGGAACGGCTATCTCATGCGCCTCACTAACCGTGAGGAACTCCGCGCGCGGCGCCGAGCCGGGGTCCGCTCGGACCCCCCGCCGCACGCACGACTCCGACGCAGCGCCGCGCAGCACGGATGCCGCGGGTCCATCGACGCCACGACGCCGTCGTCGCTCGGGACAGCCGCTCGCGCCGGGCACGGTCCGAGCGGCGGGCGGCCGAGCGCGCCGCCACTCAAAGTGGCGCGCCCACCGTCACGACGGCCCGCCACCGCCCCGGCGGGACCGCGCGCGGTCTCCGGACCGCGCATCCCCATCGGGCTGCGTGGTGCTACGTCGGCCTACAACGCCAACGTCAACACCACGATGCACAGGGTTCCACCTGGCCGCCACGTCTTCGTCGCCAGGGGTCCCGGCGCCTCAGCAGGAGACAAATCATCCCTGGGCTCCGTCGACACGTTACCACCCGCCAACCGCCACGGGTACGCGGAGTGGGACTTCTCCGGCGTACCTGACCCGGTTGTGTTCCGGCGTTTCCTAGACGCTGCGGACTACTGGTTCGGCTGCTCCGACGACTCCAGCACCAGAAGTTACGACCCCGCGCGGGAGTGCTGCGCCGTCATCACCAACGACCCGGCCAATGCCGCCGGTGCGGTGGGCGCCGAGAGCGGGGGGGGGAAGTCACGCCGCCCTGGGGATCGCCGCGCGCCCGGCCGCGGGGCCAAGCGCTCCCGCCGGGGCCGACGCCGACGCGCGGCCTAGCCCAAGCCCGCGAGCTCGAGGCCAAGCCGGCGGAGGAATACCGACCGGTGCGGCCGCTCCGCGCCTCAATGGCGGGGGGAAGCCTCCCCGCGCGCGGCGAACGCGCACGGAGCCGGGCCGACAGTCCGCGACCGCATCAACATCGTCCCCAACGTCGAAAACGCGGACGCGCCCCGCGCGGCGAGCCGAAGCTCGTCGCCGCCTCGACGCCGCCGCGGGCCATGCCGGCACCCTCGACCCCCGAGGCCCGAGACATGCACCGCGAGGTGCGTACTCTCATCGAGCAAGCGGCCGTCCGGCAGCCGAGAGCTCGGCCTCACGCATCCGCCAACGGGGGGGGATGCGCGGGGCAACGAAGCCGCACCGAGAGGCGAACCCCTCGGTGCACGCGGGGGGGACCCACCGAGCAAGGGCGCACGCCGGCCAAGGAGCGGCTCCTTGACGCACGCAGGCGCCGGACCGGCGACGCCCGCAACGTCATCAACGCCGGGCGCACCGGCCAGGCGGACGCACGAGCTGCAAGGGGCTACCACCCTCGACGGGGTGGACGCTACGACAGCGCCGAGGATCGCTCCCCGACGCCAGAACCCCCAGGCACCCGCGTGTTCAGCCGGGAGATCCGCGCGGCAGCGTTCCCCCAACGCTTTCGCCAACCCTCGACGATCGTCAAGTACAACGGGGAGACAGACCCCCGCGTGTGGTTCAACGACTACCGCTTGGCTTGCCAGCTGGGCGGGGCCACTAGCGACGAGGTCATCATCCGCAACTTGCCCCTGCACCTTGGCGACGCGGCCCGGACATGGCTCGAGCACTTGCCCGCCGACCGCATCCATAACTGGGACGATTTAGTCCACACGTTCGTGGGCAACTTCCAGGGCACATACGTGCGCCCTGGAAACTCATGGGACCTGCGCTCCCCGCACGCGTGGGCCCGGCGAGTCGCTGCGGGACTTCATACGACGCTTCTCCAAGCGCTGCACGGAGCTCCCCAGCGTGGCACAGTCCGAGATCGTGCACGCCTTCCTCGAGGGCACCACGTGCCGGGACCTCGTGCGGGAGCTGGGACGCAGCCCGCCTGCGGACTCCAACGAGCTGTTCGATATTGCCACCAGCTTCGCCTCCAGGGAAGAGGCCGTGGGGGCGATCTTCGACGGCAAAAAGGGCAAGCGCTCAGAGGACACGCCCGCGGAGGGCAGCAAGTCCAAGGAGCCCCACCGCAACGACAAGCGGGGCAAGAAGGGGAAGAAGCCACGCCGCGAGGCGCGCGAGCAGGGGCGTGACGGCGGCAACGCCGAGGCCCTCGCTGTTGACCCGGCTCGACGGGGCCCTCGACCGGCCCCTCGAGGCCCGGGAGGGTTCGACGACATGCTGAAGAAGCCATGTCCCTACCACAAGACCCCAGTGCACCATACCCTTGAGCAGTGCGACATGCTCAAGAAGTTCTATGGCCGTGCCGCCGCGAAGGAGGCAGAGGCCAAGAAAGACGGAGGCGATGGTGACGCAGGCGGCTTCCCCGGCGTCGAAAATGTGTTCCTCATCTTTGGGGGGCCAACTGTCGATATGTCGACCCGGCAGCGCAAGAAGGAGCGGCACGAGGTCCTAGCCGCTGAGAGGGCGCCTCCGTCCTTCCTCAATTGGTCGGAGGACGCCATCACCTTTAGCCGGGAGGACCACCCAAACCGCGTCCCCAACCCGGGCCAGTACCCGCTGGTGGTCGACCCCATCATTGGGAACGCCCGGTTCTCGAAGGTCCTCATGGACGGAGGCAGCAGCCTCAACATCCTCTACGCGCATACGCTGCGCCTGATGGGGATCGGATTGGACCGGCCGCGGCCCAAAGACGAAGCCGTTCCACGGCATCGCGCCCGCAAGCGGGGTTCGGCCCCTCGGCGCATCGACCGCCGGTCCGGTTTGGCACCCCTAAGAACTTCCGCAAGGAGACCCTCACCTTCGAGGTGGTGGGGTTCAAAGGGGCCTACCATGCTATACTTGGGCGACCCTGTTACGCCAAATTCATGGCGGTCCCCAATTATACCTACCTGAAGATGAAGATGCCCGGCCCAAACGGCATCATCACCGTCGGCTCGTCGATCGAGCACGCGTTCGACTGCGATGTCGAATGCGTGGAGCACGCAGAGGCACTGGCGCTGGACGAAGCGCTGGTGAACACGCTGGAGAAGATGGTCAACGAAGACCTCGACCCCGCCAGCAAGCACGCCGGCACCTTCGAGGCTGCGGAGCAGACCAAGGGGGTCCCCCTCGACCCTTCAACCCCCGAGGGCAAGGAGTTGAGGGTCAGCTCCACCCTCGACCCCAAATAGGAAGTAGTGCTCGTCGACTTCCTCCGCGCCAACGCCGACATCTTCGCGTGGAGCCCCTCGGACATGCCAGGCATCCCGAGGGAAGTCGCCGAGCACTCCCTTGACATCCCGCCAAACGCCCGCGCCGTGCAGCAGCGGCTGCGCCGCTTCGACGAGGAGCGGCGACGGGCAATCGGAGCGGAGCTGTGGAAGCTTCTCGAGGCCGGATTCATCAAGGAGGTGTTCCACCCAACGTGGCTAGCAAACCCCGTGCTTGTAACGAAAAAGAATGGGAAGTGGCGGATGTGTATAGACTACACTAGTCTTAATAAAGCATGTCCTAAAGTTCCTTTTCCTTTGCCACGCATTGATCAAATCATTGATTCAACAGCTGGGTGCGAATTGCTCTGTTTCCTTGATGCCTATTCCGGGTACCACCAAATAAAGATGAAAGAGTCCGACCAGCTCGCGACCTCGTTCATCACACCGTTCGGGACGTTCTGCTACGTCACGATGCCGTTCGGCCTCAGAAATGCGGGTGCAACATACCAGTGCTGCATGCAGCACGTTTTTGGGGATCACATCGGGCGGACGGTTGAAGCATACGTGGATGACATCGTCGTAAAGACCAGGAAGGCGGACGACCTGGTTGGCGACCTTGGCGTCGCGTTCAACTGCCTACGGGCTAATGGGGTCAAATTAAACCCCGAAAAGTGTGTCTTTGGAGTGCCGCGAGGCATGCTCCTGGGATACATCGTCTCCCAGCGGGGAATCGAGGCCAACCCTGAAAAGGTCGCGGCCCTCGAACGGATGGGTCCAATCCGGGACATCAAAGGGGTGCAGAAGGTGTTGGGGTGCCTTGCCGCCTTGAGCCGCTTCATCTCGCGGCTCGGTGAGAAGGGGCTCTCGCCCTCTACCGCCTACTCAAGAAGCACGAGCGCTTCTCCTGGACCACCGAGGCCCAGGATGCGCTCGACAAACTGAAGGCGTCCCTAACACACGCCCCGATCCTCACGCCGCCGCAGGACGGCGAGCCCCTGCAGCTCTACGTGGCCGCGACCACCCAGGTGGTGAGCGCCGTGATCGTTGTGGAGCGCACGGAGGAAGGGCATGCCTTGCCTGTGCAGCGGCCAGTCTACTACATCAGTAAGGTCCTCTCAGACACGAAGACGCGCTACCCCTAGGTCCAGAAGTTGCTATACGCGGTAGTCCTTGCGCGGCGCAAGCTCCGCCACTACTTCGAGGCCCACCCCGTCACGGTGGTTTCTTCCTTTCCGCTAGGAGAGATCATCCGCAACCCCGACGCCGCGGGAAGGATCGCCAAGTGGTCCGTGGAGCTGATGGGCGAAACACTCGCCTACGCCCCACGCAAGGCTATCAAATCGCAAATCCTGGTGGATTTCGTCGCTGAGTGGACAGACACGCAGCTGCCACCCCCACAAATCCAGGCGGAGTGCTGGACTCTGTTCTTCGACGGCTCGGTGATGAAAACGGGAGCAGGCGCGGGCCTGCTCTTCGTGTCACCCCTCGGGGAGCACATGCGCTACGCAGTGCGGCTCCACTTTCCCGCGTCCAACAATATGGCTGAGTACGAGGCCCTTCTCTGCGGCCTCAAAATCGCCATTGAGTTGGGCGTCAAGCGCCTCGACGTGCGAGGGGACTCGCAGCTCGTGATCGATCAAGTCATGAAGAACGCGAGCTGCCATGATGACAAGATGGAGGCCTACTGCAAGGCCGTGCGGGCCCTCGAGGACAAGTTCTACGGCATTGAGCTCAATCATGTACCCCGCCGGTACAACGAGGAGGCAGACGAACTGGCAAAGATCGCGTCCGGGCGGATTACCGTTCCCCCGAACGTTTTCACGCGCGACATCGCGCAACCCTCGGTCGTCTTCGAGCCCTACCCCTCGAGCCATGACGGACCCTCGGGGGCTCCCTCGAACCCAACGGGTGCGGAACCCATGGACGAGGACCCCTCGAACGAGGCGTACGTGCTCTCCCTCCTCGAGGGGTACGGCTCCCACGAGGTCGACGCGATGGACATCGAGCCAGCTCCCGCTCAGAAGGACTGGCGCGAAAAGTACACCGCCTGGATCGCTCGAGGGGAGCTCCCCGCAGACCGGGCCGCGGCCAGACGCATCGTCAGGATGGCCAAATCTTTTGCCCTCGTCGACGGCGAGCTGTACAAGCGCGCCGCCTCCGGCATCCTACAGCGGTGCGTGCCCATTCCCGAGGGGTGCGAGCTCCTACGGGACATCCATGCAGGGATCTGTGGCCACCACGCCGCGCCCCGCACCCTCGTCGGCAACGCGTTCCGCCAAGGCTTTTACTGGACTACCGCGGTCGCGGACGCCAGCGAGATCGTACGCGCCTGCGAAGGGTGCCAGTTTTACACCCGCAAGTCCAACTTGCCCGCCCACGCCCTACACACCATCCCCGTAACATGGCCGTTCGCCGTGTGGGGGCTGGACATCGTCGGGCCCCTGCGGAAGGCGCCCGAGGGCTTCACCCACTTGCTAGTCGCGATCGACAAGTTCTCCAAGTGGGTGGAGGTGCGCCCCATCACGAACCTAAGGGCTGAGCAGGCGGTGACATTCTTCACCGATATCGTCTACCGCTTTGGAGTGCCAAACTCCATCATCACAGACAATGGGTCCCAGTTCACGGGCCGGAAGTTCTTGGAGTTCTGTGACAAGTTCCACATCCGTGTGGATTGGGCGGCCGTGGCACACCCACAGACCAACGGCCAAGTGGAGCGTGCCAACGGCATGATCCTACAGGGCCTTAAGCCCAGAATTTTTGATCAGCTCAACAAATCTGGGCGAAAATGGCTCCAAGAACTACCAGCGGTCATGTGGAGCCTAAGGACCACCCCAAGCAGAGCCACCGGGTTCACCCCATTTTTTCTAGTCCACGGCGCAGAGGCCGTCCTCCCCACGGATTTAGAATACGGGTCGCCCAAGGTTCGAGGCTATAACAAGGATGCTAACCAACGAGCCCGCGAGGACTCGCTGGACCAGCTGGACGAGGCACGCCTCGTAGCCTTAATGCATTCCGCAAGGTATCAACAGTCCCTAAGACACTACCAAGCACGCAAGATACGTCGACGGGATTTTAGCGAGGGGGACCTGGTCCTAAGGCTACGCCAAGATAACCGTGGGCGCCACAAGCTATCGCCCCCATGGGAGGGACCCTACGTCGTGGTGAAGGTACTCAAGCCGGGCACGTACAAGCTGGCCAACGAGGACGGTGAAGAGCTCACCAACGCTTGGAACATCCAACAGCTACGTCGCTTCTACCCTTAGCTAGGATTTTCCAAGTATTCTTGTTGTAAAAATCACATCGCCAACGCCCCAGTTGGCAACGACTATGTAAATACTTCAAGTTTAATGCAAAGGATAACTTGGCTTTCCCCTGAAACCCAAGTTACCCTCGGGGGCTAATGCGGGGGGCATCCCCCCCAAAATGGTCCCATTTTTTGCGAAAAAATAAAAACAACTCAAACGCGCTAAGTTTGTTTTCTACTTCAACTACGAGCAACGATTTGAACAGGGCGCGGGCGGCCCAGCGGGAGGAGCGCGCGAGCCAGAGATAGCCTACGCCGCGTGGATATGGCCCTTCTCTCTCGCACTCCAACCCAGCGGACCCCCCGCCGAAAACCGAACTCCCCTAAGTAAAAACTACTCGGTGAAGAAGGAGAAACAAAAAAGCGCAATGAACAAAAGGCTTCATTTCATATCGCCAAATGTTTACGACAAAGATAGTGTATTTATTTACAAAGGCCACGAGGCCAGAATATTGATACACAAAAAACGGGCCCGGGCCGCCCCGCATGTTTCGTGCGGGAGGAGCAAACGGCGTCGCCGACGTCGGGGAAGAGGAACTCCTCGAAGGCTTCGGCAAGCGACCCGGAGGCGTCGGCGGCGAGCGCGTCCACACGCTCCATGGCGACCTCGTCCTCGACACCCTCGGGAACGACGTAGCCCTCAGCCAGCGCCTCGAAGTTAACCTCGTAGTGGGACCGCACCACTCCGAGGGCCTTCTGGACACCCAGCTGCAATGCCCGGCGCATCCGCTCGGTGACATGGCCACCAAGGGCACGCGGACGGCCGGCGTGAGCCGCCGCCTGGGCCTCGCCCTCCTCGACGGCGCGGCAGGTCTCGAGGGCCGCATCGCGCAGCTCCCGCAGCCTCCCGGCCGGAGGAGTTGTAGGAAGCCCGCAGCCGCCTCGGCCCGCTCGGCCCGCGTGCCCCGGGCGGTGCGCAAGCCTGGAAACGCCAAGGCAAGAAAGAAATCAGAAAAAGGGAATGCGAGTTCCCAAACGAAAAACCAACAAAGCAAGAGTCAAACAGTGGCTCACCTTCGACTTGCTTCCTCTCCATCTCGAAGTCCCGGCGCACGGCCTCGACCGTCAGCTCGAGGCGCTTGACGGTCTCGCCTTGCTCCCGGAGGGACAGCTCCTGACTGGCGTTGGTGATGCTGAGCATAATCACCTCGCCCTCGGCCTCGGAGAGCTTGGCATCTCGAGCCGCCAAGGTCTTCCGCGTCACCTCGTGGGCGGCGCGCTCCTGCTCCAGCGCTGCACGGGCGTCGACGAGGGCGGCCTGCTCCTGCTGGAGCCGCTCCTCAGCCCCTTGGCGGGCGGTGCTCTCTTGCGGAGAGCCGCTCCTCGCCGGCGACGAGGGCCGCGGCCTTGGCGTCAAGGGCGGCCTTCGGGTCGTTGGCCTCCTTGGCGCGTCGCTCCGGCCCGCGCGCCCGCTCCTCGCCCGGCGCCGGCCGCGCCCGCGCCCCCTCGAGCGACGCGCGGAGCTCCCGGCCTCACCACGAACGTGGGCCACCTCCGCCTCCCGCTTGGCGGCCGCCGTCCGCGTCTTCTCCAAGTCCGAGCGCGCATGCCGCGCGCCTCATCACGATCGATGAGGGCCGTGCGGATCCTCTCGAGGCTCGAGCGACGCGCCGTGTCCTGCCTCGAGCTCTCGGGGAGCTCGTCGAGGGCCGTGCCGGGGCCCGTACGCCGCCACCGTCCGGCGTCCTAAGGGCGTCAGCAAGCGCGTCGAAAGCGCTGCACCGCTCCCGGAGCCGGTGGACCTCGGCGTTCACCCGGTCGAACGCATCATACTTGTCGTGGGCGCGGCACTCGAGCTCCTGGCATCTGCACACCGAGATCCGTAAGCACTATGGCACGAAAGCAGCACACGAAGACGAGAAGAAGAGGGAAACGAGCGACGACACCCTACCTGGAAGACGCGCCATGCGGGGCCGCCATGGACCTGCAACGCCTCGTTCAGCGCGCGGTCAAGCGTGGCGCCGTGGCGTCGGAGCTCGCCCAGAGCTCCTGCTCCCCCCGGGCGTCGCAAACGCCGGGGGATCATCGATGGCCCCCTCCACCTGGGCAGGGCGGCCGGCGTGGGAGGACGAGGCCTCGGCGCCGTGTCCTCGACCCCCCACCACCATGTGACCCTCGTGCCGCCTCACGAGGGCCCCCTCCTGGGGTTCCGGGGAATTCGTGGGCCAGCTGGCCCACTGATTCCACCCAGGAGGCGGGGAGTCGTCCGAGACCTCCACCACCTCCGCCTGCGGACCGCCGGCGGGCGCCGCCGCTTGTGCCGCCTCCACCGGCGCCCCCACTTGCGCCTCCGCGGCCACGGCGCGCCGGCACCGGCGCCGCGGCCACCACCTCTCGGGCCGTGCCGCCTCATCCACGGCGCCGCCACAGTCGCGCCCGCTCCGACTCCTCTCGCAGCCCGGCACCACGGGCCGTGCCTCCGCAGCCGGCGCCCTCCGCGGGCCGCACCTCCACCACGGCCGCCGCCGCGGCCCGCGTCCCCACGACGGCCGGCGCCGGCCGCTCCTCGGTGACTGCGCGGCTCCGCCGTGGCGGGCTGATCCGCCGGCCGAAGCCTCGAGGCCTCCGCCGACCCCGCGGGCTCTCGCCCGCCGCCGCCGTGCTCGCCCCCGCCCGTGACGGCCTCGACGAGCGCCGCCGGGTGGGAATGGATGTGTCCGTCCTCAGCACCTTGGCTGGAGCGAGAGGAGGCACGGTTGGCACCACCCTGCGCAGGCACAGACGGAGGATTAGAACGCCTGGACATCAACAAATCGAACCAAGCAAAAGGACGAGCTCCTTACCTCGAAGAAGAAAAGGCCCGTTTCCTCTTCCTCGAGGCCTCGGCGGATGAGGCCGGTGCAGCTGGCGCGTCTGCCGCTGCGCCTCCTAACGGCGCCGCCGCGTGCGCAGGGGCGCCCGCCCGCGCGCGCGGTCGCGCCCCGACGCCGCGCCTCCCGACGACGCCGCCGCGCGCGCAGCACGCTCGCCCCCCGCTCGCAGGCGCGCTCGCCCGCGCGCGCGGGCACGCTCGATGCGCGCACGGGCGCGCCCGCCGCGCGCGCCTCTCGTGGCGCGCGCGGCACCCCGCGCGCGCGCGCCGCCCCCGATGTCGATGGCCGGCGGCGGGCGCCGTTGCGCCCGCCCCCGGCGACTCCGCCCTTACCACCGGCGCCGGTTCCGGCGACGGGGGCGAGCCGCCACCGTCGAGGGGCCCTCCCCCTCGCCCTCTTCCTCTTCGTCCTCCTCCGAGGACGAGTACTCTTCGGTCCCCGGGGAGGAGAGCCCCGGCTCTTCGCGTCGCCGTACTCCGCGGCCCGCCGGCCGCGGCGCGCTTGATGTCGCCTCGCGCGCTCCCTCCCGCGCGCCGCCCGCTCCCGCCGGCGCCGGCCGCGCCGCCCGCCAAGCGCGCGGGAGTCGGGGGGTGGGCGGAACGGACTTGGCGATGGTGAAGTTCACCACCGCACACGGGAGCGACAATGGCGCGTCGAGAGACGGAAGCAAGACCAAGAACCAAAACAAAATTAAGAGCCAAACTCACCCGGCGGGCCGGTGGGGAGCATCTCGAGGTCCCATGGGGTCCGACCTGCAGCGGCGCACCGGGTGTCGACGGCGCTCCGCGCCCGGTGAGGCGCGTACGGCCGCTCGAGGGGTGTCGGGAGCATCCTCGACCTCGCCAGGTCGACGGGGTTGGCCGCCTCTGTCATCTCGAAGATGCAGAGCGGCCTCTCCATCAACGGCACGATCCGCCTGTGATGAAGGAAGGCGAGGACGCCCATCGCGTTCAGCCCCATCGTCGCCAGGCGCCGCAGCCGCGGTCGGGACCGACTCCCGCCGCCTCCGATGCCGGGGGCGTGGACACCCCGTAGCCCCGGGAGTCGGGCCTCTCCTTGAACACCCGACCGGTGTAGGGGGGGGAGGCCGGGCTCGGCGTTGCGCAAGTAGAACCATCCCCGCTCCCGGGCCCGGCGTTGTTCGTCGTCATGGTGCGGGGGATGTAGACGTTCTTGAATTGCCCCCGCGGGGCAAGCGACATCCCGCCGGCGCGCACCGCGCGCGAGTCCTTGGCTCCGTCGTGGGGCCGCGTGAAGAGCTCCACGCGGAAAAGGTGTACCCGCAGCTCCCGCCTGATCGGGATCCCCCGGGTACCTTTCGCAGACGCCCACGAATGTGGCCGCCTGCGAGATCGCGTTGGGGGCGAAGTTGTGCAGCTCCACTCCGTAGTGGTGGCACATCGCCCGCATGAAGGTGCTCGCCGGCGCGTTGAAGCCCCGCTCGTGGTAGCGGACGAAGCTCACCACGTAGCCCTCCGGCGGGTTGGGCGCGAGATCCGCAGCCGGCGGCACGATCCACTCCGCCGGACGTCCGTCTTCATTGGCCGCCAGCTGGCCGGCGGCGACCAGCTCGCCAAGGGCCAGTCGGGTCACCGTCGACCTCTCCCAAGCGTACGGCTCCAAGATCGTGAGGGGAGGCTGAGGCGGCGCCATGAAGGAGGCGAAGAAAAACAGGAGCGGAGGACAAGGAACGAAAGAAAGGCTCTAACGGCGACACCGCACGGTGGCAAGAGCGAGGCGAAGACGAAGGCGCAGGGGGGTGAAATGGTGAGACACTAAGGTAAAAAACCACCGTCTCCCCACTCCCTCAGATTTATAAGACGACGGGCGAGCTCTCCGGAGCGGATGCCCCGCTCGCATTAACTGCAGGGAATCTTCCCTTCACGTCGACGGACGGGCCCCACCACGACTGTAGCGGCCACGTCACTGCAGGCGGGCCATCATCACGGCGAAGACCCGCAGGGACCGAGGCGAAGCCGTCACGTCCACCTGCCACGCCGCCCACTACGTGCGCGCGCGCGCGGCCGCAGCGCCTAAAAAGACGCGCCCGCGCTGCAAAAAACCGCAGCCTCGACTGCGAGGCATTTAATGACCGGGTCCCTTGCCAAGCAAGGAGAACCCTCGAGCAGGGCGAGCCCCCGGCTCAAAACGAAAACAACCCTCGATGGGATATCGACGTGAGAAGGCCTCCCGGGACCTGCTTGACGTAAAGCAGGCACCACGGGTACCCATGCCATGTAAAACCCTCGAGCGGCACGAGCCCCCGGCTCAAAACGAAAACAACCCTCGATGGGATATCGACGTGAGAAGGCCGCCCGGGACCTGCTTGATGTAAAGTAGGCACCACGGGTACCCATGCCACGTAAAACCCTCGAGCGGGGCGAGCCCTCGGCTCAAAACGAAAACAACCCTCGATGGGATATCGACGTGAGAAGGCCGCCCAGGACCTGCTTGACGTAAAGCAGGCACCACGGGTACCCATGCCACGTAAAACCCTCGAGCGGCACGAGCCCTCGGCTCAAAACGAAAGCAGCCATCGATGGGACATCGACGTGAGAAGGCCGCCCGGGACCTGCTTGATGTAAAGTAGGCACCGCGGGTACCCATGCCACGTAAAACCCTCGAGCGGCACGAGCCCTCGGCTCAAGACAATATCAATTCTCCAGGAAAGGGCACACACGCTGTGCTACCAACCAGCGCCTCGAGGGCCGGCTCGCCCGTACCCTCGACGGCCGCGAGACGCGAAAAGACGGGGCCGCCCAGGCGCCACCCCGCACGGCCCTACTGATCAGAGGTCCGAAGCCTGACCCTCGACGGGTTCGAACAGGGCGCCTCGCATCGCAGAGTTAGGGACGACGAGGGCACGCGCATTCGAGCCGTTCCTCGGGCCCGTCGGCTCGAGGGTGCCTCACATGTCGTGTTCGAGAGCCGCCGAGGGCGGCCTAGTCGGGGGATCCCACCGAGGGAGAGCTTCCGCGCCCTCGGTCCCTAGCGAACGGGACCGAGCCCCACCTAGCAAACCCACGCAAGCGCTTCCATGGATGTGTCTCCGACCGCGCGGCCTACCCTTATCGAACGGGGCATGGGCGTCCACTTGAACCACCCGCTAGCAGCTCGACGAGGAATCCGCAATCCGCGACCCGCTCGATGGGGGTTGCGGAAACCTCACCCTCCGTCCCACGGAGGGACGGCGAGGGCGCGTTAAAAAAACAAGTCGCCAAGCTCTACCCGATCGCCTCGAACGGGCCAAGGCTCGGGGGCTCGGCGCACGGCTACACCTCCTTGAAATTGCACCCGCCGGAGACAGTGCCAGCAGCGCGTGCACCCCCGAAGCCGGCTGAAACACCGCCGATGCCGGTTGGAATATGTGCCACGCCCTCTGACCAAAGTTCTCGCGGTTAACCCCTGCAGAAGCACCCACACTCCTGCAGGGCTTCGGGGGCTAGACGCGCGGGTCCGCTGACGCGGCCCCACGGAAAGCGTTCGCAAAACAAGAAGGGAAGAACGTCCTATCAGTAGGTTCCAGCATCTGCGGGAGCCTCAATGGCAAACCCACAGATGCTCGGGGGCTACTGTCGGGGACAGCCCTAGGGGTCCCCTTAAACAATGGGGGAAGCCTCACTTAAAACCCACAACGAAACCAAAACACGTTAAGCCTAACCATGCAGGGAACAGCCCACAGGGACTCTGACGGCCCATCAGGGCGGCCCACTTAGAGAACCCCTCGAACAGGCTCCGCCTCGTTCGAGGACGCGTGCTCCCTTCGGGCGGGCTCCGCCCCGTTCGAGGGGAAGCACTTCCCTCGAGCAGGCTCCGCCTCACTCGAGGGTACGCCCCGCCCTCGGCCGGGGTCCGCCACGCTCGAGGGCGCCCCTCACGCGTGCGCCGGCCCCCGTACACGGGCATTTAATGCCCTGACACGGGCGGGACGGTGCCATCATGCGCCCGGGGCTCGCACCCCGGTGCCGCCGCACCAACTCCCCAGGGAGGAGCCCATCCCCGCTACTGTGGGAAGGGACTGTGCAGCGCGGCCGGTGTCAGTCCCTTGACACCGTGCGCACGCTCCAGTACGGCTAACGCGCCGAGCCCTCGAAAGGGGGCCGGCGCACCCTCGATTCACTTTCTTGTGACCCTACAGGGTTAGGTGGAGGCGCTAGGCCGGCGGACTGCCATCCCCGCCACTGTAATGGCGTGGCCGCTGTACCCGCGCGTGCAGGCGCACGCCAAGCCCTGTAGCAACGACTCCAGCCCTGTGAGGCGCGTCGGGAAGGAACGCCGTTCTGCCAACTCCTGTACGCCGTACAGGCCTACGTCAGCACCTTCCTCGAGCCTATCAGAGGACTTCACCGACCGCTGCTCTACTACCCTCGAACCGCCACTGTTCGGGTACAAGTCAGGCCATGATGACCAGATCGCTGCGAGGATCGCCCGGACGGCCGCCCACTCTACGGCATAGCACGTCGCACTTCTCCACGTAGCCAGATAGCGCGGCGCGCATGTAATTCGCCTCCCCCTTGATCTATAAAAGGGGGGCGAACCCCCCAGCCGCGGGGGGAGAGGAGACAGCAGACAACAGAAACCTCTCACACATACCGCGTACTCACTCCTCAATTCTCCCACAACATCTTCAGCCAGGGACTTGGAAGCCTTGCTTCCTCTCCCGCCTTGCTTGTAGCCGCCCCAATACAGGCACCCCCGGTGCTAAGTAATATAGTGCCCCGAGCACGCCACTGCTGGACGTACGGCCCCCTCGGCCGGAACCAGGATAAAAACCCTGTGTCACTTGTTGCTTAGCATCGACCATTGAGGGATAGACCTCGGCGCTATCTACTAGTTAGTGTCGGGACCATATTCCGCACCGACAAGAAGGGCCCAAGGCCAACCTTGCCATCGAAGGCAAGCCCCGGATCATTAACCCTGTTTCTAAAATTTATGAAATTATCGTTGCTATGATTGTGCATTTACGTTTCAGGAGTTGAATGAAACCCTAGAGGCATAATCCTTAGGTACCTATGTTCTTTTACTAGTATGCTAGGTCGATAGCTGCTATGCTATAGGACCCGGTAGAAGTCGAGTGATGTTCGTCACTCGCAAGAATAGGTTCTTATGTTGGAATCATAAGAACTTTATAAATGGATTACTCATGTGCTAAGAGCATGGGATTTGGGCTCCGGTCCAGTGGCTTTCGTGGGCTAAGCTTTTGAACGTACTAAACACTTGCCGGGAATGGGACCGGTAAGCCTAGTACCCGATTGACGCGGTAAGGGAACCTTTCCCTACTACACCTGGGGCACAACGATGTGCCCCCCTGCTTGCAACAGTGTGGTACCTACGTGAGTCTGGACGTTCGTGTGTGGGCGATCCAGTAAGCGTTGTACCAAGGAATGTAGGTTCCGCTCCTGAGCTGAAGATCGACGGGAACCGCCTGGTCGGTGTATACCCGTTTCATTTTTGTCGGACCTTCTTGGGGTATGCATTCTTCCGTGTGTTTAGGTCCACCTTGCAAGGTTTGAATCAATCGATTGTCGGCCTCTCACCGTTATCCGAGACTGCTTAATCAACTGGCCATGATATCCCCTAATGATGGAACTTGGTGAAGTTTACTGCTTGAATTAATTGTTTGTACAATTATTGATTGAATTAGTTGGCATACTTAGAAATATTAATCAACTAGAATTTGTGCTAAAATATTGAAAGTAAGGACATACTCTTTGTTGCTTTTCAGCAAAAGAACGCTATCGGCCAAAAAGCCTCTCATGTCTAGAGTTTGGTGGTGTAGTTATCACCCAACGGTTAAGTCTTGCGGAGTATTAGTATACTCAGCCTTGCTTTAAAACAGTTGTTGCAGGTGTTGCTGACAGGTGGATGATGACAAGTGATGGCATCACGGACGGCCTCCTGTGATGTTCATCAAGCTGCTAGTTTATTTATTTCCGCTATTTTTGAACTCTGAACCTTTACTTCCTGTCATGAACAATGGTTTGTAATAAATTGGCTTTAATCCGTGTTGTACTCTGGACTCGCCTTCGCGTGAGTTTTAATGCATATTGTCGATCCTTTGTTGGTATCCAAGTGATTTACTGGGCGTTAACCCGGTGACTAATGATAGGATGATACTTTACTATTGTTTAATGACCAAAGTGGATTGGTTTTAGGCGATAGTACGGTATTTTTTTGGGCGGGTTGTCACAAGTTGTTCTTGGGGCTCGGCGAAAGCCTTGCACTACTTCGGTTAGTGCTGACAACGGCTGCACCCGTAGGTGTAGTTACCTCGCTGGAGGCGTTGTCGTGCGGCCCCAAGTCCATTTGGTCGGCCAGGTGAAAACCTGGTCTGCCCCTTCTCGGGCAGATGGACGATGGCGGCGTTCACGTCGTTCCCACCGTGGTGGCTTCGTCCCGCTTGGCATCTTCGTTCGCCCTTCGTCAAGTTTGGTTGGTCTGCTTGCCGGTGATGAGCAGGGTGTCTGTAACAACCCAGAAATTTAGGTCTGTAATTTTTGCGAAAAATTAAAACTTTTTGCTTGAATTTGAGTGCTATCAATTTTTGAGCCAAATTGCTAGCCCTTCTCTGAATTCTCCACCAATTTATCCCATTTATAAAATATATATTTAAATTATGGTAAAATATGTGAGTTGGTTTTTCTCTGGATCTTTTGGAGTTCAAATGTGTGGAGTTTGAATTTGAGTGGGAATCAAATTCAAACTCTTAATCAAACCCTAGTTCAAAGTTTATTCCTTTATTTTGAAATCACCCAACCGGTGAACTGGGCCGTTTCTTCCTTCCTGTGCTTTGCAGCCGGCCCAGCCCGTGTCCTCTTTCAGCCCAACTAACCCGCGCAGCTCCTACCCTCTCCATCTGTCACCGGCGCGTGGACCCCGCATGATAGCTCTTCCTTAACCTCACCAACCCGCCGCGTCACCGAGCCGCACTAGCGCGCCGCCGGTCTCGCCACACCAGCTCGCGGGGCGGAGCACGGCCGGGCCGCCCGGCCGGGCGCGCACGCCGAGGGGCCGGGCGCGCGCGCGCGAATCGAGCCGGCCGGGGGAGGAAAAGTCCCATTTACCCCCGCACCGCGACCTTGCGACCGTGGAGGCGTAGAGAGGAAGCGGGCGGCGCCGCCACGGACGCCGGGCGGCACCCGGGGCGAGGGGCGCGTGCGGGTTTTCGCCATGCCTTGCGGCGCCGGGGGTTCAAAAGCAAGGGGAGGAGGGCAAGGAGCAGTCGTCCACCGCCACCAACCCACATTGGGGTTTTGCCCCCTTTCCAGAGCCGCGCCGCCGAAGGGGAAGAGGAAGGGGGAAGGTGGAAGAAGAGGAGGAGGGGCGGTGAGGGCTGGTGAGCCGTGCCGCCGCCGGCGCGTCGCCGCCGCGAGTGACGAGGACGCGAGGAGCCGGACAAGGGAGGCGCCGTACGTGACCGAGGAGGAGCCGGACCGAGCGGGGCTCCACCGTGAACATCGACACCGACGCCGCGCCGCCACCCACGCCGAGCCTGCGACGACTACACCGCCGACCCGCTGTGAGCACCGTGGCCATCCTCTCCCCTTGCACCGTCTTCCTTGACTTGTCCCTGTTTGTGGGCGTGCCTTCGAGCCGCCAGTTGCCGAGCGCGTCGCGCCGCCGTCTCCCCACGGATGACGCCCCGTCGCGCCTTGCCGGCGGGAGCCTGGGGCCGTGGCTACCCCAAGCCGCGTCGACCAAGTGTTCTCGCCAAGTTTGGTGTCCGGGCAGTTTTGCTGGAATGGGCTGAGGGCCACCCCGCGCCGCGCCGTCGTGCTCCACGCCGAACGCGCGTCGCGCCTCAAGTCCGACGTGCAGGGACGTCAATCCCGCCGTGTCGCGTCCCCGGGCGAGCCGCCGCGGTGGCATGCGTTGTCTTGCTGTGAACCGGCCGTCGTGCCGTGGGCTCTTTGTTGCAGGTGCTGGTGAGCGCGAGAGCTGGCCGGCCGCACCCACGCGCGCCATGGCCACGGCCTCGCCACCGGCGGAGACCCGTGCGCGGGCGCACCGCGCCGCGTCGCGCGCGTGGCGCCTTCCGGGCGCGAGCCTCCGGCCAAGCGTGTACCTTGCGGGAAAGAGAGCTTGCCTCCGGGCCGACGCGCACCCCGCCGCGGACCCAGACGCCGCCGCCGCCGATGACGGCGGGCGGGCGGCCGCCGCCGCCGCCGGCGCGGCGAGCGCCGAAGGGAGGGGCAAATCCCCTTTCCTCCGATTAGCGCCAGATGCGAAAGGCCCGTGGGCCTTAAGAGCCGCCCCGGCCCATCGGGCCGCTTTGGGAGCCCAACGCGCTGAGTGTGGCCCCAACCAGTGAGTTCAGGGAGGATTAGTGAACCTTTCTCATCTGGGCCAGTTGGGCCGAGCCCAGTGGGCCGTTTTCGGCCCAGTAAACCTTTCAGCCCATCATCGGCCCACGATCCCTGGAATGCTGACGTCATGCTGACGTCAGCGGCTTATTTTTCCCAAAATCCCTTTTTCTATTCTGTTTTAAATTCCAGAAAATGTTTTTAACCTTTAAAAATTCATAACTAAATCTAGGGAGCTCAGAAAAATATAAAATTAATTTCTATAAATCCGTATTTGCGAAACCTTGCTGATTGTAGGTAGTTTGGGTTCTTTTGGATCTTCTAAATTGATTCTTATTTGGAGTTTTTGCTTAGATGTGCTCCGTATTCCTATTTTCGCGTTGAATCTCGTGCCGCAGACCCGAGCTTCGACCAGGAGGACGTGGAGGACCCCGAGTACACTGCTCCAGACAGCGACTGCTTCAACGGCAACGAAGGTGTCATGTCACTCCCAACCATATAGATCCCATGTTGTTAAATAGCTGCTAGTGCTTTACTTTAATGCATTGTTCTGATGAATTGCATAACCAGTTTAATAGCCATGCCTTGATGCTTTGTTATATCCTGTTTCCTTGCTCTACTACCTGCGGGACTAGCTACAGACCCCTAGCTAGTCCCTTACCTCAACTATCCATACTTTTGTTGCTTGATTATGGATGGTGCTCTGGGTTTGGACTTAGATGTGGTTATCTCGGTGAGATTCTAGCGTGAGTTCTGGGTGTGTATCTCCTTGCTGTGTTTTGGCGGGAGTGAGCCGCTTGGTTACTTGTGAACGGCTGCCGAGGGAAGATGCGATCTGGCCTCTTACCCGAGGGTCGTGTCGTGTGGGATGGAGATGATGAGTGCTCGCTCTCGGCCCCTTAAGGAACGATTGTCAGTTGACCTTGTTTCGGATGACTATTTTCGTACAGACCGCCCGCCTTGTATTGGGCGGGGGTGCGGGGTGAGACTTGTAGTGGATAGCACCCCTCCTGTAGGAGGATCGGTGTGATCGTGTCGGGAGTGGTCTTTCCCTCCTTAGTAGACTTTGCCCCGGCGAGGCCGGGGAAGGGTTCCACAGCTTCGAGGGACCTCTCGCGGGTAGTATGAGCTCTGCCGCGGAGGCTGGGCCAGGCTCGGAGATGCAGACGGGTACTATCCACTTACTTGGGCTTCAACCGTATGGTAGGGTCGGACACCGGTGACGGCCGGTTCCGGACCTATTTGGGCGGGTACAGTTGTACAACCTCTGTAGAGTGTTTAAACCTATAGCTATAGTCCGTGTCCACTGGTTATGGACAGTCCTTCGATCTCTCACCTGACTAGTTACACTCCTCTTGTGCTTCTTCTCTCCCCCGAGTGTGTGAGCCTGGCTTCGGCCGTTGAGATGTGGGGATAGGAGCCGGTGGGCCCCACATCGCAGATGAGAGTTGGGATCTGGATCGTGGTTGAGATCCGGAGTTTTGGTGTGGAATTCCTTGAGCGGGGTGTGGACCCCTGAGGTGTGGACCTCGGAAGCGGAAGCTTCCCCGAGGTGTGGACCTCTTAGCTGTATTCTGCTTACCTTGTACGTTGCAATGCTGCTTTGCTTAAGCTTTCTACGACGTAATAGGGATATCTCATGCATAGTAGAATATACACCGCTTTTGCCTCTTTGTTGGGAAGTCGACATGACCTACCCGCTTATCGGGTAGACCCACGGTGCCTCCGACGCAGCCGGACTACGACTTCGACAACGACGGTTGGGTGGACTAGAGCTCTTCCTACACTTGAGCTGCCTGCGGATATGGAGTTTCCCGCGCTGTCATGGAGCCGCTGCTAGACGTTTTAATTATGTTCGATTCAGTCCCGATGGACTTGTACCCCGGCATGTGCCGAAGAGATGTACTCTGATTAATGTAATAAAATAAATGCTGTACTCTACTTTACTATTTTTATCTTTCTGTATGGATTTTGGCATCGCTGAGACAGGGATTGCACGTGGTAGCCCTCCTGGGACTACCACCGAGGTGCTAAGATTCGGGGTTCCGTTCGCGGAAATCCGGGACGTTTCAGTTGGTACCAGAGCCATGCTTGACTATAGGACGAGCCCCAGGAATGGTCGATAGCATAGGAAGCCGTTTCTGAACCTTGAAACTTTATATAAACCCCTTGGCTTCCGTGTGTATATAACTATACTTATATATATGCATTACCTTGATTAATTCTCACTAACTACCTTACTAACTACGCTCTAACAACGTTGTGCAGATGGCGGAAGAAGCGTGGATCCCTTTGGAGTCGGACGGCAGGAAGGTCGGAGGCTTCTGCCACTTGCTGAGGGAGTGCCTGGAGGCAGCTGGAGTAGGGACCGACCGAGTCAGCTACAAGGGGAGGACCATGGGGCACAGGGAGCAGACCCCCACTTTCCTGACCGTTACGGTGCCGGCGGACCCACGGGTGCCAGAGTTCAAGGAGGTTAAGGTGCACTGTTTTGAGAGTTCGACCACGGAGGCACACCAGACTGGCGCACGCAGAGCTCTCAAGATGGTTTGTGTCCAGCTCAGGGAGAAGCTTAAGGACACCCCGTTCAGCGTGCTTCCGACAGGGATCTACGACCCGGGTCGCTGGGACACGAGCGACCGAGCGCAGTACCTTGAGGTGACTTCTGTGGAGGAGGACAAGAAGATGCACGCAGCCAGACGGTGCATCCCGGCCCCGAACCGGGCGCTCTTCCGGCGGTACTGTGAGATCGCGTACCTGAGGTGGAAATGGGATGGATGTCTGCAGCGGGCTCAGGACCTGGAGATGGAGAGAGAGGATTTGCTTGACCAGTTGGAGGAGTCGCACGAGAGGAACGGAGAGCTGGTACAGCTTGGACCGCGGCAGCAGCCGCAGCCAGCACCGAGAGGGACACCAGAGGATCGCTACACCGGAGGCACGGGCCGAGGGCAGAGCGGAGAGTTGCACCGGCTACGCGTGGAGGCCACGCGTGAGGACAGAGTGAGGCTTGCAGAGGCGAGGGACCAGTTGGAGTCGGTTGGAGCTGCAGCAGCTGACTATCAAGTAAAGGTGTGGGATCTTCAGGAGTCGAGTCGACACAACTACCACCACTTGTGTTACCTCGGTGGACTGGTCTACGAGGAGAGAGACCGAGCAGCCAGGACCCGCACGGCCTGGGAGCGTTCCGACCAGCAGAGGCTGAGAGAGTTGGAGGAGCTCTCCGCGCAGCTACCCCCTAAGAAGAGGCCCCGACTGAGGACAGAGACCTTCGAGCTACCCCCGACACTCCTACCACGTGTACGCCCGTACCCGAGAGGTTCTCAGGACACAGCAGAGATGGACCGTGCTCTTCAGGATACCCGAGACTACTACGGAGGACCGGCGATCAGGGTGCCGGGTTACCCAGGGACTCACTCACCGCCGTTCTACTCGGTTCCACCAGACTCCAGCCCAGAGGCACCTCAGTGTACCCCGTGATGGGAGTAGAGATCTAGCAGTAGATTCCGAGTCGTTGTAAGGAGTTAGATGTAATGCTACCGCTCATGTTGTCATGCCTGTAGTAGCTACCCCATGATGTACCATGCGTTAGCGTGATGTGTTGCCGTGCACCCTCGAAGGTCGTTGGAGTAAACCTCGAGGTGCACCCCTTTTGTATGGTGGCATTGATTGAGTGACATGGATCTTTATGGTTTCTTCCGGATTTCATGCTTCTTTATGTCTGTATGAATTCTCTGACTGTTAGCAGGATTACTCCTTTATAGTTAATAACCTTGATAAATATATTCTCCCTACCACTACTGACTCTTGCAACTGGAACAGATGTCGGGAGCAAGGAGGTCCGGGCGACTCCTGGCCCGTTTCGAGGAGGTCGTTGGGGACGACGGAGGGGAGGATGCTCCTAACCCAGCGGGAGCGAGAGGCCGCGGACGCCGTGGAGGTCACGCGCCACGAGGCGGGCTCCGCGGAGGCCCGGCGGTGCCGCGGAGGCCGAGGAGGCCGAGTTGGCGGTCGAGGAGCCGCGCACGACGACGAGGGAGCTCGGAGAGCGAGGAGCTCGAGCACGAGCAAGTACCCCGCCCCGAGGGAGGAGCAAAGCCGAGGCTCGGGGACACGAGGTGCCACCACCGCCACCTCCCCCGAACTTGGCCGATGTGATGGCAGTGCAGACTCAGCTGATGCAGACGATCACCCAAATGCTAGCTCAGAACAACAACAACAACAACCACAGGGGTCAGAACCGCAACGCGCCAGAGGGTTTCCAGAAGAAGGTTGAGAACTTCAACAAGTTGCGACCGCCTACCTTCGACCACTCAGCAGACCCGATGGACGCAGACAACTGGCTACGTGAGATTGAGAAGAAGATGGAGCTGACTGAGCTCACTGAGGAGGAGTGTGTGACCGTGGCCGCGCACCAGCTGGTCGGCACAGCCAGTGCGTGGTGGGATAGCTACTGTGACTCGCACCGGGACCCGTTGCACATCGGGTGGGACGAGTTTGTGGAGGCCTTCAGGAGCCACCACATCCCAGATGCAGTGATGGACAGGAAGGCTGACGAGTTCAGGCACCTCAAGATGGGAAACATGTCAGTGCAGGAGTACGCCAACCGCTACCAGGAGCTGATGAGGTACGTGCCAGACGACACCGACACAGAGAAGAAGAAAGTCTACTGGTTCAGGAAGGGGCTGCACAAGGGGATGGCACACCACTTGTCCGCTCACGACTGCCCGACACTTCGCTCCATTATCGACAAGGCACTGATCGTGGAGAGGTCAAGGCTTGAGTACATGGAGGTTCGAGGAAGCAAGTCCAAGCGCACAGACCAGGCAGGACGCTCAGGACCACCTCAGAGGCAGAGGACAGGTTACGCTCAGGGCCACCAGACCCAGCAGAGGCACCACGTCACTCGCGTCTCGGCCCGCGAGCGAGCCAACCTGGGCGGGAGTGGAGGACGAACAGCTCGGAAACCAAGACCACCACGCGCGCCGACGGACGGATCCAAGGTGACTTGCTTCAACCGCCGTCGGGTTGGGCACAAGTCGTTCGAGTGCCCACAAGCGAGCGCCACCGGGGAGTCGAACCGCGGCTCTCGGTTCCGGACCCCCGCCCAAGCCACCAACACCGGGAGGACGGCCACCCCGTACACAAGCAGAGGTCCGCTCGGGCCCGCCGCCCACACGAGGCCGTCTGAACCACCTCACCGCCGAGGATGCAGCAGCCGCACCCGACGTCACACTTGGTGAGTTCCTTGTTGACTCAGTTTTGGCAACTATTTTGTTCGATATCAGAGCTCAGTTTTCATATATTTCTACCAAGTTTGTTAACAAAAGGTCTTTAACAACTAAGCCTCGACCAAGGCCTATCTTGACTAGCTCTCCGCTAGGAGAGAAGAGGAGTACGTTAGAGTGCAGGGGAGTGAGGATGGTGTTTGAGGGGCAGCAGTTCACGGCAGACTTGACAGTTTTGGAGTCTACCGGGATAGACGTGATCCTAGGGATGGATTGGTTGGCACAAAGACAACGGGGTAGTCTCTTGCAACCCCGCAGTTATACAACCTAGAACACCCCAGTGGGACTATAGTTCGGATCGAACCACAGAGTCCGAAGGCTGCTACGATGATGTGCAACATGAGTGGGAAAGAGATTGAAGAAATTCCAGTGGTCCGTGAGTTTCCGGACGTGTTCCCAGAGGAGCTTACGAAGTTACCCCCAGACCGGGACGTGGAGTTCGTGATTGAGCTGATGCCGGGGGCGGGGCCCGTTGCAAAAAGTCCGTACCGGATGTCGTCTGACGAGCTGGACGAGTTGAAGAAACAGCTCAAGAAACTGCTCGAGCAAGGGTTTGTTCGGCCGAGTGCCTCACCGTGGGGTTCGCCAGTGCTCTTCGTGGAGAAGAAAGACGGCACAAAGAGGATGTGCATCGACTACCGCACGCTCAACTCGATGACAATCAAGAACAAGTATCCGCTACCCAGAATCGAGGACCTGCTGGATAGGCTCAAAAAGGCAAGGTTCTTCTCCAAGATCGACCTGAGGTCAGGTTACCACCAGATGAAGATCCGAGAGCAGGATATTCCCAAGACAGCCTTCACCACACGTTACGGCTTGTACGAGTTCGTGGTGGTTTCTTTCGGGCTGACCAACGCCCCTGCTTACTTCATGAACTTGCTAAACAAGGTCTTCATGGAAGAGTTGGACAGGTTTGTAGTGGTGTTTATCGACGATATCTTGATCTACTCTGAGACCACGGAGGAGCACGAGGAGCACCTGAGGGTCGTGCTAGAGAGGCTGAGGCAGCAGAAACTGTACGCTAAGTTCAGCAAATGCGAGTTCTGGATGGAGAAGGTCGCGTTCTTGGGACACGTGTTGTCAGCAGAGGGGATAGCCGTGGATCCGTCCAAAGTAGAGTCAGTGACCAAGTGGGAGCAGCCGTTGAATGTGACAGACGTCAGAAGCTTCCTTGGGTTGGCAGGATACTACCGAAGGTTCATTGAGAACTTCTCCAAGATCGCAAAGCCAATGATAGAGTTACTCAAGAACAACACAAAGTTTGAGTGGTCAGAAGCGTGTGAGAAGAGCTTCCAGGAGTTGAAAAAGAGACTCACCACAGCCCCAGTGCTTACCTTGCCAGATATCAAGAAAGACTTTGTGGTCTACTGTGACGCTTCGAGGCAAGGACTCGGATGTGTGCTGATGCAGGAAGGGAAAGTTGTGGCTTATGCTTCCAGGCAGCTGAAGAAACACGAGGAAAACTACCCGACACACGACTTGGAGTTGGTAGCTGTTGTGCATGCACTCAAGATCTGGAGACACTACCTGATAGGGAACAAGTGTGAACTGTTTTCCGACCACAAGAGCCTGAAGTACTTCTTTACACAGACAGAGCTGAACATGAGGTAGAGGCGATGGTTAGAGCTGATCAAGGACTACGACGTCGAGATCAACTACCACCCAGTCAAAGCCAACGTCGTGGCAGATGCACTGAGCCGGAAAACATATTGCAACAACCTCATGGTAAGAGAAGAGCAACCTGCTCTACACGAAGAGCTAGAAAATCTGAGAATCGAAATTGTAGACCAAGGCCAAGTCAACGTGATGCAAGTGACCTATGACCTGGAGGAGCGAATCCGAACAGCCCAGAAGGCGTGTGCAGAAATCAAAGCTCTGCGAGAACTGATGAAACAGGGTAAAGCAGAGGACTACCGGGTAGATGAACAGGGAACCGTGTGGTTGAAAGAACGGATCTGTGTACCACAAGACATGGCACTTCGGGAGCAGATCATGAGAGAAGCTCACGACTCGAGGTACTCGATCCACCCAGGCAGCACCAAGATGTACAGAGATCTAAAGGTCCGATACTGGTGGAAGGACATGAAGAAGGATATAGCACACTACGTGGCCTGTTGCGACACCTGTAGCAGGGTGAAGATCGAACATCAGAAACCTGCCGGTTTGTTGAAGCCGTTGGCTGTTCCAGTTTGGAAGTGGGAGGACATCTCCATGGACTTTGTGGTGGGTCTTCCTCGAACACCAAAAGGGAATGACTCGGTTTGGGTCATAGTGGACAGACTGACCAAGGTGGCTCACTTTGTGCCGGTGAAGACCCGGTATGCAACCGAGAAGTTGGCAGAACTGTACGTAGAGCACATACTCAGGCTGCACGGGGCACCCAGAAGTATTGTATCTGATCGAGGACCACAGTTTGTCTCCAAGTTTTGGCAGAGCTTCCACAAGCTTATGGGCACCACTCTTAGCTACAGCACAGCTTTTCACCCATAGACAGATGGCCAGACAGAGAGGGTCAACCAGGTGTTGGAGGATATGCTACGAGCGTGTGCACTCACCTATGTCACCGATTGGGAGAGCAGTTTGCCGTTTGCAGAGTTCTCGTACAACAACAGCTTTCAAGCAAGTCTCCGGATGGCACCCTTTGAGGCCCTCTACGGGCGGAAGTGCAGAACCCCGCTAGCTTGGTCAGAGGTGGGAGAGCGGACACTGTTTGGGCCAGCAATCATTGAGGAAGCAGAGGAGAAAGTTGAGAAAGTTCGTGAGAACTTGAGGATCGCTCAAAGCCGTCAAAAGAGCTATGCCGACAAAAGAAGAAGAGAGTTGACTTTTGCAGTTGGCGACCGAGTGTACTTGAAAGTCTCACCGCTTCGAGGAACTAAGAGGTTCTTGGTGAAGGGAAAACTTGCACCGAGGTACGTAGGGCCGTACCCTATCACCCGAAGGATTGGAAGTTTGGCCTACCAGCTTGTGCTACCCGAGGCAATGGCAGGAGTACACCCAGTGTTTCACGTGTCACAGCTGAGAAAGAGCGAGAAGGCAGTGGAGGCTAAGCAAGTGCCCATGGAGTTGCTTGACTTGCAAGACAACCTTGAGTATGCAGAGTATCCTGAGAAAATCTTGGACCGAGATGTCAAGGAGACAAGGAGAACAACCATTCCTTTATGTAGAGTGTTGTGGAGCAACCATACAGAGCGGGAAGCGACGTGGGAGAAGGAAGCTGACCTCAGAAAAGAGTACCCTCACTTGTTCACGGAGGAGGTCGAGGACTAAATCTCGAGGACGAGATTCTCGGTGGTGGGGGAGAATGTAACAACCCAGGAATTTAGGTGTGTAATTTTTGCGAAAAATTAAAACTTTTTGCTTGAATTTGAGTGCTATCAATTTTCGAGCCAAATTGCTAGCCCTTCTCTGAATTCTCCACCAATTTATCCCATTTATAAAATATATATTTAAATTATGGTAAAATATGGAGTTGGTTTTTCTCTGGATCTTTTGGAGTTCAAATGTGTGGAGTTTGAATTTGAGTGGGAATCAAATTCAAACTCTTAATCAAACCCTAGTTCAAAGTTTATTGCTTTATTTTGAAATCACCCAACCGGTGAACTGGGCCGTTTCTTCCTTCCTGTGCTTTGCAGCCGGCCCAGCCCGTGTCCTCTTTCAGCCCAACTAAACCGCGCAGCTCCTACCCTCTCCATCTGTCACCGGCGCGTGGACCCCGCATGACAGCTCTTCCTTAACCTCACCAACCCGCCGCGTCACCGAGCCGCACTAGCGCGCCGCCGGTCTCGCCACACCAGCTCGCGGGGCGGAGCACCGGCCGGCCGCCCGGCCCGCGCGCACGCCGAGGGCCCCGGCGCGCGCGCGCGCGAATCGAGCCGGGCCGGGGGAGGAAAAGTCCCATTTACCCCCGCACCGCGACCTTGCGACCGTGGAGGCGTAGAGAGGAAGCGGGCGGCGCCGCCACGGACGCCCGGGCAGACCCAGCAGGGGCAGTGCTGGGTTTTCGCCATGCCTTGCGGCGCCGGGGGTTCAAAAGCAAGGGGAGGAGGGCAAGGAGCAGTCGTCCACCGCCACCAACCCACATTGGGGTTTTGCCCCCTTTCCAGAGCCGCGCCGCCGAAGGGGAAGAGGAAGGGGGAAGGTGGAAGAAGAGGAGGAGGGGCGGTGAGGGCTGGTGAGCCGCGCCGCCGCCGGCGCGTCGCCGCCGCGGAGTGACGAGGACGCGAGGAGCCGGGACAAGGGAGGCGCCGTACGTGACCGAGGAGGAGCCGGACCGGAGCGGGGCTCCACCGTGAACATCGACACCGACGCCGCGCCGCCACCCACGCCGAGCTCGCGACGACTACACCGCCGACCCGCCGTGAGCACCGTGGCCATCCTCTCCCCTTGCACCGTCTTCCTTGACTTGTCCCCCGTTTGTGGGCGTGCCTTCGAGCCGCCGCTGCCGAGCGCGTCGCGCGCGCCGTCTCCCCACGGATGACGCCGCGTCGCGCCTTGCCGGCGGGAGCCTGGGGCCGTGGCTACCCCAAGCCGCGTCGACCAAGTGTTCTCGCCAAGTTTGGTGTCCGGGCAGTTTTGCTGGAATGGGCTGAGGGCCACCCCGCGCCGTGCCGTCGTGCTCCACGCCGAACGCGTGTCGCGCCTCAAGTCCAACGTGCAGGGACGTCAATCCCGCTGTGTCGCGTCCCTGGGCGAGCCGCCGCGGTGGCATGCGTTGTCTTGCTATGAACCGGCCTTCGTGCAGTGGGCTCTTTGTTGCAGGTGCTGGTGAGCGCGAGAGCTGGCCGGCCGCACCCACGCGCGCCATGGCCACGGCCTCGCCACCGGCGGAGACCGGTGCGCGGGCGCACCGCGCCGCGTCGCGCGTGTGGCGCCTTCCGGGGCAGCGGGCCTCCGGCCAAGCGTGTACCTTGCGGAAAAGAGAGCTTGCCTCCGGGGGCCGACGCGCACCCCCGCGCGCGGACCCGAGACGCCGCCGCCGCCGATGACGGCGGGCAGGCAGCGCCGCCGCCAGGCGCGGCGAGCGCCGAAGGGAGGGGCAAATCCCCTTTCCTCTGATTAGCGCCAGGATGCGAAAGGCCTGTGGGCCTTAAGAGCCGCCCGGCCCATCGGGCCGCTTTGGGAGCCCAACGCGCTGAGTGTGGCCCCAACCAGTGAGTTCAGGGAGGATTAGTGAACCTTTCTCATCTGGGCCAGTTGGGCCGAGCCCAGTGGGCCGTTTTCAGCCCAGTAAACCTTTCAGCCCATCATCGGCCCACGATCCCTGGAATGCTGACGTCATGCTGACGTCAGCGGCTTATTTTTCCCAGAAATCCCCTTTTCTTTTCTGTTTTAAAATTCCAGAAAATGTTTTTAACCTTTAGAAATTCATAACTAATTCTAGGGAGCTCAGAAAAACATAAAATTAATTTCTATAAATCCGTATTTGCGAAACCTTGCTGATTGTAGGTAGTTTGGGTTCTTTTGGATCTTCTAAATTGATTCTTATTTGGAGTTTTTGCTTAGATGTGCTCCGTATTCTTATTTTCGCGTCGAATCTCGTGCCGCAGACCCGAGCTTCGACCAGGAGGACGTGGAGGACCCCGAGTACATCGCTCCGGACGACGCTCGCTTCAACGGCAACGAAGGTGTCATGTCACTCCCAACCATATAGATCCCATGTTGTTAAATAGTCGCTAGTGCTTTACTTTAATGCATTGTTCTCGATGAATTGCATAACCAGTTTAATAGCCATGCCTTGATGCTTTGTTATATCCTGTTTCCTTGCTCTACTACCTGCGGGACTAGCTACAGACCCCTAGCTAGTCCCTTACCTCAACTATCCATACTTTTGTTGCTTGATTATGGATGGTGCTCTGGGTTTGGACTGAGATGTGGTTATCTCGGTGAGATTCTAGCGTGAGTTCTGGGTGTGTATCTCCTTGCTGTGTTTTGGCGGGAGTGAGCCGCTTGGTTACTTGTGAACGGCTGTCGAGGGAAGATGCGATCTGGCCTCTTACCCGAGGGTCGTGTCGTGTGGGATGGAGTTGATGAGTGCTCGCTCTCGGCCCCTTAAGGACCGATCGTCAGTTGACCTTGTTTCAGATGACTATTTTCGTACAGACCGCCCGCCTTGTATTGGGTGGGGGTGCGGGGTGAGACTTGTAGTGGATAGCACCCCTCCTGTAGGAGGATCGGTGTGATCGTGTCGGGAGTGGTCTTTCCCTCCTTAGTAGACTTTGCCCCGGCGAGGCCGGGGGAAGGGTTCCACGGCTTCGAGGGACCTCTCGCGGGTAGTATGAGCTCGCCGCGGAGGCCGGGCCGAGCTCGGAGATGCGAAGGGTACTATCCACTTACTTGGGCTTCGCCCGTATGGTAGGGTCGGACACCGGTGACGGCCGGTTCCGGACCTATTCGGGCGGGTACGGTTGTACAACCTCTCGCAGTGTTTAAACCTATAGCTATAGTCCGTGTCCACTGGTTATGGACAGTCCTTCGATCTCTCACCTGACTAGTTACACTCCTCTTGTGCTTCTTCTCTCCCCCGAGTGTGTGAGCCCGGCTTCGGCCGTTGAGATGTGGGGATAGGAGCCGGTGGGCCCCACATCGCAGATGAGAGTTGGGATCCGGATCGTGGTTGAGATCCGGAGTTTTGGTGTGGAATTCCTTGAGCGGGGTGTGGACCCCTGAGGTGTGGACCTCGGAAGCGGAAGCTTCCCCGAGGTGTGGACCTCATAGCTGTATTCTGCTTACCTTGTACGTTGCAATGCTGCTTTGCTTAAGCTTTCTACAGCCAGAATAGGGATATCTCATGCATAGTAGAATATACACCGCTTTTGCCTCTTTGTTGGGAAGCTGACATGACCTACCCGCTTATCGGGTAGACCCTGGTGCCTCTGACGCAGAGCCGGACTACGACTTCGACAACGACGGTTGGGTGGACTAGAGCTCTTCCTACACTTGAGCTGCCTGCGGATATGGAGTTTCCCGCGCTGTCATGGAGCCGCTGCTAGACGTTTTAATTATGTTTGATTCAGTCCCGATGGACTTGTACCCCGGCATGTGCCGAAGAGATATACTCTGATTAATGTAATAAAATAAATGTTGTACTCTACTTTACTGTTTTTATCTTTCTGTATGGATTTTGGCATCGCTGAGACAGGGATTGCACGTGGTAGCCCTCCTGGGACTACCACCGAGGTGCTAAGATTCGGGGTTCCGTTCGCGGAAATCCGGGACGTTTCAGTGTCCGTGGTGCTCCTGCTTGCAGGCTAGATGTTGGCTCCTGTTTATCTCTCGGTGTTGTGGTGTTGGTTGTCGTAGCTCTTCTCTTTCAGATTGTTTAGTTTGTTCCTTTCTCTGTTGTTTGTGCTCTGAGCACTTTGGGTCCGCCCAATGTCGTCTCGTTGTAACTATTTCTCCTCTCTTAATGAAAAACGTTCTTTGCACTGAAAGTGCATCTAGGCCCCTAAGTGGATTTTGGTGAATTGAATGACAAGGCGATTAAAGGACTAATGAATTTGTTTAAGATTGTGAGCAGGTTTTCTTTATATATTCATGAGGAACCATTGAAGTATTCAATTATGGATGTATATTATGGCTCACATTGACAAAGACAAGTATATGGTGCAAGCCTTCATGAGTTTATTGAAAGAGAATAAGATGACGAGTGTACACACTATGGTTCTAAAATTGGAAGCTTGCACATCCGTTGTCAATCAAGATCAAGCATCTGAAGCGGGGTTTTCAAGTGAAAGATCAATTGGGTATGAAGCAAACTGGAACTCAAAGTGGATTAGATAAGTGATGAAGAGATCAACCGAGATGTCTAGGGTGAGGGACTAAGCAATCTTTGGGGCCGTAGCTAAGCCGCCATTAGTGTTTTGCTAAGGTGAAGTTCTAGCATCCGTGGGGTCTTCAAGTATCATATTCAAACCTTAACCGAGGGAAGCTTTGCAAGTCATCAACTTGTTTAGATTGGCAATATGGAGTGACTTACGAATCTGAGTGTGCATTCCTATGCTATATGGAAAGATTCTAAGTCACTAGCTCAAGTATGGACGTGCTCAAGTCAAAGGCTATGTTGAAAGCCCTCAAGTGGATATTGTTCAAGTATGGCAAGAATTGAAGTTGTTCAAGCTCAAGAGATCAACGGAGCTCTTTTATTCTTTTCTTGAGTATAGGTATGCCGTACTATCAAGAGGGATGCAACTTAGCGAGTTGACCAAGTCAAAGTGCTCTTTAGTTGACCTATGTGAGATCTAGCCTTAGAGTGTGCTAACAAACCCTCCTAACCTAACTTGGGTCATTTCATCTTGGTGGTGAAGTGTTAGTTTCTTAGAAAAAGGTTTTGGGGGTATCTCGGGCCTGACCGGTCTGACCGATCAGAGGCACCAGTCTGACCGGTGTCGCTAGCCCAACGGCTAGTTTTTCAAACACCGGTCTGACCGATGTGAGGCACCGGTCAGACCGGTGCCACCCGAGGACTAACAACTAATTTTCTCTTTTGAGGGGTATAAATACCCCTAGCCTTCTTCAGGTAAGGGTTGCTGTTTCTAGTGAGTTTGCTGAGGTCCCAGGCCATTTCTAACTAGCTCTTAGACTTAGTGGCTTTCCCCAACCCTCTCTTTGTGAGATTTGTGGATTCAAGCCATTTTCTTTGTGTTGGGTTGAGAAAGTGAGATTAAGAGTGACCTAGTGAGCTAACAAGAGCTTGTCCATAGCTTGAGCACTTTGGTTTCGCATCTACAAGCTTTGAAGCGTTTGTTACTCTTGGAGGTTTGCCTCCTAGACGGCTAGGTGTCGCCGGCTAGCTCCCAAGGTTGTGGTGAGCAGCAGGAAGTTTGTAAGGGTTGCGATCTTGCCTCTTCGTGGAAAAGATCCCCTTATTGGAAAGGAGGAAAGTGGTTGACAGAGACCCGGCTTGTTGTGGGAATCGTCCCTTACAAGCTCCTCAACGGAGACGTAGCCATTCCTTAGTGGGTGGTGAACTTCAGGAAACAAATCCTTGCTTCTTCGTGTGGTTTGGCTCTCTAAGTTGTTTTTCTAGCATAATTACATTTGCTTCCACTTCGATCTACTCGGGTGTGCTACTTGTGTGTGCAGGGATCATTACCCTGCTTGTGTTCATCTACCAAGGCCACACACCAAGTTCGGTTCATGCTAGAAGTCAAGAGGTGCTTGAAGTTGTTTTTGCAGGTGTTCAGTATCACACCGGTCTGACCGGTGAGGCACACCAGTCTGACCGGTGTCACCTGTGAATTCCACTGCCTGACCGATCTGACCGGTCACCGCCACCGGTCTGACTGGTGGAGCACTGTCAGCTTAAGTGGTTGGGAAAAAAAAGAGTTTAATTTGGTCGTCACACCTATTCACCCCTAGGCGACATCAAGGTCCTTTCAATTGGTATCAGAGTTTGGTGCTCCGATTCGAGCTTAACCGCTTGGAGTTCTTCGATGTCGACAACTTGTGAGGTACTGTTTGAGCCTCTAGCTCTAGATGCCTCAAACTACTCGTCTTGGTGCTCTAATGTTCTCATTGCACTTAAGGTTTTGTGCCCTACCGCTGAGAGCATTATGGTTGCGAGTATCCTTCCAAAGGATGAGACATGTGTCTCACCAATGGACTTGGAGAAGAAGCAACTCAATGCCATTATTACTAATCTTTTGTGTAGTTGTGTATGTAAAGAACTAAAGTATCTTATTCTAAAGAGCAAAAAGATTTGCGAAGATGCTCATCTCATTTGGAAATTACTACTTGAGTTGGTAAACACCAAATGGGATGAACTCGAGAGCGATGATGAAGATGAGTCAGTGGAGATGTGTCCTACCTCTACAACATCCATTGATCACCAAGCATTAACCCTCGAGCAAAAAAAAGATCAAAGAAGCGAACATGCCGTCCCTCTGCAGGGACCGGTCAGACCGGTGACACCCACCGGTCAGACCGGTGTCGGCAGGGGCACATCATCTTGCTTGATGGCCAAGAAGGAAAAGAAGAGCAAGAAGAAAAGACAAGCCAAAGGGGCTGAGGGCCAGAAGATTGAAGCATCAAGCTCTCCGTCAAGAGAACTTGAACTTCTCAAATCCGAGCTTGCATCTTTGGTTTGTAAGTATGAAACTTTGGCTAACAAATATGATCATGACATCAAATCCTTTGCATGTAGAGCTAAAATAGAAGAAGAAGCCAATGATGATCTAGAAGCCAAACTAGCGAAGCTCACTAGTGAGCATATGGTTCTACAAGCTAATCATAATGAACTTGAACATTCCTATGAGAATCTTGTCGATTCTTATGCAACACTAGAGATAGCCCATGAGGTTGTGCTTTGATCGGTAAAATCTATACAACCTCCACCTCACACATGCACATGCTCACAAGCTCACGTTAATTTATCTTGCGCTAATGATTGTTTGTCTCAAGCAAGCCAATCTAGCATTGAGTGTGTACTTGTAGAATCTTGTGATGACCTCATTGCTAAAGAAAATGATAAACTAAAGCAAGAGGTTGAAAAGCTACAAAAGGACTTGTATGTGTTGTAGGAGAAGAGCAAAGTGCAACCTTCTCAAGATAACCGTGAAAGCATGGTGAAGAAGCTTGAGAAGGGATCAACCGTCACTAGATCAATCCCTCAACAACATACAATGACCCACAAGAACAAGATTCAAGAAAAGAGCAAGATTGGGCAAATCAAATCCCAATATCGCCCAATCAAGCACAAGACACAAGAGTCAATCTCCAAGAAGCCTAGAAGCTCCAACAAGTGGAGGGTGTGCTACAAGTGCAGAGAGAAGGGACACTTTGCCGACTCATGCCTGTGACGCCCCAGGTTTTTAATTACCGTCATTAACGCTAATGACCGGATCAGCCGGGTCAAACCAGTCAAACCTCGGTCAAACCTAGGTCAACCTGGGTCATCACCCGAAAACCTCGCCAATGAACCCCAATGAACCCCTTGACCGAGCCTACACACACCCGTAGTCGACCCTTGGTCAAAGACACGGTCAAAACCGGCTTAACCGTTGACGTCAGCGAATGTCGTCCGGAACTTTTGCCGCGTTCCCCAAAATTCACCTAAACACTTCAAAATCTACCTTTATGAAAGTTGTCCATCTTGTTGAGGGACACAACTTTCATGTAGATTGGCATTTCAAATTTTGGGTGGAAATTGGTGAAAAACTTGATCGATCGACAGTACCCCCTGTTTTCCAGAACATGCCGACATTCAATATTGGCACGACGTTCCTGCAAAATCCGTTGAGAAAAACACTAGACAGCCTTTACGAAAGTTGTAGAGGGTAGTTAGATCTACAACTTTCCTATTCATTGCTTTGTGCACTTTTATTCAATTTTTGGGAGAAAAAGGCGATGAAACGGGGCCAGTCCGCATACATCCAGGCGACATCGCGCCGCGCTGCGACGCTGTCGGGCATACTCCCCTGGTACTCATGCAAGGAAGGAGGAAGAGTAGAAGACGGACTCCTACTAGAATTCCCCTGTACTCCTACTAGGACTCCTGCCTTGTAACCGACTAGGAACCCGCCCCCTGGACTATATAAAGGAGGGCCGGGTACCTAGGAGGACATCCACAATCCCTCCGGGGAACAACCCAAGCGCAGGGCGCAATACTACTCCAAACATGACGTAGGGTAGCTACTCTGGCTACCCGAACCTGTATAAATATTGTGTCTTGTGTCCTCGCGCGTACCTTCGGGTTCCAGATCATGGCGATCCCCACCTTCTACCTTGCTGCGGGTACCTCCCATGGAGGTCGAGATGTTTAAACACCGACAGCTGGCGCCCACCGTGGGGCCATCGTCACGATCATCGGCGAATTCGAAGGACCTCATCTGCAAAATCAATCTACCGCAACGGTTGTTGGCTGATTCGATCAACTCGCCGCATCAATCTGCCTAACGGGTCAGCAACTCGTCGACTTGGTGGAGTTTCGCTCGAGTTCAAGAACGACACGGAATCAACTTCGTGTCACCTGTCCGCCGAGACGGAATGAAGTTCGGAATCAAGCTCCAATTATTGCTCGTGAGAAGTTAACCCTGTGCCCTGGCGGCATCGAGTCCGAAGCTGACCATGAAGATTACGCTGCACGTGAAGATCATGGAGAATATTGGCTCTTGACAACAGCCACACGAAAGCTATACCAGGAACATGCAAGATTTTTTGCTTGGTGCACACGGCAAGACGTACGTGGGCACACCTACTTCAACTACTCGAGTACGACTACTACATCGCCGTACAGACGCATCAACTCGCCGACTAGTCATCACCCGGCCGCACGGGCTCTACGTCAACCTGGCCGTGCGCCGCGAGTACTCGTCTCTCGGCCACAGCGGCTCTACATCGACTACGCCGTACGCCGCCACGACGTCTCTTCTGGGCGTACGACTACCTCGACTACTTACCTCGACTAGTCTCAACCAGAAAACTAGTCGAGGACGGCTCCCGCGACATCAACAACTAGTCCGGATCCACCTCCAACTAGTCGACTTCAGCTCCAACCGTCGCGGCTCCATCATTGACCGCCATTGCTTCGTCGACACTCGTCCGCGAATCAAGCTAAGTCACTTATTTCAGTAATTATTTCTTCTTCGGCTTGTTTTCCACATACAGGAACCAACGCTGAAGACTACTCCGTGTACGCCTCTCAACGGCTACCTGCCAGCAGAGCTAGACCGTGCCAGCTATTCCTTGGGGATGTTGATTGCTGCCACAGGCTTGGTGCACCAAATTAGGAGGCTCTTGCCACGACGTTTCGTGTACTGAGTGCTGGAGGCGCACAACTACACCCTGAGGAGGCACTGCGCCATCCTGCTCTCCGCCATGCGGAACAACGAGCAATCGTGCTCTCTCTTGTCGCCATGTCGACTACTTTCGTCTACCTCTTAATGGTCTCGCTCCAGTAGCACACGCCTTGATCCGCGCAAAGCCTCGGCTCTCCTGTCATGCCTCCACGTCCCCAGCGACTACGGCTAAACAGGCTCCTCAGAGACCGGGCGCTTAAACCAGCTCTCATGTCATGCCTTCACGCCCCAGCGGCTATGGCTAAACAGCGACCACAAAGACTGGGCGCTAAACCGCATCAGGCTAACTACTCGACGCCTTACGACCGAAACAAGAGCATGACACATGACATTTACATCTATATTCATATTTGTATTTGTCATTTGTAGATTCAATTTCTACAAAAATGCTAGCATCTCTACTTTCAGGTCAAGCTCCGGCGACGACTTCCAGTACGCTCCGCGTACCTCCACCGGCGCGGCTAATTTCCGAACTCGGGGGCTACGCACCAAATCACTACTCGACAACAACTCGAGTAGTCTCTGCTAGCTCTCTAGCTCTCAGCACCAACAACTACTCGACGTGGCTCCTACGGCTCTCTTGGCGACGAGCTCGGGGGCTGAACGCTACAAGAGTACTCAGATGATGGCTTTCACAAACACTGAAGACCCTTGGATTGATTACCTAATCATTTCAAGGCTCGGGGGCTGCTATGCTACACCCATCATTCAAAATTTTCAAGACGGAAGATTTGGAATCAAAAAGATTGACCCTCAGCTAGAGTCTGCAACTCAACCTAAGGCTCGAGGGCTACTCCATATGGAGTGCGATTTTGCAACCGCATTTCCATATAATCTCGACTTCAAGACTGATGAGCTGGACCACCTTCCAGCCTCGCGGCAATTCAAGTACTATTGAAGGCTTCTCCAAGTAGTACTCGAGGACGCTCAAGAACTACTTGCAGAGGCTTCAAGACTACTCGAACTACTACTCTCGACTACAATGTGCTCGGGGGCTTGTCGGGCATACTCCCCTGGTACTCATGTATGGAAGGAGGAAGAGTAAAAGACGGACTCCTACTAGAATTCCCCTGTACTCCTACTAGGACTCCTGCCTTGTAACCGACTAGGAACCCGCCCCCTGGACTATATAAAGGAGGGCCGGGTACCTAGGAGGACATCCACAATCCCTCTGGGGAACAACCCAAGCGCAGGGCGCAATACTACTCCAAACAGGACGTAGGGTAGCTACTCTGGCTACCCGAACCTATATAAATATTGTGTCTTGTGTCCTCGCGCGTACCTTCAGGTTCCAGATCATGGCGATCCCCACCTTCTACCTTGCTGCGGGTACCTCCCATGGAGGTCGAGAGGTTTAAACACAGATAGACGCCGCGCGCCGCGCCCGCGCCGCGCCCCCCGCCGCGCCGTACCGCGACCCGCGCCCCGAGGCACGTCGCCCGAGGGCCGCGCCGCGTCCCGAGGCCGTGCTCCCTCCCGAGGCGAGCACGCACGCCGGGCGCTCGGGGCCCCGCGCCGCCCGCGCCGCGTCCCGAGGCCGGCACGCCGCCGGACGCGCCGCCCGCCGTCGTACGCGCCGCCCTCTCGTCCCCGCCCCTCTCGCCCGGGTCGGAGAGCCTATAAGGCGGCCCCGCTTCTCTCGCGACGCACCAACACCCCCCCCCCGGCGGCCGACCGAGCCGCCCGCCGAACAGCCGGCCGTGGCGGCCGCTCCCCTCTCGACCGCCGCCGAGCACCTCGCCGCCGGCCACCTCCACCCCGTCCGGTGCTCCAAACCGGACCCTAGGCCCCCTAGGACCCTCCCGGCCCGCTCCCCGCCCGGCCAAGGCCGCCGGCCTCGCCGGATTCCGGCAGCCCGCGCCGGCCGGCAGCCCGAGGGCCACATTGCGAACATCTGTTTCTTTCCAGGGCCTTACTTGCAAAAAGGTAACTCCAATAGTACAACAGTTTTGCTGATTCTTGTAAATTGCATAGAAAATCACAGAAAATTCAGAAAAATGTGAAACCAATTTTGTTGGATCCGTGGTGATTTATAATACGACATTTGTTATTCTGGCCTGAGCTAATTCCTTTTAGTTTTTGCATGAAAAATACAAACGTGAAAACCCTAGATCTGCAATATCTCAAAAACCATAAATTCTCTGTAGCTAATTTTTGGATATGTTGTGTGTTACGTCATGGCTAGCTCCTATGCCAAAAATTGCGTAAAGTTATAATGTCAATATTTTTATAAAAATGTTTTTCTATTTATTGCAGATCTGCATAGATGATTTTTCTTGTTAAATATATTCATGTTATTAGCCCAACTTGTGCACACTGTCTTGTAATACCAAAATGCACATCTTGTGAATTAATCATAAATTTTGGATTAACAGAAATAATTATTCTTGATTTATGCATGTTTTCCTTTGAAAATTAATAAACCAACATCAGTAGAGATTCCATGCAAACATGCTGGTTCTCTAGGCTTGTTTAGGACCAGGGAGAATGCACAAGAAAGTTTGGGTCATTTTGATGCTTAATTATTTTTATATGCATTTAAATTGAATCACTAGATAACCTTTGTTGTTTTCCATAATATTTAATTCCCTAGCATACAACACTTACATGTGGGTCCAATGGACCAGTATAGGTGCTAATAGGCTTAAGAAACATTACATTAATTTTTGGTAATTTAATTGCTTAATAAAAAGCTTAAAAGCCGTTTTTCTATTTAAGAGAAATTAAATAAAGAAAAGCCCTTATTTAATTCTTTTTCTTTTTTTGAAAGTATTATCTAATTTAATTAAAAGATAATTAATTCTTATTGCTGATAAGGAAATAATTCAAGGATAAAAGTATTATTGTACCTTTACTTGTCAAAGGAAAAGGATTAAAAGCTTTCACATGAAATGACAAGTATAAAGAAACCTTCCTTCAATTGTGCAATAAAAAGAATAACCATGTACAACCAATAACCTTCCTATAAGGGAAATCACCGAACCATCCACGTTAACTTGAGTGTGGTTGCAAATCATGTTAAAAAGGTTAAATATACCTACCCACTACTGTTGATGAATTTAACTTAAATTATTTACGTATATATGTACACCATCACCATCAGAAAGAATAATTAACAAAGAGTTGCATATTGTTCCTGTATGGAAGAGTATGCTGAATGTATTCTTATCTAGGTGAATGTGCCCAACAAATACACCCCTTGATTGTCAAAATGGTTCGTAAGTGATTAAAGTAGAAAATCATCAAATAAATCTTGCATTTGCATCTTCGTTTAGATCTTTCCGCCGGTAGACGTACGCTCGTGCCGGAAGGAGGAGACGAAGGTGCCGACAAAGAGCTGCCGAGCGTGGACGTAGCTCAAGACCTAGACCCAAGTCCGGAAGGGCCCAAGGCCAACCTTGCCAGCGAAGGCAAGCCCCGGATCATTAACCGCGTCTTTTAAAGTTATGCAATTATGGTTGCTGTGATTGTGCATTTACGTTTCAGGAATTGATTTGAAACCCTAGATGCATGATCCCTAGGTACCTCTGCTCTATCACTAGTATGCTAGGTCGATAGCTGCCATGCTATAGGACCGATAGAAGTCGAGTGATGTTCGTCACTCGCGAGAATAGGTTCCTAGATAGGAATCATAAGATATCCTCAAATGGATTGCTCATGTGGTAAGAGCATGGGATTGGGCTCCGGTCTAGTGGGCATGTAGGCTAAGCTTTTGAACATACTAAGCACATGCCGGTTATGGGGCCGGTAAGCCTAGTACCTTAATGAGGCGGCACGGGATCTTACCATTACTATTCTTGAGAAATCTCCTTACCGCCTAGCTACCAGAAAGGGTGGTGTATTGTGACTCCGGGTATCTCGCAGGGTATGCGGGATAGCCTGCACCAGGGACTGTAATCTTCGATCCCAACCCGAGGATTTCTGGGGACGGCCTGGGACAGTTGTCCTCGCGGGGACAGCCTACCGTGTGTTTGGTTTACCTTGCAAGGTTTAAATCAATCGATTGTCGGCCTCTCACCGTTATTCGAGACTGCTTAATCAACTGGCCATGGTATCCCATAATGATGGAACTCGAGAAAAATTGTTGTATGAATTAATTGCGTGTCCAATTCTTGATTGAATTAGTTGGCACATTTAGAAAAGGTAATCATCTAGAACTTGTGCTAAAATATTGAAAGTAAGGACCTACTCTTAGTAGTTTTCCAGCAAAAGGAACTCCACCGGCCAAAAGCCTTTCATGTCTAAAGGTTGGTGATGTAGTCATCACCCGACGGTTAAGTCTTGCTGAGTATTAGTATACTCAGCCTTGCTTTAAAACTGTTGTTGCAGGTGTGATTGATCGGATGGGTGACGACAAGTGATGACATCACAGATGGCCTCCTGTGATGTTTACCGCTGTGCTAGTTTAAAATATTTCCGCTGTATTTTCGAACTCTGAACCTTTATCTCATGCCATGAACAATGGTTTGTAATAAAATGTTTAATTCATGTTGTACTCTGGACTCGCCTTCGCGTGAGTTTTAATGCATGTGTCGATCCTCTGTTCGATGTCCAAGTGATTTATCGGGCGTTAACCCGGCAACCAACGACAAGATGATACTTTACTATGGCTTAATGACCAAAGTGGATCGGTCTTAAGCGATAGTATGGTATTTTCCTGGGCGGGTTGTCACAGCTGGTATCAGAGCGACTGCATGCACCAGAGTTAATTAACAACTCTAATCACATGATTTTCGAATAAAAATTTGCCAAGAATGTTTGATTTGCAAAATACGTTGGTCCGTTAAGGATAAACTAGACCGAGAGGCCCCTAGAGGGAATTTTTGGTTTCTTTTAGGTGGCTTATTAATCTATGGTTTATTTTGCTAACCCCCAGCACATTACTTTATGTCAAACTTACTCCTTGCACAACCATACTAGTTCATCACGTTTTGCCATACGTGGTGGTACCACAGGGAAGTCCTGTGAGGGACTAGTGGGACCTATTCCCATGGGTGTCATGTCGCGTCTGAGTCTCGTCACGTTTTGCCATACGTGATGGTACCACGGGAAAGTCCGTGAGGTATGAGTGAGGCCTATTCCAATGGGCACTCACGTCGCGTCAGAGTCTTAAAATAGGACGCTGTCCATGCAGCGGCGTAACGCATGGATGCCGTTTCTATAGAGAACGGTAATGTATGTGGACGCTTTCATGAGTGCTGGCATGAAAGGTTCGTTGTGTTCTGTGATCTTCTGCAGGTACACTAACCCCGTTACGTAAGTCCGCTAAGTCAGCATCGACTAGATCACGACTAGTTATTATAGGGAGATACGCGTATGTGCCATGCCACCGGCACTAACTCCGAGTTTTGGCTGGATTGCCTTGTGAGGACGCGTAGGACGCCTTGCATCATGTCAAAAGTCATGAAAGAACCTAAACTGAACTCACGTCTGTTTCCGTGCTCTCAGAAGTAAAATAGTTATAGCATGTTTGGTTCGGTTTAGCCTTTTTAGGTGTAGATGTGTTGTCATGCTTAAATTTAATAAAAGTGTTGCTTAAATTGCTGTTCTTGTCCAAGAATCTTTCGTCTAGGTGACCTTAACTTAGGCTGTTTCAATTTAATCCAGTTCCACTCGTCAAAGTTCATGATCATACATTGGTCTGCCACAGGTTATGCTTGGTAGTCAACCCTGTCTTGACATCCCCCTAGAACCTTTGAACCTTGCTTGGTTCAGCACCTTTCTAGTTCCCTAGCTCAACCTTGAGTACCCAACTTAAGTTTCATAACCTTGCTAAGTTGCTACGCCAATTGGGGAAGTGTTGAACTCTGGTTTTGAGTAGGATGTTCGGTTCCCGATTGCCAGACCATGTATCGTTGGTATGCCTGCTCGTTCGAGCTCAGCATACGATGGCATTTAAGTATGCATGGTTACCCATACCTTGACCCTACCGTAGTCGTGGATCGAGTTATTCTTGTACACTTGCACCCGCCTGATTCTCACTTCTGTCATTATGTCCAGATGGACAACACTGGCTCTACGTCAGTTGATGTGGAATCATGGACTCTCGTGAACTACCTTGAGGAGGGTGGTTTTCCTGCACTTTTGTGGGACACCCTGAAGGACTTTGGGTACACCACTTACCCAGAGTACTCGACACGTGAGGTCATGACCACAGGCCAACTCCTTCGTTGTGAAGTAAAGGTGAAGATTTCAGCGTGCCCGACCAATCCTGCTTGGGATGAGTGGGAGTGTACGACACACGGAAGAAACTTGTCCGACACAGGTGCGAAAAGGTCGCTCTCGAAGCACTTACAACTTTCTGTGGAAAGCACCCTGCCGAGATAGCCAACTCTGCAGCCAAAGTAATTCCGGTACCCGAGCGACACATTGCGCCGGGCGGTGAACGAGAAACTATCCTTCCAGCCCAGAACAACTCGCACTATAGTCCTGACCTTGTCACCTCAGTCCGCTTCTCAGAAGCCATGTACGACACCTACCAATGAATGGTGGGAGAAAGCGTATTCTATAGACATCAGATCTATAGATACAAGGTTAAGGAAGTGGAGTGTTCAGCTCAAGCGTTGAAGGAAGCCCGAGCAATGATCGCTACTCTCAAGAAGGAAAGACGCAAAGACAAGGCCAAGATACAAGAGTTAACCGAGATCATCCATGAGCAGAATTTCCTGTTGCAGCATAACGATCAATATATGCTTGAACTAGAAAATCAACTAGAAGCTCTAGCCGTTCCACCCCCAGAACCTGTCATTCCTGGACCAACGCAAGAAGAAGAGGTTGAAGATATCCAGGGTGAATCTGGAATTGAGTCTGGACCTGAGTCCCCGTAGTCTTTCAGCGTGGAAGATCCCACCCTCGGAAGCTGGTCCATTGGGAATAAAGTTCTGAGTCGTAAGAATCCAGTGTTGTGAGGAATCCTAGTGTACCACGACCGCGTTGGTTAACTATCGCTGTCAGTTGGACTAGGAACCTTGTCATCGCAGCTAGTCTGCCTTGTAATCCTAAATGTTGTTGGTAATTCTGAAAACTCTCATCGATGTACTGCCTTGATTAAACATCCCTTTTCGCAATGATGTTTGTAAGGCATTATTTATGTTAAGTTGTGATCAATCAAGATCCGTACTCCACGAATTCTTGTGCCAGCCGAAAATCCAATCGATTCCTCAATCCTGAACTTGTTCTTTTCGGTCTTGCTCAAACCCTGTGATTTAAATTAAAAATTTGGTTTTTGAGCATGCGCTGCATAGCATGTGCATTTGGGAAGCATGGGTATACTAACGTGCATTCGCATGAAACTCCATACCCTTACCCTACCTCTCTTGTTTGGTGATGTTGTTACCTCATAGTCAAAGGTGCCGCGACGGAACCTAGGGTATCGTGGGTGCTGCAGCCACACGACTGCCACTAGGAGCACGCTAGGTATCTTGGTTGTGAGATAGCACCTCGTCACACAGATCCTCTCGCTACTTTGATTGCCCTTGCAATCACTAACGCATATGGGTAACCGAGTCGTGCTAACGTGCATCATGAGCGCCATACCGCACCAGCATATGCATCGCAACAACTTTGAAAAGTATTGCACTTTCAAAACAACGAGTTGTCAAAACCCCAAAAATTTGCGAAATAAGTAAAGGTGTGAGCAAGATTATTCCTTGAAGTTCCCACTTGAAGTCATCTTTCGTACAGGAGCTTGTGAAACTCTGTCATTAGCCTTCCTTCTTTGTAATGGTCTATTGGAAATCTCTGACAAATGGGTCCCTTGCCAGGGAGTCCGACGACCTTGTAGCATCGATTCCTTTTCCTGCTAGCCAAGTGGAAACGGTAAAAGTAGAAACTTTTCTCTTGAGCAGTCAAGGTTCTCGAATAGTCAACATGGAGAAGTCATCCATCGTGTATTCATCCTTGGTCCGTGCTCTTAACCTTCAAATCCTCAAAATCAAGCAAAGAGGTACGCCCAGGATCGGTCGAAGCAGTTTTGCTACGCTTCTCTGTGTTGCTATCGCCAACACAAAGCGTTGTACACTGAGCTTTCTCGTTTTGCTCCCCATTACGGTCGATTATTTAGACCGTTGAGCCCATCGTTAGCAGTGTCACGGTCATACGTCGCCATGACGTCGCTCTACCCTCGATTTCCGCGACCGTATTCACGACGCCGAGATCGCGTGAGCTGACCTTGTTGAGCTCCGTGCTGTCTACGCCAGATACCCGACTGGGTCAATAGACCGTTACAGCCCCGCAGCGGTTATAAAATGGAACCTTTTACCCGGAACCACCGATACGAAAGCTCCATTTCCATCAGAGCTCGGCAGTATCACTGTTCTTGTTCTTCTTCTAGCTAGCCTGTCTACTTGCCACTAGAGCACCTCTTCCAGCTACTTCGATCCTCTCGAGCAAACTGTTCTCCGTCTTCATTTCCGACGTCAAGAAGAAGCTCGGAGTAGACCGAAAGCAGAAATCAATCCAAGCTGCCACCCATGACTCCGTCTTCGGAAGAGCTCGAATCGTTTCGCTGGACATTGTTAGGAATGTACCTCTGTATCGTAGGAGGATTATGTCTGCTATTAGCTGTGCATGTGCACATTCATCGTCTGCTTCCTCATGAACGACGATGAGGTAGTAAGAGGACACATCTTGTACCTTTTGTTCCATCTGCATTCCCGATCATGGGATGTGTGTAGGCAAGCCTTACCAATTTGATATTGTGACTGTTGGGATGTCCGGTTTGCATTGCTTACCGTGAACGAGTCTCGTACAATATGTTCGAATTATAAGCTTATGGGTGAGATTCCGATCATGCGCTAATTAGGGACTCAAATTTCAGATGTTCCGACCGGCATGGAATAACCCCAATGATTATGAAGCATCGGGTAGTGGTGATCTTACGCTACCGCCGCCCACGATGTTGACCGAAGCTTTCGTAGCAGCACATACCGAAGTGTTGTGCCAGCTCCTGCAGACCCAACAGCAAATGGCTCAACAACTACAACAAATGCCACCGATGCAATCGAAGCTTCAACCTTTCAAGCCCTGTTCACCAGAAGTACCCACCCAGAGGGACATCAACACCATTGTCGGCGCAACTCAACTGCTAGAAGGGCAGAATTCTGTGCTGAATCAGATGGTGTATGATATCATCCAAGGACGTTATGGGAAACCATATCAGAATAGTTTGGCAGACAGTCTCTCTCAGTCCTTATCTGCCTCTATGGTCGAACAAGCCCGTTTATTCAATCTGTTGGAGGAGTATGTTAATCAAGACCTACCCCAAGCCTCCGACTCCATATTACCACCTTCTCGACTACCAATGGATCTTAGAGCAGAAGAGGATGCAATCCGAGGCAACAAGCGAGTATTATCTGAGATAGATGTAAGTGAGTGGGAAATTACCTGTACGGAGACTTGTCCGCGTGAAGGCAAGTGAATCTGTAACCCTGACAAGACCACTCAACGCACCGCTAGTACAACACCTTCGCGAACCACGAAGAGGGCAAAGAAAAAGGAGAGGAAGAGGCTCCACCTTATCCAGGAAGCCCAGCAACCGATCTCCAAACTCAAAGACCTTCCTCCCCGTTTGTGCTACAATTGTAGGCAGCCCGAGCATTTTGCCAATAAGTGCCCGAACCCCAGACAGCAGAAGCCCCAACAGCAGAAGCAGAACCCCAGATCTGCCATCAACAACAACGAGCCAAGCCCTCAAGTGGAGCAAAGCCAACTGAATTTCTTGGGTAACACCTCTATCCAGAACCTTTTCCTCACTCCCTTTTGTAATTTCGAATCTCGGGACGAGATTCTTCTTAAGGGGGGTAGGCTGTGACGCCCCAGGTTTTTAATTACCGTCATTAACGCTAATGACCGGATCAGCCGGGTCAAACCAGTCAAACCTCGGTCAAACCTAGGTCAACCTGGGTCATCACCCGAAAACCTCGCCAATGAACCCCAATGAACCCCTTGACCGAGCCTACACACACCCGTAGTCGACCCTTGGTCAAAGACACGGTCAAAACCGGCTTAACCGTTGACGTCGGCCGAATGTCGTGCGGAACTTTTGCCGCGTTCCCCAAAATTCACCTAAACACTTCAAAATCTACCTTTATGAAAGTTGTCCATCTTGTTGAGGGACACAACTTTCATGTAGATTGGCATTTCAAATTTTGGGTGGAAATTGGTGAAAAACTTGATCGATCGACAGTACCCCCTGTTTTCCAGAACATGCCGACATTCAATATTGGCACGACGTTCCTGCAAAATCCGTTGAAAAAAACACTAGACATCCTTTACGAAAGTTGTAGAGGGTAGTTAGATCTACAACTTTCCTATTCATTGCTTTGTGCACTTTTATTCAATTTTTGGGAGAAAAAGGCGATGAAACGGGGCCAGTCCGCATACATCCCGGCGACGCCGCGCGCGCGCCGCGACGCCGCGCGCCGCGCCGCCGACGCGCGCGCGCGCCCTCGCCGCGCCCCCCGCCGCGCCGTACCGCGACCCGCGCCCCGAGGCACGTCGCCCGAGGCCGCGCCGCGTCCCGAGGCCGTGCTCCCTCCCCGAGGCGAGCACGCACGCCGGCACACGGGGCCCCGCGCCGCCCGCGCCGCGTCCCGAGGCCGGGCACGCCGCCGACGCGCCGCCCGCCGTCGTACGCGCCCGCCCCTCGTCCCCGCCCTCTCGCCCGGTGTCGAGAGAGCCTATAAGGCGGCCCCGCTTCTCCCGCGACGCGCCAAAACCCTCCCGGCCGGCCGACCGAGCCGCCCGCCGAACAGCCGGCCGTGGCGGCCGCTCCCCTCGACCGCCGCCGAGCACCTCGCCGCCGGCCACCTCCACCCCCGTCCGGTGCCCCAAACCGGACCCTAGGCCCCCTAGGACCCTCCCCGGCCCGCTCCCCGCCCGGCCAAGGCCGCCGGACTCGCTGGATTCCGGCAGCCCGCGCCGGCCGGCAGCCCGAGGGCCACATTGCGAACATCTGTTTCTTTCAAGGGCCTTACTTGCAAAAAGGTAACTCCAATAGTACAACAGTTTTGCTGATTCTTGTAAATTGCGTAGAAAATCACAGAAAATTCAGAAAAATGTGAAACCAATTTTGTTGGATCCGTGGTGATTTATACTACGACTTTTGTTATTCTGGCCTGAGCTAATTCCTTTTAGTTTTTGCATGAAAAATACAAATGTGAAAACCCTAGATCTGCAATATCTCAAAAACCATAAATCCTCTGTAGCTAATTTTTGGATATGTTGTGTGTTAGGTCATGACTAGCTCCTATGCCAAAAATTGCGCAAAGTTATAATGTAATGTTTATATAAAAATGTTTTTCTGTTTCTGGCAGATCTGCATAGATGATTTTTCTTGTTAAATATATTCATGTTATTGAGCCCAACTTGTGCACACTGTCTTGTAATACCAAAATGCACATCTTGTGAATTAATCATAAATTTTGAATTAACAGAAATAATTATTCTTGATTTATGCATGTTTTCCTTTGAAAATTAATTAACCAAGATCAGTAGAGATTTCATGCAAACATGCTGGTTCTCTAGGCTTGTTTAGGACCAGGGAGAATGCACAAGAAAGTTTGGGTCATTTTGATGCTTAATTATTTTTATATGCATTTAAATTGAATCACTAGATAACCTTTGTTATTTTCCATAATATTTAATTCCCTAGCATCCAACACTTACATGTGGGTCCAATGGACCAGTATAGGTGCTAATAGGCTTAAGAAACATTACATTAATTTTTGGTAATTTAATTGCTTAATAAAAAGCTTAAAAGCCGTTTTTCTATTTAAGAGAAATTAAATAAAGAAAAGCCCTTATTTAATTCTTTTTCTTTTTTTGAAAGTATTATCTAATTTAATTAAAAGATAATTAATTCTTATTGCTGATAAGGAAATAATTCAAGGATAAAAGTATTTTAATTGTACCTTTACTTGTGAAAGGAAAAGGATTAAAAGCTTTCACATGAAATGACAAGTATAAAGAAACCTTCCTTCAATTGTGCAATAAAAAGAATAACCATGTACAACCAATAACCTTCCTATAAGGGAAATCACCGAACCATCCACGTTAACTTGAGTGTGGTTGCAAATCATGTTAAAAAGGTTAAATGTACCTACCCACTACTGTTGATGAATTTAAATTAAATTATTTACATATATATGTACACCGTCACCATCAGAAAGAATAATTAATAAAGAGTTGCATATTGTTCCTGTATGGAAGAGTATGCTAAATGTATTCTTATCTAGGTGAATGTGCCCAACAAATACACCCCTTGATTGTCAAAATGGTTCGTAAGTGATTAAAGTAGAAAATCATCAAATAAATCTTGCATTTGCATCTTCATTTAGATCTTTCCGCCGGTAGACGTACGCTCGTGCCGGAAGGAGGAGACGAAGGTGCCGACAAAGAGCTGCCGAGCGTGGACGTAGCTCAAGACCTGGACCCAAGTCTGGAAGGGCCCAAGGCCAACCTTGCCAGCGAAGGCAAGCCCCGGATCATTAACCCCGTCTTTTAAAATTATGCAATTATGGTTGCTGTGATTGTGCATTTACGTTTCAGGAATTGATTTGTAACCCTAGATGCATGATCCCTAGGTACCTATGCTCTATCACTAGTATGCTAGGTCGATAGCTGCCATGCTATAGGACCGATAGAAGTCGAGTGATGTTCGTCACTCGCGAGAATAGGTTCCTAGATAGGAATCATAAGATATCCTCAAATGGATTGCTCATGTGGTAAGAGCATGGGATTGGGCGCCGGTCCAGTGGGCATGTAGCTAAGCTTTTGAACGTACTAAGCACATGCCGGTTATGGGGCCGGTAAGCCTAGTACCTTAATGAGGCGGCACGGGATCTTACCATTACTACTCTTGAGAAATCTCCTTACCAGCTAGCTACCGGAAAGGGTGGTGTATTGTGACTCCGGGTATCTCGCAGGGTATGCCGGATAGCCTGCACCAGGGACTGTAATCTTCGATCCCAACCCGAGGATTTCTGGGGACGGCCTGGGAAAGTTGTCCTCACGGGGACAGCCTACCGTGTGTTTGGGTTTACCTTGCAAGGTTTAAATCAATCGATTGTCGGCCTCTCACCGTTATCCGAGACTGCTTAATCAACTGGCCATGGTATCCCATAATGATGGAACTCGAGAAAAATTGTTGTATGAATTAATTGCTTGTCCAATTCTTGATTGAATTAGTTGGCACATTTAGAAAAGGTAATCATCTAGAACTTGTGCTAAAATATTGAAAGTAAGGACCTACTCTTAGTAGTTTTCCAGCAAAAGGAACTCCACCGGCCAAAAGCCTTTCATGTCTAAAGGTTGGTGATGTAGTCATCACCCGACGGTTAAGTCTTGCTGAGTATTAGTATACTCAGCCTTGCTTTAAAACTGTTGTTGCAGGTGTGATTGATCGGATGGGTGACGACAAGTGATGACATCACAGATGGCCTCCTGTGATGTTTACCGCTGCGCTAGTTTAAATTATTTCCGCTGTATTTTCGAACTCTGAACCTTTATCTCATGCCATGAACAATGGTTTGTAATAAAATGTTTAATTCATGTTGTACTCTGGACTCGCCTTCGCGTGAGTTTTAATGCATGTGTCGATCCTCTGTTCGATGTCCAAGTGATTTACCGGGCGTTAACCCGACAACCAACGACAAGATGATACTTTACTATGGCTTAATGACCAAAGTGGATCAGTCTTAAGCGATAGTACGGTATTTTCCTGGGCGGGTTGTCACAATGCCATAATGCAACAACGGGCAGTGGCACTGACCGTGACCGGTCAGACCGGTGCATGCCACCGGTCAGACTGGTGCCGGCCAGGTCAGGCTCACTTCAGGCAAACAAGGCAAGGAAGCCACCTTCTCCAAGAACAAGACTCAGAAGCAAGCATGGAAAAGAAATTGCAAGGAATGATATGACCAATAAGAACAAAAGCCGCATTTGCTATGAATGCCGTCAAAAGGGTCACATGGGCAAAGATTGTCCAAATGGTAACATTCCTAAATCAAACCTTGTCCATTATGACTTCTATAAGCTTAGGAACGATAAGAATGGAACTTGTGCTATAAGGGAGATTAGTTCACCTCGCTATAGCATGAGAGCTATTTGGGTTCCTAAGCACCTTGTGACTAACCTAATAGGAACCAACAAGTGTTGGGTACCAAGAAATGCTTACTGAGCTTGCAGGTTGAAAGAGATGCATTGAGCACATGGTTGGAAGACTTGGAAATCTTGATGGATTCAATTGACCATGTGAAGGTCAAACTCATATAAATCTTGAAATCAATGTCATCTCGGTAACTAATATGCTTTGATTGAGTCTCAGTCGCTCTTGGTCCTCAGTGAACACTCACGTGACGCTTTTCTTGGAATAGCGAGACATGAGGCAGTGACTTTGACTATTTTTGTAAAATTCCACTCTCTCATACCATTCGATGCTTTTAATGTCTCTCTAGTAGAGCAATGCCTTATCCATGTTTCAGGATTTAAAGTAGTGACATATTCACGCATTCAAGGAAAAGGGAAGGAAAAATCACCAAAAAGGTGTGAATTGGTGGTCACCGGTCTGACTGGTGATAGGCACCGGTCTGACCGGTGTCAACGCAGCAAGTGCATTTGGGTGGGTGACCCGGCACGTGTGCCCGGGTGACCCGGTACGTCTCTGTATGCTGCAGGGTGACCCGACTCCTATGGCCGGGTGACCCGGAGTTGACCTAACCTTCAAGAAGAAGGGTGATTTGGTGTCAAAGGTTATGAGAGACTCAACACATTTCAATTAATAAATCATTCATGTGTTGTGACCAAGTTTGGAATGAGCCTCACCAAGTTCTTAATTGAATAAAGTGCCTTGTTCGAGAAATTCGAAATCTCTAGCACTATTTAAGGGGGAGCTCATTACAACACTTGAGTCACTTGCGGGACTAACGAGTTCTTCTAAGTGATCTTGTGGTCTCATTCTTTTATGCATCCCGAAGGAAGCTCTTGATAAGCGCAACTTCCAAAAGAACAAGTAAGAGCTAGCACCGATCAAAATTTAAATATATGCATAAATGAAATGGTTTTAAGGCAAAGGTATGTTTTCATGAAACTCATTGAAATACTGTAATGCATCTAGGCCATAATACCATGCTAGCGTGCCATCCTTAGCATGTAATTGCTTCAAGTGAATCTCTTGTGCGCCTCTCTAGATATTTGGTTGATATCTTTACTTACACTCATCTTGGTGTCTCGAGGATGAAGATATGAGCCAAATATGCTTGTTAGGACATTCATTTGAAGTGGATGCATGCACTTTGTGACATAGGATAGACTTTTCAAAAAAATCAACTAGCATTTATAGGAAGTGTGCTCTATTTGAAAAATATTTGGTTCTTGGTCTTAGTGACCCAATCAACTTAATTGTGACTATAGTTCTCCTTATTTGATTGATGGCTAGTCACAATTAAGAGGATTTTCTCAAGTCCCTAAAAATTCATCTTTATTTATCTCTCTCTCTTGGAAGGATCAAGAATTTTTCGAATAAATTGGATAATCCTTCACTCCTCTAAGAATTGATGATTTTTGGATCAATATCAACTCTCTATCTCATATCCAAAACATCTCTAAAGGTTGGGATGGAAATCTCCCTGTGTGGCTCAAAATCTTTTTCTCAAGGGAGCACCGGTCTGACCGGTGCGCATCATCGGTCTGACCGGTGGTGCCCTTGAAGTCACATAATCATCTTTCTGTGACCCAAGTGGATGCAAAATGTCGTATAAAATATTTGGAGAAGTTTTAAGGATCAAAATCTCAAGAAAGGAAGAGAAGGATCGGAACTTCTGAGGGTATGTCGGTTCTACCGATAAGGCCTCTCTGTTGAATTTATCAAAATCGTCGGTTCTATCGAGGAAGGGTCGGAAAAACTGATAAGGGCTCACTGGCTCGACCAAGGGCAGTCACCGGTCTGACCGGTGACGCCTGACTTCAACCCGTGGGCCAACAGTGAAAATATCCTCTCTTTTACCCCTCTCTCTTCTCTCTTCTCCATTATTCACTAGCACTTCATGTTCAAACCATGGAGGACCCCTCTCTTCTCCTCTCTTTCTCCTCTCTCAACTCCCATGGAGATTTGAAGTTTCAACCAAGGAAAGACCTCAACTTTGGAAGCAAAAGGATCTCCCAAGGCCCCTCTTCACCTTCCCCTTCGAGTTCTTTGGATTCAACTCGAGTTCCCCTCTCCAAAGGTATTCAAATCTTCATTTTGCCCGATCTCCTTACATGGTGCAAAGATTTGAATTTCCTTTGGTAGAACATCTTCTGTGATCACCTAGAAGACATTCCTATAGATCCATAAGGTTTCGTTGGACACATTGTGAGAACCAAAGTTTTGGGGTCGGACGGCCTTCACCGGTCTGACCGGTGGCCGTCACCGGTCTGACCGGTGGCGCGTGTCCAGCCCTAAATGTTGTTTTCTTCTTGTGTTTAAACACATATCTATTCTAGGATGTCTTTTGTTCATCTAGACCAAATCTTAGACTCATAGCCGCTCTGATTGATTGTGGGAGCAATTGGCTCTGGTCTTGGTGGCATCGGTCTGACCGGTGCCCCTCACCGGTTTGACCGGTGTGGCCCAGAGCAGACCCAATTATTTTGAACTTTCAAGAATCAATTCTTTATCAATTCAATCTTTTTCCTAGAGTCTTACACACTCTTGTCAACACTTTTTGTGACTCAGGACAACAGCTATGGTACAGGAAAAAGAGGGTGCTAAGAAAAGAAGAGAAGAGGTTGTCGGTGTTTTAGACCGGCAACCTACTACGGGGAGTACCCGAAGTAGATGAATGTGACTCGCCGAGATCGGTAACTCGAAGGAAGAGACACGTGGCACACAATTTAGACAGGTTCGGGCCGCGAGGTGCGTAATACCCTACGTCCTGTATGCTGCGTAGCTCTGGATTGATAGGGCACGATTACAGGATGGTGCAATAGTGCGCCGTGGGTTGTATGAGAAGAGATTGGATGAAGGGATCGGTCCCTGCCTCGCCTTATATAGTCCGGGAGGCAGGGTTACAAGTCGGAGTAGGGAGAGAGTACTAGTCGAGTACGTCTAGGAGTCCTCTATACAGTGCAGAACATGTACAGCTCCCTAACCGAGTACTACTCCTGTGTAGTCCTTGTGCTCCACGCCTTCAGGTGCCGTGTAGCGCAAGCCGGGTAGTCCCAGGGGCCCACCGAGTAGTCGGTCCTGGTACCCACCGAGGTAGTGGGCCCAGGGAGGTCCATACGACAAGCCCCCGAGTACTTTGTAGTCGAGAAGGATAGCTTCAAGTAGTCTTGACGGCCTTAACAAGTAGTCCTCAAGCGTCCCTGAGCGCTACAAGTCAAAAGTCCTCAAGAGTAGTCGAAGCATCCCGAGGCTGGAATGTACTCCAGCTGATGTTTGAGCAATCTTGAAGTCTTCTCGAGTAGTCCCAAGCGTCCTTGAAATCTTCCTTCGAAGGTCTTCAAGAAATGCCAGTCTTGTCTTGAAGCCGGAGCCGTCATGGAGGTGCGATTTGCAGAACCGCACTCCACATGGAGTAGCCCCCGAGCCTCGAGCCGCGGGCTCTGGCTGAGGATCCATCTGAAATCTTGGCAAGATAATCCCGAAAAATCCGGAGAGAAAAAACCGAAGGACACGTGGCACGGAGCCCCCGAGCCTTGAGTCGAGTACTTCCTCTCGAATTGAAGGGTCTTCTTGGAGAATGTGGCCTGAGATGCTTTTGAGACTAGCCGCTTCCCAGGTAGTCGAGTAGAAGTAGCCGAGCCCCCGAGGTGAGGCGCGTCGACTAGTAGAATACGAAGAGTCACGCGCAGCCGCTGAGTCAGCCGCGCGTGGACTTATCCAGCCGCCCGTTGCGGAGGCAATTTGGCTTATAAATAAGAGCCAAAACCCTTAGGGTTTTTCACCCATTCGAGCCGTAGTGATTCCACTTGAATCTTGAAGCAAATCCACTCCAGCGCCTGCTGCCGCCGTAGTAGATCCGAGCGCATCGCCACCCGAAGCCTTTAGGGTAGCCCCCGAGCGGATGCGAGTGAAAACTCCTTGCACTTGGAGAATGAAGCCGTCGCCGTCCAAGACGTCCAAGGTCGGCGGGAAGAAGAGGAGCCGTGCAGAGGCCGCCGCGGCCGCCACCGAAACAGCGCCACCCCTGTCTCCACCGCGCGCTGATCCAAGCCGCGAGTGGAAAAAATCGAAGGTCAAGACGGAGGACCTGCTGACCCTGCTGAACAGTGGGTTCATCAGGGAGAAGGAAGTCGACATGTGGAGATCCGCCGCAGGAGATCCTTATCCGATGGAGAAAGCCGAAGACAAGATCCCAATGTTCTCGCGCTTCGTGGAGCGCGGTCTTGCGCTCCCAGCAAGCGACTTCTTCAAGGGGCTGCTCGGGTACTACGGCATCGAGTACCTCAACCTGAACCCCAACGGCATCTTCCACACGTCGGTCTTCGTCCACTTCTGCGAAGCCTTCCTGGGAATCAAGCCGCACCGGGTGCTCTTCGGAAGTTCTTCCGCGTCAAGCCGCGGCCCGGCGCCTCCAACCCCGAGTAGTCGGGGGGCGGAATCCGGTGCCGAGGGAGGACGCCGCGGAGCGACACGGCGTACAAGCTCGTGGACTCCAACACGGACCGGAAGACGAGATGGTTCTACATCACGAACCACCATCCCGGACTACCGAAGCCGAGCGGACGGCGGCCCGAGCACCGAGATTGGTGGAACACGGAGCCCACCATGCAAGAGGGGATCCGGCTCCCCGAGCCGCTAGCACGCATCAAGACGCTCAGGGATGCGGGACTGAGGGCCGAGCACGTGGCCTTCAGTTTCATGAAGCGCAGGATCCAGCCGCTGATGGCGCGGGATACGCTGGGCTTCGAGTACACCGGCGACGACGACACGTCGCGGATGCCGGGAGGCGAGCTGGACGACAACGACATCGTCGAAAGGTTGACGAGGATCTTCAAGGACATGCCGCCGTACACGGCGTGTCCGGTCGAGGAGTACTCTGCCGCGCGCCCGCCCAAGGAGGTGAGTAGTCGTACCCCCCTCGTCGAGTAGTGAGTACTTGTAGTAGAGTTGCTGACGCCTTGTGTATTTGCGTAGGATGATGTGAAGCGGTTCGTCTCCGAGCCGCAGCCGCCACCGAGCGGGATCGAGATCCCGGTGGAGGGGAAGGTGAAGGAGCGCCGCGAAGTCGGTGAAGGCGACGACACCGTCATCGTGGAGGATACCTCCGATGACGACGACGAAGACGAAGAGACTCTTCAGGACCGCTTCCAACTGCGGTCGAGGTTTAGCCGTCCGGGCTTCCCTCATGTTCCACTTGTTCAAGACCCTCCGGCTAGCCTGGAGGCTAGCCTTGCTGCGCCGCCACGGAAGCCGCGCAACCCCGCCAAGAAGCGGGTGGCGAAGAAGATGAAGGTCTCAGAGACCACGTCTCCGGAGGTAAGTTATCTTGAGCAGAGTAGTCGAGTACCCGCTGTTCGAGTACATTGCTGACGAGTAGTCTTCCTTTGTGTGCAGGAGGTGCCGCCAGCGGAGCCCGTCGAAGAGGGCGACGAGAGCATGTGGGACCCGGTGGGGGAACCGGCTGGAAGCCGAAGTCCAGCCCCCACTGTTGAAGAACTCCTGGCGCAGCTGGAGCGCCAGCGCCCTGCTCCAGCAGAGAGCAGAGGACCCGTGGCCGCCACTGTTGAAAAGGTGGTGACCTCTGGAGCGGAAGGTGAAGGTGCGCCGACCGCCGCCGCCGTGGAGGAGACAGTAGCCGCAGAAGCGGAGGAGGAGGCGCCCGCCGAGGGTGGACTGGTTCATATTGCCAGCATCCTCGGTGCTCCGGCCGTGACCATCGTTTGGTCGAGCTTGTAAGTACCATGTCCTCACGAGTAGTACTTGATGTAGTAGCCGATGATTGCCTGACGATAATCTGCGAATACTTCGCGAGAAAATCCACGGATCTAGGCCCGGGATGGAGACGAGCCCTCATCAGCAGTGGCGGAAGAAACTGCGCCGCCCGTCGAGGAGGCCGCTCCCGAAGCCCAAGCCACGACCGAGCCCCCGGCTACCGAAGCGCCGCTGCCAGAGGCGGTCGTAGTCGAAGGTGAGTACCCTTCTTGAAGCTATAGAACTCCAGGACGAGTAGTCGTAGGCACTGATGCGCGTGTCATTTGTTGGCAGGCGCTGAAAGAGGTGACATCCCTGCAGGGGTGCCCCATGCAGGAGTTGACACCAGAGGCCCCGGAGGCTGTGGAAGGAGCCCCCGAGCCCGTGGGGGAAGTCGTCGAGAAGTCCACTGGGGGGGAGGCGGCCACCACGTCACCAGGGGTTGCCCTGGAGGTGGCTATCCGATCCCCTGAGATCCAAGACGCGGAGCCCATCCGATCTGCGCCGATGACGGAGGCTACCTTAAGTAGCCGCGGCGGGATAGAACTTCTGGCGGACGATCTCGTGGAGCCGGCGACGGTAGCCAAGCACGTGGAGGCGATCCGTCAAGCCGAACAATGGATGAAGGTACATGACCGCAGCCTTAGAGTAGTCAATCCTTTATCGTTGAGTACTCTTCTTGACTTGAGTTGTCTTGTGCAGGACGTCGCGGAACGATCTCGCGAGAAGTCGAACCTGCTGCAAGGTTACGACGACACCGTGCTCCGAGCCGAGGCCCTGGAGGAGCAGCTCGTGAAGTCGCGGAAGCACGCGGCCGCCATGCAGTCAAAACTCGACGCCGCCTTCGCCAAGTACCACAACGACGTGATGGAGTTGCAGGCGAAGGGCGACGACCTGGTGCGGAAGAACAAAGGCCTCCGCAACAAGAATAAAGGTATGTCCCTTGACTTGTCGAGTACTTGTTGGAAGCCGAGAAGCGTCTGACCCGTTGTTGCGTTGTTGTGTTGCAGAGCTTGAGGGCCAGGTGGAGCAGCTGAAGGCCTCGGAGCTGAGCATGAAGAACCTCTTCTACCGGGAGCAGGAAGCCCGCCAGGTACTTGAGCTCGACTACAAGGAGCTCGCCTTCGAGTGCGAGAAGCACATGGAGCTGCGGATTGCCTCTGACATTGATCTCGTCAACTGCTACAAATCTTTGCAGAAGTTGAATGAAGATTGCGAGGCGCTCCGGGCCCAGCTGAATGACCTTGAAGAGGCTGCTCTCCCGATCGCGAGGCTCCTGGTGCCGCACCCGGGCGGCCCCAAGATCGCCCCTCTGGTGGATCGACTCCGTGAAGCACCCAGCCGACTGGCCGCCTACGTCAAGCACATGGCCAAGTCGATCCCGTGACAAGTCTTAGCCTTCATGAAGTCGTACTTCCCGAAGGCTCCGGTGGAGGTGGTCGCCGGCGGGGTAGCCGCCAACTGCTCGGATGAGCAAGACGCGAGCCTCTTTGGAGCGAGATGGCTCCCATCGCGGAGCAGGTAGCCGAAAAGCTGAACCTCCAGTAGCCCTGCATAGATAGCTAGTAGCCATAGTTGTACAGGAAACATTTTGTAATGAATTACTCGTGTATCAATGAAATGAGATTTTCCAGCAATGAGTACTCGTAGTCGCGATCTTAGAGTGCGGAGCGCCCATCGTGGAGTAGGTGCGAGTAGTGGTACTCGACTTCAGTACTCCCGTCGTAGGGAGTAGACAGTAAATAAGTTGATGAACAATCAAACTTTATTACTGAAGAAGTACACCTGGGTGGCCAGGACCGTAGTTACAAAGTAGTCGCCTGGACCCGGAGGCCGCTTACAGCTAAGTAGCGCTGGAGCGGGTAGCCGCTTGCAGCAAGTGATCCGTAGGTAGCCGTGTAGGCTGGATCGCAGATCCGTAGGTAGCCGCGCGGGCTGGATCTTGGAGTGTGGTCTCTTGGTAGACCGCTGCTAGAGTCCTTGACGCTCGTCGCAGCCCATGGTCCGTAAGTAGCCGCACGGGCTGGACCCTGGAGAAGAGTAGTCCGGAGACTGGAGCCAGGACCCGGAGGGTCGCTTGCGGCAAGGGGTGCTGATGTAGTCGATTGGACTTGAACCCCGGAGTAGTCGTGTAGACTAGGCGTAGATCGACAGAGTTGGTCGACGTTCCACGAGTTGTTGACGTCTTCGCCTTCAAGTGTTTGGAGGCGGTAGGAGCCCGGCCCGGTCACCTTAGCCACGGTGAAGGGGCCTTCCCAGGGGGAGCTGAGCTTGTGGAGTCCTTCCGTGTTCTGGATACGGCGGAGGACAAGATCTCCAACGTTGAAGGAGCGTTCCTTGACGTTGCGATCATGGTAGCGTCGGATACCCTCCAGGTACCTTGCTGATTGGACGAGGGCGGCGCAGCGAGCTTCTTCGAGGCTGTCGATGTCAACTCGTCCGCTGTCTTCTGAGACGCCTTCGTCGTAGTGCTCCACCGCCGGCGAGTTCCATATGACGTCGGCGGGGAGGATGGCTTCGGAGCCGTAGACCGGAGAAGTAGGGGGATTGCCCCGTTGGCTTGGATGGTTGAGTCCGCAGCCCCCAGAGTGCGTTGGGTAGTTCCTTGATCCACTTGCCCCCTTTGGAGTTAGCAGTGTCGTGTAGCCACTTCTTGAGGGCGTCGAGCACCATCCCATTGGCGCGCTCGACTTGTCCATTGGCCCGTGGATGGGCGACTGAGACGTATCGAACGTCAATCCCGCTGTTCTCGCGGTACTCCCCGGGCGGTGGTTGTTGAAGTTGGACCCCGGTGTCCGTGATGATGCGGTGGGGTAGCCGTAGCGGTGTACAAGTTCATCCGGGAAGTCGAGTACTCTGTCGGCCTTGGGGCATGTGACCGGCTTGACCTCGATCCACTTGGTGAACTTGTCGATAGCCACCGGTACCCTGTTGAATCCTCCCGGCGCGGTTGGCGGTGGCCCAATCATGTCGAGCCCCCGGCGGGCAAAGGGCCGGGTTGGAGGTATGGTGACTAGCTTGTAGGCCGGGACGTGTTCTTCGCTTGGCGAAGAAGCGGCATCCTTGGCACCTTCTGACGAGTTCTTCGGCATCGCCCAGGGCTGTGGGCCAGTAGAAAGCTCGCCGGAAAGCCTTGCTGACCAGCGTGCGTGAGGACGCGTGGTTGCCGCAGACGCCCTTGTGGATCTCCTCCAAGATGTCCTTGCCTTCTTCACGAGGGACGCACTTCATGAGTACTCCAGAAGATGCGCCCCGCTTGTAAAGCTTGTCTCCGACGAGGACGTAAGACTTGGCGCGGCGGACGAGTTGTTCGGCTGCGTTCTTGTCGGAGGGGACCTTCTGCTCGCTGAGGTAGTCGATGAAGGGTTGCCTCCAGTCCACGTCGATCATCATGACCTCCTGCCCAGCTGGTGGATTAGCTGGTACAGTGGTCGGTGGCGCCGGCTCCGGGATGGATGGCGCGTGAAGCTCATGGACGAAGACGCCCGCGGGTACTTGGGCGCGGGTGGATCCAAGCTTCGAGAGGACGTCCGCTGCAACGTTGTTGTCGCGGACGATGTGATGGAACTCGAGACCATAGAATTTGTTCTCGAGCTTGCGGACTTCTAGGCAGTAGGCGTCCATGTTCTCCTTGTTGCGGTCCCGGGACTTGTTGACTTGGTTGATGACCACTTCGCGGAGTCGCCGTAGACTAGTAGCCGCTTGATGCCAAGTGAAGCCGCGAGGCGGAGCCCGTGTAGAACGCCTTCGTACTCGGCTTCGTTGTTTGAGACCTTCGAGAAGATCGCGGGACGTACTTGAGTTGTTCGCCCGTTGGAGAGATCGGGGAGTACCCCGCGCCTGCGCCCTCGAGGTTGAGTGAGCCATCAAAGTACATCACCCAATGCTGCGGTCGCACGGTGGGAGTAGGTAGGCGGGTTCTCCCGCCACTCGACATGAAGTCGACTAGTGCTTGCGACTTGATGGCCGTGCGTGGCTTGAAGTCGATGGTGAGGGCGCCGAGCTCGACGGCCCCACTTGGAGATTCTTCCGGTGGCGTCTTGGTTCCTCGGGATGTCGCCGAGCGGGTAGTCGGTGACGACGGAGACCGAGTACTCCCGGAAGTAGTGTCGTAGCTTCCGCGAGGTGATGAGTAGAGCGTACGAGAGCTTCGCACGGGCCGATAGCGAGCCTTGGACTCGATAGAACCTCGCCGACGAAGTAGACTGGGCGCTGGACCGGGTAGGCGTGGCCGTCTTCCTGCCGCTCGACAACGATGGCAGTACTAACCACGTGAGTAGTCGCAGCTAGGTAGAGCAGTAGCTGCTCTCCCTTGTGAGGAGCCGTGAGGATTGGCGGTTTTGACAGGAAGTCCTTGAGCTGGGCAAGGGCTTGATCCGCCTCAGGAGTCCACACGAACTTCTCGTGATGCTTGAGTAGTTTGAAGAAGGGGAGGCCCCGTTCTCCTAGCCTCGAGATGAATCTGTTCAACACCGCCATGCATCCCGTCAGCTTCTGGACGTCCTTGATGCTCGTGGGAGCTTTCATGCTGGTGATGGCGGAGATCTTCTCGGGGTTGGCTTCAATGCCGCGCTGGCTGATGATGAAGCCGAGAAGTTTGCCCGAAGGGACGCCGAAGACGCACTTGTTCGGGTTAAGCTTCCAGCGGTACTCGCGTAGCGATGCGAAGGTCTCTTCAAGGTCGTCAATGAGGGTACTGGAGTCCCTGGTTTTGACAACCACGTCATCCACGTAGGCCTCGACGTTCTTGTTGAGTTGCCGCTTGAAGCAGGCCTGGATGGCCCGTTGATAGGTAGCGCCAGTGTTCTTCAACCCGAATGACATGGTCATGTAGCAGTACGCGCCAAACGGGGTGATGAACGTGGTCTTTTCCTGGTCTTCCTCTTTGATTGCGATCTGGTGGTACCCGGAGTAGCAGTCGAGGAAGCAGAGCAGGTTGCAGCCCGCCGTGGAGTCGATGACTTGATCAATCCGCGGCAACCCGAAGGGGTCCTTGGGCAGTGCTTGTTGAGGTCGGTGTAGTCGACGCACATCCTCCACTCGTTCGAGTTCTTCTTGCGGACGAGGACGGGGTTGGCGAGCCACTCTGGATGGAAGACTTCTCTGATGAAGCCAGCTGCGAGTAGCTTGGCGAGCTCCTTCTTGATGGCGTCCCGTCTGTTGTCGGCAAAACGTCGGAGGTGTTGTCGCTTGGGGGTGGCCTTTGGATCGACGTTGAGGCAGTGCTCAATCAGCTCCCTGGGCACTCCTGGCATGTCCGCTGGTTTCCACGCGAAGATGTCGCGGTTAGCCCGAAGAAAGCTGATGAGCGCGTCTTCCTATTTGGGGTCGAGGCCGGCCCCGATGGTGGTGGTCTTGCTGGGGTCGCCTGTTCCAAGGTCGACCGTCCTGACGAGTACCTCCTCAGGTGGCTGAGGCTTGTTGGCGCTGTCAGACTTCTCTGGGATGTCGAGTTCGCTCGTGGCGAGCTTCTTCGACGCGGTGTAGACCTCCATCATTGCGTTGGGTACTTGGTTTGTTGAAGCGATCACCACGGCCTCTGTATCACAGTCGTGGGAGATCTTCAAGTCCCCCTGGAGGGAGAGTACACCGGCTGGACTTGGCATCTTGAGTACCAAGTAGGTGTAGTGGGGCACCGCCATGAACTTGGCGATGGCCGGTCTGCCGAGGATGGCGTGGTAAGAAGTCTCAAAATCCGCGACCTCGAACTTGATGTACTCGGTGCGGTAGTTATCCCGAGACGCCCCGAAGGTAACTGGCAGTACCAATGAACCCAGTGGGATAGCCGCGTTGCCTGGGACGATGCCGTCGAAGGGCGCGCTGCTCCTGGTGAGCATGGGGGTGACGTCGAGGTTCATCTTCTTCAAGGTTTTGGTGAAGAGGACGTTGAGCCCGCTTCCACCGTCGATGAGCACCTTGTTGAGCTTGGAACCCGCCACTGTTGGCTTCAGGATGAGGGGGAACCGTCCTGGTTCGGAGAAGTTGGTCCATTGGTCCGCGCGGGAGAAGGTGATGGGTACCTCCGACCACCTGAGAGGGGTCGGGACCGCTGGTTCAATGGACATCACTTCACGACGGGTAGCCTTCTCGCTCCCGCCCGCCGGGCGTCCGCCGAAGAGGACGTTGACGGTCTTCTCGGGTTCTTGGAAGTCGTTGTCGTCGCCGTCCTTCTTCTTGCCCTTTTGGTCGTGAGGGTGCGGTGGCTCCGGCGTATCCTTGAGTGCATGCCTGAGCTGGTAGCACTGCTCGGTAGTGTGGTTGCCGTTTGGATGCCACGGGCACTTCTCCTTCAGCAGGTCCTTGAACCCGCCAAAATTCTTCTTCGAGTTCCCTTTCGGAGGGCGCTGGATAGCCGCGACGGTGTTGTCTGGCTTGCGCTTGCGGTTGGAACCCGAGTAGTAGTAGTAGTTGTTGTTGTTGTTGCGGCCGCCTTGGTTTGCATTCTTGCCGCGCCGCCGCCGCCCGGTTCTCGCTTGGACTTGCCGCGGATGGCGTCGTACTTGGCCTTGGCCTTGTCCTCTTCATCCGCCCGAGACGTGATCATGTCCTTGAGGTGAGGGATGGACTCGGGGGCGGCGACGGCCGAAGTCCTCGAAGGTGCGGCGATGGTAGAGGCCGTCCTGGAAGAGGTCGATGACCTCCTTGTCGGTGACGTCGACGACGGTAGCGCGCTTGTCGAAAAGCGGCGCATGTACTTGCGGAGGGTCTCGCCTTGTTCCTGCTTGATCATGGCCAGGTCCATGCGAGTACCCGAGCGGCCCATGGCGCCCGCGAAGTTGCTCGTGAACCGCTCCTTCCAGTGGTCCCACTTGTCGATCGAGTGCTTGTCGAGCGACTCGAGCCATGTGAGTGGTGCCTGGTCCAGACAGAAGGGGAAGTAGAGGCATTTGGTGTCGCTGTTGCCACCAGCGTTCTCGATGGAGAGGGCGTAGCATCGGAGCCATTGGATAGGATCTTGCTTCGCGTCGTACTTGGTGATCCCCAAAGGCTTGAACTTGTCGGGGAGGAGCAGATTGCGAAGCCGGGGCGAGAAGGCGGGGAAGCCGTCGCCTTCAGCAGCGGTGGTCGACTTCTTCCGCCGCAGCTCCTCGATCTTCTGGCGAGCGTCGTACCCGCCGTGGGAGGCACCGGAGGCGTGGCTGTTCGCGTGGCCTTGGCCGCCGCGGCCGCCGCCGCCTCCGGCTCTCTGTTGGCCCCGTGGTTGGAGCTGCCGCCGTCAGGGTCGTTGCCGCCGCCACCGGCCGGAGCGCGGTGGGGAACGACTTCTCGGTTGCCTTGGTCTTGCCATGAAGGTCCGCCGGCGTTGGAGCGGCGGCGGTTTGGATCAGCCGGGAGGTCAGCTCGAGTACGGTTGGGGCCGGGGGTCGGGCGCTGCGACTAGTAGCTTCATTGTCGCGGGGTTTAGTTGGGAGAGGTTGGTTGACTCTGTTGTCGACCCGCATGAAGTAGGCTTCTTCAGCGAGCTTGGCGATGACCTCTCTAGCGCGTATGCCCTGAGCCTGACGTGCGATCGTTGTGATCGACATGAGGCATTGCTCGGGGGGTGGTGTGTACTCGCTCTCGACCGCCTCGAGAGCTTCCGCAAGGTTGCGGATGGGGAGGTTGTCTCCGAGCCGCCGGCGTCGTTCGGGCTGCGCTTCCTGTTGCGTTCGCGTCGAGCGTCCCTGTTGGCAGCGGTCTCGTCTGCAGGTGCGTTGGCAGACAGCTCGTCTGCGGAGATGTCCTCCAGGTACCTGTCTTCGGCCGTGCCTGAGGGTCCTGGAGTTTCGCCGGCAGCCATGAAGACTTGGCGATCGGGGGTACCCAAGCTGGACTCAGAGGGTGCCACCTCAGTTGGTGTGTTTGAGTCAGCCTGGGCCAGTGGTGTTCCCTCCTGGAACGGTAGTGAGTCGATGTAGGCGACGTAGCGTGAGTCCTCCTTTGCCAGGTCAGCAGGCTTGCGGTCTGGCCAGTAGACGTATCTTCCGGCCGGCGTCGATTTTATAACCAGCCCAGAGGCTGGCCCTGACAAGGGAAACTCGGTGGAGTCATCTTCGGACTCGGGCTCCTCAGGGTCCGACCCGAAGTCGAACTCGTAATCCGGGTTCGAGTAGAACTCGGAGAGAGGGCTGGAGTCTGAAACGTGGTCGGGGACGGTGTCGGAGTCCGAGTTGTACTCGGTTACGGGCTCCTTGCCGGCCCGGCGTGGAGTAGGAGCCCCCGTGCGGGCCCGGCTGAGGACGCGGGGGCCACGCGCGGAGCGCTGGCGTGGTGAAGGGGCCACTGCGATGGCCGAGCGGCCCGGCTCGCATGCGATGGCCCATGGTGACGTCGGGTTCGAGTTGGAGACGGACTCGAGCTCGAAGTCGGCCGTGGTGGTTGAAGAGCGAAATTTCGCCGAACTTGCGGCGAGTTCGCCCGTGACGACTTCGGGGAAGCGTCACGAGGCTCGTCCTCGGGTTGGGCTGCATGGTCGGGCGGCGCCGGAAGGAGCCCGCGCCATCGGCGGTGCGGCACCCGGGCGCCGAAGACGAAGGTGTCGCCGCGGTTGAAGGCGACAGGTTGGCTTGATGTGGACGGAAGCCGTCGAGTTCGCCATGTGATCTCGAGCGAGAGCCCCTACCCGGCGCGCCGGTGTCGGTGTTTTAGACCGGCAACCTACTACGGGGAGTACCCGAAGTAGATGAATGTGACTCGCCGAGATCGGTAACTCGAAGGAAGAGACACGTGGCACACAATTTAGACAAGGTTCGGGCCGCGAGGTGCGTAATACCCTACGTCCCGTATGCGGCGTAGCTACGGATTGATAGGGCACGATTACGGGGATGGTGCAATAGTGCGCCGTGGGTTGTATGAGAAGAGATTGGATGAAGGGATCGGTCCCTCGCCCCCGCCTTATATAGTCGGGAGGCGGGGTTACAAGTCGGAGTAGGGAGAGAGTACTAGTTGAGTACGTCTAGGAGTCCTCTATACAGTGCGGAACATGTACAGCTCCCTAACCGAGTACTACTCCTGTGTAGTCCTTGTGCTCCACGCCTTCAGGTGCCGTGTAGCGCAAGCCGGGTAGTCCCAGGGGCCCACCGAGTAGTCGGTCCTGGTACCCACCGAGGTAGTGGGCCCAGGGAGGTCCATACGACAGAGGTGCTCTCTCGCCGAGGAGCTGTCCCCGGTGTCTTTGGGGAAGGGGGCAGCACCGTCAATATCAGCGGCAAAAGGTTGAGACGTCGCTCAACTCAAGCAAGTACTGAGGATCCCGACCTAGGAGGTGACACCGGCACTAGCTGTGATGATAGTGTTGAGGATGAAACCTTTCCTGGTCAGTATGAGCTGAGGAGGCACCAGGAGGCTGGGTCTGACAGCGACGAGGCTAAGGATGAGGATGAGGAGGATGAGGAAGAGGATGTGGATGCCATGGATGAGGATGATGATGACCAGGGTAGATTGAAGATCATGCCACCCACTTATATCTACCTTGACAGGCCTTTAAAGTACCATGGGGCAGGCATGACCAAGGCCTTAAAGAAGTTGAGAGATAAGAACCCGTATGAGGAGGCTAAGACCGCGTCGGATCTGAGGTTTTAGGCTAAGTTTCAGCAGTATTACTATGCCACAGTGATCATCAAAAAGCCCAAAATCACTCATAAAGCACAATATGTGGATTGGGAGCACATGGCTAGAAAAAGTGACCCGATATTTGATGAAGTCATAAACAATTGTGAGAGGCAAAGGGTCAAGACACTTATGGGGTTCCGACAGGATTGGAACAAAGAGATTATAGACCAGTTTTATGCCACAGTGCACTTTGGATACTTTGAGACCAAGAGGGCTATGACTTGGATGACAAATGGTCAAAAGTACTCCATCACGTTCCATAGATTCTTGAGGTGCTTTGGGATCATGGCAGGAGATGGGGATTTAAGGAAGCTACATGATGAAGGAGAACTCGACAAGGATGCCTTGCACCTTATGTACCCTCGAGGTGAGCATGCCAACTATGGAAGGGTAAAGAATCTCTACACCTACTATGCTGCTCTAAATAGGCTCCTTAGGGTGTCTATCACACCTAGAGATGGAAACCCCTCTGAGATTACAAAGTTTCAGAAAAACTTGATGATTGCTTTGAGGTCGGGAGCTCTGGAATTTAGTGTTGGGGATTTCATTTGGTAAGAAATCAAGCACCTATCCGAGGACCCCAAAAAGATTTGCAGCTATAGCCCATACATCATGTATATGATTGAAAAGGTTGCAAAGACGGAGTTTCCCAAAAATGTGATGCACAAGCCCTTGGAGCTCAATCCTAGCAAAAATCCTCGATTTCCATCACCTAGAGTTGAGCAAGCACCTGGACATGAGGAAGAAATATTCGAGGAGGGAGCAGCTCGGCCAGATCAGCCACAGGAAGGGACTCAGACCGTCATCGGTATGACCAGTGCTGAGCACCGGTTTGGGTGGCTGGGAGCACGGCAGGCCTCGTAGGTCCACCTCTCCTTTGCGGAAGTTTCTCAATTTCATATTTGGGATGTGCAGGAGTTAGCATGACATCCAAGTTGAGCAACAAAGGTCTAGAAGGGCAAATAAGCAAATGAGGGACACAATGAAGTTAATGCACAATGCCCAAGGGTTTCAACCACCTCGCTCTCAACCATCTCCCGAGTCTCCACAGGTTGAGATACCATCCTTTGAGGAAAGGATGAGAGGATGGGCCAACTCCGACATGCTTAATCAATATGGGCCCATGTTCTTTGAGTCCGGGCAAGGGTAAGGATCTTCGTAATCGGTTCCTCCTCCACCTCCACCATTTGCACCTCCTCCGGATGTGGCAGGATCATCTCACTTCATGGAAGAAGAGCAAGCACCCCCACCTCCGCCACCTCCCGAGCAAGTACAAGATTGGGGTGCTCACTTCTCCGCCGAGATCTTTGGCTACAATCCTTATTACTACGGTAAAAACAGTGCACCCATAGCTCATCCGTCTCAAATCACCGTCTCGGAGTATATTTATCTAAACTCTCCTCTGCACTGGATTCTTGACAATTCTCAAATAGGAGGGAGCTCTCACCCGGGAGACGGATCTCAGGGACAGTGATCGGCAGTTGCTTCTCCTCCAGGACTTTCTTGGATGCTTGATGACAAAGGGGGAGAAGATTCGAGATTAAAGCCTTGTAATCTGTGTTGTCTGGGCTGCTGTCTGTGTTGCACCGGTCTGACCGGTGCCTGTTGGATGTTGAGAGAAGCCATGTAATAAGTTAGAACTTTATCTTAGTGGACTTGAGATCATTTGTGTGAGTGCTACTGTGTGTTTGAACCTTATTGTAATATTTAAGCGACTTTATTGCTAGATTGTGATGCATGAATTGAATGGTCTTCGTTTGTGTTGGCTAAATGGAGCAAAGTGATCTAAACCAGCTTGCAACCCTAGCCTGATCACCTTGGACCAAAAAGCACGCGCTTCCGTTGCTTTGTGTGCTGACTGGACCTGATCGGTCTGACCGGTCAGGGGCACCAGTCTGACCGGTGCAGCCCAGTCGTGTGTGTTGGCTGGACCTGACCGGTCTGACTAGTCAGTGGCACCGGTCTGACCGGTGCTGCCCAGTCAATGCACTTCCCTTTGCTTTGTGCATATCTTGTCATACACATCACGGTTTTTATTTTGTCGCTCACACATGTTACACTCCACTGATTCTAAGATATAGGGGGAGCTTACACGCTTTTTCTTCCAAATTTGTGCTATTGGCATTTGAGGCCAACGTTTTGAAATTCAACTCAAAGCACAAATTAAGGGGAGCTCTAGCTATATCTAAGAATCTAAATGCGCTTTAATGTTTTATTTTTAAGCTTTAATCAAATTGTCATCAATCACCAAAAAGGGGGAGATTGAAATTGCATCTAGGCCCCTAAGTGGATTTTGGTGAATTGAATGACAAGGTGATTAAAGGACTAATGAATTTGTCTAAGATTGTGAGCAGGTTTTCTTTATATATTCATGAGCAACCATTGAAGTATTCAATTATGGATGTATATTATGGCTCACATTGACAAAGACAAGTATATGGTGCAAGACTTCATGAGTTTATTGAAAGAGAACAAGATGACGAGTGTACACACTATGGTTCTAAAATTGGAAGCTTGCACATCCGTTGTCAATCAAGATCAAGCATCTGAAGCGGGGTTTTCAAGTGAAAGATCAATTGGGTATGAAGCAAAGTGGAACTCAAAGTGAATTGGATAAGTGATGAAGAGATCAACCGAGATGTCTAGGGTGAGGGACTAAGCAATCTTTGGGGACGTAGCTAAGCCGCCATTAGTGTTTTGCTAAGGTGAAGTTCTAGCATCCGTGGGGTCTTCAAGTATCCTATTCAAACCTTAACCGAGGGAAGCTTTGCAAGTCATCAACTTGTTAAGGTTGGCAATATGGAGTGACTTACGAATCTGAGTGTGCATTCCTATGCTATATGGAAAGATTCTAAGTCACTAGCTCAAGTATGGACGTGCTCAAGTCAAAGGCTATGTTGAAAGCCCTCAAGTGGATATTGTTCAAGTATGGCAAGAATTGAAGTTGTTCAAGCTCAAGAGATCAACGAAGCTCTTTTATTCTTTTCTTGAGTATAGGTATGCTGTACTATCAAGAGGGATGCAACTTAGCGAGTTGACCAAGTCAAAGTGCTCTTTAGTTGACCTATGTGAGATCTAGTCTTAGAGTGTGCTAACAAACCTTCCTAACCTAACCTGGGTCATTTCATCTTGGTGGTGAAGTGTTAGTTTCTTAGAAAAAGGTTTTGGGGGTATCTCGGGCCTGACCGGTCTGACCGATCAGAGGCACCGGTCTGACCGGTGCCGCTAGCCCAATGGCTAGTTTTCAAACACCGGTCTGACCGATGTGAGGCACCGGTCAGACCGGTGCCACCCGGGGACTTACGACTAGTTTTCTCTTTTGAGGGGTATAAATACCCCTAGCCTTCTTCAGGTGAGGGTTGCTGTTTCTAGTGAGTTTGCTGAGGTCCCAAGCTATTTCTAACTAGCTCTTAGCCTTAGTGGCTCTCCCCAACCCTCTATTTGTGAGATTTGTGGATTCAAGTCATTTTCTTTGTGTTGGGTTGAGAAAGTGAGCTTAAGAGTGACCTAGTGAGCTAACAAGAGCTTGTCCATAGCTTGAGCACTTTGGTTTCGCGTATACAAGCTTTCAAGCGTTTGTTACTCTTGGAGGTTTGCCTCCTAGACGGCTAGGTGTCGCCGGCTAGCTCCCAAGGTTGTGGTGAGCAGTAGGAAGTTTGTAAGAGCTGCGATCTTGCCTCTTCGTGGAAAAGATCCCCTTAGTGGAAAGGAGGAAAGTGGTTCAAAGAGACCCGGCTTGTTGTGGGAATCGTCCCTTACAAGCTCCTCAACGGAGACGTAGCCATTCCTTAGTGGGTGGTGAACTTCGGGAAACAAATCCTTGCTTCTTCGTGTGGTTTGGATCTCTAAGTTATTTTTCTAGCATAATTACATTTGCTTCCACTTCGATCTACGCGGGTGTGCTACTTGTGTGTGCAGGGATCATTACCCTGCTTGTGTTCATCTACCAAGGCCACACACCAAGTTCGGTTCGTCCTAGAAGTCAAGAGGTGCTTGAAGTTGTTTTTGCAGGTGTTCATTATCACACCGGTCTGACCGGTGAGGCACACCAGTCTGACCGGTGTCACCTATGAAGTCCAGTGCCTGACCGGTCTGACCTGTCACCGCCACCGGTCTGACCGGTGGAGCACTATCAGCTCAAGTGGTTGGGGGAAAAAGAGTTTAATTTGGTCGTCATGCTTATTCACCCTCCTCTAGGCGACATCAAGGTCCTTTCATGCACGTCTTAACAAAATAATGATGACATAGGAGTATGTATGAGCTCGCTCGTCACTTAAAAAATAGTATGTGCATCATTTTTTAATACGTGAGAGAATATCGAACAAAACAAAACGACACAGTTTAGTTAAGTTATACAAGCCTTCGTGGTCTAGCAAAAGAATAAAATAGAGAAGAAAACAGCTCAGTGAACTTAATATCAATAGAAACCATCTCACAACTGCTAGTTTCTATATTAATAATCATCATACACTTTTTTTTGAGATTGACACTGTACAACGCAGACGCTCACAACACGCACACACACTCACCCCTATGAATACATGTACGCAAACCCTACCCCTATGAGCACCTCCGAAGGATTGAGCACCGGCAGATCTGGAGATTCTCGAAGTCACCACTGGCGCCTCATCGTCGACGGGAATGTTGCTTACCACTTAATGTATAACGTCGGAAAATCCCGGAATAAAATCCAGAAAAAGGTGCGAGCGCCAGGATTTGAACCCTGGTGGCATTTGACTACAAGCCCAATCGCAATAATCACCATACACATAATATTCACTACAAAAAACCTTGTGATCTATGACAGTCGATTTTTGTCACGGATCATCCAATTTTCGTCATAAAATGACATCTATGACGAAATTTCATTTCGTCATGGATTGAGCGTCACAAATCACCTCTCGTGACGTATTAACGTTTTCGTCATGGATTGACGTAATCCATGACGTTTTCAGACCATCATAGATTGGTGTAAAGCCCAGTGAACCCAGCCCAAAGCCCAAAATCTGCGACGAAAGTGACCGTCATGGATTAACTTGCCACATCACTTGTAGAGATGAGTTGGCAGATGACAGGCGCTGATGTGGCTGATGACGTGTAGGTGGTGTGGCAAACACGTGGTGCTGATGTGGCAGCCACGTGGCTGCCACATGGCACTGACGTGGCGCAGGCGTGGCTGCCACGTGGCACTAATGTGGCAGCCGCATGGCCCCAGGCCCAATAGTCATTTCAGCCCAACCCACATTAATTTCTAGCCAACAACTCAACAATTATAGCACATCAAAATTCACCAATTTTATAAGAGAACAAGCCGCATGCAGTATAATACTAATGTATCAAGGGCAACATTTTGCACACAAGTACCACATCATATACAAATATATTTTTCATTAAACATCAGAGGTTCCAAAAAAAGGTTCAAAATAGCAATCCATCATGTTTCCTAATGACGTCGCCTTGTGATCCTGAAATCAAAAACACTATACAGATGGGTCACATACTGGACTGACCATAAAAAACATAAAAAAATATTTCACTAAATAGCTGTGATGCTGGAAAGCTAATGCGCACAACAAGCTACTTTTGAACAAACTCTACTGACAAACATTACACATAAGATAATTGCAAACATGTAGTGAAGTATGCACTTCTGATGGGCAATAAGAGTAGAGGACTGAATGCATCACATTTTAACTTTAGATAGGTATAAAATGTACATTCAACTATGTAGATTAACAGGCACTTGGCGCCGTCCAGCTCCAGGTCGCGGGCGATGAGATCTGGTCCGCCCCGCGCGCCAGCTCCCCCACCGCACCCACGAACTTGGCCGCGCCCAGACCGTCCGCCACCGCGTGGCTGAACCGGAACCCCACCACGAAGCCGCCGCACGCGAATGTCGTCACCTGCACGGGGTCGAATCGGGAGGTGAGGTCAGTCGGGGAGGTGGGAACCTCAAATCCGCTGCGAGCTGGCCCAATCCAGCGCAATGTGGCTCGAATCGTACCTGGACGAGCAGGATGAGCTTGTTCTCCTCCTCCTGGCTGGTCCGCGGGAGCGGGTGCGGGAGCAGGTCGTCCTTGGGGATCTAGAGCGGGTACTCGAGGTAGTCGACGTCCTCGAGCCGGCACCGCACGGAGGCCTCGATGAACCTGACGCCCTCACCGCTGCAGTCGACGTGGAGCCCGCCGGCGTCCTCGGACACGGCGAGGCGATCCGCGAGTGGGTAATAGTCGACGAGCGCGCGTGAGGGCCCGGTCGATGGTTTCCGCTGGGCTGACCCCGTCTCGCGCCGAGTAGGGCTTGAAGACGTGCAGCGACTCGATGAGCGCCATCTGGGTCGGGTAGCGGTCGAGCCAGGACAGGCGGTGGGGGCGGTGGGGATGGGCTCCGCCAGCGGCACCAGGCGCTGCGCCAGCCGCTCCACCGTCTTGGCCGATGCCGAATCCATTGGAGGGAAGGTCCAGAGGAGGCGGGGGTTGGACGGGAGAGGGAGGAAGGGGCGGCAAGTGGAGGAAGAGGCGGTCAGGATGCTGAGGGGGAGGAGGCTGAGGGGAGGGAGTGGAATGTGGCTAGGGTTTGATGGATGCAACTTCCTTTTATACGAATAAAACACGATCTCAACCATCCATTCATCGATGAACGGTCCAAAATATATGGGTTTTTGGGTCATAATGGGCTTGTTACATTCCTCCTCTGCTTAACATTTTTCTTTTTCTTTTTTCATTTTTTGCAATATGGAATAATTCCAATTTGAACTATATGTATCTCAAATAAAATTTAAAAAATTTATCAAATTTATATTTTAAGTACTAATTACTAATTGGCATGCAAAAACATGTATTTATATTATATGCTTTAATAGAAGGAAACAAGCCGTATGAAGATTCTTTTTCTTAACACTTTTCTTTTTCTTTTTTATTTCTTTGCAATATGGAAATAATTACAATTTGAACTAACATACCCTCAACACATTTTCTAATGCAAAATGCGACATATAAGTTTTCACGTGGGAGTTTCAAGAATTTTCAAGTAGATTTGCTATTTTCTATCATTTAAATGAATTTATGCATTTTTACCGAAAGTAATTCCAAATTGATCTACATGTACCTCTAATAAGATTACCAAAATTTCAAAAAAAACTATATTTAGGCGCCTATTGTCCATTCTAGCCCACATCTAGGAGATTGACGAAAAATTCAATTGGCTTGTAGGGAAATTTCAAACTTCTACTGGTCACCTTGTTATAAAATAATGATAATAATAAATAAAACTTATCAAAAAATTATGTAAGTTGGCACAAGATCATTTTATCGATGTACAAGTTTGACAAATAAGTTTCATATGATTTTATGAAAATTGGACTATACAATGTTCATAAACTAGATAGATCATCACATTGTTTCATACAACTCAACTTAAACTTCAAAATTTGTACACACTCAAATACTTTATTACCCATGGGCACCTCAAATTTGGATGCAACCTTGTGTTGACCATAACATTAGAGACTATTAAGTTATATTAGCAATTATTATGAAATAACATGTTTTTTATATTCACTTTTTAGTTGGAAAAGATATGTTGTATGAAAAGCAATCAAGAAATAGTAATTAAGATACAAACAAATGACACTGACTAAAACATCTCGATTTTGGAAAAAATGAGGAAAAAAGAATCAACCGATTTGGAGTTCGTATGAGGAAGAAAAACAGTTTACAAGTTTTATCCGAAGATTAAAAACAGAAATTGCACTTGCTATGAACTAAGATGAACAAGTGTGTTTTCTCTTTTTAATCTTTGACTAAAACTTGTAACTAGTTTTTCTGCCTCATACTAACTCCAAATTGGATGAATCTTTTTTTCTAAAATTTTCTTAAATCATTCTCTACCAAGATCTACAACTTTAACAAATGAAAAATGATTTTTCTATATAGTTGTGCAAAAAGTTGAATTTTCTATTTTTTTAAATTACTAATGAGTACACCCTTGTGAAGAAAGTTGCAAAATTGTTATCTTATATGATCCCAATTTATTTTTCACATGTAACAAACAACATAGAAGTTGTCACCTAGGAGTTTAAAAAATTTCAAGTAGATTTGCTATTTATCATTTAAATGATTTTCTACGTGTTTATCAAAAGTAATGCCAAACTGACTTATATGTACTTCTAATAAGATGCAAATAATTCAAAAAATATATGATTTTTTTGAATTTATTGATCATGAGGAAATGTTGAAATGCAATGTGGTCGGATTATGATGAAATTGGTGCAACGTCATAGTGTTTGGACTTCATACCGGGCTTCATATCCAACACTGCTAATCTATGATGAATTCTGGATGTTGTCATGGATGCATCGTGATCAGTGATGAAATCTAAGATGAAATTGGCACAATGTCATGGTGTTTGGACTTCATATCGGGCTTCATATCTAACACTGTGAATCTATTACGAAATCTGACAGTTCGTCATGGATGCAGTGTGATCTATGACGAAATCTGAAAACGTCATGTGAATATCGTCATGGATCACAAGGTTTTTTAGTGATTTTAAATGCAATGCACAAAGGAGAGAGATCAGGTGTGGTAGATTATTCTACAAAACACATGCGGCCACATCTCTCGGCCAACTGTAACTATCAATCCGTTCAAAAAAGATCAGTTGTGGCAGAACCAATACACTTTTTTCAGAAGCATATATTTTCCCATAATCATATAGGAACCCATAACTATGTTTTCAGCAATGTCCACCAATTGGTTATCACAATAACCACTTCTATATACGCTAGTGGTTTTCACTCAGGAACCATGGAACTCACTCACTATTTATTTTAACACGATTTCAATGGATTTTCAGCTGGTTCCCGTTTCTCCTGCGGTAAAGCTTTGTGCTTTTGTTGTATTCTCGGTAGAATCAGCCCCAAATTGATCCAACTTTCTATCAGTTCCATCTACTAGGTCCTTTGAGTTACACACCCAAGGAGAAGCCTACATTTACAAAACAGCCATGCTCAGTTTAGAACAATGCGTATCTTTTCAGCTCGAACTATCTTATCAATCTAACATCTTCACCAAAATCTAAGCTCAGTTCCATCCACCGGGTCATCACTAAATGATCCTAAAAATGTTAAGCAAACATCCTGAACAAATCAACCAAGGCATCAAATTTTCATATATATAATTCATCACTGAATGATCTTAAAAACTATTAAGCAAACATCCTGAACAAATAAACCAGGGCATCAAATTTTCATATATACAATTAACATGACTTCACATGTTGTCACTATCATTGAACTATCAAACAAGGGACAATCTTAACTGAATCGTACTAAGAATTGTTCACTGCACAAGTAACCGTACCCTTGACTAGAGCCCGCACAAGTAACCATACCCTTGACTAGAGCCCATCGGAGAGGAACTTGTCCACCACGTAGGAAACCAGTAGCTAGAAGTGTTCCAAGTGTTGGATATGTTGGTGCAGCTAGGGCAGCGGGATTAACGACAACCAATGGATCCATCAGCAGGGGTGGCAGTACCATGACACCATCATAATAATCGCCTAATCGGGCAGGGAGGGCGGCAGGAGCACTCCTGCCTTGCCCTTCCCTACTGTTGGCGGTCAAATATGACACCCCTACACTACGTGAAAACCTCAAATAGGTCATGCAACATTTGTAACGGGTGCTTAACACCCGTTACATGCACCCACATCTGTAACGGTTGTTACTTGGCGCCCGTTACAGATAAGCGCGGCAGGCCGGCCCCGGGGCTGGCCTCCGCAACGCCCGTTACCAATGTGAACTTTTGGTAACGGTCTTCTTAAACAGCCGTTACATGCATTGTTTGTAACGGACGTTAAATAGAGCCCGTTACACAAGTTAAACCTATCGGTAATGAACTAGTAAAGTCCGTTACTGATCAACGCCCTATCAGTAACAGGCTGTTTAAGTCCATTACTGATCACTCTGTATTGGTAACGTGCTATAAAGTCTGTTATCGATGAGCATTTGACGCCCGCTACTAGTTTGAGAGCCCAGTAATTAAAGTCTGAGAGCACTCAACTGCTGTGAAGCGGGAGCGCGGCGTCAGTGAACAAATGATACGGAGGTTTGTTAATCATCGTCTCCTTTGAGTCTGTCCTCACTGACAAGTCAACTCGATCCATCTCTCATTGCTTCCATTTCGACATACAGGCACAATCATCACACATATCTTCTGAGACAAAACAGACATCATAAGAGAGATAACTTGTCCACAAAGATGAAGATAACTTGTCCACGGGAATAAAAATAATTATTACAAAATGTTAACTTGTCCATATATCAGGCTAGGACTTAACTAGTCCATCACATTATTTGCTATGGTTGTGCTATCTGACCAAACACATCAACAAAGGCATGCCCCCTGAACATCCACAAAAGTATGGCTACTGACCCTGCACATCAACAAGCTTGAACTAGATCATGCCCCATCATGATTATTGGCTCGTTTTGCAGCCTCTTTGTAAGCAACCAAGGATTCTTGAAGCCCTTCTAGCGCACCTTCAATGGGCTCGAGATTTTTTTCAGTAGTATAATTGTACCTCCTTATGTGCTTAGCATTTTTGATGAGGATGTTCACTTCTTTTGTGATTTTTTTTTCAAACTCAGGTTTCACATAATCCCAGACATTAAGATTAAGAAGTAACTCAAGCTCTGCTCGTGACTCAAAGAGTTTTGCCTGAAACAGGGTTAAACATGGTATAAGAACAACATAGTTAATTCAGAACTAATTCGTCTCAGACCTTGGAGCAGGGTGTGACAAGTAAAAGCAGAACTTAGTTCAGAACTGATTTACCTCAGAACTTGTTATAATTAAGATCATGACAAGCATGGAAGACATCATCATAGGCACTAATCAACTTTATGAAGCTCAAGCTCAAGCTACCTTAAGCTCCATCTATAGAACAAGTAAAAAGGCAGTGAGATTCAGAGAAACTTACCTCGCCGTCTTTGTAGTCGTTGCCAGAGTCAGATATGAGATCCTCTACACCTTCTTCGCGACTCCCTTGACAACTCTTCGTAGTTGCCAAACACTTGTGCTCGCAAACGTGAGGCAGGCCCCTCGCCCACTTCACTGCCCCCTCGCTGGCACGCTCCTCCTTGCCGCTGCTTGACCCCTCATCGGAATCTGAGAGGATCCAGTCGAGGGCCCTCGTCTGTGGCATTGGGTTCACTCCACTGCCGCTTGGCCCCTCTCTAGTGCTCATCGTCGTCTCCCTCTTCGTCGCCATCTCGCTGGCAAGCGCGCGGATCCAGTTGCGGCACCACTTCGCGTTTCGGTTCTCGATCCCGGGTGCGCGGGGTCGTCCGCTGCTTGGCCCCTCGCCGACGCTCATCATCATCTCTGTCTCCACGCCTCCTCTCATGCCTCCTCTGCGCCTTCTTAAAGGAAAGTGTTGCACTTATCCATTCGGAAAGAAGAAAGGGGCAATATGTGGGATGGAGGGGGTAGTAGTCAATGCCGACGCAGGTTAGCAAACCGGGTCGTTTTGTTGGCTGGTGCACGGGCAATGGTTACCTTCTTTAACGCTTTTTATTGAAATGACACTTAATTGCTTCCCTTACAAATTAGGGTCCATAAAGCAGCACATAAAAACTAGGTGATTCCCCACGCATTGCTGCGAGATATGAGAATTGTTTTTGATAAATTATGAACCAATTTGCTACCACAACCAGTTTATGCAATAACCCTTAGTTGGTGGAAGATGATGTGGGTAGTTTGTATGAAGAAAGAATTGGTGTAATGAAGAGAAAAAGAGATATAGTTAATAACCCTTAGTTTGATGGGAGATGATGTGGGTAGCTTGCATGAAGAGAGAAATGAAGTTAATGATAGTTAGTGGGTACCAATTATATTAGTTATATAGATTAATAAAAATACAAAACAATTCATAGTTTTTTTAAGAATCGAACAACTCATAGGAGTAGTTGGGCATTTGGTATTTTGAATAAAATATGAACAGTCACACGTCTCCTTGTGACCACATGATTTTTGTGGCCAAGAGCTCTCCTGAGCGGACACGAGTTCCGAGGCGCGTGACCGACCGCCTGACGGTTCACTGTCTTGTCAATATAAATCCTGGTCGGCCAAGAACTTCATCAACCGCGGTACCAAGAAAACCCCAGCACCACCGTCTCCGATCACCAAGAAGTGAATCCAAGAGCTTCTTCTTCCTCAAGCAAGCGCATGGCGTCAAGCGAGCCATCAAGGAAGCGGGGAAGGGAGGAGGTGCCACCACCCCCGCCCACCGAGCTCGAGGAGGTGCCGCCACCCCCGTCCGAGGAGGTGCCGCCGCCCACACCCGCCGAGGTGAAGCCGCCCGCGCCCAAGGAGGTGAAGCGGCTGAAGCCGCCCGAATGCAAGATGGCGCGGTAGCCTGTGGTGCCCCTGCGTGCTCCAGAATTAAATGTGGAGGATGCTTGTTTTTCAGTGAAGATGCTCTACCAGGCTTGGCAGAGTCTTGGAAAGGTGTCCATTCATCTCGGAGTCCAATGACCCACTGATCCGCTGCAGATGACCGTGATGGATTACGCCATCAAGGTCAATGTCTTGGCTGGGCAGCTGGAGAGAGAAGTGCTCCCCCCTTCTACGACGACGACGACAACGATGGTGGCCTCGACGTCTCCAGCTCCAGCTCCGACTCTGACTCCGACTCCGACTCCAACGGTGGGGCTCCTCCGGCGGCGACTACCTCTGCTTAATTAATTTGTTCCTCTGTTAATGTGTTCTTCCAGTGTGCTTGTTGAACTTGTGATGGACTAGCTAGTAGATCCTCTGTATGTTCCTCCTGTGTGTATGTTGAACTTGTGATGATCTAGTAGATCTAAGAGACGCGGTAGATCAATCCATGTCTTCTATTTTGGAAGGCATTGCAATGTCTATGGTAGCAGCTTACAATGAATTGCAATGTGTATGCCAGAAGTTTGTTACTCTATTTGTGTCATTATATGACAGCAGTTCACAATGAATTACAATGTGTATATATGTCAGAGTTATGCCAGAAGTTTGTTACTCTATTTGTCTTAATAATCCGCATTTTCTTTGCCTCGTGTTGCAATGAAATGTGAGCACAAATGAATTGATAAATTTTGTGATGTGTGACACATTAAGATTTGTGACCCAATTGTCATTCCATTCATTCTTCATTCATACATTTAAGTGTGTCATATGTGACAAATTTTTCATTCTTCATCCACACAGATGAAGCAAAAGCACCACTTTTAACATCAGAATTATTTCTTTGCAGCATACATCCCTAGTAAACATCCAAATACTACACAAACAACAGCCACAATAATCAAGTTCATCTTCCAGATCACATTGTCCCTATTCTCCTCCAGTGCTTTCTTCCTCTGCTTGTCCTCCAGTGCTTGCCTCTGCTCGCCGCTCCCAATTTGACATTCCACTGAATCAACTACTTCATCGACCTTGTTTGCCAAATTCGACGGTCGAAAAACAATGACGCCAGCATCCTTCAGCATCTGGAGATACTCCTTGTGGAAACAATAAAATCCACAATTCTTGGCGCAGTGCAGAATCAAAAGCACATAAAAACCCTAACTCAGATTTGGGAGACGCAACAGACTACTCACCGAGTTCCTTGCACACTTGAAATAAAGACGATCATGGTTTTCACCTTCCTTCTGCGTCCGCCCCTTCACCACCCGAGCCATACCACAGTCCGGGCAAGGGACCAGTGGAAAGCCGCTTAGCTCACCAACTGGATCCAAGCCGATGGAGTGATTGCGGCTGCTCCGACAACCTTGTGACCCTGCTCCTCGCACGTGCACCTCCAGACGAATCGGCGTAGTGCGACATGTGCGCGACGGCAGGTAAGGACGGGTGGGCGGTGGCGGTGGAGCTCAGATCGGGGAAGAAGAAGGGGGCAGGGGTCGGGGCGCCGGGGCGGATGCATATTCATTCGGCAAGGGGCATTTCTGACAATGGAGCACTTGTTGGCGACGATGGTTAGTGTACCACCGTCCCCGGGGCAGATGCCGGCCAGGGGCATAATGGAGCACTTGTTTGCGATAATGGTTAGTCTACCCGCATCGCCTTTGTCGCTCGGGCAGGCTACGATTATCTTTTTTTATATAGGCTTCTGACGCTGACGCGTAGGCCCGACACTATTTTTTCTGATTGAAACTTGCTTACCTCAAATATTATACCCCATAAACAGCACCAAAAAATTCGTAAAAAATACGTACAATTCATAATTGGTAATTTAGTATTTGAATAAAATATCAACAACCACACTTGTCTAACCAAATTTCTTAAAATTAGCATTTTTAATCTCTTGTTTATGATATAATAATTATAATAACATCTTAGTGTGTCCTAAAAATTCTACAAATTGACTTGGCAACATAATTTAAGTCCCTAAGCTTGTCTACAAAATTCAAATGGTTTCGAAAACGGAAGATTATAGTTGTGTACAAATGTCTACATCTCTAACATAGTTTCTTAGAATGTTATTTCAACATTGAAGTTTTCCACACTTTAAAACATGTTCGAACTCATATGCATTTGAAGACAGAACCTTATGGTCACCATAAGATTACGAAATGGAAAGTTTAATTAGTAATGATTGTGTAAAACAAATATTATTTATATGTTGTACTTATAAGGAACAGTATAAGGTGTATAAACAACATCCAAGAAATGGAATTACATATGAAAAATGTCACAAATGAATAGATGCTGATTTTAGAAAAATTCAGAAACAAATATCATCAAATTTGGATTACGGTTGATGGAGAAAAACGTGATACAAAATTTGATTGCAGATTAAAAGGGGAAAAGCAAACTGTTCTTCATTCGAACAGACCTGGCCCTGCCCCTTCATTGGTGACGGGTGTTTGTTAATCATCATATCATTTGCGCATTCAAACCTTTTTAATAAACGCTCCCCCTGCCTCCCGTCTTCTATCCCCTTCTCCAGCGTCCGCAGCCTCGTCTCCATCGCAGGTATGGCCCGCGACTCTAGGGGGGAGGTTCTGCAAGGAGGAGGCCCCACGGCCACGTCCCCGTCCCTCTTCCTCGGTGCTGTCTACCGCCCCCGCCAAGAGAGTGAGGTTCCACGGTGATGAAGAGTAGCCGTCCCAGTGTGCCGCCCCCGTGCGTCTTCCTCGGCGTTCCATGGAAGAGGTCGGTTCTTCGTCGGCCCGGGGAAGGAAGCCGTACACGCGCGAAAGGGCCAAGTTGGCGTACTCCAGCGACGCCCGCCATGGAGAGGCAGGGTTTTTCTCCTCAACGCGAAGAAAGAAGCAGTCCACGCACATTGAGGTGAGCGTGGACTCCTCCAGCGATAACCCGAGAAGAAGAATGGTGCTGGCAGACCTCATCTCCTCCGGCGACGACTCCGACAACAACTCCGGTGATGATTCTGAAGGCCATGAGGCAAGTTCTGAAACCAGCACGCATGAGATTTGTCCTTGGACCTTCACATATTCACTGATCAATTGTTCTAATGCATCAATTTCCATTTGTTGTAGGAAGTTGTTGCACATGACATTGACAGGATTTGGACTGAAATCAACAAGCTCAAGGAATCGGCTGAAGAGAAGTAGGCAAGTTTTGAAACCAGTTAGAGCTAAAACTGTCGGTGCGGAATATGGTCCCGACACTAACCAATAGATAACGTTCTTTATTTTAGAATTTGTCTTTATTTTCGTGATGACAGCCAACTACACACAGAAATGAATAAATAAGATAGGATGAGCGACGGCCACAAAAGAGAACGGAGATTGAACATGTAAAGAAGAATGTTGAGAACGCCGAGAAGAGTTGCAAAACTAGAGACAAGGCTAGGCCGGGCAGGGTAGCGGCACAAAAGAAGCCATCTAGCTAGCTAACTAGTTCCTTTGCGGCAACAAATCCTAGTTTGGTGATGCGCCAGTATTTCTGATCTTATTTTGGTGATGTGCCACCTAGCGATGTATGTCGGATGTGAATATGTTTGTTATGACTTATGAGTTAGTTTGCTTGGTGATGTGACCTACATTACTCGTTTTAAGGCCCACACAAGCCCACTCGCGCTAGGTTAGTACTTAGTAGGGAAGGACGCCTCCCTCACGCAGTCTCTTCCCACACTCCCCCTCGCACCGCCACCGCCACTTTCTCCCCCTCGCCTTCGCCCCCCTCACCTCCCCCCACGCCGCGACCCACTCCTACACAACCCTTCGGCGAGACGCGCGCCACACCACGCTCGGCGCGACGTGCACCACACCTCTGACAGCGAGATCTAGAGGAGGAGGGACCTAGCTGCGGCAGCGACGATGACGACTAGAGGAGGGATCCGGTGGCCGACGACGGCCGACGACGACTAGGAGGATGAAAGATCCGACCACGAGGTCGATGCGAAGGGTGGCGGGACGTGGCGGCGAGCGAAGCGACGACGGGGAGTAGAGATCCCTCCTTTCCGGCGGATGCGAAGGTAAGTGGCGAATCTAGGATTTGAGTTTATGGTATGTCGCTCTAAAATGTCTTATACAATTCGATAAATGCATTCTACCAACACGGTAATAATTCTAAAATTAACAACAATTAATAAGGTAATTTGGTATATTTACTCGAGTTTATGGAATTAGGCCAAGCGCGCTTTTGCGGAACACATGCGTTGAGTAATCAAGTATACAACATATGTGCGTATGGTTTCTTTTATATAAATGCGTATAATATGCTTGTACTTGTGGGAATTGCGGGGTATGCCGTGGCTCCTTTGTATAAGTACATGTGGACATACTTAGGTAATCGATCGTATACATACTTAGCATTTCCCTTTAGATTGACTCTTACATTTGGTTTTTGCTCTTGTTCCTATGCACATCTGCATATTCTCTCCAAGTTGAATAAGTACCTCATCGGCAACGAAGGCACCGCATCTAATGGTATGGTCGCTTTACTGCACTAATTTTTAGTTCTTGAATTTTCCATTTATGTTAATGGTTTACCAAGAACCAATGATATTACAGTGGGATAAAGTAGTTATTGTAATTCCCTTGACTATTAATTCACAAGATAATTCTGACAAGGACTATAAACTTGGGCCACAGATGAAAGAGAGAAAGGGTCATGGTCTTGTTAGTGCACAACAAGACCATATGGGTGGGGCTGGTAGAGGTAGGCGCGGGACATCCATAAAGTGGCCAAGTGACACAATGATAGTCAACGAGGTCGACATAGTGGGAATGCGGTACCATTGACTCAAAAGCGCGGAGTTCGGGGTAGCTTGCGGGTCTCGTTGCTAGACAAAGAAACCTTTGAACTAGGCCGGAAATCAAAGAACTAAGCAATGATGAAAAGTAGGACTTGTTTCATAAGCATGTGCGATGTTGACGGTTAATAATTGTATCAAGATTCGTTCGTGACTGTAAGCGTACAGTCTCCCGTCGTAGTCAAGGGACCCTTCTTCCCTCGAGTAGTGAGCCCAAGGTATCGAATCCGTGGAACAAATGTGTGACGCAAGACTTAATCTAATGCATGTCAAGTAACTTCAATCTTCGATAAAAGACCTAATGCGGCTAAGTAAAAGACATGAAACAGATATCCCTACTAAAAGGCTTGGAGAAAACAAAGTAAGATTGGGTAGATAAGCTAGATCTGGATCGGGGGTAAAGCCTTTGTTGAAGTTCCAAGCAAGAGAAGAAGTAGCAAATCGAATCTTAATAGAAGCCTCTTTAAATGGAAGTGGTTTCCCGTCCAAATCAGAAAACATCCGCCTTTCGAGACCCCCGTTCTGTCACAACGTATCACATTCATGCGGGGAGCTTAGGGCGAGTCAAAAGACAAGTCGAGATTCTTTCGGAAGATCCGGCGTACCTCTAGCCACCGCGGCTACAAGAACACCCTATGTAATCTATCGCGCGAATAGGATCGGAATAAGCAAAGCCGATCGAAAAACGAAATCTTCGAGGAAACACTTGATCGCTAAGAAAAGATTCAACTTGATGAATTCAACTATAGCCAATGATACATACACAAGATCTGCCGGGATCCTTCCTTGATCTTGCTTCTAGCTCGGGAACTCCGACATGGTCTTCCATGCAAGGTTCCCACGTCGGCTAGGAAACCCTAGTCAACTAGCTCGACCCTCTCCTCCTCGACATGGTGTCCCTCTCTTCTCTGCTCCTCGACGTAGAAGACGAAATCTTCTCTTCGTGGCTCTCGGTCGGGGGCTATAAATAGCCCGATTGGCGGCTAGGGCAAAGGAGAGCGAGTTTGGGCCCAAAATGGGCTGGGCCGACGGGCTTGGGCCGGCCGGCTGGGCCAGTTGGGCTTGACCCGTGGACTCCTTTGCCCCACGTGGTTCCCTTGCTTCTGGATGTTTCTACCACATGCATGTAGGTCCATGTCGTCGGTTTCTCTGGAATTGGACTCAACTCCTTGTCTTGCAAGATTGACACTTTTAAGTTAGGTCCTGAGTCACATGCGTCTTCTCGGATCAAGTCCCGGCTTCTTGGAGTTAAGTTTGCTTCATTGCATGACTTGTACGGAGACTTCAGTCTTGTCATGGTGCTTGATGAACTTATCTAGAAAGCCTTGCATTCAACACTAAAACCACTGCATAAACATTAAACTCCAAAACCGACATGCACACGTGAACTTGTTATACCACGGGGGTTAGTACCACGATGGATAAGGTATAAAACTAATGCCAACCGCAGAAGGTAAACTCATGGATAAGGTTGACGGATTTTCCTTAGTCAACATCTCCCCCATGCTTAAACCTTGCTCGTCCTCGAGTAAGCCTTCGATGGATATCATCATTGCTAAACAATGTTTAAACTTTGCACTTGATTACACATGAGAAAGCATAATGCTCTCAAAATTTTAATTCATTAAAGTTCAATAATGTATAGCCTTCATCTCTACGGAGGGTAGATTCTTGTTAAGCTTATCCACCTGGTATTAACATGCTCACAAAGTTTTAAATAGATCTCGAGAATTTTTGAAATAAAGAACGAGATAAAGAAAAGCTAAACCAAATTCACAAATTTAAATCATCTCATGCATTGCTCATGAACTCTCATCTTGCTTGTCTCTCAAGCCTATATATTCTACTCCTTTCCCTCTCATATATGTAGTAGGCTTTATATGGGCTTTGGGAAAGTTTAGTCCTAACAAGATTTTATAAATGAGGTATTGTCAAACAAGACAGAAGCTTCTCATAGTCTTACCGAGACTCGTCAAAAAGGTCATTGGAAAATAATGTTAATCAAGGAGGAGAAAGAGAAAAATACACACACTTTTAGATGAGTGGACATGTGCAAATGGCAAGTGATCCCAAGGCACAAAAGGAAGTCCTCGTTGCTCCCGGATTGCACATGGTTGGAAAACGAAATGGATCTTTTATCTTGAAGCCTTGAATGCACTTTTAGAGAGCTTAGAATTTACTTTACGCATTTTTTTTCTTTCTCATTCATTCATTTTTTTCCTGCGTCATATATTAAAGCCCATGACTACAATGAAGTTTTGATTTTATACCTTGAAAGTCATGAGTATGTGGATTTTTTTCTTTCATCATTTTTTTAAAATATTCCCCTTTGAACTCTAAAACTGCACCGTACCTACCTCCTCCCCCATGCTTAGACGTTGCTCGTCCTCGAGCAAAGAGGCGAAAAATAAGGTAGATGCCGAGATCTTCCCTTTCCTTGGAGAGATACTTGAAATCTTCAACGCGTAACGAGTCTTGCGATCTTCCTTGAATTGATGATCCATTCTCAACGATAGGTTGTGGTCAGGTAATCACAAAAAATGATATTTGGTTTAAGGAGTGGATATCCGGCGAAGTTTGTGAGAGATCTCAGATGCGGGGATTACCTGATGCACGGATAGAGGCTAGCAAAAAGATAAATCTCGCAAAATGGAATGACCCGACTTCTTAGTCTCCGGGCCGGAGAAATCATGGCCTGCAATAGCTCACTCAAAAATAAATCTTGTACACTAAGGTTCATGCACTCAAATATATATAAGGCTTTGGATAGGTTGAGCAACACACAAGTGATATTTGTGACAAGGTTAGCGATATTTTTGAGCATAAGACATCTTTAATCTATTCATAACTTGAGAGCACATAAAACACTATGGGTCTTTATTTTAATCATAACCTCCGCTGAAAATTAAGCTAGCATTTAAATAAATTCAGATTTGTATTTTTAAGAGAGCACTAGCTTAAACATGCATAAATCAATTACAAAGATGAACAAAGCTGCAATTTTAATCATATATCATCATGGCACGAATTTTGTAACTTTTTCAATGATATAATCTAGGTGGTGTCTTTGTGAATGATGACATCAAGTTGAAATACAATCTGAAAATAAACAAACATGCTGTGAAATTTAAATAAAAACAGAAAATACTACGCAAACACACATAAGCAAAAGCTGAAAATTACGGAGAAAAAGAAAACTAAAGTTCCTAAATCTTCTAGTCCTCCGCCGGTGGTTGATGTTAATGATCTTGATAATAATACCCTTGCTCATAATATGATTGGACACTTCCTCCGGCAGATTGGTTGGCTCCACAAGGTGAGCGTCCAAGTTCAAAGGCAATATTTGCGTTGCCTTCACCAAGTTGAAATTTGCGTTAGCTTGGATAGCTGCGATGTTTTGAGCATTTCTTGCGGCATACCCTCCAATAATGGCCATGCTTTGTTGTGGTTGGGGATGATGGCGTAGGCCTCCGCAGAGTTAGCGTTGGGCACAACATAATTTTGTGGGATGCCAGGTGCACCACCCCCATGCTTGCTCTTGTGGCCCTCCGTAATAGCCGGAGGAACCCACTTGAATGGTTGCACATGGGTTGTGCTCCACTCGCTTGTGCGGAGGATGTTCCTCCTCTACGATTCTTCCTCTCTTGTTCTTCCTTACCGGGGACAAGTAGTCCCTCTTCCAACCAATCTTCTCTCCTTCATTGAAAAGCCCTAAGCCTCTCGTTGGGAAGAGGTAGGTTCACAATGGCCAACCGATAACCTCCTCTCTCATCTCCACTAATATGCTTGCCTTGCAAATACTCAATCTGCCAGAAATTTACCACGCAAAAGGTGGTCGAGGTTTCTTGCGATCCCCGGCCCCGCAAGGAAGAAAAGACAACATGGAGAGGTATACAGACCAATATTACCCGCCCCCGATGTTGCTTCTAGCACCAACGGTTGATCATGAGGTAAGAGGGTCTATTGGCTGCACGGCAATTAAAGCTGAGTATAGCCAATTCAACTCCGATGTCGGTCACCTTTGTTTCCTTCATCCTCCCCAATACCCTCTTGCACATCAAGAAGTGAAATATCCGGATAATGGGTTGCGGATGCAATTGCGTTGTTGATGGGCTTCTCCGGAGATCATGTTCCAAATCCAGCCAACATGCCGGGTGGCACGTCAACTTTCTCACGGAGCTCCCTTGTGGAATCCAAGCAGCTCCCTAACGTGCTCGTGAGCCTCTTGTTGGACTCCCTCCAAACGGAATGACAAGCTTTGCACCCCATCATCATCAGCGATGGGTGCAATAGTCATTAAAATTTCCAAGGCGAACCCCCAAATGGGTGTCCACCGATATTAGTTGAAATGCTGCTCAGGGTGCCCCAACATATAGTATATGTCGGTGCCAAAACCCAAGGTGTAGAGTGCTTATTCGTCGAACTCGGCGTTGGGCACAACTCTTCTCAAGATTGGCGAGCCTCTCCTCCTCCTCACTTCGACAAGATGATGAAGCCGTACGAAGATTGTGTCGGGGTGTAAGGAGGTGGCGCAGTTGAGCGAGTCGATCGTCGTGGTGGCGCGGGCTGCTCCTCCGTGTGCCCACGAGCCGGGTGAACCTCATGGAAGTGCTCGCCGCTCTCCTTAAAGGAGGGAGAGCGTCGTTCCTCCTCGGTGGTGCCGTGTCCGTCTCCATGCTCCGGGGAGACTCGAAGCCAGAGCCTCCTCGAGCGTGGTTGATGACGGCTTGGACGACGGCGAACTCTTCTTCTTGGAGAAGAGACTTGTGGTCTTCTTCCACATGGTTGCTGCACTTTCTTTCTTCCAACTAAAATTCCGGGTTGCAACTTGATGAAGCTAGGCATAAACTCTTTAGCGGATGTGGACTTTGAGTGGATTAAGGATGTGGATTTTTTTTCTTAGGCTATCAAGCTTGGAGAGGTTGGCTATGTCTACGGAGGTTTTGAGCACACAAACTTGAACACACAAACAAAGGAAGGAGAGGAAGCTTGCCACACGAGAAAACGGGAGCCGGGGGCTCCTTATGTAAATGAGCCGAGCTCAGTGCTCCTCCCGCGTCCTCGTCTTTCTTCGGCACGATCATTTCGCCTCACCTTTCTGCGCGTGCTCCACCGAGGTTGCAGCCCCAGCGCTCTCGTCCCCTATTGGTCCTTCCACTTGATGCTTCATGTTTTGGGTCATGTCCATGCTCCCTAGCTCCACTTGCTTCACATGCCACCATAGAATTCCTACAAAGTTGATGCTTGCTGCCCACCATGCTTGTTTGCATGGAATTGAGTGAAAGTTGATGAAAGGGAATCCAATGGTGCATGCATTCAAACTAGATTGCCTCCATTTAGGTGTGTTTTAAGGTTAAGCACTCCTCTAATTCAAAATTTAAAATATTTTTCAGAGCCATGCAAGAGCTCGAACATAATTTTAGAGAAGTTTTTAAACCATTAAAAACAAATGTAAGTCGAAAATATTTTTCCATTACGTCGATTTCGGTCTCACCGGTATAGTTTGCCTTCATCGGTTGAGAGCGGACTTTTCCGGCTTGATCAAGGGGGCATAGGTTAGGTTCTAATTTTGGCTAAATAAGAAATATTTTGAATAAAACAAAATTAGAATAGGCTTAGAAAAATTATAATCCTAGAGAAACCAAGGATAAAGATTTTTAAAACCAACCAAAGCTTTGATTTCTAAGTTCACGCGGAGTCCTACCACGTGCTGAATTTTATTAACACTAAACATAAATCATTGGCTCTACTCGTGTGGTTTTAGCATGAAAAATAAGTCAACCTCAGCACCATAATGGGGGTGAGAAAGGTTGAGCTAAGGTTCTGAAATTATTTGGTTGAGGGTTTCGAAAAGAAAGAATCAAACAAGCACATGGAGGGTTCATGCAAAGGGTTTATGATAAAGCAAACATTCAATCAAGAATTATGTCTCTAATATTGTTCAACCACTTCTAAGTCTAATGTCTTTGCGTAATAAAACTCAAAAACTAAATTATTAAAGACTCGAAAAACCTGGAATCGGGTTGTCCTCCCGGTAGCTTATTCTTGACTCGACGAAACGGGTTGCCTCCGCCCTCGCCGCTTCGTTTATAGTCCATGGCTGACTTCTTCACTTGATTACTTCGGATCAACGCTCTTTGTGGGCGTTGCAATCTTGGGTACCCGCTTTGGCTTAGTCAATTTTTTGGTCTTCACAGGCTGGCTTTGTCCTTTGGTCTTGACGGATGCAACAACTTCCTTGTGGCTCGGCATCTCGAACTCCGGTCCTTCGGTCGTGATCTTCATGGTCTCTAGTGTGATCCTTCATCTCTCCCGAATGAGTTTGAGTAGCCTTCGCCGTCTTGGGACCTTGGAGTTGTCTCGGATATTCTTCTTTGTTACCCATCGGGCGCCCGACAAGTTGTCCCGCCGTCTAGCATCTTCATCACGATGAACACTTCACGTATAGAGCTTCCGACCTCCGTCACCTTGCCATCTAAATTCTTCAATATTAGCCTGCTCCATAGCCTCGAACTTAGTGACGGAGTCCTTGGACATGGTCGTACTCCACACACTCCTTGCATGAGGATCTTGCTTCGGCGACCTTTAGGTGTTGAGCTTCTTTCTCCATCTCCATCTTCTCCATCCTCCTCTTAAGTAGGCCGATATGCCACTCAAGGAATCCGACTCGTATGCATTCAGCTCTCGCAATCGTCATGCGAATAGTTGAGACTTTGATCTTGAACGGCCTCCCGGCGTCTTGAAGGTTTATGATAGGTAGATCAACGATGTCGGGGTGCGCAGCGCTCCGGTGGTTGAGGTTGATCTTCCTTTGGACTTGGAGGTGGTGATTCCCTTGGAGATTTCGGCAGTCCTTCGACTTCAACTTTTGAATCTAGGGTTTCCACCCTTTAGCTTGTGTTGCATGTCACCTTTGCAGCAAAGTTTTCTTTTGGATCATCCACAAAAAGGTTTGGGTTTCTTGGAGGAGTAGCCAACCATCTCCGGTTAGGGTTAACTTAATAAGCAAAGTATGCAAAAAAAACTAGAAAACAAAACAAATCTATAAAGACTAGAGTTAGACAAACTAGATTAGATGTATTTTGAGGATGATCGAAATTTAGTAGATGCAAAATAAAACAAAATCAGTACTGAAAATTACAAAAAAAAGCAATAAAAAATCAAATCTTGATCACTTGTTCCCCGACAACGAGCGCCGGAAAAAGGGGCTTGTTGACGGTTAATGGCTGTATCAAAGTTCGTTCGTGACTGTAAGCGTACAAGTCTCCCGTCGTAGTCAGGACCCTTCTTCCCTCGGAGTGGTGAACCCAAGGTATCGAATCGAGTGGAACAAATGTGTGACGCAAGACTTAATCTATTAAAGCCAAGTAACTTCCAATCTTCGATAAAAGACCTAATGCATCTAAGTAAGACATAAGCAAATCTAATCTACTAAAGACCGGAGAAAACCTGAAATAGATTGGGTAGATAAACCGATCTAGAAGGATCGGGGTAAGCCTTTTGTTGAGTTCCCAAACAAGAGAAGAAGTAGCAAATCGAATCTTAATAGAAGCCTCTTTAAATCGTGGTTTCCCGTCCAAATCCGAAAACATCCGCCTTTCGAGACCCCCGTTCTGTCACAACGTATCCCTATTCATGCGGGAGCTTAGGGCGAGTCAAAGACAAGTCGGGTGCTGAGAAGAATCAGCGTGTACCTCTAGCCACCGCGGCTACAAGAACACCCTATGTAATCTATCGCGCGAATAGAATTGGAATAAGCAAAACGATCGAAAAACGAAATCTTCGAGGAAACACTTGATCGCTAAGAAAGATTCAACTTGATAATTCAACTATAGCTGATGATACATACACAAGATCACCACGGGATCCTTCCTTGATCTTAGCTACAGCTCCCAGGAACTCCGACATGGTCTTCCATGCAAGGTTCCCACGTCGTAGAGCCTAGTCATTAGCTCGACCCTCTCCTCTCAGAGCTATGGTGTCCCTCTCTTCTCTGCTCACTCGGCGGCGAGAGACGAAATCTTCTCTTCGTGGCTCTCGGTCGGGGGGCTATAAATAGCCCGATTAGGCGGCGTAGGGCAAAGGAGAGCGAGTTTGGGCCCAAAATGGGCACAGGCGGCGAGCCTGGGCCTGGCTGGGCCCCCCGGCAAATGGGCCTTTGCCCCACGTCGGTTCCCTTGCTTCTGGATGTTTCCCCCTTACGCATGTAGGTCCATGTCGTCGGTTCTCTCCGAATTGGACTCCTTCCTTGTCTTGCAAGATTGACACTTTGGTTAGGTCCTGGAGTCTGTCGTCTTCTCGGATCAAGTCCCGGCTTCTTGGAGTTAAGTTTGCTTCATTGCATGACTTGTACGGGGCTTCAAGGTCTTGTCATGAGGTGCTTGATGAACTTATCCCGAAAGCCTTGCATTCAACACTAAAACCTGCATAAACATTAAACTCCAAAGCCAGAGCATACACCGTGAACTTGTTATACCACGGGGGGGTTAGTACCAATGGATAAGGTATAAAACTAATCGCCGCAGTAAACTCATGGATAGGTTGACGGATTTTCACCGTCAACATGCAGAAAGCACTTGAAGTTCCAGGAAGATGCGAAACCGCAAGCATTCAAGCTTTTCTGGAAGACGGCAACCAAGGCATGGAGACAATTCAGATTTCAGCTTAGGCGAGATTTTATCAGAAAAGGACTTGAGCCATTTACAAGGCACCCGTTTATTGTCCCGGAACAGTGGAAGGAGTTCATGAAATAGGAGGAAACCGAGCAAGCCTCATCTGCTAGTGTCAAGTTCAAAGAACTCCGAAGCCGGAACACAAGCGAGCACAACATGGGTCCAGCTGGTTATACTGTGAAACTAGAACAATGGGAGGAAGAGGACAGACAATTAGCTGCAGCTGGTATCCCCAACCCATATGACGCCTACCCTGACGATCGTTCCAAGAATTGGCTACGAGCAAGGAGTAAGCTAGTGATTAAAGACCGTGTTGTCGTGATAGTGTTCAACAACAAAGAGGCAGAAAAATTGGCTGCAGACATCAAGGAGAAGATTGCATGTGCAGAATCTTCAGGAATGGCAGGGTAGAGGGAGTATGATGTGCTAAGTCAGTGCTTGGGCCACCCTAAACCACACGGTCGTGTGCATGGTGTCTCCAGCTTCCAGGGCTGGAAGTATGCATGGCCTCAACACGTTGAGATGTACAGGAGGACGAAGAGGACGAAGACCGACACATCAGTTGATGTGGAAAAGATAAAGGAACAAATCAAGCAAGAACTGGTGGCTGAGATGCAGATGCAGATGCAGAACATGCAGATGCAGAGGTGGTGTTGTCACCAATGTCTAATCGTGCAAGCCCTTCACCCGCCACACTGAAGAGCAGTTGTGCGTCCGCAGATGTAGGTTTGATCGATGGCACTGTAGAGTTGGCGACGGAGGTGCGCTGAGAAGATCGTACACACAAAGACCTTATAGGCATGTTGACTGAACCCACACACTGTGGCCTATGGATCACGTGGAGGGGGCTTCAATGTGAGGCTGCACTTGGTCTTGTTCATCCAAAGGAAACTACGATATAAATAGTCCTGATTCATGAAGACTGTGTTGTGGTTGAAGTGATCACTGTATATACTATCTTTGTGGATGAACTATTGGAATACCCTCCTAATGACGAGGTGATGAAGCTCAGACAAGCTCAAGGACATAGGTTACAGTGGAGAAGGTGACGGATTGACATCAAAGGAGCACCTACATGTAAATCTCGTTCACAGGCTATGGTACATATTCCTTGTAGTTCACACAGTACAGTACATGTTTTTCCTCAGATGGTTCCCCTCCTCCTCCTCCTCCTCCTCAATCCCCACATCCGCAAGACATTGCATCCCCACATCTGGAAGGTACACACAATATTCCATCCCCACCTACTCCTAGTTTTGAAAAAACAGAAAAACTTGCATCCCCACATCCGCAAGAGACACCAAATATTCCATCCCCACCACCATGCCCACCACCTCCTCCTCCTTCTCCTCCTCATGAAACAACAAAACCTACACCCCCAAACGGAAGTGCTCAAAACAGCCATGCCAAAATAGGTACATCTGGGCCTAATACCTCTGTAATAGGTCCTGGTGAGACACCACTAGGCAAGAAAGCCCTTGAGAAACCTTCAGTCATTTCAAATCAGAAAGGAAAGAAACTTGTTAAAAATAATATCTCTACACCACGTACAGCAGGCAAGAAATCCCTTGAGAAACCTTCAGCCATTTTAAAGCTGCAAGAAGAGAAACTTGCCAAAAATAAAAGCTCTACACCACCTACAGCAGGCAAGCAAGCCCTTAAGAAACCTTCTCCAGCCATCTCAAAGCAGCATGAAAAGGAAATTGTTGTAAACAAAACCTCTAAGAGGCCTACTAGAAAGCGATCTAAAAAAACATCAAGGAGAATCGTTGGTATATGACTAACCCAAAGCAATCCGAGAGTGACACTGAGAAGAATCCTTGGGCTATGGTTAACCCAAATTACAAATTCAGAAAGAGACTTCTCAGTGATGGTGATCTCAAAAAGGCTGCTCCTTTTACCAGAAAGCTCCACACATTCTACATGCAACGTGGTAAGTCAGATGATGACTCTCAAATTATGGTCGCACTTCCGCCCGAGACCAATGCATGGCTGAAGAGAGATGAATCATCAAACGAACTCCAGCAGCTACCTATGCAACTCAGTGATTTGTACGATCTCTTCAACTTGGATGCTTTGGATCTGACACTTCTCCGCTACTTCATCCTGTAAGTTGCTTGAAAATTTAATCTGCTTCTCACTAATCACATCCTCTATCGAAATGTGCTTTTTGCCTCACATCATCTTTATTACCATGTATTTTGCGTCCTTACACTTTGTTTTTTCTTACTAATAGGAATATGACTGTAGAAGTTGAGAACAAGGGCCCTGCAGTTGGCTACCTTGATCCTGAATGCCTTTGCTCGACAACGTTGAACAACATGGATAACACTCTTTCTTTCTCTGTGTCCTATATGCTTAATGTCTTCGAACTATATGCTACAAAGAATTTAATGCTTACCGCTTATCTCAGTACGAACCACTGGATTGCAATGGCGATCGTTCCGAAGCAGCGGAAGGTCTACTATCTTGATTCATTAAAGAAAATTAATACTAATACTTGCCCTTTCGAGCTAATCACGGACGTTCCTCAACAAACTGAACAGAGTATATTAATCAATAGTGTCCTAACCATTGTTGATTGTTTCTTTGTAGGGCTTGGGAATGGTACTGCGGCAAAAAGTTCTCACGCCTTGGCGCCTTGAAACATGTCAAAGATGTTAAGGTACATACCACTTATTTCCTTCCGGTGGAAGCTAGTACTAAAGCTTAAGTTTATTTCTTCTCGATCACCTCTATTTTTCTTTGTACATTTATTGCAGTGCCACCAACAACCTAATGGATCCAGACTCTGTGGCTTCTATTGTGCCTATCACATGCTTCTATTAAAAGAAAGCAACCCAAATATGAAAGTACTTTATTGAGATCTTCATTTGTAAAACCTGCAACTGAGCACGGTTCTTGCTTATTAGCACTGCACATGTTTGGTAACCACCTATATATGTGTGCTGACTGGTGACATTGTTATATCCAGAGATTAGGGCTAGATGAGCATCCTCTCGACAAATGATTGCTGGCAAATGTTTGTGAAAGAATTGCCACATTCCTCATGGAACAGGTGATCACAGCCAGAGGAAAATTTTATGCTGATGATGCTGTGTGGGCTGAGATTATGTATGGTGACTAGGAAATTTTTGCATTCCTCCTTGTCCATGAATTTTTGCATTCCTCCTTGTCCATGAATTTTTGAATTCCTCCTTGTCCATGAATTTTTGTGATATTGTTGCATTCCTCCTTGTGAGATGCATTTCCTCCTTGTGTGAGATGATGATGTTGTTGACGGTAGATTATCGTATCGAAGTTCATATGGATTTGCAAGCGAACAAATCCCCCGTTGTACTCAAGGGACCCTTCTTCCCTCGAGTAGTGAACCCAAGGTATCGAATCCGTGGAACAATGTGTAATGCAAGGATTCAATCTAGTAAAGCAAGGAAAGCTATCTATTGAAGAACCAAGTTGCATCTAATCTAAGATATCATCAAGAAAACGAATCTAATCTAATCTACTAAAGAGGTAGCAAGAGAAAGCAAGAGATAACCGATCTAGAGAGTCTAGATCATGCTTATGTTGTAGCTCCAAACAAGATAGATGAAGATAGAAAAGCGAATCTCATTAAAAGCATCTTTAAACCGTGGCCTCTGGTCCGATTCCGAAAACGCCCGCCTTTCAGAGCTCCCGTTCTGTCACAACATACTCCTATTCATGCGGGTAGTCTGGGGCGAGTTCGATAAGAACAAGTTGGTCGGTCTGGTATGCACCTCTAGCCACCGTGGCTACAACAGCACCCTATGCAATCTATCTTAAGTATAGATTGGGGGAGAAGAAAAACCAAGAAGAAAACAAAATCATCGAGAAGGCACTTGATCGCTAGAAATCGGATTCACTTAAAGACTTCACCATGAATGATTACATGAACAAGATCACCACCGGGATCCTACCTCGATCTTGATCCTTGCTCCGGAGCTCCGACGTGGTCTCCCATGCAAGGTTCCCACGTCGGCTAGGAAGACCCTAGACAACTAGCACGACCCTCATCTCCGAGATGATGACGAATTGATTAATGCGTGGCTCTTGGTCAGGGGGGTATAAATAGCCTGAGAGGCACCTAGGTCAAAGGGGGGCCGACTGGGCCTCGAAACGGGCTGGGCCGGCCGGCCTGGGCCCATTTCGGCCCAGTTTGTTGCCTCCTTCGCCCGGCGTTGGTTCTCGAGTCTTCTACATCCTTCCCCCTTCTGCATGTGGGCCCTTGTCGTCAGTTTCTCTCCGAGTTGGACGAAGCTCCTTGTCTTGCAAGATTCAGCACTTTTCTGGCTAGGTCCTCGGAGTTTGTCATCTTCTCGGGTTGGGTCCCTGGGTTCTTGGAGTCATGTTCACTTCATTGCTTGACTTGTACCGGGCTTCAAGGTCTTGTCATGAGGTGCTTGATGAACTTATCCCGGAAGTCTTGCTTTCAACGCTAAAACCCTGCATAAACACTAAACTCCAAAACCGACATGCACGAATGAACTTGTTATACCAAGGGGGGTAGTACCAATGGATAAGGTATAAAAGTTATGCCAACACCGAAGGTAAACTCATGGCTAGGTTGACGGAATTTCACCGTCAACATCTCCCCCATGCTTAAACCTTGCTCGTCCTCGAGTAAGCCTTCGATGGATATCATCGTTGCCCTTCATTGTTTAAACTCTGCACTTGATCATACATGAGAAAACATAATGCTCTCAAAAGTTTAGTTCTTTAAAGTTCCATAATGTACTAGCCTTCATCCCTACGGAGGGTAGATTATTAATTAAGCTTATCTCACAAGTATTAACATGCTCCCAAAATTCAAATAGATCTCAGAAATTTTGAATAAAGAAATGGATGAAAAAGAGCTAAACCAAGTTCAAAAATTTAAACCTCCTTGCATCTTGCTCATGAACTCTCATCTCAACTTGTCTCTCAAGCCTATTTATTCTACTCCTTTCCCTCTCATAACATTCATATATGTGGTAGGCTTTATATGGAGCTCTTTGGGAAAGTTTAGTCCTACCAAGATATTATAAATGAGATGTTGTCAAAACAAGACAAGCTTCTCATGGTCTTACCGAGACTCATCAAAAAGGTCATTGGAAAATAATGTTATATCAAGGAGGGGGAGAGAAAAATACACACACTTGAGATAGGTGGACATGTGAATATGACAAAGAGTGATCCCGAGGCACAAAGGAAGTCCTTGTTATTGGATTGCACATGGTTGGAAAATGAGTATGGAACTTTTAATCTTGAAGCCTTGAAATTCCTAATGCACTTTAGAGAACCGGTGAGCTTATTTTATTTTTACTCATACTCACATTTTTTTTCTTTTCTTTTTTTCCTCATACATATACCTTTTTTTCTTTATTTCTTTTCCTTTCTTTCTCTTTCTCATTTTTTCTTTCTCATCAAATTTTTTTTATTTGCTCCCCTTGAACTCTAAAATTGCATTGTACCTACCTCCTCCCCCATGCTTAGACGTTTGCTCGTTATCGGGCAAAGAGGTGATAGAGATAAGGTAGGTACCGGAAATACTTTTCCTTCAGAAAGATACTTGAAATCTTCAATCTTGGCACCATCGATCTTCCTTGGATTGATGATCCATTCTCAACGATAGATTGTGGTCAAGGAGGTAATCACAAAAGATGATATTTGGTTTTAAGGGTGGATATCCGGCGAGGTTTGTGAGATCTCCGATGTGGGGATGCACAATGCACGGATAAAAAGGCTAGCATAAAGATAGAAACGCAAAAACGAAATGACCAGCTTCTTAGTCTAGGGCCAGAGAAATCAAGGCCTGAAATAACTCACTCAAAAATAAACCTTGTATACTAAGTTTTTGCACTCAAATATATATATGGCTCTGGATAGGTAGAGCAACATGCAAGAGGTATTTATGACAAGGTTAGCATTACTTTTAAGAACAAAAATAAATCATCTTTAATCCATCTAAAACTTGAGAGCACATAAAACACTATGGGCCTTTATTTTTATCATAACCTCCGCTAAAGATTAAGTTAGCATTTAGATAATTTCAGATTTGCATTTTAAGAGGGCATTAGCTTAATCATGCATAAAACTAGTACAAAGATAAACAAAGCGGCAATTATAATCATATATCATCATGGCACAAATTTCGTAACTTTACCAAAGGTAAAAACAAGGTGGTGTCTTTATTCATGATGGAAATAAACACTAACACACATGCTGAAAATTTAAATAAAAACTGAAAACACTACGCATACATAAGTGCATACAAGCTGAAAATTAAAGAAAAGGGGAAAAGGAAAGATAGCTAAAGCTCCTCCTCTCTCTAATCTTCCGCCGGTGGTTGATATTAATGGTCTTGGTTGTTGTACCCTTGCTCATAAGAGGATTGCACTGCTCCTCCTATGAATTGTTCTACGGTGCTAGGTGAAGGCATCCAAGCTTCATAAGCGATGTATGCATTTCCTTCACCCATTTGGTTTGCATTGGTTTGGATGGCTGCAATAATTTGCATGTTTCTTGCAGCGTATCCTCCAATGATGGCCACATTTTGTTGTAGTTAAGGAAGGTGTGCATATGGCTCTATAAAGGCTACGTTGGGCACCGCAAAATTTGGTGGGGGCATGGCTACACCACTCCTCCATGCTTGCATTGGTACATCACCATAGTAACTCGGTGGCGCAGGGGTTCCTCCAAATGGTGGGACATAATTTTGTTGCGCACCTCCTTATTGGGCCGTGGAAAAACCTTCTCCTATAATCCTTCCTGTCGGTGTGGAATGTAGTCCCGACACTAACTAGTAATAAGCGCCAAGGTCTATCCCTCAATGGTCGATGCTAAGCAACTAGAGACACAAGATTTATCCTGGTTCCGGCCGAGGGGCCGCACGTCCAGCAGTGGTGTGCTCGGGGCACTATATTGCTTAGCACCGGGGTGCTTGTAGTGGGGCGGCTACAAGCAAGGCGGGAGAGGAGGCGTGACCTCCAAGTCCCTGGTGGAGTGATCAGAATGAGTTCAGATGTTGTGGGAGAATTGGGGAGTGTGTGCGTGTTGTTCCCTACTGGATGTCTGATGTCTCATGTCCTGTCCCCTGCGGCGAGGGGGTTCACCTTCCTTTTATAAACCAAGGAGAGGGCGAATTACAAGCATGCCGCACTATTCAGCTACATGGGGAAGTATGGTGTGCAGCGCCGCAGAGTTGGCAGCCGCCTTGACGGTCCTTGCCACGATCTAGTCATCATGGCGTGTCTTGTACCCGAACAGTGGCAGCTTCGAGGGTAGGGGCGCAGTAGTTGACCGTGGTGTCCTTAGACGGGCTTGAGAAGGCTGTTGACGATGATCCGTACGGGATACAGTGGCAGGCGTGGCGGCGTCCGTGCCTCACGGCGCCGGAGTGGTTGTAACAGTGCCCGGCGTGGTGTTGCAAGCACGGGGGCGGCCGCACAGGGCCAACAGTGGCGGGGATGGCGTCCCGTCGGCCTAGCGTCATGACCTGGCCCTGCAAGTTCACGAGAAAGTTGTTCGAGGGTGTGGCCGGCCCCCCTTCGAGGACGCGGCGCATTAGCCGTACGGGAGTAGGCGGCGCAGTGTCACGGGGCTGACACCGGCCATGTCGCACAGTCCCCCACAGTGGCGGGGATGGTTTCCCCCTAGGGAGTTGTTGCGACAGGGCCGGGGCATGATTCCCAGGCGCATGATGGCGCCGCCCTGCCGTGCCAGAGCATTAAATGTCCGTACCCGCATGAGGGGAACGGGCGTGCGTGTGAGGGAGTCTCGAGCGAGGCGGAGGCGAACCCTCGAGCGAGGCGGAGCCCGCTCGAGGCGGCCGTGAACCCTCGAGCGAGGCAGAACCCGCTCGAGGGAGCCGTGAACCCTCGAGCGAGGCGGATCCTGCTCGAGGGGGCCTTTGAGTGGGCCATTCCAGTGGGCCGCGGGGACCACCGTAGTGTGGGTCGTGCCCCGTGTGTGTGCTTAAGTGAGAGGTGTTTCACTTTGGTTTTTTGTAGGTTTTAAGCAGGATTTCCCCGGTTGTTTTAGGGGACCCTCAGGGTTGTCCCCGACAGTAGCCGCCGAGCATCTGCGGGTTTGCCGGCCAGGCTCCCGCAGATGCTGAAGCCTACTGATAGGACATCCTTCCCTCCTGGTTGCTAATGCTTTCCGTGGGGCCGCGTCAGAGGACCTGTAGGTCTAGCCCCCGAAGCCCTGCAGGAGCGTGAGTGCTCCTGCAGGGGTTTTACCGCGGAGTCTGGTCAGTTGGCGTGGTGCTTATCTCAACCGGCGTCGGCGATGTTCCAGCCGGCTTCGGTGACGCACGCGCAACTGGCACTACCTGCGACCGGTGCAACCAAGGAGGTGTAGCCATGCGTCGAGCCCCCGAGCCTGGGCCCATTCAATGCGATCGGGGCGAGCTCTCCGACTTGCTTTTACCGCGCCCTCGCCGTCCGCAACCCCCATCGATCGGGTCGCGGATTGCGGATTCCTCATTGAGCTGTTAGTGGGTGGTTCGAGTGGACGCCCATGCCCCGTTCGATAAGGGTAGGCTGCGCGGTTTGGAGACGCGTCCATTAAAGCGCTTGCGTGGGTTTGCTAGGTGGGGCTCGGTCCCATTCGCTAGGGACCGAGGGCGCGGAAGCTCTCCCTCGGTGGGATCCCCCCGGCTAGCTGCCCTTGCTGGCTCTCGAACACGACATGTGGGGCACCCTTGAGCCGGTGGGCTCGAGGAAAGGCTCGAATGCACGTGCCCTCGTCGTCCCTGACTCTGGTGATCTGGGGCGCCTGTTCGAACCCATTGAAGGTCAGGCTCCGAACCTCTGATCAGTAGGGCCGTGCGGGGTGGCGGGTGGGCGCCCCCGTCTTTTGCATCTGCGGGTTTCGAGGGCCCCTGATCGTGTCGGCCCTCGAATCGCTGATCAGTAGAGTCGTGAGGGGTGGCGGCTGGGCGCCCCCGTCTTTCGCATCTGCAGGTTTCGAGGGTCCATGGCCGTGCCAGCCCTGAACCGCTGATCAGTAGTACTCGTGAGTCGAGGGCACCTGTGGCGCCCGTTTATTTCAAACGGGCTTCGAGGCCACTGGTCAATGTTTGCACCCGTCGAGGGTCGTGTTAATTTGAGCTAGGGGCTCGGGCCGCTTCGAGGGTCTACCTTACTCCGTAAGGGACAGGGCCATTAAATGCTCACAGTCGCGACTCAAATCTTGCGCTGCGGGCGCGCCTTTTCAGGCGCTGCGGCCGCGCGCGTAGTGGGCGGAGTGGGCAGGCGGATGTGACCGCCGCCACGGCCCCCCGGTGCCGTGCCGTGATGATGGCCGCGGGCGGTTGCGTGGGCTGCCGCGGTCGTGGTGGGGCCCATCCGTCGGCGAGGGAATATTCCAGCTGCAGTTAATGCGAGCGGGGCGTGCGCTCCGGAGAGCACGCCTGCGGCCTATAAATCCAATGGAAGGGGAATGGGCGGTTTTTACCTTTGCGTTTAGCACTCGCCGTCCTTGCCCCTTGCGCTCTAGCCCCCGAGCCGCTCTCGCCATTGCACCTCTCTCCTCTCGGAGCCCTTCTTGTTCTTTGTCCTTCGCCTCTTCGCCCGCTCGCATGGCGCCCCAGCCGCCTCTCATCATCATCGACCCGTTGGCGTGGGAGCGCTCGATGGTGACACGGCTAGCCTTGAACCAGCTGGTAACCGGTGGCCAGCTGGCGGCGAACGAGGATGGACGGTCGGCCGCATGGATCGTGCCATCGGAAAGGGAGCGAGCGCCCAACCCTCGGAGCGGCTACGTGGTCAGCTTCGTCCGCTTCCATGAGCGGGGCTTCATGGCGCCGGTGAGCCGTTTCATGCGGGCTCTCTGCCACCACTACGGCGTGGAGCTCCACAACTTCACGCCAAACGCGATCTCGCAGGCGGCCACATTTGTTGGCGTCTGTGAGGGCTTCCTGGGGATCCCAGTGAACTAGGATCTCTGGGTTCATCTCTTCCGCGCAGAGCTGCACACGCTGGCGACGACGGAGACGAGGACCCGCCGCGCGGTGCGTGCCGGTGGCATGTCGCTCGCCGTGCGGAGCCAGCGCAAGGACGACTACATCCCCTGCACGATGACAACCAACAACGCAGACTGGGAGCGGGGGTGGTTCTACCTCCGCAACGACGAGCCCGGCCTCCCCCCTACACCGGCCTGGTGCTCCGGGAGAGGCCCGCCTCCTGGTACCACGGGGTGTCCCCGCCCCAGCACCAGGCGCGGTTGGAATCGCTCCTGGCCGCGCTGAGGAATCTGACGGGCCGCGGGTTGAATGTGGAAGTCGTCCTCGCCCACCTCCACCATTGGCGGATCGTCCCCTTGATGGAGAGGCCGCTCCGCATCTTCGAGATGACCGAGGAGGCGGACCCCGTCTCGTTGGCGAGGTCGCGGTCGCTGCCGGGCCCCTTGCTGCGGGACTACGCGGCTACCCGAGCGCGGTGCGCCATCGACCCCAAGTCCGGGCGCTACAACGAAAAGGCCCTGTGGGACCTTGAGATGCTGCCCACCGGCCCACTGGTGAGTGGAGTTCTTGATTTCGTTTTCAATTTTGCCAGTTCTCCGGGTTGTTGACGCATTTAAATGTTTTGCCTGCAGTTGGTGAGCGTGAGCGCTGCGAAGTCCGAACCGCCCACCCCCCACTCTCGCGCGCTCGCTCGCGCGGTGCAGCAGCGAGAGTGGGAGCGAGAGCGGGAGCGAGTGGCTCGCAGGAGGGAGCATGCGACGCGACACAGGGAGCGCCGCGAACGGAGGAGCGAGGAGTTCCGGCTGCGCAAGCAGCAGGGGCTCTCTTCGCCGGGAACCGAGGAGTACTCGTCATCGGACGAGGAGGAGGCAGAGGAGGAAGAGGTCAGGGGGCAGGCCCTCCCCGATAGGTGGGAGCCTGCACCCCCGTCACCGGAGCCGGCTCCGGTGGCAAGAGCGGCATCGCCTGGGGCGGGCGCGGAGGCGCCGGCCCCCGGCGATCGACGACGGAGGCGGCGCGGGCCGCGGAGGCACCGACACGCGCCTCGGGGAGGGCGTCCGCGCGCGCGGTGGAGGCGCCCGCGCGCGCGGTGGAGATTGCCGGAGGTGCGGCGGCGGTCGCGTCGACCGCACCCGCAACGTCTGCGGGGACCTCGAGGAAGAGGAAGCGTGCCTTCTCCTCCTCGAGGTGAGGGATCGTCTTTCGAGGGGTCGCGTGCCCGTCAGGCGGGAATCTGACAGTTTGTTTGCGTCTCCGCAGGGTGGTGCCAACCGTGCCTCTCCTCGCACCGGCCAAGGTGCTGAGGGCAGATGCGTCCGTCCCTACCCGGCGGCGTTCGTCAAGGGCGCCGCGGGCGGGGGCGAGCGAAGCGGCGACGGCGAGCGCGAGTTCGCGGGGGTGCGGGCGAGGCCTCGAGGCCACGGTGGCGGCCTTGCTCGCCGAGCCGCGCCCGGCGGTTGCCGAGGAGCGGCGGGCGCCGGTCGTGGAGGAGGCGCGGCGGACGGCGGTCGCGGCGAGGCAAGGCGGGAGGCGGAGGCACGGCCGGCGGCGCCGGTTGCGGCGGCATTGCCGGCGGCGTCCGCCATGGAGGGCCACTCGGCGCCCGCGGCCGCGCAGACGCGGCCGGAGGCAGCGGTGGGGATGCAGCAGGAGCCCGCGCTTGCCGGCAGCTCCCGGGCGGTGGCGGTGGAGATCCCGGATGTCGGTGCGGAATATGGTCCCGACACTAACCAGTAGATAACGCCTAGGTCTATCCCTCAATGGTCGATGCCAAGCAACAAATGACACAAGGTTTTATCCTGGTTCCGGCCGAGGGGGCCGTACGTCCAGCAGGGGCGTGCTCGTGGCACTATATTGCTCAGCACCGGGGGTGCTTGTAGTGGGGCAAGTACAAGCAAGGCGGGACAGGAAGCGTGGCTCCCAGGTCCCTGGGAGAGTGGCTGAAGATGTTGTGGGAGAATAAGAGAGTGAGTGCACGCTGTGTTGTGTTCCTCTGAACCTGTTCCCCCCCCCGCGGCTGGGGGCTCGCCTCCCCTTTTATAGGCCAAGGGGGGGACGGGTTACATGCACGCCGCGCTACCTAGCTGCGTGAGGGAGCACGTCGCGCTACAGTGTAGAGTGGGCGGCCGTCCGGACGATCTTCGCTGCGATCCGGCCATGATGGCCTACCCCCGTGCCGAACGGTGGCGGTTCGAGGGTAGGAAGGCGGCGATGGCGGTGGTGTCCTCTCGATAGGCTTCGAGGGAGGTGCGATGATGGGCCGGTACGGGGAACGGCGCGCGGGCGAGCGGCGTTCCTTCCCAATGCGTTCCGCGGCGGCGGAGTGGTTCTTGCGGTGCTCGGGCGTGCGCCGCGGTGCGGGCGTGCGTCCGCACGCGTGGGTACGGCGCCGCACCGCGGGTTACGGTGACCGGGATGGCCATCCACCGGCCTGGCGCCCCCTACCTAACCTGTAGGGTCACGGGAAAGTGAGATCGAGGGTGCGCCCGGCCCCCTTTCGAGGGTCGGGCGCGTTAGCCGTACTGTAGTGGGCGCGCGGTGTCACGGGAGGCCACCGACCGTACCGCACAGTCCATCCCCCACAGTGGCGGGGATGGGCTCCTCCCCTCGGGGAGTTGATGCGGCGGCACCGGGCGTGAGCCCGGGCGCATGATGGCGCCGTCTGCGGCGTCGGGGCGTTAAATGCCCAAGTACGGGGCCGGCGCACGCGTGCGGGCGCGCCGTGAGCGTGGCGGGCCCCGGCCCGAGGGCGGAGCGAACCCTCGAGCGAGTCGAGACCCTCGCTCGAGGGGGGCGATCCCTCGAGCGGGGCGGGACCGCTCGAGGGAAAGGGTTGCCCCTCGAACGGGGCGGAGCCCGCCCCGGGGGAGCGCGTCCTCGAGCGAGGCGGAGCCCGCTCGAGGGGTCTTCTCCGTGGGCCGTCTCGGTGGGCCGTCGGGATCCCGACGTAGGCCGTGTCCCGCATGGTTAGTTACCTCGCATGGTTAGGCTTAGCGTGTTTTGATACGGGATTAAGTGAGGATTCCCCGTTGTTTAAGGGGACCCCTAGGGCGGTCCCCGACGGAGCCCCCGAGCATGCGGGTTTGCCATTGAGGCTCCCGCGGATGCCGGAACCTACCGATAGGACGTTCTTCCCTCCTTGTTTGCGAACGCTTTCGGTGGGGCCGCGTCGGCCGACCCGCGGGTCTAGCCCCCGAAGCCTGCGGGGAGTGTGGGTTCTCTCGCAGGGGTTAACCGCGAGAACTTTGGTCGAAAGGCGTGGCACATATGCCAACCGGCATCGGCGGTGTTTCAGCCGGCTTCGGGGGTGCACGCTCCCCCGTCACCGTCTGCGGCGGGTGCAATTTCACGGAGGTGTAGCCGCGCGTCAAGCCCCCGAGCCTTGGCCCGTTCGAGGCGATCGGGTCGAGCCTGACGACTTGTTTTTTAACGCGCCCTCGCCGTCCCTCCGCGGGACGGAGGGTGAGGGTCTCCACGACTCCCATCGAGCGGGTCGCGAATCGCGGATTCCTCGTCGAGCTGCTAGCGGGTGGTTCAAGTGGACGTCCATGCCCCGTTCGATAAGGGTAGGCTGCGCGGTCCGGAGACACGTCCATGGAAGCGCTTGCGTGGGTTTGCTAGGTGGGGCTCGGTCCCGTTCGCTAGGGACCGAGGGCGCGGAAGCTCTCCCTCGGTGGGATCCCCCGGCTAGCTGCCCTCGCTGGCTCTCGAACACGACATGTGGGGCACCCTCGAGCCGACGGGCTCGAGGAACGGCTCGTATGCGCGTGCCCTCGTCGTCCCTAACTGCGTGATGCGGGGCGCTCGTTCGAACCCGTCGAGGGTCGGGCTTCGAACCTCGATCGCAAGGCCGTGCGGGGCCGTGCACAGCCGCCCGTCTTTTCACGTTTGCGGCCGTCGAGGGGTGCGGGCGTGCGGACCCTCGAGGTGCTTGTTGGCGGCACGGCGCGGCATGAGTGCTTTCGGTGCCGCTCCGTTTCAAGCGTGACACAGGCGATCCTCTTACGCGCGTGCCTTCTTTTAGAGGGTTGACATTGTCTCGGCGGAGGGTCATGCCGCTCGAGGGCTTCACGTGGCATGGGTGCCCGCGGTTGCCTGCTCTACATCGAGCAGGTCCCGGGCGACCTTCTCACGCTAACATCCCATCGAGGGTCGCCTTCGTTTCGAGTCGAGGGTCATGCCGCTCGAGGGTTCTACGTGGCATGGGTGCCCGCGGTTGCATGCTCTACGTCGAGCGAGGTCCCGGCGACCTTCTCACGCGGATATCCCATCGAGGGTCGCCTTTGTTTCGAGCCGAGGGTTCGCCTCGCTCGAGGGCTCTCCTTGCTTGGCAAGGGACCCGGGCATTTAATTGCCTTGCGGTCGTGGCCGCGGTTTTGCAGCGCGGGCGCGCCTTTTTGGCGGCGCGGCGCGCGCGCGCGCGTAGTGGGCGGCGCGGCGAGCGGACGTGACGGTTTTGCCTCGATCGCAGCCGGTCCTCGCCGTAATGATGACCCGCCTGTAGTGTTAGAGCCGCTGCGGTCGTGGTGGGGCCCGCCCGTCGACGCGATGGGAAGATTCCCTGCAGTTAATGCTAGCCGGGGCGTCCGCTCCGGAGAGCTCGCCCGTCGCCTATAAAGCGCGGGGAGGAGTGGACGGCGGTTTTTTACCTTGGCACCTTACCACTTTCGGTCCCCCGGTCCCTTCGCCTTCGTCTCGCTCTCGCCACCGCGCGGTCTCGCCATTAGAGCTTTTTCCTCCGTTCCTTGTCCTCGGCCTCTCGCTCGCTTTCGTCCTCTTCATGGCGCCGCCTCGGCTTCTGTTAGGATCTCGGAGCCGTACGCACAGGGAAAGGTCGACGGTGACCCGGCTCGCCCTTGGCGAGCCGGACGCCGCCGGCCGGTGTCGGCTAACGAAGACGGGCGCCGGCGGAGTGGATCGTGCCGCCGGCGGCGCACCATGAGCCCAACCCGCCGGAGGGCTATGTGGTGAGCTTCCTCCGCTACCACGAGCGTGGCTTCAACGCGCCGGCGAGCACCTTCATGCGGGCGATGTGCCACTACTACGGGGTGGAAATGCACAACTTCACCCCCAACGCCATCTCACAGGCGGCCACGTTCGTGGGCGTCTGCAAAGGGTACCTGGGGATCCCAGTCAGCCGGGATCTGTCGGGTTCACCTTTTCCGCGGGGAGCTCATCACGCAGCCCACATCGGAGCGAGGACCCGCCGCGCGGTGCGCGCCGGCGGGATGTCGCCGGCCTGCGGGGGCGGGGTCAAGGATTTCTACATCCCCCCCGCACCATGACGACGAACAACGCCGGCCGGGAGCGGGGATGGTTCTACTACTGCGTAACGCCGAGCCCGGCCTTCCTCCCTACACCGGCGGGGTGTTCAAGAAGAGGCCGGATTCACGGGGCTACGGGGTGTCTACGGCCCAGCATCGGGCGCGGCAAGAGTCCGTCCTCGCCGCCTGCGGCGGGCCGGCGAAGCACGGGCTCAACGCGATGAGCGTCCTCGCCTTCCTCCACCACCGGCGGGTCGTGCCTCTGATGCAGAGGCCACTCTGCATCTTCGAGATGACGGAGGCGGCCAACCCCGTCGACCTGGCGAGGTCGCGGATGCTCCCGACGCCGCCGGAGCGGCCGTACGCGCTCACCCGGGCGCGGAACGCCGTCGACACCCGGACGCCGCCACCTGCGGGTCGGACCCCGTGGGACATCGAGATGCTCCCTACGGGCCCGCGGGTGAGTTGGGTTCCTGATTTTGTCTTAGTTCTTGGTCTTGCTTTCGTTTCTTGATTCGTCATTGTCGCTCTTGTGCGCAGCTGGTGGAGTTCAACATCGCCAAGTCCGTTCCACCCACCCCCGACTCCCGTGCGCTCGGCCGGGCGGCGCAGCGGGAGCAGCAGGAGCGGGCGGCGCGCAAGAGGGAGCACACGAGGCGGCGCCAGCGCGCCGCGACCAACGGTCCGCGGAGTACGGCGGCGCGAGGAGCCGGGGCTCTCCTCCCCGGATATCGAGGAGCCCTCGTCCTCGGAGCGACACGAGGAGGAAGAGTCCGAGGGGGAGGGCCCTTCGGACGAGGGTGGCGCCTGCGCCCCCGTCGCCGGAACCCGTGCCGGCGTTAGGGGCGGCTTCGCCGGGGGCGGGCGCATCGGCGCCCGCCGCCGAGCACTCATCATCGGGGGCGGCACGCGCCGCGGAGGTGCCGGCGCGTGCCGCGGAGGCACGCGCGGCGGACGCGCCCGCACGCGCGTCAAGCGTGCCCGCGCGCGGGGGAGCATGCCTACGCGGGCGGCGTCATCGTCAAGGGGCGCGTCGGCGGGCGTGCCCGCGCGCGGGGCGAGCGTGCCCCCGCGCGCGGTGGCGTCTTCGGGGGTGCGGCATCGGGCGCGCCCGCGCACGGGGCGGGGCGTGCCCGTGCGTGCGGCGGCGCCGTCGGGAGGCGCCGCGGAGGCGCGGCCGCTGCGCCGGCCTCTTCCGCAGAGGCCTCGAGGAAAAGGAAACGGGCCTTTTCCTCCGCGAGGTAAGGAGCCTGTCCTCCTTTGTTTGGTTTGATTTGCTGGTGATTAGGTGCTCTAACCCTCCGTTCGTGCCTGCGCAGGGCGGTGCCAACCGTTCCTCCTCTTGCACCGGCCAAGGTGCTGAGGACGGACGCATCGATACCCACCCGGCGGCGCTCGTCGAGGGGGTCGCGCCCTGGGACAAGCGTGGTAGCGGGCACTAGCTCGCAGGACCCGGCTGGGGCCTCGAGGCCCCGGCCGGCGGATCGGCCCGCCGCGGCGCGGCCCGGCGGTCGCGGGGGGGCGGCGGCGTCGGTCGCCACGGAGGCGCGGGCCGCGGTGGCGGCGACGGTGGTGGTGGAGCCCGCGGTGGCTGCCACCGTGGAGGAGGTGGAGCCGGCGCGACCGCGGGAACGCCCGTGGATGCGGCGGTACCGCCGGAGGTGGCGGCCACGGCGGCGCGGCGGGCGCCCGTGGCCGCGGAGGCGCGGGTGGAGGTGCCGGCGGAGGCGGCGCAAGCGGCTGCGCCCGCCGGCGATTTGCAGGCGGAGGTGGTGGAGGTCTCGGACGACTCCCCGCCGCCCGGGTGGAATCGGTGGGCCGGGCGGCCCACGAACTTCCCCGAGCCCCGGGGAGGGGGCCCTCGTGAGGCGGCACGAGGGTCACATGGTGGTGGGGGGCCGAGGACACGGTGCCGAGGCCTCGTCCTCCCACGCCGCCGCCCCGCCCGGGTGGGGGGGGGGGGCGTGGAGGATCCCCCTGCGTTCGCTGACGCCAGGGGGGAGCAGGAGCTCTGGGGCGAGCTTCGGAGCCACGGCGCCACGCTCAACCGCGCGTTGAACGAGGCGCTGCGAGTCCACGGCGGCCCGGCCTGGCTTGTCTTCCAGGTGAGCCACAGTTGCTCGTCCCACTTCCTTTTTCGTCTCCATGTGCTACATTCAAGCCTTGACACTTACGAGAATTGATGTGTGGATGCCAGGAGCTCGAGCGTCGCGCCCACGACAAATACGACGCGTTCGACCGGGTGAACGCCGAGGCGCGCCAGCTCCGGGAGCGATGCAGCGCTTTCGACGCGCTTGCGGACGCTCTTAGGACGCCGGACGGTGCCGGCTAGCGTACGGCGATGGCGTGGTGCGACGAGCTCCCGGAGAGCTCAGGGCAGGATGCGGCGCGCCGCTCGAGCCTCGAGCGGATCCGCGCGGCCCTCGTTGATCGTGTCGAGGCGTTGTGTAATGCGCGTGCGGACCTGGATAAGACGCGGACGCTGGCCGCCAACTGGGAGGCGGAGGTGGCCACCGCTCGCGCCGAGACCCGGGAGCTCCGCACGTCGCTCGAGGGGGCGCGGGCGCGGCGGCCGCCCGGGCGAGGAGCGGGCGCGCGGGTTGGAGCCGCGCGCCAAGGAGGCCGATGACCCGAGGGCCGCCCTCGACGCCAAGGCCGCGGCCCTCGTTGCTCGCCGAGGAGCGGCTCCGGCGAGAGCGCATCGCCCGCCGGGGGGCGAGGGGCGGCTCCGGCGGGGAGCGAGGCTGCCCTTGGCGACGCCCGAACGGCCGGGAGCGGGAGCGCGCGCGCGCGCGGGCGGCGGAGAAGTCGCCGGAGGAGCGGAACGCCGCATTCTCCAAGGTTGAGGATGATGCGCTCGCGCTCGGCCTCGACAACGCCGGCCCGAGCGCGGCCCTCCGCGAGCAAGGCGAGACCGTCCGCCGTCTCGAGTTGGCGCTCGAGTCCGCGCGCCGCGACCTCGATTTGGAGAGGAAGCAAGTCGAGGGTGAGTCACTTTTTGACTACGTTTGTCGGTTTTTTGCTTTGGAGGGTTCGTTTCTCCCTTTCTGATTTCTTGTCGTCTTGTTGATTCCAGGCTTGCGCACCGCCATGGGGCACGCTGCTGGGCGGGCCGAGGCCTGCGGAGCTTCCTACAACTCCTCCGAGCAGGGAGGCTGCGGCGGAGGCTGCGTGACGCGGCCCTCGAGACCCGCCGCGTCGTCGAGGAAGGCGAGGCCCGGCGGCGGCTCGGCCGGCCGGCCGCCCGCGCGCCCTAGGCGGCCACGTCACGGAGCGGATGCGCCGGGCGTTGCACCTAGGCGTCCGGAAGGCCCTCGGAGTGGTGCGATCCCACTACGAGGTCAACCTCGAGGCGGCGGCGGAGGGCTACATCGTGCCCGAGGGCGTCGAGGACGAGGTGGCCATGGAGCGCGCGGACGCGCTTCTGCCGCCGACGCCGCCGGGTCGCTCGCCGAGGCCTTCGAAGAATTCCTCTTCCCGACGCCGCCGATGCTTCTGCTCCTCCCCCGCTCGAGCGCTGGGCGCTAGGCCCATTTTTGTTTACGTGTATCGGAATTCGGCCTCGTGGCCTTTTGTAAATAAACAACTTGTCTTGTGAACATGAGCGATTCTTGTAAATGAAGTTGCTTGTTTATTACGCTTTTTGTTTCTCCTTCTTCCCGAGTAGATTCTAGTTAGGGGAGTTCGGTTTTCGCGGGGGCCCGCCGGGTTGGAGGCGAGAGAGAAGGGCCATAGCCACGCGGCGTAGGCTATCTCCGCTCGCACGCTCCTTCCGCCGTGCCGCCCGCGCCCCGTTCGAATCATGGCTCGAGGTTGAAGTAGGAAACAAACTTAGCGCGTGTTGTTATGTTTTTTGCGCGAAAAATGGGACCATTTTGGGGGGGGGGTGCCCCCCCGCAGTAGCCCCCGAGGGTAACTTGGGTTTCAGGGGAAAGCCGAGTTGCCCTTTTATTAGACTTGCAGTTTTTACATAGTTGACACCAACTGGGGCGTTGGCCATGTGAATTTACAACAACAAAAATACTTGGAAAAATCCTAGCTAAGGGTAAAAGCGACGTAGCTGTTGGATGTTCCAAGCGTTGGTGAGTTCTTCGCCGTCCTCGTTGGCCAGCTTGTACGTGCCCGGCTTGAGCACTTTCACCACGACATAGGGTCCCTCCCATGGGGGCGATAGCTTGTGGCGCCCTCGGTTGTCTTGGCGTAGCCTTAGGACCGCATCCCCTTCGGCGAAATCCCTCCGACGTATCTTGCGTGCTTGGTAACGTCGTAGGGACCGTGATACCTTGCGGAGTGCATCAACGCCACGAGGCGTACTTCGTCTAGGCGGTCCGGCGAGTCCTCGCGGGCTCGGCTCGGTTAGCATCTTCGTCGTACCCTCGAATCTCGGGCGACCCATATTCCGGGTCCGTGGGGAGGACGGCCTCCGCGCCATGGACTAGGAAAAACGGGGTGAACCGGGTGGCTGCGCTTGGGGTTGTCCTTAGGCTCCACACGGCTGCCGGTAGTTCTTGGAGCCATTTTCGGCCGCATTTGTTGAGTGGTCAAAAATTCGGGGCTTGAGGCCTTGCGTAATCATGCCGTTGGCGCGCTCCACTTGGCCGTTGGTCCGTGGGTGTGCCACGGCCCAATCCACGCGGATGTGGAACTTGTCGCGAGAACTCCAAAAACTTCCGCCCGTGAACGGGACCCATTGTCCGTGATGATGGAGTTTGGCACTCCAAAGCGGTAGACGATGTCGGTGAAGAACATGGCCGCCTGCTCAGCCCTCAAATTCGTGATGGGGCGCACCTCCACCCATTTGGAGAATTTGTCAATCGCGACAAGCGGTGGGTGAAGCCCCCGGCGCCTTCCGCGAGGGGCCCGACGATGTCCAACCCCCACACGGCGAACGGCCATGTTACGGGGATCGTTTGCGGGGCGTGAGCGGGCAAATTGGACTTGCGGGCGTAGAGCGGCACCCTTCGCGGTGCGCACAATTTCGGCGGCATCCGCGACCGCGGTAGGCCGATAGAAGCCACGGCGGAACGCGTTGCCAACGAGGGTGCGCGGCGCGGCGTGGTGGCCACAGATCCCCGCGTGGATGTCCCGTAGGAGCTCGCGCCCCTCGGGAATGGGTATACACCGCTGGAGGATGCCTGATGCGGCGCGCTTGTACAGCTCGCCGTCGATGAGGGTGAATGACTTGGCCATCCTGGCGATGCGCCCGGGCGTGGCCGGTACGCGGGGAGTTCCCCTCGAGCAATCCAGGCGATATATTTCTCCCGCCAGTCCGCCTGGGCGGGAGCCGGCTCGATGTCCATCGCGACAGCCTCGTGGGAGTCGTACCCCTCGAGAAGGGAGAGTACGTACGCCTCGTTCGAGGGGTCCTCTTCCATGGGTTCCGCACCCGCTGGATTCGAGGGAGCCCCCGAGGGTCCGCCGTCGCTCGAGGGGTAGGGCTCGAAGGTGACCGAGGGCTGCGCGATGTCGCGCGCGAAAACGTTCGGGGGAACGGTGATCCGCCCAGATGCTATTTTTGCCAACTCATCTGCTTCCTCGTTGTACCGGCGGGGTACATGATTAAGCTCGATGCCGTAGAACTTGTCTTCGAGGGCCCGCACGGCTTTACAGTAGGCCTCCATCTTGTCATCGTGGCAGCTCGCGTTCTTCATGACTTGATCGATCACGAGCCGCGAATCCCCTCGTACGTCGAGGCGCTTGACGCCCAACTCAATGGCGATTTTGAGGCCGCGAGAGAAGGGCCTCGTATTCCGCCATATTGTTAGATGCGGGGAAGTGGAGGCGCCTTTGCGTAGCGCATGTGTTCCCGAGGGGTGACACGAAGAGCGGGCCCGCGCCCGCTCTCCGTCTTCATCACGGAGCCGTCGAAGAACGAGTCCGGCACTCGCTTGAATCCGAGGGGCGGCGGCTGCGTGTCCGTCCACTCCGCAACGAAATCGGCTAGGATTTGCGACTTGATGGCCTTGCGCGGAGGCGTAGGCGAGCGTCTCGCCCATCAACTCCACGGACCACTTGGCAATTCCCCCCCGCCCGCCGCGTCGGGGGTTGCGAATGATCTCTCCTAGCGGGAAGGAAGAGACCACGCGTGAACGGGTGGGCCTCGAAGTAGTGGCGGAGCTTGCGCCGCGCGAGGACTACCGCGTACAAAAGCTTCTGGACCTGGGGGTAGCGCGTCTTCGTGTCCGACAGGACTTCGCCGATGTAGTAGACCGGCCTCTACACAGGCAAGGCATGCCCTTCCTCCGTGCGCTCCACAACGATCACGGCGCTGACCACCTGGGTGGTTGCGGCCACGTAGAGTTGGAGGGGTTCGCCGTCTCGCGGCGGCGTAAGGATTGGGGCGTGCGTCGGGAGACGCCTTCGGCTTGTCGAGCGCTTCCGGGCCTCGGCGGTCCAAGAGAAGCGCTCGTGCTTCTTGAGCGGCCGGTAGAGGGGCGGGGCCCTTCTCACCGAGCCTCGAAATGAAGCGGCTTAAGGCGGCGAGGGACCCCAACACCTTCTGCACCCCCTTGAGGTCCCGAATTGGACCCATTCGCTCGAGGGCCGCGACCTTTTCAGGGTTGGCCTCGATTCCTCGCTGGGAGACGATGTATCCTAGGAGCATGCCCCGCGGCACTCCAAAGACACATTTTTCGGGGTTTAGCTTGACCCCGTTGGCCCGTAGGCAGCTGAACGCGACGCCAAGGTCGTTAACCAGGTCGTCCGCCTTCCTAGTCTTGACGACGATGTCGTCCACGTAAGCCTCGACCGTCCGCCCGATATGGTCCCCAAAAACGTGTTGCATGCGGCGATATGTTGCGCCCGCGTTTCGAGGCCAAAAGGCATCGTGACGTAACGAACGTCCCGAACGGTGTGATGAACGAAGTCGCGAGCTGGTCGGACTCCTTCATTTTTATTTGGTGATATCCCGAATAGGCATCAAGGAAACGAGTAGCTCACACCGCTTTGTTGAATCAATGATTTGATCAATACGTGGCAAAGGAAAGGGAACTTTTGGACACACTTTATTGAGACTAGTGTAGTCTATGCACATCCTCCACTTCCCATTTTTCTTTTTTACAAGCACAGGATTAGCTAGCCACGTAGGGTGGAACACTTCCTTGATGAATCCGGCCTCGAGGAGCTTCCGCAGCTCCGCTCCGATCGCCCGTCGCCGCTCCTCGTCGAAGCGGCGCGGCCCGCTCGCCGTACGACGCGAGCGTTAGGCAGGATATCAAGGGAGTGCTCGGCGACCTCCCTCGGGATGCCTGGCATGTCCGAGGGGCTCCACGCGAAGACGTCGGCGTTGGCGCGGAGGAAGTCGACGAGCACTGCTTCCTATTTGGGGTCGAGGGTCGAGCTGACCCTCAACGCCTTGCCCTCGGGGGCCGACGGGTCGAGGGGGACCCCTTTGGTTTGCTCGGCGGCCTCGAAGGTGCCGACATGCTTGGTGGCGGAGCTGAGGTCGTCGTTGACCATCTTCTCCAGCGTGTTCACCAGCGCTTCATCCAGCGCTAGCGCCTCTGCATGTTCCACGCACTCGACGTCACAGTCGAATGCGTGCTCGATCGACGACCCGACGGTGATGACGCCGTTTGGACCCGGCATCTTCATCTTCAGGTACGTGTAGTTGGGGACCGCCATGAACTTGGCATAGCATGGTCGCCCAAGGATGGCATGGTAGGCCCCTTTGAATCCCACCACCTCGAAGGTGAGGGTTTCCTTGCGGAAATTCTTGGGGGTCCCAAACCAGACGGGCAGATCGATCGCCCGAGGGGTTGAACACCGCTTGCGGGCGCGATGCCGTGAAACGGCTTCGTGCTGGGCCGCAGCTGGTCCAGCCCAATCCCCATCAGGCGCAATGTATGCGCGAAGAGGATATTGAGGCTACTGCCTCCGTCCATAAGGACCTTCGAAAACCGGGCGTTCCCAATGATGGGATCGACCACCGGTCGTCTTGGCCGGGTTCGGGATGCGGTTTGGGTGATCATCCCGGCTAAAAGTGATGGCGTCCTTCGACCAGTTGAGGAAGGCCGGAGGTGCCCTCTCTGCGGCGAGGACTTCGTGCCGCTCCTTCTTGCGTTGTCGGGTCGACATGTCGACAGTAGGTCCCCCAAAGATGAGGAATACATTTTCGACAGCAGGGAAACCGCCCGCGTCGCCATTGCCCCCATCTTTCTTGGCCTCTGCCTCCTTCGCGGCGGCACGGCCGTAGAACTTCTTGAGCATGTCGCATTGCTCAAGAGTGTGGTTCACGGGAGTTTTGTGGTAGGGGCATGGTTTTTTCATCATGTCGTCAAACACCCCCGGGCCTCGAGGAGCGGTCGAGGGCCCCGTCGGGCGGGTCAACGGCGAGGGCCTCGGCGTTGCCGCCGTTGCGCCCCCGCTCGCGCGCCTCGCGGCGCGGCTTCTTCCCCTTCTTGCCCCGCTTGTCGTTGCGGCGCGGCTCCTTGGACCCGCCGCCCTCCGCGGGCGTGTCCTCGGAGCGCTTGCCCTTCTTGCCGTCGAAGATCGCCCCCACGGCCTCCTCTCCCGGAGGCGAAGCCGGTGGCAATGTCGAACGGCTCGTTCGAGTCCGTGGGCGGGCTGCGTCCCGGCTCGCGCACAAGGTCCCGGCACGTGGTGCCCTCGAGGAACGCGTGCACGATCTCGGACCGTGCCACGGCCGGGTAGCTCCGTGCGGCGCTTGGAAAAGCGCCGTATGAAGTCCCGTAGCGACTCGCCGGCCTCGCGTGCGGGAGCGCGGATCCCGAGGAGTTCCCGTGGCGCACGTACGTGCCCCGGAAGTTGCCCACGAACGTGTGGACTAGATCGTCCCGAGTTATGGATGCGGTGGCGGGCAAGTGCTCTAGCCATGTCGGGCCGCGTCGCCCGGGTGCGGGGGCAAGTTGCGGATAATCACTTCGTCGTTAGTGGCCCCGCCCGGTGACAAGCTAGGCGGTAGTCGTTGAGCCAGACGCGGGGGTCCGTCTCCCCGTTGTACGGACGATTGTCGAGGGCCGGGACGGAAGCGGCGGGGGAACGCCGCCGTGCGGATCTCCCGGCTGAACACACGGGTGCCCGGGGGCTCCGGCGTCGGGAGCGATCCTCACCACTGTCGTAGCGTCCACCCCTTCGAGGGTGGTAACCCCTAGCCGCTCGCGCGTCCGCCTTGCCGGGTGCGCCTGGCGTTGATGACGTTGCGGGCATCGCCATCCAGCGCCCTGCGCGTGTCGAGGAGTCGTTCCTTGGCCGGCGTGCGCCCCTGGTCAGCGGGTTGGCCCACGTGCACCGAGGGTTCGCCTCCTGGTGCAGGATCATCACCCCGTGCGTCCCCCTGTTGGCGGATGCGTGAGGCCGAGCTCTCGGCCTGCTGGACGGCCGCTTGCTCAAGGAGAGTCTGCACCTCGCGGTGCATGTCTCGAGCCTCGGGGGTCGAGGGTGCCGGCATGGCGCGTAGCAACGTCGCGGCGGCGATGAGCTTTTGGCTCGCCCGTGGCGGAGTATCCGCGTTGTCGACGTTGGGGACGGGGTTGAGGCGGTCACGGACTGTCGGCCCCGGCTCCGCGCGCGTTCGCCGCGCGCGCGGGGGCCTCCCCCCCGCCATCGAGGCGCGGAGCGGCCGCCTCGTCCGTACTCCTCCGCCGGCTTGGCCTCGAGCTCGCGGGCTTGGGCCGGTGTGCGTCGACGTCGGCCCCGGCGGGGAGCGCTCGGCCCCGCGGCCGGGCGCGTGGCGATCCCCGGGCGGCGTGACTTCCCCCGTCTCCCGCACCCGCCGCACCCGGCGGCGTTGGCCGGGTCGTTGGTGATGACGGCGCAACACTCCCGCGTGGGGTCGTAGCTCCCGGTCGTTGAGTCGTCGGAGCGACCAAACCCGGTAGTCCGTGGCGTCGAGGAAGCGCCCGAACGCGGCCCCGGGTCCGGCACGCCGGAGAAGTCCCACTCCGCGTACCCGTGGCGATTGGCGGGTGGCATCGTGTCGACGGAGCCCAGGGACGACTCATCTGCTGCTGAGGTGCTGGGGTCCCTGGCGACGAAGACGTGACGGCCAGGTGGAACTCGGCGCATCGTCGTGTTCACGTTGGCGTTATGGGCCGTCGTGGCGCCACGCAGCCCAATGGGGATGCGCGGTCCTGAGACTGCACGGGGTCCCGCTGGGGTGGTGGCGGCTGTTGTGACGGCGGGCGCACCGTGTTGGGCGGCGGCGCGCTCGGCTTGCCGCCGCTCGGGCCGCACCCGGCGTGAGCGCGGCCCGGCAGCGACGACGGTGTCGCGGCGTCGACGGACCCGCGGCATCCGTGCCTACGGGCGCCTCGCGCCGGTGTCGTGCGTGCGGCGGAGACCGAGAGCGGACACGGCCTCGCGGCGCGCGCGAAGCTCCTCACGATTGGTGAGGCGCATGAGATAGCCGTTCCCCCGTGGCCCGGAAGTTCAAGTCTCCGAAGCGGATCTCGAACCCGGCGGGAGAGGGTCCGAGCTACCCATGTTGTAGCGGGTACCACGGTACTCAGTGCGAATCACCATGGAGGGAGTTGGTGAAATGACCTTAGGCGCTCGTGTGCCCCACGGTGGGCGCCAACTGTCGGTGCGGAATATGGTCCCGACACTAACCAGTAGATAACGCCTAGGTCTATCCCTCAATGGTCGATGCCAAGCAACAAATGACACAAGGTTTTATCCTGGTTCCGGCCGAGGGGGCCGTACGTCCCGACGAGGGGCGTGCTCGTGGCACTATATTGCTCGGCACCGGGGGTGCTTGTAGTGGGGCAAGTACAAGCAAGGCGGGACGGGGAAGCGTGGCTCCCGGGTCCCCGGGAGAGTGGGCGAAGATGTTGTGGGAGAATAAGAGAGTGAGTGCACGCTGTGTTGTGTTCCTCTGAACCTGTTCCCCCCCGCGGCTGGGGGCTCGCCTCCCCTTTTATAGGCCAAGGGGGGGACGGGTTACATGCACGCCGCGCTACCTAGCTGCGTGAGGGAGCACGTCGCGCTACGGTGTAGAGTGGGCGGCCGTCCGACGATCTTCGCCGCGATCCGGCCATGATGGCCTACCCCGTACCCGAACAAGTGGCGGTTCGAGGGTAGGAAGGCGGCAGATGGCGGTGGTGTCCTCTGATAGGCTTCGAGGGAGGTGCCGATGATGGGCGGTACGGGGGAACGGGCGCGGGCGAACGGCGTTCCTTCCCAATGCGTTCCGCGGCGGCGGAGTGGTTCTTTGCGGTGCTCGGGCGTGCGCTGCGGTGCGGGCGTGCGTCCGCACGCGTGGGTACGGCAGCCCGCACCGTTACGGTGACCGGGATGGCCATCCACCGGCACCGGCGCCCCCTACCCAACTCCGTAGGGTCACGGAAAAGTGAGATCGAGGGTGTGCCGGCCCCCTTTCGAGGGGTCGGGCGCGTTAGCCGTGCCGTAGTGGGCGCGCGGTGTCACGGGACCGTCACCGGCCGTACCGCACGGTCCATCCCCCACGGTGGCGGGGATGGGCTCCTCCCCCGGGGAGTTGATGCGGCGGCACGGGGCGTGAGCCCGGGCGCATGATGGCGCCGTCTCGCGGCGTCGGGCGTTAAATGCCCAAGTACGGGGCCGGCGCACGCGTGCGGGCGCGCCCGTGAGCGTGGCGGGCCCCGGCCCGAGGGCGGAGCGAACCCTCGAGCGAGTCGAGACCTGCTCGAGGGGGGGTGCGATCCCTCGAGCGGGGCGGGACCGCTCGAGGGAAAGGGTTGCCCCTCGAACGGGGCGGAGCCCGCCCGAGGGGAGCGCGTCCCTCGAGCGAGGCGGAGCCTGCTCGAGGGGTCTTCTCCGTGGGCCGTCTCGGTGGGCCGTCGGGATCCTGACGTAGGCCGTGTCCTGCATGGTTAGTTACCTGCATGGTTAGGCTTAGCGTGTTTTGATACCGGGATTAAGTGAGGATTCCTCGTTGTTTAAGGGGACCCCTAGGGCGGTCCCCGACACCGGACGACGACTCCCCGCCGCCCGGGTGGGACCAGTGGGTGAACCTGCCCATGCCGTCCCCCGAGTCCCAGGAGGGGGTGCTCGTGAGGCGGTGGGATGGCCACATGGTGGCCGGAGGTCGAGGGCTCGGCGCCGAGGCTTCTTCTTCCCGCGCTGGCCGCTCTGCTCCGGGAGAGGGGCGCGTCGACAAGCCGCCCGCCTTCGCCGACGCTTAAGAGGAGTAGCAGCTATGGGGGGAACTCCGTGACCACGGCGCCGCGCTCAACCGGGCGTTGAACGAGGCGCTGCGGATCCACGGCGGCCCGGCGTGGCGCGTCTTCCAGGTGAGGCACTGTTGCCCCTTTTCTTCGACTTCTTCGTCTTTGTGTTTGTTTCTTGTAGCGCGACACTTACTGGTTCTGCTCTGTTGGCGGCAGGAGCTCGAGCACCGTGCCCGCGAAAAGTATGGCACCTTCGACCAGATGAGTGCTAAGCTCCGCCATCTCCGGGAGCAGCGTGACGCCTTCGACGCGCTCGCAGACGCCTTGGGGACCCCGGACGGCTGGCTGTCGTACCAGGCTGAGGCCCTACGCGACCAGCTCCTGGAGTGCGAAAGGCAAGCCGCGGCGCCCCCCCCCTCCACCCTCGAGCGGATTTGCACAACCCTCATCGATCGGGATGAGGCGCTACAGCAGGTGCGGGGGGATATGGAGAAGATGCGCACGGTGGCGTCCAACTGGGAGGCGGAGGTGGGCACCGTCCGGGCTGACAACCAGGATCTCCGCTCGTGGCTCCGGAGGCGCAGGTCCAGCAGAGCCAGGCCGAGGAGAGGGCGCGCGCGGCTGAGCAGAAGGCCAAGGAGGCTGACGAGTTGAAGACCGCCCTTGACGCTAAGGCCGCCGCGCTTCTCGCGGTGGAGGAGCGCCTACGGCGGGGAGCGCGCCGCCCGCCAGGAGGTCAAGGGCCAGCTCCAGCAGGAGCGAGCCGCTCTTGCTGACGCTCGGTCCGCGCTCGAGCAGGAGCGTTCCGCTCGCGAGACAGCGCAAAAGTCGCTGGAGGCGCGGGACGCTGATGTTTCAAAGCTCGAGGGCGAGCTGGTCGCCCTCAGCATTACGAGTGCGGATCAGCAGATGGCCCTCAAGGAGCAGAGCGCTACCGTCGTCAGCCTGCAGCAAGCGGTCAAGGCCGAGCTCCGCGCCCTCAAGGTGGAGAAGAAGCAGGTTGAAGGTAGGTTGCCGTTTCGTCTCTTGTTTTGCTGATCTTCCCTTTGAGGGTTCGTTCCCCTTCTAATTTCTTTCGCTGGTAACGTTCAGGCCTGCGCACCGCGCTGGGGCATGCGACCGACCGAGCCGAGGCACTGCAGGCTTCCTACAACTCCTCCGAGCGGGAGCTGTTGGAGCTGCGTTCCGCGGCCCTCGAGACCTGCCAGACCGTGGAGGAGGGCGAGGCGCAGGCTGTAAGCTCGTTAGCCAGTCGCCTGTGCACCCTTGGCGGGCACGTCTCTGGGCGCATGCACCGCGCACTGCACCTGGGCATCCAAAAAGCTCTCGGGGTGGTGCGGTCCCACTACGAGATCAATTTTGAAGCCGTGGCAGAGGGCTACATCGTCCCGGAGGGCGTCGAGGATGAAGTGGCGATGGAGCGCGTGGACGCGTTAGCCACTGACGCCGCAGAGGCGCTCGCCGAAGCCTTCGAGGAGTTCCTGTTTTCGGACGCCGCTGACGCTGATGCTCCTCAAGCCTGAAGATTGTTGGGCGCCAGGCCCTTTTTTGTTTGTATGTTAGCGTATGGGCCACGTGGCCATGTAAATGAACAATCATTTTGTTTCAAACACTTGTGGGAGCAAATGATGTTTGTTATTTCTATGGCGCTGTTTTGTTTCTTCCTTTGCCTGAGTAAATTCGAGTTAGGGGAGTTCGATTCTCGCGAGCAGCCTGCTGGTCTGGAGGCAAGAGAGAAGGGTCGTATCCTCGTGGAGGCGTAGGCTATCTCTGGCTCGCGCATCCTTTCCGCTAGGCCGTCCACGCCCTGTTTGAACTTTGCTCGAGGCTAAGGTTGAGCCAAACTTAGCGCACGTGGGTTTTTTGCGAAAAAATGGGACCATTTTTGGGGGGGGGGATGCCCCCCATAGTAGCCCCCGAGTGTGACTTGGGTTTCAGGGGAAAGCCGAGTTGCCCTTTTTATTGAACCGGTGTTGTTTACATGTTCGTTGCCAACTGGGGTGTTGGGCACGTAATTAACAACAAAAGACTTGGAAATCCTAGCTAGGGGTAGAAGCGACGTAGCTGTTGGATTTTCCAAGTGTTGGTGAGTTCTTCGCCGTCCTCGTTGGCTAGCTTGTACGTGCCGGGCTTGAGCACCTTCACCACGACGTAGGGTCCCTCCCACGGAGGTGATAGCTTGTGGCGTCCTCGGTTGTCTTGGCGTAGCCTTAGGACCAAATCCCCCTCGCTAAAGTCCCGCCGGCGTATCTTCCGAGCCTGATAGCGCCTTAGGGATTGCTGGTATCTTGCGGAATGCATTAGGGCCACGAGGCGCGCTTCATCCAGCTGGTCCAGTGAGTCCTCGTGGGCCTGCTGGTTGGTGTCCTCATCATAGCCTTGCACCCTGGGCGACCCATACTCTAAGTCCGTGGAGCTCCTTGGACTTGTTGCCCTCTGCGGGCGCGTCGTCCGTGCGCTTTCCCTTCTTGCCGTCGAAGATCGCCCCCACGGCCTCTTCGCCTGAGGCAAAACTGGTGGCGATATCGAACAGTTCGTTCGAGTCGACCAGCGGGCTGCGCCCCAACTCGCGCACGAGGTCCCGGCACGTGATGCCCTCGAGGAAGGCGTGCACAATCTCGGATTGCGCCACGCTAGGGAGCTCCGTGCAACGCTTGGAGAAGCGTTGTATGAAGTCCCGGAGCGACTCTCCGGGCTTCTGGGTGCAGGAGCGCAAGTCCCAAGAGTTCCCAGGGCGCACGTACGTGCCCTGTAAGTTGCCGACGAAAGTGCGGACCAAGTCATCCCAGTTGTGGATCTGGCTGGCCGGCAGGTGCTCGAGCCACGTCCGGGCCGAGTCGGAGAGGTGCAAGGGGAGGTTGCGAATGATGACCTCGTCACTGGTGGCTCCGCCCAGCTGGCACGCCAGGCGGTAGTCGTTGAGCCACACACGGGGATCCATCTCCCCGTTGTACTTGACGATGGTCGTAGGCTGGCGGAAGCGCTGGGGGAAGGCCGCCGCGCGGATTTCCCGGCTGAACACGCGGGTCCCCGGGGGTTCTGGTGTTGGCGAGCGGTCTTCATCGCTGTCGTAGCGTCCACCCCGTCGGGGGTGGTAGCCCGCGGCCACCCGCGCCTCCGCTTTGCTCGTCCGCCGAGCGTTGATGACATTGCGGGCGTCGCCGTCCCGCGCCTTCCCACGTGTGTCGAGGAGTCGCTCCTTGGCCGGCGTGCGCCCCGGGTTGGTGGGGTGCTTCGTTGCTCTACCCGCATGTACCGATGGTTCGGGACCCTGCGCGCCCCCATCGTCCCGCGCGTCCCCCTGCTGGCGGATGCGGGACGCCGAGCTCTCGACCTGTTGGACGCCCGCTTGCTCGATGAGCGCCTGCGCCTCATGGTGCAGGTTCCGCGCCTCGGGTGTCGAGGGGGCGGGCATGGCTCGCAGCAGCGTTGCGGCGGCAATGAGCTTTTGGCTCGCTCGCGGAGGTGTATCTGGGTTGTCGACATTGAAATTGGCGTTGATGCGGTCGCGGGCCTGTATGCCCAGCTCACGCGCGCGTTCGCCGCGCGCAGAGGCTTCCCCCGCCATAGAGGCGCGGAGCAACCGCACCGTCCGATATTCTTCCGCCAGCTTGGCCTCGAGCTCGCGGGCTTGGGCCAGCTACGCGTTGATGTCGGCCGCCGTTGGGGGTGAAGGAGCAGGGGCGCTTGGCCCCGCAACCAGGCGCGAAGCGGTCCCTAGAGCGGGCGGAACCTCTCCATCGCCGGCGCCCGTTGCGCCGGTGGCGTTTGCTGGGTCGTTGGCGATGACGACGCAGCATTGCAGCGCGGGGTCGTAGCTTCCGGCGCTGGAGTCGTCGGAGCAGCCGAACCAGTAGTCCGTGGCGTCAAGAAATCGCCTGAACATTACTGGGTCCGGCACGCCGGTGAAGTCCCACTCCGCGTACCCGTGCAAGGCGGCGGGTGGCAACGCGTCGAGAGAGCCTAGGGACGACTCGTCACCGGCGGAGGCGCTAGGGTCCCTGGCGACATAAACGTGGCGGCCAGGGGGAACCCTGCGCATCGTGGCACTAGCGTTGGCGTTGGCGGTGTAGGCCGCCGCGGTGCCGCGCAAACCGATGGGGAAGCGCGGCCCGGAAACCGTGCGCTCCCCCACCGGGGCGGCAATCATCATGCTGACGGGCGTGCCGCGTTGTGAGGCGACGCGCTCGGCGTGCGCGTCGTTCGACCGCGCCCGGCGCGAGCGCGGCCGGAGCGATGGCGGCGTCGTGACGGCGATGGGCCCGCGGCGTCCGTGGCCGCGGCGGCGGTGTCGCAGCGACTCGTGCAGTGGCGACCGGGGCGAACCCAGCTTGGCGCCGCGCGCGAAGTTCCTCACGGTTGGTGAGGCGCATCAGCTAGACGTTCCCCGTAGCCTGGAAGTGCAGGCTCCCGAACCGATTTCGAACCCGGCGGGGAGGGGGTCCGAGCTGCCCATGGAGTAACGCGTGCCGCGGTACTCAGTGCGGATCACCATGGAGGGAGTTGATGGCGGATTGACCTTCAGCGCTCGCGTGCCCCACGGTGGGTGCCAACTGTCGGTGTGGAATGTAGTCCCGACAATAACTAGTAATAAGCGCCAAGGTCTATCCCTCAATGGTCGATGCTAAGCAACTAGAGACACAAGATTTATCCTGGTTCCGGCCGAGGGGCCGTACGTCCAGCAGTGGTGTGCTCGGGGCACTATATTACTCAGCACCGGGGTGCCTGTAGTGGGGCGGCTACAAGCAAGGCGGGAGAGGAGGCGTGACCTCCAAGTCCCTGGTGGAGTGATCGGAATGAGTTCAGATGTTGTGGGAGAATTGGGGAGTGTGTGCGTGTTGTTCCCTACTGGATGTCTGATGTCTCATGTCCTGTCCCCTGCGGCGAGGGGGTTCACCTTCCTTTTATAGACCAAGGAGAGGGCGAATTACAAGCATGCCGCACTATTCAGCTACATGGAGAAGTATGGTGTGTAGTGCCGCAGAGTTGGCGGCCGCCTTGACGGTCCTTGCCACGATCTAGTCATCATGGCGTGTCTTGTACCCGAACAGTGGCAGCTTCGAGGGTAGGGGCATAGTGGTTGACCGTGGTGTCCTCAGACGGGCTTGAGGAGGCTGTTGACGACGATCCGTATGGGATACAGTGGCAGGCGTGGCGGCGTCCCGTGCCTTACGGCGCCGGAGTGGTTGTAACAGTGCCCGGCGTGGTGTTGCGAGCACGGGGGCGGCCGCACAGGGCCAACAGTGGCGGGGATGGCGTCCCGTCGGCCTAGCGTCATGACCTGGCCCTGCAAGTTCACGAGAAAGTGGTTCGAGGGTGTGGCCGGCCCCCCTTCGAGGGCGTGGCGCATTAGCCATACGGGAGTAGGCAGCGCAGTGTCACGGGGCTGACACCGGCCATGTCGCACGGTCCCCCACAGTGGCAGGGATGGGTTCCCCCTAGGGAGTTGGTGCGACAGGGCCGGGGCATGATTCCCAGGCGCATGATGGCGCCGCCCTGCCGTGCCAGAGCATTTAATGTCCGTACCCGCATGTGGGAACGGGCGTGCGTGTGAGGGAGTCTCGAGCGAGGCGGAGGCGAACCCTCGAGCGAGGCGGAGCCCGCTCGAGGGGGCGTGAACCCTCGAGCGAGGCGGAACCCGCTCGAGGGAGCCGTGAACCCTCGAGCGAGGCGGAACCTGCTCGAGGGGGCATTTGAGTGGGCCACTCCAGTGGGCCGCGGGGACCACCGTAGTGTGGGTCGTGCCCCTTGTGTGTGCTTAAGTGAGAGGTGTTTCACTTTGGTTTTTTGCAGGTTTTAAGCAGGATTTCCCCGGTTGTTTTAGGGGACCCTCAGGGCTGTCCCCGACACTTCCTCTTTTATTTTTTTCTTCGCCAGCACAAGAAGTCCTTCCTCTAACCAATATTCTTTCCCCTCAAGAAAAAGTCTTAATCTTTCATCCGGAAGGGGTAAGTTTACTTTGGCCACTTTAAAGCCTCCTTTCTCATCTCTACATATATATTTGCTTTTCTTCATATAATCAAATCCTAGGGAAGTCCCACGTAGGAGATGCTCGAGGTTCCTTGTAATACCCGGTCTCAAAGAGATAGCCAACATGGAGAGGTAACACCCCGAAAAGAGTGGGGTCGATTGGCTACTTGTGAAAAAGCTGAGTAAAGCCAATTCAACTCCGCGTTGGTTACCTTTTTCTCTCTCATTCTCCCCAAAATCCTCTTACACATCCACGAGTGAAACACTTGGATGATGGGGTTCCGGATACTATTTCTTTGTTGGTGCGCTTCTCCCGTGATCATACTCCAAAAACTTTCCAATGTGCCTCCATGCACATCCACTTGTTCCGGGGCTCCCTTTTGAAAACCAAGCAATTCTCTAATATACTCATAGGGAACCACTTGTTCAACTTCCTCCAAACGGAATGAGAGACTCGACATTCCTTCATCAAGGATAGGTGCCATGGTAATGAGAATTTCCAAGGCAAATTCTTTGTGGGTGTTTACCGACACTCCGTTGGAGAATTGCACCCAACCTAGGTGTCCCAACATGTAGTAATATCCGTATGAAAACCCAACATGTGGAGAGCTTGGTCGTCGAGTCGACGTTTGCCACAAGCCTCTTCTCAAGTCAAGTGAGCTTCTTCTCCTCCTCCTCCGTCATGATGACAAACCCCTCGGAATACCGCGGAGCGTATGGAGGTGGAGCAGATGACCGTGTCGAGTGGCGAGGTCGGACAGGCGGCTCCTCCATACGTCCTTGAGGTTCGGTGAACCTCATAGACGAGCTTCATGTGGCCCTCATCCCACCGAGGAGAAGAGTGTCGTTCCTCCTCGGTGGTGCCGTGTCCTCCTCCATACTCCGAGGAGACTCGGAAACCGAGTGCCTCCCCGAAGAGGTTGTCGGTGATGGCTTGGATGACGATGATCCCTTCTTCTTGGTGAAAAGACTTGTAGTTTTCTTCCATGGTTGCAGCACTCTCCCTCACAAATATATATCCGGGGTTTTCAACCGGTAATGAGGTACACAAATATTATTTTAGAGTCTGGACTTTGAGTGGATTGAGGATGTAATTTGTTGCACGAAACAAGCGGGGTGGATGGCTAAGTCTAAGGTGGTTCCGGACTACAACTAGAGCACACGAACAAAGGGATGGATGAGCGACTTACCTATCCTGGCTAGGTTCCTCTCCAGCGCACTCATGCTTGCTTTGTTGCTCCGTGACCGCATGCTCCACGGGGCTGCACCTTCCAAACATTCTCGTCCACTCCTTTGCTTGCATTATTGCTCCTTCGACTTGATGTTTTCGCTTTGAGTCATCTCCATGCTCCTTTGCCTTACATTCATCCATGATATTCCTGCAAAACAAGGCCTTGGCTGCCCTCCCCCCATGCTTGTCCTTTGCATGTGATTTGATAAAAGATGTTGGAGGGGCATCCCATGATGCATCATGGTGCATGCATGGTTAGGTTAACTAGATTGCCTCCCTCTAAGCATGTTTTAATGCTAAGCACTCCTATAATTTCAAAAATTAAAAATAAAATCAGAGCTATTAATGAGTTCAAATATAACAAGAGTTTTTAAAGCATTAGAAACAAATGTAAGTCGAAAATATTTTTTGACTACTTTTATGTAGGTCTCACCGGTATTGTTTCCTTTCATTAGTTGAGAGCAAGCTTTTCCCGGCTTGATAATGGGGGCATAGGTTTAGGTTCTAATTTTGATTAGATGAGAGAGATTTTGAATGAAATAAAATTAAATGAGGCTTAGAAAAATTCTAACTCTAGAGAAACCAAGGATAAGGATTTTTAACCAACCAAAAGTCAAGTTTCTAGGTTCATGCGAGTCCTACCATGTGCTGAAATTTAGATAACATCTAGGTACAAGTCGTGGCTCTACTCGTGTGTTTTTAGCATGTAAAACAAGTCAACCACAACATCATAAAGGGGACGAATGGTTGAGTTAGGTTCTGAATTTATTTGGTTGTGGTTTCTCGAAAAGAAGCAAACAAACATGTAGGATGGTTCATGTAAAGGGTTTATGATCAAAACAAAATATTCAACCAAGAATTATGTCTCTAATGTTATTCAACCATTCTAAGTCTAATGTCTTGCGTAGTAAAATTCAAAACTAAATTACTTCAAAAGGCTCGAAAAACCTGGAATCGGGTTGTCCTCCCGGTAGCTTATTCTTGACTCGACGAAACGGGTTGCCTCCCGCCTAGCGCTTCGTTTATAGTCCATGGCTAGACTTCTTCACTTGATTACTTCGGATCAACACTCTTGTGGGAGTTGCAATCTTGGGTGCCCACTTCCGCACCATCTTGGGCACGGGCTTATTCTTCGGCTTAGACATATTTTTGGTCTTCACAGGCTGGCTTTGTCCTTTGGTCTTGACGGATGCAACAACTTCCTTCATGTAGTGGCTCGGCATCTCAAACTCCGGTCCTTCGGTCGTGATCTTCGTGGTCTCCTTAGTGTGATCCTCCATCTCTCCCGAATAAGTTTGAGTAGCCTTCGCCGTCTTGGGACCTTGGGGTTGTCTCGGAAATTCTTCTTTGTTACCCATCGGGCGCCCGATAAGCTGTCCCACTTGCGTCTCTAGCATCTTCATCATGATGAACACTTCACGTATAGAGTTTTCGACCTCCGTCACCTTGCCGTCTAAATTCTCCAATACTTTCTCCATAGCCTCGAACTTAGTGATGACGTCCTCGTTGATCTTAGCTTGCTCGTCCATGAAGTCCTTCAATTGTGTACAGAGAGGAACCAAATCTTGAATGGATGAACTTGCATTAAATTGGGGTTTACCTCGGACATGGTCGTGCTCCTCACACTCCTCGCATGTGCATCTTGCCTCGGCAGCCTTTAGGTCTTGAGTTTCATTCTCTATCTCCATCTTCTCCATCCTCCTCTTAAGTAAACTGATATGCCACTCAAGGAATTCGGCTCGTATGTATTCATTGAAACGCTCCAAAGCTCTCGCAATCGTCATGCGGATAGTTTAGACCTTGATCTTGAATGGCCTTCCGGCGTCTTGAAGGTTTATGATAGGTGGATCAACGATTTCTGGGGTGCATAGCTCGATCTTGCGCTCCGGTTGTGGTTGTTCTCCCATGGGTGGCGGTTGAGGTTGATCTTCCTTTGGACTTGGAGGTGGTGATTCCCTTGGAGATTCCGATGGTCCTTCAACTTTGGCTTTTGGATCTAGTGTTTCCAATCCTTTAGCTTGTGTTGCATGTCTCCTTTGCCTGTAAAGTTTTCCTGGATCATCCACAAAAGAAAGTTTGGGTTTCTTGGAGAGGTAGCCAACCATCTTCGGTTAGGGCTAGCAAAAACAAAAACCTAAAAAAGAAAAATTAGGGTTAATCAAAACTAGATTAGATTGATTTTTTTCTTTTTGAGGATGATCAAACTTAAGAGATGCAAAAGAAAATCAAAGAAAAACTGAAAAATATTCACAAGAAGAGCGATACTAGATCGGATCTTGATTGCTTGTTCCCCGGCAACGGCGCCAGAAAAAGGGGCTTGTTGACGGTAGATTATCGTATCAAAGTTCATATGGATTTGCAAGCGGACAAATCCCCCGTCGTAGTCAAGGGACCCTTCTTCCCTCGAGTGGTGAACCCAAGGTATTGAATCTGTGGAACAATGTGCAACGCAAGGATTCAATCTAGTAAAGCACGGAAAGCTATCTATTGAAGAACCAAGTTGCATCTAATCTAAGATATCAAGAAAAATGAATCTAATCTAATCTACTAAAGAGGTAGCAAGAGAAAGCAAGAGATAACCGATCTATAGAGTCTAGATCATGCTTATGTTGTAGCTCCAAACAATATAGATGAAGATAGAAAAGCGAATCTCATTAAAAGCATCTTTAAACCGTGGTCTCCGGTCCGATTCCGAAAACACCCGCCTTTCAGAGCCCCCGTTCTGTCACAACGTACTCCTATTCATGCGGGTAGTCTAGGGCGAGTTCGATAAGAACAAGTTGAAATCACTTGGTCGGTCCGGTATGCACCTCTAGCCACCGCGACTACAAGAGCACCCTATGCAATCTATCTTAAGTATAGATTGGGGAAGAAGCAAAACCAAGAAGAAAACAAAATCATCGAGAAGGCACTTGATCGCTAGAAATCGGATTCACTTAAAGACTTTACCAAGAATGATTACATGAACAAGATCACCACCGGGATCCTACCTCGATCTTGATCCTTGCTCCGGAGCTCCGACGTGGTCTCCCATGCAAGGTTCCCACGTCGGCTAGGGAGACCCTAGACAACTAGCACGACCCTCATCTCCGAGATGGTGTCCCTCAATCTTCTATGCTCCTCGGTGGTGGATGATGAATTGATTAATGCGTGTCTCTCGATCAGGGGGCTACAAATAGCTCGAGAGGCACCTAGGTCAAAGGGGGCCCGACTGGGCCTCGAAACAGGCTGGGCCGGCCGGCCTGGGCCCATTTCGGCCCAGTTCATTGCCTCCTTTTCCCGGTGTTGGTTCCCGAGTCTTCTACATCCTTCCCCCTTCTGCATGTGGGCCCTTGTCGTCAGTTTCTCTCCGAGTTAGACGAAGCTCCTTGTGTTGCAAGATTCAACACTTTTCTGGCTAGGTCCTCGGAGTTTGTCATCTTCTCGGGTTGGGTCCCTAGGTTCTTGGAGTCTTGTTCACTTCATTGCTTGACTTGTACCAGGCTTCAAGGTCTTGTCATGAGGTGCTTGATGAACTTATCCCGGAAGTCTTGCTTTCAACGCTAAAACCCTGCATAAACACTAAACTCCAAAACCGACATGCACGAATGAACTTGTTATACCAAGGGGTTAGTACCAATGGATAAGGTATAAAAGTTATGCCAACATCGAAGGTAAACTCATGGCTAGGTTGACGGAAAGTCAATAGATGCTGAATTTTGTCATATGATGCATGTGAATTGTGGATTTTTTGTGAATTTGTATGCCGGATCTAATTTCTGTGAATTTAGTCATATCCTGGCTGGTTCCAGGATGTAGCCCCTCACGGCTGCCAAATCCTGGCTGGATCCAGGATGCAGTCGGCAAGCAGGCAGTAGGTTACTGTAGGGGTGGCCTACGTATCTGTAACAGGCGTTAATTGAAGCTCGTTACAATCACTGACCACTGAGTAACGGGCTTCAATTGGAACACTCGTTACAAACTTGCCAACAAAATAACGTGCACCGTAAAAGCCTGTTACCAATACTGACCGGTGGGCCCCACAACGTGGCCCGTTCGTTGAGACATCGAAGACGCAGGTTCACCACACGCGTCTCTGATATTGATTTCCCAGTAACGAACTTTGTTTTGGTGCCCGTTACTAAAGTTCCCTATGGGCCCAGAGAAACAGTCATTTTCACGTGACCGGTGGCTAGTTGTGGTAACGGTTATTGTTTGATGCCCGTTACGAATACTAGTTGTGCTGAGACGCGCGTGATATAGACGCGTCTTATTTCATCGAGACATCGGAGACGAAGTTTCATAAAACATGTCGCTGATGTTGAGTTCCTGTAACGGGCTTTTTTGTGCCCGTTACCAAAGTTCTTTGTGGGGCCAGAGAAACAACCATTTCACGTGATCGGTGGCTAGTTGTGGTAACAATTGTTATTTTATGCCTGTTACGAATATGTGTTATCAGTAACGGGCATCTGCCCGTTACCTTTCTTGGCTTATTTGTAACACTTGATCGGTAACGGGCGCATCGCCCGTTACCAAGGCAATCTACGCCCGTTACCAATGCCAGTTTTTCACGTAGTGCTAGGGCACTTGTTACATATTGGTTTCAGTTTTGATTTGGAACTAACCCACCATGTATACTAATGATGATGATCATGGTAATTAGCTTAACCTTATGGATTCTTGACATAGCTGTGTTAGCAAGGTGTTTGATTAATGTGCGTAGTGACATTACGTAATAGGGAAAATGCCGAGCGAGCACATAACCTCCATGAAGTTATCAAAGGCAACGCACCCTTTTCATGTAGTAGATGCATTCATGTGAACCTAGATCCTAGGGAGGGAACACTTATCTATCTCAATCTCTCACTTGTATAAACCTTTGCTTCCTAGATTCCATCTAGGTTAACCTTCTTTTAACTTAGATTAGTTTGTCTTTCTACACAACAACCACATTACTTGCTTAGTTAGTAAGATTAATACATTGCTAAAGCCAACACCCCAGACCCCACGGATTGATAAATCTTGGGGGAGTACTCTAAGGGAAGAGTGACAACCGACTCGTGCACTTGTGGATCAAAACTAGCTTATTATTGTACCGTCAACGCGTACATTTCTTGGAACCTGAGGATAGCAGTCGCAACAGATTCATGTCCAAAATATTTGGGAGGGATTGTAGGGAAGGATTTGTGGCCAACAACATGAGATTTGGGAGGGTTTGGGTGGCCAGCAGCAGGGGAGATGTAGGCATGTGTGCAGGTGAGTGGGAGAAGAGCACACGAAAGAAGAGGGACCGTGCACGGGAGAAGACTGTGTGCGGGAGAAAATGGCGCACACAAAGGGAGGGAATGCAGAGGCACGCACGGGAGAGGAGCTGCGATGTGTGCAAGTAGGCGGGGGTGCATGGGATCAGATAGACTCGACTGGAGTCTTTTGAACGATGATTCTATGATTTCTTCCCATCTTGATTCCTGTGAGGACACCGGTTGAGAGGAAGAAATGATGTCTTGTTTTTCTTCTTCTCCTCATGACTCTAGTGCCACCTCAACATTTTACGTAGTTGTTTATGCAATTAATAAAGATAGAAACCCCATTAAATTTACCATTGGGAGTGTTCTAGCACCAAGGAGAGAAACAAAGGGAATGAAACGAGAGTGCATCCATAACTTGGCCTCGTCCATAATGAACAGAGCCAACACCACGGCTGTAGCGTTGCACGGTCCTGGACATGCATATTCCTCTCCTTCCAGAGTGACCAAGCGACCAACCATATGGCTAAATGGTAATACTAACTCTCCACCTTCAATTAGTCATAGATTTGACCCACTGTAACGGGAGCTTTCCTATTTATGTTTGTTTTTTCACCTACAACTTTCATGTGGGCCTTAGTCGGTAAATCACCAATAGGCGGACCTTATTTTTCTACTTATCCTTACATATGTGGCCAAAGTTTGTTTGTGATGATTTAGTAGAGATTATTTTGTTGAGTGGCAAGTTTTATCACATTTTGTAACTTTGTCACTGAATGTCCTCACTTCCAATATATGATGTTTTAGCTAATATGTGATAAAATTATGATTTTCCTTTTTTAAAATTATCAGCATAGATCGAAAAATCTCTTATAGTCAAATCTGACATTGAATGGATTGATGAATGGGATATATAATTTATTACCTGAGGTAAAATGCAAATAATTCTAAATGTAGTTTTCTTTTGTATGATATGATATGGTTATATAATATCACATCCGCATGTACCATCTTTCGATGATTTTTTAGGTTGTGTGTCATAGACAAATAATATGACTTTGAAAAATATTCTATGAGATATAGGTTATACTCTTTCAGTAAGTAAAGAAAACTAATGAAGAAATGATACAATATGAAAAATTTTAGATGATATATATTTGAACATAAATGATTCTAATTTTAAAAGAATAAAAACAATATTTCCTGCATCCCAAATTATTATTAGATTTAAGCTTATCCAAAGTCAAACTTATATAATTTGACAAAATTAATTAAAAGATATATTGATATCTATAACGCTAATTGTTTTTATGAATCCACCATAGAACAATTTTAATATCGAAGTTTGTTGTAGTATATATTTCTATATTTTTGCATATGTTTGGTCCACTTAGAACAAATCCAAAGTGTATAATTTTGGATGGAGAAGATAATATTTGCTTGGGCTTGAACCTTCATACTAAAATTCTACTTGCTTTCGAACCATTATTAGAATTTCATAGAAAACCATCTGATACCAAATTTGTCACTAAAGCATAGGGACTTTTATTAGCTTTATTGAAATTATCAATAGCTAATAGCTAAATACATATTTTTTTTGTGAATGCAAGGGTTATGCATTTAGGTTTTGATACTCAAAGAGTTATGTATTTAAAACTTTTTGAGTAAGAAAACATAAAGAATTTTTATACCAAATTTGAAAATAGGGACTTTTATTAGCTTTATGGAAATAATCAACAACTAAACACATATTTTTCAATACAAGGGACCATTATAAATTCTTAAGTTTTGAAATGAAAACTATGGGTAAATACATTTGGCTGAAGGATGATGTAATCTTGCATGTTTGAGTACATCAATGCAAATTCTTTTAACTTCTAAGTTTTTGTCAGCACATGCGTAGTCCCCACCTCCACATAGGTGCCATATGCCCCTCCAATATCATAAACCTGAAACCACGGTCAAAACACTCTTACCTCTTTCCCCTTGTTACAGTAAAGAGGGGGTGGAAGTCAACGTGAGGGTGATAGCCACTACCGATGCTGATAGCCACTATCGTCGAATAAAGTTGTTCATTGGCGGTGTGGCCGTCTGCTAGAACTTCTCTAACGATGGTGCAAGGCTCTAGAGAATGGAGCTAATATTAATATTTTGTTTTTTGTTGCTATTGGCCGGCCATTTCGCTCTCCTCTTCATCGTCACCTTCTCCGTCTTCACCGCTAGCTGCCATGCAAGTACAGTGAGCTCGAAAATAAAGCTTTTCTTCTTCAACCCTGTGAGGACTATCTTCCTTCCGTCATCGCTCAATGCCACCACAGTCCATGTGTCCTCTATGTCCACTTCGCCTCCACCTCAACTACTATCGGCAGGCCTGAGTAGATCTACATGAAACACCTCTGGATCTCGCTGTCATCATTGTTGTTGCAGTCATAGGGCGTGTTTGGGACTACTCTGCTCCCGTTTTTCCAGCTCCGCTCCACGAACTCCACCACGAAGCAGCTCCACCGTGGAGTTCGTGGAGCAGGTGCTACTCCATAAAAAACGTGGAGTTGGTGGAGTACCCCTTGAGGTACTCCAAGAAAAACGTGGAGTTGGCCTCCAGCTCCACGTTTTTCTTGGAGCGGAGTTCGTGGAGCTAGATGTGTTTGGCACCATGGAGCTGGAGCGGAGCTGGAAAAACGGGAGCAGAGCAGTCCCAAACACCCCCATAGTACACCTTCCAGATTCGAGGGATCAGCCTTCTCATGCTCCATCATCGGTTTTAGCCTTATCTATGGGCCGTCAGAGTTCCACTCTCCTCTTCAGCATTCACTTAGCGAGGTATATCCACTCGAGACGATCATGCTTCTCCTGACCCTCTAGCTCGGCTCCTTATGCTGCTCCGCTGCTTTCCATTATCACCGACAAGTTTGTTCCGGTGGCCCGTCGCAGGGACCTTATTGTATTTTGATCTTCTTCATAGGACATTCTTGTAATTTACCTACTTTCTTAATATAATACATATGTGCTATTGTAAAAAACAACATAAACTACAAAATATTAGTATCTATCATAGAAATATACTACAATAACAAAAAAAGTTAGTCACTTTATGAAAATCATTTAGGTGGTTTTGTTGCTTTTTTAGACCCTATTTTTGTTATATTTGACTAATTAACGTTATGAGGTGTGGATACCTCAGAATGCAAATACCTAATGATTTTGCGGCTAGGCAATCATTTATTCTTGTTTTCTACTGGAAATTTGTCTTTGGGTTGGAACAATGTTTGTGTTCATTCTTAATTTACTCATTGTTTTACTATTTTTAAGTATCATTTTAATTTAGTGTCATGTGGTATGTATTACTCCCACCACTTTTGTTTATAAGGTGCGAGATGACACAACACAATCCTTTAAATTATACTTTGACTATTCATTTCTCTTATATTATATTATTATGGTTATGAACTTATAATTATTATAAAGTACATTTGATTATAAATCCAACCATGTCAAATTTAAATTGTAAAACTAAAAAATTGATGGATAAATTATTAGTCAAAGATTGTAAACGGGCGTGCTTTATAAACATGAATGGAGTGTTGTGGTAGAAATATCATTTCAAGGCTATTAATAATATTAGTTTCTGAGTTGAAACACATAATTATATGGTATTTTAAACAACAAAATTTGTGTAAATGAATCTTTTATCTTGTTTGGTAGTTCAATTTATGACCTCAACATGTTTCTTCATTCCCTATTCATGTTTTGACTTAATGAGCTACTCTATACATATTATGTAGTCTCGACACTTATACAGTTTGCATAGCACAAGAAATCATCTATAGAAACTATCTTCCACAGTGAAGGTATTATCGAGTAATAATTGCACTCCCAGCTCTATCTTTTCGTCCAATAGAAATATGACATGAGCATTACATGAGTCCCTGTAAACTAGTGGGTTCCATATAAACTAGTGGTTTTCTCTTTTCTCGTGGTGCTATAGAAACTAGTGGTTTTCTCATGGTTTCTACATGAGGAAACCATTTCTATGATTTGTGCTTTTGTGCTCTTTTTGTGTCTACATACATGATGAAACCATTTCTATCTAGGCCCTTCCGCACCTTTGGTAATGGTGTGTTTCGGTGGTAAATGACAACCATATACTTGTGACTAACCTTTGTTTTGTAGCGGATTATATCTTGGGTTATTGTCATAAGTATTCAATAAAAAGAGACCTCTCAATTTGAAATTATGAATGATCAATGGACAAATGCTACAAGGCTAAGGACTTTTTTAGTTCCAAGTGCCACAAGGAGACGAAGTACACTTGCATTGCTAGTTTGTAGTGTTTGACCGTACTATTAAGAGGGGTTCATACACTAGTAGCTTGATGTTGACGGTGTATTTTGGTACACCTAGCATGTTCATTACACTTTGGTTTGGATTTGATTATGGAACTAACCCGCCACTAGGCACACTAATCATATAACAAGTTCATCTTTATGCATGCATTTGGAAGTGTTGTGTTTATGTAGGAAAACATGGACATAAAGGACGGATTCGCAACAAGTTCAAAGGAGCATTTACGGAGTCTTGTTCGTGTTTATGAGCTTGATGAAATCACTTCCAAAGGTGGCAAGGACCGAAGTGCTACGAGGAACACCCCTGGGGATTGAAGCGTAAAAGACCGAACTTCATGCGAAGAGAACCTCCATCTTGAACGCGAGGATAACATCATCAAAATCATGCAAGTGGAGGGGGCAAAGTACATAAATGCATAAGGACCCACGGAGCAAAAGGGGTGACCGAACCGGGCCGAAGTGGGCCCAGGCCGGTCGGCCCAGGCCGGCCGGCCCGGCCCAGTTCTGGCGCCGGTTCGGTCCCGTTTTCCTTGCACTCGAAGGATCTTCAACCCTAAAAGCCCTGAGGCGCCGCCAACACCGAGAGGGGGAGTCATTCGCACCAGAAGGCCATCTACAAGCTAGAGAGAGAGGAGGAGGATCTCCGGAGGGAGATCAACCACCTCGAAGGAAGCACCCTCTCGTGGAGAAGAAGGAAGACACCGTCGGAAGGGAAACCATGATCAACGGTGCCATGATCAGCACCTTGATGGGGTAATCTTTTTATTCGTCCATGGGTTGTAATTGATCTTGAGATGTAATCGCACTTTGTCGGATTATCTATCTATCATCTTGTGTTGAATATACTTTCATGCTTAAGGTTAGCTACCATGCCGTAAAGGGAGTATAGGCCTCGATGCTTCCTTGGATCCATTCAATACGCCGTGTCCATCATAGGTCTAGTCATGAATACCTTCGCGTAGTAACAGTACGAGAGGAGGGAAAGGGCGAAACCGTGGTCACAACCCCCGATAGATTAGATTGGTTTTCATGTCTTTAAGCGATTGCATGTTCTAGTATCGTAGACCCGTGGGCAAGTGTCTTTTATCTTGATATCTTAATCATTCTCTCTAGTGTAGTTTAGTTGTTTTCTAGCATAATAATAGTTAGGGTTTTAGTAGCTAGTGTGTCGTTGTAGATCGAACGCTTGTAATCCCCTTGCTCCGCGGATTGACAAGAACCTTGGGAATCCCGTGGTGAAAAAGGTGTGGGGTCCGTACGCTTGCGGATCGTAGAGGGATACGTCTTTTATCCGTCAACACTTGACCATGCACCAAATGCCATGAAAATATTCATACTCAAGTATCTTGGATGCCAAACAACTTAAAGTACTCATGGAAGCAAAGTAGAAGCAAAATAATCGACGAAAAACTCAAAGGCGTTTGAATTGAATGAGTTGAAATTCAAGTCATAGCATCGGATGGTCTGACACCATCATTTCTACTCGCGTCAGTGAGTTCTACGGCTGGAAAATTCAAAAGTGATTGTTGAATGAACCGATGGTACAAGCATCAGTTCATCTGATGCCCTAGGGTTTGGTAACAGTAAAGTTTGAGCTTCAGTTGCTTCAGCACCAGATGATCCGACGCTCAGACCAGTGGTTCATGTGATGCCTTCATTCAAATCATAGAGAGACGCGTCAAGATTTCTTCTTCAGCACCGAATGAACCGACATTTTAGCAGATCACCAGCGGTTCATCCGACGCCTCTGTTTGAATCATACAGTGACGCACCGAGTGGAGGGCTTCAGCACCGGATAAACCGACGGTGCATCGGATAATAGTGTTGGTGTATTGTCTACGTTAGTGGGTTCAATGGCTATATTGAAGCTTGTGAGTGACCTGATGATCCGACGCTTGCGCAGGGGAACCGTCGGTTCATCCGACGGTACAACTTTTCAGGGGTTTTTCCAACGGCTAGCCATCTACTATGAACGGATATTCACCATGCAGCGTGCTAAATATTATTCAGCGCCTGCCGTCTACTATGGACGGAGCACTTTGTGACCTCTGTTAATAAATAAATTACTCTGTTTCAATCTCGGGAAGTAAAAATCGATTATTTGTTGCATGATGCATCCGTTTTTCGTGGTAATCACAGCCAAATTGATCTCTCCCACCACCAAGGTCATTGACGGCCTCCGGCGGCTGACCGGTCGGTTGTATTCCATCAGTAGTTGTCGACAATTGGGCGTGCATACGCCAACCTCCAACCAGCAGTGTCAGCATGAAGAAAGATCTCATCCTAGCTTCCACATCGATGTCATGCTGGAAATTCTACCTTGTACGGTGGCGCTGTCTCTGCGCTTGTTTCGGAAACACCGGCGAGCATATGACCATAAATCTAACTGTAGTATCTTTTTGATGTTGTAACCATAAAAATCAGCTACATTGTTATTGTGCGACCCGTTTTGCATGTTTGTCTTGCTGAACCTTAATTCACATTGATTTTGGATGACCGAGACAGCCGATTGCGCCGCCAAATTGTGTGTAAGACTGCATGCATGGACTTTTAGTAAAATATATCATGCCGCTGTTAATAACACTTGCATGCATGCTCGGTGAGTTCTACGCACGCTAGAATAACGGTAGTATTTTTAGGAAATACTATTACTACTAGGCATGCATTTTTGTTTGGTGCACGCATGGTATGAATGTTAGTGCACGTACTAGTAGTTGTGGTCATTTAGTGTATACAGGTGTTCCTAATTATGCCATGGACGTATACAATAGTAATTTCCAGACATTATGTGACATCTTTATTGTTCAAAGAAGAATTATGGTAACATAAAGGATCAATTTACTCTGTTTGACATCTAGTTCGGTGACACTCTTTGATCGTGAGAAGTAAAAACCATTTGCTAGGCACGTATTTACTTCGTTTTCATCTCGAATAGTAAAAATGATTCTTAAACCAACGAGGGACTCATTTTCTTCATCAATTCAAGGTTGAGTAATATAGGCTAGGTAAATTGGCTGACTTGCTTGCCTATGCATTGCATACATGAAGTATTGACCGATATTTAATACTATGAGAAGTTTAAGGAGAAGTTAACCCATACATGTGGGTGTAGAAGGAGAGGTTTCAGGAAGAGAGATTTTAGGGAGCAAAATGAATAGTATTCAATACGCTCTTTTAGTAGGAAACACATCTTCGACGAGGTACTGATTAACATATAATTACTGCTTTTCACTCCCAAGTAGTGAGAAAAGGCCACAGGTGCCGTTCCGACCGGAGCTCTGACGCTCTCTAGCTTTGTGTTTTACTCTGTTTTCAAATCCGAGGAAATAAAAACCATCCACTTTTTGATAAAGCAACTCATTTAATTATTTCCACGTGAAATCAAACCCTGATACGTGTCGGCGGTGCTTCAGGGCATGCTGGTCCTCTACTGACTACCTTGCACATCATTGCCCACAAGATGGATGCTGAGGTGCATGGGTATGCCCACCAAAAATTACTTGCTTCTCACCTTTTTTTCTTTCCACCGAGGGTCACACATACAAGATGTACTCAGTTAGAGAGAAATTGGCGCACCAGGTCGATCTACTCGTTTGGGATATACGCAAGCATGCATGATGTTTCATCCCATGAGAAAGGAAATTTCTTGGATCTCTCACAAAAATACTACTCAAAATTATAAAAATCACTTCTTCAAAGTATTTTCTTTTTTCGGGTAAGCAAGAGTATTTTCTTTAGGAGTATTGTTCTATATTGGAGTAGTATTTTATATATTCTATTAGAGGTGTGGTCTACATTTAAAGAAGTAAAACGAGTAAAATTTCCATGGTCTCAAGCAAGGAGAACCTGAACCGTATGACAATCCACAATCCACAATAAGATATCCAAACAATGTGACCGTGACAAATAACTTGAATATTTTATATGGAACTGATTCATTGTTAAACACGGACACACAAAAACAGAGAACACTAAGAGCACAAACTAAGAGGAAGTGATTAAGAATTTGGAGTTGCATGCGAGACCATAAAAAACACCAAACGACAATCGATTGACATGTACACAAGAACAAATTCCTATCATTTTCAATATCATTGACCCTACCTTACCAATTGTCATCTATGTGCACGTCCACGAGGAATTGTGCAGCTGGCATTGATGAGCACCATGTCATAGCCTTCGTGGAAGTGCACTTCTCTACCCCGTCGATTGCCACCTGCACCAGTGCCACCACCACCGTCATGGAAGCCTGGATGCTAATACTGAATAATATTCACCACGCTCCGCTAATACTGAATGATTAGAGTTTTATACTACTTCTTGGCATCAAAAATTACTACTATTTGATAAGACGCAAAAACACTAGTGTTTAAATTATTTTCCATATAACAAGGAGTAATTATTTCTATATTGTATTAACATTACTTCTCGATTTAATAACACAGTAAATATCTATCATAGTATTTTCTTATCAGTATTGTTCCTTTGATCGAAATATTTTTCTGGGGAATAAAAAAATCATGTTTGTACTACCCAAATGAGCTCTGTGTGTGGATACTGCCCGGTGAAGTCGTTGAGGAAGCCGATCTATACCAAAGAAATGTGGTCGATGGCTCCTCCGTTGGACTTAATTGCATCACAAGTTTGGTCCATACTGTCATCGTCGTGGATAGTAAGATTGCGGCCAAGCATCATGGAGGAAGTTGTGTGCTCGAGTTTTTTCTCGCTCCACGGCTAGATACGATCCAAAAAGAATCTTAGCTCCACGGTAAAACCAAATTTTGCAATAGAAAACTCGATCCAAATTATTACCTTCATGAATAGAAGATGATCAATAGCCCATGCCGCTGCTCCCCACCGATTGGAGCCTTCACCGCCGGTAGGGAAATTTAAATTTCGTGGGATGGTGTTGTGATTTACAGTTGCATGTCTTTTTTATGACGAGTTTGGAAGCTTGGATGCTCGGTTGGGTGGCGCTCCGTCGGAGTGTTAAACAGCTAGGTAGAATGCTCAACGTAAGAAACAAAATGGATCAAGAGGAGAGACAAATGAAGGAAAGACATGCATTTTTTACCTTCATAACTAGTTCGGTATGCAGCAACTTGAATTCCTAATAAATTTTTTGAACCGTGCATGCATGCAGAGTTGATTAACCTAATTAATTTTATTCCAATGAAGTACATGCATGAGGGTTGGTCAAAGGAGTAAAATTTGAAACTAATTACGGTTTCTCAAAAAAAAAAGAAACTAATTACGGTTGTAGAATTTAACGATTTGAGACGGAGTATTAGCGTTCCATTAGGATTGTTGATTGATAAACTCCTTCAGCTCATGCATTTATTTGGTAATTGGTAATTATTTCCTTAATGCATTTATGTGCTAATTGGCATTTGTATGCTACATTGATGACCGAAAAAAATTTGTTAACATGTGCATGTCACGTGAATGTGAATGCTAGCGACCACGGAATACTTAATGCACAATTATAGTTCCATGCAATTGAATTCCTAGTAGGGAGTAAATATTGGAAACATTTCATGATTGATTACTACTAGCATCTCTAGCTGCACTAACGGAGCAGACAACACGTCGTGAGGGTGTTGAATATTAATCAACACCCTGGCCTATGAATAGTAGTTACTTATATATATATACCTGTGTCTCTTGAGCTTCCTTTGCCACTTTGAAGATCTACGTACAGCAACCAAGGATAGGAGATAGTGTTATTGCTAATTTGGGATTCCCTTCCTCTTGTTTGAGGAGCTCTTTCTTAGTGATCAAGGGTTTCAAGGTGCATATCATGGCTTAGCTGAGTGCTCAGGTCAAGTGAAGGTGTGTGGGCTTGTTACTCTTGGAGATTGACGGCTCCTAGATGGTCTTGGTGCTTTGGGTGTTCATGGTGAGTTCTCGGAGATTGTAAGAGCCTCAATAAAGCTTGGTGTACACGGTTCGAGACCCACCGTTCCGGAGATGGAGAATGGGTACTCTTAGTGAGAACTTGAGTCTTGGTGACTTGAGGGGGAGCAATACTCTCAGTGAGTGCTCCAACGTGGATTAGGGGGAAGTGTCAACTTCTCGGTACCACAGGAAAAATCCGGTTGTTTCTTACGCCTCTCTATACTTGCATTTATTTTCAGTACTTACATTCTGCATTTAAGTTTCCTTGGTCTACTTCTTGTTAAGTTGCTTGTTTGCCTCTTATCTTGACTAGGGTGCTTCATATCTGCTAGTGTGATATTTGCTAAGGAAACTGTTGTTAGTGTGCTTAGTAGTAGAGAAAAAACTTTTTAGATCTTAGTAGTAGAGAAAAACCTTTTTAGATGAGCAACACTAGTTAATAGTCTAAGGTGTAAGGTTTCATTCTCGCTTTAGAAAGTCAAAAGAAGGCCCATATTCAACCCCCTTCTACGGGTCTCTTCACTTTAAAGGGTAGATAGACATACTTCATGCAATGCTCTCTTTATTAATTGTTGGGGGTCCGAAAATCGGATGGAGTCCCCGAACACCAGATTCCAGAACAAATGCACGAAAGCAAAAGAGAAGGGGACAAGGAATCCCCGAAATTCTGTACTCGCTTCAAAAGTTGTGAACCCCTTTACACGTGCCCTCGAGCCCCCTTTATAGGGAGACGAAGGGACTTTTACATTCCGAAATTACCCTCAAATCTAAAGAATATTCCTGATATGAACATGTACTTAAACGTCCTTTACATCCCGTGATTTGTGGGGCTAATTTCATATATTTATAAGTCTGCCACCAGTTCACATGTCAAACCCAAACTTTTGAGGCAACGCCTTTGACCTGGTCCTTCTTTAACCCCCGAACCTTCATTTGCGAAAGTCGCTAACCATCAAGATCCCCGAACTGAGCTTCAGAATCTGCAGCCGAAGAGAAATTCCTCCGAACCTCCGAAATTTCTGACTTCACGGTTTCCCGAATTCGCCAAATTCCTGACGTCTTGCAATAAGAATTAGACTTGCGATTCTGATGCCAATTCGATGATTATTTCACACAATGTCAGAGGGTCAGCGAATCATGAAAAAATAACGAAACACCTTCATGAGTACTTTCTTGCCATCACGAGTACTTTCTTGCCACAAAGCAGAGCAACGACCCTATAATTGACAACTTCGATGTTCCGAGGGTTCGATGTTCCGAGGTTTTTACCCAATTCCCCAACACTAATATCTTTTTTTATTGTTGGGGAATTCAGGAAAACCCGTCACCCTCGAAACATTGAGCTTAACGAAGTTTTCAAAGCATGTTTTTCAGGAGCAGGAAATTCGCGATTCTCGGAAACCTGGGACCTGCGAAGTCTTGAATTCGCGAATGTGCAGAGTTCGGGGATCCTAATTCGGCGAGAAGGAGGAGTCACGAACACGCGGGAGCCCGGAATCTCAACTGTTGATAGTCCGAATTTCGGAAAAATTGCTGATTCGGGAACCTGATGAAGACTTTGTTCGGGATTCAGGCGCATGGACACGCTCGAACCGGCAGGGAAGCGAGGGTCACTTCGGGAATCTGATGAAGACCTAGTTCGGGAGTTTCGTGCGAAGACATTCGCGAACCAGGGGAGAAGCAAAGTCAAAGTTGTAGTCCCAAAAAGTCCGGGTTTAGAGTGTGAACTAGTGGCTGATTTGTAAATATGTTAGGTAGAAAGACAATCATGTATGCGTTCACACCAGGAATATTCTCTGAGGCCAGGGGTGTTATCGGTATGTAAAAGTCCCTTCATCTCCCTATAAAAGGGGGCGCAAGGGCACGTGTAAACGGATTCAGACTTTTTTGGAACTTGTGCTACTTGCGGAGAGAATCACAGTCTCTTTGCGCCCTGATTCTGTACTTGAACGTGTTGAGAACTCATACTCGTGTTAGGGTAGTTATCCGAATTTTTCGGGTATCCCCCAACATTTATTAATTACATTGCCATTGTCATCATTTTGCCAGATTAAGATTGAAACCACATCATCAATTACATCATTTTGCCAGTCATTTTATGAAGATTGAAACCATTATCAATACCGCCATTATGATAAGACAAATTGCACAGTACATTGTCGGTCTCCACAAGAAAGGAAAACAGAAGTTGTTAAAAAGAAAGGAAAATATATCTTTTACATTTTAATATACGTCTAACTAGCATGCAAGTAAAATTCTTTTCACCATGCATGAAAAGTACTTCGAAGTTTTTTTTTGAGACTCAGATTTCATTCATTGATGAATAGCATGATTACAATCAGACACTAGGGTCTGATGCACACATGATGGGGCCTGATGCCACTCGCCCATCACGCACACGCTAGAAACCTGCTTGGCTAGAACATGAGATGCCAAGTTACATACTCTACTAGTATAACTTAATGAGAAACTAATCAGAGAACTGCTCAGCTCTTGAATCTCCTTGATGATCGCCGATATTGACGACCGTTGGTCAGCTTTCATGAGCCACAGGTTCACCAGTTCTTGGCAATCCGTCTCGAAGCTTACCCTGGTGACACCGTGATTTTTCACCAGAATCAGACCATCCCTGAAGGCCAATTCTTCCATTGTTAGTGCATCCACACAATGATCATACCATCTAGCCACTCCTCCTTTGAAGCCACCATGGTGGTCACGCACAGCTCCCGTCGCACCAGAACCATCCTGGTAGAAAGCACCATCAAAGTTGCATTTAATCCATCATTCCTCCGACAGCTTCCATGTCGGTTTCACTTTCAGAACCATCTCTTTTGGCTGATGAAGCAGCTGCCAGATATCAAATGTCGTATCACATACCCACAACACCGCCCGACGAATCGGTAACCCATCTTCACCATGACGGCGCCTGTTCCTCAACATCCATAGTGACCACATACCACAAATAATCACAGCTCTGTCCCTCTTTGAACATACAATATCATGTAGTAGATCACCGACCCAAGAATCTGGCCGGAGACAGGCAGCTTCACACCAATAAGAGCCTTTGTCGGATCCCAAAACAGTTTGGCAACTGTGCATTCTACTAGGACATGTCGAATTGATTCTTCATCAGCTCCATAAGTTTCACAAAAAGCAGTAGGTTCAATGTGTTTTTTATGGAGTACCTTCTTTGCTGGCAAATACTCATGAAGCACCCGCCACCAAAAGACCTTAACTTTTGGAGGAACATCAAGTTTCCATATTAGTTTCCACTGTTGCTCATCTGAAACCCCGGGCCCATCGTGATTTCCAACAGTTCGGTCTTGCTCATCTTCCAGTAGTTGGTAAGCCGACTTTACAGAATAATTACCATGCTTTTCCTTTTCCCAGGCCCAAAAATCCTCATCTCTAGTGTTTGTCGGCACCTTTAGAATAGCATTTGCATCGACAGGGAAGAAGGAATCCCTGATTAAACTCTCATCCCACCCTCCACTGCTAGTCATCAGGTCCGAGACCTTGTCCACAGATTGCCCCTTAGCCGGAGTTAAGGGTTTCCCCTTGAAGTGACCAGGCAACCACCTATCAAGCCAAATGCCTGTCGTTGAGCCATCACAGACTCTCCTGACCAAACCTTTCTTAAGCACCTCTTGTCCTGCAAGTATGGCACGCCAAGTGGAACGCACGCCTTCTACGGTTACAGCATAGAAAATCCCCATCATGAAAATACCGCCCCTTAAGTACCTTGGCACATATCCACCCCTGTTTACCAAGCATTGCCAAATTAAACATCTTGAGGCCCCGAAAGCCCATACCTCCTTTAGATTTTGATCTTGCCAATTTTTCCCAGCTTTGCCAGTGGATTCGTCGACTGTCTGCTAAACTACCCCACCAATAGTTAGTGATGGTTGTTCTCATTTATTTACAAATCTCCCCCGACAACAAAAAGCAGCTCATAGAGTATGTAGGGACTACCTGGGCGACTGATTTTGGAAGCACTTCACGACCTGCACAGCTTGCTGCCCTACCACTCCATGTACCAATTAAACCTCTGATTCCCGCAGGCAAAAATTCAAAAGCTTCAGTCGTAGATCTCCCCACAGCCGTAGGCAAACCCAAATACTTTTCAGCCAAAGCTTCCTGTTCAATAAAAAGTCCTTGTCGTATTGCTTCCTTCATGTCATCATCACAATTTTTGCTGAAGAAAACTGCAGATTTATCTCGGTTAACTAACTGACCGGATCCTCTGCTATACACCTCAAGAATCTCTTGAAGGTGAGTGGCCCCTCTCTGCGACGCTTCTGAGAAGATGATACAGTCATCTGCAAATAGAAGGTGCAAAATCCATGGTGAGTGGACGCCGACACGGACGCCCCTGGAAAGATGCACTGGGCCAATTCCTTTTAGGAGACACAAGAGACGTTCTGCACATAGCAAGAAAAGATATGGTGATATTGGATCACCTTGCCTGGTGCCCCTTGATGGCTTAAAAACATCAGAGAGTACCCCATTGACTCTAACTGAGAACGAAACTGAGGTTACGCATCTCATAATAAGTGAGACAAATTGATCATGGAAACCCAATTTCAACATAATTTTCCGTAGATATTCCCACTCCACTCGATCATAAGCTTTTGTCTAATTTAATAGCACAAGTGTAGCGAACATGGCCGCCATAGCCATTTGTTCAAGTATGATTTTGGTGATTCATACACAACACAGTCATGGGACTAACCAAAATAATTAAGCATGTCCTTGTAGGCAATCTAGGTTCCATGGATGCAACCACACACAAAGCAAAGCATGACAAAAGAAAAAATATGAAGCCGGGATAAAGAGAGGAATGAATTGGACTTGTCCTATGAATAAATTATTCTTAGATCAATCAAATGGTATTAAATGCTACAGAATCATGAAGATTATTCCACAAGCTTTCCATAGAGTCCAAGATCATCAAAATCGGAATGCAGTGAAAAGTTATGCCCAAATTAAGATGTCTTGAAAATAGGGCACGGGATGATCCGACGGTCCCATTTTTGTGAGCACCGGATGAACTCCTGAGAAGAAGAAAACAAGTGTATAAGCACCGGATGATCTGGTGGTACCATCGGATGATTGCATCGGTTCATCCTATGCTTTTTCAGGAAACATACAGAGAGGTATTCGTGCAGAAATGTGTAGCACCGGATGAACCGACACTATCATCGGTTCATCCGACGCTCAAAAAATGCTCAAATACCCAGGATTTTTCCAGAATCTTGTGTAGAATTTCATAATCTTTCCAATGAGTATAAGCTCGTCGAAAACGGAGTTCGGAGCAAAAAGATACGGGCAAAATACGGAAGGGCATATGGCAGCACAGGATGATCTGACGCTACATAAAATGACACCGTCGGTTCATCCGACGGTATATCTTAAATAGCTGTTAGAGCAACGGCTATATTGGTGTGTTGGCCTATTTATACCCCTTCAACTCTCCCATTTGAAGGTGCTGGATTGTCTCATTTGAAGGTGCTGGATTGTGTGGAAGTGCAGAGTAGTTCAAGACACATTCAAGATCATATCCAATCCATCCAAGTGCTTAATTGCTCATTCATAGACTAGTGCATGCTTTGTGTATGTGCTTAGTGCTAGGCTTAGCTTAGAACTGAGTGAGTGCAAGGTTGTGCCAACCTTGTGAGGTGATTCTTGAGTGAATCCTGTTGTACAAGGTTCGCCGAAAGCCTTGGGGCCTAAGTGGCTCACCAGCAATCGTCATCGACCCTCCGGCTTGGTGTGGAGCGGCGAGGACACTTTGTGCGGGGGACGTGGAGACCCCCTTCCTTGGTGGAGAAGCTCCTTAGTGGAGGTGGCATCAAGGTGACCAAGGGAGCTTGACAAGTGACTAAGTGGCTAGCCTTTGTGGCGAGTCAAGTGGTGCTCTTGGGAGAGACTTGGTGACCGGGAAGCAATACTCTTGTGAGTGCTTCAACAACGTGGACTAGGGGTGGCTTAGTGCCTACCGATACCACGGGATAAATCGCGTGTCAAGAGTTTGCTTCCTCTCATCCCCTTTACGTTTCCGCATTTACTCTATTGCAATCTTTGTTTGCCTCTACTTTCCTAGAGTAGTATCATGCCAGGATTGGCTATAGGTTGCAAACCTTCTTTTGGGATGGGAGTTTCACACTAGAACAACCGTAGTTGCACATATAGATAGTATGTTCTAGTTTACCTTTGTGTAAAAGTTAGTGAGCCATAGGGTAAGGTTTTAAGTTGCCTAATTCACCCCCTGTCCCTCTTAGGCTAACGGGCATCCGATTCCTTACAACAAGCTCCAATTTTTTCTTTCTTCCTCTTCAGGTAGTGATTGCAGTCATAAGCTATTAGGACATTATCCGTGATTAAACGCCCAGGCACGAAAGCACTCTGCTCCTCTGAGATAATCTCATCAAGAAAAAGTCGGAGCCTGTTAGCAATAACCTTAGAGCAGATCTTGTAAAGAACATTACAGAGAGATATCAGCCTGAACTGTTTCATTTCCTGAGGATTTTTCACTTTCGGAATCAGACAAATTGTAGTTCTATTAAGCTCTTCAGGCATATCTCCCCCATTTAGAAAGTCCAGCACTGCTACTGTAATACTTGGTCCTAATATATCCCAATGAAGCTGAAAGAACCCAGCGTTGAAGCCGTCCGGCCCCAGTGCCTTGCTCGGCCCCATCATAAACAGCGCCCGTTCAACATCTTTTGCTATGAATGGAGCACTTAGTGAGGCATTCATCTCGTTAGTCACTTTTACAGGAACATGTTGTAGAATCTCATCAGGTTCCAAAACATCTTGTGCTGTGAATAACCTAGTATAGAAGGCCTCTCTTATCTTCTCCATCTCCTCCTGCTCAGTCACAATCTCCCCATTCTCTTTCTTAAGAGAGGTAACTCTGTTAACACGTGCCCTCTCCCTCGCCTTGGCTTGGAAGAATGATGTGTTCCTGTCGCCGTCCTTCAACCAATCAAGACGAGCGTGCTGCTTCTCCATAATTTCCTCACGAGAAAGAAGTTCAGAGATTTTGGCCATGACGCGCCTCTCAGTGCGCGATGCGTACCAATCCCCACTGATTGCCCTCGAATTCGTTCCAGTTCCAGGCGCAACTTAGCTAGCTCCTTGCGCACTGAACCAAAGGAAGATTGATCCCACTCCTGCAAGGTTCCTTGCACTTTATCCAGACCTGCCGGAAGCTGCATCAGATTTGACGGCAACAGTAAGAGAGTCACAAGCCCCGCGTACAACTCCCAAGTAGGACGGGTCTCTTCTTCTCTGGCCCCTTTTTTCCTTAAAAACTCAATCACAAGACAGCAGTGGTCTGACTCAGTGGTCTGCACGTGAGCAACCTTGACATCTTTAAAAAGCTATAGGAAGCTCGCCGTTGCTAATCCCCTGTCCAAGCGAACTTTGATATTTCGATCGCCAATCTGTTTATCCATGTCCAAGGGAGGCCAACATAACCCAGGTCAGCAAAGCCGCAGACCTCCACGGCATCTCGGAAGCCGTCCATCTGGCGCTCTGAACGCACCAGACCACCGAACTGCTCCCCCGGATCCAGTATCTCATTGAAATCTCCTGCGCATAACCAAGGTAAAGTACCTCTGGTTTGCAACAGTTTCAAGAGATCCCAACTCCTATGCCACAACTCCCTTCTTGACTCACCATAGAAGCCTGTAAACCTCCAGGAAGCTTCTTGTGCACCCGGCTCCCTCACCTCCGCATCGATATGAAGTTTGTCACAACTTTAAACCTCAACCTCAATATCCCGCGTCCACAATAGGGCTAAACCCCCTCCTCTGCCAAAACTTCAACACCAAGGCCATTGGCAAACCCCAAAGGCCTCAACAAACTATCCACCCAATTATCAAAGAAGCGTGCTTCTGATAAAAACACAAGCCAAGGGCGATGTAGTTGTACCAAGCTACACAATTCCTGAACTGCCGTGAGTTGCCCCAAACCCCCGGCAGTTCAAGCGTAAGGTTTTCATTGTGCCCGGCGGGGGCTGTCCTTTGCAGCCGCCGCCGATGTTCATTTGAACGAGTGTATATCCTCTTTTGCTTCTTCGTCAACTCATCTCATCGGAAGTAGTAGGATTAGAACTACCAGACTCCTCCACGTCACCGTCCAGCTGGTTCACTCTTGAGGACACTAGTCCAGCTGGAACCACAGCTATAGTGTCCGTCACCGGCAAATTGAGATCCGGTGTAAGTGATGAGCTATGGGTTTTTGACTTTCTTTTCCTGGGCATCCTCGGCACTCCAGTTTCCCCATGAACCCCATGAACAAAAAGTTGTCTTCCAACCTTTGAATTCACTGGAGCTTGGCTTTTCCCAGCGTCAACCTCCTTTGCTTTCAAATGAGAAGTAACTTCCTCCGCCTCTTGAGACGATGGACCAGTTTTAGGATCAGCAGAACGCCCCCCTGACTGGTTAGCAGAACTGTGCGAATTTTTAGAGGTGGACGACGTACCACTCCCAAAGGTCTCAGTCGCGGCCTCAGAAACTCTACAACTTCTTTTTTCTCTGATCTTAGACTCTAAGCTTGATGTCATATGGGAGCTTCCCCGCTTTATCGCGAACAAGGGGTTTATCACACTCCAAATGTGAATGTCCCATGACACCACAAGATAATCAGAAGGGAAGCTTCTCAAACTCAATATCAAACCACTCAGGTGCCCCGACTCTTTTGGTCTGCAATGTCACGCCCCGTCGCAGGGGTTTCGCAATTTCAATAGACACACGAGCACGCAAGAATGGGCCACACTAGCTTTCCCATCCTTGTCAACATCCATACACTTTACTACACCACTGCACCAATTAAACCCATGGCACTTCAAAGTTTTTTTAGATGGAAGGCCATTAGGCCCGGCTTTGATTAAAAAGCCCAGGAGAACTGGAAAAGCAGTTTACAATGTAAGCATTTTACGAAAGTAGATTACAACCAAAAGATGACACAAGAGCCTGCACTCGCAACCTGCCACCCTCTAAACTCCCTCCACATAAAGTTCACCAACCGGCACAAACATCCACCAGATTCAAGCTTGCAGAGGCAAACACGCCTACTAAGACCTGACAAAAGGTAACTACTTATCTTCAGATCGCAAGGATGACAGCTGAGTTTTTAACTTGTGCATCACATCGGCGATCCATATTTGGTCCTGTTTAGGATCTTCCACTTCTGCACAAAGGACAAAGTCTAACATCAGGTGAGGATATTAGCACATTAATAAAAACAAGTCATTCCTGATCAGCCAAAAAGCTCCCAAAAAAAGAAAAATGAAGTTACTGCTTGTCTTCTTAGGCCCCTCTATTAGTTTTTCCCACAAATCTTGGTCATTCTAATGCATCCCTCACAACATTCCAGCAAAAGCTTGCTGGCACTCTCTATTTGTATTTTGTTCATTGTAGATCTGCATATGAAAATTTATATTCAACATCTAGTTGTTCACCATTCCGGGAAAAGTGAGTTCTTTGTATATCATTGCTTTGGTCAATATTGAAAATGGTTACAGAAGCCATGCCAGAAGTGCTGCTAACTCTCAGATTTCGTATAATCTGTTTCTTTGGCACGCGCTTGCGTAGAAACAAGCTCAAACCCGAGAGAGCAAGGACACGATGAGCTCAATACAGCATAATAATGATTAAGACAAAACAAGAAATTTCTTTGACAAACCGACGAACACGAAACTAGGACGCATTATCATACTGATAGAGCCATGGATAAAACTTTCAAACACTGGTGCTCTTTTGGACTCCAAAGCACCCCTGGCAGCTGCTGCCACTGAACCATGATTCGTCTAACCAGCAGAGGTACGCACGGCAACTGGCAACAAACAGGCCATACTGAAGGACAAAGCCACCGGCATGGACGACACACATACTACTGCTTATCCCTACGTGCATGCATGCTGTCATGCACGCACCACTACATTATTCAGTACCACACCTAACGAACCTACGACAAACTGACGGCAAGCCGCAGCTAGCCACATAGCCCGCGCGTCCGGGCGAGCGTCGTCTAGGAGTTGGTGGTGAACTTGGACTCGTCGATGTCGACGCCCTCCCTGGCGGCGCGCTCGCCGCCGGACTCTTCGTTGGTGCTCAGCCCGCCCTTCTTCCCCATCTCGCTGTACCCCTCATGCCCCAGCTGCTCCCTCCGCGTCTGGCCCCCGCGGCTGCGCCCTGCACAACAATTTATACGAGGCAATGCAAGCAACATTTCAGGATCGGAACCGTACCAGCGCGCGGGCCAAGAGAAGAGGTGCTCGATGCCATGCAACGACTGGCACTTGCTGGCTACGTACCTTCGGCGAGGTGCTCCTGGGCCTCGAGGCTCTTGCCGCCGGTGCCGCCGGGGACGACGGTCTCGCCCTCGCGGGCCTTGCGGTCCAGCTCCTTCCTGCTCTCCTGCCCGGACGCCATCGCCGCCGGAACTACCAAAGGACGCTGTACTTCTGTGGCAGTGTTAAGTGGTTCACTTACTAGGACTGGAAGTGATTATGTTTCTTGCTTGCTGATGACGATGGGGAGGCGCCGGCGCCGCCATTTTATAACCGTGGTTGCGGAGCGGTGCCGCGCCAGGCGCCGGCGCGTGTGCGCCGACGCGGACGCGACGCACAGGGCCCCGACGGCCGCGCCCGCGACGCGTGTGCCGGCAAAGGCGCAATGCCTCACCCCCGAGCGACACGCACCTACGAAGAGCAACCGTGCAGGCGCCTCGGTAGGCTGTTTGCATGCCGTCGGCTTCGGGAGACGAGCTCGCGTGGTTATCCGGCGCACGCAACGACCGACGTACTGGCTTGCCCGGCGTTGTGCTTGTGCGACCTGCATTAGCGACGCGTGTACGCTCGTCAATGACATACCTACAGAAAAGGTAGAGCACCTGCAACGATTATACTCGTAATAGTACCCTTCTAAAGTTTCTAATTTTTTTCACTCTCTCCTCACATCATATTAAGATTTTATTAGTACATGACTCGAAAGATTTTAGCATATGCAGAGCTGATAGGGAAAGGTGGCCAATTCACTTATACTCCAACACTCCCCCTCACGTGCAGGCTCCCCCAGGCTACAGACGTGGAATATTGGAGTGGGCTGTAATTATTTTAATTAACGCGCCCGCCGGGATTCGAACTCGAGACCTTGGCTCTGGTACCATATTGAGCATGCACCAACCAGTTCAACCCAAAAGCTTAAGCTGATAGGGAAAGGTGGGCAATTCACTTATACTCCAACACAGAATGAAGGGACGTCTCTCTTTTGCGTCTCCTAAGGCGGCGACCACGCCGGCGATCTCCTCGTCGGCGGGAGAGCGAGGGAGAAGGGAAGCGTCAAGCCCGATCCGTGGATCAGGGACCCCACCTCGAGATGGCCCGCGACGCAGACTGGTGTGGGACACAGAGAGCCATCGACCGCGACGTGGACGGGTCAGGGGTGGACATGTGGCGAGCTTGGATTCATGGAGGATGCAGGCCGAACCAGGGGGGATACGGGCTGATCCATGGAGACCACAGGCCGTCCCCACACCAGGTAAGCCCAAAAGCCCAGAGCTACAGGGAGAAGAAGGGGCCATTGAGGAGTTTTTCGGTCAGCTTTGATTTTTCCCCTCCGAGAACTCTACAGTGAGGACTAGTGTTAGCCAGACCACGAACCCCGCCACCACCCTAGTATGGATCCGTAAGGACAAGTGGGAGAGCAGGAATTTCACCCCCGGAGATTGTTTTCCGGTCGGATCTCAGGATACTCTGGGGAAATCACCGAAGAAGCTGAACTTCGCAGAGCAAATCTGGGGCAGAGGCGAGAGGAGAAGCTTTGTACAAGCGGTCAAGGAAACCATGGCGGGCAGGGGGAGAGGAAGTGGCCGGATGCGCCTTAGGTATCTAGAAGAGGAGGGTGGGGGATGGGGGGCGGTGCCCAGTATCCACCAAATCCCTACTCGTATCAGCCGCCGTACTACCAGCAGCCACCCATGTCGCCGCCGCCCTATGGCTACTACTCAGGTCAGCCTCCATTAAAGATGGCAACGGGCATGGTGCCCGCGGATACTAGCTTCCTGCGCCCGCACCCGCCACCCAAATCTCTCGCCCGCGCCCGCGCCCTCCACCCGCCACGGGCGGAAAACCACGCCCGCGCCCGCAATCCGCGGGCATTTCGTGCCCGCGGGCACACCGGTGTGCCCGCCAGATTGAGCATGTACACAAACAACCAAGTCCACATGAGATATTTTTTTGAAGTTAATCCACAAGAGATAAAAGATACAAATTCACAACAGTGGTTCACACTTCACATCGATAAGATCATTTGATATTTCACACATTATTTGTTTCCCACGCATAATTTCTCCATCATCTTTTCCCTCACATGCATCCACAACCTCTACCATCTGCATTCACAAGAGGACCAGAGGCACCAGTCCCGCAAGGGGGAAGCTTGCACTCGAGAGCTACTAGGGGTGCAACTGCATGCGAACAAACAACACAAATCAACACTCCAGCTAGCAAGAAAGCTCCCAAATTAAAGTGAACAGCAATAAAATACCTAGATCTGGCACAGACAAAGGAACAAGCAGATATGACGGTCCGCAAAGGAGCAGGTGCCGTCACTTGAGTAGGAGATTTCTCCGGCCGGAGGAAAGTTGAAGGAGACAGGAAGGGATTTGGTCGTCGTCCGTCTCGGACTTGGGTGGCGGAGACAGGGAGAGATGGGTCAACGGCGGTAGGCAGATATGGAGGGAGGGCCGTCGGGCAGCAGCACAGGGGCGACCCTCCGCCCTCACGGCGGAGGTGCAGAGCGCGGGAGCCGAGCGCGAAGGCGCGATTCGTGGGCTCGTGGCTCGCGAGTCGCGAGAGGGGCGGCGGCGGGACATTGTGGGCTGGGGCGGCCGGGGTGGGGTGGAAGTGAAACTGGGGAAGGGAACCCTAATTTTCGTGCATATATACAAACTTACTTATAGGTCCCACATGTCATAGCGGGTCTGGCGGGTTTGCGGGCGCGGATAGCAATTTTCGTTGCCCGCAAAGCACTATCCTCTGGGTTTAGGTTCGTGCCCGCGCCCGTGCCCGCGGGTAAAGAGTGGTGCCCGTATCCTCGCCCATCGGGTCTCATACCCGCGGGTACGCGGGTTTTCTGCGCCCGTTGCCATCTTTAGCCTCCATTCCATCCGTCGCCGCAGATGATGCAGAATCAGGGGTTTAAGGGATTCGGGCAGGCCAGGCCAAGGGGGAGATTTCAAGGTGGAAGAGGAAGATCTAGTTACCAACAGACACATCAGGTCAATCAACACCAACAACAGCAGAAGATGGGCGAAGAGAAGAGAGATCAAGACAGAAGAGCGGAGGAGAGAGTGCAGAACAGATCTGAGTCAACAAGATTAGCAGCTAGATTCCCTCAGGTGGTGTGTTTCAAATGTGGGGAACCTGGGCACTTCAGCTCAGCGTGTAACAAGCCAAAGGTTTGTTTCATATGCTATCAGAAGGATCATGTGGTGGATGAATGCCCAAACTGGAGGAAAAAACATAGTGCATCACAATTTTATGGCAGCGCAAACAAAGGGTTAGGGTTCTACCATATCAATGTGGAGCCAAGTGAGGAGAGGTTCAAACACTGGAAGGGCTTTGATAACTATGGGGTGTTTACTATTGAGGAAGGAGAAATGGATGAAGAAGGGGTCCTGAAAACCTTGAGAGATAAATGTGATAAGGACTGGCAGTGGAGCCTGATGACGATGGAGGACTACAAGTACCTGGTGAAGTTCCCACCTCACAAAAAAGTGGTGGATAGTGTGGCCATGGGGGGGGGGTTTCATACTTCTATCTCAACAAAGGGGCTGTAATGGCATCCTTGAAAGTGTGGGATGGGAAAATAGAGCCTGTGAGGAAGCTAACTGAAGTTTGGGTACAAGTCAGAGGGGTTCCTCCGAAATGGAATGATTGGCAAACAATCAGAGAGATAGCTTCATGCTTGGGGAGGCTTATAGAGGTGGATTGGCAGTCCTTCTTTTCCAGCTTCTTCAGCATGATAAGGATTAAAATTGCTTGCAAAGACCCTACCAGGATACTTGTAGAAAGAGTACTAGAGATGAACAACCATCTGTTCCTAGTCAGTTTCAAGGCTGAGGGGTTTGAACAAGTTCAAGAAAACCCTAAGGGGAAGAACAAAGAAGAGGAAAGGGGGAATAAAGATGGAGATGGGAGCGATGGTGGAAATGGAGATGAAAACTCTGAGGATGAAGACCTACTGGATGATGAACCAGAGCAGGAAGGGAGGGATCAAAGTAAAACAAGCAAAGAGAATGGGGAAAATGAGCCTAAAAGCAAGGACAAACAGAGTAAATCAGCAGCAAGTAAACAGCGGCAGATGACAGGAGAAGAGAATCTGGGACAGGAGACCGTAAACAGAAATGATGTGATGAAAGATCACAAAGCAGCTGGCCTACCAACTTGCATAAACCTACTGCAAGCTATAGAACTAGAAGGAAATGAAAATGGAGACCAAAACCTACTGTATGGGTGTGGAGAGGAGGATGAAATGATGACACTGCCTGAAGAATGGACATACAATGAAACATTGGGAAGTGTAGTGGATGTGGAGAATGGAAAGGAAATAATGGAACAATCTCAAAGTGTGAAGGGGGACCAAGCAGTTCGTATTAATGAGAAAGGAGGATCAGGCCAACCAAGCAAGGCTTGCAACAATAAAAAGTGGGGGCCAATCATGACAACCAGAAGAAGTAGTAGAAATGCAAAAGACTCCAGGCCGATGCTGATCAGAGCTCAAGAAACAAAGAGGAAATGGCAAGAAGATCACCAAAATGGTAAAACAAACACTGACCTTCCTTTTATTACAGAACATGCTTTAAATGCTACGGTAACTGCTATAGGCATAGTTGATAGGGATGGAAATCCAATGGATGATGAAGTAGTGAGTAGAATAGTGAGAGAGGAAACAAATAGAGATAACAAATACATGACTAGCTTGGAAAATAAACCTAAAGCTGGTAGCTATCAGGACATGAGTGGAAACTCTGATCTAGTGAAAAACAATAATGAAAGTGGGCAGGATCAGGGAGGTGATGATGGGGCTCCATCAGACTCTGAACTAGTTGAGGATCTGTTATCTATGATAGAAAAGGGTGAAACCATGATAGGTGGTAGGAAGAAAACCAAGAAAAAAGAATAGATGATAGGTCTGTTATGGAATATTAGAGGTTTGGGCAAACCTGGAAGAGTTCCTACTCTTATTAGTAAAATTAGAGAGAATCATGCAGATTTTGTAGGTGTAATTGAAACCAAGAAAGAGAATTTTACTCATGGTTTTCTTAGATCTTTTTTGGATACATTCCTTTTAATTGGTGTCATCTCCCTGCTAAAGGTACAGCAGGGGGTATCCTTCTAGGAGTCAATTCAGAGAAATTCTTTATGACGGTAGGTGACATAAAAAAGTTTTCTATTAGTGCTATGCTTACGGATGTCAAAAATGGGTTCAGCTAGAAGCTGGTAGTAGTGTATGGTGCTCCTTACGAAGAGGGCAAGCAAGAGTTTATAGAAGAGTTACATTCTGTTATGTCGAGTTGGAAGGGTCCTATCCTAATAGGTGGAGACTTTAACCTGGTAAGATATATAAGTGATAAAAGTAATGGAAACATCAACCATAAATGGGCTGATGCATTTAATGAATGGATTAGTCATTGGGGACTGATGGAAATTAGCCCTACTAACAAGTTATATACTTGGACTAACAATCAGGAAAAGCTGGTTATGGCAAAAATAGATAGAGTCTTTGTCTCAATTGAGTGGGAAACAGCCTTTCCTCTGGTTAGAGTTAAAGCCCTTAAAAGGTTACCTAGTGATCATAATCCCCTTCTAGTAGATGCAGGGTCTAACATGAACTTTGGGAAGAAAAGATTTAGATTTGAGAAATGGTGGTTGGAGAAAGCCTCCTTTAAAGAAGTAGTGAAGAAGGTGTGGGACACACCTTGTCATGAACATACCAGTATAGATAGGTGTCAGTTCAGAGTTAAAACTTATAGGAGGCTAGTTAGAGGTTGGGCTGCTAATGAAATTGCAGCCATGAACAAAAGAAAAGTGGAGCAGGCCACAGAATATAATCAGTAGGATGAAAAGGCGGAGGTGAGAGGTATCCCTGGCCACAAATTAAATAGACTGGAAGAAGTAGCAGATGAGTTAAATGCCATCTGGTCTTTAGAGGAAATAAAGGCCAGACAAAGATCTAGAGATAGGAATATCCTTGAAGGTGATAGGAATACTGCTTATTTCCAGGCAATAGCTAACCAAAGGAGTAGGAAGAAGTCTATAGACTGTCTAGAAGGCCCAAATGGCATCGTAGTGGAACAAGAGGGGATGCTCAAAATAGCAAGGGGCTTCTATAAAGAACTCTTTGCCAAAGAACCTAGAGCAAACATCACCTTATCAACATCCTTCTGGGCCCTAGAGGATATGGTGTCTGAGGAATAAAATGTGATGTTAGTTGCTCCTTTTTCTGAAGAAGAAATTAGAGACGTTGTTTTTAGCTGCTATGCGGAGGGAGCTCCTGGCCCAGATGGGATTACTTTCCTTTTCTATCAGAAATTTTGGGAGGTAATCAAGCATGACATCTTGTCCATGTTTAAAGATTTTCATGAGGGGAAACTGGACCTGTATAGGTTGAACTTTGCTATGTTAACGCTAATTCCAAAAGTAAGCGAAGCTAGAAATATGAGAAACTTTAGGCCCATTAGTTTAGCTAACTGCAGTTTTAAAATCTTTTCCAAAGATCAGATTGGGAAAGATTGCTGATAGGCTTATTATGAAAAACCAGAGTGCCTTCATCAAAGGTAGATATATTTTAGAAAGTGTGGTGACCGCACATGAAAGAGTGCATAGTGTCAGTGGGAACAATGAGCGGGGGATTGTCCTTAAGCTTGACTATGAAAAAACATATGATAGAGTAGATATTGACTTTCTTTTAGAAATCCTTCAAGCTAGGAATTTTAACGGTACCTGGATAGGTTGGATAAGAAAAATTATTACGGGGGGATCAGTGGGGGTCAATCTAAATGGTGAAGAGAGTGCTTTCTTCAAAACAGGCAAAGGCTTAAGACAAGGGGATCCAATCTCCCCTATGCTTTTTAATCTGGTAGGGGATGTTCTTATTAGAATGCTTCCCAAAGCTGCTGAGCAAGGGCTGGTGAAAGGGCTTTTGACAAATTTTAGAAAGGGGGGGGGTGATATCGCTGCAGTATGCGGATGATACAATCATCTTCTCTAGTTGTGAAGATGAACACCTTAAGAATCTGAAATGCTGCCTAATGTGGTTTGAACAATTGTCTGGTATGAGAATTAACTACCATAAAAGCGAAATAGTGCCTCTTAACATTGGAGAGGAAATTAGCAAGAGAGTTTCTAGGCTGTTCACTTGCCCTCTAAGAAATTTTCCCATCAAATACCTGGGGGTGCCTCTGAGTCTTGAGAAACTCAAAAGAGAAGATATTCAACCTCTAGTGGACAAAATTCTGAAAAGAGTTGCAAGATGGAGAGGGAAGCTCCTATCACAAGCAGCCAGGCTAACTTTAGTCAAAACCTGCCTTGCTAGTATACCTATTTATCTGCTTTCCTTCATCAAGTTTCCAAAATGGGCTATAAAAATCCTTAATTCTCACATGGCCAATTGTTTGTGGGATGATAGTGATGGAAATCACAAATATCACCTAGTTAACTGGGACGTAGTGAGTTTGCATAAAGATTTTGGAGGGTTGGGCATCCCTAGCCTTAGAGACCTCAATATTAGCTTGTTGGGCTCCTGGATAAGGAGGTATCAGGCTGATAATGGTAAATTGTGGAAAGAAGTAATAGACTTCAAATATAACACCAGTAAACCAAATATTTTTTATACCAAAGATAATAAAGCTTCCCAGTTCTTTAAAAGCTTCATGTGGGCAGCAAAAGCTGCCAAAATGGGATACAGGTGGAAAGTAGGGGATGGAAGAAAGATAAAATTTTGGGAAGACAATTGGCTGGGGTCCTCAAGCTTAGCAATCCAGTTTTGGGAGTTATATGTGATAGTTAATAAAAAATCAGCAACTATTCGAGAGTTGTGGGATGGGGAGTCCTTGAAATGTACTTTCAGAAGAACTGTGGGGGAGAAACTTATGAATATGTGGGATGAGGTGGTTCAGTTGGCCACCACAATTTGCTTCTCTAATGAAGAGGATAACCTGATTTGGCAGTTCTCCTCTAATGGAATTTATTCTTCACAGTCCCTCTACAGGATTATTAATAATAGAGGAATTCTCCCTATTTTGTGTCAGCTGTGTGGAGCTTGAAAGTTCCTCCTAGGATTCACTTCTTTTTATGGTTGCTTTCAAAAAACAAGAACCTCACCAGAGATAATTTACAGAAAAGGAGAGAAGTGAGAGATAAAACTTGCCTGTTTTGTGCAGAGCTAGAAACGTGCAACCATTTATTTTTTGAGTGTGTTGTAGCAGTTAGGTTGTGGAGGCAGTTATCTCAAGTAGTTGGAGTAGAGATAGGGTCTAATTTTGAGGATATTGGTACAATGTGGCTGTCTAATAAGAAGTATCTTGTGCTGAATATGATCTCTTCTGCTGCTTTATGGGCAATCTGGAAAGTAATAAATAATATTTGTTTTCAGAACTCACAATGGAAGGACATGAGGGAGATTTTGGGGAGAATTGCAGGGCTGTTACAGAATTGGACAATTCTGTGCCCAGAGGACAAGAGGGAGAGCTTGGTGACATTCATAACAGATTTAAGGCTGCATGCATCGATGCCAGAGAGACTGCAATGAAGACATCAAGGTGGAACGGGGAGCTACTCAAGTTCCTGGCTGACAATGCAACCAATTGGGACTTCGAGGTCATACCTGCTGAGTTTCAAGAATGGATTGCCCAGGAGAAAGACATGGAAGCTGCCCAGAAGACTGGCAAATGGTTTGATCTCAAAATGCTTATGTAGAAATTTGGAGTTGAGTTAGTTGTGTTGTTTTGTAGGGCTTGTCTCTGTAGCTGTGCTGCGATGAGGGTCAGCTAGGAGCATGTGGCTTTTGTGGTCGAAAAAAGTCTGTAATCTGTGATGGCTGGTGGATGGTTTGTAATGGTCTGTAAACTGCTGAAACGGTCTTTCTTTTAAGTAAGGCGGGGGCATCAGCCCAAGAATTCTAAAAAACATCATATTAAATATGCCAAAAGACATATGTTCAGAGTATTAAATATATGTGACGAGGGTCCAGATTAGGGACCCGTTTGACGGCAAGATAATCTTTCTTGAGGTGAAGTCTTCTGACACCAGTGACAATGTGAAGGCCAAGATTGCAACGTGAAGGCCAAAATTCAAGACGAGGAGGACTAAGGATCCCTATCAAGACCGTCATTGGCAAGACGTCCTGTTCCCGACTAGTTGGGAGCTTCTCCGACTAGTTCTCCACCAGAGGAACCCCTTCGACTAGTCTCCGCCTCGCATGACAAGCTGCTCCGCCTCGCACGACAAGCTGCTCGTTTGCACGAGCAGCCTCTGCCTCCGACTAAGGCGCGAGCCACACCACGTGGCGCGATCCCGGCGCACAAACACCTCCACTACGACGTGTAGGGCGGCAGTTCCCCATACCATGCAAACGCGCCAGCTGGCAGCCTGCACAGGCAGCTGACCCCGATAGAAGTCTTAACGCGGCTATGCTCGGTCGCGCAGCCGTCAAATCGCCATCATATCCAACCCTGCAGCACGCAAACTCCGCTCGAGGCACTCAAGCACCCCCTACGACGAGCTCAGGCCTACGGTTAGGTCTTAATGTGGTGGACTCATCCCGTGCTCGGATGGACTGAGTCGCCGCCAAACTACTCGGAGAAAGCGCTAGGCTTCCCAGAGTGAACAGCCCCGTCCGGCCACGCGGCGGCCTCTACGACAACGCAACACAACCCCTCTTCAATGTGTCCTGGTGGACAGTGACGCACGAGAGGACGTCCTAACGACCGAGCACTGTAACTCTTATCTCGTTTCCCTTTTTGCCCCTCCCCTTGCATCTATAAAAGGGAGAGGAGGGCAACCGTCACAAGGGTTAGCCGACGAACCGAACACTCGCTCTAAGGGACTTGGGCTTCACACCCTCTCCCGACCAATTTGTAACCCCTACTACAAACAACCCTAGCATGGGAACACGATAGCTCGACACTGGACGTATGGTATTACTCCTCGAAGGCCTGAACTAGTATAAATCCCATTGTCTCTTGTTCTAACCATCCGAGCCCGACACATGATCGATACAAATTTACTGTCCAGCGGTAGAGAACTCTGACAGTTGGCGCACCAGGTAGGGGCACATCGTGTGTCTCGACGAACTTCACCAGCGACTCGGATGGAGGGCTGCAAGGTTTTGCTAACCCCTGGGGCCACCTTGCGCTTCGGCTCCCTCGGCTTCGTCTACACTGGGCCGGCGGAGTCTGTTGCCGGGCGTACCTTTGTCCGACCACCCCATCCCAACGTCCTCACGGTGGCAGCGGGACGTGCGGCGTTTGTCTGAGGCTTCTTGAGCGAGACGATCATGATCATGGCCATGTTGGGGCCAAACCCAACACATGAGCGTTTTAGGCTCGCCGCCTACTACCTCACCGACCTCACCTTCGTGGCTAGTGGAGCCAAGCCGCTCGCCTGGGGGGAATTCATGGAGTGGTACACCGCCATGTACCCCCGTGGGCAGCCAGGCCTCCCGGACGACCCGGTGACAGCCTACATGAATGACCTGTGAGCGACCGACGCCACCTCTGGTTCTGCGGCAACCCGTAGGGCACCCACAACGCGACCATGCGACCCCTCGCACGAGTGCTTCGTTTGCGTGGCGTCGACTTCGAGCAGCTCCGACCCGGAGCCAGCGCCACATCACCGCGCCACCGACGCCCAACGAAGGGCGCGCCTCGACGAGCTCGCAGAAGCTAGGTGCCAGCTCGACGAGGAGTTGGCCAACCTCCACCGGGAGCTCGGGGTGGACCACAAACCCGACAACCGGCAGCCCGCACCGCTGCCGGCCCCACAGTTGGTCTCGGTGCAGGAGCAACCCCGTGAGGGGAACGACGAGCAGCAGGAGCGCCATCCTACTGCCGAGCAGCCCCGAGCCCACGCCCCGACGCCGCCAGCTCTGGGACGCACCCGCAACAACGACCGACGCGTCATCGAGGGCGCAAACGTCGACGCCAACGCTGATGGTGACGCCACGCCGCTCTTGAGGCGGGCGTCGTAGAACTTTGCCGCCGCAGCCATGTTGCTGCGCGGCTGCCCGGAGACAGCGACCTCCGAAGTGAGATGTTTATGCCAGCAGCTCAAGGTGCTGCTCGAAGCGGCGATGGTGCAACAGGAAGAGAGCTCTGCATCATGCCAACGGTCAGAGCTTGGTCGAGCGGGAGAGCCGTCCGCGCACGGCCCGAACCCGCCCCCCTCCCGACATCAAGACCGTGGAGAAGGGGTCGGGGCGGCGGCGTCGGCAGTCAAGAGCCGGCTCGGGTCCGACTGCGACGCCCGGAACACCATCGAGGCTCGCTAATGGGCTGGGAGTGTCGACAACCACCGCGACAACCACGACCACCGTGATGACAACCGCTCGCATCATGTCAACCGAGAGCGCGGACGATGCTGCGACAGCGACGACGACCATGACCGCAGGTGGTCGTCAAACAAGAGGGGTCCTTGAGCTTTTGGCCAGAGCATGCGGGATGCGAGGTTTCCCTCGCATTTCCGAGCTCCGTCTAATGTTCCCAGGTACGACGGGGACACCAACCTAGCGTATGGCTCGAGGACTATCGGCTTGCGTGCCACGCGGGAGGAGCGACAGACGATCTATTCATCATCAAGAACCTGCCGCTCTACCTCGGAGATTCCGTGCAAACATGGCTCGAGCACCTGCCCCGCGACATGATCAACAGCTGGACCGACTTGCACCGGGTCTTCATCGGGAACTTTCAAGGCACGTACACCCGTCCCGGCAAGTAGTGGGAGCTGCGCAATTGCAAGCAGCAGCCCGAGGAGAGCTTGTGCGAGTACATCCGATGCTTCTCCAAGCGTTGCACCGAGCTTCCCGGCGCAACTGACAACGACGCCATCTCGGCATTCCAGAACGGCACGACCCGCACCTCCCTCATCCACTGACTCGGACGCCGCACACCTCAGACCATGCGGGAGCTCCTCGACATTGCGAGCAACCATGCAGACAGCAAGGAGGCGGTCACAGCAACGCTCAATACCCCTCAGGGCAAGGGGAAGCAGGTCGTGGACCATGGTGAGGGATCGTCCTCGCGCTTCAAGAAGAAGAAGAAGAATCACGACAAGCATCGTCGCGATGACAACTTGGTCGTGGTGGTCGAACGCAAGGCATCGCGCCCCAAGGGAAACTTGTCCAGGCCAGTTCTTTCAAAGGACCACTTCGAGAAGCTCTTGGACGCGATGTGCCCACACCATGAAGTCCCCATCAAGTATGCGTTCAAGGACTGTCAGTTGATCAAGAACTACGTCAACGACACCCTCAAGCCTAGGCGGTGGATCCACCCAAGAAGGCGGCGCCGCCTCCCGACAACGACGATGACGACGCAGGGGCTCAGTACCCAGGTGAAGATGGCACGGTCCACACGATCTTCGGTGGGTCACTGACGCGACCCTCAAGATGGCGTGAGAAGCTGATCCGACGAGAAGTCTTCAACGCCGACTCCGCGAAGCCGTCCTACCTGAAATGGTCTGAGGTTCCGATAACCTTCGACCGCAAGGACCATCCCGACCATGTGCCCCAGCCAGGATCCTACCCACTAGTGGTAGCTCCTCTGTTCAAATCCAAATGGATGCACAAGGTCCTGATGGATGGAGGGTGCAGGATCAACATGCTCTATGCATCAACGATTGACGACATGGGCATCCCGCGATCCAAGTTGCGGCCGTCGACTGCACTGTTCCATGGAGTCGTCCCTGGAATGGAGGCACTCCCCATCGGGCAGATCGATCTGCTTGTCACGTTCGGGGTCCTACAAAACTTTCGCACGGAAACCCTCACCTTCTAAGTGGTGGGGTTCTCGGGAGGTCGGCATACGCGAAGTTTATGGCCGTGCCCAACTATACATACTTGAAATTAAAGATTCCCGGCCCGAAGGGGATCATCACAGTAGGGACTACGTTCCAGCGTGTATTTGAGTGCGACGCTGAGTGTTTCTAGTTTGGAGGCACTAATCCGGCCCGAGAGGCTCCACGCCGAGCCCCATATGAGGACTACGACATCCCTGAGTCGTCCAAGCGAGCGGCCTGCTCCTTCGAGCCTGCCAAGGACATCAAGGATGCGGCTGTCTCAGACGACGGTCGTACACTCCGTATCGGGACAACACTCGATCCTAAATAGGACAGCATGCTTGTCGACTTCCTCAAAGCGAACCTCGATGTGTTTGCATGGAAACCCTCCGACATGAAGGGGATCCCGAGAGAGGTTGTCGAGCACAAGTTAAACATCAAGCCGGGATCGAAACCGGTAAAGCAACGCCTTTGCCGCTTCAATGACGAGAAGTGCAAGGCGATTGGCGAGGAGATAAAAAAGCTCATTAGTTCAGGGTTCATTCGAGAAGTATTCCACCCCGAGTGGCTTGCTAACCCTGTACTTTTAAAGAAGAATAATAAGAAATGGACGATGTGTGTTGACTACACGGGCCTTAACAAGGCATGTCCCAAGGATCCGTTTCCTTTGCCTCGCATAGATCAGGGTAGTCGATTTCGACAGCTGGGTGTGAAACCCTCTGTTTTCTCGATGCGTACTCCAGGTACCACCAGATAGCGATGTGCATAGCGGACCAAGTCGCAACTTCATTCATCACTCCATTTGGCGCGTACTGCTACAAGACGATGCCTTTCAGGCTCAAAAATGCAGGCACCACGTTTCAAATATGTATGTGACGTGTCTTCGGGGAACTTATAGGGCACATCATCGAGGCGTACGTCGACGACATCGTGGTCAAGTCGAGAAAGACTGTCGATCTGGTTCTCGACCTCACAGAGCTCTTCGCAAAGCTAAGATAGCATGAGGTGAAGCTGAACCCCGAGAACTGCATTTTCGGGGTCCCAACGGGAATGCTCCTTGGCTTTGTCGTGTCAGAATGCGAAATTGAAGCGAACCCCGAGAAGATCTCGGCCATCATGGACATGGGTCCGATCAAGAACTTGAAGGGCATACAGTGTGTCACAGGCTGCCTCGCAGCTCTGAGCCGTTTCATAGCATGACTCGGAGAGTGCAACTTACCATTGTACCACTTGATGAAGAAGTCCGACCACTTTTCGTGGACTCCTGAAGCACAAGAGGCGCTCGACTCCCTCAAGAACATGCTGAAGAGCCCACCGATCCTCACGACTCCGACATCTGAAGAGCCGATGGTCCTGTACATCACCGCGATGACACAAGTGGTCAGTGCCGCGCTGGTGGTCGAACGAGAAGAGCCGGGATGGTCGCAAAAGGTGCAGCACCCAGTATATTTCGTGAGCGAGGTACTCTCCGACTCAAAGACCCGCTACTCACAGATGCAGAAGCTCATGTATGCTATCTAGATGACCAAGCGCAAGCTCTGACACTACTTCGATGTGCACCCCATCACCGTGGTGTCCAAGTACCCACTCGGGGAGTGTCGGGGACAGCCATAAGGGTCCCCTAAATAACCAGAGGAAACCCGCTTAAAACTCAGAAAAAACGCAAAACGCGGATCAACTCACAAACCTAAAATACGTGCACGACACGATCACGCCCCTGGTGGCCCCCGCAGCCCGCCAGGGCAGCACAGCGGAACTCCCCTCGAGCGAGGTCCGCCTCGCTCGAGGGCTGAACGCCCCCTCGGGTGGGGTCCGCCTCGTCCGAGGTCTACACGCCCCCTCGGGTAGGGTCCTCCTCGCTCGAGGGCTACACGCTCCCTCGGGCGGGGTCCGCCTCGCTCGAGGGCTACACGCCCCCTCGGGCGGGGTCCGCCTTGCTCGAGGGCCCCCTCGCGCATGCCGCCCCCGCTCCTGCTCACGCGTGCGGGCATTTAATGCTCGAACACCACAGGACGCACGCCACGACCCTGACGCGCCTGGGAATCATGCCCCGGCGCTGTTCCACCGACTCCCTAGGGAAGGCCATCCCCGCCACTGTGCAACACTGTGTGGTGAGGCCGGTGTCAGCTCTGTGACACTGTGCCACCTACTTCTGTACGGCTAACGCGCCGAGCCCTCGAAGGGGGGCGGCGGAACCCTCGAATGCTTTTTCTGTGACTACACAGGGCTACGTCGTAGCGTCGGGTCGGTGGGAGCGGTCTTCCCCGTTGCTGTCAATCCTGTGCGGCCATCCCTGTCACTGTAGCGCCATGCCGGGTACTGCGACGACATCCCCGACGCTGTTGGGGTGCACGGGGATGGGACATCGCCATACCTGCCACTGTGCCTCGTACGGATCTCCGTTGACGGCACCCTCGAACCGGCCCGCGAGCGGGGGGCGGACAACCAACCTCTACGCCACTACCCTTGAAGTCGTCCCTATACGGGCACAGGACACGCCACGACGCCCCAACGTTGGTTCGTGCTAGAAGTCAAGAGGAGCTTGAAGTTGTTTTTGCAGGTGCTCTGTGCTACACCAGTTTGACCGGTGCTAGGCAACGGTATGACTGGTGCCTCTTGTGAAGTGAAGTTTGTGACCGGTCTGACCGGTGGACACTAACAGTTCAAGTTTTCGGGGAAGAAAAGTTAAAGTCGGTCGTCTCTCCTATTCACCCCCCTCTAGGCGACATTAAGGTCCTTTCAATTGGTATCAGAGCTTGGTGCTCCGATTCGAGCTTAACCGCTTGGAGTTCTTCGATGTCGACAACTCGTGAGCTAACGTTTGAGCCTCTAGATCTAGATGGCTCAAACTATGCATCTTGGTCAATTCATGTGCTCAATCGCATTAGGACCATGGGTCCACTTGCCGAGAAGATTGTTGTTGCTAGCATTCTACCTCCTCACCTTAGAGCAACCAAAATTGACTTGTCAAAATCACCCCTAGAGGACTTAGAGTGTTGGCGATGCAACTCTCAAGTATTTAACAACATTTGTGGTGCTTTGAGTGATGATGTGGAGGAATTCATCCTTGATAAACTTGAGATTGATGCACACATCATTTGGGAAATCCTTTATGAAGAGTATGAAAAGCCCAAATGGATTGATCAAGAGAAAACCATGGAGAAGGCACTAGAGGAGAGCTCTATGCCTTCATTCAACATCATTGAGCATCAAGTGTCACTTCCCATGCAAGGAGAAGGCCAAAGAAGTGAAGACCCTGTCCCTATGCAGGGACCGGTCATACCGGTGGCACCCACCGGTCAGACCGGTGCTGGCAGAGGCACAACCACTTGTTGATGGCCAAGAAGGAAAAGAAGAAAAGAACCAAAGGAGGAAAGATTGATAAGAATGAAGCTTCAAGCTCCTTGGCCAAGGAACTTGAGGCCCATAAATTCGAGAATGCCTCCTTGGTTTGTAAGTATGATTCACTCGCTAGAAGATATGATAAGGTTATCAAATCCTTTGCTTGTGTAGCTTCAGTGGATCAAGAAAATGAAAGGCTTGAGAAAAGCTAGAGAAGCTCATTAGTGAGTATATGGCTCTACAAACCGATAACAAGGGACTTGAGTGTTACTATGAAGAACTTGTAGATTCTTATGCAACACTAGAGATAGCCCATGAGGTTGCGATTTCATCGGTAAAATTTATGCAACCTCTATCACATACATGCACATGCTCACAAGTTCAAATTGATTTGTCTTGCACTAATGATTGTTTCTCTCAAGCAAGCTAATCTAGCATTGAGCATGTACTTGTAGAATCTTGTGATGACCTCATTGCTAAAAAGAATGATGAACTCAAGCAAGAGGTTGAAAAGCTTCAAAGAGCCTTGTATGTGTTGAAGGAGAAGAGCAAAGTGCAACCTTCTCAAGATAACCGTGAAGACATGGTGAAGAAGCTTGAGAAGGGAAATAACCGTCACTAGCCCAACTTCTTAACAACATACAAAGACCCACAAGCACATAATTCAAGAAAAGAGCAAGGTTGGTCACATCAAGTCCCAATATCACCCAACCAAGCACAAGGCACAAGACCAACTCTCCAAGAAGCCCAAACAAGTGGAGAGTGTGCTACAAGTGCAGAGAGAAAGGTCACTTTGCCGACACTTGCCCAAGTACAACAATGGGCAGTGTCACTGACCGTGACCGGTCAGACCAGTGTCGGCCAGGGTAAACCCACCTCAAGCAAACAAGGCAAAGAAGACTTCTTCTCCACAAACAAGGCTCAGAAGCAAGCATAGACAAGATATTATAAGGAATGGTGTGCCCAACAAGAACAAAAGCCGCATTTGCTATGAATGTCGTCAAAAGGGTCACATGGGCAAAGATTGCCCAAATGGTAACATTCCTAAATTGAACCTTGTCCATTATGATTTTAGTAAGCTTAGGAACGATAAGAATGGGACTTGTGCTATGAGGGAGATTAGTTCACCCCAAACTAGCATGATAGTCATTTGGGTTCCTAAGCACCTTGTGGCTAACCTAGTAGGACCCAACAAGTGTTGGGTACCAAGAAATGCTTGTTGAGCTTGAAGGTTGAAAGAGATGTAATGAACACATGGCTAGAAGAATTGGAAATCACTTTTAATCTAGTGGCCATGTGGAGGGCAAATTTATATAAATCATGAAATCATTGACATCTCAGTAACTAGTGCTCTTTGTTGAGTCTAAGTCACTCTTAGTTTTTCGTGAACACTCAGGTGACACTTATCTTGTACTAGTGAAACATGAGGTAGTGACTTTGACATTTATATGAAAAATTATTCTCTCATGCCATTCGATGCTTTAATGTCTCTCTAGTAGAGCATTGTCTTGTCTCTGTTGTAGACCTTAAATTAGTGATGTTCTCACACAATCAAGGGACAAGAAGGGTAAAATCACCAAAGGAGTGAGCACTGGCGGTCACTGGTCTGACCGGTGCCAGCCCATAAAGTCAGGTGGGCGGGTGACCCGGCCCCTATGCCTGAGTGACCCGGTGCGTCTTTGTTGGCTGTCGGGTGACCCGACCCCTATGGCCGGGTGACCCGGGAGTGGACCGTTTTTTGAAAAATGGTGATTTGGTATCATAGGTAATAAGATACTTGACACATTTCAATTGACAAACTATTTATGTGTATTGACCAAGTTTGGAATGAGCCTCACCATATTCTTAATTGAATAAAGTGCTTTGTTCGAGAAATTCAAATATCTCTAGCACTATTTAAGAGGGCGCTCATTACAATACTTGTGTCACTTGTGGGACTAACAATTTCTGCTAGTGATCTTGTAGTCTTCATCATTTGTGCACCTTATGCAAGCTCTTAATAAGTAATACTCTTAAGAGAACAAGTAAGAGCTAGCACCTTTCAAAAATTTAAATATATGCACAAATAAAATGGTCTTGAGGCAAAGGTAGGTTTTTATGAGCCTCATTGAATATTGTAATGCATCTAGGCCATTATACCATGCTAGTGTGCCATCCTTAGCATATAATTGCTTCAGGTGAATGTTTGTGTGCCTCACTAGATATTTAGTTGATACCTTTGCATTCACTCGACTTTGTGTCTCATGGTTGAGAGTATGAGCTAAATATACTAGAAAGGTTATTTGTTTGAAGTGGATGCATGCACTTTGTGACATAGGATAGTCTTTTCGAAAAATCAACTAGCATGTGTAGGAAGTGTGCTCATTTTGAAAAATATTTGAGTCTTGGTCTTTGTGGCCCAATCAACTTAGTTGTGACTATAGTTCCCCTTGTTTGATTGATGGCTAGTCACAATTAAGAAGTTTTTCTCAAGACCATAAAATATATCTTTATCTTTCTCTTAGAAGAATCAAGAATTATCAATCAAATTGGATTATCCTTCATTCCTTCAACATTAGTCAAAATATGGATTAAAATCAACTCTATATCTTTTATTCAATCTTTGTGAAGAAGGAAGGAGCAAATCTTGCCTAAGATGTGTCTCAGGGGAGCACCGGTCTGACCGGTGCCACCCACCGGTCTGACCGGTGGCACCCCTAAGTCACATCTTCTCTCTTCTAAGGTTTAAGTGGAAGGAAAATGCTTTATAAAATATCTGGAGAAGTTTTAAGGGCAAAATCTCAAAAGAGGGAAAGAAGGATCGGAACTTCCGAGGCTAGGTCGGTTCTACCGATATGGATTCTCTGTTGAATTTATCAAAATCGTTGGTTCTGCCGATCCCACGCCAGAACTACCGTTAAAGCTTCATTGGCTGGACCTACGGGTCACCTGTCTGATCGGTGCACCTTACCGGTCTGACCGGTGTCACCCGAGAGCAATCCGTGGGGCCACAGTAAAAGAATCTATCCTTTTACCCCCTCCTTTCTCTCTCCTCTATCATTTCACTCAGCCATTCATCCTCTCCAACTCGTGGAGACTTCCCACTCACCCTCCTTCCACCTCTCTCAATCTCCATGGATTTCTAAGGATTCAACCGAGGAGAATTCTCAAGATTGGAAGGAAAGACTCTCCCAAGCCCCCTAGTGGTTACCCATCAAGTTCTTTGAGTTACTCTCAAGTTCCTCTCTCAAAAGGTATTTAAATCTTCGTTTTGTCCGATCCCTTTACTCCATGCAAAGATTTGAATTTCCCTTGGTAGAACATCATCTGAGAACCACTAGAAGACATACATATAGATCCATAGCTTTTTGTTCGAGACATTGTGAGAACTCGAGATTTGGGGGCGGATGGCTTGCACCGGTCTGACTGGTGCACCCCACCGGTCTGACCGGTGGAGGCTGTCCAACCCTAAGTATTGTTTTGTTCGTGTTTTCGACACGTATCTATGTAGGAATGCTTCTAGTTCATCAAATTTCATATCTTGTCATTCCAGTCGCTGAGATTAGCAATTGAGGCCATTGGCTCAGTTCTGGATGACACCGGTCTGAGATTGGCGTTTGAGGCCATTGGCTCAGTTCTGGATGGCTGTTGACGGATAAAAGACGTATCCCTCTACGATCCGCAAGCGTACGGACCCCACACCTTTTCACCACGGGATTCCCAGGGTTCTTGTCAATCCGCGGAGCAAGGGGATTACAAGCGTTCAATCTACTTTTACACACTAGCTACTAAAACCCTAACTATTATTATACTAGAAAACAACTAAACTACACTAGAGAGAACGATAAACGATCAAGGTAGAAGACACTCGCCCATGGGTCTACGATACTAGAGCATGCAATCATTTAAAGACATGAAAACCAATCTAATCTATCGGGGTTGTGACCATGGTTTCGCACTTTCCCTCCTCTCGTACTGTCACTACGCGAAGGTATTCATGACTAGACCTATGATGGACACGGCGTATTGAATGGATCCAAGGAAGCATTGGGGCCTTACTCCCTTTACGGCAAGGTAGCTAACCTTAAGCATTAAAGTATGTTCAACACAAGATGATAGATAGATAATTCGACAAAGTTTGATTACATCTTAAGATCGATTACAACCCATGGACGAATAAGAAGATTACCCCATCAAAGTGCTGGACATAGCACCGTTGATCATGGTTTCCCTTCCGACGGTGTCTTCCTTCTTCTCCACGAGAGGGTGCTTCCTTCGAGGTGGTTGATCTCCCTCCGGAGATCCTCCTCCTCCTCTCTCTCTCTAGCTTGTGGATGGCCTCCTGGTGCGAATGGCTCTCTCCCCTACGAATGGCGCGCCTCCAGGGTTTTAGGGTTGAAGATCCTTCGGGTGCAAGGAAAGGGGGGCCGAACCGACCACCGGGGTGGGCTGGGCCGGCTGGCTTGGGCCGACCAGCCCGGGCCCATCTCGACCCGGTTCGGTCGCCCCTTCGTTCCCGTGGGTCCTCAGATGATTATGCACTTTGCCCCCTCCACTTTCATGATTTTGACGATGTCATCCTCGCGTCCAAGATGGAGGTTCTCTTCGCATGAAGTTCGGTCTTTTACGCTTCAATCCCCGGGGGTGTTCCTCGTAGCACTTCGGTCCTCGCCACCATTGGAAGTGATTTCATCAAGCTCATGAACACGAACAAGACTCCGTAAATGCTCCTTTGAACTTGTTGCGAATCTGTCCTTTATGTCCATGTTTTCCTACATAAACACAACACTTCCAAATGCATGCACATAGATGAACTTGTTATATGATTAGTGTGCCTAGTGGCGGGTTAGTTCCATAATCAAATCCAAACCAAAGTGTAATGAACATGCTAGGTGCACCAAAATACACCATCAACATCTCCCCCACGCTTAGCTCTTGCTCGTCCTCGAGCAAGTTCTCATAAAAGAACTTCGTCCAAAGCGTTGTAATCGTGTAACGCTAATCCTTCTTCACAAGTTAGTCAATCCTTTCATCTTTAATACATAAACACAAAGTAATGATCATCAAACATAAACATGGGCGTTTAGAATATTTACCACATCAAGATTTACCCCACAACTCAAACTCTTCACTCGAAGTCTTCAATTTCAGCCATGCTTACTTCTTTGCTTCCATCGGAGGGTTTTTATGATTTTAAAAACAAAATTCCTGCAACAAGTATTAGACAAAAACCTTTCTCCAAGCTCTCTCAAGTCACTCATATGATGTGGCTATCCTAAACCAATTTTATAAAACTCTCACCTCCCATAAGTCTCTCATATACATGTAAAGTGGAGCTATAGGTAGGGCTAGTGCAATCAACACAAATGTTGTCAAACTAAGAACTTCCTCTAATGATTGTTTACCTTTCAAAGCCAATGATCATGAGAATTAACCATATGTAGGGATATCAAGGATGAGAAGATTTAGAATGGTGGACATGTGCAAGGGCAAAATAAAATTATGACTTCGAGGCACCGATGACGTCCTCGTTGTCGGATTGCACATGGTTGGAAAAGAATGAAAGTTTCGTCTCTCAACAATGTGGCATCCTTCCTTACACTTTTATTTTTTTCTTTTACTTGATTCATCCCTCTCATATCCTTCTTGCCACTCCTCTTTTCTCTTTCTCTTCTTTTTCTTTCATTCTTTCGTTCTCATATTTTTTCTCTTCTTTACTTTTCTATATTTTTTTCTTCTCCATACTCATACTTTTCTCTTTATTTTTTCTCTCTTGACAACTTTTCAAAGCTCTCAACTCCCCTCTTTCTTGCATGCATACAATCTGAAATTTTAATTAAACCATGCTAGAGACGATACGAAACTTTGAGAATAGGTTGTGTTCAAGGAATGCGATGTACAAAAGAGATGTATAGCGTTGGGTATGGAATTCGGCGATGTACGGGACTTCCAATGTGAAAGTCACGTTACCGAATGTACGACGAGGCTAGCAACAAAAGATAAGCACAAGGACATGATCATTACTCGAAATTAAAACTCCCAAGAGAGAAGGATCCTAGCCTAACTCATCATGCTAATCACACTTATGGTGGAGCAAAAAAAAATTGGCTTTGTATAGGATTTTTTTCTTACTCTCAACTTGGAAAAAGAGGTTTTGCTAACCTTTATTACAAGGGTTTTAAGATAATTTTCAGAACTGAAATCCTCCAACTTTTAGCATTGAACATAGCACAACTAACATGTGAAGCTCAAGATCGAAGTGTGGTATGGGTACGTTTAGTAGTAGCAATTCCACTAAGCACCACGGTAAACATTTTTCAAACCACACACTTATGTTCATATATCAAGAATCAAAGATGAACAAACAAGTGAATAAAGATAAGCATCACACAAGACACAAAAATATATGAAGACTCTTTTTATTTGATTTTCTTTGACTCAACACTAATTTAAGACGCTTGCAAAAATTTAAAAACACACTCAAAAACTAAAGACTCATTAAACTCTAAGACTCTCACTCAAAGATTAAACCGAACCTAAACTTGAAGCTCAAAAGCTAAGGCTATCTAGCTAGCTCCCCCCCCCACGCTAAAAACATACGACGTCCTCGTCGTATCTTACAAAAATCCTAAGGGGAAAACTAGACCTGGTTGTACTTTAAGCAAGTATTGCACCACTTGCCTCTCATGTTCCCGACCATGCCAAAGAGTTTGCGCACGTTGAGGTTAAGGAACTTGTAGTCGTCTTCAACTACGCGCTCCGAATCCTTCAAACGCTGCTTCATCGCTTCCATGGCTTGGAGACATTCGTTGACCGATGCATAGAGATCCGCGATGGATTGACGGCAAGCTCGACAACACATCAGATGCAATCCGAAGGGGTCATCATCGCCATTGTCTCCACCGTCGTCGCCGCCACCATCGTCGCCACCGCCGCCGTTGCCGCCGCCGTTAGGGCCTTCAGGAATCTTCTCCTTGGGCACCTCATCCCAAATGTAGAGGTCGTTATCATCTCTTCCGGCGGCCGCCCACGAGCTCGGGCTACGATCGTCGGAGTAATCGCTACCCCCATAATCCTTAGGTTCGGGCGACACCTCTTTGTAGTCTTTCCGCTTCATGCCTTGGATGCGCGCCGATCTTCCAACGGGCGTAGGAACCTTCTCTCCTTCGACGGGGTTGCGAGATGCAATTGCTCCAGTCGGGACAAGCCCTCCGCAACGGATGCGGGCGGTCCTCTTGATCTCGACGGGTAGCTTGAGCTCGCATCGCTTCGCCTCCTCCATCGATGGCTCCTTGGCTTCTAGCTTCAACTCTAAGCTCCTCGGGGGCACAATGGCTGCTGCGTGGGTGCAAAATACTGCTTGAAAGGATTGATTCCCGAGCTCCCAATTCGGCCAAATAAATAGTCCGAAGAGAAAAACCCTAGGAACCTCATTTTCCTTTTTTAAACTTCCCTTAAAATTTTCTGACCGAAGAAGGAAGTCGAAAAGGAGCAATCCGGGCAAAAATCGGGGACGTCCGCCGTCGGGACCCACACCGGGCCGGTCGGACCGGGCCGGCCGGCCCCCCTGTCTCGGGCGCCGGTCCGGTCCGGTTTTTCGTGCACCGCCCTTTTTTCACCTCCTTAGCCCATGGGAAAAAGTTGGCCCAGTAAATCTTCATGAGAAACTCCAGAAAATTAAAAGAAAAATTATTTACAAAAATTCATGCCTTGTTTTTGTACTAGGCGGGACGTTCGGGCTCTTCTTCCATGGTGAAGACATCAACATGGTGAAGGGGCACAACATCGGGTTCGTAGTAAACCTTAAGCCGTTGGTCATTCACCATAAATTGATCGCATTTTATATCCATAATGGTTACCGCTCCGTTGGAGAGCACCGAATGCACAACATAAAGTCTGTCCCACTTGCTTTGCAATTTCCCCTTTCCGAAGGTTTTAAACCTCGAATTGTAGAGGAGGACCTTATCTCCTTCTTTAAATTCTTTCTTTTTCAATCTTTTATCATACCGCCTTTTGATTCTCTCTTTGTATATGCTTGCATTTTCATATGCTTTCAACCTCATCTCCTCTAGATCGCTTATTTGAATTCTTCGTTTCACCACCGCGGCATCAAGATCGAGGTTCATCTCTTTAATCGCACAATATGCTTTATGTTCCAACTCAACCGGAAGGTGGCAAGCTTTTCCATAGACGAATTGATAAGGGGTCATACCTATCGGTGTCTTGAACGCCGTTCGATAAGCCCATAAAGCTCCGTCTAATTTCTTTGACCAATCTTTGCCTCCCTTCTCTATGGTTTTGTTGAGGATACTTTTTAATTGCCTATTTGATGTTTCCGCTTGTCCGTTGGTTTGTGGGTGATAGGCCGTAGAGACCCTATGCTCAATTCCCAACTTGGACAAGCACTTTTTGAAATTCTTCCCGGTGAAGTGAGTTCCTCCATCACTTATCAAGATTCTCGGTGTACTGAAATGAGGAAAAATCACGTTCTTGATCATAGTAATGGACTCCTCCGTGGAAGCTTTGCGGCATGGCATAACCTCTACCCATTTGGATACATAATCAACCATGACTAGAATATGTTCATATCCGCATGAGTTTTTGAAAGGCCCCATGAAGTCTATACCCCATACATCGAATATAACGATTTGTAGGTTGTGTTTCAAAGGCATAGAATTTCTTTGAGAGATGTTTCCGGTTCTTTGGCATTCGGGGCATGATGCAACATATCTTTTAGTATCTTCATGCATCTCCGGCCAAAAGAATCTGCTCGACCATACTTTTGCTTGGGTTCGAAAATGAATATAGTGTCCACCGTACTCCGCTGAGTGGCACTTTCTCAAAATCTCTACCCTTTCTTCTCTTGGCACACATCTTCTCATTACTCCATCATTGCCAAGTTTGAAGAGGTATGGTGCATCCCAAAAATATTTCCTACTTTCGGAGATTATCTTCTTTTGAGAGTTTTTGTCTAGATGATCGAGAGGCATCTTCCGAATCACTTGAATGATATCGATCATTCAAGTATCTTTATCAAGCACTCGATAGAGGTGGTCATCTCTCATCTTATCTTCGATGGGCTCTTTATCATCTTGTCCACGATTCATCCTAGACAAATGATCGGCCACAACATTCTCCACCCCCTTTTTATCACGAATTTTAACATCAAATTCTTAGAGAAGAAGGATCCAACGAATCAAACGTGGTTTAGCTTCCTTCTTAGCCAAGAGATACTTGATGGCTGCGTGATCGGTGTAAACAATGACCTTCGAGTTCACGATGTAAGATCTGAATTTTTCGAAAGCGAAAACCACTGCTAGCAACTCCTTTTCCGTAGTGGCATAATTTAATTGCGCCCCACTAAGAGTTTTGCTAGCATAGTAAACGGCGTGAACTCGGCCTTCCTTTCTTTGACCCAAAACCGCGCCTACGGCGTAGTCACTTGCGTCACACATGATCTCGAAAGGTTGGCTCCAATCCGGAGGTTGAATAATGGGAGCACTCACCAATGCACTTTTCAAGGTCCAAAATGCCGCTAGGCACTTCTCATCAAAGTCGAAAGCCACATCCTTTTGAAGAAGATGCGTTAAAGGCTTAGTGATCTTTGAGAAGTCCTTAATAAATCTTCTATAGAATCTGGCATGGCCTAGAAAGCTCCTTAAGTACTTGACATCCGTAGGAGGTGGGAGTTGCTCAATCGTCTATACCTTAGCCTTGTCCAATTCAATTCCTCTCTCGGATATAACATGTCCGAGCACTATGCCTTTCTTAACCATGAAGTGGCACTTTTCCCAATTTAACACCAAATCTACCTCCGCACACCTCGTGAGGACCTTTTCCAAGTTTGCCAAGCAATCCATGAACATCTTCCCATAAACGGAAAAATCATCCATGAACACCTCGACAATTTCTTCGATAAATTCCGAAAATACGGCCATCATGCAACGTTGAAAAGAGGCCGGAGCGTTGCATAGACCGAAGGGCACCCTTCTATATGCAAACGTTCCATAAGGGCATGTAAACGTTGTTTTGTGTTGATTGTCCGGGTGAATGGGAATTTGCATGAACCCCAAGTACCCATCGAGAAAGCAAAAATAAGCGTGGTTTGCTAACCTCTCGAGCATCTCGTCAATGAACGGTAGGGGGAAGTGATCTTTCTTCGTTGCTTTGTTAAGCTTACGAAAATCGATACACATCCGCCACTCGGTCACGGTTCTTTTTGGTATCAATTCATTTTTCTCATTCTTCACCACGGTCAAACCTCCTTTCTTTGGTACACAATGTACCGGGCTCACCCATTCGCTATGCGGAACCGGGTAGATGATTCCGGCATCAAGTAACTTGACAACCTCTTTCTTTACTACCTCCCGCATGGCATGAGTTAGCCTCCTTTGGTGGTCCACTACGGGCTTACATTGGTCTTCCATTGGTATATGATGAGTGCAAAAGGCTAGGCTAATACCTTTGAGATCATTAATCGAATATCCAATCACCTTCCTATGTTTTTTCAATAAAATAAGCAACTTCTCATTTTCTTCGGGGCTCAACTCGTCGCTCACAATGACTGGGTAAGTTTTGTCTGGGCCCAAAAATTCATACTTTAATCCTTTGGGAAAAGGTTTAAGGTCTACCTCGGGCGCTTGTGGCTCCTCGGGTTTAATCTCTCATATGTCTTCAAATTTTCCTTCCTCCACGCTTCCATCATGTGGTTCCAAACCTTTTGTTGCTTCTTCTAGTTCTTCATCTTGTTGATTACTAATTTGATTCTCCATCGCCCTTTGCAGCGGGTCTCTAAGGGTTTCAACAAAACAAAGGCTATCTATCTCTTCTACTTCTTCATCTTCGGGAGGAAAGGGTGTAAGGTGTTTAGAAGCACGAAGAAAGTTATATGTGTACTTTGTTCCATTAAGGTTCATTGTTACTTTGCCTTCTCCGGCATCTAACACGGCATCAATCAACTTAAGAAAGGGCCTACCTAGGATTATGTGATCATGATTACTATGGTAAGTATCAATAACAAAGAAATCGGTTGGTATACAATTTCTAGAGATTTTTACTTTCATGTTGCAAGCAATACCTAGAGATTTAATAGTTCTACTATCTCCCATAATTAATTTCGTTGATGTTGGAGCTAAGTCTAGGTTGTGGTCTTGAACTTTATCGTAAATTTTAGAAGATAGGACACTTACTTGTGCTCTGATGTCGCATAAAGCTTTGCATTGAACTCCGTTGATCACGCAACTTAAGTGTGGTGTCATCTTCTCTTCTTCTTCGGATCCTATCGCGTAGACTTCGGTGAGGCGAGCATATGGCGATGCTTCAGGCTTGATCCCCATGATTCTCTTCACCTCGGCTATGTGTTCCGGATCCACTATGTCATCTCCAAAGAGTTTTTGGAAAATCTCACTGGTGGTTTCAAGGTCGTATGAATTTTCCGCTTTCTTCTCTGGTGGGAAATCCACTTCCAATGCTCTCGCCATTCCCTTTTGATTAGGGAACGGTCTTCTCTTGTCGAATACTTCTCCGTAATCGATAGGAACCCAATCCATTGGTTCGAACTCCCTTAGTGGCCTCGCGCTTGGCATGCTTCTCTTGTTTGTCTCATTTGGTACGACGAAATCGATGCTCAGGGTAGTTCTTGACTTGATGTGTTCTTGTTCAAGCTTTTCCGTGATTGGTTCCTCTTTTGTGACTTCCGGGGTTGCCTCTTTAGAAAATTCAGCACACTTCTTCCTCCTCGAATTATATTCCGGCTCTTCCGCAAGTCTTGTTTCCCAATCTCTTCGCATGGCAGCCGCTTTACTAATTTTTTGTAGAAGTTGAGCGGCTTCCGTGAGTGTTTTCTCCATGAGATCCCCACCTGCACACATTTCGACGTGTTGCATGCAACTAGGGGTTAGGGGAAACAAAAATGTATGCAAGAGTACGTCACCAGAGAAGCCGAGTCTTGGTCCTTATTCGATCAACCCATTAAACCTATCCCAGGCTTGGTCTATCCCTTCCACTTCTCCTTGCATGAAATTGATCACTTGCCTCCTTAGATGTTGAACCTTGCTAATTGGAAAGAACTTCTCGCAAAACTTCTTCGTCAACTTGTTCCAATTGCCTTCAACTTCAAAGGACGCAAACGAGTACCATGTCTTTGCATTGCCGGCAAGTGAGTAGGGAAAGAGATTCCATTCGAACCATTCATCGGGGACTCCTTCTTGGCGCACCGTGTTGCATATCGTCGTGAAATTCCTTATGTGTCTATATGGGTTCTTCGTAACCATCCCTTCAAACGGGTTTGCCGCCACCATCTCGATGATCTTGGATTTAATCTCATACTCGGTCACTTCGAGCTTCGAATCCGACTCTTGTACTTTTATGTCTTCACATCGAGGGCTAGCGTAATCCCTTAGTGATTTCTCCGGTTCTTCCACGGGTTGATTAACGAACGCCATCTAGACAATAAGATAAAAACAAAAACAAAAACAAAACAAGCGTTTTTCTAGATAATAGGTGTTAGATAAAACAAATAAAAGATAAACTAAATATAAAACTAAGTTAAATGCAAATCAAATGATGTAAACTAGCTTGCTCCCCGGCAACGGTGCCAGAAAAAGGGGCTTGTTGACGGATAAAAGACGTATCCCTCTACGATCCGCAAGCGTACGGACCCCACACCTTTTTCACCACGGGATTCCCAAGGTTCTTGTCAATCCTCGGAGCAAGGGGATTACAAGCGTTCAATCTACTTTTACACACTAGCTACTAAAACCCTAACTATTATTATACTAGAAAACAACTAAACTACACTAGAGAGAACGATAAACGATCAAGGTAGAAGACACTCGCCCATGGGTCTACGATACTAGAGCATGCAATCATTTAAAGACATGAAAACCAATCTAATCTATCGGGGTTGTGACCATGGTTTCGCCCTTTCCCTCCTCTCGTACTGTCACTACGCGAAGGTATTCATGACTAGACCTATGATGGACACGGCGTATTGAATGGATCCAAGGAAGCATTGGGGCCTTACTGTCAGGGACAGCCCTAGGGGTCCCCTTAAACAACGGGGAAATCCTCACTTAAAACCCGCAACAAGGCCAAAACACAATTTGCCTAACCATGCAGGAAACGGCCCACGCCGCAGGGATCCCGACGGCCCATCAAGGCGGCCCTCTTAGAGATCCCCTCGAGCAGGCTCTGCCTCGCTCGAGGATGCGCGCCCCCCTCGGGCGGGCTCCGCCCCGTTCGAGGGGTAGCACTTCCCTCGAGCGGGCTCCGCCTCGCTCGAGGGCTTGCTCCCCCTCGAGCAGGTTCCGCCTCGCTCGAGGGTACGTCCCGCCCTCGACCGGGGTCCGCCACGCTCGAGGGCGCCCCTCATGCGTGCGCCGGCCCCCGTACACGGGCATTTAACGCCACGACACCGGCGGGACGGCGCCATCATGCGCCCGGGGCTCGCGCCCCGGTGCCGCCGCACAAACTCCCCAGGGAGGAGCCCATCCCCATCACTGTGGGGAGGGACTGTGCAGCACGGCCGGTGTCAGTCCCGTGACGTCGTGCGCCTGCTCCAGTACGGCTAACGCGCCGAGCCCTCGAAGGGGGGCCGGTTGCACCCTCGATTCACTTTCTTGTGACCCTACAGGGTTAGATGTAGGCGCTAGGCCGGTGGAACACCATCCTTGCCACTGTAACAGCGTGGCCGCCATCCCCGCGTGTGCAGGCGCACGCCAGGCGCTGTGGCAACAACCCCAGCACTGTGAAGCGCGTCGGGAAGGGACGCCGTTTTACCTACTCCTGTACTCCGTACGGGCCAACGTCAGCACCTCCCTCGAAGCCTATCAGAGGACATCGCCACCATCCGCCGCCCTTCTACCCTCGAACCGCCACTGTTCGGGTACAAGGTAGGCCATCATGGCCAGATCGCTGCGAGGATCGTCCGGACGGCCACCCACTCTACAGCATAGCACGTCGTGCTTCCCCACGTAGCTAGATAGCGCGGCGCGCATGTAATCCGCCTCCCCCTTGATCTATAAAAGGGGGGGCGAACCCCCCAGCCGCAGAGGGGAGACAGACAGGGACACACGGCACACCACGTACTCATTCTCCAATTCTCCCACAATATCTTCGACCACTCCTCCGGGGACTTGGAAGCCACGCTTCCTCTCCCGCCTTGCTTGTAGCAGCCCCCACTACGAGCACCCCGGTGCCGAGCAATATAGTGCCTTGAGCACGCCTCTCGTCGGACGTACGGCCCCCTCGGCGGAACCGGGATAAATCCCATGTCTCTCATTTCTTAGCATCGACCATTGAGGGATAGACCTCGGCGCTTTCCTGCGGTTAGTGTCGGGACCATATTCCGCACCGACGCTGGCACCCACCGTGGGGCAATCGAGCGCCTAAGGTCATTCCGTCAACTCCCTCCATGGTGATCCGCACTGAGTACCGTGGTACACGCTACTGCATGGGTAGCTCGGACCCCCTCCCCGGCCGGGTTCGAAATTCGCTTCGGGGACCTGAACTTTCAGGCCACGGGGAACGGCTATCTCATGCGCCTCACCAACCGTGAGGAGCTCCCCGCGCGCGGCGCCGAGCCGGGTCGGCCTCGGCCCCCGCCGCACGCACCGCCACGCGCGGCGCCCGCGAGCACGGATGCGCGGGCCGTCGACGCCACGACGCCGCCGTCGCTCGGGCGGCGTTCGCGCCGGGCGCGGTCCGAGCGGCGGCGGCCGAGCGCGCCGCCACTCGGCACGGCGCGCCCACCGTCACGACCGCCACCACCCCGGCGGGACGCCGCACGGTCTCGGACCGCGCACCCCCATCGGGGCCGCGTGGCGCTACGTCGGCCTACAACGCCAACGTCAACACCGCGATGCGCAGGGTTCCGCCTGGCCGTCACGTCTTCGTCGCCAGGGACCCCGGCGCCTCAGCAGGGGACGAGTCGTCCCTGGGTTCCCTCGACGCGTTGCCACCCGCCAACCACCACGGGTACGCGGAGTGGGACTTCTCCGGCGTGCCGGACCCTGTCATGTTCCGGCGTTTCCTAGACGCTACGGACTACTGGTTCGGCTGCTCCGACGACTCCAGCACCGGGAATTACGATCCCGCGCGGGAGTGCTACGCCGTCATCACCAACGACCCGGCCAATGCCACCGGTGCGGTGGGCGCCGGAGACGGGGAAGTCACGCCTGCCCCAGGGATCGCCACGCGCCTGGCCGCGGGGGCCAAGCGCTCCCTACCGGGGCCGACGCCGACGCACGGGCGGCCCAAGCCCGCGAGCTCGAGGCCAAGCCGGCGGAGGAATACGGACGGTGCGGGCCGCTCCGCGCCTCAATGGCGGGGGAAGCCTCCGCGCGCGGCGAACGCGCACGGGAGCCGGGCCGACAGTGCCGCGACCGCATCAACACCGTCCCCAACGTCGACAATGTGGACGCGCCCCCGCGGGCGAGCCAAAAGCTCATCGCCGCCGCGACGCTCGCGCGGGCCATGCCGGCACCCTCGACCCCCGAGGCTCGAGACCTGCACCGCGAGGTGCAAACTCTCATCGAGCAAGCGGCCGTCCGGCGGCCGAGAGCTCGGCCTCACGCATCCGCCAACGGGGGGGATGCGCGGGACGACGAGGCTGCACCAGGAGGCAAACCCTCGGTCCACGCAGGAGGACCGGCGGGGCGATCCGCCTACCAAGGACGCACGCCGGCCAAGGAGCGGCTCCTCGACGCACGCAGGGGCACCGGATGGCGATGCCCGCAACGTCATCAACGCCGGCGCACCCGGCGGGGGCGGACGCACGGGCGGCGGGGGGCTACCACCCTCGACGGGGTGGACGCTACGACGGCGGCGAGGACCGCTCCCCGACGCCGGAGCCCCCCCGTGCACCCGTGTGTTCGGCCGGGAGATCCGCGCGGCGGCGTTCCCCCCCCCCCAACGCTTCCGCCAACCCTCGACCATCGTCAAGTACAACCGGGAGACGGACCCCCGCTTGTGGCTCAACGACTACCGCTTGGCTTGTCGGTGGGCGGGGCCACCGGCCGACGAGGTCATCATCCGCAACTTGCCCCCGCATCTCGGCGACGCGGCCCGACATGGCTCGAGCACTTGCCCGCTAGCCAAATCCACAACCGGGATGATCCGGTCCGCACGTTCGTGGGCAACTTCCGGGGCACGTACGTGCGCCCGAAATTCGTGGGACTCGCGCTCCCGCACACGTGGGCCCGGCGAGTCGCTCGCGGGACTTCATACGGCGCTTCTCCAAGCGCCGCACCGAGCTCCCCGCCGTGGCGCGGTCCGAGATCGTGCACGCCTTCCTCGAGGGCACCACGTGCGGGACCTCGTGCGGGAGCCGGGACGCAGCCCCGCCCGGCGGACTCCAACGAGCCGTTCGACATCGCCACCGGCTTCGCCTCCGGAGAAGAGGCCGTGGGGGCGATCTTCGACGGCAAAAAGGGCAAGCGCTCGGAGGACGCGCCCGCGGAGGGCAGCAAGTCCAAGGAGCCCCCACCGCAACGACAAGCGGGGCAAGAAGGGGGAAGAAGTCGCGCCGCGAGGCGCGCGAGCGAGGGCGCGACGGCGGCAATGCCGAGGCCCTTGCTGTTGACCCGGCTCGACGGGGCCCTCGACCGGCCCCTCGAGGCCCGGGGGTGTTCGACGACATGCTGAAAAAGCCATGTCCTTACCATAAGACCCCAGTGAATCACACCCTTGAGCAGTGCGATATGCTCAAGAAGTTCTATGGCCGTGCCGCCGCGAAGGAGGCAGGGGCCAAGAAAGACGGAGGCGATGGCGACGCAGGCGGCTTCCCCGCCGTCGAAAATGTGTTCCTCATCTTTGGGGGGCCAACCGTCGACATGTCGACCCGCCAGCGCAAGAAGGAGCGGCACGAGGTCCTCGCCGCGGAGAGGGCGCCTCCGTCCTTCCTCAATTGGTCGGAGGACGCCATCACCTTCAGCCGGGAAGACCACCCAAACCGCGTCCCCAACCCGGGCCAGTACCCGCTGGTGGTCGACCCCATCATCGGGAACGCACGGTTCTCGAAGGTCCTCATGGACGGAGGCAGCAGCCTCAACATCCTCTACGCGCATACGTTGCGCCTGATGGGGATCGGGTTGGACCCGGGCCGGCGGCCCGAAGACGAAGCCGTTCCACGGCATCGCGCCGGCAAGCGTGGTCCGGCCCCTCGGGCGCATCGACTGCCGCCTTGGTTTGGCACCCCGAAGAATTTCCGCAAGGAGATCCTCACCTTCGAGGTGGTGGGGTTCAAGGGGGCCTACCACGCTATACTTGGGCGACCCTGTTACGCCAAATTCATGGCGGTCCCCAATTATACCTACCTGAAGATGAAGATGCCGGGACCAAACGGCGTCATCACCGTCGGCTCGTCCATTGAACACGCATTCGACTGCGACGTCGAGTGCGTAGAACACGCAGAGGCACTGGCGCTGGATGAAGCGCTGGTGAACACGTTGGAGAAGATGGTCAACGAAGACCTCAACTCCGCCGCCAAGCACGCCGGCACCTTCGAGGCCGCGGAGCAGACCAAGGGGGTCCCCCTCGACCCTTCGGCCCCCGAGGGCAAGGCGTTGAGGGTCAGCTCCACCCTCGACCCCAAATAGGAAGTGGTGCTCGTCGACTTCCTCCGCGCCAACGCCGACATCTTCGCGTGGAGCCCCTCGGATATGCCAGGCATCCCGAGGGAAGTCGCCGAGCACTCCCTTGACATCCTGCCAAACGCCCGCGCCATGCAACAACGGCTTCGCCGCTTCGACGAAGAACGGCGACGGGCAATCGGAGCGGAGCTGCGGAAGCTTCTCGAGGCCGGATTCATCAAGGAGGTGTTCCACCCAACGTGGCTAACAAACCCCGTGCTTGTAAAGAAAAAGAATGGGAAGTGGCGGATGTGTATAGACTACACTAGTCTTAATAAAGCATGTCCTAAAGTTCCTTTTCCTTTGTCACGCATTGATCAAATCGTTGATTCAACGGCTGGGTGTGAATTGCTTTGCTTCCTTGATGCTTACTCCGGGTACCACCAAATAAAGATGAAGGAGTCCGACCAGCTCGCGACTTCGTTCATCACACCGTTCGGGACGTACTGCTACGTCACGATGCCGTTTGGCCTCAGAAACGCGGGTGCAACATACCAGCGTTGCATGCAGCACGTTTTTGGGGATCACATTGGGCGGACGGTCGAAGCGTACGTGGACGACATCGTCGTAAAGACCAGGAAGGCGGACGACCTGGTCGACGACCTTGGCATCGCGTTCAACTGCCTACGGGCCAATGGGGTCAAGCTAAACCCCGAAAAGTGTGTCTTTGGAGTGCCGCGGGGCATGCTCCTGGGATACATTGTCTCCCAGCGGGGAATCGAGGCCAACCCTGAAAAGGTTGCGGCCCTCGAACGAATGGGTCCGATCCCCGGACCTCAAAGGGGTGCGAAGGTGTTGGGGGTGCCTCGCCGCCTTGAGCCGCTTCATCTCGCGGCTCGGCGAGAAGGGCCTCGCCCTCTATCGCCTCCTCAAGAAGCACGAGCGCTTCTCCTGGACCGCCGAGGCCCGGATGCGCTCGACAAGCCGAAGGCGTCTCTAACGCACGCCCCGATCCTCACGCCGCCGCAAGACGGCGAACCCCTGCAGCTCTACGTGGCCGCAACCACCCAGGTGGTCAGCGTCGTGATCGTCGTGGAGCGCACGGAGGAAGGGCATGCCTTGCCTGTACAACGGCCGGTCTACTACGTCAGCGAGGTCCTGTCAGACACAAAGACGCGCTACCCCCAGGTCCAGAAGTTGCTGTATGCGGTAGTCCTTGCGCGGCGCAAGCTCCGCCACTACTTCGAGGCCCACCCCGTCACGGTGGTTTCCTCCTTCCCACTAGGGGAGATCATCCGCAACCCCGACGTCGCGGGCAGGATCGCCAAGTGGTCCGTAGAGCTGATGGGCGAGACGCTCGCCTACGCCCCGCGCAAGGCCGTCAAATCCCAAATCTTGGCGGATTTCGTCGCCGAATGGACGGACACACAGTTACCGCCACCGCAAATCCAAGCGGAGTGTTGGACTCTGTTCTTCGACGGCTCGGTGATGAAAACAGGGGCGGGTGCGGGCCTGCTCTTCGTGTCACCCCTCGGGGAACACATGCGGTACGCGGTGCGCCTCCACTTCCCCGTGTCTAACAATATGGCCGAATACGAGGCCCTCCACTGCGGCCTCAAAATCGCCATTGAGTTAGGCGTCAAGCGCCTCGACGTGCGGGGGGACTCGCAGCTCGTGATCGATCAAGTCATGAAGAACGCGAGCTGCCATGACGACAAGATGGAGGCCTACTGCAAAGCCGTGCGAGCCCTCGAGGACAAGTTCTACGGCATCGAGCTTAACCATGTGCCCCGCCGGTACAACGAGGAGGCGGACGAGCTCGCCAAGATCGCGTCCGGGCGGATCACCGTCCCCCCGAACGTTTTCGCGCGCGACGTCGCTCAACCCTCGGTCGTCTTCGAGCCCTACCCCTCGAGCCACGACGAACCCTCGGGGGCTCCCTCGAATCCAGCGGGTGCGAAACCCATGGACGAGGACCCCTCGAACGAGGCATACGTGCTCTCCCTCCTCGAGGGGTACGGCTCCCACGAGGCCGACGTGATGGACATCGAGCCGGCTCCTGTCCAAGAGGACTGGCGCGAAAAATACATCGCTTGGATCGCTCGAGGGGAACTCCCCGCGGACCGGGCCGCGGCCAGGCGCATCGCCAGGATGGCCAAGTCTTTTGCCCTCGTTGACGGCGAGCTGTACAAGCGCGCCGCCTCCGGCTTCCTACAGCGGTGCGTGCCCATTTCCGAGGGGCGCGAGCTCCTGCGGGACATCCATGCGGGGATCTGCGGCCACCACGCCGCGCCCCGCACCCTCGTCGGCAACGCGTTCCGCCAGGGCTTTTACTGGCCCACTGCGGTCGCGGACGCCAGCGAGATCGTGCGCACCTGCGAAGGGTGCCAGTTCTACGCCCGCAAGTCCAACTTACCCGCCCACGCCCTGCAAACCATCCCCGTGACATGGACATTTGCCGTGTGGGGGCTGGACATCGTCGGGCCCCTGCGGAAGGCGCCCGGGGGCTTCACCCACTTGTTGGTCGCGATCGACAAGTTCTCCAAGTGGGTGGAGGTGCGCCCCATCGCGAATCTAAGGGCAGAGCAGGCGGTAACATTCTTCACCGACATCGTCTACCGCTTTGGAGTGCCAAACTCCATCATCACCAACAATGGGTCCCAGTTTACGGGCCGGAAGTTCTTGGAGTTCTGCGAGAAGTTCCACATCCGTGTGGATTGGGCAGCAGTGGCACACCCACAGACCAACGGCCAAGTAGAATGTGCCAATGGCATGATCTTACAAGGACTAAAGCCCAGAATTTTCGACCAGCTGAACAAATCTGGGCGAAAATGGCTCCAAGAGTTACCAGCGGTTGTGTGGAGCCTAAGGACCACCCCGAGCAGAGCCACTGGGTTCACCCCGTTTTTCCTAGTCCACGGCGCGGAGGCCGTCCTCCCCACGGACTTAGAATACGGTTCGCCAAGGGTTCGAGGCTATGACGAAGATGCCAGCCAGCGAGCCCGCGAGGACTCGCTGGATCAGCTGGACGAGGCACGCCTCGTGGCCCTGATGCATTCCGCGATGTACCAACAGTCCCTCAGGCGCTACCAAGCACGCAAGATACGCCGGCGGGATTTCAGCGAAGGGGATCTGGTCCTAAGGCTACACCAAGACAACAGAGGGCGCCACAAGCTGTCGCCCCCATGGGAGGGACCCTACGTCGTGGTGAAGGTACTCAAGCCCGGCACGTACAAGCTGGCCAACGAAGACGGTGAAGAGCTCACAAACGCTTGGAACATCCAACAGTTACGTCGTTTCTACCCTTAGCTAGGATTCCCAAGCATTTTTTGTTGTAAAAATCACATGGCCAACGCCCCAGTTAGTGACAACTATGTAAACGCTTCAAGTCTAATGAAAATGGCAACTCGGCTTTCCCCCGAAACCCAAGTTACCCTCGGGGGCTACTGCGGGGGGCACCCCCCCCCCCAAAATGGTCCCATTTTTGCGCAAAAATAAAACAACTCACACGCGCTAAGTTTGTTTCCTACTTCAACCTCGAGCAACGATTCGAACAGGGCGCAAGCGGCCTAGCGGGAGGAGCGCGCGAGTCAGAGATAGCCTACGCCGCGAGGATACGGCCCTTCTCTCTCGCCTCCAACCCAGCAGGCCCCCCGCGAAAATCGAACTCCCCTAAGTAAAATCTACTCAGGAAGAAGGAGAAACAAAAAAGCGCAATAAGCAAAAGATTTCATTTCGTATCAACAAATGTTTACGATTAAGATAATGTGCTTATTTACAAGGCCGCATGGCCAGAATACTGATACACGAACAAAAAACGGGCCTAGCGCCCAAATGTCTTCAGGCGGGTGGGGCGGCAGCGTCAGCGGCGTCCGGGAAGAGGAACTCCTCGAAGGCTTCGGCGAGCGACCCGGCGGCGTCGGCGGTGAGCGCATCCACACGCTCCATTGCCACCTCGTCCTCGACGCCCTCGGGAACGATGTAGCCCTCCGCCAGCGCCTCGAAGTTGACCTCGTAGTGGGACCGCACCACTCCGAGGGCCTTCTGGACGCCCGGATGCGCCGCCCGCGCATCCGCTCGGTGACGTGACCGCCAAGGGCGCGTAGGCGGCCGGCCGCCGAGCCGCCGCCCGTGCTTCGCCCTCCTCCACGGCTCGGCGGGTCTCGAGGGCCGCACCGCGCGGCTCCCGCAGCCCCCGGCCCGGAGGAGTTATAGGAAGCTCGCGGCGCCTCGCCCGCTCACCGCGTGCCCCGGGGTGGTGCGCAAGCCTGGAATCGCCAAGACAAGAAAGAAATCGAAAGGGGGATGCGAGCCCTCTAACGTAAAAACCAACAAGGCAAGAGTCAAACAGTGGCTCACCTTCGACTTGTTTCCTCTCCATCTCAAGAGCGAGGCGCTCGGCCTCGACCGCCAGCTCGAGACGCTTGATGGCCTCGCCCTTCGCTCCCGGAGGGCCGCCTCTTGGTTTGCGCTCGCAATGCTGAGCACAATGAGCTCGCCCTCGGTCTTGGAGAGCTTGTCGTCCCGCTCCGCCAATGACTCGCGCCGCCCTCGCGAGCGATGCGCTCCTCGCTCCGGCGCCGTCCGGCGTCGATGAGGGCGGCCTGCTCCTGCTGGAGCCGCCCTTCAGCCCCTTGGCGGGCGGTGCTCTCCTGCAGGAGCCGCTCCTCAGCGGCGACGAGAGCCGCGGCCTTGGCGTCGAGGGCGGCCTTCAAGTCGTCGGCCTCCTTGGCCCGCTGCTCCCGCCCGCGCGCCCGCTCTCCTCGCCCGGCGCCGGCCGCGCCCGCGCCCCCTCGAGCGACGAGCGAAGCTCCCGGCTTCTCGCCGCGGACGTTGGCCACCTCCGCCTCCCCAATTGGTTGCCGCCGTCCGCATCTTCTCCAAGTCCGAGCGCGCCGCCACGCCGCCTCATCACGATCGATGAGGGCCGTGCGGACCCGCTCGAGGCTCGAGCGGCGCGCCGGGTCCCCGCTCGAGCTCTCGGGGTGTTCGTCGCGCCGTGGCCATGGCCCGTACGCCGGCCCACCGTCCGGGGACCCGAGGGCGTCGCAAGCGCGTCGAAAGCGCCGCACCGCTCCCCGGAGGCCGGTGGACCCCGGCGTTCACCCGGTCGAAGGCGTCGTACTTGTCGTGGGCGCGGCGCTCGAGCTCCTGGCACCCACACATCAAAATCCGTAAGCACTACGGCACAGAGGCAGCGCACAAAAATGAAAGAAAGAAGAGAACGAGCAACCACGACCTACCTGGAAGACGCGCCATGCAGGTCCGCCATGGACCCGCAGCGCCTCGTTCAGCGCGCGGTCGAGCGTGGCGCCGTGGCTCCGAGCTCGCCCCCGCAGCTCCCGCTCCCCCCCGGCGTCGCAAACGCAGGGGGATCGTCGACGGCCCCCTCCACCTGGGCGGGGTGGCCGGCGCGGGAGGACGAGGCCTCGGCACCGTGTCCTCGGTCCCCCGCCACCATGTGCCCCTCGTGCCGCCTCACGAGGGCCCCCTCCCCGGGGCTCGGGGGGAGCGCGTGGGGAAGCTAGCCCACCGATCCCACCCGGCGGCGGGGAGTCGTCATCCGGACCTCCACCACCTCCGCCCGGAACCGACGGCGGCACCGCCCTTGCGCCGCCCTCCACCGCGCCTCCACTTGCGCCTCCGTGGCCGTGGGCGCCCGACGCGGCGCCACGGCCACCACCTCCGGCCGCGCCTCGCGACCACGGACGCCGCCACGGGTTGCACCCGCTCCGCCTCCTCCGCCCCCGGCGCCACCCCGGACCGCGCCTCCACAGCAACAGCCTCCCCGCGGCCGCACCTCCGCCACGACCGCCGCCGTGGGCCGCACCTCCGCCACGGCCGGCACCGGCCGCTCCTCGGCAACCACGGGCCGCGCCGTGGCATGCCAATCCGCCGGCCGAGGCCTCGGGGCCCCCGCCCGCGCCCCCGCGAGCTCTCGCCCGCCGCCGCCGTGCTTGCCCCCCGCCCCCGCGACGCCCTCGACGAGCGCCGCCGGTGGGGATGGACGCGTCCGTCCTCGGCACCTTGGCCGGCGAGGGGAGGCACGGGGGCTTGGCACCACCCCCGCGCAGCACAAACAGAGGGTTAGAACGCCCGATCATCAACAAATCAAACCAAGTAAAAGATCGAGCCCCTTACCTCGAGGAGGAAAAGGCGCGCTTCCTTTTCCTCGAAGCCTCGGCGGATGAGGCGGCGCGGCCGGCGCCGCGCCCGCCGCCGCCTCCCCGACGGCGCCACCGCGCGCGCGGGCCCCGCGCCGCGCGCGCGCGCGCGCGCCGCGCGCGCCCCCGTGGTGCGCGCCGGCGCCTCGCGCGTGCGCCGCCCCCGATGTCGATTGCCCGGCGGTGGGCGCCGTTGCGCCCGCCCCGGCGATGCCGCCCCTGCCGCCGGAGCCGGCTCCGGCGACGGGGGTGAGGGCTCCCACCTATCAGAGGGGCCCCGCCCCTCAGCCTCTTCCTCTTCATCCTCCTCTGAGGACGAGTATTCCTCGGTCCCCGGGGAGGAGAACCCCAGCTCTTCGCGCCGCCGGTACTCCGCGTTCCGCCGCTCACGGCGCTCGTTGTGCCGCCTCGCGTGCTCCCTCCCCGCGCGCCGCCCGCTCCTCGCTCCCCCGCCGCCGCGCCGCCCGACCAAGCGCGCGGGAGTCGGGGGTGGGCGGAACGGACTTCGAGGCGGTAAAGCTCACCACCGCATACGGGAACATCAAGGACGCGTCGGGAGGCGAAGCAACACCAAGAACTAAAACAAAATCAATAATCACACTCACCGGTGGGCGGTGGGGAGCATCTCGAGGTCCCATGGGGTCCGGTCCGGATGCATCGGCATCCGGTGTCGACGGCGTTCCGCGCCCGGTGAGCGCATACGGCCGCCCGAGGGGGCTCGGGAGCATCCGCGACCTCGCCGGCCGACGGGGTTGGCCGCCCTCCGTCATCTCGTAGATGCAGAGCGGCCTCTCCATCGGAGGCACGATCCGCCGGTGATGGAGGAAGGCGAGGACGCCCAACGCGGTCGCCCCCTCGCGCCGCCAAGCTCTTCGAGGCGGCCGGACCGAGTCCTCGCCGCCTCCGATGCCGGGGCGTGGACACCCCGTAGCCCCAAGAGCTGGGCTTCTCCTTGAACACCCGACCGGTGTAGGGGGGAGGCCGGGCTCGGCGTTGCGCAAGTAGAACCATCCCCGCTCCCAGCCGGCGTTGTTCGTCGTCATGGTGCAGGGGATGTAGTCGTCCTTGAACTGCCCCCACAGGGCAAGCGACATCCCGCCGGCGCGCACCGCGCGGCGGGTCCTCGGCTCCGTCATGGGCTGCGTGAAGAGCTCCGCGCGGAAGAGGTGTACCCAGAGCTCCCGCCTGACCGGGATCCCCGTGTACCCCTCGCAGACGCCCACGAACATGGCCGCCTGCGAAATCGCGTTGGGCGCGAAGTTGTGCAGCTCCACGCCGTAGTAGTGGCACCGCCGCCCGCATGAAGCGGCTTGCCGGCGCGTTGAAACCTCGCTCGTGGAAGCGGATAAAGCTCACCACGTAGCCTTCCGGCGGGTTGGGCGCGCGGTCCCCGCCGGGGCACTATCCACTCCGGCGGGCGGCCATCCTCGTTCGCCGCCACCGGCCGGCGACGACCAGCTCGCCAAGGGCCAGCGGAGTCACCGTCGACCGCTCCCAGGCGTACGGGTCAAGGATCGTGAGGGGCGGAAGCGGTGCCATGAGAAGAAGGCAAAGGAATGCGAGAGCGGAGGACGAGAAACGGAAGAAGAGCTCTAATGGCGACACCGCACGGTGGCAGAGGCGAGGCGAAGACGAAGGCACAAGGGGCTGGAATGGTGAGGCGCTAAGGTAAAAAACCGCCGTCTCCCCCTCCCCTCAGATTTATAAGCCGCGGGCGAGCTCTCCGGGGCGGATGTCCCGCGCGCATTAACTGCAGGGAATCTTCTCTTCACGCCGACGAACGGGCCCCACCACGACCGCAGCGGCCACATCACCGCGGACGGGCCATCATCACGGCGAAGACTTGCAGGGACCGAGGCAAGCGGTCACGTCCGCCCGCCACGCCGCCCACTACGCGCCGCGCGCGGCCGCAACGCCCCAAAAGGCGCGCCCGCGTTGCAAAACCGCGGCCCTCGACCGTGAGGCATTAATGACCCGGCCCCTTGCCAAGCAAGGAGAACCCTCGAGCGGGGCGAACCCCTGGCTCGAGACAAAGACGGCCCTCGAAGGGACATCGGCGTGAGAAGGCCGCCCGGGCCTCGCTTGAAGTAAAGCAGCACCGCGGCACCCATGCCACGCAAAACCCTCGAGCAAGCACGAGCCCTTGGCTCGAGACGATAACAGCCCTCGAAGGGACATCGGCGTGAGAAGGCCGCCCGGGCCTCGCTTGAAGTAAAGCGGCACCGCGGCACCCATGCCACGCAAAACCCTCGAGCGGCACGAGCCCTTGGCTCAAGACGATGTCAGCCCTCGAAGGGACATCGACGTGAGAAGGTCGCTCGGGGCTCGCTTGAAGTAAAGCGGGCACCGCGGGCACCCATGCCACGCAAAACCCTCGAGTAGCACGAGCCCTTGGCTCGAGACGATAACAGCCCTCGAAGGGACATCGGCGTGAGAAGGCCGCCCGGGGCCTGCTTGAAGTAAAGCAGGCACCGCGGGCACCCATGCCATGCAAAACCCTCGAGCGGCACGAGCCCTTGGCTCAAGACGATGTAAGCCCTCGAAGGGACATCGACGTGAGAAGGTTGCTCGGGGCTCGCTTGAAGTAAAGCGGGCACCGCGGGCACCCATGCCACGCAAAACCCTCGAGCGGCACGAGCCCCTGGCTCGATACGATATCAACTCTCTAAAAAGGGGCATGTGCGTGAGAAGGTCGCCCGGCGCCCGCTTGAAGTAAGGCAGGCACCGAGAGCACCCATGCCACGCTGTGCTACCAACCAGCGCCTCGGGGGCTGGCTCGCCCAGACCCCTCGACGGCCGCAAACGCAAAAGACGGGACCGCCCAGGCACCGCCCCGCACGGCCCTACTGATCAGAGGTTCGAAGCCTGACCCTCGACGGGTTCGAACAGGCGCCTCGCACCGCGAGTCGTGGACGACGAAGGCACGTGCATTCGAGCCGTTCCTCGAGCCCGTCGGCTCGAGGGTGCCCCACATGTCGTGTTCGAGAGCCAGCGAGGGCAGCTAGCCGGGGGATCCCACCGAGGGAGAGCTCCGCGCCCTCGGTCCCTATCGAACGGGACCGAGCCCCACCTAGCAAACCCACGCAAGCGCTTCCATGGACGTGTCTCCGGACCATGCAGCCCTACCCTTATCGAACGGGGCATGGGCGTCCACTCGAACCACCCACTAGCGCCTCAAAGAAGAATTCGCAATTCGCGACCCGCTCGATGGGGGGTTGCGGAAACCTCACCCTCCGTCCCGCGGAGGGACGGCGAGGGCGCGTTAAGAAACAAGTTGTAAAGCTCTACCCGATCGCCTCGAACGGGCCCGTGCTCGGGGCTTAACGCACCGCTACACCCCCTTGGCCCGCACCCGCCGGGAGACAAGCGCGGCCGCTCGCCGCGTGCGTCACCGAAGCCGGCCGAGACACTCGCCGATGCCGGTTGAAACATGTGCCACGCCCTCTCCGACCTCGCCCTCGCGGTTAACCCCTCGCGCAGAGCACCCACACTCCCGCAGGCTTCGGGGCTAGGACCCGCGGGCCGCCGACGCGGCCCCACGGAAAGCATTCGCAAAACAAGGAGGGAAGAACGTCCTATCGCAGTAGGTCCCGCATCCGCGGGAGCCTCAATGGCAAACCCGCATGCTCGGGGGCTACCGCTCGGGGACAGCCCCTAGGGGTCCCCTTAAACAACGGGGAAATCCTCACTTAAAACCCGCAACAAGGCCAAAACACAATTTGCCTAACCATGCAGGAAACGGCCCACGCCGCAGGGATCCCGACGGCCCATCAAGGCGGCCCTCTTAGAGATCCCCTCGAGCAGGCTCCGCCTCGCTCGAGGATGCGCGCCCCCCTCGGCGGGCTCCGCCCCCGTTCGAGGGGTAGCACTTCCCTCGAGCGGGCTCCGCCGCCGCCGAGGGCTCGCTCCCCCTCGAGCAGGTTCCGCCTCGCTCGAGGGTACGTCCCGCCCTCGACCGGGGTCCGCCACGCTCGAGGGCGCCCCTCATGCGTGCGCCGGCCCCCCGTACACGGCATTTAACGCCCGACACCGGCGGGACGGCGCCATCATGCGCCCGGGGCTCGCGCCCCGGTGCCGCCGCACCAACTCCCCAGGAGGAGCCCATCCCCATCACTGTGGGGAGGGACTGTGCAGCGCGGCGGTGTCAGTCCCGTGACGCCGTGCGCCTGCTCCAGTACGGCTAACGCGCCGAGCCCTCGAAGGGGGCCGGTTGCACCCTCGATTCACTTTCTTGTGACCCTACAGGGTTAGGTGGAGGCGCTAGGCCGTGGGAACACCATCCCCGCCACCGTAACGCCGTGGCCGCCATCCCCGCGCGTGCGCCACGCCGTGCGCCGTGGCAACAACCCCAAAGACCGTGAAGCGCGTCGGGAAGGGACGCCGTTTTACCTACTCCCGTACTCCGTACGGCCAACGCGCACCTCCCTCGAAGCCTATCGCAGGACATCGCCACCATCCGCCGCCCTTCTACCCTCGAACCGCCACCGTTCGGGTACAAGGTAGGCCATCATGGCCGCATCGCTGCGAGGATCGTCCGGACGGCCACCCACTCTACAGCATAGCACGTCGTGCTTCCCCACGTAGCTAGATAGCGCGGCGCGCATGTAATCCGCCTCCCCCTTGATCTATAAAAGGGGGGGCGAACCCCCCAGCCGCAGAGGGGAGACAGACAGGGACACACGGCACACCACGTACTCATTCTCCAATTCTCCCACAATATCTTCAGCCACTCCTCCAGGGACTTGGAAGCCACGCTTCCTCTCCCGCCTTGCTTGTAGCAGCCCCACTACAGGCACCCCCGTGCCGAGCAATACAAAGCGCCTTGAGCACGCCTCTCCGGACGTACGGCCCCCTCGGCCGGAACCAGGATAAATCCCGTGTCTCTCATTGCTTAGCATCGACCATTGAGGGATAGACCTCGGCGCTTTCTACTGGTTAGTGTCGGGACCATATTCCGCACCGACACTTACTCCCTTTACGGCAAGGTAGCTAACCTTAAGCATTAAAGTATGTTCAACACAAGATGATAGATAGATAATTCGACAAAGTTTGATTACATCTTAAGATCGATTACAACCCATGGACGAATAAGAAGATTACCCCATCAAAGTGCTGGACATAGCACCGTTGATCATGGTTTCCCTTCCGACGGTGTCTTCCTTCTTCTCCACGAGAGGGTGCTTCCTTCGAGGTGGTTGATCTCCCTCCGGAGATCCTCCTCCTCCTCTCTCTCTCTAGCTTGTGGATGGCCACCTGGTGCGAATGGCTCTCTCCCCTACGAATGGCGCGCCTCCGTGGTTTTAGGGTTGAAGATCCTTCGGTGCAAGGAAAGGGGGGCCGAACCGACCACCGGGGTGGGCCGGGCCGGCCGGCTTGGGCCGACCGGCCCAGTGCCCATCTCGACCCGGTTCGGCCGCCCCTTCGTTCCCGTGGGTCCTCGCATGATTATGCACTTTGTCCCCTCCACTTTCATGATTTTGACGATGTCATCCTCGCGTCCAAGATGGAGGTTCTCTTCGCATGAAGTTCGGTCTTTTACGCTTCAATCCCCGGGTGTTCCTCGTAGCACTTCGGTCCTCGCCACCATTGGAAGTGATTTCATCAAGCTCATGAACACGAACAAGACTCCGTAAATGCTCCTTTGAACTTGTTGCGAATTTGTCCTTTATGTCCATGTTTTCCTACATAAACACAACACTTCCAAATGCATGCACATAGATGAACTTGTTATATGATTAGTGTGCCTAGTGGCGGGTTAGTTCCATAATCAAATACAAACCAAAGTGTAATGAACATGCTAGGTGCACCAAAATACACCGTCAACAATGGCACCAGTCTGACCGGTGACGTCCAGAACCGACCCAATTGTTTCAAATTGAGAATTTCATGTTCTATTCAATACAAATCTCAATCCTGGTGTCTTATAAAATCTTTTCATATCCTTTGTGACCTAGGACAGAGGCAATGCCAAGGATGAAGCAATCCGGGAGCAAGAATTCAAGATTAAAACCTAGAGAGCTCCCGCATGATAGTGAGGCAGGTGGCAGCAGTAGTGCAGGTGGTAGAAACCTGAGAGAGCGTGCACCTAAGAGAAGAAATGAGGAACAAGAGGATTTGGGTGGTGACACGGGGACAAATAGTGATGACGATGTTGAGGACGAGACATATGTGGATCCTAATGCCTTTCATGTGAGGCATCATGGGAAGGGGCCAGTCACTAAGGGTGGTGATGATGAGGATGAGGAAGAGGACCTAGGTGGTCAGGAAAGGAATGAGGATGATGACTCTATGGATGAGGATGACGGTCCGTGTAGGCTAAAGGTCACTAAGCCTATATACATGTACCCACAGAAAGCAGTTAATTATCATGGTACTGGGATGAAAAAGAAGTTGCAGAAGTTGAGGGGTGTGAATCCCTATGCTAGTGAGAGGTCAGCTTCTGACAAAAGTTTTTGGGCTACATTTCAGCAGGATTATTATGCCGCCGTTATCATTAAGAAGCCCAAGATTACCCATCGGGCATAGTACGTGGATTGGACCTACATGGAGAGCAAGAATAACCCTATCTTTGATGAGATCAGTAGCGTGTGTGGACAACAGCGAGTGAAGGATCTCATGGGCTTTAGGCAGGATTGGAACATGGAAATCATTACTAAGTTATACACCATGGTACACTTTGGTCACTCTGATTAGTGCCGCCCGAGGGCTAACAGCTAGTTTTCTCCTTTGAGGGGTATAAATACCTCAAGCCTTCTTCAGTTGAAGGTTGTTATTCTAATGGTTGTGGTGAGGTCCTAAGCCAATTCTTGCAAGCCCTAAGCCTTAGTGGCTCTCCCCAACCATCTCTTTGTGAGATTTGTGGATTCAAGCCACATCCTTTGTGTTGGGTTGAGAGAGTGAGCTCAAGAGCGACTTTGTGAGCTAACAAGAGCATTCCAGTAGCTTGAGCACTTTGGTTTCGCGTCTACAAGCTTTGAAGCATATGTTACTCTTGGATGTTTGCCTCCTAGACGGCTAGGTGTAGCCGGCTAGCTCCCAAGGTTGTGGTGAGCAACGGGAAGTTTGTGAGGGCTATGATCTTGCCTCTTCATGAAAAAGATCGCCTTAGTGGAAAGGAGGAAAGTGGTTGAAAGAGACCCGACTTGCTGTGGGAATTCTCCCTTACAAGCTCCTCAATGGAGACGTAGTCGTTCCGTAGTGGGTGGTGAACTTCGGGAAACAAATCCTTGCATCTTTGTGTGGTTTGCCTCTCTAAGTTGTTTTTGCATCATATTTTATTTGCTTCCGCTTCGACCTACTTAGGTGTGCTACTTGTGTGTGTGCAGGGGTCATTACCTTGCTTGTGATCATCTATAAAGGCTACTCACCAAGTTTGGTTTGTGCAGAAGTCAAGAGGAGCTTGAAGTTGTTTTTGCAGGTGCTCTGTGCTACACCGGTCTGACCGGTGCTAGGCAACAGTCTGACTGGTGCCTCCTGTGAAGTGAAGCTTGTGACTGGTCTGACCGGTGGACACTGACAGCTCAAGTTTTCATGGAAGAAAAGTTAAAGTCGGCCGTCTCGCCTATTCACCCCCCTCTAGGCGACATCAAGGTCCTTTCACATACTGTGAGTTCTGTAGAATATTTGGTCAATAATCTTGCTATAACATGTCTTTATGTGGGATATATGTATTAACTCCAATCCACGTCTTATCCTCTCCTCTTCTCCTGCTCACGCCACTTCAACACCGACCTAGAGCAACGCCAGCAGAGGCCCGCCTCATCCCTCGCCTGCGCTCGCGCCCGAGCAACACTAGCGCCGCTAGCTGCGCCTTCACTTCCACCTTCGCCCATGCATGTGTCGACGGTCGCGCTTCCACCTCCCATGGAGCCACGCATGGTGGCGACCCTGATCTCTAGCCACGCTGGGGGAGGCCCGCGTCGGCTGTCGGAGCAGCGCTAGCAACGGTAGCCACCGCATCGAGCGTCGGTAGTTGCGCCTCCGCTTCCTCATTCGCTTGCACCAGCATCGGTGGCTGCATTGCGCACTGGCAGGCATAACTCTACCCCCGCCTCGACTAATTTTCACCATCGTCCCCACAGCTCGGGCGACCGCGCCTCCCACACACTCATCGACGACAATGAGCTAATCTGCCCTCACCCAACGGCCTCGCCACCCGCGCGCTCTTTGACAACGAGCTCTCTTTCTTGCGCCATCTGGTACCCAAGGACCACCCCTTCGATCGCATCCGTCTCTAGAGGATGAGATGCACATGGTGGGCCCCGCTGTTGTGTGAAAAGGTGTGTAGCGACTCTGACTAGGTTAAGTGACACTTATTTCTCTCTCATGTCTTCTCTTTCCTATGTGGAGGCTTGTAGACACGCATTACGGGTACACTTTAGTCAGTCCCAAGCACTCACGATAGGTGTAGTTAGACTCTTTATAAGAGTCCAGATTGAAAGAGAAATGGGGAAGAGTGATTGAGTTGCCGCTAGACCTAGTGAGGGTTGGTAGCATTCATCATGATGTTATTGTAGGGTTGGGGCTCCCTATGTTATTGTGATGAATGTTATTTCTCCCCCATGTTATTGTCGGCCTTCTTCTTCTTCTTCCCTTCTCCTCATGTTATTGTAGGGTTGGGGCTCAGGAGGAGTCGGCGGCTAATGCGAGGAAGTTGGTGATCGGGATAAGAAAGTCGAGGCCAGGGCACGAGGAAGTGGCGGTAGCCTGTGTGAGGAGATCGAGATTGGGGCACCAGATGAACATGCAGCAAGAGGTGGAGATGGTTGTCGTGTGGAGCACGGGTGCCACTACGGGTGTCGGTGCGGAGCAGGACTGCTGTCATGGTCCACTTTCGTCAGAGGCAGAGCACGTCGTGAGGACGTATGGCACGGACGCCGGCTTGGGGAGGAGCTACTTGTGTGCCCTCCAACGTTGGGGGGAAGGAATGGGGATTGACCACCATTGGTCATGGTCGAGATGGAGAGACTGTCGGCATGGAGGAGCACCCGTGGTAACAGTTGAGATGGGAAGGACGATGCTTGAGAGGGCCGACATCGGCTACCGGATGCGGTGGGGAGAAGGTCGAGTTGCACCGCGAGCGAAGGAGGGGTGCGGCCGCTGATCCGCCAACTCTCAGCACGGGGCATGACCGGATGGAGGAGCACATGTTGGCTCGAGGTAGATGGTGAGAAGATGGGAAAGGAGAAGGAAGATGACTATACGATCAACTAAAGTTAAACAAAAATAAATGCTATAGTAAACCCCATTAGATGGGTAGATAGAGATTTGTTTACAACTGAATTGTACAAGTTATAGAGAGGACATTCTTTATGGGGTGATTGGCAGTCTGCATAGGACTAAGCCTAGCTAACGTAAGCCCATGGACAGCCCAAGCCAGGCTTGACTCACCATTTTGGCCTGTGATTGGTAGCTCGCACAAGAGGGTGGGATGCCTAATTGGAGTCTATCTCATGGTGTTTGGTAAGCTAAGTTGAGTGGGCTCACCACTTTCCTAGCTCAGGTGTTCTCACTGCCCTCTTCCTTTGTCTCTCCCATCTTCTTTCTTGCTCGCCTTTCAACGACCGCGACGGCGCGACTGCTCCCTCGTCTTCCTCGTCTTCTTCTTTCGAGCCTGAGTCATTGCCGGAGCTTCACCAGTAGTCTGTCTCCCATCAATTAAAAACCTAAATCGCTGCCAAAGCTAGCGCGACGCTGATTTCCCGTACTCGATTCATCACAGTTGTCGATTTCCTGCACTCGATTCTCTGCCAGGAGCTCCCCATTAATCAACCGAAGCTCCATTGTCAGTGGTTGTGGTCGTGGCCATTCCGCCATCAGAGCACCACCAATTGAGCTTGTCGGAGCCAAGGAAGTCGATGCCGTCGACAAAGCTCCAACTCTGGAAAATGGAGATCTGAGGTGGCCACAAATTGACATCCAACAAGCCCTGTCGCATTGGTCTCCATCGCCGGCAGTCGAGGTAGGCGTGCGAGCACTACCACACTAGTCTTCACCGGCGGCTGGGACTCCGCCAGGAGTGCGAGCGCCACTGCGCGAGTCTCCATTGTCGACTAGGACTTCGCTAGGCGTGCGGGCACCGTCGCACAGGTCTCCACCATGGCACCGCCACTTCTTTCCTTCCCTACACACCTCTGCTTGCGTGCCGCTGAGGAGGTGAGCAGAACGAGCAAGTTGGCCCGGTGGAGCGCTAGCCCAGGCTGCACACGTAGAAACGAGCTTGATGAGCGTTTCCAGCCATGCATCTCGGACCGACTCTTTTGCATAGATGAAGCCTGGCTAACTCCTTATTCAGTCTACAAACATGGATAAGTTGCACTCCATAAGCCTAGATAGAGGCTTATGCAATATGCCAATCACCCCTATAACCATTTCGGTTGCCCTCAATGCACAGTTTCATGACACAGATGGAACTCCCTTCACATCTAATGAAACACTGTTATTATCTCTCATTGCTATGTAGTATCAACGTATGTTAAGTTCCTAACTAGAATAAGGTAAATTTTACCGTCTATCATCTAAGCACTCCTTTACTATTGGCATCTTGTGCGATGTGACCCTCGATGAGATACCGAGGAGGAAAGCTTGTAATTCTCTATCTGGATCTCTAAAAATATTTTTATACTGAATTTAACTCGAGCAGACTTTCTATTTTCACTCTCCAAATCCTAAACTTTGCCTCTTCATACACATTGACGTGTGGGACCCACACATCCCGCCTTTCTCCCCCAAGTAATCTACTCTTCCATTATTTTCTTTTTTATTTTTATTTCTATTACTCCATTTATTTCTCTTTCCATTTTCCTTTTCCTCACTTATTCCTTTTTATTTCTCCTCCCGGTCCTTTTTGTCCTCTTACCAACCTATCCTCTCTTCCTTATCCATTATTCTTCCCTTCTTCTCAATGTCGCCCCTTGCCCTATGAGTCACCTCCTCGCCCAGACGCCCACTCTTTCCGTCGGCCGCCTACTATTTGCCCTCGACCTCCCTGCGCTCATGGGCCACCTCGCTAATGGCATTATTGCCTCTGCCCTTGGCTGACTACCACCACCACTTGTGTCACTGATAGCCCTGCAAATGGTGCGGGGTGGAGCGCTCCTCCTGCCGACCCGCCGCACCGTCCGCACGAAGCCAGGTTCAAGGGTCGGCCCGCTCCGTCTGGGGACCTGACCCGCATGATCCACGGGTAGCCAGGGTTCGACCCTGCCGTCTGTCACGCATACCCTGCTAGTTGCTCCGCAGCCGACGCTGGCTGGCTTGCTACTGCCTAGGCGCCCTCACGCAGTAGACGTACTCCCTCCGTCCCATAATAAATGCAATTCTAGGACTCGGCACGCAAACCAATATGAGGTGTGAAATGACCAAACTACCCCTTGTCTCTTATGAGAATGATCTAGATATTAGCTTGTCTTTTGTGTGAGAAGCTTCTAGAGCCTATTGTCTTTTGTGGTTAGTTAGTCAAAGTTGCATTCTCTGTGGGACAAAATTCAAATCCTAGAATTGCATTTATTTTGAGACGGAGGGAGTATGAATTTTCAGGCAACTTAGCTTGATGGATCGCTACTGTCCCAGCGCTTCCCAGGAGTGTTTTCTCTGTTTTTTTACGTTTCCTTCTTTCTTTTTTAAGTATTTTTTCTTACTTCAGAAAAGAAATCACCAATGGTAGCACATGCTTCTTGATCCCTTCGCCGATTGATGAAAGTTGCAAGGGCTCTAAATTCAGACCGGGACAAAGGCGGTAAAAGTTCTCACTTGCAAGTCAAACAGGAACTCAAATGAAAGAAGAAATAAAATAAAAATTGAAAGGTATTTGATAAAAAAGAGGTAACAATTGACTTGAAGTCTTCGTTTAATCATGAATCCTGATCCGACCAAACTGACCTTAACCAAACCAAACATTGAGCCTTGCAGTCTTGCAGATCAGCAAGCACCAATTCTCACAAAAATCACCTCAATCTATTGAACTTTGAAGTCAATGAATCCAATAAATCAGCTCTTAACTTCTGAATTAAACCCAAGTACCAACCCAGCTAACTCATCCTGTTGGCCCAGGAACTCCAAAGGATTAAAATGGGTCACTGGCTCACTGCTGAATTCTGATGATGCATGCCGATTTTGGCTGCTCTTCCAACCAAGATATATACAGCGGTGTTTCAGAAAATCCTGCATTTTCTTTTCCCCACAAGCACGATTGACCAGATTGCAAGCAGGTCACCAATATAATACAAGTAAAACCGACCCTGACCATCGAAACTTCAAGCAACGACGTCTACGCTAGAGCACTTTTGCCGGCGCAAACGTGAAGGAGGCAGCTCTGGACGGCGGCGAGTCTGACTTGGAGGGCGGCAAGCCCGTTCTGGTGAGCAGCGAGGAACCAGAATAAGGTGGGTGGTGTGCTCAATCTCACAGGCGACGAGGACGAGCGGCATTGCGAGAGTACTGGCCGCCGCTGCGAGAATGCGAGGTTCGCCCTAGGATATCCGGGGATCAACAGGGTCGTGACCCTGTTGCTCCTCATTTTGGGGTCGGCCCGCTCCGAGGCCGTGGAATAATTTGAGGAGCGGATCGACATCACGGGAGGGGCGATCCGAACCCCTTGCAGACCTAGTCACTGAGCTCGACATACGACCCATATTCCTCCCTCCTCCCACTGAGATAATTCTGTACTATCGCATAAACCACTCCATTTGGTCATTAAGCGATAATAAAGAATCATCCCGTTGAGTGTTGCTGGGTCATAGCCCGGTAAATCACTTGAAACACACAAAGAGGATCCAAATGTATACATTATTACTCCCACGAAGGAGAGTCCAGAGTACCTTACAAATTAAAGCAATCTTCCCCGTAGGGTCCATTATTACAAACCATGGTTCTTGACATGAAAGTAAATGGTTCAGAGTTTATTAAAACAACGGAATTAACTAAATGACACGATAAGCATCATAGGAGGTCGTCCATGATGCAATCACTCGTCGTCATCCACCCATTCCAGCTCCCAGCTAGGTGGAATTTCTCTAGGCCACACATCACATGCATTACCTGGAAACAACATTTAAATAGCAAAGTTGAGTATACTAATACTCAGCAAGGCTTGCCCGTCTAAAATAAAAGACTTCACCTCTAATCATGCAAGGCTTTTGGCTAGTGGGTTTGTTTGCCAAAAAGCTACTAAATAGTGAATCCTTACTTTCACATTTTAGCTCAAGTTCTAGTAGAAGTAATCATTACTAGATAAGCAACTATTGCAATCATGAGTTGTACAAAACAATTAATCAAGTAACAATATTCACAAAGTTCCGTCATAAAGGGATATCATGGTCAGTAGATTAAGTAGTCTCATATAACGGTGAGAGACTAACAATCGATTGATTTAAACCTTGCAAGTTAGACCTAAACACACGGGAGGTGCCCTCACTAAGAGTTCACCAACCAGGCGGTTCCCGTCATTCTCCGTTTTGGGAATAATAGCTCACAGTCTTAAGTACAAGGTTTATCTGCGCTAGGCCACCAAGGTCACCCAGCTCACGCATGCACTCAGGTGGCGAGCCCGGGGCCGCAACCCTAAGATTAGTGATAGTAAAATCCCGTACCACCTCATTTAGGTACTAGGCTTACCGTGTCCATTTCCGACAAGTGCTTAGTACGTTCAAACACTTAACCAATGAAGCCACTGGACCGAAGCCTAAATCCAATGCTCTTACCACATGAGCAATCCATTAATAAATATGGTGATTCCATAAAGGAGATCCTATTCTCGCGAGTGACGAACATCACTCGACTTGTACCGGATCCTTAGAGCATAGCAACTAGCAACCTAGCATGCTAGTAAAAGATCATAGGTACTTAGGAATCGTGCAACTAGAGTTTCAAATCAACTCCTAAACGTAAATGCACATGGATAAGCAATGATAAATTCAAAAGCTTAAAAGAAACACATAGGTTAATGTTTAAACCGGGGCTTGCCTTCGTCAGCACAAGCAATCACACAAACTTCCAGATTTTGGTCCGGGTCTTGATCTGTGGACACGTAGTGTACATCTCCTCCTGCTCCCTCGTCCTCGTCAGTCGGTACGAGCGTGTAGCTACTGTCAGGAACTTCTACACGGAGGATGCATATGAAATAACTAGTGGTGAAATTAATTTAATTTAATTAAATTAAAACAACAACACATGATAACAAGAAGCACATGGTTGACCACATTCACCTTGACAAAAATATTCATCACTTTTCCTTTTAAAGATTATTATGAAGGGATTTATTTATTCTTCTCTTTATAGTGATTGTGTACATATTTAAATAAACAATTTATTTATTTGCACAAACAGCAAGGAGGTGGTTTTCAACTCTGAATTTATTTTCACAACACATCCATAGGGTTCAAAAAGATAAAAGGAATGGTTTTCCAATTAAACTTATCATTAATCTTATAATGGCTTCTTCACTTTTATTCACCAAAATAATTTATGAAAAGCCATGGATGGTGCTCATTGAGCTCAAAACTCTACTTCATGCCACTGAACCAGCAAGCACAAAACTTGATCTATGAAAAATAAATCCACCACAATTAACATTTCTAGCTACCACAAATGAGATAAATGCATCCAAAAATAAATGCATCACTTCTGGATCCAAACTTTCTCCTACGCCATCTCTGAACTAAAACAAGGCTAGGAAACCAACAAACACAACAATAGCTATTTTAGATCTTGAACTAAGCATTTATGATTAAAAACAAGCATAAATTAGGAACATATATTTGTAACAGTCCAATCATGATTAATTCAAGCAAGGTGCATCTAGGCATTTCGTGACTATTCACAGAAGTTGAGCTCACAATTCTATTTAATTTTTGCGACAAAAATCATTAAGGCAGAAATAGCATAAATACAAGATAAATCATAATAAAATATTTACTCAGTAACTTTGTGCCAATTTTTGTGCAGAGCCAACACATGCCATCTACAACAACATATCCAAAATTCAGTTCATTATCACACATATATATATATTTTGAACTACAACAAAAGTGGTTAACCTAATTTCAATTTTTCATGCAAAAACTATAACTCAAAAGTATATACATGCTTTGCAAAAGATGTTGGCCTACTCACAAGGAAGCCAACAAAATTGGTTTTGTATATTTACGATTTTTTGTGATTTTATATGAATTTTCCAAGATCCAGTCAAAAGCTACCAAGGATTAAAGAATCTATTTACTAATAGACCCTTGGAAAGATTTGGAAGTTCACAGAAATACCCTCTGTTCGCACAGAAGCCCCTGGAACTCGAAAAGTTCAAGCAATTGGGTCCCTGGGAGCTAGGGGTGGCGCCGCCGGCCGGAATTCGGCGAGGTCGGCGTCGGGGCTGACCAGGGAAGAGGTGGAGCGGGGTCTAGGGACCACGTACGACCAATTTGTGTGCTAATTTGGGGCAGAGAGGCGACGAGAGGGTGCGACCGGTGGAGTAGGGCGGCAGGCGTCGTTAGGGCTCGGGCGCCGGCGAGATTATGGGTCGGCCTGGACAACAAGCAGGTGTGGGGGCTCCATTGGGTCTTAGGGAAGCCGCTTGGGTGGCTGGGCGGCTAGGAATTGAAGCGGCCAAAGGAGCTCGACATCGACGACAACAATGGTGCCGGCGGCAGCGCTCTGGTGCTCGCGTGAGAGGGAAGGAGGGGCTCTTAAATAGCGCACATGTCTTGGGGAGGAGGTCACGACCAACGCACACGTTGGCCACAGGAGTCAATGCATGGGCCGGAGAGGCGGTGGCGCTGTGCTTGGCGTACAGCGGCGACGCCGTTGGGCGGGCGGCGTGGTCGGCGCGGCACCACCCGTGCACGCGTGGTGCAAAGGGAGAGGGTCGAGATGGTGGTGTGACTGAGGCGGGCCCACTGTGCACGTGTGGGGGAGCGTGCCCCTTGGCGTCCAGGCCCATCCCGCGGCGCACCGCGTGGACGGTTCGTGTGCGACGCGTTCTGGTGGTGTCCCAATTCGGTTTGGCCCTGTATGACACACATTTTCTCCAACTTTTGTAACAAAAGTGCTACAAGAAGTGAATAGCAAAGTTGAAGATCAAGCTACCCTCTGTAACTTTCACAAAGGCTCATAGGTGTTTTGAGCAACATATTTTGCACAAAAGGCTTGCCAACTTGGAACTTTTCATGGCGCTGATGAATAGTGGTGTGTTGCGTTGACCAAGGTTTTAAACCCTTTTCCACTTCGAATTTCAAATGCCACTCAACAAGAAAGTTGTGTCCCATGACAAACTACACAACTTTTGTATTGGGAGAATTTGAAGTGTTTAGGTGAAATTCAGAGAACGCGACAAAAGTTCTAGAAAGGTCCTTGGACATAGGTTGACTAGGATTTTGACTACACCTTTGACCAAGGTTTGACCATTAGTGTGCGATGACTTGATTAAGATGATCATTAGTGATTGTTGGCTAGGTTTTCGAGGTGATGGCCTAGGTTGACCAAAGTTTGATCAAAGTCCACGTGTTTGACTTGATTGACTCGGTCATTAGCGTTAAGTAACCCTAATGAAAACCTAGGGCGTCATAGCTGCCAACCTCTATTGTTCAGCTTCATACTCATAAGGCTCATTCTTGGCAAGCCATCCTCCATGCACCTGTCTTTCTAGTTGGCCATCCAACCCTTCCCACTAGTGTGGGGCCTACCCGTATGCGAACCAAAATGCTTCGCCAGGTTTGACCACCACATGCTGGTGGTCCATAGCAACTCAGGTTCGAGCCCTCCTCGAAGTCCTAGTGCAGCACACACCAAAACTGATGATCAGGTTGCATACAAATATGTGTTTTCAATATTATTTATATGGATAGAACGATAATTTCATAGACCATCCAATGGTACGGATCCCGCATAAAAAATCCATCTGAGTCAATAGGAATTATGGCAGAACCGCTCAAGTAAAACCGGTTTAAGTGCGCTAACCATCCACTTGGTCATCACTCAATTAAAACAGTGCAACTTAACAGTCTATCGAGTCAAGCCCAATGCAAATATTGAAAATGTAGATCGAACTAGTATGCAAATACTCACACGAAGGCATTGATGAATAACATCACGGGAAGCCAACCATGATGTCCAACTAGGAGGAAGTTGGCTTGTCCAAGTCAGACTAGCAACCATCTCATCAATTGCACTACTTGTAAATAATCAACAAAAGCAAGACTGAGTATACTAATACTCAGCAAGACTTAACTGTCCAACGATTGCTACTTCACGAACTTCTAGACATGCAATGTGTTTGTCTAGTAGATTTATTTTGCCAAAAAGCAACTAAGAGTTGTAGCATCGTGATCTAGGTTGATTAATCATATATTCTAAATGTGCAACATCTAAGCAAGCATGTTGAGCAAACTAATTTAATTCAAGCATCCATATTATTGTTTCATCATGCTCCACTTCTTACCAAATGAATAGCAATAGTTAAGCAATCTCATTAGTTGTAAGAAATAAATAATTCAAACCGAGTTTCTTAACCTTGCAAGTTGGACCTAAACATAGGAGATGTGCATACTCAAACAATGTTATCTGGTAGCCAGCTCTGCTGACCGGCCTCACAGTTGTACCCACATGTGTACAACAAAGGATTAAGAATAGAGAGAGAGAGGGAGAGAGAGAGAGAGAGAGAGAGAGAGAGAGAGGGAAGAAGGGTTCCTTCCCACGCCAATCGGGTACTGGGCTTACTAATCCCATGTCCTGACATGTACTTCGTACGTTCAAAAGTTTAACTACCAACACCGTTCGACCTTAGACAATTTTATGATACACAAAGGGGGCAGCAACATGAACCAAAAGTCCCCTTCTATCAATCTTATGATTCCAATATAAGGTACAATATTAAATTCCTATAACTCACGAGTGACAGGAGATCTACAATATTAAATTCCTATAACTCACGAGTGACAGGAGCTCACTCGACTTTTACCGTGTCCTTAAAGCATGGCAACTAGCGACCTATCATACTAGTATTTCAGATCATGGTACCTAGGATCATACAACTAGGGTTTTAATTCAACTCTTGAAACTTAAATGCATATGATAAGTAAAACATAGTTGCAAGTTATAAAACTGGGTTGTGCTCTGGAGCTTGTCTTCTTGCTCACTAGCACCCTTGGGCTCTTTGGGGACTTGGTCTGGGCCTTGATGCCCTTCAACAATGTTCACTTCTCCCTCAAGTTGTCCTTCTCCTTGTTTCGAGACGAGCTCGTAGTTTTGTACACGAGTTCCACATGGGGGTGCATTCTGAAATTAGAGTTAAAGCATGGTTGCATGAGTAACCACATTCACCTAGATATACTCTTACTCATACATTTCTACACAAGCATGGATATTGGTGTGAGATTTATTATTCGATTTCTTAATGATGATTTTCTACACATCTAAGATTTTAAACACATAAACCTTCACCAATGCATGTGTTCTGTTTTTGGGTGAGGTTTGGTGAAGCTTATCATTTGATTATGTTTCAAAGAAAAGATTTACTTAAATTTTCTTTTATTTCAAGTTTATAGTTGCTTTAACTTTGGATTTTGACATTTTTAGAAACATTGTGAAGGTGAAATTTAGAATACATGTACATCATGTTTAGTTAGAGTTACTATCCAAAGTTCAATTCCAAAAAACAAATAGTTCTTAAGTTACAAATTGTGCAAGATTTAAAAGCTAACTTCTTCTTATCTTTACTCAGAGAGTTTCTATTCTTATTTGTGTTCAAGGTTTTTATGGTAGCATGCCTATGTGTAGGGTAGGTTCTCATTCTAACTTAGCCCTAAAAGACTAGTAGAATTCAAACCTAATATTTAAATAGATTTAACAACTAAAAATGAAAAGAGAAGGTTAAACAAGTCTAAAGCTACCCAACTATTTATCAGAGGTGACGCTACTCATGTATATGCTACTAAAGAAAGTTGAACCTTAATTAATTAACAGATAAATTAAAACAATTGATAAACCATTGTTGTGACATAAACTAAGATTCCTTATGACTGAAGCTAGAGCATGAATATTTGTGCAATTTTTATTTTTCCACACAGAGCTAAGCATAAGCATAATAACAACATATTCAAATTCAGCATCAAATATCAGATGTAGAATTTGGACTATTTCATATTGCTTTAAACCTTCATTTGAATGTAGTTCAAAAAACTACACATCAGTAGTATATGCATGCTTTCTGGAAAGTGAGAACACATAGAAATTTAATTTGTATTTTTTTTACCAAAGCTCCTATAGTTTAGTTTGTTAGAGGAGTTGAGGTATGGTCGTACCAGTAGATCCAAGTTTGATTCCTCATTGGAGATGGGGGATCGATCCTCGGGAGGAGGAAAATTAGAACGAAGATTACTTGTGCAACGCCTGACATCGGTGGGTAATTAGTCCTGAACTCTATGATTATGTTCAGATTTGAGATTGCTTGAGTTGCATTAAGGTGTTGTTCCACCAAAATATACTAAGCTCCTAAAACTATATGAAGTTGAATTGCTCCAAATATAGTTTTGGAGTCAACGTATTTAATACATTGGTTAGGTCATGTGCAATGTGCCTCTTCATGTCGTATGTTATTGTAGTTTTTGCAGTAAGCCCCAACGATGCCTGTAGGCCGAGGTCTTGTCGTCTGATGAGACGACGAGGACAACTCATGGCCCGAGGTAAGACACCGATTTTGGTAACGTTGTATGGCTCACAAGAGGTAATTTGTAATCCTACCATCCGATCTAATCAAAAGGACTCGCAGTGTATCACTGCATCTTGATATTGCTTACATGTAAAGAATTAAACATGTTGCAGGTGACTCTAATCTGTGGGTTGTACAACTTGTCTTTTTAGTTGTGTGTATGTTAGATTTGAGACTCTCACATACAACCTGTCTTTTTAGTTGTGTATATGCCCATTTTGGAGTTGGCTGCTCCTCCGTTCCGTCACGTTTGCGTGGAGATCGAAACACTGTCCAAGTGGGTCAAATATGTAGTGCAAACCACATACTAGGTGAAAACCTGACAACTCAAATTTTTGCAACTTGAAGTGTACAATGATTGCAACTCAAACACTGGCCAATTGCAACGGGTGATGTACACTACTTGCCGCACTACCCATACCCACCTTGGTACTGTGCACTTTCCCTTCAGTTGCAATTGCCCTAGTGATTCAAGATAGCGATGTAGGTCGGGTACCTAGGAGAACAATTCAACCAACGCCTCCACACCAAGCGCAGGGCGCATATACACACCCCAAACACAAAGTAGGGTATTACACTATCTTGGCGGCCCGATCCTGTATAAATTTGTGTCATGTGTCCCTGTATTTACTATTCGATTTAAGTCCGGCGATCCCTCGCTACCTGCTTTCCTATCGGTACCTGCCGGATCGAGCTGCAAAATCTTAAATTTCCAGAATTGCAGTAATTTGCATATTTATCCGCTGCTTGCGTTGATCGGGCCGCACCGTTTAGTGGCCCACTTGTAATTCCTTTTCAGCCCCACCCAACACGAGGCGCGGCCCAGAAACCAGTCATGACGACCGCACCTCCCGTCCCACCCGTCAGCGAGCTCGAATGGCACCCGGCCCCACTTGCCAGCGACGCGCGAGCATCATCCCGTCCCTTCTAAGCCCTAGTCAGACCCCGCCGCCTCACCCCAGGTCCCCAGCCGGCTGCCTCCAAATTCCCCCCTCCCCCGAAGCCCAAACCCTAAACCTAAACCTCTCATCCCCGCCGCCGCCACCACCACCACTTTTGCAGCCGCCGCGACTCCCTCCCCAGACGCCGACGTCCCCCGCCTCGGATCGAAGCAGTGAGTATTTTTCGTCCCTCTTCACGTTCCCCGTGCTCGATTCGGCCCGTTTCGCTTGGTTTCTTTCTGTCACTTTGGGTGTTGAGTATTTCTGATCGCTTTGGGTGTTGTTTGTTCTGGTGTGCGCTGCAGATGTCGTCTGACGATGAGGTCCGAGAGGAGAAGGAGCTCGACCTCTCATCCAACGATGTCGTCACCAAGTACAAGGCCGCCGCCGAAATCCTCAACAGTAAGTAACCTCACCTTCTCGCCAACCTTATCATTCTTGTGATTGACCTGCTGTCGTAGCTGCCGGTTGCCTGGGGTAGAAGGACAGTGTTTGGATTTTTTTTAGGACTGGTTGCTGCTGGTATATTTGAATTGATGTCGGTAGCTGGATTTAGCTGTTTGGTGAGTAATAAGGTGGTGATGGCAGTTTTTTGAAAAATGGAAATTGATATGTAGAAGTGGTTCATATTGACCGTGATGGGAGTTTTTGGGAAATATAAATTGGTATCTGATATCAGTTGTGGGGCCTTATCCATTTTGGGTTGCAGAGGAGGCTTACACTTGGAATACATGACTATCTGTTTGCTCCATTTTCTTTGGAATTATTTTTTGTGTTCTGTTTTGTATGCTTTTTAAGTTCAAGTGCATGCTTTTGATGACGTTCTCTGATAGAGTAAACTCTCATGGTTGTGGTAAGCTCACAAAGTTATTAGATTAGTTTTTGTTTCGGACATTGGTGCTTCCTTTAGCATGATAGTTCATACTAACATCAGAAAGGTAATGCTAAGTGTCTTCTCCCTTTTGGAACAGATGCTCTGAAGCTGGTTGTATCTGAGTGCAAGCCGAAAGCCAAGATTGTTGACCTTTGTGAGAAGGGCGACACTTTCATAAGAGAGTAATGAGTCTTTCTGCACCTTAGTTCTCTTATATGCTACTTGCTTGCTAATTTGCATCCTTACATGGGCTTCTTTGTTGGAAATAGGCAAACTGGGAATGTTTACAAGAATGCCAAGAGGAAGATTGAAAGGGGCATTGCTTTCCCAACCTGTGTATCCGTGAACAACACAGTCTGCCACTTCTCACCACTTGCCACTGATGAGGCAGTTCTCGAAGAAAATGATATGGTTAAAATGTAATTATCTTGCTCCAACTATTTCTGTGATGTTTCTTCCAGGGAATTCTATTATGATCCTCAAACAATTCTGTTTCCTTTTCTCAGAGATATGGGCTGTCATATTGATGGTTTTATTGCTGTGGTGGCTCATACTCATGTAATTACAAATGGGCCTGTCACGGGAAGAGCAGCTGATGTTCTTGCTGCTGCCAACACTGCAGCAGAAGTTGCCATGAGGCTTGTGAGACCTGGGAAGAAGGTGCTCTTTTAAAAGTTATATTTTCTTTATAGTTTTTGTCTGATCCTTGCATATTCTTTATGCTTTCTCTGTTTACGCTCCTAGTATCTGAAAAATGTTAAATTGGTGTCCTAACTAAGCATGTACTTTCTTGCTTTGTATGTGTCTGTTGTTGGTTTTGTTACCAACTCTGTGTTCATATCTTCTTTAGAACAAGGATGTTACCGAAGCAATTCAGAAAGTTGCTGCTGCCTATGATTGCAAAATTGTTGAAGGTGTTCTCAGCCATCAGCTGAAACAATTTGTCATTGATGGTAACAAAGTCGTGCTCAGCGTCTCCAATGCTGACACTAAGGTGGATGATGCTGAATTTGAAGAAAATGAAGTATATGCAATTGATATTGTTACCAGCACTGGAGAGGGGAAGGTGAGGATTTCTGTTACTTGCAGATGATGCTTCTGTTTTTCCTGCTTGCTCACATTTTTGTTGGATTTTCATGGCAGCCCAAGTTATTGGATGAGAAGCAGACCACCATCTACAAAAGGGCTGTAGACAAGAATTATCACTTGAAGATGAAAGCATCCAGGTTTATTTTCAGTGAGATCAGCCAGAAGTTCCCTATCATGCCTTTCACTGCCAGGTTAGTAACTGCAAATTGACTTTTGAGTTCTGATGCCATTTTTGTTGTTGCATCAACTGAAATATGAGTTTATAAATTGTCACAGGGCATTGGAAGAGAAACGTGCGCGCCTAGGCTTGGTGGAATGCATGAACCATGAGCTATTGCAGCCATACCCAGTTCTTCATGAGAAACCAGGTAGAGAAAGTCTCCTTTACACTTGAAACACTGAATTAGCTTTTCAACATGTCTTGACTTCTTTACCTGGGTTCTTTACACCTACATAGGTTTGTGGGTTTATGATGTAGATTCTGTAGTCAGTGTAATCTAGTTAGTAACAGTATTAATATTAAGTGTTTGAATCATGTAGGTGATCTTGTTGCACACATAAAATTCACTGTTCTGCTGATGCCAAATGGATCGGATAAGGTTACATCACATCAGCTACAGGAGTTACAGCCTACAAAATCCATTGAAGACAATGCTGAGATAAAGGCATGGCTTGCTTTAGGGACAAAATCAAAGAAGAAGGGTGGTGGAAAGAAGAAGAAAGGTTGTTCCAGTGAACACAAAGCTTCTTTTTTTTCTTTCATACTGCCTCTTATTTTGTGCCAAATCTGATCTTTGATAAGCAGTTGCATGCTACTTTTATTTTGTGCCTTCTGTCTATACATGTTTTTATTTTCCTTGGACTTAGCCACGATTGTTTGTTCATGAATATAGGCAAGAAAGGAGATGCAGCAGAGCCAATGGAGGAGGCGACAAATGGTGCTCCAAGCCAAGAATAATTCTGATTTTTGGAATTGCTACCTCTAGTTTTTTGTTCATGTTCCTTTGCTGCATCTGATGGTGTTATATTACATTCAGTTGTGGAAAAATTGAGTACTGTTTCAAGTGTCTAAGAAATGACGCATCCTTCTGGACATTATCGCATCTAATGACAAAGATAATTATCCATGAGGCATGCCCACTGCTAGTTTGTTTTGCCTAATCTCACTTAGGATAATTTAGAGGTAGTACCAGCCTGAAAAATCGTAGTGTTTGAAGGAACTGACGCTTTCAGATGGACGCTCTTTGAATGTGCTAGCAATTTCTTTGATGTAGCATCAGGATAATTGTTTAGTTGTATCAATGTTTACCTCAAGGTAAATGTTTTGACTCTTCAATTTGCCTCCAATAACATTTACTCCTTGGGGTGTTTGGATTGAGGGGTAAATGTAGATGTGTATGGAGAGAGGGCTGGTGTCAACCATTATTTTGCTCTAATTTGCTACAATTTAGGTTCTATTAGGAGGTAAAACATTTGCCTTACCCCATTTTCCCTACATGTTTAACACCTTAGGAATAAATTTGGGATAATTTGTCTCATTTGTCCCATTTACCCCTCCATCCAAACACCCTCACGTCACATTTAGGGATGATAGTTTTACCTACGGGTAAGGGTACCCGCGCGTACCCTACCCTGTTGGGTAAGGGTACGGGTATAGAATCTACCCGCGGGTAAGGGTACGGGTATAGAATTCTACCCGCGGGCAAGGGTAAGGGTATGAAACTCTACCCATGGGTTACCCAAGGGTACCCGCACTAAAGAAGCCCGTTGAAATATTTGACCCAAGTGGGCTCATATATCCTAACTCTAGCAGCACATCTCTTCCAACATTGGTATGTATTGACTTCACATGTTCCACTTTTTTTCAAAGTATAATTTGAATTGATCTAATGTCTATTATTTTGTGTTTTCGGGATGATGTTGAGTGTGACATCATTGATCCACGACTCATTGACTCGCAAGAATGCATTACAATTTGATCTTATTTCTTATGTTGGGATGTTGTAATTTCTTATTTGACTTTTTTATGTATCAATAAGTGTCTGATTGTGAAGTTTGAGACTTATTTAACTATCAAATGATTATTGTACTTTTATATATGAACTTAATGACATGTTTATGTTAATACCCATCGGGTGCCCTTTTACCCTGCGGGTAAGGGTAAGGATTTTTACCCGTTACGTTTGGCGGGTAAGGGTAAAAAGAGCTAGACGGGTATGCGGGTATGCCAACGGGTGGGTAAATGCTTTACCCTTATCCTACCCTGCTCATTGCCATCCCTAGTCACATTCATGGCACCTTAACCATCCGTAGGACATTGACCATCTGACGGTTCTATAATCGCGTTTAGTTACTATTTAATGTTCAGCATTAGCGACCTCAGCCTATCAGCGAGCAGTACTTTTCTTGCAGAACAAACCAAACACCACCAACCAACCAGCAGTGCTTGTATCTCTAGACAGATCAGCCACCCCAGCCAACCGACGGACCAGCCACCCCAACCAACCGAGCGAACAGTGGCACCCATTTGTTTTTCAAAAGGGCACTGCAAGTATTCAGCCTGTTCGTTTGGCTGGTGGCTGATGGCTGGTGCGGATTTATTCTGAGAGAAAAGTACCTTTGGCGGTTGCCGGTGGCCGGTTTGTTCCGAGAGAAAAGTATCATCGCTACGTAGGCGATAAGCCAAGCGAACATGGCGATTGTTTTTGGTTGTTGCACGTACGAGCAATCAAAATGTTGCATCGATGCTTCCCGCCCTGTTCGTTTGGCTAATCAGCCACCAGCAAGAAAAGATTTTCTCTCGTAACAAACCGGCCACCAAAGAACCGGCCAAAGAAGATTTTCTCTCAGAACAAATCAGTACCAACCATCAGCCACCAGCCAAACGAATATGTTGGGGCCGTTCTGCGGCATAAAAAGGTTATACTCTCAAAATCCCAAATGACCAGAAAAAGAAAACTGGTTAAAGTTACATAGGCCATCAGAAAAAAAGACCTTAAGAGGCTCTAACAATCACTCACTGACTTTATGTCATGCTTGGCAACTTGGCCTAATAACGAAATTGCACATTGTTAGATGTTTTAAGAAAAAGTTACACCCAGACGGGTGAAATAATCTAATTTTTCACCTCATTATTTTCTTCTCCAATTGCAACGAGATTAAGGTGAGATCAGGGGTTCAGTGTTTTCGGGGTGGGGCTGCTCACCCTCCAACATAAAGGAGGGCCGACAGAGGTGGTGGGCATGGAGGTAGCGAGACTAGGTGGCGCAGGACGACAGTTGGGCCCGTGTTGTGGCGGGTGTGATGGAGACAATGGTAGTGGCGGTGGCTAGAGTCGACGACAACGGTAGGAGGCGACAACAGGAGAGGTAGGAAGCAGTCAGCGTGGGCTAGACGACGAATGACAGACGCAAGAGACACGAGAGGAAGAGTATGTTGAGGTGATAGAGAGGAGGAAGAGGGAGGGAGAGGAGATAAGGTAGATAAAGAAGTATTCCGAACACTTGATTTGTGACCGAATGACTCATAAATTCGAATGACTCATAAATTCAAACGAGAAGATATTCTTTTTCCAATTGAAGATGCAATGCAATTTTTTGAGTAGGCAAAATATTTAAACTATTGCAAAGTATTATATTTGTGGCTAAAAATGTTCCGTGTCAAAATCCCTTACTTGACGTAAACAAACCTAACACCGGCTATTACCGCAAAGGATGAAGTGGTACGAATACCATCTATATGTCCAACCGAAAGGATCCGACACTCAAATGGTAAAATTGTATGTAATATAGACTCATTTGCACCCGCATTCGTATCCAAATATTTAAGGTTGGATTTCTAAGATCATTGAATATCACTATTCAACACATCATTTTTTAACGAACCACACAATATAGCGTGTGTTTCATTGACATAGAAGAAAAAAATACAAGACTATTCGTATCCGAATTCGATCCTAAATTTTAGTTAGATAGAAAACACTATCTAAATTTTAGTTAGAGAGAAAACACTATCCATTCGTATCCCACACGTTTGTCGCTAATTACCGCCAACGAAGCCGGCGCTGTTTTCCAATCCGCGTGCTCGGCACGCAGTGCACCCCATCTCTCTGGTAGTGGGTCCCACCCTAGCTGGCGGCGCCTCCTCCCCTAGCGCACAAAACCCTAGCACGCGGACGCAGCTAGCCTTCGCCCCGCAAAGCTTCTGGAGACATCTTCCCGTCCCCCTCCCGCTGTAGCGTCCTTTTCGAATCGAATCGAATCGAGAAGCGCCGCAACCGCGATCATCCATGGCCGACAAGGAACCCGTCGCGGAGCGCCCCGGGGCGGCTGAGGAGGAGGAGGACGCTTCCGCCGCCGCCGCCGCCGCCGCGGGGGAGGAGGAGGACACGGGCGCTCAGGTGGCCCCCATCGTGCGGCTCGAGGAGGTCGCCGTCACCACCGGCGAGGAGGACGAGGATGTTCTACTCGACATGTGAGATGCCCCCGCTTTCCCCTCTTTTGATCCCTGGTGCGCGCGATTGCTTGCGCCGGCTCGATTAGGTGCTGATCTGATTTGTGCGGGTTGGGTTTTGCAGGAAGGCGAAACTCTACAGGTTCGACAAGGACGGCAACCAGTGGAAGGAGAGGGGCACTGGCACCGTCAAGCTCCTGAAGCACAAGGAAACAGGCAAGGTGCGCCTTGTCATGCGCCAGGCGAAGACTCTTAAGATCTGCGCCAACCACCTCGGTATCCCCCCTCTCCTTTTGAAATTCGCCGTTGTAATATGTTTCTAGCTGTTGTTTGATCCCAAAGAGTTGTGATTCTGATGCCGTCTGCTGTGCTTACAGTGGCCTCGTCCACGAAGATGCAGGAGCACGCTGGTAGCGACAAGTCCTGTGTTTGGCATGCTGCAGATTTTGCTGATGGGGAGCTAAAGGAGGAGATGTTTGCTATCCGGTTTGGCTCCGTAGAGAGTGAGTTCTGCTAACCACCTTGTTCACCCAGTTGTTTCTTGCCCCAGCTCTGTTTGACACTACAGATGGCTGAACTTTCAGGTCTCATTGTTCTAAAACTAAAACTAATTGTTTGGTCTGTGAGGATATTAAGATCTTAAGCTGATAATAGGATGCTTGCAAATTGCAAAGTGATTTACAAAGTAAAAAGGTCTTTTTAGGGTTGATTTAATGATTTTGACAATTCAGGGCTGTTCTGTCAATTAATGCTGAAGAAGCAATTTTATGTATTAAATTGCCAACCTATATGACTTTATTTTTTTATCAATTTTATGGTGACTAATGAGATTTGCTTTATTTCTTGGCCTCTGTGCATAAATAAGATGATTTGTTCATGTGTTGTACATACTAAAACCTCATACAAAAACCTCATACAAGGTCAAATTACTTATATTTGCTACAAGGCAAGATGATTGAATAGGCACTGGATATCGATATTGAGAATATTGGAATCTAGTTCAGCTAGGCGCCGAGTACTCGGCGACTACGCCCGACTAGGTGCTAGGCAATGGGTCAGCGCCTAGCACCTAGCGTCTAATTGTGGCTAGGCGCCGAGTACTCGGCGACTATGCGCTAGGCAATGGCTCAGCGCTAGATACCGCCTATCGCCTAGCTGAACCCTGTATGGAATCCAATAATTCCATGTCTTGTTAGTTGTACTGCTGAGTATTTATATTGCCACTATCCTGTCTTTATGAACAATTGTTAGTTATCTTGTTAGTTGTACTGCTGAGTATTTATATTGCCACTATCCTGTCTTTATGAACAATTGTTAGTTATGTTTCTGTGGGTGGGTTGAAAGGGGCCTGATCATATCACATCACTGGAGGTGTGCCATGTTTCGTAATCAATTATTGTTTGCAACCATACTTGCACAGTATCGTTTTACCAGTCTTTTGTCTGCATGCCATGTTTATGTGATCTAGTTACATTGCAACATCTAAGTTTTAACAAGCCCTTGGTTTTAAGCTTCTAGCTTATTCCCCTCCTACACTGAACACTCCATATGGACCTTTTTTTTGTCTTGTATAACGTTATCATCGATTTGTGAATTCCTGAGCGGTTCAGTTGAAAAATACCCAAACTGGACATTGCATCTACATTGTAAAATGTATGAGCCATACTGTTGCGTGTATGAGCATACCAGCCTAGCTTCTATGCAGTGCTTACCTTATATGTAAGATTTCAGAAGTACATATTGATATACAACCATCAAGGTCTGGTAATAGTGTGGCTGGTAGGCGGCTTGCCATTTGAGTTTCTTAAGCACAGCTCATTCACTCATTCTATATTGCTGTTCTGGTAATAGATTATATCTTCTCATTGGTGTTGCTGTATTTTTTAATGTGTGGGTTTTTTCTTTAACAAATTGTTCGATGTCCTTGTTTTGATGTGTCTTGAGCTTAAATGAGTTCTGTAAAGCAGTCATGGCTAATGCTTTGGTTTATCAGCATACTCCTTATGTGTAAGCATGTTCTCATTTGTGCTTTGTGTTGGCCCCAGTTTGGTGATAATCCTATTTTAGTGCAATGGAACTAAATATTTGCTGTTAACATCCTAATCCTACCAACTCAGTTTTTATTAGTTATTACAACATAATGTAAGTTAGTGATATTGTTTTGGGACATTCTTAGTGCTAAAATCTTTAGTATGGTATACTATTGTCTTCTGCTGTGTGTTTCTCCTCTGGTTAAAGCTGTTGTCTTCACAACTTAGTTATACTGTTAATTGGTGTTGCTGGGTGTAATAACATGTGTACTGCAATACATCAGGTCAGCATAGTACCTGAACTGCGATCTCATGTTTAGACCATGTATTTTAACCCTCTTGGATAAGTGTATTTAGCAAGCTATGCAGTTGCACTTCCACTCTCTCTGTAATGGTGTCTATTAGTGAAATGTTCCTTGCCCCCTCTTCTCATTGCTAAATTTCTAGCCATTGGCTCTTCTAAAATGTCTCTGAATTTCATTAAATTGTTCTGACATTTTTTCCTTTGCTCTTATTATATAGATTGCAAGAAGTTCAAGGATTTGGTTGAAGAGATTGCTGAGTCACTTACAAAGAGTGAAGGCAAGGAAAATGAAGACAGTTCGTCGACTGCAGGATTGCTGGAGAAGCTTAGTGTGAGCGAAAACAAATCTGAGGAATGTGTGAAGCCAGAATCCACAGAATCTGGCAAGGAGGCAGAAACTAAAGCTGAGGCAACCCCATCTGAGTAGATGGCTTAGCTGCAACTGCGCTGCAGATCTGCCTGGTGGCAAATCAGTTTGTTGGTCCTTCCCACAGGTGCAAGCTCGATCATTACCCATGAAATGCATATGCTGCTAACCCTTGCGGGGAGTCAGAGCTGTTTTTTGAGTCGTGTGTTGGTAGCGCTGAGTCAGGCTAAATTTGGATTTGGTCTGGGCTTGATTTTCTTGTAAACAAGACCATTGGTATCAGTCGGGAATGTTGGCATGTGAGTTTGCGAGTATTTCACTGCATGGATTGTTATGGATTGCGTTAAATTCATATAAGATTCATCCTATATTTTTATGTGTTACATAGAATACATCATTTCTGTCGATATTACTCGTGAGGAGATAAGTTAGACCAGGTGTTTGTATATGTGATTTTGTCTGATATGCGCGTTTCCCTGCTTCCGGAATGCTTCTTCGACGGCACCGGGGATGACGCCTTCGCCAACTGCTCACAGTTCTAGAGTCTTTGCAGCTGCTTCGATTAACATGAGCTGCTGCTTTTGCTCAAATCTGCCTCATCCCCACCCACTGCCCTAAGCAACTTCAAGAAGCGTAGTACCCTCGAGACCCTCAGCCCGTTCGTTCGGCTGGTGGCTGATGACTGGTGCTGGTTTGTTCTGAGAGAAATGTACTGCTGACTGGTTGGTGATGGCTGGTTTGTTCTGAGAGAAAAGTACTGCTGGCTGGTGTCTGATAAGCCAAACGAACAGGGCGATGTGTACGTTGCTGCTAGTGAGCGTCGTGTCGGCAATATCTTCATTGGGGAGGGGTGGTCCGCCCACTAATAATTACCTTGGCGCAGATACTCCGTACTAGCTAACCTCAAGTGCTCATCAGCAATATAGACTCGTGCTTCGGTTGCTGCGGCTCATGCGACGACGATTCCAGAAGGTACGGAGCTGCTAGCGCCCGGACGTCCAATCTGGGCGCTAGCATCGGACGGGTGCTGAGCCGCACGATTTGGATGAGGGGAGCATATCAGCCGTCGATCGGGGTTGCGAGGCGCAGAGAATGTTACGAACAACTTTTGCGATGTTGCGAAGAGATTTTCCCATGTTGCGAACCGTCGTCCGTGAAACATTCAACGAGAGATGTTGGGATCAATGTTGCGAGTTTGTCTGTGGTATTGCGAGCAGCAGGCGTGCAACATTCAGTGTTCAGAAAATAACCAGGGGCACACGAGCTCTCTTCCTCCCCCGGTCGTGGCTCTCGCAGGGGGTGAGGGGGGAGCAGGGCGCCCAAACCTTCGATCCTCCCACCGTGAGGAGTGGGTATGGCGCATATCCTCCAGGGGATCGAGTGCCCCCCCATCGGATGGAGCCTCCTCCGCCGGCCCTGGAGCCATTGTTGGACACATTGTTGGAAGGAAAGCTTCAGATCCGGTTATGATGTCCATCACTGCCCGCCCAGGTTCGTCAAGCGGCTTCCATGGGGGCGCTACGACAATTGCGCCCTACAACACGGGGCCAATGCTTCCGACGTCGTCAGCTGGGCAGGTTGGATCCGCCACACCCCGCATACACCCCCTTCAATGTTGTTGCGAGAATGTTTTGAGATGTTGGTGGGCGAGGATACCCATGTACTGCGTGATGTTGGATTTTTGGCGACTTTTGCTAGTTGTTTTGGATCCTTTTGCTGCAAATTTTGATGTTGCGTAGTGTTGCATGATCGAAACATTTTACTATGTCATTTGCAACATGTGATTGACCCTGCTGCAACATCAAATTCTGTAGGTGCATGATTGGAATCTACTGCCCTGGACTGCAGCAAGCTCGAGCGGCAACAGCGCGCCTGCGCCCTACAACACGGTGCCGATGCCTTTGTCATCCGCAGAGCAGGTTAGGTCCGCCCACCGCCACCCCCCTACAATGTTGTTGCGCAAAAGTTGAAGATGTTGGTGGGCGAGGATCCCCATGTACTGTGTGATGTTGGACTGCTAGTTTGGTATTTTTGCTAGTTGTTTTGGATCCTTTTGTTGCAAATTTTGATGTTGCGTAGTGTTTGCATGATCAAAACATTTTGGTATGTCGTTTGCAACATGTGATTGACCCTGCTGCAACATCAAATTCTGTAGGTGCGTGATTTGAATCTGCTGCCCTGGACTGCAGCAAACTCAAGCGGCAACAGTGTGGGCATTCTAAATGTTTCAGCTAACTTGACTGAGCATGTGCAAGTAATGGTTGGAGAAGAGGAGGTCTATTATGAGGACGAGGATGTTGTGTGCTCACAAACAGTGCAACCGTGTGTTGGTATGGAGTTTGACACAATAGAAGAAGCGCAAAGAGTGTACAACAATTATGCTTTCAAAATGGGTTTTAGCATCAGGGTGACATCGAGAGAATCAGCAGTAAAAGAGATAGCAAGGAACTGATTAGAAAAGAATGGGAATGCTCCCATGCTAGGAAGCCAACTCAGGATACGGAGGAGGAATCCAACTCAGGAGCTTCGACAAATGACATAACTAAAGCGGAGGGTACAAAAAAGAGGGCAGCGAGCGCTGTACTAACCACATAAGCAAGGAAGCGCAACACCATCAAAAAGTTTGATTGCAAAGCTCATATGATAGTTGGGAAAAGGGATGTGAAGTGGAGAGTAATTGTAATGTAGCCTGAGCATAGACACCCTCTTGTGAAGGGGGTTGGGGTGAGGAAACATTTGAGGTCCCACCAGAGCATATTGTAGGCTGACTATGAGTTGCTGAAAACGTTGCATCACAGAAACATCAGCACCATGCAGATAATGGGGATTCTTGGTGATTTCCATGGTGGGATTTCCAACCTTACTTTCAGCAGCAAGGATGTATTGAACATGAGGACGCGCTTGAGGGGAGGTCTGAGCTATAGAGACATGGATGCGACATTGGAGTATTTCTAGAAGCAGCAGGCTGAGAGTCCTTCCTTCTACTATGCTCCAATGATTGATGCAGATAATGCTATGCGAGGGCTATTTTGGGTTGATGGCAGGACAAGGGAGCTGTACAAGAGTTTTGGTGATTGCATATTCTTGGACACAACATTTTGCACAAATAGATACAACATGCCGTTTGCGCCTATTGTTGGGATAAATAACCACCTATAGAGCATATTACTTGGGTGTGCGTTATTGCCTGATGAAACAACTGAAACATTTGTTTGGATGTTGGAGAGTTTGAAGGAAGCGATGGGTGGCAGAGAGCCAACCAACATAATGACTGTTGACGGTTAATAGTTGTATCAAAGTACGTTTAGACTTGCAAGCGGACAAATCTCCCGTCGTAGTCAAGGGACCCTTCTTCCCTCGAGTGGTGAACCCAAGGTATCGAATTCGTGGAACAAATGTGTGACGCAAAAGATGATCTAGTAGTGCCAAGTAACTTCAATCTTCGAGAGATAAAACCTAATGCATCTAATCATAAGAATCAACACAAGAACGAATCTAATCTACTAAAGACTGGAGGTAACAAAAATAGATAGGGTAGATAAACCGATCTAGAGAGATCGGGTTGAGCCTTTTGTTGAAGTTCCAAGCAAAGGAAGAAGTAGCAAATCGAATCTCATTAGAAGCCTCTTTAAATCGTGGTTTCCCGTCCGACTCCGAAAACGCCCGCCTTTCAGAGGCTCCGTTCTGTCACAACGTACTCCTATTCATGCGGGTAGTCTAAGGCGAGTCCAAGGACAAGTCGAGTTCTTTCGGAAGGTCAGGCGTGTACCTCTAGCCACCGCGGCTACAAGAACACCCTATGTGATCTATCTTGAGAATAGATCTAGAATAAGCAAAGCCGATCGAAAAACGAAGACTTCGGAGAAACACTTGATCGCTAGAAATCAGATTCAACTTGATAATTCGACTAGTACAATGATACATGAACAAGATCACCACCGGGATCCTACCTTGATCTTTCTTCTAGCTTCGGGAACTCCGACGTGGTCTTCCTTGCAAGGTTCCCACGCCGGCTAGGGAGACCCTAGTCAACTAGCTCGACCCTCTCCTCTCCGGGATGGTGTCCGTCTCTTCTCTGCTCCTCGGCGGTCGATGACGAATTGATTGATCTGTGGCTCTTGACCCCGGGGCTATAAATAGCCTGAATGGCGGTTAGGTCAAAGGGGGAGGCAAACGGGCCCTGGACTGGGCTGGGCCGCCCGACCTGGGTCGATCGGCATGGGCCCTTCTAGGCCCAGTTGTCTGCCTACTTCGCGTGGCGTCGGTTCCCGAGTCTTCTAGATCCTTCCCCCTTCTGCATGTGGGCCCTTGTCGTCAGTTTCTCTCCGAGTTGGACGTAGCTCCTTGTCCCGCAAGATTCGACACTTTTCTGGGTAGGTCCTCGGAGTTTGTCATCTTCTCGGGTTTGGTCCCTGGGCTTCTTGGAGTCGAGTTTGCTTCATTGCATGACTTGTATGGGGCTTCAAGGTCTTGTCACAAGGTGCTTGATGAACTTATCCCGGAAGTCTTGCTTTCTACGTCAAAACCCTGCTGTCGGGGACAGCCCTGGGGGTCCCTTAAACAAATGGGGAAATCCCACTTAAAACCTGCAAAAAACCAAGGGTAAGCGCATCTTGCTTAAGCACGCACACGGAGCACGGCCCACGCCGCGGTGGCCCCGGCGGCCCACCAAGGCGGCCCACTCAAAGAACCCCTCGAGCAGGCTCCGCCTCGCTCGAGGGTGCACACCTCCCTCGAGCGGGCTCCGCCCCGTTCGAGGGCGTACGCTTACCTCGAGCGGGCTCCGCCTCGCTCGAGGGTCCACCACGCCCCCGAGCAAGCTCCGCCTCGCTTGAGGGCGCTCCGCACGCGCACGCCCGTTCCCATACGCGGGTACAGGCATTTAATGCTCTGACAACGGCGGGGCGGCGCCATCATGCGCCTGGGACTCATGCCTCGGTCCTGTTGCACCAACTCCCTAGGAGGGAACCCATCCCCGCCACTGTGGGGGACTGTGCGACGTGGCCGGCGCTAGCCCCGTGACGCCACGCCGCCTACTCCCGTACGGCTAACGCGCCGAGCCCTCGAAGGGGGGCCGGCCACACCCTCGAAATGCTTTCCCGTGACTTTGCAGGGCCAGGTCGTGATGTTAGGCCGGCGGGGCGCCATCCCTGCCACTGTTAACGGCAGGCGGCCGCCCCCGCGCGTACAACCCCACGCCGGGCACTGTGGTAACAGCTCCGGCGCTGTGAAGCATGCGGGAACGGGACGCCGCCATGCCTGCCACTGTATCCCGTACGGATCGACGTCAGCAACCCCCTCGAGCCCGCCTGGGGACATCACGGCCATCCACTGCACTCCTACCCTCGAAGCTACCACTGTTCGGGTACAAGATACGCCATGATGACTAGATCGCGGCAAGGACCGTCAAGGCGGCCGCCTACTCTACGGCGCGGCGCACCATACTTCCCCATGTAGCTGGATAGTGCGGCATGCATGTAATTCGCTCTCACCTTGGCCTATAAAAGGAAGGCGAACTCCCCCGCTGCAGGGGACAAGAAACAACACACGACACACCACTCATTCCCCAATTCTCCCACAACATCTTCAGCCACTTCACCAGGGACTTGGAGGCCACGCTTCCTCTCCCGCCTTGCTTGTAGCAGCCCCACTACAGGCACCCCCGGTGCTGAGCAATATAGTGCCCCGAGCACATCACTGTTGGACGTACGCCCCCCGGCCGGAACTAGGATAAATCTCGTGTCATTGATTGCTTAGCATCGACCATTGAGGGATAGACCTTGGCGCTTATTACTGGTTAGTGTCGGGACCACATTCCGCACCGACAGTTGGCGCCCACCGTGAGGCAATCGAGCGCCTAAGGTCAATCCACCGTCAACTCCCTCCATGGTGATCCGCACCGAGTACCGCGGCACGCGCTACTCCATGGGCAGCTCGGACCCCCTCCCCGCCGGGTTCGAAATCCGGTTCGGGAGCCTGAACTTTCAGGCCACGGGGAACGGCTACCTGATGCGCCTCACCAACCGTGAGGAGCTCCGTGCGCGGCGCCAGGCCGGGTCCGCCCCGGTCGCCGCTGCGCGCGTCGCCACGACGCCAACACCCGCCGGCACGGACGCCGCGGGCCCGTCGGCGTCACGGCGTCGCCGCCGCTCCGGCGGCGTTCACGCCGGCGCGGTCGGAGCGGCGGCAAGCCGAACGCGCCGCCTCCCAACGCGGCGCGCCCGTCAGCATGAAAGCCGCCACCCAGGCGGGGGAGCGCACGGTCTCCGGGCCGCGCTTCCCCATCGGCCTGCGCGGCGCCACGTCAGCCTACAACGCCAACGTCAACACCACGATGCGCAGGGTTCCCCCTGGCCGTCACGTCTTCGTCGCCAGGGACCCTAGCGCCTCCACCGGTGACGAGTCGTCCCTAGGCTCCCTCGACGCGTTGCTACCCGCCAACCTACATGGGTACGCGGAGTGGGACTTTTCCGGCGTGCCGGACCCGGTGATGTTCAGGCGTTTTCTTGACACCACGGACTACTGGTTCGGCTGCTCCGACGACTCCAGAACCGGGACCTACGACCCCGCACGGGAATGCTGCGTCGTCATCGCCAACGACCCTGCAAACGCCACCGGCGCAGCGGGCGCCGGCGACGGTGAAGTTACGCCCGCCCTAGGGATCGCTCCGCGCCTGGCAGCAGGACCGAGCACCCCTGTTGGGGCCGACATTGACGCGCAGCTAGCCCAAGCTCGTGAACTCGAAGCCAAGCTGGCGGAGGAATATCGAACGGTGCGGCTGCTCCGCGCCTCTATGGCCGGGGAGGCCTCTACGCGCGGCGAACGCGCGCGGGAGCTGGGCATACAGGCCCCCGACCGCATCAACGCCAACTTCAACGTCGACAACCCAGACACGCTTCCGCGAGCGAGCCAGAAGCTTATTGCCGCCGCGACGCTGCTGCGGGCCATGCCAGCCCCCTCGACGCCCGAAGCGTGAAACCTGCACCGTGAGGTGCAGGCCCTCATCGAGCAAGCGGCCGTCCAACAGGCCTAGAGCTCGGCGTCCCGCATCCGCCAGCAGGGGGACGCAGCAGCGCGATGGGGGTGCGCAGGGGGCCGAGCCCTCGGTGCACGCAGCGGAGCGACCCGCCAACCCGGACGCACGCCGGCTAAGGAACGACTCCTCGACACGCGCAGGGCGCGGGACGGCGACGCCCACAACGTCATCAATGCTCGGCGGACGAGCAAGGCGGATGCGCGAGCGGCGGCAGGCTACCACCCTCGGCGGGGTGGGCGCTACGACAACGATGAAGACCGCTCGCCGACGCCGGAACCCCCGGGAACCCGTGTGTTCAGCCGGGAGATCCGCGCGGCGGCCTTCCCCCAACGCTTCTGTCAGCCCACGACCATCGTCTAGTACAACGGGGAAATGGATCCCCGCGTGTGGCTTAACGACTACCGCCTGGCATGCCAGCTGGGCGGAGCCACCAGCGACGAGGTCATCATCCGCAACCTCCCTCTGCACCTCGGCGATTCAGCCCGGACGTGGCTCGAACACCTGCCGGCCAGTCAGATCCATAACTGGGACAACTTGGTCCGCACGTTCGTGGGCAACTTCCAGGGCACGTACGTGCGCCCTGGGAATTCCTGGGACCTGCGCTCCTGCACCCAGAAGCCCGGCGAGTCACTCCGGGACTTCATACGGCGCTTCTCCAAGCGCTGAACGGAATTCCAAGCGTGGCGCAATCTGAGATTGTGCACACCTTCCTCGAGGGCACCACGTGCCGGGATCTCGTGCGAGAGTTGGGGCGCAGCCTGCCTGCGGACTCAAACGAGCTGTTCGACATCGCCACCAGCTTCGCCTCAGGCGAAAAGGCCGTGGGTGCGATCTTCGACGGCAAGGAGGGCAAGCGCTCGGACGACGCACCCGCGGAGGGCAGCAAGTCCAGGAAGCCTCACCGGAAGGACAAGCGGGGCAAGAAAGGGAAAAAGCCGCGCCACGAGGCGCGCGAGCAAGGGCACGACGGCGATGACACCGAGGCCCTTGCTGTTGACCCGGCTTGACGGGGCCCTCGACCGGCCCCTCGAGGTCCGGGGGTGTTCGATGACATGCTGAAAAAGCCATGTCCATACCACAAGACCCTAGTGAACCACACCCTCGAGCAGTGCGATATGCTCAAGAAATTCTATGGCCGTGCCGCCACGAAGGACGCAGAGGTCAAGAAGGACGGAGGAGATGGCGACGCCGGCGGCTTCCCCGCCGTGGAGAACGTGTTCCTCATCTTCGGGGGACCAACCGTCGACATGTCGAGCCGCCAGCGCAAGCGGGAGCGGCACGAGGTCCTCGCAGCAGAGAAGGCGCCTCCATCCTTCCTTGACTGGTCGGAGGATGCCATCACCTTCAGCCGTGAAGACCACCCGAACCGCATCCCTAACCCGGGCCAGTACCCACTGGTGGTCGACCCGGTCATTGGGAACGCGCGATTCTCAAAAGTCCTGATGGACGAAGGCAGCAGCCTCAACATCCTCTACGCGCACACGCTGCGCCTGCTGGGGATCGGGTTGGACCAGCTGCGGCCCAGCACAACACCATTCCATGGCGTCGCGCCGGGCAAGCGCATCCAGCCCCTCGGGCAGATCGATCTGCCTGTTTGGTTCGGCACTTCGAGCAATTTCCGCAAGGAGACGCTCACCTTTGAGGTGGTGGGGTTCCGGGGCGCCTATCACGCCATACTTGGGCGGCCCTGCTACGCCAAGTTCATGGCCGTCCCCAACTACACCTACCTCAAAATGAAGATGCCGGGACCAAACGGTGTCATCACCGTGGGCTCATCCATCAAGCACGCGTTCGACTGCGATGTCGAATGCGTGGAGCACGCAGAAGCACTGGCGCTGGATGAAGCGCTAGTGACCACCTTGGAGACGATGGTCAACAAGGACCTCGACTCCACCGCCAAGCACGCTGGCAATTTCGAAGCCGCGGAGCAGACCAAGGAGGTGCCCCTCGACCCTGCTGCCCCCGAGGGCAAGGCGTTGAGGGTCAGGTCCACCCTCGACCCGAAATAGGAAGTGGTGCTCGTCGACTTCCTCCGCGCCAACGCCGACATCTTCGCGCGGAGCCCCTCGGATATGCCAGGCATCCTGAGGGAGGTCGCCGAGCACTCCCTTGACATCCTACCTCATTCCCGCGCCGTGCAGCAACGGCTCCGCCGCTTCGACGAGGAGCGGCGGCGGACGATCGGAGCGGAGCTGCGGAAGCTTCTCGAGGCCTGGTTCATCAAGGAAGTGTTCCACCCTACGTGGCTAGCCAATCCTGTACTACTAAAGAAAAAGAACGGGAAATGGCGGATGTGTATAGACTACACTAGTCTCAATAAAGCATGTCCTAAGGTTCCTTTTCCTTTGCCACGTATCGATCAAATTGTTGACTCGACCGCTGGGTGTGAGCTACTTTGCTTCCTTGATGCCTACTCCGGGTACCACCAAATCAAGATGAAGGAGTCCGACCAGCTCACGACTTCATTCATCACGCCGTTCGGGATGTTTTGTTATGTCACGATGCCGTTCGGCCTCCGGAACGCAGATGCAACGTACCAACGCTGCATGCAGCACGTTTCCAGAGACCACATCGGGCGGACCGTCGAGGCTTACGTAGACGACATCGTCGTGAAAACCAGGAAGGCGGACGACCTGGTCGGCGACCTCAACATCACGTTCAGCTGCCTACGGGCCAACGGGGTAAAATTGAACCCTGAAAAATGTGTCTTTGGTGTGCCGCGGGGCATGCTCCTAGGATACATAGTCTCCCAGCGAGGCATCGAGGCCAACCCCGAGAAGGTTGCAGCCCTCGAGCGAATGGGTCCAATTCGGGACCTCAAAGGGGTACAAAAGGTGCTGGGGTGCCTTGCCGCCTTGAGCCGCTTCATCTCGCGGCTCGGCGAAAAAGGCTTGCACCTCTACCGCCTCCTCAAAAAGCACGAGCGCTTCTCCTGGACCACCGAGGCCCAGGATGCGCTCGACAAGCTGAAGGCGTCCTTGACCCACGCTCCGATCCTCACGCCGCCGCAGGACGGCGAACCTCTGCAACTCTACGTGGCCGCGACCACCCAGGTGGTCAGCGCCGTAATCGTGGTAGAGCGCACGGAGGAAGGGCACACCCTGCCGGTCCATCGGCCGGTGTACTACATCAGCGAAGTCTTGTCCGACACCAAGACACTCTACCCTCAAGTCCAGAAGCTGCTGTACGCAGTGGTCCTTGCGTGGCGCAAGCTTCGCCACTACTTCGAGGCCCACCCTGTCACGGTGGTCTCCTCCTTCCCGCTGGGGGAGATCATCCGCAATCCGGACGCGGCGGGCAGGATCGCCAAGTGGTCGGTGGAGCTGATGAGCGAAACACTCGCCTACGCCCCCGCGCAAGGCCATCAAGTCCCAGATCCTGGCGGATTTCGTCGCTGAGTGGACAGACACACAACTACCGCCGCCACAGATCCAGGCAGAGTGCTGGACTCTGTATTTCAACGGCTCGATGATGAAGACCGGGGCGGGCGCGGGCCTGCTCTTCGTGTCACCCCTCAGGGAGCACATGCGGTACGCAGTACGTCTCCACTTCCCCGCGTCAAACAACATGGCTGAGTACGAGGCCCTCCTTTGCGGCCTCAAGATCGCCATCGAGATAGGCGTCAAGCACCTCGATGTGCGGGGGGATTCGCAGCTCGTGATTGACCAAGTCATGAAAAATGTGAGCTGCCACGACGACAAGATGGAAGCGTACTGCAAGGCCGTGCGAGCCCTCGAGGACAAGTTCTACGGCATTGAGCTCAATCACGTGCCCTGCCGGTACAACGAGGAGGCAGACGAGCTGGCCAAGATCGCGTCCGGGCGGATCACCATCCCCCTCGAACGTTTTTGCCCGAGATATCACCCAGCCCTCCGTCACCCTCGAGCCGCACCCCTCGAACCACGCGGAACCCTCGGGGGCTCCCTCGAATCCGGCAAGCGCGGAGCCCATGGATGAGGACCCCTCGAATGAGGCGTATGTGCTCTCCCTCCTTGAGGGATACGGCGCCGACGAGGCCGATGTGATGGATGTCGAGCCAGCCCCCATCAGGGCAGATTGGCGTGACAAGTATGTCGCCTGGATGGCTCGAGGGGAACTCCCCTCGGACCGGTCCGAGGCAAGGCGCGTCGCTAGGATGGCCAAGTCTTTTGCCCTCGTCGACAGCGAGCTGTACAAGCGCGCCGCTTCCGGCATCCTGCAGCGATGCGTGCCCATCCCCGAGGGGCGCGAGCTCCTCCGGGACATTCACGCGGGGATCTGCGGCCATCACGCCGCGCCCCGCACCCTCGTAGGCAATGCGTTCCGCCAAGGCTTTTACTGGCTCACCGCGGTCGCGGATGCCAGTGAGATCGTGTGCACCTGCGAAGGGTGCCAGTTCTACACCCGCAAATCCAACCTTCCTGCTCACGTCCTGCAGACCATCCCCATAACATGGCCTTTCGCCGTATGGGGGCTGGACATCGTTGGGCCCCTGCGAAAGGCACCTGGGGGCTTCACCCACTTGTTGGTTGCAATCGACAAATTTTTCAAGTGGGTAGAAGTACGCCCCATTACGAATCTCAGGGCAGAGCAAGCGGTGACGTTCTTCATCGACATCGTCCATCGTTTTGGAGTGCCAAACTCCATCATCACCGACAACGGGTCCCAGTTCACGGGCAGGAAATTCCTGGAGTTCTGCGACAAATTCCACACCTGTGTGGATTGGGCAGCTGTGGCACACCCACATACCAACGGCCAAGTAGAACGTGCCAATGGCATGATCCTACAAGTCCGGTCGAAAATGGCTCCAGGAATTGCCTGCGGTCGTGTGGAGCCTAAGGACCACCCCAAGCAGAGCCACTGGGTTCACCTCCTTTTTTCTAGTCCATGGCGCGGAGGCCGTCCTCCCCACGGACTTAGAGTATGGGTCACCCAGGGTACGGGGCTACGACGAGGACGCCAACCAGCGAGCCCGTGAGGACTCACTGGACCAGCTGGACGAAGCGCGCCTCGTGGCCTTGATGCACTCCGCAAGATACCAGCAGTCCCTCAGGCGCTACCAGGCACGGAAGATACACCGGCGGGACTTCAGCAAGGGGGATTTGGTCCTAAGGCTACGCCAAGACAACCGAGGACGCCACAAGCTATCACCTCCGTGGGAGGGACCCTACGTCGTGGTGAAGGTGCTCAAGCTCGGCACGTACAAGCTTGCCGACGAGGACGCGAAGAACTCACCAACGCTTGGAACATCCAACAGCTACGTCGCTTCTATCCCTAGCTCGGATTTCCAAGTCTTTTGTTGTAAATCACGCGCCCAACACCCCAGTTGGCGACAACCATGTAAACATCACCAGTTCAATAAAAAGGGCAACTCGGCTTTCCCCTGAAACCCAAGTTACCCCGGGGGCTACTACGGGGGGCATCCCCCCCAAAAAAATGGTCCCATTTTTTCGCAAAAAACCCACGCGCGCTAAGCATGTTTCCACTTCAGCCTCGAGCAAAATTCGAACAGGGCGCAGGCAGCCTAGCGGAAAGGATGCACGAGCCAGAGATAGCCCACGCCTCCGCGAGGATACGACCCTTCTCTCTTGCCTCCGACCCAGCAGGCTGCTCGCGAAAATCGAACTTCCCTAACTAGAATTTACTCAGGAAGAAGGAGAAACAAAAAAGCGCAATAAAGTAAAGGACACCATTTCACTTTCACAAGTGTTTGAAACAAAACGATTTGTCCATTTACATGGCCACAAGGCCCGTACACTAACACAAAAACAAAAAAGGGCCCGGCGCCCGGCGATCTTCAGGATGGCGGAGCATCGGCGTCGGCGGCATCCGGGAACAGAAACTCCTCAAAGGCCTCGGCGAGCGCCCCAGTGGCGTCAGCGGCTAACGCGTCCACACGCTCCATCGCCACCTCGTCCTTGACGCCCTCGGGGACGATGTAACCCTCCGCCACGGCCTCGAAGTTGATCTCGTAATGAGATCGCACCACCCCGAGGGCCTTCTGGACGTCGAGGTGCAGCGCCCGGTGACGTGCCCGCCAAGGGCGCGCAGGCGGCTGGCCAGCGAGCTCCCAGCCTGCGCCTCGCCCTCCTCTACAGCTTGGCAGGTCTCGAGGGCTGCGGAGCGCAGCTCCGGCGGCCCTCGCCGGGAGGAGTTGTAGGAGGTCTGCAACGCCTCGGCACGCTCGGTCGCGTGCCCCAGCGCGGTGCCAGCAAGAGGGGGATCAGAAAAGGGGGCAAACCCTCTAAGGGAAAATCAGTAAAACAAAAGACAAAACAATGACCTACCTTCGACTTGTTTCCTCTCCACCTCGAGCGCGCGGCGCTCGGCCTCGACCGCCTGCTGAAGGCCGCTGACGGTCTCGCTCTGCTCCTGGAGGGCCAACTCCTGGCTCGCGCTCGTGATGCTGAGCACCACCAATTCGCCCTCGAGCTTCGAGAACTCCGTGTTCCGCCCCTCCAGTGACTTCTGCACCGCCTCGCGAGCGACGCGCTCCTGCTCGAGCGCCGACCGGTGGTCGGCAAGAGCAGCCTGCTCCTGCTAGAGCTGCCCCTCAGCCCCCTGGCGGGCGGTACGTTCTTGCAGGAGCCGGTCCTCCGCGATGGCGAGCGCTGCAACCTTGGCATCGAGGGTGGCCTTCAGTTCGTCGGCCTCCTTGGCCTTCTGCTTGGCCGCGCGCGCCCTCTCCTCAGCCTGGCTCTACTGAGCCTGCGCCCCTCGGAGCAACGAATGGAGCTCCAGGTTTTCGTTGCGGACGGCGACCACCTCCGCCTCCCAGTTGGCCGCCAGGGTGCGCATCCTCTTCGGAGTCCGCCGCGCGCCGCCGCGGCGCCCTCATCCCGGTCGATGAGGGCCGTGCGGACCCGCTCGAGGGTGGAGGGGCGCGCCTCGGCCTGCCCCTCGCTCTCTTGGAGCTGGTCGCGTAGGGCCTCTGCCCGGTACGACAGCCAGCTGTCTGGGGTCCTCAAGACATCGGCAAGCGCGTCGAAGGCGACGCACCGCTCCCGGAGCCGGCAGAGCTCGGCGCTCATCTGATCGAAGGTGCCGTACTTGTCGCGGGCGCGGTGCTCGAGCTTCTGCCGCCAACAGATCGAAACCAGTAAGCGACGCGCCGCAAGGATCGAGCGTGAAGACGAAAAAATCAAAGAAAATAGACGACGGCGCCTCACCTGGAAGACGCGCCACGCGGGGCCGCCGTGAATCTGCAGCGCCTCGTTCAACACTCGGTTGAGCGCGACGCCGTGGTCGCGGAGCTCTCCCCCACGCCTCCTCGCTCCTCCCGGGCGTCGGCGAAGGCGGGCGGATCGCCAACGCGCCCCTCTCCCGGGGCGGAGCGGCCGGCGCGGGAAGAAGAGGCCTCGGCGCCGTGCCCTCGGCCTCCTGCCACCATGTGGCCGTCCCGCCGCCTCACAAGAGCCCCCTCCTGGGACTCGGAGGACGGCGTGGGGAAGCTCACCCACTGATCCCACCCGGGCGGTGGGGAGTCGTCGTCCGTAATCTCCACCACCACCGCCCGGGAGCTGCCGGCGGGTGTAGGCCCTTGCTGCGCCTCCACCGACGCCTCCGCCCGCGCCTCCGTGGCCGCGGGCTCTCGGCCGCGGCGCCGCGGCCACCGCCTCCGGTCACGTCCGCGCAACCGCGGGCGCTAGCCCCGGCCCCTCCTCGGCGGATGCCGCCGGCGGCGCCACCGCGACCGGCGCCGCCGGCCGCGCCTCTACCGCGACCGGCGCCCGCCGCTCCTCGACGACCGCCGGTTGCGCGCGCGGGGGCGGGAACCACCGGCCGCGGCCTCGAGGCCTCGGCCGCACCCCCCGCGAGCCCTCGCCCGCCGCGGCCGCCGCGCTCGCCCCCGCCCGCGGCGCCCTCGACGAGTGCCGCCGGGTGGGGACGGATGCATCCGCCCTCAACACCTTGGCCGGTGCGAGGGGAGGCACGGTTGGCACCACCCTGCGCAGACACGAACAAACAGTCAGGTCCCTGTCTGTCAGAAACGCAACCCCACGAAAGAACAAGCCTCTCACCTCGAAGAAGAGAAGGCACACTTCCTCTTCCTCGAGGGCTCGACCGACGACGCCGGCGCGGCCCGCCGCCGCGCCTCCGGCCCATCTCCACCGCGCGCGCGGACCCCGCCCCGCGCGCGCGCGCATCCGTTGCGCGCACCTCCGGGCGCGCACCGGCGCCTCCGTGGCCCGCGCCGCTCCCCGTCGTCGATTGCCGGCGGCGGGCGCCTCCGCACCCGCCCTAGGCGATGCTACTCTTGCCGCCGGAGCTGGCTCCGGTGGCGGGGGCGCAGGCTCCCACCTATCGGGGAGGCCCTGCCCCCAGCCTCTTCCTCCTCTCCCTCCTCGTCCGAGGACGAGTACTCCTCGGTCCCCGAAGAAGAGAGCCCCTGCTGCTCGCGCAGCCGGTACTCCTCGTTCCTCCGCTCGCGACGTTTCCGATGCCTCGTCGCGTGCTCCTTCTTGCGTGCCGCCCGCTCCCGCTCCCGTTGCTGCGCCGCTCGACCGAGCGCGCGAGAGCGGGGAGTGGGCGGATCGGACTTTGCGGCGCTCAGGCTCACCAGCTGCGTGCGAAACATCGAAGCGCGTCAACAACCTGAAGTATCAGCAAAATCAAAAACGGAACCAAGAACTCCACTCACCAGCTGGCCGGTGGGGAGCATCTCGAGATCCCACAGGGATCGGTCGCTGCGCACGGACTGGGAGTCGACGGCGCTCCGCGCCCGGGTAGCCGCATACTCCCGCAGGAGGGGGCTCTGTAGCATCCGCGACCTCGCCAGCGCGACGGGGTCCGCCGTCTCGGTCATCTCGAAGATGCGGAGCGGCCTCTCCATCAGGGGGACGACCCGCCGGTGGTGGAGGAAGGCGAGGACGGCCCCCGTGGTCAGCCCACGGCCCGCCATGTTCCTCAGCGCGGCCAGAAGTGAGTCCAACCGATTCCGATGCTGGACGGGGGACACCCCGTGGCGCCAGGAGTCGGGCCTCTCCCGGAGCACCAGACCGGTGTAGGGGGGGAGACCGGGCTCGTCGTTGCGAAGGTAGAACCACCCCGCTCCCAGCCTACGTTGTTGGTCGTCATGGTGCAGGGGATGTAGTCGTCCTTGTGCTGACCCCGCAAGGCGAGCGACATGCCGCCGGCGCACACCGCGTGGCGGGTCCTCTGCTCCGACGTCGGCTGCGTGAACAACTCCACGTGAAAGAGGTGAATCCAGAGATCCCAATTCACCGGGATCCCCAGATATCCCTCGCAAACGCCCACGAACGTGGCCGCCTGCGAAATCGCGTTCGGCGCGAAGTTGTGTAGCTCCACGCCGTAGTGGTGGCAGAGCGCCCGCATGAAGTGACTCGCCGGCGCCGCGAAGCCTCGCTTGTGGAAGCGGGTGAAGCTGACCACGTAGCCACTCGGTGGGTTGGGCGCGTGGTCCCCGGCTGGCGGCACGATCCACTCGGCCGGCCAGCCCTCCTCGTTCACCGCCAGCTGGCCGGTGGACACCAGCTCGTTCGGGGGTCGGCCCGCGTTGCGTCGAGCGCTCCCACGCGTACGGGTTGACGATGACGAGAGGTGGTAGAGGCGCCATGAGGAAAGACGAAGGGGCAAGGGACGAAGAACAGGAAGGAGGAGAAGAGCTCCGAAGGCGGAAAGGCGCTATGGCAAGAACGGCTCGAGGGCTGGGGCGCAAGGAGCGAGAATGGCGAATGCTAAGGTAAAAAAGCCTCCGTTTCCCCCTCCCGTCGGATTTATAAGCCGCGGGAGTGTTCTCCGGAGCGTGCGCCCCGCGCGTATTAACTGCAGGAGGAATCTTCTCTCGCTGACGGGCGGGCCCCACCACGACCGCGGCGGCCACGCCACCGCTCACGGGCCATCATCACGGCGTAGAAGTGGGAGGGCCGTGGCAGGCGGTCACATCCGCCTGCCCACGCCGCCCACTACACGCGCGGCCGCAGTGCCTAAAAAGGCGCGCCCGCGATGCGAAACCGCAGCCGCGACTACGAAGCATTAAATGGCCCGGTCCCTTACCAAGTAAGGAAGACCCTTGAGCGGCGCGAGCCCCTGGCTCAGAAAAATTCGACCCTCGAAGGGTGCAAGCATCGGCCGGTCACCTCGGGGCCCGTTTGAAGTAAAACGGGCACCACAGGTACCTTCGGTCCACTATTTTACTGATCAGCGTCTCGAGGGCTGACACGGTGTTGACGGTTAATAATTATATCAAAGTTCGTTTGTGACTTGCAAGCGTACAAGTCTCCCGTCGTAGTCAAGGGACCCTTCTTCCCTCGAGTGGTGAACCCAAGGTATCGAATCCGTGGAACAAATGTGTGCCGCAAAACTTAATCTAATAAAGCCAAGTAACTCCAATCTTCGATAAAAGAAACCCTAATGCATCTAAGTAAAAGACACGAAACGAATCTAATCTACTAAAGACCGGAGAAAACAAAGTAAGATTGGGTAGATAAACCGATCTAGAGGGATCGGGGTAAGCCTTTTGTTGAAGTTCCAAGCAAGAGAAGAAGTAGCAAATCGAATCTTAATAAAAGCCTCTTTAAATCGTGGTTTCCCGTCCAAATCCGAAAACTTCCGCCTTTCAGAACCCCCGTTCTGTCACAACGTATCCCTACTCATGCGGGGAGCTTAGGGCGAGTCAAAAGACAAGTCGAGATTCTTTCGGAAGATCCGGCGTGTACCTCTAGCCACCGCGGCTACAAGAACACCCTATGTAATCTATCTCGAGAATAGAATTGGAATAAGCAAAGCCGATCGAAAAACGAAATCTTCGAGGAAACACTTGATCGCTAGGAAAAGATTCAACTTGATAATTCAACTATAACAATGATACATACACAAGATCACCACCGGGATCCTTCCTTGATCTTGCTTCTAGCTCCGGGAACTCCGACGTGGTCTTCCGTGCAAGGTTCCCACGTCGGCTAGGGGAACCCTAGTCAACTAGCTCGACCCTCTCCTCTCCGAGATGGTATCCCTCTCTTCTCTGCTCCTCGACGGCCGATGACGAATTCTCTCCGCGTGGCTCTCGGTCAGGGGGCTATAAATAGCCCGATTGGCGGCTAGGGCAAAGGAGGGGGCAAATGGGCCCTGGAATGGGCCGGGCCGACCGGACTGGGCCGGCCGGCCTGGGCCCATCCGAGCCCGGCCCCGAGGCCTCCTTTGCTCTACGTCGCTTCCCTTGCTTCCCGGATGTTTCCCCCTTCGCATGTAGGTCCATGTCGTCAGTTTCTCTCCGAATTGGACTCAACTCCTTGTCTTGCAAGATTCAACACTTTTCTGGTCAGGTCCTCGGAGTCTGTCGTCTTCTCGGATCAAGTCCCTGACTTCTTGGAGTTAAGTTTGCTTCGTTGCATGACTTGTACGGGGCTTCAAGGTCTTGTCATGAGGTGCTTGATGAACTTATCCCGAAAGTCTTGCATTCAACACTAAAACCCTGCATAAACATTAAACTCCAAAACCGACATGCACACGTGAACTTGTTATACCACGGGGGTTAGTACCAATGGATAAGGTATAAAACTCATGCCAACACCGAAGGTAAACTCATGGCTAGGTTGACGGATTTTCACCGTCAACATCTCCCCCATGCTTAAACCTTGCTCGTCCTCGAGTAAGCCTTCGATGGATATCATCATTGCCAAACAGTGTTTAAACCTTGCACTTGATCACACATGAGAAAACATAATGCTCTCAAAATTTTAATTCATTAAAGTTCCACAATGTACTAGCCTTCATCTCTACAGAGGGTAGATTCTTATTAAGCTTATCCCACAAGTATTAACATGCTCACAAAGTTTAAATAGATCTCAGAATTTTTGAAATAAAGAACGAGATAAAGAAAAGCTAAACCAAGTTCACAAATTTAAATCATCTTATATATTGCTCATGAACTCTCATCTCGCTTGTCTCTCAAGCCTATATATTCTACTCCTTTCCCTCTCATAACATATATGTGTGGTAGGCTTTATATGGAGCTTTGGGAAAGTTTAGTCCTAACAAGATTTTATAAATGAGGTGTTGTCAAAACAAGACAAGCTTCTCATGGTCTTACCGAGACTCGTCAAAAAGGTCATTGGAAAATAATGTTAATCAAGGAGGGGAAAGAGAAAAATACACACACTTTAGATAAGTGGACATGTGCAAATGGCAAAGAGTGATCCCAAGGCACAAAGGAAGTCCTCGTTATCGGATTGCACATGGTTGGAAAATGAGAATGGATCTTTTTAACTTGAAGCCTTGAATGCACTCTTAGAGAACCGGGGAGTTCACTTTACGCATATATTTTTTCCCTTTCTCATATTTCTCATTCCTTTCTTTCTTTCTTTCATTCATTATATATATATATTTTCTTTCTTCTTGTGAGACCTTCACCTTGGAAGTCACGTTTATCGCCGAATATATATTTTTTTCAATCATAATTTTTTTAAAATACTCCCCTTTGAACTCTAAAACTGCACCGTACCTACCTCCTCCCCCATGCTTAGACGTTGCTCGTCCTCGAGCAAAGAGGCGAAAAATAAGGTAGGCATCGGAAATATTTTTCCTTGGAGAGATACTTGAAATCTTCAACGTCGGCACCGTCTTGCAACCTTCCTTGAATTGATGATCCATTCTCAACGATAGGCTGTGGTCAAGGAGGTAATCACAAAAGATGATATTTGGTTTAAGGGTGGATATCCGGCGAAGTTTGTGAGATCTCCAATGCGGGGATACACAATGCACGGATAAAAGGCTAGCAAAAAGATAGATACACAAAAATGGAATGACCAACTTCTTAGTCTCGGGCCAGAGAAATCATGGTCTGCAATAACTCACTCAAAAATAAATCTTGTACACTAAGGTTTATGCACTCAAATATATATTAGGCTTTGGATAGGTTGAGCAACACACAAGTGATATTTATGATAAGGTTAGCGATATTTTTGAGCATAAAAGACATCTTTAATCTATTCATAACTTGAGAGCACATAAAACACTATGAGTCTTTATTTTAATCATAACCTTTGCTGAAAATTAAGCTAGCATTTAAATAAATTCAGATTTGTATTTTTAAGAGAGCACTAGCTTAAACATGCATAGATCAATTACAAAGATGAACAAAGCAGCAATTATAATCATATATCATCATGGCACAAATTTTTGTAACTTTTCCAATGATATAATCAAGGTGGTGTCTTTATTAATGATGACATCAAGTTGAAATACAAACTGAAAATAAACAAACATGCTTGCTGAAATTTAAATAAAAACAGAAAATACTACGCAAACACACATAAGCAAAAGCTGAAAATTACAGAGAAAAAGAAAAGAAAAGAAAACTAAAGTTCCTAAATCTTCTAGTCCTCTGCCGGTGGTTGATGTTGATGATCTTGATAATAATACCCTTGCTCATAATATGATTGGACATTTCCTCCGACGAATTGATTTGGCTCCACAAGGTGAAGGCGTCCAAGCTCAAAGGCAATATTTGCTTTGCCTTCACCAAGTTGAGCTGCGTTAGCTTGGATGGCTGCGATGTTTTGAGCGTTTCTTGCAGCATACCCTCCAATTATGGCCATGCTTTGTTGTGGTTGGGGATGATGTGTGTAGGACTCCGCGAAGTTAGCGTTAGGCACCACATAATTTGGTGGGGGTACCGGTGCACCACCCCCCATGCTTGCTCTTGTGGCCCTCCGTAATAACTTGGCGGAGGAGGGATCCCGCCGAATGGTTGCACATTGGGTTGTGCTCCACTCGCTTGTGCGGAGGATGTTCCCTCCTCTACGATTCTTCCTCTTTTGTTCTTCCTTGCAGGGACAAGGAGTCCCTCTTCCAACCAATCTTCTCTCCCTTCATGAAAAGCCTAAGCCTCTCATTGGGAAGGGGTAGGTTCACTATGGCCAACCGATAACCTCCTCTCTCATCTCCACTAATGTATTTGCCTTGCCGCAAATACTCAATGCCCAGAGAGGTACCACGCAAAAGATGGTCGGGGTTTCTTGCGATCCCCGACCGTAAGGAGAAGGCCAACATGGAAGGTAGCACCCCGAACCAATATTACCCGCCCCCGATGTTGCTTCACAACACCAACGATTGATCATAAGGTAAGAGGGGTCTATTGGCTGCCTGGCGATTAAAGCCGAGTATAGCCAATTCAACTCCGTGTCGGTCACCTTTGTCTCCTTCATCCTCCCCAATACCCTCTTGCACATCCAAGAGTGAAATATCCGGATAACGGGGTTGCGGATGCAATTGCGTTGTTGATTGGCTTCTCCGGAGATCATATTCCAAAATCCCGCTAACATGCCGGGTGGCACGTCAACTTTCTCCGGAGCTCCCTTGTGGAATCCAAGCAGCTCCCTAACATGCTCGTAGGGAACCACTTGTTGGACTCCCTCCAAACGGAATGACAAGATTTGCACCCCATCATCAAGGATAGGTGCAATAGTCATTAAAATTTCCAAGGCGAACCCCAAGTGGGTGTCCACCGATACTCCATTGGAGAACTGCACCCATCCAAGGTGCCCCAACATATAGTATATGTCGGTGCCAAAACCCAAGGTGAAGAGTGCTTGGTCGTCGAACTCGACGTTGGGCACAAGCCTCTTCTCAAGATTAGAGAGCCTCTCCTCCTCCTCCGATGACAAGATGATGAAGCCGTACGAAGAGTATGTCGGAGTGTACGGAGGTGCAGGGGCGGATAGACGCCTAGGGCCACCCGGGCCGTGGCCCTAGGCGTCAGCCCACGATTTGTATACTGTAGCACTACTGTAGCATAAGATTTAGGCTCATTTCTCGAAGCCGGTCCATATAGTGGCCCTAGGCGTCGGGCTGAGAGCCAGTGGCGGACAGAAATCTTTTTGACGCCTAGGGCCACTTGCCAAAGCGACTAAACTACCAAAACCCTCCCACGTGACAATATAACAGTAATACGGTACAATAGCACACAAAGACAACTAAAATCGTGATTTTGAGTATATCTCAATTCAAAGTTGAAGCATACAATGAAATTTATTAAAAACTACATAAAAGTAATGCATTACCTAACTAGTGCCAATTTGGTTAATCCTCGTCCTCGTCTACCATTTCTTCATCAATGGTAGGAAGCGAAATTGAGCCTACACAAGTAGAAAAGCAATTAGGCAAGCAATATAAAATATAAATTAGTAAACAAATGATAAATGGCAATGCAACATACCACTAGCGAACAATTATTTTGAGGCCTTGGAAGTAGTTTTTCTTGACTCTTTAGTTCTTGATAATACTCTAGGATCTTTTCATTGTCAATGCTAGCAAAAATCTCTCTTTCAATATAGCATATCATCCGATGATTTAACCAAATATTACCCATCTTATTTCTTGAGTCTGTCTTGACAAATTTCATAGCTGAGAAGGCTCTTTCAACTGTAGCAGTTGCAACCGGCAAAATCAAGACTAACCGAATGAGGCGATAAACCAATGCAAAATTGGTGTTCATATTAGCTTTAACCATCTTGATAGCCAAATCACCAATGTCATTACAATTTGCAAATGAGGGGTCATCTCTCACCTCATTCATAAACACTCTAAGTTGTTCTGTAAGACTCATAACTTCATACCCATCAAAATCAGCATCATAAAGCTTAGCCAATTCTACTACTTGTTGTAAGTCATAGTTGGCAAAAGAATTCTTTGGATCCAAACAGGCCATGCATCTCAATAGTTTAGTAGACCTCTCGTAAAAGCGATTGTTGAATTCCATAATTATCCGATCATACACCACATTAAAGATTTCATTCTTGAAATGATGATAATAAGTAACTAATTGCCCTCCACGCCCCCGTGACCGACCTCTAACGCTTAGTGTATCCTCCATATTTGGTATGACAATATTATGATTGAGACAAAAAGTCTTAACCTCCTCAAATAATTCCTCCCATCCATCCTCACGGGCATCATGAATTGTACGTATTGTTGCCCCAATTAAACCCACAGCTCGAACAATATTTTGGTCTTTCCTTTGTAAACATTGTGACAAGTCATTAGTTTTGCCCAATAATTTGATCATAAGATGCAAAATCAGCACATATTCAAAAGTCTCAATTTGCCTTAACAAACCAGAAGCTGCATATTTTTATCCCCATTTGATGCATCATCAGCCACAATCTCCAATACTTCTAAAACAGCATCCCACATGAGAACAATACGACATAAGGTTTTATGATGTGAACCCCATCTAGTATCCCCAGGTCGTGCAAGGTTGGTTTCTTGATTTTTCCCTCTCCCTGGAAAAATCTCACCCGTCTCCAATTGATTCACAAGTTTAGCATGATGTTGTTGGGCCAATTGATCCTTTCTCTTACAAGAAGCATTAACTGTGTTTACAATTAAAGTGGTGGTTCCAAAGAAATCAAAGATAGAAGAACAACACTTGGCAACTGAAATAACCACTAATTGCAATTGGTGTGCAAAGCAATGTATGTAAAAAGCATGTGGATTCTCATCCAATATCCGTCTTTGCAACCCATGAAATTCCCCTCTCATGTTTGATGCCCCATCATAGTATCATACCCTTGCCCACGAATCCTAGAAATTGATAACCCATGATAAGAAAGCATACCATCCAAAGCCTGTTTTAGAGATGAAGATGTTGTGTCTGCAACCTCTCTCAACCCAAGGAATCTCTCAATCACTTCACCCCGTGCATTGACATACCTACATAGTGTTAGAAGCAAAGTCAGTAGGTTATTACAACTATAATTAAAATAAAAACAGCAAGATAAATATTAGAAATATACCTCAAAACAATAGCCATTTGCTCCTTAATTGAACAATCTCGAGCCTCATCAACAAGAATAGCAAAGTGCCCATCCCCAATATCTTCAATGATGGCTTTGTTGGTCAATTTTGCACATGCTTTACAAAGGTTTTTTTGAATCTTGGGTCCGGTCATCTGATTTTTACTGAACAAATTTGCTATATCTTTATTCTTATTTTTGTACCATTCTAGCAGCTCCAAGAAATTCCCCTTATTGTTAGAGCTTTTAGATTCATCATGTCCACGAAAAGCATGTGCTTGCAATAAAAGAAATCTAACAACTCCCAATACAACAATCAAACGGCCTTTATATATCTCCTCATATTTCTTGCTTTCACGCCTCATAACATGTGATACACTTTGCCTCTGGTTCTTGAAGGCCTCATACTCCGCTCTAGACTTATTGTGGTCAATGCCATTACCATGAGCATCAATTAGTTCACGCCCATCCTTCCATCCACGAAACCCATTAACCGTGAAGGCATCAACACCATAATTTTCAGCTCTTGGTTGTTTAAAGAGATAACAGTAGAGACAAAAGGCAGCATCTTTAGCAAAACTATATTCCAACCAAGGATGATTTTCAAACCACTTATCATGAAAAGACCTATTGCGACCATATATCTTTCTTACTGGATATTTATGACCTTTTGGTTGGCATGGACCTTTCAAAATATATGCTCTTATGGCTGCATCCCTAAGGTTCGGATTCATTTTCTCAATTGGCATGCGTAGTCCCGGATCAGAAATAATGTCACCATCATTAAGTACAACATTAGGATCATTGCTACCAACCATTCCCTCTGTTTCCGGTTCATCATTCACATTAGCATTACTAGTTTCTTCTATTTCCTGTTGTATTGTGCCTGATGTTCCACCTAATTCCGGTTCCGGTTGTTGCACAAAAGATGGGCCTGATGAAATTACCGGAGTAGGCGCCAGAGAAAAGAAAGATGTCAGTGTCGCCGTCTTGCATCTCTTCTTGTTCTGGCCCTTCATCCTGTGATTCCTGTCCATCCAGTGGCGTCGTGGCGAGCCGCGAGGTGGCCGGCGGGCGGCGGTCGGCGGAGACCGGCGCCGGCGGCCGGCCGACCGTGGCGCGCGCGCGCGGCCGCGCGGCGGTGCGGCGCACGCCGTGCGCGGGCGGGCGGGCCGGTCGCCTAGGGCGGGCAGCACCGCGGGCGCGGGGCGCGGCGAGCACGCGGGCGGGCCGGTCGGCGGCGGATGCCGCAGGCGCGCGCGCGCGCGCACCGCGGGGCTCGGGGCGCGGCGAGCACGCGGGCGGGCGGCGGGCCGGTCGGCCGGGCGGCGGCGGACGCCGCGGGCGCGCGCGCGCGCGCACCGCGGGGCGCGGGGCGCGCGAGCACGCGGGCGGCGCGCGCGGGTGCAGCGGCGGCGCCGCGGCGGCCGGCGGTGGCTAGAGCCTAAGGTTGGGCGCGGCCGGCGGACGGGATTTGCGAGTCGGGTCGGGGGCGAGACGAGCGCGGCTCGGGCCGAGAGGGAGGGGATGCGTGCGCGGTGCGCGGCCGGACCGGGGGATGAGGGATTGTTGGGCTGGGGCGCTGGGCCGCTGGCTGTTTTTGTTGGGCCGAACGAATTTGGCCTGACGAGGACTAGGGCCAATTTGTATTTTACAGAGTTGGGCCATCTAATTTTGACTATACTATAAGGGGTTTTTTGGGCCACGCCTAGGGCCACGGCCCTAGTGGCCCTAGGCCCAGGTCCGCCCCTGCTGAGAGCGGTCCGCCACTGCGGAGGTGGCGCGGTTGAACGGGTCGATCGTCGTGGTGGCGCGGGCTGCTCCTCCGTGTGCCCACGAGGTTCGGTAAAGCTCATGGACGTGCTTCTTGCAGCCCTCATACCACCAAGGAGGAGAGCATCGTTCCTCCTCGGTGGTGCCGTATCCGTCTCCATGCTCCGGGGAGACTCGGAAACCGAGTGCCTCCTCGAAGATGTGGTTGATGATGGCTTGGACGACGACGAACTCTTCTTCTTGGAGAAGAGACTTGTGGTTTTCTTCCACATGGTTGCTGCACTCTTTTCTTCAACTAAAACTCCGGGTTGCAACCGGTAACTAGGCACTTAAACTCTTTGCTTCGGATGTGGACTTTGAGTGGATTAAGGATGTGGATTTTTTTCTTGAGCTATCAAGCTTGGGAAGGTTGGCTATGTCTATGGAGGTTTTGAGCTCACAAACTTGAACACACAAACAAAGGAAGGAGAGGGAAGCTTGCCTGCAGAAAACGGGAGCCAGGGGGGCTCCTTATGTAGGGGAGGCCGGCCGGCCTGGGGGCCTCGGTGCACCTCCCCGCCTCGTCTTTCTTCCAGCACGATCATTTCGCCTCTGCAACTTTCCTGCCCGCGTGCTCCACGAGTTGCACCGCCCAAACGCTCTCGTCCACTCCTTTTCTTGCATTATTGGTCCTTCCACTTGATGCTCCATGCTTTGGGTCATATCCATGCTCCCTAGCTCCACTTGCTTCGCATGCCACCATGAAATTCCTGCAAAGTTGATGCTTGCTGCCCACCATGCTTGTCCTTTGCATGTGGAATTGGTGAAAGTTGATAAAAGGGAATCCAATGGTGCATGCATGATTAATTCAAACTAGATTGCCTCCATCTAGGTGTGTTTAAGGTTAAGCACTCCTCTAATTCGAAATATAAAATATTTTTCAGAGCCATGCAAGAGCTCAAACATAATATTAGAGAAGTTTTTAAAGCATTAAAATTAAATGTAAGTCGAAAATATTTTTCGACTACGTTGATTTCGGTCTCACCGGTATAGTTTGCCTTCATCGGTTGAGAGCAAACTTTTCCCGGCTTGATCATGGGGGCATAGGTTTAGGTTCTAATTTTGGCTAAATAAGAAAGATTTTGAATAAAACAAAATTAGAATATGCTTAGAAAAATTCTAATCCTAGAGAAACCAAGGATATAGATTTTAATACCAACCAAAAGTTTTGATTTCTAGGTTCACGCGAGTTCTACCACGTGCTGAATTTTATGAACACCTAAATATAAATCGTGGCTCTACTCGTATGGTTTTAGCATGAAAAATAAGTCAACCTCAGCACCATAATGAGGGTGAAAGGTTGAGTTAGGTTCTGAAATTATTTGGTTGAGGTTTCTCGAAAAAAAAGAACAAACAAGCACATAGGAGGGTTCATGCAAAGGGTTTGTGATAAAGCAAACATTCAATCAAGAATTATGTCTCTAATATTGTTCAACCACTTCTAAGTCTAATGTCTTTGCGTAATAAAACTCAAAAACTAAATTATTAAAAATACTCGAAAAACCTGGAATCGGGTTGCCCTCCCGGTAGCTTATTCTTGACTCGACGAAACGGGTTGCCTCCCGCCTAGCGCTTCGTTTATAGTCTATAGCTAGACTTCTTCACTTGATTACTTCGGATCAATGCTCTTTGCGGGCGTTGCAATCTTGGGTACCCACTTCCGCACCATCTTGGGCACGGGTTTGTCTTCCGGCTTAGTCATTTTTTTGGTCTTCACAGGCGGCTTCTCTTCCTTTGTCTTGACGGATGCAACACCTTCTTTGATTTTCTTTACGTTCATTTTTTTCGGCTCCTTCTTCTTTTTCAGCCCCTCCGTTTGTTTTGGTTCTCCCTTCACTCCAATCATGTTGCATGCCTCGATTCTTGGACGGAACTTGAAGGAACTCCTTTCTCCGTTGATATCGAACATGATCTCCCCCTTGCCAACATCAATAGTAGCTCTCACGGTCTTGAGGAAAGGCCTCCCTAGGATGAGCGGCGGCTTCTCCCTCTCTCCCATATCGAGCACAACGAAGTCGACGGGGATGAAGTGGTGTCCGATCTTCACAGGTACATCTTCAGCAATGCCCAAGGGATAGCGGATGGAGTTGTCTCCCAACTCCAAGCATATACCGGTAGGCTCCATTGGTAGGCATAGCTTCTCGAACACATCCCTCGGCATGACGCTCACACTAGCTCCAAGGTCGCATAACGCCTTCTCGAAGTTGAAAGAACCAACCGAACATGGAATTGTAGGGCACTCAGGGTCTTTTTGCTTCTCTAGCCCATTAGCAATAGCGGCACTACACTCCTCGGACATCTTGACATGATCTATCCCGAGTGTTGCTATCTCATATTTATTTGCAAGTATGTCTTTAAAGTAACGAGAATATGTAGGTACTTGTAGGGCATCTAGTAATGACATGTTGATGCTAAGTCTACGCACAACTTCCACAAACTTCTCAAAGTGGTTGTCAAGTTTACCTCGGAAGAAGCATGGCTTGAGTTGCGGTATCCTCGTGTCTTCCTCCGGCATCTCGAATTCGGGTTCCTCGGTGACGATCCCCGTAACCTTCTCTTTAGCACCTCCTTCCACCTCGGTGGATGGTTTAAGCTTCCTTGCTCCCGCGGAACGTTCCGGATCTTCGGTCTCCTTCCCCGAACGTGTTTGAATGGCCTTCGTCGATTCGGGACTTTTGTCCCGGAAGCTTCCCTTCATCATTAGTGAGGCACCCCGCAAGTTGTCCAACTTGCGTCTCGAGCATCTTCATCATGTTGCGCACTTGATGATTGGAACTTCCGACCTCTGTCACTTTGCTATCGATGTTCTCCAACACCTTGTCTATGGTCTTGAACTTGGTGACGGTGTCCTTGTTGATCTTAGCTTGCTCATCCATGAACTCCTTCAATTGTATCCGAAGCGGAACCGCGTTAGGAATAGATGAGCTTGCATTAAATTGAGGCCTACCTTGCCCGTAGCGGAAGTTCGGCAATTCTCCCTTCCTCATGTAGTCGAGCACTTTGGCTTCCTCTGGACAATCTTTGCGGACATGGCCATACTCTCCACATTCTTCGCATGTGGACCTTGCTTCGGCGGCCTTCAAGTCTTGAGCCTCTTTCTTTTCCATCTCCATCTTCTCCAACCTCCTCATGAGCGAGTCGATCTTGCCTTCAAGTATGTTCTCCTTCTCCACTTGCAAGACTCCTTTGACGTTCCCCGTGGGTTGAACCGGATGTAGGCGCCCGACGACGCCCATGTGTCATTATCCGCGACCTTCTTGAATAGAGTGAAAGCTTCCGTCGGTGTAAGTTCGATGATGGATCCTCCCGCCGATGCATCGATGATCGTCCTTGACGCCATGGTGAGTCCTTGATAGAACTTTTGCACGAGGTCTTCCTTCGGGAACTTGTGATGTGGAACCGCCCGGGTGTACTCGTTGAAGCACTCGAATGCCTCTGAGATAGTTTCCGTAGGATATTGAACAAAGGTGGCAATCTTATTATGCAAGCTTTGAGTTTTACCCGGTGAGTAGTATTCCTTCATGAAAGCCTTCATCAACGTGTTCCAATTTTGCACCGTCTCCGCCGGTTGAGAGTGGAACCATTGCAAAGCCTTCCCGAGTAGTGAGAACGGAAAAAGCCTTGCCCTCATTTGGTCTTGAGTCACCCCATCCATGTTGAAAGTCTGACATAGTTGAATGAACGCTTGGAGGTGAAGGTTCGGATCCTCTTCACCGGTGAAGGGTGAATGTTGCACCATGCGGATTGTTGAGGTCTTGATCTCGAACGGTCTTCCGATCTCCTCGAAGTTCAAGATTGGTAGGTCGATGATGTCTGGGGTGCATAGCTCCCCAATCTTGCGTTCTTGCGGTGGTTGGTCACCCATCGGTGGAAGTCGATTCTCCCGAGGACTTTGAGGTGGTGAATTCTTCGGAGATTCCTGCGATCCTTTGTCTTCCGACTCCGAATCTACAAAATCCAGCTTTTTAGCTTGATGTGCTTCGCGTCTCCTTAGCCTGTAAAGTTTTTCTGGATCATCCATGTTGACGGTTAATAATTGTATCAAAGTTCGTTTGTGACTCGCAAGCGTACAAGTCTCCCGTCGTAGTCAAGGGACCCTTCTTCCCTCGAGTGGTGAACCCAAGGTATCGAATCCGTGGAACAAATGTGTGACGCAAGACTTAATCTATTAAAGCCAAATAACTTCAATATTCAATAAAGAACCTAATGCATCTAAGTAAAAGACACAAAACAGATCTAATCTACTAAAAACCGGAGAAAACAAAGTAAGATTGGGTAGATAAACCGATCTAGAGGGATCGGGGTAAGCCTTTTGTTGAAGTTCCAAGCAAGAGAAGAAGTAGCAAATCGAATCTTAATAAAAGCCTCTTTAAATCGTGGTTTCCCGTCCAAATCCGAAAACATCCGCCTTTCGAGACCCCCGTTCGTCACAACGTATCCCTATTCATGCGGGGAGCTTAGGGCGAGTCAAAAGACAAGTCGAGATTCTTTCGGAAGATCCGGCGTGTACCTCTAGCCACCGCGGCTACAAGAACACCCTATGTAATCTATCGTACGAATAGAATTGGAATAAGCAAAGCCGATCGAAAAACGAAATCTTCGAGGAAACACTTGATCGCTAAGAAAAGATTCAACTTGATAATTCAACTATGACAATGATACATACACAAGATCACCACCGGGATCCTTCCTTGATCTTGCTTCTAGCTCCGGAACTCCGACGTGGTCTTCCATGCAAGGTTCCCACGTCGGCTAGGGAAACCCTAGTCAACTAGCTCGACCCTCTCCTCTCCGACATGGTGTCCCTCTCTTCTCTTGCTCCTCGGCGGCCGAAGACGAAATCTTCCCCCCGTGGCTCTCGGTCAGGGGGCTATAAATAGCCCGATTGGCGGCTAGGGCAAAGGAGAGGGTGTTTGGGCCCTAAATGGGCTCGGGCCGACCGGATTGGGCCGGCCGGCCTGGGCCCATTTAGGCCCAGCCCGAGGGCTCCTTTGCCCCAGGTCGGTTCCCTTGCTTCCTGGATGTTTCCCCCTTCTGCATGTAGGTCCATGTCGTCGGTTTCTCTCCGAATTGGACTCAACTCCTTGTCTTGCAAGATTCAGCACTTTCTGGTCAGGTCCCTGGAGTCTGTCGTCTTCTCGGATCAAGTCCCCGGCTTCTTGGAGTTTATGTTTGCTTCATTGCATGACTTGTTCAGGGCTTCAAGGTCTTGTCATGAGGTGCTTGATGAACTTATCCCGAAAGTCTTGCATTCAACACTAAAACCCTGCATAAACATTAAACTCCAAAACCGACATGCACACGTGAACTTGTTATACCACGGGGGTTAGTACCAATGGATAAGGTATAAAACTCATGCCAACACCGAAGGTAAACTCATGGCTAGGTTGACGGATTTTCACCGTCAACATCTCCCCCATGCTTAAACCTTGCTCGTCCTCGAGTAAGCCTTCGATGGATATCATCATTGCTAAACAATGTTTAAACTTTGCACTTGATCACACATGAGAAAACATAATGCTCTCAAAATTTTAATTCATTAAAGTTCCATAATGTGCTAGCCTTCATCTCTACGGAGGGTAGATTCTTATTAAGCTTATCCCACAAGTATTAACATGCTCACAAAGTTTTAAACGGATCTCGAATTTTTGAAATAAAGAACGAGATAAAGAAAAGCTAAACCAAATTCACAAATTTAAATCATCTTGTATATTGCTCATGAACTCTCATCTCACTTGTCTCTCAAGCCTATATATTCTACTCCTTTCCCTCTCATATATATGTGGTAGGCTTTATATGGAGCTTTGGGAAAGTTTAGTCCTAACAAGATTTTATAAATGAGGTGTTGTCAAAACAAGACAAGCTTCTCATGGTCTTACTGAGACTCGTTAAAAAGGTCATTGGAAAATAATGTTAAATCAAGGAGGGGAAAGAGAGAAATACACACACTTTTAGATGAGTGGACATGTGCAAATGGCAAAGAGTGATCCCGAGGCACAAAGGAAGTCCTCGTTATCGGATTGCACATGGTTGGAAAATGAGAATGGATCTTTTTAACTTGAAGCCTTGAATGCACTCTTAGAGAATCAGGGAGTTCACTTTACGCATATATATTTTTTCTCTTTCTCATATTTCTCATTCTTTTCTTTCTTTCATTCATTATATATATATTATTTTCTTTTACCTTGAAAGTCATGAGTATCACTGGATTTTTTTCCTTTCATCATCATTTTTTTTAAAATATTCCCCTTTGAACTCTAAAACTGCACCGTACCTACCTCCTCCCCCATGCTTAGACGTTGCTCGTCCTCGAGCAAAGAGGCGAAAAATAAGGTAGGTACCGGAATATTTTTCCTTGGAGAGATACTTGAAATCTTCAATGTTAGCACCGTCTTGCGATCTTCCTTGAATTGATGATCCATTCTCAACGATAGGTTGTGGTCAAGGAGGTAATCACAAAAGATGATATTTGGTTTAAGGGTGGATATCCGGCGAAGTTTGTGAGATCTCCGATGCGGGGATACACAATGCACGGATAAGAGGCTAGCAAAAAGATAGATACGCAAAAATGGAATGACCAGCTTCTTAGTCTCGGGCCACAGAAATCATGGCCTGCAATAACTCACTCAAAAATAAATCTTGTACACTAAGGTTTATGCACTCAAATATATATAAGGCTTTGGATAGGTTGAGCAACACACAAGTGATATTTGTGACAAGGTTAGCGATATTTTTGAGCATAAAAGACATCTTTAATCTATTCATAACTTGAGAGCACATAAAACACTATGGGTCTTTATTTTAATCATAACCTCCGCTGAAAATTAAGCTAGCATTTAAATAAATTCAGATTTGTATTTTTAAGAGAGCACTAGCTTAAACATGCATAAATCAATTACAAAGATGAACAAAGCTGCAATTTTAATCATATATCATCATGGCACGAATTTTGTAACTTTTCCAATGATATAATCAAGGTGGTGTCTTTATTAATGGTGACATCAAGTTGAAATACAAACTGAAAATAAACAAACATGCTTGCTGAAATTTAAATAAAAACAGAAAATACTACGCAAACACACATAAGCAAAAGCTGAAAATTACAGAGAAAAAGAAAAGAAAACTAAGTTCCTAAATCTTCTAGTCCTCCGCCGGTGGTTGATGTTGATGATCTTGATAATAATACCCTTGCTCGTAATATGATTGGACATTCCCTCCGACGAATTGATTTGGCTCCACAAGGTGAAGGCGTCCAAGTTCAAAGGCAATATTTGCATTGCCTTCACCAAGTTGAGTTGCGTTAGCTTGGATGGCTGCGATGTTTTGAGCGTTTCTTGCAGCATACCCTCCAATAATGGCCATGCTTTGTTGTGGTTGGGGATGATGAGCGTAGGACTCCGCGAAGTTAGCGTTGGGCACAACATAATTTGGTGGGGGTACCGGTGCACCACCCCCCCCATGCTTGCTCTTGTGGCCCTCCGTAATAACTTGGCGGAGGAGGGACCCCGCCGAACGGTTGCACATTGGGTTGTGCTCCACTCGCTTGTGCGGAGGATGTTCCCTCCTCTACGATTCTTCCTCTCTTGTTCTTCCTTGCAGGGACAAGTAGTCCCTCTTCCAACCAATCTTCCCTTCCTTCGGTGAAAAGCCTAAGCCTCTCATTCGGAAGGGGTAGGTTCACTATGGCCAACCGATAACCTCCTCTCTCATCTCCACTAATGTATTTGCCTTGCCGCAAATATTCAATGCCGAGAGAGGTACCTCGCAAAAGGTGGTCGGGGTTTCTTGCGATCCCCGGCTGCAAGGAAAAGGCCAACATGGAGAGGTAACACCCCGAACCAATATTACCCGCCCCCGATGTTGCTTCACAACACCAACGGTTGATCATGAGGTAAGAGGGGTCTATTGGCTGCCTGGCAATAAAGCCGAGTATAACCAATTCAACTCCGTGTCGGTCACCTTTGTTTCCTTCATCCTCCCCAATATCCTCTTGCACATCCAAGAGTGAAATATCCGGATGATGGGGTTGCGGATGCAATTGCGTTGTTGATGGGCTTCTCCGGAGATCATGTTCCAAAATCCCGCTAACATGCCGGGTGGCACGTCAACTTTCTCCGGAGCTCCCTTGTGGAATCCAAGCAGCTCCCTAACGTGCTCGTAGGGAACCTCTTGTTGGACTCCCTCCAAACGGAATGACAAGCTTTGCACCCCATCATCATCAACGATGGGTGCAATAGTCATTAAAATTTCCAAGGCGAACCCCCAAATGGGTGTCCACCGTTACTCCGTTGGAGAACTGCACCCATCCGAGGTGCCCCAACATATAGTATATGCCGGTGCAAAAACCCAAGGTGTAGAGTGCTTGGTCGTCGAACTCGACGTTCGGCACAAGCCTCTTCTCAAGATTGGCGAGCCTCTCCTCCTCCTCCGTCGACAAGATGATGAAGCCGTACGAAGAGTGTGTCGGGGTGTAAGGAGGTGGTGCGGTTGAGCGAGTCGATCGTCGTGGTGGCGCGGGCTGCTCCTCCGTGTGCCCACGAGGTTCGGTGAACCTCATGGAAGTGCTTCTCGCAGCCCTCATACCGCCAAGGAGGAGAGCGTCGTTCCTCCTCGGTGGTGCCGTGTCCGTCTCCATGCTCCGGGGAGACTCGGAAACCGAGTGCCTCCTCGAAGACGTGGTTGATGACGGCTTGGATGACGACGAACTCTTCTTCTTGGAGAAGAGACTTGTGGTCTTCTTCCACATGGTTGCTGCACTCTTTCTTCAACTAAAATTCCGGGTTGCAACCGGTAAACTAGGCACTTAAACTCTTTACTTCGGATGTGGACTTTGGGTGGATTAAGGATGTGGATTTTTTTTCTTGAGCTATCAAGCTTGGGATGGTTGGCTAAGTCTACGGAGGTTCTGAGCACACAAACTTGAACACACAAACAAGGGAAGGAGAGGGAAGCTTGCCTGCAGAGCCGGGGGGCTCCTTAAATAGGTCAGGCCGGCCGGCCTGGGCCGGCCGGCCCGGGGTCCTCCGGTTCCTCCCCGCCGCGTCTTTCTCCCGGCACGATCATTTCGCCTCCGCAACTTTCCCCGCCCGCGTGCTCCACGAGTTGCACCGCCCAAACGCTCTCGTCCACTCCTTTTCTTGAATTATTGGTCCTCCCACTTGATGCTCCATGCTTTGGGTCATGTCCATGCTCCCTAGCTCCACTTGCTTCACATGCCACCATGAAAATCCTGCAAAGTTGATGCTTGCTGCCCACCATGCTTGTCCTTTGCATGTGGAATTGGTGAAAGTTGATAAAAGGGAATCCAATGGTGCATGCATGATTAATTCAAACTAGATTGCCTCCATTTAGGTGTGTTTAAGGTTAAGCACTCCTCTAATTCGAAATTTAAAATATTTTTCAGAGCCATGCAAGAGCTCAAGCATAATTTTAGAGAAGTTTTTAAACCATTAAAAACAAATGTAAGTCGAAAATATTTTTCGACTACGTCGATTTCGGTCTCACCGGTATAGTTTGCTTTCATTGGTTGAGAGCGAACGTTTTCCCGGCTTGATCATGGGGGCATAGGTTTAGGTTCTAATTTTGGCTAAATAAGAAAGATTTTGAATAAAACAAAATTAGAATGGGCTTAGAAAAATTCTAATCCTAGAGAAACCAAGGAAACCAACCAAAAGCTTTGATTTCTAGGTTCACGCGAGTCCTACCACGTGCTGAATTTTATTAACACTTAAACATAAATCGTGGCTCTACTCGTGTGGTTTTAGCATGAAAAACAAGTCAACCTCAGCACCATAATGAGGGTGAAAGGTTGGGTTAAGGTTCTGAAATTATTTGGTTGAGGGTTTCTCGAAAAGAAAAGAATCAAACAAGCACATAGGAGGGTTCATGCAAAGGGTTTGTGATAAAGCAAACATTCAATCAAGAATTATGTCTCTAATATTGTTCAACCACTTCTAAGTCTAATGTCTTTGCGTAATAAAACTCAAAAACTAAATTATTAAAAATACTCGAAAAACCTGGAATCGGGTTGTCCTCCCGTAGCTTAATCTTGACTCGACGAAACGGGTTGCCTCCCGCCCGGCCGCTTCGTTTATAGTCTATAGCTAGACTTCTTCACCGGATTACTCCGGATCAACGCTCTTTGCGGGCGTTGCAATCTTGGGTACCCACTTCCGCACCATCTTGGGCGCGGGCTTGACTTCCGGCTTAGTTGGCTTAGTCATTTTTTTGGTCTTCACAGGCGGCTTCTCTTCCTTTGTCTTGACGGATGCAACACCTTCTTTGATTTTCGTTACGTTCATTTTTTTCGGCTCCTTCTTCTTTTTCAGCCCCTCCGTTTGTTTTGGTTCTCCCTTCACTCCAATCATGTTGCATGCCTCAATCCTTGGACGGAACTTGAAGGAACTCCTTTCTCCGTTGATATCGAACATGATCTCCCCCTTGCCAACATCAATAGTAGCTCCCACGGTCTTGAGGAACGGCCTCCCTAGGATGAGCGGCGGCTTCTCCTACTCTCCCATCTCGAGCACAACAAAGTCGACGGGGATGAAGTGGTGTCCAATCTTCACGGGTACATCTTCAGCAATGCCCAAGGGATAGCGAATGGAGTTGTCTCCCAACTCCAAACATATTCCCGTAGGCTCCATCGGTAGGCGTAGCTTCTCGAACACATCCCTCGGCATGACGCTCACACTAGCTCCAAGGTCGCATAACGCCTTCTCGAAGTTGAAAGAACCAACTGAACATGGAATTGTGGGGCACCCGGGTCTTTTTTGCTTCTCTAGCCCATAAGCAATAGCCGCACTACACTCCTCGGACATTTTGACATGATCTACCCCGAGTGTTGCTATCTCATATTTATTTGCAAGTATGTCTTTAAAGTAACAAGAATATGTAGGTACTTGTAGGGCATCTAGTAATGGCATGTTGATGCTAAGTCTACGCACAACTTCCACAAACTTCTCGAAGTGGTTGTCAAGTTTACCTCGGAAGTAGCATGGCTTGAGTTGCGGTATCCTCGTGTCATCCTCCGGCATCTCGAATTCGGGTTCCTCGGTGACGATCCCCGTAACCTTCTCTTTAGCAGCTCCTTCCACCTCGGTGGATGGTTTAAGCTTCCTTGCTCCCGCGGAACGTTCCGGATCTTCGGTCTCCTTCCCCGAACGTGTTTGAATGGCCTTCGCCGATTCGGGACATTTGGGTTGTCCCGGAAGCTTCCCTTCATCATTAGTGAGGCGCCCCGCAAGTTGTCCAACTTGCGTCTCGAGCATCTTCATCATGTTGAGCACTTGATGATTGGAACTTCCGACCTCCGTCACTTTGCTATCGATGTTCTCCAACACCTTGTCTATGGTCTTGAACTTGGTGACGGTGTCCTTGTTGATCTTAGCTTGCTCATCCATGAACTCCTTCAATTGTATCCGAAGCGGAACCGCGTTAGGAATAGATGAGCTTGCATTAAATTGAGGCCTACCTTGCCCGTAGCGGAAGTTCGGCAATTCTCCCTTCCTCATGTAGTCGAGCACTTTGGCTTCCTCCGGACAATCTTTGCGGACATGGCCATACTCTCCACATTCTTCGCATGTGGACTTTGCTTCGGCGGCCTTCAAGTCTTGAGCCTCTTTCTTTTCCATCTCCATCTTCTCCAACCTCCTCATGAGCGAGTCGATCTTGCCCTCAAGTATGTCTTCCTTCTCCACTTGCAAGACTCCTTTGACGTTCCCCATGGGTTGAGCCGGATGTAGGCGCCCGGATGACGCCCACGTGTCATTATCCGCGACCTTCTTGAATAGCGTGAAGGCTTCCGTCGGTGTAAGCTCGATGATAGATCCTCCCGCTGATGCATCGATGATCGTTCTTGACGCCATGGTGAGTCCTTGATAGAACTTTTGCACGAGGTCTTCTTTCGGGAACTTGTGATGTGGAACCGCCCGGGTGTACTCGTTGAAGCGCTCGAATGCCTCCGAGATAGTTTCGTAGGATATTGAACAAAGGTGGCAATCTTATTACGCAAGCTTTGAGTTTTACCCGGTGAGTAGTATTCCTTCATGAAAGCCTTCATCAACGTGTTCCAATTTTGCACCGTCTCCGCCGGTTGAGAGTGGAACCATTGCAAAGCCTTCCCGAGTAGTGAAAACGGAAAAAGCCTTGCCCTCATTTGATCTTGAGTCACCCCATCCATGTTGAAAGTCTGACATAGTTGAATGAATGCTTGGAGGTGAAGGTTCGGATCCTCTTTGCCGGTGAAGGGTGAATGTTGCACCATGCGGATTGTTGAGGTCTTGATCTCGAACGGTCTTCCGATCTCCTCGAGGTTCAAGATTGGTAGGTCGATGATGTCTGGGGTGCATAGCTCCCCAATCTTGCGTTCTTCCGGTGGTTGGTCACCCATTGGTGGAGGTCGATTCTTTCGCGGACTTTGAGGTGGTGAATTCTTCGGAGATTCCTGCGATCCTTTGTCTTCCGACTTCGAATCTACAAAATCCAGCTTTTTAGCTTGATGTGCTTCGCGTCTCCTTAGCCTGTAAAGTTTTTCTGGATCATCCACAAAATTATTGGGTTTGTTGGAGAGGTAGTCGTCCATCTCCTGTTAGGGTTAGCAATAAACAAAGTATGCAAAAAACTAGAAAACAAAACAAATCTATAAAGACTAGAGTTAGACAAACTAGATTAGATGTATTTTGAGGATGATCAAAATTTAGTAGATGCAAAAATAAAAACAAAAAGAATACTGAAAATTACAAAAAAAAGCAATAAAAAATCAAATCTTGATCACTTGTTCCCCGGCAACGGCGCCATAAAAAGGGGCTTGTTGACGGTTAATAATTGTATCAAAGTTCGTTTGTGACTCGCAAGCGTACAAGTCTCCCGTCGTAGTCAAGGGACCCTTCTTCCCTCGAGTGGTGAACCCAAGGTATCGAATCCGTGGAACAAATGTGTGACGCAAGACTTAATCTATTAAAGCCAAATAACTTCAATATTCAATAAAGAACCTAATGCATCTAAGTAAAAGACACAAAACAAAGGTAAATCTACTAAAAACCGGAGAAAACAAAGTAAGATTGGGTAGATAAACCGATCTAGAGGGATCGGGGTAAGCCTTTTGTTGAAGTTCCAAGCAAGAGAAGAAGTAGCAAATCGAATCTTAATAAAAGCCTCTTTAAATCGTGGTTTCCCGTCCAAATCCGAAAACATCCGCCTTTCGAGACCCCCGTTCTGTTACAACGTATCCCTATTCATGCGGGGAGCTTAGGGCGAGTCAAAAGACAAGTCGAGATTCTTTCGGAAGATCCGGCGTGTACCTCTAGCCACCGCGGCTACAAGAACACCCTATGTAATCTATCGTACGAATAGAATTGGAATAAGCAAAGCCGATCGAAAAACGAAATCTTCGAGGAAACACTTGATCGCTAAGTGTCGGGGACCGCCCTAAGGGTCCCCTCAAACGATGGGGGAACCCTCACTTAAATTCCTGCATCAAATGAACTGGGCCTAACCATGCAGGGAACTAACCATGCAGGACGTGGCCCACACAGCAGGACTTCGGAGGCCCCGCCAAGATAGCCCGACCGCGGGACCCCTCGAGCAGGCCCCGCCTCGCCCGAGGGTACGCTCCTCCTCGAACGGGCTCCGCCCCGCTCGAGGGGCAACCCCCTCCTCAAACAGTTCCGCCCCGTTCGAGGGGCGACCCTTCCCTCGAGCGGTCCCGCCCCGCTCGAGGGCCCGCTCCCCCCTCGAGCAGGGCCTCGCCTCGCTCGAGGGCTCGCTCCACCCTCGGCCGGGGCCCGCCACGCTCACGGGCGCCCCCGCACGCGTGCGCCGGCCCCGTACTTGGGCATTTAACGCCCTGACGCCGCGGGACGGCGCCATCATGCGCCCGGGGCTCACGCCCCGGTGCCGCCGCACCAACTCCCCAGGGAGGAGCCCATCCCCGCCACTGTGGGATGGACTGTGCGGTACGGCCGGTGTCAGTCCCGTGACACCGTGCGCACGCCGCTGTACGGCTAACGCGCCCGACCCTCGAAAGGGGGCCGGGCGCACCCTCGATTCCACTTTCCCGTGACCTTGCAGGTTAGGTAAGGGGCGCTAGGCCGGTGGGTGGCCATCCCGGCCACTGTAACGGCGCGGCCGCCGTACCCACGCATGCGGGCGCACGCCTGACTCCGCAGCGCACGCCCGAGCACCGCAAAGAACCACTCCGCCACCGCAGCTCATTGGGAAGGAACGCCGTTCGCCCGCTCCCCGTACCCCGTACCGACATCATCGCACCTCCCCTCGAAGCCTACCAGAGAACGCCATCACCATCCGCCGCCTCCTACCCCTCGAACCGCCACCGTTCGGGTACAAGGTAGGCCATCATGGCCGGATCGCGGCGAAGATCGACCGGACGGCCGCCCACTCTACACCATAGCGCGACATGCTCCCTCACGTAGCTAGGCAGCCGCGGCATGCATGTAACTCGCCGCCCCCCTTGGCCTATAAAAAGGGGAGGCGAGCCCCCGCCCGCGGGGGGGGGGGGGGAAGAGGACGAGTTCGGACGAACCCGAAGAACACGGCGCACCGTGCACTCACTCTCTTATTCTCCCACAATATCTTCAACCACTCACCAGGGACTTGGGAGCCACGCTTCCTCTCCCCGCCTTGCTTGTACTTGCCCCACTACAAGCACCCCGGTGCCGAGCAATATAGTGCCACGAGCACACCACCGCCGGACGTACGGCCCCCTCGGCGGGAACCGGGATAAACCTTGTGTCATTTGTTGCTTGGCATCGACCATTGAGGGATAGACTTAGGCGTTATCTACTGGTTAGTGTCGGGACCATATTCCGCACCGACGCTGGCGCCCACCGTGGGGCAAACGAGCGCCTAAGGTCATTTCGCTAACTCCCTCCATGGTGATTCGCACTGAGTACCGTAGCACCCGTTACAACATGGGTAGCTCAGACCCCCTTCCGGCCGGGTTCGAGATTCGCTTCGGGGACTTGAACTTCCAGGCCACGGGGAATGGCTATCTCATGCGCCTCACCAACCGTGAGGAGCTACGCGCGCAGCGGGAGGCCAGGTCCGCTCTGGTCACCACCGCACGCACGACGCCGCGCGGGGCACCCGCAGTGCACGGATGCCGCGGGACCGTCGACACCGCGACGTCGTCGTCGCTCCGGGCCGCGCTCGCGACAGGGCACGGTCCGAGCGGCGGCAGGCCGAGCGCACCGCCGCCCAACGCGGAGCGTCCAACGTCACGACGACCGCCACCGCCCCGGCGGGGACCGCGTGCGGTCTCCGACCACGCGTCCCCATCGGGTTGCGTGGCGCCACTACGGCCTACAACGCCAACGTCAACACTACAATGCGCAGGGTCCGCCCTCGGTCGGCACATCTTCGTCGCCGGGGATCCCGCACTTCGGCGGCGGACGAGTCGTCCCCCGGGCTCCGTCGACACGATGCCACCCGCCGCCCGCCATGGGTACGCGGAGTGGGACTTCTCTGGTGTGCCGGACCCAGTCGCGTTCAGGCGCTTCCTCGACGCCACGGACTACCGGTTCGGCCGCTCCGACGACTCCGAGCACCGGGAGCTACGACCCCACGCGGGAATGCCGCGCGCGTCATCACCAACGACCCGGCCAACGCCGCCGGTGCGGCGGCGCCGGGAGATGGGGAGGTCACGCCGCCCCCGGGATCGCCACGCGCCCGGCCGCGGGGCCAAGCGCTCCCGCCGGGGCCGACGTCGATGCGCGCTCGGCCCAAGCTCGCGAGCTCGAGGCCAAGCCGGCGCAGGAGTACGGGACCGTGCGGCCGCTCCGCGCCTCGATGGCGGGAGAGGCCTCGCGCGCGCGGCGAACGCGCGCGGGAGCCGGGCCGACAGTCCGAGACCGCCTCAACCCCGTCCCCAACGTCGACAACGCGGATACTCCGCCGCGGGCGAGCCAAAAGCTAATCGCCGCCGCCACGCTGCTGCGCGCCATGCCGGCACCCTCGACCCCCGAGGCTCGAGACATGCACCGCGAGGTGCGGACCCTCCTTGAGCAAGCGGCCGTCCGGCCAGCCGAAAGCTCGGCCTCACGCATCCGCCAACGGGGGGACGCGCGGGGTGATGATCCGGCACCGTGGGGCGAACCCTCGGTGCATGCGGGTCGACCCGCCGACCGTGGACGCACGCCGGCCAAGGAACGCCTCCTCGACACACGCAGGCGCCGGATGGCGACGCCCGCAACGTCATCAACGCCGGGCGCACCCGCAAGGCGGACGCGCGAGCGGCCGGGGGCTACCACCCTCGAAGGGGTGGATGCTACGACGGCGGTGAGGATCGCTCCCCAACGCCGGAGCCCCCCGGCACCCGCGTGTTCGGGCCGGGAGATCCGCACGGCGGCGTTCCCCCGCCGCTTCCGTCGCCCCCTCGACGATCATCAAATACAACGGGGAGACGGACCCTCGTGTTTGGCTCAACGATTACCGCCGGCTCCGTCGCCCGGGCGGGGCCACCAACGACGAAGTAATCATCCGCAACTTGCCCCCGCATCCGGGCGACGCGGCCCGACATGGCTCGAGCACTTGCCCGCCGGCCCGCATCCACAACCGGGACGATCCGGTCCACACCTTTGTGGGCAACTTCCGGGCACATACGTGCGCCCCCGGAACTCCCCGGGATCCGCGCTCCCCGCACGCGAAGCCGGGCGACCGCCGCGGAGACTTCATACGGCGCTTCTCCAAGCGCTGCACAGAGCTCCCCGCCGTGGCACAATCCGAGATCGTGCACGCGTTCCTCGAGGGCACCACGTGCCGGGACCTTGTGCGCGAGCCGGGACGCAGCCCCGCCCACGGACTCGAACGAGTCGTTCGACATTGCCACCGCCCCTTCGCCTCCGGAGAGGAGGCCGTGGGGGCAATTTTCGATGGCAAGAAGGGCAAGCGCTCCGAGGACGCGCCCGCGGAGGGCGCCGGGTCCAAGGAGCCGCGCCGCAACGACAAGCGGGGCAAGAAGGGGAAGAAGCCGCGCCGCGAGGCGCGCGAGCAGGGGCGCAACGGCGGCAACGCCGAGGCCCTCGCTGTTGACCCGGCCCGACGGGGCCCTCGACCGGCTCCTCGAGGCCCGGGGGTGTTCGATGACATGATGAAGAAGCCATGCCCCTACCACAAGACCCCCGTGAATCACACTCTTGAGCAGTGCGACATGCTCAAGAAGTTCTACGGCCGTGCCGCCGCGAAGGAGGCAGAGGCCAAGAAGGATGGGGGCGACGGCGACGCAGTGGCTTCCCCCGCCGTCGAAAATGTGTTCCTCATTTTTGGGGGACCCACCGTTGACATGTCAACCCGACAGCCGCAAGAAGGAGCGGCACGAAGTCCTCGCCGCGAGAGGGCACCTCCGGCCTTTCTCAACCGGTCGAAGGATGCCATCACCTTTAGCCGGGACGATCACCCAAATCGCATCCCGAACCCGGCCAAGATCTCCCCGGTGGTCGATCCCATCATTGGGAACGCCCGGTTTTCGAAGGTCCTTATGGACGGAGGCGTAGCCTCAATATCCTCTTCGCGCATACGTTGCGCCCGATGGGGATTGGGCCGGGACCAGGCCGCGGCCCAAAGCACGAAGCCGTTTCACGGCATCGCGCCCCGAAAGCAGTTCAACCCCTCGGCGCATCGATCCGCCCGTCCGGTTTGGGACCCCCAAGAATTTCCGCAAGGAAACCCTCACCTTCGAAGTGGTGGGATTCAAAGGGGCCTACCATGCCATCCTTGGGCGACCATGCTATGCCAAGTTCATGGCGGTCCCCAACTACACGCACCTGAAGATGAAGATGCCGGTCCAAACGGCGTCATCACCGTCGGGTCATCGATCGAGCATGCATTCGACTGCGATGTCGAGTGCGTGGAACATGCGAGAGGCGCTAGCGCCGGATGAAGCGCCGGTAAACACGCCGGGAGAAGATGGTCAACGACGACCTCGCCTCCGCCACCAAGCACGTCGGCACGTTCGAGGCCGCCGAGCAAACCAAAGGGGTCCCCCTCGACCCATCGGCCCCCGAGGGCAAAGCATTGAGGGTCGGGCACGACCCTCGATCCTAAATAGGAAGCAAGTGCTCGTCGACTTCCTCCGCGCCAACGCCGACGTTTTCGCGTGGAGCCCCTCGGACATGCCGGGCATTCCGAGGGAGGTCGCCGAGCACTCCCTTGATATCCTGCCTAATGCTCGCGCTGTTCAGCAGCGGCTGCGCCGCTTCGACGAGGAACGGCGACGGGCGATCGGAGTGGAGCCGCGGAAGCTCCTCGAGGCCGGATTCATCAAGGAAGTGTTCCACCCGACATGGTTGGCTAATCCCCGTGCTTGTAAAAAAGAAAAATGGGAAGTGGAGGATGTGTATTGACTACACCGGTCTCAATAAAGCATGTCCAAAAGTTCCTTTTCCTTTGCCGCGCATAGATCGATCATTGATTCCACCGCCCGGTGTGAACTACTCGTTTCCTTGATGCCTATTCGGGCTATCACCAAATAAAAATGAAGGAGTCCGACCAGCTCGCGACTTCGTTCATCACACCGTTCGGGACGTTCGTTACGTCACGATGCCTTTTGGCCTCGTAAACGCGGCGCAACATATCGGCGCGCGCATGCAAGCACGTTTTTGGGGACCATATCGGGCGGACGGTCGAGGCTTACGTAGACGACATCGTCGTCAAAACCAGGAAGGCGGACGACCTGGTCAGCAATCTTGGCATCGCATTCAGCTGCCTGCGGGCTAACGGGGTCAAGCTCAACCCCGAAAAATGTGTCTTTGGAGTGCCGCGGGGCATGCTCCTAGGATACATCGTCTCCCAGCGGGGGATCGAGGCCAACCCTGAAAAGGTCGCGGCCCTCGAGCGAATGGGTCCAATTCGGGACCTCAAAGGAGTGCAGAAAGTGTTGGGGTGCCTCGCCGCCTTGAGCCGCTTCGTCTCGAGGCTCGGTGAGAAGGGCCCCGCCCCTCTACCGGCTGCTCAAGAAGCACGAGCGCTTCTCTTGGACCGCCGAGGCCCAGGAAGCGCTCGACAAGCTGAAGGCATCGCTGACGCACGCCCCAATCCTTACGCCGCCGCGAGACGGCGAACCCCTCCAACTCTACGTGGCCGCGACCACCCGTGTGGTCGGCCGCCGTGATCGTCGTGGAGCGCACGGAAGAAGGGCGTGCCTTGCCCGTGCGAGGCCGGTCTACTACATCGGCCGAGGTCCTATCGGACACGAAGACGCGCTACCCCCCGTGTCCGTGCCGTTGTATGCGCTAGTCCTCGCGCGGCGCAAGCTCCGCCACTACTTCGAGGCCCACCCGCATTACGCGTGGTCTCTTCCTTCCCGTTAGGAGAGATCATTCGCAACCCCCGACGCGGCGAGGGGAATTGCCAAGTGGTCCGTGGAGTTGATGGGCGAAACGCTCGCCTACGCCCCGCGCAAGGCCATCAAATCACAAATCCTTGCCGATTTCGTCGCGGAGTGGACGGACACGCGCCGCCGCCCCTCGCATCCAAGCAGCAGTCCGGACTCTCGTTCTTCGACGGCTCGGTGATGAAGACAGAGCGGGCGCGGGCCTCGCTCTTCGTGTCACCCCCTCGGGGAGCACATGCGCTACGCGGTGCGTCTCCATTTCCCCGCATCCAACAATATGGCGGAATACGAGGCCCTCCTCTCGCGGCCTCAAGATCGCCATCGAGTTGGGCATCAAGCGCCTCGACGTGCGAGGGGATTCGCAGCCTCGTGATCGACCAAGTCATGAAGAACGCGAGCCGCCACGACGACAAGATGGAGGCCTACCGCAAGGCCGTGCGGGCCCTCGAAGACAAATTCTACGGCATCGAGCTCAATCATGTACCCCGCCGGTACAACGAGGAGGCGGACGAACTTGCCAAGATCGCGTCCGGCGGATCACCGTTCCCCCCGAACGTTTTCGCGCGCGACATCGCGCGGCCCATCGGTCACCTTCGAGCCCTACCCCTCGAGCGACAGCCGGACCCTCGGGGGCTCCCTCGAATCCGGCGGGTGCGGAACCCATGGAAGAGGACCCCTCGAACGAGGCGTACGTGCTCTCCCTTCTCGAGGGGTACGGCTCCCACGAGGCGGTCGCGATGGACATCGAGCCGCCCTCCCCGCCCGGGCGGACCGGCGGGAGAAGTACATCGCCTGGGTTGCTCGAGGGGAGCTCCCCGCATACCGGGCCGCAGCCAGGCGCATCGCCAGGATGGCCAAGTCGTTCACCCCGGTCGACGGTGAGCCGTACAAGCGCGCCGCGTCGGCATCCTCCGCCGATGCATACCCATTCCCGAGGGGCGCGAGCTCCCACGGGACATCCACGCGGGGATCCGTGGCCACCACGCCGCGCCGCGCACCCTCGTCGGCAACGCGTTCCGCCAAGGCTTCTATTGGCCTACCGCGGTCGCGACGCCAACGAAATCGTGCGCACTTGCGAAGGGTGCCGCTTCTACGCCCGCAAGACCAACTTGCCGGCTCACACTCGCGTACAATCCCCCGTAACGTGGCCGTTCGCCGTGTGGGGGTTGGACATCGTCGGCCCCCGCGGAAGGCGCCGGGGGCTTCACCCACCTCGCTCATCGCAATCGACAAGTTCTCCAAGTGGGTGGAGGTGCGCCCCATTACGAATTTGAGGGCCGAGCAGCGAGCTACGTTCTTCACCGACATCGTCTACCGCTTCGGAGTGCCAAACTCCATCATCACGGACAACGGGTCCCGCTTCACGGCCGGAAGTTCTTGGAGTTCTCGCGACAAGTTCCACATCCGAGTGGACCGGGCAGCCGTGGCGCACCCGCGTACCAACGGCCAAGTGGAACGTGCCAACCCGCATGATTCTACAAGGCCTCAAACCCAATTTTCGACCAGCTCAACAAATCCGGCCGAAAATGGCTCCAAGAACTCGCCAGGCCGTGTGGAGCCTAAGGACTACCCCAAGCGTAGCCACCGGTTCACCCCGTTTTTCCTAGTCCATGGCGCGGAGGCCATCCTCCCCACGGATCTGGAATACGGTTCGCCCAAAGTTCGAGGCTACAACGAGGACGCTAACCGCCGAGCCCGCGAGGACTCACCGGATCGCCTAGGACGAAGTACGCCTCGTGGCGTTGATGCACTCCGCAAGGTATCAACGTCCCTACGGCGCTACCAAGCACGCAAGATACGTCGAAGGGATTTCAGCGAGGGGGACCTGGTCCTAAGGCTACGCCAAGACAACCGAGGGCGCCACAAGCTATCGCCCCCATGGGAGGGACCCTACGTCGTGGTGAAGGTGCTCAAACCGGCACGTACAAGCTTGCCAACGAGGACGGCGAAGAACTCACCAACGCTTGGAACATCCAACAGCCTACGTCGCTTCTACCCTTAGCTAGGATTTCCAAGTATTTTCCGTTGTAAAAACGCACGGCCAACGCCCCAGTTGGTGTCACCTATGTAAATACTCCGAATCCAATAAAAGGGCAACTCGGCTTTCCCCTGAAACCCAAGTTACCCTCGGGGGCTACTGCGGGGGGGCACCCCCCCCCCAAATGGTCCCATTTTTTCGCGCAAAAACGTAATAACACGCGCTAAGTTTGTCTCCTACTTCAACCACGAGCCACGATTCGAACAGGGCGTAGGCGGCACAGCGGAAGGAGCGCGCGAGCCAGAGACAGCCTACGCCGCGTGGCTATGGCCCGTCTCTCTCGCCTCCAACCCGGGCCGGGCCCCCGCGCGAAAGGCGGACTTCCCTAACTAGAATCTACTCAGGAAGAAGAAGAAGCAAAAAGCGCAATAAGCAAGCGATTTCATTTACAAACTGACCATGTTCACGAAACTACTTGTTTATTTACAAGAGGCCACGAGGCCGCAGTTCCGATACACACAAACAAAAAAACGGGCCTAGCGCCCGCATGCTTTCGCGAGAGGGAGCGGCAGCGTCGGCGCGCGTCCGGAAGAGGAATTCCTCGAAGGCCTCGGCGAGCGTTCCGCGGCGTCGCAACAAGCGCGTCCGCGCGCTCCATGGCCACCTCGTCCTCGACGCCCACGGGCACGATGTAGCCTTCCGCCACCGCCTCGAGGTTGACCTCGTAGTGGGATCGCACCACTCCGAGGGCCTTCTCGCACGCCCGTGTGCAACGCCCGCGCACCCGCTCCGTGACGTGGCCACCGAGCGCGCGCAGCGGCCGGCCGGGCCGAGCCGCCGGCCCGGACATCGCCTTCCTCGACGACGTGACAGTCTCGAGGGCCGCGTCCCGCGCCCTCCCCCCCAGCCTCCCCGCTCGTAGGAGTTGTAGGAGGCCCGCAGGCCTCGCCCGCCCAACAAGCCGTGCCCCAAAGCCGTGCGCAGTGCCCGGAAGCGACAAGACGACAAGAAATCGAAAGGGGGAAACGAACCCTCTAAAAGCAAAAACTAACGAGCAGGTCGACAAGAACTTACCCTCGACTCTGCCTCTTCCCCGCATCGAGGTCGCGGCGCGCGGACTCGAGCGCCGCCTCGAGGCCTCGGGACGGTCTCGCCTTGCTCGACGAGGGCCATCTCTTGGGCGGCATTGCCGATGCCGAGCGTCAACGCCTCATCCTCAACCTCGGAGAATGCGGCGTTCCGCTCCTCCGGGGCCGACTTCTCCGCCGCCCGCGCGCGACGCGTTCCCGCTCCGGCCGCCGTCCGGCGTCACCAAGGGCGCCCCTCGCTCCCCGCCGAAGCCGCCCCTCGCCCCCCCGGGCGGGCGATGCGCTCCCCGCCGGAGCCGCCCCTCGCCGGCGACGAGAGCCGCAGCCTTCACGTCGAGGGCGGCCTTCGTGTCATCGGCCTCCTTGGCGCGCCGCTCCAGCCCCACGCGCCCGCTCCTCGCCCCGACGCCGCCGCGCCCGGGCCCCCTCGAGCGACGTGCGGAGCTCCCGGGTCCCCGCGCGAGCGGTGGCCACCTCCGCTTCCCGTGTGGCGGCCGCCGTTCGCGTCTTGTCCGTGTCCTCGCGCGCGTTCCACGCCCTCATCACGATCGACGAGGGCCGCGCGGATCCGCCCGAGGCTCGGTCACGCGCCGCGTCCCCGCCCCCGAACTCTCGTAGAAGCACGTCGCACCACGCCATCGCCCGCACACCGCCCGCCCGTCCGGCGTCCCGAGGGCATCCGCAAGCGCGTCGTAAGCGCCGCATCGCTCCCCGAGCCGGCGGGCCTCGGCGTTCACCCTCGGTCGAACGCGCTATACTTTTCGCGAGCGCGCGCTCGAGCTCCCGGCATAACACACATCGAATCCCGTAAGCGCCAAAGTTTGAGTGCGCACGCGAAAACGAAAAAAGGAAGGGAAACGAGCAACCGTGGCTCACCCGGAAGACGGTCCAGGCCGGCCGCCGTGGGACCCGCGCCGCTTCGTTCAACGCGCGGCTGAGCGTGGCGCCATGGCCCAGAGCTCGCCCCGCAGCTCCCGCTCCCCCCGAGCGCGCAAACGCCGGGGGGATCCTCCACGGCCCCCCCCCCACCCCGGGCGTGGCGGCCGGCGCGGGAGGACGAGGCCTCGGCACCGTGCCCTCGGCCCCCCGCCGTCATGCGACCCTCGTGCCGCTCACGAGGGCCCCCTCCCCGGGGCTCGGGGGAGTTCGCGGGCCGCCCGGCCCACCGGTTCCACCCGTGCGGCGGGGAGTCATCCGAGAGCTCCACCACCTCCGCCCCCGGGGACCGCCGGGCGGCGCGGAGCCACCCGCGCCGCCCCCGCCGGCGCCTCCACCCGCGCCTCCGTGACCACGGGCGCCCGTCGTGGCGCCGTGGCCGCCACCACCGTCCGCGCCGCCACATCCGCGGCGCTCCCGCAGTCGCGCCCGCTCCGCCTCCTCCGTAGTGGCCGCCACCGCGGGCGGCACCTCCACCGTAGCCACCGCCGCGGCCGCGCCTCCGTGGCGACCGGCGCCGGCCGCCCCCCAGGCCAACCCCTCGGCCGCGCCGCGGCGGGTTGATCCGCCGGCCGGGCCCCCGAGGCCCCTCGGCCGGGCCCCGCGAGCTCGTGCCCGCCGCCGCGCCGTCCCCCGGCGCGACCCCCCTCGACGAGCGCCGCCGGTGGGGATCGGCCGCGTCCGTCCTCGAAGCACCTTGGCCGGTGCAAGAGGAGGAACGGTCGGCACCGCCCCGCGCAATCACGAACGGAGAGTTAGAACATCTAACCACCAAGCACACCAAAGCCACACGGAGGAAGGCAAGGCTACGTACCTCGCGGAGGAAAAGGCCCGCTTCCTTTTCCTCGAGGCCTCCTGGACGGGGCCGGCGTAGCGGTCGCGCCCGACGCAACCGCCTCCCCGATGGCGCCGCCGCACGCGCGGGCACGCCGCCCCCGTGCGCGGGCGCACCCGACGCCGCACCCCCCCCGACGGCGCCACGGTGCGCGGGGGCACGCTTGTCCCGCGCGCGGGCACGCCTCCCGACGCGCCCCTCGACGACGACGCCGCCGTGCGGACGCACTCCCGCCGCGTGCGGGCACGCTCGACGCGCGCGCGGGCACGTCCGCCGCGCGCGCCCTCCGCGGCGCGCACCGCCACCTCCGCGCGCGCGTGCCGCCCCCGACGACGACCGCCCGGCGGCGGACGCCGACGCGCCCGCCCCCGTACGAAGCCGCCCCCGACGCCGCGCGAGATCCGCGACGGGGGCGCGGGCCGCCACCCGTCCGAGGGGCCCTCCCCCTCGCACTCTTCCTCTTCGTCCCGATCCGAGGACGAGGGCTCCTCGATGTCGGGGGAGGAGAGCCCCGCCCCCCTCCCGCCGCCGCACTCGGCGGACCGTGCGTCGCGACGCGCCCGGGCGCCGCCTTGCGTGCTCCCTCCCGCGCGCCGCCCGCTCCCCGCCGCCCCGCCGCGCCGCCCGCCGAGCGCACGGGAGTCGGGGGGGTGGGCGGAACGGACTTGGCGGCGTTGAATCGCACCGACCGCGCACAAGAGTAACAATGGCGCATCGAAATCAAAAACAAGACCAAGGATGGAAGCGAAATCAGAACTCTACTCACCGGCCGGGCCCGTGGGGAGCATCTCGATATCCCACGGGGTCCGACCCGCAGTAGAGGCGTCCCGGTGTCGACGGCGCCTCCGCGCCCGTGTGAGCGCGTACGGCCGCTCCAGCGGCGTCGGGAGCATCCGCGACCTCGCCAGGTCGACGGGGTTGGCCGCCTCCGTCATCTCGAAGATGCAGAGGGGCCTCTCCATCAACCCGCACGACTCGCCGGTGATGAAGAAAGGCGAGGACGCCCATCGCGTTGAGCCCTTCCCCTCGCCGCCCGCCGGCAGGCGGCGAGGACGGACTCCCCGGCGCGCCCGGTAGTCGGCCGTAGGCAACCCGTAGCCCCGCCGGTCCGCCTCTCCTTGAACACCCGCCCGGTGTAGGGAGGGAGGCCGGGCTCGGCGTTGCGCGGATAAAACCATCCCCGCTCCCGGCCGGCGTTGTTCGTCGTCATGGTGCGGGGGATGTAGAAGTTCTTGAGCCGCCCTCGCAGGCAAGCGACATCCCGCCGGCGCGCACCGCGCGACGGGGTCCTCGCTCCGACGTGGGCCGCGTGATCGCCTCCCCGCGAAGAGGTGTACCCGCAGCTCCCAATTGATCGGGATCCCCGAGTACCCTTCGCGTACGCCCACGAATGTGGCCGCCCGCGAGATAGCGTTGGGGGCGAAGTTGTGCGCCCTCCACCCCCGTAGTGGTAGCACAACGCCCGCATGAACGTGCTCGCCGGCGCGTTGAAGCCGCGCTCGTGGTAGCGGAGAAAGCTCACCACGTAACCCTCCGGCGGATTGGGCTCGTGGTGCGACGCCGGCGGCACGATCCACTCCGCCGGGCGCCCTTCTTCGTTGGCCGAGAGCTGGCCGGCGGCGACCGCCCGCCCGTGGCGAGCCGGTCACGGCCGACTTCTCCCGTGCGTACGGCTCCGGGACCCCGATCGGAGGGCCGAGGCGGCGCCATGAGGGAGGACGAACGAGTACGAAGGTGGAGGACGAGGAAACGAGGAGAAAGATCTAAGCAAGCGAGCCCGCGCGACGGCAAGGGTGAGACGAAGGCGAAGAGGCGGAGGACTAAAACGGTGAGGAGCCAAGGTAAAAAACCGCCGCCTACTCCTTCCCGCGCTTTTATAGGCACCCGGCGAGTTCTCCGGAGCGACGCCCCGCCGCATTTAACCGCAGGAATCTTTCCGTCGCGTCGGCAAGCGGGCCCCACCACGACCGCAGCAGCTCTAACACCGCAGCGGGTCATCATTACGGCGAGACCGGCAGCAACCGAGGTGAAACCGTCACATCCGCCGGCAGCGCCGCCCACTACGCGCGCGCGCGGAGCCGCGCCGCCAAAAAGCGCGCCGGCCGCCGCAAAACCCCGCGGCCACGACCGCAAAGCAATTAAATGCCCGGGCCCCTTGCCAAGCAAGGAGAGCCCTCGAGCGAGGCGAATCCTCGGCTCGAGACAGGGGTGACCCTCGATGGGATATCGCCGTGAGAAGGTCGCCCGGACCTCGCTCGATGTAGAGCAGCCACCGCGGCACCCATGCCACGTAGGACCCTCGAGCCGGCATGACCCCCAACTCGAAACAAGGCGACCCTCGATGGGATATCGCCGTGAGAAGGTCGCCCGGGACCTGCTCGGTGTAGAGCAGGCAGCCGCGGGCACCCATGCCACGTAGGACCCTCGAGCGGCATGACCCCCAACTCGAGACGATGTCGACCCCCTAAAGAAGGCACGCGCATAAGAGGATCGCCTGTGTCACGCTTGAAATAGAGCGACACCGAAAGCACTCATACCGCGCCATGCCACCAACCAAGACCTCGAGGGCCGGCACGCCCCGCACCCCTCGACGGCCGCAAACGCGAAAAAGACGGGGCTGGCCTAGGCACGGCCCCGCACGGCCTTACTGATCAGAGGTTCGAAGCCCGACCCTCGACGGGTTCGAACAGCGCCCCGCATCATAGAGTTAGGGACGACGAGGGCACGCGCATTCGAGCCGTTCCTCGAGCCCGTCGGCTCGAGGGTGCCCCACATGTCGTGTTCGAGAGCCGCCGAGGGCGCCTAGCCGGGGGATCCCACCGAGGGAGAGCTTCCGCGCCCCTCGGTCCCTAGCGAACGGGACCGAGCCCCACCTAGCAAACCCACGCAAGCGCTTCCATGGACGTGTCTCCGGACCGCGCAGCCCTACCCTTATCGAACGGGGCATGGACGTCCACTTGAACCACCCGCTAGCGCCGAAGAGGAATCCGCGATTCGCGACCCGCTCGATGGGAGTCGTGGAAACCTCACCTCCCGACCCGCGGAGGGACGGCGAGGGCGTGATAAAAAACAAGTCGTCGGGCTCGACCCGATCGCCTCGAACATGCCAAGGCTCGGGGGCTTGACGCACGGCTACACCTCCTTGGAATTGCACCCGCCCGAGACAAAGGACAGGGGAGCGTGCACCCCCGATGCCGCTGAAATACCGCCGATGCCGGTTGGCATATGTGCCACGCCTTTCGACCGAATTGCTCGCGGTTAACCCCCCCCCCGCAGAGAGCCCACACTCCCCGCAGGCTTCGGGGCTAGGGACCCGCGGGTCCGCTAGCGCGGCCCCACCCGAAAGCGTTCGCAAGCAAGGAGGGAAGAACGTCCTATCGCAGGTTCCGCATCCGCGGGAGCCTCAATGGCAAACCCGCGATGCTCGGGGGCTACCGTCGGGGACCGCCCTAAGGGTCCCCTCAAACGATGGGGGAACCCTCACTTAAATTCCCGCATCAAATGAACTCGGGCCTAACCATGCAGGGAACTAACCATGCAGACGTGGCCCACACAAACAGACTTCGGAGGCCCCGCCAAGATAGCCCGACCGCGGGACCCCCTCGAGCAGGCCCCGCCCGCCCGAGGGTACGCTCCTCCTCGAACGGGCTCCGCCCCGCTCGAGGGGCAACCCCCTCCTCAAACAAAGTTCCGCCCCCGTTCGAGGGGCGACCCTTCCCTCGAGCGGTCCCGCCCCGCTCGAGGGGCCCGCTCCCCCTCGAGCAGCCTCGCCCTCGCTCGAGGGCTCGCTCCACCCTCGGCCGGGGCCCGCCACGCTCACGGCGCCCCCGCACGCGTGCGCCGGCCCCGTACTTGGGCATTTAACGCCCGACGCCGCGGGACGGCGCCATCATGCGCCCGGGGCTCACGCCCCGTGCCGCCGCACCAACTCCCCATGGGAGGAGCCCATCCCCGCCACCGTGGGATGGACCGTGCGGTACGGCCGGTCGTCCCGTGACACCGTGCGCACGCCGCCGTACGGCTAACGCGCCCGACCCTCGAAAGGGGGCCGGCGCACCCTCGATTCCACTTTCCCGTGACCTTGCAGGGTTAGGTAAGGGGCGCTAGGCCGGTGGGTGGCCATCCCGGCCACCGTAACGGCGCGGCCGCCGTACCCACGCATGCGGGCGCACGCCCGACTCCGCAGGCGCACGCCCGAGCACCGCAGCAACCACTCCGCCACCGCGAGCTCATTGGGAAGGAACGCCGTTCGCCCGCTCCCCGTACCCCGTACCGGACATCATCGCACCTCCCCTCGAAGCCTACCAGAGAACGCCATCACCATCCGCCGCCTCCTACCCCTCGAACCGCCACCGTTCGGGTACAAGGTAGGCCATCATGGCCGGATCGCGGCGAAGATCGACCGACGGCCGCCCACTCTACACCATAGCGCGACGTGCTCCCTCACGTAGCTAGGCAGCCGCGGCATGCATGTAACTCGCCGCCCCCCTTGGCCTATAAAAAGGGGAGGCGAGCCCCCGCCCGGGGGGGGGGGGGGGGGGGGCAGAAGAGGACGAGTTCGGACGAACCCGGAAGAACACAGCGCACTGTGCACTCACTCTCTTATTCTCCCACAATATCTTCAACCACTCACCAGGGACTTGGGAGCCACGCTTCCTCTCCCGCCTTGCTTGTACTTGCCCCACTACAAGCACCCCGGTGCCGAGCAATATAGTGCCACGAGCACACCACTGCTGGACGTACGGCCCCCTCGGCCGGAACCAGGATAAACCTTGTGTCATTTGTTGCTTGGCATCGACCATTGAGGGATAGACTTAGGCGTTATCTACTGGTTAGTGTCGGGACCATATTCCGCACCGACACTAAGAAAAGATTCAACTTGATAATTCAACTATGACAATGATACATACACAAGATCACCACCGGGATCCTTCCTTGATCTTGCTTCTAGCTCCGGGAACTCCGACGTGGTCTTCCATGCAAGGTTCCCACGTCGGCTAGGGAAACCCTAGTCAACTAGCTCGACCCTCTCCTCTCCGACATGGTGTCCCTCTCTTCTCTGCTCCTCGGCGGCCGAAGACGAAATCTTCCCCCCCCGTGGCTCTCGGTCGTGGGGCTATAAATAGCCCGATTGGCGGCTAGGGCAAAGGAGAGGGTGTTTGGGCCCTAAATGGGCCCGGGGCCGACCGGACCGGGCCGGCCGCCCGGGCCCATTTAGGCCCGGCCCCGAGGGCTCCTTTGCCCCGTGTCGGTTCCCTTGCTTCCCCGGATGTTTCCCCCTTCGCATGTAGGTCCATGTCGTCGGTTTCTCTCCGAATTGGACTCAACTCCTTGTCTTGCAAGATTCAAGACTTTCTCGGTCGTGTCCCCGGAGTCTGTCGTCTTCTCGGATCAAGTCCCCCGCTTCTTGGAGTTTAAGTTTGCTTCATTGCATGACTTGTTCGGGGCTTCAAGGTCTTGTCATGAGGTGCTTGATGAACTTATCCCGAAAGTCTTGCATTCAACACTAAAACCCTGCATAAACATTAAACTCCAAAACCGACATGCACACATGAACTTGTTATACCACGGGGGTTAGTACCAATGGATAAGGTATAAAACTCATGCCAACACCGAAGGTAAACTCATGGCTAGGTTGACGGATTTTCACCGTCAACAATCCACAAAATTATCGGGTTTGTTGGAGAGGTAGATGTCCATCTCCTGTTAGGGTTAGCAATAAACAAAGTATGCAAAAACTAGAAAGTAAAAACAAATCTATAAAAACTAGGGTTAGACAAACTAGATTAGATGTATTTTGAGGATGATCAAAATTTAGTAGATGCAAAAATAAAAACAAAGAGAAAACTGAAAATTACAAAAAGGCAATAAAAAATCACTTGATCACTTGTTCCCCGGCAACGGTGCCAGAAAAAGGGGCTTGTTGACGGTTAATAATTATATCCAAGTTCGTTTGTGACTTGCAAGCGTACAAGTCTCCCGTCGTAGTCAAGGGACCCTTCTTCCCTCGAGTGGTGAACCCAAGGTATCGAATCCGTGGAACAAATGTGTGACGCAAAACTTAATCTAATAAAGCCAAGTAACTCCAATCTTCGATAAAAGAAACCCTAATGCATCTAAGTAAAAGACACGAAACGAATCTAATCTACTAAAGACCGGAGAAAACAAAGTAAGATTGGGTAGATAAACCGATCTAGAGGGATCGGGGTAAGCCTTTTGTTGAAGTTCTAAGCAAGAGAAGAAGTAGCAAATCGAATCTTAATAAAAGCCTCTTTAAATCGTGGTTTCCCGTCCAAATCCGAAAACATCCGCCTTTCGGAACCCCCGTTCTTTCACAACGTATCCCTACTCATGCGGGGAGCTTAGGGTGAGTCAAAAGACAAGTCGACATTCTTTCAGAAGATCCGGCGTGTACCTCTAGCCACCGCGGCTACAAGAACACCCTATGTAATCTATCTCGAGAATAGAATTGGAATAAGCAAAGCCGATCGAAAAACGAAATCTTCGAGGAAACACTTGATCGCTAGGAAAAGATTCAACTTGATAATTCAACTATAACAATGATACATACACAAGATCACCACCGGATCCTTCCTTGATCTTGCTTCTAGCTCTGGGAACTCCGACGTGGTCTTCCGTGCAAGGTTCCCACGTCGGCTAGGGGAACCCTAGTCAACTAGCTCGACCCTCTCCTCTCCGAGATGGTGTCCCTCTCTTCTCTGCTCCTCGGCGGCCGATGACGAATTCTCTCCGCGTGGCTCTCGGTCAGGGGGCTATAAATAGCCCGATTGGCGGCTAGGGCAAAGGAGGGGGCAAATGGGCCCTGGAATGGGCCGGGCCGACCGGACTGGGCCGGCCGGCTCCGGGCCCATCCAGGCCCGGCCCCCGAGGCCTCCTTTGCTCTACGTCGGTTCCCTTGCTCTCTGGTTGTTTCCCCTTTCGCATGTAGGTCCATGTCGTCGCTTTCTCCGAATTGGACTCAACTCCTTGTCTTGCAAGATTCGACACTTTTCCGAGTCGTGGTCCTCGGAGTCCCGTCGTCTTCTCGGATCAAGTCCCTGGCTTCTTGGAGTTAAGTTTGCTTCGTTGCATGACTTGTACGGGGCTTCAAGGTCTTGTCATGAGGTGCTTGATAAACTTATCCTGAAAGTCTTGCATTCAACACTAAAACCCTGCATAAACATTAAACTCCAAAACCGACATGCACACGTGAACTTGTTATACCACGGTGGTTAGTACCAATGGATAAGGTATAAAACTCATGCCAACACCGAAGGTAAACTCATGGCTAGGTTGACGGATTCTCACCGTCAACACACGGTCAGGGACCCTCGAGAACTCACAGATGCAAAGACGGGAGCGCCCAGCCGCCACCCCGCACTATTTTACTGATCATCGTCTCGAGGGCTGACACGGTCAGGGACCCTCGAGAACTCGCAGATGCAAAGACGGGAGCGCCCAGCCGCCACCCCCCGCACTATTTTGCGATCAGCGTCTCGAGGGCTGACACGGTCAGGGACCCTCGAGAACTCGCAGATGCAAAGACGGGAGCGCCTAGCCGCCACCCCGCACGGCCCTACTGATCAGAGGTTCGAAGCCTGACCCTCGACGGGTTCGAACAGGCGCCCCAGATCACCAGAGTCAGGGACGACGAGGGCACGCGCATTCGAGCCGTTCCTCGAGCCTGCCGGCTCGACGGTGCCCCACGTGTCGTGTTCGAGAGCCAGCGAGGCAGCTAGCCGGGGGGATCCCACCGAGGGAGAGCTTCCGCGCCCTCGGTCCCTAGCGAACGGGACCGAGCCCCACCTAGCAAACCCACGCAAGCGCTTTGATAGACGTGTCTCTGGACCACGCGGCCTACCCTTATCGAACGAAGCATGGGCGTCCACTCGAACCACCCACTAACAGCTCAATGAGGAATCCGCAATCCGCGACCCGATCGATGGGGGTTGCGGAAACCTCACCCTCCGTCCCGCGGAGGGACGGCGAGGGCGCGTTAAAAACAAGTCGTAGAGCTCTACCCGATCGCCTCGAACGGGCCCAGGCTCGGGGGCTCGACGCACGGCTACACCTCCTGGATTGCACCGGCCGCGGATAGTGCTAGGTGCGCGTGCGTCACCGAAGCCGGCTGAAACATTGCCGACGCCGGTTGAGATATGTACCACGCCCTCTGACCAAATCTCGCGGTAAAACCCCTGCAGGAGCACTCACGCTCCTACAGGGCTTCGGGGGCTAGACCCGCGGGTCCGCTGACGCGGCCCCACGGAAAGCACTCGCAAACCAGGGGGGAAGGACGTCCTATCAGTAGGCTCCAGCATCTGCGGGAGCCTGGCCGGCGAACCCGCAGATGCTCGGGGGCTACTGTCGGGGACAGCCCTGGGGGTCCCCTTAAACAAATGGGGAAATCCCACTTAAAACCTGCAAAAAACCAAGGGTAAGTGCATCTTGCTTAAGCACGCACACAGAGCACGGCCCACGCCGCGGTGGCCCCGGTGGCACCAAGGCGGCCCACTCAAAGAACCCCTCGAGCAGGCTCCGCCTCGCTCGAGGGTGCACACCTCCGTCGAGCGGGCTCTGCCCCGTTCGAGGGCGTACGCTTACCTCGAGCAGGCTCCGCCTCGCTCGAGGGTCCACGCCGCCCCCGAGCAGGCTCCACCTCGCTTGAGGGCGCTCCGCACGCGCACGCCCGTTCCCATACGCGGGTACGGGCATTTAATGCTCTGACAACGGCGGGGCGGCGCCATCATGCGCCTGGGACTCATGCCCCGGTCCTGTTGCACCAACTCCCTAGGAGGGAACCCATCCCCGTCACTGTGGGGGACTGTGCGACGTGGCCAGCGCTAGCCCCGTGACACCGCGCCACCTACTCCCGTACGGCTAACGCATCGAGCCCTCGAAGGGGGGCCGGCCACACCCTCGAAATGCTTTCCCGTGACTTTGCAGGGCCAGGTCGTGATGTTAGGCCGGCGGGGCGCCATCCCCCGCCACCGTAACGGCGGGCGGCCGCCCCCGCGCGTACAACCCCACGCCGGCACCGTGGTAACGGCCTCCCGCGCGCTGTGAAGCATGCGGGAACGGGACGCCGCTATGCCTGCCACTGTATCCCGTACGGATCGACGTCGGCAACCCCCTCGAGCCCGCCTGGGGACATCACGGCCATCCACTGCACTCCTACCCTCGAAGCTACCACTGTTCGGGTACAAGATACGCCATGATGACTAGATAGCGGCAAGGACCGTCAAGGCGGCCGTCTACTCTACGGCGCGGCGCACCATACTTCCCCATGTAGCTGGATAGTGCGTCATGCATGTAATTCGCTCTCTCCTTGGCCTATAAAAGGAAGGCGAACTCCCCCGCCGTAGGGGACAAGAAACAACACACGACACACCACGCATTCCCCAATTCTCCCACAACATCTTCAGCCACTTCACCAGGGACTTGGAGGCCGCGCTTCCTCTCCCGCCTTGCTTGTAGCAGTCCCACTACAGGCACCCCCGGTGCTGAGCAATATAGTGCCCTGAGCACACCACTGCTGGACGTACGGCCCCCGGCCGGAACCAGGATAAATCTCGTGTCATTGATTGCTTAGCATCGACCATTGAGGGATAGACCTTGGCGCTTATTACTGGTTAGTGTCGGGACCACATTCCGCACCGACACCTGCATAAACACTAGACTCCAAAACCGACATGCACGAATGAACTTGTTATACCAAGGGGGTTAGTAGCAATGGATAAAGTATAAAACTGATGCCAACACAGAAGGTAAACTCATGGCTAGGTTGACAGAATTTCACCGTCAACAATGACAGACCAGGATAAGGCAATGAAAGTGGCAATAGCTATAGTCTTCCCAAAGGCAGTCCACAGATGTTGCAAGTGGCACGTGCCGAGCAAGGCAACCGAGAAGTTTGCGTGGTTGATCAGTCACTGTCGTATGGATCTCCCTGGGCCCACTACCTCGGTGGGTACCAGGACCGACTACTCGGTGGGCCCCTGCGACTACCCAGCTTGCGCTACACGGCACCTGAAGGCGTGGAGCACAAGGACTGCAGAGGAGAAGTACTCGGTTAGGAAGCTGTACGTGTCCTGCACTGTATGGAAGACTCCTAGACGTACCCGACTAGTACACTCTCCCTACTCTGACTTGTAACCCTGCCTCCCGGACTATATAAGGCGAGGCAGGGACCGTTCTCTAGGGACACATCTCATCTCATACAACTCACGGCGCACCATTGCACCATCTTGTAATCGTGCCCAATCAATCCCGAGCTACGCAAAGATACGGGACGTAGGGTATTACGCACCTCGCGGCCCGAACCTGTCTAAATTGTGTGCCACGTGTCTCTTCCTTCGAGTTACCGATCTCGGCGAGGCCACATTCATCTACTTCGGGTACTCCCCTTAGTAGGTTGCCAGTCTAAAACACCGACAGCTGGCGCGCCAGGTAGGGGATCTCGCCCGAGATCACATGGAGAACTTGACGGCTCCCGTCCACTTCAAGCCAACCGTCACCTTCAACCGCGGTGACACCTTCGTGTTCGGCGCCTGGGTCTGCACTGCCGACGGCGCGGGCTCCTTCCAGCGCCGCCTAACCATGCCGCCCAACCCGAAGACCGGCTTCGTGACGCTCCCAGAAGTTGTCACAGGCGAACTCGCCGGCAAGTTCGGCGAAATTTCGCTCTTCAACCACCACACTGACTTCGAGCTCGAGTCCGCTTCCAACTCGAACTCGACGTCTCCATGGGCCATCACATGCGAGCCGGCTGCTCAGCCATCGCACGCGGTCCCTCACCTCGTGAGCACTCCGCGCGTGGCCCCCGCACCCTCAGCCAGGCCCGCACGGGGGCTCCCTCTTTGCGCCGGGCCGGCAAGGAGCCCGTACCCGAGTACAACTCGGACTCCGACACCGCCCCCGGCCACGCTTCGGACTCCAGCCCACTCTCCGAGTTCTACTCGAACCCAGATTATGAGTTCGACTTCGGGTCGGACCCTGAGGAGCCCGAGTCCGAGGACAACTCCACTGAGCTTCCCTTGTCAGGGCCGGCCTCTGGGCTGGTTATAACATCCACACCGGCCGGGAGATTCGTCTACTGGCCAGACCGCAAGCCCGCCGACCTGATAAGCGGAGACTCACGCTACGTCGCCTACATCGACTCGCTACCGTTCCAGGAGGGAACGCCACTAGCCCGGGCTGACTCAAGCACACCAACTGAGGTGGCGCCTTCTGAGTCCAGCCTTGGCACCCCCGATCGCCAAGTCTTCATGGCTGCTGGCGACACCCCAGGACCTTCAGGGATGGCTCAAGACAAGTACCTTGAAGTCATCTCCTCCGACGAAGTCTCTACTGACGCCCCAGCAGACGAGACTCCCGCCAACAGAGACGCTCGACGCGAGCGTAACCGGAAGCGCAGCGAACGTCGCCGACGCCTCCACGACAACTTCCCCGTCCGCAACCTTGCGGAAGCTCTCGAGGCGGTCGAGAGCAGAGTACACACTACCCCTGAGCAATGCCTCATGTCGATCATAGCGATCGCACGCCAGGCTCAGGGCATACGCGCTGGAGAGGTCATCGCCAAGCTCGCTGAAGACGCCTACTTCATGCGGGTCGACAACAGAGTCAACCCCCGGCCTCCTCCGGCCCAGGCCCCGCGACAACGAAGCCACAAGTCGCGACGCCAACAACGGTCCCAACCGTACTCGAGCTGAGCTTCCAGCCGAGCCGAACCGTCGTCGCTCCAACGCCGGCGGACCTCCACAGCGTGACAACAACAACCGCGAGATCGTCCCCCACCGCGCTCCGGCCGGTGGCGGCGGCAACGACCCCCGACGCGCGGCGGCGGCGGACGACGAAGCTCCAACCATGGAGCCAACGGGGGGGCGGGCGGCGGCGGCGGTCGCGGCGGCCGAGGCCACGCGAACAGCCATGCCTCTGGCGCCTCACAGGGCGGCTACGACGCCCGCCAGAAGATCGAGGAGCTGCGGCGGAAGAAGTCGACTACCGTAGGCGACGGCGACGGCTTCCTCGCCTTCTCACCTCGACTTCGCAACTTGCTCCTCCCCGACAAGTTCAAGCCTTTGGGGATCACCAAGTACGATGCGAAGCAAGACCCCATCTAGTGGCTCAGGTGCTACGCCCTCTCCATCGAGAACGCTGGAGGCAACAACGACACCAAGTGCCTCTACTTCCCCTTCTGCCTGGACCAGGCTCGGCTCACATGGCTCGAGTCGCTGGACAAGCACTCGATCGACAAGTGGGACCGGCCCGAAGGAGCGAGCTCACCGAAGAACTTCGCGGGCACCATGGGCCGATCGGGTACTCACATGGACCTGGCCATGGTCAAGCAGGAACAAGGCGAGACCCTTCGCAAGTACATGCGTCGCTTCTTCAACAAGCGCGCTGCCGTCGTCGACGTCACCGATAAGGAGGTCATCAACCTCTTCCAAGACGGTCTCTACCACCGCCGCACCTTCGAAGACTTCGGTCGTCGCCGCCCCAGTTCCATCCCCCACCTTAAGGACATGATCACGTCCTGGGCGGATGAAGAAGACAAAGCCAACGCCAATTACGATGCCATGCGTGGCAAGAGCAAGCAGAACCAGGGCGGCGGCAGCGGCAACAACGCAAACCAAGGCGGTCGCAACAACAACAACAACAACTACTACTCGGGTCCCAACTGCAAGCGCAAGCCAGACAACACTGTCGCGGCTATCCAGCGCTCTGCGAAGGAGAACTCGAAGAAGAACTCCGGTGGCTTCAAGGACCTGCAGAAGGAAAGGTGCCCGCGACATCCAAACGGCAACCACACCACCAAGCAGTGCTACCAACTCAGGCACGCACTCAAGGATACGCCGGAGCCACCGCACCCTCACGACAAAAAGGGCAAGAAGAAGGACGGCGACAACAACGACTTCCAGGAGCCTGACAAGACCGTCAACGTCCTCTTCGGCGGATTGCCCGACGAGCGGGAGCAGAAGGCTACCCGTCGTGAAGTCATGTCCATTGAGCCAGCGGTCCCGACCCCTCTCAGGTGGTCGGAGGTACCCATTACCTTCTCCCGCGCGGATCAATGTACCAGCTTCTCCGAACCAGGACGGTTCCCCCTCGTCCTGAAGCTGGTAGTCGCGGGCTCCAAACTCAACAAGGTGCTCATCGACGGTGGAAGCGGGCTCAACGTCCTTTTCACCAAGACCTTGAAGAAGATGAAGCTCAACATCACCCACATGCTCACCAAGAGCAACACGCCCTTCTACGGCATCGTCCTCGGGAACGCGGCTATTCCACTGGGCTCAGTGGTCTTGCCAGTTACCTTCGGGGCATCTCGGGACAACTACCGTACCGAGTACATCAAGTTCGAGGTCGCGGACTTCGAGACTTCCTACCACGCCATCCTCGGCAGACCGGCCATCGCCAAGTTCATGGCGGTGCCCCACTACACCTACTTGGTACCCAAGATGCCAAGCCCAGCTGGTGTACTCTCTCTTCAAGGGGACTTGAAGATCTCTCACGACTGCAACACAGAAGCCGTGGAGATCGCCTCTACGAACCAAGTACCCAACGCGATGATGGAGGTCTACGCCGCGTCGAAGAAGCTTGCTACAAGTGAACTCGACATCCCAGAGAAGTCTGACGGCACCAACAAGCCTCAGCCACCTGAGGAGGTACTCGTCAAGACGATCGACCTCGGAACAGGCGACCCCAGCAAGACCACCACCATCGGGGCTGGCCTCGACCCCAAATAGGAAAACACGCTCATCAGCTTCCTTCGAGCTAACCGCGACATCTTCGCGTGGAAGCCAGCGGACATGCCAGGAGTGCCCAGGGAGCTGATTGAGCACTGCCTCAATGTCGATCCTAAGGCCACCCCCAAGCGACAATACCTCCAACGCTTTGCTGACGACAAACGGGACGCCATCAAGAAGGAACTCGCCAAACTACTCGCGGCTGGCTTCATCAGAGAAGTCTTCCATCCTGAGTGGCTCGCCAACCCCGTCCTCGTCCGCAAGAAGAACTCGAACGAGTGGAGGATGTGCGTCGACTACACCAACCTAAACAAGCACTGCCCCAAGGACCCCTTCGGGTTGCCGTGGATTGATCAAGTCATCGACTCCACGACGGGCTGCGACCTGCTCTGCTTCCTCGACTGCGACCAAGGAAGAAGACCAGGAGAAGACCGCGTTCATCACCCCGTTTGGCGTGTACTGCTACACGACCATGTCTTTCGGGTTGAAGAACGCCGGCGCTACCTACCAACAAGCTATCCAGGCCTTCTTCAAGAGGCAACTCAACAAGAACGTCGAAGCCTACGTGGATGATGTGGTCGTCAAGACCAGAAACTCCAGTACCCTCATCGACGACCTTGAAGAGACTTTCGCATCACTGCGCGAGTACCGCTAGAAGCTCAACCCGAACAAATGCGTCTTCGGCGTACCTTCGGGCAAACTACTCGGCTTCATCATCAGCCAGCGCGGCATCGAAGCCAACCCCGAGAAGATCTCCGCCATCACCGAAGATGAAAGCTCCCACGAGCATCAAAGACGTCCCGTAAGCCGACTAGGTGCATGGCGCACCGAAACGCATTTATCTCGAGGCTCGGAGAACGGGGGCTCCCCTTCTTCAAACTACTCAAGCATCAAGAGAAGTTCGTGTGGACTCCAGAGGCGGATCAAGCCCTTGCCCAGCTCAAGGACTTCCTATCGAAGCCGCCGATCCTCACGGCTCCTCAAAAGGGCGAGCAGCTACTGCTCTACCTTGCTGCGACTACCCACGTGGTCAGTACTGCCATCGTCGTCGAGCGGCAGGAAGACGGCCACGCCTACCCAGTCCAGCGCCCAGTCTACTTCGTCAGCGAGGTTCTATCAGAGTCCAAGGCACGCTATCAGCCTGTGCAGAAGCTCCTGTACGCAGTACTCATCACCTCGTGGAAGCTATGACACTACTTCCAGGAGTACTGGATCTCCGTCGTCACTGACTACCCGCTCGGCGACATCCTGCGGAACCAAGATGCTACTGGAAGAATCTCCAAGTGGGCGGTCGAGCTCGGCGCCCTCACTATCGACTTCAAGCCACGCACAACCATCAAGTCGCGAGGCACTAGTCGACTTCATGGCGAGTGGCGGGGAGAACCGCTTTGCCTACTCCCACCGTGCGACCGAGCATTGGGTGATGTACTTCGACAACTCACTCAACCTCGAGGGCGCAGGTGCAGGGGTACTCCTGATCTCTCCAACGGGCGAACAACTCAAGTACGTCCTGCAGATCTTCTGGAAGGTCTCAAACAATGAAGCCAAGTACGAAGCTCTCCTACACGGGCTCCGCCTCACGGCTTCACTGGGCATCAAGCGGCTACTAGTCTACGGCGACTCCGTAGTGGTCATCAACCAAGTTAACAAGTCCTGGGACCGCAACAAGGAGAACATGGACGCCTACTTCCTAGAAGTCCGCAAGCTCGAGAACAAGTTCTACGGTCTCGAGTTCCACCACATCGTCCGCGACAACAACGTCGCGGCGGACGTCCTCTCGAAGCTTGGATCCACCCGCGCTCAAGTACCAGCGGGCGTCTTCGTTCACGAGCTTCACGCGCCATCCATCCCGGAGCCGGCGCCACCGACCACTGTCCCAGCTCACCCATCCATCCCGGAGGCTGACAGAGTACTCGACTTCCTGGATGAACTCGTACATTGCTACGGACTACCCCACCGCATCATCACAGACCTGGGCTCCAACTTCAACAACCATCAGTTCTGGGAGTACTGCGAGAACCGCGGGATCGACGTCCGATACGTCTCAGTTGCCCATCTCCGGGCCAATGGACAAGTCGAGCGCGCCAACGGGATGGTGCTCGACGCTCTCATGAAGCGGCTACACGACGCTGCTAACTCCAAAGGGGGCAAGTGGATCAAGGAACTACCCAACGCACTCTGGGGGCTACGGACTCAGCCATCCAAGCCAACGGGGCAATCCCCCTACGTTTTGGTCTACGGCTCCGAAGCAATTCTCCCTGCCGACGTCATATGGAACTCGCCAGCAGTGGAGCACTATGATGAAGGCGTCTCAGAAGACAGCAGACGAGTTGACATCGACAGCCTCGAAGAAGCTCGCGGCGCTGCCCTCGTCCAATCATCAAGGTTCCTAGAGGGTATCCGACGCTATCACGATCGCAACGTCAAGGAACGCTCCTTTAACGTTGGTGATCTCGTCCTCCGTTGCATCCAGAACACGGAAGGGCTACACAAGCTCAGCTCCCCCTGGGAAGGTCCCTTCACCATAGCAAAGGTGACTGGGCCGGGCTCCTACCGCCTCCAGACACTTGAAGGCGAAGACATCAACAACTCGTGGAACGTCGACCAGCTCTGTCGATTCTACGCCTAGTCTACACGACTACTCCGGGGATCAAGTCTACATGACTACATCAACACCCCTCTACCGTAAGCGGCCTTCGGGTCCTGGCCCTAGTCTCCGGACTACTCCTTTCCAGGATCCAGCCCGCGCGGCTACCTACGGATCCTGGGCTGCGACGAGCGTCAAGGACTCTAGCAGCGGTCTACTAAGAGACCATGTACTCCAAGATCCAGCCTACACGGCTACTCACGGATCTACTACTGTAAGCGACCACCCACTCTAGCACTACTCAGCTGTAAGCGGCCTCTGGGTCCAGGCGACTACTCTGTAACTACGGCCCTGGCCACCCAGGTGTACTTCTTTAGTAATAAAGTTTGATCGTTCATCAACTTCTTTACTGTCCACTCCCTACAACGGGACCACTACCCCCGAGTACGACTACTCGCAACCACTCCACGATGGGCTCCGCACTCTGAGATCGTGACTACGAGTACTCATTGCTGGAAAATTTTCTTTCATTAATACTTAAGCAATTCATTACAATTGTTTTTGTACAACTTTGGCTACTAGCTAACTATTACAGGGCTACTGGAGATTAAGCTTATCAGCTACTTGCTCCGCGATGGGAGCCATATGCTCCAGCAGCTCTGCATACTGCTCATCGGTGTAGTTGGCGGCTACACCGCCAGCGACTACCTCCACCGGGGCCTTCGGGAAGTAGGACTTCATGAAGGCCAAGACCTGCTTCGGGATCGACCTCGCCATATGCTTCACATATGCCGCCAGCCTACTGGGAGCTTCCCTGAGGCGATTTGTGAGTGGAGCAATCTTGGAGCCGCCCGGATGAGGAACCAAGAGTCTTGCGATTGGCAGCGCGACTTCTTCAAGATCCTTCAGTTGACCCCGCAGCGCCTCGCAATCTTCATTCAACTTCTGCAATGATTTGTAGCAGTTGACGAGATCGCGGTCAGATGCAATCCGAAGCTCCATGTGCTTCTCGCACTCGAAGGCAAGTTCTTTGTAGTCGAGCTCGAGTACCTGGCGGGCTTCTTGCTCCCGGTAGAAGAGATTCTTCATGCTCGTCTCCGAGGACTTCAACTGCTCCACTTGGCCCTCAAGCTCTGCAAATGCAACAAGCCGAAGCGGGTCAGACTACCTCTCGACCTCCAACAACTACCCGACCAAGTCCAACGGCGTACCTTTATTCTTGTTGCGGAGGCTCTTGTTCTTGCGCACCAAGTCATCGCCTTTCGCCTGCAACTCTTGGACGTCATTCTGGTACTTGGCGAAAGTGGCGTCGAGCTTGGCCTGCATGGCAGCCGCGTGCTTCCATGACTTCAAAAGCTGATCCTCCAATGCTTCAGCCCGGAGCACTACGTCACCGAAGCCCTACAGCATGTTGGACTTCTCGCGGGACCTCTCCATGACGTCCTGCACAGACAACACACGTCAACGAGTACTCAACAACAGAGGATAGACTACTCAGAAGCTACGGCTACTTACCTTCATCCACTGCTCGGCCTGACGGACTGCCTCCAGGTGCCTGGCCACCGTTGCCGGGTCCACGAGATCGTCCGCGAGCAGCTCCACTCCGCCACGACTACTCGCGGCGGCCTCCGTCATCGGCACAGAGCGGATGGGCTCTGCGTCCTGGATCTCCGAAGAGCGGATAGCCACCTCCAGAGCAACCTCTGGTGGTACGGTGGCCTCCCTTCCTCCGGTCGTCGCGGCGGCTTCCCCGGCGACCTCCTGCATCGGCTCGGGGGCTCCCTCAGCAGCCTCCGGCGCCTGTGGTGTCGACTTCTCCATGGGCACCGCCGCAGGGATGTCACTCCCTTCGGCCTCGACGCTTGACAAGAAGACGTCAAGAACATCAACAACTACGACTACTCTATGGGGAAGATCAAATCCACAGCAGAACACTTACCCTCGACCACGCTGGCCTCGGGCAACGCAGCTTCAGCAGCCGGCGCCTCGGACTCCACCTGGGATGCGGGAGTTGACTCCTCGACGGGCGGCGCGACTTCCTCTTCCGCCACCGTCGCGGAGGTCTCATCTCCCTCCCAGGACAAGTCTGTTGATTTCCTGCATAAGTACACAAAGCTAGTTGTCATTCAGGCTCGACTACTACACCAAGTACTACTCGGGAAGGTTCAGTACTTACAGGCTGGACCGGACTATCGTCACGGTCGGAGCTCCAAGGATGCTGGCAATATCCACCAGCCGAGCTTCGGTGGGCGCCTTCTCTTGCGCCTCTGTGGCTGTTGCTTCTCCTCCAGCAGCAGTAGCCGACGCAGCACTCTCCTGCGCTCCCGCGGCTACTACTTCTTCAGCGGCGCGCGCCCGCAGCTCGTGCTCCCCTGAGGAGCAGGGGGCTGGCGCTCCAACTGCGCTATGAGCTCCTCGACAGTGGGGGTTGGACTACGACTTCCGGCTGGCTCTCCCACTGTGTCCCATGCGCCTTCGTCGCCCTCCTCGACGGGCTCCGCTGGCGGCACCTCCTGCATACAAGGAAGACTACTCATCAGCAAGCGTACTCATACGATGGGTACTCGACTACTCTAGTCAAGACATCTTACCTCTTGAGGCGTGGTCTCTGAGACCTTCAGCTTCTTCGTCACCCGCTTGCGGGCGGGGTTGCGCGGCTTCCGTGGCGGCGCAGCCAGGCTAGCCTCCAGGCTAGCCGGCGGGTCTTGCACAAGAGGCACATGAGGTAAGCCTGGGCAGTTAAACCTCGACCGCAGCTGAAAGCGGTCCTGCAATGTCTCCTCCTCGTCGTCGTAGTCGTCGTCGGTGGTGTCCTTCACGATGACGGTGTCATCGCCTTCGCCGACTTCTCGCTGCTCTTTGGCTTTGGCTTTCCCTTCCTTCGGGATCTCGATCCCATGAGGGGGCGGCTGCGGCTCGGAGACGAACATTTTCAAGTCATCCTGCAAAACACAAGACATCAGCACGTCTGCTCCAAGCAAGGACTACTCGACTAGGGGAGTACGACTACTTACCTCCTTTGGCGGGCGCACGGCGGAGTACTCCTGGATGGGGCACGCCGTGTACGGCGGCATATCCTTGAAGATCCGCGTCAGCCTCTCGATGATGTCGTCGTCGTCCATCTCGCCTCCGGGCATCCACGACGTGTCGTCGTCGCCGGTGTACTCGAAGCCCAATGTGTCGCAGGCCATCAGTGGCTGCACCCTCCGCTTCATGAAACTGAAGGCCACGTGCTCGGCCCTCAGTCCAGCTTCTCTGAGCACCTTGATGCGTGCCAGCAGCTCGGGGAGCTGGATCCCTTCCTGCATTGTGGGCTCTGTGTTCCACCAGTCGCGGTGCCTGGGCTGCCTCCCACTCGGCTTCGGCAGGCCGGGGTGGTGGTTCGTGATGTAGAACCACCTCGTCTTCCAATCGGTGTTGGAGTCAACGAGCTTGTATGCCAGGTACTGCTCAGCGGCGTCTTCTCTCAACTGGATGCCGGCCCCTCCGACTACTCCTGGATTGTTGGCGCTCGGCTGCGGCTTCACCCGGAAGAACTTCCGAAAGAGGATCCAGTGCGGCTTGTGTCGGTGCCGAATGTGGTCCCGACACTAACCAGTAATAAGCGCCAAGGTCTATCCCTCAATGGTCGATGCTAAGCAATAAGAGACACAGAGTTTATCCTGGTTCCGGCCGAGGGGCCGTACGTCCACCAGTGGTGTGCTCAAGGAACTATATTGCTCAGCACCGGGGGTGCCTGTAGTGGGGCTGCTACAAGCAAGGCGGGAGCGGGAGCGTGGCTCCCAAGTCCCTGGTGCAGTGGCTGGAGAGCAAGAGCGTGGTGCGACCTGTCTCGTGTTGTGTTGTGTTTTCTGTCTTGTCTCCCCGTCTGTCCCCTGCGGCAGGGGGGTTCGCCCTCCTTTTATAGAACAAGGAGAGAGCGAATCACATGCATGCCGCACTATTTAGCTACGTGAGGGAGCGTGATGTGCTATGCTGTAGAGTAGGCGGCCGCCCGGACGATCCTTGCAGCGATCCGGCCATCATGGCGTGTCTTGTACCCGAACAGTGGCGGCTTTGAGGGTAGAAGGGCAGCGGACGGCTGTGATGTCTTTTGACGGGCTTGAGGGAGTTGCTGACGTCGGTCCGTACGAGGCACAGTGGTAGGTAAGGTGGCATCCCATTCCCGCACGCTACACAGCGCTGGCGTTGTTCCCACAGCGCCCGGCGTGTGCCCGTACGCGCGGGGGCAGCAGCCATGCCGTTAACAGTGGCAGGGATGGCGTCCCACCGGCCTAGCGCCTCCACCTAACCCTGCAAGATCACAAGAAAGCAAGTCGAGGGTGCGGCCGGCCCCCCTTCGAGGGCTCGGCGCGTTGGCCGTACCGGAGCAGGCGGCGCGGCGTCACGGGACTGGCACCGGCCACGCCGCACAGTTCCTCCCACAGTGGCGGGGATGGGCTCCCTCCTGGGGAGTTGGTGCGGCGGCACCGGGCGCGAGCCCCGGGCGCATGATGGCGCCGCCCCCGCCGTTGTCGGGGCATTAAATGCGCGTGTACGGGAGCGAGCGCGCGCGTGCGGAGCGCCCTCGGGCGAGGCGGACCCCGTTCGAGGGCGGAGCGGACCCTCGAGCGAGCGGAGCTCGCTCGAGGTAAGCGTACCCCCCTCGAACGGGACGGAGCCCGCCCGAGGGAGGCGCGCATCCTCGAGCGAGGCGAAGCCTGCTCGAGGGGATCTTCGAGTGGGCCGCCTTGGTGGGCCGTTGGGGCCTCCGCGGCGTGGGCCGTGTCCTGCATGGTTAGGCGAGGCGTGTTTGGCTTTGGCTTTGTTGCGGGTTTTAAGTGAGGATTTCCCAGTTGTTAAAGGGGATCCCTAGGGCTGTCCCCGACAGTAGCCCCCGAGCATCTGTGGGTTTGCCATTGAGGCTCCCGCGTGATCGGAGCCTATCGATAGGACATTCTTCCCTCCCGGTCTTGCGAACGCTTTCCGTGGGGCCGCATCGGCGGACCCGCGGGTCTAGCCCCCCGGCCTGCGGGGAGCATAGGCGCTCTCCGTAGGGGTTGACCGCGAGACTTGGACAGAGGGCGTGGTACAAGTTTCAACCGGCGTCTGCAATGTCTCAGCCGGCTTCGGTGACGCACGCGCTGCTGGCACTATCCCCGGTGGGTGCAAGCCAAGAGGTGTAGCCGTGCGTCAAGCCCCCGAGCCTTGGCCCGTTCAAGGCGATCGGGTAGAGCTTTACGACTTGTTTTTTATCGCGCCCTCACCATCCCTTCGCGGGACGGAGGGTGAGGTTTCCGCAACCCCCATCGGTCGGGTCGCGGATTGCGGATTCCTCATTGAGCTGTTAGTGGGTGGTTCGAGTGGACGCCCATGCCCCATTCGATAAGGGTAGGCTGCGTGGTCTAGAGACACGTCCATTGAAACGCTTGCGTGGGTTTGCTAGGTGGGGCTCGGTCCCGTTCGCTAGGGACCGAGGGCGCGGAAGCTCTCCCTCGGTGGGATCCCCGGCTAGCGCCCTCGGCCCCGGCTCTCGAACACGACATGTGGGCCACCCTCGAGCTGGCGGGCTCGAGGAACGGCTCGAATGCGTGTGCCCTCGTCGTCCCTGACTCTGGTGATCTGGGGCACCTGCTCGAACCCGTCGAGGGTCAGGCTTCGAACCTCTAATCAGTAGGGCCGTGCGGGGTGGCGCCTGGGCGGCCCTGTCTTTGCATCTGCGACCATCGAGGGGCCCGGGCGAGCCAGCCCTCGAGGAGCTGATCAGTAAAAATGGTGCGGGACGGCGGCTAAGCGCTCCCGGCCTGGCATCTGCGACCATCGTGGGGCCTGGGCAAGCCAGCCCTCGAGGCATTGATCAGTAAAAATGGTGCGGGGCGGCGGCTAAGCGCTCCCGGCCTGGCATCTGCGACCATAGAGGGGCCTGGGCGAGCCAGCCCTCGAGGCGCCGATCGATGTCGGCGCGGCATGGGTGCTTTGCGGTGCCGTTTTGTTTCAAACGGGCCCCGAGGCGACCTTCTCACGCTGTACCCTTTTGAGGGTTGAAATTTTCCCCAGCACGAGGAGCCGTGCCGCTCGAGGGTTCTCCTTACTTTGTAAGGAACCGGGCCATTAAATGCTCCACAGCCGAGGCCGTGATTTCTCATCGCGGGGCGCGCCTTTTTGGCGCCGCGTCACGCGCGTAGTGGGCGGTGTGGGCAGGCGGACGTGACCGCCTGCCACGGCCCTCGCTATTCTTCGCCGTGATGATGGCCTGTTCGCGGTGGCGTGGCCGCCGTGGTCGTGGTGGGGCCCGCCCGTCAGCGAGAAAAAAGATTCCCTGCAGTTAATGCGCGCGGGACGTCCGCCCCGGAGAGCACGCCCACGACTTATAAATCTGAGGGGAGGGAAAACGGCGGTTTTTTACCTTAGCGTTCCGGCATTCTTGCCCCCTGCGCTCTCGCCTTCGTTTTGCTCTTGCCACCGTGCCCCTTCGCCATTAGGGTTGTTCTTCTTCTCGTCCTCCGCTCTCGGGTCCCTTGTCCTTTCTCATGGCGCCGCTTCCGCCCCTCACGATCCTCGACCCGTACGCCTGGGAGCGGTCGACGGTGACCCGGCTGGCCCTCGGTGACTTGGTCTCCGCCGGCTAGTTGGCGGCGAACGAGGAGGGCTGGCCGGCGGAGTGGATCGTGCCGCCGGCGGGGGACCACGCGCCCAACCCGCCGGAAGGCTATGTGGTGAGCTTCATTCGCTTCCATGAGCGCGGTTTCGCCGCGCCGGCGAGCCGCTTCATGCGGGCGCTCTGCCACCGCTACGGCGTGGAGTTACACAACTTCGCGCCAAACGCGATCTCGCAGGCGGCCACGTTCGTGGGCGTCTGCGAGGGGTATCTAGGGATCCCAGTCAATTGGGAGCTCTGGATGCACCTCTTCCGCGCGGAGCTGTTCACACAGCCGACGACGGAGCAGAGGACCCGCCGCGCGGTGCGCGCCGGCGGCATGTCGCTCGCCTCGCGGACGCAATACAAGGACGACTACATCCCTTGTACCATGACGACCAACAACGCCGCCGGGAGCGGGGGTGGTTCTACCTTCGCAACACCGAGCCGGCCTCCCCCCCTACACCGGTCTGGTGCTCCGGGAGAAGCCCAACTCCTGGGGCTACGGGGTGTCCACGGTCCAGCATCGGAGGCGGCTGGACTCGCTCCTGGCCGCCCTGAAGAACCTGGCGACACGCGGGCTGACCGCGGCAAGCGTCCTCGCCTTCCTCCACCACCGGCGGATCGTGCCTCTGATGGAGAGGCCGCTCTGCATCTTCGAGATGACGGAGGAGGCGGACCCCGTCGCGCTGGCTAGGTCGCGGATGCTCCCGACCCCCCTCGAGCGGGGGTATGCACTCACACGGGCGCGGAGCGCCGTCGACACCTGGATGCTACGCCAGGACCGGTCCCCGTGGGACCTCGAGATGCTCCCCACCGGCCCGCTGGTGAGTATGATTCTTGGCCCCATTTTCGTTCTTGATGTTGCCCCTGGCTCCTGACGTGCTTTTGACGTTCTCGCCTGCAGCTGGTGAGCCTGAGTGCCGCGAAGTCCGTTCCGCCCACCCGTGACTCCCGCACGCTCGGTCGGGCGGCGCAGCAACGGGAGCGGGAGCGGGCGGCGCGCGCAAGAGGGAGCGCGCGGGCGGCGGCACGCGAGCGCCGCGAGCGTCGGAGCGAGGATGCACGGCCGCACGAGCGGCGAGGGCTCTCCTCTCTCGGGGGACCGAGGAGTATTCATCCTCGGAGGAGGACGAGGAGGAAGAAGGCTGGGGGCGGGGCCCCTCTGATAGGTGGGGGCTTGCACCCCCGTCGCCGGAGCCGGCTCCGGCGGCAAGGGCGGCATCGCCGGGGCGGGAGCGGCGGCGCCGCGCCGCGGTGCATCCGACGACGGGAGCGGCGCGGGCCGCGGAGGTGCGCCGCGCGCGCGCGTAGAGGCGCGCGCGGCAAGCGCGCCCCGCGCGCGCGGGCCCGGGCCGCGCGCGCGGAGACGTCAGGAGGCGCGGCGACGGGCGCGTCGGCCGCGCCGGCCTCATCCACCGAGGCCTCGAGGAAGAGGAAGCGCGCCTTCTCCTCTTCGAGGTAAGGGGCTTGCTCTTCTGCGGGGTTTGGTTTTTTGGCGACCAGGCGTTCTGATTTTTTGTTTGTACTTGTGCAGGGTGGTGCCAACCGTGCCTCCCCTCGCACCGGCCAAGGTGTTGAGGGCGGACGCGTCCGTTCCCACCCGGCGGCGCTCGTCGAGGGCGCCGCGGGGCGGGGGCGAGCACGGCGACGGCGGCGGGCGAGAGCTCGCGGGGGCGCGGGCGGGGCCTCGAGGCCTCGGCCGGCGGATCGGCCTGCCGCGGCGCAACCGATGGTTGTCGAGGAGCGGCGGGCGCTGGTCGTGGCGGAGACGCGGCCCGCGGCGGCGGCGTGGTGGAGATGCGGCCCGCGGTGGGCTGCCGCGGCGGAGGCGCGGTCCACGGCGCCGGCCGCGGCGGAGGCGGAGCGGGCGGCGGTGGCCGAGGAGGGCGGTCGGGCGCCGTGGTCGCGGAGGCGCGGCGGAGAAGCGGTGGCCGCGGCGCCGCGTCGGGCGCTCGCGGCTATGGAGGCGCAAGTGGAGGCGGCCGGCGGGAGTGACGCGGGGGCCGGCGCTGTCGGCAGCTCCCGGGCGGTGGTGGTGGAGATCCCAGACGACGACTCCCCGCCGCCCGGGTGGGATCAGTGGGCGAGCTTCCCCACTCTCTCCCCAGAGTCCCAGAAGGGGGCCCTCGTGAGGCGACGCGACGGCCACATGGTGGCAGGGGGCTGAGGGCATGGCGCCGGGGCCTCATCTTCCCACGCCGGCCACTCCACCCAGATGGAGGGGATCGCTGGCGACCCGCCCGCGTTCGCCGACGCCCAGGGGGAGCAGGAGCTGTGGGGGAGCTCGCAACCATGGCGCCGTGCTCGGCCGGGCGTTGCACGAGGGCGCGGCGAGGATCCACGGCGGCCCCGCGTGGCGTGTTTTCCAGGTGGGGTGCCGTTGCTTGCTTCCCTTTTTCCTTGTTTCTGCGCGCTTATCCATGTGGCATGGTGCTCACGGGTCTTGGCTTGTGGGTGACAGGAGCTCGAGCGCCGCACCCACGACAAGTACGGCGCCTTCGACCAGGTGAACGCCGAGCTCCACCAGCTCCGGGAGCGGTGCGACGCCTTCGACGCGCTCGCCGACGCCCTCAGGACCCCGGACGGCGGTTGTCGTACGGGCCATGGCCGCCTGCACGATCAACTCCATGAGAGCGCGGCGGGGACCCGGCGCATCCCTCTAGCCTCGAGCGGGTGCCGCATAGCCCTCATCGACCGGGATGAGGCGGCTCGCGGCGGGCGCGCTCGGACTGGAGAATATGCGCACGGCGGCGGCCAACCGGGAGGCGGAGGTGGCCGGCGTCCGCAACGAGCACCGGGGGGCTCCGCTCGTCGCTCGAGGGGCGCGGGCGGCGCGCCGGCCGAAGAGCGGCGCGCGCGCTCGAGCAAGGGCCAAGGAGGCCGACGACTTGAAGGCCACCCTCGACGCCAAGGTCGCGTCGCTCGCCGGTCTCGAGGACCGGCTTTTGCGGGAGCGCATCGCCCGCCGGGAGCCGAGGGCGGCTCCGGCGAGAGCGAGGCCGCCCTTGCCGACGCCGGTCGGCGGCGGAGCGGGAGCGCGTCGCTCGCGAGGCGCGCGCGGTCGGCGCCGGAGGACCGGAACACCGAGTTCTCCAAGCTCGAGGGCGGCCGATGGTGCTCGGTATCAACGGCGCGAGCCGGAGCCGGCCCTCCGGGGAGCGGGCGAGGCTATCAAGGGCCTCGAGCAGGCGGTCGAGGCCGGGCGCCGCGCCCTCGAGGTGGAGAGGAAGCAGGTTGAAGGTAAGTCGCTGTTTGACTCCTGTTTTGCTGATTTTCTCTTAAGGGGTTCGCATCCTTTTTCTGATTTCTTTCTCGACTGACAACTCTAGGCTTGCGCACCGCGCTGGGGCACGCGACTGAGCGGGCCGAGGCGCTGCAGACCTCCTATAACTCCTCGGCGGGGAGCTGCGGGAGTTGCGCAATGCGGCCCTCGAGACTGCCGGCCGTAGAGGAGGGCGAGGCGCAGGCCGGTAGCTCGCTGGCCAGCCGCCTGCGCGCCCTTAGTGGCCACGTCACCGAGCGCATGCGCCGGGCGCTACATCTTGGTGTGCAGAAGGCCCTCGGGGTGGTGCGGTCCCACTACGAGGTTAACTTCGAGGCGCTGGCGGAGGGCTACATCGTCCCCGAGGGTGTTGAGGACGAGGTGGTGATGGAGTGCGTGGACGCGCTCGCCGCCAACGCTGCTGGGACACTTGCCGAAGCCTTCGAGGAGGTCCTCTTCCTGGATGCTGCTGACGCCGCCGCTCCTCCCGCCTGAAGACAGCCGGGCGCTAGGCCCGTTTTTGTTAATGTATCAGTATGCTGGCCGCGCGGCCCTTGTAAATAAACAGATTATCTGTCATAAACATTTGTCAATGTGAAGTGAAGTCTTTTGTTTATTACGCTTTTTTGTTTCTCCTTCTTCCTGAGTAGATTCTAGTTAGGGGAGTTCGATTTTCGCGGGCGGCCTGCTAGGTTGGAGGCGAGAGAGAAGGGCCGTATCCTCGCGGAGGCGTAGGCTATCTCTGGCTCGCGCGCTCCTTCCGCTAGGCTACCTGCGCCCTGTTCGAATTTTTGCTCGAGGCCGAAGTAGAAAACAAACTTAGCGCGCGTGAGTTGTTTCGTTTTTGCGCGAAAATGGGACCATTTTGGGGGGGATGCCCCCCGTAGTAGCCCCCGAGGGTAACTTGGGTTTTAGGGGAAAGCCGAGTTGCCCTTTTCATTAGACTTATGACGTTTACATAGTTGTCACCAACTGGGGCGTTGGTCATGTGATTTTTACAACAAAATACTTGGAAATCCTAGCTAGGGGTAGAAGCGACGTAGCTGTTGGATGTTCCAAGCGTTGGTGAGCTCTTCACCGTCCTCGTTGGCCAGCTTGTACGTGCCGAACTTGAGTACCTTCACCACGACGTAGGGTTCCTCCCATGGAGGCGATAGCTTGTGGCGTCCTCGGTTGTCTTGGCGTAGCCTTAGGACCAAATCCCCTTCGCTGAAGTCCTGTCGGCGTATCTTGCGTGCTTGGTAGCGTCGAGGGCTCGCTGGTACCTTGCGGAGTGCATCGAGGCCACGAGGCGTGCTTCGTCTGGGCGGTCAAGAGAGTCCTCGCGGGCTCGGCGGTTGGTACCCTCGTCGTAGCCTCGAACCACGGGCGACCCGTATTCTAAGTCCGTGGGGAGGACGGCCTCCGCGCCATGGACTAGGAAAAACGGGGTCAACCCGGTGGCTGCGCTCGGGGTGGTCCTTAGGCTCCACACGGCCGGCGGTAACTCTTGGAGCCATTTCGGACCGCATTTGTTTAGGCGGTCGAAAATTCTAGGCTTAAGGCCTTGTAGGATCATGCCGTTGGCACGCTCTACTTGGTCGTTGGTCTGCGGGTGTGCCACAGCTGCCCAATCCACACGGATGTGGAACTTGTCGCAGAACTCCAAGAATTTCCTGCCTGTGAACTGGGACCCGTTGTCGGTGATAATGGAGTTTGGCACTCCAAAGCGATGGATGATGTCGGTGAAGAACGTCACCGCTTGCTCCGCCCTGATATTCGTAATGGGGCGCACCTCCACCCACTTGGAGAACTTGTCGATCGCGACCAACAAGTGGGTGAAGCCCCCGGCGCCTTCGCGGGGCCCGACGATGTCCAGCCCCACACGGCGAACGGCCATGTTATGGGGATGGTCTGCAGGACATGAGTGGGAAGGTTGGACTTGCGGGCGTAGAATTGGCACCCTTCGCAGGTGCGTACGATCTCGCTGGCGTCCGCGACCGCGGTAGGCCAGTAAAAGCCTTGGCGGAAAGCATTGCCAACGAGGGTACGGGGCGCCGCGTGATGGCCACAGATCCCAGCGTGGATGTCCCGCAGGAGCTCGCGCCCCTCGGGGATGGGCACGGACCGCTGCAAGATGCCGGAGGCGGCGCGCTTGTACAGCTCGCCATCGACGAGAGCAAAGGACTTGGCCATCCTGGCGATGTGCCTGGCCGTGGCCCGGTCCGAGGGGAGCTCCCCTCGGGCCATCCAGGCGATATACTTGTCGCGCCAGTCAGCCCTGACAGGGGTTGGCTCGATATCCATCACGTCGGCCTCGTAGGAGCCATACCCCTCGAGGAGGGAGAGCACGTACGCCTCGTTCGAGGGGTCCTCGTCCATGGGTTCCGCACCCACTGGACCCAAGGGAGCCCCCGAGGGTTCCGCGTGGCTTGAGGGTTGAGGCTCGAGGATGACCGAGGGCTGAGCGATATCGTGGGCAAAAACGTTCGGGGGGACAGTGATCCGCCCGGACGCGATCTTAGCCAGCTCATCCGCCTCCTCGTTGTACCGGCGGGGCACGTGATTGAGCTCGATGCCGTAAAATTTGTCTTCGAGGGCTCGCACGGCCTTGCAGTAGGCCTCCATCTTATCGTCATGGCAGCTCTGTTGACGGATAAAAGACGTATCCCTCTACGATCCGCAAGCGTACGGACCCCACACCTTTTTCACCACGGGATTCCCAAGGTTCTTGTCAATCCGCGGAGCAAGGGGATTACAAGCGTTCGATCAACAACGACACACTAGCTACTAAAACCCTAACTATATTATACTAGAAAACAACTAAACTACACTAGAGAGAATGATAAACGATCAAGAGAGAAGACACTCGCCCACGGGTCTACGATACTAGAGCATGCAATCGCTTAAAGACATGAAAACCAATCTAATCTATCGGGGTTGTGACCACGGTTTCGCCCCTTTCCCTCCTCTCGTACATGCTGTCACTACGCGAAGGTATTCATGACTAGACCTTTGATGGCCACGGCGTATTGAATGGATCCAAGGAAGCATTGGAGCTCTACTCCCTCTATGGCACGGTTGCAAGCCTTAAGCATTAAAGTATGTTCAACACAGGATGATAGATAGACAATCCGACAAAGTGCGATTACATCTCAATATCGATTACAACCCATGGACGAATGAGAAGATTACCCCATCAAGGTGCGATCATGGCACCGTTGATCATGGTTTCCCTTCCGCCGGTGTCTTCCTCCTTCTCCACGAGAGGGTGCTTCCTTCGAGGTGGTTGATCTCCGGCCGGAGATCCTCCTCCTCTCTCTCTAGCTTGTAGATGGCCTTACGGTGCGAATAAACTCCTCTCTCGTCCGTTGGCGGCGCGTCGGGGGTTTTAGGGTCGAAGATCCTTCGAGGGCAAGGAAGACGGGACCGAGCCGGTGCCGAAGTGGGCCGGGCCGATCCGACCGGGCCGGCCGGCCCGAGCCCGGTTTCGGCCGGTTCGGTCGCCCTTTTTGCTCCGTGGGTCCTCGTGCACTTATCTACTTTGCCCCTTCCACTTGGATGATTTTGACGCTGTTATCCTCGCGATCAAGATGGAGGCTCTCTTTGCATGAAGTTTGATCTCTTACGCTTCAATCCCGGGGGTGTTCCTCGTAGCACTTCGGTCCTCACCACCATTGGAAGTAATTTCAGCGAGCTCATGAACACGAACAAGACTCCATGAATGCTCCTTTGAACTTATTGCGAATCCGTCCTTTATGTCCATGTTTTCCTACATAAACACAACACTTCCAAATGCATGCACAAAGATGAACTTGTTATATGATTAGTGTGCCTAGTGGCGGGTTAGTTCAATAATCAAATCCAAACCAAAGTGTAATGAACATGCTAGGTGCACCAAAATACACCGTCAACATCTCCCCCACACTTAGCTCTTGCTCGTCCTCGAGCAAGTACTCGTAAAAGAACTTCGTCCAAGGAGTGTAATCGTGTACCACTTATCCCTCTTCACAAGTTAGTCAATCCCTTCATCTTTAATACATAAACACAAAGTAATGATAATCAATCATAAACATGGGCGTTTAGAATTTTTACCACGTCAAGATTTACCCCACAACTCAAACTCTTCACTCGAAGCTTTCAATTTCAGCCATACTTACTTCTTTGCTTCCATCGGAGGGTTTTTATGGTTTTCAAAACAAAAATTCCTGCAACAAGTGTTAGACAAAAACCTTTCTCCAAGCTCTCTCAAGTCACTCATATGTAGTGTCTATCCTAACCAAATTTTATAAAACTCTCACCTCCCATTAATCTCTCATATATCATGTAAAAGTGGAGCTATAGGTAGGGCTAGCGCAATCAACACAAGTATTGTCAAACTAAGAACTTCCTCTAATGGTTGTCTACTTTTCAAAGCCAATGATCATGAGAATTAACCATATGTAGGGATATCAAGGATGAGAAGATTTAGAATGGTGGACATGTGCAAGGGCAAAAGAAAATTGTGACTTCAAGGCACCAATGATGTCCTCGTTGTCGGATTGCACATGGTTGGAAATAGAGTAAAAGTTCCGTCTCACAATCAACGTGACATCCTTCCTTACACTTTATTATTTTTCTTTTCTTTCACTTGATCCATCCCTCTCATATCTTCATTGCTAACTCATCTTTCTCTCTTTTTTTTTCTTTTCTTCTTTCATTCACATATGATTTTTTTTCTTTTTTTTTCTTTCTTTCTTTTCCATACACATACTTTTTCTCTTTATTTTTCTCTCTCTTGACAACTTTTCAAAGCTTTCAATTCTCCCTTTTCTCGCATGCACAATCTGAATTTTTTTAAATAAATCATGCTAGAAACGAGACGAAACTTTGAAAATAGGTTGTGTTCAAGGAATACGATGTACAAAAGAGATGTATAGGGTTGGGTATGGAATCCAGTGATATACATGACTTTCGTTATGAAAGTCATGAACTGAATAAATGACGAGGCTAGCAACAAAAGATAAGCACAAGGACATGATCATTGCTTGAAATTAAAACTCACCAAGAGAGAAGGGTCCTAGCCTAACTCATCGTGCTAATCACACTTATGGTGGAGCGAAAAAAATAAACTTGGCTTTGGATAGGAATTTTTTTCTTACTCTCAACTTGGAAAAAGAGGTTTTGCTAACCTTTATTACAAGGGTTTTAAGATAATTTTCAGAACTGAAATCCTCCAATTTTTAGCATCGAACATAGCACAACTAGCATGTGAAGCTCAAGATCGAAGTGCGGTATGGGTACTTTAAGTAGTAGCGATTCCACTAAGCACCACGGTAAACGATTTTCAAACCACATACTTGTGTTCATATATCAAGAATCGAAGATTAAACAAACAAGTAAATAAAGATAAACAATACATAAAACACAAAAATGTATATAAAGACTCTTTTTATTTGGTTTTCTTGACTCAACACTAATTTAAGACACTTGCAAAAAATTTTAAAACAGACTCAAAAACTAAAGACTCTCACACGAAGATTAAACCGAACCTAAACTTGAAGTTTAAAAGCTAAGGCTAGCGAGCTAGCTCTCCCCCACACTTAAAACATACGACGTCCTCGTCGTATCTTACAAAAACCAAAGGGGAAAACTAGATCTAATGGTACTTCGAGCAAGCTTTGCACCACTTGCCTCTCATGTTTCCAACCATGCCGAAAAGTTTGCGCACGTTACGGTTAAGGAACTTGTAGTCATCTTCAACTACGCGCTCCAAGTCCTCCATACGGCGCTTCATCGCTTCCATGGTTTGAAGACATTCGTCGGCCGACGCGTAGAGAGCTGCGATGGATTGACGGCAAACTCGACAGCACACCGGATGCAATCCGAAGGGGTCGTCGTCGCCATAATCTCCACCGTTGTCACCACCGTCGTCGCCACCTCCATTGTTGTCGCCTTCACCACCGCCGTTGCCGTCGCCGTTGGGGCCCTCGGGAGTCCTTTCGTAGGGCTGCTCGCCCCAATCGTCATCGTCTCTACGGCGGCCGCCCACGAGCTCGGGCTACGATCGTCGGAGTAGTCGCTATCCCCATAATCCTTAGGCTCCGGCGACATCTCCTTGTAATCCTTGCGCTTGATGCCTTGGAGACGTGCCGACCTTCGAACGGGTGTAGGGACCTTCTCTCCTTTGACGGGGTGGCGAGATGCAAGAGCTCCGGTCGGGACACGTCCTCCGCAACGGATACGTGTGGTCCTCTTGACGGGTAGCTTGACCTCGCATCGCATCGCCTCCTCCATCGATGGCTTCTTGGCTTCTACCTTCAACTCTAAGCTTTTTGGAGGCTCAATGGCTGCTACAAGGGTGCAACACATTGCTTGAAAGGATTGATTCTCGAGCTCCCAATTCGGCCAAATATATAGTCCCGAGAGAAAAGCCACGGGAACCTTATTTTCCTTTTTTACACTTCCCTTAAAATTTTCGGACCAAACAAGGAAGTCGAAAAGGAGCGGTTCGGGCGAAATTCGGGGACATCGGGCGTCGGGCCCCCCCCGGGCCGATCCGGCCGGGCCGGCCGGCCCACCCCCTCGGGGGCCGGGCCGGTCCGGTTTTTGCACACCGCCCTATTTTTTTCGTCCTCGGCCCATGGGAAAAAGTTGGCCCCGGTAAATCTTCGCGAAAAACTCCGAGAGAACTAAAAGAAAAATTATTTACAGAAGTTGGTGCCTTGTTTTTCGTCTTAGGCAGGACGTTCGGGCTCTTCCTCCATGGTAAAGACGTCAACATGATGAACGGGCACGACATCGGGTTCGTAGTAAACCTTAAGCCGCTGTCCATTCACCACAAATTGATTGCCGTTTATATCCATAATGGTTACCGCTCCGTTGGAGAACACCGAATGCACAACATAAGGTCCGTCCCACTTGCTTTGCAATTTCCCCTTTCCGAAGGTTTTAAACCTCGAATTGTAGAGGAGGACCTTATCTCCTTCTTTGAATTCTTTTTTCTTCAATCTTTTATCATACCACCTTTTGATTCTCTCTTTGTATATGCTTGCGTTTTCATAAGCTTTCAACCTCAACTCCTCTAGCTCGCTTATTTGAATTCTCCGTTTCACCACCGCGGCATCGAGATCAAGGTTCATCTCTTTAATCGCCCAATAGGCTTTATGTTCTAACTCAACCGGAAGGTGGCAAGCTTTTCCATAGACGAATTGATAGGGGGTCATACCTATCGGTGTTTTAAACGCCGTTCGATAAGCCCATAAAGCTCCGTCTAATTTCTTTGACCAATCCTTGCCTCCCTTCTCTATGGTCTTGTTAAGTATGCTTTTTAATTGCCTATTTGACGTCTCCGCTTGTCCGTTGGTTTGTGGGTGATAGGCCGTGGAGACCCTATGCTCAATTCCCAACTTGGACAAGCACTTTTTGAAGTTCTTCCCGGTGAAATGAGTTCCTCCATCACTTATCAAGATTCTCGGTGTACCGAAACGAGGAAAAATCATGTTCTTGATCATAGTGATGGACTCCTCCGTGGAAGCTTTACGACATGGTATAGCCTCTACCCACTTGGATACATAATCAACCATAACAAGTATATACTCGAATCCAAATGAGTTTTTAAAAGGCCCCATGAAGTCTATGCCCCATACATCGAATATGTCGATTTGCAAGTTGTATTTCAAAGGCATAGAATTTCTTTGAGAGATGTTTCCGGTTCTTTGGCATTCGGGGCATGACGCAACATATCTTTTAGTATCTTCATGCATCTCCCGGCCAATAGAACCCGCTCGACCATACTTTTGCTTCGGTTCGAAAATGGCTATAGTGCCCACCGTACTCCGCCGAGTGGCACTTCCTTAGAATCTCAAGCCTCTCTTCTCTTGGCACACATCTTCTCATCACTCCATCATTGCCAAGCTTGAAGAGGTATGGTGCATCCCAAAAATATTTCTTACTTTCGAAATTATCTTCCTTTGGGTGTTTTTGTCTAGATGATCGAGGGGCATCTTTCGAATTGCTCGAATGATGTCGATCATCCAAGTATCTTTATCAAGCACTCTATAGAGGTGGTCATCTCTCATCTTATCTTCTATGGGCTCTTTATCATCTTGTCCACGATTCATCCTAGACAAATGATCGGCCACAACATTCTCCACCCCCTTTTTATCACGAATTTCAACATCAAACTCTTGGAGAAGAAGGATCCAACGAATCAAACGTGGTTTAGCTTCCTTCTTAGCCAAGAGATACTTTATGGCTGCGTGATCGGTGTAAACAATGACTTTCGAGTTCACGATGTAGGATCTGAATTTTTCGAAAGCGAATACCACCGCTAGCAACTCTTTTTCCGTAGTGGCGTAATTTAATTGTGCCCCACTAAGAGTTTTGCTAGCGTAGTAAACGGCGTGAACTCGGCCTTCCTTTCTTTGTCCCAAGACCGCGCCTACGGCGTAGTCACTTGCGTCACACATGATCTCGAAAGGTTGGCTCCAATCCGGAGGTTGGATGATGGGAGCACTCACCAACGCATTTTTCAAGGTCCGAATGCCGCTAGACACTTCTCATCAAAGTCGAAAGCCACATCTTTTTGAAGAAGGTGCGTTAAAGGCTTAGTGATCTTTGAGAAGTCCTTTATAAATCTTCTATAGAATCCGGCATGGCCTAGAAAGCTCCTTAAGGACTTAATATCCGTAGGAGGTGGGAGTTGCTCAACCGTCTCTACCTTAGCCTTGTCCACTTCAATTCCTCTCTCGGATATAACATGTCCGAGCACTATGCCTTGCTTAACCATGAAGTGGCACTTTTCCCAATTTAAAACCAAATCTACCTCCGCACACCTTGTAAGGACCTTTTCTAAGTTTGCTAAGCAATCCATGAACGTCTTCCCGTAAATGGAAAAATCATCCATAAACACTTCAACAATTTCTTCGATGAATTCGAGAAAACGGCCATCATGCAACGTTGAAAAGAGGCGGAGCGTTGCATAGGCCGAAGGGCATCCTCCTATATGCAAACGTTCCGTAAGGACATGTAAATGTTGTCTTATGTTGATCTTCCGGGTGAATGGGAATTTGCATGAACCCCGAGTATCCATCGAGAAAGCAAAAATAAGCGTGGTTTGCTAACCTCTCGAGCATCTCGTCTATGAACGGTAGGGGAAGTGATCTTTCTTCGTCGCCTTGTTAAGCTTACGGTAATCGATACACATCCGCCACCCGGTCACGGTTCTTTGCGGTATCAACTCGTTCTTCTCATTCTTCACCACGGTTAAACCTCCTTTCTTCGGTACACAATGTACCGGGCTCACCCATTCGCTATGTGGAACCGGGTAGATGATTCCGGCATCAAGTAACTTGATAACCTCTTTCTTTACTACCTCTCGCATGGCATGGGTTAGCCTCCTTTGATGGTCCACTACAGGCTTACATTGGTCTTCCATTGGTATACGATGAGTGCAAAAGGCTGGGCTAATACCCTTGAGATCATTGATTGAATATCCAATCACCTTCCTATGTTTTTTAATAAAATCAGCAACGCTTCATTTTCTTCGGGGCTCAACTCGTCGCTCACAATGACTGGATAAGTTTTGTCTGGGCCCAAAAATTCATATTTTAATCCCTTGGGCAAAGGTTTAAGGTCTACCTCGGGCACTTGTGGCTCCTCGGGTTTGATTTCTCCTACGTCTTCGAACTTCTCTTCCTCCATGCTGCCGTCATGCGGCTCTAAGCCTTTTGTCGCTTCCTCTAGTTCTTCATCTTGTTGATTACTAATTTGATTTTCCATCGCTCTTTGCAGCGGGTCTCTAAGGGTTTCAACAAAACAAAGACTATCTATCTCTTCTACTTCTTCATCTTCGGGAGGAAAAGGTGTAAGGTGTTTAGAAGCACGAAGAAAGTTATATGTGTACTTTGTTCCATTAAGGTTCATTGTTACTTTGCCTTCTCCGGCATCTAACACGGCATCAACCAACTTAAGAAAAGGCCTACCTAAGATTATATGATCAGAATTGCTATGGTATGCATCAATAACAAAGAAATCGGTTGGTATATAGTTTCTAGAGATTTTTACTTTCATGTTGCAAGCAATACCTAGAGGTTTGATAGTTCTACCATCTCCCATAATTAATTTCGTTGATGTTGGAGCTAAGTCTAGGTTGTGGTATTGAACTTTATCGTAAATTTTAGAAGATAGAACACTTACTTGGGCTCCGATGTCGCACAAGGCTTTGCATTGAACTCCGTTGATCTCGCAACTCAAGTGCGGCGTCATCTTATCTTCTTCTTCGGATCCGATCGAATAAATTTCAGCAAGGCGAGCGTATGGTGATGCTTCGGGCTTGATCCCCATGATCCTCTTCACCTCGGCAATATGTTCCGGATCCACCACGTCATCTCCAAAGAGCTTTTCAAAAATCTCACCGGTGGTTTCGAGGTCGTATGAATTTTCAGCTTTCCTCTCCGGTGGGAAATCCACTTCCAATGCTCTTGCCATTCCCTTTTGATTAGGGAACGGTCTCCTCTTGTCGAATACTTCTCCGTAATCAATAGGAACCCAATCCATTGGCTCGAACTCCCTTAGTGGCTTCGCGCTTGACATGCTTCTCTTGTTCGTCTCATTTGGTGCGACGAAGTCGACGTTTGGTGTAGTTCTTGACTTGATGTGTTCTTGTTCAAGCTTTTCCATGATCGGCTCCTCTTTTGTGACTTCCGGGGTTGCCTTTTTAGAAAAATCAGCAAGCTTTTTCTTCCTTGAATTGAATTCCGGCTCTTCCGCAAGTCTTGTTTCCCAATCTCTTCGCATGGCAGCCGCTTTACTAACTTTTTGTAGAAGTTGGGCAGCTTCCGTGAGTGTTTTCTCCATGAGATCCCCACCTGCACACATTTCGACGTGTCGCATGCAACTAGGGGTTAGGGAAAAGAAAAATGTATGCAAGAGTACGTCACCGAGGTGAAGCCGAGTTTTGGTCCTTGTTCGATTAATTCATTAAACCTATCCCGGGCTTGGTCTATCCCTTCCTCTTCTCCTTGCATGAAATTGATCACTTGCCTCCTTAGATGTTGAACCTTGCTCATTGGAAAGAACTTCTCGCAAAACTTCTTTGTCAACTTGTTCCAATTGCCTTCAACTTCAAAGGACGCAACCGAATACCATGTCTTTGCTTTGCCGGCAAGTGAGTAGGGAAAGAGATTCCATTTGAACCATTCATCGGGAACTCCTTCTTGACGCACCGTGTTGCATATTGTCGTGAAATCCCTTATGTGTCTATATGGGTTCTCCGTAACCATCCCTTCAAATGGGTTTTCCGCCACCATCTTCATGATCTTGGATTTAATTTCATACTTGGTCGCTTCGACCTTCGAATCCGACTCTTGTACCTTTATGTCTTCACATCGAGGGCTAGCGTAATCCCTTAGTGATTTCTCCGGTTCTTCCACGGGTTGATTAATGAACTCCATCTAGACAATAAGATAAAAACAAAAACAAAAAAGAAACAAGTGTTTTTCTGATAATAAATGTTAGATATAGCGAATAAAAGATAAACTAAAATATAAAACTAAGTTAGATGCAAATCAAACGATGTAAACTAACTTGCTCCCCGGCAACGGCGCCAGAAAAAGGGGCTTGTTGACGGATAAAAGACGTATCCCTCTACGATCCGCAAGCGTACGGACCCCACACCTTTTTCACCACGGGATTCCCAAGGTTCTTGTCAATCCGCGGAGCAAGGGGATTACAAGCGTTCGATCAACGACACACTAGCTACTAAAACCCTAACTATATTATACTAGAAAACAACTAAACTACACTAGAGAGAATGATAAACGATCAAGAGAGAGAAGACACTCGCCCACGGGTCTACGATACTAGAGCATGCAATCGCTTAAAGACATGAAAACCAATCTAATCTATCGGGGTTGTGACCACGGTTTCGCCCTTTCCCTCCTCTCGTCTTCGTCACTACGCGAAGGTATTCATGACTAGACCTTTGATGGCCACGGCGTATTGAATGGATCCAAGGAAGCATTGGAGCTCTACTCCCTCTATGGCACGGTTGCAAGCCTTAAGCATTAAAGTATGTTCAACACAGGATGATAGATAGACAATCCGACAAAGTGCGATTACATCTCAATATCGATTACAACCCATGGACGAATGAGAAGATTACCCCATCAAGGTGCTGATCATGGCACCGTTGATCATGGTTTCCCTTCCGCCGGTGTCTTCCTCCTTCTCCACGAGAGGGTGCTTCCTTCGAGGTGGTTGATCTCCGGCGGAGATCCTCCTCCTCTCTCTCTAGCTTGTAGATGGCCTTCGGTGCGAATAAACTCCTCTCTCGTCGGTTGGCGGCACGTCGGGGGTTTTAGGGTCGAAGATCCTTCGAGGGCAAGGAAGACGGGACCGAGCCGGTGCCGAAGTGGGCCGGGCCGATCCGGCCGGGCCGGCCGGCCCGGCCTGCCCGCTTTCGGCCGGTTCGGTCGCCCTTTTTGCTCCGTGGGTCCTCGTGCACTTATCTACTTTGCCCCTTCCACTTGGATGATTTTGACGCCGTTATCCACGCGATCAAGATGGAGGCTCTCTTTGCATGAAGTTTGATCTCTTACGCTTCAATCCCGGGGTGTTCCTCGTAGCACTTCGGTCCTCACCACCATTGGAAGTAATTTCGGCGAGCTCATGAACACGAACAAGACTCCATGAATGCTCCTTTGAACTTATTGCGAATCCGTCCTTTATGTCCATGTTTTCCTACATAAACACAACACTTCCAAATGCATGCACAAAGATGAACTTGTTATATGATTAGTGTGCCTAGTGGCGGGTTAGTTCAATAATCAAATCCAAACCAAAGTGTAATGAACATGCTAGGTGCACCAAAATACACCGTCAACAAGCTCGTGTTCTTCATGACTTGGTCAATCACGAGTTGCGAATCCCCCCGCACGTCGAGGCGCTTGACGCCTAACTCAATGGCGATCTTGAGGCCGCAAAGGAGGGCCTCGTACTCAGCCATGTTGTTCGACGCGGGGAAGTGGAGGCGCACCGTGTACCGCATGTGCTCCCCGAGGGGCGACACGAAGAGCAGGCCCGCGCCCGCCCCTGTTTTCATCACCGAGCCGTCGAAATACAGAGTCCAGCACTCTGCTTGGATCTGTGGCGGTGGCAGCTGCGTATCCGTCCATTCAGCGACGAAATCCGCCAGGATCTGGGACTTGATGGCCTTGCGCGGGGCATAGGCGAGCGTCTCGCCCATCAGCTCCACGGACCACTTGGCGATCCTGCCCGCCGCGTCAGGATTGCGGATGATCTCCCCTAGCGGGAAGGAGGAGACCACCGTGACGGGGTGGGCCTCGAAGTAGTGGCGTTGCGCCGCGCGAGGACCACCGCATACAACAGCTTTTGGACTTGAGGGTAGCGCGTCTTGGTGTCAGACAAGACCTCGCTGATGTAGTAGACGCCGCTGGACCGGCAGGGCGTGCCCTTCCTCCGTGCGCTCCACCACGATTACGGCGCTGACCACCTGGGTGGTTGCGGCCACATAGAGCTGCAGGGGTTCGCCGTCCTGCGGTGGCGTGAGGATTGGGGCGTGGGTCAAGGACGCCTTTAGCTTATCGAGCGCATCTTGGGCCTCGGCAGTCCAGGAGAAGCGCTCGTGCTTTTTGAGAAGGCGATAGAGGGGCAGGCCCTTCTCGCCGAGCCGCGAGATGAAGCGGCTCAAGGCGGCAAGGCACCCCAGCACCTTTTGCACCCCTATGAGGTCCCGGATCGGGCCCATTCGTTCGAGGGCCGCAACCTTCTCGGGGTTGGCCTCGATCCCCCGTTGGGAGATGATGTATCCCAGGAGCATGCCTCGCGGCACCCCAAAGACACACTTTTCGGGGTTTAATTTGACCCCATTGGCCCGTAGGCAGCCGAACGCAATGCTAAGGTCGCCAACCAGGCCGTCTGCCTTCCTGGTTTTCATGACAATGTCGTCCACGTACGCCTCGACCGTCCGTCCGATGTGATCTCCGAAAACGTGTTGCATGCAATGCTGATACGTTGCACCCGCGTTTCGGAGGCCGAACGGCATCGTGACATAACAGAACATCCCGAACGGCGTGATGAACGAAGTCGCGAGCTGGTCGGACTCCTTCATCTTTATTTGATGATACTCGGAGTAGGCATCAAGGAAGCGAGCAGCTCACACCCGGTAGTTGAGTCAACAATTTGATCAATACGTGGCAAAGGAAAAGGAACTTTAGGACATGCTTTATTAAGACTAGTGTAGTCTATACACATCCGCCACTTCCCGTTCTTTTTCTTTACAAGTACAGGGTTTGCTAGCCATGTTGGGTGGAACACCTCCTTGATGAACCCGGCCTCGAGAAGCTTCCGCAGCTCCGCTCCGATAGCCCGTCGCCGCTCCTCGTCGAAGCGGCGGAGCCGTTGTTGCACGGCGCGGGCATGAGGCAGGATGTCAAGGGAGTGCTCGGCGACCTCCCTCGGGATGCCTAGCATATCCGAGGGGCTCCACGCGAAGATGTTGGCGTTGGCACGGAGGAAGTCGACGAGCACTACTTCCTATTTGGGATCGAGGGTGGAGCTGACCCTCAACGCCTTGCCCTCGGGGACCGCGGGGTCGAGGGGCACTTCCTTCGTCTGCTCCGCGGCCTCGAAGTTGCCGGTGTGCTTGGAGGCGGAGTCGAGGTCCTCGTTGACCATCCTCTCCAAGGTGGTCACCAGCGCTTCATCCAGCGCTAGTGCTTCCGCATGTTCTACGCACTCGACGTCGCAGTCGAATGCGTGCTCGATGGACGAGCCCACGGTGATGATGCCGTTTGGTCCTGGCATCTTCATCTTCAAGTATGTGTAGTTGGGGACCGCCATGAACTTGGCGTAACAGGGCCGCCCAAGTATGGCGTGGTAGGTGCCCTTGAACCCCACCACTTCGAAGGTAAGCGTTTCCTTGCGGAAATTCTTCGCGGTGCCGAACCAAACCGGCAGGTCGATCTGCCCGAGGGGCTGGACTCACTTGCCGGGCGCAACGCCATGGAACGGCGTCGTCTTTGGGCTGCGGCCGGGTCCAACCCGATCCCCAGCAAGCGCAGCGTATGCGCGTAGAGGATGTTGAGGCTGCTGCCTCCGTCCATCAAGACTTTTGAGAACCGCGCGTTCCCAATGATTGGGTCGACCACCAGCGGGTACTGGCCCGGGTTGGGGATGCAGTTCAAATGGTCTTCCCGGCTGAAGGTGATGGCGTCCTCCGACCAGTTGAGGAAGGAGGGAGGCGCCTTCTCCGCGGCGAGGACCTCGTGCGCTCCCGCTTGCGCTGGCAGGTCGACATGTCGACGGTGGGTCCCCCGAAGATGAGGAACACGTTCTCCACGGCGGGGAAGCCGCCGGCGTCGCCATCTCCTCCGTCTTTCTTGGCCTCCGCTTCCTTCGCGGCGGCGCGGCCATAGAACTTCTTGAGCATGTCGCATTGCTCGAGGGTATGGTTCACTGGGGTCTTGTGGTAAGGACATGGCTTTTTCAGCATGTCATCAAAGACCCCCGGACCTCGAGGGGCCGGTCGAGGGCCCCGTCGAGCCGGGTCAATAGCAAGAGCCTCGGCATCATCGCCGTCGCGCCCCTGCTCGCGCGCCTCGCGGTGCGGCTTCTTTCCTTTCTTGCCCCTCTTGTCCTTCCGGTGGGGCTCCCTGGACTTGCTGCCCTCCGCGGGCGCATCGTCCGAGCGCTTGCCCTTCTTGCTGTAAAAGATCGCCCCCACGGCCTCCTCTCCCCCGAGGCGGCGGTGGCGATGTCGAACAGCTCGTTGGAGTCCGCGGGCGGGCTGCGTCCCAGCTCTCGCACGAGGTCCCGGCATGTGGTGTCCTCGAGGAAGGCGTGCACAATCTCGGATTGCGCCACGCTGGGGAGCTCTGTACAGCGCTTGGAGAAGCGCCGTATGAAGTCCCGCAGCGACTCGCCGGGCTTCTGGGTGCAGGAGCGTAGGTCCCAGGAATTTCCGGGGCGCACGTACGTGCCCTGGAAGTTACCCACGAACGTGCGGACCAGATTGTCCCAGTTGTGGATTTGGCTGGCGGGCAGGTGCTCGAGCCACGTCCGAGCCCTATCACCGAGGTGTAGGGGCAAGTTGCGGATGATGACCTTGTCGCTGGTGGCCCCGCCCAGCTAGCACGCCAGGCGGTAGTCGTTGAGCCACACGCGGGGATCCGTCTCCCCGTTGTACTTGACGATGGTCGAGGGTTGGCGGAAGCGTTGGGGGAAGGCCGCCGCGCGGATCTCCCGACCGAACACACGGGTCCCCGGGGGTTCCGGCGTCGGGGAACGGTCTTCATCGCTGTCGTAGCGTCCACCCCGTCGAGGGTGGTAGCCCACCGCTGCTCGCGCATCCGCCTTGCTCGTGCGCGGGCGTTGATGACATTGCGGGCGTCACCGTCCGGCGCCTGCGCGCGTGTCAAGGAGCCGCTCCTTGGCCGGCGCACGTCCCGAGTTGGTGGGACGCCCCGCGGCTTCACCTGCGTGGACCGAGGGTTCGCCCCCCTGTGCAGCCCCACCTCCTCGCGCATCCCCCTGTTGGCGGATACGTGAGGCTGAGCTTTCGGCCTGCTGGACGGCCGCTTGCTCGATGAGAGTCTACACCTCGCATTGCAGGTTCCGTGCCTCAGGGGTCGAGGGCGCCGGCATAGCCCGCAGCAGCGTCGCGGCGGCAATGAGCTTCTGACTTGCCCTCGGAGGCGCGTCCGGGTTGTCGACGTTAAAGTCGGCGTTGATGCGGTCGCGGGCATGTTTGCCCAGCTCCCACGCGCGTTCGCCGCGCGCGTAGGCTTCCCCAGCCATCGAGGCACGGAGCAGCCGCACCGTTCGATATTCCTCCACCAGCTTGGCCTCGAGCTCGCGAGCTTGGGCTAGCTGTACGTTGACGTCGGCCCCGGCAGGGGGGCTTGGCCCCACAGCCAGGCGCGGAGCGATCCCTGGGGCAGGCGTGACCTCCCCGTCGCCGGCACCTACCGCGCCGGTGGCGTTGGCCGGTCGTTGGCGATGACGACGCAGCACTCCCGCGTTGTAACTCCCGGTGCTGGAGTCGTCGGAGCAGCCGAACCAGTAGTCCATAGCGTCAAGGAAGCGCCTGAACATGACCGGGTCCGGCACGCCGGAGAAGTCCCACTCCGCGTACCCGTGGAGGTTGGCGGGTGGCAACGCGTCAAGGGAGCCTAGTGACGACTCATCGCCCGCGGAGGCACCGGGGTCCCTGGCGACGAAGACGTGACGGCCAGGGGGAACCCCGCGCATCGTGGTGTTGACGTTGACGTTGTAGGCCGCCGCGGCACCACACAGACCAATGGGAAAGCGCGGTCCGGAGACCGTGCGGCCCCGTCCCCGGGGTGGCGGTTGCCGTGGTGACGAGCGCGCCGCGTTGAGAGGCGGTGCGCTCGGCTGCCGTCGCTCGGATCGTGCACGGCGCGAACGGCGGCCGGAGCGGCGGCGGCGTCGCGGCGTCGACGGGCCCGCGGCGTACGCGCGCGGCGGGCGTCCGAGCCGTGGTGGTGCGCGCGGTGGGGACGGAGCGGACCCGGCCCGGCGCCGCGCACGGAGCTCCTCACGGTTGGTGAGGCGCATCGAGGTAGCCGTTCCCCGTGGCACCGAAAGTTTAGGCCCCCGAACCGGATTTCGAACCGGCGGGGAGGGGGTCCGAGCTGCCCATGCGGTGCGCGTGCCGCGGTACTCGGTGCGGATCACCATGGAGGGAGTTGACGGTGGATTGACCTTAGGCGCTCGATGGCCCCACGGTGGGCGCCAGCGCTCGGTGCGGAATGTGGTCCCGACACTAACCGGTAATAAGCGCCAAGGTCTATCCCTCAATGGTCGATGCTAAGCAATAAGAGACACGAGTTTATCCCGGTTCGGCCGAGGGGCCGTACGTCCGGCGGTGGTGTGCTCAAGGCACTATATTGCTCGGCAAGGGGGTGCCTGTAGTGGGGCTGCTACAAGCAAGGCGGGAGAGGGAGCGTGGCTCCCAAGTCCCTGGTGTAGTGGCTGGAGAGCAAGAGTGTGGTGCGACCTGTCTCGTGTTGTGTTGTGTTTCTGTCTTGTCTCCCCATCTGTCCCCTGCGGCAGGGGGGTTCGCCCTCCTTTTATAGACCAAGGAGAGAGTGAATCACATGCATGCCGCGCTATTTAGCTACACGAGGGAGCGTGATGTGCTATGCTGTAGAGTAGGCGGCCGCCCGGACGATCCTTGCAGCGATCCGGCCATCATGGCGTGTCTTGTACCCGAACAGTGGCAGCTTTGAGGGTAGAAGGGCAGCGGACGGCTGTGATGTCTTTTGACGGGCTCGAGGGAGTTGCTGACGTCGGTCCGTACGAGGCACAGTGGTAGGTAAGGTGGCATCCCGTTCCCGCACGCTCCACAGCGCTGGTGTTGTTGCCATAGCGCCCGGCGTGTGCCCGTACGCGCGGGGGGCAGCGGCCATGCCGTTAACAGTGGCAGGGATGGCGTCCCACCGGCCTAGCGCCTCCACCTAACCTCGCAAGATCACAAGAAAGCAAGTCGAGGGTGCGGCGGCCCCCTTCGAGGGCTCGGCGCGTTGGCCGTGCGGAGCGAGCGGCGCGGCGTCACGGGACGGCACCGGCCACGCCGCACGGTTCCTCCCACGGTGGCGGGGATGGGCTCCCTCTGGGGAGTTGGTGCGGCGGCACGCGGGCGCGAGCCCCGGGCGCATGATGGCGCCGCCCGCGCGTTGTCGGGGCATTAAATGCCCGTGTACGGGGAGCGAGCGCGCGCGTGCGGAGCGCCCTCGGGCGAGGGCGGACCCCGTTCGAGGGCGGAGCGGACCCTCGAGCGAGGCGGAGCACTGCTCGAGGTAGCGTACCCCCTCGAACGGGGACGGAGCCCGCCCGAGGGAGGCGCGCGCATCCTCGAGCGGCGAAGCTTTGCTCGAGGGGATCTTCGAGTGGGCCGCCTTGGTGGGCCGTTGGGGCCTCCGCGGCATGGGCCATGTCCTGCATGGTTAGGCGAGGCGTGTTTGGCTTTGGCTTTGTTGCGGGTTTTAAGTGGGGATTTCCCAGTTGTTAAAGGGGACCCCTAGGGCTGTCCCCGACAGCTTGATCCAAAGGAATGCTTCACAAAAATGAACGAAGACCGCGGTATGGAAAATGTCGTTAGGGTTCAGATTGAGGTACTCAACTCCGTAGTACCCGAGGAGGCCCTTGAAGAAATTACTAGCCAGAAGCGCAAGTCCGCGCTCCACGAACCGCGCAAACATCAGAATCTCGTCTTCGGCTTTCTCCATCGGATACGGATCTCCGGCAGCAGCCCTCCACATATCAACCTCCTTCTCCCGGATAAATCCGCTGTTCAGGAGGGCCAACAGATCTTCGGTCTTCACTTTTGACTTCTTCCACTCGCGGCTTGGATCGGCCCGCGGTGGAGACATCGGCGGGGCTGCTCCAGTGGCAGCCGCGGCGGCCTCTTCGCGGCCCCTCTTCTTCCCGGCGGCCTTCGCAGACTTGGACGGTGAAGGCTTCATTCTCCAAGTACAGGGCGTCTTCACGCGCATCTGCTCGGGGGCTACCCTAAAAGCTCTGGGTGGCGGCGCACTTGGATCTACTACGGCGGCGGCGTGCGCTGGAAGTGGATCTACCTCAGATTGAATCGAAATGACTGCAGCTCAGATGGGTGAAAAAGCCTAAGGGTTTTGGCTTCCATTTATAAGTCAAACCGGCCCTCCAACGGCCAGAACGATAAGTCCGCGCTCGGCTGACTCAGCGGCCGCGCATGACCCTTCGCATTCTACTAGTCGACGCGCCTCACCTCGGGGGCTCGGCTACCTCTACTCGACTACCTGGGAAGCGACAAGATTCAGGAGCATCTCAGGACACATTCTTCAAGATGACCCTTCAATTCGAGAGGAAGTACTCGACTCAAGGCTCGGGGGCTCCGTGCCACGTGTCCTTCGGTTTTTTCTCTCCGGATTTTTCGGGATTTTCTTGCCAAGACTTCAGATGGACCCTCAGCCAGAGCCTATGGCTCAACCTAAGGCTCGGGGGCTACTCCATATGGAGTGAGATTTTGCAATCGCACCTCCATATCAGCTCCGGCTTCAAGACAAGACGGGCATTTCTTGGAGACCTTCGAAGGCAGCACTCGAGGACGCTTGGGACTACTCGAGAAGACTTCAAGATTTCTCAAACATCAGCTGGAGTACATTCCAGCCTCGGGATGCTTCGACTACTCTTGAGGACTTTTGACTTGTAGTACTCGGGGACGCTTGAGGACTACTCGTTAAGGCCGTCACGACTACTTGAAGCTATCCTTCTCGACTACAAAGTACTCGGGGGCTTATCGTATGGACCTCCCTGCGCCCACTACCTCGGTGGGTACCAGGACCGACTACTCGGTGGGCCCCTGGGACTACCCAGCTTGCGCTACACGGCGCCTGAAGGCGTGGAGCACAAGGACTGCAGAGGAGAAGTACTCGGTTAGGAAGCTGTACGTGTCCTGCACTGTATGGAAGACTCCTAGACGTACCCGACTAGTACTCTCTCCCTACTTCGACTTGTAACCCTGCCTCCCGGACTATATAAGGCGAGGCAGGGACCGTTCTCTAGGGACACATCTCATCTCATACAACTCACGGCACATCATTGCACCATCTTGTAATCGTGCCCAATCAATCCAGAGCTACGCAGCATACAAGACGTAGGGTATTACGCACCTCGCAGCCCGAACCTGTCTAAATTGTGTGCCACGTGTATCTTCCTTCGAGTTACCGATCTCGGTGAGGCCACATTCATCTACTTCGGGTACTCCCCTTAGTAGGTTGCCGGTCTAAAACACCGACAGTCACGAGAAGGACTTCACAAAGGAGTTCAATTACTGTGTGAACCACACTGAAACACCAGAAAAGTATGAGGGATGGTGGGCAATGTTGGGGGAAAAGTACAAGCTGCAAGACAATGAATTCTTCCAAAGCATTTCAGCAACACGAAAAATGTGGGCTCCTGCATACTTCAGAAAGAACTTCTTTCCTTTCACGGGCACAACAGGAAGGTCTGAAAGCATGAATTCATTGTTCAAAAAAGTCATCCACCCTCAGGACTCAGTGCTACAGTTCGTGGCGCAATACAACTACATCATGGACACCAGAGCTGAAAGAGAAAACAAGGAACGATGCAAAGGAGTGATTTCAGACTCGCCACTATGGGGAAGGTACTCTTTCGAGAAACAGGCAGCGCAATTCTACACTGGTGAAGTGTTTGGTAAATTCCATGAGTTGCTGCGTGATTCAACAAGGTTCAAGATAGGAGGTGTGACTGCTGATGACCAAGGTTGGTCCTTTCAAGTTGTGCACCCAACATCCGTCAGAGTCCGCACAGTGTCAGCTGATAAACATGCAACGAAGTATACATGCTCGTGCAACATGTTTGATCGTGATGGTCTGCTCTGCCCACACATATTGAAAGTGTTCACAAATAGGGATGTTGATGCAATTCCAGAGAGGTATCTGCTTCAAAGGTGGTCAAAGGAAGCAACAACTAAAGTACCATAACGCCTCTGAGGTCCTAAACCAACGTTTGGTGTCCCGACAACAAACAAGTTGAGGTACAATGCATTGTGCCGGAAGATGACCTCCTTAGCAGCTGAAGCTTGTTTGGGTCCGGAGAAGTACACCATTGTTTCGGCTGGTATAGATAAGTTGTTTGAAACAGTCAGGGCGGCAAGGGACTCATCGGCAAATCAACATGAAGTTGAGGTTGGTGTTGCGGTCAATGTTGCGGCAAATAAAAAACCCATTGCGAAGGTGAAGGATCCACCGAGAACAAACAACAAAGGGCGCCCAAAGGAGAAAGTGGATAGGTTCAAGTCTATAGTGATGCAGGCTAGGGAGAAAGTGATTAAAAAGAAGGGCAAGCCTAAGAGTGCGGGGAAGAAACCATGCTCCTATTGCTACGAAGTTGGTCATAGTGTCCAGACCTGTGAGTACATGGCCAAGGCAGAGGCGATTAGGGCGGAGCTGAGGCAAACCGAACTAAAGTTTTGAAGTAAATTATTTTGTATCTTTGTATCCATTAAGTTGATCTTGTGAAACAATAGAATGTAGATGCTGCAACATTTCATTTTATCGACTACAACATGTCTCGATTTAAATAGAAGAATATAATTATTCCTGCTGTTGTATGGGGCCTGCTATTGAGAACATGTGGTTCGTACGAAAAAAGGAATGCAAAAAAAACATTTTGTATTTGCAGAAGCAACAAAGTACTTGATGTCCTAAAACATTAGATCACTTCATGTTGTGTTTGTTATTGTAAGATGTTTCAGAAGGTGTTAGCTAATGTTGCGGGGGTAATAAAGATGGAAACAAGATAATTAGATCACTTCATGTTGTGTTTGTTATTGTAAGATGTTTTAGAAGGTGTTAGATAATGTTGCGGGGGTAATAAAGATGGAAACGTGATAATTAGATCACTTCATGTTGTGTTTGTTATTGTAAGATGTTTCAGAAGGTGTTAGCTAATGTTGGGGGGGGGGTAATAAAGACGGAAACAAGATAATTAGATCACTTCATGTTGTGTTTGTTATTGTAAGATGTTTCAGAACGTGTTAGCTAATGTTGGAGGTAATAAAGATGTTTAAGAACGTGTTAGCTAATGTTGGAGATAATGCAACATCTTCGAGAGTAATGTGCAACAATCAGAATACAATGCAGCGACATCGTAACACTATGTAAAAATCACTAGATGCAACATCATAAAGGGTAGTGTGCAACAATTAGGACACACTGCGACAACATCATGAAACATTTGTTTACATAGAGTGAGACGAATAACTGGAATCTCTAAAAAAGTTCACAAGTCTAAAGATCCTAAGAAACTACTACACAAAGGTATGAGCCATTCTACTTCTTGATCCTGCAATGCGTTTCCACAAACTTGCTCGTCTTGACTTCGTTACTTGGAGAAAGAAGAAGTATGACTGCATTAACTTTCCTGTAATCGCCCATCATATGCTGAAAAAAGATAGATCATCAGTTCATGTATAAAAAAAGATCATCAGTTAAAAGAATTGAAGGCTGACACAATTGAAAGCCCGAAGGAAAAAACAGAGATGATTAGTATGTTGCAGCTATTACCGGCTGCAATGTCGTTTCCATCTTCTTCCCATTCTAGTACTCAATATAAAGCATTGTGTACAGTCCGCAATCATGCCTATGAGAACAGAAAAAATATTGAGAAAAAATAGCAAACACAACATGCAAAAAAAGATGTGTATGGGAACATTGATATTTTTTATTATGAAACATTGAATGGTAAACATATAGCTGCAACATTTATAATTTGCCTTTGAAACATGTGGGAGCAACTGCTGCAAACAATTGGAAAAAAGACTAAAAATCTGAAAATATTTAGCATTTATTATATCAACATGCTTAAGAAGAGTTTGAAACATTTGTATTTTAAGCCTGAAACATTGGTTGTCTGAAAAATGGATCTAGAACATTTCTAATTCAAATTTGAAACATTTCTAATTTGACAACATCTAACATGAAAAAACATCAACCACAGCTACAACGCGACCATGGGGATATGAAACAATCCTACAACAAAGATGACTGAACCATATAATGGGTGGAAAAAAAGCTTTGTTTTTTGAAGTGAAACTTACAGGTTATCTTGCTGAGGGTAGTCCTTGGGGTAATTCCAGACAAACCCAGACACATCTTTCCTCAACACGTTAGATTTTAAGCAAGCTCTAGAGAAGTTAGTGACCTAGTTATAAAAAAAATGGAATGTTAATTATTCTGTTGGCTGAACAGGAAAAGCAACTATCTAAAAGGGATTAAAATTGATGAACAAAGGCAAGCTTAGTTGGAATTACTGACCAGGTTCTGCGCGCAGCCATAACATATTGTGTCTTTGGAGGCATTTAGAGGGTTAAACCAAGAAATTTGCTCAAGAAACATGTTAATGCAGACAAGTACCTAATGACGTTCTTGGACAATGGGGAAGAAAGGCCACAGAGAAAACATCAAGCTATAATCAATGTTTGCAAAAAAATAAAAAACAAAGAAAAAGGGGATTTGGATTTGCAGCACAGTACCAGGTCCATCTTAGCAAAATCCCATGTCTTGTCCGACATGGTTAGCATCCTGTTGTAGCTATCATCGATGAATTTATCGGGGTCGATGATGAGCTTATCCTTAGAAGGAAGAAAAGGCGAAAAAGGTTAGAAAAACTAAAAACTGAAGTAGAAATACAGGGGTGCTTGTCCAAGAGAGATAAAAAAGGATACTAACTGTGAGTACGGTTGAGAAAGCATATTTCTTGGCAACATTCTTGTCCTTTATACGAAGTTCAGCTTCTTCGATGTTGAACTGATTGGTCCAAAGGGTCATGGCCTCATTGTCAATTAAGCCCTTTGGCTTAAAGGACTTGTAGAACTCCTCGTAGCAGACATGGAAACCACCTATTTTAACAAAAACATGACTACATGGAACCCAACATGTATATAATGAGTGTCAAACAAAAATATTCTGATTGTGAAACATCTATACACTACTGCTACAACATGTATTGAATTGATGATATAATGGTCTGAAAACATTGGAAATCTAAGCCTACAGCATCTACTGACCACTTTTGTAACATGTGTTGTAAACAATCAAAGCCGAGCAATATTTAACAAGTATGAAACATTTTAAATCTTAGGCTACAACATCTAAACACTACTATTGCAACATGTGTTGAATTGATGGATATAATGGCTGAAACATTTTAAATCTAAACCTACAACGTCTACTAACCACTGATGTAACATGTATTGTAAAAAGGCAAAACTGTGCAGCATTTAACAGGTCTGAAACATTTAAAATCTAAGCCCACAACATCTGCAACATGTAAAAAATCTAGAAGTTGAGTGCAAAAACATTTATTAGTACTAGAATGGAGGGGGAAATTTAGAGAGTTAGCTTACGCTTCTAAGATCTCTTCTTTGATGACTGACTTCTTCAAAATTCTTTTGCTGATGTACTTCTCATACACAGATTTAGTTTCTTCATCCAAATTCAATTTCTTCGATTTCTTTCCTTGATTCAAATTGATGGCAGCCTGCTTCCTCCTGTTTTTCTTGTCATTTGTGCTTGAGCCGGGCGTGTTTGCTTCATTGCTTGTTTGCTTCAGTATCTTGCACAGTTGTTTCAGCTGAAAAAAAGAAAGAGAGAATGAAAAACATAAATTGCTGAATCTGCAGACAAAAATAGATATGAAGGAGGAGGGGGCACATTTGAGTGTGATTTCTGGTGGGGTCGAGCAATCATCATCAATCCCGTCAGAGTTTAGTAGATTGAATGAAGGGAGGTCGTCATACAGGCTGGAATCATTGCTTTTCTTCTGACCAGGAGAACTAGCACCACTAGTTGATGTAGTGTAAAACCCCGGATTTTCATAGAAAACCCGAATCCCTGTACCATCGCGATAGTCCCTGGATTAGTGGCTATTGCGTACAGAACGTCTCACAGGTAAATACACAAAGTCATACATCGCATCACATAAGAGTAAAAGTACATAATTTATTACATGTCCATTATGGAGTACATCATTACAAGCCTCTTGGCTGCATCAGAGTGAAATTCTACGCAATGGTAGCTAGCATCTCAGAAGGGTCTCCATCTTATATTCTTCTCGCCACAGGCATCCTTGAGCGAAGCGACGCATCCCTCAGTCGTACCATCTGTTGGCGTTGTTGTCATACTCAAACTCGTACCCTGCACACCCAAAGTCTATCCCCAAGGAGTGGGATAGGTCCACGTCACCAACTGTATGCAGCTTTACGTGGCCTAACATCTAAAGGGAGAAAAGGAGACAAGGAAGCGGCTCTGGTTTCTTATGCAGCAGCAGCAGAGTATAATCAAGATATCTCCAACAAGTTCCCAATCCCAAAGCTCTCAACATAGCTCGGAACCTCCTGGTTACCCAGGGCCCCGTCTCCACAACCTACTCCTGTCTAGGGTCGATGCGAGAACTTCCTCTCCTCGCACCTCAATGATTGCAATCGGATCAACGAGGTAGATGGAGCCTCTCTCCTCTAACCGACTGCAACCACAGCTCACCATACACTCATCTATAGGGGGAAGGTAGAAATCCCAAAACATGAGAACAAAGCTATCAAGGGACATGTCCATATCTGAGGACGCGGCTATAGCTATAGATCGAACGACTCTGCAAAGTGTGTACACCTGGACGCAACCCGGAATGGCACCCGACCGGTGTACGGCTGACCGAGCCCATCCTACCGTGCGAACTCTCGGTAGTTATGGTCCCATCCTGCATCCGGCCCTCAAAACGGTCCCTCCTCAGAAGGGACGACACTGGAACTATGAAATGCCCCCCGTGTGGCCACACAGGAGTCACTCTGAGAGGGTGGTCTCACCTCCACCTCTCCCCCACTGATACCCCGCTATCGTGCTGGCAGGTATGGTTCCGCACTTTCCGAGCTCCACTCGGCCCTAACCCCACACTCGGCGGGGTGGTGTGTACGTAAAGGTCCCGTGAAAAGGTCTGTCCACTCGGTTTCAAACCAGGGCGAGCTCATATCCTCCAAGCACAAGTAAAACCCCAACACCTAGGCTCTAAAAATTGTCAAGTACGGGTACACTGAGGAGTGCACCCCTATCCCCGATCCCAGATCAGTTGTTTCGAGCTCACCCCCGCCAAAGTACCCAAAACGCCTTCTCCTGCCGATTTTTATCCCACTCACACCAAGAATCACTATTCCCATCCCAACACATGCATCGCGAAGCTCAACGTATATACACGCTTATATAAACATATATAGTAGTAGGACAATCAAGGACAGGATAATTAAAGAAGGCAGTGCAAGGTTCATCATAATCATGCAACTAAAGTAAAGCACTAGCATTCTATATAGCAATGCCTAATAGGTATTTTAGAATCAGTCGGGCGTGAACCTGGGGTCGGGTAGTCCTCCGCGGTGAAGTCGTCGGTGTAGTCGTACTCCGGGATCAGCTCCCCGGCTCCAGCTGCTCCTATTAATGCGTAAAAGAAATAAACAGCGGTCCTAATGCAATTAACTCCAAAATAATGGTGATTAAGAGCCAAAAGAGGGCAAACACTAGCCTAGCACAGAGTTTAAGAATTTAGAGAATTTCTGGAAAAGGTTTTATATTTTTCGAGGCAAAAATGAATTTACTATGATTTTTTCAAAGATAAAATAGTTTTCTGGAAATAAAATATGCGTACACAGTAGCATTAACTATAAGCTGACTACTGGCTGGCTCTAAAGGGCTTAAAGCTAGCTGTTAGGTGGTTGTAGGCCATCTCTTGGTGCTGTGGTGGCTGCCACGCAGGCGGCTATAAGCCGTCTGCAGCCCAGGTGGCAGGCTCGCGTGGCGCTGACGCAGCGTTGCGCACCGGATCCGGGCGGATCCGCTGCGGCTTGGCTCGGTGGGGTCATGGGTGTGCCAACAGACAGGATTGGTCAGGCGCACGGGATCCCAGCGATCCACTGCGGCCCTCCCTGCGTGTGGGCCGGCATGCGAGGAAAAGCCCCATGGGTTTGGGGTGACCGTGAGGTGCTCGACGTTATGCCCAAAAAGGGTGGTGGCTCGGCCGCAGCTCGCCGGCGATGAGGGTCTATGGCGGCGACTCGATCCACACCTCTACAAGGCCCGACAGAAAACAAGACCCACCAAGGCAAGGAAAAGGACGAACTTTGGTAGGGCGTCGGCACACGACGTCGAGGCGGCGCGACGCGACGGCTCTGCGCGGTGAGGTTGACGGCACGACAGCGGCATTCACGCGGGCGTGGATGTATGGGGGCACCCAGATGCTCGACGCGTACGCTCGTGAAACTGGCATGGCTAAAACCTTCCAAAGGTCGGGGCTTTCACCCCCCATGTCCAGTCGCGCACGGCGGCTAGGCCATGGCTGAGCTCGGGCCTGCGTTCACGGCGGCGAAAGGAAACAAGATGCTCGTGGTCGGCGGCGACGTACGGGAGCATGCGGCTGCGTCGGTAGTGAGGGCACACGGATGACTCTAAAAACCTCACCTTTTCCTCCTGCCCGCGTGTGCACTAAGGCAACCCGCGTGGCGAAGGCCACGGTGGCGCGGCGACAGGACACACGAGGTGGCGGGCGCAAGAAGAGGAAGCCAATGACCGGGCCTTGGGCTCCCAGGAGGCGTGCACGCGTGCGCGGGTGCATGGTCGTGCGATGGCGCGCACGACTTCTCAGGCGCGTGGGCGTTCGCACGCTGGTGGCTCGGCCACGGCGGCGGACCGGAGCGGCGGCTTACGGCAGGGCGGCCCAAAGAAACAAGAAACGAGACAAGCACCTATGCGCGCACGGAACGACGACAGAAGCACCTGCAAGATAGCGTCCTAGCCTGGCATGAAGGCCGGCATCACACAGCGCAAGCACGGTGGCGGACACGGTGTTCCCCCTCGGCTCGAAGGCCGGGGCAACCACAGATGAGTGGGGAAGGACAGTCCTCACCTAGGTGGCTCCTGGCCGAAATGAAGGCATCGGTGAAGAGGAGAGGCGCGACTCGTCGGCGTGGAAGAAGGCGACGGCGGCGTAGGGGATGTAGAAGACAGAGGTGTGCGCGGCGACCCGGTCCGGCTCCTCCTTCCCGGGCGGCTCCGGCTCGACGAAGATGGTGCGCTCCCGCGGCTGGATCCCCGCCTCCTTCACTTCTCCCCACCCTTGACGTCACCGGCGGCGCGGACAAGGAGCAAACTCCCGGTTGGCTAGGGTTCGAGGGCGCAGCTCCCTCGGGTGCTCTTATAGCGGGTGGTAGGTGGCACGAACGGCGCAATCGCGCTCCCGGCACGTGGAGGCCATCCGCAGTGGCGGACATGGCCGCACGACCGCATCCTTTCCACGGCGGCGCCCGCAGGTGAGAGGGAGGAAGGGGAAAAGGGGCAAAAGAGGAAGAAGAAAGAGGGTGAGGTGGCGGCCAAAAGGTGGGGCCGGGCAGTCAGTGGCACGGGCGCGGGTTGCACCGGCCGGTGGGTTGGCTGGGCCGCAGCTCGGCCGAAAGAAGAAGGTGGGCTGATTGGTTGGCTACGACCCACATAAGGAGGTTAAGGCTTTCTATTTGATTTACTCCTTTATCCTATTTAATTCAAATTTGAATTCCAATTCAAATTTTAATTCACACAATTAAACCCGAATAAAATCCGAATAAAAAATCCAACTTCGCACACTAACATTTATAAGCCTTAATATTTTTGGATTGTAACAATTACAAGCATAGGACTTTAAGGAAGGGGAAAAGGAAGACATCCTTAATTATTTCATAAGCACTCAAATTCAAATCAAGGTTTTGAAATTCCACATTTTTACAAACAAGCAAACTCAAGGATGTTACAGAACTCCCCCCTCACAAGAATCTCATCCCCGAGATTAAGAAGTTACTTCTGTTTCGAAGAGATGAGGGTATTTATCCCTCATGATGGATTCCTTCTCCCACGTTGCTTCGTGCTCGGAGTGATTACTCCAAAGCACCTTGCAGAAGCATGTGGTGGTGCTCCTACTTGACTTCTCCGCCCAGTCCAGGATCCGGACGGGGTACTCCAGGTACTCTAGGGTATCCTGAACATCGAGTGCCTGAGCAGGCACTCTCTTCTTGACGACCACACACTTCCGGAGCTGAGATACGTGGAACATCGGGTGGAACATCGGGTGTACTCCGGCGAGCTCCGGAGGAAGCTCGAGCTTATAAGCCACCCTCCCGATCCTTTGTACAATCGGATACGGGCCAACGTACCTTGGGTGTTGTAGGTCAGCACACAAGCCCTCAACAAATCTACCGGATGCCGAAGCTGGTGGACCTCTATATAGAACACATCCTGAGGTTACATGGAGTTCCCCGTAGTATTGTCTCCGACTGAGGATCTCAGTTCATAGCACAGTTCTGGAGAATTTTGCATGGTTCTCTAGGCACGTCTCTCGACTACAGCTCTACTTTTCACCCGCAAACTGATGGACATATGGAGAGAGTGAATCAAGTGCTTGAAGATTTGTTGAGGGCTTGTGTGCTGACCTACAACACCGGCTGGCAGAAGAGTTTGCCTTATGCCAAGTTCTCGTACAACAACAACTACCAAGCCAGTTTGAAGATGGCTCCCTTCGAGGCTCTTTATGGCAGAAAGTGTCGGACACCATTGATGTGGTCCGAGGTGGGGGAGCGAACCTTTTTCGGTCCCGCCACCATTGTCGAAGCTGAAAAGAATGTCACCAAGGTCAGAGAGAATCTGAAGATAGCTCAGAGCAGCCAAAAGAGCTACGCTGACCTGAAAAGGAAAGACGTCTCATTCGATGTGGGAGAGCACGTCTACTTGAAGGTGACACCTGTCGGTGTTTTAGACCGGTAACCTACTACGGGGAGTACCCGAAGTAGATGAATGTGACTCGCCGAGATCGGTAACTCGAAGGAAGAGACACGTGGCACACAATTTAGACAGGTTCAGGCCGCGAGGTGCGTAATACCCTACGTCCTGTATGCTGCGTAGCTCTGGATTGATAGGGCACGATTACAGGATGGTGCAATAGTGCGCCGTGGGTTGTATATGATGAGATTGGATGAGAAAATCGGTCCCTGCCTCGCCTTATATAGTCCGGGAGGCAGGGTTACAAGTCGGAGTAGGAAGAGAGTACTAGTCGAGTACGTCTAGGAGTCCTCTGCACAGTGCGGAACATGCACAGCTTCCTAACCGAGTACTACTCCTGTGTAGTCCTTGTGCTCCACGCCTTCAGGTGCCGTGTAGCGCAAGCCGGTAGTCCCCGTGGGCCCACCGAGTAGTCGGTCCCGGTACCCACCGAGGTAGTGGGCCCGGGGAGGTCCATACGACAAGCCCCCGAGTACTTTGTAGTCGAGAAGGATAGCTTCAAGTAGTCTTGACGGCCTCAACGAGTAGTACTCAAGCGTCCCTGAGCGCTGCAAGTCAAAAGTCCTCAAGAGTAGTCGAAGCGTCCCGAGGCTGGAATGTACTCCAGCTGATGTTTGAGCAATCTTGAAGTCTTCTCGAGTAGTCCCAAGCGTCCTTGAAATCTGCCTTCGAAGGTCTTCAAGAAATGCCTGTCTTGTCTTGAAGCCGAAGCCGTCATGGAGATGCGATTTGCGGAACTGCACCCCACATGGAGTAGCCCCCGAGCCTCGAGCCGCGGGCTCTGGCTGAGGATCTATCCGAAGTCTTGGCGAGAAAATCCCGAAAAATTCGGAGAAAAAACCGAAGGACACGTGGCACGGAGCCCCCGAGCCTTAAGTCGAGTACTTCCTCTCGAATTGAAGGGTCTTCTTGGAGAATGTGTCCTGAGATGCTCTTAAGACTAGCCGCTTCCCAGGTCGTCGAGTTGAAGTAGCCGAGCCCCCGTGGTGAGGCGCTTCGACTAGTAGAATACGAAGAGTCACGCGCAGCCGCTCAGTCAGCCGCGCGTGGACTTATCCGGCCGCCCGTTGCGGAGGCGATTTGGCTTATAAATAAGAGCCAAAACCTTTAGGGTTTTTCACCCAAGTGAGCCGCAGTCATTTGCCACTTGAATCTTGAAGTAGATCCACTCCAGCGCCCGCTGCCGCCGTAGTAGATCCGGGCGCATCGCCACCCGAAGGCTTTAGGGTAGCCCCCGAGCGGATGCGAGTGAAAACTCCCTTCACTTGGAGAATGAAGCCATCGCCGTCGAAGACGTCGAAGGCCGGCGGGAAGAAAAGGAGCCGTGCAGAGGCCGCCGCGGCCGCCACCGGGGCGGCGCCGCCCCCTCATCTCCACCGCGCGCCGACCCAAGCCGCGAGTGGAAAAAATCGAAGGTCAAGACGGAGGACTTGCCGACCCCCGTTGAACAGCGGGTTCATCGGGGAGAAGGAGATCGACATGTGGAGATCCGCCGCAGAGATCCTTATCCGATGGAGAAGGCCGAAGACGAGATCCCGATGTTCTCGCGCTTCGTGGAGCGCGGTCTTGCGCTCCCAAAAGCGACTTCTTCAAGGGGCCGCTCGGTACTATGGCATCGAGTACCTCAACATGAACCCCAACGGCATCTTCCATACTTCGTCTTCGTCCACTTCGCGAAGCCTTCCCCGGGAATCAAGCCGCACCGGGTACTCTTCCCCGAAGTTCTTCCGCGTGAAGCCGCGCCCCTAGCGCCTCCAACCCCGCAGTAGTCGGAGGGGCCGGAATCCAGCTGAGGGAGGATGCCGCGGAGCGCACTCGGCGTACAAGCTCATGGACTCCAACACCGATTGGAAGACGAGATGGTTCTACATCACGAACCACCATCCCGAGCTACCGAAGCCAAGCGGACGGCAGCCCAGGCACCAAGATTGGTGGAACACGGAGCCCACCATGCAAGAGGGGATCCAGCTCCCTGAGTTGCTAGCGCGCATCAAGACTCTCAGGGATGCGGGACTGAGGGCCGAACACGTGGCCTTCGCTTCATGAAGCGCGAGGATCCAGCCGCTGATGGCGCGGGATACAATGGGCTTCGAGTACACCGGCGACGACGACACGTCGCGGATGCCGGGGCGAGCTCGACGACAACGATATTGTCGAAAGGTTGACGAGGATCTTCAAGGACATGCCACCGTACACGGCGTGTCCGGGCCGAGGAGTACTCCGCCGCGCGCCCGCCCAACGAGGTGAGTAGTCGTACCCCCTCGTCGAGTAATAAGTACTCGTAGTGAAGTTGCTGACGCCTTGTGTCTTTTGCGCAGGATGATGTGAAGCGGTTCGTCTCCGAGCCGCAACCGCCACCAAGCGGGATCGAGATCCCGGCGGTGGGGAAGGTGAAGGAGCGCCGCGAAGTCGGAGAAGGCGACGACACCGTCATCGTGGAGGATAGCTCCGATGACGACGATGAAGACGAAGATACACTGCAAGACCGCTTCCAGCTGCGGTCGAGGTTTAGCCGTCCGGGCTTGCCTCATGTGCCACTTGTACAAGACCCTCCGGCTAGCCTGGAGGCTAGCCTTGCTGCGCCGCCGCGGAGGCCGCGCAACCCCACCAAGAAGCGGGTGGCGAAGAAGATGAAGGTCTCGGAGACCACGCCTCCGGAGGTAGACTATCTTGAGCAGAGTGGTCGAGTACCCGGTAGTCGAGTACGTCGGCCGACGAGTAGTCGTCTTTGTGTGCGGGGAGGTGCCGCCAACGGAGCCTCGTCGAAGAAGGCGACGAAGGCGTGTGGGACCCGGTGGGGGAACCGGCCGGGAAGCCGAAGTCCGCCCCCCCCCCCGTCGAAGAACTTCGGCGCAGCCGGAGCGCCGCCCCCTCGCTCCCGAAGAGAGCGAGTACCCGCGCCCGCCGCCGTTGGAGAGATGGAAGCCGCAGGGACGCGGAGACGCCCGCGCGCCGGCCGCCGCCACCGTGGAGGAGGCGGTAGCCGAGGAGGCGGAGGAAGAGACGCCCGCCGAGGGTGGACTGGTTGATATCGCCAGCATCCTCGGTGCTCCGGCCGTGACTATCGTCCGGTCGAACTTGTAAGTACCACGTCTTCATGAGTAGTACTCGTTGCAGTAGTCGATTTGTCTGACGACCCTCTGTGGATACTTCTGCAGAAAATCCACAAATCTGAGCTGGGACGGGGAAGAGCCCGCGACAGCGGAGGCAGGAGAGGCCGCACCGCCCGTCGAGGAGGCCGCTCCTGAGGCCCAAGCCGCGACCGAGCCCCCTGCTACCGAAGCGCCGCTGCCAGAGGCGGTCGTAGTCGAAGGTGAGTACTCTTCTTGAAGCTCTAGGGCTCCAGAAGGAGTAGTCGTAGGCACTGATGCGCGTTGTCGGGGACAGCCCTAGGGGTCCCCCAAAACAATGGGGGAAAACCCACTTAAAACCCAGAACGAAACCCGATAATATTAAGCCTAACCATGCAGGCGCCTAACCATGCAGGATACGGCCCACGGGGACTCCGACGGCCCATCGAGGCGGCCCGCTTAAGGATCCCCTCGGAACGGACTCCACCTCGTTCGAGGCTGCACGCTCCCTTCGGGCGGGCATCGCCCCGCTCGAGGGGCAGCACTTCCCTCGAGCGGGTTTCGCCCCGCTCGAGGTCTCACTCCCCCTCGAGCGGGTCTCGTCTCGCTCGAGGGATAGCCCCACCCCCGGGCCGGGGCCCACCACGCTCACGGCGCCCCGCACGCGTGCGCCGGCCCCGTACACGGGTCTTTAACGCCCCCGACGCCGCAGACGGCGCCATCATGCGCCGGGGCTCGCGCCCGCGTGCCGCCGCACCAACTCCCCAGGGAGGAGCCCATCCCCGCCACCGTGGGGATGGACCGTGCGGTACGGCCGGCCGGGCCCCGTGACACCGCGCGCCCACTACGGTACGGCTAACGCGCCCGACCCCTCGAAGGGGGCCGGCGCACCCTCAATTTCACTTTCCCGTGACCCTACGGGTTCGAGGGTGAGGGGCGCTATGCCGGTGGATGGCCATCCCGGTCACCGTAACGCGCGCGGCCGCCGTACCCACGCGTGCGGGCGCACGCCCGGCGCCGCAAGAACCACTCCGCTACCGCGGAGCGCATTGGGAAGGAACGCCGTTCGCCCGCTCCCCGTGCCCCGTACCAGCCATCATCGCACCTCCCTCGAAGCCTATCGAGGACGCCACCACCATCTGCCGCCCTCCTACCCCTCGAACCGCCACTGTTCGGGTACGGGGTAGGCCATCATGGCCGGATCGCAGCGAAGATCGTCCGGACGGCCGCCCACTCTACAGCGTAGCACGACGTGCACCCCCACGTAGTTGGATAGCGCGGCGTGCATGTAACTCGCCGCCCCCTTGACCTATAAAAGGGGAGGCGAGCCCCCAGCCGCGGGGGGGAGACGAGTTCAGATCAACACAACACACCGTGCACTCACTCTCTTATTCTCCCACAACATCTTCAACCACTCTCCCAGGGACTTGGAAGCCACGCCTCCTCTCCCGCCTTGCTTGTACTTGCCCCACTACAAGCACCCCCGGTGCTGAGCAATATAGTGCCACGAGCACACCCCCCGTCGGACGTATGGCCCCGCGGCCGGAACCAGGATAAAACCTTGTGTCATTTGTTGCTTGGCATCGACCATTGAGGGATAGACCTAGGCGCTATCTACTGGTTAGTGTCGGGACCATATTCCGCACCGACAGTTGGCGCCCACCGTGGGGCAAACGAGCGCCTAAGGTCATTTCACCAACTCCCTCCATGGTGATTCGCACCGAGTATCGTGCTACACGCTATTGCATGGGTAGCTCGGACCCCCTCCCGGCCGGGTTCGAAATCCGCTTCAGGGACCTGAACTTTCAGGCCACGGGAAACGGCTATCTGATGCGCCTCACTAATCGTGAGGAACTCCGCGCGCGGCGGCGGGGCCGGGTCCGCTCGTACCCCCGCCGCGCGCACGACACCGGCGCAGACGCCCGCAGGCACGGATGCCGCGGGTCCGTCGACGCCGCGACGCCGCCGTCGCTCCGGGCTACGCCGCGCCGGGCGCGGTCCGAGCGGCGGCAGGCCGAGCGTGCCGCCTCCCAACGCGGTGCGCCCACCGTCACGACGGCCGCCACCGCCCCGGGCCGGGACCGCGTGCGGTCTCCTCGACCGCGCATCCCCATTGGGCCGCGTGGCGCCACGACGGCCCATAACGCCAACGTGAACACGACGATGCGCAGGGTTCCGCCTGGCCGCCACGTCTTCGTCGCCGCAGACCCCGCACCTCGGCCAGCGACGAGTCATCCCTGGGCTCCGTCGACACGATGCCACCCGCCAACCGCCACGGGTACGCGGAGTGGGACTTCTCCGGCGTGCCGGACCCAGTCGCGTTCAGGCGCTTCCTCGACGCCACGGACTACTGGTTTGGCTGCTCCGACGACTCCAGCACCGGGAGCTACGACCCCACGCGGGAGTGTTGCGCCGTCATCACCAACGACCCGGCTAACGCCGCCGGCGCGGTGGGCGCCGGAGACGGGGAAGTCACACCTGCCCCAGGGATCGCTACGCGCCTGGCCGCGGGGCCAAGCGCTCCTGCTGGGGCCGACGTCGACGCACAGCTGGCCCAAGCCCGCGAGCTCGAGGCCAAGCTGGCGGAAGAGTACCGAACGGTGCGGTTGCTCCGCGCCTCAATGGCAGGGGAGGCCTCTGCGCGTGGAGAACGCCCGCGGGAGCTGGGCCGACAAGTCCGCGATCGCCTCAACACCGCCACTAACGTCGGAAACGCGGACGTGCCCCCACGGCGAGCCGAAGCTCGTCGCCGCCGCGACGCTGCTACGGGCTATGCCGCACCCTCGACCCCCGAGGCTCGAGATATGCACCGCGAGGTGCAAACTCTCATCGAGCAGGCGGCCGTCCGCGAGGCCGAAAGCTCGCCTCACGCATCCGCCAACAGGGGGATGCGCGGGGCGATGAAGCCGCACCAGGGGGCGAACCCTCGGTGCACGCGGGGGGGCCGGCGGGGCATCCCACCGAGCAAGGGCGCACGCCGGTCAAGGAACGACTCCTTGACGCACGCAGGGCGCTGGATGGCGACGCCCGCAACGTCATCAACGCCAGGCGCACGGGCAGGGCAGACGCACAAGCGGCCAGGGGTTACCACCCTCGAAGGGGTGGATGCTACGACAGCGGCGAGGATCGCTCCCCGACGCCGGAGCCCCCGGGCACCCGTGTGTTCAGCCGGGAGATCCGCACGGCGGCGTTCCCCCAGCGCTTCCGTCAGCCCTCGACGATCGTCAAATACAACGGAGAGACGGACCCTCGCGTCTGGCTCAACGACTACCGCCTAGCCTGTCAGCTGGGCGGGGCCACTAGCGACGAAGTGATCATCCGCAACTTGCCCCTGCATCTGGGCGACGCGGCCCGACATGGGTCGAGCACCTGCCCGGCGGCCCGGATCCATACCTGGGACGATCTAGTCCACACGTTCGTGGGCAACTTCCAGGGCACGTACGTGCGCCCTGGGAACTCCTGGGACCTGCGCTCCTGCACGCAAGCCCGGCGAGTCGCCGCGGGACTTCATACGGCGCTTCTCCAAGCGCCGCACGGAGCTCCCCGCCGTGGCACGCCCGAGATCGTGCACGCGTTCCTCGAGGGCACCACGTGCCGGAACCTCGTGCGCGAGCTGGGACGCAGCCCGCCTACGGACTCAAACGAGCTGTTCGACATCGCCACCGCCCCGCCTCCGAGAAGAGGCCGTGGGGGCACTCTTCGACGGCAAGAAGGGCAAGCGCTCGCAGGACACACCCGCGGAGGGCAGCGGGTCCAAGGAGCCGCGCCACAACGACAAGCGGGGCAAGAAGGGGAAGAAGCCGCGCCGCGAGGTGCGCGAGCAGGGCGCAACGGCGGTAACGCCGAGGCCCTCGCCGTCGACCCGCCGACGGGCCCTCGACCGGCTCCTCGAGGCCCGGGGGTGTTTGACGACATGATGAAGAAGCCATGCCCCTATCACAAGACCCCAGTGCAACACACCCTTGAGCAGTGCGACATGCTCAAGAAGTTCTATGGCCGCGCCGCCGCGAAGGAGGCAGAGGCCAAGAAAGACGGGGGCGATGGCGACGCCGGCGGCTTCCCCGCCGTCGAAAATGTGTTCCTCATCTTCGGGGGACCTACCGTCGACATGTCGACCCGGCAGCGCAAGAAGGAGCGGCACGAAGTCCTCGCCGCAGAGAGAGCGCCTCCGGCCTTCCTCAACTGGTCGAAGGATGCCATCACCTTTAGCCGGGACGACCACCCAAACCGTATCCCGAACCCGGCCAAGATTTCCGCCGGTGGTCGATCCCATCATTGGGAACGCCCGGTTTTCGAAGGTCCTTATGGACGGAGTGCGTAGCCTCAATATCCTCTTCGCGCACACATTGCGCCCGATGGGGATTGGGCGGGACCCGGCCGCGGCCCGAAGACGAAGCCGTTTCACCGCATCGCGCCCGGCAAGCAGTGTTCAACCCCCTCGGCATCGATCCGCCCGTCCGGTTCCGGTACCCCCAAGAACTTCCGTAAGGAAACCCTCACCTTCGAGGTGGTGGGGTTCAAAGGGGCCTACCATGCCATACTTGGGCGACCATGCTATGCCAAATTCATGGCGGTCCCCAACTACACGTACCTGAAGATGAAGATGCCGGGTCCTAACGGCGTAATCACCGTCGGGTCGTCTATCGAGCACGCATTCGACTGCGACGTCGAGTGCGTGGAACATGCAGAGGCACTAGCGCTGGATGAAGCGCTGGTCAACACACTGGAGAAGATGGTCAACGAGGAGCTCAACTCCGCGGCCAAGCACTTCGGCACCTTCGAGGCCGCCGAACAGACCAAAGGGGTCCCCCTCGACCCCTCAGCCCCCGAGGGCAAAACGTTGAGGGTCAGCTCGACCCTCGACCTGAAATAGGAAGCAGTGCTCGTCGACTTCCTCCGCGCCAACGCCGACATCTTCGCGTGGAGCCCCTGGACATGCCGTGCATCCCGAGGGAAGTCGCCGAGCACTCCCTTGACATCCTCGCCAAACGCCCGCGCCGTGCAACAACGGCCGTGCCGCTTCGACGAGGAGCGGCGACGGCAATCGGAAGCAGAGCCGCGGAAGCTCCTCGAGGCCGGATTCATCAAGGAAGTATTCCACCCTACGTGGCTAGCCAATCCCGTGCTTGTAAAGAAGAAAAATGGGAAATGGCGGATGTGTGTAGACTATACCAGCCTTAATAAAGCATGTCCCAAAGTTCCTTTTCCTCTCGCCACGCATAGATCAAATCGTTGACTCAACCGCCGGGTGCGAACCGCCCGTTTCCTTGATGCCTATTCGGAATATCACCAAATAAAAATGAAGGAGTCCGACCAGCTCGCGACTTCGTTCATCACACCGTTCGGGACGTTCTGCTACGTCACGATGCCCTTTGGCCTCAGAAACGCGGGCGCAACATATCAGCGCTGCATGCAGCACGTTTTTGGGGATCACATGGGGCGGACGGTCGAGGCTTACGTGGACGACATCGTCGTCAAGACCAGGAAGGCGGACGACCTGGTTAACGACCTTGGCGTTGCGTTCGGCTGCCTACGGGCCAACGGGGTCAAGCTAAACCCCGAAAAATGTGTCTTTGGAGTGCCGCGGGGCATGCTCCTAGGATACATCGTCTCCCGCCGGGGGAATCGAGGCCAACCCTGAAAAGGTCACGGCCCTCGAACGAATGGGTCCAATTCGGGACCTCAAAGGGGTGCGAAGGTGTTGGGGTGCCTCGCCGCCTTAAGCCGCTTCATCTCGAGGCTCGGTGAGAAGGGCCTGCCCCTCTACCGGCTGCTCAAGAAGCACGAGCGCTTCTCTTGGACCGCCGAGGCCCAGGACGCGCTCGACAAGCTGAAGGCGTCTCTGACACACGCTCCAATCCTCACGCCGCCGCGAGACGGCGAACCCCGCGCCCCTATGTAGCCGCAACCACCCAGGTGGTCAGCGCCGTGATCGTCGTGGAGCGTGCGGAGGAAGGGCACGCCTTGCCCGTGCAGAGGCCGGTCTACTACATCAGCGAGGTCCTCTCGACACGAAGACGCGCTATCCTCGTGTCCGGGAGCCGGCCGTACGCAAGGGTTCTTGCGCGCGCAAGCTCCGCCACTACTTCGAGGCCCACCCGGCCACGCGTGGTCTCCTCCTTCCCGCTAGGAGAGATCATCCGCAACCCTGACGCGGCAGGTAGGATTGCCAAATGGTCCGTGGAGCTGATGGGCGAGACGCTTGCCTACGCCCCGCGCAAGGCCATCAAATCGCAAATCCTAGCTGATTTCGTCGCCGAGTGGACGGACACGCAGCTGCCGCCCCCTCAGATTCAAGCAGAGTGCTGGACTCTGTTCTTCGACGGCTCGGTGATGAAGACAGAGCGGCGCGGGCCTCGCTCTTTCTTGTCACCCCTCGGGAGCACATGCGCTACGCAACGGCGCCCTCCACTTCCCCGCGTCCAACAATATGGCCGAGTACGAGGCCCTCCTCTCGCGGCCTCAAAATCGCCATCGAGTTGGGCGTCAAGCGCCTCGACGTGCGCGGGGACTCGGCAGCTCGTGATCGATCAAGTCATGAAGAACGCGAGCTGCCATGATGACAAGATGGAGGCCTACCGCAAGGCCGTGCGGGCCCCTCGAAGACAAGTTCTACGGCATCGAGCGTAATCACGTACCGCGCCGCACAACGAGGAAGCAGCACGAGCCGGCGAAGATCGCGTCCGGCGGGTCACCGTTCCCCCCAAACGCGTCGCGCGTGATATCGCTCAACCCTCGGTCGTCTTCGAGCCCTACCCCTCGAATCACAACGAACCCCTGGGGGCTCCCTCGAATCCGGCCGGTGCGGAGCCCATGGACGAGGACCCCTCGAACGAGGCGTACGTGCTCTCCCTCCCTCGAGGGGTACGGCTCCCACGAGGCCGTCGCGATGGACATCGAGGCCGGCCCCCGTCCGTGCGGACCGGCGGGGAGAAGTATATTGCCCGGATCGCTCGAGGGGAACTCCCCGAAGACCGGGCCGCGGCTAGGCGCATCGCCAGATGGCCAAGTCATTCACCCTCGTCGACGGCGAGCCGTACAAGCGCGCGCCCTCCGGCATCCTGGCAGGCCGGTGCGTGCCCATTCCCGAGGGGCGCGAGCTCCTACGGGACATCCATGCGGGGACCGTGGCCACCACGCCGCACCCCGCACCCTCGTCGGCAACGCGTCTCCGCCAAGGCTTTTACCGGCCCACCGCGGTCGCGACGCCGCCGAAATCGTACGCACCGCGAAGGGCGCGCCCCTACGCCCGCAAATCCAACCTCGCCCGCTCACGCCCGCAAACCATCCCCGTCACATGGCCGTTCGCCGTGTGGGGGCCGGACATCGTCGGCCCCCGCGCGAAGGCGCCGGGGGCTTCACCCACCCCGCTAGTCGCGATCGACAAATTCTCCAAGTGGGTGGAGGTGCGCCCCATCACGAATTTAAGGGCCGAGCAGTGCGGTCACGTTCTTCACCGACATCGTCTACCGCTTTGGAGTGCCAAACCCATCATCACGTACAACGGGTCCCGCTCACGGCCGAAGTTCTTGGAGTTCTCGTGATAAGTTCCACATTCGCGTGGATTGGGCGGCCGTGGCACACCCACGTACCAACGGCCAAGTAGAGCGTGCCAACGGCATGATCCTACAAGGCCTCAAGCTCCCGACTTTTCGACCACTCAACAAATCCGGGCGAAAATGGCTCCAAGAACTACCGCCGGTCGTGTGGAGCCTAAGGACAACCCCAGCGTAGCCACCGGTTCACCCCCGTTTTTTTCTAGTCCATGGCGCGGAGGCCGTCCTCCCCACGGATTTAGAATACGGTCGCCCAAGGTTCGAGGCTACGACGAGGATGCTAACCAGCCGAGCCCGCGAGGACTCGCTAGACCGCCGGACGAGGCACGCCTCGTAGCCTTAATGCACTCCGCGAGGTATCGCGTCCCCAAGACGCTACCAAGCACGCAAGATACGTCGGCGGGACTTCGGCCGAGGGGGATCCGGTCCTAAGGCCGCGCCAAGATAACCGAGGGCGCCACAAGCCGTCGCCCCCATGGGAGGGACCCTACGTCGTGGTGAAGGTGCTCAAGCCGGCACTTACAAGTCGGCCAACGAGGACGGTGAAGAGCTCACCAACGCTTGGAACATCCAACAACCTACGTCGCTTCTACCCTTAGCTAGGATTTTCCAAGTATTTTTGTTGTAAAAATCACATCGCCAACGCCCCGCTTGGCAACGACCATGTAAATACGACAAGTCTAATGAAAAGGATAACCTCGGCTTTCCCCCCGAAACCCAAGTTACCCTCGGCTACCGCGGGGGCATCCCCCCCCCCAAAATGGTCCCATTTTTTCGCGCAAAAAACAAAACAACACAAGCTAAGTTTGTTTCCTACTTCAACTTCGAGCCACGATTCGAACAGGCGCGGCGGCACATGGGGAAGGAGCGTGCGAGCCGAGATAGCCTACGCCGCGTGGCTATGGCCCTTCTCTCTCGCCTCCAACCCGGGGCCCCCTACGAAAATCGAACTCCCCCTAACTAGAATCTACTCAGAAGAAGGAGAAACAAAAAGCGTGATAAACAAACATCTTCATTTACAAAAGAATCGCTCATGTTCACAAGACAACTTGTTTATTTACAAAAGGCCACGAGGCCGAACTCCGATACACGCAAACAAAAAATCGGGCCTAGCGCCCAACTCGCTCGTGCGGGAGGAGCAAGCCAAAGATCGGCGGCGTCCGGAAGAGGAATTCTTCGAAGGCCTCGGCGAGCGACCCGCGGCGTCGGCCAGCCGAGCGCATCCGCGCGCTCCATGGCCACTTCGTCCTCGACACCCTCGGGCACGACGTAGCCTTCCGCCGCCGCTCGAAGTTCACCTCGTAGTGGGATCGCACCACTCCGAGGGCCTTCTCGGACACCCGACCGCAACGCCCGGCATCCGCCGAGTGACATGGCCACCGAGGGCACGCAGACGGCCGGGCCAGTGAGCCGCCGGCCGGGGCCTCGCCCTCCTCGACGACGTGGCAGGTCTCGATGGCCGCATCGCGCAATTCCCGCAACTTCTGCTCGGAGGATTTGTAGGAAGCCTGCAGCGCCTCGGCCTGCTCAGACGCGTGCCCCAAGGCGGTACGCAAGCCTGGGATCGACAAGACAAGAAGAAATCAGAAAAAGGGAATGCGAGTTTCCAAACGAAAAACCAACAAGCAAGAGTCAAACAGTGGCTCACCTTCGACTTGCTTCTTCTCCATCTCGCCCTGCTCGTGGAGGGTCAACTCCTGGTTGGCGTTGCTGATGCTGAGCACGAGCGCCTCGTCCTCAACTTTGGAGAGCGCGGTGCTCCGCTCCTCCAACGACTTCCGCGTCCCCTCGTGGGCGGCGCGCTCCCGCTCCAGCGCTGCACGAGCATCGACGAGGGCGGCCCCCGCCCTCGCCGCACCGCTCCTCGCCCCCTTGGCGGCGGCGCTCTCTGCAGGAGCCGCTCCTCGGGCCGACGACGAGGGCCGCGGCCTTGGCGTCGAGGGCGGCCTTTAGGTCGTCCGCCTCCTTGGCGCGCCGCTCCAACCCGCGCGCCCGCTCCTCGCCCGGGCGCAGCTTGCGCCCTCGCGCCCCCTCGAGCGACGTGCGGAGCTCCCGGCTTCGGCGCGAGCGGTGGCCACCTCCGCCTCCCGCCTGGCGGCCGCCGTCCGCGCCTTCTCCGCATCCGCGCGCGCGTTCCACGCCCTCGTCGCGGCCGAAGAGGGCCGCGCGAACCCGCCGAGGCTCGAGCGACGCGCCGTGCCCCCGCCCTCGAGCTCTCGGGGAGCTCGTCGGCCGGTGCCGTGGCCCGCACGCCGCCCACTGTCCCCACGCGTCCCAAGAGCGCCTCCGCAAGCGCGTCGAAAGCGCCGCACCGCTCCCGTGAGCCGGTGGGCCTCGGCGTTCACCCTGGCCGAAGGCGTCGTACTTGTCATGGGCACCCGCGCCGAGCTCCCGGCATCCACACACCAAATCCCATAAGCGCCAAGACTTGAAAGCAAGCATACGAAAACGAAAGGGGAAAGGGACGAGCGACCACGACTCACCCGGAAGACGAGCCGGCCGGCCGCCATGGACCCGCGCCGCCCTCGTTCGCCGCGCGGCTGAGCGTGGCGCCGTGGCTCCGAGCTCGCCCCCGCAGCTCTCGCTCCCCCCCGGCGTCGGCGAACGCAGGGGATCCTTGACGGCCCCCCTCCACCCCGGGCGGGGCGGCCGGCGTGGGAGGACGAGGCCTCGCACCGTGTCCTCGGCCCCCCACCACCATGTGACCCTCGTGCCGCCTCACGAGGGCCCCCCTCCCCGGGGCTCGGGGGAGTTCGTGGGCCGCCCGGCCCACCGATTCCACCCGTGCGGCGGGGAGTCATCCGAGAGCTCCACCACCTCCGCCCGAAGATCGCCGGCGAGCGCAGCCGCTTGCGCCGCCCTCCGCCGCACCTCCACCGCGCGCCCCCGCGGCCACGGCGCCCGACGTGGCGCCGTGGCCACCACCCTCCGCCGCACCGCCGCATCCACCGGCGCACCCGCAGTTGCGCCCGCTCCACCTCCTCCCGCAGGCCGGGCCGCCACCGCGGGCCGCACCTCCACCATGGCCGCCGCCGCGGCCTCGTGTCTCCGCGGCGACCGCGCCGCCGCCGCCCCCCGCAACCCCGGCCGCGCCACGGTGGCCGGTCCGCCGGCCGGGGCCTCGAGGCCCCGCCGGCCTTGCGAGCTCGCGCCCGCCGTCCGTGCTTGTCCCCGGCGCGACCCCCCTCGACGAGCGCCGCCGGTGGGAATCGACGCGTCCGTCCCCGCACCTTGGCCGGTGCAAGAGGGGGAACGGTTGGCACCACCCGCGCAGCACGAACGAAGGGTTAAATCACCCGATCACCAACGAACCAAACCAAACGAAGGAGGACAAAGCTCCTTACCTTGCAGAGGAAAAGGCCCGCTTCCTTTTCCTCGAGACCTCTCGCGACGAAGCCGGCGCAGCCGCCGCGCCCTCGCCGAAGCGCCTCCCCGATGACGCCACCGCGCGCACGAGCACGCCCGCCCCATGCGCGGGCGCGCCCGACGCCGCACCTCCCGAAGGCGCCACCGCGCGCGGGGGCACGCCGCCCGCGCGCGCGGCACGCCCGCCGGCGCGCCCCTTGACGATGACGCGCGCGCGCGCGGCACGCTCCCCCGCGCGCGTGCACGCTTGACGCGCGCACGCGCGCGTCCACCGCGCGTGCCTCCGTGGCACGCGCCGGCACCTCCGCGCGCGCGTGCCGCCCCCGATGACGATTGCCCCGGCGGCGGGGCGCCGGTGCGCCCGCCCCCGGCGAAGCCGCCCCCGACGCCGGCGCGGGTTCCGGCGGGGACGGGGCGCAGCCGCCACCGTCGGAGGGGCCCTCCCCCCTCGCCCTCTTCCTCCTCGTCCTCCTCCGAAGACGAGGGCTCCTCGACATCCGGGGAGGAGAGCCCCGCCTCCTCGCGCCGCCGTGCTCCGCGGCCCGCCGGCCGCGGCGCGCTTGACGTCGCCCTCGCGTGCTCCCTCTTGCGCGCCGCCCGCTCCCGCCGCCGCCGCCGCGCCGCCCGGCCCAGCGCGCGGGAGTCGGGGGTAGGCGGGACGGACTTGGCAATGGTGAAGGTCACCAGCTGTACACGGAAGCAACAAAGGCGTGTCAGGAGGTAAAGGCAACGCTAAAAAACCAAAACGAAATCAAAAACCACACTCACCAACGGGCGGGGGGAGCATCTCGATGTCCCACGGGGTCCGCCCCGCGGCACCGGCACCGGTGTCGACGGCGCTCCGCGCCCGGGTGAGCGCGTACGGCCGCTCGAGGGGCGTCGGGAGCATCCGCGACCTCGCCAGGTCGACGGGGTTGGCCGTCTTCGTCATCTCGAAGATGCAGAGCGGCCTCTCCATCAACGGCACGATCCGCCGGTGATGAAGGAAGGCGAGGACGCCCATCGCGTTCAGCCCCATCTTCGCCAGGCGCTGCAGCGCGGCCAGGACCGACTCCTGCCTCCTCCGATGCTGGGGTGTGGACACCCCGTAGCCCCAGGAGACAGGCCTCTCCTTGAACACCCGGCCGGTGTAGGGCGGAAGGCCGGGCTCGGCGTTGCGCAGATAAAACCATCCCCGGTCCCAGCCGGCGTTGTTCGTCGTCATGGTACAGGGGATGTAGACGTCCTTAAATTGCCCCCGCAGGGCAAGCGACATCCCGCCAGCGCGCATCGCGCGGCGGGTCCTTGGCTCCGTCGTGGGCTGCGTGATGAGCTCCGCACGGAAAAGGTGTACCCAGAGCTCCCAATTGACTGGGATCCCCAGGTACCCTTCGCAGACGCCCACGAATGTGGCCGCCTGCGAGATCGCGTTGGGGGCGAAATTGTGCAGCTCCACCCCGTAGTGGTAGCACATCGCCCGCATGAAGGTGCTTGCCGGTGCGGTGAAGCCCCGCTCGTGGTAGCGGATGAAGCTCACCACGTAGCCCTCCGGTGGGTTGGGCTCGTGGTCCGGCCCGGTGGCACGATCCACTCAGCCGGGCGCCCGTCTTCGTTGGCCGCCAGCAGGCCGGCGGGCGACCGCCCTCGCCCGGGGCGAGCCGGGTCACCGTCGACCCCTCCCGTGCGTACGGCTCCAAGATCCTAAGGGGAGGCCGAGGCGGCGCCATGAAGAGGACGAAAGCGAGCGGAGGCGGAGGACAAGGAGCGGAGGAAAAAGCTTTAACAGCCGAGCGCGCGCGGCGGCAAGAGCAAGACGAAGGCGAAGGGGCGGGGGCCCGAAAACGGTGAGAAGCTAAGGTAAAAAACCGCCGTCCCTTCCTCCCCCACGCTTTATAGGCCGACGGGCGAGCTCTCCGGAGCGGACGCCCCCGACTAGCATTAACCGGCAGGGAATCTTCCCATCGCGTCGACGGGCGGGCCCCACCACGACCGCGGCGGCTATAACACCTGCAGGCGGGTCATCATTACGGCGAAGACCGGCGACAACCGAGGCAAAACCGTCACGTCCGCCCGCCGCGCCGCCCACTACGCGCGCGCGCGCGCGCCGCGCCGCCTAAAAAAAGGTGCGCCCGCGCTGCAAAACCGCGGCCACGACCGCAAGGCACTTAAATGCCCGGGTCCCTTGCCAAGCAAGGAGCACCCTCGAGCGGGGCGAACCCCCGGCTCGAAGCAGAGGCGACCCTCGACGGGATATCAGCGTGAGAAGGTCACCCGGGACCTGCTCGATGTAGAGCAGGCAACCGCGGGCACCCATACCACGTAAAACCCTCGAGCGGCACGACCCTCGGCTCCAAACAAAAGCGACCCTCGATGGGATATCAGCGTGAGAAGGTCGCCCGGGACCTGCTCGATGTAGAGCAGGCAACCGCGGGCACCCATGCCACGTAAAACCCTCGAGCGGCACGAGCCCTTGGCTCAAGATGACGTCAACCCTCGATGGGATATCGACGTGAGAAGGTCGCCCGGGACCTGCTCGATGTAGAGCAAGCGACCGCGGGCACCCATGCCACGCAAAACCCTCGAGCGGAGCGAGCCCCCCGGCTCGAGACAATGTCAACCCTCTAAAAGAAGGCACATACGCTGTGCTACCAATCAGCACCTCGAGGGCTGGCTCGCCCAAACCCCTCGACGGCCGCAAAAACGTGAAAAGACGGGGCCGCCCAGGCGCCACCCCGCACGGCCCTACTGATCAGAGGTTCGAAGCCTGACCCTCGACGGGTTCGAACAGGCGCCACAGATCGCAGAGTAAGGGACGACGAGGGCACGCGCATTCGAGCCGTTCCTCGAGCCCGTCGGCTCGAGGGTGCCCCACATGTCGTGTTCAAGAGCCGGCCGAGGGCGGCTAGCCGGGGGATCCCACCGAGGGAGAGCTTCGCGCCCTCGGTCCCTAGCGAACGGGACCGAGCCCCACCTAGCAAACCCACGCAAGCACTTCCATGGACGTGTCTCCGGACCGCGCGGCCCTACCCTTATCGAACGGGGCATGGGCGTCCACTTGAACCACCCGCTAGCAGCTCGACGAGGAATCCGCGATTCGCGACCCGCTCGATGGGAGTCGCGGAAACCTCACCCTCCGTCCCGCGGAGGGACGGCGAGGGCGCGTTAAAAAACAAGTCGTCAGGCTCGACTCGATCGCCTCGAAGGGGCCAAGGCTCGGGGGCTTGACGCACAGCTACACCTCCTTGAAATTGCACCCGCCGGAGACAGTGACAGGGGAGCGTGCACCCCCGAAGCCGGCTGAAATACCGCCGATGCCGGTTGGCATATGTGCCACGCCTTTCTGACCAAAGTTCTCGCGGTTAACCCCTGCAGGAGAACCCACACTCCTGCAGGGCTTCGGGGGCTAGACCCGCGGGTCCGCTGACGCGGCCCCACGGAAAGCGTTCGTAAACAAGGGGGGAAGAACGTCCTATCAGCAGGTTCCAGCATCTGCGGGAGCCGCAACGGCAAACCCACAGATGCTCGGGGGCTACTGTCGGGGACGACCCCTAGGGGTCCCCCCTAAACAATGGGGGAAAACCCACTTAAAACCCGCAACGAAACCCGATAATATTAAGCCTAACCATGCAGGCGCCTAACCATGCAGGATACGGCCCACGGGGACTCCGACGGCCCATCGAGGCGGCCCGCTTAAGGATCCCCTCGGAACGGACTCCACCTCGTTCGAGGCTGCACGCTCCCTTCGGGCGGGCATCGCCCCGCTCGAGGGGCAGCACTTCCCTCGAGCGGGTTTCGCCCCGCTCGAGGTCTCACTCCCCCTCGAGCGGGTCTCGTCTCGCTCGAGGGATAGCCCCACCCTCGGCTGGGGCCCACCACGCTCACGGGCGCCCCGCACGCGTGCGCCGGCCCCGTACACGGGCCTTTAACGCCCTGACGCCGCGGACGGCGCCATCATGCGCCCGGGCTCGCGCCCCGCGCCGCCGCACCAACTCCCCAGGGGAGGAGCCCATCCCCGCCACCGTGGGGATGGACCGTGCGCACGGCCGGTGTCGGTTCCGTGACACCGCGCGCCCACTACGCATACGGCTAACGCGCCCGACCCTCGAAGGGGGGCCGGGCGCACCCTCAATTTCACTTTCCCGTGACCCTACAGGTTAGGTGAGGGGCGCTAGGCCGGTGGATGGCCATCCCGGTCCACGCGTAACGGCGCGGCCGCCGTACCCACGCGTGCAAGCGCACGCCCGCGCGCCGAAGAACCACTCCCGCTACCGCGGAGCGCATTGGGAAGGAACGCCGTTCGCCCGCTCTTGTGCCCCGTACCGCCCATCATCGCACCTCCCCCCGAAGCCTATCGAGGACGCCACCACCATCGCCGCCCTCCTACCCCTCGAACCGCCACCGTTCGGGTACGGGGTAGGCCATCATGGCCGGATCGCGGCGAAGATCGTCCGGACGGCCGCCCACTCTACGGCGTAGCACGACGTGCACCCCCACGTAGTTGGATAGCGCGGCGTGCATGTTACTCGCCGCCCCCTTGACCTATAAAAGGGGGAGGCGAGCCCCCGCCCGCGAAGGGGGAGACGAGTTCAGATCAACACAACACACCGTGCACTCACTCTCTTATTCTCCCACAACATCTTCAACCACTCTCCCAGGGACTTGGAAGCCACGCTTCCTCTCCCGCCTTGCTTGTACTTGCCCCACTACAAGCACCCCCGGTGCTGAGCAATATAGTGCCACGAGCACACCCCTGCTGGACATACGGCCCCGCGGCCGGAACCAGGATAAAACCTTGTGTCATTTGTTGCTTGGCATCGACCATTGAGGGATAGACCTAGGTGCTATCTACTGGTTAGTGTCGGGACCATATTCCGCACCGACACTCGTGTTCCTTGTTGACAGGCGCTGAAGGAGGTGACATCCCTGTGTTGACGGATAAAAAACGTATCCCTCTACGATCTGCAAGCGTACGGACCCCACACCTTCTTCACCACGGGATTCCCAAGGTTCTTGTCAATCCGCGGAGCAAGGGGATTACAAGCGTTCGATCTACTATGACACACTTAGCTACTAAAACCCTAACTACTATTATACTAGAAAACAACTAAGCTACACTAGAGAGAATGATAAACGATCAAGGAAGAAGACACTCGCCCACGGGTCTACGATACTAGAGCATGCAATCGCTTAAAGACATGAAAAACCAATCTAATCTATCGGGGTTGTGACCACGGTTTCGCCCTTTCCCTCCTCTCGTACTGTCACTACGCGAAGGTATTCATGACTAGACCTTTGATGGCCACGGCATATTGAATGGATCCAAGGAAGCATTGAGGCCTATACTCCCTTTACGGCATGGTTGCAAGCGTTAAGCATTAAAGTATGTTCAACACAAGATGATAGATAGATAATCCGACAAAGTGCGATTACATCTCAAGATCGATTACAACCCATGGATGAATGAGAAGATTACCCCATCAAGGTGCTGGTCATGGCACCGTTGATCATGGTTTCCCTTCCGCCGGTGTCTTCCTCCTTCTCCACGAGAGGGTGCTTCCTTCGAGGTGGTTGATCTCCAGCCGGAGATCCTCCTCCTCTCTCTCTAGCTTGTGGATGGCCTTCTGGTGCGAATAACTCCTCTCTCTGTGTTGGCGGCGCGTCGGGGGTTTTAGGGTCGAAGATCCTTCGAGGGCAAGGAAGACGGGACCGAACCGGTGCCCGAAGTGGGCTGGGCCGATCCGACTGGGCCGGCCGGCCCAGGCCCAGTTTCGGCCCGGTTCGGTCGCCCTTTTTGCTCCGTGGGTCCTCGTGCACTTATCTACTTTGCCCCTTCCACTTGGATGATTTTGACGCTGTTATCCTCTCGATCAAGATGGAGGCTCCCTTTGCATGAAGTTTGATCTTTTACGCTTCAATCCCCGGGGGTGTTCCTCGTAGCACTTCGATCCTCACCACCATTGGAAGTGATTTCAGCAAGCTCATGAACACGAACAAGACTCCATGAATGCTCCTTTGAACTTATTGCGAATCCGCCCTTTATGTCCATGTTTTCCTACATAAACACAACACTTCCAAATGCATGCACAAAGATGAACTTGTTATATGATTAGTGTGCCTAGTGGCGGGTTAGTTCAATAATCAAATCCAAACCAAAGTGTAATGAACATGCTAGGTGCACCAAAATACACCGTCAACATCTCCCCCACACTTAGCTCTTGCTCGTCCTCGAGCAAGTACTCGTAAAAGAACTTCGTCCAAGGAGTGTAATCGTGTATCACTTATCCTTCTTCACAAATTAGTCAATCCCTTCATCTTTAATACATAAACACAAAGTAATGATAATCAAACATAAACATGGGCGTTTAGAATTTTTACCACGTCAAGATTCACCCCACAACTCAAACTCTTCACTCGAAGCCTTCAATTTCAGCCATACTTACTTCTTTGCTTCTATCGGAGGGTTTTTATGATTTTCAAAACAAAAATTCCTGCAACAAGTATTAGACAAAAACCTTTCTCCAAGCTCTCTCAAGTCACTCATATGAAGTGGCTATCCTAACCAAATTTTATAAAACTCTCACCTCCCATTAATCTCTCATATATTATGTAAAGTGGAGCTATAGGTAGGGCTAGCGCAATCAACACAAGTATTGTCAAACTAAGAACTTCCTCTAATGGTTGTCTACCTTTCAAAGCCAATGATCATGAGAATTAACCATATGTAGGGATATCAAGGATGAGAAGATTTAGAATGGTGGACATGTGCAAGGGCAAAAGAAAATTGTGACCACAAGGCACCAATGATGTCCTCGTTGTCGGATTGCACATGGTTGGAAATAGAATAAAAGTTTCGTCTCACAATCAACGTGACATCCTTCCTTACACTTTATTATTTCTCTTTTCTTTCACTTGATCCATCCCTCTCATATCTTCATTGCTAACTCATCTTTCTCTCTTTTTTTTTCTTTTCTTCTTTCATTCACATATGATTTTTTTTTCTTTCTTTCTTTCTTTTCCATACACATACTTTTTCTCTTTATTTTTCTCTCTCTTGACAACTTTTCCAAAGCTTTCAATTCTCTCTTTCCTCGCATGCACAATCTGAATTTTTTAAATAAATCATGCTAGAGACGAGACGAAACTTTGAAAATAGGTTGTGTTCAAGGAATACGATGTTCAAAAGAGATGTATAGGGTTGGGTATGGAATCCAGTGATATACATGACTTTCGTTATGAAAGTCATGAATTGAATAAATGACGAGGCTAGCAATAAAAGATAAGCACAAGGACATGATCATTGCTTGAAATTAAAACTCACCAAGAGAGAAGGGTCCTAGCCTAACTCATCGTGCTAATCACACTTATGGTGGAGCGAAAAAAAATAAACTTGGCTTTGGATAGGAATTTTTTCTTACTCTCAACTTGGAAAAAGAGGTTTTGCTAACCTTTATTACAAGGGTTTTAAAATGATTTTCAGAACTGAAATCCTCCAATTTTTAGCATCGAAAATAGCACAACTAGCATGTGAAGCTCAAGATCGAAGTGCGGTATGGGTACTTTAAGTAGTAGCGATTCCACTAAGCACCACGGTAAACGATTTTCAAACTACATACTTGTGTTCATATATCAAGAATCGAAGATTAGACAAACAAGTAAATAAAGATAAACAATACATAAAACACAAAGATATATATAAGACTCTTTTTATTTGGTTTTCTTGACTCAACACTAATTTAAGACACTTGCAAAAATTTAAAAACACAGACTCGAAAACTAAAGACTCATTAAAACGCTAAGACTCTCACACGAAGATTAAACCGAACCTAAACTTGAAGTTCAAAAGCTAAGGCTAGCGAGCTAGCTCTCCCCCACACTTAAAACATACGACGTCCTCGTCGTATCTTACAAAAATCCTAAGGGGAAAACTAGATCTAATGGTACTTCGAGCAAGCTTTGCACCACTTGCCTCTCATGTTTCCAACCATGCCGAAAAGTTTGCGCACGTTACAATTAAGGAACTTGTAGTCATCTTCAACTACGCGCTCCAAGTCCTCCATACGCTGCTTCATCGCTTCCATGGTTTGAAGACATTCGTCGGCCGACGCGTAGAGAGCTGCGATGGATTGACGGCAAACTCGACAGCACACCGGATGCAATCCGAAGGGGTCGTCGTCGCCATAATCTCCACCGTTGTCACCACCGTCGTCGCCACCTCCATTGTTGTCGCCTTCGCCACCGCCGTTGCCGTCGCCGTTAGGGCCTTCGGGAGTCCTTTCATAGGGTTGCTCACCCCAATCATCATCATCTCTACCGGCAGCCGCCCACGAGCTCGGGCTACGATCGTCGGAGTAGTCGCTATCCCCATAATCCTTAGGCTCCGGCGACACCTCCTTGTAATCCTTGCGCTTGATGCCTTGGAGACGTGCCGACCTTCGAATGGGTGTAGGGACCTTCTCTCCTTTGACGGGGTAGCGAGATGCAAGAGCTCCGGTCGGGACACGTCCTCCGCAACGGATACGTGCGGTCCTCTTGACGGGTAGCTTGACCTCGCATCGCATCGCCTCCTCCATCGATGGCTTCTTGGCTTCTACCTTCAACTCTAAGCTTTTTGGAGGCTCAATGGTCGCTACAAGGGTGCAACACATTGCTTGAAAGGATTGATTCTCGAGCTCCCAATTCGGCCAAATATATAGTCCCGAGAGAAAAAGCCCCGGGAACCTTATTTTCCTTTTTTACACTTCCCTTAAAATTTTCCGACCAAACAAGGAAGTCGAAAAGGAGCGGTTCGGGTGAAATTCGGGGACATCGGGCGTCGGGCCCCCCCTTGGGCCGATCCGACCGGGCCGGCCGGCCCACCCCGCCTCGGGGGCCGGCCGGTCCGGTTTTGCACACCGCCCTATTTTTTCGTCTTCGTGGCCATGGGAAAAAGTTGGCCCGGTTAATCTTCGCGAAAAACTCCCGTAAAGCTAAAAGAAAAATTATTTACGAGGTTGGTGCCTTGTTTTTCGTCCTAGGCGGGACGTTCGGGCTCTTCCTCCATGGTAAAGACGTCAACATGATGAATGGGCACGACGTCGGGTTCGTAGTAAACCTTAAGCCGCCGTCCATTCACCACAAACCGATCGCCGTTTATATCCATAATGGTTACCGCTCCGTTGGAGAACACCGAATGCACAACATAAGGTCCGTCCCACTTGCTTTGCAATTTCCCCTTTCCGAAGGTTTTAAACCTCGAATTGTAGAGGAGGACCTTATCTCCTTCTTTAAATTCTTTTTTCTTCAATCTTTTATCGTACCACCTTTTGATTCTCTCCTTGTATATGCTTGCGTTTTCATAAGCTTTCAACCTCAACTCCTCTAGCTCGCTTATTTGAATTCTCCGTTTCACCACCGCGGCATCGAGATCAAGGTTCATCTCTTTAATCGCCCAATAGGCTTTATGTTCTAACTCAACCGAAGGTGGCAAGCTTTTCCATAGACGAATTGATAGGGGGTCATACCTATCGGTGTTTTAAACGCCGTTCGATAAGCCCATAAAGCTCCGTCTAATTTCTTTGACCAATCCTTGCCTCCCTTCTCTATGGTCTTGTTAAGTATGCTTTTTAATTGCCTATTTGACGTCTCCGCTTGTCCGTTGGTTTGTGGGTGATAGGCCGTGGAGACCCTATGCTCAATTCCCAACTTGGACAAGCATTTTTTGAAGTTCTTCCCGGTGAAATGAGTTCCTCCATCACTTATCAAGATTCTCGGTGTACCGAAACGGGGAAAAATCACGTTCTTGATCATAGTGATGGACTCCTCCGTGGAAGCTTTACGACATGGTATAGCCTCTACCCACTTGGATACATAATCAACCATAACAAGTATGTACTCGAATCCAAATGAGTTTTTAAAGGCCCCATGAAGTCTATGCCCCATACATCGAATATGTCGACTTGCAAGTTGTATTTCAAAGGCATAGAATTCCTTTGAGAGATGTTTCCGGTTCTTTGGCATTCGGGGCATGACGCAACATATCTTTTAGTATCTTCATGCATCTCCGGCCAATAGAATCCGCTCGACCATACTTTGGCTTCGGTTCGAAAATGGCTATAGTGCCCACCGTACTCCGCCGAGTGGCACTTCCTTAGAATCTCAAGCCTCTCTTCTCTTGGCACACATCTTCTCATCACTCCATCATTGCCAAGCTTGAAGAGGTATGGTGCATCCCAAAAATATTTCTTACTTTCGAAATTATCTTCCTTTGAGTGTTTTTGTCTAGATGATCGAGGGGCATCTTTCGAATTGCTCGAATGATGTCGATCATCCAAGTATCTTTATCAAGCACTCTATAGAGGTGGTCATCTCTCATCTTATCTTCTATGGGCTCTTTATCATCTTGCCCACGATTCATCCTAGACAAATGATCGGCCACAACATTCTCCACCCCCTTTTTATCACGAATTTCAACATCAAACTCTTGGAGAAGAAGGATCCAACGAATCAAACGTGGTTTAGCTTCCTTCTTAGCCAAGAGATACTTTATGGCTGCGTGATCGGTGTAAACAATGACTTTCGAGTTCACGATGTAAGATCTGAATTTTTCGAAAGCGAATACCACCGCTAGCAACTCTTTTTCCGTAGTGGCGTAATTTAATTGTGCCCCACTAAGAGTTTTGCTAGCGTAGTAAACGGCGTGAACTCGGCCTTCCTTTCTTTGACCCAAGACCGCGCCTACGGCGTAATCACTTGCGTCACACATGATCTCGAAAGGTTGGCTCCAATCCGGAGGTTGGATGATGGGAGCACTCACCAACGCATTTTTCAAGGTCCGGAAAGCCGCTAGACACTTCTCATCAAAGTCAAAAGCCACATCCTTTTGAAGAAGGTGCGTTAAAGGCTTAGTGATCTTCGAGAAGTCCTTTATAAATCTTCTATAGAATCCGGCATGGCTCAGAAAGCTCCTTAAGGACTTAATATCCGTAGGAGGTGGGAGTTGCTCAACCGTCTCTACCTTTGCCTTGTCCACTTCAATTCCTCTCTCGGATATAACATGTCCGAGCACTATGCCTTGCTTAACCATGAAGTGGCACTTTTCCCAATTTAAAACCAAATCCACCTCCGCACACCTTGTAAGGACCTTTTCTAAGTTTGCTAAGCAATCCATGAATGTCTTCCCGTAAACGGAAAAATCATCCATAAACACTTCAACAATTTCTTCGATGAATTCCGAGAAAACGGCCATCATGCAACGTTGAAAAGAGGCCGGAGCGTTGCATAGACCGAAGGGCATCCTCCTATATGCAAACGTTCCGTAAGGACACGTAAATGTTGTCTTATGTTGATCTTCCGGGTGAATGGGAATTTGCATGAACCCCGAGTATCCATCGAGAAAGCAAAAATAAGCGTGGTTTGCTAACCTCTCGAGCATCTCGTCTATGAACGGTAGGGGGAAGTGATCTTTCTTCGTCGCTTTGTTAAGCTTACGGTAATCAATACACATCCGCCACCCGGTCACGGTTCTTTGCGGTATTAATTCATTCTTCTCATTCTTCACCACGGTTAAACCTCCTTTCTTCGGCACACAATGTCTTGGGCTCACCCATTCGCTATGCGGAACCGGTAGATGATTCCGGCATCAAGTAACTTGATAACCTCTTTCTTTACTACCTCTCGCATGGCATGGGTTAGCCTCCTTTGGTGGTCCACTACAGGCTTACATTGGTCTTCCATTGGTATACGATGAGTGCAAAAGGTCGGGCTAATACCCTTGAGATCATTAATTGAATATCCAATCACCTTCCTATGTTTTTTTAATAAAATCAGCAACGCTTCATTTTCTTCGGGGCTCAACTCGTCGCTCACAATGACCGGATAAGTTTTGTCCGGGCCCAAAAATTCATATTTTAATCCCTTGGGCGAGGTTTAAGGTCTACTTCGGGCACTTGTGGCTCCTCGGGTTTGATTTCTCCTATGTCTTCGAACTTCTCTTCCTCCACGCTACCATCATGCGGCTCTAAGCCTTTTGTTGCTTCCTCTAGTTCTTCATCTTGTTGATTACTAATTTGATTTTCCATCGCTCTTTGCAGCGGGTCTCTAAGGGTTTCAACAAAACAAAGACTATCTATCTCTTCTATTTCTTCATCCTCGGGAGGAAAAGGAGTAGGGTGTTTAGAAGCACGAAGAAAGTTATATGTGTACTTTGTTCCATTAAGGTTCATTGTTACTTTGCCTTCTTCGGCATCTAACACGGCATCAACCAACTTAAGAAAAGGCCTACCTAAGATTATATGATCAGAATTACTATGGTAAGCGTCAATAACAAAGAAATCGGTTGGTATATAGTTTCTAGAGATTTTTACTTTCATGTTGCAAGCAATACCTAGAGGTTTGATAGTTCTACCATCTCCCATAATTAATTTCGTTGATGTTGGAGCTAAGTCTAGGTTGTGGTATTGAACTTTATCGTAAATTTTAGAAGATAGGACACTTACTTGGGCTCCGATGTCGCATAAGGCTTTGCATTGAACTCCGTTGATCTCGCAACTCAAGTGCGGCGTCATCTTCTCTTCTTCTTCGGATCCGATCGAATAAATTTCAGCAAGGCGAGCGTATGGTGATGCATCGGGCTTGATCCCCATGATCCTCTTCACCTCGGCAATATGTTCCGATCCACCACGTCATCTCCAAAGAGCTTTTCAAAAATCTCACCGGTGGTTTCGAGGTCGTATGAATTTTCAGCTTTCCTCTCCGGTGGGAAATCGACTTCCAATGCTCTTGCCATTCCCTTTTGATTAGGGAACGGTCTTCTCTTGTCGAATACTTCTCCGTAATCAATAGGAACCCAATCCATTGGCTCGAACTCCCTTAGTGGCTTCGCGCTTGACATGCTTCTCTTGTTCGTCTCATTTGGTGCGACGAAGTCGACGTTTGGTGTAGTTCTTGACTTGATGTGTTCTTGTTCAAGCTTTTCCATGATCGGCTCCTCTTTTGTGACTTCCGGGTTGCCTCTTTAGAAAAATCAGCAAGCTTTTTCTTCCTTGAATTGAATTCCGGCTCTTCCGCAAGTCTTGTTTCCCAATCTCTTCGCATGGCAGCCGCTTTGCTAACTTTTTGTAGAAGTTGGGCAGCTTCCGTGAGTGTTTTCTCCATGAGATCCCCACCCGCACACATTTCGACGTGTCGCATGCAACTAGGGGTTAGGGAAAAGAAAAATGTATGCAAGAGTACGTCACCGGTGAAGCCGAGTTTTGGTCCTTGTTCGATTAATTCATTAAACCTATCCCGTGCTTGGTCTATCCCTTCCTCTTCTCCTTGCATAAAATTGATCACTTGCCTCCTTAGATGTTGAACCTTGCTCATTGGAAAGAACTTCTCGCAAAACTTCTTTGTCAACTTGTTCCAATTGCCTTCAACTTCAAAGGACGCAACCGAATACCATGTCTTTGCTTTGCCGGCAAGTGAGTAGGGAAAGAGATTCCATTTGAACCATTCATCGGGAACTCCTTCTTGACGCACCGTGTTGCATATTGTCGTGAAATCCCTTATGTGTCTATATGGGTTCTCCGTAACCATCCCTTCAAATGGGTTTTCCGCCACCATCTTCATGATCTTGGATTTAATTTCATACTTGGTCGCTTCGAGCTTCGAATCCGACTCTTGTACCTTTATGTCTTCACATCGAGGGCTAGCGTAATCCCTTAATGATTTCTCCGGTTCTTCCACGGGTTGATTAACGAACTCCATCTAGACAATAAGATAAAAACAAAAACAAAAAAGAAACAAGTGTTTTTCTGATAATATATGTTAGATAAAGCAAATAAAAGATAAACTAAAATATAAAACTAAGTTAGATGCAAATCAAACGATGTAAACTAACTTGTTCCCCGGCAACGGCGCCAGAAAAAGGGGCTTGTTGACGGATAAAAAACGTATCCCTCTACGATCCGCAAGCGTACGGACCCCACACCTTCTTCACCACGGGATTCCCAAGGTTCTTGTCAATCCGCGGAGCAAGGGGATTACAAGCGTTCGATCTACTATGACACACTTAGCTACTAAAACCCTAACTACTATTATACTAGAAAACAACTAAGCTACACTAGAGAGAATGATAAACGATCAAGGAAGAAGACACTCGCCCACGGGTCTACGATACTAGAGCATGCAATCGCTTAAAGACATGAAAAACCAATCTAATCTATCGGGGTTGTGACCACGGTTTCGCCCTTTCCCTCCTCTCGTACTGTCACTACGCGAAGGTATTCATGACTAGACCTTTGATGGCCACGGCGTATTGAATGGATCCAAGGAAGCATTGAGGCCTATACTCCCTTTACGGCATGGTTGCAAGCCTTAAGCATTAAAGTATGTTCAACACAAGATGATAGATAGATAATCCGACAAAGTGCGATTACACCTCAAGATCGATTACAACCCATGGACGAATGAGAAGATTACCCCATCAAGGTGCTGGTCATGGCACCGTTGATCATGGTTTCCCTTCCGCCGGTGTCTTCCTCCTTCTCCACGAGAGGGTGCTTCCTTCGAGGTGGTTGATCTCCAGCCGGAGATCCTCCTCCTCTCTCTCTAGCTTGTGGATGGCCTTCTGGTGCGAATAACTCCTCTCTCTGTGTTGGCGGCGCGTCGGGGGTTTTAGGGTCGAAGATCCTTCGAGGGCAAGGAAGACGGGACCGAACCGGTGCCCGAAGTGGGCCGGGCCGATCCGACCGGGCCGGCCGGCCCGGGCCCGCTTCGGCCGGTTCGGTCGCCCTTTTTGCTCCGTGGGTCCTCGTGCACTTATCTACTTTGCCCCTTCCACTTGGATGATTTTGACGTTGTTATCCTCGCGATCAAGATGGAGGCTCTCTTTGCATGAAGTTTGATCTTTTACGCTTCAATCCCCGGGGGTGTTCCTCGTAGCACTTCGATCCTCACCACCATTGGAAGTGATTTCAGCAAGCTCATGAACACGAACAAGACTCCATGAATGCTCCTTTGAACTTATTGCGAATCCGTCCTTTATGTCCATGTTTTCCTACATAAACACAACACTTCCAAATGCATGCACAAAGATGAACTTGTTATATGATTAGTGTGCCTAGTGGCGGGTTAGTTCAATAATCAAATCCAAACCAAAGTGTAATGAACATGCTAGGTGCACCAAAATACACCGTCAACACCCTGCAGGGGTGCCCATGCAGGAGTCGACGCCAGAAGCCCCGGAGGCTGCGGGAGGAGCCCCCGAGCCCGTGGGAGAAGTCGTCGAGAAGTCGCCGAGGGGGAGGCGGCTACCACGTCGCCAGGGGTTGCCCTGGATGTGGCAATCCGATCCCCCGAGATCCAAGACGCGGAGCCTATCCACTCGGCGCCGATGACGGAGGCTACATCGTGTAGCCGTGGCGGGATTGAGCTGCTGGCCGACGATCTCGTCGAGCCGGCAATGGTGGCCCAGCACCTGGAGGCGATCCGGCGAGCCGAGCAGTGGATGAAGGTACATAGCCGGAGCCTCCCGAGTAGTCAATCCTTTGCGTTGAGTACTCTGCTTGACTTGAGCTTGTCTTGTGCAGGACGTCGCGGAGCGATCCCGCGAGAAGTCGAACATGCTGCAAGGTTACGGCGACACCGTGCTCCGAGCCGAGGCCCTGGAGGAGCAGCTCGTGAAGTCGAGGAGCACGCGGCCGCCATGCAGTCGAAGCTCGACGCCGCCTTCGCCAAGTATCATAACGACGTGATGGACTTGCAGGCGAAGGGCGACGAGCTGGTGCGGAAGAACAAAGGCCTCCGCAACAAGAATAAAGGTATGTCCTTTGACTTGTCGGGTACTTGTTGGAAGTCGTCAAGCCTCTGACCCGTCGTTGTGTTTCCGCGTTGCAGAACTCGAAGGCCAGGTGGAGCAGCTGAAGGCCTCAGAGGTCAGCATGAAGAACCTTTTTTACCGGGAGCAAGAAGCCCGCCAGGTACTTGAGCTCGACTACAAGGAGCTCGCCTTCGAGTGCGAGAAGCACATGGAGCTGCGGATTGCCTCTGACAGAGATCTCGTCAACTGCTACAAATCTTTGCAGAAGTTGAATGAAGATTGCGAGGCGCTCCGAGCCCACCGAAGGATCTTGAGGAAGTCGCCCTCCCGATCGCGAGGCTCCCGGTGCCGCACCCGGCGGCCCCAAGATCGCTCCTCGGCGGATCGACTTCGTGAAGCGCCAAGCCGGGCCGGCCGCCTACGTCAAGCACATGGCCAAGTCGATCCCGAAGCAAGTGCGGCCTTCATGAAGTCGTACTTCCCGAAGGCCCCGGGGAGGTGGTCGCCGGCGGGGTAGCCGCCAACTGCTCGGATGAGCAAGACGCGCAGCTCGCCGGAGCGAGATGGCTCCCATCGCGGAGCAGGTAGCCGAGAAGTTGAACCTCCAGTAGCCCTGCATAGATAGCTAGTAGCCGTAGTTGTACAGGAAATAGTTGTAATGAACTATTCATGTATCAATGAAATGAGATTTTCCATCAATGAGTACTCGTAACCGCGATCTCAGAGTGCGGAGCGCCCATCGTGGAGTAGGTGCGAGTAGTAGTACTCGACTTAGTAGTCCCGTCGTAGGGAGCAGAACAGTAAACAAGTTGATGAAAAATCAAGCTTTATTACTGAAGAAGTACACCTGGGTGGCCAGGGCCGTAGTTTACAAGTAGTCGCCTGGACCCGGAGGCCGCTTACAGCTAAGTAGCACTGGAGCGGGTAGCCGCTTACAGCGAGTGATCCGTAGATAGCCGTGTAGGCTGGATCGCAGATCCGTAGGTAGCCGTGCGGGCTGGATCTTGGAGTGTGGTCTCTTAGTAGACCGCTGCTAGAGTCCTTGACGCTCGTCGCAGCCCAGGGTCCGTAGGTAGCCGCACGGGCTGGACCTGGAGGAGAGGAGTCCGGAGACTTGAAGCCAGGACCCGTAGGGTCGCTTGCGGCAAGGGGTGTTGATGTAGTCGTATAGACTTGAACCCCGGAGTAGTCGAGTAGACTAGGCGTAGAATCGACAGAGCTGGTCGACGTTCCACGAGTTGTTGACTTCTTCGCCTTCAAGTGTTTGGAGGCGGTAGGAGCCTGGTCCGGTCACCTTAGCCACGGTGAAGGGGCCTTCCCAGGGGGAGCCGAGCTTGTGGAGTCCTTCCGTGTTCTGGATACGGCGGAGGACGAGATCTCCAACGTTGAAGGAGCGTTCCTTGACGTTGCGATCATGGTAGCGGCGGATACCCTCCGGGTACCTTGCCGATTGGACGAGGGCGGCGCGCCGAGCTTCTTCGAGGTCGTCGATATCAACTCGTCCGTCGTCTTCCGAGACGCCTTCGTCGTAGTGCTCCACCGCCGGCGAGTTCCATATGACATCGGCGGGGAGGATGGCTTCGGAGCCGTAGACCAGAAGTAGGGGGGATTGCCCCGTTGGCTTGGATGGTTGAGTCCGCAGCCCCCCGCAGTGCGTTGGGTAGTTCCTTGATCCACTTGCCTCCTTTTGAGTTAGCGGCGTCGTGTAGCCGCTTCTTGAGGGCGTCGAGCACCATCCCATTGGCGCGCTCGACTTGTCCGTTGGCCCGTGGATGGGCGACCGAGACGTATCGACGTCGATTCCCGCCGTTCTCGCGGTACTCCCGCAAGCGGTGGTTGTTGAAGTTGGACCCCGTGTCCGTGATGATGCGGTGGGGTAGCCCATAGCGGTGTACGAGTTCATCCGGAAGTCGAGTACTCCGTCGCCCTTGGGGCATGTGACCGAGCTTGACCTCGATCCACTTGGTGAACTTGTCGATAGCCACCGGTACCCTCGTTGAATCCTCCCGGCGCAGCTTGGCGGTGGCCCAATCATGTCGAGCCCCCGGCGGGCAAAGGGCCGGGTTGGCGGTATGGTGACTAGTTTGTAGGCCGGGACGTGTTGCTGCTTGGCGAAGAACTGGCATCCTTGGCACCTTCTGACGAGTTCTTCGGCGTCGCCCAGGGGTGTGGGCCAGTAGAAAGCTCGCCGGAAGGCCTTGCTGACCAGCGTGCGTGAGGACGCGTGGTTGCCGCAGATGCCCTTGTGGATCTCCTCCAAGATGTCCTTGCCTTCTTCGCGAGGGACGCACTTCATGAGTACCCCAGAAGATGCGCCCCGCTTGTAAAGCTTGTCGCCGACGAGGACGTAAGACTTGGCGCGGCGGACGAGTTGCTCGGCTGCGTTCTTGTCGGAGGGGACCTTCTGCTCGCTGAGGTAGTCGATGAAGGGTTGCCTCCGGTCCACGTCGATCATCATGACCTCCCGCCCGCCGTGGTAGATGGGGCGGGGCGGTGGTCGGTGGCGCCGGCTCCGGGATGGATGGCGCGTGAAGCTCATGGACGAAGACGCCCGCGGGTACTTGGGCGCGGGTGGATCCGAGCTTCGAGAGGACGTCCGCCGCAACGTTGTTGTCGCGGACGATGTGATGGAACTCGAGACCATAGAATTTGTTCTCGAGCTTGCGGACTTCTAGGCGATGGCGTCCATGTTCTCCTTGTTGCGGTCCCAGGACTTGTTGACTTGGTTGATGACCACCGCGGAGTCGCCGTAGACTAGTAGCCGCTTGATGCCAAGTGAGCCGCGAGGCGGAGCCCGTGTAGGAGGGCTTCGTACTCGGCTTCGTTGTTTGAGACCTTCCAGAAGATCTGCAGGACGTACTTGAGTTGTTCGCCCGTTGGAGAGATCAGGAGTACCCCTGCGCCTTCGCCCTCGAGGTTGAGTGAGCCGTCAAAGTACATCACCCAATGCTCTGGTCGCACGGTGGGAGTAGGTAGGCGGTTCTCCCGCCACTCTGCCATGAAGTCAACTAGCGCTTGCGACTTGATGGCTGTGCGTGGCTTGAAGTCGATGGTGAGGGCGCCGAGCTCGACGGCCCCACTTGGAGATTCTTCCGGTGGCGTCTTGGTTCCTCGGGATGTCGCCGAGCGGGTAGTCCGTGACGACGGAGACCGAGTACTCCCGGAAGTAGTGTCGTAGCTTCCGCGAGGTGATGAGTAGAGCGTACGGGAGCTTCGCACGGGGGCCGGTAGCGAGCCTTGGACTCGATAGAACCTCGCCGACGAAGTAGACCGGGCGCCCCGGACCGGATAGGCGTGGCCGTCTTCCCCGCCGCTCGACAACGATGGCAAGATCGACCACGTGAGTAGTCGCAGCTAGGTAGAGCGATGGAGGCCGCTCGCCCTTGTGAAGAGCCGTGAGGATTGGCGGCTTTGAAAGGAAGTCCTTGAGCTGGGCAAGGGCTTGATCCGCCTCTGGAGTCCACACGAACTTCTCGTGATGCTTGAGTAGTTTGAAGAAGGGGAGGCCCCGTTCTCCTAGCCTCGAGATGAATCTGTTCAGTGCCGACATGCACCCCGTCAGCTTCTGGACGTCCTTGATGCTCGTGGGAGCTTTCATTGTTGTGATGGCGGAGATCTTCTCGGGGTTGGCTTCAATGCCGCGCTGGCTGATGATGAAGCCGAGTAGCTTGCCCGAAGGGACGCCGAAGACGCACTTGTTCGGGTTGAGCTTCCAGCGGTACTCGCGTAGCGATGCGAAGGTCTCTTCAAGGTCGTCGATGAGGGTACTGGAGTCCCTGGTTTTGACAACCACGTCATCCACGTAGGCCTCGACGTTCTTGTTGAGTTGCCGCTTGAAGCAGGCCTGGATGGCCCGTTGATAGGTAACGCCGGCGTTCTTCAACCCGAATGACATGGTCGTGTTGCAGTACGCGCCAAACGGGGTGATGAACGCGGTCTTCTCCTGGTCTTCCTCCTTGATTGCGATCTGGTGGTACCGGAGTAGCGATCGAGGAAGCGAGAGCGGTCGCGGCCCGCCGTGGAGTCGATGACTTGATCAATCCGCGGCAACCCGAAGGGGTCCTTGGGGGCGTGCTTGTTGAGGTCGGTGTAGTCGACGCACATCCTCCACTCGTTCGAGTTCTTCTTGCGGACGAGGACGGGGTTGGCAAGCCACTCGGGATGGAAGACTTCTCCGATGAAGCCGGTGCGAGTAGCTTGGCGAGCTCCTTCTTGATGGCGTCCCGTCCGTCGTCGGCAAAACGTCGGAGGTGTTGTCGCTTGGGGGTGGCCTTTGGATCGACGTTGAGGCGAGTGCTCAATCGGCTCCCCGGGCACTCCCGGCATGTCCGTCGGCTTCCACGCGAAGATGTCGCGGTTAGCCCGAAGGAAGCCGATGAGCGCGTCTTCCTATTTGGGGGTCGAGGCCGGCCCCGATGGTGGTGGTCTTGTTGGGGGTCGCCCGTTCCGAGGTCGACCGTCCCGACGAGTACCTCCTCCGGTGGGCGAGGCTTGTTGGTGCTTTGTCGGACTTCTGCGGGATGTCGTGTTCGCTCGTGGCGAGCTTCTTCGACGCGGCGTAGACCTCCATCATTGCGTTGGGTACTTGGTTCGTAGAGGCGATCACCACGGCCTCTGTATCGCAGTCGTGGGAGATCTTCAAGTCCCCTTGGAGGGAGAGTACACCGGCTGGGCTTGGCATCTTGAGTACCAAGTAGGTGTAGTGGGGCACCGCCATGAACTTGGCGATGGCCGGTCTGCCGAGGATGGCGTGGTAGGAAGTCTCGAAATCCGCGACCTCGAACTTGATGTACTCTTTGCTTTAGTTATCCCGAGACGCCCCGAAGGTAACTGGCAGTACCACTGAGCCCAGTGGGATAGCCGCGTTGCCTGGGACAATGCCTTAGAAAGGCACGCTGCCCTTGGTGAGCATGGGGGTGATGTCGAGGTTCATCTTCTTCAAGGTTTTGGTGAAGAGGACGTTGAGCCCGCTTCCACCGTCCATGAGTTCCTTTTTTAGCTTGGTTCCCTTCACTGTTGGCTTCAGGACGAGGGGAAACCGTCCTGGTTCGGAGAAGTTGGTCCATTGGTCCGCGCGGGAGAAGGTGATGGGTACCTCCGACCACCTGATTGTTCTCGTTACCGCTGGTTCGATGGACATCACTTCACGACGGGTAGCTTTCTGCTCCCGCCTGCTGGGTAGTTCGCCGAAGAGGATGTTGACGGTCTTCTCGGGTTCTTGGTAGTCGTTGTCGTCGCTGTCCTTCTTCTTGCTCTTTTGATCGTGAGGGTGCGGTGGCTCCGGCGTATCCTTGAGTGCATCCCTGAGCTGGTAGCACTGCTCGGTAGTGTGGTTACCGTTTGGATGCCACGGGCACTTCTCCTTCAGCGGGTCTTTGAACCCGCCGGAATTCTTCTTCGAGTTCCCTTTCTGATTGCGCTGGATAGCCGCGACAGTGTTGTCTGGCTTGCGCTTGCGGTTGGAACCCGAGTAGTAGTAGTTGTTGTTGTTGTTGTTGCGGCCGCCTTGGTTCGCGTTGCTGCCGCTGCCGCCGCCCTGGTTCTGCTTGGACTTGCCGCGGATGGCGTCTTTCTTGTTGTTGGCCTTGTCCTCTTCATCCGCCCAGGACGTGATCATGTCCTTGAGGTGGGGAATGGACCTGGGGCGGCGACGACCGAAGTCCTCGAAAGTGCGGCGATGGTAGAGGCCGTCCTGGAAGAGGTCGATGACCTCCTTGTCGGTGATGTCCACGACGGTAGCGCGCTTGTCGAAAAAGCGGCGCATGTACTTGCGGAGGGTCTCGCCTTGTTCCTGCTTGATCATGGCAAGGTCCATGCGAGTACCCGAACGGCCCATGGCGCCCGCGAAGTTGCTTGTGAACTCGTTCCTTCGACCGGTCCCACTTGTCGATCGAGTGCTTGTCCAGCGACTCGAGCCATGTGAGTGGAGCTTGGTCCAGACAGAAGGGGAAGTAGAGGCACTTGGTATCGCTGTTGCCGCCAGCGTTCTCGATGGAGAGGGCGTAGCATCGGAGCCACTGGATGGGATCCTGCTTCGCGTCGTACTTGGTGATCCCCAAAGGCTTGAACTTGTCGGGGAGGAGCAGGTTGCGAAGCCGGGGTGAGAAGGCGGGGAAGCCGTCGCCTTCAGCAGCGGTGGTCGACTTCTTCTGCCGCAACTCCTCGATCCTCTGGCGAGCATCGTACCCGCCATGAGAGGCGCCGGAGGCGTGGCTGTGCGCGTGACCACGGCCGCCGCGGCTGCCGCCGCCTCCGGCCTCTTCTCGTCGGCCCCGTGGTTGGAGCTGCCGCCGTCGCTGCCGCCGCCGTCAGGGTCGTTACCACCGCCACCGGCTGGAGCACGGTGGGGAACGACTTCTCGGTTGCCTTGGTCTTGTCGTGAAGGTCCGCCGGCGTTGGAGCGGCGGCGGTTTGGATCAGCCGGGAGGTCAGCTCGAGTACTGTTGGGGCCAGGGTCGGCGTTGCGACTAGTAGCTTCGTTGTCGCGGGGTTTGGCTGGGAGAGGTTGGTTGACTCTGTTGTCGACCCGCATGAAGTAGGCGTCTTCAGCGAGCTTGGCGATGACCTCTCCAGCGCGTATGCCCTGAGCCTGGCGTGCGATCGCTGTGATCGACATGAGGCACTGCTCAGGGGTGGTGTGTACTCTGCTCTCGACCGCCTCGAGAGCCTCCGCAAGGTTGCGGATGGGAAGGTTGTCTCTGAGCCGCCGGCGCCGTTCGCTGCGCTTCCTGTTGCGCTCGCGTCGGGCGTCCCTGTTGGCGACGGTCTCGTCTGCAGGTGCATTGGCAGACAGCTCGTCTGCGGAGATGTCCTCCAGGTATCTGTCTTCAGCCGTGCCTGAGGGTCCTGGAGTTTCGCCGGCAGCCATGAAGACTTGGCGATCGGGGGTACCCAAGGCCGGACTCGCAGGGAGCCACCTCAGTTGGTGTGTTTGAGTCAGCTTGGGCCAGTGGTGTTCCCTCCTGGAACGGTAGTGAGTCGATGTAGGCGACGTAGCGTGAGTCCTCCTTTGCCGTGTCGGCGAGGCTTGCGGTCCGGCCGCAGACGTATCTTCCGGCCGGCGTCGATCTTATAACCGCCCCGCAGGCCGGCCCCCGACAAGGGAAGCTCAGTGGAGTCATCCTCGGACTCGGGCTCCTCAGGGTCCGACCCGAAGTCGAACTCGTAATCCGGGTTCGAGTAGAACTCGGAGAGAGGGCCGGAGTCCGAGATGTGGTCGGGGGACGGCGTCGGAGTCCGAGTTGTACTCGGTTACGGGTTCCTTGCCGGCCGGCGTGATGTAGGAGCCTCCGTGCGGGCCCGGCTGGGGACGCGTGGGCCACGCGCGGAGCGCTGGCGTGGTGAAGGGGCCGCCTGCAATGGCTGAGGAGCCGGCTCGCATGCGATGGCCCATGGCGACGTCGGGTTCGAGTTGGAGATGGACTCGAGCTCGAAGTCAGCGTGGATGTTGGAGAGCGAAATTTCGCCGAACTTGCCGGCGAGCTCGCCTGTGACAACTTCGGGAAGCGTCACAAGGCTCCGTCCTCGAGTCGGGCCGCATGATCGGCGACGCCGGAAGGAACCCGCGCCATCGACCTGTGCGGACCCAGGCGCCGAAGACGAAGGTGTCGCCACGGTTGAAGGCGACGGTTGGCTTGATGTGGACGGAAGCCGTCGAGTTCGCCATGTGATCTCGAGCGAGAGCCCCTACCTGGCGCGCCAGCTGTCGGTGTTTTAGACCGGCAACCTACTACGGGGAGTACCCGAAGTAGATGAATGTGACTCGCCGAGATCGGTAACTCGAAGGAAGAGACACGTGGCACACAATTTAGACGAGTTCGGGCCGCGAGGTGCGTAATACCCTACGTCTCGTATGCCGCGTAGCTCGGATTGATAGGGCACGATTACGGGATGGTGCAATAGTGCGCCGTGGGTTGTATATGATGAGATTGGATGAGGGGATCGGTCCCTGCCTCGCCTTATATAGTCGGGAGGCAGGGTTACAAGTCGGAGTAGGAAGAGAGTACTAGTCGAGTACGTCTAGGAGTCCTCTGCACAGTGCGGAACATGCACAGCTTCCTAACCGAGTACTACTCCTGTGTAGTCCTTGTGCTCCACGCCTTCAGGTGCCGTGTAGCGCAAGCCGGGTAGTCCCAGGGGCCCATCGAGTAGTCGGTCCTGGTACCCACCGAGGTAGTGGGCCCAGGGAGGTCCATACGACAACACCCCTCCGAGGTACAGAGAGGTTTCACGTCAAGGGGAAGTTGGCCCCAAGGTACGTTGGCCTGTATCCGATTGTACAAAGGATCGGGAGGGTGGCTTATAAGCTCGAGCTTCCTCCGGAGCTCGCCGGAGTACACCCGATGTTCCACGTATCTCAGCTCCGGAAGTGTGTGGTCGTCAAGAAGAGAGTGCCCGCTCAGGCACTCGATGTTCAGGAAACCCTAGAGTACCTGGAGTACCCCGTCCGGATCCTGGACTAAGCGGAGAAGTCAACTAGGAGCACCACCACACGCTTCTGCAAGGTGCTCTGGAGTAATCACTTCGAGCACGAAGCAGGCTACCTTGGTAAGCCTGTCAACAATCACCCATATGGCATCATGCCCCCTCTGTGAGCGTGGCAAACCCACTACAAAGTCCATGCAGATATCATCCCACTTCCATGTGGGTATCTCTAGCGGCTGAAGCAAACCGACGGGTCTCTGGTGTTCCTCTTTCACCCTCTGGCACGTGTCACATCGGGCGACGTACTCGGCAATGTCTTCCCTCATCTTCTCCCACCAAAACCGTACCTTCAGATCTTTGTACATCTTCGTGCAACCAGGGTGGATAGAGTATCGAGAGTCGTGAGCTTCCTTCATAATCGAGTCTCGAATCTCCTTGCTCCGTGGTACGCATAGGCGGTCCTTCAACCATAGCGTGCCCTGCTCATCGAGGCAGTAGTTGGCTGCGTTGCCTCTGGCCATCAGGGACTTCACATCTTCAATCTCTGGACATCCTTTCTAAGCTTGTTGTATCTGGTCTTCGAGCATGTACTTCACTCTGAACTCGTTCAACTGTCCTTTCCCCAATATCTCCAAACTCAACTTCTCCATTTCCTTGTACAGTGCTGGTTGTTCTTTCTGTACCATCAGGTTGTTGCAGTAATGCTTGCGACTCAGTGCATCGGCTACGACGTTTTCCTTACCGGGGTGGTAGTGAATGTTCAGGTCATAGTCCTTGATCAACTCCAGCCATCTTCTTTGCCTCAAGTTCAACTCTGACTACCTAAAGATGTACTTCAGACTCTTGTGATTGGTATAAATGTCACACTTGTTGCCCATCATGTAGTGCCTCCATATCTTCAAAGCGTGAATGACAACAGCTAGCTCATGGTCATGTGTGGGGTAGTTCTCCTCATTCTTTCGAAGTTGACACGAGGCATAGGCAACCACTTTGCCCCCTTGCATCAGTACACATCTGAGTCCCTGTCTCGATGCGTCACAATACACCACGAAGTCCTTGCTCGCATCGGGAAGAGTCAGGACTGGCGTAGTGGTGAGGCGAGTCTTGAGCTCCTGAAAACTGGCTTCACACTTGTCTTACCACACATATGGCGTGTTGCTCTTCAACAGTTCTGTCATGGGTTTGGCAATCTTGGAGAAGTTCTCGATAAACCGGTGGTAGTATCCGACTAGACCGAGAAAACCGCGGACCTCTGTCACAGAATTCGGTGACTGCCACTTGGACACTGCTTCTATCTTGCTCGGATCTACGACCACTCCTTCAGCTGACAACACGTGACCGAGAAAAGCGACTTCCTCCTTCCATTTCTCACACTTGCTGAATTTGGCATATAGCTGATGCTGTCTGAGCTTTCCCAACACGATCCTCAGGTGCTCTTCATGTTCCTCTGCAGTCTTGGAGAAGACCAGTATGTCGTCAATGAAGACAATGACACACTTGTCCAACTCATCCATGAATACCTTGTTCATCATGTTCATGAAGTACGCTGGGGCGTTCGTAAGACCGAACGATACGATAGTGTACTCGTACTATCCGTACCGGGTCACAAACGCGGTCTTGTGGATGTCCTCCTGTTGAATCTTCATCTTGTGACATCCTGATCAGAGATCAATCTTGCTGAAGAACTTGGCTTGCCTTAGCTGATCCCCTTTAATAGTGCTGGTGAACCCCACGGTGAAGCACTCAGTCGGATGAATCTCTTCTCAAGTAGCGAGTCTAACTCTACCTTCAACAACTTCAGCTCAACTTTTGCCATGCGGTACAGACTCTGGACTATCGGTGCAGTTCCTGGCACCAAGTTGATCACAAACTCCACATCACGATCGGGGGTAATCCGGGCAGCTCTTCTGGAAACACATCCTCAAACTCATAAACCACTAGTACATCTGAGATGGCTTTCATGTGAAGACTGTACACGGCTGGTATGTCTCGAGACTTCATTGGCTTGTCACACCTGTTTTTCCAAAGAAAACCAAGTGCAAACCTATATGCATGTCAGGATCAATTTTCATGCATATAGTTGACATAAGTGAATAGCAGAAACAATATCACGTAAGAAAAAGGGAGATTATTAGAGTATTACGCTAAATCCTGGAAACGAAGGCACCAAACTCCACAAGCAGTCGACTAGGGGTTGCGTACGCCTAGCTCCAGCAACATCTTCACAACGACTTCAAAGCAACTTCCTCTTTTTGAGCAACATTGTTTATAGCAAGGGTGAGCACTTGTCGTACTCAGCAAGTGTGGAGAAAGATATGAATGCAAAGGCTTTATAGTGGACTGGGCTATAAGCATTTAGCATTTTAGTTGATCAAGTTTTATTAGCACCTGATTACTAATAACGTATAAGTATTTACCAACCCACATTAAGCATAAAGATAAGAGATACGCCATAAGCATATGGCAAGAATAACCAGAGAGCACAATTTAAGTCCATCTTCACATTCAGTTATCATGTGAGGTCCAGGCCGCTCTTGACCGTGAGCACGGCTAATCGATTAGTTTTACACTCTGCAAAGGTTGTACACTTTCACCACAAGCAGCGTAAAAGCTCCGAAGAACTTTGAACCCAACCATGCGGTGCTGCGCAGGCACCATACCACACTACCGAGGTGTGGTTGCATAGGGAAGCTACATGGCCTTTACAAAGGTTCCCTAGCAAGTTATGACCCACAAGGTCCGGATCAGTTAGCAAGGTATAAAGTCCCCTAGCAGGTCGATACCCCACCATAAAAAGAATAACTCACCCAACCCCCTGCTAGAGCGAGTCCATACCCCACAGTACCGCCGATCCCTTGTCCTTATCAGGTAAGATCACCCCAAGCTAAAGTTCCTAATTAATTGACCAAGACCAGTGCCCGTTTAGTTCTTGTGGTTCTACTGTTTTCCTGGGTGGTTGTCCATGTTCCGGTTAAACATATGGTCTTGTATATTAAACATCACATATCACATTGGAATATAGAGTAAAAGAGTATCCATGTTGTTTATTACCAACCCAGTTGAGCAAGCGAAGCAATATCTACCATCAGGATTAATTAAGAACCAGGTTCAAGATAATGGTCAAATGAGGCTAGTCATCCTTAATAGGAACCCATCAAAGTTAATGCAAGGCATATGCAATAGTGATTAATAAAGTTATTAGGGCAAAATAACAAGGACACACTTGCCTTTAACCAAAGTAGTGATGTTGCTCAGAATCCTTCATCTTCATGCTCTCCAAAGCTCTCGAACAACGTTCCTTCTACTCGCATCAATCATCAGGAACAAACATACAAAGCAAACAAACAAGCAATTAAGAACAATACACCAACCAAAAGAAAAGCTTTAAAAGAGCGCACTAAGAGATAGGCTCGATTCTATTGGTTACGCAACGACGAAAGAACGTTAAAAACAAAACTAAGGTCGAAGCTATCGAAAGATTATTATCAGACGACAACAGACTACGTGCTTCATATGTTTTAATTAGAAAATCATGTAGCAAGAATATTTCAAAGCAAGTTATATTTAATTAAGAAAACACGATAAACATAATCATATTTTAGTAGTAGATATTTAAGTACAAGTTATATCAAATTAACAGTTAGTCATTAAAATATAAAGCATGTGAAGGAATCTAATCGAACAACTTTATATTGCGTGTTCAACTAAACATATTAATATTGAAAAGACATTTATAATATCATTAAGCATATTAACTTTATTATGAAAACCGGTGTCTAACACTAAGCATCTTTTATTTAAAGAAAGCTAGTTATAAATAGAAATTAACCCAGTTCCATCATGATTAAAGAAAACAGATTAGAACCTAATCACTTTTTATTTAAAAAAGCAATGGAATAAGGATTAGTCAAGATTAACATGTAGTTTTAGTGTTAAAACAAGTAACAGGTGATACACATGCTAACGTACAAGTTAAGGTGAAACGAACGAGAAAGGTAGAAGCGAACTATAACGCACACACAAACCTTAGGCTAGGGTTTAGGAGAACTAGTCTACAAAGAGAACTCGGATGAACAACAGACACACTAACCAAGGGTGATCTAATCTGACAGGAGAAAACAGATAACAGGGTAAACTCTAAAGAAAGGTAGCTACGATAGATTAGGTACAAGTACAAAGCTGATTCATAAAGAGACAACCTAACTGAGATGGGATAGATATGAATTAGATATTGATGATCGAGATTCTAAGAAAAACATGAAATAATCATAGCAGGATTACTTGATAAAGAAATGCAGAACAGAAACTCTAAGATATCTACTTGGATCACCAAAGCACACAAACCGTGCTTAGAAGGACAAAGCTCAGCTAGATGTAGGAAACACCTTGATCTGAACTAGAACTAAATTTAGAAAGATCTAAAGCTTACACAAGGCTAGAAACACAAAAGAGAACGTCTAACAAACGATTTGCATAAATAAGAAAACAAGGCTATGAGGTAGATTTATTTTAATTAACAAAATATATGCAAGGATATTTGAGAGATAAAATACCCTATGTTGACATTAATGCAATATTATATTTTATTTGCAAAACCGAAGTGAAGGACTAGTCAAATTTTATTTACAAAAGATTCATATATAGATTATACCAATTAAACATTTAACTCTAGAAAAACTAAACTATACGAACAATCTAAACAAAACTTTGTAATTTGAGTAGACCATATTATTATCAAAAATATTATGACATTGGCATTAATCAAATTAACATTTATTTATAAAGCCGGAGTAAAAGCCTAATCAACTTTTAATTATCAAAGTTAATTATTCATTAAGCAATTAATATTTGACTTATGGAAAACCAGGTAAAAGATCTAATTAGATTTTATTTACAAAAGCATGTGAGAGAAACATTAAGCAAATTTGATTATGAAAAATGTGTATAGATCTATATTACTTTTATTTATAAAAGCATATTTAACCAGACATTAATAAAAGTTGATATTAAATTTATTTTCAGAAAACAAACATGATGAAAACTCACTTCTAGCGCGCACTTTGCATTATTATGGACCTAACGCAATTTGAACGGATTAAAATGAAGCAAAAACAAGAAAGATATGGACTTTTAAAGATCCAGGGACCTAGATGTGAAGATTGGAAACTTCCAGGGTTGAACTGCGAAAAGACAGGGGCATATACATAATTATGTATACAAACCCGAGGGTCATCTTGCAAGAGGTCCAGGGAGGATTTATGTGTGAATGGGGGATCTTTTTAGGGGGTTCTCTGGAAGATTCACAAGACACAAAAATAGATCTAATAGTTATAGGAAAAGGTAGGGGTCTTACCGCAAAACCGTCGGGTCTTCTTCTTCCTCAGACCCGCGCGTACAGGGGTGGCGGCGGCCTATCCGGCCAAGCTGCTGGCACTTTGGCGCCCTAGCGGCTTGGATGAGCTGCGGAATTGGAAGAGGAGCTCGAGAGGGTCGCAAGGAGGCGCTTACCGGCGTGGGAGACGGACGGTGGCGGCCAGAACCCGGCCGGCGGCGGAGCTAGGGGTGGCCGGCGGCGAGCTAGGGGTGGCCGGCGGTGTCGCGCGGGGGCGGGGGCGAGGCGCGGGGGGCGGCGAGGCGCAGCAAGGCTAGGGCACGCGGCGGCTCGGTCGCGCGCTATAGAGGGGGCGCGGACCCCGAAGAGTCCCGGGCGTGCACGCCTAGGAGTCCCGGCGGCGGCGGCGCCGGCCGGGCCCGCATGGGCTCCGCGCGGGGCGGCGCAGGGCCACGACGGCTGGTGGACCGGGCCGGCGGGTTGGAGTGAACGGGTTGGAGCGGGCCGAGTCGGCTGGGTTGCTGGGCTGCGGCCTTAGAACTTGAGGGAGCTTGAGCGGACTTCACGAAGGAGTTAAGGGGGCGAAAAAGGACTTTGGTTGTTGGGCTGAAAAGATGGCTGGGCCAAAAAGGAAGAAATAAAAAGATAGAGGAAAGGGGATTTCTTTTATTTTCAGAATTTATTTTCGGGAAAAGAATAATCTAGAAATAGCTAGATGATTCATAAAAGCCACGAAAAATATTCTAAATAATCCAAAAATTCCAGGAAAATTCCCAGAGATAGATTGGAACATGAACAATCCAAATAAAGTATTTGGTGCTCATGAAAAATATGTTAGAGCCTTCTAATAAATAGAAATAGCTCAAGGAAAATGAGAATAGATTCCAGAAAAATCCGAAAAATTTTCGGGAGAGTTAGGACAACTCCTAAACACATTTTTGAAACCCTTTTGCACTCAAGAAGCACCAAGATGCATGGATATGAATGCAACACTCGCTGAGTCATTTACTTAATTTCCGAAAAACAAACAAAGGTTTTCCCTATACTATATTCCTTGTAAAGAAAAATAAATGTTGGAAAAGTTTTTAAATTACGAGAAAAATATTACTTTTTATTCTCTCTATTCACATCCTGAAATTGGAAATTTCAGGGGGTGACACTCACCCCAGGCGGGCCGAAGATAGCTCTGTTGGTTGACCGGCTGAAGGAAGCCCCGGGGCGTCTGGCAACTTATGTAAAGTATCTGGCGAAGTCCATCCCCAACCAAGTCTTGGCATATATTAAGTCATACTTCCCCAAGGCTCCGGTTGATGTAGTCGCGGGAGGACTAGCCGCCAATTGCACAGACGACCAGTACAAGGAGCTGCTGTAGCAGATGGCGCCCATCACAAAGCAAGTCGCGGAGAACCTGAACCTCCAGTAGTTGTCCTGTAGGGTTAGCTTTGAGCAGCATTTGTAATATTAACTGAAAGGGTCAAGATGTCGACTAGAGGGGGGTGAATAGTCGAACCTGAAACATCACAACTTTTTCGCAGCTGTTAAATTCAGGTCCAGAGTTTCTGGATATTTTTCCGGATACTCCGGGAAATCCGGAGAATCCGGGAAAATGTCCGGATATTCCGGCCTGTCAGGGGGGAATCAAATTCGACAGAAATTAAACTTGCTCAAATGTAAATCTGTGAAACTAGGTTATGCACTGAGATGAAACAAGCCTGTTTATCCACTCCAATCTTGTAGAAACCTCACCACGAGGTAGATTGGCACCAAACCCTTGGTATGTGGTCAAGAGCGAAACAAGCATACAACAAGAAGAACAAGCACAAGAGACACAAGGATTTGTTACCGGAGTTCAACCTCGCACCTTGAGGTCTACGTCTCTGTTGAGGTACCCACAAAGGGTGGACCTTTACACCTAGGTCACTTTCCTCCCTCTAGCGACCACAAAGATCAAGCTAGAGTTACTTACTCAAAGTCGGGGTGATACAAACTTCCTTGGGCAGCCACAATCTTTGGATGCTCCAAGGCAACGCCTAGCCGGCTAGGAGCTTAAAGCTCCAAGAGTAACAAACACGAATTTTGCCAACTAAGCGAAGAACGAGGTGCTCTAGAGATGGGAAATCAGCTCACTAGCACTCTCCAAGCTCTTGCTCTCAAACCCTCTTAAATCCCCACTGAAGGATCAGATGGCGACTAGAGAGGGGGGGAGTGAATAGGAGCCGGTAAAAATTCTTCCCAAAGAACCCGGCCTATGTCCTCCTCAAATCCCGGTCACACACAAGCGATGGATCGAATCACGCACCAATCTCCAAGACCACGAGGTTATGGATCAACCTCTAGCCTTAGGAACGATTCCTAAAAGCACACGCGGAAGCACTAGAAAGGGAGGAAGGAATCGAACCAAGAAGCAAAGCACACAGGCTCTGGCGGACCGTCCGCGCGGAGGGGGCGGACCGTCCCCGCACAGGGCCGCGCGGACCGTCCGGCCGGGTACCGCGGACCGTCCGCACCCGATCCGTGGACCGTCCGGCTCGAGCCGCGGACCGTCCGTTAAATCACACACGAACGAACCAAAGCCACCCACGAACCACGGACCGTCCGCGGGGAGCACGCGGACCGTCCGCCAGCACCCGCGACCGTCCGCCCAACACCGCGGACCGTCCGAAACTCCGTCCAACCAAAAACCAAAATCGCGACGGATCGAAACGAAAGACGAGCAAGAACACGAAGAACACGGGACGAACCCTAGCCGCGCGAACCGTCCGCCCGGTCCTCGCGGACCGTCCGCCGAGTGCGGACGAGCCGAAAACGCCCGACCCCGAAAGTCAACTCCCCCAAATCATCATCGGATTTCCCAAACGGTTGAAGCCGTGTGGAGACAAGGGTTTGGGGACTTGAAAAGCGTCACACAAGGATGCTATAACCCAAAAATCTTGCCTCCTAACTCCCTAAATCACCGGGAATCGCGAATCCTTTGAGCACCACCAAAAGCTAGAGCACCGAACGAAAACTCACGAATCGAAGTGGTTTCCCGGCGTTTGAGGGCACAAGATCAAGCACAAAGATGCACAAGACATCTATCCATGTTTCCCTCAAAGAAATCCGGGAAGAAACTCACTCAAATCCGCGGAATCACACCGGAACAAAGGCACGAAAACAAGCACAAAAAGCCACGAAAAACAACCCCGAATCTTCTATACAAACCAGGAAAGATTCACAAGGTCTAGCATGCCGCCCTAGCATCCATCCCTCTCAACAAATCTCTCATTAAGCTCTCATGCTAGCCTAGAGAAAATAGAAGGAAAAATAGCTACGAAAATGAGAAAGAGGAGGGAGCAAATGAAACCCTAAGTCGCGGAGAGAGGGAGCCATCAACACACACTCATGGCTTATATATCAGGTCCCGCCGGAGTGGTAAATGACTCGACTACCCCTAACTAAACTACTGGCGATACAACCCATGTAGGGACATTTAGGTAATGTTTGTGGGTCTTGCCATCGGACGGCCACGCCTTTGCCGCACCCCGCGTCCTCCCGACGGAAGCCATGCGATCCCGCCGCGTGTCCTCCGCCTCGAAGCTTCCCGACACGCCCGGATCCCGTCTCCGTCGTGTTGGGCCCTCGGACTTGGTTTTGAGGCCCAAACCAAGAAACCGTCCGCCGATGGTTTTGTGGGCAAACCACCAAACCCCGCGTGCCCGGTCCCGGCCTCCCGCCAAACCACTTGACTCGACCACCACCGTGCACCGGCTCACTTGTCCATGACTTCGTCTTGCTTGTGTCGCCACCATGTGGCCCGCACCCGATCCCCGTCGTCCACCGGGTCCCTCGAACCGAGCCTACTTGTCTCTCGATCTCCCGGAGGCCCCTCAAGGCCGAAGACCTTTCGCGCCCGTTCTTCACCCGCAACAACACGAACTAGGCCGCGCCCCGCACACTCGCGCACTAAGCCAAGAGTCAGTCCAACACCCGTTGTCAATCACTCATCACTGAGGAGCGATCATCCATCCACCACTGGGACGCTCCTGGTCCACAATCTCCCCCTTGATGAGTGCATTGACAACACACAACGCGAAATGAAATTCAGAGTAAAAGAGAAAAGAAAGAAGAAAGAAAAACAAGGAAGCTCAACACATGACCAAAACCAAAGAAAGGCGAAGAAAGGTCACAAGCCAAGCAAAGCACAAAATCCACACCGAAAACAGCAAGAAAGCTCCCCCTGAACAAATGCAAGCTCCCCCTGAACATGTGGATGCACACTTCCAAATTTCAGCTCACCTCTTCTGAATTTTCATTAAGCTCACCTTTTCTCCCCCTTGTTGACAATGTATGAATCAAGGTGAAAATGCGAAATGCAAAGCAAAGCATATAAACATCTACATGAGCTTCTCAAATAGGCCAAATCTAGTGTCAAAGGCTAAAAATGAGACAAAGATCACACACATGAATCATAGCATAGTCAAAGCATTGCCACAAGTAATATATGAAAATACAAGCATGTGACAAAGCAAAATTTTCAGATTTAAGCGCTTTTACCAAAAGAAGGCTCGCTTCACATGTAAAAGCCTATCCATGTCACACTTGAGCCACAAACATGCATATTACTCAAAGATCATACAAGGATATCAAATTCTCAGCAAAAGATCATGGCAAACACCCATAAAACAAAGCATGTCATGTCAAAGCTCATGAGCCATGTGTCCACTTCGGGGAGACTTCTCCACTGGTGAACATCATGCAACATGTTTGGCACCCATATGTGAAAGATAAGACATTTTAAGCATAGACATGATGGATGGAGCATTTTTCAAGCATTATGCACATCTTTTCAAGATTAATTCATTTCATGGTACATGAATTGCCTTTGCGGCAAAAAGAAGCTTATGCTCCCCCATGAATGCAACATAGGCTAAACATTCACAATGATATCTGGCCTTTGGCCCAAATGCAAGAACAAGGCATCCAAGCACAATCTAAGCATGAAAAGCACATTTAGACCAAACTGTGACATGGATACACAACTACACACGAGTGGAGCATATTTCATCAAAAATTAGTCAAGTTAAGCATTTATTTCAAAAGGGGCTATCTCACCACACATATATCTCAAATATTCCAAGAGCATAGCCTTACATCACCATTTCTCCACACATATAACCAATATCTCACAAATAGCCAAAGAGACTCAAATATGGCATATGAAAGAAGCTCATCATCCTAAAATGCAATATGATATATGACAAGATGGCTATCCTACCATGGTTTGTACATCAAGCAAAGCATGTATATACATCAAAGTAAAACATGGCATGATGCATATGGTACAAAAAGGAAATCCCCCAAGAATCAACTAGAAAGGGAAACAAACCCCAAGTTCCCCCCCGCAAGCGCACAAATGTAGCTTGGTCGAGAGGCTTTGTAAAGATGTCGGCTAGCTGATCTTGGGTAGGGACATGGCTCAAAACAATGGTTCCTTTCTCCACATTGTCCCTCAGGAAATGATACCTCACTTCTATATGTTTGGTTCTGGAGTGAAGCACTGGGTTTTTTGCTACGCTTATGGCACTGGTGCTATCACAAAGAAGTGGGATCTGGGTGCACTCCTCACCAAAGTCTCTCAAAGTGTATGAAATCCACAACAACTGGGAGCAACAACTCGCGGCAGCAACATACTCCGCCTCTGTGGTAGACTGAGCTACACTAGACTGCTTGCGGGAAGACCATGAGACCAACGAAGAACCAAGAAACTGACAAAGACCAGAAGTAGACTTCCTCTCGACTCGACAACCAGCAAAATCCGCATCGGAAAAACCATGAAGAGACGGAGTCGAGGAGGAAGAATACCAAAGGCCAAGACCGGGGGGCGGATCGTAGGTACCGAAAATCCTCTTGACGGCCCGTCGATGTGATGTCCTCGGCGAAGCCTCGAAAACGAGCGCACGGACACACGCCGAACCGTATGTCCGGCCTCGTCGCCGTCAAGTAGAGGAGGGAGCCGATCATGCTCCCGTACTCCCGCCGGTCCACCGGTTCTCCGTCTTCATCCGCATCCAAAGTGGCCGTACTCCCCATGGGAGTCGACATCGGCTTCACATCTTGCATCTGGAACTTCCTCAGCATGTCTTTCATGTACTTGGTTTGGTGCACAAATGTACCGTCCTTCACTTGCTTGATCCGCGGCCCCGAGAAAATACCGCAACTCGCCCATCATGCTCATCTCGAACTCCCTGCTCATCTCATCTGCAAACTTGGCAACAAGGTTATGTGACGAGCCACCAAAGACAATATCATCCACGTAAATCTGAACAATCAGCAAGTCATTTCCATGCTTGAGGAGAAACAAGGTTCTATCCACGGTACCTATCACAAACCCTCTGCTCAAAAGAAAACCTCTCAATCTCCCATACCAAGCACGGGGCGCTTGTTTCAACCCATACAGAGCCCTTTTCAACCTGTATACCCTGTGTGGGTACAACTCGCTCTCAAACCCAGGTGGCTGCTTCACATACACCTCCTCCTCTATGACCCCATTCAGAAAAGCACTCTTCACGTCCATCTGAAACAACTTGAACCCTTTAGCCACGGCAAAGGCTAGAAGGATCCGAATTACCTCAAGACGGGCCACAGGAGCAAAGGTCTCCTCATAGTCGATCCCCTCCTTCTGACTAAACCCCTGAGCAACAAGTCTGGACTTGTTCCTCACAACCATCCCATTCTCTCCCTCTTTGTTCTTCCAAACCCACTTGGTTCCTATGGGATGGCAATTTGGAGGTGGTTCAACTAACTCCCACACCTGGTTCCTCTCAAAATTTTCCAACTCCTCATGCATAGAATTGACCCAGTTTGCATCAGATAAAGCATGTCCAATTTCCTTGGGCTCAAAAGTAGCAACAAAAGCTGCATGAGCAAAATGAGAGGAATTCCTGGACCTCGACCGTGTAGTGCGTTCATCAATGTTCCCAATGATCTTCGACAGGGGATGCACTTCTTGAATCCGCCGGGGAGCCTCACGCCTCGAGACTACCTCCCCCTCAACTTCAGCTTCTCTCTCCTGGTCTTCTTGTTGCACCGTCGTTGTCCATGATGTAGACGGTCCATGCTCCAAAGTGGTTGTAGGGGAAGTAGTGGGTACATGCTCAGCTTCAGGCTCATGGTTCTCCCCATCATCATCTCCAGCTTCATCTTTCTCCTCCTCAAAGAGGTCCTCGGCCATCTCTTCATCACCTGCACATTCAAAGCCAAGAGAGGTACATGGCATTGTCTCGTCGAAGGTCACCTCGCAAGTCTCCATGATTTTGTTAGTCTCAAGGTTAAGCACCCTATAGGCTCTAGAATGGTTAGCATATCCAAAGAAAATACCATCACTAGACCTAGCCTCAAACTTGTCGAGTTATCCCTTCTTCAAAATAAAGCACTTGCACCCAAAAACTCGGAAGTGACTCACCTTGGGTGCCCGACCATGCATAAGCTCATAACAGGTCTTCTTCTTGAAAGCTCTCAATAAAATCCGGTTGGAAACATGACAAGCTGTATTGACCGCCTCAGCCCAAAACCTCCTAGGAGTCTTGTGCTCATCGAGCATCGTCCTAGCCATCTCACAAAGAGTCCGATTTTTCCTTTCCACGACTCCATTTTGAGGGGGCACATAAGGGGTCGAATACTGATGTTCAAGACCTAGATCACGACAAAAGGCATCAAAACGAGAGTTCTTAAACTCAGAGCCATTATCACTCGCGGATAGCTCGAATAGCATTCCCATGCCTCTCGTTTTTCAACCTCACGATCGGATCTCGAACAAAACCAAAAGTCTCACTCTTATCCTCCAAGAAGAACACCCGTGCATAGCGAGAGTAATCGTCCACCACAACAAGGACATACCACTTCCCACCCACCCGGCCGAACTCGAGCCGGCCCAACAAGGTCCATATGCAACGGCTCCGTCGGACGCTCGGTCATGACATCGGTCAGGGGTGGATGGGGAGTGGCTACCATCTTACCATGCCTACAAGGAGCACAAACCAAATCCTTCTCAAGCTTCAACTTCGGCAATCCTCGGACAAGGTCAAGACCACTCAAGCGGGAAACCAAATCAAAGCTCAAGTGTCCCAACCGCCTATGCCATTTCCACAAATCGAAGACGGACCGGCCATCAAACAAATGCGAGCGAGGACCCAAAGAACGAGAGAAATCAGCCCGAAAATCGACCCTCGGGGATGATCATACGACAAGATCACCTCGAGAATCAAGCAAACGAGACTCGCCAGACTTGAAACGCACCTCAAAACCCTCATCAAGCAACTGAGAAACCGAAAGCAAATTAAAACCCAAAGACTTCACAAGAGCCACTCTCTTCAACGTTACCTAGTCACTCACATGCACAACACCCTCTGAAAGCACCCTACCTCGTCCATTGTCCCCAAATGTAATGTACATCTTTTCCTTCACTGGGGTGAGGCTGGAGAACCACTTCTTATCTCCGGTCATGTGTCGAGAACACCCGGAGTTGATCAACCAAATGTTCTCCAAGCCTCCTGCCTCATCCTCCGAGTCGGAGTCGCTGTCTTCCTTCTCACTCTTCTTGCTGCTTGAGCTATGGGCCATGCCACAAAAGCCCTCAAGCGCCACACAGCTCAGCCCACTGAGGTTCCGGCTTGCACTCTTCTTGCCATTGCGCCTCCCGGCGTCTTCATCTTCGCTGCTTGAGCTTGACTGCTCCTCGCTTGAACTTGAGTCGACGTCGCTCGCACCGGCCCCCATCGCTCTTGCCTTGTTCTTCTTGTAGGCGCTCTTGCTCGGTCGCCGCTTGTCCTTGTCCTTGCTCTTGGACTTGTTGAAGTGCTTGCCCTTGGAGAAGTACTTGTCTTCACGCCTCGGGTGCGCCTTGTACTCGTTCACCTTGTACTTGTTCTCCTCTGCTTCCGGGCACTCGGCGATGAAGTGGCCACGCTTGCCACACTTGTAGCACGTCCCTGAGCTCCGCCTTGCGTTCCTCCGACTCTCGTGTAGTCGTTCAAACCTTCTTGAGAGCAAGGCCAGCTCCTCCTCGCCTAGCACATCAAACTCCTCATCTGGAATGGAAGAGAGGACAAAAAAACTGTCGACAGGAAGGGTTAGATTTGCCCTTTGATCCTCCCACAAGAGCAAGACTATGGTCAGTCGAGCCCTCATGCTTGGATAGCAACTTCCTGTCAACCTCAGCCGACTTGAGCTTAGAAAAGAGGTCATCCAACTCAATAGTCAAGTAATTCCCAGACTCCTTGATGGCCTCAACCTTAGCACCCCAAACATTTGGGTCCAAGACATGCAAGAGCTTCAAAGCCTGATCATGCTCGGAGTACGGAAAATCCTCAACATTAGCCTTCATGTTGTTCACGATGGCGGTGAACCTCTGAAACATCGCATCAATGTCCTCACCGGGAAGTGGAGTGAAATTCTCATATTGCATCCGGTAAGAGACAAAGAGGCGAGCCTTCACATGGTTATCACCACCGTGAGCAACCAACAACTTTTCCCAAATTTGCCAAGCAAGATTCAAATGGCGAACACGCTCAAACTCGGATCACACAAGCTCGGCACAAGTGATCAACGGCTTTTGCATTAGCCTCATACTTGGCCTTGGCATCGGCATCGGTCACCATAAGAGTATGGATGTTGACCGGAATAGCATGGGTCTTGTCAAGCACAATAAAATCCAACAGCTTTCCTTGAAGAAAAATCATCATACGAGCCGCCCACTTGTGGTAACCCTTGCCATCGAAGTGCGGCGGACCGCCCCGCTCAACGTACGCCATCTTAGGATTCGGGACTTGTCAAAGTCGCAAAGAATCCGGCACCAAGCTCTGATACCAATTGAAGGATCAGATGGCGACTAGAGAGGGGGGGAGTGAATAGGAGCCGGTAAAAATTCTTCCCAAAGAACCCGGCCTATGTCCTACTCAAATCCAAGTCACACACAAGCGATGGATCGAATCACGCACCAATCGCCAAGACCACGAGGTTATGGATCAACCTCTAGCCTTAGGAACGATTCCTAAAAGCACACGCGGAAGCACTAGAAAGGGAGGAAGGAATCGAACCAAGAAGCAAAGCACACGAGCTGCGGCGGACCGTCCGCGCGGGAGGGGCGGACCGTCCGCACAGGCCGCGCGGACCGTCCGGCCGGGCCGGTACCGCGGACCGTCCGCACCCGATCCGCGGACCGTCCGGCCTGAGCCGCGGACCGTCCGTTAAATCACACAGAACGAACCAAAGCCACCCACGAACCACGGACCGTCCACGGGGAGCACGCGGACCGTCCGCCAAGCACCCGCGGACCGTCCGCCCAACACCGCGGACCGTCCGAAACTCCGTCCAACCAAAAACCAAAATCGCGACGGATCGAAATGAAAGACGAGCAAGAACACGAAGAACACGGGACGAACCCTAGCCGCGCGGACCGTCCGCCTGGTCCTCGCGGACCGTCCGCCAGGTGCGGACAGAGCTGAAAACGCCCGACCCCGAAAGTCAACTCCCCCAAATCATCATCGGATTTCCCAAACGGTTTAAACTGTGGAGACAAGGGTTTCGGGACTTGAAAAGCGTCACACAAGGATGCTATAACCCAAAAATCTTGCCTCCTAACTCCCTAAATCACCGGGAATCGCGAATCCTTTGAGCACCACCAAAAGCTAGAGCACCGAACGAAAACTCACGAATCGAAGTGGTTTCCCGGCGTTTGAGGGCACAAGATCAAGCACAAAGATGCACAAGACATCTATCCATGTTTCCCTCAAAGAAATCCGGGAAGAAACTCACTCAAATCCGCGGAATCACACCGGGAACAAAGGCACGAAAACAAGCACAAAAAGCCACGAAAAACAACCCCGAATCTTCTATACAAACCAGGAAAGATTCACAAGGTCTAGCATGCCGCCCTAGCATCCATCCCTCTCAACAAATCTCTCATTAAGCTCTCATGCTAGCCTAGAGAAAATAGAAGGAAAAATAGCTACGAAAATGAGAAAGAGGAGGGAGCAAATGAAACCCTAAGTCGCGGAGAGAGGGAGCCATCAACACACACTCATGGCTTATATATCAGGTCCCGCCGGAGTGGTAAATGACTCGACTACCCCTAACTAAACTACTGGCGATACAACCCACGTAGGGGCATTTAGGTAATGTTTGTGGGTCTTGCCATCGGACGGCCACGCCTTTGCCGCACCCCGCGTCCTCCCGACGCAAGCCATGCGATCCCGCCGCGTGTCCTCCGCCTCGAAGCTTCCCGACACGCCGGATCCCGTCTCCGTCGTGTTGGGCCCTCGGACTTGGTTTTGAGGCCCAAACCAAGAAACCGACCGCCGATGGTTTTGTGGGCAAACCACCAAACCCCGCGTGCCCGGTCCGGCCTCCCGCCAAACCACTTGACTCGACCACCACCGTGCACCGGCTCACTTGTCCATGACTTCGTCTTGCTTGTGTCGCCACCATGTGGCCCGCACCCAGTCCCCGCCGTCCACCGGTCCCTCGAACCGAGCCTACTTGTCTCTCCATCTCCCGGAGGCCCCTCAAGGCTGAAGACCTTTCGCGCCCGTTCTTCACCTGCAACAACACGAACTAGGCCGCAGCCTGCACCTGCGCACTAAGCCAAGAGTCAGTCCAACACCCGTTGTCAATCACTCATCACTGAGGAGCGATCATCCATCCACCACTGGGACGCTCCTGGTCCACACCCACAACAAATTTCACCAAACTTGAGCCAAAGGGAGTAAATGAGGGAGTAAATGAGGTCTGAAGTTGTTCAGGTCGAAATGGCAGGAGAGAGAAGTAAAGGAAGGGGTGGAGGGGGCTTTTATACCCCCCTCACCCAGAATATAGTCGTTGAGGCTTTATGACCCGGAGTATCCGGGGTAAACCCGGAAACTCCGGGAAGTCCGGAGATTCCGGGGTAAACCCGGATACTTTGGCTTCTCAAGGTCAGCACCCAAGAAAAGATCCCTGTGTATGTGTTGGTGCAAAGGTGTTTCTCATAGGTTTTGTTTTAGCAACTAGAGCACCTGTTCGACTCTTGGAAGACACAATTCCTGTCCCTCTTGATAGTACGGCATTCCTGGGACTCAAATTCAAAAGTATAAAATAAATAAAGCTTCTTAGGAACCCTTTGTAGCATCACTTTCTTTTTGTAGTGTCAATGAACTGCACTTGATGCCACACATAACTTTAATCCCTGCTCATGGACTTAGATAAATCATTAGCTACTTAAGTATGTGTCATTAAACCACCAAAACCCACTTAGGGGGCCAAGATACTCTTCAATCTCCCCCTTTTTGGTGATTGATGACAACACATTTAAGTCTTACAATGGATAAACAATTAATATCAAAAACTTTTGTAATACTTCCCCTTAATATGTGCATTTTGATTTTGAATATCAATGGTCCTTTTGGGGCCAAATTTTGCACAAAGAGAGAATCATGAGAGTATTACACTAGTGGGGTGCTTGTGACGTGCAGCAGATAATAGTGAGATGCTCATGACAGATTATGCACTCAACAAGGAAGAAAAGAAATCTGAGGCTGAAAGTCCGGACTGTCCGGGGAGAACCCGGAATGTCCGGGAAACCCGAAAACTCCGGGAAAATCTCCGGACTCTCCGGGCTTGCAGCACACCAGTGAAAAACATAAATCATACAGATTTTCAATTTAGCATAAATCATCCTTAGAGAGTAAAAACAGAGTAGAACATCACAAGCACACAACCAAATGTCTCAAGCTCACATAGTCTTACACACATACGAATTTAGAGTTATTACAAACCAAGGTTCCAAATCCAAATACATGAAATTCGAAGTTCATTGTTCCAACACATAGATAGATAAATTCACTCCCCCTTTGGCATCAAGCACCAAAAAGGAAGTGTAGAGCAGCTGGATCACTCGGAGTCGTCGTCGTCCTCCTCTTCTTCATCTTCATTGTCCTCCTCCGCTTCTTCCTCTTGTCCTTCTCCCGCATCTTGAGCGTCCCACTCCGCAAATGGATCATCAAACTCGGGAAGCTCACAGTAGGGATCGGTGGGAAGGCCAAGATGGGACTTGATCTCAATGATATCCTGGCGGTTCTCATTAGTCTCCGTGGCTATAGTCTTGCACATACTAAATATGCTCTTAAGCACCCTCTTGATCATGGAGCCACGGTGCCGACGGGGAGGCCTAGGAGGAGAGCGTGCAGCGGGCAAGTCATCATGGTGAGGAGTTGCACTAGAGGAGCCAACATACTTGCGACCTTTTGGAGACCTCTTGGCTCGATCACGGAGGTGACGAAATGGCTCATGTACAACATCCTTGGGATAGCGAACATTGGTGATTCTCTCAATCATGTACATAAGATAAGGGGCATAGGGGAGATACTTCATGGGATCGTTCATAGCCCTTCTCAACTCATTCCAAATGAAGTCAAATATGCAAAAGCCTTCCTCATTCGGTGCCATCCTATTAAGGAGATTGGGAGCGTAGTACCTCAAAGCGGTGGCATCTCCTTGCTGGGGATCAATGGTGGCACGAAAGAATTGGTTGAGGTAGTAGTAGTATGGATTGAGTTGATCCGCCTTACCCTCTATAGCCAAATCACGACTAGGAAACATGAAAGGGAGCTCCTTGGGCTTGTACTTGTTCTCATTGTGCACGGGAGTGTGCCTTTCATCTTTAGAGCCAAGTCCCAAGAGCCTAGAGAAAGTCATGTAATCTATGGTGCACTTGTTCCCTTGTGTTGTCCATGTGATTGTGTTGTCATAAGGGTTGTAGTAGTAAGAGCAATGGAATTGAGCAAGAATCTTTGTGTTCCAATTATACCTAAACCCCATGAGATCATAGAGACCGATCTCCTTGCACTTCTCAATCACGGAGTTGAACACGGTGTTGTTCAGTTCTTCATAGTACTTCCAATAAATATACCTCATTTGCACTATTGGAGCCATGTTCTTTGAAGCTAGCTTAGGATTCCGGATGACGGATTGATAGAAATCTCTTTGGAAGTCACACCAAAATCTTGCTTCTAGCCCTTCTCCTTTGAGATACAAATACACATTCTCCTCCCTTTTCTCCCTCACTGCTAGAGCATTCTTGGAATAGTCCCTTATCATATGCTCTACAAAACCAAGGACGGAACCGGGATCCCTAAGCTTGATAGGAGTGTTAACTACCCGGACATTTGGTGGAAGGGTAGGGATGAGTCTAGGAAGTGTCTTTGGGCACATGTGGGCTGCTACTCCTTGATTTGTGTTTGGGAGGAATGCGAGTAGCGGCACGGCTTTGGTGGACATAAGGGGCTTGGTGGCTCTTTTTGGGGTGAGGCTTGTAGCGGGATTTCTCTTTTACTGGCCCCTTTCCATGGCGACGAGGAGGTTCAGGGGACTGCTCATAGGTTTCGTCTTCCTCATCACCACCATCACTCTCAGTCCTTTCCTCCTCCTCCTCCTCCTCCTCCTCCTCCTCCTCTATCTCTTCTTCACTCCCTTCGACATAGGAGGGAGGAGGGTCACCTCTTCTCGGCCTTGAACTGTGCTGAGATCCCTCTTGTCCCAAGGCCTCTTGCACGGCCCGCAAAGCGGCGGGGTCATTCCTAGCCTTGGTCCTCCTTTGGGTGGAGGGCTCCTCGATTTCGCGACGGATCTTCACCCTCATTTTCTGGATAGGTAAAAGGATATGGAAGTGAGAGATGATCAATAGAGGAGATGTACAACATTGTGATTTAGGGTTTTCAGAGTGAACCCCGGAGACTCCGAGAAAAAGTCCGGATACTCCGGACAGTCCGGAGTATCCGGGTTTCTCAACCTCGGAGTTTCCGGGTTTCGTCCCCGAAACCCTAACTCACAATGCTGCAGGAACCATCCATCCAAACCGCGAAATATTGCAGATCTAGAGCCTATGGAGTATTCTCTACCTATTCCCTAAGAGGATACGACAAGAACAACTCTAGGAAGTAGATCGAGAAAAGTTCCTAAAGAGATACCTTGGGAAGAGAGGGGGAGAGGCTTCAATCCTTCGAATCTTGAGTAGATCTTCGGTTTCCACACCTTGGAGCCCTCAATCCTTCACTCTCACTCGATTTGGACGATGGAAAGTGAAAATCGCCCAAGGGCTAGATAGGGGAGAGAGGGAGGCGACGGGGAGGGAGAGGGCGCGGTCAAACTGTAAAAAGAGTGAATGGGGCCTGTTGACTGCGGTAAAAGGTATTTATACCTTTATAACCTAGAATCTCCGGACCAGGTCCGGAATATCCGGGAAACCCGGACATTCCGGGAAAAAACCCGAAGACTCCGCTCCCCCTGAGTCCAGCGAGTAGATTTGCAAGGAATTTGTTTGGATAGATTTGGAAGATTGTATATGTAATATATGTGAGCCTGAGCAGTATCAACATTTTGGACTAGCCACAAACAAGCAATGGGAACAATAGTCCAAGTATTGTACTCTAAAGATCCAAATTTTTCAAAACAAATTCAACACAAGTTTTTCACAAATCTTTTGCTTTAAAAAATCTATACTAGGTCATTCAAACATGTGCATGATCTCAATCCAAGTTACGAGAATCCAAGATATTTAGCTCACTCCTCTTAGTTCATCAAGAGGCTTTGTGAAGATATCGGCTAGTTGCTTATCGGTGCTCACATGGCTTAAAGTGATATCTCCTTTGGCTTCGTGGTCTCTCAAGAAATGGTGTCTTATGTCTATGTGCTTTGTTCTTGAGTGGTTTACGGGGTTGTTAGATAGCTTAATGGCACTCTCGTTGTCACACAAGAGTGGCACCTTGCTAAACTTGCAACCAAAGTCTCAAAGTGAGCCGCATCCAAAGTAGTTGAGCACAACAAGCGCCGGCTGCAACATACTCGGCCTCGGCGGTGGAAAGGGCAACGGAGTTTTGTTTCTTGGAACTCCAAGACACCAAAGACCTCCCAAGAAATTGGCAAGTCCTGGATGTACTCTTTCTATCTACTTTGCAACCGGCATAGTCCGAATCGGAGTAGCCAAGTAGATCGAAAGTGGAGCCCTTAGGATACCATAAACCAAGGTTAGGAGTATGAACCAAGTATCTAAAAATTCTCTTAACGGCCATTAGATGGCACTCCTTAATATTAGCTTGAAACCTTGCACACATGCACACACTAAGCATAATATCGGGCCTAGATGCACAAAGGTAAAGCAAAGAACTAATCATGGAGCAATATACCTTTTGGTCAATCCTTTTGCCATCCTCATTTAGATCAAGATGTTCATTTGATGGCATGGGGGTTTTGATGGGCTTGGCATTGTTCATGTCAAACTTCTTGAGCATATCATTAATGTACTTGGTTTGACTTATGAATGTCCCATCCTTGAGTTGCTTGATTTGAAAACCGAGAAAGAACTTCAACTCGCCCATCATAGACATCTCAAATCTTTTGGTCATGATCCTACTAAACTCATCAACCCAAGATTGATTAGTAGATCCAAATATGATGTCATCAACATATATTTGACATACAAACAAATCATTCCCTTGTTTACGAGTGAAGAGAGTAGGATCGGCTTTGCCTATTTCAAAGCCTTTCTTTAAGAGAAATTCCCTAAGGCATTCATACCATGCTCTAGGGGCTTGCTTGATCCCATAGAGTGCCTTATGGAGCTTGTAGACGTGGTTAGGAAGTTGAGGATCTTCAAAGCCCGGTGGTTGCTCAAGTAGACTTCTTCGGAGATTGGACCATTTAAGAAAGCACTCTTGACATCAATTTGATGTATCTTGAAGTTGTGATGAGTGGCAAAAGCTAAGAGTATATGAATTGCTTCAAGCCTTGCCACCGGTGCATAAGTTTCTCCAAAGTCTAAGCCTTCTACTTGAGTGAATCCTTTTGCCACCAATCTAGCTTTGTTCTTGGTCACCACGCCATCTTCATCTTGCTTGTTGCGAAACACCCACTTGGTTCCAATCACATTTTGCTTGGGGCGTTCCACCAAGGACCAGACTTCATTCCTAGTGAAGTTGTTGAGCTCTTCTTGCATGACCATCACCCAATCGGCATCTCCAAGAGCATATTCAACCCTAATAGGTTCCAACATGGAACCAAACAAGTAATGTTCACAAAAATTTGCTAATCTTGAACGAGTTGTTAGCCTTTTACGAATGCTTCCAAGAATGTTGTCAACGGGATGATCTCGTTGAACACTTTGTCGAACTCTTGGATGTGGGTCAGACATTTCTTGTTGGATCAAATCCTTAGTTTCTTGACTGTCTTGTGAAGCCTCAGCTGCAGGTCCGGAATGTCCGGACAATTCTCCAGAGTTTTCGGAAAACCCGGAATCTCTGGATTTTTCTCCGGACACTCCGGGGTTCGCAACGGGAGTCAGAATTGTTGCTTCTTCTATTTCGCAGTTCTCTTCTTCTCCTTGAGGCTTGATTTCTCCAACGACCATCTTTCTTATAGCCTTTTCAGCAGGTACATCCTTGCCTACACACAATTCATCAACTTGCTCCTCTTGAGAGCCATTAGATTTATCAAACGTCAAGTCACACGTGACTTCAACACAACCGGTGGTTTTGTTGAGGACACGATAGCCATGAGCGTTCGAGGCGTAACCAAGAAAGATACCTTCATCAACTTTAGATGCAAACTTAGAGCTTTTGGGCTTCTTGTTAAGAATGAAGAACTTACAACCAAAAACTCTAAAGTAAGAAACATTAGGCTTTTTACCGATTAGGAGCTCATAAGCGGTCTTGTGGCGAAGCTTGTGAAGATACAAACGGTTGATAGCATGACAAGCCGTGTTGATTGCTTCCGCCCAAAAACTATCCGAAGTCTTGTACTCATCAAACATGGTTCTTGCAGCTTCAATGAGAGTTCTATTCTTCCTCTCCACTATCCCATTTTGTTGTGGAGTATATGGGACGGGGAGCTCATGACCAATGCCTTCTTCATCAAGATACTCTTCAATGTTGGTGTTCTTGAACTCGGTGCCATTGTCACTTCTTACTCTCTTGATCTTCATATCAAATTCATTTTGGGCTCTTCTGGCAAACTTTTTGAATATTTCATGAACTTTGCTCTTGTCTTTCATAAAGAATACCCAAGTATACCAAGAATAATCATCAACAATGACAAATCCATACTTATTCCCTCCAATGCTAACATAAGCCACAGGACCAAAAATATCTATGTGAAGTAATTCCAATGGCCTTGTGGTAGTGACTACATTCTTGGCGGGATGAGGGGCACCAACTTGCTTTCCGGCTTGACAAGCACTACAAATTCTATTTTTCTCAAAATGAACGTTTGTTAGTCCTAGGATGTGTTCCCCCTTTAGAAGCTTATTGAGATTATTCATCCCAACGTGAGCTAGTCGGCGATGTCAAAGCCAACTCAAGCTAAACTTTGCCAATAAGCATGTATCAAGTTGGGCTTTATGCGATGAAAAATCCACCAAGTAAAGCCTTCCCTTGAGTTCACCCTTGAAGGCAACAGAGTCATCGCCCCTTCTAAAGACGGTCACACCCTCATTGGTGAACAAACAATTGTAGCCCATCTCACAGAGTTGCGAAACGGACAACAAGTTGTAGTCTAAAGATTCAACGAAATAAACATCGGAGATTGAATGATTGATTGAGATAGCAATTTTACCAAGACCAACAACCGTTCCTCCACCATTGCCTTCAAAGGCAATTCTTTCCGTAGGATTTTCAATCATATCACAAGATGTAAACATTTTCTTCTCCCCGGTCATATGATTTGTACATCCACTATCAATCACCCATTTTGTTCCACCAGAGGAGTATGCCTACAAAACAAGTTATGCTTGTGTTTTAGGTACCCAAGTGGACTTGGGTCCTAGAGTGTTAGTCACAAGAATCTTGGGCACCCACACATTCATTTTGATCGATGTCCCTTTTGTGCGGGGTCCCACATACTTGGCAACCACCTTACCCTTGTGGTTCCAAGTCAACACATAATCGGCATAGAAGCTATCTTGTGATGCATGTGGTTTGGGCTTCTTGCTCAACTTGTTTGGCTTTGATTGTGGTGCTTGTGTTGTAGCTTGTGTGCTCTTGAACTTGATAGGAGTGTTGTATCTAACTTGGTTGTCATAGTTCTTGACACCCAATTGCTTCATGCCGTGCACCACATTTTTTGTTCCCATACCCTTTGTGTGGTAGTTTTTGATGAATGGGATGGGGTCTTTTGTGTCTTGTTCTTGCTTACCAAGCCCCTTCCCATCCGCAAAGCCAAACTTCTTCATATAGCTTGACCCAAAGCCTTTGGTGTGGTTCTCAAACTCACCTCTCTTGGGTTCTTTCTTCTTTTCATCGATGAGAGAGTTTGACAACCTAGCAATTTCTTTCTTCATGGCGTTCATCTCGGCAATATTAGTGGCACAGGCATTTACATCAATTTTATAACATCTAGTACACCCATTGCTTGTTGATGTTTGAGAGTTAGAGGAAGCATCATTAGATGAAGTTGTAGCATTGTTCTTGAGGTTGTCAAGTTGAACTTCTAATGCTATGTGACTAGTCTTTAAGCTATCAAAGCTCTTTTGAAGTTCAAGCTTTTCACCTTCAAGTTTCTTGCAAGCATCCTTAGCTAGGAAGGATTCCCTAGTTAATTCATCTATTATCAACTCATCTTTAGCTAGGGATTTCTTGAGGCTAAGAATTTCTATCTCCTTTTCTTTGAGTGAGTCCTCTTGCACCTTGAAACCCTTCGTTTCAATTACAAGGGCATTCTCAAGGGCCATGGTTTTCTCTCGCTCAAGTCTAAAGATTTCTTCTTGCACCTCTAGAGTCCCTTCTCTATTCTCTATTTCTTTCATTAAAAACATGATTTTCTTAGTTGCCTTTTTACCAAAGCTAGTGATCATTTTTTCAAAATCAAAATCACTTTCACTATCATCATCTAGGGGCGGGGTGGGAGTGTCTACCTTGGAGCCCCTAGCCATGAGGCAAGTGTGGGTGAAGTCATCTTCATCATCGGTGAGATCTTCAAAGAGTGATGACTTGTTGATTGGTTCTCCGATGGATATGGTAGCTAGACCCGCTTGACCGTCGGAGTCGGAGCTATCATCATTTGAATCCCATTCTTCACCCAAATGAGCTTCACCAACTTCCTTCTTCTTGTTCTTGTCAAACTTGTTGGTGTCTCTTCTCCTTACTTTTACATTGGGGTATTTCGCAATCAAATGACCCTCCTTGCCACAACCAAAGCATGGTCTCTTGGAAGTCCTCTTCGTCTTGATCTTGTCTTTGTCCTTGTTCTTGTTGAAGAAGCCACTCTTTTTGAACATTTTGTTGAACTTCCTCACAAAGAGAGCCATTTGCTCGGGAGTCATGTTCATGTCACTATCTTCATCACTATCTTCCTCGACCACGGTCTTTGAAGTTGATGAGCTTGACCTCTTCTCCTTGCTAGATGCCTTGAGGGACACTCCCTTGTTCTTCTCAAGTTGTTCATGCATCATTGACATTTCTTGTGAAAGCTTTGACTCCTTGACAGTGATGAGGTGTTCTTCCATTCTTCCAATCACATCCTCCGGAGTGAACTTGTTGAAGCCTCTCTTCTCCCTTATGAGTGTTGGGAGTTGAACATCCCTTGCCATATATGTGGAGAGAATCTTGTCAACCACTTCTCTTCTCCCCCATCTTGTGCTTCCAAGGGACTTGATTTTGTTGATGATCTTGTTCAAGCGGTTGTACATGTCTTGAGGAGACTCATCATCCTTGACGACAAACCGATTGAGCTCCCTTTCCAAGGCTCGAATCCTTCCTTCTCTTACTTGCTTTGTCCCTTCATGGTTGATGAACAATGTGTCCCACACTTCCTTGGCGGACTTCAACCCATCCACCTTGTCATACTCTTCGGACGTAAGTGAACTCTTGATGATATGTATGGCTTGATAGTTTCTTTGTATCTCATTTGCCTGATATTGAGTTAGTGTCGCATCACCACTAGGAAAGGTAATGCCCCTGTTCACAATAGTCCAAAGTGCGGGATTCACCGCCATCAAATACTCCTCCATCGAGTTCTTCCACTTGGAATGGCCGGTTCCATCAAATTGGGGTATCTTCTCAATGTGGCTAGAACCCGATGGATGGTTAAAGGATAAGCGAGAGTAATCAAAAGAGGTTCGAGTATAGTCCCTTGATGGTCGTCGAGCGGAGCGGTTGGACCTTGCATCATCAAACTCCTCATCCTCACTATCGGAGGACTCATCACCATGTCCATGCGCTTGATGGCTCGTGCTTGCGCCATGGGGGTTGCCTCCTTGAGGTGGGACGGGAGGTGTGCCAACAACATTGTTGACGGGATCACCTTCGGCGAGAGGTGGGGCTTGATCACTTGGATTCGACATCTTCTTAACTCCAAGCGGTTAAGCTTCAAAAATGGAGCACTTGACTCTGATAACAATTGAAAGGATCAAGATGTCGACTGGAAGGGGGGTGAATAGTCGAACCTGAAAAATCACAACTTTTTGCAGCTGTTAAATTCAGGTCCGGAGTTTCCGGATATTTTTCCGGATACTCCGGGAAATCTGGAGAATCTGGGAAAATGCCCGGATATTCCGGCCTGTCAGGGGGGAATCAAATTCGACAGAAATTAAACTTGCTCAAATGTAAATCTGTGAAAATAGGTTATGCACTGAGATGAGACAAGCCTGTTTATCCACTCCAATCTTGTAGAAACCTCACCACAAGGTAGATCGGCACCAAACCCTAGGTATGTGCACAAGAGAGAAACAAGCATACAACAAGAAGAACAAGCACAAGAGACACAAGGATTTGTTACCGGAGTTCAACCTCACACCTTGAGGTCTACGTCTCCGTTGAGGTACCCACAAAGGGTGGACCTTTACACCTAGGTCACTTTCCTCCCTCTAGCGACCACAAAGATCAAGCTAGAGTTACTTACTCAAAGTCGGGGTGATACAAACTTCCTTGGGCAGCCACAATCTTTGGATGCTCCAAGGAAACGCCTAGCTGGCTAGGAGCTTAAAGATCCAAGAGTAACAAACACGAATTTTGCCAACCAAGCGAAGAACGAGGTGCTCTAGAGATGGGAAATCAGCTCACTAGCACTCTCCAAGCTCTTGCTCTCAAACCCTCTTAAATCCCCACAACAAATTTCACCAAACATGAGCCAAAGGGAGTAAAGGAGGGAGTAAATGAGGTCTGAAGTTGTTCAGGTCGAAATGGCAGGAGAGAGAAGTATAGGAAGGGGTGGAGGGGCTTTTATACCCCCCTCACCCAGAATATAGTCGTTGAGTCTTTAAGACCCGGAGTATCCGGGGTAAACCCGAAAACTCCGGGAAGTCCGGAGATTCCGGGGTAAACCCAGATACTCCGGCTTCTCAAGGTCAGCACCCAAGAAAATATCCCCGTGTATGTGTTGGTGCAAAGGTGTCTCTCATAGGTTTTGTTTTAGCAACTAGAGCACCTATTCGACTCTTGGAAGACACAATTCCTGTCCCTCTTGATAGTACGACATTCCTAGGACTCAAATTCAAAAGTATAAAATAAACAAAGCTTCTTAGGAACCCTTTGTAGCATCACTTCCTTTTTGTAGTGTCAATGAACTGCACTTGATGCCACACATAATTTTAATCCCTGCTCATGGACTTAGATAAATCATTAGCTACTTAAGTGTGTGTCATTAAACCACCAAAACCCACTTAGGGGGCCAAGATACTCTTCATAAACAAAGTTGTAAATAACTTGTTTAAATTTGAATGAAAAATCTTCCATGAAATGAGTACTCGTTATCGCAGTGTGTATGTGCGGAGTGCCCATCTGTGGAGATGTTTGCGAGTAGTAGTACTCGGCAGTAGACCCATTTGAGGGAAGCACAGTAAATGAGTTGACTGATAATCAAACTTTATTACTGAAAAGAGTACACCTGGATGGTCGTGGCCGTTTACAAGTGTAGTCGTCTGGACCCGGAGGCCACTTATGGCTTAAGTAATGCTAGGACCCCTGGCCGCTTGCAACTGTAGATCTGTTAGTAGCCGTATAGGCTGGATCTAAGAGTACATGGTCTCTTTGTAGACCGCTACTAGAGTCCTTGATGCTCTGAACAGCCCGAGATCCGTTAGTAGCCGTTGACGCTGGATCTTGGAGTGGATTAGTCCAGAGACTAGTGCCTGGACCCGGAGGCCGCTTACGGCGAAGAGCCCAGGAGTAGCCGTGTAGACTTGGACTCCCAGAGTAGTCGAGAGACTACACATAGAATCGATAGAGTTGGTCGATGTTCCACGAGTTGCTGACATCGTCGCCTTCAAGTGTTTGGAGGCGGTATGAGCCTGATCCAGTCACCTTTGCGATCGAGAAGGGACCTTCCCATGGCGAGCTGAGCTTGTGTAGTCCTTCCGTATTCTGGATGCGTCGGAGGACTAGATCACCAACGTTGAAGGAGCGTTCCTTGACGTTGCGATTGTGATAGCGTCGGATACCCTCAAGGTACCTTGCTGACTGGACGAGGGCGGCGCAGCTTCTTCGAGTCCATCGATATCAACTCGTCTGCTGTCTTCAGAGATGCCTTCGTTGTACTGCTCTACTGCCGGCGAATCCCACATGACGTGGACAGGTAGAATAGCCTCGGAGCCGTAGACCAGGAAGTATGGTGACTGCGTTGTCAGCTTGGTGGGTTGAGTACGAAGCCCCCAGAGTGCATTGGGTAGTTCCTTGATCCACTTGCCCCCTTTTGTGTTAGCAGCGTCGTGTAGTCGCTTCTTGAGAGCGTCGAATATCATCCCATTGGCATGCTCGACTCGTCCGTTGGCCCGTGGGTGGGTGACTGAGACATACTGTGATGCCCCAGATTTTTAATTAACCCTAACAGCCGGTCAACCCAGCTGACAATGGTCAAATCACGGTCAACCTGGGCCCTCACCCTGAAAAGCTCACTAACCTACTCTAATGACCCCCCTTGACTAGTAAACACACTTGTGGGGCCAACCCATGGTCAAAGACTTGGTCAAACCCCTTTCACCCCTAGTGTCCATAGGTGTCTGCCGAAACTTTTACCGCGTTCTCCAAAATTCACCTAAACACTTAAAATTCTACCTTTATGAAAGTTGTACATCTTGTTGAGGGACACAACTTTCATGTAGATTGGCACTTCAAATTATGAGTGGAAAAGCTTGATATTTGGTTGCATAGGCAGGGTCTACTGTTCCAGGAAACAGGTTGACATTCAAAGTTGGCAACAGTGTATTTTAAATTCTGTGAAGAAAAACCCCATATAGCCTTTTTGGAAGTTGTAGAGGATAGCTAGATCTCTAACTTTCATGTTCAAAGCTTGGTCGAGTTCTATTCAAAAATTTGGAGAAATTTGAATTCAAACCATGCACTAACGAAATAAAAATCGGGGCAAGGTGCCCTGCGTCGCGCCGCCGCGCGCGCGCGCGCCGCGCCGTGCGCCGGCCGCCCTCGGCGTCCGCGCTCGCGTGCCTCCCGACGCCCCCTCGCCCGTGGCCGACCGCGCCCCTAGGCCGCACCCTTGCCGAGGCGTTCCGCACCCCACGACGCGCCGGGGTCGGCCGCCGCGCCACACGCCGACACGCCGCACGCCGTGCGGTGGCCGGGCGCCCCCCCCCCCCCTTCGGACCGGCAGTCCGTCCGCGTCCCCTCGCCCGCGTGCGCCGTGATACGGTTCTGGGTCACGCCGCCGTCATCCCCAGGCCGAGTCAAGGCTATTTAACCCCGTCCTTCTCCCCCTCCGCGCGCCACCGAGCCTCCACCCCGTCATTGCCGCCACCGCCGGGGTACCCCCTCCTCCGGCCGTTCCCGTTACCACCCGAGCTCCCTAGCACACTCCCTAGGATCTATTGCACCCCTCAGGGTCGCGCGTTGCCTAGCAAAACATCCTCCTCGCCGTCACCCCGAGCCGCCGCGGCCGGCGGGGCACGCCCTCGTCGGCGATCCTCCGCACGAACCACGGCCACCCCTGCGCCCTAGGTGAGCTCCTAGTCGAGCCCAGCCGCTTGCCACGCCGGGAGCGTCGCCGGCTCACCGGAATTGGCCGGAGCCGCGCCGCCCCCACGGCCAAGGGTGGCATTGCAAGCCCCCAGGTCTTTCCAGGGAGTTTTGCGCAATATAAGGGTATATGTGTGAGACTCTGAAAAGTTCTAAGGGTCTGGTCGTAAGATTGATTCTTCAATAGTAAACAGAGTTGGCAGAAACTTGTAAAATTCCTAGAAAATCATAGAAATTCAGAAAAATTCCAAACCAATTTTTTTGGATTCATGGTGGAAAATACTACAACTTTTGTTATTCTCACAAGGTCTGATTCTGGATATTTAGAACATGAAAAATAGGATTGTGAAATACCTAGATCTGCCATAACTCAAAAACTATAACTCCTCTGCATCCAAATTTTGGATATGTTGTATGTCTTGTCATGAATAGTTCCTGTGGCAAAAGTTGCACAAAGTTATGCAGTAAATCTTTAATTATAAATTGTTTTCCATTTCTGCAGAAACTGCCTAGATGATTTTTGTAGCTAAAAATATTTATGTTTTTGTGCCCAACATGCGCATGCTGTCTTGCTATGTCAAAACACACCTCTGGTGAATTAATCATGATTTTATATTGAACAAAAATATTTATTCTTAATTTGTGCATGTTTTCCTTTGTAAATTAATGGAGCAAGATCAGTAGAGTTTCTAGGTGTACATGCTAGTTCTTTAGGCTTGTTTAGGACTAGAGAGTGTGCATGAGAAAGTGTGGATCATTTTGGTGCTTATTTATTTTTGTATGCATTTAATTTGAATCACTAGCTAGTCTTTGTTATTTTCCATAATATTTAATTTCCTAGCTTCAAGGCCTTACTTGTGGGTCTAGTGGACCAGTATGGGTGTTGTGATGCTTAAGAAACACTTCTTAAATTTGTAGTGATTTATTGCTTAATAAAAAGCTTAAAAGCCTTTTAAAAGATTTAAAGAACAATTAAATAAAGGAAATCCCTTTTTAATTTCTTTCCCTTTTTGGAAAGTATTACCTAACTTAAATTACAAGTTAAGAGAACATACTTGCTGATAAGGAATTAAATTATGAAAAACAATCTTGTTCACACCCCTTGCTAGTGAGAGGAAAAGGATTAAACCTTCACATAAAATAACGAGTACAAAAGAAACATTAATTCAAATGTGCAATAAAAGAATGAATCACTTATAACTAATAACCTTCCTAAAAGAGTTATAATATCTAGATACTTGTCAAGGTGAATATGACCAACAAGAGTTGGATAAGATAACAAACTGTCACATCACCTGAACCTTGCATTGCATTCCGTGTAGATCTTCCGGACGGTGACTACTTCCTCGTCCCGGAATCCGAGGAAGGAGGAGCAGAAGCTTCGCTGCAGTACGTGGAAGTGCTCGACGACACCGAGGGTGCCCAGGCTAACCTAGCTGACGAAGGCAAGCTCCGGTGCATCTAACCCAGTTTTCAAATTTTGTTATTCAATTATCTATGGATGATTGTGCATTTAAGTTCAGGAGTTGAATGGAACCCTAGATGCATGATCCCTAGGTACCTTTGTCCTTACTAGTATGATAGGTCGATAGCTGCTAAGCTATAGGACCGTTACAAGTCGGGTGATGACCTCACTCACGAGAATAGGTTCCTAAATAGGAATCACAGGATATCCTTAATTGGATTGCTCATGTGGTAAGAGCATGGGATTTGGGCTCCGGTCCAATGGCTATTGTGGGTTAAGTGTTTGAACGTACTAAGCACTTGTCGGGAATGGAACCGGTAAGCCTAGTACCTTAATGAGGCGGCGAGTGATCCTACTATTACTACTCTTGGAATTCGTCTCACGGCTAGCTACCGGTGGTGTACGGTGACTCCGGGTGCCTCGCGGGGTATGCCGGATAGCCTGCACCAAAGGCTGTAAGATTCGATCCCGACCCGAGGATTTTTGGAAACTGCTTGGGAAGTTGTCCTTGCGGGGGCAGCCTACCGTGTGTTTAGGTCTACCTTGCAAGGTTTGAATCAATCGGTTGTCAGCCTCTCACCGTTATCTGAGACTACTACTCCACTAGCCATGAGATCCCTAATGATGGAAGTTGATGAATACTATGCTTGATTAATTGTATTGTACAACTTGTCTGTACTAGATGGCTAATTTAGTAAAGATTAAACCCACTAGAACTTGTGCTAAAATCTTGAAAGTAAGGGCATACTCTTTATTACTTTTCAGCAAAAAGAAACTTAGTGGCCTAAAGCCTTTCATGTCTGATTGGTGAAGTAGTTATCACCGACGGGTAAGTCTTGCTGAGTATTAGTATACTCAGCCTTGCTATAATATGTTGATCCAAGTAATGCTTTCGGTGATGTGTGGCCCGGAGAGATCCCGCCCGGCTGGGAGCTGGAGTGGGTGGAGGACGACTACTGAGAGCATCATGGATGGCCTCCCGTGGTGTTGCCGCTTCCAGTTAGTTTAATTCCGCTATTTCAAAAACTCTGAACTACTTCTTTATGGCAAAAACTTCGGTTTGTAATAATTAAACCCTTCGGGGTACAAATTTGGATGTTAATGATGATGTATCTCTGGACTCGCCTTCGAGTGAGTTTTAATGCATATACTTCGATCCTTGTTGCTATTCAAGTGATTTACCGAGCGTTAACCCGGCGACTAACGACAGGATGATACTTTATTATCGCTTAATGACCAGAGTGGATTGGTTTAGGCGATAGTACGGTATTTTCCTGGGCGGGTTGTCACAGTTGACATCAGAGCAATTATATGCATCAAAGATTAATTAATAAACTTAATCACTGGTTTTTGAATAAAATATGCCAAGATTGTCTGATTTTCCAAAATACGTTGGTCCGCTAAGGATAAACTAGACCGAGAGGCCCTAGAGGGAATTTTGGGTTCTTTCAGGTGGCTTATTTGACTTTTGGTTTATTTGGCTAACTTCCAGCACATTACTTTATGTCAGACTTACTTTCTTGCACAACCAGACTAGATGAGCCACGTGTTTTATACGTGTGCTGTACCGCATCACGAGAATTGCGAGGGTTGATGGAGTGATCCATTCCACGGATCCCATCTTCGCGTCTGTTTATGAATTGTGTTGTCGCCACGTGTTTCATACATGTGCATTCCGCATGTCTATCATGCGAGGAAAGGATACACTCCATTCAAATGGAGGGTGTCTGAGGTTGGACGCTGTCTATGCAGCGGCTTAACGCATGGATGCCATTTCTATAGTGAACGGTAATGTATGTGGACACTTTCGTGACGTGCTGGCACGAAAGGTTCGTTTTCTGCAGGTACATAACAGTGCTTCGTTAGTTGTTAAGCGAGTATCGTATAGCTCTTGACTAGATATTATAGGGGGAGACGAATAAAAGCCTTACCACCGGCACTAACTTCGATTTTTGGCTTGATTGCCATGTGAGGTCGGATAGGACGTCTTGCATGCATATTAAAAATCGAAACAACTAAAATGGACCCAAACTGAATTTCCATATGCTCTCTAAGGAAGATTTTGCTAGTGTGTGCTTTTTATAAACTAGATTACGTCTCATGCCTAGCTATCATGCCGCCGAAATCGGAAAAAGCTTGTTCACCTTGTTGTACCTTGTGCTAGATTTAATTAAACTAGTTGTTTAAAGCAGTTGCTCCTTAACCAGTCTAGCTTGTAGTCGCAAGTTTCGATCTTAGTTTCTTTTGGTTTCGTTTACACTTTCCTAGGCACATCTAGGTCTTGTATCAGTCTACCTTGTTTTCCTTGTTCAAGCTCAACCTTGAAAACCTAAAGTGTGTAAACGAACTTTTGGAGTAGCCGAGAAACTTGGGGGAGAATTTTGAGGGTTCTGGATTTTTGGTTATGAATTTTTATTCACAGCTGCCAGAACTTCAACAATTGACATGCCATTCTCCTTGAGACCTGACATGTGTTACATTTTTGTACAGATGGCTTTCCCCGTGTTTCACGAGTTTGACGCTGATGGTACGATCCGTACCAAAGGGTTGCACTGGGAGGGTTTTCCACACCTTGCGTGGGAAGCACTCAGCGTCGCAGGCTACCTCACACCACCGACTTATGAGGTGTCCGAGTTCGAGCGCTATGGCGTTCCCCGTTGCAGAGTGATTGTCACTGTTCTACCACACCCGGACCACGCCGACTGGTTCGACTTGAGTTTTATCTACTGGGGATTCATTAACCACGAGGCCGTTGAGTCAGCAGCCCTCAGAGTGCTGACGGACTTCTGTGACCACAACCCCACTGTGGTAGCTCTCTCTCCGTTCGGGCTGTTTCCTACTATGAGTCCCCACAACCCAGCTTGGTTGGACCGTATGGATCACCTACAGGAGCTGTTGACACTAGCGGAGCCGCTAGATGTTACTCAGACGCTAGCTCATTGTCTTAACATGGTTTTCACACTTCAGGGGCTGCGCTATAATACCGCAGCGATTATTGGGTAGCGTTTGGAGGCATCTATGCAAGATTGGCAGCAGTTATCAGCAGCACATCAGCAGCTGAACTTTACACTTACTCAGATTCAGCAGGAGAATGACAGGCTGCGTGCTAGGAGATTCCAGTTAGAGCTAGAGAGAGGCGACCGCCTGCAGAGGACTGTAGACCTAGAGCCAGAGAATCATACCCTAGAGGAGAATGCCGATGTGTATGAGATTGAGAGGTTGACGCTACTTCAGAACATTGCTGATATGCAGCAGCAGGTGGAGGAGGCCGAGGTACGGTGGCGGCCTTGCGGGCTATAGTGGCCTTACGGCCACACGCGCTCCGCACGCAGCACACCGGAGGAGCAGCAGGATCTGTCTGGTCTGGATCAGACAAGCCAGGTAGGACCACCGTTGCTGACTCCCCCAGCTTCGCCTACGGACAGTGGTGCTTCGGTGGGCAACTAGGTTGCCGGGCAGCAGAACGGGTAAAAAGTTTCACTTTGTGAAGAAGAACACCCCAAACCCATCCCATCAATCTTCAACTAGATGTTGGACGATGAAGCCATCCCAGAGCAAACCCGCAGGGAACTTCCAGTTCTGCAATGCTCAGCAGCATGCTCCAAAGCCTAATGCACCACCTCGCAACGTTGGTGATCGTCGTTGCTTCAACTGTGGTCAGCGGGGCATTACATCAGCGAGTGTCCCAAGCCCAGGCAGATCAAACCCAACCCGCAGAATCAAGGTGCAGGAACCAAGCCTGCCACTCCGGCTAAGAAGCCTATGGTGCAAGTACGCCAGGGCAAGCCAAACTTCACTGCCATGAGTGATGTTCCAGAGGGAGTTTCAGTGCTCACGGGTGCATTCTCTATCAACGACACTCCTGTTAAGATTTTATTTGAATCCGGAGCTACCCAAAGTTTCATCAGTGAAAAACTGTTAGGCAAATTGGGTTTGAAGGGTTCTCATACCACTTCCGCTTATAAGATAATTACTCCGGGAGGGCAAATCACCTCTAATCTCTTAATCCGTGGAGTATGTTTGGGATTAGGTAGTAAAATCATTCCAACAAACCTTATCGTCATAAACTTGGTTGGTATGTGTCAGTGTTTTAGACCGGCAACCTACTAAGGGGAATACCCGAAGTAGATGAATGTGGCCTCGCCGAGATCGGTAACTCGAAGGAAGAGACACGTGGCACACAATTTAGACAAGTTCGGGCCGCGAGGTGCGTAATACCCTGCGTCCTGTATGCTGCGTAGCTCTGGATTGATTGGGTACGATTACAAGATGATGCAATCTTACGCCGTGAGATGAGATGATCGAGAGAGGGGTCCCTGCCTCGCCTTATATAGTCCGGAGGCGGGGTTACAAGTCGGTTCGGGGAGAGAGTACTAGTCGAGTACGTCTAGGAGTCTTCTATACGGTGCGGGACATGTACGGCTTCCTACCGCAGTACTTCTCCTCTCGTAGTCCTTGTGCTTCACGCCATCGGGTGCCGTGCGGCGCAAGTCGGGTAGTCCCAGGGGCCCACCGAGTAGTCGGTCCAGGTAGCCACCGAGGTAGTGGGCCCAGGGAGGTCCATACGACAAGCCCCCGAGTACTTTGTAGTCGAGAAGGATAGCTTCAAGTAGTCTTGACGGCCTTAACGAGTAGTCCCCAAGCGTCCTCGAGTACTACAAGTCAAAAGTCCTCAAGAGTAGTCGAAGCATCCCGAGGTTGGAATGTACTACAGCTGATGATTGAGCAATCCTGAAGTCTTCTCGAGTAGTCCCAAGCGTCCTCGAGTGCTGCCCTTGAAGGTCTTCAACAATGCCCGTGTTGTCTTGAAGCTGAAACTGATATGGAAGTGCGATTGCAAAATCGCACTCCATAAGGAGTAGCCCCTGAGCCTTAGGTTGAGTTGTAGACTCTGGCTGAGGGTCCATCTGAAGTTTTGGCAAGAAAATCCCGAAAAATCCGGAGAAAAACCGAAGGACACGTGGCACGGAGCCCCCGAGCCTTGAGTCGAGTACGTGTAGAATGTGTCCTGAGTTGCTCTTGAGTCTTGTCGCTACCCAGGAAGTCGAGTAGAAGTAGCCGAGCCCCCGAGATGAGGCGCGTCGACTAGTAGAAGTTGAAGGGTCAGGCGCCGCCGCTGAGTTAGCCGCGCGCAGACTTATCCATCCGGCCGTTGGAGGAGTCGTCGTTGACTTATAAATAGAAGCCAAAACCCTTACGGTTTTTCACCCAACGCATTCGCAACCATTCCTAGCAGATCTAGCCAGGAATACCCACCAGTGCGCACTACCGCTGTAGAGAGCTTGTAGATCCAAGTGCGCGCGCCCTAGAGAGCCATTGCTATAGCCCCCGAGCGAATGCACGTGAAGACCCCGTGCACCTGGAGAATGAAGCCTTCACCATCGAAGACCGCGAAGGCCACCGCTGGGAAAAAGAGGGCCCGTGAAGAAGCGGATCTGCTGCGGGGACATCGCCACCGGTATCTCCGCCGCGGCCAGATCCGAATCGCGAGTGGAAGAAATCCAAGGCGAAGACTGAAGACCTGCCGGCCTTTCTCAACAGTGGGTTCCTGCGGGAGAAGGAGGTGGACATGTGGAGAGTCGCCGCAGGGGATCCGTACCCCATGGAGAAAAATCCAGACGACATCCCGATGTTCGTGCGGTTCGCGGAGCGCGGACTATCTTTCCCGGCGAGCGACTTTTTCAAGGGGCTGTTGGGGTACTACGGCATCGAGTACCTCAACCTCAACCCCAACGGTATCTTCCACACCGCCGTTTTTGTTCATTTTTGCGAAGCCTTCTTGGAAATCAAGCCCCAATGGATCTTGTTCCGGAAGTTCTTCCGGGTGAAGGCTCAACCCAGCGCCAGCAATCCCCGAGTAGTCGGAGAAGCGGGGATCTAGATGAGGGAGGACGCGGTAGAGGAGTACCTCTCCTACAAGTTGATAGATTCCAATCAAGACTGGAAAGCCAAGTGGTTCTACGTCATGAACCACCACCCGGAGTTGCCGAAGCCCAGCGGGAAGCAGCCCAAGCACCGGCCATGGTGGAACTCGGAGCCGACGATGCAAGAAGGACTCCAGTTGCCTGAGTTGTTGGCTAAGATCAAGGCGCTGAGGGAAGCCGGGCTGAGGGCCGAACACGTGGCCTTCAGCTTCATGAAGCGAAGGGTGCAGCCGCTGATGGCCCACGACACCCTGGGGTACGAGTACACCGGCGACGACGACACATTGTGGATGCCTGGAGATGAAGTCGACGACGACGACATTGTTGATAGGCTGGCCCGGATCTTCAAAGACATGCCAGCGTACACGTCGTGCCCAGTACCAGAGTTCTCCGCCGCGCGCCCACCAAGTAAGGTTAGTAGCCGCATCCCTAGTCGAGTACTCATTACGTAAGAGTAGTCGCACTGATGAGTTGTGCTTCTTGCAGGATGACTTGACGAAGTTCGTCTCCGAGCCGGCGTCGCCTCCTCAGCTGGTCGAGGTCCCAGAAGAAGGGAAGGCCAAGGCCAAGGAGCGGCGCGAAGTTGGCGAGGGAGACGACACAGTTGTCGTTGAAGACACGTCCGATGAGGACGACGACAAGGAGACGCTGCAGGATCGCTTCCAGCTGCGGTCGAGGTTCAGCCGCCCTGGCTTGCCTCATATCCCTCTCGTTCAGGATCCACCGGCAAGCCTAGAGGCTAGTCTGCCCACGCCGCCAAGGAAGCCGCGCAATGTGGCCCGCAAACGTGTGCCAAGAAGTTGAAAGTCACGGAGACCATATCCCGAGAGGTAAGCCATCTTGAAGAAGGAAGTTGAGTACTGATGTCTCGAGTTTGTGTGTTGACGATGAAGTTTCCTTGCTTGCAGGAGATGCCACCTTCCGAGCCTATTGAGCAGGGCGACGAAGGCGACTGGGACACGGTGGAGGAGGCAGCTGGGGGTAGTCGTAGCCCAGCCCCCACTGTAGAAGAGCTCTTGGCACAGATGGAGCGCCAGCCCCCTGCTGCTCAGAGGAGCACAGAACCCGCTGCTGCTGTTGAAGAGGCAGCGGCCACAGAGGCGCAGGAGGAGGCGCCTGCCGAGGTGGGACTGGTCGACATCGCCAGTATCCTCGGCACCCCAACCGTGACGGTAGTCTGGTCGATCTTGTGAGTATTGATTCTTCGCGAGCAGTACTTGGATATGGTAGTCGTACTTGATTGACAACCGGTTTGTGTACTCTGCAGGAAATCGACGGACTCGTCCTGGGATGGGGATGAACCCGCTGCAGAGGTGGCGGAAGAAGAAGCTGCGCCGCCACCTGAGGAGTCTGCTCCCGTTCCCCAGGCAGAAGCCGAGGCGCCGGCTGCTGAGGCTACGTTGCCTGAGGCTAGCGTTGTTGAAGGTGAGTACTCTCTCGGGTGCGTGTAGCCCCGAAGAGTAGTCGTAGTTGCCAGATTTGACTGATACACTTGTCTTCTTATCGACAGGTGCTGAGGCCGGGGGAAGCGATATCCCGTCGGCGGTGCCCGTTGAAGATGTAGCACCAGGGACTCAGGAGGCTGCCGGAGAAGCCCCCGAGCCGATGGAGGTGGCCGCCAGAGAAGCCACCGCGACGACTGGAGGAGAAGGGGACGACGCGCTGCCAGAGGCTGCTCTGGAGGCGGTCGTCCGCTCTCCGAAGATCCAGGACGCGGAGCCAATCCGCTCGGCGCCGATGACCAAAGCCACTACAAGCAGTCGTGGCGGGCTCGAGCTGTTAGCAGATGATCTCATCGACCCGGCGATGGTGGCTCGGCACATGGAGGCGATGCGCCAGGCCGAGCAATGGATGAAGGTGAGTAGTCATAACACTTGAGTAGTCAATCCTTTAGTGTTGAGTACCCATTTGATATGTGTTGTCTGTGCAGGACGTCGCGGAGAGGTCCCGCCAAAAGTCCACCATGCTTCAAGGCTTCGGCAACGCAGTGCTCCGGGCGGAAGCCTTGGAGGAGCAACTCGTGAAGTCTCGGAAGCACGCCGCCGCTATGCAGTCGAAGCTAGACACCGCCTTCGCCAAGTACCACAATGACGTCCAAGAGATGCAGGCGAAGAGCGACGATCTGGTGCGGAAGAACAAGTCTCTTCGCAACAAGAACAAAGGTACACCGTTGTCTTGTTGAGTACTTATTGGAAGTACCTTGAAGTAGTCTGACCCGCTGTGCCTTGTTGATTGTAGAGCTTGAGACTCGAGTAGATCAGCTGAAGGCTTCAGAGACTGATCTGAAGAACCTCTTCTACCGGGAGCAGGAGGCCCGCCAGGTACTGGAGTACGATTATAAGGAGCTTGCTTACGAGTGGGACAAGCACATGGAGCTCCGTATTGCATCCGATTGTGACCTCGTCAACTGCTACAAATCCTTGCAGAAGCTGAACGAGGACTGCGAGAGGCTGCGGGCTCAACTCAAGGAACTCGAGGAAGTCGCGCTCCCCATCGCGAGGCTATTGGTGCCTCACCCTGGCGGTCCGAAGATAGCCCCACTGGTGGACCGGCGGAAGGAAGCCTCGAGCCGCCTGGCGACCTACGTGAAGCACTTGGCGAAGTCGATCCCGAACCAGGTGCTGGCCTTCATGAAGTCGTACTTCCCGAAGGCCCCCGTGGACGTAGTCGCCGGCGGACTAGCCGCCAACTGCACGGACGAGTAGTATGCGGGGCTGCTGGAGCAGATGGCGCCCATTGCGGAACAAGTCGCCGACAAGCTTAATCTCCAGTAGTCCTATAATAGTTAGCTCGCAGCAGTAGTTGTACTAAAACAATTGTAATGAAATTGTTTAAGTATGAATGAAGTCAACTTCCATGAATGAGTACTCGTTATCGCGATCTCTGAGTGCGGAGTCCCATCATGAAGTCGCCGCGAGTAGTCGTACTCAGCGGTAGTCCCGTTGAGGGAAGTGGACAGTAACACAGTTGATAGAGAATCGAACTTTATTACTGAAGAAGTACACCTGGGTGGCCAGGGCCGTTGTTACAGAGTAGTCGCCAGGACCCGGAGGCCGCTTACAGCTAAGTAGTGCTAGGGCGTGTAGCTGCTTACAGCAGTAGATCCGTAGTAGCCGTGTAGGCTGGATCTAGGAGTACATGGTCTCTCAGTAGATCGCTGCTAGAGTCCTTTGTCGCTCGTCGCAGCCCAGGATCCCTAGGTAGCCGCATGGGCTGGATTCTGGAGAGGAGTAGTCCGGAGAGCGGTGCCCGGACCGGAGGCCGCTTACAGTGAAGGAGTAGTCCGGAGACTGGTGCCTCGACCCGGAGGCCGCTTACAGCGGAGGGATCTTGATGTAGTCGTGTAGACTTGAGCCCCCAGGGTAGTCGTGTAGACTAGGCGTAGAACCGACAGAGTTGGTCGACGTTCCACGAGTTGTTGACGTCTTCGCCTTCAAGTGTCTGGAGGCAGTAGGAGCCCGGTCCAGTCACCTTTGCAACTGTGAAGGGACCTTCCCAAAGCGAACTGAGCTTATGTAGTCCTTCCGTGTTCTGGATGCGACGGAGGACAAGATCGCCAACGTTGAAGGAGCGTTCCTTGACGTTGCGATCATGGTAGCGTCGGATACCCTCTAGGTACCTTGCTGATTGGACGAGGGCAGCGCAGCGAGCTTCTTCGAGTCTGTCGATGTCAACTCGTCTTCTGTCTTCAGAGACGCCTTCGTCGTAGTGCTCCACTACTGGTGAGTCCCACATGACATCAGCAGGGAGGATTGCTTCGGAGCCGTAGACCAGAAGTATGGGGATTGCCCCGTTGGCTTGGAGGGCTGAGTACGTAGCCCCCATAGTGCATTGGGTAGTTCCCTGATCCACTTCCCTCCTTTGGAGTTAGCGGCGTCGTGTAGCCGTTTTTTGAGAGCGTCGAGCACCATCCCGTTGGCGCGCTCGACTTGTCCGTTGGCCCTAGGGTGGGCAACTGAGACATATCGGACGTCGATCCTGTTGTTCTCGCAGTACTCCCAGAATTGGTGATTGTTGAAGTTGGAGCCCAGGTCTATGATGATGCGATTGGGTAGTCCGTAGCGATGCACGAGTTCATCCAGGAAGTCGAGTACTCTGTCAGCCTTGGGGCATGTGACCGGCTTGACCTCGATCCACTTGGTGAACTTGTCGATGGCCACCAATACTCTGTCGAATCCACCTGGCGCAGTTGGTAGTGGCCCAATCATGTCGAGCCCCCAGCAGGCGAAAGGCCAGGTTGGCGGTATGGTGACTAGCTTGTAGGCTGGGACGTGTTGCTGCTAGGCGAATTATTGGCACCCTTGGCACCTTCTGACGAGTTCTTCGGCGTCACCCAGATCTGTGGGCCAATAGAAAGCTCGTCGGAAGGCCTTGCTGACCAGCGTGCGAGAGGACGCGTGGTTGCCGTAGACGCCTTTGTGGATCTCCTCCAAGATGTCCTTGCCTTCTTGTCTGGGGACACACTTCATGAGTACTCCGGAAGATGCGCCCCGCCTGTAGAGTTTGTCTCCGATGAGGACGTAGGACTTGGCGCGGCGGATGAGTTGCTCCGCCAAGTTCTTGTCCGAGGGAACCTTCTGCTCGCTGAGGTAGTCGATGAAGGGCTGCCTCCAGTCCACGTCGATCATCATGACCTCCTGGCCAGCCAGGGGATGCGCTGGGACAGTGGTCGGTGGCGCTGGCTCCAGGATGGATGGCGCGTGAACCTCGTGGACGAAGACACCCGCTGATACTTGAGCGCTAGTGGAGCCAAGCTTTGACAGGACGTCTGCTGCAACGTTGTTGTCACGGACGACATGGTGGAACTCGAGACCGTAGAACTTGTTCTCGAGCTTGCGGACTTCTAGGCAGTAGGTGTCCATGTTCTCCTTGTTGTGGTCCCAGGACTTGTTGACTTGGTTGATGACCACTGCGGAGTCGCCGTAGACTAGTAGCCGCTTGATGCCCAGTGAAGCCGCGAGGCGGAGCCCGTGTAGCAGAGCTTCGTACTCGGCTTCGTTGTTTGAGACCCTCCAGAAGATCTGCAGGACGTACTTGAGTTGTTCGCCCGTTGGATAGATCAAGAGTACTGCACCTGTGCCCTCGAGGTTGAGTGAGCCGTTGAAGTACATCACCTAGTGCTCTGGACGCTCGGTTGGAGTAGGTAGCTGATTCTCCCGCCACTCCGCCATGAAGTCGACTAGTGCCTGCGACTTGATGGCTGTGCGTGGCTTAAAGTCGATGTTGAGGGTGCCGAGTTCGACTACCCACTTGGAGATTCTTCCACTAGCATCTTGGTTCCGCAGGATGTCGCCGAGCGGGTAGTCGGTGACGACGGAAATCGAGTACTCCTGGAAGTAGTGTCGTAGCTTCCGCGAGGTGATGAGCACTGCGTACAGAAGCTTCTGTACGGGCTGGTAGCGTGTCTTGGATTCTGATAGGACCTCGCAGACGAAGTAGACTGGTCGCTAGACTGGGTAGACGTGGCTGTCTTCCTGCCGCTCGATGATGATGACAGTACTGACCATGTGAGTAGTCGCAGCGAGGTAGAGCAGTAGCTGCTCGCCTTTGCGAGGAGCCGTGAGCACTGGTGGCTTTGATAGGAAGTCCTTGAGCTGAGCAAGGGCTTGGTCCGCCTCTGGAGTCCACACGAACTTCTCTTGGTGCTTGAGTAGTTTGAAGAAGGGGAGCCCCCGTTCTTCGAGCTTCGAGATAAATCTGTTCAGGGCCGCCATGCACCCGGTCAGCTTCTGGACGTCTTTGATGCACGTGGGAGCTTTCATGCTGGTGATGCCAGAGATCTTCTCGGGATTGGCTTCGATGCCGCGGTGGCTGATAATGAAGCCGAGTAGTTTGCCCGAAGGTATGCCGAAGACGCACTTGTTCGGGTTGAGCTTCCAGCGGTACTCGCGCAGGGATGCGAAAGTCTCTTTAAGATCGTCGATGAGGGTACTGGAGTTTCTGGTCTTGACGACCACGTCATCCACGTAGGCTTCGACGTTCTTGTTGAGTTGCCTCTTGAAGCAGGCCTGGATAGCTCGTTGGTATGTGGTGCCGGCGTTCTTCAACCCGAAGGACATGGTCGTGTAGCAGTACGCGCCAAACGGGGTGATGAACGCGGTCTTCTCCTGGTCTTCTTCCTTGATCGCGATCTGGTGGTACCCGGAGTAGCAGTCGAGGAAGAGAGAGCAGGTCGCAGCCTGCCGTGGAGTCGATGACTTGGTCAATCCGCGGAAGCCCGAAGGGGTCCTTGGGGCAGTACTTGTTGAGGTCGGTGTATTCGACGCACATCCTCCACTCGTTCGAGTTCTTCTTGCGGACGAGGACGGGGTTGGCGAGCCACTCAGGATGGAAGACTTCTTTGATGAAGCTGGCCGCGAGTAGTTTGGTGAGTTCCTTCTTGATGGCGTCCCGTCTGTCGTCGGCGAAGCGGCGGAGGTGTTGGCGCTTCGGGGTTGCTTTAGGATTGACGTTGAGGGAATGCTCGATCAACTCCCTGGGCACCCCTGACATGTCCGCTGGCTTCCACGCGAAGATGTCGCGGTTAGCCCGGAGGAAGTTGATGAGCGCGTCTTCCTATTTGGGGTCGAGACCCGCCCCGATGGTGGTGGTCTTGCTTCCTCGTCGCTCGTCCCGAGGTCGATTGTCTTGACCGAACCTCATCGGTCGGGCGAGGCTTGTTAGCTTTGTCCGACTTCTCTGGGATGTCGAGTTCACTTGGGGCAAGCTTCTTCGACGCAGCGTAGATCTCCATCATTGCATTGGGTACTTGATTTGTGGAGCCAATCTCCACAGCTTTCGTGTCGCAGTCGTGCGAGATCTTCAAGTCCCCTTGCAGTGAGAGTACACCTGCTGGACTTGGCATCTTGAGTACCAAGTAGGTGTAATGGGGTACCGCCATGAACTTGGTGATAGCCGGTCTGCCGAGGATGGCATGGTAGGACGTCTCGAAGTCCGCAACCTCGAACTTGACGTACTCGTTACGATAGTTGTCCCAAGATTCCCCAAAGGTAACTGGCAGGACCAATGAGCCTAGTGGGATGGCCGCGTTCTCGGGGACGATGCCGTAGAAGGGCGAGGTGCTCTTCGTGAGCATGTGGGTGATGTCGAGCCCCATCTTCTTTAAGGTCTTGGCGAAAAGGACGTTAAGCCCGCTTCCACTGTCGATGAGGACCTTGTTAAGCTTGGAGCCCGCGACCACCGGCTTCAGGACTAGTGGGAACCGTCCTGGTTCAGAGAAGCTTGTCCACTGATCCGGGCGGGAGATGGTAATGGGTACCTCCGACCACCTGAGAGGGGTCGGAACCGTTGGTTCAATGCTCATGACTTCTCGATGGGTAGCCTTTTGTTCCCGTCTGCTGGGTAGTCCACCGAAGAGGACGTTGACTGTCTTGTCGGGTTCCTGGAAGTCATCATTGCCTCCGTCGTTCTTCTTCTTGCCTTTCTTGTCATGAGGGTGCGGTGGCTCTGGAATACTCTTGAGTGCTCGCCTGAGTTGGTAGCACTGCTCGGTGGTGTGGTTGCTGTCCAGATGCCACGGTCACTTCTCTTTCAGCAAGTCTTTGAAGCCGCCAGAGGTGTTCTTCGAGTTCTCTTTCGCAGGGCACTGGATAGCCGCGACAGTGTTGTCTGGCTTGCGCTTGCGGTTGGGACCCAAGTAGTTGTTGTTGTTGCGACCGCCTTGGTTCCCGTTGTTGTTGCTGCCACCGCCCGTGTTCTGCTTGCTCTTGCCACAGATGGCATCATACTTGGCATTGCTGCCACTGCCGCCGCCCTGGTTCTGCTTGGTCTTGCCACGAATGGTGTCGTACTTAGCGTTGGCCTTGTCTTCTTCATCCGCCCAGGACGTGATCATATCCTTGAGATGGGGGATGGACTTGGGGTGGCGGCGACCGAAGTCTTCGAAGGTGCAACGGTGGTAGAGACCGTCTTGGAAGAGGTCGATGACCTCCTTGTCAGTGACGTCGACTACGGTGGCGCGCTTGTCGAAGAAGCACCGCATGTACTTGCGAAGGGTCTCGCCCTGTTCCAGCTTCACCATAGCCAGGTCCATGCGAGTACCCGATCGGCCCATAGCGCCCGCAAAGTTGTTGGTGAACTGCTCCTTCAGCTGGTCCCACTTGTCGATCGAGTGCTTGTCCAGCGACTCGAGCCATGTGAGTGGAGCTTGGTCCAGGCAGAAGGGGAAGTAGAGGCACTTGGTGTCGTTATTGCCACCAGCGTTCTCGATGGAGAGGGCGTAGCATCTGAGCCACTGGATAGGATCCTGCTTCGCGTCGTACTTGGTGATTCCCAGAGGTTTGAACTTGTCCGGGAGGAGTAAGTTGTGAAGCCGAGGAGAGAAGGCGGGGAAGTCGTCATTGTCGCCTGCTGTGGCGGACTTCTTCCACCGTAGTTCTTCAATCTTCTGGTGGGCGTCGTAGCCGCCCTGTGAGGCTCCGGAGGCGTGGCAGTTTGCGTGGTCTCGACCGCCGCGACCGCCTCCGCCACCGGCCCTCCTGTTGGCCCCATGGTTGGCGCTTCCGCCGTCACTGCCGCCGCCGCCAGGATCGCGGTGAGGGATGATCTCGCGATCGCCACCAGCAGCTGCGGCACTGTTGCCAGCCTGAGAGGGTCCGCCGGCGTTGGCACGAGTACGGTTGGGCTGAGCCGGCAGCTCGGCTCGAGTACGGTTACGGCCGAGGTCCGCGCTGCGACTTGTAGCATCGTTGTCGCGGTTCCTGGCGGGGGGCGGCTGGGTGACCCTATTGTCGACTCACATGAAGTAAGCGTCTTCTGCGAGCTTAGCGATGACTTCTCCAGCACGTATCCCCTAAGCTTGGCATGCGATCGCTGTGATCGACATGAGGCATTGCTCTGGGGTGGTGTGTACCCTGCTCTCGACGGCTTCGAGAGCTTCTGCGAGGTTGCGGATGGGGAGGTTGTCTCGGAGATGCCGGCGCCATTCGTTCCGCTTTCTGTTACGCTCACGTCGAGTGTCCCTGTTGGCGTCGATCTCATCCGCGGATGCTTCAGCAGACATCTCGTCTGCGGAGATGTATTCAAGGTACCGGTCCTCTGCCGTCCCTGAAGGTCCTGGCGTGTCGCCGGCAGCCATGAAGACTTGGCGATCGGGGTTGCCAAGGCTGGAGTCAGAGCTTGCCACCTCAGTTGGAGAGTACTCCTCAGTTTGAGTGAGTGGTGTTCCCTCCTGGAATGAAAGCGAGTCGAGGTAGGCGACGTAGCGTGAGTTGCCACTTATCAGGTCGGCGGGCTTGCGGTCCGGCCAATAGACGAATCTCCCAGCGGACGTGGATGTTATAACCAGCCCAGAAGCCGGCCCTGATAAGGGCTTCTCAGTAGAGTTGTCCTCGGACTCGGGATCCTCAGGGTCCGACCCGAAGTCGAACTCGTACGCGGAGTCCGAGTAGAAGCCGGATAGGGGGTTGGAGTCAGAGGCGTGGCCGGGAGCGGTGCCGGAGTCCGAGTTGTACTCGGGTACGGGCTCCTTGCCGGCCCGGCGTGTGGAGGGAGCCTCCGTGCGGGCCCTACTGAGGTTGCGGGGGTCACGAGTGGAGCGCTCGCGGGGTGGTGAAACCACATGCGATGGCTGAGTAGCCGGCTCGCATGCGATAGCCCACGGGGACATCGAGTTCGAGTTGGAAGCGGATCCGAGCTCGAAGTCGGCGTGTTGGTCGAAAAGCGAAATTTCGCCGAACTTGCCGGCGAGTTCGCCCGTGACTACTTCGGGAAGCGTCACGAAGCCAGTCTCCGGGTTGGACGGCATGGTGAGGCAGCGTTGGAAAGATCCGGCGCCGTCGGCAGTGCAGACCCAGGCACCGAAGACGAAGGTGTCGCCGCGGTTGAAGGCGACGGTTGGCTTGATGTAGATAGGAGCTGTCGAGTTGGCCATGTGATCTCGGGCGAGAGCCCCTACCTGGCGTGCCAGCTGTCTGTGTTTTAGACCGGCAACATACTAAGGGGAGTACCCGAAGTAGATGAATGTGGCCTCGCCGAGATCGGTAACTCGAAGGAAGAGACACGTGGCACAAAATTTAGACAGGTTCGGGCCGCGAGGTGCGTAATACCCTACGTCATGTATGTTGCGTAGCTCTGGATTGATTGGGTACAATTACAAGATGATGCAATCTTAAGCCGTGAGATGAGATGATCGAGAGAGGGGTCCCTGCCTCACCTTATATAGTCCGGGAGGCAGGGTTACAAGTCGGTTCAGGGAGAGAGTACAAGTCGAGTACGTCTAGGAGTCTTCTATACAGTGCGGGACATGTACAGCTTCCTAACCGAGTACTTCTCCTCCGTAGTCCTTGTGCTTCACGCCATCAAGTGCCGTGCAGTGCAAGTCGGGTAGTCCCAGGGGCCCAGCGAGTAGTCGGTCCTGGTACCCACTGAAGGACCGATACGGCGAACCAGAGAGGGGGGGAGTGAATGGGAGCCGATAAAAATTCTTCTCGATGGAGATGAAAACTCCAACAAGACGAACACGGCTTCCAACACACGTCTCCGACTCACTACCCAAGTTGGCCAAGCCCACGTAGCCACTGGAGTGCCACTGGACCTAGGAACCAACACACACGACCTTCCGACTCGAGAACGCAGCGGAACAACAAACCCCGAGTCTACGGAGACCCACACCGGTCGGACCGGTGAGCACCACCGGTCGACCGGTCCCCGCCGGTGAAACCGAGCAACTTCCACTAAGTGGCTCTACACCGGTCGACCGTGAGACACACCGGTCGGACCGATGGCGACCGAAAGCCCCCAAGGCACCAAACAAGCCAACCGACCACCAAACGGACCCAAACTCGAAACAAGAAGCAACACGGGACAACAACGAACACACCAAGACGTTCACCCGAGCAAAAACCCACAAGGGCTTGCACCGGTCGGACCGGTCAAGAGCACCGCCGACCGGTGTAGCTCGGGCGCCTCGGGATGAACAACGACCCGCGGTCAACTCCCCCAAATCCAAATCTCGATCTCCCGAATCGCTCCACGGACTTGAACAAGACTTTGGGGATATCATGAACACCTCATGAGGAGTTCATAGCCAAGTTTAATCCCACCAAATCTCGTCCAAAAAGGAGGAATCGAAGAAATCCCGCCGAAAGCACTTCCAACCCAAGAACTCAAGAAACCCCAAAATCGAGCACCTTTTCTCACGGATTTGGGAGGGGAATCACAGCCCAAAGAACCACGAAGGGTTCCCACAAATTTCCCCCATCAAATCCCCAAGAGAAAAGCCTCGAAAACACCCCAAAGAAATCACGAAGAGAGGGCTCCGAAAATCACCACCAAGAACAACCAGAAAAACACATCCAAACCTTGAGGAACCACGCCGAATCATCTATACATGAAACAAAGGTTCGTACAAGGTCTAGCAAGCCGCCCGATCATCCATCCCTCTCTACAAGATCTCTCCGTGAAGCTCCCTTGCTAGTCCTAAGGAAAACCTAAGGAAAATAGGTGGAAAATAGGAAAACTAATGAGCTAGGGTTCCAAGAGTTGGCTGCCAACCTCTCACCTCTTGGGTTATATAGGCGGCAACCGAATGTCTAAAATGCCCCTCTCTACTAACTAGGGATACATGCCCCTCAAGGGCGGATTCGGAATTCTTGATGTCTTCACCATCGGACGGATGCCCGCGACCGCACCTCGCGTAGCCTCGACGCAAGCCATGCGATCCCGACGCGTGTCCTCCGCTTCGAAGATTCGGACCGCGTCGTCGCACACCGGTCCGACCGGTGCTCCTCACCGGTCAGACCGGTCCCCACCGGTCGACCGGCCGACCCACCGGTCCGGGGACGGTCCGGTGCCGCCGCACCTCCATCTTCGGTTCTCCGGTCTTGGCTTTGTGGATCAACCAAGGAACCCGGTGGTTTTCTCGGTGAACCACCGAAACCCCGCGAACTCGGTGTAGCCTCCGCCAATCTCCACTCATGACTTGGCTCCCACGTAGTTCCGGCTCGACCTTGGTTTTGAGGCTCAACCAAGAAACCGTCCACGACTTCATCTTCTTGTTCATGCCACCATGCGGCCCGCACTTGACCCCGCCGGCCACCGGTCCCTCGAACGAAGCCTACTTGTCTTCTCCACACCCGGAGGCCTCACCGGCGACGACCTTTCGCGCTTGTTCTTCACCCGCACCAACACGAGTCAAGTCGCAACTCGCACCCGCAATACTTAGCCAAGAATCGGTCCACACAACGTTGTCAATCACTCATCACACAAGGAAGCGACCATCCACCGGTCCTCGAACCACACATGGTCCTCAATCTCCCCCTTGATGAGTGCATTGACAACACCCACACGAAAGTAACAAGAGAGAAAAGAAAAAGAAAAGAAACGAACAAAAAGAAACTCCAACAAGCGATCGAAAGCCAAACAAAGGCAAAAAGCAAGATCACTTGAAGAAGATAAGTCTCGGACCCCTTAGGCAAGGGCAACGGCTCGACACATCCGAGACAAAGCAAAGCTCAAGCAAAGAGCACAAACCACCGAAACAAAGCTCGAAAACTCTCAAAGAGCTCCCCCTGCACACATGCAAGCTCCCCCCGAACCAATGCAACTCCCCCCGGACTAATGCATGCAAGACACCACTTGAAAACAAAGGGCCGCAACAAACCAGCCCCGACCGGTCGACCGGTCAACACCACCGCCGACCGGTGTGCAACATGTGAACAGAGCGCAGCTCACACCGGTCAGACCGGTGACCCTGACCGGTCAGACCGGTGCTCAACAGAGCCCAGAAATGGCTCGAAACCACCTGAAAACCTTCTAAACACGCCCAGCAAGCCATTTCAAGCACAAACTTCTCCCCCTTGTTGGCAATGCATGAATCAAGCCAAAAATGCAAAACTTTCAACCTAGAGCTTCTCAAATATGCAAAATTCAACAAAGAATGCTACACATGTCCAAATGAGCAAGTTAGGTATTCTACGGCTTCGTATCGATCTCAACTACATGATCACCAAGTTTCACAACCATTGGACGAAGCTAAGATGAATTTTGGCAATTTTGCGAAAACTTGCCTCTCATGAGCAAAGTCCTAAACATGATCAAAGCATATCAAAATGGCAAAGCCACACAAACTTCATGCTAGGACAGCTATTCTAACCATAAGACCATCACAAACACCCACAAGCACCTCATGTCATGTCAAAGCCACCGAGCCATGTGCCTACTTCTATTTATGAGACTTCTCATTGGTAGGCATCATGCAACGGTTTAGCACCCAAAGCAAATTAAATTCAGCACATATGACATGGGAGCATATTTTCCAAGCATTTTTCATTTCATTTTCAGATTTGTAAATGGTACATGAAATGTCTTTGCGACAAAAAGGAACTTATGCTCCTCCACAAGATAAGTCAAGAGGGCTAAACATTCATGATGGCAAATGAGCCTTTGGCCCCATATGATCAATAAACTAGCTATCCAACCACAAATTAAGCATAGCAAGGCCACAAAAACATGTCAAGAGCATGTAAAGGCATTTACACATGAGAGAGCATACATGTAACATTTTTCAAAAGCATAGCTATCAACCATGGATTATTCATCAAGATCATCAAGAGCTAAGCCAAACTAACCGTAGCATACCAAACAAGCTCACAAAGACATATATCTCATTCCATGGTGAACAATGTATATGAGAGAAGCTTTTCCTAACCAATGCATATGATACAAAATGCATGCAATCTAAGAGACAAGGATGCCTATACATCATGTTACATATGCCATGCGAAAATGCAAGAAATGCACAAAGGAAAGCTATACATATGCTACAAAGGAGCTCCCACACACCAAGCTCACAAACGACCGGCTCCTCGAGGGGAGGCAAAAAGGGCTCGACACCACCGCAAAAAGCAAGGGAGCACAAACTTCACAAGCTCCCCCTAACCTCATGCATTAAGGCCAAAGAGCATACAAATCTCACCTTACACACATGAGATAGGGCAAAGAGCAAAAAGAACCAAGTGGCTTGACCAAGGCCACACACTTGAAGGTCACAAATTCACTTACCTTTATCATTTCTTCACAAGTCACTCATCCTTGTCCACCATCCCCGAAAGTGATGTACCTCTATGTCACCACCGGGATATGAGGCCGAAGAACCACCCCCCGATATCAACCAAATGTTCTCCGGCCATCCACCCGCAACTCAAAACCAAGAGCGAGAGCGAGCAACCGACTCAACACCGGGGTTAGTTCCAAATGTGTAAAACCGGTTGCCTAGCCATTTGCTCGAAAGTGGGGTTAGCAAAAACCAAACCATCTTTCCTACCAAAGCTACCTCCACGAACACCACCACGGTAACCACCATGAGGGAACCAACCCTCTCGCACCGGAGGAGGACCAAAACCACGAGAGAAAGCCCGTGGACCATCCCTCCTATCCTTCTCAAAGCCATGACTCCTCCCATCCCCGTAGTGAGCTCGAGGGGGAGAATGCCTAGCAACCGGCCTCCCCGCAAACTTTCCCGGACCAACCACCGTAACCACGACCTCCCGTAAATAACCCTCGCACCCGTACGAGCACGAAACCCAAACCGTCGCCGCTCGTCCGGAGCTCGCACCGGCCCGACCGGTGCTCCACACCGGTCCGACCGATGTAGCCCGGCGGCGCACCTCCAACAGCCCTTCCGCTCTCCCCAAGCCCGAACTGACCTCACACTCGCCTTGGCCCTGGGCAACTGCACACGAGGCTCAAGTACACCATCGAAATGGTGGTACTTGTCCTTGTTAGCCCACTCCTTCGCCATTCTCTCCTCACGCTTCCTCTTGAAGCAAAACGCTCTCTTGTGACCATCCTTCCCACAAAACTCACAATGGAAACGGATCGATCTGGGCTTAGGCTTGGGATGAGGCTCTTCACAAGGCTTCTCACTTGGTTTCTCACTAGGCTTTTCACTTGCCTTCTCACTCGGTTTTTCTCTTGGTTGGTTTGGCTTGGATGCAAACTTGTCTTTGGGTGTGGGTTGTGGTGGAACTGAAACATTCCCAAATTTCCTTTCTCTCTCACCACTGCCCTCACCAACCTTATCCAATCCCAAAGCCCAACCGTCAAAGCGTTTACAACTAGCAATCATCATACCAAGCTGAGGTTCTTGACTCGACAACCAACTCAGTGCTTCACGCAACTTATCATTCTCATCTTGCAAGCGACCAACACATTTTGCAAGATCCAAATTCTTCATAGCATGCAACTCACATGTAGAGCAAGAAGTAGGAATAGGCACTTTCAAATCAGCCTCAAGCGAAACAATGCGAGAACGGAGCTCAAGAATTTTCTCATGCAAACTAGGGCAAGAAGTGCAAGCACCAAGCAAAGTGGGTCTAGATTGTAGCTCGGCCAACTCAACCCTAAGCACATCTAGTTCCTCACACTTGGAGGCATACTTCTCCCTAAGATCAGTCCAAGTCAGCCAGAAAACAGAGCAATCGAGACAATCGTTCTCATCCGAAACAACGGGGCTAGCCTTAAGGGAATCAATCTCAAGCTTGCTATCAAGCACCCGTGTCTCTAGCTCGCCCACTCTAGTCCTAGCATCCTCGAGTGAAGATCTAAGCTCCTTCCTAAGCTTCTTAGCCTCTCTAAGCATGTGATCGCGATTATCAAGCAAGTCAACCAACTCCTCATTCTCATTGCGCAAAGAGGAGAGCTCATCACATACCTCATCCTCGGAATCCAAATCCGAGGCGTCCCTCCGGCTTCTCTTGTCGCTCGAACCGCGAGCCATGCCGCGAAGTCGTCCTTGAGGCTTAGGCCCGTCACACAAAGGCCGTTGAGATACTTGCCAAAGTTCTTCTTCTTCCTCCTCTTCTTCTCATCCTCTTCGTCTTCATCACTCGAGCTTGAAGACGTGTCCTCGAATCGGACTCGATGTCGCTTGATCTCTTCATCTTCTCTCGAGACCGTGTCTTCTTCCCATGTCCATGATCCTTCGTCTTGGGCTTCTTCTTCTTGTCCTTGAACTTGTGCTTGTCGGGGTCGTTCACCTTCGACACTCGGCGAAATAGTGTCCAGCCTTGCCGCACTTGAAGCATGTCCTCGTCTTCCTCCTCATGTTCACTCGGTTCTCGTGCAGCCTCTCGAACCGCCTCGTCAGGAGCGCCACCTCGTCCTCTCCAAGCTCGTCGAACTCCTCATCTGGCATAGACATCAAAGAGGAGAAAGAGAACATCCTAGTGGATGGATTAGTGTTAGCCTTTCCTTTCGAACCACCAACGAGGGCAAGACTCTGGAAATCAGTCGATCCCTCGAGCTTGGCGCTCATGCCCCTATCCACCTCGGCCCGACTTGAGCTTCGAGAACAGCTCGTTCACCGTCAGAGTGTCATACTTCTTCGACTCCACAATGGCCTCGAACTTTCCGCCCCAAATCGTACGATCCAAAGAGTGTAAGAGCTTGACCGCTCTATCATGATCATCGTACGGGAGCACGTCCACATTAGCCCTCATGTTGTTCACAACCACCGTGAACCTCTGAAACAAGGCATCGATGGACTCACCGGGGAGATGAGTGAAGTTCTCGTACTCTCTCCGGTAGGTCGCATACATCCGTGCTCGAACTCCGGGCGTTCCCAACATGCGCCTCCTTCAACACCGCCCAAATCCTACAAGCCAAGTGCTCGGTGTGCACCCGATCGAACTCGGCCGACACAAAGCACGAAACAAGTAGTCGACCGCCTTATTGTTGGCGTCGAAGCCGTCCCCTCGATCCCGGAGCGAGGAAATCAACCTACCGGACATAGCCCGTGTCCACCGTGACATCCCAAAGGATCCGACCCTTTCCGCGGAGAAAAGCACCCATCCGCTTGCTCCACATCTGGTAGTTCTTGCCATCGAAGTGTGGAGGACCCGAACCCCGTTCCTGGTACGCCATCCTTGGATCTTAGACTGGTTAGAGTCAACAAAGACCCGAACCGGCTCTGATACCACTTGAAGGACCGATACGGCGAACCAGAGGGGGGGAGTGAATGGGAGCCGATAAAAATTCTTCTCGATGGAGATGAAAACTCCAACAAGACGAACACGGCTTCCAACACACGTCTCCGACTCACTACCCAAGTTGGCCAAGCCCACGTAGCCACCGGAGTGCCACCGGACCTAGGAACCAACACACACGGCCCTTCCGACTCGAGAACGCAGCGGAACAACAAACCCCGAGTCTACGGACCCACACCGGCGGACCGGTGAGCACCACCGGTCGACCGGTCCCCGCCGGTGAACCGAGCAACTTCCACTAAGTGGCTCTACACCGGTCGGACCGGTGAGACACACCGGCCGACCGATGGCGGCACTCGAAAGCCCCCAAGGCACCAAACAAGCCAACCGACCACCAAACGGACCCAAACTCGAAACAAGCAGCAACACGGGACAACAACGAACACACCAAGACGTTCACCCGAGCAAAAACCCACAAGGGCTTGCACCGCCGACCGGCCAAGAGCACCGGGCGACCGGTGTAGCACCGGCAACTCGGGATGAACAAGACCCGCGGTCAACTCCCCCAAATCCAAATCTCGATCTCCCGAATCGCTCCACGGACTTGAACAAGACTTTGGGGATATCATGAACACCTCATGAGGAGTTCATAGCCAAGTTTAATCCCACCAAATCTCGTCCAAAAAGGAGGAATCGAAGAAATCCCGCCGAAAGCACTTCCAACCCAAGAACTCAAGAAACCCCAAAATCGAGCACCTTTTCTCACGGATTTGGGAGGGGAATCACAGCCCAAAGAACCACGAAGGGTTCCCACAAATTTCCCCCATCAAATCCCCAAGAGAAAAGCCTCGAAAACACCCCAAAGAAATCACGAAGAGAGGGCTCCGAAAATCACCACCAAGAACAACCGGGGAAAAACACATCCAAACCTTGAGGAACCACGCCGAATCATCTATACATGAAACAAAGGTTCGTACAAGGTCTAGCAAGCCGCCCGATCATCCATCCCTCTCTACAAGATCTCTCCGTGAAGCTCCCTTGCTAGTCCTAAGGAAAACCTAAGGAAAATAGGTGGAAAATAGGAAAACTAATGAGCTAGGGTTCCAAGAGTTGGTCGCCAACCTCTCACCTCTTGGGTTATATAGGCGGCAACCGAATGTCTAAAATGCCCCTCTCTACTAACTAGGGATACATGCCCCTCAAGGGCGGATTCGGAATTCTTGATGTCTTCACCATCGGACGGATGCCCGCGACCGCACCTCGCGTAGCCTCGACGCAAGCCATGCGATCCCGACGCGTGTCCTCCGCTTCGAAGATTCCGGACCGCGTCGTCGCACACCGGTCGACCGGTGCTCCTCACCGGCCGACCGGTCCCCACCGGTGCCGACCGGCGGACCCACCTGGTCGGGCCCGGTGCCGCTGTCGCACCTCCATCTTCGGTTCTCCCGTCTTGGCTTTGTGGATCAACCAAGGAACCCGGTGGTTTTCTCGGTGAACCACCGGAAACCCCGCGAACTCGGTGTAGCCTCCGCCAATCTCCACTCATGACTTGGCTCCCACGTAGTTCCGGCTCGACCTTGGTTTTGAGGCTCAACCAAGAAACCGTCCACGACTTCATCTTGCTGTTCATGCCACCATGCGGCCCGCACTTGACCCCGCTGGCCACCGGGTCCCTCGAACGAAGCCTACTTGTCTTCTCCACACCTGGAGGCCTCACCGGCGACGACCTTTCGCGCTTGTTCTTCACCTGCACCAACACGAGTCAAGTCGCAACCTGCACCTGCAATACTTAGCCAAGAATCAGTCCACACAACGTTGTCAATCACTCATCACACAAGGAAGCGACCATCCACCGGTCCTCGAACCACACATGGTCCTCACCCACCGAGGTAGTGGGCCCTGGGAGGTCCATACGACAGTATGGATGTTATCTTAGGAATGGAGTGGATGACCCAGCATAAGGTGATTCTAGATATATCAGATAGGGTCGTAGAGTTCAATTCTCCTACGGTCGGGCACACAACCTTGTACCTACCTTTCAAGGACGGTACCGACTCTTGTGCCTGTGTGACCATTATCTCCTCTCTTGATGAAATTCCAGTAGTATGTGAGTATCCGGATGTCTTTCGTGATGAGTTGCCTGGTATGCCACCAGACAGAGATGTCGAGTTTGTAATCGAACTCCAACCGGGTACCGCACCCATTTCCAAAAGACCTTATCGTATGCCACCCAAAGAATTAGCCAAGCTGAAAACTCAACTCCAGGAATTGTTAGATAAGGGTTATATTCGCCCGAGCCTAAAGCCTTTCATGTCTAGATTGGTGAGTAGTTATCACCGACGGGTAAGTCTTGCTGAGTATTAGTATACTCAGCCTTGCTATAATATGTTGATCCAGGTAATGCTTTCGGTGATGTGTGGCCCGGAGAGATCCCGCCGGCCGGGAGGCGGAGTGGGTGGAGGACGACTACTGAGAGCATCATGGATGGCCTCCCGTGGTGTTGCCGCTTCCAGTTAGTTTAATTCTGCTATTTCAAAAACTCTGAACTACTTCTTTATGGCAAAAACTTCGGTTTGTAATAATTAAACCCTTCGGGGTACAAATTTGGATGTTAATGATGATGTATCTCTGGACTCGCCTTCGAGTGAGTTTTAATGCATATACTTCGATCCTTGTTGCTATTCAAGTGATTTACCGGGCGTTAACCCGACGACTAACGACAGGATGATACTTTATTATCGCTTAATGACCAGAGTGGATTGGTTTAGGCGATAGTACGGTATTTTCCTGGGCGGATTGTCACACATACCAGACGTTGATCCCGCTATTCTCGCAGTTATCCCAGAACTAGTGGTTGTTGAAGTTGGAACCCAGGTGTGTGATGATGCGGTGGGGTAGTCCGTAGCGGTGCACAAGTTCATCCAAGAAGTCGAGTACTCTGTCGGCCTTTGGGCAGGTGACCGGCTTGACTTCGATCCACTTGGTGAACTTGTCGATGGCCACCAGAACTCTGTTGAATCCTCCTGATGCAGACGGAAGAGGCCCAATCATGTCAAGCCCCTAGCAGGCGAAAGGCCAAGTTGGTGGTTGGTGGTATAGTGACTAGCTTGTAGGCCGGGACGTGCCGTTGCTTGGCGAAGTACTGACACCCTTGGCACCTTCTGACGAGTTCCTCAGCATTGCGCAGGGCTGTGGGCCAGTAGAAAGCTCGTCGGAAAGCCTTGTTGACCAGCGTACGGGAGGACGCATGGTTGCCGCAGACGCCTTTGTGGATCTCCTCCAAGATGTCATTGCCTTCTTCTCGGAGAACGCACTTCATGAGTACTCCAGAAGTAGTGCCCCGCCTGTAGAGCTTGTCCCCGACTATTACATAGGACTTGGCCCGGCGGATAATTTGCTTGGCCAAGTTCTTGTTGGTGCGAACCTTCTGCTCGCGGATGTAGTCGATGAAGGGTTGCCGCCAGTCCACGTCTATCATCATGACCTCGTGGCCAGCTTGAGGAGGCGCTGGGTTAGTGGTCGTGGGTGCCGGCTCCGAGATGGATGGCTCATGAAGCTCGTGGACGAAGACTCCGCTGGTACTTGTGTGCGAGTAGAACCAAGCTTCGACAAGACGTCCGCTGCAACATTGTTGTCGCGGGCGACGTGGTGGAACTCGAGACTGTAGAATTTTTCTCGAGCTTGCGGACTTCTAGGCAGTAGGCGTCCATGTTCTCCTTGTTGCGATCCCAAGACTTGTTAACTTGGTTGATGACCACTGCGGAGTCGCCGTAGACTAGTAGTCGATTGATGCCCAGAGAGATTGCGAGGCGGAGCCCGTGTAGTAGAGCTTCGTACTCGGCTTTGTTGTTTGAGACCTTCCAGAAGATCTGCAGGGCGTACTTGAGTTGTTCGCCTTGTGGGGAAATCAAGAGTACCCCTGCACCCGCGCCCTCGAGCTTGAGTGAGCTATCGAAGTACATCACCCAATGCTCTGGTCGCTCGGTTGGAGTTGGTAGCTGATTTTCCCGCCACTCCGCCATGAAGTCGACTAGTGCTTGTGACTTGATGGCTGTTCGTGGCTTGAAGTCGATGTTGAGGGCGCCGAGCTCGACTGCCCATTTGGAGATTCTTCCAGTAGCATCTTGGTTCCGTAGGATGTCACTGAGCGGGTAGTCGGTGACGACGGAGATCGAGTACTCCTGGAAGTAGTGTCGTAGCTTCCGCGAGGTGATGAGCACTGCATACAATAGCTTCTGTACTGGTTGATAGCGTGCCTTAGATTCCGACAGGACCTCGCTGACGAAGTAGACTGGTCACTGGACTGGGTAGGCGTGGCCGTCTTCTTGCCGCTCGACAACGATGGCAGTACTGACCACGTGAGTAATCGCAGCGAGGTAGAGCAGTAGCTGCTCCTTTTGCGGGGAGCTGTGAGGACTGGTGGCTTGGATAGGAAGTCCTTGAGCTGAGCCAGCGCTTGATCTGCTTCTTGTGTCCACACGAACTTCTCCTGGTGCTTAAGTAGTTTGAAGAAGGGTAGCCCCCGTTCTCCAAGCTTCGAGGTGAATCTGTTCAGGGCCGCCATGCACCCTGTAAGCTTCTACACGTCTTTGATGCAGGTGGGAGCTTTCATCTTGGTGATGGCGGAGATCTTCTCGGGGTTGGCTTCGATGCCGCGATGGCTGATGATGAAGCCGAGTAGTTTTCCCGAAGGTACGCCGAAGACGCACTTGTTTGGGTTGAGCTTCCATTGGTACTCCCACAGAGATGCGAAAGTCTCTTCAAGATCGGCGATGAGCGTGTCAGAGTTTCGGGTCTTGACGACCACGTCATCCATGTAAGCCTCGACGTTCTTGTTGAGTTGTTTCTTGAAGCACTTCTGGGTAGCTTGCTGGTAGGTAGCGTCGGCGTTCTTCAACCCGAACGACATTGTCGTGTAGCAGTAGGTGCCAAACGGGGTGATGAACGTGGTCTTCTCCTGGTCTTCTTCCTTGATAGCGATCCGATGGTAGCCGAAGTAGCAGTCGAGGAAGCAGAGCAGGTCGCAGCCCGCCGTGGAGTCGATGACTATCGATCCGTGGCAACTCGAAGGGGTCCTTGGGGCAGTGCTTATTGAGGTTGGTGTAGTCGACGCACATCCTCCACTCGTTCATGTTCTTCTTGCGGACGAGGATGGGGTTGGCGAGCCACTCAGGATGGAAGACTTCTCTGATAAAGCCGGCCGCGAGTAGTTTGAGTTCCTTCTTGATGGCGTCCCGTCGTTCGTCGGCGAAACGGCAGAGGTGTTGTCATTTTGGGGTAGCTTTAGGGTCGATGTTGAGTGAGTGCTCGATCAGCCTCCTGGGCACCCCTGGCATGTCCGCTGGCTTCCAAGTGAAGATGTCTCGGTTAGCCCGAAGGAAGCTGTCGAGTGCGTCTTCCTATTTCGGGTCAAGGCCCGCCCCGATCATGGTAGTCTTGCTGTTGTCGCCTATCCCGAGGTCGATCGCCTTGAGTTGCACTTCCTCAGATGGTTGAGGCTTGTTGGCTTTGTCAGACTTCTCTGGGATCTCGAGTTCAGTTGGGGCAAGCTTCTTGGATGCAGTGTAGATCTCCATCATTGCGTTGGGTACTTGATTAGTAGCTGCGAGTTCCACAGCCTCTGTGTCGCAGTCTAAGGATATCTTCAAGTCCCCTTGCAGCGAGAGTACATCGGTTGGACTTGGCATTTTGAGTACAAAGTACGTGTAGTGAGGTACCGCCATGAACTTGGCGATAGCTGGTCTGCCGAGAATGGCATGGTAGGAAGTCTCGAAGTCCGCAATCTCAAACTTGATGTACTCGGTGCGGTAGTTCTCCCTGGTTTCCCCGAAGGTGACTGGTAGGACCACTGAACCCAGTGGGATAGGCGCATTCCTGGGGACGATGCCGTAGAAAGGTGATGTGCTCTTGGTGAGCATGTGTCGGTGTTTTAGACTGGCAACCTACTAAGGGGAGTACCCGAAGTAGATGAATGTGACTCGCCGAGATCGGTAACTCGAAGGAAGAGACACGTGGCACACAATTTAGACAGGTTCGGGCCGCGAGGTGCGTAATACCCTACGTCCTGTATGATGCGTAGCTCTGGATCGATTGGGCACGATTACAAGATGGTGCAATAGTGCGCCGTGGGTTGTATGAGATGAGATTGGATGCTAGAGACCGGTCTCTGCCTCGCCTTATATAGTCCGGGAGGCAGGGTTACAAGTCGGAGTAGGGAGAGAATACTAGTCGAGTACGTCTAGGAGTCCTCCATACAGTGCAGAACATGTACAGCTCCCTAACCGAGTACTACTCCTGTGTAGTCCTTGTGCTCCACGCCTTCAGGTGCCATGTAGCGCAAGCCGGGTAGTCCCAGGGGCCCACCGAGTAGTCGGTCCTGGTACCCACCGAGGTAGTGGGCCCAGGGAGGTCCATACGACAAGCCCCCGAGTACTTTGTAGTCGAGAAGGATAGCTTCAAGTAGTCTTGACGGCCTTAACGAGTAGTCCTCAAGCTTCCCTGAGTACTACAAGTCAAAAGTCCTCAAGAGTAGTCGAAGCATCCCGAGGCTAGAATTTACTCCAGCTAATGTTTGAGCAATCTTGAAGTCTTCTCGAGTAGTCCCAAGCGTCCTCGAGCACTGCCTTCGAAGGTCTTCAAAAACTGCCTGTCTTGTCTTGAAGCCGGAGCTGATATGGAGGCGCGATTTGCAAAATTGCACTCCATATGGAGTAGCCCCCGAGCCTTAGGTCGAGCCGCAGGCTCTGACTCAGGGTCCATCTGAAGTCTTGACAAGAAGATCCCGAAAAATCCGAAGAAAAAACCGAAGGACACGTGGCACGGAGCCCCCGAGCCTTGAGTCGAGTACTTCCTCTCGAATTGAAGGGTCATCTTGAAGAACGTGTCCTGAGATGCTCCTAAGTCTTGTCGCTTCCCAGATAATCGAGTAGGAGTAGCCGAGCCCCCGAGGTGAGGCGCATCGACTAGTAGAATATGAAGAGTCGCGCTGAGCCGCTGAGTCAGCTGCGCGTGAAATTAGCCATCCGGCCGTTGCGGAGCCAGTTAGGCTTATAAATAGAAGCCGAAACCCTTAGGGTTTTTCACCCATCCGAGCTGCAGTCATTTCGATTCCATCTGAAGTAGATCCACTCCCAGCACTTGCTGCCGCCGTAGTAGATTCAAGTGTGCTGCCACCCAAAGCTTTTAGGGTAGCCCCTGAGCGGATGCGCGTGAAGACGCCCTGCACTTGGAGGATGAAGCCGTCACCATCCAAGACGTCGAAGGCCGCCGGGAAGAAGAGGGGCCGCGAAGAGGCCGCCGCGGCTGCCACCGGAGCAACGCCGCCCATGTCTCCACCGCGGGCCGATCCGAGCCGCGAGTGGAAGAAATCCAAGGTGAAGACGGAGGATTCGCCGACCCTCCCGAACGCCGGGTTCATCCGGGAGAAGGAAGTCGACATGTGGAGGGCCGCTGCTGGAGATCTGTATCCAATGGAGAAGGCCGAAGACGAGATCCCCATGTTCGCGTGGTTCGTGGAGCGCGGGCTTGCGCTCCCAGCCAGCGATTTCTTCAAAGGGCTGCTCGGGTACTACGGGATCGAGTACCTGAATCTGAATCCCAACGGCGTCTTCCACACCGCAGTCTTCGTGCATCTTTGCGAAGCCTTCCTTGGGATCAAGCCACATTGGATACTATTCCGGAAGTTCTTCCGCGTCAAGCCGCAGCCAAGTGCCACCAACCCAAGGGTAGTCGGAGGAGCCGGTATCCAGTTGAGAGAAGACGCCGCGGAGCAATATCTGGCGTATAAGCTTGTTGACTCCAACACTGATTGGAAGACAAGATGGTTCTATATCACGAACCATCACCCCGGCCTGCCGAAGCCGAGCGGACGGCAGCCCAGGCACCGCGAGTGGTGGAACACGGAGCCCACCATGCAAGAGGGAATCCAGCTTCCCGAGCTGCTGGCACACATCAAGGTGCTGAGGGATGCGGGACTGAGGGCCGAGCACGTGGCCTTCAGTTTCATGAAGCGGAGGGTGCAGTCGTTGATGGCTCGAGACACCTTAGGCTTCGAGTACACCGGCGACGACGACACGTCGCGGATGCCTGGAGGCGAGCTGGACGACAGCGACATCATCGAGAGGTTGTCGCGGATCTTCAAAGATATGCCGCTGTACATGGCGTGCCCTGTCCAAGAGTACTCCGCCGCGCGCCCGCCAAAGGAGGTGAGTAGTCGTACTCCTTTAGTCGAGTAGTTATTACTTGTTGTAAACTTGCTGACATCTTCGTGTCTTGCAGGATGACTTGAAGAAGTTCATCTTCGAGCCGCAGCCGCCTCCGAGCGGGATCGAGATCTCGAAGGAAGGGAAGGCGAAGGAGCGGCGAGAAGTCGGTGAAGGCGATGACACCGTCGTCGTGGAGGATACCACTGACAATGATGACGATGACGATGACGAGACGTTGCAGGACCGCTTCCAGATGCGGTCGAGGTTTAGCCGCCCGGGCTTGCCTCATGTTCCTCTGGTGCAAGACCCCCCGACTAGCCTGGAGGCTAGCCTGGTTGCGCCGCCACGGAGGCCGCGCAACCCCGCCAGGAAGCGGGTGACGAAGAAGCTTAAGGTCTCAGAGACCACGCCTCAGGAGGTAAGTTGTCTTGACTAGAGTAGTCGAGTACCCCATCGTGCGAGTACCCTTTGCTGACGAGTAGTTTTCCTTGTATGCAGGAGGTGCCGCCAACAAAGCCCGTCGAAGAGGGCGACGAAGGCGTGTGGGACACAGTGGGGGAGCCAGCTGGAAGTCGTAGTCCAGCCCCCACTGTCGAGGAGCTCTTGGCGCAGCTGGAGCGCCAGCCCCCTGCTCCACAGGGGAGCACGGAGCCTGTAGCCGCCGCCGTTGAAGAGGTGGTGGCTTCAGGAGCGCAAGAGAGCGCTGCACCAGCCGCCGTTGCAGAGGAGGCGGTAGCCGCAGGGGCGCAGGAGGAGGCGCCCGCCGAGGGTGGACTGGTCGACATCGCCAGCATCCTCGGTGCTCCGGCCATGACAATAGTCCAGTCGAACTTGTGAGTACTCCATCTTCCTGAGTAGTACTTGTTGTAGTAGTCGAGGTTGACTGACGATGAATTATGTGTGCTTCTGCAGAAATCCACCGGACCGTCCCGGGGAGGGGGGATGAGCCCTCTTCAGCGGTGGCGGAAGAAGTCGCGCCGCACGCCGAGGAGTCCGCTCCCGCTACCCAGGCGGTGCCCGAGCCACCGGCTGCTGAGGCGATGTTGCCGGAGGCCAGCGTTGTCGAAGGTGAGTACTCTTCTTGAAGCTATAGAGCCCCTTGGGGAGTAGTCGTAGTCGCTGATGTACTCATCTTCTTTTGGCAGGCGCTGAGGCTGAAGTAGTGACATCCCTGCAGGGGTGTCGATGCAAAAGTCGACACCAGGGGCCCCGGAGGCTGCGGGAGGAGCCCCCGAGCCCATGGAGGAGGTCGTCGAGGAGGCCGCCGTGACAGCCGAGGGAGAGGGCGTCACCACGTCGCCAGAGGTTGCTCTGGAGGTGGCTATCCGCTCCCCGGAGATCCAGGACGCAGAGCCCATCCGCTCTGCACCGATGACGGAGGCCGCCGCGAGTAGTCGCGGCGGGATAGAGCTGCTCGCAGATGATCTTGTCGAGCCTGAGACGGTGGCGAGGCACCAGGAGGCGATCCGCCAGGCCGAGCAGTGGATGAAGGTAAGTAGTCGTAGCTTCTGAGTAGTCAATCCTCTGTTTGTTGAGTACTCTTGTGACTTGAGTTGTCTTGTGCAGGACGTTGCGGAGCGGTCCCGCGACAAGTCGAACATGCTGCAGGGCTATGGCGACGCGGTGCTCCGAGCCGAAGCGCTAGAAGAGCAGCTTGTGAAGTCGCGGAAGCACGCGGCTGCCATGCAGTCGAAGCTCGACGCCGCCTTCACCAAGTACCACAACGACGTCCAAGAGTTGCAGGCGAAGGGCGACGACTTGGTGCGGAAGAATAAGGGCCTCCGCAACAAGAACAAAGGTACGCCGCTGAACTTGTCGGGTACTTGTTGGAGGTCGAGAAGTTCCCCGACCCGCCGTGTCTTTGTTGTCGTGTTGCGCAGCTTGAGGGCCGGGTGGAACAGTACCGAAGTCTTCGGAGACGAGCATGAAGAACCTCTTCTACCGGGAGCAAGAAGCCCGCCGGTACTCGAGCTCGACTACAAAGAACTCGCCTTCGAGTGCGAGAAGCACATGGAGCTCCGGATTGCTTCGACCGCGATCTCGTCAATCGCTACAAATCCTTGCGAAGTTGAATGAAGACCGCGAGGCATTGCGGGCCCAACTGAAGGAGCTCGAAGAAGCCGCACTGCCGATCGCAAGACTCCTGGTGCCGCATCCGGGCGGCCCCCAAGATTGCCCCCGCCGGTGGATCGCCTCAAGGAAGCTCCGAGCCGGCTGGCGGCCTACGTGAAGCACATGGCGAGGTCGATCCCAAGACAAGTCTTGGCCTTCATGAAGTCGTACTTCCCGAAGGCCCCGATGGAGGGTAGTCGCCGGCGGGGTAGCCGCCAACCGCACCGATGAGCAAGATGCGCAGCCGGCCGGAGCGGATGGCTCCCATCGCGGAGCAAGTAGCCGAGAAGCTTAACCTCCGGTAGCCCCGTAATAGATAGCTAGTAGCCATGGTTGTACAGAAAACGAGCTTGTAATAAATTGCTTAAGTATCAATGAAAGAAATTTTCCCGGCAATGAGTACTCGTAGTCGCGATCTCGGAGTGCGGAGCCCCCATCGTGGAGTGGATGTGAGTAGTAGTACTCGGCGGTAGTGGTCCCGTTGTAGGGAGTAGACGATAAAAGAAGTTGATGAACGATCAAACTTTATTACCGAAGAAGTACACCCGGGTGGCCGCAGCCGTAGTTACGCAGTAGTCGCTTGGACCCCGGAGGGCCGCTTACGCCTAAGTAGCGCCGGAGCGGTAGCCGCGTACGCAGCTTGATCCGTAAGTAGCCGTGTAGGCCGGATCGTAGATCCGTAGGTAGCCGCGAGGCCGGATCTTGGAGTGTGGTCTCTCGCAGACCGCCGCTAGAGTCCTTGACGCTCGTCGCAGCCCCGGGGGTCCGTAGGTAGCCGTGTAGGCCGGAGCTCGGAGAGAAGTCCGTAGACCGGAGCCGGGACCGAAGGCCGCTTACGGCGGTGGGGTGTTGGTGTAGTCGTGTAGACTTGAACCCCGAGTAGTCGTGTAGACTAGGCGTAGAATCAACAGAGCTGGTCGACGTTCCACGAGTTGTTGATGTCTTCGCCTTCAAGTGTTTGGAGGCGGTAGGAGCCCGGCCCGGTCACCTTTGCGACGGTGAAGGGACCTTCCCAGGTGGAACTGAGCTTGTGTAGTCCTTCCGTGTTCTGGATACGGCGGAGGACGATATCACCAACGTTGAAGGAGCGTTCCTTGACGTTGCGATCATGGTAGCGTCGGATACCTTCTAGGTACCTTGCTGACTGGACGAGGGCAGCGCAGCGAGCTTCTTCGAGGCTGTTGATGTCAACTCGTCTGCTGTCTTCTGAGACGCCTTCGTCATAGTGCTCCACTGCTGGCGAGTTCCATATGACGTCGGCAGGGAGGATTGCTTCGGAGCCGTAGACCAGGAAGTAGGGGGATTGCCCCGTTGGCTTGGATGGGCGAGTCCGTAGCCCCCGCAGTGCGTTGGGTAGTTCCTTGATCCACTTGCCCCCTTTGGAGTTAGCAGCGTCGTGTAGCCGCTTCTTGAGAGCGTCGAGCACCATCCCATTGGCGCGCTCGACTTGTCCGTTGGCCCGTGGATGGGCAACTGAAACGTATCGGACGTCGATCCCGCTGTTCTCGCAATACTCCCAGAACTGGTGGTTGTTGAAGTTAGAGCCCAGGTCTGTGATGATGCGGTGGGGTAGTCCGTAGCGGTGTACGAGTTCATCCAGGAAGTCGAGTACTCTGTCAGCCTTGGGGCATGTGACTGGCTTGACCTCGATCCACTTGGTGAACTTGTCGATAGCCACCGCACCCGTTGAATCCTTCTCCGGCGCGGCTTGGCGGTGGCCCAATCATGTCGAGCCCCCGCGCAAGCAAAGGGCCGGGTTGGCGGTATGGTGACTAGCTTGTAGGCCGGGACGTGTTGTCGCTTGGCGAGCGACCGGCATCCTTGGCACTTTTTGACGAGTTCTTCGGCGTCGCCCGCAGATGTGGGCCGCAGAAGGCTCGTCGGAAAGCCTTGCCGACCGGCCGTGCGTGAGGACGCGTGGTTGCCGCGAACGCCCTTGTGGATCTCCTCCAAGATGTCCTTGCCTTCTTCACGAGGGACGCACTTCATGAGTACTCCGAAGATGCGCCCCGCTTGTAAAGCTTGTCTCCGACGAGGACGTAAGACTTGGCGCGGCGGACGAGCCGCTCACCGCAGTTCTTGTCGAGGGGGACCTTCGCTTGCCGAGGTAGTCGATGAAGGGTTGCCTCCAGTCCACGTCGATCATCATAACCTCCCCGCCCGCTGGTGGATGGGCCGGGACAAGGGTCGGTAGCGCCGGCTCCGGATGGATGGCGCGTGAAGCTCGTGGACGAAGACGCCCGCCGGTACTTGAGTACGGTGTGGATCCAAGCTTCGAGAGGACGTCCGCCGCAACGTTGTTGTCGCGGACGATGTGATGGAACTCGAGACCATAGAACTTGTTCTCGAGCTTGCGGACTTCTGGGCGTAGGCGTCCATGTTCTCCTTGTTGCGGTCCCGGGACTTGTTGACTTGGTTGATGACCACCGCGGAGTCGCCGTAGACTAGTAGCCGCTTGATGCCCGGTGAAGCCGCGAGGCGGAGCCCATGTAGGAGAGCTTCGTACTCGGCTTCGTTGTTTGAGACCTTCCGGAAGATCCGCAGGACGTACTTGAGTTGTTCGCCCGTTGGAGAAATCAGGAGTACCCCTGCCCCTGCGCCCTCGAGGTTGAGTGAGCCGTCAAAGTACATCACCCAATGCTCTGGTCGCACGGTGGGAGTGGGTAGCTGGTTCTCCCGCCACTCTGCCATGAAGTCGACTAGTGCCTGTGACTTGATGGCTGTGCGTGGCTTTAAGTCGATAGTGAGGGCGCCGAGCTCGACTGCCCATTTGGAGATTCTTCCAGTAGCATCTTGGTTCCGCAGGATGTCACCGAGCGGGTAGTCGGTGACGACGGAGATCGAGTACTGCTGGAAGTAGTGTCGTAGCTTCCGTGAGGTGATGAGTACTGTGTGGCCGCAGCTTCGCACAGGCTGATAGCGGGCCTTGGACTCTGATAGAACCTTGCTGACGAAGTAGACTGGGCGCTGGACTGGGTAGGCGTGGCCGTCTTCTTGCCGCTCGACAACGATGGCAGTACTGACCACGTGAGTAGTCGCAGCTAGGTAGAGCAGTAGCTGCTCGCCCTTGTGAGGAGCCGTGAGGATCGGAGGCTTCGATAAGAAGTCCTTGAGCTGGGCAAGGGCTTGATCCGCTTCTGGAGTCCACACGAACTTATCTTGATGCTTGAGTAGTTTGAAGAAGGGGAGGCCCCGTTCTCCTAGCCTCGAGATGAATCTCGCCGCCGCCGCCATGCACCCTGCCAGCTTCTGGACGTCTTTGATGCTTGTGGGAGCTTTCATGCTGGTGATGGCGGAGATCTTCTCGGGGTTAGCTTCGATGCCGCGCTGGCTGATGATGAAGCCGAGTAGTTTGCCCGAAGGGATGCCGAAGACGCACTTGTTCGGGTTGAGCTTCCAGCGGTACTCGCGTAGTGATGCGAAGGTCTCTTCAAGATCGTCGATGAGGGTACTGGAGTCCCTGGTCTTGACAACCACGTCATCCACGTAGGCCTCGACGTTCTTGTTGAGTTGCCTCTTGAAGCAGGCCTGGATAGCTCGTTGGTAGGTAGCGCCGGCGTTCTTCAACCCGGAGGACATGGTCGTGTAGCAATATGCGCCAAACGGGGTGATGAACGTGGTTTTCTCCTGGTCTTCCTCCTTGATTGCGATCTGGTGGTACCCGGAGTAGCGCCGAGGAAGCAGAGCGGTGTCGCAGCCCGCCGTGGAGTCGATGACTTGATCAATCCGCGGCAACCCGAAGGGGTCCTTGGGGGCAAGTGCTTGTTGAGGTCGGTGTAGTCGACGCACATCCTCCACTCGTTCGAGTTCTTCTTGCGGACGAGGACAGGGTTTGCGAGCCACTCAGGATGGAAGACTTCTCTGATGAAGCCAGCCGCGAGTAGTTTGGCGAGTTCCTTCTTGATGGCGTCCCGTCTGTCGTCGGCAAAGCGTCGGAGGTGTTGTCGCTTGGGGGGCCTTAGGATTGACGTTGAGGCAGTGCTCAATCAGCTCCCTGGGCACTCCTGGCATGTCCGCTGGCTTCCACGCAAAGATGTCGCGGTTAGCCCGAAGGAAGCTGATGAGCGCGTCTTCCTATTTGGGGTCGAGGCCTGCCCCGATGGTGGTGGTCTTGCTGGGATCGCCTGTTCCAAGGTCGATCGCCTTGACGAGTACCTCCTCAAGTGGCTGAGGCTTGTTGGCGCTGTCAGACTTCTCTGGGATGTCGAGTTCACTTGTGGCAAGTTTCTTCGACGCCGCGTAGACCTCCATCATCGTGTTGGGTACTTGATTTGTGGAGGCGATCTCCACGGCTTCTGTGTCGCAGTCGTGGGAGATCTTGAGGTCCCCTTGGAGGGAGAGTACACCGGCTGGGCTTGGCATCTTGAGTACCAAGTAGGTGTAGTGGGGCACCGCCATGAACTTGGCGATGGCCGGTCTGCCGAGGATGGCGTGGTAGGAGGTCTCGAAATCCGCGACCTCGAACTTGATGTACTCGGTACGGTAGTTGTCCCGAAATGCCCTGAAGGTAACTGGCTGGACCACTGAGCCCAGTGAAATAGCCGCGTTGCCAGGGACGATGCCGTAGAAGGGCACATTGCTCTTGGTGAGCATATGAGTAATGTCGAGCTTCATTTTCTTCAAGGTCTTGGTGAAGAGGACGTTGAGCCCGCTTCCACCGTCGATGAGCACCTTGTTGAGTTTGGAGCCCGCCACCGTTGGCTTCAGGACGAGGGGGAACCGTCCTGGTTCAGAGAAGCTGGTCCATTGATCCGCGCGGGAGAAGGTGATGGGTACCTCCGACCACCCGAGAGGGGCCTCGGGACCGCCGGCTCAATGGACATTACTTCACGACGGGTAGCCTTCGCTCCCCGCCCGCTGGGCAATCCGCCGAAGAGGATGTTGACGGTCTTCTCAGGTTCCTGGAAGTCGTTGTTGTCGCCGTCCTTCTTCTTGCCCTTTTGGTCGTGAGGGTGCGGTGGCTCCGGCGTCTCCTTGAGTGCGTGCCTGAGCTGGTAGCACTCTTCGGTGGTGTGGTTGCCGTTTGGATGCCACGGGCACTTCTCCTTCAGCAGGTCTTTGAAACCGCCAGAGTTCTTCTTCGAGTTCCCTTTCGCAGGGCGCTGGATAGCCGCGACAGTGTTTTCTGGCTTGCGCTTGCGGTTGGGACCCGAGTAGTAGTTGTTGTTGTTGCGACCACCCTGGTTCGCGTTGCTGCCGCTGCCGCCGCCCTGGTTCTGCTTGGTCTTGCCGCAGATGGCGTCGTACTTGGCATTGGCCTTGTCTTCTTCATCCGCCCAGGACGTGATCATGTCCTTGAGGTGGGGGATGGACCTGGGGCGGTGACGACCGAAGTCTTCGAAGGTGCGGCGGTAGTAGAGGCCGTCTTGGAAGAGGTCGATGACCTCCTTGTCAGTGACGTCGACGACGGTGGCGTGCTTGTCGAAAAAGCGGCGCATGTACTTGCGGAGGGTCTCGCCTTGTTCTCGCTTGATCATGGCCGTGTCCATGCGAGTACCCGATCGGCCCATGGCGCCCGCGAAGTTGCTTGTGAACTCGCTCCTTCGGTTGGTCCCACTTGTCAATCGAGTGCTTGTCCAGCGACTCGAGCCAAGTGAGTGGTGCTTGGTCCAGGCAGAAGGAGAAGTAGAGGCACTTGGTGTCGCTGTTGCCGCTAGCGTTCTCGATGGAGAGGGCGTAGCACCTGAGCCACTGTATGGGGTCCTGCTTCGCATCGTACTTGGTGATCCCCAAAGGCTTGAATTTGTCGGGGAGGAGCAAGTTGCAAAGTCGAGGTGAGAAGACGGGGAAGCCATCGCCCTCAGCTGCGGTGGTCGACTTCTTCCGCCGCAGTTCTTCAATCTTCTGGCGAGCGTCGTAGCCGCCCTGCGAGGCGCCGGAGGCATGGCTGTTCGCGTGGCCTCGGCCGCCGCGGCCGCCGCCGCCTCCCGCCCTCCCCGTTGGCCCCGTGATTGGAGCCGCCGCCGTCAATGCCGCCGCCGTCGGGATCGTTGCCGCCCCCGCCGCCGGAGCGCGGTGAGGAACGACTTCTCGGTCGTGGTCACGCAGTGAAGGTCCGCCGGTGTTGGAGCGACGGCAGTTTGGCTCGGTTGGGAGCTCAGCTCGAGTACGGTTGGGACCGTTGTTGGCGCTCGCGACTAGTAGCTTCGTTGTCGCGGTGTCCGGGGCCGGAGGAGGCCGGTTGACTTCGTTGTCGACCCGCATGAAGTAGGCCTCTTCGGGCCGAGCTTGGCGATGACCTCCCCGCCGCGTATGCCCCGAGCTCCGGTGTGCGATCGCCGTGATCGACATGAGGCACCGCTCGGGGGTAGTGTGTACTCGCTCTCGACCGCCTCGAGAGCTTCCGCAAGGTTGCGGACGGGGAAGTTGTCGCGAGGCGCCGACGTCGTTCGTTGCGCTTCCGGCCACGTTCACGTCAAGCGCCTCCGTCCGCCGAGTCTCGTTCGGTGGAGCGTCGCGAGAGAGCTCGTCGGAGGAGATGTCTTCCGTGTACTTGTCCCGAGCGGTGCCTCGAAGGCCCTGGGGTGTCGCCGGTAGCCATGAAGACTTGGCGATCGGGGGTGCCAAGGCCGGACTCGCAGGGTGCCACCCCGGTTGGTGTGCTTGAGTCAGCCCGGGCTAGCGGTGTTCCCTCCTGGAACGGTAGAGAGTCGATGTAGGCGACGTAGCGTGAGTCTCCCTTTATCGTGGTCGGCGGGTTTGCGGTCCGGCCGCAGAAGTATCTTCCGCCGGCGTGGATGTTATAACCAGCCCCGCAGGCCGGCCCCGATAAAGGAAGCTCGGTGGAGTTGTCTTCGGACTCGGCTCCTCGTGGTCCGACCCGAAGTCGAACTCGTAGTCCGGGTTCGAGTAGAACTCGGAGAGAGGGCCGGAGTCCGAGCGCAATTGGGGGTGGCGTCGGAGTCCGAGCCGTACCCGGGCACGGGCTCCTTGTCGGCCGGCGCGGTGGGGAGCCCCCCGTGCGGGCCCTACTGAGGATGCGGGGGCCACGCGCGGAGCGCTTGCGAGGTGAGGGGATCGCCTGCGATGGCTGAGCAGCCGGCTCGTATGCGATGGCCCATGGTGACGTCGAGTTCGTGTTGGAGACGGACTCGAGCTCGAAGTCAGCGTGGTGGTTGAAGAGTGAAATCTCGCCGAACTTGCCGGCGAGTTCACCTGTGAAAACTTCAGGAAGCGTCACGAAGCCTGTCTTCGGGTTGGGCTGCATGGTCAGGCGGCACTGGAAGGAGCCTGCGCCATCGCCAGCGGCACCCGTGCGCCGAACACGAAGGTGTCGCCGCGGTTGAAGGCGACGCTGGCTTGAAGTGGAAGGAAGCCGTCGAGTTCGCCATGTGATCTCGGCGAGAGCCCCTACCCGGCGCGCCGCCGTGTCGGTGTTTTAGACCGGCAACCTACTAAGGGGAGTACCCGAAGTAGATGAATGTGACTCGCCGAGATCGGTAACTCGAAGGAAGAGACACGTGGCACACAATTTAGACAGGTTCGGGCCGCGAGGTGCGTAATACCCTACGTCTTGTATGCTGCGTAGCTCTGGATTGATTGGGCACGATTACAAGATGGTGCAATAGTGCGCCGTGGGTTGTATGAGATGAGATTGGATGCTAGAGACCGGTCCCTACCTCGCCTTATATAGTCCGGGAGGCAGGGTTACAAGTCGGAGTAGGGAGAGAGTACTAGTCGAGTACGTCTAGGAGTCCTCCATACAGTGCAGAACATGTACAGCTCCCTAACCGAGTACTACTCTTGTGTAGTCCTTGTGCTCCACGCCTTCAGGTGCCGTGTAGCGCAAGCCGGGTAGTCCCAGGGGCCCACCGAGTAGTCGGTCCTGGTACCCACCGAGGTAGTGGGCCCAGGGAGGTCCATACGACAGCATGTGAGTGATGTCAAGCTTCATCTTCTTCAAGGTCTTGGTGAAAAGGACACTGAGCCCGATCCCACCGTCGATGAGTACCTTGTTGAGTCTGGAGCCTGCGACAACTGGTTTCAGGACGAGTGGAAAACGCCCTGGCTTAGAGAAGCTTGTCCATTGATCCGCGCGGGAGAAGGTGATGGGTACTTGTGACCACCTGAGAGGGGTCGGGACCGCTGGTTCAATGTTCACGACTTCCCATCTGGTGGCCTTCTGAGACCGCCTGGTGGGTAGTCCGCCGAAGAGGACATTCACCGTCTTGTCGGGTTCATGGAAGTCGTTGTTGCCCTTGTCGGCTTTTTTCTTGCCTTTCTTGTCATGAGGAGGTCGTGGGTCTAGAGAATCCTTGAGTGCTCACCGGAGTTGGTAGCACTGCTTGGTGGTGTGGTTGCCCTCCAGGTGCCACGAGCTCTTCTCTTTTAGCAAGTCCTTAAAGCCACCAGAGGTCTTCTTCGAGTTGTCTTTCGCAGGGCGCTGGATAGTCGCGACTGTGTTGTCTGGCTTGCGTTTGCGGTTAGGACCCGAGTAGTTGTTGTTGTGACCACCTTGATCCCTGTTGCTGTTGTTGCTGCCGCTCGCGTTTTGCTTGCTCTTGCCACGAATAGCATCATACTTGGCGTTCACCTTGTCTTCTTTGTCATCCCATGAAGTGATCATGTATTTGAGCTTTGTGATGGAACTCAAGCGGCGGCGACCGAAGTCTTCGAAGGTGCGACGGTGGTAGAGACCGTCTTGGAAGAGGTCTATGACCTTGTCGGTAACATCAACTACAGTGACGCGTTTTTCGAAGAAACGCCGCATGTACTTGCGTAGGGTCTCGCCCTGTCCTGCTTCACCAAAGCCAGGTCCATGCGAGTACCCGAGCGGCCCATGGCGCCCGCGAAGTTACTGGTGAACTATTCTTTGATCTGGTCCCACTTGTCGATCGAGTACTTCTCGAGTGACTCGAGCCATGTAAGTGGAGCTTGGTCCTGACAGAAGGGGAAGTAAAGGCACTTTGTGTCATTGTTGCCACCAGCATTTTCGATGGAGAGGGCATAGCATCTGCATTGGACTGGGTCCTGCTTCACGTCGTACTTAGTGATCCCCAAAGTCTTGAATTTTTCTGGGAGAAGCAGATTGCGAAGTCGAGCAGAGAAGGCGGGGAAGCCGTCATTTTCGCCTGCCATGGAGGACTTCTTGCGTCATATCTCTTCAATTCTGTGGCGGGCATCGTAGCCGCCGCGTGAGGCACTAGTGACGTGGCTGTCTGTGTGGCCTCAGCCTCCGCGATCGCCTCCACCACCGGCTCTCCTGCCAGCCCCGTGTGAGGAGTTCCCGCCGCCAGCATCACCATGATTAGCAGCGTCGCGACTACCGTCGGCGCCACCGGCACTGTTACCACCCTGAGAAGGCCCGCCAGCCGAAGCCCTGGTACGGTTGGGGTTCTGGGCAGTCCTCCTCGGGTACGGTTGCGTCCATTGTCTGCTGGACTACGACTTGTGGCTTCATGGTTGTCGGGTTCACGAATTCTGAGGGGAGGCACTTGAGTGACTCTGTTGTCGACTCTCATGAAGTAGGCGTCCTCCGCGAGCTTGGCGATGACTTCACCCGCACGCATCCCCTGAGCCTGACGTGCTATCATGGTGATAGACATGAGGCATTGTTCGGGGGTAGTGTGCACCTGGCTTTCGACTTGATCAAGTGCCTCTGTGGGATTCTGTATTGGGAGGCTTTCATGGAGACGTCTACGCCATTCGTTTCGCTTCCTGTTGCGCTCACGTCGGGCATTCTTGTCGTCGTTGCTTTCATCCGCAGGTGCATTGGCAGACAACTCGTCTGCTAAGATATCTTCAAAGTACCAGTCGGGGCGGGTCCCTGAAGGTCCTGGCGTCTCACCGGCACCCATGAAGACTTGGCGATCAGGGGTGCCGAGACCGGAGTCAGTAGTCGCCACCTTTGTTGGGGTGTGCTCCTCTGTCAGAGCTAGGGGTGTTCCCTCCTGGAAGGGAAGCGAGTCGAGGTAGGCGATGCAGCGTGAGTTCCCGCCTGTCAGGTCTGTCGTAGAGTTCTCGGACTCAGGCTCGTCAGGGTCTGTGAAGGACCAGATGGCGACTAGAGAGGGGGGGAGTGAATAGGAGCCGGTAAAAATTCTTCCCAAAGAACCCGGCCTATACCCTAGTCAAATCCCGGTCACACACGAGCGATGGATCGAATCACACACCAATCGCCAAGACAACGAGGTTATGGATCAACCTCTAGCCTTACAAACGATTCCTTGAAGCACACGCGGAAGCACGAGAAAGGAAGGGAGGAATCGAAACAAGAAGCAAAGCTCACAGGCTCTGGCGGACCGTCCGGCCAGGAGGGGCGGACCGTCCACACTGGCCTCGCGATCGTCCGCCCGCTCGCCGCGGACCGTCCGCGCCAACACGCGACCGTCCGGCCCCTACGCCGTGGACCGTCCGTTAAATCACACGAACCAATAGAAGCGAGCCGAGAAAACGGACCGTCCGCGGGGAGCACGCGGACTGTCCGCCAGGCACCCGCGGACCGTCCGCCTGCTGCTGCGGACCGTCCGAAACTCCGTCCAACCAAAACTCAAAATCGTGACGGATCGAAAGGAAAGACGAGCAAGAACACGAAGAACATGGGACGAACATGTGCGGCGCAGACCATCCGCCAGGAGGGCGCGGACCGTCCGCGAGGCACGGACACAACATAAAAATGCCCGACCTCGAAGGTCAACTCCCCCAAATCATCATCGGATTTCCCAAACGGTAGAAGCTATGGAGACAAGGGTTTGGGGACTTGAAAAGAATCACACAAGGATGCTATAGCCCAAAAATCTTGCCTCCTAACTCCCTAAATCACCGGGAATCGCGAGTCCTTTGAGCACCACCAAAAGCTAGAGCACCGAATGAAAATCCTCGAATCGAAGTGGTTTCCCGGCGTTTGAGGGCACAAGATCAATCATAAAGATGCACGAGACATCTATCCATGTTTCCCTCAAAGAAATCCGGGGAGAAACCCACTCAAATCCACGGAATCACACCGAGAACAAAGGCACGAAAACAAGCACAAAAAGACCACGAAAAACACAACTTCGAATCGTCTATACAAACCAGGAAAGATTCACAAGGTCTAGCATGCCGCCCTAGCATCCATCCCTCTCAACAAATCTCTCATGAAGCTCTCATGCTAGCCTAGAGAAAATGGAAGAAAAATAGCTACGAAAATGAGAAAATGGAGGGAGGAAATGAAACCCTAAGTCACGGAGAGAGAGAGTCATCCACACACACTCATGGCTTATATATCAGGTCCCGCCGGAGTGGTAAATGACTCGACTACCCCTAACTTAACTACTGGCGATACAACCCACATAGGAGCATTTAGGTAATGTTTGTGGGTCTTGCCATCGGACGGCCACGCCTTTGCCGCACCCCGCGCCCTCCTGACGCAAGCCATGCGATCCCGCCGCGTGTCCTCCGCTTCGAAGCTTCCCGACACGCCCGGATCCCGTCTCCGTCGTGTTGGGCCCTCGGACTTGGTTTTGAGGCCCAAACCAAGAAACCGTCCTCCGATGGTTTTGTGGGCAAACCACCAAACCCCGCGTGCTCGGTCCGGCCTCCCGCCAAACCACTTGACTCGACCGCCACCGTGCACCGGCTCGATTGTCCATGACTTCGTCTTGCTCGTGTCGCCACCATGTGGCCCGCACCCGGCCCCCGCGTCCACCGGGTCCCTCGAACCGAGCCTACTTGTCTCTCGATCTCCCGAGGCCCCTCAAGGCCGAAGACCTTTCGCGCCCGTTCTTCACCCTCGCAACAACACGAACTAGGCCGCAGCCTACACCCCGCGCACTAAGCCAAGAGTCAGTCCAACACCCGTTGTCAATCACTCATCACTGAGGAGCGGTCATCCATCGACCACTGGGACGCTCCTGGTCCTCAATCTCCCCCTTGATGAGTGCACTGACAACACACAACGCGAAATGAAATTCAGAGAAAGAAAGAAAGAAAGAAGAAAGAAAAACAAAGAAGCTCAACTCATGACCAAAACCAAGGAAAGGCAAAGAAAGGTCACAAGCCAAGCAAAGCACAAACTCCACACTGAAATCAGAAAGAAAGCTCCCCCTGAACAAATGCAAGCTCCCCCCTGAACATGTGGATGCAATCTTCCAAATTTTAGCTCACCTCTTCTGAATTTTCATTAAGCTCACCTCTTCTCCCCCTTGTTGACAATGTATGAATCAAGGTGAAAATGCAGAAATGCAAAACAAAGCATAGAAACATCTACATGAGCTTCTCAAATAGGCCAAAGCTAGTGTCAAAGGCTAAAGATGAGACAAAAATCACACATATGAATCATAGCATAGTCAAAGCATTGCCACAAGTAATATATGAAAATACAAGCATGTGACAAAGCAAAAATTTCAGATTTAAGCAGTTTTACCAAAAGAAGGCTCGCTTCACATGTAAAAGCCTATCCATGTCACACTTGAGCCACAAACATGCATATCATTCAAAGATCATACAAGGATATCAAATTCTCAGCAAAAGATCATGGCAAAGACCCATAAAGCAAAGCATGTCATGTCAAAGCTCATGAGCCATGTGTCCACTTCGGGGAGACTTCTCCACTGGTGAACATCATGCAACATGTTTTGCACCCATATGTGAAAGATAAGACATTTTAACCATAGACACGATGGATGAAGCATTTTTCAAGCATTATACACTTCTTTTCAAGATTAAATCATTTCATGGTACATGAAGTGCCTTTGCGGCAAAAAGAAGCTTATGCTCCCCCATGAATGCAACATAGGCTAAACATTCACAATGATATTCGGCCTTTGGCCCAAATGCAAGAACAAGGCATCCTAAATTGTGAGCACATTTCACCAAAAGTTAATCAAGATTAGCATTTATTTCAAAAAGGGCTATCTCACCACACATATATCTCAAATATTCCAAGAGCATAGCCTCACATCACCATTTCTCCACACATATGACCAATATCTCACAAATATCCAAAGAGACTCAAATAAGGCATATGAAAGAAGCTCATCATCCTAAAATGCAATATGATACAAATGCAACATGATATATGACAAGATGGCTATCCTACCATGGTTTGTACACCAAGCAAAACATGTATATACATCAAAGTAAAACATGGTATGATACATATTATACAAGAAAAACCACCAAGAATCAACTAGAAAGGGCAACAAACCCCGAGTTCCCCCCGCAAGCGCACAAAATTAGCTTGGTCAAGAGGCTTTGTGAAAATGTCTGCAAGCTGATCTTGGGTAGGGACATGGCTCAACACAATGGTTCCTTTCTCCACATTGTCCCTCAAGAAATGATACCTCACTTCTATGTGTTTGGTTCTCGAGTGAAGCACTGGGTTTTTGGCTACGCTTATGGCACTGGTGCTATCACAAAGAAGTGGGATCTGGGTGCACTCCTCACCAAAGTCTCTCAAAGTGTATGAAATCCACAACAGCTGGGAACAACAACTCGCGGCAGCAACATACTCCGCCTCGGTGGTAGACTGAGCTACACTAGACTGCTTGCGGGAAGACCATGATACCAGCGAAGACCCAAGAAACTGGCAAGTACCAGAAGTAGACTTCCTCTCGACTCGACAGCTAGCAAAATCCGCATCGGAAAAACCATAAAGAGAGAGAGACGAGGAGGAAGAATACCAAAGGCCAAGACCAGGGGCAGACTGTAGGTACCTGAAAATCCTCTTGACGGCCTGTCGATGTGATGTCCTTGGCGAAGCCAGAAAACGAGCACACAGACACACACTGAATTGTATGTCTGGCCTCATCGCCGTCAAGTAGAGGAGGGAGCCGATCATGCTCCTGTACTCCCGCTGGTCCACTGGTTCTCCGTCCTCGTCCGCATCCAAAGTGGCTGTACTCCCCATGGGAGTCGACATCGGCTTCACATCTTGCATCTGGAACTTCCTCAGCATGTCTTTTGTGTACTTGGTCTGGTGCACAAATGTTCCGTCCTTCACTTGCTTGATCTGTAGCCCGAGAAAATACTGCAACTCGCCCATCATGCTCATCTCGAACTCCCTGCTCATCTCACTTGCAAACTTGGCAACAAGGTTATGTGACGAGCCACCAAAGACAATATCATCCACGTATATCTGAACAATCAACAAATCATTTCCATGCTTGAGGAGAAACAGGGTCCTATCCACGGTACCATCACAAACCCTCTACTCAACAGAAAACCTCTCAATCTCCCATACCAAGCACGGGGCGCCTGTTTCAACCCATACAGATCCCTTTTCAACCTGTACACCCTGTGTGGGTACAGCTCGCTCTCAAACCCGTGTGGTCGCTTCACATACACCTCCTCCTCTATGACCCCATTCGGAAAAGCACTCTTCACGTCCATCCGAAACAACTTGAACCCTTTAGCCACGGCAAAGGCTAGAAGGATCCGAATTGCCTCAAGACGGGCCACAGGGAGCAAAGGTCTCCTCATAGTCGATCCCCTCCTTCGACTAAACCTCCGAGCAACAAGTCCGGACTTGTTCCTCACAACCATCCCATTCTCTCCCTCTTTGTTCTTCCAAACCCACTTGGTTCCTATGGGATGGCAATTTGGAGGTGGTTCAACTAACTCCCACACCCCGGTTCCTCTCAAAGTTTTCCAACTCCTCATGCATAGAATTGACCCAGTTTGCATCGGATAAAGCATGTCCAATGTCCTTGGGCTCAAAGGTGGCAACAAAAGCAAGATGAGCAAAATGAGAGGAATTCTCGGACCTTGACCGTGTAGTACGTTCGTCTATGTCCCCAATGATCTTCGACAGGGGATGCACTTCTTGAATCCGCCGGGGAGCCTCACGCCTCGAGACTACCTCCCCCTCAACTTCAGCTTCTCTCGCCTGGTCCTCTTGTTGCACCGTCGTTGTCCATGAAGTAGACGGTCCACGCTCCGTAGTGGTCGTAGGGGAAGTAGTGGGTACACACTCAGCTTCAGGCGCATGGTTCTCTCCATCATCATCTCTAGCTTCATCCTTCTCCTCTTCAAAGAGGTCCTCGGCCATCTCTTCATCACCTGCACATTCAAAGCCAAGAGAGGTACATGGCATTGTCTCGTCGAAGGTTACCTCGCAAGTATCCATGATTTTGTTAGTCTCAAGGTTAAGCACCCTATAGGCTCTAGAGTGGTTAGCATATCCAAAGAAAATACCATCACTAGACCTAGCCTCAAACTTGTCGAGTTTTCCCTTCTTAAGAATAAAGCACTTGCAGCCAAAGACTCGGAAATGACTCACCTTGGGTGCTCGACCATGCATAAGCTCATAACAGGTCTTTTTCTTGAAAGCTCGCAATAAAATCCTGTTGGAAACATGACAAGCTGTATTGACCGCCTCAGCCCAATACCTCCTAGCAGTCCTGTGCTCATCGAGCATCGTCCTAGCCATCTCACAAAGAGTCCGATTTTTCCTTTCCACAACTCCATTTTGAGGGGGCACAAAAGGGGTCGAATACTGATGTTCAAGACCTAGATCACGACAAAAGGCATCAAAACGAGAGTTCTTGAACTCTGAGCCATTATCACTGCGGATAGCTCGAATAGCATTCCCATGCCTCTCGTTTTTCAACCTCACGATCAGATCTCGATCAAAACCAAATGTCTCACTCTTGTCTTCCAAGAAAAACACCCAAGCATAGCGAGAGTAATCGTCCACCACAACAAGGACATATCACTTCCCACCCACCGAGTGAACTCGAGCTGGCCCAACAAGGTCCATATGCAACAGCTCTGTCGGACGCTCGGTCATGACATCGGTCAGGGGTGGATGGGGAGTGGCTACCATCTTGCCATGCCTACACGGAGCACAAACCAAATCCTTCTCAAGCTTCAACCTCGGCAATCCTCGGACAAGGTCAAGACCACTCAAGCGGGAAACCAAATCAAAGCTCAAGTGTCCTAACCGTCTATGCCATTTCCACAAATCAGAAGAAGGACCAGCCATTAAACAACGAGCAGGGCCCAAAGCACGAGAAAAATCAGCCTTGAAAATCTGACCCTCGGGGATGATCATACAGACAAGATCACCTCGAGAATCCAGCAAACGAGACTCGTCAGACTTGAAACGCACCTCAAAACCCTCATCAAGCAACTGAGAAACCGAAAGCAAATTGAAACCCAAAGACTTCACAAGAGCCACTCTCTTCAATGTTACCTTGTCACTCACATGCACAACACCCTCAGAAATCACCCTTCCTCGTCCATTGTCCCCAAATGTGATGTACATCTTTTCCTTCACTGGGGTGAGGCTGGAGAACCACTTCTTATCTCCGGTCATGTGTCGAGAACATCCGGAGTCGATCAACCAAATGTTCTCCAAGCCCCCTGCCTGTAGTCAGAAACAAGAACGAGAGTGAGCTAACGACTCGACACTGGGGTTAGCACAAAGAAAGTTAAACCAGTGTCGAGCCATCTGCTCAAAAGAGGGGTTAGCAAACATCATTCCCTTGCCACCAAACTTCCCATGTCCCATGGGAGGAGTACGAGCACCACGAGGGGGAAAACGTGGTCTGTAGCTCCTCTGGAACCCAAAGCTGTGATCATCTCCCCTAAACCCGTATTGAGGACGAGTAGGGGGACGTCCAGCAAAACCACCACGAGCCCGACCAAACCTCTCACCAGCACGCACACCATCATCTCTCCTCTCAAACCTCGCACCACCACCTCTCTGTGAGAACCTGCCAACACTTCTCACACTTCCCACACCCCGTGGAAGTGGCACTCTAGGCTCAGGAATACCATGAGACCGGCGATACTGTCCCGGTTTGCTTGCTCCCTAGCAAGCCTCTCATCCCTCTTCCTCTTGTAGCAAAACTCGCAAGATGCCTCTCCTTACCACAATACTCACACCTGAAGGGGATGGATTTTGGTTTTGGCTCTGGCTTCTCTCTAGGCTTCTCACCCTTCTCACCCACAAACTTCACCGGTTTCTGGAAGTCATTTGTCTTAGGTGGGAATTTGGGTGGATCTTGGGTTGTGTCAAGCTTGTTGCAAAGGTGGTTGGGCTTTGGTGTGAAAGAGTTCTTGGGTGCTTTTGGAAGTGGGACTTGGATGTCTCCGATCACCTCAAACGCGGGGTTAGACTCAACACACTTCTCATACACACTCTCCCCACTGTTCTCTCCCACTTTCTCACCCAACTTCTCAAACCCCAAACCACGACCATCAGCTCTCTTGAACTCCTCAATCATGATTTTCAATTGAGGTTCCTGCCCAGACAACCAACCCAACACCTTCCTCAAATAGTCATTCTCCTCATAGATGACATCCAAATGGGAAGTAAGTTCAAGATTGCGCAAAGTAACTTCATCACAGCTAGAGCGTGCATTTGCAACAGGAGATTTCAAAGATGCTTCCAAAGAACTAATGGTAGAACGAGCATCAAAAGGCTTAGCATGCATAGTAGGACATGATTTACAAGCACCAAGCAAAGTAGGTCTAGCCTTAAGCTCATCATACTCAGTCCTAAGAGCATCTAGTTTAGCCAAAATAGAAGCATTCTTCTCATTAAGCAGCTTGATCTCATTCAACCATGCATCACACTCAAGACATTCAACATCATCAGGAGTAGTAGGAGCAAGTTTCAAAGAGTCATTCTCAAGTTTCAATTCAAGCAATTTGGACTCTAACTCTCCTACTTTCTCACTAGCATTCTCAAGTTGAGCCCTAAGATCTTTCCTCATCTTTTAGGCATCTCTCAACACACTATCACGGTTGTCAATCAAGCCATTTAACCTAGTGATCTCAGCAAGCAAAGAGTCGGGGTCACGATTTACCTCATCCTTCGAGTCGGAGTCGTTGTCTTCCTTGTCGCTCTTCTTGCTACTCGAGCTATGGGCCATTCCACAAAAGCCTTCAAGCGCCACACAGCTCAACCCACTGAGGTTCCAGCTTGCACTCTTCTTGTCCTTGCGCCTCCCTGCGTCTTCATCTTCACTGCTTGAACTTGATTGCGCGTCGCTTGAGCTCGAGTCGACGTCGCTTGCATCGGCCACCATGGCTTTTTGCCTTGTTCTTCTTGTAGCCGCTCTTGCTTGGTCGCCGCTTGTCCTTGTCCTTGCTCTTGGACTTGCTGATGTGCTTGCCCTTGGAGGAGTACTTCTCTTCACGCCTCGGGTGCGCCTTGTACTCGTTCATCTTGTACTTGTTCTCCTCCGCTTCCGGGCACTCGGCGATGAAGTGGCCACGCTTGCCACACTTGTAGCACGTCCCTGAGCTCCGCCTTGCATTCCTCCGACTCTCGTGTAGTCGATCAAACCTTCTTGAGAGCAAGGCCGCTCCTCCTCGCCCAGCACATCAAACTCCTCATCCGGAATAGACATAAGAGAAGACAAGGAAAACTATCGACAGGAAAGGTTAGATTTGCCCTTTGATCCGCCCACAAGAGCAAGACTATGGTCAGTCGAGCCCTCATGCTTGGATTGCAACTTCCTGTCAACCTCAGCCGACTTGAGCTTAGAAAAGAGGTCATCCAACTCAATAGTCAAATATTTCCCAAACTCCTTGATGGCCTCAACCTTAGCACCCCAAACATTTGGGTCCAAGACATGCAAGAGCTTCAAAGCCTGATCATGCTCGGTGTAAGGAAAATCCTCAACATTAGCTTTCATGTTGTTCACGATGGCGGTGAACCTCTGAAACATCGCATCAATGTCCTCACCGGGAAGTGGAGTGAAGTTCTCATATTGCATCCAGTAAGAGACAAAGAGGCGAGCCTTCACATGGTTATCACCACCGTGAGCAACCAACAACTTCTCCCAAATTTGCCAAGCAAGATTCAAATGGCGAACACGCTCAAACTCTGGATCACACAAGCTTCGGACCAAGTGATCAACGGCTTTTGCATTAGCCTTATACTTAGCCTTAGCACCGGCATCGGTCACCATAAGAGTATGTATGTTGACCGGAATAGCATAGGTCTTGTCAAGCACAATGAAATCCAACAGCTTCCCACGAAGAAAGATCATCATTCGGGCCGCCCACTTGAGGTAACCCTTTCCATCGAAGTGCGGAGGACCGCCCCGCTCAACGTACGCCATCTTAGGATTCGAGACTTGTCAAAGTCGCAAAGAATCCGGCACCAGGCTCTGATACCAGTCTGATCCGAAGTCGAACTCGTAGGAGGAGTCCGAGTAGTAGCCGGAGTCGGGGTTGGAGTCCGAAGTGTAGTCGGAGACGATCTCCTTGCCGGCCCGGCGTGCAGTGAGAGCCTCCGCATGGGCCCTGCTAGCGTTGGAGAGGGCGTATGGGAAGTGCTCATGGAGTGGGATGTCAGCACACGATGGCTCAGTAGCCGGCTCGCATGTGATGGCCCACGGGGACGTCGAGTTCGAGTTGGAGGCGGATCCGGACTCGAAGTCGACGTGTTGGTTGTAGAGCGAAATTTCGCCAAATTTTCCGGTGAGGTCGCCCGTGATCACTTCGGGAAGCGTCACGAGCTCCGTGTTCGGGTTGGGAGCCATGGTGAGGCAGCGTCTGTCGGGCATACACCCCGGGTACCGCAAGGAAGGAGGCAGACAGACTCCTAGTAGAATTCCCCTGTACTCCTACTAGGACTCGTGCCATGTAATCCTACTAGGACTCGTGCCATGTAATCCTACTAGGACTCCTACCTTGTAATCGACTAGGTTCCCACCCCCTGGACTATATAAAGGAGGGCCGGGTACCTAGCCGAACATCCCCAATCCCTCCAGGGACAACACCAAGCGCAGGGCGCCATGCTTGATCCCCAAACAGGACGTAGGGTTCGCCGCCTTGGCAGCCCGAACCTGTATAAATCTTGTGTCTCGTGTCCTTGCGCATACCTTCGAGTTCTCGGTCTCCCGATCACGATCCCCGCCACACAATCTACTACCTCGGGTACCCCCTTGGTAGGTTTGCCGGTCTAAAACACCGATAGCTGGCGCGCCAGGTAGGGGTGATCATCACCACCGAACGAATTCGAAGGACCTCATCAACAAATCAATCTGATCAGAAGCTTGTGTCGACTTGACGTGATCCGTCGATTTCAAGGGAAGGCTTCCGTCCAGGGAAAATCTGCACCCAATTCCAACTCGAAGTCGTTCTACCGAAAACTGAAGCGGAGGACTACTGCTCGTCCACGTCTGCATACGCGGTGGAATAATCGTGCACGGACAGGCCTACAAAAGCATCTACCGCCACGTTGATTGCTGGTATCCGAGATGGAATCGACAACCTTTTTTCAACTTGACTCCGAGTCGGGGCTGCCAGGCCCACGCCACCACCATCATCCATCGGTGACGGAAGGCATCGACGTCTAGTCAAGCCCGCAACAGAACATGGCATGACTGCCTCCGTATTCATGTGACCAATCGAGCACGCCTGCACGGAAGACTGAACTGCTACACCACTCATCAAAACCTGCTGCTATTCACGGGATAAAAAAAGCATTCAAGCTCCCTCACGGAGGCAACAAGCTATTCATTCACCACTGAAAATTTAATTCAGCAAAACAACAAGATCGAAGCCAAGCCACATGCCTGTTACTGTGCCGTTGGGCATTATTTTTCGAGCACATATGCAGGCTATCAGGAGGTTTGCTTGGATCACACAGGAGAGGTACGTGAGCACTGTTGCAGTGCTTTCCGGTCGCCTCGGCTCTACGTCGACCTCGCCGTGCGCCGCGACTACTCGTCTCCGGCCGCACGCGCTCTACGTCGACCTCGCCGTGCGCGCGCGACTACTCGTCTCCCGGCCGCACGCGCTCTACGTCGACCTTCTTGTGGCGCCGCGACTACATGTCTCCGGCCGCACGCGCTCTACGTCGACCTCGCTGGTGCACCGCGACTACTCGTCTCCGGCCGCACGCGCTCTCGTCGACCTCGCCGTGCGCCGCGACTACTCGTCTCCCGGCCGCACGCGCTCTACGTCGACCTCGCGGCGTGCGCCGCGACTACTCGTCTCCGGCCGCACGCGCTCTACGTCGACCTCGCCGGTGCGCCGCGACTACTCGCTCTCCGGCCGCACGCGCTCTACGTCAACCTCGTCGTGCACCGCGACTACTCGTCTCCCGGCCGCACGCGCTCTATGTCAACCTCGCCGGTGCACCGCGCGTCCGGAGTGCCTCGGCACGTCGCGCGGCTCGTCACTCGGCTCGTCGCGCCGCTCGTCGTCGACTACTCCGCCTCGCGCAGCTCGTCGTCGACTACTTCGCCTCCGCCGCGCGTCCGGGGTGCCTCGGCACGTCGCGCGGCTCGTCGCGCCGCTCATCGTCGACTACTCCGGGCTCGTCGTCGACTACTTCCCGGCTCCGCCGCGCGTCCGGTGCCTCGGCACGTCGCGAGGCTCGTCACGCGGCTCGTCGCGCCGCTCGTCGTCGACTACTCCGGCTCATCGTCGACTACTTCAACTCCGTCGCGCGTCCGGGTGCCTCGGCACGTCGCGCGGCTCGTCACGCCGCGCGTCGCGCGCTCGTCGTCGACTACCCGCGTCGTGCGCCTCTCGTCGTCGACTACTCTGTGCGCCGCGACTTCGTCTTGCGGCCACACTGGCTCTACTTCAGCCACGCCGTGGGGCGCGATTACTTGCCTTGCGGCAACACTGGCTCTACTTCGAGTACGCCGCGCGCCGCCATGACGTCGTCTTCCGGTCACATCGCGTCGACCATTCATCTCAACTAGTTTTCCAAACTAGTCGAGGACGGCAGTCACGCCCCCAATAACTAGTCGGAATCGACTCTGACTAGTCAACTTCAGCAACAACCGTCGCGGCTCCATCGTCGACCGCCACGGCTTCATCTACAAGTCCGCACTGGCAGCAACAGCTAAGTCATTTATTTAAATGATTACTGTTTTGGCTTGTTCTCCTCATCATGTAGGACTACTTGCTGACTATTCATTTGTGTGTGCTTCTCGGCGGGTTTTCACGGGAGCTACACTCTGCTGACTACTCTTGGGGTATATCAATCAAGTCGCCACGAGTCTACTTCATCAACTCGGGGGCTATCCCTAGGAGGCAGTTTCTAAAGTCTGCTACGCGCGGCAATCTAAAGTCGACTTCTAAAGTCGCATTCTAAAGTCCGCTACGCGCGGCAACTTAAAGTCGACTCCGGTCGCATCTTCGCCTGCTTTGATGGCATACTACGTGTGTAAGCTTCGATGGAACCTAGCTGTAAGCGGCCCTCGGATCCTGGCGATGATGGAACCTAGCTGCACGTGGTCTTCACGATCTGTACCATGGGTCTAAGTACCCTAAGTACTCGCGCTCCGTACCTTGGGTCTGAAATCCATGGCCCAGGTACACAAGTCGACTCCGGTCGCACCTTCAAGTCCACTACGGTGGCACCCGTACCTTGGGTCTGAAATCCATGGCCCAGGTACACAAGTCGACTTCGGTCGCGCCTCCAAGCCTACTCCGGTGGCACAGGCCCGCTCTGGCGGCAATCGTACCTTGGGTCTGAAATCCATGGCTCAGGTACTTAAGCCCACTCCGGTGGCACAAGTCGACTCCGGTTGCACCTTCAAGCCCGCTCCGGCGGCAACTATACCTTGGGTCTGAAATCCATGGCTCAGGTACTTAAGCCCACTCCGGTGGCACAAGTCGACTCCGGTCGCACCTTCAAGCCCGCTCCGGCGGCAACTGTACCTTGGGTCTGAAATCCATGGCTCAGGTACTTAAGCCCACTCCGGTGGCACAAGTCGACGCTAACGGTCGCACCCAAGCCCACTCCGGTGGCACAAGCCGACTTTGGTCGCGATCTTAAGTCCGCTCCGGCGGCAAAACTACTCGTTTTTTCTGATTTTTTATTCACTTTCGCTTTCCAGAAAGTGCTTTTCATTTTTTGCATCTTAAGTCCACCTCGTGTGGCGCAAAGTCGACTTCTTCAGTCGCAACTCAAAGTCCGCTCCGCGCGGCATCCTAAAGTCGACTTTTAAAGTCGCATATCAAAGTCCGCTTTCTGCGGCAATCTAAAGTCGACTTCGGTTTTTAAGTCGCATCTCAAAGTCCGTTCCGCGCGGCACAAAATCGACTTCGGTTTTCAAGTCGCATTCTAAAGTCCGCACTGCCGGTATCTAAAGTCGACTTCGGTCGCATTCAAAGTCCGCTCTGACGGCACAACTACTCCACGGCTCGACGCCAAACTACTACTTGGAATCTCTCCAGCTCGGGGGCTACTTGAAGATAACTTCAACATGCTTCGCTCGCTCTCAAGCTCGGGGGCTCCTCACCAATCACTACTCGACGTGGCTCATATGGCTCTCTTATCTCGGGGGCTACACGCTGCAAGAGTACTCGGATGATGGTTTTCGCGAACACTGAAGACCCTTGGATTGATTACCTAATCATTTCAAGGCTCGGGGGCTGCTATGCTACACCTATCATTCAAATTTTTTCAAGACTGATGAGCTGGACCACCTTCCAGCCTCGCGGCAGTTCAAGTACTATTGAAGACTTCTCCAAGCAGTACTCGAGGATGCTCAAGAACTACTCGAAGAGGCTTCAAGACTACTCGAACTACTACTCTCGACTCCAACGTGCTCGGGGGCTTGTCGGGCATACACCCCGGGTACCGCAAGGAAGGAGGCAGACAGACTCCTAGTAGAATTCCCCTGTACTCCTACTAGGACTCGTGCCATGTAATCCTACTAGGACTCGTGCCATGTAATCCTACTAGGACTCCTACCTTGTAATCGACTAGGTTCCCGCCCCCTGGACTATATAAAGGAGGGCCGGGTACCTAGCCGAACATCCCCAATCCCTCCAGGGACAACACCAAGCGCAGGGCGCCATGCTTGATCCCCCAAACAGGACGTAGGGTTCGCCGCCTTGGCAGCCCGAACCTGTATAAATCTTGTGTCTCGTGTCCTTGCACATACCTTCGAGTTCTCGGTCTCCCGATCACGATCCCCGCCACACAATCTACTACCTCGGGTACCCCCTTGGTAGGTTTGCCGGTCTAAAACACTGACAGCATCGAAAAGCTCCGGCGCCGTCAGCGGTGCAAACCCAGGACCTGAAGACGAATGTGCCGCCACGGTTGAAGGCGACGGTTGACTTGATGCAGATTGAAGCCGTCGAGTTCGCCATGAGATCTTCGGCGAGAGCCCCTACCTGGCGCGCTAGCTGTCGGTGTTTTAGACCGGCAACCTACCAAGGGGAGTACCCGAGGTAGATGAATGTGGCCTCACCGAGATCGGTAACACGAAGGAAGAGACACGTGGCACACAATTTAGACAAGTTCGGGCCGCGAGGTGCGTAATACCCTACGTCCTGTATGCGGCGTAGCTCTGGATTGATTGGGAGTGTTTACAAGATGATGCGTATATGAGAGGTAAGGGTCCCTGTCTCGCCTTATATAGTCCGGGAGGCAGGGTTATAGGTCGGTTTGGGGAGAGAGTACTAGTCGGGTACGTCTAGGAGTTCTCTACATGGTACAGGACATGCATAGCTTCCTATCCGAGGACTCCTCCACCGTAGCCCTTGCGCCCCATGCCATCAGGTGCCGTGTGACCCAAGTCGAGTAGTCCTAGGGGCCCACCGAGTAGTCGGTCTTGGTACCCATCGAGGTAGTGGACCCAGGGAGATCCATACGGCATTCACCACAACCATAAGCTGTTGGAAGAGGGTATCGACGAACTCGCCGAGGAGATGAGTTAGTTCTCGTACTCTCTCCGGTAAGTCGCATAGATCTGAGCCTCAACTTGAGCATTCCCAGCACAAGCACCCTTCAACTGCTTCCAAATCCTACAAGCTAAGTCCTATGTCCGAACCCGATCGAATTCAGACTGACACAGAGCACGAAACAAGTAGTCAACCGCCTTATTGGCGTCGAACATATCCCTCGATCCTGGAGAAAGAAGTTAATCGGATGAACATAAGTTGTGTTCACCGTAATGTCCCAAAGGATCTGTCCCTTGCCATGAAGGAACGCAACCATCTGTCTCTGCCACATCTAGTAGTTCTTCACATCAAAGTCTAGAGGACCCGATCCCCGTTCCTGGTATGCCATCTTTGGATCTTAGATTGGTTAGAGTCTCGAAAGACCCGAACCGGCTCTGATACCAATTGAAGGACCGATTTGGCAATCAGGGAGTGGAGAGTGAATGGGAGTCGATAAAAATTCTTCTCGAAGGAGATGGGAACTCCAACAAGACAAACACGGCTTCCAAAACACGTCTCCAACTCAACTACCCAAGTTGGTCAAGGCCACGCAGCCACTGGACTGCTACTGGTCCTAAGAACCAACAACCACAAAAACCTACCTGAGAACGCAACAGAAAAACCAACTCGAGCAGCTACTAGACTGCACCGGTCAGACCGGTTGCACACACCAGTCAGACTGGTCCCTACTGGAGCACCCTGACAAAACCTGAGAACTTCCACAGAAGGCTCCTACACCGGTCAGGCCGGTATAACACGCCAGTCGGACCGATCTAAGCCAGGAAGCCCCCAAATCCACAAACCTGACCTTCCGAGCTCCGAATCAAACCAAACTCGAAACAACAGCCATACAAGACAACAAGGAACACACCAACACGTTCACCCAAGCAAAACCCAACTGGGATCGACACCCGTCAGACCGGTGAGGCCTGGGCTCTCGGGATGAACAACAACCCGCGTGTCAACTCCCCCAAATCCAACTCCCGATTTCCCAAATCGCTCCACGGATTTGCACAAGATTTGGGGATAGTAGGAACACCTCATGGGCACTCTATAGCCAAGATTCGGTCCTCCAAAACTTGTTAAATCGAGAGGAATCGAAGAAATCCCACCAAGAATGCCTCTAACCCTAGAGAGGAGAAAACTCCAAAATCGAGCCCCTTTGCTCACGGATTTGGGAGGGGAATCAAAGGGAAAAGAATCATGAAGGGTTCATGCATACATCCCCCACCAAATCCCAAAGAGAAAGGCCTCGAAACCGCTACAAGAAAATCACCAAGAAAAGGCTCCGAAAATCACAAAAAAGGAAAACGGGAGAGACACCATCAAGCCTTGAGGAACCACGCCGAATCGTCTATCGTACCATGAAAGTTCATACAAGGTCTAGCTTGCCTCCCAATCATCCTTCTCTCTCACAAGATCTCACCATGAAGCTCTCAAGCTAGTCCTAGAAATTCCAAAGGAAAAATGGAAGACAAAAATAGCAAAGCAAAATGAGCTAGGGTTCCAAGATATGGCTGCCATCCTCTCACCACTTGGGTTATATGGAGGCAACCGAAAGACGAAACTACCCCGAAGGCCTAACACTAGGATACACGCCCCCGAGGGGCACTTTGGAAATCTTAGTCTTCTCACCATCGGACGGATGCCCGACGACCACAAACTTGCTTAGCCTCGACGCAAGCCTTGCGATCCCTACGCGTGCGCTTCGAAGTCTCCGGACTGCGTCGTCGCACACCGGTCAGACTGGTTGTGACGCCCCAGGTTTCTAATTAACATCATTAGTGCTAACGACCGGATCAGCCGAGTCAAACCTGCCGACAATGGTCAAACCTAGGTCAACCTGGGTCATCACCTCAAAAACCTCGCCAATCAACCCTATTGAACCCCTTGACCAAGCCTAGCCACAACCGTGGCCAACCCTTGGTCAAAGGCACGGTCAAACCCCGCTTAACCGTTGACGTTGGCGAATGTCGTCCAGAACTTTTGCCGCGTTCTCCAAATTTCACCTAAACACTTTAAAATCTACCTTTATGAAAGTTGTCCATCTTGTTGAGGGGCACAACTTTCATGTAGAATGGCATTTCAAATTTTGAGTGGAAATTGGTGGAAAACTTGATCAACCGACAGTACCTCATGTTTCCTGAAAGAGAGCGGCATTCAAAGTTGGCACGACGTTCCTGCAAAATCCGTTGAGAAAAACACCCTAGAGCCTTTGTGAAAGTTGTAGGGGGGTAGCTAGATCTACAACTTTCCTATTCATTGTTTAGCGCACTTCTATTCAAAAATTTCGGGAAAAACACGGTCGAACGAAGCCACACCGACACGTCTTGGACAGCCTCGCGCGCTCCCGCGCGCCCGCCGCGCCGGGCCGCGCGCGCGCGCGCGCGCGCGCGCGCGCGCCTTGCCTCGGTGTCGGTCTCCTTCCCCGCTACGCCCTTGCCGGCGCCGGCGAGCGCCGCCGCGCGCGTAGCACGGCCCGCGGCGGTCGCAGGCCCGCCGGCCGCCGGTACACCGCGCGCCAGCCGCCTCCAACGGCCCACCAACCACCAAAACCAAGCCCTCGACGGCCGTCGACCCTTCCCCTACCTCCCCGGCCGGGCTCCGGCGACGCATCGCCGGAATTTTGATCCAACCGCACCGGCCACCGCCATAGGGGTGACATTGCGAGGTTAGGTTTCTTTCCAGGGGGGCAACTGCAAAATAAGGGCCTCTGCGCAAGAATCAAAAAGTCTCAAGGGCCTGTCCGCAATGTGGCAACCTAAATAGTACTTAGGATTTGCTGATTCTTGTAAATTGCGTAGAAAATCGTAGAAAAATCAGAAAAATGCAAAACTAATTTTGTTGGATCCGTTGTGAATTATCCTACAACTTTTGTTATTCTTGCCTGAGCTAGTTCCTGTAAGTTTTTGCATGAAAAATAGAAATGTGAAAAACCTTAGATCTGCCATAACTCAAAATCTATAAATCCTCTGTGTCCAATTTTTGGATATGTTGTGTGTTAGGTTATGCCTAGCTCCGGTACCAAAAATTGCACAACGTTATGTTGTAAATCTTTTTATAAAAATTGTTTTCCATTTCTGCAGAATCTGTCAAAATGATTTTTGTAACTAAAAATAATTAAGTTTTTGTGCCCAACTTCTGCATGCTATCTTTTTATGCCAAAATGCACCTTTGGTGAATTAATCACAATTTTATAATTATCAGAAATATTTATTCTTGAAATATGCTTGATTTTCTTTGTAATTGCATAAATCAAGTTTCCTAATAGTTCTAGGTGTATATGTTGCATTCCTAGCTTAGGTTTGGTCCATATAACTTGTGTGAGAAAGTTTGGATAATTTTGTTGAGTATTTATTTTTGTGTTCATCTACCTTGTCCATCTAGCTAGCTTTTGTCTTTTTCAAAAATAATTAATTTCTAGCTATCCAAAGCTTGCATGTGTGTCCATTGGCTTGTTAGAGGTGTTTAAAGTGTAATACACCTTTCCAATGAATTTTATTAATTAATTCATGAATAAAAGCTATGCGGGTCATTAAGGGCTTAATAGTCATAAAATGAGAAAATTCACCAAACCATCCTCACTAATCTTGTGTGGGATTACAAATCATGTCAAAAGGCTAAATATACCCACCCACTACTGTTTGTGAAGTAAAGTCAAATTATTTACATATATATGTGCACAGTCACTATCAAAAAGAATAGTTAATAAAGAGCTGCATATTGTTCCTTTTTGGAGGAGTATGCTGAATGTATTTCTTATCTAGGTGAATGTGTCCAACTAATGCACCCTATGGTTGTCATCTATTGTTTGTGATTAATTAAATTAAAATCGCCAAATAAATCTTGCATTTGCATCCTCGTGTAGATCTCCCGAGCGGTAGCTGTACGCGTGTGCCAGAAGGAGGAGACGGAGGAGCTGACGGAGACGTGCACCACGTCGTTGTAGAGCAAGACCTGGACCAAAGTCCAGAAGGGCCCAATGCCAACCTTGCCATCGAAGGCAAGCCCCCGATCATTAACCCTGTTTCTAAAATTTATGCAATTATCGTTGCTATGATTGTGCATTTACGTTTCAGGAGTTGATTTGAAACCCTAGATGCATGATCCCTAGGTACCTATGCTCTGTCACTAGTATACTAGGTCGATAGCTGCTATGCTATAGGACCCGGTAGAAGTCGAATGATGTTCGTCACTCGCGAGAATAGGTTCTTATGTTGGAATCATAAGATCTTTGTAAATGGATTGCTCATGTGGTAAGAGCATGTTGGACTCCGGTCCAGTGGCTTTCGTGGGCTAAGCTTTTGAACGTACTAAACACTTGTCGGGTATGGGACCGGTAAGCCTAGTACCCGATTGACGCGGTAAGGGAACCTTTCCCTACTAAACCTGGGGCACATGTGTCCCCCCCGCTTGCAACAGTGTGGTACCTGCGTGAGTCTGGACGTTCGTGTGGGAGCGATCCAGTAAGCCTTGTACCAAGGAATGTAGGTTCCGCTCCCGAGCTGAAGATCGACGGGAGCCGCCTGGTCGGTGTATACCCTGGGGGTGTGCATTCTTTCGTGTGTTTAGATCCACCTTGCAAGGTTTAAATCAATCGATTGTCGGCCTCTCACCGTTATCCGAGACTGCTTAATCAACTGGCCATGATATCCCATAATGATGGAACTCGAGGAATATTGTTGTATGAATTAATTGCTTGTCCAATTCTTGATTGAACTAGATGCCACATTTAGAAATGGTAATCAACTAGAACTTATGCTAAAAGATTGAAAATAAGGATCTACTCTTAGTAGCTGTTCAGCAAAAGAAACTCCACCGGCCAAAAGCCTTTCATGTCTAGAGTTTGGTGATGTAGATATCGCCCGACGGTTAAGTCTTGCTGAGTATTAGTATACTCAGCTTTGCTTTAAAACTGTGGTTGCAGGTGTTGTTGACCGGAAGGGTGACGACAAGTGATGACATCACAGATGGCCTGCTGTGATGTTTACCGTTGCGCTAGTTTATTTGATTTCCGCTGTTTTCAAACTCTGAACCTTTACTCCATGTCATGAACAATGGTTTGTAATAAATTATTTTAACTCGTGTTGTACTCTGGACTCGCCTTCGCGTGAGTTTTAATGCATATGTCGATCCTCTGTTTGAATTCCAAGTTATTTACCGGAGTTAACCCGGCAACTAACGACATGATGATACTTTACTATTGTTTAATGGCCACAGTGGATCAGTCTTATGCGATAGTACGGTATTTTCCTGGGTGGGTTGTCACAGCTGGTATTAGAGCAATTATATGCACCAGAGTTTAATTAACAACCTTAATCACTGAGTTTTGAATAAAATATGCCAAGATTGGTTGTGTTTGCAAAACACGTTGGTCCGTTAAGGATAAACTAGATCGAGAGGCCCTAGAGGGAATTTTGGGTTCTTTCAGGTGGCCTAGTAATCTATGGTTTATTTTGCTAACTTCCAACACATTTTACTTTATGTCAGACTTACTTCCTTGCACAACCAAACTAGATGAGCCACGTGTTTTATACGTGTGCTGTTCCGCATCACGGGAACTGCGAGGGTTGATGGAGTGATCCATTCCACGGATCCCATCTTCGCATCTGGTCATAAGTTGTGTTGTCGCCACGTGTTTCATACGTGAGCATTCCGCATGACGATTATGCGAGGCAAGGATACACTCCATTCAAACGGAGGGTGTCCGAGGTTGGACGCTGTCCATGCAGCGGCTTAACGCATGGATGTCGTTTCTATAGTGAACGGTAATGTATGTGGACGCTTTCATGAGTGCTGGCATGAAAGGTTTGTTGTGTTATGTGATCTTCTGCAGGTACACTAACCTCGTTCGTAAGTCGCTAAGCAAGTACCGATAGTCTCGACTAGTTATTATAGGGAGAGACGTAATTGTTGCCTTGCCACCGGCACTAACTCAGATTTTTAGCTTAATTGCTTAGTGAGGACGAATTTGTCGTTCTTGCATCATGATAAAAACCTGTTGAATAATAAAAGGATCACATGTGTTGTTTTCCCTTAAGTAATATTCTAATAACAACAATAACAACCTTTACACCGAATTAAAAGTGTTGTTGAATCGTCTAGTCGACCCTGTTGTCGCGACCTCTTCTCAGACCTTTCTGCAGAGTTTCCGTATAGGTGATCTACACCCAAGTGCTCCCGGCCTACCCAAATCTATGCTGAGAGATCTATTCACGATCATAGGTTTTCAAATCTCAAGCTATGCTCCAATAGTAAACCTAGGTCTTGCTGTCTTTCCGGAACACGTCACTCCGAATCTTGCACCTTTGCACTTTGTTCCTGACTCCTCTAGCTTAACCCTTGACTACCCAGTCTGGTCTCATGAACCTACCGAGTTGCCAGAAAATTTTAGCGGGAACTTTGGTTTTGGAATGTTGGAAATTGTCATTTCGATGTAGTGCAACTGTCTCGAGTCTAGCTATTTGGTCAATTTGAGTTTTCGTCGTACATGTTCTATTTGTTGAACAAGCTTACGAATGTGTAACTTATGAAAACTCAAATCTTTCAGATGGTGGGCTCGACACGGAGCACTTCGAATGGTTTCGGTGATTCTAGTGGCCGCAACCAGCCGCCACCACCGCCGGACCCGACAATAGTGGCTACCCAAACCGAGATGATGCGCCAAATTCTTCTATACCTGCAGCAAGAATCCCAAAGCGGCGAGCAGCCCCCATGGGAATCAGATTAATGCCCAAGGTCAAGTAACTGAGTACAAGCACTTTTTGGATATGAATCCTCCGCAGTTCAATGGGACGGAAGAACCCTTGGATGCTGATGCCTGGATTCGTGCCATTGAAGCTATGTTTGCGGTGTTTACCTTGCCATGTTCAGAAGGACGCAAGGCTAAATTCGCGGCATTGCAGCTTCGTGGTTCTGCTTTAATGTGGTGGGAACACTACAAATCCATGCAACAACCTGAGTATGAAATCACTTGGGAAGAATTCAAAAAGGCTTTTAGAGACCATCACCTTCCTAAAGCACTCACCAATAGGAAAATGAGAGAGTTATTGGCTCTCAAGCAAGGGTCCGACACGGTGTACCAATATGCGCAGAAGTTTAATAACCTCTGCCAGTATGGAGGATACCATGTGGATACCGACATGAAAAAGATGGAGCTTTTTCGTGAAGGTCTGAATAGTAAACTGGCTGAATGGTTGAACCTGGTAAAATTTGACAGCTACCCCATGCTAGTGAATAAAGCTATCTCCCAGGAAGATGCCATGAAGAGAGCCCAAGCCGAGAAGAAAAGGAAGGCTGACTCCATGCCCAATAACTCGCAATGTTACAAGATACGCATTATGCGGAAGGCTTTCCTAGACTTCCAGCAGGCTTCACAGTCGGAAAGGTTAGAGGCTAAGTTGTCCCAGGATCGGACTCAAGAAAATCTTCACCTTCCCAACACTCAACAGCCGACTCCCCAGCCTATTGTACCTAGTCCTAATGGTAGCATTGAGCGTCGTTGTTTCAAGTGTGGTGAACCAGGACACTTCGCTAGGTCATGCCTGCAGCCGTGCTAGACCAACAGGCAGCATCGACTAACTCAGCCTAATCAGAGACAAGTTTCCAAACCCATCAACAAGGGTAAGAAGAAGATTGATCAAGCCAGGAAGGGCAGACTCAGCTTCACTTTTGTGGGTGATATTCCAGAAGGAGCACCAGTCATGATGGGCACGTTCGCTATTCGAGGCAAACCCATCCGTGTGTTGTTTGATTCTGGCGCTACCCATAGTTTCATGAATGCCAAGACGCTGAGCAAAGTAGGACTGAACTCCTACAACACCAATGACGCATTTACAATTAAAACAGCGGGAGGGAACATCTCTTCCGAGTTGGTGACCAGGGGAGTACTCTTGGAATTAGGAAGCAAAACAATTGACACGGACCTTATCATTTTGGGATTAGAAGGCATTGATGTCATTCTAGGAATGGACTGAATGAACCGACATAAGGTGGTATTAGATATTTCAGAGCGAATGGTAGAGATCAACTCACCAATTGTTGGAGCCACGACTCTATACCTACCTTTCAAAGATGATGTGAATCCTCATTCTTATGTGGCAATTACTTCTCAGCTGGAAGAAATTCCAGTAGTTCGAGAGTTTGCGGATGTTTTTCCCGATGAATTGCCGGGTATGCCACCCGACAGAGATGTCGAGTTTGTCATCGAACTTCAACCGGGGACAGCTCCCATCTCCAAGAGACCTTACCGTATGCCACCCAAGGAATTAGCAGAATTGAAGACCCAACTTCAAGAGTTGCTAGATAAGGGTTATATTCGCCCAAGTTCTTCACCTTGGGGTTGCCCAGCTTTATTTGTGAAGAAGAAAGATGGTAGTTTGAGGTTATGTGTGGACTACCGACCTCTCAATGCGGTAACAATCAAGAACAAGTATCCTTTACCCCGCATTGATGTTCTTTTCGATCAGCTGGCTGGAGCCAGAGTTTTCTCCAAGATTGATCTTCGATCAGGGTATCATCAAATAAAGATCAGACCATGTGATATTCCCAAGACAGCTTTCTCCACCCGATATGGTCTTTATGAGTATTTGGTAATGTCCTTTGGTCTAACCAATGCACCTGCTTATTTCATGTATCTCATGAATTCCGTGTTCATGACGGAATTGGACAAGTTTGTAGTAGTATTCATTGATGATATCTTAATCTATTCCAAGAATGAAGAAGAACATGCAGAACATCTTCGAGTTGTTTTGCAACGTTTGCGAGATCACAAGCTTTATGCCAAGTTCTCCAAATGTGAATTTTGGTTGGATAGTGTGAAATTTTTGGGGCGCACCATTTCCAAGGAAGGCATATATGTGGATCCTAGCAAAGTACAAGAGGTTATGGATTGGAGACCACCCAAGACCGTACATCAAATCCGTAGTTTTCTGGGTTTAGCAGGCTATTATCGTCGTTTCATTCCGAATTTTTCCAGGATCGCTAAACCTATGACTGAACTATTAAAGAAGGGAGTCAAGTTTGTGTGGAGCGAAGATTGTGAAAAAGCTTTCCGCACATTGAGGCAACATCTGACTACAGCCCAGTGCTAGTGCATCCGGATAATTCTAAACCATTTGAAGTATTTTGTGATGCTTCGGGTACTGGTCTCGGTTGTGTTCTTATGCAAGAAAATCGAGTCATTGCCTATGCCTCACGATCGCTTCGACCCCATGAAGTGAATTACCCGACCCATGATCTTGAGTTAGCAGCAGTTGTTCATGCTCTCAAGATTTGGAGGCATTATCTTATAGGAAACCGTTGTAATATCTTCACCGATCACAAGAGTCTTAAGTATATCTTCACCCAATCAGAATTGAATATGAGGCCGAGAAGATGGTTGGAATTGATAAAAGACTATGATCTAGAAGTACATTATCATCCCGGGAAAGCCAATGTTGTTGCAGATGCGCTTAGCCGAAAGGTTCACTGCAACTGCTTAACCGTGGAGTCGTATAGTGAGACTTTGTGTGAAAACTTGAGGAAGCTCCGATTGGAAATTGTGGAGCAAGGAAATTTGAATGCTATCTCAGCTGAGTCCCATCTATATGACAGGACTGTTTTGGCTCAACTCAAGGACGAAGGCGTCCAGCTAATAAAACAGAAATTAGCGGAAGAATACCCAAAATATAGTTGTTTCCACAAGGATGCAAAAGATGTGGTGTGGTTCGAGCAACGTCTCGTAGTTCCTGTTGATTCAGAACTCCGAAAGGAAATTTTCGACGAAGCTCATCTTTCCAAATTCTCTATTCACCCCGGAAGCACCAAAATGTATCAGGATTTGAAGAAAAACTTTTGGTGGTCAAACATGAAGGTAGACATAGCCAAATATGTGGCAGAGTGTGATACTTGTCATCGAGTCAAAGCCAGCCATTTGAAATCAGCCGGTGTACTTCAACTGTTGACTATACCTTTGTGGAAGTGGGATGACATCAGTATGGATTTCGTTGTGGGTTTACCCCTGACTGCCAGAAAGAAGGATTCTATCTGGGTTATAGTGGACCGATTGACCAAGACTGCTCATTTCATCGCAGTGCACACCACTTACTCCGTCCAAGATTATGCAGAACTCTATATTGATCAAATTGTGCGCCTGCACGGGATTCCCAAGACCATTGTTTCTGATCGAGGTACTCAATTTGTGGCTCGTTTCTGGGAACAATTGCATGAATCTTTGGGAACCAAATTGATTCGTAGTTCAAGTTATCATCCTCAGACCGATGGTCAGACCGAGCGAGTCAATCAAATTGTGGAAGACATGCTGAGGGCAAGCATCATGCATTTTGATAAGAGTTGGGACAAGTGTCTATCTTTGGCAGAATTCTCTTATAACAATAGTTATCAAGCTAGTTTGAAGATGGCACCATTTGAAGCTCTTTATGGACGAAGATGCCGAACTCCTTTGAATTGGTCAGAAGCCGGAGAGCGAATGCTCTTTGGTCCAGATTTAGTTAATGACGCAGAAGAGAAGGTGGAAGTGATCAGAGAAAACTTGAAGTTGGCTCAAATGAGACAAAAGAGTTACCATGACAAAGGGACAGCACCCCGACACTATGAAGTGGGTGATTACGTTACCTCAAGGTTTCACCGACCAAAGGTGTACAGAGATTTGGCATCAAAGGGAAATTAGCCCCATGCTATATCGGCTCATACGAGATCATCGAGGTATGTGGACCAGTCTCTTATCGTATCCGACTTCCGGATCGATTCTCGGCTGTGCACAATGTGTTTCATGTGACACAATTGAAGAAAGGTGTGAAGGTACCCGAGACAGAGGTGATCACGGAAGCGAACGCTTGGATCGAGCCAGATTTTTCAGTCCGCTGAGAGTGCTAGATCAAAAAGAAAGACAAACTAGGAGACATACCGTGAAGATGTACAAGATACAATGGAGTCACCATACTGAAGGAGAAGCTACGTGGGAGACCGAGCACTTCCTCAACACCAAGTATCTGGGTTTTCTTCAATCGCGAAACAGTAAGAGCCTTACCCCTACCTTTGTCTTTAATTTCCGAATCTCGAGACGAGATTCCTTTTAAGGGGGTAGGCTGTGACGCCCCAGGTTTCTAATAAACGTCATTAGTGCTAACGACCGGATTAGCCGAGTCAAACCTGCCGACAATGGTCAAACCTAGGTCAACCTGGGTCATCACCTCGAAAACCTCGCCAATGAACCCTATTGAACCCCTTGACCAAGCCTACACACATCCGTGGCCAACCCTTGGTCAAAGGCACGGTCAAACCCCGCTTAACCGTTGACGTCGGCGAATGTCGTCCGGAACTTTTGCCGCGTTCTCCAAATTTCACCTAAACACTTCAAAAACTACCTTTATGAAAGTTGTCCATCTTGTTGAAGGACACAACTTTCATGCAGAATGGCATTTCAAATTTTGAGTGGAAATTGGTGGAAAACTTGATCAACCGACAATACCTCCTGTTTCCTGAAACAGAGCGGCATTCAAAGTTGGCACGACGTTCCTGCAAAATCCATTGAGAAAAACACCCTAGAGCCTTTGTGAAAGTTGCAGGGGTAGCTAGATCTACAACTTTCCTATTCATTGTTTAGTGCACTTCTATTCAAAAATTTCGGGAAAACGCGGTCGAACGAAGCCACACCGACACGTCTTGGACAGCCTCGCGCGCTCCCGCGCGCCCGCCGCGCCGGCCGCGCGCGCGCGCGCGCGCGCGCGCGCGCGCGCCGTGCCGCCCGGGTCCGGCGCCGACCCGCGCCCCTAGGGCGAGCGCCCGTCCGAGATCGCGCGCCCCGAGGGCTCACGCACTCCGAGCCGGCCGGCATCGTACCCGCGGCATAACCGCCCCGCGATGCCGTACCACGGACGGCGCACCCGGTGACCGGCGGTCCGCCCGCCGCCGTCCGGCGCTCGAACGCCCGCTATAAGGGGGGGCCGGTCGACTCGCTTGTGCGTGTGTAGCTCCTCATCTCCTTCCCCGCTACGCCCTTGCCGGCGCCGGCGAGCGCCGGCCGCGCCGTAGCACGGCCCTCGGCGGTCGCGGCCGCCGACCGCCGTGCGCCGCGCGCCGCCCGCCTCCGACGGCCCACCAACCACCAAAACCAAGCCCCCGACGGCTGTAGACCCTTCCCCTACCCTCCCCGGCCGGGCTCCGGCGACGCATCGCCGGAATTTTGCTCCAACCGCGCCGGCCACCACCATAGGGGTGACATTGCGAGGTTAGGTTTCTTTCCAGGGGGCCAACTGCAAAATAAGGGCCTCTGCGCAAGAATCAAAAAGTCTCAAGGGCCTGTCCGCAATGTGGCAACCTAAATAGTACTAAGGATTTGCTGATTCTTGTAAATTGCGTAGAAAATCGTAGAAAAATCAAAAAAATGCAAAACCAATTTTGTTGGATCCGTTGTGAATTATCCTACAACTTTTGTTATTCTTGCCTGAGCTCGTTCCTGTTAGTTTTTGCATGAAAAATAGAAATGTGAAAAACCGTAGATCTGCCATAACTCAACATCTATAAATCCTCTGTCCAATTTTTGGATATGTTGTGTGTTAGGCTATGCCTAGCTACTGTACCAAAAATTGCACAAAGTTATGTTGTAAATCGTTTTATAAAAAATGTTTTCCATTTCTGCAGAATCTGTCAAAATGATTTTTGTAACTAAAAATAATTAAGTTTTTGTGCCCAACTTCTGCATGCTATCTTTTTATGCCAAAATGCACCTTTGGTGAATTAATCACAATTTTATAATTATCAGAAATATTTATTCTTGAAATATGCTTGATTTTCTTTGTAATTGCATAAATCAAGTTTCCTAATAGTTCTAGGTGTATATGTTGCATTCCTAGCTTAGGTTTGGTCCATATAACTTGTGTGAGAAAGTTTGGATCATTTTGTTGAGTATTTATTTTTGTGTGCATTTACCTTGTCCATCTAGCTAGCTTTTGTCTTTTTCAAAAATAATTAATTTCTAGCTATCCAAAGCTTGCATGTGTGTCCAGTGGCTTGTTAGAGGTGTTTAAAGTGTAATACACCTTTCCAATGAATTTTATTAATTAATTCATGAATAAAAGCTATGCGGGTCATTAAGGGCTTAATAGTCATAAAATGAGAAAATTCACCAAACCATCCTCACTAATCTTGTGTGGGATTACAAATCATGTCAAAAGGCTAAATATACCCACCCACTACTGTTTGTGAAGTAAAGTCAAATTATTTACATATATATGTACACAGTCACTATCAAAAAGAATAGTTAATAAAGAGTTGCATATTGTTCCTTTTTGGAGGAGTATGCTGAATGTATTTCTTATCTAGGTGAATGTGTACAACTAATGTACCCTATGGTTGTCATCTATTGTTTGTGATTAATTAAATTAAAATCGCCAAATAAATCTTGCATTTGCATCCTCGTGTAGATCTCCCGAGCGGTAGCTGTACGCGTGTGCCGGAAGGAGGAGACGGAGGAGTTGACGGAGACGTGCACCACGTCGTTGTAGAGCAAGACCTGGACCAAAGTCCAGAAAGGCCCAATGCCAACCTTTCCATCGAAGGCAAGCCCCCGATCATTAACCCTGTTTCTAAAATTTATGCAATTATCGTTGCTATGATTGTGCATTTACGTTTCAGGAGTTGATTTGAAACCCTAGATGCATAATCACTAGGTACCTATGCTCTGTCACTAGTATACTAGGTCGATAGCTGCTATGCTATAGGACCCGGAAGAAGTCGAATGATGTTCGTCACTCGCGAGAATAGGTTCTTATGTTGGAATCATAAGATCTTTGTAAATGGATTGCTCATGTGGTAAGAGCATGTTGGACTCCGGTCCAGTGGCTTTCGTGGGCTAAGCTTTTGAACGTACTAAACACTTGCCGGGTATGGGACCGGTAAGCCTAGTACCCGATTGACGCGGTAAGGGAACCTTTCCCTACTAAACCTGGGGCACATGTGTCCCCCTGCTTGCAACAGTGTGGTACCTGCGTGAGTCTGGACGTTCGTGTGGGAGCGATCAGTAAGCCTTGTACCAAGGAATGTAGGTTCCTCTCCCGAGCTGAAGATGGACGGGAACCGCCTGGTCGGTGTATACCCTGGGGGTATGCATTCTTTCGTGTGTTTAGATCCACCTTGCAAGGTTTAAATCAATCGTTTGTCGGCCTCTCACCGTTATCCGAGGCTGCTTAATCAACTGGCCATGATATCCCATAATGATGGAACTCGGGGAATATTGTTGTATGAATTAATTGCTTGTCCAATTCTTGATTGAACTAGATGCCACATTTAGAAATGGTAATCAACTAGAACTTGTGCTAAAAGATTGAAAATAAGGATCTACTCTTAGTAGCTGTTCAGCAAAAGAAATTCCACCGGCCAAAAGTCTTTCATGTCTAGAGTTTGGTGATGTAGATATCGCCCCACGGTTAAGTCTTACTGAGTATTAGTATACTCAGCCTTGCTTTAAAACTGTGGTTGCAGGTGTTGTTGGCTGGAAGGGTGACGACAAGTGATGACATCACGGATGCCTCCTGTGATGTTTACCGTTGCGCTAGTTTATTTGATTTCCGCTGTTTTCAAACTCTGAACCTTTACTCCATGTCATGAACAATGGTTTGTAATAAATTATTTTAACTTGTGTTGTACTCTGGACTCGCCTTCGCGTGAGTTTTAATGCATATGTCGATCCTCTATTTGAATTCCAAGTGATTTACCGGGCGTTAACCCGGCAACTGACGACAGGATGATACTTTACTATTTCTTAATGGCCACAGTGGATCGGTCTCAGGCGATAGTACGGTATTTTCCTGGGCGGCTTGTCACACTGGTGCTCCTCACCGGTCAGATTGGTACCCACCGGTCAGACCGGTGGGATGTTACTGCATCTCCGTTCTTCGGTCTTCGGTCTTGGCTTTGTGGATCAACCAAGAAACCCAGTGGTTTTCTGGTGAACTACTGCAAATCTCGCGAACTTGGTGTAGCCTCCGCCAATCTTCACTCATGACTCGGCTCCCACGAAGTTCGGGCTTGACCTTGGTTTTGAGGATCAACCAAGAAACCGTCCACGATTTCATCTTGCCATTCTTGCCACCATGCGGCCCGCACTTAACTCCGTTGGCCACCGGGTCCCTCGAACTAAGCCTACTTGTCTTCTCCACACCTAGAGGCCTCACCCACCACGACCTTTCACGCTTGTTCTTCACCTGCACCAACACCAGTCAAGCCGCAACCTGCACCTGCAATACTTAGCTAAGAATCAGTCCACACCACGTTGTCAATCACTCATCACACCAGGAAGCAACCCACCACCGGTCCTCAAACCACACAGGCTCTCAATTTGCCAAACTTAGCTCTACCTTACATCAAGAACTGAGAGAGAAATTATACCCTTTCACATCTTAAAAACTTACATCAGATTCCTTAGATAAAATAAATTTATTTTTATGCCCTTCTACCTCTTGTGATACAACAGATGCGCCGCGGATCGGCGCGTGCAGATGTTCTTTTTCCCAACTTAAGATAAAATAACAATTTATAATGGAGAACTTTTGGAGAAGGTTTTTTCTCATTAGAAAAATTGGCAACCCTTCAGCTCTTAAATAAGCTTTTTTTCGTGTGTATATAGCGAGAGATGAAAATCTTTTGCTAATGCTACAATAACACGATTTTTGTTCTTATAAAAGTGGAGCACGGACCGACCCCTTCTCCCACTGCCATCATCAGCAACAAAAGGAAATTCTAACAGATCATCTGCTCCGCCCCTTCTCCCACTGCCACGTGGTCCCGACCCCACCTGTCATCCGCACACACACCGCCGCCCTTTTAACCGTCTCGTCTCCCGTCTCTCCGTTGAGACCGACGGCGACCCCACCTTCCCCCTTCTCTCTCTACGCTCCTTCTCCGCCTTCGCCGAGCTTTCTTCCTCCTCTCCGTTCACGGCTCGAGGAGCCCCTCCTCCGGACCTCGCCCGGGGAAATCGGCGGACCATCCACGCGTTGCCGGATTGAAGATCCGGATCCCCCCGCGCGGTAAGCCCTAATTCCCCCCACCTGGTAGTTTCCTTCGCCTGCGGCAAGGGTTTGGGGAGAGGGATCCAGCGAGGGGTCGGACCGTCGCTTGCGGGTGGGGCGATGTGGTTCGAGGATGAGCTAGAGCTACACCGTGTGGGAAATGGTGACGGATCGTGCTGCTGATATTGGAGTCCCTCTGCTGAGATCTGGGGTGGTGCATGGAGCCTTGTGGATTGAGCTGGTGTGCTAGGTTCTGGTGGTGGCAATTTTGGCCTCTTGCTCTGCGTTGCGTGTAGGATGAGGATTGTTGATTGTTGCGTGCCACATAGTGGTGTGATAGCTAGCGGTGGGCGGTGATTGGCTAGCACGAGTCATTGTGAGCTTGCTTATCTTAAATTTGAGTAGAAGGGTTTGAGCTGCTTCATTTGTGTAGTGAAGGACATGGATCAAGGAGCATGGTGTTTCCGATTTGTAGCTCTGAGGTCCACCCGCTTTGGATGGATCATGGTGATTTTGCATTGGTAGCTCCTGGATCATGGTAGTTTGTATCGGTTATCAATTTATCATTAGGTTGATGGCTCTTGTAGATGCTTTCACAATTTGCATCATGCTGGTTTTTCGTTCATTGCTGGTTATATTTGTTAAGGAGTAATTATTAAATTAGATGGGTGCATTTAGTAGCATACTGTTGCATTTATGGAACTAGCCTTAATAGAGTTTTACAACATAATTCCTTTACATTTTTATATATAATCAGCACTGGCATATTAGAATACATTCCATTTCGTTTTGCAGATTATGTGAATTAGTAACATAGTCAGAAGGTGGCAGTATTGGAAGAACATTTTTTTGCTAGCATTAATATTGGAAGAACTATTTTTCTATCTATAAAAGCTAAACTTCTTACTCCGGACATGTTATATGCCGTGCCTGCGTGAATTGGATAGTTGGAATTGCAGAAAGAAATCATTTTTGAGGTTTGTATTCACAGGTACTTCAGCTATTTGAAGATTCCATACTACCTTTAGCTTCATGGTTGCAAGACCAAGTTATCATCACCTTCTGAATTTGTGTTCAACATGTTAGTGGTTTAAAAATTGCCATAATTGGGGGCAATGGCATCTTCTGGTGCAAAATCTGATTTGGTGTCTGGTAGCCCTGATGGGCATGGATACTTCAATGCGCAACGTGGGCCCTATGCAGCTGCTTCATTGGAAAGGTCAGGGAGCTTTCGTGAAGGTGGTGATGGTTATGCGATGTTTCCAGCATCGAGCTCATCAAGGCCAGCATCAGTGGACTCTCTCAGTCTACTTCAATCACTTGCTGTGGACTTAAGACCTGTAACTGTGGATCACAAGACATCTCGGTTTGATCTAAAGAAATCAATAAGTTCCATTTTTGGAACCACCACAGAAGATTCACCATCAATTCCATCTCTAGGAAGAAATCTATCAAATTCTATCGAAGAGATCAGACGCATCAGGAGTAATCTTAATGACATCTCAAATAAGGCAAGGTATTGTTTCACTAGTCACTTTGTTATCTTGAAGTGAACTTATCAGATGAGAGAGGGTAGCAGATACTTGAACATAATTTCCATTTTTTACAGTGAAACACATTATCAATGCAAAAATATGTAGTGACGCTGTCTTTTACCCTCCGGACAAGTCATGTGGGAAATGTTCCTGTTACATAAGGATTTATATGTTGGTAACTTATGTGCTCCTGTCCTGTACAAGAATTGTTCATTTTGGTTTATTTTCGCAGGGAAAGATCTAGAGCCTTTGCTGGTGCTGCAATGAAAATTGATAAACTTTGTCCCAATATTGTACGAAAACGTTCTCGAGGAGATGGTTCATCAAATGAACGAGTGCTATCATCTGGAGGAGTTACTCCAAAAAATGTTCCTCAAAGCCATATAAATACAGATGATATGGAAGTTGGACTTCAGAGAGAAGAGAGGACAAAAAATGCCGGACAAAACAGGAGAATACGTACATCCATGGTTGAGGTTGTGCATTGTACCTTCAAATATTTTTCTGTTTGTTTGTTTTGCTTTTATCCTTATACAAAAAGGTTTTATTAGTTTATTGTGATGAGGATTGCAAGATGGTACAATCGGCTTTGAGATAAGAGAGAATGAGCTGCCTTCTTTGAGCTGATTTATATTATGAAATTCCTTGCACATCAGCATAGGCCTTGTGATATCCTAAATTCTGATGCCTTTCTGTTTTTTATGTGGCTTAGCTGTTTGCTTTAGCATGCTTAATGTATTCAATTGCCATTGTTAACTTTCAAATGATGATATTTGCTTAACATAGAGATCATGTCATTTGATGCCTTATTTAGCTACTTTGGATTTTTGCACCTTTTATAAATTTTACCTGATGGACATCTGATTTGTTAGATGGATGCAAGGACAGCTGGTCCATCAAGGGGGTCTGGGCCTATTGATAGAATCTCAGATCCTGGCAAAGCCACCAATGGCAATTCTGCAGTCCCGGAAGAAAAAACCAGAGGTTTGGCAACTAGTATTGATGGTTGGGAGAAGCCTAAGATGAAGAAAAAGCGCACGTCTGCCATTAAGGCAGACATGTCGTTGGCTGGTGTTTCGAGGAGTGTTGATGTAGACCGGGAGTCGAAACAAGGCATGCAACACAAGTTTAGTAGTGATGGTAGGGCAAGACTGGCAAGTTCCCCTAGTTTCAGGTTAGAAATTTAACCACCTATTTTTCCGAATAGGAATTTAACCACCTTAGGGTAGGAGTTTTTCATCTCTAATTCTCTATTTATTCTGCTTTCTGTTTCCTTTAAGGGGCAACTTAACTTTTGTTGCATAAATATGATTGGGAACATGTTAATATGTTTCTCTCTGAATATTCTGCAATGTACAGGTCTGGAACTGTTGCATCTGGCACTAGTAAAGCAGATTTGCTTTCTCCACAAAATGGTGTTGTTGGACGACCCTTAAATAGGAGTGATCAAGACAGTGGTTTCCATCCTAACAAAAGGGAGCGTCAAATTGTTTTAGATAAAGAAATGCCCAATCCAAGAACCATTAGCAAGTAAGATATGCTTCATTACTTTTTCCACTCTGTGCTCTATTATTTACCACATTTACACATTAAACTAGGTAGTTTTCTTATACTGCACATTGAGGCTTGATAAATTGTTATCATGGTAAGGCGGTAAGGTGAGGTGAAGCGAGTGATCCCTTCCAGACGCTTAGGCAAATAAGGCGGACGCCTAGGTGTCGCCATACGAATATATGCATATTAAAATTCAGAAGCAAATCAGACCTTAATATGCCAATTCTTGGCATCTAAACCATAGTACGCATAACAAATAGTGTTACTAGAGTACTAACGTGCAACATAAGGTAGAAAACAGAGCACAACTAGACATGCAACAAGCAGTACCCATGTATTCTGCTCTGTTTTTTATCCAAACAAACCGCAGGGCACAGGCAAACCTCAGCTTTTTAGAAACAGATTAAGGGTAGAGCAGCCAGAGAGGAGCCGCAGGTTGGAGCAGGGGCCAGTCGAAAGGAAGGGTGGAGCTTGCGACCAGCAGGGAGGCAAAGGCGGAGGATTTGTTCTCGTCCTGGTCTTCGCCTTGGTTATAAGCATTCCACTACCAAGCCAGCTCACACATGACACACCTGAACACACAGAACTAGGGCCTGACACATCAAATTTTCAGGCTTAATGATTTTTAATTTTTTTTTGCGAGCATCAGGCCTATTGAGGATGACAGTGGAGGTAACATAACATCATTACCGAAGGCGAATGGGTCTGCCAGGGGACCCCGATCAAATTCGGGGTCATTATTGAAATCGTCTCCAAACATTCATCGATTACAAGCCAATTCTGATGATTGGGAACATGCTTCTGGTACAAATAAGTTGATTTCTGCTGGTGGACCTAGCAATCCTAAACGTACGAAATCTACACATTCATTGTCTCCTCCCACCCAGTGGGGTGGACAGAGGCCTCAGAAGATATCCCGTTCAGCAAGGAAGTCAAATTTAGTCCCTATTATCGCCACTGATGGTGCACTGGTAGCAGGTTCGCTAGATAGTCCTGTCAATGAAGATTCAGCAGGGCTGCCAAGGCGTGCATCTGTAAATGGTTTTCAACAAACAAAACGGGGAGATCATGGGCTCTCAGCTGGATCTGAAGTTGATGAACCTGTAGTTGCTGAAAAGAAGTTAAGAGACAAAAGCAAAAGGGCTGGTGAACTGGATGATGGGCATGGCTCTGGTTTTCAGAAGATTGCTATGCTTGGGCATCCTTCCAAAAGGAATAAGTTGTCTGCTGATGAGGATATAGGAGATGCTGCAAGGAGACAAGGAAGAGTTGGACGGGGTTTTACTCCAACCAGGCCTGGCACTCCTGCATCAATGGACAAGCTTGAAAATGCTCCAACTACCAAACAAAGAAGTGTGAGGACAGTCTCAGAGAGAAACGAGAGGTGATTTCTTCCTCGGCTAAAAACTAGTTATATTTCGCTGATCAATATTCTAACTCTGAGTTTTCCATTCAGTAAATCTGGGAGACCAATGATGAAGAAGATGTCCGAGCGCAAAGGCAATGCACGGCCTAGGCATGCAAATAACAGTGTGCAATCAGATTCTCCTGGTACATGCTCAACAGCTTCTCTTGTTATTGAATTTTGACTACAGCGTTGTTTGCAATAAATAGAGTTTCTGTTAGACACCCTTGGACTTACCTTGTTCACTTTTCAGTGCAATCAGAAGATGATCATGAGGAACTTCTTGCTGCAGCAAATGCTTCCCTAAGTATGGTCTTTACCTTCAATTATTTTTAAAAAAATCTTCCTCTTTTTGTAAACCAGTAAATATTTGAATGATATTTTTTCTTGTTGCAGGATCTGCTTGCGCAAGTCCGTTCTGGCGGCAGGTTGAACCTTTCTTTGCTTTTTTAACCGCAGAAGACATGGCCTATCTTAATCAACAGGTAAATGGGGTGATTTTCTTTTGCGTCAAATGACATTTTATCTTTCTGTACATTATCTTATTGTTTCTTGATCAATACTTTGTTGGGTAGATAAATTTGCCAGATGATTCCACATCGAGCAGGTCAGTAGGAGATGAAGGCCAAAAATATAAGGTATTTTATGTTTGAAAAAAGTTTGAATTACTCCTCTCAAGTATAATCAAGGTCTGGACAAAGTATTTCATGGTTCAATTTGCCCCCTAAACTATGCCATTTGGTCCAGTTTACCCCTCAACACAATTTATCTTTTTTGTTTATCCAAGCAAAAGTGGGGTCTTAAGTTCAAGTTTTGTCAGATATAAGCAGACATCGTAAGACACATTAGAAAGATATATAATGAAATTTTTATCATTATTCTGATAGGGTAGGGTAGTTAATAATATAAATTTGTCTTTCAGATACAAAATTATATAAAAATAATGATAAAATATAATAAAATATTTTTAAATATAGATTATGATATCCACTACCACTCTGCAAAGTCTCAAATTATAATTCAACTTGTGTATGGAGAAACGAAAAGGATAAATTGCATTCTAGGGTATGTTGAACCAAACAGCATAGTTTAGGGGGTTATTACTTTCACTATACTTCAAGGAATTTAAGCTTTTTCCTTTATGGAACTCTGTTCACTGTTGTACCACTGTACTAGCAAAATTACCCTGTTGGTGATGCATTTCTGGGTAGTTAGCATGTAGAAATGGTAGGACTCATTTTATAACTTGATTTAAATGAAGTCTTATGTTTTAATTTCCCCCCCAATACAGGGGGGTCTGGAGTACATTTCACAGCCATCAACTCCAGCTACAAGCAATAAAGATGATCACACCACCCTTCCAAATGGTTTTGGCTTGAATCAGTTAGATAATGGTGTAGGGGTTGCCTGGGAGGCAAGCTGCATTGAACCTATTCTGGATCAACTTGTCCATGGCATCGGGGTACAAGGAGGGTCTTCAGTTGGCCAAAGACTTATTCAAGCTTTGATTGATGAAGATAAGGTTGAAAGTACTACCAACAACACTTACATAAGTGAGGGGTATCCATTTGATACACATGAAATTCATTTTGATGAAGGAGGATGGAAGTCTCATTCACATAATTATAAGTTAGAACCTTTAATGAATTTCGAAGCTTCAGCGAGGGGCCCAAACGGTCTGATGATGGATTCTGATTGGAGATATAATGATGAGCTGTCACATAAAAGCAGTAATGTCATGGATAAAGCCAAGGTGTGGCCTGAGTTTCAGTACAGTGAGATGTGCTTCAATGATAGAATTATAATCGAGCTGAGTGAAGTTGGTGTATCTATTGAACCTGTGGTAGGTTACTTTTTTCACTATAACCATAAAGTTTCTACTTTTGGTTACTTCAGTTCTCTACTTTTGGTTACTTCAGTTCTCATGTTTATTGTTTTATCCACTAATATGAATATTCCACTCATGGTCGTGTTGCTTTTATTAGCATTGGCTTTAGAGATGATATTCTTATGTAAGAAATGTTTGGTGCACTAGAGTGTTTTGGCGAACATATGCACACAGTAATATCCCTCGGATTTAATCTGGGTGCCCAAGTTGTGGGAATTGAGACTTAAGTAGTTTTGTGGCCCTGATACTTCAATTTTTATAGTACATAAAAATTGTGAACAAATTATTGACCTTGATTTCTCTTCTGTGCCTTCTTTTTAATATCTTAATCAATCAAAGGTCATGTTCTAAACTAAAGAACTCCTGGTTGTTGCCTTTCTAATTCATCTCGCTTTTATGGTAACCAAACTTTAATTCTCCTACTGCTAGAATATTTGGGATGAAAAAATCATTTGGATCATTAAGCTTCTTTGAAGCAGATCAGATGTGCTTGCAAGCATATCCATATTTGATGAGTGTTGGAGTAGATAGAAGTGCTAGGTGGCATATCCATAAGCATGCTGTTTATTCATTTGAAAAGTACTTACATTTTGAACTATTTGGCCAGATTAGGAAAAACTTGTTATGTAATTCTCGCACTTATCCTACTATGTGCACTATTCCCCCCTTTAATTTAATATTATCCTTTCATCTAGATTGATTGAACAACAGCATGGTAGTTTTTTATTACTGTACTAGTTTTCTGTCTTGGATCTACTCGAGACTTCAGGATATATGAGCTTGTTACTTGAAGCATTCGTTCTTATTAATATTATTGTTTTGCTCCAGTTTGTAACATATCTCCTTTGCTAATTTGAATTCCGTTTTTTTTAAAATCTTTATTTAACATAGCAATTAACATATCATTCTCATGTTCTGATTTCTTGTTTCCATTTTAGCCTGATCTTGCACAGAGTGAGGATGAGGACATTGATACCGAAATCTGTAAATTAGAAGGCCAACTTCATAAAGAGGTATTTATAACTTATACGAAGGGCATGCATGTGTCTTATTTCTTGATGAACACTCCTATTATTTTTGTTATCTTCAAGTTCATGTCTACAATATTACATACCCATCATTAATTGTAGTACTTTTACTGATGTCATAGGTGGTGGAGAAGAAAAACTTGCTATTGAAATTGGATGGCATTGTTAGAACTGCAAAAGAGTCTCAGCAGAGGTATTTTCAGACCATTTTCACCTCTTACAGAAACAATTTCTCATGTCCAAACTCTTATTAATACTTGGTGCACTATAACAGGGAATTCTCACGACGTGCTATGGACAGACTTCTCCTGAGAGCATACGAGAAATATATGGTAACTCCCTCCACTCTGCAAGATGTAGCTATTTTTATTTTATCGGGCTATTGATTAAGAAGCACTACTCTGAATTTTCCTAATTGCCAGTTTAGTTGTGTTATCAATAATTTTGTTTCTTTCAAGTTTATCACTAAAACTGTTTGTTCTATGAATACATTGATTTTGCTGAAACTGTTTGCTCTATCAATCCGTTGCCTTTGTCACCATCTTTTTTTTTGCCCCAAGAAGTATCTTGGTTCATCATCTGTAGATATTGTTACTCGCGGAGCATAACAATTTATCAATGTTTAAAAAATTCAGTGTATCTTGCATTTCTTTTGATAAGATGAGAATGTACTCAAATGTTTTTTATGGTGAAAAATGTACTCCCTCTGTCCCAAATTACTAGTCGAAATTGGCTTTTCTAGGTACATTCATTTTGTTATGCACCTAAATATATACTTATGTCTAGATCATAACAAAAGGAATGTATCTAGAAAAGCCAAAACGACTAGTAATTTGGTACGAAGGGAGTATGTATGTTATCAAGTCTTCAAAACTATAAGCTTGCAGCTGGTACTGCTATGTCAATTATCAATTGTGTTCATTCTTGTTTTCAAAATTATTTCAGCCTTCTTGGCCTGGCCTACACACAATTACATCGATGGTTTATTTGACATCGAAAAATGACAGTTACTCTGTTGTGAATGTAGTGGAATTTTAACTTTTCCTCTCCTGACCAGTTTCTGCAATGCCCATGTGTACTGATTCTTGCCATGCTCATCTAGCCGGAGGGTTAGGACTTTGACTTGGTTCGCCGGTGCTATTCCCATTTCCCAACTTCTGGAAGTGGGGCAGCCTCTTGCCACCTGTGTGGTTTTAAGTGGTGTGCCACCTGCATAGTTTTAGTTATTTTGAGGTGGTAACATTCAACTGGATTTGAGCTTGATTATAGTGTCATTATGTGGAATTCCATTAGATGTTCAAGTTTCACATACTTACATAAGAACTAGGAAGTTGCATATGCTTGCGCTGAACACATGATTAAAAAAAGATTAGCTTATTGAGACATTTGTTGGCTCCATACTGCCTTTTTTGCTTTTTGGATTCTGAAGTTTAATATTTTAACATACTTAATTAAGTGATTAACTGTTTTCTGCCAATCTGCAGGCTTTCTGTGGTCCGAATGTTTCAAGCAGCAAAAACGTTAATAGATCTGGCAGACATGCTGCTCTAAATTTTGTCAAACGAGCACTAGCACGATGCCAAAACTATGAGGAGATGGGGACAAGTTGCTTTGATGAGCCCACTTTCAAGGATATGTTTTTATCAGCGACGTCTCATAGAAGCAGCCCGGATGCTGCCTCACAAGGTATTGCAGTCACCAGGAATGGTGTTATGTCTAGCAGTTCTTTTCTTCTGTTTCACATTGCCCAGCCATCAGGGATCTGAATTATCTTGTTTGCAGATAATAATATGACAGTGAAATCACTCCATAGGGCCAGTGCATCAGATGCTTCGCGAGCAAGCAGTCACCTGACGGATCTGTCGTTTGCAAGGGAGGATCCCTGGACAAACAATGTAAAACAAAGGGAACTGTTGCTCGATGAGGTTGTAGGTAGCATAACAGGAGGAACCTTGAAAACCTCAGGGCTTGGTACTTCCCTTGTCAGCAATACAAAAGGAAAGAGAAGCGAGAGAGATAGGGAAGGGAAGGGACACAACAGAGATGGTGGTAGGTCTGGCCGTCCATCGTCATCTAATGCAAAAGGTGAAAGGAAGAATAAAACAAAGCCCAAACAGAAGGCAGCCAACATTTCTGCCCCTTCAAACAGTACTCCTAGAGATCCACAGCTTCTAGCCAAAATAACGCCTTCGAGCAATGGCAAGGACAGCACAGCAGCTCCTGCTGCTGCTAGACGTGATGATCCGGCCTCAAATGATGCTGAAATGCCAGACTTGTCTAACCTCGAGCTGCCAGGAATGGACGTTGACTTTGGCGGCTGGCTAAATATGGATGATGACGATGGACTCCAGGATCTTGACCTGATGGGCCTCGAGATCCCCATGGATGACATCAATGAAATAAACCTCATGATATAGCCTTACATTTCCATCTCAATGGGGCCCCATAGAAAAGCTCCCTATAGTGCACAGGTAACAGATGATTTTCTCACGGTAACCACCAACCCAGCAGGTCTAACACCAATGTCGGTTAGCGCCATCACGTAGTTTCGATAAAAAGTTTATAGAGACCTCTTCACAATCCTCACAGCCACATTTTTCTCCTTTTGTACCATCGTGTAATTTGCCCCCCTACCTTGTACACTATGTTATGTCGTGTAGACGTGTACATATCTATTTTGGTGCTGTACAAGGTGGGGAGGCTAGTTGCTTCATTTCTCCAGGTGTACGCCAAAGGTTGTATATATCAGTATATCACCATCATCCTAGTGCTGAAATAAAGCGTGTCAGTTATAGCTTTTACTCACATCTATGGATCATCTGCTGGCGCCCTTTTGTTTGTTGCTGCCTACTGTAATGGCTGGCGCTCACCATATTTGCTGACAGTATGAAACCATATATTAGTGTGTTGAATTATTTAACCCATTTATATGCATTTTTGTTAAACGTGCTTCTCAAATCTCAACTGTAGAGCAATATATGCTCTAGTCACAAAGATAATGCAAATGAAAAATTGACGAGCATTTTTTAAGAAATTACAACACATAAAACTTAAACTGTTTATATGTTATGAAAGTGTTTTCACTTAATATCAATATTGATTTGCACATAATTCAAAGAAAATATTACATTATACATTGATAGTTAAAACTAAAAAGGCTTTGACTGACAATAATCATAAATGTTTTGTGTTATTATTATATAAAGTATTTTCCTAGTAACATATAGAAGTTTTTTTCCTAAGAAACTCTGTTTCCTAACAGAAGAACAAGTAGAATTGGGTTAGAATGCCCCCTAAAGTTGGTTTGTGTTTTTGAAATGAAGCTAGTTGTCAATAACCCAGCTGGTGTTGCACCACTACCAGGCTTCTTGGGTCTTGGCCATCAAAGGCATGGAGTTGGCCAAAAGAAAAAAAAATATATCCAGTTATGACAAGTATATATTTCCTTTCACGTGTTCAATGCAGCGGATGTGCTAAATATGGATGATGCTGTTTTAATTCTAATATAGGCGATAATCTCAAAATTAAAACAAATTATACCACGCTAGCATCCACATAATCTTACGGGCTAGCTCCAGAGCAATAAGCACATTTGGTTAGAAGTTACTGCTACTAGTCTTTCTTCTATGGCAAGGAGGGAAACAGTAACGGAAAGTAGCAGTAGCGGACTAGTGGTCGTGGCTGTTACTCCCCGGGGGAGAAGGAACTGAAAAACTGCTAGGCTGCTACTGCTACTGCAAACGGCGACCACCGGCAGCTTGGGTACGTGCGCTGCCACGTCCCCGTGCAAGCGGTTTCGTTCGGTTGGGTAACGCCGCGCGCGGGCACCCCCACTCCTGACGGGAATTGCTAATTAGCGGCCGCGCGTTCGCAACGAACGATTTCGGACAGTTAAAAAAAGGTGACCGAGGCTACAGCTAGGGGGCCAGCAAAGTATCTGCGTGCGCGTGACGCTTGTCATTGTCTCTTAAAAAAATCAACAAGACAGCTTCCCGTGCTTGTTTTTCAATTTCATGATAAAGAAAATGCTTCGAAAATTTATACATACACATATTTTGCATATTTCAAATTTCATTTTATGAAAATATTATACCTTATTATACTTATAAATTTGATGTATAATTTTTTCGGATAATTTATGCGTATAATATTTCCTCTAATGATAATTTATGCGCATAATTTTTTATAAAAACAATTTATATGCACAACTTTTTCTCTAATGATGAGTTATGTGCATAATTTCCCCTCACAACGAGTTGTGCGCATAACTTTTTCCCCAACGTAAGTTATACACATAACTTTTCCCTTAACGACGAGTTTTCTGCTTATGTGAATAACTTTTTCTGTAACGACAAGTTACCTGCATAACTTTTCCCTAATGACGAGTTATCCACATATTTTTTGCTAAAAAAATTATGTGCATAACTTTTTTCTGGAGTTATTCCCATAACGTTTTCCTTAATGAGGAGTTATGCACATAACTTTTCCCTAATTACAAGTTATACGCATAAATTCTTCTCTAACGACGAGTTAAGTGTATAAATTTTTCACTAATGATGAGTTCACATAATTTTTCACTAAAAATAATTTATGTGCATAGCTTTGTTCTATGACAAGTTATACACATGTCTTGTACATTTATATAGTATTTGTTTGATATAGAAAAGAGTTTTAACAAAGAAAAAACTAACCAGCAGCACATGGGCCGATAGGTGCGCCAGCGTGTGAGGGCCGAAACGAAAATCACTCGCATCTCATCACAGGAAAAGGGCAAACGGAAGGATTAAAATAGAAGTAGGACCCACCCACGAATAATTGTGGCGCGGTCTGCATCGCAACGTGGGAAGGAAGTCGGGCAGCGCTGGTCGGAGTCGGAGCGAGCGCTCCGTGCGCGCGCTCGCTGAATTGGTTTCTCGACTCCTGACTCCCCTCGCCCGCCGCGCCCCCAACGCACGCACAATTCAATGATCCACATCAACCCAACCACACCTGAACCGCCCAACTGAACAAACACCTCAACGGCAGCAGCCATCACTGCTCCACATCCCCACATCCATCCATCCATCTACGGATCGAATCGAACCAACTGATCCCCCCCAAGAAAATATATGCAAGTTTCAATCTATCGAAAATGATGGTTACAGCCGTCTGTAACTTGCTTCGATTACCGCTAGCTGCTATTCTTGCTAAGCTAGAGTAAGTAGAATTGATCCATGAACTACCCTGAAATCCTACTAGTATCAAATGCACGGTGACCTGATGAGTATTCTTGCGATGAACGAAGAAACAACAAGGAGTTAGATGATGGCGAAACTGCTTGCTCGGCCGATCGATCGCGTCCCGTACGTCCGTCGATACGTCTGGAGGCGCACGCCGATTGATCATGTCGTCGATCAGTCGTCCTGGCTGCTGGTGTCTGCGCGGCCGTCGGCGAGCGAGCAGGCGGGCACGTACGGCGCCCCCTGCAGGTGCCGCTGCACCTCCTCGCAGATCATCTGACGGATCACGGGCTGCAGCCACGGCCACTCCTGCTCCAGCTTCTCCCGCATCTTGGCAACCCCGTCCATGCTCGTCGCCGCAGCCGCCACGGCGCACTGCGGTGCCGGGGCCTCGGGAACGGCCCCGCCGCCGACGCCCGGCAGGCTGAGGGTGAGCGACGTGACCGGTTCGGCCGGCGCGGGCGGGGTCGGTGGCGGAACAGGCTTCGTGACGTGCTCCGGCTTCTTCGCCGCACCGCGAGAAGGATGCGTTTGGCCGGCGCCGATGCAAGGCCGCTTCTTGGGCGGCGGCATCAGCACGGAGTCCTCGCTGCTGCCGTCCTCGTCGTCGTCGTCCTCCTCCTCCTCTTCGCCTTCCTCATCGTCGTCGCCGCCGTCGTCCCCACGCTTGAGATCCAGGGGCTGGAACGGGACGGCGGATGCCGGCGACGAGTCCTTGGGATCCAGCAGCAGATGCCGGAGCGGGAGGGGAGGGCCCGCCGCGAGCGGGCGGAGCGGCAGCGCGGCGCAGCCGGCGTTGGCGGCTGCGGCGGCGGCCCTCCGCTGGCGTCGCAGCGTGGAGTTCCAGTGGTTCTTGACGGAGTTGTCGGTGCGGCCGTGCAGCATCCTCGCGATGGTGGCCCACTTGTTGCCGAACTGCGCGTGCGCGGCGACGATGACGGCGTCCTCGTCGGGCGTGAAGGGGCGGCGCTCGACGCCGGGGCTGAGCTGGTTGCACCACCGCAGGCGGCACGACTTGCCCGACCGGCCCGGGATCTCCGCGCTGATCAGGCTCCAGTTCCGAGGGCCGTGCCGCGCCACGGCGGCCCGCAGCAGTTCGTCCTCCTCGGGCGTCCACGACCCCTTCACCCTCCCCCTGGCTCCGCCTCCGCCTCCGGAACCCGACCCCGCCGGCCCGCCGCCGCCATCCACTCCTCCTCCCGCGCCGCCGCTCGGCGCCGCCATTTCGTTCGGTCGATCGGCTGCCCCGGCCGATCGATCTCTCTCTCTCTCGCCGCCGCGCCGGCGGGGCAGGGGGCGGCTGGGTGTATATAAGAAGGGGCGCGACGTGGGGGGTGTGGTTGGAGCCGAGAGGCTTTGTTTCCTCATGGTGGCCGGAGGAGGAGTTGGTTCGTTGGCGTGATGGGGAGCGAGGGTTAGGTGGACGGGCGGGGGTGCGGACGGTTTCCGGCGCGGCCGTTTGCGGTGGGTTTTGGGCGTTTTCGGTGGGGGGTTTTGGTTCTGGGCGCCGTGGGTGGTGGTGGTGGGAATGGGTGGGGTACGCGCGCGCGCGGAAGCATGAGCCGCGCGAACCGCCCGGCCTGGGGTCTCGGGACAGCGCCCGCGCGCGTGTGCCCGTCACGTCGCCGCGCCGTGTGGGGCGGGGACCGCTTGGGTGTTGGGTTTGGCGCGCTGCAGCAGCCTGCTCTCCAGGGGGGAGGTCGTTGCGCGCCGGCTGGCCGGCCGGGTGTCGCTGCGGCTGCGGTTCCACCGTCGTTTTGCGCTTTTCCCCACCGGCCGCCGTTGGCCGCAGCGGCTGTGGCTGCTTGGGGTCACGCGAGGCGACCGACGGTGGTGCCGTACGTGGGGAGGGAGGGAGGGAGGGCGAGCGAGGGTCGTTGCGTTGCGTTGCGTGCGTGTCAGACGACGTTTATTTGTGTCGTCGTCATCGTGTGGTGTGATTCGGTTGCGTTCCTGGTTCGGCTTCGTTCGGTTACATCAGATTGGACCAGGACTCGGAACCATTACGGGAGGGGATCGAGTGAATAGGGTGGTTCACTTGATCCAGCTGTTTCATTCCAGACCTCAAGAGGTGGGGGACAAATCCAGGTCTTTGAATGTACACAATGAACTGGATTCCAAACCGGGCCACATCAACCCGTGCAGAACCCTTCCCTAACCGAACGGCAATTTTACTATGAGCGGGATTCAAAACCAAACCAAATAAATCCACCTGGAATGGAACGGTTCCCATGGAAACGAACGGGGCCTTCTTCTGCCTCGGAGCCGGAGGTTAGGAGGGGGCCTGCGATGCGTGTGCACAGAATATACGTGGGGGGTTGGTGCGTGCGTGCGTGCGGCGGGATGATCCGATCACAACTACTGGCTCAGGATTTTCGAGCTACGAAGCGCGCGGGCAACAGAAAAATAAAGATGGATTGTACGAACAACGAACTCAGTGTGTTTTTTGTTAGATGCTTCGTTCCTTAATTTGCATCCCAACCGATTGATGTAATCGAGTTGCGGTTTGGACACGATATATATACTGTACACACATCAGTAGTTGTATATGTAGTCGGTGTTTTCCATCCCAACGAACTAATCATCGAATGGAGTGCAATACTTTGGTTTCGATATATACGATGACGATGTACGTCCTACTTTCTCTTAATCCTGTCACGAGTAGGAACTCATTTTTCGTACCGACAAGGCGAGAAGGACGATGCCCGAGGTACATGCAACGCATTGGCGGTGGCTTGGTACCACCAGCAGAACTGCGGCAGAAGCGGGCGTGTGGTGCGCGCGCTAGCCGCCCTGGCACATGGTGGACATGCATGCGTTCCCCGTTTCACCCCCCAGCCAGCAGGCACACATCACGTTCACCCAGGGTTTTTTTTACCGTTGGTAACCGCGCGGTATACCGCGGTTACCGCTGGGTACGGTAACGGTACCCATCGGTAGCAACCGGTCCCAAAATTCAAATTTGAATTTGAATTAAAAAAATGAAAAAAATCAATAAAAATCACCAAAAAATAGTTCATGATTTGTAGAGTCTTATGGTGTTGAAAATTTTCAAATTTGAGTGCATTTGGTATTTATTTGGAGCTTTAGAAGTTGAAAAAAAAGAAAGAAAAGAAAAAAACATGGGCCGGCCCGTTAAGGCCCATGAAGCCCAAATGAACTAGATGACCTAGCTCGTGCCAAACCGCGTTCCCCCGAGCATCCGAGCCTTGCTTCTTCCCCCGTCCGCAAGCTTCCAAGCGCCGTCCGCCGCCGCTTCGCCCCTACCGCGCGCGCCGCCGGCGGTTTCACCGCGCCCGACCGCGGTTTACCGCGCGCGGTAGCGGCGGTGCGCGCGCCGCGGCGGATCTACCCCCTACCGCGCGGGCGGCGCGGTTAGCCGCGCGGGAGCGCGGTATACATGGGCGACGCGCGGTATACCGCGGTTAGGTAATATTTTTTTGCTTTTGAGTAGATTTAGGCTTTAGGAATTGTGTTAGGATCTAGGATTTGTGTTAGGATTTATGTTTACTTTGCTTTAGGATTTTTGGTAGGATTTAGGATGTGAGGTAGAGGTAGAAATAGAATTGTTGCTTTAGGTAGAAATGGAATTTAGGATGCGAGAGGCTTGAATGTCATGTCCATCGCCGAGTACCACTCCGCGACCCAAATTGGGGATCTTTCCTTTCTACCATTGAACTTGTGTTGTATGAACTATTTGTATGAATTATTTGTATGAACTATTTATATTTGAACTACCAACTCACTTATACACGGCTAGTATTATTGTGTTCGGTGTAGTATTTCTATGTATAACTATAAATCATTGATTGGGGGTGCAATTTAACACTAATTTGTGCCAACACCATGCCAAAATTTTCATTTATTCGAAGCCGGATGGTCTTTTTCTTTGCACCGGTATAAACTCGTTACCGTGCGGTATAAACAGTTTATACCGCGGTATAAATAGTTTATACCGCGGTATAAATAGTTTATACCGCGGTATACCCCTGGATACCGTTTGAACTAGCGGTTTTTAGCGGTTTTGGTTTGAAATTTGAATTCGAGCGGTATTTAGCGGTATACCGCGGTAACCACGGTAGCTACCCTTACCGTTCCCGAGCGGTAAAAATCCGGCGGTCGGTAAAAAAAACCCTGCGTTCACCACGAGGCCTGCGTTCAATTCGTTCGTTCATCGAGCGCGAAACCAGGCAAAACATTACCGAAAGAGAGAACAAAACGAAAGGGGGTGGAGCAGAAAGGGTCCGGCCGGTGTAGTAGTGGGAAAAAGGCGCGACGCGACGCGACGACGGATGATGCATGGAGTCACGGTTCGGTCGTGTCGTCCGTGCTGGCGTGCCCAACTGCATGCATGCACGCCATTGCCAATCGATATGCTGGATCGAGCCGAGCGAGCGTGCGGTGACTCGGTGAGTGAGTGGTCAGGCAATCGGTCAGTGGAGACCCGGCGACCGTACGTCGTCTATGCTGCTGGTTAGGACATCGATCAACAAGCGCAACGAGCTTTCCAAAAAAAAACGCAACAAGAGCAGAAGTCATTATATTTGCCAGCAGCGGGGCGCGCGGCGTAGCAGTGTCTGCCAATGGGTCGTCACGCTTGCTTCGACCTGAAAAACCACCGGTCACTGGTACGGCCATGCCCATGCACACGCGATCGATCGACGAACGCGCGCATGCGACGCCGGCGAGGGACGGACGACGGAGAAAATATAATGCTGGCCGCGTCGTCTGCGGGCCGGTGAGACATCGTTCCAGGTCGGACGGGAGACGGCTGAGCGAACAGCTAGCGCGACCGAACGACCGACCGACCGACGGCAGCAGTTGGCGTAACGATCGAGGTGACGTGGTGGCGATGGATCTATCCCGGCCGGCCTTGGTAGCCGCGGGGATGGACCTGGCACCAAACCGGCCGGTGGGCATGCGGAAAAGCGGAGCCCAACGTGCCAACCGCACGCATCAGAGGCAGCAGCAGATCGCTGGAGTGTGTACGTACTAGTATATGCCGCTTCCTCCTGCGCGCTAGGCTCAGGTAGTTTCGGGCCGAGGTGATGGCGCTGTATACGAGAGCACGCATGCGCAACGCCGCAACCGGCCGGGACGCACGCGCGGAACGAAGTGGTTTGCTTAGGATCGGAGTTTGGACTTGTCAAATGGTGAGCGTGAAGTCAAGAGACAATCTCGCGCTCGCTTTCTAATACAATGTGATCTTCTTATACATCGTACTACAGTTTTGAAACGGCACGAGAGGCACTTCGACAAAAAAAATCATTGACGGTCATCAGGCCTCAGTACACTGCACGGTCAATGGCCATCATCGATTCATCGTCGCTTATAGAACCGCAGACGAGACAACAGTCGACAATGAGCCCAAGAAGAGGATACGGAGGCCACACCTCAAGCATGATGCGGTAAGTATAAATCCTCCAACCTGTTTCCATAAAGTCGAGGCAAACAAACCTCAAGATCTACGAGGCCGAAAACCCCACTAGAGGAACAAAAGCCGGCGAGACGTGCGTGACCGTCAACGACGATCTCCTGGCCCAGCCGCCCAGCCGGCAGCCGTGCTGTTTTGCCCTGTGCCACACACACGTGTACTTCAGCATAGGACACTTTGGGCCGTGGGCTATACACGAGATGGGGAGATGGGCTGGCTTCTGGAATCGATAAAATCAGAAATGACTTTGACTGCCTTCAATCTTTTTTCCCACAACATGCATCACACGTATTTCGTTAAAAGAAGCATAAGCAACCTAAAACATTACAACGACCAAAGTTCAGGAGAAGCCGGTCATTGCTAGGAAACGAGTTCAAGGTTCTATGCCGCGGGTAAGTAAATTTGAATCGATCACGTGTCAAATTCGGATGGTTGGCACACGAGACACAAGGATGTGTACTAATTCGGGCCTCAAGGGGTAGTGTTTTTACGTCTGGATGTTTGTAGTAGGGGGTAAAAACTGGTCGGGAGAGGGGAATGAAGCCCAAGCCCCTAGTGCGAGTGGTTTGAGTAGCCCAAAGGTGTACGTGCGTTGTGAGTGTGTCAATCGTTAGTTGATTAGCCCATAGAATGGTTACCCTCCCCTCTTTTATAGTCGCAAGAGTGAGGGGTAAAAGGGAATACAAAGTTGTGCTACAGTGCTACAGTGTCGGGGTCCTTCCCCACGTCGGGCGTCCGTCAGTAGGCGTGGTGAATACACTACAAGAAAATCATTGATTAGTGACGCAACCACATTTTAGCGTCATTGATTTATGACATTCTTGGCTGATCTTGTCATAATATTTCACTTCCGAGCAAATTTAGTGACATTTTTTTTTGTCTTTACAGTTGGTACTGTAGTCGGGCATTCCCTGTTCCATGCTGTTTTGTGACTCCATAAGCCCTGAAAAAAGTCATAAACCAATATCTGTCCCACATGTAAGCATATTTTGAAAACAGAGTGATCCAAGTCGTCATAAAATCCAATAGGGTCCCACATGGAAGCATTTTTTCGAAATTAGTGTTCCAAGTCATCATAAAATTTTCCAGGGTCCCACATGTAAGCATTTTTGCCAGGTCAGCGGAGGCCAGTCACGAAATGTTGCAAACACAACTTGCCATAGCAAGGGTTCGAACAAAAGACCTATAGGAACAAGCAACTTGCCATAGCAAGGGTTCGAACAAAAGACCTATAGGAACAAGATTGCGTTGCTTATCACTGCACCACTTCTTGGTTGTGTTATGCTAATAGAAAACACTTTCCTTATGGTTGTTCAGGTGATTCTTTAATATAAATCAGTAATTTGCAGGCGAAACGCTTCACTTCCTTCGCAAAGACTCTCGACTTTTGCTACGCGCAGATCTGCAACAGCTCATGGTACGAATGGTGGATTCTAGCGGTGATGAGAGGGTGGTTTATGCGCCACCTCCCGGCTATGAGTTCATGAAACAAGACGACAGGGTCAGTCCTCTGGTTTGAGCCACTATATTTTCCCCTATCGACCTAGGGATGAGGATTTCTAGATTTGAGGATCTAGAGGATTGATGACCATATACAATAGGTGGGCGGTAAGATATCGGTGTTCTGCTTGCGTCTGCTGTGTTGGCCAAGCTGAGCAGTTGAGCAAGGATACGACACAAGCACCAGCTCTCGATACCCCCTCGATCCATGGGCCCCTGAATCTTAGAGCTTCACAAGTGAGAAACTCATTTCCTTTTCTTTCTAGTCCCCTAGTAGTATTTTCGTTGGCTTAGAAAGCAAATTGCTTCGTGTATTGTGTTAGTTCCGAGATTCTTCTCTTAACTTTGCCTCTCTAGATCCAGTCACGGATTTGTAACACAAGTTAATGGATGAGCCATGCGTTGAAAGTAAATTGCTTTGTGTATTGTGTTAGATTTGAGATTCTTCTCTTACCTTGGCCGCTCTAGATGCAGTTACTGATTTGTAACACAACTTAATAGATGAGCCATGCTTAGAAAGTAATTTAGTTTGTTTATTGTGTTAGATTTCAGATCCTTCTCTTACCTTGACCGCTCTTGATCCAGTTCCTAATTTGTAACTTATTGTGCAGGGCCTAGCATCCCACTCCTGCATTGCTGAGATTCATTCACATGTCGTGGTATGTAACAGAACACATGATTATCCTGCTACTTTATTCTTAGGATTATTCTTAAATTTATTTGCTTGCTTCATTGAAGGTTCAAGTTTGACTTCTCCTTTCATTTTAGGCTCATATATTTAGGACAATCCTTGCGGTTCAAATTTCAAATTCCTGCGGCACCAATGTGAAGTCAAAGTCATTCATTGATTACACACCTCGAGATTATCCAGCTTTTGCTACATGCTCAAGACCTGAAGTTTTGCTAGGAGGGCTAGATGCAGCTACTGACCTTGGTGAAATCTTTGTTGAACAAGACCAAGTTTTGACAGACTTGAAGATCAAGGCACAAGCATCATATGTAGCAATGGAAGTGCAGACTGATGAGATTGAGAGGTTGAAGAGACAAGTAGAAATTACTGAGACCCTCCTTCGTCAACTGCTAAGCTCGCACCATGGGTAAGGCCACTATGTTTCTTAGTCTTCTGCTTGTGTCCTCCCAGCTAGTTGTGCTAGTTTGTGAGTACTAAGTTTTGTTATCTTAATGGGTTCTATTTCAAGACCAGCTTTATTTGTGAGCAGGGATATACCATGTGTATTAGTTTGTGAGCTCCTACTGACAATCTGCTTGTGGTTGTTCTGTGTGCATTGATAATAATGTGTCATGTGTGACCCGAAACATTTGTTTGTATCAGTGGTATGAAAATATTATCTATGATGTCAACTACTGAATTGATTAACATGTAATATGAGATTGAATTATATTTAATTAAGCTCTAGCTGGAGTGCAACCCAAAATAACATGGAAAAAAATAATGTGGGCTTACCCCCTCGGCCCATTATTTTTTACGAATTCAAAAATGATTTATTAATAATAAAATGGACCGTATCAAAAATGACGTCAACGATTGGTGGGCGGGTCCAATATCAGTTGGGCCTTAATTATTTTATGACGTCAACAAATATTGGACTCGATCCAACCGGTACTAGACCCAAAACAAATTAATGACGAATGCAATATTGGGCTCAGTCATAATAAAACCGGGCCTAAAACACTCTATGACAACCTCGATTATTGGGTCGGTCCAACCAGAATTAGTCCTAAAAGTATCTATGACGACAATAATTATTGGGCTCCATAAGGCCTTAAACAATATATGACGCCAACAATATTGGGCTCCATCCAACCTTATCAAGGTTTGATACAATCTATGATGACCACATTTACTGGGCTCATTCCAACCTTAATAACGTCTAAAACCAATGTATGACAATCGAAACATTGGGCTCAGCTTAACATTAAGTGGGCAAAATTCAATCTATGACGACAAGGAATTTGGGGCTTGGCCCAACAAAATATGGACAATTTGTCACAAAACGCTGTGCCACATTAGATTTTGGTCTAACGTGGCATGTAGCTTATGACGCCTTTGTGTTACGAATTTATACGCATCATTAAACTCATGACACTCCAAAATAAGGTATCGTCATTAATCGTGGTTTGCGATGCTCGATTAATGATGGAGTGTTTTCGTAACAACCAGCGTCATTAATCACGATTTATGACGAGAAACGACCTTTTTTGCTTCACTAGTCGTCATTTTTCTTGTAGTGATAGCCTCGAATGGGCGTCCTGGAGTGGTTGGCTCCGAGTAGTTGCCGCGGTGGCCTCCCGAGTGCTTCTCTGAGTAGTCCGTCACTATGAAGGGTTGACCCGGCATGCTCGCATCTGGCGGTGTAGTATGTACACGTCTTTCAGAGAGTGGTTGGGTCCCTATTCCGATGGGATGGCACACACTGTGTCTGACGAGGCGGTGCATACTGTGGCGTGTGTGACCTGCACTGTGCCGTTCGTGGCACCAGTCAGCGATGACCGCCTATGTAACATCCCAGAAATTTGAATGATTTACCATGTGTGAATTTTCGCAAAAATTTAAAACTTTTTGTTTGAACTTGTGTGCTACCAAATTTGATCCCAATTTGCTAGCCTCTCACCTTAAATTCAATATAAAATAAAACCATATATAAATTATTTTCAAATTATGGTATAAATTGTGATTTGGAGTTCTTGAATTTTATTTGGAGTTTCGATTGAGTGAAGTTTGAATTTGAATTTTATTCAAATTCAAACTTAGCTATAAATAAAACCTACTTTGAATAAATGGAACCCTATTTTTACTAACCCGACTAACTACTACCCATCTAACATTTGGCCCGCCGGCTTCGCTCTACTTCGCGCGCGGCCCCACCGGCCGCCCAACTAGCCCGGCCATTATCTCTCTCTCTATGGCCAACCGGCCCGCCGGTCATCCTCTCTCGCTCACCTTTCTTCTTTCCCCGTCCGTATTGCTCCTCACACGCGCGGCACGGGCGCCTCGATGGGACGATCTCGCCGGTCGCCTTTGCGTGGGCGCGCACGCCGGCGGCCACCCGCGCGCCCGGGACCGCACCCGTGCCTCGATTTTGCCCCCGGGGGTCGTGGATGGGCGCCACGCCGCCGGGGGCCGCGTCGCCCACCGCATCTCGGCCGTCCGCCGGCCGGCACCGCACCCCAGGGTGCCCAAACCCTAGCCTTGCGCTGCCACTACATAAGAAGGCCGCTCGGCTTCTTCCCCAAAGCCGCCGCCACACCCTGCAGCCACCCCTTGGGGTTTTCCCCTTCTGCTTCGCCAAGGAACAGAGGAAAGAGAAGCAAAGGAAGAAGCAGAGGAAAGGGAGAGAGAAGGGCCGAGCACCATCGCGTCGTCGCCATCCAGGGACAGCCCGACGTCGTCATCCTCGGGAGCCTCTCGTGTCTCGCCGGGACCGCGTCCTCACCGCCAAGGACAACGACACGGAGCACCGCGAGCCGGCGAGGAGTTCAACGACGACGCCAAGCCGAGGACGCCCATGGACGACAACACCGAGCCGGAGCCGTCGCCGGGAGCACCGAGTACATCGACGACCGCAAGTTCGGGTTCGAGGAAGCCCAGCTGGGGATCGACGCCTGAGAGCGCTACACCCGAGCTGACCTGGAGCCGCCTACCATGACGAAGCTGAGGGCGCCCACCACCTGTTCGACGAGATGCCCGAGCAGCTCACTTCAACCTCACCTTGTACCTGCTCGATGAATCGCTGCATCAACGTCATCGACACCGTGCCCACCATCGTTCGCCTCGACCTGCAACCATGCCGAACGAAGCGCCCGCACCAACGCCGAGCAGGAGACCGGCCGCCTACGTCGTCTGCCCCGATGCCGAGCTGAAGACACTGTCGTGGTCTTCACTCTTGCCGCTCCGGAACCACGACCAGGCCTGCCTGCACTGCGCCAAGCCGCCACAGCTTCGATCCCTCCCTGCACCGCACTGAGCAGGAACACCGAGCCACCACGGCGCCACGACATCGCTCATAACCGTGTGCAAGCCCATGGTGAGCCCTCAGCCATATTTCTTCCTCGCCCTCTAGGTGTTCGTTGAAATGCTGGAACAAATCAAAGTCCCTCCTATTACACTATCTTGACTGCCTGTGCCGCCGGCCTTCGAGCCGTGCTTGCTCCTGTGTATCCCGGGTTACCTAAGGCCGTTGTTGGCATGTCCAAATCCGCGAGCCGGACATGCACACAATCTGTTCGGTGAAATGCCTGAAGCACGAGTTGATGCTGTTGCTGCCCTTGTTCTGTCTCTGAAGCCGGCCTTCGTGCCGTGTTAGACACCTGCAGGGTCCGATCCGCGTGGCATGACCGTTGCCAAGCCGCCGCCCCTCTTTCTTCCCCAACACGACATCCGTCCACCACGCCCACAACGTGTTCGACGAATGACATAAGTGTCAACGAGCCCGTTGGTGAGCCATCCGACCAAGCCAACTCCTTCTAACCCTCCGATGCATGCCTGTGTCGCCAACCTTCGTGTTGCGCCTGCTCCCTGTGAACATTAGTGACTTGGGTGCATTTTCAGTAACCTCACCGTGGCATGCCCTCCACGTGTTCGATGTTTTGCACAAATGAGTGCAGCACACGTTTCTTCCTCTTTCTTGCACCGACCCTTGTCCGGCCTTCGCGCCGCTGTTTTCCCCGCGGGATCCCGTCTCCGTTCCGCCGTCGTGCACCCCAGCACGCGTCGACAGGCCGCAGGCCACTACCCCACCTGAACCCGTTCCGCCGCTCTCTGCTTCGCACCACCACTCACGCCGGCACTGTGACCGGGCTGTCGACGTTGAGCCCGTGCGTGCCGTCAATCTGTGGCTCAGCCTTCACGCAGTGATGTTCTCTCCCCCCCGCGGTGCCCGCGCGGCCACGACGCCCAAATCCCGACGCCGGCAGCCCCTGCCGCGCCACCGCCCCCCGTCCGGCATTTTGCCGAGCACTTTGGGCAGGACCCCCTTTCCTCTGATCTTGAGTGGTGCCACACCCCGAGCACATGCGCGCGGGATCACCGGTGACACAAAGGGTCCCGCGGTCGCCGGGACGAGCGAACCCCCGTGCGAGTTCGGGGAGCGGATCCGGACTTCATCATAACCACCAGGCACTTGTTTGGGCTATGACCCAACAGAGCCCATCTTGGTCCAAAGACTAACCAGCCGAAGCAAACGTAGTCCGAGGACTTTTTCCGGACTTTGGAACCTTAGGCCGGCCCGGGTCGGCCCATTGGGCCACTAACCCTTTGGACCCAATTTTGGCCCACCATCTGTGGCGATGACGTCATGATGATGTCATGCGGATGCCAACCCTAATATCAAACTAAAAATCTTTTTCTCCTTTATAAATAATTCTAGAAATTAATTGATAAAACCCTTTTATCTTTGGAATTTCATAACTAATTATCCGGAGCTCCGAAAATTATGAAACCACTTGCGTTGGTTTCATAATTTTGAGACGCTCACTGCTACCCTATCCTTACCCGCTCTTTCCCTTGAGCCGAGCCCCTTTTCGCCCCGCGTTCTAGGAGTAGAATTCGTGGCCGCTGCCCGCCACTGTGCTAATGTGGGTCTGAGACGCCGGAGCCCCGCAACTAACCATTGGCGTACCGCGGTCAGGAATCCTACCCCATTAACTCATCGTCGACCTTCTCTACACCTTTGCCTTCCCTCTTTGCTGCTTCGCGCATATCTGCTCTCGCTCTACTTTGCTTCGTACTGTGAAGCGTGTACCGTGCCATGTGCTTGAAACCAGGATGTCGCACGTGATGGACGGCCGTGTCGTGAGCGAGGCCTCTCGCTTCACGCTCGGCAACCCCGGCCGCAACCTAGCCGCCTAGCCATGGTCGTTGCTTCGCTTCACTTGTACCGCCGCGTGGCGCCCTTAAGCTTGCCCCGTCACTTTGCCCCCAATATCGGTCACAAGTGATCCTTTCATCTCCTCCGAGTGGTAGCCACATCTCTTGGCATGATAATGCCTTTTCTACTACCTTTGCCTTGTTTCGCTATCATCCACCTTTGCGCTATCGCTTCAACCATCTGTGAGAGAGTGCCATGTAAGAGCTTGATCTCAGCCTCTCCGCTTTCCTCGCTTGCGGGCTTGGCTACCTAAGATCTTAGCCGTAAGACCCGTAAGCTAACTCGTGATCTTACCCTGTTTACTAGTATATAAAACTAGTTGCTTAAACTACTTTTGTGTTAAAACCAATTGCTTTATATTCATTAATTAAACCAAGTGCTGCTTGCTTTTACTCTGGAGTTTATTTGGATCTTCTAAATTGGGTCTTAATGATGTTTTTGCATTAGATGAATGCTCGTTATTTATTTCCACGTCGCATCTCGTGTAGGCTTGTGTTCTTGTTGAAGACCCGAGCTGCGACGTCTGAGGAGACGCGACTACCCCGACTTTGCCCGAGAGGATGCTCCACCTCTACTACTCTACGACGACCACCGCGCAGGTGTCATGTCACTCCCAACCATGTAGAACCCATGCATGCTATTAGTTGCTAGTGCTATATTTATGTTACTTGATTTGATGGATTGCATAGCCATTTGATTAGCCTTGCCTTGTTATTCGATATATCCTGATTCCTTGCTTTACCTACCTCGGGACTAGCTACAGACCCCTAGCTAGTCCCATTTACCAACTATCCATACTTTTGTTGCTTGATTATGGATGGTACTGCGGACTGACCGAGATGTGGGAGATCTCGGTGTGTTCTAGCGTGAGTTCTGGGTGTGTTCTTCCTTGATGTGTTTCTGGCGGGAGCGAGCCGTTTGGTTACTTGTGAACGCCTACCTCGAGGAGATGCGATCTGGCCTCTCGCCCGAGCGGCGTGTCGGACGGGATGGAGATGGTGAGTGCTTGCTCTCGGCCCTTAAGGACCGATCGTCAGTTGACCTTGCTTCAGTGGACTTTTACCGTACAAACCGCCCGCCTTGTATTGGGCGGGGGTGCGGGGTGAGACTCGTAGTGGATAGCACCCCTCCTGTAGGCGGATCGGTGTGATCGTGTCGGGAGACGGCTTTCCTCCTTAGAAGACTTCGCCCGGCGAGGCCGGGGAAGGGTTCCACAACTTCGAGGGACCCCTCGGCGGCGCATGAGCTCTACGGCGGGGGGCGCGCCGGACTCGGAGACGCGGGGAGGGAACTATCCACTTACTTGGGCTCCAGCCGTATGGTAGGTTTTGGGACGGCGGCCACCGTTTCCGACTCTACTCGGGCGGGTACGGTTGTACATCCTCTCGAGTGTTAAACCTATAGCTATAGTCCGTGTCCACCGGTTATGGACGGTCTTCGATCTCTCACCCCGGCTAGACTCTTTTCTTGTGCTTCTTTTCTCCCCCGAGTGAGTGAGCCCGGCCTGAGGCCGTTGAGATGTGGGGATAGGAGCAGGTGGGCCCCACATCGCAGATGAGAGTTGGGAGCTGGATCGTGGTTGTGATTCAGTGCTTTGGTGTGGACATCCTTGTTGAGGGGTGCGGACCCCGGAGGTGTGGACCTCGGAGGTGTGGACCTCGAGGGTGTGGACCTCCCGGAGGTGTGGACCTCGCTGCATATGCTGCAAACCTTGATTGTTTCTACCGCTTTGCTGCATGCATAACTTTCTACAGCCCAATATAGGTTTTATCCATGCATACTAGATTCAACCACCGCTTTTGCTCTTTGTTGGGAAGCTGACATGACCTACCCGCTTATCGGGTAGATGCTGGCATTTCAGACTCGGTGACCGTCTACGACTACAACTTCGTGACGAAGGTGGGAAGACTAGAGCCGGTCCTATGCTCGAGTTTGCTCGTGGAGCCGGAGACGCTTCGCTTATGTAGATCCGCCGCGTAGGTGTTTTACCTTTCTTGATTCGATCTGTTGGACTTGTACCGGCTTGTGCCGAAGAGTTGTACTACGATGTTGTAATAATAATATTATGTGTTTCTTCTTTTATTCCCGTGTTGTATGGATTTGTACCACTTGAGACAGGGATTGCACGTGATAGCCTCTTCCTGGGACTATCACGGAGGTGCAGAGAGTCGGGTTTCCGTTCGCGGAAATTCGGGTCGTTTCAGGTGGTATCAGAGCCGTACTTGACCGTAGGACGAGCCCTAGCTATGGCCGATAGTTTAGGACAACCTAAATATCCTTGATTGAGTATATACTCCTTAACTCTTATATAAACCCCTTGAAATCTGCTATTACCTCCTTGAATTCTCACTAACTGACTCACTAACAACCCCTCTGCACGATTGGTGACCTAAGGAGAACAATTGATGTCACATGCTTGCAACTCTACGGAACGACGTCTGATACAAGGGAAAGACAACTACGACAGTGACAACTATGAAGATGGAGTACGGGGATGAGATGAAGCCGAATCTACAGGACTCAATTGGATTATCCCTGCTGACTCATCAGTGTCATGTTATGTCAACCCGATTGACTCTACTTTGGAACTAAATCCACCGAGGAATGATTAGATTGCCCTGTGATACATGAAGTCTGCATACAGATGAATTTACAACAAACAGGACGCACCCTTCCACCTTTTGCTCGGAACAGAGCTCGGATAACCCAAGATGCCCAACTCCGAGGACAATGAGGAGTTAAGATTTTAATTTTAGTGTGCCAACATACATAAATTGGATGCACTATATGGAACTAGCACGCATAAGCTTGGATGCAGGAGTCGAAGATTCCTGATATGCTTGTAGCTCAGCAGTTGGAGGAAGAACCAAAGGCTCGAAGCTATACGGATAGCCGAGTCACGAAGGATTAAGATATCATAATGAGTTGTAGCTTCATGAGGCGACCAATGGATTGAACAGTCAAGTTAGCACCAACTTACAAGCAAGCATCACACATACTCGGAATAACAGCTGGATAATTGACCCTATGGACTTTTCCCTCGGTAAGCAATATGAAACTTGGATGCTCCGCTGGGGTCGACAACTGGAATAAGATGAATGAACGAGGAACAAGGGGCATGGATACAACAATTAATCTAGAGTACCCCCTTTCTTCCAAGGACAAAGCCATGAGAGCCAGCATGAAGAAGAGTTCCACCAACTCACTTCGGAAAGATTAGTGCCGAAACACCAGATGGCATGCGTTCTTTCAAGTGCTGTATAACTAACATTAGGAAAAATCCCTCAAGTGCCCACGATATACTAGTATGCTTACGTTGGTGTAACCTCGAAGGTCTTAGGAGTCAGCCTCGAGGAACACATTTGTTTTGGTGAATTGCTTGAGTGATTGGATCTTTTTGGTCTTATTGTTGTTATGCCTCTTCATGTTTGTGTGAAATTGTATTGAGTGCTTAAGCTTGCTAGATCTTTAGATGACTCCTTTAGAGGCCTTAGCTACCCATCCTACAAGATCAAGCTAGCAGAACAAAGATCGATGTGCTCAAGCTAGCTTAACAAGCTCAAACTTCAAAGGACGTGAAGGATTTCTTGCAACCTTGGCAAATTAGACCAAGTCTTTGGATGAGATACCCTATGAACATTGGACTCGAGTTCGTAAATCAGAAAATGAGTACCTCAAGAATTTGCAACCTTTGAAGCCCGGAATCGCAAGTACCGTTATGGGGGCATACATTGGTTAAGATCAATTGAGTACCCTAAGATATCAGCGATGCATTTTGGATAATTTCAGACGGGACTCAATTATCGGGTAAAGATGAAGTACTCCATATGGAACAACAATCAACATGGGAGATTTATTCGAGTATTTTAGCTTCCGTAAGGTACATTATGAATGTCCACCTTAGTAATTTTCCTAATAGAATACAGATTTGGCTGATAGGTTCTTCGCACCGAACACTAATAGAACCATGGGGAGACTTGAAGGAACATGATGACCTCATATCTTGGTAAGGGATCCATCGATGAGAACGATTAACATATCAGAAGACAACCCAAGATATCGAGGGAGTGAATATAAGCGCATCGAACTCTTCACGGATGGACAATCACGCATGTTTTATGGAGTTGCACCCCCGACCATGTATTCGGAAGTAATGAATCCATGCATAAGGGATCATCCCTAAGTAGACAGTACCTCGACGTGGAAGGTATTATTGAGGTTTTGGATTTGATTCGGATGACTAAACTCAAAGGATATAAGGTTTGCACTACACGAGCAATCATCCTAGAGTCATTTTTATTGGAGTAATCCCTCCTACACCCCTAAGCAGTTGTGTTGGAAATTATGGTGTAAGCCTTAAACAGCTGTGCACCACAAGTCGTGCTTCTGTAATAGGAAGCCCGGAGAGTATGTAAAGGAATTACGAGGTCGACTTTTGGAATAAGATATGGAGTTCAGTCAATCCCACTTTTGGAATAAGCAATTAATAAAGAAGCTCTACTGGACACCGTATATTGAACTAATGGAAAAGAGAATAACTCCGACAACTACCGGACGTAAGATATTCGTTCGACCTCGCAACTGGGACCTACCACCCTGTTGGAAAATAGGTAATAAGAGGTTGTGAGCAAAAGTGAGGAAAATTGCTCACCTAAACGGGTGACATCATTTGGAATTGTTGAATAAGCAAGGCAAAGCCATAAAGACATGCATATTCCCCGGATACCTAAAGGTGAGAATACCATCATGAGGAATAACTAAAAGGAATGGTAAAGGATCAAGGTTTACATTAAGGCTGCACAAGTGAACCGATCCCTCCGCCAGGTTATGATAACTACAGACGTTCTGAGAAATTAATGATGCTTTGATGATATCCCGAGAGTCTTATGGATGCCACCGACAGAAGGCATATTGAAGTGAAGACCCTCACCACACCTGGTATAAGCTTAATCTCGAGGACGAGATTCTCGTGAGGGGGGTAGAATGTAACATCCCAGAAATTTGAATGATTTACCATGTGTGAATTTTCGCAAAAATTTAAAACTTTTTGTTTGAACTTGTGTGCTACCAAATTTGATCCCAATTTGCTAGCCTCTCACCTTAAATTCAATATAAAATAAAACCATATATAAATTATTTTCAAATTATGGTATAAATTGTGATTTGGAGTTCTTGAATTTTATTTGGAGTTTCAGATTGAGTGAAGTTTGAATTTGAATTTTATTCAAATTCAAACTTAGCTATAAATAAAACCTACTTTGAATAAATGGAACCCTATTTTTACTAACCCAGCTAACTACTACCCATCTAACATTTGGCCCGCCGGCCTGCTCTACTTCGCGCGCAGCCCACCGGCCGGCCCAACTAGCCCGGCCATTATCTCTCTCTCTATGGCCAACCGGGCCCGCTGGTCATCCTCTCTGCTCACCTTTCTTCTTTCCCTGTCTGTATTGCTCCTCACACGCGCAGCACAGGCGCCTCGATGGGACGATCTCGCCGGTCGCACTGCGTGGGCGCGCACGCCAGCAGCCACCCGCGCGCCCAGGACCGCACCCGTGCCTCGATTTTGCCCCGGGGGTCGTGGATGGGCGCCACGCCGGGCGGGGCCGCGTCGCCCACCGCATCTCGGCCGTCCGCCGGCCGGCACCGCACCCCGGGGTGCCCAAACCCTAGCCTTGCGCCGCCACTACATAAGAAGGCCGCTCGGCTTCTTCCCCAAAGCCGCCGCCACACCCCGCAGCCCACCCCTTGGGGTTTTCCCCTTACGCTCGCCAAGGAACGAGAGGAAAGAGAAGCAAAGGAAGAAGCGAGAGGAAAGGGAGAGAGAAGGGCCGAGCACCATCGCGTCGTCGCCATCCGGGGACGGCCCCGACGTCGTCATCCCGGAGCCTCTCGCGTCTCGCCGGACCGCGTCCTCACCGCCAAGGACAACGACACCGGAGCACCGCGAGCCGGCAGGGAGTTCAACGACGACGCCAAGCCGAGGACGCCCATGGACGACAACACCGAGCCGGAGCCGTCGCCGGGAGCACCGAGTACATCGACGACCGCGAGTTCGGGTTCGAGGAAGCCCAGCTGGGGATCGACGCCTGAGAGCGCTACACCCGAGCTGACCTGGAGACGCCTACCATGACGAAGCTGAGGGCGCCCACCACCTGTTCGACGAGATGCCCGAGCAGCTCACTTCAACCTCACCTTGTACCTGCTCGATGAATCGCTGCATCAACGTCATCGACACCGTGCCCACCATCGTTCGCCTCGACCTGCAACCATGCCGAACAAAGCGCCCGCACCAACGCCGAGCAGGAGACCGGCCGCCTACGTCGTCTGCCCCGATGCCGAGCTGAAGACACTGTCGTGGTCTTCACTCTTGCCGCTCCGGAACCACGACCAGGCCTGCCTGCACTGCGCCAAGCCGCCACAGCTTCGATCCCTCCCTGCGCCGCACTGAGCAGGAACACCGAGCCACCACGGCGCCACGACATCGCTCATAACCGTGTGCAAGCCCATGGTGAGCCCTCATCCATATTTCTTCCTCGCCCTCTAGGTGTTCGTTGAAATGCTGGAACAAATCAAAGTCCCTCCTATTACACTATCTTGACTGCCTGTGCCGCCGGCCTTCGAGCCGTGCTTGCTCCTGTGTATCCCGGGTTACCTAAGGCCGTTGTTGGCATGTCCAAATCCACGAGCCGGACATGCACACAATCTGTTCGGTGAAATGCCTGAAGCACGAGTTGATGCTGTTGCTGCCCTTGTTCTGTCTCTGAAGCCGGCCTTCGTGCCGTGTTCGTCACCTGCAGGGTCCGATCCAGTGGCATGACTATTGCCAAGCTGCTGCCCCTCTTTCTTCCCCAACACGACATCTGTCCACCACGCCCACAACGTGTTCGACAGAATGACATAAGTGTCAACGAGCCCGTTGGTGAGCCATCCGACCAAGCCAACTCCTTCTAACCCTCCGATGCATGCCTGTGTCGCCAACCTTCGTGTTGCGCCTGCTCCCTGTGAACATTAGTGACTTGGGTGCATTTTCAGTAACCTCACCGTGGCATGCCCTCCACGTGTTCGATGTTTTGCACAAATGAGTGCAGCACACGTTTCTTCCTCTTTCTTGCACCGACCCTTGTCCGGCCTTCGCGCCGCTGTTTTCCTGCAGGATCCCGTCTCTGTTCCGCCGTCGTGCACCCCAGCACGCGTCGACAGGCCGCAGGCCACTACCTCACCTGAACCCGTTCCGCCGCTCTCTGCTTCGCACCACCACTCACGCCGGCACTGTGACCGGGCTGTCGACGTTGAGCCCGTGCGTGCCGTCAATCTGTGGCTCAGCCTTCACGCAGTGATGTTCTCTCCCTGCGGGTGCCCGCGCAGCCACGACAGCCAAATCCCGACGCCGGCAGGCCCTTGCCGCGCCACCGCCCCTGCCTGGCATTTTGCCGAGCACTTTGGGCAGGACCCCCTTTCCTCTGATCTTGAGTGGTGCCACACCCCGGAGCACATGCGCGCAGGATCACCAGTGACACAAAGGGTCCCGCGGTCGCCAGGACGAGCGAACCCCAGACGAGTTCAGGGAGCGGATCCGGACTTCATCATAACCACCAGGCACTTGTTTGGGCTATGACCCAACAGAGCCCATCTTGGTCCAAAGACTAACCAGGCCGAAGCAAACGTAGTCTGAGGACTTTTTCCGGACTTTGGAACCTTAGGCCAGGCTGGGTCGGCCCATTGGGCCACTAACCCTTTGGACCCAATTTTGGCCCACCATCTGTGGCGATGACGTCATGATGATGTCATGCGGATGCCAACCCTAATATCAAACTAAAAATCCTTTTCTCCTTTATAAATAATTCTAGAAATTAATTGATAAAACCCTTTTATCTTTGGAATTTCATAACTAATTATCCGGAGCTCCGAAAATTATGAAACCACTTGCGTTGGTTTCATAATTTTGAGACGCTCACCTGCTACCCTATCCTTACCCGCTCTTTCCCTTGAGCCGAGCCCCTTTTCGCCCCGCGTTCTAGGAGTAGAATTCGTGGCCGCCCCCGCCACCTGTGCTAATGTGGGTCTGAGACGCCGGAGCCCCGCAACTAACCATTGGCGTACCGCGGTCAGGAATCCTACCCCATTAACTCATCGTCGACCTTCTCTACACCTTTGCCTTCCCTCTTTGCTGCTTCGCGCATATCTGCTCTCGCTCTACTTTGCTTCGTACTGTGAAGCGTGTACCGTGCCATGTGCTTGAAACCAGGATGTCGCACGTGATGGACGGCCGTGTCGTGAGCAGAGGCCTCTGCTTCACGCTCGGCAACCCCGGGCCGCAACCTAGCTGCCTAGCCATGGTCGTTCTTCCTCTTCACTTGTACCGCCGCGTGGCGCCCTTAAGCTTGCCCTGTCACTTTGCCCCCAATATCGGTCACAAGTGATCCTTTCATCTCCTCCGAGTGGTAGCCACATCTCTTGGCATGATAATGCCTTTTCTACTACCTTTGCCTTGTTTCGCTATCATCCACCTTTGCGCTATCGCTTCAACCATCTGTGAGAGAGTGCCATGTAAGAGCTTGATCTCAGCCTCTCCGCTTTCCTGCTTGCAGGCTTGGCTACCTAAGATCTTAGCCGTAAGACCCGTAAGCTAACTCGTGATCTTACCCTGTTTACTAGTATATAAAACTAGTTGCTTAAACTACTTTTGTGTTAAAACCAATTGCTTTATATTCATTAATTAAACCAAGTGCTGCTTGCATTTACTCTGGAGTTTATTTGGATCTTCTAAATTGGGTCTTAATGATGTTTTTGCATTAGATGAATGCTCGTTATTTATTTCCACGTCGCATCTCGTGTAGGCTTGTGTTCTTGTTGAAGACCCGAGCTGCGACGTCTGAGGAGACGCGACTACCCCGACTTTGCCCGAGAGGATGCTCCACCTCTACTACTCTACGACGACCACCGCGCAGGTGTCATGTCACTCCCAACCATGTAGAACCCATGCATGCTATTAGTTGCTAGTGCTATATTTATGTTACTTGATTTGATGGATTGCATAGCCATTTGATTAGCCTTGCCTTGTTATTCGATATATCCTGATTCCTTGCTTTACCTACCTCGGGACTAGCTACAGACCCCTAGCTAGTCCCATTTACCAACTATCCATACTTTTGTTGCTTGATTATGGATGGTACTCTGGCTTGGACTGAGATGTGGGAGATCTCGGTGTGTTCTAGCGTGAGTTCTGGGTGTGTTCTTCCTTGATGTGTTTCTGGCGGGAGCGAGCCGTTTGGTTACTTGTGAACGCCTACCTCGAGGAGATGCGATCTGGCCTCTCGCCCGAGCGGCGTGTCGGACGGGATGGAGATGGTGAGTGCTTGCTCTCGGCCCTTAAGGACCGATCGTCAGTTGACCTTGCTTCAGTGGAATTTTACCGTACAAACCGCCCGCCTTGTATTGGGCGGGGGTGCGGGGTGAGACTCGTAGTGGATAGCACCCCTCCTGTAGGCGGATCGGTGTGATCGTGTCGGGAGACGGCTTTCCTCCTTAGAAGACTTCGCCCCGGCGAGGCCGGGGAAGGGTTCCACAGCTTCGAGGGACCCCTCGCTGGCAGTATGAGCTCTACAGCAGGGGCTGCGCCAGACTCGGAGACGCAGGAGGGAACTATCCACTTACTTGGGCTCCAGCCGTATGGTAGGGTTTGGGACGGCGGCCACCGTTTCCGACTCTACTCGGGCGAGTACAGTTGTACATCCTCTGCAGAGTGTTAAACCTATAGCTATAGTCCGTGTCCACCGGTTATGGACGGGTCTTCGATCTCTCACCTGGCTAGACTCTTTTCTTGTGCTTCTTTTCTCCCCCGAGTGAGTGAGCCCGGCCTGAGGCCGTTGAGATGTGGGGATAGGAGCAGGTGGGCCCCACATCGCAGATGAGAGTTGGGAGCTAGATCGTGGTTGTGATTCAGTGCTTTGGTGTGGACATCCTTGTTGAGGGGTGCGGACCCCGGAGGTGTGGACCTCGGAGGTGTGGACCTCGAGGGTGTGGACCTCCCGGAGGTGTGGACCTCGCTGCATATGCTGCAAACCTTGATTGTTGCTACCGCTTTCTTTGCATGCATAACTTTCTACAGACCCAATATAGGTTTTATCCATGCATACTAGATTCAACCACCGCTTTTGCTCTTTGTTGGGAAGGCGACATGACCTACCCGCTTATCGGGTAGATGCCGGCATTTCGGACTCGGTGACCGTCTACGACTACAACTTCGTGACGAAGGTGGGAAGACTAGAGCCGGTCCTATGCTCGAGTTTGCTCGTGGAGCCGGAGACGCTTCGCTTATGTAGATCCGCCGCGTAGGTGTTTTACCTTTCTTGATTCGGTCTGTTGGACTTGTACCCGGCTTGTGCCGAAGAGTTGTACTCTGATGTTGTAATAATAATATTATGTGTTTCTTCTTTTATTCCCGTGTTGTATGGATTTGTACCACTTGAGACAGGGATTGCACGTGATAGCCTCTTCCTGGGACTATCACGGAGGTGCAGAGAGTCGGGTTTCCGTTCGCGGAAATTCGGGTCGTTTCAGCCTATGCCGTCTGACACCGGGCGTGCCCTGCCAGTACGACTTGACATGGGGAAATGGCACCGTACGTGTGTTGACACCGTTTTTTGGAAAAACAGGTCAAAAAGGGATAAGGAGAAGTAGTGGATGAAAAAAGAGTACAATCAGCCGATTGAAGAGAGAGAAGGATGGTCAAGAGGCTCAAGTCCGTTGGTGGACCAGTGGGTCAAACCAATCGGTCGATGGTCAAGTAGTGGTGTTGACGTAAAATCAGCACCTCACGCCAAGCACACAGCAAGCCGAATTAGCTGGCTTCACACACGTGGCCCGGGCGTCGAAAACCGGAAGCGTGCCTGTCAATTTTCCCTAAAACTGACAAAGGATGAAATCAGTTAGATAAAACCTGGAACTTGCCGGGTAGTACCAGACAGTTCCGTATTTATGGCTATAAAGCTAGTTAGAATGACATATAGCCACAAACAAGCTATCTGTCAGTAATTTAAATATCATTCGGGAATTGATAAAGCATGCAAATAGAGCACTGCCGAATGGATGACGTAAGCACGATATAAACCGGTCTTTACTTAAACAACGTTACATCGCGTAACCATGACCGATTATCAAGGATAAAACATGATAAATTAAATAAAAGCGAAGCATGATCATGAATTTGCAGTAAACAAGCATGCATATGCCAAAAACACTAGTCTACCGCGTGTCTAGGTGTCTTCAAACCCGCCGAGCATGACATCAAACAAGTTAATCCACCGCATGATACAACTTGTTTGAAATCACACCAACAACCAAGAATAGATAAATCCACCGCATGATACAATCTAAACATGAAAGGCTAAAAGCATACATTATTTAAAGCAAACTCATAAACACGTTTCACCCGTGAGGGGATTACCGAATACAGCTGTACAGCCGAATCGGGTTCCGTGGAGAAGGAACAAACGTTGATCGACAAGCTTGAACCCGCAACACGTGACAATCTAGATTGATTCGAATTCGGCTATAGAGAACGCATAACCCGCTTACCATGTCAAACCAAAGACTTGAACGTGCAACACGTAGATCATAAACAAGATAAAGCCGAATCTAATCAATCTAAATTGGGCAATAAGAGTGTTACATAAATTAAACACAAAAAGGTAGAATTCAAAGCAACACATGGTAACTTAATGAATCTATTAGATCTTGCCAAATCTAATAGAGCCGATAACTAGCTTGTTGACGGATAAAAGACGTATCCCTCTACGATCCGCAAGCGTACGGACCCCACACCTTTTTCACCACGGGATTCCCAAGGTTCTTGTCAATCCGCGGAGCAAGGGGATTACAAGCGTTCGATCAACAACGACACACTAGCTACTAAAACCCTAACTATATTATACTAGAAAACACTAAACTACACTAGAGAGAATGATAAACGATCAAGGAAGAAGACACTCGCCCACGGGTCTACGATACTAGAGCATGCAATCGCTTAAAGACATGAAAAACCAATCTAATCTATCGGTGATGTGACCACGGTTTCGCCCTTTCCCTCCTCTCTCATCGTCACTACGCGAAGGTATTCATGACTAGACCTTTGATGGCCACGGCGTATTGAATGGATCCAAGGAAGCATTGGAGCTCGTACTCCCTCTACGGCACGGTTGCAAGCCTTAAGCATTAAAGTATATTCAACACAAGATGATAGATAGATAATCCGACAAAGTGCGATTACATCTCAATATCAATTACAACCCATGGACGAATGAGAAGATTACCCCATCAAGGTACTGATCATGGCACCGTTGATCATGGTTTCCCTTCCGCCGGTGTCTTCCTTCTTCTCCACGAGAGGGTGCTTCCTTCGAGGTGGTTGATCTCCAGCCGGAGATCCTCCTCCTCTCTCTCTAGCTTGTAGATGGCCTTCTGGTGCGAATAAACTCCTCTCCCGGTGTTGGCGGCGCGTCGGGGGTTTTAGGGTCGAAGATCCTTCGAGGGCAAGGAAGACGGGACCGAAACGGTGCCGAAGTGGGCCGGGCCGGCCCGCCCGGGCCGGCCAGCCCGAGCCCGCTTTCGGCCCGGTTCGGTCGCCCTTTTTGCACCGTGGGTCCTCGTGCACTTATCTACTTTGCCCCCTCCACTTGGATGATTTTGACGCTGTTATTCTCGCGATCAAGATGGAGACTCTCTTTGCATGAAGTTCGATCTTTTACGCTTCAATCCCCGGGGGTGTTCCTCGTAACACTTCGGTCCTCGCCACCATTGGAAGTAATTTCAGCAAGCTCATGAACACGAACAAGACTCCATGAATGCTCCTTTGAACTTATTGCGAATCCGTCCTTTATGTCCATGATTTCCTACATAAACATAACACTTCCAAATGCATGCACAAAGATGAACTTGTTCTATGATTAGTGTGCCTAGTGGCGGGTTAGTTCCATAATCAAACCCAAACCAAAGTGTAATGAACATGCTAGGTGCACCAAAATACACCGTCAACATCTCCCCCACACTTAGCTCTTGCTCGTCCTCGAGCAAGTACTCATAAAAGAACTTCGTCCAAGGAGTGTAATCGTGTACCACTTATCCTTCTTTACAAGTTAGTCAATCCCTTCATCTTTAATTCATAAACACAAAGTAATGATAATCAAACATAAACATGGGCGTTTAGAATTTTTACCACGTCAAGGTTCACCCCACAACTCAAACTCTTCACTCGAAGCTTTCAATTTCAGCCATACTTACTTCTTTGCTTCCATCGGAGGGTTTTTATGATTTTCAAAACAAAAATTCCTGCAACAAGTATTAGACAAAAACCTTTCTCCAAGCTCCCTCAAGTCTCTCATATGAAGTGGCTATCCTAGCCAAGTTTTATAAAACTCTCACCTCCCATTAATCTCTCATATATTATGTAAAGTGGGGCTATAGGTAGGGCTAGCGCAATCAACACAAGTATTGTCAAACTAAGAACTTCCTCTAATGGTTGTCTACCTTTCAAAGCCAATGATCATGAGAAGTAACCATATGTAAGGATATCAAGGATCAGAAGATTTAGAATGGTGGACATGTGCAAGGGCAAAAGAAAATTGTGACTACAAGGCACCAATGATGTCCTCGTTGTCGGATTGCACATGGTTGGAAATAGAGTAAAAGTTTCGTCTCACAATCAACGTGACATCCTTCCTTACACTTTATTTTTCTTTTCTTTCACTTGATCCATCCCTCTCATATCTTCATTGCCAACTCATCTTTCTCTTCTTTCATTCACATATGATTTTTCTTTCTTTTCCATACACATACTTTTTCTCTTTATTTTTCTCTCTCTTGACAACTTTTCAAAGCTTTCAATTCTCTCTTTCCTCGCATGCATACAATCTGAAATTTTTAAATAAATCATGCTAGAGACGAGACGAAACTTTGAAAATAGGTTGTGTTCAAGGAATACGATGTACAAAAGAGATGTATAGGGTTGGGTATGGAATTCGACGATATTCATGACTTTCGTTGTGAAAGTCATGAACCGAATATATGACGAGGCTAGCAACAAAAGATAAGCACAAGGACATGATCATTGCTTGAAATTAAAACTCACCAAGAGAGAAGGGTCCTAGCCTAACTCATCGTGCTAATCACACTTATGGTGGAGCGAAAAAAATAAACTTGGCTTTGGATAGGAAGTTTTTTTTACTCTCAACTTGGAAAAAGAGGTTTTGCTAACCTTTATTACAAGGGTTTTAGAATAATTTTCAGAACTGAAATCCTCCAATTTTTAGCATCGAACATAGCACAACTAGCATGTGAAGCTCAAGATCGAAGTGCGGTATGGGTACTTTAAGTAGTAGCGATTCCACTAAGCACCACGGTAAACGTTTTTCAAACCATATACTTGTGTTCATATATCAAGAATCGAAGATTAAGCAAACAAGTAAATAAAGATAAACAATACATAAAACACAAAGATATATGTAAAGACTCTTCTTATTTGGTTTTCTTGACTCAACACTAATTTAAGACACTTGCAAAAATTTTAAAACAGACTCGAAAACTAAAGACTCATTAAAAACACTAAGACTCTCACACGAAGATTAAACCGAACCTAAACTTGAAGTTCAAAAGCTAAGGCTAGCTCTCCCCCACACTTAAAACATACGACGTCCTCGTCGTATCTTACAAAAATCCTAAGGGGAAAACTAGATTTAGTGGTACTTCGAGCAAGCTTTGCACCACTTGCCTCTCATGTTTCCAACCATGCCGAAAAGCTTGCGCACGTTGCGGTTAAGGAATTGTAGTCATCTTCAACTACGCGCTCCAAGTCCTCCATACGCTGCTTCATCGCTTCCATGGTTTGAAGACATTCGTCGGCCGACGCGTAGAGAGCTGCGATGGATTGACGGCAAACTCGACAGCACACCGGATGCAATCCGAAGGGGTCATCGTCGCCATAATCTCCACCGTTGTCACCACCGTCGTCGCCACCTCCATTGTTGTTGTCTTCGCCACCGCCGTTGCCGTCGCCGTTGGGGCCTTCGGGAGTCCTTTCATAGGGGTGCTCATCCCAATCATCATCATCTCTACCGGCGGCCGCCCACGAGCTCGGGCTACGATCGTCGGAGTAGTCGCTATCCCCATAATCCTTAGGCTCCGGCGACACCTCCTTGTAATCCTTGCGCTTGATGCCTTGGAGACGTGCCGACCTTCGAACGGGTGTAGGGACCTTCTCTCCTTTGACGGGGTAGCTAGATGCAAGAGCTCGGTCGGGACACGTCCTCCGCAACGGATACGTGCGGTCCTCCCCGACGGGTAGCTTGACCTCGCATCGCATCGCCTCCTCCATCGATGGCTTCTTGGCTTCTACCTTCAACTCTAAGCTTTTTGGAGGCTCAATAGTCGCTACAAAGGTGCAACACATTGCTTGAAAGGTTTGATTCTCGAGCTCCCAATTCGGCCAAATATATAGTCCCGAGGGAAAAGCTCGGAAACCTTATTTTCCTTTTTTACACTTCCCTTAAAATTTTCCGACCAAACAAGGAAGTCGAAAAGGAGCAGTTCGGGGCGAAATTCGGGGACATCGGGCGTCGGGCCACCACCGGGCCGATCCGACCGGGCCGGCCGGCCCACCCCGCCTCGGGGCCGGGCCGGTCCGGTTTTTGCACACCGCCCTATTTTTTTTCTTCCTCGGCCCATGGGAAAAGGTTGGCCCGGTAAATCTTCGCGAAAAACTCCGGAGAACTAAAAGAAAAATTATTTACGAGAAGTTGGTGCCTTGTTTTTCGTCCTAGGCGGGACGTTCGGGCTCTTCCTCCATGGTAAAGACGTCAACATGATGAATGGGCACGACATCGGGTTCGTAGTAAACCTTAAGCCGCCGTCCATTCACCACAAATTGATCGCCGTTTATATCCATAATGGTTACCGCTCCGTTGGAGAACACCGAATGCACAACATAAGGTCCGTCCCACTTGCTTTGCAATTTCCCCTTTCCGAAGGTTTTAAACCTCGAATTGTAGAGGAGGACCTTATCTCCTTCTTTGAATTCTTTTTTCTTCAATCTTTTATCATACCACCTTTTGATTCTCTCTTTGTATATGCTTGCGTTTTCATATGCTTTCAACCTCAACTCCTCTAGCTCGCTTATTTGAATCCTTCGTTTCACCACCGCGGCATCGAGATCAAGGTTCATCTCTTTTATCGCCCAATAGGCTTTATGTTCCAACTCAACCGGAAGGTGGCAGGCTTTTCCATAGACGAATTGATAAGGGGTCATACCTATCGGTGTTTTAAACGCCGTTCGATAAGCCCATAAAGCTCCATCTAATTTCTTTGACCAATCCTTGCCTCCCTTCTCTATGGTCTTGTTGAGTATGCTTTTTAATTGCCTATTTGACGTTTCCGCTTGTCCGTTGGTTTGTGGGTGATAGGCCGTGGAGACCCTATGCTCAATTCCCAACTTGGACAAGCACTTTTTGAAGTTCTTCCCGGTGAAATGCGTTCCTCCATCACTTATCAAGATTCTCGGTGTACCGAAACGGGGAAAAATCACGTTCTTGATCATAGTGATGGACTCCTCCGTGGAAGCTTTACGACATGGTATAGCCTCTACCCACTTGGATACATAATCAACCATAACAAGTATATACTCGAATCCAAATGAGTTTTTAAAAGGCCCCATGAAGTCTATGCCCCATACATCGAATATGTCGACTTGCAAGTTGTATTTCAAAGGCATAGAATTTCTTTGAGAGATGTTTCCAGTTCTTTGGCATTCGGGGCATGACGCAATATATCTTTTAGTATCTTCATGCATCTCCGGCCAATAGAATCCGCTCGACCATACTTTGGCTTCGGTTCGAAAATGGCTATAGTGCCCACCGTACTCCGCCGAGTGACACTTCCTTAGAATCTCAAGCCTCTCTTCCCTTGGCACACATCTTCTCATCACTCCATCATTGCCAAGCTTGAAGAGGTATGGTGCATCCCAAAAATATTTCTTACTTTCGGAAATTATCTTCCTTTGAGTGTTTTTGTCTAGATGGTCGAGGGGCATCTTTCGAATTGCTCGAATGATGTCGATCATCCAAGTATCTTTATCAAGCACTCTATAGAGGTGGTCATCTCTCATTTTATCTTCTATGGGCTCTTTATCATCTTGTCCACGATTCATCCTAGACAAATGATCGGCCACAACATTCTCCACCCCCCTTTTTATCACGAATTTCAACATCAAACTCTTGGAGAAGAAGGATCCAACGAATCAAACGTGGTTTAGCTTCCTTCTTAGCCAAGAGATACTTTACAGCTGCGTGATCGGTGTAAACAATGACTTTCGAGTTCACGATGTAAGATCTGAATTTTTCGAAAGCGAATACTACCGCTAGCAACTCTTTTTCCGTAGTGGCGTAATTTAATTGTGCCCCACTAAGAGTTTTGCTAGCGTAGTAAACGGCGTGAACTCGGCCTTCCTTTCTTTGACCCAAGACCGCGCCTACGGCGTAGTCACTTGCGTCACACATGATCTCGAAAGGTTGGCTCCAATCCGGAGGTTGGATGATGGGAGCACTCACCAACGCATTTTTCAAGGTCCGGAATGCCGTTAGACACTTCTCATCGAAGTCGAAAGCCACATCCTTTTGAAGAAGGTGCGTTAAAGGCTTAGTGATCTTCGAGAAGTCCTTTATAAATCTTCTATAGAATCCGGCATGGCCTAGAAAGCTCCTTAAGGACTTAACATCCGTAGGAGGTGGGAGTTGCTCAACCGTCTCTACCTTAGCCTTGTCCACTTCAATTCCTCTCTCGCGATATAACATGTCCGAGCACTATGCCTTGCTTAACCATGAAGTGGCATTTTTCCCAATTTAAAACCAAATCTACCTCCGCACACCTTGTAAGGACCTTTTCTAAGTTTGCTAAGCAATCCATGAACGTCTTCCCGTAAACGGAAAAATCATCCATAAACACTTCAACAATCTCTTCGATGAATTCCGAAAACACGGCCATCATGCAACGTTGAAAAGAGGCCGGAGCGTTGCATAGGCCGAAGGGCATCCTCCTATATGCAAACGTTCCGTAAGGACACGTAAACGTTGTCTTATGTTGATCTTCCGGTGAATGGGAATTTGCATGAACCCCGAGTATCCATCGAGAAAGCAAAAATAAGCGTGGTTTGCTAACCTCTCGAGCATCTCGTCTATGAACGGTAGGGGGAAGTGATCTTTCTTCGTCGCTTTGTTAAGCTTACGGTAATCAATACACATCCGCCACCCGGTCACGGTTCTTTGCGGTATCAACTCGTTTTTCTCATTCTTCACCACGATTAAACCTCCTTTCTTCGGCACACAATGTACCGGCTCACCCATTCGCTATGCGGAATCGGGTAGATGATTCCGGCATCAAGTAACTTGATAACCTCTTTCTTTACTACCTCTCGCATGGCATGGGTTAGCCTCCTTTGGTGGTCCACTACGAGGCTTACATTGGTCTTCCATTGCTATACGATGAGTGCAAAAGGCCGGGCTAATACCTTTGAGATCATTAATTGAATATCCAATCACCTTCCTATGTTTTTTTTAATAAAATCAGCAACGCTTCATTTTCTTCGGGGCTCAACTCGTCGCTCACAATGACCGGATAAGTTTTGTCCGGGCCCAAAAATTCATATTTTAATCCCTTGGGCAAAGGTTTAAGGTCTACTTCGGGCACTTGTGGCTCCTCGGGTTTGATTTCTCCTATGTCTTCGAACTTCTCTTCCTCCACGCTACCGTCATGCGGCTCTAAGCCTTTTGTCGCTTCCTCTAGTTCTTCATCTTGTTGATTACTAATTTGATTTTCCATCGCTCTTTGCAGCGGGTCTCTAAGGGTTTCAACAAAACAAAGACTATCTATCTCTTCTACTTCTTCATCTTCGGGAGGAAAAGGAGTAAGGTGTTTAGAAGCACGAAGAAAGTTATATGTGTACTTTGTTCCATTAAGGTTCATTGTTACTTTGCCTTCTCCGGCATCTAACACGGCATCAACCAACTTAAGAAAAGGCCTACCTAAGATTATATGATCAGAATTGCTATGGTAAGCATCAATAACAAAGAAATCGGTTGGTATATAGTTTCTAGAAATTTTTACTTTCATGTTGCAAGCAATACCTAGAGGTTTGATAGTTCTACCATCTCCCATAATTAATTTCGTTGATGTTGGAGCTAAGTCTAGGTTGTGGCATTGAACTTTATCGTAAATTTTAGAAGATAGAACACTTACTTGGGCTCCGATGTCGCATAAGGCTTTGCATTGAACTCCGTTGATCTCGCAACTCAAGTGCGGCGTCATCTTCTCTTCTTCTTCGGATCCGATCGAATAAATTTCAGCAAGGCGAGCGTATGGTGATGCTTCGGGCTTGATCCCCATGATCCTCTTCACCTCGGCAATATGTTCCGGATCCACCACGTCATCTCCAAAGAGCTTTTCAAAAATTTCACCGGTGGTTTCAAGGTCGTATGAATTTTCGGCTTTCTTCTCCGGTGGGAAATCGACTTCCAATGCTCTTGCCATTCCCTTTTGATTAGGGAACGGTCTTCTCTTGTCGAATACTTCTCCGTAATCAATAGGAACCCAATCCATTGGTTCGAACTCCCTTAGTGGCTTCGCGCTTGACATGCTTCTCTTGTCCGTCTCATTTGGTGCGACGAAGTCGACGTTTGGTGTAGTTCTTGACTTGATGTGTTCTTGTTCAAGCTTTTCCATGATTGGTTCCTCTTTTGTGACTTCCGGGTTGCCTCTTTAGAAAAATCAGCAAGCTTTTTCTTCCTTGAATTGAATTCCGGCTCTTCCGCAAGTCTTGTTTCCCAATCTCTTCGCATGGCAGCCGCTTTACTAACTTTTTGTAGAAGTTGGGCGGCTTCCGTGAGTGTTTTCTCCATGAGATCCCCACCCGCACACATTTCGACGTGTCGCATGCAACTAGGGGTTAGGGAAAAGAAAAATGTATGCAAGAGTACGTCACCGGTGAAGCCGAGTTTTGGTCCTTGTTCGATTAATTCATTAAACCTATCCCAGGCTTGGTCTATCCCTTCCTCTTCTCCTTGCATGAAATTGATCACTTGCCTCCTTAGATGTTGAACCTTGCTCATTGGAAAGAACTTCTCGCAAAACTTCTTTGTCAACTTGTTCCAATTGCCTTCAACTTCAAAGGACGCAACCGAATACCATGTCTTTGCTTTGCCGGCAAGTGAGTAGGGAAAGAGATTCCATTTGAACCATTCATCGGGAACTCCTTCTTGACGCACCGTGTTGCATATTGTCGTGAAATCCCTTATGTGTCTATATGGGTTCTCCGTAACCATCCCTTCAAATGGGTTTTCCGCCACCATCTTCATGATCTTGGATTTAATTTCATACTTGGTCGCTTCGAGCTTCGAATCTGACTCTTGCACCTTTATGTCTTCACATCGAGGGCTAGCGTAATCCCTTAATGATTTCTCCGGTTCTTCCACGGGTTGATTCACGAACTCCATCTAGACAATAAGATAAAAACAAAAACAGAAAAGAAACAAGTGTTTTTCTGATAATATATGTTAGATAAAGCAAATAAAAGATGAACTAAAATATAAAACTAAGTTAGATGCAAATCAAACGATGTAAACTAACTTGCTCCCCGCAACGGCGCCGTAAAAAAAGGGGCTTGTTGACGGATAAAAGACGTATCCCTCTATGATCCGCAAGCGTACGGACCCCACACCTTTTTCACCACGGGATTCCCAAGGTTCTTGTCAATCCGCGGAGCAAGGGGATTACAAGCGTTCGATCAACAACGACACACTAGCTACTAAAACCCTAACTATATTATACTAGAAAACACTAAACTACACTAGAGAGAATGATAAACGATCAAGGAAGAAGACACTCGCCCACGGGTCTACGATACTAGAGCATGCAATCGCTTAAAGACATGAAAAACCAATCTAATCTATCGGTGATGTGACCACGGTTTCGCCCTTTCCCTCCTCTCGTATCGTCACTACGCGAAGGTATTCATGACTAGACCTTTGATGGCCACGGCGTATTGAATGGATCCAAGGAAGCATTGGAGCTCGTACTCCCTCTACGGCACGGTTGCAAGCCTTAAGCATTAAAGTATATTCAACACAAGATGATAGATAGATAATCCGACAAAGTGCGATTACATCTCAATATCAATTACAACCCATGGACGAATGAGAAGATTACCCCATCAAGGTACGATCATGGCACCGTTGATCATGGTTTCCCTTCCGCCGGTGTCTTCCTTCTTCTCCACGAGAGGGTGCTTCCTTCGAGGTGGTTGATCTCCAGCCGGAGATCCTCCTCCTCTCTCTCTAGCTTGTAGATGGCCTTCTGGTGCGAATAAACTCCTCTCCCGGTGTTGGCGGCGCGTCGGGGGTTTTAGGGTCGAAGATCCTTCAAGGGCAAGGAAGACGGGACCGAAACGGTGCCCGAAGTGGGCTGGGCCGGCCCGCCTGGGCCGGCCGGCCCGTGCCCGGTTCGGCCCGGTTCGGTCGCCCTTTTTGCACCGTGGGTCCTCGTGCACTTATCTACTTTGCCCCCTCCACTTGGATGATTTTGACGCTGTTATTCTCGCGATCAAGATGGAGACTCTCTTTGCATGAAGTTCGATCTTTTACGCTTCAATCCCCGGGGGTGTTCCTCGTAACACTTCGGTCCTCGCCACCATTGGAAGTAATTTCAGCAAGCTCATGAACACGAACAAGACTCCATGAATGCTCCTTTGAACTTATTGCGAATCCGTCCTTTATGTCCATGATTTCCTACATAAACATAACACTTCCAAATGCATGCACAAAGATGAACTTGTTATATGATTAGTGTGCCTAGTGGTGGGTTAGTTCCATAATCAAACCCAAACCAAAGTGTAATGAACATGCTAGGTGCACCAAAATACACCGTCAACATAGCTCCAAGCTAGATCTTAGCCTACCGCATGACTCATGATCCAACAAGGAAACCTTCTTGAACCAAGCTTAAATCCACCGCATGATACTAAGCATGGTAACAATACTACTTGCATCACGGTCTAAATCCACCGCATGATATTAGACATGATACAAGGTTGCCGGTACTTACGGAGGTCGACGGATCGATGGCTCCTCTCGAAGAACTCGACGACACGACTAGGACTCGAAAGTTGGCACGGGGCCGGTTTGTTGTGAAATTGTTCGATCCCTATTACAAACACTAAGGGTTTATATTTATACCCTGGTTCTAACATGACTCGTAGTCAACCACGACTACAACATTTATTGCCTAAAATTAACACCATGGCGTCATGTCTGTCCCGTATCCATCATCAACTCATCTCCTTCTTTGTATCCAGTCCACGTCATCACGCACTCCCGAATGCTTCCGCTTTCAACCATGGAACAGCTCTCTGCCGAATGACGATGTACTCCTGACCGCAGACGCCTCTACCAAATGCTTTGAGGAAAACCTCTTGCCGAATGGTGTTCTTCTGCCAAATCCGGCTCACATGTTAGTCTCTTTCTTGTACCAATTTTTGGTGTTAACATATGCCCCTTCAATTACGGGATAAAAGGTGATTTTATTCCGGAATTGACCATAAATACTGAGGACCAGGAGCGTCTCGGTGGTCGATGGATGACCGCTCCTCAGTGATGAGTGATTGACAACGGGTGTTGGACTGACTCTTGGCTCAGTGCGCAGGTGTAGGCTGCAGCCTAGATCGTGTTGTTGCATGTGAAGAACGGGCGCGAAAGGTCTTCAGCCTTGAGGGGCCTCCGGGAGATGGAGAGAGAAGTAGGCTCGGTTCGAGGGACCCGGTGGACGGCGGGACTAGGTGCGGGTCACATGGTGGCGAGACGAGGAAGACGAAGTCATGGACGATCGAGCCGGTGCACGGTGGCGGTCGAATCAAGAGGCTTGGCGGGAGGCCGGGCCGAGCACGCGGGGTTTGGTGGTTTTCCCACAAAACCATTGGAGGACGGTTTCTTGGTTTGGGCCTCAAAACCAAGTCCGAAGGCCTAACACGACGGAGACGGGATCCGGGCGTGTCGGGAAGCTTCGAAGCGAGGACACGCGGCGGAATCGCATGGCTTGCGTCAGGAGGACGCGTGGTGCGGCGAAGGCGTGGCCGTCCGATGGCAAGACCCACAAACATTACATAAATGCCCTCGCGTGGGTTGTATCGCCAATAGTTGAGTTAGGGGTAGTCCAGTCATTTCCCACACCTGCGGGACCCGATATATAAGCCATGAGTGTGTGTGGATGGCTCTCTCTCTCCGCGACTTAGGGTTTCATTTCCCCCCTTCCATTTCTCTTTTTCCAGGACTATTTTCTTCTCCATTTTCTCTAGGCTAGCATGAGAGCTTCATGAGAGATTTGTTGAGAGGGATGGATGCTAGGGCGGCATGCTAGACCTTGTGAATCTTTCCTGGTTTGTATAAAAGATTCGGTGTTGTGAATTTAAAGGTCTTTTTGTGCTTGTTTTTGGTGCCTTTGTTCTTGGTGTGGTTCCACGGATTTGAGTGGGTTTCTCCCCGGATTTCTTTGAAGGAAACATGGGTGGATGTCTTGTGCATCTTTGTGATTGATCTTGTGACCTCAAACGCCGGGAAACCACTTTGTTTCAAGGATTTTCGTTCGGAGCTCTAGCTTTTGGTGGTGTTCAAAGGATCCGCGATTCCCGATGATTTAGGAAGTTAGGAGGCGAAATTTTTGGGGTATAGCATCCTTGGTTGATGCTTTTCATGTCCCCTAACTCTTGTCTCAACAGCTTCTACCGTTTGGGAGATCCGATGATGGATTGGAGGAGTTGACCTTCGGGGTCGAGCAGTTTTCTGCTCTGTCCGTGCCTTGCGGACGGTCCGCGTGGACCTGGCGGATGTTCCGCGCTGTGCCTGTTCATCGCGTGTTCTTTGTGTTCTTGCTCGGCTTCACTTTCGATCCATGGTGTTTTCGATTTTTGGTTGGGCGAAGTTTCGGACGGTCCGCATCTGCTGGGCGGACGGTCCGCGGGTGCCAGGCGGACAGTCCGCGTGCTCCCCGCGGACGGTCCGTTTTTCGCGGTGCGTCTCTGGAGGTTCTGTTGCCTTTTTCGGACAGTTCGCGGCTCAGGCCAGACGGTCCGCGGCAAGGGTGCGGACAGTCCGCGATACCCTGCTGGACAGTCCGCGCGGCCTTTGCGGACCGTCCGCCTCGCCTGGCCGGACAGTCCGCCAGAGGCTGGCAGCTTTGTTCCTTGGTTCGATTCCTCTCTCCTTCTTTCGTGCTTCCGCGTGTGCTTCAAGGAATCGTTCCTAAGACTTGAGATTGATCCATAACCTTGTTGTCTTGGCGGTTGGCGTGTGATTCGTTCCATCGCTCGTGTGTGACCGGGTTTTGTCTAGGGTATAGGCCGGGTTCTTTGAGAAGAATTTTTACCGGCTCCTATTCACTCCCCCCTCTCTAGTCGCCATCCGATCCTTCAATTGGTATCAGAGCTTGGTGCTGGATTCTTTGTGACTTTGACAAGTCTTGAATCCTAAGATGGCGTACGTTGAGCGGGGCGGTCCGCCTCACTTCGATGGGAAGGGTTACCACAAGTGGGCGGCTCGTATGATGATCTTTCTTCGTGGCAAGTTGTTGGATTTCATTGTTCTTGACAAGACGTATGCTATTCCGGCAAACATCCATACTCTTATGGTGACCGATGCCGGTGCTAAGGCCAAGTATGAGGCAAATGCAAAAGCTGTTGATCACTTGGTCAGAAGCTTGTGTGATCTTGAGTTTGAGCGTGTTCGCCATTTGAATCTTGCTTGGCAAATTTGGGAGAAGTTTTTGGTTGCTCACGGTGGTGATAACCATGCGAAGGCTCGCCTCTTTGTTTCTTACCGGATGCAATATGAGAACTTTACTCAACGTTCCGGTGAGGACATTGATGCGATGTTTCAGAGGTTCACCGCCATCGTGAACAACATGAAAGCCAATGTTGAGGATTTCCCTTACACTGACCATAATCAAGCTTTGAAGCTCTTGCATATCTTGGACCCAAATGTTTGGGGTGCTAAGGTTGAGGCCATCAAGGAGTCCGAGCAATATTTGACCATTGAGTTGGATGACCTTTTTTCTAAGCTCAAGTCGGCTGAGGTTGACAGGAAGTTGCAATCCAAGCATGAGGGCTCGACTGATCATAGTCTTGCTCTTGTGGGCGGATCAAAGGGCAAAGCTAACCCTTCCTGTCGACAGTTTTCCTTGTCTTCTCTTATGTCTATTCCAGATGAAGAGTTTGATGTGCTGGGCGAGGAGGAGCTGGCTTTGCTCTCAAGAAGGTTTGATCGACTACATGAGAGCCGGAGGAACGCAAGGCGGAGCTCGGGGACATGCTACAAGTGTGGCAAGCGTAGACACTTCATCGCCGAGTGCCCGGAAGCGGAGGAGAACAAGTACAAGATGGGCGAGTACAAGGTGCACCCGAGGTGTGAAGACAAGTACTCCTCCAAGGGCAAGCACTTCAACAAGTCCAAGAGCAAGGACAAGGACAAGGGGCGACCGAGCAAGGGCGGCTACAAGAAGGACAAGGCAAGAGCCATGGTGGCCGGTGCAAGCGACGTTGACTCGAGCTCAAGCGATGCACAGTCAAGCTCAAGCAGTGAAGATGAAGACGCCAGGAGGCGCAAGAGGGCAAGAAGAGTGCAAGCTGGAACCTCAGTGGATTGAGCTGTGTGGCGCTTGGAGGCTTTTGTGGCATGGCCCATAGCTCAAGCAGCAAGAAGAGCGAGAAGGAAGACAGCGACTCCGACTCAGAGGATGAGGTAAATCGTGACCCTGACTCTTTGCTCGCTGAGATCACTAGGTTGAATGGCTTGATTGACAACCGTGATAGTGTGTTGAGAGATGCTAAGAAGATGAGGAAAGATCTTAGGGCTCAACTTGAGAATGCTAGTGAGAAAGTAGGAGAGTTAGAGTCTAAGTTGCTTGAATTGAAACTTGAGAATGACTCTTTGAAACTTGCTCCTACTATTTCTGATGAAGTTGAATGCTCTGAGTGTGATGCATGGTTGAATGAGATCAAATTGCTTAATGAGAAGAATGCTTCTACTTTGGCTAAACTAGATGCTCTTAGGACTGAGTATGATGAGCTTAAGGCTAGACCCACTTTGCTTGGTGCTTGTAAATCATGTCCTACTATGCATGCTAAGATTGTTGATGCTCGTTCTACCATTAGCACTTTGGAAGCTTCTTTGAAATCTCCTGTTGTCAATGCATGCACTAGCTGTGATGAAGTTACTTTGCGCAATCTTGAACTTACTTTCCGTTTGGATGTCATCTATGAGGAGAATGATTATTTGAGGAAGGTGTTGGGTTGATTGTCTGGGCAGGAACCTCAATTGAAAATCATGATTGAGGAGTTCAAGAGAGCGGATGGTCGTGGTTTGGGTTTTGAGAAGTTGGGTGAGAAAGTGGGAGAGAACAGTGGGGAGAGTGTGTATGAGAAGTGTGTTGAGTCTAACCCCGAGTTTGAGGTGATCGGAGACATCCAAGTCCCACTTCCAAAAGCACCCAAGAACTCTTTCACACCAAAGCCCAACCACCTTTGCAACAAGCTTGACACAACCCAAGATCCACCCAAATTCCCACCTAAAACAAATGACTTCCGAAACCGGTGAAGTTTGTGAGTGAGAAGGGTGAGAAACCTAGAGAGAAGCCGAGCCAAAACCAAAACCCATCCCCTTCGGTGTGAGTATTGTGGCAAGGAGAGACATCTAACGAGTTTTGCTACAAGAGAAAGAGGGATGAGAGGCTTGCTAGGGAGCAAGCAAACCTGGACATGTATCGCCACTCTCATGGTATTCCCGAGCCTAGAGTGCCACTTCCACGGGGTGTGGGAAGTGTGAGGAGTGTTGGTAGAGTTGGAGCTCGTGGGTGGTAGGTTCCCACGGAGGTGGTGGTGAGAGGTTTGATAGGAGAGATGATGGTGTGCGTGCTGGTGAGAGGTTTGGTCGGGCTCGTGGTGGTTTTGCTGGACGTCCCCCTACTCGTCCTCAATACGGGTTTAGGGGAGATGATCGCAGTTTTGGGTTCTAGAGGAACTACGGACCACGTTTTCCCCCTCGTGGTGCTCGTACTCCTTCCATGGGAAATGGGAAGTTTGGTGGCAAGGGAATTATGTTTACTAACCCCTCTTTTGAGCAGATGGCTCGACACTGGTTCAACTTTCTTTGTGCTAACCCAGTGTCGAGTCGTTAGCTCATTCTCATTCTTGTTTCTGACTACAGGTAGGAGGCTTGGAGAATATTTGGTTGATCGACTTCGGATGTTCCCGACACATGACCGGAGATAAGAAGTGGTTCTCCAGCCTCACCCCAGTGAAGGAAAAGATGTACATCACATTTGGGGACAATGGACGAGGAAGGGTGATTTCTGAGGGTGTTGTGCATGTGAGTGATAAGGTAACGTTGAAGAGGGTTGCTCTTGTGAAGTCTTTGGGTTTCAATTTGCTTTTGGTTTCTCAGTTGCTTGATGAGGGCTTTGAGGTGCGTTTCAAGTCTGGTGAGTCTCGTTTGCTGGATTCTTGAGGTGATCTTGTTTGTATGAATATCCCCGAGGGTTAGATTTTCAGGGCTGATTTCTCTCGTTCTTTGGGTCCTGCTCGCTGTTTGATGGCCGGTCCTTCTTCTGATTTGTGGAAATGGCATAGGCGGTTGGGTCACTTGAGCTTTGATTTGGTTTCCCGCTTGAGTGGTCTTGACCTTGTCCAAGGATTGCCGAGGTTGAAGTTTGAGAAGGATTTGGTCTGTGCTTCGTGTAGGCATGGCAAGATGGTATCCACTCCCCATCCACCTCTGACCGATGTCATGACTGAGCGTCTGACAGAGCTGTTGCATACGGACCTTGTTGGGCCAGCTCGAGTTCGCTCGGTGGGTGGGAAGTGGTATGTCCTTGTTGTGGTGGACGATTACTCTCGCTATGCCTGGGTGTTTTTCTTGGAAGACAAGAGTGAGACATTTGGTTTTGTTCGAGATCTGATCGTGAGGTTGAAAAACGAAAGGCATGGGAATGCCATTCGAGCTATCTGTAATGATAATGGCTCAGAGTTCAAGAACTCTCGTTTTGATGCCTTCTGCCATGATCTAGGTCTTGAACATCAGTATTCGACCCCTTATGTGCCCCCTCAAAATGAAGTCGTGGAAAGGAAAAATCAGACTCTTTGTGAGATGGCTAGGACGATGCTCGATGAGCACAGGACTCCTAGGAGGTATTGGGCTGAGGCGGTCAATACAGCTTGTCATGTCTCCAACAGGATTTTATTGCGAGCTTTCAAGAGGAAGACCTGTTATGAGCTGATGCATGGTCGGGCACCCAAGGTGAGTCATTTCCGGGTCTTTGGCTGCAAGTGCTTTATTCTTAAGAAGGGAAAACTCGACAAGTTTGAGGCTAGGTCTAGTGATGGAATTTTCTTTGGATATGCTAACCATTCTAGAGCCTATAGAGTGCTTAACCTTGAGACTAACAAAATCATGGAGACTTGCGAGGTAACCTTCGACGAGACAATGCCATGTACCTCTCTTGGCTTTGAATGTGCAAGTGATGAAGAGATGGCCGAGGACCTCTTTGAAGAGGAGAAGGATGAAGTTGGAGATGATGATGGAGAGAACCATGCGCCTGAAGCTGAGTGTGTACCCACTACTTCCCCTACGACCACTACGGAGGGTGGACCATCTACTTCATGGACAACGACGGTGTGACAAGAGGACCAGGCGAGAGAAGCTGAAGTTGAGGGGGAGGTAGTCTCGAGGCGTGAGGCTCCCCGGCGGATTCAAGAAGTGCATCCCCTATCGAAGATCATTGGGGACATCGACGAACGTACTACGCGGTCAAGGTCCAGAAATTTCTCTCATTTTGCTCATGCTGCTTTTGTTGCCTCCTTTGAGCCCAAGGACATTGGACACGCTTTATCTGATGCAAACTGGGTCAATTCTATGCATGAGGAGTTGGAAAACTTTGAGAGGAACCAAGTGTGGGAGTTAGTTGAACCACCTCCAAATTGCCATCCTATAGGAACCAAATGGGTTTGGAAGAACAAAGAGGGTGAGAATGGGATTATTGTGAGGAACAAGTCCAGACTTGTTGCTCAGGGTTTTAGTCAGAAGGAGGGGATCGACTATGAGGAGACCTTTGCTCCTGTGGCCCGTCTTGAGGCAATTCGAATCCTTCTAGCCTTTGCCGTGGCTAAAGGGTTCAAGTTGTTTCAAATGGATGTGAAGAGTGCTTTTCTGAATGGGGTTATAGAGGAGGAGGTGTATGTGAAGCAGCCACCGGGGTTCGAGATTGAGAAGTATCCACACAGGTGTACAGGTTGAAAAGGGCTCTGTATGGGTTGAAACAGGCGCCCCGGGCTTGGTATGGAAGATTGAGAGGTTTTCTGTTGAGCAAAGGGTTTGTGATGGGTACCGTGGATAGGACCTTGTTTCTCCTCAAGCATGGGAATGACTTGTTGGTTGTGCAGATATACGTGGATGATATTGTCTTTGGTGGCTCGTCACATAATCTTGTTGCCAAGTTTGCAGATGAGATGAGCAGGGAATTCGAGATGAGCATGATGGGCGAGTTGCAGTACTTTCTCGGGTTGCAGATCAAGCAAGTGAATGACAGAACATTTGTACATCAGACCAAGTACATGAAAGACATGCTAAGGAAGTTCCAAATGCAAGATGTGAAGCCTATGTCGACACCCATGGGGAGTACGACTAGTTTGGATGCGGACGAGGACAGAGAACCAGTGGACCAGCGGGAGTACCGGAGCATGATCGACTCCCTCCTCTACCTGACGGCGACGAGGCCAGACATACAGTTCAGTGTGTGTCTGTGCGCTCGTTTTCAGGCTTCGCCGAGGACATCACATCGACAGGCCGTCAAGAGGATTTTCAGGTACCTACAGTCTGCCCCTAGTCTTGGCCTTTGGTATTCTTCCTCCTCGACTCTTTCTCTTCATGGTTTTTCTGATGCGGTTTTTGCTGGTTACCGAGTCGAGAGGAAGTCTACTTCTGGTTCTTGTTAGTTTCTTGGGTCCTTGTTGGTTTCGTGGTCTTCCCGCAAGCAGTCTAGTGTAGCTCAGTCTACCACCGAGGCAGAGTATGTTGCAGCCGCGAGTTGTTGTTCCCAGCTGTTGTGGATCTCATACACTTTGAGAGACTTTGGTGAGGAGTGCACCCAGATCCCACTTCTTTGTGATAGCACCAGTGCCATAAGCGTAGCGAAAAACCCAGTGCTTCATTCCAGAACCAAACACATAGAAGTGAGGTACCATTTCTTGAGAGACAATGTGGAGAAAGGGACCATTGTGTTGAGTCATGTCCCTACCCAAGATCAGCTTGCAGACATCTTTACAAAGCCTCTCGACCAAGCTACATTTGTGCGCTTGCGGGGGGGGGGGGACTTGGGGTTTGTTGCCCTTTCTAGTTGATTCTTGGGGGTTTTACTTTTGTACTATATGTATCATACCATGTTTACTTTGATGTATATACATGTTTTGCTTGATGTATAAACCATGATAGGATAGCCATCTTGTTATATATCATGTTGCATTTGTATCATATTGCATTTTAGGATGATGAGCTTCTTTCATATGCCTTACTTGAGTTTCTTTGGCTACTTGTGAGATATTGGTCATATGTGTGGAGAAATGGTTATGTGAGGCTATGCTCTTGGAATATTTGAGATATATGTGTTGTGAGATAGCCCTTTTTGAATCAAACGCTAATCTTGACTAAATTTGATGAAATGTGCTCCACTCATGTGTAGTAGTGTATCCATGTCATGTTTTGGTCTAAATTTGCTTTCTATGCTTAGATTGTGCTTGGATGTCTTTTTCTTGCATTTGGGACAAAGGCCGATATCATTGTGAATGTTTAGCCTATGTTGCATTCATGGAGGAGCATAAGCTTCTTTTTGCCGCAAAGGCACTTCATGTACCATGAAATGAATTAATTTTGAAAATAAGTGTGTATGCTTGAAAAATGCTCCATCCATCATGTTTAAGCTTAAAATGTCTTATCTTTTACACATGGGTGCAAAACATGTTGCATGATGTTCACCAGTGGAGAAGTCTCTCCGAAGTGGACACATGGCTCATGAGCTTTAACATGACATGCTTTGCTTTATGGGTGTTTGCAATGATCTTCTGTTGAGAATTTGATATCCTTGTATGATCTCTGGATGATATGCATGTTTTTGGCTAGAATATGACATGGATAGGCCTTTAAATTTGAAGTGAGCCATCTTTTGATAAAACTGCTCAAATCTGAAAATTTGCTTTGTCACATGCCTATATTTCCATATGTTACTTGTGGCAATGCTTTGACTATGCTATGATTCATATATGTGCTTTGTCTCATTTCTAGCCTTTGACACTAGATTTGGCCTATTTGAGAAGCTCATGTAGATGTTTATATGCTTTGTCTTACATTTCTGCACTTTCACCTTGATTCATACATTGTCAACAAGGGGGAGAAGAGGTGAAGAGGTGAGCTTAATGAAAAATTCAGAAAAATGCATCTAAAATTTGGAAGTTTGCATCCACATGTTCAGGGGGAGCTTTCTTGCTATTTTCAGTGTGGAGTTTGTGCTTTGCTCGGCTTGTGACCTTTCTTTGCCTTTCTTTGGTTTTGGTCATGAGTTGAGCTTCTTTGTTCTTCTTTCTTCTTACTTTCTTTCTCTGAATTTCATTTCGCGTTGTGTGTTGTCAATGCACTCATCAAGGGGGAGATTGAGGACCAGGAGCGTCCCGGTGGTCGATGGATGACCGCTCCTCAGTGATGAGTGATTGACAACAGGTGTTGGACTGACTCTTGGCTCAGTGCGCAGGTGTAGGCTGCGGCCTAGTTCGTGTTGTTGCAGGTGAAGAACGGGCACGAAAGGTCTTCAACCTTGAGGGGCCTCCGGGAGATGGAGAGACAAGTAGGCTCGGTTCGAGGGACCCGGTGGACAGCGGGACTAGGTGCGGGTCACATGGTGGCGAGACGAGCAAGACGAAGTCATGGACGATCGAGCCGGTGCACGGTGGCGGTCGAGTCAAGAGGCTTGGCGGGAGGCCGGGCCGAGCACGCGGGGTTTGGTGGTTTGCCCACAAAACCATCGGAGGACGGTTTCTTGGTTTGGGCCTCAAACCCAAGTCCGAAGGCCTAACACGACGGAGACGGGATCTGGCATGTCGGGAAGCTTCGAAGCGGAGGACACGCGACGAGATCGCATGGCTTGCGTCGGGAGGACGCGGGGTGCGGCGAAGGCGTGGCCGTCCGATGGCAAGACCCACAAACATTACATAAATGCCCCTGCGTGGGTTGTATCGCCAGTAGTTGAGTTAGGGGTAGTCGAGTCATTTCCCACACCGGCGGGACCCGATATATAAGCCATGAGTGTGTGTGGATGGCTCTCTCTCTCCGCGACTTAGGGTTTCATTCCCCCCTTCCATTTCTCTTTTTCCTGGACTATTTTCTTCTCCAATTTCTCTAGGCTAGCATGAGAGCTTCATGAGAGATTTGTTGAGAGGGATGGATGCTAGGGCGGCATGCTAGACCTTGTGAATCTTTCCTGGTTTGTATAGAAGATTCGACATTGTGAATTTCATGGTCTTTTTGTGCTTGTTTTTGGTGCCTTTGTTCTTGGTGTGGTTCCGCGGATTTGAGTGGGTTTCTCCCCGGATTTCTTTGAGGGAAACATGGGTGGATGTCTTGTGCATCTTTGTGATTGATCTTGTGCCCTCAAACGCCGGGAAACCACTTCGTTTCAAGGATTTTCGTTCGGAGCTCTAGCTTTTGGTGGTGTTCAAAGGATCCGCGAATCCCGATGATTTAGGAAGTTAGGAGGCGAAATTTTTGGGGTATAACTTCCTTGGTTGATGCTTTTCATGTCCCCAAACTCTTGTCTCAACAGCTTCTACCATTTGGGAGATCCGGTGATGGATTGGAGGAGTTGACCTTCGGGGTCGAGTAGTTTTCTGCTATGTCCGTGCCTCGCGGACGGTCCGCGTGGACCTGGCGGACGGTCCGCGTCGTGCCTATTCGTCGCGTGTTCTTCGTGTTCTTGCTCAACTTCGCTTTCGATCCGTGGTGTTTTCGATTTTTGGTTGGGCGAAGTTTCGGACGGTCCGCGTGTGCTGGGCGGACGGTCCGTGGGTGCCAGGCGGACAGTCCGCGTGCTCCCCGCGGACGGTCCGTTTTTCGCGGTGCGTCTCTGGAGATTCTGTTGCCTTTTTCGGACAGTCCGCGGCTCAGGCCGAACGATCCGCGTCAAGGGTGCGGACAGTCCGCGATACCCTGCCGGACAGTCCGCGCGGCCTTTGCGGACCGTCCGCCTCGCCTGGCCGGACAGTCCGCCAGAGGCTGGCAGCTTTGTTCCTTGGTTCGATTCCTCCCTCCTTCTTTCGTGCTTCCGCGTGTGCTTCAAGGAATCGTTCCTAAGACTTGAGGTTGATCCATAACCTCGTTGTCTTGGTGATTGGTGTGTGATTCGTTCCATCGCTCGTGTGTGACCGGGTTTTGTCTAGGGTATAGGCCGGGTTATTTGAGAAGAATTTTTACCGGCTCCTATTCACTCCCCCCCTCTCTAGTCGCCATCCGATCCTTCAAATACTCGACGTCTCCAGGCCAAATCTGTTCAACACCCGTTCTTTCCTCCTTTAAACCGTTGGAGCCTTCACCTAGATCCAAACCCTAGCTCATCAATTTTTCAAGCTTCAATCTTCAAATGGCGAACCAAGACCAAGCTCTCCAGGTAAATCTTATTCTCCTCAAGCACATTTGGTATTACTTTTCTCGAATCCCATCTCAAATTTCTCTTTTCACCCTCTTTTGTTCTTGATTGGCTTTAGCCACCGAAATCTTGATTCCCGTAGAGGACCAGGCAACATCTTATTTCCTTGGGCCCATAGGAGTTTCCGATCCCTCTGAGTTTATTGCAGCCGAATCCCAGAAGATTCCTTTCAAGACATCACTGATGAAGCCTCACGAGTGGCAGGACACCTTCAAGAACTGGCCTCTGCCCCCAATTGCAGGCTGGAGGAATTGGTACAAGAGGGTGCTTGATGACAAAATCCTCAAGACAAAAAATTGGGACGAACTTCGTATTTCTCACTGCTTAGAATTTTCCCTAGCCGAAACTCCCAAAAATGAGAGCCTCTTGATTGCACCCTCCCACTTTTGGTCTAACGGCGCAAATGCCTTCCTTTTCGGCCATGGGCCAATGTCTCGCACCTTGGCCGATGTTTACATGATAACCGGCCTGAAAGTCACAGGAACTGTGTATCCATATAAGTACATGGGCTCATCCAAGCAAACAGAGTAAAGAAAAGAGTTGGATACAAGAGATATATCCAAAACTATATCTCTGTTGGCCCTTTGACTGATGTTGAATACAAAGCTTTCCTGAACATGTGGTTATGCAAATTTATCTTTTGTGGCAAAGCTAATGAGCCAACCCTGAACCATATTGTGATGGCTGAAGACCTGGCTGCTGGTACACCTATTCCCCTTGGGAAGTACCTTCTAGGAAGTGTCTACCACATGCTTCATCAAACCACCTATCTGATGCACACCAGCAAAAAGATCCCCTGTGTCAATGGTCCTTGGTTGTTTGTTCATATGTGTCTGCAATTATACATGCACCAGATTGTTACTATTGACCTCAACAATCGGCACTTCCCTTCATCCAACTACAAGGAAGGAGAAACTCAGAGCACCAAAAGCTGCCAAACCTATGGAGAAGTTGCTTCCACGTGTCTATCAACAAAGACATTGGCCAATTATTTGAGCTCTTCTTTAGAGGTTTTGCCAATCCTCTTTGGTTTCCATATCTGGACAATGACAACCTGACTCTTCCTTGTGAATTCAATTTTGAAACTGGATGTGATGATGTACATTCCATAGCAATCTTCAATGCTTTCATCCATACCTGTATCCTGCCAGCAGAATTCTGTGAAGGCTGGTTCAGAGTACTTTTGAATACTACCAGCCAAACATGATGGCCAGGCAATTAGGATGTGGCCAAATGCCCCCAAGGTTATTCCTCCATGAATTTCTGAAGCTCAGAGAGGATATCAAGGAGTCCACAAAAGCAAGAAGGATTTTTTAGTATAAATGCAGCACGACTATTTATGCACCCAAGCCCTTTGTGCCAATAACATCTGCTCATCCTTCTTTCATTCTTTGGTGGCAAGAACTCCATGATCACATTTCTAACATGCCAGTACACCCTCTCTGTCTTGAATTAATGCCTGACTTCCAACCAACTTCAGAGGTAATATGTTCATCTCCCTTTCTTACATCTGTTTTTAATCATACTCCCCCTTACTGATCATGATTCTGCCATTTTGCAGGATACAGTACCTGTCCCACCTGCCAGGACAATCCTTTATAAGATTAAAGGCCCAATCTCTGCTTTGGGATGTCAATCCCCTACTCTGACTCAACTGATGTCTAGCCATGCTATGCTAGATCCAACTCTCATCAGGCTAGCATCTGACAAAAGGAAAGCCCCATCTCTGATTGCTTCCTCAACTGTCAAGAAGAAAAGAACAAGCAAAAAGCTACTTATTCAGGTCAGAATACCTTCCCCTCCTGAACATAATGCCATTCCTCATTCTGATCATCTTTACTTTTGCATGATTTTAGACCAAAACATAGCAACCAGTGGCTATCACAGATTCTGCCAATGCTTCATCAACTGGTAAAATTTTCACCATCTTTTTCTTTAATCATTTCTCTCCATTGGCACTCACCCCCTACTTGCCAGCAGCAGAGGAAACTATGGTGGATCAAACTGTGGGGAGTTCCTCTCCTCTTCATGATTCAGTCCTAGTCTCACCAAGAATTCAACCAGCTTCTCCTCAACTAGAAGTCTCAGCTTCACCAAGAAATCATCCAGTTTCTCCTCAGCCAGCTGTACAAGAGCCTTCCATTGAGCTAGAGAAACCACCTTTTCAGGAGAAAACCATGTCATCACCCAGTTATTCCTTTGCTGTGGATGACTTGGTTGCCGAAAAAGGAGATGAAGCATCCTCTAGTCAAGCTTTATCAGAGGAAAATCAAGCAAAGTTGAAGGAAATCCTCTCCTTGCTGCAAAGGGACGTCCAAGACCAAGTCAGGGATGCTGATCTTCTAAGAGAAGCGCTTGAATTCATTGACCAAGATCTTCCTGCTGACATCAAGGCTTCTCTAGAACTTGTTTCCCAATTGGATAATCACTTTGCTGTAGTAAAACAGGCTTTGAAGAACCAATCCTCCCAACCAGCTTTGGAACAAAGAAGAGCTGCGACCAAGCAATCCGTGAAAGACTTGCATGCTCAGATTTAGAACAATAAGGAATTGCTAGCCAAATTGCAGCCTGCACTCGAGCTGAAGAAAACTAGAAAAGCTGCACTGGAGGCTGAGCTGAGAAACCTGACAGCTGAGATTGAAGCTGACAAGAAGAAGATAGCTGAACTTCCCGAATCAATGGAGAAAATCCGAAAGGAAGCTTCAGCAGCTCTGAATGCAGAAAGGCAGCTCAAGACAAAGCTCTCTGCTCTGTCCAAAACCCAAGAGTCTGATCAGAAATTGTTGGAGAACATCAACAAGATCATATCAGATGCCACCAATGTAATTTCAAAATACTTGGGTGTGTAATTGTAACAAACAATCCGTAGCCGAAGGCTTTAGCAACTCTGCAGTTTCGCTTTCTGTTAATTTTACTCTCCATATTTTTTTTGCCTTATCTTGACGAGTAGCCTCTGGATGATTCATTCGGCAATCCTGACCACAACAGTGCTAGACCCGAAAAACGACCCAACCGTAACACAACCGAATCTTAACCAGTCAAACCGAATATGACTCAGCATGAATCCCAAACGACCCAGCGACTGTTCGGTCAAAAGAGTCTCTCCACTTTCCAAATTCCTTGGGATATGCGCCACGATCTCCGGCCACGATCTCTTTGTCAGTTCCATAAATAAGGACCTCGGGTGCCCCTAACGTTTCACCAAATCCTTCGCCTTCCGAGCCTCTGCTAGCTCGAACTCTCTCTCTCTTGAAGCACTACTACTCCCAAAAACTTCATGGCCAACAGTGGCAACAGGCGCCCGGCCAGCGACGAGGCTGAAGGGAGCCGTGCCGGCGCTCGTCGGAGGTGGTGATCGTCTACTTCTTCACCTTCTTTTGGATCTTGTTTCATCCCTGATGATTCTCTTTGCGCTTTCAGGCTCCTCCAATGGAACTCCGCTTCTGGTCCAGCTGCAGCTCCGGGCGCGGCGGGTGATTTCTCAGGGTCATCCAGCCGATCCTACTCCTCCAGGTCTTCTGGCGGGAACTCGTGCTATACTGACAGCGACGCCCGCAGGTTCCTGGAGGAATGCGACGCAACCCAGCACGAACTGGAGATAATCTCCAAATAGGCCGGGATCGCCGAACTTGAGTGGCAGCATCAGCGCAAGCAGCTGCTCGAGGCCATCGATGGTGAGTCCTGCAACTTGCTCAATTTCAATTCAATCTTGAACAACACTAACTGCCGTTGCTACGTGACCCCCGCAGATCGCGATGCCGAACTCAATCGGCTAAAGGCGCTGGCCGAGAAGCTAGCGAACAAGGTGAATGCTCCCGGAGACACGCTGGAAGTTCGCCTTGGCGCTGTGGCAAGCCGCATCGACGAGGTGGCCCTGCATGGTGTCTGTTTGGGCACCGCCTTGGGCCTAGCCGCCATGTCGACGCGCACCGGCGTCGATTACTCCACGCAACCGCCCGACTTCGACGGTGGCGCGCCGGAGACCTTGACGACATCGAGGCCACTGTGGAGCACCTCGATGGTCATGGCGCCGCCATTGCCGACTCCATCCACCCTAGTCTGTTCTGAACAGGCTGTTTGATTAGTTTGTACTAGTGTAACGCCCGCGTTTTTAGCTCCTAATAAATCACCTAATAAATCACGCGTGTTTTCAAAACTTTCCCGCTAAGCTCATTTAACCCCCTTTCGAAACCCCGGTCGATTCCTTTCCCTCGGCGCGCGTGCCGCGAATCCCGCCGGCACCGCCTGTGCTCGGGCTGTCGCACGTCGCGTGTCACCCCGGCCACCGCGGTCGGCCACCACGCCGGGAATCCCGCGCACGCCGCGGTCCCGCCGGCCGGTCCGCCTCGCCATCACCGCCGTCCCGGAATTGACGCCGGTATCTAAAAAACCCAGAAAAATCCGCAAAAACCCTTCTCCTAATTTTCCTAGAAATTCTCCTAATTTTCTAAATCCCTTTTCCATTTTTCTTCCCTTATTTTCCTTTTTTCTATGTTCTGTTTTCTTTTCTTCTTTTTCTTTTCCTTTCCTCCTTTTCCTTTTTCCCTTCTTTTTTTCCACCTTCTTCCTCCCGCGGCCAGGCCACGACCTCCAGGCCGCGGTTTCCCCTCGCGCGACCCCCCGCGCGTGCTCCTGACCATGGCCTGGTGCCTGGCCGCCGCCCCCTCCCCTCTCTTGCACCACAGGGACAGCACGCCAAGGACGGGCCCGCGCTTGCGCAGAACCGCAACACCCCCTCTCTCTCGGCGCCGGCGACCGCCATTAAGGCGTGCTCGCCCGGACACGCCACCGCACCGCCGGTCTCCTCCCCCACAGCCACAGTGGCCGCCTGCACGGAGGGTCACGTCCCACAGAGCCACGCCACACAGAAGCTCGCCAGCCCGAAGTCTACACTGAGATATTTCTCCTCACCACCATTATCGGCCATCGAAGCTCCTAGAGCTCAAAAATCTTCGCCCGAACTGCCTTCCCGCGCCTATAAAAGGGCCGGACCAGCTCCCCACCTCGTCCCGCTCCTCCACGACCAATTCCCCCTCCTCCCCGAGCTCTCCATCGCCACCACCAGCGCCACCCGTGCCGATCCGGGTTGCAGACCGCCCGCCGCCGTCCATCTCCCTCCACAGTCTGTCCCCGACCAAGGTGAGGAGCGGAATGAGTTTCCCTAGACCTCCTCTTCGTTTTGCCCCACTTCCCGGCCGCCCCCATGGCCTGGGTCGCCGGCGCCCCTTCCCCCTCCACCGGCCGGCCATTCTGTCTCCTGCGTTCTGTATCGTGAGGGAGGGGAGGTTGAAGATGGTTGTTTTGCCCATACCCCCTGCCCTTTTTCCACTTATCCAAAACCGATCCCCCCTCAATTCTCTCACTCTTTTCTTTCAAAACAGACCCTATGCTTTAAATTAAACCACAAAAACAACCCTGTCCCTTTACAATTATGCCCCTGGACTATTTAGTAACACCCCCGCTAGGTTTAAATTTTATAATTAGGTCCTTTTCTTTTAAAATAAAATACTAACAGGCCCTTAATTAACCCAAAACACCTCCTTTAACCCGTCATTTCATGCGCGATTTTAATCCAAATCGTGCCCAAACTTCCTCACACCCGTACCGGGTATACCGCCACCCATCCTTCACACAAAACCCCCTACATAATATTTATTCCCCTATTTTATCTAATTACCTTCCTTGAGCTCAGCCGGAGAAATTGTGTGTGCTTATATTGATTGCATGCTTGCCTGTGTGTGCGCTATAGCCGACGAAGTAAACAAAGGAAGGTAACCCGAGCCGGAGTTTGGAGCCGACTACTGCGAGCAGGAGCCCGAGATCCCGAACGCCGAGCCGGAACTCCCTGAAGACTTCGAAGACGACAAGTTCAATCTCATCCTTTGATACACGCTTTGGTCCTAGTTTTATAAACACAACCCTATACCCATTTTAAAAATTGCATATTGTTTTACTGCAAAAACATGGTAGGATAGCCACCCTTGTTTGCTATGATTGAACCTTGTTTGGCCAAAATGATTGCTTTAAAAATGTGTGAGTGCTTTAAAAATGAGAATGGGATATTTCGAAAAATGAGTAAAGAACTGGGTAGACGGGATGGACGTGTGTGTCAGGAGTATGGGTGAGCTCGTACCTGTGTGGTTGAGCGTGTTGGGAGTTGTCCATCTTGTCAATTAAGGACCGGGTTGCGTGACATCTCATCTGACCCAAATCATCGTACAACCACTCGACCGTTGTATGTGGCAACGACTTAGCATAAACCCCACTAGTTAATCTACTTGCCATCTGGTGTGCGGGTGAGCGGCGGGAGACCAAGGAGTAGGGGTACGCTCTGTGTGAGGTACGCCCTGGTTATGTGGGATAACACCCTGGTTGCTTCCGTGATGGCTCGTAGGGTTAGCTAAGGTGGGTAATGGCTTTGATAGGATCTGCACCGGCACTAAGGTGTCCGTGTGACGGTACCCTACTTCTGGGTAAAGTTGTACAACCTCTGCAGAGTGTCAAACCTATTCGAATAGCCGTGTCCACGGTATTGGACGAGTCACGGTGTGGTCACAAAACTAGTGTTTGGTTTGGGATGTTTTCTGGTGTGAGTTGTTTTCCGGGTGAAGTGTGTGGCTGTGTGCCTGGGCTACTGCGGACGGGGAGTCCGGTAGTTCCGCAGTGGTTTTTCCTAAAACAACTGAGTCACTTTGGTTATAAAACTGGTTTGCGACAAACTTTTTGAAAATGAACCCCTACATGAGTAAATGAGTTTGCAAATAAACCTTGACCTGTTCCTTGTTATTTATATCATGTGCATGATCTGCTTATAAGCCCCTCCGTGGGTGGGGTTGGACTTGCTGAGTACGTATGTGCTCACCCCTATTTAACTAACTGTTTTTCAGAGGAGAATCCCGATTTCGTTCCCGAAGACGCCGAGTAGGTCGCTGTCCTACACCCAACCGTGCCTGTGTACCCAGGGCCTCCACAGAGAGCTTCCCTGGTGTGGTACTCTAATGAGGCTTTGGAAGCCTTTGCTATTGTAGTGTGGTCATTAGCGTTTGTGTTGTTCCTTGTAGCGTTGGCACTTCCGTGCCCTCTGTGTCGCCGTGATGTAAAAGACTGATCCACCTGTTGTAGTAAATGTGTTACCAGCCTCCTGGGACTGGTATTTGTGTCACATTTAGTCACCTCTGATGAGGGGACGCTTCAGGTGGTATCAGAGCCATAGGTTGGCCGTAGGACGCGACCCCTAGGATACGAAACCTCCTCTGGCCCTCTCTAACCTTTCCTTTGCTGAGCTCATCTTTTCCCAAATCCTTACCTTGATCCTTTCCCCGATTCCGCATGGCTAACCCGGCACGGGAACGAAGGAGTCTGCCCTGTCCAGCCTGGCCTCCCTAACCTGCTGCTACTCAGCTTAGAGCGCGTCGGAGTAAGGGATCCGCCGGAGTTCGTCTATCGGGAGTACGAACGCTACGGCACCCTTCAGTGTAAGGTGCTGATCTTCGTGGGAAGAAGCACGCTCTACCCCGACATAGAACCTTGGTTCGTCTCCGCCACTGGGTTTCGCTTCGCCGACTCCTACCCAAAGGCTGCTCGGAAGGCCCTGCGACGTCTACGAGTGGTTTATAGGCAGCACCTCAGAAGGACTCCAATGGGATTTTTCCCACCCTCCAGAGGTAGAGGACGCTCGTGGATTGATCGCATGAGAGGACTAGAACGAGAAGAAGACCTAGAAGAGGCAGTTTCCCACCTGTCTATCTACCTCAATGGCCTAGACTAGTGCCGTCCCTGCACAGGAGCGACAAGAGCGGTGGCACAGGGCCTCCAAATTGGAGGGGCCCCCAAATTTTTATTTTTCCTTAAGTATATGTATTAGTATTTAATTGTTATTTGTAAGCAAATGTCAAATAGGCTCAAGGCTGTAGTGCGTGTGGCAGCAGTTGGAGAAGAAAAGCCCATGGCCCATTGCAGATTGCTCAACCAGGCCACACGATCGCATCTCTTTGCACAGATCGGCACGCACGCACGACCCTGCCGACGCCGACGCTTCGTACTCGTAGTCGTGTCGTATCCCAGCAGCCCGCAGATGCCTCCTTTCCTCCTGCCTCCCGATCCGATAGTTCGACTAATCGAGAACGAGATCAGCACGGCAGATCACAATTCACCATCGCAGAGCCAGAGGACGCCGGCGCCTTATTATTGAAAATTGATTAAGATTTAAGGCCGGCAGAGCTCCTCGGTGGATCGTCGTCTCAGTCTCTAGTGCCGATTAAGGTACAAAATCCTTTCAATTCAAAATTCTATGTTTTTCTTCCGATTAATGATAAGTAATATTAATTTATTCTAGTTGTACATCAATTATTGAAAACTGATTAGTGCTTATCATTCATTGTTATCTAGCCTAAGAGATGACATCTTCGAAACGGAATAGAGTACATGATTCTGGCTATCAAAAGCGTAAAGTGAGGAAGCGAATGAGCAGAGGGTCAACCATCAACTGCGCCGTCGCATTCGGCACTTAGAGCATGATCTGCGGGACATCACCGCCCGCTGCTGCGCCGAACGCGAACGCCGCGTGAGCTTGGAGGTGGCGATAGGCGGTGAGATCTTTATCCTCCACTGAATCTCATGTTTAAGTTAAGATCTCGTATTTGATGAGAATCTTTCCTTCTTCTTCAGATATGTCTGATAGGTACAACAACCTGAAGGCCGCCTGGGACAGTTTGATGAAAGCTGCAGAACACGCCAGCCCCAAGGTTTCCATGTCGCCGTCATGGTGGTCTTGGAACAACTGAAGAGGGACGAGCTCTAGAGGAAAAGCGCTGAGCCAAAGAAATGAAGATACTTTTGCTTCTTCCTCCAGGCCTTCTGCTTCCTGCAGGCCTTCTTCTGTAATCTCAAGTAGCTATATTTTTAATAGAATAACCTGCAAGAACGTTTGTGATGTAAAAAAATATTTTTGTGCTAAGGGCAATACACTTTAGTATTGGCCATTTTCCTTTTGTCGGAATCTTTGTTCTAAAGGCGGCTTCCTCCCGAATGCCGGCTATTTTCGTTTCTCTGATGCTTGGAACATCAATCAATGATCAACTTCAATACTAGGATAATACTTCTTCAAGTATCTCCCGTTTATAGCAGCAGTGAATTCTTTTCCCAGCAAAGTTTTCAAGATGTATGCATTTCCAGGCGTGCACCTAACCACCCAAAAAGGACCTTCCCAATTTGGAGACCATTTACCGAATGCACTGTACTTAGTCCCAATCGGCAATAATGCTTTCCAAACCAAATCTCCCTCTACAAATCGCTTGACCTTTACCTTCTTGTTATAATATTTAGCAACTCGCATTTTGTTTTTCTCAATATTCTCCAAGGCCCTAAGACGAATCATATGCAAATCCTCTAATTCGTCTATCATTAAGCCATTGTAATCCTTGGCACTTAAATCCTTTTGCAATATTATTCTCCTTGAGTCTGACTGCATCTACCAAGGCAAGATAGCATGATGCACATAAACCAACTCATAAGGAGATGTCTGTGTAGCCCCATGAGGAGCCATTTGGTAAGCCCACAAGGCTTCATTGAGTACCGAATGCCATCTTTTTGGCTTCTGATCAATCTTCTTCTGTATAATCTTGATTATGATCTTGTTAAAAGCTTCTGCCTGACCATTAGCTTGGGCATAATAAGGAGAAGAATTTAATAATTCGATCCCCATACTTTCAGCAAAAATCTCTGAACTCTGAAGATGTAAACTGAGTTCCTTGATCTGTTGTAATTGTCTGAGGAATTCCAAATCTGTAAATGATATGCTCTTTGACAAACTCAACCATATTTTCTGATGTCACCTTCAATGGAATTGCCTCAACCCACTTAGTGAAATAATCTGTTGCTAAAAGCACAAACTTATGCCCCTTGCTAGATGGACGATTTATTTGGCCAATCAAATCTATTCCCCATCCTCTGAATGGCCATGGCTTGATAATAGGATTTAGAGCTGATGCTAGAACTCTCTGAATATTTCCAAACTTCTGACAATCTTGACATCCCTTGTAATATTCAAAGCAATCTTCCAGCATTGTCGGCCAATAATATCCAGTTTTCCTAATGACCCACTTCATTCGGTAAGCCGACTGATGTGCTCCACACAGCCCATCATGCACTCCACTCATCATCCTCTTTGCCTCCTCTTGACCCAGGCATTGTAGCAACACCCCATCCAGGGATTTGTAATACAAACGCTCATCAAGAAGAACAAACTTTATGGTTTTGTACTTGAGCTTCCTAGAGACTTTTCGGGATGAATTCTCCAAATAATAAGCAATTTCTCTTCTCCAATCATCTTCTGCTAGACCACTCCCAAAAGCATACACATCGATGGCAAACACTTCTTGATTCTCTCTATAACCCGAAGCACTTTGAGCTAGCCTTTTTGCCTCTCCATTGTTTTCTCTAGGAATATGTTGTAGAATTACTAACTGAAAGCTTTTCAGGATTTCTTTGCACTCCTCGTAGTAATTCCTCAGGATATCATTTCTGCATTTATATTGGCCATTCAATTGTTGTATAACCAGCTTTGAATCTCCATAACTCTCAACTGCAATGGCCTTTGCCTCTCTCAAGTATTGAAGCCCCCTTAGCAATGCTTCATACTCAGCCTGGTTATTTGTGACAGTAGGTTGAATAGGAATAGGGAATTCAAACATTTCTCCCTTGGGTGAAATCAATAAAATACCTACTCCACCACCTTTGCCACATGAAGATCCATCAAAAAGTAAAGCCCAAGGAGTAATCTCAAGCAAATTAATTGATGAACCATGATGTTCGGTAATGAAGTCAGCAATAATCTGTCCTTTAACAGCCTTTGACGACTCAAACCTTAATTCAAACTCAGACAAGGCTAAAATCCATTTGCCAATCCTTCCATTCAAAATTGGCATAGACAACATGTGTTTAATTACATCAAATTTTGAATATACAATGCATTCGGCATTCAACAAATAGTGCTGAAACTTTGTACATGAGTAATAAACACACAAGCAAAGCTTCTCTGCAGCCGAATATCTTGTTTCGGGATCAAGCAATTTTCGGCTAAGGTATGCAACTACTCTTTCCTTTCCTTCAAATTCTTGTATGAGGGCCGATCCAATGGTTTGGTTATTGACCGCTACATACAACTTAAAAGGCTTGTTCAATTGTGGAGGTACCAACACTGGTGGTTCCTTCATGTATTCCTTAATTTCATTGAAAGTCTTCTGTTGTTCGTCACCCCATACAAACTTCTGATCCTTTTTGACTCTTAACAGTGAAGAAAAAGGCAACACCTTTTGTGACAAATTTTATATGAATCTCCTCACAAAATTGATTTTGCCAAGCAGTGATTGCAATTCCTTAAGATTGGTTGGAGGAACAACTTCATCAATAGCTTTCATGCTCTTCTTTCCAACTTCTATTCCTCCCTCATGCACCAGAAATCCTAGGAACTCCCCGGCTGAAACTCCAAAAGCATATTTGTTCGGGTTCATCTTAAGCCCATATTTCCTAGTGCATTCTAGAGTTTTCTTCACATCAGTCAAATGTGATTCATGATCCAATGACTTGATCATGACATCATCGATATATATCTCCACAACTTTGCCGATCAACTCATGAGAAATATAATTCATGGCTCTTTGATAAGTTGCACCAGCATTCTTCAACCCAAATGCCATGACAATCCACTCAAATAACCCTATATGTCCAGGACATCTGAAGGTTGTCTTTGCTACATCTTCCACTGCCATAAAAATCTGATTGTACCCTGCATTACCATCCATGAAGCTAATAACTTTATGCCCAGCAGCAGCATCAACCAACAAGTCAGCAACAGGCATTGGATATCCATCCATGGGTGTAGCCCTGTTTAGATCTCTAAAGTTTATGCAAACCCTCATCTTTCCGTTTTTCTTGTAAATAGGAACAATATTAGAGATCCACTCTGCATATCTGCATGGCCGAATGAAATTTGCTTCTATTAATCTCTCAACCTCTTTTTTCACGTCGGCCAATACTTCATCCTTGTAAATTTTTTGGGGAGGTTGCTTGTAAGGTTTATAACCAGGCTTGATTGGCAACCGATGCACAACAATGGAACGATCCAAACCAGGCATCTCCGAATAATCCCAAGCGAAGCGATCTTTATATTCTTTTAATAGCTTAATCAACTCTTCTCTGAAACCTGAATCCAATTTAGCACTAATGAATGTCGGCCTTGGCTTGTCACCATCTCCAATGTCTATTTTTTCTAATTTATCAGCCGACATAAATCCACGCCCTAACTTCCCATCAGTTCCATCAATTGGATTCTTCATCAAAAATTACTATAAGAGCCGACTGCTTGAATCGGCTGTTGATCACTGCTGACTGGTTCAACAGGACCTTCACCCCAGTCTTTGCCTGAGAAGCAATCTATGCCTTGATACTCCCAAAAGGCCGGTTCCACATTAGCCACACTTACCGAATCATCTGCTTGGACAACTTCCACGTCGTCATCTACCCACTGAACAAGTTGTTGATGCATAGTAGATGGAATGCAGTAGTTCACATGGATCCAATCCCTTCCAAGCAGCAAGCTATATGCCCCTTTGCCTTTAATGACAAAGAAGGTTGTAAGCAGAGTCTTAGATCCGATCATCAAATCCACATGTACACAGCCTTTGGTGTCTGAAGGATTTCCAGCAAAATCATTCAGAACTATGTTCGTCGGCGTCAAATCTCCAAGGCCCATGCCAAGCTTTCTGAATGTAGTATATGGCATCACATTGACAGCAGCTCCACCATCAACAAACATCTTAGTCAATGGCTTCCTGTTGACGTACCCTCTTAAGTACAGTGGTCTCATGTGTCGATTCTTGGCTGGCTTATCAAAAGTAGCTTGCTTAGCCAGCATCAACTGTGCCATTAACCCAAATTGCTCGGTTTCATCCATATCTGGCAATATCTCCTCCTGCACAATTTGATTAGCTGGAGCCATGAATTCATTCGGCAGGAAACATACCATGCATGTTTGAGCCGAACGACCAGATTCATCAATTTTGTCTTTTGGGCGCCACACTTGTCTCTTCTTGATTCCTGCCTGCTTCAGTTCCTGATTCCTCAAGCGTTGTACCCTTCTCTTCTGGCTTCTTCTTAAACTAGGTGGGCACCACTGTCCCTTTTGCTAGACATACCCATGATCTTCTTCTTCTTCACGATCAACCCACCTATGGTCTGCATACCTCTTCCTTGGTTGATCATCAATCTTATTTATTTTTAGGCGCCGACCATCACTAGGATGCACCCTTCCAATTCTTTCATGGATGGATCGGCGATTGGCAGTGTCTTACCTGTATTCAGTATACCTGTCATTGCACTCGGGACAGTTATTCCGTGTGGGAAGCTTCAAACCCTCGTTCCAACAGTGTCTGAAGAAGGCATATCCCCAGTATGCATGCTCTTATTCTCGCATATATTCCTCTTGTTCCTTCCTATACATCTCTTCTTCATATCTCCGCTTCTCCTCTTCGTACTTGTGCTTTTGGTAGCGTTCCTTTTCTTGCTGACGCTGCCATTTGTTGAGGAGAATACGCGAAGTCACTCTGGGTTTAGAGGATTCACCCACTTCAATTCGACTACTCGGGAAGCGAGACTCTTTCTTGTGAATCTGCTCAAATGTGACTTGTCGAGTGGGATCAACTGAGCCATCCTACTTCGCCTTTTCCGAAGTCAAAACTTTCACCTTTTCTTTATCTTTAGGCTCAACAGCGTTCACCATGTTAATCGAGAATCCGATCATGTTCCGAGGGAACGGGTTACCATCCAATTTCATCTTATTATCAAACTTCAGGTGTCCTGTCGGTGTGAAGGACCGATAAGGCGACCAGAGAGGGGGGGAGTGAATGGGAGCCGATAAAAATTCTTCTCGAGGGAGATTGAAACTCCGCCAAGACGAACTAGCTCGGTCGAACCCCCGAAATCACACGCTCCGCACTTCTACCTCCCGTTTGCCAAAACCACGTAGCCACTGGAGTGCTACTGGTCCTAGGAACAAACTCTACCAGCAACCACAACACACACGCAAGACCGACAGCGGAAACAACTCGAAAGCCGGCTAACCGGAGGGGGAGGTTAGACCGGGTATGGGGGGCGGTTAGACCGCCTCCACCGGCAACCAAGAAATCCTCCGAAACGCCTCTTCCGAGCACCAAAACACACCACGGTTTCACCAACGAGAGATCTCTGGTCAAGGCCATGCTAGCTACCGAAAATCTTGGCGAAAACCAAAACTTCACCCAAGGGCCTAGGGGCGGTTAGACCGGCTACCTAGGGCGGTCTAACCTCCCGTACCCGAAGAACGAACTCCAACCAAGAACACCTAGCAAACCGCACGAGAACGACCCCAAATTTCACTCGTACACTCCTCCGATCAAGGCGAACAAACTCACGAGAGGAAAATCCGGCGAAACAAGACTTTGACCCGGAAACACCCCGGGCGGTTAGACCGCCCCCGTAGGCGGTTAGACCGCCCCTTCCGTAAAACGAACCCGCGGGTCAAACCTCAACTTCCTCACGCCCGATCTCCCGAATCACTCCACGGATTGCGGCCAAACTTCGGGAATAGCCGGGTTACCTCCCCGGGCAACCTCTACCTCAAAGGAATCGACCCGAAACGCTCACAATCAAGAGGAATCGAAGAAATCGCTTCTCTAGGTCAAGAACTCGCCCAACTCGAGAAACCACCAAATCGAGTCCGATTCAAAGGGGATTTGGGAGCAAAGTCACCAGCCAAAGAGGCACAAGAACCTCATACGTGACACCCACCAAAAACCCCAAGAAATCGTTCTCAAAACACCGCCAAAAAGAGCTCCGAAAATCAACACCAAAGAGACGGGAAAACCACCATGAAGAACAACGCCAAACCTTCTATACATGCCATGAATGGTTCATACAAGGTCTAGCTTGCCACCCAAACATCCATCCCTCTCTCTAGATCTCACATGAAGCTCTCAAGCTAGCCTTCTAAAATCCTAAGGAAAATGGAGAACAAAAATGGAAAAACCAAATGAGCTAGGGTTCCAAGAGTTGGCTGCCATCCACCCCTCTAATGAGTATATATGGAGGCACCCAAAAGACTAAACTACCCTTCACTAATAACTAGGGATACATGCCCCTCAAGGGCGGATTTGGAATTCTTGATGTCTTCACCATCGGACGGATGCCCGGCGACCGCACCATGCGTAGCCTCGACGCAAGCCTTGCGATCCCGACGCGTGTCCTCCGCTTCGAAGCTTCTCGGCGCCGGCGGCCAGGGCGGTCAGACCGCCCCCCCCCCTGGGCGGTTAGACCGGCCCGGTGGATCTGACCGGCCCCAGGCGGTCGACCGCCCTCCCGGGCGGTTGAACCGGCCTGGGTGGCCGCACCTCCTCGTCGAGTCTTCGGCCTCGGTTTTGTGGCTCAACCGAGTAACCCAGTGGTTTTCTGGTGAACCACTGCAAACCCCGCGAACTCGGTGTAGCCTCCGCCAATCTCCACTCATGACTCGGCTCCCACGTAGCCCGGCTCGACCTTGGTTTTGAGGCTCTACCAAGAAACCGTCCACGACTTCATCTTGCTGTTCATGCCACCATGCGGCCCGCACTTGACCCCGCTGGCCACCGGTCCCTCGAACGAAGCCTACTTGTCTTCTCCACACCCCGGAGGCCTCACCGGCAACGACCTTTCGCCCTTGTTCTTCACCCGCACCAACACGAGTCAAGCCGCAACCTCGCACCTCGCAATACTTAGCCAAGAATCGGTCCACACAACGTTGTCAATCACTCATCACACAAGGAAGCGACCATCCACCGGTCCTCGAACCACACATGGTCCTCAATCTCCCCCTTGATGAGTGCATTGACAACACACTCACTTGAAGTAACACAAGAGAAAAGGAAAAGAAAAGAAACAAAATAAAAAGAAACTCCAACAAGCGATCGAAAGCCAAATAAAGGCAAAGAGCAAGATCACTTGAAGAAGACAAGTCTCGGACCCCTTAGGCAAGGGCAACGGCTCGACACATCCGAGACAAAACACAGCTCAAGCAAAGAGCGCAAACCACCACAGCAAAACTCGAACACCACAAAGAGCTCCCCCTGCACAAATGCAAGCTCTCCCTGAGCCACAACACACTCCCCCCCCCGAACACATGCATCAATGCAACTTGGGAATGCAACAAAGAGCAAAAACACCGCTCACACGCCCCGGGGGCGGTTAGACCGCCGCCCGGGCGGTTAGACCGCCTCTGCCCGAACCGACCGCCCGGGGGCGGTTAGACCGCCCAAAGAGACCGGCCCTGCACGAAACTGCTCAAAAAATGCCCGAAACAATTGGAACACCTTCCAAACACTCCCAGGTGCCCAAAACATGCACAAACTTCTCCCCCTTGTTGACTATGCATGAATCAAGGCAAAATGCGAAAACTTGCAACATATAGCTTCTCGAATATACAAAATTCATCACAAGGAGCTACACAAGTCCAAATGAGCAAGTTAGATACTCGACAGGTTCGTAAGGACCTTAACTACGTGATCACCAAGTTTCACAACCATTGGACAAGGCTAAAGAGGATTTTAGTAATTTTGCGAAAAGTTACTCTCTCACAAGCAAATACCTAAACATGAGCAAAACATATCAAAATGGCAAAGCCACTCAAACTTCATGCTAGGACAGCCATTCTAATCATAAGACCATCACAAACACCCAAAAGCACCTCATGTCATGTCAAAGCCACCGAGCCATGTGCCTACTTCTATGTATGAGACTTCTCATTGGTAGGCATCATGCAACGGTTTAGCACCCAAAGCAAATTAATTTTAGCACATATGACATGGGAACATATTTTCCAAGCATTTTTCATTTCATTTTCAGATTTGTAAATGGTACATGAAATGTCTTTGCGACAAAAAGGAACTTATGCCCCTCCACAAGATTAAGCAAGATGGCTAAACATTCATGATGGCAAGCGAGCCTTTGGCTCCATATGATCAATAAACTAGCTATCCAACCACAAAGTGAGCATAGCAGAACCACTAAAACATGTCAAGATCATATATAGGCATTTACGCATGAGAGAGCATGTATATGACATTTTTCAAAAATTAGCCATCAACCATGGATCATTCATCAAGATCATCAAGAGCTAAGCCAAACTAACCGTAGCATATCAAACAAGCTCACAAGAACATATATAGCAACCCATGGTAAACATTGTATATAGGAGAAGCTTTCCCTAATAATGCATATGATACAAAATGCATGCAATCTAAGATACAAGGATGCCTATACATCATGTTGCATATGCAATGCCAAATGCAAGAAATGCACCAACGAAAGCTATACATATGTTACAAACCGGCTCCTCGAGGGGAGGCAAAAAGGGCTCGACACCACCGGCAAAAAGGAAGCCCCCCACACACCCAACTCAAGAAATTAAACACACACCAAGTTCCCCCCGCAAACGAGTGAAAGTTGCTTGATCTAGGGGTTTGGTGAAAATATCGGCTAGTTGGTCATGTGTGGGTACATGGATCAAAGCTATCTTCCCTTTCTCTACGTTGTCTCTCAGGAAATGATACCTCACTTCTATGTGTTTGGTTTTGGAATGGAGCACTGGGTTCTTTGCAACGCTTATGGCACTGGTGCTATCACAATGAAGAGGGACATGGGTATACTCCTCACCAAAGTCACTCATGGTGTAGGTGATCCAAAGGAGCTGAGAGCAACAACTAGCAGCGGCAACATACTCGGCTTCGGTCGTGGATTGAGCCACACTCGACTGCTTGCGGGAAGACCAAGATACCAAAGAAGAACCCAAAAACTGGCAAGTCCCAGAAGTGGACTTCCTATCCAACCGACACCCGGCAAAATCCGCGTCTGAAAAGCCATGAAGCGCCAAAGAAGAGGACGCGGAGTACCAAAGGCCGAAGTCGGGAGTGTGACGCAAGTACCTGAAAATTCTCTTCACTGCTTGCCGATGCAAAGTCCTCGGAGACGCTTGAAAACGAGCGCACAGACACACTGAGAACTGTATGTCCGGCCTCGTCGCCGTCAAGTAGAGAAGTGACCCGATCATGCTCCGGTACTCCTTCTGGTCCACGTGTTCACCTTCCTCGTCCGCATCAAGAGCCGTAGTCGTACTCATCGGCGTCGTCATAGCCTTGGAGTCCTCCATCTTGAACTTCCTCACAATGTCCTTGGTGTACTTAGCCTGGTGCACAAATGTTCCTTCCTTTGATTGCTTGATTTGTAGCCCGAGGAAGAACTGCAACTCGCCCATCATGCTCATCTCAAACTCCCTGCTCATATCATCTCGCAAACCTTGCAACAAGAGAGTTAGACGAGCCACCAAAGACAATATCATCCACGTACACCCGCACAATCGGGATATCTCTCGCCCGCCTCGGAAAAAACAAGGTCCGATCGACCTTCCCCATCTCAAAGCCTCTCTCAAACAAGAACCCCCTCAACCTCGCCATACCAAGCTCTAGGCGCCCGCTTCAACCCATACGGCGCCTTCCTCAACTTGTACACCCCGTGGGGGTACTTCTCACTCTCAAACCCCGGAGGCTGTCTCACATACACTTCTTCCTCCAACACTCCATTCAGAAAAGCACTCTTCACATCCATTTGGTGCAACTTGAACCCTTTAGCCACGGAAAAGGCTAGAAGGATCCTAATCGCCTCCAAACGGGCTACGGGAGCAAAGGTCTCCTCGTAGTCAATCCCCTCTTTCTGACTGAACCCTTGAGCAACAAGCCTCGACTTGTTCCTCACAACCTCACCCTTCTCTCGCTCTTTGTTTTTCCACACCCACTTTGTACCAATCGGCTTACACCCTGGGGGAGGGTCAACCAACTCCCACACCTGATTCCTCTCAAAGTTCTCCAACTCCTCATGCATCGAGTTGACCCAATTGTGATCAGATAGTGCGTGTCCAATGTCTTTGGGCTCGAAAGAAGCAACAAATGCAGCATGAGCAAAGTGGGAATTGTTTCGAACCCACGACCGTGTAGTGCGTTCATTCATGTCGCCGATGATCCTCGAAGCTGGGTGATCCACCTGAACTCGCCGGGGAGGTTCTCTCCTCGAAGCTACCTCCCCCTCAACATCAGCTTCTCCTCGTTCTTGATTTGTCGTCGTAGGTGTAGCAGAGGGTCCATCCATCATCGTCGTCGAAGTAGTGGGTGCATGTTCAGCCGGGGGCACCGCACCACCATCCTCATCATCACCATGTTCATGCTCGTCCTCCTGAAAGATCTCCTCGCCAAGCTCGTCATCACCTGCACACTCAAAGACAAGCTGACTACGTGGCTCTGTCTCGTCGAAGGTTACCTCGCAAGTCTCCACGATTTGGTTAGTTTCAAGATTGAGCACACGATATGCTCTAGAATGAGATGCATAACCAAAGAAAATGCCATCGACAGACCTAGCCTCAAACTTATCCAACTTCCCGCCTTTCTTCGAATGAAACACTTGCAACCAAAGACATGGAAGTGACTCACTTTGGGTGTGCGACCATGCATCAACTCATAGCATGTCTTCTTCTTGTGCACTCGAGGTATATCCCGTTCGACACATAGCATGCGGTATTCACCGCCTCGGCCCAATACCTCCTCGGAGTCCTATGCTCATCAAGCATCGTCCGAGCCATCTCGCACAAGGTCCCGTTCTTCCTTTCCACAACACCATTCGGGGGGCGTATACGGACTCGAAAACGGTGCTCAAGACCCAAGTCATGAAAAAAGGTTTCAAAACGAGAGTTCCTGAATTCCGAGCCATTATCACTGCGGATAGCTCGTATGGCATCTCCGTGCCTCTCGTTCCTCAACCTCAAGACTAGATCTCGAACAAAACCAAACGTCTCCCCCTTCTCCTCAAGAAAGAACACCCACGCATACCGAGAAAAGTCGTCCACCACAACAAGGACATACCACTTCCCACCCGCAGATCGCACACGAGCTGGGCCAACAAGGTCCATATGGAGCAGCTCGCATGGACGCTCAGTCATCACATCGGTGAGAGGCGGGTGAGAAGAGGCCACCATCTTGGCATGCCTACACGGAGCACAAACCAACTCTTTCTCAAGCTTCAAACGTGGCAATCCTCGGACCAAATTGAGTTTACTCAAGCGAGACAAAAGGTCAAAGCTCAAGTGACCCAACTTCCTATGCCACCTCCACAACTCACTCGAAGAACCAGCCAAGAAACAACGCTCAACACCCGAAGACTGAGAAAAATCAGCACGAAACACCTGACCCTCGGGAACGACCATACAAACAAGGTCCCCTCAAGAGTCCACAATCCGAGAACCACCTGGCCGAAACAACACCTCAAAGCCCTCATCCAACAACTGAGACACAGAAAGCAAATTGTACCCCAGCGATTGAACAAGAGCAACACGCCTCGCAGTGATCTTGTCACTCACTTTTATCTCACCTTCGAAAGCACACGCCCACGCCCATTGTCCCCAAAGGTGATGTACCTCTTCGTCACCACCGGACGAGACTTGAGAACCACCCCCCGTCTCCGGTCATATGTCTCGAGCAACCGGAGTCAATCAACCAAATGTTCTTCAAGTCTCCCACCCCGAAATTCAAAAACAAGCACGTGAGCGAACAAACGACTCAAAGACACGGGGTTAGTACCAAAGGAGGAAAACCAGTGCCGAGCCATTTGCTCGAAAGTGGGGTTAGCACACATCAAACCATCTTTCCTACCATAGCTACCACCACGAACACCACCTCGGTAACCACTCCGAGGGAACCACCCCTCACTGCCTGGAGGAGGACCAAAACCACGGAAGACAACCCGTGGAGCGTCCCTCCTCTCCTTCTCAAAGCTACGACTCCTCCCATCCCCGTAGTGACCTCGAGGGGGAGAATGCCTAGCAACCGACCACCCGCCGTCTCTCTAGACCAACCACCAAGCAACTCCACCTTCGGACCCCGAAACCTCTCGACTCACCTCCTCGAAAACCACTCCGCCCCGAGTGCGGGGGGGCGGTCTAAACCACCTAGCCGGGCCGGCCTCGACCGCCCCCTCCGGGCCGGGCCGGTCCGACCGCCTAGCCAGGCCGGTCTGACCGCCCCCTCCAGAACAGCTCCTCGGCCGCGGAACTCGCGTCTCCCCATGCCGGAACACTTCTCACCACAGCCTTACCCCTGGGCAGTGGCATACGAGGCTTAGGTACACCATGGGAGGGATTGTACCTATCCTTGTTCGCCCACTCCTTTGCCATCCTCTCTTCCCGCTTCCTCTTGAAGCAAAACTCATCCTTGTGACCCTCCTTCCCACAATGGCCACAACGGAACCTCACAAGCTTAGGTTTTGGCTTGGATTGGGGCTGCTCGCTTGGTTTCTCTCCACTCAACTCCTCCACCGATTTCTCCTCACTTGCCTTCTCTCTCACTTTCCCAAAGAACACTTTCCCCGAAGTGCTCACAAACTTGATGGGCTTTTGGAGATCATTTGTGGGTGTAGGAAATATAGGTGGGGCTGGGGTTGTGTCTAGTCGGTTCCTAAGATGGTTGGGTTTTGGAGGGAAATCATTTTTGTGGTGGGTTTTTTGTGGCTCCGGATATTCTCTCCACTTCCTTCACCAACCTTGTTCGCCCCAAGCCCCTCACCATCTTGCCTCTTAAAGGCCTCGATCATCATCCTCAACTGAGGCTCATGACCGACAACCAACCCATCAACTTCCTCAAGTCATCATTCTCATCCCGCAAGCGATCAACATAATGTGCAAGCTCCAAATTTTTCAATGCATGCATTTCACAAGTAGAGCAAGATGTAGGCATGGGTTCCTTCAATTTAGCCTCGAGCGAACTAGTGTAAGCATGCAACTCATCAATCTTAGCATGCAAAACAGGGCAAGAAGTGCAAGCACCTAGCAAAGCAGTCTAGACTTAAGCTCGGCCCACTTCAACCCTAAGCACATCTAGTTCCTCACACTTGGAGGCATGCTTCTCCTTAAACAAAGCAAGATCAGCAAGGAATATGGAGCAATCAAGACAATCATTTTCATCAGCAACAACGGGCTAGCCTTAAGCGAATCAATCTCAAGCTTGCTATCAAGCACCCGTGTCTCTAGCTCACCCACTCTAGTCCTAGCATCCTCGAGTGAAGCCCTAAGCTCTTTCCTCATTTTCTTGGCCTCTCTAAGCATGTCATCACGGTTATCAAGCAAAGAGCCCGGCCTCTCATTCTCCCGGCGCAAGAAGGGAAGTTCATCACGCACCTCGTCGTCGGACTCGCAGTCCGAGTCGCTCCGTGTGCTCTTCTTGCTGCCGGAGCTCGGTGCCATGGTACGAAGCCGTCTCTCGCGGGCGGCCTCGCCCGCTCGTGTTCTTGGACGACTTCTTGTTCTTGCGGCGATCTCCCTCGTCTTCACTGCTGCTCGAGCTTGAGGTGGAGTACGCGGAACTGGAGTCGACGTTGCTCGCTCCAACCATCGCTCGGGCCTTGCCTCGGCCCTCCTTCTTCCTCGATCGTCGCTCGTCCTTGTACTTGTTCTTGTGCTTGCTCTTGTGGTCGCGCCTCGAACGGTACTTGCCATCGTTCATCCTCGGCTTGTGCTTGTAGCTGTCCTTGCTCTCGGCCTTCTCCGGGCGCTCGGCGACGAAGTGTCCCGCTTGCCGCACCGGGAAGCAGTGTCCTCGTGTTCCTCCTCATGTTCACGCGGTTCTCGTGCGGCCTCTCGAACCGCCTCGTCAACGCGCCGGCTCGTCCTCTCCAAGGTCATCAAACTCCTCATCCGGCATAGACATCAAAGAGGAAAACGAGAACATCCTGGTGGATGGGTTAGAGTTAGTCTTTCCTTTGGAACCACCAACGAGGGCAAGACTATGGGAGTCAGTCGGTCCCTCGAGCTTGGCAGTCATGCCCCTATCCACCTCAGCCGACTTGAGCTTCGAGAATAGCTCGTTCACCGTCAGAGTATCGTACCTCTCCGACTCGACTATGGCCTCGAACTTTCCGCCCCATATCGTACGATCCAAAGAGTGTAAGAGCTTGACCGCTCTATCATGATCATCGTACGGGAGCACGTCCACATTGGCCCTCATGTTGTTCACAACCACCGTGAACCTCTGGAACAAGGCATTGATGGACTCACCGGGGAGATGAGTGAAGTTCTCGTACTCTCTCCGGTAGGTCGCATACAACCGTGCCTGAACCTGGGCGTTCCCAACATGAGCCTCCTTCAACACCGCCCAAATCCTACAAGCCAAGTGCTCGGTGTGCACCCGATCGAACTCAGGCTGACACAAAGCACGAAACAAGTAGTCGACCGCCTTATTGTTGGCGTCGAATCTGTCCCTCGACCCCCGGAGCAAGGAAATCCATCGGCCGGACATAGCCCTGTGTCCACCGTGACATCCCAAAGCAAACCGACCCTTTCCGCGGTGGAACGCACCCATCCGCTTGCTCCACATCCGGTAGTTCTTGCCATCGAAGTGTGGAGGACCCGAACCCCGTTCCTGGTACGCCATCCTTGGATCTTAGACTCGGTTAGAGTCAACAAAGACCCGAACCGGCTCTGATACCACTTGAAGGACCGATAAGGCGACCGAGAGAGGGGGGGAGTGAATGGGAGCCGATAAAAATTCTTCTCGAGGGAGATTGAAACTCCGCCAAGACGAACTAGCTCGGTCGAACCCCCCGAAATCACACGCTCCGCACTTCTACCTCCCGTTTGCCAAAACCACGTAGCCACCGGAGTGCTACCGGTCCTAGGAACAAACTCTACCAAAGAACCACAACACACACGCAAGACCGACGGCGGAAACAACTCGAAAGCCGGCTAACCGAGGGGGGAGGTTAGACCGGGTATGGGGGGCGGTTAGACCGCCTCCACCCGGCAACCAAGAAATCCTCCGAAACGCCTCTTCCGAGCACCAAAACACACCACGGTTTCACCAACAGAGATCTCTCGGTCAAGGACATGCTAGCTACCGTAAAATCTTGGCGAAAACCAAAACTTCACCCAAGGGCCTAGGGGCGGTTAGACCGGCTACCTAGGGCGGTCTAACCTCCCGTACCCAAGCAACGAACTCCAACCAAGAACACCTAGCAACCGCACGAGAACGACCCCAAATTTCACTCGGACACTCCTCCGATCAAGGCGAACAAACTCACGAGAGGAAAATCCGGCGAAACAAAACTTTGACCCGAAACACCCCGGCGGTTAGACCGCCCCCCGTAGGCGGTTAGACCGCCCCTTCCGGAAAACGAACCCGCGGGTCAAACCTCAACTTCCTCACGCCCGATCTCCCGAATCACTCCACGGATTGCAGCCAAACTTCGGGAATAGCTGGGTTACCTCCTGGGCAACCTCTACCTCAAAGGAATCGACCCGAAACGCTCACAATCAAGAGGAATCGAAGAAATCGCTTCTCTAGGTCAAGAACTCGCCCAACTCGAGAAACCACCAAATCGAGTCCGATTCAAAGGGGATTTGGGAGCAAAGTCACCAGCCAAAGAGGCACAAGAACCTCATACGTGACACCCACCAAAAACCCCAAGAAATCGTTCTCAAAACACCGCCAAAAAGAGCTCCGAAAATCAACACCAAAGAGACGGGAAAACCACCATGAAGAACAACGCCAAACCTTCTATACATGCCATGAATGGTTCATACAAGGTCTAGCTTGCCACCCAAACATCCATCCCTCTCTCTAGATCTCACATGAAGCTCTCAAGCTAGCCTTCTAAAATCCTAAGGAAAATGGAGAACAAAAATGGAAAAACCAAATGAGCTAGGGTTCCAAGAGTTGGCTGCCATCCACCCCTCTAATGAGTATATATGGAGGCACCCAAAAGACTAAACTACCCTTCACTAATAACTAGGGATACATGCCCCTCAAGGGCGGATTTGGAATTCTTGATGTCTTCACCATCGGACGGATGCCCGGCGACCGCACCCTGCGTAGCCTCGACGCAAGCCTTGCGATCCCGACGCGTGTCCTCCGCTTCGAAGCTTCTCGGCGTCGGCGGCCGGGCGGTCAGACCGCCCCCCCCCAGGGCGGTTAGACCGGCCCGGTGGATCTGACCGGCCCCAGGCGGTCTGACCGCCCCTCCTGGGCGGTTGAACCGGCCTGGGTGGCCGCACCTCCTCGTCGAGTCTTCGGCCTCGGTTTTGTGGCTCAACCGAGTAACCCAGTGGTTTTCTGGTGAACCACTGCAAACCCCGCGAACTCGGTGTAGCCTCCGCCAATCTCCACTCATGACTCGGCTCCCACGTAGTCCCGGCTCGACCTTGGTTTTGAGGCTCTACCAAGAAACCGTCCACGACTTCATCTTGTTGTTCATGCCACCATGCGGCCCGCACTTGACCCCCGCCGGCCACCGGGTCCCTCGAACGAAGCCTACTTGTCTTCTCCACACCTGGAGGCCTCACCGGCAACGACCTTTCGCGCTTGTTCTTCACCTGCACCAACACGAGTCAAGCCGCAACCTGCACCTGCAATACTTAGCCAAGAATCAGTCCACACAACGTTGTCAATCACTCATCACACAAGGAAGCGACCATCCACCGGTCCTCGAACCACACATGGTCCTCACGGTGTTTTAGACCGGCAACCTACTAAGGGGAGTTCCCGAAGTAGATGAATGTGACTCGCCGAGATCGGTAACTCGAAGGAAGAGACACGTGGCACACAATTTAGACAGGTTCGGGCCACGAGGTGCGTAATACCCTACGTCCTGTATGCTGCGTAGCTCTGGATTGATTGGGCACGATTACAAGATGGTGCAATAGTGCGCCGTGAGTTGTATGAGATGAGATTGGATGCTAGAGATCGGTCCCTCGCCTCGCCTTATATAGTCGGGAGCGGGGTTACAAGTCGGAGTAGGGAGAGAGTACTAGTCGAGTACATCTAGGAGTCCTTTATACAAGTGCGGAACATGTACGGCTCCCTAACCGAGTACTACTCCCCGTGTAGTCCTTGTGCTCCACGCCTTCAGGTGCCGTGTAGCGCAAGCCAGGTAGTCCCAGGGGCCCACCGAGTAGTCGGTCCTGGTACCCACCAAGGTAGTGGGCCCAGGGAGGTCCATACGACAAGCCCCCGAGTACTTTGTAGTCGAGAAGGTTAGCTTCAAGTAGTCTTGACGGCCTTAACGAGTAGTCCTCAAGCGTCCCCGAGTGCTACAAGTCAAAAGTCCTCAAGAGTAGTCGAAGCATCCCGAGGCTGGAATGTACTCCAGCTGATGTTTGAGCAATCTTGAAGTCTTCTCGAGTAGTCCCAAGCGTCCTCGAGCACTGCCTTCGAAGGTCTTCAAAAACTGCCTGTCTTGTCTTGAGGCCGGAGCTGATATGGAGGTGCGATTGCCAAATCGCACTCCATATGGAGTAGCCCTCGAGCCTTAGGTTGAGCCGCAGGCTCTGACTGAGGGTCCATCTGAAGTATTGGGAAGAAAATCCCGAAAAATCTGGAGAGAAAAAAACCGAAGGACACGTGGCACGGAGCCCCCGAGCCTTGAGTCGAGTACTTCCTCTCGAATTGAAGGGTCATCTTGAAGAATGTGTCCTGAGATGCTCTTGAGACTAGCCGCTTCCCAGGTAGTCGAGTAGAAGTAGCCGAGCCCCCGAGGTGAGGCGCATCGACTAATAGAATACGAAGGGCACGCAGAGCCGCTGAGTCAGCTGCGCGTGAACTTAGCCATCCGGCCGTTGTAGAGCCCGTTTGGCTTATAAATAGAAGCCAAAACCCTTAGGGTTTTTCACCCATTCGAGCTGTAGCCATTCCATTTCCATCTGAGGTAGATCTACTCCTAGCGCACACTGCCGCCGTAGTAGATCCAAGTGCGCCGCCACCCAAAGCTTTTAGGGTAGCCCCCGAGCGGATGCGCGTGAAGACGCTCTGTTCTTGGAGAATGAAGCCGTCACCATCCAAGTCGTTGAAAGCCGCCGGGAAGAAGAGGGGCCGCGAAGAGGCCGCTGCGGCCGCCACCGGAGTAGCGCCGCCCATGTCTCCACCGCGGGCTGATCCAAGCCGCGAGTGGAAGAAGTCCAAAGTGAAGACAGAGGATTTGTTGGCCCTCCTGAACAGCAGGTTCATCCGGGAGAAGGAGGTCGGGTACTACGGAGTCGAGTACATGAACCTGAACCCCAACGGCATCTTCCACACCGCGGTCTTCGTGCACTTCTGCGAGGCCTTTCTTGGGATCAAGCCGCACTGGATCCTTTTCCGGAAGTTCTTGCGGGTCAAGCCGCAGCCAAGTGCCACCAACCCAAGGGTAGTCGGAGGAGCCGGCATCCAGTTGAGAGAAGACGCCGCGGGAGCAGTATCTGGCGTATAAGCTTGTCGATTCCAACACTGACTGGAAGACAAGGTGGTTCTACATCACGAACCACCACCCTGGCCTGCCGAAGCCGAGCGGACGGCAGCCCAGGCACCGCGAGTGGTGGAACACGGAGCCCACCATGCAGGAGGGGATCCAGCTTCCCGAGCTGCTGGCACGCATCAAGGTGCTCAGGGAAGCGGGACTGAGGGCCGAGCACGTGGCCTTCAGTTTCATGAAGCGGAGGGTGCAGCCGTTGATGGCTCGAGACACCTTGGGCTTCGAGTACACCGGCGACGACGACACGTCGCGGATGCCGGAGGCGAGCCGGGACGACGAGCCGACATCGTCGAGAGGCTGTCGCGGATCTTCAAAGATATGCCGCCGTACACGGCGTGCCCTGTCCAAGAGTACTCCACCGCGCGCCCGCCTAAGGAGGTGAGTAGTCGTACTCCCCTGGTCGAGTAGTCGTTGCTTGGTGTAGACTTGCTGACGTCTTCGTGTCTTGCAGGATGACTTGAAGAAGTTCATCTCCGAGCCGCAGCCGCCCCCAAGTGGGATCGAGATCCCGAAGGAGGGGAAGGCCAAGGAAAAAGAGCGGCGAGAAGTCGGTGCAGGCGATGACACCGTCATCGTGGAGGGCACCTCCGACGACGATGACGACGACGACGACGAGACGTTGCAGGACCGTTTTCAATTGCGGTCGAGGTTTAGCCGCCCAGGCTTACCTCATGTGCCTCTGGTGCAAGATCCCCCGACTATCCTGGAGGCTAGCCTGGCTGCGCCGCCACGGAAGCCGCGCAACCCCGCCAGGAAGCGGGTGACGAAGAAGCTTAAGGTCTCAGAGACCACGCCTCAGGAGGTAAGATGTCTTGACTAGGGTAGTCAAGTACCCCATCGTGCGAGTACCCTTGCTGATGAGTAGTCTTCCTTGTATGCAGGAGGTGCCGCCAACGGAGCCCGTTGAAGAGGGCGACGAAGGCGTGTGGGACACAGTGGGGGAGCCAGCCGGAAGTCATAGTCCGGCCCCCACTGTTGATGAGCTCTTGGCGCAGCTGGAGCGCCAGCCCCCTGCTCCACAGGGTGGCACGGAGCCCGTAGCCGCCGCCGTTGAAGAGGTGGTGGCTTCAGGAGCGCAAGAGGGCACTCCGCCGGCCGCCGCTGCTGTGGAGGAGGCGGTAGCCGCAGGGGCGCAGGAGGAGACGCTCGCCAAGGGTGGACTGGTTGATATTGCCAGCATCCTTGGTGCCCCGGCCGTGACAATAGTCCGGTCGAACTTGTAAGTACTGCATCTTTGCGAGTAGTACTTGTTGTAGTAGTCGAGGTTGACTGACGGCCAATTGTGCGTGCTTCTGTAGGAAATCCACGGATCTATCCTGGGAGGGGGATGAGCCCTCATCGGCGGTGGCGGAAGAAGTCGCGCCGCCCGCAGAGGAGTCCACTCCCGCGTCCCAGGTGGTGCCCGAGCCGCCGGCTACCGAAGCGCCGCTACCGGAGGCCAGCGTAGTCGAAGGTGAGTACTCTTCTGAAGCTATGGAGCTCCTTGAGGAGTAGTCGTAATTGCTGATGCACTTGTCTTCTCTTTGACAGGCGTTGAGGCTAAAGGCAGTGACATCCCTTCGGGGGTGCCGATGCAGAAGTCGACACCAGAGGCCCCGGAGGCTGCGGGAGGAGCCCCCGAGCCTATGGAAGAAATCATCGAGGAGGCCGCCGTGACGGCCGGGGGAGAGGGCGTCACCACGTCGCCAGAGGTTGCTCTGGAGGTGGCTATCCGCTCTCCGGAGATCCAGGACGCAGAGCCCATCCTCTCTGCGCCGATGATGGAGGCCACCGCGAGTAGTCGCGGCGGGATAGAGCTGCTCGCAGATGATCTTGTCGAGCCTGCGACGGTGGCGAAGCACCTGGAGGCGATCCGCCAGGTCGAGCAGTGGATGAAGGTAAGTAGCCGTAGCTTCTGAGTAGTCAATCCTCTTTTTGTTGAGTACTCGTTTGACTTGAGTTGTCTGTGCAGGACGTTGCGGAGAGGTCCCGCGACAAGTCCAACATGCTGCAGGGCTATGGTGACGCGGTGCTCCGGGCTGAAGCGCTGGAAGAGCAACTTGTGAAGTCGCGGAAGCACGCGGTTGCCATGCAGTCGAAGCTCGACGCCGCCTTCGCCAAATACCACAACGATGTCCAAGAGTTGCAGGCGAAGGGCGACGACTTGGTGCGGAAGAATAAGGGCCTCCGCAACAAGAACAAAGGTATGCCGCTGAACTTGTCGGGTACTTGTTTGGAGGTCGAGAAGTCCCTGACCCGCTGTACTGTTGCCGTATTGCAGAGCTTGAGGGCCAGGTGGAGCAGCTGAAGTCCTCGGAGACGAGCATGAAGAACCTCTTCTACCGGGAGCAAGAAGCCCGCCAGGTACTCGAGCTCGACTACAAAGAACTTGCCTTCGAGTGCGAGAAGCACATGGAGCTCCGGATTGCCTCTGACCGCGATCTCGTTAACTGCTACAAATCCTTGCAGAAGTTGAATGAAGACTACGAGGCACTGCGAGCCCAGCTGAAGGAGCTCGAGGAAGCCGCACTGCCGATCGCAAGGCTCCTGGTGCCGCACCCGGGCGGCCCCAAGATAGCTCCACTGGTGGATCGCCTCAAGGAAGCTCCAAGCCGGCTGGCAGCCTACATGAAGCACATGGCGAGGTCGATCCCAAGGCAGGTCTTGGCCTTCATGAAGTCGTATTTCCCGATGGCCTCGGTGGAGGTAGTCGCCGGCGGGGTAGCCGCCAACTGCACTGATGAGTAGTATGCAGAGCTGCTGGAGCAGATGGCTCCCATCGCGGAGTAAGTATCCGAGAAGCTTAACCTCGAGTAGCCCTGTAACAGATAGCTAGTAGCCAGGGTTGTACAAAAAACAATTGTAATGAATTGCTTAAGTATCAATGAAAGAAAATTTCCAGCAATGAGTACTCGTAGCCGCGATCTCAGAGTGCGGAGCCCCATCGTGGAGTGGATGCGAGTAGTCGTACTCGGCAGTAGTGATCCCGTTGTAGGGAGTAGACAATAAAGAAGTTGATGAATGATCAAACTTTATTACTGAAGAAGTACACCTGGATGGCCAGGGGCGTAGTTACAGAGTAGTCGCCTTTACCCGGAGGCCACTTACAGCTGAGCAGAGCTGGAGCGGGTAGCCGCTTGCAGCAGTAGATCCGTAGGTAGTTGTGTAGGCTGGATCGTAGATACGTAGGTAGCTGTGCAGGCTGGATCTTGGAGTGTGGTCTCTCAGTAGACCGCTGCTAGAGTCCTTGATGCTCGTCGCAGCCCAGGGTCCGTAGGTAGCCGTGTAGGCTGGAGCCTGGAGAGGAGAAGTTCGGAGACTGGAGCCAGGACCTGGAGGCCGCTTACGGCGGTGGGGTGTTGGTGTAGTCGTGTAGACTTGAACCCCGGAGTAGTTGTGTAGACTAGGCGTAGAACCGACAGAGCTGGTCGACGTTCCACGAGTTGTTGATGTCTTCGCCTTCAAGTGTTTGGAGGCGGTAGGAGCCCGGCCCGGTCACCTTTGTAACGGTTAAGGGACCTTCCCAGGGGGAACTGAGCTTGTGTAGTCCTTCTGTGTTCTAGATACGGCGGAGGACGAGATCACCAACGTTGAAGGAGGGTTCCTTGACGTTGCGATCATGGTAACGTCGGATACCCTCTAGGTACCTTGCTGACTGGACGAGGGCAGCACAGCGAGCTTCTTCGAGGCTGTCGATGTCAACTCGTCTGCTGTCTTCTGAGACGCCTTCGTCATAGTGCTCCACTGCTGGCGAGTTCCATATGATGTCGGCAGGGAGGATTGCTTCGGAGCCGTAGACCAGGAAGTAGGGGGATTGCCCCGTTGGCTTGGATGGCTGAGTCCGTAGCCCCCAGAGTGCGTTGGGTAGTTCCTTGATCCACTTGCCCCCCTTGGAGTTAGCAGCGTCGTGTAGCCGCTTCTTGAGAGCGTCGAGCACCATCCCGTTGGCGCGCTCGACTTGTCCGTTGGCCCGTGGATGGGCAACTGAGACGTATGTTGACGGTGAAAATCCGTCAACCTAGCCATGAGTTTACCTTCGGTGTTGGCATGAATTTTATACCTTATCCATTGGTACTAACCCCCGTGGTATAACAAGTTCACATGTACATGTCGTTTTTGGAGTTTAATGTTTATGCAGGGATTTAGTGTTGAATGCAAGACTTTCGGGGTAAGTTCATCAAGCACCTCATGACAAGACTTTGAAGCCCCGAACAAGTCATGCAATGAAGTAAAATTAACTCCAAGAAGCCGGGGACTTGATCCGAGAAGACGACATACTCCGGGGACCCGACCGGAAAAGTGCTTCGAATCTTCCAAGACAAGGAGTTGAGTCCAATTCGGAGAGAAACCGACGACATGGACCCGTATGCGAAGGGGGAAGCATCCAGGAAGCAAGGGAACCGACCTCGGGCAAAGGAGCCCGCGGGGCCGGGCCTAAATGGGCCCGGGCCGGCCGGCCCGATCCGGTCGGCCCCGTGCCCATTTAGGGCCCAAACGCGTCGTCCTCTCGCCCTAGCCGCCAATCGGGCTATTTATAGTCCCCCGACCGAGAGCCACGCAGAGAGGATTTCGTCTTCGGCCGCCGAGAAGCGAGAGAAGAGAGGGACACCATCTAGGAGAGGAGAGGGTCGAGCTAGTTGACTAGGGTTTCCCTAGCCGACGTGGGAACCTTGCACGGAAGACCACGTCGGAGTTCCGGAGCTAGAAGCAAGATCAAGGAAGGATCCCGGTGGTGATCTTGTGTATGTATCATTGTTATATTTGAATTATCAAGTTGAATCTTTTCTCGCCGATCAAGAGTTTCCTCGAAGATTTCGTTTTTCGATCGGCTTTGCTTATTTCAATTCTATTCTCGAGATAGATTACATAGGGTGTTCTTGTAGCCGCGGTGGCTAGAGGTACACGCCGATCCTCCGAAAGAATCTCGACTTGTCTTTTGACTCGCCCCTAAGCTCCCCGCATGAATAGGGATACGTTGTGACGAACGGGGGTCTCGAAAGGCGGATGTTTTCGGATTTGGACGGGAAACCACGATTTAAAGAGGCTTTTATTAAGATTCGATTTGCTACTTCTTCTTTTGCTTGGAACTTCAACAAAAGGCTTACCCCGATCCCTCTAGATCGGTTTATCTACCTAATCTTACTTTGTTTTCTCCGGTTTTTAGTAGATTAGATCTGTTTTGTGTCTTTTACTTAGATGCATTAGGTTCTTTATTGAAGATTGCAGTTATTTGGCTTTAATAGATTAAGTCTTGCATCACACATTTGTTCCACGGATTCGATACCTTGGGTTCACCACTCGAGGGAAGAAGGGTCCCTTGACTACGACGGGAGACTTGTACGCTTGCGAGTCACGAACGAACTTTGTTACAATTATTAACCGTCAACAAGCCCCTTTTTCTGGCGCCGTTGCCGGGGAACAAGTGATCAAGATTTGATTTTTTATTGCTTTTTTTTTGTAATTTTCAGTACTGATTTTATTTTATTTTTGCATCTACTAAGCTTCGATCATCCTCAAAATACATCTAATCTAGTTTGTCTAACTCTAGTCTTTATAGATTTGTTTTTTTTTCTAGTTTTTTTTTTGCATACTTTGTTTATTGCTAACCCTAACGGAGATGGACGGCCGCCTCTCCAACAAACCCAATAATTTTGTGGATGATCCGAAAAAACTTTACGGTGCTAAGGAGACGCGAAGCACATCAAGCTAAAAAGCTGGATTTTGTAGATTCGAGTCGGAAGACAAAGGATCGCAGGAATCTCCGGAGAATTCACCACCTCAAAGTCCGCGGAGAACCGACGTCCACCGATGGGTGACCAACCACCGGAAGAACGCAAGATTGGGGAGCTATGCACCCCAGACATCATCGACCTACCAATCTTGAACCTCGACGAGATCGGAAGACCGTTCGAGATCAAGACCTCAACAATCCGCATGGTGCAACACTCACCCTTCACCGGCAAAGAGGATCCGAACCTTCACCTCCAAGCATTCATTCAACTATGTCGACTTTCAACATGGAGGGGGTGACTCAAGATCAAATGAGGGCAAGGCTTTTTCCGTTTTCACTACTCGGGAAGGCGTTGCAATGGTTCCACTCTCAACCGGCGGAGACGGTGCAAAATTGGAACACGTTGATGAAGGCTTTCATGAAGGAATACTACTCGCCGGTAAAACTCAAAGCTTGCGTAATAAGATTGCCACCTTTGTTCAATATCCTACGAAAACTATCTCGGAGGCATTCGAGCGCTTCAACGAGTACACTCGGGCGGTTCCACATCACAAGTTCCCGAAAGAAGACCTCGTGCAAAAGTTCTATCAAGGACTCACCATGGCGTCAAGGACGATCATCGATGCATCGGCGGGAGGATCTATCATCGAGCTTACACCGACGGAAGCTTTCACGCTATTCAAGAAGGTCGCGGATAATGACACGTGGGCGTCATCCGGCGCCTACACCCGGCTCAACCTATGGGGAACGTCAAAGGAATCTTGCAAGTGGAGAAGGAAGACATACTCGAAGGCAAGATCGACTCGCTCATGAGGAGGTTGGAGAAGATGGAGATAGAAAAGAAAGAGGCTCAAGACTTGAAGGCCGCCGAAGCAAGGTCCACATGCGAAGAATGTGGAGAGTATGGCCATGTCCGCAAAGATTGTCCGGAGGAAGCCAAAGTGCTCGACTACATGAGGAAGGGAGAATTGCCGAACTTCCGCTACGGCAAGGTAGGCCTCAATTTAATGCAAGCTCATCTATTCCTAACGCGGTTCCACTTCGGATACAATTGAAGGAGTTCATGGATGAGCAAGCTAAGATCAACAAGGACACCGTCACCAAGTTCAAGACCATAGACAAGGTGTTGGAGAACATCGATAGCAAAGTGACGGAGGTCGGAAGTTCCAATCATCAAGTGCTCAACATGATGAAGATGCTCGAGACGCAAGTTGGACAACTTGCGGGGCGCCTCACAAATGATGAAGGGAAGCTTCCGGGACAACCCAAATGTCCCGAATTGGCGAAGGCCATTCAAATGCGTTCGGGGAAGGAGACTGAAGATCCGGAACGTTCCGCGGGAGCAAGGAAGCCTAAACCGTCCACCGAGGTGGAAGGAGCTGCTAAAGAGAAGGTTACGGGGATCGTCACCGAGGAACCCGAATTCGAGATGCCGGAAGATGACACGAGGATACCGCAACTCAAGCCACGCTACTTCCGAGGTAAACTTGACAACCACTTTGAGAAGTTTGTGGAAGTTGTGCGTAGACTTAGCATCAACATGCCGTTACTAGATGCCCTACAAGTACCTACATATTCTCGTTACTTTAAAGACATACTTGCAAATAAATATGAGATAGCAACACTCGGGGTAGATCATGTCAAAATGTCCGAGGAGTGTAGTGCAACTATTGCTTATGGGCTAGAGAAGCAAAAAGACCCCGGTGCCCTACAATTCCATGTTCAGTTGGTTCTTTCAACTTCGAGAAGGCGTTATGCGACCTTGGAGCTAGTGTGAGTGTCATGCCGAGGGATGTGTTCGAGAAGTTACGCCTACCGATGGAGCCTACGGGAATATGTTTGGAGTTGGGTGACAACTCCATTCGCTATCCCTTGGGCATTGCCGAAGATGTACCCGTGAAGATTGGACACCACTTCATCCCCCGTCGACTTCGTTGTGCTCGAGATGGGAGAGAGGGAGAAGCCACCGCTCATCCTAGGGAGGCCGTTCCTCAAGACCGTGGGAGCAACTATTGATGTTGGCAAGGGGGAGATCATGTTCGATATCAACGGAGAAAGGAGTTCCTTCAAGTTCCGTCCAAGGATTGAGGCATGCAACATGATTGGAGTGAAGGGAGAACCAAAACAAACGGAGGGGCTGAAAAAGAAGAAGGAGCCGAAAAAAGTGAACGTAACGAAAATTAAAGAAGGTGTTGCATCCGTCAAGACAAAGGAAGAGAAGCCGCCCGTGAAGACCAAAAAAATGACTAAGCCGCCAAGCCAAAAGACAAGCCCGCGCCCAAGATGGTGCGGAAGTGGGTACCCAAGATTGCAACGCCCGCAAAGAGCGTTGATCCGGAGTAATCAAGTGAAGAAGTCTAGCTATAGACTATAAACGAAGCGCTAGGCGGGAGGCAACCCGTTTCGTCAACTCAAGTCAAGAATAAGCTACGGGAGGACAACCCGATTCCAGGTTTTTCTAGTATTTTTAATAATTTAGTTTTTGAGTTTTATTACGCAAAGACATTAGACTTAGAAGTGGTTGAACAATATTAGAGACATAATTCTTGATTGAATGATTGCTTTATCATAAACCCTTTGCATGAACCCTCCTATGTGCTTGTTTGATTCTTTTCTTTTCGAGGAACCCCTCAACCAAATAATTTCAGAACCTTAGCTCAACCTTACACCCTCATTATGGTGCTGAGGTTGACTTATTTTTCATGCTAAAACCACACGAGTAGAGCCACGATTTATATTCAAGTGTTATAAAAATTCAGCACGTGGTAGGACTCGCGTGAACCTAGAAATCAAAGTTTTTGGTTGGCCTTAAAAATCTTTATCCTTGGTTTCTCTAGGATTAGAATTTTTCTAAGCCTATTCTAATTTTGTTTTATTCAAAATCTTTCTTATTTAGCCAAAATTAGAACCTAAACCTATGCCCCCATGATCAAGCCGGGAAAATGTCTGCTCTCAACCAATGAAGGCAAACTATACCGGTGAGACCGAAATCGACGTAGTCGAAAAATATTTTCGACTTACATTTGTTTTTAATGGTTTAAAAACTTCTCTAAAATTATGCTCGAGCTCTTGCATGGCTCTGAAAAATATTTTAAAATTCGAATTAGAGGAGTGCTTAACCTTAAACACACCTAAATGGAGGCAATCAAGTTTGAATTAATCATGCATGCACCATTGGATTCCCTTTTATCAACTTTCACGAATTCCACATGCAAAGGACAAGCATGGTGGGCAGCAAGCATCAACTTTGCAGGATTTTCATGGTGGCATGTGAAGCAAGTGGAGCTAGGGAGCATGGACATGACCCAAAGCATGGAGCATCAAGTGGGAGGACCAATGATTCAAGAAAAGGAGTGGACGAGAGCGTTTGGGGCGGTGCAACTCGTGGAGCACGCGGGCAGGAAAGTTGCGAGAGGCGAAATGATCGTGCCGGGAGAAAGACGCGCCGAGGAGGAGCCGGAGCACCCCCGGGCCGGCCGGCCTAGGCCGGCCGGCCCGCCCTATAAATGGCGTCCCCCGGCGCCCGTCTTCTGCAGCAAGCTTCCCTCTCCTTCCCTTGTTTGTGTGTTCAAGTTTGTGTGCTCAGAACCTCCGTAGACTTAGCCAACCACCCAAGCTTGAGAGCTCAAGAAAAAAAAAATCCACCTCCTTAATCCACTCCAAGTCCACATCCGAAGCAAAGAGTTTAAGTGCCTAGTTTACCGGTTGCAACCCGGATTTTTAGTTGAAGAGAGAGTGCAGCAAACATGTGGAAGAAGACCACAAGTCTCTTCTCTAAGAAGAAGAGTTCGTCGTCGTCCAAGCCGTCATCAACCACGTCTTCAAGGAGGCACTCGGTTTCCGAGTCTCCCGGAGCATGGAGACGGACACGGCACCACCGAGGAGGAACGACGCTCTCCTCCTTGGTGGTATGAGGGCTGCGAGAAGCACTTCCATGAGGTTCACCGAACCTCGTGGGCACACGGAGGAGCAGCCCGCGCCACCACGACGATCGACTCGCTCAACCGCACCACCTCCTTATACCCCGACACAATCTTCGTACGGCTTCATCATCTTGTCGGCGGAGGAGGAGGATAGGCTCGCAAATCTTGAGAAGAGGCTTGTGCCAAACGTCGAGCTCGACGACCAAGCACTCCACACCTTGGGTTTTCGCACCGACATATACTACATGTTGGGGCACCTCGGTGGGTTCGGTTCTCCAACGGAATATCGGTGGACACCCACTTGGGTTACACCTTGGAAATTTTAATGACTATTGCACCCATCGTTGATGATGATGGGGTGCAAAGCTTGTCATTCCGTTTGGAGGGAATCCAACAAGTGGTTCCCTACGAGCACGTAAGGGAGCTGCTTGGATTCCACAAGGGCGCTCCGGAGAAAGTTGACGTGCCTCCCGGCATGTTAGCGGAATTTTGGGGCATGATCTCCGGAGATGCCCATCAACAACGCAAAAGCATCCGCAACCCCATTATCCGGATATTTCACTCTTGGATGTGCAAGAGGGTATTGGGGAGGATGAGGGAAACAAAGGTGACCGACACGGAGTTAAATTGGCTATACTCGGCTTTAATTGCCAGGCAGCCAATTGACCCCTCTTACCTCATGATCAACCGTTGGTGTTGTGAAGCAACATCGGGGGCTGGTGATATTGGTTCGGGGTGTTACCTCTCCATGTTGGCCTTTTCCTTGCGATCGGGGATCGCAAGAAACCCCGCTCACCTTTTGCGCGGTACCTCTCTCGGTTTTGAGTACTTGCGGCAAGGCAAGTACATTAGTGGAGATGAGAGAAGAGGTTACCGATTGGCCATTGTGAACCTCCCTCTTCCGGATGAGAGGCTTAGGCTTTTCACCGAAGGAAGGGAAGATTGGTTGGAAGAGGGACTACTTGTCCCCGCAAGGAAGAACAAAAGAGGAAGAATCGTAGAAGAGGGAACATCCTCCGCACAAGCGGGTGGAGCACAACCCAATGTGCAACCATCCGGCGGGGTTCCTCCTCCGCCAAGTTATTACGGAGGGTCTCAACAACAAGCATGGGGGGTGGTGCACCGGTACCCCCACAAAATTATGTTGTGCCCAACGCTAACTTCGCAGAGTCCTACGCTCATCATCCCCAACCACAACAAAGCATGGCTATTATTGGAGGGTATGCTGCAAGAAATGCTCAAAATATCGCAGCCATCCAATCCAACGCAGCTCAACTCGGTGAAGGCAACGCAAATATTGCCTTTGAACTTGGACACCTTCACCTTGTGGAGCCAAATCAATTCGACGGAGGAAGCGTTCATTCATATTATGAGCAAGGGTATTATTATCAAGACTACCAACATCAACCACCGGCGGAGGACTAGAAGATTTAGGAACTTTTGTTTTCTTTTCTTTTCTATTTCTCTGTAATTTTCAGCTTTTGCTTATGTGTGTTTGCGTAGTATTTTTCTGTTTTTATTTAATTTTCAGCAAGCATGTATGTTTATTTTCAGTGTGTATTTCAACTTGATATCACCATTAATAAAGTCACCACCTTGATTATATCATTGGAAAAGTTACAAAATTCGTGCCATGTTGATATATGATTAAAATTGCAGCTTTGTTCATCTTTGTAGTTGATTTATGCATGTTTAAGCTAGTGCTCTCTTAAAAATACAGATCTGAATTTATTTAAATACTAGCTTATTTTTCAGCGGAGGTTATGATTAAAATAAAGACCCATAGTGTTTTATGTGCTCTCGAGTTATGAATGGATTGAAGATGTCTTTTATGCTCAAAAATATTGCTAACCTTGTCACAAATATCACTTGTGTGTTGCTCAACCTATCCAAAGCCTTATATATATTTGAGTGCATAAACCTTAGTGTACAAGATTTATTTTTGAGTGAGTTTTTGCAGGCCATGATTTCTCCGGCCCGAGACTAAGAAGGTTTGGTCATTCCGTTTTTGCGTATCTATCTTTTTGCTAGCCTTTTATCCGTGCATTGTGTATCCCCGCATCGGTGATCTCACAAACTTCGCCGGATATCCACCCTTAAACCAAATATCATCTTTTTGTGACTACCTCCTTGACCACAACCTATCATTGAGGATGGATCATCAATTCAAGGAAGATCGCAAGACGGTGCCAACGTTGAAGATTTCAAGTATCTCTCCAAGGAAAATTATCTCCGGTACCTACCTTATTTTTCGCCTCTTTGCTCGAGGACGAGCAACGTCTAAGCATGGGGGAGGAGGTAGGTACGGTGCAGTTTTAGAGTTCAAAAGGGAGTATTTAAAAAAATATATATAATGATGAAAGAAAAAAAATCCAGTGATATTCATGACTTTCAAGGTATAAAAAAATCAAAACTTCGTTGTGAAAGTCATGGACTGAATATATGACGAGGCAAGAAAAAATGAATGAATGAAAGAAAGAAAAGAATGAGAAAGAAAAAAAATATATTTGTGCGTAAAGTGAACTCCCCGGTTCTCTAGGAGTGCATTCAAGGCTTCAAGATAAAAAGATCCATTCTCAATTTTCCAACCATGTGCAATCCGATAACGAGGACTTTCTTTGTGCCTCGGGATCACTCTTTGCCATTTGCACATGTCCATTCATCTAAAGTGTGTGTATTTTTCTCTTTCCCCTCCTTGATTTAACATTATTTTCCAATGACCTTTTTGACGAGTCTCGGTAAGACCATGAGAAGCTTGTCTTGTTTTGATAACACCTCATTTATAAATTCTTGTTAGGACTAAACTTTCCCAAAAGCTCCATATAAAGCCTACCACATATATATGAGAGGGAAAGGAGTAGAATATATAGGCTTGAGAGACAAGTGAGATGAGAGTTTATGAGCAATACATGAGATGATTTAAATTTGTGAATTTGGTTTAGCTTTTCTTATCTCGTTCTTCATTTCAAAAATTCTGAGATCCATTTAAAACTTTGTGAGCATGTTAATACTTGTGGGATAAGCTTAATAAGAATCTACCCTCCGTGGAGATGAAGGCTAGTACATTATGGAACTTTAATGAATTAAATATTTTGAGAGCATTATGTTTTCTCATGTATGATCAAATGCAAAGTTTAAACATTGTTTAGCAATGATGATATCCATCGAAGGCTTACTCGAGGACGAGCAAGGTTTAAGCATGGGGGAGATGTTGACGGTGAAAATCCGTCAACCTAGCCATGAGTTTACCTTCGGTGTTGGCATGAATTTTATACCTTATCCATTGGTACTAACCCCCGTGGTATAACAAGTTCACATGTACATGTCGTTTTTGGAGTTTAATGTTTATGCGGGGATTTAGTGTTGAATGCAAGACTTTCGGGGTAAGTTCATCAAGCACCTCATGACAAGACTTTGAAGCCCCGAACAAGTCATGCAATGAAGTAAAATTAACTCCAAGAAGCGGGGACTTGATCCGAGAAGACGACATACTCCGGGGACCCGACCGAGAAAAGTCTTGAATCTTCCAAGACAAGGAGTTGAGTCCAATTCGGAGAGAAACCGACGACATGGACCCGTATGCGAGGGGGGAAGCATCCGGGAAGCAAGGGAACCGACCTCGGGCAAAGGAGCCCGCGGGGGCCGGGCCTAAATGGGCCCGGGCCGGCCGGCCCCGGTCCGGTCGGCCCGAGTGCCCATTTAGGGCCCAAACGCGTCGTCCTCTGCCCTAGCCGCCAATCGGGCTATTTATAGTCCCCTGACCGAGAGCCACGCAGAGAGGATTTCGTCTTCGGCCGCCGAGAAGCAGAGAAGAGAGGGACACCATCTAGGAGAGGAGAGGGTCGAGCTAGTTGACTAGGGTTTCCCTAGCCGACGTGGGAACCTTGCACGGAAGACCACGTCGGAGTTCCCGGAGCTAGAAGCAAGATCAAGGAAGGATCCCGGTGGTGATCTTGTGTATGTATCATTGTTATAGTTGAATTATCAAGTTGAATCTTTTCTCAGCGATCAAGAGTTTCCTCGAAGATTTCGTTTTTCGATCGGCTTTGCTTATTTCAATTCTATTCTCGAGATAGATTACATAGGGTGTTCTTGTAGCCGCGGTGGCTAGAGGTACACGCCGGATCCTCCGAAAGAATCTCGACTTGTCTTTTGACTCGCCCTAAGCTCCCCGCATGAATAGGGATACGTTGTGACGAACGGGGGTCTCGAAAGGCGGATGTTTTCGGATTTGGACGGGAAACCACGATTTAAAGAGGCTTTTATTAAGATTCGATTTGCTACTTCTTCTTTTGCTTGGAACTTCAACAAAAGGCTTACCCCGATCCCTCTAGATCGGTTTATCTACCCAATCTTACTTTGTTTTCTCCGGTTTTTAGTAGATTAGATCTGTTTTGTGTCTTTTACTTAGATGCATTAGGTTCTTTATTGAAGATTGCAGTTATTTGGCTTTAATAGATTAAGTCTTGCGTCACACATTTGTTCCACGGATTCGATACCTTGGGTTCACCACTCGAGGGAAGAAGGGTCCCTTGACTACGACGGGAGACTTGTACGCTTGCGAGTCACGAACGAACTTTGTTACAATTATTAACCGTCAACAACGTATCGGACGTCGATCCCGCTGTTCTCGCAGTACTCCCAGAACTGGTGGTAGTTGAAGTTGGAGCCCAGGTCTGTGATGATGCGGTGGGGTAGTCCGTAGCGATGTACGAGTTCATCCAGGAAGTCGAGTACTCTGTCAGCCTTGGGGCATGTGACCGGCTTGACCTCGATCCACTTGGTGAACTTGTCGATAGCCACCAATACCCTGTTGAATCCTCCTGGCACAGTTGGTAGTGGGCCAATCATGTCTAGCCCCCAGCATGCGAAGGGCCAGGTTGGCGGTATGGTGACTAGTTTGTAGGCTAGGACGTGTTGCTGCTTGGCGAAGTATTGACATCCTTGGCACCTCCTGACGAGTTCTTCGGCATCGCCCAGAGCTGTGGGCCAGTAGAAGGCTCACCGGAAGGCTTTGCTGACCAGCGTGCGTGAGGACGCGTGGTTGCCACAGACGCCCTTGTGGATCTCCTCCAAGATGTCCTTGCCTTCTTCACGAGGGACGCACTTCATGAGTACTCCGGAAGATGCGCCCCGCTTGTAAAGCTTGTCTCCGACGAGGACGTAGGACTTGGCGCGGCGGACGAGCTGCTCAACCGAGTTCTTGTCGGAGGGGACCTTCTGTTCGCTGAGGTAGTCGATGAAGGGTTGCATCCAGTCCACGTCGATCATCATGACCTCCTGCCCAGCTGGTTGATGGGCTGGGACAGTGGTCGGTGGCGCCGACTCCGGGATGGACGGCGCGTGAAGCTCGTGAACGAAGACGCCCGCTGGTACTTGAGCGCGAGTGGATCCAAGCTTCGAGAGGACGTCCGCTGCAACGTTGTTGTCGCGGACGATGTGATGGAACTCGAGACCATAGAACTTGTTCTCGAGCTTGCGGACTTCTAGGCAGTAGGCGTCCATGTTCTCCTTGTTGCGGTCCCAGGACTTGTTGACTTGGTTGATGACCACTGCGGAGTCGCCGTAGACTAGTAGCCGCTTGATGCCCAATGAAGCCGCGAGGCGGAGCCCATGTAGGAGAGCTTCGTACTCGGCTTCGTTGTTTGCGACCTTCCAGAAGATCTGCAGGACGTACTTGAGTTGTTCGCCAGTTGGAGAGATCAGGAGTACTTCTGCACCTGCGCCCTCGAGGTTGAGTGAGCCGTCAAAGTACATCACCCAATGCTCTGGTCGCATGGTGGGAGTGGGTAGCTGGTTCTCCCGCCACTCTGCCATGAAGTCGACTAGTGCCTGCGACTTGATGGCTGTGCGTGGCTTGAAGTCGATAGTGAGGGCGCCGAGCTCGACCGCCCACTTGGAGATTCTTCCGGTAGCATCTTGGTTCCGCGAGATGTCGCCGAGCGGGTAGTCGGTGATGACGGAGATCGAGTACCGCCGGAAGTAGTGTCGTAGCTTCCGCGAGGTGATGAGTACCGCGTACGGAGGCTTCGCACGGACCGATAGCGGGCCTTGGACTCGATAGAACCTCGCCGATGAAGTAGACGGGTGCTTCGGGCCCGGGTAGGCGTGGCCGTCTTCATGCCGCTCGACAACGATGGCAGTACTGACCACATGAGTAGTCGCAGCTAGGTAGAGCAGTAGCTGCTCGCCCTTGTGAGGAGCCGTGAGGATCGGTGGCTTCGATAGAAAGTCCTTGAGCTGGGCAAGGGCTTGATCCGCCTCTGGAGTCCACACGAATTTCTCTTGATGCTTGAGTAGTTTGAAGAAGTGGAGCCCCTGTTCTCCTAGCCTCAAGATGAATCTGTTCAGCGCCGCCATGCACCCTGTCAGCTTCTGGACATCTTTGATGCTCGTGGGAGCTTGCATGCTGGTGATGGCGGAGATCTTCTCGGGGTTGGCTTCGATGCCGCGCTGGCTGATGATGAAGCCGAGTAGTTTGCCCGAAGGTACACCGAAGACGCACTTGTTCGGGTTGAGCTTCCAGTGGTACTCGCGCAGTGATGCGAAGGTCTCTTCAAGGTCGTCGATGAGGGTACTGGTGTTTCTGGTCTTGACGACCACGTCGTCCACGTAGGCCTCGACGTTCTTGTTGAGCTGCCTCTTGAAGCAGGCCTGGATAGCTCGTTGGTAGGTAGCGCCGGCGTTCTTCAACCCGAAGGACATGGTCGTGTAGCAGTACGCGCCAAACGGGGTGATGAACGCGGTCTTCTCCTGGTCTTCTTCCTTGATCGCGATCCGGTGGTACCGGAGTAGCGGTCGAGGAAGCGAGCGAGGGTCGCAGCCCGCCGTGGAGTCGATGACTTGATCAATCCGCGGCAACCCGAAGGGTCCTTAGGGCAGTGCTTGTTGAGGTCGGTGTATTCGATGCACATCCTCCACTCGTTCGAGTTCTTCTTGCGGACGAGGACGGGGTTGGCGAGCCACTCAGGATGGAAGACTTCTCTGATGAAGCCAGCCGCGAGTAGTTTGGTGAGTTCCTTCTTGATGGCGTCCCGTCTGTCGTCGGCAAAGCGTCGGAGGTGTTGTCGCTTGGGGGTGGCCTTAGGATCGACGTTGAGGCGAGTGCTCAATCGGCTCCCCGGGCACTCCCGGCATGTCCGTTGGCTTCCACGCGAAGATGTCGCGGTTAGCCCGGAGGAAGCTGATGAGCGCGTCTTCCTATTTGGGGTCGAGGCCTGCCCCGATGGTGGTGGTCTTGCTGGGATCGCCTGTTCCAAGGTCGATCGTCTTGACGAGTACCTCCTCAGGTGGCTGAGGCTTGTTGGCGCTGTCAGACTTCTCTGGGATGTCGAGTTCACTTGTGGCAAGTTTCTTCGACACCGCGTAGACCTCCATCATCGCGTTGGGTACTTGATTTGTGGAGGCGATCTCCACGGCTTCTGTGTCGCAGTCGTGGGAGATCTTCAGGTCCCCTTGGAGGGAGAGTACACCGGCTGGGCTTGGCATCTTGAGTACCAAGTAGGTGTAGTGGGGCACCGCCATGAACTTGGCGATGGCCGGTCTGCCGAGGATGGCGTGGTAGGAGGTCTCGAAATCCGCGACCTCGAACTTGATGTACTCGGTACGATAGTTGTCCCGAGTTGCCCCGAAGGTAACTGGCAGGACCACTGAGCCCAGTGGAATAGCCGCGTTGCCGGGGACGATGCCGTAGAAGGGCATGTTGCTCTTGGTGAGCATATGAGTGATGTCGAGCTTCATTTTCTTCAAGGTCTTGGTGAAGAGGACATTGAGCCCACTTCCGCCGTCGATGAGCACCTTGTTGAGTTTGGAGCCCGCCACCGTTGGCTTCAGGACGAGGGGGAACCGTCCTGGTTCAGAGAAGCTAGTCCATTGATCCGCGCGGGAGAAGGTGATGGGCACCTCCGACCACCTGAGAGGAGTCGGGACCGCTGGCTCAATGGACATCACTTCACGGCGGGTAGCCTTCTGCTCCCGCCTGCTGGGCAATCCGCCGAAGAGGACGTTGACGGTCTTGTCGGGCTCCTGGAAGTCGTTGTTGTCGCCGTCCTTCTTGCCCTTTTGATCATGAGGGTGCGGTGGCTCTGGCGTCTCCATGAGTGCGTGCCTGAGTTGGTAGCACTGTTCGGTGGTGTGGTTGCCGTTTGGATGCCATGGGCACTTCTCCTTCAGCAGGTCTTTGAAGCCGCCGGAGTTCTTCTTCGAGTTCCCTTTCGCAGGGCGCTGGATAGCCGCGACAGTGTTGTCTGGCTTGCGCTTGCGGTTGGGACCCGAGTAGTAGTAGTAGTAGTAGTTGCGACCGCCCTGGTTCGCGTTGCTGCCGCTGCCGCCGCCCTGGTTCTGCTTGGTCTTGCCACGGATGGCGTCGTACTTGGCGTTGGCCTTGTCTTCTTCATCCGCCCAGGACGTGATCATGTCCTTGAGGTGGGGGATGGACCTAGGACGGCGACGACCGAAGTCTTCGAAGGTGCGGCGGTGGTAGAGGCCGTCTTGGAAGAGGTCGGTGACCTCCTTGTCAGTGACGTCGACGACGGTAGCGCGCTTGTCGAAAAAGCGGCGCATGTACTTGCGGAGGGTCTCGCCTTGTTCCTGCTTGATCATGGCCAGGTCCATGCGAGTACCCGATCGGCCCATAGCGCCTGCGAAGTTGCTTGTGAACTGCTCCTTCAGCTGGTCCCACTTGTCGATCGAGTGCTTATCCAGCGACTCGAGCCAAGTGAGTGGTGCTTGATCCAGGCAGAAAGGGAAGTAGAGGCACTTGGTGCCGCTGTTGCCGCCAGCGTTCTCGATGGAGAGGACGTAGCACCTGAGCCACTGGATGGGATCCTCCTTCGCATCGTACTTAGTGATCCCCAAAGGCTTGAATTTGTCGGGGAGGAGCAAGTTGCGAAGTCGAGGTGAGAAGGCGGGGAAGCTGTCGCCCTCAGCTGCGGTGGTCGACTTCTTCCGCCGTAGCTCTTCAATCTTCTGGCGGGCGTCGTAGCCGCCCTGCGAGGCGCCGGAGGCATGGCTGTTCGCGTGGCCTCGGCCGCCGCGGCCGCCGCCGCCTCGGCCCTCCCCGTTGGCCCCGCGATTGGAGCCGCCGCCGTCGGCCGCCGCCGCCGTCGGGATCATTGCCGCCCCCGCCGGCCGAGCGCGGTGAGGGACGACTTCTCGGTTGCGTGGTCGCGCGGTGAAGGTCCGCCGGCGTTGGAGCGACGGCGATTTGGCCCCGGGCGGGAGCTCGGCTCGAGTACGGTTGGGACCGTTGTTGGCGCCGCGACCCGGCAGCTTCGTTGTCGCGGGGTCCGGGCTGGAGGAGGCTGGTTGACTCTGTTGTCGACCCGCATGAAGTAGGCTTCTTCAGCGAGCTTGGCGATGACCTCTCCAGCGTGTATGCCCTGAGCCTGTCGTGCGATCGCTATGATCGACATGAGGCACTGCTCGGGGGTAGTGTGTACTCTGCTCTCGACCGCCTCGAGTGCTTCCGCAAGGTTGCGGACGGGGAAGTTGTCGCGGAGGCGCCGACGACGTTCGTTGCGCTTCCGGTTACGTTCACGTCGAGCGTCTCTGTCCGCCGAAGTCTCGTTCGGTGGAGCATCAGCAGAGAGTTCGTCGGAGGAGATGTCCTCCAGGTACTTGTCCTGAGCCGTGCCTGAAGGCCCTGGGGTGTCGCCGGCAGCCATAAAGACTTGGCGATCAGGGGTGCCAAGGCTGGACTCAGAGGGTGCCATCTCAGTTGGTGTGCTTGAGTCAGCCCGGGCTAGGGGTGTTCCCTCCTGGAACGGTAGCGAGTCGATGTAGGTGACGTAGCGTGAGTCTCCCTTTATCAGGTTAGCGGGCTTGCGGTCTGGCCAGTAGATGTATCTCCCGGCCGGTGTGGATGTTATAACCAGCCCAGAGGCTGGCCCTGACAGGGGAAGCTCAGTGGGGTTGTCCTCGGACTCGGGCTCCTCGGGGTCCGACCCGAAGTCGAACTCGTAGTCCGGGTTCGAGTAGAACTCGGAGAGGGGGTTGGAGTCCGGAGCGCGATCGGGGGGTGGCGTCGGAGTCCGAGCTGTACTCGGGTACGGGCTCCTTGCCGGCCCGGCGCGAAGTGGGAGCCCCCGTGCGGGCCCGGCTAAGGATGCGGGGGCCACGCGCAGAGCGCTTGTGGGGTGAAGGGACCGCCTGCGATGGCTGAGCAGCCGGCTCGCATGCAATGGCCCATGGCGACGTCGAGTTCGAATTGGAAGCGGAATCGAGCTCGAAGTCAGCGTGGTGGTCGAAGAGCGAAATTTCGCCGAATTTGCCGGCGAGTTCGCCTGTGACGACTTCTGGAAGCGTCACGAGGCCAGTCTTCGGGTTGGGCGGCATGGTGAGGCGGCGCTGGAAGGAACCCGCGCCGTCTGCGGTGCAGACCCAGGCGCCGAACACGAAGGTGTCGCCGCGGTTGAAGGTGACGGTTGGCTTGAAGCAGACAGGAGCCGTCGAGTTCGCCATGTGATCTCGGGCGAGAGCCCGTCGCCGCGGTTGAAGGTGACGGTTGGCTTGAAGCAGACAGGAGCCGTCGAGTTCGCCATGTGATCTCGGGCGAGAGCCCCTACCTGGCACGCCAGCTGTCGGTGTTTTAGACCGGCAACCTTCTAAGGGGAGTTCCCGAAGTAGATGAATGTGACTCGCCGAGATCGGTAACTCGAAGGAAGAGACACATGACACACAATTTAGATAGGTTCGGGCCGCGAGGTGCGTAATACCCTACGTCCTGTATGCTGCGTAGCTCTGGATTGATTGGGCACGATTACAAGATGGTGCAATAGTGCGCCGTGAGTTGTATGAGATGAGATTGGATGCTAGAGATCGGTCCCTGCCTCGCCTTATATAGTCCGAGAGGCAGGGTTACAAGTCGGAGTAGGGAGAGAGTACTAGTCGAGTACGTCTAGGAGTCCTCCATACAGTGCGGAACATGTACAGCTCCCTAACCGAGTACTACTCCTGTGTAGTCCTTGTGCTCCACGCCTTCAGGTGCCGTGTAGCGCAAGCCAGGTAGACCTAGGGGCCCACCGAGTAGTCGGTCCTGGTACCCACCAAGGTAGTGGGCCCAGGGAGGTCCATACGACATGTCCTTCTTGGATAGCTTTCTGAATCTTCACTCTAAAGACCCTGCATTCATTGATGGATTGAGAATTTTTATCATGAAATCCACAATACTTCTTATCTTTCACTCCATTAGGCCGAAGCATAGAATGCCCCTCTGGCAACTTGATCCGGCCTTCTTTCACGAGGAAATCGAAAAGCTTATCTGCCTTGGTTACATCAAAATCATAGGTGCCTTTAGCTTGCTTGATCCACCTCTGATTTACTGTCAATGGCTCTTTGCCCCACACAATCTCGGTTGCAGCTATTTCCTCTTCTTCATCATATTCATCTCCTTGATCCTCCCTTTCGAGGAATTGATTGTAAACTTCAGCTATATCATTGTGCTTGACAAATATGGAGTCTTTCTTGAAGCCATATGCCTGATTGCTCATTAATGACAATCGGTGTGATAGCTGGCCAAGGTCGTTGAATTCCATCCCGAATAGCTTCTCCCGAATGGCTGGCAACATTCCTGCTACAGCCATACCAGCCAATTGATCATCTGGTATGTTCAGAGAAAAGCACATGCCCTTTGTCTCTCTGAATCTCCTGAGGAACTCCATTGGTGTCTCATTGTTCCTCTGCCTCAAGGTAGTCAGATCAATTAGCTTTTTCTCATTACTACCAGTGTAATAATGGGCATGGAACTTTTGCTCTAAATCCTTCTAACAATAGATTGAATGAGCAGGTAAAGAAGTGAACTATGTGAATGCTGGGTCTGTCAAGGACAGAGGGAAGTATCTAATTCTGAAGGCTTCATCTGCAGAAGCTTCCACAAGCTGCATTAGGTACCGGGCTATGTGTTCCACAGTACTAGTATCATCTTGCCCTAAAAACTTAGTGAATTTTGTGGGAACCTTCACCTTGTTTGGTAGTGCTACCCTTTGGTACCATTCTGGGAAGGGAGATGTATACACGTGACCTTGATTCTTAGGCTTAAGACCGAATTGATTTTGCAGCACATCGGTCATTCTTTGCACCAGGAGATCAACATTGGTGTCTTGATTCCCTGGCCTTCCAGCAGGCATCCCTGCAGCACCGCCATACCCAAGATTCGAGAAAGCATCAATAGCACTATAGTCCATGAACTCTGAATATCCATTGCCGTACATATTCTTTTGCAGCCTATTACTTGTTAGGGCTATCCTGTAAGTAGAAACAGGTTGAACTCCAGCAGTACCGAACGCCATCTCACCATATGTGCGTGGATTAGGTATTGCTTGATGAGGGTTCTGCTGGATCGGTTGACTACCCACATATTGAGTTGGCCGAACACTCATACTTTGCTGAGGCGGCTGAGCACCTATATCTTGACGAGGTGGTTGGCCATTAGCAATAGCACTTGATTCTCCTATTTCATTAGCCGTCTCATTACCAGCTGGCCCTTGTGCTCGCTCAAAATGTTTGTCCACGCTTGGGCCAAAGACACCAACCATCATCTGTCGGAAGCTATTTAAAAATGCAGTGTTGTGTCTGGCCATTATTTCATCCATAGCTTGCCGCACAATAGCAAAAGCTTCCTATTTCTCTGCAACAGCAGTGACATGAGTTTCTCTTGGCATCAGAACTCTTGGCATGTCTGTCCTGAGAAATGGCACACCACTCCTGTTCTTGGAGAAAGACAACAAGCACTTTTGCTGGAACTACTCCACAGCCTCTTTCAATATCAGTTGATGTTCTGTAGACAGTTCATTTAAGGTGACATCCAGGACAGCTTGGATTTCAGGCATCTTGATCAACTTGAGGGTCCCACCGGGCGTGCCAAAAAGTGTGTTGACGTAAAATCAGCACCTCACGCCAAGCACACAGCAAGCTGAATTAGCTGCCTTCACACACGTGGCCCGGGCGTTGAAAACCGGAAGCGTGCCAGTCAATTTTCCCTGAAACTGACAAAGGATGAAATCGGTTAGATAAAACCTGGAACTTGCCGGGTAGTACCAGACAGTTCCGTATTTACGACTATAAAGCCAGTTAGAACGACATATAGCCACAAACAAGTTATCTGTCAGTAATTTAAATATCATTCGGGAATTGATAAAGCATGCAAACAGAGCACTGCCGAATGGATGATGTAAGCATGATAAAAATCGGTCTTTATTTAAACAACGTTACATTGCGTAACCATGACCGATTATCAACGATAAAACATGATAAATTAAATAAAAGTGAAGCATGATCATGAATTTGCAGTAAACAAGCATGCATAGGCCAAAAACACTAGTCTACCGCGTGTCTAGGTGTCTTCAAACCCGTCAAGCATGACATCAAACAAGTTAATCCACAGCATGATACAACTTGTTTGAAATCACACCACCAACCAAGAATAGATCAATCCACCGCATGATTCAATCTAAACATGGAAGGCTGAAAGCATACATTATTCAAAGCAAACTCATAAACACGTTTCACCCGTGAGGGGATTACCGTATACAACTGTACAGCCGAATCGGGTTTCGTGGAGAAGGAACAAACATTGATCGACAAGCTTGAACCCGCAACACGTGACAATCTAGATTGATTCGAATTTGGTTATAGAGAATGCATAACCCGCTTACCATGTCAAACCAAAGACTTGAGCGTGCAACACGTAGATCATAAACAAGATAAAGCCGAATCTAATCAATCTAAATTGGGCAATAAGAGTGTTACATGAATTAAACACAAAAAGGTAGAATTCAAAGCAACACATGGTAACTTAATGAATCTATTAGATCTTGCCAAATCTAATAGAGCCGATAACTAGCTCCAAGCTAGATCTTAGCCTACCGCATGACTCATGAGCCAACAAGAAAACCTTCTTGAACCAAGCTTAAATCCACCGCATGATACTAAGCATGGTAACAAGACTACTTGCATCACGGTCTAAATCCACCGCATGATACTAGACATGATACAAGGTTGCCGGTACTTACGGAGGTCGACGGATCGATGGCTCCTCTCGAAGAACTCGACGACGCGACTAGAAGGACTCAAAAGTTGGCACGAGGCCGATTTGTTGTGAAATTGTTCGATCCCTATTACAAACACTAAGGGTTTATATTTATACCCTGGTTCTAACATGACTCCTAGTCGACCACGACTACAACATTTATTGCCTAAAATTAACACCATGGCGTCATGTCCGTCCCGTATCCATCATCAACTCGTCTCCTTCTTTGTATTCAGTCCATGTCATCACGCACTCCCGAATGCTTCCGCTTTCAACCATGGAACAGCTCTCTGCCGAATGACGATGTACTCCCGACCGCAGACGCCTCTACCGAATGCTTTGAGGAAAACCTCTTGTCGAATGGTGTTTTTTGCCAAATTCGGCTCACATGTCAGTCTATTCCCTGTACCAATTTTTGGTGTTAACAAGTGGGTAGGCCGATGGAGAAGAAGGCGGCAATCAAGAGAGGGCGCCAAAAGGAAAGTACGGCGGAGGCGGGTCAATCGACGATTGACAAAGGGTCAAGAGTTAGTTTTTAGAAGGGGTTTGACTCTTGCAAGAGTCATTTTCTATTTTTAGTAGTTTTCGTCTTTCTTTAGATGCAAGTAAATAGTGTTGTGATCGGCTAGGAGTCGGGATGTCCTTAGGATATAAATAGTGACCCTGCGTGGTCGGAAAACGTGTACACGCCAATATCAAACAAACCGCCTCCGGGAAAACCCCTTACTTTACAACATCTACTTTACAACATCTACTTTTACAACATCTACTTTTCGGCGACTTCACCAATACGTTTTTCTCTTTTCTGCAACGTCGTCCTTCAAGTTCGTCGGGTTACATCGATCGATCTCCGGCAAGCTTGTGAGTACCGTTTTACCGAATAACCCTAGGCTTTAACCTCCGGGCGCATCGCTGAGATTTCGTCTAGTTCTTTATTCACCCCTTACCGATATTAGCTAGATCTGCAAGTTTTTTTTACCAATTCTTGTAGTTTTTAGCTATTATCATCAACTATCCCACTCAGATTTAAATCCTATCGGCTTCAACTATAGCTGGTTTCTGACCTATTCGAGTGCTGACGTCACGATCGGCCGATTCCAGCCGATCTGTCTATTCACGCACCCGCACCTCAGTCGCTCTTGAGCCGGCTGATCCCACTTTACTCGTATCGGCCGATTGGCTGGTACACGTGCTGCAAAGAGGTCATCGGTTCTCTAGCTAATTCCTAATATTTTCTATTGTCAATCAACAGGTCAGATTGGCTGGCATGCCTCGCTACAGACCGACCTGGGAGTCACGTGTGCTGCGCGCGGAGGTGACGTCCTATTTTCGCGTCAACAACGTGGCGTCGTGGGAGCAAGCGTACGCAGAGGGCCTGCCACGCCTGCGGTGGGCCCCGCCCCGGGCTTGACTTCTGCGCGGAGACTTACCTCTGGTTGGAAGCGCAGAACTACTCGTGTGAACAAGTAGTCGGGGCCGAGGCGGAAACTTGTCGTACGAATGGGTTGTCGTGGGTGAGGTCGGAGCGAGAGATGTAGTCTTGCGAATTGCCAAGTACTCGGAGACCGGGGGTATCTTGTCGTGTAGGCCGCCAGGTTCTCGGACTGTCACACGTACGCCCCTTGCTTTGATGATCGCCGCTTGGTGGGCACCAGTCCAGCTGTCCAGGCACAATGGACCTGGAAAATTGCTTCGCATATTACAAAGTCGCGCCCTCGTACTTGTATTCAAGACGGAGTCAAGATAAAATCCAAGGGGGTCCAATTATTTTCCCTCTCTTTTTCTTCCTTTAAAAATCAACGGAGTTCATATCAAAAGATGAACAAACAGTGCTTGAGTATTCCTTTGTATTTTATTACTCCATTTATCGCAACCTAGCATTCTAGCTCCCACCCAGTTGTAGTAAATTGCTTTATTTTAATTTCTCAGCGGCATGCGCTTACTCTTGCATTATATAACTAGAAAATTTTATACAATGCATTTAGTTTTTGGTCAGGTCAACTTCATTTGGACTTAAATAATCCTTTTAAAAGAGTCATAAATTAAATACTCCATTTCTTGCATTGGTAAAGCAGTACTATTCGTTTGTGATGATTCTTTTTTAGAATCACATGGTCCAAAAGTACACGTTCACATACACACGCACACTCGCCATTAATTTACGAACACGCAATCCTACATCTATGAGCACCTTTCGAAAAACTGATGAGCTGTCAAATCCTCAAAATTGACGAAGCTACTTGTGACGCCTCGCTAAGTTCAGCATGCCACTCGATTAGGATTGTGATCCACGAGGATACGTGAAGAAAGATCGGACTGTTATTGTGTAGAGTAACTAAATATTCCTCAAACAAAGTGTTGGCACCTTTTGGAGCCAACAGCAAAGGCAGCTGTCGCGACGCCTCGGCGTCGACACCGGTCAGACCGGTGGGGTAGACTGGTCAGACCGGTTGCCGGGAGAATTCCGGCGGTAGACCTCCGAACGTAGCCCGGGCAGGATCCCGTCAGGGAGACACACGTAGGGTTGCTCTAGGGTCGGCAAGACCACCTAGAACGACTTCAGAAGTCGCGAAGACGAAGGAAGAACAACAAGTAGTAGATTGGAAAAGTTTGGAAGAGGTAAAAGTAAATACAAGACAAAAGGTAAATAGATTTGATCGCTTGGATGATGAACCTCAATCGGTCGTGGTCCTTTATTTTTATAGGGTGGGGAGGTCTTGCCCCACAAGGAAATCCTTTTACAGTCCTAATCTATCAGGACTCCTCAATTTGGCTCGGAATCGGGGAGGCACCGGTCTGACCGGTGAAGGGCACCGGGACCGGTGCACTCGGCGTGTAGGTCTTGGAGAAGTCATATCTCCCTCATCCGGACTCCGATTTGGACGTTCCACATATGGATTTTGATCTACTCGACGAGACCTATCCAATGGTGAAGTCCAAATAGAATTTCGTGGACTTTGAACACACCGGTCTGACCGGTGGGGCCCATAGGTATGACCGGTCGGATGAGACCTGTCAATTTTGGGTGTGAACATATGCCCCCTTGTTTTTTTGCAAAGGATACATGCCAAAAAATATCTTTCTAAACTAAAAAACACTTAGGACGATGTGTAACAAAACAACGGCCGTACACATATTTTACTCAAGTCGAGGATGACACCTGCTTTGGTCTCCACTCCTTCCGGGTCCGTGTTGACTTGGCTGGCTTCTCTTCAATCTGCTGCTCCATTGCTCCTCACTTGCGTAGTCTTTGCAACCTCCTTGTTTAGTGTGGGACAAGCCTGAGGGACACCACCTCGGCTGAATCTCCTTAGCCTTTTGCTTTTTGCTATTCTCACCTTGCTTAATAGTAGTACACACATTATTTTTGACCAGATTGCTATTGCAAACAATAGGTCTTTGTAATGCATTATAATTTGAGTATGCAATATGATATTGAATCATATATGAATTCATGTACATACTACTATAATCAGCAGGTGGATAATAGCAAGGATAATACCAAGACGATGGCATAACAGATCCAACAAAAGGATACTGTGAAAAGTTACCTAGTTGGTGATGAATACCTTTATGTCTTGGTGGTGCTTTTACGCCCTTAGCACCGATTGGCTGATTACTTCGATCCTTAATAGCTCCTTCCCTCTTATGTTTGGCCAGGAGCTCATTAAAACTCGGTCTTTCTTTTTTCTTGGGCTTGGAGCATTTTGATCCTTTCTAGAGGCACCGGTTAAACCGACCCTGGGCACCGGTTAGACCGGTCTGGGTACCAGTCAGACCGGTCGATGTAGTGTAGGTCTTCTTGATCTTGTCTTGCCCCCCAAGCGTTGAAGTCGCTGAAATCATAGGGATCATCTGCAGAGGATGTCTTTCGTCGTGTTTTTGCTCTCCAATGATCACATTCTTTCCTTTAGCGTTTTCGGCTTGATCCGGGCGAATAAGCACCATAGGATTTGATAACTCAAGACTATTAACAAAAGCACTATTTGTCGTATGGACCTCCCTGGGCCCACTACCTCGGTGGGTACCGGGACCGACTACTCGGTGGGCCCCTGGGACTACCCGGCTTGCGCTACGCGGCATCTGATGGCGTGGAGCACAAGGACTACACAGGAGTAGTACTCGGTTAGGGAGCTGTACATGTTCCGCACTGTATGGAGGACTCCTAGACGTACTCGACTAGTACTCTCTCCCTACTCCGACTTGTAACCCTGCCTCCCGGACTATATAAGGCGAGGCAGGGACCGATCTCAGGATGACCTCATCTAATCCCCTACAACTCACGGCGCACTATTGCACCATCTTGTAATTGTGCCCTATCAATCCAGAGCTACGCAGCATACAGGACGTAGGGTATTACGCACCTCGCGGCTCGAACCTGTCTAAATTGTGTGCCACGTGTCTCTTCCTTCGAGTTACCGATCTCGGCGAGTCACATTCATCTACTTCGGGTACTCCCCTTAGTAGGTTGCCGGTCTAAAACACCGACAGCTGGCGCGCCAGGTAGGGGGTCTCGCCCGAGATCACATGGCGAACTCGACGGCTCCTGTCTGCTTCAAGCCAACCGTCGCCTTCAACCGCGGCGACACCTTCGTCTTCGGCGCTCGGGGTGCCGCTGCGGATGGCGCGGGCTCCTTCCAGCGCCACCTCACCATGCAGCCCAACCCGAAGACAGGCCTCGTGACGCTTCCCGAAGCCGTCACGGGCGAACTCGCCGAGCAAGTTCGGCGAAAGTTCGCTCTTCAACCACCACGGCGACTTCGAGCTCGAGCCCGTCTCCAACTCGAACTCGACGTCGCCATGGGCCATCGCATGCGAGCCGGCTGCTCAGCCATCGCGGGCGGTCCCCTCACCGCGCGAGCCCTCGCGCGTGGCCCCCCGCATCCTCGGCGGGCCCGCACGGCTCCCACTTCGCGCCGGGCCGGCAAGGAGCCCGTACCCGAGTGCAACTCGGACTCCGACGACACCCCCGATCACGTTTCGGGCTACAACTCTCTCTCCGAGTTCTACTCGAACCCGGACTACGAGTTCGACTTCGGGTCGGACCCTGAGGAGCCCAAGTCCTCCACTGAGCTTCCCTTGTCAGGACCAGCTTCTGGGCTGGTTATAAAATCCACGCCGGCGGGTAGATACGTCTACTGGCCAGACCGCAAGCCTGCTGACCTGGCGAAGGGAGACTCACGCTACGTCGCCTACATCGACTCACTACCGTTCCAGGAGGGAACACCGCTAGCCCGGGCGGACTCAAACACACCAACCGAGGTGGCACCCTCTGAGTCTAGCCTTGGCACCCCCGATCGCCAAGTCTTCATGGCTGCCGGCGACACCCCGGGGCCTTCGAGGGCACGGCTCGGGACCCCATGCACGGAAGACATCTCCGCCGACGAGCTCTCTCGCCGATGCTCCACCCAACGAGGTTCGGCGGACGCAGAGACACTCGACGTGAACGCAACCGGAAGCGCAACGAACGCCGTCGACGCATCCGCGACAACCTCCCCATCCGCAACCTTGCGGAAGCTCTCGAGGCGGTCAAGAGCAGAGTACACACCACACCTGAGCAATGCCTCATGTCGATCACAGTGATCGCACGCCAGGCTCAGGGCATACGCGCTGGCGAGGTCATCGCCAAGCTCGCTGAAGAAGCTTACTTCATGCGGGTCGACAACAGAGTCAACCAACCTCCTCCAGCTAAGCCTCGCGACAACGAAGCTACTAGTCGCAGCGCCAACAACGGTCCCAACCGTACTCGAGCTAACATCCCAGCCGAGCCAAACCGCCGCCGCTCCAACACCGGCGGACCTTCACTACAAGATCGCGACAACCGAGAAGTTGTCCCCCACCGCGCTCCGGTAGGTGGCGGCGGCAACGATCCCGACGGCGGCGGCAGCGACGGCGGCAGCTCCAACCATGGGGCCAACGGGGAGGGCGGAGGCGGCGGTGGCCGCGGCGGCCGAGGCCACGCGAACAGCCACGCCTCCGGCGCCTCACACGGCGGGTACGACGCCCGCCAGAAGATTGAGGAGCTGCGGCGGAAGAAGTCGACCACTGCCGCTGAAGGCGACGACTTCCCCGCCTTCTCACCTCGATTTCGTAACTTGCTCCTCCCCGACAAGTTCAAGCCTTTGGGGATCACCAAGTACGACGCAAAGCAGGATCCCATCCAGTGGCTCCGATGCTACGCTCTCTCCATCGAGAGCGCTGGCGGCAACAGCGACACAAGTGCCTCTACTTCCCCTTCTGCCTGGATCAAGCACCACTCACATGGCTCGAGTCGCTGGACAAGCACTCGATCGACAAGTGGGACCGAGGCGAAGGAGCAGTTCACAAGCAACTTCGCGGGCGCCATGGGCCGATCGGGTACTCGCATGGACCTGGCCATGATCAAGCAGGAACAAGGCGAGACCCTCCGCAAGTACATGCGCCGCTTTTTCGACAAGCGCGCCACCGTCGTCGACGTCACCGACAAGGAGGTCATCGACCTCTTCCAAGACGGCCTCTATCACCACCGCACCTTCGAAGACTTCGGTCGTCGCCGCCCCAGGTCCATCCCCCACCTCAAGGACATGATCACGTCCTGGGCGGATAAAGAAGACAAGGCCAACGCCAAGTACGACGCCATTCGTGGCAAGACCAAGCAGAACCAGGGCGGCGGCAGTGGCAGCAATGCGAACCAGGGCGGCCGCAACAACAACGACAACAACAACAACTACTCGGGTCCCAACCGCAAGCGCAAGCCAGACAACACTGTCGCGGCTATCCAGCGCCCTGCGAAAGGGAACTCGAAGAAGAACTCCGGCGGCTTCAAAGACCTGCTGAAGGAGAAGTGCCCGTGGCATCCAAACGGCAACCATACTACCGAACAGTGCTACCAGCTCAGGCACGCACTCAAGGAGACGCCGGAGCCACCGCACCCTCATGATCAAAAGAACAAGAAGAAGGACGGCGACAACAACGACTTCCAAGAACCCGAGAAGACCGTCAACGTCCTCTTCGGCGGACTGCCCAGCAGGCGGGAGCAGAAGGCTACCCGTCGTGAAGTAATGTCCATTGAACCAGCGGTCCTGACCCCTCTCAGGTTGTCGGAGGTACCCATCACCTTCTCCCGCGCGGACCAATGGACCAGCTTCTCTGAACCAGGACGGTTCCCCCTCGTCCTGAAGCCAACGGTGGCGGGCTCCAAACTCAACAAGGTCCTCATTGACGGTGGGAGCGGGCTCAACGTCCTCTTCACCAAGACCTTGAAGAAAATGAAGCTCGACATCACTCCCATGCTCACCAAGAGCAGCATGCCCTTCTACGGCATCGTCTCCGGCAACGCGGCTATTCCAATGGGCTCAGTGGTCCAGCCAGTTACCTTCGGGGCATCTCAGGACAACTACCGTACCGAGTACATCAAGTTCGAGGTCGCGGACTTCGAGACCTCCTACCACGCCATCCTCGGCAGACCGGCCATCACCAAGTTCATGGCGGTGCCCCACTACACCTACTTGGTACTCAAGATGCCAAGCCCAGCCGGTGTACTCTCCCTCCAAGGGGACCTCAAGATCTCCCACGACTGCGACACAGAAGCCGTGGAGATTGCCTCCACAAATCAAGTACCCAACGCGATGATGGAGGTCTACGCTGCGTCGAAGAAGCTTGCTACAAGTGAACTCGACATCCCAGAGAAATCTGATAGTACCAACAAGCCTCAGCCACCTGAGGAGGTACCCGTCAAGACGGTCGACCTCGGAACAGGCGACCCCACCAAGACCACCACCATCGGGTCCGGCCTCGACCCCAAATAGGAAGACGCGCTCATCAGCTTCCTTCGGGCTAACCGCGACATCTTCGCGTGGAAGCCAGCGGACATGCCAGGAGTGCCCAGGGAGCTGATTGAGCACGCCCTCAACGTCGACCCTAAGGCCACCCCCAAACAACAACACCTCCGACGCTTTGCCGACGACAGGCGGGATGCCATCAAGAAGGAACTCGCCAAGCTACTCGCAGTTGGCTTCATCCGAGAAGTCTTCCATCCCGAGTGGCTCGCCAACCCCGTCCTCGTCCGCAAGAAGAACTCGAACGAGTGGAGGATGTGCGTCGACTACACCGACCTCAACAAGCACTGCCCCAAGGACCCCTTCGGGTTGCCGCGGATTGATCAAGTCATCGACTCCACGGCGGGCTGCGACTCCTTCTGCTTCCTCGGCGCTACTCCGGGTACCACCAGATCGCGATCAAGGAAGAAGACCAGGAGAAGACCGCGTTCATCACCCCGTTTGGCGCGTACTGCTACACGACAATGTCATTCGGGTTGAAGAGCGCTGGCGCTACTTACCAACGGGCCATCCAGGCCTGCTTCAAGCGGCAACTCAACAAGAACGTCGAGGCCTACGTGGATGACGTGGTTGTCAAAACCAAGGACTCCAGTACCCTCATCGATGACCTTGAAGAGACCTTCGCATCACTACGCGAGTACCGCTGGAAGCTAAACCCGAACAAGTGCGTCTTTGGCGTCCCTTCAGGCAAACTACTCGGCTTCATCATCAGCCAGCACGGCATCGAAGCCAACCCCGAGAAGATCTCCGCCATCACCAGCATGAAAGCTCCCACGAGCATCAAAGACGTCCAGAAGCTGACGGGGTGCATGGCGGCGCTGAACAGATTCATCTCGAGGCTAGGAGAACGGGGCCTCCCCTTCTTCAAACTTCTCAAGCATCAAGAGAAGTTCGTGTGGACTCCAGAGGCGGATCAAGCCCTTGCACAGCTCAAGGACTTCTTATCAAAGCCATCGATCCTCACGGCTCCTCACAAGGGAGAGCAGCTGCTGCTCTACCTCGCTGCGACTACTCACGTGGTCAGTACTGCCATTGTTGTCGAGCGGCAGGAAGACGGCCACGCCTACCCGGTCCAGCGTCCAGTCTACTTCGTCAGCGAGGTTCTATCAGAGTCCAAGGCCCGCTATCAGCCAGTGCAGAAGCTCCTGTACGCTCTACTCATCACCTCGCGGAAGTTACGACACTACTTCCAGGCGGTACTCGGTCTCCCGTCGTCACCGACTACCCGCTTGGCGACATCTGCGGAACCAAGATGCTCCTGGAAGAATCTCCAAGTGGGCCGTCGAGCTCGGCGCCCTCACTATCGACTTCAAGCCACGCACGGCCATCAAGTCGCGAGGCACTAGTCGACTTCATGGCGGAGTGGCGGGAGAACCGGCTACCTACCCCCACCGTGCGACCGAACATTGGGTGATGTACTTTGACGGCTCACTCAACCTCGAGGGCGCGGGGAGCGAAGTACTCCCCGATCTCTCCAACGGGCGAACAACTCAAGTACGTCCCGCGGATCTTCCGGAAGGTCTCAAACAACGAAGCCGAGTACGAAGCCCTCCTACACGGGCTCCGCCTCGCGGCTTCACCGGGCATCAAACGGCTACTAGTCTACGGCGACTCCGCGGTGGTCATCAACCAAGTCAACAAGTCCCGGGACCGCAACAAGGAGAACATGGACGCCTACGCCTAGAAGTCCGCAAGCTCGAGAACAAGTTCTACGGTCTCGAGTTCCATCACATCGTCCGCGACAACAACGTTGCGGCGGACGTCCTCTCCAAGCTCGGATCCACCCGCGCTCAAGTGCCAGCGGGTGTCTTCGTTCACGAGCTTCACGCGCCATCCATCCCGGAGCCGGCGCCACCGACCACTGCCCCAGCCCATCCAACGGCCGGGCAGGAGGTCATGATGATCGACGTGGACTGGAGGCAACCCTTCATCGACTACCTCAGCGAGCAGAAGGTCCCCTCCGACAAAAACGCAGCCGAACAACTCGTCCTCCGCGCCAAGTATTACGTCCTTGTCGAAGACAAGCTTTACAAGCGGGCGCATCTTCTGGAGTACTCATGAAGTGCGTCCCTCGCGAAGAAGGGAAGGACATCTTGGAGGAGATCCACAAGGGCGTCTGCGGCAACCACGCGCCTTCACGCACGCTGGTCAGCAAGGCCTTCCGGTGAGCTTTGTACTGGCCTACAGCCTTGGGCGACGCCGAAGAACTCGTCAGAAGGTGCCAAGGATGTCAGTACTTCGCCAAGCAGCAACACGTCCCAGCCTACAAGCTAGTCACCATACCGCCAACCTGGCCCTTTGCCTGCTGGGGGCTCGACATGATTGGGCCACTGCCAACTGCGCCAGGAGGATTCAACGAGTGCCGGTGGCTATCGACAAGTTCACCAAATGGATCGAGGTCAAGCCGGTCACATGCCCCAAGGCTGACAGAGTACTCGACTTCCTGGATGAACTCGTACACCGCTATGGGCTACCCCACCGCATCATCACAGACCTGGGATCCAATTTCAACAACCACCAGTTCTGGGAGTATTACGAGAACAGTGGGATCGACGTCAGATACGTCTCGGTTTCCCATCCACGGGCCAACGGACAAGTCGAGCGCGCCAATGGGATGGTGCTCGACGCCCTCAAGAAGCGGCTACACGACGCTGCTAACTCCAAAGGGGGCAAGTGGATCAAGGAACTACTCAACGCACTATGGGGGCTACGGACTCAACCATCCAAGCCAACGGGGCAATCCCCCTACTTCCTGGTCTACGGCTCCGAAGCCATCCTCCCTGCCGACGTCATATGGAACTCGCCAGCAGTGGAGCACTACGACGAAGGCGTCTCAGAAGACGACGAGACGAGTTGATATCGACGGCCTCGAAGAAGCTCGGCCGCGCCGCCCTCGTCCAATCAGCAAGGTACCTGGAGGGTATCCGACGCTACCATGATCGCAACGTCAAGGAACGCTCCTTCAACGTTGGAGATCTCGTCCTCCGCCGTATCCAGAACACGGAGGGACTTCACAAGCTCAGCTGCCTCTGGGAAGGTCCCTTCACCGTCGCAAAGGTGACCGGGTCGGGCTCCTATCGCCTCCAAACACTCGAAGGCGAAGACATCAACAACTCGTGGAACGTCGACCAGCTCTGTCGATTCTACGCCTAGTCTACACGACTACTCTGGGGTTCAAGTCTTCACGACTACATCAACACCCCCTCGCCGCAAGCGACCCCCCGGGTCCTGGCTCCAGTCTCCGGACTACTCCTCTCCAGGGTCCAGCCCGTGCGGCTACCTACGGACCCTGGGCTGCGACGAGCGTCAAGGACTCTAGCAGCGGTCTACTAAGAGACCACAATCCAATATCCAGCCTGCACGGCTACCTACGGATCTACGATCCAGCCTACACGGCTACCTACGGATCAACGGCTGTAAGCGGCTACCCGCTCCAGCTCTACTCAGTGTAAGCGGCCTCCGGTCCAAGCGACTACTTTGTAACTACGGCCACGGCCACCCGAGTGTGTACTTCTTCAGTAATAAAGTTTGATTGTTCATCAACTTCTTTACTGTCTACTCCCTGCAACGGGACTACCAAAGTCGAGTACTACTACTCGCATCCACTCCACGATGGGCGCTCCGCACTCCGAGATCGCGACTACGAGTACTCATTGCTGGAAAATTTTTCTTTCATTGATACTTGAAACAATTCATTACAATTGTTTTCCTGTACAACTATGGCTACTAGCTACCTATTACAGGGCTACTGGAGGTTCAGCTTCTCAGCTACCTGCTCCGCGATGGGAGCCATCTGCTCCGGCGGCTGCGCATACTTGCTCATCGGAAGCGGTTGGCGGCTACCCCGCCGGCGACTACCTCCACTGGGGCCTTCAGGAAGTACGACTTCATGAAGGCCAAGACTTGTCTTGGGATCGACCTGGCCATGTGTTCACGTAGGCGGCCAGCCGGCTTGGAGCTTCCCGAAGGCGATCCACCAGAGGAGCTATCTTGGGGCCGCCCGGGTGTGGCACCAGGAGTCTTGCGATCGGCAACGCGGCTTCTTCCAACTCCTTCAACTGGGCCCGCAATGCCTAGCAGTCTTCGTTCAACTTCTGCAAGGATTTGTAGCAGTTGACGAGATCTCTGTCAGAAGCAATCCGAAGCTCCATATGCTTCTCGCACTCGAAGGCGAGTTCCTTGTAGTCGAGCTCAAGTACCTGGCGGGCTTCTTGCTCACGGTAGAAGAGGTTCTTCATGCTCGTCTCCGAAGCCTTCAGCTGCTCCACCTGGCCCTCAAGCTCTGCAACACAGCAACGCAACAGCGGGTCAGACGCTTCTCGACCTCCAACAAGTACCCGACAAGTTCAGGGGTGTACCTTTGTTCTTGTTGCGGAGGCCTTTGTTCTTCCACACCAAGTCATCGCCCTTCGCCTGCAACTCCATGACGTCGTTGTGGTACTTGGCGAAGGCGGCATCGAGCTTCGACTGCATGGCAGCCGCGTGCTTCCGCGACTTCACAAGTTGCTCTTCAAGCACCTCGGCTCAGAGCACCGTGTCGCCATAGCCCTGCAGCAGGTTCGACTTCTCGCGGGACCGCTCCGCAACGTCCTGCACAAGACAACTCAAATCACAAGAGTACTCAACGACAAAGGATTGGCTACTCAAAGGCTACGGCTACTTACCTTCATCCACTGCTCCACCTGACGGATCGCCTCCAGATGCTTGGCCACCGTCGCCGGCTCGATAAGATCATCTGCGAGCAGCTCTACCCCACCGCGACTACTCGCAGTGGCCTCCGTCATCGGTGTGGAGCGGATGGGCTCTACGTCCTGGATTTCGGGGGAGCAGATAGCCACCTCCAGAGCAACCTTTGGCGACGTGGTGACCGCCTCTCCCCCGGCGGTCTTCTCGACGACCTCCTCCATGGGCTCGGGGGCTCCTTCCGCAGCCTCCGAGACCTCTGGCGTCAACCTCTGCATTGGCACCCCTGCAGGGATGTCACCACCTTCAGCGCCTGTCAAAGAGAGACAAGTGCATCAGTGCCTACGACTACTCCTCGTGGAGCTCTGCTGTTTTAAGAAGGGTACTCACCTTTGACTACACTGGCCTCCGGCAGCGGCGCCTCGGCAACCGGTGGCTCAATTGCGGCTTGGCCAGCGGGAGCGGCCTCCTCGGCGGGCGGCGCGACTTCTTCCGCCACCACTGATGAGGGCTCATCCCCATCCCAGGTCAGATCCGTTGATCTTCTGCAGAAGCGCACACAGATGGTCGTCAGGCAACATCGACTACTGCAACAAAGTACTACTCGTAAGGATATGGTACTTACAAGTTCGACCGGACAATGGTCATGGCCGGAGCACTGAGGATGCTGGCGATATCGACCAGTCCACCCTCGGCGGGCACCTCCTCCTCCTGCGCTCCTGCGGCTACCGCCCCCTCCACAGCAGCAGCGGCCGGCGCAGCGGTCTCCTGCGCTCCTGAGGCCACCACCTCAGGAGCGGCGGCGGCCACAAGTCCCGTGCTCCCTTATGGAGCCGGGGGCTGCCGCTCCAGTTGCGCCAAGATGTCGTCCACAGTGGGGGCTGGACTGCGACTTCCAGCCGGTTCCCCCATCGGGTCCCACACGCCCTCGTCGCCCTCTTCGACGGGCTCCGCTGGCGGCACCTCCTGCACACAAGGAAGACTACTCGTCAGCAAACGTACTCGAACAAAGGGTACTCGACTACTCTACTCAAGACAACTTACCTCCTGAGGTGTGGTTTCGGAGACCTTCAGCTTCTTCGTCACCCGTTTCCTGGCGGGGTTGCGCGGCTTCCGTGGCGGCGCAGCCAGGATAGCCTCCAGGCTAGTCGGGGGGTCTTGTACCAGAGGCACATGAGGCAAGCCCGGACGGCTAAACCTCGACCACAGCTGGAAGCGGTCCTGCAACGTCTCCTCGTCTTCGTCGTCGTCGTCGGTGGTGTCCTCCACAACGATGGGGTCATCGCCTTCAGGAACTTCACGCCGCTCCTTTGCCTCTCTCGGGATCTCGATTCCGCTCGGAGTTGGCTGCGGCTCGGAGATGAACCTCTTCACATCATCCTGCGCAAGACACAAGACGTCAGCAACTCTACTTCAAGCAATCACTACTTGACTAGGGGAGTACGACTACTCACCTCCTTGGGCGGGCGCGCGGAGGAGTACTCCTCGACAGGGCACGCCGTGTACGGCGGCATGTCCTTGAAGATCCGCGACAACCTCTCGATGATGTCGTTGTCGTCGAGCTCGCCTCCCGGCATCCGCGACGCGTCATCGTCGCCGGTGTACTCGAAGCCCAGGGTCTCCCGAGCCATCAACGGCTGGATCCTTCGCTTCATGAAACTGAAGGCCACGTGCTCGGCCCTCAGTCCCGCCTCCCTGAGCGCCTTGACGCGTGCTAGCAGCTCGGGGAGTTGGATCCCTTCTTGCATGGTGGGCTCCGTGTTCCACCATTCACGGTGCCTGGGCTGCCGTCCGCTCGGCTTCGGCAGGCCGGGGTGGTGGTTCGTGATGTAGAACCACCTGGTCTTCCAATCCGTGTTGGAGTCGACAAGCTTGTACGCCAGGTACTGCTCCGCGGCGTCCTCCCTCAGCTGGATGCCGGCTCCTCCGACTACCCTGGGATTGGTGGCACTGGGCTGCGGCTTGACGCGGAAGAACTTCCGGAAAAGCGCCCAATGCGGCTTGATCCCGAGGAAGGCTTCGCAGAAGTGGACGAAGACTGACGTGTGGAAGATGCCGTTGGGGTTCAGGTTCAGGTACTCGATCCCGTAGTACCCGAGCAGCCCCTTGAAGAAATCGCTGGCCGGGAGCGCAAGACCGCGCTCCACGAACCGCGCAAACATCGGGATCTCGTCTTCGGCCTTCTCCATCGGATATGGATCTCCAGCGGCGGATCTCCACATGTCGACTTCCTTCTCCCTGATGAACCCACTGTTCAGGAGGGTCAGCAGGTCCTCCGTCTTCACTTTGGACTTCTTCCACTCGCGGCTCGGATCAGCCCGCGGTGGAGACATGGGCGGCGCCGCTCGGTGGCGGCCGCGGCGGCCTCTTCGCGGCCCCTCTTCACTCGCATCCGCTCGGGGGCAGACGTCTTGTGGCAGACGCTTGAGGGCTTCATCCTCCAAGTGCAGGGCGTCTTCACTCGCATCCGCTCGGGGGCTACCCTAAAAGACTGGGGTGGTGGCGCACTTGGATCTACTACGGCGGCAGCAAGCTGCTGGGAGTGGATTCGCTTCAGATGCAAAGGGAATGGTTGCAGCTCGAATGGGTGAAACACCCTAAGGGTTTTGGCTTTTATTTATAAGCCAAATCGGCTCCGCAACGGGCGGCTGGATAAGTCCACGCGCGGCTAACTCAGCGGCTGTGCGCGACCCTTCGTATTCTACTAGTCGACGCGCCTCACCTCGGGGGCTCGGCTACTTCTACTCGACTACCTGGGAAGCGGCTAGTCTCAAGAGCATCTCAGGACACATTCTTCAAGAAGACCCTTCAATTCGAGAGGAAGTACTCGACTCAAGGCTCGGGGGCTCCGTGCCACGTGTCCTTCGGTTTTTTCTCTCCGGATTTTTTGGGATTTTTTTGCCAAGACTTCAGATGGACCCTCAGCCAGAGCCCGCAGCTCAAGGCTCGGGGGCTATTCCGTGTGGAGTACGGTTTTGCAAATCGCACCTCCATGTTAGCTCCGGCTTCAAGACAAGACAGGCATTTTTTGAAGACCTTCGAAGGCAGTTTTCGAGGACGCTTGGGACTACTCGAGAAGACTTCAAGATTGCTCAGGCATCAGCTGGAGTACATTCCAGCCTCGGGATGCTTCGACTACTCTTGAGGACTTTTGACTTGTAGCACTCGGGGACGCTTGAGGACTACTCGTTAAGGCCGTCAAGACTACTTGAAGCTATCCTTCTCGACTACAATGTACTCGGGGGCTTGTCGTATGGACCTCCCTGGGCCCACTACCTCGGTGGGTACCGGGACCGACTACTCGGTGGGCCCCTGGGACTACCCGGCTTGCGCTACGCGGCATCTGATGGCGTGGAGCACAAGGACTACACAGGAGTAGTACTTGGTTAGGGAGCTGTACATGTTCCGCACTGTATGGAGGACTCCTAGACGTACTCGACTAGTACTCTCTCCCTACTCCGACTTGTAACCCTGCCTCCCGAACTATATAAGGTGAGGCAGGGACCGATCTCAGGATGACCTCATCTAATCCCCTACAACTCACGGTGCACTATTGCACCATCTTGTAATTGTGCCCTATCAATCCAGAGCTACGCAGCATACAGGACGTAGGGTATTACGCACCTCGCGGCCCGAACCTGTCTAAATTGTGTGCCACGTGTCTCTTCCTTCGAGCTACCGATCTCGGCGAGTCACATTCATCTACTTCAGGTACTCCCCTTAGTAGGTTGCCGGTCTAAAACACCGACACTATTAGCGAAAGGATTTTCGTCGACTTGCATCTCATGAAATTTCAAACGACCTTCATTAATGGCCGATTGTATGTGCCGACGAAAAGTATTGCAATCATTGATAGCATGAGAAAAAAAATATGAAATTTACAATAAGCACGTCTTTTTAGTTGATCAATAGGTGGTATAGTGTGAGACATCTTAATTTTACCCGACTTAAATAACTCATCAAATATTTTATCACACTTAGCCACATCAAAAGTAAATTTCATCTCATTCCGACTCTTATGAGCCGGCTTAAGAGAAGCACAAGTGTTTGCTTTATCATTAGGTAACCAAGTAAATTCAGCAGCACACACTTCTTTACTCTCATCGTCCTATGATTCATAATCTAGCATATGCATGTAAGGATGATCAGATTTAAGCCGAGTATCTTTGCTTCGGCTTTCATGATCTAAAGCTCTTACTAAGACTTGGGCAACATCAACAAATTCATGACCCTCTAATTTCTCTCTAATATGGGATCGTAAACTATTAAAAGCTAATTCAGCAAGATCCCTTTCGGAGATAACAAGGTTATAACAACAGTTTTTGGTTTCTCTAAACCTTCTAATATAGCTAGTAATAAGTTCATCATGCTTTTGCCTAACCGATGTTAAATGACCCAACCTTAACTCATTATCTCCGCTATAGAAGTTGTGATGCCCCAGGTTTTTAGTTAACCCTAATGGTCGGTCAAACCTGCTGACACTGGTCAAATCATGGTCAACCTGGGTCCTCACCTCGAAAACTTCACCGACAAACCCTAATGACACTCTTGAACAAGTCAACACACACTTGTGCTCAAACTTTGGTTAAATACACGGTCAAACTCTACCTAAACCCTAGAGTCCTTGAATGTCCTCTGGAACTTTTGCCACGTTCTCCAAATTTCACCTAAACACTTCAAAATCTACCAATATGAAAGTTGTTCAGTTTTTCGAGGGACACAACTTTCATGTAGGATGGCATTTCCAATTTTGCGTGGAAGAGGGTGGAAAACTTGGTCAACTGCCAGCAACTCCTGTTCACTGACACATAGTGGCATTCAAACTTTGGCTGCAATTTATGCAAAAATTGTTGATAAAAACATCATATGGCCTTTGTAAAAGTTGTAGAGGGTAGTGAGATCTACAACTTTCCTATTCACCACCTTGTGCACTTCTATTCAAAATTTTGGAGTTTTACGTGTTCAAACAGTGGCAGAGTGAAACGAATTCGATCTAGCCGGTGTCGCGCCGCGCCCGCACGCCGCACCGCCTCGGCGTCCGGGCCGCCACGCCTTTGTGAGGCCGCGCACCTTCCCCGGGATCCCCGCGTACCAAAGCGTCTTGAAGTCCGCGTGCCACGCGCCTCCTCGTCGTTCGCACGCGTACTTGCGCGCCGTGCACCGAGCGGACCGTCGGTCCGTCCGCGGCCCGCTCCCCCCCGGGCGCGCGCCTATCGAGGCCGCCGCCATACTGCGGCGACATCTTCGTCGTCATCCGGTCGTCACAGGCGAGCACGCGTCCTTTTTAAGGCCGTCCACCCCTCCCCCCTCGCGCGTGCGCCAGACCATCGCCGCTCCTGCCGCTCCACCACGCCCGCCATGGCCACCGCCTAGCAAGCTCCCGCCCCTGCTCACCCTTTTGGCCACAGCGCACGAAAGCATCTCCCTAGGGACCGACAGCACCTTCTCGGGTCACGCATTGCCCGGTGTTGCACCTCTCTCGCTGGAACCCCAAGCCGCCGCAGCCGGCGCCGACTGCAACCGCCACGTGCCGTCACTAGGGCAACCCTGACCCCAACTCCGGGTGTGAACCGACCTTAGGTGACCCCCTTGACCTTTCCCACCTATTCCCCGGCCGAGAGCGCCGCCGGCCTCGCCGGATTCAGGCCGGTCGCGCCGCCCGCAGTCCAGGGACACAATTGCAGAGCTTTTAGCCTTTCCAGGGTGTTTTGTGCAAGCTAGGGTCATATCTGTGAAGGATGGAAAAGTTCTAGTTACCTCGTTGCAAAAGGGAAACTTCAATAGTAAAGTCATTTTGCCGAATCTTGTAAAATCCCTAGAAAATCGTTGAATAATCAGAAAAATACAAACTTGATTTTGCTATACTCCCGGTGAAAAGCACTACAACTTTTGTTAAATTGTATAGGAGTTTTCTTGATAATGTTTGCATGAAAAATAGGACTGCGAAAAAACTAGATCTGTGATATCTCAAAATCCATAAATCCTTTATAGCTAATTTCTGGATATGTTGTGTGTTATGTTATGACTAGCTCCTGTACCAAACACTGCACAAAGTTATGTTGTAAATCATTTTATATGAATTGTTTTCCATTTATGCAGAATCTGTCTAGATGATTTTTGTAGCTAAAAATAATAATATTTTTGCGCACAACTTCTGCATGTGGTCTCTTTATGCCAAAATGCACCTCTGGTGAATTAATCACAATTTTATATTTATCAGAAGTATTTATTCTTAAATTATTCTTGATTTTTTTGTAAATGAATAACCCAAGATCAGTGGTAGTTCAAGATGTATATGCTGCATTCCTAGGTTAGTTTTGGACCAAAGAACATGTGTGAGAAAGTTTGGATCATTTGGATGCGTATTTATTTTTGTATGCATTTATCCTGCTTAAGTGACTAGCTTTTGTTATTTTCGGTATAATTAATTTTCTAGCTATCCCAAGCATGCATGTGTGTTCAGTGGCTTGGTATAGGTAGTTTGGTGCCTAAGAAACCCCTCCACTGAATTTTATTAATTTATTGTATGAGTAAAAGCATTGGAGGCAATTAAAGGTTTAATGTTAAGTTAATTAGGAAATTGTGCCCTTTTCCTTGTAACCCTTTCTAAAATGGTTGAATAGCTTATTTAGGATCTATAAATACACCCCTTGCTGTTTTAGGAATTTAAGTGGAATTAATTAAATTCTTGTGCACACCTTTGCTATTGAAAGGTGGAATAATTTAATAACAATCATAAAAAGAAAACATTAATTAAGTGTTTATTAAAAGAATAAACCCATGCATATAATAACCTTAGCGAAAAAGAATTAATAATTAATTATTTGTTAAGGTGAATATGGCCAACAAGAGTTGGGTAAAATAATTAATCTATCACATCACCTGAACCCTGCATTGCATTCCGTGTAACTACGCGCTCGTGCCGGAAGCCGAGGAAAGAGGAGTTGAAGCGGAGCTGCAGTACGTGGAGGTGATTGAAGACACCGAGGACCCTCAGGCTAACCCTGCTAATGAAGGCAAGCCCCGGTGCAATTAACCCAGTATTTTAAAAAGTCTTATGCAACTATCTATGGATGGTTGTGCATTTACGTTCAAGAGTTGATATGAAACCCTAGATGCATGATCCCTAGGTACCTTTGTCCTTTACTAGTATGATAGGTCGATAGCTGCTATGCTATAGGACCATTACAAGACAGGTGATGCTTGTCACTCGCGAGAATAGGTTCTTATGTTGGAATCATAAGATCTCCTTAAATGGATTGCTCATGTGGTAAGAGCATGGGATGTGGGCTCCGGTCCAATGGCTTTCGTGGGTTAAGTGTTTGAACGTACTAAGCACTTGTCGGGAATGGGACCGGTAAGCCTCGTACCTTAATGAGGCGATGAGGGATTTCACTGTCACTAATCTTGGGATGCGTGTCACGGCTAGCTACCGGTGGTGCACGTGTGAGTCTGGGTGCCTCGCGGGGTATGCCAGATTACCGGTACCAAAGACTGTGGCCTTTTATCTCGACCCGCATATTTTTGGGAACCGTTTGGTGGTTGTCCTCGCGGGGGCATCCCACCGTGTGTTTAGGTCTGCCTTGCAAGGTCTCAAAATAAACTAGTTGTCGGCCTCTCACCGTTATCTGAGACTACTTACTCCACTGGCCATGAGATCCCTAATGGTGGAAGTTGATGAATATTATGCTTGATTAATTGTATTGCACAACATATGCTTGCAATAGCTTGCTAACTTAGAAAAGAATAACCAACTAGAACTTGTGCTAAAATCTTGAAAGTAAGGACATATTCTTTGTTGCTTTTCAGCAAAAGAAAGTGGCCAAAAATCCTATCATGTCTAGAGTTGGTGAAGTAGTCATCACTGACGGGTAAGTCTTGCTGAGTATTAGTATACTCATCCTTGCTATAATATGTTGTTCCAGCTAATGCCTTTGGTGATGTGTGGCCCGGAGAGATCCCGCCCGGCTAGGAGCTGGAGTGGGTGGAGGACGATGAATGAAGGCATCATGGCCGGCCTCCCGTGGTGTTTCCGCGTTCCGCTTAGTTTATTTCCGCTATTTTAAAAACTCTGAACTGTGTTGTCATGTCAAAGACTTCGGTTTGTAATAATTAAACACTTCGGGGTAAATTCCGGATGTTAATTATCTTTTGTCTCTAGACTCACCTTCGCGTGAGTTTTAATGCATATATGTCGATCCTTGTTGGTGTATAAGTGATTTACCGGGCGTTAACCCGGCGACTAACGACAGGATGATACTTTATTATTGCTTAATGACAAAAGTGGATTGGCTTAGGCGATAGTATGGTATTTTCCTGGGCGGGTTGCCACAGTTGGCATCAGAGCAATTATATGCACTGGAGATTAATTAATAACCTTAATCACTAGTTTTGGAATAAAATTTGCCAAGATTGTGTGGTTTTGCAAAACATGTTGGTCTGTTAAGGATAAACTAGACCGAGAGGCCCTAGAGGGAATTTTTGGGTTTTTTCAGGTGGCTTAGTAACCTATGGTTTATTTTGCTAACTTCCAGCACATTTTACTTTATGTCAGACTTACTTTCTTGCACAACCAAACTAGATGAGCCACGTGTATTATACGTGTGTTGTACCGCATCACGGAAATTGCGAGGGTTGATGGAGTGATCTATTCCACAGATCCTGTCTTCGCGTTTTGTCATGAGTTGTGATGTCGCCACGTGTTTTATACGTGTGCATTCTGCATGTCGAGTATGCGAGGCAAGGATACACTCCATTCAAATGGAGGGTGTCCGAGGTTGGACGCTGTCCATGCAGCGGCTTAACACATGGATGTCGTTTCTATAGTGAACGGTAATGTATGTGGACGCTTCCGTGACATGCTGGCACGGAAGGTTCTTTTTCTGCAGGTACATAACAGCGCTTCGTTAGTCGCTAAGTGAGTACCGGATAGCTCTCGACTAGATATTATAGGGAGAGACGAGTAAAAGCCTTGCCACCAGCACTAACTTCGATTTTGTCTTGATCACCATGTGAGGTCGAATAGGACGTCTTGCATCATGTTAAAAAACGACAACAACTTAAAATGGACCCCAAAAAAAAAACTTTTGTATGCTCCCTAAGGAAGATTTTGCTAGTATGTGCTTCTATAAACTAGAATACCTCTCATGCATAGGTGTTGTGTTGTCCAAATTTTGTAAAAGTTTGTTCGCCTTGCTTTTGCACCATGTTTTAGGAGTAATTAGAATAGGTGACCTAAACCAAATTTGCTCCATATCTAATCTAGTTTTTGCTCGCAAAAATTCTTGATCATAGCTTCTTTAAATCCTGAGTTGCACCCTTCTAAGCGAACCCAGGTCTTGCCGTTTTCAGAAATCTGCACCTAAACTTTGCATCTTTTCACCCTGTTCCTAGATGATCTAGCTCAACCATTGAATACCAAAAGTGTGTATAAAAACCTTGCGGAGTAGCATGTAAAATTTGGGAATTTATGGGGTTCTAGATTTCTAGTTATGAATTTTTATTCACAGCTGCCAGAATTTCACCATTTGACATGTTGTTCTCTTTGAGACCTGACATGTGTAATATCTTTTGTACAGATGGCTTTTCCTGTGTTCCACGAGTATGACGCTGATGGTACGATCCGTACTAATAGGTTGCACTGGGAGGGTTTTCTACGCTTTGCGTGGGAAGCACTCAGCGCCACTGGCTACACCACTCCGCCGACCTATGAGGTGTCCGAGTTTGAGTGCTTAGGCGTTCCACGTTGCAGAGTGATCGTCAATGTGCTATCACACCCGGACCACACCGACTGGTTTGAATTGAGCTTTGTATACTGGGGTTTTCGTGGGTACGAGTCTGTCGAGTCAGCCGCCCTTCGGGTGTTGACGGACTTTTGCGAACACAACACTACAATGGTGGCTCTCTCTCCATTCGGGTTGTTTCCGGCTGTGAGCCACCATGACCCGGCGTGGCTGGATCGTATGGACCACCTTCAGGAGCTGCTTTTGCTAGCCGAGCCGCTAGACGTCACCCAGACGCTGACGCGTTGCCTCAACTTTGTGTTCACACTCCAGGGGCTGCATTACAACACCGTTGCGGTGATCGGTCAGTGTTTGGAGGCGGCTAGGTTAGACTGGCAGCGACTTTCAGGAGCTTACCAGTAGCTGAACTTCACTCTCACTCAGATGCAGCAGGAGAACGACCGGCTACCTGCCAAGAGGTTTCAGTTGGAGTTAGAGAGAGGTGACCGTCTTCAGAGGATCGTGGACCTTGAGGTGGAGGTTACTACCCTTCAGGAGGACGCAGATGCTAACGATATCGAGAGGTTGACACTGTTACAGAACATCGCCGAGATGCAGCAGCATGTTGAGGAGGCCGAGGTGCAAGTAGCAGCTTTGCAGGCCATCGTGGCTTTACAACCGCTACCTCCAGTGCAGGCACCTCCAGAGGAGCAGCAGGGACAGTCTAGTCTGGACCAGACCAGTCAGGCTGGACCACCGTTACCGACCCCACCAGGTAGTGGTGCTTCAGTTGGCAACTAGGTTGCCACAGTAATGCAATAATAAGAATTGTACTCCTAGGTGTAACCTTCAGGATGGTTTGTGGTAGGTAGCTTAGGAGTATGCTTTTGTGCAGTGTGACTGCAATGTAACCCCTGTTGTAATGTGGTGTCTTCAGACTTTGAATCTTGTAGTGTTCTATGGACACCTTTATCCGTCATGTTGTAATAAAGGATGCTTAAGCACGTTGTGATCCGAAACGAGTTCGATGTGTTTAACCAACTTGTTTGGAATCTTGTGACGCTCGCGCGCTAAAAGTTTCAACAATCGTGCACTTTCTCCTAATGAGTTATGCAATCTTTAACGCGACTCTAGCGGCTGCTGTCCAAACAGCAAAACAAAGCTTAGTATGAAGATTTTTGAGCACTTAAAAGTTGGAATCTTGTTACGCGTTGAATACCAAAGTTGTGCAGAATGTTACAATAACCGCGCTCGCCAAAATTCAGCATTTTTGCATAAGAGATTAGAGAACTACGGAGTTTTCGGTGAGTGTCGGTCGACTGCCAGAACAGCCAGGTAACTTCCTGCAAATTGCCTTCTTCGGGCATGCGAAAGGGAAAAATCACCGCGAGGTTGAAATCCAACTTTGAGTCATATGAGATATTGTATCTACTAACTGTGTTGAAGAATGATTCGATGAATACTCTTGGATACGAGATATTTTGTGACTGTTGCTGCCATTGTCATGTGAATGCACAAATGAGCTATTGTTATGCATATTTACACTTGTCATCTCTATCTAAGTAAGATTTTGGCTATGTGTCTAATAAAGGCTCGCATTTCAGATGGTGGGACCCACGCGCAGCTCTCCCAACGGGTTTGGAGCGACCGGTAGCAGTGAACTGCCGCCACCACCGCCCATGACGCCGTCGGAGGCTTTTATGGCCACTCAAACTGAGGTGTTGCGCCAGATCCTGCAGACGCAGCAGCAGATGGCCCAGCAGATAAACCGAGGGCCACCACATGGGGCCAATCACGAGGGGCCTAATCAGGTCACCACATATGCTCAGTTCATTGGGATGAAGCCACCGACCTTTTCCAAGGCGGAAGACCCCCTGGAAGCTGAGGCATGGATCAAGGCAATCGAGGCAAAGTTCTCTGCCTTTGTGATGCCTTGCTCTGAGGAAAACAAGGCCAACTTCGCAGCTCTGCAACTGCGGGGAGAAGCCTTAATGTGGTGGGATCATTTCAAGACTATGCAACAGGGGCATGCTGTCACTTGGGATGAATTCAAGCAAGCTTTCAAGAGCCATCACATTCCTAAGGGATTAATGGATAGGAAGATGAGGGAGTTACTGGCCCTCAAGCAGGGATCTGACACGGTGTATCATTATGCCCAGAAGTTCAATAGCCTTTGTCAATATGGCGGACATCACGTGGATACTGATGCAAAGAAGATAGAAAGGTTCCGAGATGGTCTCGATGGCAAGTTGTATGAACGGCTGAACTTGCTCGAGCCAGACAGTTTCCATGAGCTCGTGAACAAGGCTATATCCCAAGAGGATGCTATGAAAAAGGCCCATAGGGACAAGAAGAGGCCGTCTGGTTTTGCTTCGGGTAGAGGAACTAGCAAGAAGTTTTGCTTTGTGAAAAAGAATGTTCCTAACCCATCCCAGCAATCTTCAACTAGACGCTAGACGATGAAGCCATCACAAGGCAAACCTTCAGGGAAGTTCCAGTTCCGCAACGCTCAGCAGCAGGCTCCCAAGCCTAATGCACCCGCACATAATGTCGGTGATCGCCGTTGTTTCAACTGTGGTCAGCCGGGGCACTATATCAGTGATTGCGCCAAACCCAAGCAAAACAAGCCCAACCTGCAAAATCAAGGTGAAGGAAACAAGCCTGCCACTCTGGCTAAGAAGCCAATGGTGCAAGTCCGCCAAGGCAAGCTGAACTTCACCACCATGAGTGACATCCCAGAAGGAGCTTCAATGCTCACGGGTACATTCTCTATCAATGACACTCCTGTTAAGATTTTGTTTGATTTTGGAGCTACCCACAGTTTCATAAGTGGGAAGCTAATAGGCAAAATGGGTTTGATGGGTTCTCATTCCAATTCATCTTATAAAATAATCACTCCGGGTGGGCAAATCTCCTCTAGTACTTTAATCTGTGGTGTACGTTTGGGAATGGGTAGTAAAATCTTTCCAACGAACCTCATAGGCATAACTTTGGAAGGCATGGATGTTATCTTGGGTATGGACTGGATGACCCAGCACAAGGTGGTTCTAGATATCTGAGATAGAGTTGTAGCGATCAATTCACCTACGGTCGGGCAGACTACCCTGTACCTACCTTTTAAGGACGACACAGACTCTTGTGCCTATGTGACCATTATCTCCCATCTTGATGAAATTCCAGTAGTTTGTGAGTATCCAGATGTCTTTCGTGACGAATTTCTTGGTATGCCACCAGACCGAGATGTTGAGTTTGGAATTGAACTCCAACCGAGTACTGTGCCCATTTCTAAACAACCTTATCGTATGCCTCCCAAAGAACTAGCTGAACTGAAAAACCAACTCCAAGAGCTATTAGATAAGGGCTACATTCGCCCGAGTTCTTCTCCTTGGGGTTGTCCCACTCTCTTTGTCAAAAAAAGATGGTAGCTTGAGGTTGTGTGTTGACTACAGACCGCTCAATGCAGTAACCATCAAGAACAAATATCCTCTTCCCCGAATTGATGTTCTTTTTTATCAATTGGATGGAGCCAAAGTTTTCTCCAAGGTTGATCTTCGTTCTGGTTACCACCAAATCAAAATTCGACCTTGTGACATCCCTAAAACTGCTATCTCCACTCGTTATGGACTCTATGAGTTCTTGGTAATGTCCTTTGGTCTCACAAATGCCCCATCCTACTTCATGTACCTCATGAACTCCGTGTTTTTATGATGGAGCTCGACAAATTCGTAGTGGTCTTTATCGATGATATCCTCATCTACTCCAAAAATGAAAAGGAGCATGTCGAGCATCTTCAAATTGTCCTGCAACATTTGCGAGATCATAAGCTTTATGCTAAGTTCTCCAAACGTGAATTCTGGTTAGATAGTGTGAAATTTTTGGAGCACACTATTTCCAAAGATGGCATCTCCGTAGATCCTAGCAAAGTACAAGAGGTGATGGATTGGAAACCACCCAAGTCCGTGCACCAAATCCGTAGTTTCTTAGGTTTGGAGGGTTATTACCATCGATTCATTCTGGACTTCTCCAGAATCGCTAAACCCATGACTGTACTGCTTAAGAAAGGAGTGAAGTTTGTGTGGAGTGAAGCATGTGAGAAAGCCTTTCACAACCTGAGGCAACACTTAACTTCAGCCCCAGTGATAGTGCAACCGGATAATTCCAAACCTTTTTAAGTTTTCTGTGACGCGTCAGGCACGGGTCTCGGCTGTGTTCTTATGCAAGAAGGCCGAGTCATTGCCTATGCTTCATGGGCACTTCGATCCCATGAGATCAACTATCCCACCCATGATCTAGAGTTAGCAGCAGTTGTCCACGCTCTCAAGATATGGAGACATTATCTGATGGGCAATCGTTGCAATATCTTCACTAATCACAAGAGTCTCAAATATATCTTCACTCAGTTGGATCTAAACATGAGGCAAAGGAGATGGCTTGAATTAATTAAAGATTATGACCTGGAAGTGCACTATCACCCCGGGAAAGCAAATGTTGTTGCGGATGCTCTGGGCGCAAAGTCCCCTGCAACCATCTAGAGTTGGAGCCAGTTAGTGACCCATTATATGAAGATATGAGAAAGCTCAACTTGGAAGTGGTAGAGTAAGGAAATCTTTACGCCCTAGCTGCCGAATCTAATCTTTATGATAGAATTGTCACTGCTCAACGCAATGACAAAGACATGCAGATTATCAAATAGAAACTAGCAGAGGGAGATCCTAAGTATACATGTTTCCAGAAGGATCAAAATGATGTGATCTGGTTTGGAAAATGCCTTGTGGTTCCTGTTGACCCAGAAATTAGGAAGACAATCTTTGATGAGGCTCATATGTCCAAGTGCTCTATTCACCCCGATAGTACCAAGATGTATCAAGATTTGAAGGAAAATTTCAGGTGGTCCAATATGAAAGTTGATATAGCCAAGTATGTAGCCGAGTGCGATACTTGCCACCGGATGAAAGCAAGCCATTTGAAATCGGCAGGTGTACTCCAACCGTCGTCGATACCCATGTGGAAGTGGGATGACATTAGTATGGACTTCATTGTGGGTTTTCCCTGACCGCTAGAAAGAAAGATTCTATCTGGGTTATCGTGGACAGACTCACCAAGACCGCCCATTTCATTGCAGTTCATACTACTTATTCAGTGCAGCAATATGCAGAGATATACATGGATCAAATAGTTCGTTTGCATGGAATTCCGAAAACCATAATCTCTGATAGAGGAACTCAGTTTGTAGCTCGTTTCTGGGAGCAGTTACATGAGTGCTTAGGAACCAAGTTGATTCGTAGTTCCAGCTATCATCCGCAAACCGATGGTCAGATCGAACGGATAAATCAAATTTTGGAAGACATGCTGTGAGAAAGCATTTTGCACTTTGATAAGAGTTGGGACAAGTGTTTGTCCTTGGCAGAGTTCTCTTATAACAATAGCCATCAAGCTAGTTTGAAGATGGCACCATTCGATGCTCTTTACGGATGTAGATGTCACACCCTATTGAACTAGTCAGAAGTTGGGGAAAGGACACTCTTTGATCCGAACTTAGTTAAAGATGCCGCAGAACAGGTGCAAGTGATAAGGGAGAAATTGAAGTTAGCTCAGATGAGGCAAAAGAGCTATCACGATAAGGGAACGACACCCCGACACTTTGAGGTGGGAGATTATGTGTACCTAAAGGTTTCCCCGACACTTTGAGGTGTGCAAAGGTTCGGTGTTAAAGGGAAGTTAGCTCCGCGATATATTGGACCTTATGAAGTCATAGAAGTATGTTGGCTAGTGGCTTATCGTATTCAACTGCCAGAACGGTTCTCAGCAGTTCACAATGTATTTCATGTGACTCAATTAAAGAAAGGTATGACTGTGCCTGAAAACGAAGTGATCACAGAAGCTAATGCTTGGATTGAGCCGGATTTCTCGCTCATCGAGCATCCCATGAGAGTGTTGGACCGAAACGAGAGAAAGACCCGAAGACAGACCATAAGAATGTACAAGATACAGTGGAGTCATCACACGGAAGAAGAAGCGCCTTGGGAAACGGAGGAGTACCTCAACACCAAGTACCCGGGATTTCAGCAATCCCGAAACCGTGAGTTCCTGCTACCTACTTTGTTTTTCTTGAATCAAATCTCGGGACGAGATTCCGTTTAAGGGGGGTAGGTTGTGACGCCCCAGGTTTTTAGTTAACCCTAATGGTCGGTCAAACCTACTGACACTGGTCAAATCATGGTCAACCTGGGTCCTCACCTCGAAAACCTCACCAACCAACCCTAATGACACTCTTGAACAAGTCAACACACACTTGAGGTCAAACTTTGGTCAAATACACGGTCAAACCCTACCTAAACCCTAGAGTCCTTGAATGTCCACCGGAAATTTTGCCGCTTTCTCCAAATTTCACCTAAACACTTCAAAATCTACCAATATGAAAGTTGTCTAGTTTTTCGAGGGACACAACTTTCATGTAGGATGGCATTTCCAATTTTGAGTGGAAGAGGGTGGAAAACTTGGTCAATTGCCAGCAACTCCTGTTCACTGACACAGAGTGGCATTCAAACTTTGGCTGCAATTTATGCAAAAACTGTTGAAAAACACCATATGGCCTTTGTAAATGTTGTAGAGGGTAGTGAGATCTACAAACTTCCTATTCACCACCTTGTGCACTTCTATTCAATATTTTGGAGTTTTACGTGTTCAAACAGTGGCACAGTGAAACAAATTCGAGCCAGCCGGCGCCGCGCCGTGCTCCGCGCCGCGTCCACGCGTCGCGCCGCCTTAGCGTCGGGCCATCGCGCCTTTCGAGACCGCGCGCCTTCCCAAGATCTCCGCGCACCAAAGCGTCTTGAAGTCCATGTGCCACGCGCCTCCCCGCCGTTCGCGACGTACGCACGCGCCGTGCACCGAGCGGACCGTCGGTCCGCCCACGGCCCCCTCCCCTGGTCACGCGCCGACCAAGGCCGCCGCCGTACTACGGCGGCATCTTTGCCGTCATCCGGTCGTCACAGGCGAGCACGCACCCTTTTTAAGGTCGTCCACCCCCTCGCGCGTGCGCTATGCCACCGCCGCTCCTGACGCTCCTCTGCGCCCACCATGGCCGCCGCCTAGCAAGCTCCGCCCCTGCTCTCCCTTTTGGCCACAGCGCACGAAAGCATCTCCCTAGGGACCGACAGCACCTCCCCGGGTCATGCATTGCCCGGCGTTGCACCTCTCTCGCCGGAACCCCAAGCCGCCGCGGCCGGTGCCGACTGCTACCACCGCGCGCCATCACTAGGGCAACCCTGACCCCAACTCCGGGCGCGAACCGACGTTAGGTGACCCCCTTGACCTTTCCCACCTATTCCCCAGCCGAGAGCGCTGCCGGCCTTGCCGGATTCCGGCCGGCCGCCGCCCCGCAGTCCAGGGACCCAATTGTAGAACTTTTAGCCTTTCCAGGGTGTTTTGTGCAAGCTAGGGTCGTATCTGTGAAGGATGGAAAAGTTCTAGGGACCTCGTTGCAAAAGGGAAAGTTCAATAGTAAAGTCATTTTGCTGAATCTTATAAAATCCCTAGAAAATCATAGAAAACTCGAAAAAATACAAACTTGGTTTTGCTAGACTCCTGGTGAAGAGCACTACAACTTTTGTTAAACTTGTATAGGCTTTTTCCTGATAATGTTTGCATGAAAAATAGGAATGTGAAAAACCTAGATCTGTGATATCTCAAAATCCATAAATCCTCTATAGCTAATTTTTGGATATGTTATGTGTTATGTTATGACTAGCTCCTGTACCAAACATTGCACAAAGTTATGTTGTAAATCGTTTTATATGAATTGTTTTCCATTTATGCAGAATCTATATAGATGATTTTTGTAGATAAAAATAATTATATTTTTGTGCCCAATTTCTGCATGTGGTCTCTTTATGCCAAAATGCACCTCTGATGAATTAATTACAATTTTATATTTACCAGAAGTATTTATTCTTAAATTATGCTTGATTTTCTTTGTAAATGAATAACCCAAGAGTAGTGGTAGTTCTAGATGTATATGCTGCATTCCTAGGTTTGTTTTGGACCAGAGAACATGTGTGAGAAAGTTTGGATTATTTGGATGCTTATTTATTTTTCTATGCATTTATATTGCTTAAGTGACTAGCTTTTGTTATTTTCAGTACAATTAATTTTCTAGCTATTCCAAGCATGCATGTGTGTTTAGTGGCTTGGTATAGGTAGTTTGGTGCCTAAGAAACCCCTCCACTGAATTTTATTAATTTATTGTATGAGTAAAAGCATTGGGGGCAATTAAAGGTTTAATGTTAAGTTAATTTGGAAAATGTGCCCTTTTCCTTGTAACCCTTTCTAAAATGGTTGCATAGCTTATTTAGGATCTATAAATACACCCCTTACTGTTTTAGGAGTTTAAGTGGAATTAGTTAAATTTTTAAGTTGGAATAATAAATCCTCACATGAAATAACAATCATAAAAGAAAACATTAATTAAGTGTTTAATAAAAGAATAAACCCATGACTATAATAACCTTAGTGAAAAAGAATTAATAATTAACTATTTGTTAAGGTGAATATGGCCAACAAAAGTTGGGTAAAATAATTAATCTATCACATCACCTGAACCCTGCATTGCATTCCGTGTAGAACTCCTTGACGGTAACTACGCGCTCGTGCCGGAAGCCGAGGAAGGAGGAGCTGAAGCGGAGCTGCAGTACGTGGAGGTGATTGAAGACACCGAGGACCCTCAGGCTAACCCTGCTGACGAAGGCAAGCCCCGGTGCAATTAACCCAGTATTTTAAAAATTCTTATGCAACTATCTATGGATGATTGTGCATTTACGTTCAGGAGTTGATATGAAACCCTAGATGCATGATCCCTAGGTACCTTTGTCCTTTACTAGTATGATAGGTCGAAAGCTGCTATGCTATAGGACCGCTACAAGACGGGTGATGCTTGTCACTCGCGAGAATAGGTTCTTATGTTGGAATCATAAGATCTCCTTAAATGGATTGCTCATGTGGTAAGAGCATGGGATGTGGGCTCTGGTCCAATGGCTTTCGTGGGTTAAGTGTTTGAACGTACTAAGCACTTGTCGGGAATGGGACCGGTAAGCCTAGTACCTTAATGAGGCGGTGAGGGATTTCAGTGTCACTACTCTTGGGATGCGTCTCACGGCTAGCTACTGGCGGTGCACGTGTGAGTCTGGGTGCCTCGCGGGGTATGCCAAATAACTGGTATCAAAGACTGTGGCCTTTTATCTTGACCTGCATATTTTTGGGAACCGTTTGGTGGTTGTCCTCGCGGGGGCATCCCACCGTGTGTTTAGGTCTGCCTTGCAAGGTTTCAAAATAAACTGGTTGTCGGCCTCTCACCGTTATCTGAGACTACTTACTCCACTGTCCATGAGATCCCTAATGGTGGAAGTTGATGAATATTATGCTTGATTAATTGTATTGCACAACTTATGCTTGCAATAGCTAGCTAACTTAGAAAAGAATAACCAACTAGAACTTGTGCTAAAATCTTGAAAGTAAGGACATATTCTTTGTTGCTTTTCAGCAAAAGAAAGTGGCCAAAAAGCCTATCATGTCTAGAGTTGGTGAAGTAGTCATCACCGACGGGTAAGTCTTGCCGAGTATTAGTATACTCAGCCTTGTTATAATCTGTTGTTCCAGCTAATGCCTTTGGTGATGTGTGGCCCGGAGAGATCCCGCCTGGCTAGGAGCTGGAGTGGGTGGAGGACGATGAATGAAGGCATCATGACCGGCCTCTCGTGGTGTTTTCGCGTTCCGCTTAGTTCATTTCCGCTATTTTAAAAACTCTGAACTGCGTTGTCATGTCAAAGACTTCGGTTTGTAATAATTAAACCCTTAAGGGTAAATTCCGGATGTTAATTACTCCCTCCAGTTTGGTAAATGAAGTCGTTTAGGACAGCGACACGGTCTCCAAAGTACAACTTTGACTTCTTATTTTTATAAAAGTATTTGTTAAAAACTAACATGTGTATACTTTTATGAAAGTATTTTGCAAGACAAATCTATTTATGTAGTTTTCACATTTCCAAACTCAATGACTTAAAAGTTATTCATGATTTATATTCCCAATGTTGGACTCAAATCATGTCCAAAACGACTTCATTTACCAAACTGGAGGGAGTATGTTTTGTCTCTGGACTCGCCTTCGCGTGAGTTTTAATGCATATATGTCGATCCTTGTTGCTGTATAAGTGATTTACCGGGCATTAACCCGACGACTAACGACAGGATGATACTTTATTATTGCTTAATGACCAAAGTGGATTGGTTTAGGCGATAGTACGGTATTTTCCTGGGCGGGTTGTCACAGAAGTGGTCATGAAATTTTTGTTCTAATTGTTCCCATGTACGAATAGAGTTAACAGGTAATGAAGCCAACCATGAAAAAGCATTGCGAGTTAAAGATAAAGAAAATAAGTGTACTCTTATTTCCTCTATGGCACTAGCTTCTCCTAGTTGAACAAGATATTGACTACCATGCTCCCACGTAGTTTTGCTATCATCCCCATTAAACTTCACAAATTCAGGATAACGCCGACCAATGGGATAGGGAACCGAAACAAAACTAGAAGGATACAGTTTTCTATATGAAAGATTTTTATTTTCACTTCTATCCCATAGTCATCTTTCATTTGTTTAGCAAGATTAGCATAAACCTATCAATGACTTCCTTGATGGTGGTTGGCATTGGCATAGTGGAAGCATTTGATTGCATCATATTCGGTTGTGTGTACGAGCCAGAAGTATGGTGTTGCAAACGGCTATTAACTTGGGGATTAGGTGCTTAACCATACCCAACATCTACCTCAAACAGAACCATAATTGGAACACCTTGAGCTACTGAAGTATTCCCACCAGATCGGCCAGAAGCAGCCTGAACTGGAGGAATAGTAACTATAGGTTCCGGAGATGAGGAAAAGGCACCATAGCGCCAGCACCGGTCGGACCCATCGGTCTGACCGGTCTGTTCGGACCAAACGGCGGCGGTGGTGTTTGTCCCGCAAAATAATTCAACAACATACCATACTGAGGATTAATTGTTTGTGCAACTAATGAATTAATAGGTGGGGTATGAGGTGCCACAATTTTAGAACCCGATGCAATATTATCATCACCCTCTATCCGTTTACCAAGACTCTTATCTACCATGTTTTGCATATTTGCAATCATCGATAAACGAAAGCTATCCATAACGGTAGTAAGATCATTAACCGTAACAAAAGAGGATGGAGATAACGATGTGCTCACATTGGGTGGTACCTCAGGCGGTGGAGTGTCGAAGGTGATGTCCTTGATCTTCTTCACCTTGCCTTCGTGATTCTTCTTGAAGTGCGACAAGTAGTGAAGTCGATCCTCTTCAGCCTTCTTCTTCATGCGCTCTTCTAATTCTTGGCGATCTCGTTCGGCCTTTTGCTTCATGAAGTCCTCCATAGCTTGACGATCTTCAGGTGAGAGCTCTTCATCCGTGAAGTTGATGATGTTTCCCTTGTTCATCTCACACTGAGACATGTCACCGGAGTTAGATAGATCAGTTAAGATAGCCAGATCTCCGTTCCCCAGCGGAGTCACCAATTTGTTGGCACTGTTATTATGCAGAGTAACTAAATATTCCTCAGACAAAGTGTTGGCACCTTTTGGAGCCAACATCACGCAAAGGCAGCTGTCGCGGTGCCTCTGCGTCGACCGGTCAGACCAGTGGGGTAGACCGGTCAGACCGGTCGCTTGAAGAATTTCGGCGGTAGACCTCCGAACGTAGCCCGGGTAGGATCCCGTCAGGGAGACGCACGTAGGGTTGCTCTAGGGTCGGCAAGGCCACCTAGAACGCCTTCAGACGTCGCGGAGACGAAGGAAGAACAACAAGTAGTAGATTGGAAAAGTTGGGAAGAGGTAAAAGTAAATACGAGACAAGAGGTAAATAGATTTGATCGATTGGATGATGAACCCCAATTTGTCGTGGCCCTTTATATTTATAGGGTGGGAGGTCTTGCCCCGCAAGGAAATCCTTTTACAAGCCTAATGTATCAGGACTCCTCAATTTGGCTCGGAATCGGAGAGGCACCGGTCTGACCGGTGAAGGGCACCGGTTAGACCGGTGCACTCGGCATGTAGATCTTGGAAAAGTCATATCTCCCTCGTCTGGACTCCGATTTGGACGTTGCACATATGGATTTTGATCTACTCAACGAGACCTATCCAATGGTGAAGTCCAAATAGGATTTCGTGGACTTTGACCACACCGGTCTGACCGGTGGGGCCCATAGGTCTGACCGGTCGGATGAGACCTGTCAATTTTGGGTGTGAACACAAAGTCATTTGCTTAAATACTCCATCTGCGAAAAATCAAAATCACACCATTATACCATTTTTTAATTATGTTCAGCTGTTATCGATCCATGGCACCATGACTTGCATGAGAATGACTGTGCATCGTAGTACTTAAGAAAGCAGAACATAGAACATAAAATCAGGAGTCATCAGGACGAGATTGATTGAACCTGGATTTTGTTATTCGAATTCGCTATATATATGAAAGGATCGGAGACAGCTAGCAGATATACAAAGGATGAGAAAATGTTGCATCTTGGATATTTATATATTTGGTATGATTTTCAAGTTTCCAGCTCGCCACAAGGTTGGTATTGTGATCCGGGAGGATAAATGAATAAAAATCCCAACGGTTATTGTGTAGAGCATATTTCCGCAGGACCATGAATTGAACCAGCCACCCAGGGGCCCAGGGCTACCATTTTTTCATCATGCCCTAGGACGTACGGGATAGTTTCTATACCCAAACAAAAGATCAAACAATGAATCTTTTTATGCATTACATAATGGAGGCGTTTTTGATACTCAAGCCAAATGTGTCACAAATAAAACAATTTCAGGAATACGATGAATTGGTTTTCTTTATTAAAAGAAAATACCATTGTGGTCGTCGTATGCAAACACATAGCTTTCAAAAGTTCAAACATCATCAAAAGCTAGAGCCAAATTAGGATAGTAAGTTCATGATTCGCGTGGAAAAAATCACATAAAATTCATGTCATCAAGATGGACATTATATCTATACGGCCGGGATATATTCCCCAATACAGTCGCAGGTACCGATGATGTGACACATTCAGTATTTCAGATCGTTATCGACCCATGAGACTATGCATGACTCAGGAAACAAAACATAGAGCATGCATCATCAAAATCAGGAGTAAGGGACTAGCTAGTAGAACGAAATTGCCTGGATTTTGTAATTCGAATTCACTATTTGAGGAGACAAACAGATGTAGACAATGAAAAAAATAGATAAAATAATGTTGCATCTCTGATATTTATGTATGCCATCACTAATACTCCTAGTTTGCATCCATTGCATGATGGATCCATGCAAGGTGCAGGCATGATTAAAATCGAATCTTAAATCTGCAGCAAACCCAAAATCCCTCCCAGTAATACCACCTCACATTACTATACCCGAGCCAAATCCCCAGAGGAGAAAAAAAGGAAGAAGAATGAGGGAGCGAAATTCTAAAGAGAATTAAGTACAAAGGAATCAAGAACCCTAGCTCTAGTAAGCCTATCTACCTTGCTTGCTTACTTGCTCCAAAACACATGCATGCATGGCCATGAGCTGCCTCCATGTCGTCCATATGGCCACTCTCGATCTTTGAAGCCTTCAAGCCGGCCAAGCAAAGCTGTTGCTGGCTAGAAGTGCTTGTGCTCCTCGTCACTTGAGGAAAACATCAAACCAGAAGGGCTCCGGCTCTTCCCAGAGCAGCGCCGCCGCGTAGTCTTCCTCTTCGTCGCCGTTGTACTCCCAGCCCACCTCCGTGGCAACCTCCTCCGGTGTACCCGCCTGCGGCTCCAGTAGCGACGTAGAGGATCCAACTGCGGGCGCGACGACCGCCGGCTCCTGCGGCGCCTCCATCATTGGCGGCACCGTGGTTGTCACCGTGGACGCCGTGGCCGTGCTGGCGTAGTACAGCGGCGGGGTCAGCTGCTGCTGCTGCTGCGGTGGCGGCGGCGGCAGGAGGTGGTACTGGAACTGGTGGTGGTGGAAGGCCGGCGGCGCGCCGGTGTGCTGTCGCGGCGGCGCCGGGCGCGGCAGGAGCGGGCGTAGCGCGGGCGGCGCGGACGCAGACGACGAGGAGTGCGGGTGGGAGCGCGGCGCGGCGAGCGGGGGCGGCGGCTGCGGCGGCGGGGAGGTGAGGTTGAGGTGCGCGCGCGGGCCGTAGAGGAGGAGCGCGGCGCGGTCGTAGGCGCGCGCGGCGTCCTCGGCGGTGGCGAAGGTGCCGAGCCACTTGCGGGAGCGCTTTCGGGGCTCGCGGATCTCCGCCACCCACTTGCCCCAGCTCCGCTGCCGCACGCCGCGGTACCGGAACTTGCCGTTCTCCGGCCCGCCCTTAGGCGCCTTGCCCTTCCGGCCTTCGCCGCCGCCGCCGCCGCCGCTGCCTGCCGCCGCTGCCTCGGCCGCGGCTGGGGGCGGGTTGTTGGGTTCCATGGGGGCAGGCAGCGGCGCTGGTATATGTGGACTTGTGGAGAGAGAGACAGGGGCGGGATGGTGAAGAGAGAGAGAGACCGAGGAAGGGTGGTGGGCTGGTGGCGCCGTGGGGTGTGCTTTGGGGCAAGAGCGCTAGGGATGGAGGCCGAGGTGGATGTGCTTGGTGGAGAGGGGCGGTGGTCAAATATAAAGGCCAGAGAGAGAGTGTGCGCGCGCGCAGTCTTCACCCTTCAGCATCCATCCATCCTGTGAAATGGAAAATGGAGGAGAGAGTAAAAAAAGCTTGCGTTTTCACTGTGGTATGATGCATGCATGCGGTAAATTGGTTGGAGCAAGTTTTTCAGCCAGTTCGGTTGGCTGGTGGTCGATGGTAGTCTTTGGTTTGTTGTGAGAGAAGAGAGATCTTCTTGGCTACAGTTCTCAGTGGTGGTTTGTTCTGAGAGAAAAGTACTGCTGGCTGGTGGCCTGATAAGCCAAGCGAACAAGGTGAGCCTGCACACGTATGTAGCAATTGCCTTCTTGCTTGCTGCCTGAATTGTGTGTGTGCAGTGCTGTGTTGCATCAGGAATCAGCGCATGCATGCAGAGCATCTCTGTGCTGATGACTTGATCTCAGTTGATGTGCCTAGCTACCAGTACTACGACGATCTTGCATCCATCACTTCGCTTGGATCGGCCATCCAACAGAACGAGATCGCCCCCGCTGGCTTCTTCGTGTTTCCAACCACGCTCGATCTGTCATCGTCTCATCGACTTTTTGATTGAAGTTCTCTCGGAAATGACTGCACGCAGCGGTCAACTCCATTTCCCAGTGCCATCGAGTAATGAAGACTCCGGGTTCACATGTCAGACCATCACACTCGTCTTCTCCTTCAAAATAGAATGTTCCTACTTCCTCACCCTCATTCTCTCCTTTATATCCTTTCCTCCCGCACAAATGCTCCTTTATATTTCTCCTTTATCCCAACAACCACTCGTGGGACCCATACGTCAGCCTCACCCCCACCTACCCCCTCCCTCCTCAGCCCACCTCGCTCCTTCCGCCTCTCTCGCTCCTCCACCGGTCCATGGACCTCCATCTACGCCGGCGGCCCCTCTCCCTCCCCTGTGCTGATGTCTTTGCCTCCTCCACCTTCCGCGGCGCGCTGGCGGACCCATCCCTCACCGGCCGACCTCCACCAAGCGTCGGCAACTCCTTTCCCCCAGCAGCCCCTACGCCCCGGATCGAGCGGCCCTTCGGCGGAGCTCGCAGGAGGCAGCCGCGGCGGAGCACGCAAGAGCAAGGAGGTGGAAGGAGCGAGGTGTGCGGATCTCCGACAAGCCCGTCCTCTGCACCCCCCGGCTCGCCGGCGCGCCTCCCCCCGCTCGCCCGCCCCGCGACGTCGCGTGCCTCCCCCCTCCCTCGCGACCGCCTCCGCCGCACGCCGTCCCGAGCGGATCACGGCGAACCCGAGCTACGCGCGCGCCGCGCGCGTCGGCGAGTGGGGCTCCTCTCGCTCCGGCCGCCGCCCCAACGGCCCGCGCCCCCTCGCTCCGCCTCCGCCGCGACGACCGGCGGCCCCCGCCCGTCTCCGCCTCGCCGAACGGAAGTGGCCCCCGCTCCGCCTACGGCGTGGGGATCTTGGGCGAGCGAGGGGCGCATCCATGGCCGACGGCGGGCCTTGCGGCGGCGGGGGCGGCGCGGATCCATCTAGACGAGCTCCGGTCGCGGGGGCGGCGCGGGTCCACCTCCGAGGGAGGGCGCGAGGCGTTGGGACGGGTGGGCCCGCGTGGATGCCGTCTCTCCTCCATCCCCTCCCGAACGCCCCTTAATTTGGCGTCGATCCCAGGCGACGGGAAAATGGAGGAGGCCCTCCAGGACGCCGCTGCAGGGACCGATCCTTTATCCGTCTCCTGGAGGAGACAGATAAAGGCCCCAGTGCGGTTGGTCTCAACATCCTAGTAATTCATGATCTCGCGCGATAGGCGGAAGCGAATCTAGCAGTATTTCGATGTTTACGGAGTATTACTTTTAATACAAAATGTTTGTCAATGTGTCAAAAAGCATAATTTAGTTCGCCAAATTTTTACAATTCAATCATCACATCTAATGTATTAATGTATTGACACTAATTAAAGGTATTAAATATAAATTAATAATAAAATCTATGTTATAATTTCTGAGTAAAATTGCGAGACGATTCTATTAAGTATACTAACTAAGTCATGATTAGACAATGTGCTTCTACGATAAACAATCTCTAATGACAGATTAATTACGCTTAATAGATTCATCTCATGATTTTCTGTCTTTTTATGTAATTAGTTTTATAATTAGATCATGTTAGCCCTCCTAGTGAGTCATTTACATTAATTGCTACGGTAATTCTCGCAAATTTCTCACCCATCTAAAAAACAAGGTCATTAAGGTCATGTGTAGATCAGTTGTAGATTCCAATCTGGATTGCATAAAAGCTAAAGATTGTGGGACTGTTTGGATTCATAAACTATGAATGGCTGGAATGGAGCTTTAGAAGTTAGGTTCTTTCAGCTAGTGGGATTTTGCAATTGATGTAGATGGATTGTGGAAGCTAGGTATATTTGGTTCGAAGGATGCGATAGGACATTCCCATTTTTAAGGATGTTTGGTTGAGAGATGATCCGAATGGGTCATCCTCGTAGGAGAATATTCAGGACACCTCGTCCCTCCAAATCAAGCGGACGGGGACCTTCCACTTCCACCCCGTCTCTTCTCCGTGTTCCTCCATTGTTGGCCATTGGCCGCCGCACTGGCTCCATCGACGGGCGGTTGTCGGTTCGGAAAGTAGTTCTGACACTAACTAGTAGATGCACTGAGATCGGTCTCTCGATGTCCGGTGCTAAGCAACGATGGGGCACCAGGTTTATCCTGGTTCCGACCGTGGGCCGTACGTCTAGCAGGGTTGCGCTCGTGGCACTGTATTGCAAGGCACCGTGGTGCTTGTAGAGGGGTCTACAAGCGAGGCGGGAGAGGAGGAGAAGCCTCCAAGTCCCTGCGAACTGATTGAGGTGAATGCCAATATTGTAGGTGAGTGCGAGCGAACGAGCTGATGTGCGCGCGTCGTCCGTTTGTCCCCCGCAGCTAGGGGGCCGTCTCCTCCTTTTATAGACCAAGGGGAGACGTTTTACAGTCATGCAGCACAGTTTTAGGTGTGGTGTGGCAGTATGGCGCATAGTACTTGTGATTTGATGGCCATCCTGGCAAATCTTGTCCTTGGCAGGCATCGTGGCGGCTCCTGTGCTTGTCCAGGGGTGGCTTCGAGGGTGGTCGTGCTGGAGTTCTTGCTTAGTCATCATCCGTAAACTAGCTCGAGGGTCCGGCTCACGGTGGATCACGAGCTGTATGGCCGTCGGTGTGGCAACGTCCCGTCAGCATGGGCTATCACAGTGTTGAGGATGGCCCTACAACACCTGAGTTGGAAGCACAGCGCCGGGCATGGCTGCACAGGGCCGGAGGCGGTGGAGGTGATGGAGAAGACACGCTTCGCAAGTCTTACGTCACGACATCGTCCTGGGCGGGCGCGAGTTGGTGGCCGTACACCTTTCGAGGGTGACGTCGTCCTCTTTCGAGGGGTGCGACGTGGCGGAAGTATGGGAGTGGGTGGCACATGGTCACGGAATGACACTGGCCATCTTGCACAGCACCTGCACAACGTCGAGGATGGTTGTACAGTGGCGGGTTGGTCGAACAGCGTCGAGATCTGATTCCCAGGCGGTGTCAGAAGACCGGTGTGGCGGTGGTTCGCCTTTGACCCGAGCGCCCGTGATGTGTCAAAGCTTTTAATGCCCTGGTCGGGGGAGCAGGTGCGGCACCGCGGGCCGAGGGAGACCTCGAGCGAGGCGGAGGCTTACGCGAGGGGCTGGGACCCTCGAGCGGGTCGGGAACTCGCCCGTGCGGCCAAGGCCCTCGAGCGAGGTGGAGACACATTGAAGGGGTGTCATACCCTCGAGCAGGGCGGGGGGTTTCGTGGCGTGGTGTTTGCCCCTCGAGCGAGACGGAGGTTCGCCCGAGGGGTGCCGGGCTGGCGGCTTGCTGGGCCGCTGAGGCTTTTTGGGCCGCGAGTCTTTTTTGCCTTGGGCTGCAGCCGTGCGGTGTGGGCGCAATTTGTAGTTGTGTGTTCGGTCGTTTATTTTTTTTGGGAAGGTGTGATTTCCCCCGTCATTATGGGACCTATATGGTTGTCCCTGACAGCGGTCATGCGAGAGCTGGCCGCGGGGTGCCGCACTAGCACCTTCCCTGGATGGATGGATGCTCAAGCGCTGGAACATACCAAAGAGGCGGGACTGGAGTAGAGAACACATTGTGCCACTAGGTGGGCAAGCTGGAGGTCCTCTACGGCTGTACCGCCGGGCGGGTGGCCTCAAGGGTCCTTCGCGGTCAATGGTCGTGCCGTGGGGTGGGCGACCTGGAGGTCCCTCGCGGTTGATGGTCGTGGTGCCGGGTGGGGGAGCTGAGTTCCGCCACCGGTCACCGGTGGCGGTCAGACTCGCGAGAGGGTAAGGCGGAGAATAAAGAAATAAAAAAGAAAGTCACATAATATAACTATAGCCAACGGTGTTACAAAAGGCGACCCATCCATTTTTTTCTGATCCCTCTTACCAAACACGGAACTAGATTGGACCTATCGCTCTTCAACCAAACAACATCAAATGGGGCGGTTTCGTCAAAAAAAAGAAAACAAGGACATGACTATCTCATTTCTTGTTGTCTCACAACCAAACGGACCGATCTAAAGCAAAAGTCAGCATATTTGGGTTCAATGCTGGATTTCAGAATCTAGTGGGATTCAACGAGCCTAAATATATGCATATAATTAATTAGCTTAGATTAATTGTAGTCAAACTTCATAAAACTTTGATTTTGTTCAAGCCCTATTCTGATAATGTGGATGGACAGTGGTTCTTACGCATGTTCTTTTGTGCAATGAAGCTTGAAGCATAAATCAATTTCTTAGTAAGTTTCCATGATACCACTTCCTATGATTTATATCATGAGACCACCTCCATCATGATCTAGGACTAGGTTGATGTCTTTCCCACAAAGGAAGTTGTCAAACCATTGCATATTTGCATGCATGCTGCACACCTATGTATGATCCAGCTGGAAAGACTCCAAAAGCAAGTGCACGTAGGTGCAACATACTTACAGACATGTGTACTCGTGTATGTGAGCGTGCGTCTATTGCGTGGTTTGCAAAAAAATCGACTGCAAATAGGAAAGGCGTGAGCACTGTGGGTATTGTTTATGGGCGTGGTAGTACGCGGGGAGACCCAGCTCGTCTGATTTGTTCGTTACGAATGGATGTACAGTTCGAGTCACGCGACAGATGCGCGTGGACATAGCAAAAGGAAAAACCAAAACTTTAATAAAGTCCAGAAGAGACAATGGGACGGATGCATCGGGAACGATCAAAGAGGTTTCTTGTAGAAATGTTGACGAATGTAGGGGCCTTTAGTCTCGATTGGTAGAGCTTTTAGGTCTCTCAAGTTTAACAGAGATTGATGATTAGAGACAAAAGATCTCCCTTGTACTCGGCTGAACGAATCTTGACTAAGAGTCTCATCTTTTTTTTTTCAATTTGAGCGTATATTCTAATTGTTGTCTCATCTGTATATGTACTTATACGTATTTGCACTTAGTATCTATGTATACGTGTGTGTCTATATATATAACCAGGGGAAACCCGCTTAAAACCTGAAAAAACGCAAAACACAAATCAACTCGCACACCTAAAACACATACACAGCTCAACCACGACCCTGGTGGCCCCCGCGGCCCGCCAGTGCAACACAGCGGACGCCCCTCGAGTGAGGTCCGCCTCGCTCGAGGGATAGACGCTCCCTCGGGCGGGGTCCGCCTCGCTCGAGGCCTTTACGCCCCCTCGGGCGGGGTCCGCCTCGCTCGAGGGATCAACCCCGCCCCTCGAGCGCGGTCCGCCTCGCTCGAGGGCTGAGGGCCCCCTCGGGTGGGGTCCGCTTCGCTTGAGGGCACCCATGCGCGCATTTCCTACGCTCCCGCACACACCTGTTCCCGCACGCGCGTACGAGCATTTAATGCTCTGACGCCACAGGGCCGCGCCACTACTCTGACACGCTTGGGAATCACGCCCCAGCGCTGTTCCGCCAACTCCCGGGGGGAGGCCATCCCCGCCGCTGTTCAGCATTGTGCGACAAGGCCGGTGTCAGCTCTGTGACACTGTGCCGCCTACCACCGTACGACTAACGCGCCGCGCCCTCGAAGGGGGCCGGCGGCACCCTCGAATATCTTCTACGTGCTTATACAGGGCCACACCATGACGTCAGGCCGGCGGGATCGGTCATCCCCGTCGCTGTCAGCCCTGTGCCGCCATCCCCGCCACTGCCGTACCACGCCGGACACCGTGGCAACATCCCAGCGCGGTTGGGGCGTACGGGGACAAGACATCGCCACAACGGCCACTGTGCCACCTACGGGCCCCCTGTCAATGGCACCCTCGAACCGGCCCACCACGACGGCCGGTCAACCAACCGCTACACCGCCGCCCTCGAAGCCGCTCCTGTACGATCACAGGAATGCACCACGACGCCTCAACGGGAGCGGGATTCGCCAGGACGGCCGTCAGCTCCGCATCACTGTTTGCCATACCTCCACACGTAGAGAAATAGTTTGGCATGCATGTAAACTGCTCCCTCCTTGGCCTATAAAAGGAGGGGCAGTCCCCCCCAGCCGCGGGGACACGGGACGACGGATAGCGATCACTCACACGCCCTCCGCCTTTTCCACGATATTGGCACTTGCCTCAATCGACACCTCCGGGACTTGGAGGCCACGCCTTCTCTCCCGCCTCGCTTGTAGCCACCCCTCTACGAGCACGACGGTGCAAGCAATACAGTGCCCCGAGCACACCACTGCTAGACGTACGGCCCCGACCGGAACCAGGATAAACCAAGTGTCTTTAGTTGCTTAGCATCGGAAATCGAGAGGCAGATCTCAGCGCTCATTACTAGTTAGTGTCGGGACTACTTTCCGCACCGACAGTTGGCGCGCCAGGTAGGGGAATCGCGCTGAAGATCGGCTCGTCACCAGCCCTCTCGATGGTGATTCGCACCGAGTACCGCGGCCAGAGGTATTCCATGGGCAGCTCGGACCCCCTCCCGTCCGGATTTGAAATCCGGTTCGGGAGCCTGAACTTCCAGACTACGGGGAACGGCTACCTCATGCGCCTCACCAACCGTGAGGAACTCCGTGTGCGACGCCAAGTCGGGTCAGTCCCGGTCGCCGCCGCACGCGTCGCCGCGACGCCCGGCGCCGCCGCCGCGGACGCCGCGGGTCCCCTCGGTGCCGCCGACGCTCCGGCCAACGCTCACGGCGCAGCACGGACGGAGCGCCGACATGCCGCACACGTTGCCTCGCAAGGCGACGCGCCCTCCGGGCCGAGACGACGGCCGCTCCGGCGGGGGAGCGCTCGGTCTCGGGGACCGCGCTTCCCCATCGGTCCGTGCGGCGCTACGACGCCGTACGTCGCCTCCGCCAACACCAACGCGGCAACGCGCGGGGGTTCGCCCTGGCCGCCATGTTCCGGCCGCCAGGGATCCCAGCGCCTCCGCCGGCGACGAGTCATCCCAAGGCTCCGCCCGCGAGCTGCCACCCGCCACTTCGCACGGGTATGCGGAGTGGGATTTCTCCGGTGTACCCGACCCAGTGATGTTCCGGCGGTTCCTTGACGCCACAGACTACTGGCTCGGCTACTCCGACGACTCCAGCGCCGGGAGCTACGACCCCGCGCGGGAGTGTTGCGTCGTGATCACTAACGATCAGGCGAACGCCGCTAACGCGGCAGAAGCTAGCGATGGAGAGGTTCCCCTCGGTCCGGGGACTGGATCACGCCTGGCTGCGGGGCCAAGCGCCCCTCCCTCCTCACCACCGAGGGGGACGTCAACGCGCAGTTGGCTCAAGCACGCGAGCTTGAAGCCAAGCTCGCGGAGGAGTACCGCGCGGTGCGGCTCCTTCGAGCCTCCATCACCGGGGAAGCCTCCGTGCGCGGCAAACGCGCACGGGAGTTGGGCCGACAGGACCGCGATCGCATCAACGCCGACTTCAACGTCGACGATCCGAGCACGCCCCCGCGAGCGAGCCAGAAGCTCATCACTGCCGCAACGCTGTTACGGGCCATGCCCGCCCCCTCGACGCCCGAGGCATGGAACCTGCACCGCGAGGCGCAGGCGCTTATCGAGCAAGCGGCCGTCCAACATGCCGAAAGCTCGGCGTCCTGCATCCGCCAGTAGGGGAGCGCGCGGGATGACGGGGGTGCGCAAGGCCCCGAGCCCTTGGTGCACACGGGCGACGCACCGGAGCGTCCCGCCAACCCGGGGCATACACCGGCCAAGGAGCGGCTCCTCAACACACGCGGGCAAGCCCAAGATGGCGACGCCCGCAACGTCATCAACGCCCGGCGGACAGGAAACGCGGAGACGCGGGCAACAGCGGGCTACCACCCACGACGGGGTGGGCGCTACGACAGCCAGGAGGACCGCTCACCGACGTCGGAGCCACCGGGAACCCGCGTGTTCTGCCAGGAAATCTGCACTGCGAGCTTCCCTCAGCGCTTCCGCCAACCCACGTCGATTGACAATTACAACAGGGAGACGGACCCCCGCGTATGGCTCAACGACTACCGCCTGGCATGTCAGCTGGGCGGGGCCACCACCGACGAGGTTATCATCCATAACCTCCCCCTGCACCTCGCCGACTCGGCGCGGATGTGGCTCGAGCACCTGCCGGCCAACTAGATCCACAACTGGGACGATCTGGTCCGCACCTTCGTGGGGAACTTCCAGGGCACATACGTGTGCCCTGGAAACTCCTGGGATCTGCGCGCATGCACCCAGAAGCCCGGTGAGTCGCTCCGGGACTTCATACGGCGCTTCTCCAAGCGCTGCACGGAGCTCCCGAGCGTGGCCCAGTCCGAAATCGTGCATGCCTTCCTCGAGGGCACCACATGCCGAGACCTCGTACGCGAACTCGGGCGCAGCCCGACGGCCAATTCGAACGAGCTGTTCGACATCGCCACCAGCTTTGCCTCAGGCGAAGAGGCAGTGGGAGCAATCTTCGACGGCAAAAAGGGCAAGCGCGTGGACGATGCACCCGCGGAGGGCAGCAAGTCCAAGGAGCCCCACTAGAAGAACAAGTGGGGCAAGAAAGGAAAGAAGTCGCGCCGCGAGGCGCGCGAGCAGGGGCGCGACGACGACGACGAAGCTCTTGCTGTTGACCCAGCTCGACGGGACCCTCGAGGCCCTGGGGTGTTCGACGACATGCTGAAAAAGCCATGTCCCTACCACAAGACGCCGGTCAACCACGCCCTCGAGCAGTGCGACATGCTCAAGCGGTTCTACGGCCGTGTCGCAGCGAAGGACGGCGAGGCCAAGAAGGATGGGGGTGACGACGACACCGCTGGCTTCCCCGATGTGGAGAACATCTTCCTCATCTTCGGGGGGCCGACCGTCGACATATCTAGCCGCCAACGCAAGCGGGAGCGGCACGAGGTCCTTGCCACGGAGAAGGCGCCTCCCTCCTTCCTCGACTGGTCGGAGGACACCATCACGTTCAGCCGCGAGGATCACCCGAACCGCATCCCCAACTCGGGTCAGTACCCGCTGGTGGTCGACCCGGTCATCGGGAACGCGCGGTTCTCGAAGGTGCTGATGGACGGAGGCAGCAGCCTCAACATCCTCTACGCGCACACCTTGCGCCTGTTGGGGACCGGGTTGGACCAGCTGCGGCCCAGCACGACGCCATTCCATGATGTCGCACCGGGCAAGCGCGTCCAGCCCCTCGGGTAGATCGACCTGCCAGTCTGGTTTGGCACGCCAGACAATTTCCGCAAGGAAACACTCACCTTCGAGGTGGTGGGATTCCGGGGCGCGTACCACGCCATCCTTGGGCGGCCGAAGTTCATGGTGGTCCCCAATTACACCTACCTCAAGATGAAGATGCCGAGGCCGAAGGGTGTCATCACCGTCGGCTCGTCGATCGAGCACGCGTTCGACTGCGATGTCGAGTGCGTGGAGCACGCGGAGGCTCTAGCACTGGACGAAGCGCTCGTGGCGAACTTGGAGAAGCTGGTCAACGAGGACCTCGACTCCGCCGCCAAGCATGCCGGCAGCTTCGAGGCTGCCGAGTAGACCAAAGAAGTGCCCCTCGACCCTGCTGCCCCCGAGGGCAAGGCGTTGAGGGTCAGTTCCACCCTCGACCCGAAATAGGAAGTGGTGCTCGTCGACTTTCTCCGCGCCAACGCCGACATCTTCGCGTGGAGCCCCTCGGATATGCCAGGCATTCCGAGGGAGGTCGCCGAGCACTCCCTTGACATCCTACCTCACTCCCGCGCCATGCAGCAACGGCTGCGCCGCTTCGACGAGGAGCGGCGCCGGGCGATCGGAGTAGAGCTGCGAAAGCTCCTCGAGGCCGGATTCATCAAGGAAGTGTTCCACCCTACGTGGCTAGCTAACCCTGTCTTAGTTAAGAAAAAGAATGGGAAGTGGCGGATGTGTGTAGACTATACCAGTTTGAATAGAGCATGTCCTAAAGTTCCTTTTCCTTTGCCACGGATCGATCAAATCGTCGATTCGACCGCCGGGTGCGAATTGTTATGTTTCCTTGACGCCTATGCCAGGTACCACCAAATAAAAATGAAGGAGTCTGACCAGCTCACGACTTCATTCATCACGCCGTTCGGGATGTATTGCTACGTAACAATGCCATTCGGTCTCCGAAACGCGGGCGCTACATACCAGCGATGTATGCAGCACGTTTTCGGAGATCACATCGGGCGAACCGTTGAGGGATACGTAGACGATATAGTTGTGAAAACCAGGAAGGCGGACGACCTGGTTAACGACCTTCGCATCGCGTTCGGATGCCTACGGGCCAACAGGGTAAAATTAAACCCCCAAAAATGTGTTTTTGGTGTGGCGCGGGGCATGCTGCTAGGATACATCGTCTCCTAGCGAGGCATCGAGGCCAACCCTGAAAAGGTTGCAGCCCTCGAACGAATGAGTCCGATTCGGGACCTCAAGGGGGTCCAAAAGGTGTTGGGGTGCCTTGCCGCCTTGAGCCGCTTCATCTCGCAGCTCAGTGAGAAAGGCCTGCCCCTCTACCGGCTCCTGAAGAAGCACGAGCGGTTCTCCTGGACCGTCGAGGCCCAAGAGGCGCTTGACAAGCTGAAGGCGACCCTCGCCCACGCTCCAATCCTTACACCGCCTCAGGACGGTGAACCTCTGTACCTCTACGTAGCCGCGACCACCCAGGTGGTTAGCGCCGTCATCGTCGTAGAGCGCACGGAGGAGGGGCACGCCCTGCCGGTCCAGCGGCCGGCGTACTACATCAGCGAAGTCTTGTCCGAGACCAAGGCGCGCTACCCACAAGTCTAGAAGCTGCTTTACGCAGTGGTCATCGCGCGGCGCAAACTCCGCCACTACTTCGAGGCTCACCCGGTCACGGTGGTTTCCTCCTTTCCGTTAGGAGAAATCATCCGGAACCTAGATGCAGTAGGCAGGATTGCCAAGTGGTCAGTGGAGCTGATGGGCGAAACGCTCGCCTACGCGCCGCGCAAAGCCATTAAGTCCCAAATCTTGGCGGATTTTGTTGTCGAGTGGACGGACACGCAGTTGCCGCCGCCACAGATCCAGGCCGAGTGCTGGACTCTGTACTTCGACGGTTTGGTGATGAAAAAAGGCGTGGGAGCGGGCCTACTTTTCGTCTCACCCTTGGGGAGCACATGAGATACGCCGTGCATCTCCACTTCCCCGCGTCAAACAACATGGCCGACTACGAGGCCCTCCTTTGCGGCCTCAAAATCGCCACTGAGACGGGCATCAAGTGCCTCGATGTGAGGGGAGACTCAAAACTCGTGATCGACCAGGTCATGAAGAATGCGAGCTGTCACGATGACAAGATGGAGGCGTACTGCAAAGCTGTGCGAGCCCTCGAGGACAAGTTCTATGGCATAGAACTTAACCACGTGCCTCGCCGGTACAACGAGGAGGCGGATGAGCTCGCCAAAATCGCGTCGGGGCGAATCACTGTCCCCCCGAACGTTTTTGCGCGAGACATCGCCCAGCCATCCATCAACCTCGAGCCATGCCCCTCGAGCCGTGAATAACCCTCGGGGGCTCCCTCGAGTCCAACAGGCGTGGAGCCCATGGACGAGGACCCCTCGAACGAGGCGTACATGCTCTCCCTGCTCGAGGGGTACGACGCCGCCGAGGCCGAGGCCATGGACATAGAGCCGGCCCCCAACGAGGAGGACTGGCGCGACAAGTATATCGCCTGGATGGATCAAGGGGAACTCCCCTCGGACTGATCTGAGGCTAGGCACATCGCCAGGATGGCCAAGTCATTCGCTCTCGTCGACGGCGAGCTATACAAGCGCGCCGCGTCCGGCATCCTGCAGCGATGCGTGCCCATCCCTCAGGGGCGCGAGCTCCTCCGGGATATACATGCGGGCGTGTGCGGCCATCACGCAGCACCCCGCACCCTCGTGGGCAGTGCGTTCCGCCAGGGCTTCTACTGGCCCACCGCGGTCGCCGACGCCAGCGAGATCGTGAGCACCTGCGAAGGGTGCCAGTTCTACGCCCGCAAGTCCAATCTCCCCGCGCACGTCCTGCAGACCATCCCCGTCATGTGGCCTTTCGCTGTGTGGGGACTGGACATCGTCAGGCCCTTGCGAAAGGCACCTGGGGGCTACACCCACCTTTTGGTCGCTATCGACAAGTTCTCCAAGTGGGTGGAGGTGCGCCCCATCACAAATCTCAGGGCGGAGCAGGAAGTGACGTTCTTCACCGACATTGTCTACCGCTTCGGAGTGCCCAACTCCATCATCACCGACAACGGGTCCCAATTCACGGGCAGGAAATTCCTAGAGTTCTGCGACAAGTTCCACATACGCGTGGACTGGGCAGCCGTGGCGCATCCGCAGACCAATGGCCAAGTGGAATGCGCCAACGGCATGATCCTACAAGGCCTCAAGCCCAGGATTTTCGACCGACTGAACAAGTCTGGTCGAAAATGGCTTCAAGAGCTGTCGGTGGTTGTGTGGAGCCTCAGGACCACCCCAAGCAGAGCCACTGGGTTCACCCCATTCTTCCTAGTCTACGGCGCGGAGGCTATCCTCCCTACAGATCTGGGATACGGGTTGCCTAGAGTTCGAGGCTACGACGAAGGCGCCAACCAGCGAGCCCGCGAGGACTCACTGGACCAACAGGACGAGGCCCGAATTGTGGCCCTGATGCACTCTGCAAGATATCAACAGGCTCTGAGGCGCTACCAAGCCCGGAAGGTGCGACGACGAGACTTCAGCGACGGGGACCTGGTCCTAAGGCTACGCCAAGACAATCGAGGCCGCCACAAGCTGTCGCCCCTGTGGGAGGGCCCTACATCGTGGTGAAGGTGCTCAAGCCCGGCACGTACAAGCTGGCCAACGAGGACGGCGAGGAACTCACCAACGCTTGGAACATCCAGCAGCTACATCGCTTCTGCCCTTAGCGAGCATTTCCAAGTTTTTTGTTGTAAATTACATGCCCAACACCCCAATTGGCAACCTAGATGTAAAAATCAACAAGTCAATAAAGTAAAAGGGCGACTCGGCTTTCCCCAGAAAACCAAGTCACCCTCGGGGGCTACTGCGGGGGGCATCCCCCCCAAAGAAATGGTCCCATTTTTTCGCAAAAAAATCGCAAGTGCACTAAGTACGACTCGACCTGAGCCTCGAGTGGATTTAGGCGGGGCACGGGCGGCCAAGCGGGAAGGACGCGCGAGCCAGTGATAGCCTACGCCTCCGCGAGGATACGACCCTTCTCTCTCGTCTCTGGACCAGCGGGCTACCCGTGAAAATGAACTTCCCCGACCCGAATTCACCCAGGCAAAGGAAAAAACAGAACAACGTGACAAGTGAAATAAGAAACATCACTTACATTTACAAGTGTTAAAACATCTCAAAAGGACACTTGTTTATTTACATGGCCACATGGCTCGAATTCTAACACTTAAACAAAAAAAGGGTTTCGGCGCCCAGGGGTCTTCAGGCTTGGGGCTCGCCGGCGTCTGGAGCATCGGGGAACAAGAAGTCCACGAAGTCTTCAGCAAGCGTCTCGGCGGCAGCGGCGGCAAGCGCGTCCGCGCGCTCCATCGCCACTTCATCTTCAACGCCGACTGGGACAACGTAACCCGACGCCACGGCCTCGAAGTCCACCTGGTAGTGGGACCCCACCACGCCGAGAGCCTTCTGGACGCCCAGGTGAAGGGCGCGGAGCATACGCCTCGAGACATACCCGCCGAGGGCACGCAGGCGACTTGCCAGTGAGCTCCCGGCTTGCGCTTCACCTTCCTCGACTGCCTGGCAGGTCTCGAGAGCAGCGGCCCGCAGCTCCCCAACTCCTGTTCCGCGGAGTTGTAGGCCTCACTCATGGTCTCGGCCTAGGTGGTCGCATGCCCCAGGGCGGTCCGCAGGCCTGGAAGCCACGAACAAGGAAGATCAAGATGGGAGCGAATCCCCGAAGGGAAGATCAACAAAACAGAGAACGAATCAACAAATAAAAACCGGACGAAAGCAAACTTACCTTCAACCTGCTTCTTCTCCACCTCGAGGGACTGGCGCGTCTCCTCAGCCTCGCGCTGCAGCTTGAGGTACGAGGCCTCCTGCTCCTCGAGGGACTGGCGCTGGTCCTCGTGCGAGATGCTGATCTGCACCAGCTCCCCGTTGAGGCGTGACACCTCCTCCTCCTGCTTCTTGAGCGTGGCCCGCGCCTCCTCGAGCGCGGCACGCTCCCGCCGGAGTTGGTCCAGCGCTTCCTTGCGTGCCATGCGCCCCTGCTCGAGCGCGGCCGGGCCTCGACGAGTGCGGCCCGCTCCTGCTGAAGCTGGCCTTCCGCACCTTGGCGTGCGGCTCGCTCCTGCCAGAGCTGCTTCTCCGCCGCGGTGAGCGCGGCATCCTTGTCCGCCAGGGCTGTCTTCAGCCCCTCAGCCTCCTCAAGCTCCACGCGGCCCCGTTGGAGCTGGGTGTGGGCGGTGACGACCTCCGCCTCCCATGTCGACGCGAGGGAGCGCGCCCCCTCTAGGTCCTCACGAGCCCGGCGCAGCGCGTCATCCCGCTTCAGTAGCGCCGTCCGCACCCTCTCGACCGCAGAGGCGCCTTCCCCGGCCTGGGTGCCCTGCTCCGGGGGCAGGTCTAGCAGGGCCTCAGCCCTGTACGCCAGCCACGGGTCAGGAGACCTCAGGGCCTCGACGAGGGCGTCCAGGGCCTCGTACTGCCCCCGGTACCATTGAAGGTCAACGTCGAGGCGGTCGAGGGCGTCGTACCGATCGCGAGCCCGACGCTCCAGCTCCTACCACCAACAAGCGAGGCAAGAAGAGCGAGCGTCAGAAAAAGCGCGAACACAGAAAAAGCGAGAGAAGGAATCTCGAAAACCCACGAAACCCAGCTAACCTGGAAGAGGCGCCACGTCGGACCGCTGTGGATCCACAACGCCTCGTTCAACGCCCGGTTGAGCGAGGCGCCGTGGTCGCGAAGCTCCTGCCAGAGCCCTTGCTCCGCCTGAGCCTCGATGAAGTGGGTCGGCTGGGCGTCGGCGTGCTCCCGCTCCTGCTCCAGGCGCGCCGTGGGTCCAGCAAGCGAAGACGAGGCCCCCGGCGCCGTCCGCCGGGCGCCCCGGCGTCGCGCCAACGTCGCCTCGGGCCACGAGAGCCCCCGCCAAGCCCTCGGGGCCGACACGGGCGCGCTCGCCCACCTGGTCCTAGCCCGGCGGTGGGACGTAGTCGTCGGTGGGGATCTCCACCACCGCCGCCCATGGGCCGCCGGGGCCGCGGTGCACTCCGGCGAAGTTGGCGGTGCGGCGACCGCCACGGCGCAAAGGGCCGCCGCCGCCGTTGACGCCGCCGGCGGCGCGCTCCACCACCGGTGTCGCCTGGCCGCGGCTCCGCGGCCGGCCGCCGCCTATCGCGCCTCCGCGGCCACCGGCGCCGGCTCCGTAGTCGTCGCCATCGGCCGCGGCTTCGTGGCCTCGGCCACGCCGTGCGAGCCGCCGCTCGCCGCCGGCCGCCATGCTCGCGGCCGCCCGCGAGGCCCTTGACGAGCGCCACCTGGTGGGGACGACCGTGTCCGTCCTCAGCACCTTGGCAGGCGCGAGAGGGGGCATGGTGGGCGCCACCCTGCGAACACGAAGACAAGAAACTTAGGTCCTGGCCAATCTAAAAACACGGTTGAGGGGAAGCAATCGCCTACCTCAGGGTGGAAAACCCCCTTTTCCTTTTCCCCGGGGGCTCAACGGACGTTGTTGCCGCTACCGGTGTGGCCGCCGCCGCACCCCCGGCCATCTCCGCGGCGCGCGCCGCCGCCCCTCGTAGGTTGCCTGGCGGCGGGCGCTCCTGCACCCGCCCCAGGCGCCGTCTCTTCCGCCGCCTCCACGGCTCTCGGCGAGGGGGGTGAAGGCTCCCACCTCTCGAGGGGAGCCCGGCCCCCATCACTTTCCTCCTCCTCGCCTGACGACGAGTACTCCTCGGTCCCAGGTGAGGAGAGGCCCTGCTCTTCATGCAGTCGGAACTCCTCGCTCCTCCTTTCCCGCCGCTCCCGTCGCCGGATGCTCCGCTCCCTCTTGCGCGCCGCCCGCTCCTGTTCTCGCCGCTGTGCCGCACGCGCGTGTGCTCGAGCTCGGGGCGTAGGCGGGTCGGACCGCGCGGAGTTCACGGCCCTTCTCTGCAAGGAACAAGCAAAACTTCAAGACACGCTGATATCCCGCGAACCGGCAGAACAAGGGAAGGCAGAAGTCCACTCACCAACGGGCCGACGGGGAGCATAGTGAACGCCCAAAGGGCCGCGTCATCGTTCCGGCCGGTCATGAGGTCGATGGCGCGTCACGCCCGTGTAGCCACGTACTCCCGCGGGAAGAGTCCCGGCATCAACCGCGACTGCGCCAGCGCGACGGGGTCCGCGTCCTCGTGCATCTCGAAGATGCGGAGCGGCCTCTCCATCAGGGGAACGATCCGCCGGTGATGGAGGTTCACGAGGACGCACCCCGCGGTCAAGCCATCGTCCACCAGGGCCTTCAACGCGGCCAGGAGCGAATCCAGCCGTGTCTGGTGCGAAGGCGGGGACACCCCGTGATGCCAGGAGTCGGCCTTCTCCATCAGCACCTTGCCGGAGTAGGGGGGAAGGCCGGCGCCATCGTTGCGGAGGTAGAACCACCCCCGCTCCCACTCCACGTTGTTGGAAGTCATTGTGCAGGGGATGTAGAGCTCCCTGCGCGTGTTCCGCAACTCGATCGTCATCCCGCCGGCGCGCACCGCGCGGCGGATCTTCGGCTCCGGCGTAGTCAGCGTGTGCAGCTCCGTGCGGAAGAGATGAACCCAGAGATCCCAGTTCACTGGGATCCCCAACAAGCCCTCGCACACGCCGACGAACGTCACCGCTTGCGAAATCGCGTTCGGCGTGAAGTTGTGCAGCTCCACGCCGTAGTGGTAGCACAACGCGCGCATGAAGCGACTCACCGGCACCGCGAAGCCGCGCTCGTGGAAATGGATGAAACTGACGGCGTAGCCATACGGCGAGTTGGGCTCCCGCTCGCTCGGCTGCGGCATGATCCACGCCGCGGGACGCCCATCTACGTTCGCCACGAGCTGGCTGGTGGTCACCAGCTCGCTCAGGGAAAGCCTCGTCGCCGTCGAGCGCGGCCATGGCAACGGGTCGATGATGGTGATGGGCTGAGGAGGAGCCATGCGGATTGGCGAAGGAACGCAGAGTGTGGAGCGAGAACTATGCAACGGTGAGAGAGCAAGTGCGGCTTTGGGGCGGGAGCGCAAGGGGCGAGGATGGCAAATGCTAAGTTTGGAGGTAAAGATTCGCCTCGCCTCCCTCCTTTGGATTTATAGATCCACGGAGCTGTGCTCCCCGGAACGCACGCTCTGCGTGCATTAACTGCAGGTGAAAACCTCGGTTACTGATGGGTGGGACCCACCACGACCGAGGCGGCTGCGCGCACGCACGCGCGCTATCATTACAGCGCGGCAACCGAAGAGCCGCGACGGGCCATCACGTCCGCCTGCCCACGTCGCCCACTACGCGCGCGGCGCGGCGCTTGAAAAGGCGCGCCCGCGGCGCGGGACTGTGGCCGCGACAACGCGCATTAAATGGCACGGTCCCTTACCAAGTAAGGATGACCCTCGAGCGGCCCGAGCCCCAGGCTTAAAAAACCTGACTCTCGAAGAGTGCGATTACCGACCAGTGGTCTCGAAGCCCGCTTCGTGTGAACAAGCGCCACTGGTGCCCTCGGTCTACAGAAAATTACTGATCAGCGATTCGAGGGACGGCCCGGCCGAGAGCCCTCAAAATCTGCAGATGCGAAAAGACGGGGGCACTCATCTGCCACCCCGCAACGGCCCTACTGATCAGGGGTTCGAAACCTGACCCTCGAAGGGTTCGAACAGGTGCCTCAGATCACCAGAGTCAGGGACGACGAGGGCACGCGCATTCGAGCCTTTCCTCGAGACCACCGGCTTGAGGGTGCCCCACATGTCGTGTTCGAGAGCCAGCGAGGGCAGCTAGTCGGGGGGATCCCACCGAGGGAGAGCTTCCGCGCCCTCGGTCCCTAGCGAACGGGACCGAGCCCCACCTAGCAAACCCACACAAGCGCTTTAATGGACGAGTCTCCGGACCACGAGCCTACCCTTACTTAACGGGGCATGGACGTCCACTTGAACCACCCGCTAGCAGCTTGACGAGGAATCCGCAATCCGCGACCCGATCGATGGGGGTTGCGGAAACCTCACCCTCCGTCCCGCGGAGGGACGGCGAGGGCACGTTTAGAGCAAGACGGAGAGCTCGCCCCGATCACCTCGAATGGGCCCAGGCTCGGGGGCTCGACGCACGGCTACACCTCCTGGGGTGCACCGAACGCGAGAGGTACCAGTCGCGCGCGCGTGACCGAAGCCGGCTGAAACATCGCCGATGCCGGTTGAAACAAATACCATGCCCACTGGTAAAAATTCGCGAGAAAACCCCTGCGGGAGCACTCACGCTCCTGCAGGGCTTCGGGGGCTAAACCCGCGGGTCCTCTAACGCGGCCCCACGGAAAGGCATTAGCAACCAGGAGGGAAGAATGTCCTATCAGCAGGCTCCAGCATCTGCGGGAACCTGACAGGTACACCCACAAATGCTCGGGGGCTACTGTCGGGGACAGCCATAAGGGCCCCCTAAATAACCAGGGGAAATCCGCTTAAAACCTGCAAAAAACGCAAAACACAAATCAACTCGCACACCTAAAACACATACATAGCACAACCACGACCCTGGTGGCCCCCGCGGCCCGCCAGTGCAACACAGTGGACGCCCCTCGAGTGAGGTCCGCCTCAGTCGAGGGATAGACGCTCCCTCGGGCGGGGTCCGCCTCGCTCGAGGCCTTTACGCCCCCTCGGGCGGGGTCCGCCTTGCTCGAGGGATCAACCCCGCCCCTCGAGCGAGGTCCACCTCGCTCGAGGGCTGAGCGCCCCCTCGGGCGGGGTTCGCTACGCTCGAGGGCACCCATGCGCGCATTTCCCACGCTCCCGCGCGTACGAGCATTTAATGCTCTGACACCACAGGGCCGCACCCCTACTCTGACACACCTGGGAATCACGCCCCGGCGCTGTTCCGTAAACTCCCGGGGGGAGGCCATCCCCGCCGCTGTTCAGCACTGTGCGGCAAGGCCGGTGTCATCTCCGTGACACTGTGCCGCCTACCCCCGTACGGCTAACGCGACGCGCCCTCGAAGGGGGGCCGGCGGCACCCTCAAATATCTTCTACGTGCTTATACAGGGCCACGCCATGACATCAGGCCGGCGGGATCGGTCATTCCCGTCGCTGTCAGCCCTGTGCGGCCATGCCCGCCACTGCCGCACCATGCCGGACACTGTGGCAACATCCCAACGCGTTTGGGACATACGGGGACAAGACATCGCCACAACGGCCACTGTGCCACGTACGGGCCCTCCGTCAACGGCACCCTCGAACCGGCCCACCACGGTGGCCGGTCAACCAACCGCTACACCACCGCCCTCGAAGCCGCTCCTGTACGATCGCAGGAACGCACCATGACGCCTCAACAGGAGCGGGATTCGCCAGGACGGCCGTGAGCTCCGCAGCCCTGTTCGCCATAACTCCACACGTAGAGAAATAGTGCGGCATGCATGTAAACTGCTCCTTCCCTGGCCTATAAAAGGAGGGGCAGTCCTCCCAGCCGCGGGGACACGGGACGACGGATAGCGATCACTCACACGCCCTCCGCCTTCTCCACGATATTGGCACTTGCCTCAATGAACACCTCCGGGACTTGGAGGCCACGCCTTCTCTCTCGCCTCGCTTGTAGCCACCCCTCTACGAGCACCACGGTGCAAGCAATACAGTGCCCCGAGCACACCACTGCTGGACGTACGGCCCCGGTCGGAACCAGGATAAACCAAGTGTCCTTAGTTGCTTAGCACCGACCATCGAGAGGCAGATCTCAGCGCTCATTACTTGTTAGTGTCGGGACTACTTTCCGCACCGACAATATCGTTTACTTCAAATTTCTAGTCTCTACTCCCAATGGAGGAAAATGCGCAAAAACACTTCCGTACGCACCTATATACATAGAGAAATAAGGAATTTATTAAATTTCTAAGTGATGCATCAACAGTTGAGCTAATTGCATGTAATAATTATATCTATACCTACATTGTGATGTTGTTGAATGGCTTGTGCAGCTCACATGGGGTGCACTGATAGAGCAAATCCACAGTCTAATATTGGTTGTCGTCCAATGGAACTCCTTCGATTGCCCTCGGCTCTTTAGGGTCCTCTATGCAAGCACCTGCTGTGACCTCTATGCAAGCACCTATTGGGACCTCTGTGGAAGCACAACTGCTTTTGCGAGCAGAAGGGCTAATGACTGGATCCAGCGGTACTTTGGGCAGTGCTCCAGATTGGACCATCTAAGTTATCGTTGTGGCCACTCGTCATTGAATCTTTGCATGCATCCTTTCTTCTTGTTGCTTAAGTCTTTGCTTCATCCTTTGACGCCAATGCTCCTCTTTGCGCTCTCTTATTGTTTTGCGGCTTTTATAGCTGTTGAGGTTTCCCTTGAAAGCATACTTCGACGGCACCACCCCGTAGCCCCTACAACATCCTGGGTGTCCTGGATTCCCGAGCGCCAAAGTAAGCTCATCCATTTCTCTATCAACCTTCAATCTACCAGCTCTAATATCTTCTATTTTTTCATTATCTCAAGTTCCTTCTCTCGTAACGTGGGTGGGAATTGTGACAACCCGCCCAGGAAAATACTGCACTATCGCCTAAACCAATCCACTTTGGTCATTAAGCAATAATAAAGTATCATCCTATCGTTAGTTGCCGGGTTAACACACGGTAAATCACTTACAGAGCAACAAGGATCGACATATATGCATTAAAACTCACGCGAACACGAGTCCAGAGACAACATCAATTTAAGTCCAAATTACCCCTGGGGGTTAAAGTTTTACAACCTTTGCTCAAGACAATAAATAAAGGTTCAGAGTTCGAAAACAACGGAAACAAAATGTACTAGCGCAACGGTAAACATCACAGGAGGCCGTCCGTGATGCCGTCACTTGTCATCATCCACCTGGTCAACAACACCTGCAACAACAGTTTTAAAGCAAGGCTTAGCATACTAATACTCAGAAAGACTTAACCGTCGGTGATAACTACATCACCAAACTCTAGACATGAGAGGCTTTTGCCGGAGGAGTTCTTTTGCTGAAAAGCAACAAAGAGTATGTCCTTACTTTCAATATTTTAGCACAGTTTCTAGTCGATTACCATTTCTAAGTGTGCCAACCGACTCAATCAAGAATTGGACAAGCAATTAATTCATACAATAATATTCACCAAGTTCCATCATTACGGGATGTCATGGCCAGTTGATTAAGCAGTCTCAGATAACGGTGAGAGGCCGACAATCGATTGATTTAAACCTTGCAAGGTAAACCTAAACACACGGTAGGGTGCCCCCGCGAGGACAACCATCCAGGCATGTAACGCCCGCGTTTTTAGCTCTTAGTAAATCACCTACTAAATCACGCATGTTTTTCCAAACTTTCCCGCTGAGCTCATTTATCCACCTTCAAGACCCCGGTCGTCTTCCCCCTCTCACCCTCGGCGCGCGTGCCGCGAATCCCGCCGGCACTGCCCGCACCCGGGCCATCGGCCATCGCGTGCCGCCCCGAGACCGCAAGCCGGCCACCGCGCCGGGAATCCCGCGCACGCCGTGGTCCCGCCAGCTGGTTCGCCTCGCCATCACCGTCGTCCCAAAAATCACGCCGACGCCCGAAACCGGGAAACCCCACAAAATCCCCCTTCCCCCCCTCCATATTTTCCTAGGTTTTTTCCAAATTTCTAAACCCTTTTCCAATTTTCCTTTTTCCCTTTGCTTAATTTTCTTTCCCTTTTTCCTTTTCCTTCTCCTATTTTCTTTTTTCCTTTCTTTCCTTTCTCCTTTTCCTTTCCTTCCTTCTCCTTTCTTCCTCCTCTGGCCGGGTGCCTGCCACCCGACGACCGCGCCGGCCCCCTCTCCTCCTCAGCACGCCACCCCGACCCGTGACGTGACCAAACCCTGGAGGGTCGCTATTACTTGTCTGCCCGAGCCGTCACACCACGGCGCTGTTGCCGCCGGCCATCCCGCACCGACCCGGCCCCACCGTCCTACCACCCCGCGCCGCCTGACACCGCGTGCCTACAGGGACCCGATGGCTGCCACCCGACGATCGCAGCCACCATAATTGGCCTCCGCCCGAGCCATCCCGTCGCCTGGCAACCGGGATTCCGGCCGGCCATCACGGCCCCGCCGGAACACCGCCTCCACCGGTGAGCTTCCCCGCTGGAAATATCTCTCCCGAACCGACATTCCCGCGCCTATAAAGGGCCCTGCGCGGCTCCCCACCTTGCCTCGCACCGCCCCAGCCGAACCTCCCTACCTCCCAAGCCTCCAAGCACCACCACCCCAACCACCATAGCCGACCGCCGCCTGACGCCGCGGAGCCGCCTCCACAAGTGATCCCGACCCAAGGTAAGCACGAGATTGAGATCCCCTCGATTCCCCCTCCGTTTCCCCTACCCCCGGCCGCCGCCGACCCCTGGGGCGCCGCTGCCCGCCGCCGACCGAGGCCGCCTCTCGCCCCTCCTCTCGTTCCGGATCCGGGGGGGGGGCGGGTAAGGAAGAAGAAGGGCATTTTGCCCTTACCCCCTGCCCTTTCTTCTTTTCCCCACCGAGCCCCCCTCCTCTCTATTCCCTCTCTCTCTTTCTTTCAATTAGACCCTAACCCTTCAACCATTCCACCAAAACAACCCTGCCCTTTATGAATAGGCCCCTAGGCAATTATAGTTAGACCCTCACCCTATCTAAATATTATAATTAGGCCCTTCAACCCTAATTACTAGTAGGACCTTAAATTTTTAATTAATCTTAAAACCCCTTTAACCCATCATTTTATGCGCACCTTTAATTCAAATCGCGCCCAAAATTCATTACACCCGTCCCGGGTATACCTCCACCGATCCATTACCTAAAACCCCTTGCGTAACACTTATTCCTCCATTTTACCTACTTTTCCTCGAGCTCAACAGGAAAAATTGCGCGTGCTTATATTGATTGCATGCTTGCTTGTGTGTGCGCTGTAGCCGACGAAGTAAACGAAGGAGGGTACCACGAGCCGGAGCTTGGAGCCGAGTACTGCGAGCAGGAGCCCGAGATCCCGAACACTGAGCCGGAACTTCCATAGGACTTCGAAGACGGCAAGTTCAATCTCATCCTTTGATGCATGCTTTGGTCCTAGTTTTATAAACACAACCCTATACTCATTTTATAAATTGCATATTGTTTTACTGCAATAACCTGGTAGGATAGCCACCCTTGATTGCAATGATTGAACCTTTGTTTGGCCTAAATGATTTCTTTAAAAATGTGTCAGTGCTTTAAAATGGGAATGGGATATTTCGGAAAATGAGTAAAGAACTGGGTAGACGGGATGGACGTGTGTGTCAGGAGTATGGTGAGCTCGTACCTGTGTGGTTGGGCATGTTGGGAGTTGTCCATCCTGTCGTTAAGGACCGGGTTGCGTGACATCTCACCTGACCCAAATCATTGTACAACCACTCGACCGTTGTATGTGGCAACGACTTAGCATAAACCCCACTAGTTAATCTACTTGCCATCTGGTGTGCGGGTGGGCGGTGGGAGACCAAGGAGTAGGGGTACGCTCTGTGTGTGGTACGCCCTGGTTATGAGAGATTACCCCTTGGCTGCTCCCGTGGTGGCTCGTAGGGCTAGCTAAGGTGGGTAATGTCTTTGATAGGATCCGCACCGACACTAAGGTGTTCGGGTAGCGGTACCCTACTTGTGGGTAAAGATGTACGACCTCTGCAGAGTGTAAAACCTATTCGAATAGCCGTGTCCACGGTATTGGACGAGTCACGGTGTGGTCACAAAAACTAGTGTTTGGGTTCGGGATGTTTTCATGGCGTGAGTGGTTTTTTGGGGTAGTGTGTGGCTGTGTGCCTGGGCTACTGCGGACTGGGAGTCCGGTAGTTCCCAATTGGTTTTTCCAAAGCAACTAAGTTACTTGAGTTATAAAATTGTTTGCGAAAACCTTTTCAGAAATGAACCCCTGCATGAGTAACTATGTTTGCAAATAAACCTTAACCTGATCCTCGATATATCCTGTGCATGATCTGTTTATAAGCCCCTCTGTGGGTGGGGTTGAACTTGTTGAGTACGTATGTGCTTACCCTTGCTTAACTAACTGTTTTCAGAGGAGGATCCCGACTTCGTTCCCGAAGACGTCGAGTAGGTCGCTGCCCTACACCCAACCGTGCCTGTGTATTCAGGGCCTCCACAGAGAGCTTCCATGGTGTGGTACTCTGATGAGGCTTTGGAAGCCTTCGCTATCGTAGTTTGGTCTTTAGCACTTGTGTTGTTCCTTGTAGCTTTGGTACTCCCGTGCCAACTTTGCCACCGTGATGTAAAAGACTGATCCACCTGTTGTAATCAATGTGTTACCAGCTTGCTGGGACTAGTATTTGTGTCATATTTAGTCACCTCTGATGAGGGGATGCTTCAGGTGGTATCAGAGTCGTAGTTTGGCCGTAGGACGCGACCCCTAGGATACGAGACCTCCTCTGGCCCTTCTCTAACCTTTTCTTTGCTAAGCTCATCTTTTCCCAAAATCCTTACCTTGATCCTTGCCTGATTCCAGATGGCTAACCTGGAATGGAACAGAGGAGTCTGCCCCGCACAGCCTGGCCTCCCTAACCTTCTACTACTCAGCCTGGAGCGCGTCGGAGTGAGGGACCCACCAGAGTTCATCTATCGGGAATACGAGCGTTATGGCACCCTTCGGTGTAAAGTGCTGATCTTCGTGGGTAGAAGCACACTCTACCCTGACATAGAACCATGGTTCATCTCGACCACAGGGTTTCACTTCGTTGACACCTACCCAAAGGCTGCTCGAAAGGCCCTGCGACGTCTACGAGTGGTTTATAGGCAGCATCTCAGAAGGACACCAATGGGATTTTCCCACTCTCTAGAGGTAGAGGACGCTCATGGATTGACCGAATGAGGGGAGTGGAACGAGAGGAAGAAGACCTAGAAGATGCAGTTTCCCACCGGTCTATCTACCTCAATGGCCTAGACCACCTCTACCAGGAACAAGCCCAGCAACTGAAGCACCAGATCGACAGGGCGGAAAGAGCCGAGCAAAGGATAGAATTTGAAAGGGTGAAGACAACGATGGCGGAAGTTGCCCTAGCCAACATGGAGCAAGATTACCTTAGGAAACAAGAACGCTCTGAGATGTTCCACAAAAACCTATGGGATGAGCTCCACAAGGAACGTAGAAGGAGAGAAGAAGCTGGATTGGAGGAAAGATGAACCCGAAGAAACTCATTGGGACAAAGGGACCCAGACCGAGGACGTGATACTGGAGCAAGACCTCCCACCTAAGAAACGTCGCATTCAGATGGAGGAAGAGTCCCCATGAGGATAGACTAGAATGTCTAGGCTAGAGCTGTGTTCTAGTAATAATAAGTGTACCCCGAGGAGTGAACCCCAACCCTGTTGCTAAACAAAACTATCTATCTTTTGTACCCTACCGCAACTGGTTCAACTGTACCCTTGTTTTCAGATGGCGGAAGATGGATGGACCCAAGGCGTGTGCCAGGAGGAGCTTGGTTTTGCTCGCCTCCTTATCAACTTCGTGGAGTGCCTCGGTATCACTGAGCGCCCTAGGTACTACGGCAGAGAGTACGAGCAACTCGGCACTCTTCGTTGTAGGGTGGTCCTCTCCGTCACCAGAAGCAACCGCCACACCAACATCGAGCCGTGGTGCGTGACCGCCACAGGGTTTCGACACCGAGACACCTACCCCTTGTCCCTCAGAAAAGCCCTCTGCTAGCTGTGTCGGATCTACGAGGAACGCCTCGTCCCCACACTGATGAGGTATTTTCCTCCCGCCATCAGAACCCCAGTCTGGCAGGCACGCATGAGAAACCTGGAACGATGCCGCCACCAAGAAGACCTGCTGTACCACATAGTTGCCTACCTCGTCTCCCTGGACAAACTCTTTGATGACCAAGCCAAGCTCTTGAGGGAGCAAATCAGTCGGGCCGAGCAAGCTGAAGTCACAGTGAGGATGCACCAAGTTCGAGTGGCTCAAGCTGAAGCAAGGACTGCAACCGCCATAAGCAGTGAAGCCATTGCCCATGAAAGCCTCAGGCGGATCCAAGACCAGCGCATGCAAGAATGGACCAATAGCAGAACACCCGTTCCAGCCATTGGAGAAGCACAAGTCTTGCTTGGGACACCCCTTGTAGGATGGGGAGGAACCATTGAAGCCCCGCTAGCACCACCGGTGGTCACCGAACAACCAACGGCGACCGCGGAAGCTGCAACATAGCCCCAAGAGAATGGAAACCCCAAGGCCGAGGACGACGATGAACTACTCATTCCTCTGGAAGTGCACTCAACCCCGGAAGATGGCTCCCCTCGCGAGTAGCATACCCCTGTTGCCTTGACCCAGGGATTGAAGCCGTGCTGGTCCGAGTTTAGAGTCGCACCCTTAGCCCTTGTCGTAGTACTGAGTCTTGTAGTATGTCCGCGTAGTTGTCGGTGCAGAATGTAGTCCTGACACTAACTAGTAATGAGCGCTAAGATCAACCTCTCGATGGGCCGGTGCTAAGCAACTAATGACACTGGGTTTTATCCTGGTTCCAGTCGGGGCCGTACGTCCAGCAGTGGTGTGCTCGGGGCACTATATTGTGTTGCACCGTGGTGCTCGTAGAGGGGGGCTACAAGCATGGCGAGAGGGGAGGCTGGGCCTCCAGGTCCTAGAGGTATTGATTGAGGCAAGTGCCAATATCGTGGCGAGGGCGGAAAGCGTGTATATAATCGCTATCCGTCGTCGTGTCCCCCTGCGGCTGGGGATTGCCCTTCCTTTTATGGGCCAAGGAGAGAGCAATTTACAGGCGTGCTGCACTATTCTCCTATGCGCGGAGGCGTGGCAAGCAGTGCCGCGGAGTTGGTGACCGTCCTGGCGAATCTTACTCCTGTTGGGGCGTCGGGGCGCGTCCTGTGCTCGTACAGGAGCGGCTTCGAGGGTGGTGGTGTAGAGGTTGGTTGTTCGGCCGTCATCCGTGGGTCAGTTCGAGGGTACCGTCAACGAGGATATGTACGAGGCACAGTGGCAGGTATGGCGGTGTCCTGTCCCCGTGCGCACTAACAGCGTCGGGGATGTCGCAGCAGTGTCCGGCGTGGCGCTGCAGTGGCAGGGATGGCCGCACAGGGCTGACAGCGATGGAGGAGACTGCTCCCGCCGGCCCGACGTCACGGCGTAGTCCTGTTTAGTCACAGGAAAAGCATTCGAGGGCTCCGCCGGCCCCCCCTTCGAGGGCTCGGTGCGTTAGTCGTACAGAAGTAGGCGGCACAGTGTCACGGGGCTGACACCGGCCTCTCCGCACAGTGTTACATAGTGGTGGGGATGGCCTTCCCCAGGGAGTCGGTGGAACAACACCGGGGCGTGATTCCTAGGCGTGTTAGGGTTGTGGCATAGTCCTGTGGTGTCAGAGCATTAAATGCCCGTGCGCGTGAGCAGGAGTGGGGGCGACGTGCGCGTGGGGGCCCTCGAGCGAGGCGGACCTCGCCCGAGGGGGCGTTTAGCCCTCGAGCGAGGCGGACCCCGCCCGAGGGGGCGCTTAGCCCTCGAGCGTGGCGGACCTCGCCCGAGGGGGCATTCAGCCCTCGAGCGAGGCGGACCTCACCCGAGGGGGCGTTCAGCCCTCGAGCGAGGCGGACCTCGCCCGAGGGGGCATTCCGCTGTGCCGCCTTGGCGGGCCGCGGGGGCCACCAGGGTCGTGATCGTGTCGTGCGCGTGTTTTAGGTTCGTGAGTTAGTTCGCGTTTCACATTTTTTGTGAGTTTTAAGCGGGTTTCTCCTGGTTATTTAGGGGACCCTTATGGCTGTCCCCGACAGTAGTGTCAGTCGCGTAGTCGGGATGTATCCTCCTCACTTGTTTGTAATAAAAATTTGTCTGTGCTTGTTTGTTTGCTATGTGCTTGTTGAGTGCTTGCCAGCAGGAGTAGACCCTGCCTTTTCAAAAAGAAATCCGTCATAATCCACTTAAACATCACATAAAACATAGATCTCTTAGAAACCTGCTCCTTTACAGATGGTTTCCAGGCTCCCTGCTAGGACCCATCAAGGCTCTGGTCGTATGGATGCAGAAGGATCTCAAGCCGATCGAAGGGAATGCCTTAACGACTAGGAAGTGAACCAAGGCGAAGATGGAGGAGAGAACGTTGTACTGCCACCGCCACCCCCTCCCGTAGAACTGGCGCAAGTTCTGGGCAATCAAACTCTACTGATGGAGGCCATATTCAATGCCGTCAACCATCCAAGACCCCGAGTTTTGGGCATGAATGAGAAGCTGATAGAATTCCTCAGGACAAAGCCACCCACTTTTGGCGGGTCCGTGAATCCTTTGGATGCTGAAGACTGGCTGAGAGCCATTCTAAGGGATCTAGAGCCTTTCCACTGCGAAGATCGAGACAAGGTTCTCCTGGCCACTCACCAGCTCACCGGAACAGCCTTAGCCTGGTGGGAGAACTACTGTGCAGCAGCCAAGGATCCCTCCGCCATCACTTGGGATGAGTTCGTGGAAGAGTTTCACTGCTACCATATCCCAGAATCCACACTGAAGCGCAAGGCGGATGAGTTTCGTGAACTCCGCCAGGGCAACAAGTCCGTGGAGGAGTACACCTACCAGTTCATAGAGCTGGCTCGTTATGCCCCAGAAGAAGTGGACAAGGACTCCAAGAAGCAGGAGATGTTCAAGAAGGGATTGACTCCGAAGCTGAGGACCCTGCTTACCCCTTAGATCTACCCGGATTTCAACACCCTCATGAACATGGCCATAGTCACAGAGAGAGCCAGGGCAGAAGAGAAGAAAGAGAACAAGTGCAAGTTCATGGAGCACAAGGCTCAACAGCAAGAGAGCTCCCAGAGGCAGAGAAGCTTCGGACACCCCATGTCCAGGTTCCAAGCCCCCATGCAGTACAGAACCCAATCCCAAGCCACGAGCTCGTAAGGCCCCAGAACCCAGTTCAAACCATACAACAACCAGAACACCATGAAGCCCCCACAAAGCAACACTAGCCAGGTCACTACCAACAACAACAACAACAACTCCAGGGTGTGTTTCAACTGCCGTGAGACTGGACACTTCATTGCCAACTACCCGTATGCCAAAAAGCCAACAGTCTCAGCCTTCTCCAACTCAGTGAATGGGCCAAGACCGCTTGCATCTGGAGCCAACCGCATGCCAGCTCGCAGCAACAACAACTTTGGCAGCAACAACAACTAGCAGATGAGGCAGCCCCAGTAGTCCTATGGACGAGCCCGTGTCAACCATATCAATGCACAGGAGGCTCAAGAAGCGCAGGGCGTAGTGCTCGGTGAGTTCCTGGTCAGCTCAGTCTTGGCAACCATATTATTTGATTCAGGAGCATCACATTCATTCATATCCTCAAGTTTTGTGGAAAAACATAACATACCTACAGTACTACTAAAAGCACCCCTGTTAACCCGAACGCCAGGAGGTGACATCAAGTGTCAACTAGGTTGCTCTCGGGTAAGGATCATTTTAAGTGGGGTAGAGTTCCTAGCGGACCTAGTAGTACTAAAGTCCAAGGGAATAGATGTGATCCTTGGATGGATTGGTTAAGCCAACACCATGGTCTCATAAGTTGTGCCGATAAGGTAGTACACCTAACCAAACCGAACGGAATACAAGTGACTTGCCACACCTGAGGACACAGACTAGACATAATGGTTTTCAGCACGGAAGCCCAAACCATAGAGGATGTCCCAGTAGTACGGGAGTATCTAGATGTGTTCCCCAAAGAACTCCCAGGAATGCCACCAGATAGGGATATAGAGTTCGTCATTGACCTTATCCCCGGAACCTCTCCCATAGCCAAGAGACCTTATAGGATGGCAGCCCCTGAGTTGGCAGAATTGAAGAAACAGCTAGGAGAATTCCAGCGAAGCGGATTTATCAGACCAAGCTCATCACCATGGGGAGCCCCAGTGCTCTTGGTAGAAAAGAAGGATAAGAGCATGAGGATGTGCATGGTCTATCGCTCGCTGAACGAAGTTACTATAAAAAACAAGGATCCCCTCCCCAGGATAAATGATTTATTCGACCAGCTGAAAGGAGCCAAGTATTTTACGAGATGGATTTAAGGTCAGGATACCACCAACTCAAGATTAGGGAAAGCGACATCCCAAGACCGCCTTTGTCACCCGTTATGGGCAGTATGAGTTCACAGTGATGTCCTTTGGACTCACCAACGCACCAACGTATTTTATGAACCTCATGAATAAGGTGTTTATGGAAGAGCTGGATAAGTTTGCTTTAGTCTTCATTGATGACATACTTGTTTACTCCAAGAGTGTGGAGGAGCATGAGCAGCATCTTCGAGTAGTGCTGGGGAAACTAAGGGCACACAAGTTGTATGCTAAGTTCAGCAAGTGTTAGTTCTGGCTGGAGAAAATATCTTTCCTTGGGCATATTCTGACTGCGGAAGGAGTACCAGTAGACCCCGGGAAAGTTGAAATAGTCTCCAACTGGCAGCAACCGACCAATGTAAGCGAGATCAGAAGCTTTCTTGGTTTAGCAGGGTACTACCGGAGGTTCATTGAAGGGTTTTCCAAGATTGCCCGACCCATGACGAAGTTGCTCAAGAAGGAGAAGAAGTTCAACTGAACTGAGTCGTGCGAGAGAAGTTTCCAGGAGTTCAAGAGAAGATTGACCACAGCCCCAGTGCTGACCTTGCCAGACATTCAACGGGATTTTGTCGTATATTGCAACGCATCTAGACAAGGGTTGGGATGTGTTCTTATGCAAGACGGGAAAGTAGTGGCGTATGCTTCCTGCCAGCTCAAGCCCCACGAGCAGAACTATCCTACCCATGATTTGGAGTTTGCAGTCGTAGTGCATACCCTTATGATTTGGAGACATTACCTGATTGGAAATAAGTGCGAGATCTATACCGACCACAAGAGCTTAAAGTACATCTTCACCCAGCCCGACCTGAACCTAAGGCAAAGAAGGTGGTTAGAGTTAGTCAAAGATTATAACCTAGAAATTCACTACCACCCAGGGAAAGCCAATGTAGTGGCAGATGCCCTAAGCTGAAAATCCTACGAGAAGGCAGTACCCAAGAGTACCCAGTTGCAAGAGGAGATGGCACGACTCAACGTGCACATTGTTCCCCAAGGCTACGTCCGCCAACTAAGTGTTCAGCCTACCTTGGAGGAAAAGATCATGAAGGCCCAGGAGACCGATGAGGATCTGATGAAAATCCGCAAACACACATGAGAAAATAAGGCCCCAGGCTTCACAGTGGATGATCAAGGCACACTGTGGTATAAGAATAGGATATACGTGCCTGAAGACGGAAATTTCCGGCAGACCATCATGGATGAGGCCCACAACTCGGCATATTCCATCCACCTGGGATCCACTAAGATGTATATGGATTTAAAGCAGAAGTATTGGTGGAACAGAATGAGAGTAGATATTGCCCGGTTCGTCGCCCACTGTGACACACGTCAAAGGATTAAAGCTGAACACCAGAAACCTGCAGGACTGTTGTAGCCTTTACCCATTCCAGTATGGAAATGGGATGAGATAGGCATGGACTTCGTAGTAGGTTTGCCCAGGACTCAGAAGGGGCATGATTCCATATGGGTAATAGTGGACCGACTCACTAAGGTCGCTCACTTTTTACCCGTATGTACCACTTATGGTGGGGAGAAGTTGGCAAAGCTCTACATAGAAAACATAGTGAAGTTGCATGGAGTACCAAGCAGGATAGTCTTAGATAGAGGGACCTAGTTTACCTCAAGGTTTTGGAAGAGTTTGCATAAAGCCATAAAAGCTGCATTTCAGTTCGGCGTATCACCCGCAGACGGATGGACAGACTGAGAGGGTAAACCAAATTTTAGAAGACATGTTGAGAGCATGTGTCCTCACCTATGGCAAAGACTGGGAACAAAGTCTGTCATATGCAGAGTTCTCCTACAACAACGGCTATCAAGCGAGCCTAGGAATGTCACCGTTTGAAGCCTTATATGGGAGGAAATGTAGGACACCCCTGATGTGATCAGAAGTGGGAGAACGTGCCCTGGTTGGGCCCGCACTTATAAAGGAAGCCGAGGAGCGAGTAGCCGATATCCGAGAAAAGTTGAAAGCCACCCAATCCCGACAAAAGAGCTATGTAGACAAGAAGAGGCGCGAAGCAAGCTTCAATCTAGGAGATTTCACTTACCTCAAGGTTTCACCTATCCGAGGGACTCGAAGCTTTCAGGTGCATGGAAAGTTGGTCCCTCGGTAGATTGGACCGTACAAAGTGCTGAAGAGGGTTGGAGCAGTAGCATACCGGTTGGAGTTACCAGAAGAAATGTCAGATATACACCCGGTGTTTCATGTCTTCCAGTTACGAAGATGTTTGAAGGTCCTCGAGGAGAAGCGAGTGCTAGTAGAGACGATCGATCTGCAGCCAGACCTTAGGTACCAGGAAATGCCCGTCAAAATTTTGGACACAGTGGTCAAAAGAACAAGAGCATCAGAAGTACGGGTGTGTAGAGTCCAATGGAGTAGACACGGAGTAGAAGAGGCTACGTGGGAACGAGAGGATGCGTTGAAGAAAGAGTTCCCCACCTGTTTGAGAGCTAGCCGAATCTCGAGGGAGAGATTCAGTTTAAGTGGGGTAGGTTTGTAACACCCGCGTTTTTAGCTCTTAATAAATCACCTACTAAATCACGTGTGTTTTTCCAAACTTTCCTGCTGAGCTCATTTATCCCCCTTCAAGACCCCGGTCGTCTTCCCTCTATCACCCTCGGCGCGCGTGCTGCAAATCCCGCCGGCACCGCCCGCACCCGGGCCATCGGCCATCGCGTGCCGCTCCGGCACCGCGGTCGGCCACCACGCCGGGAATCCCGTGCACGCCGTGGTCCCGTCGGCCGGTTCGCCTCGCCATCACCGCCGTCCCAAAAATCACACCGACGCCCGAAACTGGGAAACCCCGCAAAATCCCCTTCTCCCCCCTCCCTCCATATTTTCCAAGGATTTTTCCAAATTTCTAAACCCTTTTCCAATTTTCCTTTTTTCCCTTTCCTTAATTTTATTTCCCTTTTTTTTTTCCTTTTCCTTCTCCTATTTCCTTTTTCTCCTTTCTTTCCTTTTCCTTTCCCTCTTCCTTTCTTTCCTTTCCTTCCTTCTTCCTTCCTTCTCCTTTCTTCCTCCTCTGGCCGCGCGCCTACCACCCGACGACCGCGTCGGCCCCCCTCTCCTCCTCAGCACGCCACCCCGACCCCGCGACGTGACCAAACCCTGGCGGGTCGCCATTACTCGTCTGCCCGAGCCATCACACCACGGCGCGCCGCCGCCGGCGATCCCCGCACCGACCCGGCCCCGCCGGCCTACCACCCCCGCGCCGTCCGACACCGCGTGCCTGAAGGGACCTGACGGCTGCCACCCGATGACCGCAACCGCCTTAATTGGCCTCCGCCCGAGCCGTCCCGTCTCCCGGCGACTGGGATTCTGGCCGGCCATCGCGGCCCCGCCGGAACACCGCCTCCGCCGGTGAGCTTTGAAGGACCGATACGGCGAACCAGAGAGGGGGGGAGTGAATGGGAGCCGATAAAAATTCTTCTCGAAGGAGATGAAAACTCCAACAAGACGAATGCGGCTTCCAAACACACGTCTCCGACTCACTACCAAGGTTGGTCAAGCCCACGTAGCCACTGGAGTGCCACTGGACCTAGGAACCAACACACCACCTACCGACCCGAGAAACGCAGCGGAAAAACCAAACCTCGAGTCTACAGACCCACACCGGTCGGGACCGGTGAGCACCACCGGTCAGACCGGTCCCTGCTGGTGAAACTGAGCAACTTTCACTAAGTGGCTCTACACCGGTCAGACCGGTGAGACACACCGGTCAGACCGGTGGCGACTCGAAAGCCCCCAAGGCACCAAACAGGTCAACCGACCACCAAACGGACCCAAACTTGAAACAGCGGCACCACGGGACAACAAGGAACACACCAAGACGTTCACCCGAGCAAAATCCCACAAGGGCTTGCACCGGGCCGGACCGGTCAAGAGCACCGGTCGACCGGTGTGGCTCCGGACGACTCGGGATGAACGAGACCCGCGGGTCAACTCCCCCAAATCCAAATCTCGATCTCCCGAATCGCTCCACGGACTTGAACAAGACTTTGGGGATATCAGGAACACCTCATGAGGAGTCCATAGCCAAGTTTAATCCCACCAAATCTCGTTCAAAAAGGAGGAATCAAAGAAATCCCGCCGAAAGCACCTTCAACCCAAGAACTCAAGAAACCCCCAAAATCGAGCACTTTTACTCACGGATTTGGGAGGGGAATCACTGCCCAAAGAACCACGAAGGGTTCCCACAAATTTCCCCCATCAAATCCCCAAGAGAAAAGCCTCGAAACCAACCCAAAGAAATCACCGAGAAAGGGCTCCGAAAATCACCACCAAGAACAACCGGGGAAAACACATCCAAACCTTGAGGAACCACGCCGAATCATCTATACAAGAAACAAAGGTTCGTACAAGGTCTAGCAAGCCGCCCGATCATCCATCCCTCTCTACAAGATCTCACCGTGAAGCTCTCTTGCTAGTCCTAGAGAAAACCTAAGGAAAATAGGTAGAAAATAGGAAAACAAATGAGCTAGGGTTCCAAGAGTTGGCTGCCAACCTCTCACCTCTTGGGTTATATAGGCGGCAACCGAATGTCTAAAATGCCCCTCTCTACTAACTAGGGATACATGCCCCTCAAGGGCGGATTCGGAATTCTTGATGTCTTCACCATCGGACGGATGCCCGGCGACCGCACCTCGCGTAGCCTCGACGCAAGCGATGCGATCCCGACGCGTGTCCTCCGCTTCGAAGATTCGGACCGCGTCGTCGCACACCGGTCGGACCGGTGCTCCTCACCGGGCCGACCGGTCCCCACCGGCCGGACCGGTCGACCCACCGGTCGGACCGGTCCGGTGCCGCCGCACCTCCGTCTTCGGTTCTCCGGTCTTGGCTTTGTGGATCAACCAAGGAACCCGGTGGTTTTCTCGGTGAACCACCGAAACCCCGCGAACTCGGTGTAGCCTCCGCCAATCTCCACTCATGACTTGGCTCCCACGTAGTCCCGGCTCGACCTTGGTTTTGAGGCTCAACCAAGAAACCGTCCACGACTTCATCTTGCTTGTTCATGCCACCATGCGGCTCACACTTGACCCCGCCGGCCACCGGTCCCTCGAACGAAGCCTACTTGTCTTCTCCACACCCGGAGGCCTCACCGGCGACGACCTTTCGCGCTTGTTCTTCACCCGCACCAACACCGGTCAAGCCGCAACCCGCACCCGCAATACTTAGCCAAGAATCAGTCCACACAACGTTGTCAATCACTCATCACACAAGGAAGCGACCATCCACCGGTCCTCGAACCACACATGGTCCTCAATCTCCCCCTTGATGAGTGCATTGACAACACCCACACGAAAGTAACAAGAGAGAAAAGAAAAAGAAAAGAAACGAATAAAAAGAAACTCCAACAAGCGATCGAAAGCCAAACAAAGGCAAAGAGCAAGATCACTTGAAGAAGACAAGTCTCGGACCCCTTAGGCAAGGGCAACGGCTCGACACATCCGAGACAAAGCAAAGCTCAAGCAAAGAGCACAAACCACCGAAACAAAGCTCGAAAACTCTCAAAGAGCTCCCCCTGCACACATGCAAGCTCCCCCTGAACCAATGCAACTCCCCCCGGACTAATGCATGCAAGACACCACTTGAAAACGGGGCGCCGCAACAAACCAGCCCGACCGGTCGGACCGGTCAACACCACCGGTCGACCGGTGTGCAACATGTGAACAGAGCCGGCCTCACACCGGTCGGACCGGTGACCCCGACCGGTCGGACCGGTGCTCAACGGAGCCCGTAAATGGCTCGAAACCACCCGAAAACCTTCTAAACACGCCCGGCAAGCCATTTCAAGCTCAAACTTCTCCCCCTTGTTGGCAATGCATGAATCAAGCCAAAAATGCAAAACTTTCAACCTAGAGCTTCTCAAATATGCAAAATTCAACAAAGAATGCTACACATGTCCAAATGAGCAAGTTAGGTACTCTACGGCTTCGTATCGATCTCAACTACATGATCACCAAGTTTCACAACCATTGGACGAAGCTAAGATGAATTTTGGCAATTTTGCGAAAACTTGCCTCTCATGAGCAAAGTCCTAAACATGATCAAAGCATATCAAAATGGCAATGCCACACAAACTTCATGCTAGGACGGCTATTCTAACCATAAGACCATCACAAACACCCACAAGCACCTCATGTCATGTCAAAGCCACCGAGCCATGTGCCTACTTCTATTTATGAGACTTCTCATTGGTAGGCATCATGCAACGGTTTAGCACCCAAAGCAAATTAAATTCAGCACATATGACATGGGAGCATCTTTTCCAAGCATTTTTCATTTCATTTTTCAGATTTGTAAATGGTACATGAAATGTCTTTGCGACAAAAAGGAACTTATGCTCCTCCATAAGATAAGTCAAGAGGGCTAAACATTCATGATGGCAAATGAGCCTTTGGCCCCATATGATCAATAAACTAGCTATCCAACCACAAATTAAGCATAGCAAGGCCACACAAACATGTCAAGAGCATGTAAAGGCATTTACACATGAGAGAGCATACATGTGACATTTTTCAAAAGCATAGCTATCAACCATGGATTATTCATCAAGATCATCAAGAGCTAAGCCAAACTAACCATAGCATACCAAACAAGCTCACAAAGACATATATCTCATTCCATGGTGAACAATGTATATGAGAGAAGCTTTTCCTAAACAATGCATATGATACAAAATGCATGCAATCTAAGATACAAGGATGCCTATACATCATGTTACATATGCCATGCCAAATGCAAGAAATGCACAAAGGAAAGCTATACATATGCTACAAACCGGCTCCTCAAGGAGAGGCAAAACGGGCTCGACACCACCGGCAAAAGACAGCTCCCACACACCCAACTCAAGAAATCAAACACACACCAAGTTCTCCCCGCAAACGAGTGAAAGTTGCTTGATCTAGGGGTTTGGTGAAAATATCGGCTAGTTGGTCATGTGTGGGTACATGGATCAAAGCTATCTTTCCTTTCTCGACGTTGTCTCTCAGGAAATGATACCTCACTTCTATGTGTTTGGTTTTGGAATGAAGCACTGGGTTCTTTGCAACGCTTATGGCACTGGTGCTATCACATTGAAGTGGGACATGGGTATACTCCTCACCAAAGTCACTCATGGTGTAGGTGATCCAAAGGAGCTGAGAGCAACAACTAGCAGCGGCAACATACTCGGCTTCGGTCGTGGATTGAGCAACACTCGACCGCTTACGGGAAGACCAAGACACCAACGAAGAACCCAAAAAGCGGCAAGTCCCGAAGTGGACTTCCTATCCAACCGACACCTGGCAAAATCTGCGTCTGAAAAACCATGAAGCGCCAAAGAGGAGGACGCGGAGTACCAAAGGCCGAAGTCGGAAGTGCGACGCAAGTACCTGAATATTCGCTTCACCGCTTGCCGATGCGAAGTCCTCGGAGACGCTTGAAAACGAGCGCACGGACACACCGAGAATCGTATGTCCGGCCTCGTCGCCGTCAAGTAGAGGAGTGACCCGATCATGCTCCGGTACTCCTTCCGGTCCACGTGTTCACCTTCCTCGTCCGCATCAAGAGCCGTAGTCGTACTCATCGGCGTCGTCATAGCCTTGGAGTCCTCCATCTTGAACTTCCTCACAATGTCCTTGGTGTACTTAGCCCGGTGCACAAATGTTCCTTCCTTTGATTGCTTGATTTGTAGCCCGAGGAAGAACCGCAACTCACCCATCATGCTCATCTCGAATTCCCCGCTCATATCATCCGCAAACCTCGCAACAAGAGAGTTAGACGAGCCACCAAAGACAATATCATCCACGTACACCCGCACAATCGGGATATCTCCGCCCTCGCTCGCAAAAACAAGGTCCGATCGACCTTTCCCATCTCAAAACCTCTCTCAAACAAGAACCCCCTCAACCTCGCCATACCAAGCTCTAGGCGCCCGCTTCAACCCATACGGCCGCCTTCCTCAACTTGTACACCCGGTGGGGGTACCTCTCACTCTCAAACCCCGAGGCCGCCTCACATACACTTCTTCCTCCAAGACACCATTCGGAAAAGCACTCTTCACATCCATTTGGTGCAACTTGAACCCTTTAGCCACGAGAAAAGGCTAGAAGGATCCTAATCGCCTCCAAACGGGCTACGGGAGCAAAGGTCTCCTCGTAGTCGATCCCCTCCTTCCGACCGAACCCCCCGGGCAACAAGTCTCGACTTGTTCCTCACAACCTCACCCTTCTCTCCCTCTTTGTTTTTCCACACCCACTTTGTACCAATCGGCTTACACCCCGGGGGAGGGTCAACCAACTCCCACACCCGATTCCTCTCAAAGTTCTCCAACTCCTCATGCATCGAGTTAACCCAATTGTGATCGGATAGTGCGTGTCCAATGTCTTTGGGCTCGAAAGAAGCAACAAACGCAGCATGAGCAAAATGGGAATTGTTTCGAACCCTCGACCGTGTAGTGCGTTCATTCATGTCGCCGATGATCCTCGAAGCCGGGTGATCCACTTGAACTCGCCGGGGAGGTTCTCGCCTCGAAGCTACCTCCCCCTCAACATCGGCTTCTCCTCGTTCTTGATTTGTCGTCGTAGGTGTAGCGAGAGGGTCCATCCATCATCGTAGTCGAAGTAGTGGGTACATGTTCGGTGGGGGGCACCGCACCACCATCCTCATCATCATGTTCATGCTCCTCCTCCCCGAAAGATCTCCTCGCCAAGCTCATCATCACCCGCACACTCAAAGACAAGCCGACTACGTGGCTCTGTCTCGTCGAAGGTTACCTCGCAAGTCTCCACGATTTGGTTAGTTTCAAGATTGAGCACACGATATGCTCTAGAATGAGATGCATAACCAAAGAAAATGCCATCGACGGACCTAGCCTCAAACTTATCCAACTTCCTCGCCTTTCTTCGAATGAAACACTTGCAACCAAAGACATGGAAGTGACTCACCTTGGGTGTGCGGCCATGCATCAACTCATAGCATGTCTTCTTCTTGTGCACTCGAGGTATATCTCGTTCGACACATAGCACGCGGTGTTCACCGCCTCGGCCCAATACCTCCTCGGAGTCCTATGCTCATCAAGCATCGTCCGAGCCATCTCGCACAAGGTCCCGTTCTTCCTTTCCACAACACCATTCGGGGAGGCGTATACGGACTCGAAAAGCGGTGTTCAAGACCCAAGTCATGACAAAAGGCTTCAAAACGAGAGTTCCCGAATTCCGAGCCATTATCACTACGGATAGCTCGTATGGCATCTCCGTGCCTCTCGTTCCTCAACCTCAAGACTAGATCTCGAACAAAACCAAACGTCTCCCCCTTATCCTCCGTAAAGAACACCCACGCATACCGAGAATAGTCGTCCACCACAACAAGGACATACCACTTCCCACCCGCGGATCGCACACGAGCCGGGCCAACAAGGTCCATATGGAGCAGCTCGCATGGACGCTCGGTCATCACATCGGTGAGAGGCGGGTGAGAAGAGGCCACCATCTTGGCATGCCTACACGGAGCACAAACCAACTCTTTCTCAAGCCTCAACCGTGGCAATCCTCGGACCAAATTGAGTTTACTCAAGCGTGACAAAAGGTCAAAGCTCAAGTGACCCAACTTCCTATGCCACTTCCACAACTCACTCGAAGAACCAGCCAAGAAACAACGCTCCACACCCGAAGACTGAGAAAAATCAGCACGAAACACCTGACCCTCGGGAACGACCATACAGACAAGGTCCCCTCGAGAGTCCACAATCCGAGAACCACCAGGCCGAAACAACACCTCAAAACCCTCATCCAACAACTGAGACACAGAAAGCAAATTGTATCCCAGCGATTGAACAAGAGCAACTCGCCTCAGAGTGATCTTGTCACTCACTTTTATCTCACCTTCTGAAAGCACACGCCCACGCCCATTGTCCCCAAAGGTGATGTACCTCTTCGTCACCACGGGACGAGACTTGAGAACCACCCCCTGTCTCCGGTCATATGCCTCGAACAACCGGAGTCAATCAACCAAATGTTCTTCAAGTCTCCCACCTGCACATCAAAAATAGGCACGTGAGCGAACAAACGACTCGAGATCGGGGTTAGAACCAAAGGAAGAAAACCAAGGCCGAGCCATTTGCTCGAAAGTGGGGTTAGCACCAACCAAAGCATCTCTCCTACCAAAACTACCTCCACGAACACCACCACGGTAACCACCCTGAGGGAACCACCCCTCTCTGCCTGGAGGAGGACCAAAACCACGCAAGAAAGCCCGTGGCACGTCCTTCCTCTCCAACACACCGCCACGACTCCTCCAATCCCCGTATTGAGCACGAGGAGGAGAACGCCTAGCAAACTGACCACCTGCACCCTTTCCAACCCAACCACCAGAACCACGACCACCAGAAACAACCCTCGCACCTGTACGAGCACGAGACCCGAACATCTGTCTGCCCAGGCCTGCACCGGTCTGACCGGTGCTCCACACCGGTCTGACCGGTGTGGTCTGGGCAGCAGCACCACCTGCAGCCTTCTTCTCTCCCCAAGCGCGAACTGTCCGCACAATCGCCTTGCCCCTGGGCATCTTCATACGAGGCTCAAGTACACCATCGGAAGGGTGGTACTTGTCCTTGTTAGCCCACTCCTTCTCCATTCTCTCCTCTCGCTTCCTCTTGAAGCAAAACTCCTCCTTATGGCCATCTCTCCCACAATAGCCACAATGGAACCTCACAAGCTTAGGCTTTGGCTTGGGATGTGGCTGCTCACTTGGTTTCTCTCCACTCAAACCCTCCACCGGTTTCTCACCACTAGCCTTCTCACTCTCCTTCCCAAAGAACACTTTCCCCGAAGTGCTCACAAACTTGATAGGCTTTTGTAGGTCATTTGTGGGTGTAGGAAACACGGGTGGAGCTGGGGTTGTGTCTAGTCGGTTCCTTAGATGGTTAGGCTTTGGTGGGAAATCATTTTTGTGGTGGGTTTTTGATGGCTCCGGGATATTCTCTCCACTTCCCTCACCAACCTTGTTTGCTCCAAGCCCCTCACCATCTTGCCTCTTAAAGGCCTCGATCATCATCCTCAACTGAGGCTCGTGACCGGACAACCAACCCATCAACTTCCTCAAATCATCATTCTCATCCTGCAAACGATCAACATAATGTGCAAGCTCCAAATTTTTCAATGCATGCATTTCACAGGTAGAGCAAGATGTAGGCATGGGTTCCTTCAATTTAGCCTCGAGCGAACTAGTGTAAGCATGCATCTCATCAATTTTAGCATGCAAAACAGGGCAAGAAGTACAAGCACCTAGTAAAGCAGGTCTAGACTTAAGCTCAGCCACTTCAACCCTAAGCACATCTAGTTCCTCACACTTGGAGGCATGCTTCTCCTTGAACAAAGCAAGATCAGCAAGGAAAATGGAGCAATCAGCACAATCATTCTCATCGAAACAACGGGGCTAGCCTTAAGCGAATCAATCTCAAGCTTGCTATCAAGCACCCGTGTCTCTAGCTCGGCCACTCTAGTCCTAGCATCCTCGAGTGAAGCCCTAAGCTCTTTCCTCATTTTCTTGGCCTCTCTAAGCATGTCATCACGGTTATCAAGCAAAGAGCCAAGCCTCTCATTCTCCCGGCGCAAGAAGGGAAGCTCATCACGCACCTCGTCGTCGGACTCGCAGTCCGAGTCGCTCCGTGTACTCTTCTTGCCGCCGGAGCTCAACGCCATGGTGCGAGAAACCGTCTCTCGCGAAGCAGCTCAGCCCGCTCAGGTTCTTGGACGACCTCTTGTTCTTGCGGCGATCTCCCTCGTCGTCGCCGGCCGCTCGAGCTCGAGGTGGAGTACGCGGACCCGGAGTCGACGTCGCTCGCTCCAACCATCGCTCGGGCCTTGCCTCGGCCCTCCTTCTTCCTCGACCGCCGCTCGTCCTTGTACTTGTTCTTGTGCTTGCCCTTGTGGTCACGCCTCGAACGGTACTTGCCATCGTTCATCCTCGGCTTGTGCTTGTAGGCCGTCCTTGCTCTCGGCCTTCTCCGGGCAGTCGGCGACGAAGTGTCCCGCTTGCCGCACTGGAAGCAAGTCCTCGTGTTCCTCCTCATGTTCACGCGGTTCTCGTGCAGCCTCTCGAACCGCCTCGTCAACAGCGCCAGCTCGTCCTCTCCAAGCTCGTCGAACTCCTCATCTGGCATAGACATCAAAGAGGAGAAAGAGAACATCCTGGTGGATGGGTTAGAGTTAGTCTTTGCTTTGGAACCACCAACGAGGGCAAGACTATGGGAATCAGTCGGTCCCTCGAGCTTGGCAGTCATGCCCCTATCCACCTCAGCCGACTTGAGCTTCGAGAACAGCTCGTTCACCGTCAGAGTGTCATACTTCTCCGACTCCACAATGGCCTCGAACTTTCCGCCCCAAATCGTACGATCCAAAGAGTGTAAGAGCTTGACCGCTCTATCATGATCATCGTACGGGAGCACGTCCACATTGGCCCTCATGTTGTTCACCACCACCGTGAACCTCTCGAAACAAGGCATCGATGGACTCACCGGGAGATGAGTGAAGTTCTCGTACTCTCTCCGTAAGTCGCATACATCCGTGCTCGAACCCGGGCGTTCCCAACATGAGCCTCCTTCAACACCGCCCAAATCCTACAAGCCAAGTGCTCGGTGTGCACCCGATCGAACTCAGCCGACACAAAGCACGAAACAAGTAGTCGACCGCCTTATTGTTGGCGTCGAAGCCGTCCCCTCGATCCCGGAGCGAGGAAATCAACCGCCGGACATAGCTTGTGTCCACCGTGACATCCCAAAGGATCCGACCCTTTCCGCGGAGAAAAGCACCCATCCGCTTGCTCCACATCCGGTAGTTCTTGCCATCGAAGTGTGGAGGACCCGAACCCCGTTCTCGGTACGCCATCCTTGGATCTTAGACTCGGTTAGAGTCAATAAAGACCCGAACCGGCTCGATACCACTTGAAGGACCGATACGGCGAACCGAGAGGAGGGGGGGAGTGAATGGGAGCCGATAAAAATTCTTCTCGAAGGAGATGAAAACTCCAACAAGACGAATGCGGCTTCCAAACACACGTCTCCGACTCACTACCAAGGTTGGTCAAGCCCACGTAGCCACTGGAGTGCCACTGGACCTAGGAACCAACACACCACCTACCGACCCGAGAAACGCAGCGGAAAAACCAAACCTCGAGTCTACAGACCCACACCGGTCAGACCGGTGAGCACCACCGGTCAGACCGGTCCCTGCTGGTGAAACTGAGCAACTTTCACTAAGTGGCTCTACACCGGTCAGACCGGTGAGACACACCGGTCGGACGGTGGCGGCACGAAAGCCCCCAAGGCACCAAACAGTCAACCGACCACCAAACGGACCCAAACTTGAAACAGCAGCACCACGGGACAACAAGGAACACACCAAGACGTTCACCCGAGCAAAATCCCACAAGGGCTTGCACCGGTCAGACCGGTCAAGAGCACCGGTCAGACCGGTGTGGCCTGGACAGCTCGGGATGAACAGCACCCGCGGGTCAACTCCCCCAAATCCAAATCTCGATCTCCCGAATCGCTCCACGGACTTGAACAAGACTTTGGGGATATCAGGAACACCTCATGAGGAGTCCATAGCCAAGTTTAATCCCACCAAATCTCGTTCAAAAAGGAGGAATCAAAGAAATCCCGCCGAAAGCACCTTCAACCCAAGAACTCAAGAAACCCCCAAAATCGAGCACTTTTACTCACGGATTTGGGAGGGGAATCACAGCCCAAAGAACCACGAAGGGTTCCCACAAATTTCCCCCATCAAATCCCCAAGAGAAAAGCCTCGAAACCAACCCAAAGAAATCACCGAGAAAGGGCTCCGAAAATCACCACCAAGAACAACCGGGAAAACACATCCAAACCTTGAGGAACCACGCCGAATCATCTATACATGAAACAAAGGTTCGTACAAGGTCTAGCAAGCCGCCCGATCATCCATCCCTCTCTACAAGATCTCACCGTGAAGCTCTCTTGCTAGTCCTAGAGAAAACCTAAGGAAAATAGGTAGAAAATAGGAAAACAAATGAGCTAGGGTTCCAAGAGTTGGCTGCCAACCTCTCACCTCTTGGGTTATATAGGCGGCAACCGAATGTCTAAAATGCCCCTCTCTACTAACTAGGGATACATGCCCCTCAAGGGCGGATTCGGAATTCTTGATGTCTTCACCATCGGACGGATGCCCGGCGACCGCACCCTGCGTAGCCTCGACGCAAGCGATGCGATCCCGACGCGTGTCCTCCGCTTCGAAGATTCCGGACCGCGTCGTCGCACACCGGTCGACCGGTGCTCCTCACCCGGCCGGACCGGTCCCCACCGGTCGACCGGTCGGACCCACCTGGTCGGGACCGGCTCCGGTGCCGCCGCACCTCCGTCTTCGGTTCTCCGGTCTTGGCTTTGTGGATCAACCAAGGAACCCGGTGGTTTTCGGTGAACCACCGGAAACCCCGCGAACTCGGTGTAGCCTCCGCCAATCTCCACTCATGACTTGGCTCCCACGTAGTCCCGGCTCGACCTTGGTTTTGAGGCTCAACCAAGAAACCGTCCACGACTTCATCTTGCTGTTCATGCCACCATGCGGCTCACACTTGACCCCGCTGGCCACCGGGTCCCTCGAACGAAGCCTACTTGTCTTCTCCACACCTGGAGGCCTCACCGGCGACGACCTTTCGCGCTTGTTCTTCACCTGCACCAACACCAGTCAAGCCGCAACCTGCACCTGCAATACTTAGCCAAGAATCAGTCCACACAACGTTGTCAATCACTCATCACACAAGGAAGCGACCATCCACCGGTCCTCGAACCACACATGGTCCTCAAGCTTCCCCGCCGGAAATATCTCCCCCGAACCGACCTTCCCGCGCCTATAAAGGGCCCTGCGCGGCTCCCCACCTCGCCTCGCACCGCCCCAGCCGAACCTCCCTACCTCCCAAGCCTCCAAGCACCACCACCCCAACCACCATAGCTGGCCGCCGCCCGATGCTGCGGAGCTGCCTCCACAAGCGATCCCCGCCCAAGGTAAGCACGGGGTTGAGATCCCCTCGATTCCCCCTCCGTTTTCCCCTACCCTCGGCTGCCGCCGACCCCTGGGGCGCCGCCGCCCGCCGCCGGCCGAGGCCGCCTCTGCACCCCCTCCTCTGTTCTGGATCGGGGGGGAGGAAGAAGAAGGGCATTTTGCCCTTACCCCCCTGCCCTTTCCTCTTTTCCCCACCGAGCCCCCCTCCTCTCTATTCCCTCTCTCTCTTTCTTTCAATTAGACCCTAACCCTTAAACTATTCCACCAAAACAACCCTGCCCTTTATAAATAGGCCCCTAGGCTATTATAGTTAGACCATCACCCTATCTAAGTATTATAATTAGGCCCTTCAACCCTAATTACTAGTAGGACCTTAAATTTTTAATTAATCTTGAAACCCCTTTAACCCATCATTTTATGCGCACCTTTAATTCAAATCGCACCCAAAATTCATCACACCCGTCCCGGGTATACCTCCACCGATCCATTACCTAAAACCCCTTGCGTAACACTTATTCCTCCATTTTACCTACTTTTCCTCGAGCTCAACCGGAAAAATTGTGCGTTCTTATATTGATTGCATGCTTGCTTGTGTGCGTGCTATAGCCGACGGAGTGAACGAAGGAGGGTACCACGAGCCGGAGCTTGGAGCCAAGTACTGCGAGCAGGAGCCCGAGATCCCGAACACTGAGCCAAAACTTCCCGAGGACTTCGAAGAAGGCAAGTTCAATCTCATCCTTTGATGCATGCTTTGGTCCTAGTTTTATAAACACAACCCTATACCCGTTTTATAAATTGCATATTGTTTTACTGCAATAACCTGGTAGGATAGCCACCCTTGATTGCATTGATTGAACCTTTGCTTGGCCTAAATGATTGCTTTAAAAATGTGTGAGTGCTTTAAAATGGGAATGGGATATTTCGGAAAATGAGTAAAGAACTGGGTAGACGGGATGGACGTGTGTGTCAGGAGTATGGGTGAGCTCGTACCTGTGTGGTTGGGCATGTTGGGAGTTGTCCATCTTGTCGTTAAGGACCGGGTTGCGTGACATCTCACCTGACCCAAATCATCGTACAACCACTCGACCGTTGTATGTGGCAATGACTTAGCATAAACCCCACTAGTTAATCTACTTGCCATCTGGTGGGCGGGTGGGTGGCGGGAGACCAAGGAGTAGGGGTACGCTCTGTGTGAGGTACGCCCTGGTTATGAGAGATAACCCCTTGGCTGCTCCCGTGGTGGCTCGTAGGGCTAGCTAAGGTGGGTAATGGCTTTGATAGGATCCGCACCAACACTAAGGTGTTCGGGTAGCAGTACCCTACTTGTGGTTAAAGATGTACAACCTCTGCAGAGTGTAAAACCTATTCAAATAGCCGTGTCCACAGTATTGGACGAGTCACGGTGTAGTCATAAAAACTAGTGTTTGGGTTTGGGATGTTTTCATGGCATGAGTGGTTTTCTGGGGTAGTGTGTGGCTGTGTGCCTGGGCTACTGCTGACGGGGAGTCCGGTAGTTCTTAATTGGTTTTCCGAAAGCAACTAAGTTACTTGGGTTATAAAATTGTGTACGAAAACGTTTTCGGAAATGAACCCCTGCATGAGTAACTGTGTTTGCAAATAAACCTTAACCCGATCCTTGGTATATCATGTGCATGATCTGTTTATAATCCCCTCCGTGGGTGGGGTTGAACTTGTTGAGTACGTATGTGCTCACCCTTGCTTAACTAACTATTTTTCAGAGGAGGATCCCGACTTCGTTCCGGAAGACGTCGAGTAGGTCGCTGCCCTACACCCAACTGTGCATGTGTATTCAGGGCCTCCACAGAGAGCTTCCATGGTGTGGTACTCTGATGAGGCTTTGGAAGCCTTCGCCATCGTAGTTTGGTCTTTAGCACTTGTGTTGTTCCTTGTAGCTTTGGCACTCCCGTGCCCACTTTGCCACCATGATGTAAAAGACTGATCCACCTATTGTAATAAATGTGTTACCAGCTTCCTGGGACTGGTATTTGTGTCACATTTAGTCACATCTGATGAGGGGACGCTTCAAGGCAGTTCCCAAAAATCCCCGGGTTGGGATCAAATCTTACAGTCCTGGGTACATGGTTAACTGGCACACCCCGCGAGGCACCCAGTCTCACACATGCACCCCCCTTCCCGGTAGCAAGCCGGGTAGGTGAATACTCAAGAGTAGTAAGGGAGAGTTCCCGCACCGCCTCATTAAGGTACTAGGCTTACCGGTCTCATTCCCGACAAGTGCTTAGTACGTTCAAAAGCTTAGCCCACGAAAGCCACTGGACTGGAGCCCAAATCCCATGCTCTTACCACACGAGCAATCCATAAACATCTTATAATTCCAACATAAGAACCTATTCTCGCGAGTGACGAACATCACTTGACTTGTACCGGTCCTATAGCATAGCAGCTATCGCCCTAGCATACTAGTGATATAGCATAGGTACCTAGGGATCATGCATGGGTTTCAATTCAACTCCAGAAACGTAAATGCACATTCATAGCAAGGAACAATTGCATAAGTTTAAAAGACAGGGTTAATGATCCGGGGCTTGACTTCACTGGCAAGGTTGCGTTGACACAAAACTAGCACCCTGCGCCAAGCACACAGCAAGCTGAACAAGCTTAGCTTCACACGCGAACAGGTTCCAAGACGTGCCAGTCAATTTTCCCTGAAAATTAATAAAAGACAAAGTAGTTAAATTCCAAAGCTTGGAACTTGTTGGGTAGTACCAGACAATTCCATATTTATGGCTAGAAAGCCATGTGAGATGACATATAGCTACAGGAAGCTATCTGCCAGCAAACTAGAAACCATTCGGAGCTTCAAAGCGTAAGAAAGAACATAGCCGAACGGATGACGCAAGCATGACGAAAGATCGATCTTTATTTGAACAAAATTGCACGTGCACAAAGCCATGACCGATCCTCGAGGATAAATAACAATGAACAATAAATAAAGTAAAGCATGATCATAAATATGTGATAAACAAGCATGCATAGGCCCAAAGCACTAGTCTACCGCATGTCTAGGTACTTCAAAACCCGTCAAGCATGAAGCCAAACAAGTTTATCCACCGCATGATACAACATTGTTTGAGAATCACACCACCATCCATAGATAGATCTATCTACTGCATGATACAATCTGAATATGGAAAGCTAAAAGCACACGTTGTTTAAAACACAACTTATAAACACGTTTTACTCGTGAAAGCATAACCGAATACAGCTGAACAGCCGAATCGGGGTCCATGGAGAAGGAACAAACATTGCCAAATATGATAAATCTATAAGATTGAATTAAAAATCTAATCCACCGGATGATTAGCTCTAAGACAACCCAAAAACCTGCATCTACCGCATGATACTTGGTTCTGTCAAGATTTACGCAAAAATTGACAAGATTGAACCCGCAACATGTAACAACCTAGATTGGTTCGATTTCGGCTATTTGAGAAACACATGATCCACGTGCCTTTTGAAGCAAGATATGAAAGTGCGATGCAAAGACCACGAAATGAGATAAAGCCGATCCAAATCAATCTAAATTGGGCAAAAGAGTGTTACATGAATTTAACATAAATTAAAACTCAAGGCAACACAGGGTAACTTAATGAATCTATTGAATTTTGCCAAAATCCAATAGAGCCGATAACTAGCTCCAAGCTAGATTTTAGCCCACCGCATGGCTCATGACCTAACAAGAAACCCTCTTCAACCAAGCTTAAATCTACCGCATGATACTAAGCATGGTAACAAGACTACTTGCATCACGATCTAAATCCACCGCATGATACTAGACATGATACAAGGTTGCCGGCACTTATGGAGGTCGACGGATCGATGAACCCTCTCGAAGAACTCGACGACACGACTAGAGGACTCAAGGGTTTGGCGTAAAGCCGGTTTGTATTGAGAATGTTTTGATTACCATTACATACATCCAGGGTCCATATTTATACCCTGTCATGGCATGACTCCGGATGGACTACGAGTACAATATTTGATACCTAATTTATTTCCAAATGCGAATGCTTATCCATTCATTCGTCCCTTCCACTCAGGCCACGTCATCACACAATCCCGCAAAATCAGTGCAAACAGTCCCCTTGCCGAACGGAAGCAAACTGCCGACCGCGAGCCCCTTTGCCGAATATTTCTGAAGAAACCTTCCTTCTTCCGGACGGATTTTTTCACCAAGCTGGGCCCACAAATCAGACTCCTTCCTGTACCAAATTTTGGTGTTAACATATGCCCCTTCAATTACGGGATAAAAGTGATTTTATTCCGAAATTGACTCCAATCGCTAACGTCTTCAAGTTGAATCTGTTCAACACCTATTCTCTCTCCTTGCAATCCATCGGAGCCTCCGTCCAGATCCAAACCCTAGTTCATCTTTCCCCAAAGCTCGAATCCTCAATGGCGGGCCAAAATCAACCTGCTCAGGTAAATTTCATCCCCGTAAGCTTCATTCGGCATCATCTTTTCGATTTTTACCTTAGATTTCTCCCCAGCCTTTTCTCGACAGGAGCTTTCCACCGAGCTTCTGATCCGCACTGAAGCCAACTCGACATCTTACTTCCTTGGTCCCGTGGGAATTTCCGATCCCCACGAGTTTATTGTAGCCGAATCCCAAAGAATCCCTTTCAAAGCGGCTTTATCTAAGCCTTCCCTGTGGCAAGATGCCTTCAAGAACTGGCCTTTACCCCCAATTGCAGGTTGGAGAAATTGGTATAAAAGGGTGCTTGCAGATAATAGTGCCAAGACCGAGACTTGGGACAGCCTCCGTATTGCACAATGTTTGGAGCTTTCTTTGGCTGAGACCCCAAAGAATGAAGATCTTTTGATAGCAGCTTGTCATTTTTGGTCAAACGGCGTCAATGCCTTCCTCTTTGGTCACGGCCCAATGTCCCCAACTCTGGCCGATGTATACATGATCACCGACCTTGATGTTTCAGGATCCGTGTACCCCTGGGACTTCAAGGGCTCCATAAGACAAACAGGAGTGAAGTCAGGAAGTGGATATAAATCATATATCTAGAATCACATGAAGGATGGCCCCCTGGTAAAGTCGAATACAGGGCATTCCTGAACATGTGGTTGTGCAGGTTTATTTTCTGTGGCAAAGCCAATGAACCTACTCTGAATCATATTGTAATGGCTACACATTTGGCTGGTGGTAAACGTATTCCTCTTGGAAAATACCTCCTGGGGAGTGTGTATCATATGCTTCATCAGACTATCTCTCAAATGCATACTGGCCAGAAGATACTATGTGTCAACGGCCGTTGGTGGTTTGTGCAGATGTGGCTGCAACTGCATATACACCAGATTGTCAATATTGACCTCAACAACCGGCTTTTCCCTTCATCCAGCTATAACGAAGGGGAAGTTCAAGTCACCAGAGGATGCCAAACCTATGGGGAAGCTGCCTCAACTGTTTCCATTGATCAAAAAGTCAGTCAGCTTTTCGAGCTCTTTTTCAGAGGCTTCCCTGACCCTCTTTGGCTTCCCTACTTGGACAATGATAATTTAACTCTCCCCTGTGAATTCTCCTTTGAAGCTGGACGCCAAGATGGAAGGTTTGTAGAAATCTTTAATATCTTCACCCATCCATGTCCTTTGCCAGCTGAATTTTGTGGAGGGAGGTTAAATCACAGCACTTATGAATACTATCAGCCAAATATGATGGCCCGACAGCTTGGATGTGGCCAAATGCCCCCAAGATTATTCCTTCATGAATTCCTCAAACCCAGAGAAGAAATCAAGGACAACATACAAGCCAGAAGGGTCTTCGAGTACGAATGCAGTCCAAGTCTTTACACCTGGCCTTTCACACCCATAACAATAGCTCATCCTACCTTCATCCCTTGGTGGCAAGAATTTCATGACCATATCTTCAGCGAGCCAGTGCACTCATTCTGCTTGGAGCTGATGCCTGACTTTCAACCAACCTCAGAGGTAACACACCTGACTTCTCCTTCTGATCAGACATCTTTCACCACTAACTATGATCTTGATTTCCCCCCCTGCAAACACGCTTCTCGCCCCTCGAGCGAGACGGTTGTTTACAATGCAGTATACCCAATTTCAGCTCTGGGATTCAAGTCCCCAACTTTGGCTCAGCTGATGGCCAGGTATGCTACAATGGACCCAATTCTCTTCAGTGCTACTGCTGATAAGAGAAAAGGCCTATCTCTGATTGCACCTCCAGCTGCCAAGAGGAAAAGAACCACCAAGAAGGTTCCTGTTGAGGTAAGTTTTCCCCCTTTTTTTATATATCACAAGATTACTCTTATTCTGACAAATTTTACCTTGTGCAATTTCAGACTAGAACCCAGCAACCTTCAGCTTCAGAACCTGCCAATGCTTCATCCATTGGTATGACCTTTATTACCTTGCTTTTTCCTCAAAGACCAATACCCGCACTGGCATTTACCCTTAATCCGGTACTTGCAGAAGAAATATTGGTGAATCACCCTGTGGAAACCTCTTCCCCTCAGCATGCAAGTCCACCAAGGGCTGAACCATCTTCTGTTTAAGTGGAGGTTTTATCTTCATCAGGGACCCAATCACCTCATTCTCAAAAAGAAGTACCAGCTTCATCAGAGATGAATCCATCAATTCAACCAGAAGCTTCAAGCCCTCTAAGGACTTCATCTCCTCTTGGCCAAGCAGAAACCCCAGCCTTAACAGAGGTAAATCCACCTTCACCTCAGCCAGAAGCCTTAAATTTGCCAAGGAATGCACCAATTTCCTGCCAAATAGAAGCTTCAGCTTTGCCAAGGGCTCCTTAAACTCTTACTCCTCCAATTGCCCAAGAAATCCTCCCTGAACCTGAACAAAATCCTGCCCCAGTTCAGGGAATCCGGCATGAGGTAAGCACATGCGCTCAATTCTGTTATCTTCTTCTTTTTCAATGAACCACTCCCGACTCGGCAATTTTACCTTCTCAGGATCAAAATCCATTACCATCAAGCCCACTAGTGGTGAATGATCCGGCTGCCGAAACAGAAGAGGGAGGAAATCAAAATCAGGCCTTATCAGAGGAAATCCAGGCAAGACTCAAAGAAATCTTCACCTGGCTGCAAAAGGATGCTCGAGATCAGATTAGAGATGTTGATTATTTTGAAGGAATGCTTGAGCCCATCAGCCAAAAGCTCCCTGAAGACATCAAGACTTCGTTGGAGCCCATCTCTGGTTTGGATATCCATTACGTGGCAATAAGGCGAGCCTTGAAGAGTCAGTCTACCTGACCAGCTGTTGAGCAAAAGAAAGCCAAAGCTGAACAAACTGTGAAGGGAGCACAATCCTAAACTGAGATCCACAAGGGAATGTTGACCAATCTGCAAGCTGCTCGCAAATTGAAAATTGCCAGAAAAGCTGCATAAGTTCGCTTTCCTTTTCTCTGCATGACTTTGATTGCAACTCTGAACGATCCATTTGGTAACTAGTAGTCAAATAGTGCCATACCCGAACGGCACCCCAACTGCAACTCAGCCGAGTCAGTCACCCGAATACGACTCAGCTTTGAATCCCAAATGACCCCACGGCGAATCGGTCAAGGAAACCTCTCCACGTTCCAAGTTTTTCGGGATACGCGCCACGATCTGAGGCCACGATCTTTCTCACTAGTCCTATAAATAAAACCGTAGGTGCCCCCAGCTCTTTACCAAGCCTTTAGCCTTCAAATCTTTGCCAACCTCAAGCTTTCTTTTCCAAATCACCAGCGCAGCTCCAAGAACCATGGCGAGCAACAACAACAGGCGCCGCGCCGCCGACGAGGCGGAAGGGAGCCGCGCCAGCGCACGTCGGAGGCAATGATCGCCAACTTTCTCCATGACTTGTCTTAGATTTTCCTCTGTTTCTGACGATCCTCTCTGTTTCAGGCTCATTCAATGGAACCCGTCCTCTGCACCGGCCAATCAACCTCTGCCGGACGACTCCTCGGAGTCGGACCACTACTCCCCCATGCCCTACGGGGAACTTGACGCCCTCCGCTTCAAGGCGGAGCTTGAGGTGGCCCAGCACGAGCTGGAAGACATCTCTAAGAAGGCTGGCATCGCCGAACTGGAGTGGGAGGATCAGCGCAAGCAGCTGCTGGCAACCATCAACGGTACAGCCCTTAAATTGCTCCCAAATCCAATCTGGCTTTTGATACTAATCACCACCACCTTGCACTTTGCAGCCCGTGACGCCGAGCTCAACCAGCTGAAAATGGTGGTGGAGCAATTGGCTGACAAGGTGAACGCCCGTGGAGACACGCCGGCGGAGCGCCTTGCCGCGGTGGAAAACCGCGTGGACGAGGTGGCTACTCACGACATCCGTCTGGGCACCACTTTGGGCTTGGCCGCCATGGCGACGCACACCGGCGTCGACTACTCCATCCAGCCGCACGGCTTCCTGGGCGGCGCACCAGAGGACATCGACGAGATCGAGGTCATCTTGGAGCGTCTTGATGGCCACGGCGACGCCATTGCCGAACTCACTCATCCCCAGTCTGTGCTAAACAGGCTTTTCGATTAGTTTGTACTAGGGATGTTTGATCTTCAGCGATAAAATTCCAACTTCCATGCTTGTATTGTAATGATTCTTCCGTGTTTGCAACTGTGAGCCTTATTTTTTCTTAAACGCATTCGGGAACTTTGCTTGAGCCGAATACGCGAAAATGGATGCCCCTTGGCGCAAAACCCGCAGAAAATCCTCAATTCGGGAATCCATAAGCACTGTTCAATGAAAACCCTTTGCATCCGGGAAGAAAACCCTGCCGCTTGGTATTCCAATAACGCACGCCAACCAGTCATCACTCCCAATGCACTCTCTCAGTCAACAAAATAGCCCGCTGGGATGCCCTGCAAATCCACTCGCACACTCATCCATCACTTCACATCTTCTCCCCTGCTCCAGAAGAGAAAACCCCAAGACCATAGACAAAGGCAAGCAACCCACCAAGGAGGACAACACCCCAAAGAAGCACACCATTCGAGAGTGAGTTTTCCTTTAACTTATGTCGGTGCAGAATGTGGTCCCGACACTAACCAGTAATAAACGCTAAGGTCTATCCCTCAATGGTCGATGCTAAGCAACTAAAGACACAAGATTTATCCTGGTTCTGGCCGGGGGCCGTACGTCTAGCAGTGGCGTGCTCGGGGCACTATATTGCTCAGTACCAGGGTGCCTGTAGTGGGGCAGCTACAAGCAAGGCGGGAGAGAAGGCGTGGCCTCCAAGTCCCTGGTGAAGTGGCTGAAGATGTTGTGGGAGAATTGGGGAGCTTGTGTGTGGTGTGTCGTATGTTGTCTGTTGTCCTCTGTCGTGTGTCCCCTGCGGCGGGGGAGTTCACCTTCCTTCTATAGGCCAAGGAGAGGGTGAGTTACAAGCATGCCGCACTATTCAGCTACATGGGGAAGTATGGTGTGCAACGCCGTAGAGTAGGCGGCCGCCTTGACGGTCCTTGCCGCGATCTGGCCATCATGGCGTATCTTGTACCCGAACAGTGGTAGCTTCGAGGGTAGGGGCGCAGTGGTTGGCCGTGATGTCCCTAGGCGGGCTCGAGGACGTTGCTGACGACGATCCGTATGGGATACAGTGGCAGGCGTGGCAGCGTCCCATTCCCGCATGCCTCACAGCGCCGAAGCTGTTACCATAGTGCCCGGCGTGGTGTTGTACGCACGGGGGCAGCCGCCTGCAATTAACAGTGGCAGGGATGGCGCCCCGCCGGCCTAGCGTCACGACCTGGCCCTGCAAGGTCACGAGAAAGCATTTCGAGGGTGTGGCCGGCCCTCCTTCGAGGGCTCGGCACGTTAGCCGTACGGGAGTAGGCGGCGCAGCGTCACGGGGCTGACACCGGCCATGTCGCACAGTCCCCCACAGTGGCGGGGATGGGTTCCCCCTAGGGAGTTGGTGCAACAGGGCCGGGGCGTGAGTCCCAGGCGCATGATGGCGCCGCCCCGCCGTTGTCAGAGCATTAAATGCCCGTACCCGCGTGCGGGAACGGGCGTGCGCGTGCGGAGGAGCCTCGAGCGAGGCGGAGCCTGCTCGAGGGAGGCGTGCAGCCTCGAGCGAGGCGGAGCCCGCTCGAGGGAGGCGTGCACCCTCGAGCGAGGCGGAGCCTGCTCGAGGGGACCTTTGAGCGGGCCGCCTTGGTGGGCCGCGGGGGCCACCGCAGCGTAGGTCGTGCCCCGTGTGTGCGCTTAAGCAAGATGCATTTAGTTTGGTCTTTTGCAGGTTTTAAGCGGGATTTCCCCAGTTGTTTAGGGGACCCTCAGGGCTGTCCCCGACAGTAGCCCCCGAGCATCTGCGGGTTTGCCGGCCAGACTCCCGCAGATGCTGAAGCCTACTGATAGGACGTTCTTCCCCCTGGTTTGCAAACGCTTTCCGTGGGGCCGCGTCAGTGGACCCGCGGGTCTAGCCCCCGAAGCCCTGCAGGAGCGTGAGTGCTCCCGCAGGGGTTTTACCGTGGGATTTGGTCAGAGGGCGTGGTACATATTCCAACCAGCATCGGCGATGTTTTAGCCGGCTTCGGTGACGCACGCGTAACTGGCACTATCCGCGGTCGGTGCAACCCAGGAGGTGTAGCCGTGCGCCGAGCCCCCGAGCCTGGGCCCGTTCAAGGCGACCAGGGAGAGCTCTACAACTTGTTTTTAACACGCCCTCGCCGTCTCTCCGCGGGACGGAGGGTGAGGTTTCCGCAACCCCCATCGATCGGGTCGCGGATTGATTCCTCGTTGAGCTGTTAGTGGGTGGTTCGAGTGGACGTCCATGCCCCATTCGATAAGGGTAGGCTGCACGGTCCGAAGACGCGTCCATTAAAGCGCTTGCGTGGGTTTGCTAGGTGGGGCTCGGTCCCATTCGCTAGGGACCGAGGGCGCGGAAGCTCTCCCTCGGTGGGATCCCCCCGGCTAGCTACCCTCGCTGGCTCTCGAACACGACATGTGAGGCACCCTCGAGCCGGTGGGCTCGAGGAAAGGCTCGAATGCGCGTGCCCTCGTCATCCCTGACTCGAGTGATCTGGGGCGCCTGTTCGAACCTGTTGAAGGCCAGGCTCCGAACCCCTGATCAGGGGCCGTGCCGGGTGGCGGCTTGCCACCCCCGTCTTTCGCATCTGCAGGTTTCGAGGGCCCCTGATTGCGTTAGCCCTCAAACCGCTAATCAGTAGGGTCGTGCGGGGTGGCGGCTGGCCGCCCCCGTCTTTCGCATCTGCAGGTTTCGAGGGTTCATGGCCGTGCCAGCCCCCGAGCCGCTGATCAGTAACCTTTTGTGAATCGAGGGTACCTATAGCGCCCGCCTTCTTCGAACGGGCTTCGAGGCCACCAGTCGATGTCCGCACCTGTCGAGGGTCGTGTTAATTTTGAGCCTGGGGCTCAGGCCGCTTCGAGGGTCTACCTTACTCAGTAAGGGACAGGGCCATTAAATGCTCGCAATTGCAACTGAGATCTCGCGCCGCGGGCGTGCCTTTTCAGGCGCTGCGGCCGCGCGCGTAGTGGGTGGAGCGGGCAGGCGGATGTGACCGCCGCCCCGGCTCCGCGGTTACCACGCCGTGATGATGGCCTGCGGGCGGTTGCGTGGCTACCGCGGTCGTGGTGGGGCCCGTCCGTCCGCGAAGGAATATTTCCTGCTGCAATTAATGCGCGCGGGGCGTGCGATCCAGAGAGCGTGCTCGCGGCCTATAAATCCAACTGAAGGAGAGTGGGCGGTTTTTTACCTTTGCCTCTAACACCCGCCGTTCTTGCGCTCTAGCCTCCGAGCTGCCCTCGCCATTGCATTTCTCTCCTCTCAGAGCTCTTCTCCTCCTTCCTGTTCCTCGTCCCTCGCCCCTTCGCCTGCTCGCATGGTGCCCCAACCGCCTCTCGTCATCATCGACCCATTGGCGTGGAGCTCGACGGTGACGCGGCTGGCCCTGAACCAGCTGGTGTCCGCCGGCCAGCTAGCGACGAACGAGGATGGACGACTGGCCGAGTGGCTCGTGCCACCGGCAAGGGACCAAGCGCCCAACCCTCCGAGCGGCTACGTGGTCAGCTTCGTCCGCTTCCACGAGCGGGGCTTCATGGCGCCGGCGAGCCATTTTATGCGGGCTCTCTGCTACCACTACGGCGTGGAGCTCCACAACTTCGCGCCGAACGCGATCTCGCAGGCGGCCACGTTCGTTGGCGTCTGCGAGGGTTTCCTAGGGATCCCGGGGAATTGGGATCTCTGGATTCACCTCTTCCGCACGGAGCTGTTCACGTTGCCAACGACGGAGCAGAGGACCCGCCGCGCGGTGCGTGCCGGCGGCATGTCGCTCGCCTTGCAGGGTCAGCGCAAGGACGAACATCCCCTGCACGATGACGACCAACGATGCAGGCTGGGAGCAGGGGTGGTTCTATCTCCGCAACGACGAGCCCGGCCTCCCCCCTTACATCGGCTTGGTGCTCCGGGAGAGGCCCGCCTCCTGGCATCACGGGGTATCCCCGCCCCAGCACCGGGACCGGTTGGACTCGCTTCTGGCCGCGCTGAGGGATCTGACGGGCTGTGGGCTGACTGCGGAGGCCGTCCTCGCCTACCTCCACCACCGGCGGATCGTCCCCCTGATGGAGAGGCCGCTCCGCATTTTCGAGATGACCGAGGCGGTGGACCCCATCGCGCTGGCGAGGTCGCGGACGCTGCAGAGCCCCCTCCTGCGGGAGTACGCGGCTACCCGGGCGCGGAGCGCCATCGACCCCAAGTCCGCGCGCAACGACCGGTCCCTGTGGGGTGGAGCATCTCAAGATCGCGCGCAACGGCTGGTGAGTGGAGTTCTTGATTCCGTTTCGATTTTGCCAATTCCTCGGGTTGTTGACGCATTTCGATGCTTCGCTCGCAGCTGGTGCGCGTGAGCGCCGCGAAGTCCGATCCGCCCACTCCCCGCTCACGCGCGCCGGCCGCGCGCGCGGCCAGCCGAGAGTGGGAGCGGGCGGCACGCAAGAAGGAGCGCGCGACGCGACATCGGAAGCATCGCGAGCGGAGGAGCGAGGAGTACCGGCTGCGCGAGCAGCAGGGGCTCTCCTTACCGGGGACCGAGGAGTACTTGTCATCGGACGAGGAGGAGGAAGAGGAGGAAGAGGTTGGGGGGCAGGGTCTCCCTGATAGGTGGGAGCCTGCACCCCCGTCACCGGAGCTGGCTCCGGTGGCAGGAGTAGCATCGCCTGGGGCGGGCGCAGAGGCGCCCGCCGCCAAGCAATCGACAACAGAGGCGGCGCGGGCCGCGGAGGCGCGGTGCGCGCCCGGAGGTGCGCGCGGTGGATGCGCCCGCGCACGGGGCGGGGCCCACGCGCACGGTGGAGATGGCCGGAGGCGCGGCGGCGACCGCGCCGGCCACGCCAGCGTCGTCGGCCGGGACCTCGAGGATGAGGAAGCGTGCCTTCTCCTCTTCGAGGTGAGAGATTTGTCCTTTCGAGAGGTTGCGTGTCTGATAGGCGGGGACCTGACGGTTTGCTTGTGCTTGCGCAGGGTGGTGCCAACTGTGCGTCCCCTCGCACCGGCCAAGGTGTTGAGGGCGGACGCGTCCATCCCCACCCGGCGGCGTTCGTCGAGGGCACCAAGGGCGGGGGCGAGCGCGGCGGCCGCGGCGGGCGAGAGCTCGCAAGGTGCGCCCGAGGCCTCGAGGCCGCGGCCCGTGGTTCCGCCCCGCCGCGGCCGCGCGCCCCGGGCGGCCGTCGAGGAGCGGTGGGCGCCGGTCGTGGTGGAGGCGCGGCCGCGCCGGCCGGTTGCGGGGGCGTTGCCCGGCCGCGTCGCCGTGGAGGGCCACCCGGCGCCCGCGGGTAGAGACGCGGCCGCAGGCGGTGGCCGCGGCGCCGCGGCGGAGCTCACGCCGCCGCGGAGGCGCGGGCGGAGGCGGCGGGTGGAGGCGGCGGTGGAGGCGCGCGAGGGGCCCGCACCGCCGGCAGCCTCCCGGCGGTGGTGGTGGAGATTCCGGACGACGACTCCCCGCCGCCCGGTGGGGACCGGTGGGTGAGCTTCCCCACGCCGTCCCCCCGAGTCCCAGGAGGGGGCACTTGTGAGACGGCGGGACGGCCACATGGTGGCGGGAGGTCGAGGGCACGCGCGCCGAGGCCTCTTCTTCCCGCGCCGGCCGCTCCGCTCCGGGAGAGGGGCGCGTTCACGATCCGCCCGCCTTCGCCGACGCCCAGGAGGAGCAGGAGCTGTGGGGAGAGCTCCGCGACTATGGTGCCGCGCTCAATCGAGCCTTGAACGAGGCGCTGCGGATTCATGGCGGCCCGGAGTGGCGCGTCTTCCAGGTGAGGCGTTGCTGCCAACTTTCTTCGATTTCGTCGTCTTCACGCTTGATCCTCGCGACGTGACGCTCACTGGTTTTGGTTTGCTGGCGGCAGGAGCTCGAGCACCGCGCCCGTGACAAGTATGGCGCCTTCGACCAGATGAGCGCCGAGCTTCGGCAGCTCCGGGAGCGATGCGATGCATTCGACGCGCTTGTCGACGCCTTGGGGACCTCGGACAGCTGGTTGTCGTACCGGGCTGAGGCCCTACGCGACCAGCTCCAGGAGTGTGAAAGGCAGGCTGCGGCGCGCCCCTCCACCCTCGAGCGGGTTTGCACGGCCCTCATCGATCGGGATGAGGCGCTGCAGCAAGCGCGGTCGGATCTGGAGAGGATGCGCACGTTGGCATCCAACTGGGAGGCGGAGGTGACCACCGTCCGGGTCGATAACTAGGAGGTCCATGCGTGGCTCCTGGAGGCGCAGGCCCAGCAGAGCCAGGCGGAGGAGAGGGCGCGCGCGGCCGAGCAGAGGGCCAAGGAGGCCGACGAACTGAAGGCCACCCTCGACGCCAAGGTTGCTGCGCTCGCCATCGCGGAGGACCGGCCTCCCCGCAAGAGCGTACCGCCCGCCGTGGGCCGAGGGGGCGGCTCCCGGCGAGGAGCGGACCGCTCTTGTCGACGCCCGGTCGGCGCTCAATCGGGAGCGCACCACTCGCGAGGCGGCGCAGAAGTCGCTGGAGGAGCGGAACGCTAAGTTCTCGAAGCTCGAGGGCGAACTGGTGGTTCTCAGCATCACGAGCGCGATCCAGGAGCAGTCCCTCAAGGAGCAGAGCGACACCGTCGTCAGCCTACAGCAGGAGGTCGAGGCTGAGCGCCGCGTCCTCGAGGTAGAGAGGAAGCAGGTCGAAGGTAGGTCACTGTTTTGTCTCTTGTTTTGCTGATCTTCCCTTAGAGGGTTCGTTTCTCCTTCTGATTTCTTTCTTGCTGGCAACGTTCAGGCCTACGCACCGCTCTGGGGCACGCGACCGACCGAGCCGAGGCGCTGTAGGCTTCCTACAACCTCTCCGAGCAGGAGCTGCTGGAGCTGCGTTCTGCGGCCCTCGAGACCTGCCAGGCCGTGGAAGAGGGCGAGGCGCAGGCTGGGAGCTCGCTGGCTAGCCGCCTGCGCGCCCTTGGCGGGCATGTCTCCGGGTGCATGCACTGGGCTCTGCACCTTGGCGTCCAGAAGGCTCTCGGAGTGGTGTGATCTCACTACGAGATCAACTTCGAAGCCGTGGTGGAGGGCTACATTGTCCCCGAGGGCGTCAAGGACGAGGTGGCGATGGAGCACGTGGACGAGTTAGCCGTCGATGCCGCCGAGGCGCTCGCCGAAGCCTTCGAGGAATTCCTGTTCCCGGACACTGTCGATGCCGATGCTCCTCAGGCCTGAAGACTGCTGGGCGCCAGGCCCTTTTTTGTTTGTATGTTAGTGTATGGGCCGCGTGGCCATGTAAATGAACAAATCATTTTGTTTCAAACACTTGTGAAAGCGAAATGGTGTCTTTTACTTTATTGCGCTGTTTTGTTTCTTCCTCTTCCTGAGTAAATTCGAGTTAGGGAAGTTCGATTTTCGCGAGCAGCCTGCTGGGCCGGAGGCAAGAGAGAAGGGCTGTATCCTCGTGGAGGCGTAGGCTATCTCTGACTCGCGCGTCCTTTCCGCTAGGCTGTCTGCGCCCTGTTCGAATTTTGCTCGAGGCCAAGGTCGAGTCATACTTAGCGCGTGTGGATTTTTTGCGAAAAAATGGGACCATTTTTTTTGGGGGGGGGGGATGCCCCCCGTAGTAGCCCCCGAGGGTAACTTGGGTTTCGGGGGAAAGCCGAGTTTCCCTTTTCATTGAACCGGTGATGTTTACATGTTTGTCGCCAACTGGGGTGTTGGGCACGTGATTTACAACAAAAGACTTGGAAATCCTAGCTAGGGGTAGAAGCGACGTAGCTGTTGGATGTTCCAAGAGTTGGTGAGTTCCTCGCCGTCCTCGGTGGCTAGCTTGTATGTGCCGGGCTTGAGCACCTTCACCACGACGTAGGGTCCCTCCCACGGAGGTGATAGCTTGTGGCGTCCTCGGTTGTCTTGGCGTAGCCTTAGGACCAAATCCCCCTCGCTGAAGCCCCGCCGGCGTATCTTTCGAGCCTGGTAGCGCCTTAGGGACTGCTGGTATCTTGCAAAATGCATTAGGGACACGAGGCGTGCCTCATCCAGCTGGTCTAGTGAATCCTCGCGGGCCCACTGGTTGGAGTCCTCGTCATAGCCTCGCACCCTGGGTGACCCATATTCTAAGTCCGTGGGGAGGACGGCCTCTGCGCCATGGACTAGAAAGAACGGGGTGAACCCGGTGGCTCTGCTTGGGGTGGTCCTTAGGCTCCACACGACCGCAGGCAATTCCTGGAGCCATTTACGACCAGACTTATCCAGTTGGTCGAAAATTCTGGGCTTAAGGCCTTGTAGGATCATGCCACTGGCACGTTCTACTTGACCGTTGGTCTGTGGGTGTGCCACAGCTGCCCAATCTACACGGATGTGAAATTTGTCGCAAAACTCCAGGAATTTCCTGCCCGTGAACTGGGACCCGTTGTCGGTGATGATGGAGTTTGGCACTCCAAAACGATGGACGATGTTGGTGAAGAACGTCACCGCTTGCTCTGCCCTGAGATTCGTAATGGGGCGCACCTCTACCCACTTGGAAAATTTGTCGATTGCGACCAACAAGTGGGTGAAGCCCCCAGGCGCCTTTCGCAATGGCCCGACGATGTCCAGCCCCCACACGACAAAGGGCCATGTAATGGGGATGGTCTGCAGGACGTGAGCAGGGAGGTTGGATTTTCGGGCGTAGAACTGGCACCCCTCGCAGGTGCGTACGATCTCGCTGGCGTCCGCGACCGCGGTGGGCTAGTAAAAGCCCTGGCAGAACGCATTGCCTACGAGGGTGCGGGGCGCGGCGTGGTGGCCGCAGATGCCCGCGTGAATGGCCCAGAGGAGCTCGCGCCCCTCGGGGATGGGCACGCATCGCTGCAGGATGCTAGAGGCAGCGCGCTTGTACAGCTCGCCGTCGACAAGGGCAAAAGACTTGGCCATCCTGGCGACGCGCCTAGCCTCGGATCGGTCCGTGGGGAGTTCCCCTCGGTCCATCCAGGCAATGTATTTGTCGCGCCAGTCCGCCCTACTGGGGGCCGGCTCGATGTCCATGACCTCAGCCTCGCTGGCGCCGTACCCCTCGAGGAGGGAGAGCACGTACGCCTCGTTCGAGGGGTCCTCATCCATGGGCTCTGCGCCGGCTGGATTCGAGGGAGCCCCCGAGGGTTCCGTGTGATTCGAGGGGTGCGGCTCGAGGGTTACGGACGGCTGAGCAATATCTCGGGCGAAAACATTCGGGGGGACAGTGATCCGCCCGGACGCGATCTTCGCGAGCTCGTCCGCCTCCTCGTTGTACCGGCGGGGCACGTGGTTCAGCTCGAGGCTGTAGAACTTGTCCTCGAGGGCTCGCACGGCTCTGCAGTATGCTTCCATCTTGTCATCGTGGCAGCTCGCATTTTTCATGACTTGGTCAATCATGAGCTGCGAATCTCCCCGCACGTCGAGGCGCTTGACGCCTATCTCGATGGCGATCTTGAGGCCGCAGAGCAGGGCCTCGTACTCAGCCATGTTGTTTGACGCGGGGAAATGGAGGCGTACTGCGTACCGCATGTGCTCTCCGAGGGGTGACACGAAAAGCAGGCCCGCGCCCGCCCCGGTCTTCATCACCGAGCCGTCGAAGTACAGAGTCCAGCACTCTGCCTGAATCTGCGGCGGCGGCAGCTGCGTGTCCGTCCACTCGGCGACGAAATCTGCCAAGATCTGAGACTTGATGGCCTTGCGCGGGCGTAGGCGAGTGTCTCGCCCATTAGCTCCACCGACCACTTGGCGATTCTACCCGCCGCGTCCGGATTGCGGATGATCTCCCCCAGTGGGAAGGAAGAGACCACTGTGACAGGGTGGGCCTCGAAGTAGTGGCGAAGCTTGCACCGTGCAAGGACCACCGCGTACAGCAGCTTCTGGACTTGAGGGTAGCGTGTCTTGGTGTCGGACAAGACTTCGCTGATGTAGTACACCGGCCGCTGAACCGGCAAGGCGTGCCCCTCCTCCGTGCGCTCGACCACGATCACGGCGCTGACCACCTGGGTGGTCGCAGCCACGTAGAGTTGCAGAGGTTCGCCGTCTTGCGGTGGTGTGAGGATCGGGGCGTGAGTCAAGGACGCCTTCAGCTTGTCAAGCGCCTCTTGGGCCTCAGTGGTCCAGGAGAAGCGCTCGTGCTTCTTGAGGAGGCGGTAGAGGGGCAAACCTTTCTTGCCGAGCCGCGAGATGAAGCGGCTCAAGGCGGCAAGGCACCCCAGCACCTTTTGTACCCCTTTGAGGTCTCGAATTGGACCCATTCGCTCGAGGGCTGCAACCTTTTCGGGGTTGGCCTCGATACCTCACTGGGAGACTATGTATCCTAGAAGCATGCCCCGCGGCACGCCAAAGACACATTTTTCGGGGTTCAATTTTACCCCGTTGGCCCGTAGGCAGCCGAACGCGATGCTGAGGTCGCCAACCAGGTCGTCCGCCTTCCTAGTTTTCACGACTATGTCATCTACGTACGCCTCGACAGTCCGGCCGATATGGTCTCCGAAAACGTGCTGCATGCACCGTTGGTACGTTGCGCCCGCGTTCCGGAGGCCGAACGGCATCGTGACGTAGCAAAACATCCCGAACGGCGTGATAAATGAAGTCGCGAGCTGGTCGGACTCCTTCATCTTGATTTGGTGGTACCCGGAATAGGCATCAAGGAAACAAAGTAGTTCACACCCGGCGGTCGAATCAACGATTTGATCGATACGTGGCAAAGGAAAAGGAACTTTAGGACATGCTTTATTAAGACTGGTGTAGTCTATACACATCCGCCACTTCCCGTTCTTTTTCTTTACTAGTACAGGATTGGCTAGCCACGTAGGGTGGAACACTTCTTTGATGAACCCGGCCTCGAGAAGCTTCCGCAGCTCCACTCCGATCGCCCGCCGCCGCTCCTCGTCGAAGCGGCAGAGCCGTTGCTGCACGGCGCGGGAGTGAGGTAGGATATCAAGGGAGTTCTCAGCGACCTCCCTCGGGATGCCTGGCATGTCCGAGGGACTCCACGCGAAGATGTCGGCGTTGGCGCGGAGGAAGTCGACGAGCACCACTTCCTATTTTGGGTCGAGGGTGGAACTGACCCTCAACGCCTTGCCCTCGGGGGCAGCAGGGTCGAGGGGCACTTCCTTATTCTGCTCCGCGGCCTCGAAGTTGCCAGCGTGCTTGGTGGTGGAGTCGAGGTCCTCGTTGACCATCTTCTCCAAGGTGGTTACCAGCACTTCATCCAGCGCCAATGCTTCCGCGTGCTCTACGCATTCGACGTCGCAGTCGAAGGCGTGCTCGATGGACGAGCCCACGGTGATGACGCCGTTCGGTCCCGACATCTTCATTTTGAGGTAGGTGGAGTTGGGGACAGCCATAAACTTGGCGTAGCAAGGCCGCCCAAGTATGGCGTGATAGGCGCCCCAGAACCCCACCACTTCGAAGGTGAGCATCTCCTTGCGGTAATTACTTGGAGTGCCGAACCACACAGGCAGATCGATTTGCCTGAGGGGCTGGACGCGCTTGCCTGGTGCAACACCGTGAAAAGGCGTCGTGCTGGGCCGCAGTTGGTCCAACCCGATCCCCAGCAGGCGCAGCGTGTGCACGTAGAGGATGTTGAGGTTGCTGCCTCCGTCCATGAGGACCTTTGAGAACCGCGCATTCCCGATGACCGGGTCGACCACCAGTGGGTATTGGCCCGGATTGGGGATGCGGTTTGGGTGATCCTCGCGGCTGAAGGTGATGGCGTCCTCCGACCAGTCAAGGAAGGAGGGAGGCGCCTTCTCCGCGGCGAGAACCTCGTGCCGCTCCCGCTTGTGCTGGCGGCTCGACATGTCGACGGTCGGCCCCCAAAGATGAGGAAGATGTTCTCCACCGCGGGGAAGCTGCTGGCGTCGCCGTCACCTCCGTCCTTCTTGGCCTCAGCGTCCTTCGCGGCGGCGCGACCGTAAAAATTTTTGACCATATCGCACTGCTCGAGGGTGTGGTTGATCGGCGTCTTGTGGTAAGGACATGGCTTTTTTAGCATGTCGTCAAAAACCCCCGGACCTCGAGGGGCCGGTCGAGGGCCCCATCGAGCCGGGTCAACAGCAAGGGCTTCACCATCGTCGGTGTCGCGTCCCTGCTCGCGCGCCTCGCGGCGCGGCTTCTTCCCTTTCTTGCCCCACTTATCCTTCCGATGGAGCTCCTTGGATGTGCTGCCCTCCGCGGGCGTGTCGTCCGAGCGCTTGCCCTTCTTGCTGTCGAAGATCGCCCCCACGGCCTCTTCATCTGAGGCAAAGCTGGAACAGCTCGTTCGAGTCCGCCGACGGGTTGCGCCCCAACTCGCACACGAGGTCCCGGCACGTGGTGCCCTCGAGGAAGGCATGCACAATCTCGGATTGCGCCACGCTTGGGAGCTCCATGCAGCGCTTGGAGAAGCGCCGTATGAAGTCTCGGAGCGACTCGCCGGGCTTCTGGGTGCAGGAGCGCAAGTCCCAGGAGTTCCTAGGGCGCACGTACGAGCCCTGGAAGTTGCCGACGAACGTGCGGACCAAGTCATCCCAATTGTGGATCTGACGGGCCGGCAGGTGTTCGAGCCACGTCCGGGCCGAGTCGCCGAGGTGCAGGGGGAGGTTGCGGATGATGACCTCGTCGCTGGTGGCCCCGCCCAGCTGGCATGCTAGGCGGTAGTCGTTGATCCACACGCGGGGATCCGTCTCCCCGTTGTACTTGACGATGGTCGTGGGCTGGCGGAAGCGCTGGGGGAAGGCCGCCGCGCGGATCTCCCGGCTGAACACACGGGTCCCCGGGGGTTCCGGCGTTGGCGAGCGGTCTTCATCACTGTCGTAGCGTCCACCCCGCCGAGGGTGGTAGCCTGCCGCCGCTCGCGCATCCGCTTTGCTCGTCCGCCGAGCGTTGATGACGTTGCGGGCGTCGCCGTCCCGTGCTTGCCCGCGCGTGTCGAGGAGCCGTTGTTTAGCCGCGTGCGTCCCGGGTTGGTGAGGCGCTCCGCCGCGCCACCCGCGTGCACCGAGGGTTCGCCCCCCGCGCGCCCCCATCGCCCGCGCGTCCCCCCCCGCCGGCGGATGCGGGACGCCGAGCTCTCGGCCCGCCGGACGGCCGCCTGCTCGATGAGCGCCTGCGCCTCACGGTGCAGGTTCCGCGCTTCGGGCGTTGAAGGGGCGGGCATGGCCCGCAACAGCGTTGCGGCGGCGATGAGCTTTTGGCTCGCCCGTGGAGGTGTATCCGGATTGTCAACGTTGAAATCAGCGTTAATGCGGTCGGGGGCCTGTATGCCTAGCTCCCGCACGCGTTCGCCGCGCGCAGAGGCTTCCCCCGCCATCGAGGCGCGGAGCAACCGCACCGTCCGATACTCCTCCGCCAGCTTGGCTTCGAGCTCGCGGGCTTGGGCCAGCTGCGCGTTGATGTCGGCCCCGGCGGGGCCGAAGGAGCGAGGGGCGCTTGGTCCCGCCGCCCAGCGCGAAACGGTCCCCCGGAGCGGGCGTAGCTTCTCCGTCGCCGGCGCCCGCCGCGCCGGTGGCATTCGCCGGGTCGTTGGCGATGACGACGCAAAGCATTCCCGCGCGGGATCGTAGCTTCCGGCCGGGAGTCGTCGGAGCAACCGAACCGCAGGTCCGTGGCGTCGAGAAACCGCCCCGAACATTCATCGGGTCCGCACGCCGAAAAGTCCCACTCCGCGTACCCGTGCAGGTTGGCGAGTGGCAACGCGTCGAGAGAGCCTAGAGACGACTCGTCACCGGCGGAGGCGCTAGGGTCCCTGGCGACGTAGACGTGACGGCCAGGGGGAACCCTGCGCATCGTGGTGTTGGCGTTGGCGTTGTAGGCCGTCGTGGCGCCGCGCAGACCGATGGGGAAGCACGGCCGGGGACCGCGCGCTCCACCGCCGGGGGCGGCGGTCGCCGTGGCCGACGGGCGCGCCGCGTTGGGAGGCGGCGCGCTCGGCTTGCCATCGCTCCGACCGCGCCCGGCGTGAGCACCGACAGGGGAGCGGCGGCGACGCCGAGATGCCGACGGGCCCGCGCGTCCGTGCCGGCGGGTGTTTGCGTCGTGGCGACGCGCGCGGCGGCGACCGGGGCGGACCAGGCTTGACGCCGCGCACGGAGCTCCTCACGGTTCGTGAGGCGCATCAAGTAGCCGTTCCCCGTAGCCTGAAAGTTCAGGCCCCCGAACCGGATTTCAAACCCGGCGGGGAGGGGGTCCGAGCTGCCCATAGAGTAGCGCGTCCCGCGGTACTCGGTGCGAATCACCATGGAGGGAGTTGACTGTGGATTGACCTTCGGTGCTCGTGCGCCCCACGGTGGGCGCCAACTGTCGGTGCGGAATGTGGTCCCGACACTAACCAGTAATAAACGCCAAGGGCTATCCCTCAATGGTCGATGCTAAGCAACTAAAGACACAAGATTTATTTTGGTTCCGACCGGGGGCCGTACGTCCAGCAGTGGCGTGCTCGGGGCACTATATTGCTCAGCACCAGGGTGCCTGTAGTGGAGCAGCTACAAGCAAGGCGGGAGAGAAGGCGTGGCCTCCAAGTCCCTGGTGAAGTGGCTGAAGATGTTGTGGGAGAATTGGGGAGCTTGTGTGTGGTGTGTCGTATGTTGTCTGTTGTCCTCTGTCGTGTGTCCCCTGCGGTGGGGGAGTTCACCTTTCTTTTATAGGCCAAGGAGAGGGTGAATTACAAGCATGCCGCACTATTCAGCTACATGGGGAACTATGGTGTGCAACGCCGTAGAGTAGGCGGCCGCCTTGACGGTCCTTGCCGCAATCTGGCCATCATGGCGTATCTTGTACCCGAACAGTGGTAGCTTCGAGGGTAGGGGCGCAGTGGTTGGCCGTGATGTCCCCAGGCGGGCTCGAGGAGGTTGCTGACAACGATCCGTACGAGATACAGTGGCAGGCTTGGCAGCGTCCCATTCCCGCATGCCTCACAGTGCCCGGCGTGGTGTTGTACGCACGGGGGCGGCCGCCTGCAATTAACAGTGGCAGGGATGGTGCCCCGCCGGCCTAGCGTCACGACCTGGCCCTGCAAGGTCACGAGAAAGCATTTCGAGGGTGTGGCCGGTCCCTCTTCGAGGGCTCGGCACGTTAGCCGTACGGGAGTAGGCGGCGCGGCGTCACGGGGCTGACACCGGCCATGTCGCATAGTCCCCCACAGTGGCGGGGATGGGTTCCCCCTAGGGAGTTGGTGCAACAGGGCCGGGGCGTGAGTCCCAGGCGCATGATGGCGCCGTCCCGCCGTTGTCAGAGCATTAAATGCCCGTACCCGCGTGCGGGAACGGGCGTGCGTGTGCGGAGGAGCCTCGAGCGAGGCGGAGCCCGCTCGAGGGAGGCGTGCACCCTCGAGCAGCTCGAGGGGACCTTTGAGCGGGCCGCCTTGGTGGGACGCGGGGGCCACCGCAGCGTGGGCTGTGCCCTGTGTGTGCGCTTAAGCAAGATGCGTTTAGTTTGGTCTTTTGCAGGTTTTAAGCGGGATTTCCCCAGTTGTTTAGGAGACCCTCAGGGCTGTCCCCGACAACTTGCTCCTTGCTTTCGTGTGTGATCTCGTGCTTTACCCCGTCTTTGTTTTCTTCAGCCTTGATCTGCTTCCTGAAGAAATCTTTGGGACCGAAGAAACGCCTGAATACATCTCCTCTGACTCCTCCCTCGAAGCAGAGGACGCCACGCCAGAGCTGAGGACCAACCACCAGTTACGCCGCCGCGTTCGGCATCTGGAGCATGACCTCCAGGACATCACCGCTCGCTGCCAGGCCGAACGCGAACGTCGCATGGCTTTGGAGGCATTGGTAGGAGGTAAACATTTCCATCTCCATCTTGACTCCATGCTTGCGCCCGGATCTCTATCTCTAACAACTGTTCTTCTGTCTCAGATGTTTCCGACAGGTACAGTAACCTGAAAGCGGCTTGGGACAGCTTGATGGAGGCAGCAAGCCATAGTCATCCCCACAGCTTCCAAGTTGCCATCACGGTGGTCTTGGAACAACTGAAGAGGGAGGAGCTGAAGAAGCAAAGAAAAAAGGATTGAAGCATACTTTCGCTTCTTACGCCAGGCCTTCTGCTTCCCACCTCTTCGTAATCCTGAGCAACTGGGTTGTTAGATATAAACCTGCAAGAAGCATTTGTAATGTAGTTTCGTGCTAAGGGCAATACATCTGAGTATTGGCCATTTCCCCTGTTTAGGATTTTTTTGTTCTAAAGGCGGCTTCTTTCTTGAACGCCGGCTATTTCTGTGTCAAATGCCTGTAATCCCAATGCTTGTGATCAACGATCAATTTCAATACTAGGATAATATTTCTTCAAATATCTTCCGTTTATTGCAGCAGAAAATTTTTCTCCTAGTAAAGTCTTTAACATGTAAGCGTTGCCAGGCACACGCTTGACTACACGAAAGGGTCCTTCCCAGTTCGGGGACCATTTGCCGAATGCACTGTATTTGGTTCCAATCGACAGTAATGCTTTCCACACCAAATCCCCTTCTGCAAATTGCCTGACCTTTACTTTCTTGTTGTAATATTTAGCAACTCGCAGCTTGTTCTTTTCGATATTTTCCAGGGCCCTAAGACGGATCATATGCAAGTCTTCTAACTCATCCATCATCAAGCCACTATAATCTTTGGAGCTTAGGTCTTTTTGCAAAACCACTCTCCTAGAATCTGACTGTTTTTCCCAGGGTAAAACATCATGGTGTCCATAAACCAATTCGTAAGGAGACGTTTGTGTAGCCCCATGAGGAGCCATTCGGTAAGCCCATAAAGCTTCATTGAGTACCGAATGCCACCTCTTTGGCTTCTAGTCGAACTTCTTTTGTATAAGCTTGATCATGATCTTATTAGGAGCCTCTGCCTGACCATTAGCTTGGGCATAATAGGGAGAAGAATTAAACAATTTGATCCCCATGCTTTCGGCAAACTCCCTGAACTCCAAGGACACGAACTGGGCTCCTTGATCAGTTGTGATTGTTTGAGGAATTCCAAACCGATAGATGATGTGTTCTTTAACAAACTCAACCATGTTCTCTGATGTTACCTTCTTCAGTGGAATCGCCTCAACCCATTTGGTGAAGTAATCTGTTGCTAAAAGCACAAATTTATGCCCCTTGCTAGATGGTGGGTTAATCTGGCCAATCAAGTCTATACCCCAGCCCCTGGATGGCCATGGCTTGATAATGGGATTTAGTGCTGATGCAGGAACTCTTTGAATATTTCCAAATTTCTGACAGTCTTGACATCCCTTGTAATACTCAAAGCAATCCTCCAACATCGTCGGCCAAAAGCATCCAGCTTGCCTAATAACCCACTTCATACGATAGGCCAATTGATGTGCTCCACAAATCCCATCATGCACTTCACTCATCATCCTCTTTGCTTCTTCTGGACCCAGGCATCGTAGCAATACCTCATCCAATGATTTATAGAATAGACTTTCATCCAGAAGAACAAATTTAATGGCTTTATACCTGAGCTTCCTAGAAACTTTTCGGGATGGATCTTCCAAGTAATCGACGATTTCCTTTCTCCAATCATCCTCTGCAAGATCCATTCCCAGAGCACATACCTCCATGGCAAACGCTTCTCGATTTTCTCTATATCCTGAAGCACTTTGAGCTAACCTGTTTGCCTCTTCATTGTGTTCTCTAGGAACATGCTGTAGAATTACCAGCTGAAAACTCTTCAAGATTTCCCTGCATTGCTCGTAGTAATTCCTCAGGGCATCACTCTTGCACTCATATTGGCCGTTCAATTGCTTTATAACTAACTCTGAATCTCCATAAACCTCAACTGAAACAGCCCCGGCCTCTTTCAGATATTGAAGCCCTCTAAGTAATGCCTCGTATTCAGCTTGATTATTCGTAACAGTGGGCTGAATAGGAATAGCAAATTCAAACATCTCGCCCCTGGGTGAAATTAGCAGAATCCCTACTCCCCCACCTTTACCACATGATGATCCATCAAAAAACAAAGCCCAAGGAGTAATTTCAAGCAAATCAATCGACGGATCACGATGTTCAGTTATAAAATCGGCAATAATCTGACCTTTTATAGCTTTTGCCGATTCGAACTTCAACTCAAACTCAGACAAAGCCAAGATCCATTTGTCAATCCTTCCATTCAAAATTGGAATTGATAGCATATGCTTTATTACATCAAACTTGGAGTATACCACACATTCGGCATTCAACAAATAGTGCCGAAATTTTGTACACGAGTAGTACACGCATAAACACAGTTTCTCTGTAGCCGAATACCTGGTTTCAGGATCAAGTAATTTTCGGCTAAGGTACGCTACTACCCGCTCATTTCCTTAAAGTTCTTGTATGAGGGCCGATCCAATGGTTTGGGTATCGGCCGCCACGTACAACTTGAAAGGCTTGTTCAATTGCGGAGGGACCAGCACTGGTGGTTCCTTCATATATTGCTTGATCTCATCAAAAGCCTTTTGTTGTTCGTCACCCCATATGAACTTCTGGTCTTTCTTGAGCTTCAATAATGGAGAAAAGGGCAAAACCTTTTGCGACAGATTTGAAATGAACCTCCTCACAAAATTGATCTTGCCAAGCAATGATTGCAATTCCTTGAGATTGGTTGGAGGGACAACTTCATCAATAGCTTTCATGCTTTTCTTGCCAACCTCAATCCCTCCTTCGTGTACCAGAAATCCCAAGAACTCTCCAGCTGATACCCCAAAAGCACACTTGTTTGGATTCATCTTCAACCCATGCTTTCGGGTGCATTCCAATGTTCTCTTCACGTCCTCCAAATGTGAGTCATGATTCAAAGATTTGATCACGTCATCATCAATGTAAATTTCAACAATTCTGCCGATCAACTCATGAAAGATATAATTCATGGCTTGTTGATAAGTTGCACCGGCATTTTTCAACCCAAATGTCATGACTATCCACTCAAACAGGCCTATATGACCAGGACATCTGAAGGCTGTCTTCGATATATCTTCTATTGCCATGTAAATTTGATTGTACCCTGCATTACCATCCATGAAGCTGATAACTTTATGTCCGGCTGCAGCATCAACCAACAGATCAGCGACAGGCATCGGGTATCTGTCCATAGGAGTAGCTCTGTTTAAATCCCTGAAATCTATGCAAACCCTCATCTTTCCATTTTTCTTGTAGACAGGGATGATGTTAGAGATCCACTCCGCACACCTGTATGGCCGAATGAAGTTTGCATCAAGTAATCTCTCAACTTCTTTCTTCACATCGGCCAATACTTCATCCTTGTAGATTTTCCGGGGAGGTTGCTTATAAGGTCTAAAACCAGGCTTGATTGGCAACCGATGCTCAACGATGGAGCGATCTAAACCAAGCATCTCCGAGTAATCCCAAGCGAAGCAATCTTTATATTCTTTTAACAGCTTGATTAGCTCCTCTCTGAAATCTGATTCCAAGTTAGCACTGATAAATGTCGGCCTTGGCTTGTCACCGTTTCCAATATCAACTTCCTCCAATTTGTCAGCCGACATGAATCCTCTTCCCAACTTGCCATCAGTTCCATCAACGGGATTGTCCATTAAAAATTACTATAAGAGCCGAATGCTTGAATCGGCTGTTGATCACTGCTGACAGGCTCAACAGGACCTTCACCCCAGTCTTTCCCTGAGAAACAATCGATGCCTTGATATTCCCAGAAAGCTAGTTCTACATTTGCAACGCTCACTAAGTCATCTGCCTGGACCACCTCAATATCGTCATCTACCCATTGAATGAGCTGTTGATGCATGGTATATGGGATGCAGCAGTTGGCGTGGATCCAATCCCGCCCAAGCAGCAGGCTATAGGCTCCTTTGTTGTCGATGACAAAGAAGGTCGTGAGCAATGTCTTGGACCCAATCATTAAGTCCACGTGTACGCAGACCTTGGTATCCGAAGGATTTCCAGTAAAAATCATTTAGAATTATGCTCGTAGGCGTCAAATCCCCTGGGCCCATACCAAGCTTCTTGAAGGTAGTGTACGACATCACATTGACTGCAGCCCCGCCATCGACAAACATTTTAGTCAATGGCTTGCCATTAACATATCCCTTCAGGTATAATGGCCTCATGTGTCGATTCTTGGCCGGTTTGTCAAAGGTGGCCTGCTTGGCTAATACCAGTTGCGCCATCAATCCCCCAAGCTGTTCATCATCATTGGCATCCAGGGACGTTTCCTCCTGCACAACTTGATTAGCGGGAGCCATAAACTCATTCGACAAAAAGTATACCATACACGCTGGAGCCGAATGACCCGATCCTTCAGGCCTGTCTTTTGGGCGCCACACTTGTTTCTTCTGGATCCCCGCCTGCCTCAATTCACGGTTCCTCAAGCGCTGAACCCTTCTTTTCTGGCTCTTCCTCAAGCCAGGCGGGCACCACTGTCCTTCTTGCTAGATGTATTCGTGTTCCTCTTCTTCTTGATCAGTCCATCTCTGATCAGCTTGCCTCTTCCTGGGATGATCAATGACCTCGATTATTTTTTGACGCCGATCGTCACCAGGATGTATCCTTCCAATTCTCTCATGGACGGATCGGCGATTGACAGTCTCCTGCCTATATTCAAAGTACTTGTCGCTGCACTCAGGGCAGTTTCTCAATGTAGGAAGTTTTAAGCCCTCATTCCAGCAATGTCTGAAGAATGCGCACCCCAATGTGCACGCTCTTGTTCCCACGTGTACTGCTCCAGTTCTTTCCTGCGCGCCTCTTCCTCAAACCTGCGCCTCTCCTCCTCGTGTCTCTGCTTCTGGTAGCACTCTTTCTCCTGCTGACGCTGCCATTTGTTGAGGAGGATGCGCGTGGTGACCCTGGGCTTGGTCCTAGACGACTCCCCAACTTCAATACGGCTTCTAAGGACACGAGGGGCTTCTCCATGGACCTGCTCCAACGTCACTTGCCGTGCTGGATCCACTGCTCCATCTTGTCTTGCTCTAGCTGACGTCAGGACCTTGACCTTCCCCTTCTCCTCAGCAGTCACCATGTTAACAGAAAAGCCAATCATATTCTGAGGAAAAGGGTGACCATCCAGTTTCATTTTATTGTCAAACTTGAGGTGCCCTTCCTGGATGGCCCTTTGGACCCTCATCCTGAAGACCCTGCAGTCATTGATGGAGTGAGAATTTCTGTCATGGAAGCCACGGTAACGTTTTTCTTTTACTCCATCTGGCCGAAGCATAGAATGCCCTTTAGGCAACTTGATTCGGCCTTCCTTTACCAAGAACTCAAAAAGTTTATCAGCCTTGGTGACGTCGAAGTCATATGTGCCCTTGGTCTGCTTGATCCAACGCTGGTTCATAGTCAAAGGTTCCTTGCCCCACATGATTTCAGCGGCAACCACCTCTTGATCATCATCAGAATCCTCCATCTGGTCAGCCCTTTCAAGGAGCTGATTATAGATGTCGGCTATGTCGTGATGCTTGTTGAATCTAATGTCCTTCTTAAACCCATAGGCCCGGTAGCTCATCAGTGACAGCTTTTAAGACAATTGGCCCAGATTATCAAACTCCATACCAAACAATTTCTCTCGTATGGCCGGCAGCATTCCTGCAACGGCCATATCAGCCAACTGATCATCTGGTAGAGTCAGCGAGAAGCACATGCCTTTGACCTCTCTGAACCTCCTGAGGAACTCCAGAGGTGTCTCATTGTGTCTCTGCTTTAAAGTGGTCAGGTGAATGAGCTTCTTTTCCGTGCTACCACTGAAGTAATGGGCGTGGAATTTTTGCTCCAGCTCCCTCTATGTGCCAACTGACTGGGGAGGCAAAGAAGTAAACCACTGGAACGCCGGGCCCATCAGTGACAGGGGAAAATACCTAACCCTGAACGCCTCATCAGCTGAGGCCTCTCCGAGCTGCATCAGGTAACGAGCAATGTGCTCCACTGTGCTCGTATCGTCCTGCCCAGAAAACTTCGTGAACTCTGTGGGAGGCTTCACCCTTGGCGGCAGGATCACTCTGTAGTACCACTCCGGGAAGGGAGGCGTGTAGGCTGGTCCTTGCATTTTAGGCTTGAGACCGAATTGATTTTGCATCAGATCGGCCATCTTCTGAACCAGAATATCATCCTCCTGCATTTCTGCAGCTGTGCCATACCCTGGATTCAGGAGAGCATCAATGGCGCCATAGTCCATGACTTCGTGGTAACCTCCACCGTACAAGTTCTTTTGCAACCTGTTGCTAGCTGGGGCTATTTTGTAGGTGGAAGTGAGCGGAACTCCAGACGAGCCGAACGCCATCTCCCCATACGTAGGCTGATAAGGATTTGGCTGTTGAATCGGTTGACCTGCATTGCCTTGTGGAGGTGGATGGACTGGCTGTCCCCCTGCAGCTCGCAGAAGAGGTTGTATTGGTTGACTTCCAGCGCTCTGTGGAGGGGGCTGTACTGGCTGGCTCCTGACGCTTTGCGGATGAGGCTGGACTGGCTGGCTTCGTAATGGTGGTTGAGTTCCTGCTGGTTGAGCAGAGCTGGACTCCCCAATCTCCGCACAATATCCCTGAGGGGATACTCGACTGAATACCTGCTCCATGCCCGGGCCAAACACGCCCAACATCATTTGCTTGAACATGCCCAGGAAAGCCTTATGATGCCTACCCAGCACAACTTCCGCAGCATCCCGAAACGCTTGTATGCACTCTTCCTTCTCTTGAAGAGTCGTGGCGTCAGTTTCTCCTGGCAGTAGAACCCTGGGCATTTCGTTTTTGAGATACGGAACGCCGCTTCTGTTCTTCTTGAACGACATCAAGCACTTTTGCTGGAACTGATCTGTAGCATCTTTCAGCTTTTGTAGTTGCTCTGGAGAGAGATCCTCAATGGCGACATCCAGAATGTCACCGATTTCAGGCATCTTGTTCTTCAACTGAAGTGTCCCACCAGGCGTGCCAAAAAGTGTGTTGACCCAAAATCAGCACCCTGCGCCAAGCACACAACAAGCTTAACAAGCTTAGCTTCACACGCGAACAGATTCCAAGACGTGCCATTCAATTTTCCCTGAAAATTAACAAAAGACAAAGTAGTTAAATTCCAAAGCATGGAACTTGTCGGGTAGTACCAGACAGTTCCATATTTACGGCTAGAAAGCCATGTGAGATGACATATAGCTATAGGAAGCTATCTGCCAGCAAACTAGAAACCATTCGGAGCTTCAAAGCGTAAGAAAGAACATAGCCGAACGGATGACGCAAGCATGACGAAAGATCGATCTTTATTTGAACAAAATTGCACGTGCACAAAGCCATGATCGATCCTCGAGGATAAATAACAATGAAAAATAAATAAAGTAAAGCATGATCATAAATATGTGATAAACAGGCATGCATAGGCCCAAAGCACTAGTCTACCGCATGTCTAGGTACTTCAAAACCCGTCAAGCATGAAGCCAAACAAGTTTATCCACCGCATGATAGAACATTGTTTGAGAATCACACCACCATCCATAGATAGATCTATCTACCGCATGATACAATCTGAATATGGAAAGCTAAAAGCATTCGTTGTTTAAAACACAACTTATAAACACGTTTTACTCGTGAAAGCATAACCGAATACAACTGAACAGCCGAATCGGGGTCCATGGAGAAGGAACAAACATTGCCAAATATGATAAATCTATATGATTGAATTAAGAATCTAATCCACCAGATGATTAGCTCTAAGACAACCCAAAAACCTGCATCTACCGCATGATACTTGGTTCTGTCAAGATTTACGCAAAAATTGACAAGATTGAACCCGCAACATGTAACAACCTAGATTGGTTCGGTTTCGGCTATTTGAGAAACACATGATCCACGTGCCTTTTGAAGCAAGATATGAAAGTGCGATGCAAAGACCACGAAACGAGATAAAGCCGATCCAAATCAATCTAAATTGGGCAAAAGAGTGTTACATGAATTTAACATAAAGTAAAACTCAAAGCAACACAGGGTAACTTAATGAATCTATTGAATTTTGCCAAAATCCAATAGAGGCAATAACTAGCTCCAAGCTAGATCTTAGCCCACCGCATGGCTCATGACCTAACAAGAAACCCTCTTGAACCAAGCTTAAATCTACCGCATGATACTAAGCATGGTAACAAGACTACTTGCATCACGATCTAAATCCACCGCATGATACTAGACATGATACAAGGTTGCCGGCACTTACGGAGGTCGACGGATCGATGAACCCTCTCGAAGAACTCGACGACACGACTAGAGGACTCAAGGGTTTGGCGTAAAGCCAGTTTGTATTGAGAATGTTTCGATTACCATTACATACATCCAGGGTCCATATTTATACCCTGTCATGGCATGACTTCGGATGGACTACGAGTACAATATTTGATACCTAATTTATCTCCAAATGCAAATGCTTATCCATCCATTCATCCCTTCCGCTCGGGCCATGTCATCACGCAATCCCGCAAAATTAGCGCAAACAATCCCCTTGCCGAACGGAAGCAAACTGCCGACCGCGAGCCCCTTTGCCGAATCTTTCTGAAGAAACCTTCCTTCTTCCGGACGGATTTTTTCACCAAGCTGGGCCCACAAATCAGACTCCTTCCTGTACCAAATTTTGGTGTTAACAGGTTGGCCTTGGGCCCTACTGGACTTGGGTCCAGGCCTTGAGCTACGAACACGTGCTGCAGCTCTTAGCCAGCACCGTCGTCTCCTCCTTCCGGCACGAGCGTAAATCTACCGTCGGGAAGATCTACACGAAGATGCAAATGCAAGATTTATTTGATGATTTTTAATTTAATTAATTACAAACAATAGGTGACAACCATGGGGTGTATGGTTGACCACATTCACCTAGATAAGAAATACATTCAACATACTCTTCCAAATCGGAACAATATGCAACTCTTTATAAATTACTCTTTTTGATAGTGACTGCGTACATATTTAGTTGAATAAATTAATTTAATTTCCACAAACAGCAAGGGGTTGGTGATTTTCCATTTAATTGACTATTAAGCTTAAATGGCTTCCATTACTTTTATTCATAAAATTAATTAATAAAATTCAGTGGAAGGGTTTATTAAGTACTAATTGTCGGTGTTTTAGACCGGCAAACCTACCAAGGGGGTACCGAGGTAGTAGATTGTGCAGTGAGGATCGTGATCGGGAGACCGAGAACTCGAAGGTATGCACAAGGACACGGGACACAAGATTTATACAGGTTCGGGCTCCAAGGTGGCGAACCCTACGTCCTGTTTGGGGCATCAAGTATGGCGCCCTGCGCTTTGTGTTGGGTTGAGATCAGGTGCCCGGCTAGGTACCCGACCCTCCTTTACATAGTCCAGGGGGCGGGTTCCTAGCCGGTTACAAGGTAGGAGTCCTAGTAGGATTACACGGAATGAGTCCTAGTAGGATTACAGGGGAATTCTAATAGGAGTCCGTCTTCTTCCTTCCTTGCATGAGTACCCGGGGAGTATGCCCGACAAGCCCCCGAGCACGTTCTAGTCGAGAGTAGTAGTTCGAGTAGTCTTGAAGCCTCTTCGTGTAATTCTTTGAGTGTCCTCGTGTACTGCTTGGAGAAGTCTTCAATAGTACTTGAACTACCATGAGGCTGGAAGGTGGTCCAGCTCATCTGTCTTGAAGTCGAGATTATATGGAAGTGCGATAGCAAAATCACACTCCATATGGAGTAGCCCCCGAGCCTTAGTTTGAGTCGCAGACTCTAGCTGAGGGTCATTCTTGATTAATCTTCCGTCTTGAAAAAATTCGAATGATGGGTGTAGCATAGCAGCCCCCGAGCCTTGAAATGATTAGGTAATCAATCCAAGGGTCTTCAGTATTCGCGAAAGCCATCACCAAGTACTCTTGCAGCGTGTAGCCCTCGAGATAAGAGAGTCGTATGAGCCACATCGAGTAGTTGTTGGTGCGGAGCCCCCGAGCTTGAGAGCGAGCGAAGCCTGCTGAAGTTATCCTTGAGTAGTAATTTGAGTGCAGCCCCCGAGCTGGAGAGATTCCGAGTAGTAATTTGGCGTCGAACCATGGAGCATTATAAGTAGTCGTGCCGTCAGAGCGGATTTTAAATGCGACCGAAGTCAACTTTAGATGCCGGCAAAGCGGACTTTAGAATGCGACTTGAAAACCGAAGCGACTTTGTGCCGCGCAGAGCGGACTTTGAAATGCGACTTGAAAACCAAAGTCAACTTTGTGCCGCGCAGAGCGGACTTTGAAATGTGACTTTGAAATTTCCATGTGAAACGGACTTTACGACTACAGTAGTCGACTTTGTGCCACACGGGGTGGACTTAAGATGAAAAAAACGAAAAGCACTTTTCGAAAAGCCAAAGTGAATAAAAAATCAAGGGAAACGAATAGTCGTGCCGCCATGGCGGTCTTAAGATTGCGACTGTTGAACTCAACTTGTGCCATCGGAGTGGGCCTGGGTGCGACCATTAGCGTCGACTTGTGCCACCGGAGTGGGCTTGAGTACCTGAGCCATGGATTTCAGACTCAAGGTACAATTGCCGCCAGAGCGGGCTTGAAGGTGCGACCGAAGTCAACTTGTGTACGTGGGCCATGGATTTCAGACCCAAGGTACGGTTGCCACCGTAGTGGACTTGAAGGTGCGACCGGAGTTGACTTGTGTACCTAGGCCATCGATTTTAGACCCAAGGTACGGAGCGCGAGTACTTAGGGTACTTGGACCCATGATACAGAGCGTGAAGACCACGTGCAGCTAGGTTCCATCGTCGCTAGGACCCGAGGGCCACTTACAGCTAGGTTCCATCGAAGCTTACACACATAGTATGCCACCGAAGCAGGCGAAGATGCGATCGGAGTCGACTTTAAGTTGCCGCACGGAGCGGACTTTAGAATGCGACTTTAGAAGTTGACTTTAGATTGCCGCGCGTAGCGGACTTTAGAAGCTGCCTCCTTGGGATAGCCCCCGAGTTGATGAAGTAGGCTTGTGGTGACTTGATTGATATACCCCAAGAGTAGTCAGTAGAGTGTAGCTCCCGTGAAAACCCACCGAGAAGCGTACACGAGGGCATGTTGTCCTGCATGATGAGAAAAACAAGCCAAGAAAAGAAAAGGTAATCATTTAAATAAATGACTTAGTTGTTGCCGCAAGTGTGGACTTGTAGATGAAGCTGTGGCGGTCAGCAATGGAGCCGCAACGGGTTGTTGCTGAAGTTGACTAGTCGGAGTTGATTCCGACTAGTTGTTGGGGGTGTGTCTGTCGTTCTCGACTAGTTTGGAAAACTAGTCGAGATGAATGGTCGACACGTTGTGACCAGAAGACGACGTAGCGGCAGCGCACGGCGTATTCGAAGTAGAGTCAGTGTTGCCGCGAGACAAGTAGTCGCGACGCACGGCGTGGCTGAAGTAGGGCCAGTGTGGCCGCAAGACGAAGTCGTGACGTACGGAGTAGTCGTCGACGAGCCGCGTGACGAGCCGCGCGATGTGCCGAGGCACCCGGACGTGCGGCGTAGGTGAAGTAGTCGACGACGAGCCGCACGACGTGCCGAGGCACCGGACGCGCAGCGTAGTCGAAGTAGTCGACGACGAGCGGCGCGACAAGCCGCGTGACGAGCCGTGCGACGTGCCGAGGCACCCGGACGCGCAGCGTAGTCGAAGTATATCCGTTGCGACCACGAGACAGGTAGTCACGACGCACAACGGAATGACCGGGCACACGGCGAGAGCCAGTGCGACCGACTGACGAGAAGTTGAGCGTCGAGACGACGCTGGTCGACGATGAGCCGCGCGACGTGCCGAGGCACCCAGATGTGCGACGTAGTCGAAGTCGATGACGAACGACGCGACGAGCCACACGACAAGCCGCGAGACGTGCCGAGGCACCCGGACGCGTGGCATAGTCGGAGTCGACGACGAGCCTGCGCGAAGCGGAGTAGTCGACGACGAGCGGCGCGACTAGCCGCGTGACGAGCCGCGCGACGTGCCGAGGCACCCGGACGCGCAGCGGAGGCGAAGTAGTCGACGACGAGCTCTGCGCAAGGCGGAGTAGTCGACAACAAGCGGCGCGACGAGCCGCGTGACGAGTCGCGCGACGTGCCGAGGCACCCGGACGTGCGGCGGAGGCGAAGTAGTCGACAACGAGCTCGCGCGAGGCGGAGTAGTCAACGACGAGCGGCGCGACGAGCCGCGTGACGAGCCGTGCGACGTGCCGAGGTACCCGGACGCGTGGCGGAGGCGAAGTAGTCGACGACGAGCCTGCGCGAGGCGGAGTAGTCGACGACGGCCAGCACGACGAGCTGCGCGACGTGCCGAGGCACCCAGACGCGCGGCGTTGTCGAAGTAGTCGAAGACGAGCCGCGCGACGTGCCGAAGCAACCAGAAGCGCGGCGTAGGAAAATTGATTCCGCTTTGACAAGAGCAAGGCAACTTGCTTCAATGGATCTCAACGAGTCGACGAGTAGATTGATCTTGTTGACGAGGGTCCTTCGAATTCGTCCGGTGGTGATGATCACCCCTACCTGGCGCGCCAGGTGTCGGTGTTTTAGACTGGCAAACCTACCAAGGGGGTACCCGAGGTAGTAGATTGTGCGGTGAGGATCGTGATCGGGAGACCGAGAACTCGAAGGTATGCACAAGGACCGTGACACAAGATTTATACAGGTTCGGGCTGCCAAGGTGGAGAACCATACGTCCTGTTTGGGGGATCAAGTATGGCGCCATGCGCTTGGTGTTGGGTTGAGATCAGGTGCCCGGCTAGGTACCCGGCCCTCCTTTATAAAGTCCAGGGGCGGGTTCCTAGTCGGTTAAAAGGCAGGAATCCTAGTAGGATTACACAGAATGAGTCCTAGTAGGATTACAGGGGAATTCTAATAGGAGTCCGTCTTCTTCCTTCCCTGCATGAGTACCCAGGGAGTATGCCCGACACTAATCACCTATACAAGCCACTGAACACACATGCATACTTAGGATGACTAGGATGACTAGGAATTTAATTATACTGGAAATAACAAAAACTAGCCAATGAAGCAAGACTAATGCATACAAAAAATACTCATCAAATTGATTCCAATTTTCCCACACATGACCTCTAGCCTAAAACTAAGCTAGGGATGCAACATATACACCTAGAACTATTATGGATCTTGAGCTATGCAATTACAATGAAAAACAAGTATATTTCAAGAATAAATATTTTTGAAAATTATAAAATTGTGATTAATTCACCAGAGATGCATTTTGGCACAAAAAGATAACATGCAGAAGATGGGCACAAAATTATAATTATTTTTAGCTACAAAAATCATTTGAACAGATTTTACATAAAGAGAAAATAATTTATATAAAATGATTTACAACATAAAGTTGTGCAATTTTTGGTACAGGATCTAGTTATAACATAACACACAACATATCCAAAAATTAGCTACAGAGAACTTACAAACTATGAGATACAACAGATCTAGGTTTTTCATATTTCTATTTTTCGTGCAAACATTCAGGAAAAAGCATAGACAAGGTTTACCAAAGTTTTAGTGTTTTTTACCAGGAGTCCAAAAAAATTGGGTTTGCATTTTTATGAATTTTCTACAATTTTCTATGCATTTTACAAGTTTCAGCCAAACACATGTACTATTAAAGAAACTGATTTTCACTGAGGTCCCTGGAAACTTTTGGTTCCTTACATATATGCCCCTACTTCTCACAAGGTGTCACACCCTGAAATTTTCCAATTTCAGGATGTGAATAAAAAGAATAACTAAACAAGAGTTTTCTCATAATTTTAAAATATTTCGAACATTTATTTTATTTACAGGAAATATAGTATAGAAAAAAGTTGTTGATTGTTTTTCTGAATTAAACAAATTGGTTGAGTGTGTGTCGCATTCATGCCGATGCACCTTGGTGTTTCTTGAGTGTAAATGGTTTTAAAAATATGTTTAGGTGCTAATCAAAATCTTTTGAGAATTTTCAGCTTTTTTGGAATTTATTCTCTTTCCACAGAGCTTTTTATTAGAAGGCTCTGCATTCTTTCTCATGAGCTTCAAATATTTTATTTGAACTCCTCCATCAATCTATAGTTTACTGTGTCATCTCATCATTTCTGCTACGCCTCGTTATCTTTTCAAAATCCTATAAACAATACCTTGCACTACCTTTTGTTTCCTCTTCCCATTATTTTCTTCTATTTCCTTTCTTCTTGTCATTGTTTACTTCTCGAACCAAAGTGAGATTTGCCGGAAAGCAAGGCATGTAGGACTATTTTCCGTTCTTGTTCCATGTTTTCCATTCTACCTTTGCCTCAACTCCAAGTCGTCAGAATCTTATCTCTTCTAGCTGTAGACAAATATGAGTCCAAACTTGATCTGAGTTTGTTTCCAAGGGGAGCTGGATCTATTTGCAGCACGCAGGTTCCATGGCCTATATATAAATAGCAATACACATCTCATTGGCCCTCTTTTCCCATCTATCTTTGTTCCACCGTACATGCCCTAGGTCCTTTAATTGTGTGTGGCCGCCGTCGACGTCATCAAGACCCCCCTGGACCGCTGCCGTTTATTACCTCCGTCCACCGTGTACGAGTTGGACGTGAGGGCTCACCAGGAGCATGCATCACCGTGGTGCCAGATTGTTCGAGGTCGCCGTGGATCCATTATCTCTACATTGATCTCACCATTCGCCGTCCCCACCGGCCGTCTTTGATTCCAATCGACGCTGATTGTCCTCGTGACCTATCTTCTGGCTGGGGCTTATAGCTCTCATGCGACATCTTTGTTGCGAATTAGCTCTCATGCGACGTCGTTCGTTGAAATAGCCAGGATGCGACGCCATTGTCGATCAAAATAGCTGCCATGCGACACATACAGGGGAATGGCTTTGACAGTGTTTGCGTTAGGTTTTAGCGCTGTGGGACCCACGTCGACTGTCGTCAACTAGCGATTGATGTTAGTTGACCGAACGAAGGGGTCGCTAGGCTGTCCGAACGCGAGGGCGAGTGGCGGCGGCGGTCGGCCATCCGGACTTCTCGGCGGCGACGCGCGCCCCCGACCTCTCCCGCGACGCGCGGAGTAGGTTGAAGAATAGATCTCATCTGGCGTCGCGGTTTATGAGCGGGGATCGAAGCTCTCGGGCGGGCCGCGCCACGCGCGCCGTCCTCAGAGCGCTCCTGCATCGTGCGCACGAGGTCGTCGGCGACCTCGGTGGTGAGTCAAATCGCTTCGTAGTCGGCGCCCTTTGTATTTTGATGCTCGAATCTAACGTATTCGGGCCCGATTTTGCTCGATTTGCAGGGACATTGCGGTCGGCGGCAGCAGGGGCGCCCGGCAGCGAGCAGTGCGTCATGGAGCAGGGAAAGTCGTCGAGGTAATGCCCAATCCTATGCAAGTCATGCCGATTTAGCTTAGGAATAGAGCTTGGGGCTAGAGCTTGTGTGCTTCCATGTTGTGATCTCCTTCAATGTGCATTGTCGAAACGGGGAGATGAGCCGCGGCGTTGCTTTGAATGGTCCGTGAAATTCTTCACCTCGGTCGCTAAGCTTGCCGATGGTAGCCCGAGGACAATAGAGCAGACCGAGTGGTTACTTGGGAAGTTCAATGTGCGAGAGATCGACCCGCGGAGCTTGTGAATGAAGAAGTGAAAGCGGTGAGGGATTTAGTGGAGAAAATAGGGGAGTGTATTCCCTGGGGTCCAGAGCAAGAAGTGTCATTGATTCATTTTGATGAATGGAAGGGCGAGTATGTGAGAATTGAGGATGGCCAAGCTCTTGTTGATGAGATTGATCGGCAGGACGGCTGGACAAGCAAGCGGGTGACAATTCTAGCCGAGTCCGGTGGATCCGAAATCAAATTCAAGGGTTGGATATGTGGCATCAAAGAGTGCTATGCGGATTGCGGATGATGATTGGGCCGCAAGTAGGCGAGATAGCTCCCATTATAACCGATTTGACAAGTGTTGGGCGATGAAACACAGGATGGATGTGATGGTGCTGCAAATATGGCCGTTGTGGACTGGAATTCGGTTGAACCGGAAGAGCATACCGATTTGGTCATTGCCCCACCGGATGACGGTGAGATGGCCAAAATTCTTGGAATTGCGGTAGATGATAATGACAATGAGAAGGAGAAGGAGAGGGATGAGGCTAATGTGTATGTTGGTTGTGAAGATGTGGATCCGCAGTTGTTGAGGGAAGGAGGTGATATGGTAGATGATTGCAATGATGAAGAGTTGGTAGATGTATATGACGGTGACAATCCCGCAATTGAGGTAGGAAGGACCTTTCCAAACATGCATGAGTTTAGGATGTGTTTCAAGACTTATGCGGTGAGGAAGGAGTTTGACACCAAGACTATGTGGACGAGATAGGAAGAAATTTTATGCTAGGTGCAAAGGATTTGATGGAGGTGCCAAGCCTTGCAAGTGGTACATTTACGCTAGACGCCAACCCGATGGAAGGACCATCGGGGTTAATCAAATCCCACATGAGCATACATGTATTACTAGTTCACGAAGGTATCAACAATGACATCACGGGCACGGGTTGCAAAGAAGATCACTCCTATTTTAGCCAGGACACCAAACACTACTGCTAAGAATCGAAGTTGGACCTTGAAAAGAAGTACCCTATTAAGCTGAATTATACCACGGTGTGGAAGGCAAAACGAGAGGGCAATGAAAGAATTATATGGTGATTGGGCAAATACCTTCGGGATGTTGTATTGTTTCAAGGCGAGAGGTGGAGAAGAGGTCACACCGCGTATTGTGGAGATAGACACGGAGGTTGCACCCGATGGCAAGGTATATTTCTCCAAATTTTTTATGGCTTTGAAGCCTTGCATTGATGGTCGCAAAGCGGGGTGTAGGCCATATCCGAGCATAGACTCTTCTTTTTTGACCGGAAAGTGGAATGGTCAATTGGCGACTGCAATGCTCTAGATGGACATAACTGGATGTTTCCTCGTTGCTATTGGCATGTTTCAAACGAGTCCAATGCTACATGGACATGGTTCATGATGCGATTGAAAAGATGCATTGGCCCAGTGACACCTTTGGCTATACACACGGATGCTTGTAAAGGGCTAGAAAATGCGGTGAAGAATGTATTTCCACATGCCGAGCGAGAGGGAATGCTTTGGCCATATGTGGCCGAATGTGATCAAGGGACATCAAGGAGATGAATTTGGTCGATCGTGGCCCGCAAAGAAGAGCTTACTCTAAAAGGACCCATGATTATCACCTTAACAAGGTTATTGTATCGGATCCTGGCTTTGAGGATTGGTCGAAAGCATACCATTCTCTCGTTGTGGTATAGGTCGGATTTAATACGGCCATCAAGTGTGACCATATCAATAACAATCTAGCGAAAAGTTTCAACAACAAGGTAAGGGAATTGAAAGTCTTGCTCGTGCATGACATGGTTGACCAAATCGGGATCATGATCATGAGGTTGTGGGAATTGAGAAGAAGAATAGGCGATGTTCCGCAAGGTGATAAGCTTCCAGGCGGTGGTTCGGCAAGTGGTTAACGAGAGCGGGAATCTTGCACATTTGGTAGTTGAGAAATCTTCACCGTGGGGTGCTTTGAAGTGAGAGATACCAACACCGGAAGGAGGCATGTGGTTAACACCGACCTACATGAATGCACATGCCCGGGTGGCGACACCTTTGGAAAACCATGTGAGCATGCCATACTCTTCTTGGCTTCCAAGCCTAAGGTAAACATGCACCCTTATCCGCATGAATATTATTCAAGTAGCAAGATTCAAGGCTGCATATGCAACTCCAATAGCACCACCGACAGATCAGTCCCAGTGGCCTGAAGTGGATTTTGAATTTTCAATGTGTGCCCCCTTGCCAAAAGAAAGGTGGCAAGCCTAAAATGAGTAGATACAAGGCCTGGTTTGAGAGAGGTAGGAGTAGTAAGAAAGGGAAAAAAGATGGTAAACCAAAGAGGGCTCAAAAAGGTAACAAAAATAGATGCGAAAAAGTTGTCGGGAACTTGGCCACCGAGCTGGTTCTACAAAATGCATTTATACTCCAGAAAGGACAAAGTAAGATTGTTAAATTAAATCATTTAGCAGTTTCATACACTTTCTTTACATTGTGTCTATATGCATTTATTTTGCATTGTTTCAGGAAAAAGCGTGGAAGTGCTGCAGCTAATTTTGAACCCCTTGTAGTTGAAAATGGCTAGCCAACAAAGAAACCTAGACTAAATGGGTGTACAAGGAAGTCATATGTGCATGATTTAACTTTGGAAGATGGCTTAGATATTTCTGATGTTGTGGTGCACATGGAGGCAGTTTCAGGTGGTAATGCTGATGTGGGAACAGAAAAGGTGCATGAGCTTGTTGTTCAATGTCATTCTGTTGAGGAGGTGCAGGACATGGGGGAGCAAGCTCATGCTGTTGAGGAGGTGCAGGACATGGGGGAGCAAGCTCATGCTGTTGAGGAGGTGCAGGACATGGGGGAGCAAGCTCATGCTGTTGAGGAGGTGCAGGACATGGTGCAAGTGATGAAGGTGCGGCGGCCCAGGTGTCGTGATGCAAAGAAAACAAAGAGCATGAAGTTATTGTGTCATGTTCCTGCTGAACCAAATATCAAGAAGATGAAAAAATCGAAAGCAAAGAAAACTGTTGTCTGAGTGTTTGTAATTTAATTTCAGATTTCTCGAACTTATGTCATATGTGAGAACTATTTGTGTGATGATCTGATGTGAACTTTTGTCATGCAAACTCTTGTAAACTTGTGAGTCGTTGTGTCAACTATTGTTCCCGTGGTATTTAGCGCATGTGCTGGGTGAGGTAAATAGAGCCTGAAAGGTAGGCCAAAGTGCCCCATTTCTAAGGCACCTAATTTTTCGACCATCTCCAAATTACCTGAAACTCAAGGGATAGCATCTACTGCACTTACAACCTATAACAGGGATAGTTTTTCAATTTTTTGAATTTTTTATTTTCCTTCGAAATTTGGTCAAAAAAACCAACAAAAATTGTTCGAGCCGCAAGGCCACCAAAGACAAGTGAAATTTGGATGGAACACGAATTGGACTATGTTCAAACGACGGTTAATTTTTGGACATTTTTGGACACATTAAGGTAATGTAAGTGTCCTAAATTATCATCTTAATTACACAAAGAATTACAAGTTGACATGGAAAAATAAATTCAATAATTTGCAAAAAAAATTATTGGAAGTGTAGGAGCCTATGTCACATACCTGGATCAAATATCAGCTCATAACACTAGTTCATGCCATCCCTACAATCAAAACAAGAAACTAGTCATTTTTCTTTCATTTTATCAATATTTTGGTGAATTTTAATTCAAAATCTATAAGGATTTTTGGCCTCAACTTTTGCATGTCATTGTTTCATGTGATATGGAACCACTCTATAATTTTTATATTTTATTTTGCAGATGTAAAAAATGAAGTGTGTTCAAAATGGAGTACTCTTCTCTTAGTGATCAACTCACATGAGAAGAGTACTCCATTTTGAACACACTTCATTTTTAACATCTGCAAAATAAAATATAAAAATTATAGAGTGGTTCCATATCACATGAAACAATGACATGCAAAAGTTGAGCCCAAAAATCCTTATAGATTTTGAATTAAAATTCACCAAAATATTGATAAAAGGAAAGAAAAATGACTAGTTTCTTGTTTTGATTGTAGGGATGGCATGAACTAGTGTTATGAGCTGATATTTGGTCCAGCTATGTGACATAGGCTCCTACACTTCCAATAATTTTTTTGCAAATTATTGAATTTATTTTTCCATGTCAACTTGTAATTCTTTATGTAATTAAGATGATAATTTAGGACACTTACATTACCTTAATGTGTCCAAAAATGTCCAAAAATTAACCGCCGTTTGAACATAGTCCAATTCGTGTTCCATCCAAATTTCACTTCATAATTATCTATATTTTGTGCGCTATAAATCAATTTGTAAATGGGAAAAATGAAAGCGTATTCTTGTAAGACGCTTCTGCGTAAGGAAAACATGAATACGCAAACGTAATGTTGTTGGAACTTTGTCCCGCACAATTTCAATGACAAGTGGGCCATCCCATCTCCTCTACCTTATCTACTCGCACGGCAGCCCCATCCCCACATCCCCACCCATTCCCCGCACGGCCGCCCCCATCCTCCCATCCCCGCGCCACCCCCATCTCCGGTGCCGCCATGGATGCGCCGCGCTTTGGCGTCCACGGCTCCATCTCGGCCGGCGGCACGGATCCGCCGCACGCCTACGGCTCCGTCTCGGCCGGCGCCACGGATCCGCCGCACGCCTACGGCTCCGTCTCGGCCGGTGCCACGGATCCGCCGCACGCCTACGGCTCCGTCTCGGCCGGCGCCACGGATCCGCCGCCTCCTCCTCCGCACGGCCCCGGCTCCTCGTCCACCGCCTCCTCCTACGCGTCCCTCGCGGCGCCGCCTTGTCCTCCCGGATCTAGGGTTGGGGCTTGCCCATGGCATCGCCTCGCCGCCGCCCTTGGAAACGTCAATGCCCGTGCCCGTGTGGATGGCGCCGGTGGGGAGGGCGCCGGTGCGGAGGGCGCCTTCACGTGTGGCTGCCCTAGGTGGATGGCGGCGGCGCCGCCGCCACATCGAGTAGCCGTCGCGCCACCTCGGGCCGATTTCCACCTCGGTGAGGCCGATCCTCTTGACACTATGATATTGGTTGTGTGCTTGGTTGTGTGCTAGATTTGTGCATGCCTATGATGTTTTAATCTGAGGCTATGTTCCCACATGCCCCTAAAAATACGACCTTACTTGCCGATGATGCTTGGTAGATGCCTATGATGATGTGGATGTATGCTCTGTTTTTACATTACATGATGATGTAGATGCCTTATTTGTGGATGCCTATGATGCCTGTGATGATACATCATCCATTGTCATCAAACCATGAGAGATCCATGCCATCTCTGTTCTTCCATAGGGCCGCATTTTATTTCCGGGAGCAGAGCAACTATGTAAAGAGAAGGAAATGAAATGAGGCCCTATGGAAGAACAGAGATGACAATGAGAGAAATATGATGTGTTCTGAGGCTAGGTTCCCCACATGCCCCTACCTTGGTCTGTGGCTATGTATGCTCTGTTGCTATGTGTGCCTATGATGATTTCTTAAAAATTTGTCATGATTGTCATCGAATCGTGCGATATGTCCATTCCCAATGCAACTGTCAACCTAAGGTGACTTTGATGGCTGGGAATGGACGTTCGCACGGTTTCATGGGCATTGTGAACTTCACTTTACTTTATCTGAGGCACATTAGGAATTTCATGTTTTGCCAATGATGATGTACTCACATCCATGCCATACATACCAAAGATTTCATGCAAAGAATGCTTCTCTTTAACAGCATTTGTGGTTGACTCCGTCCTCTTAAGGTCTGTGTAATAAGCAGCAGAGCAACTATGTAATTGAGAGGACGGAGTCAATCACAATGCTGTTAAAGAAGAGCAGAAGAAGAGTACTCTGAGGCTATGTATGCTCTGTTGTCATTTGCCTATGATGATTGATTACTGCATCTTGTCATGGATTCTTTATTTGCCAATGATGATTTACCAAAGATTCTTTGAAATTGTTGCATATGACCTTGAAGAATGCAAAGGTTGTATAAATACCTTGCATTCTTCGAGGTCATATGCAACAATTTCAAGGGCATATGGTACCTATTTAATCTGAGGCAAATAATTTCTATTGTTATGTTTTGTCGACTAGTATGGATTCCTTTTTTTGCCGATGATGATTTATTCAAATTCTCATGATTGTTGATGAAAAAAATAATTTCTACGTTCAAATATGTTGATCATTGTTTCTGTGTGACTTTCTTATTTGCCTATGATGATTGATTACCGCATCTTGTCATGATTGTCATAGAACCATGAGAGACATCCATACCTAATGCATTTGTTGTCAACCAAAGATGACTTTGCTTTGGTTAGGTTGGGTGTCTCTCATGGTTTCATGCCTATCATGAGCTTCGTCTACTTCAATCCGAGGCAAATAAATAATGTGGTTTCTATCAATCTCTCCGGTTGCAAATAAATAATTATTGTTGCCGATGACTTTGTCTTCACATCAAATATGTTGCTCATTGTTTCATGACCGAAGATGATGAACCCCATGAGGACAGCGAGGTCGAAGCGCAGGCCCGGGCTGAAATTCGGAGGCGTAAGTCTGCTCTATGTTCTAATATATATCACCATATGTTCTAATATATATCACCATATGTTCTCCCTATTGCTTATAACCGCTATATGTTTCGATTGAAGACATTGACGCGAAGGGCTTCACCATCCGAAGGAGAGCCCGACTACGAGTGCGACCGCTTCGATCGCCCCGACAATTGTGAGCCGGACCGTGACTCGTCTCATCTATCATGTAAGTGCTCGAAATACAATACGGTGCTTCATGACTCTTGCTTCACACAATGTAAATTACCCCGAACTTGTGTTTTCTTTTTTTTTCGACCCTGTGTTACCTTAGTAACACCGTCCGCCTTCGATTCTTGGAACAATGTATGAAGCAGTTGCTATTGGGCGTGCCTGCCTTCTGAAGCTAAATTTACCAGCCACTTGTAATAGTGTCTACAGTTCTAGAAGTACTACTGATGTAATATCGTCGTTCAGGATGTTAAAATTGTTTCATGAAAACTGATGTCATGTGGTCAGGATGTTCAACTAGTTACTACTACTACTACTGATGTAATGTAATGAACTCAGGAGCGTCTTGTAAAGTTTCCTTTCTCTTATCTTTGCTCGCTGCCATGTTTCTGGTGTTGTTTTTCAAATACAGTTGCCTCGCGCTGCTGCGCGCTTACTACCCCAAAATGGAGGAGTGCCTTCGTTAGCATTTTCTTTTCGTGCTTGAATGCGTTACTGTAATCTGGGGGTGGCAACTTCGCTTCTAAGCTGTCCTCAAAATGGCAAGGGCTAACACAGACTGGAGCTCGAGCATCATGCGGAAGCAGTATAGGGCATCATGCGGAAGCAGTAGAGGGAGGGTCCGGCGCCCGTAGAGGGGCCCGAAGTTCTTGGCGCCGACGATCTCCTGTTAGCTCATGGAGGAGAGCAGCAGCACCCGAGGCGGAGAAGGCCATGCCCACCAGCGGCGTGCTGTACTGCGACCACCGCGCGAACAGGGACGGCAGCATCACGCGCTCCACCATGCCCAGCGCCGAGGCCACCCACATCACGGGAAGATGATGAGGAACACCAGCAGGATGATGATGGACAACTTCTGGGCCCACAACTTCCTGGGAGGCACCACCGCCGGCAACGACTCCACGATGTGGCCGCCGGGCGGGCTGCCTGCTGTACTCTGCATCCCCAAATTCAAAATTCCAAATTGGAAAATCCAAATCGTGCCAAATCGCTCCCTTCCCGGGCCCCCTCCCTTCCCATCCTTCCCTTTATGCGAGGACAGTACGGCAATCGCTGCCGCGTTGCCAATCGTTCTGCAGGCGCTTCATTGGATCTACGAGAGGACCGCCCGCACAGTACGGGCATAGCCGCAGCGAGGCCCCCTTGTCTGAGGCTGCCATGCCTTCTGAGGGGCGTTCGGGGAGCCTGCCGCGTTCTTGACGGGCCCGTTCTGAACATTGCTCGCCGCCGCGGACCCCCGCCGGGAGAGGAGGAAGAAGAAGGTCCTCGACGAAAGAACAGGGGATGGGGGAGGCGACAATGGTCATGTCGGCGCGCCTGACGTGGATAACTAGTGGGTCCCGGTATGAGGTGGCATGGACTTCCAAATATCATCAACGGCTGGTGGGTCCCACGTTCAAACATAATGCACGTTCGTTACCACCTTCACGCCTTAACCCGCGGAATCGTGCCCTGGCTATCATCGCCCTTCAAACCGTCGCATCCTGGCTATTTTCACGAACGACGTCGCATCAGAGCCAATTCGCACCAAAGGCGTCGCATGAGAGCTATAAACCCCTTCTGGCTGCCGGTTGTCATCCTCGGTTCACACAGATGAGACGCCTTTGGCCGTCATTGTCTTCCGTTGGTTAGAACCTGTGTTCCTCCCTTCTTTCTTTTGTCTCGATCTCGATCTCGCGAACATGGAGTCATGGACTCTCCTGTCATCTATGTCTGCAGCTTGAGACGATCTAATCCTCTGATCCAGCGCAACCCATCTACTCCATCCTGACCGCTGTTCCTACTCGTGTTCATCAAGTTTGATCTCCGCCGGTGCTGTGGTGTGCGCCATCACCGGCCAAGGTCGAGCCGGCCATGCTGTGCGTGTCCTGTTCCATGCTACACTCTGCCCCCTAGAGCATGAACTTCTGTCAGGGGGCATGCGTAATCCCTCATCTGTACCTTTTTGCAAGTCGTGATTCTGTTGCTCGAGCCCTAAAGTAAGTTCTATGCTTCTCTTTTTCTCCCACCATTAGTTGAGAAGAATTAATAAATTCAGACATGCTTGCTTTCTGATCCTTGTAGCCAAGCTGAGCTCTCAATGCTGCTTTCTGCAACTGCTGCTGTCTCGCATGCCTCCAATCTGTTGCCGCCATCTCCATATGAAGCCTTGCCAGCCATCAGTTAAGCAACAACATCATGCTGCAAGGCCACCTTCAGTTCCCTCTTGCCACATTCTTTATGTTTAAACACTTCTGTGATGTCATGCTGATGTCATGCCTATGCAGTAAGTAGAAGCTTTTCTTATGGAGGAACACGTATACGTACGTCCAGGCTGAAGGCCGAACTCTGAACACCAACCGTCATCCTCATCGAGTACGTGTTTGGTCTCGAGTTCACGTTCGTCGCCATCGTTCATTCTTTGCCTAACCTGAGAACATCAGCACGTACGTTGCCAATATCCTCCTTGTTTTGTTTTGCATCTTGCTCATCTGATCATAGCAACCCCATACCAATCTAGTTTCTGTTTTCCTGTCATGGCAGCTACATGTGATCTGCTCACCGCTGCATGCCAACGTCGTGCTCACATCACCTGCGTTGCCGAGCCAGCGTCGAGTCCGACCGTCGTCGCCGCTCTGACATGGCAAGCCATTATGGGCTACATGATCACCGGCCATGAAGTCCATGTACGAGAGCTATAGAAAGAAGGTTACGTTCTGGTACATACAAAAGCAAACAAGTCATGCATCATTCATACTTGCTCTTGCCGGTGATGACATCATGGTGGCATCATTGCTTATGTGGTAATTAGGACTTTTACTTTGACAAAATATTCAGCACTTCTCCTACACTTCCTTTCGGGAATGTGAAACTTCATTTGATCATTAGTCCTTGCAAATCTTTTATCTATAGAATAATTATTTATTCATCTGTAATATCCTTGCTCACGTCAGCCAATTTATCTATCATTTAATTTCTTTTCTTGATTATTGCTCATGGTGACATCATCTTTATGTCATATTCAATCACTTTTTTCTTGTTATTAAAATTCATATCTTATTCTATCCAATTCCGATCGATCTCAATAATTCTTTCACTGATGTGCGTAGACTAGTTTTGTACCGTTATAGTACGTTTGTGTGGTTGTATAGTTCGTTTCACCATAACTTGTACGTTAGCATGTTTATCACCTGTTACTTATTTTAAAACTAAAGTTGCATGATTAATTTTGACTAATACTTATTCCATTGCTTTTATAAATAAAAGTGATTAGGATATACCCGGTTTTCTTAATTAATATGTAACTTGTTTAATTCTTATTTATAACTAGTTTTTGTTAAATAAAAGATGCATAGTGTTAAACAACGGTTTTCATAATAAAGTTAATCTGCTTAATGATATTATAAATGTCTTTTCAATATTAATATGTTTAGTTGAACACGCAATATAAAGTTATTCGATTAGATTCTTGCACATGCTTATTCTTTCTAAAATAATTGTTAATTTGGCATAACATATACTTAAATATCTGCTAATAAAATATGATTAGGCTTATCGTGTTTTCTTAACTAAACATAACCTTCTTTGTAGTATTCTTACCACATTATTTTCTAATTAAAACATATGAAGCACGTAGTCTCTTCTTGTTGTTTGATAATAATCTTTCGATAGCATCGACCTTAGTTCGTTTCAGCGTTCCTTGTGTTTGCGTAAACATAGAATCGAGCCTATCCTTTAGTACACTCTTTTAAAGCTTTTCTTATGATTGGTGCATTGTTCTTAGTTATACCTGTTGCTTTGTATGTTGTGCCCGATGTTTGCTTCGAGTAGAAGAAGGATCGTTGTTCGTTGCTTTGAAGATGAAGAGTTCCAAGGAAGCAAAAGATCAAGAGAGAGCAGTAAGAGTAGCTTTTCGTTGGAGAAAGGCAAGTGTCCCTAACCACCTTCTACCTATGCTTATTTACAAGAATACTTTTGCATTAATTGGAACATGGAGCAACCACCCAGGACAACCGTACTACCACAAGACATATGGCTCTGTCTTCGTCAATTAATTAGAAACTTTAGTATGTGGTATGCTTTACCTGAAAGGGGTTGGGGGCTGAAGGGAGATGGTGTATAGACCTGCTCTAGCAGGGAGTTGGGCTTTGCTAAGACACGGTACCCGCTAGGGAGCTTTATGCACTGCACTGATCAGGTAACCTAGCGAGCAGCCCGTGCTAGGGAATCTTTGTAAAGGCCTCGTAGCGTCCCTATGCAATCACACCTCGGTACTGTGGTATGGTGTCTTGCAAACACCGCATGGTTGGGTCTAAAGTTCTTCGGGACTTTTACGCGACTTGTGGGTAAAGATGTACAACCTCTGCAGAGTGTAAAACTAATCGATTAGCCGTGCTCACGGTCAAGAGCGGCCTGGACCCTCACATGATTAATTAAACTTAAAGATGGACTTTAAATCTCTTTCGGGTTAGTTCTTGTGGCCTTGCTGAGTACCAACCATAAGTGTACTCATCCTTGTTTACTGCTACTCAGAAGCAAAAGGTGTGAAGCTGTTGAAGTTGGTGTTGATGCTAGGCGTACGCGCCCCCCAGTCGATTGCTTGTGGAGTTGGCACCTCCGTTTCCAAGATTGAGCTATATAACTCTGATAGAATAGTAAGTTGTTTATGTTTTTATATGTGATACTGCTGTTGTTATTCACTTATGTCTACTATATGCATGAAACTTGATCCTGGCATGCATATAGGTATACACTTGGTTTGTTTTTCTAAAACCAGGTGTGACACAAGGGCCCCTGGAACTTCTCCCAGGCTTGTAGTGCGGCCCTTGGGGCATGGCCGCCGGCGGCTTCGGGCAAATTCCAGCGACCGGCGACGAGGGTGGTTAGGGAAAGAGGTTGGGACGGAGTTTTGGCTCACCAACGACCCGTTTGTGGCCGAAGAAGGGAGCGGGGCGACTCTGGCGAGTGGGCACGGCGGCGCAGCTGGGAGGCAGCCGCTGGAGCTTGTGCTCCGGCAAAGGGGGCGGCGGAGTGGAGTGGCCAGGGACTGTCAAGGCTTCACCGGAGGCTGTGGTAGGCGGGGAAAGAGCTAGACGACATGTTCTGCAAGTGGGATGGTGAGCTCGGCATGTGGCTTCAATGACGGGGCGACGGCGCAGTAGCGAGCGCACGAGGAAAATGGGCGGCACCTATTTATAGGCGGGGCGCGGACGTGCGGCTCCATGCCTTCACCGCGAAGGGTACCTCGGTGTTAATGCCATGCACGGTGGCGAGCCTCGGTAGGAGCGCACAGGGAGAACGGCGGACGGACCGGTGGACGCAACGCGTGCGACCGGGTGACGAGTGGGGGCGTGACGCGTCGCTGGGCCTGGGGTCCACCCATGTCGCGCGGAGCACGCGCACACGGACCGCCGATCACGGGCCCGCCTCGGTGCGCGCGTACGGCGGAGTACGGCGGCGCAAGGCAGGCGCGGCGCGCGCGGTCGTGCTCTGAAGCGCGAGAGCGCGGCCGGCATCGCGGTGTGTTGAATCAACTCGCGGTAGCCCTGTTTGACTGAGATTATCTTGAGTTTTTGCAACTAAAGTGCACTAAGTGGTGAATAGAAAAGTTGTAGATCTCACTACCCTCTACAACTAATACAAAGGCTCTAGGGTGTTTTCTCAACGCATTTTGCATAAATTTTAGCCAAACTTTGAATGCCAGTCAGTTTCGGTGAACATGAGCTGCTGGCAGTTGATCAAGTTTTTCATCCTTTTCCACTCAAAATTTGAAATGCCATTCAACATGAAAGTTGTGCCCCTCGAAAAACTGGACAACTTTCATATTGGGAGATTTTGAAGTGTTTAGGTGAAATTTGGAGAACGCGGCAAAAGTTCCGGAGGACATTCAAAGACATTAGGGTTTTGGTGGGGTTTGACCGTGCCTTTGACCAAGGGTTGACCGCAAGTGTGTGTTGACTTCATCAAGAGGGTCATTAGGGATTGTTGGCGAGGTTTTTGAGGTGAGGACCCAGGTTGACCATGGTTTGACCAATGTCAGCAGGTTTGACCCAGTTGATTCGGTCATTAGCGTTCATGACGCTAATCAAAAACCTGGGGCGTCACAGGAATTCGAGGGTACCATCATCTGGGTTTAATCTGCATCCATGCGCATAATACCAATTCTTCGATCGATCAGGCCAGTCAAAGACCACTGATATGATACCTTTGGCGATAAGACCTTGTTCCATCTTCTGCCACTTGGTAATTGCTACCACGTAGCCACCTCGACCAAGACAATGGCCGTAGACCCCTTTCTTACCGGCATTTTTCTTCCCTTGTGCACTTTGGGCAAAAGTTTCAGTTTTCTTGTATTCAACAAATGACTTCTAGTTACCTTTTATCTTCAGATATTCATCCCAATTTGTAGTTCGGTTCTTCTTGATAAAATCTCTAGTTAACTTCTTCTTGAAATTCTGAAATTGAGTTGTCATCTTCTGTTTTGTCTAACCCTTAACAAGGTTTGCATCGACGCCTTCAAGAAGTGTGAAGTTTTTTAGCACATCATTCCACAGCTGGTCTTTTACTGAGTCTGAAACGTCGATTACTTGGTTTTCCCTTCCATTCTCTATACATGATGGGAATGTTGTCCCTTACAGTGGCCTCTCGTTGAGACACGAACTTGTCTTTGGTTTTTTTGGAGCACATGGATGGCCAAGCTCTGACACCTCTGTGATACGATACATGGCCTCTCTTAGCATTTTTCGTCATCGATCCAGAAGCCTACAAGTAGCATATTCATTATTTATTAATGTAAGAAATGGGGTCAGCGAATTAATAATAATGAACTTAATGCATGATATATACCTTGTTGGAACCTTCTACATTAGCATCCTCAAGGAACTCATTATTTTCTAAGTCGGGGGCTATGTGGTCCTCGTTATTTTCCAAGTCCTCGGTGGCGACGTATCCTTCCTCGATCATAGTTATGTTGAGGAACCCATCTGCCTGGCTACACTCCTCGTTACCGCGAGCAACAATGTCCTCCATAATTCTTTCATTGTTGTCATTGTTGTCATCCATATGGAATAAACACGAATTTTCTATGAATTCGAAGAATGAACACTAATTTTCTATGTGTTAACACCAAAATTTGGTAAGAAGTCTGACTTGTGGGTCCAGCTCGGTGAGGAGTCTGTTTGGTGGAAGGAAAGGATTTTTTCAGATGTATTCGGCAAAGAAGTCTGCGGTCGGCTATCTGCTCCCGTTCGGCAAAGGAACAGTAGAGCTGATTTTGCGGGATTGGACGGTGACGTGGCTCAAGCAGGAAGAACGAATGGATGGATAGGTGATCAAGCTTAGAGATAAGTTAGGCAATGAATCCATTCGAGGTTGTACTTGGCAGGGTATAAATATGAACCCTGAATGTATGTAATACACACAATCATTCTTCAATACAAACCGGCCTTACGCCAAACCCTAGAGTCCTTTTGTCGTGTCGTCGAGTTCTTCAAGAGGGTTCATCGATCCGTCGACCTCCGTGAGTACCGGCAACCTTGTATCATGTCTAGTATCATGCGGTGGATTTAGATCTGATGCAAGTAGTCTTGTTACCATGCTTAGTGTCATGCGGTAGATTCAAGCTTGGTTCAAGAGGGTTTCTTGTTAGGTCATGAGCCATGCGGTGGGCTAAGATCTAGCTTAAAGCTAGTTATCGGCTCTATTGGTTTTTGGCAAGATCCAATAGATTCATTAAGTTACCCCGTGTTGCTTTGAGTTTTTACTTTATGTTTAAGTTCATGTAACACCTTTTGCCCAATCTAGATGGGGTTGGATCGGCTTTATTCCTCTCGTGATCTTTGTACGAGTAGACTTCGTGTTTTAGCACGTGGATCTTGTGTTTTCCGATAGCCGAAACCGAATCGATCTAGGTTGTTACGTGTTGCGGGTTCAAGCTTGCCAATGTTGGTATAAATCTTGAAAGATCTGAGTATCATGCGGTAGATGCAGGTTTTTGGGTTGCTTTGGAGCTAGTCATCCAGTGGATTAGATTTCGAATCAATCTGATAGATTTATTCGCCTGGTAATGTTCGTTCCTTCTTCATGGACCCTGAATCGGCTGTTCAGCTGCATTCGGTTATGTTTCTTCACGAGTAGAACACGTGCGTAATTCATGTTTTAAATGACATGTGCTTTTAGCTTTCCATATTTAGATTGTATCATGCGGTGGATAGATCTATTTGTGGAAAGTGGTGCGATTTTCATGCAAGTTGTATCATGCGGTGGATAGATTTGTTTGGTGTCGTACCCGACGGATTTTTAAGTACCTAGACATGCGGTAGACTAGTGCTTTGGATCTATGCATGCTTATTTATTATATGTTTATGTTCGCGCTTTACTTTATCCCTTTATTTAATGTCAGTTATCATGGGGATCGGTCATGACCTCGTGCGCATGCATCTTTGATCAAACAAAGACCGATTACTGTCATGCTTACGTCATCCATTCGGCAGTGTTACTTTTCCTTTTATAAGTTCCCGAATGGTTTCAGTTTATTGGCAGATAGCTTTTTATAGCTATGTGTCATCCCATTTGGCTTCTTAGCCGTAAATATGGAACTCGTGCCGGTACCACCCGCAGTTCCAAGCTTTGGCATTTAACTACTTTATCTTTTGTTAATTTTCAGGAAAAATTGACTGGCACGTCTCGTGATTCTTTGCGTGTGTGAAGCCAGCTTTGTTCGGCTTGCTGTGTGCTTGGCGCCAGGTGCACATTTTGCGTCAACACACTTTTTGGCACGCCCAGTGGGACACAGCCGAAAGGATCAAGATGCCTGAAATCGCGGACATCATGGATGTCAACATTGAGGACCTCTCTCCTGAACAGTGGCAGCAGCTCCAGGACGCCGTGAACCAATTCCAAAGGCGAGTGTCCGCTGTCCTTCAAGAAGAACAGAAGTGGCGTCCCCTACCTGAAGAATGACATGCCCAGGGTATTGTTGTCAGGGGAGAGCGACGCCACGACCCAGCAGGAGAGAGAGGAATGCCTGCAAGCATTCCGGGATGCGGCGGATCTCGTTTTGAGCAAGCACCACAAAGCTTTTCTTGGTGCGTTCCAGCAAATGATGGTGGCTGTCTTTGGCCCAGGCATGGAGCAGGCATTCAGCAAGGCACCCGTCCAAGGGGGCACCGTGGAGCTGGGCGAATCAAGCTCTCAACCACCACTACGGAGCCACCCACTTCCGCCCTCCTCCTCAGAGCGCTGGAAGTCAAGCTTTCCAGCCTCCTCCGCAGGCACCGGGGGTCGGCCGGCTCGGCCCCCCCACCGCAGCCTCAGGAGGACACCCAATCCAGCCCACCACCGCGGCGGCAAGCACGGGTCAACCCGTGCAAATGCCCGAATCCGTACCAGCCCCACGTACGGAGACCTAGCGTTCGGCTCGCCTGGGGCCCCGCTTGCCCCCGGCCACAGGATTGCTCCGGCGAACAACTGGCTGCAGAGAAACCTATACGGCGGAGGCTACCACGAGGTTGGAAACTATGGAGCCATTGACGCTTTCCCGCATCCAGGTTACGCGCCAGCTGCAGGCGCACAGGAGGACGACGCCCTGGCGCGGAAGATGGCCGAGTTGATGCAAAATTAGTTCGGCCTCAAGCCAAAAATGCAGGGACCTGCCTACAAGCCGCCGTTCCCAGAGTGGTACTTCAACGTGCTCCTCCCGCCAAGGGTGAAACCTCCAACGGAGTTCACGAAATTTTCCGGGCAAGACGACACAAGCACAGTGGAGCACATTGCTCGTTTCCTGATGCAGCTCGGAGAATGCTCAGCTGAGGAGGCATTCAGGGTCAGATACTTCCCCGCGTCGGCCGACAGCCCGGCGTTCCGAGTGGTTCTCGTCCTTACCCCCCCGAGTCGGTTAGCGATGGAGGGACTCGGAACGAAATTCCACGCCCATTATTTCGGTGGCGGCTCGGAGAAGAAGCCGATCGATCTTGCCACCTTGAAACGAGGGCACGGCGAGACGCCGTTGGAATTTCTCGGGAGGTTTAGGGAGGTGAAAGGCATGTGCTTCTCGCTCAACCCGCCGGACGACCGCCTAGGCGACATGGCCGTCGCCGGATGCCGCCGGCCGTACGTGAGAAACCTGTTCGGGATGGAGTTTGAAAACCCGGGCCACCGTCTCAAAAGCTATCGTTGATGAGCAACCGGGCGTATGGCTTCAAGAAGGATGCCGGTTTGGCAAGCGCATGATGTGGCGGAGACCTACAACCGCTCTTAGACAAGGCCGATCCGATCGAGGATTCTGATGATGAACTGGATGTGGCCGCAGCCGAAATCATGTGGGGGAAAGAGCCTTTAACGATGAATCAGCGCTGGGTCAAACAGACCAAGGGCACCTACGATTTCGATATCAAGAAGGCTGACAAGCTATTTGAGCTCCTAGTGATGGAAGGCCGAATTAGACTGCCTGAAGGGCATTCCATGCTTCGGCCCGATGGAGTCAAGGGGAAACGTTACCGTGGCTTCCAGGATAGGGATTCGCACTCCATCAATGATTGCAGGGTCTTCAGGATGAGGATCCAGAAAGCCATCCAGGAGGGGCACCTCAAGTTTGACAACAAGATGAAGCTGGATGGTCACCCCTTCCCTCATAACATGGTGGGCTTCTCTGTTAACATGGTGACGGCCGAGGAGAAGGGAAAGGTCAAAGTCTTGACCTCGGCCCGGGGCTAGACAGGATGGAATAGTGGACCCGGAGCGCCAAGTAACTCTGGAACAAGTGCACGGTGAGGCCCCCCGCATTCTCAAGAGCCACATCGAAGTCGGGGAGTCATCCAGAGCCAAGCGCAGGGTGACCACGCGCATCCTCCTCAACAAGTGGCAGCGCCAGATGGAAAAAGAGTGTTACCAGAAGCGCAGATACAAGGAGGAGAAGCACAGAGCTGAAGAAAAGGCACACAGAAGGGACCTGGAGCAATACACGCGCGAGCAGGAGCGCGCGCACTGGGGATGTGCGTTCTTTAGGCACTGTTGGAACGAGGGTTTGAAGCTGCCCACGCTGAGGAACTGTCCTGAATGCAGCGACAGATATTTTGAGTACAGGCAGGAGACTGCCAATCGCCGATCCGTCCATGAGAGAATTGGGAGGATCCACCCTAACGAGGATCGGCGCCAAAAAATTGAAGTCATCGATCATCCCAGGAAGCGGCAAGCTGATCTAAGGTGGGCTGATCAAGAGGAGGACGAGGACGAGCACATCTGGCAAAAGGGGCAATGGTGCCCTCCCGGCCTAAGGAGAAGTCAGAAGAGACGGGTTCAGCGCTTGAGGAACCGCGAGCTGAGGCAGGCTGGGATCCAGACAAGGCAGGTGTGGCGTCCAAAGGATCAGCCCGAAGGGTCAAAAAGTTCGGCTCCCACATGCATGGTATATTTTCTGCCGAACGAGTTCATGGCTCCTGCTAACCAGGTTGTGCAGGAGGAGGCGTCCCTGGATGATGAGCAAATCGAGGGGATGATGGCGCAGTTGGTGCTAGCCAAGCAGGCCATCTTCGACAAACCGGCCAAAAATCGACACATGAGGCCACTGTACTTAAGGGGATACGTCAATGGCAAGCCATTGACCAAGATGTTCGTCGACGGTGGAGCGGCAGTCAACGTGATGCCGTACACCACCTTCAGGAAACTTGGCATGGGCCCGAGTGATCTGACGCCTACAAGCATAATACTGAATGATTTCGCTGGGAATCCTTCAGATACCAAGGGATGCGCTCACGTGGATCTGATGATCGGGTCCAAGACGCTGCTCACGACCTTCTTTGTGATCGAAGGTAAAGGGAGCCTACGCCCTCTTGCTCGGACGGGACTGGATTCATGCCAATTGCTGCGTCCCATCCACCATGCATCGCCGCTTATCCAAAGGGTGGATGATGATATTGAGGTCGTCCCGCGTATGACTCCGTGAGCGTTGCGAACATGGAACCAGCTTTCTGGGAATACCAAGGCATTGATTGTTTCTCAGGGAAAGACTGGGGAGAAGGTCCTGTTGAACCTGTCAGCAGTGATCAACAGCCGATTCAAGCAGTCGGCTCTTATAGTAATTTTTAATGGAGAACCCCGTAGATGGCACTGATGACAAGTTGGGGCGAGGATTTATGTCGGCCGACAAATTAGAAGAAGTTGACATCGGAAGCGGTGATAAGCCAAGGCCGACGTTCATCAGCGCAAACTTGCAGCCAGACTTCAGGGAGGGATTAATCAAGCTGCTCAAGGAATACAAAGATTGCTTCACCTGGGATTATTCGGAGATGCCTGGATTGGATCGTTCTATCGTGGAGCATCGGTTGCCAATCAAATCTGGTTTCAAACCATACAAGCAACCACCCCGGAAAATCTACAAGGATGAAGTATTGGCCGATGTGAAGAAGGAAGTTGAAAGATTACTTGATGCAAACTTCGTTCGGCCATGCAGATATGCGGAGTGGATTTCTAACATTGTCCCTGTTTACAAGAAGAATGGAAAGATGAGGGTCTGCATAGATTTCAGGGATTTGAACAGAGCTACTCCGATGGATGGTTACCCCATGCCTATTGCCGATTTGTTGATTGACGCCGCAGCTGGACACAAAGTGATCAGTTTCATGGATGGCAATGCGGGATACAACCAAATCTTCATGGCAATAGAAGACATATCAAAGACGGCCTTCAGATGTCCTGGTCATATAGGCCTGTTTGAATGGATAGTCATGACATTTGGGCTAAAAAATGCCGGTGCAACTTATCAACGAGCCATGAATTACATTTTTCACGAATTGATTGGCAAAGTTGTGGAAATCTACATTGATGATGTGGTAATCAAGTCCCTGAGTCATGACACGCATTTGGAAGATGTGAAGAGGACCTTGGAGTGCACCCGGAAGCATGGTTTAAAGATGAATCCAAACAAGTGCGCTTTTGGGGTATCAGCTGGAGAATTCTTGGGGTTTTTAGTCCACGAGGGAGGAATTGAAGTTGGCAGGAAGAGCATGAAGGCCATCGATGAAGTTGTTCCTCCAACTAATCTCAAGGAGTTGCAATCACTGCTCGGCAAAATTAATTTCGTGAGAAGATTCATTTCAAATTTGTCACAGAAGGTTTTGCCATTCTCTCCATTGCTGAAGCTAAAGAAGGATCAGAAGTTCACATGGGGCGACGAACAACAAAGGGCTTTCGATGAGATCAAGCAGTACATGAAGGAGCCACCAGTGTTGGTCCCTCCTCAGCTGGATAAGCCTTTCAAGTTGTACGTGGCGGCCGATACCCAAACCATTGGATCGGCCCTTATTCAAGAATTCGAAGGAAAGGAGCGGGTAGTAGCATATCTTAGCCGAAAATTACTTGATCCTGAGACCAGGTATTCGGCTGTAGAGAAGCTGTGTCTGTGCGTATACTACTCGTGTACAAAGTTTCGACACTACTTGTTGAATGCGGAATGCACTGTGTATTCAAAGTTCGATATAATAAAACATATGTTATCTATGCCAATTTTGAATGGCAGGATTGGCAAATGGATCTTGGCCTTATCAGAGTTCGAGTTGAAGTTCGAATCGGCAAAGGCTATCAAAGGTCAGATCATTGCCGATTTTATAACTGAACATCGCGATCCGTCAATTGATTTACTTGAAATTACCCCCTGGGCTTTATTCTTTGATGGATCATCATGTGGTAAAGGTGGGGGAGTAGGGATTCTACTAATTTCACCTAGGGGTGAGATGTTTGAGTTTGCCATCCCTATACAGCCCACCGTTACAAACAATCAGGCCGAGTACGAGGCACTGCTTCGAGGGCTTCAATATTTGAGAGAAGCTGGGGCCCTTTCAGTTGAAGTTTATGGAGATTCGTAGCTGGTGATCAAGCAATTGAACGGCCAATACGAGTGCAAAAGTGAAGCGCTGAGGAGTTACTACGAAGAATGCAGGGAAATCTTGAAGAGCTTCCCGTTGGTGACTCTACAGCATATTCCTAGGGAACATAATGAAGAAGCAAACAGGATGGCTCAAAGCGCCTCTGGTTACAAAGAGAGTCAAGAAGCGTTTGCTGCAGAGGTATGTGCACTGGGGACGGGTCTCGCAGAAGGTGATTGGAGGAAAGAGATCGTTGATTACTTGAGGGATCCATCCCGAAAGATCTCTAGGAAGCTCAGGTACAAGGCCATAAAATTCGTTCTTCTGGATGACAATTTGTTCTATAAATCATTAGATGGGGTATTGTTACGATGCCTGGGTCCAGAAGAAGCCAAGAACATGATGAGCGAGGTGCACGATGGGATATGTGGAGCACACCAATCGGCCTACCGTATGAAATGGGTTATTAGACAAGCTGGGTGCTTTTGGCCGACGATATTAGAGGATTGCTTTGAGTATTACAAGGGATGTCAGGATTGCCAGAGGTTTGGAAATATTTAAAGGGTCCCCCCGTCAGCATTGAATCCCATCATCAAGCCATGGCCATTCAGGGGCTGGGGTATAGACTTGATTGGCCAAATTAATCCACCATCTAGTAAGGGGCATAGGTTCGTGCTTTTGGCTATGGATTATTTTACTAAATGGGTTGAGGCGATCCCACTGAAGAAGGTGACATCAGAAAACATGGTTGAATTTGTCAAGGAGCACATCATCTATCGGTTTGGAATCCCTCAGACAATCACCACTGATCAAGGGGCACAATTCGTGTCACTGGAGTTCAGAGAGTTTGCCGAAAGCATGGGAATCAAATTGTTTAACTCTTCTCCCTATTATGCCCAAGCTAATGGTCAAGCGAGGCTTCTAACAAGATCATGATCAAGCCGATACAAAAGAAGATCGACCGAAGCCAAGAAGGTGGCATTCGGTACTCGGTGAGGCACCGTGGGCTTACCGAATGGCCCCCCATGGAGCTACAAAAACTTCTCCTTATGAATTGGTTTATGGGCACCACGCGGTTCTACCTTGGGAGATGCAATCGCATTCAAGGAGAGTGGTGTTACAGAAAGATTTGATCTCCAAAGATTACAGTGGCCTAATGATGGATGAGCTAGAGGATTTACATATGATCCGTCTTAGAGCCTTGGAAAACATCGAGAAAAACAAGCTGCGGGTTGCCAAGTACTATAACAAGAAAGTAAAAGTCAGGCAATTCGCAGAAGGAGATTTGGTTTGGAAAGCGCTATTGCCGATTGGGACTAAATACATCGAATTCGGCAAATGGTCCCCTAACTGGGAGGGGCCTTTTCGTGTAGTCAGATGCATCCCTGGTAATGCGTACATATTGAAAACTTTGCTAGGAGAAGAATTTTCCGCCGCGATAAATGGAAGATATCTGAAGAAGTATTATCCCAGCATTGAAATTGATCGATGATCACCAGCAGCGGGATTACGCACATCTGACGCAGAAACAGCTGGCGCTCAAGAACGGGGCCGCCTTCAGAACAAAAATTCACAAACAGAAGAAATGGCCAGTGCCTAGATGCATTGCCCTTAGCACAAAAACGACATTACAACTGCTTCTTGCAGGTTTACATCTAACAACCCTGGTGATCAGGACCTCAAGGAGGTGGAAGCAGAAGGCGTGGAGGAAGAAGCGAAAGTATGATTCAATCTTTTCTTTGCTTCTTCTTCGACTGCTCCCTCTTCAGTTGTTCCAGGACCACCGTGACGGCGACTTGGAATGCACGGGGGTGACCATGGTTTGTGGCTTCCACCAAGATATCCCAGGCCGTTTTTAGGTTGTTGTACCTGTCAGAGACATCTAAAACAGAGGAATCGATATTAGGGGCAAGAAATCCAAATGCGGGCACAAAGCCAAGAAGAAGTAAGAAGCATTTACCCCCTACTAGTGCCTCCAGAGCCATGCGGCGCTCGCGTTCGGCTTGGCAATGAGCGGTGATGTCCCTGAGGCCGTGCTCCAGGTGTCGAACGCGACGGCGCAGTTGATGGCTGGTCCTCTGTTCAGGTGTGGCATCTTCTGCTTCGAGGGAGGAATTGGAGGAGATGTACTCAGGCACATCTTCGGTCCCGATGATTTCTTCGGGAAGCAAGTCAAGGTTGAAAAGGAAAAAAGAAGAGGAGGTAAAGCGCAAGATCATGTGGGAAGCAGGAAGTAAATCAAGAGAAAACTCACCTTCGAATCGTGCGTTTCTTTGGAGGGCTGCTCTCCTGGGGTTGCTTGCCCTTGTCCATGGCCTTGGGGTTTTTTCCTCTGGAGACGGGGGGAGGAGATGAGAAATGATGGATGAGTGTGCGAGTGGATTTGCAGAGCATCTCAGCAGCCTATTTTATTGACCGAAGGGGCGCATTGGGAGTGATGACTGGCAAGTACACACTATTAGAATACCAAACGGCAGGGTTTTCTCCCGGATGCGAAGGGTTTTTGCTTGAACAGTGCTTACAGATTGCCGATTCAGGGATCTTCTGCGGATTTTGCACCAAGGGGCATCTGTTCTGGCGTATTCGGCTCAAGACAGTTCCCGGATACGTTTAGGGAAAAACAAGATTCACTGGTGCAAATGTAAAGAAAATCATCACAGAGCGAGCACAGAATTCAAAAGCGCTTTATTTATTGACGATGTTCAAACATCCCTAATACAATCTAGTCAAAGAGTCTGTTCAGCACAGATTGGGGATGAGTGATTTCGGCAATGGCGTCGCCATGGCCATCAAGGCGCTCCAAGATGAGCTCGAACTCCTCAATGTCCTCTGGCGCGCCGCCCCGGAAGCCGCGCGGCCTGGTGGAGTAGTCGACGTCCGTGTGTGTCACCATGGCAGCCAGGCCCAGGGTGGTGCCCAAGCGAACGCCATGGGTGGCCACCTCGTCAACGCGGTGCTCCACCGCAGCAAGGCGCTCCGCCGGCGTGTCACCGCGCGCGTTCACCTTGTCGGCCAGTGCTCCACCGCCGCCTTCACCGGTTGAGCTCGGCATCGCGGGCTGCAAGGAGCAAGAAGAAAGGAGATTAGCATCAAAAGCCGGGTTGGATCAAAGATTTGATTTCAGAGCTGTACCGTCGATGGTTTCCAACAGCAGTTTGCGCTGGTCCTCCCACTCCAGCTCGGCTATGCCCACCTTTTTGGAGACGTCCTCCAACTCGCGTTGGGCCGTCTCCAGCTCCGCCTTGAAACGGAGGGCATCGAGTTCCCCGTACGGCACGGGGGAGTGGCCGTTGGACTCCGAGGAGTCGTCCGGAAGGGGCTGATTGGCCGGCGCAGGACACGGATTCCACTGAATCAACCTGAAAGGGAGATGATCGTCAAAACAAGAAAAGACCAAAGGGGAATCAAAGAAGAAGAATCGACGATCATTACCTCCGGCGCGCATTGGCGCTGCTCCCCTCTGCCTCATCAGAGGCACGGCGGCGGTTGAGGCGGCGCACCATGTTGCTTTGGGATGTGCACTGTTCGGAAAAGAAGAAGAACTGAGATTGGCAAAGATTCGAGAGCTAAAAGGCTTGGTGGAGAGCTAGGGGCACCTACGGTTTCATTTATAGGCCTGGCAAGACAGATCGTGGCCTCAAGTCGTGGCTCTGGATCGTGGCGCATATCCCAAGAAAATCGGAAGGTGGAAAGGTTTCCTTGACCAATCCGCCAATGGGTCGTTTGGAGTTCTCAGCTGAGTCGTGTTCGGTTGACTGGCTCGGCTAAGGGGGGTCAAGGTGCCATTCGGGTATTGGCATGTCTTTGCCGAATGGATCGTTCAATATTACGTTGAAGGAGCGCAGCAGGAAAGGGAAATGAAATTGCAAGAACAGATATTACTAAAGCGGCCAACTCGGTTATACATCAATTGAAGCATTTAAATGTTCAAGTATTTTGCAATTACACTACGGACATTGGATATTGTCTGGCGAATATTATCCCACCGCTCCTGATAATCTTTCTGGGCACTAGACAAGGTGGTAAGCTCTGCATCGCATTATTTCATCTTGGCCATAGCCGATTTTGCCTCCTCTTGGGTCTTCTCTATCAATTCAGGGAGCTCGGCTATTTTCCTGTCATCGGCCTCTATCTCAGCTGACAAGCTTCTCAATTCTGCTTCCAGAGCAGCTTTCCTGGCAATTTTTAAATCACGAGAGACTTGCAGATTGGCCAATGTATCTTTGTGGCTCTCGGTCTGAGATTGTGCCCCGTTCATGGCTTGTTGAGCACTGGTTCTCTTCTTTTCAATAGCCGGGCGGGAGCGCACCTTCCTCAAAGCCTTCCTTATGGGCGCATAATGATCCCCAGGCCACAGATAGATGCGAGAGAAGCATTGATGTCCTCAGGAAGCTCTTGGCTGATAGACTCGAGCATTTCTTCAAAATGATCGAGATCTCTGAACGGATCTTGTGTATCCTTTTCCAGCCAGGCAAAGATCTCCCTGAGCTTTTCTAGCACTTCCTCTGACAGGGTTTGATGCATTTCTTCCATCGCCTCGGCAACTGGATTGTTCCCCACTGACAGACTTGATGATGATGGGGCCTGATCCTAAGAAGCAGTATTGCCGAGTTAGGGGTGCTAAAAGTAAAGGTAGCAGAGTTAAGTGCAAATGAGTACCTCATGTCTGATTTCTTGATCTGCGGGGCGGACTCCGTTCGGGGGCAATCACAGGCGAAGGAGGTGTTCCAGGCAAGGCTGAATCTTCTATGCGAGGAGGCGCTGTCGCTGGCAGCTCAGGGGCTTCTGGCTGAAGAGAAGATAGGTTCACTTCTGCTGGGGTTGGTGTCTCTGTATGACCAGCAGGTGACTGTGCTTCTGGAGGACTTGACGGTTCTGGCTGGATTGGGAGACTCATCTCTGGAGAATTCATTGCTTCTGCAGAAGGTGATTGAGTCCCTGATGAGGATGAGATCTCCACTGGGATAGGTAATTCAACCCTGGGTGGACTTGCTTGTTGAGACACTGGGACGTCCACAAGTTGTTCTTCCATTGTGTCTTCTGCAAATGTCAAATTAAAAGATAAATGCCAGTGTTCATCCTCAAAAGGGGACAGTTGAAGGTCATACCAGTGGATGGGGCATTGGCAGGTTCTGGCACTGGAGATTGCTGGGCTCTGGGCTGAAGATACACAAGATATGATTCATCAGAAACAGAGTAATCTTGTGATCAAGAAAGGAAAAGGTTTTTACCTCAACAAGGATTTTCTTGACAGTTCTTCTCCTCTTGGCATTTGGGGGAGCTATCAAGGTCAAACCTTGCCTCCTGTCAGCAGCAAGGCTGGAAAGGCTTGGGTCTGTTGTGGCAAACCTAGCCATTAGCTGAGCCAGAGTTGGGGACCTGAATCCCAGTGCTGAGATCGGGCCTATGGCATTGTAGGTGTTGTTCCTGGCTCGAGGGGCAGGCACTGTGTTCTGTAAAAGAAATGAAATCAGAATCATGATTGGAAGAGGAAATGTATGATCCAAAGGTTAGTTATATTACCTCTGAAGTTGGCTGAAAATCAGGCATCAACTCTGCACAGAACAAGTGCACAGGCTCACTGAAGATATGATCATGGAATTCTTGCCACCAGGAATTGAAGGTGGAGTGAGCTATGGTTGTGGGCATAAAAGGCCAGGTGTAGTGTAGACAGGGACCGCACACATAACGGAAGACTCGCTATCGTGCATGAGTTCTTTGATTTCCTCCCTGGGCTTGAGGAATTCATGCAGAAACAGCCTTGGGGGCATCTGGCCGCACCCAAGTTGCCGAGCCATTACATTGGGCTGATAATATTCATAAGTGCTATGATTCAGCCTTCCTCCATTAAATTCAGTCGGCAACATACATGGGCGGATTATGATGTTGAGGATCTCTAGAAATCTCCCATCTTGGTGGTCAGTTTCAAAAGAGAATTCACAGGGGAGAGTCAAAGTGTCGTTATACAGATAAGGGAGCCAGAGAGGGTTTTGGAAACCTTTGAAGAATAGCTCAAAAAGCTGGCTGATGTCCTGCTGAATAAGAACAATTGAAGCAGCTTCTCCATAATTCTGGCATCCTCTGGTGGCTTGGGGTTCCCCTTCAGGATGATTGGATGAAGGGAAGAACCTGGTGTTCAAATCAACACCAACGATCTGGTGCATGTGAAGCTGCAGCCACATTTGAACAAACCACCAAGGACCATTGACACATGTTATCCTCTGGCTAGTATACATCTGGGTGACAGTTTGGTGAAGCATATGATACACACTGCCTAGGAGGAATTTCCCAAGGGGAAGGCGGTTGCCATTGACCAAGTGAGAAGCCATTGCAATGTGATTCAGGGTAGGCTCATTGGCTTTACCAAAGAAGACGAACCTACATAGCCACATGTTCAGAAATGCTCTGTATTCAATTTCGCTAAGGGCGCCGTCTTTCATGTGGCTCAAGATATAATTTTTGTATCCGCTCCCTGGTTTCACCCCTGTTTGGCGTGAGGAACATCTGAAATCCCAGGGTTGAACGGATCCTGTAATGTCAAGGCCGGTGATCATATACACATCGGCCAGAGTTGGAGACATCGGGCCGTGGCCAAAGAGGAAGGCGTTGACACCGTTTGACCAAAAATGGCAGGCTGCTATCAAAAGGTCTTCATTTTTGGGGGTCTCGGCCAAAGATAACTCCAGGCATTGAGGGTATCCCAGTTTTGGGTTCTGGCACTTTTATCTGCAAGGATCCTCCGGTACCAGTTTTTCCAGCCTGCGATTGGAGGCAAGGGCCAGTTCTTGAAAGCGTCTTGCCACCGGGGAGGTGGGGACAGAGCCGCCTTGAAGGGGATCCTTTGAGATTCAGCCGCGATGAAATCTCGATGATCAGAGTTTCCCACGGGACCAAGGTAATAAGATCTTGAATTGGCCTCGGTGCGAATCAGAAGCTCAGTGGAAGGCTCCTGAGGAAAAGCGGAAACGAAATCTCAGGTAAAATTGAAAACCTAAATGCCAAATGAAGCTTACGGGAGGGGAATTTACCTGAGCGTCTTGGTTTTGAGCCGCCATTGGAGATTTGAGCTTAGAACAAGGGGATCTAGGGTTTGGATCTAGATGAGGACTCCGGCGGATTGCGAAGAGAGAAGAACAGGTGTTGACAGATTTGATTTGAAAATGTTTGTGGCTGGAGTCAATTCCGGAACAAAATTACTTTTATCCCGCAATTGAAGGGGCATGTGTTAACACCAAAATTTGGTAAGAAGTCTGACTTGTGGGTCCAAATTTCGGTGAGGAGTCGGTTTGGTGGAAGGAAAGGATTTTTTCGGATGTATTCGGCAAAGAAGTCTCGCGGTCGGCTATCTGCTCCCGTTCGGCAAAGGAACAGTAGAGCTGATTTTGCGGGATTGGACGGTGACGTGGCTCAAGCAGGAAGAACGAATGGATGGATAGGCGATCAAGCTTAGAGATAAGTTAGGCAATGAATCCATTCGAGGTTGTACCTGGCAGGGTATAAATATGAACCCTGAATGTATGTAATACACACAATCATTCTTCAATACAAACCGGCCTTACGCCAAACCCTAGAGTCCTTTTGTCATGTCGTCGAGTTCTTCGAGAGGGTTCATCGATCCGTCGACCTCCGTGAGTATCGGCAACCTTGTATCATGTCTAGTATCATGCGGTGGATTTAGATCTGATGCAAGTAGTCTTGTTACCATGCTTCGTGTCATGCGGTAGATTCAAGCTTGGTTCAAGAGGGTTTCTTGTTAGGTCATGAGCCATGCGGTAGGCTAAGATCTAGCTTGAAGCTAGTTATCGTCTCTATTGGTTTTTTGGCAAGATCCAATAGATTCATTAAGTTACCCCGTGTTGCTTTGAGTTTTTACTTTATGTTTAAGTTCATGTAACACCTTTTGCCCAATCTAGATGGGTTTGGATCGGCTTTATTCCTCTCGTGATCTTTGTACGAGTAGACTTCGTGTTTTAGCACGTGGATCTTGTGTTTTTCGATAGCCGAAACCGAATCGATCTAGGTTGTTACGTGTTGCGGGTTCAAGCTTGCCAATGTTGGTATAAATCTTGAAAGAACTGAGTATCATGCGGTATATGCAGGTTTTTGGGTTGCTTTGGAGCTAGTCATCCGGTGGATTAGATTTCGAATCAATCTGATAGATTTATTCGCCTGGTAATGTTCGTTCCTTCTTCATGGACCCCGAATCGGTACATTTGTTCACCGCATTCGGTTATGTTTCTTCACGAGTAGAACACGTGCGTAATTCATGTTTTAAATGACGTGTGCTTTTAGCTTTCCATATTTAGATTGTATCATGCGGTGGATAGATCTATTTGTGGAAAGTGGTGCGATTTTCATGCAAGTTGTATCATGCGGTGGATAGATTTGTTTGGTGTCGTACCCGACGGATTTTTAAGTACCTAGACATGCGGTAGACTAGTGCTTTGGATCTATGCATGCTTATTTATTATATGTTTATGTTCGCGCTTTACTTTATCCATTTATTTAATGTCAGTTATCATGGGGATCGGTCATGACCTCGTGTGCATGCATCTTTGCTCAAACAAAGACCGATTACTGTCATGCTTACGTCATCCATTCGGCAGTGTTACTTTTCCTTTTATAAGTTCCCGAATGGTTTCAGTTTATTGGCAGATAGCTTTTTATAGCTATGTGTCATCCCATTTGGCTTCTTAGCCGTAAATATGGAACTGTCTGGTACCACCCGGCAAGTTCCAAGCTTTGGCATTTAACTACTTTATCTTTTGTTAATTTTCAGGAAAAATTGACTGGCACGTCCCGTGATTCTTTGCGCGTGTGAAGCCAGCTTTGTTCGGCTTGCTGTGTGCTTGGGGCCAGGTGCACATTTTGCGTCAACACTATGTATCGACACGAATTTATGAGAATATACAATAATTTCTAGCTATTTCTAAAATAAACAACAATATCCTATGAATTTGAAGAATAAACACTACTTAATTTTCTATGAAAAGACACCAATTTATGAGAATATACAATAATTTCTATCTATTTCTATAATAAACAAGAATAAACAATACTTTTCTATGAATAGACATGAATTTCTGAGAATATACAATAACTTCTATCTATTTCTAGAATAAACAAGAATAAACACTAATTTTCAATGAATATACACGAATTTCTGAGAATATACAATAACTTCTATCTATTTCTAGAATAAACTAGAATAAACACTAATTTCCTATGAATAGACACGAATTTCTAAGAATATACAATAATTTCTATCTATTTCTAGAATAAATAAGAATAAACACTAATTTGCTATAAATAGACACGAATTTCAGAGAATATACAATAACTTCTATCTATTTCTAGAACAAACAAGAATAAACAATAATTTTCTATGAATAGACACAAATTTCTGAGAATATACAATAACTTCTATCCATTACTATGAATATACAATAATTCCTATGAATTTCTACCAGTTTCTAAAATAACCGTGGTTTTTTATGAATTTCGGTAGTGGTGCCTACCAGAGTCGGCGAGGAGGCGGCACGTGATCCTGGGTGCGTCGGGTGAGGTAGCGGTGAGCCGGGGAGAGACGGCGGTCGGGGATGCTGGGACAGACATATTTAATTAGAATTATTATACATATATTTAGTATAATTTTATACTTAAATTTAAATCTTCAGTTCAAAAGAGTTTGCTGATAGAAGCAATTCATTTGCTTGCGCCAGCAAGCCCCAAAACCCCCAAATTTGGGGCAGGGCCGGGGGAAAGGTCGTGCCCCTACCAGCGTTGGGGAAGATGACCGTGAGGAGGAAGACGAGGCGATGGATGAGTGGGCCGACGAGGAGGACATACGATGTTGCGTGCGCGGCAGCGACGGGCCGACCGATCGGGCGGTAAGGTGGCGCGCGACAGCAACGGAGCCCCGAAGCCTGAGGAGGATGGGGAGGAGGCCGACGCGTGATGGAGAACGACGTGCGCGTCGACAACAACTCTAGGGGAGGCCGCGTTCCAAGCTATGTCGTCGACGACAGCGGCGGGACCACACGGGGGCCGATGGCGTCGGCGGAGAAGGGGTGGACAGCGGATTCTGGGAGGCCCACAGCAACAACGGATTCCAAGGGCCGAGGATGGGGAAGGACACGAGATGTGGCGGTCAGGGAGGATGACGGGGGAGGAGGAGGAGACGACGGCGGCAGCAGATTGGTTAGGGACGAAAAAAGTGGCTAATTGTTGGAGGGGGAGGGTCACCGTTCTTATATACTCCCTCCGTCCAGGAGATTTGTGTCTAACTGTGTAACACAAAGGCCAAGGAGAACTTTAATTCTCCTCTGTGATGCATCGACAAACGAGTCAGCTAGCCAAGCAATTCATGGCATGATTGGCTGCAACTGGGAATACACATATCATTCATGGACACCTTTTATTTGGTTATATGCAGATCAAATTAGGACGGAGGGCCCTTTAGTCTCGAGTCATGTACCACCCGGGACTAAAGCCTCCCCCTTTTTGTCTCGGTTTGTTACACGACTCGAGACTAAAGGTGTATTTTGCGCAAGACAATGATTTTTTCCCCATTTTCCTTCCTCATTTTATCATTCTTTCTCTTTGCAACATTTTTTAAATGTTAAGTTTTAATATTTGAACCATGTAAAACTATTTTGAGTTAATACTTAATAACCTCCACTTTCGACATAAAAATTAATGTTATTGTTGAAATAATTACTACTACTTTTGAGTTTATATCTACATTTTCCCAATGTTTAGTCATAAAAATGCTAATTTCATTTCATATAAATTTTTAAAACAAGAATTATACATCGGACTCCACAATATTTGTCTCATAAGACACAATTGACCATGTGGCAAAATTTGGCGCCATTCCATATCTTTTTAGTGGTGGACTCAACTCAACGTTTAATTACCAGGTGATATCGCACAAAAATTCAATTAAACTAAAAAATGCTCAATTAATTCAGAAAAATCTCAAACTTGGTGGTTACTTCCCAGAGGGCATCTGAAAGCCGTACAATAGGTTTTAGTTCAAATACATAAAGGAATACACTCATACAACATTATACAAATGATTTGAACATTAATCATTACTGTACATCATTGAAGTTCCTTTTCTTGACGAAAGTTCCTTAGTCATGGTCGTGACGTAAGTACATCGTCTCTTCATTTCCAAGCGATATGCTTGGGTCAACTTCGATAGCGAATGGAGGCATACCATCGAACTGATAATCACCCGATTTGTCTGTTCTATCCTCGACTCCCACGATTACTCTTTTACGTGGAAGAATAATGTGACGCATTGGCTCTTGTGGTCCTTCTGGGGATTTGTATTCTTCGGTTTTCTAGTCATATCCTTGACATAGAAAACTTGATGCACATTTTTTGCAAGGAAGAATGGTTCATCTTTGAAACCAATCTTGGTCAGGTCCACTATTGTCATTCCATATTGATCTTTCCTTATGCCACCTCTAGTTAGTTTTACCCATTGGCAAAGAGACAGAGGGATGTTTAGCACCCCGTACTCAAGCTCCCATATCTCTTCTATGACACCATAATAGGAGTTCTTGTTATTTTTGTTGTCCATGGCGTCTATACACACACCACTATTTTGGTGTGCGGTTTTCAGATCTTGGTCTCTTGTGTAAAAAGTATAGCCATTTATATCGTAAGCTTGAAATTTCACAATTGTGCTAGAAGGTCCCCTAGCTAACAAAGTGAGTTGTGGGTGAATCGTGGAATCACCGGTAAGTTGTTCATTCAACCATGAGGGAAATGTTTCCAAGTGATGGCGTATAACCCATGATTCGATTTTGGTTGGATTTTGAGAAGAAATAATCTGCTTGTGTTCCTCTATATACGGAGTCACCGTGGATAATTGTTGCATAATAGCTAGGTGTGCTTTATCAAACAAATCAGTATCATTGCACAAACTTGCTTTCCTTCCAATGGTGCCCTTTCCCAGTAGCCTCCCCTCGTGTCGTGATATTGGAACCCCAATCAAGTCAATTCAGTCGACAGAGTCAACACAAAACTCAATGACCTCCTTGGTTACATATCCTTTGGTGATGCTTCCTTCTGGACGTGCGCGGTTAAGAACATATTTCTTGAGAACTAACATGAACCTATCAAAAGGCCACATATTGTGCAGTAATACTGGACCAAGAATAGTAATCTTTTTCACAAGGTGCACCAAGAAGTGAGTCATAATATTGAAGAATGAAGGTGGCAATGCCAACTCAAAGCTGACAAGACATTGCACCACATCATTCTGTAGCTTCGCTAGGTTCCTTGGATCGATTGCCTTTTGTGAAATTGCATTGAGAAATGCACAAAGCTTTACGAGCGCTGATCGTACATTCTCTAGTAGAACACTCCTCAACACAACTGGAAGCAATTATGTCATCAACATGTGGCAGTCGTGGGCCTTTAGATTTGTAAACTTCTTATCTTACATATTTATGATCCCTTTTATATTCGACGAGTAGCCAGATGGAACCTTCATACTGTTTAGGCAATGAAACGTGATGTCATTCTCTTCCTTGCTGAGAGTGTAACTAGCAGGACCTAATTAATCTTGTTCTTCTTTGTTGACCTCATCAGGATCTACTTCTTCATCAACCTCTTTCGGAGGTGCTTCATTCCTATGGATATCTTTCAGATCCCATCATGCTTCCAATGTATCCTTAGAGTTACCATAAACCCAAGAAGCCCATCACATTCAAACAAAGATTCTTCGTCAAGTGCATCACATCAATTGTGTTCCAGACCTCAAGGATTTCCTAATAAGATAACTCCCAAAATATAGATTTCTTCTTCCACATTGGTGCACATCCGTTAGCATCATGTGGAACAGGTTCACTACCGGCACCCTTTCCAAAGACTACCCTTAGATCCTTTACCATCTCAAATATCTCCTCTCCTTTAAAATGTGTGGGCTTTGTACGATGATTAGCCTCCCCTTTCCAATGCATACCTTTCTTCCTTAAGGGATGCTTCTCAGGAAGAAAGCGATGGTGACCCATATACACGACGTTGTTACAATTTTTCTGATGAACACCGTTTGTTTTATGCAAACAGTGGGTGCAGTCCTGTAACGTCCGCGTTTTTAGCTCCTAATAAAACACCTACTAAATCACGTGTGTTTTCAAAACTTTCCCGCTGAGCTCATTATTCCCCTTCGAAGACTTGGTCATCCTTCCCCTCTCTCACTCGGCACGCGTGCCGCGAATCCTGCCGGCACCGCCCGCACTTGGGCCGTCGCCCAGCGTGCCGCCCCCAACGCCGCCGTCGGCCACCACGCCGGGAATCCCGCACCCGCCGCGGTCCCGCCAGCCGGCCCGCCTCGCCATCACCACCGTCCCGAAATTAACGCCAGTATCTGAGAAACCCAGAAAAAATTCCGCAAAAATCCTTCTTTACCTCCCTCCTAATTTTCCCTAGAATTTCTCCTAATTTTTCAAAACTTTTCCTATTTCTCTTCTTTTCCTTTTTCCTATTTTTCTTTTCTTTTCTTCCTTTTCTCTTTTTCCTTTCTTCTTTTCTTTTCTTCTCTTTCCTTTCTTTTTCCCCTTCCTTCTTCTTCCTTCAGCTGTCCCCCGCGCGCGCCCTGGCCCCTAGTCCAGCGCCGCCCCTCCTCTGACTCCCACGCCTCCCCCCTCTAGCCCACGCCTGGCCGACCAAGTTGCCGGCGCAGCACGCCATCAGCCCGCGCCGCCCGCAGGGGCCCCCGCCCGAGCCGTGGCCTGGCAACCGGCGACCGCCATTAAGGCTCTGCTCGACCGGTCACGCCACCGCGCCGCGTGAAGGACCGAAACGGTGAACCAGAGAGGGGGGGAGTGAATGGGAGCCGATAAAAATTCTATTCAAGAATTCGGCCTATGAACCCAAATTCACTCGTGCACCTCCGCAAGCTTCTCTTGCCAAGTTCACGTAGCCACTGGAGTGCTACTGAACCTAGGAGCAAGACCCAACCAACAGCCTCAACACACACGCAGCGGAACCACACACGACACGGCTGCTGGCAGCCCAAACCGGTCAGGCCGGTTTCTGAAACCGGTCAGACCGCTTCTGTTGGACTTAGCCTCACGCAGGCACGGGAAACTGGTCAGACCGGTTAGGCAAACCGGTCAGACCGATTCTGTCCAGAAACTCCCCAAAGACCCCAAACACTTCAAAGGCCTTTCCACATCTGAACAAACGAAGCCATGGAGCAGCAAAGACTTCCTTGTTCAAAGATCTTTCTCGACAGCCCACAGGGCGAAACCGGTCAGACCGGTTTGGGAAACCGGTCAGGCCGGTTTTAGCCTGGACAGTCGGGAAGAACACAGCCCGCGGGTCAACTCCCCCAAAACCAAATCTCAATCTCCCGAATCGCTCCACGGACTTGAACAAGACTTTGGGGATATTAGGAACACCTCATGAGGAGTCCATAGCCAAGTTTAATCCCACCAAAACTCGTCCAAAAAGGAGGAATCGAGGAAATCCCGCCGAAAGCACTTCCAACCCAAGAACTCAAGAAACCCCGAAATCGAGCACCTTTACTCACGGATTTGTGAGGGGAATCACAGCCCAAAGAACCACGAAGGGTTCCCACATATTTCCCCCATCAAATCCCTAAGAGAAAGGTCCCGAAAACAACCCAAAGAAATCACCGAGAGAGGGCTCCGAAAATCACCACCAAGAACAACCGGGGAAAACACATCCAAACCTTGAGGAACCACGCCGAATCATCTATACATGAAACAAAGGTTCGTACAAGGTCTAGCAAGCCGCCCGATCATCCATCCCTCTCTACAAGATCTCTCCGTGAAGCTCTCTTGCTATTCCTATGGAAAACCTAAGGAAAATAGGTGGAAAAATAGGAAAACTAATGAGCTAGGGTTCCAAGAGTTGGCTGCCATCCTCTCACCTCTTGGGTTATATGGAGGCAACCGAATGTCTAAACTGCCCTTCTCTACTAACTAGGGATACAAGCCCCTCAAGGGCGGATTCGGAATTCTTGATGTATTCACCATCGGACGGATGCCCAGCGACCGCACCCTGCGTAGCCTCAACGCAAGCCTTGCGATCCCGACGCGTGTCCTCCGCCTCGAAGCTTCTGGCGCCCTGCGAACCCAAACCGGTCGGGACCGGTTCTCCAAACCGGTCGGGCCGGTTTTGGCCGCACGGCCACACCCGGTCTTCGGCCTCGGCTTTGTGGCTCGGCCGAGTAACCCGTGATTTTCTCGGTGAACCACCGCAAACCCCGCGAACTTGATGTAGCCTCCGCCAATCACCACTCATGACTTGGCTCCCATGAAGTCCCGGCTCGACCTTGGTTTTGTGGCTCAACCAAGAAACCGTCCACCGACTTCATCTTGCTTGTTCTTGCCACCATGCGGCCCGCACTCGACCCCCGCCGGCCACCGGTCCCTCGAACGAAGCCTACTTGTCTTCTCCACACCCGGAGGCCTCACCGCAACGACCTTTCGCGCTTGTTGTTCACCCGCACCAACACGAGTCAAGCCGCAACCTGCACCTGCAATACTTAGCCAAGAATCAGTCCACACAACGTTGTCAATCACTCATCACACAAGGAAGCGACCATCCACCGGTCCTCGAACCACACATGGTCCTCAATCTCTCCCTTGATGAGTGCATTGACAACACACACACATGGTAAGTAAAGAGAAAAGGAAAACAGAAAAGAAACAAAAAGAAAAACTCCAACAAGCGATCGAAAGCCGAGAAAGGCAAAAGACGAGATCACTTGAAGAAGACAAGTCTCGGACCCCTTAGGCAAGGGCAACGGCTCGACACATCCGAGACACAAACCATGCTTAAGCAAGGAGCACAAACCGCCAAAGCACACAAGAGCTCCCCTTGCACAAGTGCCAACTCTGGGCACAAACCTGTCAGACCGATTCCCATAACCGGTCAGGCCGGTTCCACCAAAACCGGTCAGACCGGTTCCCATAACCGGTCAGGCCGATTTCACACAGCAGACCACACCCCCAAAAACCAAAAATGCAAAAGAAATGCACAAGCTCCCCCTTAACACATGGGATAGGTTCCAGGGATACAAAGCAACTTTTCTCCACCTTCCTTTCTCCCCCTTGTTGCCAATGCATGAATCAAGGCACAAATGCAACCTAGAGCTTCTCAAGTATACAAAATTCATCACAAGATGCTACACAGGTCAACATGAGCAAGTTAGATACTCTGCAGGTTCGTATGGACCTCAACTACATGATCACCAAGTTTCACAACCATTGGACAAGGCTAACAAGGATTTGAGTAATTTTGCGAAAAGTTACTCTCTCACACGCAAAAACCTAAACATGAGCAAAACATGCCAAAATGGCAAAGCCACACAGACTTCATGCTAGGACAACCATTCTAATCATAAGACCATCACAAACACCCACAAGCACCTCATGTCATGTCAAAGCCACCGAGCCATGTGCCTACTTCTATGTATGAGACTTCTCATTGGTAGACATCATGCAACGGTTTAGCACCCAAAGCAAATTAATTTCAGCACATATGACATTGGAGCATATTTTCCAAGCATTTTACATTTCATTTTCAGATTCATAATTGGTACATGAAATGTCTTTGCGACAAAAAGGAACTTATGCCCCTCCACAAGATAAAGCAAGAGGGCTAAACATTCATGATGGCAAATGAGCCTTTGGCCCCATATGATCAATAAACTAGCTATCCAACCACAAATTAAGCATAACCAAGCCACTAAAACATGTCATGATCATATAAAGGCATTTACACATGAGAGAGCATACATGTGACATTTTTCAAAAACATAGCCATCAACCATGGATTATTCATCAAGATCATCAAGAGCTAAGCCAAACTAACCATAGCATACCAAACAAGCTCACAAAGACATATATCTCATTCCATGGTGAACAATGTATATAAGAGAAGCTTTTCCTATCCAATGCATATGATACAAAATGCATGCAATCTAAGATACAAGGATGCCTATACATCATGTTACATATGCCATGCAAAATGCAAGAAATGCACAAAGAAAAGCTATACATATGCTACCACCGGCTCCTCGAGGGGAGGCAAAACGGGCTCGACACCACCGGCAAAAGAGAGCTCCCACACACCCAACTCAAGAGATCAAACACACACCAAGTTCCCCCCGCAAACGAGTGAAAGTTGCTTGATCTAGGGGTTTGGTGAAGATATCGGCTAGTTGGTCATGTGTGGGTACATGGATCAAGGCTATCTTCCCTTTTTCTACGTTGTCTCTCAGAAAATGAAACCTCACTTCTATGTGCTTGGTTTTGGAATGGAGCACTGGGTTCTTTGCAACGCTTATGGCACTGGTGCTATCACATTGAAGTGGGACATGGGTATACTCCTCACCAAAGTCACTCATGGTGTAGGTGATCCAAAGGAGCTGAGAGCAACAACTAGCAGCGGCAACATACTCGGCCTCGGTCGTGGATTGAGCAACACTCGACTGCTTGCGGGAAGACCAAGACACCAAAGAGGAACCCAAAAACTGGCAAGTCCCAGAAGTGGACTTCCTATCCAACCGACACCCGGCAAAATCCGCGTCTGAAAAACCATGAAGCGCCAAGGAAGAGGACGCGGAGTACCAAAGGCCGAAGTCGGGAGTGTGACGCAAGTACCTGAAAATTCTCTTCACTGCTTGCCGATGCGAAGTCCTCGGAGACGCTTGAAAACGAGCGCACAGACACACTGAGAACTGTATGTCCGGCCTCGTCGCCGTCAAGTAGAGGAGTGACCCGATCATGCTCCGGTACTCCTTCTGGTCCACGTGTTCACCTTCCTCGTCCGCATCAAGAGCTGTAGTCGTACTCATCGGCGTCGTCATAGCCTTGGAGTCCTCCATCTTGAATTTCCGCACAATGTCCTTGGTGTACTTAGCCTAGTGCACAAACGTTCCTTCCTTTGATTGCTTGATTTGTAGCCCGAGGAAGAACTGAAACTTGCCCATCATACTCATCTCAAATTTCCTGCTCATATCATCTGCAAACCTCGCAACAAGAGAGTTAGACGAGCCACCAAAGACAATATCATCCACGTACACCTGCACAATCAGGATATCTCCCCGCCCTCGCCTCGGCAAAAACAAGGTCTGATCGACCTTCCCCATCTCAAAGCCTCTCGCAAACAAGAACCCCCTCAACCTGCCATACCAAGCTCTAGGCGCCTGCTTCAATCCATACAGCGCCTTCCTCAACTTGTACACCCGGTGGGAGTACTTCTCACTCTCAAACCCCGAGGTCGCCTCACATACACTTCTTCCTCCAACACACCATTCAGGAAAGCACTCTTCACATCCATTTGGTGCAACTTGAACCCTTTAGCCACCGAAAAGGCTAGAAGGATCCTAATCGCCTCCAAACGGGCTACGGGAGCAAAGGTCTCCTCGTAGTCGATCCCCTCCTTCTGACTGAACCCTTGAGAAACAAGTCTCGATTTGTTCCTCACAACCTCACCTTTCTCTCCCTCTTTGTTCTTCCACACCCACTTTGTACCAATTGGCTTACACCCTGGGGGAGGGTCAACCAACTCCCACACCTGATTCCTCTCAAAGTTCTCCAACTCCTCATGCATCGAATTAACCCAATTGTGATCAGATAGTGTGTGTCCAATGTCTTTGGGCTCGAAAGAAGCAACAAATGCAGCATGAGCGAAATGAGAGTTGTTCCGAACCCTCGACCGTGTAGTGCGTTCATTCATGTCGCCGATGATCCTCGAAGCTGGGTGATCCACTTGTACTCGCCGGGGAGGTTCTCGCCTTGATGCTACCTCCCCCTCAACATCAGCTTCTCCTTGTTCTTGATTTGTCGTCGTAGGTGTAGCAGATGGTCCATCCATCATCTTAGTCGAAGTAGTGGGTACATGTTCAGCCGGGGGCACCACACCGCCATCTTCATCATCACCATGTTCATGCTCCTCCTCCTGAAAGATCTCCTCGCCAAGCTCATCATCACCTGCACACTCAAAGACAAGCTGACTACGTGGCTCTGTCTCGTCGAAGGTTACCTCGCAAGTCTCCACAATTTGGTTAGTTTCAAGATTGAGCACACGATATGCTCTAGAATGAGATGCATAACCAAAGAAAATTCCATCGACAGACCTAGCCTCAAACTTATCCAACTTCCTACCTTTCTTCAGAATGAAACACTTGCAACCAAAGACATGGAAGTGACTCACCTTGGGTGTGCGACCATGCATCAACTCATAGCATGTCTTCTTCTTGTGCACTCTGAGGTATATCCTGTTCGACACATAGCACGCGGTATTCACCGCCTCAGCCCAATACCTCCTCGGAGTCCTATGCTCATCAAGCATCGTCTGGGCTATCTCGCAGAAGGTCCTATTCTTCCTTTCCACAACACCATTCTGGGGAGGCGTATACGGACTCGAAAACTGGTGCTCAAGACCCAAGTCATGGCAAAAGGTTTCAAAACGAGAGTTCCTGAATTCCGAGCCATTATCACTGCGGATAGCTCGTATGGCATCTCCGTGCCTCTCGTTCCTCAACCTCAAGACTAGATCTCGAACAAAACCAAACGTCTCCCCTTATCCTCAAGAAAAAACACCCACGCATATCGAGAATAGTCGTCCACCACAACAAGGACATACCACTTCCCACTCGCAGATCGCACACGAGCTGGGCCAACAAGGTCCATATGGAGCAACTCGCATGGACGCTCAGTCATCACATCGGTGAGAGGCGGGTGAGAAGAGGCCACCATCTTGGCATGTCTACACGGAGCACAAACCAACTCTTTCTCAAGCCTCAACCGTGGCAATCCTCGGACCAAGTTGAGTTTACTCAAGCGAGACAAAAGGTCAAAGCTCAAGTGACCCAACTTCCTATGCCACTTCCACAATTCACTCGAAGAACCAGCCAAGAAACAACGCTCCACACCCGAAGACTGAGAAAAATCAGCACGAAACACCTGACCCTCGGGAACGACCATACAGACAAGGTCCCCTCGAGAGTCCACAATCCGAGAACCACCCGGCCGAAACAACACCTCAAAGCCCTCATCCAACAACCGGGACACGGTAAAGCAAATTGTACCCCGGCCGATTGAACAAGAGCAACACGCCTCACAGTGATCTTGTCACTCACTTTGATCTCACCTTCTGAAAGCACACGCCCACGCCCATTGTCCCCAAAGGTGATGTACCTCTTTGTCACCACCGGGACGAGACTTGAGAACCACCCCCTGTCTCCGGTCATATGCCTTGAGCAACCGGAGTCAATCAACCAAATGTTCTTCAAGTCTTCCACCTGAAATTCAAAAATAAGCACGTGAGCAAACAAACGACTCAGCACTGGGGTTAGCACCAAAAGAGGAAAACCAGTGCCGAGCCATTTGCTCGAAAGTGGGGTTAGCACCAACCAAAGCATCTCTCCTACCAAAGCTACCTCCACGAACACCACCACGGTAACCACCCTGAGGGAGCCACCCCTCTCTGCCTGGAGGAGGACCAAAACCACGAAAGAGAACTCGTGGACCGTCCCTCCTCTCCTTCTCAAAGCTACGACTCCTCCCATCCCCGTAGTGAACTCGAGGGGGAGAACGCCTAGCAACCTGACCACCTGCAAACTCTCCAGCCCAACCACCAGAACCACGACCTCCAGAAACAACCCTCGCACCTGTACGAGCACGGAAACCAAACTTGTCATTCCGTAGACCCCAAACCGGTCTGATCGGTTCCAAAACCGGTCTGACCGGTTTCACTTCTCCAGCAGCACCTCCTGCACTCTTTCGATCACCCCAAGTCGGAACTATCCTCACACTCGCCTTGGCCCTGGGCATCTGCACACGAGACTTAAGTACACCACTGGAGGGGTGATACTTGTCCCCATTAGCCCACTCCTTCGCCATTCTCTCCTCTCGCTTCCTCTTGAAGCAAAACTCCTCCTTATGGCCATCTCTCCCACAATAGCCACAATGGAACCTCACAAGCTTTGGATTTGGCCTGGGATGTGGCTGCTCACTCGGGTTCTCTCCACTCAACCCCTCCACTGGTTTCTCACCGCTAGCCTTCTCACACTCCTTCCCAACGAACACTTTCCCAGAAGTGCTCACAAACTTGATAGGCTTTCGGAGATCATTTGTGGGTTTAGGAAATGTGGGTGGAGCTGGGGTTGTGTCTAGTCGGTTCTTAAGATGGTTGGGTTTTGGAGGGAAATCATTTTTGTGGTGGGTTTTTGGTGGCTCCGGGATATTCTCTCCACTTCCCTCACCAACCTTGTTTGCCCCGAGTCCCTCACCATCTTGCCTCTTAAAGGCCTCGATCATCATCCTCAACTGAGGCTCATGACCGGACAACCAACCCATCAACTTCCTCAGCTCATCATTCTCATCCTGCAAACGATCAACATAGTGTGCAAGTTCCAAATTTTTCAATGCATGATTTTCACAGGTAGAGCATGATGTAAGAATGGGTTCCTTCAGCTTAGCCTCAAGAGAACTAGTGTAGGCATGCATCTCATCAATCTTAGCATGCAAGACAGGGCAAGAAGTGCAAGCACCTAGCAAAGCAGATCTAGATTTCAGCTCAGCCACTTCAACCCTAAGCACATCTAGTTCATCACACTTGGAGGCATGCTTTTCCTTGAACAAAGCAAGATCATCAAGGAAAATAGAGCAATCAGCACAATCAACCTCATCCGAAACAACAGGGCTAGCCTTAAGGGAATCAATCTCAAGCTTGCTATCAAGCACCTGTGTCTCTAGCTCAGCCACTCTAGTCCTAGCATCCTCGAGTGAAGCCCTAAGCTCTTTTCTCATTTTCTTGGCCTCTCTAAGCATGTCATCATGGTTATCAAGCAAAGAGCCAAGCCTCTCATTCTCCTGGCGCAAGAAGGGAAGTTCATCACGCACCTCGTCGTCGGACTCAGAGTTCGAGTCGCTCTTCTTGCTGCTGGAGCTCAGTGCCATGGTGCAGAAGCCGTCTCTCGCGAAGCAGCTCAGCCCGCTCAGGTTCTTGGACGACTTCTTGTTCTTGCGACGATCACCCTCATCTTCACTTCTGCTCGAGCTCGAGGTGGAGTACGCAGAACTGGAGTCGACGTCGCTCGCTCCAACCATCGCTCGGGCCTTGCCTCGACTCTCCTTCTTCCTCGATCGTCGCTCGTCCTTGTACTTGTTCTTGTGCTTGCTCTTGTGGTCGCGCCTCGAACGGTACTTGCCGTCCATCCTCGGCTTGTGCTTGTAGCTGTCCTTGTTCTCGGCCTTCTCCGGGCAGTCGGCGACGAAGTGTCCCGGCTTGCCGCACTGGAAGCACGTCCTCGTGTTCCTCCTCATGTTCACGCGGTTCTCGTGCAGCATCTCGAACCGCCTCGTCAACAGCGCCAGCTCGTCCTCTCCAAGGTCATCAAACTCCTCATCTGGCATAGACATCAAGGAAGAAAAAGAGAACATCCCGGTGGATGGATTAGAGTTAGTCTTTCCTTTGGAACCACCAACGAGGGCAAGACTATGGGAATCAGTCGGTCCCTCGAGCTTGGCAGTCATGCCCCTATCCACCTCAGCCGACTTGAGCTTCGAGAACAGCTCGTTCACCGTCAGAGTGTCATACTTCTCCGACTCGACAATGGCCTCGAACTTTCCGCCCCATATGGTACGATCCAAAGAGTGTAAGAGCTTGACCGCTCTATCATGATCATCGTACGGGAGCACGTCCACATTGGCCCTCATGTTGTTCACAACCACCGTGAACCTCTGGAACAAGGAATCGATGGACTCACCGGGGAGATGAGTGATGTTCTCGTACTCTCTCCGGTAGGTCGCATACATCCGTGCCTGAACTTGGGCGTTCCCAACATGAGCCTCCTTCAGCATCGCCCAAATCCTACAAGCCAAGTGCTTGGTGTGCACCCGATCGAACTCAGGCTGACACAAAGCACGAAACAAGTAGTCGACCGCCTTGTTGTTGGCGTCGAATCTGTCCCTCGATCCTGGAGCGAGGAAGTCCATCGGCTGGACATAGCCTGTGTCCATCGTGACATCACAAAGGATCTGACCCTTTCCGCGGAGGAACGCACCCATCCGCTTGCTCCACATCTGGTAGTTCTTTCCATCGAAGTGTGGAGGACCCGAACCCCGTTCCTGGTACGCCATCCTTGGATCTTAGACTGGTTAGAGTCAACAAAGACCTGAACCGGCTCTGATACCACTTGAAGGACCGAAACGGCGAACCAGAGAGGGGGGAGTGAATGGGAGCCGATAAAAATTCTATTCAAGAATTCGGCCTATGAACCCAAATTCACTCGTGCACCTCCGCAAGCTTCTCTTGCCAAGTTCACGTAGCCACTGGAGTGCTACTGAACCTAGGAGCAAGACCCAACCAACAGCCTCAACACACACGCAGCGGAACCACACACGACACGGCCGTCGGGCAGCCAAACCGGTCGGCCGGTTTCGAAACCGGTCAGACCGCTTCTGTTGGACTTAGCCTCACGCAGGCAGGGGAAACCGGTCAAACCGGTTAGGCAAACCGGTCAGACCGATTCTGTCCAGAAACTCCCCAAAGACCCCAAACACTTCAAAGGCCTTTCCACATCTGAACAAACGAAGCCATGGAGCAAAGAAAGACTTCCTTGTTCAAAGATCTTTCTCGACAGCCCACGGGGGCGAAAACCGGTCGACCGGTTTGGGAAACCGGTCGAGCCGGTTTTAGCTCGGACGGTCGGGAAGAACACGGCCCGCGGGTCAACTCCCCCCAAAACCAAATCTCAATCTCCCGAATCGCTCCACGGACTTGAACAAGACTTTGGGGATATTAGGAACACCTCATGAGGAGTCCATAGCCAAGTTTAATCCCACCAAAACTCGTCCAAAAAGGAGGAATCGAGGAAATCCCGCCGAAAGCACTTCCAACCCAAGAACTCAAGAAACCCCGAAATCGAGCACCTTTACTCACGGATTTGTGAGGGGAATCACATCCCAAAGAACCACGAAGGGTTCCCACATATTTCCCCCATCAAATCCCCAAGAGAAAGGTCCCGAAAACAACTCAAAGAAATCACCGGGAGAGGGCTCCGAAAATCACCACCAAGAACAACCGGGGAAAACACATCCAAACCTTGAGGAACCACGCCGAATCATCTATACATGAAACAAAGGTTCGTACAAGGTCTAGCAAGCCGCCCGATCATCCATCCCTCTCTACAAGATCTCTCCGTGAAGCTCTCTTGCTATTCCTATGGAAAACCTAAGGAAAATAGGTGGAAAAATAGGAAAACTAATGAGCTAGGGTTCCAAGAGTTGGCTGCCATCCTCTCACCTCTTGGGTTATATGGAGGCAACCGAATGTCTAAACTGCCCTCCTCTACTAACTAGGGATACAAGCCCCTCAAGGGAGGATTCAGAATTCTTGATGTATTCACCATCGGACGGATGCCCAGCGACCGCACCCTGCGTAGCCTCAACGCAAGCCTTGCGATCCCGACGCGTGTCCTCCGCCTCGAAGATTCCGCGCCCTCGCGACCCCAAACCGGTCGGACCGGTTCTCCAAACCGGTCGGGCCGGTTTTGGCCGCACGACCACACCCGGTCTTCGGCCTCGGCTTTGTGGCTCAGCCGAGTAACCCGGTGATTTTCTGGTGAACCACCGCAAACCCCGCGAACTTGATGTAGCCTCCGCCAATCACCACTCATGACTTGGCTCCCATGAAGTCCCGGCTCGACCTTGGTTTTGTGGCTCAACCAAGAAACCGTCCACCGACTTCATCTTGCTGTTCTTGCCACCATGCGGCCCGCACTCGACCCCGCTGGCCACCGGGTCCCTCGAACGAAGCCTACTTGTCTTCTCCACACCTGGAGACCTCACCGGCAACGACCTTTCGCGCTTGTTCTTCACCTGCACCAACACGAGTCAAGCCAAAACCTGCACTTGCAATACTTAGCCAAGAATCAGTCCACACAACGTTGTCAATCACTCATCACACAAGGAAGCGACCATCCACCGGTCCTCGAACCACACATGGTCCTCACCGCGACACCATACTCCCCCCCCTCCGCGGCCACAGCAACTCTGCCCGACACGTCAAGTCCAACAGCACCCAATCCACCGAGAATCCCGGCCAAGGCGTCACCGGTGAGTCAACAGCGGGATATTTCCCAACCGCCATTGCCGGCCATCGAAGCTCCTCGAGCTCAAAAAAATCCCTGCCCGAACCGCCTTACTCCACCTATAAAAAGGGGTCGGCCGCTTCCCGGACTGCCACGCACCACCACGGCCACCTTCTCCCCTTGCTTGAGCACCGGAGCACCGTCGCCCCAAGCCCGCCACCTTCCAGTCCGTCGCCGCCCAGGGAACCGCCTCCGCGCGCCAACACCGCCCAAGGTAGGTAGGGGAATCGGTTCCCCGTGAAGCCCTCATCGTTTTTCCCCACTGCCCGACCGCCGCCGGGGCCTGGCTCGCCGGCAATAACCGCCGGCCGGCCACATCCCGACCCGCCTCCCTCACCCTCTCTATTCTGAACCAAAGGGGAGGAGGAAGATGGCCTTTTGGCCAAAAACCCCCTGCCCTCTTCTCTTTTTCCACCCGAGCCCCCTCCTCTCTATTCCCTCTCTCTCTTTCTTCCAAATTAAACCCTAACCCTTAAACTATTCCACCAAAACAACACTGCCCTTTATAAATAGGCCCCTAGGCTATTATAGTTAGACCCTCACCCTATCTAAATATTATAATTAGGCCCTTCAACCCTAATTACTAGTAGGACCTTAAATTCTTAATTAATCTTAAAACCCCTTTTACCCATCGTTTTACGCGCGACTTTAATTCAAATCGTGCCCAAACTCCCTCACACCCGTACCGGGTATACCGCTACCGATCCATCACCCAAAACCCCCTGCATAATATTTATTCCTCTATTTTATCTAATTACCTTCCTTGAGCTCAGCCGGAAAAATTGTGTGTGTTTATATCGATTGCATGCTTGCTTGTGTGTGCGCTATAGCCGACGAAGTGAACGAAGAAGGGTACCACGAGCCGGAGCTTGGAGCCGCGTACTGCGAGCAGGAGCCCGAGATCCCGAACTCCGAGCCGGAACTCCCCGAGGACTTCGAAGACGGCAAGTTCAATCTCATCCTTTGATGCATGCTTTGGTCCCAGTTTTATAAACACCACCCTATACCCATTTTATAAATTGCATATTGTTTTACTACAAAAACCTGGTAGGATAGCCACTCATGATTGCTATGGTTGACCTTTGTTTGGCCTAAATGAGTGCTTTAAAAATGTGTGAGTGCTTTAAAAATGGGAATGGGACATTTCGGAAATGAGTAAAGAACTGGGTAGACGGGATGGACGTGTGTGTCAAGAGTGTGGCTGAGCTCGTACCTGTGTGGTTGGGCATGTTGGGAGTTGTCCATCTAGTCGTTAAGACCGGGTTGCATGACATCTCACCTGACCCAAATCATCGTACAACCACTCGACTGTTGTATGTGGCAACGGCTTAACATAAACCCCACTAGTTAATCTACTTGCCATCTGGTGTGCGGGTGAGCGCCGGGAGACCAAGGAGTAGGGGTACGCTCTGTGTGAGGTACGCCCTGGTTATGTGAGATAACTCCTTGGTTGCTCGTGGTGGCTCGTAGGGTTAGCTAAGGTGGGTAATGGCTTTGATAGGATCCGTGCCGGCACTAAGGTGTTCGTGTGGCGGTACCCTACTTGTGGGTAAAGATGTACAACCTCTATAGAGTGTCAAACCTATTCGAATAGTCGTGTCCATGGTATTGGACGAGTCACGGTGTGGTTACAAAACTAGTGTTTGGGGTTTGGGATGTTTTCATGGTGTGAGTTGTTTTCTGGAATAGCGTGTGGCTGTGTGTCTGGGCTACTGCGGACGGGGAGTCCGGTAGTGCCCAATTGGTTTTCCCAAAGCAACCGAGTTACTGGGGTTATAAAATTGTTTGCGAAAACCCTTTTTCAGAAATGAACCCCTGCATGAGTAAATGTGTTTGCAAATAAACCTTAACCTGATCCTTGTTGTATCATGTGCATGACCTGCTTATAAGGCCCTCCGTGGGTGGGGTTGAACTTGTTGAGTACCTATGTGCTCACCCTTGCTTAACTAACTGTTTTTCAGAGGAGGATCCCGACTTCGACCCCGAAGACGTCGAGTAGGTCGCTGCCCTACATCCAACCGTGCCTTTGTACCCAGGGCCTCCACAGAGCGCTTCCATGGTGTGGTACTCTGATGAGGCTTTGGAAGCCTTCGCTATTGTAGTTTGGTCTTTAGCACTTGTGTTGTTCCTTGTGGCACTGGCACTCTCGTGCCCACTATGCCGCCGTGATGTAAGAGACTGAACCACCTGTTGTGATAAATGTGTTACCAGCCTCCTGGGACTAGTATTTGTGTCACATTTAGTCACCTCTGATGGGGGACGCTTCAGGTGGTATCAGAGCCGTAGGTTGGCCGTAGGACGCAACCCCTAGTATACGAGACCTCCTCTGGCCCCTCTCTAACCTTTTCTTTGCTAAAACTTACCTTTTCCCAAAATCCTTACCTTGATCCTTGCCTGATTCCAGACGGCTAACCTGGAATGGAACGGAGGAGTCTGCCCCGCCCAGCCTGGCCTCCCTAACATGCTACTACTTAGCCTGGAGCGCGTCGGAGTGAGGGACCCACCGGAGTTCGTCTATCGGGAATACGAGCGCTATGGCACCCTTCGGTGTAAAGTGTTGATCTTCGTGGGTAGAAGCACACTCTACCCCGACATAGAACCCTGGTTCATCTCCACCACTGTGTTTCGCTTCACTGACACCTACCCAAAGGCTGCTCGGAAGGCCCTGCGACGTCTACAAGTGGTTTATAGGCAACATCTTAGAAGGACTCCAATGGGATTTTTCCCACCCTCTAGAGGTAGAGGACGCTCATGGATTGACCGCATGAGGGGACTGGAATGAGAGGAAGAAGACCTAGAAGATGCAGTTTCCCACCTGTTTATCTACCTCAATGGCCTAGACCACCTCTACCAGGAACAATCCCAGCAACTGAAGCACTAGATCGACAGGGCGGAAAGAGCCGAGCAAAGGATAGAATTGGAAAGGGTGAAGACAACGATGGCAGAAGTTGCCCTAGCGAACATGGAGCAAGATTACCTTAGGGAACGGGAACGCTCTGAGATGTTCCACAAAAACCTATGGGATGAGCTCCACAAGGAACGTAGAAGTAGAGAAGAAGCTGGATTGGAGGAAGATGAACCCGAAGAAACTCATTGGGACAAAGGGACCCAGACCGAGGACGTGATACCGGAGCAAGACCTCCCACCAAAGAAGCATCGCATTCAGACGGAGGAGGAGTCCCCATGAGGATAGACTAGAATGTCTAGGCTAGAGCTGTGTTCTAGTAATAACAAGTGTACCCCGAGGAGTGTACCCTAACCCTGTTGCTAAATAAAACTAATCTATCTTTTGTACCCTACCACAACTGGTTCAACTCTACCCTTGTTTTCAGATGGCGGAAGATGGATGGACCCAAGGCGTGTGCCAGGAGGAGCCTGGTTTTGCTCGCTGTCGTATGGACCTCCCTGGGCCCACTACCTCGGTGGGTACCAGGACCGACTACTCGGTGGGCCCCTGGGACTACCCGACTTGCGCTGCACGGCACCTGATGACGTGAAGCACAAGGACTACGGAGGAGAAGTATTCGGTTAGGAAGCTGTACATGTCCCGCACTGTATGGAAGACTCCTAGACGTACTCAACTAGTACTTTCTCCCTACTCCGACTTGTAACCCTGCCTCCCGGGCTATATAAGGCGAGGCAGGGACCCCTCTCTAGACATCTCATCTCACGGCGTACAATTGCACCATCTTGTAATCGTACCCAATCAATCCAAAGCTACGCAGCATACAGGACGTAGGGTATTACGCACCTCGCGGCCCGAACCTGTCTAAATTGTGTGCCACGTGTCTCTTCCTTCGAGTTACCGATCTCGGCGAGGCCACATTCATCTACTTTGGGTACTCCCCTTAGTAGGTTGCCGGTCTAAAACACCGACACCGGCGCGCCAGGTAGGGGATCTCGCCCGAGATCACATGGCGAACTCGACGGCTCCTGTCTACTTCAAGCCAACCATCGCCTTCAATCGCGGCGACACCTTCATTTTCGGCGCTTGGGTCTGCACTGTTGACGGCGCGGGATCCTTCCAGCGCCGCCTCACCGTGCCGCCCAACCCGGAGACCGGCTTCGTGACGCTTCCTGAAGTTGTCACAGGCGAACTCACCGGCAAGTTCGGCGAAATTTCGCTCTTCAACCATCACGCTGACTTCGAGCTCGAGTCCGCTTCCAACTCGAACTCGACGTCTCCGTGGGCTATCGCATGCGAGCCGGCTACTCAGCCATCGCATGTGGTCCCACCACCCCGTGAGCGCTCCACGCGTGGTCCCCGCATCCTCAGCAGGGCCCGCACGGAGGCTCCCTCTTCGCGCCGGGCCGGCAAGGAGCCCGTACCCGAGTACAACTCGGACTCCGACACCGCCCCCGGCCACGCTTCGGACTCCAACCCCCTCTTCGGCTTCTACTCGGACTCTGTGTTCGAGTTCGACTTCGGGTCGGACCCAGAGGATCCCGAGTCCGAGGACAACACTACTAAGCATCCCTTATCAGGGCCGGCCTCTAGGCTAGTTATAACGTCCACACCTGCCGGGAGATTTGTCTACTGGCCAGACCGCAAGCCCGCTGACCTGATAAGTGGAGACTCACTCTACGTCGCCTACATCGACACGCTCCCGTTCCAGGAGGGAACACCACTTGCCCGAGCTGACTCGTACTCCCCAACTGAGGTGGCGAGCTCTGAGTCCAGCCTTGGCACCCCTGATCGCCAGGTCTTCATGGCCGCCGGCGACATGCCAGGACCCTCAGGGACGGCTCAAGACAAGTACCGTGAAGACATCTCCGCAGACGAGCTATCTGCTGATGCATCTGCAGACGAGACTGCCGCCACCAGGGACGCTCGACGTGAGCGTAACAGGAATCTCAACGAACGGCGCCGGCGTCTCCGGGACAACCTCCCCATCCGCAACCTTGCGGAAGCTCTCGAGGCGGTCAAGAGCAGAGTTCACACCACCCCCGAGCAGTGCCTCATGTCGATCACAGTGATCGCACGCCAGGCTCAGGGAATACGCGCCGGAGAAGTCATCGCTGAAGACGCTTACTTCATGCGGGTCGACAACAGGGTCAACCAGCCTCCTCCCGCCAGGAACCGCGACAACGAAGCTACAAGTCGCAGTGCCGACCTCGGCCGCAACCGTACTCGAGCTGAACTTCCAGCTCAGCCCAACCGTACTCGTGCAAACGCCGGCGGACCCTCACAGGGTGGCAACAGCAACCGCGAGGTCGTCCCCCACCGCGCCCATGGCGGCGGCGGCCGTGACCCTGACGGTGGTGGCAACGACGACGGAAGCTCCAACCACGGAGCCAACAGGAGGGCCGATGGCGGCAGCAGTCGCAGCGGTCGAGACCACGCGAACAGCCACGCCTCCGGAGCCTCACAGGGCGGCTACGACGCCCGCCAGAAGATTGAAGAGTTGCGGCAGAAGAAGTCAGCCACTGCAGGCGACAACGGCGGCTTCCCCGCCTTGTCACCTCGACTTCGCAACTTGCTCCTCCCCGACAAGTTCAAGACTTTGGGGATCATCAAGTACGACGCGAAGCAGGACCCCATCCAGTGGCTCAGGTGCTACGCCCTCTCCATCGAAAACGCTGGCGGCCACAACGACACCAAGTGCCTCTACTTCCCCTTCTGCCTGGACCAAGCCCCGCTCACATGGCTCGAGTCGCTGGACAAGCACTCGATCGACAAGTGGGACCAGCTGAAGGAGCAGTTCACCAACAACTTCGCGGGCGCCATGGGTCGCTCGGGTACTCGCATGGACCTGGCCATGGTCAAGCAAGAACAAGGCGAGACCCTCCGCAAGTACATGCGCCGTTTCTTCGACAAGCGCGCTACCGTAGTCGACGTCACCGACAAGGAGGTTATCGACCTCTTCCAAGACGGCCTCTACCACCGCCGCACCTTTGAAGACTTCGGTCGTCGCCGCCCCAAGTCCATCCCCCACCTCAAGGACGTGATCACGTCCTGGGTAGATGAAGAGGACAAGGCCAACGCCAAATACGACGCCATCCGTGGCAAAAACAAGCAGAACACGGGCGGCGGCGGTGGCAACAACGGGAACCAAGGCGGTCGCAACAACAACTACTACTCGGGTCCCAACCGCAAGCGCAAGCCAGACAACACTGTCGCGACTATCCAGCGCCCTGCGAAGAAGAACTCAAAGAAGAACTCCGGTGGCTTCAAAGACTTGCTGAAGGAGAAGTGCCCATGGCATCTGGACGACAACCACACCACCGAGCAGTGCTACCAACTCAGGCGGGCACTCAAGAGTACTCCAGAGCCACCGCACCCTCACGACAAGAAAGGCAAGAAGAAGAACGACGGAGACAACGCCGACTTCCAGGAACCCGACAAGACTGTCAACATCCTCTTCGGCGGACTACCCAGTAGACGGGAGCAAAAGGCTACTCGTCGAGAAGTCATGAGCATTGAACCAGCGGTCCCGACCCCTCTCAGGTGGTCTGAGGTACCCACTACCTTCTCCCGCGCGGATCAATGGACCAGCTTCTCCGAACCAGGGCGGTTTTCCCTCGTCCTGAAGCCGGTGGTCGCGGGCTCCAAGCTCAACAAGGTCCTCATCGACGATGGAAGCGGGCTCAACGTCCTTTTCACCAAGACCTTGAAGAAGATGAAGATCAACATCACCCACATGCTCAACAAGAGCAACACGCCTTTTTACGGCATTGTCCCCGGTAACGAGGCTATCCCACTAGGCTCAGTGGTCCTGCTAGTTACCTTCGGGGAATCTCGGGACAATTATCGTACCAAGTACATCAAGTTCGAGGTCGCGGACTTCGAGACATCCTACCATGCCATCCTCGGCTGACCGGCCATCGCCAAGTTCATGGCGGTGCCCCACTACACCTACTTGGTACTCAAGATGCGAAGCCCGGCAGGTGTACTCTCTCTCCAAGGGGACTTGAAGATCTCACACGACTGCGATACGGAAGTCGTGGAGATCGCCTCTACGAATCAAGTACCCAACGCTATGATGGAGGTCTACGCTGCGTCGAAAAGGCTTGCTACAAGTGAACTCGACATCCCTGAGAAGTCTGACAAAGCCAACAAGCCTCAGCCAGCTGAGGAGGTCCTGGTCAAGACGGTCGACCTCGGGACAGGCGACTCCAGCAAGACCACCACCATCGGGGCCGGCCTCGACCCCAAATAGGAAGACGCGCTCATCAACTTCCTCCGGGCTAACCGCGACATCTTCGCGTGGAAGCCAGCGGACATGCCAGGAGTGCCCAGGAAGTTGATTGAGCACTGCCTCAACGTCGATCCTAAGGCCACCCCCAAGCGACAACCTTCGACGTTTTGCCGACGACAGACGGGATGCCATCAAGAAGGAACTCGTCAAACTACTGGCGGCTGGCTTCATCAGAGAAGTCTTCTATCTTGAGTGGCTCGCCAACCCCGTCCTCGTCTGCAAGAAGAACTCGAACGAGTGGAGGATGTGCGTCGACTACACTGATCTCAACAAGCACTGCCCCAAGGTCCTCTTCGGGTTGCCGCGGATTGATCAAGTCATCGACTCCATGGCGGGCTGCGACCTGCTCTGCTTCCTTGACTGCTACTCCGGGTACCACCAGATCGCGATCAAGGAAGAAGACCAGGAGAAGACCGCGTTCATCACCCCGTTTGGCGCGTACTGCTACACGACCATGTCCTTCGGGTTGAAGAACGCCGGCGCTACCTACCAGCGAGCTATCCAGGCCTGCTTCAAGAGGCAGCTCAACAAGAACGTCGAAGCCTACGTGGATGACGTGGTCGTCAAGACCAGAGACTCCAGTACCCTCATCGACGACCTTGAAGAGACTTTCACATCCCTGCGCGAGTACCGCTGGAAGCTCAACCCGAACAAGTGTGTCTTCGGCGTACCTTCGGGCAAACTACTCGGCTTCATCATCAGCCAACGCGGCATCGAAGCCAACCCCGAGAAGATCTCCGCCATCACCAGCATGAAGGCTCCCACGTGCATCAAAGACGCCCAGAAGCTGACCGGGTGCATGGCGGCCCTGAACAGATTTATCTCAAGCTTGGAGAATGGGGGCTCCCCTTATTCAAACTACTTAAGCACCAAGAGAAGTTCGTGTGGACACCAGAGGCGGACCAAGACCTTGCTCAGCTCAAGGACTTCCTATCGAAGCCACCAGTTCTCACAGCTCCTCGCAAAGGCGAGCAACTACTGCTCTACCTTGCTGCGACTACACATGTGGTCAGTACTGCCATCATCGTCGAGCGGCAGGAAGACGGCCACGCCTATCCAGTCCAGCGCCCAGTCTACTTCGTCAGCGAGGTGTTGTCAGAGTCCAAGGCACGCTACCAGTCTGTGCAGAAGCTTCCGTACGCATTACTCATCACCTCGCGGAAGCTACGACACTACTTCCAGGAGTACTCGATCTCCGTCGTCACCGACTACCCGCTCGGCGACATCCTGCGGAACCAAGATGCTACTGGAAGAATCTCCAAGTGGGCAGTCGAACTCGGCGCCCTCACCATCGACTTCAAGCCACACACAGCCATCAAGTCGAAAGCTCTAGTCGACTTCATGGCAGAGTGGCGGGAGAATCAGCTACCTACTCCAACCGTGCGACCAGAGCATTGGGTGATGTACTTCGACGGCTCACTCAACCTCGAGGGCGCAGGTGCGGGGGTACTCCTGATCTCTCCAACGGGCGAACAACTCAAGTACGTCCCGCATCTTCTTGGAAGGTCTCAAACAACGAAGCCGAGTATGAAGCTCTCCTACACGGGCTCCACCTCGCGGCTTCACTGGGCATCAAGCGGCTACTAGTCTACGGCGACTCCGCAGTGGTCATCAACCAAGTCAACAAGTCCTGGGACCGCAACAAGGAGAACATGGACGCCTACTGCCTAGAAGTCCGCAAGCTCGAGAACAAGTTCTACGGTCTCGAGTTCCACCACATCGTCCGCGACAACAACGTTGCAGCGGACGTCCTGTCGAAGCTTGGATCCACCCGTGCTCAACTACCAGCAGGTGTCTTCGTTCACGAGCTTCACGCACCATCCATCCCGGAGCTGGTGCCACCGACCACTGTCCTAGCGCATCCACGAGCTGGACAGGAGGTCATGATGATCGACGTGGACTGGAGGCAACCCTTCATCGACTACCTCAGCGAGCAGAAGGTTCCCTCGGACAAAAACTTGGCTGAGCAGCTCATCCGCCGCGCCAAGTCCTACGTCCTCGTCGGAGACAAGCTTTACAAGCGGGGCGCATCTTCCGGAGTACTCATGAAGTGCGTCCCTCGGCAAGAAGGCAAGGACATCTTGGAGGAGATCCACAAGGGCATCTGCGGCAACCACGAGTCCTCCCGCACGCTGGTCAGCAAGGCCTTTCGACGAGCTTTCTACTGGCCCACTGCTCTGGGCGACGCTGAAGAACTCGTCAGAAGGTGCCAAGGATGCCAGTACTTCGCCAAGTAGCAACACGTTCCAGCCTACAAGCTAGTCACCATACCGCCAACCTGGCCCTTCGCTTGCTGGGGGCTCGACATGATTGGGCCACTGCCAACTGTGCCAGGTGGATTCAACAGAGTACTGGTGGCCATCGACAAGTTCACCAAGTGGATCGAGGTCAAGCCAGTCACATGCTCCAAGGCTAACAGAGTACTCGACTTCCTGGATGAACTAGTGCATCGCTACGGACTACTCCACCGCATCATCACAGACCTGGGCTACAACTTCAACAACCACCAGTTCTGGGAGTACTGCGAGAACAGCGGGATCGACGTCCGATACGTCTCAGTTGCCCATCCTCGGGCCAACGGGATGGTGCTCGAAGCTCTCAAGAAGCGGCTACACAACGCTGCTAACTCGAAAGGAGGCAAGTGGATCAAGGAACTACCGAATGCACTCTGGGGGCTACGTACTCAGCCTTCCAAGCCAACGGGGCAATCCCCTTACTTCCTGGTTTACGGCTCCGAAGCAATCCTCCCTGCTGATGTCATATGGGACTCATCAGCAGTGGAGCACTACGACGAAGGCGTCTCTGAGGACAGCAGACGAGTTGACATCGACGGGCTCAAAGAAGCTCGCTGCACCGCCCTCGTCCAATCAGCAAGGTACCTGGAGGGTATCCGATGCTACCATGACTGCAACGTTAAGGAACGCTCCTTCAACGTTGGCGATCTCGTCCTCCGTCGTATCCAGAACACGGAAGGACTACACAAGCTCAGCTCTCCCTGGGAAGGTCCCTTCACAGTCGCAAAGGTGACCGGGCCGGGCTCCTACCGCCTTCAGACACTTGAAGGCGAAGACGTCAAGAACTCGTGGAACGTCGACCAGCTCTGTCGGTTCTACGCCTAGTCTACACGACTACTCCGGGGCTCAAGTCTTCACGACTACATCAAGACCCCTCCGCCGTAAGCGGCCTTCGGGTCCGGGCACTAGTCTCCGGACTACCTCTCCGCCGTAAGCGGCCTCCGGGTCCAGGCATCAGTCTCCGGACTACTCCCCTCCAGAATCCAGCCCATGCAGCTATCTACGGATCCTGGGCTGCGACGAGGGACAAAGGACTCTAGCAGCGGTCTAGTAAGAGACCACGTACCTATACATCCAGCCTATACGGCTACCTACGGATCTACTGCTGTAAGCGGCTACTCGCCCTAGCACCACTTAGCCGTAAGCGGCCTCCGGGTCCTGGCGACTACCCTGTAACTACAGCCCTGGCCATCCAGGTGTACTTCTTCAGTAATAAAGTTTGATCGTTCATCAACTGCTTTACTGTCTACTTCCCTCAACGGGACTACTGCCGAGTACGACTACTCGTCACAACTCCACGATGGGACTCCGCACTCTGAGATCGCGACTACGAGTACTCATTGATGGAAACTTTTCTTCATTAATACTTAAACAACTACAATTGATTTTTGTACATCTATTGCTACGAGCTAACTATTACAGGGCTACTGGAGATTAAGCTTGTCGGCGACTTGTTCCGCGATGGGCGCCATCTGCTCCAGCAGCTCCGCATATTGCTCGTCTGTACAATTGGCGGCTAGTCCACCAGCGACTACATCTACTGGCGCCTTTGGGAAGTAGGACTTCATGAAGGCTAACACCTGGTTCGGGATCGACTTCACCAGATGCTTCACGTAGGCCGCCAGCCGGCTGGGGGCTTCCTTCAGTCGATCCACCAATGGCGCAATCTTGGGACCTGTTGACGCAAAATCTGCACCTTGCGCCAAGCACACAGCAAGCCGAACAAGCTAGCTTCACACGCAAAAGAATTCCAAGACGTGCCAGTCAATTTTCCCTGAAAATTAACAAAAGACAAAGTAGTTAAATTCCAAAGCTTGGATCTTGCCGGGTGGTACCAGACAGTTCCATATTTACGGTTGTAAAGCCAAATGAGATGACATATAGCTATAAGGAGCTATCTTCCAGCAAACTAGAAACCATTCGGGAACTTTAAAGTGCAAAACATGACATAGTCGAATGGATGATGTAAGCATGACGATAGATCGATCTCTATTTGGACAAAAATGCACGTGCGCAAAGCCATGACCGATCCTCGTGATAAATAACAATAAACAATAAATGAAGTAAAGCATGATTATAAATATGCAATAAACAAGCATGCATAGGCCCAAAGCACTAGTCTACCGCATGTCTAGGTACTTTAAAACCCGTCAAGCATGATGCCAAACAAATCTATCCACCGCATGATACGACTTGTTTGAAAATCATACCACCATCCACAAATAGATCTATCCACCGCATGATACGATCTATATATGGAAAGCTAAAAGCATGCAATATTTAAAGCATAACTTATAAACACGTTTCACTCGTGAAAAGCATAACCGAATACGGCTGAACAGCCGAATCGGGGTCCATGAAGAAGGAACAAACATTACCAAAGAAGATAAATCTATCAGATTGAATCGAAATCTAATCCACCGGATGATTAGCTCCAAAACAACCCAAAAACCTGCATCTACCGCATGATACCCAGTTCTTTCAAGATTTATACAAGATTTGACAAGCTTGAACCCACAACACGTAACAACCTAGATCGATTCGGTTTCGGATATTAGGGAACATGTGATCCACGTGCTATTTAAGCCAGGGGTACAAACTCGAATCGCATAAGGATCATCAAAAGAGACAAAGCCGATTCAAACCAATCTAGATTGGGCAAGGATGTGTTACATGAATTTAAACATAAAGTAAAACTCAAAGCAACACAGGATAACTTAATGAATCTATTGAATTTTGCCAAAATCCAACAGAGCCGATAACTAGCTCCAAGCTAGATCTTAGCCCACCGCATGGCTCATGATCTAACAAGAAGCCCTCTTGAACCAAGCTTAAATCAACCGCATGATACTAAGCATGGTAACAAGACTACTTGCATCACGATCTAAATCCACCGCATGATACTAGACATGATACAAGGTTGCCGGTACTCACGGAGGTCGACGGATCGATGAACCCTCTCGAAGAACTCGACGACACAACAAAGGACTCAAGGGTTTGGCGTAAAGCCGGTTTGTATTGAGAATTTTTCGAATGCAATTACATACATCCAGGGTCTATATTTATACCCTGTCACGGCATGACTTCGAATGGACTACGAGCACAATATTTGATACCTAATTTATCTCTAAGTGCGATCGCTTATCCATCCATTCGTCCCCTCCGCCCGGGCCATGTCATCACGCAATCCCACAAAATCAGCGCAAATAGTTTCCTTGCCGAACGAAAGCAAATTGTCGACCGCGAGCTCCTTTGCCGAATCTTCCTGGAGAAACCTTCCTTCTTCCGGACGGATTTTTCACCAAGCTGGGCCCACAATTCAGACTCCTTCCTGTGCCAAATTTTGGTGTTAACATATGCCTCTTCAATTACGGGATAAAAGTGATTTTATTCCGAAATGGACTCCAATCGCCAACGTCTTCAAATTGAATCTGTTCAACACCTATTCTCTCTCCCCGCAATCCATCGGAGCCTCCGTCCAGATCCAAACCCTAGGTCATCTTTTCCCCAAGCTCAAATCTCTAATGGCAGGTCAAAATCTAGCTGCTCAGGTAAATTTCATCCCCGTAAGCTTCATTCGGCACAAACTTTCGATTGTTACCTGAGATTTCTTTTCCGCCTTCTCTCAACAGGAGCTTTCCACTGAGCTTTTAATCCGTACTGAGCAATGTGTAACCAAATTGACCGTTCTCGCAACATTTGCCTTTCATAAATTCGCTTTCCTTTTCCTTGCGTGACTTTGACTGCAACTCTTAACGATCCATTCGGTAATTAGTAGTCAAATAGTGCCATACCCGAACGGCACTTCAACTGCAACTTAGCCGAGCCAGTCAACCGAATACGACTTAGCCTTGAATTGCAAACGACCCGACGGCGGATTGGTCAAGGAAACCTCTCCACCTTCCAAGTTTCTTGGGATACGCGCCACGATCTAAGGCCACGATCTTTTTCACCAGGCCTATAAATAAAACCGTGGGTGCCCCCAGCTCTTTACCAAGCCTTTAGTTTTCAAATCTTCGCCAACCTCAAGCTTTTCTTCCCAATCGCTAGAGCAGCCCCAAAAACCAATGGCGGGGAGCAACAACAGGCGTTGCGCCGCCGACGAGGCAGAAGGGAGCCACGCCAGTTCGCGTCGGAGGTAATGATCGCCATCTTCTCTTCATTACTTGCCTGAGATTTCCCTTTATTTCTGACGATCCTGTTTGTTTCAGGCTTGTTCAATGGAACCCATCTCCCGCGCCGGCCAATCAACCTCTACCGGACGACTCCTCAGAGTCGGACCACTACTCCCCCATGCCCTACGGGGAACTTGACGCTCTCCGCTTCAAGGCGGAACTTGAGGTGGCCCAGCGCGAGCTGGAAGACGTCTCCAAGAAGGCTGGCATAGCCGAACTGGAGTGGGAGGACCAGCGCAAGCAGTTGCTGGCAACCATCGACGGTACGGCTCTGGAACTGCTCCCGAATCCAATGTGGCTTTTGATACTAATCACCATCACCTTGTACTTTGCAGCCCGTGACGCCGAGCTCAACCAGCTGAAAATGCTAGTGGAGCAATTGGCTGACAAGGTGAACGCCCGCGGAGACACGCCCGCGGAGTGCCTTGCCGCGGTGGAAAACCGCGTGGATGAGGTGGCCACCCACGGCATCCGCTTGGGCACCACTTTGGGCTTGGCCACCATGGCGACGCACACCGGCGTCGACTACTCCACCCGGCCGCGCGGCTTCCAGGGCAGCGCGGCGGAAGACATCGACGAGATCGAGGTCATCTTGGAGCGCCTCGACGGCCACGGCGACGCCATTGCCGAACTCACTCATCCCCAGTCTGTGCTAAACAGGATCTTTGATTAGATTGTACTAGGGATGTTTGATTATCGGCAATAAATAAAAAACTTTTAATTCCCGTGCTTGTATTGTGATGATTCCTCTGTGTTTGCAACTGTGAATCTTATTTTCTTTAAACGCATTCGGGAACTCGCTTGAGCCGAACACGCAAAAACAGATGCCCCTTGGCGCAATACCCGCAGAAAATCCTCGATCCGGCAATCCATAAGCACTGTTCAATGAAAACCCTTCGCATTCGGGAGGAAACCCCTGCCGCTTGGTATTCCAATAACGCACGCCAGCCAGTCATCACTCCCAATGCACTCTCTCAGTCAATAAAATAGCCTGTTGAGATGCCCTGCAAATCCACTCGCACACTCATCCATCACTTCTCATCTCCTCCTCTGCTCCAGAAGAGAAAACCCCAAAGCCATGGACAAAGGCAAGCAACCCAAGGAGGACAGCGCCCCGAAGAAACGCACCATTCGAGAGTGAGTTTTCCTTTAACTTGCTTCCGGCTTTCTTGTGTGATCTCGTGCTTTACCTCCTCCTTGTTTTCTTTTAGCCTTGATCTGCTTCCTGAGGAAATCATTGGGACCGAAGAAACGCCTGAATATATCTCCTCTGACTCCTCCCTCGAAGCAGAGGATGCCATGCCAGAGCAGAAGATCAACCACCAGTTACGCCGCCGCGTTCGGCATCTGGAGCATGATCTCCGGGACATCACCGCCCGTTGCCAGGCCGAACGCGAGCACCACATGGCTTTGGAGGCACTGGTAGGAGGTAAATATTTCCATCTTCATCTAGACTCCATGCTCACGCCCGGATCCCTGTCTCTAAAAATTGTTCCTCTGTCCCAGATGTTTCGACGGTACGGTAACTCCGAAAGCGCCTTGGGACGACTTGATGGAGGCAAAGAAGCCACGGTCACCCCCGCGGCTTCCAAGTTGCCGTCATGGTGGTCCCGGAACAACCGAAGAGGGAGGAGGCGAAGAAGCAAAGAAAAAAGGATTGAAGCATACTTTCGCTTCTTACGCTAGGCCTTCTGCTTTCCACCACTTCGTAGTTCTGAGCAACTGGGTCGTTAGATATAAACCTACAAGAAGCATTTGCAATGTAGTTTCATGCTAAGGGCAATACATCTATGTATTGGCCATTCCCTCTGTTTAGGAATTTTTTGTTCTGAAGGCGGCTTCGTTCTTGAACGTCGGCTGTTTCTGTATCAGATGCATGTAATCCCAATGCTTGTGGTCAACGATCAATTTCAATACTAGGATAATATTTCTTCAAATATCTTCCATTTATTGCAGCGGAAAATTGCTCTCCTAGTAAAGTTTTCAACATGTTGGCATTACCGGGCACACATCTGATCACCCGAAAGGGTCCTTCCCAGTTAGGGGACCATTTGCCGAATTCACTGTATTTGGTTCCAATCGGCAGTAAAGCTTTCCAAACCAAATCCCCTTCTGCAAATTGCTTAACTTTTACTTTCTTGTTGTAATATTTGGCAACTCGCAGCTTGTTCTTTTCGATGTTTTCCAGGGCCCTAAGACGGATCATGTGCAAGTCCTCTAGTTCGTCCATCATTAAGCCACTGTAATCTTTGGAGCTTAAATCCTTTTGCAAAACCACTCTCCTAGAATCTGATTGTATTTCCCAAGGTAAAACTGCATGGTGCCCATAAACCAATTCATAAGGAGATGTTTTTGTAGCTCCATGAGGGGCCATTCGGTAAGCCCATAAAGCTTCATTGAGTACCGAATGCCACCTTCTTGGCTTCTGGTCGATCTTCTTTTGTATAAGCTTGATCATGATCTTATTAGAAGCCTCCGCCTGACCATTAGCTTGGGCATAATAGGGAGAAGAATCAAAATAATTTGATCCCCATGCTTTCGGCAAACTCCCTGAACTCCAAAGACACAAACTGAGCTCCTTGATCAGTTGTGATTGTTTGAGGAATTCCGAACCGATAGATGATGTGTTCCTTGACAAACTCGACCATGTTCTCTGATGTTACCTTCTTAAGTGGAATCGCCTCAAACCATTTGGTAAAATAATCCGTTGCCAAAAGCACAAATTTATGCCCCTTGCTCGATGGTGGATTAATCTGACCAATCAAGTCTATACCCCAGCCCCTGAATGGCCATGGCTTGATAATGGGATTTAGTGCTGATGCAGGAACCCTTTGAATATTTCCAAACTTCTGACAGTCTTGACATCCCTTGTAATACTCAAAGCAATCCTCCAACATCGTCGGCCAAAAGCACCCGACTTGCACGATAACCCATTTCATACGATAGGCCGATTGGTGTGCTCCACATATCCCATCATGCACCTCACTCATCATCTTTTTTGCTTCTCCCGGACCCGGAGCATCGCAGCAACACCCCATCCAATGATTTGTAGAATAGACTATCATCCAGAAGAACAAATTTTATGGCTTTGTACCTGAGTTTCCTAGAGACTTTTCGGGATGGATCCTCCAAGTAATCAACGATCTCCTTTCTCCAATCATCCTCTGCAAGATCCATTTCCAGCGCACATATCTCCGTGGCAAACGCTTCTTGACTCTCTTTATAACCGGAAGCGCTTTGAGCCAACCTGTTTGCCTCTTCATTGTGGTCTCTAGGAATATGTTGTAGAATTACTAACTGAAAGCTCTTTAAAATCTCTCTGCATTCCTCGTAGTAACTCCTCAGGGCATCACTTTTACACTCGTATTGGCCGTTCAATTGCTTGATAACCAACTCTGAATCTCCATAAACCTCAACTGAAACGGCCCCGGCTTCTCTCAAATATTGAAGCCCCCGAAACAATGCCTCGTACTCAGCCTGATTGTTTGTAACAGTGGGCTGGATAGGGATAGCAAACTCAAACATGTTGCCTCTGGGTGAAATTAATAGAATCCCTACTCCCCCACCTTTACCACATGATGATCCATCAAAGAACAAAGCCCAAGGAGTAATTTCAAGCAAATCAATCGATGGATCATGATGTTCAGTTATAAAATCGGCAATGATCTGACCTTTTATAGCTTTTGCCGATTCGAACTTCAACTCAAACTCAGATAAGGCTAAGATCCACTTGCCAATCCTGCCATTCAAAATTGGCATAGATAACATATGTTTTATTACATCAAACTTGGAGTATACAACGCATTCGGCATTCAACAAGTAGTGCCGAAATTTTGTACACGAGTAGTACACACATAGGCACAGCTTCTCTCTAGTCGAATACCCTCGGTCTCAGGATCAAGCAGTTTTCGGCTAAGGTACGCTACTACCCGCTCCTTTCCTTTGAATTCTTGAATAAGGGCCGATCCAATGGTTTGGGTATCGGCCGCCACGTACAACTTGAAAGGCTTATCCAACTGAGGAGGGACCGGTACTGGTGGTTCCTTCATATATTGCTTGATCTCATCAAAAGCCTTTTGTTGTTCGTCACCCCATGTGAACTTCTGATCCTTCTTAAGCTTCAGCAATGGAGAAAAAGGCAAAACCTTTTGCGACAGATTTGCAATGAACCTTCTCACAAAATTGATTTTGCCGAGCAGTGATTGCAACTCCTTGAGATTGGTTGGAGGGACAACTTCATCAATAGCTTTCATGCTTTTCTTGCCAACTTCAATCCCCCCTTCGTGCACCAGAAATCCCAAGAATTCTCCAGCTGATACTCCAAAAGCGCATTTGTTTGGATTCATCTTCAAACCATGCTTTCGGGTGCACTCCAAAGTTCTCTTCACATCCTCCAGGTGTGTGTCATGATTCAAAGACTTGATCACGACGTCGTCAATGTAAATCTCAACAATCTTCCCGATCAACTCATGAAAGATATAATTCATCGCTCGCTGATAGGTTGCACCGGCATTTTTCAACCCAAACGTCATGACTATCCATTCAAACAGGCCTATATGACCAGGACATCTGAAGGCTGTCTTTGATATATCCTCTATTGCCATAAAAATCTGGTTGTACCCTACATTACCATCCATGAAACTGATAACTTTATGTCCAGCAGCGGCATCAACCAACAAATCGACAACAGGCGTGGGATAACCATCCATAGGAGTAGCTCTGTTCAAATCCCTGAAATCTATGCAAACCCTCATCTTTCCATTCTTCTTGTAGACAGGGACAATGTTAGAGATCCACTCCGCATATCTGCATGGCCGAATGAAGTTTGCGTCAAGTAATCTTTCAACTTCTTTCTTCACATCGGCCAATACTTCGTCTTTGTAGATTTTCCGGGGAGGTTGCTTATAAAAACCAGATTTGATTGGCAACCGATGCTCGACGATGGAACGATCCAAACCGGGCATCTCCGAATAATCCCAAGCGAAGCAATCCTTATATTCTTTTAGCAGCTTAATCAATTTCCCCCTGAAATCTGACTGCAAGTTTGCGCTGATAAATGTCGGCCTCGGCTTATCACCGTTTCCAATGTCAACTTCCTCCAATTTGTTGGCCGACATGAATCCTCGCCCCAACTTGCCATCAGTTCCATCAACGGGATTATCCATTAAAAATTGCTATAAGAGCCAACTGCTTGAATCGGCTATTGATCACTGCTGACAGGTTCAACAGGACCTTCTCCCCAGTCTTTCCCTGAGAAACAATCAATACCCTGGTATTCCCAAAAAGCTGGTTCCACATTTGCGACGCTCACTGAGTCATCTGCTTGGACCACCTCAATATCGTCATCTACCCATTGAATGAGCTGCTGATGCATGGTAGATGGGATGCAGCAATTGGCGTGGATCCAGTCCCGCCCAAGCAGTAGGTTGTAGGCTCCTCTGCCTTCGATGACAAAGAAGGTTGTGAGCAATGTCTTGGACCCAATCATCAGATCCACGTGGACGCATCCCTTGGTATCTGAAGGATTCCCAGCGAAATCGTTCAGAATTATGCTCGTCAGTGTCAAGTATCCAGGGCCCATGCCAAGCTTCTTGAAGGTAGTGTACGGCATCACATTGACAGCCGCCCCACCGTCGACAAACATCTTAGTCAATGGCTTGCCATTGACGTATCCCTTCAAGTGCAACGGCCTCATGTGTTGATTCTTGATCGGTTTATCGAAGGTGGCTTGCTTGGCTAGCACCAGTTGCGCCATCAACCCTCCCAGATGTTCATCGTCATTGACATCCAGGGACGTTTCTTCCTGCACCACTTGATTAGCGGGAGACATAAACTCATTCGGCAGAAAGTATACCATACATGCCGGAGCCGAACGACTTGATCCCTCAGGTTTGTCCTTTGGACGCCACACCTGTTTCTTCTGGATCCCCGCCTGCCTCAATTCCCGTTTCCTCAAGCGCTGAACCCTTCTTTTCTGGCTCTTCCTCAATATAGGCGGGCACCACTGTCCTTTTTGCCAGATGTACTCGTCTTCATCTTCTTCCTGATCAGCCCATCTCAGATCAGCTTGCCTCTTCCTGGGGTGATCAATGACTTCAATTATTTTTTGATGCCGATCGTCACTGGGATGTATCCTTCCAATTCTTTCATGGATGGATCGGCGATTGGCAGTTTCCTGCCTATACTCAAAGTATCTGTCACTGCACTCAGGGCAGTTCCTCAGCGTAGGAAGCTTCAATCCTTCATTCCAGGAGTGCCTAAATAATGCGCACCCCCAATGTGCGCGCTCCTGCTCGCGCGTGTACTGCTCCAAATCTCTCCTTCGCGCTTCTTCTTCGGCCCTGCGTCTCTCCTCCTCGTGCCTCCGCTTCTGGTAGCGTTCTTTCTCTAACTTACGCTGCCACTTGTTGAGGAGGATGCGCGTAGTGACCCTGGGTTTGGCCCCGGACGACTCCCCAACCTCGATACGGCTTTTGAGAACATGAGGGGCTTCTCCATGAACCTGCTCCAACGTCACTTGCCGCGCTGGATCTACTGCTCCATCCTGTCTCTCTCTATCTGACGTCAAGACCTTAACCTTCCCCTTTTCCTCAGCCATCACCATGTTAACAGAAAAGCTTATCATATTCTGGGGAAAGGATGGCCATCCAGCTTCATCTTGTTGTCAAATTTGTGGTGCCCCTCCTGGATAGCCTTCTGGATCCTCATCCTGAAGACCCTGCAGTCGTTGATAGAGTGAGAATTCTTGTCATGGAAGCCACAATAACGCTTCTCTTTAATCCAATCGGGCCGAAGCATGGAATGCCCTTCAGGCAACTTGATTCGGCCTTCTTTTACCAAGAACTCAAACAGCTTATCGGCTTTGGTGACGTCAAAGTCATATGTGCCCTTAGTCAGTTTGATTCAACGCTGGTTCATGGTCAATGGCTCCTTTCCCCACTTGATCTCAGCGGCAGCTATCTCCTGATCATCATCGGAATCTTCCATCTGGTCGGCCTTTTCCAGGAACTGATTGTAGATATCAGCTATGTTGTGTTGCTTGTTGAATCTGGTGTCCTTAAACCCATAGGCCTGGTTGCTCATCAATGACAGCTTTTGAGACAATTGGCCCAGGTTATCAAACTCCATACCGAACAACTTCTCTCGTACGGCCGGCAGCATCCCTGCAACAGCCATATCGGCCAACTGATCATCTGGCAGATTCAACGAAAAACACATGCCTTTGACGTCCCTGAACCTCCTGAGGAACTCTAAAGGCGTCTCACTGTGCCTCTGCTTCAAAGTGGTGAGGTCGATAAGCTTCTTTTCCGTGCTACCACTGAAGTAATGGGCATGGAATTTTCGCTCCAGCTCTCTCCACGTGCCAACTGACTGGGGAGATAAAGAAGTAAACCACTGGAACGCAGATCCCGTCAATGACATGGGGGAATACCTAACCCTGAATGTCTCATCAGATGAGGCCTCCCCAAGCTGCATCAGATAATGAGCAATGTGCTCTGTTGTGCTCGTGTCATCCTGCCCAGAAAACTTGGTAAACTCCGTGGGGGGCTTCACTCTGGGCGGCAGGATCACTCTGTAATACCACTCCGGGAAGGGAGGCGTGTAGGCTGGTCCCTGCATTTTAGGTTTGATGTCGAATTGATTCTGCATCATATCGGCCATCTTCTAAACCAGGATGTCGTCCTCTTGTACGCCTGCAGCTGCGCCGTACCCCGGATTCGGGAGAGCGTCAATAGCACCATAGTCCACAACTTCGTGGTAGCCTCCACCGTACAAGTTCTTCTGCAATCTGTTGCTAGCTGGGGCAATCTTATAGGTGGAGGTGAGCGGAACTCCAAATGAACCGAACACCATGTCCCCATACGTGGGCTGATATGGGTTCGGCTGTTGAATTGGTTGACCTGTACTGCCCTGTGGAGGTGGCTGGACTGGCTGCCCCCCTGTGGCCCGCAGAGGAGGTTGAACTGGTTGACCTCCAGCGCCTTGTGGAGGAGGCTGGGTGGGCTGGCTCCCAACGCTCTGCGGAGGAGGCTGGACTGGCTGGCTCTGTAGTGGTGGCTGAGTTCTTGGTTGGGCAGAGCTGGACTCTCCAAACTCCATACTGTATCCTTGAGGGGATACTCGACTGAACACCTGCTCCATGCCTGGGCCAAAGACGCCCACCATCATCTGCTTAAACACACCTAGGAAAGCCCTATGATGCCTACTCAGCACGTCTTCCGCAGCATCCCGAAACGCTTGCATGCATTCTTCCTTCTCTTGCAGAGTTGTGGCGTCGCTCTCTCCTGACAGTAGAACCCTGGGCATTTCATTTTTGGGGTACAGAACGCCACTTCTGTTCTTTTTGAATGACATCAAACATTTCTGCTGAAACTGATCTGTTGCGTCCTTCAGCTGTTGCAGCTGTTCTGGAGAGAGATCCTCGATGGCGACGTCCATAATGTCACTGATGTCAGGCATCTTGACTTCGGCTGTTTGTCCCACCAGGCGTGCCAAAAAGTGTGTTGACGCAAAATCTGCACCTTGCGCCAAGCACACAGCAAGCCGAACAAGCTAGCTTCACACGCGAAAGAATTCCAAGACGTGCCAGTCAATTTTCCCTGAAAATTAACAAAAGACAAAGTAGTCAAATTCCAAAGCTTGGAACTTGCTGGGTGGTACCAGACAGTTCCATATTTACGGTTGTAAAGCCAAGTGAGATGACATATAGCTATAAGGAGCTATCTGCCAGCAAACTAGAAACCATTCGGGAACTTTAAAGTGCAAAACATGACATAGTCGAATGGATGATGTAAGCATGACGATAGATCGATCTCTATTTGGACAAAAATGCACGTGCGCAAAGCCATGACTGATCCTCGTGATAAATAACAATAAACAATAAATGAAGTAAAGCATGATTATAAATATGCAATAAACAAGCATGCATAGGCCCAAAGCACTAGTCTACCGCATGTCTAGGTACTTTAAAACCCGTCAAGCATGATGCCAAACAAATCTATCCACCGCATGATACGACTTGTTTGAAAATCATACCACCATCCACAAATAGATCTATCCACCGCATGATACGATCTATATATGGAAAGCTAAAAGCATGCAATATTTAAAGCATAACTTATAAACATGTTTCACTCGTGAAAAGCATAACCGAATACGGCTAAACAGCCGAATCGGGGTCCATGAAGAAGGAACAAACATTACCAAAGAAGATAAATCTATCAGATTGAATCGAAATCTAATCCACCGGATGATTAGCTCCAAAACAACCCAAAAACCTGCATCTACCGCATGATACCCAGTTCTTTCAAGATTTACACAAGATTTGACAAGCTTGAACCCGCAACACGTAACAACCTAGACGATTCGGTTTCGACTATTAGGGAACATGTGATCCACGTGCTATTTAAGCCAGGGGTACGAACTCGAATCGCATAAGGATCATCAAAAGAGACAAAGCCGATTCAAACCAATCTAGATTGGGCAAGACTGTGTTACATGAATTTAAACATAAAGTAAAACTCAAAGCAACACGGGATAACTTAATGAATCTATTGAATTTTGCCAAAATCCAACAGAGCCGATAACTAGCTCCAAGCTAGATCTTAGCCCACCGCATGGCTCATGATCTAACAAGAAACCCTCTTCAACCAAGCTTAAATCTACCGCATGATAATAAACATGGTAACAAGACTACTTGCATCACGATCTAAATCCACCGCATGATACTAGACATGACACAAGGTTGCCGGTACTCACGGAGGTCGACGGATCGATGAACCCTCACGAAGAACTCGACGACACGACAAAGGACTCAAGGGTTTGGCGTAAAGCCGGTTTGTATTGAGAATTTTTCGAATGCAATTACATACATCTAGGGTCTATATTTATACCCTGTCACGGCATGACTTCGAATGGACTACGAGCACAATATTTGATACCTAATTTATCTCTAAGTGCGATCGCTTATCCATCCATTCGTCCCTTCCGCCCGGGCCACGTCATCATGCAATCCCACAAAATCAGTGCAAACAGTTTCCTTGCCGAACGAAAGTAAATTGCCGACCGCGAGCTCCTTTGCCGAATCTTCCTGGAGAAACCTTCCTTCTTCCGGACGGATTTTTTCACCAAGCTGGGCCCACAATTCAGACTCCTTCCTGTATCAAATTTTGGTGTTAACAGGACCGCCAGGGTGAGGCACCAGCAGCCTCGCGATGGGGAGTGCGTGTGACGCCCTAGGTTTTTAATTACCGTCATTAACGCCAATGACCGGATTAGCCGGTCAAATGGTCAACCGAGGTCAAACTTAGGTCAACCTGGGCCCTCACCCCGGAAAACTCACTAACACACCCTAGTGACCCTAAATGAATAGTAAACACACTTGTGGGGCCAACCCATGGTCAAAGGGTGAGTCAAAGCCCTTGCCACCCCAGTGTCCACAGGTGTCTGCTGGAACTTTTGCCGCGTTCTCCAAAATTCACCTAAACACTTAAAATTCTATCTTTAGGAAAGTTGTAGATCTTGTTGAGGGACACAACTTTCATGTACATTGGCATTTCAAATTTGGAGAGGAAAATTGTGAAAAAACCCTTGCAAGGAAGGAATCACTATTGCCAAAAACAAGCTGACATTCAAAGTTGGCATTCATGTAATTCAAAATCTGTGAAGAAAAACCCTATATAGCCTTTTTAGAAGTTGTAGAGGGTGGTTGGATCTACAACTTTCATGTTCATCACTTGGTCAAGTTTTATTCAAAATTTTGGAGAAAATTTGAGCCAAACAGTGCTTCAGCGAAACAAGTTAGGCGGAGCGCCGATGCGCCGTGACGTCGCGCGCGCCCGCGCGCCCGCGCGTCGCCGGCCTCCGCCCGGCCGCACTCCGGCGTCCGCGCCCGCGTGCCTCTCGACGCCCCCTTCGCCCGAGGCCGACCGCGCCCCTAGGCCGCGCCCCTCGCCGAGGCGACCCACGCCCCACGACGCGCGGGGGTCGGCGCCGCGCCACGCGCCGACGCACCGCGCGCGCCGGTGCGGTGGCCGGACGCCCCCTTCGGACCGGCGGTCCGTCCGCATCCCCTCGCCCGCGTGTGCCGTGCTACGGCTGTGGGTCACGCCGCCGTCATCGCCAGGCCGGGTCGAGGCTATTTAAGCGCCGTCCTGTTCCCCCTCCGCGCGCCACCAATCCTCCACCCTGCCATTGCCGTCACCGCCGGGACCTTGCAGCGCCGCTCGCTCTCCCCACCGGCCAACCATTCCACTAGCTCCCCTAGACCCCAGTGCACCCCCCCCGGGGTCACGTGTTGTCCAAAGCCCGCGCTCTCCTCGCCAAACACCGAGCCGCAGCGGACGTCCCCGCCGGTCACCGCCGTGCGCCGCCGTGGAGGACCTCCCCGCCCCAACCGCTTTGACCTATCAACCCTAGGTGAGCCTACACTCAACCGCGAGCTGTTCCCCGGTCAGGAGCGCCGCCGGAGCCGCCGGATTTCCGGCGAGCCCGCAGCCTCCCCGGACAAGGACCCAATTGCGGGACTAGAAATCTTAGCAGGGTGTTTTTTGTGAATTAAGGACCTGTCTGTAAGGAAAATTATCTAAGTTTTCTTGCTAGTTAGTCTAGTGACTTGAAAAATCCCTAGAAATTCACAGAAAAATCAGAAAAATCCCAAACCAATTTTGTAGGGTTCAGGATGATAAACCCCACCTCTTTTGTCATATACTCATGGCTAGATTCTAAATAGTTTTAGCAGGAAAAATACAAATGTGTTAAACCTAGATTTGTCATAACTTGAAATTTACAATCTTGCTAGACAAATTCTTTTCCATTCCTGCAGTAACTGCTTAGATGATTTTTCCTGTTAAATATATTTATTTTCGTGAGCCCAACTTGTGCACACTGTCTTGTAATGACAAAATACACATCCTGTGAATTAATCATGAATTTTGGATTAACAGAAATAATTATTCTTGAATTATGCATGTTTTCCTTTGTAAATTAATAAACCAAGTTCAATAGAGTTTCCATGAGAATGTGCTGGTCCTTTAGGCTTGTTTAGGACCAGAGAGCATGCACACGAAAGTTTGGATCATTTTGATGCTTATTTATTTTTATATGCATTTAAATGGAATCACTAGCTAGCCTTTGTTATTTTCCATAATATTTAATTTCCTAGCATCCAACACTTACATGTGGGTCCAATGGACCAGGATAGGTGCTAGTAGGCTTAAGAAACACTCATTTAATTTTTTTGGTAATTTAATTGATTAATAAAAGGCTTAAATGCCCTTTTAATATTAAAGGGAAATTAAATAAAGAAAAACCCTTAATTAAATCTTTTTTCCTTTTTGAAAGTATTATTTAATATAAATAAAAGATATTTAATTAGCATCACTAATAAGAAATTAATTCATAAATAAAAATATTAATTACACCTTGTTGGTAAAGATAAAAGGAAATGAAACCTTCACATGAAATGATAAACTTATTAAAAATCTTTATTCAAATGTGGAATAAAGGAGTAACCCATGTACACCCCCTAACCTTCCTAAAAGAGAAACCTTAGATGAATGCTTGTTAAGGTGAATATGACCAACTAGAGTTGGATAAGACAACAAACTATCACATCACCTAAAGTGCATTGCATTCCGTGTAGATCTTCCGGACGGAGATTACTCGCTTGTCCCGGAAACCGAGGAAGGAGGAGCAGAAGGTTCTCTGCAGTACGTGGAAGTACTCGACACCGAGGGTGCCCAGGCTAACCTAGCTGACGAAGGCAAGCTCCGATGCATCTAACCTAGTTTTAAAGTTCTTTATTCAATCATCTATGAACGATTGTGCATTTACGTTCAGGAGTTGAATGAAACCCTAGATGCATGATCCATAGGTACCTTTGTCCTTACTTGTATGATAGGTCGATAGCTGCTAAGCTATAGGACCGTTACAAGTCGGGTGATGACCTCACTCGCGAGAATAGGTTCCTAGATAGGAATCATACTATATCCTTAAATGGATTGCTCACGTGGTAAGAGCATGGGATCTGGGCTCCGGTCCAGTGGTTATGTGGGTTAAGTTTTTGAACGTACTAAGCACATGCCGGTTATGGGGCCGGTAAGCCTAGTACCTTAATGAGGCGGCGAGGGATCCTACTATTACTACTCTTGGGATTCGCTCTCACGGCTAGCTACCGGTGGTGTATGCTGACTCCGGGTATCTCGCGGGGTATGCCGGATAGCCTGCACCAAAGACTGTAAGATTCGATCCCGACCCGAGGATTTTTGGGGACGGCCTGGGACAGTTGTCCTCACGGGGGCAGCCTACCGTGTGTTTGGGTCTACCTTGCAAGGTTTAAATCAATCGATTGTCGGCCTCTCACCGTTATCCGAGACTACTTACTCCACTAGTCATGTGATCCCTAATGATGGAAGTTGATGAACTTTACGCTTGATTAATTGTCTTGTACAACTTGTTTGTACTAGTTGGCTAATGTAGTAAAAATCAAACTACTAGAACTTGTGCTAAAATCTTGAAAGTAAGGACCTACTCTTTGTTACTTTTTAGCAAAAGCAACCCAGTAGCCAAAAAGCCTTTCATGGTCTAGATTTGGTGAAGTAGACATCACCGACGGGTAAGACTTGCTGAGTATTAGTATACTCAGCCTTGCCATAATGTGTTGATCCAGGTAATGCCTTCAGTGATGTGTGGCCCGGTGAGATCCCGCCCGGCTGGTAGCTGAAGTGGGTGGAGGACGACTACTGAAAGCATCATGGATGGCCTCCCGTGTTGTCTACGCTTCCGCTAGTTAATTTCCGCTGCTTTTCAAAAACTCTGAACTATTTCATCATGACAAAAACTATGGTTTGTAATAATTAAACCCCTCGGGGTATGAATTTGGATATTAATGTTGTTGTATCTCTGGACTCGCCTTCGAGTGAGTTTTAATGCATATATTCGATCCTTGTGCTCTCAAGTGATTTACCGGGCGTTAACCCGACAACTTACGACATGATGGTACTTTATTATTGCTTAATGACCAAAGTGGATCGGTCTTAGGCGATAGTACGGTACTTTCCTGGGCGGGTTGTCACAGTTGGCATCAGAGCTTATATGCACCAGAGATTAATTAATTAAACCTTAATCAACTGATTTTTGAATAAAATATGCCAAGATTGTTTGATTTTCCAAAATACGTTGGTCCGCTAAGGATAAACTAGACCGAGAGGCCCTAGAGGGAATTTTGGGTTCTTTCAGGTGGCTTAATTAACTTATGGTTTATTTTGCTAACTTCCAGCACATTACTTTATGTCAGACTTACCTTCTCGCACAACCATACTAGTTCATCACGTTTTGCCATACGTGGTGGTACCACAGGAAAGTCCTGTGAGGGACTAGTGGGACCTATTCCAATGGGTGCCACGTCGCGTCTGAGTCTCGTCACGTTTTGCCATACGTGATGGTACCATGGAAAAGTCCGTGAGGGATGAGTGAGGCCTATTCCAATGGGCACTCACGTCACGTCAGAGTCTTAAATAGGACGCTGTCCATGCAGCGGCTTAACGCATGGATACCGTTTCTATAGTGAACGGTAATGAATGTGGACGCTTTCGTGACGTGCTGGCACGAAAGGTTCGTTTTCTGCAGGTACATAACAGCGCTTCGTTAGTTGTTAAGCAAGTACCGTATAGCTCTCGACTAGATATTATAGGGAGAGACGATTAAAAGCCTTGCCACCGGCACTAACTTCGATTTTTGGCTTAATTGCCATGTGAGGTCGAATAGGACGTCTTGCATGAATGTTAAAAATTGAAACAACTAAAATGGACCCAAAAATCTAAATTCCATATGTTCTCTAAGGAAGCTTATGCTAGTGTGTGCTTTTTATAAACTAGAGTACCCTCATACCTAGCCGTCATGCTGCCGAAATTTTGTGAAAAAATTGTTTATCATGTGCTAGGTTAATTAAACCAAATTGTTAAAAATAATTGCTCCTCAACTAGCTGTCTTGTAATAAGCAAATCTCAATCCTAGTTTCGATGGGTTGGTTCACTTTTCCCTAGGCACATCCAGGTTAAGGACCCTTCATCTTGTTTCCTTGATCGATGCTCAACCTTAAAAAGCTTAATTAAAAGTATTAAAGGTTTCATTTGAAACTTGGAAAATTTTTGAGGTTTTTGGATTTTTGGTTATGAATTTTTATTCACAGCTGCCAGAACTTCACCATTTGACATGCCGTTCTCTTTGAGATCTGACATGGGTTACATTTGTGTACAGATGGATTTCCCCGTGTTCCACCAGTTCGACGCTGACGGTACGATCTGTACCAACGGGTTGCACTGGGAGGGTTTTCCGTGCTTGGCGTGGGAAGCACTCAGTGCCGCAGGCTACCTTGCCCCACCGACGTACGAGGTGAAGGAGTTTGAGCGCTTTGGCGTTCCCCACTGCAGAGTGATCGTTACTGTTCTGCCACACCCAGACCATGCCGACTGGTTTGACCTGAGCTTTATTTACTGGGGATTTATCACTCACGAGTCCGTGGAGTCAGCCGCCCTCAGAGTGCTGACAGACTTTTGTGACCACAACCCCACCGTGGTAGCTCTTTCTCCGTTTGGACTGTTTCCTGCTGTGAGTCCTCACGACCCAGCTTGGTTGGACCGTATGGACCACCTACGGGAGCTACTGACCCTAGCAGAGTCGTTGGATGTTACTCAAATGCTTGCCCGTTGTCAGAACGTGGTCTTCACACTCCAGGGGCTGCGTTATAACACCGCAGCGATTATTGCACAGCGCTTGGAGGCATCTAGGCGCGATTGGGAGCAGCTTTCAGCAGCACACTGTTGACGGATAAAAGACGTATCCCTCTACGATCCGCAAGCGTACGGACCCCACACCTTTTTCACCACGGGATTCCCAAGGTTCTTGTCAATCCGCGGAGCAAGGGGATTACTAGCGCTTAACCAAGTACTAATCTAGTTGACTAAGGAAACCTTTAAAGAGAGTATTAATCTAAAAGTAAAGACAATCTAACCTAAGTTAATCTAAGTTAAGTTGATCAAACAAATCTAGGGTTAAACTAGATATAAAGGGGTGAACACAAGAGAGTGAGCAAGAAAGATAAGCGTTCCCTCCCTAGGATCTAGGATAACATGGTATGCATCTACTACACGAAGCGGTAAACCAATCTACCGGGGGTTGTGACCACGGTTTCGCCCTTTCCCTCCTCTTGTACTGTCACTACGCGAAGGTATTCGTGACTAGACCTATGATGGACACGGTATGTTGATGGAATCTATGGGAGTAGCGGATATCATACGCCCGAAAAACATGGTAGCTAACCTTAATCATCAAAGCATCATCAACATGAAAACAATAGATTGAAACCACAAATCGAGTAGCGATCACATAACATGTATCCATCTAATCCTAGGGATGAACGGAGACATTACCCCATCATCTTACACGGATTGAAGCACATAGGGGTGATGGAGACTCCGAGAACGTCGTCGATGAAGATGGCGGCGATGGAGCTTGGGAACACCCCTAGGCCAACGGCTTGGAGTCCTCCTCTTGCTTCCTTCTCTCCGTCGGCGTTGATCCTTGCGACGAGCTCATCTAACTCTCTCCCTCATCTTGCGGCGGCGGTGTTCTGGTGATTGGCGTCGGTAGGATGATTTGTTCGATGTGTCGGTCGACGGCGGCGGAGGGAATAAATAGATGAACACCTAGGGCAAAGGGGGGACCGAACCGACCCCGGAGTGGGGCTGGGCCGGTCGGCCCGGGCCGGCCGGCCCGAGCCCACTTCGGCCCGGTTTGGCCCCGGTTTCCTCCCCGGTTGCTTCTCCCGTGATCCCTTATTCGTGTGCACTTGCATGTGGGCCTTTGACGTCGTTTCCTTCACGGTTAAGGCTTGAATCCTTGCTATGCAAGCTTCGCTGTTTTCTGGTTGAGTCCCTGAAGATTTGCACGTTGACGCTTCGGTCCTCGGGTCATTTGGAGTCATGTTCATCACGTGTCTTGACTCTTGTCGGGCTTCATGATCTTCTTCCAAAGTGCTTGGTGAACTTATCCCGAAAGTCTCCTCATTAGTGTAGATTTCCTGCGTAAACAACAAACTCCAAAATCGACATGCAAGTGTGAACTTGTTATATCATTAGTATGCCTAGTGGCGGGTTAGTTGCAAATCATAATCGAAACCAATGTATAACAAGTACTCTAGGTTGACGGAAATTCACCGTCAACATCTCCCCCATGCTTAAACCTTGCTCGTCCTCGAGTAAGTAATCCTTGCTAAAAAGGGAAATCAATGTTGCCTTCCAACGTTGTCCCTGCACTTAGTCATTCATGACAAGACAAATTGCCCTCTCTTCAATTTATTTTTAAAGTTCAAGTTGTGACCGGCTTCTTTTTCATTATGGAAGATTGACTAACAATAAAGAACAAGCCACATTTAATAAACATGATGCTCTCAAACTTAAGTGAACTTCAAACCATTACCTTGTCACATGGAAGATTTTCAAAAAGATGCATATCCAACATAAGTGAAAATCTCTTGCAAAAGCTCATGGAACACTCATCTCATCAAGTCACTCAAGCCTATACTAGATTATTTTCAACCTACTCTACTCATATGTGATAGTGGAAGACTTATGTGGAGCTTGGAAGGTTAAAAACAATCCTAGCAAAACATACATCCGAAATATTGTCAAATTAAGAGAGAGATCTATTGGAATTACTGAGACTCGTCAAAAAGGCCATGGAAAATAAATGTTGGAAAAAGAGAGGGATGAAACACACACATTTAAATAAGTGGACATGTGCAAGTGGCAAATGGATGATCCCGAGGCACGAGTGAAGTCCTCGTTATCGGATTGCACATGGTTGGAAGATATGAGTATGGATTTGTCATTAAGGCACTTGAGAACTTATGAAGCAAAAAGATCCGAGGAGCATCTTTATTATTTTTTTACTTTTATTCTATTTCCTTCTCATTTTTCTCTCTTTCTTTTTTTCACTTTATTCTTCCTATTTTTCTTACTTTTCTTTTCTTCTTATCATATTTTTTTCTCATTTTTCATTTTTTTTTCATTTTTTCTTTTGCTCCTCAAAACTTTTTGCAACATAATACTTACATAGCATTTGTGTCAGAGAATGACTCCTCCCCCATGCTTGAACGATGCTCGTCCTCGAGCATAAAAGAGAGGGGAAATGACTGCTAAAGTAAGTATAAATTCCATAATCTTGCGGAATGTTTGAATCTCCATCGAGAATTTTACTCCATACTCAAATTGGGTTGTGGGCAAGGAGGTGATCACAAAAAGATGTTTTTGGTTTAGGGTGGATGCCCAGCGAAGTTTGTGAAATTTTCGATGTGAAAACCCACAATGCATGGACAAAAAGGCTAGCATGAAAAAGTTACACAAAGGAATGACCAGCTTCTTAGTCTCGAACCATAGAAATCAATCCTAATCCAACTCATCAAAACATATGTTTGCAATCTACGGGTTTTGTTATCATAAAACATATATGTATATGGCTTTGGTAGGTAGAACTTTGCAAAAGCATCACAAATATGTAGATAGCATAAAAGTTAAGTTTTCATAAAAACAACAAGTTATCCGGCTATCCATAAACTTAAATCAAAGAGCAAAGATATGTATGTGGGTCTAGAGCATAGTCATTTCACCTCCACAAATAAAAGAGCCGGTATTTAAATTAATTTCAGATCATATTATAGAGAGCAATTAGCCAAGACATGTATAACTTCATGTAGGTAAAACAAAGCGGCAACTTTCATCATCTTTCCGTAAGCATAGGCAATGTAGAACATCGAGGTGAACACCTGGTCATGCTTATCTAATGAAAGTAAAAAGAAAACTAGGTTGTCCTCCTAGTAGCCATGTTATTGTTTGAAGAGAAAAACAAAATGTTGCACCTAGTTGATGTTGAAGGCATACTTACAAGCATTTTTGTTTGGAAAAGAGAAGGTCCATGGAGATGTTACCATCTTTTGTAATCCTTCGTTGCCTTCTTCCGGCATCTCCATGTATCAATGTGGCTTTTGCTTTTGTCTTGATTTATTAATGCTCCTAAACTTCTGAATTTGATCTTGTATGCTTAATGGAGTCATTGGTCACCCTTCTCTTCAATGCTGTCATCACCATCTCCTCTTTCTTGTTCTCATCATCTCCTTGCTGTCTCTTTTTCATGGATTTCCCCCTCTGTGCAGAACAGAACATATATCGAAATATAGCTCTATTGAAAAGTTTATGAAATTACCTTTCCAACGTGTGGTCATTCATCGAAAACGGAGTTCAAACAAGGGAGCTATGTCCGTTTTACTTCAGCGCTGCGTGCTGTCCAAAACTGATTTCAGTACGTGTTGCACTCGGTGATTCGGGCATAACCGCTTGTAGGAACCTCCGATTGTCTTAATTCTTGATTTGTTGGAATCGTAACTTCATGGGGCTTCTAAATATCCAAAAATATCTAGTGTTTTTCCTTCGAGACCATGCAGAATTTTGATGAGATTGGTGGCTTCTTGCGCATTGATCCGGAGATGTTAATGATCTTGATCATTCTATCTTCTAGAGTGTCATGTTGCACTTCCGTGTTGAAGATTCAGGGTCTCCCCCATGCTTAGCATTTTGCTAGTCATGGAAGAAGAAGACAAAGCACTTCTTAGCCATCCTTCAATTTACTTGTAGTGAGAGTCTTTATCTTGCCTGTAAGACATTTTAAACGCACATTCTACCGCCAAGGTGACGGTTGGGAGTAGATAGAATTGCCAACAATCCAACAATGTCTCCTAAGATTCTTAACTTGTGGCATAATTAGTTTAATTAGGAATAAAAACCTAATGAGTGTACGTGGTGCAAGGTGTGTATGCACATGATAGGAAAGCATATAAACAAAGACAATGTTTTCACATAGTTCTAAACACCATGTTTACAACTAAGTTGCCGAATTTCTCCATAGCCATAAAGGTTTATATATCTAGGGTTAAAACACCATGTCTATCCCTAAATCAATAACTCTTATAGCACAAGAAAAATTAAGCGCATTGCAAAGCTTATAAACTAACCAAAGCAACATGAAAACATATGAAAAGCTAGCTAGGTTTATCGAACTTAACGATGATGGTCCGCAATCATGTTTAAACACCACGTTTACACAAGATCACAAAAGGAAAATACTCATAATTCCTTATGAAGTATTAACATGGAAAATGAAGCATACATCATTAAGTATATAAAACAACCAAGCCAACTATGTGCAAAACATGTATACACAAAGAAACATCACGAGGACAACAAAATGCAATGCATGCAAATAAATAAATATGAGCATGATCATGATGGTGGTTCTAAAAAGGAAATCTAAACTTAGATTAATAACCACAAGTTGATCATCATAAGATAGTGCCATTCTTTATTTTCTCTAAGAAAGTAGTAAAAATATAAAGAAACGGGTTGCCTCCCGAAAAGCGCTTCATTTAAAGTCATAGAGCTCGACTTTCTCACATATCTTCTTTTCGTTGCATAGCCATGGCCCTTCATGCAAGAATAAAAGGTACCAATGCAGCTTTAATTTACTTCCCATGTTGTGCTTGATCACTTATAGAAGACTTGCCCAAAGCATCCATTTGTTTCATCGTTATCTCCTTCTTTATCATCCTTCGGTGCTGCCTTCACTCCATGAATTTTTTTTATGTCCAGAACAGAAAGTATACTCAAGCTCTACTCCATTGCACAGTGCACAAAATTTCCTTTCCAACGAGTCTTTATTTGCTCAAATCGGACTCCGGACAAGAGAGTTACGTCCGTTTTACTTCGGCGATGAAATCTGTCCTGAAATTTCAGAACGCGCAACGCTCAATGTTTTCTCCATAACTCCTTGCACGAGTCTTCAAACTTGTTGGTTCTTGATGCGTTGGAATGGTAATTTGATGGAGCTTCTGAATATCTCATTTTCTTCATTTGTACACCTCTGAACAAGCTCTCAAATTGATGAAGACAGCAGCATCCATCGCGGGATTCGGAGAGGTTGATGATTTATCTTGCAACTCTTTTAGGCATGACTTCTTTTTTTCATTATTCAAGCCTTGTCTACATGGTTAGTGAAAATCGGGCCTTTCCCGACATATGATTCGTTAAGGTCATTAGCTTGACCAAGCACAAAGCATGTTCGAGATTTACAAAACTTATTGTAAACATACGCGTCCATAATTAACACCACATGTGAATTGTAGCAACAAGTCAAGGTGTAAATAAAAGAAGCATATGTTTCATGCATAGCACTTAGCTCATCACTAGGAAAAGGTTGTTTAGGTGTGAGATTAATTGGATCAAAAATAAATGTTTCCTCTTTTTCATTCTCAAGAAAATCTAGCCTATCAACATGATCACTATTGGAACAAGGCATAGACATTAAACTATCATTCATACTATTGGTTGAGCATGAGTATTTGAATTTATCAACATCAATACCAATAATATCTTGAGATTTCAGCACGTACCTTGGCCTTAGAGATTTTTCAACAAGAGCGATATTTGGTTCATCAAGCGGTGTTGAAGGCGAATCGATCTCAACAAGTGCGATTGCCTCTTCATCACCATCTTGCAATTTCTTCAACTCATCATGTGGAACATGTAATCCTTCAACTATGTACGCATTCATCTCTTCTTTGAAGTCTTCTTTATCAACCAAATCTTCATCTTCAAAGACTTGTATGTTGCTTTCTTTATCTTCCATGTACCACATGTCGTCAAGATCGCTCATTGTTGATTCACTCTTTCCTTCATCCTTGAGTACTTCCATGTCTTGATTTGCTAGTGTGTAGGCTTCAATAGCACAAAAGCTATCATCTAGCGTGAGTCCTATCTCCTCCCATTTATCCTTTGAGTCACTAGGCTCATCACGGTTGTACTCTTCTCTTCCTTCATCATAAATCTTTGAGTTGTCAAACCGGTCGATCCATCCTTCATCTCCTTCTTCTCTTTCTTCTTCAAACATCTTTTGGATCGACTCTCCACTCATCTCTTGATCAAATATATCTTCAATTAGTTTGGCAACGTGTCGGCGTTCCTCCTTCCTTCGGTAGTTAATTAGTGGGGCGAAATCAACTTGAACCCAATCGGATTGAATGAACTCCGCCAATGGTCTAGCATTCCACATACTTCGGCCTACATTCATGTTAGTTTCAACATTTTTAACATCCGAAATGACTTCTCTTACCTTGGGAAGTGTATCTTCACTTTCTTGTATGGTCGGTTCATCTTCCTTGACCTTCGGTTCATCTTTTTCAGAAATTTCAGCAAGCGCCTTGGGCTTGCTTTTGTCATTTTGCTCCTCTCGACAAAATCTTTGCCAATCTCGTATTGTTCTTTGTCCATTGCTTATCCTTTGTAAGATTTGTGCGGCTTCACTAATTGTTTTATCCATTATATCACCGCCTGCACACATGCTTACAAAACGAGACGAGTTAGGGGTTAGTGAAAAATAAAAGGTATGCAACATCAAGTCACCAGAAAATCCCAAGTTCGGGCCTCGCTCAAGTAGTTCATTAAATCGGTCCCATGCTTCATCAATTCCTTCATCCTCTCCTTGCTTGAAAGTGAGCACTTGCCTCCTTAAGTCTTGAACCTTGCTTATGGGAAAGAACTTTAAAAGAAACTTCTTCACTAGCTCATCCCAATTTCCTTTTGCTTCAACGGACGCAAGTGTGTACCATCTTCGCGCTTCATCTTCGAGAGAGAACGGAAAAAGATTCCACTTGAACCAAGCGGGCGGAACTTCTTTTTGTTGCACCGTGTTGCATAACATCATGAATTCCTTAATGTGTCTATATAGGTTGTCATCCTCCAATCCTCTAAATGGTTTTGTCGCCACTAACTTGATGATTCCAGGCTTCACTTCATAGCGGGTTGTAGCAAACGTCAAATCTGATTTTTGCATCTCAATGTCTTCCATTGACGGCATTGCTAGCTCCCTTAGCGACATCTCTTCGTCTTCGAATGGTGAGGTGAACAAATCCATCTAGGCACGAGAAAAGTAGAAAGAAAAACAAAAAAGATTTTTTCTTCTTTTTTTAGAAAATAAGGGTTAGGTGTTAGTGATCAACAAAATTAATACTAGATTAAACGTAGCAAACTGGCTTGCTCCCCGGCAACGGCGCCAGAAAAAGGGGCTTGTTGACGGATAAAAGACGTATCCCTCTACGATCCGCAAGCGTACGGACCCCACACCTTTTTCACCACGGGATTCCGAAGGTTCTTGTCAATCCGCGGAGCAAGGGGATTACTAGCGCTTAACCAAGTACTAATCTAGTTGACTAAGGAAACCTTTAAAGAGAGTATTAATCTAAAAGTAAAGACAATCTAACCTAAGTTAATCTAAGTTAAGTTGATCAAACAAATCTAGGGTTAAACTAGATATAAAGGGGTGAACACAAGAGAGTGAGCAAGAAAGATAAGCGTTCCCTCCCTAGGATCTAGGATAACATGGTATGCATCTACTACACGAAGCGGTAAACCAATCTACGGGGTTGCGACCACGGTTTCGCCCTTTCCCTCCTCTCGTCTTGTCACTACGCGAAGGTATTCGTGACTAGACCTATGATGGACACGGTATGTTGATGGAATCTATGGGAGTAGCGGATATCATACGCCCGAAAAACATGGTAGCTAACCTTAATCATCAAAGCATCATCAACATGAAAACAATAGATTGAAACCACAAATCGAGTAGCGATCACATAACATGTATCCATCTAATCCTAGGGATGAACGGAGACATTACCCCATCATCTTACACGGATTGAAGCACATAGGGGTGATGGAGACTCGGAGAACGTCGTCGATGAAGATGGCGGCGATGGAGCTTGGGAACACCCCTAGGCCAACGGCTTGGAGTCCTCCTCTTGCTTCCTTCTCTCCGCCGGCGTTGATCCTTGCGACGAGCTCATCTAACTCTCTCCCTCATCTTGCGGCGGCGGTGTTCGGTGATTGGCGTCGGTAGGATGATTTGTTCGATGTGTCGGTCGACGGCGGCGGAGGGAATAAATAGATGAACACCTAGGGCAAAGGGGGGGACCGAACCGACCCCGGAGTGGGGCCGGGCCGGTCGGCCCGGGCCGGCCGGCCCGAGCCCACTTCGGCCCGGTTCGGCCCGGTTTCCTCCCCGGTTGCTTCTCCCGTGATCCCTTATTCGTGTGCACTTGCATGTGGGCCTTTGACGTCGTTTCCTTCACGATTAAGGCTTGAATCCTTGCTATGCAAGCTTCGCTGTTTTCTGGTTGAGTCCCTGAAGATTTGCACGTTGACGCTTCGGTCCTCGGGTCATTTGGAGTCATGTTCATCACGTGTCTTGACTCTTGTCGGACTTCATGATCTTCTTCCAAAGTGCTTGGTGAACTTATCCCGAAAGTCTCCTCATTAGCGTAGATTTCCTGCGTAAACAACAAACTCCAAAATCGACATGCAAGTGTGAACTTGATACATCATTAGTATGCCTAGTGGCGGGTTAGTTGCAAATCATAATCGAAACCAATGTATAACAAGTACTCTAGGTTGACGGAAATTCACCGTCAACACACACCAGCAGCTAAACTTCACGCTTACCCAGGTGCAGCAGGAGAACGACAGGCTGCGTGCTAGGAGGTTCCAGTTGGAGCTTGAGAGAGGTGACCGCCTACAGAGGATCGTGGATCTGGAGGCGGAGAACCATGCACTAGAGGAGGATGCCGACGCGCACGAGATAGAGAGGCTGACACTCTTGCGAGAACATTGCCGAGATGCGGGAGCACGTGCGGGGAGGCCGAGGTACGGGTGGCGGCCTTACGGGCTATAGTGGCCTTACGACCCACGCCCCCCCGATGCGAGCACACCGGAGGAGCAGCAGGCTGTGTCCGGTCTGGATCAGACGAGCCAGGCAGGACCACCGCTACCGACTCCCCCAGCTTCGCCTTCCTACAGTGGTGCTTCAGTGGGCAACTAGGTTGCCGACAGTAGGGATTAGGAGGATGTCAATCCTATCGAGTTGTCTTTGAGATGTTGGAGTAGTTGGCTTGACAACACGTCTTCGTGCCAAGCAACTATTGTATCGTGTCATGTCATGATGTTTCAAATTCGAGTTGTAATGTCTCGAACCTTGTTCTGTCATGTTGCAATAAGAATGCTTAAGCTTGTATGCTTTAAGTAAATTTCGTTGTCTTTCAATTTGAAATTTTCTTGCGTTGGATACCAAATCCCTTGGATAAATCGTTGCAAATGACCACGCTTGTCAAGGTTGCATTCTCTCCTAAAAACGTTGGTAAAACAAAGCATTTTTAGGAACATCACTCGTTGCCAGCGAATAAGTGCTCGTTCGCATACCACCTTCTTTGGTATCCGGAATGACGATGATCGTTCGAAAGTAATTATGAGCCGTGCAATTGAGTAATCGCCGTCCTAACCGTGTTGAGAAGAACGATTCTATGAATCTTGGTGGCTATAGAATATTGCTGCTTGTTGCTGTCCTCATTGTTTAAGTACTAATGAGATGTGATTATGCATGATCGTGCTTGTCATCATTTGGAGTAAGCTTTTGGTTATCTCACTAATAAAGCTCACTTTTCAGATGTTGGGAACCACGCGCAACTCTCCCAACGGTTTCGGAGCGAGTGGTAGTGGTGACTTGCCACCACCCCCGCCCATGACACCGACGGAGGCTTTCATGGCCACCCAAACCGAGGTGCTGCGCCAGATCCTGCAGACGCAGCAACAGATCGCCCAGCAGATGAACCGAGGGCCGCCACACGGGGCCAACCACGAGGGGCCTAACCAGGTCACCACGTACGCCCAGTTCATCGCCATCAAGCCGCCAACCTTCGCTAAAGCAGAAGACCCTCTGGAAGCTGAGGCTTGGGTCAAGGCCATAGAGGAAAAATTCTTTGCCTTTGTGCTGCCTTGCTCCGAGGAGAACAAAGCGAACTTCGTAGCGCTGCAACTGCGAGGGGAAGCTTTGATGTGGTGGGACCACTTCAAGTCCATGCAGCGAGGCCACGCTGTGACTTGGGAAGAGTTCAAGCAGGCTTTCAAGAGCCACCACATCCCCAAGGGTCTGATGGACAGGAAGATGAGGGAGCTGTTGGCCCTCCGTCAGGGATCTGACTCCGTGTACCGCTATGCTCAGAAGTTCAATAGCTTGTGCCAGTACGGTGGGCATCATGTTGATACTGATACCAAGAAGATGGAGAGGTTTTGTGACGGGCTTGATGGCAAGCTGTATGAGCGCCTGAATCTGCTCGAGCCCGCAAACTTCCATGAGCTAGTGAACAAGGCTATCTCGCAAGAGGATGCTATGAAGAAAGCCCATGGGGACAACAAGAGGATGTCCAGTTTCACCCCAGGCAGCGGAACGAACAAGAAGTTTCGCTTTGTGAAGAAGGAAGCTCCAGGCCCATCCCAGCAATCTTCAACTGGACGCTGGACGATGAAGCCATCCCAGGGCAAACCTGCCGGGAACTTCCAGTTCTGCCGTGCCCAACAGCAGGCTCCAAAGCCTAATGCACCCCCTCGCGATGTTGGAGATCGTCGTTGCTACAACTGTGGCCAGCCAGGGCACTACATTAATGAGTGTACCAAGCCCAGACAGATCAAGCCCAACCCGCAGAGTCAGAGTACGGGAAGCAAGCCTACCACTCCGGCCAAGAAGCCTATGGTGCAAGTGCGCCAAGGCAAGCTGAACTTCACTACCATGAGTGACATTCCAGCGGGGAGCTCCGGTACTCACAGGTACATTCTCTATCAATAACACTCCTGTTAAGGTTTTATTTGATTCGGGAGCCACCCATAGTTTCATAAATGAGAGTCTACTAGACAAATTGGGTCTAAGAGGAGCACAAACCAAATCGGCTTATAAAATTACCACACCGGTGGAAACATCACGTCTCGCTTAGTGACTTTTGGAGTTCCTCTAAGACTAGGAAGTCGGGTTATTCAATCTAATCTGATAGTTATCAAATTGGGAAGCATGGATGTTATTTTGGGTATGGAATGGATGAATCAACATAAGGTGATTCTAGATATATCGGATAGGGTCGTAGAGATCAATTCTCCTACGGTCGGGCACACTACCTTGTACCTACCTTTCCGGGACGGTCCTGACTCTTGTGCCTATGTGACCATTATCTCCTCTCTTGATGAAATTCCAGTAGTGTGTGAGTACCCGGATGTATTTCCTGACGAGTTGCCTGGTATGCCACTAGACAGAGATGTCGAGTTTGTAATCGAACTCCAGCCCGGTATCACACCCATTTCCAAAAGACCTTATCGCATGCCACCCAAAAAGTTAGCTGAATTAAAAACCCAACTCCAAGAATTGTTAGATAAGGGTTACATTCGCCCGAGCTCTTCTCCTTGGGGTTGCCCTGCTCTCTTTGTCAAAAAGAAAGATGGTAGCTTAAGAATGTGCGTAGATTACCGACCACTCAATGCAGTCACCATAAAAAACAAATACCCACTTCCTCGAATCGATGTTCTTTTCGATCAATTGGCTGGTGCCAAAGTCTTCTCTAAGATCGATCTTCGTTCTGGCTACCACCAAATCAAGATTCGACCATGCGACATTCCTAAAACCGCTTTTTCTACTCGTTATGGTCTTTACGAGTTCTTGGTCATCTCCTTCGAACTCACTAATGCGCCTGCCTACTTCATGTACCTAATGAACTCCGTGTTCATGACAGAGCTCGATAAATTTGTCGTGGTCTTTATCGATGATATTCTCATCTATTCTAAGAGCGAGAAAGATCACGCCAATCATCTCCGAGTTGTCCTTCAGCGTTTGCGAGATCACAAGCTTTATGCTAAGTTCTCCAAATGTGAATTCTGGTTGAAAAGTGTCAAATTCTTAGGACACACCATTTCCCACGATGGTATCTCCGTAGATCCTAGCAAAGTTCAAGAGGTGATGGATTGGAAACCACCCAAATCCGTACATCAAATCCGCAGTTTCCTAGGATTGGCGGGATACTACCATCGATTCATTCCTGACTTTTCTAGAATCGCAAAACCCATGACCGAATTACTCAAGAAGGTAGTAAAATTCGTGTGGAGTGAAGCATGTGAGAAAGCTTTTCACACCCTCAGACAACATCTAACTTCAGCCCCAGTGCTAGCTCAACCCGATAATTCCAAACCGTTTGAAGTCTTCTGTGATGCATCAGGCACGGGCCTCGGCTGTGTCCTTATGCAAGAAGGCCGAGTCATTGCCTATGCTTCATGGGCACTTCGACCCCATGAGCTCAATTATCCTACCCATGATCTTGAGTTAGCTGCTGTCGTTCATGCCCTCAAGATATGGAGACATTACCTAATGGGCAATCATTGCAATATCTTCACCGATCACAAGAGCCTCAAATACATCTTCACCCAGTCAGAATTGAATATGAGACAGAGAAGATGGCTTGAGTTGATCAAGGATTATGATCTAGAAGTGCACTATCATCCCGGCAAAGCAAATGTTGTTGCGGATGCTCTTAGCCACAAGGATCATTGCAACCACCTAGAGTTGGAGCCAGTCAGTGAACCCTTGTGTGAAGAAATGAGAAGGCTCAACTTAGAAGTGGCACCGCAGGGAATTCTTTATGCCTTGACGGCAGAGTCAAATCTTTATGATAGGATTGTCACTGCCCAGCGCAATGATGCAGATTATTCAAACCATCAGGCAGAAACTAGTAGAAGGAGACCCAAAGTACACTTGTTTCCAGAAGGATCACCAAGATGTGGTCTGGTTTGGGAAACGTCTAGTGGTCCCCGTTGACCCAGAAATCAAGAAAATCATTCTAGATGAAGCTCACAAGTCCAAGTTCTCTATTCATCCCGGTAGTACCAAGATGTACCAAGATCTAAAGAAGAACTTTTGATGGTCCAATATGAAGGTGGATGTAGCCAAGTATGTAGCCGAGTGCGATACTTGCCACAGGATGAAAGCAAGTCATTTGAAATCGGCAGGAGTACTCCAACCCCTGTCGATACCTATGTGGAAATGGGACGATATCAGTAAGGATTTCATTGTGGGTTTACCACTGACCCCTAGAAAGAAGGATTCTATTTGGGTAATTGTGGATAGACTTATCAAGACCACTCACTTCATTGCCGTGCACACCACTTACTCCGTACAACAATATGCAGAGTTGTACGTGGACCATATCGTTCGTCTGCATGGAATCCCAAAGACTATAATCTCGGATAGAGGGACTTAGTTTGTGGCTCGTTTTTGGGAACAGTTGCATGTGTGTTTGGGAACTCAGCTACTCCGCAGCTCCAGTTATCATCCGCAGACCGATGGTCAGACGGAGAGGATAAATCAGATTCTAGAGGACATGTTGAGAGCAAGCATCCTGCACTTTGACAAGAGTTGGGACAAGTGTTTGCCTTTGGCAGAGTTCTCTTACAATAATAGCTATCAGGCCAGCTTGAAAATGGCACCGTTCGATGCTCTATACGGACGTAGATGCCGCACTCCACTGAATTGGTCAGAGGCCGGAGAAAGAACACTCTTTGGACTCGAGTTAGTTAAAGAGGCCGAAGAAAGGGTGCAAGTGATAAGAGAAAATTTGAAGATGGCACAGATGAGACAAAAGAGTTACCATGACAAGGGAACCGCACCTCGACACTTTGAAGTGGGAGATCATGTATATTTGAAAGTATCCCCCACCAAAGGTGTGCAAAGGTTCGGAGTCAAGGGAAAGTTAGCCCCGCGCTACATTGGACCATATGAAGTAATAGAAGTATGTGGACTCGTGGCTTACCGTATCCAATTGCCATAACGGTTTTCCGCAGTTCACAATGTGTTCCATGTAACTCAGTTGAAGAAGGGAATGCCTGTGCCGGAGAACGAGATCATCACAGAAGCTAATGCTTGGATCGAGCTGGATTTCTCGCTCGTCGAGTATCCATTGAAGATACTAGACCAAAAAGAGCGAAAGACCCGCAGGCAGACCGTGCGAATGTACAAGATCCAATGGAGCCATCACACGGAAGAGGAAGCCACGTGGGAGACGGAGGATTATCTTAACACCAAGTATCCGGGCTTCCTCCAATCCCGAAACAGTGAGTCTTTCTCCCCATCTCTTCGTTGTCAAATCGAATCTCGGGACGAGATTCCTTTAAGGGGGGTAGGCTGTGACGCCCCAGGTTTTTAATTACCATCATTAACGCTAATGACCGGATTAGTCGGTCAAATGGTCAACTGAGGTCAAACTTAGGTCAACCTGGGCCCTCACCCCGGAAAACTCACTAACACACCCTAGTGACCCTAAATGAATAGTAAACACACTTGTGGGGCCAACCCATGGTCAAAGGGTGAGTCAAACCCCTTGCCACCCCAGTGTCCACAGGTGTCTGCCGGAACTTTTGCCGCGTTCTCCAAAATTCACCCAAACACTTAAAATTCTACCTTTAGGAAAGTTGTAGATCTTGTTGAGGGACACAACTTTCATGTAGATTGGCATTTCAAATTTGGAGAGGAAAATTGTGAAAAACCCCTTGCAAGGCAGGAATCACTGTTGCCAAAAACAGGCTGACATTCAAAGTTGGCATTCATGTAATTCAAAATCTGTGAAGAAAAACCCTATATAGCCTTTTTAGAAGTTGTAGAGGGTGGTTGGATCTACAACTTTCATGTTCATCACTAGGTCAAGTTCTATTCAAAATTTTGGAGAAAAATTGAGCCAAACAGTGCTTCAGCGAAACAAGTTAGGCGGAGCGCCGACGCGCCACGACATCACGCGCGCCCGCGCGCCGCGCGTCGCCGGCCGCCGCCGCCGCACTCCGGCGTCCGCGCCCGCGTGCCTCCCGACGCCCCCTTTGCCGCAGACCGACCGCGTCCCTAGGCCGCGCCCCTGACGAGGCGACCCGCGCCCCACGATGCGTCGGGGTCACTGCCGCGCCACGCGTCGACGCTGTCGGTGCGGAATATGGTCCCGACACTAACCAGTAGATAGCGCCTAGGTCTATCCCTCAATGGTCGATGCCAAGCAACAAATGACACAAGGTTTTATCCTGGTTCCGGCCGCGGGGCCGTACGTCCAGCAGGGGTGTGCTCGTGGCACTATATTGCTCAGCACCGGGGGTGCTTGTAGTGGGGCAAGTACAAGCAAGGCGGGAGAGGAAGCGTGGATTCCAAGTCCCTGGGAGAGTGGTTGAAGATGTTGTGGGAGAATAAGAGAGTGAGTGCACGGTGTGTTGTGTTGATCTGAACTCGTCTCCCCCCTTCCGCGGCTGGGGGCTCACCTCCCCTTTTATAGGTCAAGGGGGCGGCGAGTTACATGCACTCCGCGCTATCCAACTTCGTGGGGGTGCACGTCGTGCTACGCTGTAGAGTGGGCGGCCGTCCGGACGATCTTCGCTGCGATCCGGCCATGATGGCCTACCCCGTACCCGAACAGTGGCGGTTCGAGGGTAGGAGGGCGGCAGATGGTGGTGGCGTCCTCTGATAGGCTTCGAGGGAGGTGCTGATGATGGCTGGTACGGGGCACAGGAGCAGGCAGAACGGCGTTCCTTCCCAATGCGCTCCGCGGTAGCGGAGTGGTTGCTGCAGCGCCGGGCGTGCGCCTGCACGCGTGGGTACGGCGGCCGCGCCGTTACAGTGACCGGGATGGCCATCCACCGGCCTAGCGCCCCTCACCTAACCTGTAGGGTCACGGGAAAGTGAAATTGAGGGTGCGCCCGGCCCCCTTCGAGGGTCGGGCGCGTTAGCCGTACTGTAGTGGGCGCGCGGTGTCACGGGACTGACACCGGCCGTACCGCACAGTCCATCCCCACAGTGGCGGGGATGGGCTCCTCCCTGGGGAGTTGGTGCGGCGGCACCGGGGCGCGAGCCCCGGGCGCATGATGGCGCCGTCCTCGCGGAGTCAGGGCGTTAAAGGCCCGTGTACGGGGCCGGCGCACGCGTGCGGGGCGCCCGTGAGTGTGGTGGGCCCCAGCCGAGGGTGGGGCTATCCCTCGAGCGAGACGAGACCCACTCGAGGGGGAGTGAGACCGAAACCCGCTCGAGGGAAGTGCTGCCCCTCGAGCGGGGCGATGCCCGCCCGAAGGGAGCGTGCAGCCTCGAACGAGGTGGAGTCTGTTCCGAGGGGATCCTTAAGCGGACCGCCTCGATGGGCCGTCGGAGTCCCCGTGGGCCGTATCCTGCATGGTTAGGCGCCTGCATGGTTAGGCTTAGTATTATCGGGTTCCGTTCTGGGTTTTAAGTGGGTTTTCCCCCATTGTTTAGGGGGACCCCTAGGGCTGTCCCCGATAGTAGCCCCCGAGCATCTGTGGGTTTGCCGTTGCGGCTCCCGCAGATGCTGGAACCTGCTGATAGGACGTTCTTCCCCCCTTGTTTGCGAACGCTTTCCGTGGGGCCGCGTCAGCGGACCCGCGGGTCTAGCCCCCGAAGCCCTGCAGGAGTGTGGGTTCTCCTGCAGGGGTTAACCGCGAGAACTTTGGTCAGAAAGGCGTGGCACATATGCCAACCGGCATCGGCGGTATTTCAGCCGGCTTCGGGGGTGCACGCTCCCCTGTCACTGTCTCCGGCGGGTGCAATTTCAAGGAGGTGTAGCCGTGCGTCAAGCCCCCGAGCCTTGGCCCGTTCGAGGCGATCGGGTCGAGCCTGACGACTTGTTTTTTAACGCGCCCTCGCCGTCCCTCCGCGGGACGGAGGGTGAGGTTTCCGCGACTCCCATCGAGCGGGTCGCGAATCGCGGATTCCTCGTCGAGCTGCTAGCGGGTGGTTCAAGTGGACGCCCATGCCCCGTTCGATAAGGGTAGGCTGCGAGGTCCAGAGACACGTCCATGGAAGCGCTTGCGTGGGTTTGCTAGGTGGGGCTCGGTCCCGTTCGCTAGGGACCGAGGGCGCGGAAGCTCTCCATCGGTGGGATCCCCCCGGCTAGCTGCCCTCGCTGGCTCTTGAACACGACATGTGGGGCACCCTCGAGCCGACGGGCTCGAGGAACGGCTCGAATGCGCGTGCCCTCGTCGTCCCTTACTCGCGATCCGTGGCGCCTGTTCGAACCCGTCGAGGGTCAGGCTTCGAACCTCTGATCAGTAGGGCCGTGCGGGGTGGCGCCTGGGCGGCCCCGTCTTTTCACGTTTTGCGGCCGTCGAGGGGTCTGGGCGAGCCAGCCCTCGAGGTGCTGATTGGTAGCACAGCGTATGTGCCTTCTTTTAGAGGGTTGACATTGTCTCGAGCCGGGGGGCTCGCTCCGCTCGAGGGTTTTGCGTGGCATGGGTGCCGCGGTCGCCTGCTCTACATCGAGCGAGGTCCCGGCGACCTTCTCACGTCGATATCCCATCGAGGGTTGACGTCATCTTGAGCCAAGGGCTCGTGCCGCTCGAGGGTTTTACGTGGCATGGGTGCCCGCGGTTGCCTGCTCTACATCGAGCAGGTCCCGGGCGACCTTCTCACGCTGATATCCCATCGAGGGTCGCTTTTGTTTGGAGCCGAGGGTCGTGCCGCTCGAGGGTTTTACGTGGTATGTGTGCCCGCGGTTGCCTGCTCTACATCGAGCAGGTCTCGGGTGACCTTCTCACGCTGATATCCCGTCGAGGGTCGCCTCTGCTTCGAGCCGGGGGTTCGCCCCGCTCGAGGGTGCTCCTTGCTTGGCAAGGGACCCCGGCATTTAAGTGCCTTGCGGTCGTGGCCGCGGTTTTGCAGCGCGGGCGCGCCTTTTTAGGCGCGCGCGCGCGCGCGCGCGCGTAGTGGGCGGCGCGGCGGCGGACGTGACGGTTTTGCCTCGGTTGCGCCGGTCTTCGCCGTAATGATGACCCGCTGCGGTGTTATAGCCGCCGCGGTCGTGGTGGGGCCCGCCCGTCGACACGATGGGAAGATTCCCCGCCAGTTAATGCTAGTCGGGGCGTCCGCTCCGGAGAGCTCGCCCGTCGGCCTATAAAACTGTGGGGAGGAAGGGACGGCGGTTTTTTACCTTAGCTTCTCACCGTTTTCAGTCCCCCGCCCCTTCGCCTTCGTCTTGCTCTTGCCGCCGCGCGGGCTCGCTGTTAAAGCTTTTTCCTCCGCTCCTTGTCCTCCGCCTCTGCTCGCTTTCGTCCTCTTCATGGCGCCGCCTCAGCCTCCCCTTAGGATCTTGGAGCCGTACGCCTGGGAGGGGTCGACGGTGACCCAGCTCGCCCGGGCGAGCCGGTCGCCGCCGCCCGCTGGCGGCCAATGAAGACGGGCGCCCGGCTGAGTGGATCGTGCCACCGGCTGCGGACCACGAGCCCAACCCACCGGAGGGCTACGTGGTGAGCTTCATCCGCTACCACGAGCGGGGCTTCACCGCGCCGGCAAGCACCTTCATGCGGGCGATGTGCTACCACTACGGGGTGGAGCTGCACAATTTCGCCCCCGATCTCGCAGGCGGCCACATTCGTGGGCGTCTGCGAAGGGTACCTGGGGATCCCAGTCATTTGGGAGCTCTGGGTACACCTTTTCCGTGCGGAGCTCATCACGCAGCCCACGACGGAGCCAAGGACCCGCCGCGCGATGCGAGCTGGCGGGATGTCGCTTGCCCTGCGGGGGCAATTTAAGGACGTCTACATCCCCTGTACCATGACGACGAACAACGCCGGGCCGGGACCGGGATGGTTCTATCCGCGCAACGCCGAGCCCGGCCTTCCCCCCCTACACCGGCCGGGTGTTCAAGGAGAGGCTCGTCTCCCCGGGGGCTACGGGGTGTCCACACCCCGAGCATCGGAGGCGGCAGGAGTCGGTCCTGGCCGCGCTGCAGCGCCTGGCGAAGATGGGGCTGAACGCGATGGGCGTCCTCGCCTTCCTTCATCACCGCGGATCGTGCCGTTGATGGAGAGGCCGCTCGCATCTTCGAGATGACGGAGACGGCCAACCCCGTCGACCTGGCGAGGTCGCGGATGCTCCCGACGCCCCTCGAGCGGCCGTACGCGCTCACCCGGGCGCGGAGCGCCGTCGACACCCGGTGCCGTTGCACCGCGGGCGGACCCCGTGGGACATCGAGATGCTCCCCACCGGCCCGTTGGTGAGTGTGGTTTTTGATTTCGTTTTGGTTTTTTAGCGCTGCCTTTACCTCCTGACACGCCTTTGTTGCTTCCGTGTACAGCTGGTGACCTTCACCATTGCCAAGTCCGTCCCGCCTACCCCCGACTCCCGCGCGCCGGGCCGGGCGCGCGCAGCCAGCGGCAGCGAGGAGCGGGCGGCGCGCAAGAGGGAGCACGCGAGGGACGTCAAGCGCGCCGCGGCCGGCGGGCCGCGGAGTACCGCGGCGCGAGGAGCCGGGGCTCTCCTCCCCGGATATCGAGGAGCCCTCGTCTTCGCAGGAGGACGAGGAGGAAGAGGCCGAGGGGGGAGGGCCCCTCCGACGGGTGGCGGCCGCGCCCCCGTCGCGAACCCGCGCCGGCGTCGGGGGCGGCTTCGCCGGGGGCGGGCGCACGGCGCCCGCCGCCGGGCAATCGTCATCGGGGGCGGCACGCGCGCGCGGAGGTGCCGGCGCGTGCCACGGAGGCACGCGCGGCGGACGCGCCCGTGCGCGCGTGCAAGCGTGCTCGCGCGCGGGGGAGCGTGCCCGCGCGCGCGGCGTCATCAACAAGGGGCGCGACGGCGGGCGTGCCCGCGCGCGCGGGCGAGCCCCCGCCCCGCGCGCGGTGGCGCCTTCGGGAGGTGCGGCATCGGGCGCGCCCGCGCATGGGGCGGGCGTGCTCGTGCGCGCGGTGGCGTCATCGGGAGGCGCTTCGGCGAGCGCGCGGCCGGCCGCGCCGGCTTCGTCCGCGAGGCCTCGAGGAAAAGGAAGCGGGCCTTTTCCTCTCGCAAGGTAAGGAGCCCTGTCCTCCTTCGTTTGGTTTGGTTCGTTGGTGATCGAGGTGATTTAACCCTTCGTTCGTGCCTCCGCGCAGGTGGTGCCAACCGTTCCCCCCTCTTGCACCGGCCAAGGTGCCGAGGACGGACGCGTCGATTCCCCACCCGGCGGCGCTCGTCGAGGGGGTCGCGCCGGGGGACAAGCACGACGGCGGGCGCGAGCTCGCAAGGCCGGGCCGGGGCCTCGAGGCCCCGGCCGGCGGACCGGCCCGCCGTGGCGCGGCCCGCAGGGGGTTGCGGGGGGGCGGCGGCGCCGGTCGGCCGCGGAGACACGGGCGCGGCGGCGGCCATGGTGGAGGTGCGGCCCGCGGTGGCGCCCGGCCGCGAGAGGAGGTGGAGCGGGCGCAACTTTGCGGGTGCGCCCGTGGATGCGGCGGTGCGGCCGGAGGGTGGTGGCCACGGCGCCACGTCGGGCGCCCGTGGCCGCGGAGGCGCGGTGGAGGTGCGGCGGAGGGCGGCGCAAGCGCGCGCGCCGCCGGCGATCTTCAGGCGGAGGTGGTGGAGCTCTCGGATGACTCCCCGCCGCCTGGGTGGAATCAGTGGGCCAGCTGGCCCACGAACTCCCCCGAGCCCCAGGAGGGGGCCCTCGTGAGGCGGCACGAGGGTCACATGGTGGTGGGGGGCCGAGGACACGGTGCCGAGGCCTCGTCCTCCCACGCCGGCCGCCCCGCCCAGGTGGAGGGGGCCGTCGAGGATCCCCCTGCGTTCGCCGACGCCAGGGGGAGCGAGAGCTGCGGGGCGAGCTCGGAGCCACGGCGCCACGCTCAACCGCGCGCTGAACGAGGCGCTGCGGGTCCATGGCGGCCCGGCCTGGCTCGTCTTCCAGGTGAGTCGTGGTCGCTCGTCCCTTTCCCCTTTCGTTTTCGTATGCTGCATTCAAGTCTTGGCGCTTACGGGATTTGGTGTGTGGATGCCAGGAGCTCGAGCGTCGTGCCCATGACAAGTACGACGCCTTCGACCGGGTGAACGCCGAGGCCCACCAGCTCCGGGAGCAGTGCAGCGCTTTCGACGCGCTTGCAGACGCTCTTAGGACGCCGGACGGTGGGCCGGCGTACGGGCCGCCCCCGGCCCGGCCCCGACGAGCTCCCCGAGAGCTCGAGGCGGGCACGGCGCGTCGCTCGAGCCTCGAGCGGGTTCGCGCGGCCCTCTTCGACCGCGACGAGGCGGCCGTGGAACGCGCGCGCGGATGCGGAGAAGGCGCGCGACGCCGGGCCCGCCAACCGGGAGGCGGAGGTGGCCACCGCTCGCGCCGAAGCTCGGGAGCTCCGCACGTCGCTCGAGGGGGCGCGGCGCAAGCTGCGCCGCCGAGGAGGCGGGCGCGCGGGTTGGAGCAACGCGCCAAGGAGGCGGACGACCCGAAGGCCGCCCTCGACGCCAAGGCCGCGGCCCTCGTCGTCCGCGAGGAGCGGCTCCCCGCAAGAGAGCGCCGCCCCGCCAAGGGGCCGAGGAGCGGGCGCGGCGGTGGCGGGCCGCCCTCGTCGATTCTCGTGCGGCGGGAGCGGGAGCGCGCCGCCCACGAGGGGACGCGGAAGTCGTTGGAGGAGCGGAGCACCGCGCTCTCCAAAGTTGAGGACGAGGCGCTCGTGCTCAGCATCAGCAACGCCAACCAGGAGTTGGCCCTCCGCGAGCAGGGCGAAACCGTCCAGCGCCTCGAGCTGTCGCTCGAGGCCGTGCGCCGGGACTTGAGATGGAGAAGAAGCAAGTCGAAGGTGAGCCACTGTTTGACTCTTGCTTGTTGGTTTTTCGTTTGGAAACTCGCATTCCCTTTTTCTGATTTCTTCTTGTCTTGTCGATCCCAGGCTTGCGTACCGCCTTGGGGCACGCGTCTGAGCGGGCCGAGGCGCTGCAGGCTTCCTACAACTCCTCCGAGCAGGAGTTGCGGGAATTGCGCGATGCGGCCATCGAGACCTGCCACGTCGTCGAGGAGGGCGAGGCCCAGGCCGGCAGCTCCCTGGCCAGCCGTCTGCGTGCCCTCGGTGGCCATGTCACCGAGCGGATGCGCCGGGCGTTGCAGCTGGGTGTCCAGAAGGCCCTCGGAGTGGTGCGATCCCACTACGAGGTGAACTTCGAGGCGCTGGCGGAAGGCTACGTCGTGCCCGAGGGTGTCGAGGATGAAGTGGCCATGGAGCGCGCGGATGTGCTCGCTGCTGACGCCGCCGGGTCGCTCGCCGAGGCCTTCGAAGAATTCCTCTTCCGGACGCCGCCGATGCTGTCTCGCTCCTCCCGCCCTGAAAGCGAGCTGGGCGCTAGGCCCATTTTTTGTTTGCGTGTATCGAATTCGGCCTCGTGGCCTTTTGTAAATAAACAAGTTGTCTTGTGAACATGAGCGATTCTTTGCTGTAAATGAAGATGTTTGTTTATCACGCTTTTTGTTTCTCCTTCTTCCTGAGTAGATTCTAGTTAGGGGAGTTCGATTTTCGTAGGGGGCCCGCTGGGTTGGAGGCGAGAGAGAAGGGCCATAGCCACACGGCGTAGGCTATCTCTGGCTCGCACGCTCCTTCCGCTGTGCCGCCTGCACCCTGTTCGAATCGTGGCTCGAAGTTGAAGTAGGAAACAAACTTAGCGCGTGTTGTTTTGTTTTTTGCGCGAAAAAATGGGACCATTTTGGGGGGGGGGGGGGGATGCCCCCGCGAAAGAGTGAAGCCCCCCGAGGGTAACTTGGGTTTCGGGGGAAAGCCGAGTTATCCTTTTCATTAGACTTGTCGTATTTACATGGTCGTTGCCAAGCGGGGGCGTTGGCGATGTGATTTTTACAACAAAAATACTTGGAAAATCCTAGCTAAGGGTAGAAGCGACGTAGCTGTTGGATGTTCCAAGCGTTGGTGAGCTCTTCACCATCCTCGTTGGCCAGCTTGTAAGTGCCCGGCTTGAGCACCTTCACCACGACGTAGGGTCCCTCCCATGGGGGCGACAGCTTGTGGCGCCCTCGGTTATCTTGGTGCAGCCTTAGGACCAGATCCCCCTCGCTGAAGTCCCGCCGACGTATCTTGCGTGCTTGGTAGCGTCTTAGGGACTGCTGATACCTCGCGGAGTGCATTAAGGCTACGAGGCGTGCCTCGTCCGGTCCGGTCCGGCGAGTCCTCGCGGGCTCGGCCCGGTTAGCATCCTCGTCGTAGCCTCGAACCTTGGGCGACCCGTATTCTAAATCCGTGGGGAGGACGGCCTCCGCGCCATGGACTAGAAAAAACGGGGTGAACCGGTGGCTACGCTTGGGGTTGTCCTTAGGCTCCACACGGCCGTTGGTAGTTCTTGGAGCCATTTTCGCCCGATTTGTTGGTGGTCGAAACTTCGGGGCTTGAGGCCCCGTAGGATCATGCCGTTGGCACGCTCTACTTGGCCGTTGGTACGTGGGTGTGCCACGGCCGCCCAATCCACGCGAATGTGGAACTTATCACGAGAACTCCAAGAACTTCCGGCCGTGAGCGGGACCCGTTGTACGTGATGATGGAGTTTGGCACTCCAAAGCGGTAGACGATGTCGGTGAAGAACGTGACCGCTTGCTCGGCCCTTAAATTCGTGATGGGGCGCACCTCCACCCACTTGGAGAATTTGTCGATCGCGACTAGCGAGGTGGGTGAAGCCCCCGGCGCCTTCCGCGAGGGGCCCGACGATGTCCCGACCCCCACACGGCGAACGGCCATGTGACGGGGATGGTTTGCGGGCGTGAGTGGGCGAGGTTGGATTTGCGGGCGTAGAACGGCACCCTTCGCGGTGCGTACGATTTCGGCGGCGTCCGCGACCGCGGTAGGCCGATAAAAGCCTTGGCGGAACGCGTTGCCGACGAGGGTGCGGGGTGCGGCGTGGTGGCCACAGATCCCCGCATGGATGTCCCGTAGGAGCTCGCGCCCCTCGGGAATGGGCACGCACCGCCGTAGGATGCGGAGGCGGCGCGCTTGTACAGCTCGCCGTCGACGAGGGTGAATGACTTGGCCATCCTGGCGATGCGCCTAGCCGCGGTCCGGTCTTCGGGGAGTTCCCCTCGAGCGATCCAGGCAATATACTTCTCCCGCCAGTCCGCCTGGACGGGGAGCCGGCTCGATGTCCATCGCGACGGCCTCGTGGGAGCCGTACCCCTCGAGGAGGGAGAGCACGTACGCCTCGTTCGAGGGGTCCTCGTCCATGGGCTCCGCACCCGGCCGGATTCGAGGGAGCCCCGAGGGTTCGTTGTGATTCGAGGGGTAGGGCTCGAAGACGACCGAGGGTTGAGCGATGTCACGCGCGAAAACGTTTGGGGGGAACGGTGACCCGCCGGACGCGATCTTCGCCGGCTCGTCCGCTTCCTCGTTGTACCGGCGGGGTACGTGATTAAGCTCGATGTCGTAGAACTTGTCTTCGAGGGCCCGCACGGCCTTGCAGTAGGCCTCCATCTTGTCATCATGGCAGCTCGCGTTCTTCATGACTTGATCGATCACGAGCTGCGAGTCCCCGCGCACGTCGAGGCGCTTGACGCCCAACTCGATGGCGATTTTGAGGCCGCAGAGGAGGGCCTCGTACTCAGCCATATTGTTGGACGCGGGGAAGTGGAGGCGCACTGCATAGCGCATGTGCTCCCCGAGGGGTGACACGAAGAGCAGGCCCGCGCCCGCTCCTGTCTTCATCACCGAGCCGTCGAAGAACAGAGTCCAGCACTCTGCTTGAATTTGAGGGGGCGGCAGCTGCGTGTCCGTCCACTCGGCGACGAAATCAGCTAGGATTTGCGATTTGATGGCCTTGCGCGGGGCGTAGGCAAGCGTCTCGCCCATCAGCTCCACGGACCATTTGGCAATCCTACCTGCCGCGTCAGGGTTGCGGATGATCTCTCCTAGCGGGAAGGAGGAGACCACCGTGACCGGGTGGGCCTCGAAGTAGTGGCGGAGCTTGCGCCGCGCAAGAACCACTGCGTACAGCAGCTTCTGGACCTGAGGATAGCGCGTCTTCGTGTCCGAGAGGACCTCGCTGATGTAGTAGACCGGCCTCTGCACGGGCAAGGCGTGCCCTTCCTCCGCACGCTCCACGACGATCACGGCGCTGACCACCTGGGTGGTTGCGGCTACATAGAGCTGTAGGGGTTCGCCGTCTCGCGGCGGCGTGAGGATTGGAGCGTGCGTCAGAGACGCCTTCAGCTTGTCGAGCGCGTCCTGGGCCTCGGCGGTCCAAGAGAAGTGCTCGTGCTTCTTGAGCAGCCGGTAGAGGGGCAGGCCCTTCTTACCGAGCCTCGAGATGAAGCGGCTTAAGGCGGCGAGGCACCCCAACACCTTCTGCACCCCTTTGAGGTCCCGAATTGGACCCATTCGTTCGAGGGCCGCGACCTTTTCAGGGTTGGCCTCGATTCCCCGCTGGGAGACGATGTATCCTAGGAGCATGCCCCGCGGCACTCCAAAGACACATTTTTCGGGGTTTAGCTTGACCCCGTTGGCCCGTAGGCAGCCGAACGCGACGCCAAGGTCGTTAACCGGGTCGTCGCCTTCACTGGTCTTGACGACGATGTCGTCCACGTAAGCCTCGACCGTCCGCCCGATGTGATCCCCAAAAACGTGCTGCATGCAGCGCTGATATGTTGCGCCCGCGTTTCTGAGGCCAAAGGGCATCGTGACGTAGCAGAACGTCCCGAACGGCGTGATGAACGAAGTCGCGAGCTGGTCGGACTCCTTCATTTTTATTTGGTGATATCCCGAATAGGCATCAAGGAAACAGAGCAGTTCGCACCCAGCAGTTGAGTCAACGATTTGATCTATGCGTGGCAGAGGAAAATGAACTTTGGGACATGCTTTATTAAGACTGGTATAGTCTACACACATCCGCCATTTCCCATTTTTCTTCTTTACAAGCACAGGATTGGCTAGCCACGTAGGGTGGAATACTTCCTTGATGAATCCGGCCTCGAGGAGCTTCCGCAGCTCCGCTCCGATTGCCCGTCGCCGCTCCTCGTCGAAGCGGCGCGGCCGTTGTTGCACGGCGCGGGCGTTTGGCGGGATGTCAAGGGAGTGCTCGGCGACTTCCCTCGGGATGCCCGGCATGTCCGAGGGGCTCCCACGCGAAGATGTCGGCGTTGGCGCGGAGGAAGTCGACGAGCACCGCTTCCTATTTCGGGTCGAGGGTCGAGGCGACCCTCAACGTTTTGCCCTCGGGGGCGAGGGGGTCGAGGGGGACCCCTTTGGTCTGTTCGGCGGCCTCGAAGGTGCCGACGTGCTTGGCCGCGGAGTTGAGGTCCTCGTTGACCATCTTCTCCAGGCGTGTTGACCAGCGCTTCATCCAGCGCTAGTGCCTCTGCATGTTCCACGCACTCGACGTCGCAGTCGAATGCGTGCTCGATAGACGACCCGACGGTGATGACGCCGTTAGGACCCGACATCTTCATCTTCAGGTACGTGTAGTTGGGGACCGCCATGAATTTGGCATAGCATGGTCGCCCAAGTATGGCATGGTAGGCCCCTTTGAACCCCACCACCTCGAAGGTGAGGGTTTCCTTACGGAAGTTCTTGGGGGTACCGAACCAGACGGGCAGATCGATCTGCCCGAGGGGTTGAACACCTTGCGGGCGCGATGCGGTGAAACGGCTTCGTCTTGGGCCGCGGCTGTCCGGCCCAATCCCCATCGGCGCAATGTGTGCGCGAAGAGGATATTGAGGCTACGCCTCCGTCCATAAGGACCTTCGAAAACCGGGCGTTCCCAATGATGGGATCGACCACCGGCGGTAAATCGGCCGGGTTCGGGATACGGTTTGGGTGGTCGTCCCGGCTAAAGGTGATGGCATCCTTCGACCAGTTGAGGAAGGCCGGAGGCGCTCTCTCTGCGGCGAGGACTTCGTGCCGCTCCTTCTTGCGCTGCCGGGTCGACATGTCGACGGTAGGTCCCCCGAAGATGAGGAACACATTTTCGACGGCGGGGAAGCCGTCGGCGTCGCCATCGCCCCCGTCTTTCTTGGCCTCTGCCTCCTTCGCGGCGGCGCGGCCATAGAACTTCTTGAGCATGTCGCATTGCTCAAGGGTGTGTTGCACTGGGGTCTTGTGGTAGGGGCATGGCTTCTTCATCATGTCGTCAAACACTCCCGGGCCTCGAGGGGCCGGTCGAGGGCCCCGTCGAGCCGGGTCGACAGCGAGGGCCTCGGCGTTACCGCCGTTGCGCCCCTGCTCGCGCACCTCGCGGCGCGGCTTCTTCCCCTTCTTGCCCCGCTTGTCGTTGTGGCGCGGCTCCTTGGACCCGCTGCCCTCCGCGGGCGTGTCCTCTGAGCGCTTGCCCTTCTTGCCGTCGAAGATTGCCCCCACGGCCTCTTCTCCGGAGGCGAAGCTGGTGGCGATGTCGAACAGCTCGTTTGAGTCCGTAGGCGGGCTGCGTCCCAGCTCGCGCACGAGGTCCCGCACGTGGTGCCCTCGAGGAACGCGTGCACGATCTCGGAGCGTGCCACGGCCGGGGAGCTCCGTGCGGCGCTTGGAGAAGCGCCGTATGAAGTCCGCCGGCGACTCGCCGGGCTTCGCGTGCGGGGAGCGCAGGTCCCAGGAGTTCCCAGGGCGCATGTACGTGCCCTGGAAGTTGCCCACGAACGTGTGGACTAGATCGTCCCAGGTATGGATCTGGCTGGCGGGCAAGTGCTCGAGCCATGTCCGGGCCGCGTCGCCCAGATGCAGGGGCAAGTTGCGGATGATCACTTCGTCGCTAGTGGCCCCGCCCAGCTGACAGGCTAGGCGGTAGTCGTTGAGCCAGACGCGAGGGTCCGTCTCTCCGTTGTATTTGACGATCGTCGAGGGCTGACGGAAGCGCTGGGGGAACGCCGCCGTGCGGATCTCCCGGCTGAACACCCGGGTGCCCGGGGGCTCCGGCGTCGGGGAGCGATCCTCGCCGCTGTCGTAGCGTCCACCCCTTCGAGGGTGGTAACCCCTGGCCGCTTGTGCGTCCGCCCTGCCCGTGCACCTGGCGTTGATGACGTTGCGGGCGTCGCCATCCGGCGCCTGCGTGCGTCAAGGAGTCGTTCCTTGACCGGCGTGCGCCCTTGCTCGGTGGGATGCCCCGCCGGCCCCCCCCCCCCCCCCCCCGCGTGCACCGAGGGTTCGCCCCTGGTGCGGCTTCATCGCCCGCGCATCCCCCCCGTTGGCGGATGCGTGAGGCCGAGCTTTCGGCCCGCCGGACGGCCGCACTCGCTCGATGAGAGTTTGCACCTCGCGGTGCATATCTCGAGCCTCGGGGGTCGAGGGTGCGGCATAGCCCGTAGCGGCGTCGCGGCGGCGACGAGCTTCGGCTCGCCCGTGGGGGCACGTCCGCGTTTCCGACGTTAGTGGCGGTGTTGAGGCGATCGCGGACCTGTCGACCCAGCTCCCGCGCGCGTTCGCCACGCGCAAAGGCCTCCCCTGCCATTGAGGCGCGGAGCAACCACACCGTTCGGTACTCTTCCGCCAGCTTGGCCTCGAGCTCGCGGGCTTGGGCCAGCTGTGCGTTGACGTCGGCCCCAGCAGGAGCGCTTGGCCCCGCGGACAGGAGCGTAGTGATCCCTGGGGCAGGTGTGACTTCCCCGTCTCCGGCGCCCACCGCGCCGGCGGCGTTAGCCGGGTTGTTGGTGATGACGGCGCAACACTCCCGCGTGGGGTCGTAGCTCCCGGTCCGGAGTCGTCGGAGCGACCAAACCGCAGTCCGTGGCGTCGAGGAAGCGCCGAACGCGGCCCCGGGTCCGGCACGCGGAGAAGTCCCCACTCCGCGTGCCGTGGCGGTTGGCGGGTGGCATCGTGTCGACGGAGCCCAGGGATGACTCGTCTGCTGCTGAGGTGCCGGGGTCCCTGGCGACGAAGACGTGACGGCCAGGCGGAACCCTGCGCATCGTCGTGTTCACGTTGGCGTTATGGGCCGTCGTGGCGCCACGCAGCCCAATGGGGATGCGCGGTCCGGAGACCGCGCGCGGTCCCGCTGGGGCGGTGGCGGCCGTCGTGACGGTGGGCGCACCGCGTTGGGAGGCGGCACGCTCGCCTGCCGCCGCTCGGACCGCGCCCCCGGTGCGAGCGTAGCCCGCAGCGACGGCGGCGTCGCGGCGTCGACGAACCCGCGCATCCGTGCCGCGGGCGTCCGCGCGCGGTGTCGTGCGCGCGGCGGGGGTCCGAGCGGGCCCGGCCCGACGCCGCGCGCGGGAGTTCCTCACGATTAGTGAGGCGCATCAGATAGCCGTTTCCCGTGGCACCGAAAGTTCGGGTCCCCGAAGCGGATTTCGAACCCGGCGGGAGGGGGTCCGAGCTACCCATGCAATAGCGTGTAGCACGATACTCGGTGCGAATCACCATGGAGGGAGTTGGTGAAATGACCTTAGGCGCTCATTTGCCCCACGGTGGGCGCCAATCGTCGGTGCGGAATATGGTCCCGACACTAACCGGTAGATAGCGCCTAGGTCTATCCCTCAATGGTCGATGCCAAGCAACAAATGACACAAGGTTTTATCCTGGTTCGGCCGCGGGGGCCGTACGTCCCGACGGGTGTGCTCGTGGCACTATATTGCTCAGCACCGGGGGTGCTTGTAGTGGGGCAAGTACAAGCAAGGCGGGAGAGGAAGCGTGGCTTCCAAGTCCTTGGGAGAGTGGTTGAAGATGTTGTGGGAGAATAAGAGAGTGAGTGCACGGTGTGTTGTGTTGATCTGAACTCGTCTCCCCCCTTCCGCGGCTGGGGGCTCGCCTCCCCTTTTATAGGTCAAGGGGGCGGCGAGTTACATGCACGCCGCGCTATCCAACTTCGTGGGGGTGCACGTCGTGCTACGCTGTAGAGTGGGCGGCCGTCCGGACGATCTTCGCTGCGATCCGGCCATGATGGCCTACCCGTGCCGAACGGTGGCGGTTCGAGGGTAGGAGGGCGGTAGATGGTGGTGGCGTCCTCGATAGGCTTCGAGGGAGGTGCGATGATGGGCCGGTACGGGGCACGGGGAGCGGGCGAACGGCGTTCCTTCCCAATGCGCTCCGCGATGGCGGAGTGGTTCGCTGCGACGCGGGCGTGCGCTTGCACGCGTGGGTACGGCGGCCGCGCGCGTTACGGTGGCCGGGATGGCCATCCACCGGCCTAGCGCCCCTCACCTAACCTCGTAGGGTCACGGGAAAGTGAAATTGAGGGTGCGCCCGGCCCCCCCTTCGAGGGTCGGGCGCGTTAGCCGTCTTTGTAGTGGGCGCGCGGTGTCACGGGACGACACCGGCCGTACCGCACGGTCCATCCCCACGGTGGCGGGGATGGGCTCCTCCCCGGGGAGTTGGTGCGGCGGCACGGGGCGCGAGCCCCGGCGCGCATGATGGTGCCGTCTGCGGCGTCGGGGCGTTAAAGGCCCGTGTACGGGGCCGGCGCACGCGTGCGGGGCGCCGTGAGCGTGGTGGGCCCCGGCCCGAGGGTGGGGCTATCCCTCGAGCGAGACGAGACCCGCTCGAGGGGGGAGTGAGACCTCGAGCGGGGCGAAACCCGCTTGAGGGAAGTGCTGCCCCTCGAGCGGGGCGATGCCGCCGAAGGGAGCGTGCGGCCTCGAACGAGGTGGAGTCCGTTCCGAGGGGATCCTTAAGCGGGCCGCCTCGATGGGCCGTCGGAGTCCCCGTGGGCCGTATCCTGCATGGTTAGGCGCCTGCATGGTTAGGCTTAATATTATCGGGTTCCGTTCTGGGTTTTAAGTGGGTTTTCCCCCATTGTTTAGGGGGACCCCTAGGGCTGTCCCCGACAGACGCGCCGCGCGCGCCGTGCGGTGGCCGGACGCCCCCCCCTTCGGACCGGCGGTTCGTCCGCATCCCCTCGCCCGCGTGCGCCGTGCTACGGCCGTGGGTCACGCCCCCCGTCATCGCCAGGCCGGGTCGAGGCTATTTAAGCGTCGTCCTGTTCCCCCTTCGCGCGCCACCGAGCCCACACCCCGCCATTGCCGCCGCCGGGACCTTGCAGCGCCGCTCGCTCTCCCCACCGGCCAACCACTCCACTAGCTCCCCTAGCCCCCAGTGCACCCCCCCGGGGTCACGTGTTGTCCAAAGCCCGCGCTCTCCTTGCCAAACACCGAGCCGCCGCGGACGTCCCCGCCGGTCGCCGCCGTGCGCCGCCGTGGAGGACCTCCCCGCCCCAACCGCTTTGACCTATCAACCCTAGGTGAGCCTACACTCAACCGCGAGCTGTTCCCCGGCCAGGAGCGCCGCCGGAGCCGCCGGATTTCCGGCGAGCCCGCAGCCTCCCCGGACAAGGACCCAATTGCGGGACTAGAAATCTTAGCAGGGTGTTTTCTGTGAATTAAGGACCTGTCTGTAAGGAAAGTTATCTAAGTTTTCTTGCTAGTTAGTCCAGTGACTTGAAAAATCCCTAGAATTTCACAGAAAAATCAGAAAAATCCCAAACCAATTTTGTAGGGTTCAGGATGATAAACCCCATCTCTTTTGTTATATACTCATGGCTAGATTCTAAATAGTTTTAGCAGGAAAAATACAAATGTGTTAAACCTAGATCTGTTATAACTTGAAATCTATAACTCTTCTGTAGCCAAATTTTGGATATGTTGTGTGCTATAATATGACTAGATGCTGTGCCAAAAATTGCACAAAGTTATACAGTATATCTTGCTAGACAAATTTTTTTCCATTCCTGCAGTAACTGCTTAGATGATTTTTCCTGTTAAATATATTTATTTTCGTGAGCCCAACTTGTGCACACTGTCTTGTAATGCCAAAATACACATCCTGTGAATTAATCATGAATTTTGGATTAACAGAAATAATTATTCTTGAATTATGCATGTTTTCCTTTGTAAATTAATAAACCAAGTTCAGTAGAGTTTCCATGAGAATGTGCTGGTCCTTTAGGCTTGTTTAGGACCAGAGAGCATGCACACGAAAGTTTGGATCATTTTGATGCTTATTTATTTTTATATGCATTTACATGGAATCACTAGCTAGCCTTTGTTATTTTCCATAATATTTAATTTCCTAGCATCCAACACTTACATGTGGGTCCAATGGACCAGGATAGGTGCTAGTAGGCTTAAGAAACACTCATTTAATTTTTTTGGTAATTTAATTGATTAATAAAAGGCTTAAATGCCCTTTTAATATTAAAGGGAAATTAAATAAAGAAAAACCCTTAATTAAATCTTTTTTCCTTTTTGAAAGTATTATTTAATATAAATAAAAGATATTTAATTAGCATCACTAATAAGAAATTAATTCATAAATAAAAATATTAATTACACCTTGTTGGTAAAGATAAAAGGAAATGAAACCTTCACATGAAATGATAAACTTATTAAAAATCTTTATTCAAATGTGGAATAAAGGAGTAACCCATGTACACCCCCTAACCTTCCTAAAAGAGAAACCTTAGATGAATGCTTGTTAAGGTGAATATGACCAACTAGAGTTGGATAAGACAACAAACTATCACATCACCTAAAGTGCATTGCATTCCGTGTAGATCTTCGGACGGAGATTACTCGCTTGTCCGGAAACCGAGGAAGGAGGAGCGGAAGGTTCTCGCGGTACGTGGAAGTACTCGACACCGAGGGTGCCCGAGGCTAACCTAGCTGACGAAGGCAAGCTCCGGTGCATCTAACCTAGTTTTAAAGTTCTTTATTCAATTATCTATGAACGATTGTGCATTTACGTTCAGGAGTTGAATGAAACCCTAGATGCATGATCCATAGGTACCTTTGTCCTTACTTGTATGATAGGTCGATAGCTGCTAAGCTATAGGATTGTTACAAGTCGGGTGATGACCTCACTCGCGAGAATAGGTTCCTAGATAGGAATCATACTATATCCTTAAATGGATTGCTCACGTGGTAAGAGCATGGGATCTGGGCTCCGGTCCAGTGGTTATGTGGGTTAAGTTTTTGAACGTACTAAGCACATGCCGGTTATGGGGCCAGTAAGCCTAGTACCTTAATGAGGAGGCGAGGGATCCTACTATTACTACTCTTGGGATTCGCTCTCACGGCTAGCTACCGGTGGTGTATGGTGACTCCGGGTATCTCGCGGGGTATGCCGGATAGCCTGCACCAAAGACTGTAAGATTCGATCCCGACCCGAGGATTTTTGGGGGCGGCCTGGGACAGTTGTCCTCGCGGGGGCAGCCTACCGTGTGTTTGGGTCTACCTTGCAAGGTTTAAATCAATCGATTGTCGGCCTCTCACTGTTATCCGAGACTACTTACTCCACTAGTCATGTGATCCCTAATGATGGAAGTTGATGAACTTTACGCTTGATTAATTGTCTTGTACAACTTATTTGTACTAGTTGGCTAATGTAGTAAAAATCAAACTACTAGAACTTGTGCTAAAATCTTGAAAGTAAGGACCTAATCTTTGTTACTTTTTAGCAAAAGCAACCCAGTAGCCAAAAAGCCTTTCATGGTCTAGATTTGGTGAAGTAGACATCACCGACGGGTAAGACTTGCTGAGTATTAGTATACTCAACCTTGCTATAATGTGTTGATCCAGGTAATGCCTTCAGTGATGTGAGGCCCGGTGAGATCCCGCCCGGCTGGGAGCTGGAGTGGGTGGAGGACGACTACTGAAAGCATCATGGATGGCCTCCCGTGGTGTCTACGCTTCCGCTAGTTAATTTCCGCTGCTTTTCGAAAACTCTGAACTATTTCGTCATGACAAAAACTATGGTTTGTAATAATTAAACCCCTCGGGGTATGAATTTGGATATTAATGTTGTTGTATCTCTGGACTCGCCTTCGAGTGAGTTTTAATGCATATATTCGATCCTTGTGCTCTCAAGTGATTTACCGGGCGTTAACCTGACAACTTACGACAGGATGGTACTTTATTATTGCTTAATCACCAAAGTGGATCGGTCTTAGGCGATAGTACGGTACTTTCCTGGGCTGGTTGTCACAGTGCGGCTTCTTCAAGCTCCTTCAGCTGGGCCCGCAGCTTCTCGCAATCCTCGTTCAGCTTCTGCAACGATTTGTAGCAGTTGACGAGGTCACGATCGGAGGCAATACGGAGCTCCATGTGCTTGTCGCACTCGTAGGCAAGCTCCTTATAATCTAACTTGAGTACCTGGCGGGCCTCCTGCTCCCGGTAGAAGAGATTCTTCAGATCCGTATCTGAAGCCTTCAACTGTTCTACCCGGGTCTCAAGCTCTACAAACAATAAAGCACAGCGGGTTAGACTACCTCTCGACCTCCAACAAGTACTCAACAAGACAAGTGGTGTACCTTTGTTCTTGTTGTGGAGCGACTTGTTCTTCCGCACCAAGTCCTCGCTCTTCGCTTGCATCTCCTGGATGTTGTTGTGGTACTTGGCGAAGGCGGTGTCAAGCTTGGACTGCATGGCGGCCGCGTGCTTCCGGGACTTTACAAGTTGGTCCTCCAGCGCCTCGGCCCGGAGCACAGCGTCGCTGTACCCCTGAAGCATCTCCGACTTCAGGCGGGACCTCTCAGCGACGTCCTGCACAGACAATCCACATCAAATGGGTACTCAACGCTACAGGATTGACTACCCAAGAGCTATGGCTACTCACCTTTACCCACTGCTCGGCTTGGCAGATCGCCTCCAGGTGCCTGGCCACTGTTGCCGGGTCGACCAAGTCGTCTCCCAAGAGCTCGATGCCACCACGACTACTCGTGGCGGCTTCGGTCATCGGTGCAGAGCAGATGGGCTCCGCGTCCTGGATCTCCGGGGAGCGAACTACCACCTCCAGAGCGGGTTCTGGCAGCGTGGCGGCTTCCTCTCCTCCAGTTGCCGCGGTGGCTCCTCCGGCGGTCACCTCCATCGGCTCGGGGGCTCCTCCGGCAGCCTTCTGGGTCCCTGGTGTCAAGTTCTCCATGGGCACCGCTGCTGGGATATCGCTCCCTTCGGCCTCAGCACCTGTCAATGAGAAGACAAGTGCATCAGTCATATCTTCATGACTACGACTACTCTCGAAGGTTTTCGACTTCAGCAGAGTACTCACCTTCAACGATGCTGGCCACGGGCAGCGTAGCCTCAGTGACCGGCGCTTCGGGCTCCGCCTGAGGGGCAGGAGCGGACTCCTCAGCGGGTAGCGCAGCTTCCTCCTCTGCCACCGCTGCGGTGGGTTCATCCCCCTCCTAGGAGAGATCCGTCGATTTCCTGCAGAGTACACATGTTGGTGGTTAATCAAGTTCGACTACTACATCAAGTACTACTCGGGAAGACTCAACACTTACAGGCTTGACCGGACTACCGTCACGGTCGGAGCGCCGAGGATGCTGGCGATGTCCACCAGTCTGGCCTCGGCAGGCGCCTCCTCCTGCGCCTCCACGGCCACTACCTTGGTAGGCGCCTCCTCCTGCGCCTCTGCCAGCAGCGGGCTCCGTGCCCCCCTGAGCAGCAGGGGGCTGGCGCTCCATCTGTGCCAGAAGTTCTTCGACAGTGGGGGCTGGGCTGCGACTCCCAGTGGGTTCCCCCACTGTGTCCCACTCGCCTTCGTCACCCTGATCAGCGGGCTCCGTAGGCGGCAACTCCTGCAAGCAAGGAAAGTTTATCGTCAACAAGTGAACCCGAGACACGAGTACTCCACTACACTACTCAAGATGGTTTACCTCTTGGGGCGTGGTCTCAGAGACCCTCAACTTCTTCGCCACGCGCTTGCGGGCGGGGTTGCGCGGCCTCCGCGGCGGCGCGGCCAGACTAGCCTCCAGGCTAGCCGGCAGATCCTGGACGAGAGGGACATGGGGAAGGTCAGGACAGCTAAACCTCGACCGCAGCTGAAAGCGGTCCAGCAACGTCTCCTCGTCGTCGTCCTCGTCGGACGTGTCCTCCATGACAACGGTGTCGTCTCCTTCACCGACCTCGCGCCGCTCTTTGGCCTTGGTCTTCCCCTCCTCTGGGATCTCGACTTTCTGAGGGGGCGGCGGCGGCTCGGAGACAAACTTCTTCCAGTCATCCTGCAAGAAACAACTCGTGAGTTCGACTACTCTTGCGTAATGGGTACTCGACCGTGGGTGCGGCTACCTTAACTCCTTTGGTGGGCGCGCTGTGGAGTATTCCGGTACAGAGCACGCCATGTACGGCGGCATGTCCTTGAAGATCCGAGCCAACCTGTCGACAATGTCGTCGTTGTCGACTTCATCTCCAGGCATCCACGATGTATCGTCGTCGCCGGTGTACTCGAACCCCAGGGTGTCGCGGGCCATCAGCGGCTGCACCCTGCGCTTCATGAAGCTGAACGCCACGTGCTCGGCCCTCAGCCCGGCTTCCCTTAGCGCCTTGATCCGCGCTAACAACTCTAGGAGCTGGATCCCCTCCTGCATCATCGGCTCCGTGTTCCACCACGGGCGGTGCTTGGGTTGCTTCCCGCTCGGCTTCGGCAACGCTAGATGGTGGTTCGTGATGTAGAACCACTTCGCCTTCCAGTCTTGGTTGGAGTCTATGAGCTTGTACGAGAGGTACTGCTCGGCGGCATCCTCCCGCATCTGGATCCCCGCTCCTCCGACTACCCGCGGGTTGCTGGCGCTTGGTTGCGGCTTCACCCGGAAGAACTTCCGGAACAAAATCCAATGGGGCTTGATCCCCAGAAATGCTTCGCAGAAATGTACGAAGACAGTGGTGTGGAATATATCGTTGGGGTTGAGGTTGAGGTTGAGGTACTCGACGCCGTAGTACCCCATGAGCCCCTTGAAGAAATCGCTTGCCGGAAGAGAAAGCCCGCGCTCCACAAACCGCGTGAACATCGGGATCTCATCTTCGTTCTTCTCCATCGAGTACGGATCCCCGGTGGCAGCTCTCCACATGTCGACCTCCTTCTCGCGGAGGAACCCACTGTTCAGCAGGGCAAGCAAGTCTTCGGTCTTCGCCTTCGACTTCCTCCACTCGCGGTTTGGATCTGGCCGCGGCGGGGACATCGGCGGTGATGTCCCTGCGGCAGATCCGGCGGCCTCCTCACGGCCCCTCTTCTTCCCGCCGGTGGTCTTCATGGAGTTGGACGGCGACGGCTTCATCCTCCAAGTGCACGAGGTCTTCACGCGCATTCGCTCGGGGGCTACTCCGATGGCTCTCAGCGGCGGCGAACTCAGATCTAGAGCGGCGGCGGCGTGCGCTGGCGGCGTTTTCTGGCCAAGATCTGTTTGGAATGGCTGCGACTGCGTGGGTGAAAAACCCTAAGGGTTTTGGCTTCTATTTATAAGTCAAAATGGCCCTCCAACGGCCGGATGGATAAGTCTGTGCTCGGCTGACTCAGTGGCCGCGCGTGACTCTTCGTATTCTACTAGTCGACGCGCCTCACCTCGGGGGCTCGGCTACCTCTACTCGACTACCTGGGAAGCGACAAGACTCAGGAGCATCTCAGGACACATTCTACAAGATGACCCTTCAATTCGAGAGGAAGTACTCGACTCAAGGCTCGGGGGCTCTGTGCCACGTGTCCTTCGGTCTTTTCTCCGGATTTTTCGGGATATTCTGGCCAAAACTTCGATTGACCCTCGGCCCCGAGTACGCAACTCAACCTAAGGCTCGGGGGCTACTCCATATGGAGTGCGATTTTGCAATCGCACTTCCATATCAGCTTCGGGTTCAAGACAATACGGGCATTTTTGAAGACCTTCAAGGGCAGCACTCGAGGACGCTTGGGACTACTCGAGAAGACTTCAGGATTGCTCAAACATCAGTTGGAGTACATTCCAGCCTCGGGATGCTTCGACTACTCTTGAGGACTTTGACTTGTACTGCTTGGGGATGCTTGAGGACTACTCGTTAAGGCCGTCAAGACTACTTGAAGCTATCCTTCTCGACTACAAAGTACTCGGGGGCTTGTCGTATGGACCTCCCTGGGCCCACTACCTCGGTGGGTACCAGGACCGACTACTCGGTGGGCTCCTAGTGTCGGTGTTTTAAACCGGCAACCTACTAAGGGGAGTACCCGAAGTAGATGAATGTGGCCTCGCCGAAATTGGTAACTCAAAGGAAGAGACACGTGGCACACAATTTAGACAGGTTTGGGCCGCGAGGTGCGTAATAACCTACGTCTTGTATGCTGCGTAGCTCTGGATTGATTGGGCACGATTACAAGATGGTGTAATAGTGCGCCGTGGATTGGATGAGATCCCAGAGAAGGGTCCCTGCCTCGCCTTATATAGTCCGGGAGGCAGGGTTACAAGTCGGAGTAGGGAGAGAGTACTAGTCGAGTACGTCTAGGAGTCTTCCATACAGTGCAGGACATGTACAGCTTCCTAACCGAGTACTTCTCCTCCGTAGTCCTTGTGCTCCACGCCATCAGGCGCCGTGTAGTGCAAGCCGGGTAGTCCCAGGGGCCCACCGAGTAGTCGGTCCTGGTACCCACTGAGGTAGTGGGCCCAGGGAGGTCCATATGACAAGCCCCCGAGTACTTTGTAGTCGAGAAGGATAGCTTCAAGTAGTCTTGACGGCCTTAACGAGTAGTCCTCAAGCGTCCCCAAGTACCACAAGTCAAAAGTCCTCAAGAGTAGTCGAAGCATCCCGAGGCTGGAATGTACTCCAGCTGATGTTTGAGCAATCTTGAAGTCTTCTCGAGTAGTCCCAAGCGTCCTCGAGTGCTACCTTCGAAGGTCTTCAAAAAATGCCCGCCTTGTCTTGAAGCCGGCGATATGGAAGTGCGATTGCAAAATCGCACTCCATATGGGTAGCCCCCGAGCCTTAGGTTGAGCCGCGAGGCTACGGGCGAGGGTCCATCTGAAGTCTTGGCAAGAAAGTCCCGAAAAATCCGGAGAGAAAAAACCGAAGGACACATGGCACGGAGCCCCCGAGCCTTGAGTCGAGTACTTCCTCTCGAATTGAAGGGTCATCTTGAAGAATGTGTCCTGAGATGCTCTTGATCCTTGTCGCTTCCCAGGTAGTCGAATAGGAGTAGCCGAGCCCCCGAGGTGAGGCACGTCGACTAGTAGAATACGAAGAGTCACGCATGGCTGCTGAATCAGCCGAGCGCGGACTTATCCATCTGGCCGTTGGAGGGCCGGTTTGACTTATAAATAGAAGCCAAAACCCTTAGGGTTTTTTCACCCATCACTGCTGTAGCCATTTCGAATAGATCTGAGCCAGATCCACTTCCAGTGCACGCTGCCGCCGTAGTAGATCCAAGCGCGCCGCCACTTAGGGCTTCCAGAGTAGCCCCCGAGCGGATGCGCGTGAAGACGCCGTGTACTTGGAGAATGAAGCCTTCACCGGCCAAGTCTACGAAGGCCGTCGGGAAGAAGAGGGGCCGTGACGAGGCTGCCACGGCTGCCACGGGGGCAGCGCCGCCGATGTCTCCATCGCGGCCAGATCCAAGCCGCGAGTGGAAAAAGTCGAAAGTGAAGACCGAGGATTTGTTGGCCCTTCTCAATAGCGGATTTATCCGGGAGAAGGAGGTGGATATGTGGAGAGCCGCCGCCAGAGATCCGTACCCAATGGAGAAAGCTGAAGACGAGATCTCGATGTTCGTGCGCTTCGCGGAGCGCGGACTCACGCTTCCAGCCAGCGACTTCTTCAAAGGCCTTCTTGGGTACTACGGAGTTGAGTACCTAAATCTCAACCCTAACGGTATTTTCCATACCGTAGTCTTTGTCCATTTTTGTGAAGCATTCTTGGGGATCAAGCCGCACTGGATCCTGTTCCGGAAATTCTTCCGGGTGAAGCCGCAGCCGAGCGCCAGCAATCCGCGAGTAGTCGGAGGGGCGGGCATCCAGATGAGAGAAGACGCCGCTGAGCAATACCTCACGTACAAGCTCATCGACTCCAACGCCGATTGGAAGGCGAGGTGGTTCTACGTCACGAACCACCACCCCGGCTTGCCGAAGCCGAGCGGAAGGCAGCCCAGGCACTGGGACTGGTGGAACACGGAGCCCACGATGCAGGAGGGGATTCAGCTCCCCGAGCTGCTGGCACGCATCAAGGTGCTTAGAGAAGCTGGACTGAGGGCCGAGCACGTGGCCTTTAGTTTCATGAAGCGGAGGGTGCAGCCGCTGATGGCTCGCGACATCCTAGGCTTCGAGTACACCGGCGACGATGACACGTCGCGAATGCCTGGAGGTGAAGTCGACGACGACGACATCGTTGATAGGCTGACGCGCATCTTCAAGGACATGCCACCGTACACGGCGTGCCCGGTCCAAGAGTACTCCGCCGCACGCCCGCCAAAGGAGGTAAGTAGTCGTACCCCCTAGTCGAGTAGTCATTGCTTGAGTAGTCGCGCTGATGTCTTATGCCTTGCAGGACGACTTGAAGAGGTTCGTCTCCGAGCCGCAGCCGCCCCCTCAGGGAATCGAGATTCCGGAGGGAGGAAAGACCAAGGCCAAGGAGCGGCGGGAAGTCGGCGAAGGCGATGACACCGTCATCGTGGAAGACACGTCCGAGGAGGACGACGATGAGGAGACGTTGTAGGACCGCTTCCCGCTGCGGTCGAGGTTTAGCTGTCCCGGCTTGCTTCATGTACCCCTCGTGCAAGACCCGCCGGCTAGCCTGGAGACTAGTATGGCTGCGCCGCCACGGAAGCCGCGCAACCCCGCCCGCAAGCGGGTGACGAAGAAGCTGAAGGTCTCAGTGACCACGCCTCAAGAGGTAGGATGTCTTGACTAGTGTAGTCGAGTACCCGTCGTACGAGTTCACTTGCTGATGACTGATCTTCCTTGTATGCAGGAGGTGCCACCGACGGAGCCCGTCGATGAGGGCGACGAAGGCGAGTGGGACACAGTGGGGGAGCCCGCTGGGAGTCGTAGTGCAGCCCCCACTTTCGAGGAGCTCATAGCGCAGTTGGAGCGCCAACCCCCTGCTCGTCAAGAGAGCACAGAACCCGCAGCCCCCGCCGTCGAAGAGGTGGTGGCCGCAGGAGCACAGGAGGGCGCTGCTCCGTCTACCATTGCTGCAGAGGAGGTAGCGGCTGTAGAGGCGCAAGAGGAGGCGCCCGCTGAGGGTGGACTGGTGGACATTGCCGGCATCCTCGGCGCCCGGCCGTGACGATAGTCCGGTCAAGCACATGTAAGTCTTGAGCCTTCCCGAGTAGTACTTGGTGTAGTAGTCGAGCTTGAATGACAACCAATTGTGTACTTTTGCAGGAAATCAACAAACCTATCCTGGGAGGGAGATGAGCCCTCCACGACGGTGGCGGAGGAAGAAGTCGCGCCGCCCGCCGAGGAGTCTACCCCAACCCCTCAGGCAGAGTCAGAAGCGCCGGCTTCTGGAGCTACGTTGCCCGAGGCCAGCGTGGTCGAGGGTAAGTGTTCTGCTGTGGTTTTAGCCTTCCCCATAGAGTAGTCGCGGCAGCTGATGAACCTGACGTCTTCTTGTCAGGCGTTGAGGCTGAAGGGAGCGACATCCCTGCAGCGGTGCCCATGCAGAAGTCGACACCACAGGCGCCAGAAGCTGCTAAAGGAGCCCCCGAGCCAATGGAGGAGGTCGCCGAGGAAGCCGTCGTGGCAACCGGAGGAGAGGAGGCCACCGTGCCGCCAGAGGCTGCCCTGGAGGTGGTTGTCCACTCCCCGGAGATCCAGGACGTAGAGCCCATCCGCTCTGCGCCGATGACTGAGGCTGCCACGAGTAGTCGTGGCGGAGTGGAGCTGCTCGCGGACGATCTGGTCGACCCGGCGACGGTGGCCAGGCACCTGGAGGCGGTCCGCCAGGCTGAGTAGTGGATGAAGGTAAGTAGTCTTAACTTCTGAGTAATCAATCCTCTGTTGTTGAGCACTCGTGTGACATGTGTTGTCTGTGCAGGACGTCGTGGAGAGGTCCCGCGAGAAGTCCAACATGCTGCAAGGCTTTGGTGACGCGGTGCTCCGGGCTGAAGCACTAGAAGATCAGCTTTTGAAGTCGCGGAAGCACGCGGCCGCCATGCAGTCCAAGCTCGATGCCGCTTTTGCCAAGTATCATAATGACATCCAGGAGTTGCAGGCAAAGGGCGACGACTTGGTGCGGAAGAACAAGACGCTCCGCAACAAGAACAAAGGTACACCGCTTGACTTGTTGGGTACTTGTTGAAGGTCAAGAGGTAGTCTAACCCGCCGCGTCTTGTTGTTTTGCAGAGCTTGAGACCCGGGTGGAGCAGTTGAGGATTTCCGAGACAGATATGAAGAACCTCTTCTACCGGGAGCAGGAGGCCCGCCAGGTACTCGAGCTCGACTATAAAGAACTTGCCTTCGAGTGTGAGAAGCACATGGAGATTCGGATTGCTTCTGACCGCGATCTCGTCAACTGCTACAAATCTTTGCAGAAGTTGAATGAAGATTGCGAGGCGCTGTGGGCCCAGCTGAAGGATCTTGAAGAAGCCGCGCTGCCGATCGCAAGGCTCTTGGTGCCTCATCCGGGCGGCCCCAAGATCGCTCCGCTCGTGGATCGCCTCAGGGAAGCCCCCAGTCGGCTGGCGTCTTATGTGAAGCATATGGCGAGGTCGATCCCGAAGCAAGTCTTGGTCTTCATGAAGTCCTACTTCCCGAAGGCGCCCGTGGAAGTAGTCACTGGCGGGGTAGCTGCCAACTGTACCGATGAGCAGTACGTGGAGCTGATGGAGCAGATGGCGCCCATTGCGGAGCAAGTAGCCGATAAGCTCAATCTCCAGTAGCCCTGTAATAGTTAGCTCGTAGCCAAAGTTGTACAAAAACAATTGTAATGGGATTGCTTAAGTATTAATGAAAGGAAAATTCCAGCAATGAGTACTCGTAGTCGCGATCTCAGAGTGCGGAGCCCCATCGTGGAGTGGATGCGAGTAGTCGTACTCGGCAGTAGTCCCGTTAAGGGGAGTAGACAGTAAAGAAGTTGATGAACGATCAAACTTTATTACTGAAGAAGTACACCTGGATGGCCAGGGCCGTAGTTACAGAGTAGTTGCCTGGACCCGGAGGCCGCTTGCAGCTAAGTGGTGCTAGGGCGGGTAGCCACTTACAGTAGTAGATCTGTAGGTAGCCGTGTAGGCTGGATCTTGGAGTACATGGTCTCTTAGTAGACCGCTGCTAGAGTCCTTTGTCGCTCATCCCAGCCCAGGATCCGTAGGTAGCCGCACGGGCTGGATCCTGGAGAGGAGTAGTCCGGAGACTGGGGCCAGGACCAGGAGGCCGCTTACGGCTGAGGGGTGTTAATGTAGTCGTGTGGACTTGAACCCCGGAGTAGTCGTGTAGACTAGGCATAGAACCAACAGAGCTGGTCGACGTTCCACGAGTTGTTGACGTCTTCGCCTTCAAGTGTTTGGAGGCGGTAGGAGCCCGGCCCAGTCACCTTTGCCACGATGAAGGGACCTTCCCAGGGGGAGCTGAGCTTGTGTAGTCCTTCCGTGTTCTGGATACGAAAGAGGACGAGATCACCAACGTTGAAGGAGCGTTCCTTGACGTTGCGATCGTGGTAGCGTCGGATACCCTCCGAGTGCCGTCTTTCGATTGGACGAGGGCGGCGCAGCGAGCTTCTTCGAGGCTGTCGATGTCAACTCGTCTGCTGTCTTCGGAGACGCCTTCGTCGTAATCTTTGCATCTTGCGGCGAGTTCCATATGACATCGGCAGGGAGGATTGCTTCGGAGCCGTAGACCATGAAGTAAGGGGATTGCCCCGTTGGCTTGGAGGGCTGAGTACGTAGCCCCCAGAGTGTGTTGGGTAGTTCCTTGATCCACTTGCCTCCTTTAGAGTTAGCAGCGTCGTGTAGCCGCTTCTTGAGAGCGTCGAGCACCATCCGTTGGCGCGCTCGACTTGTCCGTTGGCCGAGGATGGGCAGGCGGGAGCGTATCGGACGTCGATCCCGGCTGTTCTCGCGGTACTCCCGCGAGCTGGTGGTTGTTGAAGTTGGAGCCCCGGATACGTGATGATGTGGTGGGGTAGTCCGTAGCGATGCACGAGTTCATCCGGGGAAGTCGAGTACTCTCGTCGGCCTTGGGGCATGTGGCCGGCTTGACCTCGATCCACTTGGTGAACTTGTCGATGGCCACCAATACTCTGTTGAAACCACCGGCGCGGTTGGCGGTGGCCGATCATGTCGAGGCCCCAGCAGGCAAAGGGCCAGGTTAGCGGTATGGTGACTAGCTTGTAGGCTGGAACGTGTTGCTACTTGGCGAAATGCGGCATCCTTGGCACCTTCGACGAGTTCTTCGGCGTCGCCCGGAAGCGGTGGGCCGGTCGAAAGCTCGTCGAAGGCCTTGCGACCGGCGTGCGGGAGGGACGCGTGGTTGCCGCGGATGCCCTTGTGGATCTCCTCCAAGATGTCCTTGCCTTCTTGCCGGGGACGCACTTCATGAGTACTCGGAAGATGCGCCCGCTTGTAAAGCTTGTCTCCCGACGAGGACGTAGGACTTGGCGCGGCGGATGAGCTGTTCGGCGAGTTCTTGTCGAGGGAACCTTCTGCTCGGCGAGGTAGTCGATGAAGGGTTGCCTCCGGTCCACGTCGATCATCATGACCTCTGTCCGGTGGTGGGTGTCTTCGGGACATTGGTCGGTGGCGCGGCTCGGGATGGATGGCGCGTGAAGCTCGTGAACGAAGACACCCGCCGGTACTTGAGCGCGGGTTGATCCAAGCTTCGAGAGAACGTTCGGCCGCAACGTTGTTGTCGCGGATGATGTGGTGGAACTCGAGACCATAGAACTTGTTCTCGAGCTTGCGGACTTCTAGGCGATGGCGTCCATGTTCTCCTTGTTGCGGTCCCGGGACTTGTTGACTTGGTTGATGACCCTCTGCGGAGTCGTCGTAGACTAGTAGCCGCTTGATGCCCAGTGAAGCCGCGGCGGGGCCCATGTAGGAGAGCTTCGTACTCGGCTTCGTTGTTTGAGACCTTCCAGAAGATCTGCAGGACGTACTTGAGTTGTTCGCCCGTTGGAGAGATCAGGAGTACCCCTGCACCTGCGCCCTCGAGGTTGAGTGAGCCGTCGAAGTACATCACCCAATGCTCTAGTCGCACAGTTGGAGTAGGTAGCTGATTCTCCCGCCACTCCGCCATGAAGTTGACTAGCGCCTGCGACTTGATGGTTGTGCGTGGCTTGAAGTCGATGGTGAGGGCGCCGAGCTCGACTGCCCACTTGGAGATTCTTCCAGTAGCATCTTGGTTCCGCAGGATGTCGCCGAGGGGGTAGTCGGTGACGACGGAGATCGAGTACTCCTGGAAGTAGTGTCGTAGCTTCCGCGAGGTGATGAGTACGCGTACGGGGAGCTTCTACACGGGCGATAGCGTGCCTTGGACTACGATAAGACCTCGGCGACGAAGTGGGCGGGGCGGGCCCGGGTAGGCGTGGCCGTCTTCCTGCCGCTCGGCAACGATGGCAGTACTGACCACATGAGTAGTCGCAGCGAGGTAGAGCAGTAGCTGTTCACCCTTGGGGGGAGCCGTGAGGACCGGCGGCTTCGATAGAAAGTCCTGGAGCTGGGCAAGGGCTTGATCCGCCTCTGGGGTCCACACGAACTTCTCTTGGTGCTTGAGTAGTTTGAAGAAGGGGAGCCCCCGTTCTCCAAGCTTCGAGATAAATCTGTTCAGTGCCGCCATGCACCCGGTCAGCTTCTGGACGTCTTTGATGCTCGTGGGAGCTTTCATGCTGGTGATGGCGGAGGTCTTCTCGGGGTTGGCTTCGATGCCGCGCTAGCTGATGATGAAGCCGAGTAGTTTACCCGAAGGTACGCCGAAGATGCACTTGTTCGGGTTGACCTTCCAGCGGTACTCGCGCAGGGACGCGAAAGTCTCTTCAAGGTCGTCGATGAGGGTACTGGAGTTTCTGGTCTTGACGACTACGTCATCCACGTAGGCTTCGACGTTCTTATTGAGTTGCCTCTTGAAGCAGGCCTGGATAGCTCGTTGGTAGGTGGCGCCATTGTTCTTCAACTTGAAGGACATGGTCGTGTAGCAGTATGTGCTAAACGGGGTGATGAACGCGGTCTTCTCCTGGTCTTCTTCCTTGATCGCGATCTGGTGGTACCCGGAGTAGCAGTCGAGGAAGCAAAGCAGGTCGCAGCCCGCCGTGGAGTCGATGACTTGATCAATCCGCGGCAACCCGAAGGGGTCCTTGGGGCAGTGCTTGTTGAGATCGGTGTAGTCGACGCACATCCTCCACTCGTTCGAGTTCTTCTTGCGGACGAGGACGGGGTTGGCGAGCCACTCAGGATGGAAGACTTCTCTGATGAAGCCAGCCGCGAGTAGTTTGGCGAGTTCCTTCTTGATGGCGTCCCGTCTGTCGTCGGCAAAATGTTGGAGGTGTTGTCGCTTGGGGGTGGCCTTAGGATCGACGTTGGGGCAGTGCGCAATCAGCTCCACAGGCACTCACCGGCATGTCCGTGGCTTCCACGCGAAGATGTCGCGGTTAGCCCGAAGGAAGCTGATGAGCGCGTCTTCCTATTTGGGGTCGAGGCCAGCCCCGATGGTGGTGGTCTTCTTGGGGTCGCTCGTTCCGAGGTCGATCGTCTTGACAAGAACCTCCTCGGTGGGCGAGGCTTGTTGGCGGCGTCGGACTTCTCGGGATGTCGAGTTCACTTGTAGCAAGCTTCTTCGACGCAGCGTAGACCTCCATCATAGCGTTCGGTACTTGATTCGTAGAAGCGATCTCCACGGCTTCTGTGTCGCAGTCGTGGGAGATCTTCAAGTCCCCTTGGAAAGAGAGTACACCCGCTGGGCTTGGCATCTTGAGTACCAAGTAGGTGTAGTGGGGCACCGCCATGAACTTGGCGATGGCCGGTCTGCCGAGGATGGTGTGGTAGGAAGTCTCAAAGTCCGCGACCTCGAACTTGATGTACTCAGTACAGTAGTTGTCCCGAGATTCCCTGAAGGTAACTGGCAGGACCACTGAGCCCAGTGGGATAGCCGCGTTGCCGGGGACGATGCCGTAGAAGGGCGTGTTGCTCTTGGTGAGCATGTGGGTGATGTCGAGCTTCATCTTCTTCAAGATCTTGGTGAAAAGGACGTTGAGCCCGCTTCCACCGTCGATGAGGACCTTGTTGAGCTTGGAGCCCGCGACCACTGGCTTCAGGACGAGGGGGAAGCGCCCTGGTTCGGAGAAGCTGGTCCATTGATCCGCGCGGGAGAAGGTGATGGGTACCTCTGACCACCTGAGAGGGGTCAGGACCGCTGGTTCAATGCTCATGACTTCTCGACGGGTAGCCTTCTGCTCCCGCCTGCTGGGTAGTCCGCCGAAGAGGACATTGACGGTCTTGTCGGGATCCTGGAAGTCGTTGTTGTCGCCGTCCTTCTTCTTGCCCTTTTTGTCGTGAGGGTGCGGTGGCTCTGGCGTATCCTTGAGTGCATGCCTGAGTTGGTAGCACTGCTCGGTAGTGTGGTTGCCGTTTGGATGCCACGGGCACTTCTGCTTCAGCAAGTATTTGAAACCATCAGAGTTCTTCTTCGAGTTCTCCTTCGCAGGGCGCTGAATAACCGCGACAGTGTTGTCTGGCTTGCGCTTGCGGTTGGGACCCGAGTAGTAGTTGTTGTTGTTGTTGCTGTTGCGACTGCTTTGGTTCGCGTTGTTGCTGCTGCCGCCGCCCGCGTTCTGCTTGGTCTTGCCATGGATGGCGTCGTACTTGGCGTTGGCCTTGTCTTCTTCATCCACCCAGGACGTGATCATGTCCTTGAGGTGCGGGATGGACTTGGGGCGGCGGCGACCGAAGTCTTCAAAGGTGCGGCGATGGTAGAGGCCGTCTTGGAAGAGGTCGATAACCTCCTTGTTGGTGACGTCGACCACGGTGGCGCGCTTGTCGAAGAAGCGACGCATGTACTTGCGGAGGGTCTCGCCTTGTTCCTGCTTGACCATGGCCAGGTCCATGCGAGTACCCGATCGACCCATGGCGCCCGCGAAGTTGCTGGTGAACTGCTCCTTCAGCTGGTCCCACTTGTCTATCGAGTGCTTGTCCAGTGACTCGAGCCATGTGAGTGGAGCTTGGTCAAGGCAGAAGGGGAAGTAGAGGCACTTGGTGTCGTTGTTGCCGCCAGCGTTCTCGATGGAGAGGGTGTAGCACCGGAGCCACTGGATGGGGTCCTGCTTCGCGTCGTACTTGGTGATCCTCAAAGGCTTGAACTTGTCGGGGAGGAGCAAGTTGCGAAGTCAAGGTGAGAAGGCGGGGAAGCCGTCGTTGTCGCCTACGGTGGTCGACTTCTTCCGCCGCAGCTCCTCAATCTTCTGGCGGGCGTCGTAGCCGCCCTGTGAGGTGCCAGAGGCGTGGCTGTTCGCGTGGTCTCGGCCGCCGCGACTGCCGCCGCCACCAGCCCTCCTGTTGGCTCCATGGTTGGAGCTTCCGTCGTCGCTGCCGCCGCCGTCAGGGTCATGGCCACTGCCGCCGGCCGGAGCACGGTGAGGGACGACTTCGCGGTGGCTGTTGCCACCCTGTGGGGGTCCACCGGCGTTGGGGCGAGTGCGGTTGGGTTGAGCGGGGAGCTCAGCTTGAGTACGGTTGGGACCATTGTTGGCGCTGCGACTTGTGGCTTCGTTGTCGCGGTGCCTGGCGGGGGGAGGTTGGTTGACCCTGTTGTCGACCCGCATGAAGTAGGCGTCTTCAGCGAGCTTGGCGATGACCTCTCCAACGCGTATGCCCTGAGCCTGGCGTGCGATCGCTGTGATCGACATGAGGCATTGCTCAGGGGTAGTGTGTACTCTGCTCTCGATCGCCTCGAGAGCTTCCGCAAGGTTGCGGACGGGGAAGTTGTCGCGGAGGCGTCGGCGACGTTCGCTGCGCTTCCGGTTACGCTCGCGTCGAGCGTCTCTGTCTGCAGGGGTCTCATTTGCTGGAGCATCAGCAGAGAGCTCGTCGGAGGAGATGTCTTCAAGGTACTTGTCTTGGGCCGTCCCTGAAGGTCCCGGGTTGTCGCCGGCAGCCATGAAGACTTGGCGATCGGGGGTGCGAGGGCGGACTCGAAACCGCCACCTCAGTTGGGGTGTTCGAGTCAGCTCGGGCAAGTGGTGTTCCCTCCTGGAACGGTAGTGAGTCGATGTAGGCGACGTAGCGTGAGTCTCCACTTATCAGGTCAGCAGGCTTGCGGTCTGGCTAGTAGACGAATCTCCCGGCCGGTGTGGATGTTATAACTAGCCCAGAGGCCGGCCCTGACAGGGGATGCTCAGTGGACTTGTCCTCGGACTCGAAATCCTCAGGGTCTGACCCGAAGTCGAACTCGTATGCGGGGTTCGAGTAGAACTCGGCGAGAGGGTTGGAGTCCGAAGCGTGGCCGGGGCGGTGTCGGAGTCCGAGTTGTACTCGGGTACGGGCTCCTTGCCGGCCCGTCGCGAAGAGGGAGACCCCGTGCGGGCCCGGTTCAGGATGCGGGGGCCACGCGTGGAGCGCTCGCGGAGTGGTGGGACCGCATGCGATGGCTGAGCAGCTGGCTCGCATGCGATAGCCCATGGGACGTCGAGTTCGAGTTGGAAGCGGACTCGAGCTCGAAGTCAGCGTGATGGTTGAAGAGCGAAATTTTGCTGAAATTGACAGCGAGTTCGCCTGTGACAACTTCAGGAAGCGTCACGAGGCCAGTCTTCGGGTTGGGCGGCATGGTGATGCGGCGCTGGAAAGAACCCGTGCCGTCTGCAGTGCAGACCCAGGTGCCGAACACGAAGGTGTCGCCGCGGTTGAAGGCGACAGTTGGCTTGAAGTAGACTGGAGCCATCGAGTTCGCCATGTGATCTCGGGCGAGAGCCCCCTACAGCGCGCCGGTGTCGGTGTTTTAGACCGGCAACCTACTAAGGGGAGTACCCGAAGTAGATGAATGTGGCCTCGCCGAGATCGGTAACTCGAAGGAAGAGACACGTGGCACACAATTTAGACAGGTTCGGGCCGCGAGGTGCGTAATACCCTACGTCCTGTATGCTGTGTAGCTCTGGATTGATTGGGCATGATTACAAGATGGTGTAATAGTGCGCAGTGGATTGGATGAGATCCCAGAGAAGGGTCCCTGCCTTGCCATATATAGTCCGGGAGGCAGGGTTACAAGTCGGAGTAGGGAGAGAGTACTAGTCGAGTACGTCTAGGAGTCTTCCATACAGTGCAGGACATGTACAGCTTCCTAACCGAGTACTTCTCCTCCGTAGTCCTTGTGCTCCACGCCATCAGGCGCCGTGTAGCGCAAGCTGGGTAGTCCCAGGGGCCCACCGAGTAGTCGGTCTTGGTACCCACCGAGGTAGTGGGCCCAGGGAGGTCCATACGACACCTGGGACTACCCGACTTGCGCTGCACGGCACCTGATGACGTGAAGCACAAGGACTACGGAGGAGAAGTATCCGGTTAGGAAGCTGTACATGTCCCGCACTGTATGGAAGACTCCTAGACGTACTCGACTAGTACTTTCTCCCTACTCCGACTTGTAACCCTGCCTCCCGGGCTATATAAGGCGAGGCAGGGACCCCTCTCTAGACATCTCATCTCATGGAGTACAATTGCACCATCTACGCAGCATACAGGACGTAGGGTATTACGCACCTCGCGGCCCGAACCTGTCTAAATTGTGTGCCACGTGTATCTTCCTTCGAGTTACCGATCTCGGCGAGGCCACATTCATCTACTTCGGGTACTCCCCTTAGTAGGTTGCTGGTCTAAAACACTGACACTCGCCTTCTCATCAACTCCCTGGAGCACCTCGGTATCACTGAGCGCCCGAGGTACTACAACAGAGAGTACGAGCAACTCGGCACTCTCCGCTGTAGGGTGGTCCTCTCCGTCGCCAGAAGCAACCGCCACGCCAATATCGAGCCATGGTGCGTGACCGCCACAGGGTTTCGACATCGAGACACCTACCCCTTGGCCCTCAGAAAAGCCCTTCGCTACCAGTGTCGGATCTACGAGGAACACCTCGTCCCCACACCGATGAGGTATTTTCCTCCCGCCATCAGAACCCCAGTCTGTCAGGCACACATGAGAAACCTGGAATGACACCGCCACCAAGAAGACCTGCTGTACCACATAGTTTCCTACCTCGTCACCCTGGACAAACTCTTTGATGACCAAGCCAAGCTCTTGAGGGAGCAAATCAGTCGGGCCGAGCAAGCTGAAGTCACAGTGAGGATGCACCAAGTCTGAGTGGCTCAAGCTGAAGCAGGGACCGCAGCCGCCATAAGCAATGAAGCTGTTGCCCACGAAAGCCTCAGGCAGATCCAAGACCAGCGCATGCAGGAATGGACCAACAGTGGAACACCCGTTCCGGCTATTGGAGAAGCACAAGTCTTGCTTGGGACACCCCATGTATGATGGGGAGGAACTATCGAAGCCCCGCCAGCACCACTGGTGGTTACCGAACAACCGACGGTGACCGCGGAAGCTGCAGCACAGCCCTAAGAGAATGGAAACCCTGAGGGCGAGGACGACGATGAGCTGCTCATTCCGCAAGAAATGCACTCAACCCCAGAAGATGGCTCTCCTCGCGAGTAGCATACCCTTGTTGCCCTGACCCAGGAATTGAAGCCGTGTTGGTCCGAGTTTAGAGTCGCACCCTTAGCTCTTGTCGTAGTACTGAGTCATGTAATGTGTCCGCGTAGTGTCAGTCGCGTAGTCGGGATGTATCCTCCTCACTTGTCTGTAATAAAAATTTGTTTGTGCTTGTTTGTTTGCTATGTGTGTGCTTGCCGGCAGGAGTAGACCCTGCCTTTTCAAAAAAGAAATTCGTCATAATCCACTTAAACATCACATAAAAACTATATCTCTTAGAAACCCGCTCTTTTATAGATGGTTTCCAGGCGCCCTGCTAGGACCCACCAAGGCTCCGGTTGTATGGACACTCAAGGATCGCAAGCCGATCGAAGGGAGTGCCTTAACCACCAAGAAGTGAACCAAGGCGAAGATGGAGGAGAGAACGTTGTCCTGCCACCGCCACCCCCTCCCGTAGAACTGGCACAAGTTCTGGCCAACCAGACCCTGCTGATGGAGCCATATTCAATGTCGTCAACCGTCCAAGGCCCCGGGTTCTGGGCATGAATGAGAAGCTGATATAGTTCCTCAGGATGAAGCCACCCACTTTTGGCGGGTCCGTGAATCCCTTGGATGCAGATGACTGGCTAAGAGCCATTCTAAGGGAACTGGAGCCCTTCAACTGTGAGGACCGAGACAAGGTTCTTCTGGCCACTCACCAGCTCACCGGGTCAGCCTTAGCCTGGTGGGAAAACTACTGTGCAGCAGCCAAGGATCCCTCTGCCATCACTTGGGTTGAGTTCGTGGAAGAGTTTCGCCGCTACCACATCCCAGAAGCCATGTGGAGCGTAAGGTGGATGAGTTCCGTGAACTCCGCCAGGGCAACAAGTCCGTGGAGGAGTACACTTACCAGTTCATAGAGCTGGCTCGTTATGCCCCAGAAGAAGTGGACAAGGACTCCAAGAAGCGGGAGATGCTCAAGAAGGGATTGACTCCAGAGCTGAGGACCCTGCTTACCCCTTTGATCTACCCAGATTTCAACACCCTCATGAACATGGCCATACTCACAGAGAGAGCCAGGGCAGAAGAGAAGAAAGAGAACAAACACAAGTTCATGGAGCACAAGGCCCAACAGCAAGAACGCTCCCAGAGGCAGAGAAGCTTCGAACACCCCATGTCCAGGTTCCAAGCCCCCATGCAGTACAGAACCCAATCCCAAGCCACGGGCTCGCAAGGCCCCAGAACCCAGTTCAAACCATACAACAACCAGAACACCATGAAGCCCCCACAAAGCAACACTAGCCAAGTCACTGCCAACAACAGCAATAACAACTCCAGGGTGTGTTTCAACTGCCATGAAACGGGACACTTCATTGCCAACTGCCCATATGCCAAAAAGCCGACAGCCTCAGCCTTCTCCAACTCAGTGAAGGGGCCAAGACCGCTCGCATCTGGAGCCAACCACGTGCCGGTTTGTAGCAACAACAACTTTGGCAGTAACAACAACCAGCAGATGAGGCAGCCCCAGCAGTCTTATGGACGAGCCCGCGTCAACCACATCAACACACAGGAGGTTCAGGAAGCACAAGGCGTAGTGCTCAGTGAGTTCCTGGTCAGCTCAGTCCTCGCAACTATATTATTTGATTCAGGAGCATCGCACTCATTCATATCCTCAAGTTTGTGGAAAAGCATAGCATACCTATAGTATTACTAAAAGCACCCCTATTAACTCGAACGCCCGGAGGTGACATCAAGTGTCAACTGGGATGCCCCTGGGTAAGGATCATTTTAAGTGGGGTAGAGTTCCTAGCGGACTTGGTAGTACTGAAGTCCAAGGGAATAGATGTGATCCTTGGGATGGATTGGTTAAGCCAACACCATGGCCTTATAAGTTGCACCGATAAGGTAGTGCACCTAACCAACCCAGATGGAATACGAGTGACCTGCCATACCTGAGGACACAGACCAAACATAATGGTTTTTAACATGGAAGCCCAGTCCACAGAGGACGTCCCAGTAGTGCGAGAGTATCCAGATGTGTTTCCCGAAGAACTCCCCGGAATGCCACCAGATAGGGATATAGAGTTCGTCATCGACCTTATTCCCGAAACCTCTCCCATAGCCAAGAGACCTTATAGGATGGCAACCCCTGAGTTGGCAGAATTGAAGAAGCAGCTAGGGGAACTCCAGCGAAGTGGATTTATTAGACCAAGCTCATCGCCATGGGGAGCCCCAGTGCTCTTCGTAGAAAGGAAGGACAAGAGCATGAGAATGTGCGTGGACTATCGCTCGCTGAACGAAGTTACTATCAAAAACAAGTACCCCCTCCCCAGGATAGATGATCTATTCGACCAGATGAAAGGAGCCAAGTATTTTTCGAAGGTGGATTTAAGGTCAGGATACTACCAACTCAAGATTAGGGAAAGTGACATCCCCAAGACCGCCATTGTCACCCGTTACGGGCAGTATGAGTTCACAGTGATATCCTTTGGACTCACCAACGCACCAGCGTATTTTATGAACCTCATGAATAAGGTGTTTATGGAAGAGCTGGACAAGTTTGTCGTAGTCTTCATTGACGACATACTTGTTTACTCCAAGAGTGTGGAGGAGCATGAGCAGCATCTTCGAGTAGTGATGGGGAAACTAAGGGCAAACAAGTTGTACGCTAAGTTCAGCAAGTGTGAGTTCTGGCTGGAGAAAATATCTTTCCTTGGGCATATTCTGACTGCGGAAGGAGTAGCAGTAGACCCCGGGAAAGTAGAAACAGTCTCCAACTGGCAACAACCGACCAATGTGAGCGAGATCAGAAGCTTTCTTGGTTTAGCAGGGTTCTACCGGAGGTTCATTGAAGGATTTTCCAAGATTGCCCGACCCATGACGGAGTTGCTCAAGAAGGACAAGAAGTTCAACTGGACTGAGTCGTGCGAGAGAAGTTTCCAGGAGTTGAAGAGAAGATTGACCACAGCCCCAGTGCTGACCTTGCCAGACATTCAATGGGATTTTGTCGTATATTGCGACGCATCCCTACAAGGGTTGGGATGTGTTCTCATGCAAGATGAGAAAGTAGTGGCATATGCTTCCCGGCAGCTCAAACCCCATGAGCGGAATTATCCCACCCATGATTTGGAGTTTGCACCCGTAGTGCATGCCCTTAAAATTTGGAGACATTACCTGATTGGGAATAAGTTCGAGATCTATACCGACCACAAGAGCCTAAAGTACATCTTCACCCAGCCCGACCTGAACCTAAGGCAAAGAAGGTGGTTAGAGTTAGTCAAAGATTATAACCTAGAAATTCACTACCACCCAGGGAAATTCAACGTAGTGGCAGATGCCCTAAGCCGAAAATCCTACGAGAAGGCAGTACCCAAGAGTACCCAGTTGCAAGAGGAAATGGCACGACTCAACGTGCACATTGTTCCTCAAGGCTACGTCCGCCAACTAAGTGTTCAGCCTACCTTAGAGGAGAAGATCCGGAAGGCCCAAGAGACCGATGAAAACCTGATGAAGATCCGCAAACACACAGGAGAGAACAAGGCCCCGGACTTTAGAGTGGATGATCAAGCCACACTGTGGTATAAGAATAGGATATGCGTGCCTGAAGGCGGAGATTTCCGACAGACCATCATGGATGAGGCACACAACTCGGCATATTTCATCCATCTGGGATCTGCCAAGATGTATATGGATTTAAAGCAGAAGTATTGGTGGAATGGAATGAAAGCGGACATTGCCCGATTCGTCGCCCACTATGACACTTGTCAAAGGATTAAAGCTGAACATCAGAAACCTGCAGGACTGTTACAGCCTTTACCCATCCCAGTGTGGAAATGGGATGAAATAGGCATGGACTTTGTAGTAGGTTTGCCAAAGACTCAGAAGGGACATGATTCCATATGGGTAATAATAGACCGACTCACTAAGGTCACCCACTTTTTACCCGTACGCACCACTTACGGAGGGAAGAAGTTGGCAAAGCTCTACATAGAAAACATAGTGAATTTGCATGGAGTACCTAGTAGGATAGTCTCAGACAGAGGGACCCAGTTTACCTCTAGATTTTGGAAAAGCTTGCATAAAGCCATGGGTACCAAGCTGGATTTTAGCTCAGCATATCACCCGCAGACAGATGGACAGACCGAGAGGGTAAACCAAATTTTGGAAGACATGTTGAGAGCATGTGTCCTCACCTATAGCAAAGACTGGGAACAAAGTCTGTCGTATGCAGAATTCTCCTACAACAACAGCTATCAGGCGAGCCTAGGAATGTCACCGTTTGAGACCTTATATGGGAGGAAATGTAGAACACCCTTGATGTGGTCAGAAGTGGGAGAACGTGCCCTGGTTGGGCCCGCACTTATAAAGGAAGCCGAGGAACGAGTAGCCGAGGTCCGAGAAAAGTTGAAAGCCGCCCAATCCCGACAAAAGAGCTATGCAGATAAGAAGAGGCGAGAAGCAAGCTTCAATCCTGGAGGTTTCGCTTACCTCAAGGTTTCACCTATCCGAGGGACTCGGAGATTTCAAGTGCACGGAAAGTTGGCCCCTCGGTACATTGGACCATACAAAGTGCTGAAGAGGGTCGGCGCAGTAGCATACCGATTGGAGCTACCAGAAGAGATGTCAGATATACAGCCAATGTTTCATGTCTCCCAATTACGAAGATGTTTGAAGGTCCTTGAAGAGAAGCGAGTACCGGTAGAGACCATTGATCTACAGCTAGACCTTAGGTACCAGGAAGTGTCCATCAAAATTTTGGACACAGCGGTCAAAAGAACAAGAACATCAGAAGTACGGGTGTGCAGAGTCCAATGGAGCAGACACGGAGTAGAAGAAGCCACGTGGGAACGAGAGGACGCGTTGAAGAAAGAGTTTCCTCACCTGTTCGAGAACTAGCCGAATCTCGAGGGCGAGATTCATTTTAAGTGGGGTAGGTTTGTAACGCCCGCGTTTTTAGCTCCTAATAAAAAACCTACTAAATCACGCAAAACTTTCCCGTTGAGCTCATTATTCCCCTTTGAAGCCCCGATCATCCTTCCCCTCTCTCACACTTGGCGCGCATGCCGCGAATCTTGCAGGCACCGCCCGCACTCGGGCCGTCGCCCAGCGTGCCGCCCCAACGCCGCCGTCGGCCACCACGCCGGGAATCCCGCACCCGCCGCGGTCCCGCCGGCCGGCCCGCCTCACCATCACCACCGTTCCGGAATTAACGCCAGTATCTGAAAAACCCAGAAAAAATCCGCAAAAATCCTTCTTCACCTCCCTCCTAATTTCCCTAGAATTTCTCCTAATTTTTCTAAACTTTTCCTATTTCGCTTCTTTTCCTTTTCCTATTTTTCTTTTCTTCCTTTTCTCCTTTTCCTTTCTTATTTTATTTTCTTCTCTTTCCTTTCTTTTTCCCCTTCCTTCTTCTTCCTTCAGCTCTCCCCCGCGCACGCCCTGGCCCCTGGTCCAGCGCCGCCCATCCCCTGACTCCCACGCCGCCCCCCCCCCTGCGGCCCGCGCGCCCGGCCGACCAAGTCGCCGGCGCGAAGACGCCATCGCCCCCGCGCCGCCCGCGGGGCCCCCGCCCGAGCCGCGGCCTGGCAACCGGCGACCGCCATTACGGCTATGCTCGACCGGTCACGCCACCGCACCGCGACACCGTACTCCCCCCCCTCCGCGGCCACAGCAACTCTGCACGACGCGTCAAGTCCAACAGCACCCAATCCACCGCGAATCCCGGCCAAGGCCTCACCAGTGAGTCAACGGCGGGATATTTCCCAACCGCCATTGCCGGCCATCGAAGCTCCTCGAGCTCAAAAAAATCCCCGCCCGAACCGCCTTACTCTACCTATAAAAAGGGGTCGGTCGCTCCCCGGACTGCCACTCACCACCACGGCCACCTTCTCCCCTTGCTTGAGCACCGGAGCACCGTCGCCCCAAGCCCGCCACCTCCCAGTCCGCCGCCGCCCAGGGAACCGCCTCCGCGTGCCACCACCGCCCAAGGTAGGTAGGGGAATCGGTTCCCCGTGAAGCCCTCGTCGTTTTGCCCCACTGCCCGACCGCCGTCGGGGCCTGGCTCACTGGCAATAGCCATCGGCCGGCCACCTCCCGACTTGCCTCCCTCACCCTCTCTGTTCTGAACTGAAGGGGAGGAGGAAGATGGCCTTTTGGCAAAAAACCCTTGCCCTCTTCTCTTTTCCCACCTGAGCCCCCTCCTCTCTATTCCCTCTCTCTCTCTTTCTTCCAAATTAAACCCTAACCCTTAAACTATTCCACCAAAACAACCTTGCCCTTTATAAATAGGCCCCTAGGCTATTATAGTTAGACCCTCACCCGATCTAAATATTATAATTAGGCCCTTCAACCCTAATTACTAGTAGCACCTTAAATTCTTAATTAATCTTAAAACCCCTTTTACCCATCATTTTATGCGTGACTTTAATTCAAATCGTACCCAAACTCCCTCACACCCGTGCCGGGTATACCGCTACCGATCCATCACCCAAAACCCCCTGCATAATATTTATTCCTCTATTTTATCTAATTACCTTCCTTGAGCTCAGCCGGAAAAATTGTGTGTGTTTATATTGATTGCATGCGTGCTTGTGTGCGCTATAGCCGATAGAGTGAACGAAGGAGGGTACCACGAGCCGGAGCTTGGAGCCTAGTACTGCGAGCAGGAGCCCGAGATCCCGAACTCCGAGCCGGAACTCCCCGAGGACTTCGAAGACGGCAAGTTCAATCTCATCCTTTGATGCATGCTTTGGTCCCAGTTTTATAAACACCACCCTATACCCATTTTATAAATTGCATATTGTTTTACTGCAAAAACCTGGTAGGATAGCCACCCATGATTGCTATGATTGACCTTTGTTTGGCCTAAATGAGTGCTTTAAAAATGTGTGAGTGCTTTAAAAATGGGAATGGGACATTTAGGAAATGAGTAAAGAACTGGGTAGACAGGATGGACGTGTGTGTCAGGAGTGTGGGTGAGCTCGTACCTGTGTGGTTGGGCATGTTGGGAGTTGTCCATCTTGTCATTAAGGACCGGGTTGCGTGACATCTCACCTGACCCAAATCATCGTACAACCACTCGACCGTTGTATGTGGCAACGGCTTAGCATAAACCCCACTAGTTAATCTACTTGCCATCTGGTGTGCGGGTGAGCGGCGGGAGACCAAGGAGTAGGGGTACGCTCTGTGTGAGGTACGCCCTGGTTATGTGAGATAACCCCTTGGTTGCTCCCGTGGTGGCTCGTAGGGTTAGCTAAGGTGGGTAATGGCTTTGATAGGATCCGCGCCGGCACTAAGGTGTTCGTGTGGCGGTACCCTACTTGTGGGTAAAAATGTACAACCTCTGCAGAGTGTCAAACCTATTCGAATAGCCGTGTCCACGGTATTGGACGAGTCAAGTTGTGGTCACAAAACTAGTGTTTGGGGTTTGGGATGTTTTCATGGCGTGAGTTGTTTTCTGGAATGGCGTGTGGCTGTGTGCCTGGGCTACTGCGGACGGGGAGTCCGGTAGTGCCCAATTGGTTTTCCCAAAGCAACTGAGTTACTGGGGTTATAAAATTGTTTGTGAAAACCATTTTTCGGAAATGAACCCCTGCATTAGTAAATGTGTTTGCAAATAAACCTTAACCTGATCCTTGTTATATCATGTGCATGACCTGCTTATAAGCCCCTCCGTGGGTGGGGTTGAACTTGTTGAGTACGTATGTGCTCACCCTTGCTTAACTAACTATTTTTCAGAGGAGGATCCCGACTTCGTCCCCGAATATGTTGAGTAGGTCGCTGCCCTACACCCAACCGTGCCTGTGTACCCAGGGCTTCCACAGAGCGCTTCCATGGTGTGGTACTCTAATGAGGCTTTAGAAGCCTTCACGATTGTAGTTTGGTCTTTAGCACTTGTGTTGTTCCTTGTGGCATTGGCACTCCCGTGCCCACTATGCTGTCGTGATGTAAGAGACTGAACCACTTGTTGTAATAAATGTGTTGCCAGCCTCCTGGGACTGGTATTTGTGTCACATTTAGTCACCTCTGATGGGGGGACGCTTCAAGTCCTAATATCCCTTGTTTGAGTGCCCTGATATGTTACTTAAAATATGCCAATCATTGATGGTAATGAACAATAATGCTCATAGGTTGAAGTTGTCTTCCTTATCCTCATCCCACACACATACACCTTCTTTCTTCCATAGCAATAATAGTTCATCGATAAATGGTCTTAGATACACATCAATGTCGTTGTCGTGTTGTTTTGGACCTTGGATTAGCACCGGCATCATAATGAACATTCTCTTCATGCACATCCAACCAGGAAGGTTGAACATGCATAGGGTCATAGGACAAGTGTTATGACCACTGCTAAACTCACCAAATGGATTGAAACCATCTGTGCTTAAACCAAATCTTAAGTTTCTTGCATCCTTAGCAAAGTCTTTGTATTTTTTATCAATCTTTCTCCAGTTAGACCCATCTGTCGGATGTCTCAACATGTGGTCTTGCTTACGATCCTCTTTGTGCCATGTCACCAACTTAGCATATTCTTTGATCCTGAACAAACGCTTCAAATGTGGTATTATAGGAAAATACCATAACCTTCGTTGGAACTTTCGTCATCTTGGGAGGTGTCCCCTCGAGAGCACCAGGATCTTCATCTCTCCGGATCTTATAATGTAGCGCTTTGCACACAGGACAAGTTTCCAAATTATCGTATTCCTTGCCTCGATATAGGATGCAATCATTAGGGCAGGCATGGATCTTGTGAACCTCCAACCCCAGAGGGCACACAGTTTGTTTCGCTTCATATGTTGTCAACGGTAATTCATTGTTCTTGAGATGCTTGTCCTTCACAATTTTTAGCATCCCCTCAAATGCCTTATCAGACACACCATATTTTTCCTTCCATTGCAACATTTCTAGTGTAGTACCAAGCTTTTTGTGACCTTGTTTGCAATCTGGGTATAGTAGTTTTCTGTCATCTTCTATCATACGCTGCAGCTTTGCCTTTTCTTTATCATTTTCGCAGCCCCTATGCGCATCTTGTAGAACATGACCAAGATCATCAACATGGTCATCTTTCGGTATCTCTTCTTCATCAACATCTTCCATTAAAGTATCCACAAAAGCTTGACCCGCGGCCCAGTTCGGAATGTTACTATCATCCTCTTCTTCTTCGTTGTCTTCCATCAGAACCCCTCTTTCACCGTGCTTGGTCCAAACCACATAGTTCACCATGAATCTGTTTTTAATCAAGTGGAGGTGAAGAGTCCCCTAGTCAGAGTAGTCTTTGTCGTTTCTGCATAGAGAGCATGGACAACACATGAATCCTTTTGGGTTCTTGTTGTCTTCGGACACTTCGAGAGAAGCATGCATGCTAGCAATGTACTCCGGGGATCGTCTATCGGCGTTCATCCATTGCCGATTCATCTGCATCATATTAAGTCCAAATTTTTTTGAATTGTAATAAACAAGACAAAGATGAAGAAGGGTGAGTTTGATGATGTATTTTGTTATGAGCTGGATGATGAGAACTGGAGGTCTACCTACATACTTCCTGAACATGTTAATCATTTCAAGACAATACGTGAATTCATAAATGTGTTTAAAACAAAGGTTCAAAAGCTAGAAGTTGACAAGTTTCAGCTTGGGACTTGTACTCATTTCCATTAATGTCGCTACAATCATCGGATCCTATGTGAACTACAACCATCTGGCCATTTGTTGTGATACAACGACATACAAAGGTCGCTTGATGGCTATATTTTATCTCCATTATTAATGACCATATTTTTTATAAACTAACTTCTACAAAATTAGATAAATGTAAAATTAATAATTAGTTATATGTATCATTATATCAAAAAGAAAACAAGACAAAGATGAAGAAGGGTGAGTTTGATGATGTATTCCGTTATGAACTAGATGATGAGACTTGAAGGCCTACCTACATACTTCTTGAACATGTTGACCATTTCAAGACAATATGTGAATTCATAAATGTATTTGAAGTAGAGGTTCAAAAGCTATAAACTGACCCATTTCATCTTGGGACTTGTACTCATTGCTATTAATGTCACGACAATCATTGGATCCTATGTGAACTACATGCATCTGGCCATTTGTTGTGATACAATGACATACAAAGGTCACCTGATGGCTATTTTTAAGCTCCATTATTAATGACCATATTTTTTATAAACTAAATTCTAAAAAAATACCTAAATGTAAAATTAATAATTAGATATCATTATATCAAAAAGTAAAATTCAATTATCTCTACATCAAATTAAAGGATAACAAGAGAATGATAGTATCTAGCTAACCACATTTTTTCTAAATCTATAGTATATAAAAACCTCATCTCTTATTAGATCCTCCTACCTAATAATTGAGATTTCTATTTTATCCATGTATAAAACATAAAAAAAAATTAATCACAACAAATGAAGGGAGAAAGAAGAATCAAACCTTGGCAACACTTCAAAGGAGAAACCTTCACATTGATGAAGAAAAATTCAGTAGCACCTCTCTAAGGTTGAGGCACCATGGAGGAGGAGCTTGAGCTCTAGGTGAGAAGAATGGCTCTAGCAAGAGCAAGAAGAAGAAGAAGAAGAAGAAGAAGAAGAAGAAGAAGAAGAAGAAGAAGAAGAAGAAGAAGAAGAAGAAGAAGAAGAAGAAGAAGCTGGATTTATAGGGCCGGCCTTTAGTCCCGGGTGGTGTCACCACCCGAGACTAAAGGGAACCCTTTTGTCTCGAGTGGTAACACCACCTGGGACTAAAGCATTAGCACTGTGTGGAGTTAGCAACCGAGACTAAAGGGGCACCCATTAGTCTTGGTTGGTAACACCACTCGGAACTAAAAGCCTACGTCAATCATTGCTAGAAATAGACGTTGGGAGGCAACCTTTTTGTCACGATTGGTTTTACCAATCGGGACTAAAGGGGGGCGCCTCCCGCACCCATTTTGGGCCACGTCTACGAAAGGCCTTAAGCCCCGGCTCCAAAGTTGAACTGGGACTAAGGGGCGTACAGAAGCCTCCCGCTCTACCAGTGTTATAGTCCCTGGGTAATTTGTTCCAAAAGGAATGCAAATAATGTACATTTTTTGAAACATTGATGAGTAAATATTGGTTTAAAAGTTTTCAGATATAATATTATCAGGCTAGTTTCAGTGCACAATGAAAGTTCTTATAACCTCCCCCCCCCCCCCCCCCCGTTTGCCCTCCTCCTCGCGTTTCACGGGACGCGTGTTGCATAGAAGTCGCACCAGCGCCCCTAGACGTTTTGCAAAAAGACCCCGACATTTCTAAAATTGCAAAGAACCCCCTCAACCAAAACCTACCTTCCCTACTCTCTCACCCCGTGTCGTCATCCCATCCCTATCTCACCCCCTTTCCCTGCTCTTCATCTCATCACCACCACCTTCCCTCCTCTTTCACCCTTCCTACCCACCTCCTCCGCCGCCATCCAGCCTGCTCGTCACCCAAGCAGAGAGTCGTCATCCCATGCTGAGGCCCCCAAATCTCAGGCGGACATGTCACGCCCCTCCCTTGCTCCCTCCTCCCGCGACAAGACCCATCGGGCTCAAATGGAGGCACCATTGTTGGGAACTCCAAGCTGCACACCCATGCCCTGGATCTAGGTCCTCACACAAGGGTCCCCTTCCCTCCCCCATCACATCCCGAACACTAGCCCTCCACTCTCCTCCCCGCCTCTGCCCTCCTCTCTCTCTCTCTCTCTCTCTCTCTCTCTCTCTCTCTCTCTCTCTCTCTCTCTCTCTCCGATGCAGGTCAAGGTGATGGCGGGCCAGGAGAGTCATTGCATAATTGTACGTAATTGTACAACATGAGTCATTCCTTAGGAAAGGGGCCCGTAGAGGGGCGATAAGGGAAGAGGAGTTGCACGCAAATATGCAGGGCGAGGAAGGTAGGATGCAGGACTATATATCTTTTGCAGATACGAAAGCGAAGCTGTTAAATGTAAGTTTTTTCCCTCAGATAAGATTTTGATATTAATGGACTTTTTGGAGTTGCTATAATGACTGGTAGTATGTTGTTTTCTTCTCAGTTTCACCTCCTCAAATTACATGATGAGATTACTTGGACTTGTTTTAAGGCCCATTTGGTTAACCTGTCTAAAAAATGTGTATTGTCTAATAGGGGTGTCTACATTTTAGAAGACACCCTAGGTTTGGATGTACTCCCTTCTTTTCAAAATACTTATCATTTTGAATTTTCGAAATACATTCCTACAACTATGTATCTATACATATGAAATGGAGGGAGTATTGTCTAAAACTGTCTACAATGTATTTAATGATGTACTCAAAGACTAAAGTACCCTCCTTCTGCTTCTGAAAGGGATTTGCTCTGAGGCAATAAATGAGGGAGGGGGAGGAAAGCAGGGGGTTTTAGACGGTTTTAGCACCTCTTTAGATGCTAAATATGCTAAAGTGTTTTAGACAACTTTTAGATTAGTAGTTTGGTACATTAGACAATAAAGTGTTTTAACCACTTTGGCACTATGAAACCAAACACCCCCTCGGTTATATTATGTGTAGCATCGACTGATGCAATAATCTTGTAGATTGAAAGTATAATGATACTTTTCCGTAAAATAGTATATTGATACTTGTGTTGTTTACCACAAAAATATAAAATATATAGAGGGAATTCCATATATGACACTAATTCTTATTTGATATTACAGATTTTGAACATTCCTATCTTATACTGAATGGAACATTTAGTTTTATTTGTTTGTTATTTGGTAATACCGTTAATCAATAAACAATAAATCGTGGATTCCCTTATTTTCTTGATTTAAATAATATCAAAATTATCTTAAAACTATGAGATTTATTATAGTGAGATAACAAATAGAGATGAACTCGTTTTACATAAAAACAAATATCATTTGACATTTTGAAACAAAAATTCATCAAATTATGCTACTTTTAATAGTACTCTATATTTTTATGGCATAAACTTTCTAAAAAACATTTTTTTAATAATTCGACTGTTGGATGAATTAATTTATACAACTTTTTTGAGAAATTTTAGAGTGCTTGAAATTAAGGAGTGATGTCTGTGTCACGAAATCTAATAGTGAAAGGATCAAGATGTCGACTAGAGGAGGTGAATAGTCAAAAACAAAAATCACAAACTTAAACAGCTGTCAATAATACAAAGTTTGGACTCTGAATATTTTTCCGGATAAGCCGGGCTTTCCGGAGTATCTAGGAAAATGTTTGGAGTCTCCGAGCTTTGTGGGGGAAGGCTTAAATCGACAGAATGAAACTTGCTCAAATGTAAATCTTTGAAAATGGGTGCACTGAGATAAGAGAAGCTTGTTTCACCACCCAAAACCTGTAGGAACTTCACCACAAAGTAGATCGACAATGAGTATATGGGTAGGTATTAAACTCTTATGATGGCATCAGGTTGTCTACATTGCATATCCAAAAAAAAGTGATGCTAGAAGACGGAAACCATGAAGGCTTAATTATTTTATATTTTGAATTTGAGTTATAGGGATGTCGTACTATCAATAGGGATACGAAACTTACTTTTCAAGAGTTGAAAAAGGTGCTCTAGATGAACTAACAAAATCCTATGAGAGACACATGTGCACCAACACGTTCACAGGGTTGTCTTTTGGATGCTAAGTCTGGAAGGTCGGACACTCTGGGTTTTATCCTGGATACTCCAAACTCCCCGGAGACTTCAGGCCTAATCTAGATACTCTGGGTTTTAGAACTCCAAAGACTCTTTTTCTAGGTGAGGAGGTATAAAAGCCACCTCAATCCTTTCCACACACTCTCTCCCTTGCCATTTCGACATGCAAAACTCAGAACTCATTGACTCCTCTCCTATACTCCCCTTGGCTTTGGTTTGGTGAGATTTGTTGGGGATTCAAGGAGGTATCGAGAGCAAGAGTTTGGAGGGTGCTAGTGAGCTGATTTTCTATCTCTAGAGCACCTCGTTCCTTGCTTGGTTGGTAACTTTCGCGTTTGTTACTTTTGGAGCCTTGAGCTCCTAGCTGGCTAGGCATTGCCTTGGAGCATCCAAAGGTTTGTGGCTTCCCAAGCAAGTTTGTATTACCCCGAGATTGAGTAAGTAACTCTAGCTTGATCTTTGTGATCGCTAGAGGGAGGAAAGTGACCTAGGTGTAAAGGTCCACCCTTTGTAGGTTCCTCAACAGAGACATAGATCTCAAGGTGTGAGGTTGAACTCCGGTAACAAATCCATGTGTCCCCTTGTGATTGTTGCCCTTGTTGTTATGGAAACCCTTTTGAGCTCATTTCTAGGGTTTGTTGAACCATTAGTAGCTTAATATAGTGTGTCATTAAATCACCAAAACCCACTTAGGGGGCCAAGACACTCTTCAAATAGTGGAAGTGATGTAGGTGTGTCCTGATCTTTCGATAGGTATTGATATATTGAATTAATGGAGACTCGATGTTCACTGTCTGAGCTTCTAAACAGGCACGATTTGAACCCATGCAACTTATACACCACTACTCCATTAGTTATCAACCAAGAGAAAATCGATTAACCTCACCAATAAGGTTTTTCCTTCAAATTAATGGAAGAACACAAGCAATCGAATACAAGAACCATGCTTGCATATTGTTAGCAACACTCTAGCTGATGAGGATATTGTGACCCCAACTAGAGCCACTATGGGTATGGCCATTGAACTGTGTCATATCACATAGCACATTGATGCTATATAGGGTATATATACACACAAAACATAAACTATGGCAAGGCCTATAAACATACATGAGAGCATATGAATCTATACCATGTAAGCAATGATATACAACTAATAGAAGCACAAAAGCCTAGCCTATTATTGTAGAAAGAACGCATGATCACAACACATATTAGGACCAAGCACAACACTATAGGAGAATGTTGTATAAACAAAGTAGAGAAAAGTTATCCTAAGAATCAAAGATACAAGAGTCATATCCTAGACTCCAACGAGACCTAGAACCTAAAGTAGAGGTACTCCATCCTATTCTACTAGCATTGAAACTAATAGGAAGAGAGTGAATCAAGAATTGTGTCACCATGTCATTTGGAGCCCCTTCCCCTCATATTTATAGGCTCCTAGAGAGGCAGTGTCTGAAGAGAATACTCTAGAAATATCCTCCAACGAACTTCAGGAAGAGACACATGGAAGATGGAGGAGAGGAGACGAGAGGAGAGACTGATGTCATGTGGGTCCCCCCTCGTAACCACCTTTCTCCAGGTGATTGATTGGTGGGTCCCAATGGTGGTTGTGTGTGTCCACCTGTAATTGAAGGCATTTGCCATGGTTGTCGGTCATTCACTCCATGAGATGCACATGTGTCAACCTGTCATTGGTCAGAATCACTTCATATGGATCCTAGAAGGTTGTTTATTTTTTGTTTGATACTTATTCACCTACAACCAAATAATCTCTAAGGACAAGTAGAACTATATTATTCCAAACTAAATATGTGTGTAAGAAATGCCATTATTCCTCCTTTACTCTTGAGTATATTGACAACTATATTTAGTACTTAACAAGAATCAACACACATGAGGCTTGAAGCACCTCAACTTTGGTCATGTCATCCTATCGCATTTGTACATTATCCTGCAAAAGGTTAACCATCGCAAGAGGTATACCAACAAACTCTTCCTCTAAATAATTCACCTCATCATATGAGTTTAACATATTTGGTGGATTAACAAAAGTTGATCTCATAAGAGTTTTCATATCATTCCAAGTTCAAAATTTATCAGAAGGACTTAAAGACTCCTACCAAGATAAAGCAGGATGTTGCAAAACACTAGTTGCATTCTGAACCTTGCTTCTTAAACACGTAAAGGGAGTAGAAAATATGTTTGTTATCTATTGCAATTTCCCACTCACATTACTTATCAGCCTTTATACCATCATAAGTTGGTGGATTGTCATTGTTAAAAGATAGAAAAAGACAACACAAAAGATATTATTCTTATCAGCTAGCAACAACAGGGTGGTGGAGAAGTGAAGCACAATATCACAAGTGGCTACCACTGTTTTGTAAGTGTTCTTACCAAAGCCAACAAGGTGACACATCTGTTGTCAAGCTTGGGTATAACTGTTGCAAGTTGAATCTCTTTGCCTTTTTTTGTTTTATCTTTTTTTGTTTACTAGAAGATGCTACACAAGAATTGCAACATAAAGGATAATAAACTAGCTGCAATGCACAAGTCTCTGGTTGCATCATGGCACTAGCAGCAACACAAGAAAGTGGAGAGGTGTGCAATGGACCTTGCAAAAGCTCTAGATTGACTTTAAATTTGGAACACCACAATCAAATGAGAAACAAGGAAAGTGATAATAAACAAGTCTCATTAATCTTTCTTCACATGCTGAATTTTTGTCTACACTATGTGCAACGAACACAAGCTAGCACAAACAGTAGAACACCGCAAAGATATATTTATCGAAGAGAAAAAATAAATATTAGGTGCAAGAAGTTATAGAAAAAAATACTATGCGCCAACTCACACAAGAAGTACTTCGACACTAGAAACCAAAAAAATCTACACGTCAAGTGCCAAGGCACGATGAGGGACTGAAATTACGAAAAGCTAATTGTATAGAAAATTTGTGGGGGGCACAAAAGATATTGTAGGATAGCGAATAGTGAATTTTTATGCGGCAATTTTATGGACATGTAATGAACACATGATTAATCTAATCAGGAACGTGATAATATATCTCACAGGTCGAAGTACCGAACTGACGGCCAGAGAGGGGGGAGTGAATGAGAGCCGATAAAAATTCTCCTCGAAGGAGATGTCTTCTCCAACAAGATGAACTCTGTCAGGTATCCGAAATCACACGCTCCGCACACTTCCTTCCGTTTGCCAAAACCACGCAGCCACTGAAGTGCTACTGATCCTAGGAGCAAACAACACTTCCAACCAAAGCTTCTACACACACTAGCGAAAACAACACGAAACTAATCTGCCTGGGCAGGGGCGGTCAGACTGCATGGAGGGGCGGTTAGACCGCTTGTGCCTGGCAACCGGAAAACCACCGAAAAGCACTCTCCTGAGCTCCAAAACTCTCCACGTATTCAGCCATAAGATCCTCTATGTCGGGGACAGCCCTAGGGGTCCCCTTTAACAACCGGGAAATCCCCACTTAAAACCCGTAACAAAGCCAAACACACTTTGCCTAACCATGCAGGATACGGCCCATGCCGCAGGGACCTCAACGGCCCACCAAGGCGGCCCTCTTGAAGATCCCCTCGAGCAGGCTTCGCCTCGCTCGAGGATGCGCGCCTCCCTCGGGCGGGCTCCGTCCCGTTCGAGGGGGTGCGCTTCCCTCGAGCGGGCTCCGCCTCGCTCGAGGGCCCGCTCCCCCTCGAGCGAGGCTCCGCCTCGATCGAGGGTCCGCCCCGCCCTCGACCGGGGTCCGCCTCGCTCGAGGGGCGCCCGCGCGCGTGCGCTGCCCCCGTATGCGGGCATTTAACGCCCGACACCGGCGGGACGGCGCCATCATGCGCCGGGGGCACGCGCCCCGCACCGCCGCACCAACTCCCCGGGGAGGGAGCCCATCCCCATCCCCGTGGGGGGGGCCGTGCGGCGCGGCCGGTGCCGGTCCGTGGCGCCGGCCGCCCGCTCCGAAGCGGCTAACGCGCCGAGCCCTCGAAGGGGGGGCGGCTGCACCCTCGATTTCCTTTCTTGTGACCTTACAGGGTTAGGTGGAGGCGCTAGGCCGGTGGAACGCCATCCCTGCCACTGTTACAGCATGGCTGCCGCCCCCGCGTGTGCGGGCGCACGCCAGGCGCTGTAGCAACGACTCCAGCACTGTGGAACGTATTGGAACGGGACACCGCTTTACCTACTACTGTACCCCGTACAGGCCGACGTCAGCAGCTCCCTCGAGCCTATCAGAAGACGCCACAGCCATCCGCCGCCCTTCTACCCTCGAAGCCGCCACTGTTCGGGTACAAGATAGGCCATGATGGCCGGATCGCTGCGAGGATCATCCGGACGGCCGCCCACTCTACAGCATAGCACGCCACGCCCCTTCACGTAGCTAAGTAGCGCGGCGCGCATGTGATTCGCTCCCTCCATGATCTATAAAAGGGGGACGAACCCCCCTGCCGCGGGGGGAGACACAGACACAACACAACAGGAGACAGGCTGCGCCACGCACTTGCTCTCCAATTCTTCCACAACATCTTCAGCCACTACACCAGGGACTTGGAAGCCACGCTTCCTCTCCCACCTTGCTTGTAGCAGCCCCACTACAGGCACCCCCGGTGCTGAGCAATATAGTGCCTCGAGCACACCCTTGCTGGACGTACGGCCCCCTCGGCCGGAACCAGGATAAACCCCTTGTCTCTTATTGCTTAGCATCGACCATTGAGGGATAGACCACGGCGCTTACTACTGGTTAGTGTCGGGACCATATTCCGCACCGACAGTTGGCGCCCACCGTGGAGCAATCGAGCGCCTAAGGTCATTCCGTCAACTCCCTCCATGGTGATCCACACTGAGTACCGCGGTACGCGTTACAACATGGGCAGCTCGGACCCCCTCCCTGCCGGGTTCGAAATCCGGTTTGGGGGCCCGAACTTCCAGGCCACGGGGAATGGCTACCTCATGCGCCTCACCAACCGTGAGGAGCTCCGTGCGCGGCGCCAGACCGGGTCCGCCCCGGTCCCTCGCCGCGCGCACCACCACGGCGCGCGACGCCCGCCGGCGGCACGGACGCCGCGGGCCCGTCAACGCCACGACGCCGCCGTCGCTCGGGCCGCGTTCGCGCCGGGCACGGTCCGAGCGACGGCAGGCCGAGCGCGCTGCCTCTCAGCGCGACGCGCCCGCCATCACGGCATCCGCCACCCCAACGGGACAGCGCGCGGTCTCCGGACCGCGCCTTCCCATTGGGCTGCGCGGAGCCACGACGGCCTACAACAACAACGTCAACACCACGATGCGCAGGGTTCCCCCCGGCCGTCACGTCTTCGTCGCCAGGGATCCCAGCGCCTCAGCCGGTGACGAATCGTCACTGGGTTCCCTTGACGCGCCGCCACCCCCTAACCTCCACGGGTACGCGGAGTGGGATTTCTCTGGCTTGCCGGACCCAGTCATGTTCCGGCGTTTCCTTGACGCTACAGACTACTGGTTCGGCTACTCCGATGACTCCAGCACCGGGAGCTACGACCCCGCGCGGGAGTGCTACGTGGTCGTCGCCAACGACCAGGCCAACGCCACCGGCGCTGTGGGCGCCGGAGACGGGGAGATCACGCCTGCCCCAGGGATCGCCACGCGCCTGGCCGCAAGGCCAAGCGCTCCCTGCGGGGCCGACGCCGACGCGCGGTGGCCCAAGCCCGCGAGCTCGAGGCCAAGGCGGCGGAGGAATGCGGACGGTGCGGGCCGCTCCGTGCCTCAATGGCAGGGGAAGCCTCCGCGCGCGGCGAACGCGCGCGGGAGCTGGGCAAACAGGTCCGCGACCGCATCAACGCCGACCCCAACGTTGACAACACGGACGCACCTCCGCGGGCGAGCCAAAAGCTCATTGCCGCCGCGACGCTGCTGCGGGCCATGCCGGCACCCTCGACCCCTGAGGCGCGAGACCTGCACCGCGAGGTGCAGACTTTCATGGAGCAAGCGGCCGTCCAGCAGGCCGAGAGCTCGGCGTCACGCATCCGCCAACAGGGGGACGCGCGGGATGACGGGGGCCGCACGGGGGGGCGAACCCTCGGTCCACGCGGGGGAGGAGCGGCGGGGCGACTCGCCAACCCAGGACGCACGCCGGTCAAGGAGAGGCTCCTTGACGCACGCAGGGCGCTGGACGGCAACGCCCGCAACGTCATCAACGCTCGGCGCACGAGCAAGGCGGACGCGCGAGCAGCGGTGGGCTACCACCCTCGACGAGGTGGGCGCTACGACAGCGACGAGGACCGCTCCCCGACGCCGGAACCCCCGGGAACCCGTGTGTTCAGCCGGGAGATCCGCGCGGCGGCCTTCCCTCAACGCTTCCGCCAACCCTCGACCATCGTCAAGTACAACGGGGAGACGGATCCCCTCGTGTGGCTCAACGACTACCGCCTGGCGTGCCAGCTGGGCGGGGCCACCAGCGACGAGGTCATCATCCGCAACTTGCCCCTGCACCTCGGCGATGCGGCTCGGACATGGCTCGAGCACCTGCCCGCCAGCCAAATCCACAACTGGGACGACCTAGTCCGCACGTTCGTGGGCAACTTCCAGGGCACGTACGTGCGCCCCGGGAATTCCTGGGACCTGCGCTCCTGCACCCAGAAGCCCGGCGAGTCGCTGCGGGACTTCATACGGCGCTTCTCCAAGCGCTGTACGGAGCTGCCCAGCGTGGCGCAGTCCGAGATCGTGCATGCCTTCCTCGAGGGCACCACGTGCAGGGACCTCGTGCGAGAGCTGGGGCGCAGCCCGCCCGCGGACTCCAACGAGCTGTTCGACATCGCCACCAGCTTCGCCTCAAAAGAGGAGGCCGTGGGAGCGATCTTCGACGGCAAGAAGGGCAAGCGCTCGGAGGACGCGCCCGCGGAGGGCAGCAAGTCCAAGGAGCCCCACCGCAACGACAAGCGGGGCAAGAAGGGGGGAAAGAAGCCGCGCGCGAGGCGCGCGAGCGGGGCGCGACGGCGGTAATGCCGAGGCCCTCGGCGCTGACCCGGCTTGGCGGGGCCCTCGACCGGCCCCTCGAGGTCCGGGGGTGTTTGATGACATGCTGAAAAAGCCATGTCCTTACCACAAGACCCCAGTGAACCACACCCTTGAGCAGTTCGACATGCTCAAGAAGTTCTATGGCCGCGCCGCCGCGAAGGAGGCGGAGGCCAAGAAAGACGGAGGAGATGGCGACGCCGGCGGCTTCCCCGCCGTGGAAAACGTGTTCCTCATCTTTGGGGGGGGCAACCGTCGACATGTCGACCCGCCAGCGCAAGAAGGAGCGGCACGAGGTCCTCGCCGCCAAGAAGGCCCCTCCCTCCTTCCTTAACTGGTCGGAGGATGCCATCACCTTCAGCCGGGAAGATCATCCGAACCAGATCCCCAACCCGGGCCAGTACCCACTGGTGGTCGACCCAATCATCGGGAACGCGCGGTTCTCGAAAGTCTTGATGGACGGAGGCAGCAGCCTTAACATCCTCTACGCGCACACACTGCGCTTGCTGGGAATTGGGTTGGACCAGCTGCGGCCCAGCACGAAGCCGTTCCACGGCGTCGCGCCCGGCAAGCAGGTCCAGCCCCTCGGGCAGATCGATCTGCCAGTTTGGTTCAGCGCCGCGAAAAATTTCCGCAAGGAAACACTCACCTTCGAGGTGGTAGGGTTTAAGGGCGCCTACCATGCCATACTTGGGCGGCCCTGCTACGCCAAGTTCATGGCGGTCCCCAACTACACCTACTTGAAGATGCAGATGCCAGGACCGAACGGCGTCATCACCGTAGGCTCGTCCATCGAGCACGCATTCGACTGCGATGTCGAGTGCATAGAGCACGCAGAAGCACTAGCGCTGGATGAAGCGCTGGTGACCACTTTGGAGAAGATGGTCAACGAAGACCTCGACTCCGCCGCCAAGCACACCGGCACCTTCGAGGCCGCGGAGCAGACCAAGGAGGTCCCCTCGATCCTTCTGCCCCCGAGGGCAAGGCGTTGAGGGTGAGCTCCACCCTCGATCCCAAATAGGAAGTGGTGCTCGTCGACTTCCTCCGCGCCAACGCCGACATCTTCGCGTGGAGTCCCTCGGATATGCCGAGCATCCCGAGGGAGGTCGCCGAGCACTCCCTTGACATCCTGCCTCATGCCCGCGCCGTGCAACAACGGCTCCGCCGCTTCGACGAGGAGCGGCGACGGGCCATTGGAGTGGAGCTGCGGAAGCTTCTAGAGGCCGGGTTCATCAAGGAGGTGTTCCACCCGACGTGGCTAGCAAACCCCGTTCTTGTAAAGAAAAAGAATGGGAAGTGGCGGATGTGTATAGACTACACTAGTCTTAATAAAGCATGTCCTAAAGTTCCTTTTCCTTTGCCGCGTATTGATCAAATCGTTGATTCAACTGCTGGGTGTGAGCTGCTATGCTTCCTTGATGTCTACTCTGGGTATCATCAAATAAAGATGAAGGAGTCCGACCAGCTCGCGACTTCGTTCATCACGCCGTTCGGGATGTTCTGCTACGTCACGATGCCATTTGGCCTCCGAAACGCAGGTGCAACGTATCAACGCTGCATGCAACACATTTTTGGAGATCACATCGGGCGGACAGTCGAGGCGTACGTGGACGACATCGTCGTAAAAACCAGGAAGGCGGACGACCTGGTTGGCGACTTGAGCATCGCGTTCGGCTGCCTACGGGCCAATGGGGTCAAATTAAACCCCGAAAAGTGTGTCTTTGGAGTGCCGCGAGGCATGCTCCTGGGATACATTGTCTCCCAACGGGGAATCGAGGCCAACCCTGAAAAGGTCGCGGCCCTCGAACGAATGGGTCCGATCCGGGACCTCAAAGGGGTGCGAAGGTGCTGGGGTGCCTTGCCGCCTTGAGCCGCTTCATCTCGAGGCTCGGCGAGAAGGGCCTGCCCCTCTATCGCCTCCTCAAAAAGCACGAGCGCTTCTCCTGGACCACCGAGGCCCAGGACGCGCTCGACAAGCTAAAGGCGTCCTTGACGCATGCCCCGGTCCTCACGCCGCCCCAGGACGGCGAACCCCTGCAGCTCTACGTGGCCGCGACCACCCAGGTGGTCAGCGCTGTGATCGTGGTGGAGCGCACGGAGGAAGGGCACGCCCTGCCGATCCAGCGGCCGGTCTACTACATCAGCGAGGTCTTGTCTGACACCAAGACGCGCTACCCCCAGGTCCAAAAGCTGTTGTACGCGGTGGTCCTCGCGCGGCGCAAGCTGCGTCACTACTTCGAGGCCCACCCCGTCACGGTGGTCTCCTCCTTCCCACTGGGGGAGATCATCCGCAATCCTGACGCGGCGGGCAGGATCGCCAAGTGGTCCGTGGAGCTGATGGGCGAGACGCTTGCCTACGCCCCGCGCAGGGCCGTCAAATCCCAAATCTTGGCAGATTTCGTCGCTGAGTGGACGGATACGCAGCTGCCGCCGCCGCAGATCCAAGCAGAGTGCTGGACTCTGTACTTCGACGGGTCGGTGATGAAAACAGGGGCGGGCGCGGGCCTGCTCTTTGTGTCACCCCTCGGGGAGCACATGCGCTACGCGGTGCGCCTCCACTTCCCCACATCGAACAACATGGCCGAGTACGAGGCCCTCCTCTGTGGCCTCAAGATCGCCATTGAGTTGGGCGTCAAGCGCCTCGACGTGCGAGGGGACTCGCAGCTCGTAATTGACCAGGTCATGAAGGACGCGAACTGCCATGACGACAAGATGGAGGCCTACTGCAAGGCCGTGCGAGCCCTTGAAGACAAGTTTTACGGCATCGAGCTCAACCACGTGCCCCGCGGGCCACAACGAGGAGGCGGACGAGCCGGCCAAGATTGCGTCGGGCGGATCACCGTCCCCCCCGAATTCGCGCGCGACGTTGCTCAGCCCTCGGTCGTCCTCGAGTCTCACCCCTCGAACCACACAGAACCCTCGGGGGCTCCCTCGAATCCAGAGGGTGTGATACCCATGGATGAGGACCCCTCGAACGAGGCGTACGTGCTCTCCCTCCTCGAGGGGTATGGCGCCTACGGAGCTGATGTGATGGACATCGAGCCAGCTCCAGTCAAGGCCGATTGGCGTGACAAATACGTGGCCTGGTTGGCCCGAGGGGAACTCCCCACGGACCGGCCGCGGCCGCACGCATCGCCAGGATGGCCAAGTCCTTTACCCTCGTCGATGGCGAGCCGCACAAGCGCGCCGCCTCCGCATCTGCGGCGGTGCGTGCCCATCCCCGAAGGGCGCGAACTCTGCGCGGGACATCCACGCGGGGATCTGCGGTCATCATGCCGCGCCCCGCACCCTCGTCGGCAACGCGTTCCGCCAGGGCTTTTACTGGCCCACCGCGGTCGCGGACGCTAGCGAGATCGTACGCACCTGCGAAGGGTGCCAGTTCTACGCCCGCAAGTCCAACCTACCCGCCCATGCCCCCGCACCATCCCCATAACATGGCCATTCGCCGTGTGGGGGCTGGACATCGTCGGGCCCCTGCGGAAGGCGCCCGGGGGCTTCACCCACTTGTTGGTCGCGATCGACAAGTTCTCCAAGTGGATGGAGGTGCGCCCCATCACGAATCTCAGGGCAGAGCAGGCAGTAACATTCTTCACCGACATCGTCTACCGCTTTGGAGTGCCAAACTCCATCATCATCGACAACGGGTCCCAGTTCACGGGCAGGAAATTCTTGGAGTTTTGCGACAAATTCCACATCCGTGTGGATTGGGCAGCTGTGGCACACCCACAGACCAACGGCCAAGTAGAGCGTGCCAACGGCATGATCCTACAAGGCCTTAAGCCCAGAATTTTTGACCAGCTGAACAAATCTGGTCGGAAATGGCTCCAAGAATTGCCAGCAGTCGTGTGGAGCCTAAGGACCACCCCAAGCAGAGCCACCGGGTTCACTCCGTTTTTCCTAGTCCATGGCGCGGAGGCCGTCCTCCCCACGGACTTAGAATACGAATCGCCCAGGGTTCGAGGCTACGACGAGGATGCCAACCAGCGAGCCCGCGAGGACTCGCTGGACCAGCTGGACGAGGCACGCCTCGTGGCCTTAATGCATTCAGCAAGGTATCAACAGTCCCTAAGGCGCTACCAGGCACGCAAGATACGTCGACGGGACTTCGGCGAGGGGGATTTGGTCCTAAGGCTACGCCAAGACAACCGAGGGCGCCACAAGCTGTCGCCCCCATGGGAGGGACCCTACGTTGTGGTGAAGGTACTCAAGCCCGGCACGTACAAGCTGGCCAATGAGGACGGTGAAGAGCTCACGAACGCTTGGAACATCCAACAGCTACGTCGCTTTTACCCTTAGCTAGGATTCCCAAGCATTTCTGTTGTAAAAATCATATGACCAATGCCCCAGTTGGTGACAACTGTGTAAACGCCTCAAGTCTAATAAAAAGGGCAACTCGGCTTTCCCCTGAAACCCAAGTTACCCTCGGGGCCTACTGCGGGGGGCACCCCCCCCCCCCCCCCCAAATGGTCCCATTTTCGCGCAGAAATAAAACAACTCACACGCGCTAAGTTTGTTTTTCTACTTCAACCCCGAGCAACGATTCGAACAGGGCGCAGGCGGCCTAGCGGAAGGAGCGCGCGAGCTAGAGATAGCCCATGCCGCGAGGATACGGCCCTTCTCTCTCGCCTCCAACCCAGCAGGCCCCCCGCGAAAATCAAACTCCCCTAACTAGAATCTACTCAGGAAGAAGGAGAAACAAAAAGCGCGGGAAATAAAAGACTTCATTTCGCATCAACAAATGTTTACGATTAAAATAACTTGTTTATTTACAAAGGCCGCATGGCCAGAATACTGATGCACAAATAAAAACAGGCCAAGCGCCCGCGGCCGTGCTTCGAGCGGGGAGGAGCGGCGGTGTCAACAGCGTCCGGGAAGAGGAACTCCTCGAAGGCTTCAGCGAGCGACCCGGCGGCATCAGCGGCGAGCGCGTCCATGCGCTCCATCGCCACCTCGTCCTCAACGCCCTCGGGAACGACGTAGCCCTCCGCCAGCGCCTCGAAGTTGACCTCGTAGTGGGACCGTACCACTCCGAGGGCCTTCTGGACGCCAAGACGCAACGCCCGGCGCATCCGTTCGGTGACGTGGCCGCCAAGGGCGCGCAGGCGGCTGGCCAGCGAGCTTCCGGCCCGCGCTTCGCCCTCCTCCACAACCTGGCAGGTCTCGAGGGCCGCATCGCGCAGCTCCTGCAACTCCTGCTCGGAGGAGTCGTAGGAGGTCTGCAGCGCCTCGGCCCGCTCAACCGCGTGTCCCAGCGCGGCGCGCAAGCCTGGAGTCACCAAGACAAGAAAGAAATCGAAAAAAAAGAATGCGAATTCCCAAACCGAAAACCAACCAAACGAGAGTCAAGCGGCGGCTCACCTTCAACTTGCTTCCTCTCCTCCGCCTCGAGGTCACGGCGCTCGGCCTCGACCGCCGGCTCGAGGCCCTTGACGGTCTCGCCCTCGCTCCCCGGAGGGCCGGCTCCGGCTCGCGGCGGTGATGCCGAGCACCACCAGCTCGCCCTCGACCTTGGAGAGCTTGGCGTCCCGCTCCTCCAGCGACCTGCGCCGCTTCGCGAGCGACGCGCTCCTGCTCCAGCGCCGACCGGGCGTCGGCGAGGGCAGCTTGCTCCTGCTGGAGCCGCCCCTCAGCCCCTTGGCGGGCGGTGCGCTCTGCCCGCAGAGCTCGCTCCCTCGGCCGACGGCGAGCGCCGCGACCTTGGCGTCGAGGGCGGCCTTCAAGTCATCGGCCTCCTTGGCCCGCTGCTCCCGGACGCGCGCCCTCTCCTCGGCCCGGCGGCGCCGCGCCCGCGCCCCCTCGAGCGACGAGCGGAGCCCCCGTTCTCGCCGCGGACGCCGGCCACCTCCTCCTCCCAGTTGGTTGCCAGCGTCCGCATCTTCTCCAGGTCCGAGCGCGCCCGCCACAGCGCCTCATCACGATCGATGAGAGCTGTGCAAACCCGCTCGAGGCTAGAGCGGCGCGCCGGGTCCTGCCTCGTGCTCTCAGGGACTTCGTCGCGCAAGACCACGGCCCGGTACGCTAACCAGCCGTCCGGAGTCCTGAGGGCGTCAGCGAGCGCGTCGAAAGCGTCGCATCGCTCCCGGAGCTGGTGGAGCTCGGCGTTCACCCGATCGAAGGCGTCGTACTTGTCGTGGGCGCGGCGCTCGAGCTCCTGTCACCCACAACTCGAAACCCGTAAGCGCCACGACACAGAAACAGTGCACAAAAACGAGAGAAAGAAGAAAATGAGCGACAACGCCCTACCTGTAAGACGCGCCATGCGGGGCCGCCATGGACCCTCAGCGCCTCGTTCAGCGCGCGGTCGAGCGTGGCGCCGTGGCTCCGGAGCTCTCCCTAGAGCTCCTGCTCTCCCTGGGCGTCGGCGAACGCAGGCGGATCGCCAACGGCCCCCTCTACCTGGGCAGAGTGGCCGGCGCGGGAGGACGAGGCCTCGGCGCCGTGTCCTCGACTCCCCGCCACCATGTGGCCCTCGCGCTGCCTCACGAGGGCCCCTCCTAGGACCTTGGGCAGAGCGTGGCGCTCGCCCACTGATCCCACCCGGGCGGTGGGGAGTCATCGTCTGGGACCTCCACCACCTCCGCCCGGGAACCGCCGGCGGCGCCGGCCCTAGCGCCGCCTCCGCCGGCGCCTCCGCCGGCGCCTCCACTTGCGCCTCCATAGCCGCGGGCGCCCGGCGCGGCGGCCACTACCTCCGGCCGTGCCTCCGCGACCACGGGCGCCGCCGCGGGGCCGCACCCGCTCTACCTCCTCCGCGCCGGCGCCACGAATCGCGCCTCCGTCGCGGCGAGCCTCCGCGGGCCGCGCCTCCCGCCACGGCCGCCGCCGTTGTGGGTTGCGCCTCCGCCGCGGCCGGCCGCCGTGGGGCTGCGCCCCCCACCACGGCCGGCGCCCGGCCGCTCCTCGGCAATCGCCGGCCGCGCCATGGCGGGCCGATCCGCCGGCCGAGGCCTCGAGGCCTCGGGCCGCGCCCCCGCGAGCTCTCGCCCGCCGCTGCCGTGCTTGCCCCCTCCCGCGACGCCCTCGACAAGCGCCGCCGGGTGCGGATGGATGCGTCCGCCCTCAGCACCTTGGCCGGTGCGAGGGGAGGCACAGTTGGCACCACCCTGCGCAAGCACAAACAGAAAGTTAGAATGCCTGATTGTCAAAAAACCGAACCGAGCAGAAAAATGAGCCCCTTACCTCGAAGAGGAAAAGGCGCTCTTCCTTTTCCTCGAGGCCTCAGCGGATGAGGCCGGCGCGGCCGGCGCTCCCGCCGCCGCGCCGTGTGCCGGCACCTCCGCGGCATGTGCCATCCCCGTTGTCGATTGCCGGCGGCGGGCGCCGCCGCACCTCGCCCCGGGGGATGCCGCCCTTGCCGCCGGAGCCGGCTCCGACGACGGGGGCGCAGGCTCCCACCTTTCAGAGGGGCCCTGCCCCTCAGCCTCTTCCTCCTCGTCCTCCTCCGAGGACGAGTACTCCTCCGTCCCCGGGGAGGAGAGCCCCAGCTCCTCGCGCCGCCGGTACTCCGCGCTCCGTCGCTCGGGGCGCTCGCAAGGCCGCCGCGCGCGCTCCCGCTTGCGCGCCGCCCGCTCCTCGCTCCCCCGTTCCGCGCCGCCCGACCGAGTGCGCGGGAGTCGGGGGTGGGCGGAACGGACTTCGCGGAGGTGAAGTTCACCAGCTGCATGCAGGAGCATCAAAGACGCGTCAAGGGTCAGAGGCAACACCAAGAACTAATACGGAATCAAGAATCATACTCACCAGCGGGCCGGTGGGGAGCATCTCGAGGTCCCACGGGGTTCGGTCTGGGCGCGCCAGCATCCGTGTGTCGACGGCGTTCCGCGACCGGGTGAGCGCATACGGCCGCCCAAGGGGGTCGGGAGCATCCGCGACCTCGCCAGCGCGACGGGGTCCGCCTCCTCTGTCATCTCGAAGATGCAGAGCGGCCTCTCCATCAGAGGCACGACCCGCCGGTGATGGAGGAAGGCGAGGACGCCCGCCGCGGTCAGCCCTTGCGCCGTCAGGCTCCTCAGGGCGGCCAGGACCGAGTCCTGCCGCCTCCGATGCTGGGGCGTGGACACCCCGTAGCCCCAGGAGTTGGGCTTCTCCTTGAACACCCGACCGGTGTAGGGGGGGAGGCCGGGCTCGGCGTTGCGCAGGTAGAACCATCCCCGCTCCCAGCCGGCGTTGTTCGTCGTCATGGTGCAGGGGATGTAGTCGTCCTTGAACTGCCCCCGTAGGGCGAGCGACATCCCGCCGGCGCGCACCGCGCGGCGGGTTCTCGGCTCCGTCGTGGGCCACGTAAAGAGCTCCGCGCGGAAGAGGTGTACCCAGAGCTCCCAGTTGACTGGGATCCCCAGGTACCCCTCGCAGACACCCACGAACGTGGCCGCCTGCGAAATCGCATTGGGCGCGAAGTTGTGCAACTCCACGCCGTAGTAGTGGCACAGCGCCTGCATGAAGCGGCTCGCCGGCGCGGCGAAGCCGCGCTCGTGGAAGCGAACGAAGCTCACCACGTAGCCTTCCGGCGGGTTGGGCGCGCGGTCCCCCGCCGGCGGCACTATCCACTCCGCCGGGCGGCCATCCTCGTTTGCCGCCAACTGGCCGGCGGTGACCAGCTCGCCAAGGGCCAGCTGGGTCACCGTCGACCGCTCCCAGGCGTACGGGTCAAGGATCGTGAGGGGCGGAGGCGGCGCCATGAGGAAGGGCAAGGGATGCGAAGAACAAAGGACAAGAAGAGGAAGAAGAGCTCTAATGGCGAAGCCGCACGGTGGCGAAAGCAAAGCGAAGACGAAAGCACAGGGGGCTAAAATGGCGGAGCGCTAAGGTAAAAAGAAACCGCCGCTTCCCCTTCCCCTCAGATTTATAAGCCGCGGGCGAGCTCTCCGGGGCGGAAGTCCCGCGCGCATTAACTGCAAGGAATCTTCTCTTCTCGCTGACGAGCGGGCCCCACCACAACCGCAGCAGCCACATCACCGCGAACGGGCCATCATCACGGTGAAGAATAGCAGGGGCCGTGGCAGGCGGTCACGTCCGCCTGCCCACGCCGCCCACTACGCGCGCGCGGCCGCGACGCCTAAAAAAGCGCGCCCGCGATGCGAAACCGCAGCCTCTACTGTGGAGCATTTAATGGCCCGGTCCCTTGCAAAACAAGGAGAACCCTCGAGCGGCACGGACTCCTGGCTCGGGATAAATTCAACCCTCGAAAGAGTACAGGCGTGAGAAGGTCGCCTCGAGGCCCGTTTTTGAAACAAAACAGGCATCGCAAGCACCCATGCCACGTAGTACCCTCGAGCAGCACGAGCCCCTGGCTCGGGATAAATTCAACCCTCGAAAGGGTACAGGTGTGAGAAGGTCGCCTCGAGGCCCGTTTTTGAAACAAAACAGGCGTCGCAAGCACCCATGCCACGTAGTACCCTCGAGCGGCACGAGCCCCTGGCTCGGGATAAATTCAACCCTCGAAAGGGTACAGGCGTGAGAAGGTCGCCTCGAGGCCCGTTTTTGAAACAAAACAGGCGTCAAAAGCACCCATGCCACGTAGTACCCTCGAGCGGCACGAGCCCCTGGCTCTAGATAATTTCGACCCCCTAAAGGGTACAGGCGTGAGAAGGTCGCCTCGAGGCCCGTTTGAAACAAAGCGGGCACCACGAGCACCCATGCCACGCTATATTACTAATCAACGCCTCAGGGGCTGGCTCGCCCAGGTCCCTCGATGGTCGCAAACGCAAAGACGGGGCCGCCCAGGCGCCGCCCCGCACGGCCCTACTAATCAGGGGTTCGAAGCCTGACCCTCGACGGGTTCGAACAGGCGCCCCAGATCGCAGAGTCAGGGACGACGAAGGCACGCGCATTCGAGCCGTTCCTCGAGCCCGCCAGCTCGAGGGTGCCCCATAAGTCGTATTTGAGAGCCAGCGAGGGCAGCTAGCTGGGGGATCCCACCGAGGGAGAGCTTCCGCGCCCTCGGTCCCTAGCGAACGGGACCGAGCCCCACCTAGCAAACCCACGCAAGCGCTTCCATGGACGTGTCTCTGGACCACGCAGCCTACCCTTATCGAACGGGGCATGGGCGTCCACTCGAACCACCCACTAGCAGCTCAACGAGGAATCCGCAATTCGCGACCCGCTCGATGGGGGGTTGCGGAAACCTCACCCTCCGTCCCGCGGAGGGACGGCGAGGGCGCGTTAAGAAACAAGTCGTAAAGCTCTACCCGATCGCCTCGAACGGGCCGTGCTCGGGGGGCTTGACGCACGGCTACACCTCCTTGGCTTGCACCCGCCGGGAGACGGTGCCGGCGCCGCGTGCGTCACCGAAGCCGGCCGAGATATTGCCGACGCCGGTTGAAACATGTACCACGCCCTCCGACCGGCTCTCGCGGATAACCCCTACGGAGCATCCACGCTCCCCGCAGGCTTCGGGGGGCTAGACCCGCGGGTCCGGCCGACGCGGCCCCATGGAAAGCGTTCGCAAGACAAGAAGGGAAGAACGTCCTATCGCAGGCTCCGGCATACCGCGGGAGCCTCAATGGCAAACCCACAGATGCTCGGGGGCTACTGTCGGGGACAGCCCTAGGGGTCCCCTTTAACAACCGGGAAATCCCCACTTAAAACCCGCAACAAAGCCAAACACACTTTGCCTAACCATGCAGGATACGGCCCATGCCGCAAATACCTCAACGGCCCACCAAGGCAGCCCTCTTGAAGATCCCCTCGAGCAGGCTTCACCTCGCTCGAGGATGCGCGCCTCCCTCGGGCGGGCTCCGTCCTGTTCGAGGGGGTGCGCTTCCCTCGAGCGGGCTCCGCCTCGGTCGAGGGCCCGCTCCCCCTCGAGCGAGCTCCCTCGACCGGGGTCCGCCCTCACTCGAGGGCGCCCGCGCGCGTGCGCCGCCCCCCGTACGCGGGCATTTAACGCCCGACACCGGCGGGACGCGCGCCATCATGCACCGGGGCACGCGCCCCCGCACCGCCGCACCAACTCCCCGGAGGGGAGCCCATCCCCATCACCGTGGGGGGGGGGGGGGTGCAACGCGGCGGTGCCGGTCCCGTGACGCCGCCGCCGCTCCGTGCGGCTAACGCGCCGAGCCCTCGAAGGGGGGCTAGCTGCACCCTCGATTTGCTTTCTTGTGACCTTACAGGGTTAGGTGGAGGCGCTAGGCCGGTGGAACGCCATCCCTGACAATGTTACAGCATGGCTGCCGCCCCCGCGTGTGCGGGCGCACGCCAGGCGCTGTAGCAACGACTCCAGCATTGTGGAACGTATTGGAACGGGACGCCGCTTTACCTACTTCTGTACCCCATACAGGCCGACGTCAGCAGCTCCCTCGAGCCTATCAGAAGATGCCACAGCCATCCGCCGCCCTTCTACCCTCGAAGCCGCCACTGTTCGGGTACAAGATAGGCCATGATGGCCGGATCGCTGCGAGGATCATCCGGACGGCCGCCCACTCTACAGCATAGCACGCCACGCCCCTTCACGTAGCTAAGTAGCGCGACGCGCATGTGATTCGCTCCCTCCTTGATCTATAAAAGGGGGATGAACCCCCCCTGCCGCGGGGGGAGACACAGACACAACACAACAGGAGACAGGCTGCGCCACGCACTTGCTCTCCAATTCTCCCACAACATCTTCAGCCACTACACCAGGGACTTGGAAGCCACGCTTCCTCTCCCACCTTGCTTGTAGCAGCCCCACTACAGGCACCCCCGGTGCTGAGCAATATAGTGCCTCGAGCACACCCCTGCTGGACGTACGTCCCCCTCGGCCGGAACCAGGATAAACCCCTTGTCTCTTATTGCTTAGCATCGACCATTGAGGGATAGACCACGGCGCTTACTACTGGTTAGTGTCGGGACCATATTCCGCACCGACACTCTAGTCAAGCCCAAGCTTGCTACCAGAAAATCTTGGCGAAAACAAGAACTTCACCGAATGAGTCGGGCGGTTAAACCTCCTACCAGGGGCGGTTTAACCTTCTGTACCCAGCAAGAAACTCCTCCACGGAAAACCCTGCAAACGGGCTCAAAACCAACCAAGATTTCACCAGAACGCTCCTCTGATCAAGGCGAACAAACTCATAGAGGAAGAACTGGCAAAACTAAAACTTCGACCTGGAAGACCCAGGGCGGTGTTGGTGTAATTTGGGACCGAAGGGCCACCAACACCACAATACTATTCTGCTCCAAAGGGGCAAATAACTGGGGGCCCCTTTGGAGGACTACTCATTCTCCCTCCATTACTTGTACCTCTACTACTACTGCAACTATCTCTTCTACTTCTACTTCTATTACAATGCAGAAAGTAAAGAACACAACAGCAACTCAATACCTTAGAATTGTCTCCCCATTCAATGCTTGTCCCATCAATTACAATGACCCTCCTATATATAGGGATGGGGGTAGATAGCAATTTACCCCAAGCCCCTGTGGTTATTTTCTTTCGAGCCCCTGATGGATACGATATTTACAAGAAGCCCCTCGAGCTCATACAAAGGCCCATTAACTCCTACATGGGCTGGGCCATTCCCCCAACAGGCGGTTGGACCACCGCCCTATGGCGGTTAGACCGCACCACCCAGAAAAACTGGCCACGGGTCAACCCTCAACTTTCCATCACCTGATCTTCCGATTCACCCCACGGATTGCAGTGAAACTTCAGTGATAGCTAGGTGTTGACGAATAAAACTTGTATCCACCTACAATCCACAAACGTACAGACCTACACCTTTTTCACCACGGGGATTCCCTAGGTTCTTATCAATCCACGGAGCAAGGGGATTACACGTGTTTGATCTACCTCTACTAACTTACCCAAACCCTAATCTATGGTTAAACTAGAAAACAACTATGCTACACTAGAGAGAATGATTAAGCCAACAAGATATGTAAAAGACACTTGCCCAAGGGTCTACGATAATTGAACATGCAACCACTTAAGATATGAAAACCAATCTAATCTATCGGGGGTTGTGACCATGGTTTCGCCCTTTCTCTCCCCCGTACTGTCACTACGCGGAGGTATTCGTGACTAGACCTATGATGGACATGGCGTATTGAATGGATCCAAGGGAGCATTGAGATCTTACTCCCTTTACGGCATGGTAGCTAACCTTAAACATCAAAGCTTCTTCAACACTAGATGATAGATAGATAACCAAACAAAGTAGCGATTACATCTTCAAGTACGATTACAACCCATGGACAAATGAGAAGATTACCCCATCAAGGTGCTAGACATGGCACTGTTGATCATGGTGACGCTTCCGACGATGTCTTCCTTCTCCTCCACTTGTGGGTGCTTCCTTCGAGTTGAGCGATCCTTCTTGCGAACGATCTCCCTCCTCTTCCCTCTAGCTTGTGGATGGCCTCTCGGGCGAATGGCTCTCTGTCTTGCGAATGGCAGCGCCTCCAGCAGCTTAGGGTTGAAGGATCTTCGGGTGCAACAAAAAGGGGCCGAACCGACCCCCAGAGTGGGCCAGGGCGGCCGACTTGGGCCGACCAGCCCAGGCCCATCCCCGTCCGGTTCAGTCGCCCCTTCGCTCCCGTGGGTCCTCATGTATTTATGCACTTTGCCCCCTCCATTTTCACTATTTTGATGATGTCATCCTCGCGTCTAAGATGGAGGTTCTCCTTGCATGAAGTTCGGTCTTTTACGCTTCAATCCTCGGGGATGTTCCTTTGTAACACTTCGATCCTTGCCACCTTTGGAAGTGATTTCATCAAGCTTATAAACACGAAAAAGACTCCTTAATTGCTCCTTTGAACTTGTTGTGACTCCTTCCTTTATGTCCATGTTTTCCTACAAAAACATAACACTTCCAAATGCACACACGAAGATGAACTTGTTATATGATTAGTGTGCCTAGTGGCGGGTTAGTTCCATAATCAAATCCAAACAAAAGTGTAATGAACATGTTTGGTGTACCAAAATACACCGTCAACATTGGGTTACCTCCTAGGCAACCTCTCCACCAAAGGAATTCCACCGAAACACTCTCAATCAAAGGGAATCACGAATCTTGACCCTCTAGGTCATGAACTCGAGGAACTTCAAAAACCACCCAAACAAAGCCATTTCAAGGGGATTGCTGGGACAAGGTCACCAAGAAAAGAGGCACAAGGTCCTCATACATGACTCCTAACAAAAAATCCGGCAAGAAAACATCTCCAAAACTCCTCCACAAAAATCACAAGAAAAGGCTCTAAAAATCACCAAAAAGGGAAAATGGGAGAGACAACAAAAGGCCTTGAGGAATCACACTGAATCTTCTATACATGCCAAGAAAGATTCATACAAGGTCTAGCTTGCCTCCCAATCATCCATCCCTCTCTAAATATCTCACCATGAAGCTCTCAAGCTAGTCCTATGGAAATCCTAAGGAAAATAGGAAGGGAAAATAACAAAGCAAATGAGCTAGGGTTCCAAGAGTTGGTTGCCATCCCACAACTCAAGTGTTTATATGGGGGCAACTGAAAGACTAAACTACCCCTACTAGCATAAGAGAGATACACGCCCCTCAAGGGAAATTTTGGAGTCTTTAGTTCAACACCATCGGATGGATGCACATCCACCGCAAGTCTGCGTAGCACCAACACAACTCTTGCGATCATGCCATGTGTCCTCTGCTTCAAATTTTGTTGGCGCTATAACCCAGGCGGTCAGACCGCCCCATCTGGGCGGTCACAATGGCCTAGGTGTCCGCTCCTCCTCGTCGAGTCTTCGGCCTCGGTTTTGTGGCTCAACCGAGTAACCTAGTGGTTTTGTGGTGAACCACTACAAACCCCGCGAACTCGGTGCAACCTCACGCCAATCTCCACTCATGACTTAGTTGCCACGTCGTTTGGGCCTAACCTTGGTTTTGAAGCTCAACCAAGAAACCATCCATGACTTTGTTTGTTGTGCTTGCCACCATGCGGTCCGCACTTAACCCCATCAGCCACTGGGTCCCTCGAACCAAGCCTACTTGTCTGCTCCACACCTAGAGGCTCACCGACATAGACCTTTCGTGTTTGTTCTTCACCTGCACCGACACCAATCGGCTGCAACCTGCACCTGCAATACTTAGCCAAGAGTCAGTCCACACAACGTTGTCAATCACTCATCACACTAGGAAGCGACCATCCACCGGTCCTCGAACCACACAAGCTCTCACAGGTGTAGGCGTTGTCGGATCTTCCGGTAGGTATTGAAATATTCGATTTGTGAAGACTCGATGTTGACGACCGAAACTTCTAATCAGACACAACACAAACTCTTGCAATTGTTACACCACTGCTCCGGTCATTATTATCAACCAAAAACAACTCAATTGACCTCGCCAAGAAGAATTTTCCCTACAAGCAAATAGAAGAACACATGTAAGAAAGGGTAAATATGCAATCTGAAATTGCAAATATGAATATAGGGTTCAAGATCTTGATTTGAAAGAACTAATCGACACAGTCGAGGAGAATAAGAACAGGGCCCTGGATCAATCTTGATTAGTTTCTCGATTGAAAACTATAACTAAACAAAACCCAAACCTTAATCTGGCAGTGACTACTAAATATATGAGGTTATGACGTGCATGACCCTCTTGGACTTTCCCCTATGGGCTTTGATATGATACATGGGCCATGGCCCAAAAGATGGTGGTGCCACATCTTGACATATATTGGATGTCCACCTATTTCAACGATTCCTGATGACTCAAAAAATTTTCATGTGAGATCGGTGTCATTTGAAGCTCTATGAAATTATCTTTTCATCCATACAAAAACGTCCAAAATGGACTTTGTATGCAACTTGGGCGCCGTTTTTTGTGCATGTGTGCTGCTCCTAGACTCCGAAGTGAGCTCAAACTTGAGTTACTTTGGGCCTTTATGTTGGGAAGTCGAATTAAATTATCATAGGGCCTCCTTATTATATGTAAATATCTTGAATTTTTATATGAAGGATAAGAAGGAAAGTACAAGTACCATAGACACTTCCAAGTACCTTCCGGTATTTTACAATACATACCAAAGCTCAAATTTTGAAGGTGTTGTTTCAAATATTATTTTGGTCAAGAAAATAAGAAGGGGAATATATGGTTTACTATTCATAAAGGTAACTTACGCAAGCTGACAGTAGTTTCAAATAAGATCATTGTCCGTCATTGTCAGACTGGGAAGTTCACAATGTTGGATGTCAAATAAGGAAGACATCATTTTAGTGTTGTCATATAGAAAATTTTATCAAATATACATATATATATATATATATATATATACACACACACTTACAGTATTTTTTATTCAAAATGATATATTTTATAAATTTTATAGTCAAAGTGTCATCTTGTAGACCGTGTGAAACTGTCCTAAACAACTTTGTTAAAAGGGCAACAAGAGATTTGCCACAAATTACAACTTACATTCTTAGAACAACAAGTTTTGTTATAACAATTGTTAAGTACCAAGGGGTACTCACAAGTATTTTTAAAATATTTATGACCATTAATTTAAGAGATTTATTTAATTAAAAATAAATTAATTGTGCTCCTTTACAGCGGTTTAAAAGTACCCACTGGTACTTTTTGTTACTTTTATCTCTGGTTTTTCTCCACCATCTGATTATGAAAACAATTAAAAATTTTAAATTCAAGGATTGCTTATGGTATTTGGTCCTACCTATTTGTTACTTCTTGTCTTCTTGGTACTTTCTTCTAGGTACATCCTATCGTTTTCCACCCCAAGATTTCTCTTTATGGGTGGCTCTCATATTTTTTCCCAATAATTGTAGAAAGGTTATTAATCTTTGTAACTTCTGTGGATAGCATTGCAATCTAGAGTAACCTAAGAAGATGCTGGTTGTTCTTTCTTGCATGCTTCCAGCAATATATTGCATGGATGGGGCTAACTGCAAACCAGAATCCAAAGGTTGGTTTCCCCTTGAAGGAAACTACGTGCTCTTTTCCAAGAAAACGACCAAATTAAAGCTCGGCTCATTCTCTGTTGCTGACATTGGCTGGAACTGCTACCTGCGAACAATCCATGCATGGAGCATTGTACGCTAGCTCGATATATAGGCACCGCTCGCTGGGGGCCGTAGCTACCAAGCTCGAGCTTGTCACTTTGCGGCAGTGTATTTCCGCGTGAAGTACGTAGCTGGTATGTAGTAGAGCCATATGTCAGATCGACAGACAACTTTTTATTTTTCTTCCTTAGAGAGCAAGGAATCCATAGGTAATAATGCTGCTTGGACCTAGAATTCCCTGTAATTAGGGAAACATTTATTCCATTTATTATCACATTAAAAATAAAGGGGGGATATCGATTTATGAGTCAATTCAAATTCAAAATTTCAAATTTAGTTAATGGTTCTAATTTGTTCTGATGGAAATCCACTTTTTCTCCTGTGTCATCTCAATATAATAAAAAGAAAAGGGCATCTAGTGTTAGCAATGTGTGTTTTAAGATAGAATTCATCGAGGAGAATAAGCGCACCTGGATCCAAAATTAGAAAAAAAAATTAAGTACATTAAAAATAAAAGAAAATACTTAGATTCTTGTTTTTTTACATATATAACATCTTAGAGTGAGGATTTTCTGTCGTGAAACCATTTCAACTGTCTCCTTTAGGTTCAGTTATACCTAAATGCATTTAGTGTTTTATTGTGATATGGCTTTTGTAATAGTTCTATAAAATGTTGTTGTTGCCGTCTCCGGTGTGGAAAAGAGAGGAAATAAGGATACAACTACAGGGGAAAAGGGTTCGTGAGCTGCATGAAGTTGGCTCTGGAGGCTTGGTTTCGACCTCCATCCATTTGTCTTGCCATGTGAAAGTTTGGTCTGCTTCTGCGTGGGCAGACTGATGATGGCGGCGTCGACGTTGTTTCCCTCCTTGGAGGCATCATCTTGCATGTCCTTCGTGCTCTTCTCCCCTTGGCGCCTAGGTGTGAGTTTGTCGGTGATATGCTTGCGCTCTTGATGTACTCTTTTCGTGCAGGTTTTAGGCATTGCCGGTAGTTCTGTGTTTTCTTCAGTTGTTGTTCCTCTGACCATGTTCGCCGTCATGGTTGTTACCTCTCTAGTTATGTTTGGTTGTACCTCCGCACCTTAAGGGTTATCCTAAGATTGCTTAATTGTAACTCTCTTCTTCGCAATGAAAAACGTGCTATGCATGTAAAAAAAAGTTTCGTGAAGGCGGCAAGCAAGCATGGTCCTGACTTGCTCCAGGCAACCGTCACGTGAACGAAGGGGGGATTAGTTCGGATACCAGACGACCAGTACGTGTGCCTCCTGCAGACCTCTACGACAAATTCCGCTTTAGATGCTTACGCCGGGTCATCATATTCAAAGCGGAAAGATACTCTAGCAGCAGTGTGCAAACTGACAAGTTCAAAAAAAAAAAACTGACAAGTTGAGAAAGCACATGCCCCTGGTGTTGGCCTTTGAAACAGAAAAGGCGTACACACGCGTGCAAGTATTTTTTAAAAAGGATTTACTAGGTTGTATAATTGATTCATGTTGGTGAATTCCCAGCCAGTTCTATTTTGTTGGGAGATGGCAGACATATAGTGTTCATGATACATAAATGCCATGACCACATGGTATGGGAAACAGGCTCGCCCTCGTGCAGAAACAGGCTGCCAGAGGATGATCAATCGCATCCTCATCCTCCTGAACGCACAAAGCCATGTTTAGCCAAGCCAAAAAAAATGTTTACTGTAACAACCCAGGAACTTAGGTGTGTAAATTTTGCGAAAATTTAAAACTTTTTGCTTGCATTTGGGTGCTATCAATTTTTGAGCCAAAATTGCTAGCCTCTCTCTAAATTCTCCACTACTTTATCCATCTATAAAACTTGTATTTAAAATATGGTATAACTAGTGAGTTGGTTTTTCTTTGGTTTATTTGGAGTTCATTTGAGTGAAGTTTGAATTTGAAAAGGAATCAAATTCAAACTCTTATTCAAACCCTTAGTCAAACTTATTTGTTTTAAAAGGCAAAGGGCAGCCAGGTGCGGTGGGCCGTTTCCTCCTTTTCCTTGCGTTGCAACCAGCCCAGCCCGCGACCAGAACCGGCCCAGCTAACCCGCACCGCAGCCCCCCCCTCACTCTCTCTTTCACCCGCTGGCGCGTGGACCCCGCATGTCAGCCGTTCCTTATCCCTTTCCACCAACCCGGCAAGCCAGCCAGCCAGCCCAACCGCGCCGCCGCCGCCGGTCCCGTCGCACCCCGCTCGCGCGGCGCGGGGCGCGGCCGAGCCGCCGGCCGGCGCGCACGCCGAGGGGCCAGGCGCCGCGCGCGAACCGAGCCTGGGCCGGGAAGGAGAAATCCCCTTTTACCCCTGTGCCTTTTCCCAGTGGCAGCGTGAGCGAGGAGAGAGGGCGAGCGCCGCCGCCACGGGCGCCAGGCGGTTCAAGCCGGAGGGGCAGCACCGGAAACTCGCCTTGACCTCGCGGCGCCGTGGATTCAAAAGGGGGTGGAGAGCCAGAGCCAACCGACCACCGCTACCAACCCACATTGGGGTTTTGCCCCCTTGCCAGTGCCGCTCCGCCGGAGTGGGGAAGAAGAAAGGGGGAGTTGGGGAAGAAGAGGCGAGGCGGGGAACCGACGCGCGCCGCCGCCGGCGCGTTGCTGCGGAGGCGGGACGAGGCCGTGAGGAGCCGGACGGGAGAAGGAGGCGAGCGCGACCGAGGGGAAGCCGTACGGAGCGGGGCCCCGCCGTGAACCTCGACGCCGACGCCGCACCGCCGCCCACACCGTGTCTGCGACGACTTCACCGTCGACCCGCTGTGAGCACCGAGGCCACTTTCCTTTCTTCTTGCCCCGTACCTTACCTTGCCCCGCCCGTGCGCGTGCCATCGAGCCGCCGTGACCGAGCGCGTCGCGCCGCCGCCTTCCCATGGGCGCCGCCGCGTCGCGTTGTGCCAGCGGGAGCCTGGGGACGTGGCTACCCCAAGCCGCGTCGTCCCAGTGCTTTCGCCATTTTTTTGGGTCTGAGGGAACTTCTGCAGGAGAGGCTGGGGAACACCCCGCGCCGCGCCGTCGTGCAACGCGCGTCGCGCCACCCGCCGGTGGGCGGGTTCGCCTTTCCGCCGCGTCGCGCCGCGAGGCGAGCCTCCGCGGGGGCTTGTGTTGCGATGCTGTGACCCGGCCTTCGAGCCGTGGGGTTTTCTGATGCAGGTGCTCGTGAGCGCGGGAGCAGGCCGGCCGCACCCATGCGCGCCATGGCCATGGCCTCGCCACCAGCGAAGCTCCGCGTACAGGCGCTCCACGCCACGGTTCGCGCTGTGATGAGCCGGCCTTCGAGCCGAGGTCGAGTTGTTACAGGTGTTTGTGCGCTAGAATCCTTGCCGGCCGCACCCCAGCGGCCAAGGCTTCGACCGCACTGTGAGGAAGCGCGCGCGCCGGGCCTCGGCGTCGCGCCGCGCGCCGTGGCGGGTGTCTTGTGAGCCGGCCTTCGAGCCGTGCGTGCGTGCGTGCGTGCGTGCGTGCGTGTGAGTCCGCAGGAGGGTGGAGGCGCGGCGAGAAACGCACCCCGGCGCCGTGTCCGGGGCCGCACCGTCGCGCGCGCCGCCGTGCGTGCGCCGGCGCTGTCGCCGCCGGGCGTGGCGGGCGCCGTAGGGAGGGACGGACCCCCCCCCCCCCTTCTCAACCTGGATGGGGTTGAGTAAAAGGCCGTTGGGCCTCTTGTGCTAACCGGGCCTTAAAAGCCATCCGGCCTATCGTGCCGCTGTGGAAGCCCACCGCGCAGAGAGAGGCTCCAACCAGAGAGATCAGGGAGGGTTAGAGAACCTTGCCCATCTGGGCCAGTTGGGCCAAGCCCAGTGGGCCATTTTCGGCCCAGTGAACCTTTCAGCCCATCAACAGCCCACGAACTCTGGAGCGCTGACGTCATGCTGACGTCAGCAGCGTGTTTTTCTGAAAATCCCTTTTCCTTTTCTGTTTAAAAATTACAGAAAATGTTTTTGACCTTTAAAAATTCATAATAAATTCTAGGGAGCTCAGAAAAATACAAAACTAATTTCTATAAATCCGTATTTGCGAAACCTTGCTGATTGTAGGTAGTTTGGGTTCTTTTGGATCTTCTAAATTGGATCTTATTTGGAGTTATTGCTTAGATGTGCACCGTTATCTTATTTTCGCGTCGAATCTCGTGCCGCAGACCCGAGCTTCGACCAGGAGGACGTGGAGGACCCCGAGTACACTGCTCCGGACAGCGACTGCTTCAACGGCAACGAAGGTGTCATGTCACTCCCAACCATATAGATCCCATGTTGATATTTAGCTGCTAGTGCTTTACTTTAATGCATCGTTCTGATGAAATGCATAACCCGTTTAATAGCCATGCCTTGATGTTTAATATATCCTGTTCCTTGTTCTACTACCTGCGGGACTAGCTACAGACCCCTAGCTAGTCCCTTACCTCAACTATCCATACTTTTGTTGCTTGATTATGGATGGTGCCCTGGGATTGGACTGAGATGTGGGTATCTCGGCGTGTTTCTAGCGTGTGTTCCGGGTGTGTATCTCCTTGCTGTGTTTTGGCGGGAGCGAGCCGCTTGGTTACTTGTGAACGACTGCCGAGGGGAGATGCGATCTGGCCTCTTACCCGAGGGCCGTGTCGTGTGGGATGGAGATGTTGAGTGCTCGCTCTCGGCCCCTTAAGGATCGATCGTCAGTTGACCTTGCTTCGAATGACTATTTTCGTACAGACCGCCCGCCTTGTTTTGGGCGGGGGTGCGGGGTGAGACTTGTAGTGGATAGCACCCCTCCTGTAGGAGGATCGGTGTGATCGTGTCGGGAGTGGTCTTTCCCTCCTTAGTAGACTTTGCCCTGGTGAGGCCAGGGAAGGGTTCCACAGCTTCGAGGGACCTCTCGCGGGTAGTATGAGCTCTGCCGCGGAGGCTGGGGCCGGGCTCGGAGATGCCGAAGGGTACTATCCACTTACTTGGGCTTCGGCCCGTATGGTAGGGTCGGACCCGGTGACGGCCGGTTCCGGACCTATTCGGGCGGGTACGGTTGTACAACCTCTCGAGAATGTTAAACCTATAGCTATAGTCCGTGTCCACCGGTTATGGACGGCGGCGCTCTTTCGATCTCTCACCCGACTAGCTACATTTCTCTTGTGCTTCTTCTCTCCCCCCGATTGTGTGAGCCGGCTTCGGCCGTTGAGATGTGGGGATAGGAGCCGGTGGGCCCCACATCGCGGATGAGAGTTGGGTTCCGGATCGTGGTTGAGATCCGGTGTTTTGGTGTGGTTTTCCTTGAGCGGGGTGTGGACCCCTGAGGTGTGGACCTCGGAAGCGGAAGCTTCCCCGAGGTGTGGACCTCTTAGCTGTATTCTCGCTTACCTTGTACGTTGCACTGCTGCTTTGCTTAAGCTTTCTACAGACAGATTAGGGATTTCTCATGCATAGTAGAATATACACCGCTTTCGCCTCTTTGTTGGGAAGCTGACATGACCTACCCGCTTATCGGGTAGACCACCGGTGACTCGACGCGGGCCGGACTACGACTTCGACAACGACGGCCGGGTGGACTAGAGCTCTTCCTACACTTGAGTCCGCTGCGGAGATGGAGTTCCCGCGCTTTCATGAAGCCGCTGCTAGACGTTTTATTTCTCGTTTGATTTAGTCTCGATGGACTGTACCCGGCATGTGCCGAAGAGATGTACTCTGATTAATGTAATAAAATAAATGTTGTACTCTACTTTATTGTTTTATCTTTCTGTATGGATTTTGGAATCGCTGAGACAGGGATTGCACGTGGTAGCCTCCTGGGACTACCACCGAGGTGCTAAGATTCGGGATTCCGTTCGCGGAAATCCGGGTCGTTTCAGTTGGTATCAGAGCCATGCTTGACTGTAGGACGAGCCCCAGGAATGGTCGATAGCATAGGAAGCCGTTTCTGAACCTTGAAACTTTATATAAACCCCTTGGCTTCCGTATGAATATAACTATACTCATATATATGCATTACCTTCTTTAACTTTCACTAACTACCTTACTAACTACGCTCTAACAACGTTGTGCAGATGGCGGAGACTACGTGGGTTCCTTTGGAGTCGGACGGCAAGAGCTACGGAGGCTTCTGCCGCTTGCTGGGAGAGTGCCTGGAGGCAGCTGGAGTGGAGACCGACGGAGTCAACTACAAGGGGAGGGCCATGGGACACTTGGAGCAGACCCCCACTTACCTGACCGTCACGGTGCCGGTAGACCCACGGGTGCCAGAGTTCGAGGAGGTCGAGGTGCACTGTTTCGAGAGTTCGGTCACGGAGGCACACCAGACTGGCGCACGCAGGGCTCTCAAGAAGGTTTGTGTCCAGCTCGGGGGAGAGGTCGAAGGACACTCCTTTCGGCGTGCTTCCGACAGAGATCTACGACCGGGGTCGGCCGGGACTCGAGCGGCCGGGCACGGTACACGGAGGTGACTTCGGTGGAGGAGGACCGAGGTGATGCTCGCGGCCGGACGATGCATCCCGGCTCGGGACCGGGGCACCGCGCGGGCGGACGGGGGAGATAGTGTACCTTCGGTGGAGGTGTGACGCGCCTGCGGCGGGTTCGGGACACGGAGGTGGAGAGAGAGGATATACTTGACGAGGCCGGAGGCGTCGCACGTGAGGAACGGAGAGCTAGTGCAGCTTGGAGCGGCGGCGGCCGCGGCCGGCCCGAGAGGGACGCCGGAGGATCGCTACTCGGAGGCGCGGTTGAGGGCAGAGCGGGAGGTGCACCGGGTTTCAGTGGAGGCCTCGCGTGAGGACAGGGTGAGGCTGGCAGAGGCGAGAGATCGGTTGGAGTCGGTCGGAGGCGCGCCCGCCCGACTATCAAGTCAAGGTGTGGGATCTACGGGAGGCGAGTCGACACAACTACCACCACTTGTGTTACCTTGGAGGAGCGGTCTACGAGGAGAGGGACCGAGCAGCCGGGACCCGCGCGGCTTGGGAGCGGTCGACCGGCGAGAGGCCGACGGAGCCGGAGGCGCTCTCCGCACGGCTACCACCCAAGAAGAGACCCCGGCCGAGGGCGAGAGACTTTCGAGCTTCCGCCGACGCACCTACCACGAGTACGCCCGTGCCCGAGAGGTTCCCGAGGACACGGCGAGAGATGGACCGTGCTCTCCCGGGATACCCGTGACTACTACGGAGGACCGGCGATCGGGGTGCGGGATACCCAGGGGCACACTCACCGCCGTTCTACTCAGTTCCACCAGACGCCAGCCCCGAGGCACCTCAGTGTACCCCGTGATGGGAGCAGAGACTTCGCTGTAGATCCTGAGTCGTTGTAATAAGTTAGATGTGATGCTGTCGCTTATGTTGTCATGACCTTAGCAGCTACCCCCATGATGTACCATGCGTTAGCGTGATGTGTTGCCGTGTACCCTCGAAGGTTGTTGGAGTAAACCTCGAGGTGCACCCCTTTTGTATGGTGGCATTGATTGAGTGACATGGATCTTCATGGTTTCTTTCGGATTTCATGCTTCTTTATGTCTGTCTGAAAATTTTGTGACTGTTAGCAGGATTACTCCATTATAGATAATAACCTGATTAAATACATTCTCCCTACCACTACTAACTCTTGCAACTGGAATAGATGTCGGGAGCAAGGAGGTCCGGGCGACTCCTGGCCCGTTTCGAGGAGGTCGCTGGGGACGACGGAGGGGAGGATGCCCCTAACCCAGCGGGAGCGAGAGGCCGTGGACGCCGTGGAGGTCACGCACCACGAGGCGGGCTTCGCGGGGGCCTGGCAGGCCGCGGAGGCCGAGGAGGCCGAGTCGGCGGTCGAGGAGCCGCGCACGACGACGAGGGAGCTCGGGAGCGAGGAGCTCGAGCACGAGCGGTACCCCCGGCCGAGGGAGGAGCAGGCCAGGCTCAGGGACACGAGGTGCCACCACCGCCACCTCCCCCGAACTTGGCCGACGTGATGGCAGTACAGACTCAGCTGATGCAGACGATCACCCAGATGCTAGCGCAGAACAACAACAACAACAACAACCCTAGGGGTCAGAACCGCTACGCGCCAGAGGGTTTCCAGAAGAAGGTTGAGAACTTCAACAAGCTGCGACCGCCTACCTTCGACCACTCAGCAGACCCGATGGATGCGGACAACTGGCTACGTGAGATCGAGAAGAAGCTGGAGCTGACCGAGCTTACCGAGGAGGAGTGTGTGACTGTGGCAGCGCACCAGCTGATCGGCACAGCCAGTGCGTGGTGGGACAGCTACTGTGACTCGCACCGGGACCCGTTGCACATCGGGTGGGACGAGTTCGTGGAGGCCTTCAGGAGTCACCACATTCCAGATGCAGTGATGGACAGGAAGGCTGACGAGTTCAGGCACCTCAAGATGGGAAACATGTCAGTGCGGGGAGTACGCCAACCGCTACCAGGAGCTGATGAGGTACGTGCCAGAAGACACCGACACAGAGAAGAAGAAGGTCTACTGGTTCAGAAAGGGGCTGCACAAGGGGATGGCACACCACTTGTCCGCTCACGACTGCCCAACACTTCGCTCCATCATCGACAAGGCACTGATCGTGGAGAGGTCAAGGCTTGAGTACATGGAGGTTTGTGGAAGCAAGTCCAAGCGCTCAGACCAGGCAGGACGCTCAGGACCACCTCAGAGGCAGAGGACAGGTTACGCTCAGGGCCACCAGTCACAGCAGAGGCACCACGCCTCTCAGTCTCAGCCGCAGAGCAGAGCCAACCCAGGCGGGAGTGGAGGTCAGAACAGCTGGAAACCGAGGCCACCACCGCAGTCAGCAGACAGATCCAAGGTGACTTGCTTCAGCGTCGTCAGGTTGGGCACAAGTCGTTCGAGTGTCCACAGCAGGCGCCACCGGGGAGTCAGAGCCGCAGCTCTCAGTTCCAGACCCCAGCCAAGCCACCAGCACCAGGAGGACAGCCACCCCGTACACAGCAGAGGACTGCTCAGCCGCCAGCTACTCGAGGCCGTCTGAACCACCTCACCGCCGAGGATGCAGCAGCCGCACCCGACGTCACGCTTGGTGAGTTCCTTGTTGACTCTGTTTTGGCAACTGTTTTGTTCGATACTGGAGCTCAGTTTTCGTATATTTCTACCAAGTTTGCTAAAGAAAGGTCTTTACCAACTAAGCCTCGACCAAGGCCTATCTTGACTAGCTCTCCGCTAGGAGAGAAGAGGAGTACGTTAGAGTGCAGGGGAGTGAGGATGGTGTTTGAGGGGCTACAGTTCACGGCAGACTTGACGGTTTGGAGTCTACCGGGATTGACGTGATCCTAGGGATGGATTGGTTGGCGAAACACAACGGGATAGTCTCTTGCAACCCCAGAGTGATACAGCTAGAACACCCCAGCGGAACTATAGTGCGGATCGAGCCACAGAATCCGAAGGTTGCTACGATGATGTGCAACATGAGTGGGAAAGAGATTGAAGAGATCCCAGTGGTCCGTGAGTTTCCGGACGTGTTCCCAGAGGAGCTTACGGAGTTACCCCCAGACCGGGACGTGGAGTTTGTGATTGAGCTGATGCCAGGGGCGGGGCCCGTTGCAAAGAGTCCGTACGGGATGTCGTCCGACGAGCCGGACGAGTTGAAGAAACGACTCAAGAAGTTGCTCGAGCAAGGGTTTGTTCGGCCGAGTGCCTCACCGTGGGGTTCACCAGTGCTCTTCGTGGAGAAGAAAGACGGCGCAAAGAGGATGTGCATTGACTACCGCACGCTCAACTCGATGACAATCAAGAACAAGTACCCACTACCCAGAATCGAGGATTTGCTGGATGGACTCAAAAAGGCAAGGTTCTTCTCGAAGATCAACTTGAGGTCAGGCTACCACCAGATGAAGATCCGAGAGCAGGACATACCCAAGACAGCCTTCACCACACGTTACGGCTTGTACGAGTTCGTGGTGGTTTCCTTTGGGCTGACCAACGCCCCTGCTTACTTCATGAACTTGATGAACACGGTCTTCATGGAAGAGTTGGACAGGTTTGTAGTGGTGTTTATTGATGATATCTTGATCTACTCTGAGACCACTGAGGAACACGAGGAGCACTTGAGAGTCGTGCTAGAGAGGCTGAGGCAGCAGAAACTGTATGCAAAGTTCAGCAAGTGCGAGTTCTGGATGGAGAAGGTCGCGTTCTTGGGTCACGTGTTGTCAGCGGAGGGGATAGCCGTGGATCCATCCAAGGTTGAGTCAGTGACCAAGTGGGAGCAGCCATTAAACGTGACAGATGTCAGAAGCTTCCTTGGGTTGGCAGGTTACTATCGGAGGTTCATTGAGAACTTTTCCAAGATTGCAAAGCCAATGACCGAGTTGCTCAAGAACAACACAAAGTTCGAGTGGTCAGAAGCATGTGAGAAGAGCTTCCAAGAGCTGAAGAAGAGACTCACCACAGCCCCAGTGCTTACCTTGCCAGATATCAAGAAAGACTTTGTGGTCTACTGTGACGCATCAAAGCAAGGACTTGGTTGTGTGCTGATGCAGGAAGGGAAAGTTGTGGCTTATGCTTCCAGACAGCTGAAGAAACACGAGGAAAACTACCCGACACACGACTTGGAGTGCGGGTACCGTTGTGCATGCGCTCAAAATCTGGAGACACTACCTAATAGGGAACAAGTGTGAACTGTTTTCCGACCACAAGAGCCTGAAGTACTTCTTTACACAGACCGAGCTGAACATGAGGCAGAGACGGTGGTTAGAGCTGATCAAGGACTACGACGTCGAGATCAACTATCACCCAGGCAAAGCTAACGTCGTGGCAGATGCACTGAGCCGGAAAACATATTGCAACAACCTCATGGTAAAGGAAGAGCAACCAGCCCTGCATGAAGAGCTAGAGAAGCTGAGAATCGAAATTGTAGACCAAGGCCAAGTCAACGCGATGCAAGTGTGTTGACGGTTAATAGTTGTATCAAAGTTCGTGCGTGACTCGCAAGCGTACAAGTCTCCCGTCGTAGTCAAGGGACCCTTCTTCCCTCGAGTGGTGAACCCAAGGTATCGAATCCGTGGAACAAATGTGTGACGCAAGACTTAATCTATTAAAGCCAAATAACTTCAATCTTCAATAAAGAACCTAATGCATCTAAGTAAAAGACACAAAACAGATCTAATCTACTAGAAACCGGAGAAAACAAAGTAAGATTGGGTAGATAAACCGATCTAGAGGGATCGGGGTAAGCCTTTTGTTGAAGTTCCAAGCAAGAGAAGAAGTAGCAAATCGAATCTTAATAGAAGCCTCTTTAAATCGTGGTTTCCCGTCCAAATCCGAAAACATCCGCCTTTCGAGACCCCCGTTCTGTCACAACGTATCCCTATTCATGCGGGGAGCTTAGGGCGAGTCAAAAGACAAGTCGAGATTCTTTCGGAAGATCCGGCGTGTACCTCTAGCCACCGCGGCTACAAGAACACCCTATGTAATCTATCGTACAAATAGAATTGGAATAAGCAAAGCCGATCGAAAAACGAAATCTTCGAGGAAACACTTGATCGCTAAGAAAAGATTCAACTTGATAATTCAACTATGACAATGATACATACACAAGATCACCACCGGATCCTTCCTTGATCTTGCTTCTAGCTCCGGAACTCCGACGTGGTCTTCCATGCAAGGTTCCCACGTCGGCTAGGGAAACCCTAGTCAACTAGCTCGACCCTCTTCTCTCCGACATGGTGTCCCTCTCTTCTCTGCTCCTCGGCGGCCGAAGACGAATTCTTCTCCGCGTGGCTCTCGGTCAGGGGACTATAAATAGCCCGATTGGCGGCTAGGGCAAAGGAGGGCGAAATTGGGCCCAAAATGGGCTCGGGCCGACCGGGATCGGGCCGGCCGGCCCGGGCCCATTTAGGCCCGGCCCCGTGGGCTCCTTTGCCCCACGTCGGTTCCCTTGCTTCTCGGATGTTTCCCCCTTCGCATGTAGGTCCATGTCGTCGGTTTCTCTCCGAATTGGACTCAACTCCTTGTCTTGCAAGATTCGAAGCACTTTTCTGGTCAGGTCCCTGGAGTCTGTCGTCTTCTCGGATCAAGTCCCCGGCTTCTTGGAGTTAAGTTTGCTTCATTGCATGACTTGTACGGGGCTTCAAGGTCTTGTCATGAGGTGCTTGATGAACTTATCCCGAAAGCCTTGCATTCAACACTAAAACCCTGCATAAACATTAAACTCCAAAACCGACATGCACACGTGAACTTGTTATACCACGGGGGTTAGTACCAATGGATAAGGTATAAAACTCATGCCAACACCGAAGGTAAACTCATGGCTAGGTTGACGGATTTTCACCGTCAACATCTCCCCCATGCTTAAACCTTGCTCGTCCTCGAGTAAGCCTCCGATGGATATCATTATTGCTAAACAATGTTTAAACTTTGCATTTGAATACACATGAGAAAACATAATGCTCTCAAAATTTTAATTCATTAAAGTTCCATAATGTGCTAGCCTTCATCTCTACGGAGGGTAGATTCTTATTAAGCTTATCCCACAAGTATTAACATGCTCACAAAGTTTTAAATAGATCTCAGAATTTTTGAAATAAAGAACGAGATAAAGAAAAGCTAAACCAAATTCACAAATTTAAATCATCTTGTATATTGCTCATGAACTCTCATCTCACTTGTCTCTCAAGCCTATATATTCTACTCCTTTCCCTCTCATATATATGTGGTAGGCTTTATATGGAGCTTTGGGAAAGTTTAGTCCTAACAAGATTTTATAAATGAGATGTTGTCAAAACAAGACAAGCTTCTCATGGTCTTACCGAGACTCGTCAAAAAGGTCATTGGAAAATAATGTTGAATCAAGGAGGGGAAAGAGAAAAATACACACACTTTTAGATAAGTGGACATGTGCAAATGGCAAAGAGTGATCCCAAGGCACAAAGGAAGTCCTTGTTATCGGATTGCACATGGTTGGAAAAATGAGAATGGATCTTTTTAACTTGAAGCCTTGAATGCACTTTTAGAGAGCTAGGGAATTTACTTTACGCACATTTTTTTTTCTTTCTCATATTTCTCATTCTTTTCTTTCTTTCATTCATTTTTTTCCTCGTCATATATTCAGCCCATGACTTCCACAACGAAGTTTTGGTTTTTTTATACCTTGAAAGTCATGAGTATCGCTGGATTTTTTTTTCTTTCATCATCATTTTTTTTAAAATATTCCCCTTTGAACTCTAAAACTGCACCGTACCTACCTCCTCCCCCATGCTTAGACGTTGCTCGTCCTCGAGCAAAGAGGCGATAAATAAGGTAGGTACCGGAAATATTTTTCCTTGGAGAGATACTTGAAATCTTCAACATTGGCACCGTCTTGCGATCTTCCTTGAATTGATGATCCATTCTCAACGATAGGTTGTGGTCAAGGAGGTAATCACAAAAGATGATATTTGGTTTAAGGGTGGATATCCGGCGAAGTTTGTGAGATCACCGATGCGGGGATACACAATGCACGGATAAAAGGCTAGCAAAAAGATAGATACGCAAAAATGGAATGACCAGCTTCTTAGTCTCGGGCCAGAGAAATCATGGCCTGCAATAACTCACTCAAAAATAAATCTTGTACACTAAGGTTTATGCACTCCAATATATATAAGGCTTTGGATAGGTTGAGCAACACACAAGTGATATTTGTGACAAGGTTAGCAATATTTTTGAGCATAAAAGACATCTTTAATCTATTCATAACTTGAGAGCACATAAAACACTATGGGTCTTTATTTTAATCATAACCTCCGCTGAAAATTAAGCTAGCATTTAAATAAATTCAGATCTGTATTTTTAAGAGAGCACTAGCTTAAACATGCATAAATCAATTACAAAGATGAACAAAGCTGCAATTTTGATCATATATCATCATGGCACGAATTTTGTAACTTTTCCAATGATATAATCAAGGTGGTGTCTTTATTAATGGTGACATCAAGTTGAAATACAAACTGAAAATAAACAAACATGCTTGCTGAAATTTAAATAAAAACAGAAAATACTACGCAAACACACATAAGCAAAAGCTGAAAATTACAGAGAAAAAGAAAAGAAAAGAAAACTAAAGTTCCTAAATCTTCTAGTCCTCCGCCGGTGGTTGATGTTGATGATCTTGATAATAATACCCTTGTTCATAATATGATTGGACATTCCCTCCGACGAATTGATTTGGCTCCACAAGGTGAAGGCGTCCGAGCTCGAAGGCAATATTTGCATTTCCTTCACCAAGCTGAGCTGCGTTAGCTTGGATGGCTGCGATGTTTTGAGCGTTTCTTGCAGCATACCCTCCAATTATGGCCATGCTTTGTTGTGGTTGGGGATGATGAGCGTAGGACTCCGCGAAGTTAGCGTTGGGAACAACATAATTTGGTGGGGGTACCGGTGCACCACCCCCCCATGCTTGCTCTTGTGGCCCTCCGTAATAACTTGGCGGAGGAGGAACTCCGCCGAATGGTTGCACATGGGTTGTGCTCCACTCGCTTGTGCGGAGGATATTCCCTCCTCTACGATTCTTCCTCTTTTGTTCTTCCTTGCAGGGGACAAGTAATCCCTCTTCCAACCAATCTTCCCCTTCCTTCGGTGAAAAGCCCGAGCCTCTCATTCGGAAGGGGTAGGTTCACTATGGCCAACCGATAACCTCCTCTCTCATCTCCACTAATGTATTTGCCTTGCCGCAAATATTCAATGCCGAGAGAGGTACCTCGCAAAAGGTGGTCGGGGTTTCTTGCGATCCCCGGCCGCAAGGAAAAGGCCAACATGGAGAGGTAACACCCCGAACCAATATTACCCGCCCCCGATGTTGCTTCACAACACCAACGGTTGATCATGAGGTAAGAGGGGTCTATTGGCTGCCTGGCAATTAAAGCCGAGTATAGCCAATTCAACTCCGTGTCGGTCACCTTTGTTTCCTTCATCCTCCCCAATACCCTCTTGCACATCCAAGAGTGAAATATCCGGATAATGGGGTTGTGGATGCAATTGCGTTGTTGATGGGCTTCTCCGGAGATCATCTTCCAAAATCCCACCAACATGCCGGGTGGCACGTCAACTTTCTCCGGAGCTCCCTTGTGGAATCCAAGCAGCTCCCTAACATGCTCGTAGGGAACCTCTTGTTGGACTCCCTCCAAACGGAATGACAAGCTTTGCACCCCATCATCATCAACGATGGGTGCAATAGTCATTAAAATTTCCAAGGCGAACCCCAAATGGGTGTCCACCGATACTCCGTTGGAGAACTGCACCCATCCGAGGTGCCCCAACATATAGTATATGATGGTGCAAAAACCCAAGGTGTAGAGTGCTTGGTCGTCGAACTCGACGTTCGGCACAAGCCTCTTCTCAAGATTGGCGAGCCTCTCCTCCTCCTCCGCCGACAAGATGATGAAGCCGTACGAAGAGTGTGTCGGGGTGTAAGGAGGTGGCGCGGTTGAGCGAGTCGATCGTCGTGGTGGCGCGGGCTGCTCCTCCGTGTGCCCACGAGGTTCGGTGAACCTCATGGAAGTGCTTCTCGCAGCTCTCATACCACCAAGGAGGAGAGCGTCGTTCCTCCTCGGTGGTGCCGTGTCCGTCTCCATGCTCCGGGGAGACTCGGAAACCGAGTGCCTCCTCGAAGACGTGGCTGATGACGGCTTGGACGACGACGAACTCTTCTTCTTAGAGAAGAGACTTGTGGTCTTCTTCCACATGGTTGCTGCACTCTTTTCTTCAACTAAAATTCCGGGTTGCAACCGGTAACTAGGCACTTAAACTCTTTGATTCGGATGTGGACTTTGAGTGGATTAAGGATGTGGATTTTTTTCTTGAGTCATCAAGCTTGGGAAGGTTGGCTATGTCTACGGAGGTTTTGAGCACACAAACTTGAACACACAAACAAAGGAAGGAGAGGGAAGCTTGCTCGCAGAAAACGGGAGCCGGGGGGGCTCCTTATGTAGGTGAGGCCGGCCTCGGTGCTCCTCCCCGTCTCGTCTTTCTTCCAACAGCGATCATTTCACCTCTCCGCAACTTTCCCCGCCCGCGTGCTCCACGAGTTGCACCGCCCAAACGCTCTCGTCCACTATTGGTCCTTCCACTTGATGCTTCATGTTTTGGGTCATGTCCATGCTCCCTAGCTCCACTTGCTTCACATGCCACCATGAAATTCATACAAAGTTGATGCTTGCTGCCCACCATGCTTGTCCTTAGCATGTGGAATTGGTGAAAGTTGATGAAAGGGAATCCAATGGTGCATGCACGATTGCTAGATTGCCTCCATTAAGGTGTGTTTAAGGTTAAGCACTCCTCTAATTCGAAATTTAAAATATTTTTCAGAGCCATGCAAGAGCTCGAACATAATTTTAGAGAAGTTTTTCAACCATTAAAAACAAATGCAAGTCGAAAATATTTTTTTATTACGTCGATTTCGGTCTCACCGGTATAGTTTGCTTTCATCGGTTGAGAGCGAACATTTTCCCGGCTTGATCATGGGGGCATAGGTTTAGGTTCTAATTTTGGCTAAATAAGAAAGATTTTGAATAAAACAAAATTAGAATAGGCTTAAAAAAATTCTAATCCTAGAGAAACCAAGGATAAAGATTTTTAAAACCAACCAAAAGCTTTGATTTCTAAGTTCACGCGAGTCCTACCACGTGCTGAATTTTATTAACACTTGAATATAAAACGTGGCTCTACTCGTGTGGTTTTAGCATGAAAAATAAGTCAACCTCAGCACCATAATGAGGGTGAAAGGTTGAGTTAAGGTTCTGAAATTATTTGGTTGAGGGTTTCTCGAAAAGAAAAGAATCAAACAAGCACATAGGAGGGTTCATGCAAAGGGTTTATGATAAAGCAAACATTCAATCAAGAATTATGTCTCTAATATTGTTCAACCACTTCTAAGTCTAATGTATTTGCGTAATAAAACTCAAAACTAAATAAAAAAAACTCGAAAAACCTGGAATCGGGTTGTCCTCCCGGTAGCTTATTCTTGACTTGACGAAACGGGTTGCCTCCCGCCTAGCGCTTCGTTTATAGTCCATGGCTAGACTTCTTCACTTGATTTCTCCGGATCAACGCTCTTTGCGGGCGTTGCAATCTTGGGTACCCACTTTGGCTTAGTCAAATTTTTTGGTCTTCACAGGCTGGCTTTGTCCTTGGTCTTGACGGATGCAACAACTTCCTTGTGGCTCGGCATCTCGAACTCCGGTCCTTCGGTCGTGATCTTCATGGTCTCTAGTGTGATCCTTCATCTCTCCCGAATGAGCTTGAGTGGCCTTTGCCGTCTTGGGACCTTGGAGTTGTCTCGGATATTCTTCTTCGTTACCCATCGGGTGCCCGGCAAGTTGTCCCACTTGCGTCTAGCATCTTATCACGATGAACACTTCACGTATAGAGCTTCCGACCTCCGTCACCTTGCCATCTAAATTCTTCAATATTTTCTCCATAGCCTTGAACTTAGTCACGGCGTCCTCGTTGATCTTAGCTTGCTCGTCCATCAAGTCCATGAATTGTGCACAAAGAGAACCCAAAACTTGAATCGACGAACTTGCATTAAATCGGGGTTACCTTGGACATGGTCATACTCCACACACTCCTTGCATGAGGATCTTGCTTCGGCGGCCTTTAGGTGTTGAGCTTCTTTCTCCATCTCCATCTTCTCCATCCTCCTCTTAAGTAAACCGATATGCCACTCAAGGAATCCGACTCGTATGCATTCGGCTCTCGCAATCGTCATGCGGATAGTTGAGACTTTGATCTTGAACGGCCTCCCGGCGTCTTGAAGGTTTATGATAGGTAGATCAACGATGTCCGGGTGCACGGCGCTCCGGTGGTTGAGGTTGATCTTCCTTTGGACTTGGAGGTGGTGATTCCCTTGGAGATTTCGACGGTCCTTCGACTTCAACTTTTGAATCTAGGGTTTCCACCCCTTTAGCTTGTGTTGCATGTCACCTTTGCCTGTAAAGTTTTCCTGGATCATCCACAAAAAAGTTTGGGTTTCTTAGAGAGGTAGCCAACCATCTCCGGTTAGGGTTAGCAACGAGCAAAGTATGCAAAACTAGAAAGGAGAAATAAATCTATGAAAACTAGGGTTAGACAAACTAGATTAGATGTAATTTGAGGATGATCAAAGTTTAGTAGATGCAAAAATAAAACAAAATCAGTACTGAAAATTACAAAAAAAAGCAATAAAAAATCAAATCTTGATCACTTGTTCCCCGGCAACGGCGCCAGAAAAAGGGGCTTGTTGACGGTTAATAGTTGTATCAAAGTTCGTGCGTGACTCGCAAGCGTACAAGTCTCCCGTCGTAGTCAAGGGACCCTTCTTCCCTCGAGTGGTGAACCCAAGGTATCGAATCCGTGGAACAAATGTGTGACGCAAGACTTAATCTATTAAAGCCAAATAACTTCAATCTTCAATAAAGAACCTAATGCATCTAAGTAAAAGACACAAAACAGATCTAATCTACTAGAAACCGGAGAAAACAAAGTAAGATTGGGTAGATAAACCGATCTAGAGGGATCGGGGTAAGCCTTTTGTTGAAGTTCCAAGCAAGAGAAGAAGTAGCAAATCGAATCTTAATAGAAGCCTCTTTAAATCGTGGTTTCCCGTCCAAATCCGAAAACATCCGCCTTTCGAGACCCCCGTTCTGTCACAACGTATCCCTATTCATGCGGGGAGCTTAGGGCGAGTCAAAAGACAAGTCGAGATTCTTTCGGAAGATCCGGCGTGTACCTCTAGCCACCGCGGCTACAAGAACACCCTATGTAATCTATCGTACAAATAGAATTGGAATAAGCAAAGCCAATCGAAAAACGAAATCTTCGAGGAAACACTTGATCGCTAAGAAAAGATTCAACTTGATAATTCAACTATGACAATGATACATACACAAGATCACCACCGGGATCCTTCCTTGATCTTGCTTCTAGCTCCGGGAACTCCGACGTGGTCTTCCATGCAAGGTTCCCACGTCGGCTAGGGAAACCCTAGTCAACTAGCTCGACCCTCTTCTCTCCGACATGGTGTCCCTCTCTTCTCTGCTCCTCGGCGGCCGAAGACGAATTCTTCTCCGCGTGGCTCTCGGTCAGGGGACTATAAATAGCCCGATTGGCGGCTAGGGCAAAGGAGGGCGAAATTGGGCCCAAAATGGGCCTGGGCCGACCGGACTGGGCCGGCCGGCCTGGGCCCATTTAGGCCCAGCCCGTGGGCTCCTTTGCCCCACGTCGGTTCCCTTGCTTCCTGGATGTTTCCCCCTTCTGCATGTAGGTCCATGTCGTCGGTTTCTCTCCGAATTGGACTCAACTCCTTGTCTTGCAAGATTCGACGCACTTTTCCGGTCGGGTCCCCGGAGTCTCCGTCGTCTTCTCGGATCAAGTCCCCGGCTTCTTGGAGTTAAGTTTGCTTCATTGCATGACTTGTACGGGGCTTCAAGGTCTTGTCATGAGGTGCTTGATGAACTTATCCCGAAAGCCTTGCATTCAACACTAAAACCCTGCATAAACATTAAACTCCAAAACCGACATGCACACGTGAACTTGTTATACCACGGGGGTTAGTACCAATGGATAAGGTATAAAACTCATGCCAACACCGAAGGTAAACTCATGGCTAGGTTGACGGATTTTCACCGTCAACAAAGTGACTTATGACCTGGAGGAGCGAATCCGTACAGCCCAGAAGGAGTGTGCAGAAATCAAAGTGCTGCGAGAACTAATGAAGCAGGGGCAAAGCGAGGGACTACCGGATTGATGAACGAGGCACCGTGTGGTTGAAAGAACGGATCCGTGTACCACGGGATAGAGCACTCCGGGAGCGGGATCATGAGAGAAGCTCACGACTCGAGGTACTCGATTCACCCGGCAAAGACCAAGATGTACGAGAGATCCGAAGATCGGAGTGCAGGTGGAAGGACATGAAGAAGGACATAGCACACTACGTGGCCTCGTTGCGACACCCGTAGCGAGTAAAGATTGAACATCGAAACCCGCTGGTTTGTTGAAGCCGTTGGCTATTCCGAGTTTGGAAGTGGGAGGACATTTCCATGGACTTTGTGGTGGGACTTCCTAGAACACCAAAAGGGAACGACTCAGTTGGGTCATAGTGGACGAGTCGACCAAAGTGGCTCACTTTGTGCCGGTGAAGACCGGGTATGCAACCGAGAAGTTGGCGAGAATCGTACGTAGATCACATACTCGGGCCGCACGGGGCACCCGAAGTATTGTATCGATCGAGGACCACGCTTGTCTCCAAGTTTTGGCGAGCTTCCACAAGCTTATGGGCACCACTCTCGGCTACGGCACGGCTTTTCACCCACGGACCGACGCGGTCGGACGAGAGAGAGTCAACCGAGTCTCGGAGGACATGCTACGAGCTTGTGCACTCACCTATGGTACCGATTGGGAGAGCGGTTGCCGTTTGCAGAGTTCTCGTACAACAACAGCTTTCAAGCAAGTCTCCGGATGGCACCCTTTGAGGCACTTTACGGTCGAAAGTGCAGGACCCCGCTAGCTTGGTCAGAGGTTGGAGAGCGAGCTCTGTTTGGGCCAGCAATCATTGAGGAAGCAGAGGAGAAAGTTGAGAAAGTTTGTGAGAACCTGAAAATCGCTCAAAGTCGTCAGAAGAGCTATGCCGACAAGAGGAGGAGAGAGTTGACCTTTGCAGTTGGCGACAGAGTGTACTTGAAAGTCTCACCGCTCCGAGGAACTAAGAGGTTCTTGGTGAAGGGAAAGCTCGCACCGAGGTACGTGGGACCGTACCCTATCACCCGTAGGATTGGAAGTTTGGCCTACCAGCTTGCACTACCCGAGACTATGGCAGGAGTTCACCCAGTGTTTCACGTGTCACAGCTGAAGAAGAGCGAGAAGGCAGTGGAGGCAAAACAAGTGCCCATGGAGTTGCTTGACTTGCAAGACAACCTTGAGTATACGGAATATCCTGAGAAAATCTTAGACAGAGCTGTCAAGGAAACGAGGAGAACTACCATTCCTTTCTGTAGAGTGTTGTGGAGCAACCATACAGAGCGAGAGGCAACTTGGGAGAAGGAAGCTGATCTCAGGAAAGAGTACCCACACTTGTTCACGGAGGAGGTCGAGGACTAAATCTCGAGGACGAGATTCTCGGTGGTGGGGGAGAATGTAACAACCCAGAAACTTAGGTGTGTAAATTTTGCGAAAATTTAAAACTTTTTGCTTGCATTTGGGTGCTATCAATTTTTGAGCCAAAATTGCTAGCCTCTCTCTAAATTCTCCACTACTTTAGCCCATCTATAAAACTTGTATTTAAAATATGGTATAACTAGTGAGTTGGTTTTTCTTTGGTTTATTTGGAGTTCATTTGAGTGAAGTTTGAATTTGAAAGGGAATCAAATTCAAACTCTTATTCAAACCCTTAGTCAAACTTATTTGTTTTAAAAGGCAAAGGGCAGCCAGGTGCGGTGGGCCGTTTCCTCCTTTTCCTTGCGTTGCAACCAGCCCAGCCCGCGACCAGAACCGGCCCAGCCCAACCCGCACCGCCCCCCCCCCCTCACTCTCTCTTTCACCCGGCCGGTGCGTGGACCCCGCATGTCGGCCGTTCCTTATCCCTTTCCACCAACCCGGCTAGCCGGCCGGCCCGGCCCAACCGCGCGCCGCCGCCGGTCCCGTCGCACCCCGCTCGCGCGGCGCGGGCGCGGCCGAGCCGCCCGGCCGGCGCGCACGCCGAGGGGCCGGGCGCCGCGCGCGAACCGAGCTCGGGCCGGGAAGGGGAAATCCCCTTTTACCCCTGTGCCTTTTCCCAGTGGCAGCGTGAGCGAGGAGAGAGGGCGAGCGCCGCCGCCACGGGCGCCAGGCGGTTCAAGCCGGAGGGGCGGCACCGAAACTCGCCTTGACCTCGCGGCGCCGTGGATTCAAAAGGGGGTGGAGAGCCAGAGCCAACCGACCACCGCTACCAACCCACATTGGGGTTTTGCCCCCTTGCCAGTGCCGCTCCGCCGGAGTGGGGAAGAAGAAAGGGGGGGTTGGGGAAGAAGAGGCGAGGCGGGGAACCGACGCGCGCCGCCGCCGGCGCGTTGCTGCGGAGGCGGAACGAGGCCGTGAGGAGCCGGACGGGAGAAGGAGGCGAGCGCGACCGAGGGGAAGCCGTACCGGAGCAGGGCCCCGCCGTGAACCTCGACGCCGACGCCGCACCGCCGCCCACACCGTGTCTGCGACGACTTCACCGTCGACCCGCTGTGAGCACCGAGGCCACTTTCCTTTCTTCTTGCCCCGTACCTTACCTTGCCCTCGCCCGTGCGCGTGCCATCGAGCCGCCGTGACCGAGCGCGTCGCGCCGCCGCCTTCCCATGGGCGCCGCCGCGTCGCGTTGTGCCAGCGGGAGCCTGGGGACGTGGCTACCCCAAGCCGCGTCGTCCCAGTGCTTTCGCCAATTTTTGGGTCTGAGGGAACTTCTGCAGGAGAGGCTGGGGAACACCCCGCGCCGCGCCGTCGTGCAACGCGCGTCGCGCCGCCAGCCGGTGAGCAGGTTCGCCTTTCCGCCGCGTCGCGCGCGCGCGGCGAGCCGCCGCGGGGGCTTGTGTTGCGATGCGCGTGACCCGGCCTTCGAGCCGTGGGGTTTTCTGATGCAGGTGCTCGTGAGCGCGGGAGCAGGCCGGCCGCACCCATGCGCGCCATGGCCATGGCCTCGCCACCGGCGGAGCTCCGCGTACAGGCGCTCCACGCCACGGTCCGCGCTGTGATGAGCCGGCCTTCGAGCCGAGGTCGAGTTGTTACAGGTGTTTGTGCGCTAGAATCCTTGCCGGCCGCACCCCAGCGGCCAAGGCTTCGACCGCACTGTGAGGATGCACGCGCGCGGGCCTCGGCGTCGCGCGCGCGCGCCGTGGCGGGTGTGCTTGTGAGCCGGCCTTCGAGCCGTGCGTGCGTGCGTGCGTGCGTGCGTGCGTGTGAGTCCGAGAGGAGGGTGGAGGCGCGGCGAAACGCACCTCGGCGCCGTGTCCGGGGCCGCACCGTCGCGCGCGCCGCCGGTGCGTGCGTCGCCGGCCGCCGCCGCCGGCGTGGCGGGCGGCCGTAGGGAGGGACGGACCCCCCCCCCCCCCCCTTCTCAACTGGATGGGGTTGAGTAAAAGGCCGTTGGGCCTCTTGTGCTAACCGGGCCTTAAGAGCCATCCGGCCTATCGGGCCGCTGTGGAAGCCCACCGCGCTGAGAGAGGCTCCAACCAGAGAGATCAGGGAGGATTAGAGAACCTTGCCCATCTGGGCCAGTTGGGCCAAGCCCAGTGGGCCATTTTCGGCCCGTTGAACCTTTCAGCCCATCAACAGCCCACAAACTCTGGAGCGCTGACGTCATGCTGACGTCAGCAGCGTGTTTTTCTGAAAATCCCTTTTCCTTTTCTGTTTAAAAATTACAGAAAATGTTTTTGACCTTTAAAAATTCATAATAAATTCTAGGGAGCTCAGAAAAATACAAAACTAATTTCTATAAATCCGTATTTGCGAAACCTTGCTGATTGTAGGTAGTTTGGGTTCTTTTGGATCTTCTAAATTGGATCTTATTTGGAGTTATTGCTTAGATGTGCACCGTTATCTTATTTTCGCGTCGAATCTCGTGCCGCAGACCCGAGCTTCGACCGGAGGACGTGGAGGACCCCGAGTACACTTTACTCCGGACAAGCTGCCGCTTCAACGGCAACGAAGGTGTCATGTCACTCCCAACCATATAGATCCCATGTTGATATTTAGCTGCTAGTGCTTTACTTTAATGCATTGTTCTGATGAATTGCATAACCCGTTTAATAGCCATGCCTTGATGTTTAATATATCCTGTTCCTTGTTCTACTACCTGCGGGACTAGCTACAGACCCCTAGCTAGTCCCTTACCTCAACTATCCATACTTTTGTTTCTTGATTATGGATGGTGCCCTGGGATTGGACTGAGATGTGGGTATCTCGGTGTGTTTCTAGCGTGTGTTCCGGGTGTGTATCTCCTTGCTGTGTTTTGGCGGGAGCGAGCCGCTTGGTTACTTGTGAACGGCTGCCGAGGGGAGATGCGATCTGGCCTCTTACCCGAGGGCCGTGTCGTGTGGGATGGAGATGTTGAGTGCTCGCTCTCGGCCCCTTAAGGACCGATCGTCAGTTGACCTTGCTTCGAATGACTATTTTCGTACAGACCGCCCGCCTTGTTTTGGGCGGGGGTGCGGGGTGAGACTTGTAGTGGATAGCACCCCTCCTGTAGGAGGATCGGTGTGATCGTGTCGGGAGTGGTCTTTCCCTCCTTAGTAGACTTTGCCCTGGCGAGGCCAGGGAAGGGTTCCACAGCTTCGAGGGACCTCTCGCGGGTAGTATGAGCTCTGCCGCGGAGGCCGGGCCGGGCTCGGAGATGCGAAGGGTACTATCCACTTACTTGGGCTTCGGCCCGTATGGTAGGGTCGGACTCGGTGACGGCCGGTTCGGACCTATTCGGGCGGGTACGGTTGTACAACCTCTCGCGAGAATGTTAAACCTATAGCTATAGTCCGTGTCCACCTGGTTATGGACGAGTCTTTCGATCTCTCACCTGACTAGCTACATTTCTCTTGTGCTTCTTCTCTCCCCCTAGTGTGTGAGCCCGGCTTCGGCCGTTGAGATGTGGGGATAGGAGCCGGTGGGCCCCACATCGCAGATGAGAGTTGGGTTCTGGATCGTGGTTGAGATCCGGTGTTTTGGTGTGGTTTTCCTTGAGCGGGGTGTGGACCCCTGAGGTGTGGACCTCGGAAGCGGAAGCTTCCCCGAGGTGTGGACCTCTTAGCTGTATTCTGCTTACCTTGTACGTTGCACTGCTGCTTTGCTTAAGCTTTCTACAGCCAGATTAGGGATTTCTCATGCATAGTAGAATATACACCGCTTTCGCCTCTTTGTTGGGAAGCTGACATGACCTACCCGCTTATCGGGTAGACCCTGGTGACTCTGACGCAGAGCCGGACTGCGACTTCGACAACGACGGCTGGGTGGACTAGAGCTCTTCCTACACTTGAGCTGCCTGCGGAGATGGAGTTCCCGCGCTTTCATGAAGCCACTGCTAGACGTTTTATTTCTGTTTGATTTAGTCCTGATGGACCTGTACCCGGCATGTGCCGAAGAGATGTACTCTGATTAATGTAATAAAATAAATGTTGTACTCTACTTTATTGTTTTATCTTTCTGTATGGATTTTGGAATCGCTGAGACAGGGATTGCACGTGGTAGCCTCCTGGGACTACCACCGAGGTGCTAAGATTCGGGATTCCGTTCGCGGAAATCCGGGTCGTTTCATTTACGACCCAGTGTTTTCCACAAATTAAGCAGCTCCCATAAAAGCCTGCCACCGGGTGTGAAACGATTACCTGAATAAACTGTAACCACTGAAAACAGGTAGTAGAAGCGTAAAAGCTGTACAAAAGTCCCTGTGAAACGATTACCTGAATAAACTGTAACCACTGAAAACAGGTAGTAGAAGCGTAAAAGCTGTACAAAAGTTGGGAAAAAACTGCTGACAGGAGGTGATCTTCTCGAACAGGTATCCCAACTGGGGGATTGGGCCTTCTCACATTCACTGTGTCACGGACAGACAAACTCACACGGGCCTATAGCGAGGCAGCTGAGGCGCAACCTTGAGTGAGGGCGCCTATGGCGCATGGTTGCTGTGATCTCCACCCGTGCCGGCACCACCATCGGTCACGCCATTAGAGAAGCTCCCCCTGTTGGGGTTCGTTGTGTTAGAGTATGGAGAGTAGGACGTTGCAGCTGCGCTGCCGTTGCTGCTTCTGGTCCGCCCAGCTGTACTGCTTCTTGTAACTTTTGTTCGAGCTTTCCGCCCCTGAAATATCCACGGACACAGATTATTGTAATTTTCCCTAAAGAATAGATATTAAAATAGGATCTCTTTTTATGCCAAAACACTACTTCCAAACAGGAAATAGGTGGAGACAACACATGATGATAGGACAGTAATAGAAACACGATAGGAGTGATGCATCTACATGAAACTCTCCAACTAGCAAAGTAGATTTAATCAAGTTCAAAAAAACATGAAGGGAGAAACCAGAAAACAGTCAATCCCCAAGTGTAAAGAAATGGCAAATGAAAAGGAATCATCTAGCTAATGAAACCCAGTTAAAGAGCTTCCCAAACAATTGGGTGGGTCAACAAAGGAAAAGTTCCCATCTATAGTTGAGAAGTGCTCGATGCTACATGTTAACATTGGCCCATGACCCTTTTCAAAAGCTAGATAAGAGCATCATTCCTCAAACCTAATACTGAGGTCTGAGAGAGGGTATTTTTGAGATGCTAGATATCAAGTTTTGTATATATTTCTTTTCGGACATCATCCATAAAGCTGAAGCATGCTAGGGGAATATGGTTTCTGCCTGGTGTCAACATAAAAACATGGTAAAAATTTACCATGAAGATTTCATATTAGACCTTCAGCATGCTATAAAGAATGCAAATTTACCTATGAAGCGTAAAGAAAGCCAATTTGTACCAACTGCCTCATAAATTAACATCATCTCACTCCAATATCATGAGTTCAATTAGCCTATTGTGATTTAACATGTACTTCAATTTTTTTAGACATTGTCATGTGACAATATAGATTTGCACCAGAAATCAAGCAGAATTATGATTTACGATCAATTTGCATCATCAACAGGGAAAAAATACTCATAATAGTAGAGCCTGAACTATCATGAAGAGAACTGAAGCATGTGCCCAAACTTCTGATTGATGAATAAATTACTGGTGATGATCATAATTTTATTTCAACACAAAAAACATATTAATTTAATCAAATTGCTTAATCAGCAGCCAATCTATGTGATAGATATGGGGCAATCACATTTTTTTCTGTCAAGAAACATAACTGCTCAAACAAATGAGATCTGTTCCTTTCCAATTAACATTTTTGTTAAATCTACCCTCTCATACAAATTTCATTTTCCCCATCAGCCAAAAAAGTAAACTTTGACTGAAAGTTTGCCATGTTGCTTGGCGCCATCTCACAATACCTTTGGAGTCAGCAGCCCAGTCAGTGCCAAATGTAGACATGCCTTTCAAAAGCCAAGACTGTACTCTCATCTCAGCACTACTACCTAACAGCTGACCACCATCTGTTAGACAGAAATGGTACGGAAGGGTAGGCCTTGCAAAGTTTTGTGTTCTTGGCTAGCAAGAATACTGAGGTTCAAGGTTGATATGGATTGGCATTCAAAACAGTGGTATAAAAAGATTCTTTCTTTACAGAAATTATGAACATGGATGGTGTTTCAAAATATTCTAAGATAACCTTTACAGCGCCCCCCCCCCACCACACCCCAAAAAACAAATTAAATTAACATTCCATTGACCACAGCCTGACCCTGTCATAGTTCTTATGTTGGGCCTAATGATTTTTCCTGCATGGCATGAAAAACAGTTTGTACTGACGATTCTGGAAAGATCAAACACCACTCTATTGTTCTCAATATAAGTCACTTTAGAAGAGGAATTTCGAAATTTAACCCTATCTCCGCAGGCCTCACACGATATAACCCTAAGTTCGCGAGCCTTTCGAAATTTAACCCCGAGGCACGCGAACTCTTCGATTCGGGGGTTTTCAACCAATTTTCACCATTTCGAAAATTTCTTTTACACATTCCTTCTCCAGCACAAGTGAAAGGACAATTCTACCCTTGCCTCATCCCATTCATTTCTTTTCTCCACAGCTGACAGTGTGGGGCCCACGGCTGGGGTCATCTTCAACCTTGGTCTGAGCGGCGGCACGCGGCTCTATTGGCCGGTGGCGCCTCTCGTGCCTGGGCCGCCAGCACTGCCCCCGGCCGGCGGCGCCTCTCGTGCTCGGGCCGCCTGCACTGCCCGCCGGCCATGGCTGCGACTTGCCGGATCTCACCCTTGCGCGGCTCGCAGCGAGCTCACGGTCGGTGGCCGAGTCGAGCTCGCAGCTGGTGGCCGGTGGACCTCGCGACCCGACGACAACATGCGTAGGGGGCGGCGACGGCACGAGGTTGGCGACTGCCGGCATGGAGGTCGGCGGAGCATGAGGCTGGCGTGGAGGTCAGCGGCGGCTGAAGGTCAAGCTGTCCAGAGGTTGAAGGAGGCCGGCATGGAGGTCAGCCGCGGCACGAGGTCAAGCTCTCAGCGAAGACTGTCCAGAGGTTGAAGAAGACCCAGGACATGGGACCCACATGACAGTGGTGGAGAAGGAAAGAAGGGCAGGGGCGAAATGGTCCCTTCAGCTGGGCTAGAGAAGGAAAAGGAAAAGGAAATTGTCAAAATCCAGTAAAATGATGGAAAACCCCCAAATCGAAAAGTTTGCATGCTCCGGGGTTAAATTTCGAAAGGCTTGCGAACTTAGGGTTATATCGTGTGAGGCCTACGAAGACAGGGTTCCTCGGTGCGGCCAAAATACAAAACCAACATTACACATATATTTGTTAGAATTTAACATATGAAAATAATATCAGTTAATCCATCATGAAACTGCTTTTTTTGCAATTTACAATAAATAAAGTATGAATTGGAGACTGTACCTGTCCTAAATGACAAGTAATAATAGGCTAGCAACCAAGTATTAACCGTTTAAGTGTAGAAATAATTTCATATTATTACTCTCTCACTTGAAAGGTAAATGTCCAAATTAATTAGCTTGAAATCAAATGGTTTCAGGCCATGTGGTAAGTGATTTTCTTTTAGCTGTTAAGTTACAATTACAGTTTGCACAACATAGCAATTTCCACAGTATCAGTATAACAGAGCTATCCACAGAAACAACTAGTTACTTAACCACATTGGCATAACACTAGAAACAAGGTTCATGACCTTACAGACAAGCTAGATATGTTGAGTCAACTCCGGGTTTACAGTTAGAATGAAGCAGGACAATACAGAGCTCAAAGGACAGAAGTAAACCGATTTTGTTTTAGTCAACAGCCGAATGTAACAATTTGGTAGTTTAAGGGGTCAAACCTACCATTTAAGTTACATCAAAAGGGCTTCAGCAGTACACCAACTATTTACTTATATCCTGCCACTGTGCTTTGGAACAGCTGCAAAACAGAACTGCATGATTTTTTTTTCTTTCTAAATCCTTTTGGCAACAATGTCTCAACTCACAGGACAAAAGAAATTCCAGTGACAACCCTTTGTTCTCCCAACAATGAAACCCATGGTACAGCACAACAATTGTCATCCAAATTACTCTCTATTCCAAAATTGTAGGTCGTTTTGGCATTTTTAGGTTCATGGATAGCAAGACATCCAATAAATCTAGGTGCATAACAAAAACATGCACCTAGAAAAGCTAAAACGACCTACTTTTGGACGGAGGGAGTAATTGCTAATCTCAAATCTATCGTGTAACCAAAGAACTAGACATACTGGCATCACTCAGATTAGCATAGCTACATGACACAGAGCAGCAGGAGGATAATAAATTGAATTCCATGGAAATCTCTCAGTCTCAGTTCGACTGCCAAAGCACTAATTAAAACGAATGCTTAGAACAAAATGGACTAAATTATCAGGCAACCGGATCCAAAGGGACCGGCAACGGTGGAGGGATTGATTTACCTTGCCCATGCACTTCTCAAGGTGCGGGGCGAAGCGGCCGGCGACGACGGGACGGCCGCAGTTCATGCACTCGATGATATCGGCTGCGATGGCGGGGTGCGTCTGGCCGAACACGTCGACCCCGCCCTTGCTCCCGCCCCAGACCACGCCCTCCTCGGCAGCCCCGCCGCCGCCGGGGTGGTGGTTGTCGCACCCGGCGGCCGCGCGCGTGGCCCAGACCCGGAGCTCCTCCTCCTCGGCGTCGACGCTGCGGTCCAGGCCGAGGCGCGCGATGCGGTGGCACTCCGACGCGACGTCCGCCACCGCGCAGTCGAGGAGCTCCTCGAAGCAGCTGAGGGCTAGCTGCCGGCGACCAAGATTGCAAGATTGCCCGATCAGGCCGCGAATCGAGAGAGATTCGGAGTGAGATCGCGAGAGGAAGGAGGGGGCGTACCTGGGATCGAGGGCTCAGGGGAGCGTCGTTGGAGGAGGACATTGCTGCTGGCTGCCTTTGGAGTGGCCTGATACAATCTCTACTACTAAAAAGTGTGAAGTGGAGAATTTTTCCTGGTCAAACTCCCACCCCTGGTGAACGTACGTTCACTGCCTCGCGTGCCACCCCGTCCCGCGCCCCACCCTCTCCACCCCGTCGCGCCCCCACCCGACCCTATCCTCCCCTCTCTGCGCCGCGCGCCCCCCTCTCCACCCCCGTCCCGCCGCCGCCCTGCTCCTCGCCTCCCACCGCCGCCGCCCGCTCCTCGCCTCCCACCGCCGCCGCCCGCTGCTCGCCTCCCACCGCCGCCACCTTTCCTCCGCCTGCGTTCCGCGCCACCGGGGCGGGGGCGCGCGCGTCGGCCGGCGGCGCGGACGCGGCCGGGGGCGTCGTCGCGGCCGCGCGGCCGCGGGCAAGGACGCCGTCGCGGGCGGCGCGACCGCGGGCAAGGGAGCCGTCGCGAGCAGGGGCTCCGACGCCCCGACCTATCCGCTGACGCGCCGCAAAGCAGGAGGTAGAAACCCTAACTTCTCAATGCCTTCTGAAGGTTTGGTCTTGTAATGCTCCAATGCCTTCTGAAGGTTTGGATCTGTACAGGAATATGGAAACCTTCTTATTCATGTTCTTTCTGTATTGCGATTTTTTAATCTTTAGTGCATTGGGGCTCTCACGGACAGCACAACAGTAGGATTATAAGGTAATGGCAATTTAACCTTTTTAGGGTTCCTATTTAGGTCCTCTCATCATCGCAGTGGTGGCGTTAAGTGTTTACAAGCATTTGTCTCGCTATTGTCTCCATTGTAATAGGAGCTGGACATTGCTGCTGTGAAGGACTGAAGGTTACAAACCATGTTGAGAGTACAACAAAAGTGAATTGCATAAGAGGTGATCATTCACATGCTTCTGACCTATGAATAGCTATGATGTTTCTTCCTCACACGTTTCTGGTTTGCAGGCTTTTTCTATATACTTTTTGTGACAGTTTGATGGATACTACCCATGCATTAGTTTATTTCTTCATCGCTATAACCTATGTCTTCATTCTAATACTCATTTGCATTTGGGAAAATTGACTAGGGAATAAATTGAGAAAGAACTTATGCCAACTGGACTGTCATCTAATGCTGTTATTTGTGCTAAATTTGCGGTTAATGGAAATTTGGCTTTCTTTATTCATATAAATGTTTGTTTGCAATGAACAATCTTCGTTGATGGACCTTTTGGCAGAGGTTGTTGTTTAATCTCATTGCACAGGTGCTAGGCTCTGGTGTTGAAGCTGTTGCTGACTTGAAGAACTCTGAATTGAGGATGCTAAATAAATCCAGAGGTCTGAAATTGTTTGGCCATTGAGCATGAACGAGGTATATAAGATATTTTTTTTAGATTTAGCAGTTTAGTAAGGGCCTAATTTTTTTCTTATGCTAGAGATGAACTAATTATGGAGAATGCAAGTGTTTTTTTATTACTGAATACCCTTCAACATTATTTGTTCCTGGCTAATTCTATGTTTCGAGATTAATCAGTAGAATATTTTATTCTCATGCTTCAATCGTAGTCAATTTTTTTGTTATGAGCTGCTGTAATATCTGTTTGCATTAAAGCAACTGTTGTTGCTTTGTGAAATGGCGAGGTTTTGATGTTGTAAGAAGTATGATATATGGTTTTGATCTAAGGCTCACCCGAGAAAACAATTGAAATCTCCATCAGTATTGTTTTATGTTCACCTAATTTATTTTTGACATGACGACTCTCATGTATTCGGTTCATTCTTTTTTTACTCTTCCCTTTTCACTTTGTTCCTATTTATTTCAGTAAGCTGAACTCATTCTGTTCATCTGATTATTTTACTAGAGCTATAAATAATCTGTACCATGCTAGCTTCAGAGATTATGAAATTAAAACCATTGATTTAGAGGTCCTTCACTCTTTGCTTGTTGGGTGGCTCCAGTTCGAAGTTTTAATGTGAAATCCAATGTAAACACAGACTCCTGACTACCATTGTTTTAGATCTTATTGATTTTCCTAGATGGGGTGCAGTTCAGGTTAGAAAGTTCTAAACTCTTATCTGATGACGATTTCATTTTGGGTAATGGAGAGGCTCAGTTTGATTTCCGGTCGATGATCATTTCATTTTTAGTTTTTACCGATGAAAAAAAATAAGAGCTTTGCCTTTCTGTCTAATTTGAGCTTTGCAAAAACATTTTTTAGAGTAGTAGTTAGGAATAAATGCGTAGTCAGGGTCTGTGCTGCTATGCATATCCCAGCAGTATCCATGGTGATTTGAATGCATAATACAATAACATTGACAGCAAATGGTCCAAACACACATGTTGACAGCAAATGCATATCCCAATTACTGACTGTGTTGCAAGCAAACAAACACTCACTTGTGTTGCACTTCCATACCGAGGGTAAATCTGTGATCACCATCAGCTCATGAGCTGACCATATGTAGTCCCTTTACTTGTAAATCTGTGATCACCATCAGCTCATGAGCTGACCATATGGCCTATTTAAATGGTAATTACAGATGAAATGTCATTTCAAGTTTCTAATACAACTTTGCAAACATCATGCAAAATCAATGAAGGGCTAAAATTTTGGATTTGCATGGGGTTATGATGCGCTCTAATAGTTTTCAATTAGTGTTGCTTCACAAATCATATCGTCAAACAGCACCATTAATTAGAACAAAATGCTTTTGGTTGCATCATCCTTATGTCCTTAGAAATTTGTTTTTGGATCTTTATTTATGTATTGGCTAATAACGTTTCAAATGCAATTGTAAATACGTCCCGATTATGACCGGGAGCCCTCTCTTGTAGACAAAGCTGTTGAAACTATGAGCTCATGATAGTTAACCTTTTCAAGTGTATCATCACACACCAGTGTACAATTACACACCCCCACTACGTCTATTTATGCATTTTGTGTATTGCCCTTTTCATGTCTGGTAGTTTTTGTAAGCTGTGGGTCCAACTTTCATTGTATCCTTTATATTCTCTACTATAAAAGTTACAGAATATCCCCACAAAAAATCAGAATGCATCTGAAGCAGAATTCATTAATTAAAGCATCTCTGCTTTGTGCTCATATTAAGCCAGCTTAAGTATTTCACCATCGACTATTTTCCCAACTAGGTTTTCTAAAGTTCCCAACTAGGTTTTCTAAAGTATAATCCATGCATGAAGCTATCAAGTTGCCAAGTTTGCTTATCCATTCACATATGACCAACTAAAATGTTTCTAAGAAATAGTGGAGTGTTTTCTATTATGATCTCTGTTGATTTTGGGTTTCATTGCTTGTCTTTGCAGAGGGCTGCTGCTGTAGAGAGAACGGGTCAGGTGGTGGTGGGGAAGGGGTGTCTGAAGAGGCTAGGAGGTTGTGATTACTTTCTAACCGTTCCGTGTAAGTCGTGACAATATAACTCTATGGCGCACCAGTCGCATTCTAGCCGGGTCGGGGTTCCTCTTGGCGACCTCACAAACACATATCAAACTGGTGAGATTCCTTAGCTCAAATGTCATGGTTCTCATACGTGCTTTGCCAGTGATGTAACTCCAACTTCGCAGGTGAGGTAGTACCACATGGTGAGCGGCGAGAAGATGAATCTAAAGCACGTAAGAGTCAGATGGATCGTGAACGTTATGCAAAAATGTCAAGGGAGAAGAAGGATGAGAGGAATAGGAAGGACCGTGAGAGGCGCATGAAGAAGAAGGAGTTGGCAAATGGTAAGCAGCTACCCCAACTGTATTGTCTTGTTGAGTAATCCACATGCATCGATTAGTGTATCGATGGAATGCATGGTCGCATTCTGACCAGGTATTAGTTCATCAATTGTTCTTACTCAACATTTGCCAACGGATTGTGATGCATCCTCCTCCTTACCAATTGTGTAACCCCTACATGTGACAGTTGATATAGTACCATGTGTTGAGTCGCAAGAAAACGAAGATTCTAAAGCTCATAAGAGTCAGGTGGATCGAGAACGCTATGAAAAATTGTCAAGGGAGAAAAAGGATGAAAGAAACAGGATGGACCGTGAGAGGCGGTTGAAGGCGAAGGCTTTGGCAATTGGTAAGAATCTACGCCAACTACATTTCTTGTTGACTAATCAATGTGCATCAGATCGAAGATTTTTCATGATTTTTGTGATTTAATTCTGACCAGATATTAGCGCATCAATGGATGATAATGAAGATGGTGCAGGGCTACATGTGTCACATTTGAATCAAAACACTGAACTGTCAGGTTTGTCCGAACTAATAATCATATAAGTGGCTGATGGATCACATGTGTATGCGGTTTTGGTGTGTGCTGAGTATACATTTGATGTCAGCAATGGATCAAGATAATGACTGGGATCATATGGGACATTTGAGTCACCACAGTGACCTTCCAGGTTTGGAACAAGCCAAGATATAAAAATTGATTTTGGGAAACTAATCAACAAAGCATTTATTTAATTATATCCTTCTTTTATTTTTTCCTAGGTGTTATTGTACCAATGAATGAAGATGAAGACACCGACTGGCTCCATAGGGGACATTTGACCCCAATCAATGACTTGCCGAGGTTTTTCGAGCCAAGTATACGTTGCATAATCTGTTACTTATGTTTTTTTACATGCATTATTGAATGTCTGTTCCTGTTGCTGTTGGTATCTTGACATTTAGAATTTTGTATGGAGATGCGATTGATAAAATCAATAATCACTTAATTATGGGTGTATACAATGCACCATGTTTGCTTACATGCATTAGTTCTTTTTTTAAAATTTTATATATGTCTATCTACCCAAAGATTGGCCTGTTATTGGGGAGAATATCTATTCACTTTGTTATTGGTTATGTAATCATCTATCAATAGTAATGATTTGGAGAAACAATTTTGCAGAAATTTATGAAAGATTTAAAACAATCTTAAACAATCAACCTTTTCCACTAAACAATAACATAGTTAAATCATTAATACAACCTAATGATCATGGTTTTAGGCGCGGTTGATGAAACAACCGCCATCGAAGACCAGACCATTTCTCCTGGTGAGCTTAGGCGTAGGAAGAATAGAGCAAGATATGCGGCGATGTCTCCTCTTCAAAAGGAGGCACTTAATAAGAAGCGTCGTGATGCTAGAGCTGCAAAGAGACTATTTAAGACACCGCAAGAGAAGAAGGAGAATGCAAGGCTCTCCAAGTGTAACTACAAAAAGAAGATGAAAGAACAACGTGAGAAAAACTTGCATCCTGACTCCATTGCCATGGCAAACCCTCAATGGAAGCCAGAGCTTTTAGTCCCTCCTGGTGATAAGCCTGCCTCTCAAGTATCGGAAGAGATGGTGATCCCCGATTTCGGTGGCAGTCCTATCTATGTCGAGGCAGAAGTACGGGAACCTCCACAGCAAGAAGAAACCATGGAGACATTTCTATCCAACACTATCCATACAACCCACCTAACTCCAGGATTGCGAGAATCTCGACGAAAGCGTCGTAATGAAGACTTTGAATCAACCATTGGCAGAAACACCAATTGGAGCACTGGTGAAAATGAGAACATTGCGAGTCAGCCGACACAGTCATGTGTTGTTGACAATGGTAAACTACTTGCCAACCTATATTATATTATAACTGATAAATTAAAAACCAAAATGTGTTTTAATGTTGTATATAATAAGGTGTCACGCAAACCTACCCTTCGGCTGACGGATCAACGGAACCTCGTAATGAAAGGTGTTCTCAGACACAACCATCTGTGGTTGATGAGCCTGATTCTATGCCACCACGCGATTTGCACAGATACACTTGTCAAGGTATGTGTCCATGACGCACATGTTCTTCCCATTCACATTTATCATATTCACCTATGTTTGTCTCACCACTGTAGTCACATGTGGTTGCTCAGATGGTGATGAAAACATCGTATTCGATGAGGACGAGGAAGAGGATGAAGGGTTTCTTTTCGCGGGACAAGGTATACCTCGCTGCTATTATCTCACGTTAAGATTTCATTAAAACCAAGATATAGCACCCTTGACCTATGCTAAATATTATCAGAGGATGATGATGATGCCGTCGTGAATGATGACCTCACGAGGGGTGATGAGGCTACTATTGAATTGGATGCACCAGATCCATTTTGTGGGGTTTACGCCAATGTCCCAAAAGAGGGTCACGTGTTGAAGCCAGTTGATAATTGCGAGTTCTGCAACGCCAAGAAGTTTGAGTATGAACCGCCGGGATTCTGCTGCCGTAGTGGAGCCATTCATCTATCCACCCCCGAGACGCCCCCGGATGAACTCGTGCGATTGTGGACGGCCTCTGACTCTGATGCCAGGCATTTTCGCGACCACATCAGATATTTTAATGGGCATTTCTCCTTCACTTCTCTACACTGTAATATTGATGGTGCGACCACCGACACTCGGAAGTGTCCCATATACACCTTCCGTGCGCATGGCGCCCTTTACCATAATCTTAAAAACTTTGGCAAAGAAAATAAGTATGAACCTAATCACCTCGAGCTTTATTTCTACGACGACGATCCTGATCTTGATTATAGGCTAAGCAAGTGTCGTGAGAAGGCCGAACGAGAAAGACGAGAGAGGTTATTCGTACGTTGGTAAACATCTTCAATAGTGGTGTTAATCCCTACTCGGATCAACTTCGCACTATGGGAGAGGTAGAGGATTTTTCCGATTACCATATCGAGTTCAACCTTGATCAACGATTGGACCGAGAGAACATACAACAAGCCTTTAACGTCAGAGGTTGCCGCCGTTTGGATTGAGGGGAGCGAGCATCGGGGTCAGTTTGAAAATAGTGTCGTTCTCCACGGGAAGGATAGGTCATGGAAAGGCATTCGGTCATATCATGGATGCTACGACCCTCTCTCGTACCCGCTTTTCTTTCCAAGGGGAGAGTTCGGGTGGCACAACTGCATTCCCAAAGTTGGCGTGACTGAGGCGCAGGTTAACAGAGCCCGAGCGATCCGCAAGCAACGTGCTCAGGGGGGTGGCGATGATGAAGCGGGTAATTGCATATTTCCTTTTAACAAATATGACCCGATTACCGTGCATCATGACACTAACCGACATCTTCCTGTGTGTAGGGTCCGCCGGGAATAAATGCGTTTCAATTCGTGATTACTATTCGTTCAGGTTCCTAAATATGCTTTAGATGTTCCCTATAAAGCGTATGCAATACCGATTGTAGGGTTTCGCCTACATTTTCAGTCTGCATTTAGACAACTTAATCCTAATGCATGGGTGGATGTTCATACATTTAAATTTGAGCGTGCGGAAGGGATTGCGGAAGACACTGACGGGTAAGACCACCTCAAACCTAAACTTTGCATAATACAAATTTAAAATATATGTCATACTTAGATGTAGGCGACAACTTTTATAATACGGATCTTTGAGTCCATGGCTTATTATGCAATACATGACGGGATGGGATAATGCTACGAATGTGAACATTTGTACGGTAAGTATATGTACTTTACGCATGTTCCATTATGATTACCAAAATGTATGATAAATTCAAACGAGTCTTACATACGGGATGCTATTAAGATGAGGCGTCATTTCTTCATCAATCTTTTGGCGCATGAAGCAAATGCACCGGAGGAAAAACCTACCTACCATCGTTAAATATTATCTGTCGCGCATCATAGGAAGAAAAATATGATAGATGAGCGAGATGATGTAGGGAAATTATCGTTATCATATTGCTATTGTTATATTGAATGATGTGGGTAGATGTATATTGAAAATCACTATTATGATTTTCTGGTATTACTTTCGTATTATACAGTTATATTTATTGAACGTTACCTGTATTGTATTATATATATTTGGGCCCGTAGCAACGCACGGGCATGCACCTAGTACAAACTAATTCTGCTGGTGTGTGTGGTCAGTGTGGATGAATTCTCTGAAATTTGCTTTGATTTGATTTAATCAAAAGAGTGCATCCTAAGTCCATGCAAAAATTACTTCATTTGAGAGACAGTGGAACACACATATGCGAAACCTATACACAATCACAAATTCACAATCATAATAAAATCCTAAATAGAATCAGAACCTTATCATTCGAGAAAAAAGGGCTTAAGAAAATAACAAAGTGGTACAAGTAGAGTCAACCTTGTCGTTTCTATGAGAAATTTATCATTCGAAAAACTATAGCGATTGCGAAATACAATGGTCAACTTCCTAAATATCCCGTACAAAAAAGGCATGGTGAATAGAATCTTATTAAACAAATTTGCTCCTCTTCAAATGCTTGAGATTTAAATTTCTCTCAATCACTTTTTTTTCTAGCCCTCAATTCTCAAATGGATGGTTGATCTCATTCTCTTTTCGGGTCATCATGTTGTGACGGTGCTTGACCGAAACCAGGCGAAACAAGAAGGAATTGGTGGTTCCAGTCCAGAATTACTTGATTCTAGAACATAATTCATAACATGGATTAGTTCGGGTCCATAATTCATAACATGGATCAATTCCTACTCACGACGGCCCGATAACCAATACGGCTCATAAAAACTTCAGGTAACGAAGAAAGAGTTTTTTTCCTCACTCCATTCCTCATTTGTGTAGGGAGCTGAAGCAAGAGGTCACAGGCTCACGGCCTTCTCGTCTCCTCCGTTCTTTTCATTCCCCGCTCTGATTGCGTCCTCGTGTTCGTCGCGGTAGTGACGGACGGTGGTTTCCGATGGAGAATCGGATGGGCTTTTTACATTTTTGCCATTATAACGGATGGCAAGCACTCGAAAACCACTCTTAGGATTGCCCCTACATATTTGCCACTCTTATTTGAGACCACATTCAAATATATCCTTTTCGCTGATGTGGCACGTCAGCGTGTCCATTTTTTCTGACATGGCACTCAGCCCACTCGCGCCAACGTGGACCGAAACGTGAAATGGCAAAAATACCCATATTATCTTCTTCTTCCTCATCTCCATTTTCTTACGGGCACTCGCGCCCTGCCATGGCGGCGAGCCGGCGGCTGCCTCGGGTCCACGGAAGATGCCGACCCACGGGGAGGCGGCCGCGGTCACCGCGTGCGAAGGCCGACGACGGGGGCCGAGCTCGCGGCGGCGTGGGTCCGGGCGGTCATGTGCGGGCGCCGGCGGTGGGATCCGGGCACTAGCGGCGGGATGCGGGTCGACGAGCGCGAGGGCGAGGCCGGCGGCGGGGGCCGAGCTTTGCAACGCGCGCGAGGGCGAGGGCGGTGCGGTCCCCGTGCGGCCGGCCCGACCGGTGGCGGGATCGGGGTGCCGACGGCGGGTCGGGAGGCGGGCGTCAGTTTGACGCGCGCAAGGGCGTGGCCGGTGGCGGGATCCGGGGACTGTCGACCATGGGGAGGTGAGGACCGTCGGCCATGAGGAGGAGGGGCACGCCGGCCATGGGGAGGTGAGGACCGTCGGCCATGAGGAGGAGGGGCACGTCGACCATGGGGAGGGGACCGTCAGCCATGGGAAGGGCGCACCGGCCACAGGAGATGGGCGACGGTGACCTCCATGCATCGTCCATGGAGGTGCTTGAGGTTGAAGATGGCTCTGACAGTGGGTCCCACATGTCAGTGGTGGAGGGCGGGTCCGGGTTAGGGTGAAGGGAGGGTACGACGGGAATTTCGCATGAAGGCACCTACGTGGCAATGTACGTGGCATGTGCTGGCGTGCCACATCAGCGAAAAGGATATATTTGAATGTGGTCTCAAATAAGAGTGGCAAATATGTAGGGGCAATCCTAAGAGTGGTTTTCGAGTGCTTGCCATCCGTTATAATGGCAAAAATGTAAAAAGCCCGAATCGGATCCGCGAGGGAAGCAAGCGGCGATGTGGGGGAGCCGATGGCTTCACGCCCGCCGGCGGCTTCGACGACACTCCGGCGGAATCCAGACACCTGCGGAGCACACCCTGCATCTACCATCATGGGCTTGTGAAGGTTATCCCTTTCCCTTCCAAGTAAGGCTGCCACTGGGGAGGGTATGGACAAATCCGCTCTTGTTCATACCCAAATCCAAATAATTATTATCCACTTTTTACCCTCCCCATTCCCACCCATACCCAATGGATAACTAGTTTTGTACTAGATTCTATACATACCCAATCGATTATTTGCACCCTCCCCACACCCTACCCTCCCCATTTCTTCAATGGATAATTATTTTCTACTCATACCCTCCCCATTTGAGGTGGGTGTGGATTTGAATATGGACAATGGATAAAAACAACAGCCATACTTCCAAGCATCTTCATTCTAATCCAATTGATCTGAGATTTGAGTGCTGTTGGGGGATTTTTTTTCTTTTTTTTTGCACGCATGTGGATTCCACTGGTTAGTAGGTTTTGATGTGTGGTTCCATTCATGTTTATACATTTAGATTTCAGCATTCAAAGTATCCTATGCTTTATGCCATTTAATAGTGGCTCTGCATAAACCATACTCATTATCTCATCTATCATTGTCGGTCTTCATCTGCAGAGTGTGGATATTGTCTTATTATGATGTATCTTTAGTCCTTACTTTCTGGGCCATAATTGTTGTTATTATTGCCCTTCAGGTTACGTGAAGTGGTATTCCAAATTTCTGTGCACTGGCTCTAGCACTACATGACTTATGGTATGTCAAAAGGTCACATCAGTATCGTATCATTTAGGATGATTTGACTTTATAATAATTTCTTGTTTATAATTGGAAGCCCTATTAATCGGGGACTGAGTAATACTTTTGTGTGATCTGTTGCAAAAGAAACTACAATATCTCATTTCTCAAGATTCTTTTGTGCTTCTGAAGTACAATAATTTGTTGCATTTTTTATTAATTCTATTTTGGTTTGGTTTCTTAAATTCCCTTATATTTTTCTCAAATTTTAAACAAATCATTTTGCCTAAGCATATCTTCCTTTTTAGGTCCAAGGCTCTGTATCACTTTAGAATTAGCACAGTTCAGTTCCATCAGCAGTTCTATTTATTATCTGATCTTATGCATGGTGCATCTTGTGAGTTCTAATGTTTCATTCAGCACTAACGATGTAAATAGCATTATTGAGTTTCTCATAGAAGTGCCATCCTACACTAAAGAGTTGTCAGCTCTTTTTTTTTCATACATTTTTTCAATGATTGTATTGCCTTCACTAGATGCCTGCAGGAAATACAACACTAATTGCACATGTAGTATTTCAGCTTCATCAGGCGCAACACTTTTTCTTCATCTCTTGTATTGCAGGCATTATTATCTTTTCCCCCTTCACGCAAACAAACTGTGTATAATCCAAAATAAACTGTGTATTATGCAAAATAAATTGTGTAGATTCTTCCTTTCCTTTTCAGTTTGGAATAATGGAATTTATATTAACAATTTATGTCTAGGGTTTATTATTGTGTCATTTTCCTTTGCTAGAAGCTTAGTTTCCATTTGTAAAAAAACTTTCAAGTAGTAATATGAATACTACATAGGTACCACTTCTGCAATTTAAATATAACACTGTTGCATGGCTCATGTTACAATTTTTCGTCACAATATGTTTGATGGACTATTTGATGTTTGAATTGTTTATGTTGTTTTCTAAACATTATGTTTTTGTAACACTGATGTTGCAGGGATAAAGTATGAGAGTACAAAGATGAGTGTGAGAGGTTGGATCAGTGCTTTGTCATCTTTATGACTCCTCAATCTCGAATGCCAATGTTTTGAACTTCATGCAAGTCACACTGCTCAGGTTAAAAATAAACTGTCTAGGTTTGATTATTGTAGTATTAGCTGATAGCTTAACTCTTGAAAGGGTAAAAATTTTCATGTTAAATTTGGCATGTCATTGCAAATAGCTAAGAGTCACATGTAGATTTTTGTAAGCATTTGAAAATTTATTAGGTAGACCAAGTATTTTTTTCCCTTTCTTTCTTTTTTTGCGAAAGGTAAACCAATAAGTATTGTGCACCCTCACTGTCATTCCCAGAACTCCAAAACGCTGTTGCTTTTCTTGGTTAGGTAAATTCTTTTAAGATTAACATTTCTCAAAATCCCCTAACATTTACACAATTTTTTATGCAATTCAAAGTGTAGAACAACACTACCTGTGATCTCACACTTATGCAATTCAGAGTATTAAATTAAGTATTGCAAATTTTACAAATTTTCTTTTTATGCAATTCAAAGTTTTTTCTTTTCTTTTTTAGTGGTTCGGTGGTTTTCTGCTTTTGCACAAGCTGAATCAGTTAGGACAGATTGCTGAAATTTGTAGTGTATTTTTTCTCTTTTTCCCCTTTTTTAGTTTACTGATGCATGTCAGTAGATGGTTATTTCTGGTATATATGATGGCATATTTTGTTGAATTCCAAGCAATAGCCTCTTAACACCAATCTGTTTGCGGGGACAATTAGAATTTTTTTCTTTTTAGAGGTTAAACTTTAGTGTTAGTTAGCACTTTTTGGAGGCAAAATATGAAATTTTGAGGTCTCTTTTCATGCCTTTTGAATAATTTTACAACTACCACTTACCTGGAAATACATATATTTCAGTTAGTTCAAGTCTTTTTTTGCCCTATATATGATTTTTTTATTTTACCTATATAAAATCTGTTTTTAGCTACATATTTTTCTGAAGAAGGTACATATACACCGTACACACCTCTCCTTTTCTTTCTCCAATATCCCTGAAGCTTTGAATCAAGTCGATTTGGGATCACGCCCAACCCATTTAGGGTTATTTTATCAAGGATCAAATCCTTGTGTGAGTGGTTTTTTCTTTCCATTTCCATTTGAATATGTGCATGTCCTTGATTTTTGTTGCCTGTTATACCCCGTTTCCATTTATTTGTACAGATCTACTAGGATTTTCAATCTCACACCCCCATAAGAACTTCAGGCTGTATTAGGTTTTTCTTTTAGCTTCGTTAGTTGATGCATGCACACACCGATTTTTTTGGTTGAGCGGCAATGAGGGCGCAGGTGACATTATCTTACTCTGTAGTCTTTTTCAAGTCCATGTGCATCTTCTTTATTGAATCTTGAAAATTTCGTGATATATATGCATGTTTTTATTTCAAATTGTAACATTAAGTAGCTGCTCTCAAGCAGCATGTGTGTATGATCCTTGAATTCTCCAGCAGTTCTGTAGCAAAATATGCATAAATATCATGACTTATTGGAGGTTAAACTTTAGTGTTAGTTGGCACTTTTTGGAGGCAAAATATGAAATTACAAGGTCTCTTTTCATGCCTTTTGAATAATTTCACAAGTACCACATATACACACGACGACACTAAAATGCACCTGGGTGCATTTTAGTTCGCCAATGCACAGACCCCACCAACCGAGCCCCAGCTTCCCACCCGCCCCCCCGCCCGACCGGCGCCCGACCGGGTCCGACCAGGAGACCCCACTGAGCGCGATTCCCCACCTCCGACAATGCCCCCCTCATAAAATCACCATCGGGTCTCCCACCCCCGCCCAATCAAAACCAATGGCTCCGCCGTCTCCTCCACGCCTCGGATCGCCGAGCAGCTCCTCGCCTAAACCCATGGCTCCACCGTCGCTTCCGCGCCTGGAATCACCACAGACGGGGCGGCACGTGGTTCCGGAGCAGATGGCGGTTGTTACGACGACTGGGTCTTGGCCGATATCGTCGGCACCGCCGCTGATTGCATCTGCGCCGGCGGCACCTCCTACGTCAGTAACGCCCACAGCAGGGGCGCGCGGCTGCGGATCGGGTGATCCCTTGCATCACGCGACGTTGCTGACGCCTCCGCCGTCGATTCCGCCAGGCTCAATGATCACGCCTAATCCGACGGAGTTGTTCATCCCGGTAACGGAAAAAATCACACACGGAAACGTTAAGCTCGTTTCTGCTATTTAGTTTGCTGTTGGTTTGCAAACTTCTGGTTGCAAAACCCATAGATCCGGGATGATTTGAGGTTTTATTGTCAGTGTTTTGTGTGGAATGTTGCGAAAGTTTTGGTGGTTGCGAAAGTTTTGGTGGGTTCTGGTTGCAAACAGAGATCTCGCGTGCGATTGCAAAAAAAACACTTCATTGTCTAGTAGATTGCCGCTGGAACAAATTGTCGCGCTTGTTTGAACGTAGGGTGCCCTCTGGTTGCAACATGATTCCCATGTGCATTGAAAAATAAAAAGGGGTAGTAGTCTGCTGTGTGCGCTAATCTGCAATTATTTTGTTGCGCTTTTTTGCAATGTATAATGCTGTCTGGTTGCAACATTATTCCCATGTGCATTGCAAAAACAAAAAGAGGTAGTAGTCTGCTGTGTGCTAATCTGCAATTATTTTGTTGCGCTTGTTTGCAACGTATAATGTTGTCTGCTTGCAACATGAAGTTCGTGTGGGCTAAAAAAAATAGTCGTGTGGGGGGTTGCAGAAAAAAAATAAAACCAAAAATACAAATTGTTCCAGTTTTTGCAATAAGAAACCTTGATTGATGTTGATTGCACGCAAAAGAAGCTCCTGTTGGTTGTTGGTTGCAACTTGGTTGTCGATTTTGGGTTGCAACTTGGTTGAAAAAAAACTTATGGTTTGTTATTTTCTCCACACAGGATGCAAACATACTTGATGTGTTTGTCCCAAGGGCGCGGCAGGAGTTTGATTAAATAAAAGCAGCACACCAATTTACCTTGATTATGCAAAAATGGCTGGATTCAATGTGAGAACCATGAGGACTAGTAAAGAGACTAAACACTGGGTTTGCAAGAAAAATGATGAACCACATATAAAAGATCGATGAGAATTGGTTGCCCAGCATATGCTAAAGTTAAGGAGGACAAAAAACGCAAAATCTGGTACTTCGACAGAATCGGGGAAGCACACAACCATAAACTTCAGCCATCAGCCAAGATGATTAGATATATGCATGCTCATAAGCAAAGGGAAACTGCTATGGATGACTTGTTTGCAATCATGTCAAGGAGTGGCGTGCCAAACCAGGCTGCGATGAATGTGATGTCAGAATTGTATGGAGGACGTCAAAACTGGCCATTCACAGAGAAAGACATCCAAAACATGTAAGTCATATGTCAGATGACAAAAAAGTCATACTTGGTTATTTTTGGTTATTTTGTTATATGATTGCAATCCTGGGTAGTGTGCGATTGCAAAAACAGTAGGGTCGTAAGCGACTGCGAAAACTATTTACAGTGTGTGATTGCAAAAGCTGATTGTTTATTTCTGTGACTGCAAAAAAGAAAAAGAAAACTGAACCAGTGTGTGATTGCAACTATTTGGCGTTCGTGAATGCAACTAGGAATTATGTGTGGTTGCAAAAAGAAATCTGACTTTGTCTGTGTGGTTGCAAAGCTACTTGGTTATTTGGAATATGATTGCAAGCCTGGATAGTGTGATTGCAAAAAACTAAAGTGTGTGATTGCAAAAACTGCTGGTTTATTTCTGTGACTGCAAAAAAGAAAAAGAAAAACTGAACCAGTATGTGATTGCAACTATTTGGCGTGTGTGATTGTAACCAGGAGTTATGTGTGTTGCAAAAACAAACCTGACTTTGTCCGTGTGCTTGCAAAGCTACTTGGTTATTTGGAATATGATTGCAAGCCTCGGGGTAGTGTAAAATTGCAAAAAGTTACTTGGTTATTTGGATATGATTGCAAGCCTGTGTAGTGTGTGATTGCAAAAATCTGGTTTATTTCTGTGACTGAAAAAAAAGAAAAACTAAATCAGTGTGTGATTGCAACTATTTGGCGTGCGTGATTGCAACCAGGAGTTATGTGTGGTTGCAAAAAAAGAAAACCTGACTTTGTCTGTGTGGTTGCAAAGCTACTTGGTTATTTAGAATATGATTGCAAGCCTGATTAGTTTGTGATTGCAAAAACTATTTTGTGTGTGTGATTTCAACTATTTGGCGTGCGTGATTGCAACGAGTAGTTATGTGTGGTTGGAAAAAAAACTGACTTTGTCGGTGTGGTTGAAAAGCTACTTGGTTATTTGGAATATGATTGCAAGCCTGGGTAGTGTGTGATTGCAAAAAACAGCATGGTCGTTGTGATTGCAAAAAAGCCTATTTTGTGTGCTTAAAATGTTTTTTCATTCGCTCGTGGTGCAGGAAAGCTGGGCAGACGCGAGAGGACAGAGATGGGGACATTGAGAAGTTATTACAGTTTTTTAGGGAGTGTAAGCAAAACAATGAAGCATTCTACTGGGATGTTGATTTTGACCCAAAGACGAAAGTGCTAAGAAGCATTTTTTGGAGCCGTGCAAGTCAGCGTGCAGAATACGTGGATTTGGGAGACGTCATCACTTTTGACACTACCCACAAAACTAACAGCAAGAAAATGCCACTAGCGATGTTTGTCGGATGCAACAACAATCTGAAAAATGTGTCGTTTGGGGAAGCGCTTCTTCGGGATGAGACAACTGACACTTTCAAATGGCTCTTCGAGTCATTCAAAAGCTGCATGGGTGGCAGGCAGCCTTTTGTGATTCTAACAGGTGCATATTTTGAGGGAGAGGGAAGGGGGTATATTCTGATTTATTCTATAATGATTGCTGTAAAAAAGCAACTGTAGTGTGTAGTGTGGTTGCAACGTTTGCAACATTAAACTCTATTTTTTGGTTGCAACCATCGTATGTTTTGAATTGCAAAAACATTTTATTCACGGAAAAAACAAGGGTAAATTGCATAACTGCCCTTGTTTTCAAGTCTAACCGCACGGTTGCCCCTCTTTTTTCGACTTTGTACGTTTGCCCCTGTTTTTTGAATATGAATCTGCCGTCTGCCCTTGTTTATTGACGTCGTAAGGAGAAGCAGAGGTTACCGATTCCTTTTTGTAGAAAATAAAGATTGAAAAAAGAAAATCAGGGTAAAATGACCATAATGCCCCTGTCATCTCAACACCACACATGCGACCCTCCCCTGGCCTCATCCTCTCCCAACCTTATCCCCTTCTCCACACGCCGTGAGCAGGAGGGCGATAGGCGGCGTGCTTGCGCCGGCGGCGGCGGGGGGGGGGCCGCGCCTGTTGGGCGCGGCTTGCGGCGCGGGTTCGGGCGCGGCGGGTGCTCGCGGCGCGCGCGCGCGGGTGCTCGCGGGGCGCGGCGCGGTGCTCGCGGGGCGCGGCGCGGGTGCTCGCGGCGGCGGCGGCGTTCGCGGCTCGGGTGAAGGCGGCGGTGCGGCGCGGAGCAAGGCGGCGGGCGCGGCGCGAGGCGAAGGCGGCGGGCGCGGCGCGGGGCAAGGCGGGGGGCGGCACAACAGGCGGCTCTTCCCCTACGGCCTGGACACCGCACGACAGGAGGTCGCAGCGCGGACGACAACAGGTTGTGCAGCACGGCGGCCATGGAATCCAGCCTTCAAGATGGGTAAGTTATTCCCCGAATCTCAATCTGTGCATTGTCAATTGACGATTTGTAGGGCAATTAGGCTAGAATCGATGTTAATTGGAGGAATTGTACTAACTAAAAATTGAATATGCTGTGATTTGTAGGCCGAATCACAGTGAAATAAAACTTGTTGTTAACATCCGGTCACACTGGAGCGTGCCTGATGGTGGTCCAAAGACATATCGAAGGAGGGAATCATCGACTGCAATTGTTGATAGACATAACTATTGCTTGGTTCAGTTAGTGGATTGGATAGGTCAACACTTTGTGTGGGGTTCAAAGCAGTACATTTGCTTTTGGCGTGCGTTGGAAGATGCATCAATTGAGATTAAAAGTGATGAACAACTGTTACAGTGGTGTGAAATGAACCTAGAGATAGAGAGGTGCACATTGATGCTGATATCATTGACTTTGAGGGACCATTACAGTTCTCTCCCACAAAACGTAGGTGTCACCCTGCAGTGAGAAACAAAGTATCTCCACCTCCTAATACTCCACCTGTTGTTTTAGATCCTCATGTTGATCCAACACAGTCCACTCAAAGTGTGAGAGCTAACTGAGATAGCACCAAACACATATGAGAGGGCCACAAACTGTAACCCCACTAAGAAAGGCAAGAAGCACAAGAGAAAACATGCACATGATGAAGAAGAGCCTATCAGAGTTGATGAGGAGGGCAACTTCTCTGACACTGAGTCACTTGCTGCACTAAGTGACAGTAGCTATGATTCTGACATTGCTGCATCTTCTGAATCTGATTTCTCTGATCCCGAGTATGATCCTGATGTTGAAATATTTGATGAGGATGATGAGGATGACATTTCTAGCTTTTCTTATGATGTTGATTATCCATGTGTTGATGTTGGTGTGATATTTCCTGATGTGAAACAGTGCAAATCAGCATTAACTCAGCATGCAATTTTGAATGATTATGCTTTTCGCACTGTGAAGAAAGACAATGAGCGCTTTCGAGCCAAGTGCCTGAGAGCAGACAAGGGCTGCAACTGGATATTTTATGCATCTATCAGCAAGATAAAGTACATTGGTTGCAAGGTATTAACACTACAGATCTTAATTTTCATCTTGTACATCTCATATAGCCCGTACATTTACTCCTATTTTGTTGCAGGTTAAGACGAATGGGCCAACTCACAAGTGTGATTCAGTTAATAATTGTGGTGATACAATGGCCACAAACAATTGGGCAGCTGAAAGAGTGGTTGATTGGTTGAAGGACGATCCAACAAAGGGACCGCTGGAGTTACAAGCTGCATTAAGGAAGAGGTATTCTATGGAGGTTCCATATAACAAGGTTTTCAGGGGCAAAGAGAAGGCACTCGACATGATCTATGGAAAGTGGGATGACAGTTATGACCTGCTGCCCACATATAGAGCTGCACTATTGAAATCAATGCCAGGAAGCGTTATTGAGTTGGACACCGAAGAGCATCAGGGGGATGTTTGTTTCAGGAGATTTTTTGTTGCTCTTAAGCCATGCATTGATGGTTTCTTGAAAGGATGCAGGCCTTACATTGCAATAGATGCCACCCACTTGACAGGGAGGTCAAGAGGCCAATTGGCGGCTGCTGTTGCTATAGATGGACAGAACTGGTTATTTCCCGTTGCTTATGGAGTGATTGAGACTGTGTCAATTGAGAGTTGGACATGGTTCATCCAACACTTGAAGATTGCTATTGGCACACCAACAGGCAAAGGACTTGGGACGGATGTGGATGATGTGTACCCAGGGGTAGAGCATAGAGAATGTATGAGGCATTTGTGGAAGAATTTTAAGAAACAATACTATGGAGACTTGTACAACTACAATATGTGGCCAGCTGCCAAGACTTGTGTAATTGAGAAGTTCAACTGGCACATGGCTAGGATACAAGAGAAAGCCCCTGATGCCATTGCATACCAAGATGAGAACCATCCCTACTTATGGAGTAGAAGCAAATTTTCTGAGCACTGCAAGGTAGACTACATCAATAACAATCTCTCTAAATCTTTCAACAATTGGGTCAAAAAAGTGAAAGACTTGCAGATTGTGGAGTTGCATGACACAATCAGGCAAATGATCATAGCCAAGTTTGAATTGAGAAGAAAGACTGCTATGTCAATGGAGGGCAAAATAATCCCATCTATTATTGAGGGTCTGACCGCTCAAAGCAAAGCTATCAAGGACTGTGAGATATTAAGGTGTGGGCATGGCAACCGTCAAGTAAGTGCACCTACCAAATCGGGGAGCATTTTTTAGGTATGCGATCAACTTGGAGTTGAAAACATGCGAGTACCGGGGCTTGGCAAGTTAGTGGAAAACCCTGTAGACATGCTTTAGCCTTCATTGCAAAACTTAGTAGAGAGGTGCACATGGAAGACTATGTTGATGAATACTTCTCTGTTGACAAGTTCAAAAAGACTTATTCTGTTGTGTTCACTCTAATGACATCAAAGCAATTTTGGCCACGTGTTGATCTATATTACAAAATCAAGAAGCCAATATTGAGAAGAAAGCCTGGGAGACCGAGAAAATCTAGGATCAAGGCATCGGATGAACCGGACAGTACAAAGCAAAAGAGGTGCTCAGAATGCCTGGAACTAGGCCATATAGCCAAGACGTGCCAACGAGGCCCTACTGCTACACAAAAAAGGATGCGCTTGTCTTCTAACAATGATCCTAGTGCTGCAGGTGCTTCATCAACAAGGCCTAATGTGGTGGGGAGAGGTAGAGGTAGAGGTAGAGGTAGAGGCAGAGGTAGAGGTAGAGGTACCAGTACATCATCTATTGAATCATCCAAGTAAGTGATGCATTCCTTCTAAACTCGTACGCATTCTTATGCAAGATGGTTGCAATAGTTACTGAGACATTTTTTACTCTAATGTTTTGAAGTGCGAGTCCAAGCCATATTGAAGGGGAAACACCACCAACAGGAAGGGGTAGAGGAAGAGGAAGAGGAAAGGGTGCTTCAGGGCTTGCTGCATACTTCAACGCCTAGAAATGACCTATTTTGGTGCTTAAATGTGGCTTAGGCCTGTACTGCATGTGATCTGGGCATGTTTTGCCTTGTATTGGAGGGATTATGTGACATGGACGTGTACTCACCTATTTTGTAGTGTTTAAAATGATGATGGCCTGCCTCTATGTTTTAAGGTTGGATAATATGTGGCTTGAACATGTGACACGTATCTTTGCTAATGGCTCCCTAATATATTCTGTGACAAAATATTATGATGTTATTGTCAAATGCTTAAATTTGCCCTGTACTTTTTTCCATCCAAAATATAAGCTATATCATTATATCTGAATCTGTCGTCTGCCCTTAAAAATATGATAGTTTGGTATTTTAAACTAAAGTTTATGTTGTTATTTACTTGTATCCTTTCAAAATGAGGGTAGTTTTGCAAAAACCAGCTAGGGGTATTTGTGTCTCTTTCGGCTGTATGTTAACGGTGTTAACTGGGCTTCACAGAACAGGGGCATACCGGATGCTAGGATTCAAAAAACAGGGGCAAACGTGCAAAGTCAAAAAAAGAGGGGCAACCGTGCAGTTAGACTTGAAAACAAGCGCAGTTATGCAATTTACCCAAAAAAGAACTGATTTTTAAAAATTGATGTTTCTGCAGATGAAGATGCGGCAATGAGGGAGGCGATAAAAATTGTGTTTGATAAATCACAACACAGAAATTGCCGGTGGCACATAATAAGGATGTGGGATTATGAACTCGGGGAGTTGTACAAGGTGCACAGGGACAAAAATCTGAAGGAAAAACTGGAGTCTCTGATAAATTATCCTCTGGGTCCTACACAGTTAGGTAGAGTGGGGGAAGCTAGTGGATGAATGTGGCATAGGGGAACACCTGAGCGATTGTAGTATTGTGGCAGAAAAGGAAAAGATGGATTGCAGCACATTTTAAGGGCATGTACTGCGGGAGAATGACTTCAACCCAGAGATAGGAGAGCCAGAACAGAGTATTGAAAGATGGATATGTTGGCAGTGTAACAACATTGCATATGTTTGAAAAGAGTGTGCTTGACTCTGTTCAGCACACAGACCACATGGATGCTGGGGAGTCACACTACTCACAGGTATTCTAAAACTCCAGAACCCAACCTATGATTGCAAAAACGTGTTAGTTCAGTGATTGCAACACACTGGTTAATGTGTGATTGCAAGAAAACATATGTCTGTTTTTCAACCACTAATTGTGTGTGATTGCAAAAAGCCTGATAGTTTTTAAATGCAAAACATGTTAATTTGTGGGTTTGCAAAAAAACATGTTTGGTTAAAAATTTTTTTAGTTAGTGATTGCACCAGTGTGTGATTGCAACAAAGAAATAGAAAACTGAACCAGTGTGTGATTGCAACTAGTTGGCGTGCGTGATTGCAACCCGGAGTTATGTGTGGTTGCAAGAAAATCTGACTTTGTCTGTGTGGTTAAAAAGCTACTTGGTTATTTGGAATATGATTGCAAGCCTGGGTAGTGTGTGATTGCAAAAACTAAAGTGTGTGATTGCAAAAGGTGCTGGTTTATTTCTGTGACTGCAAAAAAGAAAAAGAAAACTAAACCAGTGTGTGATTGCAACTAGTTGGCGTGCGTGATTGCAACCAGGAGTTATGTGTGGTTGCAAGAAAATCTGACTTTGTCTGTGTGGTTGAAAAGCTACTTGGCTATTTGGAATATGATTGCAAGCCTGGGTAGTGTGTGATTACAAAAACTAAAGTGTGTGATTGCAAAAGCTACTGATTTATTTCTGTGACTGCAGAAAAGAAAAAGAAAACTGAACCAGTGGGTAACTGCAACTATTTGGCGTGCGTGATTGCAGCCAGGAGTTATGTGTGGTTGAAAGAAAACCTGACTTTGTCTGTGTGGTTGAAAAGCTATTTGGTTATTTGGAATATGATTGCAAGCCTGGGGTAGTGTGTGATTGCGAAAACTAAAAGTACTGAACCAGTGTGTGATTGCAACTATTTGGCGCGCGTGATTGCTGCCAGGAGTTGTGTGTGGTTGAAATAAAACCTGACTTTGTCTGTGTGGTTGAAAAACTACTTGGTTATTTGGAATATGATTGCAAGCCTGGGGTAGTGTGTGATTGCGAAAATTAAAAGTGTGTAATTGCACAACCAGTTTTTTATGAATTCAATATAGTCGAATGTGCTTGCATCTGCTGAAAAAAATAAAAAAATGTATTAAGCATAAACTATTGAATGAGCCTGTGACTGTTTACAACAACGTGTTACATGTGATTGCATTCTGATATGTCTGCAGTTGCAATAAATGTAATGATGAAACCGAAATTCAAAATTCTGATGTGCAGGCCGAGGTTGTCAGGGCATGCAAATCACGGTTTGATGAGCAGCTCAGCAGGATGTACACGCGGGTTGTGTATAATGAATACAAGAGGGAATATGCTAACAATACAACGTTTGTGATTGAGCCTGATCCAGATGTTGAATGCGGTTACTTGGTGAAGCATGAAAAAGGAACAGGAGTGTTCTGTTGGGCACAACACGCATTCAAGGTGCTAGCTGACAAAAAAGAGGGTATATATAAATGCGAATGCATGCAATGGGAGCACACAGGGTTGTTTTGCATGCACGTGATCAAAGCATCCACCCACCTGCAAGTGCAGAGCATACCAGAGAAGTACATTCTGCGGCGCTACCCACGTAATGCGAGATCTGTAGTTCCATGGGACAGGCACGATGTTCGGGTTGCGACTCATGCTGACACAGAGCAAACGAGAATGTCAAAACTGCTGCCCAAGTTAATGCGCATGGGTAGAGCGGGAAGCAAATCTGACCGTGCTTATGCTGAGACTGTCCGGCACATCAACATGATAACTCCTGGTATTGAGCTTCTACAAACAGCAGAGACCGCTGCTTGTGAGATGGAAAGTGGTGATTTGCATGAAAATGGGGATAACGAGATGGGTCTAGTTTGTGTCCGACCAACAGATGAAAGTGGTGACGCCAGCGTGGAAAGCGCTATGAATCCTAGTAACCCCGCCACACCAAAAATAAACCATGTGCCTGGTTCGGCAACTACCACCGGCGGTGTGATAGTAACTCGAACCACCCGTGTCTAGCACAAAAGGTAGGAAGCACTGTCGGCGCGACAAAATCCTCCAAAAACATTATGATACACGATAATCCTTACAGCACATACAGTGGAGGTAAGGGTGTGAAGGAGTGCCAAACCTGTCATGTTAGGGGGCACTACAGCACAACATGCCCCCAAAACCCAAACAGAAGCAAAGCAGCAGAAAACAAAGCCAAAAAAAGAGGTGCAAAAGCTGAAGGTTGGGCTCAAAGAAAAAGAGGCCGCCCAAGAGTAAAAAACGGACAAAACGGGGATCAGGAAGGGCAAAGTGAAGCAGATGAAACACAACAATCTGAGTGCAGTGTAGTTGTGCAGCAGTCGCAAGCACATGGTGTGATTGCTCGAATCAGAAGAGCAACCTCGCGCGATGTTGACTACAGGGATGACTATGAATCTGAATGAATCCAATATAATTTATCCAAATATCTAGCATCTGGTTTGCAAAAAAAGAACTGCCAGATAAAAACACTATCTGATTGCAACTGTGATTACAAAATACTGAAAAACACTGTTTTTTGTAGCCCCCAAACATGAATGTGTGTGATTGCAAGCATAGGTGCGTGTGTGGTTCGCTACTGCCGCTTGCGTGTGTTTGGAAAAAGGAAAAAACTGCTGCATGACGCTGTCAGATTGCAACTAGGTTAATGTTTGCTTGATGTGGTTGCAACTAGGTGAAAAATACGGTTGATTGCTTAATAAGTTACAGTGCGATTGCAACAAAAAAGTATCAAAAAACACAGGTAAAAAAAGTGTGGTTGCAAAAAAATTAGTTCAAAAAAAAGCTTCATGCCATGACACTGTCAGATTGCGATTAGGTTGGTGTTTGCTTGATGTGGTTGCAACCTGGTGAAAATACAGGTGATTGCAACATCTTTTACATGTGGTTGCAACATCTGATGTGCAGCAATTGCAAAAAATGACAGTTGGAAAACCAGAATGTAGGTGATTGCTTGCACCCTTATAGCAGTGTGATTGCAAGCATAGGTGCGTGTGGGGTTCGCAACTGCCGCTTACGTGTGTTTGGAAAAAATAAAAAACTGCTCCATGACGCTGTCAGATTGCAACTAGGTTAATATTTGCTTGATGTGGTTGCAACCAGGTGAAAAATACGGTTGATTGCTTAATAAGTTACGGTGTGGTTGCAACCACTGATGTGCTACGATTGAAAAAAAACAGTTGCTAAAACCAAGCATGTGAGTGATTGCAACCTTGTCGCGGAGTGATTGCACCCTTAGCGCAGTGTGATTGCAAAACAAAAAAACAGTTGCAGAAAAAACATGGGACTGCGATTGCAACAAAAAAACAGTTGCAAAACACACAGGTAAAAAAAGTGTGGTTGCAAAAAAACCAGTTAAAAAAAAGCTTCATGCCATGACACTGTCAGATTGCGACTAGGTTGGTGTTTGCTTGATGTGGTTGCAACCTGGTGAAAATACAGGTGATTGCAACATCCTTTACATGTGGTTGCAACAGCTGATGTGCAGCAATTGCAAAAAAATGACAGTTGCAAAACCAGAATGTAGGTGATTGCTTGCACCCTTATAGCAGTGTGGTTGCAATTAGGTTAATGTTTGCTTGATGTGGTTGCAACCAGGTGAAAAATACGGTTGATTGCTTAATAAGTTACAGTGTGGTTGCAACCACTGATGTGCTACGATTGCAAAAAAAATAGTTGCTAATAACCAAGCATGTGAGTGATTGCAACCTTGTGGCAGAGTGATTACACCCTTAGAGCAGTGATTTTGCAAAAAAACAGTTGCAAAAAACACAGGTAAAAAAACCAGTTCAAAAAAAAGCTCCATGCCATGACACTGTAAGATTGCGGCTAGGGTGGTCTTTGCTTGATGTGGTTGCAACCTGGTCAAAATACAGGTGATTGCATTGCAACATCCTTTGCAGTGTATTTGCAACCACTAATGTGTTGCGATTGCAAAAAACAGTTGCAAACCAGAATGTGGGTGATTGCAAACCTTGTCGCAGTGTGATTGCACCCTTATAGCAGTGTGATTGCGATTGCAAAAAACTGGTAAAAAAGTGCGATTGCAATAAACCAGTTCAAAAAAAAGCTCAATGCCATGACACTATCAAATTGCGACTAGATTGGTCTTTGCTTGATGTGGTTGCAACTTGGTGAAAATACAGGTGATTGCAAACATCCTTGATAGTGTGGTTGCAAACCGCTGATGTGCTGCGATTGCAAAAAACCCAGTTGCATAAACAAACATGTGCGTGATTGCAATTTTATCGCAATATGATTGCAAAACAGGTAAATGTGCGATTGCAAAAAAAACACTCCATGCCGCATAAAAAAGAAGTTGCACAAAATACATTACCAGAGTTCCAATTCACAAATTCAAAAAAAAGACGTAAAAGTTGCCACATCCCAGGATAGAGTATTTTCAGACCGCCACGCATAACATGTCGCGTACAATGAAGATAAACACACAGAGATATAACATGTTTTTTTATCCCACTGATCCTAAAAGTTCACAGAAGTGATCGGTCTTTGTCATCTTCGAGATCAAGACGGCGTCCCCCAATTCTGTACTTGTCCAGCATTGCAGGGAGATCAGCCTGGTTGAGGGGGTGGAAGATTTGATAGTGCAGCATCTGACATCTGTAAATGACACCGTTGAACTGCAGCAGCATAAAAACACACATAAAAAAATATAGTCATTTCAACAGTACGGTCAAAAAAACGCACATACAGAAAACATAGAAAAAAGACAAAAGATGTAAAAAATGGATCAGTTCACATCACGCATTACCGGGTTGATTTCCTCCGTCAGCTTGTTCCCGTCATAGTACTCCATGTACTTCCAGACAAAAAACAGGCAATCATTGGGGCCGGCTTGCTTGGGGACTTCGATGAAATGCTTCCTCCACCACTAACTCTGGGCAGCTTGAAATTGGACACCTTCTGGAAAGCTGCATCTATGATTGGAATTTTTGCAAACACATGCTTGTGACGTTCTACAGGATCTGTGCATTTCATGAAGTAGTCGTTCGAGTCCAGCACATCAATGCGATTATGCATGAAGTTGAAACAATACACAAAATAATGTCCTGCATCTTGGATAGGGACAAAGATCTGGTGCAAAAAAACAAGAGTGCAGGAAACAAAAATGATTAGTGTATTGATTCCATCTAGTGTTGATGTGTGATTGCAACTACTAAAAAAATTTATGAATGAAAAAAGGGTTGCAGATTATGATTTTGCAATTGCAACTTTGAAAAAAAAGGTTATAAGAAAAACAGACTGTATTGGGAAAAAAGATATCTGCTAACCAGTTTTGCTCTTGACAGATCGTAGTTTATGCACTCGGTCATCAGGTGGTTCCAGACAACTTTGAATTGTTCTGTCTCGGATTTATCCTCGTTGAGGACTGCGTTGCAACTCTGAATATTCCACTGCACACAGGGGGAAAAGGCCCATTAAAAAAACTAGATCAGTCACAACAAAACCTACAAAACAGTATTAAAAAACGGACAGTTGAAAACAAAAAGGCTTACATAGAAACTAGTTGTGAGAAACACCCTGTACCCGAACGAATCAAGCTTGTGCACAATGTCGTCATGTCGCATGCAATGCACCACGAAATCGATCAAGCAAGACTCTCCCAGCTTGTCATTTGAGAAACTGTCAAGAAGTTGCTATCCAGTAAATTCAGCAAGAATGCCAAACTCCAATAAAGTCCTCCTGCACCAAATAATCCAAAATGAAATCAATGTGGTGCAAAACTTTTCCGGTGGTTGCAACGCCTGTGTGTGATACTTCCAAAAACATAGTGTATGGTTGCAAAAACCCGCTTGTTAACTGTGATTGCAACTCCTGTGCATTGCAACTAGGTTTGTCAACATGTGATTGCAAATTGGTCTGTGTGAGTGGTTGCAAAAAAAGTGCTGAATGTGTGATTGGCTGATTGCAAATAGTGTACAAATTGGAAAACTGGGAGTGTAACAGTTGCAATGCCAGTATGAAAACAATTGCAACATGAAAAATACGCAGTAAAAAAAAAGAAACATACCGTTGAAGCTCAGGTTCAGATATGATCTTCAGCCTCAGATAAACAGCCTTGGAAACAGGTATGTCGGGGCACTTGCGATTAATCTGGAACGGAGATACGAACTCAGCAGGCCTCCTCATCACTCTGTCACCTAGGCGCTTGAAAATCAGCCTCTGAACCTTGCCGTAATCGACGAGACCTTCAGACACTTCGTCTTGTGAAAGACGGATCGGTGGGGTCAAATTAGCAATGTCATCCTGGGACTCCGGAGGAAACTCGATATCGTCAGCTGATGAGGGGGATGCTGCCTGCATAGGTGCCTCCACAGATTCCAACACAGCATTGGCTTCCTGGCGGAGAAAATCTAACTTTTTCTCATAATCAGTACGCTTCTTAGCATACGCCTTTGACAGTTGCATCTCCACCTGCTTGTTTATCTTTGATACAGAGGGCTCCTTGTGTAGAGCAGCAATGTTCGCGTGCAGCTTTTTCTGGATTTCTGCTATGATCTTCTTCTCCTTCTCTTCACCGTTCGTGTCAGCTGCAGCCTTTTTCTTTGACTCAAGCTTCTTGGTAGCACCGAGATTTCTCTTGTTATCGGGCCTCAGCCTTCTTCCTCCGAATTTCATCAGCTACATCTTTTTTGTTCTTCACAAAATCATCGCTCTGGCTCTGATGATCTTCAGTTGCTGCTTGCTTGCCTTTTTGTGCTTCGGCCCTCTTCTTCGACTCGGCTTCTTTGGCTGCTACTTGCTTGGCTTTTTCAGCTTCAGCCCTCTTGCTCAGCATGGCTTGTTCTGTGATTGCAACAACAGAAAAACTGTGACTACAAAAACGAAAGCATGTACAGTGTTTGCAAACTATTTTTGTGTGTGTCATTACAAAAAAATTGCAGGTTATTTGGTATAAATTGCAAAAAAAAGCCTGAACAGTGTGTGTTTGCAACTATTTTGCGTGTGTGATTGCAACCAGAAGTTATTTGTGGTTGCGTCGTGGCTGTAGTCTGTGTGGTCGAAGTTGCTTGGTTATTTGGTTATTTATGATTGCAAGTCTGAGTAATGTGTAATTGCAACAGCAGGGTGAGTTGTGAATGCAAAAAAAAGGAATGCACAGTGTTTTCGTTTTGCAACTACTTTTATGTGTTTTCATCACAAAAAAAAGATGATAATTTTATGATTGCAAAAAAAAAGCCTAGACCAGTGTATGGTTACAAAACCTGTTGTTGCTTGTTCATCACTAGCTTTTCCTTTCGTAGCTTGTTCAGATGAAGCCGTCTTCAAATCTTCCGCAACAGCAAGCTTTTTCTTCTGTTCTTGAGCTGCAGCCTTTTTCTTCTCTTCCTCAGCAGCCTTTTGCTTAGCTTCTGCTTCAGCTGCTGAGTGCGTCCAATGTGGCAGTAAAAAAAGAGTTATAATTGCAACTATAAGTGCAAACAAACTGCAATGTTGGTGGTGTGTGGGTTACAAACCTGCTGTTGCCTCAGCTACAGCTCTCTTCGAAGCTTCCTCTTCGGCAGCCTTCTGCTTAGCTTCTGCTTCAGCTGCTGAGTGCATCATATGTGGCAGTTAAAAAAAGAGTTATAATTGCAACTATAAGTGCAAACAAACTGCAATGTTGGTGGTGTGTGGGTTACAAACCCGCTTTGCCGCCTCGAGTGCGACCCTCTTTGAAGCTTCCTCTTCGGCAGCCTTCTGCTTAGCTTCTGCATCAGCTGCTGAGTGCGTAATATGTCGCAGTAAAAAAATAAGTTATAATTGCAACTATAAGTGCAAGCAAACTGCAATGTTGGTGGTGTGTGGGTTACAACCTACTGCTGCCTCAGCTGCAGCCCTCTTCAAAACTTCCTCTTCGGCAACCTTTTTCTTTTGTTCCTCTGCCTTTCGGTTTACTTCTGCTATAAGTTTCATAATTTATTGCAGTAAAAAGAAAGTCAAAAGTTTCTGTTTTTAGATAAAAAATAGCAAAAAAAAGACACGAATTGCAACTGTAACTGCAAAACCCCCACTGAAAAAAAATGTTGGTAAAAAAATCAATGGGTTACAAACCTGCTGCTGCTTTCGCCCTCTCATCTTCGTGCTTCTTCCTCTGTTCGTCCTCCAACCTCTTCATCTCAACTTGTTTCATCCTCTTATCTTCCAACGTCTTTTTCTCAGCCTCAGCCTTCTTCCTCTGTTCGTCATCAGCATTCTTCTTGGCTTCCTCGGCTTCAGACTCTCTCTTCGAGGCTTCCTCTTCTTCAGCCTTTCTTCTCGCCTCCTCTGCATTATTCTTCTCAGCCTCGACATCTTTGAGTTTCTGCCTCCTCTCCTCCCTGTCGATCCTCCTTGCATAAGTTCTAGTGCACTGTGTTATGGAAAAAAAGAGTGAATAGTTGTGGTCTAGCCAGTAAAAAAACAAAAAGAAATAAAATAAAAAAGACAAAAAAGGATTGTGACTGTAAGTACAACCCAACTGCAATGTTGGTGGTGTGTGGGGTACAACCTACTGCTGCTGCTACTGATGCTGCTGAGGCTGAAGATGATAAGATTGAGGAAAAAACAAATAAATCAAAATTGCAAAAAAAACAGTGAAATGCTTATGATTGCTAGATTGAGTAACTAATTGCAACTTTCCGTGCAGTGTGACTCCATTAAAACCTGAGAGGGGATTGCAACCTGGGTGTAAAAAAAGAGCTTACATCAAAATGGTGGGGAGAGGGAGATATTGAGGAAGCACTCCTCTTTGCAACAGTGTGTCTTGGCTCACGCGGGGGCTCGTCTGCGTTGTTCCCTGCGCGAGGAGGCGAATCAAAAAGTCCAAGAATTTCATCGACATTTGAAATGTTCCCGGAAAGGTGTGGAGGGGCTGCAAAAATAAAGAGAAGAGGAGGATGGTGTGTAAATAAAAATAAAATACAGATCCTTTAAACTAAATATAAAAAACATATATTCTTACTTCTATCGAGAATACCCTGTTCACTGTCATGACCGTGAGGTGGTGTTTGCTGGACGTTTCTGCTATCAACATCACCCTGTGCAGGGTTTTCATCGTGCGCGCCGCCTTCGTATACCTCCATTTCAATTGGGCTGGGAGCGTCGAAAACACCATCGTCCATGTCTGCCCCAGGAATGTCTTCCATACTTGATTCTGTTGTTGGTGCTGTTGTTAAACACAGAAATAAAGTGTGATTGCAAAAAATGCTATATTAGTGTGTTTGCAACCTTGGGTATGCATGATTGCAAAAAAGTAGTGATTATATGTAATTGCAAAAATAATAATAATAATGTGTGTTTGCAAAAACCAGCTCATACTTAATGATTGCAAAAAAAAACTGCAGTTTTTTACATGTGATTGAAACTACAGTTTACATGTGATTGAAACAAAAAAAAGGTGATGTGAGATGTATGTTTGCAAAAAGGTTGTGTGTGTGATTGCATCTTCTACTTACATGTGGTAGCAACATGATTATGAATATATATATATATATATATATATATATATATATATATATATATATAAAGGACATACCAGTTGCTGGTTGGGTGACATTCGTAGCCTTCCTCCTGCGACCCTTGGAAGCTTGCTTGGCAGCTGCAGCATCCACAAGAAGCTTGTTCATGCTGCTGACGCACTCCTGATGAGCTGACGCCATAAGATCACGTGACCTTGTTGCATACTCAGAAGCCTTCCTTGCATACTCCTGTGCACGTTTAGTGCTTTTGTCAAACTCCTTCAAGATAGCCAGCGCGTCTTCCTTCCTGCTCCTTCCAACTAAATCAGAAATGCGCTGGCTAAATGCAGTGCACAAACTTGGGTACTCGTAGTAAACAGGAGGGGAACTACTATGGGGCCCATGACCGCCAGGATCATGGAAGGTGCTAGGCCCAGGAGCAGACGTGGCGGCGGCAGCCCCTGCTGCAGCGGTGGATGTGATAGCCCCAGCAGCAAATGTAGCAGCAACGGCTACCAATGGGACGCGAGGTCCTGCTGCAGATTGGGCAACACCTGCTTCAGTAAGACCTTCATCATCTGCATCTTGGGCATGACCAAATCTGGGGAGGGGTAGTACTGTCAAAGACCCCACAGGAGCGCCATAGCACGTGTCCGTAATACTTTTCAGCTGCAAGTAAATTAAAAAAAGCGACAGGGGAAAAACGAATATTAACAAAAATGACAAAATTGCAAAAACCATAGTTGGAGTAAAAAAACAGTGGTGACATTTGCAAAAAACAAAAGAAAAGAAAAGAAACTGTGATTGCAAAAGAAAACAAACCCTGAGATGTCCAAACTCAACATTGTCGCCAGCGACATCCCCCTGCGGTCCTCGTTGAATATAGCTTGAATCATCTTCGAGGCCAGGAAAGAGCACCGGGGGATGCAAAAGGGGCTTGTCTGGAATCCGTGCTGCAAGTTGTCGACGTATAACATCTGAAAAAACAATGATGAAGCAAAAAACTGTGTGTGATTGCAAAAACTATTTAAAGTGTGTGATTGCAAAAACTATTCAAAAGTGTGTGATTGCAAAAACTGCTGGTTTATTTCTGTGACTGCAAAAAAGAAAAAAGAACTGAACCAGTGTGTGATTGCCACTATTTGGCGTGCGTGATTGCAACTAGTAGTTATGTGTGGTTGCAAAGAAAACCTGACTTTGTCTGTGTGGTTGAAAAGCTACTTGGTTATTTAGAATATGATTGCAAGCCTGGGTAGTAAGTGATTGCAAAAACTAAAGTGTGTGATTGCAAAAATTGCTAGTTTATTTCTGTGACTGCAAAGGGACAAAAAGAAACTGAACTAGTGTGTGATTGCAACTATTTGGCGTGCGTGATTGCAACCAGGAGTTATGTGTGGTTGCAAAAAGAAAACCTGACTTTGACTGTGTGGTTGAAAAGAATAGAAACACTGATGAAGCAAGAAAACTAAATTGCAAAAAACAAGACTTCTGGCAATGCCAGATTGCAACAGTGAAAAATATATGATTGCAACAACATTATGTACACAGTTGAAAAAAAAGCAATGAAACAAAGAACAGGAAAAAAATGGATGTCTGACTTGAGCTTACCACTAGAAAGATCGTGCATCCGCTAATGGGTGCATTGATGCCTTTCTGAGCGTAATCCAGCTTGTATAAGCGAGCAGCAACGCTGAGCTCGTCAACAATCGCCTTGCACCAATTCCTAGTGCCAATGTTCCGAATATCCCGGGTGTATCTCACATCATCGAGCTCGATCTTGGTGTCGGTGTTTGAGAACAACAAACACCGGAAAGCAGCCATGAAAAAAGCTCTTAGGCCAAGTTCCCCGACTCAATGAACGGTTCTTCGATCCCGAGCGGTTATGTGTTTCACGGTAATGCCCTTTCCGGAGTTGTAAGAAGGGCCAACAATCGTAAGCCAAGCCGATCACGCTCGGCACGGGCATCCGCATCGGACATTGGGAGCGAGGTCACCTCCGGCCTTTGGAATCGCATGGCACACCACACGGCATGATGATGGCCGACATTGATCTCTTTGCCGCCACCAATCTCAAGCTTCATTGTCTCCGGATTGAACTTCCGCATCGCCCGCTGCGCTAACCGAGGACCATGTGTGGTTCGAGGACCGGTGGATGGTCGCTTCCTTGTGTGATGAGTGATTGACAACGTTGTGTGGACCGATTCTTGGCTAAGTATTGCGGGTGCGAGGTTGCGGCTTGACTCGTGTTGGTGCGGGTGAAGAACAAGTGCGAAAGGTCGTTGCCGGTGAGGCCTCCGGTGTGGAGAAGACAAGTAGGCTTCGTTCGAGGGACCCGGTGGCCGGCGGGGGTCAAGTGCGGGCCGCATGGTGGCATGAACGGCAAGATGAAGTCGTGGACGGTTTCTTGGTTGAGCCACAAAACCAAGGTCGAGCCGGGACTACGTGGGAGCCAAGTCATGAGTGGAGATTGGCGGAGGCTACACCGAGTTCGCGGGGTTTCCGGTGGTTCACCGTAAAAACCACCGGGTTCCTTGGTTGATCCACAAAGCCAAGACCGGAGAACCGAAGACGGAGGTGCGGCGGCACCGAGGCCGGTCCGACCGGTGGGTCGACCGGTCGACCGGTGGGGACCGGTCCGGCCGGTGAGGAGCACCGGTCGACCGGTGTGCGACGACGCAGTCCGGAATCTTCGAAGCGGAGGACACGCGTCGGGATCGCATGGCTTGCGTCGAGGCTACGCGAGGTGCGGTCGCCGGGCATCCGTCCGATGGTGAAGACATCAAGAATTCCAAATCCGCCCTTGAGGGGCTTGTATCCCTAGTTAGTAGAGAAGGGCATTTTAGACATTCGGTTGCCTCCATATAACCCAAGAGGTGAGAGGATGGCAGCCAACTCTTGGAACCCTAGCTCATTAGTTTTCCTATTTTTCCACCTAATTTCTCTAGGTTTTCCTTAGGACTAGCAAGAGAGCTTCACGGAGAGATCTTGTAGAGAGGGATGGATGATCGGGCGGCTTGCTAGACCTTGTACGAATCCTTGTTTCATGTATAGATGATTCGGCGTGATTCCTCAAGGTTTGGATGTGTTTTCCCCGGTTGTTCTTGGTGGTGATTTTCGGAGCCCTCTCTCGGTGATTTCTTTGGGTTGTTTTCGGGACCTTTCTCTTGGGGATTTGATGGGGGAAATTTGTGGGAACCCTTCGTGGTTCTTTGGGCTGTGATTCCCCTCCCAAATCCGTGAGTAAAGGTGCTCGATTTTGGGGTTTCTTGAGTTCTTGGGTTGGAAGTGGTCTCGGCGGGATTTCTTCGATTCCTCCTTTTTGGACGAGTTTTTGTGGGATTAAACTTGGCTATGGACTCCTCATGAGGTGTTCTTGATATCCCCAAAGTCTTGTTCAAGTCCGTGGAGTGATTCGGGAGATCGAGATTTGGATTTGGGGTAGTTGACCCGCGGGTGCTGTTCATCCCGAGCTGCCCAGGCTACACCGGTCTGACCGGTGCTCTTGACCGGTCTGACCGGTGTGAGCCCTTGTGGGGTTTTGCTCGGGTGAACGTCTTGGTGTGTTCGTTGTTGTCCCGTGTTGCTGCTGTTTCGAGTTTGGGTCCGTTTGGTGGTCGGTTGGCCTGTTTGGTGCCTTGGGGGCTTTCGAGTCGCCATCGGTCCGACCTGTGTGTCTCACGGGTCCGACCGGTGTAGAGCCACTTAGTGAAGGTTGCTCGGTTTCACCGGCGGGGACCGGTCCGCCGGTGGTGCTCACCCCGGTCCGACCGTGTGGGTCTGTAGACTCGAGGTTTGGTTTTTCCGCTGCGTTTCTCGGGTCGGAAGGTTGCGTGTTGGTTCCTAGGTCCGGTGGCACTCCGGTGGCTACGTGGGCTTGACCAACCTTGGTAGTGAGTCGGAGACGTGTGTTGGAAGCCGCGTTCGTCTTGTTGGAGTTTTCATCTCCTTCGAGAAGAATTTTTATCGGCTCCCATTCACTCCCCCCCTCTCGGTTCGCCGTATCGGTCCTTCAAGTGGTATCGAGCCGGTTCGGGTCTTTATTGACTCTAACCGAGTCTAAGATACAAGGATGGCGTACCGGGAACGGGGTTCGGGTCCTCCACACTTCGATGGCAAGAACTACCGGATGTGGAGCAAGCGGATGGGTGCGTTCCTCCGCGGAAAGGGTCGACCGCTTTGGGATGTCACGGTGGACACGGGCTATGTCCAGCCGATGGATTTCCTTGCTCCGGGGTCGAGGGACGATTCGACGCCAACAATAAGGCGGTCGACTACTTGTTTCGTGCTTTGTGTCGGCCCGAGTTCGATCGGGTGCACACCGAGCACTTGGCTTGTAGGATTTGGGCGGTGTTGAAGGAGGCTCATGTTGGGAATGCCCGAGTTCGAGCACGGTTGTATGCGACCTACGGAGAGAGTACGAGAACTTCACTCATCTCCCCGGTGAGTCCATCGATGCCTTGTTTCGGAGGTTCACGGTGGTGGTGAACAACATGAGGGCCAATGTGGACGTGCTCCCGTACGATGATCATGATAGAGCGGTCAAGCTCTTACACTCTTTGGATCGTACGATATGGGGCGGAAAGTTCGAGGCCATAGTCGAGTCGGAGAGGTATGATACTCCGACGGTGAACGAGCCGTTCTCGAAGCTCAAGTCGGGCCGAGGTGGATAGGGGCATGACCGCCAAGCTCGAGGGACCGACTGACTCCCATAGTCTTGCCCTCGTTGGTGGTTCCAAAGGAAAGACTAACTCTAACCCATCCACCAGGATGTTCTCGTTTTCCTCCTTGATGTCTATGCCAGATGAGGAGTTTGATGACCTTGGAGAGGACGAGCTGGCGCTGTTGACGAGGCAGTTCGAAAGGCTGCACGAGAACCGCGTGAACATGAGGAGGAACACGAGGACCTGCTTCCAGTGCGGCAAGCCGGGACACTTCGTCGCCGACTGTCCGAAGAAGGCCGAGAGCAAGGACAGCTACAAGCACAAGCCGAGGATGAACGATGGCAAGTACCGTTCGAGGCGCGACCACAAGAGCAAGCACAAGAACAAGTACAAGGACGAGCGGCGGTCGAGGAAGAAGGAGGGCCGAGGCAAGGCCCGAGCGATGGTTGGAGCGAGCGAAGTCGACTCCAGCTCCGCGTACTCCACCTCGAGCTCGAGCAGCAGCGAAGACGAGGGAGATCACCGCAAGAGCAAGAAGTCGTCCAAGAACCTGAGCGGGCTGAGCTGCTTCGCGAGAGATGGCTTCTGCACCATGGCGCTGAGCTCCGGCAGCAAGAAGAGCACACGGAGCGACTCGGACTGCGAGTCCGACGACGAGGTGCGTGATGAACTTCCCTTCTTGCGCCGGGAGAATGAGAGGCTTGGCTCTTTGCTTGATAACCGTGATGACATGCTTAGAGAGGCCAAGAAAATGAGGAAAGAGCTTAGGGCTTCACTCGAGGATGCTAGGACTAGAGTGGCTGAGCTAGAGACACGGGTGCTTGATAGCAAGCTTGAGATTGATTCGCTTAAGGCTAGCCTCGTTGTTTCGATGAGAATGATTGTCTTGATTGCTCCATATTCCTTGCGATCTTGCTTTGTTTAAGGAGAAGCATGCCTCCAAGTGTGAGGAACTAGATGTGCTTAGGGTTGAAGTGGCTGAGCTTAAGTCTAGACCTGCTTTGCTAGGTGCTTGCACTTCTTGCCCTGTTTTGCAGCTAAGATTGATGAGATGCATGCTTACACTAGTTCGCTTGAGGCTAAATTGAAGGAACCCATGCCTACATCTTGCTCTACCTGTGAAATGCATGCATTGAAAAATTTGGAGCTTGCACATTATGTTGACCGTTTGCAGGATGAGAATGATGATTTGAGGAAGTTGATGGGGTGGTTGTCCGGTCACGAGCCTCAGTTGAGGATGATGATCGAGGCCTTTAAGAGGCAAGATGGTGAGGGGCTTGGAGCAAACAAGGTTGGTGAGGGAAGTGGAGAGAATATCCGGAGCCACCAAAAACCCACCACAAGAATGAGTTCCCACCAAAACCTAACCATCTAAGGAATCGGCTAGACACAACCCCGGCTCCACCCGTGTTTCCTACACCCACAAATGACCTACAAAAGCCTATCAAGTTTGTGAGCACTTCGGGGGAAAGTGTTCTTTGGGAAGGAGAGTGAGAAGGCAAGTGGTGAGAAACCGGTGGAGGGTTTGAGTGGAGAGAAACCGAGTGAGCAGCCACATCCCAAGCCAAAGCCTAAGCTTGTGAGGTTCCATTGTGGCTATTGTGGGAGAGATGACCATAAGGAGGAGTTTTGCTTCAAGAGGAAGCGAGAGGAGAGAATGAGGAAGGAGTGGGCAAACAAGGACAAGTACCACTCTTCCGATGGTGTAGTTGAGCCTCGTATGCAGATGCCCAGGGGCAAGGCGATTGTGAGGACAGTTCGGGCTTGGGGAGAGAAGAAGGCTGCAGGTGGTGTTGCTGTCCAGGTCATACCGGTCAGACCGGTGTGGGGTACCGGTCAGACCGGTGCAGGCCTGGACAGACAGATGTTCGGGTTTCGAGCTCGTACAGGTGCGAGGGTTGTTTCTGGTGGTCGTGGTTCTGGTGGTTGGGCTGGAAAGAGTGCAGGTGGTCAGTTTGCTAGGCGTTCTCCTCCTCGTGCTCAATACGGGGATTGGAGGAGTCGTGGCGTTGAGTTAGAGAGGAAGGATGTTCCACGGGCTTTCTTGCGTGGTTTTGGTCCTCCTCCAGGCAGAGAGGGGTGGTTCCCTCAGGGTGGCTACCGTGGTGGTGTTCGTGGAGGTAGCTTTGGTAGGAGAGATGCCTTGGTTGGTACTAACCCCACTTTTGAGCAAATGGCTCGGCACTGGTTTTCCTCCTTTGGTACTAACCCCAGTGCTGAGTCGTTTGTTCGCTCACGTGCCTATTTTTGATTTTCAGGTGGGAGACTTGAAGAACATTTGGTTGATTGACTCCGGTTGCTCGAGGCATATGACCGGAGACAGGGGGTGGTTCTCAAGTCTCGTCCCGGTGGTGACGAAGAGGTACATCACCTTTGGGGACAATGGGCGTGGGCGTGTGCTTTCAGAAGGTGAGATAAAAGTGAGTGACAAGATCACTCTGAGACGTGTGTTGGAAGCCGTGTTCGTCTTGTTGGAGTTCTCATCTCCATCGAGAAGAATTTTTATCGGCTCCCATTCACTCCCCCCTCTCTGGTTCGCCGTATCGGAGCATGATCGGGTCACTCCTCTACTTGACGGCGACGAGGCCGGACATACAGTTCTCAGTGTGTCTGTGCGCTCGTTTTCAAGCGTCTCCGAGGACTTCGCATCGGCAAGCGGTGAAGAGAATTTTCAGGTACTTGCGTCACACTCCCGACTTCGGCCTTTGGTACTCCGCGTCCTCTTCTTTGGCGCTTCATGGTTTTTCAGACGCGGATTTTGCCGGGTGTCGGTTGGATAGGAAGTCCACTTCTGGGACTTGCCAGTTTTTGGGTTCTTCGTTGGTGTCTTGGTCTTCTCGTAAGCGGACGAGTGTTGCTCAATCCACGACCGAAGCCGAGTATGTTGCCGCTGCTAGTTGTTGCTCTCAGCTCCTTTGGATCACCTACACCATGAGTGACTTTGGTGAGGAGTATACCCATGTCCCACTTCAATGTGATAGCACCAGTGCCATAAGCGTTGCAAAGAACCCAATGCTCCATTCTAAAACCAAGCACATAGAAGTGAGGTATCATTTCCTGAGAGACAACGTTGAGAAAGGAAAGATAGCGTTGATCCATGTACCCACACATCACCAACTAGCCGATATTTTCACCAAACCCCTAGATCAAGCAACTTTCACTCGTTTGCGGGGGGAACTTGGTGTGTGTTTGATTTCCTGAGTTGGGTGTGTGGGAGCTTTCTTTTGCCGGTGGTGTCGAGCCCGTTTTGCCTCCCCTCGAGGAGCCGGTTTGTAGCATATGTATAGCTTTTCTTTGTGCTTTTCTTGCATTTGGCATGGCATATGTAGCATGATGTATAGGCATCCTTGTATCTTAGATTGCATGCATTTTGTATCATATGCATTGGTTAGGAAAAGCTTCTCTTATATACATTGTTCACCATGAAATGAGATATATGTCTTTGTGAGCTTGTTTGGTATGCTACGGTTAGTTTGGCTTAGCTCTTGATGATCTTGATGAATAATCCATGGTTGATAGCTATGCTTTTGAAAAATGTCACATGTATGCTCTCTCATGTGTAAATGCCTTTACATGCTCTTGACATGTTTTTGTGGCTTTGCTATGCTTAATTTGTGGTTGGATAGCTAGCTTATTGATCATATGGAGCCAAAGGCTCATTTGCCATCATGAATGTTTAGCCCTCTAGATTTATCTTGTGGAGGAGCATAAGTTCCTTTTTGTCGCAAAGACATTTCATGTACCATTTACAAATCTGAAAATGAAATGAAAAATGCTTGGAAAATATGCTCCCATGTCATATGTGCTGAATTTAATTTGCTTTGGGTGCTAAACCGTTGCATGATGCCTACCAATGAGAAGTCTCATACATAGAAGTAGGCACATGGCTCGGTGGCTTTGACATGACATGAGGTGCTTGTGGGTGTTTGTGATGGTCTTATGGTTAGAATAGCTGTCCTAGCATGAAGTTTGTGTGGCTTTGCCATTTTGATATGCTTTGATCATGTTTAGGTTTTTGCTCATGAGAGGCAAGTTTTTCGCAAAATTGCCAAAATCCATCTTAGCTTCGTCCAATGGTTGTGAAACTTGGTGATCATGTAGTTGAGATCGATACGAAGCCGTCGAGTACCTAACTTGCTCATTTGGACATGTGTAGCATTCTTTGTTGAATTTTGTCTATTTGAGAAGCTCTAGGTTGCATTTTTTGCATTTTTGACTTGATTCATGCATTGCCAACAAGGGGGAGAAGTTTGAGCTTGAAATGGCTTGCCGGACGCATTTGGAAGGTTTTCAGGTGGTTTCGAGCCATTTCTGGGCTCTGTTGTACACCGGTCAAGTTTGAGCTTGAAATGGCTTGCCGGACGCATTTGGAAGGTTTTCAGGTGGTTTCGAGCCATTTCTGGGCTCTGTTGTACACCGGTCTGACCGGTGAAGAGCACCGGTCTGACCGGTGTGAGTGCTGGTCCTGTACATATGTTAGGCACCGGTCTGACCGGTGGTGATGACCGGTCTGACCGGTGTGAGCTGAAAGTCTTTGCACTGTCTGTTTCATGTGGTTTCTTGCATGCATTCGTCCGGGGGAGTTGCATTGATTCAGGGGGAGCTTGCATGTGTGCAGGGGGAGCTCTTTGTGAGTTTTCGAGTTTTGTTTCGGTGTTTTGTGCTCTTTGCTTGAGCTTTGCTTTGTCTCGGATGTGTCGAGCCGTTGCCCTTGCCTAAGGGGTCCGAGACTTGTTTCCTTCAAGTGATCTTGCTCTTTGCCTTTGTTTGGCTTTCGATCGCTTGTTGGAGTTTCTTTTTGTTCGTTTCTTTTTCTTTTCTTTTCTCTCTTGTTACTTTCGTGTGGGTGTTGTCAATGCACTCATCAAGGGGGAGATTGAGGACCATGTGTGGTTCGAGGACCGGTGGATGGTCGCTTCCTTGTGTGATGAGTGATTGACAACATTGTGTGGACTGATTCTTGGCTAAGTATTGCAGGTGCAGGTTGCGGCTTGACTGGTGTTGGTGCAGGTGAAGAACAAGTGCGAAAGGTCGTTGCCGGTGAGGCCTCCAGGTGTGGAGAAGACAAGTAGGCTTCGTTCGAGGGACCCGGTGGCCAGCGGGGTCAAGTGCGGGCCGCATGGTGGCATGAACGACGAAGATGAAGTCGTGGACGGTTTCTTGGTTGAGCCACAAAACCAAGGTCGAGCCGGGACTACGTGGGAGCCAAGTCATGAGTGGAGATTGGCGGAGGCTACACCGAGTTCGCGGGGTTTCCGGTGGTTCACCGAGAAAACCACCGGGTTCCTTGGTTGATCCACAAAGCCAAGACCGGAGAACCGAAGACGGAGGTGCGGCGGCACGGGACCGGTCCGACCGTGGGTCGACCGGTCCGACCGGTGGGGACCGGTCGGCCGGTGAGGAGCACCGGTCCGACCGGTGTGCGACGACGCGATCCGGAATCTTCGAAGCGGAGGACACGCGTCGGGATCGCATGGCTTGCGTCGAGGCTACGCGGGGTGCGGTCGCCGGCATCCGTCCGATGGTGAAGACATCAAGAATTCCAAATCCGCCCTTGAGGGGCTTGTATCCCTAGTTAGTAGAGAAGGGCATTTTAGACATTCGGTTGCCTCCATATAACCCAAGAGGTGAGAGGATGGCAGCCAACTCTTGGAACCCTAGCTCATTAGTTTTCCTATTTTTCCACCTATTTTCTCTAGGTTTTCCTTAGGACTAGCAAGAGAGCTTCACGGAGAGATCTTGTAGAGAGGGATGGATGATCGGGCGGCTTGCTAGACCTTGTACGAATCCTTATTTCATGTATAGATGATTCGGCGTGATTCCTCAAGGTTTGGATGTGTTTTCCCCGGTTGTTCTTGGTGGTGATTTTCGGAGCCCTCTCTCGGTGATTTCTTTGGGTTGTTTTCGGGACCTTTCTCTTGGGGATTTGATGGGGGAAATTTGTGGGAACCCTTCGTGGTTCTTTGGGCTGTGATTCCCCTCCCAAATCCGTGAGTAAAGGTGCTCGATTTTGGGGTTTCTTGAGTTCTTGGGTTGGAAGTGGTCTCGGCGGGATTTCTTCGATTCCTCCTTTTTGGACGAGTTTTTGTGGGATTAAACTTGGCTATGGACTCCTCATGAGGTGTTCTTGATATCCCCAAAGTCTTGTTCAAGTCCGTGGAGTGATTCGGGAGATCGAGATTTGGATTTGGGGGAGTTGACCCGCGGGTGTTGTTCATCCCAAGCTGCCCAGGCTACACCGGTCTGACCGGTGCTCTTGACCGGTCTGACCGGTGTGAGCCCTTGTGGGTTTTTGCTCGGGTGAACGTCTTGGTGTGTTCGTTGTTGTCCCGTGTTGCTGCTGTTTCGAGTTTGGGTCCGTTTGGTGGTCGGTTGGCCTGTTTGGTGCCTTGGGGGCTTTCAGGCTGCCATCGGTCCGACTTTGTGTGTCTCACCGGTCCGACCGGTGTAGAGCCACTTAGTGAAGGTTGCTCGGTTTCACCGGCGGGGACCGGTCCCGACCGGTGGTGCTCACCGGTCCGACCGGTGTGGGTCCGTAGACTCGAGGTTTGGTTTTTCCGCTGCGTTTCTCGGGTCGGAAGGTTGCGTGTTGGTTCCTAGGTCCAGTGGCACTCCAGTGGCTACGTGGGCTTGACCAACCTTGGTAGTGAGTCGGAGACGTGTGTTGGAAGCCGCGTTCGTCTTGTTGGAGTTTTCATCTCCTTTGAGAAGAATTTTTATCGGCTCCCATTCACTCCCCCCCTCTCTGGTTCGCCGTATCGGTCCTTCACTAACGTCCCTCTTAAGGTAGTTAGGCTTGAAATTCAGAAGACCCCCAAAACCTTCTGCGACTACTTGACCTTTAAGATCGTTTTGTAAAGCATTGATAAGCTTTATAAAACTCGCAGGGGAGCATCGCATAGATTGTGGCTTGGATTTGCCCTTATCACCATCGCCGACAGCGGCCAGGGCGGCATCATCGCCGCCAGCAGCTCCATCATCGTGTCCAGAGCCTTCACCGTCAGGGGCAAAATCTTCATCATACTCTTCTTCATCTTCTTGATCTTCAGCAGTGCTAGCCAGTGGCGGTGTTGGCAACCTGAGCCTTTTCCGCCTCTCACGGAGTCTTTGTACTTCTTCAGCCTTCCTCTTCTCAGACAATCGAGGAGAAGATCGAGTATTTTGACCACCTTGTTGTTCACCTTTCTGACCGCCTTGCTCCATTGTAAAAAGTATAACAAACTGAAATAAAAATATATGAACATAAACAATCATCGAAAAAAAGCTTGAAACCTATATGGAACAACTGCTAGTGTTAAATGAAAACCAAAATACAACTCTCTAACAAAAAAATACAAATTGCAAACACATGTGAAAATAAAGTTGCAACAAAAAATAACACAATTGCTACATCTAAAATTGCACAGTTTGCAACTTCTATGATAGGGCAATTGCAACTCTATAAAACCATTAACAAAAAAACTATTAATGCTACTAAAAAAATGTTTAATACTAGACAAAGTTGCAACTCCTGTAAATGCAAATATTTGCAACATATAAGAAATAGGATACAGTTCTCACAATATCAAACTGCTACACAAAAATATATACGTACAAAATTCCCGTCTAATACGACGATTACAACTTCTGCTGTGATTATGGTTGCAACTCCAACAATTAACCGGTTGCAAAAAAAAGCTACAAAAAAGCTACAACACCTACAAAAATAGTATAGCTATGTCTGCTTGACCGGTTGCAACTTCAGAAATAGGGCGATTGCAACTTCTGTAATACGGCGGTTGCTAACAATGAATCAATCAAAGACCTGCGTACTAAGACGATTACAACTTCTGCGTGATTATAGTTGGAACTCCTGCAATTAACAGATTGCAAACAAAAACGTGACAGAAAAGCTACAGCACCTGCAACAATGTTGCTAGTGTAATTGACCGGTTGCAAAATCAGCAATAGGACGATTGCAACTTCTGTGATGCAACGGTTGCTAACAATAAATCAATAAAAGCCCCCTAACTGAAAAGGTAAGAAAATAACACGATGGGGGCACATGCGATTTTTACACCTAGCCGCGTCTGCTCAAAAATGAAAAATCCAATGAATGGAAAACGCAAAAATAAGTTAGTAAAAAACCTAATGAAAAAATAGCAGCAATATCATCTGAATGAATAACAAAAATCATTCACCGGGGGCTCTCAAAAACAAAATTCCGTCGAAACATGAATAATCACGCAGTTACATATATACCCTAACGGAAAAAATAGCGGGAGCAAGAGGAAAAGGGGGCGATAGGTCGGACGGCATACCTGCGAGCAAAAAGCTACGAAGATGTGTTTCGTGAACGCAGTGGGGAATCGACGTTGGGGTCTCTCCCGCCTCACCACAGTCGCCCCGCGGGTTTCGCCCCCCCACCCCCGCGCGGGGAGAAAGAGGAAGACGACGGGAACGCAGTGCAGTGGAGAGAGGTGTGATGAAGCCGATGCGGGCGGGAACAAGGCGCGACGATGCGGGTCTACACGAGCGGGGGTGATTCGCCGCTCGGAATCCCGACGAGTGCTCAGCTTCTCGAAGGCGATCGCTCCGCTTCGAGCCGACGAGAAATCCACTGCGCCTCTCTTCGCCGGCGAGCGCTGAAGCGGAGAAGACGAGCAAGTGGAGAGAGTGGTAACGGGTCGGGGGAATTCAATGAGAGAGTGACGGGGAGGAGTTTGTAATAAGCGGGCCCAAGGTGGGTGGTTAACGCTTGAGAAGTGGGGTGCGGTTATGACGGCCCGCGCCCCCACCAGGCCCGCGCGCCCCCCGGTTAAGGAAGCATGGTTGGTTCGGCTAGTTGGGCCTGGGTGCATTCGCTATAGAGAATGCACCCAGGTGCATAATATATATACAGTGTATATATATATTATACGGGTAGTGCTGTTCTACACCCTAGGTGTAGAATGCCATTCTACACTCAACCTCATCTAATCCACCATCCCACCTCACCTTCCCCCGACCCGTTTCTCCCCTACCGAACCCGCACCCGCCCCCAACCCGGCTTCTTTTCCTCGGCCGAGCGTGAGCGGGAGCAGGCCGCGGGCCACTGCCTAGGCGCGGGGCGGCGGTGCGTGCGAGCCGGAGCGGGGCGCGGCCTTCGGCGGGGCGCGTCAAGTCGGGGCGTAGCGGCGTGAGCGCCGGCCGTCCCCGCGCAATGGCGGCCAGCGGGGTCTGCATTGGGATCTCGCGAGCGTGAGGAGATAGGTGTCGAGGTGCTGGTGGCGCAAGGCAGTGCAAAGAAGCTCGGGCGCGAGCACGAAGGAGCAGGCGCGCACTGCGCTGGCAATCTGTACGGCGACACGCAAAGTGCTTCTGTCGGCGTCCCTTCCCAAAAATTGTTCATCTTAGTAACTTCTACTCCGCAACACATTGGATCCTCACGGTGATTCCTCTTCCTCGTGCTTGATTCAGTTGTCGATCTCAGTAATTCCTTCTCTACACGCTAGCTTTGATCCCCAATTCCAGGCACTAATTCTTTCAATCCTTCTGTATTTTCCAGATCTTGGATAGAAAATTGGCTGCACGTGTGGTGTGAATTCTCATTAAGTCTATCTCAGTAATTCTTAGTAATTCTGTGAGAATTAAAAAAACCAGGAATATAAGCTTAGTATTTTGGGTATTGAACTATTGAGAATTTGAGATACAATTGGTGTGCATTGAACAACTTTAAAAAACTGTTGATTACTGAGAATCAGGGATTGCTGTCAGCGTAATGTTTTTTTTTTTGCTTGCAACATTGATATGTGAATGGCTTAACTAGCTCCTGCATATATGAATTGCAGATGGGATATTTACTGAACGTGTGCTATGCGCAGATTATTGCAAGGAATTAATCCAGCTTAACTAGGTCCTTAGGGAAGGAAGGCGACGTCGCCCACAGTGTGATCCCTCTGGAATCAGTCGCATCTGGACCTTCGCAGTAATTTAACTGCATGATTTTTAGTGATGGCCTCTCATGGTAGTGTTTAGTACTTCATTGATGTCCTCTGGTCATAGATGTTCAAGTACTTCGTTGATGTCCTCTGCTTCACATATGGTTGGTTTGTTTATCCTTGTTACTAGATTACTAATACTGTATCCTTGTTAAGTGGTGTTCTGTCATAGGGGTGTATGTGGGTGTGCAGAGTGTTGCTAGATTACTGCCAGTGTGCATATAATTTCCTAAAAATAGTTTGTGAAATATGAATTTGTGTTGGTGTTCTGGTCCGGCGGCACGGCGACGCCCAGGAAATCAACGCCCAGCTGAATCGAGCTGCCTCCGAGGCTGAAGCCACTGCAGGGCTGCTATTGTGGAAGCAAAATCCTTTTCGCTACGGAAGAATTGAATTTAGATTTCGATGGACTTCATAGTGCGAGTGAAAAATGGCATCTCGCTAGTATGCGTGAAGACATGCTGTTTCTGTATTCTCACTGCTGAGGAAAAATTACTGAAGAAAAAAGACATACATACATGCACTAAAAAAGTACCAAAAATAAAACACATGAGATCACTCAATTACATAGAGTTTGCAAAAAAAAGTGTATTACTGAATTACTAAAATGACGAGCTGAAGCTCAGTCCGCACAAAATCAATCTACAAAGGAGCCTTGGGGAAGTCAAGGTTTGCACACCTTGCTGCCCGACCAAAATGGGCAAGTCTCTAGCTCTGCTGTCATTTGCAATCGAGCGTTCTGCTGTCATTTGCAATCGAGCATAATTGAAGTGAGAAGGTAATCATCTTGTACCAATTATTGTTAGTATGTACGTCTTCTGACAGAAATTACTGTGTTTTTGGAGTGCTTCAGGTTGCACGAGTGCAAGCACTCAATGATGGAAAAAATAGTAAGCGTCAATTATAGGTGTGATAGCTTTGTTACACCACTTGTAATATGGATTACTGAGCTCCAAAATACTGACATGCTAGTTGTGTCAAAATTACTGAGTCCAAATCATTTGGATTATGCAATCATGTAACTTTCGATTACTGATAGAGGGGAAATACATAACCCAAATTACCGAATGATGGAAAATGCTGATATCATATGCGTTCTACACTTCACATGAACATGTAATGGTCATGTCATCATCAGCTTGCATGAGAGGGACATGCATAGATCCAAACTCTGCACATCCTACATATGTGCATGTTCTGAAAATTGTGGATTACTGAATTACTGGTGGTGTGCGTGCGCGTAGCTTTATTGGTGCCATGCACTATGTGATTAGTAAGACCAAATATTGTGGTTACTGAATGAGTCTGTTGGTTACTCAAATATTGTGGTTGCAGGATTACTGAATCACCGAGTTGCTAAAAATTGCTGATACTAATACATGATTACTAAGTTACTGATATGTGTTGATTACTGATAAAACTGAATATCTCAAATAGAGGATATGCTTATTGCGATTGGAATATCAAATAATTGGATTACTGAATCACTCAATTATTATTAAAATTACAGATATTGATACAAAGATTACAAATTACTTAAAGAAATGACACACACAAAAAGTACATATTACCAAAACATCAACATATGGTTACAATGAATCCAAAATTACTTAAACAATGGTACACAGAGAGGGAAAAACCTATAAGTTTCTAGCACATAACAGACGTAAACAAAACAGATTTATTTTTACAGAGACCACATGCACACATTCATTCACTGCTTCATGACAGTAGCCTCCATGATTCTGGACCTTTGGAGCATGCCAGGTTGAGCGACGGAAAACTGAGGCTGCTGGAGGAAATTTGTTTCGTGGAAAGCCTTGCTACCGAGCACCTTTCATGTATCACGATGGCGCCCTCCAATTGATGATTGCGAGCCTGCCATCAGGTGGCGGGTCTTCCAACGGTATATGAAACTAAAACAGTTGTTGTTGTATTGCTGAGTCTTGCCGAGTCTGAAAACACAACTAACATATATGAAAAGTCTGTCATGGTTGCTGAAATGAAAAGGAAAACACATTTCTAGTTGGCGGCAACAGTTTGGAAGAAAATATTGAACTTATTGTACCATCAATGAAAAAAACATTTAATCACTAATGAAAAAGTTAAACAATGTGAAATTACTGAACCATCAATTACTGAATGTATGTAAACAGGAATACTAAAAGAAAAGGAAAAATATTAATGAAAAGAAAATTAATGTTGAAAGAACAATGAACATGATGCCATGCTCAAAAAGAAGGTTATGCATTCTTATCCCCAGAAGGATGCACTGCGATGCATCACTAAAATCCAAAAAAGGGATTGATTATTGAAGCTCATGGGAGGCACTTTAAAAATCCAAAAAGCATCAACGACTATTGCAGCTATTGGGGTGCATTACTGAAATTGATCGACTGTTGAAGTTGAAGCTTGAAGCTGATGAGATGCTCCATTACTGAATCCAAATGATGGAAAGGTCAATTACTAAACACTACTACTTAAGACAGTAACAAGGTGCTACGCTGTGTTTCGAATTGTATACTTTCGAAGTCTTGAAAAATGAGCATTACCTGAACTATAGTCAATTTCGGAAAGAAGATAGGCTACCGACCTTGTTCATGTAGATATAGTGACATTATGTCTCCAGGATTACTGAATCACCAAATTTATTACCAATATTGATATAGGATTACTAAATTATTCAAATTATTCTGCTAAGCTGCTTTGATTAATGTAGGAGGCACCAATATTCAGTAGTAGAAGGCGTCGATGTTCAGTAGTGAAAGGCGTCGGTGGTTAAATAGTAGAAACCATTGGTTCAGTAATCAAAGAGTACAGATTACCAAAAACACAATGACTAATAAGGATCACGAAATTACAAGGTATATTACTGCATTAACAAGAATTACAAAACATGGGTTACTTATTAACAAAATTCATTACTGAACCTGAAATTATCAAAGAGAAAAAACTAATGATCACTACTACTTGATTACAAAGGTTTAAATTTATCCAAAATTAACAAGGGTCAAAACATTGTAGTACTGACCTATTTTATTGGCGGCACACGAAGCCTCAAAAAATTATGTTTTCAGTAGCAGGTTGCATTTGCAAAAATCATTTCCTACGGAACACTTGAAAACCATGCAGGCTTGTAATTTCTATGAGATGAAACTACTCAATATATGGCAATGAATCCATTAGTTACTGAAATAGTGACACACACGTATAGTGATCTCCTGCGTTGCTAAATTACTGAATGTATTGGTGGTGCTCACAGGATGCCCATGTCATCTTGCTTGATGATCGTGTAGGGAACTAACCATAGTCGTTGGGTGAATCACTAGATTATTGAATTATTAAATTACCAATGTTGACACGGGATTAATAAATTACTTATATTGATAGAATATCATGATTGTTAATTAATGAAAAGACCAAATATCTCAAGGAGAAGATATGTTTTGGAGTGATTACTGAAATATCAAATACTAAAATTGTACAAGTTACTGAACTATCAATTAATCATCCTAATGAAAAATCAAAAAGCAAATTACTGAACCATCAATTACTCATTCTGTGAAATTACTAAATTACTAGTGCAGTAGAGTTGTATTATCAAGGGTATAAATTACTGAACTTCTCCTCTTCTGTTGCTGTTGCTGCATGACAAAAAAAATAAAACACTAGATCCAAAGTATCAAATACTGAAGCTGATGGGATGTTACTGAATTACTGAACCTGAAATTACTGATGGGTTACTAATTAACAAGATTCATTACTAAACCTGAAATTATCAAAGAGAAAAAACTAATGATCATTATTACTTGATTACCAAGGTTCAAAGAGTATTACTGAACTACTAGTAATTTCTTCTCCTATGACATCTAACATAATAAAGACTAAAGTGGGTTACTAAAGCTAAAAGTGGTGTGAAGCAATGTATTACTGAGGCTAAAAACAAATGAATTACTGAAAAGAGCCCGAATGATACGAGAAAATGGATAATCTATTTAAATACTCACCTAGCTGATCTATAACTCAATTGCTCACATATATTACTGAATTAAATAGTCACCTCTAACTAACCATTGGAGGGGTGCAAGAGCAGGGAGTTCTAGGGTGTACGTGCCTACAATATGAAAAGCTCGCCTCAAAATCTTCGTATTTTGCTCCTCCATGACTGCCTGTGGGTGACTCTCAGCATCCCACCATCAATGTGGAAATCAAAAAAAAATTGGGTGGCAATTGAAACCATAGAACATTCAAGGAAAACAGATAAAAATTGCGCACCCATAAACATAAACAAAAAAACTGCGAGGGGAAATCAAGGATGGAATGATGCATAATCTTTTGAAGCTTACCAACGTGCCATGTGTTCAGTAAACACATTGTAATACTCACATACATAACTTTTAGACTAAAAATAAAGCTCAAATAAATTACTGACCAGCAGTCAGCACATGTATATTACAATTACCGAAGGTAAATATTACTGAACAGATTGGTGAATCCACATAAATATTACTGAACAGATTGGTGAATCCACATAAATATTACTGAACAGATTGGTGAATCCGCAGATTGGTGCAGAGTTGAGGGTCTTATTTCTCTCTTTCACACGCCAGATTGATACATAATGATGGAAAAGAATAGTAACTAGCTAGAGCACATTGTCACTAAAATCACATCACCGTTTCTGCTAGAGCTAACTTCTTAGTAAAATGTGTAGTGTCAGTAGTCACACACCTCTACAACTACATGAACTACCCAGAAAAATCTCCATGGAAACAATGGAGGCCAATCCAACAAAAAATTAAAACAATCCATTGCCCAATCCAACAGAAAATTGAAAACCTAGCACATCCATGGAGGCCCCCCAGAAACAAAACAGTGCGGGTGGGGGAGATGCTCATCGGTGTGCACGCACAGAGCATCGACAAGACCCCTCCTACTCCTCGACTAGCCCTTCCTGACGGCGCACCCTTGCAGCCTCCCACACACCACCCACCTCCAATTTTCCTCCCGGTGAAGGGGTAGGGAGCCTGCGGGAGGTTGCGGAGGGGAGGGGATGCGGAGTACGTGTGCCGGTTGAGAGTCCCCCCGCGGCAGCCGCCGGAGAGCGTCGCTGCCGTTCCTGACCCCGCCCCCTCGCGAATCACCACCGCCGCCCTGAGACACTTGGAGGAAAGGGTGGGTAGGGAGCCAAAAGGGCTCGCGGAGGGGGGAGCAGGAGGGGTGGGAAGCCACCTCGCGGACGCCGTTGGAGAGCCTTGCTGCCGTTCCCGACGCCGCCCTCCTCGCTAATCGCCGCCGTCGCCTGCGAAGGTCGGGGGAATTGGACGGGATGGAACTGAATCATGGGTTCGGGATGGTGTCGGGTGGGTGACGGGGTCCAGTCTAGTTAGCGGGTCGGGCGCGAGGAGAGCTTAACGGGTGTGCGGACGGACGAGTGGCTGGGTTGACGGCGCTGGATGGTTGACTGACTGGTTGGCTGGTTTGGTGCTTGGGTTGGTTCGGGTGTGGGTGCGGCGTGCGTGTGTTGGTTTGGGTGTGGGTCCGTAGGCTTGGGTGTAGAATAAGATTCTACACCTAGGGTGTAGATTAGCACATATACATATATATATATAGACACACACGAAGAGTATACTCCGTGGCCGGCCGTAGAGTAAGTTATTCTGTAGCCAAGCCATCCTACCGAACCAACCCACACGGCCTGATCCGGCCTACGCGAGGGCTTGCTCCAGCAATGAGCCATAATTAATAGGAGCCATGATGAATGAGCCAGCCACTAACTACATTATCAGACTTGCGTAAAAAATCCAGGAGCATTTACTCCCGTCCGTGATTGGCGGCATTTTCTAGCTAGCATGCATGTTTGTCTACAGGTGCATACTCCCTCCGTCCCAAAATAAGTGTACATATAGCTCCCAAAATTTGTCCCAGAAAGAGTGTTCATATAGGTTTCAGACCAGTCAACCGAGACTCTTTGATTACTGCGGACCCGCTTAACAAAACGAGCATTTACTCCCTTCGCCCCTTCGCTAGACGAGCCCCTCCTCCTCCCTTATCTGCGCCAACCGAGTCAATGGAGCCCCGTCCTTCTCCCTTATCCGCGCGTCCCCCCGTCCTCCTCCCGCGCGTCCCCATCGATTCCATCGATGCTCGCCCCTCGCCACCGCTAGGCAGCGCCGCCGCTTCCCACTACACCGCTAGGCAGCGCCGCCGCTTCCCACTGCACCCGCTAGGCAGCGCCGCCTCTTCCCACTGCACCCACTAGGCAGCACCGTCGCTTCCCACTGCACCGCCGTCCGCTTTCCATGGTGCTTATCGACGGTGGTCGGAGCCGCGGTTCACGATGTGGCAGGAGCCGCGGTCCACGAGGATTCGGGCAGAGCAGCTGCATCTTCCGGCGAAGGGGATGGATCCGTGACCGCCGGCTTTGGATCGGGTGTGGGGGAGATTGGAGTTGCAAGCTTGGTGCTCGATCGACTGTTCGTACCTCTCCTTCCGATTTGAGTCTTCTCCGATCAAAGTCTCGTGGGGACCAGATGCGGACCGACGAGCCAACCGGCGATCTGATTGATGGCAGGGAGCGTCGTCACGGGATATGGTGGGATCGACGCAACAATTGCCTAGCGGTGGAAGGGATCGATTTTGCTCAAGACACACAGGAAGGGGGCGCCGATGAGTTTGATTTCATTCCTGATTCTGAAGAGTTGTTTGTTGAGGACGTTATCTCCTCCGAGTTCGTTCCTGATTCACTTGTGCAAGAAGTTGAGGTCATGGAGGATGTTGGGGCAAAGGGCGAGAGTGTTGGAGAGGAGACAGATGAGCTGATGACTGGATGTGTTGATACTCAGTCTGGGTATGTCGTTGTTGACGATGCCATTGACACAGTTGACAAATCAAGCGACAAGATGGAGAGCCCTCAGATCATGTGGCAGGACTCACAGGAAGACGAATATGCGGACCTTGATGATTTGAAACTTGACATGCTACATCTCATGCTACCAGGTTTTACTCAGTGTTTTAAGCGCACATAGCTCTGCACTGTTTTTTTTCTGGTAGTGATCTTATATTGTTCAACTGCTTATCCCTTGTTAGTGATGTTAACATGTTTCGGTACTGAGTGTTGAACATGTACTGCTTGATTGAACATGTACTACTGAGAACATATTTTTGGTACTGAGAACATATTTTTGGTACTGATATCATTATTTGCAATTGAAATGATTGCAAGTAACCTTACAACCGGAGGTAATAAGCAAACTAAAAATAAGAAATTACAAAACACTAGCACAATTAGTTTGCTAGGATCTCCATGGTACTCTCATACAGCTGACGATCACAAGAAAGCCTTTTAGGAAGAATGCCTAGTGCTTCTAGCCTACCTTTGCTCATGTGAGGCACCTTGTACCTGTTTCCTCCTTTATCTTTCATTACCTCAATCAAGCATCCTTGCAATGTCAAGAACACCCTATTCAAAATAATTGGATCATAGTCACCATATTCTTGGTGAACACTCGCTATCAGCTCGTCAATATTTGTAGGGTTTGTTTCATCTATTAAGGACTGCAGAGAAGCAAATAAACCAAGATCTAGGACATTCATGTCAGGGGAATTAGGAGGTTGTGACATGATTCTTATGTCAAGTCCTGTTTGGGCTACTGCTGCTGCAAACTGTTCATCATGTGGAGGCACATGTGAAGGAGCATTATCTTGCTGCAGCCATATTGTTTTACCTGCATCTTCTCGAGGCCACTTTGCTTGAATAGCTGGCAATACCTTAGCAATCATGTATGACCTCATAGTATTTCGGTCTACATTGATTGACTTGGTGATTAGTGTTCCTCTCGGTCTATTATCACTTTTCCGCTTTGCAGGTTCCTATAAGTACAAGAAACATGTTAGATCAAACATAGCCAAGGAAAAAATTAAAATCAAAATAGCTATGAAAAAGAATACCTTTCTAACAAAAGCCCAAACACCTAGCTTGCCATCAAAAGTGCAATTTCCTTGTTCATCGAATCTAGGCCTCGCAACTGCTGACAAGAACATGACCTTCACAATAGCATTCTTGTTCTGCACAGTCCTATGCGGATCAATCTCACCAGGAACTAAGTAAAAGTTCCTATTTTTCCTTGTTATGTAGAACCACTTTTCATCTATGTGGATGATGTTATACATTTCCAAAAACTTGGGATCATTTACCAGTGTACTCGGGTCTAACATAGAAATGCAAAACCGTAGCCTCTCTGTTTTATTTGGCTCCTTCAAATAAGGCTTTAGTGAGTTTGAGTGGCGTCGAAGCTTACCTTCCTTGAACAACCTATGCAGTGTGCTTTTTTTGATACCTAGGGCTCGTGCTAAGGACCGTATGGTGCTCCTCCTGTGCAAGGGAATAGCAAGAACTTGTGCCATATCGATTTGAACCCTTTTGCGCCCACAATTCTTTGGTTTCTTTGATCGTATGTCAACTGGTTCTCCATTTTCTCGGCACTCCTTAACTCTCCTCCAAACACGCCGCACAGCAGCCTGACTCACATTCAGTTGTTCAGCGACTATAGTTGTAGTGTTTCTTTTTAATCTTCCATTGGTACTTCTTGCTAGCAATGCTTCAAAAATTTGATGCCGTTGCCTGTCTGTCAAATTTCTGAATGGATTATCTTCACCATTTGCGTTGTCCGACTCTACATTTGTGTTGTGAAATTTCAATGCTTCTTGTAAACAGTATCATGGATGGGTAAATATTGTACTTCAAAAATAACTGTAGTATGTGTACCTGTTGCTTGTTGACCTTCATGGTAGAGAGGATTGTTTTGGTCTTCTCCTTGTGCATTACCAAAGTCTTCATCTTGCAGCAAAGGCGCTTCATTGAGATCAGGTAACTCTGTTGTAAAATCCAATTCTTCTTGTAAATAGTATCATGGCAACCAAAAGCACGCGTACTCATGCCCTAATGATTTCTAGTTTTGCAAGTACAGACTATTTCTTCTGCATTTATTAATTTCTAGCAAGGATTGATTTTTTCATTATTTCCACAACGTTGAGTGCAGCTTCATTCTTTCTACTACAAGGCCAGCACTGCTAGCTGTTAATTGTACCTGAAGGGTCCAGGTCTCCAGCAGGATACCAGGCAACTAAAGTTAAAAGTCATTGTTAATGTTAAGTGCTCAGCTTAATTTGAAAATTATTGGCACATTTGAAAATAGTAAAGATGATATTAGTAGTTTATTTACCGTCATGCACATCATCTTCTTCCTGCATCATGGCGTCGTATATGGCTTGCAGATCATCTTCTGAATGGATTTCTTCTTGTTCAGTTGCTTCTTCATCTTCCTGGTTGACAGGAATGTTTTGGTCTTCTCCCTGTGCATCATCAGAGTCTTCTCCCAGTGCAACATTGAGATTAGGTAACTCCTCTCCATCTCCCTCGTCTGGTTCTTGGTTGAGATCTAAGGCCATGTATTATTTTGACAGTGTTTGGTGAAGATGAGAGGACAGGGTAAAGTGAGAGAGAGGACAGGAAGAAATGACCGGCTACTACTTCCCCATCTCTGGTGGTTAAATAGTCTGTCAAATTGTCTCTGTAATCTTGGCGCCATGTACTGAAAATTCTATGTTTTGGCGCCTTCTAAATTTGTTCTGGATGCTATAAAGGCGTTGTGCGTTTGTGCTGCTTGGCCTTGTGCTGCTAAACAATTTTTTAGCGGGCGTTGTGCTGCTTGGCGCCAACAAAAGGGACTCGAAAGGTCCACACATTTACTGCAGTGTCATTTAATTACTCATTTAGTAGTTGTGCGGCTGCCAAAGCAAATTGCATGAGTTAATAGGGGTAACCTTGGTCATTTGCCAACCTAACTATCTTGTCTCAAAATTTCTATATGTACACTTATTTTGGGACGGAGGGAGTATGACACTTCGAAATAGTTCAAGACAAAATTATTGTGGTAACTCTGTATCTTAATTATCATATGGTACGTAAAATTGTGGTAACTCCGCATCCAAATTAGAGTAAATGAGGCTTCAGACCCAATTGTCGTAACACATTATCCTATAATCTCATTGAGTCTTTGAAATATTGTAACTAGTATAGATAACACAGAAAATTTGCCTGATCATATCGTATTTACTTGTTCCAGTATAACACAGTAAGTTTGCCTGATCATTGTATTTACTTGTTCTTGGATCCCTTTAAAATCTGATTGTGGTAACTTTCAATCATAATTATATATCAAGATATTCGACTTATCGTAGTTAAATCTTACATGGTAAACGGTCCAAGTACTATCGTAATTGGTATGTCAAAACATCATCATACTAATTTGTGTGGTAACCTAATATAAAGAAATTCTAATTCTCGTAACCAATGCCTTCTAATATTGTAACACGGCTCTGCATGTAGGGACAGGGGCGAAGTTGGGCCTAAGGACACCCAGGCCATGGCCTTAGGCGTGGCCCAAAAAACTTCTTATACCCATCTATTTTTTCTCAGCCCACGGAGCAAGTTTATAACCTATATTAGTTTCCGGCCTGGGTCGCAGCGTGCGTCGGCGGCCTTCTTTCCTTCCCGGCCCGCCAGACTGCGGCCCGCCAACATCCAACAGCCGCAACAGCGAACCAACCGTCTCAAAAAAAACCAGCGACCCCCCACGGCCCGCCTCTCTCTGCGTCTGCGACTCGCGCGAGGCCGCGAGTCCCTGCCTCCCTGGCGCGGGCGCACGCCGCACGGCAAGTCGGCAACCCTAGGCGGCGGCGGCCGGCGGGCGGACCGCGGACGCCGGACGGGGCACGGGCGGTGGCCGGTGGGCGGTGGGGGGCGGCGACACGCGCGCGCGCGCGCGGCACGGCGGCCGGGCGGGGCGGCGGGCTCCGCGGCGGCCCCGCTCCCTGCCGCCTGCGGCGCGGCGGCGGCGGCCTGCCGGCCCCGCCCCCGGCCACCGGCGGCCGCCCCCCAGCGAAGCGGGGGTCAAGCACCACGCAGCACACAGGGTCGCAGACTCGCTGGCCAAGGCCAGTGCAGCAAGCCGGCAAGAGGGCACGGTCAGTAAGTTTTTTTTCAAAATTGAAACCCCAAGGCGGCAAGGCCCCAAATCCCCAATCCTCAATTCCCCAATGCAGTAGGATCGAATCAGCCAATAGAAACTGATGTTATTATTTATCTACTGATTTGTAGATTGTAGATTTGCATTCCCAAATACTCAATTGGTGACAATGAACAAGAGGAGTAGGACACATGGTACTGTTAGGCCATTGACATCCTTTTATTCTCCTGCTCCTACACCTGTAATTCCACCGAGGCATGTTGAAGTTCAACCAGAAGGTCCAGAACCAATAGAGCCTGAACAAGTAGAGACAGAAGTTAGCAATGTGAATGCAGACAATGTAGAAACTGAGGAAATAGGTAGTAATGATCCTAATGTTGCACTTAATGATGGTGACATTATTGCTGATCCTGGGCTGCGGATTGCAATTGGGAATCTACATCCAAACATTAGGGATGCTGCCAAAAGAGCATATATTTTGAAGGGTCCATGCCAACCAAAAGGTCATAATTATCCGAGAAGAATGATAAATGGTCGCAGTAGATCTTTTCAAGAGGATTGGTTTAAAGATAATCCATGGTTGGAATATAGTGTAGACAAGGATGCTGCCTATTGTTTTTATTGTTATCTCTTTAAGCAGCCAAGACCTGAAAATTATGGTATTGATGCCTTCACAGTTATTGGGTTTCGTAACTGGAAGGATGGACACAAATTAATTGGAGTTCATGGTGATGGTATTGATCACAATAAGGCTAGAAAGTGTTATCAAGATTTCAAAAATCAGAGGCAAAGTGTGTCTCATGTGATGCATTATGGAGGCAAGAAAAGTGAGTGGGAACATAAAGGACGTTTGACTGTTGTGTTGGGAATCATAAGATTTCTTTTATTGCAAGCTCTTGCTTTTCGTGGACATGATGAATCTGCTAGCTCTACCAATCAGGGTGTCCTTCCTTCTGTGATATCTGTGATATGCGGGCTTAGTAAACATTTATAATAGCGTTGACGGAAGGCCACTTAGTAACTGTGACATTTATAACAACGGATTTCTGTGATATGCGGGCTTAGTAAACATTTATAGAAATCTGTGATATGCGGGCTTAGTAAACATTTATAGAAATCTGTGATATGCGGGCTTTATAATTGCACTTAGTAACTGTGATATGCGGGCTTAGTAAACATTCATAGAAATCTGTGATATGCGGGCTTAGTAAACATTTATAATTGCAACTATGATACTATACTAATTGCAACTTGACGGAATTAATTGCAACAGTTTTGACCTGTTGCAACTTCCTACTGGATTCAAAACAATTGCCACTGGACCAGACCTGGTTGCAACCGATGCGAACCAATTGCAACTAGAGTCAGTCTAGTTGCAACTGAGCAGAAATCAATTGAAATCGGGGTGTTGAATCTATGTGTAAACAAATTGCAACCGCGAGACTAGACCAATTGCAATTATGATATTGTACTAATTGCAACTTGACGGAACTAATGCCAACAGTTTTGACCTGTTGCAACTTCCTATTGGATTCGAAACAATTGCTACTCGTCCAGACCTGGTTGCAACCCGATGAGAACCAATTGCAACTAGAGTCGATCCAGTTGCAACTGAGTAAAAATCAATTAAAATCAGGGTGGGTGCATTTTCTATACAAAATGCATCCATGTGCATTATAGCAATATATATATATATACATATATATATATATACATATATATATATACATATATATATATATATATATATATATATATATATATATATATATATATATATATATAAAAGTTAGTTCTAGTCTTGTGTGCTCTGTACATGATTTTTTTACCTATATAAAGTCTGCTAATTAGCTGGATATTTTTTTGAAGAAACTTAGGGTCATCGTGTGCAGTTTTGTTTGTGATCCTATTGATTTTCTGATGGTGGATTTATGTAGGATATGTTACAAAATGCCTCCTGATTATACAACTCAACACGATTGATAGAGCAATAATATGCACAGGTCACGAACCTTACGAATAAAGGATTTGTTACTTGTTTGTGTTTTTGATTTTTTCAGTACATGAATAAAACTTGAAAAGAATTGTATAACTACTCCCTCCAGTTTGATCGGTGTATTTTCAGTGAATATGTTCCTTAATTTGTCACTTTAAAGTAATTCACAAAATACTCAAGTTTCTATAGAGAATTTGCCACCCTTACCAACACTGAATTTGCCACCCTTACCAGCACTAACAGGGGGGAGATCTCTAGTTATGTTTTTATGCATCATACCTTTTTAATGCACATGTGATTTTTTTAATTACAGCTATGGTTGCCTAGAAATTGTGAAATGTACTTTTTTATGCATTTTGCCAATCAGATTCTCATAATTTGTCATGTTTACTGGTGATTCATGTGTTTGTCTTGCATGTGGACATTTTGGAGATGAAAAAGAATTTTTAAGGTGTCATTTGGATTTTGTAATCTCGAGAATTTGTAAGATGTAGTATCTATGTGTTGCACGACAACTTTTGTGTTGTGTGCCTGTGTTATTTCAATTCATGTGTTTCCCGCTGTCATCTTTAGAGCAACTCCAATTGTTTGGCAAAATAACTTGTCATCTATAAAATTTTGGCAAAATAAGAAAAAAATCAACTCCAGCAGTTTGGCAAAAAAAACTTGGCATTAATACCAAGTTGCTCCCCATCCGAGGCGCATATATGCGCGTGTGAGATTTTGGCACCTCTTCGTGTTCGGTTGGCTGGTGGCTGGTGGCTGATGGCTCGTGCTGGTTTGTTCTGAGAGAAGAGTAATCTTGGCGATTCTTTGGTGGCTGGTTTGTTGCGAGAGAAAATCTTGCACTTGGCGAGGTGGCTGATAAGCCAAGCGAACATGGTGAGGATTTGCATCTTGGTTTTCTGGCTCTGGCGCTAGGCTTCCCCCACACGCTTTTCTTCCCCCCATCCCCACGCACTTTTCTTTTTTTCCTACCGACGACGGCAGCGGTGGCGACACCTGGCACTGGCAGCCGCACGGGCCGGAGGCGAGAAGGGAGAGCCAGACCATGACGGGGTGGCCGAGGAGGACGAGCCCCGCGGACACCATCCACAACCACGCGTGCCCCAACGCCCACTACACCAGCAGCGCCGCGCCGCCGAGACCCACCGTGACGAGGCCCGTGACCGTGGTGAACACCAACGACCACGACGCCGCACGCTGCAGCACGGCCTCCGCCGCCGTGTCGACGGCGCGCGCGGCTGCTTCGGGGTCGTCGTGGCCCGGGACCTTCCACTTGCCACCCTGCGGCCACCGCAGTGGGCTCCATGCGGGATGATATCAGATGTGCACTCCTTTGCACGCGGTTCTTCTTTCAATTTTTTTCTGGAGCACCACCCGTCGGCCAACGGCCGGCCTGGCTTGCGCCATGCGCTGCTGTACGTTCGACCACCTAGCCCGTTCAACGACGGCGACTCTTCACTCGCCTGAGCTAAGAAATGCGGCTATTGCTTTCTTTCAGGTTGCTTAAGGGTTTGGAAAAGGATGGTGCCGACCCTTTGTTTGGCAGGATCTGACGATCGATGGAGTCTTGGAGGCGGGCAAAGGGATCCCGTCTAGGGGTGCTGGCCGGCGGAAAGAAGACCCTAGCGCCCAAGATATCGCGGCGGCGACGGCCTTTTGCGAGATAGCGATGGCAGATCGCAGGAAAAAAAGAATTTTAGTTTTGACAAGTGATTGCGGGAAAATAAGCAGTGTGGGCCTAATTTTAGTTTTGACAAGTGAATTATGGGGAACTGTTGGAGATGAACATTTTTCCTTTGCCATAACATTTGAGGAGTTGCTAAGAGTCATGATTTGCCAAACAAATTATACAAAACTGTTGGAGTTGCTCTTAGAGCTTTTTTTTTTAAAAATCGTCAAAGGCTCGTTAAAGAGTTTTACTTTCAGAAACCGATAAAAAGGCCCACATGTGGAAAACAATGTAGCCCAAAATAAACCACCCAGACCATTAAGCTTAACGGTGTTGGGGGAAAGTGATCGGGAATCCTATATATCTTCCGGAAGTTTTTTCCAAACCATCTTCCAATATTTGAGATTCGTGCAAGAAATAACAACCGTAGATCTGCGTATAACCCTAACACCCACAACCACTACAGGAAACGCGCGCTTCGCCAACAACGCTAAGCTGTTGGCGAAGACTCCAACCCTGTTGGCGAAGGCTTTCCCAACAGGGTCTCCGAGTTCCTGTTGGGAAAGAACCGTTGGCGTTTTAAGTGATGGGAAAGAGCTCTTCGCCAACAGGAACGCAGGACCTGTTGGGAAAGCTTCGCCAACAGCCATGTGTACCGTTGGCGAAGGGGGGACGCCGTCAGCTCGGCTGCCATTACCTTCGCCAACAGGGAAGCGACGGCTGTTGGCAAAGACCGGTTGGCAAAGGGAACGGTAGCTTTGCCAACAGCTTGGTTTGCCAACAGCATCGGTCCATGCTGTTGGCGAAGCTGGGAATTTTTTCCCCTTTTCTTTTGCTGTTTTCTAGCCTTTAATTTACACATCAAATCCACACATCAGCATATGAACCAGAATACCACATATATATCAACAATATAGCATATGAACCACATTTCGGCATCGGTTTCGATCTCAACATGAATCCAACATTATAACTTAAATTTCATTGAATCCAACATGAATACAGCCCATAACTTTTAATTGTAGCTGATAGACATCAAACACATAAGAGAACACATTATAACTTAAATTCATTGAATCCAACATCATTGGTTTATTTAGTCACTAAATACAGCCATAAGTTTGACTTGTCACAACACAACACACGACACAAAATGTCTAAAAACCAGTCAAACGCAAAATCGGCTTGCTGACGACGGCTACCACTATAGGACCTCCCACCTGAAAAAGTAAACAGTTTAAATTGTTCAAAACATTTGCTGCATATAGATATGACTAGAACAGTCGGCGCACGTTGCGTGCCCTACAATGTATATAAAGTAGATGGTGGAGACTTAATGCAAATAAAAGTACAAGTACCAAACAAAAACATATGGGATACATTATAAATATAGAATGACATCATATAAAACGCTCGATGCACACCCTATCAACCAAAGTTACACTGTGGCATTCTTAAATTTTTCTGGAGAACCACAAGTCTAAATAGATCCTGAATTTATAACAATGTCCATCAGGAAAAATATGAAAAACACTGCTATTGATTATCAGCGAGCACACATAACTTGATGACATCACTGATTCATCTACCTTCTGCAAAAAAAGACCATGCTCCCATCCTTGGTTGCATGGCTTAGAGCGACATTACATTAGACCAAGGGGTTTATCTAGAGTAGAAACTTCAAAAGATTCTTTGAAATTGACCCTGCCTTGTCATCATTCATTACGGATTTAAGACTGCTGAAGGCTCCAGTGTTTTTCCTCCAGAAATCACATAAACTACCCATCCAGTTCTTAATTTTACAGCCTCACAGAGCTGCTGAACTCATCATATTAATCGCTAAACGCACAGCAGTTTTTCAAGGATAAATTGCTTCTCCAGATAGCCATCCAGGAGGTTCTGTTAATCTGAAGGGTAAGTAACCTCTACCTGCAATCTTCCTCATAAATACCTCCATGTTCCTCCACTTTACATCCTGAAAATAGAAAATATTTCCTAAATTCCACAACCACATGCATGGAGCTACTGAACTCATCAATTAATCAATATAGAGTTTAAAGGGTGACAAAATTTGAAGGGGCACGGAAATATGAAGCTCACTGGCCCTGCAAGTAAATACACTACACGGTTGAAAGAAACTTGAAGGGGTGGCACAAATATAAAGCTCATTGGCCCTGCAAGTAAACACACTAAAGGGTTGAAAGAAATGTGAAGGAAGGTACAATAAAGTTTGACAGTTCAGATAAAATATTGGTACCATTGTATCAACATGCTCAAGTAATAACACATTGCCAAAAAAATTAAATGGAACATAGATGGGAATAATGCACTCAGATCCCAGGTTTAAACAACTTTAGCGCCAACATAGCAACAGATTGTTGCATGGGAATGTACTAATCAGTCATTTTGTATGAAACTTCAATGCAGAAACTTGTCCGTAAAATCTAATGCCATGCCACATGACAATGGTATAAGATCAGAATTGTTTATAATCCTAGTGCCCTACAAAACATTTTTGTTCAATGCAGTAATGATCTATTCTAAACTAAGCTTTATCCCAGCACACTTGGGCACTTGATATATTTAGCCCAGCCTATAACAAAGAAATAAGAGAGCCCGCAACACAATACTTAAACCACAGTCAATCATTAGTTATAATTCAATATATATAGAACATGAGATGTCAGCATACAAATTAAAATGGCCAGAGTTAATGTTGTTAGAGCAGAACAGCAGATATTGACGAGTACGTACTACGGCTAGTAGCTTGAATTCGATAAAGTTGGCCGAGTTCCATATACTTCAGATTATAGCATGGCATTTACGAGTCAAGATAAAATTCACATGGAAATAAAAGAAAGAAACAAGCAAGTATATATCCCACCCGTTCTGAAATATGTAACTTTTAGAAACATCATATATTTGAGAACTGTTGGAGTCCAACACCCAACAGTAGGACTCGTTCTCCTATCAGGAAATGTTTGCAGAACAATATATTATGTGCAAAAAGGCATTTGAGTGGCTAAACTTGCGACGCAACAAAGAGCTCCACACAAATCTTTAAATCCATATAGTTACCACAACAACTACAAGCATGTGAATTGGGAAATGCATGCATCAGAGAGCAACGCAAGAAGGAAAACAACGGCATTTTCTGCAGCAAGGCACGGATCCGATCCATCCGCAGTACGTACAGTGCGTGATGAGAGAAGTAGAAACGACGAGACGGTAAACAACAGTAAAAGTGGCCGGGGTAATAAGACGTACAGCTCTTGGGATCCTTGGCGCACCCGAAGATCCCGGTGGACCAGGGCTCGTCGGCGGGGACCGGGTAGCCGGCGGCGGCTCTGCCCGGCACACGTCGCACTTCCTCACCATGAACTGCATCAGGATCGCAAAAAGCACGTGCAAGTACATACCCGCCGCATAGATCAGCCGAGAACGAAGGGAAAGAAGCGAAGAACGCAAAGATCGAGGCGGCGGGGAGCCGCCGGCCGGGAAGAATATAGCAGGGGATCTCACCTGGACGGCCTGGTTAAGCTCGCCGGGGCAGATCTCCTCGGCGCCCGCAGCCGGCGCGTCCCGGCCCTCTCCTCTTTGCCCAGCTTCACGTAGCGCTTGCGGCCGTGGCTCGAGGCCGCCGTCAGGAGGAGCTCGAGGCCGCCGCCGGGGAGGAAGCTCGTACGTGTGCTCGTCCTCCGTGTGCGCGGGTCGGGCGGAGGCGGGACGGGGAGCGGGAGAGCTCGGGGGCTAGCCGGGGCGGGGCGGGGGCGGGGCGGGGGACCTCGGCCGGGCGCGTCGGCTGCGGGGCTCGCCCGCCGGCCGCCGGAGATCTCCGCCGGCCGCGGGGGGACCTCGCGGCCGTGGCGAGACGGCCGGTTGCTGCGGTGGAGGGGTGCGTCCGTAGGGGCGGGGCGGCGACGGCGGAGGCGGGGGCTCGCCGGCCGCCCGCGGGGGGCGGGTCGGGGCGCGCCGGCGGGGGGCATTGAGCCGAGCGGGGACTCGGAGGAGAGGTAGGGCGGCGGCGTGCGGGTGGGTGGGGTGGGGGCGGCCTGGGGTTTAGGGTTGAGGCTGAGTAAATGGGCCAAGGGAATAGGCCTTCTGGCTTCTCAACTTGCTCAGCCTTTTTTGATTTTTTACTGCGCCAGCCTTCGCCAATAGCTGCGGTATTAAAGCTGTTGGCGAAGACACCTTTGCCAACAGCATTACAAAATGTTGGGAAAGAATTTTTGCATTTTTGTTTTTTTTCCTTTCAACTTTTTTGTGGGTCCTTCCTACTATAACTACATCTCAACTCCAAAACTTGGGGATGTTTTGAGTTATTTAGCTACATTTCGTTAATTATTTATGTTCACTTGAATTTTCGGCATAATCCAAGTTTGAACTGCGGGTGCCTGAAATAATGAAACTTAGGCGTTCGAAAAATGATATTCATGATGGGGAGTGTGTTTTGAGGCCGTGTCCCAAAGCTCACCCGAAATTTCGAAGTCCTTGTCCACGTAACACGACGGTCCAGGCGTCGTACAACTATTTTTTATTATATAAAATCCAAACGAAGTCGAAAAATCATGAAACTTGTCGAGGTGTCTTGTTATCGCATGTGGAGGCTACGATAAAAATTTGAGAAAGTTTGGAGCAAGTTGCCGCGTCAAATGCTCAAAACCTAAACATCTCCACCATGTGATCACTTGTGAGCACATGTGGAGATGTCGAGGTTTTGAGCATCCGACGCAGTAACTTGCTCCAAACTTTCTCAAATGTTTATCGTAGCCTCCACATGCGATAACAAGACACCCCGACAAGTTTCGTGATTTTTCGACTTTGTTTGGATTTTATATAATTAAAAACAGTTGTACCACGCCTGGACCGTCGTATTACGTGTACAAGGACTTCGAAATTTTGGGTGAGCTTTGGGACACGGCCTCAAAACACACTCCCCATCATGAATATCATTTTTCGAATGCCTAAGTTTCATTAATTCATGCACTTGCAGTTCAAAATTGGATTATGCCAGAAAATTCAAGTGAATGAAAATAATTAACGAAATATAGCTAAATGTTGCAAAAAGGGCCCACATTTAACCATGTGCTTGTAAACAATGTAGCAAGGCTACCAAAAAAGTTTGAACTTAAAATTCGAAAAAATGAAAATTCTTTGCCAACAGCATGCACATGCTGTTGGCAAAGAGCAATCTTCGCCAACAGTACGTTAAGGCTGTTGGGAAAGAAGGCTCTTCGCCAACAGCGTGGTAGCCCTGTTGACGAAGGGTTGCTCCCTTTGCCAACAGCTGTTGGCGAAGCGGACGGCGTCGGCACTGTTTGGCCACGCCGGGGCTTCGCCAACAGCTTTTCTTTCCCAACAGCATTCCTGTTGGGAAAGAACACCTTCGCCAACAGCCGAACTTTGCCATCAGTCCTTCGATTTTGGGTTGTTGGCGAAGATTTCTTTCCCGACAGCAGAGTTTTCCTGTTGGGAAAGAGTTTCTTCGCCAACGGCTACGGTCTTGGGCGTTGGGAAAGATCCGGGCCCGTTGGCGAAGCCACGGTTCTGTTGTGAACCTCCTTCCTCTCCACCACTACACACCGCCGCCGCACCACCCGGTGGACCGCCGCCGCCCCCCGTGCGGGCACACCGCCCCGCGCCTCGCCGGCGGCCGGCGAGCTCCATGGTCGCGTGCCTCCGTCGGCGAGCTCCACGGCCGTGCGCCCCGAGGCCCGCGCGCCCGCGGCTGCCGCGCGCCTCCGCCGGTGGCCTAACATTTTTATTTAATAGTTATGGAAGAGACAGTGGAAAAATAAAAACAGATGGGCTTTGACAAGCTGGAAGTTCGCATCCTTATTCACCTTCCGGTAGGTAGATAGGAGCCCCCGAAAGTGATTGAGAAGATAGAAAATCTCAATCGATTCTAAGTAGATAAAAAAGAGTAGCTGATCCCCACCCTAGCTATTGGATGTAGTTTCTACGGCCCAAAAAAAGTGTTTGATAGATTGATAAAAATTAATCATTTGATGTCTATACAGATCCATTAAACAATTCAGATGATAGTGAAGAGAGAGTGTAAAGTTGCACACTTGAAAAATAAAGATATTTTTTTCTTGGTCTATTGTATTTCTACCATTTTCTAATTTTCTAATTTTGACTTGGACTATCCACAAGTCAATGTAATTTTACTCTCTTTTTTAGTAATGCAATTTTACTCTTGATATTTCCGTATTTATCTCTGTTTTGATATTGATTGGAAGAAAATACATTGACTTGTGATTTGTCCAGGGAAAAAATCATACAAGAGCACGAATATAAATACCCCAGAAAGAATATTCAGTTGAAGATTGTTATACATATAAATGATTAGTATGTTTACCATCAAAAACAAAAACATGAAAACCATCAACAAAGTGGTGTGAGAGATTTGAGGGAGATTTGACATCTGAATTTTTATGATATTAAGGTCACGTTTGAATCAAAAAAAACTTTAGCTATCTAAATTTAGCCACTTTGATTCCAAACAGGAACCAACTCAACTTTAGCTGCAGCTAAAGATCTAGCTGGTTCAACCCAGCGAAACCAACAAGGGTGTGATTGGCAGCCTGTATAAGGGCTATCCAGGCTCCAGCAATGCAGCCCACCAATGTTTGGTAGGGTGCATAGGCCATTATGCAGGCTTCCCAGATGCAAAACCAACAGCCCAACCTGCATTCTCGAAAACGCGAGCGAGCCGCGTTCTCTTCTATGCAGGCTTGTGCCTGCCACCCTCGTGGGCCCGCTTTGGCCATCTGGCGGCCTGCTTGTGCAGGGAACAAAACCCGCGCGCCTCACTAGGGTTACCACCGCACACCCGCACTTGTTCTCATTTGCGCCGCCCGCTCACTCACCCTCCTGCTCCGCTCTCCCTCGCTCGTTGTCGCCGTCAGAGGAGGCCTTCGACTCCCTCTCGGCGTCCGTAGGTATCTAATCTTTTGCGCGGCGGTCCCCATTCCTTTATTCTCGGCTCTTGTCCCCCCTCTCTGGCTCTTCTTGGTTCGATTGTGTAGGGTTCGATTGTGTAGGGTGAATTACTCGACTATTCTAGCTTTTTGCAGATAACAGGGGTCCAGATCTGGTGTTTTCGTGTTGTTTGGGTTGTTTGCGGCCAGATCTAGGTTTATTTCGTGTAAATGTTGAATGGCGTTGTTCTTTGCGGTAAGATTTAGTCCAAATCGTCGAGTCCTCATTTTTGGGTTGAAAATGTTATGCTTGTTGAAAGGTGTTCGTCCTGTAGATTGATGTTAATTTTATTGTTGTTTTATTTTAGACATGGATGATTAACTTGCTACTACACACCGTCAGCTGATTCTTAGGGGTGCAGCAGTAGTCTTTTGTCATCAGTGTATGGTTGATGCTTAGGAATCGTCGCAGGGCCAACCCTTCAATTCCTCTAGTTCCTATGGTTAGAGAGAGATATATAATGGCAAAGGAACCTTGCCTACATCTACCATTCCAATGACACCATTTGTGTGAACCAACTTAGGATGAAAAGGGCCCCATTCTTTCAGCTATGTGACCTTTTCCTCAGTAGGGGCTTGCTGAAGGATAGCATCCACATTAACATCGAAGAACATGTTGCAATGTTCCTACATGTGGTACGTCACAACCAAAGGTTTAGGTGCATGCAAGTTCCATTCCTAAGATCAGTTTAAACCCTCAGTAGGTATTTCCAAGAAGTATTGTATGCAGTAGGTGAGCTTAGAGGAGAGATGATCACTCCTCCATCTACAGCAGTCCCAGCCAAAATCCAAAACAGCCGCCGTTGGAATCCCTACTTCAAGGTTTGCCAACTATTGTCCATGTTACAAAATCATAAATTGTGAGCATCACTGGTAATTGTCAGTTGATATTGTAGGACTGTGTTGGAGCAATTGATGGAACCCATGTTCTTGCTAGAGTGCCTAACAAAGACAGAGGTGCATTTCTAGGAAGGAAGCACACCACCACCCAGAATGTTCTTGCATCTGTGGACATTGAACTTAGGTTCACCTATGTGCTAGCTGGATGGGAGGGTTCAGCTCATGATGCACTTATCCTAGCTGATGCCGTCCAAAGGCCTGATGGTTTGAAGTTTCCCCAAGGTAATAATGTAGTCATAAAACCTTAGGACATGCACCCTAACTATAAACTAATTGTATTTATGATCCATCGTAGGCAAGTTCTACCTAGTTGATGCTGGGTATGCTGTCAGGCCAAGTTTCCTTCCACCGTATAGAGGCACAAGATACCAACTTAGGGAGTATGGGACCAGCAGGACACAAAATGCAAGGGAGTTGTTCACCTTAAGGCATTCTTCTCTGAGAGTCACAGTGGAGAGGGCATTTGGAGCACTAAAATATAGGTTCAGGATACTTGACAACAAGCCTTTCCACCCATATAAGACTCAAGTGAAGCTTGTTCTTGCCTGTTGTATCCTGCACAACTAGATACTCAAGCATGGACATGACACCTTCATTCCCACTGAAGAGCAATGGAATCCAAATCCACATGATGAAACCATACCAAATGATGTTGTCATGGACAATGCAACCTGGGCTGCTTTAAGGGATTCCTGGGCTGCACAAATGTGGCAGAATAGGGGATCTGGTGGGAACGAGGCTCCATCTACTTTGTGTCGGACAATGTTGTTTATCAATTTATGTTTGAAACAGTGATGTTGAATATGTTCAGTTTCTGTACCTTTATGAACCCTGTAATGAATGGAAATGTTCTTGTTTGTTGAATGAGACGTGTGGGATGATGTGTTCACATTTTGAGCCGTGTGGATTACTATTGAATGTTATTTTACAATGTATGAATGTGCCACACAATATGTTAGTAGGTGTGGCTGACATGGGAGACGAAGTGCAAGAGGTGCAACCTGCTGCCCAGGCCAACCCAGGTGCTCATGGACGACTGAACTGGACTAGTGCCATGTCTAGTTGTGTGCTGAGGCGGTTCACTAAACTGGTTGGTGAGGGTGTAAAGACCGACAAGGGCTTCAAAGATGTGCACCTGAACCGAATTGCTAAGGATTTGTCTGAATGGGGGAATTTGGAGGTGAGTGGTAGTCGGGTGTACAATCATCTTCGCAAGTGGCGTGCTAGATGGGTGAAGATCTACAAGCTCAAAGAGCTCAGTGGTGCCCTTTGGGATGAAGACCTCTTCATGATAACCCTTGCACCAGAACACTATTCAGGCCATGTAAAGGTAAATTGATCTGAAGTTGTTCTGTCTTATGTTGGTTCTTCATCATATTTTGAAGTTGTAGTGTTACTCATTTTAAGGTTACTGATCAGTTGTTGTACCATGCAGGACCACCCCAAAGATGATGAGTACCTGAACCAGCCGCTGGCAAATTACCCTCAGATGCAGGCCATATTTGGCAGTGGAGTGGCTACTGGAAGGTTTGCCATGGGGTCCAATGAGCCACTGGGAGACCCTTCAGATGCTACTACAATTGATGTGGATGCTGATGCCCCTGCTGCAACGGAGACTGCTTCTGATTATCCTGATAAGCCGGCCAAACCTTTGGGCAAGAGGAAGAGGCAGACAACACAAGAAGAAGGAGGATCTATGAGTGGCTTGACTGATGCAGTCTAGAGTTTTGCTGGGTCTGTTACTTCATCCATCAGCTCTGAAGGGACTCTTGGGATCGTGAAAGCCGTGATGGATTGCTCGAACTACACCAAGGCTCAACTGAAGTTCTGTCTTGATCACCTGATGGAGCACAAGCGGTCTGCCCTGGGCTTCATGGAGATCGACAATGAAGAAAGGGACCTCTGGCTTGCTTATCACTTGAGCAAGCATAACATGTTTGGTTGAACCAAGAGTTGCAACAGATGTCAGTTTTTCTAACCACCTAACTATTTGTGCTGGTTGGCCAATTTTTGTAACTGATTTGGGTGCATTCGGTGACACTAGAATGGTTGCAATCTTCTGTAAATGTAGTCTTCGGTGGTTGGTGTTGGCTAGGATAGCATTCTTGTTGCAAACTTTGACAATTGGTTTGTTGTCTTGTGGTGGATGAAAACTTCATGCATATGTTGCAAACTTTGCCAATTGTTGTGCAGTCTTGTGTTGTCCTTATGCATATGCTGATTGTTGCCTGTGCATGCTTTTGCTCAACTGAATTATTTAATCCATACTGACTAATGCACTATTAACATGTAGCCATGAAGTGGTATGTCGTGTACAAGGGGAGGAAACCTGGTGCCTATTCTGACTGGAACATGTGTCAAGCTCAAGTTTCAATATTTAGCCATGCTAGCTACAAGAGCTTCAAGTCCAAGGAAGATGCAATGAAGGCATACAATGGAAGTGAAAAGCATGAGGAAGATGCTCCAGTTTACAAGATGGCACCAGAGATTAAAAAGACCGACAATTTTCAGGCATTCATCAACACGGCTGCACTAGTGATGATCGTTGTGCTACTCTTGACTGTTGTTCTCAAGTTGTATTGCAATTAAATGTAGTACTAATGACATTATCAGTTGTATTGCAATTAAAAAGATGTACTATGTAGCAGATGTATGAACTCATGACATTCTAATTCTGGAGTTCAATAGATGAAACTCATGTGCAATTGAACTGATGAAACATCTAACAGTTCAACATTCATTCATCAACATTCCAGTTCCAGTACACAAACCCATCTTAGATTACAACCACAACTTAAGTCACTCCTAACCCTAGGAGACTTTGGCAACCGTCAGTAAACAAAAGTCCTCACAACCACAGTCTACTACCCCAATATGAAATAAGTAGAATGTGGCCGGCTGGTCATGACATCAAACTACCAACCCCAAAAGAAACCTAGTTGGAGCTATGTACAATCACTTCTTCTTCATCACAACTGCTAGAAGCACTGCAACAAGCATACCACATAGAGCCAAGATCAGTCCATACAACATCTTCTTATCGTTGCCATCACTTATGATCCGATTCTGCAGAGTTTCACAGGTTGTCCTTGCAAGCCTAGTCCTCAAAGCCAATTCCCTCTCCAAGGCAACCTTGGCGCCACGGATCGACTCCTTCTCCCTGATCAAGTCATTCTTTTCCTCCAGCAGCATTTCCTTCTCAAGGCAGACCTCATTCCTGTTCTGAATAACAACATACAGATTGACCTGGGTGTGACGCCCCAGGTTTTTAATTACCGTCATTAACACTAATGGCCAGATTAGCCGGTCCGATGGTCAACCGAGGTCAAACCTAGGTCGACCTGGGCCCTCACCCATGAAAACTCACTAACACCCCCTAGTGACCCTAAATGAATAGTAAACACACTTGTGGGGCCAACCCATGGTCAAAGGGTGGGTCAAACCCCTTGCCATCCCAGTGTCCACAGTGTCGCCGAACTTTTGCCGCGTTCTCCAAAATTCACCTAAACACTTAAAATTCTACCTTTAGGAAAGTTGTAGGTCTTGTTGAGGGACACAACTTTCATGTAGATTGGCATTTCAAATTTGGAGAGGAAAATTGTGAAAAACCTCTTGCAAGGCAGGAATCACTGTTGCCAAAAACAGGCTGACATTCAAAGTTGGCATTCAAATAAATTCAAATCCAGGAAGAAAAACCCTATACAACCTTTGTAAAAAATGTAGCTGGTACCTAGATCTACAACTTTGGTATTCATCACTTGGTCCAGTTATGTTTGAAAATTTTGAGAAAAATCAATTTGAACACAGCACCAGCAACACCTCTGCGCTAGAGCGCGTCGCCACGCGCGACGTCGTGCGCGCCCGCGCGCCGCCGTCGCCGCCCGAGCGCCGCCGCGCCCGGCGTCCGCGCCCATGCCTCCCAAGGTCGCGCCCCCACCTAGGTGCTCCGGTCCCGAGGTCACGCGCGCCCCGACGCGCCTCCCCGCCCCGTGACGCGCCGAGTTCGCGCCGGAGTGCCGTCGTACGCGCGCGCGCGCGCCACGGACCGACGGTCCGTCGGCGGCGTCGCCGCCGTACGCGTGGGCCCCGAGCTGCCGTAGCATGGCGGAGGATCTCGCCGTCACGCCGTCGTCACCCCGAACCCCCCCGGCCGCCTATAAAAGCCGCCTTCTTCACCGCGGCACGCCACCCCGAGCCGCCCCGCGCCATTGACGCCGCCGCACGCCGCCGGGAGCTCGCCGCCCGCGCTCGCCGCCGTCCAACCGCCCGGCCCCGCTTCCTTAGCTCCCGGGGGTAGCTCATGCGTTCGCTTGTTTGCCAACATTTTGCCTCCACGCCGTAGTTCCCCGAGCCGCCGTGAGCGCCGCCGCCGCCACCGCCGTGCGCCCTCGCCGGAGCTCGCCCCGATCCCGCCGTCACCGCCATTCGACCCGTGGAGAGGCCAATCGCAACACCGTGCCGCTTGTTGTCGTGGCCAGGCCCCACATCGCCGCCGGCGAGCCCTCCCGCCGCCGCGAGGGCATGGTTGTGAATTCCGAGGGCTTAGTTGCAAGGAAACCTAACTAAGTTTATTTGCAGATCAGTCCAGTGACTTGAAAAATCCCTAGAAATTCACAGACAAATCAGAAAAATCCCAAACCAATTTTGTAGGGTTTAGGATGATAAACCCCACCTCTTTTGTTGTATACTCATGGCTAGATTCAAAATAGTTTTAGCAGGAAAAATACAAATGTGTTACACATGGATCTGTCATAACTTGAAATATATAACTCCTTTGTAGCCAAATTTTGGATACGTTGTGTGTTAAGATATGACTAGATGCTGTGCCAAAAATTGCACAAAGTTATGTAGCAGATTATGCTAGACAAATTCTTTTCCATTCCTGCAGTAATTGCCTAGATGATTTTTCCTGTTAAATATATTGATGTTCATGAGCCTAACTTGTGCACACTGTCTTGTAATGCCAAAATACATATCCTGTGAATTAATCATGAATTTTGTATTAAAAGAAATAATCATTCTTGAATTATGCATGTTTTCCTTTGTAAATTAATAAACCAAGATCAGTAGAGATTCCATGTGAATGCGCTGGTCCTTTTAATATTAAAGGGAAATTAAAATAAAGAGAAGCCCTTAATTAAATCTTCTTCCTTTTTGAAAGTATTATTTAATATAAATAAAAGAAATTTAATTATCAGCACTGATAAGGAATTAATTCATAAATAAAAATATTAATTACACCTTGTTGGTGAAGATAAAAGGAAATGAAGCTTTCACATGAAATGGTAAGGAAATTAAAAACCTTTATTCAAATGTGGAATAAAAAGAGTGACCCATGTACATCCCATAACCTTCCTAAAAGAGAAACCTTAGATGAATGCTTGATAAGGTGAATATGACCAACTAGAGTTGGATAAGACAACAAACTATCACATCACCTAAAGTGCATTGCATTCCGTGTAGATCTTCCGGAACGGAGATTACTCCCTAGTCCCGGAAACCGAGGAAGGAGGAGCGGAAGGTTCTCTGCAGTACGTGGAAGTACTCGACACCGACGATGCCCAAGCTAACCTAGCTGACGAAGGCAAGCTCCGGTGCATCTAACCTAGTGAGACGCATCTAAGCCTAGTACCTTAATGAGGCGGCGAGGGATCCTACCGTTACTACTCTTGGGATTCGCTCTCACGGCTCGCCACCAGTGGTGTATGGTGACTCCGGGTATCTCGCGGGGTATGCCGGATAGCCTGCACCAAAGACTGTAAGATTCGATCCCGACCCGAGGATTTATGGGGACGGCCTGGGAAAGTTGTCCTCGCGGGGGAAGACTACCATGTGTTTGGGTCTACCTTGCAAGGTTTACATCAATCGATTGTCGGCCTCTCACCGTTACCCGAGACTACTTACTCCACTAGTCACGTGATCCCTAATAATGGAAGTTGATGAAGATGATGTTTGATTAATTGTATTGTACAACTTTGTCTGTACTAGTTGGCTAATGTAGTAATGACTAAACCACTAGAACTTGTGCTAAAATCTTGAAAGTAAGGACCTACTCTTTGTTACTTTTTAGCAAAAGCAACCCAGTAGCCAAAAAGCCTTTCATGGTCTAGATTTGGTGAAGTAGATATCACCGACAGGTAAGACTTGCTGAGTATTAGTATACTCAGCCTTGCTATAATGTGTTGATCCAGGTAATGCCTTCAGTGATGTGTGGCCCGGTGAGATCCCACCCGGCTGGGAGCTGGAGTGGGTGGAGGACGACTACTGAAAGCATCATGGATGGCCTCCCGTGGTGTCTTCGCTTCCACTAGTTAATTTCCACTGCTTTTCGAAAACTCTGAACCATTTCGTCATGACAAAAACTATGGTTTGTAATAATTAAACCCCTCGGGGTACGAATTTGGATTTGAATGTTGTTGTATCTCTGGACTCGCCTTCGAGTGAGTTTTAATGCATATATTCGATCCTTGTGCTCTCAAGTGATTTACCGGGCGTTAACCCGGCAACTTACGACAGGATGGTACTTTATTATTGCTTAATGACCAAAGTGGATCGGTCTTAGGCGATAGTACGGTACTTTCCTGGGCGGGTTGTCACAGTTGGCATCAGAGTTTATATGCACCAGAGATTAATTAATAAACCTTAATAAATGGTTTCTGAATAAAATATGCCAAGATTGTTTGATTTTCCAAAATACGTTGGTCCGCTAAGGATAAACTAGACCGAGAGGCCCTAGAGGGAATTTTGGGTTCTTTCAGGTGGCTTAAATAACTTATGGTCTATTTTGCTAACTCCCAGCACATTACTTTATGTCAGACTTACTTTCTTGCACAACCATACTAGTTCATCACGTTTTGCCATACGTGGTGGTACCACAGGGAAGTCCTATGAGGGACTAGTGGGACCAATTCCAATGGGTGCCACGTCGCGTTTGAGTCTCGTCACGTTTTTCCATACGTGATGGTACCACGGGAAAGTCCGTGAGGGATGAGTGAGGCCTATTCCAATGGGCACTCACGTCGCGTCAGAGTCTTAAATAGGACGCTGTCCATGCAGCGGCTTAACGCATGGATACCGTTTCTATAGTGAACGGTAATGTATGTGGACGCTTTCGTGACGTGCTGGCACGAAAGGTTCATTTTCTGCAGGTACATAACAGCGCTTCGTTAGTCGTTAAGCAAGTACCGTATAGCTCTCGACTAGATATTATAGGGAGAGACGAATAAAAGCCTTGCCACCGGCACTAACTTCGATTTTTGGCTTGATTGCTGTGTGAGGTCGAATAGGACATCTTGCATGCATGTTAAAAATCGAAACAAATAAAATGGACCCAAAAATCGGAATTCCATATGCTCTCTAAGGAAGTTTATGCTAGTGTGTGCTTTTTATAAATTAGAGGTACCCTCATACCTAGCCGTCATGCTGCCGAAATTTTGTGAAAAATTGTTACCTTGTGCTAGGTTTAATTAAAACCAAATTGTTAAAAATAATTGCTCCTCAACTAGCTGTCTTGTAATAAGCAAATCTCAATCCTAGTTTTGATGGGTTGGTTCACTTTTCCCCTAGGCACATCCAGGTTAAGGACCCTTCATCTTGTTTCCTTGATCGATGCTCAACCTTAAAGGGCTTAATTAAAAGTAGTAAAGGTTTCATTTAAAACTTCGGAAATTTTTGAGGTTTCATGACGGGCTTGATGGCAAGCTGTATGAGCGCCTGAATCTGCTCGAGCCCGCAAACTTCCATGAGCTAGTGAACAAGGCTATCTCGCAAGAGGATGCTATGAAGAAAGCCCATGGGAACAACAAGAGGATGTCCGGTTTCACCCCAGGCAGCGGAACAAACAAGAAGTTTCGCTTTGTGAAGAAGGAAGCTCCAGGTCCATCCCGAAGAATCTTCAGCGGACGCCGGACGATGAAGCCATCTCAGGGCAAACCTGCCGGGAACTTCCAGTTCCGCCGTGCCCGACGGCGGGCTCCGAAGCCTATTGCACCCCCTCGCGATGTTGGAGATCGTCGTTGCTACAACTGTGGCCGGCCGGGCACTACATTAATGAGTGTCCCAAGCCCGAGCGAGATCAAGCCCTACCGCGCGAATCGAGTACGGGAAGCAAGCCTACCACTCCGGCCAAGAAGCCTATGGTGCAAGTGCGCCAAGGCAAGCTGAACTTCACTACCATGAGTGACATTCCAGCAGGGAGCTCCGGTACTCACGGGTACATTCTCTATCAATAACACTCCTGTTAAGGTCTTATTTGATTCGGGAGCCACACATAGTTTCATAAATGAGAGTACGCTAGACAAATTGGGTCTAAGAGGAGTACAAACCAAATCGCTTATAAAATTACCACACCGGTGGAAACATCACGTCTCAATTAGTGACCTTCGAAGTTCCTCTGAGACTAGGAAGTAAGGTTATTCGATCTAATCTTATAACCATCAAATTGGGAAGCATGGATGTTATTTTGGGTATGGAATGGATGAATCAACATAAGGTGGTTCTAGATATATCAGATAGGGTCGTAGAAATCAACTCTCCTACGGTCGGGCACACTACCTTGTACCTACCTTTCCGGGACGGTACCGACTCTTGTGCCTATGTGACCATTATCTCCTCTCTTGATGAAATTCCAGTAGTGTGTGAGTACCCGGATGTATTTCCTGACGAGTTGCCTGGTATGCCACCAGACAGAGATGTCGAGTTTGTGATCGAACTCCAGCCCGGTACCGCACCCATTTCCAAAAGACCTTATCGCATGCCACCCAAGGAGTTAGCTGAACTAAAAACCCAACTCCAAGAATTGTTAGATAAGGGTTACATTCGCCCGAGCTCTTCTCCTTGGGGTTGCCCTGCTCTCTTTGTCAAAAAGAAAGATGGTAGCTTGAGAATGTGCGTAGATTACCGACCACTCAATGCAGTCACCATCAAAAACAAATACCCCCTTCCGCGAATCGATGTTCTTTTCAATCAATTGGCTGGTGCCAAAGTCTTCTCTAAGATCGATCTTCGTTCTGGCTACCACCAAATCAAGATTCGACCGTGCGACATTCCTAAAACCGCTTTTCCCACTCGTTAGGGTCTTTACGAGTTCTTGGTCATGTCCTTCGGACTCACTAATGCGCCTGCCTACTTCATGTACCTCATGAACTCCGTGTTCATGACGGAGCTAGATAAATTTGTCGTGGTCTTTATCGATGATATTCTCATCTATTCCAAGAGCGAGAAAGATCACGCCAATCATCTCCGAGTTGTCCTTCAAGCGTTTGCGAGATCACAAGCTTTATGCTAAGTTCTCCAAATGCGAATTCTGGTTGAAAAGTGTCAAATTCTTAGGGCACACCATTTCCCAAGATGGTATCTGCGTAGATCCTAGCAAAGTTCAAGAGGTGATGGATTGGAAACCACCCAAATCCGTACATCAAATCCGCAGTTTCCTAGGATTGGCGGGATACTACCGTTGATTCATTCCTGACTTTTCTAGAATCGCAAAACCCATGACTGAATTACTCAAGAAGGGAGTAAAATTCGTGTGGAGTGAAGCCTGTGAGAAAGCTTTCCACACCCTCAGACAACATCTAACTTCAGCCCCAGTGCTAGCTCAAGCCGATAATTCCAAACCGTTTGAAGTCTTCTGTGACGCATCAGGCACAGGTCTCGGCTGTGTCCTTATGCAAGAAGGTCGAGTCATTGCCTATGCTTCACGAGCACTTCGACCCCATGAGCTCAACTATCCTACCCATGATCTTGAGTTAGCTGCTGTTGTTCATGCCCTCAAGATATGGAGACATTACCTAATGGGCAATCATTGCAATATCTTCACCGATCACAAGAGCCTCAAATACATCTTCACCCAGTCAGAATTGAATATGAGACAGAGAAGATGGCTTGAGTTGATTAAGGATTATGATCTAGAAGTGCACTATCATCCCGGCAAAGCAAATGTTGTTGCGGATGCTCTTAGCCGCAAGGATCATTGCAACCACCTAGAGTTGGAGCCAGTCAGTGAACCCTTGTGCGAAGAAATGAGAAGGCTCAACTTAGAAGTGGTACCGCAGGGAATTCTTTATGCCTTGACGGCAGAGTCAAACCTTTATGACAGGATTGTCACTGCCCAGCGCAATGATGCAGATGTTCAAACCATCAGGCAGAAACTAGTAGAAGGAGACCCAAAGTACACTTGTTTCCAGAAGGATCACCAAGATGTGGTCTGGTTTGGAAAACGTCTAGTGGTCCCCGTTGACCCAGAAATCAAGAAAATCATTCTAGATGAAGCTCACAAGTCCAAGTTCTCTATTCATCCTGGTAGTACCAAGATGTACCAAGATCTAAAGCAGAACTTTTGGTGGTCCAATATGAAGGTGGATGTAGCCAAGTGTGTAGCCGAGTGCGATACTTGCCACCGGATGAAAGCAAGTCATTTGAAATCGGCAGTAGTACTCCAACCCCTGTCGATACCTATGTGGAAATGGGACGATATTAGTATGGATTTCATTGTGGGTTTACCCTTAACCCCTAGAAAGAAGGATCCTATTTGGGTAATTGTGGATAGACTCACCAAGACCGCTCACTTCATTGCCGTGCACACCACTTACTCCGTACAACAATATGCAGAGTTGTACGTGGACCATATAGTTCGTCTGCATGGAATCCCAAAGACTATAATCTCTGATAGAGGGACTCAGTTTGTAGCCCATTTTTGGGAACAATTGCACGAGTGTTTGGGAACTCAGCTACTCCGTAGTTCCAGTTATCATCCACAGACCGATGGTCAGACGGAGAGGATAAATCAGATTCTAGAGGACATGTTGAGAGCAAGCATCTTGCACTTTGACAAGAGTTGGGACAAGTGTTTATCCTTGGCAGAGTTCTCTTACAATAACAGCTATCAGGCCAGCTTGAAAATGGCACCGTTCGACGCTCTATATGGACGTAGATGTCGCACTCCACTGAATTGGTCAAAGACCGGAGAAAGAACACTCTTTGGACCAGAGTTAGTTAAAGAGGCCGAAGAAAGGGTGCAAGTGATAAGAGAAAATTTGAAGATGGCACAGATGAGACAAAAGAGTTACCATGACAAGGGAACCGCACCTCGACACTTTAAAGTGGGAGATCATGTATATTTGAAGGTATCCCCCACCAAAGGTGTGCAAAGGTTCGGAGTCAAGGGAAAGTTAGCCCCGCGCTACATTGGACCCTATGAAGTAATAGAAGTATGTGGACCCGTGGCTTACCGTATCCAATTGCCAGAACGGTTTTCCGCAGTTCACAATGTGTTCCATGTAACTCAGTTGAAGAAGGGAATGCCTGTTCCGGAGAACGAGATCATCACAGAAGCTAATGCTTGGATCGAGCCGGATTTCTCGCTCGTCGAGCATCCATTGAAGGTACTAGACCAAAAAGAGCGAAAGACCCGAAGGCAGACCGTGTGAATGTACAAGATCCAATGGAGCCATCACACGGAAGAAGAAGCCACGTGGGAGACGAAGGATTATCTTAACACCAAGTATCTGGGCTTCCTCCAATCCCGAAACAGTGAGTCTTTCTCCCCATCTCTTCGTTGTCAAATCGAATCTCGGGACGAGATTCCGTTTAAGGGGGGTAGGCTGTGACGCCCCAGGTTTTTAATTACCGTCATTAACGCTAATGGCCAGATTAGCCGGTCAGATGGTCAACCGAGGTCAAACCGAGGTCAACCTGGGCCCTCACCCATGAAAACTCACTAACACCCCCTAGTGACCCTAAATGAATAGTAAACACACTTGTGGGGCCAACCCATGGTCAAAGGGTGGGTCAAACCCCTTGCCATCCCAGTGTCCACAGGTGTCTGCCGGAACTTTTGCCACGTTCTCCAAAATTCACCTAAACACTTAAAATTCTACCTTTAGGAAAGTTGTAGGTCTTGTTGAGGGACACAACTTTCATGTAGATTGGCATTTCAAATTTGGAGAGGAAAATTGTGAAAAACCCCTTGCAAGGCAGGAATCACTGTTGCCAAAAACAGGCTGACATTCAAAGTTGGCATTCAAATAAATTCAAATCCGGAAGAAAAACCCTATACAGCCTTTGTAAAAAATGTAGCCGGTACCTAGATCTACGACTTTGGTATTCATCACTTGGTCCAGTTATGTTTGAAAATTTTGAGAAAAATCAATTTGAACACGGCACCGAGCAACACCTGCGCCGGAGCGCGTCACCACGCGCGCGACGTCGCGCGCGCGCGCGCGCGCCGCCGTCGCCGCCCGAGCGCCGCCGCGCCCCGACGTCCGCGCCCACGCCTCCCAAGGCCGCGCCCCCCACCTAGGTGCTCCGTCCCGAGGTCACGCGCGCCCCGACGCGCCTCCCCCGCCCATTGACGCACCGAGTCCGTGCCGGAGCGCCGCCGCACGCGCGCGCGCGCGCGCACGGACCGACGGTCCGTCGGCGGTGTCGCCGCCGTACGCGCAAGCCCCCGAGCCGCCGTAGCACGGCGGAGGGATCTCGCCGTCACGCCGTCGCCACCCCCGAACCCCCCGGGCCGCCTATAAAAGCCGCCTTCTTCCCCGCGGCGCGTCACCCCCGAGCCGCCCCGCGCCATTGACGCCGCCGCACGCCGCCGGAGCTCGCCGCCCGCGCTCGCCGCCGGTCCAACCGCCGCCCGGCCCGGCTTCCTTAGCTCCCGGGGTAGCTCGTGCGTTCGCTTGTTTGCCAACATTTTGCCTCCACGCCGTAGTTCCCCGAGCCGCCGTGAGCGCCGCCGCCGGCCACCGCCGTGCGCCCTCGCCGGAGCTCGCCCCCGACCCCGCCGTCACCGCCATTCGACCCGTGGTGAGGCCAATCGCAACCCCGTGCCGCTTGTTGCCGTGGACCGGCCCCACATCGCCTCCGGCGAGCCCTCCCGCCGCCGCGAGGGCATGGTTGTGAATTCCGAGGGCTTAGTTGCAAGGAAACCTAACTAAGTTTATTTGCAGATCAGTCTAGTGACTTGAAAAATCCCTAGAAATTCACAGACAAATCAGAAAACTCCCAAACCAATTTTGTAGGGTTTAGGATGATAAACTCCACCTCTTTTGTTGTATACTCATGGCTAGATTCAAAATAGTTTTGGCAGGAAAAATACAAATGTGTTACACATGGATCTGTCATAACTTGAAATATATAACTCATCTGTAGCCAAATTTTGGATATGTTGTGTGTTAGAATATGACTAGATGCTGTGCCAAACATTGCAAAAAGTTATGTAGTAGATTTTGCTAGACAAATTCTTTTCCATTCCTGCAGTAATTGCCTAGATGATTTTTCCTGTTAAATATATTTATGTTCTTGAGCCCAACTTGTGCACACTGTCTTGTAATTCCAAAATACACATCCTGTGAATTGATCATGTATTTTGGATTAACAGAAATAATCATTCTTGAATTATGCATGTTTTCCTTTGTAAATTAATAAACCAAGATCAGTAGAGATTCCATATGAATGCACTGGTCCTTTAGGCTGGTTTAGGACCAGAGAGCATGCACGAGAAAATGGGGATCATTTTGATGCTTATTTATTTTTATATGCATTTACTTTGAATCACTAGCTAGCCTTTGTTATTTTCAATAATATTTAATTTCTAGCATCCAACACTTACATGTGGGTCCAATGGACCAGGATGGGTGCTAGTAGGCTTAAGAAACACTCATTTAATTTTTGGTAATTTAATTGATTAATAAAAGGCTTAAATGCCCTTTTAATATTAAAGGGAAATTAAAATAAAGAGAAGCCCTTAATTAAATCTTCTTCCTTTTTGAAAGTATTATTTAATATAAATAAAAGAAATTTAATTATCAGCACTGATAAAGAATTAATTCATAAATAAAAATATTAATTACACCTTGTTGGTGAAGATAAAAGGAAATGAAGCTTTCACATGAAATGGTAAGGAAATTAAAAACCTTTATTCAAATGTGGAATAAAAAGAGTGACCCATGTACATCCCATAACCTTCCTAAAAGAGAAACCTTAGATGAATGCTTGATAAGGTGAATATGACCAACTAGAGTTGGATAAGACAACAAACTATCACATCACCTAAAGTGCATTGCATTCCGTGTAGATCTTCCGGAACGGAGATTACTCCCTGGTCCCGGAAATCGAGGAAGGAGGAGCGGAAGGTTCTCTGCAGTACGTGGAAGTACTCGACACCGAGGATGCCCAAGCTAACCTAGCTGACGAAGGCAAGCTCCGGTGCACCTAACCTAGTTTTAAAGTTCTTTATTCAATTATCTATGAATGATTGTGCATTTACGTTCAGGAGTTGAATGAAACCCTAGATGCATGATCCATAGGTACCTTTGGTCCCTACTAGTATGATAGGTCGATAGCTGCTAAGCTATAGGACCGTTACAAGTCTAGTGATGACCTCACTCGCGAGAATAGGTTCCTAGATAGGAATCATACTGTATCCTTAAATGGATTGCTCACGTGGTAAGAGCATGGGATCTGGGCTCCGGTCCAGTGGTTATGTGGGCTAAGTTTTTGAATGTACTAAGCACATGCCGGTTATGGGGCCGGTAAGCCTAGTACCTTAATGAGGTGGCGAGGGATCCTACCGTTACTACTCTTGGGATTCGCTCTCACGGCTCGCCACCGGTGGTGTATGGTGACTCCGGGTATCTCGCGGGGTATGCCGGATAGCCTGCACCAAAGACAGTAAGATTCGATCCCGACCCGAGGATTTATGGGGACGGCCTGGGAAAGTTGTCCTCGCGGGGGCAGCCTACAGTGTGTTTGGGTCTACCTTGCAAGGTATAAATCAATCGATTGTCGGCCTCTCACCGTTACCCGAGACTACTTACTCCACTAGTCATGTGATCCCTAATAATGGAAGTTGATGAAGATGATGTTTGATTAATTGTATTGTACAACTTTGTCTGTACTAGTTGGCTAATGTAGTAATGACTAAACCACTAGAACTTGTGCTAAAATCTTGAAAGTAAGGACATACTCTTTGTTACTTTTTAGCAAACGCAACCCAGTAGCCAAAAAGCCTTTCATGGTCTAGATTTGGTGAAGTAGATATCACCGACGGGTAAGACTTGCTGAGTATTAGTATACTCAGCCTTGCTATAATGTGTTGATCCAGGTAATGCCTTCAGTGATGTGTGGCCGGTGAGATCCCGCCGGCCGGGAGCCGGAGTGGGTGGAGGACGGCCCTGCGAAAGCATCATGGATGGCCTCCCGTGGTGTCTTCGCTTCCGCTAGTTAATTTCCGCTGCTTTTCGAAAACTCTGAACTATTTCGTCATGACAAAAACTATGGTTTGTAATAATTAAACCCCTCGGGGTACGAATTTGGATTTGAATGTTGTTGTATCTCTGGACTCGCCTTCGAGTGAGTTTTAATGCATATATTCGATCCTTGTGCTCTCAAGTGATTTACCGGGCGTTAACCCGGCAACTTACGACAGGATGGTACTTTATTATTGCTTAATGACCAAAGTGGATCGGTCTTAGGCGATAGTACGGTACTTTCCTGGGCGGTTTGTCACACTGGGCTTCCTCGGTGATCCTCTTGTACTTGCCTACCACCTCCCAAATAGATGCAGCAGCTTTCTGGAGCATTGGTGGCCACTTCTCATCAATCTAGTACACAAAATCACACCTGTGTCCCTTCACCTAACAACCACAAGCAACAATACAATGTGATACAAGCAAACACAAATTAACAGTGACTAAACTATCACAATGATGTGTCAAATCTTACCCTCTCTGGTCAAGCAAGATAACGGCGACCTGTATTCTTCCCATCCCAGCACAACATGCGCCTAGGACACTTCCCATGATGGCATCTCAGCTCAGTGTCAGTGTCAATACCTCCCCATCCCTTTGTCTCCATTCCTTCTTTCTTTTCAATAATCAACACACTCTACAGAAAATAGATCGAATGTAACACTACTCAAGACCTCAAATCTACAACAACCCTATTGAATACCTAGATCATCAATCGACCTAACTGTGAGCATAACAAAGAATCAGGCAGAGATGGATATACTTGAGATCCAGCACTGGTGGATGACTTAGTCTTATCATCCGTGGATGAGTTGGTGCTGACCACCTCGGTGTATGAGATGGTCTTCATCTCGTATGATGACTTCTTTGAATCCCCATTCGAAGAAGATCCATCGCTTCCGCCACTTCCACCGCTTCCATCGCCGCCGCTTCCATCGCTTCCATCGCCGTCGCTTCCATCGCTTCCATCCACACTCTTCTTTGACTCCGCCCCTTCGCCTTTCCCTTCTTGGTGTACCGATTGCAGGCCTCACAGGGACGGACGACCTCGCACACGAAGCGGGTCGCCGGAGGCGGAGAGCTCACCTCCACGGACTGGGTCCGACTGGACCTACCACCGGGGCACCCCTTCGAGCTCTGGTCGTCATCCTCTCCGACCGCCATCACTCCGCCCGATTCGCTCGTCATCGCCAAGGGAGACGAATGGAGTAGAAGAATCGAGAGGGGGCGATGAATGTGTCGGCGGGTCACCCCTAGGGTTAGAGGCTCGTATTTATCCGTGTACCTTCTATTGGATTGGTAACCTCACCCATCGAGTGCAACCAGTGCGCCAAACTCCACTTATGCAGGCCACCAAACACAATGAAACAAGCTCCAGTAGTGCAGCCCAACCAGTTGTGCAGGCTACCAGTCACAATCTTAGTGGGCCAAAAATCCTTGTGCGGCCTGCCAAACACCGGTAGAAATGGCGGGCTTAGCCTGGGTTGGCTTGGAAATGGGCTTATGGTAGGCAGGCTTGCGGTATGCACTTTGCCAATCACACCCCAAAAGACCAAACTGTCCATCCACTCCTCTCAAGAAAAATATCCTCCCACCTCTTTGTGTCGTTCCCATCTGTCTGTCTCGTCGCTCCCTCGTCGACGTTGCTGCTTGCACGCCAAAGTAGGACCAACGCGCCAGCGATGACCAAGTGGCCACCATGTGCAGGAAATGGAGCATCAGCCAATATGCTCGTGTTTGTCACCGAGGTTGCGCAATGACCCTCACATGATGTGTCACCTTGTCTTTGAGGTCGCCATTCGTGGCCACCCTGATGAGCTCATGCCACCGCTCGTCGGGGGAGTAGGCGGCACCCCTATTGCGCTCATTCTTCTTGTGGGGGCGGGGGGCTACCACCGTTCACGAACCATTGCGCCTCGTTCTTATTATGCCGCGTGGGGATCCCCTCCTCCTCTCCTCTGCCTCTCATCCTCTTCAAGGGCGAGGAGGTGGGAGGGGTATAGTGAGACGACAGGGAACTGTCAGTGGTGGCTATCGAGACAAGGATGGGGAAGGGAGGTGCTCTCACTGCCTCGGAGATAGAGGCTGCAAGGCGATGCATCATGTAGGCTTGTGCGATGGCGAGAGTCTCATCATTCGTCTAGCACTGGAGTAGTATGCATTAACAGAAGGGGAGGAGACGTGGGGAGAGAAGAGGAAGAGGGGCTGTGGTGGTGGTGGAGGTGTGGACATGGTTGGAATGGTGAGACCGGTGGTGGAGTAGAGTGCGTTAGAAGGGAGAAGAGTGAACTGAGAGATTTGGCGCAAGACAAGAGGGTAGTATGATGGCAACTAATACTTAGATACTGGATACAAATAGCAACTAATCGGAGAGATACAACCGGATGGACGAACGATCGTTTGAGTTTTATTTGACGGATCGTGAAAACGAATCCTCTTTTGTGTTATTAACTGGTAGATATAAACATTTTTTACCTCTAGTCTACTCCGTAGGTTCAATTTTTATACATACTAGCAATTGTTCCCATGCGTTGCAACTGGAGAAAATGTTGTTAAAATTTTCTTTTTGAGGAGTGGATGGGCAGCAAGCGATGGGAGGTAGGGGAAGGGGAGATAGGGGTGGCAGCTCGGTGGCGGAGATGAATGGGAGGTGGGAGGTGGCAAGAGGCTAGTAGGGACAAGACTCGAGTGAGGATAAGTTGATGTGGGACCGGAGAGAGAACAGGTGAGGTGGCAAGAGGCTAGTAGGGAGAGGACTCGAGTGAGGATAAGTTGGTGTGGGACCGGAGAGAGAACAGGTGAGTGAGGAGCTAGCGAACATGAGTTGGATTTCAACCGAGTGAATTTAAAATTTTGGGTCCGTGACTCCAGCCATCACCACCAGTTTGTAATAAAACTACAGTGATAGGAATCCATCACCGTCGGGTTTTAAAAAACCGACTGTGATCAGGGTTCACATTACCATTCGCTACCGGTCGGAATTCCGTGGTAACCGGTGCTACCGGACCGGCCCGGTAGCACAACCGGTCGATTTTTTTCACCCTCTCACCGAACCTAAAAACTAGCCACCTCGGTAAACCACTTGGTGTCGGTGAGGAATGTAGTCCCGACACTAACTAGTAATAAGCGCTGAGATCTGCCTCTCGATGGTCGGTGCTAAGCAACTAAGGACACTTGGTTTATCCTGGTTCCGGTCGGGGCCGTACGTCCAGCAGGGGTGTGCTCGAGGCACTATATTGCTAGCTAGCCTTTGTTATTTTCAATAATATTTAATTTCTTAGCATCCAACACTTACATGTGGGTCCAATGGACCAGGATGGGTGCTAGTAGGCTTAAGAAACACTCATTTAATTTTTGGTAATTTAGTTGATTAATAAAAGGCTTAAATGCCCTTTTAATATTAAAGGAAAATTAAAATAAAGAGAAGCCCTTAATTAAATCTTCTTCCTTTTTGAAAGTATTATTTAATATAAATAAAAGAAATTTAATTATCAGCACTGATAAGGAATTAATTCATAAATAAAAATATTAATTACACCTTGTTGGTGAAGATAAAAGGAAATGAAGCTTTCACATGAAATGGTAAGGAAATTAAAAACCTTTATTCAGATGTGGAATAAAAAGAGTGACCCATGTACATCCCATAACCTTCCTAAAAGAGAAACCTTAGATGAATACTTGATAAGGTGAATATGACCAACTAGAGTTGGATAAGACAACAAACTATCACATCACCTAAAGTGCATTGCATTCCGTGTAGATCTTCCGGAACGGAGATTACTCCCTGGTCCCGGAAACCGAGGAAGGAGGAGCGGAAGGTTCTCTGCAGTACGTGGAAGTACTCGACACCGAGGATGCCCAAGCTAACCTAGGCGACGAAGGCAAGCTCCGTGCATCTGACCTAGTTTTAAAGTTCTTTATTCAATTATCTATGAATGATTGTGCATTTACGTTCAGGAGTTGAATGAAACCCAGATGCATGATCCATAGGTACCTTTGGTCCCTACAAGTATGATAGGTCGATAGCTGCTAAGCTATAGGACCGTTACAAGTCGAGTGACGACCTCACTCGCGAGAATAGGTTCCTAGATACGAATCATACTGTATCCTTAAATGGATTGCTCACGTGGTAAGAGCATGGGATCTGGGCTCCGGTCCAGTGGTTATGTGGGCTAAGTTTTTGAACGTACTAAGCACATGCCGGTTATGGGGCCGGTAAGCCTAGTACCTTAATGAGGTGGCAAGGGATCCTACCGTTACTACTCTTGGGATTCGCTCTCACGGCTCGCCATCGGTGGTGTATGGTGACTCCGGGTATCTCGCGGGGTATGCCGGATAGCCTGCACCAAAGACTGTAAGATTCGATCCCGACCCGAGGATTTATGGGGACGACCTGGGAAAGTTGTCCTCGCGGGGGCAGCCTACCGTGTGTTTGGGTCTACCTTGCAAGGTTTAAATCAATCGATTGTCGGCCTCTCACCGTTACCCGAGACTACTTACTCCACTAGTCATGTGATCCCTAATAATGGAAGTTGATGAAGATGATGTTTGATTAATTGTATTGTACAACTTTGTCTGTACTAGTTGGCTAATGTAGTAATGACTAAACCACTAGAACTTGTGCTAAAATCTTGAAAGTAAGGACCTACTCTTTGTTACTTTTTAGCAAAAGCAACCCAGTAGCCAAAAAGCCTTTCATGGTCTAGATTTGGTGAAGTGAATATCACCGACGGGTAAGACTTGCTGAGTATTAGTATACTCAGCCTTGCTATAATGTGTTGATCCAGGTAATGCCTTCAGTGATGTGTGGCCCGGTGAGATCCCGCCCGGCTGGGAGCTGGAGTGGGTGGAGGACGGCTACTGAAAGCATCATGGATGGCCTCCCGTGGTGTCTTCGCTTCCGCTAGTTAATTTCCGCTACTTTTCGAAAACTCTGAACCATTTCGTCACGACAAAAACTATGGTTTGTAATAATTAAACCCCTCGGGGTACGAATTTGGATTTGAATGTTGTTGTATCTCTGGACTCGCCTTCGAGTGAGTTTTAATGCATATATTCGATCCTTGTGCTCTCAAGTGATTTACCGGGCGTTAACCTGGCAACTTACGACAGGATGGTACTTTATTATTGCTTAATGACCAAAGTGGATCGGTCTTAGGCGATAGTACGGTACTTTCCTGGGCGGGTTGTCACACTGGGCTTCCTCGGTGATCCTCTAGTACTTGCCTACCACCTCCCAAATAGATGCAGCAGCTTTCTGGAGCATTGGTGGCCACTTCTCATCAATCTAGTACACAAAATCACACCTGTGTTCCTTCACCTAACAACCACAAGCAACAATACAATGTGATACAAGCAAACACAAATTAACAGTGACTAAACTATCACAATGATGTGTCAAATCTTACACTCTCTGGTCAAGCAAGATAACGGCGACCTGTGTTCTCCCCATCCCAGCACAACATGCGCCTAGGACACTTCCCATGATGGCATCTCAGCTCAGTGTCAGTGTCAATACCTCCCCATCCCTTTGTCTCCATTCCTTCTTTCTTTTCAATAATCGACACACTCTACAGAAAACAGATCGAATGTAACACTACTCAAGACCTCAAATCTACAACAACCCTATTGAATACCTAGATCATCAATCGACCTAACTGTGAGCATAACAAAGAATCAGGCAGAGATGGATATACTTGAGATCCAGCACTGGTGGATGACTTAGTCTTATCATCCGTGGATGAGTTGGTCCTGACCACCTCGGTGTATGAGATGGTCTTCATCTCGTACGATGACTTCTTTTAATCCCCATTCGAAGAAGATCCATCGCTTCCTCCACTTCCACCGCTTCCATCGCCGTCGCTTCCATCGCTTCCATCGACGTCGCTTCCATCGCTTCCATCCACACTCTTCTTTGACTCCGCCCCCTTCGCCTTTCCCTTCTTGGTGTACCGATTGCAGGCCTCACAGGGACGGACGACCTCGCACACGAAGCGGGTCGCCGGCGGCGGAGAGCTCACCTCCACGGACTGGGTCCGACTGGACCTACCACCGGGGCACCCCTTCGAGCTCCGGTCGTCATCCTCTCCGACCGCCATCACTCCGCCCGATTCGCTCGTCATCGCCAAGGGAGACGAATGGAGTAGAAGAATCGGGAGGGGGCGGTGAATGTGTCGGCGGGTCACCCCTAGGGTTAGAGGCTCGTATCTATCCGTGTACCTTCTATTGGATTGGTAACCTCACCCATCGAGTGCAACCGGTGCGCCAAACTCCACTTATGCAGGCCACCAAACACAATGAAACAAGCTCCAGCAGTGCAGCCCAACCAGTTGTGCAGGCTACCAGTCACAATCTTAGCGGGCCAAAAATCCTTGTGCGGCCTGCCAAACACCGGTAGAAATGGCGGGATTAGCCTAGGTTGGCTTGGAAATGGGCTTATGGTAGGCAGGCTTGCGGTATGCACTTTGCCAATCACACCCCAAAAGACCAAACTGTCCATCCACTCCTCTCAAGAAAAATATCCTCCCACCTCTTTGTGTTGTTCCCATCTGTCTGTCTCGTCGCTCCCTCGTCGACGTTGCTGCTTGCACGCCAAAGTAGGACCAACGCGCCAGCGATGACCAAGTGGCCACCATGTGCAGGAAATGGAGCATCAGCCAATATGCTCGTGTTTGTCACCGAGGTTGCGCAATGACCCGCAAATGATGTGTCACCTTGTCTTTGAGGTCGCCATTCACGGCCACCCTGATGAGCTCATGCCACCACTCGTCGGGGGAGTAGGCGGCACCCCTATTGCGCTCATTCTTCTTGTGGGGGGCGGGGGGCTACCACCGTTCACGAACCATTGCGCCTCGTGCTTATTATGCCGCGTGGGGATCCCCTCCTCCTCTCCTCTGCCTCTCATCCTCTTCAAGGGCGAGGAGGTGGGAGGGGTATAGTGAGACGACAGGGAACTGTCAGGTGGCTATCGAGACAAGGATGGGGAAGGGAGGTGCTCTCACTGCCTCGGAGATAGAGGCTGCAAGGCGATGCATCATGTAGGCTTGTGCGATGGTGAGAGTCTCATCGTTCGTCTAGCACTGGAGTAGTATGCATTAACAGAAGGGGAGGAGACGTGGGGAGAGAAGAGGAAGAGGGGCTGTGGTGGTGGTGGAGGTGTGGACATGGTTGGAATGGTGAGACCGGTGGTGGAGTAGAGTGCGTTAGAAGGGAGAAGAGTGAACTGAGAGATTTGGCGCAAGACAAGAGGGTAGTATGATGGCAACTAATACTTAGATACTGGATACAAATAGCAACTAATCGGAGAGATACAACCGGATGGACGAACGATCGTTGGAGTTTTATTTGACGGATCGTGAAAACGAATCCTCTTTGGTTTTATTAACTGGTAGATATAAACATTTTTTTACCTCTAGTCTACTCCGTAGGTTCAATTTTTATACATACTAGCAATTGTGCCCATGCGTTGCAACGGGAGAAAATGTTGTTAAATTTTTTTTTTGAGGAGTGGATGGGCAGCAAGCGATGGGAGTTAGGGGAAGGGGAGATTGGGGTGCCGGCTCGGTGGGGGAGATGAATGGGAGGCGGGAGGTGGCAAGAGGCTAGTAGGGACAGGACTCGAGTGAGGATAAGTTGGTGTGGGACCGGAGAGAGAACAGGTGAGGTGGCAAGAGGCTAGTAGGGAGAGGACTCGAGTGAGGATAAGTTGGTGTGGGACCGGAGAGAGAACAGGTGAGTGAGGAGCTAGCGAACATGAGTTGGATTTCAACCGAGTGAATTTAAAATTTTGGGTCCGTGACTCCAGCCATCACCACCAGTTTGTAATAAAACTACAGTGATAGGAATCCATCACCGTCGGGTTTTAAAAAACCGACTGTGATCAAGGTTCACATTACCATTCGCTACCGGTCGGAATTCCGTGGTAACCGGTGCTACCGGACCGGCCCGGTAGCACAACCGGTCGATTTTTTTCACCCTCTCACCGAACCTAAAAACCAGCCACCTCGGTAAACCACTCGGTGTCGGTGAGGAATGTAGTCCCGACACTAACTAGTAATAAGTGCTGAGATCTGCCTCTCGATGGTCGGTGCTAAGCAACTAAGGACACTTGGTTTATCCTAGTTCCGGTCGGGGCCGTACATCCAGCAGGGGTGTGCTCGAGGCACTATATTGCTTTGCACCGGGATGCCTGTAGTGGGGCGGCTACAAGCGAGGCGGGAGAGGAGGCGTGGCCTCCAAATCCCAAGAGGAGTGATTGAGGCGAATGCCAATATCGTGGGAAAAGCGGAGAGCGTATTAGTGATCGCTGTCCGTCGTCCCGTCCTCCCGCGGCGAGGGGGGTCACCTCCCTTTTATAGACCAAGGAGACAGTGATTTACAAGCATGCCGCACTATTTAGCTACGTGTGGAGGTATGGTGTACAGTGTCGCGGAGCTGACGGCCGTCCTGGCGAATCTTACTCCAATTACGGTGTCGCGGCGTGTCCTGTGCTTGAACAGGGGCGACTTCGAGGGTGGAGGCGTAGTGGTTGACCGGGGCGCCTTCAGGCGGGCTCGAGGGAGCCGTTGACGACGTTCCATACACGGTGCAGTAGCAGGCGTGGCGGCGTCCCGTCCCCGCGTGCTCAATAGAGTGCGAGTGGTTGTAGCAGTGCACGGCGTGGTGCAACAAGGACAGGGATGGCCGCACAGGGCTGACTGCGACGGGGATGGCGCTCCCGCCAACCTAGCGTCATGGTTTGACCCTGCAGAGTAACGAGAGGAGGGCTCGAGGGTGCGGCCGGCCCCCCTTCGAGGGCGCGGTGCGTTAGCCGTACAAGAGTGGGCGGCACAGTGTCACGAGGCTGACACCGGCCTCGTCGCACAGCCCCCCACAGTGGCGGGGATGGGCTTCCCCTAGGGAGTTGGCGGTACAGCGTCGGGGCGTGATTCCCAGGCGCGTGATGGCGCAGCTCTGCTGTGTCAGAGCATTAAATGCTCGTACCCGTGTGCGGGAGCAGGTGCGCTCGTGAGGGAGCTTTGAGCGAGGCGGAGCCCGCTCGAGGGAGGCGGGGACCCTCGAGCGAGGCAGAGCTCGCTCGAGTGTGGTGTGGACCCTCGAGCGAGGCGGAGTCCGCTCGAGCGAGCGTGAGCCCTCGAGCGAGGCGGACCTCGCTCGAGGGGGCGTCTTGCTGGGCCGCCCTGGTGGGCCGCGGGGGCCACCGCAATGTGGGCCATGCCGTGTGTGCGTGTTTCGTGTTAGGCTAGAGGTGTGTTTTGTTTTGTTTTTTTGCAGGTTTTAAACAAGATTGCCCCCGTCTTTTTAGGGGACCCTCATGGCGGTCCCCGACAGTAGTCCCCCGAGCATCTGTGGGTGTGCCGGCCAGGCTCCCGCAGATGCTGGAGCCTACTGATATGACGTTCTTCCCTTCCGGTTGCAAGCGCTTTTCCGTGGGGCCGCGTCAGCGGACCCGCGGGTTCGCCCCCGAAGCCCTGCAGGAGCGTGAGTGCTCCTGCAGGGGTTTTTTCGCGGAATTTTTATTAGCGGGCGTGGTACATGTCTCAACCGGCATCGGCGATGTTTCATCCGGCTTCGGTGACGCACATGCGGCTGATATCTTTCGCGTCCGGTGCATCCCAGGAGGTGTAGCCGTGCGTCGAGCCCCCGAGCCTGGGCCCATTCGAGGCGATCGGGGCGAGCTCTTCATCTTGTTTTAAACGCACCCTCGCCGTCCCTCCGCGGGACGGAGGGTGAGGTCTCCGCAACCCCCATCGATCGGGTCGCGGATTGCGGATTCCTCGTTGAGCTGTTAACGGGCGGTTCAAGTGGATGCCCATGCCCCGTTCGATAAGAGTAGGCTCGTGGTCCGGAGACTCGTCCATTAAAGCGCTTGCACGGGTTTGCTAGGTGGGGCTCAGTCCCGTTCGCTAGGGACCGAGGGCGCGGAAGCTCTCCCTCGGTGGGATCCCCCCGGCTAGCTGCCATCGCTCGCTCTCGAACACGACATGTGGGGTGCCCTCGAGCCGGCGGGCTCGAGAAAGGCTCGAATGCGTGCGCCCTCGTCGTCCCTGACTCTGGTGATCTGGGGCACCCGTTCGAACCCGTCGAGGGTCAGGTTTCGAACCCCAGATCAGTAGGGCCGTGCGGGGTAGCAACAGAGTGCTCCCGTCTTTTCGCATCTGTAGGTTTCGAGGGTTCTCAGCCGTGCCAGCCCTCGAACCGCTGATCAGTAATTTCTGTAGATCGAGGGCACCTGTGGCGCCCGTTTATTTCGAACGGGCTTCGAGGCCACTGGTCGGTATTCGCACCCTTCGAGGGTCGGTCTTATTTGAGCCTGGGGCTCGGGCCGCTCGAGGGTGTTCCTTACTTGGTAAGGTGAGGACCATGTGTGGTTCGAGGACCGGTGGATGGTCGCTTCCTTGTGTGATGAGTGATTGACAACGTTGTGTGGACTGATTCTTGGCTAAGTATTGCAGGTGCAGGTTGCAGCTTGACTGGTGTTGGTGCAGGTGAAGAACAAGCGCGAAAGGTCGTCGCCGGTGAGGCCTCCAAGTGTGGAGAATACAAGTAGGCTTTGTTCGAGGGACCCGGTGGCCAGCGGAGTCAAGTGCGGGCCGCATGGTGGCATGAACAGCAAGATAAAGTCGTGGAGGGTTTCTTGGTTGAGCCTCAAAACCAAGGTCGAGCCGGGACTATGTGGGAGCTGAGTCATGAGTGGAGATTGGCGGAGGCTATAGCCTACACCGAGTTTGCGGGGTTTCCGTGTTTCACCAGAAAACCACTGGTTCCTTGGTTGATCCACACAGCCAAGACCGAAGAACTGAAGACGGAGCTGCAGCAGCGCCAGACCGCTCCGACGGTGGGTCCGACCGGTCGGCCGGTGGGGACCGGGCTCGGCCGGTGAGGAGCACCGGTCGACCGTGTGCGACGACGCAGTCCGGAATCTTCGAAGCGGAGGACACGCGTCGGGATCGCATGGCTTGTGTCGAGGCTACGCAGGGTGCGGTCGCCGGGCATCCGTCCGATGGTGAAGACATCAAGAATTCCAAATCCGCCCTTGAGGGACTTGTATCCCTAGTTAGTAGAGAAGGGTGTTTTAGACATTCGGTTGCCTCCATATAACCCAAGAGGTGAGAGGATGGCAGCCAACTCTTGGAACCCTAGCTCATTAGTTTTCCTTTCTTCCACCTATTTTCCTTTTGTTTTCTTTAGGACTAGCAAGAGAGCTTCACGGAGAGATCTTGTTGAGAGGGATGGATGATCGGGCGGCTTGCTAGACCTTGTACGAACCTTTGTTTCATGTATAGATGATTCGGCGTGGTTCCTCAAGGTTTGGATGTGTTTTCCCCGGTTGTTCTTGGTGGTGATTTTCGGAGCCCTCTCTCGGTGATTTCTTTGGGTTGTTTTCGGGACCTTTCTCTTGGGGATTTGACGGGGGAAATTTGTGGGAACCCTTCGTGGTTCTTTGGGCTGTGATTCCCCTCCCAAATCTGTGAGTAAAGGTGCTCGATTTTGGGGTTTCTTGAGTTCTTGGGTTGGAAGTGCTCTTGGCGGGATTTCTTCGATTCCTCCTTTTTGGATGAGTTTTGGTGGGATTAAACTTGGCTATGAACTCCTCATGAGGTGTTCCTAATATCCCCAAAGTCTTATTCAAGTCCGTGGAGCGATTCGGGAGATCAAGATTTGGATTTGGGGGAGTTGAGCCGCGGGTGCTGTTCATCCCGAGCTGCCCAGGCTACACCGGTCTGACCGGTGCTCTAGACCGGTCTGACCGGTGCGAGCCCTGGTGGGTTTTTGCTCGGGTGAACGTCTTGGTGTGTTCGTTGTTGTCCCGTGTTGCTGCTGTTTCGAGTTTGGGTCAGTTTGGTGGTCGGTTGGCTTTGTTTGGTGCCTTGGGGGCTTTCGGGCTGCGATCGGTCTGACCGGTGTGTCTCACCGGTCTGACCGGTGTAGAGCCACTTAGTGAAAGTTGCTCGGTTCACCAGCAGGGACCGGTCTGACCGGTGGTGCTCACCGGTCTGACCGGTGTGGGTCTGTAGACTCGAGGTTTGGTTTTCCGCTGCGTTCTCGGGTCGGAAGGTTGTGTGTTGGTTCCTAGGTCCAGTGGCACCCCAGTGGCTACGTGGGCTTGACCAACCTTGGTAGTGAGTAGAAGACGTGTGTTGCAAGCCGTGTTCATCTTGTTGGAGTTTCCATCTCCTTTGAGAAGAATTTTTATCGGCTCCCATTCACTCCCCCCCTCTCTGGTTCGCCGTATCGGTCCTTCAAGTGGTATCAGAGCTGGTTCGGGTCTTTATTGACTCTAACCGCCCAAGATCCAAGGATGGCGTACCAGGAACGGGGTTCGGGTCCTCCACACTTCGATGGCAAGAACTACCAGATGTGGAGTAAGCGGATGGGTGCGTTTCTCCGCGGAAAGGGTCAGATCCTTTGGGGTGTCACGGTGGACACAGGCTATGTCCAGCCGATGGACTTCCTCGCTCCAGGATCGAGGGACAGATTTGACGCCAACAATAAGGCGGTCGACTACTTGTTTCGTGCTTTGTGTCAGCCTGAGTCCGATCGGGTGCACACCGAGCACTTGGCTTGTAGGATTTGGGCGGTGTTGAAGGAGGCTCATGTTGGGAACGCCCAGGTTCAGGCACGGATGTATGCGACCTACCGGAGAGAGTACGAGAACTTCACTCATCTCCCCGGTGAGTCCATTGATGCCTTGTTTCAGAGGTTCACGGTGGTTGTGAACAACATGAGGGCCAATGTGGACGTGCTCCCGTACGATGATCATGATAGAGCGGTCAAGCTCTTACACTCGTTGGATCGTACGATTTAGGGCGGAAAGTTCGAGGCCATTGTGGAGTCGGAGAAGTATGACACTCTGACGGTGAACGAGCTGTTCTCGAAGCTCAAGTCGGCTGAGGTGGATAGGGGCATGACTGCCAAGCTCGAGGGATCGACTGATTCCCATAGTCTTGCCCTCGTTGGTGGTTCCAAAGGAAAGGCTAACTCTAACCCATCCACCAGGATGTTCTCTTTTTCCTCTTTGATGTCTATGCCAGATGAGGACTTTGATGACCTTGGAGAGGACGAGCTGGCGCTGTTGACGAGGAGGTTCGAGAGGCTGCACGAGAACCGGGTGAACATGAGGAGGAACACGAGGACGTTCTTCCAGTGCGGCAAGCCGAGACACTTCGTCGCCGACTGCCTGGAGAAGGTCGAGAACAAGAACAGCTACAAGCACAAGTCAAGGACGGATGGCAAGTACCAGTCGAGGCGTGACCACAAGAGCAAGCACAAGAACAAGTACAAGGACGAGTGACGATCGAGGAAGAAGGAGAGCCGAGGCAAGGCCCGAGCGATGGTTGGAGCGAGCGACGTCGACTCCAGTTCCGCGTACTCCACCTCGAGCTCGAGCAGCAGTGAAGACGAAGGTGGTCGTCGCAAGAACAAGAAGTCGTCCAAGAACCCGAGCGGGCCGGAGCCGCTCGCGAGAGATGGCTTCTGCACCATGGCGGCGAGCTCCGTAGCAAGAAGAGCACACGGAGCGACTCGGACTGCGAGTCCGACGACGAGGTGCGTGATGAACTTCCCTTCTTGCGCCGGAGAATGAGAGGCTTGGCACTTTGCTTGATAACCGTGATGACATGCTTAGAGAGGCCAAGAAAATGAGAAAAGAGCTTAGGGCTTCACTCGAGGATGCTAGGACTAGAGTGGCTGAGCTAGAGACACAGGTGCTTGATAGCAAGCTTGAGACTGATTCCCTTAAGGCTAGCCCTGTTGTTTCGGATGAGAATGATTGTGCTGATTGCTCCATATTTCTTGCTGATCTTGCTTTGTTTAAGGAGAAGCATGCCTCCAAGTGTGAGGAACTAGATGTGCTTAGGGTTGAAGTGGCTGAGCTTAAGTCTAGACCTGCTTTGCTAGGTGCTTGCACTTCTTGCCCTGTTTTGCATGCTAAGATTGATGAGATGCATGCTTACACTAGTTCTCTTGAGGCTAAATTGAAGGAACCCATGCCTACATCTTGCTCTACCTGTGAAATGCATTCATTGAAAAATTTGGAACTTGCACATTATGTTGATTGTTTGCAGGATGAGAATGATGACTTGAGGAAGTTGATGGGTTGGTTGTCTGGTCATGAGCCTCAGTTGAGGATGATGATCGAGGCTTTTAAGAGGCAAGATGGTGAGGGACTTGGGGCAAACAAGGTTGGTGAGGGAAGTGAAGCGAATATCCCGGAGCCACCAAAAACCCACCACAAGAATGATTTCCCTCCAAAACCCAACCATCTTAGGAACCGTCTAGACACAACCCCAGCTCCACCCGTGTTTCCTAAACCCACAAATGATCTCCGAAAGCCTATCAAGTTTGTGAGCACTTCGGGGAAAGTGTTCTTTGGGAAGGAGAGTGAGAAGGCTAGCGGTGAGAAACCGGTGGAGGAGTTGAGTGGAGAGAACCCAAGTGAGCAGCCACATCCCAAGCCAAATCCTAAGCTTGTGAGGTTCCATTGTGGCTATTGTGGGAGAGATGGCCATAAGGAGGAGTTTTGCTTCAAGAGAAAGCGTGAGGAGAGAATGGCAAAGGAGTGGGCTAACAAGGACAAGTACCACCCTTCCGATGGTGTACTTGAGCCTCGTGTGCAGATGCCCAGAGCCAAGGCGAATGTGAGGACAGTTCGGGCTTGGGGAGAGCGGAAGGCTGTTGGAGGTGCTGCTGTCCAGGTCACACCGGTCAGACCGGTGCAGGCACAGCTCCGGACAGGGCGGCGTGTTGGGTTTCGTGCTCGTACAGGTGCGAGGGTTGTTTCGGTGGTCGTGGTTCGGTGGGCCGGGCCGGAGAGTTTGCGGGTGGTCGGGTTGCTAGGCGTTCTCCCCCTCGAGTTCACTACGGGGATGGGAGGAGTCGTAGCTTTGAGAAGGAGAGGAGGGACGGTCCACGGGTTCTCTTTCGTGGTTTTGGTCCTCCTCCGGGCGAGAGGGGTGGTTCCCTCAGGGTGGTTAGCGTGGTGGTGTTCGTGGAGGTAGCTTTGGTAGGAGAGATGCTTTGGTTGGTGCTAACCCCACTTTCGAGCAAATGGCTCGGCACTGGTTTTACTCTTTTGGTACTAACCCCAGTGCTGAGTCGTTTGTTCGCTCATGTGCTCATTTTTGAATTTCAGGTGGGAGACTTGAAGAACATTTGGTTGATTGACTCCGGTTGCTCGAGGCATATGACCGGAGACAGGGGGTGGTTCTCAAGTCTCGTCCCAGTGGTGACGAAGAGGTACATCACCTTTGGGGACAATGGGCGTGGGCGTGTGCTTTCAGAAGGTGAGATCAAAGTGAGTGACAAGATCACTCTGAGGCGTGTTGCTCTTGTTCAATCGCTGGGGTACAATTTGCTTTCTGTGTCCCGCTTGTTGGATGAGGGATTTGAGGTGTTGTTTCGGCCAGGTGGTTCTCGGATTGTGGACTCTCGAGGGGACCTTGTCTGTATGGTCGTTCCCGAGGGTCAGGTGTTTCGTGCTGATTTTTCTCAGTCTTCGGGTGTGGAGCGTTGTTTCTTGGCTGGTTCTTCGAGTGAGTTGTGGAAATGGCATAGGAAGTTGGGTCACTTGAGCTTTGACCTTCTGTCTCGCTTGAGTAAACTCAATTTGGTCCGAGGATTGCCACGGTTGAGGCTTGAGAAAGAGTTGGTTTGTGCCCCGTGTAGGCATGCCAAGATGGTAGCCTCTTCTCACCCGCCCCTCACCGATGTGATGACTGAGTGTCCATGCGAGCTGCTCCATATGGACCTTGTTGGCCCAGATCGTGTGCGATCTGCGGGTGGGAAGTGGTATGTCCTTGTTGTGGTGGACGACTATTCTCGGTATGCGTGGGTGTTCTTTCTGGAGGATAAGGGGGGAGACGTTTGGTTTTGTTCGAGATCTAATCTTGAGGTTGAGGAACGAGAGGCACGGAGATACCATACGAGCTATCCGTAGTGATAATGGCTCGGAATTCAGGAACTCTCGTTTTGAAACCTTTTGCCATGACTTGGGTCTTGAGCACCAGTTTTCGAGTCCGTATACGCCTCCCCAGAATGGTGTTGTGTAAAGGAAGAACAGGACCTTATGCGAGATGGCTCGGACGATGCTTGATGAGCATAGGACTCCGAGGAGGTATTGGGCTGAGGCGGTGAATACCGCGTGCTTTGTGTCGAACAGGATATACCTCAGAGTGCACAAGAAGAAGACATGCTATGAGTTGATGCATGGTCGCACACCCAAGGTGAGTCACTTCCATGTCTTTGGTTGCAAGTGTTTCATTCTGAAGAAAGGCAAGAAGTTGGATAAGTTTGAGGCTAGGTCTGTCGATGGCATTTTCTTTGGTTATGCATCTCATTCTAGAGCATATCGTGTGCTCAATCTTGAAACTAACGAAATCGTGGAGACTTGCGAGGTAACCTTCGACGAGACAGAGCCACGTAGTCAGCTTGTCTTTGAGTGTGTAGGTGATGATGAGCTTGGCGAGGAGATGTTTTAGGAGGAGGAGCATGAACATGGTGATGATGAAGATGGAGGTGTGGTGCCCCCGGCTGAACATGTACCCACTACTTCGACTACAATGATGGACGGACCCTCTACTACACCTACGACGACAAATCAAGAACGAGGAGAAGCTGATGTTGAGGGGGAGGTAGCATCGAGGCGAGAACCTCCCCGGCGAGTTCAAGTGGATCACCCAGCTTCGAGGATCATCGGCGACATGAATGAACGCACTACACGGTCGAGGGTTCGGAACAATTCTCATTTTGCTCATGCTGCGTTTGTTGCTACTTTTGAGCCCAAAGACATTGGACACGCACTATCTGATCACAATTGGGTTAATTCGATGCATGAGGAGTTGGAGAACTTTAAGAGGAATCAGGTGTGGGAGTTGGTTGACCCTCCCCCAGGGTGTAATCCGATTGGTACAAAGTGGGTGTGGAAGAACAAAGAGGGAGAAAAGGGTGAGGTTGTGAGAAACAAGTTGAGGCTTGTTGCTCAGGGGTTCAGTCAGAAGGAGGGGATCGACTACGAGGAGACCTTTGCTCCCGTAGCCCGTTTGGAGGCAATTAGGATCCTTCTAGCCTTTTCCGTGGCTAAAGGGTTCAAGTTGCACCAAATGGATGTGAAGAGTGCTTTTCTGAATGGTGTGCTGGAGGAAGAAGTGTATGTGAGGCAGCCTCCGGGGTTTGAGAGCGAGAAGTACCCCCACCGGGTGTACAAGTTGAGGAAGGCGTTGTATGGGTTGAAGCAGGCGCCTAGAGCTTGGTATGGCAGGTTGAGGGGGTTCTTGTTTGAGAGAGGTTTTGAGATGGGGAAGGTCGATCGGACCTTGTTTTTGCTGAGGCAGGGCAGAGATATCCTGATTGTGCAGGTGTACGTGGATGATATTGTCTTTGGTGGCTCGTCTAACTCTCTTGTTGCAAGGTTTGCAGATGATATGAGCAGGGAATTTGAGATGAGCATGATGGGCGAGTTGCAGTTCTTCCTCGGGCTACAAATCAAGCAATCAAAGGAAGGAACATTTGTGCACCAGGATAAATACACCAAGGACATTGTGCGGAAGTTCAAGATGGAGGACTCCAAGGCTATGACGACGCCGATGAGTACGACTACAGCTCTTGATGCGGACGAGGAAGGTGAACACGTGGACCAGAAGGAGTACCGGAGCATGATCAGGTCACTCCTCTACTTGACGGCAACGAGGCCGGACATACAGTTCTCGGTGTGTCTGTGCGCTCGTTTTCAAGCGTCTCCGAGGACTTCGCATTGGCAAGCGGTGAAGCGAATTTTCAGGTACTTGCGTCACACTCCCGACTTCGGCCTTTGGTACTCCGCGTCCTCCTCTTTGGCGCTTCATGGTTTTTCAGACGTGGATTTTGCCGGGTGTCGGTTGGATAGGAAGTCCACTTCTGGGACTTGCCAGTTTTTGGGTTCTTCCTTGGTCTCTTGGTCTTCCCGCAAGCAGTCGAGTGTTGCTCAATCCACTACCGAGGCCGAGTATGTTGCCGCTGCTAGTTGTTGTTCTCAGCTCCTTTGGATCACCTACACCATGAGTGACTTTGGTGAGGAGTATACCCATGTCCCACTTCAATGTGATAGCACCAGTGCCATAAGCGTTGCCAAGAACCCAGTGCTCCATTCCAAAACCAAGCACATAGAAGTGAGGTATCATTTTCTGAGAGACAATGTAGAGAAAGGAAAGATAGCTTTGATCCATGTACCCACACATGACCAACTAGCCGATATTTTCACCAAACCCCTAGATCAAGCAACTTTCACTCGTTTGCGGGGGGAACTTGGTGTGTGTTTGATTTCTTGAGTTGGGTGTGTGGGAGCTCTCTTTTGCCGGTGGTGTCGAGCCCTTTTTGCCTCCCCTCGAGGAGCCGGTGGTTTGTGAGTTTTGTGTGGGAGCTTCTTTGTAGCATATGTATAGCTTTCCTTTGTGCATTTCTTGCATTTGGCATGGCATATGTAACATGATGTATAGGCATCCTTGTATCTTAGTTTGCATGCATTATGTATCATATGCATTGGTTAGGAAAAGCTTCTCTCATATACATTGTTCACCATGGAATGAAATATATGTCTTTGTGAGCTTGTTTGGTATGCTATGGTTAGTTTGGCTTAGCTCTTGATGATCTTGATGAATAATCCATGGTTGATAGCTATGTTTTTGAAAATGTCACATGTATGCTCTCTCATGTGTAAATGCCTTTATATGATCTTGACATGTTTTAGTGGCTTGGCTATGCCTAATTTGTGGTTGGATAGCTAGTTTATTGATCATATGGGGCCAAAGGCTCATTTGCCATCATGAATGTTTAGCCCTCTTGTTTTATCTTGTGGAGGGGCATAAATTCCTTTTTGTCGCAAAGACATTTCATGTACCATTTACAAATCTGAAAATGAAATGAAAAATGCTTGGAAAAAGTGCTCCCATGTCATATGTGCTGAATTTAAATTGCTTTGGGTGCTAAACCGTTGCATGATGCCTACCAATGAGAAGTCTCATACATAGAAGTAGGCACATGGCTCGGTGGCTTTGACATGACATGAGGTGCTTGTGGGTGTTTGTGATGGTCTTATGATTAGAATGGCTGTCCTAGCATGAAGTTTGTGTGGCTTTGCCATTTTGATATGTTTTGATCATGTTTAGGACTTTGGTCATGAGAGGCAAGTTTTTTGCAAAATTGCCAAAATCCATCTTAGCTTCGTCCAATGGTTGTGCAACTTGGTGATCATGTAGTTGAGATCGATACGAAGCCGTAGAGTATCTAACTTGCTCATTTGGACATGTGTAGCATTCTTTGTTGAATTTTGTCTATTTGAGAAGCTCTAGGTTGAATGTTTTGCATTTTTGGCTTGATTCATGCATTGCCAACAAGGAGGAGAAGTTTGAGCTTGAAATGGCTTGCTGGACGCATTTAGAAGGTTTTCAGGTGGTTTCGAGCCATTTCTGGGCTCTGTTGTGCACCGGTCTGACAGGTCAGGGTCACCGGTCTGACCGGTGTGAGTGCTGGCTCTGTTCACATGTTGCACACCGGTCTGACCGGTGGTGTTGACCGGTCTGACCGGTCAGGGTTGAGTTGTTGCAGCTGCCCTGTTTCAAGTGGTGTCTTGCATGCATTCGTCCAGGGGGAGGTGGATTGGTTCAGGGGGTGCTTGCGTGTGTGCAGGGGGAGCTCTTTGTGGTTGTTCGAGCTTTGATTCGGTGGTCTGCGCTCTTTGCTTGAGCTTTGATTTGTCTCGGATGTGTCGAGCCGTTGCCCTTGCCTAAGGGGTCCGAGACTTGTCTTCTTCAAGTGATCTTGCTCTTTGCCTTTGTTTGGCTTTCGATCGCTTGTTGGAGTTTCTTTTTGTTCGTTTCTTTTCTTTTTCTTTTCTCTCTTGTTACTTTCGTGTGGGTGTTGTCAATGCACTCATCAAGGGGGAGATTGAGGACCATGTGTGGTTCGAGGACCGGTGGATGGTCGCTTCCTTGTGTGATGAGTGATTGACAACGTTGTGTGGACCGATTCTTGGCTAAGTATTGCGGGTGCGGGTTGCGGCTTGACTCGGTGTTGGTGCAGGTGAAGAACAAGCGCGAAAGGTCGTCGCCGGTGAGGCCTCCAGGTGTGGAGAAGACAAGTAGGCTGTGTTCGAGGGACTCGGTGGCCAGCGGAGTCAAGTGCGGGCCGCATGGTGGCATGAACAGCAAGATGAAGTCGTGGACGGTTTCTTGGTTGAGCCTCAAAACCAAGGTCGAGCCGGGACTACGTGGGAGCCGAGTCATGAGTGGAGATTGGCGGAGGCTACACCGAGTTCGCGGGGTTTCCGGTGGTTCACCAGAAAACCACTGGGTTCCTTGGTTGATCCACAAAGCCAAGACCGAAGAACCGAAGACGGAGGCCGTGCGGCCGCCGGACCGGTCCCGACCGATGGGTCGACCGGTCGGACCGGTGGGGGACCGGTCGGCCGATGAGGAGCACCGGTCTGACCGGTGTGTGACGATGCAGTCCGGAATCTTCGAAGCGGAGGACACACGTCGGGATCGCATGGCTTGCATCGAGGCTACGCGAGGTGCGGTCGCCGGCATCCGTCCGATGGTGAAGACATCAAGAATTCCAAATCCGCCCTTGAGGGGCTTGTATCCCTAGTTAGTAGAGAAGGGCGTTTTAGACATTCGGTTGCCTCCATATAACCCAAGAGGTGAGAGGATGGCAGCCAACTCTTGGAACCCTAGCTCATTAGTTTTCCTATTTTCCGCTTATTTTCCTTAGGTTTTCTTTAGGACTAGCAAGAGAGCTTCACGGAGAGATCTTGTTGAGAGGGATGGATGATCGGGCGGCTTGCTAGACCTTGTACGAACCTTTGTTTCATGTATAGATGATTCAGCGTGGTTCCTCAAGGTTTGGATGTGTTTTCCCCGGTTGTTCTTGGTGGTGATTTTCGGAGCCCTCTCTCGGTGATTTGTTTGGGTTGTTTTCGGGACCTTTCTCTTGGGGATTTGATGGGGGAAATTTGTGGGAACCCTTCGTGGTTCTTTGGGTTGTGATTCCCCTTCCAAATCCGTGAGTAAAGGTGCTCGATTTTGGGGTTTCTTGAGTTCTTGGGTTGGAAGTGCTCTTGGCGGGATTTCTTCGATTCCTCCTTTTTAGATGAGTTTTGGTGGGATTAAACTTGGCTATGGACTCCTCATGAGGTGTTCCTAATATCCCCAAATTCTTGTTCAAGTCCGTGGAGCGATTCGGGAGATCAAGATTTGGATTTGGGGGAGTTGACCCGCGGGTGCTGTTCATCCCGAGCTGCCCAGGCTACACCGGTCTGACCGGTGCTCTAGACCGATCTGACCGGTGCGAGCCCTGGTGGGTTTTTGCTCGGGTGAACGTCTTGGTGTGTTCGTTGTTGTCCCGTGTTGCTTTCTTGTTTCGAGTTTGGGTCGGTTTGGTGGTCGGTTGGCTTTGTTTGGTGCCTTGGGGGCTTTCGAGTCCGCGATCGGTCCGACCGGTGTGTCTCACCGGTCGACCGGTGTAGAGCCACTTAGTGAAAGTTGCTCGGTTCACCGGCGGGGACCGGTCGGACCGGTGGTGCTCACCGGTCTGACCGGTGTGGGTCTGTAGACTCGAGGTTTGGTTTTCCGCTGCGTTCTCGGGTCAGAAGGTTGTGTGTTGGTTCCTAGGTCCAGTGGCACTCCGGTGGCTACATGGGCTTGACCAACCTTGGTAGTGAGTCGGAGACGTGTGTTGGAAGCCGTGTTCATCTTGTTGGAGTTTCCATCTCCTTCGAGAAGAATTTTTATCGGCTCCCATTCACTCCCCCCCCCCCCCCTCTCTCGGTCCCTCGCCGCTGTATCGGTCCTTCATAAGGGACCGAGCCATTTAATGCCCACAGTTGCGGCTATAGTCATGAGCTGCGAGCGCGCCTTTTCAGGCGCCGCGGCCACGCGTGTAGTGGGTGGAGTGGGCAGGCGGACGTGACCACCTGCCGCGGCTCTTCGGTTACTGCGCCGTGATGATGGCGCGCGTGCGATCGTGCGGCTGCCGCAGTCGTGGTGAGCCCCGCTCGTCAGTGAGGGAAAATTTCACCTGCAGTTAATGCGCGCGGGGCGTGCGCTCAGGAGAGCACTCCCCGTGGTCTATAAATCCAATAGGCGGAGGAGGGGCGGTTTTTTACCTTTGCACTTAGCATTTGCCATCCCTGCCTCTCGCGCTTCTGCCCCCGTGTCGTTCTTGCCTTGGCGCCTCTGCTCTAGAGTCGTTCTTGCTTTGGCGCCTCTGCTCTAGAGTCGTTCTTGCTTCTCGTTCCTCGTTCCCTCGCCCATTCGCATGCCCCCCCAGCAGTCCATCACCGTCATCGACCCGCCGGCATGGGAGCGCTCGACGGCCACGACGCTGTCTCTGAACCTGCTGGTGGCCGGCGACCAGCTGGCGGCGAATGTGGATGGGCAGCCCGCAGAGTGGATCGTGCCGTCGGAGAGGGACCGAGTTCCCAACCCACCGTTCGGCTACGTCGTCAGCTTCGCCCGCTTCCACGAGCGCGGCTTCGCAGCGCCGGCGAGCCGCTTCATGCGGGCCCTGTGCTACCACTACGGCGTGGAGCTGCACAACTTCACGCCGAACGCGATCTCTCAGGCGGCCACGTTCGTCGGCGTCTGCGAATGTTTCCTGGGGATCCCGGTAAACTGGGATCTCTGGGTCCACCTCTTCCACGCGGAATTGCACATGCTAGCCACGTCGGAGCCGAGGACTCGCCGCGCGGCGCGCGCCGGCGGGTTGTCGCTTGCGTTGCGGAGCTCACGCAAGGAGGAGTATATCCCCTGCACGATGACTTCCAACAACGCGGAGTGGGAGCGGGGGTGGTTCTACCTCCGCAACACCGACCCCGGCCTCCGCCCCTACACCGGCAAGGTGCTGAGGGAGAAGGCCGCCTCCTAGTACCACGAGGTATCTCCGCCTTTGCACCAGGCACGGCTGGACTCGCTCCTGGCCGCGTTGAAGCACCTGGCGGACCGCGGGCTGACCGCGGGGTGCGTCCTCGCCAACCTCCACCACCGGCGGATCGTCCCCCTGATGGAGAGGTGGCTCCGCATCTTTGAGATGGACAAGGACGCGGATCGCGTTGGCGGAGTCGCGGCTGCTGCGGGACCTCTTCCCGCGGGAGTACGCGGCCACCCGGGCGCGGCACGCCATCGACCTCAGGCCGGGGCGTTGTGATAACGCGTCCCTATTGGTGAGTGAATTTCTTGATTTCCTTTCTTGTTCTGCTGGTTTTTGGGTTGCTGGCGTGTTTTAAGGCTTTGCCTGATCCCCGCAGATGGTGCGCGTGAACGCCGCGCGGTCCGACCCGCCCACGCCCCGGTCTCGTGCGCACGTGCGCGCAGCGCAATAGCGAGAGCAGGAGCGGGTGGGGCGAAGAAGAGAGCGGAACGCGCAGCGACGGGAGCGCTGCGAGCGGAGGAGCGAGGAGTTCCGGCTGCGCGAGCAGCAGGGGCTTTCCTCGCTCGGGACAGAGGAGTACTCGTCGTCGGACGAGGAGGAAGAAGAAGATAGGGGGCAAGTTCTCCCCGACAGATGGGAGCCCGCACCCCCGTCACCGGAGCCAACTTCGGTGGCAAGAGAATCATCACCTGGGGCGGGCACAGGGGCGCCCGCCGCCGGGCGGTCTGCGACAGAGGCGGTGTGGGCCGCGGAGGTGCCGCGCGCGCGCCACGGAGGCGCTCGTGCGCGCGGGCTCCGCCGCGCACGCGGTGGAGGCGGTAGGAGGCACGGCGGCGGCCGCGCCGGCCGCGCCCGCGACGTCAGCGGGGACCTCGAGGAAGAGGCAGCGGGCCTTCTCCTCCTTGAGGTAAGGAGTTGCCCTTTGAGGGGTCGCGTGCTTGACAGGTGGGGATGTGACACTCCGTCCTCGTGTTTGCAGGGTGACGCCAACTGTGCCTCCCCTCGCACCGGCCAAGGTGCTGAGGGCAGACGCGTCCGTCCCCACCAGGCGGCGCTCATCAAGGGCGATGCGGGCGGCCGTAGGCACGGCGGCGGCGGTGAGCGGGGGCTCGCAAGGCGCGGCCGAGGGCCTCGAGGCCGCGGCCGGTGACGTCGCCCACCGGGCCGCGGCCGGCGATCGCGAGAGGCACGGTAGGCGCCGGCCGTGGCGAGGCGCGGCGCGTGACGCGAGGCGCGGCCGGAGGCGCCGGGCCGCGGTGGCGCAGCGCCGGTAACGTCGGCCGTGGAGGCGCGTCCGGCGCCCGCGGCCGCCGAGGCACGGTGGAGATGGCGGTCGCGGCGCCGCGGCCAGAGCCCACCCTCGCCGACGGCCTCCCAGGCGATGGCGGTGGAGATCCCTGACGACGACGTCCCGCCGCTCGGGTGGGACCAGTGGGCAAGCCTGCCTACGCAAGTCCCCGAGCCCCAGGCGGGGGCGCTTGTGAGAAGGTGGGACAGCCACATGGTGGCCGGGGGCCCGAGGCATGGCGTCGAGGCCTCTTCGTCCCGCGCCGGCCCCCCTGCCTCGGGCGAGGAGCATGTCGATGCACCGCCCCCACTTCGCCGACGCCCAAGAGGAGCAGCAGCTGTGGGAGGAGCTCCGCGATCACGGTGCCTCGCTCAACCGGGTGCTGAACGAGGCACTGCGGATTCATGGTGTCCCGGCGTGGCGCGTCTTCCAGGTGCTCGGTGTTCGCTAGCTTGTTGCTTTTATCTTTGCTCCGTTGTTCTCGCGTTCGTCTTTGCGGCGCGATGCTAACTGGTTTTTGCCTGTTGTTGGCAGGAGTTGGAGCTCCGCACCCGCGACAGGTACGGCGCCCTCGACCAGATGAGCGCTGAGCTCCGCCAGCTCCGGGAGCAGCGCGACGCTCTCGACGCGCTCGCCGAGGCCCTGAGGACCCGGGCGGCCGGGTTGGCGTGCGGGCGCAGGCTCGTGTGACCAGCTCTTGGAGCTGGAGAGGCAACCCACGGCGCGCACTTCCGCCGTTGAGCGGGTCTGCACGGCCCTCATCGACCGGGACGAGGCGCTGCAGCAGGCGAGGGAGGACCTGGAGAGGGCGCGCTCCGTGGCGGCTGACTAGGAGAGGGAGGTGGTCTCCATCCGGGCCGAACGCCGGTGGGACCGCGCGGAGCTCGAGGAGGCGCGGTCCCAGCGAAGCCAGGCCGAGGAGAGGGCGCGGGAGGCCAAGGAGTTGAAGGCCGCCCTCGCCGCCAAGGCCGCCGCGGTCGTCGCGGCAGCGAGGAGCGGCTCCGGCAGGAGTGTGCCGCCCGCCGGAGGCCGAGGGTCAGCTCTAGCAAGAGCGGGCCGCCCTCGTCGATGCCCGGGCGGCGCTCGAGCGGGAGCGTGTTGCGCTCGAGGGGGCGCGGACGTCGCTGAAGGAGCGGGAGGATGATGTCTCGAAGCTCGACGGGGAGCTGATCGCCCTCAGCATCTCGAACGAGGATCAGCGCCGGACCCTCGAGGAGCTGAGTGCCACGGTCGTGAACCTGCAGCAGGCGGTCGAGGGCGGGCGCCAAGCTCTCGAGGTGGAGAGGAAGCAGGTTGAAGGTGAGTTGTCGTTTCGTTCCTTTGTTTTGTTGATCTTCCCTTCGGGGGTTTGTTCTCTTCTTGATTTCCTTTGCTCGTGGTATCCAGGTCTGCGAACCGCGCTGGGGCGTGCGACCGATCGGGCCGAGACACTGCAGGCGGCCTACGACTCCTCCGAGCGGGAGCTGGTAGAGCTGCGCGCTGCCGCCCTCGAGACCTGCCAGGCAGTCGAGGAGGGTGAGGCGCGCGCTGGAAGCTCGCTGGCAAGCCGTCTGCGCGCCCTTGGCGGGCACGTCTCGAAGCGCATGCACCTTGCGCTTCACGTGGGCGTCCAGAAGGCCCTCGGCGTGGTGCGATCCCACTATGAGGTGAACTTTGAGGTTGTGGCGTCGGGCTATGTCGTCCCGGAGGGCGTTGAGGACGAGGTGGCGATGGAGCACGCGGACGCGCTTGCCGCTGATGCCGCTGAGACGCTCACCGAGGACTTCATGGAGTTCTTGTTCCCGGACGCTGCTGATGCTGACGCACCTCAAGCCTGAAGACCGCTGGGCACTCGGCCCTTTTTTGTCAAATGTTAGCATTTGGGCCATGTGGCCGTGTAAATGAACAAGTAAACTCTTGAAATGTATTAAGTACTTGTAAATTTAAGTAGTGTTTCTTATTTATCGCACTGTTCTGTTTCTTCCTTTGCTTGGGCGAATTCGGGTTGGGAGAGTTCGATTTTCGTGAGCAACCTGCTGGGCCGGAGGCAAGAGAGAAGGGGCGTATCCTCGCGGAGGCGTAGGCTATCTCTGGCTCGCGCGTCCTTTCCGCTTGGCCACCCGCGCCCCGCCTGGATTCGCTCAAGGCCAAGGTCAAAACATACTTTAGCGCGCTTGCGAGTTGAGTTTTTGGCGAAAAAATGGGACCATTTTTGGGGGGGTGCCCCCCGCAGTAGCCCCCGAGGGTGACTTGGTTTTCTGGGGAAAGCCAAGTTGCCCTTTAGCTTTATTAACTTGCTGTTATTTACATTTATGCTGCCAACTAGGTTGTTGAGCATGTAATTTACAACAAAAGACTTGGAAATCCTAGCTAGGGGTAGAAGCGACATAGCTGCTGGATGTTCCAAGTGTTGGTGAGTTCTTCGCCGTCCTCATTGGCCAACTTGTACGTGCCGGGCTTGAGCACTTTCACCACGACGTAGGGTCCCTCCCATGGGGTTGACAATTTGTGGCGGCCTCGATTATCTTGGTGTAGCCTTAGGACCAAGTCCCCTTCGCTGAAGTCCCGCTGCCGCACCTTCCGAGCTTGGTAGCGCCTTAGGGACTGCTGGTATCTCGCGGAATGCATCAGGGCCATGGTGCGTGCCTCATCCAGTTGGTCCAGCGAGTCCTTGCGGGCTCGCTGGTTGGCATCTTCGTCGTAGCCCTAGACTCTGTGCGACCCATACTCTAAGTCCGTGGGGAGGATGGCCTCCGCGCCATGGACTAAGAAGAATGGGGTGAACCCGGTGGCCCTGCTTGGGGTGGTCCTGAGGCTCCACACAACCGCCATCAGCTCTTGGAGCCACTTCCGACCAGACTTATTCAGCCGGTCAAAAATTCTGGGCTTGAGTCATTGTAGTATCATGCCGTTGGCACGCTCCACCCGACCGTTGGTCTGTGGGTGCGCCACGGCTGCCCAGTCCACACGGATGTGGAACTTGTCGCAGAACACCAAGAACTTTCTGCCTGTGAATTGGGACCCGTTGTCGGTGATGATGGAGTTGGGCACTCCGAAGCGGTAGACGATGTCGGTGAAGAATGTCACCGCCTGCTCTGCCCTGAGATTCGTGATGGGGCGCACCTCCACTCACTTGGAGAACTTGTCGATTGCGACCAACAGGTGGGTGTAGCCCCCGGGCGCCTTTCGCAAGGGCCCAACGATGTCTAGCCCCCACACGGCGAAAGGCCACGTGACGGGGATGGTCTGCAGGACGTGCGCGGGGAGATTGGTCTTGCGGGCGTAGAACTGGCACCCTTCGTAGGTGCGCACGATCTCGCTAGCGTCGACTACCGCGGTGGGCCAGTAAAAGCCCTGGCGGAATGCATTGCCTACGAGGGTGCGGGGTGCGGCGTGGTGGCCGCATATGCCTGCGTGTATGTCCCGGAGGAGGTCGCGCCCCTGGGGGATGGGTACGCATCGCAGCAGGATGCCGGAGGCGGCGCGCTTGTACAGCTCGCCGCCGACGAGAGTGAAGGACTTGGCCATCCTGGCGATGCGCCTGGCCTCGGACCGGTCCGAGGGGAGTTCCCCTTGATCAATCCACGCGATATATTTGTCACGCCAGTCCCTTTCGCTGGGAACCGGCTCTATCTCCATAGCTTCGGCCTCGTCGGCGCCATACCCCTCGAGTAGGGAGAGAACGTACGCCTCGTTCGAGGGGTCCTCGTCCATGGGCTCTGTGCCCGATGGAGTCGAGGGAGCCCGCGAGGGTTCCTCGCAGCTCGAGGGGTGTGGCTCGAGGTTGACGGATGGCTGGGCGACGTCCCGCGTGAAAACGTTCGGGGGCACGATGATTCGGCTTGACGCGATCTTGGCGAGTTCGTCCGCCTCCTCGTTGTACCGGCGGGGCACGTGGTTGAGCTCGATGCCATAAAACCTGTCCTCGAGGGCTCGCACGGCCTTGCAGTACGCCTCCATCTTGTCGTCATGGCAGTTCGCGTTTTTCATGACCTGGTCAATCACGAGCTGCGAGACCCCCCGCACGTCGAGGCGTTTGATGCCTGTCTCGGTGGCAATCTTGAGGCCACATAGCAGGGCCTCGTACTCGGCCATGTTGTTCGATGCGGGGAAGTGAAGGCGCACAGCGTACCGCATGTGCTCCCCGAGGGGTGAGACGAAAAGCAAGCCCGCGCCCGCGCCTGTTTTCATCACGGAGCCGTCGAAGTACATAGTCCAGCATTCAGCCTGGATCTGTGGCGGCAGCAATTGCGTGTCCGTCCACTCAGCTACGAAATCTGCCAAGATTTGAGACTTGATGGCCTTGCGCGGGGCGTAGGCGAGCGTTCGCCCATCAGCTCCACCGACCACTTGGCAATTCTGCCCGCTGGATCCGGGTTACGGATGATTTCTCCTAATGGAAAGGAGGAAACCACCGTGACAGGGTGAGCCTCGAAGTAGTGGCGGAGTTTGCGTCGCGCGAGAACCACTGCGTAAAGCAGCTTCTGGACTTGTGGGTAGCGCGTCTGGGTGTCGGACAAGACTTCGCTGATGTAGTACACCGGCCGCTGGACTGGCAAAGCGTGCCCCTCCTCCGCGCGCTCCACCACGATGACGGCGCTGACCACTTGGGTGGTTGCGGCCACGTAGAGGTACAGAGGCTCGCTATCTTGCGGCGATTTGAGGATTGGGGCGTGGGTAATGGACGCTTTTAGCTTATCAAGCGCTTCCTGGGCCTCGACGGTCCAGGAGAAACGCTCGTGCTTCTTGAGGAGCCGGTAGAGGGGCAAACCCTTTTCGCCGAGCCGCGAGATGAAGCGGCTCAAGGCGGCAAGGCACCCCAGCACCCTTTGGACCCCCTTAAGGTCCCGAATCGAACCCACTCGTTCGAGGGCTGCAACCTTTTCGGGGTTGGCCTCGATGCCTTGCTGGGAGACGATGTATCCTAATAGCATGCCCCACGGCACGCCAAAGACACATTTTTCGGGGTTTAATTTTACCCCGTTGGCCCGTAGGCAGCCGAACGCAATGCGAAGGTCGTTAACCAGGTCGTCCGCCTTCCTGGTTTTTACGACTATATCGTCTACGTACGCCTCAACAGTCAGCCTGATGTGGTCTCCGAAGACGTGCTACATACATCACTGGTATGTTGCGCCCGCGTTTCGAAGGCCGAACGGCATCATGACGTAGCAGTACATCCCGAACGGCGTGATGAACGAAGTCGTGAGCTGGTCGGACTCTTTCATTTTTATTTGGTGGTACCCGGAATAGGCATCAAGAAATCAGAGTAGTTCGCACCCAGCGGTCGAATCAACGATCTGATCGATACACGGCAAAGGAAAAGGAACTTTAGGACATGCTTTATTAAGACTAGTGTAGTCTACACACATCCGCCACTTCCCATTCTTTTTCTTTACTAATACAGGATTAGCTAGCCAAGTGGGGTGGAACACTTCCTTGATGAACCCAGCCTCGAGGAGCTTCCACAGCTCCACTCCGATTGCCCGGCGCCGCTCCTCGTCGAAGCGGCGCAGCCGTTGATGCACGGCGCGGGAGTGAGGTAGGATGTCAAGGGAGTGCTCAGCGACCTCCCTCGGGATGCCTAGCATGTCCGAGGGGCTCCACGCGAAGATGTCGGCGTTGGCGCGGAGAAAGTCGACGAGCACCACTTCCTATTTCGGGTCGAGGGTAGAACTGACCCTCAACACCTTGCCCTCGGGGCAGCAGGGTCGAGGGGAACCTCCTTGGTCTGCTCGGCAGCCTCGAAGCTGCCGGCGTGCTTGGTGGTGGAGTCGAGGTCCTCGTTGACCATCTTCTCCATGTTGGCCACCAGCGCTTCGTCCAACGCTAGGGCCTCGGCGTGTTCCACGCACTCGACGTCGCAGTCGAAGGCGTGCTCGATGGATGAGCCCACGGTGATGACATCGTTGGGCCCTGGCATCTTCATCTTGAGGTAGGTGTAGTTGGGGACCGCCATGAACTTGGCGTAGCAGGGCCGCCCAAGTATGGCGTGGTACGCGCCCCTGAATCCCACCACCTCGAAGGTGAGTGTCTCCTTGCGATAGTTGTCCGGCGTGCCGAACTAGACCGGCAGGTCGATCTGCCCAAGGGGCTGGACGCGCTTGCCCGGCGCGACGCCATGGAACGGCGTCGTGCTGGGCCGCAGCTGGTCCAACCCGATCCCCAGCAGGCGCAGCGTGTGCACGTAGAGGATGTTGAGGCTGCTGCCTCTGTCCATCAGGACCTTCGAGAACCGTGCGTTCCCGATGACTGGATCCACCACCAGCGGGTATTGACCCGGGTTGGGAATGCGGTTCGGGTGATCCTCGCGGCTGAACGTGATGGCGTCCTCCGACCAGTCGAGGAAGGAGGGAGGCGCCTTCTGCGGCGAGAACCTCGTGCCCTTCCCGCTTGCGCTGGCGGCTGGACATGTCGACGGTCGGCCCCCCGAAGATGAGGAAAACGTTCTCCACGGTGGGGAAGCCGCCGGCGTCGCCATCACCCCCGTCTTTCTTAGCCTCATCGTCCTTCGCGGCGGCGCGGCCATAGAACCACTTGAGCATGTCGCACTGCTCGAGGGTGTGGTTGACCGGCGTCTTGTGGTTGGGACATGGCTTTTTCAGCATGTCGTCGAAAACCCCTGGGCCTCGAGGGGCCGGTCGAAGGCCCCGTCGAGCCGGGTCAACAGCAAGAGCTTCGCCATCATCGTCGTCGTGCCCCTGATCGCGCGTCTCGCGGCGCGGCTTCTTTCCCTTCTTGCCCCGCTTGTTCTTTTGGCGGAGCTCCTTGGACTTGCTGCCCTCCGCGGGCGTATCGTCTGTCGGGGACAGCCCTAGGGGTCCCCTTAAACAACGGGGAAATCCTCACTTAAAACCCGCAACAAAGCCAAAACACAATTTGCCTAACCATGCAGAAAACGGCCCACGCCGCAGGGACCCCGACGGCCCATCAAGGCGGCCTTCTTGGAGATCCCCTCGAGCAGGCTCCGCCTCGCTCAAGGCTGCGCGCCCCCCTCAGGCGGGCTCCGCCCCGTTCGAGGGGTGGCACTTCCCTCGACCGGACTCCGCCTCGCTCGAGGGTCCGCTCCCCCTCGAGCGGGTTCCGCCTCGCTCGAGGGTACGTCCCGCCCTCGACCGGGGTCCGCCACGCTCGAGGGCGCCCCCCACGCGTGCGCGAGCCCCCCGTACACGGGCATTTAACGCCCAGACAAAGGCGGGACGGCGCCATCATGCGCCCGGGGCTCGCGCCCCGGTGCCGCCGCACCAACTCCCCAGGGAGGAGCCCATCCCCATCACTGTGGGGAGGGACTGTGCAGCGCGGCCGGTGTCAGTCCCGTGACGCCGTGTGCCTGCTCCAGTATGGCTAACGCGCCGAGCCCTCGAAGGGGGGCCGGATGCACCCTCGATTCACTTTCTTGTGACCCTACAGGGTTAGGTGGAGGCGCTAGGCCGGTGGAACACCATCCCTGCCACTGTAACAGCGTGGCCGCCATCCCCGCGCGTGCAACTCCAGCACTGTGAAGCGCGTCGGGAAGGGACGCCGTTTTACCTACTCCTGTGCCCCGTACAGGCCAACGTCAGCACCTCCCTCGAGCCTATCGGAGGACATCGCCATCATCCGCTGCCCTTCAACCCTCGAACCGCCACTGTTCGGGTACAAGGTTGGCCATGATGGCCAGATCGCCGCAAGGATCGTCCGGACGGCCGCCCATTCTACAGCATAGCACGTCGTGCTTCCCCACGTAGCTAGATAGCGCGGCGCGCATGTAATCCGCCTCCCCCTTGATCTATAAAAGGGGGGGCGAACCCCCCAGCCGCAGGGGACACAGACAGGAGCATACGAGACGTAGAGCAACAGATAACACACAGCGCACCACGTACTCATTCTCCAATTCTCCCACAATATCTTCAGCCACTTCACCAGGGACTTGGAAGCCACGCTTCCTCTCCCGCCTTGCTTGTAGCAGCCCCACTACAGGCACCCCCGGTGCTGAGCAATATAGTGCCGTGAGCACACCACTGCTGGACGTACGGCCCCCTCGGCCGGAACCAGGATAAATCCCGTGTCTCTTATTGCTTAGCATCGACCATTGAGGGATAGACCTCGGCGCTTTCTACTGGTTAGTGTCGGGACCATATTCCGCACCGACAGTTGGCGCCCACCGTGGGGCAATAGAGCGCCTAAGGTCATTCCGTCAACTCCCTCCATGGTGATCCGCACTGAGTACCGTGGTACACGGTACTGCATGGGTAGCTCGGACCCCCTCCCAGCCGGGTTCGAAATTCGCTTCGGGGACCTGAAATTTCAGGCCACGGGGAACGGCTATCTCATGCGCCTCACCAACCGTGAGGAACTCCGCGCGCGGCGCCAGGCCAGGTCAGCTCCGGCCCCCGCCGCACACACCACCACGGCGCGGCGCCCGCAGGCACGGATGCCGCGGGCCCGTCGACGCCACAACGCCGCCGTCGCTCCGGGCGGCGTTCGCGCCGGGCGCGGTCCGAGCGGCGGCGGGCCGAGCGCGCCGCCACTCGCCGCGGCGCGCCCGCCGTCACGACCGCCACGACCCCGACGGGACGGCGCACGCTCTCGGACCGCGCATCCCCATCGGGCTGCGTGGCGCTACGTCGGCCCACAACGCCAACGTCAACACCACGATGCGCAGGGTTCCGCCTGGCCGCCACGTCTTCGTCGCCAGGGACCCCGGCGCCTCAGCAGGGGACGAATCGTCCCTGGGCTCCCTCGACGCGTTGCCACCTGCCAACCGCCACGGGTACGCGGAGTGGGACTTCTCCGGCGTGCCGGACCCAGTCATGTTCCGGCGTTTTCTTGACGCTACGGATTACTGGTTCGGCTGCTCCGACGACTCCAGCACCGGGAGTTATGATCCCGCGCGGGAGTGCTACGCCGTCATCACCAACGACCCGGCCAATGCCGCCGGTGCGGTGGGCGCAGGAGACGGGGAAGTCACGCCTGCCCCAGGGATCGCCACGCGCCTGGCCGCGGGGCCAAGCGCTTCGCCGGGGCCGACGCCGACGCACGCTGGCCCAAGCCCGCGAGCTCGAGGCCAAGCTGGCGGAGGAATACCGGACGGTGCGGCTGCTCCGCGCCTCAATGGCAGGGGAAGCCTCCGCGCGTGGCGAACGCGCACGGGAGCTGGGCCGACAGGTCCGCGACCGCATCAACACCGTCCCCAACGTCGACAACGCGGACGCGCCCCGCGGGCGAGCCAAAAGCTCATCACCGCCGCGACGCTGCTGCGGGCCATGCCGGCACCCTCGACCCCCGAGGCTCGAGACCTGCACCGCGAGGTGCAAACTCTCATCGAGCAAGCGGCCGTCCAGCAGGCCGAGAGCTCGGCCTCACGCATCCGCCAACAGGGGGATGCGCGGGACGACGAGGCTGCACCAGGAGGCGAACCCTCGGTCCACGCAGGAGGACCGGCGGGGCGACCCGCCGACCAAGGACGCACGCCGGCCAAGGAGCGGCTCCTTGACGCACGCAGGGCGCTGGATGGCGACGCCCGCAACGTCATCAACGCCAGGCGCACCCGGGCCAGGCGGACGCACGGGCGCAGGGGGCTACCACCCTCGACGGGGTGGACGCTACGACGGCCGGCGAGGACCGCTCCCCGACGCCGAGCCCCCCGTGCACCCGTGTGTTCAACCGGGAGATCCGCGCGGCGGCGTTCCCCCAACGCTTCCGCCAACCCTCGACCATCGTCAAGTACAACGGGGAGACGGACCCCCGCGTGTGGCTCAACGACTACCGCTTGGCTTGTCAGCGGGCGGGGCCACCGGGCCGACGAGGTCATCATCCGCAACTTGCCCCCGCATCTCGGCGACGCGGCCCGACATGGCTCGAGCACTTGCCCGCTAGCCAAATCCACAACTGGGATGATCTGGTCCGCACGTTCGTGGGCAACTTCCAGGGCACGTACGTGCGCCCCGGAAATTCGTGGGACCTGCGCTCCTGCACACGAAGCCCGGCGAGTCGCCGCGGGACTTCATACGGCGCTTCTCCAAGTGCTCGCACTGAGCTCCCCAGCGTGGCGCAGTCCGAGATCGTGCACGCCTTCCTCGAGGGCACCACGTGCCGAACCTCGTGCGGGAGCTGGGACGCAGCCCGCCCGCGGACTCCAACGAGCTGTTCGACATCGCCACCAGCTTCGCCTCCGGAGAAGAGGCCGTGGGGGCGATCTTCGACGGCAAGAAGGGCAAGCGCTCGGAGGACGCGCCCGCGGAGGGCAACAAGTCCAAGGAGCCCCACCGCAACGACAAGCGGGGCAAGAAGGGGAAGAAGCCGCGCCGCGAGGCGCGCGAGCAGGGGCGCGACGGCGGTAATGCCGAGGCCCTCGCTGTTGACCCGGCTCGACGGGGCCCTCGACCGGCCCCTCGAGGCCCGGGGGTATTTGACGACATGCTAAAAAAGCCATGTCCTTACCACAAGACCCCAGTGAACCACACCCTTGAGCAGTGCGATATGCTCAAGAAGTTCTATGGCCGTGCCGCCGCGAAGGAGGCAGAGGCCAAGAAAGACGGAGGCGATGGCGACGCAGGCGGCTTCCCCGCCGTCGAAAATGTGTTCCTCATCTTTGGGGGGCCAACCGTCGACATGTCGACCCGCCGCCGCAAGAAGGAGCGGCACGAGGTCCTCGCCGCGGAGAGGGCACCTCCGTCCTTCCTCAATTGGTCGGAGGACGCCATCACCTTCAGCCGGGAAGACCACCCGAACCGCGTCCCCAACCCGGGCCAGTACCCGCTGGTGGTCGACCCCATCATCGGGAACGCACGGTTCTCGAAGGTCCTCATGGACGGAGGCAGCAACCTCAACATCCTCTACGCGCATACGCTGCGCTTGATGGGGATCGGGCTGGACCAGCTGCGGCCCGAGACGAAGCCATTCCATGGCATTGCGCCGGCAAGCGTGTCCAGCCCCTCGGGCATCGACCTCGCCGCCTTGGTTTGGCACCCCGAAGAATTTCCGCAAGGAGACCCTCACCTTCGAGGTGGTGGGGTTCAAGGGGGCCTACCACGCTATACTTGGGCAACCCTGTTACGCCAAATTCATGGCGGTCCCCAATTATACCTACCTGAAGATGAAGATGCCGGGACCAAACGGCGTCATCACCGTCGGCTCGTCCATCGAGCACGCATTCGACTGCGACTTCGAGTGCGTAGAACACGCAGAGGCACTGGCGCTGGATGAAGCGCTGGTGAACACTTTGGAGAAGATGGTCAACGAAGACCTCGACTCCGCCGCCAAGCACGCCGCACCTTCGAGGCCGCAGCGAAGGCACCAAGGGGGTCCCCCTCGACCCTTCAGCCCCCGAGGGCAAAGCGTTGAGGGTCAGCTCCGCCCTCGATCCCAAATAGGAAGTGGTGCTCGTCGACTTCCTCCGCGCCAACGCCGACATCTTCGCGTGGAGCCCCTCGGATATGCCAGGCATCCCGAGGGAGGTCGCCGAGCACTCCCTTGACATCCTGCCTCACGCCCGTGCCGTGCAGCAACGGCTGCGCCGCTTCGACGAGGAGCGGCGACGGGCAATCGGAGCGGAGCTGCGGAAGCTTCTCGAGGCCGGATTCATCAAGGAGGTGTTCCACCCAACGTGGCTAGCAAACCCCGTGCTTGTAAAGAAAAAGAATGGGAAGTGGCGGATGTGTATAGACTACACTAGTCTTAATAAATCATGTCCTAAAGTTCCTTTTCCTTTGCCACGCATTGATCAAATCGTTGATTCAACGGCTGGGTGCGAATTACTTTGCTTCCTTGATGCCTATTCCGGGTACCACCAAATAAAGATGAAAGAGTCTGACCAGCTCGCGACTTCATTCATCACACCGTTCGGGACGTTCTGCAACGTCACGATGCCATTTGGCCTCAGAAACGCGGGTGCAACATACCAGCGTTGCATGCAGCACGTTTTTGGGGATCACATCGGGCGGACGGTCGAAGCATACGTGGACGACGTCGTCGTAAAGACCAGGAAGGCGGACGACCTGGTTGGCGACCTTGGCATCGCGTTCGGCTGCCTACGGGCCAATGGGGTCAAGTTAAACCCCAAAAAGTGTGTCTTTGGAGTGTCGCGGGGCATGCTCCTGGGATACATTGTCTCCCAGCGGGGAATCGAGGCCAACCCTGAAAAGGTTGCAGCCCTCGAACGAATGGGTCCGATCCGGGACCTCAAAGGGGTGCAGAAGGTGTTGGGGTGCCTCGCCGCCTTGAGCCGCTTCATCTCGCGGCTCGGTGAGAAGGGCCTGCCCCTCTACCGCCTACTCAAGAAGCACGAGCGCTTCTCCTGGACCACCGAGGCCCAGGATGCGCTCGACAAGCTGAAGGCGTCTCTAACGCACGCCCCGATCCTCACGCCGCCGCAAGACGGCGAACCCCTGCCCGCTCTACGTGGCCGCAACCACCCAAGTGGTCGGCCGCCGTGATCGTCGTGGAGCGCACGGAGGAAGGGCACGCCTTGCACCGTACAGCGGCCGGTTTACTACATCAGCGAGGTCCTGTCAGACACGAAGACGCGCTACCCCCAGGTCCAGAAGTTGCTGTACGCGGTAGTCCTTGCGCGACGCAAGCTCCGCCACTACTTCGAGGCCCACCCCGTCACGGTGGTTTCCTCCTTCCCACTAGGGGAGATCATCCGCAACCCCGACGTCGCGGGCAGGATCGCCAAGTGGTCCATGGAGCTGATGGGCGAGACGCTCGCCTACGCCCCGCGCAAGGCTGTCAAATCCCAAATTTTGGCTGATTTCGTCGCCGAATGGACGGACACGCAGCTACCGCCGCCGCAAATCCAAGTGGAGTGTTGGACTCTGTTCTTCGACGGCTCGGTGATGAAAACAGGGGCGGGCGCGGGCCTGCTCTTCGTGTCACCCCTCGGGGAACACATGCGGTACGCGGTGCGCCTCCACTTCCCCGCGTCTAACAATATGGCCGAATACGAGGCCCTCCTCTGCGGCCTCAAAATCGCCATTGAGTTAGGCGTCAAGCGCCTCGACGTGCGGGGGGGCTCGCAGCTCGTAATCGATCAGGTCATGAAAAACGCGAGCTGCCATGACGACAAGATGGAGGCCTACTGCAAAGCCATGCGAGCCCTCGAGGACAAGTTCTACGGCATCGAGCTCAACCATGTGCCCCGCCGGTACAACGAGAAGGCGGACGAGCTCGCCAAGATTGCGTCCGGGCGGATCACCGTCCCCCCGAACGTTTTCGCGCGCGACGTCGCTCAACCCTCGGTCGTCTTCGAGCCCTACCCCTCGAGTCACGACGAACCCTCGGGGGCTCCCTCGAATCCAGCGGGTGCGGAACCCATGGACGAGGACCCCTCGAACGAGGCGTACGTGCTCTCCCTCCTCGAGGGGTATGGCTCCCACGAGGCCGACGTGATGGACATCGAGCCGGCTCCTGTCCAAGCGGACTGGCGCGAAAAATACATCGCCTGGATCGCTAGAGGGGAACTCCCCGCGGACCGGGCCGCGGCCAGGCGCATCGCCAGGATGGCCAAGTCTTTTGCCCTCGTTGACGGCGAGCTGTACAAGCGCGCCGCCTTCGGCATCCTACAGCGGTGCGAGCTCCTGCGGGACATCCATGCGGGGATCTGCGGCCACCACGCCGCGCCCCGCACCCTCGTCGGCAACGTGTTCCGCCAGGGCTTTTACTGGTCCACTGCGGTCGCGGACGCTAGCGAGGTCGTGCGCACCTACGAAGGGTGCCAGTTCTATGCCCGCAAGTCCAACTTACCCGCCCATGCCCTGCAGACCATCCCCGTAACGTGGCCGTTTGCCGTGTGGGGGCTGGACATCGTCGGGCCCCTGCGGAAGGCGCCCGGGGGCTTCACCCACTTGTTGGTCGCGATCGACAAATTCTCCAAGTGGGTGGAGGTGCGCCCCATCACGAATCTAAGGGCGAGAGCGGTGGTAACATTCTTCACCGACATCGTCTACCGCTTTGGAGTGCCAAACTCCATCATCACCGACAATGGGTCCCGCTTCACGGGCGGGAAGTTCTTGGAGTTCGCGACAAGTTCCACATCCGCGTGGATTGGGCACCGTGGCGCATCCACGACCAACGGCCAAGTAGAGCGTGCCAATGGCATGATCCTACGGGGCCTAAAACCCGAATTTTCGACCGACCGAACAAATGCGGGCGAAAATGGCTCCAAGAGTTACCCGGCGGTTGTGTGGAGCCTAAGGACCACCCCCGAGCGAGCCACTGGGTTCACCCCGTTTTTCCTAGTCCATGGCGCGGAGGCCGTCCTCCCCACGGACTTAGAATACGGATCGCCCAGAGTTCGAGGCCATGACGAGGACGCCAACCAGCGAGCCCGCGAGGACTCGCTGGATCAGCTGGACGAGGCACGCCTCGTGGCCCTGATGCATTCTGCGAGGTACCAACAGTCCCTCAGGCGCTACCAAGCACGCAAGATACACCGGCGGGATTTCAGCGAAGGGGATCTGGTCCTAAGGCTACGCCAAGACAACAGAGGGCGCCACAAGCTGTCGCCCCCATGGGAGGGACCCTACGTCGTGGTGAAGGTACTCAAGCCCGGCACGTACAAGCTGGCCAACGAGGACGGTGAAGAGCTCACCAACGCTTGGAACATCCAACAGCTATGTCGTTTCTACCCATAGTTAGGATTCCCAAGCATTTTTTGTTGTAAAAATCATATGGCCAACGCCCCAGTTGGTGACAACTATGTAAACACCTCAAATCTAATGGAAAGGGCAACTCGGCTTTCCCCTGAATCCCAATTTACCCTCGGGGGCTACTGCGGGGGGCACCCCCCCCCCCAAAATGGTCCCATTTTTGCGCAAAAATAAAACAACTCACACGCGCTAAGTTTGTTTCCTACTTCAATCTCGAGCAACGATTCGAACATGGCGCAGGCGGCCTAACGGAAGGAGCGCGCGAGTCAGAGATAGCCCACGCCGCGAGGATACGGCCCTTCTCTCTCGCCTCCAACCCAGCAGGCCCCCCGCGAAAATCGAACTCCCCTAAGTAAAATCTACTCTGGAAGAAGGAGAAACAAAAAAGCGCAATAAGAAAAAGATTTCATTTCGTATCAACAAATGTTTACGACTGAGATAATGTGCTTATTTACAAGGCCGCATGGCCAGAATACTGATACACGAACAAAAAACGGGCCTAGCGCCCAAATGTCTTCAGGCGGGTGGGGCGGCAGCGTCAGCGGCATCCGGGAAGAGGAACTCCTCGAAGGCTTCGGCGAGTGACCCGGCGGCATCGGCGGCGAGCGCATCCACACGCTCCATCGCCACCTCGTCCTCGACGCCCTCGGGAACGATGTAGCCCTCCGCCAGCGCCTCGAAGTTGACCTCGTAGTTGGACCGCACCACTCCGAGGGCCTTCTGGACGCCCAGATGCAGCGCCGGCGCATCCGCTCGGTGACGTGACCGCCAAGGGCGCGCGGGCGGCGGGCGCGAGCCGGCGCGGCCGTGCTTCGCCCTCCTCCACGGCACGGCAGGTCTCGAGGGCCGCACCGCACAGCTCCCGCAGCTCCTGCTCGGAGGAATTGTAGGAAGCCTGCAACGCCTCGGCCCGTTCAGCTGCATGCCCCAGGGCGGTGCGCAAGCCTGGAATCGCCAAGACAGGAAAGAAATCAGAAAGGGGGAAGCGAGCCCTCTAACAGAAAAACCAACAAGGCAAGAGTCAAACAGTGGCTCACCTTCGACTTGCTTCCTCTCCATCTCGAAAGCGCGGCGCTCGGCCTCGACCGCCAGCTCGAGACGCTTGATGGCCTCGCCCTGCTCCTAGAGGGCCAGCTCTTGGTTTGCGCTCGCAATGCTGAGCACAATGAGCTCGCCCTCGGTCTTGGAGAGCTTGTCGTCCCGCTCCGCCAATGACTTCTGCGCCGCCTCGCGAGCAACGCGCTCCTGCTCCAGCGCCGTCCGGGCGTCGACGAGGGAGGCCTGCTCCTGCTGGAGCCGCCCCTCAGCCCCTTGGCGGGCGGTGCGCTCCTGCAGAGCCGCTCCTCGGCCGACGACGAGCGCCGCGGCCTTGGCGTCGTGGGCGACCTTCAAGTCGTCGGCCTCCTTGGCCCGCCGCTCCCGGCCGCGCGCGCCCGCTCCTCGGCCGGCGCTGCTGCGCCTGCGCCCCCTCGAGCGACGAGCGGAGCCCCCGGTTCTCACCGCGAACGTTGGCCACCTCCGCCTCCCAATTGGTTGCCAGCGTCCGCATCTTCTCCAAGTCTGAGCGCGCCTGCCACAGCGCCTCATCACGATCGATGAGGGCTGTGCAGACCCGCTCGAGGCTCGAGCGGCGCGCTGGGTCCTGCCTTGAGCTCTCGGGGAGTTCGTCGCGCCAGGCCATGGCCCGGTACGCCAGCCAGCTGTCCGGGGACCTGAGGGCGTCAGCAAGCGCGTCGAAAGCGCTGCACCGCTCCCGGAGCTGGTGGACCTCGGCGTTCACCCGGTCGAAGGCGTCGTACTTGTCGTGGGCGCGGCGCTCGAGCTCCTGGCACCCACACATCAAAACCCGTAAGCGCTACGGCACAGAGGCAGCACACAAAAATGAGAAAGAAGAGAACGGGCAACCACGCCCTACCTGGAAGACGCGCCATGCAGGGCCGCCATGGACCCGCAGCGCCTCGTTCAGCGCGCGGTCGAGCGTGGCGCCGTGGCTCCGGAGCTCGCCCCAGAGCTCCTGCTCCCCCCGGGCATCAGCAAACGCTGGGGGATCGTCAACGGCCCCCTCCACCTGGGCGGGGTGGCCGGCGCAGGAGGACGAGGCCTCGGCACCGTGTCCTCGGTCCCCCGCCACCATGTGTCCCTCGTGCCGCCTCACGAGGGCCCCCTCCTGGGGCTCGGGGGAGCGTGTGGGCAAGCTAGCCCACTGATCCCACCCGGGCGGCGGGGAGTCGTCATCCGGGACCTCCACCACCTCCGCCGGGAACCGCCGGCGGGCACCGGCCCTTGCGCCGCCTCCACCGTGCCTCCACTTGCGCCTCCATGGCCGCGAGGTGCCCGACGCGGCGCCGCGGCGACCACCTCCGGCCGCGCCTCTGCGACCACGGGCGCCGCCACGGGTTGCACCCGCTCCGCCTCCTCTGCAACCGGCGCCACGGACCGCGCCTCCGTAGCAACGACCTCCGCGGGCCGCGCCTCGCCACGGCCGCCGCCGCGGCCCGTCCCCACAATGGCCGGCGCCGGTCGCTCCTTAGTGACCGCCGGCCGCGCCCGCGGCGGCCGATCCGCCGGCCGAGGCCTCGAAACCTCGGCCGGGCTTTGCGAGCTCTCGCCCGCCGCCGCCGTGCTTGCCCCCGCCCGCTACGCCCTCGACGAGCGCCGCCGGGTGGGGATGGACGCGTCCGTCCTCAGCACCTTGGCCGGTGCGAGGGGAGGCACGGTTGGCACCACCCTGCGCAGGCACAAACAGAGGATTAGAACGCCTGATCGTCAAGAAATCAAACCGAGCTGGAGAACGAGCCCCTTACCTCGAAGAGGAAAAGGCGCGCTTCCTTTTCCTCGAAGCCTCAGCGGATGAGGCCGCGCGCGCCGCCGCCCTCGCTTCCCCGACGTCGCCACCGCGCGCGCGGGCCCCGCGCGCGCGCGCGCGCGCGCCGCGCCCCCCCCCCCCCCCCCCCGTGCGCGTCGGCGCCTCCGCGCGCGCGCGCCGCCCCGATGTCGATTGTCCGGCGGCGGGCGGCGGAGCCCGCCCCAGGCGATGCCGCCCTTGCCGCCGGAGCCGGCTCCGGCGACGGGGGCGAGGGCTCCCACCTATCAGAGGGGCCCCGCCCCTCAGCCTCTTCCTCTTCGTCCTCCTCCGAGGACGAGTACTCCTCGGTCCCCGGGGAGGAGAGCCCCAGCTCTTCGCGCCGCCGGTACTCCGCGTTCCGCCGCTCACGGCGCTCGTTGTGCCGCCTCGCGCGCTCCCTCCTGCGCGCCGCCCGCTCCTGCTCCCGCTGCTGCGCCGCCCGACCAAGCGCACGGGAGTCGGGGGTGGGCGGAACGGACTTCGAGGCGGTAAAGCTCACCAGCTGCATACAGGAACATCAAGGACGCGTCAGGAGGCAGAAGCAACACCAAGAACTAAAACAAAATCAAGAATCACACTCACCAGTGGGCCGGTGGGGAGCATCTCGAGGTCCCATGGGGTCCGGTCCGGATGCATCGGCATCCGTGTGTCGACGGCGTTCCGCACCCGGGTGAGCGCATACGGCCGCCCGAGGGGGTCGGGGAGCATCCGCGACCTCGCCAGCTCGACGGGGTTGGCCGCCTCCGTCATCTCGTAGATGCAGAGCGGCCTCTCCATCAGAGGCACGATCCGCCGGTGATGGAGGAAGGCGAGGACGCCCAACGCGGTCAGCCCCTGTGCCGCCAGGCTCTTCAGGGCGGCCAGGACCGAGTCCTGCCGCCTTCGATGCTGGGGAGTGGACACCCCGTAGCCCCAAGAGCTGGGCTTCTCCTTGAACACCCGACCGGTGTAGGGGGGAGGCCGGGCTCGGCGTTGCGCAAGTAGAACCATCCCCGCTCCCAGCCGGCGTTGTTCGTCGTCATGGTGCAGGGGATGTAGTCGTCCTTGAACTGCCCCCGCAGGGCAAGCGACATCCCGCCGGCGCGCACCACGCGGCGGGTCCTCGGCTCCGTCGTGGGCTGCGTGAAGAGCTCCGCGCGGAAGAGGTGTACCCAGAGCTCCCAGTTGACTGGGATCCCCAGGTACCCCTCGCAGACGCCCACGAACGTGGCCGCCTGCGAAATCGCGTTGGGCGCGAAGTTGTGCAGCTCCACGCCGTAGTAGTGGCACAGCGCCCGCATGAAGCGGCTCGCCGGCGCATTGAAGCCTCGCTCGTGGAAGCGGATAAAGCTCACCACGTAGCCTTCCGGCGGGTTGGGCGCGCGGTCCCCCGCCGGCGGCACTATCCACTCCCCGCCGGCGGCCATCCTCGTTCGCCGCCAGTGGCGGCGGCGACCGCCGCCAAGGGCCAGTGGAGTCACCATTGACCGCTCCCAGGCGTACGGGTCAAGGATCGTGAGGGGCGGAAGCGGTGCCATGAGAAGAAGGCAAAGGAATGCGAGAGCGGAGGACGAGAAACTGAAGAAGAGCTCTAATGGCGACACCGCACGGTGGCAAAGGCGAGGCGAAGACGAAGGCACAAGGGGCTGGAATGGTGAGGCGCTAAGGTAAAAAACCGCCGTCTCCCCCTCCCCTCAGATTTATAAGCCGTGGGCGAGCTCTCCGGGGCGGATGTCTCGCGCGCATTAACTGCAGGGAATCTTCTCTTCACGCCGACGAACGGGACCCACCACGACCGCAGTGGCCACATCACCGCGGACGGGCCATCATCACGGCGAAGACTTGCAGGGACCGAGGCAAGCGGTCACGTCCGCCTGCCACGCCGCCCACTACGCGCGCGCGCGGCCGCAACGCCTAAAAAGGCGCGCCCGCGTTGCAAAACCGCAGCCTCGACTGTGAGGCATTTAATGACCCGGTCCCTTGCCAAGCAAGGAGAACCCTCGAGCGGGGCGAACCCCTGGCTCGAGACAAAGACAGCCCTCGAAGGGACATCGGCGTGAGAAGGCCGCCCGGGCCTCGCTGAAGTAAGCGAGGCACCGCGGGCACCCATGCCACGCAAAACCCTCGAGCGGCACGAGCCCTTGGCTCGAGACGATGACAGCCCTCGAAGGGACATCGGCGTGAGAAGGCCGCCGGGGCACCGCGTGAAGTAAGCGGGCACCGCGGGCACCCATGCCACGCAAAACCCTCGAGCGGCACGAGCCCTTGGCTCAAGACGATGTCAGCCCTCGAAGGGACATCGACGTGAGAAGGTCGCTCGGGGCTCGCTTGAAGTAAAGCGGGCACCGCGGGTACCCATGCCACGCAAAACCCTCGAGCGGCACGAGCCCCTGGCTCGAGACAATATCAACTCTCTAAAAAGGGCACATGCGTGAGAAGGTCGCCGGGGCACCGCTGAACTAAAGCGGGCACCACAAGCACCCATGCCGCGCTGTGCTACCAACCAGCGCCTCGAGGGCTGGCTCGCCCAGACCCCTCGACGGCCGCAAACGCAAAAGACGGGGCCGCCCAGGCGCCGCCCCGCACGGCCCTACTGATCAGAGGTTCGAAGCCTGACCCTCGACGGGTTCGAACAGGCGCCTCAGACCGCAGAGTCAAGGACGACGAAGGCACGCACATTCAAGCCGTTCCTCGAGCCCTTCGGCTCGAGGGTGCCCCACATGTCGTGTTCGAGAGCCAGCGAGGGCAGCTAGCCGGGGGATCCCACCGAGGGAGAGCTTCCGCGCCCTCGGTCCCTATCGAACGGGACCGAGCCCCACCTAGCAAACCCACGCAAGCGCTTCCATGGACGTGTCTCTGGACCACGCAGCCTACCCTTATCGAACGGGGCATGGGCATCCACTCGAACCACCCACTAGCAGCTCAAAGAGGAATCCGCAATTCGCGACCCGCTCGATGGGGGTTGCGGAAACCTCACCCTCCATCCCGCGGAGGGACGGCGAGGGCGCGTTAAGAAACAAGTCGTAAAGCTCTACCCAATCGCCTCGAACGGGCCCAGGCTCGGGGGTTTAACGCACGGCTACACCTCCTTGGCCTGCACCCGCCGGAGACAGCGCCAGCAGCGCGTGCGTCACCGAAGCCGGCTGAGACACTGCCAATGCAGGTTGAAACATGTGCCACGCCCTCTGACCAGCTCTCGCGGTTAACCCCTGCAGGAGCACCCACACTCCTGCAGGGCTTCGGGGGCTAGACCCGCGGGTCCGCTGACGCGGCCCCACGGAAAGCATTCGCAAAACAAGGAGGGAAGAACGTCCTATCAGTACAACGCTTGCCCTTCTTGCCGTCGAAGATCGCCCCCACCGCCTCCTCGCCTGAGGCAAAGCTGGTGGCGATGTCGAACAGCTCGTTCGAGTCGACCGGCGGGCTGCGCCCGAGCTCGCTCGCACACAAGATCCCGGCATGTGGCGCCCTCGAGGAAGGCGTGCACGATTTCGGACTGTGCCACGCTTGGGAGCTCCGTACAACGCTTGGAGAAGCGCCGTATGAAGTCCCGGAGCGATTCGCCGGGCTTCTGGGTGCAAGAGCGCAGGTCCCAGGAGTTCCCAGGGTGCACATACGTGTGAAAGGACCTTGATGTTGCCTAGAGGGGGGGGTGAATAGGCGAGCCGACCAATTTAAACTCTTTCTCCCCAAACACTTGAGTTGACAGTGCTTCACCGGTCAGACCGGTGGTGGCGACCGGTCAGACCGGCAGGCACTGGGCTTCACAGGGGACACCGGTCAGACCGGTGCGCCTCACCGGTCAGACCGGTGTAACACAGAGAACCTGCAAAAACAACTTCAAGCACCTCTTGGCTTCTAGCACGAACCAAACTTATGGTGTGTCCTTTATAGATGATCACAAGCAGAGTAATGAGCCCTGCACACACAAGTAACACACCCAAGTAGATCGAAGCGGAAGCAAATGTAATATGCTAGAAAAAACAACTTAGAGAGTCGGACCACACGAAGAATCAAGGATTTGTTTCCCGAAGTTCACCACCCACTGAGGAATGGCTACATCTCCGTTGAGGAGCTTGTAAGGGAAGATTCCCACAACAAGTCGGGTCTCTTTCAACCACTTTCCTCCTTTCCACTAAGGTGATCTTTTCCACGAAGAGGCAAGATCGCAGCCCTTACAAACTTCCCGCTGCTCACCACAACCTTGGGAGCTAGCCGGCGACACCTAGCCATCTAGGAGGCAAACGTCCAAGAGTAACAAATGCTTCAAAGATTGTAGACGCGAAACCAAAGTGCTCAAGCTATGGAAATTTCTCTTGTTAGCTCACTAGATCGCTCTTAAGCTCACTTTCTCAACCCAACACAAAGAAGATGGCTTGAATCCACAAATCTCACAAAGAGATGGTTGGGGAGAGCCACTAAGGCTTAGAGCTAGTTAGAAATGGCTTGGGACCTCAGCAAACTCACTAGAAACAGCAACCCTCACTTGAAGAAGGCTTGGGGTATTTATACCTCTCAAAGGAGAAAACTAGCCGTTAGTCCCCGGGTGGCACCGATCAGACCGGTGCCCCACACTGGTCAGACCGGTGTTCGAAAAACTAGTTGTTGGGCTAGCGGCACCGGTCAGACCGGTGCCTCTGACCGGTCAGACCGATCAGGCCCGAGATAACCCCAAAACCTCTTTTCAAAGAAACTAGCACTTCACCTCCAAGATGAAGTGACCCAGGTTAGGTTAGGAGGGTTTGTTAGCACACTCTAAGGCTAGATCTCACTTAGGTCAGCTAAAGAGCACTTTGACTTGGTCAACTCGCTAAGATGCATCCCTCTTGATAGTACGGCATACCTATACTCAAGAAAAGAATAAAAGAGCTTTGTTAACCTCTTGAGCTTGAACAACTTCAAATCTTGCCATACTTGAACAATATCCACTTGAGGGCTTTCATCATAGCCTTTGACTTGAGCACGTCCATACTTGAGCTAGTGACTTAGGATCTTTCTTTATAGCATTTGAATGCACACTTGGATCCATGGTCACTCCATATTGCCAATCTTAACAAGTTGATGACTCGCAAAGCTTTCCTCGGTTAAGGTTTGAATATGATACTTGAAGACCCCACGGATGCTAGACCTTCACCTTAGCAAAACACTAATGGCGGCTTAGCTACGGCCCCAAAGATTACTTAGTCCCTCACCCTAGACATCTCGGTTGATCTCTTCATCACTTATCCAATCCACTTTGAGTTCTACTTTGCTTCATGCACAATTAACCTTTCATTTGAAAAACCATGCTTCAAATGCTTGATCTTGATTGACAACGGATATGCAAGCTTCAAATTTTAGAACCATAGTGTGTACACTCATCATCTTGTTCCCTTTCAATAACCTCATGAAGTCTTGCACCATATACTTGTCTTTGTAAATGTGAGCCATAAAATACATCCATAATTAAGATACTTCAATGGTTTCTCATGAATCTATAAAGAAAACCTGCTCACAATCTTAGACAAAATCATTAGTCCTTTAATCGCCTTGTCATTCAATTCACCAAAATCCACTTAGGGGCCTAGATGCACTTTCAATCTCCCCCTTTTTGGTGATTGATGACAATTCGATTAAAGCTTACAAATGAAACATTAAAGCTCATTTAGATTCTTAGATATAGCTAGAGCTCCCCCTTAATTTGTGCTTTGAGTTGAATTTCAAAAGGTTGGCCTTAAATGCCATTAGCACAAATTTGGAAGAAAAAATGTGTGAGCTCCCCCTATATCTTAGAATCAGTGGAGTGCAACATGTGTGAACGACAAAATAAAATCCGTGATGCGTATGACAAGATATGCACAAAGCAAAAGGAAATGTACTGGCTAGGCAGCACCGGTTAGACCGGTGCTACTGACCGGTCAGACCGGTCAGGTCCAGCCAACACACACAACTGGGCGGCACCGGTCAGACCGGTGCCCCTGACCGGTCAGACCGGTCAGGTCCAGTCAGCACACAAAGCAACAAAGGTGCGTGCTATCTGGTCCAAGGTGATCATGCGAGGGTTGCAAGCTGGTTTAGATCACTTTGCTCCATTTAGCCAACACAAACAAACACCATTCAATTTATGCATCACAAACTAGCAATAAAGTCGCTTAGATATTACAATAAGGTTCAAACACACAGTAGCACTCACACAAATGTTCTCAAGTCCACTAAGATAAAGTTCTAACTTATTACATGGCTTCTCTCAACAGCCAACAGGCACCGGTCAGACCGGTGCAACACTGACAGCACAGACTTGTGGCTTCAATCTCGAATCTTCTCCCCCTTTGTCATCAAGCATCCAAGAAGGGCCTGGAGAAGAAGCAGCTGCCGATCACTGTCCTTGAGATCTGTCTCTCGGGTGAGAGCTCCCTCCTATTTGAGATTTGTCAAGAATCCAATGCAAAGGAGAGTTTAGGTAAATAGACTCCGAGACAGTGATTTGAGATGGATGAGCTATGGGTGCGCTATGTTTACCGTAGAAATAGGGATTTTAGCCAAAGATCTCGGCGGAGAAGCGAGCACCCCAATCTTGTACTTGCTCGGGAGGTGGTGGAGGTGGGGGTGCTTGCTCTTCTTCCATGAAATGAGACGATCCTGCCACATCCGGAGGAGGAGGTACAAATGGTGGAGGTGGAGGAGGAACCGATGAGGACGATCCTTGCCCTTGCTCGGACTCGAAGAACATGGGCCCATATTGGTTAATCATGTCGGAGTTGGCCCATCCTCTCATCCTTTCCTCAAAGGACGGTATCTCAACCTGTGGAGACTCTGGAGATGGTGGAGACCGAGGAGGTTGAAAACCTTGGGCATTGTGCATTAGCTTCATCGTGTCCCTCATTTGCTTGTTAGCCCTTCTCGACTTTTGTTGCTCAACTTGGATGTCATGCTGGCTCCTGCACATCCCAAATATGAAGTTGAGAAACTTCCGCAAAGGAGAGGTGGACCTGCATGGCCTGTCGGGCTGCCAGCCACCCCACCGGTCAGACCGGTGCTCAGCACCGGTCAGACCGGTGACGGTCTGAGCCCCTGCCCGAGGCAGATCTGGCCGAGCTGCTCCCTCCTCAAATATTTTTTCCTCATGTCCAGGTGCATGCTCAACTCTAGGTGAAGGAAACCGAGGATTCTTGCTAGGATTGAGCTTCAGAGGCTTGTGTGTCACATTTTTAGGAAACTCCGTCTTTGCAACCTTTTCAATCATGTACATGATATAAGGACTATAGCTGCAAATCTTCTTGGGGTCCTCGGATAAGTGCTTAATCTCTTGCCAAATGAAATCCCCAACACAAAACTCCGGAGCTCCCGGCCTCAAAGCAACCATCAAGTTTTTCTGAAATTTTGTGATCTCTGAGGGGTTTCCATCTCTAGGTGTAATAGACACCCTAAGGAGCCTATTTAGGACAGCAAATTGGGTGTAGAGATTCTTCACCTTCCCATAGTTGGCATGCTCACCTCGAGGGTACATAACATCCAAAGCATCCTTCTCGAGCTCTCTCTCATCATGGAGCTTCCTTAACTCCCCATCTCCCGCCATGATCCCAAAGCACCTCAAAAATCTATGGAAAGTGATGGAGTACTTTTGGCCATTAGTCATCCAAGTCATAGCCCTATCGGTCTCAATGTACCCAAAGTGAACTGTGGCATAGAACTGGGCTATGATCTCCTTGTTCCAATCTTGTTGGAACCCCATAAGTGTTTTGACCCTTTGCCTCTCACAGTTGCTGATTACTTCATCAAAAATCGGGTCACCTTTTCTAGCCATGTGCTCCCAATCCACATATTGTGCCTTGTGAGTGATTTTGGGCTTCTTAATGATTACCGTGGCATAGTAATCCTGCTGAAACTTGGCCCAAAACCTCGGGTCCGATGCGGTCTTACCCTCCTCATATGGGTTCTTATCCCTCAACTTCTTTAGGGCCTTGGTCATGCCTGCCCCGTGATACTTTACTAGCCTGTCAGGATAGATATAAGTGGGTGGCGTGATCTTTAATCTACCCTGGTCATCGTCATCCTCGTCCATGGCATCCACATCCTCTTCCTCATCCTCCTCATCCTCATCCTCAGCCTCGTCGCTGTCAGACCCAGCCTCCTGGTGCCTTCTCAGCTCATACTGACCCGGAAAGGTCTCATCCTCAACATTATCATCGCTGCTAGTCCCGGTGTCACCTCCTAGGTCAGGATCCTCTGCACTTGCATGAGATGAGTGATGTCTCAACCTCTTGCCGCTGACGTTGATGGTGCTGCCCCCTTCCCCAAATTCACCGGGCATAGCTCCTCGGTGAGAATGCACCTCTTCTCTTCTTTTCTTTGCCCCTTCCTTTTCCTGTACCATAGCTGCAGTCCTGAGTCACAAATAGGATGACAAGAGTGTATAAGACTCTAGGAAAAGATTGAATTGATATGGAATTGATTCTTGAAAGTTCAGAACAATTGGGTCTGCTTTGGGCCACACCGGTCAGACCGGTGAGGGGCACCGGTCAGACCGGTGCCACCCAGAAAAGAGCCAATTGCTCCCACATTCAATCTGAGCAGCTACGAATCTAAGATTTGGTCTAGATGGACAAAAGACATCCTAGAATAGATATGTGTTGAAAAACATGAAGAAAACACAATTTGGGGTTGGACATGCGCCACCGGTCAGACCGGTGACGGCCACCGGCCGGCTCACGGTGAAGGCCGTCCGACCCCAAATCGTGGGTTCTCACAATGTGTCCAACGAAACCTTATGGATCTATAGGTATGTCTTCTAGGTGATCTCAGAAGATGTTCTACCAAAGGAAATTCAAATGTTTGCACCATGAGAGGAGATCGGGTAAAAGGAAGGTTTGAATACCTTTGGAGAGAGGAACTCGATTTGAATCCAAAGAACTCGAAGGGAAAAGTGAAGAGGGGCCTTGGGAGATCCTTTTGCTTCCAATCTTGAGCCTTTCCTTGGTTTAATCTTCAAACCTCCATGGATTTTGAGAGAGGTGAAAGAGAGAAGGAGGAGGGGAGTGCTCCACGGTTTGGCAGGGTGAGAGCAGGTGAAATGATAGAGGAGAGAGAAGGAGAGGGGTAAAAGATGGATTCCTTTTACTGTGGCCCCACGGGTTGAAGTCGGGTGTCACCGGTCAGACCGGTGACGGGCACCGGTCAGACCGGTGACCGCCCATGGTCGAGCCAGAGAGCCTTTATCGGTTTTTCCGACCCACCCTCGGTAGAACCAACGATCTTGATAAAATTCAACAGAGAGGCCTTATCGGTAGAACCGACGTACCCTCGGTAGTACCGATCCTTTTCTTCCTTTTTGAGATTTTGCTCCTTAAATCTTCTCCAAATATTTCATAGGACATTTTGCATCCACTTAGGTCACAGAAAAGTGACTATGTGACTCCAAGGTCACCACCGGTCAGGCCGGTGGTGCGCACCGGTCAGACCGGTGCTCCCTTGAGAAAAAGATTTTGAGCCACAAAGGTAGATTTCCATTTTAACCTTTAGAGATGTTTTGGATAGGATATAGAAAGATGATATTGATCCAAAAACCACCAAATCTTAGAAGAATGGAGGATTAACCAATTTATTCGAGAATTCTTGATCCTTCCAAGATAGAGAGAGATAAATAAAGATGGATTTTAGGGACTTGAGAAAATCATCTTAATTGTGACTAGCCATCAATCAAACAAGGAGAACTATAGTCACAACTAAGTTGATTGGGTCACCAAGACCAAGAACCAAATATTTTTCAAAGTAAGCACACTCCCTATACATGCTAGTTGATTTTTCGAAAAATCTATCCTATGTCACAAAGTGCATGCATCCACTTCAAATGAATGCCCTAACAAGCATATTTGGCTCATATCTTTATCCTCGAGACACAAAGACGAGTGGAAGTAAAGATATCAACCAAATATCTAGAGAGGAGCACAAGGGGTTCACTTGAAGCAATTACATGCTAAGGATGGCACACTAGCATGGTGTTGAGGCCTAGATGCATTACGGTATTTCAATGAGTTTTGTGAAAACATACCTTTGCCTTAAGACCATTTCATTTGTGCATATATTTAAATTTTGATCGGTGTTAGCTCTTACTAGTTCTTATGGAAGTTACGCTTATCGAGAGCTTCCTTTGAGATGCACAAAAGAATGAGACTACAAGATCACTTAGAAGAAATTGTTAGTCCCACAAGTGACACAAATGTTGTAATGAGCTCCCCCTTAAGTAGTGCTAGAGATTTTGAATTTCTCGAACAAGGCACTTTGCTCAATTAAGAACTCGGTGAGGCTCATTTCAAACTTGGTCACAACACCTGAATAATCTATTAATTGAAATGTGTTTAGTTTCTCATAACCTTCGACGCCAAATCATCCTTCTTTTGAGGGTTTGGACAACCCCGGGTCACCCAGTCATAGGAGTCGGGTCACCCTGCAGCATACAGAGGCGTACCGGGTCACCCGGGCACTCGTGTCGGGTCACCCCTCCAAATGCACTTGTTGCGATGACACCGGTCATACCGGTGCCTGTCACCGGTCAGACCGGTGACCACCAATTGACACCATTTTGGTGATTTTTCCTTCCCTTTTTCTTGAATGAGTGAATGTATCACTAATTTAAATCCTGCAACAAGGATAAGTCCTTGCTCTACTAGAGAGCCATTAAAAGCATCGAATGGCATGAGAGAGTAAATTTTCATAAAAATAGTCAAAGTCACTACCTCATGTTTCGCTCATGCAAGACGAGTGTCACATGAGTGTTCACCAAGGACCAAGAGCGACTTAGACTCAATTAAGCACATTAGTTACCAAGATGACATTGATTTCATGATTTATATGAGTTTGCTCTTCACATGGTCAATCGAATCCATCAAGATTTCCAAGTCTTCCAACCATGTGCTCAATGCATCTCTTTCAACCTGCAAGCTCAGTAAGCATTTCTTGGTACCCAACACTTGTTGGGTCCTATTGGGTTAGTCACAAGGTGCTTAGGAACCCAAATAGCTCTTGTGCTATATCGAGGTGAACTAATCTCCCTTATAGCACAAGTTCCATTCTTATCATTCCTAAGCTTATGAAAATCATAATGGACAAGGTTTGATTTAGGAATGTTACCATTTGGGCAATCCTTTCCCAAGTGACCCTTTTGACGGCATTCATAGCAAATGCGACTTTTGTTCTTGTTGGTCACACCATTCCTTGCAATTTCTTTTCTACACTTGCTTCTGAGTCTTGTTCTTGGAGAAGGTGGCTTCTTTGCCTGGTTTTCTTGAAGTGGGCCTGCCTTGGCCAGCACCGGTCTGACCGGTGGAATGCATCGGTCTGACCGGTCACGGTCAATGTCACTGCCCATTGTTGCTTTTGGGCACGAGTCGGCAAGGTGTCCCTTCTCTCTGCACTTGTAGCACACCCTCCACTTGTTGGAGCTTCTAGGCTTCTTGGAGAGTGACTCTTGTGCCTTGTGCTTGATCGGGCGATATTGGGGTTTGATTTGCCCAATCTCGCTCTTTTCTTGAATCTTGTTCTTGTGGGACGTTGTATGTTGTTGAGGGGTTGAACTAGTGGCGGTTGATCCCTTCTCAAGCTTCTTCACCATGCTTTCACGGTTATCTTGAGAAGGTTGCACTTTGCTCTTCTCCTTCAACACATACAAGTCCTTTTGGAGCTTTTCAACCTCTTGCTTTAGTTTATCATTTTCTTCAGCAATGAGGTCATCACAAGATTCTACAAGTACATGCTCAATGCTAGATTGGCTTGCTTGAGACAAACAATCATTAGCGCTAGATAAAGCAACTTGAACTTGTGAGCATGTGCATGTGTGAGATAGAGGTTGTATAGATTTTACCGATGAAAGCACAACCTCATGGCTATCTCTAGTGTTGCATAAGAGTCAACAAGCTTCTCATAGGAATGTTCAAGTTCATTGTGATTAGCTTGTACAACCATATGCTCGCTAGTGAGCTTCGCTAGTTTGGCTTCTAGATCATCATTGGCATCTTCTTCTATTTTAGCTCTACAAGCAAAGGATTTGATGTCATGATCATATTTGTTAGCCAAAGTTTCATACTTACAAACCAAGGATGCAAGTTCGGATTTGAGAAGTTCAAGTTCTCTTGACGAAGAGCTTGAAGCGTCAATCTTCTGGTCCTTAGCCCCTATGACTTGTCTCTTCTTCTTGCTCTTCTTTTCCTTCTTGGCCATCAAGCAAGTTGGTGTGCCCCTGCGGGCACCGGTCTGACCGGTGGGAGTCACCGGTCTGACCGGTCCCTACAGAGGGACGGCGTGTTCGCTTCCTTGATCTTCTCTTTGCTCGGAGGTTGATGCTTGGTGATCAGTGGATGTTGTAGAGGTAGGGCACATCTCCACTGACTCATCTTCATCATCGCTCTCGAGTTCATCCCATTTGGTGTTTACCAACTCAAGTAGTAATTTCCAAATGAGATGAGCATCTTCGCAAATCTTCTTGCTCTTTAGAATAATATACTTTAGTTCTCTACATACACAGCTACACAGAAGGTTAGTAATAACGGCATTGAGTTGCTTCTTCTCCAAGTCCATTGGCGAGACACATGTCTCATCCTTTGGAAGGATACTCACAACCATGATGCTCTCAGCGGTAGGGCCCAAAACCTTAAGTGCAATGAGAACATTAGAGCACCAAGAAGAATAGTTTGAGCCATCTAGAGCTAGAGGCTCAAACGGTACCTCACAAGTTGTCGACATCGAAGAACTCCAAGCGGTTAAGCTCGAATCGGAGCACCAAGCTCTGGTACCAATTAAAAGGACCTTGATGTTGCCTAGAGGGGGGTGAATAGGTGAGCCGACCAATTTAAACTCTTTCTCCCCAAACACTTGAGTTGACAGTGCTTCACCGATCAGACCGGTGATGGTGACCGTCGAGCCGGTCGAACCTGGGCTTCACGAGGGACACGGTCGGACGGTGCGCCTCACCGGTCAGACCGGTGTAACACAGAGAACCTGCAAACACAACTTCAAGCACCTCTTGGCTTCTAGCATGAACCAAACTTATGGTGTGGCCTTTGTAGATGATCACAAGCAGAGTAATGAGCCCTGCACACACAAGTAACACACCCAAGTAGATCGAAGCGGAAGCAAATGTAATATGCTAGAAAAAACAACTTAGAGAGTCGAACCACACGAAGAATCAAGGATTTGTTTCCCGAAGTTCACCACCCACTGAGGAATGGTGACGTCTCCGTTGAGGAGCTTGTAAGGGACGATTCCCACAACAAGTCGGGTCTCTTTCAACCACTTTCCTCCTTTCCACTAAGGTGATCTTTTCCACGAAGAGGCAAGATCGCAGCCCTTACAAACTTCCCGCTGCTCACCACAACCTTGGGAGCTAGCCGGCGACACCTAGCCGTCTAGGAGGCAAACCTCCAAGAGTAACAAATGCTTCAAAGATTGTAGACGCGAAACCAAAGTGCTCAAGCTATGGAAATTGCTCTTGTTAGCTCACTAGGTCGCTCTTAAGCTCACTTTCTCAACCCAACACAAAGAAGATGGCTTGAATCCACAAATCTCATAAAGAGATGGTTGGGGAGAGCCACTAAGGCTTAGAGCTAGTTAGAAATGGCTTGGGACCTCAGCAAACTCACTAGAAACAGCAACCCTCACTTGAAGGAGGCTTGGGGTATTTATACCTCTCAAAGGAGAAAACTAGCCGTTAGTCCCCTGGTGGCACCGGTCAGACCGGTGCCCCACACCGGTCAGATCGGTGTTCGAAAAGCTAGTCGTTGGGCTAGCGGCACCGGTCATACCGGTGCCTCTGACCGGTCAGACCGGTCAGGCCCGAGATAACCCCAAAACCTCTTTTCAAAGAAACTAGCACTTCACCTCCAAGATGAAGTGACCCAGGTTAGGTTAGGAGGGTTTGTTAGCACACTCTAAGGCTAGATCTCACTTAGGTCAGCTAAAGAGCACTTTGACTTGGTCAACTCGCTAAGATGCATCCCTCTTGATAGTACGGCATACCTATACTCAAGAAAAGAATAAAAGAGCTTCGTTAACCTCTTGAGCTTGAACAACTTCAAATCTTGCCATACTTGAACAATATCCACTTGAGGGCTTTCATCATAGCCTTTGACTTGAGCACGTCCATACTTGAGCTAGTGACTTAGGATCTTTCTTTATAGCATTTGAATGCACACTTGGATCCATGGTCACTCCATATTGCCAATCTCAACAAGTTGATGACTCGCAAAGCTTTCCTCGGTTAAGGTTTGAATATGATACTTGAAGACCCCACGGATGCTAGACCTTCACCTTAGCAAAACACTAATGGCGGCTTAGCTACGGCCCCAAAGATTGCTTAGTCCCTCACCCTAGACATCTCGGTTGATCTCTTCATCACTTATCCAATCCACTTTGAGTTCTACTTTGCTTCATGCACAATTAACCTTTCATTTGAAAAACCATGCTTCAAATGCTTGATCTTGATTGACAACGGATATGCAAGCTTCAAATTTTAGAACCATAGTGTGTACACTCATCATTTTGTTCCCTTTCAATAACCTCATGAAGTCTTGCACCATATACTTGTCTTTGTAAATGTGAGCCATAAAATACATCCATAATTAAGATACTTCAATGGTTGCTCATGAATCTATAAAGAAAACCTGCTCACAATCTTAGACAAAATCATTAGTCCTTTAATCGCCTTGTCATTCAATTCACCAAAATCCACTTAGGGGCCTAGATGCACTTTCAACGTGCCCTGGAAATTTCCCACGAACGTGCGGACTAGGTCGTCCCGGTTGTGGATCTGGCTGGCCGGCAGGTGCTCGAGCCACGTCCGCGCCGAGTCGGCGAGGTGCAGGTGGAGGTTGCGGATGATAACCTCGTCGCAGGTGGCCCCGCCCAGCTAACATGCCAGACGGTAGTCATTGAGCCACACACGGGGGTCCGTCTCCCCGTTGTACTTGACGATCGTCGTGGGCTGGCGAAAGCGCTGGGAGAAGTTCGCCGTGCGGATCTCCCGGCTGAACACGCGGGTTCCCGGGGCCTCCGGCGTCGGTGAGCGGTCCTCAGCGCTGTCGTAGCGTCCACCCCGTCGAGGGTGGTAGCCCGCTGCCGCCCGCGCCTCCGCGTTGCTCGTTCGTTAGGCGTTGTTGACGTTGCGGGCGTCGCCATCTTGGGCTTGCCTGCGCGTGTCGAGGAGTCGTTCCTTGGCCGGCGTGCGCCCCGGGTTGGCGGGACGCTCAGCTGCGCCGCTCGCGTGCACCGAGGGATCAGGGCCTTGCGCACCACCATCGTCCCGCGTGCTCCCCTATTGATGAATGCGGGACGCCGAGCTTTCGGCCTGTTGGACGGCCGCTTGCTCGATGAGTGCCTGCGCCTCGCGGTGCAGGTTTCGCGCCTCGGGCGTCGAGGGGGTGGGCATGGCCCGTAGCAGTGTCGCGGTGGCAATGAGCTTCTGGCTCTCTCGCGGGGGCGTGTCTGGATTGTCGACATTGAAGTCGGCGTTGATGCGGTCGCGGGCTTGCCTGCCCAACTCACGCGCACGTTCGCCGCGCGCGGAGGCCTCCCCTGCGATGGAGGCTCGGAGCAACCGCACCGTGTGGTATTCTTCCGCCAGCTTGGCTTCAAGCTCGCGTGCTTGGGCCAGCTGCGAGTTGATGTCGCCCCCCCCCCCTCGACGGTGAGGGGGGAGGGGCGCTTGGCCCCGCAGCCATACGAGGTCCAGTCCCTAGGGTGGGAGGAACCTCTCCGTCGCCGGCTCCCGCCGCGTCGGCGGCGTTTGCTGGGTCGCTGGCGATCACGACGCAGCACTCCCGCGCAGGGTCGTGGCTCCCGGCGCTGGAGTCGTCGGAGTAGCCGAACCAGTAGTCCGTGGCGTCGAGGAACCGCCGGAACATCACTAGGTCTGGCACGCCGGAGAAGTCCCACTCCGCGTATCCATGCGAAGTGGCAGGCGGCAGTTCGTCGGTGGAGCCTTGGGATGACTCGTCACTGGCGGAGGCTCTAGGGTCCCTGGCCACCAGATATGGCGGCCAGGGGGAACCCTTCTGTTGACGGATAAAACTCGTATTCACCTACGATCCGCAAGCGTACGGACCTACACCTTTTTCACCACGGGATTCCCAAGGTTCTTGTCAACCCGCAGAGCAAGGGGATTACTAGCGCTTAACCAAATACTAATTGTTAACACCAAAATTTGGTAAGGAGTCTGACTCGTGGGTCCGGTTCGATAAAGAGTCCGTCTGGTGGAAGGAAGGGTCTTTTCAGAGATATTCGGCAAAGAGATCTGCGGTCGGCTATCTGCTCTGGTTCGGCAAAGGAACAGTAGAGCTGATTTCGCGGGATTGGACGGTGACGTGGCTCAATCAGGGAAGGCGAATGGATGGATAGGCGATCAAGCTTAGAGATAAGTTAGGCAACGAATCCATTCGAAGTTGTACTCAACGGGGTATAAATATGACCCCCGAATGTATGTAAAGAAGGGAATCATTCTTCAATACACACCACCGGCCTTACGCCAAACCCTAGAGTCCTTGTCGTGTCGTCGAGTTCTTCGAGAGGGCTAATCGATCCGTCGACCTCCGTGAGTACCGCATCCTTGTATCATGTCTAGTATCATGCGGTGGATTTAGATCTGATGCAAGTAGTCTTGTTACCATGCTTCGTGTCATGCGGTAGATTCAAGCTTGGTTCAAGAGGGTTTCTTGTTAGATCATGAGTCATGCGGTAGGCTAAGATCTAGCTTGAAGCTAGTTATCGGCTCTATTGGATTTTGGCAAGATCCGATAGATTCATTAAGTTACCCCGTGTTATCTCGAGTTTTACTTTATGTTTTAATTCATGTAGCACACCTTTGCCCAATCTAGATGGGTTTGGATCGGCTCTATCTCTTTTATGATCCTTGTTCGAGTAGATTTCATATTTTGACACGTGGATCTTGTGTTTTCCGATAGCCGAAACCGAATCAATCTAGGTTGTTACGTGTTGCGGGTTCAAGCTTGCTAATGTTCGTTTAAATCTTGAAAGAGCCGGGTATCATGCGGTAGATGCAGGTTTTGGGGTTGCTTTGGAGCTAATCATCCGGTGGATTAGATTCCCAAATCAATCTGATAGATTTATTCGCTTGGTAATGTTTGTTCCTTCTTCATGGACCACGAATCGGCTGTTCAGCCGTATTCGGTTATGTTTCTTCACGAGTAGAACACGTGCGTTATTCATGCTTTGAATGACGTATGCTTTTAGCTTTCCATATTTAGATTGTATCATGCGGTGGATAGATCTATTTTTGGAAGGTGGTACGGTTTTTCATGCAAGTTGTATCATGCGGTGGATAGATTTGCTCGATATCGTACTTGACGGGTTTTAAAGTAACTAGACATGCGGTAGACTAGTGCTTTGGATCTATGCATACTTGTTTAATACATGATGATGTCCGTGCTTTACTTTACTTTATTTATTTAATGCTAATTTCCATGGGGATCGGTCATGGCCTCGTGCGCATGTATTCTTGTTTAAACAAAGACCGATCGCCGTTATGCTCACGTCATCCATTCGGCAGTGTTGCTTTTTCCCTTTGCGGTTTCCCGAATGGTTGTAGTTCGTTGGCAGATAGCTCTCTATAGCTATGTGTCATCTCGTTTGGCTTCTTAGCCGTAAATATGGAACTGTCTGGTATCACCCGGCAAGTTCCAAGCTTTGGTATTTAACTGCTTTGTCTTTTGTTAATTTTCAGGAAAAATTGACTGGCACGTCTTTCGCTCTCTGCGCGTGTGAAGCCAGCTTTGTTCGGCTTGCTGTGTGTTTGGCGTTGAGTGCACTTTTCGCGTCAACACACTTTTTGGCACGCCCAGTGGGACCCAGCCGAATAGATTCAAGATGCCTGAAATCGCAGACCTCATGGGTGTCAACCTTGAAGATCTCTCTCCGGAGCGGCGGCAACTCCAAGACGTCGTGGACCAGTTTCAGCAGAAGTGTCTGTTGTCGTTCAAAAAGAATAGAAGCGGCGTCCCGTATCTAAAGAACGAGATGCCCAGGGTATTGCTGCCAGGGGAGAGTGATACCACATCCCAGCAGGAAAAGGAGGAGTCCATGCGGGTGTTCCAGGAATCCGCAGATTACATGCTTAGCAAGCACAACAAGGCTTTCCTCGGTGCGCTCCAGCAGATGATGGTGGCCGTCTTCGGCCCTGGCATGGAACAAGCGTTCAGCAAAGCGCCCGTCCAGGGGGGCACTGTGGAACTGGGCGAATCAAGCTCTCAGCCGCCACTTCGGAGCTGCCGGTGCAGCCTCCTCCCCAAAGCGCTGGAAGTCAAGCTTTCCAGCCTCCGCCACGAGCCGCCGGGAAACGGGCCGGTTCAACCTCCACCGGCAGCCTCGGGACGGCCCAATCCAGCCACCACCGCAGGGCAGCACAGGTCAACCTGTGCAAAAGCCGAATCCGTACCAGCCCACGTACGGAGACTTAGCATTCGGCTCGACCGGCGCCCCGCTCACTTCCGGTCAGAGGATTGCTCCGGCGACTAACTGGCTGCAGAGAAACTTGTACGGCGGTGGCTATCATGAGGTGGGGAACTACGGGGCGTTTGATGCTTTCCCACATCCAGGATACGCGCCAGCTGCGGGCGCGCAGGAGGACGACACCCTGGCGCGGAAAATGGCTGAATTGATGCAAAATCAGTTCGGCCTCAAGCCAAAAATGCAAGGACCTGCATATAAGCCGCCGTTCCCAGAATGGTACTACAATGTGCTCTTGCCGCCAAGGGTGAAGCCGCCAACGGAGTTCACAAAATTTTCGGGGCAAGACGACACGAGCACGGTCGAGCACATTGCTCGTTACCTCATGCAGCTCGGGGAGTGCTCGGCTGAGGAGACTTTCAGGGTCCGCTACTTCGCCGCATCGCTGACAGGTCCAGCGTTTCAGTGGTTCTCGTCCCTGCCCCCTGAATCAGTTGCCAGATGGAAGGACTTGGAGCGGAAATTCCACGCTCATTACTTCAGCGGCAGCTCGGAGAAGAAGCTGATTGACCTTGCGACCATGAAGCAGAGGCATAGCGAGACGCCACTGGAGTTTCTCCGGAGGTTCAGGGAGGTCAAAGGCATGTGCTTCTCACTTAACTTGTCAGATGACCAGCGGGCCGACATGGTCGTCGCCGGGATGCTACCGGCTGTACGCGAAAAGTTGTTCGGGATGGAGTTTGAGAATCTGGGTCAGCTATCACAGAAGCTATCATTGATGAGCAATCAGGCGTATGGCTTTAAGAAGGACGCCAAATTTGGCAAGCAGCACGACGTCGCTGACGTCTACAACCAGTTCTTGGACAAGGCTGATCTGTTTGAAGATTCTGATGATGAATTTGATGTAGCCGCAGCAGAGATCATGTGGGGGAAGGAGCCTTTGACGATGAATCAGCGCTGGGTCAAGCAGACCAAGGGAACTTATGATTTTGATATCACGAAAGCTGATAAATTGTTTGAGCTCTTAGTGAAAGAAGGCCGAATCAGGCTGCCTGAAGGGCATTCCATGCTTCGGCCCGATGGAGTTAAAGCAAAACGTTACCGTGGCTTCCATGACAGGGATTCACACTCCATCAATGATGGCGGTGGTCTTCGGGATGAAGATCCAAAAGGCTATCCAGAAGGTCACCTCAAGTTCGACAACAAAATGAAGCCGGATGGCCACCCCTTTCCTCAGAACATGGTGGGCTTTTCTGTCAATGCGATAACTACCGAGGAGAAGGGAAAAGTCAAGGTCTTGACCCTCGACCCGTGTCTAGACAAGGTGGAGCAGTGGACCCAGAGCGCCAAGTGACTCTGGAACAGATGCAAGGTGATGCCCCCCGCATTCTTAAGAGTCACATCGAAATTGGGGAATCATCCAGAGCTAAGCCCAGGGTGACATCGCGCATCCTCCTCAACAAGTGGCAGCGCCAGATTGAGAAAGAGCGCTACCAGAAGAGGTGCCACGAGGAGGAACAACGCAGAGCCGAAGAAGAGGCGCGCAGAAGGGACCAGGAGCAGTACACGCGCGAGCAGGAACGCGCACACTGGGGATGCGCCTTCTTCAGGCATTGCTGGAATGAGGGTCTAAAGTTACCCACGTTGAGGAACTGTCCTGAATGCAGCGACAGGTATTTTGAGTATAGGCAGGAGACTGCCAATCGTCGATCCGTCCACGAGAGAATTGGAAGGATCCACCCTGATGGGGATCGGCACCAGAAAATTGAAGTCATTGATCATCCTAGGAAGCGGCATGCTGATCTCAGGTGGGCTGATCAAGAGGAGGAGGAAGATGACTACGTCTGGCAGAAGGGGCAGTGGTGCCCGCCCGGCCTGAGGAGAAGCCAGAAGAGACGGGTCCAGCGCTTGAGGAACCGCGAGATGAGGCAGGTCGGGATCCAGACGAGGCAGGTGTGGCGCCCCAAAGACCAACCGGAGGGATCGAAGCGTTCGGCTCCAGCATGCATGGTATACTTTCTGCCGAACGAGTTCATGGCTCCTGCTAACCAGGTTATGCAGAAGGAGGCTTCCTTTGATGATGAGCAGACCGAGGGAATGATGGCACAACTGGTGTTGGCCAAGCAGGCCATCTTCGATAAGCCGGCCAAGAATCGTCATATGAGGCCGCTATACTTGAGGGGATACGTCAATGGCAAGCCATTGACCAAGATGTTCGTCGACGGTGGAGCGGCAGTCAACGTAATGCCGTACACCACCTTCAGGAAGCTTGGCATGGGCCCGAGCGATTTGACGCCCACAAGCATCATCTTGAACGATTTCGCCGGGAACCCCTCAGACACCAAGGGATGCGCTCACATGGACTTGATGATCGGGTCCAAAACGCTGCTCACCACCTTCTTTGTCATCGAAGGCAAAGGAGCCTACAGCTTGCTACTTGGGCGGGACTGGATTCATGCTAACTGTTGCGTCCCATCCACCATGCATCAACAGCTTATCCAGTGGGTGGACGATGAGATCGAGGTCGTCCAAGCAGATGACTCCGTGAGCGTGGCCAACATGGAACCGGCCTTCTGGGAATACCAAGGCATCGATTGTTTCTCAGGGAAAGACTGGGGAGAAGGTCCTGTTGAACCTGTCAGCAGTGATCAACAGCCGATTCAAGCAGTCGGCTCTCATAGCAATTTTTAATGGAGAACCCCGTAGATGGCACTGATGGCAAATTAGGGCGAGGATTCATGTCGGCTGATAAACTGGAAGAAGTTGACATTGGAAGCGGTGATAAGCCAAGGCCGACGTTCATCAGTGCAAATTTGCAACCAGATTTCGGGGGAATTTGATTGAGCTTCTCAAAGAATACAAGGATTGCTTCGTCTGGGATTATTCGGAGATGCCTGGATTGGATCGTTCCATCGTCGAGCATCGGTTGCCAATCAAGCCTGGTTTCAAACGATATAAGCAACCACCCCGGAAAATCTACAAGGATGAGGTATTGGCCGATGTGAAGAAGGAAGTTGAAAGATTACTTGATGCGAACTTCGTTCGGCCATGCAGATATGCGGAGTGGATATCTAACATCGTCCCTGTGTACAATAAGAATGGAAAAATGAGGATTTACATATGATCCGTCTTAGAGCCCTGGAAAACATCGAGAAAAACAAACTGCGGATTGCCAAGTACTACAATAAGAAGGTAAAAGTAAGGCAATTTGCAGAAGGCGATTTAGTGTGGAAAGCATTATTGCCGATTGGAACTAAATACAGTGAATTCGGCAAATGGTCCCCTAACTGGGAAGGACCTTTTCGTGTGGTCAGATGCGTCCCTGGCAATGCATATATATTGAAAACATTGCTAGGAGAAGAATTTTCCGCTGCGATAAATGGAAGATATCTGAAGAAATATTATCCTAGCATTGAGATCGATCGGTGATTACACACATCTTGCACAGAGATAGCCAGCACTCAAGAATGAGGCCGCCTTCAGAACAAAAATCCATGAACAGGAGAAATGGCCAATGCCTAGATGCGTTGCCCTTAGCACAAAAACTACATTACAACTGCTTCTTGCAGGATTACATCTAACAACCCTGACGGTCAGATCTCCAAAGAGGTGGGAATCAGAAGGCGTGGAGGAAGAAGCGAAAGTATGATTCGATCTTTTCTTTACTTCTTCGGTCGCTCCCTCTTCGGTTGTTCCGGACCACCGTGACGGCAACTTGGAACGCACGGGGGTGACCATGGTTGGCGGCCTCTACCAAGCTATCCCAGGCCGTTTTCAGGTTGTTGTACCTGTCAGAGACATCTGAAGCAGAGGAATCAAGGTTAGGGGCAAGAAATCCAGATGCAAGCATAAAGAAGTCAGAAGCGTTTACCCCCTACTAGTGCTTCCAGAGCCATGCGACGCTCGCGCTCGGCTTGGCAACGGGCAGTGATATCCCTGAGACCGTGCTCTAGATGCCGAATGCGGCAGCGCAGCTGATGGTTGGCCTTCTGTTCAGGCGTGGCCTCCTCTGCCTCGAGGGAGGAATCGGAGGAAATGTACTCCGGCACATCTTCGGTCCCAATGATCTCTTCAGGGAGCAAATCAAGACTGAAAAAGGAAAAGAGGAGAACATGAAGCACGAGATCGTGCGGAAGAACGAGGAGTAGATCAAGGGAGAACTCACTTCCGAATCGTGCGCTTCTTTGATGAGCTGCTCTCCTGGGGCTGCTTGCCCTTGTCCATGGATTTGGGGTTTTCTCCTCTGAGGACGGGGGAGGAGATGGGAAATGATGGATGAGTGTGCGAGTGGATTTGCAGAGCATCCCGGCAGGCTATTTTATTGACCGAAGGGGTGCATTGGGAGTGATGACCGCCGCACACACCTGTTGGAATACCAAACGGCAGGGTTTTTTCACAAGTGCGAAGGGTTTTTGCTTGAACAGTGTTTATGGATTGCCGAATCAGGATTTTCTATGGATTTTGCGCCTAGGGGCAGTTGTTCTCGCGCGTTCGGCTCAAGATAGTTCCCGGATGCATTCAAAGAAAACGAAATTCGCAGATGCAAAATGCAAAGGGAGTCATCACAAAACAAGCACAGAATTCAAAAGCTCTTCATTTATTACCGATATTTACACATCCCTAATACAATCTAGTCGAAGAGTCTGTTCAACACAGATTGGGGGTGAGTAATTTCGGCAATGGCGTCGCCGTGGCCGTCGAGGCGCTCCAGGATGAGCTCGATCTCGTCAATGTCCTCTGGCGCGCCGCCCTGGAAGCCGCGCGGCCTGATGGAGTAGTCGACGTCCGTATGCGTCGCCATGGCAGCCAGGCCCAAGGTGGTGCCCAGACGAACGCCATGGGTGGCCACCTCGTCGACGCGGTGCTCCACTGCGGCAAGGCGCTCCGCCGGCGTGTCGCCGCGGGCATTCACCTTCTCGGCCGGCCGCTCTACCGCCGCCTTTAGTCGGTTGAGCTCAGCGTCGCAGGCTGCAAAGAGCAAGAAGAAAAGATTAGCATCAAAAGCCGGGCTGGATCAAGAATTGCTTTCAGAGCCGTACCATCGATGGCTTCCAGCAGCTGTTTGCGTTGGTCCTCCCATTCCAGCTCGGCTATGCCCGCCTTCTTGGAGACGTCCTCTAGCTCACGCCGGGACGCCTCCAGCTCCTCCTTGAAGCGGAGGGCATCGACTTCCCCGTACGGCACAGGGGAGTGGCCGTCGGACTCCGAGGAGTCGTCCGGAAGGGGTTGATTGGCCGGCGCAGGAGACGGATTCCACTGAATCAATCTGAAAAAGGGATGATCGTCAAGGCAAGAAGAAGATCAAAAGTCGAATCAAAGAGGAGGAATCGACGATCATTGCCTCCGGCGCGCGTTGGCGCTGCTCCCCTCTGCCTCGTCGGAGGCGCGGCGGCGGTTGAGGTGGCGCACCATGATGGTTTGGGATGTGCACTGTTTGCAGAAGGGCTAAGGTTGGCAAAGATTCGAGAGCTAGAAGGCCTGGTGGAGAGCTAGGGGCACCTATGGTTGCATTTATAGGCCTGGCAGGATGAATCGTGGCTTCGAGTCGTGGTGTTGGATCGTGGCGCATATCCCAAGAAAATCGGAAGGTGGAAAGTTTTCCTTGACCAACCCGCCGACGGGTCGCTTGGAGTTCTAGGCTGAGCCGCGTTCAGTTGATTGGTTCGGCTAAAGAAAATCAAAGTGTCATTCGGGAGTTGGCGTTTCTTTGCCGAATGGGTCGTTCAGCATTATATTTGAAGGTGCGCAGAAGAAAGGAAACAAATTGCAAGACAACATTACAAGAACGACCAATTCGGTTATACATCAATAGGGGCATTCAAATGTTCAGATGTTTTGCAATCACACCACAAGCATTGGATGTTGTCAGACGGAAATTGTCCAGCAGCTCCTGGCAATCTTTTTGACTACCCGACAAGTCGATGAGTTCTGCATCGCATTGCTTTATCTTGGTGGTAGCCGATTTTGCTTCCGCTTGGGTCTTTTCTATCAATCCAGGGAGTTCGGCTATTTTCTCCTTGTCAGCCTCTATCTCCGCTGACAGGCTTCTCAGTTCTGCTTCTAGAGCAGCTTTCCTGGCAATTTTCAGATCATAAGAAGCCTGCAGGTTAGCCAATGTATCCTTGTGGCCCTCTGCTCGGGGTTGTGCCCCGGTCATGGCATGTTCAGCATCGGCTTTCTTCTTTTCAATAGTCGGGCGGGAGCGCAATTTCCTCAAAGCATGCTTTATGGGTGCGTAAAGGGTGTCTAAGCCATAGACAGATGATAGAGGAGTTCTGATGTCTTCAGGAAGTTCTTGGCTGATGGATTCAAACATCTCCTCGAAATGATCAAGATCTTTGAACTGATCTTGTGCATCCCTTTCTAGCCAGGCAACTATTTCTTTAAGCTTTGATAACACTTCATCTGACAGAGGCTGGTATACTCTTTCCGTCACCTCGGCAGCTGGATTGCTCTCTGACGGCGGGCTTGATGATGATAGAGCCTGAGAAGCAGTATTGCCGAGTTAAGAGTGCTAAACGTGGAGGTAGCAGAGTTAAGTGCAGATGGATACCTCATGGCTGGTTTCTTGAGCAGGGGCAATCACGGGTGAAGGAGGTGCTCCGGTAGAGCCGAAGCTTCCGAGCCGGGAGGTGTCGATGCGACTTGCGGTAGCTCGTGAGTTTCGGGCCGATGAGGAGTAGGGTCTACCTCTCGTTGGGATTGTTGTCTCCGCATGACCAACAGTGATTGTGCCCTTGGAGGACTTGATGGCTCCTACCGGGATTGGGGGACTCATCTCTGGAGAATTTATTGCTTCTGCAGAAGGTGATGAAGATGAGATCTCCACTGGGATAGGCAATTCAACCCTGGATGGACTTGCTTGTTGAGCCACTGGAACATCAACCAGTTGTTCTTCCACTGTTTCTTCTACAAATATCAAGTCACAAGGGTAAATGCCAGTGTCCATCCTTAAAAAGAGGACAATAAAGGTCATACCTGTGGATGGGGCATTGGCAGGTTCTGACACTGAAGGTTGTTGAGCTCTGGTCTGAGAATGCACAAAGAGATAATTTATCAGGAACAGAATAATCTTGGGGTCAAGAAGGTAAAAGATTTTACCTCAACAAGGATTTTCTTGATAGTTCTCCTCCTCTTGGCAGTTGGAGGAGCAACTAGAGATAAACCTTGCCTCCTGTCAGCAGCAAGGCTAGAAAGGCTGGGGTCTGTTGTAGCAAACCTGGTCATTAACTGAGCCAGAGTTGTTGACTTGAATCCCGATCTTTGAGATCGGGCTTGCAAGATTGTAGGTGATGTTCCTGGCTCGAGGGGCAGGCACTGTGTTCTGTGGAATCAAAAGAATGAGGTCAGAATCATAATTGAGAGGATAGATGTCTAATCCAAAGGTTCATTATGTTACCTCTGAAGTTGGCAGGAAATCAGGCATCAATTCTGCACAGAACACATGTACGGGCTCACTGAAGATGTGATCATGGAGTTCTTGCCACCAAGAGTTAAAAGTGGGATGAGCTATGACTGTGGGCACAAAAGGACAGGTGTTGACAGATTTGATCTGAAGGTTCGTGGCTGGAGTCAATTGTGGAACAAAATTACTTTTATCCCACAATTGAAGGGGCATGTGTTAACACCAAAATTTGGTAAGGAGTCTGACTCGTGGGTCCGGTTCGATAAAGAGTCCGTCTGGTGGAAGGAAGGGTCTTTTCAGAGATATTCGGCAAAGAGATCTGCGGTCGGCTATCTGCTCTGGTTCGGCAAAGGAACAGTAGAGCTGATTTCGCGGGATTGGACGGTGACGTGGCTCAATCAGGGAAGGCGAATGGATGGATAGGCGATCAAGCTTAGAGATAAGTTAGGCAACGAATCCATTCGAAGTTGTACTCAACAGGGTATAAATATGACCCCTGAATGTATGTAAAGAAGGGAATCATTCTTCAATACACACCGGCCTTACGCCAAACCCTAGAGTCCTTGTCGTGTCGTCGAGTTCTTCGAGAGGGCTAATCGATCCGTCGACCTCCGTGAGTACCGGCAACCTTGTATCATGTCTAGTATCATGCGGTGGATTTAGATCTGATGCAAGTAGTCTTGTTACCATGCTTCGTGTCATGCGGTAGATTCAAGCTTGGTTCAAGAGGGTTTCTTGTTAGATCATGAGTCATGCGGTAGGCTAAGATCTAGCTTGAAGCTAGTTATCGGCTCTATTGGATTTTGGCAAGATCCGATAGATTCATTAAGTTACCCCGTGTTATCTCGAGTTTTACTTTATGTTTTAATTCATGTAGCACACCTTTGCCCAATCTAGATGGGTTTGGATCGGCTCTATCTCTTTTATGATCCTTGTTCGAGTAGATTTCATATTTTGACACGTGGATCTTGTGTTTTCCGATAGCCGAAACCGAATCAATCTAGGTTGTTACGTGTTGCGGGTTCAAGCTTGCTAATGTTCGTTTAAATCTTGAAAGAGCCGGGTATCATGCGGTAGATGCAGGTTTTGGGGTTGCTTTGGAGCTAATCATCCGGTGGATTAGATTCCCAAATCAATCTGATAGATTTATTCGCTTGGTAATGTTTGTTCCTTCTTCATGGACCACGAATCGGCTGTTCAGCCGTATTCGGTTATGTTTCTTCACGAGTAGAACACGTGCGTTATTCATGCTTTGAATGACGTATGCTTTTAGCTTTCCATATTTAGATTGTATCATGCGGTGGATAGATCTATTTGTGGAAGGTGGTACGGTTTTTCATGCAAGTTGTATCATGCGGTGGATAGATTTGCTCGATATCGTACTTGACGGGTTTTAAAGTAACTAGACATGCGGTAGACTAGTGCTTTGGATCTATGCATACTTGTTTAATACATGATGATGTCCGTGCTTTACTTTACTTTATTTATTTAATGCTAATTTCCATGGGGATCGGTCATGGCCTCGTGCGCATGTATTCTTGTTTAAACAAAGACCGATCGCCGTTATGCTCACGTCATCCATTCGGCAGTGTTGCTTTTTCCCTTTGCGGTTTCCCGAATGGTTGTAGTTCGTTGCGGATAGCTCTCTATAGCTATGTGTCATCTCGTTTGGCTTCTTAGCCGTAAATATGGAACCGTCCGGTATCACCCGGCAAGTTCCAAGCTTTGGTATTTAACTCGCTTTGTCTTTTGTTAATTTTCAGGAAAAATTGACTGGCACGTCTTTCGCTCTCTGCGCGTGTGAAGCCAGCTTTGTTCGGCTTGCTGTGTGTTTGGCGTTGAGTGCACTTTTCGCGTCAACACACTTTTTGGCACGCCCAGTGGGACCCAGCCGAATAGATTCAAGATGCCTGAAATCGCAGACCTCATGGGTGTCAACCTTGAAGATCTCTCTCCAGAGCAGCGGCAGCAACTCCAAGACGTCGTGGACCAGTTTCAGCAGAAGTGTCTGTTGTCGTTCAAAAAGAATAGAAGCGGCGTCCCGTATCTAAAGAACGAGATGCCCAGGGTATTGCTGCCAGGGGAGAGTGATACCACATCCCAGCAGGAAAAGGAGGAGTCCATGCGGGTGTTCCAGGAATCCGCAGATTACATGCTTAGCAAGCACAACAAGGCTTTCCTCGGTGCGCTCCAGCAGATGATGGTGGCCGTCTTCGGCCCTGGCATGGAACAAGCGTTCGAGCAAAGCGCCCGTCAGGGGGGCACTGTGGAACTGGGCGAATCAAGCTCTCAGCCGCCACTTCGGAGCTGCCGGTGCGGCCTCCTCCCCAAAAGCGCCGGAAGTCAAGCTTTCCGGCCTCCGCCACGAAAGCCGCCGGGAAACGGCGGTTCAACCTCCACCGCAGCCTCGGGACGCCCAATCCGGCCACCACCGCGGGCGGCACGGGTCAACTCCGTGCAAAAGCCGAATCCGTACCGGCCCACGTACGGAGACTTAGCATTCGGCTCGACCGGCGCCCCCGCTCACTTCCGGTCGGAGGATTGCTCCGGCGACTAACTCGGCGCGCGAGAGAAACTTGTACGGCGGTGGCTATCATGAGGTGGGGAACTACGGGGCGTTTGATGCTTTCCCACATCCAGGATACGCGCCAGCTGCGGGCGCGCAGGAGGACGACACCCTGGCGCGGAAAATGGCTGAATTGATGCAAAATCAGTTCGGCCTCAAGCCAAAAATGCAAGGACCTGCATATAAGCCGCCGTTCCCAGAATGGTACTACAATGTGCTCTTGCCGCCAAGGGTGAAGCCGCCAACGGAGTTCACAAAATTTTCGGGGCAAGACGACACGAGCACGGTCGAGCACATTGCTCGTTACCTCATGCAGCTCGGGGAGTGCTCGGCTGAGGAGACTTTCAGGGTCCGCTACTTCGCCGCATCGGCCCCGACAGTCCGGCGTTTCGGTGGTTCTCGTCTCCGCCCCCGAATCGGTTGCCGGATGGAAGGACTTGGAGCGGAAATTCCACGCTCATTACTTCGGCGGCGGCTCGAGAGAAGAAGCCGATTGACCTTGCGACCATGAAGCAGAGGCATAGCGAGACGCCACTGGAGTTTCTCCGGAGGTTCAGGGAGGTCAAAGGCATGTGCTTCTCGCTTAACTTGCCAGATGACCAGCTGGCTGACATGGCTGTCGCCGGGATGCTACCGGCCGTACGCGAAAAGTTGTTCGGGATGGAGTTTGAGAATCTACCGGGGGTTGTGACCACGGTTTCGCCCTTTCCCTCCTCTCGTACTATCACTACGCGAAGGTATTCGTGACTAGACCTATGATGGACACGGTATGCTGATGGAATCTATGGGAGTAGCGGATATCATACACCCGAAAAACACGGTGGCCTACCTTAATCATCAAAGCATCATCAACATGAAAACAATAGATTGAAACCACGAATCAAGTAGCGATCACATAGCATGTATCCATCTAATCCTAGGGATGAACGGAGACATTACCCCATCATCTTACACGGATTGAAGCACATAGGGGTGATGGAGACTCCGGAAAACGTCGTCGATGAAGATGGCGGCGATGGAGCTTGGGAACACTCCTAGGCCAGCGGCTTGGAGTCCTCCTCTTGCTTCCTTCTCTCCGCCGGTGTTGATCCTTGCGACGAGCTCATCTAAATCTCTCCCTCATCTTGTGGCGGCGGTTTTCTGGTGATAAACGTCGGTAGGATGATTTGTTCGATGTGGCGGCCGACGGCGGCGGAGGCAATAAATAGATGAACACCTAGGGCAAAAGGGAGGACCGAACCAACTCTGGAGTGGGCTGGGCCGGTCGGCCCAGGCCGGCCGGCCCAGGCCCACTTCAGCCCGGTTCGGCCCCGGTTTCCTCCCCGGTTGCTTCTCGCGTGATCCCTTATTCGTGTGCACTTGCATGTGGGCCTTTGACGTCGTTTCCTTCACGGTTAAGGCTTGAATCCTTGCTATGCAAGCTTCGCTGTTTTCTGGTTGAGTCCCTGAAGACTTGCACGTTGACGCTTCGGTCCTTGGGTCATTTGGAGTCATGTTCATCGCATGTCTTGACTCTTGTCGGGCTTCATGATCTTCTTCCAAAGTGCTTGGTGAACTTATCCCGGAAGTCTCCTCTTTAGCGTAGATTTCCTGCGTAAACAACAAACTCCAAAATCGACATGCAAGTGTGAACTTGTTATATCATTAGTATGCCTAGTGGCCGCTTAGTTGCAAATCATAATCGAAACCAATGTATAACAAGTACTCTAGGTTGACGGAAATTCACCGTCAACATCTCCCCCATGCTTAAACCTTGCTCGTCCTCGAGTAAGTAATCCTTGCTTAAAAGGGATATCAGTGTTGCCTTCCAATGTTGTCCCTGCACTTAGTCATTCATGACGAGGCAAATGGCTCTCTCTTAAGAATTTATTTTTAAAGTTCAAGTTGTGACCGGCTTCTTTTTCATTATGGAAGATAGACTAACAATAAAGAACAAGCCACATTTAACACGATGCTCTCAAACTTAAGTGAACTTCAAACCATTACCTTGTCACATGGAAGATTTTCAAAAAGATGCATATCCAACATAAGTGAAAATCTCTTGCAAAAGCTCATGGAACACTCATCTCATCAAGTCACTCAAGCCTATGCTAGATTATTTTCAACCTACTCTACTCATATGTGATAGTGGAAGGCTTATGTGGAGCTTGGAAGGTTAAAAACAATCCTAGCAAAACATACATCCGAAATATTGTCAAATTAAGAGAGAGATCTATTGGAATTACCGAGACTCGTCAAAAAGGCCATGGAAAATAAATGTTGGAAAGAGAGAGGGACGAAACACACACATTTAGATAAGTGGACATGTGCAAGTGGCAAATGGATGATCCCGAGGCACGAGTGAAGTCCTCGTTATCGGATTGCACATGGTTGGAAGATTTGAGTATGGATGTGTCATCAAGGCACTTGAGAACTTATGAAGCAAAAAGAACCGAGGAGCATCTTTATTTTTTTCTTTATTTTATTTCCTTCTCATTTTTCTCTCTTTCTTTTTTTCACTTTATTCTTCCTATTTTTCTTACTTTTCTTTTCTTCTTATCATATTTTTTTCATTTTTCATTTTTATTCTTTTCTTTTTCTTTTGCTCCTCAAAACTTTTTGCAACATAATACTTACATAGCATTTGTGTCAGAGAATGACTCCTCCCCCATGCTTGAACGATGCTCGTCCTCGAGCATAAAAGAGAGGGGAAATGACTGCTAAAGTAAGTATAAATTCCATAATCTTGTGGAATATTTGAATCTCCATCGAGCATTTTACTCCATACTCAAATTGGGTTGTGGACAAGGAGGTGATCACAAAAAGATGTTTTTGGTTTAGGGTGGATGCCCAGCGAAGTTTGTGGAATTTTCGATGTGAAAACCCACAATGCATGGACAAAAAGGCTAGCATGAAAAGTTACACAAAGGAATGACCAGCTTCTTAGTCTCGAACCATAGAAATCAATCCTAATCCAACTCATCAAAACACATGTTTGCAATCTACGGGTTTTGTTATCATAAAACATATATGTATATGGCTTTGGTAGGTAGAACTTTGCAAGAGCATCACAAATATGTAGATAGCATAAAAGTTAAGTTTTCATAAAAACAACAAGTTCTCCGGCTATCCATAAACTTAAATCAAAGAGCAAAGATATGTATGTGGGTCTAAAGCATAGTCATTTCACCTCCACAAATAAAAGAGCCGGTATTTAAATTAATTTCAGATCATATTATAGAGAGCAATTAGCCAAGACATGTATAACTTCATGTAGGTAAAACAAAGCGGCAACTTTCATCATCTTTCCGTAAGCATAGGCAATGTAGAACATCGAGGTGAACACATGGTCATGCTTATCTATTGAAAGTAAAAAGAAACCTAGGTTGTCCTCCTAGTAGCCATGTTATTGATTGAAGAAAAAAACAAAAGGTTGCACCTAGTTGAGGTTGAAGGCATACTTACAAGCATTTGTGTTTGGAAAAGAGAAGGTCCATGGAGATGTTACCATCCTTTGTAATTCTTCGTTGCCTTCTTCCGACATCTCCATGTATCGATGTGGCTTTTGCTTTTGTCTTGATTTATTAATGCTCCTAAACTTCTGAATTTGATCTTGTATGCTTAATGGAGTCATTGGTCACCCTTCTCTTCAATGTTGTCATCACCATCTCCTCTTTCTTGTTCTCATCATCTCCTTGCTGTCTCTTTTTCTTGGATTTCCCCTTCTGTCCAGAACAGAACATATATCGAAATATAGCTCTATTGAAAAGTTTATGAAATTACCTTTCCAACGTGTGGTCATTCATCGAAAACGGAGTTCAAACAAAGGAGCTATGTCCGTTTTACTTCAGCGCTGTGTGCTGTCCAAAACTGATTTCAGGACGTGTTGCACTCGGTGATTCGGGCATAACCGCTTGTAGGAACCTCCGATCGTCTTGATTATTAATTTGTTGGAACTCGTAACTTCATGAGGCTTCTAAATATCCAAAAATATCCAGTGTTTTTCCTTCGAGACCATGCAGAATTTTGATGAGATTGGTGGCTTCTTGCGCATTGATCCGGAGATGTTAACGATCTTTATCATTCTATCTTCTGGAGTGTCATGTTGCACTTCCGTGTTGAAGATTCAGGGTCTCCCCCATGCTTAGCATTTTGCTAGTCATGGAAGAAGACAAAGCACTTCTTAGCCATCCTTCAATTTCCTTGTAGTGAGAGTCTTTATCTTGCCTGTAAGACGTTTTAAACGCACATTCTATCCCCAAGGTGACGGTTGGGAGTAGATAGAATTGCCAACAATCCAACAATGTCTCCTAATTTTTTAACTTGTGGCATAATTAGTCTAATGAGGAATAAAAACCTAATGAGTGTACGTGGTGCAAGGTGTGTATGCACATGATAGGAAAGCATATAAACAAAGACAATGTTTTCACCTAGTTCTAAACACCATGTTTACAACTAGGTTGCTGAATTTCTCCATAGCCATAAAGGTTTATTTATCAAGGATTAAAACACCATGTCTATCCCTAAATCAATAACTCTTATAGCACAAGAAAAATTAAGCGCATTGCAAAGCTTATAAACTGACCAAAGCAACATGAAAACATATGAAAAGCTAGCTAGGTTTATCGAACTTAACGATGATGGTCCGCAATCATGTTTAAACACCACGTTTACACAAGATCACAGAAGGAAAATACCCATTGGGCCCTATGAAGCATTAACATGGAAACTGAAGCATACATCATTAAGTATATAAAACAATCAAGCCAACTATGTGCAAAACATGTATACACAAAGAAACATCACGAGGACAACAAAATGCAATGCATGCAAATAAATAAATATGAGCATGAACATGATGGTGGTTCTAAAAAGGAAATCTAAACTTAGATTAATAACCACAAGTTGATCATCATAAGATGGTGCCATTCTTTATTCTCTCTAAGAAAGTAGTAAAAATATAAAGAAACGGGTTGCCTCCCGAAAAGCGCTTCATTTAAAGTCATAGAGCTGGACTTTCTCACATACCTTCTTTTCGTTGCATAGCCATGGCCCTTCATGCAAGAAGAAAAGGTACCAATGCAGCTTTAATTTACTTCCCATGTTGTGCTTGATCACTTATAGAAGACTTGCCCAAAGCATCCTTTTGTTTCATCATTATCTCCTTCTTTATCATCCTTCGGTGCTGCCTTCACTCCATGAATTTTTTTTAATGTCCAGAACAGAAAGTATACTCAAGCTCTACTCCATTGCACAGTGCACAAAATTTCCTTTCCAACGAGTCTTCTTTTGCTCAAATCGGACTCCGGACAAGAGAGTTACGTCCGTTTTACTTCGGTGATGAAATCTGTCCTGAAATTTCAGAACGCGCAACACTCAATGTTTTCTCCATAACTCCTTGCACGGGTCTTCAAACTTGTTGGTTCTTGATGCGTTGGAATGGTAATTTGATGGAGCTTCTGAATATCTCATTTTCTTCATTTGTACACCTCTGAACAAGCTCTCAAATTGATGAAGACAGCAGCATCCATCGCGGGATTCGGAGAGGTTGATGATTTATCTTGCAACTCTTTTAGGCATGACTTCTTTTTTCATTATTCAAGCCTAGTCTACATGGTTAGTGAAAATCGGGCCTTTCCCGACATATGATTCTTTGAGGTCATTAGCTTGACCAAGCACAAAGCATGATCGAGATTTACAAAACTTATTGTAAACATACGCGTCCATAATTGACACCACATGTGAATTGTAGCAACAAGTCAAGGTGTAAATAAAAGAAGAATATGTTTCATGCATAGCACTTAGATCATCATTAGGCAAAGGTTCTTTAGGTGTGAGATTAATTGGATCAAACTTAAATGTTTCCTCTTTTTCATTCTCAAGAAAATCTAGCCTATCAACATGATCACTATTGGAACAAGGCATAGACATTAAACTATCATTCATACTATTGGTTGAGCATGAGTATTTGAATTTATCAACATCAATACCAATAAAATCTTGAGATTTCAGCGCGTACCTTGGCCTTAGAGCTTTTTCAACAAGAGTGATATTTGGTTCATCTAGCGGTGTTGAAGGCGAATCGATCTCAACAAGTGTAGTTGCCTCTTCATCACCATCTTGCAGTTTCTTCAACTCATCATGTGGAACATGTAATCCTTCAACTATGTACGCATTCATCTCTTCTTTGAAGTCTTCTTTATCAACCAGATCTTCATCTTCAAAGACTTGTATGTTGCTTTCTTTATCTTCCATGTACCACATGTCGTCAAGATCGCTCATTGTTGATTCACTCTTTCCTACATCCTTGAGTACTTCCATGTCTTGATTTGCTAGTGTGTAGGCTTCAATAGCACACAAGCTATCATCTAGCTTGAGTCCTATCTCCTCCCATTTATCCTTTGAGTCACTAGGCTCATCACGGTTGTACTCTTCTCTTCCTTCATTATAAATCTTTGAGTTGTCAAACCGGTCGATCCATCCTTCATCCCCTTCTTCTCTTTCTTCTTCAAACATCTTTTGGATCGACTCTCCACTCATCTCTTGATCAAATATATCTTCAACTAGTTTGGCAACGTGTCGGCGTTCCTCCTTCCTTTGGTAGTTAATTAGTGAGGCGAAATCAACTTGAACCCAACCGGATTGCTTGAACTCCGCCAATGGTCTAGCATTCCACATACTTCGGCCTACATTCATGTTAGTTTCAACATTTTTAACATCCGAAATGACTTCTCTTACCTTGGGAAGTGGATCTTCACTTTCTTGTATGGTCTGTTCATCTTCCTTGACTTTCGGTTCATCTTTTTCAGAAATTTCAGCAAGCACCTTGGGCTTGATTTTGTCATTTTGCCCCTCTCGACAACATCTTTGCCAATCTCGTATTGTTCTTTGTTCATTGCTTATCCTTTGTAAGATTTGTGCGGCTTCACTAATTGTTTTATCCATTATATCACCGCCTGCACACATGCTTACAAAACGAGATGAGTTAGGGGTTAGTGAAAAATAAAAGGTATGCAACATCAAGTCACCGGAAAATCCCAAGTTCGGGCCTCGCTCAAGTATTCATTAAAGCGGTCCCATGCTTCATCAATTCCTTCATCCTCTCCTTGCTTGAAAGTGAGCACTTGCCTCCTTAAGTCTTGGACATTGCTTATGAGAAAGAACTTCAAAAGAAATTTCTTCACTAGCTCATCCTAATTTCCTTTTGCTTCAACGGACGCAAGTGTGTACCATCTTCGCGCTTCATCTTCGAGAGAGAATGGAAAAAGATTCCACTTGAACCAAGCGGCCGGAACTCCTTTTTGTTGCACCGTGTTGCATAACATTGTGAATTCCTTAATGTGTCTATATGGGTTGTCATCCTCCAATCCTCTAAATGGTTTTGTCGCCACTAACTTGATGATTCCAGGCTTCACTTCATAGTGGGTTGTAGCAAACGTCAAATCTGATTTTTGCATCTCAATGTCCTCCACTAACGGCATTGCGAGCTCCCTTAGCGACATCTCTTCGTCTTCCAATGGTGAGGTGAACAAATCCATCTAGGCACAAGAAAAGTAGAAAGAAAAACAAAAAAAGATTTTTTTTTCTTTTTTTAGAAAATAAGGGTTAGGTGTTAGTAATCAACAAAATTAATACTAGATTAAACGTAGCAAACTGGCTTGCTCCCCGGCAACGGCGCCAGAAAAAGGGGCTTGTTGACGGATAAAACTCGTATCCACCTACGATCCGCAAGCGTACGGACCTACACCTTTTTCACCACGGGATTCCCAAGGTTCTTGTCAATCCGCGGAGCAAGGGGATTACTAGCGCTTAACCAAATACTAATCTAGTTGACTAAGGAAACCTTTAAAGAGAGTATTAATCTAAAAGTAAAGACAATCTAACCTAAGCTAATCTAAGTTAAGTTGATCAAACAAATCTAGGGTTAAACTAGATGATAAAGGGGTGAACACAAGAGAGTGAGTAAGAAAGATAAGCGTTCCCTCCCTAGGATCTAGGATAACATGGTATGCATCTACTACACGAAAGCGGTAAACCAATCTACCGGGGCTTGTGACCACGGTTTCGCCCTTTCCCTCCTCTCGTACTATCACTACGCGAAGGTATTCGTGACTAGACCTATGATGGACACGGTATGCTGATGGAATCTATGGGAGTAGCGGATATCATACACCCGAAAAACACGGTGGCCTACCTTAATCATCAAAGCATCATCAACATGAAAACAATAGATTGAAACCACGAATCAAGTAGCGATCACATAACATGTATCCATCTAATCCTAGGGATGAACGGAGACATTACCCCATCATCTTACACGGATTGAAGCACATAGGGGTGATGGAGACTCCAGAGAACGTCGTCGATGAAGATGGCGGCGATGGAGCTTGGGAACACCCCTAGGCCAGCGGCTTGGAGTCCTCCTCTTGCTTCCTTCTCTCCGCCGGCGTTGATCCTTGCGACGAGCTCATCTAACTCTCTCCCTCATCTTGTGGCGGCGGTTTTCTGGTGATTAACGTCGGTAGGATGATTTGTTCGATGTGGCGGCCGACGGCGGCGGAGGCAATAAATAGACGAACACCTAGGGCAAAAGGGGGGACCGAACCGACCCCGGAGTGGGCTGGGCCGGTTCGGCCCCGGTTTCCTCCCCGGTTGCTTCTCGCGTGATCCCTTATTCGTGTGCACTTGCATGTGGGCCTTTGACGTCGTTTCCTTCACGGTTAAGGCTTGAATCCTTGCTGTGCAAGCTTCGCTGTTTTCTGGTTGAGTCCCTGAAGACTTGCACGTTGACGCTTCGGTCCTTGGGTCATTTGGAGTCATGTTCATCGCGTGTCTTGACTCTTGTCGGGCTTCATGATCTTCTTCCAAAGTGCTTGGTGAACTTATCCCGAAAGTCTCCTCTTTAGCGTAGATTTCCTGCGTAAACAACAAACTCCAAAATCGACATGCAAGTGTGAACTTGTTATATCATTAGTATGCCTAGTGGCCGGTTAGTTGCAAATCATAATCGAAACCAATGTATAACAAGTACTCTAGGTTGACGGAAATTCACCGTCAACACCTGCGCATTGCTGCGTTGGTGTTGGCGAAGGCGACATACGTCGTCGTGGCGCCGCGCAGCCCGATAGGGAAGCACGGTCCGGAGACCGAGCGCTCCCACACCGGGGCGGCTGCCGTCTCGCTGGTGGGCGCATCGCGTTGCGAGGCGACGCGCACGCGCATGCCGCGCTCCGACCGCGCCCGTCGCGAGCGCCCGACCGGAGCGACGGCGGTGCCGTGGCGCCGAAGGACCCGCAGCATCCGTGTTGGCGGGCGTTGGTGTCGTGGCGACGCGTGCTACGGCGACCGGGGCGGACCCGGCCTGGCACCACGCACGGAGTTCCTCACGGTTAGTGAGGCACATGAGGTAGTCGTTCCCCGTAGCCTGAAAGTTCAGACCCCCGAAACGGATTTCGAATCCGGCCGGGAGGGGGTCCGAGCTGCCCATGGAGTAACGCTGACCGCAGTACTCGGTGCGAATCACCATCGAGAGAGCTGGTGACGGGTTGATCTTCAGCGCGTAGAGCCCCACGGTGGGCGCCAACTGTCGGTGCGGAATGTAGTCCCGACACTAACTAGTAATAAGCGCTGAGATCTGCCTCTCGATGATCGGTGCTAAGCAACTAAGGACACTTGGTTTATCCTGGTTCCGGCCGGGGCCGTACGTCCAGCAGGGGTGTGCTCGAGGCACTATATTGCTTTGCACCGGGATGCCTGTAGTGGGGCGGCTACAAGCAAGGCGGGAGAGGAGGCGTGGCCTCCAAATCCTAAGAGGAGTGATTGAGGCGAGTGCCAATATCGTGGGGAAGGCGGAGAGCGTGTGAGTGATCGTTGTCCGTCGTCCCGTCCTCCCGCGGCGAGGGGGTCACCTCCCTTTTATAGACCAAGGAGACGGTGATTTACAGGCATTCCGCACTATTTAGCTACGTGTGGAGGTATGGTGTACAGTGCCGCGGAGCTGACGGCCGTCCTGGCGAATCTTACTCCAATTACGGTGTCGCGGCGTGTCCTGTGCTTGAACAGGGGCGACTTCGAGGGTGGAGGCATAGTGGTTGACCGGGGCGCCTTCAGGCGGGCTCGAGGGAGCCGTTGATGACGTTCCGTACACGGTGCAGTAGCAGGCGTGGCGGCGTCCCGTCCCCGCGTGCTCAATAGCGTCGGAGTGGTTGTAGCAGTGCACGGCGTGGCGCAACAGGGACAGGGATGGCCGCACAGGGCTAACAGCGACGGGGATGGCGCTCCCGCCAGCCTGGCGTCATGGTTTGACCTTGCAGAGTAACGAGAGGAGGGCTCGAGGGTGCGGCCGGCCCCCCTTAGAGGGCGCGGCGCGTTAGCCGTACAAGAGTGGGTGGCACAGTGTCACGGAGCTGACACCGGCCTCGTCGCACAGCCCCCCACAGTGGCGGGGATGGGCTTCCCCTAGGGAGTTGGCGGTACAGCGTCGGGGCGTGATTCCCAGGCGCGTGATGGCGCGGCTCTGCTGTGTCAGAGCATTAAATGCTCGTACCCACGTGCGGGAGCATGTGCGCTCGTGAGGGAGCCTCGAGCGAGGCGGAGCCCGCTCGAGGGAGGCGGGGACCCCGCTCGAGGGTGGCGTGGACCCTCGAGCGAGGCGGAGTCCGCTCGCGGGAGCTTGAGCCCTCGAGCGAGGCGAACCTCGCTCGAGGGGGCGTCTTGCTGGGCCGCCCTGGTGGGCCGCGGGGGCCACCTCAGCGTGGGCCGTGCCGTGTGTGCGCGTTTCGTGTTAGGCTAGAGGTGTGTTTTGTTTTGCTTTTTTCAGGTTTTAAGCAGGATTCCCCGTCTTTTTAGGGGACCCTCAAGGCTGTCCTCGACACTCACTCGGTAACACAAATTAACTGGTCCTGTTTTTTTTTTTGAAAAACTGGTCCGGTTCCGGTAAAATAGAACCCTAGTTGCGATAGGGACCATCACCACCGGTTTTCTTAAAAAACGGCGGTGATGACTCTTCACCATCGGTTTGTGCAAAACCGTTGGCGGCGATAAAGCGTTGGTGATGTTCATTTCTGTAGTGGTATGAAGTAGTAAGCATGGGTCTAATTCTCGACGCAAGCAGTTGGCTAACCCCCCCTACCAATACGTTAGTGTGCATTGTTTGAGTGTATACATTGTAAATTTTGAACACCAAACACATGTTCAAGCTGATGAACGATGGTATAAATAGCTAATATTTATATGCATATATTTTTTTGAAACAAAGAATATGTCTACTTTACCAATGAACGGCTAAATATATGTTACCTATAGGACGCATGGTCCAACCAATTAAACAAAATGAATAATTGTTATTAAACACATACCTAATGTAGACCAGCTGGTTTTAGCGATTTTGGTTTCGATTTCCACCATAGCATAATTTTTGTGGGGCTTTCTATTTGTTCCCTCACAAATAAAAATGGTAGGCAGGACAGTTTTTTTCCCCATGCGGTTGCCGGCCGGTTGTGGACATACTATGTGTAAGGAAACATAAAGTTAGTGAACATACTCATGTTTCAATACAGGAAATAACATACATCACAAGGTACAAAAAAATTATGAGTTACACTGAATTTATTTCATAGTTATCACTTTGATAAATCTTATTTTAGGTATGTGAACATACCCCAAGTGATAAATGGGTATTGTCGAGGTTCTCTACCGTCGGACAGTTACTTTGTATCGATCGTGTGTCGGACTCGGATGGTTAGCACAAGAGACAACGAGATTTATACTAGTTCGGGCCTCTGAGGAGTAATACCTTACGTCCAGTGTCGAGTTGTCGTGTTCCCGTGCTAGGGTTGTTTGCAGTAGGGGTTACAAACTGGTCGGGAGAGGGTGTCGAACCCAAGTCCCTTAGAATGAGTGTTCGGTTCGTCGGCTAACCCTTGTGAAGGTTGTCCTCCTCTCCCTTTTATAGACGCAAGGGGAGGGGCAAAAGGGGAATCGAGATAAGAGTTACAGTGCTCGGTCACTGGGATATCCTTTCGCGCGTCACTATCCGGCAGAACGCATTGAAGAGGAGCGGTGTTGTGTTGTCGTAGAGGCCGCCGCGTGGGCAGATGGGGTTGTTCACTCCGGGACGCCTAGCACTTTCTCCGAGTAGTTTGGCGGTTATTCAGTCCGTCCGAGCACGGGATGAGCTCGCTATGTTAGGCCTAATTGTAGGCCTGAGCTCATCATAGGGGTGCTTGAGTGCCTCGGGCAGAGCTTGCGTGCTGCAAGGTTGGAGATGATGGCGATTTGACGGCTACGTAGATGGGTAGAGCCGCGTTAAGGCTCCTGTCGAGGCCAGTTGCTTGCACAGGCCGCCAGCTGGTGTGTTTGCATGGCATGGGGAGCCACCCCCGGCGTCGTGGTGGAGGTGTTCGCGCGCCGGGGTCGCGCCACGTGGTTTGGTTTGCGCCTTAGTCGGAGGCGGAGACTGCTCGTGCGAACGAGCAGCTTGTCGTGAGAGGCGGAGACTCGTCGTGCAAGGTGGAGACTTGTCGTGCAAGGCGAAGACTTGTCGGAGGGGGTTCCTCTAGTGGGAAACTGGTCAGAGAAGCTCCCAACTAGTCGAAATCAAGACGTCTTGCCAGTGATGGTCTTGACAGGGCTCCTTTGTCCTCCTCATCTTGAATCTTGGCCTTCACGCTGTCGATCTTGGCCTTCACATTGTCAATGGTGTCCAAAGACTCCTTCTCAAACACAAAGTAGTTTTTTGAACGTGAGAGTAATTACACCCGGGAGTAAATCGATTTTTCCTGTACATATATATACATTATTAGGTAGAGATAGAGATTTAAAGCCGATGAAAACAATCACCAAAATCCTATTAGAACTTAAAATAAGGCAGCATATCTTAATTTCCTCCCTTTGTACCAAACTAGTAAAATGTATGTGCCACACACACACGTGTTTTGTGTTTTTATTGTACATTTATAGAAAGCCTATTTTACATGGTTCTTCATAGGTTTATTCAATCAGTTTATCAAAAAGATAAACAGAGCAAATTATAGTAGATGCTAATAATGGTTGTGGAGATAAAAATACTATTACACTATTTATTCTCCATTTATTGGTAACTCAATAAAATATGCACCTAAAAGCACCATCCTAAAAGTAACTTTTTCAAACATGCATTAGCGTGGATCAATTATGACTCTGTTTGGTTGGATCACTTATAAGTCTTTTCAATTAAAGTCGGTCTTCCTTGGTTGCAGTGACTTATAAGTCGGTGGGATTCACATAGTGTAGGAGAGGGGAAAGTGGAAATAAGTCACTTTAAGCAGGGATGGAGCTAACTATGTGACTCATAATTAAGTCAGGAGATTTAAAGTGTAAATAAGTCAGGGCTGGTAGATTCACACAAGTGAATTATTTTCACTTTTTGCACTTTAAATCACCCTACTTATGAGAACCAAACAGGGCCTATATATGTGCAGTCTTCACAAATCTACACGGAATGACGTGCGGTGCATCCTTGTATAATAGCATGCTATTTTTTCCCCTTCTATAATAATTGGCTATTATATCGACATCAATGTATAATACAATGTATCAATGAAGATGCTGAAAATTATGTTCATTTAGTTTATGATGAGATAATACAATTTCTTCTTTCACAAAAGGTACTTATTACTCCCTAACCGGATTCTTGTTTTACGTATTAACCGAACCAAATTTACATGCTTTAGTCTAATCTCTAGGTTTCTTTGTACCCAAAATATTTCAGCTTCTTTGAAAAGGGTCTCCAGAAGCACCAGGCCATACCACAGAGCCATGATGTTCACATTAACAAGAGCCATACAATAATTGAATATCAATTATGCACCTAGAAAAAAAGCTAAAACGACCTATAAACTTATAAATTGGGATGAAGTAGATACAAATTTATTAATCATGACACATGAATAACTAACAACAAAATAAAGACAAGAAGATAATACATCAGCTAGGAATTCTATGCAGAGGTGCCACCGGATTCGCCAGCATCACTCTTTTTCCTTGGCAAAGCACTCTTCTGCTTCGGCTTGGTTCTTAAGATAATTTTGAAAACCACATCAGGGCAATAGAGTCACAGAACCAGCTTCCTCGAGCTTTTTACTTCAGAAATGCTGAGAATGTTCCAGCCTAAGCAGCCCTGATGGTCAACTTTACTGATACATCACACCATCTCCTAAAATCTATGAGCAGCAGATGAATAAAAGGTAAGCATACAGGTCAAACGAAATATGATCAGGCACACCATTATGGTAATCATATATTATAGTTTGATGCACACCATTTGAAAAGAAAAAAGATTTCAAGCAAATAGAAAAGATTGAATACAGAAATACCAAAGACCTCCAACTGTACCCTCCATAGCAGCTGAGCTAGGAAAGGCAACGTTCCCTCTCCATGCGGGAAGCAATGACTGTGGTGGTCCTTTTCCTATGTAAGATCTAAAACAATTAGAATGCTTAGGCTCTAAAACCTACTAATTAAGAAAAAATGAATGACATCATTGACCTATTTTATGAACTGACCTCTAATCGTTGTGGAAACATAACTTGAATTCTTTAACTGAGGTCTTCTTACAAAATTTATGATGAGACCCAGAAATATGGTTAAGCTGAGCAAATACATCAACCTGCAACAAATGAGCATGAAGCTAAATCAATATCTAGGAAGGAAGCAATTCATAGCAACTGAAGCTCTCTGTGTAAAACATGTGTGAAGCTAAATTTCCATCTAGTCCATCTTGTCACTTCATTAAGGAGAAAATATATATTTTTTCTATTGCTTTGAAGTCCAAACTAAAGTTACATCCTAAGAGCAACTCCAACAGCCTCTCTAAAATGATCTGACTAGCTAAAATTTTAGAAAAAGCTCAAAAATCACCTTCCAATAGACTCGCTATCTTCGTGTCTCGCTGTCCCTGCTAGCAATATCACGCTCCTCTCTCGCCAAAGATAGACAGCGCTCGCCGCTCGCCAAACTCTCCTGCGTCCCACACCCTCCCCCTCCTCTTCCCGCGCGAGCAGGACGCGCCTGCACTCTGGCACCGCCCCCTCCTATTCCCGCACAAGCAAGAACCAGGTGCTGCCGCCATGAGCGGGCAGCAAGCGGCGCTGCAGCGAGGCGAATCGACAGTGGTGAAAAAATGGCGGTCAAGGCGTCGCCGGAGGCTGCGGGGGGGGGGGGGGGATCGGCGGCGGTGAATCGACGTTGGGAGCTCCGACGTTAGCCGCGCCGCCGTCCGCGATGCTGAGGTCCGCTGCGAGTTTCGCCGCTGGCTGCGACGGCGAGGTCCTCCGCGAGGGCCGGCGCGGAGCGGGCCCACGACGCGTCGAACCCCGTTGTGTACATGCACAACAACGCCACTGCCGCCGCCGCGTACCCGCGGGGCATGGCCTTCCCGCCGTCGATCCCCAGCTGCACACCAAAGATCTACGCCGTGGCCACTAGGGAGAGGATCAGCACTGCGCTCCCTACCATGAGGGAGCGGCGGCCGTAGCGGTCGACGGCCAGCCCAGCGACGGCGATGAAAGCGAGGCTGACTACATCGGTAAGGATGGAGCCCAGGATGGCCTTCTGGTTCGTGAATCCAACGATGTGGAAGAGGAGCAGATAAGGTTGTGGGCTTGTGGGGTGGGGTCCACGCGTCATTGAATTGGAGAGAGAGTGGAGTTTGATATGAAAAAAAGATTTTAACTAGTCTGTTGGAACACAAGCACAAATAAAGAGTGCATCTTAGCTAAATGACTAGCTAAATGAGAATATAAAGAGTAAAATTTAGCTAGTCTGTTGGAGTTGCTCTAACACCTAAAAAACATCATGACACCTTTTTTTGGCGACAACATAGTAAAAGAAACGAGGGTTCTCTCTTTCAAAAACAAAAGATTTCAACAAGAGGCAGATGCCTTATACAAGGCGGGTAATAACCCTACAATCTGTCCTGACAAAGCATTTCAAAATCTCAGAAATTGTACAGTTTTTGTACTTTGGTAATGCTTTAACTAATTAGTGAGGTTATCCTACTGTTTCCTCACAAAATACTAACCTACTTACTGAATCTGCATTCTGCTCTGATAATGCATCTCTAGCACTCGAAAGTGTCCTACTTTTGTTGGGATTGATCACAAAGAATGAACTTGAGATAGCACAGTAAAAAGAAAGTGAAACTCACAGTATCTCTCATGCACAAAGAACAATAGGTGCCCTTCCACTTTGCCTCAAAATCATGTCATGCAATCGCCATTTGATTCGAGTATTTGACAATATTGCAGCATCGGGATGATGGTGAGCATGGATCCCCATTTGCTGTTCTCTTTCTTTAGGCCAAGTAAGATTCTGCACATACTGAAAATATGAAATATTATCAGAAGTCAACAAGCAAATAGGGAAAAAACCGCATTTCTCATCATAGTCACCACATCATATATGCTCCCACCACCTTCCAACCCAGCTTTTGGGGATATGTATTAGTTTCCTGCAAGAACACATCTTATAATATATCTAGTAACTTTGCACTAACAGAAATATTTATATATGGATATGTAAAAGGAAAAGGAAAAAGATGTACAACCAAAATTTCAGGTAGAGGACAAATTTCATCTCCCTTATATTTATATTTTTCCACAAATTCTAAGTTTAAATCATGTGTAAGTTATCCCTCTCAGTCGATTGTGTGAATTGACTGTGAGTTCATTCAGATAAACTGTGGCTAAGGTGTTGTTGTTGGGTCCTGAGCCGCAACAGAACTTGGGTCAATACTCATTCAACACATTTATTTGAATGGTTAATTTTATCTGATCAAAACACAATTCTTTCTATGGGTGATTTCAATGAGAACATGGCAGCAGTCGCAACACAATTATTTCAATGGATAATTTCATCAAGCATCTGGCATGCATCGGTTAGAGGTGCCAACTGCCGAGAGGTGTACCTTGTCACGTCGAAGCCTTAATGCTCACATGTTGCTGTCACGTCTTGGCCACCATGGGGGGCATAGGTGCTATGAAGCCGCGGGACGAGGCGTCACCTGCTGCAAGGAATAGTGGCTCCAACCCGTCGTCGTTGGTGCCCTCACCCTCCTTCTTGGGAGCAGCGGCGGTTCTGGGAGAAGGCGGCGCAGAGGAGCAGCGGACCAACCGGATACGGGGAGGGTTGGGGTTGGCGTTGGCGGCGCGGAGTCGAGGGAGAGGCGGAGTGCCCGCTGCCTCAGGCGCCCAGATGGTCCCTCGTCTTGCAGATCCTGCAACCCGAGTACGGGCGGTCGCCGGAGATGGGCTCTTCCCCTTCAACGACCTCTTGGACGCCTAGTGTCGCATGTGTGGGAGTCCCCGGCGGTGCAGGTAAGAGCCGGCGGCAGCGCGGGTGGGACTCCGCGACGGCGCGGGTGGGAGTCGGGGCAGTGGCGTGGGTGGGAGTCGGGGCGGCGGCATGTCTCCGCACGGGAGAGCCGTGGCCCTCGGGGAGATGTCGAGAGGATGCGGATGGGAGACAGGTTTGTGGGGCCCACCTAAATTTTCCCTACAGTGCAGCGCGCGGAGGATCCGACCGGCATGAGCGGAGCAATGGCGCGGCGGCGACACGACGGCCGGCGGCAGCGGGTATCTCCTCTCCTCTGCGGCGGGCCACGGTGGATTGAAGGTGCGGGTGTGTGGGTGTGGGCCCAACACGGGTATGAGGGGCGGGTAGGGGTGAGAAAAAATTTTGTTTTTGGCAGAAATACTCTCTAAATTGCGATTTTTTTAATTCATAGTCTTTCCACCCTATCCACTCAAAAATATATGACGGACGGGTCCGGCGTGAGGGGTAAGACGGGTCCGATTTGAGTGAGAAAAAATTTCAATTGTCTTCGCTCCCTATAGTAAAATTATAGATACTATTTATTTAGTTTTTCCGGATACATATCCAAATTAGGCCTGTTGTTTTTATCCACTATCCACATTCAAATCCACACCCATCTCAAATGGGGAGGGTATGGGTAGAAAATTATTATCCATTGAAGAAATGACTAGGGTGGGTGTGGGAGGGTACAAATAATCCATTGGGTATGTATATAATCTAGTACAAAACTAATTATCCATTGGGTATGAGTGGGATTGGGGAGGGTAAGAAGTGGATAATAATTATTTGGATTTGGGTATGAGCAAGAGTGGATGTATCCATACCCTCCCCACTGGCAGGCTTAATCCAAATATAATATATATCTAATTATATAAAAAATATGCAGCTAAAAATAAAAAATTGAGACATCTAATGCGTTGTCCAAGGAAGTGAAATAGTATACCTTTTCTACGTAGGCCCAACGCACAGCCAAACTCAGAGTTGTTTACGTGTATGCCATTAAGAAAGTTGCCACTTACGTGTATGCCATGGAAAAGTTCTCAAGCACGTGTATGTCACGCACCCGAAGTTCGTTGACGTACATGCCATTTTGGATGGATTCCGTTAGGACTTAACAGTTGCACCCATCTGACATGTGGGACCCGCGTAGTGAAAAGACCATTTTGCCCCTGTCTATTTCGTTTCTCTCCTGGAACCGGACTCCACACGAATCGAATCGGAGAGCGGCTGCCTTGTCTCGAGCCGCGCCAGAACCCTAGCAGACCGCCGCCGGACCCCGCCGGAGACCCGCCGCCGGCCGCCGCCGTCTTCCCCGGCCGGGCGCACGCGCGGTGCCGCCCCCCGTTCCCTTGCGCGGCCGCGGCCGAGCTCCGGCGGCCGGCACGCGCGCGGCCGCCCGTGCGAGCGGCTAGGCGTGGCCGGGCTCGGCGGCCGCCCGCCCGCGGCCGGCGCCCGCGCGGCCGCGCGCCGCGCGCGCGGCGCCGCTGCGCCGCCGCCCCTGCTCCCGATTCGCCCCTGCTCCCGATTCGATTCCGTGTCCAGGTATTAAAAAAATCAGTTCCTGTTTATCCTTCTTTGCTCGCATATATGTGATGTATGCATATGTGCTGAGCATGCGCTGTTGTTCATCTGTAGGATGGACGCCGGCTTGGGTAGTAACCTCCTGACATTCCAGAGTGGGAAATTGGTACTGGACAATCAGTTCAACTAAGCATAGGGGAATCTTGCCTTACTAAATCTGTAGATAGTGAATTTCTTGCTAACCCAAACCCATCGAATGAGCATGCGGGTATTGATGATGAATGCTTGTATATTGATATTGGTCCTGAACATCGAGCACCTCCCATTCTCACTAGTCAAACTGAACCCGACACATTGTTAGATGAGGGAGATGAAGTAGAGGAAGATGAATTAGAGGAGATTGAGGAGGATGAATCTTTGTCTGATGATGAAATAGAGGAAGATGACATTGTAATAGATAGGGAGCCTGCACAGAAACCTGATGCACACTATGACAAGAATGATCCTCCTATGGCAGTAGGCACTATGTATTCAGATCAGAATGCTTTTAAGTTGGCTTTAGCTACACATGCTACCAAGTATGAGTTCCAATATAAGATTGAAAAGTGTGATTAATCTCGGTACAGGGTGTATTGCAGTGGCAAGGATGTGGGTTGTAGGTGGAGAATTCATACTGCTACTTTGAGTGATGAAGTTACAGTGAAGGTAAATTTTTTAACACTCGTTATGCAATGATTTTTTTAACAGTCTTTATGCATTTATTTTTTAACACTCTTTATGCAGATCACAAGAAACCCGCACGAGCATGAGAATTGTGAGAGCAAAAGAAGGAAAGGCAGTTGTGTAGGAGTGACACAATATTGGGTGTGTGAACAAGTGCTTGATTGGTTGAAGGAAAATGGAACAAAGTGGGTGCCAAAGAGCCGAAAAGAAGGTTGAAGGAGAGGCACAAAATTGATGTGACCTACAGAAAAGTATATCTAGGTAAGCAACTTGCTATGGACAAAATTTATGGACCTTGGGGTGAAAGTTTTGACAACCTGTACAAATTTAAGGCTCAAATAGAGGATAGTAGTCCTGGATCCTTTGTTTTAATTGATCATCATACCGTCAACAACAAAATAAGGTTTAATAGGCTGTTTTTTGCTTTGAAAGCTTGTGTTGATGGTTTCCTACAAGGTTGTAGGCCCTATCTTGCAGTAGATAGTACATTTTTGAATGGAAGGTTTAGAGATCAGTTGTGTGTAGCTTGTGCAGTTGATGGTCACAACTGGATGTACCCAGTAGCGGTTGGTGTTATTGACTCAGAAACAAATCCGAATTGGGAGTGGTTTATGGAGAGGTTGAGAGAAGCTATAGGCAATCCAGTTGGTCTTACATTCGATGCGATTGTGGGCGGCCCGTGATGCATGGGGTTAGTAAAGTTTTTCCGGATGCCGAACATAGAGAGTGTATGTACTATCTAACACAGAATTTCAAGAAACACTATAGTGGACAGATTTTTGATGATCACTTGTGGGCATCTGCATATTCTTGGAGCCCTTACATGTTTGAGAAACATTATCAAGCCATGGTCAACGACCAAACCAGACGCTATGAAATGGCTTCAGGAAAATCACAAGAAATTGTGGACTAGGAGTCAGTTTTCCACATTATCAAAAGTGCATTATGTTACCAATAACTTGGCTGAGACATTCAATAAATGGGTAAGATTACCTTGTTTAACTTTGCATTGATTATCTTATTTTATTCCATGTTTGCTCAAAATTGAATTTCTATGTTGGCAGGTGAAAGATATGAAGGGCATGCATCTGGATGAGTTGATGGATAACATTAGACAGAAGATCTTAATTAAATGGAACCTTAGAAGAAGGGTTGCCCAAAAGTTTGAAGGAAAGATCTTGCCTCATATAGTGCAGAAGTTGAGAGGAGCTAGCTATAACCTGGACATTGAAGTAATCACAAACTCACCTGATGGCATTGCATAAGTTTGTGCTAAGGGAAGTTCTGGTAGTAGCTTCAGGTTTGTAGTGAATACAATTGAGAGGACATGTTCCTGCAGAGCTTGGCAAGGGTCGGGAATACCATGCAAACATGCCATTGCCTACATCACATCTATCCCTGGGGCCAAACTTGAAGATTATGTAGATGAGTGCTATTCAGTTGAGAAATTCAAAATTGCATATGCAGGTTGTATGCCCTTTATTCCCGACAAGTCCATGTGGCCCAAATCCACACATGGCTTCTTCATGCATCCTCCATTGCTTAAGTCAACTGTGGGGGGAAGGAGGAAGAACGAGGATGAAATCGGCTTTGGAGGGAGGCGGTAGTAGGAAGAAATCGGGCAATGAGGAAGGTACGGCAAAAGGCAACATCGGTGCCCAATATGCCATCAGTTAGGACACCATTGGTACACATGTAAGAATGGCAATCCAGATGACATAGCCGCATTTGAGGCTGAGAGGTAGACTTTGTAGACATAGCTACACAATGACAACACTTCTTGTTTAGCTATGCAAAATAACAATTTTCCATAATTTATTTCAGGGGTCCACCAAAGAAAAAGGCAGAAGAAAGCATGTTCCACTAGCACAAGCATTGTTGTGGCCACTACTGGATCAGGCATGGTATTTCCATACAATGAGGCGGTGGCCAATGCTACACATAAGCCAAAGAGAGTGAAAAAGGGTGCCAAAAACGGGGGCCACCACCTACAACAAGTACTAGCAGGTTGATCTTTCACTTTTCTACATCTAGCTGATTTTGTCAATGAACCTAGCTGATTTTGTCATTGAACCTAGCTGATCTTGTCATTGAACCTAGCTGATTTTGTCATTTAACCTAGTTGATCTTGTCATTGAACCTAGCTGATCTTGTCATCGAACCTAGCTGATCTTGTCATTGAACCTAGCTGATTATGTCATTTAACCTAGCTGATCTTTCATTTATAACCTACAACCTAACTGATCTTTTTTTTCACACAAGGTCTGGAAGTGGACATGGATCCAATGACCCCTTTCCTCTCCAAATTGAGCACCCTCCTGTTGTTCATGAAGAAATTGCATCCTATGAAGTCTCTGCACCAAGACAGAAGCAAGCCATCATGAAGAAGTGTACACCAAGGAGGGCTCCTGTTGAAGTGGTCAACCCATCTAGCCCAGCTTCTAATACCAGAAGCAAGAAGAAACTCCAGCTTGAATAAATTATACGGAGGAACTATTACTTTTGATGTAATTTGAGACATGTATGGTTTGGTGTGATGTCATGCAAACTAGTCAACTTTACTTTCTATGTGTGGACTAAGTGTGATGTCTATGTGTGGACTAAGTGTGATGAAAACTAGTGAACTTATCTGTTTAAATATTGGTGATATGAACTTGTTACTATGCAATGGTCATCCCTTATTTTTTTCATGTGATATGTACATTTGTTTGTATGCAATGGTCATGCACCTATTTTTCCCTCTTAAAAAATTAATGTCTATTTTTTTTATTTTTTGCAACCCTTTTCTAATTTGTTCCACATTTAACTACATTTTTCTAGCATTTCTCTCGATTTTCCCAGATTTTTTAACCATTTAAAAAAATTATTTCCACTTTTCTAATTTTTTTACGATTTTTAAATCATTTAAAAAAATTTATTCCCGCTTTTCTGATTTTTAATCATTTTTATAATTTATTTCTGATTTTTACGATTTTTCTGCAATTATTTCTTTTTTTATCGAATTATTTACATTATTTCGATTTTTTCACTTTTCTGATTTTTTTAACCCTTTATTGCACATAAGGGCACAACTGTCTTTACACACCCTCTAACACCTCTGTTAACTCTCCATCCATCCAAAATGGCATGTACGTCAACGAACTTCGTGTGCGTGGCATACACGTGCTTGAGAACTTTTCCATGACATACACGTAACTTAATAGCATACACGTAAACAACTCCGAAACTCAAGCCTACAGGAACAGGAATACAGAACCTTTGAGCCATGCACTACAGCTTCGGCGGCGCCTCCCCCGACCCTTACGGCGGCGGCCGAAGGACCCACCTGGTTTGCCCGTCGTGCCAATACGGCGACGACTACACGGACGACGACGCCGGCGACGACGGCTTCTTCACGTGCCGCAGGTGCGATGCCGTCCACCACACGCAGGCAACCGCTGCCGACCCACACGACTTCCAAGCCACCGGCAACATCTCCGTCCGCCGCGTCGCAACCCAGCACACCCCCAAGGTCGGCACCCACACCCCCGCGCCCTACCCAAGGACCCCTCACGCAACGCCCGGCCCCGCCCGCGCGCCCGCCGCCGCCGCGTTCGATGATTTCGTGGAGCCGAGCGAGCCGCGGGACTTCGCGCCCGAGGCGTGGGGGCAGCCCGAGGATTTGGCGGCGCGGGTGCGCTGGCGCTACGTGCGGGGCCTCCAGGTCATCCTGCAGCGGCAGCTGGAGGTGCTGGTGGAGCGGCACCAGGCAGGCGCGCTCGTGTGTGGCGTCGCCGGCACCATCTGGGTGCGGTGGGTCGCTGCATCCAAAGTGTTCGACGATATGTGGGCGCGCCATGTGATCGCGGAACACGAGGCCGCGGGGAGAGAGAAGCGTTATAGTGGTGGAGGTGAGCCGTCTAAATCGCCCTTGTTTAGGTGTTACCATCGGAAGAACATGACAAATTCCACATGAATCTTTCTCTTGTCAGATAATAATAATAAACCTGACGAGGTGAAGTTTGCATGGGAGGATGATATCTTTCCACTACAGAAAGACAGGCGGAGGGTTGAGTTTGCTTTCCTGCGCTCACTTAGGACGTTGCTGCCTATTTACTCAACACTTGCAGTTTGTTTCTTGGCCTGTCATATTGCCCGTGAAGCCATCCTACCTACTGACATATACAGGTGGGCAATGGAAGGGAAAATCCCTTATCTGGCTGTGTTTACTGAAGTAGACAGGCTCCTTGGGAGCTCGCTGCAACTGCAAGGTTGCCCTTTGGATGCAAGACAGCTGTTCAGGCCAGTGCAAGTTATTGGAGCATGGCAACTGGAAGCTGCTGCTGGATCCATAGCACAAAGAGTAGGCTTGAGGCTTCCTTCAGTTAACTTCTATGCAATTGCTCAACGTTGCTTGAAGGACTTGTCACTGCCCGTAGATAAAATCCTTCCCCATGCATGCCGAATTTATGAGTGGGCATTGCCTGCAGAACTATGGTTATCCAGTAATCCTGCTAGAGTCCCTACACGGGTTTGTGTGATGGCTATACTAATAGTGACTCTACGAATTCTGTATAACATCAATGGTCAAGGGATATGGGAGGTGAGTTTGCCACATAGATTCCCTTATGTCTTTTAAGTTCCTTGATAAATGCAAATGGACTGAAGTTATGATTATGTGCAGAATATTTGTGAGGAAGACAGAAACACAGTTGGATCTGATCCTGATGCAAATTCACCAACTTTCAAGAAGCTTGATGACAACAACGAGGAGTTTGGCATGAGAGAATTATTGTGTGCAATTGCAGCTGCTTATGATAAAATCAATGTTGCACATGGTAAAATTTGAATGGCTTTTGGCTCTTTGCCTTTCTGTCCATATATTAGCTTTTCTTCATATGTGCTAGTTTGTGTCATGCTTATACTGACAATAGTTAATTTATATTCGACATTTGCTATACTAAATTAAGTACAAATGGTCTTTTATGTTTCATGGATTTTAAGGTCTCGACATCCTTCCTGCTTGGAAGTGAAAAGCTAATGTAGGGTAAAAACAAGACTAGCACATGTGGGTTCTTGTGCATCATTGTGTTTCAAATCTTTACAAACAATGCACAAGTCTCTCACTACTCGATTGTCGCTCCTCTGTACCTTTTTGTAGTACAACTATCCTCAACCTGTGCATTCAAACATATACGGGGTAAACATTGGACGCACAAGTTTTCCTTTTTCTATAGATGGCATCGAGTAGCCTTGTTTCATCAATGAAATTGGAAGTGTTAGATTTTTCTATATTTTCTGCCAGTTAGAGAAATGTAAGGTTTTAACTTTGCAAAGTTAATAAGATGTTATAGCTGACCGTGTGAAATCATTTTCTTATTAAGAAAGTTGATAAGATGTTATAGCACTTTTCCTTTCAGAATTATGGGAGTATGATATTATGAAAAGATTATTTAGTACTGACATCATTATGTATTTATGTGTGCCACTCTAGATACTTGCATTTATATCTTTGATAAAGTTATAATTGATTTCTCAGGTCTTAGCTGACACTTTTGTGGCTAGTGGGGGTACCTCTTAATGGTAGGATGCTTGACTCGATGTTTTCTAATTTTACAGATTACTCACGTGACCTCCAATCTTATCTCAAATACTGTAAGGAAGTTATTTTTACTGGGATTACATGTTCAACTGAAGTGGAGCATCTAACAGAGATCTTCTGGGATATGTACAAAGCTAGAGAGGTATTGCACTTTGCTTGACAATGTTGTCACCTATTTTTGTTTTGCATTATGTGCCGAAAATAGCATAGTATGTAACATGAAGACTCTGCCCATTACAGATTTGAATTCTTCCCCTCTCCACATTCTGGAGTTCTTTCTGTATGTAAACTGTATTGATGACTTAATATGCAGTGCAGCACATCCCAGGTTGTATCAATCCAAACTTGCTATCATAGAATTTCTAGAAAATCTATAGCAGTCAGCACAGCCTACAGATTAAGTTTGGCCTTGAACCTTGACATTTTGTTATGGTGGGGTACTGGGGTCTTCATGTTGATTTTATAGCTGATTAGTTGTTTTGATAGCATCATACTAGTTGTCTTGCACAAAGTTTGTTCGTGGCTATGAAATATTTAGATGTTTATGATATTGCTTTGCAGGATGGCAATCCAAAAGAGCATGTGAAATCCCAGTGTCAAGGTATTGGAGAAACAACAATTACAAATGGAGTCAACAAGCGCTACCGAGATGGAACATTTGTTGAAGCAAGTTGTATATCTTCATCTTCAGGTCATGATGCAATTGAAATCCTCAAGTCAGAGATGCAAGATCATGGATTTCATTGTATGCCACCTAGGAAACCGAGGAAATCAGATGGTTATCTTCGTTATAGGAGGAGGAGACTAAGTGCTGGCTTTATTTATGTTGCACATGCTGATTATTACATGTTGCTACGTGCTTTTGCAAAGCTTGCAGAAGTTCATGTTCGCATCATGCATATAAGTGTTTTAAAACTTGAGAGGGGACTTGCATTTATTGAGGATCGAATTGAAAGAAGCTTGAGCACCTTGCAGAACCTCTCTAGCAGAATGAGAGATGAGCTAAGGCCTGTATCAGACTGATGTTTTTAATGGAGTGTCACTCTGCCAAGTGCCAACATGGTATGTTTCTATGTCTTCTTTTTTTAAGGGGTTTGACTGTCTAGTACTATTGCTTTTTATATAAAAAACATTTAATTCCGTGCATTTGATCACTACAGGGATACAATGTGATTTGGCCAGTTAGAGTTTATCATCTGAATGTGTTTTTAGTACTGGTGGCACACCAATGAAGAAACCATCCCTTCCTATTTCTGGTTTGAAAGGATGATTAGTTGCATACCTCGGTAAAATGAGGCTTGTTGCTGTGGCCTGTGGGCATTGGAAAGCAAGCTGTTCACACAAAGATCATGGCACATTGTGTGGGTCTTTGTTTGCTGAACCAATCTGTAGGATGAAATGACGATCCTGACTTCTTTAGAATGAACAAATTAGGGATCATCTATGGGTAGTGGCAGTTTGGAAACTGTATGGCAACAGTAAAATGGTTGGAATCTGAGCCAAGTTCAGATTCCAACCATTTTCTTATCATAAGCAGGCCAAGAAATGAAACATTAGGAGTTCCATCAGATAATCTAGTTCATTTCAGGATTATGCATGGGCATACTTTTATAGGTCAACAATGATGAATGGTCAGATGTTTAGTTTCGAACAGGTCAACAAAGTTTGAATGCATGGGCTACTTACTGTTAATACCTCTTCCTCCTGACGCCGTTGCATTTATTGGCAGTAGATGACGTACACGTACTGAAGCCCAAGTGAACATGGGACTACTCCATGGTAAGAACATGGCGATGTGAATCATGACGAGACATATATAGCTGCTTCCATTATCACATCAGCAACCAACAGAGGAAATTATTTTCGTTACACTCATGACGCATGGTATGGCAATTTGGCTAGCCTATTAATCTATCCCAAATACCATGATTTTTCTATGTACGTAGATATATTTTATTAGTCACATAGAAAAATCCATAATAAATTTTAAAACATCGAAACAACATATAATTGAAATGTAGGGAGTATGATGCAAAATGAGCACCACTCTAGATCCCTTATCCGAAGGTAAATATCACGTCACCGAACATTAGCGTGTGTTTGACAGAGTTGTGGCTGTGGGCTTGTGGCAGCTCCGACTGTGGTTGTGCTGATTGAGTGGATTCTGCGGCGAAAGCTGCAACCGTTTTAGAAAAACGTTTGCCAAAACAACTTCTCCTAGTCGTGTCACATGGATAAGAGGGTGAAATACCCATAATACTCTTCCCTCATTTTTTTCTATTTTCCTTTTTTTTCTTTCCTATTATATTTCCCTCCCTCCTCTTTTTGCTCCTTTTCTTTCCTCTCACCTTATCCTTATCCTCATTCCCCATTCACACGCACAATCGCACGGATGTGTCGGCCCCGCCGCCTCCCCCGCCTCCCCCATCGGCTGCGCAGGCCGCCTCCCCTACCGACCATGGAGGCAACCCTTGCTCCACACCAGCGCGAAGGTGACCTCCATCTCCCACGTCGCGCCTTCTTCTCCGTCCGCTTGAGCCCGCTGTCTCCTGCAGAGCTCGTCCACCGCTGTCGAGCCCTGCACCCCCACAGAGTTCCTCCACTGCGGAGGCCTCCTCCGCACCACCGCCGACCGCCACCTCCCCACGGGCCCAGCGGGGGCAGGCTTGGCAAAGGCAGGGCGAAGCGGGGAAGCTGCCCTTTTGCAGCTTCGCCCCGTCCGAACCGCTCTAGAGAGCAGGAATCACGGGAGTCCGGGAAGGGATTTCGCCCGTGAAGCTCGTTTCGGGAGGTTATTTGGCACAACTGCGAAACAGCTGCCGAAGCTGTGCCAAAGCCACCCTTATTAGGGTTCAATTAGGCTAAGAAAGTCTTTCCATTTTGTACAATTGCCTCGGAATAAGGAAAGATAATCACCATTATTTACATTCGGATTACAAAACACAATTGAGCCCGTCGTGTTTCAAACATATTGGGCTGAATGCTTATGCCAAGCCCAATTACCCATGAATCTTACCGCCCGACCCCGGCCCAGCAGAAAAATTGCAAACAAAGCAGGAAGCCCAGAAAACACGTTCAGTGTGTCTGACCTGTGGGCCCTTGAACCAGACGTTGCGCTCCGCTGCCTTTTCGTTGCCAGCATCCGCTCCCTCGCCTCCCGCGCCCCGCTACCACCGCCACCGCCACCGCCACCGTGCCATTTCCAAACCCCACGCCCAAACCTCTCTCCCACCTCCGCTTCCCATTCCCCACACCGCCACCGCCTTCGCGCCCGTCCGCCTCCTCCCCGCGACCTAGTCGGAGGGAAATCGGGCTCCGGTGTCCTGCGCGGCTCTCCGCCTCCGCCTCGCTCCCCCGCCGTACATCGCCGCTGAGGTATGCCCCCCCGTCCCGCGCGCTCGCTCTGATGCTTCCCTCCGCCCCCGCTTCGCGTCGCTGCCAAACCCTAGCCCTCGCCCAATCATCTTCATCATCCTCGCTCTCCTCTTCCTACAGGTCCCTCGCGAGAAACTGGAAGGCTTCGCCACCACCGCGGCATCGCGCGCCGTCCCCGCCTCGTCATCACCCCCGCCGCTGATTTGCGAGGTGCGTGTCGGTTTCTGCTCATCTTCCCAGCTCCCAGCGCCTAGGGTCCCTCCACTCGGCTTGCTGCAAATGAGAAACTTGAATTGGTTCCATTTGGTCGACTGTGGGCTAGAAGCGGGACGCGGTCACGCGATTGAACTCTGCTACGCCAATTTGCGATTAGTCGTCGCAAGTCACGACCAAGGGGTAAATTTCTTCTGGGCACATTTGCTCAAGGATAAATTTGATTTCTATGGGGGAATTGGGGGTGAATTCCTGTTGCTGAATTTCGAGCTTTCTGCTATGCTCATGCGCCCGCAACATGCCTAGTCACAGTTTACCTACCAGCACATGTTGGATTGTTATGCTTGCTATGATCCCAATTTACTCGGTTTTGCCAAATTAGCAGAATATTTGGGCCTAATTAAGCGTTTATGTTGTCCATTTGCAGATATGCTTCCAGGTCCCATTGTCCCACCTCCACCTCCGCTGCCTTTGGTGCTTACAGGATCAGCCTTTGTGCCAAGCCCGTTGCCGTCAGATCCACATTCTACACCCATCAGCTCTAGCCTCGCCATCATTATCGTCGTCATCATCACCACAGTCACCATTACCACTTGTATCGTGATCCTCCGCCGAGGCTGTCACCGTGGTCGCCGCTTGTCCTGCTCGTCATTATCCCCTCGCCGCAGCTTTTCCCCGATGGCTTCTGTCTCTTCCTCGTCAGCTGAATCTGGAATGCGGTCTGCTGCACCAGCAGCTGTTGGTGTTTCGCCTAGGGACAGGGCTGCCATGACCATGGTGTCTTGGCCTCTGAAGGATTCCGGTACTGCCTCAGCTGCATCGTCCGTGACACATTCTGCAGAAGGGCCAGTGAAGGGGGCAGAATTGGTATCGTCCTCACCTGTCTCGGCTGTGATGACAATGTGTGGGGTGGACAAGCTGGTGCCATCGGCACCGTCTCTTCCAGCAGAAGAGCGTCTGATACAGGAGTTGCTCTCGCTACCTGCAGTGCGGATAAAGCCTGGGCAGAGGATGGTCTGCATCGTCTGCAAGCATGAGTTTCTGCCTACTGATGTCCTCCTTGCCCTCCCGGTGTGCTCGCACGTTTTCCATCAATCATGCATTGTCAAGCGCCTCCGCTGCAGCACACCATCATGCTGCCCTTCCTGCTATGCCTCTATCACCATCCCCAGCCCTGACATGACTAAAGTTGCTCCAACCTTCTCCTCTGTTGAGTATGACATTGAGTCTCAGATGCGCATGCCATCCCTGCCTGGAGAGGAGCTGGCAGAGGCTGTGGGAAAATCTCATGGGTGGCTGCGCTCTTCCCTTGACAGACTTTCTGGCAGCTGGAGAGGATGCTCCAGCAATAGTGCCACTGCAGTGGTGGTGCCCTTATCCTCACAGCACACCACTGGGAGCATGAGCGAAGGCTTGAGTGACCGCCTTGGCATTGGCTTAGATTGCGATATGGCACAGAAGCCACTGCCAATTCCTGCCCCTGAGAAAGTGCCAGAGGCTGCCACGGGCTCTCTTGGGTGGCTGAGATCTTTGGCCACGCTCTCTGGAAGCTGGAGCGGGCACTCCAGCAACTGTTCTACTGAAATGAGGTTGCCAGTGACTTCAAGGCTTGTAACTGAGACCCTGGCATCAAGTGGCCACAGCATCACTGACTGGTCCAGAAGCGCGTGGGATCTTGAGGCTGCTACAGCGACAGCCGAGAGGCCATCATTTTATGAATATGCCATATCGTTCTTCAGAAGCTCAGGCAAGTAAATAATAAAACACCTTCATTGATGCCAACGAATATTGTACTGAAATCCATTCTTCATTGGCAACCGATGTCTGCATTTAGTTAGGTTGTGCTATCAATTTCTTGTCTTGTGCCTTCTGAATTTCTGAATGAAATTCCTTGTTTCCTTTGCAGGTTGAGCTATCGTCCGCACTCCCTAAAACAAGAAAAGAAATACAAATTTTACATACAAAGCACAGAAGTAACATTCATTTTTTGATCTGGAGATGCAGATAGATGCAACAGCGTTCTGTATAGTATAGCTCACTTCCGGTTTTTCAGATAACTGGGCTATCCTAGGTTATGCATATGGTTCAGTACAAGTGAAACTGTGTGCCAGATAGCACGAAAATGAAGGATAGGAGAAATTCGCTGCTGTTCCTAGTATTTTCGATTGTTGACGGCAGTCTATATATAGCATATGTTAGTTTTGGAAATGCTTGGTTTTAGTTGCACTGTGACTGAAACATATTATGCCATATGTTTGAACTTCTGTGTTGCTGTTACCAAGCTGTATGATGATACTGTTTTGTAAATGTTCAGTTGGAGGCTTGGAGCTGTTCGGTTGTAAAACAACACATCCACATGTGGTTCTCGCATTCGTTCCATTTGCATGGGTTGAGAAGAAGATATAATATGACAACCTTCAGGAGCTCAAAGGAAGGAAAATGCTTGTGATTTGTTTCGCCTCCTGCTGTCGCATATATATTGCAGAGCGGTACGGTTTTTTTTTTTTTTTTGCTCTGACAATGTTTGCATCAATACCTGTATACTATTATGATCAGCAATTTATGTGTGTTCCTTGTTTTACCTCGATCTACTTGTTCTGATATTGGATGGGTTCCATTTTTGGAAGACAGTAAGGTGTTTGGTTGACTCAAATGTAACATAATATAATTACGTTACATATGTTTGGTTGTGGTGGTTTGTAATCAAGTAACACTATAATGGAATCCCTTATGTAGATGTTTGTTAACCCCCCCCCCCCCCACCCACCGTAATAAGATATAACTCATACATCGTAATATGAGTGCAACCAAACAAAGAGTGTAATCACCCATTTCCAGTGCCAAATATATTGTAATCTGATTCCATTTACATTTACGATTACCATAACACGAATTAAACACCTTTTAAATGGTTGATGCTGGATATCCAAATAGGCCTGGATACTTGGCACCATTCAAGGGTACAAGATATCATGTTCCAGATTTTAGGAGGGGTCCTGCTCCAAGTGGTGAGCATGAACACTTTAACCATTTGCATTCAAGTATTCGCAATGCGGTAGAGCGTGGTTTTGGTGTGTTAAAAAATGAAGTGGAGATTACTTCTCAAGATGCCTAGTTTCCCGATGAAAAGCAAAAGATGATTTTTGCTGCAACCATGTGCCTCCATATTTTCATTCGAGAGAACAGTGCGGAAGATAAACATTTTAGCAAATGTGATCGGGATCCAGATTATGTGCCTACTATACCGGAAAGGTATACAAGAAGTCGACAGATTCAAAATGCAGGAGATACATCAACGCCAGAATCTAGCGATGTGTGTATGGATAGATTTCGTGATGACCTTGCACGGGCAAATATTTCTTTCTAGATCATCTTTAGCATGTATCCATAGTTGTCTCATATGTAAGAATTAACTTTCTTTAAAAAATTACCCTACTATTATGAGAAGACAAATTATTATTATCTAACCAATATTTCTATTTATTTATGCATTTATTTATGTATTTATATATTTATTTATGTATTTTTTTCACGTGACATAAAGGTTTAAACTCAATAGAAACATATAATTGAGCTAATAAACACGTCACATAGCAAAGGGCATACTGGACATTTCACCTCTTCTTTCTATTCATAAAACCAACATGAAGCCGTTTTGCCAAACGTTTTCTAAAACGGCTCCAGCTCCACCGGAGAAGCCGCTCCACTAGAGGAGCCGGAGCCGTTTTAGGTGGAGCTGGAGCCCTCCCAAACGGGCCCAAGCAAGGATCGTTTCTGTTCAATTTTTCGTCCGTCCTGACAGGTGGGTCCCACCTGTCAGAGGGTCTGTCTCCTTCCGTCTTCTTCCATCTTGTCCCTCCTGTCCGCCATGGCTGATCCCCTCCTCGTTGCGAGGCTTGAGAGAACGAATCGATATCGAAATCGAATAAAAAATGGAGAAACAAACTGAAATCAAAATGAACAAGAGCATTGTTGTCCCAATTAGAATAGAAAATCAAAATGAACAAGAGCATCATTGTCCCAAATAGAATAGAAAATGAACACAACGTCGATAGGAAAGGGATCAAAGTCAAACATGATGTAAAAAAAAAGCTCCGGACACTGATAAACCTGCTCTTCCTCCACACCGAGCAACCCCTGCCGGAGGCAGCCATCTTGTTGAGCTTGCACCTCTCTGAGCCCTGCTGCCGGTTTTGCTCTTGCTACAGATGCCACATCTTGGATAATACCCTCCCAATGGTGGCCTCTGGTGAAGAGGTGGCACAGCGGCAAGGATGCTATCCTGGCCTCTTGGAGCAGCGAAGCGAACCATGTGGAGCATGAAACGGTGGGGACTCCGGGCCTCTAGTGGCCGGGACAGCCTGGTCAAAGCGGGTGGCAAGATCCGGTTGCAGCAGGCCACCGCGGCATCGGGGCTGGGCCAGGATGGATTGACGGCAAGGGAGCAGCGCGTCCGGGCAAGGCCGGGGAGCGTAGCTAGCAGCTGGAGCAGAGCGCTCCTTGCTCGCGAACATGTGTTATGAGGCGGCGACGACAGGGAAAAAGAATGGGGAACGGATAAGGTAGGATGTGCTACTTGTTCACGAGTCACGAACTGCAGTGGCAAGGAGAAATAAACACGTGGGAGAAGAAAGAAATAGAGAATCTAATAAATAAGGAAAAAAGTTATATCTAAATAAACTTATATAATATTAAAGTATTTTGTTTCTTCTCTTCGTTGATTTGAAAAAATATCTTTCACTTTTTTCATAATCAACCCACACGTCATTAGCAGGCGATTGATATTATATTAATGTTTGGTGTGTCATATGCCACTGATACCTAGAGTTATCTCGACCCGTTTATGCTCCCGCAGGTAGTGTAGTGAGGATTACTATGCGATTGAAAAAGACGAGGTCGAAGTGGGCGACGATGGGCGAGGTTGAGATGGCGTAGGCATGACGTGAGGCCGGAAAGGAGGGGGTGACAGTCGATTGAGAAGGTGGTTTGACTTTGTGGCTAGGGTGGATAACAATGAGGCTATGAGGCATGGATGACACTGCACGAGATCGGGGTGTGCTGCGTGTTGATGGGCACAATGGCGCGATCAGGGAAGGTAAGGTCGGACGGATGATAGCAAGATGCAGAAGGTACATACGGACAATGGCTGGTGAGATTAGGATGACATGGGCGAGCATTGGCAGTATGATAATGATGCATCCATAAAGGTGAGGTCAGGGTAGAAGATGGCGGGCAGGGTCGGTGACGCGGATGACTGTGACGGCAGATATGCAGGGATGATAACATTGTCGAGGTGGTCAACAAGGTTGTGAGGCGAACGATGGTGTGGCATGTGCTCGATGAAACGACAACACGGATGGAAAGGAAAAGTCGGTTAGACGTCGGCAAAGTTCGGGAGGCAAGCACAATTACGACGGAGGTCGTGGTGGCGTGGGCGCAACAGTGAAACACGATGAAACGACAACACAAATGGAAAGGAGAAGTTGGCTAGACGTCGGCAAAGTTCGGGAGGCAAGCACAATTATAGCTAAGGTCGAGGTGGCGTGGGTGCAACAGTGAAATGGGGAGGCGATCAGATGACGACACGGATAACAATATGCAAAGTCGGGATGGTGCGTGCGCGGTGAGAACAACAACATGACTGGAGAAGCTGAGGTCAGGCAGATGACCATGAGATTTGGGAGGCACGGATGACGACATGTGAGATTGGAGTGGCGTGGGCACATCGGGGATGACGATGAGATAGGGAAGCTGCGAGGGTGGCGGTGTGACTATGCGGTCAAGACGGATGATATCATTATTTTTTCTCATTGTAACGCACGGGTATAGTTGCTAGTTTTGTCTAAAACGCCGTGTCCGGAAAAGATATATTATCAGCTCACCAAGCTTTAGGTTCTGCACATTGTATATATTATAGTTTTTCATTTTATTTTCAAATTAATCGACTGACTTGTTGTGAAATCTACACCATACTATTTGGAAACAACAACTAATTCATATAATTTTGTTTTTTAACACATTAAAATACGGCACGTATAGCACGTGCGTGATTATAGTTCATCAAAAGAAGTAGCAGGACTAACAGCATCGATATTTTCTCCTTCACCATTTCAAGCAGCTTCTAGAGTTTACTATAAAACTTGTACCGCAAGTTTAACCTGATCTCGTCGGGTCGAGGACATGTCCCATGAAGACGACGGTACGCGACACCTCCTCCACCACGAAGAACGCAAATGGATGGTCGGCGACAAAGTTCACAGGGAACGTGAGACATTTTAATTTCACTGTACAAGCGCTCGAGGCAGCTGCTTCCGTCCCCTCCTCGTTAACCTCGATGACCGCCTTGTGGAAAACATGCTCCACCACCAGATCCTCATCGCCCTCCAGCATGTCTTTCAAGTCGGCCTCGTCTGTGCAAAAGGCGGCTTTCACCCCCATGGCCTCGAGAACGCCATTGATCCGGCTGGAGTAAGAGAGCTTGAACTTGGGCAGCCTCACCTCTCTAGTCCTGGCGCGGCTCTCCGGCAGATGGTCCCAGAGGAAGTTGGGGCCGCAGGAGGACATCTTGTCCACAAGCTCTGGCAGGCCGTCGCGGGCGTCGGGGAGGAATACGCACATTGAGAACCGGGGCAGCTCGTCTGAAACTTTTTGTTTAAATCCGCCGTGGTACTTGTCTTCCCAGTGCGGCAGCAGGTGCGGCATGTACGCTAGCTTGAGCACCTTGAACCCTTCGCGTACCTTGATGGCGTGATCCTTCGTGCTGCGCATGAAGGGCGCGCGCACTGTGCTGCCGTCGAGGAGGTGGAACCGCGCGGTTTCGGTGGCCGCCTGATCGAAGGGCATGGACCACTTGCCCTTGAAGTAGATGGCGTTGGCTATCACGAGGGCAGTCATGGAGTGCACGGATCCAGGAGGAAGGACATCGGTGATGAGATCCTTTGTGGCCTTGGAGACCCACTTGTTGATTCTCTTTCTTTCCTTCTTTGGCTGCATGCAAATGTTTACAGGTTGCATTGCACATCGATTAGCGCGCGGAATGCATTGCACAAGGTGAAGCAATCTTAAGATCTAAATTTCTACTAGCTAGTTGTTGGAATTAGATTAACTATTTGATGATTATATACAACCGACGCGTTGATTCTATACATGTGCCTGCGAGAGAAGGAACTGACCTTGTTGCTGAAATCGGCGGCGCGCGTCTCGGCCTGGTATGATTCGACGGCGGCGGCGCGGTAAGCCGGCTTCAGCGCCACCGTCTTCTCGTGCCAGAGTCCGCACGCGAAGGCCACAAGCGGCGCGCCGGACCCGGACCGGTCTGCGAGGGCGCGCTCCGCCACGACGCGGGCGAACTCGGCGAGCTCGTCGCGCGACGTCGCGCCGAGCAGGGCGAGGAGCTCGTTCAGGGTGGTGCCGCGCGCCCCGGCCGCTAACAGGGACAGCGCGGCGTAGACGGACACCGGCGAGAAGACGAGGTTCTGGTTCTCGCCGCCACCGGCGCCCTCGGCGAGGTGCTTCGCCAGGCGGAGCCCGAAGGCCGTGAGACTGGAACCGGCGGCCCCGCGCGCTTTCTTGCTTGGCCTCGCCTCCTCCATGGTGCCCTACGTTAACTTATTCTTCTCCGATGGACGCAATTAAAAAGCCAAGACACGGCGCACGGTTAACCTAACCTAATATATACTGCAGCATTCATTCAACAAGAAACCCTAAATGCTTCTCCTCTTGCGTCCGAGATGAGGAAAAGATTGATGGGACCCTTGTATTTACATAAATTGACCTACATTTAAAAAATATTGGAAAGAATAAGGAAGCTCACTCCAAAAGTTTCCCATAATTCACCTTTAAAATATACTCCTTCCGTCGTTTTAGCTTTTTAGATCTATTCTTTTTTTCGAATTTTAGATCTATATACTTATGTTTAGATACATAACAAAAGAAATTTACCTAGAAAAGTCAAAACGATAATAAGTAATATGAAAATGATGGAGTAGAAGAAAAATTATATCAACAATTCTATATTATCTTATATTATTCTACACACTTTTATATATTCTTTTCTCTTTTACATTTGGATAGGGAATCATTTCCTAGTTTTTATTTTTTTCGACGCCCGTCCACATTGGATTAGGAGAAAATACGCTACTCCAAGAGTCCCTTAAATCCCCTCCTAATATTTATTTTTTAGTAAGATGACAAAAAATCAGTCTCCAACAGCTCCTAATCCAGCCTCCTAATATTTTGGGACTCCGGAGAAACTCCCCCAATCCGCGTAAAGTTACGCGCTCTCCCGTCGCGCGTATGGGTCTCCTGATTTCTCTCTTCGCGCTCGGCGTTGACGGGAACAGCAGGCAGGCCGAAGTCCGGAATCACATGTTTGACATCCAGCAGACGGAGAGCTCCACCGGCGGGGATGGGGCGGCGCCCCCCACGCTAGTACTATTCTGGCCTTCTGGGACCTCACCGCCGCCAGGTACGACGCCGTGGCTTCGTCCTTGTCCACATCACCATAAGTCACCACTCAAATTCATCAGCCACGCGCCACCATCCGCAAATCCCCTGCACCCATTACTCCACCTCCAGGAGGACTGTGTCGAGAGGTCCTTGCAGTGTCTTACCAATCCCTGCTGCGGGGGATTCCGGGAATTCGATCAGGTTGCTCGCTACATCGGCCCGCCATGGCCACCTCGTCGCGGGGGTTTCACGAAGCTGACTATGGGAGGAGGTACGCTAGGGTGTGCAGAGAAGTCTGGGGTAGTTGTTGGGGTGAATGGCGCAGCAACTACACTGGCGCCGTTCCGCCGCTGCCGGCGTCGTGCCTATGCATGGCTGCGCAAGGTGGAAGAAAGGGAAAAGGGCACAGATGTGAGAAGGAAAGAAGTTTAGGGGGTTATTCATATAATATTTGGAGTTATGCGCTGGAGTGGAAGAATTCCAGGGATTGGTTGTAAAGCCAAGTGGGACCAAATTTAGTTTTTTAGAAGTAAAATATTAGGAACTATTGGAAATAGCCATCTTTTTTTCTCCGTATATATTTTTAGGAGTTGGAAAACATGTAGTTTTTAGGAGAAATATTTAGGCAACACTTGGAGATGCTTTACACGGAGCATCTCTATTCTCTAAGAGAACCTAATATTTTATTCATAAAAATCAGAAATTTTACAACTCAAAAAAAATATTGAAAATAATAAAACAAACTCCTCTCAAGAGTTTCTAATAATCCATTCCTAAAATATCGAAGATAATCTATCTATACTATAAGGAGCGAAGACAATTGAAAACTTCTCTCACCTAATTCGGGCCCGTCTTACCTCTCACGCCGGACCCACCTGTCAGGTTGTGTGATGACAAAAAGGTGGAACGACTATAAAAATCGCAATTTGAGGAGCATTTATGCCAAAAAGCTAATTCTTTTGTTACTCGCACCCGTCTTACACGCCGGCATATACCCACCAGTGGGCCCTGAACCCACGCCGCCGCTCCTTGCCGCAGCCCGCCTTCCTCCCGGCACGTCCCCTTACCTGCGACACTCTTCAAGCCCGCGGTGTCGTTCCTTATCCACCCAACCGTGCCCCTCTCGCGACCCCCCGGCGGCACCGGCGGCCCTTGCCGCTCTACCCCTCCCTCTCCGCTGGACAGGCTCCCGGTGCCAGCCACCACCGAGTTCTTCCCGGCCAAGAATGCTATCGCGGGGTAGGCCCAGCCGCGCGCCGCGCTGCACGACATCACCAACGACTCCCCCATCGTTGGCCTCACCGCGAGCGGCCTCCACGGCACAGACAAGACCCCCCGCCTCCACGAGACCACGACCGCCAGGACACGCTGTAGGGCCCCGCGCGGCATGCCGGGGCTCGGGGAGGGCGCTCTGCGCGGCAAGGTCAAGGCGCTCTAGGAGCAGGGATGCACACCACCCGCGGCTCTGTCACACTCGGCCCAATTTGGATGGCCCATGAGTGGCCCATGAGCGCATGTGCGCGTGTTTAGTGCCATATTGCTAGTTGAGCAAGGGTGGAGCCAACTTATAAGGCTTTTTCCACCAGCCATACCACCCTCGGGTTAACCCTTTTACACGAAGCGAGGACGAAAGTGTAAGCAGGGTGCTATGTGTACGTGTGCTCACCCCTACGGAAGGGTTGGGTGGTGCGGCTTTGGTGGGCGGTGCGGATTTGGTGGGCGGGGTGTTACAAATGGTATCAAAGCCGACCCTCGCGGTTGCGCGTACATGTAAGTGTGCGGACATAGGGCGCATGGCGCGTGTGGGCCTGAGATGGGACACACGGCATGGCATATGGGTCGGCACTGGACGTACGGTCGTGCGCTAAGAGGGACATTTGCTCGGGTCAGTGTTGACATATGCTTGTGCGTGTGGGCCCGGGATGGGGCACACGACATGGTGTATGGGTCGGCACTGGACGGGTGAGTTGGACCGATGAGGACGTCGGGTTCTTTGAGGGGGGTGAATGTCACACTCGGCCCAATTTGGATGACCCATGAGTGGCCCATGGGCGCATGTGCGCCTGTTTAGTGCCACATTGCTAGTTGAGTAAGGGTGGAGCCAATTTATAAGTCTTTGTCCACCAGCCATACCACCATCGGGTCAACCCTTTTACACGAAGCGAGGACGAAAATGTAAGCAGGGTGCTATGTGCACGTGTGCTCGCAGGGCTGGGCGGTGCGGCTTTGGTGAGCGGAGTGTTACAGGCCCTTGTCAGGCCGGCCCGCATCCAGACGCTTCTTGGGAACTCCAGGTCACCGGCCAACACGTCGCAGATCGGGCTCGTCCCCGTGGTGCCCTGTGTCCTCGAGGAGCGAGCTACTGCTTCCTAAGCTGCAGGTAACTTACGGCATGTTCGTTTGGCTGGTGGCTGATGGCTGATGCTGGTTTGTTCTGAGAGAAAAGTTAATTGTTCATTCAACAATCTCCTCAGGATGAAATCGTCCTTTTGTAACATGCGTGGTAGAATTGTCATCTCTCCTCTCCTTTTCAAAAAAAAGAAAGAATTGTCATCCAAAATTTCTGTTCTAACTTTCGAGTAGTAGATTTTCGATTTCGATTTCTCTGAATCAGATGCAGAAGTTAGGGTAGCATCTTGTTTTGATTTAGGTGCCAATGCCATGGATGGTGATTTGAAGGATGTCTGATGGCCGTGGTGATGGTGACAAGGATGGAGGACGACGAGATTGATCCCTTGATGTCTCTTGAGAAAAAAATTCACGTCAATTATAAAAATCAAACATGTATGCGTGTTCCATGCTGCAACAATTTTTTTTCATGTTGCCACATATTGAAATTCAGTTGCGTTATGATTCAAACAGACAACCTATTGACCAAACAAAAAAAATTCTAACATAAGGTGAAATTTACAGCAACTAGCGATTAGTATAGTATAGCAAAATCTGGAATAGTAAAACTAAAAGTAGAGGAGCAACGAGGTATTCATGTTAGTTATCTTAAACTACACACGTATTGTTTCAATTCTATTGCTGCTACCCTCATGGCTTGCTTTACTTTCTGCAATACACTATTGGACAATTGAGAAATTAAAGACTTATTCATTCATTGTGAATTTTTGTTTAATGTATCAAGATGCAGCACGTTACTAGTTTTACATAAAAAATCGTACACAATTCCTAAACTATCATGGCCACTTTATATATTCTTTCTCTTGTGTACATTAGCATTAGGAACTCTTACCTACTATTTATTTTTTTCACGCCCTTCCACCTTGGATAAGGAGAAGAGACTCGTTGAATCAAAAGCGTGCAACTTTACACGGGACATACTAATTTTTCTCAAGTCCTAAAAGTTTAGAGGATGAATTAAGAGTTGTTAGAGATGTATTTTTCTTGTCTTGCTAAAATTCAAAGATTAGTAAAGGATTTAGGCAACTCTCGGAGATGCTCTAATTTTTTTAAGTCCTAAAAGATTAGAATGGATGGATTAGGAGTTGTTGAAGAGATATTTTTGTCTCATCTTGCTAAAAAAATTAAGGATCACAAAGGATTTAGAGAACTTTTGGAGATCCTCTAAACCCTAAGGATAACACTCTGACCACAAATTTTAGAGGGGTGTAACGTCCGCGTTTTTACCTCCTAATAAATCACCTGCTAAATCACGCGTTCTTTTTAAAAATCCTTTCCGCTGAGCTCGATCGTCTCCCCGAAATCCTGTCACACCTGTTTTTCCAAAGAAAACCAAGTGCAAACCTATATGCATGCCAGGATCAAGTTTCACGCATATAGTGACATATAAGTGTATACAGAAACAGTATCACGTAAAGAAAGAGAAAGATTATCAGAGATTTACACTTAATCCTGGAAACGAAGGCTCCAAACTTCACAGGCAGTCAACTGGGGTTGCGTACGCCTAGCACCAGCAACATCTTCACAAAACTTCATAATAGCTTCCTCCTTCTGAGCAACATTGTTTATAGCAAGGGTGAGCACTTGTCGTACTCAGCAAGTGTGAGGAAAGAATGAATGCAAAGGCTTTATAGTGGACTGGGCTCTGAGCATTTAGCATTTTAGTTGGTCAAGTTTTATTAGCACCTGATTACTAATAAAGTATAAGTTTACACAAACCCACATTAAGCATAAAGATAAGAGAAACACCATAAACATATGGCTAAGATAAATTATTATTATCTAACCAATATTTCTATTTATTTATGCATTTATTTATGTATTTATATATTTATTTATGTATTTATTTTCACGTGACATAAAGGTTTAAACTCAATAGAAACATATAATTGAGCTAATAAACACGTCACATAGCAAAGGGCATACTGGACATTTCACCTCTTCTTTCTATTCATAAAACCAACATGAAGCCGTTTTGCCAAACGTTTTCTAAAACGGCTCCAGCTCCACCGGAGAAGCCGCTCCACTAGAGGAGCCGGAGCCGTTTTAGGTGGAGCTGGAGCCCTCCCAAATGGGCCCAAGCAAGGATGATTTCTGTCCAATTTTCCGTGCGTCCGTCTCCTTCCGTCTTCTTCCATCTTGTCCCTCCCGTCCGCCATGGCTGATCCCCTCCTCGTTGCGAGGCTTGAGAGAACGAATCGATATCGAAATCGAATAAAAAAACGGAGAAACAAACTGAAATCAAAATGAACAAGAGCATTGTTGTCCCAATTAGAATAGAAAATCAAAATGAACAAGAGCATCATTGTCCCAAATAGAATAGAAAATGAACACAACGTCGATAGGAAAGGGATCAAAGTCAAACATGATGTAAAAAAAGCTCCGGACACTGATAAACCTGCTCTTCCTCCACACCGACCAACCCCCGCCGGAGGCAGCCATCTTGTTGAGCTTGCACCTCTCTGAGCCCTGCTGCCGGTTTTGCTCTTGCTACAGATGCCACATCTTGGATAATACCCTCCCAATGGTGGCCTCTGGTGAAGATGGTGGCACAGCGGCAAGGATGCTATCCTGGCCTCTTGGAGCAGCGAAGCGAACCATGTGGAGCATGAAACGGTGGGGACTCCGGGCCTCTGCGGCGGGACGGCTGGTCAAAGCGGGTGGCAAGATCCGGTTGCAGCAGGCCACCGCGGCATCGGGGCTGGGCCAGGATGGATTGACGGCAAGGGAGCAGCGCGTCCGGGCAAGGCCGGGGAGCGTAGCTAGCAGCTGGAGCAGAGCGCTCCTTGCTCGCGAACATGTGTTATGAGGCGGCGACGACAGGGAAAAAGAATGGGGAACGGATAAGGTAGGATGTGCTACTTGTTCACGAGTCACGAACTGCAGTGGCAAGGAGAAATAAACATGTGGGAGAAGAAAGAAATAGAGAATCTAATAAATAAGGAAAAAAGTTATATCTAAATAAACTTATATAATATTAAAGTATTTTGTTTCTTCTCTTCGTTGATTTGAAAAAATATCTTTCACTTTTTTCATAATCAACCCACACGTCATTAGCAGGCGATTGATATTATATTAATGTTTGGTGTGTCATATGCCACTGATACCTAGAGTTATCTCGACCCGTTTATGCTCCCGCAGGTAGTGTAGTGAGGATTACTATGCGATTGAAAAAGACGAGGTCGAAGTGGGCGACGATGGGCGAGGTTGAGATGGCGTAGGCATGACGGTGAGGCCGGAAAGGAGGGGGTGACAGTCGATTGAGAAGGTGGTTTGACTTTGTGGCTAGGGTGGATAACAATGAGGCTATGAGGCATGGATGACAGTGCACGAGATCGGGGTGTGCTGCGTGTTGATGGGCACAATGGCGCGATCAGGGAAGGTAAGGTCGGACAGATGATAGCAAGATGCAGAAGGTACATACGGACAATGGCTGGTGAGATTAGGATGACATGGGCGAGCATTGGCAGTATGATAATGATGCATCCATAAAGGTGAGGTCAGGGTAGAAGATGGCGGGCAGGGTCGGTGACGCGGATGACTGTGACGGCAGATATGCAGGGATGATAACATTGTCGAGGTGGTCAACAAGGTTGTGAGGCGAACGATGGTGTGGCATGTGCTCGATGAAACGACAACACGGATGGAAAGAAGAAGTCGGTTAGACGTCGGCAAAGTTCGGGAGGCAAGCACAATTACGACTGAGGTCGTGGTGGCGTGGGCGCAACAGTGAAACACGATGAAACGACAACACAAATGGAAAGGAGAAGTTGGCTAGACGTCGGCAAAGTTCGGGAGGCAAGCACAATTATAGCTAAGGTCGAGGTGGCGTGGGTGCAACAGTGAAATGGGGAGGCGATCAGATGACGACACGGATAACAATATGCAAAGTCGGGATGGTGCGTGCGCGGTGAGAACAACAACATGATCGGAGAAGGCGAGGTCGGGCGGATGACCATGAGATTTGGGAGGCACGGATGACGACATGTGAGATTGGAGTGGCGTGGGCACATCGGGGATGACGATGAGATAGGGAAGCTGCGAGGGTGGCGGTGTGACTATGCGGTCAAGACGGATGATATCATTATTTTTTCTCATTGTAACGCACGGGTATAGTTGCTAGTTTTGTCTAAAACGCCGTGTCCGGAAAAGATATATTATCAGCTCACCAAGCTTTAGGTTCTGCACATTGTATATATTATAGTTTTTCATTTTATTTTCAAATTAATCGACTGACTTGTTGTGAAATCTACACCATACTATTTGGAAACAACAACTAATTCATATAATTTTGTTTTTTAACACATTAAAATACGGCACGTATAGCACGTGCGTGATTATAGTTCATCAAAAGAAGTAGCAGGACTAACAGCATCGATATTTTCTCCTTCACCATTTCAAGCAGCTTCTAGAGTTTACTATAAAACTTGTACCGCAAGTTTAACCTGATCTCGTCGGGTCGAGGACATGTCCCATGAAGACGACGGTACGCGACACCTCCTCCACCACGAAGAACGCAAATGGATGGTCGGCGACAAAGTTCACAGGGAACGTGAGACATTTTAATTTCACTGTACAAGCGCTCGAGGCAGCTGCTTCCGTCCCCTCCTCGTTAACCTCGATGACCGCCTTGTGGAAAACATGCTCCACCACCAGATCCTCATCGCCCTCCAGCATGTCTTTCAAGTCGGCCTCGTCTGTGCAAAAGGCGGCTTTCACCCCCATGGCCTCGAGAACGCCATTGATCCGGCTGGAGTAAGAGAGCTTGAACTTGGGCAGCCTCACCTCTCTAGTCCTGGCGCGGCTCTCCGGCAGATGGTCCCAGAGGAAGTTGGGGCCGCAGGAGGACATCTTGTCCACAAGCTCTGGCAGGCCGTCGCGGGCGTCGGGGAGGAATACGCACATTGAGAACCGGGGCAGCTCGTCTGAAACTTTTTGTTTAAATCCGCCGTGGTACTTGTCTTCCCAGTGCGGCAGCAGGTGCGGCATGTACGCTAGCTTGAGCACCTTGAACCCTTCGCGTACCTTGATGGCGTGATCCTTCGTGCTGCGCATGAAGGGCGCGCGCACTGTGCTGCCGTCGAGGAGGTGGAACCGCGCGGTTTCGGTGGCCGCCTGATCGAAGGGCATGGACCACTTGCCCTTGAAGTAGATGGCGTTGGCTATCACGAGGGCAGTCATGGAGTGCACGGATCCAGGAGGAAGGACATCGGTGATGAGATCCTTTGTGGCCTTGGAGACCCACTTGTTGATTCTCTTTCTTTCCTTCTTTGGCTGCATGCAAATGTTTACAGGTTGCATTGCACATCGATTAGCGCGCGGAATGCATTGCACAAGGTGAAGCAATCTTAAGATCTAAATTTCTACTAGCTAGTTGTTGGAATTAGATTAACTATTTGATGATTATATACAACCGACGCGTTGATTCTATACATGTGCCTGCGAGAGAAGGAACTGACCTTGTTGCTGAAATCGGCGGCGCGCGTCTCGGCCTGGTATGATTCGACGGCGGCGGCGCGGTAAGCCGGCTTCAGCGCCACCGTCTTCTCGTGCCAGAGTCCGCACGCGAAGGCCACAAGCGGCGCGCCGGACCCGGACCGGTCTGCGAGGGCGCGCTCCGCCACGACGCGGGCGAACTCGGCGAGCTCGTCGCGCGACGTCGCGCCGAGCAGGGCGAGGAGCTCGTTCAGGGTGGTGCCGCGCGCCCCGGCCGCTAACAGGGACAGCGCGGCGTAGACGGACACCGGCGAGAAGACGAGGTTCTGGTTCTCGCCGCCACCGGCGCCCTCGGCGAGGTGCTTCGCCAGGCGGAGCCCGAAGGCCGTGAGACTGGAACCGGCGGCCCCGCGCGCTTTCTTGCTTGGCCTCGCCTCCTCCATGGTGCCCTACGTTAACTTATTCTTCTCCGATGGACGCAATTAAAAAGCCAAGACACGGCGCACGGTTAACCTAACCTAATATATACTGCAGCATTCATTCAACAAGAAACCCTAAATGCTTCTCCTCTTGCGTCCGAGATGAGGAAAAGATTGATGGGACCCTTGTATTTACATAAATTGACCTACATTTAAAAAATATTGGAAAGAATAAGGCAGCTCACTCCAAAAGTTTCCCATAATTCACCTTTAAAATATACTCCTTCCGTCGTTTTAGCTTTTTAGATCTATTCTTTTTTTCGAATTTTAGATCTATATACTTATATTTAGATACATAACAAAAGAAATTTACCTAGAAAAGTCAAAACGATAATAAGTAATATGAAAATGATGGAGTAGAAGAAAAATTATATCAACAATTCTATATTATCTTATATTATTCTACACACTTTTATATATTCTTTTCTCTTTTACATTTGGATAGGGAATCATTTCCTAGTTTTTATTTTTTTCGACGCCCGTCCACATTGGATTAGGAGAAAATACGCTACTCCAAGAGTCCCTTAAATCCCCTCCTAATATTTATTTTTTAGTAAGATGACAAAAAATCAGTCTCCAACAGCTCCTAATCCAGCCTCCTAATATTTTGGGACTCGGAGAAACTCCCCCAATCCGCGTAAAGTTACGCGCTCTCCCGTCGCGCGTATGGGTCTCCTGATTTCTCTCTTCGCGCTCGGCGTTGACGGGAACAGCAGGCAGGCCGAAGTCCGGAATCACATGTTTGACATCCAGCAGACGGAGAGCTCCACCGGCGGGGATGGGGCGGTGCCCCCCACGCTAGTACTATTCTGGCCTTCTGGGACCTCACCGCCGCCAGGTACGACGCCGTGGCTTCGTCCTTGTCCACATCACCATAAGTCACCACTCAAATTCATCAGCCACGCGCCACCATCCGCAAATCCCCTGCACCCATTACTCCACCTACAGGAGGACTGTGTCGAGAGGTCCTTGCAGTGTCTCACCAATCCCTGCTGCGGGGGATTCCGGGAATTCGATCAGGTTGCTTGCTACATCGGCCCGCCATGGCCACCTCGTCGCGGGGGTTTCACGAAGCTGACTATGGGAGGAGGTACGCTAGGGTGTGCAGAGAAGTCTGGGGTAGTTGTTGGGGTGAATGGCGCAGCAACTACACTGGCGCCGTTCCGCCGCTGCCGGCGTCGTGCCTATGCATGGCTGCCCAAGGTGGAAGAAAGGGAAAAGGGCACAGATGTGAGAAGGAAAGAAGTTTAGGGGGTTATTCATATAATATTTTTTTTTGAAAGAAACAGGAGGGGCCAGGGCCCCTACTGATTAATATATAAAATGAAAATTAAAAAGGTTTACAACAACATTAAGACAGAACGACAGGACAGAAAGAAAAGGAAGCCGGAAATTTACAAGGAGTTTAGCCAATTCTCCATAGGAAGCAAGAGTTTCGGTCTAGCTCTAATAAGCAGAAGAGTGAACTCTGAAATAAACTTCCCTCTGCATCTCTCCACTGTTGGATTCATGTTCCTAAAGATCCAGTCATTCCTTGTCGTCCAAATACTCTAAGCCATCAGGATGATAATTTCCATGAAGAAAGGAACCTGTAATCTTCGTCTGATCCTGTTGAAGATGCGCATTACCGAGGTTGAGGTGGACACTGTGACACCAATGGATGCCCAACAGGCTTTAGCGAAGTTGCATCGCAAAAAGAGGTGGGCACTTGTTTCTGGTCTTTGCAAGATACACAGATCACAAGTGTAGGAGTCCGGATTCATGTTTTTCCGACGTAAGATATCTCTTGTGGGGATCCTATCCATTAGTAATAACCGAAAAAAAACCTTGTGCTTCATTTGGCATTTGGATCTCCAAATCCATTGAAATGCGGGGTGCACTTGCTCGTGTCCAATGAGTTTCTTGTAAGCTTTGCTAGCCGAAAAGGATGAGTTACCCCATATATAAGTCCAAATATCGGGGTTGGGTGTTAAGACAAAGTCGTCTAACGAGATTGCGTAATAAGGAACTGAGCATGTGCTTCTTCCGAGAGTGGAAGGAAAAAATTTTCAGCCATCTGAGGCGAAGCCATGAAATTCTTGAAAGTGCTGTCAGGGTTTTTAGCAAAAGAGGAGAGCTCTGGAAATTCTTGTTGTAAGAGATGTCCATTCCAAAGATCCAGCCAGATTAGAACTGAAGAACCATCTTGGACTGTGACTGATGAGATACCCTTGAAATTAGTTACTAGCTTGAGAATATCTTTCCACCAAAATGAGCCCTTGTTCTGCTGACCAGGTAGCCTTCCTGATGCATAATAATTATCCCATACAAGATGAACCCAAGGTATGTCAGCCTTTGAATAGAATTTGTGTAGGAATTTCATTAAAAGGGAATCATTATGCGTGTGCAAATTAAGGACCCCAAGCCCTCCTTCCTTCTTAGAGCATCTCCAAGAGTTTGCCAAAATTTACTTGGCAAATCCTGTGTTTTGCCAACTTCTAAAAAGCTATGCAAAGTAAAAAAAGAATTCATCTCCAACAGTTTGGCATAATTCACTTGCCAAATCCAGATCTAACTTACATCAGGAATCCTGAGAGAAACAAAATTATGTATGTGCCCTTCCACCTCTTGAAAAACTTACATCAGGAATCCTTCTCTATTCTTTATTTCTTTTTCACCCTCCCACCTAGAGGGAAACAACGATGGCAACCACGATCCGCGCGCGCATATATACGCGTGGGGAGGTGAGTTTTGCCAAGTTTCTATTTTTGCCAAGTTGGTTTGCCAAACTGTTGAAGGCCAATTTTTCTTGTTTTGCCAAAATTATATGGATGCCAAGTTGGTTTGCCAAACTGTTGGAGTTGCTCTTAGGAAGGCAAACACATGGCCAAGCAGCTTTTGGAGGTTTTCTGGAATTAACATCTGAACCTCGCCATAAGCAATGCTTCCTATATTTGTCGATTTGGTCCACCACCCCTTTGTGCAGTTTCAAGGTGCAGCATTGATATATAACCGTTGAGGTGAGGACAGAATTTACCATCTCCAACTTGCCATCTTGGGATAGGAATGCAGAGGTGGAAATGAGCCTTCTTTCCACTCTTTTAACTAAGGGCAGGAAGTCTTCAATTTTAGGCCTTGTGGTGCCCAATGGTAGGCCTAAGTATGTGAATGGCATGCTGCACTCCTGACAATCAAAAGTGGAGGAAAGTTCATGGAGTTTGTCTTGAGATACATTGATTGGCAGCATGACAGATTTGTTGTAATTCACTTTAAGTCCCGTGGCAGAAGCAAATGTGGCTAGGATATCCTTGAGGGCTAAGAGTTGTCTTGGGCAAGCCTCCAGGATCAAAAGTGTGTCATCAGCATATTGGACAATTGGGAAATCATTCCCGCCTCGCTAGGGATTGGAAGGTTCGAAGGCCCCGTTCTTTTGCTCGTTGATCATGGATTGGAGGAGATCTGCAGCCAATACAAATAAAAGAGGAGAAAGGGGGTCTCCTTGTCTCACACCTCTTCTGCAAAGTGGAAGGTCTTGCCAGGGACTCCATTAAGGAGGACTGAGGAAGTGCCTGAGCCAAGAATATCTCTTATCCAACTGACCCATCTTGAACCAAAACCTTTGCTCTGCAAAATTTCAATTATTGCCTGGTGCTCCAGCTTATCAAAAGCCTTTTCAAAGTCCAATTTAAGGACGACCATCTCTTTTTTAGATGATTTATTTGGAGTTATGCGCTGGAGTGGAAGAATTCCAGGGATTGGTTGTAAAGCCAAGTGGGACCAAATTTAGTTTTTTAGAAGTAAAATATTAGGAACTATCGGAAATAGCCATCTTTTTTTCTCCGTATATATTTTTAGGAGTTGGAAAACATGTAGTTTTTAGGAGAAATATTTAGGCAACACTAGGAGATGCTTTACACGGAGCATCTCTATTCTCTAAGAGAACCTAATATTTTATTCATAAAAATCAGAAGTTTTACAACTCAAAAAAATATTGAAAATAATAAAACAAACTCCTCTCCAAAAGTTTCTAATAATCCATTCCTAAAATATCGAAGATAATCTATCTATACTATAAGGAGCGAAGACAATTGAAAACTTCTCTCACCTAATTCGGGCCCGTCTTACCCCTCACGCCGGACCCACCTGTCAGGTTGTGTGATGACAAAAAGGTGGAACGACTAGAAAAATCGCAATTTGAGGAGCATTTATGCCAAAAAGCTAATTCTTTTGTTACTCGCGCCCGTCTTACACGCCGGCATATACCCACCAGTGGGCCCTGAACCCACGCCGCCGCTCCTTGCCGCAGCCCGCCTTCCTCCCGGCACGTCCCCTTACCTGCGACGCTCTTCAAGCCCGAGATGTCGTTCCTTATCCACCCAACCGTGCCCCTCTCGCGACCCCCCGGCGGCACCGGCGGCCCTTGCCACTCTACCCCTCCCTCTCCGCCGGACAGGCTCCCGGTGCCAGCCACCACCGAGTTCTTCCAGGCCAAGAATGCTATCGCGGGGTAGGCCCAGCCGCGCGCCGCGCTGCACGACATCACCAAGGACTCCCCCATCGTTGGCCTCACCGCGAGCGGCCTCCACGGCACAGACAAGACCCCCCGCCTCCACGAGACCACGACCGCCAGGACACGCTGTAGGGCCCCGCGCGGCATGCCAGGCTCCGGGGAGGCGCTCCTGCGCGGCAAGGTCAAGGCGCTCTAGGAGCAGGGATGCACACCACCCGCGGCTCTGTCACACTCGGCCCAATTTGGATGGCCCATGAGTGGCCCATGAGCGCATGTGCGCGTGTTTAGTACCACATTGCTAGTTGAGCAAGGGTGGAGCCAACTTATAAGCCTTTGTCCACCAGCCATACCACTCTCGGGTTAACCCTTTTACACGAAGCGAGGACGAAAGTGTAAGCAGGGTGCTATGTGTACGTGTGCTCACCCCTACAGAAGGGTTGGGCGGTGCGGCTTTGGTGGGCGGTGCAGCTTTGGTGGGCGGGGTGTTACAAATGGTATCAAAGCCGACCCTCGCGGTTGCGTGTACGTGTCAGTGTGCGGACATAGGGCGCATGGCGCGTGTGGGCCTGAGATGGGACACACGGCATGGCATATGGGTCGGCACTGGACGTACGGTCGTGCGCTAAGAGGGACATTTGCTCGGGTCAGTGTTGCATATGCTTGTGCGTGTGGGCCCGGGATGGGGCACACGACATGGTGTATGGGTCGGCACTGGACGGCTGAGTTGGACCGACAAGGACGTCGGATTCTTTGAGGGGGGTGAACGTCACACCCTGAAATTTCCAATTTCAGGATGTGAATAGAAAGAATAATTAAATAACGATTTTCTCACAATTTTAAAATTTTTCCAACATTTATTTTTCTTTACAGGGAATATAGTATAGGAAAAATCCATTGTTTGATTTTCGGAATCAAATAAAAAGTTATGTGTGTTGCATTCATGCCGATGCATCTAGTGGTTCTTGAGTGCAAAAAGGTTTCAAAAATGCGTGTAGGAGCTGTCCAAACTCTCCTGAGAATTTTCCGGATTTTTCTGGGCTTTATTCTCATTTTCCTTGAGCTATTTCTATTTATTAAAAGGCTCTAATATCTTTTTCGTGAGCTTCAAATATTTTATTTGAGATGTTTATGTTCCAATCTATCTCTGGGAATTTTCCTAGAATTTTTGGAATTTTTAGAATATTTTTCGTGACTTATATGAATTATCTAGCTACTTCAGGATAATTCTTTTCACGAAAATGTATTCTGAAAATAAAAATAAATTCTTAATTTTTTCTGTAAACCTTTCTCCCTTTTGACCCATGAAAGCTTTCAGCCCAGATCTCCGGAAGTCTGGCTGGCCTCCCTAGATTTTTTTCCTCCGTTCGCCCTTTAGCTTTTGGCCCACCATTCTTTTTTTCAGCAGCCCTCAAGTCTGTTGTTCCTCCCTCAACTCTCGCAGCCTGTCTAGGCCCAAACCGCAGCACCGGCCCGACCCGAATCCTCCAGCCCGCCGTGGCCCTGCGCCGACCCATCTGAGCTCGGCCTTCGGCCGGCCGGCCGGAGCCGCCAATGGCGCCGCCGCGGTGCTCTTGGCGTGCGCGCCGGGTCCGCTTGGGGTCCGCCCCTATTTAACCCGTACCCTAGCGCGCCGTCTCGCCACCCCACGCCCGTGCTAGCGCCGCGCCGCCGCCGGGACGGTCGCAGGACGCCGCGTTGCGCGCCGCCGGCCGCCGCGCCGCCGCCGCCGCCGATCCGCCGCGCCGTCACCCACCGAGCCAAGCTGAGGTCGCCAGGAGCTTTGCCTCGCCAAACTGGACCTCCTCGGCCTCTCCCCTCGACCGGAGGTTCGCCGGAGTGTCGCCGTCCATAGGGAGCCCAAGCCGGCCGCCTTGCCTTCCGCCGCCGGCCGGATTGCGGCCGCCCCTCCTCTTCCCCGCCGACGGTGAGGACCTCTACGCGACCACCTCAATCCCCTCTTTCGATTCCGCGCCCTGGCACCCCTGGCCGCCGGCGATTTGAATCCCCAGGGCCGCCGCCGCCCCCCTGTGTGCTCCTGTGCGCCCAGTCCAGAGGAAGAAGAAGGTGGCAGTTTTGCATTTAACCCCCTGCGAGATCTAGTATTAATTAGATTGAATATTGTGTCTTGTAAATCTTGCGCAAAAACCCCTAAATCTATTGGATCTCTGCATCCAGATCCAACCAGCGCCCTTTTACAGATCTAACCCCGATCTTTAACCTTTTCCTGAGCACTATTCAGTGTGTCTTGCAAATCTTCCTAGCTAGCCCCTGAAGTCTACGGTTAATCTCGTTCAGGCCCCTGCAACCTTGTTTTGCTCATCAAATCTTCGTTTTAGCTCCGATTTAATCTGTTCAAGTTGCGTTAGGTCCATAATAATGTAAAGCACACGTTAGTGGTGTGTTTTCACCATGTTTTGTTTCTGAAAATAAAATTAATATTAATTTTCATTAATGACTAGTTATGCATGACTTTTATAAATAAAAGCAAAATAGATCTATATATCGTTTTTCATAAGCAAATTTAATTTGATTAATGTTTCTATCACATGTTTTTATATATAAAAGTTAATTAGATCTTTATCTCGGTTTTCGTAAACCAAATGTTAAATTGTTTAATAGTTAATTAATCTTTTCTAATTAAAATTTGATTAGGCTTTTACATCGGCTTTTATAATAAATAATAATTTGATTAATGCTAATACCATAATGTTTTTAATAATAATATATACTCGAATTACAAAGTTTCGTTTAGATTGTTCATATAGTTTAGTTTTCTAAATTAAATGTTTAATCGGTTTAATCGTATATGAATCTTTATTAATAAAACTTGACTAGTTCTTTACACCGGTTTCATAAATAAAGTTTAATATTGCATTAATGTCAACATAGGGTATTTTATTTCTGAAATATCCTTTATAATTGTTTTGTTAATTAAAATGAACCTAGCTCATAGCCTTTCTCTCTCATTTATGCAAAACGTTCGTTAGACGTTTTTTCTTAGCTCAACCGAAGTGTGATCTTTTCGGTCCTTGCACAATCTTCCACAACCATCTCTTTAAAGCAAACCAAGCCTTTCTTCCTCTAAGCACGGTTTGTGTGCTTTAGTGATCCATCTAATCGAGCCTATCCTTTATTGCATTCTTTTAATGTTTCTTTTGATTGGTGCTTTGTTCTTAGTATGCTTGTTTGTTTGCTTTGTGTATGTTTGTGCCCGATGATTGATGCGCTTAGAGTGAACGCCGTTCGAGAAGCTTTGAAGAGCAAGAGGTTGAAGATATTCTGAGCAACGACATTACTTTGGTTAAAGGCAAGTGTGTCCTTGATCTTTTGTCCTAAGAATTATATTTAATCACTCATCGCTTTGCTTGCATTAACTTTGATGGGTTTATATTAAGGATTACCTAGTCTTTATGATCATTCCTTGTTAACTTGGGTTTACATTTATGTTGGGTAACTATGCTTAGTTGCTATACCTGGGTTATGGTGGTTTTAATGAACAATAATGATGAATCATGTTATACCTTTATGTTATATCTTCGATTGCTTAATACAAGACCATATGATTAATCGGAACATGGAGAACCACCCAGGACAACAGTGCAACCACAAGGACTATATGGCTCTGGTCTTGGCCGAGTAATTAGGGAAGTCTTTGTGTGGTTATTACTCGCATAGTAGGTTGGGGACGGAGGAATGCTTTTATGGCTCTTCTATTCCGGAGCGGTGTTGGAACGGAAGACTCTATGGCTGACCGTCCGTAATAGAAGTGTGGTACGAAAGATAGCCTCTATGACATACTACTATGGACTAATACACACGGGAGGACTCTTTGTAAAGGCCTCGTAGCGTCCCTATGCAATCACACCTCGGTAGTGTGGTATGATGCTGGGTCAGCATCGCATGGTTGGGTTTAAAGTTCTTCGGGACTTTTACGTGACTTGTGGGTAAAGATGTACAACCTCTGCAGAGTGTAAAACTGACTAGTTAGCCGTGCTCATGGTCAAGAGCGGCCTGGACCCTCACATGATAATTGAACTTGAAGATGGACTTAAATAGTTCTCTCTGGTTTTGCTTGCCATGTGCTTATGGCGTATCTCTTACCTTATGCTTAATTGTGGGTTGGTATAAACTTATACTTTATTAGTAATCAGGTGCTAATAAAATTTGACCAACTAAAATTGCTTAAATGCTTTGAGCCAGTCCACTATAAAGCCTTTGCATTCATGTCTTTCTCCACACTTGCTGAGTACGACAAGTGCTCACCCTTGCTATAAACATTGTTGCTCGGAAAGAGGATGCTACTTTGAAGTCTTGCGAAGATGTTGCTGGTGCTAGGCGTAAGCAACCCCCAGTCGACTGCCTGTGATGCTGAGCCTTCGTTTCCAGGATTAAGCGTAAATCTCTAATAATCTTTCTTTTTCTTACGAGACACTGTTTCTGTATACACTTTTATGTCACTATATGCATGAAACTTGATCCTGGCATGCATATAGGTTTGCACTTGGTTTCCTTTGGAAAAGCAGGTGTGACAGTGAATGTCACACTCGGCCCAATTTGGATGACCCATGAGTGGCCCATGGGCGCATGCGCGCCTGTTTAGTGCCACATTGCTAGTTGAGCAAGGGTGGAGCCAATTTATAAGTCTTTGTCCACCAGCCATACCACCATCGGGTCAACCCTTTTACACGAAGCGAGGACGAAAGTGTAAGCAGGGTGCTATGTGTACGTGTGCTCGCAGGGCTGGGCGGTGTGGCTTTGGTGAGCGGAGTGTTACATGCCCTTGTCAGGCCGGCCCGCATCCAGACGCTTCTTGGGAACTCCAGGTCGCCGGCCAACACGTCGCAGATCGGGCTCGTCCCCGTGGTGCCCTGTGTCCTCGAGGAGCGAGCTACTGCTTCCTAAGCTGCAGGTAACTTAATTGTTCATTCAACAATCTCCTCAGGATGAAATCGTCCTTTTGTAACATGCGTGGTAGAATTGTCATCTCTCCTCTCCTTTTCAAAAAAAAAAAAAGAATTGTCATCCAAAATTTTTGTTCTGACTTTTGAGTAGTAGATTTTCGATTTCGATTTCTCTGAATCAGATGCAGAAGTTAGGGTATCATCTTGTTTTGATTTAGGTGCCAATGCCATGGATGGTGATTTGAAGGATGTCTGATGGCCGTGGTGATGGTGACAAGGATGGAGGACGACGAGATTGATCCCTTGATGTCTCTTGAGAAAAAAATTCACGTCAATTATAAAAATCAAACATGTATGCGTGTTCCATGCTGCAACAATTTTTTTTTCATGTTGCCACATATTGAAATTCAGTTGCGTTATGATTCAAACAGACAACCTATTGACCAAACAAAAAAAATTCTAACATAAGGTGAAATTTACAGCAACTAGCGATTAGTATAGTATAGCAAAATCTGGAATAGTAAAACTAAAAGTAGAGGAGCAACGAGGTATTCATGTTAGTTATCTTAAACTACACACGTATTGTTTCAATTCTATTGCTGCTACCCTCATGGCTTGCTTTACTTTCTGCAATACACTATTGGACAATTGAGAAATTAAAGACTTATTCATTCATTGTGAATTTTTGTTTAATGTATCAAGATGCAGCACGTTACTAGTTTTACATAAAAAATCGTACACAATTCCTAAACTATCATGGCCACTTTATATATTCTTTCTCTTGTGTACATTAGCATTAGGAACTCTTACCTACTATTTATTTTTTTCACGCCCTTCCACCTTGGATAAGGAGAAGAGACTCGTTGAATCAAAAGCGTGCAACTTTACACGGGACATACTAATTTTTCTCAAGTCCTAAAAGTTTAGAGGATGAATTAAGAGTTGTTAGAGATGTATTTTTCTTGTCTTGCTAAAATTCAAAGATTAGTAAAGGATTTAGGCAACTCTCGGAGATGCTCTAATTTTTTTAAGTCCTAAAAGATTAGAATGGATGGATTAGGAGTTGTTGAAGAGATATTTTTGTCTCATCTTGCTAAAAAAAATTAAGGATCACAAAGGATTTAGAGAACTTTTGGAGATCCTCTTAACCCTAAGGATAACACTCTGACCACAAATTTTAGAGGGGTGTAACGCCCGCGTTTTTAGCTCCTAATAAATCACCTGCTAAATCACGCGTTCTTTTTAAAAATCCTTTCTGCCGAGCTCGATCGTCTCCCCGAAATCCTGTCACACCTGTTTTTCCAAAGAAAACCAAGTGCAAACCTATATGCATGCCAGGATCAAGTTTTATGCATATAGTGACATATAAGTGTATACAGAAACAGTATCACGTAAAGAAAGAGAAAGATTATCAGAGATTTACGCTTAATCCTGGAAACGAAGGCTCCAAACTTCACAGACAGTCGACTGGGGGTTGCGTACGCCTAGCACCAGCAACATCTTCACAAGACTTCATAATATCTTCCTCCTTCTGAGCAACATTGTTTATAGCAAGGGTGAGCACTTATCCTACTCAGCAAGTGTGAGGAAAGAATGAATGCAAAGGCTTTATAGTGGACTGGGCTCTGAGCATTTAGCATTTTAGTTGGTCAAGTTTTATTAGCACCTGATTACTAATAAAGTATAAGTTTACACAAACCCACATTAAGCATAAAGATAAGAGAAACATCATAAACATATGGCTAAGATAACCAGAAACCACGATTTAAGTCCATCTTTAAGTTCAATTAATCATGTGAGGGTCCAGGCCGCTCTTGACCGTGAGCACGGCTAATCGATTAGTTTTACACTCTGCAGAGGTTGTACACTTTCACCACAAGCAGCGTAAAAGCTCCGAAGAACTTTAGACCCAACCATGCGATGCTGATCAGGCACCATACCACACTACCAAGGTGTGGCTGCATAGGGACGCTACATGGCCTTTACAAAGGTTCCCTAGAAAGTTGTGACCCACAAGGTCCGGATCAGTTAGCAAGGTATAAAGTCCCCTAGCAGGTCGATACCCCACCATAGAATAAAGAACTCACCCAACCCCCTGCTAGAGAGAGTCCATACCCCGCAGTACCACCGATCCCTTGTCCTTATCAGATAAGATCACCCCAAGCTAAAGTTCCTAATTACTCAGCCAAGACCAGTGCCCGTTTAGTTCTTGTGGTTGTACTGTTTTCCTGGGTGGTTCTCCATGTTCCAATTAACATAGCAAAGGCGGTCTTGCAATTAAAATAACATAAAGGAACATAGAGCATAAAAGGTAACCATGTTTATTACTACCAACCCAATTGAGCAAACTAAGCAATATCTACCATCAATATTAATTAAGCAATCAGTTTATACAAGGCAATGGTAAAAAGAACACTAGTCATCATCCTTAATAGGAACCCATCAAAATTAATGCAAAGCAATGTAAAGTGATTAATCATAGTTATTGGGACAAAAGATCAAGGACACACTTGCCTTTAACTGGAGTAATGTGGCTCAGAATGTCCTCACTTCTTTCTCTTCAAAGCTTCTCGAACCACGTTCGCTCTATGCGTATCAATCATCAGGCACAAGCATACAAAGCAAACAAACAAGCAACTAAGAACAATAGACCAATCAAAAGAAAAGCTTTAAAAGAATGCACTAAAGATAGGCTCGATTCTAGGGTTACACAAGCTCAAGAAACACTGAAAACGGAACTAAGCTCGAATCTATCGTGAGATCATTATCAAACAACAAGAGACTACGCTTGGCATATTTTAATTAAGAAATCATGTGGAAAGAATATTTTGGAGAAATACTCTATGTTACCATTAAACAAATTACATTTAATTAAAGAAATCACGATAAACCTAATCATATTTTATTTATAACATTCGAGTAGAAGTTATGTCAAATTAACAATTACTTTAGAAAGATAAAACAAGTATAAGATATCTAGATGAGTAACTTTAGGTCGCATGTTCAACTAAACATATTTAATATTGAAAAGGCATTTATGATGTCATTAGGCATATTAACTTTATTATGAAAACCGATGTTTAACTCTAACATCTTTTATTTAGAAAAACTAGCTATGAATAGGGATTAACCAATTATATCATGATTAAAGAAAACCAGATTAGAACCTAATCACTTTTTATTTATAAAAGCCATGGAATAAGAATTAGTCAAGATTAACATGCAGTTTTAGTGCTAAAACAAGTAACAGGTGATACATATGCTAACGTACAAGTTAAGGTGAAACGAACGAGAACGGTAGAAGCGAACTATAACGCACACACAAACCTTAGGCTAGGGTCTAGGAAAACCAGTTTACAAAGAGAACTCGGATGAACAACTAACACACTAACCAAGGGTGATCTGATCTGACAGGAGAAACAGATAACAGGGTAAACTCTAAAGAAAGGTAGCTACAATAGTTTAGGTACAAGAATACAACTGATTCAAAAAGAGATAACCTAACTGAGATAGGATAGACATGAACTAGATATTGATGATCGAGATTCTAAGAGAAACATGAAATAATCATGGTAGGATTACTTGATAAAGAAATGCAGAACAAAAACTCTAAGATATCTACTTGGATCACCAAAGCACACAAATTATGCTTAGAAGGGCAAAGCTCAGCTTGATGTAGGAAACAACTTGATCTGAACTAGAACTAGATTTAGAAAGATCTAAAGCTTACACAAGGCTAGAAACACAAAAGAGAACGTCTAACCGACGATTTGCATATATGGAACTCAAAAGACTAGGCGAGCTAGTTTTATTTTAATTAACAAAACAAATATAAAGGATATTTCAGAAATAAAATACCCTACGTTGACATTAATGCAATATTATATTTTATTTGCAAAACCAAAGTAAAGGTCTAGTCAAATTTTATCACAAAAGTTCATGTGTGAATTATATCAGTTAAAAAATTTATTTAAGAAAAGGTTAGAACAACTAATCGAATAAAGACACATGACGTGTTGAGCTAAACAAACTTAATTTAGAAATAACATGTATGTTAACATTAGGCAAGTTAACATTTATTATAAAAGACGGTGTAAAAGCCTAATTAACTTTTAATTAGAGAAGTTAGTTAATTATTAAACAAATTAATATTTGATTGTGAAAAACCGAGTTAAAGATCTAATCATATTTTATTTACAAAAGCATGTGAGATAAAAATTAATCAAATTAACTTTGATTATGAAAAACGGTGTGTAGATTTATATAACTCTTATTTAGAAAAGGCATGTTTATGAAGCATTATTCAAAATTAATATTAAATTTATTTTCAGAAAACAAACATGGTGAAAACACACCGCTAACGCGTGCTTTGCATTATTATGAACCTATCGCAACTTGAACGGGTAAAAACGGAGTTAAAACAAAGAATCTATGAACTAGACAAGATCGGAGGACCTAGATGGAATTATCTATAGATTTCAGGGAGTAGCAGAGGAAAACTGCAAGACACATTGAATAGTGCTCGCGAATAGATCTAAGATCAGGGTTAGATCTACAAAAGAGTTTGGAACGGATCTTGTTGAAGGAATCTAAAAGATCTAGGGTTTTACATGAAAAAGTTGCAAGGAACATAACCAACTTATGGATTAAAAGAATCTTCAGGGGGCTACATGCAAAACCTCAAGGTTTTCTCCTTCCTCTGTCCAAGTGCGATAAGCGGGGGCGGCGGCGTTGGGGGTGGCGGCACCGGCGACCTGGAGGGCGGGGAGGTTGGATAGGAAGGGGAAAACGGAGAGGAGGCTGTGGGGAACACGTGGGGATGCTCACCTTGGACGGAGCAGGACGAAGAGAGGGCCGACGGTGGACAGCCATGGCGGTCAGCTCGGGCAGCCATGGATGGCGGTGCTCCGGTGCTTCCCCGACGACGGGGAGAGGTAGAAGATGCGCAGCTTGTCCTTGCGATGCTCGTGGCGGTCGCGGCATCGCCCTTTGGTGCTTCCTTGCGCTGAATCGGGAAGGGCCGGCGGTAGTGCTTGGCTTCTATGGCGGCAGCGGTCTTCTGCAGAGGGGCGGCGCAAGGCAGGGAGGAGGCAGCGGCTAGGGCTCAGGGGCGAGGCGCGCGGGGCTAAATAAGGCGCACGGCTTGGCGTGTCCAGCCCGGACGCCGAAGCGTGGAGGCGCGGACTCCGGCGGAGTCCCGGCGGCGGCGGTGCGAACCGCCGGGCCGGGCGGATGGGCTTCGCGCGGGGCGGCGCAGGGCTACGGCGGGCTGGTGGACCGGGTCAGGGCGGGTCTGCGGTTTGGGCCAAGCTGGGCCGTGGGACCGAAGCAACTGCGGCCGAGCGCAAGAATCAAGGGAGCAAAAATGAACTTCCGGATGTTGGGCCACGAAGAGGAGATGGGCTGCTGGTTAAGGCTATGCAGGTGATGCTAGAGGAGTTAAGGGACCTTAACCAGACTTCGGTGGCTGGGCCAAATGCCTCGGAATAGATTTCTTTTGTTATTATTATATATTTTTTTCCAAAAATATTTTAAGTGCGAGAACAATTCCAGAAAATTTCTAGAAAATGTTTTAAAGCACGAAAAATATTGGAATAATCTCAAAAATCTAGGAAAATTCCCAGAGACAGACTGGGACATGATCAATCCAAATAAAGTATTTGGAGCTCATGAAAAAGATTTTAGAGCCTTCTAATAAATAGAAATAGCTCAAGGAAAATGAGACTAAATTCCAGAAAAATCTGGAAAATTCTTGGAAGAGTTTGGATAGCACCTAAACACATTTTTCTAAACGCATTTTTGAAACCTTTTGCACTCAAGAACCATTAGATGCATCGGCATGAATGCAACACTCTCAACTTTTATTTGATTTTAGAAAATCAAACAAGGTTTTTTCCTATACTATATTTCCTGGAAAGAAAATAAATGTTGGAGAAGTTTTAAAATTACGAGAAAATTTTTATTTAATTTTTCTCTCCATTCACATCCTGAAATTGGAAATTTCAGGGTGTGACAAATCCGGATCACCGTCTCCCTTTTTCGGCGTGCGTGCCGCGAATCCCCCCGGCACCGCCCGCCATCACTCGGGCCACCGTCGCTCACCACGTGCCGCCCTAACGCCGCTGTCGGCCACCTTGCCGGGAATCCCAGGCTTGTCGCGGTCCCGCCGGCCGGCCGGCCTCGCAATCACCGCTGACCCGGGGGCCGGCCATGCACGGTGAACAGCAAGCAGCACATCAACACAGAGTTAGCAGCGAATGCAGTGCAACCGTGGCTCAGGCGACGCTGAAAGCCGCACGCCAAGCTCCTGGCTGTGCACAACTCATGGTCCTGTAACCTTCAGTATGCGTACAGAGCAAAGCACAACACACAGCAACATCAACTCGACACCGCGTGCAAGCGCCGCACGCCCGGCCACCTCCCTGCTTGGCACGCCGTGCTGGCCCACGACTTGACCGCACTTTGCCGCTCGACGACACGACCACCATTGACTTCGCCTGCTCGACCGGTCATCTCCACTGCCGCGCACGCCGCACCTCGCCACCGGCGCCGCTGCCGTCGAGCCATCACCTTGGCTGCACAGCACCACCGCGTCGCGATGCCGCAGACTCCCATAACTCCGCCGCTGCCCGCCACGTCCCGTCGAACAGCTCCACCATTTACTCCCCGCCGCCTCGCCCGCCTGAGCCATCACCTCCGAGCGCCACCACGGCCACAAGCCGCCGCCCGCATCACGCCGCCGCTCGCCGCTGCAGCTGCCCGGCTCGCATACCACCAAGTGATGCCACTGCTCGACGAGTCGCGTCCAACAGCAAGGCCACATTGGCACAATCACTCCGCCACAGACGCGCCGGCCGAACCACCATTGAAGGCGCACGAGCTCCGCGTGCGCACCTCCCAGCCGAGGAACCGCCTTTCCGCGGCTATAAAAGGACCGGTGACTCGCCCACCACGCCACACACCTCCCAGCTTGCTCCCTCCCTCTCCCTCTCCCTTGCCTCGCAGCACCACCACCAGAGCCGCCCACCTCCCTCCTCTGTTCTTGCGCAGAGAAAGGTCGCCCTCGTCGATCTCCCCCTCCAAGCTGTCCCTGCCCGAGGTGAGCCCGAGCCGAGCTTCCCCATTCACTTCTCTCTCTCCCCATACCCTTGTATTTGGAAACGGTAGTCGGAGTTGCCGTTCCGGCCAAGCGAGCTCTAGCCGTCGCCATGGCTGCAGTGGACGAACGGGACGACGTCCCTATTCTGTTCTGTGCCCGTCCATCTCTCTACCCTCTCTGTTTTCTCTACTTCTAGTCAGCTTATAAATAAACACCCACACCGGCCCATGTACTAGTCCAAAGTCCCACATCCTTTCTGATCAATTACGTACAAACTAGTCCATTTAGGTTAATCTATTTTCAGAATTTAATTAGCACTCAATCTTTACATAGCCATATCTCCTACGTTCCAACTCCAATTCACTTGATTATTTTTCCTAAATTCCTATAAAATCATATTCTAGCAATTCCAACTATTTTCCTTCCTCTTTAACTTATCATGTATGAACGGTTCTAGCTCTTAGTCCCGAACTCCGCCGAGCCATATATCCATAAATATATTTACTCCCTCACTATCTATTTATCTATTTATTTCCCCTCGAGCTCAGCCGGTAAATCTTGTATGCTTGTATTGATTGCATGCTTGTTTGTGTGTGCGCTATAGCCGACGGAGTGAACGAGGAAGAGTACCACGAGCCGGAGCTTGGAGCTGAGTACTGCGAGTTGTAGACCGGAGTCCCGAACTGTGAACAGGAACTCCCCGAAGACTTCGAAGACGGCAAGTTCAATCTCATCCTTTGATGCATGCTTTGGTCCCAGTTTTATAAACATAACCCTATGACCCGTTTTATGAATTGCATATTGTTCTACTGCAAAAACACGGTAGGATAGCCACCCTTGATTGCTATGACTGACCTTTGTTTGGCCTAAATGATTGCTTTAAAGATGTGTGAGTGCTTTAAAAATAGGAATGAGATATTTCGGAAAATGAGTAAAGAACTGGGTAGACGGGATGGACGTGTGTGTCTGGAGTATGGGTGAGCTCGTACCTTTGTAGTTGAGCATGTTTGGAGATGTCCATCTTGTCGTTAAGGATCGGGTTGCGTGACATCTCACCTTACCCAATTATCGTACTACCACTCGACCGTTATATGTGGCAACGGCTTAGCATAAATCCCACTAGTTAATCTACTTGCCATCTGGTGTGCGGGTGAGCAGCGGAAGATCAAGGAGTAGGGGTACGATCTGCGTGAGGTACGCCCTGGGTATGTGAGATAACCCCTTGGTTGCTTCCGTGGTGGCTCGTAGGGTTAGCTAAGGTGGGTAACAGCTTTGATAGGATCCGCGCCAACACTAAGGTGTTCGTGTGGCGGTACCCTACTTGTGGGTAAAGATGTACAACCTCTGCAGAGTGTAAAACCTATTCGAATAGTCGTGTCCACGGTATTGGACGAGTCACGGTGTGGTCACAAAACTAGTGTTTGAGTTTGGGATGTTTTCATGGCGTGAGTTGTTTTCTGGAAAAGTGTGTGCCTGTGTGCCTGGGCTACTGCGGACGGGGAGTCTGGTAGTCCCCAATTGGTTTTCTCAAAACAACTGAGCTACTTGGTTATAAAAATGGTTTGCGAAAACCTTTTCGAAAATGAACCCCTACATGAGTAAATGTGTTTACAAATAAACCTTAATCTGATCCTTGATATACCCTGTGCATGATCTGCTTATAAGCCCCGCCGTGGGTGGGGTTGAACTTGTTGAGTACGTATGTACTCACCCTTGCTTAATTAACTGTTTTGCAGAGGAGGATCCGACTTCGTTCCCGAAGACGTCGAGTAGGTTGCTGTCCTACACCGAACCCGTGCCTGTGGATTCAGGGTCTCCATAGGAAGCTTCCATGGTGCTATACTTTGATGAGTCTTTACTATCGTAGTTTGGTCACTAGTTCTTGTGTTGCTTCTCATGGTAGTGGCGCTCCCGTGCCCACAGCCCTGACGCGTTGTAAGGTAATGAACCACCTATTGTAATAAATGTTTTACCAGCCTCCTGGGACGGGTATTTGTGTCACATTTAGTCAACTCTGATGAGGGGACGCTTCAGGTGGTATCAGAGCCGTAGGTTGGCCGTAGGACGCTACCCGTAGGACCTGAGACCTTTTTCTGGCCTCTCTAAACCTTTTCCCTGCTGAGCTCACCTTTTCCACAAATTTCTTTCCTTGATCCTTGCTTGGTTCCAGATGGCTAACCTAGAATGGAATGGAGGAATCTGCCCCCCAGATCCTAGCAACCCTAAGTTGCTACTGCTCAGCCTGGGGCGCATCGGAGTTGCGAGCCCACCAGAGTACCTCTATCGGGAATACGAACGCTATGGCACCCTTCGGTGTAAAGTGCTGATCTTCGTGGGTAGGAGCACACTCTACCCTGACATAGAACCCTGGTTCGTCTCCACCATTGGGTTTCGTTTTCATGACACCTACCCAAAGGCTGCCCGGAAGGCCCTACGACGTCTACGAGTGGTTTATAGGCAACATCTCAGATGGAATCCAATGGGATTTTCCTACCCTCAAGAGGTAGAGGACGCTCATGGATTGACCGAATGAGAGGACTAGAAAGAGACGAAGAAGACCTAGAAGATACAGTTTCCCACCTGTCTATCTACCTCAATGGCCTAGACCACCTCTACCGTGAACAAGCCGAGTAGCTGAAGCACCAAATCAACAGGGCAGAAAGAGCAGAACAAAGGATAGAATTGGAAAGGGTAAAGACGAGAATGGCGGAAGTTGCCCTAGCTAACCTGGAGCGAGATTACGCTAGGGAAAGGGAGCGCACTTGTGGACCAGGAGCGTCCCAGTGGTCGATGGATGACCGCTCCTCAGTGATGAGTGATTGACAACGGGTGTTGGACTGACTCTTGGCTTAGTGCGCAGGTGTAGGCTGCGGCCTAGTTCGTGTTGTTGCAGGTGAAGAACGGGCGCGAAAGGTCTTCGACCTTGAGGGGCCTCCGGAGATGGAGAGACAAGTAGGCTCGGTTCGAGGGACCCGGTGGACGGCGGGACCGGGTGCGGGCCACATGGTGGCGACACAAGCAAGACGAAGTCATGGACAAGTGAGCCGGTGCACGGTGGCGGTCAAGTCAAGTGGTTTGGCGGGAGGCCGGACCGGCACGCGGGGTTTGGTGGTTTGCCCACAAAACCACCGGCGGACGGTTTCTTGGTTTGGGCCTCAAAACCAAGTCCGAGGGCCCAACACGACGGAGACGGGATCCGGGCGTGTCGGGAAGCTTCGAGGCGGAGGACACGCGGCGGGATCGCATGGCTTGCGTCGGGAGGACGCGGGGTGCGGCGAAGGCGTGGCCGTCCGATGGGAAGACCCACAAACATTACCAAAATGCCCCTACGTGGGTTGTATCGCCAGTAGTATAGTTAGGGGTAGTCGAGTCATTTACCACTCCGGCGGGACCTGATATATAAGCCATGAGTGTGTGTTGATGGCTCCCTCTCTCCGCGACTTAGGGTTTCATTTCCCCCCTTCTCTTTCTCATTTTTTCGTAGCTATTTTCCTTCCTATTTTCTCTAGGCTAGCATGAGAGCTTCATGAGAGATTTGTTGAGAGGGATGGATGCTAGGGCGGCATGCTAGACCTTGTGAATCTTTCCTGGTTTGTATAGAAGATTCGGGGTTGTTTTTCGTGGCTTTTTGTGCTTGTTTTCGTGCCTTTGTTCCCGGTGTGATTCCGCAGATTTGAGTGAGTTTCTTCCCGGATTTCTTTGAGGAAAACATGGATAGATGTCTTGTGCATCTTTGTGCTTGATCTTGTGTCCTCAAACGCCGGGAAATTACTTCGATTCGTGAGTTTTTCGTTCGGTGCTCTAGCTTTTGGTGGTGCTCAAAGGATTCGCGATTCCCGGTGATTTAGGGAGTTAGGAGGCAAGATTTTTGGGCTATAGCATCCTTGTGTGACGCTTTTCAAGTCCCCAAATCCTTGTCTCCATAGCTTCAACCGTTTGGGAAATCCGATGATGATTTGGGGGAGTTGACTTTCGGGGTCGGGCTGTTTCTGTTCTGTCCGCGCCTGGCGGACAGTCCGCGTGGAGGTCGCGGACGGTCCGCGCGGGTCGAGTTCGTCCCGAGTTCTTCGTGTTCTTGCTCGTCCTTTGTTTCGATCCGTCGTGATTTTGGTTTTTGGTTGGACGGAGTTTCGGACGGTCCGCGGTGTCGGGCGGACGGTCCGCGGGTGCTTGGCGGACGGTCCGCGTGCTCCCCGCGGACGGTCCGTGGCACGTGGGTGTCTTTGGGTCGTTCGTGTAAATTAACGGACGGTCCGCGGCTAAGGCCGGACGGTCCGCGGCTCGGGTGCGGACGGTCCGCGATACCCCGGCCGGACGGTCCGCGCGGCTCTTGCGGACGGTCCGCCCCTCCCTACGCGGACGGTCCGCCGAGCCTCGTGTGCTTTGCTTCTTGGTTCGATTCCTTCCTCCCTCTCTAGTGCTTCCGCGTGTGCTCTGAGGAATCGTTCCTAAGGCTAGAGGTTGATCCATAACCTCGTGGTCTTGGCGATTGGTGCGTGATTCGATTCATCGCTTGTGTGTGACCGGTTTTGAGTAGGACATAGGCCGGGTTCTTTGGGAAGAATTTTTACCGGCTCCTATTCACTCCCCCCCTCTCTAGTCGCCATCTGGTCCTTCAATTGGTATCGAGCTTGGTGCGGATTCTTTGCGACTTTGACAAGTCTCGAATCCTAAGATGGCGTACGTTGAGCGGGGCGGTCCACCGCACTTCGATGGCAAGGGTTACCACAAGTGGGCGGCTCGTATGATGATCTTTCTTCGAGGAAAGCCTGTTGGATTTTATTGTGCTTGACAAGACCTATGCTATTCCGGTCAACATCCATACTCTTATGGTGACCGATGCCGATGCCAAGGCCAAGTATGAGGCTAATGAAAAAGCCGTTGATCACTTGTGCCGAGCTTGTGTGATCCGAGTTTGAGCGTGTTCGCCATTTGAGTCTTGCTTGGCAAATTTGGGATAAGTTGTTGGTTGCTCACGGTGGTGATAACCATGTGAAGGCTCGCCTCTTTGTCTCTTACCGGATGCAATATGAGAATTTCACTCCACTTCCCGGTGAGGACATTGATGCGATGTTTCAGAGGTTCACCGCCATCGTGAAAAACATGAAGGCAAATGTTGAGGATTTTCCGTATTCCGAGCATGATCAGGCTTTGAAGCTCTTGCATGTCTTGGATCCAAATGTTTGGGGTGCTAAGGTTGAGGCCATCAAGGAGTCTGGGAATTATTTGACTATTGAGTTGGATGACCTCTTTTCTAAACTCAAGTCGGCTGAGGTTGACAGGAAGTTGCTATCCAAGCATGAGGGCTCGACTGACCATAGTCTTGCTCTTGTGGGAGGATCAAAGGGCAAATCTAACCCTTCCCCGTCGACAGCTTTCTTTGTCCTCTCTTATGTCCATTCCGGATGAGGAGTTTGATGTCTTGGGCGAGGAGGAGCTGGCCTTGCTCTCAAGAAGGTTTGAACGACTACACGAGAGTCGGAGGAACGCAAGGCGGAGCTCAGGGATGTGCTACAAGTGTGGCAAGCGTGGCCGCTTCATCGCCGAGTGCCCGGAAGCGGAGGAGAACAAGTACAAGGTAAACGAGTACAAGGCGCACCCGAGGCGTGAAGACAAGTACTCCTCCAAGGGCAAGCACTTCAACAAGTCCAAGAGCAAGGACAAGGACAAGCGGTGACCGAGCAAGAGCACCTACAAGAAGAACAAGGCAAGAGCGATGGTGGCCGGTGCGAGCGACGTCGACTCAAGCTCAAGCGAGGAGCGATCAAGCTCAAGCGGCGAAGATGAAGACGCCGGGAGGCGCGGTGGCAAGAAGAGTGCAAGCGGAACCTCGGCGGGGGCCGAGCCGTGTGGCGCTCGAGGGCTTTTGTGGCATGGCCCATAGCTCAAGCGGCAAGAAGAGTGTGAAGGAAGACGGCGACTCCGACTCGGAGGATGAGGTAAACCGTGACCCCGACTCTTTGCTTGCTGAGATTGCTAGGTTTAATGGTTTGCTTGATAACCGTGATAGTGTGCTGAGAGATGCCAAAAAGATGAGGAAAGATCTTAGGGCTCAGCTTGAGAATGCTAGTGAGAAAGTAGGAGAGTTAGAGTCAAAATTGCTTGAATTAAAACTTGAGAATGACTCTTTGAAACTTGCTCCTACTCCTCTTGATGATGTTGAATGTGTTGAATGTGATGCTTGGTTGAATGAGATCAAACTGCTTAATGAGAAGAATGCTTCTATTTTGGCTCAACTAGATGCTCTTAGGACTGAACATGATGAGCTTAAGGCTAGACCCACTTTGCTTGGTGCTTGCAAATCATGTCCTACTATGCATGCTAAGCTTGTTGATGCTCGCTCTACTATTAGTTCTTTGGAAACATCTTTGAAATCTCCCGTTGCAAATGCATGTTCTAGCCGTGATGAAGTCACTTTGCGTAATCTTGAACTTACTTCCCGTTTGGATGTCATTTATGAGGAAAATGATTATTTGAGGAAGGTGTTGGGTTGGTTGTACGGGCGGGAACCTCAATTGAAAATCATGATTGAGGAGTTCAAGAGAGCCGATGGTCGTGGTTTGGGTTTTGAGAAGTTGGGTGAGAAAGTGGGAGAGAACAAGGGGGGAGAGTGTGTACGAGAAGTGTGTTGAGTCTAACCCCGAGTTTGAGGTGATCGGAGAGATCCAAGTCCCACTCCCAAAAGCACCCAAGAACTCTTTCACACCAAAGCCCAACCACCTTTGCAACAAGCTTGACACAACCCGGGATCCACCCAAATTCCCACCTAAGACAAATGATTTCCAGAAACCAAGTGAAGTTTGTGGGTGAGAAGGGTGAGAAGCCTAGAGAGAAGCCGAGCCAAAACCAAAACCCATCCCCTTCGGTGTGAGTATTGTGGCAAGGAGAGGCATCTTGCGAGTTTTGCTACAAGAGGAAGAGGGATGAGAGGCTTGCTAGGGAGCAAGCAAACCGGGACAGTATCGCCGGTCTCGCGGTATTCCCGAGCCTAGAGTGCCACTTCCACGGGGTGTGGGAAGTGTGAGGAGTGTTGGCGGTGTTCCTACGGAGAGGTGGTGAGAGGGTTGTCGGGAGAGATGATGGTGTGCGTCTTGGTGAGAGGTTTGGTCGGGCTCGTGGTGGTTTTGTCGGACGTCCTCCTACTCGTCCTCGCTACGGGTTTAGGGGAGATGATCGCAGCTTTGGGTTCCGGAGGAACTACGGACCACGTTTTCCCCCTCGTGGTGCTCGTACTCCTCCCATGGGACATGGGAAGTTTGGTGGCAAGGGAGTGATGTTTGCTAACCCCTCTTTTGAGCGGATGGCTCGACACCGGTTTAACTTTCTCTCGTGCTAACCCCGTTGTCGAGTCGCTAGCTCATTCTCGTTCTTGTTTCCGATTGCGGGCGGGAGGCTTGGAGAACATTTGGTTGATCGACTCCGGTGTTCTCGACACATGACCGGAGATAAGAAGTGGTTCTCCGGCCCTCACCCCGAGTGAAGGAAAAGATGTACATTACATTTGGGGACAATGGACGAGGTGATGAAGAGATGGCCGAGGACCTCTTTGAAGAGGAGAAAGATGAAGCCGGAGATGATGATGGGGAGAACCATGCGCCCGAAGCCGAGCATGTACCCACTACTTCCCCTACGACTACTTTGGAGCATGGACCGTCTACTTCATGGACAACGACGGTGCAACAAGAGGACCAGCGCGAGAGAAGGCGAAGTTGAGGGGGAGGTAGTCTCGAGGCGTGAGGCTCCCCACGGATTCAAGAAGTGCATCCCCCGTCGAAGATCATTGGAGACATCAATGAACGCACTACACGGTCGAGGTCCGGGAATTCCTCTCATTTTGCTCATGCTTGCTTTTGTTGCTACTTTTGAGCCCAAGGACATTGGACATGCTTTATCCGATGCAAACTCGGGTCAATTCTATGCATGAGGAGTTGGAAAACTTTGAGAGGAACCGGGTGTGGGAGTTAGTTGAACCACCTCCAAATTGCCATCCCATAGGAACCAAGTGGGTTTGGAAGAACAAAGAGGGAGAGAATGGGATGGTTGTGAGGAACAAGTCCGAAATTGTTGCTCGGGGGTTTAGTCGAAGGAGGGGATCGACTATGAGGAGACCTTTGCTCCCCGTGGCCCGTCTTGAGGCAATTCGGATCCTTCTAGCCTTTGCCGTGGCTAAAGGGTTCAAATTGTTTCAGATGGACGTGAAGAGTGCTTTTCTGAATGGGGTCATAGAGGAGGAGGTGTATGTGAAGCAGCCACCTGGGTTTGAGAGCGAGTTGTACCCACACAGGGTATACAGGTTGAAAAGGGCTCTGTATGGGTTGAAACAGGTGCCCCGTGCTTGGTATGGGAGATTGAGAGGTTTTCTTTTGAGTAGAGGGTTTGTGTTGGGTACCGTGGATAGAACCTTGTTTCTCCTCAAGCATAGAAATGACTCGCTGATTGTTCAGATTTACGTGGATGATATTGTCTTTGGTGGCTCGTCACATAACCTTGTTGCCAAGTTTGCAGATGAGATGAGCAGGGAGTTCGAGATGAGCATGATGGGCGAGTTGCAGTATTTTCTCGGGGTACGCGATCAAGCAAGTGAAGGACGGTACATTTGTGCACCAAACCAAGTACACGAAAGACATGCCGAGGAAGTTCCGCATGCAAGATGTGAAGCCGATGTCGACTCCCATGGGGAGTACGGCCACTTTGGATGCGGATGAGGACGGAGAACCGGTGGACCGGCGGGAGTACGGGAGCATGATCGGCTCCCTCCTCTACCTGACGGCGACGAGGCCGGACATACGGTTCGGCCGTGTGTCCGTGCGCTCGTTTTCGAGGCTTCGCCGATGACTTCACATCGACAGCCGTCAAGAGGATTTTCGTGTACCTACGATCCGCCCCCGGTCTTGGCCTTTGGTATTCTTCCTCCTCGACTCGTCTCTTCATGGTTTTTCCGATGCGGATTTTGTCGGTTGTCGAGTCGAGAGGAAGTCTACTTCCGGTACTTGTCGGCTTTCTTGGTTCTTCGTTGGTCTCATGGTCTTCCCGCAAGCGCCTAGTGTAGCTCGGTCTACCACGGAGGCGGAGTATGTTGCTTGCCGCTAGTTGTTGCTCCCGACCGTTGTGGATTTCATACACTTTGAGAGACTTTGGTGAGGAGTGCACCCGCATCCCACTTCTTTGTGATAGCACCAGTGCCATAAGCGTAGCCAAAAACCCAAAGCTTCACTCCCGAACCAAACATATAGAAGTGAGGTATCATTTCCTGAGGGACAATGTGGAGAAAGGAACCATTGTTTTGAGCCATGTCCCTACCCAAGATCAGCTAGCCGACATTTTCACAAAACCTCTCGACCAAGCTACATTTGTGCGCTTGCGGGGGGAACTTGGGGTTTGTTGCCCTTTCTAGTTGATTCTTGGGGGTTTCCTTTTGTACCATATGTATCATACCATGTTTTTACTTTGATGTATATACATGCTTTGCTTGATGTACAAACCATGGTAGGATAGCCATCTTGTCATATATCATGTTGCATTTGTGTCATATTGCATTTTAGGATGATGAGCTTCTTTCATATGCCATATTTGAGTCTCTTTGGCTATTTGTGAGATATTGGTTATATGTGTGGAAAAATGGTGATGTGAGGCTATGCTCTTGGAATATTTGAGATATATGTGTGGTGAGATAGCCCCTTTTGAAATAAAATGCTTAACTTGACTAATTTTTGATGAAATATGCTCCACTCGTGTGTAGTTGTGTATCCATGTCACAGTTTGGTCTAAATGTGCTTCTCATGCTTAGATTGTGCTTGGATGCCTTGTTCTTGCATTTGGGCCAAAGGCCGAATATCATTGTGAATGTTTAGCCTATGTTGCATTCATGGGGGAGCATAAGCTTCTTTTTGCCGCAAAGGCACTTCATGTACCATGAAATGAATCCATCTTGAAAAGAAGTGCATAATGCTTGAAAAATGCTACATCCATCATGTCTATGCTTAAAATGTCTTATCTTTCACATATGGGTGCAAAACATGTTGCATGATGTTCACCAGTGGAGAAGTCTCCCCGAAGTGGACACATGGCTCATGAGCTTTGACATGACATGCTTTGCTTTATGGGTGTTTGCTATGATCTTTTGCTGAGAATTTGATATCCTTGTATGATCTTTGAGTAATATGCATGTTTGTGGCTCCAGTGTGACATGGATAGGCTTTTACATGTGAAGCGAGTCTTTTTTTGGTAAAACTGCTTAAATCTGAAATTTTTGCTTTGTCACAATGTTGTATTTTCATATATTACTTGTGGCAATGCTTTGACTATGCTATGATTCATGTGTGTGATCTTTGTCTCATCTTTAGCTTTTGACACTAGATTTGGCCTATTTGAGAAGCTCATGTAGTTGTTTATATGCTTTGCTTTGCATTTCTGCATTTTCACCTTGATTCGTACATTGTCAACAAGGGGGAGAAAAGGTGAGCTTAATGAAAATTCAGAAGAGGTGAGCTGAAATTTGGGAGTTTGCATGAGTTTGCATCCACATGTTCAGGGGGAGCTTGCATTTGTTCAGGGGGAGCTTTCTTGCTGTTTTTCGGTGTGGATTTTGTGCTTTGCTTGGCTTGTGACATTTCTTCGCCTTTCTTCGGTTTTGGTCATGAGTTGAGCTTCTTTGTTTTTCTTTCTTCTTTCTTTCTCTTTTACTCTGAATTTCATTTCGCGTTGTGTGTTGTCAATGCACTCATCAAGGGAGAGATTGTGGACCAGGAGCGTCCCAGTGGTCGATGGATGACCGCTCCTCAGTGATGAGTGATTGACAACGGGTGTTGGACTGACTCTTGGCTTAGTGCGCGGTGTGAGGCCGCGGCCTAGTTCGTGTTGTTGCGGTGAAGAACGGGCGCGAAAGGTCTTCGACCTTGAGGGGCCTCCGGGAGATGGAGAGACAAGTAGGCTCGGTTCGAGGGACCGGTGGACGACGGGGCCGGGTGCGGGCCACATGGTGGCGACACAAGCAAGACGAAGTCATGGACAAGTGAGCCGGTGCACGGTGGCGGTCAAGTCAAGTGGTTTGGCGGGAGGCCGGACCGGCACGCGGGGTTTGGTGGTTTGCCCACAAAACCACCGGCGGACGGTTTCTTGGTTTGGGCCTCAAAACCAAGTCCGAGGGCCCAACACGACGGAGACGGGATCCGGGCGTGTCGGGAAGCTTCGAGGCGGAGGACACGCGGCGGGATCGCATGGCTTGCGTCGGGAGGACGCGGGGTGCGGCGAAGGCGTGGCCGTCCGATGGGAAGACCCACAAACATTACCAAAATGCCCCTACGTGGGTTGTATCGCCGCAGTATAGTTAGGGGTAGTCGAGTCATTTACCACTCCGGCGGGACCTGATATATAAGCCATGAGTGTGTGTTGATGGCTCCCTCTCTCCGCGACTTAGGGTTTCATTTCCCCCCCTTCTCTTTCTCATTTTTTCGTAGCTATTTTCCTTCCTATTTTCTCTAGGCTAGCATGAGAGCTTCATGAGAGATTTGTTGAGAGGGATGGATGCTAGGGCGGCATGCTAGACCTTGTGAATCTTTCCCGGTTTGTATAGAAGATTCGGGGTTGTTTTTCGTGGCTTTTTGTGCTTGTTTTCGTGCCTTTGTTCCCGGTGTGATTCCGCGGATTTGAGTGAGTTTCTTCCGGATTTCTTTGAGGAAAACATGGATAGATGTCTTGTGCATCTTTGTGCTTGATCTTGTGTCCTCAAACGCCGGGAAATCACTTCGATTCGTGAGTTTTTCGTTCGGTGCTCTAGCTTTTGGTGGTGCTCAAAGGATTCGCGATTCCCGGTGATTTAGGGAGTTAGGAGGCAAGATTTTTGGGCTATAGCATCCTTGTGTGACGCTTTTCAAGTCCCCAAATCCTTGTCTCCATAGCTTCAACCGTTTGGGAAATCCGATGATGATTTGGGGGAGTTGACTTTCGGGGTCGGGCTGTTTCCGTTCGTCCGCGCCCGCGGACGCCTCCGCGTGGAGGTCGCGGACGGTCCGCGCGGGTCGAGTTCGTCCCGAGTTCTTCGTGTTCTTGCTCGTCCTTTGTTTCGATCCGTCGTGATTTTGGTTTTTGGTTGGACGGAGTTTCGGACGGTCCTCGGTGTCGGGCGGACGGTCCGCGGGTGCTTGGCGGACGGTCCGCGTGCTCCCCGCGGACGGTCCGTGGCACGTGGGTGTCTTTGGGTCGTTCGTGTGTAAATTAACGGACGGTCCGCGGCTAAGGCCGGACGGTCCGCGGCTCGGGTGCGGACGGTCCGCGATACCCGGCCGGACGGTCCGCGCGGCTCTTGCGGACGGTCCGCCCCTCTCCCGCGCGACGGTCCGCCGCAGCTCGTGTGCTTTGCTTCTTGGTTCGATTCCTTCCTCCCTCTCTAGTGCTTCCGCGTGTGCTCTGAGGAATCGTTCCTAAGGCTAGAGGTTGATCCATAACCTCGTGGTCTTGGCGATTGGTGCGTGATTCGATTCATCGCTTGTGTGTGACCGGGTTTTGAGTAGGACATAGGCCGGGTTCTTTGGGAAGAATTTTTACCGGCTCCTATTCACTCCCCCCCCCTCTCTAGTCGCCATCTGGTCCTTCAGCACTTTAATAGCCAATAAAGCCCTATGGGATGTGGTCCACAAGGAACGTAAAAGGAGAGAAGAAGCTAGTTTGATGGAAGATGAACCCGAAGAAACGCATTGGGACAAAGGAACCCAGACCGAGGACGTGATACTGGAGCAAGACCTCCCACCAAAGAAGCATCACATTCAGACGGAGGAAGAGTCCCCATGAGGATAGACTGGAGTGCTTAGGTTAGAGCTGTTGTCCTAGTAATAATAAATGTACCATGAGGAGTGTACCCCAACCTTGTTGCTAAATAAAATTATCTATATTTTGTACCCTACCCCCGCACAACTTGTTCAACTCTACCCTTGTTTTCAGATGGCTGAAGATGGATGGACCCAAGGCGTGTGCCAGGAGGAGCCTGGTTTTGCTTGCCTCCTTATCAACTCCCTGGAGCGCCTCGGTATCACTGAGCGCCTAAGGTACTACAACAGAGAGAACGAGCAACTCAGCACTCTTCGCTGTAGAGTGGTCCTCTCCATAGCCAGAAGCAACCGCTACACCAACATCGAGCCATGGCGCGTGACCGCCATAGGGTTTCGACACCGAGACACCTACCCCTTGGCCCTCAGAAAAGCCCTCCGCTACCTGTGCCGGATTTATGAAGAGCACCTCGTCCCCACATCGATGAGGTATTTTCCCCCGCCATCAGAACCCCAGTCTAGCAGGCCCGCATGAGAAACCTCGAATGGCGCCGCCACCAAGAAGACCTTTTGTACCATGTAGTGGCCTACCTCGTCTCCCTGGATAAACTCTTTGATGACCAGGCCAAGATCTTGAGGGAGCAAATCAGTCGGGCCGAGCAAGCAGAAGTCACAGTAAGGATGCACCAAGTCCGAGTAGCTCAAGCTAAAGCAAGGACTATAGCCGCCATAAATAGTGAAGCGGTTGCCCATGAAAGCCTCAGGCGGATCCAGGATCAGCGCATGCAAGAATGGACCAACAGTGGGACACCCGTTCCAACCATTGCAGAAGCACAAGTCCTACTGGGCACACCCCTTGTAGGATGGGGAGGAACTATTGAAACCCCGCCAACACCACCGGCAGTCACCAACAACCAACAACGACCACAACAGAGGAAGCTGCGGCACAACCCGAAGAGAATGGAAACCCCGAGGGTGAGGATGACGATGAGCTACTCATTCCACTGGAAGTGCACTCAGCACCAGAAGATGGCTCGCCTCGCGAGTAGCATACCTCCGTTGACTTGCCCAGAGAATGAAGCCGCGATGGTCTGAGCTTAGAGTCGCACCCTTAGCTTTTGTCATAGTACCAAGTCGTGTAGTGTGTCCGTGTTGTATTAGTTGAGTAGTTCGGGATGTATCCTCCTCCCTTGTTTGCAATAAAGTTTGTCTGTGCTCGTTTGCTTGCTATGTGCTTGTTGTGCGCTTGCCGGCAGGAGTAGATCCTGTCTTTTCAAAAAGAAATCTGTCTTAATCAACTTAAACATCGCATAAAACCTAGACCTCTTAGAAAACCCGCTCCTCTACAGATGGTTTCAAGGTGCCCTGCTAGGACCCTCCAAGGCTCTGGTCGTATGGACGTGGAAGGATCTCAAGACGATCGGAGGGAGCGCCTTAACGACCAAGAAGTGAATCAGGGTGAGGATGGAGGAGAAAACCAGGTGCTGCCACCGCCACCCCCTCCCGTAGACCTGGCGCAAGTTTTGGCCAACCAGACTCTGATGATGGAGGCCATAACCAATGCCATCAACTGTCCAAGGCCCCGTGTTCTGGGAATGAATGAGAAGCTGATAGAATTTCTCCAGACAAAGCCACCCACTTTTGGTGGGTCCGTGAATCCCTTGGATGCAGATGACTGGCTGAGAGCCATCCTAAGGGAACTGGAGCCCTTTAACTGTGAAGACCGAGACAAGGTTCTCTTGGCTACTCACCAGCTCACCGGAACAGCCTTAGCCTGGTGGAAAACTACTGTGCAGCAGCCAAGGATCCCTCCGCCAGCACTTGGGATGAGTTTGTGGAGGAGTTTCGTCGCTACCACATTCCAGAAGCCACACTGAAGCGCAAGGCGGATGAGTTCCGTGAACTCCGCCAGGGCAACAAGTCAGTGGAGGAATACACTTACCAGTTCATAGAGTTGGCTCGTTACGCCCCTGAGGAAGTGGATAAGGACTCCAAGAAGCAGGAGATGTTCAAGAAGGGCTTGACTCCGGAACTGAGGACTCTGCTTACCCCTTAGATCTACCTGGATTTCAACACACTTATGAACATGGCCATCCTCATAGAGAGAGCCAAGGCAGAAGAGAAGAAAGAAAACAAGCACAAGTTCATGGAGCACAAGGCTCAACAGCAAGAACATTCCTAGAGGCAGAGAAGCTTCGGTCACCCCATGTCCAGGTTCCAAGCCTCCATGCAGTACAGAACCCAGTCACAAGACACGGGCTCTCAAGGCCCCAGAACTCAGTTTAAATCGTACAACAACCAGAACATCATGAAGCCCCCACAGAGCAACACTAGCCAGGTCACTGCAAACAACAACAACTCTAGAGTGTGTTTCAACTGCCATGAGACCGGACACTTCATTGCCAACTGCCCATATGCCAAAAAGCCAACAACTTCAGCCTTCTCGAACTCAGTGAACGGGACAAGACCGGTTGTATCTGGAGCCAACCGCGTGCCGGTTCGTAGCAACAACAACTTTTGTAACAACAACTTTGGCAACAATAACAACCAGCAGATGAGGTAGCCCCAACAGTCTTATGGATGAGCCCGCGTCAACCACATCAATGCACAGGAGGCTCAAGAAGCACAAGGCGTAGTGCTCGGTGAGTTCCTGGTCAGCTCAGTCTTGGCAACCATATTATTTGATTCAGGAGCATCAAATTCGTTCATATCCTCAAGTTTTGTGGAAAAACACAACATACCCACAGTACTACTAAAAGCACCCCTGTTAACCCGAACGCCCAGAGGTGACATCAGGTGTCAATTGGGTTGCTCTCGGGTAAGGATCATTTTTAGTGGGGTAGAGTTCCTAGCGGACTTAGTAGTACTGAAGTCCAAGGGAATAGATGTGATTCTTGGGATGGATTTGTTAAGCCAACACCATGGTCTTATAAGTTGTGCCGTAAGGTAGTGCACCTAACCAACCCAGACGGAGTACAAGTGACCTGCCACACCCGAGGACACAGACCAGACATAATGGTTTTTAGCATAGAAGCCAAATCCATAGAGGATGTCCCAGTAGTGCAGGAGTATCCAGATGTGTTCCCCGAAGAACTCCCCGGAATGCCACCAGATAGGGATATATAGTTCGTCATTGACCTTATCCCCGGAACCTCTCCCATAGCCAAGAGACCCTATAGGATGGCAGCCCCTGAGTTGGCAGAGTTAAAGAAGCAGTTAAGAGAACTTCAACGAAGTGGATTTATCAGACCAAGCTCATCACCATGGGGAGCCCCAGTGCTCTTTGTAGAAAAGAAGGATAAAAGCCCGAGGATGTGCATGGAGTACCGCTCGCTGAACGAAGTTACTATCAAGAACAAGTATCCTCTCCCTAGAATAGATGATTTATTTGACCAACTAAAAGGAGCCAAGTATTTTTCGAAGGTGGATTTAAGATCAGGATACCATCAACTCAAGATCAGGGAGAGCGACATCCCAAAGACCGCCTTTGTCACCCGTTACGGGCAGTATGAGTTCACGGTGATGTCCTTTGGACTCACCGACGCACCCGCGTATTTTATGAACCTCATGAATAAGGCGTTTATGGAAGAGCTAGACAAGTTTGTCATAGTTTTCATTGACGACATACTTGTTTACTCCAAGAGTGGAAGAACATGAGAAACACCTTCGAGTGGCACTGGAGAAACTAAGGGCACACAAGGTGTACGCTAAGTTCAGCAAGTGTGAATTCTGGCTAGAGAAAATATCCTTCCTTGGGCATATTCTGATGGTAGAAGGAGTAGCAGTAGACCCCGGGAAAGTCGAAACAGTCTCCAACTGGCGACAACCAACCAATGTGAGCGAAATCAGAAGCTTTCTTGGTTTAGCGGGGTACTACCGGAGGTTTATTGAAAGATTTTCTAAGATTGCCCGACCCATGATAGAGTTGCTCAAGAAGGAGAAGAAGTTCAACTGGACTGAGTCTTGTGAGAAAAGCTTTCAGGAGTTGAAGAGAAGATTGACAACAGCCCCAGTGCTGACCTTGCCGGACATTCAACGGGATTTTGTCGTCTATTGCGATGCATCCCGACAAGGGTTAGGATGTGTCCTAATGCAAGATGGGTAAGTAGTGGCGTATGCTTCCCGCCAACTCAAACCCCACAAGTAGAATTATCCTACCCATGACTTGGAGTTTGCAGCCGTAGTGCATGCCCTTAAGATTTGGAGACACTACCTGATTGGGAATAAGTGCAAAATCTATACAGACCACAAGAGCTTAAAGTACATCTTCACCCAGCCTGACGTGAACCTAAGGCAAAGAAGGTGGTTAGAATTAGTCAAAGATTATAACCTAGAAATCCACTACCACCAAAGAAAAGCCAATGTAGTGGCGGATGCCTTAAGCAGATGTTAACACCAAAAAATGGTACAGAAGAAAGGCTGACTTGTGGGCCGAGCTTGGTGATAAATGCCATTCGGCTCGGGAAAGTCTCCTCAAAGGAATCGGTAAAGGACGCTTGCGGTCGGCAGTACGCCATCGTTCAGCAAAGAGGCTGTTTGCGCTTTTAAAAGGAGAAATTTTCGGGAATGCATGGTGACGTGGCCTGATGCAAGGAAAGAACGAGTTGATGGTGTATACGAGATGAACATTGGCGTCGGAGCATTAATTTAGACATTTAATGTTGTACTCGTAGTCGACCAGGAATCGTGTTAGGACAAGGGTATAAATACAAGCCCTTGATGTATGTAATGGGTATCGAATAATTTCACAACAAACTGGCTTTACGCCAAATTCTTGAGTCCTTTAGTCGTGTCGTCGAGTTCTTCGAGGGGAATCATCGATCTGTCGACCTCCGTAAGTCCGGCAACCTTGTATCATGTCTAGTATCATGCGGTGGATTTAGATCGTGATGCAAGTAGTCTTGTTACCTTGCTTAGTATCATGCGGTAGATTTAAGCTTGGTTCAAGAGGGTTTCTTGTTAGGTCATGAGCCATGCGGTGGGCTAAGATCTAACTTGGAGCTAGTTATTGGCTCTATTAGATTTGGCAAGATCTAATAGATTCATTAAATTACCATGTGTTGTTTTGAGTTTTTACTTTATGTTTAAATTCATGTAACACTCTTTTACCCAATTTAGATTGGTTTGAATCGGCTTTATCTTGTTTGGTGATCCTTATGTAATATGTTAATATCTTTGGTTCAATACAGCACGTGGATCACGTGTTCTTTAATAGCCGAAACCGGATCAATCTAAGTTGTCACGTGTTGCGGGTTCAAGCTTGTTAATCTTGTGTAAATCTTGAAAGAACTGGGTATCATGCGGTGGATGCAGGTTTTTGGATTGTTTTAGAGCTAATCATCCGGTGGATTAGATTTTGATTCAATCTGATAGATTTATCATCTTTGGCAATGTTTGTTCCTTCTCCACGGAACCCGATTCGGCTGTACAACTGTATTCGGTTATGCTTCCATGAGTACAACGTGTTCATAAGTTTTGTTTTAAATAATGTGTGCTTTTAGCCTTCCATATTTAGATTGTATCATGCGGTGGATTGATCTCTTTGTGGTTGGTGGTGTGATTTCAAACAAGTTGTATCATGCAGTGGATTAACTTATTTGGCTTCATGCTTGATGGGTTTTTAAGTACCTAGATATGCGGTAGACTAGTGCTTTTGATCTATGCATGCTTGTTTACTTTATATTTATGATCATGCTTTACTTTATTTATTTTATTTGTTGTTTATCATCAAAAATCGGTCATGATCATGCACGAGCAACGTTATTTAAACAAAGATCGATCTTTTGTCATGCTTACGTCATCCATTCGGCTATATCCTGTTTTATGTTTTAAATCTCCCGAATGATGTTAAAACTGCTGGCAGATAGCTTGTCGTAACTATATGTCATTTTAATTGGCTTTCTAGCCGTAAATACGGAACTGTTTGGTACCACCCGGCAAGTTCCATGTTTTATGTAACTATTTTCATCCTTTGCCAGTTTCAGGAAAATTGACTGGCACGCTTTCAGGATTCATCACGCGTGTTAAGCCAGCTTCTTCTGGCTTGCTGTGTGCTTGGCGTGAATTGCCGATTTTGCGTCAACACACTTTTTGGCACGCCTGGTGGGACCCATCTAGTTGAATCAAGATGCCTGAAATTGGCGACATTATGGACGTCACCATTAATGACCTGTCTCCGGAACAATAAGCGCAGCTGAAGGACGCCATTGACCAATTCCAGCAGAAGTGCTTGATGTCATTTATAAAGAACAAAAGTGGCGTCACGTACCTTAAGTCTGACATGCCCAGGGTTCTGTTGCCAGGGGAGCCTGACTCCACATCTGCTCAAGAGAAACAAGAAGCTCTGAATGCTTTTCGGGAGACTATAGAAACTGTGGTGGTTAAGCATCATACTGCTTTCTTGAACATGTTCAAGCAGATGATGATCGGCATATTTGGCCCAGGCATGGAGAGGATGCTTGGTCGAGTATCCCCTCATACATCTTCTGCAGAGGTTGGAGAGACCAGTTCTGCTCAACCACCTCGAGATACGGGAGCTCAACCACCACTGCAAGGCTAGTCGATCCAGCCTCCTCCACAAAGCGTTGGGAGTCAGCCAGTCCAGCCACCTCTACAGAACAATGGAGGTCAACCAGTTCAACAGCAGAACCCGTATCAAGCGATGCCCAATAGGCCTACATATGGGGACCTGGCGTTCGGTTCATCTGGGATGCCACCTAACTCTACTTACAAGATAGCCTCGGCCAATAACAGGTTGCAGAAAAATATGTATGGTGGGGGATATTCAGAGGTTATGGATTATGGCGCTATTGATGCTTTACCAAATCCTGGGTATGGTACAGCTGCGGGGATGCAAGAAGATGATGTCTTTGCACGGAAAATGGCTGTTGTCTTGCAAAATCAATTCGGCCTTAAACCTAAAATGCAGGGACCAGCTTATATGCCACCTTTCCCAGAGTGGTATCACAGGGTAATCTTGCCGCCAAGGGTGAAGCCTCCTCAGAGTTCACAGAGTTCTCTGGACAGGACGATACAAGCACTGTAGAGCACATTGCCCGATACTTAATGCAGCTCGGGGAAGCTTCAGCTGACGAGGCATTTAGGGTCAGATACTTTCCTTTATCATTGACAGGCCCAGCATTCACATGGTTTACGTCTTTGCCTCCTCAGTCAGTCAACACCTGGAGAGACTTGGAACAGAAGTTCCGCGCTCATTACTTCAGTGGTAGAACTGAGAAGAAGCTGATTGATCTGGCTACCTTGAAACAGAGACACAATGAAACGCCCTTAGAATTCCTCAGGAGATTCAGAGAGGTCAAGGGCATGTGCTTCTCTTTGACTTCGCCAGATGATCAATTGGCTGACATGGCTGTTGCGGGAATGCTACCGGCTATTCGGGAGAAGCTGTTTGGCATGGAGTTTGACAATCTGGGTCAGCTATCCCAAAGGTTGTCATTAATGAGTAATCAAGCTTATGGGTTTAAGAAAGACTCCAGGTTCACCAAGCACCATGACATAGCTGATATCTACAACCAGTTCCTCGAAAAAGCTGATCAGGAGGAGGAATTTGACGATGACGAGGAAGTGGCCGTAGCTGAGATCATGTGGGGCAAGGAGCCATTAACTGTGAACCAGCGGTGGATAAAGCAGGCCAAGGGCACGTATGACTTTGACGTGACTAAGGCTGACAAGCTCTTTGAGTTCCTGGTGAAGGAAGGCCGAATCAAGTTGCCTGAGGGGCATTCTATGCTTCGGCTCGATGGAGTTAAAGAGAAACATTATTGTGGATTTCATGATAGAAATTCTCACTCCATTAATGATTGCAGGGTATTCAGAATGAGGATCCAAAAGGCTATCCAGAAGGGTCATTTGAAATTTGATAACAAGATGAAACTAGATGGCCATCCTTTCCCTCAAAACATGGTTGGCTTTTCTGTTAATATGGTAACTGCTGAGGAAAAGGGGAAAGTGAAGGTCTTGACTTCAGCTAGAGCTAAACAGGATGGGTAAGTTGATCCTACACGTCAGATAATAGTGGAGCAAGTCCACAAAGAGGCTCCTCGCATCCTGAAGAGCCAGATTGAAGTTGGGGAATCTTCCAGGACCAAGCCCAAGGTAACTACGCGCATTCTCCTCAACAAGTGGCAACGTCAACAGGAAAAGGAACGCTACCAGAAGCAAAGATACGAGGAGGAGAAGCGGAGATTTGAAGAAGAGGCGCACAGAAGAGAGCTGGAAGAGCACGCGCGGGAACAGGAGCGTGCACACTGGGGATGCGCATTCTTCAGGCATTGCTGGAACGAGGGCTTGAAACTCCCCACGTTGAAGAACTGTCCTGAGTGCAGTGATAAGTACTCTGAGTATAGGCAGGAAGCTGCCAATCGCCGATCCATCCATGAGAGAATTGGAAGGATATATCCCAACGACGGTTGACTCTTAAAAATAAATGAGGTCAATGATCACCCAAGGAAAAGACAAGCTGATCAAAAGTGGGCTGATCAAGAAGAGCAGGAACGCGAGTACGTCTGGTAAGAAGGACAGTGGTGCCCGCCTGGCTTGAGGAGAAGCCAAAAGAGAAGGGTTCAACGCTTGAGGAACCAAGAATTGAAGCAGGAAGGAATCAAGAGAAAGCAAGTGTGGCGCCCAAAGGGCAAGCCTGAAGGATCGGGTCGTTCGGCTCCAGCATGCATGGTGTACTTTCTGCCGAATGAGTTCATGGCTCCCACTAACCAAGTTGTGCAGGAGGAAACATCTCCAGATATCAATGAGGATGAGCAACTTGGGGATTAATGGCGCAGCTGGTGTTGGCTAAGCAGGCTACCTTTGACAAGCCGGCCAGGAATCGACACATGAGGCCGCTGTACTTGAAGGGATATGTCAATGGAAAGACATTGACCAAAATGTTTGTTGATGGTGGAGCTGCAGGCAACGTAATGCCATACACCACATTTCGGAAGCTTGACATGGGCCCTGGAGATTTGACGCCAACAAGCATCATTCTGAATGATTTTGCTGGAAATCCTTCAGATACTAAGGGTTGCGTGCACATGGACTTGATGATCGGGTCCAAAACTTTTCTCACAACCTTCTTTGTCATTGAAGGCAAGGGAGCTTACAGCTTGCTGCTTGGACGGGACTGGATTCATGCTAACTGCTGCATTCCATCTACCATGCATCAACAGCTTGTTCAGTGGGTAGATGATGACATTGAAGTAGTCCAAGCAGATAATTCAGTGAGTGTAGCTAATGTCGAACCAGCCTTCTAGGAGTATCAAGGCATTGATTGCTTCTCAGGAAAGGACTGGGGTGAAGGTCCTGTTGAACCAGTCAGCAGTGATCAACAACCGATTCAAGCAGTCGACTCTTATAGTAATTTTTAAATGGATAATCCAGTTGATGGAACTGATGGAAAGTTAGGGCGTGGATTCATGTCGGCTGATAAATTAGAAGAAATCGACATTGGAGATGGTGACAAGCCAAGGCCGACATTTATCAGTGCTAACTTGGAGTCAAGTTTCAGAGAAGAATTAATCAAGCTGTTAAAGGAATATAAAGATTGCTTCGCTTGGGATTATTCGGAGATGCCTGGTTTGGACCGTTCTATTGTTGAGCATCGGTTGCCAATGAAGCCTGGTTTTAAACCATATAAGCAACCTCCTCGAAAAATCTACAAGGATGAAGTATTGGCTGACGTGAAAAAGGAAATTGAAAGATTACTTGATGCAAATTTCATTCGGCCATGCAGGTATGCGGAGTGGATCTCAAACATCGTCCCTGTTTACAAGAAAAATGGGAAGATGAGGGTTTGCATAGACTTCAGAGATTTGAACAGCCACTCCTATGGATGGATACCCGATGCCTGTTGCTGATCTATTGGTTGATGCTGCTGCTGGACATAAGGTTATCAGTTTTATGGATGGTAATGCAGGGTACAATCAAATATTTATGGCAATAGAAGACATATCGAAGACAGCCTTCAGATATCCTGGACATATAGGCTTGTTTGAGTGGATAGTCATGACATTTGGGTTGAAAATGCCGGTGCAACTTATCAACGGGCCATGAATTATATCTTTCATGAGTTGATCGGCAAAATTGTTGAAATTTATTTGATGATGTCATCAAATCTTTGAATCATGACTCACACTTGAGGGATGTGAAGAGAACTCTAGAGTGCACCCGAAAGCATGGGTTGAAGATGAATCCAAACAAGTGCGCCTTTGGAGTTTCAGCTGGAGAATTCTTGGGATTTCTGGTACATGAAGGAGGGATTGAAGTTGGCAAGAAAAGCATGAAAGCTATCGACGAAGTTGTTCCTCCAACCAATCTCAAGGAGTTGCAATCCTTGCTTGGCGAGATCAATTTTGTAAGAAGGTTCATTTCAAATTTGTCACAAAAAGTCTTGCCTTTTTCTCCGCTGTTGAAGATTAAGAAGGATCAAAAATTTGTATGGGGTGACGAACAACAAAAGGCTTTTGATGAGATCAAGCGGTACATGAAGGAACCACCAGTGTTGGTGCCTCCTCAGTTAAACAAGCCTTTTAAGTTGTACGTGGTGGCCGATACCCAAACTATTGGATCAGCCCTTATACAAGAATTTGAAGAAAAGGAGCGGATAGTAGCGTACCTTAGCCGAAAATTACTTGATCTTGAGACCAGGTATTCGGCTGCGGAGAAACTGTGCTTATGTGTTTATTACTCGTGTACAAAGTTTCGACACTACTTGTTGAATGCCGAATGCGTTGTATATTCAAAGTTTGATGTAATAAAACACATGTTATCTATGCCAATTTTAAATGGAAGGATTGGCAAATGGATTTTGGCTTTGTCTGAGTTTGAGTTGAAGTGTGAATCGGCAAAAGCTATTAAAGGTCAGGTTATTGCTGATTTCATTACTGAGCATCGTGATCCATCAATTGATTTGCTTGAAATTACTCCTTGGGCTTTATTCTTTGATGGATCTTCATGTGGCAAAGGTGGAGTAGGAATTTTATTGATTTCGCCCAGAGGTGAGATGTTCGAATTTGCTATCCCTATTCAACCTACTGTCACAAACAATCAAGCTGAGTACGAGGCACTACTTAGAGGGCTTCAATATTTGAAAGAAGTCGGGGCTGTTTCAGTTGAAGTTTATGGAGATTCAGAGTTAGTTATAAAGCAATCGAATGGCCAATATGAATGTAGAAGTGATGTCCTGAGGAATTACTACGAAGAATGCAGGGAAATCTTAAAGAGTTTTCAGTTAGTAATTCTACAGCATATTCCTAGAGAACACGATGAAGAGGAAAATAGGTTGGCTCAAAGTGCTTCAGGTTATAGAGAAAATCAAGAAGCGTTTGCCATGGAGATATGTGCTTTCGGGAGTGATCTTGCAGAGGATGATTGGAGAAAAGAAATTGTTGATTATCTGGAAAATCCATCCCGGAAGGTTTCTAGGAAGCTCAAGTATAAAGCTATAAAATTTGTTCTTCTGGATGGACATTTATTTTACAAATCATTAGATGGGGTGTTGCTGCAATGCCTGGGTCCAGAAGAAGCAAAAAAAATGATGAGCGAGGTGCATGATGGGCTGTGTGGAGCGCATCAATCAACCTATCGTATGAAATGGGTTATCAGACACACTGGATGTTTTTGGCCGACGATGCTGGAAGATTGCTTTGAATATTACAAGGGATCTCAAGATTGTCAGAAGTTTGGAAATATTCAAAGGGTTCCAGCGTCAGCACTGAATCCAATTATCAAGCCATGGCCATTCAGAGGATGGGGTATAGATTTGATTGGCCAGATAAATCCTCCATCTAGCAAGGGGCATAAATTTGTACTTTTGGCAACAGATTACTTCACCAAATGGGTTGAGGCAATTCCACTGAAGAAAGTAACATCAGAAAACATGATTGAGTTTGTTAAAGAACACATCATTTACAGGTTTGGAATTCCTCAAACAATTACAACTGATCAAGGAGTTCAATTTGTATCTTTGGAGTTCAGGGAGTTTGCCGAAAGCATGGGAATCAAATTGTTTAATTCTTCTCCTTATTATGCCCAAGCTAATGGTCAAGTAGAGGCTTCTAACAAGATCATGATCAAGCTTATACAAAAGAAGATTGACCAGAAGCCAAAGAGGTGGCATTCGGTACTCAATGAGGCTTTATGGGCTTACCGAATGGCTCCTCATGGAGCTACAAAGACTTCTCCTTATGAGTTGGTTTATGGACATCATGCTGTTTTGCCCTGGGAAATACAATCAGATTCTAGGAGAGTGGTTTTGCAAAAGGATTTAAGCTCCAAAGATTATAGTGACTTAATGATGGACGAATTAGAGGATTTGCATATGATTCGTCTTAAAGCCCTGGAAAATATTGAAAAGAACAAAATGCGAGTTGCTAAATATTACAACAAGAAAGTAAAAGTCAAGCAATTTGCAGAGGGAGATTTGGTTTGGAAAGCGTTACTGCCGATCGAGACTAAGTACAGTGCGTTCGGCAAAGGGTCCCCGAATTGGGAAGGTCCTTTTCGGGTAGTCAGATGTGTGCCTGGCAATGCTTACATATTGAAAACTTTACTAGGAGAGGAATTTACTGCTGCTATAAATGGAAGATATTTGAAGAAATATTATCCTAGTATTGAAATTGATCGTTGAATACAAGCATCAGGATTGCCGGCATCTGATACACAGAAAACAGCTGGCATTCAAGGAAGGAGCCACCTTTAGAACAAAAATCCTAACAGGAAATGGCCAATACTGATGTGTATTGCCCTTAGCACAAACATACATAACATTACAGATGTTTCTTGCAGGCTTTTATTTGACAATCCAGCTACTCAAGATTACAAGGGGGTGGGAAGCAGAAGGCTTGGAGGAAGAAGCGAAAGTATGCTTCATTCATTTTTCTTGTTTTGCTTCCTCAGCTCCTCCCTCTTCAACTGTTCCAGGACCACCATAACAGCAACCTGGAAGTTTCGGGGATTGCCATGACTTGCAGCTTCCATTAGGTTGTCCTAAGAAGCCTTCACGTTATTGTACCTGTCAGAGATATCTGAAGAAAGGAACAATTTTCAGGAGAAGATTGAGATTGAGTACGGGAGTCAAATAAAGATGATGATCTTACCCCCAACCAACGCCTCCAAGCTCATGTGGCGTTCGCGTTCGGCATTGCAACGGGCGGTGATGTCCCGCAAGTTGTGCTCTAAATGCCGAATACGGCGGCGCAGCTGGTGATTGATCCTCTGTTTCGGTGTGGCGTCCTCCTCTTCAGAGGAGGAGTCAGAGGAGATGTACTCGGGCACTTCTTCAGTCCCAAAGATTTCTTCAGGAAGCAAGTCAAGGCTGGAGAAAAACAAGAAGGGGTAACATGAGATTGCGAATGGAAGCAAGAAACGGATTGAAAGAAAACTCACTCTCAAATGGTACGCTTCTTTGGTGGAGTGTTGTCCCCCTTGATGGGTTGCTTTCCCTTGTCCACCATGGCCTTGGGGTTTTCTCCTCTGGAGCAGGGGGGAGAAGATGTGAAGTGATGGAAGAGTATGCGAGTGGATTCGCAGGGCACCCAGGGGGGCTATTTTATTGACTGTGAGGGCGCATTGGGAGTGATGACTGGTTGGCGTACGTTATTAGAATACCAAGTGGCAGGGTTTTCTTCCCGAATGCGAAGGGTTTTCATTGAACAGTGTTTGTGGTCCCCGAACTGAGGATTTTCTGCGGATTTTGCGCAAGGGGCAGTTGTTTTCACGTATTCGGCTCGAGTAAAGTTCCCGAATTCGTTTGAGAACAGTGAAGTTCGCATCTACAAGCAGGAGGTGACCATCTTTCATATGATTTTGAATATATGACTTGTATCCACTTCCTGTTTTCACTCCCTTTTGCCTGGAGGAGCCTTTGTACTGGAAAGGATACATAGGTCCTGTGATATCAAGGCCGGTCATCATGTATACATCGGCCAAGGTAGGAGACATTGGGCCGTGGCCAAAGAGGAAGGCATTGACGCCATTTGACCAGAAATGGCAGGCTGCAATCAAAAGGCTCTCGTTCTTGGGGGTCTCGGCTAAAGATAACTCCAAACACTGGGTAATGCGAAGGGTATCCCAGTTGCTGGTTTTTGCACTGTTATCTGCGAGTATCGTCTTGTACCAGTTTCTCCAGCCTGCAATTGGGGGCAGGGGCCAGTTCTTGAAAGCATCTTGCCACAATTGGGGCCCTGATAAAGCCGCTTTGAAGGGGATTCTCCTGGATTCGGCTTCAATAAGCTCGCGGGGATCAGAGATTCCCACAGGACCGAGGAAATAAGATGTTGAGTTGTCCTCAGTGTGAATCAAAAGCTCTGTGGATGGCTCCTATCAAGAAAAGGCGGAAAAAGAAATCTAAGGAGGGAATCGGAAAGGTAATACCGAATGGACCTTAAGGGGATGAAGTTTACCTGGATAGCTTGGTCCGCCATTGAAGGTTTGAGCTTGAGGATTGACGACCTAGGGTTTGGATCTGAGTGGAGACTCCAACGGATTACAGGAGAAAAAATGGTGTTCAACAGATTTGACTTGAAGACGTCGAGCGTTTGTGGTCAATTCCGGAATAAAATCACTTTTATCCCGTAACTGAAGGGGCATATGTTAACACCAAAAAATGGTACAGGAGAAAGGCTGACTTGTGGGCCGAGCTTGGTGATAAATGCCATTCGGCTGGGGAAAGTCTCCTCAAAGGAATCGGTAAAGGACGCTTGTGGTCGGCAGTACGCCATCATTCAACAAAGAGTCTGTTTGCGCTTTTAAAAGGAGAAATTTTCGGGAATGCATGGTGACGTGGCCTGATGCAAGGAAAGAACGAGTTGATGGCGTATACGAGATGAACATTGGCGCCGGAGCATTAATTTAGACATTTAATGTTGTACTCGTAGTCGACCAGGAGTCGTGTTAGGACAAGGGTATAAATACAAGCCCTTCATGTATGTAATGGGTATCGAATAATTTCACAACAAACCGACTTTACGCCAAATTCTCGAGTCCTTTAGTCGTGTCGTCGAGTTCTTCGAGGGGAATCATCGATCCGTCGACCTCCGTAAGTACCGACAACCTTGCATCATGTCTAGTATCATGCGGTGAATTTAGATCATGATGCAAGTAGTCTTGTTACCTTGCTTAGTATCATGCAGTAGATTTAAGCTTGGTTCAAGAGGGTTTCTTGTTAGGTCATGAGCCATGCGGTGGGCTAAGATCTAGCTTGGAGCTAGTTATTGGCCCTATTAGATTTGGCAAGATCTAATAGATTCATTAAGTTACCATGTGTTGTTTTGAGTTTTTACTTTATGTTTAAATTCATGTAACACTCTTTTGCCCAATTTAGATTGGTTTGAATCGGCTTTATCTTGTTTGGTGATCCTCATGTAACATGTTAATATCTTTTGTTCAATACAGCACGTGGATCACGTGTTCTTTAATAGCCGAAACCGGATCAATCTAAGTTGTCACGTGTTGCGGGTTCAAGCTTGTTAATCTTGTGTAAATCTTGAAAGAACTGGGTATCATGCGGTGGATGCAGGTTTTTGGATTGTTTTAGAGCTAATCATCCAGTGGATTAGATTTCGATTCAATCTGATAGATTTATCATCTTTGGCAATGTTTGTTCCTTCTCCACGGAACCCGATTCGGCTGTACAGCTGTATGCGGTTATGCTTCCATGAGTACAACGTGTTCACAAGTTTTGTTTTAAATAATGTGTGCTTTTAGCCTTCCATATTTAGATTATATCATGCGGTGGATTGATCTCTTTGTGGTTGGTGGTGTGATTTCAAACAAGTCGTATCATGCGGTGGATTAACTTATTTGGCTTCATGCTTGACGGGTTTTTAAGTACCTAGATATGCGGTAGACTAGTGCTTTTGACCTATGCATGCTTGTTTACTTCATATTTATGATCATGCTTTACTTTATTTATTTTATTTGTTGTTTATCATCAAAAATCGGTCATGATCATGCACGAGCAACGTTATTTAAACAAAGATCGATCTTTTGTCATGCTTACGTCATCCATTCGGCTATATCCTGTTTTATGTTTTAAAGCTCCCGAATGATGTTAAAACTGCTGGCAGATAGCTTGTCGTAGCTATATGTCATTTTAATTGGCTTTCTAGACGTAAACACAGAACTGTCTGGTACCACCCGACAAGTTCCATGTTTTATCTAACTATTTTCATCCTTTGTCAGTTTCAGGAAAATTGACTGGCACGCTTTCAGGATTCATCACGCGTGTTAAGCTAGCTTCTTCCGGCTTGCTGTGTGCTTGGTGTGAATTGCCGATTTTGCGTTAACAACAGAAAATCCTACGAGAAGGCAGTGCCTAAGAGTGCCCAGTTGCAAGAGGAAATGGCACGACTCAACGTGCACATTGTTCCCCAGGGCTACATCCGCCAACTAAGTGTTCAACCCACCTTGGAAGAAAAGATCAGGAAGGCCCAAGAGACCGATGAGAATTTGATGAAAATCCGCAAGCACACAGGAGAGAATAAGGCCCCAGACTTTAGAGTGGATGATCAAGGCACACTGTGGTATAAAAATAGGATATGCATGCCTGAAGACGGAGATTTCCGACAGACCATCATGGGTGAGGCACACAACTCGGCATATTCCATCCACCCGGGATCCACTAAGATGTATATGGATTTAAAGCAAAAGTATTGGTGGAATGGAATGAAAGCGGACATTGCCCGGTTTGTCGCCCATTGTGACACTTATCAGAGGATTAAAGCTGAACATCAGAAACCCGCAAGAGCTATGCCGACAAGAAGAGGCAAGAAGCAAGCTTCAATCCTGGAGATTTCGCTTACCTCAAGGTTTCACCTATCCGAGGGACTCGAAGATTTCAGGTGCATGGAAAGTTAGCCCCTCGGTACATTGGACCCTACAAAGTGTTGAAGAAAGTTGGAGCAGTAGCATACCGGTTGGAGCTACCAGAGGAAATGTCAGATATACATCCGGTGTTTCATGTCTCCCAGTTGCGAAGGTGTTTGAAAGTACTCGAAGAAAAACGAGTGCCGGTAGAGACAATTGATTTGCAGCCAGATCTTAGGTACCAGGAAGTGCCCGTCAAGATTTTGGACACAGTGGTCAAAAAGACAAGGACATCAGAAGTACGGGTGTGTAGAGTCCAATGGAGCAGACACGGAGTAGAAGAAGCCACGTGGGAACAAGAGGACACGTCGAAGAAAGAGTTTCCCCACCTATTCAGGAAATAGTCGAATCTCGAGGACGAGATTCATTTTAAGTGGGGTAGGTTTGTAACGCCCGCGTTTTTAGCTCCTAATAAATCACCTGCTAAATCACGTGTTCTTTTTAAAAATCCTTTCCGCTGAGCTCGATCGTCTCCCCGAAATCCCGATCACCGTCTTCCTTTTTCGGCGCGCGTGCCGCGAATCCCGCCGCACCGCCCGCCATCACTCGGGCCACCGCCGCTCACCGCGTGCGGCCCCGGCGCCGGCGTCGGCCACCTTGCGGGAATCCAGGGCTTGTCGCGGTCCCGCCGGCCGGCCGGCCTCGCAATCACCGCCGACCCGGGAATCGCTCAACGTCGCGTCAGTGCTCGAAACCCGGAAAGTCCCGCCAAAATCTTTTCTTCTTTTTCTTCGAAATTTCTTTCCTAAAATAAGTCCCTTATTTTTCTCACTAAAAATCTTTTCAAAATGCTTTCCAATCATTTGAGCTCAACTCTTATGAATCTATAATCTATCCAAGCCTAATCTTTCCTCGATCCCGTTGCCATTCCAAACCAGTGCCCCTTAATGTTGTTCTCTCTAATCAAGCACCATCAGGCTACTAATCTTCTCCCTCACGTGTGCATGCAACCCTCCATCCATCCTGCACAAGCGAGAGCACGCACATCACCAAGCAATACAGTCATCTCCCTTCCTGTTACCTGTTCATGCACGGTGAACAGCAAGCAGCACATCAACACAGAGCTAGCAGCGAATGCAGTGCAACCCTGGCACAGGCGACGCTGAAATCCGCACGCCAAGCTCCTGGCTGTGCACAACTCATCGTCCTGCAACCTTCAGTATGCGTAAAGAGCAAAGCACAACACACAACAACATTAGCTCGACACCGCGTGCAAGCGCCGCACGCCCGGCCACCTCCCTGCTCGGCACGCCACGCTGGCCCACGACTTGACCGCACCTTGCCGCTCGACGACACGACCACCATTGACTTCGCCTGCTCGACCGGTCATCTCCATTGCCGCGCACGCCGCACCTCGCCACCGGTGCCGCTGCCGTCGAGCCATCACCTTGGCTGCACAGCACCACCGCGTCGTGACGCCGCAGACCCCCATAACTCCGCCGCTGCCCGCCACGTCCCGTCGAACAGCGCCACCATTTACTCCCCGCCGCCTCGCCCGCCTGAGCCATCACCTCCGAGTGCCACCACGTCCACAAGCCGCCGCCCGCATCACGCCGCCGCTTGCCGCTGCAGCTGCCCGGCTCGCATACCACCAAGTGACGCCGCTGCTCGACGAGTCACGTCCAACAGCAAGGCCACAACGGCGCATTCACTCCGCCACAGACGCACCGGCCGAACCGCCATTGAAGGCGCACGAGCTCCGCGTGCGCACCTCCCGGTGGAGGAACCGCATTTACGCGGCTATAAAAGGACCGGTGACTCGCCCACCACGCCACGCACAGCCCAGCTTGCTCTCTCCCTCTCCCTTGCCTTGCAGCACCACCACCAGAGCCGCCCACCTCCCTCCTCTGTTCTTGCGCAGAGAAAGGTCGCCCTCGTCGATCTCCCCCTCCAAGCTATCCCTGCCCGAGGTGAGCCCGAGCCGAGCTTCCCCATTCACTTCTCTCTCCCCGTACCCTTGGATTTGGAAATGGTAGTCAGAGTCGCCACGGCAGTGGTGGACGAACGGGACAACGTCCCTGTTCTGTTCCGTGCCCGTCCATCTCTCTACCCTCTCTGTTTTCTCTACTTCTCGTCAGCTCATAAATAAACACCCACACCGGCCAATGTACTAGTCGAAAGTCCCACATCCTTTTCGATCAATTACGTACAAACTAGTCCATTTAGGTTAATCTATTTTCAGAATTTAGTTAGCACTCAATCTTTACATAGTCATATCTCCTACGTTCCAACTCCGATTCACTTGATTCTTTTTCCTAAATTCCTATAAAATCATATTCTAGCAATTCCAACTATTTTCCTTCCTCTTTAACTTATCATGTATGAACGGTTCTAGCTCTTAGTACCGAACTTTGCCACATGCGCCCCCATCCTCCCACCCACCCATGGTCCGAGCCCACCCACGTGATGAACTCCACTCACCCACCGTGGCTGGGGCCCTCCTCCCTGATGATGTAACCCCGCATGTTTCCTGCGCATTGCGCATCATGCTAGCTACTCACTGCTACTTCTGCAAATTTTAGGAAGGGAGCAAGAAACACAGGAAGTTCAAATCTAAAATTTTTGCATTGCAACATTGAGAAATATTGTTTGCAACACTAAAAAAGAGTGCATGCAATATTGGACATCAATTTTTCAACATAAAAAATACCAATGTTCATATGGAAAAATCGTAAAAGACACCATGTTACACTTGTGGATCTAACTGGAGTACTCAAATCCATCCATGAGACATCAAAATTCATCTCGTGGAACATATAAAAGTACCTAATTAAACATAAGAAATCTCAGATCAACGCTGCAACATCAGATTATCATATTACTGCAACATCAAATCAACTTCCCAAGGGACGGTCCGTTGCAACATATCAAAAGGGAAGATGCAACAACAAGTTTTAACTTTTGAAACATAAACAAAACAAACATTACGTAACTGTTAGCATCCAATTGTAGAAATCAGAAGAAAAATTCCCACCCCAACATATTAAGATGTTCCAGGCAACATCCTATTCAAATCCTCCATTTTCACTCAAAGAATCCCAAACTCTACAAATTAGCTAATGAAACATGCAAAAACACCATATGCAACATCCAAAAAACTCTTTTTGCAATCAACAAAAAACTACCATATTTTTGCAACATCGATCTACACTAACATCAACATCTCAACCTACCCTTTGCAACATCAAACCAGCTCGCCCGCCCCAAGCTGCATTGGAGGACCTTAGCAACCTCCTCTAGGTGGAGTAATGGGGACGTGGGTTCCCGATCTTCCGTCAGGTGGAGATAGCTATCGATTTGGTGGAGATGTCACACAAACGATCTGGCTTCCAATCAACACGACTAGAACCCCGCAATCGCAGCACCACTTCTCCTCTGATTATCAACCATGCACTGCACGATTGACCTCGCCACGAGGGCTAATCCTTGCCTGAGAATCGAAAGACACAAGCAAGAACAAGAAAGAAACACAATCGGAAAATTGCGGATGAATGATTAAGCTCACAAGTTGGGGTCTCACAAACCGATCGAGCGGCGAACTGTTCTTGACGGAATGACTTAAGCAAAACCCAAGTTTCTAAGGTGGCGGCTGCGAGTATAAGAGGAGGGGGGGCTTCCTAGGGTTTGGGGCGACCTAGGAGGGGCGCCCTCAACTTGGGCCTAAAGCCCAACCAAGCTGTCGACACAGCACTTTGGCGGTTTCGGACGTCAACTTGTTTCGACGATTCTCGTTGACTCGGAACAAATTTTGGCATGAGACCGGTGCCATTGGAAGCTCTATGAAATTCTTCTTCCAACCATATATAAAACGTCCAAAACCGACTCCGTATGCGACCCGGGCGTCCGTTTTATTGCGCATCGCTCCTGGACTCCGAACTGGACTCGAACTTGAATTGCTTTTGGCCTCCACCTCGGGGACTCGAACCGGATCAACCTTGGACCTCCTTGTTGACTTGGAAACCCTTGTTGGAATTCTTCTACTCCATTCCATGCACCAATCATGGTCGTATGCATGAGTGTCATGTCCTCATCATGGAGGGGCGGCGTCCACGGTGGTGGAGGGCAGGTTGGGGGCCAGGGCGAGCTCAGCGAGGGCGTGCACGCCCACAGAGCATGGGCAGGGCGCAAGAGCGTGCGGCGCGACGATGCGGCGACACGCGAAACTCTCATGCCGCGGGGCATTGACGCTTGCGGTGCGCGGAGCACCGGCGCTGGCGGTGTGAGGAGCTTCCACGCCGGGGAGCATCAATGCTGGCAGTGCGTGGAGCTTGCACGCAGGGGGGGGAGAGAGAGAGAGAGAGAGAGAGAGAGATGTTAGTTCGAGGAGGTGCAGGTGGAGGAAATGTGGAGGACACACCACATGAGTGTTCGAACGAGGGACGCACAGTATAGCATTACCGGATCTTAAAACTATTGGTAACTAATATTTTGAAAACTATGTGTGTGCCGCATATCATATTAACTTATTCATCCACTTGGCCGTACATATTCTCGACACGAAGGAGCAACATAAATTCATTGATGCTGTTGTCAAATTATCACTACTAGAACCCCCCCCCCCCCTTTTAGCTACGTTATAGTAGCAACGCACCCCGAAAGCGTTTCTATGTCAGTGCATAAAAATGCTTTTTGACACGATTTTGATAACATATCAAAGTGTCACGATATTAGACACACTTATATTGTTAGTAGTCTTATAGAGATACTTTTTAACATGCTACTGAAATCATCTAAAAAAGACACGAAGTTAGACACGATTTAAAGCGTCATTATTGCCAAGACCCGCTACAATACATGTCAAACAATGTCTATAGCCACGTAAAGATACATTTTGACACAATTTTAAAAAAATGTTTCAAAATGATGCATAATTAGATATGCTTTGAATCGTGAGTAGCATGTAGGAACATCATAAAGCGTATCAAATAAGTGTCATAATGGTCCTTCATAGGATAACTCAAAAGTAAAACATAATTATGTAAGTCATAATTTGTTGTGTAGGCGAGACGGTAACGAAGCTATGTGTGTGGTGAGAGATCTTGAGTTCGAATCCTATGCACCACACATATTACACATACATAATCAAGGATATGTGTCCTCCAATATGGAAATATTTTTTTATTTTTGATAAATTAGTAGACGTTTTATAAACGTATTTAGGAGTTTGTCTCTATATTTTTCAACACACAATGAAGTGTTACTATACTACGTAACTACACCACTGGGCATGATATAAATGTGTCTCTAAAATTGTATCAATGCAAGTAGACACGCTTAACAAATTCGTCTCTACAAAGCCTGACACGGTCCCTGCAAAGACACTTCTAACATGCTTTTTGAAAGTGTATCTACAAAGCCCGTCTAAATATAGCGTAGCTAAAAGGGAGGGTTTTCTAGTAGTGTATATTGAACTAGTAAATTGCCCGTGCGTTGCTACGGACATCCGAATACTCCCTTCTTCCCAAAAAGAATTTATCCAGAAGGTATGATGTTCTAAGAACTAACCCTTATGCATGCATAATCTGGTATATTGATCTTATGCATGCATGCATGATTAAATAGAAACCTATTTTTTTCATTTTCTATATGCAAACTAAACTAAGGGTACACACGTTTCTTTATTCACCATCATTCTTTTTGGGACGGGGAAGTATACAATGCAATATACAAAATATTTAATAAAATTATATTGTACAAACGCAATGTCAATAAATCATAATAATGAATTGCAATATGTCATGCAAAGACAACATGTATTTCTCAATTTAAAACATTCTATGGGAAAGACGAATTTTGCTAGAAAAAAAATACTAAACAAACTTGAAATCGAGCACACATATAGTCCAACTTGAGTATGACACGTCATCAAAAAAGCCACCCACCATCTATGATCTATGTTTTTTTGCCTGTGATGCGTGAAAGATAATGTTCAGACATCCTAGGCAAGTTCTTGCTCTAGGCATTTGCTTCATGCGCCAAAAAGATCGACAGAGAAGTCATGTCACATACTAAGAGTATCCCGTAACATATGATGACTTTGTAATGTTGCTACGAGATAATATTGCATGTAAATCTTTGTAATAGTGCTACCAGAAAATATAAGTCCAAGTTTTCCCTGATCTCTGCCTATTGTTGTAAAATATTGAGCCCAACACAAAATCCACCTAGTACAACACAAGGCCAAATCATGCTTCAAAACAGATAGCTCAAGCTGATGAAAACTGAATGCGTGAGAGGTGAGAGCAGCTTTAGTCAACATCTTGACAAAATTGATCATTAGTGTTGGCACCTTGAAATGGGCCGATGGAATTGCAAAGAATGTGATTAATTTATCATGTTGTGACTTGTGAGACATGAAGCTAAAACTGGTGAATATGGTTAATGGACCATGCAATTACAGTTTCAGTTAGGGATTAGGTGAATGGGATCACCTACTAGATATTAATCTGTAATCATGCATGCTTCAATAAGTAAACTCATTGAAAGGCTGGTGATATGGTTATATGGTTAAATGTTCACCTTTCCTTCTCAAACTTAGTCTTAGTGTCCTTTGCCATACGATGAAACTCTGAATGCCTGGTGCCACGCTAAAAGTTATGAATCTCTGTCGACACACTGAAAATAAAGAGAAAATCGTTAGCAACAGAACATCATGAAATGAACACATGCATTGCACGTAGAAAATATATATGATTCTATACTCCGTTGTTGCTGAACTCATTATGTAGCAATGCCTAATATTGCTTTTTAAAGTCTTTATCAATGACCATTTGAAAACACCAAGCTATCTGTTTTAAAATAATTTTAAAGCTATCTCCTGTCTGAAGGTTCTGGTTCTCTGCCACCACAATGTGTCCATGTCATAAGGTTGTGTCAAATCCAAAGCATTAAGCTTCAAGAGCTGCACAAACCTATTCCGTGACGGCGCCCAGATGTTCATGATTGCATATTCCACATGCTGGGGGCGCCATATCATCTCTGTCAAAAAAATTCAAAATACAGCCAAGCTAATAATCAACGTGTCAAGGTCAGTTAGCCCATCTCCTAACACATCGGACATTGAGATACTCAAATAGAATCACAAACACTGATATATGGTTAGAAGGGAGAGTTCACAAACAACAGAAAGAGAAAATATCGAACAATTCACAAGTAAATATATGGAAGTAGGAAACTAAAATAGTTCCAAAACTAAATCTGAATCTGGAGATGAACAGATAAAGAAACACATCCATTACACCTGTATAATAGGGAATAAATAACTAATAGGCATCTCACCTTTGGTATTAATAACTGATAGATATTTCACCTTTGGTTAATTTGACAAATTTCTTTACTTGAAACCCCACATGCAAGATGCTCCCGTAAGAATAGCGGAAAAAACCCCCAATGACTCAAGACTGTTTAGACGCATAAGACAAAGCCAAGACCATATCTCGCATAATCATCCATTTCGATCACAGTCGTGTTAAACATACAAAAGTTCTCCAGCCTTATGCTTTTTCTACTTTTGAACTAAATCAATGGGTTTTCTTTAATATCAGACTGAACTTAATCGTTATATTCAAGCTTTGTGCACTGACTTTATTAACTAAGAATATGACACTGATTCACTTGTAATCGAAGATTACAGTCTCAACTTCAAGAGCTTAAATGGCACTCATGATTTCAAAAACCTTGCCTGAACCAATGTACATATACGAAAATACTTACAGATTGAAATAACAGAAGTTGCAACTCCGGATTCGCTAAAATTCCTGGAGCAATGTACATGACGATCCAAAGCTCTATTGTCATCCTGGAGCTTTGAAATATGAAAACAAGGTTAACTTGTCATATACTTTGTCTGCAACAAATACATGATAGATTGATAAGGGTAGTTCGATGGTGCAGAGGTCACTAGACTGGAGTGAAATATTTGATAATGATAATGGAAACCTATCAAAGACATCTGCACAAACAGAAATACAGAACAAGTGGTTACAAAAGACTTGGTATTACCTCTTGCCGAGAAAGCTTTAGTTCAGCTTCAAGAGGTGCAAGAATGGTTTCAATTGGTGGCATGTCGTCATCTTTATGGGCTGCATGTACTCTTCACAAAGTTGCTTCTGCTGCAAACTGGGCATCCATTGCGCCCTTTTTCTCTCATTTATCCTTTTAACTTCAAGATTCTGCAAGTTTTTTTTGTTAAGAACACCAAGGGAGGAAGAAGGCAAAGAGTAAGCACAAGCTGTTAAATAGATACTTTGCTTCCTAGGAGAGATTCTGTCAGCTTGAGTTTCTCATCCATCTTCTCCAATTCATCTGTAAGCTGCCAACAAAATAATCACATTAGAAACAAAAGGAAGTTATTTTTACAAAGTTTTTTTATTACTAAACATATAACCAATAATTCAACAATGTACTTCTTTCATTAAACAGTTAAGGAATATAGAGAACATATGAGCTAGAACACTTCATCCATAATTCACAAATCCAGAGGCACGAAATCAGAATAGTTGATGATGATAGACTTGACTAATGTGCTCGACAATCACTGCATTCTTAGCAATCAAATTTTACTTGAAGTTGAAATATCTCCATTAAACAAAAGCAACCTTGTGAGTTAAGATCACTATTCCAAACTACAATAATTATGAATATCACACCTGAAAAAACATACAATTAACTTTCTTTGACATGAATGTAGCACATTACATGCCAAGCGCCCGACTGGAATTATCAGTGTTGAACCAAACAAAATTCTGGTGTTAAATATAACTTTATTGTTTCAGTTGAAGCTTGACGTATAAATGGAAATCTGTCACAAGAAAGAGTGATTCATAAGGTCATGAACAAAGAGTGACAATGGTTGGATCATCCTTACGCCTATTCCCTAAACATATAGTTTAAGATATCCAAGGTTTCATCATCACTTTCACACAAGGATACCTGCTAAGAGGATATTAAAAAGGAATTATCTATATCCTTCTCAAGAAAAGACAACTTCATTATTTGTGCCAGACTTGGTAGATCCAATTCGTGGGGATATGTAAAAATGTTTTCAACATATTAACAGTAGTACATTCAGGGGATGCACCATTTGACTACAGGATGAGTAGTATTGCTAAATATATCTCATTTCATGTTGTGTTATGTGCTATACTAAGAAATGGCTGACTGAACTTTTTAATTATAGATCTACAGATCAATTTTTAATATTGATAATCCAAATATAGGTTAACTGAAATAACAACTATGTTGAGATCTAATAATTAGTTATCAAGCCAGAGTGGAGCAATATGTTTTAGCGTATACAACAAAACAAAATATGTAGATCCAATTGAATAAACAAGTATGCATCCCATTGAAAACAAGCAATGGCAACCAAGCCATAGTCCACCAAGGTTAGGATGCAGTAGGCATGTATACCTTGTTCCGCTGAGCTGACGAACCTCCTAAGTTACATGCCCATGGAGCTCCTGTGCTGGACGCACTTCGGGCTCTTGTTCTGGATGCACTTCGGTCGCGTCTCGAGGCGCCAGCGGGCTCTACATCTCGCGGCGGCGCCAACACTACAAAGTCTCGGTGGGCAGGGGGTGCGCTGGCATTAGATGCCCGCAGGTGGCTCGTCATGGTGGCGGGCGGAGGGGCCGCGGTGGTGCCGGTGTGGAGACCTGGACTGTGGCGAGGTAGACTACGACTGGGTAGTAGGCGAGGGAGAGGAAGGCCATCGACTTTACCACCACCAACTTTGGCACCACCGCAGTCCGCCTCATCATCTGGACGGCGCAAAGGAGGTGGTGTGGCTGGATCTGGTGAGGGCGGGGTGGGGGTGTTGGCACGACGCGTAGGAGGTGGCGGCGGTGCCTGCGCGGAGAAGGCGGCTGCAGGGCACGAGATTGGGAAGGAGTGGAGAGCGTGAGGCGAAGGTGGAGAGGAATCAGATGATGGGGGAGAGGTGAAGCAATCGTACGGGAGGAATTGGGAGCGGACGCGCACGGGGCCGGGGGCGGACGCGTGGAGGGAGAGGCGGACGTGCGGTGGAGAGGAGAAAAAGGTCGACTTGGTTTTTGTCTCGACTTCATTCTTTTTAGGAGTATTGATAAATACTCCCTCCGTTCCTTTATAGAAGCATTCCAAGGGTTCAAACTCAACAAACAACTGTGGAAGGAAATGACATCTATACCCCTTATTTTACACTACGTCACTACCCACCAATTCTCCACCAACTCACCAACCTCATTTAATTTTGTCCTATCCCTAGGAATGCTTATATTTGAAAAAAAATTTGAACTCTAGGAATGCTTATATAAAGGAACGGAGGGAGTACTGAATAGGGGTTCTGTAGTGACAACTGCAGGATAGGCAACACTTGTTCCTCCTGCACCCCCTTGTCCCACCTGCGCTGACTTTCAACCATCCAGCAGCAGGCTAAACATACCACGAAAACAATGAAAACCCCACGAACCAACCTCGCCACCCTCCCCTGCACGGTCAGGCCAGGCTCGAGGTCGAGGACGCGGAGTGCAGAGGATGTAGAAGACGCCATAGCACAACGCCAACACCTTGGATCACCAACATCACACAGAAGAATGGGGCATCACTGGAGTCGTCGACGGCGGCTGCAATCCACTGCACGTCCTCCTCCTCTAGGCACGATGCCAGCAGCCACCACCTCCATTCTTCCGTGCGGAGATTGAGGGCAATGAGGATTTTATGCCATATGGCTTTCCTACCCACCCCAACAGACGGTAAAGGTAGTGCCACGTTTCTTTAGTAGATGCATCCGCCCGGCTCCGTGACCTGCGTGCTTAACATAAACGCACTGCAAAACAGACGAGCTCGAGGACAGACGCCCGCCAAGGCTGTTCAATTTGAGGGCGCCATATTCGCGAGGAAGCCACGGACCCGGTCGAGTAGGGCCCATCTACCCCCTCCGCGGAACCTAATCGGCTCTTGCCGACAAATTCGTCCCCTTCCGCCGTAACCTTGACTCCTCCGCCCACCATCCTCGCCGTTGCATCCTTGACTCCTCCGCCCACCATGCCATCCTTGCCGCCGGTCTGAATCCCCTCGACGCCGATGGCGTCACACACCCTCGCGCGCCACCCAGAAACCATGGAATCCATCCACACCGCACCGAGCCACCGACTAAACTGCGGTCTCATCCGCCTTCCATCCTAGACTCCGATGCCATGGACACCGGTCCGATTGACCTGCTGCTAGCCGCATCGCAGCTGCTCCCCCACCAAGAGGAAGGCAATACCACTTTCCCGGCTCATCCTTCTCATACATCATCTATGCAGTCCGGGCCGTGCCTCATCATTCCTGCGGAGAAACCTGGAATTGCCCTCCACCAGCCCATCCCAATCCCTGCATCCCACAACAATCCCGACCAATCTAGCCACGCCCAAAATGCATCAGGCCTGCATACACAATCTACATGCATTGAATCCTCATACACAAATTCATTGGCAACGCACACAGGTGAACTCTGCATCGTGCAAACTGAATCTCTGGAAGCAAGCACATATCCCTGTCGTGCCTCCCTGGTGCCCTGCGGTGTGAGCCAATCTGATGCGCAAATCCATGATTCCAGTGTTGCAGGGAATGCTACGACAAGTAATGCATCCAGAGACAACCAATCCGACCTTACCTTGCGCCTCTTGCCACTCAGGCGAAGATAATTGCTACTCTCATATTCAAATTCGTTTGCATATCTGTTCCCTTACTTGTTTTCTGTTCACATTTCTTTCCTACCTAAGATACTTAAACACTCGAAATTTAACATATGTCCATTTGAAAACTATTAAAAATGAGTCCCTGATACTGCCACACATACTGGTGGGCACCAAAAAGAGAAAAGAATCATAATTTTCCGCTAAATCAGTCCTAAAAACCATGTGTATATAGATTAACCTTGTTTTCTGTTCACATCTCTTTCCTACCTAATATACTCAAACACTCGTTTGAAATTGAACATATTATCCTGCATCAATGTACAGTTAACCCACAACAAAGTCAAAACGGTTGATTTGCACATACCAACGGGAATTAGTAGCATTTATTGACACTATCCTTTTGTTTTGTATGCTATGATACAACACTGCTCCATTTTAACTTTGCAATGCAGGAAAATGCCAAGGGAAGGGCCAAAGGCCAGAATAGCACCACATGAGGAATGCACAGTTTCGAGGGCGTTACGGAATGCTGTTCGCCGACCGGGGCAACCAATTTTCTACTCATACATAGGAACAACTTTTAACAGCTGCGAAGAAGCATGGGAGTACTACAACCTGTACTCATGGGAGATTGGCTTCGGCATCAGATATGGGCATAGAAGTACAAACAGGAAGGAGTACCGGACTAAGACGAGACCTCGTGTGCTCTTGCGGGGTACATAAACTAACATATCCCCTTGTCATATGTGAAACTTTATTTGTACAAATCTGTTATATGTCCCTGAACCCACTGGCTGATTGGTTAATTTGTACATAGGAGACTTGTTGACATTAAAACATATTCATGTGCTGCAGGGGATCGACTGAAGCATCAACTCGTCTTCGCAATAGACCAATTGCAAGGCAATGATAAGACTGCTTTGCACATCAGACCATGGATGGCACATCAGTAAGGTGATTGACAAACACAACCTTGAATTTTCGGTTGGGTATGCAGAAAAAAGCAGTGGAAGTCTCACGGATCTATAGACCCAACCACTAGAGATTTCATCAAGAAACTACGGCAGAACAACGTGAGCATAGGGAAGGTATGCAATATACTTGGGGTATCTGGTGGTGCTTATGGAGCTCCCCTTAGGAAACAAAGTGTTTGGTCATGTGCAAAGATAGCGAGGAATAACATGCGAGATGACATAGGCAAGACAATGCGTATCCTAGAGGACATGAAGGCGAAGGATCCTAGAATGGTTGTTAGGTACCAACTGGACAGCAAGGGCAGGATTAAGTCAATGTTTTGGTGCAGTGGGAAGAACAGACTGGATTATGAGATTTTAGTGATGCGATAACTTTCGACACAACCTACAAGACCAATCTATACAGCATGCCATTCGGCCTATTTGTTGGTGTGAATAGTCACTTCCAGACTGTCATTTTCGGTGGTGTCCTCCTCATGTCAGAAGAAACAAGTGACTTCAAATGGGCCTTCACTAGCTTCGTAGATGTGATGGGCGGGAGACTGCCCAAAACAATCCTGACTGGTATGATACCCCACAACCCACCCACCCCCCCCCCCCCAACTGAATCACATTTCATAAATGTAACTTGCTTGTAGACTGATCAATGATACAACATCCCCCACCTGCAACTAAACAAAAACCAAGTATTCTTTGCATTCTGAATTATTCTACTCCAAAATGTAAATATCGTTATTACATTTGTACTCAACTACATGCAGACCAGTGCGCTGCTATGACAAAGGCAATCAAGCTGCACTTAGTTAGCGTGAAACATCGGTGGTGCCGATGGCATGTTCTGAATGATGCAAAAAAATGACTTGGCAAGGTTTACTCCAAGCGTAAGGGATTCAAGAGGGAGTTTAACTCCCTGATCACTTATGAAGTATGTGCAGATAAATTTGAGTCTAGATGGGAAACGTTCAGGCTAGTTAAGAACAAATTCCTTAAGTGACTCTACAAACAGCGACATAAATGGGAAAAGCCATACTTCATGGACATCTTTTGCGCTGGCATGACGAGTACACAAAGGAGTGAAAGCGCAAACCACACGCTAAAAGGGTACATACAGAAGTCAGCCCCTATGGACCTGTTTGTCAGCAAGTTCAATGAATTTCTTGCAGATAGGACCGGTTAGGAAGGAACAGAGCAGCATGCCACTAAGATGGTAAAATTCTTCTTTCTTTGCACCTATGTCTATGCCACACAAGTTCTCTTAAAGTTAGTATGCAGTTTCAATACAAATACGCTGCACATGACCAACATTATCAACATTAGTAAAAAATTAAAGTTAGTATGCAGTTTCAACATTATCACACTCCACTTTACCACCCTATATCATGTACTGATTGGTCTCCCCTCCAACTCTATAGGTAAATAGGAAACTCCGCATTGGTGTTCCAATAGAATGACATGCATATTCAGTGTACGCTCGGGCAATGTACGAACGCTTCTATGATGAGCTGTTTGAGCCAGGTTCACTAACCATAAAAGAAAGGGAAGCACCCAACAAGTACAAAGTCATGGAGTCAAGTTCTGAAGAGCAGCCATCCATGGAATATACTATTACCCTACCTGATGCAGATACTGCCAGCTGCGAGTACGGACTGTTCAACCACGTGGGAATATTGTGTAAACATGCCATAAAGGTGAAATATGCTGACCATATTCCACACCACATACTGCTACATGTCCATCAACATTTTGTGACTAACCATCAAGCTGTTGCCTGCCAGGTGCTTGTTCACCTTGACTACCAAGAAATCCCCAAGAATAACATTCTCAAGAGGCGAACAATGGCTGCCACGGTATCCGAAAACATCATACCATTCACCGACAAATCCACATCAGATGGTGCTATTCAGATGATGAAAAGAACACTTCTTATGAAGACACTTGAGCTTGTAAGTGGAAATGGTGAAATCGGTGAGCAAGCGTTCATCGAAGCAATGAACGCTTTGTCAGCTGCTAAGAGCAACAATGTTGGAAAGGGAAATGGTAGTCCAGCTGACATAGTTAACCATGATGACAGTGAGCAAAACGTGCCTCTGGGCTGCCCAGAACGGACATACAAAGGAGGTTGCCCTCATGGAACAGGGTTGAACGCTTGGCTATTAAGGAAAAGGAAACATGCAAGGAAACCACAGTCAACAACGAACCCATCGAGACAACCTGGCCAGATGAAGAACACCCGCCTAACACAAAAACAAAGCGGCTGGCGGATCTGTAGCCTATGACGTGCAGTGTGAACTTTCAATGGTAAAAGCATGGAATCACTAATTGATGTCGATGCATTGAGAAATATGTAGTATCGAACTGATATGTAGTATTAAACTCCCCATATGGATGTGAATGAGCTAATAAAACATCTTAGCAAATTGTTTGCAAATGTTGGCTGGTTTCTTATCATTTAACAGACTTTTGTACTCCCAGTGTGGAAGACTCTGAGCTAATACGTAGAACTTCACTCACAATGTGGCCATTATTCATCTAATGCGTCAGCTTATCAGATTGTTTTCATATCATAACTGGTTTCTTAATATCAACGAATTTTTTAACACTGCATGTGGTGTTGATTGATCTACTACATTGGCATAGCTATTCACATGACAAGTGAAGTGGACAACCACATAATCAAATGACTCCGCTTAACCTGTCATACGATGTGATGACTCACTGATTAATACAAATATGTTGATGGTATATTGAGATATTGTGCACATTTACCAGCAAGCTTACAAACCCACGTTTGAGAGCAACCGCTTCCTTTTCACAGGAATTTTAACCAAATCCCATAATCAAGATGAAATAGGTAGCACAGCTAGAACAAATAAAAAGCAGATGTGACAACACCACCATGAAAATAAAAATCCAAAAATGCCATGTAAACACACGCACGAAAATAAAAATTCGACGATAATGGTAATGGTGCTTCCTTCGTGGACATGATGCTGGAGGGATTTGTGGTCACCGAAGGCGGTGGTGCAGTAGCTGATCTCAGTCTACAGGTTGTATTTCCAACTGTGTTTTTTGATGTACCAATAAACACTGGTCGTTTTGCCATCACAAATGTGCATATGCTTTTTTTTACTCTTATGTTTGCTCGGATGTAGCCGGATGCACTCCCACCTGCTCCCCAAGTCGTCATGCCTGAACTGCAGCTGGTTGATGTTGGACGGTCGTTCTTGGTTATGTTCGGTGCTAGTTTGCTCGATGGGCTGGTGAGTTGCCACGAACCCCATCAATTTTCGTTCTCGTTTTGTTCGCTTGCGACGGATAACCATATATGACATCCTTTTTTCAATTATCCATTGATTCCAGGACTGTCCGACTAGTTTCGGTGAGGGGATTTACTCAGGACATTGTCCTGCACGTGCGGCTTCGTGGTGATAGCATGTTCATGTTCGAGGTAGCTGCTAAGGTGATTGCTGGATCCGTTCGGCTATCGACAGGGTGCCAGGCATTTGTGCAGGCTGAGAAGATTGTGGCAGGCGATCATGGGATGTTCGTCATGGTTGCACCGCATCAGTTTGACGTCAAGTTGTACAGTGCAAATGGATTACGCAAGCCTATGAATGCAAGGCCAGCAATTTGGAATCCTGAAGTTGCCGCCCATGGGGGTGAAGTTCCACTAGGTCAGCCTGCAATGGTCCATCCAGAGGTTCCGGCTCCTGAACCCGGTAGTATTCTTTCTTGAGTGTTGCTTCATGGTTAATCTTGCATATTATATACTGCAAAATTTGTCTTGTCATGTGTGGTGTCATTGGTTATGGCTAGTAGTATCTTCTTGTATTACTTTGGTTGTGACTGATTAACTGATTATATGCAGGTAACCATGTTTTACATGTTGTGGATCACGAGCGCGCTCCAAAGCTGCGGTTTTCGGTGACTGTCTCAGGCTCTGCAAGCTGTATGGATCAACTTTGATGCTGACTACCCGCTGTATGCGTTCAAGGCTAACAAGACTATTGTGGGCTCTGAGCTAGTAAGTGTGTTTGTGCCTCTATTATTGATTACGTAACATGATCCTGCATTGATTTTTTTAAACACATTTACAATTGTTTAGTTTGTAGTGAGCACAATGCTTGGGTTGTAAATATATGGACGTTATTCTTTATGTTGATGCAATTTTTCACCAAGATGTACTCTGAAATGTTGTGTGGAGGTGCAAAGGTGTTTGTGCACATTGGAGATGATGAAGAGGCTACAGCTACATCAACTCTTGTGAGAAGGCCGGACACTGGGGTGTCCAAGGTCGCCTGTCGTGGGTGGCGCGAGTTTGCGGCTGCAATGAACATGAGGGTGGATGAAGTCTACATTCTTGCCATCAGTACCTTGGTGGAGGATGAAGTTCTGCTGCTTCGTGCTATCTATGCTCCCAACGTTGCTTGATCACTGCCAACTTAGTATGTAGGGTAATTCTTTCGTTTTGGTGGTTTCTGCATGAGGTTGTGTGTATGAAGGGAAACCAAACCACTTTAGGAGGTGACTCTTGCAACTTTTGGATGTTGCTACCGATGGTAGATAGATTAGGATGCCCCTAAGTTGTGGCCAGTCTCATGATAAGTTGAGGATTGGTACGAGGTGCATTGGTGCTGGTAGGATTGTAGGTGAAATTTACTATGTAAGTAAGACTACTAAGGAGTCACCTTACCTAACGCTTAACATTTGATTAGGATCTTTGATGATCAAATGTCGTGTTTAATACACGATATGGAATGATATCCAAGTGCTATAATAGTAGGTCATGTGAGTTGGCTTAGTTTTTAATCTTCTATTGAATGGTTGTTTGATGGTGGAGGCAATAGTCAGAGTGGTCGGTTCATTACCAATTGATCCTAAATATCCAATTAAATGCCACAAATGAACAACAAAGGCTTGATGCATTTACTGCACTAGTGCCCTCCAATGTTTTACTGCTGCTAAGTCTCAATATATGCCAGAAGCCAAAAGGAATAATAAATAATCTAATTCGGGATTTGTTTAATATATGATGTGTAACGATCGGCTAGTGCTATAAAAGCAGGTCATGTGGTTTGCCTGAAAATATACCCCAGCAATTATCACTTAAAAACGACTGTAATCTACTAAAAACAAAAAAAACTCATTTTCCACAAAATTGCATCAATTACAACGAGGTTTGTGTTTTATTATCCTAACCTTTACACAAAACTCACACGGAAGAGAGAAATACATTGCTGAACAAACACCACAATGTTACACAATACAAAAATTCAACATATACTACTCCAAAACCTCGTGTATAAACCCATGGTTGCATGCCATCTTTGATATCTCACCCATCAATAGTGCGAAGGCTTCTCTTGATGTATCCTGCAACCCGTGGTATACATGTGAATATCCCACCTAATTTTTTACTTTCAAACAAACACAGAAGGGTACAACTGTCTGTGCCAAACACCAAGTGGTGTTTAAATAAAATTAATGTGAAACACCGTAGTGCAAATAAAATAGTTTGCATAGTGGACTTACAATGAGATGTGGAGTATCGTCTGCGCTGCCGTTGAAGCTGAAGCAAAACTGCACACACGTCAATCCAGATCGATTGACACTACTGACCAACCAACAAATTGTAAAAGGATTGACATTAGCACTTATATTTCAGTCCCACACAAAGGGAGTCAAAAGGGCATTCAAAAATATGTATGTGCAAATGTTACTTACCACTGATCTGCTCCAACCGCCATCTTCAACGTTATAACCGAAGCTACCTTCCAATCATGATCCCACGACATCATAAACTTGCTTCCAACTTCCTCCATAACCGCCTTAATTGCAGAAGCAACTTGCTTGTGCACCATGACGACTCCGTTTGGCGGAGACTTCAATGAACATGGATCAAACACCATGATGCTATTCAATTGTAAGCACCATGCATAATATACCCACCTCTGCTCAACTATTCTTGGGAAATACAACTTTTTTCCCACATACATAAAAATCATGTCAAACTCAAATACTTCACCTGATACCCAAAAAGAGTAAGTATCATATATACTAACCATTCTGCACTTTGCAATGTCATACTCCAGATGATCACCCAACACTTGCACCTAGATCGAATGGTCATTGATATCGAAACACCCAGCAATGATCGAACCCTGAGAATAAAATGACAGATAGTGCATCACATAACAAAACTTCAAACACATATGGCCTTGTGGATTACTGCAAGTGCAAAAAACAAAACTCACACAAAACCCTACCAATTTGAACCATGAACAAAATATTTCACTTCACATTCAATAAAAAGAAATGATTACCAAGAAATCATACTCAAAGAAATGCCTCCATCTTCCAGACTTGCTCACAGAGTACACTTCATCATCAAATTGCTTGAACTACCTTACTGCTGCATCAAAAATATCAAACTCCATCTCACAAGAACCATGAAGACACAGCATCGATGCCAAGCAAACCTCTATATATTTGGGCTCATAGTGAACAATACACTTCATGCGGTTGCAAATAAAAATTTTACATGCAACTGACTTGCATATAGTATAAACTTAAATAACAAACACGCATATAACAATGCATCTAACAGCCATGCATCGATAACATCGTATTAGAATGGACAACGCATTCTAGTACCGTGGATACAACAATGCACGATAAATTAATAAGTAGCTTATGTAAATACAGAACTTACATTTTTTTGTTTAGACCCTCCACTAATCTTTAGTGATATCACCTCTGCACATGCCATATTATCCAGTAGTAATCCTAGATTTATCCCCTATTTCCATGGGGTTTTCACTGCTGGAACAATAGGCATAACCCTCCTCGTCGAGAACAAACTGTCATCCTCATACTTGATAGTACTCCTATTCAAATCAATGCAACCCTCGTACTTCCAAGACCACACCGACATGTAAAACCGCGTCATTGCCCTAGCAGCCATACAGTGTTTGACCAGCTCCACAGGAGACTCCTTGTCACACCCGATTTTCCGAAGGAAACCAAGTGCATACCTATATGCATGCCAGGATCAAGTTTCATGCATATAGTGACATATAAGTGAATACAGAAACAGTATCACGTAAGAAAAAGAAAGATTATCAGAGATTTACGCTAAATCCTGGAAACGAAGGCTCCAAACATCACAGGCAATCGACTGGGGGTTGCGTACGCCTAGCACCAGCAACATCTTCATGGCATCTTCCTCTTTCTGAGCAACAATGTTTATAGCAAGGGTGAGCACTTGTCGTACTCAGCAAGTGTGGGGAAAAAGAATGAATGCAAAGACTTTATAGTGGACTGGGCTATAAGCATTTAAGCAATTTTAGTTGGTCAAGTTTTATTAGCACCTGATTACTAATAAAGTATAAGTTTATACCAATCCACATTAAGCATAAGATAAGAGATACGCCATAAGCACATGGCAAGCATAACCAGAGAGAGCGATTTAAGTCCATCTTCAAGTTTAATTATCATGTGAGGGTCCAGGCCGCTCGGGCGCGGGCGGGTTGGGTCGAGCCTCGGGCTCGGCCCAATCCGGTAGATAGGTTTTGTTTTTTTTTCTGAAATATATTTTCAGTGCAAAAGAATTCCAGAGAAACTCCAGTAATTCGTTTAAAGCACTAAAAATACTCAGAAAATCACAAAAATTCCAGGAAAATTCCTAGAGGTAGATTAAGATATGAAAAATCCAAATAAAGCATTTGGGGCTCATGAAAAAGGATTTTAGAGCCTTCTAATAAATAAAAATAGCTCAAGAAAAATGAGAATAAATTCCAGAAAAATCCGGAAAATTCTCGGAAGGTTTGGACAGCACCTAAACACATTTTTGAAACCTTTTTGCACTTGAGAACCACTAGATGCATCGGCATGAATGCAACACACATAACTTTGTTTTGATTCGGAAAATCAAACAAAGGATTTTTCCTATACTATATTCCCTGTAAAGAAAATAAATGTTGGAAAAATTTTAAAATTGTGAGAAAATCATTATTTAATTATTCTCTCTATTCACATCCTGAAATTGGAAATTTCAGGGTGTGACAACTCTACCCCCCTTAAAAGGAATCTCGTCCCGATATTCGAAAAAGGCTAGCAAGAGACAAGGGTTTATTTCGAACTCTTTTCATATCCTTCAGCAATATTCTTCCTTTCATATTACAAAAAAAACTTTCCAAGCCTAACTTATACCAACATCCTTAAATATCAAGGGTCTTGTCTTGCTTGTGTCGTTGTCGCCATTCCCTCTTGAAATGACGATCAAGAAATTTCTTCGGGCATCTGTTGATAAAGTGTCCACCAGCTTTGCAATAAAAACAAGCTTTACTTTCCCTAATATTCCAACGATTCTGTGGTGTCTCATAAATCACTGGTATTGTGACACCATGAGGATATTCTAGATATGCATCTTCATTGTGATCTTCAGGAAAACCTTGGGCTTGAGACATATGATGTAGGTGAGAATTGTTACTGGCTTCGCCTGGATATTCCCGTTTTCTTTTCTTACTCATGATCTCCTGTAGTTTGCTTTCTAGCCCAATGGCTTTGCTGATTAAATCTTGTAGACTGGAATATTGATGTTTCCTCTTGAGCTTCATCGCACTCACAGGAGTATGGTGTAAGATAAAGTTGTCTTTGAATTCCTTCCACACAATACTCTCTGGTTGCTGATGTCCATTGATGTAAGAATTCCACCACTCTGAAGCTGCTCCTATAAGTAGCCAAGATGCATACAAATCTTTCTCTCCATCATTGCATTGTACCATATCTAGCTTCTCTTCAATTGTCTTGATCCAGTCTTCAGCTTCTAAGGGATACGTGGTACTAGAGAACATTGGTGGCTCAGTCCTCATGAACTCTGCATACTTATCATCCGAGGGTGGAAATGACAGCGCATCTTGGTTGTATCCATAATCATCATTGTTCTCATAGCTTTCGCCTTGGTTACCTCCTTCTTGGTTTTCCATCTGGTTGGTAGATAAAGATATGATCAGAAGGGGAACAAGAGTAGTGCAAAACGAGTGGGGGAGAACAAGGAGGTGGGAGGTACAAAAGAAGAACCCAACTAAGCAACTGATGTTATTGCGGATGTAAGACCCACAATACACCAACACTCACTTCAAAGAACCAACACAAGCAATGTCATAAAACCAAGCATCATCATGCAAGCACACAATTCCACCAATCAAGGCATAGCTAAGGGAACGATACTACACGTTGTTAATTAAGTCAAAGGGGTATCCTCCTAATAGATCAGATGTGGCTCCTAGCAAGGATATCCATAAACAATGGATTTTTCCCAGATCAAGGAGGCCAAAATTATGAGTTCATCCCAACTGTAATCACCTCAATCGGAGGTTTAGAACTCGAGATATGAATTAAACAAGATGGCTATGTCAGCAGTGTTGACAGATTCTGAATGCTCCACTAATTCGTATGTATCTCCCTAAATACAAAACGAATACTGCTTAATTTTGGATATAGTGAAGCTGAGGAAATTATTGAACTACTCCAATTGGATTTACCTCAATTGGAGGTCTATAGCCCGAGATATAGAATATTGAAGGTAACTAGGTCAGCAGAGTTTACAGATTCTGATAGCTCCAATGTTTCGGGCATAGCTCCTGGAACATGTACTGGATAGGGCTGAATTTTTTATAGGAATTCACTTATGAAATTTAGGAACTAATCCAACTGGTTTCATGTCAATCAGAGTTCTGTAGCTCGAGAAAGAATTAAAACAGAGCTGATGTGTCGGGGAGCTACGCGAATAGATAGAATGTTAAGGGTAACGGTTCTACCAATTAATCAAGGGGGTGTTTATTGCTTGAGGGAATGAGTAGGCGAGGTCGAAGAGATGTTCAAGGAGAGTGAAGATAAATATACAAGAATTCTGAAGGGATACGGGGTGGCTACGCTAGCGCAAAACAAAATTTTCCCCGCAAAACAGGAACTGCTGCTGTCAGAGATCACAGGATTACCACTAGACGCGCAGATGCAGCGGAACCGTCTCGATGTAGACGAACGCGTCGAGGGTAGCAGGCAGTGCAATTGCTCACGTCCTTCTTGACTTGCACGTGCGGCTCGTCCGATCCAAGTGCTCCAGATGCAGCACCTCCAAGGTATCCACACGTACGGAGAAGGAAGCGACGCACGCCGGACTGCTAGGTCCGCGAGTGCGACGAGGAGAGAGCGTTGGCAGCGCGGCTGCTACTTGAGAAAGTTGTGTCTTTTCAGGAAGGGTGTGGTCCATATTTATTGGGAGGAAAACCCCCCACACCATCGTCCATTAGCAATACGGGACTAATAGATGGTGTACCCCTTCCAATACTAATGGGCTTTACAACATTTGTGGCCCATTAGGACTTTTACACCATAATGGATCAAATCCATCTGAGCCCACTAGTGGATCAAATCCAGTTGGCTCTAGGGCATATTTCCAACAGTCTCCCACTTGCACTAGAGTCAACTATGCAAGTATATTCATCCTCATTCGGCTTCCAACCCCTTAAGTGTGTGACCCTATAGGTTCACGTACACATAGACTTGACCCGAGTACACTACTCGATCAATAGTTGATAGCGGCCTCTAGCAAGACGTGTCAACTCCTATGCATACGTAAAGATCTTATCAGACAAACCATCACAACAATTCATACATGCTATTCCCTTTGCCTCACGATATTTGGTCTAGCTCCAAGCTGACCTCTCTTTCTCGACACCGTGACTCGGATCATCAAAAGGGGGTTAACCCTTAACCCAAAGACGGCCATGCATTTCTTGATCCGATCACTCGAGGGGCCCAGAGATATCTCTCTCAAGTAGAGGGGCAAATTCTATCTTGATTGACCATGCCTCACAGCATGCTTCCTGACAAACTCGAAAGCCATCTTTATGACTACCCAGTTACGGAGTAGCGGTTGATGGCCCCTAAGTAGGTCAATTCACATCTTGAGTACATGCGACAATCTCAAGTCTAAGGACATAGCGTATACGTTGTGTAAACAGAGAACAAGGTCTCAAATTGGGTCAGTCCAGCCCCATGTCATACATGTGCCCACATTGTTAGTTATACATCTCCATGTTCATGACTTGTGAAACATAGTCATCAACTAATTCATGTGCTAGTCATTAACTCATACTAGGGACAACTTTTGAATAACCATACAAGTAAAAGAGTTTCACAAACAATTCACATAATTGCCAATCAAATACAAGTCGCCTTTCATGGGTATTCAATAAAAGAACCAAGTGACATGGATATAATGAAATATAATCATCTCTATGATTCCTTATAGGACATATTTCTAACATCCTTCCACTTGCACTTGAGCTAATCTAGAATATATCTAATACCCATAGCTCTCATGTGCGCCTCATGCTTAGGCTGTGGAAGGGGTTTTGTCAAAGGATCTGCAACATTCAAATCCGTGTGTACTTTGCATATCTTGATATCATCTCGTCTAACGATATCTCGTATCGATGAAATTTCCGCGAGACATGTTTATTCTTTTGGTGGTTCCTTGGCTCCTTTGCTTGCGCAATAGCCCCATTGTTGTCACAATAAAGATCCAATGGGCTAGAGACACTCGGAAACACACCAAGTTCGAAAGGAACTTCCTTATCCAAACACCCTCCTTTGCGCCTTCCGAAGCCGCGATGTACTCGGCTCGTTGTAGAATCAGCCACTGTCTCCTACTTGGAACTCTTCCAGCTCACAGCTCCACCATTTATCGTAAATACGTATCCTGATTACGACTTTGAATCGTCTTGGTCAGTTTGGAAACTAGCATCGGTGTAACCTGTTACAACGAGCTCCTCCTCACCTCCATAGACTAGGAACATGCCTTTAGTCCTTCTTAAGTACTTAAAAACATTTTTAACCGCTGTCCAGTGACCCTCACCTAGATCAGATTGGTATCTGCTTGTAACACTGTGCGCATACGAAATATCTGGACGTGTACATATCATTGCATACATAATAGATCCGATGGCCGAAGCATACGGTATTCTACTCATGCGTTCCCGCTCATCAGTTGTCGAGGGACACTGAGTCTTGCTAAGATGTATGCCATGTGACATAGGCAAGAACCCTTTCTTCGCCTCTTCCATGTTGAACCTTTTCCACACTTTATCAATGTAAGTGTCTTGGCTTAATCCTATAAGCCTTTTGATCTATCTCTATAGATTTCGATGCCCAAAATGTATACCGCCTCACCGAAGTCCTTCATTGAAAAACTATTTTTCAATGAGGTCTTAGCGGCCTCAAGCATATGAATGTCATTTCCAATCAGTAATATGTCATCCACATATAAGATTAGAAATACTACAGAGCTCCCACTTGCCTTCTTATAAACACAAGGCTCTTCTTCACTCTGAATGAAGCCAAACCCTTTGACCACTTCATCAAAGCGAAGGTTCCAACTCCGAGATGCTTGCTTCAATCCATAAATGGATTTTTGAAGTTTGCACACCTTTCCAGCATTGGTTGGATCAACAAATCCCTCAGGTTGTGTCATATACACATCCTCAGTCAGATTTCCATTTAGGAAAGCTGTTTTGACATCCATCTGCCATATCTCATAATCGAAATATGCAGCTATAGCTAGAATGATCCGAACGGGTGAGAATGTCTCGTCGTAATCAACTCCTTGAACTTGTTGAAAACCTTTTGCAACAAGTTGAGCTTTATGGATGTGAACATTTCCATCCATGTCCCTCTTCTTCTTATAGATCCATTTGCACTCTATGGGTTTAACACCATCTGGCGGGTCAACCAAGTTCCAAACTTGATTGTCATCCATGGAATCTATTTTGGATCTCATGGTGTAACATCCCTAGTTTTGACTTGCATTCAAATGTCGAAATTCAAAAACAAACTTGAATTGAATCGGAGTGCTCGTAAATCGAATAAGGTTGTCTTCCTTTCCTCTCCCTTAATTCCTAGATTTATTTTGAGCTAAAAGAAATCCCTAGGAAATAAAAGAAATGTTAGTGTGAGAAACTTGGAGTTCTTTGGGATTTTATTTGAATTTTAATTGGGTGAATTCAAATTTGGGTTGGAATTCAAATTTGAATCTATTTTGAGGCCTAAGGAAAATTTACAAGCTACACTATTGCACACGGGCCGCAACCTCACTTCCGGCCCAGCTTCGCTTTCACCCGGTGGCGGCCCGGCCCGGCCGCGCCCGCGCTGCTCACCTACCCCCGCCGCGCACGCTCGCCGACAAGTGGGACCGCCGCCCGCGTCACCCAAAGGCGCGATGACGCCGGGGCGTCATCGCCTACCTTTCGCTTTGGCCGACGGCCAAAGGGGGAGCCGCGGGGGAGCCCCCGCCACGCCGCCGCCGCCGCGGGGTGCCGCGCGCCTCGGGGCATCCGGCCGTCCACGCGTCCCCCCACCGCGCCATCCTATTTAAGCGCCGCCGCCGCCCCGCCGAGAGCCAAACCCTAACCGCCCCAGGGGAGGAGCCCCTGCCGTTCTGCACCGTCCCGCCGGAAGAGCAAGTGGAGGAGGAGAAGGAGGAGGGGAGAGGAGCCGCCCGCGGGGGAGTACCGCCGCGAAGCCGGAGCCGCCCGAGGGAGGAGCCGGAGCCGCTGTGAACGCCTACGTCCTCTGCTTCCTCTTCCCCCTCGACGCCGCGTCGCCGCACCGCACCGCCACCTCTACCAGCGCCGCCTCCTTCCTCGTCTCTGCGCCGCCAACCTTCACCGACGCGACTCCACTTCGGCCCGTGGCCACTTAGGTGAGGGTACCCGCCTCCCGTCGCTCGTGGACGCCCCCCGCCATCGCGCCGGTGGAACGTGTCGTGCCCCGCGCCGCCGCGCGCCGTCGCCGGAGGGCCGGCCTTCGAGCCAAGCCGGGATTTTTCGTGCGAGTGCCGCCGCCTTCACCGACGCGCGCCGCATTCTAGGCCTAGCCGTCCCGTGTCGCCGTTGGCCGCCGCGTGCTCCGAGCCATTCGCGTTCGCGATCGTGTTCGTGCCCGCGTTCGTGCTCGCGTTCGTGCTCGCGTTCGCGCGTGACGCCGCGGACCCGACGCACCGCGTCGCCGTGCACCCCAGCACGCGCACGCGTCGATCTCGGGTGCCGCTTGAGCCTTGGCTCTTCCTTTCTCGTAGGACGCCGCCGCCGCGTTAGGTCGGTTCACGCCGCCGCGGCCTCGTTGTGGCCGAGGGCCCCGTGTGCTGTCGCGTAGGGGGGGAGGCACGCCCGATCCCTTGGCTGCCGCGGACGCCCGTGCACCGACCGCCCCCGACCACGCGCACGCGCACACTCGTAAGCCGGCCGCGGACGCCGCCCTCGCCGCCGCCCATGGAACCGAGCCGAGCTCCGCCGTACACACCACGTCGCCTCGTCGGCTGTTCCAACCCCCGCGCCCCGGCGGAGGTAACCGGCGCGCGTACACACCCCTCACACCGCCGCGACCCGCCCGAGCCGGGCTTTCCGGCGCCGGGTCACCGCGCCGCCGCCGCACACCACGCCGGCGACGACCGCGCGCGACGCCCACCGAGCCCATCAGCTCGAGGAAGAACCGTAGGCACCTTGTTGACCAGCCGCCCTAGCCGCCGAGGAGCACACCGCCGGCGACGCCGTACCGCGCCGCCGTGTCCCTCTCCCAGGCCTTCCGTCGAACACTTAGGGAGGGGGCGGATTTAGATCCCTGGGGTGGGTTGCACCGGAGGCCACACAGCGGAGTGGCCGCAGCCTACACGCCGGGATCCGCTGTGGCTGGACCAACCCAGCTCGCGGCCACATGCCGCCCACATCGCGCGGAGCCGCACGATCCCCTCGCGGGATCGCGTGCGGCGCCCACGGGAGCGCGGCCACATGCGGCCGCGGGGAGCCGGCCGCGGCGGATCGGGTTTCGGGGGATCCGGTGTGGCTGGGATGTTTTAAGGGGGAAAAACGTATTTCCAATTACTGAAAATACATTTTCTCTTGGATAAATCGTAGTAAATCCATTTTATCTCCAAAAATTACGAAACCTTTTCCAGAAAATTTCTAAAATCTCGAACTACGGGTTGGGATAGTGTTTGTTCCCGTTTTGGATCTTAATTGCTCTTATTTGGATTTAAGTTGCAATAGGACCGCTGTTTATTTTCTTTTTCGCGCTACTAGGAGCAGGAGGAGCCGGAGAGCTGAGTCAGGAGTACGACTACGCCGACGACTTCGCCGCGGAGGACTACCCGACCCCAGGTTCATGCCCGACCGATTCTGAGTACCCATTAGGCATTGCTGAGTAGTATTGCTAGCGCTTTACTTTATGTATGCATGATGATGAACCTTGCACTGCCTCTTTATTTACCCTGTCCTTGATTGTCCTACTACTACTATATATGTTTATGTGGGCGTGTATGTGCGCCGAGCTTCGCGATGCATGTGTTGGGAGGGGAATAGTGGTTCTTGGCGTGTGTGGGGTAAAAACCGGCAGGAGAAGGCGTTTTGGGTACTTTGGCGGGGGTGAGCTCGAAACAACCGATCTGGGATCGGGGATAGGGGTGCACTCCTCAGTGCATTCCTCCTGTTACGGTTTTCGGAGCCTAGGTGTTGGGGTTTTCGTGCGCTTGGAGGACATGAGCTCGCCCCGGTCTGAAATCGAGTGGATCAACTTGTTTATAGGACATCGTACACACCACCCCGCCGAGAGTGGGGATAGGGCCGTGTTGAGCTCGGCAAGTGCGGAACCATACCTGCTTAGGATGGATAGCGGGGTATCAGTGGGGGAGCGGTGGAGGTGAGGCCACCCTCTCAGAGCGACTCCCGTGTGGCCACACGGGAGCATTTCACAGTTCCGGTGTAGTCCCTTCCGAGGGGGGGGGGGCAACTTTGAGGGCCGGATGCAGGATGGGTTCGTAACTACCGAGAGTTCGCCGGTAGGATGGGCTCGGTCGGCCGTACACCTACGGTACCATTCGGGATGGGTACGGTGTGTACACGCTCTCGCAGTTGTTCGATCTATAGCTATAGCCGCGTCCTCGGTTATGGACACTGCCTAGAAGACATGTTCGTTCCTCATGTTTTGGGATTTCTACCTCCCCCTTATAGATGAGAGTGTGGTGAGCCGTGGTTACAGCCGGCTAGAGGAGAGAGGCTCCATCTACCTCGTCGATCCGGTTGTAATCATTGAGATGCGAGGAGAGGAAGTTCTCGCATCGCCCCTAGACAGGAGTAGGAGTTGGGACGGGTCCTCTGGGTGACCAGACGGATCCGGGATGTGTTGAGAGACTTGGGTTTCGGGATATTGATGGAGATACCTTGTTTATACTCTCCGTCGTCGTCGCTTTAGGAAACCACAAATCGATTCCTTGTCTACTCTCTTCTCCCTTTAGATGTTAGGCCACTTAAAGCCGCATACGGTTGGTGACGTGGACCTATCCCGCTCCTTGGGGATAGACTTTGGGTGTGCGAGGTACGAGTCCGACTTCGACCGCAACGCCGACGGATGGTACGACCGAGGGATACGTCGCTTCGCTCGAGTTGCCCGTGGCGGGAAGAATAAAGATGGAGACCCTTCGAGAAGATAGCTACCGTTGCGTAGAATTTTCACTCGATTCGCCCAAGAGGCTTGTAATGATGTACTCCATTATGGACATGTAATAAATTAATGTACTATTACCTTTATGTGATGCGATGTATGACTTTGTGTATCATTCCGTGAGACGTTACGTACGCGATAGCCACCGATCCGGGGACTATCGCGATGGTACGAGGATTCGGGTTTTCTATGAAAATCCGGGGTTTTACGAGTGGTACCGAGCCATGCTTGACCGTAGCACGTATCCCTAGGAAAGGTCGATAGAAATAGGACTCTATACGCTCTATCTTTATAGTTATACCCTTGAGCTATATTATAAAACTCTTTCCCTCTTTAAAAATTTCTTACTCACCTGCGCTGACAGAAAATTTCTTGCGTTTCACAGGAGATGGAGCACCAGGTCGCGGAGATCACCCCCGAGACCTGCGGGGCGATCTGCCACTGGATGGAGAGGGCCCTTCTCAGGCTTGGAGTCCCTCCGACCTACGTCACGTACCGCGCCGAGTACGTCCCCGCCGTGATCGGGCGGATGGTGCTCGCACGGTCGGCCGTGCTCCCTCACCCGAGTCTCCCCGGTTTAAGGGAGAGGTCGCGCGCGCCGCCGCACTCACCGTCGCGACCGCGCTCGACGTCGCCGCCGCCGGCCCCGGGCCGCCTACTCGCACGCACCGCGCCTCCTTCGAGACCGGGACTCTTCGGCTGCTGCCCCCGGACTACCGGCGCCTCGCACCGCTCGTGGACGGAGTTCCTTCGTACGAGGGGATCCGGACGACGTCGACGCCGCTCCCTTCCGCGAGACCGACGAGACTCTGGTGGAGACCGCCAGCTACTTGGTCGACCTCGACAAGTACGCGCGCCGACCGGAGGGACGAGTCACGTACCCTCTACGGCCGGGTCGGGGACGCCACCATCGACGCGCTCCAAGTACCGGCCCCCGCCGCGTCGAGCCGGGAGAGGGAGAACACCGCTCTACGCCACCGTGTTCGTCGCCTCGAGTTGAGCCTCGACCGCACGACCACCGTCCCGCCGCGGTCCGAGAGGGAGAGGGTGGACACCGGGGAGGAGATGCCGCACGCCAAGGAGGACCTACGCAGCCGACCGCGAGTCGAACAGCCGAAGGACAAGCTCGAGCGCAAGGACGACCTGCTCACGGTGCGCGCTCACCTGCTCGGGTGTGAGCGACTCAAGGTGGAGAAGCTGGAGAAGAGTCGGGCGGACAACGTCGCCAACATCGCGTGGCTCACGCGCACGGCCGTCTACCTGAGGGACAAGGCCGAGAGACTGAGGAGGACTTGGGAGGACGCCGACTCACTTCGCGTGGACGAGCTCTTCGAGCTCAACGGAGAGCTACCCCCCGAGTCTCGCCGAGAGATTCGCACCGAGACCTTCGAGCCGCACCCGCTCACGCCTCAAGCTCCACCTGTGCCCGATGGCCCGTCTGCCGACCCCCGTCGAGACCGAGGAGGTTCGAGAGGCTCACGCCTTGGCGTCCCGGATCTTCCCGCCGGACTACCCCACCGAGGACCGCTACCTCGTCACGTACCAGCGGGCACGCACGGAGTAGAGAGCTGAGCAGGAGGCATGACCTAGAGTAGTGTTCCATGCTAGTAGTTTCCATGAGTTGTTCCATGCAGCCGCGAGCATGTTCCGGTGCATGAAGAGAGTCATGCCACACCGTGTAGACACTACCCTTTTGAGATTGTACCGATGTATTAGATCGTTGACTTGTTGCTGCTGCCCCAAGGTCTGAGTCAGCCTCAGGGGAGCAAGTGTAATAATCATGTTTGTTGTGTGCTTGGGTCTTAATGATGTTATTTGCGTCTTAATGCATCTTCTGCTTGAGTGTAGGTTATATTTAGAACTATTTTCTTGAATGCTTAAGACTCATGTGTGAGTTGGTGAGTGACGTGCGTAAACACCCTTCTTTTCCCTTATGTTTTCAGAAGGATGTCGATCCGCCGCTCCAACCGGCTGATAGCTCGCCTCGAGGAGGCAGCTGCTGAGGAAGAAGCCCAGCAGGGGCGTGGACGCGGCCGCGGCCGTGGCCGTCCACCCCTGCGTGGTGGAGCCTTGGGGGCTAGGGCCCGAGGTGACGGGGCACCGCCACCACCGCCCGAGAACCCTGAAGCCGAAGTTGGGCAAGGAGCAGCCGCGCAAGGCCAGCCTGAGCCGGAACAGCCACCACCACCCCCACCTAACTTGGTGGAAGTGATGGCGCTCCAGACTCAGCTGATGCAGAGGATGGCAGAGGCCATGGAGCACCGTGGCAACGGAGGGAACTGCGTCGCTCCGCAAGACGAGGACCTCACACGGAAGATCGAGAGGTTCATCCGCCTGAAGGCCCCCACCTTCAGCTACTCGGATGACCCACTCGAGGCCGACGACTGGCTGAGGGTGATCGAGACTAAGCTCGACCTCACCGTCTGCTCCGACGAGGAGTGCGTCGCTATCGCTGCACACCAGCTGGAGGGTCCTGCCAAGGCATGGTGGGACAACTACACTGCCACCCACCCGAACCCAGCATTCATCACCTGGCCGGAGTTCCCGCGAGGCGTTCCGCGAGCGCACCTTCCCCGACGAGCCGCCGGTCCCGAGAGGCGCGGGAGTTCCGCACCATGACTCGGGGTGCGATGAGGGTCGAGGAGTACGAGCGTCACTTCATGAAGATGATGCGGTACGCCCCCGACGACACCAACACCGACCGAAGAAGCGCTTCCGGTTCCCCGCGAGGCCTCCACCACGGCCTTCGCCAGGCGCTGAAGGCAAGTGAGCACAAGTCCTCGCGCCATCTCGTCAACCGCGCCATCGCAGTCGAGGACGAGAGGAGGGGCCACGAGGAACGCATGAGGGGCAAGAAGAGGATGGGAGATCGTGATCAGCCTGACCGATCCTTCCAGAAGCCGAGAAGCGGACAGAGCAACATGCTGAGGGGGAGCTACCGCCCGGGCACAACCAGCCGGGCGTGGCTTCGGAGGTAGTGGACGTAGCCCCGTTCCCCGCGAGGGAGGAACCCCGGCTACCCCCAGCAGACTGGAGGCTACACTCGTGCTCCACCGAGCACCGCGCGACCCGCCGCAGGAGGCTTCACCGTCACCTGCTTCGCGTGTGGCAAGCCGGGCCACAAGTCCTACGACTGCCCCGACAAGAAGGCTGCTGCCACCCCCGCGAGGGCACCCGCTCCAGGAGGCCGACCTCCTCAGGCTGCACCGCCCCCGGCCGCCGGCCGTGGGAGGCTGAACCACCTCACTGAGGAGGAGGCTGCCGATGCCCCCGACGTCGTAATCGGTAAGTTTTTGGTTTGTGGTACTTCTGCTCTGGTTCTCTTTGACACCGGTGCAACCAGGTCTTATATCACCTCTCGGTTCGTGAGTAGACTTTCCCTCCCTACAACCACCCGAACGATGCCCATCATCACGAGCTCTCCGCTCGGGGATATCCGATGCACCCTGCTGTGCAAGGGAGTAGAAGTGGTCATCCAAGGTCACGCATTCTATGGGAATCTTACCGTGCTGCCTTCCCATGGTATCGACGTGATACTGGGAATGGATTGGATCACTGCCCACAAGGGTGTCATCTCCACTTCACCGAGGCTGGTGACACTGCTGCACCCTGACGGGACAAGGGTGACCTTCGAGCCAATGAAGTCTCGAGACATACCGGCCGTGTACAGCCTTCACACGAAGGCCATATCGGACGTACCGGTGGTCTGTGAGTATGAGGATGTGTTTCCAGAGGAGTTGCCTGGGTTGCCTCCTGATCGTGATGTGGAATTCGTGATTAACCTCGGGTGCGGGAACGGCGCCGATAGCCCGCAGTCCGTACCGTATGGCAGAGGTTGAGCTGAAACTGTTGAAGGCAGAGCTAGACTCGCTACTCGAGAAAGGGTTCATTCGGCCGAGTGCCTCACCCTGGGGGTCACCAGCACTATTCGTACCAAAGAAGGATGGGACGCAACGCCTGTGCGTCGACTACTGCGCCCTGAACGCGGTGACCATCAAAAACAAGTACCCACTGCCCAGGATTGATGATTTGATGGATCAGCTGAGGCAAGCCAAGTACTTCAGCAAGATTGATCTCCGGTCGGGTTACCACCAGATGAAGATCCGCCCGGAGGACATCCACAAAACGGCATTCGTGACCGGTATGGGCAATATGAGTACACGGTTGTGTCGTTTGGCACGACCAATGCCCCGAAGATACTTCATGAACATGATGAACAAGGTCTTCATGGATGAGTTGGACAAGTGTGTCATCGTCTTCATTGACGATATCTTGGTCTACTCCCGGACGACGAGAAGAGCACGAGGAGCACCCGAGGATCGTACCGGGGAAGCTCGGACGACAACGGTTGTACGCCAAGTTCGGCAAGTGTGAGTTCCGGATGGAGGAAGTCGCGTTTCGGGTCATGTGTTGTCGGCTAAAGGAGTTGCTTGTAGACCCGAGCAAGATTGAGGCCGTATCGAAGTGGCGATCACCGAAGTCCGTGACGAGAGATCCGCGAGTTTTCTCGGTTTGGCCGGGTACTACCGCCGATTTATCGAGAACTTCTCCAAGATCGCCAAGCCCATGACAGAGCTGTTGAAGAGCAACACGCCGTATGTGTGGTCGGACAAGTGTGAGGCCAGTTTCCAAGAGCTCAAAACCCGTCTCACCACTACCCCAGTCCTGACCCTGCCCGACGCGAGCAAGGATTTCGTGGTGTACTGTGACGCGTCGAGGCAAGGACTTGGCTGCGTGTTGATGCAAGGAGGTAAGGTAGTGGCCTACGCTTCACGACAGTTAAGGAAGCATGAGGAGAACTACCCGACACACGACCTCGAGCTAGCCGCTGTCATTCATGCGTTGAAGATATGGAGGCACTATCTGATGGGAAACAAGTGCGACATCTACACGGATCACAAGAGTCTGAAGTATATCTTCACCCGGTCGGAGGTCGAACCCGAGGCAAAGGAGATGGCTGGAGCTAATTAAGGACTACGACCTGAGCATTCACTACCACCCTGGTAAGGCAAACGTCGTGGCCGACGCTCTGAGCCGCAAGCACTACTGCAGCACCCTGATGGTGCGAGAGGAACAACCCGCCTTACATGAAGAGCTAGAAAAGCTGAACTTAGAGATTGTGGAGGAGGGGCAGTTGAACCAGTTGAGGGTGAAATACACACTCGAAGACCAGATCCGCCAAGCACAGAAGGAGTGTCCAGAGATCCGAGAGGTAAAACGCCTGATGGAGAATGGCAAAGCAGCCGACTATCGTCTCGACGAACAAGGTACACTGTGGCTGAAGGACCGCATCTGCGTGCCTCAGGACAAGGAGATTCGGGACTCGATCCTTAAAGAAGCCCACGATTCTCGGTACTCGATCCACCCTGGTTGTACCAAGATGTACAAAGACCTGAAGGTACGGTTTTGGTGGGAAAAGATGAGGGAAGACATTGCCGAATACGTCGCTCGATGCGACACGTGCCAGCGAGTGAAGGCCGAACACCAGAGGCCCGCCGGGCTGCTACAACCGCTCGAGATACCCACGTGGAAGTGGGATGATATCAGTATGGACTTCATTGTGGGGTTGCCACGCACCCAGAAAGGAAATGACTCCATTTGGGTGATAGTCGATCGATTAACCAAGGTCGCACATTTCTTGCCAGTGAAGACGAACTACAGCGTGAGCCGACTTGCAGATCTGTATGTGGACAACATCCTGAAGCTTCATGGAGCTCCGAGGAGCATAGTGTTAGACAGAGGGCCCCTGTTCACTGCTCAATTCTGGAAGAGCTTACACGCTTCTATGGGCACCCAGCTGAACTACAGCACAGCGTTCCACCCACAGACAGACGGTCAGACAGAGAGGGTAAATCAGGTACTAGAAGACTTGCTGAGGGCTTGTGTGTTGACCTATGGATCGGACTGGGAAAAGAGCCTGTCCTATGCCGAGTTCTCATACAACAACGGCTACCAGGCCAGCTTGAAGATGGCTCCGTTCGAAGCCCTGTATGGCAGAAAGTGTCGGACACCGTTGATGTGGTCCGAGGTGGGGGAGCGAACCTTTTTCGGTCCCGCCACTATTGTTGAGGCCGAGGAAAATGTCGCCAAGGTACGGGAGAACCTGAAGATAGCTCTGAGCAGGCAGAAGAGCTATGCCGACGCAAAACGGAAGGACGTCTCGTTTGAGGTAGGGGATCACGTCTACCTGAAGGTGTCACCCCTCCGAGGCACGAAGAGGTTCCACATCAGGGGGAAGCTGTCCCCTAGGTACGTTGGGCCCTACCCTATTGTGAGCAAGGTCGGGAGGGTAGCTTACAAACTCGAGCTACCTCCGAGCTTGCGGGAGTTCACCCGTGTTCCATGTTTCCCAACTTCGGAAGTGTGTGGTCGTCGAGAAGAGAGTGCTGCTCGGGCGCTCGACGTCCGAGAAACCCCGGAGTACTTGGAGTACCGGTTCGGATCTGGGACCGGGCGGAGAAGTCGACCGGGAACACCACCACGCGCTTCGCAAGGTGCTGCGGAGTAACCACTCCGAGCGCGAAGCCACGTGGGAGAAGGAGTCAGCATTGAGGGAGAAATACCCTCATCTCTTCGAAACGGAGGTAACTTCCTAATCTCGGGGACGAGATTCTTGTGAGGGGGGGAGTTCTGTAACATCCCTAGTTTTGACTTGCATTCAAATGTCGAAATTCAAAAACAAACTTGAATTGAATCGGAGTGCTCGTAAATCGAATAAGGTTGTCTTCCTTTCCTCTCCCTTAATTCCTAGATTTATTTTGAGCTAAAAGAAATCCCTAGGAAATAAAAGAAATGTTAGTGTGAGAAACTTGGAGTTCTTTGGGATTTTATTTGAATTTTAATTGGGTGAATTCAAATTTGGGTTGGAATTCAAATTTGAATCTATTTTGAGGCCTAAGGAAAATTTACAAGCTACACTATTGCACACGGGCCGCAACCTCACTTCCGGCCCAGCTTCGCTTTCAGCCCAGTGGCGGCCCCGGCCCGCGCGCCGCGCCGCTCACCTACCCCCGCCGCGCACGCTCGCCGACAAGTGGGACCGCCGCCCGCGTCACCCAAAGGCGCGATGACGCCGGGGCGTCATCGCCTACCTTTCGCTTTGGCCGACGGCCAAAGGGGAGCCGCGGGGAGCCCCCGGCCACGCCGCCGCCGCCGCGGGGTGCCGCGCGCCTCGGGGCATCCGGGCCGTCCACGCGTCCCCCACCGCGCCATCCTATTTAAGCGCCGCCGCCGCCCGCCGAGAGCCAAACCCTAACCGCCCCGGGGGAGGAGCCCCTCGCCGTTCGCACCGTCCCCGCCGAAGAGCAAGTGGAGGAGGAGAAGGAGGAGGGGAGAGGAGCCGCCCGCGGGGGAGTACCGCCGCGGCCGGAGCCGCCCGAGGGAGGAGCCGGGAGCCGCCGTGAACGCCTACGTCCTCTCGCTTCCTCTTCCCCCCTCGACGCCGCGTCGCCGCACCGCACCGCCACCTCTACCGGCGCGCCTCCTTCCTCGTCTCCGCGCCGCCAACCTTCACCGACGCGACTCCCCCCCCGGCCCGTGGCCACTTAGGTGAGGGTACCCGCCTCCCGTCGCTCGTGGACGCCCCCGGCCATCGCGCGGGTGGAACGTGTCGTGCCCCGCGCCGCCGCGCGCCGTCGCCGGTGGGGGCCGGCCTTCGAGCCAAGCGGGATTTTTCGTGCGGTGCCGCCGCCTTCACCGACGCGCGCCGCATTCTAGGCCTAGCCGTCCCGTGTCGCCGTTGGCCGCCGCGTGCTCCGAGCCGTTCGCGTTCGCGATCGTGTTCGTGCCCGCGTTCGTGCTCGCGTTCGTGCTCGCGTTCGCGCGTGACGCCACGGACCCGACGCACCGCGTCGCCGTGCACCCCGAAGCACGCGCACGCGTCGATCTCGGGTGCCGCTTGAGCCTTGGCTCTTCCTTTCTCGTAGGACGCCGCCGCCGCGTTAGGGTCGGTTCACGCCGCCGCGGCCTCGTTGTGGCCGAGGGCCCCGTGTGTCGTCGCGTAGGGGGGGAGGCATGCCCGATCCCTTGGCCGCCGCGGACGCCCGTACCCCGACCGCCCACGACCACGCGCACGCGCACACTCGTAAGCCGGCCGCGGACGCCGCCCTCGCCGCCGCCCATGGCGCCGAGCCGAGCTCCGCCGTACACACCACGTCGCCTCGTCGGCCGTTCCAACCCCGCGCCCCGGCGGAGGTAACCGGGCGCGCGTACACACCCCTCACACCGCCGCGACCCGCCCGAGCCGGGCTTTCCGGGCGCCGGGTCACCGCGCCGCCGCCGCACACCACGCCGGCGACGACCGCGCGCGACGCCCCTAGGCCGACCTGACGCCCACCGAGCCCATCAGCTCGAGGAAGAACCGTAGGCACCTTGTTGACCAACCGCCCTAGCCGCCGAGGAGCACACCGCCGGCGACGCCGTACCGCGCCGCCGCGTCCCTCTCCCAGGCCTTCCGTCGAACACTTAGGGAGGGGGCGGATTTAGATCCCTGGGGTGGGTTGCACCGGAGGCCACACAGCGGAGTGGCCGCAGCCTACACGCCGGGATCCGCTGTGGCTGGACCAACCCAGTCGCGGCCACATGCCGGCCCACATCGCGCGGAGCCGCACGATCCCCTCGCGGGATCGCGTGCGGCGCCCACTGGGAGCGCAGCCACATGCGGGCCGCAGGGAGCCGGCCGCAGCGGATCGGGTTTCGGGGGATCCGGTGTGGCTGGGATGTTTTAAGGGGGAAAAACGTATTTCCAATTACTGAAAATACATTTTCTCTTGGAAAAATCGTAGTAAATCCATTTTATCTCCAAAAATTACGAAACCTTTTCCAGAAAATTTCTAAAATCTCGAACTACGGGTTGGGATAGTGTTTGTTCCCGTTTTGGATCTTAATTGCTCTTATTTGGATTTAAGTTGCAATAGGACCGCTGTTTATTTTCTTTTTCGCGCTACTAGGAGCAGGAGGAGCCGGAGAGCTGAGTCAGGAGTACGACTACGCCGACGACTTCGCCGCGGAGGACTACCCGACCCCAGGTTCATGCCCGACCGATTCTGAGTACCCATTAGGCATTGCTGAGTAGTATTGCTAGCGCTTTACTTTATGTATGCATGATGATGAACCTTGCACTGCCTCTTTATTTACCCTGTCCTTGATTGTCCTACTACTACTATATATGTTTATGTGGGCGTGTATGTGCGCCGAGCTTCGCGATGCATGTGTTGGGAGGGGAATAGTGGTTCTTGGCGTGTGTGGGGGTAAAAAACCGGCGGGAGAAGGCGTTTTGGGTACTTTGGCGGGGGTGAGCTCGAAACAACCGATCCGGGATCGGGGATAGGGGTGCACTCCTCAGTGCATTCCTCCCGTTACGGTTTTCGGAGCCTAGGTGTTGGGGTTTTCGTGCGCTTGGAGGACATGAGCTCGCCCCCGGTCCGAAATCGAGTGGATCAACTTGTTTATAGGACATCGTACACACCACCCCGCCGAGAGTGGGGATAGGGCCGTGTTGAGCTCGGCAAGTGCGGAACCATACCGCTTAGGATGGATAGCGGGGTATCGGTGGGGGGAGCGGTGGAGGTGAGGCCACCCTCTCGGAGCGACTCCCGTGTGGCCACACGGGAGCATTTCACGCTCCGGTGTAGTCCCTTCCGAGGGGGGGGGGGGCAACTTTGAGGGCCGGATGCGGGGATGGGTTCGTAACTACCGAGAGTTCGCCGGTAGGATGGGCTCGGTCGGCCGTACACCGGCCGGTACCATTCGGGATGGGTACGGTGTGTACACGCTCTCGCGAGTTGTTCGATCTATAGCTATAGCCGCGTCCTCGGTTATGGACACCGCCTAGAAGACATGTTCGTTCCTCATGTTTTGGGATTTCTACCTCCCCCTTATAGATGAGAGTGTGGTGAGCCGTGGTTACAGCCGGCTAGAGGAGAGAGGCTCCATCTACCTCGTCGATCCGGTTGTAATCATTGAGATGCGAGGAGAGGAAGTTCTCGCATCGCCCCTAGACAGGAGTAGGAGTTGGGACGGGTCCTCTGGGTGACCAGACGGATCCGGGATGTGTTGAGAGACTTGGGTTTCGGGATATTGATGGAGATACCTTGTTTATACTCTGCTGCTGCTGCTTAGGAAACCACAGCCGATTCCTTGTCTACTCTCTTCTCCCTTTAGATGTTAGGCCACTTAAAGCTGCATACGGTTGGTGACGTGGACCTATCCCGCTCCTTGGGGATAGACTTTGGGTGTGCAGGGTACGAGTCCGACTTCGACTGCAACGCCGACGGATGGTACGACCGAGGGATACGTCGCTTCGCTCGAGTTGCTGTGGCGGGAAGAATAAAGATGGAGACCCTTCTGAGAAGATAGCTACCGTTGCGTAGAATTTTCACTCTGATTCAGCCAAGAGGCTTGTAATGATGTACTCCATTATGGACATGTAATAAATTAATGTACTATTACCTTTATGTGATGCGATGTATGACTTTGTGTATCATTCTGTGAGACGTTCTGTACGCGATAGCCACTGATCCAGGGACTATCGCGATGGTACAGGGATTCGGGTTTTCTATGAAAATCCGGGGTTTTACACATGGCACTTTGCCATTTCTCGGAATCTGGGTCCATCATTGCTTCCGCATATGTCATAGGTTCATCATTGTCTAACAACAATATGTCACGCTCTCCCGCGATCATGAGATTGAGCTCATCAGTTGCGCGACGTGCCCTTTCAGACCTTCGTGGTTGTGTTGGTGCTTCTCTTGCCACGGGCATCTCAACTCGTTCAGCTACATTAGCATCACTTGTGAAAACTTGCCCAAGCAGCTCATCTTGAACTTCTTCAAGATACACCTTCTGTCTACATTTTTCTCTTTTTTTTAGAAAAAACTCTTTCTCTAAGAAAACACCGTTCCGAGCAATAGACACTTTGCCTTCTGATCGGGTGTAGAAATAATATCCCAAGGTTTCCTTTGGATATCCCACGAATATGCACTTGTCCGATTTAGGTGTTGATTTATCTGATTGAAGTTTCTTCACATAAACCTCACAACCCCAAATTTTCAGAAAAGACAAACTGGGAGTCTTACCAGTCCACATCTCATATGGTGTCTTAACTACGGACTTAGAAGGTACCCTATTTAAAGTGAAAGCTGCGGTTTCTAGAGCATAACCCCAAAATAACAATGGTAGGTCCGACTGGCTCATCATTGATCGGACCATGTCCAACAAGGTTCGATTACGTCGCTCGGATACACCGTTTCTTTGAGGTGTTCCAGGTGGCGTAAGTTGTGGAACAATTCCGCAACTCTTTAGATGACTCCTAAACTCATGGCTCAAATACTCACCTCCACGATCAGAATGCAAGGTCTTGATTTTCTTGCCACGTTGATTTTCTACTTCACTCGAAATTCTTTGAACTTTTCAAAAGTTTCGGACTTGTGCTTCATTAAATAGACATAACCATATCTACTTAAATCATCAGTGAACGTTATGAAGTATTGGTATCCACCTCTAGCCGTCGTACTCATTGGTCCGCACACATCCGTATGTATGAGTTCCGAGTAGTTCGAGGCTCTCTCGGAAAACCTGAGAAAGGCATCTTGGTCATCTTACCTAGCAAACAAGCTTCACATGTCTCGTAGGATTCAAAATCAAACGAAGTTAAAAGTCCATCGTTATGGAGCTTCTTCATGCGCTTTTCACTGATGTGACCCAAATGACAATGCCATATGTAGGTAGGACTTAAATCATTAGGTCGAGACCTTTTAGCACTTATGTTACAGATAGGTGAATCATCAAGATTTAAAACAAATAAGCCATTCATAATGGATGCACAAGCCACAAACATATTATCCTTAGAGATCACACAACCATTGTTTTCACTCGCAAATGAATAACCATCCTTCATCAAACATGAAGGGGATAAAATGTTTCGACTCAAACTAGGAACAAAATAACAATTATTCAACTCCATAATAAATCCTGACGGGAGGTGGAGTTGCATCGTTCCGACGCTCAATGCAGCAACTCTTGCATTATTGCCTACACGGAAATCAACTTCTCCTCGTTCCACACTTCTACTTCTTATCATTCCTTGCATCGAGTTGCAAATATGAGCAACCGATCCGGTATCAAATACCCAAGAATTAGTATAAGAATCAGCGAGGAAAATATCTGTAACATAAACATTAAGTGTACCTAAAGTGGAAGTACCCTTACTTCCCTTGCTTTTCATAGAAGCTAAGTACAACTTACAATTTCTTTTCCAGTGACCGATTTTCTTACAATGAAAACATTCAGCCTTGGCAGCTAGACTAGCCTTGGGCGCCTGGTTTGGCATTGGGATCTCATCCTTGGCCTTACCTTTCTTCTTCCAAGAATTGCCCTTCCTTTTAAAGATCGACTTGTTTTGGATCGCCATCACATGACTACTGCCCGTGCTTTTCTTAACGTTATCATCTATTGGTAAGGGGGTGCCTAGAACTCCTTCCCTTTTCTCAGCTCTGAGAACAATTCTCAGATTACGGATCCAACTCGTCAAGTTTGTTCCAGTCAACTTGTCCTTCTCAAGGACTGAATGCAAGGTAAACGATGTGGTGTTGCTAGGTGCCTTTAATCTACAACAGAATAATAAATGCAAAACACTAACACAATATATCCATGACAGAGTAAAATAAAAGAATTTACTCCCACTAAAATCAATATCCCCACATTGATACTTAGTGATTCAGAATCCACAACTAACAAGTCTACTAGTGAGCTTTTGCATCACCACTAGTAAACAAGGTAGATCGGTAAGCAACTTCTTTGCTAATCATATCACATATGACTCCTGTTGTTGGGTGACATCTCTATGTCTAGGCTCCCAACCTTTATGCCCCAAAATCCTTAACCGTTAAGATGACTTTGATAAGCAAACCAACACTTATGCGTGTAAGTATCCGATACAAACCCGTCTAGTCAAGGAAAACTAGTGGCACCCTAATTTCATAGACCCACCACTAATTGTACGAGACGTGGGACGGTGGCAAGTGTTGGGAGGGCATGTTAACTTAAAATTCCAAAGGGATCGTTCTACTCGTAACATCACACGCAAGAAAATAACATTGTCGCATGTAAAAGTAGAACGGTAAGAACGACATTCACACAGTTGTAACACGGTATGGCCTATTGTCGCATGGTGATCTCCATCTCCATTGACCTGTACATCATGTTGATCTCCATCTCCATGATCTGTGTGTGCCATCCTCCATGTGATGAGTCCTCCAAGAACTATCTAACGCATGCTAGTAATGAAAGTTACACAATCGCGTATTATATCATCACAAATTGGTACGCAGACCATTACATTAATTTTGACAATACATGTGGCTCCAGCCGTATTGCCGTATGCGTGACACGCAGGTCACGAAAAAATTACACACATGCATCACATACACATATAGGCCATACCGATCACAAAACCTGCAAAACGGATTATCGCAATTCCGACGTCCAAATTTAAAACGCCCGAAAACCCATCTTGCAAGCCGAATTTGGCAAAACTAATTTCGCTTAGACCAGCAAAGCTGGTTTATCACATGTGTAAAATTTTCTGTAGATCAATTTTCATATAGAAAACTTCTTCATCCGAGTTAACCATGAAAAGTTATGGCTGTTTTACCGAACAACATGTTTTACTCGGTTTTCCCGGCCGGTAGCGCATCCAATCCGCCGCCGCCACGCATCCCATGCGCCCGGAACTTGACCTAGCTTCGATTCGACCAATCCAATTGATCTCCTTCTCGTTGTGACCGGATTTACGTGTATCACTTAACTCCGATGGCGGAATTCCGACCGGTAGGAGTAATTCGTTACACGACCATCACGTCAAGAACACGAAGCCGATCAAAACTTTGATCTACATCCGCATATCTCCATATGCACACATCCCGAATCTAAAACTTAGCGGCTACGGCTCGATACCACCGAAAGGATACGGGGTGGCTACGCTAGCGCAAAACAAAATTTCCCCGCAAAACGAGGCTAACTGCCGCCGTCGGAGATCACGGGATTACCACTAGACGCGCGGATGCGGCGGAACCGTCTCGATGTAGACGAACGCGTCGAGGGTAGCAGGCGGTGCGGTTGCTCACGTCCTTCTTGACTTGCACGTGCGGCTCGTCCGATCCAAGTGCTCCGAAGCAGCACCTCCAAGGTATCCACACGTACGGAGAAGGAAGCGACGCACGCCGGACTGCTAGGTCCGCGAGTGCGACGAGGAGAGAGCGTTGGCGGCGCGGGCGCTACTTGAGAAAGTTGTGTCTTTTCAGGAGGGGTGTGGTCCATATTTATTGGGAGGAAAACCCCCACACCATCGTCCATTAGCAATACGGGACTAATAGATGGTGTACCCCTTCCAATACTAATGGGCTTTACAACATTTGTGGCCCATTAGGACTTTTACACCATAATGGATCAAATCCATCTGAGCCCACTAGTGGATCAAATCCAGTTGGCTCTAGGGCATATTTCCAACAAATTCATGGTATGAAGATAAGAAGATGGCTAAAATGTGAGATCCTTCATCAAAAAGGTCAAGGATAAGGTAAGGAGGGATTGTAGAACAAAAGAGGCATTAAGAAATGACCAATACTAACTAGGCTTACGTCCTACAGTCGATACAGCTCTGATACCACTCTGTCACACCCGATTTTCCGAAGGAAACCAAGTGCATACCTATATGCATGCCAGGATCAAGTTTCATGCATATAGTGACATATAAGTGAATACAGAAACAGTATCACGTAAGAAAAAGAAAGATTATCAGAGATTTACGCTAATCCTGGAAACGAAGGCTCCAAACATCACAGGCAATCGACTGGGGGTTGCATACGCTTAGCACTAGCAACATCTTCATGGCAGCTTCCTCTTTCTGAGCAACAATGTTTATAGCAAGGGTGAGCACTTGTCGTACTCAGCAAGTGTGGGGAAAAAGAATGAATGCAAAGGCTTTATAGTGGACTGGGCTATAAGCATTTAAGCAATTTTAGTTGGTCAAGTTTTATTAGCACCTGATTACTAATAAAGTATAAGTTTATACCAACCCACATTAAGCATAAGATAAGAGATACGCCATAAGCACATGGCAAGCATAACCAGAGAGAGCGATTTAAGTCCATCTTCAAGTTTAATTATCATGTGAGGGTCCAGGCCGCTCGGGCGCGGGCGGGTTGGGTCGAGCCTCGGGCTCGGCCCAATCCGGTAGATAGGTTTTGTTTTTTTCCTGAAATATATTTTCAGTGCAAAAGAATACCAGAGAAACTCCAGTAATTCGTTTAAAGCACTAAAAATACTCAAAAAATCACAAAAAAATCCAGGAAAATTCCTAGAGGTAGATTAAGACATGAACAATCCAAATAAAGCATTTGGGGCTCATGAAAAAGGATTTTAGAGCCTTCTAATAAATAAAAATAGCTCAAGAAAAATGAGAATAAATTCCAGAAAAAATCCAGAAAATTCTGAGAAGGTTTGGACAGCACCTAAACGCATTTTTGAAACCTTTTTGCACTCAAGAACCACTAGATGCATCGGCATGAATGCAACACACATAACTTTGTTTTGATTCGAAAAATCAAACAAAGGATTTTTCCTGTACTATATTCCCTGTAAAGAAAATAAATGTTGGAAAATTTTTAAAATTGTGATTGTTATTTAATTATTCTCTCTATTCACATCCTGAAATTGGAAATTTCAGGTTGTGACACTCCTTGATGAAACGCAGAATTGAACCACAGAAGAACATGAATAAAGAATTATCCGCCTCACACACAGAAAAACATGGTATGGTTCCCAAGGCGCTACGACATTGGCAATAATGTGTGGATGCATGCTTTTTCTTCGCAATATTCAACTGATCACCCATTGAAATGCATTGCTGGCAGCACACCTCAAATATACAACTCTTCAAGTCTTGTCCACCTACGAAGCACAAAGAACCAGCTCACTTTTTATTAATCAACTCTATTCCAACCTAATTTTAAAAATAAGAAAGACACACAACCAGTTCACTAACTATCGAATAAACATTCAGAGTCATTCACACTAACATAATAAGACATCTATCTATATAATTTATGGGCCTGTCTATTAATAAGAATCTAGAAAATTATAAGTTGCACCGAACAATAAATAAGATGAACTTTATTCTACACTTACTAGGCCAAAAATCCATCATGTCATTTTTTCCCTAAACTCATACAAAACATTTTACAACACCAAGGAGTAAATTCAATAACTATTACTACTCAACATACCCGCTAAATATCTGAATCCTTGACTGTAGAATGATATGATCGAAACCATCATGACATTATCTTCAATCCTGCATCTAGACGCGTACTTTTTGTATGGTTGAAGCTATCAATCAGAGCAAAAAACAACGGTCCAGCTGCCTGCTCAAAAAACGTAAAGAGAGCAACATGTCGTTATTCAGCCAATTGTTACATATAAGAAACCTATACAACCAGTAAATATGACAAACTTGAAGGACCGATACGGCGAACCAGAGAGGGGGGGGGAGTGAATGGGAGCTGATAAAAATTCTTCTCGAAGGAGATGAAACCTCCAACAAGACGAACGCGGCTTCCAACACACGTCTCTGACTCACTACCAAGGTTGGTCAAGCCCACGTAGCCACTAGAGCGCCACTGGACCTAGGAACCAACACACCACCTTCCGACCCGAGAAACGCAGCGGAAAAACCAAACCTCGAGTCTACAGACCCACACCGGTCAGACCGGTGAGCACCACCGGTCAGACCGGTCCCTGCTGGTGAAACTGAGCAACTTCCACTAAGTGGCTCTACACCGGTCAGACCGATGAGACGCACCGGTCAGACCGATGGCAGCCAGAAAGCCCCCAAGGCACCAAACAGGCCAACCGACCACCAAACGGACCCAAACTCGAAACAGCAGCAACACGGGACAACAACGAACTCACCAAGACGTTCACCCGAGCAAAAACCCACAAGGGCTCGCACCGGTCAGACCGGTCAAGAGCACCGGTCAGACCGTGTAGCTCGGCGGCTCGGGATGAACAAGACCCGCGGGTCAACTCCCCCCAAATCCAAATCTTGATCTCTCGAATCACTCCACGGACTTGAACAAGACTTTGGGGATATCAGGAACACCTCATGAGGAGTCCATAGCCAAGTTTAATCCCACCAAATCTCGTCCAAAAAGGAGGAATCGAAGAAATCCCGCCGAAAGCACTTCCAACCCAAGAACTCAACAAACCCCAAAATCGAGCATTTTTACTCACGGATTTGGGAGGGAAATCACATCCCAAAGAACCACGAAGAGTTCCCACAAATTTCCCCCATCAAATCCCCAAGAGAAAAGTCCCGAAAACAACCCAAAGAAATCACCGAGAGAGGGCTCCGAAAATCACCACCAAGAACAACCGGGGAAAACACATCCAAACCTTGAGGAACCACGCCGAATCATCTATACATGAGACAAAGGTTCGTACAAGGTCTAGCAAGCCGCCCGATCATCCATCCCTCTCTACAAGATCTCTCCGTGAAGCTCTCTTGCTAGTCCTAGAGAAAACCTAAGGAAAATAGGTGGAAAATAGGAAAACTAATGAGCTAGGGTTCCAAGAGTTGGTCGCCATCCTCTCACCTCTTGGGTTATATGGAGGAAACCGAATGTCTAAAACGCCCTTCTCTACTAACTAGGGATACAAGCCCCTCAAGGGCGGATTTGGAATTCTTGATGTCTTCACCATCGGACGGATGCCGGCGACCGCACCTCGCGTAGTCTCGACGCAAGCCATGTGATCCCGACGCGTGTCCTCCGCTTCGAAGTATCCGGACCGCGTCGTCGCACACCGGTCGACCGGTGCTCCTCACCGGCCGGACCGGTCCCCACCGCCGGGGACCGGTCGGACCCACCGGTCGACCGGCCGGCGCCGCTTGCGGCTCCGTCTTCGGTTCTCCCGGTCTTGGCTTTGTGGATCAACCAAGGAACCCGGTGGTTTTCTCGGTGAACCACCGGAAACCCCGCGAACTCGGTGTAGCCTCCGCCAATCTCCACTCATGACTTGGCTCCCACGTAGTCCCGGCTCGACCTTGGTTTTGAGGCTCAACCAAGAAACCGTCCACGACTTCATCTTGCTTGTTCATGCCACCATGCGGCCCGCACTTGACCCCCGCCGGCCATCGGGTCCCTCGAACGAAGCCTACTTGTCTTCTCCACACCCGGAGGCCTCACCGACGACGACCTTTCGCGCTTGTTCTTCACCCGCACCAACACGAGTCAAGCCGCAACCCGCACCCGCAATACTTAGCCAAGAATCGGTCCACACAACGTTGTCAATCACTCATCACACAAGGAAGCGACCATCCACCGGTCCTCGAACCACACATGGTCCTCAATCTCCCCCTTGATGAGTGCATTGACAACACCCACACGAAAGTAACAAGAGAGAAAAGAAAAAGAAAAGAAACGAACAAAAAGAAACTCCAACAAGCGATCGAAAGCCAAACAAAGGCAAAGAGCAAGATCACTTGAAGAAGACAAGTCTCGGACCCCTTAGGCAAGGGCAACGGCTCGACACATCCGAGACAAAACAAAGCTCAAGCAAAGAGCACAAACCACCGAAACAAAGCTCGAAAAACCACAAAGAGCTCCCCCTGCACACATGCAAGCTCCCCCTGAACCAATGCAACTCCCCCTGGACGAATGCATGCAAACCACTTGAAAACAGGACAGCTGCAGCACTTTCAGCTCACACCGGTCAGACCGGTCATCACCACTGGTCAGACCGGTGCCTAACATGTGTACAGGACCAGCACTCACACCGGTTCCTGAATTCCGAGCCATTATCACTGCGGATAGCTCGTATGGCATCTCCGTGCCTCTCGTTCCTCAACCTCAAGACTAGATCTCGAACAAAACCAAATGTCTCCCCCTTCTCCTCAAGAAAGAACAGCCACGCATACCGAGAATAGTCGTCCACCACAACAAGGACATACCACTTCCCACCCGCAGATCGCACACGAGCCGGGCCAACAAGGTCCATATGGAGCGGCTCGCATGGACGCTCGGTCATCACATCGGTGAGAGGCGGATGAGAAGAGGCCACCATCTTGGCATGCCTACACGGAGCACAAACCAACTCTTTCTCAAGCCTCAGCCGTGGCAATCCTCGGACCAAATTGAGTTTACTCAAGCGTGACAAAAGGTCAAAGCTCAAGTGACCCAACTTCCTATGCCACTTCCACAACTCACTCGAAGAACCAGCCAAGAAACAACGCTCCACACCCGAAGACTGAGAAAAATCAGCACGAAACACCTGACCCTCGGGAACGACCATGCAAACAAGGTCTCCTCGAGAGTCCACAATCCGAGAACCACCTGGCCGAAACAACACCTCAAAGCCCTCATCCAACAAGCCGGGACACGAAAGCAAATTGTACCCCCGGCGATTGAACAAGAGCAACACGCCTCGAGTGATCTTGTCACTCACTTTGATCTCACCTTCCGAAAGCACACGCCCACGCCCATTGTCCCCAAAAGTGATGTACCTCTTCGTCACCACCGGACGAGACTTGAGAACCACCCCCCCGTCTCCGGTCATATGCCTCGAACAACCGGAGTCAATCAACCAAATGTTCTTCAAGTCTCCCACCTGAAATTCAAAAATAGGCACGTGAGCGAACAAACGACTCAGCACTAGGGTTAGTACCAAAGGAGGAAAACCAGTGCCGAGCCATTTGCTCGAAAGTGGGGTTAGCACCAACCAAAGCATCTCTCCTACCAAAACTACCTCCACGAACACCACCACGGTAACCACCCTGAGGGAACCACCCCTCTCTGCCTGGAGGAGGACCAAATCCATGCAAGAAGGCCCGTGGAACGTCCTTCCTCTCCAACTCAAAGCCACGACTCCTCCGATCCCCGTATTGAGCACGAGGAGGAGAACGCCTAGCAAACTGACCACCTGTACCCTTTCCAGCCCAACCACCAGAACCACGACCACCAGAAACAAACCTCGCACCTGTACGAGCTCGAAACCCAAACAAACCGTTCTGTCCGGCTCGCACCGGTCCGACCGTGCCCCACACCGGTCCGACCGGTGTGACACAGGCGCAAGCGGCACCACCTGCAGCCTTCTTCTCTCCCCAAGCCCGAACCGTCCTCACAATCGCCTTGCCCCTGGGCATCTGCATACGAGGCTCAAGTACACCATCGGAAGGGTGGTACTTGTCCTTGTTAGCCCACTCCTTTGCCATTCTCTCCTCTCGCTTCCTCTTGAAGCAAAACTCCTCCTTATGGCCATCTCTCCCACAATAGCCACAATGGAACCTCACAAGCTTAGGCTTAGGCTGGGGATGTGGCTGCTCATTTGGTTTCTATCCACTCAAGCCCTCCACCGGTTTCTCACCACTAGCCTTCTCACTCTCCTTCCCAAAGAACACTTTCCCCGAAGTGCTCACAAACTTGATAGGCTTTTGTAGGTCATTTGTGGGTGTAGGAAACACGGGTGGAGCTGGGGTTGTGTCTAGTCGGTTCCTTAGATGGTTAGGTTTTGGAGGGAAATCATTTTTGTGGTGGGTTTTTGGTGGCTCAGGGATATTCTCTCCACTTCCTTCACCAACCTTGTTTGCCCCAAGCCCCTCACCATCTTGCCTCTTAAAGGCCTCGATCATCATCCTCAACTGAGGCTCATGACCGGACAACCAACCCATCAACTTCCTCAAATCATCATTCTCATCCCGCAAACGATCAACATAATGTGCAAGCTCCAAATTTTTCAATGCATGCATTTCACGGGTAGAGCAAGATGTAGGCATGGGTTCCTTCAATTTAGCCTCGAGCAAACTAGTGTAAGCATGCATCTCATCAATCTTAGCATGCAAAACGGGGCAAGAAGTGCAAGCACCTAGCAAAGCGGGTCTAGACTTAAGCTCGACCACTTCAACCCTAAGCACATCTAGTTCCTCACACTTGGAGGCATGCTTCTCCTTGAACAAAGCAAGATCAGCAAGGAATATAGAGCAATCAAGACAATCATTCTCATCGAAACAACAGGGCTAGCCTTAAGCGAATCAATCTCAAGCTTGCTATCAAGCACCCGTGTCTCTAGCTCAGCCACTCTAGTCCTAGCATCCTCGAGTGAAGCCCTAAGCTCTTTCCTCATTTTCTTGGCCTCTCTAAGCATGTCATCACGATTATCAAGCAAAGAGCCAAGCCTCTCATTCTCCTGGCGCAAGAAGGGAAGTTCATCACGCACCTCGTCATCAGACTTAGAGTCCGAGTCGCTCTGTGTGCTCTTCTTGCTGCCGGAGCTCAGCGCCATGGTGCAGAAGCCATCTCTCGTGAAGCAGCTCAGCCCGCTCAGGTTCTTGGACGACTTCTTGTTCTTGCGACAATCTCCCTCGTCTTCACTGCTGCTCGAGCTCGAGGTGGAGTACGCGGAACTGGAGTCGATGTCGCTCGCTCCAACCATCGCTCGGGCCTTGCCTCGGCCCTCCTTCTTCCTCGATCGCCGCTCGTCCTTGTACTTGTTCTTGTGCTTGCTCTTGTGGTCGCGCCTCGAACGGTACTTGCCATCGTTCATCCTCGGCTTGTGCTTGTAGTCGTCCTTGTTCTCGGCCTTCTCCGGAAGTCGGCGACGAAGTGTCCCGCTTGCCGCACCGGAAGCAGGTCCTCGTGTTCCTCCTCATGTTCACACGGTTCTCGTGCAGCCTCTCGAACCACCTCGTCAACAGCGCCAGCTCGTCCTCTCCAAGGTCATCAAACTCCTCATCTGGCATAGACATCAAAGAGGAAAACGAGAACATCCTGGTGGATGGGTTAGTGTTAGCCTTTCCTTTCGAACCACCAACGAGGGCAAAACTATGGGAATCAGTCGGTCCCTCGAGCTTGGCAGTCATGCCCCTATCCACCTCAGCCGACTTGAGCTTCGAGAACAGCTCGTTCACCGTCAGAGTGTCATACTTCTCCGACTCGACAATAGCCTCGAACTTTCCGCCCCATATCGTACGATCCAAAGAGTGTAAGAGCTTGACCGCTCTATCATGATCATCGTACGGGAGCACGTCCACATTGGCTCTCATGTTGTTCACCACCACCGTGAACCTCTGAAACAAGGCATCGATGGACTCACCGGGGAGATGAGTGAAGTTCTCGTACTCTCTCCGGTAGGTCGCATACATACGTGCCTGAACCTGGGTGTTCCCAACATGAGCCTCCTTCAACACCGTTCAAATCCTACAAGCCAAGTGCTCGGTGTGCACCCGATCGAACTCAGGCTGACACAAAGCACGAAACAAGTAGTCGACCGCCTTATTGTTGGCGTCGAAGGCGTCCCCTCGATTCCCCGGAGCGAGGAAATCAGCCGGCGGGACATAACTCTGTGTCCACCGTGACATCCCAAAGGATCTGACCCTTTCCGCGGAGAAACGCACCCATCCGCTTGCTCCACATCTGGTAGTTCTTGCCATCGAAGTGTGGAGGACCCGAACCCCGTTCCTGGTACGCCATCCTTGGATCTTAGACTAGTTAGAGTCAACAAAGATCCGAACCGGCTCTGATACCACTTGAAGGACCGATACGGCGAACCAGAGAGGGGGGAGTGAATGGGAGCCGATAAAAATTCTTCTCGAAGGAGATGAAACCTCCAACAAGACGAACATGGCTTCCAACACACGTCTCTGACTCACTACCAAGGTTGGTCAAGCCCACGTAGCCACTAGAGTGCCACTGGACCTAGGAACCAACACACCACCTTCCGACCCGAGAAACGCAGCGGAAAAACCAAACCTCGAGTCTACAGACCCACACCGGTCAGATCGGTGAGCACCACCGGTCGGGCCCGGTCCCTGGCCGGTGAGCCGAGCAACTTCTACTAAGTGTCTCTACACCGGTCGGACCGGTGAGACGCACCGGTCGGTACCGATGGCGGCCGAGAAAGCCCCCAAGGCACCAAACGGCCAACCGAGCCACCAAACGGACCCAAACTCGAAACGGCGACAACACGGGACAACAACGAACTCACCAAGACGTTCACCCGAGCAAAAACCCACAAGGGCTCGCACCGGTCAGACCGGTCAAGAGCACCGGTCAGACCGGTGTAGCCTGGGCAGCTCGGGATGAACAGCACCCGCGGGTCAACTCCCCCAAATCCAAATCTCGATCTCTCGAATCACTCCACGGACTTGAACAAGACTTTGGGGATATCAGGAACACCTCATGAGGAGTCCATAGCCAAGTTTAATCCCACCAAATCTCGTCCAAAAAGGAGGAATCGAAGAAATCCCGCCGAAAGCACTTCCAACCCAAGAACTCAAGAAACCCCAAAATCGAGCACTTTTACTCACGGATTTGGGAGGGGAATCACATCCCAAAGAACCACGAAGAGTTCCCACAAATTTCCCCTATCAAATCCTCAAGAGAAAAGTCCCGAAAACAACCCAAAGAAATCACCGAGAGAGGGCTCCGAAAATCACCACCAAGAACAACCGGGGAAAACACATCCAAACCTTGAGGAACCACGCCGAATCATCTATACATGAGACAAAGGTTCGTACAAGGTCTAGCAAGCCGCCCGATCATCCATCCCTCTCTACAAGATCTCTCCGTGAAGCTCTCTTGCTAGTCCTAGAGAAAACCTAAGGAAAATAGGTGGAAAATAGGAAAACTAATGAGCTAGGGTTCCAAGAGTTGGCTGCCATCCTCTCACCTCTTGGGTTATATGGAGGCAACCGAATGTCTAAAACGCCCTTCTCTACTAACTAGGGATACAAGCCCCTCAAGGGCGGATTTGGAATTCTTGATGTCTTCACCATCGGACGGATGCCGGCGACCGCACCCTGCGTAGTCTCGACGCAAGCCATGCGATCCCGACGCGTGTCCTCCGCTTCGAAGTATCCGGACTGCGTCGTCACACACCGGTCGGGGACCGGTGCTCCTCACCGGTCGGGCCGGTCCCCACCGGTCGGGCCGGTCGGACCCACCCCGGTCGGGCCGGTGCAGCGGCTGGCTGCGGCTCCGTCTTCGGTTCTCCGGTCTTGGCTTTGTGGATCAACCAAGGAACCCGGTGATTTTCCGGTGAACCACCGAAACCCCCGCGAACTCGGTGTAGCCTCCGCCAATCTCCACTCATGACTTGGCTCCCACGTAGTCCCGGCTCGACCTTGGTTTTGAGGCTCAACCAAGAAACCGTCCACGACTTCATCTTGCTTTGTTCATGCCACCATGCGGCCCGCACTTGACCCCCGCCGGCCATCGGGTCCCTCGAACGAAGCCTACTTGTCTTCTCCACACCCGGAGGCCTCACCGCGACGACCTTTCGCGCTTGTTCTTCACCCGCACCAACACGAGTCAAGACGCAACTCGCACCTCTGCAATACTTAGCCAAGAATCAGTCCACACAACGTTGTCAATCACTCATCACACAAGGAAGCGACCATCCACCGGTCCTCGAACCACACATGGTCCTCAAAACTGCTAATTATCCTCATAAGCAGTAATCAAGACCTATTGTGATGGCCCCTACCTCGCCCGGTAAAAGAAGATCCACTGCGAATAACCCCGCAAATTCCCACATGGTACAATGTGTTTGGTTCAGCTAGCTAAGTACATGACGCCTCGTGTTTGATTCCCAATAATAACAAACCTCCCCATGAGGGCGAAACTGCTTCAACCAAATGTTAACAAAATATCACATATCCATATCAGCTAATTACCTAACCACTTCTAATACGACTTTCCATAACAACTCCACTACATAATCAGACATAATACCTTGCTTTTGCTAAATAAACACCCAGTCAAGTCATCAAAGTCGGACAATGTATCAGCTAGTATCATTGATGTCATTGTAGTTTAACCGAAATGGGACACTCGTGGGAAAGAGTTATGTTGTAGTTTTAAGACGCCTGCGTCTATGTTGTCCAAATAAAGAACCTATACACATAACATAATTCCATTAATATACCATCACGCAAATACATCCTATCGGTAAACTCACATGTAATATATTTGCTTTTTGTGACATGTGAGCAAAGTTGTACCTGCAAGAATAAGCTACAACCAGTAATACTATATGCTTCACAATTTCCCCTTATATCAGACTTCACCTTAACCACCGCATCAAATAGGCGGTATATCCCATACTCACACCAATCAAATGTGTGAATTGTGTATGGATCCACAAGAGCCTCCCGATAATCAAATGATGTGTGGTCATATTTAGTCCCTAGTGACAAAATCATTAAAACTACATATATGACAAATGCTCGTTTAAATGCATTTTCCTCTTCTATCGTCATCGTAGACCCGTATTCACGCTCAACTACTTCCTAAACAAACTTGATACTTCTATAATCTATCAATTGGGTGCCCAGGTATCCATCCATCACCTTACTGATGACTTCCTCCTGTGTCATTGACAATTGAGACACTAGCTGGCCACCACAAGGTATGCCGAACACACGAGCCACATCCTCCTTGTCAAAGCTTATCATCCTTGTACAATCAATGACCATTGTCCGTACTACTCATTACCCACAAGGCGAACCTCCTATTAATTTGCCTCAAAGGAGGAAAGTGCAATATACCTCCAAACCTAATAGCCTCTACCAATGACTTCTTCTTCTCACAAAATTTCGAAATAACATCATATACATGCTTGATTGTTCCCTTGAATGACACATAACTTGGACTCAATATTTGATTCCTCCTTTGTGTGTTCGAACTGCATCCACCATTTGTACTGACAGGTGATCCGATCTAAGCAAGAGAACATAGTGTAGGAAAAAACACCAATAAGCCACACATCTGAGAAATTGAAGCCACAAAAAGAAATAGGTCCCAACACCTGACCAGCAAAATTGATGACTCTAAGCACGTCACAAGAAGGGATACAATCAAACAATCAATCTAACTATATTCTACACTGCAAAATTGTGACGCCCTAGGTTTTTAATTAACCCTAATCATCGGTCAACTCTGCGGACAATGGTCAAATCACGGTCAACCTGGGTCCTCACCTCGAATAACTCACCAACCAACTCTAATGACACCATTGATCAAGTGGACACACATGTGTGGACAACCCATGGTCAAAGTCTTGGTCAAACCCCACCTAAACCCTAGTGACCCTAGATGTCTTCCAGAACTTTTGCCGCGTTCTCCAAAATTCACCTAAACAATTAAAAGTCTACCTTTATGAAAATTGTCCAACTTGTTGAGGTACACAACTTTCACGTAGATTGGCATTTCAAATTTTGAGTGGAAAAAGGTGAAAAACTTGCCCAAAGTACAGTACCTCCTGTTCACTGAAATTGAGTGGCATTCAAAGTTGACAAACTTGTTGTGCCAAATCTATTGAGAACCCCATATGGCCTTTGTGAATGTTGTAGGGGGTAATGAGATCTACAACTTTCGTATTCATCGTTTGGTACACTTCAATTCAAGAATTTGGAGTTTTTGGTGCTCAAACAGGGACTCAGCAAACAAACTTGTGTCGGTCGCGCTCTGCGCCGCGACGCCGCGCCCGCGCCCCTCGGCGTTCGCGCACGTGCGTCGCCCGAGGCGACCTTCGCCCAAGGCGGGGCGCCGTCCCCGGGCCGCGTAGCTTCCGAGGTCCGCCCGCGCCCCACGACGTGCGGGAGTTCGCGCCCGCGCCACGCGCGGCGCGCCACGTGCGCCGTGTTGGCCGGCCGCCGCGCACCCCTCGGTCGGCGGTCCGCCCCGACCCCCCGCCCTCGTGCGCCGTACTACGGCGGGACATCACGCCGTCGTCACCATTGGTCGGGCCGCCCCCTATTTAAGCGCTCGCCCCCTCCTCCTCGCGCCGCGACCTCGCTCCCGCCGTTCCACCGTGCCGCCATGGCCGCCGCCCGGCAAGCCGTCGCCTTGCATCGCCTCTGGGCCACCGCGCACGTGAGTAGCTTCCCTAGGACCGCCGCCGGCCATTGCCGTGCGCCGCTCCGGCAGCTCCTCCGCCCCAACTTCGTCTATCTCCAGGCCCTAGGTGAGCACGTGGTCGTGCCCCACCGCTTCCCTGGTCGGGAGCGCGGCTGGCTCGCCGGAATTCGGTCGGCGCCACCGCCTCCCCATGCCAAGGCCCTGATTGCAAACCCTCTGGTCTTTCTAGGGTGTTTCCTGTAAACTAGGGGTATAGTTGTGATGTTTCAAATCTTTGCAGGGTCCTTAGTGCAAAAGGGTAACTTCAATAGTATAGCCATATTGCTTGATCTTGTAACTTCTCTAGAAAATCGTAGAAACTTTGGAAAATTGCAAACTTAATTTTGCTAGATTCCAGGTGAGGAGCACTACAACTTGTTATACTCACCTAGGATGTTTCTGGACATTTTTGACATGAAAAATAGAAATGTGAAAAACCTAGATCTGTGATATCTCAAAATTTATAGGTACTCTGTATCTAATTTTTGGATATGTTGTGTGTGATGTTATGACTAGCTCCTGTACCAAAAGTTGCACAAAGTTATGATGTAAATCTTTTTATATGAATTGTTTTCCATTTATGCAGAATCTGTCTAGATGATTTTGTAGCTAAAATATATATGTTTTTGTGCCCAACTTCTGCATGCTGTCTTGTTATGCCAAGTTACATCTCTGGTGAATTAAGCACAATTTTTGAATGATCAGAATTATTTATTCTTAATTTATACATGTTTTCCTTTGTAAATTAATAATGCAAGATCAGTAGTAGTTCTAGGTGTACTTGCTGCTTTCCTAGGCTGTTTTAGGACCAGAGAACATGTGTGAGGAAGTTTGGAGCATTTGGATGCTTATTTATGTTTGTGTGCATTTAACTTGTTTTGCTAAGCTAGCTTTTGTTAAGTTCAAGACAATTATTTTTCTAGCTTTCCAAACATTGCAAGTGTGTTCAGTGGCTTAGTATAGATGTTATGATGTTTAAGAAACCCTCCACTGAATTTTTAATGATTTATTGTTAAATAAAAGTTTTGGAGGCCTTTTATAGATTAATGTTTTTGATTAAATTAGGAAAATGTCTTTTTAATTCTTTTACCCCTTTTGTGAAGTGTTGTCAAACTTACTTAAGAACTAAGAATACACCCTTATTGTTTAAAGAATTAAATTGTAAATATTTATCGTTGTACACACCTTTACTAGTGAAAGGTGAAGTATTAAATCTTCACATGAAATAACAACTGTAACAAGAGAGACATTAATTAAAGTGTTAAGGTAAAAGAATAAAACACATATCGATAATAACTTCATAAAAAGAAATTAATAATTAATTATTTGTTAAGATGAATATGGCCAACAAGAGTTGGATAAGATAAATAATCTATCACATCATCTTAACCCTGCATTGCATTCTGTGTAGATCTTCCTAACGGGGACTACTCGCTCGTCCCGGAAGCCGAGGAAGGAGAAGCGGAAGCTGCACTGCAGTACGTGGAAGAACTCGACGACACCCAGGGTGCTTAGGCTAACCTTGCTGACGAAGGCAAGCCCCGGTGCATCTGACCCAGTTTTCAAATTTGATATACAATTATCTATGGATGCTTGTGCATTTAAGTTCAGGAGTTGTATGGAACCTTAGATGCATGATCCCTAAGTACCTGTGTCCTTACTAGTATGTTAGGTCGATAGCTGCTAAGCTATAGGACCGTTACAAGTCGGGCGATGATGTCACTCGCGAGAATAGGTTCCTAGATAGGAATCATAAGATCTCCTTAAATGCATTGCTCATGTGGTAAGAGCACGGGATGTGGACTCCGGTCCAATGGCTATCGTGGGTTAAGTGTTTAAACGTACTAAGCACTTGTCTGGAATGGGACCGGTAAGCCTAGTACCTTAATGAGGCGGCAAGGGATCTTACTATTACTCATCTTGGGATGCGTCTCACGGCTAGCTACCGGTGGTGTATGGTGAGTCCGGGTGCCTCGCGGGGTATGCCGGATAGCCTGCACCAAAAACTGTAAGATTCAATCTCGACCCGAAGAGTTTTGGGAACCGTTTGGTGGTTGTCCTCGCGGGGGCATTCCACCGTGTGTTTAGGTCTACCTTGCAAGGTTTGAATCAATCGATTGTCGGCCTCTCACCGTTATCTGAGACTACTTACTCCACTAGCCATGAGATCCCTAATGATGGAAGTTGATGAATTTTATGCTTGATTAATTGTATGTACAACCTTGTCTGTACTAGTTGGCTGATTTAGAAAAGAATAAACCCACTAGAACTTGTGCTAAAATATTGAAAGTAAGGACATACTCTTTGTTACTTTTCATCAAAAGAAACCCAGTGGCCATAAAGCCTTTCATGTCTAGAGTTGGTGAAGTAGTTATCACCGATGGGTAAGTCTTGCTGAGTATTAGTATACTCAGCCTTGCTATAATTTGTTGCTCCAGGTAATGTCTTTGGTGATGTGTGGCCCGGAGAGTTCTCGCCCGGCTGGGAGCTGGAGTGGGTGGAGGATGACGGATGAAGGCATCATGGTGGGCCTCCCATGATGTTCTCGCTTTCCGCTTAGTTAATTCCACTGTTTTAAAAACTCTGAACCGCGTTGTTGTGCCAAAGACTTCGTTTTGTAATAATTAAACCATTCGGGGTAAATTTCGGATATTAATTATGTTGTATCTCTGGACTCGCCTTCGTGTGAGTTTTAATGCATATATGTCGATCCTTGTTGCTTTATAAGTGATTTACCGGGCGTTAACCCGGCGACTGACGACAGGATGATACTTTAGTGCTGCTTAGTGACCAAAGCGGATTGGCTTAGGCGGTAGTACCATATTTTCCTGGGCGGGTTGTCACAAAAATATACCACAAATAGAGATCCTACCTCGCATGAGGCACGCGAGCGTTTCTAGCGGCGGCTTCCATCTCCCTTGCTTGTCATCTCAACGAGTAAAACAACCGCTGTCTACGTTGAATCCACCTCACACCTCCACCAGCTACGCAGAACTCCTTCCAATGAGGGTCACCGCTAGCACCAGCGCCCATCAGAAAACACGGCCGCCACACGGTGACGCGCTCTGCCACCGACCACCCCCACCCCTCCAACCGCTCTGAGCACCCGAGCAACGATCCGGCAAGAACAATATAGATCGAGACAACCTCTAAACACCGCTGACACAGAGCAATCAGTTGGCGGCGGATCCATCGTCCATCCAAATCGGCGGCGGAACCCTAGATCGAAACCTACCGAAGCTGGTGGAACACTCCAGCCTACACCAGACTCTGAGTTGACCAACATATGGTGGGCCCCATTTACTTGCCGCAAAATACTCCATCCGTCCCAGAAAGACTGTTCATATAACTTTCAAAATTTGTCCCACAAAGAGTGTTCTTTTAGCTTGTGGTAAATGCTCTTCTCATTAAACTAACACAAGTACCAAGGAAATATTACATTGAGAGACACATGGAGCCAATGAAATGCTGATTTGATGTCTCTTTTCAACTTCCAATGCATATTAATTAGAGGTAACAAGATCATTTGTCACAACTACTGGCATGTCCTAAATTTTCTAAACGAACGGTCTTTTTGGACGGAGGGAGTAGTATACAAACTCCCGTCCCGCACACGGGCGCGTCGCCTGCTGGTGTGAAGAGGGTTACCGGACTACTCCCTTCGTCCCACATTAACTGCACCCCAACGATTAAAAAAATTTCAAATTAACCGGACCATATGCTAGTTTGTGTACAGATCCTAGGCTACTAGGTGGACCGGCTGCAGGGTATAAAATCGAACCGTGTGATTCTAGACCCTTCTCAGCCACTCGCGCCACTCGCCCATCGTCAAGCTATGTTAAAAAATAGTTGATGCTTCCAGAAATCCTCCTTTTCCAGGAGCTGCAGGCTCGCTGCACAGCCGCATCTGGGCGCCCTGCTTCTTGGCTTATCGGCCATGCGCAATAAGTGATTTTTCTTCCGAACAAAACAAATTTATCAAGCAATAGTGAGAATCAATAGTGATCTTTCTCCTCGTAACAAACCAATAGATCGGTACATCAGCCACTAACCAACCGAACAGGCTGCATTTCTTATAGGGGCAAAAGCGTCATTTTAACAGCTATCTTGGTTTCCGTGCTCAACTCTAGTGTTGCACATAATATGGGACGGGGGAGTATTGGGTACGTACTGTGCGATTACCCCAAACCATAAGTTGTTAGCGCGGCAGTGGGGTCAAGTGATTCGGGCTGCACAAATCTTAGCATCCCATCCAACGGCAATGGTAGGTATGGGTAGGTAAGCCTTGTGGTAGGAGAACATTCACCAGATTCAGGGTCCCCGCCTTTAACGCTGCTGCGACGCCCTCGGCCGTCATCGGAGTCTCGTCGTTGTGGCTCCCGTCCGATGCCGACCGATCGTCTCGAGCCGCCGTCGACGCCGACGCCTGGCACATGCCTCTGTGTGCTGGTGATTATTCTTGATTGCCTCGATCGCTTTGCCGTGGAACGCGCAGAAAAGCACAGATTTAACCAGTAAGACGTCTGTATATTTTGTTACTGCGAGCTGATGTTTACAATAAGCCTCTAATAGCGAGATAATAGGCAGGGACTGGTTCACGATTTAAAGGAAACATCTTTTCGTGGTTGCTTTGGTCGAGGTCTCTGTTTACTTTGGATTTCTGTTCACTATCTTTTTTCCTGTTTCAATTTTCTTTTATAAAGTGCACCAGCGGTCCCTAAACTTGTTATGGTGTCATCCCGATCCCAAACTCGCAAAATGCTCATCTAGGTCCTCAAATTTACCAATTGTGTCATATGAGTCCCAAATCTACTTAAACAACTCATTAAATCTACTTAGGCCGTGGGACCGGGCCATGCTCCTAGGGACCTCGCGGACCGCCAGGAGCAACTCCGTCGCGGGAGCGGGTGGGCACTAGCAGCCGCGCCGGTAGGCGGGAGCTACTCCGCCGCGGCCTCGCGGGCGGGTGGGCACCGGAGCTGCTCCGTCGAGACCTCGCGGGCGGGCGCAGCGAGCAGTCCATAACGACTTCGCTGGCTCTCGGACTTGGGCTGCGTTGGACGGGGTAGGGTGGCATGGCGGCGCAATGATTTCAGCCGGCGTCCTATGTTCTCCAGGAGCAACGACGCCATCAATAGGGCGACGGCGGCGCCGGAGCATAGGTCCCACAGTCTAAGTAGATTTAATAGGTTGTTTAAGTAGATTTGGGACTCATATGACACAATTAACACATTTGAGGACGTAGATGAGCATTTTGCGAGTTTGGGGACCGGGATGACACAGTTTAGGGACGGCTGGTGCACTTCACTTTTTTTTTTCTATATATATATAAAGGCAACAGTCTTACGGAAAACTGAAGGATGCGATGCCAGCTGAGAGTGTCCAAATGATGCTCAATGTGCCCATTTCAGACGCTGCAAATGCTTGGTTTCTAATCTTTCTACTCCCAGCCTCCCTTATTACACTCTGAGCATGTAGCTCCATAAAGCTATGACGCCTTGGCATTGGCAAGTACTACCGAACAAATGAATGTTAAGCATAATAAAACCAGCATAGAGCCGGAGATGACGAGATGCCAAAACAATGTCACTAACAGCGGGCAAGAGCACAAGGGTAATCTTAAACCGGTGGACTCGATGCCAGACATAATCTGGTGAGCAACTCCACATCAGCACTCAGAGGCGAGGATAAATCGCAATCCAGAGTCACGGACATCAGATCAGAGTATCAGACATACATGGTCATACAACAGTACAGTAGAAACATAGCTTGCACTATCTAAGGTTACATGACCTAAGGTCATGGATAGAATATAGGATCCAGTAAATCCACAATGTCCTAGCTAGGTTAAGCCTTCATGTCTAAATGACAGCCATCATAACGCACATACACTTCACCAAACAGATGGATGTGCTCTCCGGCGCCAAAATCACCACTCCCACCTGCGTCAACAATGCAAAGTGCCATAAGAGAAAGGAACTACATAATAAGCAAGTAAATGTCACACATGTTCATGGAAATCTCAAAATAATGATTTATTACTGCAAAGAATGGAACAAAGCACCACATTATCATTAAACTAGCATGCTGGTGAGTGATGCCATGTTACCTTCTCATGCAAGGGTGCCTGAACAGGCCAAAGTACTTGTGGAGATGCATGATCCATTGCCAAATGCAAAAATGACATCAAAATTAACTATGCCAAATCACATTTTTATTCCAATACAATAGTCTGAGGCTGAGAGCTTGAGTGTGTTGGCAATTCTTGGTTATCCAGTAGCATACATCCTTTCCCGTAAACATATCTAGATTTACCACTTCCTGACACTAGACTATCAGCAGGTGTTTCTGCCCGCCTCCCCCGGACAGCGGACTAAGGCCTAAGCATTTGGTCAGCCAAGAACTCATCTGAGGAACGGGTCACTTTGCCTACGTCAGTCATGACTAAATTGCTTTACTACATGATGCTTGACCCTCAACCAACATGATTGGCCAAGGCTGAGCTTGACAGTACAAAGAGAACACTCTTTTGCAAAGGAAAATACAATTCAAAGGAAGTGCTGCCTGGTAGCATGGGAACAATTTTCAAACATAGAAAATAAAACCATATTGGTTTGAGGAATCTAGCAGAGCAAAATGAGAGCCTTCTCCACAAATTCATATGCAAAATTCATGATCAGGCAGCAACCCATGGGTAGAGTGCATTTGCAAAATGCAATAAATAACTCATGGATCAGGTGATCCAAATGATACTGCCCAACAAAATACAACAACATAGCCATTCAGTCCTAAGAAAGTCTAGAGTTGAAACCAAACAAAATAAAAAAAGAAATTTTGTGCTATCTAGAATAATATATAGAGTTTACTAACATAATCATGGGTAAGCGTTTTTTTTCTTTCCGAACGTGGAAGACATCTTTGCCATGCGTGTATAGTCGTTGTTTTTTGCATGTGGAACAACAGAATATGGCAGCGGCAAAGCATAGGAGTATGTTGATGTAGAGTATTACTGTCCAGCAACTGAAGAAAAATTTGCAAGGGAGATGATCTGTGAGGTCGAACACTAATCACCGATATATGTGCAGCCATTATCTTATAACTCACCATTTAAGAACAGAGTGCTAAAATCACTCTGACTCCTCCTCATATGAATCCAGGGGTTCAGATGCTCGCTTATGATCGAGTTGTGCACAAATGATTGTACATAAATGTTGAACATATGTATAGTCATAGATTTTGTTGTACTATTCCTTACTTGTACACCAAGCCTTAATGGCTATAAATATAAAAGGTCATCCCCCTCCTTGGGTGTGGGGTGTTTTCCCAATTCTATCTCTCTACAAAAAAAGTACTCCCCTCTCCTAATGTAGCAAAATCAAGAGGAGGCGCAGCATATTGTTTTTGGCAACATTATAAGTAGAACAATGAAAACGAAGCAAAATGTATCTATTTCCAATAGAAAATTTAATTCACAATGATTAGCATGTCTCCAAATAAAAATATTCCTACAATCAGATGTAATGAATTGATGATAGTGGAGAATGCAGTTTACCTCGGCCAGTCGTCGTGCTGCCTGTAGCTTTACCTGCACAAGTACAACAACTTCTTGATTAACTATCTTGTACATGAGCAAACTTGGTTTTTTCTATCACCACAAGATCATTCTCAAATCAAGATCATTCATAAAATGCGTGACGTCTGCCCTCCCTATTTTTCCTTTGAGATGACATAAATACTTTTATGCTCAACCAAAATCTAATTTCAATGATATCCTGAAATGCCTATCATTTGGTAAGGGATTATCAGAAACATGTCCCAAAATACAAAATTTATATCTTTGTAAACTTTTTGGTTTAAAGAACATGTACATTCTTTAATCACCTAGATCGAAAACTTCTCCTCCGCTTGTTGCAATTCTGCGCCTTCTCATGCTCCCTCATTTTCTTCTTTAAACAATCAATGGCCTCCACGATAGTAGCCTTCCTTCCCTCTTTGTAGTTCCAAAGTTCAGGAACAATTGTTCTCCCGCTTGAGTTGTACTTATCCATCTCCTTCAGTGCTTCAACCACAACATCATATATTCCTTGCCCACATACCTTTAACTCCTTTAACGTCACATCCTCCTCATCCAGAAGTTCCTATTGTCAAAAAATGGGGGAAAAGTATGCATAAAAAATATGAGAAAATACACAAGGTGTGGTGATAGACATACAGTTAACTTTGAATCACCTCAGAAGAATTATCTTCTGTAATCCTCTTGTATGGATGCCAATTATGACCATGGATTTTCTTCTGCCATGCTTTGCACATCTTAGCTGCATTGGATTTAGAGATGCCTCTACTACAAGCAGCATTAAGAAAAAGCTTTTCATTTATCTCCCCCAGCCTCTTTATCCCAATGATCAGGTCACAATGATCAATGCTAATGAAAACCTGTGAGTTGAGATTTCATAACAAGTTAACAATCCACAACCAAGATTAGACATTGTTTAGAACAATACAATTCTATATATGTGGCAAGAACTAGAGTACTCAACACACCTCTATCAGCTTATTCCTGATTTCAGTGAGTTTGATCTGCCTTTCATGACCTTCACTGACAAATCGATCCAATTGAGCTGGATCAAACCACCCTTCTTGTGGTGCATTGTCAGTCGTACTTCCTTCATGTACTTGTCCTTCACGCACATACCCAGTCTGGACCAAACAGTAACAGCAGGAAAATATAGTAAATAAAACTATGAAAAGAAGAGTTCCTTAAAGTGGTAGATTTAATTTTGGTACCCCTTAAGAATGAACAGGGTTAGTTTCTCCTCTTACCGGCTCCCTTTCCACTTGATTTTTCTTTAAATTCTCTAGATCCAAACTCAGTTCCTCATTTGCACGCCTCAGGTTTTCCATCTCTAAAGTCATCTCCTTGTACTTCTGAGAAAGCTCCTCCAGACCTCTTTGTGCCTCTGTCAAAAGGAAAATATTAAGGCTTGCAGGCTGTTGGCCTGAGCAGAGCTCCTGGTCCTGCAACACATTCACACCGGTGGAGAGAAAGCAAAGGGGAAGAAGAAGCCAAGAGGTGAGTTCAGAAACTGCACACACGCCAAGTCCTATTGGAACTCCTGTGTTCTGCTGAACTGCCTTGCATTGCTGCTGCTCTACACCTTTTGTAGAGGGCAAAGTCAACTCTAGTACAAAATACAATGAGTACCTACTAGTACAGCTACTCCTATATGTACATGACTACACCATGCATGCTTGCCTTTGCAATTGAGTGCCCTGTGGCCATATACGGCTGGACAGGGTGCACTGGAGGGGTTCTACCAACCCCATTGACTTTGCTAAGAGGAGATTAGGACAAGGAGCTGAAGCAATTACAACATTTTCTTCCCCTAATTGTGCTGCTCCTTCTTGATCTCCTCCACTCCCACCTTGTTCTTCAACTCCCAGAGCCGAAGCCGAAGATCTCCGAGCTGTCGAGCAGTCTCAACATACTCGAGTCTGATCAGCCCTTCTTCCACGCAGTCTCGAATGAAGTGGTATCTCACATCGATGTGCTTGCTGCGGTCATGAAGGACTGGATTCTTTGCCAATGCTATGGCAGACTTATTGTCCACCATCAATGTTGGTGTGGGCAGCTTCTCCCCGATCAGCTCCTCCACAAGCCATCTCAGCCACAGTCCTTGGCAGCATGCTGTCGCCGCTGCAATATACTCTGCCTCGCAGGTTGAGAGGGCGACGACTCTTTGCTTCTGTGACTGCCAGGTGATGGGGCAGCCATTGAGGACGAACAGAACTCCCATTGTGCTCTTCCGTCCGTCAATGTCCCCAGCCATATCGCTGTCGCTGAACCCGATCAGCTGCAGCTCCTTCCCCTTCCGCCGTGGGTACACGATTCCATGATCGATTGTCCCAGCCACGTAGCGGAGGAGTCTTTTGACGGCGACGGCGTGGTCCTCCCTGGGATCCTCCATGAATCGGCTGAGATAGCCGACTGCAAATCCGATATCCGGCCTCGTGTGTGTGAGGTAGCGCAGACCCCCGATCATGCTCCGGTAGTCGGTTGCATTTACTCTTGCCGCCGTGCTCTCCTTGGAGAGCTTGAGCTTCTCCTCCATGGGGGTCTGGCAGGGCTTGCAGTCGCTCAGACCTCCACGCTCCACCAGCTTGCGCGCGTAGGAGCTCTGCCTCATGGTGATGAAGTTCGCCTGCTGCTCCACTTCTACCCCCAGATAGTAGGAGAGCAACCCAAGGTCGCTCATCTTGAATTTCTTCATCATCTCGCGCTTGAACTCCACTGCATCATCCTCGCTCTCCCCGGTGACGATCAGGTCGTCCACATACACCCCGACGATTAACAGGCCCCGCCTTGACCGTCGGGTGTACAGAGCGTGCTCGGTGTCGCACTTGGTGAAGCCAAGCGAGCCCAACGTGCCATCGAGCTTTACGTTCCAGGCTCGCGGCGCCTGCCGCAGCCCGTACAGAGCCTTCTTGAGCCGGAGCACCTTGTGCTCCTGGCTGGGGATGGAGAACCCCGGCGGTTGTCGCACGAACACCACCTCCTCCAGCTCGCCGTTGAGAAAGGCGGATTTCACATCCAGGTGGTGGACGTTCCACCCCCTTGTCGCCGCTAGTGCGAGTAGAACGCGCACTGAGTCCATCCGCGCCACCGGCGCGAACACCTCGTCGACATCGATGTCGTCCCGCTGCACGTACCCCTTCGCGACGAGCCTGGCCTTGTAGCGCACAACATTCCCCTTCTCATCGCGCTTCACCTTGTACACCCACTTCAATCCAATCGGTCTGCAACCAATTGGTGGATCTACGAGCTCCCAGGTGTGATTTTCCTGGATTGCCGCCATCTCCTCGAGCATCGCGGCGTGCCAGCAATTCTCGTGCTCAGCCGCCGCGAATGTGGCCGGCTCCTCAGTCGTGCCCAGGTGGAGCTCTTGATCATCAAGCACGCGCTCTGCGTGCCCTGGCGTTTCCTCGTCCCCGACGAGGTCTCGTATGGCCCTGAAACGAAGCGGCTCACCCTCGTGCTCGGCGTCGACATGTGTGGATGCGTTTGGTGGTGGCGTGACGAAGCGAACCGACGATCCTGTACTCGATGTCGCCGACGTCGGTGTCCCCTGCCCTGCAGGAGACCGTGTTGGTGTTGCCGCCGGCGATGGTGGTGGGGAAGCCACCGACGGAGTCGGAGTCAATTCCCTTGCTCCCGGAGCAGAGGAGGCTCCCCCTGTTTTGGAGCCACCCGCGTTGTCTTGATGCGATGCTTCAGCTGCATCATCTATCGCGACGAAGTACTCTGAGTACTCGACGGAGAAGCTGTTGTCGATGCCGCCTCTTCTGTCTTCCCCGTCGCCGGACTCCTCCCATTCCAGCGCGCACCTTCATCGAACACCACATCGCGCGAAATCACCACTCGTCGTGCATCTGGATCGAAGAGCCGGTATGCCTTGCTCCCGGCTTCGTACCCCAAGAACACCATGGGAACGCTTCTGTCTTCGAGCTTCCCTAAATTGGGCTTTGTCACCTTGACATGCCCAACACACCCAAATGTCCTCAAGAATGAGACATCTGGCTTCTTCCCGTGCCATGCTTCATACGGCGTGACCCCCTTGAGGCTTCTTGTTGGTGACCGATTGAGGATGAAGACGGCCGTGGTGACCGCCTCTCCCCAGAACGCCGCAGGCAAGCCCTTTGCCTTCAGCATGCACCTGGCCATCCCTACGATGGCCTGATTACGACGTTCCACGACGCCGTTTTGTTGGGGCGTGTATGGTGCGGTGAGGTGGCGTTCCACACCTTCCCCAGCACAGTACTGTACGAATTCCACCGAGGTGAACTCGCCGACGCGATCCGTGCGTAGGACCTTCAGTCTCTTCCCCGTCTCGACCTCCACGCGTGCCATTGATTGCCTCCGCCGCTTCTGCTTTGGATGACAGCAGCGTCAGCTGCATTTACCGGCTGCTGTCGTCAACGAGAAGGAGAAAAAACCGCCGTCCGCCATGCGTTGCCGGCGTGATTGGCCCGCATAGGTCGCCGTGCACCAACTCAAGCAGCTCCTCTGCTCGAAAGTTTGCCTTCTTCGGGAACGGAGTGCGTCGCTGTTTGCCGGCGAGGCAGCTGTCGCACAGCTTGCTCACCCGATCGATTAGCGGCAGCCCTTCACCATATTGTGGCGCACCATGCTTGCCAGAGCGTCGAAGCTCTGGTGCCCGAACCGCTCATGCCACCGCCACGCGTCGTCGTCCCTCCTTGTCGCCAAGCACACAGGCCTGGCGATGTGCAGCTCCAAGACGTAGAGCCGGTTGCTCCCACGTTCCACCTTGGCGAGCAGCTTCTGCTCGCGCTCGCGGATGCAGAGGATGCCGCTCTTGATCAACACCTCGCAGCCTCGCTCGTCCAACTGCCTGAGACTGGTGATGTTGCTCCGCAGTTGAGGGATGTAGTAGACACCAGTGAGCGCGCGGTGCTCTCCTGACTTGCAGGCGAAGAGGATCGTCCCACGACCCTCAATGGAGACGACAGAGTTGTCGCCGAACTTGACGCTCCCGGTCACGTTGGTGTCGAGCTCGGTGAAGGCCGCTCGGTTCCCCGTCATGTGGTTGCTTGCGCCGGTGTCGAGGAACCACCGCTCAGCATCCTCGTCGCCCTCGCGTCCGAGGTTGGCGACCGCGCGCCTTTCGTCGAGCACCACGCGTGCAGTTGGCATTTCCAACGTGCTGTCGCTGAGCGCGCAGACCTCCGCCATCAGGAGCGCCGGCTCCTCGACGTCGTCCTGCACCAGATGCGCACGACCTTGCCGGCGCGGCTCCTTGCAGTCGCGGGCCCAGTGCCCAGTTATGCCGCAGTTGAGGCAGGTGTCGGTTGGGGCAGCCTTGCCACCCTTCTTCTTCCCCTTCCACTTCTGCTTCTTGCCGCCTCCGCCGCCCGCGGCGGAGCAGAGGACCCCGCCCCTGCTGCCATCTTCTGTGCGCGCGCCTCCCACTCCTCCTGAGTGAGGTAGAGCTTGGCACCACCGCCTGCGCCGGCAGTGGCACGCGCAGCTCGCTCCTCCTGAGTGAGATGCAGCTTCGCGCTACTGCTGCCCGCCGCGGCAACCTTCGCTGCTGCACGTCCGGCGATCCGCTCTTCCACCGCCTTGAGACGACCGGTGACGTCCTCAATGGTGAGAGCCTCCATTTCGAGGCAGGTCTCAATCGACATCACGATCTGGTCGAATTTCTTCGGTGCCGTGCGCAGAAACTTCCTCACCTCTTCTTCTTCGGTGACGGGTTCGCCCAACGCTCCCAGCTGGGTGACCATGCCCGTGAGCCGGAGGGCAAAGTCTTCGACGCTCTCGCCATCGAGAAAGTCGAGCGAGTCGTACTCGCGGCGCGCCAGCTGCGCCTTCGCCTTCCGCACCCTCTCATTGCCGAGGCGCATGGTCTTCAAGGCATCCCATGCCTCTTTCGCCGAGTCCTTCGAGCCCAGCGTGACGCGGTACTCTGCGGGTACCGCCTTCAGGATGGCCTCCATGGCCAAGTGGTCTTCTTCCTCATCGTCGGTGCCGAAGCTTATTGCCTTCCAAAGGCCACGAGCCTTCAGCATCACCTTCATGACGACCTCCCATTCGCCGGAGTTGGTGCGGGTGAGGACGGGGAACTGCGCGCCGCCGATGTCGCGGATCGTCTTCTTTACCACATATGTCGCCCCGCGACGTGGTGAATGGGACGCATCCCGATGTCCGGTGGACCGGTGGAAGTGGTGGCCGCGCCCCTGGCCACGACCCCGCCCACCATCGCGTCCCCTCTCTTGCTCTGCCATGGCCGAGCAGGATCAGCTGCCTTGCAGCCCGACCGCGGCTCTGATGCCAAATGTTGGCCTGAGCAGAGCTCCTGGTCCTGCAACACACTCACACCGGTGGAGAGAAAGCAAAGGGGAAGAAGAAGCCCAGAGGTGAGTTCAGAAACTGCACACACGCCAAGTCCTATTGGAACTCCTGTGTTCTGCTGAACTGCCTTGCATTGCTGCTGCTCTACACCTTTTGTAGAGGGCAAAGTCAACTCTAGTACAAAATATAATGAGTACCTACTAGTACAGCTACTCCTATATGTACATGACTACACCAGGCATGCTTGCCTTTGCAATTGAGTGCCCTGTGGCCATATACGGCTGGACAGGGTGCACTGGAGGGGTTCTACCAACCCCATTGACTTTGCTAAGAGGAGATTAGGACAAGGAGCTGAAGCAATTACAACACAGGCTTCATATATGTCCAAAGAAAATGGTTAGCATTTGCAAAATCCTTTGTGGCGAACTTGAATGATGCAGTTTACCTTGTTTCTCCTGGTTGATCCTCACGTTATTCTCAAGAGAGACCTCATTTGCACATCTCAGGTTTTCCATCTCTAAAGTCATCTCCTTGCACTTCCGAGAAAGCTCCTCCAGACCTCTTTGTGCTTCTGTCAAAAGAAAAATAATAAAATATTAAGGCTTGCAGGCAGCATATATGTCCAAAGAAAATGGTTAGCATTTGCAAAATCCTTTGTGGCGAACTTGAACGATGCAGTTTACCTTGTTTCTCCTGATTGGTCCTCATGTTTTTGTCAAGAGAGACCTCATTGTGACAGAACCGCCCAAAATAATTCCGTATTATCGCCTAAGCCGGTCCACTTGGCCATTAAGCAATAATAAAGAATCATTAAGTCGCTTCCGCCGGGTAAATCCCGGTAAATCACATACAACAGGATCGCTGATATGCGCTAAGCCCACACGAAGGCGGGACCAGAGTACAACATTACATTACATAACAAGTTTCAAAAGTTCAACATTATTACAAACCAGGTTTTTCATACATAAAAGTAAACATGGTTCAGAGTTTAAACAGCGGAAAATAAAACTAGCGCATGATACACACGGGAGGCCATCCATGCATATCACTCCTCAGCATCGTTTTCCCATTCAAGCTCCCAACCATCTGGGATAGAACCAGGCCAGATGGGATTACCTGAAAACAACAAATTAAGCAAGGCTGAGTACTAATACTCAGCAAGACTTACCCGACAAAGATAAAGCAAGACTAGACATGCAAGGATTTTTGGCTTGTGGGTTTGTTTTGCCAAAAGCGACTAAGAGTGGATCCTTATTTTCAAGTTTTAACTCATATTCTAGTATATTAATCAGTCTAGGTGAGCACCTGTACTAAACAAGCATGTTGTGCAAACAATATTAAACACGTAACAATATTAAGCCAAAATGTTCCATAAATAAACATGGGGTAGCCAGTGGTCAAGCCGACTCAGAAACGGCGAGTGACCGACAATCGATCGATTTATATCCTTGCAAGGTAAACCCAAGATACACGGAGGAAGTAGACCCCAAGAATTCAAATAAAAGCAAATGCAGGGTCTACCCCGACCAGCCGGTTCCCAACATCCCACAGTTTGGGATCAGACGCTACAAACTCTGGTACACGGTTATCCGGAGGGTCTAACCCGACCAGTCCGGACTCACACACTATACCACGGGTAGCTAGCCGGAGACACATCCCAAGCGGGTAGCTAGAAAGATCCCGCCCCGGTTCAGAAGGTACTAGGCTTACCGGTCCCATTCCCGGCAAGTACTTGGTACGTTCAATAGCTTAGGACCAGCACCATGCTACTCGGTCGAGACTGAACCCATTGCTCTTACCACATGATCGAGTCAATTTAACCAACTTATGATTCCAACATAAGCATCCTATATCTCGCGAGCAATGAGTCATTACTCGACTTCTACCGTGACCTTAGAGCATGGCACTAGCGTTCCTAACATACTAGTAAAAGAGCATAGGAGTCCTAAGGATCATGCAACTAGGTTTCAAAACAACTCCTGAAACTTAAATGCACAAGTAAAGCAATAAAGCGCTGAAAAGTAAAGGACATGATTTTAATTTAAAACATGGGTTAGATGAAACCGGTGCTTGCCTTCCTCAGACTCAACACCAACACAAGCCTTGGGCTCTTCTGGACTTTGGTCCAGGTCTTGCTGCACACCAAGCTGGTTCAGCTCACCATCAACGGTCCCGTCCCCCTCCTGGGTAAGTGTGTACGTACCGTCCGGTAAATCTACACGTATACATGCATATGCATTAATTAAAGTTAATCTTGATGGTGACTGTGTACATATAAGCAAATTAAGTTATTTAACTTCACCAAACAGCAAGGTGGTGTGTTTAATTTAATAAAAACAGAAACAAACATGATTTTACAATTTAGCACATTTAATTTCCATTTCTTTCTTTAATTATTTACAACAAGCCTTTCTACCATAAATCCAAATTAAATCGAAAACACTTCCAATGAACCTAATCTTTTGCACACAGAAACATATGCTTAGTTTAAGCTCTCACACCAAAATTTGGCCTAAGATCATTTATAAATTAATTTATACGAAAAAGACAAATTTCAGCCTAGTAAATCAACATTAATTCATATAAAAAGATTTAATAAACTTTTTTATCTCAACTTTCTCCTACAGGTCAAGTATGCCAAAAATGAGTTTCTGACCAAGGCATGGTTGCAAATTCAATTTATTTTTCAGATTTTCAATTTAAGCTCCTACACAAGATTAAATCCAAAACACCTAGTAAACAATTCCCTAAATTCACATCCAACACACCAGGGGTACTAATCATCATGTCAAAGCCCTAGGGTGCACTTGTGCTCAAAGAAAAGTTCATTAAAGGTGCTATAAAAAGCATCAAACTTATTCTAGCATAAAGCTTAAATAAATTATAACTGCAAAAATATACATCAAAACCATGCAAACTTTTGCCACAGATCTAGACATGATATAAAGAGTAACATATCCAAAATTCAAGTTCATAGCATGTGTATATTTTAAATCACACTACAAACACTCCAAACTGAGTTTGAATTTTTAATTCAAAAACTGTGCAGAAAAACCCTATACATGTTTTCTAGAAAAGATAGATTTCTTCACCACGAACCCAACAAAATTGGTTTTGCATTTTTCTGATTTTCCTACGATTTTTAATGATTTTTTGAAGGTACTGCTGTAACCCTAATAACACATTTACACAGAGACCCTCGACTTAAATTCCGGGATCACAGAAATACCCTTGATTTACGATTAGAACCCTGGGAAGATTGCAATCAACACAATGTGGTCCTGCCGGCGCGGTGGAAGCCGCCGGCCGGCGATGTGGGACCGGCCCCGGCCGGGTGGGTGGCCGGCGCCCACGAGGGGGCCTACCCGCACCCCCCGGGTCGCGCCGGCGAGCCCGTGGATGCGCCGGCGAGCACCCCGGCGCGCGCGCGCGGGGCGCGCGTCCGCCGGGACGCGTCGCTCCGGCGACGGCGGCCTCGAGGCGCGGCCGCGGCGCGTGCGGGGAGGTGCGGGGGGGGCTAGAGGAAGGAGTAGCGCGGGCGGCGGCGGCGCCGGACTCGAGCGGGAGGCGGAGTTCACGGCGGCGGCGGCGATGGCGTCCGGCGGACGGCGTTTGCGGCGGCGGACGAAAACCGAGAGGAAAAAAAAGGGGCGCGGCTCGACCGTAGCTAGCCGCAGAACGGCACGACGAGGTCGAGGCGCAAGTGCATGGCACCCACGAGCGGCCATCTGGCCTTCGCTGCATGCACGGCCGCGGTGGCACGGACGCCGCGCGCGCGTGGCGTCGACGGGGAGGCGGTCGACCCCTAGGCGCGGTGTACGGTCTGCGGCCTTCGGAGTCCCCACAACGCAGTCGAGTCCACCACGGATACGCCGAGGCGCCCGTACGCCGGAACAGGGCGTGCTCAGCACGTGGCCGGCGCGGCTGAAGGTCCAGCGCGCGCGCTCCGCCCGATCTTCGTTCCGTTTAGCCTATTTCGAAATTGCGTAACTCCAAAAAGTGCCAACTAAGTTGAAAATCTCCCAAAAGCAAAGTTGTAGAGGAGCTATAGATCTACAACTTTCCCAAAGGGCGACATATGTTTTGATCAATGGTTTGCCCGGGAACGTCGACCGAAGTTGCAGATTTTCCACGGCTCGATTTACTGTTCACAGCGCAGTAAACTCGATTTTTGGCCAATTTGCACTCAAAATTGGAATGTCCGCCAATTACGAAAAATGTGTCCCGGAAATAACGAACAACTTTCGTATTGGCCGATTTTGAACTTCTATAGTGAAATTTGGAGAACGCGCAAGAAAACCATTTCAGCCTTTAAAGTAGATCTAGGGTTTGACCGTGATTAGAGATTTTGACCGAGGTCTTTTGTGCAAAAGTGTGCCCAATCACGTCAACCTTACTTAGAAGTTAATTAACCTCGATTAATTCATGTAATTAATGTCATTAACGCAATTAAACATTAGGGATGTTACAGCCTACCCCCCTTAAAAGAAATCTCGTCCCGAGATTTAGGATTTAAAAGATGGAAGTAAGGGAAAGAACTTACTTTGCCTTGATTCAAGAAAACCCGGATAATTCTCATTGAGATAATGTTCAGTTTCCCATGTAGCTTTTTCTACGGTATGATGACTACATTGGATTTTGTACATCTTTACAGATTGCCTTCGAGTTTTTCTTTCTTTTACATCAAGAATTCTCAAAGGATGTTCCACAACAGAGAGATCCGGTTCAATCCAAGCATTAGCTTCTTCAATAACTTCTCTAGCCGGTTCACGTGCACATTTCCTCAGTTGTGATACATGAAACACATTGTGCACGGCAGAGAATCGTTCGGGTAGCCGAATACGGTATGCCACTGGCCCACAGACTTGAATGATCTCATAAGGGCCAATGTAGCGAGGAGCTAGCTTTCCTTTCACACTGAATCTTTGGACACCCTTGGTTGGCGAAACTTTTAAGTACACAAAGTCACCAACTTTGTATTCTCTAGGTGCCTTTCCCTTGTCATAATGACTCTTTTGTCTTTCTTGTGCAATTCTCAAGTTTTCTGGATTACCCTCACTTTTTCTTCGGCATCCTCAACTAGGGCTGGGCCAAAGAATTTCCTCTCCCCGTGCCGCGACCGGTTCAAGGGAGTACGACATCTCCGTCCATAAAGAGCCTCAAAAGGTGCCATTTTCAAGTCGGCTTGATAACCGTTATTATAAGAAAATTTAGCCAAGGCGAGACACTTGTCCCAACTCTTATCAAAATGAATCACGCATGCTCGCAACATGTCCTCTAGAATACGGTTTACCCTTTCGGTTTGACCATCGGTCCGAGGACGATAAGCGGAAGCTCGCGTATGATTTTTGTGCCAAGTGACTTATGTAATTGTTCCCAAAAACGTGCCACAAAGAGAGATCCCCTATCGGAAATGATGGTTTTAGGAACACCATGCAAGCGAACAATGTGCTCAATATAAAGACTTGCATAATCTTTGGCATCATATGTAGTGCGGACCGGAATAAAGTGAGTCGTCTTTGTCAATCCGTCAACGATAACCCAGATGGAATCATGTTTCCTAGATGTGAGTGGCAATCCGGACACAAAGTCCATACTTATGTCATCCCACTTCCATGAAGGTATGGGTAGGGGTTGAAGAGTACCGGAAGGTTTCAAATGACTTGCTTTAATTCTTTGACAAGTATCACATTCCGACACGTATTTGGCAATGTCCACCTTCATATTGGACCACCAAAAATTCTCCTTTAAATCTTGATACATTTTACTACTCCCCGGATGGATGGAGAATTTAGAGAGATGTCCTTAATCAAAGATTTCCTTTTTTCAACTCCCAATTATCTGGAACAACAAGGCGTTGCCCAAACCAGATTATATCTTTCTCATCCTTCCGGAAGCAATTATGTTTAGGATCCTTTTCTAGCAATTTTTGTTTAATTAAGAGAATACCCTCATCTTGAAGTTGAGCCTTAACAATTCTATCAAACAGGTCAGACTTTGCAGAAAGAGCATTTAGGCTTCCTTGTTCAACCATTTCCAAGTTTAGCCTTCTCAAATCCTCACATAGAGTGTCACTGTAAGGTTCCATTGATAGGCAATTGCAGTGAGCCTTGCGGCTAAGAGCATCTGCAACTACATTCGCCTTTCCAGGATGGTAATGGACCTCAAGATCATAATCTTTGATTAGCTCTAACCATCTTCTTTGCCTCATATTTAAATCAGATTGAGTGAAAATATATTTGAGGCTTTTGTGGTCAGTGAAAATATTGCAGCGGGTTCCCATAAGGTAGTGCCTCCACATTTTCAATGCATGAACAATCGCTGCTAGCTCTAAGTCATGTGTGGGATAATTCTTTTCATGAGGGCGAAGCGCTCGTGAGGCATAGGCAATAACCCGATTGTCTTGCATAAGAACACAGCCAAGACCCGTGCCTGAAGCATCACAATAAACTTCATACGGCTTTGAATTGTCCGGCTGCGCTAGCACTGGGGCTGAAGTTAAATGTTCTCTTAATTTTTGGAAAGCTTTATCACAAGCCTCACTCCACACAAATTTTACTCCTTTCTTTAGCAACTTAGTCATAGGCTTAGCAATTCTAGAGAAATCCAGAATAAAACGGCGATAATAACCAGCCAAGCCTAGAAAGTCATGATTTGATGAGCTGATTTAGGAGGTTGCCAATCCATAACCTCTTGCACTTTGCTTGGATCGACAGATATGCCTTCGCCGGAAATAGTGTGCCCCGTAAATTTAACATTATCCGGCCAAAACTCACACTTGGAGAATTTAGCATAGAGTTTATGTTCTCGCAAGCGTTGTAGGACAATGCGAAGATGTTCCGCATGTTCTTCCTCATTCTTGGAATAAATAAGGATGTCGTCAATGAAAACCACGACGAATTTATCCAACTCCGTCATAAATACGGAATTCATAAGGTACATGAAGTAGGCTGGTGCGTTTGTGAGACCAAAAGACATAACCAAGAATTCATATAGGCCATAGCGGGTAGAGAAAGCTGTCTTGGGAATATCACTAGGCCGGATTTTAATTTGATGATACCCAGACCGAAGATCGATCTTTGAGAAGACCTTAGCTCCAGCCAACTGGTCAAATAGCACGTCAATACGGGGCAACAGATATTTGTTTTTGATAGTCACCGCATTGAGAGGTCGATAGTCCACACACAACCTCAGGCTACCATCTTTCTTTTTCACAAAGAGGGCAGGACAGCCCCAAGGAGAAGAGCTGGGGCAGATGTAGCCCTTATCAAGCAACTCTTGAAGTTGTTTCTTTAATTCAGCAAGTTATTTGGGTGGCATTCTATAAGATCGCTTAGAAATAGGAGCAGGCTCTAGCTCAATGACAAACTCAACATCTCTGTCTGGTGGCAAGCCAGGCAATTCATCAGGAAAGACATCCATGTACTCACATACTACTGGAATATCCTCAAGTTGAGTAGTTATGGCTGCATACACACATGAGCCTTTATGGCCTGTTGGGGGAAGGTAAAGAATTGAATTTCCGACCAAAGGTGAGTTGATTTCTAACATCCTTTCAGAAATATCCAGGACAACTTTGTGCTGAGTCATCCAATTCATGCCTAAGATAACATCTACCCCTTCTAGGTACATTGTGACCAGATTAGTTGGAAAAGTTTTGCTACCTATCTCAAGTGGTACGCTTAAGGCTACTTGATTTGAAGCAACCTTTCCACCCGGTGTGGCAATCATATAGGCCTGCTTAGTATGACACCACTTTAAGTCCAAATGTCTCACGATTTTAACATTAACAAAGCTATGAGTAGCACCAGAATCAAATAATATAATAACAGGACGACCACGATAGAAAATGTACCCGTCAGGACTGGTGCTCCCTCTGGTAGATCAACCACTGTGGTGAAGTTTAAACGGCCTTGCTTCACTTGCACAGTTTGTTTCTTTCCCTAATTTCCAGCCTTAGAGCTTTGCCCCTGACTTTGCTGATGTTGCTGTCGAGGGCGTGTGCACTTGTTAGCATAGTGCCCCAGCTGTCCGCAGTTATAGCAACGGCGATCATCATTGCTGCGGGCAGGTGGGGGTGCACTGGGTCTAGGAGCGGTCTGCTGAGTGTTGCGATAGCCAAAGCTGCCAGACGGCTTAGACTGAGATTGCCTCATCACCCAGCGTCCAGCTGAAGATGGCTGGGGGGCACCCTGCACATTCTTCTTCACAAATTTAAATTCTTGCCTTGGCCACTGCCTGAAGCTTGATTGAACTTTTTCTTTCTATCCTGTTGAACCCTCTTCATGGCGTCCTCCTGAGAGATGGCCAAGTTCACTAGCTCAGGATAGCTATCAGTTTTAATTAAGTTCAACCTCTCATAGAGGTCCCCATCAAGCCCTTCACGGAATCGCTCCATCTTTTTCTTATCAGTATCAACATGATAGTCCCCATACTGACAGAGACTATTAAACTTCTGAGCATACTGATAGACGGAGTCAGAGCCTTGTTTGAGATTCATTAGCTCTCTCATCTTCCTATCAACAAGACCCTTGGGAATATGATGCTCTTTAAATGCTTTCTTGAATTCTGCCCAAGTAATCTGGTGACCCTGTGGCTGCATGGACTTGAAATGCTCCCACCAGATTAATGTTTCACCCCTCAGTTGCTGAGCAGCAAAGCCTACCTTATGTTCTTCTGAGCAGGGCAGTGTGAAGATGGAAAACATGGCCTCTAGGGCCCTGATGAAAGCATCAGCCTCTAGAGGCTCCTCTGCCTTGGTGAAAAGGGGTGGCCTCATTGCCCTGAATTTTTCATAGGACATGACTGCATTAGGCCCCTCCTGAACATGGCCTTGATTGTGCACAGGTTGCTGCAATCTTTGAGCAATCTGCTGCTGAGTTTGAAGTATTTGGCGCAACACTTCGGTCTGCGCAGCAATGAACGCTTCTGCGGGTGTCATAGGTGGAGGTGGGGGAAGAGGAGCATCCCCACTGCCTCCCGCACCCCGAGAGTTATTCTGTGTGTTATCCGACATCTGAAAAGTTGAACTTTCATTAGATACATATTCAAAGCTTGCTTAAAAGAATACAAGAAGAATATGCATACGAAAATTCAGACTTATAGAAAATTTCAGAATTCAGACAGCATCACAGTTCTGAGTAAATAATTCATAACTCTTTGTATAGAAGTCCAAAATTCATAAAATTTGGTCAGCATGTGTAGAATTTTATAAGCTTCAACTTTGGTATTCAACTCCAGATCAGATTCATCCTTTACAGGGGTCGAAAAATTCAGTTTTCAAGGTTCTGTCTAGCAGTTTGGACAGCAGCCAGTAGCTTACTAAAAATTCGATATTTCTTAAACTACACATGCAAAAATGCTGAATTTTGGTGAGCATGACCATTATAAAATTTCAAACAACTTTGGTAGTCATTGCAAAACCCAGAAATGACCATAACTTTCTCCATTTCATTTCTTAGGCAGATTGCTGCCGGGACGGTGTTTTTCCACCATAATTACAGATTACAAAATTTGGTGGATCACCATTACATAGGGGGTCACTATGTAGCTTCTAGCTACACAAAAGAATACTCTAAGTCAGCCTAGCACCAAAATCCAACCAAAAGGGCTAACAAGAGTACATGCCAAGTTTTCCTAACACAACAACTAGGATCTAGGTCCTATATACAAACTATGGAGAGTTTCCCCGCGACATGTAGGAATAGAGCACCAAGCTCCTCTAATCGAGTCCGGGAACGTCCTGAACCTCCTCTGGGTCCAGTTGCATCTCCATCTGCTCATCATCAACAATAGCCGGTGGGTGGTGCACCTGCTGGAGCATAACCACAACACCCTCCAAAGCCTGTACATCGAGCTCGAGGTCCCCAACCTACTCCTGCAAATCCTGGATGTGCTCAAGGTGCACAAGCCTCTCAGCATCCCTTTCAACCAGCTGAACCTGCAGAGCCTGCTGCCCAGCCTGCAAGTCCAGAATCTGCTGCAAGTGGTCACCTCGCTCAAACAGAAACTGGTGTGCCTGCTCCTGGAGATGCTGTATCTGATCCTGAAGGTCAGCAATAACCTGCACAGCCTGGGTGTACTTAACATACTGCTCGGTGCAAAGGCCGACAACCCAGGAGATGTACCAAGTAGCTCGAGTGAGATGACTAGCCAAGTCATCTGCGATAACCCGACGAAGGTCCTGTAGAGCGTACAATGCCCTCAAGCACGTGCCCAAAGTCTCTACTGTGTCGTAGGGTGGCACAGTCTCGAGAAGTGTGGCTATATTAGCCATCCTGGCTAGCCACAACGGATCGTTGGGGTCCAAGGCTAAAGCCAACCCCAACGGTGTCTGAAGCATCTCCTGCGGTCTGTGGGTGGAAAGAGCGTGGAGCACCATCAGGGCTGCCGACTCCACTGCCTCGACAGCGCGAAAACAGAGGAGCTCCATGCTCAAGTCTGCCCACTCGGGGTGGCCCGGGTGGGGGAGCACAGTCACTCGAACTCTGCAGCTCGGTACGCCCCACTCCTCGTACTCCACCCCCTCGTAGAAGGGAGGGGTGGTGTAGCCGACAGCACACAAGGCTCTCCACGCAGTGCGTGTGAAGCCCTCCTACTGCAAACCAGTGGTGGCAAACGTGCCATCAGCGCCCACCGCAACGAACCCAGGGGCAGCCATCTGTACAATAATTACAAACACATGTTAGAACCCAAAAATATGAGTTTAACATGCAATATGGCAAAACTGGCAGTTCTGAACAAAAATTCATAACTGAAAAACCAGTACCCCAAAAAATCCAAATTTTTGTGAGCAACACGACAATGTGATGACTCACATTTTTGGTATTCAAAGATCAAACCAATTCAGATTGGAAAACGGTGCAAAAGGTTCATTTTCAGAGTGTTGTTGCCCAGAAATTTCAGCAAGACAGCGCTTCACTAAAAGGATCATATCTCTAAGAATAAGAACCCGATGACCATGAAATTTTGACAGCACAAAGTAGGCTATAAAAGAAACATTTTTGGTATAGATTGTCTAGGAAGATTCTGATTGGAACTATATTTAAAAATTCGAGTTTTCATCCTAACTCAGAATTTTGACAGCTATTCAGCAAGACGTGCTAGCCATTTTTATCCTAACTTCAGTTTTAAACCTCCTAAAATCATGAGAAATTCAGGGAGCAAACTTAACTAGGTGATGAACAATTTCCCTAAAGAGCACCTAGCCAAAAATTTTCTAGATAATCCTTAGGAAGATTTGGACAGCAGCTAGTTAAATTTTGCTTAATCACACATCAAAGCATCAAACTAGCATGATTGATCCTTAAGAAACACAATTTTAACTAAAGACCAAATGACACATGATTTAAGTTCATTTTTGGTTCAATAGCTTTCACATGATGCAAAAAAGCGCCCTAAACTTCCTCACAAAGCTTTTTAAGCTTAAAAGCGAAGTTAGTGCCGGTGGCAGGGCATATATAAACGTCTCTCCCTATAATAACTAATCGGAAGCTATTCGTTTCTTAATTACCGTGCCTAACAACCGTGGTTAGTGTACCTGCAGAAAATCACAGATATTCAAGACCTTTTGTGCCAGCACTCACAAAAGCGTCCACATTCATTACCGTTCACTTATAGAAACGGTATCCATGCGTAAAGTCGCTGCATGGACAGCGTCCTATTTAAGACTCTGACGCGACGTGAGTGCCCATTGGAATAGGCCTCACTCATCCCTCACGGACTTTCCCGTGGTACCATCACGTATGGCAAAACGTGACGAGACTCAGACGCGACGTGACACCCATTGGAATAGGTCTCACTAGTCCCTCACAGGACTTCCCTGTGGTACCACCACGTATGGCAAAACGTGATGAACTAGTATGGTTGTGCATGAAAGTAAGTTTTGACAGGAATAAATGTGCTGGAAGTCAGACTAAATACACCATAGAATACTAGCCACCTGAAAGAACCCAAAAATTCCCTCTAGGGCCTCTCGGACTAGATCAAACCTTAACGTCCTACTCTCTTAGCAAGATTATTAATCTTGGCAAATTTTATTCCAAAAACAAGTTTGTTAAGGTATTTTAATTACTCTGGTGCATATCATCGCTCTGGTACCAGCTGTGACAGAACCGCCCAAAATAATTCCGTATTATCGCCTAAGGCGGTCCACTTGGCCATTAAGCAATAATAAAGAATTATTAAGTCGCTTCCGCCGGGTAAAGCCCGGTAAATCACATACAACAGGATCGCTGATATGCGCTAAGCCCACACGAAGGCGGGACCAGAGTACAACATTACATTACATAACAAGTTTCACAAGTTCAACATTATTACAAACCAGGTTTTTCATACATAAAGTAAACATGGTTCAGAGTTTAAACAGCGGAAAATAAAACTAGCGCATGATACACACGGGAGGCCATCCATGCATATCACTCCTCAGCATCGTTTTCCCATTCAAGCTCCCAACCATCTGGGATAGAACCAGTCCAGATGGGATTACCTGAAAACAACAAATTAAGCAAGGCTGAGTACTAATACTCAGCAAGACTTACCCGACAAAGATAAAGCAAGACTAGACATGCAAGGCTTTTTGGCTTGTGGGTTTGTTTTGCCAAAAGCGACTAAGAGTGGATCCTTATTTTCAAGTTTTAGCTCATATTCTAGTATGTTAATCAGTCTAGGTGAGCACCTGTACTAAACAAGCATGTTGTGCAAACAATATTAAACAGGTAACAATATTAAGCCAAAATGTTCCATAAATAAACATGGGGTAGCCAGTGGTCAAGCCGACTCAGATAACGGCGAGTGACCGACGATCGATCGATTTATATCCTTGCAAGGTAAACCCAAGATACACGGAGGAAGTAGACCCCAAGAATTCAAATAAAAGCAAATGCAGGGTCTACCCCGACCAGCCCGGTTCCCAACATCCCACGAGTTTGGGATCGGACGCTACAAACTCTGGTACACGGTTATCCGGAGGGTCTAACCCGACCAGTCCGGACTCACACACTATACCACGGGTAGCTAGCCCGGAGACACATCCCAAGCGGGTAGCTAGAAAGATCCCGCCCCGGTTCAGAAGGTACTAGGCTTACCGGTTCCATTCCCGGCAAGTACTTGGTACGTTCAATAGCTTAGGACCAGCACCATGCTACTCGGTCGAGACCGAACCCATTGCTCTTACCACATGATTGAGTCAATTTAACCAACTTATGATTCCAACATAAGCATCCTATATCTCGCGAGCAATGAGTCATTACTCGACTTCTACCGTGACCTTAGAGCATGGCACTAGCGTTCCTAACATACTAGTAAAAGAGCATAGGAGTCCTAAGGATCATGCAACTAGGTTTCAAAACAACTCCTGAAACTTAAATGCACAAGTAAAGCAATAAAGCGCTGAAAAGTAAAGGACATGATTTTAATTTAAAACATGGGTTAGATGAAACCGGTGCTTGCCTTCCTCAGACTCAACACCAACACAAGCCTTGGGCTCTTCTGGACTTTGGTCCAGGTCTTGCTGCACACCAAGCTGGTTCAGCTCACCATCAACGGTCCCGTCCCCCTCCTCGGGTAAGTGTGTACGTACCGTCCGTAAATCTACACGTATACATGCATATGCATTAATTAAAGTTAATCTTGATGGTGACTGTGTACATATAAGCAAATTAAGTTATTTAACTTCACCAAACAGCAAGGTGGTGTGTTTAATTTAATAAAAACAGAAACAAACATGATTTTACAATTTAGCACATTTAATTTCCATTTCTTTCTTTAATTATTTACAACAAGCCTTTCTACCATAAATCCAAATTAAATCGAAAACACTTCCAATGAACCTAATCTTTTGCACACAGAAACATATGCTTAGTTTAAGCTCTCACACCAAAATTTGGCCTAAGATCATTTATAAATTAATTTATACGAAAAAGACAAATTTCAGCCTAGTAAATCAACATTAATTCATATAAAAAGATTTAATAAACTTTTTTATCTCAACTTTCTCCTACAGGTCAAGTATGCCAAAAATGAGTTTCTGACCAAGGCATGGTTGCAAATTCAATTTATTTTTCAGATTTTCAATTTAAGCTCCTACACAAGATTAAATCCAAAACACCTAGTAAACAATTCCCTAAATTCACATCCAACACACCAGGGGTACTAATCATCATGTCAAAGCCCTAGGGTGCACTTGTGCTCAAAGAAAAGTTCATTAAAGGTGCTATAAAAAGCATCAAACTTATTCTAGCATAAAGCTTAAATAAATTATAACTGCAAAAATATACATCAAAACCATGCAAACTTTTGCCACAGATCTAGACATGATATAAAGAGTAACATATCCAAAATTCAAGTTCATAGCATGTGTATATTTTAAATCACACTACAAACACTCCAAACTGACTTTGAATTTTTAATTCAAAAACTGTGCAGAAAAACCCTATACATGTTTTTTAGAAAAGATAGATTTCTTCACCACGAACCCAACAAAATTGGTTTTGCATTTTTCTGATTTTTCTACGATTTTTAATGATTTTTCGAAGGTACTGCTGTAACCCTAATAACACATTTACACAGAGACCCTCGACTTAAATTCCGGGATCACAGAAATACCCTTGATTTACGATTAGAACCCTGGGAAGATTGCAATCAACACAATGTGGTCCTGCCGGCGCGGTGGAAGCCGCCGGCCGGCGATGTGGGGACCGGCCCCCGGCCGGGGTGGGTGGCCGGCGCCCACGAGGGGGCCTACCCGCACCCCCCCGGGTCGCGCCGGCCGGCCCGTGGATGCGCGGTGAGCACCCCCGGCGGCGCGCGGGGCGGCGTCCGCCGAGACGCGTCGCTCCGGCGACGGCGGCCTCGAGGCGCGGCCGCGGCGCGTGCGGGGAGGTGCGGGGGGGGCTAGAGGAAGGAGTAGCGCGGGCGGCCCGCGCCGGGACTCGAGCGGGGAGGCGGAGTTCACCGCGGCGGCGGCGATGGCGTCCGGCGGACGGCGTTTGCGGCCGGCGGACGAAAACCGAGAGGAAAAAAAGGGGCGCGACTCGACCGTAGCTAGCCGCAGAACGGCACGACGAGGTCGAGGCGCAAGTGCATGGCACCCACGAGCGGCCATCGGGCCTTCGCCGCATGCACGGCCGCGAGGGCACGGACGCCGCGCGCGCGTGGCGTCGACGGGAGGCAGTCGACCCCTAGGCGCGGTGTACGGTCTACTGGCCTTCGAAGTCCCCACAGCGCAGGCGAGTCCACCACAGATACGCTGAGGCCTCCGTACGCCGGAACAAGGCGTGCACAGCACGTGGCCGGCGCGGCTCAAGGTCCAGAGCGCGCGCTCCGCCAGATTTTCGTTCCGTTTAGCCTGTTTCGAAATTGCGTAACTCCAAAAAGTGCCAACTAAGTTGAAAATCTCCCAAAAGCAAAGTTGTAGAGGAGCTATAGATCTACAACTTTCCCAAAGGGCGACATATGTTTTGATCAATGGTTTGCCCGGGAACGTCGACCGAAGTTGCAGATTTTCCACGGCTCGATTTCATCGTTCACGGCGCGCTAAACTCGATTTTTGGCCAATTTGCACTCAAAATTGGAATGTCCGCCAATTACGAAAAATGTGTTCCCGGAAATAACGAACAACTTTCGTATTGGCCGATTTTGAACTTCTATAGTGAAATTTGGAGAACGCGCAAGAAAACCATTTCAGCCTTTAAAGTAGATCTAGGGTTTGACCGTGATTAGAGATTTTGACCGATGTCTTTTGTGCAAAAGTGTGCCCAATCACGTCAACCATACTTAGAAGTTAATTAACCTCGATTAATTCATGTAATTAATGTCATTAATGCAATTAAACATCAGGGATGTTACACTCATTTGCACGCCTCAGATTTTCCATCTCTAAAGTCATCTCCTTGTTCTTCAGAGAAAGCTCATCCGGAACTTTTTGTAGCTCTGTCAAAAGGAAAATATTAAGGCTTGGAGGCTTCATATATGTCCAACGAAAAGGTTAGCATTTGCAAAATCCTTTGTGGTAAACTTGAATGAAGCAGTTTACCTTGTTTCTCCTGATTGATCCTCACGTTATTCTCAAGAGAGACCTCATTTGCACGCCTCAGGTTTTCCATCTCTAAAGTTATCTCCTTGTTCTTCAGAGAAAGCTCATCCCAAACTTTTTGTAGCTCTGTCAAAAGGAAAATATTAAGGCTTGGAGGCTTCATATATGTCCAACGAAAAGGTTAGCATTTGCAAAATCCTTTGTGGTAAACTTGAATGAAGCAGTTTACCTTGTTTCTCCTGATTGATCCTCACGTTATTCTCAAGAGAGACCTCATTTGCACGCCTCAGGTTTTCCATCTCTAAAGTTATCTCCTTGTTCTTCAGAGAAAGCTCATCCCAAACTTTTTGTAGCTCTGTCAAAAGGAAAATATTAAGGCTTGGAGGCTTCATATATGTCCAACGAAAAGGTTAGCATTTGCAAAATCCTTTGTGGTGAACTTCAATGATGCAGTTTACCTTGCTTCTCCTGATTGATCCTCATATTGTCTCCAATATAATATTCGTACACTTTATTTGTTTTAAGACATTGTTTATATAGAGCTTCTGCCATAGTCAGGTCACCGTCTAGATGGGATGCCACCAATTGATTGGTCACCTCAGTCATTGGCGAACCTATATACCAATACAGTAGGTTACCTCATAAAAAACAGTCGGTTACATTTTACAGAATCAGCAGTACAGCATCCTATATGCATGTCCAGAATCACCAGAAAAACATAAAGATATTGCAAGGACAGTAAAAGTCAAGTCTTAACCATATTCATCTGGGATAACAATCGAGACTCAGTATTAGTTTCGCTTTCTATAAAAGACAGCACCATGCCTTTGGTACTAATACACTAATAGTATTGATTCAACTACTAAGTTTCCAATTCTGGTTGTGGAAATCACTGAAAAGTTGTATCTTTTCTCTTTCTAATCCTTTCCAACAAAGATCCAAACCGAAATTTTATACTTTTTTCATTTTGATTGCTGTGCAAACACTGAAATCGCAATTTCAAACGCCAGGCAGACAAGAACAAACCTTCGAATGGGACGGCCCTCGCACCGCTGGTGCCGATGTGGGTGGCCGTGTCCGTGGCCGCTGCTCCGGAACGCCCCTCCTCGGCCACGCTGACACGTTCCATTCTCGCCGCTGCCGCCGGTGCCCGCCCCTCGAGTATCGGATGCCCCTGCTCGGACGACCCTGGCAGCCCGGACGCCGCCGCATCACCCGCACGCGCTCGCGCTGCTTCCCCCGGCTGGGCGCCTGAATGCAAGGAAACAAGAAAGAAGATAAGAAGAAAGCGAATCGACGGCGGAAGAGCCTGGCTGGGAGACAAACAGATCGAGAGAGAACACGAACTAGGGATCGGACGCAATTCCTCCTCCATATGTTTCTCGGGGTGCTCTCCTCGATCTCCTCGATTCAATGGCAGGCGAAAGTAATGCCTTGTCCAGGGTTCAGGGCTAGGCTAGCGCTCGCAGAGAAAAGGGGTGATCTACTGATCTTGGAGTTCCTCCTGCCGCAATGTAGTGAAGAGGAGTGGCAGTGGTTAGCGCCTTAACGGCTTTCTCCCTTTTTTTTAAAAAAAAATAGGGGCGCTTATCTCCCCCAGCCTCAGAAGGCCAGCATGCACACCGGGATCCAACGCGGGTGGGTGAGGGTATCTCCAAGAGTTTGTATTTTGGCAACCTCTAAAAAGATATGCCAAGTAAAAAAAGAGTTCATCTCCAATAATTTAGCATAATTCACTTGCCAAATCCAGATCTAACTTACATCAGGAATCCTGAAAGAAACAAAATTTTGTTTATGTCCTTCCACCTCATGGAAACTTACATCAGGAATCCTTCTCTATTCTTTATTTCTTTTTTCACCCTCCCACTTAGAGGGAAACGCCGATGGCAACCACGATCCGCGCGCGCATATATGCGCGTGGGGAGGTGAGTTTTGCCAAGTTTCTATTTTTGCCAAGTTGGTTTGCCAAACTGTTGGAGAACAATTTTTCTCGTTTTGCCAAAATTAGATGAATGCCAAGTTGATTTGCCAAACTGTTGGAGTTGCTCTAAAGTCCTCACCGGCCGAGCTAGGTAAACATACCAAATTGCCCCTGAGGCGGAGCAACCCCCCTCCCCCCGTGGCGAGGTGCCAGACACAGACGGTGACCCGCTGGTGGACGGAGATGGCGGCACGGAGCGTGGTGTCCTCCTTGGTGGCGGCGGCGCCCAGTGCGTCACAGAGCATGGCGAAGGTGGCGCGGCCCATGCGGAAGGTGACGCGGAAGTCAGCCTCCGAGTAATCAGTGTTGCTGCAATGCTCCCACAAGGCGTGCGACTGATCCTTTGACCCACAACCGGTGTTGTTGGTGCGGGCTCTGGCCTCTGGCGGCCGCAAACGACGAGCCCCTCCTCCGGTGACCTCCTTTTCCTCCTCTTCCTCGCCGTCCGCAGACGACGAGCCCCTCCTCCGGTGACCTCCTTTTCCTCCTCTTCCTCGTCGTGCTTGTTGAGCTGGAAGAGGGGCAACTTGAAAGATATCTAGGTCGTAAGTGGGTTTTGGTGTATTGATCGACAACTAGATTAATAGATCTAATGTCTTTGTTAAGCATATGAGCAGGTTGTAACATTAAAATAACAATGCATAATATATGACATTGAACATCTATATGAGAAGACAAGCCATTGACAAGATGAGTTGAGGAATAGATTATTGGCTCACATTATAAAATGACTCTATTTAATGTTGAATGTCGTGGTTCTTTATATATGTGATCCCACGAAGTATTACTCGATTTTTAAACAAGCCAATGAAGGTGGAGAAAGAGACAGTGATGCTGGATTGATTGGATGGTCTCTAAATAAATAAGAAAGCTTGTTGTATACAAAAGGGATATCAAAATCAAATATTGACATGATCTCAATTGAATTTCACTCTTGATGTTGAATCAAAGCTTAACTCAAAATTGGCAATGAATGGATGAAGAAATCAAGTAAGGGATTAGCAATAAGGTACTAAGCTAAGGTTGACCGAGTAGTGACTTGGACCATGTGACTTGAAGTGGCTATAGCTGCAGAGTTTCGAGGTATCAAGTCAAGCCTAACCGAGTGAAGGAATGGAGAAACATTATATATTCTTTGAGTCATGAGAAGGGTGACTTGATCAAGAATTGGGTTTCATTCCTATATGGAGATCAAAGTCACTAGCTCAAGGTAGAAGTGCTAAAATTAATGAGACATTGATGGATGGATCTCTCAAGTTGATATATTGATCAAGTATGGCTATTCTTGAGGATGAAGCTCAATAGTTTTAATATTTCATTTATATTTGATCTTGAGTATAAATACCTCGTATTATCAAGAGGGATGCATCACAAGGAGTTTTGATAATGTCTCAGTGCTCAAGTAACCCATGTGAGTTGAGAGAGACACAAAAACCACACGTACACGTTTTCGGTTTGACCCTGTGTCAAACCCGGTGGCACCGGTTTTGTGTCAGCCGGCCCAACGACTAGTTGTTTGAAATCTCGGTGGCACCAAGTTTGGGAACTCGGTGGCACCGGTTTTCACCTGAGTTTGTAACAGCTAGTTTTTAGGGAGTCGGGTATTATACCCCACAACCCCCACTGTTGCAAGTTGCTGGTTCCTAGTGTGCTTTCTTGCTATTTCTTGCTAAACCAAAGCCATTCTAGCTTTCCCCAACCCCTCTTGGTGAGGTTGTTCGATCTTTGATAGATCTAGTGAGTTGGGTGGTAGAGAGAAGCCTTTATGAGCAATTCAAGAGCACTTGAATCCCTTGAGCACTGCTGGACGTCGTCAAACTCGTGTGAAGCATTAGTTACTCTTAAAAAAGCCCTAGTGATTCGTGCTTTGGGTGTCAAATTTGACACCCAAACCAACCCCTCCGTGCAAACTATGGAAACTTCAATCTGAACCACATGATGTTGATCCAAGGGAAGACTTATGGAAGGTGAGAGAGGTCATGTGCAAAACTTATGAGAGGTGGAAGGGATGATTTGCAAATGCACTTTTGCAAATCACCCCTCCCACCTCCCATGAGCCCTCCTTTGGATCAACATCGTTTGGCTCAGATTGAAGTTTCCATAGTTTACACGAAGGGGTCGGTTTTCACTTGATACGTTCCCTTCTTTGATATACCTTGAGCACTTGAATCCCTCTTTTTTAAGAAATTCGTGCTTTGGGTGTCAAATTTTGAAGAGATCGTGAATTGAGTGTCAGATATAAAGAGGTTGTCATATTGGGTGTCAAATTTCTGAATTTGTCCTCAACTTCCTAAAATCCACTAGTGATTTTTCTTTTCTCGATGGGTATAAACCAACGCATTTCACTTTCAAAATTGTAGAGAAAGTTTGTCCCAAGGGCATGGTCTGCACCCAACGAAATTTTTAGTAAAACCTTATACTCACTCCGTTTGCGAATACATGCCGTCCCTGACCGGTTCGACGAAATTAAGGAGGTCGTGAAATGGCGTTTTTGCCCATCCTAATTCTGTCGTTCCTAGCTCTATCCCAGCTCCTCCCCGGCGCCGCACAATTCGCTGCGACTGCTCTTTCCCAGGTCCTCCCTGGCGGTGCTCCCTCCAATGCAGCTCCAGTAGTGTGGCATCTTGCCGGGACGCCGGGGTCACCACTGGCATGGGAGGACATCTCTCTGGGCTTCCCCTCCCCCGTGTTGATTGCGGGTTTGGCCTCGTCGTCACGCCTAGCAACATCACTGAGATCACACCAACATCATAGCCAGGATTTCCCTTCTCCATCTATGAGGTACGATGTCTTTCTTGGTTTGTGATCCATCTGCGAGTTCAATCTTTTGATGATGGTGATTCTAGGTTGCTTTGCATTTTGCTTTGAGAATTTGAAGCAAATCCGTGACAAAATAATTTGTACCAGTAGTAAACTCAATTAGTTACCCATTACTGCCACCAAGTTTTTGTAAAGAAGTGTGCTTTAGTGAACTGAAAAATTGCTACTCAGGGCATCCAGTCATTCTGAATTTTGATGTCCATGCTCCTTGAACTTGTACAATTCCATCCCACGATTCCCACAGTCATATGCTTTAAGTCAAGCATGTCAAAGAATGTAAGCTGGCTGAAAGCTGCAAGAACCTACACCAGTACTGCTCTAGCATTAATTGGCATCGCACTGAAGGGTCTTATAAAGAAGTGTTAATCAGCTTGTTATAATGGAATGTCTAGGATCCATGCATCTCATAGTTTGTTTCAAGAAGTGTGAGATTTTAAACTGAAAGGTGATTTACCTTGGTAATTCAGCATTCAGAAATTTTATTTCATTACTAACGCATGACAGATTGTTTCTAAACGGCAGCCTCTAGTCTATATGGATAAACAAGGGCCATCTTGAGAATCATTTAAACTGCAATCAATTTCAGCCAAAATAATCATTTGAAACTCCCATCCTTTTATCCAAAAGGCTGCTGATTAGACGCATTCATCTTTAAATAATCACTTTGTCACTGGTTTAGCAGAAGTTTGTATGAACTAAAAGTTTGATGACCTGCTGTTAGTTTTACTTATTAATGATGTGCTTCAAACTGATCCCAGCTTGCCACACATTATGTTTACATGCTTTGTTTCAGTTAAATGCGTCACTGTGTTTACTTATTTGTATGTCTGCTTCACATTTGCATATTGCATTGATTTTGTATACTCTAGGATGCTCTTTCAACACATATTAAATTAATGCTTGTCTGCGGCTGTGGAGATTGGGGATGTTAGAATATGTAAACATATGTAACATGTGTCTAGGAAACGTGTCACGTATATGAGATGGTCTTGGCGTGTCTAGGCTCATTCGGTTAGCTGATGATATCTTGTTAGCTCCTAGTTTGTAGCCCAAGATCATCTCAGGTTGTTGTAACTGAATCCACCGTGACTTTTACGCCACGATGGGGGCTCTTCCCATCCTATTTAACATGAAACCGAGCACCAGGGAGAGGTGACTCGTTAACCCTAATAATCATCCACTTTTACATGGTATCAAGAGCCAGTTTTACATCAAACTTCCATGGCATTTGCTTCCTCCTCCTCCGCGTCGCTTGCTGTTCCATCTCTCGGCGTGTTTCTCCTTCCTCCGAGCGAGAAGCTTACCCGCAGCAATCATGTGTTGTGGAAAGCGCAGGTCCTGTCCGCTCTCAAAGGGGCACGACTTGCGAAGTTCATCGACCCTTCGGCGGCTCCACCGGCTCAGTTCCTTCCACCCAAGGAGGACAAGAAGCCGGGTGATGGCACGGTCGACGTGAAGGAAGATCCGGTGGAGAATCCGGACTATGAGACATGGATGGCAAAAGACCAGACCGTGGTCTCGTACATCCTGTCCAGTCTGGGGCGTGAGATCCAATCTCAGGTCACCACGAAGACCACGGCCGCCTCCATATGGGCGTCCATTGAGGAGATGTTTGCATCTCAGTGTCGTGCACGGCTGATTGCCACAAGGATGGCGTTGGCTACGGCAACCAAGGGGAACTCGACCATCAGTGAGTTCTTCACCAAGATGAAAGGCCTGGCGGACGACATGGCGTCTGCCGGAAGGAGACTTGAAGATGATGAACTTGTGTCTTATATCCTCACCGGCTTGGGATCTGAGTTCGAGTCAGTTATATCTGCTGTGTCCGTGCGAGTCGAGCCCATCTCGGTGGGCGAACTCTACACACATCTGACCACGTGCGAGCAACGCCAAGAGATTCGTGGTGGCGGCAACCAGTCATCTGCAAACCTAGCCACCAAAGGGGGTGGCCGTGGCAATGGCAGCAACAACCCCCGTGGTGGATCCAACTCCGGTGGTGGACGAGGAGGCTTCATGCGTGGAGGCAAAGGAGGACGCACTGGAGGGCGTCCGGGCAAAAACTTCCAACCTGGTGTATTCTGCCAGATCTGTGGTAAGGAAGGTCATCCTGCTCACTGTTGTTACAAACGTTTTGATGCTTCAGAGCATGTTTGGATCATAGGGACTAAAATTAGCCTGACTAAAATTAGCCTCTAGCAGGAGCTAAACTTCCAAACAGGTGAGGCTAAAGTGAGGCTAAAATTAGTCTTGAGGCTAAACTTTGCTAGTAGGGGGCGGGGGAGCTAAAAGGGACTAAAATTCCCTCTTCCTCTTTCCTCATTAATGACCACATGCATGCTGCCAATAGCTCCAAGCCATGCCCACCTTGGGAGAGGAGAGAGAAGAGAAAGGGAGAGAGAAATAGGACTTTAATGCTCTTTTAATACACTTTAGCTCTTGCTTCCAAACTAGGGGGTGACTAAAACTTTTTAGCCTGACTAATTTTAGTCATGAGACTAAAGGTGATCCAAACATGCCGTCAGTCACCGGTCCTCCTGCGAAGTCTGCCTCGGCTGCTACAACCAACTCCTATGGAGTCGATTCCAACTGGTACATGGACACGGGAGCAACAGATCACATTACGGGAGATCTAGAGCGCCTCACGGTGCGTGACAAATACAATGGTGGTGACCGTGTGCATGCTGCAAACGGTGCAGGTATGGAGATCTCTCATATTGGTCACAGTACATTGCATTCCCCTTCTAGTCCTATTTATCTTAATAGCATTCTTCATGTTCCTTCCACCAGCAAAAATTTAGTTTCAGTCAATCGTCTTACTCGTGATAATCATGCTTTCATTGAGTTTCATCCCGATCATTTTGTTGTTAAGGATCTGAAGACGAGGAGACTCCTCAGAGGTCCATGTGAAGGTGGCCTATATCCTGTCCATGCCGCTACGCATAGCATCCATCATAATAAAGAAGCCCATGCTGCTGTCAAGCCGTCCACCACCATCTGGCATCGTCGCCTTGGCCATGCTGCTTCACCTATCGTAGATTATGTTCTTAGTCATAATAAGCTTCCTTTTGCTAGAGATTTGAATAACAAGCATATTTGTGATGCTTGCCAAAAGGGTAAAAGTCATCAATTACCCTATCCTAAGTCATCTAGTGTGTCTACTAGACCTTTGGAACTTGTGTTCTCATACGTATGGGGTCCAGCCCCCTCATCAGTTGACCGTTATTCGTACTATGTGTCTTTTATTGATGATTTTTCCAAATTTACTTGGATTTATCTCCTGCGACATAAATCTGAAGTATTTCAATGCTTTACTGACTTCCAGAATATGGTAGAACGTCAATTTGACAAGAAAATAGTTGCAGTGCAAAGTGATTAGGGAGGTGAATATCGATCCCTCAACACATTCTTTCAACGTGTTGGTATATCCCATCACGTGTCCTGTCCCCATGCACATCAGCAGAACGGATCGGCCGAACGCAAACATAGACACATAGTTGAGATGGGGCTCACTCTTCTTGCTCATGCATCAATGCCCTTAAAATTTTGGGATGAAGCTTTTCTTGCTGCGGTTTATATCATTAATCGTTTACCCACAAAAGTTCTAGCCAATGATACACCTATTAATCGCCTCTATCATCATACACCCGACTACACACATCTTAGAATTTTTGGCTGCGCTTGCTAGCCAAATCTGCGCCCATACAACGATCACAAGCTCCAATTCCGTTCTAAACAATGTGTGTTCCTCAGATACAGTAAACTACATAAGGGATTCAAATGTTTGGATCCAAATGAAGGACGAGTATATATTTCCAGGGATGTCATTTTCGATGAACACGTTTTTCCTTTCGAAAAATTACACCCAAATGCTGGAGCCCTCCTACGGAAAGAGATTACTCTTCTTCCTGACATTTTACTTAATCCTTCATCATCATTCCATGGGGATGCAATTGCTTGTGATTTAATTGGAGCGTCTCCTAACCATGCTAATCCAGCTGGAAGTATATATTCAGATGTGTCTACTGCAGGGACACCAAGTGACAAAAGGAACGGCGGCAAACAGAACACGAATGGAGGAGAAACCAGGCAGCACAACAACTGTTATCGCATGTGCTTTCCTCAGGGAGACAGCGCTGAAACCGAGGGGGATACGCCTGCTGTGCCTGCCGCGAACCTGGGAGAATCCGCATCAAGATCGAGTCCTGACGGCGCCGCGCCCTTTTCCGCTGCGGGCGCGCCGTCGTTGTCTGCCGCGACGGGATCGGCGGGTTCCACTGTCCCTCCGCCAGGATCCTCTGTGGCGACGGGGCAGCACCATCACGCTGCAGAGGGGCTACACCAGCCACAGCCGGATCCAGTGGAGGATCTCTCGACGGCAGCGCTGGGATCAGCTGTGGCCGCTGCTGGATCGGGTGCGGCAACAAGCGTTGAGCCCCCAGAACCAGCTGCTACGCTACAGAGGCCTGCGACACGACTTCAGCATGGGATTGTGAAGCCCAAAATCTATACTGATGGAACAGTCAGGTGGGGTATGGCTACTATAGTCCCTAACGGTGAACCAAGCACTGTTGCAGAAGCTTTGGAGAATCCGCGGTGGAAACAAGCTATGCAAGGTGAGTACACCGCACTAATGAAGAATGGGAGATGGCATCTTGTTCCGAAACCAAGAGGTCGCAACATCATTGGATGTAAATGGGTTTACAAAATCAAGAGAAGAGCTGATGGGACAGTGGATCGGTATAAAGCAAGATTAGTTGCAAAAGGGTTCAAACAACAATATGGCATTGACTATGAAGAAATTTTCAGTCCTGTGGTAAAAGCTGCAACAATTAGATTGATCCTTGCCATTGCTATTTCTCAGGGCTGGTCACTAAGGCAGTTGGATGTACAGAATGCATTCCTCCATGGAGATCTTGATGAAGAAGTGTACATGTACCAACCGTCAGGTTTTTCTGATCCCTCACATCCATCCTATGTGTGCAAACTTGATAAAGCATTATATGGATTAAAGAAAGCTCCACGGGCCTGGTACTCTAAGTTGAGTACGAAACTTGTGTCGATGGGCTTCAAGGCTTCAAAGGCGGATACTTCATTATTCTACTTCCGAAAAGGTAGTTTGACTATGTTTGTTCTAGTATATGTTGATGATATAATTGTTGCCAGCTCTAGTACACAGGCAACGAGGGCATTGTTCTCCAACCTGCAAAAGGATTTTGCACTCAAGGATTTAGGTGATCTTCACTACTTTCTTGGCCTTGAGGTAAAGAGACATAGTGATGCACTGATACTCTCCCAAGCTCGGTATGCTCAAGATGTACTTGCACGGTCAGGCATGACAAACTGCAAGCCGGTTGATACACCACTTCCAAGTACTCAGAAGTTCAGTGTCAAGGACGGTGATCCACTTGGTCCTGATGATGCAACCAAGTACAGGAGTCTTGTAGGAGCACTTCAATATCTAACGTTAACCCGGCCTGATATCTGTTTTGCAGTAAATAAAGTTTGTCAATTCCTTCACTCTCCATCCACGGTGCACTGGAGTGCAGCAAAACGTATTTTGCGATACATCAAAGGAACATTGTCACTTGGTCTTCGCATTGCCCGATCTACATCTACAATTGTTAGTGCCTTCTCAGATGCTGATTGGGCGGGGTGTGTAGACGACAGGAGATCCACCGGGGGTTTTGCAGTGTATTTCGGCAATAACTTGGTCTCTTGGGCAGCATGTAAGCAGGCCACAGTCTCGAGATCCAGCACGGAAGCCGAATACAAGGCCCCGGCGAACGCCACGCCGAGATGATGTGGATCGCCAAGTTACTCGGGGAGCTCGGTGTTGCTCATCACCCACGAGCACGTCTTTGGTGTGACAATTTGGGGGCCAAATATTTGTCAGCTAACCCGGTGTTTCATGCTCGTACTAAGCATATCGAAATTGATTTTCATTTTGTACGAGAACAAGTAGCAAAGGGAGCTTTGGATATCAAATTCATTAACACAGGTGACCAAGTTGCAGATGGGTTCACCAAGGCACTTCCAATTGTGAAGCTTCAAGAATTTCGTCGCAATCTCAACCTATTAGGTGGCTGAGATTGAGGTAGGGTGTTAGAATATGTAAACATATGTAACATGTGTCTAGGAAACGTGTCACGTATATGAGATGGTCTTGGCGTGTCTAGGCTCATTCGGTTAGCTGATGATATCTTGTTAGCTCCTAGTTTGTAGCCCAAGATCATCTCAGGTTGTTGTAACTGAATCCACCGTGACTTGTACGCCACGATGGGGGCTCTTCCCATCCTATTTAACATGAAACCGAGCACCAGGGAGAGGTGACTCGTTAACCCTAATAATCATCCACAGGGGATAAATGATCGAGAAGTAGAAGAAAAATGGTGGAAGAAAATAAATCCGCCCTTAACACCCATGTTATTTTTCAAATCACCACTGAGCCGAATGTTATTGTCACCACAATCGAGGTCCCCTACAGCAAGCAATGGGAGATTGCCACTGGCCAGAATATGCTCAAGAGTGGTGAATGATATTGATTTAAATCTGGAGCCAATTGAATATGCTCAAGGTAGGGACTCAGTTGCGTACTGATGCAAGTGTGACAACCCGCCCAGGAAAATAACGTACTATCGCCTAAAACCAATCCACTTTAGTCATTAAGAAATAGTAATGTATCATCCTGTCATTAGTTGCCGGGTTAACACCCGGTAAATCACTGGGAATTCATACATAGGATCGACATATGCATTAAAACTCACGCGAAGGCGAGTCCAGAGTACAACACGAGTTAAAAACAATTTATTGCAAACCATTGTTCATGACATGAAGTAAATATTCAGAGTTCGAAAGCAGCAAAAATAAATTAAACTAGCGCAACGGTTAGCATCACAGGAGGCCATCCGTGATGCCATCACTTGTCGTCATCCACCCAGTCAACAGCACCTGCGCAACAATTTTAAAGCAAGGCTGAGTATACTAATACTCAGCAAGATTTAACCATCGGGTGATAACTACATCACCAAACTCTAGACATGAAAGGCTTTATGGCTGGTGGAGTTTCTTTGCCGAACAGCCACGAAGAGTAGGTCCTTACTTTCAATATTTTAGCACCAGTTCTAGTTGATTACCATTTCTAAGTGTGCCAACTAATTCAATTGAGAATTTGGACAAGCAATTAATTCATACAACCATATTCACCAAATTCCATCATTACGGGATATCATGGCCAGTTGATTAAGCAGTCTCGGATAACGGTGAGAGGCCGACAATCGATTGATTTAAACCTTGCAAGGTAAACCTAAGCACATGGTGGGATGCCCCGCGAGGACAACCACCAAGCGGTTCCCAAAACTCTTCGGGTCGGGATCGAATCTTACAGTCTTTGGTGCAGGCTATTCGGAATACCCCGCGAGGCATCCGGACTCACCATACACCACCGGTAGCTAGCCGTGAGACGCATCCCAAGATGAGTAATAGTAAGATCCCTCGCCGCCTCATTAAGGTACTAGGCTTACTGGTCCCATTCCTGACAAGTGCTTAGTACGTTCAAAAGCTTAGCCCACGAAAGCCATTGGACCGGAGCCCAAATGCCATGCTCTTACCACATGAGCAGTCCATTTATAAAGATCTTATGATTCCAACATAAGAACCTATTCTCGCGAGTGACGAACATCACTCGACTTCTACCGGTCCTATAGCATAACAGCTATCGACCTAGCATACTAGTGATAGAGCATAGGTACCTAGGGATCATGCATCTAGGGTTTCAAACAACTCCTGAAATGTAAATGCACAAGCATAGCATGGAACAATTGCATAATTTTTAAAAGACAGGGTTAATGATCCGGGGCTTGCCTTCGCTGGAAAGGTTGGCCTTGGGCCCTTCTAGACTTGGGTCCAGGCCTTGAGCTACGGACACGTGCTGCAGCTCTTCGTCAACACCTTTGTCTCCTCCTTCCGACACGAGCGTATATCTACCGTCAGGAAGATCTACACGAAGATGCAAATGCAAGATTTATTCAATGATTTTCAATTTAATAAATTACGATCACAAATGAAAACCATGGGGTGCATGGTTGACCATATTCACCTAGATAAGAATACATTCAACATACTCTTCCAAAAAGGAACAATATGCAGCTTTTTATTAATTATTCTTTTGATAGTGATTGTGTACATATATATGTAAATAATTTAATTTAACTTCTCAAACAGCAATGGGTTGGTATTTATCCTTTTAAAATGATTTTCATCACACACAAGTCATCAAAGTGGTTTGGTGATTTTTCCCATTTCGTTGACTATTAAGCCTTGAATGGCTCCTATAGCTTTTATTCAATAAATTAATTAATAAAATTTCAGTGGAAGGGTGCATTAAGCACTAATCACCTATAGCAAGCCACTGAACACACATGCATGCTTATGAAAGCTAAGAATTTAATTATTTTGAAAATAACAAAAGCTAGCTAGTAAAACAAGGTAAATGCACACAAAAATAAAAACTCATCAAAATTATCCTAACTTTCTCCCACATGGTATATGGTCCAAACCTAACCTAGGGATGCAGCATATACACCTAAAACTATTATGAACCTTGAGTTATGCAATTACCAAGAAAATCAAGCATATTTCAAGAATAAATATTTGTGGCAATTATCAAATTGTGATTAAATCACCCAGGGGTCATTTTGGCATAACAAGACAACATTCAGAAGGTGGGCACAAAAACATAATTATTTTTGGCTACAAAAATCATTTGGACAGATTCTGCTTAAATAGAAAACAATTTATATAAAAGATTCACAACATAACTTTATGCAATTTTTGGTACAGGATCTAGTCATAACTTAATACACAACATATCCAAAAATTAGCTACAGAGGATTTATAGATTTTGAGATATCACAGATCTAGTCTTTTCACATTTCTATTTTTCATGCCAAAACTATTAGGAAACAGCTCGGGCAAGAATAACAAAAGTTGTAGGATTTTTCACATCGAATCCAACAAAATTAGGTTTGCATTTTTATGATGTTTCTACGATTTTCTATACATTTTACAAGTTTCAGAAAAATGACCTTACTATTGGAGATACGATTTGCACGACAGGTCCCGAAGTTTTGAGATCTTATGATTAGGCCCTCGGTTTGCACCAAGCCCCCCGGAAAGATTAGGGAGCCCGCAATTGGGTCCCCGGGGGGCGGCCGGTGGCGGTCCTCGCCGAATCCGGCTAGCTCGTCGGCGCCGAACCGGCCGGCGTGGGCGGAGGGCGAGCGCGCGAACCCTTTGGCTCTATTCCGGGTTTGCTTGGGGCCGAGGCGCCGCCGGCGTGCCCGCTCGGCGGAGCCGGGCGGCGGCGGCCGCAGGAGCGCCTGCCCCGGAGCGGCTGCGGCACGGACGGGTTAGCTCTTGTGCGGTATAGCTCGAGTGTGAGGTGGAGACAGCGTTGGAGGCTCTGGCCGGCGACGGGAGAGAGCGTGGGGAGGAGATCGCCGTAGAGGCGCCAATGAGGACGGCTGCGACGCACTCACCCGCGATGAGAAGGACGTCTCCTTAAATAGGCAAGCGAGCGGGGAGAGGGGGCGTTACCTTCGCCGCAAAGGACACCCCAGCGTCAATGCGGCGGTACGGCAGCCGTACTCCGGCTGGTGCGCGAGGCACGAGGAGGGTGCGCAAGGGCCGGCGGTTAAAGCGGCACGACGTGGAGAGAGCACGGTCTTCGGACCGCCTCGGTGCGCGTGCGGCCTGGGGAAGGCGCGCGCGCCTCGGAAGGCGCGGGCGGCCCTAAAACCGAGGGTGGAGTGCGCCATGAGACGCGGCACGGTCGCGGGCGCGCCCGGCGTTCCGCCCGCGGCGATGTCGCGGCGCGACACCGAGCCATTTCAACTAGCTCTGTTCGAAGGCGAATTTCTGCAAAAATTTGAATAGAAGTGTACAGAGTGATGAATAGAAAAGTTGTAGATCTCACTACCCTCTACAACTTTTACAAAGGTTCTAGGGTGTTTTTCTCAACGGATTTTGCACAATATGCTATCAAACTTCGAATGTCGCCATGCCTCTGCGAACAGGAGCTACTGGCGGTTGACCACGTTTTTCACCAATTTCCACTCAAAATTTGAAATGCCCATCTACATGAAAGTTGTGTTCCTCGAACAACTAGACAACTTTCATATTGGTAGATTTTGAAGTGTTTAGGTGAAATTTGGGGAACGCGGCAAAAGTTCCGGAAGACATTCACCGACGTCAAGGTTTAAGCGCGGTTTGACTGTGTCTTTGACCAAGGATTGACCACCAGGGTGTGTTGACTTGCTCAAGGGGGTCAATAGGGTTTGTTGGCTCGGTTTTCGAGGTGAGGACCCAGGTTGACCTAGGTTGGACCAGCGCCAGCAGGTTTTACTCAGCTGAATCGGCCATTAGAGTTAATGATGCTACTTAAAAACCTGGGGCGTCACAGCCTACCCCCCTTAAGAAGAATCTCGTCCCAAGATTTGAAATTGCAAGATGAAGTGGGAAGGTGGCTCTTGGTTAGGGTGGTTACCCATAGAGGTAGGCTGGTCTGGCTTTCCTGGAAGAATCAGCTTCTTGTCGTGATCCACCTTAGGTGCTCCGAGGTTCTGATTCTGCTGCTGGGAATTCAGGCAATTATGTATGAAATGCCCGGGTTGTTTACAGTTGTAGCAAAGGCGGGGTGGAAGGTCTTTGGGTTTGGAAATTTGTTGTTGATCTTCCTTGATGCGGCGTAGCTTTTTCTTCTTTCTCTTTCCTAACCTTGCGGCTTGTGAGTGAGTTTCGCCTGCAGGGAGCTGAGTGGTCTTGCCAGTGTCGCAACGTCGTTTGCACTCACGCGGACGAGTCTCCTGATAGGTAATTTCCCACTCACTTACATCTATCTCTGATAATATTCGCTTGTTGCTCCGACTTGTTCTCTCTTCCTTGCTAAGGTCCATTGGTAATGGAGAAGGTGGTAATATGGAGTCGGAGTCCTGGGGTTGCTCTTGATTTCCATGCTCCACCAATAGATTGAACAAGCGGGCCTTCTCGACCATGGATGCAGATAAAGATTGAGAGAGACTGTCTGCCAAACTAGTCTGAGATGGTCCCCCATAACGTCCTTGGATGATATCGTACACTATTTGATTCAACACTGAATTTTGCCCCTCCAACATCTGGATTGCGCCGACAATAGCATTTATGTCAGCCTGGGTAGGTACTCTGGGTAGACAGGGCTTGAAGGGTCGAAGCTTCTGTTGCATCGGTGGCATTTGCTGTAGTTGTTGGGCCATCCGTTGTTGTGCTTGCAGGATCTGGCACAACACTTCGGTATGTGCTACCACGAAGGCCTCGGTCAGTGTCGTGGGCGGTGGTGGCGATAGGTCTCCACCACCCAACGCACCAAAATCATTGGGGATACTTCATGTCGACCGGACCATCTGAAAATTGAGTTTACATTTAATACACCTTCAGAAACTTGCTCAGAAAATTAACAAGTTGATCTTGCACTATGAAACTCATTTATGGTGGGTAAAACGAACTGGACAGCAAAACGGTCAAGCACAAAATTTATAAATCTCTGCTCATTCCCCGAGACATTTCTTTTTGGTCGATCGGTGTAGAACTTCGTAACTCCACGGCGGATATTCAACTCCGAGGTGAAATCCAGGGTTACCTATGACGGCTACACCACGAGGAAGCTCACGGTATCCTCCTTTAGGCTGGAAGAGCATATCGGGAAGAATTTAGCACAAGCTTCCAACGATCCTGGGTCTGCTCCTTTCTCGATTCTGAGGATTGGGAGGTTATGAGCACGGATAAGCAATGGATGACTTCTCCTCATTGACTTTTCGAGAACATTGACTGCTCCAGAAAACTCTACTTTTACTACTTAACTGATCGGAAAAGAGTTGATGCTAAGAGGTCGTCGAGATTGGTGGCGAGGGTTCAAGTCGATGGGGATTATCAGAAGACTTTTGCAAAGAACAGGAAGGCTAGTAACATAGTTCCGTAATTTCTTGTTCGGAAGATAATTTTGTGCGGGAATTTCAGAACAATCTTGCTCACACCTTTACTTAACTTGTGCATTGAGGGTTGACGACTCGTTACATTGTAGTGCACTGATTTTAAAAGTTGGTGGAATGCACATGCTTGTGATGGCACGACGCACATGCCATTCGGTAAGGTGCTCATGATGCACGTTAGTATGACCCGGTTACCCACATGATGAGTTAGTGACTGCAAGGGCAATCACAGGCAGGGGAACAGCATGTGTGGCGAGTCACATTCTCACAACCAAGATACCCAGCGCGCTCCTAATGGCAGTCATGTGGCTGCAGCACAAATGATGCCCTAGGTTCCGTCGCGGCACCTTTGGCTATGGAATAACAACATCACCAACAAGAGAGGTAGAGTATGAGTACGAAGCTTTCATGCGAATGCAGGTTAGTATGCCCAAGGTTCCCAAATGCATATGCTATGCAATGCATGCCTAAAAGTGACATTAATTTTAATTCAAGAAGTCATGAGCAAGACCAAAAAGAAATAAGTTCAGGATTGGGGAATCGATTGGATCTTTTAATGGCACAAACTTTTTGGATGAGTTTGAGATTCACCATACAACTTTTGATTTGATCGAAACTAGCATAATAAGGCCTTACGAAAATTACTGTTGAAAGATGTTCAATCAAGGCGTTACATCGATGAGGGTTTTCGGAATTACCAACAACGGTTGGGGATTACAATGCGGACTGGCTGCATCCAAGGAAGGCTCTTAGTTCGGCTAACCACAACGACTACCCAACATGGCTGCACAACTAGGGTTCCTTACAACTACTACACTTGTACAACTCATAACTTTATTTCCAACCTACCAACTTCCTATGGTTGGATCTTCCATGCTGAAGGACTATGGTGACTCGGGTCCAGACTCTACTCTGGACTCTCCTTGGATGTCCTCAGCATCTTCTTCTTCTGCTGGTCCAGGAACAACAGGTTCCGAGGGTGGAGCTGCTATAGCTTCCAGTTGATTCTCAAGTTCAAGCATATACTGGTCATTATGCTGCAACAGGAAGTTCTGCTCATGGATAACTTCACTCAGTTCTCGTATCTTTGCTTTGTCCTTGCGTCTTTCCTTCTTGAGAGTAGCGATCATTGCTCGGGCTTCCTTCAACGCTTGAGCGGTATTCTCCATTTCTTTAACTCGGTACCTATAGATTTCGTGTCTATAGAATACATTTTTCCCACCATTCATCGGTAGGTGTCATACATGGCTTTGAAGAAACGAACTGAGGTGACAAGATCAGGACTATAGTGAGAGTTGGCCTGAGTTGGAAGGAAAGCTTCACGTTCGACACAAGGTACAGAGTGTCGCTCAGGGACAAGAATCACTTTGGCTGCAGAGCCGGCCACCTCATCAGGGTGCTTCCCACAAAAAGTTGTGAGCGCTTCGAGAGCAGCCTTCTGCACGGTGTCGGCCAAGTTCCGTCCTTGAGCCTTACACTCCCACTCTTCCCAAGCAGGATTGGTTGGACACACGGGAATCTTCACCTTCACTTCACAATGAAGGAGTTGGCCGGTGGTCATGACCTCACGTGTCGAGTACTCTGGGTAAGCAGTATACCCAAAGTCCTTCAGGGTGTCCCACAAGAGTGCAGGAAAACCACCCTCCTCGAGATAGTTCACGAGAGTCCATGCTTCCACATCAGCCGACTCAGATACAAGGTGGTCCATCTGGACACAATGGAAAAAGGGAGAACCACGAGTGTGAGTGTACAAGGGTAATCTTGATCCACGCCAAACGGGTATATGGTTAAGCAATGGGGTAGCCATGGGTACCAAGGTACAATCGTGTGCATAACTCGAATCGAGCAGACATACATAATGACACAAGTTCTGGCAGTTGTCAACAAAAATTCATAACTTAAAACCAGAGCCCCAAATTTTCTCAAATTTGTGTAGCAACTCAGCAAGGTTATATGACACAAGATTGGGTATGCAAGGTTGAGCTTAGAAGATCAGGAAGGTGCTTAACTAAGCAAGATTTCAGGTTAGGTTTCTGGAAAAACAGCAAGACGGGGGTTCACAAAACTTGAGCACAACTCGAGGTAGACCAGAACTATGACCGCAGATTTCAGCAAACAGAAACCAGATTAGATTGGACAGGGAGCGACTTTGGTACAGATCATCTAGGTAACAAGATTCTTGGACAAGGGACAACAATCTAAGCAACAACTCTAATAGATTTATGCACAACAGCACATCTACACCTGAAAGGCTAGACAGGATGAAACATACTATCAATATTTTACCTTAGAGAGCACATAAACAAATATGGGTTCAGTTTTTATGTTTTTACGATTTTAAGCATGATGCAAGACGTCCTAATCATCCTCACAAGGCAATCAAGCCAAACTCGAAGTTAGCGCCGGTGGCAAGGCACATATACGTTTCTCCCTATAATAACTAGTTGAGAACTAGTCGATGCTCACTTAGCGACTTACGAAACGAGGTTAGTGTACCTGCAGAAAATCACAGAACACAACGAACCTTTCAGGCCAACACTCATGAAAGCGTCCACATACATTACCGTTCACTATAGAAACGACATCCATGCGTTAAGCCGCTGCATGGACAGCGTCCAACCTCGGACACCCTCCGTTTGAATGGAGTGTATCCTTGCCTCGCATACTCGACATGCGGAATGCACACATATAAAACACGTGGCGACAACACAACTCATAAACAGACGTGAAGATGGGATCCGTGGAATGGATCACTCCATCAACCCTCGCAATTCCCATGATGCGGCACAACACACGTATAAAACATGTGGCTCATCTAGTTTGGTTGTGCAAGAAAGTAAGTCCGACATAAACTAAATGTGCTGGAAGTTAGCAAAATAAACCATAGGTTATTTAGCCGCCTGAAAGAACCCAAAAATTCCCTCTAGAGCCTCTCGGTCTAGTTTATCCTTAACGGACCAACGTGTTTTGCGAATCCAAGCAATCTTGGTAAATTTTATTCAAAAACCAATGATTAAGGTTGTTAACTAAACTCTGGTGCATATAATCGCTCTGATACCAGCTGTGACAACCCGCCCAGGGAAATACCGTACTATCGCCTAAAACCAATCCACTTTGGTCATTAAGCAATAGTAAAGTATCATCCCGTCGTTAGTTGCCGGGTTAACACCCGGTAAATCACTGGGGATTCATACAGAGGATCGACGTATGCATTAAAACTCACGCGAAGGCGAGTCCAGAGTACAACACGAGTTAAAAACAATTTATTGCAAACCATTGTTCATTACATGAAGTAAATGTTCAGAGTCCGAAAGCAGCGAAAATAAATTAAACTAGCGCAACGGTCAACATCATAGGAGGCCATCCATGATGCCATCACTTGTCGTCATCCACCCGGTCAACAACACCTGCACAACAGTTTTAAAGCAAGGCTGAGTATACTAATACTGAGCAAGACTTAACTGTCGGGTGATAACTACATCACCAAACTCTAGACCTGAAAAGGCTTTATGGCTGGTGGAGTTTCTTTTGCCGAACAGCCACGAAGAGTAGGTCCTTACTGTCGGTGTTTTAGACCGGCAAATCTACCAAGGGGGTACCCGAGGTAGTAGATTGTGTGGTGGAGGATCGTGTTCGGGAGACCGAGAACTCGAAGGTATGCGCAAGGACACGGGACACAAGATTTATACAGGTTCTGGTTGCCAAGGTGGCGAACCCTACGTCCTGTTTGGAGATCAAGTATGGCGCCCTGCGCTTCGTGTTGGTTGAGATCAGGTGCCCGGCTAGGTACCCGACCCTCCTTTATATAGTCCACGGGCAGGTTCCTAGTCGGTTACAAGGCAGGAGTCCTAGTAGGATTACACGAAACGAGTCCTAGTAGGATTATAGGGGAATTCTAGTAGGAGTCCATCTTCTTCCTTCCTTGCATGAGTACCCGGGGAGTATGCCCGACAAGCCCCCGAGCACGTTGTAGTCGAGAGTAGTAGTTCGAGTAGTCTTAAAGCCTCTTCGAGTAGTTCTTGAGCGTCCTCGAGTACTGCTTGGAGAAGTCTTCAATAGTACTTGAACTGCCGCGAGGCTGGAAGGTGGTCCAGCTCATCAGTCTTTAAGTCGAGATTATATGGAAGTGCGGTTGCAAAATCGCACTCCATATGGAGTAGCCCCCTAGCCTTAGGTTGAGTTGCAGACTCTAGCTGAGGGTCAATCTTGATTCTGAATCTTCCGTCTTGAAAATTTTGAATGATGGGTGTAGCATAGCAGCCCCCGAGCCTTGAAATGATTAGGTAATCAATCCAAGGGTCTTCAGTGTTCGTGAAAGCCATCATCCGAGTACTCTTGCAGCGTGTAACCCCTGAGATAAGAGAGCCGTATGAGCCACGTCGAGTAGTTATTGGTGCGGAGCCCCCGAGCCTAAGAGCGAGCGAAGCATGCTGAAGTTATCCTCGAGTAGTATGTTGAGTGCAACCCCCGAGCTGGAGAGATTCCGAGTAGTAATTTGGCATCGAGCCATGGAGCTTGAGAAGTAGTTGTGCCGTCAGAGCGGACTTTAGGTGCGACCAAAGTCGACTTTAGATGCCGACAGTGCGGACTTTAGAATGCGACTTAAAAACCGAAGTCGACTTTGTGCCGCGCGGAGCGGACTTTGAGATGCGACTTGAAAATCGAAGTTGACTTTAGGATGCCACGTGGAGCGGACTTTGAGTTGCGACTGAAGAAGTCAACTTTAGATTGCTGCGTAAAACGGACTTTAGATGCGACTGCAGTAGTCAACTTTGTGCCACGTGGGGTGGACTTAAGATGCAAAAAAATGAAAAGCACTTTCCGGAAAGCAAAAGCAAAAAAATCAGAGAAAACGAGTAGTTTTGCCGCCGGAGCGGGCTTAAGATTGCGACCAAAGTCGGCTTGTGCCACCGGAGTGGGCTTGGATGCGACCGTTAGCGTCGAATTGTGCCACCAGAGTGGGCTTGGGTGCGACCGTTAGCATCGACTTGTGCCACCGAAGTGGGCTTGGGTGCGACCGTTAGCGTCGACTTGTGCCACCAGAGTGGGCTTGAGTACCTGAGCCATGGATTTCAGACTCGAGGTACGATTGCCGCCAGAGCGGGCTTGAAGGTGCGACCAGAGTTGACTTGTGTACCTGGGCCATGGATTTCAGACCCAAGGTATGGAGCGCGAGTACTTAGGGTACTTGGACCCATGGTACAGAGCGTGAAGACCACGTGCAGCTAGGAACCATCATTGCCAGGACACGAGGGCCACTTACAGCTAGGTTCCATCGAAGCTTACACACGTAGTATGCCACCGAAGCAGGCGAATATGCGACCGAAGTCAACTTTAAGTTGCCGCACGGAGCAGACTTTAGAATGCGACTTTAGAAGTCGACTTTAGATTGCCGCGCGTAGTGAACTTTAGAAGCTGCCTCCTAGGGATAGCCCCGAGTTGATGAAGTAGGCTCATGGTGACTTGATTGATATACCCCAAGAGTAGTCAGCAGAGTGTAGCTCCCGTGAAAACCCGCCGAGAAGCGTACACTAATGAGTAGCCGGCAAGTAGTCCTACATGATGAGGAGAACAAGCTAAGAAAAAGAAAACAGCAATCATTTAAATAAATGACTTAGCTGTTTCTGCCTAGGCTGACTGTTGATGAAGCCATGGCGGTCGGCGATGGAGCCACGACGGTTGTTGCTGAAGTTGACTAGTCAGAGTTGATTCCAACTAGTGGTTGGGGGCGTGACTGCCGTTCTCGACTAGTTTGGAAAACTAGTCGAGATGAATGGTCAACGCGATGCAACCGGAAGACGACGTCGTGGCGGTGCGCAGCGTACTCGAAGTAGAGCCAGTGTTGCCGCGAGACAAGTAGTCACGACGCACGGCGTGGCTGAAGTAAAGCCAGTGTGGCCGCAAGACGAAGTCGCGGCGCACGGAGTAGTCGATGACGAGCCGCGCGACGTGCCGAGGCACCCGGACGCGCGGCGTAGGCAGAGTAGTCGACGAGGAGCCTACACGAGGCGAAGTTGTCGACGACGAGCCGCGCGACGAGCCGAGGCATCCGGACGCGCGACGTGGTTGAGGTAGAGCCGTTGCAGCCGGCAGACAAGTAGTCGAGTGAACGACACAATTGACGTAGAGCCGATGCGGCCGGGAGCAAGTAGTCGCGGCGCACGGTGTATTTGAAGTAGAGCCAGTGCGACCGGACAACAAGCCGAGCGACGGCGCACGGAGTAGTCGCGACACTCAGCAAGGTTGATGTAGAGCCGATGTAGCTGAGTAGTTGATGCCGTTGTACTCTAGTAGTTGAGGTAGGTGCAGTAGCATACATCTTGCCGCGTGCACGAAGCAAAAAATCTTGAAGTGCTTAGGACTTGTTGTTTGCCTCCGTGTGCTGGTAGCAGAATATAGCAAATTGATTTCTTTTCTTCTTCTACTCAAAAAACAGAGGCCCAAAGTTGCGTACATCTTGTGTACAACAAGTGTTGAGCTTGAAGACTTTTTGGTGCAGCTCTTGTGTGCACATAGCACAATGCTCCAAAGTTTTGTTTTGAACATTGATTTGATATACAGGAGGCATGGGTTGCACACGACCAGAGCTGGCTGCTGCTTTGAAAAGGCCTTTGATGTGCGTGCATATTTACAACAATTTGAAATTGCTGCCCCACGGTCCTGGCAGGAACGCGATGTTCTACCCGAGCTCTGTTCCGAAACCGCTGCAGTCTTGTTCCACATCGACACGGCTTCCATCTCCTTTTGCCTTGCACAGAGGACTCGTCGAGTTGGATTTGAGAATCAGCGAGTTGCTGGTGTCTACTCCGGGCTCCGTCTTGACGACCTCGGATTGAATATTGCATCAGGCTACGCATGTCGCAGCACGCGACACAATCACCTCCCGCTGAATAGATTGATTCCGATGATGAAGGTCCTTCAAATTCGCCCGATGGTGATGATCACCCTACCTGGCGCGCCAGCTGTCGGTGTTTCAGACCGTCAAACCTACCAAGGGGTACCCGAGGTAGTAAATTGTGCGGTGGAGGATCGTGATCGGGAGACCGAGAACTCGAAGGTATGCACAAGGACACGAGACACAAGATTTATACAGGTTCAGGTTGCCAAGGTGGCGAACCCTATGTCCTGTTTGGAGATCAAGTATGGCACCCTGCGCTTGGTGTTGGTTGAGATCAGGTGCCCGGCTAGGTACCCGACCCTCCTTTATATAGTCCAGGGGGCGGGTTCCTAGTCGATTACAAGGCAGGAGTCCTAGTAGGATTACACGGAACGAGTCCTAGTAGGATTACAGGGGAATTCTAGTAGGAGTCCGTCTTCTTCCTTCCTTGCATGAGTACCCGGGGAGTATGCCCGACACTTACTTTCAATATTTTAGCACCAGTTCTAGTTGATTACCATTTCTAAGTGTGCCAACTAATTCAATCAAGAATTTGGACAAGCAATTAATTCATACAACCATATTCACCAAATTCCATCATTACGGGATATCATGGCCAGTTGATTAAGCAGTCTCGGATAACGGTGAGAGGCCGACAATCGATTGATTTAAACCTTGCAAGGTAAACCTAAGCACACGGTGGGATGCCCCGCGAGGACAACCACCAAGCGGTTCCCAAAACTCTTTGGGTCGGGATCGAATCTTACAGTCTCTGGTGCAGGCTATTTGGAATACCCCGCGAGGCACCCGGACTCACCATACACCACCGGTAGCTAGCTGTGAGACGCATCCCAAGATGAGTAATAGTAAGATCCCTCGCCACCTCATTAAGGTACTAGGCTTACTGGTCCCATTCCCGACAAGTGCTTAGTACGTTCAAAAGCTTAGCCCACGAAAGCCACTGGACCGGAGCCCAAATCCCATGCTCTTACCACATGAGCAGTCCATTTATAAAGATCTTATGATTCCAACATAAGAACCTATTCTCGCGAGTGACGAACACACTCGACTTCTACCGGTCCTATAGCATAACAACTATCGACCTAACATACTAGTGATAGAGCATAGGTACCTAGGGATCATGCATCTAGGGTTTCAAACAACTCCTGAAACGTAAATGCACAAGCATAGCATGAAACAATTGCATAATTTTTAAAAGACAGGGTTAATGATCCGGGGCTTGCCTTCGCTGGCAAGGTTGGCCTTGGGCCCTTCTAGACTTGGGTCCAGGCCTTGAGCTACGGACACGTGCTGCAGCTCTTCGTCAACACCTTTGTCTCCTCCTTCCGACACGAGCGTATATCTACCGTCAGGAAGATCTACACGAAGATGCAAATGCAAGATTTATTCAATGATTTTCAATTTAATAAATTACGATCACAAATGAAAACCATGGGGTGCATGGTTGACCATATTCACCTAGATAAGAATACATTCAGCATACTCTTACAAAAAGGAACCATGACTGTGTACATATATATGTAAATAATTTAATTTAACTTCTCAAACAGCAATGGGTTGGTATTTATCCTTTTAAAATGATTTTCATCACACACAAGTCATCAAAGTGGTTTGGTGATTTTTCCCATTTCGTTGACTATTAAGCCTTGAATGGCTCCTATAGCTTTTATTCAATAAATTAATTAATAAAATTTCAGTGGAAGGGTGCATTAAGCACTAATCACCTATAGCAAGCCACTGAACACACATGCATGCTTATGAAAGCTAAGAATTTAATTATTTTGAAAATAACAAAAGCTAGCTAGTAAAACAAGGTAAATGCACACAAAAATAAAAACTCATCAAAATTATCCTAACTTTCTCCCACATGGTATATGGTCCAAACCTAACCTAGGGATGCAGCATATACACCTAAAACTATTATGAACCTTGAGTTATGCAATTACCAAGAAAATCAAGCATATTTCAAGAATAAATATTTGTGGCAATTATCAAATTGTGATTAAATCACCCAGGGGTCATTTTGGCATAACAAGACAACATTCAGAAGGTGGGCACAAAAACATAATTATTTTTGGCTACAAAAATCATTTGGACAGATTCTGCTTAAATAGAAAACAATTTATATAAAATATTCACAACATAACTTTATGCAACTTTTGGTACAGGATCTAGTCATAACTGAATACACAACATATCCAAAAATTAGCTATAGAGGATTTGTAGATTTTGAGATATCACAGATCTAGTCTTTTCACATTTCTATTTTTCATGCCAAAACTATTAGGAAACAGCTCGGGCAAGAATAACAAAAGTTGTAGGATTTTTCACATCGAATCCAACAAAATTAGGTTTGCATTTTTATGATGTTTCTACGATTTTCTATACATTTTACAAGTTTCAGAAAAATGACCTTACTATTGGAGATACAGATTTGCACGACAGTCCCCGGAAGTTTTGAGATCTTATGATTAGGCCCTCGGTTTGCACCAAGCCCCCTGGAAAGATTAGGGAGCCCGCAATTGGGTCCCTGGGGGCAGCCGGTGGCGGTCCTCGCCGGAATCCGGCGAGCTCGTCGGCCGGAACCGGCCGGGCGTGGGCGGAGGGCGAGCCGCGGAACCCTTTGGCTCTATTCCGGGGTTTGCTTGGGGGCGAGGCGCCGCCGGCGTGCCCGCTCGGCGGAGCCGGCGGCGGCGGCCGCGGAGCGCCTGCCCCGGAGCGGCTGCGGCACGGGCGAGTTAGCTCTTGCGTGGTATAGCTCGAGTGTGAGGTGGAGACAGCATTGGAGGCTCTGGCCGGCGACGGGAGAGAGCGAGGGGAGGAGATCGCCGTGGAGGCGCCAATGAGGACGGCTGCGATGCACTCACCCACGATGAGAAGGACGTCTCCTTAAATAGGCAAGCGCGCGGGGAGAGGGGGCGTTACCTTCGCCGCGAAGGACGCCCCAGCGTCAATGCGGCGGTACGGCGGCCGTACTCCGGCTAGCGCGCGAGGCACGTGGAGGGCGCGCAAGGGCCGGCGGTTCAAGCGGTGCGGCGTGGAGAGAGCGCGGGCTTCGGACCGCCTCGGTGCGCGGGCGGCCCGGGGAAGGCGCGGCGCCTCGGAAAGGCGCGGGCGGCCCCGAAACCGAGGGTGGCGGCACGGGCGCAGGCGTGCCCGGCATTCCGCCCGGCGCGACGCCGAGCCATTGCTGGCTCTGTTCGAAGGCGAATTTCTCCAAAATTTTGAATAGAAGTGTACAGAGTGATGAATAGAAAAGTTGTAGATCTCACTACCCTCTACAACTTCTACAAAGGTTCTAGGGTGTTTTTCTCAACGGATTTTGTAAAATCTGCTGTCAAACTTCGAATGTCGCCATGCCTCTGCGAACAGGAGCTGCTGGCGGTTGACCACGTTTTTCACCAATTTCCACTCAAAATTTGAAATGCCCATCTACATGAAAGTTGTGTTCCTCGAACAACTGGACAACTTTCATATTGGTAGATTTTGAAGTGTTTAGGTGAAATTTGGGGAACGCGGCAAAAGTTCCGGAAGACATTCACCGACGTCAGGGTTTCAGCGGGGTTTGACCGTGTCTTTGACCAAGGATTGACCACCACGGTGTGTTGACTTGCTCAAGGGGGTCAATAGGGTTTGTCGGCTCGGTTTTCGAGGTGAGGACCCAGGTTGACCTAGGTTTGACCAGCGTCAACAGGTTTTACTCAGCTGATTCGGCCATTAGAGTTAATGACACTAATTAAAAACTGGGGCGTCACAGCAAGAAGGCAAGGTGGTTGCCTATGCCTCGCGACAGCTTTGGAAGCATGAGGAGAACTACCCCACACATGACCTCGAGCTAACTGTTGTCATTCACGCTTTGAAGATATGGAGGCATTACCTGATTGGCAACAAGTGCGACATTTATACCGATCACAAGAGTCTGAAGTACATCTTCACGCAGTTAGAGTTGAACTTGAGGCAAAGAAGATGTAACACCCCAGGTGTTTATTAAAAAATACCTCATTTAGTTGTGTTAATCAGGGTTGATTAGCTCCTAACCATGTTTGACATGATTGGGCACACATTTGCATAAAAGACCTTGGTCAAAAACCCAAATCCTGGTCAAAACCCTAGATCTCAAAAAGGTGATTCGGTTTTCTTGCGCGTTCTCCAAATTTCACTATAGAAGTTCAAAATCGGCCAATATGAAAGTTGTTCGTTATTTCTGGGAACACATTTTTCGTAATTGGCGGACATTCCAATTTTGAGTGCAAATTAGCCAAAAACAGGGTTGAAGCCCTCGTGAACAGTAAAATCCGTCGAGAAAAACTGAAACTTCGGCGCGTGTTCCCCGTCAAACAGTTCATCAGCACATATGTCGACCTTTACAAAAGTTGCAGCTAATACTTCACTATATAACTTTTGTTTTTGGAGTTTTTGTCGCACAGTTCAATTTTTTGGAGTTTTGGTTGGTCAAACATGCGCTGATCGTTGCTCCAGCGCGCACCGACGAGCTCCAGAGCGCCGCACACCACGCGTCGGTCCACGCGTCCTCCAACGTACGGTTCGCTTCGACGCGTCCGCTGTGAACCCGTGCGCACCAGTGGACCCTCCGCCCCTCTCTACGCGGCCTACAGTGGGCCGCGCCAATCCACGTGTGAACGCCACAGCGGCACACGTCGGGCATCGCAGCCGCCAGCCGGCGTGCATGCGCGGGCTCCCACACGTCCGATCGGGGTTAAGAGGGGGAAACGAGCTGGCCTACACGTCGTATACTCGTCCACCTTGTCGTCCTCGTCGTGCTCACGCTTCCCTGGTCGTTCTCACACGCCGTCGTGCCAGGACGTGACATGACAGGGCCGTCGTTGCCGCCATAAGTCGGCGTAGCCGCAGCTCTGCCTCTGCCCATCCCCGCTGTACCTCTCCACTCCAGCGTGTCCTCCTGGTGCTTCTCGAAGCGGTGCCGTCGCCGTTAGCGCGGGCTGGCCCGACCTTCGCTGGGAGAACGAGCCGCAATGGCCTCCCCGCCGGCCGTCCCCCGCCGACGCCCGTCGACCACGCCTCTCCCCCGTCCAAGCCCCAAAACGGAACCTTGGTGAGCCCCTCGTCACTTCCCACCACTTCCCCGGTCCATCCCGACGACGAGCTCGCCGGATTTTGGTCTTTCCCGCCGGCCATGGCGCCCGAGGACTATACTGCTTCGATTTCAGTCTTTCCAGGGAGTTTTCCGTAATCTAGGTACCTGTTCGTAATTTCAAGAAAATACTTCGAGGGTCTGTCGGTAAAAGTAGTTCTAGGGTTACAACAGCAACTTAGAAAATTCATTAAAAATCGTAGAAAAATCAGAAAAATGCAAATCCAATTTTTTTGGGTTCCTGGTGAAGAAACCTATCGTTTCTAGAAAGTATGTATAGGGTTTTTCTGTTTAGTTTTTGAATTAAAATTCAAACTCAGTTTGGTGTGTTTTTGGTGTAGTTTACAATATACACATGCTATGGACTTGAATTTTTGGATATGTTTATCTTTATGGCATGTCTAGATCTGTGACCAAAATTGGCAGGAGTTTGATGTGTAGATCTTTGATTATGAATTATACAAGCTCTAGGCTTGTTTAATTTTGATGCTTTTTATAGCCCCTTTAATGAACTTTTATTTGAGCACAAGTGCACCCTAGGACTTTGCCTTGATGAGTACTATCTCTGGTAGAGTGGATTTGATTTTATGGAATTATTTAATTGGTGAATTGGATTTAATCTTGTGTAGGAGTTTAAATTCAACATCTGAAAAATAATTTGAATTTGCACTTATGCTTTGGTCAGAAGCTCATTTTTGGCATACATGACCTGTATGAGAAAGTTGATATCCAAAAGTTTATTAAATCTTTTTATATGAATTAATGGTGATTTACTAGGCTGAAATTTGTCTTTTTCGTATAAATTAATGTATAAATGATCTTAAGCTATATTTTGGTTTGAGAGCTTAAATTAGGCATATGTTGTTGTGTGCAAAAGATTAGGCTCATTTGTGGTGTTTTTGATTTAATATGGACCTATGGTTGAGAGGCTTGTTTTAAGTAATTAAATAAAGAAAGGGTAATTAAGGTGTTAAATTGCGAAAACATGTTTTGGTTCTGTTTTTGATATTTAATCACACCCCTTACTGTTTGGTGAAGTTAAGTAACTTAATTTGCTTATATGTACACAGTCACCATCAAGATTAACTTTAATTAATGCATATGCATGTATACGTGTAGATTTACCGGGCGGTACGTACACACTCACTGAGGAGGGAGACGGGACCGTTGATGGTGAACTGAACCAGCTGAGTGTGCAGCAAGACCTGGACCAAAGTCCAGAAGAGCCCAAGGCTAGCGTTAGTGTTGAGTCAGAGGAAGACAAGCACCGGTTCATCTAACCTTTTGTTTTAAAATTTCATACCTTTTTCATTTCAGTATTTATTGTTTACTTGTGCATTTAAGTTTCAGGATTTGCTTTGAAACCTAGATGCATGATCCTTAGGACTCCTATGCTCTTTTACTAGTATGTTAGGACGCTAGTGCCATGCTTTAAGGACACGGTACAAGTCGAGTAATGACTCATTGCTCGCGAGATATAGGATATTCTTGTTGGAACCATAAGTTGGTTAAAATGACTCGCTCATGTGGTAAGAGCAATGGGTTCAGTCTCGACCGAGTAGCATTGTGCTGGTTTAAGCTATTGAACGTACCAAGTGCTTGTCGGGAATGGGACCGGTAAGCCTAGTACCTTCTGAACCGAGGCGAGATCTTTCTAGCTACCCGCTTGGGATGCGTCTCCGGGCTAGCTACCCGTGGTATAGTGTGTGAGTCCGGACTGGTCGGGTTAGACCCTCCAGATAACCGTGTACCAGAGTTTGTAGCGTATGATCCTAAATTGTGGGATGTTGGGAACCGCCTGGTTGGTGTAGACACTGCACTTGGTCTACCTTCTTCCGTGTATCTTGGGTTTACCTTACAAGGATATAAATCGATCGATCGTCGGTCACTCGCCGTTATCTGAGTCGGCTTGACCATTGGCTACCCCATGTTTTATTTGTGGAACATTTTGGATTAACATTGTTACCTGTTTAATATTGTTTTCACAACATTCTTGTTTAGTGCGGGTGCTCACCTAGAATGGTTAACATACTAGAATTGGAGCTAAAATCTGAAAATAAGGATCAACTCTTAGCCGCTTTGGCAAAACAAACCCAGCAGCCAAAAAGCCTTGCATGTCTAGTTGTATTTTCTTTTTGTCGGGTAAGTCTTGCTGAGTATTAGTATACTCACCCTTGCTTAATTTGTTGTTTTCAGGTAATACTATCTGGCCTGGTGTTATTCTAGAGGGATGGGAGGTTGAATGGGAGAATGATGATGATGAGTGATATGCATGGATGGCCTCCTATGTGTATCACGTGTTTAGTTTACTTTCCGCTGTTTAAACTCTAAATCACCTTTACTTTTATGTATGAAAAACCTGGTTTGTAATATTAAGTACTTATGAACTTGTGGACTTTAATGTAATGTAATGTAATGTAATGTAATGTTGTACTCTGGTCCCGCCTTCGTGTGGGCTTAGCGCATATCTCGATCCTGTTGTAAGTGATTCACCGGGCTTTACCCAGCGGAAGTGACTTAATAATTCTTTATTATTGCTTAATGGGCACGTGGACAGGCTTAGGCGATAATACAGAATTATTTTGGGCGGTTCTGTCACAGCTGGTACCAGAGCGATGATATGCACCAGAGTAATTAAAATACCTTAACAAACTTGTTTTTGGAATAAAATTTGCCAAGATTAATAATCTTGCTAAAAGAGTAGGACGTTAAGGTTTAATCTAGTCTGAGAGGCCCTAGAGGAAATTTTTGGGTTCTTTAAGGTGGCTAGTATTCTATGGTGTAATTAGTTTGACTTCCAGCACATTTATTCCTGTCAAAACTTACTTTCTTGCACAACCATACTAGTTCATCACGTGTTTCATATGTGGTGGTACCACAGGGAAGTCCTATGAGGGACTAGTGGGACCTATTCCAATGGATGCCACGTCGCATCTGAGTCTCGTCACGTGTTTCATACATGATGGTACCACGGGAAAGTCCGTGAGGGATGAGTGAGGCCTATTCCAATGGGCCTAGGACGCTGTCCATGCAGCGGCTTGATGCATGGATATCGTTTCTATAGTGAATGGTAATGAATGTGGACGCTTTCGTGAGTGTTGGCACGAAAGGTTCTGAATGTTCTGTGATTTTCTGCAGGTACACTAACCACGGTTGTTAGGAACGGTAATTTAAGAAACGAATAGCTTCCGACTAGTTACTATAGGGAGAGACGTTATATATGCCATGCCACCGGCACTAACTCCGCTTTTAAGCTTAAAGGCTTTGAGAGGAAGTTTAGGACGCTTTTTGCATCATGTAAAAGCTATTAAACCAAAAATGAACTTAAATCATGTGTTATTTGGTCTTTATTTAAATTGTGTTTCTTAAGGACCAATCATGCTAGTTCGATGCCTTGATGTGGTGATTAAGCAAAAATTTTAACTAGTTGCTGTCCAAATTTTTCTAAGGACTATCTAGAAAATTTCTGGCTAGGTGCTCTTTAGGGAAATTGTTCATCACCAAGTTAAGTTTGCTCACTGAATTTCTCATGATTTTAGGATACTTAAAACTGAAGTTAGGATTAAATTTGCTAGACAAGGTCATGCTGAAATGCTGTCAAATTCCTGAGTTAGCCTGAAAACTCAAATTTTTACACCTCGTTCCAAATAGATTTGCCTAGACAGTCTATACCAAAAATGTTTATTATATTACATACTTTGTGCTTTCAAAATCTCATGTTCATCAGGTTCGTAATCCTTGAGATATGATCTTTTTAGTGAAGCGCCGTCCTGCTGAAATTTCAGGGCAATAGCACTCTAAAATTTGATCAGTTAGACCTTTTTCCAATCTGAATTGGTTCGACCTTCGAATACCAAAAATACTCGACCTTTGAATACCAAAAATACTCCCTAGGTATTTATCTACCTCCTGTAGAAATCTCAAGGTCACTAGATTTTTTTAGTTTGAGAGTTATACCCAAAACACTAGGTCTCTGTCCTGCTGAATTTCAGAACTAGTGACCTCTGAAATTCAAATTTTTAGGTCATCTTCCTTTGGAATATAGAGCAAACCTTGAATATCAAAATGATTCATAGTTTTATGATGGTCATGCTCACAAAAATTCAGCCTTTTTGCATGTGTATATTGAGAAATATCGAATTTTTAGTAAGCCCCTGTTTGCTGTAAAAACTGCTAAACAGAGCTTTGGTAACGAACCTTTCGACCCCGGTAAAAGTTGAATCTATCCTGGAGTTGAATACCAAAGTTGTGGCTTACGAAATTCTACACATGCTTACCAAAATTTAGAAATGTTCGACACTTGGGCCGAGAAATATGAATATATTTCTCAGAGCTATTGTTGTCCAAATTCTGGAAGTTTCCAGTTGAAGTCTCCTTAGACATGCCTACTTGTCATTTTGTTGGCAAAATTATAGATGAAATATCTAAGGGAAAATCACATGGTTTTGATGGACGGAAACCCTTTCCTCAATTCTGGAGTAGTTTATAAAGAGGCAAGTGGTAGCAATCCACCATTGTCATCGAACTTGTGCTATACGAATGGCTAGTACCTTCCATTTGGTGTGGTGATCAATGCATGAGGCTAGCCCAACTTGAAATTGCTCTCGCTTGGCAAGTGCTTGATTAGCACCATGAGAGCATGGCCCAAGCATTGGGTACCAAATGAAATCATTTGATAGCTAGGATTTTTCTTCTAGCGAAATCATGATAAGATCTTCTTTTAATTTCCTTGAAATTTTGGGGCTAACTAAAACTACAAACGTGGGTTGAAACTTTGTATTCGACACGCTCATCAAAATTCAGCCTCCTCGTGTTCCTACTCTAAGAGTTGTGAACATGTTTGTGAACCTTGGCTTGCTGCACAACCGCCAAGGCAGAGTAGAGGTTTTCGGATTCGTGAGTATGATTTCTTAGCTGGCGTGTTCACTCCCGTATCATGTGGGTATGCTCTCTGAAGCACTCAACTATTCCTAGATGTTGGCATCATGGGTTTGATCACTATTGATCTCCCAACTTTGAAAAGGTTTCTTTTTGACCTTGCTCATCGATTTTGAGGGCAATAAAATGAATACGAAGTATCGACACCTTCTTACCTACATAAGGAACATATCATATCTTTTGTCAAGTCAACTAAAACTCCGTTGTGCTCTTTTTGTTTGGTCGTTTTTCCCCACACTTTCCCTAGATAGGAGACAATACTTCAACTCCTTATAGCCATGAAACGTTGGTCCCACAACTTTCTGGCGTTGGTATCCCTACTTTTCTCGCTCTAAAGTTCCTTGCCTCAAACTTAATTTTTCCCCTATGCTTGCTCACAAACAAATAAATAAATTCATGTTTATAAGTGTGAAGAATCTTGTGGCATGCAAATTGGAGCATTTTATCACCATGCATATGCGTACCTTAACAACACATTTTCATTACGCATTATATAACTTGTGCATTTGGGAAATCTTGGGTGACTAACTTGCATAGGTATAAAAAAACCTTCTACTCTACCTTCCTTGTGGTTGATGATGTTTCCCTAACTAAAGGTGCCGCGACGGAACCTAGGGTATCATGTGGTCTGCAGCCATGTGATTATCACAAGGAGCGCGCTGGGTATCTTGGGTTATGGAAAATGACTCACCACAATTTTGTTCCCTACTCTTTGATTGCTTCCCCTTTCTTAACTAACTCCATGGGTGCAATAAAGCATACTGACTATGCACCATGAGCAACATATCTCATGAGCATATGCATCAACGCATTTCATCAACATGTGCATCATCATGTGTGCACTACATCATGCACGCATCATGTGCATCACTCATTATGCATCATTACATAAGCACCACAAGTTCATGTGCATAAGCATCATATGCTCATGTGCATATACATCATACTATATGCATCTCATCATAAGTATCATTATGAGCACCATTCCACTGATGCATAACTCATCTATATGCATTAATATTACAAGCATGTCTCATTGGTGCACCACATATCTAGTTAAAAGTCATTGCACCACTAATGGGATGAAGGATGTCGCTAATACTCATAAAATAAGTGACATGTGAGCAAGCCTTTCTGAAATTCCTGTACTAGCCTATCTTTGCATATCTTTCCCACTAAATATCTGTAAGAACTCATGGTAATTGCTCTCTATGACTTTACCATCCTTGACTGTTCTTATGAACTAACATTAGATCTACGATGGTAGAACCCTTAATCCATCATCGAACCCTTTTTACTCTCCAAAAAATACTTCTTTTAGCAATCTTAGTATGGTCAATTGCTAAGATTCTCATTCCTTATAGAGATCCTTGTGAAAACTTTTCAACTCGGTCTTCTTTCGCTTAATCACAACAAGTTCGCCCCGATATCAACTCAACCGAGTTAAGGTGAAGGTGTATAAATAGAGATTTTTCATGAGAAATCAAGGTTCTCCAAAAGTCAAGATATGAGGTGTTTCGAGTACTCGGTGATTTGTGATCCTTTTGCATGTTTCTTTCAAATTAATGGAATCAGGATATAAGAAAACACAAGTTGGCAAATCCTTCGATCAACCTTCTCAAAGCAACTCTGATTCTAAATTGAGGATACCTCGAGCTCTTTTCGGTTTCTCCAATACCTCAGTTTCATTTATCTCATCCTCTTCAGAGCCATGATGATAGTACGCAACATCATCGCTCTACCACCTCTTCTCAAATCTACTGATCACCGCCTACGCCTCACTGTAATCATTGCCAAGTCGCGCCTACTCTTTGATTGCTTCCCCTTTCTTAACTAACTCCATGGGTGCAATAAAGCATACTGACTATGCACCATGAGCAACATATCTCATGAGCATATGCATCAACGCATTTCATCAACATGTGCATCATCATGTGTGCACTACATCATGCACGCATCATGTGCATCACTCATTATGCATCATTACATAAGCACCACAAGTTCATGTGCATAAGCATCATATGCTCATGTGCATATACATCATACTATATGCATCTCATCATAAGTATCATTATGAGCACCATTCCACTGATGCATAACTCATCTATATGCATTAATATTACAAGCATGTCTCATTGGTGCACCACATATCTAGTTAAAAGTCATTGCACCACTAATGGGATGAAGGATGTCGCTAATACTCATAAAATAAGTGACATGTGAGCGAGCCTTTCTGAAATTCCTGTACTAGCCTGTCTTTGCATATCTTTCCCACTAAATATCTGTAAGAACTCCTGGTAACTGCTCTCTATGACTTTACCATCCTTAACTATTCTTATGAACTAACATCAGATCTACGATGGTAGAACCCTTAATCCATCCTCGAACCCTTGTTACTCTCCAAAAATACTTCTTTTAGCAATCTTAGTATGGTCAATTGCTAAGATTCTCATTCCTTATAGAGATCCTTGTGAAAACTTTTCAACTCGGTCTTCTTTCGCTTAATCACAACAATTCGCTCGACATCAACTCAACCGAGTTAAGGTGAAGGTGTATAAACAGAGATTTTTCATGAGCAATCAAGGTCCTCTAAAAGTCAAGATATGAGGAGTTTCTGAGTACTCAGTGATTTGTGATCCTTTTGCATGTTTCTTTCAAATTAATGGAATCAGGATATAAGAAAACACAAGTTGGCAAATCCTTCGATCAACCTTCTCAAAGCAACTCTGATTCTAAATTGAGGATACCTCGAGCTCTTTTCGGTTTCTCCAATACCTCAGTTTCATTTATCTCATCCTCTTCAGAGCCATGATGATAGTACGCAACATCATCTCTCTACCACCTCTTCTCAAAGCTACTGATCACCGCCTACGCCTCACTGTAATCATTGCCAAGTCGCGCCTACTCTTTGATTGCTTCCCCTTTCTTAACTAACTCCATGGGTGCAATAAAGCATACTGACTATGCACCATGAGCAACATATCTCATGAGCATATGCATCAACGCATTTCATCAACATGTGCATCATCATGTGTGCACTACATCATGCACGCATCATGTGCATCACTCATTATGCATCATTACATAAGCACCACAAGTTCATGTGCATAAGCATCATATGCTCATGTGCATATACATCATACTATATGCATCTCATCATAAGTATCATTATGAGCACCATTCCACTGATGCATAACTCATCTATATGCATTAATATTACAAGCATGTCTCATTGGTGCACCACATATCTAGTTAAAAGTCATTGCACCACTAATGGGATGAAGGATGTCGCTAATACTCATAAAATAAGTGACATGTGAGCGAGCCTTTCTGAAATTCCTGTACTAGCCTCGTCTTTGCATATCTTTCCCACTAAATATCTGTAAGAACTCCTGGTAACTGCTCTCTATGACTTTACCATCCTTAACTATTCTTATGAACTAACATCAGATCTACGATGGTAGAACCCTTAATCCATCCTCGAACCCTTGTTACTCTCCAAAAATACTTCTTTTAGCAATCTTAGTATGGTCAATTGCTAAGATTCTCATTCCTTATAGAGATCCTTGTGAAAACTTTTCAACTCGGTCTTCTTTCGCTTAATCACAACAGTTCGCCCGATATCAACTCAACCGAGTTAAGGTGAAGGTGTATAAATAGAGATTTTTCATGAGAAATCAAGGTTCTCCAAAAGTCAAGATATGAGGTGTTTCTGAGTACTCAGTGATTTGTGATCCTTTTGCATGTTTCTTTCAAATTAATGGAATCAGGATATAAGAAAACACAAGTTGGCAAATCCTTCGATCAACCTTCTCAAAGCAACTCTGATTCTAAATTGAGGATACCTCGAGCTCTTTTCGGTTTCTCCAATACCTCAGTTTCATTTATCTCATCCTCTTCAGAGCCATGATGATAGTACGCAACATCATCGCTCTACCACCTCTTCTCAAAGCTACTGATCACCGCCTACGCCTCACTGTAATCATTGCCAAGTCGCCAAGGGCATCTAGATGGTAGTGCACCCTCTTGTCGACATATCAGTGGCTATCATCTATGACAACTGTCAGATCTGCCCCAAATAGGTGGCCTATGTATGACATGAATAAGATAAAGATAGAACCCTCCATCTGCCTTCTTCTCTGAGTTGGTTGAACTCAGGAAACTATTTTCTCTTTCTACAATTCCTTTGGAGGCTGAGGAATGTTCTCTAAGGATACGTAAAGAATCAGCATTCTTATGGATGACCGGGACGACGATCTCTGCTAGAGAAAATCACTTGAACCCACAACTGAATACTAATGATCTTTGGACTGCCTACATATCCGTGTTCCATCGATTATGTGACACTCCATTACCGCCATGTTTCACTACAGTGGCCAGTGCTGCATTATCTACTGGTCCTATCGCTAACACCAAGCGTGACATCATAATTGCACTATGGCGACCATCAGTAAAGAGGGGAGTATCGATCATTGATTCCCGACCACCCTTTGTAGAACATGGCTATTGGTTCCTTTCTTAAAAACAAACCCCTATAAAACCTTTGGATCGAGTTCTCTAACTTTCTAACCTATTGATATGCTTGTTTATCAATAACTACCATACTCCGAATTTTGTACTCTTAGGGAGTCTAATTGGATCGTCATGAACTTTCAGGGAAATGGAATCCACCACAGGAGATCCGGTCAATCTTCAACCCAATGAGATGTTCCCGTCTCTTCCACCAACACAGGAGGCGGTGGATATCTTTGCCAACACCATGAAAATTTTGGAGGGCCAAAATTTAGTGTTAAGCCATCTGGTGCAAAATGTCATCCATAATCATTATCAAGGGCTATCGCAAACTAGTCTATCCAACAGTCTTTCCCAAGCAATATCAGAATCTATTATGGAGCAAGTCTATCTATTCAATCTATTGATGAATCATGAAGCTCAAAATCAACAGAACCAAGATTTCGATCAGCAATTCCTAAATTCACTCATGCCACCGTCTCAACTTCCTATGGACCTTAGGGAGGAAGAAAGAAGAAGTAAGAGTCACAAGCGAGATTTGCCAAAGATTGATTTAAACGGATGGGAAATTACCTGCACCAAACTCCCCTCCCGTGAGAAAAAGCCAAGCAACCCAGCTAGTGTTGTGGATCAGCCCATCAAAACCCAGTGGGTCCCAAGGTCCAATACACCCACACCTCGTCTCTGCTTCAATTGTAGAGAACTTGGGCATTTTGTCAGGGAGTGCCCGAAAACTGAGCAGAACAAGCCAAATCGGCACGGTCGAGGCTCAAGAGCCAAGCAGGGAAGTCAAGGCAAACGACAAAAACCCCAAGTGAAACAAGGCAAACATAACTTCACGGGTATACATTTCTATTTGAGAACAACCTTCCCTAAGCAAGCCTTTTAAATTCCTAATCTCGGGGCGAGATTTATTTTAAGGGGGGTAGATTGTAACACCCCAGGTGTTTATTAAAGATAAATACCTCATTTAGTTGTGTTAATCAGGGTTGATTAGCTCCTAACCATGTTTGACATGATTGGGCACACATTTGCACAAAAGACCTTGGTCAAAATCCCAAATCGTGGTCAAAACCCTAGATCTCAAAAAGGCTGATTCGGTTTTCTTGCGCGTTCTCCAAATTTCACTATAGAAGTTCAAAATCAGCCAATATGAAAGTTGCTCGTTATTTCCGGGAACACATTTTTCGTAATTGGCGGACATTCCAATTTTGAGTGCAAATTAGTCAAAAACAGGGTTGAAACCCTCGTGAACAGTAAAATCCGTCGAGAAAAACTGAAACTTCGGCGCGTGTTCCCCATCAAATAGTTCATCAGCACATATGTCGACCTTTACAAAAGTTGCAGCTGATACTTCACTCTATAACTTTTGTTTTTGGAGTTTTGACGCACAGTTCAAGTTTTTGGAGTTTTGTTTGGTCAAACATGCGTTGATCGTTGCTCCCGAGCGCGCCGACGAGCTCCAGAGCGCCGCACGCCACGCGTCGGTCCACGCGTCCTCCGGCGTACAGTTCGCTTCGACGCGTCCGCTGTGAACCCGTGCGCACCAGTGGACCCTCCGCCCCTCTCTACGCGGCCCACGTTGGGCCGCGCCCATCGCGTGTGTGAACGCCACAACGACACGCGCCTGGCGTCGCAGCCGCCAGCCGGCGTGCATGCGCGGGCTCCCACACGCCCGGTCGGGGTTAAGAGGGGGGAAATGAGCTGGCCTACACGTCGTATACTCGTCCGCCTCATCATGCTCGCGTTTCCCTGGTCGTTCTCACACGCCGTCGTGCCAGGACGTGACATGACAGGGCCGTCGTCGCCGCCATAAGTCGTCGCAACCGCAACTCTGCCCCTGCCCATCCCCGTTGTACCTCTCCACTCCAGCGTGTCCTCCTGGTGCTCCTCGAAGCGGAGCCGTCGCCGTTAGCGCGGGCTGGCCCGACCTTCGCTGGGAAAACGAGCCGCAACGACCTCCCCTCTGGCCGTCCGCCGCAGATGCCCGTCGGCCACGCCTCTCCCCCGTCCAAGCCCCAAAACGGAACCTTGGTGAGCCCCTCGTCACTTCCCACCACTTCCCCGGTCCATCCCGGCGACGAGCTCGCCGGATTTTAGTCTTCCCCGCCGGCCATGGTGCCCGAGGACTACATTGCTTCGATTTCAGTCTTTCCAGGGAGTTTTCCGTAATCTAGGGACCTGTTCATAATTTCAAGAAAATACTTCGAGGGTCTGTCGGTAAAAGTAGTTCTAGGGTTACAACAGCAACTTAGAAAATTTATTAAAAATCATAGAAAAATCAGAAAAATGCAAATCCAATTTTTTAGGTTCCTCGTGAAGAAACCTATCTTTTATAGAAAGTATGTATAGGGTTTTTCTGTTTAGTTTTTGAATTAAAACTTAAACTCAGTTTGGTGTGTTTTTGGTGTAGTTTAAAATATACACATGCTATGGACTTGAATTTTGGATATGTTTCTCTTTATGGCATGTCTGGATCTGTGACCAAAATTGGCAGGAGTTTGATGAGTAGATCTTTAATTATGAATTATACAATCTCTAGGCTAGTTTAATTTTGATGCTTTTTATAGCCCCTTTAATGAACTTTTCTTTGAGCACAAGTGCACCCTAGGGCTTTGCCTTGATGAGTAGTGCCTCTGGTAGAGTGGATTTGATTTTAGGGAATTATTTAATGGGTGAATTGGATTTAATCTTGTGTAGGAGTTTAAATTCAAAATCTGAAAAATAATTTGAATCTGCACTTATACTTTGGTCAGAAGCTCATTTTTGGCATACATGACCTGTAGGAGAAAGTTGATATCAAAAGATTTATTAAATCTTTTTATATGAATTAATGGTGATTTACTAGGTTGAAATTTGTCTTTTTCGTATAAATTAATGTATAAATGATCTTAAGCTATATTTTGGTTTGAGAGCTTAAATTAGGCATATGTTGCTGTGTGCAAAAGATTAGGTCATTTGAGTTGTTTTTGATTTAATATGGACCTATGGTTGAGAGGCTTGTTTTAAGTAATTAAATAAAGAAAGGGCAATTAAGGTGTTAAATTGCGAAAACATGTTTTGGTTCTGTTTTTGAATTTTAATCACACCCCCTTACTGTTTGGTGAAGTTAAGTAACTTAATTTGCTTATATGTACACAGTCACCATCAAGATTAACTTTAATTAATGCATATGCATGTATACGTGTAGATTTACCGGGCGGTACGTAAACACTCACCTAGGAGGGAGACGGGACCGTTGATGGTGAACTGAACCAGTTGAGTGTGCAGCAAGACCCGGACCAAAGTCCAGAAGAGCCCAAGGCTAGCGTTAGTGTTGATTCAGAGGAAGGCAAGCACCGGTTCATCTAACCTTTTGTTTTAAAATTTCATACCTTTTTCATTTCAGTATTTATTGTTTACTTGTGCATTTAAGTTTCAGGAGTTGCTTTGAAACCTAGATGCATGATCCTTAGGACTCCTATGCTCTTTTACTAGTATGTTAGGACGCTAGTGCCATGCTTTAAGGACACGGTACAAGTCGAGTAATGACTCATTGCTCACGAGATATAGGATATTCTTGTTGGAATCATAAGTTGGTTACAATGACTCGCTCATGTGGTAAGAGTGTCGGGGACAGCCCTGGGGGTCCCCTTAAACAAATGGGGAAATCCCACTTAAAACCTGCAAAAAGCCAAGGCCAAACACGTCTTGCTTAAACACGCACACGGGGCATGGCCCACGCCGCGGTGGCCCCGGCGGCCCACCAAGGCGGCCCACTCAAAGAGCCCCTCGAGCAGGTCCCGCCTCGCTCCAGGGCACACACCTCCCTCGAGTGGGCTCCGCCCCGTTCGAGGATGTACGCTTACCTCGAGCGGGCTCTGCCTTGCTCGAGGGTCCACGCCGCCCTCGAGCAGGCTCCGCCTCGCTCGAGGGCGCTCCGCACATGCACGCCCGTTCCCATACGCGGGTACGGGCATTTAATGCTCTGAGAATGGCGGGGTGGCGCCATCATGCGCCTGGGACTCACGCCCCGGTCCTGTTGCACCAACTCCCTAGGAGGGAACCCATCCCCGCCAATGTGGGGGACTGTGCGACGTGGCCGGTGCCAGCCCCGAGACGCCGCGCCGCCTACTCCTGTACGGCTAACACGCCGAGCCCTCGAAGGGGGGCCGGCCGCACCCTCGATTTGCTTTCTCGCGACTTTGCAGGGTTAGGTCGTGATGTTAGGCCGGCGGGGCGCCATCCCTGCCACCGCACCCGGCGGCGGCCGCCCCCGCGCGTACAACCCCACGCCGGGCACTGTGGTAACAGCGCTGGCGCCGTGAAGCATGCGGGAACGGGACGCCGCCATGCCTGCCACTGTATCCCGTACGGATCGACGTCAGCAACCCCCTCGAGCCCGCCTGGGGACATCACAGCCATCCACTGCACTCCTACCCTCGAAGCTACCAATGTTCGGGTACAAGATACGCCATGATGACCAGATCGCGGCAAGAACCGTCAAGGCGGCCGCCTATTCTGCCGTGCGGCGCACCATACCTCCCCCTGTAGCTGAATAGTGTGGCATGTATGTAATTCGCCCTCTCCTTGGCCTATAAAAGGAAGGCGAAGTCCCCCGTCGCAGGGGACGGAGGAGAACGACAAGGGACAACAACAGACAACACGCGACACACCATACACTCGCTTTCCAATTCTCCCACAATATCTTCAGCCACTTCACCAGGGACTTGGAGGCCACGCTTCCTCTCCCGCCTTGCTTGTAGCAGCCCCAATACAGGCACCCCGGTGCTGAGCAATATAGTGCCCCGAGCACACCACTGCTGGACGTACGCCCCCCCGGCCGGAACCAGGATAAAACCCTGTCTCTGATTGCTCGGCATCGACCATTGAGGGATAGACCTTGGCGCTTATTACTGGTTAGTGTCGGGACCACATTCCGCACCGACAGTTGGCGCCCACCGTGGGGCAAGCGAGCGCCTAAGGTCAATCCACCGTCAACTCCCTCCATGGTGATCCGCACCGAGTACCGCGGTACGCGCTACTCCATGGGCAGCTCGGACCCCTCCCCGCCGGGTTTGAAATCCGGTTCGGGAACCTGAATTTTCAGGCCACGGGGAACGGCTACCTGATGCGCCTCACTAATCGTGAAGAGCTCCGTGCGCGGCGGCAAGCCGGGTCCGCCCCGGTCGCCGCTGTGCGCGTCGCCATGACGCGCGCGACACCCGCGAGCACGGATGCGCGGGCCCGTCGGCGTCATGGCGTCGCCGCCGCTCCGGTCGGCCCGTTTGCGCCGGGCGCGGTCGGAGCGGCGGCAAGCTAAACGCGCCGCCTCCCAACGCGGCGCACCCGTCGGCACCACGATCGCCACCCCGGCGGGGGGAGCGCGCGGTCTCCGGGCCGCACTTCCCCATCGGTCTGCGCGGCGCCACGACAGCCTACAACGCCAGCGTCAACACCACGATGCGCAGGGTTCCTCCCAGCCGTCATGTCTTCGTCGTCAGGGACCCTAGCGCCTCCGCCGGCGACGAGTTGTCCCTAGGCTCCCTCGATGCGTTGCCACCCGCCAACCTGCACGGATACGCGGAGTGGGACTTTTCTGGCATGCCGGACCCAGTAATGTTCAGGCGTTTTCTTGACGCCACGGACTACTGGTTCGGTTGCTCTGACGACTCCAGCACCGGGAGCTACCACCCCGCGCGGGAATGCTGCGTCGTCATCGCCAACGACCCAGCAAACGCCACCGGTGCAGCGGGCGCCGGCGACGGGGAAGTTACGCCCTCCCCAGGGATCGCTCCGCGCCTGGCAGCGGGACCGAGCACCCCTGCTGGGGCTGACATTGACGCGCAGCTAGCCCAAGCTCGCGAACTCGTAGCCAAGCTAGCGGAGGAGTATCGGGCGCTGCGGCTGCTCCGTGCCTCCATGGCGAGGGAAGCCTCCGCGCGCGGCGAACGCGTGCGGGAGTTGGGCATACAGGCCCGCGACCGCATCAACGCCGACTTCAACGTCGACAACCCGGACACGCCTCCGCGAGTGAGCCAGAAGCTTATCGCCGCCGCGACGCTGCTGCGGGCCATGCCGGCTCCCTCGACGCCCGAGGCGCGAAACCTGCACCGTGAGGTGCAGGCACTCATCGAGCAGGCGGCCGTCCAACAAAGCCGAGAGCTCGGCGTCACGCATCCGCCAACGGGGGGGACGCACGAGGCGACGGGGCCGCGCAGGGGGGCGAACCCTCAGTCCACGCAAGTGGAGCGGCGGAGCGACCCGCCAACCCGGGACGCACACCGGCTAAAGAATGGCTCCTCGACACGCGCAGGGCGCGGGACGACGACGCCCGCAATGTCATCAACGCTCGGCAGACAAGCAAGGCGGATGCGCGAGCGGCGACAGGCTACCACCCTCGGCGGGGTGGACGCTACGACAGCGATGAAGACCGCTCTCCGACGCCGGAACCCCCGGGGACCCGTGTGTTCAGCCGAGAGATCCGCGCGGCGGCCTTCCCCCAACGCTTCCACCAGCCCACGACCATCGTCAAGTATAACGGGGAAACGGATCCCCGCGTGTGGCTCAACGATTACCGCCTAGCATGCCAGCTGGGCGGGGCCACCAGCGACGAGGTCATCATTCGCAACCTCCCCCTGCACCTCGACAATTCAACCAGGACGTGGCTCGAGCATCTGTCGGCCAGTCAGATCCATAACTGGGATGATTTGGTCCGCACGTTCGTGGGCAACTTCCAGGGCACGTACGTGCACCCTGGGAATTCCTGGGACTTGCGCTCCTGCACTTAGAAGCCCGGCGTGTCGCTCTGGGATTTCATACGGCGCTTCTCCAAGTGCTGCAAGGAGCTCCCAAGCGTGGCGCAATCTAAGATTGTGCACGCCTTCCTCGAGGGCACCACGTGCCGGGATCTCGTGTGAGAGTTGGGGCGCAGCCCGCCTGCGGACTCAAACGAGCTATTCGACATCGCCACCAGCTTCGCCTCAGGTGAAGAGGCCCTAGGGGCAATCTTCGACGGCAAGAAGGGCAAGCGCTCGGACGACGCGCCCGCGGAGGGCAGCAAGTCCAGGGAGCCCCACCGGAAGGACAAGCGGGGCAAGAAAGGGAGGAAGCCGCGCCGCGAGGCGCGTGAGCAGGGACGCGACGACGATGACGCCGAGGCCCTTGCTGTTGACCCGGCTCGACGGGGCCCTCGACCGGCCCCTCGAGGTCCGGTGGTGTTCGACGACATGCTGAAAAAGCCGTGTTCATACCACAAGACCTCAGTGAACCACACCCTCAAGCAATGCGATATGCTCAAGAAGTTATACGGCCGCGCCGCCGCAAAGGACGCGGAGGCCAAGAAGGACGGAGGAGATGGCGACGCCGGCGGCTTCCCCGCCGTAGAGAACGTGTTCCTCATCTTCGGGGGACCGACCGTCGACATGTTGAGCCGCCAGCGCAAGCGGGAGCGGCACGAGGTCGTTGCCGCGGAGAAGGCGCCTCCCTCCTTCCTCGACTAGTCGGAGGATGCCATCACCTTCAGCCGTGAAGACCACCCGAACCGCATCCCTAACCCGGGCCAGTACCCACTCGTGGTCGACCCGGTCATTGGGAACGCGCAGTTCTCAAAGGTCCTGATGGACGGAGGTAGCAGTCTCAACATCCTCTACGTGCACACGCTGCGCCTGCTAGGGATCGGGTTGGACCAGCTGTGGCCCAGCACAACGCCGTTCCATGGCGTCGCGCCGGGCAAGCGCGTCCAGCCCCTCGGGCAGATCGACCTGCCAGTTTGGTTCGGCACTCCGAGCAATTTCCACAAGGTGGTGGGGTTCCGGGGTGCCTATCACGCCATACTTGGGCGGCCCTGCTACGCCAAGTTCATGGCCGTCCCCAACTACACCTACCTCAAAATGAAGATGCCGGGACCAAACGGTGTCATCACCGTGGGCTCGTCCATCGAGCACGCGTTCGACTGCGACGTCGAATGCGTGGAGCACGCAGAAGCACTAGCGCTGGACGAAGCGCTGGTGACCACCTTGGAGAAGATGGTCAACGAAGACCTCGAATCCACCACCAAGCACGCCGGCAATTTCGAGGCCGCGGAGCAGACCAAGGAGGTGCCCCTCGACCCTGCTGCCCCCGAGGTCAAGGCGTTAAGGGTCAGCTTGTTGACGGATAAAAGACGTATCCCTCTACGATCCGCAAGCGTACGGACCCCACACCTTTTTCACCACGGGATTCCCAAGGTTCTTGTCAATCCGCGGAGCAAGGGGATTACAAGCGTTCGATCAACAACGACACACTAGCTACTAAAACCCTAACTATATTATACTAGAAAACAACTAAACTACACTAGAGAGAATGATAAACGATCAAGGAAGAAGACACTCGCCCACGTGTCTACGATACTAGAGCATGCAATCGCTTAAAGACATGAAAAACCAATCTAATCTATCGGGGATGTGACCACGGTTTCGCCCTTTCCCTCCTCTCGTACGTCACTACGCGAAGGTATTCATGACTAGACCTTTGATGGCCACGGTGTATTGAATGGATCCAAGGAAGCATTGGAGCTCGTACTCCCTCTACGGCACGGTTGCAAGCCTTAAGCATTAAAGTATATTCAACACAAGATGATAGATAGATAATCCGACAAAGTGCGATTACATCTCAATATCGATTACAACCCATGGACGAATGAGAAGATTACCCCATCAAGGTGCTGATCATGGCACCATTGATCATAGTTTCCCTTCCACCGGTGTCTTCCTTCTTCTCCACGAGAGGGTGCTTCCTTCGAGGTGGTTGATCTCCAGCCAGAGATCCTCCTCTCTCTCTAGCTTGTAGATGGCCTTCTGGTGCGAATAAACTCCTCCACCTCTGTTGGCGGCGCGTGGGGGGTTTTAGGGTCGAAGATCCTTCGAGGGCAAGGAAGACGGGACCAAACCGGTGCCCGAAGTGGGCTGGGCCGGCCCGCCCGGGCCGGCCGGCCCCGTGCCCGCTTTCGGCCCGGTTCGGTCGCCCTTTTTGCACCGTGGGTCCTCGTGCACTTATCTACTTTGCCCCCTCCACTTGGATGATTTTGACGCCGTTATCCTCGCGATCAAGATGGAGACTCTCTTTGCATGAAGTTTGATCTTTTACGCTTCAATCCCCGGGGGTGTTCCTCGTAGCACTTCGGTCCTCGCCACCATTGGAAGTAATTTCAGCAAGCTCATGAACACGAACAAGACTCCATGAATGCTCCTTTGAACTTGTTGCAATTCCGTCCTTTATGTCCATGATTTCCTACATAAACATAACACTTCCAAATGCATGCACAAAGATGAATTTGTCATAAGATTAGTGTGCCTAGTGGCGGGTTAGTTCCATAATCAAATCCAAACCAAAGTGTAATGAACATGCTAGGTGCACCAAAATACACCGTCAACATCTCCCCCACACTTAGCTCTTGCTCGTCCTCGAGCAAGTACTCGTAAAAGAACTTCGTCCAAGGAGTGTAATCGTGTACCACTTATCCTTCTTCACAAGTTAGTCAATCCCTTCATCTTTAATACATTAACACAAAGTAATGGTAATCAAACATAAACATGGGCGTTTAGAATTTTTACCACGTCAAGATTTACCCCACAACTCAAACTCTTCACTCGAAGTCTTCAATTTCAGCCATACTTACTTCTTTGCTTCCATCGGAGGGTTTTAATGATTTTCAAAACAAAAATTCCTGCAACAAGTATTAGACAAAAACCTTTCTCCAAGCTTTCTCAAGTCACTCATATGAAGTGGTTATCCTAACCAAATTTTATAAAACACTCACCTCCCATTAATCTCTCATATATTATGTAAAGTGGAGCTATAGGTAAGGCTAGCGCAATCAACACAAGTATTGTCAAACTAAGAACTTCCTCTAATGGTTGTCTACCTTTCAAGCCAATGATCATGAGAATTAACCATATGTAGGGATATCAAGGATGAGAATATTTAGAATGGTGGACATGTGCAAGGGCAAAAGAAAATTGTGACCACAAGGCACCAATGATGTCCTCGTTGTCGGATTGCACATGGTTGGAAATAGAGTAAAAGTTTCGTCTCACAATCAACGTGACATCCTTCCTTACACTTTATTATTTTTCTTTTCTTTCACTTGATCCATCCCTCTCATATCTTCATTGCTAACTCATCTTTCTCTCTTTTTTCTTTCATTCACATATGATTTGTTTTTCTTTCTTTCTTTCTTTTCCATACACATACTTTTTCTCTTTATTTTTCTCTCTCTTGACAACTTTTCAAAGCTTTCAATTCTCTCTTTCCTCGCATGCATACAATCTGAAATTTTTAAATAAATCATGCTAGAGACGAGACGAAACTTTGAAAATAGGTTGTGTTCAAGGAATACGATGTTCAAAAGAGATGTATAGGGTTGGGTATGGAATCCAGTGATATACATGACTTTTGTTATGAAAGTCATGAACTGAATAAATGACGAGGCTAGCAACAAAAGATAAGCACAAGGACATGATCATTGCTTGAAATTAAAACTCACCAAGAGAGAAGGGTCCTAGCCTAACTCATCGTGCTAATCACACTTATGGTGGAGCGAAAAAATAAATTTGGCTTTGGATAGGAATTTTTTCTTACTCTCAACTTGGAAAAAGAGGTTTTGCTAACCTTTATTACAAGGGTTTTAAAGTAATTTTCAGAACTGAAAGCCTCCAATTTTTAGCATCGAACATAGCACAACTAGCATGTGAAGCTCAAGATCGAAGTGCGGTATGGGTACTTTAAGTAGTAGCGATTCCACTAAGCACCACGGTAAACGATTTTCAAACCATATACTTGTGTTCATATATCAAGAATCGAAGATTAAGCAAACAAGTAAATAAAGATAAACAATACATAAAACACAAAGATATATATAAAGACTCTTTTTATTTGGTTTTCTTGACTCAACACTAATTTAAGACACTTGCAAAAATTTTAAAACAGACTCGAAAACTAAAGACTCATTAAAAACACTAAGACTCTCATACGAAGATTAAACCGAACCTAATCTTGAAATTCAAAAGCTAAGGCTAGCGAGCTAGCTCTCCCCCACACTTAAAACATACGACGTCCTCGTCGTATCTTACAAAAATCCCAAGGGGAAAACTAGATTTAGTGGTACTTCAAGCAAGCTTTGCACCACTTGCCTCTCATGTCTCCAACCATGCCGAAAAGCTTGCGCACGTTGCGGTTAAGGAACTTGTAGTCATCTTCAACTACGCGCTCCAAGTCCTCCATACGCTGCTTCATCGCTTCCATGGTTTGAAGACATTCGTCGGCCGACGCGTAGAGAGCCGCGATGGATTGACGGCAAACTCGACAACACACCGGATGCAATCCGAAGGGGTCGTTGTCGCCATAATCTCCACCGTTGTCACCACCGTCGTCGCCACCTCCATTGTTGTCGCCTTCGCCACCGCCGTTGCCGTCGCCGTTGGGGCCTTCGGGAGTCCTTTCATAAGGATGCTCATCCCAATCATCATCATCTCTACCGGCGGCCGCCCACGAGCTCGGGCTACGATCATCGGAGAAGTCGCCATCCCCATAATCCTTAGGCTCCGGCGACACCTCCTTGTAATCCTTGCGCTTGATGCCTTGGAGACGTGCCGACCTTCGAACGGGTGTAGGGACCTTCTCTCCTTTGATGGGGTGGCGAGATGCAAGAGCTCCGGTCGGGACACGTCCTCCGCAACGGATACGTGCGGTCCTCTTGACGGGTAGCTTGACCTCGCATCGCATCGCCTCCTCCATCGATGGCTTCTTGGCTTCTACCTTCAACCCTAAGCTTTTTGGAGGCTCAATGGTCGCTACAAGGGTGCAACACATTGCTTGAAAGTTTTGATTCTCGAGCTCCCAATTCGGCCAAATATATAGTCCCGAGGGAAAAGCTCGGAAACCTTATTTTCCTTTTTTACACTTCCCTTAAAATTTTCCCCGACCAAACAAGGAAGTCGAAAAGGAGCAGCTCGGGCGAAATTCGGGGACATCGGGCGGCGGGCCACCACCGGGCCGATCCGACGGGCCGGCCGGCCCACCCCCGCCTCGGGGGCCGGGCCGGTCCGGTTTTTTTGCACACCGCCCTATTTTTTTCGTCCTCGGCCCCATGGGAAAAAGTTGGCCCAGAAATCTTCGCGAAAAACTCCGCAGAACTAAAAGAAAAATTATTTACGAGAAGTTGGTGCCTTGTTTTTCGTCCTAGGCGGGGACGTTCGGGCTCTTCCTCCATGGTAAAGACGTCAACATGATGAACGGGCACGACATCGGGTTCGTAGTAAACCTTAAGCCGCTGTCCATTCACCACAAATTGATCGCCGTTTATATCCATAATGGTCACCGCCCCGTTGGAGAACACCGAATGCACAACATAAGGTCCGTCCCACTTGCTTTGCAATTTCCCTTTTCCGAAGGTTTTAAACCTCGAATTGTAGAGGAGGACCTTATCTCCTTCTTTGAATTCTTTTTTCTTCATTCTTTTATCATACCACCTTTTGATTCTCTCTTTGTATATGCTTGCGTTTTCATAAGCTTTCAACCTCAACTCCTCTAGCTCGCTTATTTGAATCCTTCGTTTCACCACCGCGGCATCGAGATCAAGGTTCATCTCTTTTATCGCCCAATAGGCTTTATGTTCCAACTCAACCGGGAGGTGGCAAGCTTTTCCATAGACGAATTGATAAGGGGTCATACCTATCGGTGTTTTAAACGCCGTTCGATAAGCCCATAAAGCTCCGTCTAATTTCTTTGACCAATCCTTGCCTCCCTTCTCTATGGTCTTGTTGAGTATGCTTTTTAATTGCCTATTTGACGTCTCCGCTTGTCCGTTGGTTTGTGGGTGATAGGCCGTGGAGACCCTATGCTCAATTCCCAACTTGGACAAGCACCTTTTGAAGTTCTTCCCGGTGAAATGAGTTCCTCCATCACTTATCAAGATTCTCGGTGTACCGAAACGGGGAAAGATCACGTTCTTGATCATAGTGATGGACTCCTCCGTGGAAGCTTTACGACATGGTATAGCCTCTACCCACTTGGATACATAATCAACCATAACAAGGATATACTCGAATCCAAATGAGTTTTTAAAAGGCCCCATGAAGTCTATGCCCCATACATCGAATATGTCGATTTGCAAGTTGTATTTCAAAGGCATAGAATTTCTTTGAGAGATGTTTCCGGTTCTTTGGCATTCGGGGCATGACGCAACATATCTTTTAGTATCTTCATGCATCTCCGGCCAATAGAATCCGCTCGACCATACTTTTGCTTCGGTTCGAAAATGGCTATAGTGCCCACCGTACTCCGCCGAGTGGCACTTCCTTAGAATCTCAAGCCTCTCTTCTCTTGGCACACATCTTCTCATCACTCCATCATTGCCAAGCTTGAAGAGGTATGGTGCATCCCAAAAATATTTCTTACTTTCGAAATTATCTTCCTTTGAGTGTTTTTGTCTAGATGATCGAGGGGCATCTTTCGAATTGCTCGAATGATGTCGATCATCCAAGTATCTTTATCAAGCACTCTATAGAGGTGGTCATCTCTCATCTTATCTTCTATGGGCTCTTTATCATCTTGTCCACGATTCATCCTAGACAAATGATCGGCCACAACATTCTCCACCCCCCTTCTTATCACGAATTTCAACATCAAACTCTTGGAGAAGAAGGATCCAACGAATCAAACGTGGTTTAGCTTCCTTCTTAGCCAAGAGATACTTTATAGCTGCGTGATCGGTGTAAACAATGACTTTCGAGTTCACGATGTAAGATCTGAATTTTTCGAAAGCGAATACCACCGCTAGCAACTCTTTTTCCGTAGTGGCGTAATTTAATTGTGCCCCACTAAGAGTTTTGCTAGCGTAGTAAACGGCGTGAACTCGGCCTTCCTTTCTTTGTCCCAAGACCGCGCCTACGGCGTAGTCACTTGCGTCACACATGATCTCGAAAGGTTGGCTCCAATCCGGGGGGTTGGATGATGGGAGCACTCACCAACGCATTTTTCAAGGTCCGAATGCCGCTAGACACTTCTCATCAAAGTCGAAAGCCACATCCTTTTGAAGAAGGTGCGTTAAAGGCTTAGTGATCTTCGAGAAGTCCTTTATAAATCTTCTATAGAATCCGGCATGGCCTAGAAAGCTCCTTAAGGACTTAATATCCGTAGGAGGTGGGAGTTGCTCAACCGTCTCTACCTTAGCCTTGTCCACTTCAATTCCTCTCTCGGATATAACATGTCCGAGCACTATGCCTTGCTTAACCATGAAGTGGCATTTTTCCCAATTTAAAACCAAATCAACCTCCGCACACCTTGTAAGGACCTTTTCTAGGTTTGCTAAGCAATCCATGAACGTCTTCCCGTAAACGGAAAAATCATCCATAAACACTTCAACAATCTCTTCGATGAATTCCGAAAACACGGCCATCATGCAACGTTGAAAAGAGGCCGGAGCGTTGCATAGGCCGAAGGGCATCCTCCTATATGCAAACGTTCCGTAAGGACACGTAAACGTTGTCTTATGTTGATCTTCCGGTGAATAGGAATTTGCATGAACCCCCGAGTATCCATCGAGAAAGCAAAAATAAGCGTGGTTTGCTAACCTCTCGAGCATCTCGTCTATGAACGGTAGGGGGAAGTGATCTTTCTTCGTTGCTTTGTTAAGCTTACGGTAGTCAATACACATCCGCCACCCGGTCACGGTTCTTTGCGGTATCAACTCGTTCTTCTCATTCTTCACCACGGTTAAACCTCCTTTCTTCGGCACACAATGTACCGGGCTCACCCATTCGCTATGCGGAACCGGGTAGATGATTCCGGCATCAAGTAACTTGATAACCTCTTTCTTTACTACCTCTCGCATGGCATGGGTTAGCCTACTTTGGTGGTCCACTACAGGCTTACATTGGTCTTCCATTGGTATACGATGAGTGCAAAAGGCTGGGCTAATACCTTTGAGATCATTAATTGAATATCCAATCACCTTCCTATGTTTTTTTAATAAAATCAGCAACGCTTCATTTTCTTCGGGACTCAACTCGTCGCTCACAATGACTGGATAAGTTTTGTCCGGGACCCAAAAATTCATATTTTAATCCCTTGGGCAAAGGTTTAAGGTCTACTTCGGGCACTTGTGGCTCCTCGGGTTTGATTTCTCCTATGTCTTCGAACTTCTCTTCCTCCACGCTACCATCATGCGGCTCTAAGCCTTTTGTCGCTTCCTCTAGTTCTTCATCTTGTTGATTACTAATTTGATTTTCCATCGCTCTTTGCAGCGGGTCTCTAAGGGTTTCAACAAAACAAAGACTATCTATTTCTTCTACTTCTTCATCTTCGGGAGGAAAAGGAGTAAGGTGTTTAGAAGCACGAAGAAAGTTATATGTGTACTTTGTTCCATTAAGGTTCATTGTTACTTTGCCTTCTCCGGCATCTAACACGACATCAACCAACTTAAGAAAAGGCCTACCTAAGATTATATGATCAGAATTACTATGGTAAGCATCAATAATAAAGAAATCGGTTGGTATATAGTTTCTAGAGATTTTTACTTTCATGTTGCAAGCAATACCTAGAGGTTTGATAGTTCTACCATCTCCCATGATTAATTTCGTTGATGTTGGAGCTAAGTCTAGGTTGTGGTATTGAACTTTATCGTAAATTTTAGAAGATAGAACACTTACTTGGGCTCCGATGTCGCATAAAGCTTTGCATTGAACTCCGTTGATCTCGCAACTCAAGTGCGGCGTCATCTTCTCTTCTTCTTCGGATCCGATCGAATAAATTTCAGCAAGGCGAGCGTATGGTGATGCTTCGGGCTTGATCCCCATGATCCTCTTCACCTTGGCAATATGTTCCGGATCCACCACATCATCTCCAAAGAGCTTTTCAAAAATCTCACCGGTGGTTTCGAGGTCGTATGAATTTTCAGCTTTCCTCTCCGGTGGGAAATCCACTTCCAATGCTCTTGCCATTCCCTTTTGATTAGGGAACGGTCTTCTCTTGTCGAATACTTCTCCGTAATCAATAGGAACCCAATCCATTGGTTCGAACTCCCTTAGTTGCTTCGCGCTTGACATGCTTCTCTTGTTCGTCTCATTTGGTGCAGCGAAGTCGACGTTTGGTGTAGTTCTTGATTTGATGTGTTCTTGTTCAAGCTTCTCCATGATTGGCTCCTCTTTTGTGACTTCCGGGGTTGCCTCTTTAGAAAAATCAGCAAGCTTTTTCTTCCTTGAATTGAATTCCGGCTCTTCCGCAAGTCTTGTTTCCCAATCTCTCCGCATGGCAGCCGCTTTACTAACTTTTTGTAGAAGTTGGGCGGCTTCCGTGAGTGTTTTCTCCATGAGATCCCCACCTGCACACATTTCGACGTGTCGCATGCAACTAGGGGTTAGGGAAAAGAAAAATGTATGCAAGAGTACGTCACCGGTGAAGCCGAGTTTTGGTCCTTGTTCGATTAATTCATTAAACCTATCCCAGGCTTGGTCTATCCCTTCCTCTTCTCCTTGCATAAAATTGATCACTTGCCTCCTTAGATGTTGAACCTTGCTCATTGGAAAGAACTTCTCGCAAAACTTCTTTGTCAACTTGTTCCAATTGCCTTCAACTTCAAAGGACGCAACCGAGTACCATGTCTTTGCTTTGCGGCAAGTGAGTAGGGAAAGAGATTCCATTTGAACCATTCATCGGGAACTCCTTCTTGACGCACCGTGTTGCATATTGTCGTGAAATCCCTTATGTGTCTATATGGGTTCTCCTCAACCATCCCTTCAAATGGGTTTTCCGCCACCATCTTCATGATCTTGGATTTAATTTCATACTTGGTCGCTTCGAGCTTCGAATCCGACTCTTGTACCTTTATGTCTTCACATCGAGGGCTAGCGTAATCCCTTAATGATTTCTCCGGTTCTTCCACAAAGTTGATTAACGAACTCCATCTAGACAATAAGATAAAAACAAAAACAAAAAAAGAAACAAGTGTTTTTCCGATAATATATGTTAGATAAAGCAAATAAAAGATGAACTAAAATATAAAACTAAGTTAGATGCAAATCAAACGATGTAAGCTAACTTGCTCCCCGCAACGGCGCCGGAAAAAGGGGCTTGTTGACGGATAAAAGACGTATCCCTCTACGATCCGCAAGCGTACGGACCCCACACCTTTTTCACCACGGGATTCCCAAGGTTCTTGTCAATCCGCGGAGCAAGGGGATTACAAGCGTTCGATCAACAACGACACACTAGCTACTAAAACCCTAACTATATTATACTAGAAAACAACTAAACTACACTAGAGAGAATGATAAACGATCAAGGAAGAAGACACTCGCCCACAGGTCTACGATACTAGAGCATGCAATCGCTTAAAGACATGAAAAACCAATCTAATCTATCGGGGATGTGACCACGGTTTCGCCCTTTCCCTCCTCTCGTACTGTCACTACGCGAAGGTATTCATGACTAGACCTTTGATGGCCACGGTGTATTGAATGGATCCAAGGAAGCATTGGAGCTCGTACTCCCTCTACGGCACGGTTGCAAGCCTTAAGCATTAAAGTATATTCAACACAAGATGATAGATAGATAATCCGACAAAGTGCGATTACATCTCAATATCGATTACAACCCATGGACGAATGAGAAGATTACCCCATCAAGGTGCTGATCATGGCACCGTTGATCATGGTTCCCCTTCCGCCGGTGTCTTCCTTCTTCTCCACGAGAGGGTGCTTCCTTCGAAGTGGTTGATCTCCAGCCAGAGATCCTCCTCCTCTCTCTCTAGCTTGTAGATGGCCTTCTGGTGCGAATAAACTCCTCCACCTCTGTTGGCGGCGCGTCGGGGGTTTTAGGGTCGAAGATCCTTCGAGGGCAAGGAAGACGGGACCGAACCGGTGCCCGAAGTGGGCCGGGCCGCCCGCCCGGGCCGGCCGGCCCGTGCCCGGTTTCGGCCCGGTTCGGTCGCCCTTTTTGCACCGTGGGTCCTCGTGCACTTATCTACTTTGCCCCCTCCACTTGGATGATTTTGACGCTGTTATCCTCGCGATCAAGATGGAGACTCTCTTTGCATGAAGTTTGATCTTTTACGCTTCAATCCCCGGGGGTGTTCCTCGTAGCACTTCGGTCCTCGCCACCATTGGAAGTAATTTCAGCAAGCTCATGAACACGAACAAGACTCCATGAATGCTCCTTTGAACTTGTTGCAATTCCGTCCTTTATGTCCATGATTTCCTACATAAACATAACACTTCCAAATGCATGCACAAAGATGAATCTGTCATAAGATTAGTGTGCCTAGTGGCGGGTTAGTTCCATAATCAAATCCAAACCAAAGTGTAATGAACATGCTAGGTGCACCAAAATACACCGTCAACACAGCTCCACCCTCGACCCGAAATAGGAAGTGGTGCTCGTCGACTTCCTCCGCGCCAATGCCGACATCTTCGCGTGGAGCCCCTCGGATATGCCAGGCATCCCGAGGGAGGTCGCCGAGCACTCCCTTGACATCCTGCCTCATTCCCGCGCCGTGCAGCAACGGCTCCGCCGCTTCGACGAGGAGCGGCGGCGAGCGATCGGAGCGGAGCTGCGGAAGCTTCTCGAGGCCGGGTTCATCAAGGAAGTGTTCCACCCTACGTGGCTAGCCAATCCTGTACTAGTAAAGAAAAAGAACGGGAAATGGCGGATGTGTATAGACTACACTAGTCTTAATAAAGCATGTCCTAAAGTTCCTTTTCCTTTGCCACGTATCGATCAAATTGTTGATTCAACAGCCGGGTGTGAGCTACTTTGCTTCCTTGATGCCTACTCCGGGTACCACCAAATCAAGATGAAGGAGTCTGACCAGCTCGCGACTTCATTCATCACGCCGTTCGGGATGTTTTGCTACGTCACGATGCCGTTCGGCCTCCGGAACGTGGGTGCAACGTACCAACACTGCATGCAACATGTTTTCGGAGATCACATCGGGCGAACGGTCGAGGCGTACGTAGATGACATCGTCGTAAAAACCAGGAAGGCGGACGACCTGGTTGGCGACCTCAACATCGCGTTCGGCTACCTACGGGCCAACGGGGTAAAATTGAACCCTGAAAAATGTGTCTTTGGTGTGCCGCGGGGCATGCTCCTAGGATACATAGTCTCCCAGCGAGGCATCGAGGCCAACCCCGAGAAGGTTGCGGCCCTCGAGCGAATGGGTCCGATTTGGGACCTCAAAGGGGTACAAAAGGTGCTGGGGTGCCTTGCCGCCTTGAGCCGCTTCATCTCGCGGCTCGGCGAAAAAGGCTTGCCCCTCTACCGCCTCCTCAAAAAGCACGAGCACTTCTCCTGGACCACCGAGGCCCAGGATGCGCTCGACAAGCTTAAGGCGTCCTTGACTCGTGCCCCAATCCTCACACCACCGCAGGACGGTGAACCTCTACAACTCTACGTGGCCGCGACCACCCAGGTAGTTAGCGCCGTAATTGTGGTAGAGCGCACGGAGGAAGGGCACATCCTGCCGGTCCAGCGGCCGGTGTACTACATCAGCGAAGTCTTGTCCGACACCAAGACACGCTACCCTCAAGTCCAGAAGCTGCTGTACGCGGTGGTCCTCGCGCGGCGCAAGCTTCGCCACTACTTCGAGGCCCACTCTGTCACGGTAGTCTCCTCCTTCCCGCTGGGGGAGATCATCCGCAATTCGGACGCGGCGGGCAGGATCGCCAAGTGGTCGGTGGAGCTGATGGGCGAGACGCTCGCCTACGCCCCGCGCAAGGCCATCAAGTCCCAGATCCTGGCGGATTTCGTCGCTGAGTGGACAGACACGCAACTACCACCGCCACAGATCCAGGCAGAGTGCTGGACTCTGTATTTCGACGGCTTGGTGATGAAGACCGGGGCGGGCGCGGGCCTGCTCTTCGTGTCACCCCTCGGAGAGCACATGCGGTACGCAGTACGTCTCCACTTCCCCGCGTCAAACAACATGGCCGAGTACGAGGCCCTCCTTTGCGGCCTCAAGATCGCCATCGAGATAGGCGTCAAGCGCCTCGACATGCGGGGGGATTCACAGCTCGTGATTGACCAAGTCATGAAAAATGCGAGCTGCCACGACGACAAGATGGAAGCATACTGCAAGGCCGTGCAAGCCCTCGAGGACAAGTTCTACGGCATCAAGCTCAATCACGTGCCCCGCCGGTACAACGAGGAGGCGGACGAGCTGGCCAAGATCGCGTCCGGGCGGATCACCGTCCCCCCGAATGTTTTTGCCTGAGATATCGCCCAGCCCTCCGTCACCCTCGAGCCGCACCCCTCGAACCACGCGGAACCCTCGGGGGCTCCCTCGAATCCGGAAAGCGCGGAGCCCATGGATGAGGACCCCTCGAACGAGGTGTATGTGCTCTCCATCCTCGAGGGGTACGGCGCCGACGAGGCCGATGTGATGGATGTCGAGCCAGCCCCCATCAGGGCAGTTTGGCGCGACAAGTATATCGCCTGGATGGCTCGAGGGGAACTCCCCTCGAACCGGGCCGAGGCCAGGCGCATCGCCAGGATGGCCAAGTCTTTTGCCCTCGTCGACAGCGAGCTGTACAAGCGCGCCGCTTCCGGCATCCTGCAGCGATGCGTGCCCATCCCCAAGGGGCGCGAGCTCCTCCGGGACATTCATGCGGGGATCTGCGGCCATCACGCCGCGCCCCGCACCCTCGTAGGCAATGCGTTCCGACAAGGCTTTTACTGGCCCACCGCGGTCGCGGATGCCAGCGAGATCGTGCGCACCTGCGAAGGGTGCCAATTCTACGCCCGCAAATCCAACCTCCCTGCTCACGTCCCCGTGACCATCCCCCATCACATGGCCTTTTGCCGTGTGGGGGCTGGACATCGTCGGGCCCTTGCGAAAGGCGCCCGGGGGCTTCGCCCACTTGCTGGTCGCGATCGACAAATTTTCCAAGTGGGTGGAAGTACGCCCCATTTCGAATCTCAGGGCGGAACAGGCAGTGACGTTCTTCACTGACATCGTCCATCGTTTTGGAGTGCCAAACGCCATCATCACCGACAACGGGTCCCAGTTCACGGGCAGGAAATTCCTGGAGTTCTGCGATAAATTCCACACCCGTGTGGATTGGGCAGCTGTGGCGCACCCACAGACCAACGGCCAAGTAGAACGTGCCAATGGCATGATCCTACAAGACCTTAAGCCCAGAATTTTCGACCAGCTGAATATGTCTGGTCGAAAATGGCTCTAGGAATTGCCTGCGGTCGTGTGGAGCCTAAGGACCACCCCAAGCAGAGCCACTGGGTTCACCCCGTTTTTTCTAGTCCATGGCGCGGAGGCCGTCCTCCCCCACGGACTTAGAGTATGGGTCACCCAGGGTATGAGGCTATGACGAGGACGCCAACCAGCGAGCCCGCGAGGACTCACTGGACCAGCTGGACGAAGCGCGTCTCGTGGCCTTGATGCACTCCGCAAGATACCAACAATCCCTCAGGCGCTACCAGGCACGGAAGATACACCGGCGGGACTTCAGCGAGGGGAATTTGGTCCTAAGGCTACGCCAAGACAACCGAGGACGCCACAAGCTATCACCTCCGTGGGAGGGACCATACGTCATAGTGAAGGTGCTCAAGCCCGGCACGTACAAGCTAGCCAACGAGGACAGTGAAGAACTCACCAACGCTTGGAACATCCAACAGCTACGTCGCTTCTATCCCTAGCTAGGATTTCCAAGTCTTTTGTTGTAAATCACGTGCCCAACACCCCAGTTGGCGACAACCATGTAAACATCACCAGTTCAATAAAAAGGGCAACTCGGCTTTCCCCTGAAACCCAAGTTACCCTCGGGGGCTACTACGGGGGGCATCCCCCCCCCCAAAAAAATGGTCCCATTTTTTCGCAAAAAAGAAAAAACTCACGCCCGCTAAGCATGTTTCCACTTCGGCCTCGAGCAAAATTTGAACAGGGCGCAGACGGCCTAGCGGAAAGGACGCGCGAGTCAGAGATAGCCTACGCCTCCACGAGGATACGACCCTTCTCTCTTGCCTCCGACCCAGCAGGCCGCTCGCGAAAATCGAACTCCCCTAACTAGAATTTACTTAGGAAGAAGGAGAAACAAAAAAGCGCAATAAAGTAAAGGACATCATTTCACTTTCACAAACGTTTGAAGCAAAGTGATCTGTTTATTTACATGGCCACATGGCCCATACACTAACACAAAAACAAAAAAGGGCTTGGCGCCCGGCAATCTTCAGGCTGGCGGAGCATCGGCGTCGGCGGCATCCGGGAACAGAAACTCCTCGAAGGCCTCGGCGAGCGCCCCGGCGGCGTCAGCGGCTAACGCGTCCACACGCTCCATCGCCACCTCGTCCTCGACGCCCTCGGGGACGATGTAACCCTCCGCCACGGCCTCGAAGTTGATCTCGTAATGAGATCGCACCACCCCCGAGGGCCTTCTCGGACGCCGAGGTGCGCAGGCCCGCGCATACGCCGGTGACGTGCCCGCCAAGGGCGCGCGGCGGCCGGCCGGGGAGCTCCCAGCTTGCGCCTCGCCCTCCTCCACGGCCTGGCAGGTCTTGAGGGCTGCGGAGCGCGCGCTCCGGCGGCCCTGCTCGGAGGAGTTGTAGGAGGTCTGCAGTGCCTCGGCCCGCTCGGCCGCGTGCCCCAGTGCGGTGCGCAGGCCTGAAGTTGCCAAGCAAGAGGGGCATCATAAAAGGGGGTGAACCCTCTAAGGGAAAATCAGCAAAACAAAAGACAAACAGCGACTTACCCTCGACCTGCTTCTTCTCCACCTCGAGGGCGCGGCGCTCCGCCACAACCGCCTGCTGAAGACCACTGACGGTCTCGATCTGCTCCTGGAGGGCCAGCTCCTGGCTCGCGCTCGTGATGCTGAGCACCACCAGTTCACCCTCGAGTTTCGAGAACTCCGCGTTTCGCCCCTCCAGCGACTTCTGCGCCGCCTCGCGAGCGACGCGCTCCTGCTCGAGCACCGACCGGCGTCGGCAAGAGCGACCCCTGCTCCCCGCCGGAGCTGCCCCTCAGCACCCTGGCGGGTGGTACGTTCCTGCAGGAGCCGGTCTTCCGCGATGGCGAGCGCCGCAACCTTAGCATCGAGGGCGGCCTTCAGTTCGTCGGCCTCCTTGGCCTTCTGCTCGGCCGCGCGCACCCTCTCTTCGGCCCCGGCTCGCCGGGCTCGCGCCCCCGAGCAACGAATGGAGCTCCGTGTTGTCGTTGCGGACGGCGACCACCTCCGCCCTCCCGCTTGGCCGCCGGGGTGCGCATCCTCTCCAGGTCCGCCGCCGCCCGCCGCGCCCCTCATCCCCGGTCGATGAGGGCCGTGCGGACCTGCTCGAGGGTGGAGGGGCGCGCCGCGGCCTGCCCCTCGCTCTCTTGGAGCTGGTCGCGTAGGGCCTCCGCCCGATACGACAGCCAGCTGTCCGGGGTCCTCAAGGCGTCGGCAAGCGCGTCGAAGGCGACGCACCGCTCCCGGAGCCGGCAGAGCTCGACGCTCATCTGATCGAAGACGCCGTACTTGTCGTGGGCGCGGTGCTCGAGCTCCTGCCGCCAACAGATCGAAACCAGTAAGCGACGCGCCGCAAGGATCGAGCGTGAAGACGAAAAAATCACAGAAAAATAGACGACGGCGCCTCACCTGGAAGACGCGCCACGCGGGGCCGCCATGAATCCGCAGCGCCTCGTTCAACGCTCGGTTGAGCGCGGCGCTGTGGTCGCGGAGCTCTCCCCCCGCTCCTCGCTCCTCCCGGGCGTCGGCAAAGGCGGGCGGATCGCCAACGCGCCCCTCCCCGGGCGGAGCGGCCGGTGCGGGGAAGAAGAGGCCTCGACACCGTGCCCTCGGCCTCCTGCCACCATGTGGGCCGTCCCGCCGCCTCACAAGAGCCCCCTCCCCGGGACTCGGAGGACGGCGTGGGGAAACTCACCCACCGGTCCCACCCGGCGGCGGGGAGTCGTCGTCCGGGATCTCCACCACCGCCACCGGGAGCCGCCGGCGGGTGCCGCCCCTCGCTACGCCTCCACCGACTCCTCTCCCCCGCCTCCGTGACCGCGGGCTCTCGCCGCAGCCACCGCCTCCGGCCGCGTCTCCGCAACCGTGGGCGCCGGCCTCGCCCTCCTCGGCGACGCCGCCGGCGGCGCCACCGTGGCCGGCGCCGCCGGCCGCGCCTCCACAACGACCGGCGCCCGCCGCTCCTCGACGGTCGCCGGCCGCGGCGTGGCGAGCGCATCCACCGGCCGTGGCCTCGGGGCCTCGCCCGCGCCCCCGCGAGCCCCTCGCCCGCCGCGGCCGCCGCGCTCGCCCCCGCCCGCGGCGCCCTCGACGAGCGCCGCCGGGTGGGAACGGATGCGTCCGCCCTCAACACCTTGGCCGGTGCGAGGGGAGGCACGGTTGGCACCACCCTGCGCAAACACGAACAAACAGTCAGGTCCCTGGTTGTCAGATACACAACCCCGCGAAAGAACAAGCCCCTCACCTCGAAGAAGAGAAGGCGCGCTTCCTCTTCCTCGAGGTCCAGGCCGACGACGCCGGCACGGCCGGCGCGGTCGCCGCCGCGCCTCCGGCCATCTCCGCCGCGCGCGCGGACCCCGCCCGCGCGCGGGCGCATCCATCGCGCGCACCTCCGGGCGCGCACCGGCGCCTCCGTGGCCCGCGGCGCTCCTCGTCGTCGATTGCCTGGCGGCGGGCGCCTCCGCACCCGCCCCAGGCGATGCTACTCTTGCCGCCGGAGCTGGCTCCAGCGGCGGGGGCGCAGGCTCCCACCTATCGGGGAGGCCCTGCCCCCCAGCCTCTTCCTCCTCGTCCGAGGACGAGTACTCCTCGGTCCCCAGAGAAGAGAGCCCCTGGTGCTCGCGCAGCCGGTACTCCTCGTTCCTCCGTTCGTGACGCTCGCGATGTCGCTTCGCGCGCTCCTTATTGCATGCCGCCCGCTCCCGCTCCCGTTGCTGCGCCGCTCGACCGAGCGCGCGAGAGCGGGGAGTGGGCGGATCGGACTTCGCGGCGCTCAGACTCACCAGCTGTGAGCGAAACATCGAAGCTCATCAACAACCTGAAGTATCAGCAAAATCAAAAACGGAACCAAGAAATCCACTCACCAGCTGGCCGGTGGGGAGCATCTCGAGATCCCACAGGGATCGGTCGCTGCGTAGGGACCGGGAGTCGGCGGGGCTCCGCGCCCGGGTAGCCGCGTACTCCCGCAGGAGGGGGCTCTGCAGCATCCGCGACCTCGCCAGCGCGATGGGGTCCGCCGTCTCCGTCATCTCGAAGATGCGGAGCGGCCTCTCCATCAGGGGACGACCTGCCGGTGGTGGAGGAAGGCGAGGACGGCCCCCGCGGCCGCCCCGCGGCCCACCGGGTTCCTCGGCCGCGGCCGAAGCGAGTCCAACCGATTCCGATGCCTGGACCGGGGACACCCCGTGGCTCCAGGAGTCGGGCCTCTCCCGGAGCACCAGACCGGTGTAGGGGGAGACCTGGCTCGTCGTTGCGAAGGTAGAACCACCCCCGCTCCCAGCCTGCGTTGTTGGTCGTCATGGTGTAGGGGATGTAGTCGTCCTTGTGCTGACCCCGCAAGGCGAGCGACATGCCGCCGGCGCGCACCGCGCGGCGGGTCCTCTGCTCCGACGTCGGCTGCGTGAACAACTCCGTGCGAAAGAGGTGAATCCAGAGATCCCAATTCATCGGGATCCCTAGATATCCCTCGCAAACGCCCACGAACGTGGCCGCCTGCGAAATTGCGTTCGGCGCGAAGTTGTGTAGTTCCACGCCATAGTGGTGGCAGAGCGCCCGCATGAAGTGACTCGCCGGCGCCGCGAAGCCTCGCTCGTGGAAGCGGGTGAAGCTAACCACGTAGCCACTCGGTGGGTTGGGCGCGTGGTCCCCGGCTGGCGGCACGATCCACTCGGCCGGCTGGCCCTCCTCGTTCGCCGCCAGCTGGCCGGCGGACACCAGCTCGTTCAGGGCCAGCCGCATTACCGTCGAGCGCTCCCACGCGTACGGGTTGACGATGACGAGAGGCGGTAGAGGTGCCATGAGGAAAGACAAAGGGGCGAGGGACGAAGAACAGGAAGGAAGAGAAGAGCTCCAAAGGCGGAAAGGCGCTATGGCAAAAACGGCTCGGGGGCTGGGGCGCAAGGAGCGAGAATGGCGAATGCTAAGGTAAAAAACCGCCATTTTCCCCTCTCGTCGGATTTATAAGCCGCGGGCGTGCTCTCCGGAGCGTGCGCCCCGCGTGCATTAACTGCGGGAGGAATCTTCTCTCGCTGACAGGCGGGCCCCACCACGACCGCGACGGCCACGCCACCGCTCACGGGCCATCATCACGGCGTAGAAGCGGGAGGGCCGTGGCAGGCGGTCACATCCGCCTGCCCACGCCGCCCACTACGCGCGCGGCCGCGCCGCCTAAAAGGCGCGCCGCGCGGCGCGAAACCGCGGCCGCGACTGCGAAGCATTAAATGGCCCGGTCCCTTACCAAGTAAGGAGGACCCTCGAGCGGCGCGAGCCCCTGGCTCAGAAAAATTCAACCCTCAAAGGGTGCAAGCATCGGCCGGTCACCTCGGGGCCCGTTTGAAGTAAAACAGGGACCACAGGTACCTTCGATGCGCTATTTTACCCGACCGCCTCGAGGGCTGACACGGTCAGGGACCCTCGAGGACTCGCAGATGCAAAGACGGGGGCGCCTAGCCACCACCCCCCCCCCGCTCTATTTTACCGATCAGCGCCTCGAGGGCTGACACGGTCAGGGACCCTCGAGGACTCGCAGATGCAAAGACGGGGGCGCCTAGCCGCCACCCCCGTGCTATTTTACCGATCGCCGCCGAGGGCCGACACGGCCGTGGACCCTCGAGGACTCGCGCAGATGCAAAGACGGGAGCGCCTAGCCGCCACCCCCGCACGGCCCTACCGATCGAGGTTCGAAGCCCGACCCTCGACGGTTCGAACGGCGCCCCGCATCATCGCAGTCGTGGATGACGAGGGCACGCGCACTCGAGCCGTTCCTCGAGCCCGCCGGCTCGAGGGTGCCCCACATGTCGTGTTCGGGAGCCAGCGAGGGCAGTTAGCCGGGGGGATCCCACCGAGGGAGAGCTTCCGCGCCCTCGGTCCCTAGCGAACGGGACCAAGCCCCACCTAGCAAACCCACGCAAGCACTTTGATGGACGTGTCTCTGGACCACGCAGCCTACCCTTATCGAACGGGGCATGGGCGTCCACTCGAACCACCCACTAACAGCTCAATGAGGAATCCGCAATCCGCGACCCGATCGATGAGGGTTGCGGAAACCTCACCCTCCGTCCCGCGGAGGGACGGCGAGGGCGCGTTAAAAACAAGTCGTAGAGCTCTACCCGATCGCCTCGAACGGGCCCAGGCTCGGGGGCTTGACGCACGGCTACACCTCCTGGATTGCACCGGCCACGGATAGTGCCAGCTACGCGTGTGTCACCGAAGCCGGCTGAAACATTTCCGACGCCAGTTGAGATATGTACCACACCCTCTGACGAAATCTCGCGGTAAAACCCCTGCAGGAGCACTCACGCTCCTACAGGGCTTCGGGGGCTAGACCCGCGGGTCCGCTGACGCGGCCCCACGAAAAGCACTCGCAAACCAGGGGGGAAGGACGTCCTATCGCAGGCTCCGCGCATCCGCGGAGCCCGGCCGGCGAACCCGCGGATGCTTGGGGGCTACTGTCGGGGACAGCCCTGGGGGTCCCCTTAAACAAATGGGGAAATCCCACTTAAAACCTGCAAAAACCAAGGCCAAACACGTCTTGCTTAAACACGCACACGGGGCATGGCCCACGCCGCGGTGGCCCCGGCGGCCCACCAAGGCGGCCCACTCAAAGAGCCCCTCGAGCAGGTCCCGCCTCGCTTGAGGGCACACACCTCCCTCGAGTGGGCTCCGCCCCGTTCGAGGACGTACGCTTACCTCGAGCGGGCTCCGCCGCTCGAGGGTCCACGCCGCCCTCGAGCAGCTCCGCCCTCGCTCGAGGGCGCTCGCACGCGCACGCCCGTTCCCATACGCGGCACGGGCATTTAATGCTCGACAACGGCGGGGCGGCGCCATCATGCGCCCGGGGACTCACGCCCCGGCCCCCGTTGCACCAACTCCCTAGGAGGGAACCCATCCCCGCCACTGTGGGGGACTGTGCGACGTGGCCGGTGCCAGCCCCGTGACGCCGCGCCGCCTACTCCTGTACGGCTAACACGCCGAGCTCTCGAAGGGGGGCCGGCCGCACCCTCGATTTGCTTTCCCACGACTTTGCAGGGTTAGGTCGTGATGTTAGGCCGACGGGGCGCCATCCCTGCCACTGTTAACGGCAGGCGGCCGCCCCCGCGCATACAACCCCACGCCGGGCACTTTGGTAACAGCGCCAGCGCCGTGAAGCATGCGGGAACGGGACGCCGCCATGCCTGCCACTGTATCTCATACGGATCGACGTCAGCAACCCCCTCAAGCCCGCCTGGGGACATCACGGCCATCCACTGCACTCCTACCCTCGAAGCTACCACTGTTCGGGTACAAGATACACCATGATGACCAGATCGCGGCAAGGACCGTCAAGGCGGCCGCCTATTCTGCCGCGCGGCACACCATACCTCCTCCTGTAGCTGAATAGTGCGGCATGTATGTAATTCGCCCTCTCCTTGGCCTATAAAAGGAAGGCGAAGTCCCCCGCCGCAGGGGACGGAGGAGAACGACAAGGGACAATAACAGACAACACGCGACACACCATACACTCGCTTTCCAATTCTCCCACAATATCTTCAGCCAATTCACCAGGGACTTGGAGGCCACGCTTCCTCTCCCGCCTTGCTTGTAGCAGCCCCAATACAGGCACCTCGGTGCTGAGCAATATAGTGCCCCGAGCACACCACTGCTGGACGTACGCCCCCCCGGCCGGAATCAGGATAAAACCCTGTCTCTGATTGCTCGGCATCGACCATTGAGGTATAGACCTTGGCGCTTATTACTGGTTAGTGTCGGGACCACATTCCACACCGACAAAGAGCAATGGGTTCGGTCTCGACCGAGTAGCATTGTGCTGGTTTAAGCTATTGAACGTACCAAGTGCTTGTCGGGAATGGGGCCGGTAAGCCTATTACCTTCTGAACCGGGGTAGGATCTTTCTATCTACCCGCTTGAGATGCATCTCCGGGCTAGCTACCCGTGGTATAGTGTGTGAGTGCGGACTGGTCGGGTTAGACCCTCCGGATAACCGTGTATCAGAGTTTGTAGCGTCTGATCCTAAACTGTGGGATGTTGGGAACCGCCTGGTTGGGGTAGACACTGCACTTGGTCTACCTTCTTCTGTGTATCTTGGGTTTACCTTGCAAGGATATAAATCGATCGATCGTCGGTCACTCGCCGTTATCTGAGTCGGCTTGACCACTGGCTACCCCATGTTTATTTATGGAACATTTTGGATTAATATTGTTACCTCGTTTAATATTGTTTGCACAACATGCTTGTTTAGTGCAGGTGCTCACCTAGAATGGTTAACATAGTAGAATTGGAGCTAAAATCTGAAAATAAGGATCAACTCTTAGTCGCTTTTGGCAAAACAAACCCAGCAACCAAAAAGCCTTGCATGTCTAGTTGTATTTTCTTTTTGTCGGGTAAGTCTTGTTGAGTATTAGTATACTCAGCCTTGCTTAATTTGTTGTTTTCAGGTAATCCTATCTGGCCTGGTGTTATTCCAGAGGGATGGGAGGTTGAATGGGAGAACGATGATGATGAGTGATATTCATGGATGGCCTCCTTTGTGTATCACGCGTTTAGTTTACTTTCCGCTGTTTAAACTCTGAATCACCTTTACTTTTATGTATGAAAAACCTAGTTTGTAATATTAAGTACTTATGAACTTGTGGACTTTTATGTAATGTAATGTAATGTAATGTAATGTAATGTAATGTAATGTAATGTAATGTAATGTAATGTAATGTAATGTAATGTAATGTAATGTAATGTAATGTAATGTAATGTAATGTAATGTTGTACTCTGGCCCCGCCTTCGTGTGGGCTTAGCGCATATCTTGATCCTGTTGTAAGTGATTCATCGGGCTTTACCCGGCGGAAGTGACTTAATAATTCTTTATTATTGCTTAATGGCCACGTGGACAGGCTTAGGCGATAATACAAAATTATTTTGGGCAGTTCTGTCACAGAAGATGGCTAGAGTTGATCAAGGACTACGACCTGAACATTCACTAGCACCCCGGCAAAGCAAATGTCGTAGCCGATGCACTGAGTCGCAAGCATTACTGCAACAACTTGATGGTGCAGAAAGAACAACCGGCGATGTATGAGGAAATGGAGAAGCTGAGTTTGGAGATAGTGGGGAAGGGGCAACTGAACGAGTTGAGGGTGAAGTACACGCTCGAAGACTAGATCCGACAAGCTCAGAACAGGTGCCCTGAGATTGAGGAGGTGAAGAACCTGATGACTATAGGCAAAGCAGCTGACTACCGCCTCGACGAGCAGGGCACGCTATGGTTGAAGGACCGCATTTGCGTGCCGCGGTGCAAGGAAATTCGAGACTCGATTTTGAAGGAAGCTCACGACTCTCGGTACTCAATCCACCCTGGTTGCATGAAGATGTACAAAGACCTGAAAGTACGGTTCTGGTGGGAGAAGATGAGGGAAGACATTGCTGAGTACATCGCTCGGTGCGACACGTGTCAGAGAGTGAAGGCAGAATAGCAGAGGCCCGCAGGGTTGCTTCAGCCGCTTGAGATACCCACTTGGAAATGGGAAGATATCAGCATGGACTTTATAGTGGGTCTACCTCATACACGGAAGGGCAACGACTCAATCTGGGTAATCGTCGGCCGATTGACCAAGGTGGCACACTTCATCCCCGTGAAGACGACCTTTGAGACACACAAGCTAGTAGAGCTATACATCGACAACATCCTGGAGTTACATGGGGCATCGAAGAGCATAGTATCCGACCGAGGGCCACAGTTTACCGCCAAGTTCTGGAGGAGTTTGCATAAGGCCATGGGCACCGACTTGCACTACAGTTCTGCCTTCCACCCACAGACAGATGGACAGACAGAGAGAGTAAACCAGGTACTTGAGGATCTTCTGAGAGCTTGTGTGTTGACTTATGGATCTGATTGGGAGAAGAGTCTACCCTATGTCGAGTTCTCGTACAACAACAGCTACCAGGCCAGTTTGAAGATGGTCCCCTTCGAAGCTCCATACGGCAGAAAGTGTCGGACGCTGTTGATGTGGTCTGAGGTGGGGGAGCGAACCTTCTTCGGTCCCGCCACCATTGTAGAAGCTGAGGAAAATGTTGCGAAGGTCAGGGAGAATCTGAAGATAGCTCAAAGCAGGCAGAAGAGCTACGCTGACCCAAAGAGGAAAGACGTCTCGTTCGATGTGGGAGAGTACGTCTACTTGAGGGTGTCACCCCTCCGAGGTACAAAGAGGTTCCATGTCAAGGGGAAGTTGTCCCCAAGGTACGTTCGACCATACCTGATCGTGCAGAGAATTGGGAATGTGCCATACAAGCTGGAGCTACTGCCCGAACTCGCCAGAGTACACCAGTGTTCCATGTGTCTCAGCTTCGGAAGTGTGTGGTCGTCGAGAAGAGGGTACCCGCGCACACACTTGACGTACAGGACACCCTGGAGTACTTGGAGTACCAGGTCCGGATCCTGGACTGGGCGAAGAAGTCAACCAGGAAGACCACCACGCGCTTCTGCAGGGTGCTCTAGAGTAATCACTCCGAGCGCAAAGCAATGTAGGAGAAGGAGTCCTTGATGAGGGAGAAATACCCTCACCTCTTCAAACCGAAGGTACCTTCTTAATCTTGGGGACGAGATTCTTGTGAGGGGGGAGTTCTGTAACATCCTTGATTATGCTTGTTTATAAAAATGTGGAATTTCAAAAACTTGAGTTGAATTTGAGTACTTATGAAATCATTAAGGATGTCTTCCTTTTTCCCTTCCCTAAAGTCTTAGATTTTTATTTATGTCAACCAATAATATTAGGACTTATAAAATGCTAGTGTGAGAAATTGGATTTTCAATTGGATTTTATTTGGATTTATTTGTGTGGATTCAAATTTTAATTGGACTCAAATTTGAATCGCTTAGTAATTAGAGTTGAGAGGAATAGGAAAGCCTTTTCCCCTCACGTGGGCCGCAGCCAACCAACCAGCTCGCGACCCTCTTTCGGCCCATGCGCGGCCCGGCTAACCGTCACCCACCTTTCTGTGACAACCCGCCTAGGAAAATACCGTACTATCGCCTAAGACTGATCCACTTTGGTCATTAAGCAATAATAAAGTATCATCCTATTGTTAGTTGCCGGGTTAACGCCCGGTAAATCACTTGAAAAGCAACAAGGATCGAATATATGCATTAAAACTCACTCGAAGGCAAGTCCAGAGATACAACAACATTAATATCCAAATTCATACCTCAAGGGGTTTAATTATTACAAACCATAGTTTTTGCAACGATGAAATAGTTCAGAGTTTTCGAAAAGCAGTGGAAATAAGCTAACGGAAGCGAAGACACCACGGAGGCCATCCATGATGCTTTCGCTAGTCGTCCTCCACCCACTCCGGCTCCCGGCACGGCGGGATCTCTCCGGGCCACACATCACTGAAGGCATTACCTGGATCAACACATTATAGCAAGGCTGAGTATACTAATACTCAGCAAGTCTTACCCGTCGGTGATAACTACTTCACCAAATCCAGACCATCAAAGGCTTTTTGGCTACTGGGTTGCTTTGCTAAAAAGTAACAAGAGTGGGTCCTTACTTTCAAGAATTTAGCACAAGTTCTAGTAAGTTTAATCTTTACTACATTAGCCAACTAGTACAAACAAAGTTGTACAATACAATTAATCAAGCATAAAGTTCATCAACTTCCATCATTAGGGATCTCATGACTAGTGGAGTAAGTAGTCTCGGATAACGGTGAGAGGCCGACAATCGATTGATTTAAACCTTGCAAGGTAAACCCAAACACACGGTAGGCTGCCCACAAAGGTACAGCTGTCCCAGGCCGTCCCCAAGAATCCTCGGGTCGGGATCGAATCTTACAGTCTTTGGTGCAGGCTATTCGGCATACCCCGCGAGATACCCGGAGTCACCATACACCACCAGTGGCAAGCCGTGAGAGCGAATCCCAAGAGTAGTAAGGGTAGGATCCCTTGCCGCCTCATTAAGGTACTAGGCTTACCGGTCCCATACCCGACATGTGCTTAGTACGTTCAAAAACTTAACCCACATAACCACTAGACCGGAGCCCAAATCCCATGCTCTTACCACGTGAGCAATCCATTTAGGATACATTGTGATTCCTATCTAGGAACCTATTCTCGCGAGTGAGGTCATCACTCGACTTGTAACGGTCCTATAGCTTAGCAGCTATCGACCTATCATACTAGTAAGGACAAGGTACCTAGGGATCATGCATCTAGGGTTTCATCCAACTCCTGAACGTAAATGCACAATCATCCATAGATAATTGAATAAAGGATTTGAAAACTGGGTTAGATGCACCGGAGCTTGCCTTCGTCAGCTAGGTTAGCCTGGGCACCCTCGGTGTCGAGCACTTCCACGTACTGCAACGAAGCTTCCGCTCCTCCTTCCTCGGTTTCCGGGACAAGGGAGTAATCTCCGTCCGGAAGATCTACACGGAATGCAATGCAAGTTTAGGTGATGTGATAGTTTGTTGGCTTATCCAACTCTTGGTTGGTCATATTCACCTTAACAAGCATCTAGATAGTGTTTCTCTTTTAGGAAGGTTATCAGTTGTACAAAGGTTATTCTTTTACTGCACATTTGAGTAAGGGTTTTTATTGTACTTGTCATTTCATGTGAAAGCTTTAATTCCTTTTCTTTTCACAAGCAAAGGTAAAAATAATATCTTTATCCATGAATTCATTTCTTATCAGCAAGGATATTTAATTATCTTTTAATTAAATTAGGAAATACTTTCAAAAAGGAAAAAGAATTAAATAAGGGCTTTTCTTTATTTAATTTCTCTTTAATATTAAAAGGGCTTTTAAGCTTTCTATTAAGCAATTAAATTACCAAAAATTAAAGGAGTGTTTCTTAAGCATACTAGCACCTATCCTGGTCCATTGGACCCACATGTAAGTGTTGGATGCTAGGAAATTAAATATTATTGAAAATAACAAAGGGATAGCTAGTGATACAATTTAAATGCATAAAAAAATAAATAAGCATCAAAATGACCCAAACTTTCTCATGCATGCTCTCTGGTCCTAAAAAGCCTAAAGAACCAGCATATTCACCTAGGAACTCTAGTGATCTTAGTTCATTAATTTTCAAAGGAAAACATGCATAAATCAAGAATAATTATTTCTGTTAAGCCAAAAATCATTATTAATTCACGAGATGTGCATTTTGACATATCGAGACAGTGTGCACAAGTTGAGCTCAAAAACATAAATATATTTAACAAGAAAAATCCTCTAGGCAGTTTCTGCAAAAATGGAAAACAATTTATTTAACAAGATCTACTGCATAACTTTGTACAATGTTTGGCACAGCATCTAGTCATGACCTAACACACAACATATCCAAAATTGGGATACAGAGGAGTTATGGACTTCAAGATATGCAGATCTAGGTTTTGCACATTTGTATTTTTCATGCTAAAACTATTTAGAATCCAGCCATGTGCAAATAACAAAAGGGGTGGGATTTATCTTTCTGAACCCAGCAAAATTGGTTTGATATTTTTCTGTTTTTTCTACGAATTTGGGAATTTTACAAGGCTCTGGGCTGAACTGTAAGAAAACTTAGATAGGGATCTTTATAACCAAGCTCTGAACTTAACACAAAACACCCTAGAAATATCAAAATCCTAGCAATCGGGTCCCTGGCCGGCCTGGCGGCGCGGGCACGGCCAATCGCCGGCGAGCCGGCGGCTCGCCGGCCGGCAAGCGGCTCGGGGGACCACGTGCTCACTTAGGAGCGGTAGGGGACCAGAGTGGAGGCAAGGAGTTGGCCGGCGGCGAAGTTCGGCGGCGGCGGCGGCGGCGGTGGCCGCGGAGGCTCGGTGAAAGACGGCGTGGAGGCGAAATGCTGGCAAACAAGCGACTCGGCAAGGTTGGAGGGTGCCTAAGGGTGCTACCAGAGTGGTTGGCCGGCGGCGAGCACGGGTGGTGGGTGCTAGCACCGGGCGGCGGCGGCAATGGCGGCGGGCGGCTCGGCCGCCGGCGCACGGAGGAGAGGCAAGGGGGATTTTATATGCTGCTCAACGCGTCCAGGGGTGACGAAGGGGTGATAGTGGAGATGCTCGCCGTGCTACGGCGGCTCGGGGGCTCGCTCGTACGGCGGCGACACCGCCGACGGACCGCCGGTCCGCGGCGTGCGCACGCGTACGGCGGCGCCGACTTCCCGGGCGCCTCGGGCGGGCGCGCGTTTGGGCGCGGGATCTCGGGACGGGGCGTGCCTTGGGCGGTAGGGGCCCCGGGGAGGCGCGGGCGCGGACGCCGGAGCCGGCGGCGCGCGGCCCGGCGGCGGGCGGCGCGCGGGGCGTGCGACGTCGCGGCGTGCGGTGCTCTGGCTCCCTGCGTGTCACTGGTGCCAACTTTGAAAATGAAAAACTCTAAATTTTTGTATAGTAGTCGACCAAGTGTTGAATACCAAAGTTGTAGATCTAGCTACCAACAACATTTTCTACAAAAGCTATATAGGGTTTTTCTGCCCAGATTGAAAGTTATTTGAATGCCAACTTTGAATGCCAGCAGGGTTTTGCAAACAGTGAACTTTGCCTTGCAGTTGATTTTTCAAGCTTTTCCTCTCAAAATTGGAAATGCCAATCTACATGAAAGTTGTGTCCCTCATCAAGATGTACAACTTTCATAAAGGTAGAATTTTAAGTGTTTAGGTGAATTTTGGAGAACGCGGCAAAAGTTCCGGCAGACACCTGGGGACACTAGAGTGGCAAGGGGGTTTGACCATCCTTTGACCATGGGTTGGCCCCACAAGTGTGTTTACTAGTCAATTAGGGTCACTAGGGGGTTTAGTGAGTTTTTCGAGGTGAGGGCCCAGGTTGACCGTGGTTTGACCACTGTTGACCATTTGACCGGCTATTACGGCTAATTAAAAACCTGGGGCGTCACAGCCTACCCCCCTTAAACGGAATCTCGTCCCGAGATTCGATCTGATAACGAAGAGATGGGAAGAAAGACTCACGGTTTCAAGATTGTAGGAAGCCCAGATACTTAGTATTAAGATAGTCCTCCGTCTCCCACGTTGCTTCTTCCTCCGTGTGATGGCTCCATTGGATCTTGTACATTCGCATGGTCTGCCTTCGGGTCTTTCACTCTTTTTGGTCTAGTACTTTCAATGGGTGCTCGATGAGCGAGAAATCTGGCTCAATCCAATCATTAGCTTCCGTGATAATTTCATTCTCCGGCACAGGCATTCCCTTCTTCAATTGAGTTACATGGACTACATTGTGAACTGCGGAAAACCGTTCTGGCAATTGGATACGATAAGCCACGGGTCCACATGCTTCTATAACCTCATATGGTCCAATGTAGCGCGGGGCTAACTTTCCCTTGACTCCGAACCTTTGCACACATTTGGTGGGGGACACTTTCAAATATACATAATCTCCCGCTTCAAAGTGTCGAGGTGCGGTTCCCTTGTCATGGTAACTCTTTTGCCTCATTTGTGCCATTTTCAAATTCTCTCTTATCACTTGCACCCTTTCTTCGGCATATTTAACTAATTCCGGTCCAAAGAGTGTTCTCTCTCCGGACTCTGACCAATTCAGCGGAGTGCGGCATCTACGTCCGTATAGAGCATCGAACGGTGCCATTTTCAAACTGGCTTGATAGCTGTTATTGTAGGAGAACTCTGCCAAGGACAAACACTTGTCCCAACTCTTGTCAAAGTGCAAGATGCTTGTCTTCTAAAATCTGATTTATTCTCTCTATCTGACCATCGGTCTGTGGATGATAACAGGAACTGCGGAATTGCTGGGTTCCCAAACACTCATGCAACTGTTCCCAAAAACGAGCTACAAACTGAGTCCCTCTATCAGAGATTATAGTCTTTGGGATTCCATGCAGACGAACTATGTGGTCCACGTACAACTCTGCATATTGTTGTACGGAGTAAGTGGTGTGCACGGCAATGAAGTGAGCAGTCTTGGTGAGTCTATCCACAATTACCCAAATAGAGTCTTTCTTTCTAGCTGTTAGGGGTAATCCCACAATGAAATCCATACTAATATCGTCCCACTTCCACATAGGTATCGACAGGGGTTGGAGTACACCTGCCGATTTCAAATGACTTGCTTTCATCTGATGGCAAGTATCGCACTCGGCTATATACTTGGCTGCATCCACCTTCATATTGGACCACCAAAAGTTCTGTTTCAGATCTTGGTACATCTTGGTACTACCGGGATAAATAGAGAATTTGGACCTGTGAGCTTCATCTAGAATGATTTTCTTAACTTCTGGGTCAACGGGGAACACTAGGCGTTTCCCAAACCAGACCACATCCTGGTGATCCTTCTGGAAACAAGTGTACTTGGGGTCTCCCTCTGCTAGTTTCTGCTTGATGGTTTGAATATCTACATCATCGCGCTGGGCAGTGACAATTCTGTCATAAAGATCGGACTCTGCCGTCAAGGCATAAAGAATTCCCTGCGGTACCACTTCTAAGTTGAGCCTCCTCATTTCCTCACACAATGGTTCACTGACTGGCTCCAACTCTAGGTGGTTGCAATGATCTTTGCGGCTAAGAGCATCCGCAACAACATTTGCCTTGCCGGGGTGATAATGCACTTCTAGATCATAATCCTTAATCAGCTCAAGCCATCTTCGCTGTCTCATATTCAATTCTGACTGGGTGAAGATGTATTTGAGGCTCTTGTGATCGGTGAAGATATTGCAACGATTACCCATTAGATAATGTCTCCATATCTTGAGGGCATGGACAACAGCAGCTAACTCAAGATCATGGGTAGGATAATTGAGCTCATGGGGTCGAAGTGCCTGTGAAGCATAGGCAATGACTCGGCCTTCTTGCATAAGGACACAGCCGAGACCCGTGCCTGATGCGTCACAGAAGACTTCAAACGGTTTGGAATTATCGGGTTGAGCTAGCATTGGGGCTGAAGTTAGATGTTGCCTTAGGGTGTGAAAAGCTTTCTCACATGCTTCGCTCCACATGAATTTCACTCCTTTCTTGAGTAATTGGGTCATGGGTTTTGCGATTCTGGAAAAGTCAGGAATGAATCGATGGTAGTATCCCGCCAATCCTAGGAAACTGCGCATTTGATGTACGGATTTGGGTGGTTTCCAATCCATCACCTCTTGAACTTTGCTAGGATCTACGGAGATACCATTGTGGGAAATGGTGTGCCCTAAGAATTTGACACTTTTCAACCAGAATCCGCATTTGGAGAACTTAGCATAAAGCTTGTGATCTCGCAAACGCTGAAAGACAACTCGGAGATGATTGGCGTGATCTTTCTCGCTCTTAGAATAGATGAGAATATCATCGATAATGACCACGACAAATTTATCGAGCTCCGTCATGAACACGGAGTTCATGAGGTACATGAAGTAGGCAGGCGCATTAGTGAGTCCGAAGGACATGACCAAGAACTCGTAAAGACCATAACGAGTAGAAAAAGCGGTTTTAGGAATGTCGCATGGTCGAATCTTGATTTGGTGGTAGCCATAACGAAGATCGATCTTAGAGAAGACTTTGGCACCAGCCAATTGATCGAAAAGAACATCGATTCGAGGAAGTGGGTATTTGTTTTTTATGGTGACTGCATTGAGTGGTCGGTAATCTACGCACATTCTTAAGCTACCATCTTTCTTTTTGACAAAGAGAGCAGGGCAACCCCAAGGAGAAGAGCTCGGGCGAATGTAACCCTTATCTAACAATTCTTGGAGTTGGGTTTTTAATTCAGCTAACTTTTTGGGTGGCATGCGATAAGGTCTTTTGGAAATGGGTGCGATACCGGGCTGGAGTTCGATTACAAACTCGACATCTCTGTCTGGTGGCATACCAGGCAACTCGTTAGGAAATACATCCGGGTACTCACACACTACTGGAATTTCATCAAGAGAGGAGATAATGGTCACATAGGCACAAGAGTCAGAACCGTCCCGGAAAGGTAGGTACAAGGTAGTGTGCCTGACCGTAGGAGAATTGATCTCTACGACCCTATCCGATATATCTAGAATCACCTTATGTTGATTCATCCATTGCATACCCAAAATAACATCCATGCTTCCCAATTTGATGGTTATAAGGTTAGATCGAATAACCTTACTTCCTAGTCTTAGAGGAACTTCAAAAGTTACTAATTGAGACGTGATGTTTCCACCTGGTGTGGTAATTTTATAAGCGAATTTGGTTTGTACTCCCCTTAGGCCTAACTTGTCTAGTAGGCTCTCATTTATGAAACTATGAGTGGCTCCCAAATCAAATAAAACCTTAACAGGAGTGTCGTTGATAGAGAATGTACCCGTGAGTACTGAAGCTCCTTCTGGGATGTCACTCATTGCAGTGAAGTTCAGCTTGCCCTGGCGCACTTGCACCATAGGCTTCTTAGCCGGAGTGGCAGGCTTGCTTCCTGCACCCTGATTCTGCGGGTTGGGCCTGATCTGCCTGGGCTTGGGACACTCGTTAATGTAGTGCCCTGGCTGGCCACAGTTGTAGCAACGACGATCACCAACGTTGCGAGGAGGTGCATTAGGCTTTGGAGCCTGCTGCTGGGCACTGCGGAACTGGAAGTTCCCTGTGGGTTTGCTCTGAGGTGGCTTCATCGTCCAGCGTCCAGTTGAAGATTGCTGGGATGGGCCTGGAGCTTCCTTCTTCACGAAGCGAAACTTCTTGCTCGTTCCGCTGCCTGGGGTGAAACCAGACATCCTCTTGTTGTCCCCGTGGGCTTTCTTCATAGCATCTTCTTGGGAGATAGCCTTGTTCACTAGCTCATGGAAGTTTGCGGGCTCGAGCAGGTTCAGACGCTCGTACAACTTGCCATCAAGCCCATCACGAAACCTCTCCATCTTCTTGGCATCAGTATCAACGTGATGCCCACCATATTGGCACAAGCTATTAAACTTCTGAGCATAGCGATACACTGTGTCAGATCCCTGTCTGAGGGCCAACAGCTCCCTCATCTTCCTATCCATCAGTCCCTTGGGAATGTGGTGGCTCTTGAAAGCCTGCTTGAACTCATCCCAAGTCACAGCGTGCCCTCGCTGCATTGACTTGAAGTGGTCCCACCACATCAAAGCTTCTCCTCGCAGTTGCAGCGCTGCGAAGTTAGCTTTGTTCTCCTCGGAGCAAGGCAGCACAAAGGCAGAGAATTTTGCCTCGATGGCCTTGATCCAAGCCTCAGCTTCCAGGGGGTCTTCTGCTTTAGCGAAGGTCGGCGGCTTCATAGCGATGAACTGGGCATACGTGGTGACCTGGTTAGGCCCCTCGTGGTTGGCCCCGTGTGGTGGCCCTCGGTTCATCTGCTGGGCGATCTGCTGCTGCGTCTGCAGGATCTGGCGCAGCACCTCAGTTTGGGTGGCCATGAAGGCCTCCGACGGCGTCATGGGCGGGGGTGGCGGTAAGTCACCGCTACCACTTGCTCCGAAACCGTTGGGGGAGCTGTCGGTGTTTTAGACCGGCAAACCTACCAAGGGGGGTACCCGAGGTAGTAGATTGTGCGGTGGGGATCGTGATCGGGAGACCGAGAACTCGAAGGTACGCGCAAGGACACGGGACACAAGATTTATACAGGTTCGGGTTGCCAAGGTGGCGAACCCTACGTCCTGTTTGGGGGATCAAGTATGGCGCCCTGCGCTTGGTGTTGGTTGTCCCCGGAAGGATTGGGGATGTGCGGCTAGGTACCCGGCCCTCCTTTATATAGTCCAGGGGGCGGGTTCCTAGTCGGTTACAAGGCAGGAGTCCTAGTAGGAGTACACAGAACGAGTCCTAGTAGGAGTACAAGGGAATTCTACTAGGAGTCCGTCTTCTACTATTCTTCCTTCCTTACATGAGTACCCGGGGTGTATGCCCGACAAGCCCCCGAGCACGTTGGAGTCGAGAGTAGTAGTTCGAGTAGTCTTGAAGCCTCTTCGAGTAGTTCTTGAGCGTCCTCGAGTACTGCTTGGAGAAGTCTTCAATAGTACTTGAATCGCCGCGAGGCCGGAAGGTGGTCCACTCATCGGTCTTGAAAAATTTGAATGATGGGTGTAGCATAGCAGCCCCGAGCCTTGAAATGATTAGGTAATCAATCCAAGGGTCTTCAGTGTTCGCGAAGCCATCATCCGAGTACTCTTGCAGCGTGTAGCCCCCGAGATAAGAGAGCCGTATGAGCCACGTCGAGTAGTGATTGGTGAGGAGCCCCCGAGCTTGAGAGCGAGCGAAGCATCTTTGAAGTGATCTTCAAGTAGCCCCCGAGCCGGAGAGATTCCAAGTAGCGCTTTGGCGTCGAGCCGTGGAGCTTGAGAAGTAGTCGTGCCGTCGGAGCGGACTTTAGTTGCGACCGAAGTCGACTTTAGATGCGGCGGAGCGGACTTTAGAATGCGACTTAAAAACCGAAGTTGACTTTGTGCCGCGCGGAGCGGACTTTGAGATGCGACTTGAAAACCGAAGTCGACTTTGATTGCCGCGCGGAGCGGACTTTGATATGCGACTTGAAATCCGAAGTCGACTTTAATTGCCGCGCGGAGCGGACTTTGATATGCGACTTTAGAAGTCGACTTTAGGATGCCGCGCGGAGCGGACTTTGATATGCGACTTTAGAAGTCGACTTTAGTTGCCGCGTAGAGCGGACTTTAGGTGCGACTGCAGTAGTCGACTTTGTGCCACGCGGGGTGGACTTAAGATGCAAAAAACGAAAAGCACTTTCCGGAAAGCCAAAGCGAATAAAAAGTCAGAAAAAAACGAGTAGTTTTGCCGCCGGAGCGGGCTTAAGATTGCGACCGGAGTCGGCTTGTGCCACCGGAGTGGGCTTAAGTACCGAGCCATGGATTTCGGCACCCACGCGTACGGTTGCCGCCGGAGCGGGCTTGAGGGTGCGACCGGAGTCGGCTTGTGCCACCGAGTGGGCTTGGATGCGACCGTTAGCGTCGACTTGTGCCACCGGGGTGGACTTGAGTACCCGAGCCATGGATTTCAGACCCAAGGTACAGTTGCCGCCGGAGCGGGCTTGAGTGCGACTGTTAGCGTCGACTTGCGTACCTGGGCCATGGATTTCAGACCCAAGGTACGGAGCGCGAGTACTTAGGGCACTTGGACCCATGGTACAGAGCGTGAAGACCACGTGCAGCTAGGTTCCATCGTCGCCGCGGACCCGAGGGCCGCTTACGACTAGGTTCCATCGAAGCTTACACACGTAGTATGCCACCGAAGTAGGCGAAGATGCGACCAGCGTCGACTTTAAGTTGCCGCGCGGAGCGGACTTTAGAATGCGACTTTAGAAGTCGACTTTAGATTGCCGCGCGTAGCGGACTTTAGAAACTGCCTCCTAGGGATGGCCCCCGAGTTGATGAAGTAGACTCGCGGCGACTTGATTGATATGCCCCAAGAGTAGTCAGCAGAGTGTAGCTCCCGTGAAAACCCGCCGAGAAGCATACACAAATGAGTAGTCGGCAACAAGCCAAGAGAACAGTAATCATTTGGATAAATGACTTAGCTGTTGCTGCCTGGGCAGACTGATGATGAAGCCGTGGCGGTCGGCGATGGAGCCGCGATGGTTGTTGTTGAAGTTGACTAGTCAGAGTTGATTCCGACTAGTTGTTGGGGGCGTGACTGCCGTTCTCGACAAGTTTGGAAAACTAGTCAAGATGAATGGTCAACGCGATGCGACCGGAAGACGACGTCGTGGGGGCGCGCGGCGTACTCGAAGTAGAGCCAGTGTTGCCGCGAGACAAGTAGTCACGACGCACGGCGTGGATGAAGTAGAGCCAGCGTGGCCGCAAGACGAAGTCGCGGGGCACAGAGTAGTCGACGACGAGACTGCGCGACGCGGAGTAGTCGACGACGAGCGGCGCGACAAGAAGGTAGTAGATTGTGCAGTGGGGATCGTGATCGGGAGACCGAGAACTCGAAGGTATGCGCAAGGACACGGGACACAAGATTTATACAGGTTCGGGTTGCCAAGGTGGCGAGCCCTACGTCCTGTTTGGGGGATCAAGTATGGCGCCCTGCGCTTGGTGTTGGTTGTCCCCGGAAGGATTGGGGATGTGCGGCTAGGTACCCGGCCCTCCTTTATATAGTCCAGGGGGCGGGTTCCTAGTCGGTTACAAGGCAGGAGTCCTAGTAGGAGTACACAGAGCGAGTCCTAGTAGGAGTATAGGGGAATTCTACCAGGAGTCCGTCTTCTACTATTCTTCCTTCCTTGCATGAGTACCCGGGGTGTATGCCCGACAAGCCCCCGAGCACGTTGGAGTCGAGAGTAGTAGTTTGAGTAGTCTTGAAGCCTCTTCGAGTAGTTCTTGAGCGTCCTCGAGTAATCGCTTGGAGAAGTCTTCAATAGTACTTGAATCGCCGCGAGGCCGGAAGGTGGTCCACCTCATCGCTCTTGAAAAAAAATTTGAATGATGGGTGTAGCATAGCGACCCCCGAGCCTTGAAATGATTAGGTAATCAATCCAAGGGTCTTCGGTGTTCGCGAAGCCATCATCCGAGTACTCTTGCGCGTGTAGCCCCCGAGATAAGAGAGCCGTATGAGCCACGTCGAGTAGTGATTGGTGAGGAGCCCCCGAGCTTGAGAGCGAGCGAAGCATGCTGAAGTTATCTTCAAGTAGCCCCCGAGCCGGGAGAATTCCAAGTAGTAGTTTGGCGTCGAGCCATGGAGCTTGAAAAGTAGTCGTGCCGTCAGAGCGGACTTTAATTGCGACCGAAGTCGACTTTAGATGCCGACAGAGCGGACTTTAGAATGCGACTTAAAAACCGAAGTCGACTTTGTGTCGCGCGGAGCAGACTTTGAGATGCGACTTGAAATCCGAAGTCGACTTTGTGCCGCGCGGAGCGGACTTTGAGATGCGACTTTAGAAGTCGACTTTAGAATGCCGCGCGGAGCGGACTTTGATATGCGACTTTAGAAGTCGACTTTAGTTGCCTCGTAAAGCGGATTTTAGGTGCGACTGCAGTAGTCGACTTTGTGCCACGCGGGGTGGACTTAAGATGCAAAAAACGAAAAGCACTTTCCGGAAAGCCAAAGCGAATAAAAAATCAGAAAAAAACGAGTAGTTTTGCCGCTGGAGCGGGCTTAAGATTGCGACCGGAGTCGGCTTGTGCCACCGGAGTGGGCTTAAGTACCTGAGCCATGGATTTCAGACCCAAGGTACAGTTGCCGCCAGAGCGGGCTTGAAGGTGTGACCGGAGTCGACTTGTGCCACCGGAGTGGGCTTAAGTACACCGAGCCATGGATTTCGGACCCAAGGTACGGTGCCACCGTAGTGGGACTTGAAGGTGCGACCGGAGTCGACTTGCGTACCCTCGGGCCATGGATTTCAGACCCAAGGTACGGGTGCCACCGTAGTGGACTTGAAGGTGCGACCGGAGTCGACTTGCGTACCTGGGCCATGGATTTCGGACCCAAGGTACGGAGCACGAGTACTTAGGGCACTTGGACCCATGGTACGAGAGCGTGAAGACCACGTGCGCTAGGTTCCATCGTCGCCGGACCCGAGGGCCGCTTACGCCTAGGTTCCATCGAAGCTTACACACGTAGTATGCCACCGAAGCGGCGAAGATGCGACCGGAGTCGACTTTAAGATGCCGCACGGAGCGGACTTTAGAATGCGACTTTAGAAGTCGACTTTAGATTGCCGCGCGTAGCGGACTTTAGAAACTGCCTCCTAGGGATAGCCCTCGAGTTGATGAAGTAGACTCGCGGCGACTTGATTGATATGCCCCAAGAGTAGTCAGCAGAGTATAGCTCCCGTGAAAACCCGCCGAGAAGCATACACAAATGAGTAGTCGGCAAGTAGTCTTGTAGATGAAGCCGTGGCGATCGGCGATGGAGCCGCGACGGTTGTTGTTGAAGTCGACTAGTCGCAGTTGATTCCGACTAGTTGTTGGGGGCGTGACTGCCGTTCTCGACTAGTTTGGAAAACTAGTCGAGATGAATGGTCGACGCGATGCGACCGTGGGAAGATGACGTCGTGGCGGCACGCGGCGTACTCGGAGAGAGCCGTGTTGCCGCGAGACAAGTAGTCGCACCCCACGGCGTGGCCGAAGTAGAGCCGCCGTGGCCGCAAGACGAAGTCGCGACGCACCGAGTGGTCGACGACGAGCCCGGGCGAGGCGGCAGCAGTCGACGACGAGCCCGCGCGAGGTGGAGTAGTCGACGACGACGAGCGGCGCGACGAGCCGCATGACGAGCCGCGCGACGTGCCGAGGCACCCCGACGTGCGGCAAAGACGAAGTAGTCGACGACGAGCCCCGCGCGAGGCGGAGTAGTCGACGACGACGAGCTCCGCGCGAGGCGGGAGTAGTCGACGACGAGCGGCGCGAGGAGCCGCGTGATGATCCGCGCGACGTGCCGAGGCACCCCGGACGCGCGGCATAGGCGAAGCAGTCGACGACGATGAGCCCGCGCGAGGCGCAGTAGTCGACGACGAGCGGCGCGAGGAGCAAGGCAGGACGAGCCGCGCGACGTGCCAAGGCACCCCGACGCGCGGCGTAGGCGAAGTAGTCGACGACGACGAGCTCGCGCGAGGCGCAGTAATCGACGACGAGCGGCGCAAGGAGCCGCGTGACGAGCCGCGCGACGTGCCAAGGCACCCCGACGCGCGGCGTAGGCGAAGTAGTCGACGACGACGAGCTCGCGCGAGGCGCAGTAGTCGACGACGAGCGGCGCGACAAGCCGCGCGACGTGCCGAGGCACCCGGACGCGTGGCGAAGACAAAGTAGTCGACGACGACGAGCGGCGCGACGATCCGCATGACGAGCCGCGCGACGTGCCGAGGCACCCCGACGCGCGGCGAAGACGAAGTAGTCGACAACGACGAGCGGCGCGACGAGCCGCATGACGAGCCGCGCGACGTGCCGAGGCACCCGGGACGTGCGGCAAAGACGAAGTAGTCGACGACGAGCTCGCGCGAGGCGGAGTAGTCGACGACGACGGCGCCCGCGCGAGGCGGAGTAGTCGACGACGAGCGGCGCGAGGAGCCGCGTGACGATCCGCGCAACGTGCCGAGGCACCCCGACGCGCGGCATAGGCGGCGAGTCGACGACGGTGAGCCCGCGCGAGGCGCAGTAGTCGACGACGAGCGCGCGCGAGGAGCAGCGCAGGACGAGCCGCGCGACGTGCCAAGGCACCCCCCGCACGCGCGGCGTAGGCGAAGCAGTCGACGACGACCCAGCTCGCGCGAGGCAGGCATCGAAAACGACGAGCGGCGCGAGGAGCCGCGTGACGAGCCGCGCGCACGTGCCAAGGCACCCGGGACGAGCGGCGTAGGCGAAGTAGTCGACGACGACGAGCTCGCGCGAGGCGCAGTAGTCGACGACGAGCGGCGCGAGGAGCCGCGTGACGAGCCGCGCGACGTGCCGAGGGCACCCGGGACGCGCGGCGAAGACGAAGTAGTCGACGACGAGTGGTCGACGACGAGCGGCGCAACAAGCCGCGGGACGAGCCGCGCGACGTGCCGAGGCACCGCGACGCGCGGCGGAGACGAAGCAGTCGACGACGAGTAGTCGACGACGAGCGGCACAACAAGCCGCGTGACGAGCCGCGCGACGTGCCGAGGCACCCGACGAGCGGCGGAGACGAAGTAGTCGACGATGAGTAGTCGACGACGAGCGGCGCAACAAGCCGCGGACGAGCCGCGCGACGTGCCGAGGCACCCGGACGCGCGACGGGAGACGAAGTAGTCGACGACGAGTAGTCGACGACGAGCGGCGCAACAAGCCGCGGACGAGCCGCGCGACGTGCCGAGGCACCCCGACGCCGGCGGAGACGAAGTAGTCGACGATGAGTAGTCGACGACGACGAAGCTCGCGCGAGGCGGAGTAGTCGACGACGACGAGCTCGCGCGTGGCGGAGTAGTCGACGACGACGAGCTCGGGCGAGGCGGAGTAGTCGACGACGCAGCGGCGCGACAAGCCGCGTGACGAGCCGCGCGCGACGCGCCGAGGCACCCGGACACGCGGCGGAGACAAAGTAGTCGACGACGACGAGCTCCGGGCGAGGCGGAGTAGTCGACGACGAGCGGCGCAACAAGCCGCGGGACGAGCCGCGCGACGTGCCGAGGCACCCCGACGCGCGGCGGAGACGAAGTAGTCGACGACGAAAGTAGTCGACGACGAGCGGCGCAACAAGCCGCGGGACGAGCCGCGCGACGTGCCGAGGCACCCCGACGCGCGGCGGAGACGAAGTAGTCGACGACGAGTAGTCGACGACGAGCGGCGCAACCGCAGCCGCGGACGAGCCGCGCGCACGTGCCGAGGCACCCGGACGCTCGGCGGAGACGAAGTAGTCGACGATGAGTAGTCGACGACGACGAGCTCGCGCGAGGCGGAGTAGTCGACGACGACGAGCTCACGCGTGGCGGAGTAGTCGACGACGACGAGCCCGGGCGAGGCGGAGTAGTCGACGACGCAGCGGCGCGACAAGCCGCGTGGGACGAGCCGCGCGACGTGCCGAGGCACCCCGACGCGCGCGCGGAGACAAAGTAGTCGACGACGACGAGCCCGGGGTGAGGCGGAGTAGTCGACGACGAGCGGCGCAACAAGCCGCGGGGACGGAGCCGCACGACGTGCCGAGGCACCCCGGGACGCGCGGCGAGACGAAGTAGTCGACGACGAGTAGTCGACGACGAGCGCGCGCAACAAGCCGCGGACGAGCCGCGCGCACGTGCCGAGGCACCCCGACGCGCGCGCGGAGACGAAGTAGTCGACGACGACGAGCTTGCACGAGGAGGAGTAGTCGACGACGACGAGCTCGCGCGAGGCGGGAGTAGTCGACGACGACGAGCCCGGGCGAGGCGAGTAGTCGACGACGAGCGGCGCGACAAGCCGCGTGACGAGCCGCGCGACGTGCCGAGGCACCCCGACGCGCGCGGCGAGACAAAGTAGTCGACGACGACGAGCCCGGGCGAGGCGGAGTAGTCGACGACGAGCGGCGCCGACAAGCCGCGTGGGCCGCGCGACGCCGCGCCGTGCCGAGGCACCCCGACGCGCGGCGGAGACAAAGTAGTCGACGACGACGAGCTCGCGCGAGGCGGAGTAGTCGACGACGAGCGGCGCGACAAGCCGCGTGGACGAGCCCGCGCGACGTGCCGAGGCACCCGGGACGAGCGGCGGAGACAAAGTAGTCGACGACGACGAGCCCCGCGCGAGGCGGAGTAGTCGACGACGAGCGGCGGCGCGACAAGCCGCGCGTGACGAGCCGCCGCGACGTGCCGAGGCACCCCCGACGCGCGGCGAGACAAAGTAGTCGACGACGACGAGCCCGGGCGAGGCGGAGTAGTCGACGACGAGCGCGCGACAAGCCGCGTGGACGAGCCGCGCGCGACGTGCCGAGGCACCCCGACCCGCGGCGAGACAAAGTAGTCGACGACGACGAGCCTACGCGAGGCGGAGTAGTCGACGACGAGCGGCGCGACAAGCCGCGTGACGAGCCGCGCGACGTGCCGAGGCACCCCGACGCGCGGCGGAGAGCAAAGTAGTCGACGACGACGAGCTCCGCGCGAGGCGGAGTAGTCGACGACGAGCGGCGCAACGAGCCGCGTGACGAGCCGCTCGACGTGCCGAAGCAACCGAAGCGCGGCGTAGCCAAAGTAGTCGACGACGACGAGCGGCGCGACGAGCCGCATGACGAGCCGCGCGACGTGCCGAAGCAACCGAAGCGCGGCATAGGAAAATTGATTCCACTTTGACAAGAGCAAGGCGACTTGCTTCAATGGATCTTCGGCGAGTCGACGAGTAGATTGATCTTGTTGACGAGGGTCCTTCGAATTCGCCCTGGTGATGATCACCCCTACCCGGCGCGCCAACTGTCGCGTGTTTTAGACCCGCAAACCTACCAAGGGGGGTACCCGAGGTAGTAGATTGTGCGGTGGGGATCGTGATCGGAGACCGAGAACTCGAAGGTATGCGCAAGGACACGGACACAAGATTTATACAGGTTCGGGTTGCCAAGGTGGCGAACCCTACGTCCCGTTTGGGGGATCAAGTATGGCGCCCCGCGCTTGGTGTTGGTTGTCCCCGAAGGATTGGGGATGTGCGGCTAGGTACCCGCCCTCCTTTATATAGTCCAGGGGGCGGGTTCCTAGTCGGTTACAAGGCAGGAGTCCTAGTAGGAGTACACAGAACGAGTCCTAGTAGGAGTACAGGGGAATTCTACTAGGAGTCCGTCTTCTACTATTCTTCCTTCCTTACATGAGTACCCGGGGTGTATGCCCGACAGGAGCTGCGCGTGGTTCCCACCATCTGAAAAGTGAGCTTTATTAGTGAGATAACCAAAAGCTTACTCCAAATGATGACAAGCATGATCATGCATAATCACATCTCATTAGCAGTTAACCGATGAGGACAGCAACAATCAAACAATTATTCCATAGCCACCAAGATTTACATAATCGTTTTCTTAACACGGTTAGGAATGCGATCACTCGATTGCACGGCTCAAATCTACCACCGGACAATTCTTGTCACTTCGGGTACCAACGAGGGTGGTGTACGACGAGCTCTTAATCGCTGGCAACGAGTGATGCCCCTAGAATGCTTTGGTTTACCAACGTTTTTAGGGGGAAAACAAAATTGGCAAGCGTGGTCATTTGCAACGGTCTATCCGAATTTAGTAATCATACACAAGAAAACTTCAATTTTTGAATGACAAATGAATCCACTTAGAGCACACATGCTTAAGCATTCTTTATTACAATAAAATAGAACAAGGTTCAAGCACATTACAACTCGAATTCGAAACAACATGACATGACACGATACAAGCAGTTACTTGGCACGAAGACGTGTTGTCAAGCCAACTACTCTAAACACCTCTAATAACTCGATAGGATCGACACCCTTCTTAACCCTGTTATCAGCAACCTAGTTGCCCACTGAAGCACCACTGTACGTAGGCCAAGCTGGGGGAGTCGGTAGCGGTGGTCCTGCCTGGCTCGTCTGATCCAGACTGGACAAGGCCTGCTGCTCCTCCGGTGTGCTGCCGCATCGGGGGCCAGGCGGGCTATAAGGCCACTATAGCCCGCAAGGCTGCCACCTGTACCTCGGCCTCCCGCACTCCGCCGCCGCATATCGAAATGTTCCGAGTAGTGGCGCCTCTCAATCTCGTGCGCATCGGCATCCTCCTCTAGTGCATGGTTCTTGTCGTATGGACCTCCCTGGGCCCACTACCTCGGTGGGTACCAGGACCGACTACTCAGTGGGCCCCTGGGACTACCCGGCTTGCGCTACACGGCACCTGAAGGCGTGGAGCACAAGGACTGCAGAGGAGAAGTACTCGGTTAGGAAGCTGTACATGTCCCGCACTGTATGGAGGACTCCTAGACGTACTCGACTAGTACTCTCTCCATACTTTGACTTGTAACCCTGCCTCTCGGACTATATAAGGCGAGGCAGGGACCGATCTCTGGGATCATCTCATCTCATACAACCCACGGCGCACTATTGCACCATCTTGTAATCGTGCCCAATCAATCCAGAGCTACGCAGCATACAGGACGTAGGGTATTACGCACCTCGCGGCCCGAACCTGTCTAAATAGTGTGCCACGTGTCTCTTCCTTCGAGTTACCGATCTCGGCGAGGCCACATTCATCTACTTCGGGTACTCCCCTTAGTAGGTTGCCGGTCCTAAAAACACCGACACCGGCGCGCCAGGTAGGGGCTTCGCCCGAGATCACATGGCGAACTCGACGGCTCCCGTCTACTTCAAGCCAACCGTCGCCTTCAACCGCGGCGACACCTTCGTGTTCGGCGCCTGGTCTGCACTGCTGACGGCGCGGGCTCCTTTCAGCGCCGCCTCACCATGCCGCCCAACCCGAAGACTGGCCTCGTGACGCTTCCGAAGTCGCTCACGGGGGCGAACTCACCCCGCAAATTCGGCGAAATTTCACTCTTCAACCACCACGTCGACTTCGAGCTCGAGTCCCCTTCCAACCTCGAACTCGACGTCTCCATGGGTCATCGCATGCGAGCCGGCCGCTCGACCATCGCAGCGGTCCCCTCACCCCGTGAGCGCGCCCCGCGCGCGGCCCCCGCACCCTCAGCCGGGCCCGCACGGGGGCTCCCACTTCGCGTCAGGCCGGCAAGGAGCCCGTACCCGAGTACCATTCGGACTCCGACACCACCCCCGGCCACGCTTCGGACTCCAGCCCTCTCTCCAAGTTCTACTCGAACCCGGACTACGAGTTCGACTTCGGGTCGGACCCTGAGGAGCGCGAGTCCGAGGACAACTCCACTAGGCTTCCCTTGTCAGGACCGGCCTCTGGGCTGGTTATAACATCCACGCCGGCCGGGAGATTCGTCTACTGGCCATACCGCAAGCCCGCTGACCTGATAAGTGGGGACTCACGCTACGTCGCCTACATCGACTCGCTACCGTTCCAGGAGGGAACACCCCTAGCCCGGGCTGACTCAAGCACACCAACTGAGGTGGCGCCCTCTGAGTCCAGCCTCGGCACTCCCGATCGCCAAGTCTTCATGGCTGCCGGCGACACCCCAGGGCCTTCAGGCACGGCTCAGGACAAGTACCTGGAGGACATCTCCTCCGACGAGCTCTCTGCTGATGCTCCACCGAACGAGAACCCTGCAGACAGAGACGCTCGACGTGAGCATAACCGAAGCGCGGCCGAACGTCACCGCGCGCCTCCGCGATAACTTCCCCGTCCGCAACCTTGCGGAAGCTCTCGAGGCGGTCGAGAGCGAGTACACACTACCCCCGAGCAATGCCTCATGTCGATCCACGCCGATCGCACGCCGTGCACAGGCATACGCGCTCGGGAGAGGTCATCGCCAAGCTCGCCGAAGACGCCTACTTCATGCGGGTCGACAACATCAACCAACCTCCTCCGGCCCGTGCACCGCGACAACGAAGCCACAAGTCGCAGCGCCAACAACGGTCCTAACCGTACTCGAGCTGACCTCCCAGCCGAGCCCAACCGTCGTCGCTCCAACACCGGCGGACCTTCACAGCGCGATCACAGCAACCGAGAGGTCGTCCCCCACCGCGCTCCGGCCGGCGGGGGCGGCAATGACCCGACGGCGGCGGCATCGATGGCGGAAGCTCCAACCATGGAGCCAACAGGAGGGCTGGTGGCGGCGGCAGTCGCGGCGGCCGAGGCCACGCGAACAGTCATGCCTCTGGCACCTCACAAGGCAGCTACGACGCTCGCCAGAAGATTGAGGAGCTGCGGCGGAAGAAGTCGACCACCGCAGCTGAGGGCGACGGCTTCCCCGCCTTCTCACCTCGGCTTCGCAACTTGCTCCTCCCCGACAAGTTCAAACCCTTGGGGATCACCAAGTACGATGTGAAGCAGGATCCATCCAGTGGCTCAGGTGCTACACCCCTCTCTATCGAGAACGCTGGCGGCAACAGCGACACCAAGTGCCTCTACTTCCCCTTCTGCCTGGACCAAGCACCACTCACATGGCTCGAGTCGTTGGACAAGCACTCAATCGACAAGTGGGACCAGCTGAAGGAGAAGTTTACCAGCAACTTCGCGGGCGCCATGGGCCGATCGGGTACTCGCATGGACCTGGCCATGATCAAGCAGGAACAAGGCGAGAACCTCCGCAAGTACATGCGCCGCTTTTTCGACAAGCGCGCTACCGTCATCGACGTCACCGACAAGGAGGTCATCGACCTCTTCAAAGACGGCCTCTATCACCGCCGCACCTTCGAAGACTTCGGTCGTCGCCGCCCCAGGTCCATCCCCCACCTCAAGGACATGATCACGTCCTGGGCGGATGAAGAAGACAAGGCCAACGCCAAGTACGACGCCATCCGTGGCAAGAGCAAGCAGAACCAGGGCGGCGGCAGCGGCAACAACGCGAACCAATGCGGTCGCAGCAACAACAACAACTACTACTACTACTCGGGTCCCAACCGCAAGCGCAAGCCAGACAACACTGTCGCGGCTATCCAGCGCCCCGCGAAAGGGAACTCGAAGAAGAACTCTGGCGGTTTCAAAGACCCGCTGAAATAGAAGTGCTCGTGGCATTCAAACGGCAACCACACCACCGAGCAGTGCTACCAACTCAGTCATGCACTCAAGGATACGCCAGAGCCACCACACCCTCATGACCAAAAGGGCAAGAAGAAGGACGGCGACAACAACGACTTCCAGGAGCCTGACAAGACTGTCAACGTCCTCTTCGGCGGACTGCCCAGCAGGCGAGAGCAAAAGGCTACCCGTCGCGAAGTCATGTCCATTGAACCAGCGGTCCCGACCCCTCTCAGGTGGTCGGAAGTACCCATCACCTTCTCCCGCACGGATCAATGGACCAGCTTCTCCGAACCAGGACGGTTCCCCCTCGTCCTGAAGCCAGTGGTCGCGGGCTCCAAACTCAACAAGGTGCTCATCGACGGTGGAAGCGGGCTCAACGTCCTTTTCACCAAGACCTTGAAGAAAATGAAGCTCGACATCACTCACATGCTCACCAAGAGCAACACGCCCTTCTACGCATCGTCCCCGCAACGCGGCTATTCCACCGGGCTCGGTGGTCCCGCCGCTTACCTTCGGGGCATCTCGGGACAACTACCATACCGAGTACATCAAGTTCGAGGTCGCGGACTTCGAGACTTCCTACCACGCCATCCTCTGCGGACCGGCCATCGCCAAGTTCATGGCGGTGCCCCACTACACCTACTTGGTACTCAAAATGCCAAGCCCGCCTCGGTGTACTCTCCCTTCAAGGGGACTTGAAGATCTCTCACGACTGCGACACAGAAGCCGTGGAGATCGCCTCTACGAACCAAGTACCCAACGCGATGATGGAGGTCCACGCCGCGTCGAAGAAGCTTGCTACAAGTGAACTCGACATCCCAGAGAAGTCTGACAGCGCCAACAAGCCTCAGCCACCTGAGGAGGTACTCGTCAAGACGATCGACCTCGGAACAGGTGACCCCAGCAAGACCACCACCATCGGGGCTGGCCTCGACCCCAAATAGGAAGACGCGCTCATCGCCTTCCTTCGGCTAACCGCGACACCTTCGCGTGGAAGCCACGGACATGCCAGGGAGTGCCCGGGGAGCTGATTGAGCACTGCCTCAACGTCGATCCTAAGGCCACACCCAAGCGACAACACCTCCGATGCTTTGCCGACGACGGACGGGACGCCATCAAGAAGGAACTCGCCAAACTACTCGCGGCTGGCTTCATCAGAGAAGTCTTCCATCCTGAGTGGCTCGCCAACCCCGTCCTCGTCCGCAAGAAGAACTCGAACGAGTGGAGGATGTGCGTCGACTACACCAACCTCAACAAGCACTGCCCCAAGGACCCCTTCGGGTTGCCGCGGATTGATCAAGTCATCGACTCCATGGCGGGCTGCGACCTGCTCTGCTTCCTCGACTGCTACTCCGGGTACCACTAGATCGTGATCAAGGAAGAAGACCAGGAGAAGACCGCGTTCATCACCCCGTTTGGCGCGTACTGCTACACGACCATGTCCTTCGGGCTCAAGAACGCCGGCGCCACCTACCAACGAGCTATCCAGGCCTGCTTCAAGAGGCAACTCAACAAGAACGTCGAAGCCTACGTGGATGACGTGGTTGTCAAGACTAGAAACTCCAGTACCCTCATCGACGACCTTGAAGAGACTTTTGCATCACTGCGCGAGTACCGCTGGAATCTCAACCCGAACAAGTGCGTCTTCGGCGTACCCTCGGGCAAACTACTCGGCTTCATCATCAGCCAGCGCGGCATCGAAGCCAACCCCGAGAAGATCTCCGCCATCACCAGCATGAAACCTCCCACGAGCATCAAAGATGTCTAGAAGCTGACAGGGTGCATGGCGGCACTGAACAGATTTATCTCGAGGCTAGGAGAACGGGGGCTCCCCTTCTTCAAACTACTCAAGCATCAAGAGAAGTTCGTCTGGACTCCAGAGGCGGATCAAGCCCTTGCCCAGCTCAAGGACTTCCTATCCAAGCCGCCGATCCTCACGGCTCCTCACAAGGGCGAGCACCGTCGCTCTACCTCGCCGCGACTACCCACGTGGTCGCATCGCCATCGTCGTCGAGCGGCGGGAAGACGGCCACACCTACCCGGGCCCGGGGCCGCCCGCTCTACTTCGTCAGCGAGGTTCTATCAGAGTCCATGGCCCGCTATCAGCCTGTGCAGAAGCTCCTGTACGCAGTACTCATCACCTCGCGGAAGCTACGACACTACTTCCAGGAGTACTCGATCTCCGTCGTCACCGACTACCCGCTCGGTCACATCCTGCGAAACCAAGATGCTACTGGAAGAATCTCCAAGTGGGCGGTCGAGCTCGGCGCCCTAACTATCGACTTCAAACCACGCACAGCCATCAAGTCGCAGGCACTAGTCGACTTCATGGCAGAGTGGCGGGAGAACCAGCTGCCTACTCCCACGGTGCGACCAAAGCATTGGGTGATGTACTTCGACGGCTCACTCAACCTCGAGGGCGCAGTGCGGGGGTACTCCCCGATCTCTCCAACGGGCGAACAACTCAAGTACGTCTCGCGATCTTCTGGAAGGTCTCAAACAACGAAGCCGAGTACGAAGCTCTCCTACACGGGCTCCGCCTCGCGGCTTCATTAGGCATCAAGCGGCTACTAGTCTACGGCGACTCCGCAGTGGTCATCAACCAAGTCAACAAGTCCTGGGACCGCAACAAGGAGAACATGGACGCCTACTGCCTAGAAGTCCGCAAGCTCGAGAACAAGTTCTACGGTCTCGAGTTCCACCACATCGTTCACGACAACAACGTTGCAGCGGACGTCCTCTCGAAGCTTGGATCCACCCGCGCTCAAGTACCGGTGGGTGTCTTCGTTCACGAGCTTCACGCGCCATCCATCCCGGAGCCGGCGCCACCGACCATTGTCCCAGCTTACCCACCAGCTGGGCAGGAGGTCATGATGATCGACGTGGACTGGAGGCAACCCTTCATCTACTACCTCAGCGAGCAGAAGGTCCCCTTCGACAAGAACTCGGCTGAGCAGCTCGTCCGCCGCGCCAAGTCCTACGTCCTCGTCGGAGACAAGCTTTACAAGCGGGGCGCATCTTCTGGAGTACTCATGAAGTGCGTCCCTCGCGAAGAAGGCAAGGACATCTTGGAGGAGATCCACAAAGGTGTCTGCGGCAACCACGCGTCCTCACGCACGCTGGTCAGCAAAGCCTTCCGGCGAGCTTTCTACTGGCCCACAGCTCTGGGCGATGCCGAAGAACTCGTCAGAAGGTGCCAAGGATGCCGCATGCTTCGCCAAGCAGCAACACGTCCCAGCCTACAAGCTAGTCACCATACCGCCAACCTGTCCCTTTGCCTGCTGGGGGCTCGACATGATTGGGCCACTACCAACGGCGCCAGGCGGCTTCAACAAGGTATTGGTGGCTATCGACAAGTTCACCAAGTGGATCGAGGTCAAGCCGGTCACATGCCCCAAGGCTGACAGAGTACTCGACTTCCTGGATGAACTCGTACATCGCTACGGACTACCCCACCGCATCATCACAGATCTGGGCTCCAACTTCAACAATCACCAGTTCTGGGAGTACTGCGAAAACAGTGGGATTGACGTACGATACATCTCAGTTGCCCATCCCCGGGCCAACGGACAAGTCGAGCGCGCCAACGGGATGGTGCTCGATGCTCTCAAAAAGCGGCTACACGACGCTGCTAACTCCAAAGGGGGCAAGTGGATCAAGGAACTACCCAATGCACTCTGGGGGCTACGGACCCAGCCATCCAAGCCAACTGGGCAATCCCCAAAGGGGGCAATCCTCCCTGCCGACGTCATATGGAACTCGCCAGCAGTGGAGCACTACGACGAAGGCGTCTCAGAAGACAGCAGACGAGTTGACATCGATAGCCTCGAAGAAGCTCGCTGCGCTACCCTCGTCCAATCAGCAAGGTACCTAGAGGGTATCCGACGCTACCACGATCGCAACGTCAAGGAATGCTTCTTCAACGTTGGAGATCTCGTCCTCCGTCGTACCCAGAACACGGAAGGACTACACAAGCTCAGCTCCCCCTGGGAAGGTCCCTTCACCGTGGCAAAGGTGACCGGGCCGGGCTCCTACCGCCTTCAGACACTTGAAGGCGAAGACATCAACAACTCGTGGAACGTCGACCAGCTCTGTCGATTCTACGCCTAGTCTACACGACTACTCCGGTGTTGAAGTCTACATGACTACATCAACACCCCCTGCCATAAGCGGCCTCCGGGTCCTGGCTCCAGTCTCCGGACTTCTCCTCTCCAGGATCCAGCCCGTGCGGCTACCTATGGACCCTGGGCTGCGACGAGCGTCAAGGACTCTAGCAACGGTCTACTAAGAGACCATCCAAGATCCAGCCTACACGGCTACTACGGATCTACTGCTGTAAGCGGCTACCCGCTCCAGCACTACTCCGCTGTAAGCGGCCTCCGGGTCCAGGCGACTACTCTGTAAACTACGGCCCTAGCCACCCAGGTGTACTTCTTCAGTAATAAAGTTTGATCGTTCATCAACTTCTTTACTGTCTACTCCCTTTAACGGGACCACTACTGCCGAGTACGACTACTCGCATCCACTCCACGATGGGCTCCGCACTCTGAGATCGCGACTACGAGTACTCATTGCTGGAAATTTTCTTTCATTGATACTTAAGAAATTCATTACAATTGTTTTTGTACAACCTTTGGCTACTAGCTACCTATTACAGGGCTACTGGAGATTAAGCTTATCAGCTACTTGCTCCGCGATGGGAGCCATCTGCTCCAGCAGCTCCGAGTACTGCTCATCAGTGCAGTTGGCGGCTACCCCACCAGCGACTACTTCCACTGGGGCCTTCGGGAAGTAGGACTTCATGAATGCCAAGACCTGCTTTGGGATCGACCTCGCCATATGCTTCACATAAGCTGCCAACCGGCTTGGGGCTTCCCTGAGGCGATCCACCAGTGGAGCAATCTTGGGGCCGCCCGGATGCGGCACCAAGAGCCTCGCGATCGGCAGCGCGGCTTCCTCGAGCTCCTTCAGTTGGGCTCGCAGCGCCTCGCAGTCTTCATTCAACTTCTGCAAGGATTTGTAGCAATTGACGAGATCGCGGTCAGATGCAATCCGGAGCTCCATGTGCTTCTCGCACTCGAAGGCAAGTTCTTTGTAGTCGAGCTCGAGTACCTGGCGGGCTTCTTGCTCCCAGTAGAAGAGATTCTTCATGCTCGTCTCCGAGGACTTCGGTGCTCCACCCGGCCCTCAAGCTCTACAACACGAAAACGATGCGGCGGGTCGACTACCTCTCGACCTCCAACAACTACCCGACAAGTCCAGCGGCGTACCTTTGTTCTTGTTGCGGAGGCCCTTATTCTTCCGCACCAAGTCGTCGCCCTTCGCCTGCAACTCTTGGATATCATTGTGATACTTGGCGAAGGCGGCGTCGAGCTTAGACTGCATGGCGGCCGCGTGCTTCCGCGACTTCAAAAGCTGCTCTTCCAGTGCTTCAGCCCGGAGCACCGCGTCACCATAGCCTTGCAGCATGTTGGACTTCTCGCGGGACCTCTCCGCAACGTCCTGCATTGACAACTCAAGTCACACGAGTACTCAACAACAGAGGATTGACTACTCAGAAGCTACGGGTACTTACCTTCATCCACTGCTCGGCCTGGCGGACTGCCTCCAGGTGCCTGGCCACCGTTGCCGGGTCGACCAGATCATCCACGAGCAGCTCTATCCCGCCACGACTACTCGCGGCGGCTTCCGTCATCGGCGCAGAGCGGATGGGCTCTGCATCCTGGATCTCCGGGGAGCGGATAGCCACCTCCAGAGCGACCTCTGGCGACGTGGTGACCTCCTCTCCTCTGCCCGTCACGGCGGCCTCCTCGACGACTTGTTCCATGGGCTTGGGGGCTTCTCCGGCAGCCTCCGGGACTTCTGGTGTCGACTTCTGCATTGGCACCCCCGCAGGGATGTCACTACCTTCAGCCTAGGCACCTGTCAAGGAGAAGACAAGTATATCAGCGACTACGACTACTCCTCGAGGAGCTCTATAGCTTCAGAAGAGTACTCACCTTCGACTACGCTGGCCTCCGGCAGCGGCGCTTCGGTAGCCGGCGGCTCGGCACCGCCTGGGAAGCGGGAGCGGACTCCTCGGCGGGCGGCGCGATTTCTTCCGCCACTGCCGTAGAGGGTTCGTCCCCCTCCCAGGACAGATCCGTCGATTTCCTGCAAAAGCACACACAATTGGTCGTCAGTCAACCTCGACTACTACAACAAGTACTACTCGGGAAGATGCAGTACTTACAAGTTCGACCGGACTATTGTCACGGCTGGGGTGCCGATGATGCTGGCAATGTCAACCAGTCCACCCTCGGCGGGCGCCTCCTCCTGCGCCCCTGCGGCTACCGCCTCCTTTGCAACAACGGCGGCCGGCGCAGTGCTCTCCTGCGCTCCTGTAGTCACCACCTATTCAACGGCGGCGGCTACGAGCTCCGTGCTCCCCTGTGGAGCAGGGGGCTGGCGCTCCAACTGCGCCAAGAGCTCCTCAATAGTGGGGGCTGGACTATGACTTCCGGCCGGCTCCCCCACTGTATCCCAACCGCCTTCGTCGCCCTCCTCGACGGGCTCCGCTGGCGGCACCTCCTGCATACAAGGAAGACTACTCATCAGCAAGGGTATCCACACGATGGGTACTCGACCACTATAGTCCAGACATCTTACCTCCTGAGGCGTGGTCTCTGAGACCTTGAGCTTCTTTGTCACCCGCTTGCGGGCGGGGTTGCGTGGCTTCCGTGGCGGCGCAGCCAGGCTAGCCTCCAGGCTAGTCGGGGGGTCTTGCACAAGAGGAACATGAGGTAAGCCTGGATGGCTAAACCTCGACCGCAACTGAAAGTGGTCCTGCAACGTTGATTCGTCGTCGTCGTCGTCGTCGGTGGTGTCCTCCACGATGACGGTGTCATCGCCTTCGCCGACTTCTCGCCGCTCTTTTGCCTTCCCTTCCTTTGGGATCTCGATACCGCTCGGGGGCGGCTGCGGCTCGGAGATGAACTTTTTCAAGTCATCCTGCAAAGGCACAAGAACATCAGCACGTCTACACCAAGCAAGGACTACTCGACTAAGGGAGTACGACTACTCACCTCCTTCGGCGGGCGCGCGGCGGAGTACTCCTGGACAGGGCACGCCGTGTACGGCGGCATATCCTTGAAGATCCGCATCAGCCTCTCGATGATGTCGCCGTCGTCCAGCTCGCCTCCGGGCATCCGCGACGTGTCGTCGTCGCCGGTGTACTCGAAGCCCAAGGTGTCTCGGGCCATCAGTGGCTGGACCCTCCGCTTCATGAAACTGAAGGCCACGTGCTCGGCCCTCAGTCCAGCTTCCCTGAGGACCTTGATGCATGCCAGCAGCTCGGAAAGCTGGATCCCTTCCTGCATGGTGGGCTCCATGTTCCACCACTCGCGGTGCCTGGGTTGCCGTCCGCTCGGCTTCGGCAGGCCGGGGTGGTGGTTCGTGATGTAGAACCACCTCGTCTTCCAATCTGTGTTGAAGTCAACGAGCTTGTACGCTAGGTACTGCTCCGCGGCGTCTTCTCTCAACTGGATGCCGGGTCCTCCGACTACTCTTGGGTTGGTGGCGCTTGGCTGCGGCTTGACCCGGAAGAATTTCCGGAAGAGGATCCAGTGTGGCTTGATCCCAAGGAAAGCCTCGCAGAAATGCACGAAGACTGCGGTATGAAAAATACTGTTGGGATTCAGATTCAGGTACTCGACTCCATAGTACCCGAGGAGACCCTTGAAGAAATCGCTAGCCGGGAGCGCGAGTCCGCGCTCCACGAACCGCACAAACATCGGAATCTCATCTTCGGCCTTCTCCATCGGATATGGATCTCCGGCAGCGGCCCTCCACATGTCAACCTCCTTCTCCCGGATGAACCCGCTGTTCAGGAGGGCCAACAGATCTTCGGTCTTCACTTTGGATTTCTTCCACTCACGGCTTGGATCGGCTCGTGGTGGAGACATTGGCGGCGCTGTTCCAGTGGCAGCCGCGGCGGCCTCCTCGCGGCCCCTCTTCTTCCCAGCGGCTTTCGCAGACTTGGATGGTGAAGGCTTCATTCTCCAAGTGCAGGGCGTCTTCACGCGCATCCGCTAGGGGGCTACCCTAAAAAGCTTTGCGTGGCGACGCACTCGGATCTACTACGGCGGCAGCGTGCGCTGGGAGTGTATCTACTTCAGATGGAATCGAAATGACTGCAGCTCGGATGGGTGAAAAACCCTAAGGGTTTTGGCTTCTATTTATAAGTCAAACCGGCTCTGCAACAGCCAGCTGGATAAGTCCACACGAGGCTGATTCAGCGGCTGCGCATGACCCTTCGTATTCTACTAGTCGACGCGCCTCACCTCGGGGGCTCGGCTACTTCTACTCGACTACCTGGGAAGCGGCTAGTCTCAAGAGCATCTCAGGACACATTCTTCAAGATGACCCTTCAATTCGAGAGGAAGTACTCGACTCAAGGCTCGGGGGCTCCGTGCCACGTGTCCTTCGGTTTTTTCTCTCCGGATTTTTCGAAATTTTCTTGCCAAGACTTCAGATGGACCCTCAGCCAGAGCCTGCGGCTCAACCTAAGGCTCGGGGGCTACTCCATATGGAGTGCGATTTTGCAATCGCACCTCCGTATCAGCTCCGGCTTCAAGACAAGACGGGCATTTTTTGAAGACCTTCAAAGGCAGTGCTCGAGGACGCTTGGGACTACTCGAGAAGACTTCAAGATTGCTCAAACATCAGCTGGAGTACATTCCAGCCTCGGGTTGCTTCGACTACTCTTGAGGACTTTCGACTTGTAGTACTCAGGGACGCTTGAGGACTACTCGTTAAGGTCGTCAAGACTACTTGAAACTATCCTTCTCGACTACAAAGTACTCGGGGGCTTGTCGTATGGACCTCCCTGGGCCCACTACCTCGGTGGGTACCAGGACCGACTACTCGGTGGGCCCCTGGGACTACCCGGCTTGCGCTACACGGCACCTGAAGGCGTGGAGCACAAGGACTGCAGAGGAGAAGTACTCGGTTAGGAAGCTCTACATGTCCGCACTGTATGGAGGACTCCTAGACGTACTCGACTAGTACTCTCTCCCTACTCCGACTTGTAACCCTGCCTCCCGGACTATATAAGGCGAGGCAGGGACCGATCTCTGGGATCATCTCATCTCATACAACCCACGGCGCACTATTGCACCATCTTGTAATTGTGCCCAATCAATCCAGAGCTACGCAGCATACGGGACGTAGGGTATTACGCACCTCGCGGCCCGAACCTGTCTAAATTGTGTGCCACGTGTCTCTTCCTTCGAGTTACCGATCTCGGCAAGGCCACATTCATCTACTTCGGGTACTCCCCTTAGTAGGTTGCCGGTCTAAAACACCGACAGTTCTCCTCCTCCAGATCTACAATCCTCTGTAGGCGGTCGCCTCTCTCAAGCTCTAACTGGAATCTCCTAGCACGTAGCCTGTCATTCTCCTGCTGCACCTGAGTAAGGGTAAAGTTCAGCTGCTGGTGTGCTGCTGAAAGCTGCTCCCAATCGCGTCTAGATGCCTCCAAACGCTGCCCAATAACCGCTGCGGTATTGTAGCGCAGCCCCTGAAGTGTGAAAACCACGTTCAGACAACGAGCTAGCGTCTGAGTAACATCCAACGGCTCTGCTAGTGTCAGTAGCTCCCGTAGGTGGTCCATACGGTCCAACCATGCTGGGTCGTGAGGACTCACAGCAGGAAACAATCCAAACGGAGAGAGAGCTACCACGGTGGGGTTGTGGTCACAGAAATCTGTCAGCACTCTGAGGGCGGCTGACTCAACGGACTCGTGAGTGATAAATCCCCAGTAGATAAAACTCAAGTCAAACCAGTCGGCGTGGTTCGGGTGTGGCAGAACAGTGACGATCACCCTGCAACGGGGAACGCCATAGCGCTCGAACTCCTTCACCTCGTAAGTCGGTGGGGTGAGGTAGCCTGCAGCACTGAGCGCTTCCCACGCAAGGCGCGGAAAACCCTCCCAGTGCAACCCGTTGGTACGGATCGTACCGTCAGCGTCGAACTAGTGGAACACGGGGAAATCCATCTGTACACAAATGTAACTCATGTCAGATCTCAAAGAGAACGGCATGTCAAATGGTGAAGTTCTGGCAGCTGTGGACAAAAATTCATAACCAAAAATCCAGAAACCTCAAAACTCTCCCAAGTTTTCCCGGTTCAAAAATAAATTCTCTAACTTAATTAGATTTTAAGGTTGAGCATCGATCAAGGAAACAAGGTGGATGGTCCTGAACCTGGATGTGCCTAGGAAAGTGTAAACCAACCCAAAAAGAACTAGGATTGAGGCTTGCTATTACAAGATAACTAGTTAAGGAGCAATTGTTTTTAACAATTTGGTTGAATTAACCTATCACAAAGTAACAACTTTTTCAAAATTTCGGCAGCATGACGGCTAGGTATGAGAGGTACTCTAGTTTATAAAAAGCACACACTAACATAATCTTCCTTAGAGAACATATGGAAATTCGATTTTTGGGTCCATTTTAGTTGTTTCGATTTTTAACATGCATGCAAGACGTCCTATTCGACCTCACATGGCAATCAAGCAAAAAATCGAAGTTAGTGCCGGTAGTAAGGCTTTTATTCGTCTCTCCCTATAATATCTAGTCGAGAGCTATACGATACTCGCTTAATGACTAACGAAGCGCTGTTATGTACCTGCAGAAAACGAACCTTCCGTGCCAGCACGTCACGAAAGCGTCCACATTCATTACCGTTTACTATAGAAATGGTATCCATGCGTTAAGCTGCTGCATGGACAGCGTCCAACCTCGGACACCCTCCGTTTGAATGGAGTGTATCCTTGCCTCGCATGAGCGACATGCAGAATGCACACGTATGAAACACGTGGCGACACACAACTCATAAACAGACGCAAAGATGGGATCCGTGGAATGGATCACTCCATCAACCCTCGCAATTCCCGTGATGCGGAACAGCACACGTATAAAACACGTGGCTCCTAGTTTGGTTGTGCAAGAAAGTAAGTCTGACATAAAGTAATGTGCTGGAAATTAGCAAAATAGACCATAAGTTAATTAAGCCACCTGAAAGAACCCAAAATTCCCTCTAGGGCCTCTCGGTCTAGTTTATCCTTAGCGGACCAACGTATTTTGGAAAATCAAACAATCTTGGCATATTTTATTCAAAAATCAGTGATTAAGGTTTATTAATTAATCTCTGGTGCATATAAGCTCTGATGCCAACTGTGACAACCCGCCCAGGAAAATATCGTACTATCGCCTAAGACCGATCCACTTTGGTCATTAAGCAATAATAAAGTATCATCCTGTCGTTAGTTGCCAGGTTAACGCCCGGTAAATCACTTGAAAAGCAACAAGGATCGAATATATGCATTAAAACTCACTCGAAGGCGAGTCCAGAGATACAACAACATTAATATCCAAATTCGTACCCTGAGGGGTTTAATTATTACAAACCATAGTTTTTGCAACGATGAAATAGTTCAGAGTTTTCGAAAAGCAGCGGAAATAAGCTAACGGAAGCGAAGACACCACGGGAGGCCATCCATGATGCTTTCAGTTTTCGTCCTCCACCCACTCCAGCTCCCAGCCGGGCGGGATCTCTCCGAGCCACACATCACTGAAGGCATTACCTGGATCAACACATTGTAGCAAGGCTGAGTATACTAATACTCAGCAAGTCTTACCCGTCGGTGATAACTACCTCACCAAATCCAGACCATGAAAGGCTTTTTGGCTACTGGGTTGCTTTGCTAAAAAGTAACAAGAGTGGGTTCTTACTTTCAAGATTTTAGCACAAGTTCTAGTAGGTTTAATCTTTACTACATTAGCCAACTAGTACAAACAAAGTTGTACAATACAATTAATCAAGCATAAAGTTCATCAACTTCCATCATTAGGGATCTCATGACTAGCGGAGTAAGTAGTCTCGGATAACGGTGAGAGGCCGACAATCGATTGATTTAAACCTTGCAAGGTAAACCCAAACACATGGTAGGCTTCCCACAAAGGTACAGCTGTCCCAGGCCGTCCCCAAAAATCCTCGGGTCGGGATCGAATCTTACAGTCTTTGGTGCAGGCTATCCGGCATACCCCGCGAGATACCCGGAGTCACCATACACCACCGGTGGCGAGCCATGAGAGCGAATCCCAAGAGTAGTAAGGGTAGGATCCCTTGCCGCCTCATTAAGGTACTAGGCTTACCGGTCCCATACCTGACATGTGCTTAGTACGTTCAAAAACTTAACCCACATAACCACTGGACCAGAGCCCAAATCCCATGCTCTTACCACGTGAGCAATCCATTTAGGATACATTGTGATTCCTATCTAGGTGAAGGATCAGATGGCGACTAGAGAGGGGGGGAGTGAATAGGAGCCGGTAAAAAATTCTTCCCAAAGAACCCGGCCTATGTCCTACTCAAATCCCGGTCACACACAAGCGATGGATCGAATCATGCACCAATCGCCAAGACCACGAGGTTATGGATCAACCTCTAGCCTTAGGAACGATTCCTCGAAGCACACGCGGAAGCACTAGAAAGAGGAGGAAGGAATCAAACCAAGAAGCAAAGCACACAGGCTCTGGCGGACCGTCCGCGCAGGAGGGGCGGACCGTCCGCAAGAGCCGCGCGGACCGTCCGGCCGGTATCGCGGACCGTCCGCACCCGGCCGCGACCGTCCGGCCTTAGCCGCGGACCGTCCGTTAATTTACACGAACGACCCAAAGACACCCCGTGCCACGGACCGTCCGCGGGAGCACGCGGACCGTCCGCCAAGCACCCGCGGACCGTCCGCCCGACACCGTGGACTCGTCCGAAACTTCGTCCAACCAAAAACCAAAATCACAACGGATCGAAACAAAGGACGAGCAAGAACACGAAGAACACGGGATGAATCGGAGCCGCGCGGACCGTCCGCCCGGTCCTCGCGGACCGTCCGCCGTGTGCGGACGAACGAGTAAAATAGCCCGACCCCGAAAGTCAACTCCCCCAAATCATCATCGGATTTCCCAAACGGTTGAAGCCGTAGAGACAAGGGTTTGGGGACTTGAAAAGCGTCACACAAGGATGCTATAGCCCAAAAATCTTGCCTCCTAACTCCCTAAATCACCGGGAATCGCGAATCCTTTGAGCACCACCAAAAACTAGAGCACCGAACGAAAACTCACGAATCGAAGTGATTTCCCGGAGTTTGAGGGCACAAGATCAAGCACAAAGATGCACAAGGCATCTATCCATGTTTCCCTCAAAGAAATCCGGGAAGAAACTCACTCAAATCCGCGGAATCACACCGAGAACAAAGGCACGAAAATAAGCACAAAAAGGCACGAAAAACAACCCCGAATCTTCTATACAAACCAGGAAAGATTCACAAGGTCTAGCATGCCGCCCTAGCATCCATCCCTCTCAACAAATCTCTCATGAAGCTCTCATGCTAGCCTAGAGAAAAATGGAAGAAAAATGGCTACGAAAATGAGAAAGAGGAGGGAGCAAATGAAACCCTAAGTCGCGGAGAGAGAGAGCCATCAACACACACTCCGGGCTTATATATCGAGTCCCGCCGGAGTGGTAAATGACTCGACTACCCCTAATTACACTACTGGCGATACAACCCACGTAGGGGCATTTTGGTAATGTTTGTGGGTCTTGCCATCGGACGGCCACGCCTTTGCCGCACCCCCGCGTCCTCCCGACGCAAGCCATGCGATCCCGCCGCGTGTCCTCCGCTTGGAAGCTTCCCGACACGCCGGATCCCGTCTCCGTCGTGTTGGGCCCTCGGACTTGGTTTTGAGGCCCAAACCAAGAAACCGCCCGCCGATGGTTTTGTGGATAAACCACCAAACCCCGCGTGCCCGGTCCGGCCTCCCGCCAAACCACTTGACTTGACCGCCACCGTGCACCGGCTCACTTGTCCATGACTTCGTCTTGCTTGTGTTGCCACCATGTGGCCCGCACCCAGTCCCGCTGTCCACCGGGTCCCTCGAACCGAGCCTACTTGTCTCTCCATCTCCCGGAGGCCCCTCAAGGCTGAAGACCTTTCGCGCCCGTTCTTCACCTGCAACAACACGAACTAGGCCGCGGCCTACACCCGCGCACTAAGCCAAGAGTCGGTCCAACACCCGTTGTCAATCACTCATCACTAAGGAGCGGTCATCCATCGACCACTGGGACGCTCCTGGTCCACAATCTCCCCCTTGATGAGTGCATTGACAACACACAACGCGAAATGAAATTCGCAGTGAAAGAGAAAGAAAGAAGAAAGAAAAACGAAGAAGCTCAACTCATGACCAAAGCCGAAGAAAGACAAAGAAAGGTCACAAGCCAAGCAAAGCACAAAATCCACACCGAAAACAAGCAAGAAAGCTCCCCCCGAACAAATGCAAGCTCCCCCCCGAACATGTGGATGCAAACTCATGCAAACTCCCAAATTTCAGCTCACCTTTTTCTGAATTTTCATTAAGCTCACCTTTTCTCCCCCTTGTTGACAATGTATGAATCAAGGTGAAAATGTAGAAATGCAAAGCAAAGCATATAAACAACTACATGAGCTTCTCAAATAGGCCAAATCTAGTGTCAAAGGCTAAAAATGAGACAAAGATCATACACATGAATCATAGCATAGTCAAAGCATTGCCACAAGTAATATGTGAAAATACAAGCATGTGGCAAAGCAAAATTTTCAGATTTAAGCAGTTTTACCAAAAGAAGACTCGCTTCACATGTAAGAGCCTATCCATGTCACACTCGAGCCACAAACATGCATACCATTTAAAGATCATACAAGGATAGCAAATTCTCAGCAAAAGATCATGGCAAACACCCATAAAGCAAAGCATGTCATGTCAAAGCTCATGAGCCATGTGTCCACTTCGGGGAGACTTCTCCACTGGTGAACATCATGCAACATGTTTTGCACCCATATGTGAAAGATAAGACATTTTAAACATAGACATGATGGATGGAGCATTTTTCAAGCAATGTGCACTTCTTTTCAAGATTGATTCATTTCATGGTACATGAAGTGCCTTTGCGGCAAAAAGAAGCTTATGCTCCCCCATGAATGCAACATAGGCTAAACATTCACAATGATATCCGGCCTTTGGCCCAAATGCAAGAACAAGGCATCCAAGCACAATCTAAGCATGAAAAGCACATTTAGACTAAACTGTGACATGGATACACAACTACACACGAGTGGAGCATATTTCATCAGAAATTAGCCAAGTTAAGCATTTATTTCAAAAGGGGCTATCTCACCACACATATATCTCAAATATTCCAAGAGCATAGCCTCACATCACCATTTCTCCACACATATAACCAAAATCTCACAAATAGCCAAAGAGACTCAAATATGGCATATGAAAGAAGCTCATCATCCTAAAATGCAATATGACACAAATGCAACATGATATATGACAAAATCGCTATCCTACCATGGTTTGTACATCAAGCAAAGCATGTATATACATCAAAGTAAAAACATGATATGATACAAATGGTACAAAAAGGAAACCCCCAAGAATCGACTAGAAAGGGCAACAAACCCCAAGTTCCCCCCGCAAGCGCACAAATGTAGCTTGGTCGAGAGGCTTTGTAAAGATGTCGGCTAGCTGATCTTGGGTAGGGACATGGCTCAAAACAATGGTTCCTTTCTCCACATTGTCCCTCAGGAAATGATACCTCACTTCTATATGTTTGGTTCTGGAGTGAAGCACTGGATTTTTGGCTACGCTTATGGCACTAGTGCTATCACAAAGAAGTGGGATCTGGGTGCACTCCTCACCAAAGTCTCTCAAAGTGTATGAAATCCACAACAACTGGGAGCAACAACTAGCGGCAGCAACATACTCCGCCTCTGTGGTAGACCGAGCTACACTCGGCCTTGCGGGAAGACCATGAGACCAACAAAGAACCAAGAAACCGACAAGTGCCGAGGAGTAGACTTCCTCTCGACTCGACAACCGACAAAATCCGCATCGGAAAAACCATGAAGAGACAGAGTCGAGGAGGAAGAATACCAAAGGCCAAGACCGAGGGCGGACCGCAGGTACCCGAAAATCCTCTTGACGGCTGTCGATGTGATGTCCTCGGCGAAGCTCGAAAACGAGCGCACGGACACACGGCGAACCGTATGTCCGGCCTCGTCGCCGTCAAGTAGAGGAGGGAGCCGATCATGCTCCCGTACTCCCGCCGGTCCACCGGTTCTCCGGTCCTCATCCGCATCCAAAGTGGCCGTACTCCCCATGGGAGTCGACATCGGCTTCACGTCTTGCATCTGGAACTTCCTCAGCATGTCTTTCGTGTACTTGGTCTGGTGCACAAATGTACCGTCCTTCACTTGCTTGATCTGCAACCCGAGAAAATACTGCAACTCGCCCATCATGCTCATCTCGAACTCCCTGCTCATCTCATCTGCAAACTTGGTAACAAGGTTATGTGACGAGCCACCAAAGACAATATCATCCACGTATATCTGAACAATCAGCAAGTCATTCCTATGCTTGAGAAGAAACAAGGTTCTATCCACTGTACCCATCACAAACCATTTGCTCAAAAGAAAACCTCTCAATCTCCCATACCAAGCACGGGGCGCCTGTTTCAACCCATACAGAGCCCTTTTCAACCTGTATACCCTGTGTGGGTACAACTCGCTCTCAAACCCGTGTGGTCGCTTCTTCACATACACCTCCTCCTCTATGACCCCATTCGAAAAGCACTCTTCACGTCCATCCGAAACAACTTGAACCCTTTAGCCACGGCAAAGGCTAGAAGGATCCGAATTGCCTCAAGACGGGCCACGGGAGCAAAGGTCTCCTCATAGTCGATCCCCTCCTTCGACTAAACCCCCGAGCAACAAGTCCGGACTTGTTCCTCACAACCATCCCATTCTCTCCCTCTTTGTTCTTCCAAACCCACTTGGTTCCTATGGGATGGCAATTTGGAGGTGGTTCAACTAACTCCCACACCCCGGTTCCTCTCAAAGTTTTCCAACTCCTCATGCATAGAATTGACCCAGTTTGCATCGGATAAAGCATGTCCAATGTCCTTGGGCTCAAAAGTAGCAACAAAAGCGACATGAGCAAAATGAGAGGAATCCCCGGACCTCGGCCGTGTAGTGCGTTCATTGATGTCTCTTATGATCTTCGACAGGGGATGCACTTCTTGAATCCGCCGGGGAGCCTCACGCCTCGAGACCACCTCCCCCTCAACTTCGGCCTTCTCTCGCCTGGTCCTCTTGTTGCACCGTCGTTGTCCATGAAGTAGACGGTCCATGCTCCAAAGTAGTCGTAGGGGAAGTAGTGGGTACATGCTCGGCTTCGGGCGCATGGTTCTCCCCATCATCATCTCCGGCTTCATCTTTCTCCTCTTCAAAGAGGTCCTCGGCCATCTCTTCATCACCCGCACATTCAAAGCCAAGAGAAGTACATGGCATTGTCTCGTCGAAGGTCACCTCGCAAGTCTCCATGATTTTGTTAGTCTCAAGGTTAAGCACCCTATAGGCTCTAGAGTGGTTAGCATATCCAAAGAAAATACCATCACTAGACCTAGCCTCAAACTTGTCGAGTTTTCCCTTTTTCAAAATAAAGCACTTGCAGCCAAAAACTCGGAAATGACTCACTTTGGGTGCTCGACCATGCATAAGCTCATAACAGGTCTTCTTCTTGAAAGCTCTCAATAAAATCCGATTGGAAACATGACAAGTCGTATTGACCGCCTCGGCCCAAAACCTCCTAGGAGTCCCGTGCTCATCGAGCATCGTCCTAGCCATCTCACAAAGAGTCCGATTTTTCCTTTCCACGACTCCATTTTGAGGGGGCACATAAGGGGTCGAATACCGATGTTCAAGACCTAGATCACGACAAAAAGCATCAAAACGAGAGTTCTTGAACTCGCAGCCATTATCACCTGCGGATAGCTCGAATAGCATTTCCATGCCTCTCGTTTTTCAACCTCACGATCGGATCTCGAACAAAACCAAAAGTCTCACTCTTATCCTCCAAGAAGAACACCCGGGCATAGCGAGAGTAATCGTCCACCACAACAAGGACATACCACTTCCCACCCACCGAGCGAACTCGAGCCGGCCCAACAAGGTCCATATGCAACGGCTACGTCGGACGCTCGGTCATGACATCGGTCGGGGGTGGATGGGGAGTGGCTACCATCTTACCATGCCTATAAGGAGCACAAACCAAATCCTTCTCAAACTTCAACTTCGGCAATCCTCGGACCGAGTCAAGACCACTCAAGCGGGAAACCAAATCAAAGCTCAAGTGTCCCAACCGCCTATGCCATTTCCACAAATCGAAGAAGGACCAACCATCAAACGGCGAGCAGGACCCAAAGAACGAGAGAAATCAGCCACGAAAATCGACCCTCGGGGATGATCATACGAACAAGATCACCTCGAGAATCAAGCAAACGAGACTCGCCGGACTTGAAACGCACCTCAAAACCCTCATCAAGCAACCGAGAAACCGAAAGCAAATTAAAACCCAAAGACTTCACAAGAGCCACTCTCTTCAACGTTACCTTGTCACTCACATGCACAACACCCTCTCGAAAGCACCCTACCTCGTCCATTGTCCCCAAATGTAATGTACATCTTTTCCTTCAACCGGGGTGAGGCTGGAGAACCACTTCTTATCTCCGGTCATGTGTCGAGAACACCAGGAGTCGATCAACCAAATGTTCTCCAAGCCTCCCCGCCCGGTCGGAAACAAGAACGAGAATGAGCTAGCGACTCGACACCGGGGTTAGCACGAGAGAAAGTTAAACCGGTGTCGAGCCATCTCGCTCAAAAGAGGGGTTAGCAAACATCACTCCCTTGCCACCAAACTTCCCATGTCCCATGGGGAGGAGTACGAGCACCACGAGGGGGAAAACGTGGTCCGTAGTTCCTCTGGAACCCAAAGCTGCGATCATCTCCCCTAAACCCGTACTGAGGACGAGTAGGAGGACGTCCAGAGAAAACCACCACGAGCCCGACCAAACCTCTCACCAGCACGCACACCATCATCTCTCCTGACAAACCTCTCACCACCACCACCTCTCGTGGGAACCCCGCCAACACTCCTCACACTTCCCACACCCCGTGGAAGTGGCACTCTAGGCTCGGGAATACCGCGAGGCCGGCGATGCACCGTCTCGGTTTGCTTGCTCCCTAGCAAGCCTCTCACCCCTCTTCCTCTTGTAGCAAAACTCGCAAGATGCCTCTCCTTGCCACAATACTCACACCGAAGGGGATGGGTTTTGGTTTTGGCTCCGCTTCTCTCTAGGCTTCTCACCCTTCTCACCCACAAACTTCACCTAAGTTTCTCGGAAATCATTTGTCTTAGGTGGGAATTTGGGTGGATCTTGGGTTGTGTCAAGCTTGTTGCAAAGGTGGTTGGGCTTTGGTGTGAAAGAGTTCTTGGGTGCTTTTGGGAGTGGGACTTGGATCTCTCCGATCACCTCAAACCCGGGGTTAGACTCAACACACTTCTCGTACACACTCTCCCCACTTGTTCTCTCCCACTTTCTCACCCAACTTCTCAAACCCCAAACCACGACCATCGGCTCTCTTGAACTCCTCAATCATGATTTTCAATTGAGGTTCCCGCCCGTACAACCAACCCAACACTTTCCTCGGATAGTCATTCTCCTCATAGATGACATCCAACCGGGAAGTAAGCTCAAGATTACGCAAAGTGACTTCATCACGGCCTAGAACATGCATTTGCAACGGAGATTTCAAAGATGCTTCCAAAGAACTAATAGTAGAGCGAGCATCAACAAGCTTAGCATGCATAGTAGGACATGATTTGCAAGCACCAAGCAAGGTAGGTCTAGCCTTAAGCTCATCATGTTCGATCCTAAGAGCATCTAGTTGAGCCAAAATAGAAGCATTCTTCTCATTAAGCGAGTTTGATCTCATTCAACCAAGCATCACACTCAACACATTCAACATCATCAGGAGAAGTAGGAGCAAGTTTCAAAGAGTCATTCTCAAGTTTTAATTCAAGCAATTTTGACTCTAAATCTCCTACTTTCTCACTAGCATTCTCAAGCTGAGCCCTAAGATCTTTCCTCATCTTTTTGGCATCTCTCAGCACACTATCACGGTTATCAAGCAAACCATTCAACCTAGCAATCTCAGCAAGCAAAGAGTCGGGATCACGATTTACCTCATCCTCCGAGTCGGAGTCGCTGTCTTCCTTCACACTCTTCTTGCTTGCTCGAGCTATGGGCCATGCCACAAAAGCCCTCGAGCGCCACACGGCTCGGCCCCGCTGAGGTTCCGGCTTGCACTCTTCTTGCCACTGCGCCTCCCGGCATCTTCATCTTCGCTGCTTGAGCTTGACTGCTCCTCGCTTGAACTTGAGTCGACGTCGCTTGCACCGGCCACCATCGCTCTTGCCTTGTTCTTCTTGTAGGTGCTCTTGCTCGGTCGCCGCTTGTCCTTGTCCTTGCTCTTGGACTTGTTGAAGTGCTTGCCCTTGGAGGAGTACTTGTCTTCACGCCTCGGGTGCGCCTTGTACTCGTTCACCTTGTACTTGCTCTCCTCCGCTTCCGGGCACTCGGCGATGAAGTGGCCACGCTTGCCACACTTGTAGCACGTCCCCCGAGCTCCGCCTTGCGTTCCTCCGACTCTCGTGTAGTCGTTCAAACCTTCTTGAGAGCAAGGCCGGCTCCTCCTCGCCCAAGACATCAAACTCCTCATCCGGAATGGACATAAGAGAGGACAAAGAAAACTCGTCGACGGGAAGGATTAGATTTGCCCTTTGATCCTCCCACAAGAGCAAGACTATGGTCGGTCCGAGCCCTCATGCTTGGATAGCATCTTCCTGTCAACCTCGGCCGACTTGAGCTTAGAAAAGAGGTCATCCAACTCAATAGTCAAATAATTCCCAGACTCCTTGATGGCCTCAACCTTAGCACCCCAAACATTTGGATCCAAGACATGCAAGAGCTTCAAAGCCTGATCATGCTCGGAGTACGGAAAATCCTCAACATTAGCCTTCATGTTGTTCACGATAGCGATGAACCTCTGAAACATCGCATCAATGTCCTCACCGGAAGTGGAGTGAAATTCTCATATTGCATCCGGTAAGAGACAAAGAGGCGAGCCTTCACATGGTTATCACCACCGTGAGCAACCAACAACTTATCCCAAATTTGCCAAGCAAGATCCAAATGGCGAACACGATCAAACTCTGGATCACACAAGCTCCGGCACAAGTGATCAACGGCTTTTGCATTAGCCTCATACTTGGCCTTGGCATCGGCATCGGTCACCATAAGAGTATGGATGTTGACCGGAATAGCATATGTTTTGTCAAGCACAATAAACTCCAACAACTTTCCTCGAAGAAAAATCCTCATACGAGCCGCCCACTTGTGGTAACCCTTGCCATCGAAGTGCGGCGGACCGCCCCGCTCAACGTACGCCATCTTAGGATTCGAGACTTGTCAAAGTCGCAAAGAATCCGCACCAAGCTCTGATACCAATTGAAGGATCAGATGGCGACTAGAGAGGGGGGGAGTGAATAGGAGCCGGTAAAAAATTCTTCCCAAAGAACCCGGCCTATGTCCTACTCAAATCCCGGTCACACACAAGCGATGGATCGAATCATGCACCAATCGCCAAGACCACGAGGTTATGGATCAACCTCTAGCCTTAGGAACGATTCCTCGAAGCACACGCGGAAGCACTAGAAAGAGGAGGAAGGAATCAAACCAAGAAGCAAAGCACACGGCTGCGGCGCGGACCGTCCGCGCAGAGGGGCGGACCGTCCGCAAGAGCCGCGCGGACCGTCCGGCCGGTATCGCGGACCGTCCGCACCCGGCCGCGACCGTCCGGCCTTAGCCGCGGACCGTCCGTTAATTTACACAGAACGACCCAAAGACACCCCCCGTGCCACGGACCGTCCGCGGGGAGCACGCGACCGTCCGCCAAGCACCCGCGGACCGTCCGCCCGACACCGCGGACCGTCCGAAACTTCGTCCAACCAAAAACCAAAATCACAACGGATCGAAACAAAGGACGAGCAAGAACACGAAGAACACGGGATGAACCGGAGCCGCGCGGACCGTCCGCCCGGTCCTCGCGGACCGTCCGCCAGTGCGGACGAGACGAAAATAGCCCGACCCCGAAAGTCAACTCCCCCAAATCATCATCGGATTTCCCAAACGGTTGAAGCCGTAGAGACAAGGGTTTGGGGACTTGAAAAGCGTCACACAAGGATGCTATAGCCCAAAAATCTTGCCTCCTAACTCCCTAAATCACCGGGAATCGCGAATCCTTTGAGCACCACCAAAAACTAGAGCACCGAACGAAAACTCACGAATCGAAGTGATTTCCCGACGTTTGAGGGCACAAGATCAAGCACAAAGATGCACAAGGCATCTATCCATGTTTCCCTCAAAGAAATCCGGGAAGAAACTCACTCAAATCCGCGGAATCACACCGAGAACAAAGGCACGAAAATAAGCACAAAAAGGCACGAAAAACAACCCCGAATCTTCTATACAAACCAGAAAGATTCACAAGGTCTAGCATGCCGCCCTAGCATCCATCCCTCTCAACAAATCTCTCATGAAGCTCTCATGCTAGCCTAGAGAAAAATGGAAGAAAAATGGCTACGAAAATGAGAAAGAGGAGGGAGAAAATGAAACCCTAAGTCGCGGAGAGAGAGAGCCATCAACACACACTCCAGGCTTATATATCAGGTCCCGCCGGAGTGGTAAATGACTCGACTACCCCTAATTACACTACTGGCGATACAACCCACGTAGGGGCATTTTGGTAATGTTTGTGGGTCTTGCCATCGGACGGCCACGCCTTTGCCGCACCCCGCGTCCTCCCGACGCAAGCCATGCGATCCCGCCGCGTGTCCTCCGCTTCGAAGCTTCCCGACACGCCCGGATCCCGTCTCCGTCGTGTTGGGCCCTCGACTTGGTTTTGAGGCCCAAACCAAGAAACCGCCCGCCGATGGTTTTGTGGATAAACCACCAAACCCCGCGTGCCCGGTCCGGCCTCCCGCCAAACCACTTGACTTGACCGCCACCGTGCACCGGCTCACTTGTCCATGACTTCGTCTTGCTTGTGTCGCCACCATGTGGCCCGCACCCCGGGCCCCGCCGTCCACCGGTCCCTCGAACCGAGCCTACTTGTCTCTCCATCTCCCGGAGGCCCCTCAAGGGCGAAGACCTTTCGCCCTGCAACAGCACGAACTAGGCCGCGGCCTACACCTGCGCACTAAGCCAGAGTCGATCCAACACCGTTGTCAATCACTCATCACTAAGGAGCGGTCATCCGCAGGCCAGCAGGACGCTCTGGTCCTCGGTGTCGGTGCGGGGCTCAGTTATTCCCGGGAATGGGCTTTGTCGTGCACTTGGGCCTCCCGAATGCCTTTGTCTTTGCTTTTGTCTTTGGGAGGAGTTGGGCCTTTGGGATCCCGGCGATTGTTGACCTAGGGTTGACCATTTGACCGGCTAATCGTGTCATTAGCGTTAATGACGGTAATTAAAAACCTGGGGCGTCACAGGTTCCCCCTGGCCGTCACGTCTACGTCGCCAGGGACCCTAGCGCCTCCGCCGGCGACGAGTCGTCCCTAGGCTCTCTCGACGCGTTGCCACCCGCCAACCTGCACGGGTACGCGGAGTGGGACTTTTCTGGCGTGCCGAACCCAATAATGTTCAGGCGGTTTCTCGACGCCACGGACTACTGGTTCGGCTGCTCCGACGACTCCAGCTCCGGAAGCTACGATCCCGCGCGGGAATGCTGCGTCGTCATCGCCAACGACCCAGCAAATGCCTCCGGTGCAGCGGGCGCCGGCGACGGAGAAGTTACGCTAGCTCTAGGGACCGCTTCACGCCTGGCGGCGGGACCAAGCGCCCCTGCTCCTTCGCCCCCAACTGGGGCCGACATCAACGCGCAGCTGGCCCAAGCCCGCGAGCTCGAAGCCAAGCTGGCGGAGGAGTATCGGATGGTGCGGTTGCTCCACACCTCGATGGCGGGGGAAGCCTCTGCGCGCGACGAGCGCGTGCGGGAGCTGGGCATACAGGCCCGCGACCGCATCAATGCCGATTTCAACGTCGACAACCCGGACACGCCTCCGCGAGCGAGCCAAAAGCTCATTGCCGCCGCAATGCTGCTGCGGGCCATGCCCGCCCCCTCGACACCTGAGGTGCGCAACCTGCACCGAGAGGCGCAGGCGCTTATCGAGCAAGCGGCCGTCCAACAGGCTGAGAGCTCGGCGTCCCGCATCCACCAGCAGGGGGACGCGCGGGGCGATGGGGGCGCGCGGGGGGGCGAACCCCTCGGTGCACGCGAGGTGGAGCGGCGGAGCGCCCCGCCAACCGGGACGCACGCCGGCTAAAGAACGGCTCCTCGACACGCGCGGGCAAGCACGGGACGGCGACGCCCGCAACGTCATCAACGCTCGGCGCACGAGCAAAGAGGATGCGCGAGCGGCGGCAGGCTACCACCCTCGGTGGGGTGGACGCTACGACAGCGATGAAGACCGCTCGCCAACGCCGGAACCCCCGGGGACCCATGTGTTCAGCCGGGAGATCCGCGCGGCAGCCTTCCCCAGCGCTTCCGCCAGCCCACGACCATCGTCAAGTACAACGGGGAGACGGATCCCCGCGTGTGGCTCAACGACTACCGCATAGCATGCCAGCTGGGCGGGGCCACCAGTGACGAGGTCATCATCCGCAACCTCCCCCTACACCTCGGCGACTCGGCCCGGACGTGGCTCGAACACCTGCCGGCCAGTCAGATCCACAATTGGGATGACTTGGTCCGCACGTTCGTCGGCAACTTCCAGGGCACGTACGTGCGCCCTGGGAACTCCTGCACCCAGAAACCCGGCGAGTCGCTCCGGGACTTCATACGGCGCTTCTCCAAGCGCTGCACGGAGCTCCCAAGCGTGGCGCAATCCGAGATTGTGCATGCCTTCCTCGAGGGCACCACATGCCGGGACCTCGTGCGCGAGTTGGGGCGCAGCCCGCCGGCGGACTCGAACGAGATGTTCGACATCGCCACCAGCTTTGCCTCAGGTGAAGAGGCCGTGGGGGCGATCTTCGACGGCAAGAAGGGCAAGCGCTCGGACGACGTGCCCGCGGAGGGCAGCAAGTCCAGGGAGCCCCACCGGAAGGATAAGCGGGGCAAGAAAGGGAAGAAGCCGCACCACGAGGCACGCGAGCAGGGACGCGACGCCGACGATGGTGAAGCCCTTGCTGTTGACCCAGCTCGATGGGGCCCTCGACCGGCCCCTCGAGGTCCGGGGGTTTTTGACGACATGCTGAAAAAGCCATGTCCTTACCACAAGACACCGGTCAACCACACCCTCGAGCAGTGCGATATGCTCAAAAAGTTTTACCGCCGCGCCGCCGCGAAGGACGCTGAGGCCAAGAAGGACGGAGGTGACGGCGACGCCGGCGGCTTCCCCGCGGTGGAGAACGTCTTCCTCATCTTTGGGGGGCCGACCGTCGACATGTCGAGCCGCCAGCGCAAGCGGGAGCAGCACGAGGTTCTCGCCGCGGAGAAGGCGCCTCCCTCCTTCCTTGACTAGTCGGAGGACACCATCACCTTTAGCCGCGAGGATCACCCAAACCGCATCCCCAACCCGGGCCAATACCCGCTGGTGGTCGACCCGGTCATCGGGAACGCGCGGTTCTCATAGGTCCTCATGGACGGAGGCAGCAGCCTCAACATCCTCTACGTGCACACGCTGCGCCTGCTGGGGATCGGGTTGGACCAGCTGCGGCCCAGCACGACGCCTTTCCACGGCGTTGCGCCAGGCAAGCGCGTCCAGCCCCTTGGGCAGATCGACCTGCCTGTTTGGTTCGGTACCCCGAGCAACTACCGCAAGGAGATGCTCACCTTCGAGGTGGTGGGGTTTAGGGGCGCATACCACGCCATACTTGGGCGGCCCTGCTACATCAAGTTCATGGCAGTCCCCAACTACACCTACCTCAAGATGAAGATGCCGGGCCCCAACGGCGTCATCACCGTGGGTGCGTCCATTGAGCACGCCTTCGACTGCGACGTCGAGTGCGTGGAGCACGCCGAGGCCCTAGCGCTGGACGAGGCGCTGGTGGCCAACTTGGAGAAGATGGTCAACGAAGACCTCGACTCCACCGCCAAGCACGCCGGCAGCTTCGAGGCTGCGGAGCAGACCAAGGAAGTGCCCCTCGACCCTGCTGCCCCCGAGGGCAAGGCGTTGAGGGTCAGTTCAACCCTCGACCCGAAATAGGAAGTGGTGCTCGTAGACTTCCTCCGCGCCAACGCCGACATCTTTGCGTGGAGCCCCTCGGACATGCCAGGCATCCCGAGGGAAGTCGCCGAGCACTCCCTTGACATCCTACCTCACTCCCGCACCGTGCAGCAACGGCTCCGCCGCTTTGACGAGGAGCGGCGGCGGGCAATCGGAATGGAGCTGCGGAAGCTTCTCGAGGCTGGGTTGATCAAGGAAGTGTTCCACCCTACGTGGCTAGCCAATCCTGTACTAGTAAAGAAAAAGAACAGGAAGTGGCGGATGTGTATAGACTACACCAGTCTTAATAAAGCATGTACTAAAGTTCCTTTTCCTTTGCCACGTATCGATCAGATTGTTGATTTGACCGCCGGGTGTGAACTACTTTGTTTCCTTGATGCCTATTCCGGGTACCACCAAATCAAGATGAAGGAGTCCGACCAGCTCGCGACTTCATTCATCACGCCGTTCGAGATGTTTTGCTACATCACGATGTCGTTCGGCCTCCGGAACGCGGGTGCAACGTACCAACGGTGCATGCAGCACGTTTTCGGAGACCATATCGGCCGGACCGTCGAGGCGTACGTAGATGACATCGTCGTGAAAACCAGGAAGGCGAACGACCTGGTTGGCGACCTCAGCATCGCGTTCGGCTGCCTGCGGGCCAACGGGGTAAAATTGAACCCCGAAAAATGTGTCTTTGGCGTGCCGCGGGGCATGCTTCTAGGATACATAGTCTCCCAGCGAGGCATCGAGGCCAACCCCGAAAAGGTTGCGGCCCTCGAGCGAATGGGTCCAATTCGGGACCTCAAAGGGGTACAAAAGGTCTTTGGGGTGCCTTGCCGCCTTGAGCCGCTTCATCTCGCGGCTCGGCGAGAAAGGCTTGCCCCTCTACCGCCTCCTCAAGAAGCACGAGCGCTTCTCCTGGACCACCGAGGCCCAAGAGGCGCTTGACAAGCTGAAGGCGTCCTTGACCCGCGCCTCGATCCTCACACCACCGCAAGACGGCGAACCTCTGCAACTCTACGTGGCTGCGACCACCCAGGTGGTCAGCGCCGTGATCGTGGTAGAGCGCACGGAAGAGGGGCACACCTTGTCGGTCCAGCGGCCGGTGTACTACATCAGAAAAGTCTTGTCGGACACCAAGACACGCTACCCTCAAGTCCAGAAGCTGTTGTACGCGGTGGTCCTTGCACGGCGCAAGCTTCGCCACTACTTCGAGGCCCACCCTGTCACGGTGGTCTCCTCCTTCCTGCTGGGGGAGATCATCCGCAATCCGGACACGGCGGGCAGAATCGCCAAGTGGTCGGTGGAGCTGATGGGCGAGACACTCGCCTACGCCCCACGCAAGGCCATCAAGTCTCAGATCTTGGCAGATTTCGTCGCCGAGTGGACGGACACGCAGCTGCCGCCGCCGCAGATCCAGGTAGAGTGTTGGACCCTGTATTTCGACGGCTCGGTGATGAAGACCGGGGCGGGCGCGGGCCTGCTCTTCGTGTCACCCCTCGGGGAGCACATGCGGTACACAGTACGCCTTCATTTCCCAGCGTCAAACAACATGGCTGAGTACGAGGCCCTGCTCTGCGGCCTCAAGATCGCCATCGAGATAGGCGTCAAGCGCCTCGACGTACGGGGGGATTCGCAGCTCGTGATTGACCAAGTCATGAAGAACGCGAGCTGCCACGATGACAAGATGGAAGTGTACTGCAAGGCCGTGCGGGCCCTCGAGGACAAGTTCTACGGCCTCGAGCTGAACCATGTGCCCCGCCGGTACAACGAGGAGGCGGACGAGCTCGCAAAGATCGCGTCGGGCCGAATCACCGTCCCCCCGAACGTTTTCGCCCGAGATATCGCCCAACCATCCGTCGCCCTCGAGCCGCACCCCTCGAACCACGCGGAACCCTCAGGGGCTCCCTCGAATCCGGCAGGCGCGGAGCCCATGGATGAGGGCCCCTCGAACGAGGCGTACGTGCTCTCCCTCCTCGAGGGGTACAGCGCCAACGAAGCTGAAGTGATGGACGTCGAGCCAGCCCCCATCAGCGCGGACTGGCGCGACAAGTACATCGCCTGGATAGACCGAGGGGAACTCCCCTCGGACCGGTCCGAGGCCAGGCGCATCGCCAGGATGCCCAAGTCTTTCGCCCTCGTCGACGATGAACTGTACAAGCGCGCCGCTTCTGGCGTCCTGCAGTAATGCGTGCCCATCCCCGAGGGGCGCGAGCTCCTCCGGGACATACACGCAGGGATTTGCGGCCACCACGCCGCGCCCCGCACCCTCGTAGGCAACGCGTTCCGCCAAGGCTTCTACTGGCCCACGGCAGTCGCGGATGCCAGCGAGGTCGTACGCACATGCGAGGGGTGCCAATTCTACGCCCACAAATCCAACCTCCCCGCGCACGTCCTGCAAACCATCCCCATTACATGGCCTTTCACCGTGTGGGGGCTGGACATCGTCGGGCCCCTGCGAAAGGCACCCGGGGGCTTCATTCATTTGTTGGTCGCAATCGACAAATTTTCCAAATGGGTGGAGGTACGCCCCATCACGAACCTCAGGGCGGAGCAAGCGGTGACGTTCTTCACCGACATCGTCCATCGGTTTGGAGTACCGAACTCCATCATCACCGACAACGGGTCCCAGTTCACGGGCAGGAAATTCCTGGAATTTTGCGATAAATTCCACATCCGTGTGGATTGGGCAGTTGTGGCACACCCACAGACCAACGACCAAGTAGAACGCGCCAATGGCATGATCCTACAAGGCCTTAAGCCCAGAATTTTCGACCAGCTGAATAAGTCTGGTCGAAAATGGCTCCAGGAATTGCCTGCGGTCGTGTGGAGCCTAAGGACCACCCCAAGCAGAGCCATCGGGTTCACCCCGTTCTTTCTAGTCCATGGTGCGGAGGCCGTCCTCCCCACGGACTTAGAGTATGGGTCACCCAGGGTGCGAGGCTATGACGAGGACGCCAATCAGCGGGCCCGCGAGGATTCACTAGACCAGCTGGATGAAGCGCGCCTCGTGGCCCTAATGCATTCTGCAAGATACCAGCAGTCCCTAAGGCGCTACCAGGCCCGAAAGATACGCCGGCGGGACTTCAGCGAGGGGGATTTGGTCCTAAGGCTACGCCAAGACAACCGAGGACGCCACAAGCTATCACCTCCGTGGGAGGGACCCTACGTCGTGGTGAAGGTGCTCAAGCCCGGCACATACAAGCTAGCCAACGAGGACGGAGAGGAACTCACCAACGCTTGGAACATCCAACAGCTATGTCGCTTCTACCCCTAGCTAGGATTTCCAAGTCTTTTGTTGTAAATCACGTTCCCAACACCCCAGTTGGCGACGACCATGTAAACATCACCAGTTCAATAAAAAGGGAAACTCGGCATTCCCCTGAAAACCAAGTCACCCTCGGGGGCTACTACGGGGGGCTCCCCCCTAAAAAATGGTCCCATTTTTTCGCAAAAAATCCACGCGCGCTAAGTATGGCTCGACCTTGGCCTCGAGCAAAATTCGAACAGGGCGCAGACGGCCTAGCGGAAAGGACGCGCGAGTCAGAGATAGCCTACGCCTCCACGAGGATACGACCCTTCTCTCTTGCCTCCGGCCCAGCAGGCTGCTTGCGAAAATCGAACTTCCCTAACTCGAATTTACTCAGGAAGAGGAAGAAATAAAACAGCGCAATAAAGTAAAGGACACCATTTCGCTTTCACAAGTGTTTGAAACAAAATGATTTGTTCATTTACATGGCCACGCGGCCCATGCGCTAACATACAAACAAAAAAGGGCCTGGCGCCCAGCAGTCTTCAGGACTGAGGAGCATCGGCTTCAAAGGCGTCCGGGAACAGGAACTCCTCGAAGGCTTCGGCGAGCGCCTCGACAGCGTCAGCAGCCAATGCGTCCACACCCTCCATCGCCACCTCGTCCTCGACGCCCTCGGGGACGATGTAGCCCTCCGCCACGGCTTCGAAGTTGATCTCGTAATGAGATCGCACCACTCCGAGAGCCTTCTGGACGCCAAGGTGCAGAGCCCGGCGCATGCGCCCGGAGCCATGCCCGCCAAGGGCGAGTAGGCGGCTAGCCAGCGAGCTCCCAGCCTGCGCCTCGCCCTCTTCCACGGCCTGGCAGGTCTCGAGGGCCGCAGAACGCAGCTCCAGCAGCTCCTGCTCGGAGGAGTTGTAGGAGGCCTGCAACGCCTCGGCCCGGTCGGTCACGTGCCCCAGCGCGGTGCGCAGGCCTGAACGTCGCCAGCAAAAGAGAAATCAGAAGGAGAAACGAACCCTCTAAGGGAAGATCAGCAAAACAAGAGATGAAACAGTGACCCACCTTCGACCTGTTTCCTCTCCACCTCGAGGGCGCGACGCTCGGCCTCGACCGCCTGCTGCAGGCTGACGACGGTGTCGCTCTGCTCCTTAAGGGACCGCTCCTGGCTCGCACTCGTGATGCTGAGAACCACCAATTCGCCCTCGAGCTTCGAGAACTCAGCGTTCCGCTCCTCCAGCGACTTCTGCGCCGCCTCGCGAGCGGTGCGCTCCCGCTCGAGCGCCGACCGGGCGTCGACAAGAGCGGCCCGCTCCTGCTGGAGCTACCCCTCAGCCCCCTGGCGGGTGGTACACTCTTGCAGGAGCTGGTCCTCCGTGATGGCGAGCGCAGCAACCTTGGCGTAGAGGGTGGCCTTCAGTTCGTCGTCTTCCTTGGCCCTCTGCTCGGCCGCGCGCCCGCTCCTCAGCCTGGCTCTGCTGGGCTTGCGCCTCCAGGAGCCACGCGCGGACCTCCTGGTTGTCGGCCCAGACGGTGGTCACCTCCGCCTCCCAGTTGGATGCCAACGTGCGCATCCTCTCCAGATCCGACCGCGCCCGCTGCAGCGCCTCATCCCGATCGATGAGGGCCGTGCAAACCCGCTCGAGGGTGGAGGGGCGCGCCGCGTCCTGCCTTTCGCACTCCTGGAGCTGGTCGCGTAGGGCCTCAGCCCAGTACGACAGCCAGCTGTCCGGGGTCCCCAAGGCGTCAGCAAGCGCGTCGAAGGCGTTGCACCGCTCCCGGAGCTAGCGAAGCTCGGCGCTCATCTGGTCGAAGGCACCATACTTGTCACAGGCGCGGTGCTCGAGCTCCTGCCACCAACAAACCGAAACCAGTGAGCGTCGCGCCGCGAGGATCAAGCGTGAAGACGACGAAATCAAAGAAAGTAGACAACGACGCCTCACCTGGAAGACGCGCCACGCCGGGCCGCCATGAATCCGCAGCGCCTCATTCAACGCTCGGTTGAGCGCGGCGCCATGGTCACGGAGCTCTTCCCACAGCTCTTGCTCCTCCTGGGCGTCGACGAAGGCGGGCGGACCGTCAACGCGCCCCTCTCCCGGAGCAGAGCGGCCGGCGTGGGAAGAAGAGGCCTCGGCGCCGTGCCCTCGGCCTCCTGCCACCATGTGGCCGGTCCCGCCGCCCTCACAAGTGCCCCCTCCCGGGACTCGGGGGACCCGCGTGGGGAAGCTCACCCACCGGGTCCCACCCGGCGGCGGGGAGTCGTCGTCCGAATCTCCACCACCACCGCTCGGGAGGCTGCCGGCGAGTGCGGGCTCTGCCCGCCGCCTCCACCGCCGCCTCGCCCGCGCCTCGCGGGCCGCGATCTCCCGGCCGCGGCGCCGCGGCCGCGGCCTCCCGGTCGCGTCTCTACAACCGCGGGCGGCCGGGTGGCCCTCCACGGCAAACGCCGCCGCAACGCCACCGCAACCGCGGCGTCGCCGGCCGCGCTCCACCACGACCGGCGCCCGCCGCTCCTCGACGGCCCCCGGCCGCGGCGCGGCGGCGGAACCACCGGCTGCGGCCTTGAGGCCTCGGCCGCACCTTGTGAGCTCTCGCCCGGCGCCGCCGCCGCGCCGCCCCCGCCCGCGGCGCCCTCGACGAACGCCGTCGGGTGGGGATGGACGCGTCCGCCCTCAACACCTTGGCCGGTGCGAGGGGAGGCACAATTGGCACCACCCTGCGCAAGCACGAGCAAACCGTTAGGTCCCCGCCTATCAGACACGCAACCTCTCGAAAGGACAAGTCTCTCACCTCGAAGAGGAGAAGGCACGCTTCCTCTTCCTCGAGGTCCCGGCCGACGACGCTGGCGCGGCCGGCGCGGCCCGCCGCGCGCCCCTCCGCCCATCTCCACCACGCGCGCGGGCCCGCCCCCGCGCGCGGCGCATCCGCCGCGCGTACCTCCGGGGTGCGCACCGGGGTGCCTCCGCGGCCCGCGCCGCCCTTGTTGTCGATTGCACCGGCGGCGGGCGCCTCCTCGCCCGCCCCGGGCGGCGTCGCTCGCCCGCCGGAGCGGCTCCGTGACGGGGGTGCGGGCTCCCACCGTCCCGGGTAGACCCTGCCCCCCAACCTCTTCCTCCTCTTCCTCCTCCTCGTCCGATGACGAGTACTCCTCGGTCCCCGGTGAGGAGAGCCCCTGCTGCTCGCGTAGCCGGTACTCCTCGCTCCTCCGCTCGCGACGCTTCCGATGTCGCGTCACGCGCTCCTTCTTGCGTGCCGCCCGCTCCCGCTCTCGCTGCCGCGCCGCGCGACTGAGCGCGCTATAGCGGGGAGTGGGCGGGTCGGACTTCGCGGCGCTTACGCGCACCGGCTGCGAGCGAAGCATCGAAATGCGTCAACAACCCGAGGAATTGGCAAAATCAAAAAAGGAATCAAGAATTCCACTCACCAGCCGGCCGGTGGGGAGCATCTCAAGATCCCACAGGGACCGGTCGTTGCGCTCGGACTTGGGGTCGATGGCGCTCCGCGCCCGGGTAGCCGCGTACTCCCGCAGGAGGGGGCTCTGTAGCGTCCGCGACCTCGCCAGCGCGATGGGATCCGCCGCCTCGGTCATCTCGAAAATGCGAAGCGGCCTCTCCATCAGGGGACGACCCGCCAGTGGTGGAGGTAGGCGAGGACGGCCTCCGCAGTCAGCCCACGGCCCGCCAGATCCCTCAGTGCGGCCAGAAGCGAGTCCAACCGGTCCCAGTGCTGGGGCGGGGACACTCCGTGATGCCTGGAGGCGGGCCTCTCCCGGAGCACCAAGCCAGTGTAAGGGGGGAGGCCGGGCTCGTCGTTGCGGAGATAGAACCACCCCCGCTCCCAACCTGCATTGTTGGTCGTCATCGTGCAGAGGATGTAGTCGTCCTTGCACTGACCCCGCAAGGCGAGCGACATGCCGCCGGCACGCACCGCGCGGCGGGTCCTCTGCTCCGTCGTCGGCAGCGTGAACAGCTCCGCGCGGAAGAGGTGAATCCAGAGGTCCCAGTTCACCGGGATCCCTAGGAAGCCCTCGCAAAGGCCAACGAACGTGGCCCGCCTGCGAGATCGCGTTCGGCGCGAAGTTGTGGAGCTCCACGCCGTAATGGTAGCAGAGAGCCCGCATAAAACGGCTCGCCGGCGCCATGAAGCCCCGCTCGTGGTAGCGGACGAAGCTGACCACGTAGCCGTTCGGGGGGTTGAGCGCATGGTCCCTCCCCGGCGGCACGATCCACTCGGCCGGCCGTCCATCCTCATTCGCCGCCAGCTGGCCAGCGGTTACCAGCTGGTTCAGGGACAGCCGCGTCACCGTTGAGCGATCCCACGCCAACGGGTCGATGATGACGAGAGGCGGTTGGGGCGCCATGCGAGCAGGCAGAGGGGCAAGGTACGAAGAACAGGGAGAAAGAGAAGAGCTCCGAGAGGAGAGCAATGGCGAGAGCAGCTCGGAGGCTAGAGCGCGAGAGGCAAGAACGGCGAGTGCTAGAAGCAAAGGTAAAAACCGCCCGTTCCCCTTCAATTGGATTTATAGGCCGCGGGCGCGCTCTCCGGATCGCACGCCCCGCGCGCATAATTGCGGCGGGGAAATATTCCTTCGCGGGCGGACGGGCCCCACCACGACCGCGGCGGCCACGCAACCGCCCGCAAGCCATCATCACGGCGCGGTAACCGCGGAGCCGTGGCAAGCGGTCACACCCGCCTGCCCACTCCGCCCACTACGCGCGCGGCCGCAGCGCCTGAAAAGGCGCGCCCGCGGCGCGAGATCTCAGTCGCAACTGCGAGCATTTAATGGCCCTGTCCCTTACTGAGTAAGGTAGACCCTCGAAGCGGCCCGAGCCCCTGGCTCAAAATTAACATGACCCTCGACAGGTGCAAACATCGGACTGGTGGCCTCGAAGCCCGTTCGAAGAAAACGGGCGCTACAGGTACCCTCGATTCACAAAGAAGTTACTGATCAGCGGCTCGGGGGCTGGCACGGCAGGGGACCCTCGAAACCTGCAGATGCGAAAGACGGGGGCGGCCAGCCGCCACCCCGCACGGCCCTACTGATCAGGGGTTCGGAGCCTGACCTTCAACAGGTTCGAACAGGCGCCCCAGATCACCCGAGTCAGGGACGACGAGGGCACGCGCATTCGAGCCTTTCCTCGAGCCCACCGAATCGAGGGTGCCTCACATGTCGTGTTCGAGAGCCAGCGAGGGCAGCTAGCCGGGGGGATCCCACCGAGGGAGAGCTTCCGCGCCCTCGGTCCCTAGCGAATGGGACCGAGCCCCACCTAGCAAACCCACGCAAGCGCTTTAATGGACGCGTCTCCGGACCGCGCAGCCTACCCTTATCGAACGGGGCATGGGCGTCCACTCGAACCACCCACTAGCAGCTCAACGAGGAATCCGCAATCCGCGACCCGATCGATGGGGGTTGCGGAAACCTCACCCTCCGTCCCGCGGAGGGACGTTGAGGGCGCGTTAAAAACAAGTCGTAGAGCTCTCCCCGGTCGCCTTGAACGGGCCCAGGCTCGGGGGCTCGGCGCACGGCTACACCTCCTGGGTTGCACCGGCCGCGGATAGTGCCAGTTGCGCGTGCGTTACCGAAGCCGGCTGAAACATCACCGACGCCGGTTGGAATATGTACCACGCCCTCTGACCAAATCTCACGGTAAAACCCCTCGCCGGGAGCACTCACGCTCTGCCCGCGGCTCGGGGCTAGACCCGCGGGTCCGCTGACGCGGCCCCACGGAAAGCGTTTGCAAACCAGGGGGAAGGACGTCCTATCAGTAGGCTTCAGCATCTGCGGGAGCCTGGCCGGCAAACCCGCAGATGCTCGGGGGCTACTGTCGGGGACAACCCTGAGGGTCCCCTAAAACAACCAGGGGAATCTCGCTTAAAACCTGCAAAAAACCCAAGCTAAATGCATCTCGCTTAAGCACACACACGGGGCACGGCCCAGACTGTGGTGGCCCCCGCGGCTCACCAAGGCGGCCCACTCAAAGGTCCCCTCGAGCAGGCTCCGCCTCGCTCGAGGGTGCACAACCCCCTCGAGCGGGCTCCGCCTCGCTCGAGGCTCCTCCGCGTGCGGGTACGGGCATTTAATGCTCTGACAACGGCGGGGCAGCGCCATCATGCGCCTGGGACTCACGCCCCGGCCCTGTTGCACCAACTCCCTAGGGGGAACCCATCCCCGCCACTGTGGGGGACTGTGCGACATGGCCGGTGTCAGCCCCGTGACGCCGCGCCGCCTACTCTCGTACGGCTAACGTGCCGAGCCCTCGAAGGGGGGCCGGCCACACCCTCGAAATGCTTTCTCGTGACCTTGCAGGGCCAGGTCGTGACGCTAGGCCGGCGGGACGCCATCCCTACCACTGTTGGTTGCAGGCGGCCGCCCCCGTGCGTACAACACCACGCCGGGCACTGTGGTAACAACTCCGACGCTGTGAGGCATGCGGGAACGGGACGCCACCACACCTGCCACTGTGTCTCGTACGGATCGTCGTCAGCAACCTCCTCGAGCCCGCCTGGGGGCACCACGGCCAACCACTGCGCCCCTACCCTCGAAGCTACCACTGTTCGGGTACAAGATACGCCATGATGGCCAGATCGAGGCAAGGACCGTCAAGGCGGCTGCCTACTCTACGGCGTTGCACACCATACTTCCCCATGTAGCTGAATAGTGCGGCAAGCTTGTAATTCGCCCTCCCCTTGGCCTATAAAAGAAAGGTGAACTCCCCCGCCGCAGGGGACAAGACACACGACAACAGATAACATACGACACACCACACACACGCTCCCCAATTCTCCCACAACATCTTCAGCCACTTCACCAGGGACTTGGAGGTCACGCCTTCTCTCCCGCCTTGCTTGTAGCTGCCCCACTACAGGCACCCCGGTGCTGAGCAATATAGTGCCCCGAGCACGCCCCTGCTGGACGTACGGCCCCCGGCCGGAACCAGGATAAATCTTGTGTCTTTAGTTGATTAGCATCGACCATTGAGGGATAGACCTTGGCGCTTATCACTGGTTAGTGTCGGGACCACATTCCGCACCGACACACCCTGTCTAACAGATACACGTTAAAGCTGTCCTTTACACGTTAAAGCTGCCCTTATGCATCTCTCGGGACACTGTACATCATCAAATTGATCTCCAACAGAGCAGACATGCACAACAGATATTATGCATCAGAAGAGAGAGGAACACATTTTTAGCTTGCCTCTCTCCTCCGATGCATTGCCTCCACCACCGTTCGAGGGAGGCAGGGGAGGGAGGGACTCCTCCTCCCTCACCTTCGCACCATCCTCCTCCTCCTCGATTTCCTCCTCGTCGCGAGGCCTTCTCCTTCGGCTCGCGGCAAATCGTGGAGCATGAGTGGCTCGACGAGGCGCATCTTCGGCGGGGAGCGGACGTCAGGCTGGGCTAGGTGGGTCCGTTGGCGCACCGCCCTCTCCCCTACGCCCTCCGCCGGCTCCCTCCATCTCCCCCTCCCCCGGATCGAGCAACCCTGGATTGGAGCTCACACTACTCCACCGGCAGCCAGCCCCTCCATGGCAGCGCCCTCATCCTTCGCCTGTCAGAGCTCCTCTGTCATCGAATTAGCCACCACCGTCATCGATTGAAGCTCTGCCGCCGTCGATTCGAGCTCCTCCACCACCGAGCCAACCTCCGCCGGTGGCCGCACATCCTCCCGAGCGGCACCTCTCTCCATCGGCTCCGCATCCTCTGCGCTATGCCTCGATCTGTCGGTGGCCGCATCTTCCCCGCCACAAGAGCAGGGGAGGCCGCCCCTTCCTCCTCACCGCTGCAGGGCCGGCGGGGCAGGTGCAGATGGGCTGGCTGGCGCCCCTCTCGCTCCACCTCCCTCCTTCCCCATGCAGCACGCAACACTTCTCGTCTCTCCCACGATCGAGGTCCTAAAACAACGTGGGGCCGCATTGCTGCAGCTCGTCGACGCGGGCGTCGCAACAGCTCGACGGCGTGGTGTTGTGGAGCTCAACGACGCGACGCTGCAGAGGGGGAATGCGATGACTGTTGCGATGAGAGGGAGATGCAAAACCGTGTGCATGCGAGGCAAATATGGATTTGGCTCTGTGAAATGCTACTCCTTGTTGGAGTCGGTCTAAGAACATACTGTTAACAAGCAAAAGTACAATGGTCTTGTTTGCCCTTATTTATCAACTACTTATATTTGAAACTAAATTATCAATGCATGAACGCACATACCAAATAGGATTCAATTTTTTTTAACAAAATTTGATTATCGGAACGACTTTTTTAGGACAAAGAGAGTAAATTTTTAGTTTAAGATTTCAAAATAGTTTATCACCATCCATTCTTCACAATCACATTGTGTCCTGTAGGTCAAGTAGGTGGCTGCTTGGTCGGTTTGTCCTTGTATCGTTAGGGGACATATCTTGTGTAAATCATAACCTTCGTGAAAACTTGTGCAAATCACGTCAAAAAAGTTATCAAAATTCAACAAAAAATCAGACACGCAGATGATATGAGGAAACGTAATCTTGTAAAATCAGACACTCGGCTTGGTTTTTTAGATAAAAAATATCAAATTTTCAAGCCCAAAAGCCACCCCAAGAACTTTTGAGGGCTGAATTTCGTGTGCTCTAAGTGGTTTCTGGGCTTGATGGGCCTGAAAACCTGCACCTCCAAGTTCCCGATCACAACGGCCTTCTTTGCTTTTTATTCAATTATTTGAGCACTGTGTAACTCAAAAAAAAAGAAGAAAAAAACATTTGAGCACTGTGATTCATCCGCAATGCACACATTATTTTCTTCTTCAGCGAATCATAGTTATTCGACCAAAATATCAGACTTCTTATCTTTATTAGACGACTTTGTATTTCGGGCCCAACGACGAAAAATTGTGCCATATATCTTGTCCTTTTTGCGTTTAGGCAATGGCAGTCTGAGCATTGCATTTCTGTAATCTTTGTCTATAGGCTTTCAAAACTTTGATAAGCCGAGACCGCCGGAACTTTGTTACCTTAATTAAGAAAAACAGACCCAAAGTTACTTCAGGAGTGATCGGCAGCACTAAACCTTGGCGAAACACAGATCCAGAGGAGCCAAAAATAGACTTATTCGTTTTAATCTTTCTATTCATGAGCGTCGGCTACACTTGAGAACACACAATCAATCCGATCCAACAATGTCAAATCGAGCACTTCTGTGTTTCGATGCCACGATCTTCAGGGTTTGAATCCAATGTAGCACAATGGATCTAGGAATCTGTCAGCTGTTCAGCATTTTCATTCTCTTCCACGATCCATCTCCCAAATGGATGACGAGATATGAACGCGTACGTGCACGTCAGCTGACGGAGCCGCAGGCGGCGCACCGGACGAGTCCATTCTCGTTGCACGACGCGCAGACGCGGAAGCCGCCGGTCTTCTCGCTGAACCGCCGGTGGCTGCCGCAGCATGCACCGCAGGGAACGAACCGGGAGCCGCCGCACGACGCGCACGGCGTGGGCGCCGCCTGCGCGGCGCCGGCCAGGACGCGCCGGAGCTCCCCGCTCTCGTGCAGGAGGCGCACCTCGTCGGCGTCCCCGACGAGCCTGCCGCCGACGAAGAGCTGCGGCAGCTGCGGGCGGTCCCGCCGCATCAGCGCGCTGAGCTCGGCGAGGTAGGCGGCGTCCATGGACACGTCCCGCTCGTCGACGGCGACGCGGAGGCCCCGGAGGATGGTGCGCACGGCGAGGCAGTCCTCGAACGTGGTGCGCACGGCGCGGAGGGAGGTGAAGTAGAGCACGACGCGGCGCTCCCCCGGCGACGGCCGCCGCCGCGGCCTCCGCGGCCGCCGCGAACGACTTGCACGTGCGCAGCCTGGACGCCGACCGCGCGCGGTGTAGGACGCTCTTGCTGGGCGAGCTGGCGGCGGCGCCGGCGTCGTGCACCGCGTCGTCGAGGACGGCGCTGATGCCCTGGCAGGTCGGCGACGACGCCGTGGGCGAGGAGAAGGACGGCGACTGCGTGAGCCGCCCGGAGGCCTTGCTCCGGCGGACCCACGGCGACCACATCGCCGGCGGCTGGTTCTTGGCTCCGATTCGCGCGCGTTCAAGACGAGAGGAGGCGAGGGGCGTCGTCAGCTGGAGCATGCGCGCGCGCGCGTGATGGCCTCGGTGGCTAGTTGTCTGGCTGCCCCCGGCCTTGGTCATGCTAATTTTAACCAGGCTTTAACTACCCCAAATCTTGTGGCGTCTCCATTCATTTGGTGCGCATTTCTTCCCTTTGATCCGCACGAGGATGACAATGGGACATCTTTGTGCAGAAACCTTGATCACTTTTAAGAGCTCTTTTAAGGATCCATGATGAATTTCATTCTTATTATTTATTTAATTAAAAAGACAGTATAGCCCGTACACCATGAACCTTAGCCTTGTGGTAAAAAGGCTTTTCATTCCTGCCATAGCCACATAAGCCTGAGGCTGCGCAAAAATCTTCGCAAATTTAGGATTCCCAATCCCCTCGATTTTTTTTTTTTTTTTTTGCCTTGCTGATCGCAACCAATTTAGTTTGCATTTTTCGCCTATAAGAATCGCTTCGCTTCCGCTTAATGTCGGGTCGATCTCTTTGAGGAATTCCTTTGGAGCATCCTGAACTATTAGCAGGTAGACCGATTTTGAGGTGAATACCAATTACAAAGGTCCTCTAGCCTAATTGGTTGGAGGAGATGAGGTGTGGTTGCAACTAGGAGATCCGGGTTCGAATCTTTGTTGGAGGGAATTTAAGGGACTGATTTTTTTTTAAAAAAGTCCTCTCGCTAGTGAAATCGAGGTTCGCGGATTTTTTAAGTCGAGATTAGGTTCATTCTCTTAATGAAAACCGTGGGGCTGTCTTAACATCACCAACTTAGGTTTGAGGTGAGTACCAATTTAACTAGCATCATTCTCCTTACTTGTGTAATGTTTCTAGCATTCGATGTTGTGAGTTTTATGAAAGGGTCGATGGTTCGTAGGGGGTTAAATATGGGCCTTCTTCAAATTTCTAGAACAAGTAAACAAACCTTAGCCTAGATTCTAGTATTGCCCATCTAAAAGTTTTTCTCTACAAACTAAGCACACTAAAAAGAAAGTTCCTTAGCAAGGATCACACTAACAAATATGAAGCACCCTAGTCAAGATATAAAGGAACCAAGGCACACAAGCAAAACTAGAGCAAGGAATGTCGTATGGACCTCCCTGGGCCCACTACCTCGGTGGGTACCAGGACCGACTACTCGGTGGGCCCACAGGACTACCGGCTTGCGCTACACGGCACCTGGAGGCGTGGAGCACAAGGACTACACGAGGTAGTACTCGGTTAGGGAGGCTGTACATGTTCCGCACTGTATAGAGGACTCCTAGACGTACTCGACTAGTACTCTCTCCCTACTCCGACTTGTAACCCTGCCTCCCGGACTATATAAGGTGAGGCAGGGACCGATCTCTAGCATCCAATCTCCTCTCATACAACTCACGGCGCACCATTGCACCGTCTTGTAATCGTGCCCTATCAATCCAGAGCTACGCAGCATACAGGACGTAGGGTATTACGCACCTCGCGGCCCGAACTTTGTCTAAATTGTGTGCCACGTGTCTCTTCCTTCGAGTTACCGGTCTCGGCGAGTCACAATCATCTACTTCGGGTACTCCCCGTAGTAGGTTGCCGGTCTAAAACACCGACAGCTGGCGCGCCAGGTAGGGGCTCTCGCTCGAGATCACATGGCGAACTCGACGGCTTCCGTCCACTTCAAGCCAACTGTCGCCTTCAACCGCGGCGACACCTTCGTCTTCGGCGCCTGGGTCTGCACTGCTGATGGCGCGGGCTCCTTCCAGCGCCGCCTAACCATGCAGCTCAACCCGAGGACAGGCCTCGTGACGCTTCCTGAGGTTGTCACAGGCGAACTCGACGGCAAGTTCGGTGAAATTTCGCTCTTCAACCACCACGCTGACTTCGAGCTCGAGTCCGTCTCCAACTCGAACCCGACGTCGCCATGGGCCATCGCATGCGAGCCGGCTGCTCAGCCATCGCAGGCGGCCCCCTCACCACGCGGGCACTCCGCGCGTGGCCCCCACCATCCTCGGCCGGGCCCGCACGAGTGCTCCCACTTCGCGCGCGGGCCGGCAAGGAGCCCGTGCCGAGTACAACTCGGACTCCGACGCCGTCCCCGATCGCGCCTCGGACTCCAGCCCTCTCTCCGAGTTCTACTCGAACCGGACTACGAGTTCGACTTCGGGTCGGACACGAGGAGCCGAGTCGAAGACGACTCCACCGAGCTTCCCTTGTCGGGGCCGGCCTCGGGGCTGGTTATAAAATCAACGCCGGCCGGGAGATACGTCTGCGGCCGGACCGCAAGCCCGGCCGACCTGGTAAAGAGAGACTCACGCTACGTCGCCTACATCGACTCTCTCTTGTTCCGGGAGGGAACGCCACTAGCCGGGCGGAGCTCAAACACACCAGCGAGGTAGCACCCTGCGAGTCCCGGCACAGGCACCCCCGATCGCCAAGTCTTCATGGCTGCCGGCGACACCCCGGGACCTTCGAGGCACGGGCCGAGGACAGGTACACGGAGGACATCTCCGCGGACGAGGCGTGCGCCAACGCACTCGCGAGACGAGACCGCCGCCAACGGGGACGCTCGACGCGAACGTAACGGGGAAGCGCGGCGAACGACGCCGGCGGCTCGGGGACAACCTCCCCATCCGCAACCTTGCGGAAGCTCTCGAGCGGTCGAGAGCGAGAGTACACACCACCCCGAGCGAGTGCCTCATGTCGATCACAACGATCGCACGCCGGAGCTCGGGGCATACGCGGTCGGAGAGGTCATCGCCAAGCTCGGCCGAAGAAGCCTACTTCATGCGGGTCGACAACGAGTCAACCAACCTCCTCCGGCTAAACCCCCGCGACAACGAAGCTACTAGTCGCGAGCGCCAACGCCGGTCCCAACCGTACTCGGCGACCTTCCGGCCGAGCCAAACCGCCGCCGCTCCAACGCCGGCGGACCTTCACGAACAAGACCAAGGCAACGAGAAGTTGTTCCCCACCGCGCTCCGGCCGGTGGTGGCGGCAACGACCCCGACGGCGGCGGCGGCGGCGGCGGCGGCGGCTCCAACCATGGGGCCAACGGGGAGAGGCGGGAGGCGGCGGCGGTCGCGGCGCCGAGGCCACGCGAACGGCCACGCCTCGGCGCCTCGCACGGCGGGTACGACGCTCGCCGAGAAGATTGAGGAGGCTGCGGCGGAAGAAGTCGACCACTTGCCGGCGAGGGCGGCGGCTTCCCCGCCTTCTCACCTCGACTTCGCAACTTACTCCTCCCCGACAAGTTCAAGCCTTTGGGGATCACCAAGTACGATGCGAAGCGGGATCCTATCCGGTGGCTCCGATGCTACGCCCTCTCCATCGAGAACGGCGGCGGCAACGGCGACACCAAATGCCTCTACTTCCCCTTACGTACCGGACCAAGCACCACTCACATGGCTCGAGTCGCTCGACAAGCACTCGATCGACAAGTGGGACCAGCTCAAGGAGCGGTTCACGAGCAACTTCGCGGGCGCCATGGGCCGTTCGGGTACTCACATGGACACGGCCATGATCAAGCGAGAACGAGGGCGAGACCCTCGCAAGTACATGCGCCGCTTTTCGACAAGCGCGCTACCGTCGTCGACGTCACCGACAAGGAGGTCATCGACCTCTTCCCGGGACGGCCTCTACCATCGCCGCACCTTCGAGGACTTCGGTCGTCGCCGCCCCCGAGTCCATCCCCCACCTCAAGGACATGATCACGTCCTGGGCGGATGAAGAGGACAAGGCCAACGCTAAGTACGACGCCATCCGCGGCAAGTCCAAGCAAAACCAGGGCGGCGGCAGCGGCGGCAATGCAAACCAAGGCGGCCGCAACAACAACAACAACAGCAGCAACTACTCGGGTCCCAACCGCAAGCGCAAGCCATACAACACCGTCGCGGCTATCCAGCGCCTGCGAAAAGGGAACTCGAAGAAGAACTACGGCGGTTTCAAAGACCTGCCTGAAGGAGAAGTGCCCGTGGCATCCAAACGGCAACCACACTACCGAGAAGCGGTGCTACCGGCTCGGGCATGCACTCAAGGATGCTCGGAGCCACCGCACCCTCACGACCAAAAGGGCAAGAAGAAGGACGGCGACAACAACGACTTCCAAGAACCCGAGAAGACCGTCAATGTCCTCTTCGGTGGAGCGCCCGGCGGGCGGGAGCGAAGGCTACCCGTCGTGAAGTGATGTCCATTGAGCCAGCGGTCCCGACCCCTCTCAGGTGGTCGGAGGTACCCATTACCTTCTCCCGCGCGGACCAATGGACCGGCTTCTCACGAACCGGGACGGTTCCCCCTCGTCCTGAAGCCAACGGTGGCGGGCTCCAAGCTCAACAAGGTGCTCATCGACGGTGGAAGCGGGCTCAACGTCCTCTTCACCAAAACCTTGAAGAAAATGAAGCTCGACGTCACCCCCATGCTCACCAAGAGCGACACGCCCTTCTACGGCATCGTCCCGAGGCAACGCGGCTATCCCACCGGGCTCGGTGGTGCGCCGATTACCTTCGGGGCGTCTCGGGACAACTACCGCACCGAGTACATCAAGTTCGAGGTCGCGGATTTCGAGACCTCTTACCACGCCATCCTCGGCAGACCGGCCATTGCCAAGTTCATGGCGGTGCCCCACTACACCTACTTGGTACTCAAGATGCCAAGTCCAGCCGGTGTACTCTCCCTCCAAGGGGACTTGAAGATCTCCCACGACTGCGACACAGAAGCCGTGGCGATAGCTTCCACAAACCAAGTACCCAACGCGATGATGGAGGTCTACGCCGCGTCAAAGAAGCTTGCTACAAGCGAACTCGGCATCCCAGAGAAGTCTGACAGCGCCAACAAGCCTCATCCACCTGAGGAGGTACTCGTCAAGACGGTCGACCTTGGAACGGGCGACCCCAGCAAGACCACCACCATCGGGGCTGGCCTCGACCCCAAATAGGAAGACGCGCTCATCAGCTTTCTTCGGGCTAACCGCGACATCTTCGCGTGGAAGCCGACGGACATGCCGGGAGTGCCCGGGGAGGCCGATTGAGCACTTTGCCTCAACGTCGATCCAAAGGCCACCCCCAAACAACAACACCTCCGACGTTTTGCCGACGACGGACGGGACGCCATCAAGAAGGAGCTCGCCAAGCTACTCGCGGTGGCTTCATCGGAGAAGTCTTCCATCTCGAGTGGCTCGCCAACCCCGTCCTCGTCCGCAAGAAGAACTTGAACGAGTGGAGGATGTGCGTCGACTACACCGACCTCAACAAGCACCGCCCCCAAGGACCCCTTCGGGTTGCCGCGGATTGATCAAGTCATCGACTCCACGGCGGGCTGCGACCTCCGCTTTGCTTCCTCGGCGCTACTCCGGTACCACCGGATCGCAATCAAGGAGGAAGACCGGGGAAAAGACCGCGTTCATCACCCCGTTTGGCGCGTCTTGCTACACGACCATGTCATTCGGGTTGAAGAACGCCGGCGCTACCTATCAACGGGCCACCCAGGCCTGCTTCAAGCGGCAACTCAACAAGAACGTCGAGGCTTACGTGGATGACGTGGTTGTCAAAACCAGGAACTCCAGTACCCTCATCGACGACCTTGAAGAGACCTTCGGATCGCTACGCGAGTACCGCTGGAAGCTCAACCCGAACAAGTGCGTCTTCGGCGTCCCTTCGGGCAAACTACTCGGCTTCATCATCAGCCAGCGCGGCATTGAAGCCAACCCCGAGAAGATCTCCGCCATCACCAGCATGAAAGCTCCCACGAGCATCAAAGACGTCCAGAAGCTGACGGGGTGCATGGCGGCGTTGAACAGATTCATCTCGAGGCTAGGAGAACGGGGCCTCCCCTTCTTCAAACTACTCAAGCATCACGAGAAGTTCGTGTGGACTCCAGAGGCGGATCAAGCCCTTGCCCAGCTCAAGGACTTCTGTCAAAGCCACCAATCCTCACGGCTCCTCACAAGGGCGAGCGCCTCTTGCTCTACCTAGCCGCGACTACTCACGTGATCGGTATTGCCATCGTTGTCGAGCGGCGGGGAAGACGGCCACGCCTACCCCGGTCCCGGCGCCCGGTCTACTTCGTCGGCGAGGTTCTATCGAGTCCAAGGCTCGCTATCGGCCGTGCGAAGCTCCCGTACGCTCTACTCATCACCTCGCGGAAGCTACGACACTACTTCCCGGGAGTACTCGGTCTCCGTCGTCACCGACTACCCGCTCGGCGACATCCCGAGGAACCAAGACGCCACCGAAAGAATCTCCAAGTGGGCCGTCGAGCTTGGCGCCCTCACCATCGACTTCAAGCCACGCACAGCCATCAAGTCGCAGGCACTAGTCGATTTCATGGCGAGTGGCGGGAGAACCAGTTGCCTACTCCCACCGTGCGACCAGAGCATTGGGTGATGTACTTTGATGGCTCACTCAACCTCGAGGGCGCGGGCGCGGGGGTACTCCCCCGATCTCTCCAACGGGCGAACAACTCAAGTACGTCCTGCAGATCTTCTGGAAGGTCTCAAACAACGAAGCCGAGTACGAAGCTCTCCTACACGGGCTCCGCCTCGCGGCTTCACTGGGCATCAAGCGGCTACTAGTCTACGGTGACTCCGCAGTGGTCATCAACCAAGTCAACAAGTCCTGGGACCGCAACAAGGAGAACATGGACGCCTACTGCCTAGAAGTCCGCAAGCTCGAGAACAAATTCTATGGTCTCGAGTTCCATCACATCGTCCGCGACAACAACGTTGCAGCGGACGTCCTCTCGAAGCTTGGATCCACCCACGCTCAAGTACCAGCGGGCGTCTTCGTCCATGAGCTTCACGCGCCATCCATCCCGGAGCCGACACCACCGACCACTGTCCCAGCCCATCAACCAGCTGGGCAGGAGGTCATGATGATCGACGTGGACTGGAGGCAACCCTTCATCGACTACCTCAGCGAGCAGAAGGTCCCCTCTGACAAGAACGCAGCCGAACAACTCGTCCGCCGCGCCAAGTCTTACGTCCTCGTCGGAGACAAGCTTTACAAGCAGGGCGCATCCTCTGGAGTACTCATGAAGTGCGTCCCTCGTGAAGAAGGCAAGGACATCTTGGAGGAGATCCACAAGGGCATCTGCGGCAACCACGCGTCTTCACGTACGCTGGTCAGCAAGGCCTTCCGGCGAGCTTTCTGCGGCCCACGGCCACGGGCGATGCCGAAGAACTCGTCGAAGGTGCCAAGGATGTCGATACTTCGCCAAGCGGCAACACGTCCCGGCCTACAAGCTAGTCACCATACCGCCAACACTGGCCCTTTGCCTCTGGGGGCTCGACATGATTGGGCCCTTGCCAAGCTGCGCTAGGAGGATTCAACGGGGTACCGGTGGCTATCGACAAGTTCACCAAGTGGATCGAGGTCAAGCCGGTCACATGCCCCAAGGCCGACGAGTACTCGACTTCTGGATGAACTCGTACACCGCTATGGGCTACCCCACCGCATCATCACAGACCTGGGGTCCAACTTCAACAACCACCAGTTCTGGGAGTACTGCGAGAACAGCGGGATTGACGTCCGATACGTCTCAGTCGCCCATCCACGGCCCAACGGACAAGTCGAGCGCGCCAATGGGATGGTGCTCGACGCCCTCAAGAAGCGGCTACACGACGCTGCTAACTCCAAAGGGGGCAAGTGGATCAAGGAACTACCCAACGCACTCTGGGGGCTGCGGACTCAACCATCCAAGCCAACGAGGCAATCCCCCCTACTTCTGGTCTACGGCTCGAAGCCATCCTCCCTGCCGACGTCATATGGAACTCGCCAGCAATGGAGCACTACGACGAAGGCGTATCGGAGAAAACGACGGACGAGTTGACATCGATAGCCTCGAAGAAGCTCGCCGCGCCGCCCTCGTCCAATCGGCAAGGTACACGGAGGGTATCCGACGCTACCATGATCGCAACGTCAAGGAACGCTCCTTCAACGTTGGAGATCTTGTCCTCCGCCGTATCCCGAACACGGAAGGACTTCACAAGCTCAGCTCCCCCTGGGAAGGCCCCTTCACCGTGGCTAAGGTGACCAGGCCGGGCTCCTACCGCCTCCAAACACTTGAAGGCGAAGACGTCAACAACTCGTGGAATGTCGACCAACTCTGTCGATTCTACGCCTAGTCTACACGACTACTCCGGGGTTCAAGTCTAATCGACTACACCAACGCCCCCTGGCCGTAAGTGACCCTCCGGGTCCTGGCTCCAGTCTCCGGACTTCTCCTCTCCAGGATCCAGCCCGCGCGGCTACCTACGGACCCTGGGCTGCCACGAGCGTCAAGGACTCTAGCAGCGGTCTACCAAGAGACCACACTCCAAGATCCGGCCTACACGGCTACTTACGGATCTACGATCCAGCCTATACGGCTACCTACGGATCACCTGCTGCAAGCGGCTACCCGCTCTAGCGCTACTTAGCTGTAAGCGGCCTCCGGGTCCAGGCGACTACTTTGTAACTACGGCCCTGGCCACCCAGGTGTACTTCTTCAGTAATAAAGATTGATCGTTCATCAACTTATTTACTGCCTATTCCCTACAACGGGACTACTAAAGTCGAGTATTACTCGCACCCACTCCACGATGGGTGCTCCGCACTCTAAGATCGCGACTACGAGTACTCATTGCTGGAAAATTTTCTTTCATTGATACTTGAACAATTCATTACAATTGTTTTCCTGTACAACTATGGCTACTAGCTACTTGTTACAGGGCTACTGGAGGTTCAGCTTCTCGGCTACCTGCTCCGCGATGGGGGCCATCTGCTCCCGGCGGCTCGCATCTTGCTCATCGGGCGGTTGGCGGCTACCCCGCCGGCGACTACCTCCACTGGGGCCTTCGGGAAGTACGACTTCATGAAGGCCAAGACCTGTCTTGGGATCGACTTGGCCATATGCTTCACATAGGCGGCCAGCCGGCTTGGAGCTTCACGGAGGCGATCCACCAGAGGAGCGATCTTGGGGCCGCCCGGGTGCGGCACCAGGAGCCTTGCGATCGGAAGAGCGGCTTCCTCCAACTCCTTCAACTGGGCCCGCAATGCCTCGCAGTCTTCGTTCAATTTCTACAAAGATTTGTAGCAGTTGACGAGATCTCTGTCAGAGGCAATCCGCAGCTCCATATGCTTTTCGCACTCAAAGGCGAGTTCCTTGTAGTCGAGCTCGAGTACCTGGCGGGCTTCTTGCTCCCGGTAGAAGAGGTTCTTCATGCTCATCTCCGAGGCCTTCAGCTGCTCCACCTGGCCCTCAAGCTCTGCAACACAGAAATGCAACAGCGGGTCAGATGCTTCTCGACTTCCAACAAGTACTCGACAAGTCGAAGGATATACCTTTATTCTTGTTGCGGAGGCCCTTGTTCTTCCGCACCAGGTCGTCGCCCTTCGCCTGCAACTCCTGGACGTCGTTGTGGTACTTGGCGAAGGCGGCGTCGAGCTTTGATTGCATGGAAGCCGCGTGCTTCCGCGACTTCACGAGCTGCTCCTCTAGGGCCTCGGCTCGGAGCACGGTGTCACCATAACCCTGCAGCAGGTTCGACTTGTCGCGGGACCGCTCCACGACGTCCTGCACAAGACAACTCAAGTCATGACGAGTACTCAACGGCAAAAGGATTGACTACTCGAAAGGCTACGACTACTTACCTTCATCCATTGCTCGGCTCGACAGATCGCCTCCAGGTGCTTGGCTACCGTCGCCGGCTCGACGAGATCGTCCGCAAGAAGCTCTATCCCGCCGCGACTACTCGAGGTGGCCTCCGCCATCGGCGCAGAACAGATGGGCTCTGTGTCTTGGATCTCAGGGGAGCGGATAGCCACCTCCAGAGCAATCTCTGGCGACGTGGTGACCGCTTCTCCCCCGGCGGTCTTCTCGACGACCTCCGCCATAGGCTCGGGGGCTCCTTCTGCAGCCTCCGGGGCCTCTGGTGTCAATTTCTGCATTGGCACCCCCGCAGGGATGTCACCACCTTCAGCGCCTGTCAACAAAACATGTGCATCAGTGCCTACGACTACTCCTCCTGGAGCTCCGCAGCTTCACGAAGGGTACTCACCTTCGACTACACTGGCCTCCGGCAGCGGCGCTTCGGTAGCCAGTGGCTCGGTCACGGCTTGGGCAGCGGGAGTGGTCTCTTCGGCGGGCGGCACAACTTCTTCCGCCACCGCTGATGAGGGCTCGTCCCCATCCTAGGTCAGATCTGTGGATTTTCTGCAGAAATATTCACGGAGGGTCGTCAGACAAGATCGACTACTGCAGCAAGTATTACTCGTGAGGATATGGTACTTACAAGTTCGACCGGACAATGGTCACGGCCGGAGCACCGAGGATGCTGGCAATATCAACCAGTCCACCCTCGGCGGGCGCCTCTTCCTCCGCCCCTGCGGCCTCCGCCTCCTCCACGGCGGCGGCGGCGCGCGGGCGTCTCTGCGCTCCCGAGGCCACCACCTCTCCAACGGCGGCGGCCACGGGTCCTGTGCTCTCTTCTGGAGCAGGAGGCTGGCGCTCCAGTTGCGCCAGGAGTTCTTCAACAGTGGGGGCTGGACTACGACTTCCAGCCGGTTCCCCCACCGTATCCCACACGCCCTCGTCGCCCTCTTCGACGGGCTCCGTTGGCGGCACCTTCTGCATACAAAGGAAGACTACTCGTCAGCAACGTACTCGAACAACGGGTACTCGACTACTCTGCTCAAGACAACTTACCTCCTGAGGCGTGGTCTCCGAGACCTTCGGTTCTTCGTCACCCGCTTCTCGGCGGGGGTTGCGCGGCTTCCCGTGGCGGCGCAGCAAGGCTAGCCTCCAGGCTAGCCGGAGGGCTTGTACCAGCGGAACATGAGGCAAGCCCGGGCGGCTAAACCTCGACCGCAGCTGGAAGCGGTCCTGCAGCGTCTCTTCGTCTTCGTCGTCGTCGTCGGAGGTATCTTCCACGACGACGGTGTCGTCGCCTTCACCGACCTCGCGGCGCTCCTTCGCCTTTCCCTCCATCGGGACCTCGATCCCGCTCGGTGGTGGCTGCGGCTCGGAGATGAACCGCTTCACATCATCCTGCGCAAGACACAAGACGTCAGCAACTCTACTACAAGTAATCACTACTCGACCAAGGGAGTACGACTACTCACCTCCTTGGGCGGGCGCGCGGCGGAGTACTCCTCAACTGGGCACGCCGTGTATGGCGGCATGTCCTTGAAGATCCGCGACGACCTCTCGACGATGTCGTTGTCATCCAGCTCGCCTCCCGGCATCCGCGACGAGTCGTCATCGCCGGTGTACGAAGCCCAGGGTCTCCCGAGCCATCAGCGGCTGGATCCTGCGCTTCATGAAACTGAAGGCCACGTGCTCGGCCCTCAGTCCCGCCTCCCTGAGCACTTTGATGCGTGCTAGCAGCTCCGGGAGCTGGATTCCTTCTTGCATGGTGGGCTCCGTGTTCCACCACTCACGGTGCCTGGGCTGCCGTCCGCTCGGCTTCGGCAGGCCAGGGTGGTGGTTCGTGATGTAGAACCACCTGGTCTTCCAGTCCGTGTTGGAGTCGACAAGTTTGTACGCCAAGTACTGCTCCGCGGCGTCCTCTTTCAGCTGGATGCCGGCTCCTCCGACTACCCTGGGGTTGGAGGCACTTGGTTGCGGCTTGACGCGGAAGAACTTCCAGAAAAGCACCCAGTGCGGCTTGATTCCGAGGAAGGCTTCGCAGAAGTGGACGAAGACCGACGTGTGGAAGATGCCGTTGGGGTTCAGGTTCAGGTACTCGATCCCGTAGTACCCGAGCAGCCCCTTGAAGAAGTCGGCCGGGCGGGAGCGCAAGACCACGTTCCACGAACCGCGAGAACATCGGGATCTCATCTTCGGCCTTCTCCATCGGATATGGATCTCCGGCGGCGGATCTCCACATGTCAACTTCCTTCTCCCCGATGAACCCACCTTGTTCGGGGAGGGTCGACGGGTCCTCCGTCTTCACTTTGGATTTCTTCCACTCGCGGCTCGGATCAGCTCGCGGTGGAGACATGGGCGGCGCCGCTCCGGTGGCAGCCGCGGTGGCCTCTTCGCGGCCCCTCTTCTTCTCGGCGGTCTTGGACGTCTTGGACGGCGACGGCTTCATCCTCCAAGTGCAAGGCATCTTCACTCGCATCCGCTCGGGGGCTACCCTAAAGGCTTCGGGTGGCGGCGCGCTTGGATCTACTACGGCGGCAGCAGGCGCTGGGAGTGGATTCGCTTCAAGATGCAAACGGAATGGCTGCGGCTCAAATGGGTGAAAACCCTAAGGGTTTTGGCTTCTATTTATAAGCCAAATCGGCTCCGCAACGGGCGGCCGGATAAGTCCACGCGCGGCTGACTCAGTGGCTGCGCGTGACTCTTCGTATTCTACTAGTCGACGCGCCTCACCTCGGGGGCTCGGCTACTTCTACTCGACTGCCTGGGAAGCGGCTAGTTTCAAGAGCATCTCAGGACACATTCTCCAAGAAGACCCTTCAATTCGAGAGGAAGTACTCGACTCAAGGCTCGGGGGCTCCGTGCCACGTGTCCTTCGGTTTTTCTCTCCGGATTTTTCGGGATTTTCTTGCTGAAATTTCAGATGGACCCTCAGCTAGAGCCCGCGGCTCAAGGCTCGGGGGCTACTTCATGTGGAGTACGGTTTTGCAAATCGCACCTCCATACCAGCTTCGGCTTCAAGACAAGACAGGCAGTTTTTGAAGACCTTCGAAGGCAGTTTTCGAGGACGCTTGGGACTACTCGAGAAGACTTCAAGATTGCTCAAACATCAGCTGGAGTACATTTCAGCCTCGGGATGCTTCGACTACTCTTGAGGACTTCTGACTTGTAGCACTCAGGGACGCTTGAGGACTACTCATTAAGGCCGTCAAGATTACTTGAAGCTATCCTTCTCGACTACAAAGTACTCGGGGGCTTGTCGTATGGACCTCCCTGGGCCCACTACCTCGGTGGGTACCAGGACCGACTACTCGGTGGGCCCCCAGGACTACCGGCTTGCGCTACACGGCACCTGGAGGCGTGGAGCACAAGGACTACACAGGAGTAGTACTCGGTTAGGGAGTTGTACATGTTCCGCACTGTATAGAGGACTCCTAGACGTACTCGACTAGTACTCTCTCCCTACTCCGACTTGTAACCCTGCCTCCCGGACTATATAAGGTGAGGTAGGGACCGATCTCTAGCATCCAATCTTCTCTCATACAACTCACGGCGCACCATTGCACCGTCTTGTAATCGTGCCCTATCAATCCAGAGCTACGCAGCATACAGGACGTAGGGTATTACGCACCTCGCGGCCCGAACCTGTCTAAATTGTGTGCCACGTGTCTCTTCCTTCGAGTTACCGGTCTCGGCGAGTCACAATCATCTACTTCGGGTACTCCCCGTAGTAGGTTGCCGGTCTAAAACACCGACAAGGAAGCTTATGATTTATGCCCCTGTATTCGAGTATATGGTTTGTCCCCGTCTATGATTTATACTCCTTGCAATAGTGTTGACTAGTTAATCCGCCCAGCCTTCCTTGGATTCGATACCCTTTGGAATACTCCTTTGGGGAAATGCTACAATGGTACCTCCGTGCGCTTGCAGACTCTTGTAATCGTTAGGATTACTATTTGGATATTTCTGGCATCCTTGCTAGGAGCCCTTAACTTAGCATCGAGGTTAAGAAATACCAACAATGGCCTGGTGGTGGAGTCGTTTCGGGAGAGGAAGAGGGTAAGGCGGCGGTGTGAGTGCGCCTAACGCGTTGATGGTGCCATGAGTGGGGAGGGGGAGAGGAGCAGGCGCCTAGGAGAAGCGGTGTGCACGACCGTGGTGGAGGAGGGGGCGGCGGGAGGTAGGGGATGGAGCCCCATCTGTCGACAGGTGAGAGAGGGAAGAGAGGGACTTGGGCCGGTGGGGTTAAGCGGGCCAAACTGGGTCGCGTGGAGAAAAGAGAAAGAGTGAGAGCTGGCTGTGGGCTGAAAGAAAAGGAAGGCCAGGTCGGTTTAGTAGAGAGAGAGAGAGAGAGAGAGAGAGAGAGTGAGTGAAAATGTTTAGGGTGGTTTTGGGGACGTCTATGATTTTGAAAACCACACTCATCAACCAAAAACCATGCAAACGAAATATGAATGCAACACTCAAAGGACCATTTTATTTAATTTATAAAAACAATTAATTATTTCCCCATTCTAAATTTCCTGTAAAGAAAATAAATGTTGGACAAATTTTTAAAATTATGAGAAAATCGTTGTTTTATTATTCTTCCTGATAACATCTTGAAATCGAAAATTTTAGAGTGTTACAATAGTTTTTTAATGTGTATTTAGATATAATATTTATCTAGGACCGTAGGAGTATAGTAAAAATTATACATCTAGAAAAATCAAAATGAATAGCAACACGTAGTAATTTGGGATGGACGGAGTAAGTGTCAAGAAGTTGACAAGTAATGAGACGCAAGACCAGCCTAAGGTTATCTCCAACAACTGAAAATATAAGATTCATTTCACATTAGGGTAGTGCTAAAGGCAAAATGTTCAATACCCATTTTTGGTCTTCTCCAACAAAAGGAACAAAAAAAAAACGTTTCTACAAAAATGGGTCTCTAAGGACAGAGGATGCTCTTTATGGGGTTATGCCTCCTACCACCCTGAATGGGTCTCTCTCTCATATAGGTACTCTGTAGGAGGCTATAAGTATTCAGCTGGAGACATTTTTTGGGTTCGATACTGCATTAGTGTCCTGTTGAAGACAGCCTAACACTTTATGTCCCGCAAACCACTATGAGGAACATATTATATAGCCTCAAGAACGTAGTAGTCCTTTGTTGAATTATATGGTCGACTCATTGATAGTTTCAAGAAAATATCAAAGGCCCATCAATACATCTTTGCTAATGGACTCTAAAAAACTTGACAAAATAGAATTTTGGAGCCGTAATGGGCCACAAGTGTTCAAAGTTCACACCTACCCCGCCACCATAACTCTTAGGATTACAAGACGTAAGGCATGCACCTTTTTAGACTAGAAATAGCTGAAGGCAAGGCACTTTATGGTTTGAAGCAAAGCACCTTGGACAAGGTAGCACAAGCTCAAGACCTTTCGATAGTTGACTTCTTTCTCCTCTAGCCGTTGTTAATTAACGACCTGTTTGGGATGGCTCTAACTCTAGCCGGAGTTGTTCCACTCCAAAACTCTAGGTGGATTCAACTCTGAGTGGAGTTGGTGTTGTCCAAAATGTGTGTTTGGGTACCGGCTCTAGAAATAAAAATTCAATATAGAGTCTAATGAATCGTGAGTTCGATACGGTAGTCTCACAACTACCCTTTCTTCTCTATACTCTCACGCAACAGAGCACAACTGCCGTGGGCGCCGCCATGACAATAAGCATCAGGAAGGGCGAGCGGTGGTGCAGAGGTCAGGGCCCTGGCGGAGGGAGGGCTGAGCAGCGGCGCGGAGGTTAGGGCCACCTACAGCGGCTCACCTACACATGCTAGAAGCCATCGCCTGAATCCACTGCCGCACCGGCCTCGCCTACACGTTGCTGCACCCCCCCTGCGGTGGCTCACCCCACGGTCCAAGCTTGACGAAGCCCAAGTGCGAACAGTGGGGACGCACCATAGCGTCATCCAGCATGGGGTAGTTGCCCTCCAGTAACTGGTGGCGGGGGGAGGGGGCGGCAAAGGGAGGGTGGAGCTACATCTCCACCTACATTTGCACTACAAATCCATGGAGTTTGGAGTTATGGTGCTTGGCTAGAAAAATGATTGGAGTTACTAGAGTTCAGCTCTGGAGCCATGCCAAGCACCCTCTAAATCAGTACATGTCCTTGGCAATACATATCACATTTCTGAGAATTTTTTACTCACCAACTTCATTCTTCCTACACAATTTGTATAGTGAAGTTATAAGCAACTTTTACGCCTCATCCTCTTGCTGATAAGTAGCATGCATGGAAAGCTGGTTTCCGACCCCCCACCCCACCACCACCACCCCAACAAAAAAGAATAATTCCGAAATGTCAAAATTGTCTAAACAAGTTATTATACTGAATCTGGTATGTGTGCATGCATGTACATAAAGGTATGCAACAGCCACCAAAGCTCCAGATCTGTTCTGAAAGAAAAATATTATGTGCTGATTTTTGCGGTAGATTTATTCTGAGAGAAGAATACTGCAGAAGAAGCCGAATAGAGTCCAAATATGGCTAATAAATTACTACAGTTATATTCATTTTACTTTTCACATCCTTTAATCTATCCTAAAAAGTCTCTTAACATATATATAATTAACTTGTCTTTTGGAACAGAGAGGAGTACATGATGAGTCCAACTTAGGTGGGGTCGGATGAAAAGCTCACCCCTCGGGAAAAAGACCTAATCACCCTAAAGAACTAGTCCGATATGAGAAGGATGGCTCTCCCTTTTAAGGTGGCTTCTTCCTCTCAAGCTAAGCAAGGTGGGATAATTCGGACATGCATGGCAGCCGCCTACACCATTGTACGCCAGGCAAATCGTGCTCCACGACTGCCTCCTACACTGTTCTGCACAAGGCCAAACCATGCTCCCGCTGGGCAATGACTGCCGCCTACACTGTTGTGCGCCTGGCCAAACCGTGCTCCACAACTGCCGCCTACACTATTATGCGTCTGGCTAAATCGTGCCCTGAGATGTCCTCATTAGTACACAAACAAGTGTGACTACGTACTACTTTTTTTGATAACGCTCATCGTTAGTACAACTTGTCTTCATCAACACTCAGGTGCGGTGCTACTTAGGGCAGGTACAATGTCGTTTCTAGTTGCCAAAGCGGTTTTAAACTAGCCTTAATTTTTGGACTCTTTTACGGTGGATCATACCACCCTATACCACTGTTGGAAGGACCAATATGAAAGGATCTGACTGTTGAGATTAATTGTATACAACTGTTGACGTAAAATCAGCACCTCACGCCAAGCACACAGCAAGCCGGATTAGTTGGCTTCACACACGTGGCCCCGGCGTCGGAATCAGTGTGCCAGTCAATTTTCCCTGAACTGACAAAGGATGAAAAACGGTTAGATAAAACCTAGAACTTGCCGGGTGGTACCAGACAGTTTCGTATTTACGGCTATAAAGCCAATTAGAACGATTCATATAGCTACAAACAAGCTATCTGTCAGCAATTTAAACATCATTCGGGAATTGATAAAGTGTATAAACAGAGCACTGCCGAATGTATGACGTAAGCATGATGAAAAATCGGTCTTTATTTAAACAACATTACAGCACGTAACCGTGACCGATTATTAAAGATAAAGCATGATAAAATAAATAAAAGCGAAGCATGATCATGAATTTTCAGTAAACAAGCATGCATAGACCAAAAGCACTAGTCCACCGCATGTCTAGGTACTTTCAAACCCGTAAAGTATGATATCAAACAAGTTAATCCACCACATGATACAACTTGTTTAAAATCACACCACCAACCAAGAATAGATCAATCCACCGCATGATACAATCTAAACATGGAATGCTAAAAGCATACATTATTTAGAGCAAAACTTCATGAATATGTTTCACTCGCGAGGAGGCTACCGAATACAGCTGTACAACCGAATCGGGTTCCGTGAAGAAGGAACAAACGAGCTTGAACCCACAACACGTGACAATCTAGATTGATCCAAATTCGGCTATGGAGAACGCATGACTCGCTTACATGTCAAGCCAAAGATTTAAGCGTGCAACACATGTATCACAAACAAGATAGAGCCGAATCTAATCAATCTAGATTGGGCAATAAGAGTGTTACATGAATTAAACATAAAAGGTAAAATTCAAAGCAACACATGGTAACTTAATGAATCTATTAGATCTTGCCAAATCTAATAGAGCCGATAACTAGCTCCAAGCTAGATCTTAGCCTACCGCATGACTCATGATCCAACAAGGGAACCTTCTTGAACCAAGCTTAAATCCACTGCATGATACTACTTGCATCACGGTTTAAATCCACCGCATGATACTAGACATGATACAAGGTTGTCGGTACTTACGGAGGTCGACGGATCGATGGCTCCTCTCGAAGAACTCGACGACACGACTAGAAGGATTCGAAAGTTGGCACGGGGCCGGTTTGTTGTGAAATTGTTCAATCCCTATTACAAACACTAAGGGTTTATATTTATACCCTGGTTCTAACATGACTCCTAGTCGACCACGATTACAACATTTTATTACCAAAAATCAATACCATGGCGTCATGTCCGTCTCGAATCCATCATCAACTCGCTTCCTTCTTTATATCCAATCCATGTCATCACGCACTCCCGAATGCTTCCGCTTTCACCCGTGGAACAGTTCTTCTGCCGAATGACGATGTACTCCCAACCGCAGACGCCTCTACCGAATGCTTTGAGGAAAGCCTTCTGTCGAATGGTGCTCTTCTGCCAAATTCGGCTCACATGTCAGTCTCTTCCCTGTACCAATTTTTGGTGTTAACATATGCCCCTTCAATTACGGGATAAAAGGTGATTTTATTCCAAAATTGACCATAAATACTCAACGTCCCCAGGCCAAATCTGTTCAACACCCGTTCTTTCCTCCTTCAAACCGTTGGAGCCTTCGTCCAGATCCAAACCCTAGCTCATCAAAAGCTTCAATCCTCAAATGGCGAACCAAGACCAAGCTCTCCAGGTAAATCTTGATTCCCTCAAGCTCATTCAGTATTACTTTTCTCGAATCCCATCTCAAATTTTTCCTTTTGCCCTCTTTTGTTCTTGATAGGCTCTAGCCGCCGAAATCTTGATTCCCGTCGAGGATCAGCATCTGATTTCCTCGAGCCCGTAGGAATTTCCGATCCTTCTGAGTTCATTGCAGCCAAATCCCAGAGGATTCCCTTCAAGACATCACTGACGAAGCCTCACGAGTGGCAGGACACTTTCAAGAACTAGCCTCTGCCCCCAATTGCAGGCTGGAGAAATTGGTATAAGAGGGTACTTGATGACGACAGCCCCAAGACAAAAAATTGAGACAGCCTTCGTATTTCTCATTGCTTAGAATTATCCCTAGCCGAAACACCCAAAAATGAGAGCCTTTTGATTGCAGCCTCCCACTTTTGGTCTAACGACGCAAATGCCTCCCTTTTCGGCCATGGGCCAATGTCCCCCACCTTGGCCGATGTTTACATGATAATCGGCCCAAAAGTCATAGGAATTGTGTATCCGTATAAGTACAAGGGCTCCTCCAAGCAAACAGGAGTAAAGACAGGAGTTGGATACAAGAGATATATCAAAAATCATATGTCTGATGGTCCTTTGACTGGTGTTGAATACAGAGCTTTTCTGAACATGTGGTTATGCTGCTGGTACACCTATTCCCCTTGGGAAGTACCTTCTAGGAAGTGTCTATCATATGCTTCATCAAACCACCTATCTGATGCACACCAGCAAAAAGATCCCGTGTCAATGGCCCTTGGTGGTTTGTTCAGATGTGGCTGCAATTATACATGCACCAGATTTTTACCATTGATCTCAACAATCAGCACTTCCCTTCAACCAACTACAAGGAAGGAGAAAACCAGAGCACCAAAGGTTGCCAAACCTATGGAGAAGCTGCTTCCACTTTGTCTATCAACAAAGACATTGGCCAACTATTTGAACTCTTCTTCAGAGGTTTTGCCAATCCTCTTTGGTTCCCATATCTGAACAATGACAACTTTACTCTTCCTTGTGAATTTAGTTTTGAAACTGGATGTAATGATGTACATTCCATAGCAATCTTCAATGCTTTCATCCATCCCTGTATTCTACCAGCAGAATTCTGTGGAGGAAGGCTGGTTCAGAGTACCTTTGTGTACTACCAGCCAAACATGATGGCCAGGCAATTAGGATGTGGCCAAGTGCCCCCAAGGTTATTTCTTCATGAATTTCTCAAACCCAGAGAGGATATCAAGGAATCCATAGAAGCAAGAAGGATTTTTGAGTATAAATGCAGCACGATTTTTTATGCACCCAAGCCCTTTGTGCCAACAACATTCGCTCATCCTTCTTTCATCCTTTGGTGGCAAGAACTTCATGATCACATTTTTAACATGCCAGTACACCCTCTGTGTCTTGAATTAATGCCTGACTTCCAACCAAGTTTAGAGGTAATATATTCATCTCCCTTTCTTACACCTGTTTTTAATCATACTCTTCCTCACTGATCATGATCTGTCATTTTGCAGGATACAGTACCTGCCCCGCTTGCCAGGACAATCCTCTATAAGATTGAAGGCCCAATCTCTGCTTTGGGATGTCGATCCCCTACTCTAGCTCAACTGATGTCTAGCCATGCCACGCTAGATCCAACTCTCATCAGGCCAGCTTCTGACAAAAGGAAAGCCCCATCTCTGATTGCTTCTTCAACTGTCAAGAAGAAAAGAACAAGCAAAAAGCTACTTATTCAGGTCAGAACACCTTCCCCTCCTAAACATAATGCCATTCTTCATTCTGATCACCTTTATCTTTACATGATTTCAGACCAAAACACAGCAACCAGTGATCATCACAGATTCTGCCAATGCTTCATCAACTGGCAAAATTTTCACCATCTTATTCCTCAATCATTTTTCTTCATTGGCACTTACCCCCTACTTGTTAGTTGCAGAGGAAACTTTGGTGAGTCAAACTGTGGGGAGTTCTTCTCCTCATTATGATTCAATTCCAGCCTCACCAAGGATTCAACCATCTTCGCCTCAACCAGAAGTCTCAGCCTCACCAAGAAATAATCCAGTTTCTCCTCAGCAAGATGTACAAGAGCCTTCCCTTGAGCCTGAAAAGCTTCCTTCTCCCATTCGGGAAGCTAGGAATGATGTAAGCATGCCATCTTTTCTATTTTCACCTAATAAATCATTATTAATTCGGCAAGAATTTCTTTTCCAGAGGAAACTGTATCATCACCCAGTTATTCCTTTGTTGTGGATGACTTGGTTGCTGAAAAAGGAGATGAAGCATCTTCTAGCCAAGCTTTATCAGAGGAAAATCAAGCAAAGCTGAAGGAAATCCTCTCCTTGCTGCAAAGGGACGTCCAAGACCAAGTCAGGGATGCTGATCTTCTAAGAGAAGCGCTTAAATCTATCGATCAAGATCTCCCTGCTGATATCAAGGCTTCCTTAGAACCTGTTTCCCAATTGGATAATCACTTTGCCGCAGTGAAACAGGCTTTGAAGAATCAATCCTCCCAACCAGCTTTGGAACAAAAGAGAGCTACGGCCAAGCAATCCGTGAAAGATTTGCATGCTCAGATCCAGAACAATAAGGAATTGCTAGCCAAATTGCAGCCTGCACTCGAGCTGAAGAAAACCAGAAAAGCTGCATTGGAGGCTGAGCTGAGAAACTTGACAGCTGAGATTGAAGCTGATGAGAAGAAGATGGCTGAACTTCCCGAATCAACAGAGAAAATACGAAAGGAAGCTTCAGCAGCCCTGAATACAGAAGGGCAGCTCAAGACAAAGCTCTCTGCTCTATCTAAAACCCAAGAGGCTAATCAGAAATTGTTGGAGAACATCAACAAGATCATATCAGATTCCACCAATGTAATCTCAAAATACTTGGGTGTATAATTGTAACAAACAATTTGTAGCCGAATCCTTTATCAACTCTGTAGTTTCGCTTTCTATTAATCTTTATTCCCCATATTTGCTTTGCCTTATCTTGACGAGTAGCCTCCGGATGATTAATTCGGCAATTCTGACCACAATAGTGTCAGACCCGAAAAACGACCCAACTGCAACACAGTCGAATCTTAACCAGTCAAACCGAATATGACTCAGCATGAATCCCAAATGACTCGGCGACGGTTCGGTCGAAGGAGTCTCTCCACTTCCCAAATTTCTTGGGATATGCGCCACGATCTCCGGCCATGATCTCTTCGTCAGTTCCATAAATAAGGACCTCGGGTGCCTCTAGCCTTTCACCAAATCCTCTTCCTTCCAAGCCTCTGCTAACCCGAGCTCTTTCTCTTCAGTACTAGTACTCCTAAGAACTTCATGGCCAACAGCGGCAACAAACGTCCGGCCAGCGACGAGGCGCAAGGGAGCCGCACCGGCGCTCGTCGGAGGTGGTGATCGTCAGCTTCTTCACAACCTTCTTTTAGATCTTGTTTTATCCCTGACGATTTTCTTTGCGCTTTCAGGTTCATCCGATGGAACCCCGCCCCTGCTCCAACTACAGCTCCGGCCATGGCGAGTGACTCCTTGGGGTCGTCCAGCCGCTCCTACTCCTCCAGATCTTCTAGCGGGGACTTGCACTACACTGACCGCGACGCTCGCAGGTTCCGGGAGGAACGCGACGCGACCCGACACGAACTGGAGATCATCTCCAAACAAGCCGGGATTGCCAAGCTCGAGTGGCAGCATCAGCACAAATAGCTGCTCGAGGCCATCGATGGTGAGTCCTGCAACTTGCTCAATTTCAACTTAATCTTGAACTAACTGTCGTTGCTCTGTGACCCCCGCAGATCGCGATGCCGAGCTCAATCGGCTAAAGGCGCTGGCCGAGAAGCTGGCGAACAAGGTGAACGCTCCCGGAGACACGCTGGAAGTTCTCCTTGGCGCGGTGGTAGGCCGCATTGATGAGGTGGCCCTGCATGGTGTCCGTATGGGCACCATTTTGGGCCTGGCCGCCATGTCGACGCGCACCGGCGTCGACTACTCTAGGCAACCGCCCGGCTTCGACGGTGGCGCGCCGGAGGACCTTGACGACATCGAGGCCACCGTGGAGCGCCTCGATAGCCATGGCGCCGCCATTGCCGACTCCATCCACCCCCAGTCTGTTCTGAACAGGCTGTTTGATTAGTTTGTACTAGGGGTCATGGAATTTCGGCAATGAAATGAAAATTTATCCTTTGCATTTGTCTTGTGATAACTTTCCTAATTTGTGCATACGAATCTTCATTGTTTTTGAACGCAATCGGGAACCTTTCTCTAGCCGAATACGCACAAACTTTTTGCCCCTTGGCGCAGAATCCGCAGAGAATCCTCATTCAGGAATCATGAACACTGTTTCGTTGAAAAAACCCTTCGCACCCAAGGAAAAAACCTCTGTCATTTGGTACTCTCATCAATGCACGCCGGCCAGTCATCACTCCTGATGCACTTCCACTGCTAATAAAATAGCCCTCCGGTGCTCTGCAAATCCACTTGTACACACTTCCATCATTTCACTCCCTCTTGTCTTCCTCCTCAGAAAAAACCCCCAAAGCCATGGCGGACAAGGGGAAAACACCATGCATGAGCATAGGACCAACCATCAACTGCGCTGTCACATTCGGCATCTAGAGCATGATCTGCGGGACATCACCGCCCGTTGTTGTGCCGAACGCGAACGCCGCATGAGCTTGGAGGTGGTGATAGGCGGTGAGATCTTTATCCTCATTTGAATCTCATGTTCAAGTTCAGATCCCGTGTTTGGTGATAATCTATTCTTCTTCTTCAGATATGTCCGACAGGTACAACAACCTGAAGGCCGCCTGGGGCTATTTGATGGAAGCTGCAGAACATGCCAGCCCCTAAGGTTTCCGCGTTGTCGTCACGGTTGTCTTGGAGCAGCTGAAGAGGGACGAGCTCAAGAGGAAAAGCGCTGAGCAAAAGAAATGAAGATACTTTCGCTTCTTCCTCCATGCCTTCTGCTTCCTGCAGGCCTTCTTTTGTAATCTTAGGTAGTGGCATTGTTAATAGAAGAACCTGCAAGAACATTTGTGATGCAAAAAATATTTTTGTGCTAAGGGCAATACACTTTAGTATTGGCCATTTTCCCTTTGTCAGAATTTTTGTTCTGAAGGCGGCTTCCTCCCGAATGCCGGCTATTTCCGTTTCTTTGACACTTGGAACATCAATCAACGATCAACTTCAATACTAGGATAATATTTCTTCAAGTATCTCCTATTTATAGCAGCAATGAATTCTTCTCCCAGCAAAGTTTTCAAGATGTATGCCTTTCCAGGTGTGCACCTAACCACTCGAAAGGGACCTTCCCAATTTGGAGACCACTTACCGAATGCACTGTACTTAGTCCCAATTAGCAATAATGCTTTCCAAACCAAATCTTCCTCTGCAAAGTGCTTGACCTTTACCTTCTTGTTATAGTACTTAGCAACTTGCATTTTGTTTTTCTCAATATCCTCGAAGGCCCTAAGACGAATCATATGCAAGTCTTCTAATTCGTCCATCATTAAGTCATTGTAATCCTTGGAACTTAAATCCTTTTGCAATATAATTCTCCTCGAGTGTGACTGCATCTCCCATGGCAGGATAGCATGATGCCCATAAACCAACTCATATGGAGATGTCTGTGTAGCTCCATGAGGAGCCATTCGATAAGCCCATAAGGCTTCATTGAGCACCGAATGCCACCTTTTTGGCTTCTGATCAATCTTCTTCTGTATAATCTTGATCATGATCTTGTTAGAAGCTTCTGCCTGACCATTAGCTTGGGCATAATAAGGAGAAGAATTTAATAATTTGATCCCCATACTTTCAGCAAAATCTCTGAACTCTGAAGATGTAAACTGAGTTCCTTGATCTGTTGTAATTGTCTGAGGAATTCCAAATCTGTAAATGATATGCTCTTTGACAAACTCAACCATATTTTCTGATGTCACCTTCTTCAATGGAATTGCCTCAACCCACTTAATGAAATAATCTGTTGCTAAAAGCACAAACTTATGCCCCTTGCTAGATGGAGGATTTATTTGGCCAATCAAATCTATTCCCCATCCTATGAATGGCCATGGCTTGATAATAGGATTTAGAGCTGATGCTGGAGCTCTTTGAATATTTCCAAACTTCTGACAATCTTGGCATCCTTGTAATATTCAAAGCAATCCTCCAGCATTGTCAGCCAATAACATCCAGTTTTCCTAATAACCCACTTCATTCGGTAAGCCCACTGATGTGCTCCACACAGCCCATCATGCACTTCACTCATCATCCTCTTCTCTTCTTCTTGACCCAGGCACTGAAGCAACACCCCATCCATGGATTTGTAATACAAACGTCCATCAAGAAGAACAAACTTTATAGCTTTGTACCTGAGCTTCCTAGAGACCTTTCGGGATGGATTCTCCAAATAATCAGCAATTTGTTTTCTCCAATCATTTTCTGCTAGATCACTCCCAAAAGCATATACATCGATGGCAAACACTTCTTGATTCTCTCTATAACCCGAAGCACTTTGAGCTAGCCTGTTTGCCTCTCCATTGTTTTCTCTAGGAATATGTTGTAGAATTACTAACTGAAAGCTTTTCAGGATTTCTTTGCACTCCTCGTAGTAATTCCTCAGGATATCATTTCTGCATTCATATTGGTCATTCAATTGTTTTATAACTAGCTCTGAATCTCCAAAAATCTCAACTAAAATGGCCTTTGCATCTCTCAAGTATTGAAGCCCTCTAAGCAATGCTTCATACTCAGCTTGGTTATTTGTGACAATAGGTTGAATAGGAATAGCAAATTCAAACATTTCCCCCCTGGGTGAAATTAATAAAATACCTACTCCACCACCTTTGCCACATGAAGATCCATCAAAAAATAAAACCCAAGGAGTAATTTCAAGCGAATTAATTGATGAACCACGATGTTCGGTAATGAAGTCAGCAATAATCTGTCCTTTAACAACTTTTGCCGACTCAAACCTTAATTCAAGGGTTAGATGGAAATATGTCATTATAATTTTCGCAGTTTGAAAATATGCCATTGGTACCTCACTGACAGGTGGGTGCCACCACAGTCACTGACATGTGGGTCACGATGACATATCTCCAATTTAGCAGAATCATAATGGCATGGTTCAAATTATCCCTTAACTCAAACTCAGACAAGGATAAAATCCATTTGCCAATCCTTCCATTCAAAATTGGCATAGACAACATGTGTTTAATTACATCAAATTTTGAATATACAATGCATTCGGCATTCAACAAATAGTGTCGAAACTTTGTACATGAGTAATAAACACACAAGCAAAGCTTCTCTGCAGCCGAATATCTTGTTTTGGGATCAAGCAATTCTCAGCTAAGGTATGCAACTACTCTTTCTTTTCTCTCAAATTCTTGTATGAGGGCCGATCCAATGGTTTGGGTATCGGCCGCCACGTATAACTTAAAAGGCTTGTTCAATTACGGAGGTACCAATACTGGTGGTTCCTTCATGTATTCCTTGATTTTATTGAAAGCCTTCTATTGTTCGTCACCCCATACAAACTTCTGATCTTTTTTGATTCTTAACAGTGGAGAAAAAGGCAACACCTTTTGTGACAAGTTTGATATGAATCTTCTCACAAAATTGATCTTGCCAAGCAATGACTGCAATTCCTTAAGATTGGTTGGAGGAACAACTTCATCAATAGCTTTCATGCTCTTCTTGCCAACTTCTATTCGTCCCTCATGCACCAAAAATCCCAGGAACCCTCCGGCTGAAACTCCAAAAGCACATTTGTTCGGGTTCATCTTAAGTCCATGTTTTCTAGTGCATTCTAGAGTTTTCCTCACATCATCCAAATGTGATTCATGATTCAATGACTTGATCACGACATCATCAATATATATCTCCACAATTTTGCTGATCAACTCGTGAAAAATATAATTCATGGCTCTTTGATAAGTTGCACCAGCATTCTTCTACCCAAATGTCATGACAATCCACTCAAATAACCCTATATGTCCGGGACATCTGAAGGCTGTCTTTGCTACATCTTCCACTGCCATAAAAATCTGATTGTACCCTGCATTGCCATCCATTAAGCTAATAACTTTATGTCCAGCAGCAGCATCAACCAACAAGTCAGCAACAGGCATTGGATATCCATCCATGGGTGTAGCCCTGTTTAGATCTCTAAAGTCTATGCAAACCCTCATTTTCTTGTAAACAGGAACAATATTAGAGATCCACTCTGCATATCTGCATGGCCGAATGAAATTTGCTTCTATTAATCTCTCAACCTCTTTTTTCACGTCGGCCAATACTTCATCCTTGTAAATTTTTCAGGGAGGTTGTTTGTAAGGTTTATAACCAGGCTTGATTGGCAACCGATGCTCAACAATGGAACGATGCAAACCAGGCATCTCCGAATAATCCCAAGCGAAGCAATCTTTATATTCTTTCAATAGCTTAATCAACTCTTCTCTGAAACCTGAATCCAAGTTAGTACTGATGAATGTCGGCCTTGGCTTGTCACCATCTCCAATGTCTATTTCTTCCAATTTATCGGCCGACATAAATCCACGTCCTAACTTCCCATCAGTTCCATCAATTGGATTCTCCATTGAAAATTACTATAAGAGCCGACTGCTTGGATCGGCTGTTGATCACTGCTGACTGGTTCAACAGGACCTTCACCCCAGTTCTTGCCTGAGAAGCAATTTATGCCTTGATACTCCCAGAAGGCTGGTTCCACGTTAGCCACGCTTATCGAATCATCTGCTTGGACAACTTCCACGTCGTCATCTACCCACTGAACAAGTTGTTGATGCATAGTAGATGGAATGCAACAGTTTCATGGATCCAATCCCTTCCAAGCAGCAAGCTATATGCCCTTTGCCTTCAATGACAAAGAAGGTTGTAAGCAGAGTCTTAGATCCGATCATCAAATCTACATGTACACAGCCTTTGGTGTCTGAAGGATTTCCAGCAAAATCATTCAAAACTATGCTCGTTGGCGTCAAATCTCCAAGGCCCAAGCCAAGTTTTCTGAATGTAGTATATGGCATCATGTTGACAGCAGCTCCACCATCAACAAACATCTTAGTCAATGGCTTCCCGTTGACGTACCCTCTTAAGTACAGCGGTCTCATGTGCCGATTCTTGGCTGGCTTATCAAAAGTAGCTTGCTTAGCCAACATTAACTGTGCCGTCAACCCAAATTGCTCAGCCTCATCCATATCTGGCAATTATTCCTCCTGCACAACTTGATTAGCTGGAGCCATGAATTCATTCGGCAGAAAACATACCATGCATGTATGAGACGAACGACCAGATTCATCAGGTTTGTCTTTTGGGTGCCACACTTGTTTCTTCTTAATTCCTGCCTGCTTCAGTTCCTGATTCCTCAAGTGTTGTACCCTTCTCTTCTGGCTTCTTCTTAAACCAGGTGGGCACCACTGTCCCTTTTGCCAGACATACCCATGATCTTCTTCTTCTTCATGATCAACCCACCTGTGGTCAGCATACCTTTTCCTTGGTTGATCATCAATCTTATTTATTTTTAGGCGCCGACCATCACTAGGATGCACCCTTCCAATTCTTTAATGGATGGATCGGCGATTGGCAGTGTCTTGCCTGTATTCGGTATACTTATCGCTGCATTCGGGACAATTATTTCGTGTGGGAAGCTTCAAACCCTCGTTCCAACAGTGTCTGAAGAAGGCACATCCCCAATGTGCACGCTCTTGTTCTCGCATATATTCCTCTTGTTCCTTCCTATACATCTCTTCTTCATATCTCCGCTTCTCCTCTTCGTACTTATGCTTTTGGTAGCGCTCCTTTTCTTGCTGACGCTGCCATTTATTGAGGAGAATACGCGAAGTCACTCTGGGTTTAGAGGATTCACCCACTTCAATTTGACTTTTCAGGAAGCGAGACTCTTTCTTGTGAATCTGTTCAAATGTGACTTGTCGAGTGGGATCAACTCAGCCATCCTGTTTTGCCTTTTCCGAAGTCAAAACTTTCACCTTTTCCTTCCCTTCAACAACGTTCACCATGTTAATTGAGAACCCGATCATGTTCTGAGGGAATGGGTTACCATCCAATTTCATCTTATTATCAAACTTCAGATGACCTTCTTGGATAGCTTTCTGAATTCTCACTCTAAAGACCCTGCATTCATTGATGGAATGAGAATCCCCATCATGAAATCCACAGTACTTCTTATCTTTCACTCCATCAGGCCGAAGCATAGAATGCCTCTCTGGCAACTTGATCCGGCCTTCTTTCACGAGAAAATCGTAGAGCTTATCTGCCTTGCTTACATCAAAATCATAGGTGTCTTTAGCTTTCTTGATCCACCTCTGATTTACTGTTAATGGCTCCTTGCCCCACACTATCTCTGCTGCAGCTATTTCCTCTTCATCATCATATTCATCTCCTTGATCTGCCCTTTCGAAGAATTGATTGTAAATGTCAGCTATATCACTGTGCTTGACAAATTTGGAGTCTTTCTTGAAGCCATATGCTTGATTGCTCATTAATGACAATCAGTGTGACAGCTGGCCAAGGTCGTTGAATTCCATCCCGAATAGCTTTTCCCGAATGGCCGGCAACATTCCTGTTACGGCCATACCAGCCAATTGATCATCTGGTAGGTTCAGAGAAAAGCACATGATTTTTGTCTCTTTGAATCTCCTGAGGAACTCCATTGGTGTTTCATTGTTCCTCTGCCTCAAGGTAGTCAGATCAATTAGCTTTTTCTCATTACTGCCAGTGTAATAATGGGCATGAAACTTTTGTTCCAAATCTTTCCAAGAGCAGATTGAATGAGCAGGTAGAGAAGTGAACCATGTAAACGTTGGGGCCGTCAAGGATAGAGGGAAATATCTAATTCTGAAGGCCTCATCAGCAGAAGCTTCCCCAAGCTGCATCAGGTATCGGGCTATGTGTTCCACAGTACTGGTATCATCTTGCCTTGAAAACTTAGTGAATTCGGTGGGAACTTTCACCCTATTTGGTAATGCTACCCTTTGGTACCATTCTGGGAAAGGAGGTGTATACACATGTCCTTGATTCTTAGGCTTTAGACTGAATTGATTTTGCAGCACATTGGTCATTCTTTGCACCAGGAGATCAACATTGGTGTCTTGATTCCCTGGCCTCTCAACAGGCATCCCTGTAGCACTACCATACCCAGGATTCGGGAAAGCATTGATAGCACTATAGTCCATGAACTCTGAATACCCATTCCCGTACATATTCTTTTGCAGCCTGTTACTTGTTGGGGCTATCCTGTAAGTAGAGACAGGTTGAACTCCAGAAGTACCGAATGTCATTTCACCATATGTGCGTGGATTAGGTATTGCTTGATGAGGGTTCTGTCGGATTGGTTGACTATCCACATGTTGAGTTGGCTGAACACTCATACTTTGCTGAGGCGGCTGAGCACTTGCATCTTGACGAGTTGGTTGGCCATTAGCAGCAGCACTTGATTCACCTTGCTCCATCATCTGTCGGAAGCTATTTAAAAAGGCAGTGTTGTGTCTAGCCATTATTTCCTCCATAGATTGCCGTATCATAGCAAAAGCTTCTTGTTTCTCTGCAGCAGTAGTGGCATTAGTCTCTCCTGGCATCAGAACTCTTGGCATATCTGTCCTGAGGAATGGCACACCACTCCTATTCTTGGAAAAAGACAACAGACACTTCTGCTGGAACTGCTCCACAACCTCTTTCAGTAATAGTTGATGTTCTGAAGACAGTTCATTTAAGGTGACATCCAGGACAGCTTGGATTTCAGGCATCTTGATCAACTTGAGTGTCTCACTGGGTGTGCCAAAAAGTGTGTTGATGTAAAATCAGCACCTCAAGCCAAGCACACAGCAAGCCGGATTAGCTGGCTTCACACACGTGGCCCGGGCGTCGGAATCCGGAAGCGTGCGAGTCAATTTTCCCTGAAACTAACAAAGGATGAAAAAACGGTTAGATAAAACCTGGAACTTGCCGGGTGGTACCAGATAGTTCCGTATTTACGGCTATAAAGACAATTAGAACGACATATAGCTACAAACAAGCTATCTGTCAGCAATTTAAACATCATTCGAGAATTGATAAAGCGTGTAAACAGAGCACTGCCGAATGTATGACGTAAGCAGGATGAAAAATCAGTCTTTATTTAAACAACATTACAGCACGTAACCGTGACCGATTATTAAGGATAAAGCATGATAAAATAAATAAAAGCGAAGCATGATCATGAATTTTCAGTAAACAAGCATGCATAGACCAAAAGCACTAGTCCACCGCATGTCTAGGTACTTTCAAACCCGTCAAGTATGATATCAAACAAGTTAATCCACCGCATGATACAACTTGTTTAAAATCACACCACCAACCAAGAATAGATCAATCCACCGCATGATACAATCTAAACATGTAAGGCTAAAAGCATACATTATTTAGAGCAAAACTTCATGAATATGTTTCACTCGTGAGGAGGCTACCGAATACAGCTGTACAGCTGAATCGGGTTCCGTGAAGAAGGAACAAACGAGCTTGAACCCGCAACACGTGACAATCTAGATTGATCCAAATTCGGCTATGGAGAACGCATGACTCGCTTACATGTCAAGCCAAAGATTTAAGTGTGCAACACATGTATCACAAACAAGATAGAGCCGAATCTAATCAATCTAGGTTGAGCAATAAGAGTGTTACATGAATTAAACATAAAAGGTAAAATTCAAAGCAACACATGGTAACTTAATGAATCTATTAGATCTTGCCAAATCTAATAGAGCCGATAACTAGCTCCAAGCTAGATCTTAGCCTACCGCATGACTCATGATCCAACAAGGGAACCTTCTTGAACCAAGCTTAAATTCACCGCATGATACTAAGCATGGTAACAAGACTACTTGCATCACGGTCTAAATCCACCGTATGATACTAGACGTGATACAAGGTTGCCGGTACTTACGGAGGTCGACAGATCGATGGCTCCTCTCAAAGAACTCGACGACACGACTAGAAGGACTCGAAAGTTGGCACGGGGCCGGTTTGTTGTGAAATTGTTCGATCCCTATTACAAACACTAAGGGTTTATATTTATACCCTGATTCTAACATGACTCCTAGTCGACCACGATTACAACATTTTATTACCAAAAATCAACACCATAGCGTCATGTCCGTCTCATATCCATCATCAACTCGCTTCCTTCTTTATATCCAATCCACGTCATCACGCACTCCCGAATGCTTCCGCTTTCACCCGTGGAACAGTTCTTCTGCCGAATGATGATGTACTCCCGACCGCAGACGCCTCTACCGAATGCCTTGAGGAAAACCTTCTGCCGAATGGTGCTCTTCTGCCAAATTCGGCTCACATATCAGTCTCTTCCCTGTACCAATTTTTGGTGTTAACAACAACCACAACTTGCACATGTGGTATATGGTGGTATACATAGGTGGTATAGGTTGGTATAGGGGTATTATTGGAAGTTTTATCTCGGTGACATAAACGAAATATATGACTTCTTCATTTCAAAATTTTTCCATTTCCCCTATAGTGATATGGCAAAAAAAAATCAAATTTTAAACGAAAATTTCCATTTCAAATTTCAAAAATGAAAATTTCAAAATTTTCATTTCAAATTTCATAAAACGAAAAATTTTAAATTTTTCGTGACATATTTCAAAATTTTTCATTTCCCTTTGATGGTATGGCCAAAAGTTTTCAAATTTCAATTCAAATTTCAAAATCGAATTATTTGTTCAATTTTCCCATTTCCCTCTGGTGGTATGGCCAAAATTTTGAAAATTCAAAAACAAAAATTCTCAATTCAAATTTCAAAAACAAATCATTTCTAATTTTCCTTGTGGCTTAAACGATTTGTTCTCGGCCCGAGATTGCCAAATTTATTAAAAGATTGCAAAAATTACCTATTTACCCTTACAAAAAATAGCTATATACCGCATACCACCCCTTGGTGGTATGGTCCACCGTAAAAGAGTCCTAATTTTTTCCGTTAGTAGTGTATATGCTTTGATTAATTGCTCGTGCATGTCATGAATGTGTAGATTATGCTTAGTCAATCAAGCTTATTAATTATCGGTTTACGTCATGATTTATCCTTGGATTAAGTTGTTCCAAAAAGGCCAACTATTCCAACAGCACCACCTTATATTCCCCTGGCTACTAGAACATGACCCGTAACAATAATACAAGAAAGAATGCATCATCACAAGCTGCACTGCGATGCTCCCGGAACATGAGGCAAAGTCGTTTTGTATGGCAGAACATCAGAAGGCACTCTCGATCTGAAGAGGGCCAGTGCGGTGGTGTGCGTAGCTTACAAGGGTTACCAAGAGGGAGAATGGTGGTCTCGCATCGATTGCCATGGATCGATCATGTGTGCCCTGCGCTACCTATCTAGCTGCTAGCTCCTGCGCTGGTGGAATATAATGTGCCATGATCCAAACCACCACCACAACAACACACACACTTGCTCGAGTAGTGTTTCAGAGCTCCGATCCATCCATGCCGATCGTCAGAGAACCATGCACATGAATTGATTATTTCGCAGCAGACAAATTCTCAGGTGCAATGTCAGATCAATCGATCATGCGTGGAAGAGTGTGATCGATCCATGCCGGCTAGATCGACTACCAATGATCTCACGCGGTATAGAGAGGCACATAAAAATAAATAAACATTACGAAACCACAATGCCATAATTCCACACCAATAATAAACCAAATCGAGCAATTTTCCGACACGAGGGAATACCTTTTCGCGCAATACAAAAATAGCACAACACAAGCGCCTTTTATCCCCTCCAAGGAACGGCCACTACCCACTACGAATGTACGTACGAGACCGATCGACGAGCCAAGGACCCAAAGGTAGCTAGATAGCGAATCATCACGGACAACGCTGCTGGCATCCAGCAGCAAGCTAGCAGCTTCTTCCTGCATGCTGCTAATCGCGATCCAGAGAGACATGATGAGGCCGAGCACGATGGCCGTGCCGGGGCGGAAAAGCAAAGCAGGCTCTCGATCAGCTCTAGCAGCAGCGAGGGCGCATATTCTCGGCGGCCGTCGCGTCGTGATTACGGCCTAGCTAGCCCTAGCCCTAGCCCTACTATACTATACTAGCAGCTGATTAGCCGATTAAACCCGCCTTTAATCAGTGGTGGGGTTCCAATAATCACAGCCGCCCCCGGCCGAATCGGTTTAGCCATTGTGCTGTGCTGTTGCGTGCAAGCATCCTCCTCCTCCGCCATCCTCTGCCTGCTCCGTATATATCATTTCGTCTACCACCGGGCCGTCCTGCCCCCTGGCAGCTGCCTGGTGCGTGTAGTGTGCGTGCATCAACACAAGAGAACAAAAAGCGTCTCGTCTCCAACAAGGGATCGGAGAGGAATTGAACAAAGGGAAAAGGGCGGAAAGGAAATCGTGATCTTGTCGCACTTGCCCACCCATTTCCGCCGCGATGTCGTGGTGCGTGCGATCTACTAATAACATCGGATCCGGTGGCGATACTTTAATTTGCAGGAGTAAAAAGAGAGAGAGAGAGTTTGGCCATGACGGTGTGCTTGAAATTAATGAAAGTAGTCCATCGATCTGGTGAAATCTTAATTAACGGCTGAAGTATCGTTTTTTGTGCGGTAGCGAAAATTCATGCAGAAGTAAATTTTAGTACTATTCATCATCTTTTCGACAAATCAAATCAATGATATTTTACTAGCAGTAGTACTATACAACATCTTTTCGTCAGAGAAAGTAAGAAACCATATGCTCAGCTCTATCAAGAAATAAGGTTCTTTTTCTTTTGCAAGGGCTCATTATGCTTGGATGATACTTTCTTGTGTTCCCACGGGGGCAGAGATGGCCGCCGGTGGCGTCAACGTGGTGTCACCGGGGAGGATATATGATTGGGAGTTCTGGTTACAATATCGGCGTCGATCGCAACGTCAAGACAGTACGCACGCAAGTTCACTATTGTTTTAGGCCTAATTGGTAGCTAGCACTATTCAGGTTCGCATTGCGTCCGGGGTTGGGCTACTCGATCGTAACCTCTCCCTATCCCCCAGGAGGTGATGGCTGCTCACTGTGCGCGCGTGTGTAGGAGGACCTACGACTACGATGGCGTTGTTGCAAATGGCCAGGTACAATCAACTGCTCGTGACTTTCTTTTTATCTGTGTCTTATTTGCTGGAAAGTAGTACTCCATGTTGTCGAATTGGAGAAATTAGTTTTAGTCATTTGAAAACAGTGAGCTATATACCGGTTACGTGCTTTTATTTGACGGCCTATCAATCATGATGTACCCAATTTCAACTCACCCTGTCAGTCACATTAGATTCTCGCATTCTACATGGTGAATATATCTCTCCTCCTATTACACTTTCTCCGAAAAATGTATCAATCTCTTATTCAAATTTTAATACCGAAATTCAACGTATACAATGCAAGTGGAAGATGATTAATTGTTAATTAATCATCAATGGGCCAGTAAGACTGTTTGAAATCTTCTTGAAACAAGGACGCACGTCAAATCTTAACCAAGCGGTGTGAATCAAGTACACATCCAGTTAGAATCAATTCATTCAAGTGCAGGGAAAGTTGGTGAATAACTAACGAGGTTTTTTATGGTACACAACAATACGACCTGTAGGAGTGGTTGAAAAAGGACTCATATGTATTTAACAATGACCTATATATAAGAATCTGACGGTTGAGATTAATTCTAAACGACTGGTTTTTTAAGTTGGCGTACGGTAGTATTCAAAGGTCGTATGGTAGTATAAGGGCATTATCGAAAATGTAAAATGATATTGCTGTAATATAGGAAATGAAATATATGAAATGTGTTAGATAGTACAAGGGGGCAGCGGGGAATTTTTTCCAAATAATATATATCTATCAAATTACCATTTTACTCATAGAGAAAAACCGATAATACGACCGTACAACCGTTGGGTCGTATTGTGTACCGTAAAAGACCTCATAACTAATTCACCAAAACCACAATCTATCTTTCGTTATTATAAGTACATCAGAGTTAATAAATTACATTTGTGCAGTCTTAAATTCATTGTGGCCTTACTATTAGCTAGTATTTTGTAATTTTTTTGTCAATTAAGGTAAAGATGTAGTAGTTTTAATTTTTAATACCAAGCCAATATATGATTTTTCATATAGCCAATTTTAGGCTGTTTTTTTAGCATGTTTTTAGGCTGTTTTATCAGGCTTAGTTATAAGGCATAGGTGTACTATACAGCACCAGAATGTAGTTCCAACCACTGCGTATATGTTAGGCAGAGTTTGATCCAATCTCGTACATTTAAATGATATCATAATATTGGGTTGAAAGCGAAGTATTATCTGACTGGATTGTAAGTATACATGATAGCTAGTTAGCTTGGAAATCAACAAGTCATTGATGTTCTGAAGAGATTCTCTCTTACTTTTTTGAGTGAAGATGTTGGAGGTGAACAAATAGAAATTCGATTTCCATTAATGGTTTAGAAATGCTTACTTTCTGATGTGTAGTTGTTGTTTGTTATCAATAACCAACAGTAAGCATAGTACACCATAAATGGACTCCATGGATGAGAAAACAGCAAAAACGCCAGTAATTCTTTGCCTCAGATCGGTTTTGCTACTTAATTCGATTATGACTGCTCATAATTCTTGATTATATAAGTGGGAAAATCATGTTAATGCTCTTGCTATGTTTCTTTTTCTGTTAATCATACTGCTAATCTAAAATTTACCTTAATTATGAATCTTGCCATCTTGTCATTCTTGGTGTGCTTATAATAATTGTGTGATTTGGAAAAAAAATACTGAGGAGCAACCGGTGAGGCCCCGCACGTTTTCCCTTTAGCATTTTTCAGGTATCCACGTGTTGCATGCTGGTATCATAACACAATTTTAGCTAGAAGTATAGAACAGGGCAAAATTAGTCAAGCTAGAGCCACCAAGTTATTCCAATTGGAACAGGGAGTCAGATCTCAAACTCCCGGGCTAGAAGCCGGCGAGTTAATTAGATTAGTGAATCACTCGACTAGATTCGCTACGTCAGCGTAATGGCGCAATTATGCATTACTTTGGAGTAAATTAGCTGCCACGTCGTCATCTGCCACTGTGCATAAACAACTTGAAATCCTTTTAGTTTTTTTTCCTCCCTTAGCGTTGGACCTATTGACAATTCAAATAGTACCAAGTTGACAATAAAAAATATGGGGAGGGTGCACCCCTAGAAATGACCTAACTAATGAAGGAATTCCCTTTCTTTTCTGCACCTGCATCAGTACCTTTTTGCTGTGCCTGAATGATTGAAGGGAATCGATCGATTGGTGCATGGTAGGGACAGTCACACTTGAAAGATCAAGCCAGGAGGAAATTCAAAAGTCTCATCTCAGTAAAAAGGAGTCAAATATGTTTTCTGGGAGTGGCAGCGTGTCACTGTTAGACTTTAGAGGCTGTTATATTATAAACTGGGGTGGCAGCTTAATTAACCATGGGGGTGGATTGTGATGCACCACTGACCATATCTCAAAAGTTTTATTCTAGAAATATAACCAAGAATATCATCTCGAGTGTTACTGTTATGTTAAATATTTAGCTTAGGAATGGGTGTCCTTATATCTTTTTAATCGTACCTTTTTTTTAGGTTATTGACCCCTTTGAAATGCCTTGCCCGGAATAAATATTGAGAGGTATACATGCCATCTGAGCTCCTTTGAAAATTCAGAGGAACGAAAGAATAACTAAACATGTCATCTCACAAAAGAAAAAAACGAGAGAGGAATGACGATAGATAAAACTCAATATTGGAAAGGTGGTTAGAATCACACTAAAAATATTCGATATGTACAATGGATCTGAAACCAATGTGAATATATTTTACTCTTTTTTAAAAAAGAGTGTGCAACAAAGCCCAATAGAAATCCTAAATTGTTCAAAGAAATTTAAGGAGGGTAAGATGAATAAAAATGAGTGAATCTCCTCCGTGCCACAAAAATTAACGTCAATCCCCTTGGTGCCATAAGTTTTTGCAAACTCCCTCAGTGCCATCAAAATTTTTATTTATACCCTCAATGTCATTCTGTCCATCTTTCCGTTAAGAAGGATATTAAGAAGGCAAGGAAGGAGATTGAGAAAATATGGCAATGACAGGTGGGGTCAGGAGCAAAATCATCTTTTCAGACACCAGCTAACAGAATTTTAACAGATAGATGGACGGAAAGCACAAAGGGGGTAAATAAAAATTTCAATGAGACTGAGGGAAGTTCACAAAAATCTGTGTCACTGAGGGTATTGATGTTAATTTTGGTGGCATTGAGGGAATTCACTCAGAAAACATACTTTTTATACAGGGATTAATTACTCATTTCACATGTTTTTTTATTTCTAGATATTTATTAGAGATAATAGTGAGCAAACAAAGGAATGAATCTTACCCCAAAAAAGATAAAAAAGAATAATTGAAAGAACATGGAACCTATAGCTGATATTTTCTCGGAAAATTATGTAAAAAAGAAGTACAGAGATGAAGGGTCCAAAGAGAAACAATTCAGCCAATCTTGGTGAAGGGGTTTGACCTATTGTTTTGCTGTAATGATAGCATGAGCAAATCCATCCTTAATTATGTTTCAAAAATATGAAAAAGAATTTATTGCCACAAAAATGATAGCATTACGATGACACCATGTTACTCAACACGCTACTAGAACCATTTCTGTGGAAGAGAGCCCTATCTATGGTGATATCTTTTTAATCATGTCAAATCCACACCAAGAAAAAATGGCACTCCATATGCAACAGGTGCCAATAATACTATCGAATGAATTTACAATGAAATAACACACGAGCCATATTTTCCTCCAGTTGAGAGATCAAATCACATAGTGCAGTAGTTCAATATAAATTTTTTCTTCTAAACAAATGTTTGTGAAACAACATCTAGGCCCCTTTTCAATTTTCATGGATTAATGGCAAAACTTCGGAAGGACTAATGATCTTATCAAGTTTATGTTCATGTGTTCATCTCAACATGCACTACGCTAGAATTGATATGTGTTCGATCATGAAATTATTGTGCTAGTGGGCGTGATTGGCACCCACCAACACAAAGATTCTTGGGTCAGCAGGGGGAGCACTCGCCAGCAGTTAGGATTGGTAACGAATCATGGCCCTAATTCATTATTCACAATACAACTCAATTCCAATTATTTTAAGCTCAAAATTGTATAGTATTATGGTGCAACCGTTATTGATTCTGATCCTTAAATTTGGTAGGCTAAATTAGAGGGCCCTTTACCACCGCTACCAGCAATAGGACCTGTGCTAGCAGCAGACATAAGCCACTAGCCAACACAGATGGATATTTGTGTTGGCTGATATAAGACTCAGACAGCTTCTTCCCCAACCAACCTTTCATTTAGAGCTTGTCGAGAGAAGCTTGGCAAAAGCTCCAAGAATACCAAATTTAGGGGAGGGAGGTTTTGCTCTAGATTTATTTGGAGGAGGTGAGTTTGTGCCATTTCCAACCTTCCTTTTCAACTCATCCATCATTTGTAGCTTCATTAGGTTGTCATCTAGATCTAGATCTAGACCTAGAAGAGAGAAGAGGGAATAGAGAGAAAAATACCTAGAGATGGATTATTTAAAAACTACATGGTCATTTCATTAGAATTTTTAATGTAATGTAATGTAGCATTTTTATTACATTTTTCCTACTTATTAATTTTTAGATCATAGTTTTACTTAATGAGGTTGATTGAGTTTAATATAAAATTGAGCATGATTTTATTTTCTTTGTAGCTACTAATTATTAGATTTGTAGTTGAATTGAGTCTCATTTAGGGTATTGTATTTCTCCCTACTTATTAGTTACTACTTATAATTTATCATGACTCATAACTCATTAAATTAGTTACTAAAATGTAAAATTGTTGTCATACATTGTTAAAAATTGGATCAGAGCATGGATGTACAGTCCAACTACAAAAACATATATCTTTGTGATGGAAAAAGTCCAAGTACAAGAACATAGAACGTCATCTTAATGCTAGAGAACCAAAAACCATATATATGGTGTGCATAGATGTTCTACATGTACTATGTTTTTGTGCACCAATACAACTAGTTAGATCCATGAAAGGTTAACAACACATATTTTCATCACATGAATTTCATTCACCAATTAATCCACAAAAACATTTTCAAAGGAGCTACCATTTCTTGTCACTTTACAACGTAAGAGGACATTAAAAGTAGGCAAAATTGACCATGATCTATACAAAGAGCACACGAAAAGAGAAATAAATTGATAGCATGACCCATGTTGGTCTCTCTCGCAGCCTTGAGCCTCCCTACTCAAAACAATACTATTGTGAGGGCACTTTTTATTTGTTTAACTGCACCCCAAAAAATAAATCAGGTGATGCATGGATCCGTACGACGTAGCTATCATTAGACTACCTTTAAGCAAGCAAATCTTTAATTAGTGGTGGATTAATCATTCATGCTGGCCCCTCCAAGAGAGAATAACAAATTAAACGCGCATTATCTTTTTGAACGTATATTGCTCGTGATGACAGTAAGATCAGTAGTCGATCTCTGAGAGTATGGTGCCCTACTTGGAAAAATAAAGCAAAAGAAAAGAGTATGAGTAGTGCCCCTGATTGTCAAGCACTACATTTTCAATTAATCCCTTGTGTCCTTTGAATTCTAATTTATGCTTAGTGTCTGTGATCATGATTAGGGTTTGTCCCATCTGTTCCTCCATCAATGTGCGTACAGTGCATGCACCAAACTATAACTGACTTTGTTTTTTTATGCTTTGGCCCTCAACCACCCGTGGTTTTTTTAATATGAATCTATTTCGTGTGGTGAAAGCTATACAAGGAGCTTACAATAGCTTGGGTGCAATACTTGTAGAGTGGGGATAATCTAAGAGGAGTTATTTTTTCCCTGCTGTATATGACCAATTATGTTAGCATGATCAAGCAAACGAGAAAAAGAAAGACTATTATATAGTGTGATTCCTCTAGTTTTGAATATGAAATATCTTTAGTTTTTTTACAATTGTGGTTATCATGTAAATATACAATTAATTTAGGGAATTGTCTAATTATAAAATAAAATTTTCACATTCAATGATTGAGGTGGGCTCCACCTTCCATTCACATAATACTGGCAAACTTTGGATGGCGAAAGTATTCCAATGACAACTTTATTTTGAATTTAGTTTGATAACACCCTTCAAAAAACAAAATAACTCATTAATAATATTGTTTCTCAAAAAATAATACTATACCTATCATAGTTATTTTTATCAATAATATGAAATATGTTGTATGAAACTGCCATTATTTAAATAGGCTATAAATGCCCTCTTACATATTTAATTCGGTAAAGTTTTTGGGAAGTCAGAAAATATATATCGTATATTTATAATTGTTTTCTCTATAACAATATGCCAGCAAGAACGTCGAAAGTGATTAATTGGTGAAGTGGGTAATGCTTAAATGTAATAATTTGCTAGTTTTTTTATAGTCTTCTTGAATCTGCAAAAAAGCAAGTTTAATTAGACAAATAACAAGGAGGAATTGTAGTGATAGAGGGGTCTATCTCTTGCAATGTGTCGTCCTCTAGCAAAAGAGTGTTCCATCAGAGGTCTTCTTCACACAAATCTTTTGCTCTCTTTTGCATTTTGGGCAGAAAGAAAAGTGAACTTGGTCTCCTAATTTAACCCAATTAGCTAGCACCTAGCAACTAACCACCCTATACAATAAACAAACGTCGGCTCAGCTCAAAATACTAATAATTCAGCCCCTGAGTCTATCTCATTTAAAGTAATATAATGGTGCTAGAGATCAAATTCATATATTACAAATATTCTTCTTATCTGACCTTTCTATTATTAGAACATTTGAACATATGTATGACAGTGTATTGACCACATTCATATTACTTTCTACCTCCCTATAGTCTTAGGCAACAAAATCATTTATTCCTTCCACACTATGCTTATACTAATACAAATTAAATTGTGAAATATATATTTTCTTATACATGGACATTTTTGAAATGTAATTTTTCTAGAAGCAAATGTTCAAGAATATAGTAATAAGATTTATTTTTTGAGTATTTATTGGATCATATGCATAACCCTTAAAAATTACATATAAACAATTCAACTATATTATCTTCGTCCCAAACTATTATTCATTTTGGTTGTTCTACACATAAATTTTACTATGCATTTAGACACATCCAAAACATTTCTCTAGATACATAGCAAAAGTTATTATATACCTAGAAAAGCTAAAATGAATAGTATTTGAGACGGAAGGACCGAGTACATTGCAAGGTAAGCATATTTGCAGTGACCCCAATACTTGAAACAATTATTTTTGGACCAACGATTTTATGCATGCATGTTTTGCACATAAGCCTACCTCTAAAAACAATTAATTTGTTTTCTTTGCGTCACCGCTAAAATGAATTTCACGGCAGAAATAAACCTACTACATGCATCTCTACACACCATTAGAAACATTAACGCTAACGAGATCCCTGCGGTTGGGCTCTCTGTCGTTGGATCACTGTTGAATGGGCTCCACCGCTGTTGGGCCCACATGGCAGTGACACAAAGACAAAGGCCCAACAGTAGACGAACTAGTTCCCGGTGATGTGCGTATGTGATGATGTCATAAATAAAATCAGCCAGCTATTGGCAAGTACTCCATCCGTTTTATATTACTTGTCATTCTAACTTTTCTAGATACATCATTTTTGTTATGCATCCAGACATAATATATATTTAGATGTATAATAAAATAAATGTATCTAAAAAGTTAGAATAACAAGTAATAGGAAACGGAGGGAGTGTACTATTTTGCTGACATGATATTCCACGGTGTCCCACCTGTGATCTGACCTGATCTGGCCCAGCCTTGCCACATCACTCTTGCACACAGCCCAGTGATGCGTCCAAAATCCCGTTCAAACTTAAAGGCTACAACGAAATAGAAACCGAGCAAAGTGCATGCATATGGGGCAGAATGAAATCACTCCTGCACAGCACGAACGATGGATCCAAAATCCTGTACACACTAGTGACAAAAAGACATTGAGAAGAAATTTCTGTCAAGAAATGTATGTGTGTGTGTATATATATATATACATGAGTTCACGCGGGGCTTCAAAAATAGAAATAGCACGTACAGTGTACCACAGCAGCCATTAAAAGAAAAAACATATACTATATAAATAAATGAAAGAAAAAGAGAGAGTATTACGATTAAGCAGTCGACAGCGTGTAGTGGAGACGCTATTAACCCAAGTACCCAACCAGCGACAAAAGCCGCAAAGGATGCCACACTCCCAACCAGCCGCTTCTTCTTTCTCCCTTTCTTCTACCTCCCTCCCATCCTTGATTCTCTCTCCGCCTAGCTACCCTCCCTGGCCTCTCTATCTCCCCCTCTCCCATCTACACTAGCCACCAGCAGGCAGGCAGAGCCGGGGTGCAAAGAGCTGCTGGCCATGGAGCCTGGCCCCGACGCGCCAGGCGGCGGTGGGACGAGCGCGCCGGTGGAGGCCGGGCCATCGACGACGACGGCGTCGTCCTCCGCCGCCGCGTCGTCGAGCCGGAAGCCAGAGCAGGAATCGCCGCAGCAGGAAGAAGCGCAGAGGCAACAGCCGGCAGCAGCAGCTGCGGCGCCGGCCCAGCAGGAGGCTCCGCCAGCGCAGGCTCAGCCGCAGCCGCTAGCTCAACAGCCGCCGGCGCTGCCCCCGGCGGGGCTGAGCCGGTACGAGTCGCAGAAGCGGCGCGACTGGAACACGTTCCTGCAGTACCTGCGCAACCACAAGCCGCCGCTGACGCTGGCGCGCTGCAGCGGCGCGCACGTCATCGAGTTCCTCCGCTACCTGGACCAGTTCGGCAAGACCAAGGTCCACGCCGACGGCTGCGCCTACTTCGGCCAGCCCAACCCGCCGGCGCCCTGCGCGTGCCCGCTGCGCCAGGCCTGGGGCAGCCTCGACGCGCTCATCGGCCGCCTCCGCGCCGCCTACGAGGAGTCCGGCGGCCGCCCCGAGTCCAACCCCTTCGCCGCGCGCGCCGTCCGCATCTACCTCCGCGAGGTCCGGGAGGCGCAGGCCAAGGCGCGCGGCATCCCCTACGAGAAGAAGAAGCGCAAGCGCGGGAGCGCGGCCGCTGCACCGCCCGTCGCGCCGCCGCCCGTTGTGACCGCGGAGGGCGCGGGGACGTCGGGAGGCGCTGCCGAGGAGGACGACGACGAGCCGTCGCCGTCCGGTGAGCCACAACAGGCCACGCCGCCATCCTCGGCTCCTCCTCCTCCTCCTCCTACAGGTGCTTCTTCATCCAGTGCTAGTGCAAGTAGTACCAGTGCTGCTGGGGCGACAACGACGACGACGACGACAAGAAAGGAAGCCGAAGGATCCGCGCCAAGTTCGTGATAAGTCTAGATCGTCATCTACCCTTTTGATACCAATCACCTCGATCGATCGATCCCAATTCTGATCCCACCTCGCATCAATCTCAAATTTTAGTTGCTTAATTTCGATTATTGTTATTGTTTGTTGGTATAAAAGAGGTCTAATAAGGGACTTTGTAGGATCATGTTAGGAGTACATATATAAGAGAACATATCAGTTAACTTGAAGAAATTTTAATTTGCAGGAAATTAAGAGAGGAAGATAACTTTCTCTGCTCTCTATCTCAGACATGATATCTTTCTTCATATATATTCAGAATACATGCTCAACCTTTTACTGTTTGCTGATTTGAGTGCCATGGGGTCACATTGATTTGAACTTCTAGTATGATGTGTTCCTGCTTAACAACTAATCATGATTGTGTTAGTGCAACCTGTGGTGACTCTTATCCATTATTATATTCTCTTAGTTTTCCCTCTATTTTCTAGGTCCCATTCTCATATTCACATTTCAGTCGTCTCAGATGGCACTATCGTTGGAGTGCAGAATAAATTAAAGGGTCCACACACACACACACACAATATATATATTTGAACAGTAGTTGTTGAACCTTCGGTATTATAGAGTTTTATACAACATTAGTTGTGATGTCCCGCTTGCAAAAGGAAAAATATTAAGAGTTTTTGTGTTGACTTCACAGGGAATGATCAGCATCGAGATCCTACTAGCGTACGCATTTTAATTAATTCATTGTATAAAAGTTTTGCCCATTGTCGTGTGTGTATGTGCAAAGAAAAAAGATGTAAGCATACACCAAAAAGTACGTTGCACATCACATGTCGGTATCGATGATACGATATATCTGAATTAATTGTGCATACATAACATAAGCTTCTCGAGTCCATATAATTGCCTCTCTTGTCATCTCTTACTTCTTTTTCCAAGTGCAATGCAATGCCGTCTCTCTCTCGTCCTTTTCTTTCGGTTCCCTTCTATTTTTGTTTCCGGGTGAGCTCATCGTCATCTTTTTTGTTCTGCTTGCCAGCATGATGATGATATCTCAAGTTGTCTTCATCAATTTTCCACCTGTATTTGGAGTTTCCGTCATAATGACTCGCCAACGGTACGGTGCATCAAGCACCTTTTTTGGATAAAGAGGCTTTATTTTGAGAATTCCTTTTAGTATAGAGCAAGGCTGATTCTCACACATAAAACATATATATAAGCAATTATTGTCTTCATGGAGAGTTTTTTGTAGCTATATACCTAAATTAGATGATTGTTTACATATGATGCACTCCTTGCAACTAAAAAAGAATGTGTTGTTGTGCATGCAAATATAATGTTATCTGTTGAACTTTAATTAGTGAGAAATATTTCAGTTTATAAACATTTATTGAAGTCATGGTGGGCGCAATCGTATATATATGCCTAGGTTTGTTGAGAAAAACAAAATTTATCGATCATTTTTATTCTTCACAAATAGCAGGAATTTGTAGCACTGATCACGTCTTTTAGACTTAAGTAACTATTTTGTTAAAATATTTGTGCCCTTCCGATTTTCTCAGATGTCAATGTTCCCAGCCCAATTGATTTGGAATCTAAAAAACATAGCATCTGAATTATTGCATCGATTCATTCATATGACTGCTTAATTAAAACATTAATTAGTTTGAAGGTAGATTTTTAATGTTAGCCTTTGTAAACTTGTATAGTTGTATTAGTACTATATATACACCATGATCGATGTGTTGTCCTTACTCCACTATAATTTTGTGTGAGCATTAGTCGTGGGTGAACAGTTTTTTTCAATCAGCAGTGCATGCTGTGTTTCGATCAGTAAATGTGTGCAGTATTTATTCATTTAGTTTGGTCTTCTGTAAGGATGTATATAAAAATGTCTTCTCCAAGATGTGATCCACGTACTACTTTCTGTCGGCAGTTACTACTTGCTCGTCTGTTAATCATGAATACATCTCACATGTAAAAAGCATTATTCTTTTTCTTCCTTCTTTGATCTCATTCTCTTAGATTGTCTGCAATGAATCTTAATTACTCATCACACAGTACACATACCTTGTAGGCAAGCATGCACGCACTATCCCTCATGATCAGGTTCAGTCACCTATTTCTTCTAAAAAAAAAGGTTCAGTCACCTATTTTACGCCGTGTGATTAGTCTCATTTTTGTATTATTATAGTCTGTCCAAGTTACTAATTAGTATAGAAAAACGTACACAAAAACCAAATACGTATATATGCACGTATACCAATCTAGAAGGGAGAGAGTGTACATTATATTCTAACGGTACTGCAAAAGTAGTACCTGAAGATATGGGAGGGATCTTTTAGTAACATTTTTTTTCTCCCACACACACACTCTCTCTCTGGGTGGGAGAGATGCATGGGAGGATATTTGCCGACAGTCAGTCAGAATGAAATCTAGTACGAGTACATTCATTCATTCTCCTTGAGCAACGCATCTCTGCTGCATGCTGCAGGGCGAGTCAGTGATGAACAGTGCTGTTGACATCTCAAAAGACACCCGCAGGATCAGTCGCTGCTGCTCCAGCCCTCCAAGGAAATACTAGTAGTAGTAGTCCGTACACGTGATGATTCATTGTGTTTGCTACCTCTCCGAGAGAGCGAGGGAGATGGAATCAATCAAGCCTTGATCTTGAAGGAGGCAGGGTTTCTCTCTCATGGTCATGGTGGCTCGCGTGGTACGTCGTCTTTGTTTCTGGGTGTTTTGTCGGTCGGCCCCGCGCTGCGACTGCTACTCATCTTTTTTATTCGTCTACCCACCTCCCGCTCGGCTCCTGTGTCCCTTGCCTTTTCAACTGACGTCACACCGTAGCCCTAAGGCGAGGCCCCACGCCGTAGCGAGACCTGTGGATCCTCCGCTCCAGCTAGTCGTGGCCTCTGTACTACAATAGAAGACGTTTAGTACAGCGACATGATCTCCAAAATATAATTTTGACTTCTATTTTCTTAAAAATAATTATTAGAAAGTTATATATGTACATTTTTATGAAAATAATTTTCAAGACAAATCTATAGATATTATTTTCGTATTTCCAAACCCAACAACTCAAAAGTTATTCAAGATTTATAATCTCAATGTTTAACCTAAATCTTATCCAAATCGTCTTCTATTTGCAATACGGAGGGAGTACATAAACTTTCATGGTTTAGACCTTGAAATTGCTCGACCGAACATATGTTTCGGTATATATCTCTTACACTACCGAAATCATCTAGTTTGTCTTGTGCTGCCCTAGGCACATGACAAAGTCCATATTGCACACGCCAAAGTGCTTTACCGTGAGCCACCCATCATAGAGCTCACATGCCAGCCAACGTGATAGCAAAGAGTTCTTTACCGTGTGCCTTTTGTCGAGCACACGACAAATTTCTTTGTCGTGTGCATTTTATGACACACAGGAAAAAATGAACGAGAAACAAAAAAATCCATGTGGGCTTGTCCGCTGCCCTACCGCTGGCCACACCCTCGTCGTCCCTCAGACCCCCACCGCTCCTCCCTAGCCAGGGCAGGGCGGGGAGGCGAAAGGGCAGCTCCCCTGCGCCTAAGGACAGGTGGGAGATGGCCCCTACACTAACGGCACCTTGGAGGCCCCGCACCCTGCTGCCTACCACCTAACTCCGTGCCTGTCGGAGGCCTAGCCTGAGGAAGCCTGCGCCTTCATGGCCTAGTCGTGTGCCCGCCGAGGGGGGCGCCCCTATCGTCGCACCTGGTCGCGCGCCCGCGTCCGCACGCGCCTCCATGCACTTGTGCAAAGGATGAGAGAAAGAGATGAGATAGAGAAGAGAAAAGGAGAGAAGGAGATGAATGGGTTGGGTGTGGGAGAGAAAGAGAGATAAGGAAGAGAGAGAAGGGGGCGTCAGTGGGTGGGTAGGGAAGGACCTTTTGTCTCAGGTGGTATTTCCACCCGGGATTAAAGGTTCCCCTCCTATTACTCAACTAAGATGTACTACGTCCTTCTTCCTTTTCTCTTAGGTCGAACTCAGTACGTGGAGAGTGTCGTCACACAGTTACCAACAAGAGAACTGTGCCAACAGAGTGTCATGGTGATGGCACTCATCTCTCATTCCATGACACTCCTCTTTATCCTCTCCTCATAAATTTACTGATGTGCTGTGATATTTAATACTTATGACACTCCTATGACACCCTCTACTGAAAATGGCCTTAATGCAGTAGCGGATTCTCTACCAGTGCATATATACGACAAATTATAAGTTTCTTGTAGATCCTAGGCTTACGCTATGTTTACCTCGAGATGCACGATTGAATTGAACATGTGTGATTATCTCAACCTTGATCATCACCTCCATCTCTCTTACCGAGTGCCCCAAGTATTACCATGCAAACCACACTACCGTTCTCGTGGTTGGACCTCCGATGCACGTCATAAGTCTAACCGCAACATTGTCCTCTATATTTCACCCCCAAAAGGAAGATTTGAAGGCTCCTCTAAAGTTGTTGATCCGCTAAATGATATTGTGTTGCAGAAGTAGCCTCTATTTTCTTCCTCTATTCATGGGTCTCACCTATCATTTTTTTAAACCAATCTTATCCCCACACCCACCACGCTCACCATCCATCCGCGCAGTAAAAACACCATTTGCGACGGTGCAGGGGAGGCGGCCTACCCCTTGCGACCTTCTCCACCGACTTTGGCAGCGGCGCCGGCATGGCCCTCACCAAGCGTGCGGGCCCTGCCGGCATGAGGGGCGGCGACCTTCCTATTCGCAACTTCTCTGTAGCCGCGACATGGTGGTCAGCATCCTGCCGGGGCACCAAGGACTGCGCCGGAGCCCAGCCAGCCAGCCCTCCTCCTCCCTGAGTCGTCGTCGCAGCCCTTCTCCTCTTCCCCGGCCTTCCTTGCGAACACTATGGTGCCACCAAAAAGGCTTCGGCCCTCAGCGGAGTCCAACTGGGATGCGCCAAGACGTTGGTTGTGTCGTCTGCAAGATCGACGGGAGTTACCCCCAGCGGCGCTGAGCTTCGGGAGCACCCACTTCGGCGGCAGCGAGGAGCAAAGGGCGCCGCCTCCGCCATCCCCAAGGACCCACCCGCCCCGATGAGCAAGTGGTCGTTAAGTCGTCATGGAGGTGGTGCACTCCAGCCTTGACCTGTCGCCCATCTCCTTCGCTCCCGTCCGTGGACAAGCTCTGCCTCAGCGGGGCCAGCGATGGACTCGGGTGGAAGCCCTACCTCTACTACGCGTGCGAGGTTCTGCAAGAATGGCAGCAGTTGCAGGTTCGTGCACGCCACAGTGATGTTCATATCCCATCGTTGTGCTAGACATCGTCGCCCTCCGGCAGCAGGTTCGTGCACGACGGACCACGCGACAGCGCTCCTCGCGGGATGCGTGTCCGTGCGCCGCGCCTCTGAGCTCCACGCCGCAGCAGTGCACACCAGTGTCAATCACAACAAAGTCATCGACTTCCGCCTCCAGCGCGAGTACGCCACGTCCGGCACCTAGGCCTCACCGTGGCGCTCCTTCACCGCACGCCCGACCCGACCGCCATCTTCAACACCTCTGCCATCCACACGCACTCATCCCGCGGCCTCCACCTTGCACCGCTGATGCTCCTCTCCGACATGCTGTCCCATGGCCTCCACCCCACGGCGCACACCCGCTCCACCTACCTCTCTAGTTCCTGCCTCTTCTCTTCCCGGCCTGCCACCCCCACCATGGGCGCAGGGGCTGGCGTCCCGACCGCTGTGCGGGCCGCTACTCTGCTCCGATGGTGGCGTGGTGGGCTCGGTCGTCAGCGGGTCGGATCCGGCCCTTCCTCCCTCCGTCGTGGGTGCATACCTCGGAGGCCGTGCCCACGAGGTCCAGCTTGTCCACACCCCGTCGGTGGACATGCATGCGTGCGTTGACCCAGCACTGGGGCTGCTGCGAGCGTGGGTGTGAGATTTGGAGGAGAGAAGCGGTGCCTGAGAATTTGGCAGAGGGAAGGGTTTCCTGAGAATTTAGAGGATGATTTACATGCTACTACTGCGGCGGATTTTTCATTCAAAACTACTATATTTACCAATGAAGCTTTACCGGCTTTTTACCGGCTTTTGTTGCAGTCAGCCTTACTCGCCTTCGCCAGCCTATCTCTCATGCATATGACTCCGTCTTCATATTGTTACCGACAAAGAGAGACGTGTTCCCGTGCGCATACTACCACTTATAATTTTTCTAAGTGGAATAAAGCACCACCCCCTTATTCTCTCGTTGGTTTTGTCAAGCTTTTGTCACTACTTACAACTCCAGCAGTTTGTCAAACTAACTTGGCATCCATCGAATTTTGGCTAAATAAGAAAAATTAGCCTCCAATAGTTTGACAAACCAACTTGGTAAAAATGGAAACTTGTCAAAACTCACCTCCCCATATGGAAATATATGCGTGCTGATCTGGTTTGGCATCAAGGTGACCAAGCCAGGTGGAAGGGTGAACAAAAAAATAAAAAGTAGAGAAGTATTCCTAATATAAGTTTTCAAGAGTGGAAGGGCATAAACATAATTTTGTTTCTCTTCTACGATCCCTTATGTAAGTTAGATATGGATTTGGCAAGTGAATTATGTCAAACTATTGGAGATGAACTCATTTTTTTACTTGGCATATCTTTTTTTTAAGAAGGATACTTGTCATATCTTTTAGAAGTTATCAAAACACAAGATTTATAAAATAAATTGTCAAACTCTTGGAGATGCTCTACACTATACGCAAGGTAGTTCTAGGAAATTTAAGTCATTGGTCTCATCAAGTAACTATCTAGCTACAGCTATAGAATTATCAATTCGACACTAGTGTTTGTAAAGATAACTTGATCAAGCCAATGGTTTTAAAAGGTCCTAATTAGCGTAGCAACATCGCCTTCCCTAGCACGTACATGCATGTGTTCTACACGTGGAGACAAGTGAGAAAAACTTGATCTGAGAAAGGCCAACTACATACGGTTACCTATAAAACTTGTGGATGCACAAAATGTGCAATTATTTGTTATAACATCCCACATTTTGGAAGTATTTGTATTTGATTTTCCATATTTTCTCTATCCGATTCCATGTTCGTATTCGACAAAAATGTGAACTATCCGACACTATCCGTATCTGTGTAGAATAAAGTAGTGATAAAACCATCTAAAACTTATTTGGATGACTAATTAATAATTACAAAATGATGTTAATGTAATATTATTGCCTAAAAATAATGTACATCATCTAAACTATTAAAAATATCTAATAAATAATTATGTTATTCTAATATTAGTAGTGATATACAAAAATAAATTTTAGTATGGCTATTAAAATGTATTATATTATTTTTAATGAACAAATTGTATTTACTCACTAGTAGTAACATATGTTTTAACTCATCGATAAAAAATCTATCTGTTTTGTATTTGTATCCAATAAGATTCGTATTCAAATATATTTGATAAGATTTATAGTCATATTTAAGATTTGAATTAAAATATGATAAATATTGACATCTGAATCCGAATTCGAAGGTATCTGATCTGAATCCATCCTTAGAGCAACTCCAACAGCTATAGGTGGCCAAACGGGCCTGGCCCGCTGGGCCGGCACTAGCACGACCCGATTTGGCACGACACTAGCACGGCCCGGCCCGACGGCCTTAGTGCTAGTGCCTGGGCCTCAAAGTCGGCCCGCGGCACGACCCGAAGCACGACACGGCTAATGGGTCGGCCCGTTAGCGGCACGATGCGCGGGCCGCGCACGCGGCACGACAGCCGTTGATCCATCCGATCGTTGCCATCCGACCGTTGGAGCTCCGCTGCGCCTGGGCTATATAAGCCGCCTCCCCCCCGGCCGGATCAGAAAACCTAACACTAATTCATTTCGCCCCCCCCCCTCTCGCTTGACGCTCGCCGCCGCACTCGTCGTCCTGTCTCGATCTCCTCCTCTCCTCTCCTCTCTCGATCTCCTCTCATCTCTTGCATCCGGTGGCCTTGCGCCGTCGGCGGCTCGGCACTGGCACACGGCATGGCCGTCTCGCCCCGTGATTTCGATCTCGGGCAGACGATGTAGCATCATCCTCTCCTTGTCTCCGCCGTCGTCTACCTTGCCGTCGCCGGTATCCGGCCACTCTGGTGCTCCGGATCCAGGTCCGTCGAGGAACCAAGGGGCTGGATCCACTCGTCGTTGTCGTCGCCAATATACCTGGTGCTCCAGCCGCAAAGGTACGAGAAAACCCTACCCTAGATTTCTAGATCTATCCTATTTTCTTGTATTTGATGTGCTTTTAACCCAAGATCTTGCTTGTTGCCTTGCTTGTGCAGCTGTTGAGGGACTAGGTCGCCGGCTAGCGACGATGGATGGCTCCGACGATGAAACGGTTGAGATCGGGATGAACGAGGAGCGGCGGTTGTGCGGACTAGCCGGAGATGATGACGATGATGACCTGCTGGAGGACCGCGAGGCGCTGTTCGGCCATCGCGTTGATGATCCCATCGACGTCGGCGGCGAGGGCGCCGAGCCAAATGGCGCTGAGCCAGATGGCGATGAGCCTGGCTCGGAGGAGCCTGGTGCGAAGCGCAAACGTCCCTCTACTTCTCCTGTCTGGGATGATTTCCAGAAGCTCACCAAGGTTGTGAATGGTAGGGAGGTCAGTTATGGTGCCCGCTGTCTTCATTGCTCTAAGGAGTACTCTGCCCTTTCTACTGGTGGCACTGGTCATCTTTCCCGCCACCTTAAGACTTGTGTTAAGAAGCGTGAAAAGTCTCGCATGACTCAGTCTCAGATCTCTTTTAATCCTGATGGTAGTATGCGTAGTTGGGACTACTGTCCTCTTGTTGCTCGTTCTCAACTTGTTTGATTGATTGCTAGACTTGATATTCCTATCTCCATTGGTGAAACTGATACTTTTGAAGAATACATAAAAATTGCCCATAATCCTAGATTTTCTAGAGTGTCTAGGCAAACCACCACTAGAGACATTGCTAAACACTTCACTGAGTGTAAGACTAAGCTTGTTGAGACCCTTGGTGGTTCATCTGTTAATTGTGTGTGTCTCACCTCTGACATTTGGTCTGGTAATGCCAAAGAGGACTATCTTAGTGTTGTTGCTCACTACATAAATTCTGATTGGCAACTAGAGAAGAGGGTTCTAGGTCTTGTTCTTATTGATGAGTCCCACAGTGGACAAAACATTACTGATCGTGTTGCATCTGTGCTTGCTGATTATGGTTTGTCTGAAAAAGTGTTTGCTGTTACTTTAGACAATGCTTCATTTAATGCTTCTGCAATGCAAAAACTGAGACCTATACTGTCTAAATACCTTGGTTTTGAGGTTATTGATGATCCTCAAACTTCAGCATCTACTGAGGAGAACTATTCATCTAATGCTATTAATTCCATATTCTTGCATCGGTGTTGTGCATGTCATATTATCAACCTGATTGTTAAAGAGGCTCTTGTTGCTCTTAAACCTTTGATAGAAACCTTTAGAACTGCAATATCTTGGTTAAATTCATCTAATCAGAGAATTGCTGCATATAAAAGTTACTGCATTGCAACTGGTGTTAGGCCTAGAAAGTTTCAGCTTGACATGGATGTTAGGTGGAATTCTACCTATCTAATGCTTAAGCATATTTATCCTCACAAGCAAAATTTCAGTACTTTTATGCAGGCTCAGTATCCTAGGGGTGAAGGTGAGTCATTCTTGTTAACTGATGAGCATTGGGCTGTGGCAAAAAAGTGTTATCATTTCTTAAACTGTTTTATGATGCCACAGTTGCATTGTCTGGTGTGTATTATCCTACATCACCACTTATGATTCATTATCTTGTTAAGATTGCTCTGCACCTGCAAACTTATGCTAATGATTGTCACATTAGATCTGTGGTTCAACCCATGATTGACAGATATAACAAGTACTAGAGGGACATACCTATACTTTATGCTTTTGCATTCATCTTGGACCCTAGAGCTAAAATGAAAGGTTTTACTAGGGTGCTTAGAAGGTTGGGTGTTCTCACTGGTACAGATTACAATACTTATTTGATCACCACTAGAGCTAAGCTGACTGATGTCTATAACAAGTATGATGCTAAATATGGTGCTGTTAGGTTGAAGAGGGCTGACCCTCTAAACCTGTCTGGTAAGTCAAGATCTGCTTGGGATGAAATATATGATGATGGTCCTGCTTCTTCTAGTTCTTCTTTGCCTTGTGGTGTTTTGCCTCGGTATTGTTAACATGTCCGGTGATACATCCGCAACTTCTCTCGTCGCATGCGGTAAGGTCCTTGTCCTCAGCCTCCACTACTTCGAACCTGTTTCCTACTTGACCGTGACACCGTCGCCCATTTGTCCGATGACTTCAACATCTTGGACTGGTGGCATCAACATAAACTTACATATCCAGTTCTCTCTATCATGGCTAAAGATATCTTGACTGTCCCTGTCTCTACAATATCATCAGAATCTACCTTTAGTATGACTGGCAGGATCATTGAGGAGCGGCGGAGGAAGCTCAGGCCTGACATGGTGGAGATGCTGACCTGCATCAAGGACTGGGAGGCGGCAGAAGCAAGACTTCAACAGGCTGTGGAGGACAAGGAGCTTGAAGAAGCATTTGAAGGCCTTTTCCTAGATTAGTTCAGCAGTTAAGTATCATTTATGTAATGGGTCTGTAATATTTAGAGACTTATGGTCCTGCTGTGCTGGACATGGACTTGGTTGATGTAAGAGAAGACAATGAACTCTTTATTGGGGGCTTGGCTGTACTCTTTTCCTGTCTAGGGTTTCTCACAAGGGTGAGTTTTACCTAGATAGGTTTTTAATGAGGCAGCCATTGCACAAGCTCCTAATTAAGTGCTATTTTGTTAACTTCCTTGTGTTTGTGTCTGTGATTGCTCTTTTGAAACTGTGGTTGTCTTTGAAATATTGTGCATGAAATTCTGTTAATTTTGATGTATGTTTGACATGTTAGTGCCTCTTAGTGCTAGGGCCGGCACGGGCACTATAGTGCCTTTGGCATGGCACGACACTACCTCTTGGCCATAGTGTCGTGCTAGTGCCTGGACTTCGGCACGGCGGTACTAGGTGGCACGACACGACTAATCCGTCGTGCTGATTAGTGCCGTGCCGCTTAGTGCCATGCCGAGTCGTGCTAGTGCCGTGTCGTGCCGGCGCGGCCCGTTTGGCCACCTATACCAACAGCCATTCTGTAACTCATTTTGTATTGGTAAAAAAATGAAGGAAACCATGAAAACCTTGTTTCTAATAGCCTCGACAAAATAGTAGTTCGCAATCTTCCTCGCCATCTGCCCCCGTCCGCTTGCGAGGTTTGGTGAGACCTAGCACCTCGCAATCTCATCTTTCCTCGCAAATCGATCTCTGTCGCCCCTGCTTCCTGCGCCAAATTGAGCATTCCGGGGGAGGTGCGGTGTGAGCTCCCGGCGGCGGAGGTGCGAGCTCTCAACAGAGAGAGGAGCAAACTCCCGGCGGTGCGCGCGTGGGCTCTTGGCGGCAGAGGTGTGAGCTATTGGCGGTGAAGGTGCAAACTGACGGCGGAGGTGTGAGCTCCCGGTGGAGATGCGGCGTGGGCTCCTAGCGGCGAGCAGTAGTACCTGCGAAAGGGGCGTCCCCAGAGCTCCCACGTCGGCGCCATCCCGCTCCTCGTCGGCGGAGACGAAGTGGATCTTGGGGGCGACGACGGCAATGGAGTGGAGGGGAACGAGAAGGTTGGAGATGGAGAGGATGAGGCCGGCATGAGGAGATAGGAGATGAGAAATGATAAGGTGGGAGAAGAAAGAGAGATGACAGGTGGGTCTCACGTGTTAGTGAGTGGTTTGTGGGATTTGGAAAATGAAAAACAACTAATAATTTTGAAGGTTCCTATTTTACATTCAAATTTAGTAAAAAAATTAGTATGTTGGAGTTGTTCTTAGCCATAAGCAATGTGGGTGGACAAATCTCCGTCAGTCATCTGCGTGGAGCATCCGATCCGCAGCAACGAACACGTAGCATTACCGGAGAGACGGAGAGGCTCTGTATCCTTAAAGCTACAGTATCTTTGTTGCTTTGCTCTTTTGAGCACAAGGTAAAGGTAGCTAGCTACAGTGTCCTTCCTCCGCTGCACGTGTGGTATGGTGTGTCAGTGTGTGCCGACACGCGCTTTCGGGAAGCCGCAAACAGTCTCTCTTTGCTTTTGTAAAATAAAATCAGCTTCGTTTTTTATATTTATTTTACCGTGATTTTGCAAAAATTTCGGGAAGCCGCAAGCAGTCTCTCTTTGCTTTTTGTAAAATAAAATCAGCTTCGTTTTTTTATATTTATTTTACCGCGATTTTGCAAAAATATATGGTCTGTCACAAATTTTACAAAAATATACATCTGCCGCCGTGGCCCACAGCGTCAGGGACCTAACACTGTGGCCCACGGCGGTAGAAGCCGCTAGGAGTGGGCCCAAACCCTTAACGCCGCGGGCCACTACGTTACCTTCCTGACGCCATAGGTCACGGCGTTAGGGGCCTAATGCCATGCGTCAATGTGGCCCTGAGCTAACGTCGTGGCCCACGGCGGTATCTGTTCCTTGCCGCCGTGGGCTGCAGCGGTAGGATTTTTTTTAATTTGGATTGTTGAAGGATTGATAAAACGACGAACCATTACCCTAACTTTAGATAAACGATTACAACATTTGCAATGGCACCTGCGACACAATTACCTTAACTTTGTGCCACTGCTGGTAGTCCTAACCTGCTTTAGGGAATTTAGATAAACGATTACAACAATTGTAGTCTAGTTGTACGAATAATACTCGGAGAACCCGGACATCATAGACCCGCCGGAATGCTGGGAGGGCATGTAGTACCCCGACGGGGGTGGAGTTGGATCAGATGGTGGTGGGGGTGGAGTTGCTGGTGGAGTGTTGTCCTTTTTTTCGTGGCATGGACAACAACAGTACTCATCCTCATAGTCGGTGTTCGTCTTCACCACCATTGGTCCGGTCACCGGTCCGTCGTCGCCGTTGGTAGATGTCGGATCTAGAGAAGCCAATGACGACACGAGTTCTTGCCTCAGGTTGAAGATGACAACATCCTCGAGGTAGTTGATATACTCTTGATACGGGTGAATAGCTGGGGGATCCACCCATTGCACGAACCCGCAGTTATCTGGTTGTTCGGAGTACTGCAGAAACCGTGATTACATTAGTAAATCATAAAATGATGAAGGACAGAGGTCATGGATTTTTTGTCTACCCATGCTCGTGAGAAATGCCAGAAGCGGCGACCAGAGTTGTCCCATCCCTGATGAACCTGCATCACACAGAACTCACTGTGTGCACACCTTGGCCAGTTCACCGTTTGATTTGGTGCGTACTTTCTAACATCACGCATGGATTTGAAATCTCTCTTGTCTAAGACCGGAAAATTGGTGTTGAACTCTGGATCTTGCTGGCTCCACAGTGCTGGACCGATGGAGTCATCATCATCAGCCCCAGTCCAGGAACTCATTGTTGCTTGTTGTGTTGTGAAGTGAGACTGGAGAAGAGTACTCACGTATATGTAGGCACAGACTGGATGGTGGGCCATTCGATCCGGGGAAAGAAAATGGCTAGTGACTCAAAGGAAACACACCCTAGTACTAACTACACTGTTTAGTACAGTGACTCACAAAAAACACACCCTATGTGTTCAATATTTGGAGCAGTTCACAGAAAACACAACCTAGTACGAGTTTACTGTTCGCATCTGAAATTCATCTTAAATCAAGTTCTTAAAGATACAACCCGACTCTAGAGAATGATGAAATGAAATCATATTTTTTTATGGATACAATAGCACTCGACGTTGAGTACTCTACGTCTACTGGGTACAACGGAGGTATTTCCCCTTCCTCATAGCATCCGGCCCAGCTTTCTTAGCCCAGCGAGCTCTGTCCCTCTTCCTCTCTCTATCTGCTTCACGGGCCGCAGCCGCTTCACGTTCTTTGATCTCCCGCCGAATGCAAATTTCCTCCTGCTGCTCCTTACGTTTTTGTTCTTGTTTTTCTACCTCAACCATACTTTGCCACCTCTCACGTGCAGAACGACCCGTCTCCTCGTGACGTAACGCTTGTCTTGTTCGGACTGCTCACAATCTAGCCACTGCATAAAATCACATAGAGGAGGTGGAGTCTTTTTTCAAAGACAAGTTAGCACATAATAAAATAGCAATCTCATAATATTTATTTAGTAATTTAGTTAGTTCTTACTTTTGGTCTAACATTGCGACATGGTGGGAGGGGTCATGCTCGTAGTTCTCGCACATGAAGAACCTCATCTCGTAGCGGTACCCGAGAATGTTGCACTTGACAAGCTTACAATTGTCACCGCAATAGCACATAGGAGTGTGGATCCCCTTTGGCACCTCAACCTTGTCCTTCCTACTGGTGAGGAACTCCAAATCCAACTCAGTACCCATTGAAGCCATTGAAAGTCTAAAAAACATATGAGAAATATGATAATTCATTACTTGTTTCATTTGAAATTATAGAACAAAACATAACCGGATATGATAAGAAATTCGACGGCAAGAATAAAACAGCAAGCAAATGAAAAGGTAGTTCAATTATTACAACACGACAACATGCATAAGTTCAAATATTACAAGACCTTGCAAGATAAAATTGTTCAAATATTACAAGACGACAACATGCACAAGTAGTTCAATTATTACAACACGGTAGCACAAACAAGTACGATCACTGCATTCGTTCGTTGTAGCGACTGGAACGACGTCCACGTGCACTAGATGAAGGTGGTGTAGAAGTGGCAGTGGAAAAGTAAGATGCTTCGGTGCATTTCTTGTAGGAGTGTCCAGGATTGTTGCACTTGGAGCATATCTGCCCCTGAGGTCCTGCTTCAGCCTCATCCATGTTGTTCCTAATCCTCTTCTTCTTGCGTCGACCGACACCTTAACACATGGCTAGATATGGATTTGGTATGTACATCGCACTGTCTTTGGGGTCTTGAGTGAAAGTTTCAAGATGCAGGCAACCCTCAATAGTGTGGTTCCAAGTGTCTAGAACGGTTTGCTTCAAAAAGTATTTAGGCATGTAGCGGCCCCAATGCTGATTCTTTGTTGCAAGGCATGCAGCGATCACATGTGAGCAGGGGTAGTGTAGGAGCTGTGGCTTCTGGCAAGAGCATGAGCATGTATGATTCCCAATAACTGTTTTCTGTATTGTTATTTCACCATTGGCCTTTTGTGATTTGGACTGACAACTTATCTGATATTTCCATTGCACTTTATCGCCAGGCTCACGACGTAGAGGTTCTGGGTAAGTTCTATGACAGAGAGCAGCCTTCTGTTTTTTGTTCAAGTAATCAGTCATCCATGTTGAATACACCTTGTGAGGGTCCTGCATTGCTGCATGTGCTGCATTAGCACGCTCAAGAAAGTACTTCATTGTGCGGTACGAGAAGAACTCAATGATACCAACAAGAGGTTGAGCTCTGGCACCACGTAAAACAGCGTTGTAGACCTCAACAAAATTTGTTGTCATTATCCCATGCCTCACACCTCCATTATCAAACAGGAGGGACCATTTCTCCTTAGGCTCATTCTGAATCCACTGGCTGAAGGTCTTCACAGCACGTCCCCTTCTCCTTCTGACATTTGGAGCATCTAGCCCAACATCCTCCAGCGAAACTGGCTCTTCCCCGGGTTCAGTACTTACAGGCTTCTTAGCTATCTCTTATGATGCTTTCTTCGTCAGATCATCTAATTTTTGCCACAAGTCGAAGGATTTTTTCTCCTGATTGGTCGAACATAGGCGCTTGAACAATTTTGTAAGTTCTTTGTTCTTGAACTGGCTATGAAAGTTTGCTCCCATATGCATCATGCACCACCTGCTATGCACATCTGGCCATTGTGCTGCTCTGTAACGCTCTTGACTACCTTCTTTGATGTCATTAATGGCCTGCAAAATACCTTTGTGTCTATCGTGTATCACACACACGTCTGATACATCTCCCACCACCATCTGCTTCAATCTCTCCAGAAACCAATACCAACTGTCACCATTCTCTCCCTCTGCAAAAGCAATTGCCAATGGCAACAACTGATTGTTGCCATCTGCAGCCACAACTATAAGGATTGTGCCCTTGTATTTTCCTGTTAGGAATGTGTCATCTATGCAAATAACTGGTCGACAGTGTTTGAATGCAGCAATAGCAGGACCTAATGCTAAGAATGCCCGCTGCAAGACTTGCTTCGCTGGCCTTGATACATGATCATAAGCCTTGATATTATAATAACTACCAGGATTTAGCGTGGCAATTGTGTTCAGCAATCGAGGCAGATTGTCATAGGATGCTTCATAAGTTCCCCACCTCATCTCCATTACCTTCTTTTTTGCCATGTATGCCTTACCATAACTTATGTGATACCTAAATTTCTCCTAAATTGCCAAGATAATAGACTTAGGCTCAAAAGCAGGATTTTCCACAATCTTAGCAAACATCTGGCTAGCCACAAAACCAGATGACAAATTACGATGGCTTGCATCCAGCTGCTCAATTACACAAGTGTGATCCACAACAGATTTCATCTCCCAATAATTTTTCCACTTGCCCTTGGAAGCATACACTCGAAAAAGACAGTTGGACTTCAGACATTGTACATCATATATATGTGGAGAACTCTTCACTACCCTGAACTCTCTCTGCAGAGTAAGGGTGGACCACCTCTTCACTGCATCCTTCACCTCTACTGCAGCCTTATACATGGCGCCAATAGAAACTGCATTTTCTCAATACTCTCAGGCCACATTCTCACCAGCATTGACAGATAGCTGTGAGAAATTGTAAATGTCCCTATCCCTTGGAACTAGCAGGTCATCTGTCGGTGTTTTAGACCGGCAACCTATGTTGACGGATAAAAGACGTATCCCTCTACGATCCGCAAGCGTACAGACCCCACACCTTTTTCACCACGGGATTCCCAAGGTTCTTGTCAATCCGCGGAGCAAGGGGATTACAAGCGTTCGATCAACAACGACACACTAGCTACTAAAACCCTAACTTACTATTATACTAGAAAACGACTAAACTACACTAGAGAGAATGATTAAGATATCAAGGTAGAAAACACTCGCCCACGGGTCTATGATACTAGAGCATGCAATCGCTTAAAGACATGAAAACCAATCTAATCTATCGGGGTTGTGACCACGGTTTCGCCCTTTCCCTCCTCTCGTACTGTCACTACGCGAAGGTATTCATGACTAGACCTTTGATGGACACGGCGCATTGAATGGATCCAAGGAAGCATTGAGGCCTTACTTCCTTTACGGCAAGGTAGCTAACCTTAAGCATTAAAGTATATTCAACACAAGATGATAGACAGATAATCCGACAAAGTGCGATTACATCTCAATATCGATTACAACCCATGGACGAATGAGAAGATTACCCCATCAAGGTGCTGATCATGGCACCGTTGATCATGGTTTCCCTTCCGCCGGTGTCTTCCTTCTTCTCCACGAGAGGGTGCTTTCTTCGAGGTGGTTGATCTCCCGCCGGAGATCCTCCTCCTCTCTCTCTAGCTTGTGGATGGCCTTCTGGTGCGAATGACTCCTCTCCTGGGTGTTGGCAGCGCCTCAGGGCTTTTAGGGTTGAAGATCCCTCGAGGGCAAGGAAAACAGGACCGAACCGGTGCCGGAACTGGGCTGGGCCGGCCGGCCTCGGCCGGCCGGCCCAGGCCCAATTCGGCCCGGTTCGGTCGCCCCTTTTGCTCCGTGGGTCCTCGCGCACTTATGTACTTTGCCCCCTCCACTTGCATGATTTTGATGTTGTTATCCTCGCGTCCAAGATGGAAGCTCTCTTCGCATGAAGTTTGATCTTTTACGCTTCAATCCCCAGGGGTGTTCCTCGTATCACTTCGGTCCTCGCCACCATTGGAAGTGATTTCATCAAGCTCATGAACACGAACAAGACTCCGTGAATGCTCCTTTGAACTTGTTGCGAATCCGTCCTTTATGTCCATGTTTTCCTACATAAACACAACACTTCCAAATGCATGCACAAAGATGAACTTGTTATATGATTAGTGTGCCTAGTGGCGGGTTAGTTCCATAATCAAATCCAAACCAAAGTGTAATGAACATGCTAGGTGCACCAAAATACACCGTCAACAACCTACTAAGGGGAGTACCCGAAGTAGATGAATGTGGCCTCGCCGAGATCGGTAACTCGAAGGAAGAGACACGTGGCACACAATTTAGACAGGTTCGGGCCGCGAGGTGCGTAATACCCTATGTCTTGTATGCTGTGTAGCTCTGGATTGATTAGATGCGATTACAAGATGGTGCAATCTTAAGCCGTGAGAGAGAGAGGGGTCCCTGCCTCGCCTTATATAGTCCAGGAGGCAGGGTTACAAGTCGGTTCAGGGAGAGAGTACAAGTCGAGTACGTCTAGGAGTCCTCTATACAGTGCGGGACGTGTACAGCTTCCTATCCGAATACTTCTCCTCTGTAGTCTTGTGCTTCACGCCAGCAGGTGCTGTGCAGCGCAAGTCGGGTAGTCCTAGGGGGCCACCGAGTAGTCGGTCCTGGTACCCACCGAGGTAGTGGGCCCAGGGAGGTCCATAAGACAAGCCCCCGAGTACTTTGTAGTCGAGAAGGATAGCTTTGAGTAATCTTGACGGCCTTAACGAGTAGTCCTCAAGCGTCCCCGAGTACTACAAGTCAAAAGTCCTCAAGAGTAGTCGAAGCATCCCGAGGCTGGAATGTACTCCAGCTGACATTTGAACAATCCTGAAGTCTTCTCAAGTAGTCCCAAGCGTCCTCGAGTGCCGCTCTTGAAGGTCTTCAACAATGCCCGTGTTGTCTTGAAGCCGAAACTGATATGGAAGTGCGATTGCAAAATCGCACTCCATATGGAGTAGCCCCCGAGCCTTAGGTTGAGTTGCAGAATCTTGCTGAGGGTCCATCTGAAGTTTTGGTAAGAATATCCCTAAAAATCCCGAGAAAAAACTGAAGGACACGTGGCACGGAGCCCCCGAGCCTTGAGTCGAGTACTTCCTCTCGAATTGAAGGGTCATCTTGTAAAATGTGTCCTGAGTTGCTCTTGAGTCTTGTTGCTACCCAGGAAGTCGAGTAGAAGTAGCCGAGCCCCCGAGATGAGGCGCGTCGACTAGTAGAAGTTGAAGAGTCAGGCGCCGCCGCTGAGTCAGCCAAGCGCAGACTTATCCATCCTGCCGTTGGAGGGGCCGCCGTTGACTTATAAATAGAAGACAAAACCCTTAGGTTTTTTCACGCCACACATTCGCAGCCATTCCAGCAGATCTAGCCAGAAATCACCGCTAGTGTGCACTGCCGCCGTTGAGAGGATTGTAGATCCGAGCGCGCCGCCGTAGGAAGCCACCGCTGTAGCCCCCGAGCGAATGCGCGTGAAGACACCTTGCACTTGGAGAATGAAGCCCTCACCGTCGAAGACCGTGAAGGCCTCCGGTGGAAAGAAGAGGGCTCGTGAGGAGGCCGCCGGATCTGCTGCGGGGACATCGCCGCCGGTGTCTCTGTCGCGACCAGATCCAAATCGCGAGTGGAAGAAGTCCCAAGCCAAGACCGAAGATCTGCTAGCCCTTCTCAACAGTGGGTTCTTGCGGGAGAAGGAGGTGGACATGTGGAGAGCCGCAGGGGATCCGTACCCCATGGAGAAGAACCCAAATGAGATTCTGATGTTCACCCGGTTCGCGGAGCGCAGACTGTCTCTCCCGGCCAGCGACTTCTTCAAGGGGCTGCTGGGGTACTACGGCATCGAGTACCTCAACCTCAACCCCAACGGTATCTTCCACACCTCGGTCTTCGTACATTTCTATGAAGCTTTCTTGGGGATCAAGCCCCATTGGATCTTGTTCCGGAAGTTCTTCCGGGTGAAGCCCCAGCCCAGCGCCAGCAGTCCCCGAGTAGTCGGAGGAGCTAGGATCCAGATAAAGGAGGACGCCGCAGAGCAGTACCTCTCCTACAAGTTGATTGACTCCAACCAGGATTGGAAAGTGAAGTGGTTCTACGTCACGAACCACCGCCCGGAGTTGCCGAAGCCAAGCGGGAAGCAGCCCAAGCACCGGTCGTGGTGGAACTCGGAGCCGACGATGCAAGAAGGTCTCCAGTTGCCCGAGCTGCTGGCGAAGATCAAGGCGCTGAGAGAAGCCGGGCTGAGGGCCGAACATGTGGCTTCAGTTTCATGAAGTGAAGGGTGCAGCCGCTGATGGCCCGCGACACCCTAGGATATTAGTACACCGGTGACGACGACATGTCGCGGATGCCCGGTGATGAAGTCGACGACGACATTGTTGATAGGCTGGGCAGGATCTTCAAAGATATGCCGGCGTACACGCCGTGCCCTGTAACCGAGTACTCCGCCGCGCGCCCACCAAATAAGGTCAGTAGCCGTTCCCATTATCGAGTACTCATTACTGAAGAGTAGTCGTGCTGACGAGTTGTGCTTCTTGCAGGATGACTTGGCGAAGTTCGTCTCCGAGCTGGCGTCACCTCCTCAACTTGTCGAGGTCCCAGAGGAAGGGAAGGCCAGGGCCAAGGAGCGGCGCGAGATTGGCGAAGGAGATGACACAGTTGTCGTCGAAGACACGTCCGAGGAGGACGATGATGAGGAGACGCTCCAGGAGCGCTTCCAGCTGCGGTCGCGGTTCAGCCGCCCTGGATTGCTGCATATACCTCTCGTTCAGGATCAGCCAACTAGCCTGGAGGCTAGCTTGCCCGCGCCGCCAAGGAAGCCGCGCAATGTGGCCCGCAAGCACGTGGCCAAGAAGTTGAAGGTCACGGAGACCACGTCCCAAGAGGTAGGCCATCTTGAGCAGACTAGTCGAGTACTGATGTCTCGATGTTGTGTGTTGATGACGAAGTTTCCTTGCTTGCAGGAGATGCCGCCTTCCGGCCCCGTTGAGCAGGGTGACGATGGTGATTGGGACACAGTGGGGGAGCCAGCTAGGGGTAGTCGTAGCCCAGCCCCCACCGTAGAAGAGCTCTTGGCGCAGATGGAGCGCCAGCCCCCTGTTGCTGAGGGGAGCACACAACCGGCCGCTGCTGCCACTGAAGAGGCAGCGACTACTGAAGCGCGGGAGGAGGCGCCTGCCGAGGCGGGACTGGTCGACATCACCAGTATCCTCGGCGCCCCAACCGTGACGGTGGTCCGATCGAGCTTGTAAGTGTTGATCCTTCCCGAGTAGTACATTGGATGTGGTAGTTGTACTAGGTTGACAACCAGCTTGTATACTCTGCAGGAAATCGACGGACCTGACCTGGGAGGGGGATGAACCCGCCATAGCGGTGGCGGAAGAGGAAGCCGCGCCGCCCGCTGAGGAGTCCACTCCCGCCCCTCAAGCAGAGTCCGAGGCGCCGGCCGCGGAGGCTACGTTGCCTGAGGCCAGCGTCATTGAAGGTGAGTACTCTGCTCAGGTGCAAGTAGCCCCGAAGAGTAGTCGTAGCCGCCAGGTATGACTGATGTAGTTGTCGTTTGATGACAGGTGCTGAAGCCGAGGGAAGCGATATCTCGTCGGCGGTGCCCATTGAAGACGTGACACCGGAGACTCAGGGAGCTGCCGGAGGAGCCCCTGAGCCGGTGGAGGTGGCCGTCGGAGAAGCCGCCGCGATGACTGGAGGAGAAGGCGGTGACGCACTGCCAGAAACCGCTCTGGAGGTAGTCGTGCACTCGCCAGAGATCTAGGACGCGGAGCCAATCCGCTCGACGCCAATGTCCGAAGCCGCGACGAGTAGTCGTGGCGGGATCGAGTTGTTGACGGATGATCTTGTCGACCCGGCGATGGTAGCTCGGCACCTGGAGGCGGTGTGCCAGGCCGAGCAATGGATGAAGGTGAGTAGTCGACACCCTTGAGTAGTCAATCCTTTAATGTTGAGTACCCATTTGACATGTGTTGTCTGTTGCAGGACGTCGTGGAGAGGTCCCGCCAGAAGTCCAACATGCTTCAAGGATATAGCGACGTAGTACTCCGGGCAAAAGCCTTAGAGGAGCAGCTCGTGAAGTCTCGGAAGCACGCCGCCACGATGCAGTCGAAGCTAGACACCGCCTTCGCCCAGTACCACAATGACATTCAAGATATGCAGGCGAAGAGCGACGATCTGGTGCGGAAGAACAAATCTCTCCGCAACAAGAATAAAGGTACGCGACCACCTTGTCGGGTACTTGTTGATGGTAGCTTGAGGTAGTCTGACCCACTTTGCCTTTGTTGATTGCAGAGCTTGAGACCAAGGTCGATCAGCTGAAGGCTTTAGAGACCGATCTGAAGAACCTCTTCTACCGAGAGCAAGAGGCCCGTCAGGTACTGGAGTACGATTATAAGGAGCTTGCTTACGAGTGCGACAAGCACATGGAGCTCCGTATTGCATCAGATCGTGACCTCGTCAACTGTTACAAATCCTTGCAGAAGCTGAACGAGGACTGCGAGAAGCTGTGGGCTCAACTCAAGGAACTCGAGGAAGCCGCGCTCCCCATCGCGAGGCTACTGGTGCCTCACCCTGGCGGTCCGAAGATAGCTCCACTGGTGGACCGGTTGAAGGAAGCCCCCAGCCGCCTGGCGACCTACGTCAAGCACTTGGTGAAGTCGATCCCCAACCAGGTTCTGGCCTTCATGAGGTCGTACTTCCCGAAGGCTCCTGTGGACGTAGTCGGCGACGGGCTAGCCGCCAACTGTACCGACGAGCAATATGCGGAGCTGCTGGAGCAGATGACGCCCATTGCTGAACAAGTCGCCGAGACGTTGAATCTCCAGTAGCCCTGTCAAGTTATCTCGTAGTAGTTATACATAAACAGTTGTAATGAACTTGTTTAAGTATGAATGAAGAAAAACTTCCATGAATGAGTACTCGTTATCGCGATCTGTGAGTGCGGAGTCCCATTGTGGAGTCGTCGCGAGTAGTCGTACTCGCCAGTAGTCCCATTGAGGGAGAAAGACAGTAAAGTAGTTCATAGATAATCAAACTTTATTACTAAAGAAGTACGTCTGGATGGCCAGAGCCGTTGTTACAGAGTAGTCGCCATGACCCGGAGGCCGCCTACGGCTAAGTAGTGCTAGGGCGTACATCCGCTTACAGCAGTAGATAAGTTAGTAGCCGTGTAGGCTGGATCTAGAAGTACATGGTCTCTCAGTAGACCGCTGCTAGAGTCCTTTGTCGCTCGTCGCAGCCCAAGATCCGTTAGTAGCCACATGGACTGGATCTTGGAGTGGAGTAGTCCGGAGACTAGAGCCTGGACCCGGAGGCTACTTACGGCGGAGGGGTCTTTGAGTAGTCGTATAGACTGAAGCCCCCGGAGTAGTCGTATAGACTAGGCGTAGAATCGACAGAGCTAGTCGATGTTCCACGAGTTGTTGACGTCTTCGCCTTCAAGCGTCTGGAGGCGGTAGGAGCCCGGTCCGCACCTTTGCAACTGTGAAGGGACCTTCCCAGGGAGAGCTGAGCTTGTGCAATCCTTCCGTGTTCTGGATGCGACGGAGGACAAGATCACCAACGTTGAAGGAGCGTTCCTTAACATTGCGGTCGTGGTAGCGTCGGATACCCTCTAGGTACCTTGCTGATTGGACGAGGGTGGCACAGCGAGCTTCTTCGAGTCCGTCGATGTCAACTCGTCTGCTGTCTTTAGAGATGCCTTCGTCATAGTGCTCCACTGCTGGTGAATCCCACATGACATCAGCAGGGAGGATTGCTTCGGAGCCGTAGACCAGGAAGTATGGAGATTGCCCCGTTGGCTTGGAGGGCTGAGTACGTAGCCCCCAGAGAGCGTTGGGTAGTTCCTTGATTCACTTGCCTCCTTTGGTGTTTGCAGCGTCGTGTAGCCGCTTTTTGAGAGCATCGAGCACCATCCCATTGGCGCACTCGACTTGTCCATTGGCCCGAGGATGGGCAACTGAGACATATCGGATGTCGATCCCGCTGTTCTCGCAGTATTCCCAGAACTGGTGGTTGTTGAAGTTGGATCCCAGGTCTGTGATGATGCGATGGGGTAGTCCGTAGCGATGTATGAGTTCATCCAGGAAGTCGAGTACTCTGTCAGCCTTGGGGCATGTAACCGGCTTGACCTCGATCCACTTGGTGAACTTGTCGATGGCCACCAATACTCTGTTGAATCCACCTGGCGCAGTTGGTAGTGGCCCAATCATGTCGAGCCCCCAGCAGGCGAAAGGCCAGGTTGGCGGTATGGTGACTAGCTTGTAGGTTGGGACGTGTTGCTGCTTGGCGAAGTATTGGCACCCTTGGCACCTTCTGACGAGTTCTTCGGCATCGCCCAGAGTTGTGGGCCAGTAGAAAGCTCGTCGGAAAGCCTTGCTGACCAGCGTGCGAGAGGATGCGTGGTTGCCGCAGACGCCTTTGTGGATCTCCTCCAAGATGTCATTGCCTTCTTGTCTTGGAACGCACTTCATGAGTACTCCGGAAGATGCGCCCCGCCTGTAGAGCTTGTCTCTGACGAGGACATAGGACTTGGCACGGCGGATGAGTTGCTCGGTCAAGTTCTTGTCCGAGGGAACCTTCTGCTCACTGAGGTAGTCGATGAAGGGCTGCCTCCAGTCCACGTCGATCATCATGACCTCCTGGCCAGCCGAGGGATGCGCTGGGTCAGTGGTCGATGGCGTCGGCTCCGGGATGGATGACGCGTGAAGCTTGTGCGAAGACACCCGCTGGTACTTGAGCGCGAGTAGAACCAAGCTTCGACAGGACGTCCGCTGCAACGTTGTTGTCGTGGACGACGTGGTGGAACTCGAGACCATAGAACTTGTTCTCGAGCTTGCGGACTTCTAGGTAGTAGGCATCCATGTTCTCCTTGTTGCGGTCCCAGGACTTGTTGACTTGGTTGATGACCACTGCGGGGTCGTCGTAGACTAGTAGCCGCTTGATGCCCAGTGAAGCTGCGAGGCTGAGCCCGTGTAGTAGAGCTTCGTACTCGACTTCGTTGTTTGAGACCTTCCAGAAGATCTACAGGACGTACTTGAGTTGTTCGCCCGTTGGAGAGATCAAGAGTACTCCTGCACCTGCGCCCTCGAGGTTGAGTGAGCCGTCGAAGTACATCACCTAGTGCTCTGGGCGCTCGGTTGGAGTAGGTAGCTGATTCTCGTGCCACTCCGCCATGAAGTCGACTAGTGCCTGCGACTTGATGGCTGTGCGTGGCTTGAAGTCGATGTTGAGGGCGCCGAGTTCGACCGCCCACTTGGAGATTCTTCCAGTAGCATCTTGGTTCCGCAGGATGTCGCCGAGCGGGTAGTCGGTGACGACGGAGATCGAGTACTCCTGGAAGTAGTGTCGTAGCTTCCGCGAGGTGATGAGCACTACGTACAGGAGCTTCTGTACTGGTTGGTAGCGTGCCTTGGATTCTGATAGGACCTCACTGACGAAGTAGACTGGGCGTTGGACTGGGTAGGCGTGGCCGTCTTCCTGCCGCTCGACGATGATGGCAGTACTGACCACGTGAGTAGTCGCAGCGAGGTAGAGCGGTAGCTGCTCGCCTTTGCGAGGAGCCGTGAGGACTGGTGGCTTCGATAGGAAGTCCTTGAGCTGGGCAAGGGCTTGGCCCGCCTCCGGAGTCCACACAAACTTCTCTTGGTGTTTGAGTAATTTGAAGAAGGGGAGGCCCCGTTCTCCAAGCTTCGAGATAAATCTGTTCAGAGCCGCCATGCACCCGGTTAGCTTCTGGACGTCTTTGATGCACGTGGGAGCTTTCATGCTGGTGATGGCGGAGATCTTCTACGGATTGGCTTCGATGCCGCGATGGCTGATGATGAAGCCGAGTAGTTTGCCCGAAGGTACGCCGAAGACGCACTTGTTCGGGTTGAGCTTCCAGCGGTACTCGCACAGGGATGCGAAAGTCTCTTCAAGATCGTCGATGAGCGTGCTGGAGTTTCTGGTCTTGACGACCACTTCATCCACGTAGGCTTCGACGTTCTTATTGAGTTGCCTCTTGAAGCAGGCCTAGATAGCTCACTGGTATGTAGCGCCGGCATTCTTCAACCCGAAGGACATGGTCGTGTAGCAGTACGCACCAAACGGGGTGATGAACGCGGTCTTCTCTTGGTCTTCTTCCTTGATCGCGATCTGGTGGTAGCCGGAGTAACAGTCGAGGAAGCAGAGCAGGTCGCAGCCCGCCGTGGAGTCGATGACTTGGTCAATCTGCGGCAACCCGAAGGGGTCCTTGGGGCAGTGCTTGTTGAGGTCGGTGTAGTCGACGCACATCCTCCACTCGTTCGAGTTCTTCTTGCGGACGAGGACGAGGTTAGCGAGCCACTCAAGATGGAAGACTTCTTTGATGAAGCCAGCCGCGAGTAGTTTGGCGAGTTCCTTGTTGATGGCGTCCCGTCTGTCGTCGGCGAAACAGTGGAGGTGTTGTCGCTTCGGGGTAGCTCTAGGATCGATGTTGAGTGAGTGCTCAATCAACTCCCTGGGCACCCCTGGCATGTCCGCCGGTTTCCACGCAAAGATGTCGCGGTTAGCCCGGAGGAAGTTGATGAGCGCGTCTTCGTATTTGGGGTCGAGGCCTGCCCCGATGGTGGTGGTCTTGCTGCTGTCGCCTGTCCCGAGGTCAATTGTTTTGACCAGAACCTCCTCAGCTGGCTGAGGCTTGTTAGCTTTATCCGACTTCTCCGGGATGTCGAATTCACTGGGGGCAAGCTTCTTCGACGCAGCGTAGATCTCCATCATAGCGCTGGGTACTTGATTTGTGGAGGTGATCTCCACAGCTTCTGTGTCGCAGTCGTGCCAAGTAGGAGTACACCGACTTCTCCCCTTGCAGTGAGAGTACACCGCTGGACTTGGCATCTTGAGTACCAAGTAGGTGTAGTGGGGTACCTCCATGAACTTGGCGATAGCGGTCTGTCGAGGATAGCATGGTAAGACGTCTCGAAGTCCGCGACTTCGAACTTGATGTACTCGGTACGGTAGTTGTCCCGAGATTCCCCGAAGGTAACTGGTAGGACCACTGAGCCCAGTGGGATGGCCACGTTGCCGGGGACGATGCCGTAGAAGGGCGAGGTGCTCTTGGTGAGCATGTGGGTGATGTCGAGCTTCATCTTCTTCAAGGTCTCTGTGAAAAGGACATTGAGCCCGCTTCCACCGTCGATGAGGACCTTGTTAAGCTTGGAGCCCGCGACCACCGGCTTCAGGACGAGTGGGAACCGTCCTGGTTCGGAGAAGCTAGTCCATTGATCCGCGTGGGAGAAGGTAATGGGTACCTCCGACCACCTGAGAGGGGTCGGGACCGCTGGTTCAATGCTCATGACTTCTCGGCGGGTAGCCTTTTGGACCCGTCTGCTGGGTAGTCCGCCGAAGAGGAGGTTGACCGTCTTGTCGGGTTCCTGGAAGTCGCCATTGCCTTCGTCGTTCTTCTTCTTGCCTTTCTTGCCATGAGGATGTTGTGGCTCCGGAGTGTCCTTGAGTGCTCGCCTGAGTTGGTAGCACTGCTCGGTGGTGTGGTTGCCGTCCGGATGCCACGGGCACTTCTCCTTCAGCAAGTATTTGAAGCCGCCAGAGGTCTTCTTCGAGTTCTCCTTCGCAGGGCGCTGGATAGCCGCGACAGTGTTGTCTGGCTTGCGCTTGCGGTTGGGACCCGAGTAGTTGTTGTTGTTGCGACCGTCTTGGTTCCCGTTGTTGCTGCTGCCGCCGCCCGAGCTGTGTTTGCTCTTGCCGCGGATGGCGTCGTACTTGGCGTTGGCCTTGTCTTCTTCATCGGCCCAGGACGTAATCATGTCCTTGAGGTGGGTGATGGATCTTGGGCGGCGTCGAACGAAGTCTTCAAAGGTGTGACGGTGGTAGAGACCGTCTTGGAAGAGGTCGATGACTTCTTTGTCAGAGACATTGACTACTGTGGCGCGCTTGTCGAAGAAATGCCGCATGTACTTGCGGAGGGTCTCGCCCTGTTCCTACTTCACCATAGCTAGGTCCATGCGAGTACCCGAGCGGCCCATAGCGCCCGCGAAGTTGCTGGTGAACTGGTCCTTCAGCTGGTCCCACTTGTCGATCGAGTACTTTTCGAGTGACTCGAGCCATGTGAGCGGGGCTTGGTCCAGGCAGAAGGGGAAGTAGAGGCACTTGGTGTCGTTGTTGCCACCAGCGTTCTCGATGGAGAGGGCATAGCATCTGAGCCACTGGATGGGGTCTTGCTTCGCGTCGTACTTGGTGATTCCCAGAGGTTTGAATTTTTCTGAGAGGAGCAAGTTGTGAAGCCGAGCAGAGAAGGCAGGGAAGTCGTCGTTGTCGCCTACGGTGGCGGATTTCTTCCGCCGCAGTTCTTCAATCTTCTGGCGGGCATCGAAGCCGCCCTGTGAGGCTCTGGAGACGTGGTTGTTCGCGTGGCCTCGGCCGTCGCGGTCGCCTCCACCACTAGCCCTCCTGTTGGCCCCCTGGTTGGAGCTTCCGCCGTCGCTACCTCCGCCGCCAGGGTCGCGATGAGGTATGATCTCACGATCGCCGCCAGCAGCCGCGGCGCTGTTGCCGCCTTGAGAGGGTCCACCGGCCATTGCACGAGTACGGTTGGGATTGGCCGGCAGCTCAGCTCGAGTACGGTTACGACCGAGGTCTGCGCTGCGACTTGTGGCTTCGTTCTTGGCGGGGGCGGCTGAGCGACCCTGCTGTCGACTCGCATGAATTAAGCGTCTTCTGCAAGCTTGGCGATGACTTCTCCGGCGCGCATCTCCTGAGCTTGGCGCGCGATCACTGTGATTGACATGATGCATTGCTCCAGGGTAGTGTGTACCCTACTCTCGACTTGGTCGAGAGCCTCTGCGAGGTTGCAGATGGGGAGGTTGTCTCGAAGACGCCGGCGCCGTTCGTTCCGCTTTCTGTTACGCTCACGTCGAGCGTCCCTGTTGGCGTCGGTCTCATCCGCGGGTGCTTCGGCAGACAGCTCGTCTGCGGAGATGTCTTCAAGGTATCGGTCCTCTGCCGTCCCTGAAGGTCCTGGCGTGTCGCCGGCAGCCATGAAGACTTGGCGATCGGGGTTGCCAAGACTGGAGTCAGAGCTCACCACCTCAGTTGGAGTGTACTCCTCAGCTCGAGCAAGTGGTGTTCCCTCCTGGAAGGGAAGCGAGTCGAGGTAGGCGACGTAGCGTGAGTTCTCGCCTGTCAGGTCAGCAGGCTTGCGGTCCGGCCAGTGGACGAATCTCCCGGCGGGTGTAGATGTTATAACCAGCCCGGAAGCCGGTCCTGACAAGGGTTGCTCTATAGAGTTGTCCTCGGACTCGGGATCCTCAGGGTCCGACCCGAAGTCGAACTCGTACGCGGAGTCCAAGTAGAAACCGAAGAGGGGGTTGGAGTCCGAGGGGTGGCTGGGGGCGGTGTCGGAGTCCGAGTCGTACTCGGGTACGGGCTCCTTGTCGGCCCGGCGCGTGGTGGGAGCCTTCGCGTGGGCCCTGCTGACGTTGCGGGGGCCACGTGTGAAGTGCTCACGGGGTGGGCTGTCCATATGCGATGGCTGAGTAGCCGGCTCGCATACGATGGCCCACGGGGACGTCGAGCTCGGGAGGCGGATCCAAGCTCGAAGTCGGCATGCTGGTCGAAAAGCAAAATTTCGCCGAACTTGCCGGCGAGTTCGCCCATGACTACTTCGGGAAGTGTCACGAGGCCGGTCTCCGGGTTGGGCGGCGTGGTGAGGCGGCGTTGGAAGGACCCAGCACCGTCAGCAGTGCAGACCCAAGCGCTGAAGACGAAGGTGTCGCCGCGGTTTAAGGCGACGGTTGGCTTGATGTAGACGGAAGCCGTCGAGTTCGCCATGTGATCTCGAGCGAGATCCCCTACCTGGCGCGTCAGCTGTCGGTGTTTCGACCGGCAACCTACTAAGGGGAGTACCCGAAGTAGATGAATGTGGCCTCGCCGAGATAGGTAACTCGAAGGAAGAGACACGTGGCACACAATTTAGACAGGTTCGGGCCGCGAGGTGCGTAATACCCTATGTCTTGTATGCTGCGTAGCTCTGGATTGATTAGATGCGATTACAAGATGGTGCAATCTTAAGCCGTGAGAGAGAGAGGGGTCCCTGCCTCGCCTTATATAGTCCGAGAGGCAGGGTTACAAGTCGGTTCAGGGAGAGAGTACAAGTCGAGTACGTCTAGGAGTCCTCTATACAGTGCGGGACGTGTACAACTTCCTATCCGAGTACTTCTCCTCTGTAGTCCTTGTGCTTCACGCCAGCAGGTGCCGTGCAGCGCAAGTCGGGTAGTCCCAGGGGCCCACCGAGTAGTCGGTCCTGGTACCCACCGAGGTAGTGGGCCCAGGGAGATCCATACGACATCATCCTCATCATCTGAGGAGTCCTCTTCCAACCCACGTTCATCCCCATTAGCCTCCATTTCGAACCGCCTGAGTAGTTCTTCATTAACTCCCCCCTCGTCAATTGCACCCTCAAAGTGTGTGTGACCATGTCCTTCTTCTTCCTCACCGGAACCACCATCTGCTTCTTCTTGTGGCTCAGTTGCAGGACCATCTCCTACTTGTAGTTCAGCCTCACCCTGGTGAGCATCACTCACAGGCACTTGATTACTAGACCCAGCCTTATGAACAACTTGGATAAACAGCATCACAGGCAAACCAATATCTCATGTTGTTTTGATATAACTCCTCCAATGTTCAGTGCCTTGAAGTGGCATAAGCTCCCAACATAATGACTCACTCCTGTTGATTAGAGCCATAATGGACAAGTCATGTTGCTCTGGATCTACATGAAATGCCCTAAAAAAAACTAAGTAATGGACCCCCAAGTTCCTGAGGCTGCTCCTTTAATCACATGGTCAACCGAATTAAATTCTGACAATTCAACTCCATGTTCACCATATCTAATTTGTCCATTACTGAAATACAACTTAACACTGAGATCATCTGACATGTTTGACATCATGAAAAAATAAAATGCTATTAACAAGTGGATCTGCAACTACAAAATATATCTACTCAGATCTACACTACAACTATAATTTTTCTAACCAGATCTACACTAAAACTATGTATTAACTGAGCAGATCTACACTAAAACTATATATCTACTAAGCATATCAACATTAAAACTATTAAGTTTCTGAGTATTACCTCTAACGAGACGAAAAACCGGCAGCTTCGCACCTTCACCACCTCCTCCTCACTCCCTTCCCTTCTTCCCCCTCTCTTTTCTTTTTTCGAATTATTATGACATTTTCGGCTGAATTTTGGTGTTATATAGGCAGCTAGACCCTAGTGTCGTGGGCCACGACGCTAGTAGGCCTGCTGCCGCCGTGGGCCACGACGCTAGGCATTGACGTCGTGGCCCACGGCGCTAGGCCACTAACGCCGCGGCGTAGGGCGCCAGGTCTGGGCCATGCTAAGGGCCCACTCCTGGCGGCTCCTACCGATGTGGGCCACGGCGTTATGTCCATGACGCCGTGAGCCACGGCGGCAGATGTATATTTTTGCAAAATTTGTGACGGACCATATATTTTTGCAAAATCGCAATAAAATAAATATAAAAAAAATCTTTCTCTTATGAATGAATGAATGTCAGCGGTTGGGCACCAGCGGTCCCTAAACTATCAGTGGTGTGTCATCCCGGTCTCTAAACTCTCAAGTTGACCATTCAGGTCCTCAAACTTGTTGGGTTATGTCATCCCGGTCCCAAAACTTGTAGATCACATGTTTAGATCATCAAACTTGTTCCATTGTGTCATCTTGGTCCCCAAACTTAGTTTTGAATCTCAACTATATAACAAATAATTCAAAAAAAATTCATACGAACTCGAATGAAGACAAACTTTATATTAAAATTGTAACCTTTGAAGTGATCTACAACTTTGTAGTTGAATTTTTTTAATTAAAACTGTTTAAGGTTCCAAAATTTAATTTCCAATTCCAAAATATTTAAAGCATACAACAATATTTTGGGGCCCTCAACCGTTTAAATTCAAAAACATTTCACCTACAAAGTTGTTTACCACATTAAGGGTTACAATTTTGATATAAATTTTGTCTATATTTGAATTCGTATGAAAAATATGACTTACTTTTTGATATACAGTTTATAGATTGCTATGTTTTTAGTTTAGATGAGACTCAAAATCAAGTTTGGGGATCAAGGTGATACAACTGAACAAGTTCAAGGATCTAAATGGGTAACTTGCGAGTTTAGAGACTGGGATGACACAACTTAACAAATTTAAGGACCTAAACGGTCAATTTGGAAGTTTAGGGACCGGAATGACACACCTATGATAATTTAGGGACCGGCCGTGCACTTTACTCTTTTTTCTTCAAATACTAAGGAGAATTGCGCATCATTGTATTTAACAGAAGATTTTTTTACAACACACTCACACACACATGTTACTTCATGTGGATTACTCACAACACAGACTGACTAGCTTGCAGGCGCCAGCGGCTATCCACAAGTTCACCTCGTCTTGTATTTTACCTAGTACTACTACCAACGGCAGCGTCGAGCGTTGATCGAACAAACGGGCGTTTCTCTCCTTCCACAGATGCGATGCCAACAGACTAGCATGAAGCCATGAACAGTGTGGAAGTACCTTGTTGCCGTCTTGGTGGTTGTGCTGTCACCAATTGCTCCCACCAATTGTGAATGGAGGTCGATGCAGCAACGGTGCAGACGCATCTCGCCCACGAGTAGGTGCGCCACCAAATCTCCTTGGCCACTGAACAGGTGGCTAGGAGGTGATCCACGGCCTCGGCTTCTTGGTCACAATGCAAACAGATTTCATGCGCCTCAAGCCCTCGGCGGAGGCGTTGATCCGCCGTCCAGACTCGCCTTCGGCAAGCGAGCCACAGGAAGAGTTTGACGCGCAATGGAGCCCAACATCCCCAGAGAATGTCGGCTCCTGGGAAGGTTGTGATGCTTGATGCAGGAGGAGGTAAGCCGACCGCGCACTATATCGTCCATCGGGCGTCCACTTCCAACGGATAACGTCTTCTTGTTGGGGATCAAGTCGCACCTGCTCTAATCTGTTCCATAGATAGATGGAGGTACTCAACAGAGCCGTGATTGACAGGCCGCCTGTGATGTCTTGGACCCATTACCGGTTGGAGAAAGTCTGTGCCACCGTGTGTGATCTCGACTCTTCTTCGTGCGCGAGCTGACAAGTGTTGTTAGGGCCGGTGCAATGTCTTCAATGGATCGGTCATCAAGCCAACTATCCCTGCAGAAAGAACGTTTCACTACGGGAGAAGCAATCTTTCCCGAGTGCCAAAAATCGGGCACTCGGGGAAGCCAGTCTTCCCCGAGTGTTGCACTCGGGGAAGAATTGCACTCGGGGAAGATGGCCTTCCCCGAGTGCCTAAAAGGGCGTGACACTCGGGGAAGACCGGCACTCGGGGAAGGCCATCTTCCCCGAGCGCAACACTCGGGGAAGACGGACACACGAAAAAGAAAAGTTGAGCCGTTTACAAAAAAATTGAAAAAACTCTTCCCCGAGTGCCTAGGCCTAGCACTCGGGGAAGGTGACCTCTTCCCCGAGTGCCGGCACGCAACACTCGGGGAAGGGACCTCTTCCCCGAGTGCCTTGTCCATGGCACTCGGGGAAGAACCTCTTCCCCGAGTGCCTAGTCCCTGGCACACGGGGAAATAATTTGTTTTTTTTGTTTTTTTGCTCCGATTTTTTGTGAGGCCTTCAAACATTATTTAAAACTCCTTGCCCAAATTTGGCTTACTTTTGAATTTTTTGTTATATTTCGTTAGTTTTTTTCGTTTTCTCGAATTTTTGGGACACTTCAAATTTGAACTACATGTACATGAAATCATATAATTTGGTGATTCAAAAAACGAGATTCATGATATTTGGTGTATATTGAGGTCGTATCCAGTAACTCACATGAAATGTCGAGCACCGTTTTGTCGTGACATGACGAACAACTTACGGGAAAAGTGTTTCTAAATCACAGAAAATCCGGACGAAGTCCAAAAATCACGAAACTTGTCGGGCCGTCATGCTATCACATGTAGAGGTTGTGTGCAACAGTTGAGAAGATTTCGAGCAAGTTGCGACGTCTGGTGCCTAAAACCTATACATCTCTGAAAGTGCATCTAGGCCCCTAAGTGGATTTTGGTGAATTGAATGACAAGGCGATTAAAGGACTAATGATCTTGTCTAAGATTGTGAGCAGGTCTTCATTATATATTCATGAGCAACCATTGAAGTATTTTAATTATGGATGTATTTTATGGCTCACATTTACAAAGACAAGTATATGGTGCAAGACTTCATGAGTTTATTGAAAGAAAACAAGATGATGAGTATACACACTATGGTTCTAACAATTGGAAGCTTGCATATCCGTTGTCAATCAAGATCAAGCATTTGAAGCGGGATTTTCAAATGAAGGTTATTTGTGGATGAAGCAAAGTGGACCTCAAAGTGGATTGGATAAGTGATGAAGAGATCAACCGAGGTGTCTAGGGTGAGGGACTAAGCAATCTTTGGGGCCGTAGCTAAGCCGCCATAAGTGGTTTGCTAGGGTGAAGGTCTAGCATCCGTGGGGTCTTCAAGTATCATATTCAAACCTTAACCGAGGGAAGCTTTGCAAGTCATCAACTCGTTAAGATAGGCAACATGGAGTGACCATGGATCCAAGTGTGCATCCTCATGATATATGGAAAGATCCTAAGTCACTAGCTCAAGTATGGATGTGCTCAAGTCAAAAGCTATGTTGAAAGCCCTCAAGTGGTTGTTGATCAAGTATGGCAAGAATTGAAGCTGTTCAAGCTCAAGAGGTCATCGAAGATCTTTTACTCTTTTCTTGAGTATAGGTATGCCGTACTATCAAGAGGGATGCAACTTAGCAAGTTGACCAAGTCAAAGTGCTCTTTAGTTGACCTAAGTGAGAATTAGCCTTAGAGTGTACTAACAAACCCTCCTAACCTAACCTGGGTCATTTCATCTTGGTGGTGAAGTGCTAGTTTCTTTAAAAGAGATTTTGGGGGCAACTCAGGCCTGACCGGTCTGACCGGTCAGAGGCACCGGTCTGACCGGTGCCGCTAGCCCAACGGCTAGTTTTTCGAACACCGGTCTGACCGGTGTGGGGCACCGGTCTGACCGATGCTGCCCGGGGACTAACCGCTAGTTTTCCTCTTTGAGGGGTATAAATACCCCAAGCCTTCTTCAAGTGAGGGTTGTTGTTTCTAGTAAATTTGCTGAGGTCCCAAGTCATTTCTAACTAGCTCTAAGCCTTAGTGGCTCTCCCCAACCATCTCTTTGTGAGATTTGTGGATTCAAGCCATCATCTTTGTGTTGGGTTGAGAAAGTGAGCCTAGGAGTGACTTTGTGAGCTAACAACAGCAATTTCCATAGCTTGAGCACTTTGGTTTCGCGTCTACAACCTTTGAAGCATTTGTTACTCTTGGAGGTTTGCCTCCTAGACGGCTAGGTGTCGCCGGCTAGCTCCCAAGGTTATGGTGAGCAGCGGGAAGTTTGTGAGGGCTGCGATCTTTCCTCTTCGTGGAAAAGATCACCTTAGTGGAAAGGAGGAAAGTGGTTGAAAGAGACCCGGCTTGTTGTGGGAATTGTCCCTTACAAGATCCTCAACGGAGACGTAGCCATTCCTCAGTGGGTGGTGAACTTTGGGAAACAAATCCTTGCTTCTTCGTGTGGTTCGACTCTCTAAGTTGTTTTTCTAGCATATTTCATTTGCTTCCGCTTCGATCTACTTGGGTGTGTTACTTGTGTGTGCAGGGCTCATTACTCTGCTTGTGATCATCTACAAAAGCCACACCCTGAGTTTGATTCGTGCTAGAAGTCAAGAGGTGCTTGAAGTTGTTTTTGCAGGTTCACTGTGCTACACCGGTCTGACCGGTGAGGCGCACCGGTCTGACCGGTGTCACCTGTGAAGTCCAGTGCTTGACCGGTCTGACCGGTCACTACCGCCGGTCTGACCGGTGGAGCACTGTCAACTCAAGTGTTTGGGGAGAAAGAGTTCAAATTGGTCGTCTCGCCTATTCACCCCCCCCCCCCCCTAGGCGACATCAAGGTCCTTTCAATTGGTATCAGAGCTTGGTGCTCCGATTCGAGCTTAACCGCTTGGAGTTCTTCGATGTCGACAACTTGTGAGGTACCGTTTGAGCCTCTAGCTCTAGATGGCTCAAACTATTCTTCTTGGTGCTCTAATGTTCTCATTGCACTTAAGGTTTTGGGCCCTACCGCTGAGAGCATTATGGTTGCGAGTATCCTTCCAAAGGATGAGACATGTGTCTCGCCAATGGACTTGGAGAAGAAGCAACTCAATGCCGTTATTACTAACCTTTTGCGTAGCTGCGTATGTAGAGAACTAAAGTATATTATCTTGAAAAGCAAAAAGATTTCCGAAGATGCTCATCTCATTTGGAAATTACTACTTGAGTTGGTAAACACCAAATGGGATGAACTCGAGAGCGATGATGAAGATGAGTCAGTGGAGATGTGCCCTACCTCTACAACATCCCCTGATCATCAAGCATCAAACCCCAAGCAAGAAGAAGAGCAAAGAAGCGAAGACGCTGTCCCTCTGCAGGGACCGGTCAGACCGGTGACACCCACCGGTCAGACCGGTGTCAGCAGGGGCACACCAACTTGCTTGATGGCCAAGAAGGAGAAGAGAAGCAAGAAGAAGAGACAAGCCAAAGGGGCTAAGGACCAGAAGATTGAAGCTCCAAGCTCTTCGTCAAAAGAACTTGAACTTCTCAAATCCGAACTTGCATCTTTGGTTTGTAAGTATGAAACTTTGGCTAACAAATATGATCATGACATCAAATCCTTTGCTTGTAGAGCTAAAATAGAAGAGGATGCCAATGATGTTCTAGAAGCCAAATTAGCGAAGCTCACTAGCGAGCATATGGTGCTACAAGCTAATCACAATGAACTTGAACTTTCCTATGAGAAGCTTGTTGACTCTTATGCAACACTAGAGATAGCCCATGAGGTTGTGCTTTCATCGGTAAAATCTATACAACCTCCATCTCACACATGCACATGCTCACAATTTCAAGTTAATTTATCTTGCGCTAATGATTGTTTGTCTCAAGCAAGCCAATTTAGCATTGAGCATGTACTTGTAGAATCTTGTGATGACCTCATTGTTAAAGAAAATGATAAACTAAAGCAAGAGGTTGAAAAGCTCCAAAAGGACTTGTATGTGTTGAAGGAGAAGAGCAAAGTGCAACCTTCTCAAGATAACCGTGAAAGCATGGTGAAGAAGCTTGGGAAGGGATCAACCGCCACTAGCTCAACCCCTCGACAACATACAACATCCCACAAGAACAAGGTTCAAGAAAAGAGCGAGATTGGGGAAATCAAACCCCAATATCGCCCGATCAAGCACAAGGCACAAGAGTCACTCTCCAAGAAGCCTAGAGGCCCCAACAAGTGGAGGGTGTGCTACAAGTGCAGAGAGAAGGGACACCTTGCCGACTCGTGCCCAAAAGCAACAACGGGCAGTGGCTCTGACCGTGACCGGTCAGACCGGTGCATGCCACCGGTCAGACCGGTGCTGGCCAGGGCAGCCCCACTTCAAGCAAACAAGGCAAGGAAGCCACCTTCTCCAAGAACAAGTCTCAGAAGAAAGTGTAGAAAAGAAATTGCAAGGAACGGTGTGACCAACAAGAACAAAAGTCGCATTTGCTACGAATGCCGTCAAAAGGGTCACATGGGCAAGGATTGCCCAAATGGTAATGTTCCTAAATCAAACCTTGTCCATTATGATTTCCATAAGCTTAGGAATGATAGGAATAGAACTTGTGCTATAAGGGAGATTAGTTCACCTCATTGTAGCATGAGGGCTATTTGGGTTCCTAAGCACCTTGTGACTAACCCAATAGGACCCAACAAGTGTTGGGTACCAAGAAATGCTTACTGAGCTTGCAGGTTGAAAGAGATGCATTGAGCACATGGTTGGACGACTTGGAAATCTTGATGGACTCAATTAACCATGTGAAGAACAAACTCATATAAATCGTGAAATCAATGACATCTCGGTAACCAATGCGCTAAATTGAGTCTAGGTCACTTTTGGTCCTTGGTGAACACTCATGTGACGCTCTTCTTGCATGAGCAAAACATGAGGTAGTAACTTTGACTATTTTTATGAAAATTTACTTTCTCATGCCATTCGATGCTTTTAATGGCTTTCTAGTAGAGCAATGCCTTATCCTTGATTGCAGGATTTAAATTAGTGATACATTCACTCACTCAAGGAAAAGGGAAAGAAAAATCACCAAAATGATGACAGGTGGTGGTCACCGGTCTGACCGGTGACACGCACCGGTCTGACCGGTGCCAACGCAGCAAGTGTAAATTGGTGGGTGACCCGGCATGAGTGCCCGGGTAACCCGGTACGCCTCTGTATGCTGCAGGGTGACCCGACATGAGTGCCCGGGTGACCCGGGATTGCCCAAATCATCAAGAAGAAGGGTGATTTGGCGTCAAAGGTTATGAGAGGCTAATCACATGTCAATTATTAAATCATTCATGTGTTGTGACCAAGTTTGGAATGAGCCTAACCGAGTTCTTAACTGAACAAAGTGCCTTGACCGAGAAATTCAAAATCTCTAGCACTACTTAAGGGGGAGCTCATTACAACACTTGAGTCACTTGTGGGACTAACAATTTCTTCTAAGTGATCTTGTAGTCTCATTCGTTCGTGCATCTCAAAGGAAGCTCTCGATAAGCGTAACTTCCAAAAGAACAAGTAAGAGCTAACACCGTTTGAAATTTGATATATGCACAAATGAAATGGTCTTAAGGCAAAGGTATGTTTTCACGAAACTCATTGAAATACTGCAATGCATCTAGGCCATAACATCATGCTAGTGTGCCATCCTTAGCATGTAATTGCTTCAAATGGACCTCTTGAGCTCCTCTCTAGATATTTGGTTGATATCTTTACTTCCACTCGTCTTTGTGTCTCGAGGATGAAGATATGAGCCAAATATGCTTGGGAGGGCATTAATTTGAAGTGGATGCATGCACTTTGTGATATAGGATAGATTTTTCGAAAAAATCCACTAGCATGTATAGGAAGTGTGATTTCTTTGAAAAATATTTGGTTCTTGGTCTTAGTGACCTAATCAACTTAGTTGTGACTATAGTTCTCCTTGTTTGATTGATGGCTAGTCACAATTAAGAAGATTTTCTCAAGTCCCTAAAATCCATTCTTATTTATCTCTCTCAATCTTGGAAAGATCAAGAATTCACAAATAAATTGGTTAATCCTCCATTATTCTATAAATTGATGGTTTTTGGATCAATATCATCTTACTATCTCATATCCAAAACATCTCCAAAGGTTTACATGGAAACTCTTTGTTGTGGCTCAAAATCTGTTTCTCAAGGGCGCACCGGTCTGACCGGTGCAAGCCACCGGTCTGACCGGTGGTGACCTTGAAGTCACATAATCGTGTTTATGCAACCTAAGTGGATGAGAATTGTCCTATAACATATTTGGAGAAGTTTCAAGGAGCAAAATCTCAAAAAGGAGGAAAAGGGCCGGTACTACCGAGGGCGTGTCGGTTCTACCGATAAGGACTCTCTGTTGAATTTTATCAGGATCTTCGGTTCTACCGTGGGTGGGTCTAAAAAACCGATAAGGCCTCTCTGGCTTGACCAGCGGCTGTCACCGGTCTGACCGGTGACCGTCACCGGTCTGACCGGTGACGCCCGGCGTCAGCTCGTGGGGCCACAGTAAAAGGAATCCTCTTTTACCCCTCCTTCCTTCTCTCTCCTCTATCATTCACCTCCCTTGCAGCCAAACCGTGAAGCTCCTCCCCTCCTTCACCTCTCTTTCACCTCTATCAACCCCCATGGAGATTTGAAGATTCAACCAAGGAAAGGTCTCAAGATTGGAAGCAAAAGGATCTCCCAAGGCCCCTCTTCACTTTCCCCTTCGAGTTTCTTGGATTCAACTCGAGTTCCACTCTCCAAAGGTATTCAAACCTTTCTTTTGCCCGATCTCCTCACATGGTGCAAAGTTTTGAATTCCCTTTGGTAGAACATCTTCTGAGATCACCTAGAAGACATTCTTATAGATCCATAACGTTTTGTTGAACACATTGTGAGAAATCACGAATTGGGGTCGGACGGCCTTCACCGGTCTGACCGGTGGCCGTCACCGGTCTGACCGGTGGCGCATGTCCACCCCAAATTGTGTTTTCTTCATGTTTTTGAACACATATCTATTCTAGGATGTCTTTTGTTCATCTAGACCAAATCTTAGATTGATAGCTGCTCAGGTTGAATGTGGGAGCAATTGGCTCTGTTCTGGGTGGCACCGGTCTGACCGGTGCCCCTCACCGGTCTGACCGGTGTGGCCCAGAGCAGACCCAAGTGTTCTGAACTTTCAAGAATCAATTCCAATTCAATTCAATCTTTTTTCCTAGAGTCTTATACACTCTTGTCATCCTATTTGTGACTCAGGACAGCAGCTATGGTGCGGGAAAAGGAAGGGGCAAAGAAAAGAAGAGAAGAAGTGCTCTCTCGCCGAGGAGCTATCCCCGGTGATTTTGGGGAAGGGGGCAGCACCGTCAACGTCAGCGGCAAGAGGTTGAGACACCGCTCAGCTCAAGCAAGTACAGAGGATCTTGATCTAGGAGGTGACACCGGAACGAGCAGTGATGACAATGTTGAGGATGAGACCTTTCCGGGTCAGTTTGAGCTGAGGAGGCACCAGGAGGCTGGGTCTGACAGTGATGAGGATGAGGATGAGGATGAGGAGGAAGAGGAAGAGGATGTGGATGCCATGGACGAGGACGACGACGATCATGGTAGGTTGAGGATCATGCCACCCACTTACATTTACCCTGACAGGCCGGTGAAGTACCACGGGGCTGGCATGACCAAGGCCCTAAAGAAGCTGCGGGACAAGAACCCATATGAGGAGGGCAAGACCGTGTCGGATCTGAGGTTTTGGGCTAAATTTCAACAGGATTACTATGCCACCGTAATCATAAAGAAGCCCAAAATCACTCACAAGGCACAATATGTGGATTGGGAGCACATGGCAAGAAAAGGTGACCCTATATTTGATGAAGTCGTTAGCAATTGTGAGAGGCAAAGGGTCAAGACACTTATGGGGTTCCGACAGGATTGGAACAAGGAGATCATCGCCCAGTTCTTTGCTACAGTGCACTTTGGTCACATTGAGACCGATAGGGCTATGATTTGGATGACCAATGGCCAAAAGTACTCCATTACCTTCCACAGATTTTTGAGGTGTTTTGGGATCATGGCGGGAGATGGGGAGTTGAAGAAGCTACATGATGAGGGAGAGCTGGAGAAGGATGCTTTGCATGTGATGTACCCTCGTGGTGAGCATGCTAACTATGGGAAAGTGAAGAACCTCTATACCTACTTTGTTGTCCTAAATAGGCTCCTTAGGGTGTCTATTACACCTAGAGATGGGAACCCCTCAGAAATCACAAAGTTTCAGAAAAACTTGATGGTAGCTTTGAGGCCGGGAGCTCCAGAGTTTAGTGTTGGGGACTTCATTTGGCAAGAGATCAAGCACCTATCCGAGGACCCCAAGAAGATTTGCAGCTATAGTCCCTACATCATGTACATGATTGAAAAAGTTGCAAAGATGGAGTTTCCGAAAAATGTGACACACAAGCCTCTGAAGCTCAATCCTAGCAAGAATCCTCGGTTTCCATCTCCTAGAATTGAGCATGCACCGGGTCATGAGGAAGAGATCTTTGAGGAGGGAGCAGCTCGGCCAGATCTGCCTCAGGCAGGGGCTCAGACCGTCACCGGTCTGACCGGTGCTGAGCACCGGTCTGACCGGTGGGGTGGCTGGCAGCCAGACAGACCTCGCAGGTCCACCTCCCCTTTGCGGAAGTTTCTCAACTTCATTTTTGGGATGTGCAAGAGCCAGCATGACATTCAAGTTGAGCAACAAAGGTCGAGAAGGGCTAATAAGCAAATGAGGGACACGATGAAATTGATGCACAATGCCCAAGGTTTTCAACCTCCTCGCTCTCCACCGTCTCCAGAGCCTCCATAGGTTGAGATACCGTCCTTTGAGGAAAGGATGAGAGGATGGGCCAACTCTGACTTGCTTAACCAATATGGCCCCATGTTCTTCGAGTCTGGGCAAGGACAAGGATCGTCCTCATCGGCTCCTCCTCCACCTCCACCCTTTATACCTCCTCCTCCGGATGTAGCTGGATCGTCTCACTTCATGGGAGAAGAGCAAGCACCCCCACCTCCTCCACCTCCCGAGCAGGTACAAGATTGGGGCGCTCGCTTCTCCGCCGAGATCTTTGGCTACAACCCTTACTTCTATGGTAAAAACTGCGCTCCCATAGCTCATCCATCTCAAATCAACGTCTCGGAGTCGATTTACCTAAACTCTCCTTTGCATTGGATTCTTGACGACTCTCAAATAGGAGGGAGCTCTTACCCGGGAGACGGATCTCAAGGACAGTGATTGACAGCTGCTTCTTCTCCAGGCCCTTCTTGGATGCTTGATGACAAAGGCGGAGAAGAATCGCGATTAAAGCCACAAGCCTCGCGCCGTCCGGGTTCTTTGTCGCGTTGCACCGGCCCGACCGGTGCCCCGCACCGTCCGACCGGTGCCTCGCCGGGCCGATGAGAGAAGCCATGTAATAAGTTAGAACTTTAACTTAGTGGACTTGAGAACATTTGTGTGAGTGCTACTGTGTGTTTTAAACCTTATTGTAATATTTAAGCGACTTTATTGCTAGCTTGTGATGCGTGAATTGAATGGTGTTTGTTTGTGTTGGCTAAATGGAGCAAAGTGATCTAAACCAGCTTGCAACCCTGGCATGATCACCTTGGACCAAATAGCACGCACTTCTGTTGCTTTGTGCGGGCCGATCGACCCGACCGGTCCGACGGCCGGGGCACCGGCTCGACCGGTGCCGCCCAATTGAGCGGGCCGGGCCGGACTCCGACCGGCTCCGACCGGTCGTGGGCACCGTCCGACCGGTCTTTGCCTAGTCAGTTCACTTTCCTTTGCTTTGTGCATATCTTGTCATACGCATCACGGATTTTATTTTGTCGTTCACACATGTTGCACTCCACTGATTCTAAGATATAGGGGGATCTCACACGTGTTTTCTTCCAAATTTGTGCTAATGGCATTTAAGGCCAACTTTTTGAAATCTAACTCAAAGCACAAATTAAGGGGGAGCTCTACCTATATCTAAGAATCTAAATGCGCTTTATTGTTTTATTTGTAAGCTTTAATCGAGTTGTCATCAATCACCAAAAAGGGGGAGATTGAAAGTGCATCTAGGCCCCTAAGTGGATTTTGGTGAATTGAATGACAAGGCGATTAAAGGACTAATGATCTTGTCTAAGATTGTGAGCAGGTCTTCATTATATATTCATGAGCAACCATTGAAGTATTTTAATTATGGATGTATTTTATGGCTCACATTTACAAAGACAAGTATATGGTGCAAGACTTCATGAGTTTATTGAAAGAAAACAAGATGATGAGTATACACACTATGGTTCTAAAAATTGGAAGCTTGCATATCTGTTGTCAATCAAGATCAAGCATTTGAAGCGGGATTTTCAAATGAAGGTTATTTGTGGATGAAGCAAAGTGGACCTCAAAGTGGATTGGATAAGTGATGAAGAGATCAACCGAGGTGTCTAGGGTGAGGGACTAAGCAATCTTTGGGGCCGTAGCTAAGCCGCCATAAGTGGTTTGCTAGGGTGAAGGTCTAGCATCCGTGGGGTCTTCAAGTATCATATTCAAACCTTAACCGAGGGAAGCTTTGCAAGTCATCAACTCGTTAAGATAGGCAACATGGAGTGACCATGGATCCAAGTGTGCATCCTCATGCTATATGGAAAGATCCTAAGTCACTAGCTCAAGTATGGATGTGCTCAAGTCAAAAGCTATGTTGAAAGCCCTCAAGTGGTTGTTGATCAAGTATGGCAAGAATTGAAGCTGTTCAAGCTCAAGAGGTCATCGAAGATCTTTTACTCTTTTCTTGAGTATAGGTATGCCGTACTATCAAGAGGGATGCAACTTAGCAAGTTGACCAAGTCAAAGTGCTCTTTAGTTGACCTAAGTGAGAATTAGCCTTAGAGTGTACTAACAAACCCTCCTAACCTAACTCGGGTCATTTCATCTTGGTGGTGAAGTGCTAGTTTCTTTAAAAGAGATTTTGGGGGCAACTCGGGCTCGACCGGTCCGACCGGTCGAGGCACCGGTCGGCCGTGCCGCTAGCCCAACGGCTAGTTTTTCGAACACCGGTCGACCGGTGTGGGGCACCCGGCCCGACCGGTGCCACCGAGGACTAACGGCTAGTTTTCTCCTTTGAGGAGTATAAATACCCCAAGCCTTCTTCAAGTGAAGGTTGCTGTTTCTAGTAAATTTGCTGAGGTCCCAAGTCATTTCTAACTAGCTCTAAGCCTTAGTGGCTCTCCCCAACCATCTCTTTGTGAGATTTGTGGATTCAAGCCATCATCTTTGTGTTGGGTTGAGAAAGTGAGCCTAGGAGTGACTTTGTGAGCTAACAACAGTAGTTTCCATAGCTTGAGCACTTTGGTTTCGCGTCTACAACCTTTGAAGCATTTGTTACTCTTGGAGGTTTGCCTCCTAGATGGCTAGGTGTCGCCGGCTAGCTCCCAAGGTTGTGGTGAGCAGCGGGAAGTTTGTGAGGGCTGCGATCTTGCCTCTTCGTGGAAAAGATCACCTTAGTGGAAAGGAGGAAAGTGGTTGAAAGAGACCCGGCTTGTTGTGGGAATTGTCCCTTACATGCTCCTCAACGGAGACGTAGCCATTCCTCTGTGGGTGGTGAACTTTGGGAAACAAATCCTTGCTTCTTCGTGTGGTTCGACTCTCTAAGTTGTTTTTCTAGCATATTTCATTTGCTTCCGCTTCGATCTACTTGGGTGTGTTACTTGTGTGTGCAGGGCTCATTACTCTGCTTGTGATCATCTACAAAAGCCACACCCTGAGTTTGATTCGTGCTAGAAGTCAAGAGGTGCTTGAAGTTGTTTTTGCAGGTTCACTGTGCTACACCGGTCTGACCGGTGAGGCGCACCGGTCTGACCGGTGTCACCTGTGAAGTCCAGTGCCTGACCGGTCACTACCGCCGGTCTGACCGGTGGAGCACTGTCAACTCAAGTGTTTGGGGAGAAAGAGTTCAAATTGGTCGTCTCGCCTATTCACCCCCCCCCCCCCTCTAGGCGACATCAAGGTCCTTTCAATCTCCACATGTGATCAATATGATAACACACTTGGAGATGTCTGGGTTTTAGGCATCAGACGTCGCAGCCTGCTCGAAATCTTCTCTATTCTTGCACACAACCTATACATGTGATAACACAACTCCCCGACAAGTTTCGTGATTTTCGGACTTCGTCCGGATTTTCTGTAATTTAGAAACACTTTCCCCATAAGTTGTTTGTCATGTTACGACAACAAAATGGTCGATATTTCATGCGCGTTCATGGATAAGGCCTCAATATACATCAAATATTATGAATATCATTTTTTGAATCGCCAAATTATATGATTTGATGTACCTGTAGTTCAAATTTGAAGTGTGCCCAAAAATTCAAGAAAACAAAAAAATAACAAAATATACCAAAAAAATTCAAACTTACCCCAAATTTGAGCAACAAGTTTGAAATAATGTAGGAATGACTCATAAAAAATATGGTGCAGAAAAACTTAAAAAATAAAAACAATTTCCCGAGTGCCTTTGGGTGCACTCGGGGAAGAGACCCTTCCCCGAGTGCCAGATACGGGGCACTCGGGGAAGAGGCCTCCTTCCCCGAGTGTCAAGCGGGCGGCTCTCGGGGAAGAGATGAAAAAATCCCCTGCCACATACAAGCCCCCTCCCGGCCCAATAGGCCACCCCGCGCCGAACCCTAACCCCGTCCGCCCCGTTCCCCCCGTCCCGGACCCCGCCGCCCCGCCCCTTCCCTCGCCGGCGCCGCCCCGCCCCTTCCCCCGCCGACACCGCCCCGCCCCCGCCCCTTCCCCCCGCCGGTGCCGTCCCGCCCTTGCACCTACCCACGCGGCGCGCGTCCCGCCCCCACCCCTTCCCCCCGCCGGCCGCCCGCCCCCGCACCGGCTCGACTTCGAGCTCCACCACCCCGGCGAGGCGAGGAAGGGGGCCGCGGTGGCCGGATGCCGCACCGGCTCCCTCCCCCGCTCCAGCTCGCGTGGATGAGGCAGAGGTTGCCCCGCTTCGACGATGGCGACGAGGCGGCTGCGAGGTCGATTGGCGGGGGGTCTTCCTCCGCCGGCGAGTGGCGCGATGAGGGGAGGCAGGGCCGGTGCACGCACGGTGCTTCATCCCCAAGGAAGCGCGGACGTCGAGCCCCTGTTCCGCACTGGCGGCTCCGCGGACTCGCCGTCGCCGCCGTCCACGTCGCGGACGGCCTTGCCACTTGCTTCCCAGGAGTCCTCGACATGGACCTCTCCCAGAACCCGTCCCGCTCCTTCTGTGTCATTGCTGGGAGCTTCGCGCCCGCGTGTCCCGGCGTTGCGGAATGCAAAGGTGCGGCCATCTCTTCTACTGTCCCTACCCATATGTGCTGTTTGTCTATTTAGTGGATGAGATTAGTATCTTCCTGGTGACAACAACAATTTTTCATGGGTGTCTTATAGTGCACTTTGGAGTACACCATGAGAGATTGGTTCAATTTTACTTGGAGAGTCTTAGTCTCATGTACTGTACTATCAGCGTAATACTTGTACTCTACTTTGTAGTCCTGTTTATGCTACTTTGAGTATGACTTCTAATCTGGGAAATGTTAGGGTTCATGTGTGTTGGGTCCTTTTGTTTATGATAGAACTTTCTTGTCTTCCAAAGGTGGGGTCTTATTTACTACTTTTGCTGCTTAGAAATTAAAATGTTTTATTGATTATATTTTTATGGAAGATGAAACTTTCTAACTTATTTAATAGTATGAACGTTCATCTTTGAAAATAAGTACCTCTTAAGGTTCATTTCATCCTTGGTAGCATGGGAGGCAGGTTTATTTTCTGAAATCAGGTTATGTATTTTCTCAATGTTGTTGAATTGGTGTAGTATATGAAAAAAGGAAAAAGTTGTGTGCATTTTTTTCTTATTGGAATGATTCCATCAGTACAATTCTCAAAGAATTCCCCTCAACTTTTAAGGTTGCAGGTACTCATCTTTCTTTTCAACTTTTATTTTATTTGTGTAATTTGGCTATGTAAGCTTGGTACTACTATTCAATGTGTAAATAGTAATAGTTACCCAAGTTATGGTCTCCTGAGACATCCAATTCCCAACCGTGGTTGTGGGAGGTCCCAATTTTTTTTATTGTGGCTAATATTACTAATTTGCTATCCTGAAAAGTTATTGTCGCCATGGGAGGTTGGGGATCTTTGTTTTGGTGCACTAATTTTTGGTGGGAATCCCCTGCTATTTTGTCAAACAATCTGTTGAGTATTACAGTTTGTGCCGGTTCATGTGTCTCTCAGGTATCTCTAATGTTGGAGTTGCCAAAACGGGAGATGGACTGCCTCTCTGCAGTCCCTACTCCCTTAATGTTTCTCGATGCATAAAGCTGAGCGATAGAGGTTTGAAGGCGGTTGCACTGGGGTGCCAAAAATTGAGGCATTTTGCATATCACGGGTTGCAAATTAATAACGATAATTTATCAATTGTTCTGTCATAGAGCTGGATGTAAAAGAAAAGAGGGGGGGTCTGCCAGGAGGTGAGCATAATTGAACAGGATAGAGGAGGTATGTTACACATGCATCCTGTTGGTTTAGGATGGTTTCTTGTTTCCATCGATTTTCCTAAAGGATTAGTTGCATTGTGGTTTTAGGAGTCTTATACTAAAGGATTAGTGTCATAATGAGATTGGAGATGATCAGCCGCTCTCCGGTTACTCCGCATAAATGCTTGCCACAAGGTACTTCCTCTTAGCCATATAATTTAGATGCAGTTTTGTTTGTATTTCTAATGTAGCTTGAGCCTCTCTTATCAAGTGTCTGTTAAGCACATATATGACTACATATAGTTTAACAATTGAATTGAATGTCATCAGAGTGTTTGGATTATGCTATATTTTTTCTTTGTTTGGCTCTGTGCATCACTTCCACTTAGATTATTGTGCTTGAGGTTGACTATACAGCAAAACTATTTTCTCTAGTGCTTATTTGATCTAAAGGTTGCTAAACAGATTGAGATGTCACAGCTGTTGTGTTGCTTAGTTTAAAACCAAGAGCAAATGTCATTTGATTTGTATGAAACTATGATTATTGTAAAATGAATTCATGGTCTCCTACTGATTTTAAGATACAACGATAGCTACTGATTGTGCCTCAGGGTTCCTTCTTTCAGGAAAATGGCAAGAACTTGAAGTCGCAATGGATGGAAGATACAGCTTGGCTCGATGATGGTGTTCCATGCTTGTGTCCTTGTCACCGAAGGTAAACTTCGTCCCGTACATGTCCCCGTTTTTTAATAGTGATGCGATTCGCACTTTGTGAGCGACCATTGTAATGGCTGTATGAGACAGTTCTATACTTTGCTAGTACCTTGAAAATTAGTTCCTTTAGAGATATAACTACAGGTTTATTTCCTACAATTGCAGATGTCTGTACACTTGGTATTACACTGTCTATGGGTAGCACTTAACTGGATTTATGGACTGTAGAGTGCATGAACATTTTGAACCCTACTATGCTTGATAGGAGTATTATATCACACATTGAATTAGAATTCTTTTCTGTGGAATACTCCATCAGATGATGGTTGTGTGTATATATATATCACGAACACACATTTTTCGTATGTTGATCTTTTATTACGAAGCATACATCTGATTTATGACCTACTATTTATGGTTCATAGTTGTGCATGTTATTTGTCGAGCCTCATCTTTTGATATTACAGTTTTTTTTAATTAGATTGCTTTACCACTGAGACCATGGCCATTATTTGAAGAATGTGCATCTTTTATTTCATTTTTGTATTTTACCACTTACAGAATCTAATTCATTGCAGGTGCTTTAAATTGGAGAGACAGCTTCTTCTCAAGTTCCCAAGGAGCAGCAAAGCGATTTATAAAAGATCTAGAGAGAAAGTTCACAAGGAAAAGAAAATTTTTTAAAAAAAAAATATGTTACTTCCCCGAGTGCTTGGGTAGTGGCACTCGGGGAAGAGGGGTTTTTTACAAACAGCAGACAATATTCTTCCCCGAGTGCCTAGGACATGCACTCGGGGAAGAGGATTTTTTAAAAAAAATGAAACCTCTTCCCCGAGGAAGAGTTTTTTTAAAAAAACAAATTTCTTCCCCGAGTGTTGCACTCGGGGAAGAGGATTTTTCAAAAAAAAAAAAGGCGGACGGCACCGACAGTGTCAATTCTTCTCCGAGTGTTAGGACGGCACTCGGGGAAGGCTTCCCCGAGTGTGCGATTCTTGACACTCGGGGAAGACCTCTTTCCCGTGAGAGGCATCCCCGGAGGCTCTTCCCCGAGTGTTGCACTCGGGGAAGGCTTCCCCGAGTGTTTGTGCCCCTTCCCCGAGTGCATTTGGCACTCGGGGAAGCAAGCGTCTCCTGTAGTGTTTGTGTTCCGCTGCCCACCCGGACCTTGATTGAAGCATCAAACAGATCTTGCACATGCGGTTAACAAGCCACGTCCTTAATATGGGATTAAGCGTCTATGTGACGACGCCTTCATATGGGATTAAACGTCAACATGACGAAGCATTAATAAATTAAGCTAAAGAATCTGTAGTGGTTTATAGATTTTTTCTAGATAGCGGGGTTCCGTCGTGGTAATCTGGTAGAAAATGACACGTCCACCACTTTGTTTAGCTTAACTTGGATAATTGTCGCTTTAAACACCATCGCACAAAGTTAACAAAATCCACCAGATCTCGGATCACTTGTAACATCCTCTTTACTGGACTAGAATAAGCCATTCAGTCGCTTTGGACATGTAAAAAGCACAAAATGATTTACAGGTATGTAACTCTTTTGCAGGAAATTTCTTGTTGAGACGAAGCGAGCATAGTTCAGTTGGTTAGGTTTCTTTGGACACTTTCAACCTACCCGTCAACGGTAATAAGGCACTTGCAACATTTTTCATCTTCTTTTGATAATGATCCTCGGCTCAAAAGTTACAAATAATAATTTGTTAAGAATGGACCAAACCCAACTGACAGTGTCATTGCAAACAAGCATCAACATATTCATGCGATCTGAATCACAATTTGTATTGACTACAGAAAAAAATAAGAATCCTAAAATTCATATCGAGTAAAGAAAAATTGATCACGAATGATCACCTTGCCTGCCAACTCTTCATATATTTGATCACACCTGGATATCTTAGATAATTTTCTTTTAAGATTGGCGCATCTTTTTTCAGGAGATGGTTGAATTTTTCTATATTTTTCTTCTCTTAATAACTCTCTAAACCGGGAGTCTGCTAATTTTGGCTGTATACCGAATCGGAGAAAACTCATGGCTTTTGTATCGTGCACCAAATCGTTTAAAGATAAATATTTGAACGATGTTTATGGACAAGTTGACGCAACCCTATTACAAAAATATTTAAACGATGTTTATGGACAAGTTGACACACTACTCTGGTGATGATACGGAATATTTGATCAGGGGCGGACCTACGTTATACTGGCCCTCACTCAAATTCTAAAAACCAAGCTAATCGAGAAATTTTCACTATAGAAAACCTTCGTGAATTTATCTACTCTTAAGGGGTGTAAACGCGCGCAGAAGCGAGAGACCACACGAAATGTGCAGGGGTTCTCCTTTATGCAGGTGCCGTCAGATGCATGGTACAAGACAACAAACGAATGGGCGGCACCTGGAATAATGTTTGGTGGTAGCAGGAAAGCTCTCCCAGATATGACCCCACAGACAGCGATGGCACATCTGATCTGTTCTGTAGGCGTAGGAGCATCAGCAAGTCCAGTCGTCTATTCTCAACAGAACAAGAATTTTGCACAAATCCAGCCCAAAGTCGCTCTAAACTCAACATGACTTCACCGTAGTCATGCAAATAAATTAAGGCCTTAAGAGATATATACATGCAGCGGCGAAGTTGGAATTGGATCTTAGGAGGAGGTGTTTCTTTTTTTTCTCCTCCAGCTCATCCTTTTCCTCTTCCTCCTTGAGCTCAAATTTGTAAAGAAGCTATCATGTCATTGCCACCGCCACCGTTGGCTACGGCGCCACTGCATACATGTTCTGTGGTTCCAACATCGTAGAGTAAAGGTTTCTGGCTGTCTGAAATTTTAACTTCGGACAAGACTGGTATATATGGGAAGAGATTGGAAGAAATTAGACGGCAACCTTGTTCTGAGATAACGATCGGCTGTACTACCTTTTTTCCTGCGACAAAGCAAAACCCTGGAAAATTGAGGCGCGAGTTAAGTAAGCTTACTGCTCTGTCTTATTGAGATTATGAAAACAACCACATGATGGACTTATCTTCAGTACGTATAACTGAATAATGAAGATTTGGTGTATCGAAAGCAGGATCAAACTGTCCTTAATAAATACTCTAGACAGAAGACAAGGCGTGGAAATAGTTGTGGAAGAACATGGTGCCGCGCATGCCTGTTTCATGAGGTTTGAGGTGCAAATGAAATGAAACACCATGGCATGTTTCATGTAGCGTACATGGTCTACACACTCTCTTTTATGTGGTATTAATAAACAGCCACGTTGGTAATGTTTCAATAGCAGCTATGTTCCTTTTAGAACTAGGGGAAAGTTTCAAGGAAAGGACAAACCACAAACTAATAATTATTTTTATGACATCTATTAAGAACATAATTCCAGCGAAGTCCGTTTTTATTCTAACTGTGAAATATATTTGTTAGTACCTTTGAAATAGACACAGGCCCACCATTCCAATATATATATGCTTTACTTTAATCTGAGAGAAGACTTTACGTAGAAGTGTTCTCAAAACAAACAAGATTTTACGTAGAAGAACTATGTAAATCTTTTGTAGTTCGCCAGCATCCAAAGCCCGTCTAGCTCAGTCGGTAGAGCGCAAGGCTCTTAACCTTGTGGTCGTGGGTTTCGAGCCCCACGGTGGGCGACTATATTTTTTGCTTTTTTATTTTTGCCTTTAGTCCTTTTACCCCTGCAGAATACCGGCTGCTTCAACAATTACACGTGTTGCAAGTGCAACAAGTATTACTCCATATTTTTGTTTTTCATGTCATTGCATTGTGAGGGTACACACTGATCATGTTTTGGATGCTCTGTGTTTGGCTGTGTTTGGATGGTAGCGGTTAGGGTTAGTGTTAGTGGTATTTAACACCTCCAAATTAACATATAAAAAACTAACACCTTTGATGTTTGGATGGAGGTGTTAGTTTGCATTAAAGTAACTTTTCCAATCATTTGAAAAAAGGAGAAGGAGAGAGAAAAGGGGTGGGGTCCACCAAATTAACACCAATTACCACATCTTGGAGGTGTTAGTTTTTTTTGTGTTAGTTCCAATTAACACCAAACTAATACATGTGTTTGGCTCCAAAGTGTTAGTTTTAGTGTATCCAAACATGGCTTTTGTCGTTAGCGTGACTGTGAAAGCAGAAAGCCTGAAAGGGTAAGAGCAGACTCCATGTACTGCCAGCCTCTAGTTGCTGCTAATCCTAGTCCCTCTACTGAAGTAGTACTCAACCTATGAAACACACCTGCTTTCTGATTTTGGTGGCAAAGGACCAAGGACATACAAACCTTACCAAGAAAAAAGGGACCCAGACAAATATTTTATTTAAAATAGGTCGAAGTCTGATCGCAGAGCATGCTAGCGGCTTTTTTTTCATAAGTCAGATGTGCCATGGTTTACTTATCCCTTTTATATAAAAAAAGACACAGAAGGATATTGGAGTGAATCTGTTGGCCCAGTGACCCGCAGAGTGATAAATTGGGAAGACTCTGGCCTTGATGGAAGCTTGGGCCAAGCTTTTTATTAGAATTAGGCCCAGTAATCGTTCTTGTGGGCTGCTCCAATTCACAGCAGGTTTGTACAAATTCCCCAATATTCATTCCTTCAAATCGGAAAATCGATTCCAATTTTTGGAGCTACATCTCTTAAGGTAGTTCCATTTCTAACTTCTCAGTGTTCATTGCTGCATTGGTCCATGCATGAGTACCCCCTGCTAATCTTAGACTGCATCCGCTCTTTTTTAGGGCCTGTTTGGCAGGGCTCCGGCTCCTCCGAAAACGGCTCCGGCTCTGACTCTTTAGGTGGAGCAGCTTTTTTGATGGAGTTGAAGACGTTTTGAGAAAACGTTTGGCAAAACAGCTCCCTCTGGCTGTGTAAGGTGGATGAGAGGATGAAATGTCTACAATACCCTTCTCTTTTTTATTTACTTTGTTTATTTTCTTTCTTCGCTTCTATTTGTTTTCCTTTTTCTCTCCCCCTCTTATTTTTTTCTCCTCATTTCTCTCACCTTATCCTCTTTATCCTTATCCTCCTCCGGTCCTCTTCCAGGCTCAAGCACGGGGAGCAGAGGTGCGCGCAGCCGCCGGGCGCGTCGTGCGCCGACGAGTGCCATCTCCGACTCCACCCCTAGCCCACCGCCGACCTCCTCTCCTTATCCCCTTCTTCTTGCTTGCTCCCGCCGGCCTCCCCTCGATCCCTCCTCCTGCCGGCGGCGCCACGCCCGCGGCTCCTCCTTCTGCCGGTGGCGGGCTCGGCCGCGGGTTCTCCTCCCGTCGGTGGTTACTCCGGCCTCCACCCTCACTGGCGGCCGCGAGTTCGCCGGCCTCCAAGCCCTCCAAACGCGCCTTGCTGCTCCTCGCGAGGACAAGGACGTCCAACGGACGGAGGAGCCGCATGGAGCCGCGCGGAGCCACCAAAACGTGGCTCCGCCTCCCTCTCTGGGCTCCAGAGAGCGCATTTTCAGGGGCTCCTCCGGAGGAGCCGCCACCCCGCACCCCGTTTGGCAGGGTTTCGCTTGGAGCCGGAGCCGGAGCCGGTTTTGAAGCCCTGCCAAAGAGGGCCTTACTTCTCTTGTTTTTTTGGACAAATGCTATGTATATGTTGCTAGGAGTATTATTAAAACTTCATAAAGTCAATCTTCATAATTTTTAACCAACAATTAGTCAAAATGTATACATACTTAGTGTAAAATTCATATAAAGGTATTCATATTTCAATGATTTGTTGACAATATATATTGAATTTGTAGCAAATTATATATTCTACGAGATGGTCATAACATGCCTCTGGAGATAATATTAATACGGATATCAAAAACAGATGGAGATATATAATTTGTCACCCATTAGTAAGTTGGGGATGCATTGCCAAATGCGTACTGTTCACATAAACTTGAGGCATTGAAAATCTCTGGTCGCTATGGGTTTATAGGTCGTCAGAGAGGGAATCTCAAGGTTTGAGCATCCCATTAAACTCAAGCATTGGAGAATGCAGTCAACGAGTGAAAGATGTCTGTTCTATTCGATTCGGTGTGCTGGCTGGCAACTTTTGCTTCCTATTCAAAGCAGAACAAGCGAGAAGAGGCGAGTTCAATTCGTGTACATCTAGCGACCCTACTTAACGCATAGAAAAACATGTTTTGTTTTCTACGGAATCCATGACAGTAGTGCTTGGGGTCCGGTGTCAGGGCGCAATTAAGAGGCTCCGACCATTTGATTCTGTCTGTTCTTCTTCGATGGATGAGTTGCTCGTCGAACCCTATGTGGGACAGCTTCGCTAGCTTGCATTCTGTCCAAACAATAGTTTACTCCTACACATGCATGCTGCCAATATTTTTAGGGTTCAGCATAAGTTGATCAGTGGTACCGCTACTGGACCTAGCCAATCAACCCTAAATTGAATCTTTGAACTAGTGAGAGAAACTTACTTCTGTACGAAGTACCTGTGGTATTTGAAGGTACTTTTATTTCTTATCCTTCTTAAAAAATAATGTATATGATTTACACATAATTAAAAGAGTATCTTATTGTTTTTTCACTAATTTTTACTTCCTGGTACTTCTGCGTTAGATTTTGGGATAGCCAGACCGCTCTCATTAGTTTCAAGCACTCTAAATATTCTATTTATTTAATGATCCAAATGCATTGTGTACTCTCAAGTAATACTAAATGGTTGTACACAGAGGCATCTCAAATATCGATTATGGTACACAAAATTATAAAGGCTAAAGGCTTAGTAGTATTAAGTAAATAGATTCAGGCGTATTGCCCCGTCCCACAAAGGGTGTCCTTATAGTCCTAAGTCAAATCATCATATATGTTTGACAAAGTTTATGATAAGATATATCAATGCACTTAATGTCTAACAAGTTTCATTAGATTTGATATGAAATAAATTTTCATAGCATATCTATTTAGTATTATAAATATTAACACTCTTCATTTGTAAATTTTTATCAAAATTAACACAATTTGATTTAGGACAAACCTAAAACGAAACTTTTTGTAGGAAGGAGGAAGTATGCTTTAATTAGACATAATTATAGTATATATTTCTGAAACCAAAAATATTTCCAGCATTACAGTGATGACAAAGAAATAAAATATCCAAGACTATATATATATATATATATATATATATATATATATATATATATATATATATATATATATATTTAAAATAAAAACAAAGACTATGTGTACCAAATACGGGTCACACAAAAGCTTCCATAATATAGTATATATAGTACTTCAGTTCTCTCTTGTGCGACAGTAAACCTTAATTTTTCAATGGAGATGTCATGTCAAAGTTAATAATTCAATTTAGTCAACTTAAGTGTACTATAATGTCCTAAATGGGTAAACTGAGTAGCTCAGTTGGTAAGGTTCTTTGTGGTGGAACCAACCCACTAGGGTTCAATTTCTCGACTCAGCACTAGTGCTCACATATTCCTGGATTTATTCCAAGATTTAACCGCAGTTATTCTTTCAGTGGTACACGATGTACCCGTCGACAACGAGACGCTAGTGGTAACTCACCAATCTCGAGGATTTGCCAACTCAATCTCGAGGAGGTGCTCATAGGGGTAGGGTGTGCCAGTGATGACTTCGTCAATCTCAAGGATTTGTCAGTTCAGTCTTTTGGAGGTGCTCAAAGGGGTGGTGCGTACGTTTGTTTGTAGTGGCGAGTACGCGTGCGTGTGTGTGTCTGCGTTTGTACTATGTGATTCTTAAAAAAGTGCCCTAAATGCAGATCAGAATAAAAATCAAAATAAAAAGAGCCACAATAATCATGATCATAACTCTGCCACAGTAGAAATCTCTATATGAAATTCATTCTTCTCCCACGCATGCACATGAAAAAACGCAAAATGAAATTCAAAGCATCTTGGCTAGCATATATAGCTGGCAATAGATACTGAAATTAAATAGTATACCTTCAATCATAATGTTAATGAGGAAATGGGGAGCGTAAATATTGATAACATATATTTGGAACAAAAGAACTTGTCTACCCCATCCGTTCCAAATTATAAGTCATTTTGGGTTTTCAACAAATTCATAGATATTAGTATGCATCTATACAGAGTGTATTTCTAAATGCATAAGATCATCTATGAATATAATAAAGTCAAAACGAGGAATGGGGGATCGGAGTAACGCGGAGGCCAGAACGACATTTCTACTGTCACTACGGGAAACTGAGCCTTTGCCGTGCGTTTCGGGCGCACAGCAAAGAGCAAGAAACGCACGGCAAACACTTTGTCGTGCGTTTTTCTCGGAAACGCACGGCAAAAGCCACACGGCACCTTTTTGCATGGTAAAAAATATTTGTCGTGCGCTTTTCGTCGCACGCACGGCAAATGCACTTTGCCATGCGGTATTTAGCGCACGGCAAACTAAATGCATCAACTTAAAAAAAGAATGTACATTTCTTTGCCGTGTAAGTTTGACGCACGGCAAAGAAATTATACAAACAATAAAAAAAATTGCCACAGTCCGCCGCCGGCCGACCGGCCGGCCACCACATCTGCCGCCTCCCACATCATCACCGTCGACCACAACCACCACCACCTGTCGCCGCAGCCACCAAGCCCGCTGCCACCACCTGTACATGAAGAGGGAGAGGAGATGAGAAGAAAAACCGAGATCTCGCCGCCACTGAGCAGGCCGAGCCGAGGAGGAAGGGGCGGCGGCGCCGAGGAGAGAGGAAAGGCATGCATGACGAACCTGGAGGTGGAGGCCGCCGGATCTTAGTGTCGTGTGCTAGAAACGTCGTAGATCCGCCACCGCCGCCGACAGGAGGTCGGGCCCACCAGCGCCGGGGAGCCTCTGCGGGCAGATCTGGCGCCCCCGCGCCCGGATCCGGCGGCCGCCGGCGCGGAGAGGGCGGAGGGGCCCCGCAGTTGAGGGGGGGGGGGGCGCGCGGCCGGGGGCTCCGCCGCCGCGGCCTCCTTCGCCGGCGCGAGCGAGGGGCACGCGCGGGCCGCCGCGGCCTCCTCGCCGCGCGCGGCCGGTGCCCCGGCGCCGGACGACGACGCGCGCCGACGGGGACCGGCGAGGGTGCGGGGCCGGGGGCGGACCCCGGTCCGCCGCCACCGCGGGTCGTGAGGGGAGGAGGGGGGAAGGGGTGAATGGTTAGGGTTTGTCTTGGTTGCATCTTATATACCGCGCCCGAGCGCTATCGCCGTCGATCGAGTCGCTTGGACGGCTCGGATCGTGTCCCGTGGGGCTAGGGGTGGGGCCGGGGTGTGGGGCGCATGGGGCTGGGTGGTTTTGCTGTGAGGCGCCTGGGGGTGGGGCCGGGGTGTGGGGCGCATGGGGCTGGGGTGTTTGTCGTGCGTCGGTTGTAGGGCGCACGGTAAAGATTTTTCTTTGCCGTGCATTTTGTTAAAGACGCACGACAAAGGTGTGTTTGCCGTGCGCTTTTCAATAGGGCGCACGGCAAATCTTTTTTTTAACAATTCTGTAAAATTCATAAAAAATTCAAACAAATATGAAAAAATCTAGAAAATTACCACAAATTAAGATATGTTGTCTCTTCCCAATAGAAACAAGTTTTGAAGTCAAAACCCAATTTGAATGTCACATCGCTTACAAATCTAATCATATCTTTCGTAACTATATGAAATTTCATCGGAGATGTCTCGATTTATAAGCATCGTACATGTAAAAATGTTGAAAACTCATTCAAATTTTTCCTATAACCTTCACATATGATATCATTAGATATTGACAAATCTCATAATTTAAAAACTTTATTTGTATTTTTTGGAATTCTTAAATCATTTAGACACAAGATAATGGTCGTGTTTTCTAGTCAAGATGTTCAAATTTTCTATTGATCTCATGGAAAAGGTCTTACATTGAGCTAAATAACATGAATATCATTTTTCCACTCAATTTATTCTATTATTTGCATCAATTGTGGTTCAAATTTGACTTCTTTCAAAAAATCAAATTTGACTTCTTTCAAAAAACATTATTTGAAATACAATTAATTAACATGATGTATCACATGTTGTATGCATAGAGTTGAAAAAGATTTAAGGTGAGGAGAATTTTCTTGAGGAGCAATTGAATTTGAGACCTAGAGAAAAATATTTCAAGGTGAAAAAACGACGCTTCATTTTCTTAGAAAATGGAAGAGGGGAAAAATACTTTGCCGTGCGTCGTGAAGAAAACGCACGGCAAACAATAACTTTGCCGTGCGTTTTATTTCTGGCGCACGGCAAAGTTTTTTTAAAAAAACGACGCTTCATTTTCTTAGAAAATGGAAGAGGGGAAAAATACTTTGCCGTGCGTCGTGAAGAAAACGCACGGCAAACAATATCTTTGCCGTGCGTTTTATTTCCGGCGCACGGCAAAGAGCTTGTTTACCGTGCGTTTTTCTTTTGCCGTGTGCCCTACAAAAGACGCACGTCAAATAAGCTCTTTGCCGTGCACCCGAAATAAAACGCACGGCAAAGATTTTGACGCACGGCAAATAAGGGTTTTCCCGTAGTGTGTTGGACAATTAGTTAGAATTTAAATAAATCCTGTGCACATCTTTATATATAGTCCACTCAAGGTGGACCTACGTGTCCTATATGACTATATTAATCGGAACTTTGTCACGGATTAAAATGAAAAGAAATTAATCGGGGGAAGAGATGAGGAAACGTAGTGCCCACGTGAATGTCTCCCAAACAAACATTCACGTCGAGCCTTCTTCCCTGTTCGATTTCTAGGGTTAGGTTTGCTGTAGCTAGGGTTTTCTCGATCGGCAACGTCAGTTTTCCAACAAGAACGACAAGGGCAGGAACACACCCAGCATCACCATTGCTCCAATCCTCTCGTTCATGCAAAGCTCGGTAATTATTGTGTTTGGACTCTTCCTCGATCTCTCACTATCTGCTCGAAGTTTGCGTAAAGAAATGGCCCCCAAGGAATCGTATCAGGCCTTGGTCAAATTGCATGCCAGGCGACGTGAGCAGCACACCATGGCAAACACTTTTTTTTCTTATTTCTCTACTACTCCCATGCAAAGGTTACTTTTATATTTTTCACCTTGTTTCATAAAAAAATCACTTTCATGCGTGGTATTAAGCCAGCTAGCTGAGTTAAACATTGAACCATGCCAACTTTCTTGTGTTATGAATTGATGAAATCATGGAAGAACGACTCTTTGCTGTGTTACTACAAAGATTACCTAGAAACTGGAGTTAACTAAGCTGGACGAATTATGAAAACGCCATCAACTCACATGAAAATGAACATGGTCTATGTGTCCACTCTACTCCCTAGGCTTAGTCTTAATCAACTCATCAATCCAACAAGCTGATCTGACCTTGGTGCGTTAGACCCTTCCAAATTGTGTAATTAATGGTGCCAGAGACAAAGCTAGTGCAGTGTATACTATATAGCTACATTGTAATGCGTCGACAACATATATTTGCTCTGGCTGCTAGGTCCCAACAAGTCGATCTGATTTTCTATGCATCGATGCTTCATCTCGTGCAGTGCACATGATGGGCTCTGTAAACTAGTTGAGCAAACGAATCTAGTTGCAGGTGTTGCTTCAACTTGCAATCTCTGCAAAAGTTATTTGACTCATTAATGCAGTTCTCAGAGAATCATTGTATCATGGTACTGGTTGATGCTCTTCTTGAAATGAATCATTGTTTTTTTGTCTTAAGACAGTCTTAATCGAGTTTCATGCAGAGTTTCATGACATTTAATTATATGTCATATCATCAATTTTCCTAACGTGGTGATGAGATAGGATGATGAGTTTTATAAGATGTGAGAGGACTTACATCCTTATGAAACTTTACCGGCACAATTAACTAGTTGTCATGGAATTGTGCATTGAGACTTACCTTAGCTTAAATATATATTGATAGTTACATGATGTTATAAAACTAAATCTAAAGCTCACTTTGCTTCTTGTTGAGTATACTGTTTACTTTTACCTATTTTTCGTAAAGCAAAGTTCAATAATTATATATAAAAACTCTGAAAACAGCTTGAAATACATTCTGCTGTTAATTTTAAAACTCAAAAATACTACATACTCCCTCCATCCCACATTATAGGCTGTTTTGAGTTCTCTAGATTCATAGTTTATGCTATGTATTTAGACATAGCTTATATCTAAGTACATAGTAAAGTATGTGGACCAAAAAAAAGTCAAAATGACCTATAATTTGGGATGGAGGGAGTATATATATCATAAAGTGTTGTTTACAGTTAAGGGTATGCATGCGCAAAGGTATTTCTACAAGCTTTTGCAACATAGTATTGGTGACAATGTGAAGGGCACTACACGACTTCTAAAAAATTATTGTGAAACTCAGTACAGCTGTAGACACTCACGTATATTGCTTCCATACCCATAAATAAAGTCGTTTTGGACAATACCAGTCAAACATTGAGAATATAAATCATGAATAACTTTTAAGTTATTGAGTTTGAAAATGTGAAAACTACATGAATACATTTGCCTTGCAAAATACTTTCATAAAGGTATACATATATTAGTTTTTAATAAATATTTTTTATAAAAATAAGAAGTCAAAGTTGTAATTTGGATACCATGTCGTTGTCTTAAACGACTTGTTTTATGGGTATGGAGGGAGAGCAGTTATTAACAAAACTCACGGTTGAAAATTTTGAAATACACCATGCTAAACTAACGGATCTATATATAGACACTTATCTCTGCCACTACCGGAATCCTTGGCTTTGCCGAGAGTGAGTTGCTCTCGGCACAGGCCGCAATCCTCTCGGCACAGCCTCTGCCGAGAGGAAGCACTCGGCACAGCGCACTCGGCACCACCGGGCCGGCAAAGAGCTCTGTGCCGAGAGCCCCACCAAATCCTCTCGGCACAGATGTGCCGAGAAGCATAGATAGCTCTCGGCAGAGACTTTTGAAAAGGGTTAAAAAAAAGAAAAAGCTGCATCGCGGGCCCACCCACTCGCCGACTGACCGCCGGCGGCACCACCACCGTCCGCCACCCCCACCGCCGCCCGCAAACACCACCACCTGCACCGCCACCACTGCCGCCCGCCGCCACCACCACCGCCGCCACCACCACCGCCGCTGCCCCGCCGCCACCACCACCACCACCAACAGGCATCAGCAGCACCGCTCGCCACCACTACCCGACCGACGCCACCACCTGCGGGAAGAAACAGAGAGAGGGAGATGAGAGAGGAGGGAGATGAGAGGGAGGGGGAGAGAACCTGGGAGGCAAGCCGCGCTCAGATCCGCCGGGGGAGGCACGCCGAGGGGAGGCACGCCGTTGAGATCCACCATCCCGCCGCCGCGTTTGCCACCGCGCTCAGCACCTGGCCGTCAAGACCGCGCCATCGGGTCCGCTCGCCAGATCCGCCGCTCCAGTGCCACGCGCCCGCACCCACCGTCACTACCGCGCCTCTCTCCCCGCCGATGCTCATCACTGCCAGTGGGGGGCGACCGGAGGGGAAATGGGAGGGGCAGCAAAGGACACATAGAGAAGGGACGGAGAGATGACCGACGGGGAGGGAGAAAGGAGGGAGGAGGAGGAGGAGAAGCGGCCGGGGTAGGAGGCCGCCGGTGGCTGCTGCTGCTAAAGACCGGCGGCGACGGCGGTTCGAGTATAGGAGGCCGGCGGCGGCAGGTTAGGGTTAGGAGGTGGGGGCGGCGGCGGGTTAGGGTTAGGCGTTTATATAGGGGGATGGGGGAGGAAGTGGGCCGGCGAGAAACTGGGCCGTGGGAAGGTAAATGGGCCGGCGGAAGACTGGGCCATGGGGAGGTAGATTGGACCGCGAGTTGGGTTGTCTTTGCTGAGAGCCACGTCAGCCTGGCTCTCGGCACAGACAATTAAACCCAAAAATAATTATTAAAATAGCAAAAAGATGTGAAAGTTTACCAAAATTTAACATGACACCAGTTATGTTGTACATTACTATAAAAAAGTTTTTGTGATCAAACTCAACTTTGAATTTTTCTTAGACTCCAAACCTAGTGATATTAATTCAAATTCTTAGAAACTTCTCGTGAGATGTTCCGGTTTCCAAACAACATACGTGTCGAAGTGTTCAAAACATTCTCAATTTTTTCCACAACCTCCACACATGATATCTTGATCACTTGCCAAAATTCATGTTTTTTAAACTTCATTTGAATTTTATACAATTTTAAAACCTTTCTACTTCACGATCTTCATCATGATCAAAGAACCAAATGCCAGAAATTTAGCTTGATTTCATGTACGTGGTCTTAGAGATGTCTCATGAACATGAATATCACGTTTTCACCAACTTTACTATATAATTTCATGCACTTGCAGTTCATATAAGATGCATGTGAAAAATACCTAGAAAGAAGTAAAATTGTTAAATATAGCAAAGAAAGTTAAAATTATGCCAAATTTGAGCATAAGTTTTGTATAAGTGTATGTTGAGGATAGAAAAAAATGAAGGCAAAAAGTGATTTTTTAAATTTTCTTTGCAGAGAGGCAGCCAGTTGGCTCTTGGTAAAGGAATCTTTGGTGAGTGTTTTTTTCCTGTGCCGAGAGCTTTTTGTTTGGCTCTCGGCAAAGAAGCCTGTTTGTCAAGTGTTTTCTCTGTGTCGAGAGCCAAATAAAAACTCTCGGCAAAGCCTTCTTTGCCGAGAGTTTTTTATTTGGCTCTCGGCACGGAACCAGACTCTAGGCAAAGACTAAAATTCCGGTAGTGTGCTGAATGGTCCTGGATGCATTTCTTCAGGAGAGGGGGACGGTGCATCTCGGATCTATAGCTAGTGGTTAGGCACGTATCTCTGCTGAATGGTCCTGTGTATTTCATTTTCAGGGGAGAGGGGACGATGCTGGGCATGTAGATTTGAGGCACACAGAAGATCAGGAAAAACATGGCCTCGGGAGACGGCAATTGTCTGCAGGATCCTTGACACAGCAGCAAACTTTACAGCACGCAAATGAGGCACAGCATCAGTATTTCTACGCCCTGCGACACACACGGGACGTCGATCGGGACCAGGCCTAGCTCTTCGTTCGCACTGCATGGATTTACGCGACGGGAGGAGGAGTAAACTCCACACAGCTCGATTGATTCTTTGCTTCAAGTCCACGATCGCATCTCTGGTAGCTCCGGCCATCCATCGTCTCTTCTTACCAGCAGCGTGCACGTTTCAAAGACGACATCGAGTAATATAATCTATAATCTTAATCTATTTTAATTTGCATTTACAGACCAACCCGGCCGGCCGTGTGCACTTGCTCTTGCAGCTGCAGACACACACACATAATAATTTTCATTTCTTTTTTTTTATCTCTCGTCGATCAGCAGCGTGTGCTTGCTCTGTGCACGTACGAATTCGAGATCGTGTGCCACGCAGCACACACGTACAAGTCGTCGATCAATCCAGCCATGGCATCATCACATGACCGGCCGTATGCAAACCAAACTGACAGGAATTAAATGGCTGCTTGATCTATCGATCGAGAGCTTGCAAGTGAGATTCCTGTAGTGGTGTGTCTGTCTGAACAACGGCGACTTTGATGCTTCTCTGCCCAATGGAACCATGTCACCTGTGTCGCCGCCTTAATTAAGCCCTTGTCGTGCAGCGGTCAGTATGTACTAGTACTACACGGCTGACAAATCATGCATGCATGCATGCATCATCTAGCTTGGCTTTGAAAAAAGTTTACCTAGCTACTATAGAGAGCTTTTTACCCTAATTGATAATCTTCATCCCACCAGATTCAATATGTTATTGTTTAACCTCCCTCCACACATGCATGCATGGCCAGGAGCAGGGCATCTCTTGAGAGGCTAACCAAACATACAGCGAGTAATTACCCTTGTCTGAATAGAGAGTGCTAGCTACTGTGCATGCATGCTGCTACCAGCCTAAGCTACCACACATGCGTCGTCGTCGCCGTCTGACTAATCTCCCTACCTACTCTTGTTTTTCTAACCAGCTGCCGTGTGGCCCATGTCGCTGCTTATAAATATCACTCGTTCACACTCTCGCCGGTCGCCATTGCTCTGCTAGTTCTTTCTCCCGGGCCGCTTGCTACTCTCTTCATGCAGCTAAGCTCATCGAGCTCAAAGCTCATCATCATCAAAGAGTTAATAAGTGGTAGATACTGTTTCCGGCCGGTCGTCGTCGTCCCTGCCGCCGGCGATAGACGATATTAGCTAGTAGTAGTAGAGATACCTACATGGGCGGCGGGTCGCCGTGCGCGTCGTGCAAGCTGCTGCGGCGGCGGTGCACCAAGGACTGCATCTTCGCGCCCTTCTTCCCCGCCGACGACCCCCACAAGTTCGCCATCGTCCACAAGGTCTTCGGCGCCAGCAACGTCTCCAAAATGCTCCAGGTATATATTTCCCATGCATATATATATACGTACCTAGCTATACTATACGTACATGCATTTTAATTTCATGCGCGTGTAAGAGTACTTTAGCTGACGACCGCCATGGATCAGGAGCTCCCCGTGCAGCAGCGCGGCGACGCCGTGAGCAGCCTGGTGTACGAGGCGAACGCGCGGATGCGGGACCCCGTGTACGGCTGCGTGGGGGCCATCTCCTTCCTGCAGAACCAGGTGTCGCAGCTGCAGATGCAGCTCGCCGTCGCACAGGCCGAGATCCTCTGCATCCAGATGCAGCAGCGCCGCGACGGCGCCGGCGGCCCCGACGACGACGTCGACGTGGTCCCACCAAGCTCGTCGCTCGTCGCTGCCGGCGGCGACCACCACATGACGATGGCGATGCAGCAGCACCAGGCGTCGATGGTGGCTCCCGACGACGTGGACGCGTTCCTCATGCAGAACGCCGGCGGCAGCGGCGCCGGAGCCCTCCCGCCGCACCTGATGGGCTACGGCGGCGCCGCGTCCGCCGGCGCCATGGGGGAGCCCCTCAAGCGGGAGTCCCTGTGGACGTAGCCACACTTATAAGTCAACTTTGCATGTGCACGCAGCGTGTTGCTTCTTCAGTGCGTGTGCTTCGCTTAGTTTGCTTGTAGGGCTAGCTTAGGTTAATTATTAGTTATAAGTAGTTAGGTAATCGGTAACTTCCTGTTTCCTAGCTCCTCTCTTGGACATTTTAATCTTGATTTCTCTCTAATTTGTATCATGGTCTTGTGCGGTGTTTGTGGATCAATCGGAGAACTAGATGTAGATCATCCTTGATATATGCTACCAATGCATCAGCAATAATTCATCATGCATTGTTGGCGCCTGATATGTCTATTTACCTGTTTATATATAGAAGCTAGCAGGAAAGCATACATTTAAATTAAGACCCTTGAGAGGGTTTTCCCCAAAACGCATCAGTGAACCTAAAAATAAATTTAGATAATCTTGGTTTATAAATAAATAGCTTCACACTACAATGTCTTATTTTAGATACACAAAACAGGTGAAGCTGAAGTCGAAATAATTACCCCTCCAAAACAGGGTCTTAATTTTTTGTTAGAATAGGTACATACATGAAAAAAAAACGTAGAAGTACTTGTCATCGAAGGGAATATCGGTAAAAAGAATAGAGCATTGACAAGCAAATTATTAGTCTCTCATCATTTCACTCCGATTCACACTCTCTTTTACTCCATCCATCTCAGAATATAACTTCGTTTGGACTTTTTCAACTTTGACCAACAATAAATCTCAAAATAATTTATTTTAAATAGAGAAGATTACGTATTTTGATAGTTGGTTTCATTATGTATCTACCAATATCATTTTTATGTTATTAGTATTTATGATTTTTTCATTATACACGGTCAAAGTTGAAAAAGTTTGATTTTGAAACAGTCTAAATGAAGCTATATTCTGGGACGGACGGAGGAAGTTTTACCACATAAATGCTAGTGGCTGATGCAGATTTGTTGTTGAAGAAAAATACAATTGGCTGGTGGATGGTACTAATTTGGTACAGTACGAGAGAAAAGTACTATTGGCTGGTGATTGATAAGCAAGACAAGCAAATACACAATAATTCTAAATGTAAAAGTCAAATTACGTTACACTAATTAATACAGTAACACTGTGTATAACAGTAGTTAGCATATGCGAGCATGTGCATGCGACCAAGGGATCACATGCACGCATGGGGTAGTCAAAACACGGATCGATCGACCAGCAAGTCCAGCTTTTATACTTCTCACACCAACAGCGACTGTCCCCGCGAATCTCCGAAATCCGAATGGAAAGGTGTTTCTCAGTCTCTCACGCCACCAACTAAAACCATATACTGTCTCCATAAATACAAAGTGCATGATGTTTAAGACAAGTTAGTTAGTTCAAAAATAAACTAATTTATTTGTCATATACATACCATACCTATATTTAAGAGCGAGGGAGTATAAATAAATAATGATTATCATTCTCATGGAAAGCTTTTCTTTTTTACTCTTTGTAAAATAATTTAGGTTGGATTAAATCAACCTAACCATTATTTTGGACCAAAATCAAACCTAACCTGGAATATATCTGGTTCGACAGGATAAGAACAACACATGCAGATCATGTGAGAGCTAGCTACCACCGACAGGCGTCGTCACACACACACACTAATCATTGGATCGAAACTACAGACAAGCCAAGTGACGAAAATGAATTAATTCCTCTCTATTTACATTTATATTTTCTAATTGGTGAGTGGATACGCATCTTATCTGCTTTTATTTATGTTCTTGAAGAAGTTGTATGACACTATGAGCTGTACATGCAAGAAGATCAGTTTTGCAAGTGAATGCAACTGCGACAAATTGTTTTAGCGCGTCGTCCAAAAGGGTTCCGGTTGAAAACTTCAAACGGAACACCGCCGTTCGATTCTGAGAGTGGGACAAAATTCTATATTTTGGGCCACGGCAGCAGCCGAAACAAGGATAGCCCAATAAGCATTCCTGTTGATTGTATTGTACAAGATGGCATTTTCAAAATCACCGGCAACTGAAGGAATTTTTTTATATTTAATTTGTCATGATTTTCGAAAAATAAATGGTCGAATCAAAATTTCTGAGAAAGGTACATCTGGTGTCGTACCCCACAGCGGCAGGCTCCTGCCGCCGCACCCCACAACGTTAAGTCTCTACCGCCGCGGGGCATGGCGGCAGGAGCTTGGTTCCGACGCCGGGCGGCGCGGCACCGGTGATGCCCCGCCGCCGAGTGGCACGGCGGCAGGTCCGTACCGCCATGCCACACGACGGCAGGGTCTTTTTTATTTTTCTAGTTTTTTCATATTTAAAACACTTTTAACCTTTTTAAAAACGACAAACTAATAAGTGTAAGCATAATCATAAAAGAATATCCTAATCAATGACGAAGGAATAGTCACAAGGGAATAGTTTATACATAATCACAAGGGAAAAGTTTATACAAAATCATAGTACTACATCTAAATGTGTCGCCCCCTCTTCCCCCTAACAGCTCTAGCGCCAGCCGAGGTGTGGTCCCGGTCGTACGTCCAGGGGTCAGGTGTCCTGACGACCCACGGTCCTAGGTGGTCGGGAGACGGTGTCGCCATGGCCGCCTGCGACGAGCCTACAACATCCGGTGTCGCTCTGCCGGCCGGTGTCGCTCCGCCGCCCGCCGGGTGTCACTCCGCCGGCCGTGGTCGCTCCGCCGGCCGCCAACTGTGACGGTTGAGTCAAAACCGGTGGTGGTTGTGTCAACTGTGACGCGCCAACCTCCTCGGCCTGCTGCGGGGCGCCATCCATGCTCGTGAGAATGTCATTGTACCCAAACTCATCCCAGGCCACTTGGTCCTCGGCGGCCGTGTCGAATGTACTAGGCTGAAACATAGGCGGAGTGGACGACGAAGGAACAACTGTCACCGAAAACTGAAACGCCGGCGGTCTGGAACCTCATAGCGTATACATCGGCGACGGCTCCTGCTGTCGAGGCCCGGCTGTCGGAAAAGTCAGCGGTCACCCCGTACGATTAGAATATAATATAATCACAAACCCACAATAATTGTGTGCATTAGTTGAAAATAAGATCTACTGAAAATACCTACGTCGGGTGGAGCAAACGGTCGCTGCACGTAGGTGTGCGGGCCCTGCGCCTGTGGGTGCTGTTGTACCCTCGGAGCCGAGAACCCGTCGGCAAAGGTGGAAGGTGTCGGTTGCGAAGCCGCTGTCGAGGCGGAGCTCGAGGACGACGCTGGGTGGTGCGGAAGGAGAGAAATATCTACGGCCCCGACGTAGTTCACGACGGCGGAGTACCTCATGGCCGCAGCGATGATCCTCTCGCACGTGCTCCGGTGCTCCTGAGGCCCCCAGGAGAAGCACTGCCCAATCGCGTCTGATGCGAGCCGCACAACCTCAGCCAACACGTCGTGCTGCGCACAAAATTAGAAATACATGTTTTAATGAAAAGTCATATGGATGTAATATGTTTGCAGTATCGTAGCTTACCGTTGTGTCGGCGGTCTGGTCTCGGCGCACCGGGTAGGTCGCGTCCGGCAGGACCCTGTCGTGGTCCGGGACAGGTGGCGGTGGTGGGGTAGCAGTCACGTACGTCGTCCGCGTCCTCGGTAGGTACCACTGAAGGTACGCTACCCAAGCGGCGCTGTCGTGAAGGCGGTGCTCGGTGAGGACGTTCTGCTCGTGCTCTGCGGACACCCACTCTGCCACGTATGGCTGCAGCCTGTCGACGGACAACATCGCTGCAGGCACGCCCTTACGCGTCCACATAACATAGAACATGAAACATAAAATTATTCGCAACTGAATATTTGTAACGGAAAATACTTAGAACTATCAAATGGTAGCTCACCTGTGCGCGGTAGGCGGCAGACGTGGCGCAGTCGGTACTGGCGCAGCCTGGAAGAGGCCGAACTACCTCATCACCCGGTGGACGGCGTACTCCTCGACGTAGACGTCGAAGACAGTCATCGCCACGTCATCCAGTAGGCCTGGTCTCGGGAGCACAGGGACGAGAGCCCCCGTGGTGCGCGGGCAGCGACCATGGCAGGAGCGTACGACGTCCACCGGACCTGGGCATCGACCATCCGGTCGATCTGACCAACGAAATCCTTGTAGGCCTTCTTTGGCTGCTCCCTAGCCCAAACGTGTTGCAAAAAATGAGAAAAGTTAAGTGAATGGAACTACAGAAGTCATAACGTGAAGAATCACGTAAAGGGAGGTCATTTCCTTCTAGAGACACCACAGAGAACCCATAGTGGGGAGGTCCGCTGGGTTGGTGCCATCGGCCGCCGGCTCGTACTCCGAGAGGTCCGTCCTGGGCCGAATGATGTCGAACCGCTCGTGGATCCACATCTGGAGCAGGAGAGGGCACCCCAGGAGGATCGCCTCCCTACTCGTCGGCCTCATCACTGCCGAACACAGCCCCTGTAGATAGTCGCTGCCGAACAAAGACGCCCCGGGCCGATCCGGGGGCATCTGCTCGAGGGGTGCGTTCAGCGATCCTCTGAGCCCAGGGGATCATGCATCGCGACGCGGAGTTTCCTGTTGACTCGCAGAACAGCACCCACCCGAACAGCCAGAGCAGGTAGACCTCCAAAAACCTGTCTGACGTCTGGTTGTCGGCATCGTCCGCCATGTAGTTAGCCCGCACACACAAAGGTCCGTCGTCACATTCGTTTAAAATGCATACAAACATTGAAAATAAGAGTTAGAATCACGTGTGTTGAACTGCTGGATCCAAGTCCAGGTGGTCCCGTGGGTGTCGACGAAGGGCACGTACAGCGCCGGCGCGCGATCGTTCCGAGGAACGTTCACGAACCGAGCAAGGAAGTCAGCCTGCCACGTCGCGGGGATGTCGATCGGCCCCATCGCCTGGTCAGCGCACGACAGTCCTCCCAACATCGCGGCGTCCTCCAGACTGAGAGTCATCTCGCTGACGGGGAAGTGGAACGTGTGCATCTCTGGTCGCCACCGATCCATGAACGCGGCGATCAGCGGGGCGTCGTAGTTGAACCGCGTCAATCGCTCCGCCTGGGGAACCTCAGCTCGTAGCCTGTCCCCCTCGACCAACTGTGCAATACGGAGAAATCCTGCAGCGCGTAGCCTGAAAAAATATTAATTTACTTAACGCAATTACTATTGTAAAGAAACAGAAATAAATAATAAATATGAATTACGTACTTCGGAATCCACCGCGGGTGTATCGGCATCAATGTGCGGGTCGTCCGACAACGTATCGTGCCGAGCGGACCTCCGAGAACAGGCGACACGTACGAGCGGTGGTGCCGGTCCACCACCTCATCGAACAACTCCGGCCGTACGTACTCCAGCGGTGCAGCCATAACTGAAAAAACATAATTTAATCAATTTTCCCAATTATACTAAATTTCCTAGAAGTTTAAAACAAAATTAAACGAATTATGTGAATTTAAATAATTTTCTACGAATTTTATAGCAATTTAATCAAATTACGTCAATTATAACTATTTTCCTAGAAGTTTAAAACAAATTTAAACAAATTATGTGGATTTAAATAATTTTCTACTAATTTTATAGCAATTTAATCAAATTATGTCAATTATAACTATTTTGTAGAAGTTTAAAACAAATTTAAACGAATTATGTGAATTTAAATAATTTTCTACGAATTTTATAGTAATTTAATCAAATTATGTAAATTATAACTATTTTCCTAGAAGTTTAAAACAAATTTAAATGATTTATGTGAATTTAAATAATTTTCGACGAATTTTATAGCAATTTAACCAAATTACGTCAATTATAACCATTTTCGGGAAGTTTAAAACAAATTTAAACGAATTATGTGAATCTAAATAATTGTCTACGAATTGTATAGCAATTTAATCAAATTATGTCAACTATAACCATTTCAGATAAGTTTAAAACAAATTTAAACGAATTATGTGAATTTAAATAATTTTCTTTGAAATTTATAGCAATTTAATCAAAATATGTCAATTATAACCATTTTCCTAGAAGTTTAAAACAAATTTAAACGAATTATATGAATGTAAATATTTTTCTACAAATTTATAGCAATTTAATCAAATTATGTCAATTATAACCATTTTCGAGAAGTTTAAAACAAATTTAAACGAATTATGTAATAATTTTCTACGAATTTACAATTATAACAATTTTCGAGAAGTTTAAAACAAATTTAAACGAATTATGTAAATTTAAATAAATTTCTACTAATGTTATAGCAATTTAATCAAATTATGTCAATTATAACAATTTCTGTGAAGTTTAGAACAAATTTAAACGAATTATGTGAATTGAAATAATTTTCTACAAGTTTTGTAGTAATTTAATCAAATTATGTTAATTATAACCATTTCCGAGAAGTTTTAAACTTACCTAAATTAACTAAACTAAATTTATAAACTAAATTTAACTAAACTAGGTTAATTAAAATAAATATCTAAACAAAACTAATTTAACTAAATTAACTAACTAATCTAAGTTAACTAAACTAACTAACTAAACTGGACTGAATTTAGAAACATACAGAAGTGCTTCGAAGGGTTGAAAGCCGAAGGTTTGGAGGGAGGAGTAAGGGCCCGGCGGTAGGGGCTCGACCCCCTTATATAGGCCGGCGCTGCCGCCGCGGCCCACGGCGCCAGGGTCCTGACGCACGGTGCTAGGATTCCTGCTGTCGTGGGCCGCGGCGTCAGGAACCTGGCCCCACCGGCCAGTACTGCCGACCGTTGGCGCCTCCCCTAACGTCGTACCGCACAGCGGCTGCCACCGTGGGGTACGGCGCCAAATGTACATTTCTCGAAAATTTTGATTCGACCATTTATTTTTGGAAAATCATGACAAATTAAATATAAAAAAATCCAACTGAAGCCATGGCATTCGTGATTTGTTGCTCTTCTCAGTGAGCTATATTGTTCCCTATTATTGTACAATAATCATTTAGTATATATGTGTGAAAGTTGTTGGTCGAATCTGTTGCTGACACTGAAAAATAACGATGCATTGGTGATGAAGTTTTGCTGTTTTGTACACTTGTAGAAACTCTACATACTTTGTAGATACTACTAGCAACACAGCAGTGCTGCTTGTCTAATTAATCGTCATTTTCACATTTTGCTGTTAATTAAAGTTGTGACATGGCCTTTTATTTTTTATGCTGTTAATTTCAGTTCTCTCTTGAGAGATCATGGCCGGTATATATACTATGTACCCCTCCGTTTCAATATAATAAGGGTGGAGTCCGTCACTCTTAGACAATCCTCTTATTTGCTTTCCAGTGCAATCCCAAATTATGCACAATGCAGTGTCATCTCCGTCACTCCACACTCACGCTGGTGACGGTGTCGTGCTCGTGCAGGCTACTCATCAATGCCGCAAGCAACAATGGCGTACGCAAACGACTTCATTTCGTCTTCACCTGTGTTGTGTATATATCCGCCTCATCGACGCTCTTCTCTCCCTACTAGACTAGAAATTCTTATTCTAAAAAAAAAGACTAGAAATTCTTTATTTCGTCTGGTGTCTGCTTGCACCATTTTTTTTTATTTCGACGGGGTCTGTCTAAACATACATACATACTGTCATGAATTAAGTCAAAAGTTGCATCTCAAAAAGTTGGGCCAACAAAACACATAAAGAGAATCGAGAGGCCCAAATTACAGCCCAATAGTCAGCGCAAGTCAACAACCCACCACCCAGCTGGCCGGCCAGGCGGCCAGCCAGCTCCCCCGAACGGAGCATTTTCCCTCGGCCAACGGCCGGTCATCGCCGGCGCATGCCCTTGTCCCCGCGCCGCCGCCTCCGCCGCCTCGCCCGCAGCCTCCGAGCCATGCTCCCCTCCGCCGCAGCGTTGGAGGGCGACGCCTCCTCCGCCGCCGGCGGCGACCAGCGCCGCGCGTGGGAGCCGCCCTTCGACGCCTCCGCGCCGGCGCCGCCCATGTCCTACCCAATCACGGACCTCGCCGCGCTCGCCTCACGCGCCTACCTCTCCGCCGCCGCCAACTTCCACCTCCCCTTCAACAGGGCGTCCGTCCCAGCCGGGCCCGGGGAGCCGCTCCCGCCGCGCCGCCGCGTGCTGGTGTGCCACGACATGCAGGGCGGCTACCGCGACGACGCGGCGCCGCAGGGCGGGGCCAACCCGGAAGCCTACGCGCTCTGGCACTGGCACCTCGTCGACGTCTTCGTCTACTTCTCGCACTACCTCGTCACCCTCCCGCCGCCGTGCTGGACCAATGCTGCCCACCTCCACGGCGTCAAGGTTTGCTGTACTTCTCCCCTTTCCTCTAGCACTTCGGTTGCCTTGTTTATTTGAGGTCTGCTTTGCCGTTTGCGTGCCAAAGGTGTTGGGGACGTTCATCACGGAGTGGGATAAAGGCGCCGAGGTTTGCAAGGAAATGCTCGCCACGGAGGCTTCTGCCCAGATGTATGCCGAGAGGCTCACGGAGCTGGCTGCTGCCTTGGGCTTCGATGGCTGGCTGGTAATCCCTTTTATAGCATCTTGTGATGCTACACTCTATAAGCGTATTTCCAAGGACATGATTCTGTGGATGAAGTTGGTTGTATGTAGGGAGGGAGGAAACCGGATCATTTTGTGACTAATAGGAGTGCTGGATTCCAAGATTATCCAGTTTCATTATATCACTGTGGGCTATGTGCCTTATGCTGATAATGATTTTTCTTTCAGATAAACATTGAGGTTAAACTTGAGGTTCAGTTCATCAATAACCTGAAAGAGTTTGTCAATCATCTAACCAAGACGATGCATGCAGCTGTTCCTGGATCTTTGGTCATATGGTTGAGTTTATCTTCTTCTCTTTCATAAACATGATTGTAATCAGTTTTAAGGCTTGTTTGCTGTTTTCCTTTGTATTTTTTTTTGTCAACAGGTATGATGCAATTACTGTTAATGGTGACCTCGACTGGCAGAATAAGCTCAACAAGTATAACAAGCCATTCTTTGATTTATGTGATGGGTTGTTTGCCAACTATACTTGGAAGGTAACCCTCTTGTTATTGTTACACCTGTAAGCTCACTGATGGCCTGATGATATTGACATGCCATTTGCAGAAAAAAGACCCGGAAGATTCAGCTGCAGTTGCTGGAGACAGGAAATATGATGTGTACATGGGTATTGATGTTTTTGGACGAAATACTTTCGGTGGTGGTCAATGGACTGTATGTGTAACAATCTACTTCTATTCTCCATTGTTACTAATAAGAAACACTTGCATCATTAACTAAATAGTGACAACTTGAGTGCATCTTATAATTTTCTCACAGGAACCAATCGTTGTCTAAAGTCATGCATATGTTCTCAAAAAGTTTTTAATTGACCACTTTATTTCGTCATATTTCTCTAAAAACATGCTTATTAATTTATTGTAAAAGGGTCATACAAATACTAAAGTATCACATATACATCCTTTTGTTTTTGGAAGAGATCATATATGCAACTGAGTAAATGCAAACTTTTAAAGCCTGAATTTTTAGTCTGGCTCCCTCCCTCCTCAAACGCTCAGGAGGACATTCTGAGTCTGATTACTTTGTTTTAATGTAAATGCATTGCATTCAACTTCCTCAGCTCCAAATTTATGCTTTACTTCTGATTTTACATTTTTGCTAGACAAATGTTGCCCTTGATCTACTTAAGAAAGTTGATGTCTCAGCTGCCATATTTGCTCCTGGATGGGTATATGAAACTAAACAACCCCCAGACTTTGAGAGTGCACAAAATCGGTAATGTATTGTTGACCTCCTTCTGCTGTTCTTATATGCTGTGCAAAGTACTCACCTTGAAATAGTTCAGTTGGTGGGGCCTTGTTGAAAAATCATGGGGAGTTCTTCGGAGGTATCCACAACAGTTGCCGTTTTACACAGATTTTGATCAGGTATTGGTGCTTATTATTCGAACTATTCTTACATAGCAAGTGGGGACATCAATAGATTTAAATACCAGGAATCTTAAGTAACGATAATGGTCCACCTTTAAAATGATACATGGTGTACCATTGTTTGCATATCCTTGAATCATGAATGCTGATGCTCATGGTAACTACTGATAAGGACTAGCTGTTTGCCTGTTTCGAGACTTGTTATATTCTACTAGGAGTACTCAGGTGCTCACACTCAACTGGGTAGCATGTATTTGACATTTCTCTAAGTTTACTAGTGCATTTTTGAGTCAGACAGTCTGCAAGTTTTGTACTGTTAGATGTCTATTTAGACTGCTCACAGCATGCGAGGATTTTCAAATTATGTTTCCATGGAACAAATCTAATTATTTGAAGTGTCCTATTTGATGCAATCACTTCTAATGAATATCTGAATTGATAGCTGTATGCCTTATCTGCACATCATGTCTCTTCTTTTTTTCTTTCTTTGTCGTAATATCAATGCCTTATAAGCTTATGCTATGCTGTAGGGTCATGGCTATCATATGTCTGTTAAAGGGCACCAAGTCTCCAGTGATCCATGGAACAATATTTCTTCCCAAAGTTTTCAGGTAGCATGTTGTCAACAACTCAACACTTTATGTTGAATCATGGCCGGCATATACCTTTTATATTCAACCTGACAGCATACCTCTGGTTCTAGAAAGTACAACCCTCCAGTCATAAATGCTTGATACTGTTGATTTTTTTATGGTTTTCGAGTTTTAACTTTGGCCACTAATTTTCCTTATTGGAATATAGTTATAATATCTAATAAGTATGAGATTATGACAGAATCTTTCAAGACAAATCTACATATATAGCTTTATGTTTCCAAACTAAATATTTTGAAAATTATTGATGGTCAAATTTAAAAAGGTTTACCAGGCTTTGGTTAAAGCGTCAAGTATTTGTGACTGGGGAAAGGGAATACCTTTTGCATGTCTTGTGTGCTTGCAGTTGTCTGTATGGTTCATATGTTCACAGTTATCTCACTTTTCATGACTCTTCATGATGGTAATGCTAAATTTGGACAATGCCATATTCTGTTCTACTTCTAAAATGTGCTTCATATCCATGGACGCTGGCATTCATCAAGCCATCCTGAACTTCCCTGTGATGATGCCCCTCCTTTTTCCAGCCTAAGCTTAAGTACATCGGAGATCAAGCTCAACTGAAAGCCGTTATAAAGTAAGATTTCTAACTCTAGATGCAGTTTCATTTTATCATTATTGAATAATATGTAATTTGCATCTCTTATTCTAGGATGAAAAGGGAGGTATCTGATTTAAATTAATTTAGCTACGATACTGGATTAGTCATCAACTTTCAATTACATTTGGTAGCTTCTTACAGGTTTCATTGTGTAAATGAAACATCACCTCACATTAAGACCACAAATTACTGAACAAGAGAGAGATATATAGAATATTTAAACTTGGCACTGCCACAAATCCAGGTCAAGCTACTTACTGTTATGATCCAATCATACTGTCTATACACTATCATCCAATTTAGCAAACAATTGGCATGCCTGTTGATTTTATCTGCACATTCAGTGTTTATTTTCCTTGATCATGTAATCCTATTTTCTTATATCATTTACTAAATTATAAAAGATTTTTTTACTGCTTGCTTCATAGTTTCAAGGATAGGCCATACAGTGGAGGAAATTGCTTGACAGTCAAAGGAAGCCTCCGGCAGAACATTATTTTCTCAGAGCAGCTTTTTAATGGAGGACTTGGAATGGAAGATGGATCTATTCATTTATTTTATTCGGTGAGAAAAGTTGTCTTACCATTTGTTGATGTTATATCTTACCATCTTCCGGACGATATCTAATCCCATAGAAACATAAGAGGTCTTTTACGGATAAAAGTGATTATCAGTGATATAATTCAATGAACTGTTGGCTTCTTAAATGAACTTGCCTGTTGTTACCATGTACCCATGTTGCTGTTGTCCCTGAATGCTTGATATACATGTTTACAATAACACTACATGTGCTCCCTTTACCATGGTCTGTTGTTTCTCTTTGTTATTCTTTTTGTCCTCATGATACTGCATGTCTTTCTGGTGTTGGATTCATTATTCAGGTAAAAGCCGATGCAGGCTCTGCGTTAGGATTGTCCCTGGACTTGTCTTCAAATGAGCAGAGTTCTTCAATTCTTGTTGCAGAGGACATAGCAGCATTCATCACAAAGAAACAAAATCACAAGTATGGCTTGTATGTTAAAGCTGATGAGGTGTTGACACATGGTCCAGATAACCAAGATTGGGTTCTTTACGAAGCAACTGTTCAGTCCAGTGCTGGCTACAAATTAACTGGAATCAACATAGTTTGCACATTGAAAATAGCTGGCAAAATGAGTCCAGAAACAGGGGAGGATATGGTATCGGAAGCAAACGCAGATGGATCGTCACCATATCATGTGTCACTTGGCCACATAAGTATTAAAAAGACTGATGCGAACACAGAGTTCCCTCCAGCGGGATCATGGGTAACTGAAGGCGAGCACATCTCATGGTCCAACAGTCCAGACACAACAAAACGTGTGAGTCTGAAACTCAGCTGGAAGCTGAATACCCCTGATCAACCATCATTCAGGCGGTACAACATCTACGTCGAGAAGTCAATAGCGGATCCAAACATCAAGGCTTCCAGAAGCTACCTTGGAGTTGCTAGCGTTGACGCCTTCTATGTCTCGGACCTAGAGGTTCCTGGCGAAGTCACTGACCTTAAATTCATTATTCAAGCGTGCGCACATGATGGAAGCTGGCAAGAACTTGAGAAATGTCCAAAGTTCCTTTTAGTTCCAGTTCATTCTGAACTGTAACTTGTTTTAATTTGGTGACCCCCCGAATAATACATGTTACAGACTTACAGTTACAGAAATAAGAAGAAACAAATTAGTAAATATACTCTCTCCGTCATTAACGTTTAGGATAAGCAAGTAAGTTCGTAATGCATGTGTTAGTACAAACTGCTCATCTGTTATGCCAATTGCTTGGGGTCTCTGCTCGCCGATATATCTGACCGTAGATTTCAAAAGAAGGATGAACCTTTTACTGGTCCACCAAAAGCATCCTTGTAAGGGAATGCAGTGCATTGAACACTGTGGATACGCCTGTCATATCACCAGCAAAGGAAATAGTAGACACTTTGGATTGGTCTCATAGTGCCGCTGGGGCTACAGCCAAGCCTTTTCACTTGGTACAATTCAGAAGTGGCTGGCTCCTGGTTGAACAGGGCCATTTCACTCTCAGTTTGGTCAGCGATTGCCGGTCTGCAGCCGTGTGAGAAAGTTCAACGAAACCACACGTGAATATATTCGTAGCAAGAAAACACCTGCGTCTTGTCCTCGTGTATACTTTATTGATTGCATTATTTATTCACTACAGCCAATGCCGGTTCCATTCAGAGCAATTGCGATCGCTTGCGCGTTGCGCCCTTGCTACGGAACCCCTCCGTTTCACTCCTCTCTCGGCAACGGTGAGCGGGGTCTCCATGGCGCCACCGGAGCCGACGGCCGGCCACGTCGGCGAGGACGACGGTGGCGGTGCCTTCGGTCGCAGGGCGCCGCCGGAGCTGGTGGACGACCTCGTCGGAGAGATCCTCCTCCGCGTCAAGCCTGGGCAGCCGGAGTGCCTCGTACGCGCCTCGCTCGTGTGCAAGCTCTGGCGCCGGCTCATCGCAGACCCGGCCTTCCGCCGACGCTACCGAGCCTTCCACCGGGCGAGGCTGAGAATCGTATGCACTAGAGCGGAACCAGAGTCTCTCGTGGCTTGATCTCCTTCGTCATGAAATTGGTTCGAGCCTGCATGTCTGCTCTGTTTTTGTCCTGTAGCTCGGAGGTAGCAGCATGCTGTGTTAGGAACTCAATTAGGAGTCTTTGGTAATGCTAGTGTGCCATACTGACATGCGGCCATGCCATGAGTATATGTGATAAAATTTCTGCATAGTTTCAGCAATTAAGTTTCAATATAATTCATCCAACTAGGAGTAATTTCTAAGCCTACGATACGAGTAAAATGGCGCTTGTGGAATCAGCACTTTAGCTATACGTATGCATTTTCCCCAGACGTGACAAATTATATCCATTCCCAAATACAACTTCTTGTTGTGGGATTTAGTTGACTTGTACCTGATGGTGTGCCAGCTCATGGATATAGCGAGCTGGACCAGAATCACTGCACATTCTAACACAGAACAGAGCAAGCAGTGCATTTGGTCACCAATATATGAAATTCAACCATGACAGTTTTCACATTAAATGAGCACTAGCAAGTAGCTGGATTGTTATGGCCCATAAAAAAACTGGACTTTAACTCTATGTTCGTCTAGATTATTAGCCACCAGTCAACAATGCTTTTCACTCGGAACAAATCAACATCAGATAGTAGTCAACAGTACTTTTCTCTCACAATAACTCAGCACCAGCCACCAGCCGACTAATCTTTCCTGGCAGCATTCCCCTCCGCAAGGTTCATCCTGCATAAAATTAGTCAAAAGGTTTTAAGCTAGCTTCATAAAAAAAATCAATTAGTATCCACCATAATGAACACTAGTGCACTACCAACATAAGTACCTCTGTAGCCATATTGTGTACTCCCTCCACTTTTAAATGTGTGACATTAGGACAACTTATTTAGTTCATATATTTGAAACCAGAAGGAGTTAAGTTCTGTACCTTAGGATTTACCAGTTCATATATATCAGGAAGTACAAGATTTCCTGCCTCTTATTTCAAGATGTGAAAGAAGATTAATTAGCACATCCAATTTTCTATCCCAAGCTGGAAGATTACTTATGGGTTATGACAAATGTTGTTTTTTTCCTCCTTCCCAACCTTCTATTTGTGCACTTTCAAACTGCAGGACACAGTGATTAAGCAAATTGATAAATTCAGAAAACATTGTCTTTGGAGAGGCTCAGACATTAATGCAAAGACACCACCAAAGGCCGCTTAGGAAATGGTCTGCCTACCCAAAATCAGGACGTTTAGGAGTCATTAACCCGGGCACACACAACAACGCTCTGCTCCTGAAAAATCTTCACAAATTCTTTAATAAAGAGGACGTCCCTTGGGACTTGGGTTCAGTTGATTTGGGAGAAATACTATTCTAATGGCAAGCTACCCAATCATGCAAGAAAAGACTCTTTTTGGTGGAGGGATAACCTCAAACTCTTGGATACCTATAAAGGCATTGCCTCAGTTTCTGTGTTTAGAGAAACTTGTTTCCTCTAGTTGAACCTTTGGGCAGGGCAATTGCTAAATCAATCCTTCCCTGAGCTCTTCTCTTTCGCTAAAAATAAAAACATCTCGATTCAAAAGGCAAGGTTATTGTTTGATATCAACAATGTTCTTCATCTCCCAATATCTATTGAAGCCTATGATCAGCTGCTGCTCCTTGCACAACATCTTGAGAACTTGCCTGAGTCTGATGAAAATAGTATCTGTACATGTTCACCTTGGTTTTCAGCATCAAAAGCCTACAAACAGTTGATTGGACACCGACTAGTGCACCCAACTTTCACCTGGCTTTGGAAGTCGAACCTACTTGGGAGCACGATAGCACGATAACCAGTCAATTGGGATAAGGTAGTTCCTAGTAGATGAAATAAAAAAAGTGTGTTTAGTTTCTTTATCTTAGACTGTTCTTTCATGGTTTACTTCGTTACCTTCTAATTTTTTTGCATAATTGGGATCAATTAAACCAAAAATTTCATGACCATTTTTATAGTGGAGATACTGAGTTAACTTCAGCTAGGAAAAAACATGATGAATCTACTACTGATTATATTAGAACCATCTTTGTGCTCAAATAATCAACACAATGCTCAGATCTAATGAATCGGAGAAATTCCCCCCCCCTAGATAATACATTTTCAAAAAAGATATAACTTGTTCCTATGAATTCGGATGAAGATACACTTTATAAAAAAAATGTAGAGCTCGACGTGATCTACAACTTCAAAGTTCAAACCTTTTTATTGGAATCATCTTGATGCTTAAATAATTTATACAATTTGCAGATCTAAAATTCAAATTCTAGATCTGAAGTTTGTGTATACTATTTGAGTATGAAAATAAATCCAAATAAAAAATGTGTAAACTTCAAAGTTGTGATGTTGTCGAGATCTACAATTTTCGTACAAAGTTTATCTCCATTCGAGTTTATATATATGATTATCTATGAAGGGAAAATACCGCCGGTTTAACTACAGTGGAGCTTCCGCCGGTTGGTCTAAATCGATTTTCCCTTTCATATTTATTTATTTACGCAAAATCGTAAAATAAAAAAATCGTACTGCTAGCTTTGTTGGTGGGCTAAATTGATATCTTATGTAGGATCCCAGCCCAAGACCTGGCCATGAATTTGGCCCAACCCAATCGTCTCAAACCCTCACCTCAGTCTCGGTTGCATCTTCCCAAGCAACGTCCGAACTCCCAAGCGCGGCGCCGCCGTGCGTCGCTGCCGACCAGTCGACCACGCTCCCATTCCCACACGGCCACACCGCCGTCGCGAGGAAAGCAGACCGCCCGAGAGGATTATGGCCGTTGCCTCGTGGCCTTAGGCGCAGCTGCCCCTCGCCGGAAGGGAGAGCTGGCCTGCTGGCTCCGGTCTTCCTGCCTCCGGTAGTCCCGGGGCAAGGTAGCCTTCGGCGCAGCATCGGGCAAGGTAGCGGCGACTGCAAGCACGTGGCTTGTCAGTTCCGCGGTAGCCTGCAGGCAGTTGGCCACAGGTAAATATACCTATTCCATCCGACCATCTCCGAGGCTCCGAGAAGCTATCGTACACTTTTGCAAATGAAATAGAAGGAATCGACCGATTTTGAGGCAAGCCATTTGAGGGTATGGATGGGCTAAGAAATAGCACCTGGAAGCAATGCTTGAATGCTTTACATTTCTTGAGTAGTTGAATACGACTTGTGCACAAGTTAAAGATAGTGACGCCACGAAATGCTTTAGCAGAGTCAAATTGTAGTTTCGCTTTAGAGTGTTACAATTTCTCCATACTAATAGAGATCTGTCAAACATGAAACATGAGCTGTCCTTCTGCTATGTGAACCTTGAGTTTTACATTTTCTTAGTCAGCTTAACTTAACTGTTAATCTCCATCCAGGCAGTGCAGTTGCCAGATGGAGACCAAGAAGGTGTCCATGGCAAGTGGGGCTGACCGCATCAGCGCCCTCCCTGACGAACTCCTCCACCATGTGATGTCCTTCCTTCCCATGCACGAGGTGGTATGTATGTCACTACTCGCTCGGCGCTGGCTTGACCTCTGGAAATCTGCCCCTGCCATGCGCGTTACTGCTGTCAAGGATTGTGACAATCCCAGATGGTTCATCAACTATGTTAACATTCTGCTCCTATCGCGACACTCTGGTGCCCGCCTGGACTCATTCAATCTTAATCTCGATGAGTGTGACTTCAGTTTCAAGCCATTCTTGCCCACGTACGGTACGGATGTGAATATGTGGTTCCGGATCGCTTTGCTGAGTCAAGCTCGTGTAATATCATTGCACACTAGCCTTGGCATCTATGATGAAAATTGGGACCTGCCACTGGAGCTACTAAATGTGCCTATCATCTCCCAACACCTCAAAGTATTGGATCTTCAAAGGGTGACTTTGAAAAGGAGCACTCTCGATTTTTCAGGCTGTCCTATGCTGGTTAACCTCAAGATGAAAGAATGTGATATTTCTGGGAATGTGTCATCCCCATTCTTGAAACATCTCAGCATCATAAGCTGTTATTTTGCGACACGTTCCTTTTGTGCTAGGATTTATATGCCAGGTCTTATTTCGCTGTTCTTCAGTGAGTGTTTCCGTAGGACTCCGCTGCTCGAAAGCATGCCATTGTTAGTTTCAGCAATTGTCAGAGTTAAAGACACTGAGGACGAATGCTCTAAGAGTACCTATGGGCATTGTGGTGATCATACATGTATGGGATGCTATGATTTTGACCACGGTGCTAATGATCGGCGTGGTGAGTGTTTGCTTTTGAAAGGTATATCTCAAGTTACAGAGCTCGAGCTATCCGTTGATTCAACAGTGGTACGTTTGCTTGTACTGATTCACTTTGCGATGATTACCATTCACTTAATGCAAGCTTCAATGTTTTTTGTTCTTCCTTCCATGCAATCAAAAAAAAAAATAAAAGATGATATCTTATGCATGATTCACTTAACATTTACTGCTAATATTTATTAAATCACATATATGACCTTAATCTTTTGCTTTCTGCCCAGTTTATTGTCAACAGGGATTTAAAGTTGTGCCCTACATTTTGCAAGTTAAAGACTTTGTTCCTTAGTGCATGGTGTCCTGGTGTTGCTGCTGACCATAATATGTTAATTTGCTTCCTCCAACACTCACCAATTTTGGAGAAGCTGGTCCTCCAGCTTCCAAAGGTATTGTATTTTTTTATTTGAGTAGCTGTTTAGTGTTAGCACCATCCATTGTTGGCACTTGACTGATCTTTGTTAAAAAAATTGTCTCCTTTAGGTGCCAAAAGATCAAGTGGGAACTGAAAGTAGTTACAAACGATCAGAACAATCATTTATATGCAGTCATCTTAAGATAGTTGATATCAAATGTGAAGAAGTTGATGGGCGGGTTCAGGAAACTTTGGAAATATTGAGTACTTATTATGGCATACCACTTGAGCATGTTAATATTCAACAGACTGATATCATGGCTTCTGGACCTTGATGTGAGTTAAATACGAACACATATTTCATCTATGCCCGCAATTTGCCAGAATATGTAGAAATTATTAAACCATGTGAAGAAAATGCCAAGGCAGTTAGAGATTTGTGATTACTAGAAATTTGCACGTGTGCACTTGCTGGTTAGTGTGTTGTATAGAAATATAAACGAGCCATACTAGCAAGCAGTATCCACAAGTTTCAATTGAACTACAAGTATGTAGAATCTGACACGTCACATGATACTTTTTTTTAGAAGAAGCATTGAGCTGTTTAGGTGTTGACATTATGTGTTTGGTGCTATTAGTTGCTGCAGTTGTAAAATGTGCAATGATTATCTAATCTACACAAACAGAGTACTCACTATTATGTTGGCTATGTTGCTCCCTCTTTACTTTTTGCATCTTTCTGCAGCGGTATCTTATTAATCTGCCACCATTTTTTTGTATGGTTAAAACTGTTGGACTGTGGGGGGAGTTCCTCAATAGCGTTTTATTGCGAAAAAGTAGTATCCGAAAATATACAGAGTTAGAGATACTCTGCCACAATTTTTAGTAACATCTATATTGGCAGCGCCATTTTATATCCAGCTAATTTTGATTGATTTAGCAGTGATCCATATTTTCTTCACAGGACAGAATCATGCATTTGAAGATTTGGTTATTCAGAGAAGCTAACGCCCTGTTCGTTTGGCTTATCAGCCACGAGCCAGCAGTACTTTTCTCTCAGAACAAACCAGTCACCAGCAACCAGCCAACGGTACTTTTCTCTCAGAAAAAATCAGCATCAGCCACCAGCAACCAGCCAAACGAATAAGCTGTAAGTTACTGATCTTGAACTCAGATACCGCATAGAAAGCATATCCTGAACATTCATACACACCACCTTAAAACACCATGTTAATAGATATCAGACTGTAAACTCCACTGCTCCTTGCACTGCCTCAGATCTTGTCAATTAAAATACAATAAGCATAGCATGTCTCATTTGTTTAGTAATATTGTCTTAGTTAACGATATGTATATCAAGTTACATGCTGGGGTCAAGATAAGTTATTTTATCATCAATGGCTATAACAGTTATCCATATTTTGAGCTCGCTTAACATTTTGCCATTTCGTAAGGACTACTCATTCTGAATTGAAATTGATTATATGTGCCATTTTTTTTACATAGGTACCTTGAATCCTTCCTGTAAGAGGACCCGCTGGGCTACTGAGTGATCTACTATCTCCTTAACCGTCTGATGTATGTTTGTGTCTTCTCTCTCTTAGACCGTCTCATAGCATTCGCTTCCACTAGAACAATCCGGCGCGCGATGCGCGCCCTATCAAGACCACCATTGAACAACACATACTTATAAGAGAACATTTTGGAGTACAAAGAATCTCTCACTGATAATAGCCAAACAGTGATTGTGCAATGCTTTTCACAACGATACGTGTCTTTCGAAAGAACCTGTACTTATACTTGTTTAAGGTTACAGACCGTGGAACTGAGATTGCCCATTTTCTTATCAGCGGATGTGAACAGCTGGAAATGTCCATAATACTTGCATTGAATTGTTAGGAAATGTCCTCAATAACCATCTTGATTTCTATAAAGCCCACACAAAACCTGCAAATAAGAAAAGACTAAAGCATTTAGGGAACTTAAATTTCCACAGCAACAAAGCTTCCTTGCAGGTCAGCCCAGGAAATTGGGAAGTGGGAATCATCCCAATCAAAAATAAAAATTCCCGAAGACCGTACCATTCAAACATTCCAGGAAACTGCTTGATCTGTCTTACGCCCATTCAAAGAAAAAATGTCACCTGTTTGATAAAAAAATGACCATTCAACATCATCAGGTTTCGAGCATTCCATCTGTAGACATTGCACATTTTCTAATAGTTAAGCCCACTCTTCCATCTCATTAGCAGGAAGTATCATCTAAAAATCCTACCCCCAATCTTTGTCATCATAGTAATCAGCCACCATGGCTTACAGGCTAGGAAATTGAATTTTCAAAGGAATGTCTCCTAGCCAGACACCCTCCCAAAAGCAAGGTTTGTAGGAATCATTTACCATGAAAATATCAAACCCATTTAAATAGATGTTTAACAAACATGATCAGTGTTATCGGCCTCATGCAATGCTGGGAAACATTCAAACTATTATTAACATTCCATTATTTTGGGAAACATTTTTTAATTGATCACTTTCTTAGCCGTAACTCTAAATACAGAAACAATCCCTATATTGTATTGTATTTCTTTGGCTAATGGTTAACTTTTCATCTGTGCTTTGTAAAAAATAAAACTAAGCCAAGTAACCGGCTAACCATATCTCCCACTGTTTTTATCTGCAGAATAAACTTTATGACACTTATTGTATCTACTCCTACAATAGTTATCTGAACAATATAATGGACATGATAGATAGGTATTATGCTCCCATCAATATCAATATCAGTTTTTTTTCCTGTAAGCATTATGTCAAAAGAACCATTTCAGGACATAGGTATCCTCTCATATATGCAAAGTGCCATTTATATATATGTACCAAAAATAACACCAGACAAAGCTCATAGGTAAAATCAAAAGGGGGGAAATGTAAGCAGACAAAGCTCATAGGTAAAATCAAAAGGGTCAAAAGGGGGGAAATGTAAGCTTACCTCTTCAACTGTATTATGCTCCAGTCAAGATTGATATCATATTTTTGTGTTCCTACAATGATTATGGCAAAAAAAACATTTCAGGAAGAGTACTCTTTAAGGAAATAGCTATCCTCTCGTATATACGAAGTGTCATCAATTATGTACCAAAAATAACACCAGACATGGGGAAATGTAAGCTTACATCTTCAATTGATTTTCTTTGCAGGAAGACTAACTCATTAGAGAGCTTGCTTGTGGTTGTAGGTGCTAAAATCATCACTCTTGCCCATGCTCTCGGATGATGGATCTGGGGAATGTAAGTCCTTGCCTGTGCTTGCGACTGGCCTGGTGAAGAGAGGGATTCCATCCCCCACAAGAAGAAAAAAAATCCATTAATACTCAGCTGAAATAAACAAACATGTGGGCATATCGCATACACAAACACAATACAAAGGTAGTTGTATAATAAATCCTACACTGAACTTTCTGAAAATTGTATAATGAATCAGGGTCAGTTAAATCCCCTTCGCTGACTTCCAATCCCATAGCCCATCTTAAATAGTGAAGCAGAATTTGAAAAAACAAATTACACACATGAATAAAGTGTAAACGAAAAATAGTATAAAGGCGCAAAAAAGGCATGAGGGAAGAAATTATACAGAATTGACACATAACACTATGGTTCATTTTCTTTACTTGCAGAGAGTTGCTCTCTTTACACATATCCAACAAGTCAAGTTCCTTAAACATTTACCTTGTGAGCCTAATAAACCATGGTTACTCCTCTCAGCCAAACCTAACTAACAAAAGTTGGGGACATTAACAGGGAAGAAAAGTTGAACCTACCTTAGCGACAACAATGTGAAGCCCCGCTCAGCAGCAACAACTTGGTTACTCCTATGAAGCCGCTAGACAAATACTATGAGGACAGGCAAAGTAAAGTAAACATAAATCATTAGGCAAATTTGAGACAACTAAAGCAACCATCAAATAAAAATAAAAGTACTTCCCTTATAGATGTATGGAAATATTAGACGACTACAGAACAGTGTGCTTTAGTTTTACATCATGATTAAATTTTGTGTTTCCATTTTTTAAAGTGGTAGCCATTTTCCTTGATGAGATTTAGTCTAAAGTGCTGCACCTGATTCCAAAGCTCCAAGTTTCGCCGCTTCTTTTCTAAATTTTCTTATGCAGTTTACAATGCATAGAGGGTTATAATGAGTTATTACATGCATCTTTTTCACAAAAAAAAGAGAGTTACATGTATCTTATTTGAACCGCAGCAAATCAATTAGCACTTTTGAAACACCATTTTTTTCTATGACGCCAATTGAAATAACATTATTATATAAACAGAATGTTATAACTCACTCGCAAGTTTCAATGTCTCCTTTCTAAGCTAATCACGCACCTGAACACTAAGAAAGAACACCAGGTCAGAAGATATACATGATTCTTTAGGAATTTCTTTTGTAAGTATGGCAAATATAAGGCATTGAGATAAACAATCACAAATAAACAACAGTCAACAACACAGTATAAATATTTGCAAAACCACCATGGACACATGGAAGAGGGGGCAGTGGAAAAAACAATTAGCACACATGAAGCATCTAGGAGATACACTGTAAAGCTTAACCGATGAAAGAAAAAGAGCACAACAGTTTGCACTTTGCAACTCCGACAAGTTAATTGATTAAGAAGATTTGAAAACTATTTTCTATACACCGTACAGTGGATAACCAATACAAACGTGGACAATCACTCTTAGGAACAACTCAGAGTTATAAAGATCAAAGCTCAATGAGGACTATGACTGATGCATTCTATCAAACAAACTTGCTGCTCTCTAAAATGCACATAAGCGAACATCAATCCTAGTCCCAACTAAACGGTAATCAAACCCACTGCTTCTCTTTCCGCAGCCCAAATGCCGATGAGTTATCAAAACATACCTTCGCACCGCATCAGAAACATAACAAGCAACACGAGAAGAGAGAAGAAACGAACCAAGTACGAAAAGGCGCACCTCCTTCCTGGCGAGGTTCTAGATCCTCCAGGTCATGTTCTCCAGCTGTGTGTTCTTCTCCTGCGGGCTCCGCATTGCCTGCACCCAACCCACTACGTGCACACCACTGTCACACACAGCACACAGATAGATTAGCACATCCCGTGGATCACCAGCGAAGGGAGAACGACCACAAGTAGGGTTGCCATGGATTCAGAGTGCATTATGCTCACCCTCTGCCGCACTGCCGCAGCGCAGGCTTGGGGGAAGGAGGAGCGGAGCTGTGCCACGAGCACGTACCAGGAGTCAGGTCTTGTAGCTGGTGGTCTCGTCGTAGCCGGTGATGACCTCCTCGTCGAGGTAGCGGGCGAGGGAAGAAGTGGCCATGCTTGCCCCCTCGCCACCAGTCGAGACCAGGCACAGCGACGCGCCCCCTTGGCCTTACATGCCCGCCGCTCCAGGAAGCAGCGACCTGTGCTGGAGGAAGGGCAACACGGTGGAGCTTTGGGGCAGAGCCTGATGGAGGAAGGGGCACCTCTGCCCCCGCGCTGCTGGATCCCGTGGGAGCAAGCGGGGCGGCAGATAGAAGGGAGCAGTGGCGGCGAGGAGGAGCGGTGGAGGCATGAGGAGAGGGAGAAGGGGAGGGGAGGCGGCGGCGTGGCGGAGAGCAAGAGACCTGGGAGGGAGAGGGCGGCGACGGGGAGGAGAAGAGAGGGAGAGAGTGGGCGGCGGGGAGATGTGAGTGGAGAGCTAGGGTTTCGGGCTGGGTGGGGATGGGGATTGGCTGATTGGGGTGGTGGGAGGGGTGTCCCGTGCGCTCGGTCCAGGGCAGCACCTCAAACGCCAGGCTCTCGCGTGATGAGGCGCGCGCGGCCACCGCCGAGGGCGACGTGTCGAGCAGCGCAAGGTCCAGCGATGCCTGAATCGCTGAGGAGCCGAGAATGGGTATGAGCTTTTCATATCTCCGATGATGTATGTTTGTGTCTTCTGTCTAATTAAAGTTGTTTATGTAGTAGAATCGAATGCTATGAGCTATGGCTGGGTAGTATGACTTGTATTCAGGACATGCTTTAACAAGTATCATCTTGTTTTCGTTATAGCACTTTCAGATATTCTAGTATATCATTCAGTAACGCAATTTTTTTTTGAAGTAAGGCAGGAGCACTGCCGATTCATTTAAGAAGGAGGGGAATTCCACGTGTTACAAAGCTGAAATTACATAATAAAAGGGGAGGCTCTAACTGAAGATAAGAAATAACATAAACCTAACTAGCGACTAGCTCCCAAAGGCCTCCAACACAAAGGGCCGGCTCCCGCAGCCGCATTTCTTCCTTGATGAGGAACAGAACCACCGGTGGATAAACAGCCACTCCGTCGAATACCCTTCTGTTACGCTCTTTCCACAAATTCTAGGTGGTGTACAACAAAATCGCAGACTTTCTCCTTCTGTCCTCCTTCCGAACCCCAAGCAGAGCCTGATTCCACCACCGCCCTAGAGTGATGCCCAGCGCTGGAACCTGCACAAGACCTTCGGACCAAGTCGCCACCATCAACCAGACCTCCTGGGCGTACACACAATGTAGGCACAGATGAGGAGCCGATTCAAATGCCTGGTCACACAGTGAGTAAATAGGATCACATGGCCAACTCCTAGCCAACAATCTGTCAGCGGTTAGGATTTTGCTTTGGACGAGCAACCAACCAAAAAACCGATGCTTGCCTTCACCGAGCTTTCTAAATGTGTTGCCTTGAAAAAAAGGAGCAGTAAGTTCCTTTGAACTGAATATCATAAGCAGACTTTGCTGTATAGACCCCATCCACTGTCCACCTCCACCTAATCGCATCAGGTTGGTCGTTTAACTGAACATCCTGCAAGAGACCCCATAACAACACAAACTCTGCAATTTCTTCCGTAGAGGCCATACGCCAAAGCCCTCGTGTCCAATTTTGGTTTTGCAAATTTTCTTTGACCGTGTTGTTCTTTCGCCATGCCAACTTGTAAAGGTTCGGCGCGATGTCCCGAGGAGCTCTTCCATCCAGCCAGGACGCATCCCAGAATCGAGCCCTCTCCCCACTTCCCACTGTAACGACGGTGCTTGCTCTGAATAGCTGCATGTCAATCTGAATGCAGGGAACCTCTGTGCAACCTATGGCCACTCATGGTCAGTAAACTGGAACCAGAGCCACCGAAGTCGGAGAGCTCTGCTAAAGATAGCCAAGTCAAGGACCCCTAGGCCACCAACAGATTTCGGCGACTTGACGTTAGTCCAGCGCACCAGACATCCCCCCCCCCCCCCCCCCCGAGGCCCTCTCTGTCCCCGACCACAAGAAACCTCGCCGGAGCTTGTCCAGCTTCTGAATTAGCCACTTTTTTGGAGCAAACATCGTTAGGAAGTACGTAGGCAGGGACGAGAGCACGGCATTTAGCAGCTTGAGACGGCCTGATCTATTGATGAATCTGCCCTTCCAAGAAGGCAACCTGTTGGACATTTTATCCACCAGCGGCGGTACGTCCACTCTCCTCAACTGCCTATAGTGCAAAGGTAGACCCAAGTAATTACACGGGAAGCTCTGAATTGGACACTGGAAGCCCTCCATAACCTCTTCTAAGTTGATGTTGTCACACCGAATTGGGTATACTGCGCATTTGGACCGGTTAGTGAGCAGCCCAGAAACCTGGCCGAAGAGTTCAAGGGTCTCTGCAACTGTTGCCACATCCTCCTTAGTTGGCTGAACAAAAACTGCTGCATCATCCGCGTACAAGCTGACCCGAAGCTTAGCTGCACTGGAGCAGATAGGGGACAACAGACCATCCGAGGCTGCCTGATCGAACAAACGCTGTAGGGGTTCCATAGCTAGAATGAAGAGCATCGGCGACAAAGGATCACCCTGTCGAAGGCCCCGGTAATGGTTGAACCATCTGCCCCTTGCACCATTAATAAGAGTAGCTGTCGAACTTGTTGATAGCAAGGTCGAGATCCAGGATCTCCACTTATTTCCGAACCCAAATTGTTGCAGCACCTCAAGAAGAAAATCCCATCGAACACTATCAAAGGCCTTTGCAATGTCAAGCTTGAGAAACAATCCTGGTTTTTTGGTCCTGTGAAGGCTTCTAATGAGGTTTTGAGTGTAAAGGAAATTGTCTTGTATACTTCGACGCTTGATGAAGGCACTCTGTGCACGAGACACTAAGTTATTCAACTCTTCTGAGAGACGAGAGGCCAGACATTTAGAGATCAGCTTTGCAAAAGAATGTGATAGGCTTATAGGCCGAAAATCAGCAACGGACTTTGCATCTGCCTTCTTTGGTAAAAGCACAAGGTGGGCATTGTTCAGTAGCCGAAAATGCTGGTCATGCTGCTCATGAAAGAAGTGGAAAGCCTTCATGACATCCTCCTTGATCAGCCCCCAATTAATCTTCAAGAACAGGCCAATGAAGCCATCCGGCCCCGAGGCCTTTTCAGTTGCAAGCTGTAGCACTACCCCATGCACCTCCTCTTCTGTAAACGCATCTTCCAGATGCGAAAGTTCTAACCTCGACAGCCCCATCTCTTCCCAATTCAGGGTAAAATCTCTCGGTACGGGTGGCCCAAAGTGAGCCTTAAAGTGCTGAAAGATGATCTCTTCCTTTTCCTCATGCCTGAAAGCAACAACCCCCCCAGATTCCAGATAAGAGATGTTGTTCTTGCGCCGCCGACCGTTTGCCTGAAGGTAAAACAATTTTTCATTCGCCTCCGCCGCCCGGATAGAGGACAATCTTGACCTTTGCTTTGCCCTCAATTTTTCCACAGCAGTGAGACCCAATAACCGAGCCTTGAGGTCTCGCTTGAGCAGAATCTCTTCCGGTGATAGCACCCTGAAATCCTGGACCACATCCAGTATGCCTATAAGCATACGCGCCGCATGCAAGAGGACCTTGTTGTTGCCAATAATTGCTCGAGCCCAACTGCGTAGTGCTTTTCCAGTGCGTTGAAGCTTGATGTGGAGTCTTAAGTATGGATTAAACACCTGCACTGACCGAGACCAAGCACCTTGCACGACCTCCTGATATCCTGGCAGCCTAGGCCAAAACGCCTCAAATCTGAACCCTCTGAATTTGACCACAATTGACGATCCGGCAATGAGTAAAGGACAGTGATCCGAGACCGAAGATGACAGAGCTTGCAAAAACACATCAGGGAACATAATATCCCAACCAGCTGAACAGAAAGCTCTATCAATCCTTGTCTGAGTGTGGTCGTTTGTCCACGTGAATTTCCTCCCTCTTAAGTTCAGTTCCTTGAGCTGCAGATCTCGGACCACTTCTCTAAACGCCCCCATCAGCCTTCTATTCAGAATAGAGTTGCTTTTGTCCCTAGCGTTCAAGATCATATTGAAATCACCAATGATGAGCCAATTCTCTGAAACAGTATGTTGAATCCATCTTAGTTCACCTAGGAACTGCAATTTCCCAATAGCCATGAACTGAATCAATTCTGGCTGTTAACGTGTGAACCCCCCTTTCTAAGGAAGAGATGTGATAATGATCCTGATCCACAGCAAGTAAAATCCCGCCCCTGACCCCCTAAGCAGGCAAATAAACAAAATTGTCCCCAAACTTCTCCCCAAGTGTTTCCAAAACTATTGCTCTGTTGATGAAATCCAGCTTTGTCTCTTGAATAGCTGCTATTGTTGCCTTAGTGTCACGAGTCAAATCACGAACCACGCTTCTTCGAGCAGGATTCTTTAGCCCTCTCACATTACAGTTAAGAAAATTGCAATACTGATCATTCATTGGCAACTGAAGAACTCTGCCTCTGCCAAGCACCAACACAAAGCCAAGAAGCGCCCCCCCAACAAACCAGACTAACTTCGAAAGTGAAGATACAACTCACGCAGCACAGGAAAACTCCCTGCACACCCCCACTGCAACAAGACGAAGAAGGAAGAAAACTAACATTGGAAACTAAGAAACACAAGCCTCCCAAATCAAATAAGCAAAATTGGATACATGTTTTGGTAAGTGTAGAGAGAGAGAGATAGACTTACGTCACATGCCGGGACCAAGGCATAATACATCCGTCAAAAGCACCATGGGCCGGCAGCGCCGTACACGACAATTGAGTCACTGTCATGTGGGACCATCGCGGTGGGGCCCACACGGCAGTGACTCAATGACAGAGGCGCCGCCGCGCGAGGAGCCCGGGACGGCGCGGCAGGGCAGGAGAGCACAACGGCTACTTTTGCATTGATTTCTCTTCTTGCTTATTTTCGGAAACACAATAGTATCGTGGATTTGTTTCCTTTTTCATCGGCAAGCAAGAAGATGAAGCCTCCCGCGGCATCCAATTCCAACTCCTTCCTCCTCCGGGTCAGATCGAAATCGCCCGGCGATCGGGTTCCACACCGCGCGCACCGCCTCAAGAAGTTACCACGCTCCTTCCTCCCGGCCCCGAGCCTCCATTGTTTCCATCTACTACAAATACACACGCCTCCCTCGCCTAACCGCAATCCTTCATCGGAGTTACCTGCTTGTTTAGCGAGGGCGCGAGAGATAAAAAGAGGGAGGACAAAGCGCGGCGGCGATGGTGGCGTCGCGCCGGACCGGTGGGACGAGCAAGGGGCGGAGGCGCATCGAGATTGCCTACATCGAGGACCCCGCCCGCCGGATGGTGGCCTTCTCCAAACGCAAGGGAGGCCTCCTCAAGAAGGCCTCGGAGCTCTCCATCCTCTGCGACGCGCGCGTGGCCGCCATCGTCTTCTCCCAGGCCGGCAGGCCGTTCGCGTTCGGCAGCCCCTCGTCCGTCGACCACGTCCTCGACCTCTACGGCCCGCTCCCCGCCCGCGACGAGGACGAGGACCGCCTCAGCAGCAGCAGCGCCGCCTTCACCGGCAACGCCATCGGCGGCGGCGGCGACCGCGGCGCGCTGGAGGCAACGGCACAAAGGAAGGAGGCGGCCTGGGAGCGCGTGGCCGAGGAGGAGGAGCGGATGAAAGACATCGGGGAGAAGGTGCTCCGGGCCGCCGCGGGAAGACGGTTCTGGTGGGAGGCGGACGTGGAGACGCTCGGGGCGGAGGAGCTGCGGGAGTTCGCCAGGGCGCTCCGCCGGCTCAGGGACAACGTGCGCCGCCGCGCCGACAAGCTGCCGGTGGCCCCTGCCTCGCAGTCGCAGTCGCAGCCGACGACCACGCTGCTGCAGTAGAGCCTCAAAGATGCGTCTTTTTGAATTTTGACTGGTGTTGTAAGAGGGTTAGTGCGATTGGCCTCGAATTCAGTTGCTTCGCTTCATCGGTGCTTTAAATCCTTGTGACTTTTTCTTATCTCCTTTTAGAGCAACATTGGTTCGGTTTAGTATTTTTCAGTTCTTGCTTTTGCTTGTGATGGAACTGAATGTGAATCACTCTGTAATTTTGTTTTTCTTGTCTCCAAATACTTATCTATTTGTGTAGCTCAGATGATGTGTCTGACTCAAAGTATGTTTCCTTTATAAAGGCAACATATCATGTGGAAACTAACCTCTCCATGCAAACTATGGAAACTTCAATCCGAGTCACACGATGTTGATCCAACGGGACGCTCAGAGGAGGTGGGAGGAGTGATTTGCCAAAACAAGGGTCGCTCAGAGGAGGTGGGAGGAGTGATTTGCCAAAACAAGGGTAGCAGAACGCAGACGGAGCTAAAGTCAAGAGAGTTGTCCAAATGTAGGATTGTGAGATGCATATGAATAGGCAAACGTAGATAACACAACTTGTTGCATTTTTGTTCCTTATAGCATCATTGACATAACAAAGAGTGCAGCTCAATGCAATTTCACAACACCGCAATGACGAATCAGCGTTGTGAAATTATGCTCCACATTTTTTTATCAGAAACATCATGACATGAGGCATCCATCTGTAAACACTGACTTAATAGGCAGTACCACACCAAATTTTAGATTTTTGGTGTACCAAGATAAGGGGAGAATCATCATCTGAATAAATTTAATTACATCACATTTCTCATGCAAGTATCCTAGAATTTATCTATGGGGATACCATCCCTGACAACCTCATAGGCATCACGGCTCCGGGTCTTCTTCACACCAGCAGTGAAATGGACCTTTGGGCCCTCGGCCTTGATGGCAGTCACCTTGGTCCAGACCAGCACTTTGGTCTTCAAGCCCTCAATGTCGGAAAACTTACCCTTCTCGAGGTAGCCAGTCACACAGGTGAAGAACCGCAGGACTGACGAATCCTTGTACCCGACATCGCATGCTGATGGGATGTACACCGTCAGCTTCTTTGTCTCCTCATTGAACTCATAGTTAGTTGCATCACGTGGGAAGAGGCCTGCTGGCATGTCATATTCCTTGAGGAGGTCGGGCAGTGCTTTCTGCATCTTCCCTGAGACAACATTTTTCACTCAGATCAGTAGATATGATAAAATTTCACCTCAAGGCCTCCAATGTAGAGTAATCTCGTGTTAAACATTTGAAATAAGCACTCGTGCAAACAAAAGATTCACCATAAATTGAATAGGTTCAATGACCACTCAAGCAAGAACAAAAAATGCAGACAATGGTTGCCAATACGCATTCATCACATAGTTTGAGAATAATATGTTATCATGATACTGCTTCTTTGTTTCTTAATTGATACAACTAAGCTCCTTTCAGGTTATCATAGCTAAATACCACCTGAAAACGTGTACAAGAAATATAAGTGTACCTTTTTCCCTAGAACAAGCCCACATTTAACAAAAACTAACGCCTCCCAGATCAACACCTCCAGGAACTAAGTGCCTACCATTTCTTTAATCTGAGACTTGGTATATTATTCTCAGAATTTCTTTTGGTTTTCCTTATTGTGCCATATATTGTAAGATATACATTATGGCTTCCAGAATTATCAGATATTCAAAGATCAGATTCCTCCTTTGCAGTTTAGGACTCTCATTTTTGTAATTAGGAGTTAGGGTCCTAAGTTACAAAGTAAACTATCAATTTTGTAATTAGGAGTTAGGGTCCTAAGTTACAAAGTAAACTATCAATTTGTACTTTCTTTCAGAATTTTTCATGGAACGACACAGATCTGAGAAGCTATGTGTATTTTATTGAGAAGGAGAGTGTAAGTTTTTGCTTGTTTGTTGTCTAATAAAAACAAGATCGACATCCATTGATTGATAAACTTCATCAGAATCATATACTGCAAAAACACTGAAACTGAACTCTAAAATAAAGTTGACATGTAACAATAGAATACTATACAATATACCACATCAGTGGTACATCTATTTGCTAACTGCTAAAAATAACTTTTGCTGTTAGAAGATAAAGAATGAACACAGGAATATGGAATACCTTTGATTTTGTTTACCATCCATTTGGCTGACCCTCCAATGCTGCTTGAGATAGACTGGATATTATGGTAAACATTTCAATGTCAGAACTCAGGACTAGATAACAAAAATATCAAACAATCAGAATTTGGAACACAGATAACAAAAATTTACACTGTATACTTATATTAATACATAATGCATAATACCAAACTACATTATGCCAACCAAAACTTAAAATACTGAAAGGTATGAATGGTTGTGCAGTGCGTGAAGCCATGACATGTCAAATTGATATGATCGAAATAAAACTTTTGAAATAGGAAATCTCTTCCACAATTCTTCAGTCGTCAAAGTAAAGCGTGCTACAGGCAGATTCACATGAGCCATGTTACAATTATGCTTAACTGATAGGAGAGAAATACAACGTACAAGCAATGCAAATAGCTAAAGAATCGATGCTTTGCTAAGGAATCTGTAGAACGAATCTGCAGCCATCACTCGAACACATGATGAGCAACTCAAGTTCCTAAGCAGCCAGAGATCGAGCAATCTTGCTCCCATTTGGATTTATCACCACAATGACCTGAATCTCATTACTCCGGCCTCTCTACTCACTAATGGAGCTCCTCACCACAACAATGTCAAATCAATAAAAAATAGAGAAAATAAGACTCAGTGCTGCAGATATGATGCACAGACCATGCGGTGTAAATCAGCTAATGGCCCAGCCAATGATGAAAATTTTCCATGTAAGACACCAGTGGCCAGCCGGCTCCTACCATGCCTCGGAAAATTAGCTTCCAATCCTCACTGTATCAATGGGGGCGACAATGGTTTTATTGTAACAGTTCCAGACTCCAGTGGTTAGAACACGCCAGGATTGGAGGACCAACCATTCTTTCACAATGTGAAATATTTAATGCAATACACCAAAACGGCAAGCAAATAGAGCTGCAACCACCAAAACTAAATAACCCATGAAACGATCAATGCCGAAATTCGCGCTCTTAAAAAAAGATGAAGAATGAATCTGATCAGGACTGCTCCTGGTGTACTCAGAGCTCAACCCAACTACGGAGTACATTCCAAAATTAACTTCGTTTCCGCAGCCCTCCCTTTCTATCTAACCCAAAATCTACCATCCGCAGCCGTCGCAGCGCGAAGAATGAGTAATCCCCAACAACCACCGCCCCAGATCCAGAATCCCCGTTCCTCGAGGTCGGAACTACGCAATGCGGGTGGAGAACAACCGGAGCTGCTAACACGGCGAAAGGAGGGAGGCGAGCGGGACTCACGCTGATGTCGCTGCCGATGGAGTCGATCTCCTTGCTGGCCCTCTTGCTGAACCAGTAGCTGCCCACCTTGTTGAGTACCTGGTCCATGCCCTCTCTCCTACCTCCTCCCTACCTTTCGCCCCCCAAATCCGAACCCCCCGACTCGATCCGGTTCGAGCGGACGCGTCACTGGAATCGAATCGGGGAGAGAGACTGGAGAACGGGGGCTGAAGGAACTGACGAGGATGCCGCTAGTATATGCTGTGCTCGTCGTCTTCGTCGTCGTCGTCGAAGATATCTGCTGTTGCTTCTTCGGAGCGTGGACTCCCCCTCTCTCGTTTGCGGCGGGGTCACGCACGCACGCTCTCCTCGTCTCTCCCGCCCTCCTGTGCGTGCGCTCGGTGTACGCACCGCCGCGGCAGGAGGACAGGTGGGACCATGCGATGGGGCTCACGAGCGCATGGGTGGTGCGTGCACCGGGTCCAGGTGGCTGTTGCTTCCCCTATTTTCCTCCCGGAGATGACTGCTGACGGCGTGCCAAAAAAAAAATTTATTTCCATCGGCGGGGCGAAAGTGACATCGCATCCGCTGGATGCTGATATTTTTTCCGGAAAAAATCCATTTTTCACCATCCAACTCTTTTTACGGAGGGTGTTCGGCTGGTAGAATGAATAGTACTCGTCTGCTAGAATGAATAGTATTCTGTGAGAGGAAATAAGTCAAGACAAGTCGAGATAAGCCGAGATATGCCAGCTGAACAACCTCAAAGTTTGATTTGACCATCGAACTTCAAAATTGGTTATCTTTAGCGATCAAATTATCAAAACCGTTCAAATTTGACTATTAAACTGTTTTGATGAGTGATTTTAAATTTTTTTATTTACAATTTAGTCCTTAAAACTTCAAATGACTATTACTTTTTGCTCATACCTTCGATTTAAGTGATTCTTGTGGTCACATGTCCATAATGGTGAACTTTATCTTTTCAAAAGTTTTTTGTACTATTTTATCTCAATTTATGTTATTCTTATGTTGTTGTACATAAATAATAATATAAAAAATAAAATAAACATTTACAAAAAAGTAATATAGACAGTATTTGAAAAGATACAATTCATCGTTACGAACACATGACCACAAGGATCACTTAAATCGGAGATACGAGAATAAAATATTAATCATTTTAAGATGAACGTGTCAGCCCCCATAAAGTTTGTAGAAGATTGTGTTTGATGCACCTAGCCGAAGCTCGAGGGGCTCATGATTTCGTTTTGGATCCGCTAGGGTTAAAACCATATTCCCCTGAGTATATCGATCTCAACCGACAAGACTGGATTGAAACACGGGTGTCTCATGACAAAAAGAGGGTCTTGTCTACTCTTTTTTTCATGGGGTTTAGTATCGTCTTAATGGGATTAATAGAGAGTAGTGGATGTGGAATAGCATCTTAATTTATTAGCACATTTAAGGGTGTTTTAAGTAAGATATCATTTTAATGATGTTCTTCTCACGCTGTCCGCGTCAAAATAACTCAATTGCGAAATAACAGTTGTGTTATCCGCTATATAAATGTAGGGTTTGACAGATGATACATAAGTCCCTCGGGATCAAGCGGTATCCCTAAATTTACAACTGTACAAAGTATATATTGTAACTATGACCTTTCATTATCTTAAAGGTTCTTCCTGCACCTCTAAAAGGATAAGTAATCTCACTTTTGTTAGGTTGGGAACGAGCCGTTTTAGTAGAGTTGATGCTGTGTGTCATACATCTAGGAGGTACGTTACTGACTCTGGTAATAAAATATTGAATCGATTGATTGATTGAATACCTTCATAATAGAATGGATTAATAAAATCAACTACTTTAAAGAGGGTTGTACTATATGGATAGGGGAACGTTGATTCGGGTATGTGATAGCATAGAAATGAATAGCGATCTGTTTGGCACGAGAATAAAATATTAATCATTTTAAGATTTAAGGACTAAACCGTAGTCATTTGATATTAAAATGATTACTATTTTTTCTCGTAACTCCGATTTAAGTGATTTTTATAGTCATGTGTTTGTAACAATGAACTATATCTTTTCAAGTTTTATTTGTATTATTTTATAACAATTTATTTTACTTTTCTTGTATTGTTGTTTTTACACAATAGCATAAGAATAATATAAAAAATAAAGATAAAATAGTATAAAGAACTTTTGAAAAGATAAAACTCACCGATATGGACGTGTGACCATAAGAATCACTAAGATCGGAGGTACGAGCAAAAGGTAATAATCATCTCAAGTTCTAAGGACTAAATTGTAAATAAAAACAACTAAAACCACCTATCGAAACAGCCCAATGGCCAAATTTGAACAGTTGTGATAGTTGGATGGCCGAAGATAACCGATTTTGGAATTTGATGGCAAAAACCAAACTTTGGCAAGAGTTAGATGGTAAAAAATGTGACTTTTTCCATATTTTTACGTAAAAAAAGAAATAGTCATGGATTTTCTACAAATTGGTTGCCATTAATAAAAGATTTTATTCATATTTTATCTATACTATAAAGAACGAGTTCTTTTGTTGGTTAACCGCCCCTTTCGCCGTCCTTCCAAAAATACATCAAGGGACGACCAAAAATACATCACGCTGCTTTCCAATATAATTCTAGAAAAAAACAGTGTGGTCAAAGGCAGTGTGTCTTTGGAAATATAAATTAAGAAAGAACACTTATCGCCTAGCAGTGTGATCAAATATTTTGGAAAGAAGAAAACGCACGCTAAGCAGTGACAGCGTGATCAATTATTTTGGAAAAGAATAAGTCGTCCTGCGTGTCTTTGGAAAGAGAAAATAGGAAAGAACATGTGTGATCAATTATTTTAGAAAGAATAAGACATCCTACTCATTGGTGCTCGTCGATCGGGCAGTAAAACAATTGGTGAAAAGGAAAGAAAGAAAAGACGTCGCTTTTGAAAAACATACCAGCATTGTGACATGTTTTAAGGGATTTTGGGGAGTAATTGGTACCAAATCACATTGTGTTCTTTTGGGAAGGCTTAGCAATCGAGGTCGGCGGCCTCAGTGACGTAGTTGCATTTACGACATTACCAGTTGCATTATCACATGTCAATATAGGCGACTATGATATAGTATTCATGCGACAATATGGGTTTGCACTAATCACGCATCACTGCGTTTCATTGCCTTCCATCACGTGTCAATGCATGATGTCGTGAAAGAAGATTGCATGCTGCTGTGAATTCTGTTTATCCTATCTATCAATCACATTGCTCCCGTACGTCAATCACAATCCATACATGCACCACGTTTCCTATTGAGGATGGGGCCATGTTTCCTATTGAGGATGGGGCTTGCTTACTTGCATTTTTTTAAGAGCGTCCGACATCAAGCCAAGGCGTTGCTGTTGATGGGGACATCAATTGCGCTCCAGCGATTCTCTGACTCCGTTTTGTCCCCTGCCGCGAGAGGTAGTGCAGATTTCTCCTCACCCACACATTGTCGTTGCAGCCTTGGTTTTCAGACACGTGTGGCACTATAAAGATATTTTTTTTGTTATTATGAGTTTTTAGATACGTGCGTGCCGTACGTACATTTTGCTAGTATATATTAAAGAAGCTCCAAGATATGGTAATACCAATGTGTCATTGCGTGAGTTTTTATTAACAACTTAATAATGTTAACTTGTTAAGTAGACCTACAAGTTTTATTCGTATGATTGCCGTAAATAAACTTCAAGGGTCACATTTTGGGTCGGAAAAAATTTTCAGCTCGTGGCTGGTGCTGATTTGTTCTAATAGAAAAGTACTGCTGGCTGGTTATTGGTGGCTGGTTTGTTTGATAGTTGGTTTGTTCTGAGAGAAAATTACTACTGACTGATGAGCCAAGCAGATAGGATGTTTAAAAGACGATGATGAAACCTTAATAATTTTATTTATAAAATGGAGAGCACGATATGAATTTGCTAAGGTTGTAAACCAAACAAGAACTGTAATAGTTCGCGATGATCATTGTGGTAGCTCATTGCATCCCACCACAACAACCACGAAGTGATAGCTCATGGGGCTCAGATTTTCAATTTGGTAATGCCAAAATTTGGGGCAGTGAAAAATAGAGGTGACTAGGTGGTGAGGCGATGTTGGAATTTTATTTGGGCTTGGCCCATTAAAATTATTTTCAACTCTATGGTACATAAATTTTTGAGATAAACAAAATACCGGATGGGAATTTGAAGAGTTCCCTACTCAACTTAAATTGTTGGATTTGCTCCAATTAATTAGAGAAGTTGAGAAGGAGCACAGGGTGCCATGCGCGTGCCGCCGCAGCCGGCCGCGAGCAGATCGTGTGGTGTGGTGCGTGTGACCGTGACGGTGCAAGCAGGCAAACGAACAGATTGAGACTCTTCATTTTGGTAGGCACTATTAACTAAGTGTTGGAGTTACCATAATGAAATGAAGTTGGATTTGAGGCCAGAGTTACCATAATGAAATGAAGTTGGATTTGAGGCCAACATCCGTTGCATTGAGACTCTTCATTTTGGTAGGCACTATTGACTAAGTGCTGGAGTTACCCTAACGGCCAACATCCGTTCCGATTGAGACTCTTCATTTTGGTAGGCACTATTAACTAAGTGCTGGAGTTACCATAATGAAATGAAGGTGCGTGTGACCGTGATGGTGCAAGCAGGCGAACAATCAGATTGAGACTCTTCATTTTGGTAGGCACTAGTAACTAAGTGCTGGAGTTACCATAATGAAATGAAGTTGGATTTGAGGCCAACTCTCTGTGTTCCGTTAGGCACTATTATTAACTAAGTGCTGGAGTTACCATAATGAAATGAAGTTAGATTTGAGGCCAACTCTCTATGTTTCGTGCCGCTGGTCCTTCACCTTTCGCATCCCGTGGCGGCACCGTCTGGTCCTTCGCCTCATGTGATCTGGCTCTACAAATACGATATTGAGACTCTTCCTTTTGGTAGGCACTATTAACTAAGTGTTGGAGTTACCATAATGAAGTGAAGTTGGATTTGAGGCCAACTCTCTATGTTCCGTGCCTGCTGGTCCTTCACCTTCCGCATCCCGTGGCGACATCGGCTGGTCCTTCGCCTCACGTGATCTAGCTCTACAAATACGAGAGAGCCCTTCCTCATCCGGTTGACAAAAGAAAAATCAGAAACAAACACCGTGAACAGGACTCTGCTGCTTCTCAGGATTCCCCGTCCAGGCACCTGTGCGCACAGGACTACTGGAGGGCAGGTGGCTCTGGAACTGAAGCCTCTGTTCGTGATCTCTACTCGGAGTGGTACGAACAATTCGGTTTTTGGGTAACGTTCATGTGACTGCCTGCTATGACCATGTCAATTGACTCTCTGCAACGACTACGCTACTACGACGACGACATGGTTGATCCATCGGGTTCATCCAACGTCACCTCTGCTGGGTATCTGTCTCTGTTTCCGTTTATTTACATGTTATTCTTTTTGTTAGTTCTTCAAAGTCCTTCTCAATATGCATGTTTAGAATGTGTTCTATTTATAAATTTTATATATGTCACCATATTTAAATTGTCAATTTTCTGGATTAAAATAATGAGTAAATTGCCTAGTTTTCTAACAATCCAAATGTCGGTGCGGAATATGGTCCCGACACTAACCAGTAGATAGCGCCGCGGTCTATCCCTCAATGGTTGATGCTAAGCAACAAGTGACACAGAGATTTTATCCCGGTTCCGGCCGAGGGGGCCGTACGTCCAGCAGGGGCGTGCTCGGGGCACTATATTACTTAGCACCGGGGGTGCTTGTAGTGGGGCAAATACAAGCAAGGCGGGAGAGGAAGCGGGGCTTCCAAGTCCCTGGAGGAGAGGCTGAAGATATTGTGGGAGAATGAGAATGAGTGCGTGGTGTCTCTGTCTGTCTGAGTCTGTTCGTCCCACGCGGCTGGGGGCTCGCCTCCCCTTTTATAGGCCAAGGGGGCGGCGAGTTACATGCACGCCGCGCTATCCAGCTACGTGGGGGTGCACGTCGTGCTACGCTGTAGAGTGGGCGGCCGTCCGGACGATCTCCGCAGCGATCTGGTCATGATGGCCTACTTCGTACCCGAACAGTGGCGGTTCGAGGGTAGGAAGGCGGCAGATGGTGGTGGCGTCCCCCGATAGGCTTCGAGGGAGGCGCTGATGATGGTTGGTACGGGGTACAGGAGCAGTCAGAACGGCGTTCCTTCCCAAGGCGCTTCACGGTAGTGGAGTGGTTGCTACAGCGCCGGGCGTGCGCCTGCACGCGCGGGTACGGCGGCCACGCCGTTGCAGAGGCCGGGATGGCGGTCCACCGGCCTAGCGCCTCCACCTAACCCTGTAGGGTCACGGGAAAGTGAAATCGAGGGTGCGCCCGGCCCCCCTTCGAGGGTCGGGCGCGTTAGCCGTACTGTAGTGGGCGCGCGGTGTCACGGGACTAACACCGGCCGTACCGCACAGTCCATCCCCACAGTGGTGGGGATGGGCTCCTCCCTGGGGAGTTGGTGCGGCGGCACCGGGGTGCGAGCCCCGGGCGCATGATGGCACCGTCCTGCGGCGTCAGGGCGTTAAATGCCCGTGTACGGGGCCGGCGCACGCGTGCGGGGCGCCCGTGAGCGTGGCGGGCCCCGGCCGAGGGCGGAACGGACCCTCGAGCGAGACGAGACCCGCTCGAGGGGGAGCGAGCCCTCGAGCGGGGCGGGGCCACTCGAGGGAAGAGTTGCCCCTCGAACGGGGCGGAGCCCGCCCGAGGGGGTGCGCCCTCGAGCGAGGCGGAGCCTGCTCGAGGGGACTTCTAAGAGGGCCGTCTCGGTGGGCCGTCGGAGTCCCGCGGCGTGGGCCGTGTCCTGCATGGTTAGTCACCTGCATGGTTAGGCTTAGCGTATTTTGATGTGGTTGCGGGATTTAAGTGAGGATTTCCCCGTTGTTTAAGGGGACCCCTAGGGCTGTCCCCGACAGTAGCCCCCGAGCATCTGCGGGTTTGCCATTGAGGCTCCCGCAGATGCTGGAACCTACTGATAGGACGTTCTTCCCTCCTTGTTTGCGAACGCTTTCCGTGGGGCCGCGTCGGCGGACCCGCGGGTCTAGCCCCCGAAGCCCCGCGGAGGTGTGGGTTCTCCTGCAGGGGTTAACCGCGAGCACTTTGGTCAGAGAGGCGTGGCACATATGCCTACCGGCATCGGCGGTATTTCAGCCGGCTTCGGGGGTGCACGCTCCGCTGTCACTGGCTCCGGCGGGTGCAGTTTCAAGGAGGTGTAGCCGTGCGTCAAGCCCCCGAGCCTTGGCCCGTTCGAGGCGATCGGGTCGAGCCTGACGACTTGCTTTTTAACGCGCCCTCGCCGTCCCTCCGCGGGACGGAGGGTGAGGTTTCTGCAACTCCCATCGAGCGGGTCGCGAATTGCGGATTCCTCTTCGAGCTGGTAGCGGGTGGTTCAAGTGGACGCCCATGCCCCGTTCGATAAGGGTAGGCTGCGTGGTCCGGAGACACGTCCATGGAAGCGCTTGCATGGGTTTGCTAGGTGGGGCTCGGTCCCGTTCGCTAGGGACCGAGGGTGCGGAAGCTCTCCCTCGGTGGGATCCCCCTGCTAGCTGCCCTCGCTGGCTCTCGAACACGACATGTGGGGCACCCTCGAGCCGACGGGCTCGAGGAACGGCTCGAACGCGCGTGCCCTCGTCGTCCCTAACTCGCGATCCGAGGCGCTGTTCGAACCCGTCGAGGGTCGGGCTTCGAACCTCGATCGGTAGGGCCGTGCGGGGCCGTGCACGGACGCCCCGTCTTTTCGCGCTTGCGGTCGCCGAGGGGTCTGGGCGAGCCAGCCCTCGAGGCGGTTGGCGCGCACGGCGCGGCGTGGGTGCTTGCGGCGCCCGCTTTACTTCAAGCAGGCCCTGGGCAACCCTTCTCACGCGTGTGCCTTCTTTTAGAGGGTTGACATTGTCTCGAGCGGGGGCTCGCGCCGCTCGAGGGTTTTGCGTGGCATGGGTGCCGCGGGTGCCTCGCTCTACATCGAGCGAGGTCCCGGCGACCTTCTCACGTCGATATCCCATCGAGGGTTGACGTCATTTTGAGCCGAGGGCTCGTGCCGCTCGAGGGTTTTACGTGGCATGGGTGCCCGCGGTTGTCTGCTCTACATCGAGCAGGTCCCGGGCGACCTTCTCACGCTGATATCCCATCGAGGGTCGCTTTTGTTTCGAGCCGGGGTTCGCCCCGCTCGAGGGTTCTCCTTGCTTGGCAAGGGACCCGGGCATTTAAGTGCCTCGCGGTCGTGGCCGCGGTTTTGCAGCGCGGGCGCGTCTTTTTAGGCGGCGCCCGCGCGCGCGTAGTGGGCGGCGTGGCAGGCGGACGTGATGGCTTCGCCTCGGTCGCTGCCGGTCTTTGCCGTAATGATGGCCCGCCTGCAGTGTTGTGGCCGCTGCGGTCGTGGTGGGGCCCACCCGTCGACGCGATGGAAAGATTCCCTCCGGAGAGCTCGCCCGTCGGTCTATAAAGCTGCGGGGAGGAGGGGACGGCGGTTTTTTACCTTAGTGCCTCACCATTTTCAGTCCTCCGCCCCTTCGTCTTCGTCTCGCTCTTGCCACCGCGCGGTGTCGCCGTTAGAGCTTTTTCTTCCGTTTCCTTGTCCTCCGCCCTCGCATTCCTTCGTCCTTCCTCATGGCGCCGCCTCAGCTTCCCCTTAGGATCCTGGAGCCGTATGCCTGGGAGAGGTCGACGGTGACCCAGCTCGCCCTTGGCGAGCTGGTCGCCGCCGGCCGCTGGCGGCCAACGAAGACGGACGTCCGGCGGAGTGGATCGTGCCGCCGGCGGCGCACCACGAGCCCAACCCACCGGAGGGCTACGTGGTGAGCTTCGTCCGCTACCACGAGTGCGGTTTCAACGCGCCGGCGAGCACCTTCATGCGGGCGATGTGCTACTACTACGGGGTGGAGCTGCACAACTTCGCCCCCAACGCGATCTCGCAGGCGGCCACGTTCGTGGGCGTCTGCGAAGGGTACTCGGGGATCCCGCTCAGCGGGAGCTGCGGGTTCACCTGTTCCGCGGGGAGCTCGTCACGCAGCCCACGTCGGAGCCGAGGACTCGCCGTGCGGTGCGCGCCGGCGGGATGTCACTTGCCCTGCGGGGGCAATTCAAGGACACCTACATCCCCTGCACCATGACGACGAACAACGCCGGCTGGGAGCGGGGATGGTTCTACCTACGCAACGCCGAACCTGGCCTTCCCCCCTACACCGGCCGGGTGTTCAAGAAGAGGCCCGACTCCTGGGGCTACGGGGTGTCCACGGCCCAGCATCGGGCGCGACAGGAGTCCGTCCTCGCCGCCCTGCAGCGACTGGCGAAGCACGGGCTGAACGCGATGGGCGTCCTCGCCTTCCTCCACCACCGGCGGGTCGTGCCTCTGATGGAGAGGCCGCTCTGCATCTTCGAGATGACAGAGGCGGCCAACCTCATCGACCTGGCGAGGTCGCGGATGCTCCCGACGCCCCTTGAGCGGCCGTATGCGCTCACCCGGCGCGGAGCGCCGTCGACACCCGGACGCCGCCGCCCGCGGGTCGGACCCCGTGGGACCTCGAGATGCTTCCCACCGGCCCGCTGGTAAGTTTGGCTCTTAATTTTGTTTTAGTTTTGGTCTTGCTTTCGTTTTTTGATGCGCCATTGTCGCTCCTACGTGCAGCTAGTGCAGTTCAACATCGCCAAGTCCGTTCCGCCCACCCCCGACTCCCGTGCGCTCGGCCGGGCGGCGCAGCGGCGGCGGCGGGGAGCGTGCGGCGCGCAAGAGGGAGCACGCGAGGCGGCGTCAAGCGCGCGCGCGGCCGGCGGGCCGCGGAGTACCGACGACGCGAGGAGGCCGGGGGCTCTCCTCCCCGGAGATCGAGGAGCCCTCATCCTCGGAGGAGGACGAGGAGGAAGAGGGCCGAGGGGGAGGGCCCCTCCGACGGGTGGCGGCCGCGCCCCCGTCGCGGAACCCGCGCGGCGTCGGGGGCGGTTTCGCTCGGGGCGGGCGCACGGCGCCCGCCGCCGGGCAATCGTCATCGGGGGCGGCACGCGCGCGTGGAGGTGCCGGCGCGCGCCATGGAGGCGCGCGCGGCGAGCGCGCCCGTGCGCGCGTCAAGCGTGCTCGCGCGCGGGGGGAGCGTGCCCCGCACGCGCGGCACCATCGTCGGGGGGCGTGACGGCGGGGGCGTGTCCGCGCGCGGGGCGAGCGTGCCCCGCGCGCGGCGGCGCCTTCGGGAGGTGCGGCGTCGGGCGCGCCCGCGCACGGGGCGGGCGTGCTGCGCGCGCGCGGCGCCGTCGGGAGGCGGCTGCCGCGGCGCGGCAGCCGCACCGGCCTCGTCCGCAGAGGCCTCGAGGAAAAGGAAACAGGCCTTTTCCTCTTCGAGGTAATGAGTGTGTCTTTTTTCGTTTGGTTTGGCCCGTTGGTGATCAGGTGATTTAACCCTTCGTTCGTGCCTGCGCAGGGTGGTGCCAACCGTTCCTCCGCTTGCACCAGCCAAGGTGCTGAGGACGGACGCATCGATCCCCACCCGGCGGCGCTTGTCAAGGGCGTCGCGCCCGGGGACAAGCACGGCGGCGGGCACGAGCTCGCACGACCCGGCCGGGGCCTCGAGGCCCGGCCGGCGGACTCCGGCCCGCCGCGGCGCGGCCGGGGGTCGCCGGGGGGCGGCCGGCGCCGGTCGCCGCGGAGACACGCGGGCGCGGCGGCGGCCACGGTGGAGGTGCGGCCCGCGGTGGCGACCACCGCGGAGGAGGTGGAGCGGGCGCAACCGCGGGAGCGCCCGTGGATGCGGCGATACGGCCGCGAGGTGGCGGCCACGGCGCCACGACGGGCGTCCGTGGCCGCGGAGGCGCGGTGGAGGTGCCGGCGGAGGCGGCGCGGGCGGCGGCGTCCGCCGTTCGTCCCCCGAGCGGAGGTGGTGGAGGTCTCGGACGACTCCCCGCCGCCGGGTGGAATCGGTGGGCCGGGCCGGCCCACGAACTCCCCCCGAGCCCCGGAGGGGGCCCTCGTGAGGCGGCACGAGGGTCACATGGTGGTGGGGGGCCGAGGACATGGTGCCGAGGCCTCGTCCTCCCGTGCGGCCGCCCCGCCCGGTGGAGGGGGCCGTCGAGGATCCCCCTGCGTTCGCCGACGCCAGGAGGGAGCAAGAACTCTGGGGCGAGCTCCGGAGCCACGGCGCCACGCTCAACCGCGTGCTGAACGAGGCGCTGCGGGTCCATGGCGGCCCGGCCTGGCTCGTCTTCCAGGTGAGCCACAATTGCTCGTTCTTTTTTCTTTTTCGTTTGTGTACATTGCGCCCAAGTCTTGGCGCTTACGGAATTTGGCGTGTGGATGCCAGGAGCTCGAGCGCCGCGCCCACGACAAGTACGACGCGTTCGACCGGGTGAACGCCGAGGCCCACCGGCTCCGGGAGCAGTGCAGCGCTTTTGACGCGCTTGCTGACGCCCTTAGGACGCCGGACGGTGGCCGGCGTGCGGGCCCCGGCCCGGCCCCCCGACGAGCTCCCCGAGAGCTCGAGGCAGGACACGACGCGTCGCTCGAGCCTCGAGCGGGTCCGCGCGACCCTCTTCGATCGCGACGAGGCGCCGTGGAACGCGCGCGCGGACACGGAGAAGACGCGGACGGCGGCCGCCAACCGGGAGGCGGAGGTGGCCACCGCCGCGCCGAAACTCGGGAGCTCCGCACGTCGCTCGAGGGGGCGCGGACGCAGCGCGCCGGCCGAGGAGCGGGCGCGCGGGTTGGAGCAGCGCGCCAAGGAGGCCGACGACCCGAGGGCCGCCCCTCGACGCCAAGGCCGCGGCCCTCGTCGCCGCCGAGGAGCGGCTCCGGCAAGAGCGCATCGCCCGCTAGGGGGCTCGGGGGCGGCTCCGGCGGAGCGAGTGCGCCCTCGGCGACGCCGGACGGCGCCGGAGCGGGGAGCGCGTCGCTCGCGAGGCGGCGGAGAAGTCGCTGGAGGAGCGGAACGCCGCATTCTCCAAGGTTGAGGACGAGGCGCTCGCGCTCAGCATCAGCAACGCCAACCAGGAGCTGGCCCTCCGCGAGCAAGGCGAAACCGTCCAGCGCCTCGAGTTGGTGATCGAGTCCGCGCGCCGCGACTTCGATTTGGAGAGGAAGCAAGTCGAGGGTGAGCCACTGTTTGACTCTGCTTGTTGGTTTTTGCTTTAGAGGGTTCGCTTCCCCCTTTCTGATTTCTTTTCGTCTTGTCGATTCCAGGCTTGCGCACCGCCCTAGGGCACGCCGCTGGGCGGGCCGAGGCTCTGCAGGCTTCCTACAACTCCTCCGAGCAGGAGCTGCGGGAGCTGCGCGATGCGGCTGTTGACGGTGTATTTTGGTACACCTAGCATGTTCATTACACTTTGGTTTGGATTTGATTATTGGACTAACCCGCCACTAGGCACACTAATCATATAACAAGTTCATCTTTGTGCATGCATTTGGAAGTGTTGTGTTTATGTAGGAAAACATGGACATAAAGGACGGATTCGCAATAAGTTCAAAGGAGCATTCATGGAGTCTTGTTCGTGTTCATGAGCTCGCTGAAATTACTTCCAATGGTGGTGAGGACCGAAGTGCTACGAGGAACACCCCGGGGATTGAAGCGTAAAAGATCAAACTTCATGCAAAGAGAGCCTCCATCTTGATCGTGAGGATAACGGCGTCAAAATCATCCAAGTGGAGGGGGCAAAGTAGATAAGTGCACGAGGACCCACGAGCAAAAGGGCGACCGAACCGGCCGAACCGGGCTGGGCCGGCCGGCCCCGGTCGGATCGGCCCGGCCCACTTCGGCACCGGTTCGGTCCCGTCTTCCTTGCCCTCGAAGGATCTTCGACCCTAAAACCCCCGACGCGCCGCCAACACAGGAGGAGGAGTTATTCGCACCAGAAGGCCATCTACAAGCTAGAGAGAGAGGAGGAGGATCTCCGGCTGGAGATCAACCACCTCGAAGGAAGCACCCTCTCGTGGAGAAGGAGGAAGACACCGGCGGAAGGGAAACCATGATCAACGGTGCCATGATCAGCACCTTGATGGGGTAATCTTCTCATTCGTCCATGGGTTGTAATCGATCTTGAGATGTAATCGCGCTTTGTCGGATTATCTATCTATCATCTTGTGTTGAATATACTTTAATGCTTAAAGGTTAGCTACCATGCCGTAAAGGGAGTACGAGCTCCAATGCTTCCTTGGATCCATTCAATACGCCGTGGCCATCAAAGGTCTAGTCATGAATACCTTCGCGTAGTGACGGACGAGAGGAGGGAAAGGGCGAAACCGTGGTCACATCCCCGATAGATTAGATTGGTTTTTCATGTCTTTAAGCGATTGCATGCTCTAGTATCGTAGACCCGTGGGCGAGTGTCTTCTCTCTTGATCGTTTATCATTCTCTCTAGTGTAGTTTAGTGTTTTTCTAGTATAATAGTAGTTAGGGTTTTAGTAGTTAGTGTGTCGTTGTTGATCGAACGCTTGTAATCCCCTTGCTCCGCGGATTGACAAGAACCTTGGGAATCCCGTGGTGAAAAAGGTGTGGGGTCCGTACGCTTGCGGATCGTAGAGGGATACGTCTTTTATCCGTCAACAAGCCCCTTTTTCTGGCGCCGTTGCGGGAGCAAGTTAGTTTACATCGTTTGATTTGCATCTAACTTAGTTTTATATTTTAGTTTATCTTTTATTCGCTATATCTAACATTTATTATCAGAAAAACACTTGTTTCTTTTTTGTTTTTGTTTTTATCTTATTGTCTAGATGGAGTTCGTTAATCAACCCGTGGAAGAACCGGAGAAATCATTAAGGGATTACGCTAGCCCTCGATGTGAAGACATAAAGGTACAAGAGTCGGATTCGAAGCTCGAAGCGACCAAGTATGAAATTAAATCCAAGATCATGAAGATGGTGGCGGAAAACCCATTTGAAGGGATGGTTACGGAGAACCCATATAGACACATAAGGGATTTCACGACAATATGCAACACGGTGCGTCAAGAAGGAGTTCCCGATGAATGGTTCAAGTGGAATCTCTTTCCCTACTCACTTGCCGCAAAGCAAAGACATGGTACTCGGTTGCGTCCTTTGAAGTTGAAGGCAATTGGAACAAGTTGACAAAGAAGTTTTGCGAGAAGTTCTTTCCAATGAGCAAGGTTCAACATCTAAGGAGGCAAGTGATCAATTTTATGCAAGGAGAAGAGGAAGGGATAGACCAAGCCCGGGATAGGTTTAACGAATTAATCGAACAAGGACCAAAACTCGGCTTCACCGGTGACGTACTCTTGCATACATTTTTCTTTTCCCTAACCCCTAGTTGCATGCGACACGTCGAAATGTGTGCAGGTGGGGATCTCATGGAGAAAACACTCACGGAAGCCGCCCAACTTCTACAAAAAGTTAGCAAAGCGGCTGCCATGCGAAGAGATTGGGAAACAAGACTTGCGGAAGAGCCGGAATTCAATTCAAGGAAGAAAAAGCTTGCTTATTTTTCTAAAGAGGCAACCCCGGAAGTCACAAAAGAGGAGCCAATCACGGAGAAGCTTGAACAAGAACACATAAAGTCAAGAACTACACCGAACGTCGACTTCGCCGCACCAAACGAGACGAACAAGAGAAGCATGTCAAGCGCAAAGCCACTAAGGGAGTTCGAGCCAATGGATTGGGTTCCTATTGATTACGGAGAAATATTTGACAAGAGAAGACCGTTCCCTAATCAAAAGGGAATGGCAAGAGCATTGGAAGTCGATTTCCCACCGGAGAAGAAAGCTGAAAATTCGTACGACCTCGAAACCACCGGTGAGATTTTTGAAAAGCTCTTTGGAGATGACGTGGTGGATCCGAACATATTGCCGAGGTGAAGAGGATCATGGGGATCAAGCCCGAAGCATCACCATACGCTCGCCTTGCTGAAATTTATTCGATCGGATCCGAAGAAGAAGAGAAGATGACGCCGCACTTGAGTTGCGAGATCAACGGAGTTCAATGCAAAGCTTTATGCGACATCGGAGCCCAAGTAAGTGTTCTATCTTCTAAAATTTACGATAAAGTTCAATACCACAACCTAGACTTAGCTCCAACATCAACGAAATTAATTATGGGAGATGGTAGAACTATCAAACCTCTAGGTATTGCTTGCAACATGAAAGTAAAAATCTCTAGAAACTACATACCAACCGATTTCTTTGTTATTGATGCTTACCATGGTAATTCTGATCATATAATCTTAGGTAGGCCTTTTCTTAAGTTGGTTGATGCCGTGTTAGATGCCGGAGAAGGCAAAGTAACAATGAACCTTAATGGAACAAAGTACACATATAACTTTCTTCGTGCTTCTAAACACCTTACTCCTTTTCCTCCCGAAGATGAAGAAATAGAAGAGATAGATAGTCTTTGTTTTGTTGAAACCCTTAGAGACCCGCTGCAAAGAGCGATGGAAAATCAAATTAGTAATCAACAAGATGAAGAACTAGAGGAAGCAACAAAAGGCTTAGAGCCGCATGATGGTAGCGTGGAGGAAGAGAAGTTCGAAGACATAGGAGAAATCAAACCCGAGGAGCCACAAGTGCCCGAAGTAGACCTTAAACCTTTGCCCAAGGGATTAAAATATGAATTTTTGGGCCCAGACAAAACCTATCCAGTCATTGTGAGCGACGAGTTGAGCCCCGAAGAAAATGAAGCGTTGCTGATTTTATTAAAAAAACATAGGAAGGTGATTGGATATTCAATTAACGATCTCAAAGGTATTAGCCCAGCCTTTTGCACTCATCGTATACCAATGGAAGACCAATGTAAGCTCGTAGTGGACCATCAAAGGAGGCTAACCCATGCCATGCGAGAGGTAGTAAAGAAAGAGGTTATCAAGTTACTTGATGCCGGAATCATCTACCCGGTTCCACATAGCGAATGGGTGAGCCCGATACATTGTGTACCAAAGAAAGGAGGTTTGACCGTGGTGAAGAATGAGAAGAACGAGTTGATACCGCAAAGAACCGTGACCGGGTGGCGGATGTGTATTGATTACCGTAAGCTTAACAAAGCGACGAAGAAAGATCACTTCCCCCTACCGTTCATAGACGAGATGCTCGAGAGGTTAGCAAACCACGCTTATTTTTGCTTTCTCGATGGATACTCGGGGTTCATGCAAATTCCCATTCACCCGAAGATCAACATAAGACAACATTTACATGTCCTTACGGAACGTTTGCATATAGGAGGATGCCCTTCGGCCTATGCAACGCTCCGGCCTCTTTTCAACGTTGCATGATGGCCGTGTTTTCGGAATTCATCGAAGAAATTGTTGAAGTGTTTATGGATGATTTTTCCGTTTACGGGAAGACGTTCATGGATTGCTTAGCAAACTTAGAAAAGGTCCTTACAAGGTGTGCGGAGGTAGATTTGGTTTTAAATTGGAAAAAGTGCCACTTCATGGTTAAGCAAGGCATAGTGCTCGGACATGTTATATCCGAGAGAGGAATTGAAGTGGACAAGGCTAAGGTAGAGACGGTTGAGCAACTCCCACCTCCTACGGATATTAAGTCCTTAAGGAGCTTTCTAGGCCATGCCGGATTCTATAGAAGATTTATAAAGGACTTCTCGAAGATCACTAAGCCTTTAACACACCTTCTTCAAAAAGATGTGGCTTTCGACTTTGATGAGAAGTGTCTAGCGGCATTCGGACCTTGAAAAATGCGTTGGTGAGTGCTCCCATCATCCAACCTCCGGATTGGAGCCAACCTTTCGAGATCATGTGTGACGCAAGTGACTACACCGTAGGCGCGGTCTTGGGACAAAGAAAGGAAGGCCGAGTTCACGCCGTTTACTACGCTAGCAAAACTCTTAGTGGGGCACAATTAAATTACGCTACTACGGAAAAAGAGTTGCTAGCGGTGGTATTCGCTTTTGAAAAATTCAGATCTTACATCGTGAACTCGAAAGTCATTATTTACACCGATCACGCAGCCATAAAGTATCTCTTGGCTAAGAAGGAAGCTAAACCACGTTTGATTCGTTGGATCCTTCTTCTCCAAGAGTTCGATGTTGAAATTCGTGATAAAAAGGGGGTGGAAAATGTTGTGGCCGATCATTTGTCTAGGATGAATCGTGGGCAAGATGATAAAGAGCCCATAGAAGATAAGATGAGAGATGACCACCTCTATAGAGTGCTTGATAAAGATACTTGGATGATCGACATCATTCGAGCAATTCGAAAGATGCCCCTCGATCATCTAGACAAAAACACCCAAAGGAAGATAATTTACGAAAGCAAGAAATATTTTTGGGATGCACCATACCTCTTCAAGCTTGGCAATGATGGAGTGATGAGAAGATGTGTGCCAAGAGAAGAGAGGCTTGAGATTCTAAGGAAGTGCCACTCGGCGGAGTACGGTGGGCACTATAGCCATTTTCGAACCGAAGCCAAAGTATGGTCGAGCGGATTCTATTGGCCGGAGATGCATGAAGATACTAAAAGATATGTTGCGTCATGCCCCGAATGCCAAAGAACCGGAAACATCTCTCAAAGAAATTCTATGCCTTTGAAATACAACTTGCAAATCGACATATTCGATGTATGGGGCATAGACTTCATGGGGCCTTTTAAAAACTCGTTTGGATTCGAGTATATACTTGTTATGGTCGATTATGTATCCAAATGGGTAGAGGCTATACCATGTCGTAAAGCTTCCACGAAGGAGTCCATCACTATGATCAAGAACGTGATTTTTCCCCGTTTCGGTACACCGAGAATCTTGATAAATGATGGAGGAACTCATTTCACCGGGAAGAACTTCAAAAAGTGCTTGTCCAAGTTGGGAATTGAGCATAGGGTCTCCACGGCCTATCACCCACAAACCAACGGACAAGCGGAGACGTCAAATAGGCAATTAAAAAGCATACTTAACAAAACCATAGAGAAGGGAGGCAAGGATTGGTCAAAGAAATTAGACGGAGCTTTATGGGCTTATCGAACGGCGTTTAAAACACCGATAGGTATGACCCCTTATCAATTCGTCTATGGAAAAGCTTGCCACCTTCCGGTTGAGTTAGAACATAAAGCCTATTGGGCGATTAAAGAGATGAACCTTGATCTCGATGCCGCGGTGGTGAAACGGAGAATTCAAATAAGCGAGCTAGAGGAGTTGAGGTTGAAAGCTTATGAAAACGCAAGCATATACAAGGAGAGAATCAAAAGGTGGTATGATAAAAGATTGAAGAAAAAAAAATTTAAAGAAGGAGATAAGGTCCTCCTCTACAATTCGAGGTTTAAAACCTTCGGAAAGGGGAAATTGCAAAGCAAGTGGGACGGACCTTATGTTGTGCATTCGGTGTTCTCCAACGGAGCGGTAACCATTATGGATATAAACGGTGATCAATTTGTGGTGAATGGACAGCGGCTTAAGGTTTACTACGAACCCGACGTCGTGCCCATTCATCATGTTGACGTCTTTACCATGGAGGAAGAGCCCAAACGCCCCGCCTAGGACGAAAAACAAGGCACCAACTTCTGTAAATAATTTTTCTTTTAGCTTTCTGGAGTTTTTCGCGAAGATTAACTGGGCCAACTTTTTCCCACAGGCTGAGGACGAAAAAAATAGGGCGGTGTGCAAAAAAAACCGGACCGGCCCGCCCCCGAGGCGGGGTGGGCCGGCCGGTCCGATCGGATCGGCCCAAGGGGGGGCCCGACGCCCGACGTCCCCGAATTTCGCCCGAATTGCTCCTTTTTGACTTCCTTGTTTGGTCGGAAAATTTTAAGGGAAGTGTAAAAAAGGAAAATAAGGTTCCCGGGGCTTTTCTCTCAGGACTATATATTTGGCCGAATTGGGAGCTCGAGAATCAAACCTTTCAAGCAATGTGTTGCACCTTTGTAGCGACCATTGAGCCTCCAAAAAGCTTAGAGTTGAAGGTAGAAGACAAGAAGCCATCGATGGAGGAGGCGATGCGATGCGAGGTCAAGCTACCCGTCAAGAGGACCGCACGTATCCGTTGCGGAGGACGTGTCCCGACCGGAGCTCTTGCATCTCGCAACCCCGTCAAAGGAGAGAAGGTCCCTACACCCGTTCGAAGGTCGGCACGCCTCCAAGGCATCAAGCGCAAGGATTACAAGGAGGTGTCGCCGGAGCCTAAGGATTATGGGGATAGCGACTACTCCGACGATCGTAGCCCGAGCTCGTGGGCGGCTGCCGGTAGAGACGACGATGATTGGGGGCGAGCGGCCCTATGAAAGGACTCCCGAGGGCCCCAATGGCGACGGCAACGGCGGTGGCGAAGGCGACAACAATGGAGGTGGCGACGACGGTGGTGACAACGGTGGAGATTATGGCGACGACGACCCCTTCGGATTGCATCCGGTGTCTTTGTCGAGTTTGCCGTCAATCCATCGCGGCTCTCTACGCGTCGGCCGACGAATGTCTTCAAACCATGGAAGCGATGAAGCGGCGTATGGAGGACTTGGAGCGCGTAGTTGAAGATGACTACAAGTTCCTTAACCGTAACGTGCGCAAACTTTTCGGCATGGTTGGAAACATGAGAGGCAAGTGGTGCAAAGCTTGCTCGAAGTACCACTAGATCTAGTTTTCCCCTTTGGTTTTTGTAAGATACGACGAGGACGTCGTATGTTTTAAGTGTGGGGGAGAGCTAGCTCGCTAGCCTTAGCTTTTGAACTTCAAGTTTAGGTTCGGTTTAATCTTCGTGTGAGAGTCTTAGTGTTTTAATGAGTCTTTAGTTCTTGAGTCTGTTTTAAAATTTTTGCAAGTGTCTTAAATTAGTGTTGAGTCAAGAAAACCAAATAAAAAGAGTCTTTATATACATCTTTGTGTTTTATGTATTGTTTATCTTTATTTACTTGTTTGTTTAATCTTCGATTCTTGATATATGAGCACAAGTATGTGGTTTGAAAATCGTTTACCGTGGTGCTTAGTGGAATCGCTACTACTTAAAGTACCCATACCGCACTTCGATCTTGAGCTTCACATGCTAGTTGTGCTATTTTCGATGCTAAAAATTGGAGGATTTCAGTTCTGAAAATTATATTAAAACCCTTGTAATAAAGGTTAGCAAAACCTCTTTTTCCAAGATGAGAGTAAGAAAAAAATTCCTATCCAAAGCCAAGTTTATTTTTTTCGCTCCACCATAAGTGTGATTAGCACGATGAGTTAGGCTAGGACCTTTCTCTCTTGGTGAGTTTTAATTTCGAGCAATGATCATGTCCTTGTGCTTATCTTTTGTTGCTAGCCTCGTCATACATTCAGTAACATGACTTTCACAACGGAAGTCACGTATATCGCCGGATTCCATACCCAACCCTATACATCTCTTTTGTACATCGTATTCCTTGAACACAACCTATTTTCAAAGTTTCGTCTCGTCTCTAGCATGATTTATTTAAAATTTCAGATTGTATGCATGCGAGGAAAGAGAGAATTGAAAGCTTTGAAAAGTTGTCAAGAGAGAGAAAAATAAAGAGAAAAAGTATGTGTATGGAAAAGAAAGAAAGAAAGAAAGAAAAATCATATGTGAATGAAAGAAGAAAAGAAAAAAAAAGGGGATGAGTTAGCAATGAAGATATGAGAGGGATGGATCAAGTGAAAAAAAAAATAATAATAAAGTGTAAGGAAGGATGTCACGTTGATTGTGAGACGAAACTTTTACTCTATTTCCAACCATGTGCAACCCGACAACGAGGACATCATTGGTGCCTTGAAGTCACAATTTTCTTTTGCCCTTGCACATGTCCACCATTCTAAATCTTCTTATCCTTGTTATCCCTACATATGGTTAATTCTAATGATCATTGGCTTTGAAAGGTAGACAACCATTAGAGGAAGTTCTTAGTTTGACAATACTTGTGATGATTGCGCTAGCCCTACCTATAGCTCCACTTTTACATGATATATGAGAGATTAATGGGAGGTGAGAGTTTTATAAAATTTGGTTAGGATAGACACTTCATATGAGTGACTTGAGAGAGCTTGGAGAAAGGTTTTTGTCTAATACTTGTTGCAGGAATTTTTGTTTTGAAAACCATAAAAACCCTCCGATGAAAGCAAAGAAGTAAGTATGGCTGAAATTGAAAGCTTCGAGTGAAGAGTTTAAGTTGTGGGGTAACTCTTGACGTGGTAAAAATTCTAAACGCCCATGTTTATGTTTGATTATCATTACTTTGTGTTTATGTATTAAAGATGAAGGGATTGACTAACTTGTGAAGAAGGATAAGTGGTACACGATTACACTCCTTGGACGAAGTTCTTTTACGAGTACTTGCTCGAGGACGAGCAAGAGCTAAGTGTGGGGGAGATGTTGACGGTGTATTTTGGTACACCTAGCATGTTCATTACACTTTGGTTTGGATTTGATTATTGGACTAACCCGCCACTAGGCACACTAATCATATAACAAGTTCATCTTTGTGCATGCATTTGGAAGTGTTGTGTTTATGTAGGAAAACATGGACATAAAGGACGGATTCGCAATAAGTTCAAAGGAGCATTCATGGAGTCTTGTTCGTGTTCATGAGCTCGCTGAAATTACTTCCAATGGTGGTGAGGACCGAAGTGCTACGAGGAACACCCCCGGGGATTGAAGCGTAAAAGATCAAACTTCATGCAAAGAGAGCCTCCATCTTGATCGTGAGGATAACAGCGTCAAAATCATCCAAGTGGAGGGGGCAAAGTAGATAAGTGCACGAGGACCCACAGAGCAAAAAGGCGACCGAACCGGCCGGGCGGGCTCCGGGCCGGCCGGCCGGCCCCGGATCGGATCGGCCCAGCCCACTTCGGGCACCGGTTCGGTCCCGTCTTCCTTGCCCTCGAAGGATCTTCGACCCTAAAACCCCCGACGCGCCGCCAACACAGGAGGAGGAGTTATTCGCACCAGAAGGCCATCTACAAGCTAGAGAGAGAGGAGGAGGATCTCCGGCTGGAGATCAACCACCTCGAAGGAAGCACCCTCTCGTGGAGAAGGAGGAAGACACCGGCGGAAGGGAAACCATGATCAACGGTGCCATGATCAGCACCTTGATGGGGTAATCTTCTCATTCGTCCATGGGTTGTAATCGATCTTGAGATGTAATCGCGCTTTGTCGGATTATCTATCTATCATCTTGTGTTGAATATACTTTAATGCTTAAAGGTTAGCTACCATGCCGTAAAGGGAGTACGAGCTCCAATGCTTCCTTGGATCCATTCAATACGCCGTGGCCATCAAAGGTCTAGTCATGAATACCTTCGCGTAGTGACAGTACGAGAGGAGGGAAAGGGCGAAACCGTGGTCACATCCCCGATAGATTAGATTGGTTTTTCATGTCTTTAAGCGATTGCATGCTCTAGTATCGTAGACCCGTGGGCGAGTGTCTTCTCTCTTGATCGTTTATCATTCTCTCTAGTGTAGTTTAGTGTTTTTCTAGTATAATAGTAGTTAGGGTTTTAGTAGTTAGTGTGTCGTTGTTGATCGAATGCTTGTAATCCCCTTGCTCCGCGGATTGACAAGAACCTTGGGAATCCCGTGGTGAAAAAGGTGTGGGGTCCGTACGCTTGCGGATCGTAGAGGGATACGTCTTTTATCCGTCAACAGCGGCCCTCGAGACCTGCCGCGTCGTCGAGGAGGGCGAGGCCCAAGCCGGCAGCTCGGCCGGCCGGCCCGTCTGCGCGCCCTTGGCGGCCATGTCACGGAGCGGATGCGCCGGGCGCTGCACCTAGGCGTCCAGAATTCCCTCGGAGTGGTGCGATCCCACTACGAGGTCAACTTCGAGGCGCTGGCGGAAGGCTACGTCGTTCCCGAGGGCGTCGAGGACGAGGTGGCCATGGAGCGTGTGGACGCGCTTGCCGCCGACGCCGCCGGGTTGCTCGCCGAGGCCTTCGAGGAGTTCCTCTTCCCGGACGCCGCAGACGCTGCTGCTCCTCCCGCTTGAAAGCAGTTTGGGCGCTAGGCCCATTTTTTGATGTGTATCAGTACTTTGGCCTCGTGGCCTTTTGTAAATAAACAAGTTGTTTCATGAACATGAGCATTTGCTGTAAATGAAACCGTTTGTTTATCACGCTTTTTTGTTTCTCCTTCTTCCTGAGTAGATTCTAGTTAGGGGAGTTCGATTTTCGCAGGGGGCCCGCTGGGTTGGAGGCGAGAGAGAAGGGCCATATCCACGCGGCGTAGGCTATCTCTGGCTCGCACGCTCCTTCCGCTGTGCCGCCTGCGCCCTGTTCGAATCGTGGCTCGAGGTTGAAGTAGGAAACAAACTTAGCGCGTGTGAGTCGTTTTTTACGCGAAAAAATGGGACCATTTTGGGGGGGGGGGTGCCCCCCGTAGTAGCCCCCGAGGGTAACTTGGGTTTCAGGGGAAAGCCGAGTTGCCCTTTTATTAGACTTGGAGCATTTACATAGTTGACACCAACTGGGGCGTTGGCCATGTGATTTTACAACAGAAAGTACTTGGAAATCCTAGCTAAGGGTAGAAGCGACGTAGGCGTTGGATGTTCCAAGCGTTGGTGAGTTCTTCACCGTCCTCGTTGGCCGCCTTGTATGTGCCGGCTTGAGTACCTTCACCACGACGTAGGGTCCCTCCCATGGGGGCGATAGCTTGTGGCGCCCTCGGTTATCTTGGCGCGGCCTTAAGACCGCATCCCCTTTCGCTGAAATCCCTTCGACGTATCTTGCGTGCTTGGTAACGTCGTAGGGACTGTTGATACCTTGCGGAGTGCATCAACGCTACGAGGCGTACTTCGTCTGGGCGGTCCGGCGAGTCCTCGCGGGCTCGGCCGTTAGCATCCTCGTTGTAGCCTCGAACCCTGGGCGATCCGTATTCTAAGTCCGTGGGGAGGATGGCCTCCGCGCCATGGACTAGGAAAAACGGGGTGAACCCGGTGGCTCTGCTTGGGGTGGTCCTTAGGCTCCACACAACCGCTGGTAGTTCTTGGAGCCATTTTCGCCCGCATTTGTTGAGCCGGTCGAAAATTCTCGGGCTTGAGGCCCCGTAGGATCATGCCGTTGGCACGCTCCACCTGGCCGTTGGTCTGTGGGTGTGCCACAGCTGCCCAATCCACGCGGATGTGGAACTTGTCGCAGAACTCCAAGAACTTCCGACCTGTGAACTGGGACCCATTGTCCGTGATGATGAAGTTTGGCACTCCAAAGCGGTATACGATGTCGGTGAAGAATGTGACCGCCTACTCAGCTCTTAAATTCGTGATGGGGCGCACCTCCACCCACTTGGAGAACTTGTCAATTGCGACCAGCAGGTGGGTGAAGCCCCCGGGCGCCTTCCGCAGGGGCCCGACGATGTCTAACCCCCACACGGCGAACGGCCATGTCACGGGGATCGTTTGCAGGGCATGAGCGGGCAAGTTGGACTTGCGGGCGTAGAACTGGCACCCTTCGCAGGTGCGTACGATTTCGCTGGCGTCCGCGACCGCGGTAGGCCAATAGAAGCCCTGGCGGAACGCGTTGCCGACGAGGGTGCGGGGTGCGGCGTGGTGGCCACAGATCCCCGCGTGGATGTCCCGTAGGAGCTCGCGCCCCTCGGGAATGGGTATACACCGCTGGAGGATGCCTGAGGTGGCGCGCTTGTACAGCTCGCCGTCGATGAGGGTGAAAGATTTGGCCATCCTGGCGATGCGCTCCGGCCGCGGCCCGGTGCCGCGGCGGTTCCCCTCGAGCGATCCGGGCGATGTATTTTTCCCGCCAATCCGCTTGGACAGGAGCCGGTTCTATGTCCATCGCATCGGCCCCGTGGGAGCCGTACCCCTCGAGGAGGGAGAGTACGTACGCCTCATTCGAGGGGTCCTCGTCCATGGGTTCCGCACCCGTTGGATTCGAGGGAGCCCCCGAGGGTCCGTCGTGGCTCGAGGGGTAGGGCTCGAAGGCGACCGAGGGTTGCGCGATGTCACGTGCGAAAACGTTCGGGGGAACGGTGATCCGCCCGGACGCGATCTTCGCCAGTTCGTCCGCTTCCTCGTTGTACCGGCGGGGTACATGATTAAGCTCGATGCCGTAGAACTTGTCTTCGAGGGCCCGCACGGCTTTACAGTAGGCCTCCATCTTGTCGTCGTGGCAGCTCGCGTTCTTCATGACTTGATCGATCACGAGCTGCGAGTCCCCTCGCACGTCGAGGCGCTTGACGCCCAACTCAATGGCGATTTTGAGGCCGCGAGAGAAGGGCCTCGTATTCGCCATATTGTTGGACGCGGGGAAGTGGAGGCGCCTTTGCGTAGCGCATGTGCTCCCCGAGGGGTGACACGAAGAGCGGGCCCGCGCCCTCGCTCCCGTTTTCATCACCGAGCCGTCGAAGAACGAGTCCGGCCTCTGCTTGGATTTGCGGGGGCGGCAGCTGCGTGTCCGTCCACTCAGCGACGAAATCGGCTAGGATTTGCGACTTGATGGCCTTGCGCGGGGCGTAGGCGAGCGTCTCGCCCATCAGCTCCACGGACCATTTGGCAATCCTGCCTGCCGCGTCAGGGTTACGAATGATCTCTCCTAGCGGGAAGGAGGAGACCACCGTGACCGGGTGGGCCTCGAAGTAGTGGCGGAGCTTGCGCCGCGCGAGGACTACCGCGTACAGCAGCTTCTGGACCTGTGGGTAGCGTGTCTTCGTGTCCGACAGGACTTCGCTGATGTAGTAGACCGGCCTCTGCACGGGCAAGGCGTGCCCTTCCTCCGTGCGCTCCACGACGATCACGGCGGCCGACCACCCGGGTGGTTGCGGCCACGTAGAGCCGCGGGGGTTCGGCTTGTCTCGCGGCGGCGTGAGGATCGGAGCGTGCGTCAGAGACGCCTTCAGCTTGTCGAGCGCGTCCCGGGCCTCGGTGGTCCAAGAGAAGCGCTCGTGCTTCTTGAGCGGCGGTAGAGGGGCGAGGCCTTTCTCACCGAGCCGCGAGATGAAGCGGCTCAAGGCGCGCGAGGCACCCCAACACCTTCGCACCCCTTTGAGGTCCCGGATCGGACCCATTCGCTCGAGGGCCGCGACCTTTTCGGGGGTTGGCCTCGATTCCCCGCTCGGGAGACGATGTATCCTAGGAGCATGCCCCGCGGCACTCCAAAGACACATTTTTCGGGGTTTAGCTTGACCCCGTTAGCCCGTAGGCGGTGAACGCGACGCCAAGGTCGCAAACCAGGTCGTCCGCCTTCTCGGTCTTTACGACGATGTCGTCCACGTAAGCTTCGACCGTCCGCCCGATGTGATCCCCAAAAACGTGCCTGCATGCGGCCGGTAGGTTGCACCTGCGTTTCTGAGGCCAAAAGGCATCGTGACGTAACAGAACGTCCCGAACGGTGTAATGAACGAAGTCGCGAGCTGGTCGGACTCCTTCATTTTTATTTGGTGATATCCCGAATAGGCATCAAGGAAACAGAGCAGTTCGCACCCAGCTGTTGAATCAACGATTTGATCTATGCGTGGCAAAGGAAAAGGAACTTTAGGACATGCTTTATTAAGGCTAGTGTAGTCTACACACATCCGCCACTTCCCATTCTTCTTCTTTACAAGCACGGGATTAGCTAGCCACGTAGGGTGGAATACTTCCTTGATGAATCCGGCCTCGAGAAGCTTCCGCAGCTCCGCTCCGATTGCCGTCGCCGCTCCTCGTCGAAGCGGCGCGGCCGTTCTTTGCACGGTGCGGGCGTTTGGCGGGGATGTCAAGGGAGTGCTCGGCGACTTCCCCCTCGGGATGCACCGGCATGTCCGAGGGGCTCCACGCGAAGATGTCGGCGTTGGCGCGGAGGAAGTCGACGAGCACTTGCTTCCTATTTAGGGTCGAGGGTGGAGCTGACCCTCAACGCCTTGCCCTCGGGGGCCGACGGGTCGAGGGGGACCCCTTTGGTCTGCTCGGCGGCCTCGAAGGTGCCGACGTGCTTGGCGGCGGAGCTGAGGTCGTCGTTGACCATCTTCTCCAGCGTGTTCACCGGCGCTTCATCCAGCGCCAGTGCCTCTCGCATGTTCCACGCACTCGACGTCGCAGTCGAATGCGTGCTCGATCGACGACCCGACGGTGATGATGCCGTTTGGCCCGGGCATCTTCATCTTCAGGTAGGTGTAGTTGGGGACCGCCATGAATTTGGCATAGCAAGGTCTCCCAAGTATGGCATGGTAGGCCCCTTTGAACCCCACCACCTCGAAGGTGAGGGTTTCCTTGCGGAAGTTCTTGGGGGTACCAAACCAGACCGGCAGATCGATCTGCCCGAGGGGTTGAACCTGCTTGCCGGGCGCGATGCCGTGGAATGGCTTCGTGCTGGGCCGCAGCTGGTCCAACCCGATCCCCATCAGGCGCAATGTATGCGCGAAGAGGATATTGAGGCTACTGCCTCCGTCCATAAGGACCTTCGAAAACCGGGCGTTCCCAATGATGGGATCGACCACCAGCGGGTACTGGCCCGGGTTCGGGATGCGGTTTGGGTGGTCATCCCGGCTAAAGGTGATGACGTCCTCCGACCAGTTGAGAAAGGCCGGAGGTGCCCTCTCTGCGGCGAGGACTTCGTGCCACTCCTTCTTGCGCTGCCGGGTCGAGATGTCGACGGTAGGTCCCCCAAAGATGAGGAACACATTTTCGACTGCAGGGAATCCACCCGCGTCGCCATCGCCCCCGTCCTTCTTGGCCTCTGCCTCCTTCGTGGCGGCACGGCCATAGAATTTCTTGAGCATATCGCACTGCTCACGAGTGTGATTCACGGGAGTCTTGTGGTAGGGGCATGGCTTCTTCAGCATGTCGTCAAACACCCCCGGGCCTCGAGGAGCCGGTCGAGGGCCCCGTCGGGCCGGGTCAACAGCGAGGGTCTCAGCGTTGCCGCCGTTGCGTCCCTGCTCGCGCGCCTCACGGCGCGGCTTCTTCCCCTTCTTGCCCCGCTTGTCGTTGCGGTGCGGCTCCTTGGACCCGCTGCCCTCCGCGGGCGTGTCCTCGGAGCGCTTGCCCTTCTTGCCGTCGAAGATTGCCCCCACGGCCTCCTCTCCGGAGGCGAAGCTGGTGGCGATGTCGAACAGCTCGTTCGAGTCCGCAGGCGGGCCGCGTCCCGGCTCGCGCACGAGGTCCGGCACGTGGTGCCCTCGAGGAACGCGTGCACGATCTCGGACTGTGCCACGGCCGGGGAGCTCCGTGCGGCGCTTGGAGAAGCGCCGTATGAAGTCCCGCGGCGACTCGCCGGGCTTCCGCGTGCGGGAGCGCGAGTCCCATGAGTTTCCGGGGGTGCACGTATGTGCCCCCGGAAATTGCCCACGAACGTGTGGACTAGATCGTCCCGGTTATGGATGCGGGTCGGCGGGCAAGTGCTCGAGCCATGTCCGGCCGCGTCGCCCAGATGCAGGGGCAAGTTGCGGATGATCACTTCGTCGCTAGTGGCCCCGCCCAGCTGGCAAGCCAAGCGGTAGTCGTTGAGCCAGACACGGGGGTCCGTCTCCCCGTTGTATTTGACGATCGTCGAGGGCTGGCGGAAGCGTTGGGGGAACGCCGCCGTGCGGATCTCCCGGCTGAACACACGGGTGCCCGGGGGCTCCGGCGTCGGGGAGCGATCCTCACCGCTGTCGTAGCGCCCACCCCTTCGAGGGTGGTAGCCCCTGGCCGCTCGTGCGTCCGCCCCGCTCGTGCGCCCGGCGTTGATGACGTTGCGGGCGTCGCCATCCGGCGCCTGCGCGCGCGTCGAGGAGTCGTTCCTTGGCTGGCGTGCGTCCTTGGTCGACGGGTTGACCAGCGTGCACCGAGGGTTCGCCTCCCGGTGCTGCTTCATCGCCCCGCGCATCTCCGTGTTGGCGGATGCGTGAGGCCGAGCTTTCGGCCTGCTGGACGGCCGCTTGCTCGATGAGAGTCTGCACCTCGCGGTGCATGTCTCGAGCCTCGGGGGTCGAGGGTGCCGGCATGGCGCGCAGCAGCGTCGCGGCAGCGATGAGCTTTTGGCTCGCCCGCGGCGGAGCGTCCGCGTTGTCGACGTTGGGGACGGTGTTGATGCGGTCACGGACCTGTCGGCCCAGCTCCCGCGCGCGTTCACCGCGCGCGGAGGCCTCCCCCCGCCATCGAAGCGCGAAGCGCCCGCCTTGTCCGTATTCCTCCGCCAGCTTGGCCTCGAGCTCGCGGGCTTGGGCCGGTCGTGCATCGACGTCGGCCCCGGCGGAGCGCTTGGCCCCGCGCGCCGGGCGCGTAGCGATCCCCGGGGCGGGCGTGACTTCCCCGTCTCCGCACTGCCGCACCGGCGGCATTGGCCGGGTCGTTGGTGATGACGGCGCAACACTCCCGCGCGGGGTCGTAGCTCCCGCGTCGGGAGTCGTCGGAGCAGCCAAACCCGGTGGTCCGTGGCGTCGAGGAAACGCCCGAACGCGGCCCCGGGTCCGGCACGCCGGAGAAGTCCCACTCCCGCGTACCCGTGGCGGTTGGCGGGTGGCAACGCGTCAATGGAGCCTAGAGACGACTCGTCGGCCATTGAGGCACCGAATCCCCGGCGACGAAGACATGGCGACCGGGCGGGGACCCGCGCATCGTGGTGTTGACGTTGTTATTGTTGTAGGCCGTCGTGGCGCCACGCGGCCCGATGGGGATGCGCGGTCCGGAGACCGCGCGCGGTCCCCGCCGGGGTGGTGGCGGCGGTCGTAACGGTGGGCGCGTCGCGCCGAGCGGCGACGCGCTCGGCTTGCCGCCGCTCGGACCGTGCCCGGCGCGAGCGTAGCCCGAGCGACGGCGGCGTCGCGGCGTCGATGGACCCGCGGCATCCGTGCTCCGCGGCGCCCTGCGCCGGTGTCGTGCGTGCGGCGGAGACCGAGAGCGGACTCGGCCTCGGCGGCTCGCGCGCGAAGCTCCTCATGGTTGGTGAGGCGCTTGAGATAGCCGTTCCCCGTGGCCTGAAAGTTCAGGTCCCCGAAGCGGATTTCGAACCCGGCCGGGAGGGGGTCCGAGCTACCCATGCAGTAGCGGGTACCACGGTATTCAGTGCGGATTACCATGGAGGGAGTTGGCGAAATGACCTTAGGCGCTCGTTTGCCCCACGGTGGGCGCCAACTGTCAGTGCGGAATATGGTCCCGACACTAACCAGTAGATAGCGCCGTGGTCTATCCCTCAATGGTTGATGCTAAGCAACAAGTGACACAGAGATTTTATCCTGGTTCCGGCCGAGGGGGCCGTACGTCCACCAGGGGCATGCTCGGGGCACTATATTACTTAGCACCGGGGGTGCTTGTAGTGGGGCAAATACAAGCAAGGCGGGAGAGGAAGCGGGGCTTCCAAGTCCCTGGAGGAGTGGCTGAAGATATTGTGGGAGAATGAGAATGAGTGCGTGGTGTCTCTGTGTGTCTGAGTCTGTCTGTCCCCCGCGGCTGGGGGCTCGCCTCCCCTTTTATAGGCCAAGGGGGCGGCGAGTTACATGCACGCCGCGCTATCCAGCTACGTGGGGGTGCACGTCATGCTACGCTGTAGAGTGGGCGGCCGTCCGGACGATCTCCGCAGCGATCTGGTCATGATGGCCTACTTCGTGCCCCGAACGCGGGGCGGTTCGAGGGTAGGAAGGCGACAGATGGTGGTGGCGTCCCCCGATAGGCTTCGAGGGAGGCGCTGATGATGGTTGGTATGGGGTACAGGAGCAGTCAGAACGGCGTTCCTTCCCAAGGCGCTTCACGGTAGTGGAGTGGTTGCTACAGCGTCCGGCGTGCGCCTGCACGCGCGGGTACGGCGGCCACGCCGTTGCGAAGGCCGGGATGGCGGTCCACCGGCCTAGCGCCTCCACCTAACCCTGTAGGGTCACGGGAAAGTGAAATCGAGGGTGCGCCCGGCCCCCCTTCGAGGGTCGGGCGCGTTAGCCGTACTATAGTGGGCGCGCGGTGTCACGAGACTGACACCGGCCGTACCGCACAGTCCATCCCCACAGTGGTGGGGATGGGCTCCTCCCTGGGGAGTTGGTGCGGCGGCACCGGGGTGCGAGCCCCGGGCGCATGATGGCGCCGTCCTGCGGCGTCAGGGCGTTAAATGCCCGTGTACGGGGCCGACGCACGCGTGCGGGGCGCCCGTGAGCGTGGCGGGCCCCGCCGAGGGCGGAACGGACCCTCGAGCGAGACGAGACCCGCTCGAGGGGGAGCGAGCCCTCGAGCGGGGCGGGGCCGCTCGAAGGAAGAGTTGCCCCTCGAACGGGGCGGAGCCCGCCCGAGGGGGAGTGCGCCCTCGAGCGAGGCGGAGCCTGCTCGAGGGGACTTCTAAGAGGGCCGTCTCGGTGGGCCGTCGAAGTCCCGCGGCGTGGGCCGTGTCCTGCATGGTTAGTCACCTGCATGGTTAGGCTTAGCGTGTTTTGATGTGGTTGCGGGATTTAAGTGAGGATTTCCCCGTTGTTTAAGGGGACCCCTAGGGCTGTCCCCGACACCAAAAACCAAATTATATGCAATTTTCCATTACCGGGTTTGCTGCTGTGTTGAAACCAACAACTTTTGATGGGAAAAATTTCATGACTTGGTGTGCTAAGATGGAGTTGTGGTTGACTGCTATGCATTGCTATCATTTCACTTGACTGCCGATGAGAGTCTAAATTTCGGGCTGCCGATAACCTCTTCAGAGGCGCTGTAATTTATGCACTTCATAGCAAGTATGAGAAAAACTTCATATCTTACACATCTGGCAAGTTGTTATGGGATGCGTTGAATGAGAAATTTAGAGTTTATGATGCCGGAAGTGAGCTCTATCTCATGGAGCAACTCTATGAGTACAAAATGGTTGAGAACCATTCTATTGTAGAGTAGGCTCATGATATTTAGGCTTTGGCTAAGGAACCAGAACATTTTCCATGTCTTCTTCCTGACAAGTTTGTGGTTGGCAGTATCATCGCCAAGTTACCACCTTCTTGGAAGGATTTTGCCACCTCTTTAAAATACAAGAGACAAGAGTTCAATGTGGCTAACCTCATTGGTACTCTTGATGTGCAAGAGAGGGCAAGGGGAAAAGATAACAGTGGAAAAGATCCTGAGTCATCTGCTGCCAACATGGTACAGAAAAAGAACTTTCATGCATCTCGTAACTTCAAGAATAAGAACAAGGGAAAGCAAGGTCACAACCCTAAGCCAAAACAGACCACCGACTTCAAGAAGAAAATTAACAAGAAAAAGAATAATAGATGCTTTGTTTGCGGGAGAACTGAGCACTAGGCTAGTGCGTGTCCTAGCAAATTTGTGAAGGAAAAGAAATCAGCAAACATGGTCATCAATGAGACTGGAGGAGGGACATCTGGTATGATAATCCTTTACTCTATGTTCTTTCAGTCTGTAATTTACCTGAGTGGTGGATGGATAGCGGTGCTAATATCCATGTGTGTGCTAATATATCTTTGTTTGCATCCTTTCAGGTCGGCAGGACTGGAGCCTTGCTGATGGGGAACAGATCGCATGTGCATGTTCATGGAGTTGGTTCCGTCATTTTGAAGCTTACTTCGGGAAAGACGGTGCTATTGAAGCACGTGTAACATGTCCCCTCAATAAAGAAAAATCTTGTTAGTATTTCTTTGTTGTGTCATGATGGTTACAAAGTTGTTTTTGAGTCCAATAAGTGTGTCGTGTCGAGGCATGGAATATTTGTTGGTAAGGGTTATGATTGCGGAGGTTTGTTTTGCTTGTCTTTGATGGATGTGTGTAACAATGTCGTGAACTCTGTTAGTGTTTGCAATGAGATAGATTTGTGGCATTCACGTTTATGTCATGTTAATTTTGGATGATTAACTAGGCTAGCGAACATGAGTTTAATCCTGAAATTTAATCATGTCAAAGGCTCTAAGTGTCATGCATGTGTGCAATCTAAACAAACTCGTCAACCTCACAAGGCTGCCGAGTCAAGAAATTTGGCACCTTTAGAGTTAGTTCATTCCGATCTTTGTGAGATGAATGAAATTTTAACAAAAGGCGAGAAAAGATACTTTGTGACTTTTATAGATGATTGTACTAGATTCTCCTATGCAGTGGCGAAGCTAGCTCTAGCTATTAGGAGGGGCTCTTCCCTCTTTTTTTCCTCTTTCTCTCTTCTTCTTCCTTGTTTCTTCTCAAAATGGAAGGAGGGGCTCGGGGGGGGGGGGGGCTTCATGGCAAAACCAGCGGTAGGGGGGGCTTGAGCCCCGACCGCCCCACCGCTGGCTTCGCCACTGCTCCTATGTGTACCTTTTAAAAACAAAATATGAAGCATTAAATTATCTCAAAGCCTATATAGCTGAAGCAGAAAACCAACTGAAAGGGAAATTAAATGACTAAGGTCTGATAGAGGTGGAGAATATTTCTCCAATGCTTTTGATGAGTTTTGTGTTGAACATGGGATTGTTCATGAGAGGACACCGCTATACTCACCTCAATCCAATGGGGTTGCCGAGGGGAAAACCGCACTCTAACAGAGTTGGTGAATGCCATGTTAGACGCTGTGGGATTATCCAAGGAATGGTGGGTTGAGGCGATTTTTGACAGCTTGTCATGTCCTAAACAAAGTTCCTATGAAAGACAAAGAAATCACACGATTCGAGGAATGGGAAAAGAAAAGAATAAATTTTTCTTATTTGCGTACTTGGTGTTGTTTGGCTAAAGTGAATGTGCCAATCAATAAGAAGCGCAAACTTGGACCTCAAATCGTAGATTGTGTGTTCCTTGGTATGCTTTTCACAGTGTGGGATATAGGTTCTTGATTATAAAATTTGAGGTACCTGACATGCATGTTGGTACAATTATGGAATCTCACTACATTTTTGATAATTAATTTCCTATGTAATCTACATCTAGCAGTTCTAATCTTGAATCTATAATTTCCATGAGCATGATAATCTCATTTCAGATTAAAACATTGAAGATAATCCCATTTCAGATGAAAACATTGATAATCATGAATGACATTGTAGTTACTCGAAAGAGTAAGAGACAAATGGTTGCAAAATCCTTTGGTGGTGACTACATTGTGTACCTTGTGGATAATACTCCAACAACCATTGAAGAGGCATTTTCCTCTCCTGATGCTGACTTAGGGAAGGAAGCAGTCATGAGTGAGATGGAATCAATAATGGCCAATGGTACTTGGGAGGTTGTTGATCGTCCATATGGGTGCAAATCTATTGGATGCAAATGGGTGTTCAAGAAAAAGCTTAGGCCTGTGTTGACGGTAGATTATCGTATCAAAGTTCATATGGATTTGCAAGCGGACAAATCCCCCGTCGTAGTCAAGGGACCCTTCTTCCCTCGAGTGGTGAACCCAAGGTATCGAATCCGTGGAACAATGTGCAACGCAAGGATTCAATCTAGTAAAGCAAGGAAAGCTATCTAATGAAGAACCAAATTGCATCTAATCTACTAACTCATAAAGGAAACACATCTAATCTAATCTACTAAAGAGGTAGCAAGAGAAAGCAAGAGATAACCGATTTAGAGAATCTAGATCATGCTTATGTTGTAGCTCCAAACAAGATAGATGAAGATAGAAAAGCGAATCTCATTAAAAGCATCTTTAAACTGTGGCCTCCGGTCCGATTCTGAAAATGCCCGCCTTTCGGAACCCCCATTCTGTCACAACGTATTCTTATTCATGCGGGTAGTCTAGGGCGAGTTCGATAAGAACAAGTGGAAATCACTTGGTCGGTCCGGTATGCACCTCTAGCCACCGTGGTTACAAGAGCACCCTATGCAATCTATCTTAAGTATAGATTGGGGAAGAAGCAAAACCAAGAAGAAAACAAAATCATCGAGAAGGCACTTGATCGCTAGAAATCGGATTCACTTAAAGACTTCACCATGAATGATTACATGAACAAGATCACCACCAGGATCCTACCTCGATCTTGATCCTTGCTTCGGAGCTCCGACGTGGTCTTCCATGCAAGGTTCCCACGTCGGCTAGGGAGACCCTAGACAACTAGCACGACCCTCATCTCCGAGATGGTGTCCCTCAAGCTTCTCTTCTCCTCGGCAGCGGATGACGAATTGATTCCTTCGTGGCTCTCGGTCAGGGGGCTATAAATAGCCCGAGATGCATCTAGGTCAAAGGGGGGCCGACTGGGCCTCGAAACGGGCTGGGCCGGCTGGCCTGGGCCCACTTCGGCCCAGTTCGTGGCCTCCTTCGCCCGATGTTGCTTCCCCAGTCTCCTAGATCCTCCCCCCTTCTGCATGTGGGCCCTTGTCATCAGTTTCTCTCCGAATTGGACGAAGCTCCTTATCTTGCAAGATTCAGCACTTTTCTGGCTAGGTCCTCGGAGTTTTCCATCTTCTCGGGTTGGGTCCTTGGGCTTCTTGGAGTCGTGTTCACTTCATTGCTTGACTTGTACCGGGCTTCAAGGTCTTGTCATGAGGTGCTTAATGAACTTATCCCGGAAGTCTTGCTTTCAACGCTAAAACCCTGCATAAACACTAAACTCCAAAATCGACATGCACAAGTGAACTTGTTATACCACGGGGGTTAGTATCAATGGATAAGATACCAAAGTCATGCCAACACCGAAGGTAAACTCATGGCTAGGTTGACGGAATTTCACCATCAACAGCCTGACAGTACAATTGAGGGGCACAAGGAAAGGCTTGTGGCCAAGCGTTACACACGCAAGGAGGGTGAATACTTTTTTGATACTTATTCACCAATTGCTCGTTTAACGACCATTCGAACTTTGCTTTCCGTGGCAGCCTCATATGGTATTATAATCCATCATATGGATGTTAAGACTGCTTTCCTAAATGGAGAGTTGGAGGAGGAGATCTATATGGATCAGCCTGATGGATTTGTTGCAAATGATCAAGAGAACAAAGTGTGTAAACTTTTGAAGTCTTTGTATGGCCTTAACAAGCTCCTAAGCAATGGCATGAGAAATTTGATAACATATTGACATCTGTGGGCTTTATTGTGAATGAAGCTGACAAATGTGTATACTATCGACATGGTGGGGTGAAATGTCATACTGTGCTTATATGTTGATGACATTTTAATCTTCTGATCTAATCTCAGAGTGACTGAGAAAGTGAATCATTTCAAAACAATTTTGAGATAAAGATTTGGGAGAAGCTGATGTTATTCTTAATATCAAGCTTTCTAAAGGTAGTGATGGTAGGGTAACTTTGTTACAATCTCACTATGTGGAAAAGGTGTTAAGTCGCTTTGGTTACAATGACTGTATACCTTCACCCACACCTTATGATCCCACTGTTTCTTTGAGTAAGAACCACATAATTGCAAGGGATCAATTAAGGTATTCCTAGATTATTGGATCTCTCATGTATCTTGCAATCCTAGATTATTGGATCTCTCATGTATCTTGCAAATTCAACACGACCTGATGTCTCCTATGCTATGAGCAAGCTAAGTCAGTTTGTGAAAAACCCTAGAGATACGCATTAGGGTGCTATTGAGAGAGTGATGCGTTGTTTGAAGGGTACCATGAGTTATGGTTTTCATTATTCAGGACACCCAAAAGTGTTAGAGGGATACAGTGATGCCAACTGGATCTCTGATGCTGATGAGCTTTATGCCATAAGTGGATATGTGTTTCTATTTGGAGGTGGCGTTGTTTCCTGGATGTCTTGCAAGCGGACTATCTTAATGAAGTCTACAATGGAAGCAGAGCTCGCTGCATTGGACACTGCTAGGGCTGAGGCCGAGTGTCTTCGTGAACTCCTTTTGGATTTACCGATGGTTGAAAACCAATTTCGGCTATTTCCATGAACTGTGATAATCAAACCGTGATTACCAATGTTAGCAGTTACAAGGATAACATGAAGTCATCTAGGCATGTTAAGAGACGGCTGAAATATGTCAGAAATTTGAGAAGCTCTAGAGTTATATCGTTGGACTATGTCCATACTTAAGTGCAGCCAGTGCGCAGAGGGGGGCCTTGGACCCTAGGTCTTGCAACCTCACGACTTAAGAATACGCATAAAAAGTGTAAAGACTACGCTAAGGGATAACACTTTGAAGAAAGTAAAACATAAAAAACACCTTCAGGTTGTGAGACTCTTGGGTTGGCAAAGCCAAGCCCCCGAGCATCTAGCCTAACTTAGACCAAGCCCTCGAGCACTTCGGGGGGGGGGGGGGGGGGGGTGCACAAAAAGTAAAAGAGAGACCCAGATGTAGGTCGGCAAGAGATCTGCCAAAGAGGGAATCTTATCTTTGTTGATTATGAATTACACAAGAGTAGAGTGCATAGCTTTTTGTCTTGGTACAGATCTTCTAAGGGTAGAAGCGACGTAAATGCTCAATGTTCCAGGGGTTCGGGACACCCTGGCCATTAGCCCACTAGAGACGATAGGTCGCCGATCCAATGACCTCTTTGACTATCAAGGGGGCCTTCCCAAGGTGCGGAGAGCTTGTGCATGTCCTTGGTGTTCTGGATGCGCAGCAGAACTAGGTCACCAATGTTGAAGAAACGTTCTCGTACGTTGTGGTCGTGTTAGCGACGTAGCAGCTGCTCGTGGTGGGTGTGGTTGTTAACACCAAAATTGGTACAGGAAAGAGACTGACTTGTGGGCCGAGTTTGGTAAGAAAACACCATTCGGCAGGAAATTTTCCTCAAAGCATTCGGTAAAGATGCGCAGGGTCGGAAGCACGCCATCATTCGGCAGAAGGGTTGTTTCGCGCTTAAAAGAGGAAGCATTCAGGAATACGTGATGACGTGGCCTGAGTGCAAGAAGGGACGAATTGATGACGGGTGCAAGACGGACATTGGCGCCGGGGCATTAATTTAGGCAGTAAATGTTGTAATCGTGGTCGACTAGGAGTCGTGTTAGGACAAGGGTATAAATATAAACCCTTAGTGTTTGTAATAGGGATCGTACAATTTCACAACAAACCGGCCCTGTGCCAACTTTCGAGTCCATCTAGTCGAGTCGTCGAGTTCTTCGAGAGGAGCCATCGATCCGTCGACCTCCGTAAGTACCGACAACCTTGTATCATGTCTAGTATCATGCGGTGGATTTAGACCGTGATGCAAGTAGTCTTGTTACCATGCTTAGTATCATGCGGTGGATTTAAGCTTGGTTCAAGAAGGTTTCCTTGTTGGATCATGAGTCATGCGGTAGGCTAAGATCTAGCTTGGGGCTAGTTATCAGCTCTATTAGAACTGGCAAGATCTAATAGATTCATTAAAGTTATCATGTGTTGCTTTGAATTTTACTTCTTTATGTTTAATTCTTGTAACACTCTTATTGCCCAATCTAGATTGATTTGATTCAGCTTTATCTTTTTCATGATCCATGTGTTACACTTTCAAATCTTTGGCTCAATATGGCAAGCGGATCACGAGACCTCTATAGCTGAATTCGGCTCAATCTAGATTGTCACATGTTGCGGGTTCAAACTTGTTAGCTTTTCAATGTTTGTTCCTTCTCCACGAAACCCGAATCGGCTGAACAGCTGTATTCGGCAATTTCTTCACGGGTGAAACGTGTTCATAAGTTTTGTTTTAAATAACGCATACTTTTAGCCTTCCATGTTTAGATTGTATCATGCGGTGGATTAATCTATCCGTGGTTGGTGGTATGATTTCAAACAAGTTGTATCATGCGGTGGATTAATCTATCCGTGGTTGGTGGTATGATTTCAAACAAGTTGTATCATGCGGTGGATTAACTTGTTTGATATCGTGCTTGACGGGTTTGAAAGTACCTAGACATGCGGTGGACTAGTGCTTTTTGCCTATGCATGCTTACTTATTGCAAATTTATGATTATGTTTTACTTTCACTTATTTTATCATGCTTATCTCCTTGATAATCGGTCATGTGCACATGCTACAATGGTTGTTTAAATAAAGACCGATCTTTCATTATGCTTACGTCATGCATTCGGCTATACCTTGTTTACATGTTTTATCAGCTTCCGAATGATGTTCAGTTTGCTGGCAGATAGCTTGTTGTAGCTATATGTCATTTTTAATTGGCTTCATGGCCGTAAATACGGAACTGTCTGGTACCACCTGGCAAGTTCCAGGTTTTATCTAACTTCTTTCATCCTTTGTCAGTTTCAGGAAAATTGACTGGCACGCTTCCGAATTCGGCCACATGTGTTAAGCCAGCTGATTCGGCTTGCTGTGTGCTTGACGTGAGGTGCTGGTTTTACGTCAACACACTTTTTGGCAGGCCTGGTGGGACATCCAATTTGATCAAGATGCCTGACATCCACGACACCCTGGATGTTACCTTCAACGAACTAACCACAGACCAACAATTGCAACTGAAGGAAGCTATTGATCAATACCAGCACAAGTGTCTGCTATCTTTCTCCAAGAATAGGAGTGGTGTGCCATTCCTCAAGTCAGAAATGCCAAGAGTGCTGATGCCAGGAGAAACTGATGCCACAGCTGCTGCTGCAGAGAAACAAGAAGTTATGGGCATGGTTCAGCAAACTATGGAAGACATAATGGCCAAACACAATACTGCTTTCTTGAATATATTCTGACAAATGATGATTAGTGCCTTTGGCCCAGGCATGGAGAAGGTGCTTAATCGAACATCACCTCAAGGGCCTAATGGTGAAACAGGAGAATCAAGTGTCGCTGTTAATGGCCAACCAACTCAATATGCAAGTGCTCAGCCGCCTTTGCAAAGTACGGGAGGTCAGCCAATCCAGCAGCAGAACCCTTATCAGGCAATGCCCAATCGACCTACTTATGGAGAATTGGCATTCAGCTCTTTTGGAGTTCCACCTGGTTCTACTCATAGGATAGCCCCAGCAAATAATAGGCCGCAAAAGAACATGTATGGAACTGGATATTCAGAATTCATGGACTACAGTGCCATTGATGCTTTCCCGAATCCTAGATATGGTGCAGCTACAGGGATGCCTACTGGAAGGCCAGGGAATCAAGACGCTAACGTTGATCTTTTGGTACAGAAAATGACTGATGTGTTACAAAATCAATTCGGTCTGAAACCCAAGAATCAAGGGCATGTGTATACGCCTCCTTTCCCAGAGTGGTACCACAGGGTTGCATTGCCAAATAGAGTGAAAGTTCCCTCATAGTTCACCAAATTCTCAGGGCAAGATGGTACAAGCACTGTGGAACACATAGCCCGATATTTGATGCAGCTTGGGGAAGCTTCTGCTGATGAAGCTTTTAGAATCAGATATTTTCCTTTGTCCTTGACAGGCCAGCGTTTACATGGTTCACTTCTCTGCTCGCTCATTCGATCTGTTCTTGGAAGGATTTGGAACAAAAGTTCCATTCCCATTATTACACTGGCAACAATGAGAAGAAGTTGATTGATTTAGCTACGTTGAGGCAAAGGAACAGTGAAACGCTGATGGAATTCCTTAGAAGGTTCAGGGAGACTAAGAGCATGTGCTTCTCTTTGAGCATTCCAGATGATCAGTTGGCCGGCATGGCTGTAGCAGGGATGTTGCCGGCCATTCGGGAAAAGCTATTTGGATGAAGTTCGAGGACCTTGGCTAGCTGTCACACCGGTTATCGTTAATGAGCAACCAGGCGTATGGCTTCAAGAAAGACTCCAGGTTCATCAAACACAATGATATAGCTGAGATATACAATCAGTTCCTCGAAAGAGCAGATCAAGGAGAGGAATATGATGACGAAGAGGAAATAGCTACAGCTGAAATTGTGTGGGGCAAGGAGCCAGTGACAGTGAATCAAAGGTGGATCAAACAAGCTAAGGGCACTTACGACTTTGATGTGACCAAGGCAGATAAACTCTTTGAGTTCCCGGTCAAAGAAGGCCGAATCAAGTTGCCAGAGGGGCATTCTATTCTTCGGCCTAATGGAGTGAAAGACAAAAAATATTGTGGGTTTCATGATAGAAATTCTCACTCCATTAATGAATGCAGGGTATTTAGAGCAAGGATCCAAAAAGTCATCCAAGAAGGTCATTTGAAATTTGATAATAAGATGAAATTGGATGGAAATCCTTTTCCTCAAAACATGGTTGGGTTCTCAGTCAACATGGTGAGTGTTGTTGAGGAGAAAGGAAAAGTGAAAGTGTTGACTTCAGCAAAGGCGAAACAGGATGGTTCAGTTGACCCTACTCGACAAGTGACAGTTGAGCAAATCCACAAGAGAGAGCCTCGCTTTCTGAAAAGTCAAATTGAAGTAGGCGGATCTTCTAAGCCCAGGGTGACTTTGCGAATTCTCCTTAACAAGTGGCAGCGTCAGCAAGAGAAAGAACGCTACCAGAAGCACAAATATGAAGAGGAGAAGCGAAGGTATGAAGAAGAAATGCACAGGAAGGAACAAGAAGAATATGCACGAGAACAGGAGCGCACACATTGGGATGTGCTTTCTTCAGGCATTGCTGGAACGAAGGGTTAAAGCTTCCTACGCTAAACAATTGTCCCGAATGCAGTGATAGATTATTGAGTACAGGCAGGATACTGCCAATCGCCAATCCGTCCATGAGAGAATTGGAAGGATAAATCCTAGTGATGGTCGGCGCTTAAAAATAAATGAGCTTGATGATCAACTCAGAAAAAGATATGCTGATCACAGATGGGTTGATCATGAGGAAGAAGAGGATCGTGAGTATGTCTGGCAAAAGGGACAGTGGTGCCCACCTATCTAAGGTAGAGTCAGAAGAGAAGGGTGCAACGTTTGAGGAATCAGGAGCTGAGACAAGCAGGAATCAAGCGGAGACAAGTGTGGCGCCCAAAGGATAAACCCGATGAATCTGGTCGTTCGGCTAATACGTGCATGGTTTGCTTCTTGCCGAATGAATTCATGGCTCCGGCTAATCAAATTGTGCAGGAAGAGGTGCTGCCGGATATTGATGAAGCTGAACAGGTCGGGTTGATGGCACAACTGGTGTTGACCAAGCAAGCCACTTTTGACAAGCCGATTAAGAATCGGCACATGAGGCCGCTATACTTGAGGGGATTCGTCAATGGAAAGCCATTGACCAAGATGTTTGTTGATGGTGGAGCGCTGTTAATGTGATGTTGTACGCCACATTCAGGAAGCTTGGCATGGTCCCTGGAGATTTAACGCCAACAAGTATAGTTCTGAATGATTTTGCTGGAAATCCTTTAGACACCAAGGGCTGCGTACATGTGGATTTGATGATCGGATCCAAGACTTTGCTTACGACCTTCTTTGTCATTGAAGGCAAAGGGCATATAGCTTGCTGCTTGGGAGAGACTGGATCCATGCAAACTGTTGCGTTCCATCTAATATGCATCAACAACTTGTTCAATGGGTAGATGAATGGGTAGATGATGAAGTGGAGGTTATCCAAGCAGATGATTCAGTGAGCGTAGCTAATGTAGAACCAGCCTTCTGGGAGTATCAAGGTATAGATTGCTTCTCAGGCAAGGACTGGGGTGAAGGTCCTGTTGAACCAGTCAGCAGTGATCAACGGCCGATCCAAGCAGTCGGCTCTTATAGTAATTTTTAATGGAGAATCCAGTTGATGGAACTGATGGAAAGTTAGGACGTGGATTTATGTCGGCTGACAAACTGGAAGAGATAGATATTGGAGATGGTGATAAGCCAAGGCCGACATTTATCAGTACTAATTTGGATCCAGCTTTTAGATGAGAGTTAATCAAGTTGTTAAGAGAATATAAAGATTGCTTCGCTTGGAAATATTCAGAGAGTGCCAGCATCAGCACTGAATCCTATCATCAAGCCATTGCCATTCAGAGGATGGGGAATAGATTTGATTGGCCAAATAAATCCTCCATCTAACAAGGGGTATAAGTTTGTGCTTTTGGCAACAGATTATTTCACTAAGTGGGTTGAGGCAATTCCATTGAAAAAGGTGACATCAGAGAATATGATTGAGTTTGTCAAAGAACATATCATTTACAGGTTTGGGATTCCTCAAACAATTACAACAGATCAAGGAACTCAATTTACATCTTCAGAGTTCAGAGATTTTGCTGAAAGTATGGGGATCAAATTATTAAATTCTTCTCCTTATTATGCCTAAGCTAATGGTCAGGCAGAGGCTTCTAACGAGATCATGATCAAGATTATACAGAAGAAGATTGATCAGAAGCCAAGAAGGTGGCATTCGGTACTCAATGAAGCTTTGTGGGCTTACCGAATGGCTCCTCATGGAGCTACACATACATCTCCTTATGAGTTGGTTTATGGACATCGTGCTGTTTTGCCATGGGAGATGCAGTCGGAATCAAGAAGGGTAGTATTGCAAAAGGATTTAAGTTTTAAAGATTACAAAGACTTGATGATGGACGAATTAGAAGATTTGCATATGATTCGTCTTAGAGCCTTGGAAAATATTGAGAAAAACAAAATGCGAGTTGCTAAGTACTATAACAAAAAGGTAAAGGTCAAGCAATTTGCAGAAGGAGATTTGGTTTGGAAAGTGTTATTGCCGATTGGAACTAAGTATAGTACGTTTGGCAAATGGTCCCCGAATTGGGAAGGACCCTTTCGGGTGGTTAGGTGCACGCCTGGAAATGCATATATCTCGAAGACTTTACTAGGAGAAGAGTTTACTGCTGCAATAAACGGAAGGTATTTGAAGAAATATTATCCTAGTATTGAAGTTGATCGTTGATTACAAGCATCAGGGTTACAAGCATTAGGAACATGGAAATTGCCGGCATTTGGGAAAGAAGCCGCCTTCAGAACAAAAAATCTTGATAGAGGGAAATGGCCAATACTAAAGTGTATTGCCCTTAGCACCAAAATGTTCTGCATTACAAACATTCTTGCAGGTTCTTTTATTGGCAACCTAGTTATCTAAGATTACAAGAGGAGGCCTGCAGGAAGCAGAATGCCTGGAGGAAGAAGCGAAAGTATGCTTCATTTCTTTGGTTCTGCGTTTTTCCTCTTCAGTTCTTCCCTCTTCAGCTGCTCCAGGACCACCGTGACGGCAACATAGAAGCTTCAGGGGTTGCTGTGTTTAGCAGCTTCCATCAAGCTGTCCCAGGAGGCCTTCAGGTTGTTATACCTGTCAAAAACATCTGAAGAAGGGGAACAGATTCTCATTGAACGTGGGATCTGAAACTTAAGCATGAGAATCAAATAAGGATGAAGATCTTACCCCCTACCAACGCCTCCAAGCTCATGCGGCATTCGCGTTCAGCACTGCAGCGGGCGGTGATGTCCCACAGGTTGTGTTCGAGATGCCGGATGCGACGGCGCAGTTGGTGGTTGGTCTTCTGCTCCGGCATGGCGTCTTCTTCTTCAGTAGAGGAGTCGAAAAGGATGTACTCAGGAACTTCTTCAGTACCAAAGATTTCCTCTGGTAGCAAGTCGAGGCTAAAATCAAAGGAAGGTGAATAATGAGATTGCAATCAAGAACAAGAGAAAGGGTTGAGAAGAAAAAATTACTCTTGAATGGTTCACTTCTTTGGTGGGATGCTGTTCTCCTCGACTGGCTGTTTCCCCTTGTCCACCATGGCCTTGAGAGTTTTTTCTCTGGAGGAGGAGGACGAGAGGACATGAAATGATGGAAATGTATGCGAATGGATTTGCAGGGCACCAGGGGGGCTATTTTATTAGCCGTGAGAGCGCATTGGGAGTGATGACTGGCTGGCGTGCATTAATGGGAATACCAAACGGCGGGGGTTTCTCCCCGAATGCGAAGGGTTTTTCCCTTGAACAGTGTTCATGGCTCCTGAATAAGGATTTTCTATGGATTCTATGCCAAGGAGCAAGAGTTTGTGCGTATTCGGCTAGAGTAAAAGTTCCCGAATACGTTCAAAACAGTGAAGGTTCGCACACACGAATCAAAGGAAATCATCACAAGACAAATGCAAAAGATAAAATTTCATATTTATTGCCGAAATTCCAACATCCCTAGTACAAACTAGTCAAACAGCCTGTTCAGCACAGACTGGGGATGAATGGAATCGGCAATGGCATCGCCGTGGCCGTCGAGGCGCTCTAGGGTGACCTCGATGTCGTCGACATCCTCCGGCGTACCACCGTAGAAGCCGCGCGGCCGCGTGGAGTAGTCGACGCTGGTGTGCGTCGCCATGGCGGCCAGGCCCAGGGTGGTGCCCAGGCGGACGCCGTGGAGGGCCACTTCATTGACGCGGTTTTCCACTGCGCCAAGACGAGCCTCCGGCGTGTCTCTGGGGGCGTTCACCTTGTCCGCCAACTTCTCAATCAGCGCTTTCAGCCGATTGAGTTCGGTGCCGCGATCTGCGGGGGTCACAGAGCAATGGCAGTTAGTTCAAGGTTAAACTGAGATTAATCGGGTTATAGAATTCACCGTCGATGGCCTCCAGCAACTGTTTGCGCTGGTGCTCCCACTCGAGCTCGGCAACCCCGGTGTCTTTGGAGACGATCTCCAACTCGTGTCGGGTTGCATCACATTCCGCTTTGAACCTGCGGGCGTCGCGATCATTGTAGCACAAGCTGGAGGAGTGGGATGATCCCGAGGAATCGCTCGCCATGGCCGACATTGTGGCTGGAGCGTGGGTAGGATTCCACTGGACGAGCCTGGAAACGCAAAGAAGATCGTCAGGGATAAAAGAGGATCTAAAAAGGGGATTGCAAAGAGGCCAACGATCATCACCTCCGACGAGCGCCAGCACGGCTCCCTTCGGCCTCGTCGCTGGCCCGGCGCCTGTTGCTGCTGCCTGCCATGGAGCTTTTGGGAGTACTAGTATTGGAGAGGAGAAAAGCTTAGATTGGCAAAGGTTTGGGAAGCAGGCAACTTGATGAAAGGCTAGGAGCACCCGAGGTTCTTATTTATGGGACTGGCAAAGAGATCGTGGCCGGAGATCGTGGCGCATATCCCAAGAAATTTGGGAAGTGGAGAGACTCCCTCAACCGAACCATCATCGGGTCGTTTGGGATTCAAGCTGAGTCATATTCGGTTTGACTGGTTGAAATCCGGCTGTGTTGCAGTCGGGTTGTTTTTCGGGTCTGACACTGTTTGGTCAGAGTTGCCGAATGGATCATCCGGAAATTGCTCGTCAAAATAAGGCAAGACAAATATGGACAGTAAAGACTGATGGTGAGCAAAATTATAGGGATGATGAAGCATTCGACTACAAATTGTTTGTTACAATCATATACCCAAGTATTTTGAGATTACATTGGAGGCATCTGATATCATCTTATTAATGTTCTCCAACAACCTTTGGTCAGCTTCTTGGGTCTTAGACAAAGTCGAGAGCTTTGTCTTGAGCTGCTTTCCTGCAGTCATGGTTGCTGTGGCTTCTTTTCATATCTTCTCCATTGATTCAGGAAGTTCAGCCATCTTCATTTCATCAGCCTCAATCTCAGCTGTCAGGGTTCTCAGCTCAGCTTCCAATTCAGCTTTTCTGACTTTCTTCAGCTTAAGTTCAGGCTGCAATTTGGTTAGCAGTTCCTTATGATTTTGCATCTGGATATGCAAATCTTTCATGGATTGCTTGTTTGCAACTTGCTGTTGTTCCAGAGCTGGTTGAGAAGATAAGTTCTTCAAGGCTTGTTTTACTGCTACAAAGTGATCATCCAGCTTGGAAACAGGTTCTAAGGAAGCCTTGATGTCGGCCGGGAGATCTTGATCAAGGAGTGCAAGTGCTTCTCTTAGAAGATCAACATCGTTGACTTGATCTTGAACATCCCTTTGCAGCAGGAAAAGGATTTCCTTCAACTTTGCCCGATTTTCCTTTGATAAAGCCTGATTGGAAGACGCTTCATCCCCTTTTTCGGCGATCAAGTCATCCACAACAAATGAGTAAATTGGTGATGATACAGTTTCCTCCCGAAAAAGTTTTTCTTGCCGAATTAGTGGTGATTCATTGAATGAGAAGAATGGAATGGTGGGTGTTCATGCTTACATCATTACTGGCTTCCTGAGTTGGGGAGGGAAGTTTTTCAGGCTCGATGAAGGGCTCTTGGATATCTGGCTGAGGAGAAGCTGGTGGAGTCCTCGGTAAGGCTGAAGCTTCTGGCTGAGGAGAAGCTGCATCCATCCTTGGTGTGGCTGAAGCTTCTGCTTGAAGGGAAGATGGCTGGATCCTTGGCGGGGTTGGATTTGAAATGTGTTGAGGAGAAGAACTCCCCACAGTTTGGCTCACCAAAGTTTCTTCTGCAACTAATACGTAGAGGATAAGTGCTAATGAAGAAAATGATTAGAAAAAATAAGATGATGAAAATTTTACCAGTAGGTGGAGCATTGGCAGACTCTGTAATGACCAATGGTTGCTAAGTTCTGGTCTGAAATTGCACAAGATGAAAGATGATCAGGATGAAGAATGGCTTTATGTTCAGGAAGAGAAGGTGTTCTAACCTGAATGAGTAGCTTCTTGCTTGTTCTTTTCTTCTTGGCAGCTGGAGGAGCAATTAGAGATGGAATTTTCCTTTTGTCAGAGGCTGGCCTGGTGAGAACTGGATCTAGTGTGGCATATCTAGCCATCAGTTGAACTAGAGTGGGGGATTGATATCCCAAAGCAGAGATTGGGCCTGCGATATTATAGGAAATTGTCCTAGCAATAGAAGCAGGTTCTATATCCTGCAAAAGGGGCAAAATTATAATCAGCAAGGAGGAGTGTGGTTAAGAACAAATGTAAGAAAGGAAAATGAACATATTACCTCTGAAGTTGGTTGGAAGTCAGGCATTAATTCAAGGCAAAAAGGATGTACTGGCCTGTTGAAGATATGATCATGAAATTTTTTCCACCAGGAAGTAAAGGAAGGATGGGCAAATGTTGTTGACACAAAAGGTCTGGGTGCATAAACAGTTGAGCTGCACTTATACTCAAAAACCCTTTTTGCTTGTGTGGATTCCTTGATATCCTCTCTGGGCTTGAGGAATTCATGAAGAAATAGCCTTGGGGGGCACTTGGCTGCATCCTAATTGCCTGGCCATCATGTTTGGCTGATAGTACTCGAAGGTACTCTGAATATTCCTTCCTCCACAAAATTCTGCTGGCAGGATACATGGATGAATGAAGACATTGAAAATTGCTATAGAGTGTACATCATTGCATCCAGTCTCAAAGCTGAACTCACAAGGGAGGGTTAAGTTGTCATTATTCAGATATGGGAGCCAAAGAGGGTCAGCAAAACCTCTGGAGAAGATCTCGAAAAGTTGGCCAATGCCTTGGTTGATGGATACAGTGGAGGCATCTTCTCCATAAGTTTGGCAGCCTTTGGTGCTCTGGGTTTCCCCTTCCTTGTAGTTGGTTGAGGGGAAGTGCCGATTGTTGAGGTCGATAGCAACAATCTGGTGCATATATAATTGTAGCCACATCTGCACAAACCACCAAGGACCATTAACACAGGAGATCTTTTGGCTGGTGTGCATCAGATAAGTGGTCTGGTGAAGCATGTGGTAAACACTTCCTAGGAGGTACTTCCCAAGAGAAATAGAGTTACCAGCAGCCAGGTCCTCAGCCATTACAATGTGGTTCAGGGTTGGCTCATTGGCTTTGCCACAAAAGATGAATTTGCATAGCCACATGTTCAGGAAAGCTCTGTACTCAACCTCAGACAAAGGGCCATCAGACATATAGTTTTGGATATATTTCTTATATCCGACCCCTGTTCTCACTCCTGTTTGCCTGGAGGAGCCTTTGTACTTGTGTGGGTATACGGTTCCTGTGACTTCAAGGCCGGTTATCATGTATACATTGGCCAAAGTGGGGGACATTGACCCATGGCCAAAAAGGAAGGCATTGGGACCATTCGACCAAAAATGGCAGGCTGCAATCAGAAGCTTCTCATTTTTAGGCGTTTCAGCCAAAAATAATTCCAAACAATGAGCAATGCAAAGGCTGTCCCAATTGCTCGTCTTGACGCTGTCATCATCAAGCATCCTCTTGTACCAGTTTCTCCAGCCTACAATTGGGGGCAGAGGCCAGTTCTTGAAGGCATCTTGCCATTCATGGGGTTTCGACAGTGCTGCCTTGAAAGGGATCCTCTGAGATTCGGCTGCAATGAACTCAGAAGGGTCGGAGATTCCCACGGGGCCGAGGAAATAAGATGGTGATTGGTCCTCGACGGGAATCAAAATTTCAGCGGCTAGAGCCTATCAAGAACAAAAGAGGGCAGAAGGAAAAATTTGAGATGAAATTCGAGAAAAATAATACCGAATGGGCCTTACGAGGGTGAGATTTACCTGGAGAGCCTGGTCTTGGTTCGCCATTTGAAGATTTGAGCTTGAAAGATTGATGAACTAGGGTTTGGATCTGGGCGAAAACTCCAACGGTTTGAAGGAGGAAAAGAACGGGTGTTGAACGGATTCGGCCTAGAGATGTTGAGAATTTATGGTCAATTCTGGAATAAAATCACCTTTTATCCCATAATTTAAGGGGCATGTGTTAACACCAAAAATTGGTACAGGAAAGAGACTGACTTGTGGGCCGAGTTTGGTAAGAAAACACCATTCGGCAGGAAATTTTCCTCAAAGCATTCGGCAAAGATGCCTGCGGTCGGAAGCACGCCATCAGTCGGCAGAAGGGTTGTTTCGCGCATAAAAGAGGAAGCATTCGGGAATACGTGTAAAGAAGGGACGAATTGATGACGGGTGCAAGATGGACATTGGTGCCGGGGCATTAATTTAGGTAGTAAATGTTGTAATCGTGGTCGACTAAGAGTCATGTTAGGGCAAGGGTATAAATATAAACCCTTACTGTTTGTAATAGGGATCGTACAATTTCACAACAAACCGGCCTCGTGCCAACTTTCGAGTCCATCTAGTTGAGTCGTCGAGTTCTTCGAGAGGAGCCATCGATCCGTCGACCTCCGTAAGTACCGACAACCTTGTATCATGTCTAGTATCATGCGGTGGATTTAGACCGTGATGCAACTAGTCTTGTTACCATGCTTAGTATCATGTGGTGGATTTAAGCTTGGTTCAAGAAGGTTTCCTTGTTGGATCATGAGTCATGCGGTAGGCTAAGATCTAGCTTGGGGCTAGTTATCGGCTCTATTAGAACTGGCAAGATCTAATAGATTCATTAAAATTATCATGTGTTGCTTTGAATTTTACTTCTTTATGTTTAATTCTTGTAACACTCTTATTGCCCAATCTAGATTGATTTGATTCGGCTTTATCTTTTTCATGATCCATGTGTTACACTTTCAAATCTTTGGCTCGATATGTCAAGCGGATCATGTGACCTCTATAGCTGAATTCGGATCAATCTAGATTGTCACATGTTGCGGGTTCAAACTTGTTAGCTTTTCAACGTTTGCTCCTTCTCCACGGAACCCGAATCGGCTGAATAGCTGTATTCGGTAATTTCTTCACGGGTGAAACGTGTTCATAAGTTTTGTTTTAAATAATGTGTCACACCCAGTTTTAAAGGCAAAACCGAATGCATTGATCACGTGTGCGCCAGGATCAAGTTACACACACGCTTAGACATTATGAATACCAAAATCAGTGCCACACGAATAAAGAGTTATTACAAACCATAGTCTTAAACGAATCTTGAACAAACGAGTTCTCGCAGCGGACAAAATGCCTCCACATGCAGCTGACTGAAGACTACGCACACCTAAAACTCCTGGAAATCTCCTAGAATATCTTCAAAGTTCTTCCAGTCTGAGCAGCAAATCCGGGTATTGTAGATGCAAGAGAATAAACAAGCGTGAGCACATATCGTACTCAGCAAGAGAGAACAACATAACATGCAAGGCCATATGGTGGATGGCTAAGGTTCAAGCACTTTAGCATTTTAGTTGGTCAAATTTTATTAGCAACCTGATTACTAATGGTGTAAGTTTGTACCAACCCAATTAATAAGATGTAATCATCATAAATAAAGAATAAAACAACAATTAAACATTAAAGTTCCATAATTTAATCATGTGAGTGTCCAGGCCGCTCTTGACCGTGAGCACGGCTAATCGATTAGTTTAACACTCTGCAGAGGTTGTACATCTTTACCCACAAGCAGCGTAAAAGCTCCAAAGAACTTTGAACCCAACCATGTGGTGCTTGCAAGACACCGTATCACACTTCCGAGGTGTGATTGCATAGGGATGCTACATGGCCTTTACAAAGGTTCCCTAGCAAGTTATGACCCACAAGGTCCGGATCAGTTAGCAAGGTATAAAGTCCCCTAGCAGGTCGATACCCCACCATAAAAAGAATAACTCACCCAACCCCCTGCTAGAGCGAGTCCATACCCCACAGTACCGCCGATCCCTTGTCCTTATCAGGTAAGACCATCCCAAGCTAAAGTTCCTAATTATTCAGCCAAGACCATTGCCCATTAGTTCTTGTGGTTGTATTGTTTTCCTGGGTGGTTCTCCATGTTCCGATTACTATATTAAAGTGGTCTTGCAAAGTAAAAGATAATAAACGGAACATAAAATAACAAAGTAGATAACCAAGTAGATTAATACCAATTCCCAGTTGAGCATGCTAAGCAATAACTACCACAAGATTAATTTAATTCCCGGTAAAAAGGTAAAGGTAGTAACAAGCTAGGCATGATCCTTAATAGGTTCCCATCAAATTAATGCAAGCGGAAAAGTAAAACAGTGAATTTAAATGCATGTTATGTAGGACAAGCGGGCATGCATCAAGGAATACTTGCCTTCAACAAAGCCTTACTGCTCAAACTCTTGCACGACTTGATCTTCAAATCCCTCGAACGAATCGCTCTCTACGGTCCACAATCATCACATACAAGCATACAATAGGAATAAATAAGAAACAGTCATCAAACAGATCAAACAGATCTAAACAGTAGCATAAAACTAATCTACGCTTCGAGACGAACGCGTGGACATAAAGAACGCTAAAATCGGAGCTAAAATGACTAAGTTATGGCTTAGGGAAGGTATAGGGACCAATCTGTAAAGATTCGAAAAGGTTTTGGGCTAAAATAAAGAAAAAGGACTAAACTGTAAGAAAACTCCTAAGGTGGAAGGGTATTTTTGTAATTATAGGAAACTCAGGGGCTTTTCTGCAAAATTGCCAGGGCCAGCGGTGGGTTTGACCGGCTGACTCGAGTTGACTCGATCCAGATCCATTGGATCTAGATCTGATGGCTGCGGTGGCTTGCGGGCGGCGGGGTTGATCAGGGGCGTCGGATTTTAATCCGACGGCCGGAATCTTGCGCAGGCGGCCAAAGCGGCGGCGGCCGGCTGGAGACGGCGGTGCGCGGCGGCGGGCGGCGGCGGAGCTCGCCGGCGTACCCAATGCGGGGTTCGGGGCTCGGTTCGGCGCGCGGGCGGCACCTACACGAAGCGCGCGACACGGCGAACCAATCTAGGGCGGCGGCTATGGCGGAGGGGCGGCGACGCGAGCGGTCGGCGCGGCGGCGCGGTCGCGAACTCCGGCGAGCCCCCCCCCCCCGGCTGCTACGGCGCACGAAGACGACGACACGTGACTCCGGCGGATTCCTCACCTCCTTGCGCGTCCCTGGTGTTGCTCCTCGACGATGAGGCGACGGCGGCGGCGAAGACCGAAAACGGCGGCGCGGCTAGGGTTTCGGGCAGGGGCGCAAGACGGCGGCTTGGCTCGGGCGGCTCGGGTGGGAGGTCCGGGGGGTGGCGGCGTGCCTTAAATAGCCCGGCGGGGGCTCCTTGGCGTGCGCACCACGCGGAGGAGGCGTGCTCCAACCGGACTCGGCGGCGCGGCGGGGGTCGGACTCTTCCTTGAGTCCGGCTCGGCCACGGGTTAGGGATGACAGGCGGGGCCCGCCCGTCATCGGCCGTGGCGCGGTGAGGGCGGGGGGAAGCGGGCCGGCGGGCCGGCCGGGCCGGGCCCCGGGCCGCGAAGCGGCGGGCGCGCGAGCCGGGGCGCGGGGACTCGCGCGTCCGCCGGGCCGGGAGGTGCGGGGTTGCCGGGCCGGAGAGGCTGGGTTGGGCTAGAAGGGGGAAAAGGGTTAAGCAATAAAGAGAAAGGGTTTAGCATTTTTGGTAAAGGGGTTTCGAACAATAGAATTCAAATTTGAATTTGAATTCCAGCAACCAAAAATAGTGCACCAGCATGAATGCCACAAATAAATCCTATATTTTATTAACTTTATTTTGGAAAAGTTTTAAATGCCTAAAAATAAATAAACAACCTTATATTCCTTAGGCAAATAAATGGTTGCTAGCAAATTTTTATAAAGCCAAAATTTTAATAAAATTAGGGTGTTAGATAATGCATACTTTTAGCCTTCCATGTTTAGATTGTATCATGCAGTGGATTAATCTATCCGTGGTTGGTGGTATGATTTCAAACAAGTTGTATCATGCGGTGGATTAACTTGTTTGATATCGTGCTTGACGGGTTTGAACGTACCTAGACATGCGGTGGACTAGTGCTTTTTGCCTATGCATGCTTACTTATTGCAAATTTATGATTATGTTTTACTTTCACTTATTTTATCATGCTTATTTCCTTGATAATCGGTCATGTGCACATGCTGCAATGGTTGTTTAAATAAAGACCGATCTTTCATTATGCTTACGTCATGCATTCGGCTATACCTTGTTTACATGTTTTATCAGCTCCCGAATGATGTTCAGTTTGCTGGAAGATAGCTTGTTGTAGCTATATGTCATTTTAATTGGCTTCATGGCCGTAAATACGGAACTGTCTGGTACCACCCGACAAGTTCCAGGTTTTATCTAACTTCTTTCATCCTTTGTCAATTTCAGGAAAATTGACTGGCACGCTTCCGGATTCGGCCACGTGTGTTAAGACAGTTGATTCGGCTTGCTGTGTGCTTGGCGTGAGGTGTTGGTTTTACGTCAACAGTGGTGCATGAGCGCGGCAACACGGTGTTCTTCGAGGCTGTCAAGGTCGACATTGCATGTTTGCTTGACCGCGCCTTCTTTGTAGTGCTGGATGCAAGGAGCTCTGATGGCAAGGTCGGTTGGAAGGATGGCCTCCAACCCATAGACCAGGAAAAATGAAGAGTACCCCGTGGTCGAGCTGACCTGGGTCCAGAGGCCCTAGATCACATGAGGAAGCTCTGCTAGCCACTGGTGGCCTAGGGAGATGCGTCACTGAAGATGCGGTCTTTGACGGCCTGCAGGACCATGCCATTGGAACGCTCGACCTAGCTGTTGCAATGTGGGTGTGCCACCGAAGAGTAGTAGACATTGATGAGGCTGTCTTGGTAGAAGTCCCAAAATTCGACACCTATGAAGGCTGATCCTGTTGGGAACCCCAAAGCGGTGGGTGATCTCTTCAATGAACTTGGTCGCCTCCTTCGACGTGACGCTAGCTACGACACCGACCTCGATCCACTTGGTGAATTTGTCCATCGCAACCAATATGTGCTTGTAGCCGCCAGGGGTGGTTCTGAAGGGGCCCACCGAGTCAAGACCACATTGTCAGTGTTTTAGACCGGCAACCTACTAAGGGGAGTACCCGAAGTAGATGAATGTGGCCTCGCCGAGATCTGTAACTCGAAGGAAGAGACATGTGGCACACAATTTAGACAGGTTCGGGCCGCGAGGTACGTAATACCCTAAGTCCTGTATGCTGCGTAGCTCTGGATTGATTGGGTACGATTACAAGATGGTGTAATTGTACGCCGTGAGATGAGATTAGATCCTAGAGAGGGGTCCCTGCCTCGCCTTATATAGTCCGGGAGGCAGGGTTACAAGTCGGAGTAGGGAGAGAGTACTAGTCGAGTACGTCTAGGAGTCTTCCATACAGCGCAGGACATGTACAGCTTCCTAACCGAGTACTTCTCCTCTGTAGTCCTTGTGCTCCATGCCATCAGGTGCCGTGTAGCGCAAGCCAGGTAGTCCCAGGGGCCCACCGAGTAGTCGGTCCTGGTACCCACCGAGGTAGTGGGCCCAGGGAGGTCCATACGACAAGCCCCCGAGTACTTTGTAGTCGAGAAGGATAGCTTCAAGTAATCTTGACGGCCTTAACAAGTAGTCCTCAAGCATCCCCGAGTACTACAAGTCAAAAGTCCTCAAGAGTAGTCGAAGCATCCCGAGGCTGGAATGTACTCCAGCTGATGTCTGAGCAATCTTGAAGTCTTCTCGAGTAGTCCCAAGCGTCCTCGAATGCTGCCCTCGAAGGTCTTCAAAAATGCCCGCGTTGTCTTGAAGCCGAAGCTGATATGGAAGTGCGATTGCAAAATCGCACTCCATATGGAGTAGCCCCCGAGCCTTAGGTTGAGTCGTAGGATCTGGCTGAGGGTCCATCTGAAGTCTTGGCAAGAATATCTCGAAAAATCCGGAGAGAAAAAACCGAAGGACACGTGGCACGGAGCCCCCGAGCCTTGAGTCGAGTACTTCCTCTCGAATTGAAGGGTCATCTTGTAGAATGTGTCCTGAGATGCTCCTGAGTCTTGTCGCTTCCCAGGTAGTTGAGTAGAAGTAGCCGAGCCCCCGAGGTGAGGCGCGTCGACTAGTAGAATACGAAGAGTCACGCGCGGCTGCTGGGTCAGCCGAGCGCAGACTTATCCATCCGGCCGTTGGAGGGCCGTTTTAACTTATAAATAGGAGCCAAAACCCTTAGGGTTTTCACCTATCACTGCTATAGCCATTTTGAATAGATCTTGGCCAGAGTCACTGCCAGTGCACGCCGCCGCCACTGTAGATCTGAGTGCGCCGCCGGAGAGAGCCACCGCGGTAGCCCCCGAGCGAATGCGCGTGAAGACGCCGTGCACTTGGAGGATGAAGCCATCGCCGTACAAGACCGCGAAGGCCGCCAGGAAGAAGAGGAGCCACGACGAAGCCGCCGGATCTGCCGCAGGGGCAGCACCGACGATGTCTCCACCGCGGCCAGATCCGAACCGCGAGTGGAAAAAGTCGAAGACAAAGACCGAAGATTTACTGGCCCTCCTCAACAGCGGATTCATCCGTGAGAAGGAGATGGACATGTGGAGGGCCGCCGCCGGGGATCCGTACCCAATGGAGAAGAGCGAAGACGAGATCCCGATGTTCGCGCGCTTCGCGGAGCGCAGACTCGCGCTTCCGGCGAGCGACTTCTTCAAAGGCCTCATGGGGTACTACGGCTTCGAGTACCTCAACCTCAACCCCAACGGTATTTTCCATACCGCGGTCTTCGTCCACTTCTGTGAAGCGTTTCTGGAGATCAAGCCCCACTGGATCTTGTTCCGGAAGTTCTTCCGGGTGAAGCCGCAGCCGAGCGCCAGCAAACCGCGAGTAGTCGGTGGAGCAGGAATCCAGATGCGGGAGGACGCCACCGAGCAGTACCTCTCGTACAAGCTCATCGACTCCAACCAGGACTGGAAGGCGAAATGGTTCTACATCACGAACCACCACCCAGGGTTGCCGAAGCCGAGCGGGAAGCAGCCCCAGCATCGTCCATGGTGGAACACGGAGCCCACGATGCAGGAGGGGATCCAGCTCCCTGAGCTGTTGGCGCGCATCAAGGTGCTGAGAGAAGCCGGGCTGAGGGCCGAGCACGTGGCCTTCAGCTTCATGAAGCGCAGGGTGCAGCCACTGATGGCTCGCGACACCCTGGGCTTCGAGTACACCAGCGACGACGACACGTCGCGGATGCCTGGAGACGAAGTCGACGACGACGACATTGTCGATAGGCTGAAGCGCATCTCAAGGACATGCCACCGTACACGGCGTGCCCTGTCCCGGAGTACTCCGCCGCGCGCCCACCAAAGGAGGTAAGTAGCCGCAGCTCGTGTCGAGTACCCAGTCCTTCTGAGTAGTCGCGCTGATGAGTTGTGTCTTGCAGGACGACTTGAAGAAGTTCATCTCCGAGCCGGCGCCGCCCCCTCAGGAAGTCGAGATCCCGGAGGAGGGAAAAACCAAGGCCAAGGAGCGGCGGGAGGTCGGCGAAGGAGACAACACCGTTATCGTGGAGGACACGTCCGACGAGGACGACGACGAGGAGACGCTGCAGGACCGCTTCCAGCCGCGGTCGAGGTTCAGCCGTCCTGGCCTACCTCACGTGCCCCTCGTGCAAGATCCACCGGCTAGCCTGGAGGCTAGTCTGGCTGTGCCGCCACGGAAGCCGCGCAACCCCGCCCACAAGCGGGTGACGAAGAAGTTGAAGGTCTCTGAGACCACGCCCCAAGAGGTAAGACGTCTTGAGTAGTGTAGTCGAGTACTAGTCTCTCGAGTTCAATTGCTGATGACTGAGCTTCCTTGCTTGCAGGAGGTGCCGTCTACGGAGCCCGCTGATCAGGGCGATGAAGGCAAGTGGGACACGGTGGGGGAACCCGCTGGGAGTCGTAGCCCAGCCCCCACTGTTGAAGAGCTCTTGGCGCAGTTGGAGCGCCAGCCCCCTGCTCCTCGAGGGAGCACGGAGCCCGCAGCCGCTGCTGCTGAAGAAGTGGTGGCCGCAGGAGCGCAGGAGGGCGCTGCACCGGCTGCCGTTGCTGCAGAAGAGGCAGCGGCCGCAGAGGCGCAAGAGGAGGCGCCCACCGAGGCTGGACTGGTAGATATTGCCAGCATCCTCGGCGCCCCGACCGTGACGATCGTCCGGTCAAGCTTGTAAGTGCTGAGCCTTCCCGAGTAGTACTTAATGTAGTAGTCGAACTTGATTGACAACCAATTTGTGTACTCTGCAGGAAATCAACGGATCTGTCTTGGGAGGGGGGTGAACCCTCTACAGCGGTGGCGAACGAAGAAGCCACACCGCCTGCCGAGGAGTCCACTCCTGCCCCTCAGGCGGAGTCCGAGGCGCCGGCTGCTGGAGCTACATTGCCCGAGGCCAGCGTGGTCGAAGGTAAGTACTCTGCTGAGGCTATAGTACTCCCCATAGAGTAGTCGTAGTCGCTAACGCACTTGTCTTCTTCTTGACAGGCGCTGAGGCCGAAGGGAGCGACATCCCAGCAGTGGTGCCCATGCAGAATTTGACACCACAAGTGCCGGAAGCTGCTGAAGGAGCCCCCGAGCTGATGGAGGAGGCCGTCGAGGAGGCCGCCGTGGGGACCGGAGGAGGGGAGGCCATCGTGCCGCCGGAGGCTGCTCTGGAGGTGGTTGTCCGCTCCCCGGAGATTCAAGACGCGGAGCCCATCCGCTCTGCGCCGATGACTGAAGCCGCCACGAGTAGTCATGGCGGGGTGGAGTTCCTGGCAGACGACTTGGTCGACCCAGCGACGGTGGCCAGGCACCTGGAGGCGGTCCGCCAGGCTGAGCAGTGGATGAAGGTGAGTAGTCTTAACTCCTGAGTAGTCAATCTGTAAGCGTCGAGTACTCATTTGACATGTTTTGACTGTGCAGGACGTCGTGGAAAGGTCCCGCGAGAAGTCTAGCATGCTGCAGGGCTTCGGCGACGCGGTGCTCCGGGCTGAAGTGCTGGAGGATCAACTCTTAAAGTCGCGGAAGCACGCGGCCGCCATGCAATCCAAGCTTGATGCCGCCTTCGCCAAATACCACAACGACATCCAGGAGATGCAGGCGAAGAGCGACGACTTGGTGCGGAAGAACAAGTCACTCCGCAACAAGAACAAAGGTACGCCACTTGACTTGTTGAGTAGTTGCTGGAGGTCGAAAGGTAGTCTAACCCGCTGCGCCTTGTTGTTTTGCAGAGCTTGAGACCTGGGTTGAGCAGTTGAGGACTTCAGAGACAGACATGAAGAAGCTCTTCTACCGGGAGCAGGAGGCCCGCCAGGTACTCGAGCTAGACTATAAGGAGCTTGCCTTCGAGTGCGACAAGCACATGGAGCTTCGTATTGCTTCCGATCGTGACCTCGTCAACTGCTACAAATCGTTGCGTGCCGAACGAGGATCGCGAGGCGCTGTGGGCCCAGCTGAAGGAGCTTGAAGAAGCCGCGCTTCCCATTGCAAGACTCTTGGTGCCTCATCCTGGCGGCCCCAAGATAGCACCGTTCGTGGATCGACTGAAGGAAGCCCCCAGCCGGCTGGCGGCGTACGTGAAGCATCTGGCGAAGTCGATCCCGAACCAGGTGCTGGCCTTCATGAAGTCCTACTTCCCGAAGGCGCCCATGGACGTAGTCGCTGGCGGGGTAGCCGCCAACTGTACGAACGAGCAAGATGCGGAGCTGCTGGAGCAGATGGCGCCCATTGCGGAGCAGGTCGCCGAAAAGCTTAACCTCCAGTAGCCCTGTAATAGTTAGGTCGTAGCAGTATGTGTACAAAAACATTTGTAATGTAATTGTTCGAGTATTAATGAAGAAAAGTTCCATCAACGAGTACTCATAGTCGCGATCTTAGAGTGCGGAGCCCCATCGTGGAGTTGATGCGAGTAGTCGTACTCGGCGGTAGTCCCATTGAGGGAAGTAGATAGTAAAGAAGTTGACGATCGATCAAACTTTATTACTGAAGGAGTACACCTGGGTGGCCAGGGCCGTAGTTACAGAGTAGTCGCCTGGACTCGGAGGCCATTTACGGCTAAGTGGTGCTAGGGCGAGTAGCCGCTTACAGCAGTAGATCCGTAAGTAGCCGAGTAGGCTGGATCTTGGAGTACATGGTCTCTTAGTAGACCGCTGCTAGAGTCCTTTGTCGCTCGTCGCAGCCCAGGATCCGTAGGTAGCCGCGCGGGCTGGATCCTGGAGAGGAGTAGTCCGGAGACTGGTTCCTGGACCCGGAGGCCGCTTACGGCGGGGCGGTCTTGATGTAGTCGTGTAGACTTGAACTCCGGAGTAGTCGTGTAGACTAGGTGTAGAACCGACAGAGTTGGTTGACATTCCACGAGTTGTTGACATCTTCGCCTTCAAGTGTCTGGAGGCGGTAGGAGCCCGGCCCGGTCACCTTTGCCACGGTGAAGGGACCTTCCCAGGGGGAGCTGAGCTTGTGTAGTCCTTCCGTGTTCTGGATACGACGGAGGACAAGATCACCAACGTTGAAGGAGCGTTCTTTGACGTTGCGATCATGGTAGCGTCAGATACCCTCCAGGTACCTTGCTGATTGGACGAGGGCAGCGCAGCGAGCTTCTTCGAGTCTATCTATGTCAATTCTTCTGCTGTCTTCAGAGACGCCTTCGTCATAATGCTCCACCGCTGGTGAGTTCCATATGACATCAGCAGGGAGGATTGCTTCGAAGCCGTAGACCGGGAAGTAAGGGGATTACCCCGTTGGCTTGGAGGGCTGAGTGCATAGCCCCCAGAGTGCATTAGGTAGTTCCTTGATCCACTTGCCTCCTTTGGAGTTAGCAGCATCGTGTAGGCGCTTCTTGAGAGCGTCGAGCGCCATCCCGTTGGCACGCTCGACTTGTCCGTTGGCCCGAGGATGGGCAACTGAGACGTATCGGACGTCGATCCCGCTGTTCTCGCAGTACTCCCAGAACTGGTGGTTGTTGAAGTTGGAGCCCAGGTCTGTGATGATGCGGTGGGGTAGTCCGTAGCGATGCACGAGTTCATCCAGGAAGTCGAGTACTCTGTCAGCCTTGGGGCATGTGACCGGCTTGACCTTGATCCACTTGGTGAACTTGTCGATGGCCACCAATACCCTGTTGAAACCACCTGGCACAGTTGGTAGTGGCCCAATCATGTCGAGCCCCCCAGCAAGCGAAGGGCCAGGTTGGCGGTATGGTGACTAGCTTGTAGGCTGAGACGTGTTGCTGCTTGGCGAAGTATTGGCATCCTTGGCACCTTCTGACGAGTTCTTCAGCGTCGCCCAGGGCTGTGGGCCAGTAGAAAGCTCACCGGAAGGCCTTGCTGACCAGCGTGCGGGAAGACGCGTGGTTGCCGGAGACGCCCTTGTGGATCTCCTCCAAGATGTCCTTGCCTTCTTGCCTGGGGACGCACTTCATGAGTACTCCAGAAGATGCGCCCCGCTTGTAAAGCTTGTCTCCGACGAGGACATAGGACTTGGCGCGGCGGACGAGCTGCTCGGCCAGGTTCTTGTCCGAGAGGACCTTCTGCTCGCTGAGGTAGTTGATGAAGGGTTGCCTCCAGTCCACGTCGATCATCATGACCTCCTATCCAGCCGATGGGTGTGCTGGGGCAGTGGTTGGTGGCGCCGGCTCCGGGATGGATGGCGTGTGAAGCTTGTGAACGAAGACACCCGCTGGCACTTGAGCGTGGGTAGATCCAAGCTTCGACAGGACGTCCGCTGCAACGTTGTTGTCGCGGATGATGTGATGGAACTCGAGACCATAGAACTTGTTCTCGAGCTTGCGGACCTCTAGGTAGTAGGCGTCCATGTTCTCCTTGTTGCGGTCCCAGGACTTGTTGACTTGGTTGATGACCACTGCGGAGTCGCCGTAGACTAGTAGCCGCTTGATGCCCAGTGAAGCCGCGAGGCGGAGCCCGTGTAGGAGAGCTTCGTACTCGGCTTCGTTGTTTGAGACCTTCCAGAAGATCTGCAGGACGTACTTGAGTTGTTCGCCCATTGGAGAGATCAGGAGTACCCCTGCACCTGCGCCCTCGAGGTTGAGTGAGCCGTCGAAGTACATCACTCAATGCTCTGGTCGCACGGTTGGAGTAGGTAGCTGGTTCTCCCGTCACTCCGCCATAAAGTCGACTAGCGCCTGCGACTTGATGGCTGTGCGTGGCTTGAAGTCGATGGTGAGGGCGCCGAGCTCGACTGCCCACTTGGAGATTCTACCAGTAGCATCTTGGTTCCGCAGGATGTCGCCGAGCGCGTAGTCGGTGACGACGGAGATCTAGTACTCCTGGAAGTAGTGTCGTAGCTTCCGCGAGGTGATGAGTACTGCGTACAGGAGCTTCTGCACAGGCTTATAGCGTGCCTTGGACTCTGACAGGACCTCGCTGACAAAGTAGACTGGGCGCTGGACTGGGTAGGCGTGGCCGTCTTCCTGCCGCTCGACGATGATGGCGATCGACCACGTGAGTAGTCGCAGCGAGGTAGAGCAGTAGTTGCTCGCCTTTGCGAGGAGCCGTGAGGACCGGTGGCTTCGATAGGAAGTCCTTGAGCTGGGCAAGGGCTTGATCCGCCTCTGGAGTCCACACGAACTTCTCTTGGTGCTTGAGTAGTTTGAAGAAGGGGAGCCCCCGTTCTCCGAGCTTCGAGATGAATCTGTTCAAGGCCGCCATGCACCCGGTCAGCTTCTGGACGTCTTTGATGCACGTGGGAGCTTTCATGCTGGTGATGGCGGAGATCTTCTCGGGGTTGGCTTCGATGCCGCGTTGGCTGATGATGAAGCCAAGTAGTTTGCCTGAAGGTACGCCGAAGACGCACTTGTTCGGGTTGAGCTTCTAGCGGTACTTGCGTAGGGATGCGAAAGTCTCTTCAAGGTCGTCGATGAGGGTACTGGAGTTTCTGGTCTTGACGACCACGTCATCCACGTAGGCTTCGACGTTCTTGTTGAGCTGCCTCTTGAAGCAGGCCTGGATAGCTCGTTGGTAGGTAGCGCCGGCGTTCTTCAACCCGAAGGACATGGTCGTGTAGCAGTACGCGCCAAACGGGGTGATGAACGCGGTCTTCTCCTGGTCTTCTTCCTTGATCGTGATGCGGTGGTACCGGAGTAGCGATCGAGGAAGCAGAGCAGGTCGTAGCCCGCCGTGGAGTCGATGACTTGATCAATCCGCGGCAACCCGAAGGGGTCCTTGGGGCAGTGCTTGTTGAGATCGGTGTAGTCGATGCACATCCTCCACTCGTTCGAGTTCTTCTTGCGGATGAGAGCAGGGTTGGCGAGCCACTCAGGATGGAAGACTTCTCTGATGAAGCCAGCCGCGAGTAGTTTGGCGAGTTCCTTCTTGATGGCATCCTGTCTGTCGTCGGCAAAGCGTCGGAGGTGTTGTCGCTTGGGGGTGGCCTTAGGATCGACGTTGAGGCAGTGCTCAATCAACTCCCTGGGCACTCCTGGCATGTCCGCTGGCTTCCACGCGAAGATGTCGCGGTTAGCCCGGAGGAAGTTGATGAGCGCATCTTCCTATTTGGGGTCTAGGCCGGCCCCGATGGTAGTGGTCTTGCTGGAGTCGCCTGTTCCGAGGTCGATCGTCTTGACTAGAACCTTCTCAGCTGGCTGAGGCTTGTTGGCGTTGTCAAACTTCTCTGGGGTGTCGAGTTCACTTGTAGCAAGCTTCTTCGACGCAGCGTAGACCTCCATAATAGCGTTGGGTACTTGATTTGTAGAGGCGATCTCCACGGCTTCTGTATCGCAGTCGTGGGAGATCTTCAAGTCCCCTTGGAGAGAGAGTACACCCGCTGGGCTTAGCATCTTGAGTACCAAGTAGGTGTAGTGGGGCACCGCCATGAATTTGGCGATGGCCGGTCTGCCGAGGATGGCGTGGTAGGAAGTCTCGAAGTCCGCGACCTCGAACTTGATGTACTCGGTACGGTAGTTGTCCCGAGATTCCCCGAAGGTAACTGGAAGGACCACTGAGCCCAGTGGGATAGCTGCGTTACCGGGGACGATGCCGTAGAAGGGCGTGTTGCTCTTGGTGAGCATGTGGGTGAAGTAGAGCTTCATCTTCTTCAAGGTCTTGGTGAAAAGGACGTTGAGCCCGCTTCCACCATCGATGAGGACCTTGTTGAGCTTGGAGCCCGCGATCACCGGTTTCAGGACGAGGGGAACCGTCCTGGTTCAGAGAAGCTGGTCCATTGATCCGCGCGGGAGAAGGTAATGGGTACCTCCGACCACCTGAGAGGGGTCGGGACCGCTGGTTCAATGCTCATGACTTCTCGACGGGTAGCCTTTTGTTCCCCGCCCGCCGGGTAGTCCGCCGAAGAGGACGTTGACAGTCTTGTCGGGTTCTTGGAAGTCGTTGTTATCTCCGTCGTTCTTCTTCTTGCCCTTTTTGTCGTGAGGGTGCGGTGGCTGCGGAGTACTCTTGAGTGCATGCCTGAGCTGGTAGCACTGCTCGGTGGTGTGGTTGCCGTCCAGATGCCACGGGCACTTCTCCTTCAGCAAGTCTTTGAAGCCGCCGAAGTTCTTCTTCGAGTTCTCCTTCGCAGGGCGCTGGATAGCCGCGACAGTGTTGTCTGGCTTGCGCTTGCGGTTGGGACCCGAGTAGTAGTTGTTGTTGTTGCGACCGCCTTGGTTCCCGTTGTTGCCGCTGCCGCCGCCCGCGTTCTGCTTGTTCTTGCCACGGATGGCGTCGTACTTGGCGTTGGCCTTGTCTTCTTCATCCGCTCAGGACGTGATCATGTCCTTGAGGTGGGGGATGGACTTGGGGCGGTGACGACTGAAGTCTTCAAAGGTGCGGCGATGGTAGAGGCCGTCTTGGAAGAGGTCGATGACCTCCTTGTCGGTGACGTCGACTACAGTAGCGCACTTGTCGAAGAAGCGGCGCATGTACTTGCGGAGGGTCTCGCCTTGTTCCTGCTTGACCATGGCCAGGTCCATGCGAGTACCCGATCGGCCCATGGCGCCCGCGAAGTTGCTGGTGAACTTGTTCCTTCGCTGGTCCCACTTGTCGATCGAGTGCTTGTCCAGCGACTCAAGCCATGTGAGTGGAGCTTGGTCCAGGCAGAAGGGGAAGTAGAGGCACTTGGTGTTGTTGTTGCCGCCAGCGTTCTCGATGGAGAGGGCGTAGCACCTGAGCCACTGGATCGGGTCCTGCTTCGCGTCGTACTTGGTGATCCCCAAAGGCTTGAACTTGTCGGGGAGGAGCAAGTTGCGAAGTCGAGGTGAGAAGGCGGGGAAGCCGTCGTTGTCGCCTGCGGTGGTTGACTTCTTCCGCCGTAGCTCCTCAATCTTCTGGCGGGTGTCGTAGCCGCCCTGTGAGGCACCAGAGGTGTGGCTGTTCGCGTGGCCACGGCCGCCGCGACCGCCGCCGCCGCCGGCCCTCCTGTTGGCTCCGTGGTTGGAGCTTCTGTCGTTGCTGCCGCCGCCGGCAGGAGCACGGTGAGGGACAACCTCGCGGTTGCTGTTGCCACCCTGTGGAGGTCCGCCGGCGTTTGAGCGAGTACGGTTGGGCTGAGCTGGGAGCTCAGCTCGAGTACGGTTGGGACCGAGGTTGGCGCTGCGACTTGTAGCTTCGTTGTCGCGGTTCCTGGCGGGAGGAGGCTGGTTGACCCTGTTGTCGACCCGCATGAAGTAGGCGTCTTCAGCGAGCTTGGCGATGACCTCCCCGGCGCGAATTCCCTGAGCCTGGCGTGCGATCGCTGTGATCGAGATGAGGCATTGCTCAGGGGTAGTGTGTACTCTGCTCTCAACCGCCTCGAGAGCTTCCGCAAGGTTGCGGATGGGGAGATTGTCTCGGAGACGCCGGCGCCGTTCGCTGTGCTTCCTGTTACGCTCACATCGAGCTTCTCTGTTGGCAGGGGTTTCGTCTGCAGGTGCGTCGACAGACAGCTCGTCTGAGGAGATGTCTTCAAGGTACTTGTCTTGAGCCGTCCCTGAAGGTCCCGGTGTGTCGCCGGCAGCCATGAAGACTTGGCGATCAGGGGTACCAAGGCTGGACTCAGAAGCCGCCACCTCAGTTGGGGTGTTCGAGTCAGCTCGGGCAAGTGGTGTTCCCTCCTGGAACGGGAGCGAGTCGATGTAGGCGACGTAGCGTGAGTCTCCACTTATCAGGCCAGTGGGCTTGCGGTCTGGCCAGTAGACGAATCTCCCGGCCGGTGTGGATGTTATAACCAGCCCAGAGGCTGTGGCCCTGATAAGGGATGCTCAGTGGAGTTGTCCTCGGACTCGGGATCCTCTGGGTCCGACCCGAAGTCGAACTCGTATGCGGAATCCGAGTAGAACCCGGAGAGGGGGTTGGAGTCCGAAGCATGGCCGGGGGCAGTGTCGGAGTCCGAGTTGTACTCAGGTACGGGTTCCTTGCCGGCCCGACGCGAAGAGGGAGCCTCCGTGCGGGCCCGGCTGGGGGTGCGGGGACCACACGCGGAGCGCTCTCGAGGTGGTGGGACCACATGCGATGGCTGAGCAGCCGGCTCGCATGCGATAGCCCATGGAGACGTCGAGTTCGAGTTGGAAGCAGACTCGAGCTCGAAGTTAGCGTGATGGTCGAAGAGCGAAATTTCGCCGAACTTGCTGGCGAGCTCGCCTGTGACAACTTCTGGAAGCGTCACGAAGCCGGTCTCCGGGTTGGGCGGCATGGTGAGGCGGCGCTGGAAGGACCCCGCGCCGTCAGCAGTGCAGACCCAAGCGCCGAAAACGAAGGTGTCGCCGCGGTTGAAGGCGACGGTTGGCTTGAAGTAGACAGGAGCCGTCGAGTTCGCCATGTGATCTCGGGCGAGAGCCCCTACCTGGCGCGCCAGCTGTCGGTGTTTTAGACCGGCAACCTACTAAGGGGAGTACCCGAAGTAGATGAATGTGGCCTCGCCGAGATCGGTAACTCGAAGGAAGAGACACGTGGCACACAATTTAGACAGGTTCGGGCCGCGAGGTGCGTAATACCCTACATCCTGTATGCTGCGTAGCTCTGGATTGATTGGGTATGATTACAAGATGGTTTAATTGTACGCCGTGAGATGAGATTGGATCCTAGAGAGGGGTCCCTGCCTCGCCTTATATAGTCCGGGAGGCAGGGTTACAAGTCGGAGTAGGGAGAGAGTACTAGTCGAGTACGTCTAGGAGTCTTCCATACAGCGCAGGACATGTACAGCTTCCTAACCGAGTACTTCTCCTCTGTAGTCCTTGTGCTCCACGCCATCAGGTGCCATGTAGCGCAAGCCAGGTAGTCCCAGGGGCCCACCGAGTAGTCGGTCCTGGTACCCACCGAGGTAGTGGGCCCAGTGAGGTCCATACGACACCCATATAGTGTCTGGGACACGAAGGGGGAATTGTTCTCAAGGCCTGAGCTGGCATGTGCTACTGCTTGGAGAAGAATTGACACCCTTTACATGGCCGGATGAGGTCCTGTGCGTCGGCCATGGCGGTAGGTCAGTAGAAATCCGACATGCAGGCTTTCCCCACCAGGTTGGCGAAGGCGGCGTGGTTGTCGCATTCGCCGTTGTGGATCTCCTCTAAGAGCATGAGGCCCTCAGATCGTATGATGCGCTTCATCAGCATGCCATTAGAGGCGGACCTTCGGTAGAGCTCAGTGCCGATGATGATGTAGTTAGCACTGCGTCTTGTGACCTTCTCGCTTTCTACCTTCTCCTTAGGGACCCGATACTCGAGGATGTAGGCAATAATGTCGAGGCGACAGTCATCTTTGACCTCAGCCATGAGGACGTCACGACTGCCCGGCGGAGACACATCACCCAGTGGTGGTTCTAGGTCGCTGAGGAGCTTGATGGAGGGCTTAGGTCTTGGACGAATACACCGACCAGAACCAGCGTGTGCTTGGAGCCCAACTTGGAGAGGACGTCGGCTGCCACGTTGTTGTCGTGGCATACGTGGTGAAACTCGACCCCTTCGAAGTGGCCTTCAAGCTTGCGCACTTCGGTGCAGTATGCATCCATCGTATCTTTTTTGGTGTCGCAAGCCTTGTTGACTTGGTTGATGATAACCTTGGAGTCGCCGTAAGCCATGAGTCGTTTGATCCCCAAGGAGACAGCGATGCGCAGCCCATGGATGAGGGCTTCATACTCAGCGTCATTGTTCGACGCCTTGTACTGGATCTGCAAGACGTACTTCAAGTGGTCGCCTTGGGGGAGATGAAGATAACGCCTGCTCTCGCTCCTTCAAGGTTCAGGGAACCATCAAAGTACATCTTCTAGTGCTCTAGCATCTCCAATGGTGGAGGTTGCTGGGTCTCTGTCCACTCAGAGACGAAGTCAGCGATGACCTGAGACTTGATGGCCTACCTTGGGTAGAACTCAAGGTCAAACTCACCTATTTCGATGGACCACTTGATGATGCGCCTAGTGGTGTCACGACTGCGCAGAATTTCTCTGAGAGGGAAGGCCGAGACGACCTTGATCTTATGCACCCGGAAGTAATGTTGAAGCTTGCACGAAGTGACGAGGAGGGCGTAGAGCATCTTCTGAGGCTGTGAGTATCTGGTCTTGCTGTCTGACAGGACCTCCCTAACATAGTAGATGGGCCACTGGACTGGATAAGGTTTGCCTTTCTCAGGTCGCTCTGCCACCAGAACCGAGTTGACCACCAGGGTGGACGCGGAGATGTAGAGCAACAGAGTTTCCTTTGGTGCCGGAGGCACCATCACTGGGGGAGTCGTAAGGAAGGTCTTTAGCTCCTCCAGAGCCTGGTCGGCCTCCTTTGTCCAGACGAACTTGTCCGCCTTCTTTAGCAGCTTGAAGAAGGGTAGGCCTTTCTCTCCAAGTTGCTAATGAAGCGACCTAGGGCAGCCATCATGCCGGTGAGCTTCATGACGTCCTTCTTCATGGTAGGTTGCTTCATCCTGCGGATGGTGTCGACCTTGGTAGGATTCGCCTTGATGCCCCAGTGGTTGACCATGAAGCCTAGGAGCTTGCCAGATGGGACACCAAAGATACACTTCTCTGGGTTGAGCTTCCAGCGATAGCAGCAGAGGTTGGCGAAGGTCTGCGCAAGGTTGGTGATGAGGTTGTCCTCCACGGTGGTCTTGACGACCATGTCATCGACGTAGGCTTCTACGTTTTTGTCGATTTGGGATTCCAAGAACTTCTGGATGGCCTTCTGGTAGGTCTCTCTAGCATTCTCGAGACCAAAAGTCGTGGTCGTGTAGCAGTAGATGTCGTGCGGCATTACGAATGCCATCTTATCTTAGTCAGAGACTTTCAAGGTTATCTGGTGATACCCTAGGTAACAGTTGAGGAAGCCTAACAGGACGCTTCTGGCCGTGGAGTCCACGACCTGATCGATGCGAGGAAGAGGGAATGGGTCCTTAGGGTAGTGTCTGTTGAGATCGGTGTAGTCGATACACAATCTCCATTGACCGATTTCTTGTGTATAAGCACCGGATTGGCGAGCCAAACTGGGTTTTTACACTCACAGATGAATCTGGCAGCAATGAGCTTTATTATTTCTACCCTAATGACCTCCTTGCGATCCTTCGCAAAGCAGCACAACTTCTTGATAGGTTCTAACCCGACGTTAGAACGAGGATGGCCCGATCTTCACGGCAGTAGGTCTATGAACAAGGTAATATAGTATGGTGGCAACGGAACTAACAAGATAACTTGCTGAAGGACAGCGGTAACAAGATAAGTTGCTGATGAACAGCAGATAACTAGCTGTATACCTGACCAAGGTTGGATGAGACCCAGCGACGGGGAGAGAGGCACTGAAACCGCGAAGACTTCGACTCGATCTCCGAACGACCGCAGAACCACAACCGGAGCTAATCCACACAAGACGGGGCAGCCGTACTGGAACCCGTAGAGCACGAATCAGTGGATTTCAGAGAGCTTCACAAGTCCAAGTAGAACAAGGAAGAACAAGGGTGTGAGTAAGGCACTCAGGCAGCTCGGCTGCGAAATCACTTGGATTATCTCAATTCATCAAAAGTTGTGTTTAGCTTACATATGGGGGGGGGGGGGGTATTTATACTAGGAACAACCCTCCTAGGTGGGTGGAAACACGAAAACAAATTGAATACGTCGCCAATGTGAAAGGATCTCCCGAGATGACCTTCTGAGTTGTTTCCGCGTGACTGTTTGACTGCTGAGCAGTCTTCAATGTTTCGATCATAACTTCTTCTAGGAATCTTCAAATGACGTGGGACTAGATGCGTTGGAAAGCTAACTCGATTATCTTTCCAACAGTGTATAGCATGTTATGTGAAATTTCGTAGATTGGTACAGTTTAATGCCCGAACTTCAGACTCAGGACTTTGCCGAATGGATTGCCGAATGACTTGCTGATTGCTGGAAATTGCCGAATGACCTTGCGGAATGACGAGAACTTTGCCGATTCCAGCTTTGTGACCTTCGTCTTGATGATTCTCTTCAACATACCTAAGTAGTATCAACATACAAGACTTAGGTAGCATAAAGTTATCATTGGTATTGAGTTGAAACTCATAAAGTAGCGCGTGCACCTCTTGTTGGATCTTTTTAGCTTGGCTACGAGTGATAGGTCCGGTAGAAATTGGAAATGTGGTTGGAGAGGCTGTCGGTGCTGGCATGGTCATATCACTTCTGCTTGACATGCTTGGCCATCTTGCTTACATCCAAGGAGTGCTCAGCCAGCTCTCTGGGGACACCTGGCATATCAGATGGGTTCCATGCGAATATGTCTGTGTTATCCCGGAGGAAGCTCGTGAGCGCGAGTTCATATTTCTCCCCGAGGTTGTCGTCGATGACCACCGTCTTCTCCGGGTCAGGCAGGCCGAGGCAGACTTTCTTTGTCGACGGCGTGGCGTCCAGGGCGGTGTCGGTGAGCTGCTACTCTGGGACAGTCAGGTCGCTCGGAGCGACCTTCGCAGCCTCGGTGACCAGGACTGCCGAGGCGTTGGCGCAGGCGGTCGTCATGGCGATGTGAAGGGCCTCAGAGTCGCACTTGAAGGAGACTATAAGGTCACCATAGACAGAGAGGACCCCGTTCGGAGTGGGTATCTTCAACACTAAGTAGGTGTGGTGTAGGATGGTCATGAACCTAGCCAGCATCGGGCGACCCAGGATCGCATGGTAGGAATACTTGAAGTCGGCGACCTGAAAATTGAGGTATTCCGTGCGGAAGTTTTCCTCCGTGCCAAAAGTGATAGGGTGAGAGATCCGACCCAGGGGGTAGGCCACCGTGTTGGGGACGATGCCGTAGAAGGGCTCGTCACATGCCGTTAGCCTCTTGAAGTTGAAATCCATCTTCTTCAACATTTCGGCGAAGATGATGTTGAGCCCGCTTCTCCCATCAATGAGGGTCTGGGAAAGCTGGGATCTCTCCACCGTAGGTTCGACGAAAAGTGGGTAGGACCCAGGATCTAGCATATGGACCCAGTGATCAGCTCTGGAGAATGTGATCGGTTGCTCAGACCAATGCAGGGGTTGCGTCGGCTGGGTGTGGATGAGGTGGACCTCACGCTTATCCTTGCGGTAGCGCCTTCTGCTCACGTGCGACTTGAGACCTCCGACGATCATATTGATCGACCGGTTAGCTGGCTGGAAGGGCCTGTTGGGGTTGCCTGTCTTTGGTGGAGGAGATAGGTCACGCTCGTTGCGACGGGCTTCTGGTTCCAGGTTGTCGCGGCGAGTGTCGCAGCGGTGGTCATCGCGGTCGTCGCGACGGTCACATCGGTCGTAACGGCAGCCGTTGTAGCGGCGCGAAGAAGATCAGTCGTCGTCGTTCCTTGGTCGCTTGGGTCTTCAGGGGTCCGGAAGTCCCTCTTGAACTACGAGCACTCACGAACGGTATGAATGGCTGTAACGCCCACATTTTTAGCTCCTAATAAATCACCTAATAAATCACGCGCGTTTTCAAAACTTTCCCGCTGAGCTCATTTAACCCCCTCCGAAACCACGGTCAATTTTTTCCCTTCGGTGCGCGTGCCACAAATCCCGCCGGCACCGCCTGCGCTCGAGCCGTCGCCCGTCGCGTGCCGCCCCGGCACCGCGGTCGGCCACCACGTCGGGAATCCCGCGCACGCCGCGGTCCTGCCGTCGGTCCGCCTCGCCATCACTGCCGTCCCGAAAATCCCGCGGACGCCTGAAAAACCAGAAAACCCCGCAAAAACCCTTCCCCTAATTTCCCGAGAAATTCTCCTATTTTTCTAAAGCTCTTTCCATTTTTTCCCTATTTCTTTCTCCTTTTTCCTTCCTACCTTTTCCCTTTTTCCTTTTCTTTTCCCCTTTTATTTTCTTCCTTTCCTTTCTTTTCCTTTCCTTCCTTCTCCCTCCTTCAGCCAGCTGCGCCTGGCGCCCGATGCCTTCCCCTGCGCTGCTCCTCTCCTGGCTCGTGCGCCTGGCGCTGACCGCGCCGGCCCCTTTCCACTCTCGCACGCCACCCGGTCTCCCCGCCGGCGGCAACACGCGCGCGCGCGCGGCCGCCTCGTCGCGCCCTGCACGTGCCGGGCGCCGGCTACGCCGCGGGACGCACGCCACACGGAGTTGACCGACGCGACGCGTCACTACACGAGCCGTCTCATCACCTGCCGTGTTAGGCCGCGAAGTGACCAAGCGCTGCGCCAAGGAGTCACCTCGCCGGAGTCATCGCGGCGCCATTCAAGGGCCGGCCGCCGCAGCCCACCTTGCCGGATCGCCGCCAAGGTCGTCGGAGAGATTTTTTCCCGAAACCGACCTTCGGCGCCTATAAAAGGACCGACACCACCCCCTCACCACCCCACACCTCGCCAAGCAAGCTCGCTCTGCCCCCACCGCACCACCATTTGCGCCGCCGCCACCAACCTCCAACGCCGGTCGCCCGTTGCCGCGGGACCACCTCCTCAAGCTGTCCCCGACCAAGGTGAGCACCGGAGTAGATGGCCCTCGCCCCCCTCTTCCTTTTACCCTGTCCCCGGCCGCCGTCGGCCCCCGGGCCGCCGGCAATCACCGGCGCCGGCAGGGCCGGCCGCATGGTCCACCCCCCTGCCTCTGCTCAGTTCGAAGGGATGGGGATGGCTTTTAGCCAATACCCCCATGCCCCATTTTTCTTTCTACCAGAACACCCCTCCCCCTATTTCCCTCCTCCCTTTTTCCAAACTAAACCCTAAAACCTTTAGAGTATTCACCAAACTAACCCTGCCCTTTAACAACTAAACCCCTAGACTATTCTAACCAAACCACGCTAGGTTTAAATATTATAATTAGGTCCTCTTCTTTTAAATAAAATACTAATAGACCCCCTAATTAGCCCTAAAACACCTCTCTAAACCCGTCATTTCATGCACAATTTTAATCCAAATCGCGCCCAAAACTTTCTCACACCCGTACCGGGTATACCGCCACCCATCCGTCACCCAAAACCCCCTACATAATATTTATTCCCCTATTTTATCTAATTACCCTCCTCGAGCTCAGCCGGAGAAATTGTGTGTGCTTATATTGATTGCATGCTTGCTTGTGTGTGCGCTATAGCCGACGGAGTAAACGAAGGAAGGTACCCCGAGACGGAGTTTGGAGCCAACTACTGCGAGCAGGAGCCCGAGATCCCGAACGCCGAGCCGGAACTCCCCGAAGACTTCGAAGACGGCAAGTTCAACCTCATCCTTTGATGCATGCATTGGTCCTAGTTTTATAAACATAACCGTATACCCGTTTTATAAATTGCATATTGTTTTACTGCAAATACATGGTAGCATAGCCACCTTTGATTGCTATGATTGAACCTTGTTTTGGCCTAAATGAGTGCTTTAAAAATGTGTGAGTGCTTTCAAAATGTGTGAGTGCTTTAAAAATGGAAATGGGATATGTTTGGAAAATGAGTAAAGAACTGGGTAGACGGGATGGACGTGTGTGTCAGGAGTATGGGTGAGCTCATACCTGTGTGGTTGAGCGTGTTGGGAGTTGTCCATCTTGTCAATTAAGGACCGGGTTGCATGACATCTCACCTGACCCAAATCATCGTACAAGCACTCGACCGTTGTATGTAGCAACGGCTTAGCATAAATCCCACTAGTGAATCTACTTGCCATCTGGTGTGCGGGTGAGCGGCGGGAGACCAAGGAGTAGGGGTACGCCCTGTGTGAGGTACGCCCTGGTTATGTGGGATAACCCCTTGGTTGCTCCCGTGATGGCTCGTAGGGTTAGCTGAGGTGGGTAAAGGGCTTTGATAGGATTCGCACCGGCACTAAGGTGTCCGTGTGGCGGTACCATACTTGTGGGTAAAGATGTACAACCTCTGCAGAGTGTCAAACCTATTCGAATAGCCGTGTCCACGGTATTGGACGAGTCACGGTGTGGTCACAAAAACTAGTGTTTGAGTTTGGGATGTTTTCTGGTGTGAGTTGTTTTCTGGGTGAAGTGTGTGGCTGTGTGCCTGGGCTACTGCGGACGGGGAGTCCGGTAGTTCCACAATGGTTTTCTTAAAACAACTGAGTCACTTTGGTTATAAAATTGGTTTGCAAAAACCTTTTCGAAAATGAACCCCTGCATGAGTAAATGAGTTTGCAAATAAACCTTAACCTATTCCTTGTTATATATATCATGTGCATGATCTGCTTATAAGCCCCTCCGTGGGTGGGGTTGGACTTGCTGAGTACATATGTGCTCACCCTTGTTTAACTAACTATTTTTCAGAGGAGGATCCCGATTTCGTTCCCGAAGACATCGAGTAGGTCGCTGCCCTACACCCAACCGTGCCTGTGTACCCAGGGCCTCCACAGAGAGCTTCTATGGTGTGGTACTCTGATGAGGCTTTGGAAGCCTTTGCCATCGTAGTGTGGTCGTTAGCGTTTGTGTTGTTCCTTGTAGAGTTGGCACTTCCATGCCCTCTGTGTCGCCGGGATGTAAAAGACTGATCCACCGGTTGTAATAAATGTGTTACCAGCCTCCTGGGACTGGTATTTGTGTCACATTTAGTCACCTCTGATGAGGGGACGCTTCAGGTGGTATCAGAGCCGTAGGTTGGCCGTAGGACGCGACCCCTAGGATACGAGACCTCCTCTAGCCCTCTCTAACCTTTCCTTTGCTGAGCTCATCTTTTCCCAAACCCTTACCTTGATCCTTGCCTGATTCCAGATGGCTAACCCAGAATGGAACGGAGGAGTCTGCCCCGTCCAGCCTGGCCTCCCTAACCTGCTGCTACTCAGCTTAGAGCGCGTCGGAGTAAGGGATCCGCTGGAGTTTGTCTATCGGGAGTACAAACGCTACGGCACCCTTCAGTGTAAGGTGCTGATCTTCGTGGGAAGAAGCACGCTCTACCCCGACATAGAACCTTGGTTCGTCTCCGCCACTGGGTTTCGCTTCGCCGACACCTACCCAAAGGCTGCTCGGAAGGCCCTACGACGTCTACGAGTGGTTTATAGGCAGCACCTCAGAAGGACTCCAATGGGATTTTTCCCACCCTCCAGAGGTAGAGGACGCTCGTGGATTGATCGCATGAGAGGACTAGAACGAGAAGAAGAAGACCTAGAAGAGGCAGTTTCCCACCTGTCTATCTACCTCAATGGCCTAGACCACCTCTACCAGGAGTAAGCCCAGCAACTGAAGCAACAGATTGACAGAGCGGAAAGAGCGGAGAAAAGGGTAGAACTGCAAAGGATAAAGACAACAATGGCGGAAGTTGAACTACACAACATGGAGCGAGATTACCTTAGGGAAAGGGAACGTTCTGAGATGTTCCACAAAAATCTATGGGATGAGCTCCATAGGGAACGTAGAAGGAGAGGAGAAGAAGCTGATTTGGATGAAGAAGAACCCGAAGAAACTCATTGGGACAAAGGGACCCAGACCGAGGACGTGATACTGGAGAAAGACCTCCCACCGAAGAAGCGTCGCATTCAGCTAGAGGAAGAATCACCAAGAGGATAAGACTAGGATGTCTAGGCTAGAGCTGTGTTCTAGTAATAATAAGTGTACCCCGAGGAGTGTACCCCAACCTTGTTACTAAATAAAGCTATCTACCTTTTGTACCCTATCACAACCTGTTCAACTCTACCCTTGTTTTCAAATGGCGGAAGATGGATGGACCCAAGGCGTGTGCCAGGAGGAGCCTGGTTTTGCTCGCCTTCTTATCAACTCCCTGGAGCGCCTCGGTATCACTGAGCGCCCTAGGTACTACAACAGAGAGTACGAGCAACTCGGCACTCTTCACTGTAGGGTGGGCCTCTCCGTCGCTAGAAGCAACCGCCACACCAACATCGAGCCATGGCGCGTGACCGCCACAGGGTTTCGACACCAAGACACCTATCCTTTGGCCCTCAGGAAAGCCCTCCGCTACCTGTGTCGGATCTATGAGGAACACCTCGTCCCCACACCGATGAGGTATTTTCCTCCCACCATCAGAACCCCAGTTTGGCAAGCCCGCATGAGAAACCTGGAACGACGCCGCCATCAAGAAGACCTGCTGTACCACATAGTTGCCTACCTCGTCTCCCTGGACAAACTTTTTGATAACCAAGCCAAGCTCTTGAGGGAGCAAATCAGTCGGGCCGAGCAAGCTGAAGTCACAGTGAGGATGCACCAAGTTTGAGTGGCTCAAGCGGAAGCAAGGACCACAGCTGCCATAAGCAGTGAAGCTGTTGCTCATGAAAGCCTCAGGCGGATCCAAGACCAGTGCATGCAAGAATGGACCAACAGCGGAACACCCATTCCAGCCATTGGAGAAGCACAAGGTGCTTGGGACACCCCTTGTAGGATGGGGAGGAACTATCGAAGTCCCGCCAACACCACCAGTAGTCACTGAACCACCAACGACGACCGCTGAAGCCGCAGCACAGCCCCAAGAAAATGGAAACCCCGAGGGCGAAAATAACGACGAGCTGCTCATTCCGCTGGAAGAGCACTCAACCCCAGAAGAAGGCTCTCCCCGCGAGTAGCATACCCCTATTGCCTTGACCCAGGGTTTGAAGCCGTGACTGGTCCGAGTTTAGAGTCGTACCCTTAGCTCTTGTCGTACTGAGTCGTGTAGTGTGCCCGCGTAGGGTCAGTCGCGTAGTCGGGATGTATCCTCCTCACTTGTTTGTAATAAAAACTTGTCTGTGCTTGTTTGTTGCTATGTGCTTGTTGTGTGCTTGCCGGCAGGAATAGACCCTGCCTTTTTCAAAAAGAAAACTGATATAATCCACTAAAACATCACATAAAGGCTAGATCTCTTAGAAAACCCGCTCCTTTACAGATGGTTTCCAGGTGCCCTGTTAGGACCCACCAAGGCTCTGGTCGGATGGACGCTGAAGGATCGCAAGCCGATCGAAGGGAGCGTCTTAACGATCAGGAAGTAAACCAAGACGAAGATGGAGGAGAGAACGTTGTCCTGCCGCCGCCACCCCCTCCCATTGAATTGGCACAAGTTTTGGCCAATCAGACTGTCCTGATGGAGGCCATTTTCAACGCCGTCAACTGCCCAAGGCCCCGAGTTCTGGGCATGAACGTGAAGCTGATAGAGTTCCTCAGGACGAAGCCGCCCACTTTTGGCGGGTCGGTGAATCCCTTGGATGCTGATGACTGGCTGAGAGCCATTCTGAGGGAACTGGAGCCCTTCAACTGTGAGGACCGCGACAAGGTTCTCCTGGCAGCTCACCGGGACAGCCCTAGCCTGGTGGGAGAACTACTGCGCAGCAGCCAAGGATCCCTCCGCCATCACCTGGGATGAGTTTGTGGAAGAGTTCCACCGCTACCACATCCCAGAGGCCACACTAAAGCGAAAGGCAGATGAGTTCCGTGAACTCTGCCAAGGCAACATGTCCGTGGAAGAGTACACGTACCAGTTCATAGAGCTGGCTCGCTATGCCCCCGAAGAAGTGGACAAAGACTCCAAGAAACAGGAGATGTTTAAGAAGGGACTGACTCCGGAACTGAGGACCCTGCTTACCCCTCAGATCTACCCGGACTTCAACACCCTCATGAACATGGCCATACTCACAGAGAGAGCGAGGGCAGAGATAAAGAAAGAGAACAAGCGCAAGTTTATGGAGCACAAGGCCAAATAGCTGGAGCGGTCCTAGAGGCCGAGAAACTTCGGACACCCCATGTCCAGGTTCCAAGCTCCCATGCAATACAGAACCCAGTCCCAAGCCACGGGCTCGCAAGACCCCAGAACCCAGTTCAAGCCCTACAACAACCAGAGCGCCATGAAGCCCCCACAGAACAACACCAGCCAGGTCACTGCCAACAACAACAACAGCTCCCGAGTGTGTTTCAACTGCCGCGAAACCGCCAACTGCCCATATGCCAAGAAGCCAACCGCTACCACCTACTCCAACTCGGTGAACGGGCCAAGGCCACTCGTGTCTGGAGCCAACTGCATGCCGGTGCGTAGCAACAACAACTTCGGCAACAACAACATCAACCAGCAGATGAGGCAGCCCCAGCAGTCTTATGGACGAGCCCGCTTCAACCACATCAACGCACAGGAGGCGCAAGAAGCACAAGGCATAGTGCTCGGTGAGTTCCTGGTCAGCTCAGTCTTGGCAACCATATTATTTGATTCGGGAGCATCGCAGTCATTCATATCCTCAAGTTTTGTGGAAAAGCATAGCATACCCACAATACTAAAAGCACCCCTATTACTCGAACGCCCGGAGGTGACATCAAGTGTCAACTGGGATGCCCCCGGGTAAGGATCATTTTAAGTGGGGTAGAGTTCCTAGCGGACTTGGTAGTACTGAAGTCCAAGGGAATATATGTGATCCTTGGGATGGATTGGATAAGCCAACACCATGGCCTTATAAGTTGTGCTGATAAAGTAGTGCACCTAACCAACCCAGACGGGATACAAGTGACCTACCACACCCGAGGACACAGGCCAGACATAATGGTTTTCAACATGGAAGCCAAGTTCATAGAGGATGTCCCAGTAGTACGAGAGTACCCAGATGTGTTCCCCGAAGAACTCCCCGGAATGCCACCAGATAGGGATATAGAGTTCGTCATCGACCTTATTCCCGGAACCTCTCCCATAGCCAAGAGACCGTATAGGATGGCAGCCCCTGAGTTGGCAGAATTGAAGAAGCAGCTAGGAGAACTCCAGCGAAGCGGGTTCATAAGACCAAGCTCATCACCCTTGGGAGCTCCAGTTCTTTTTGTGGAAAAGAAGGATAAGAGCATGAGGATGTGCGTGGACTATCGCTCGCTGAACGAAGTCACTATCAAAAACAAGTACCCTCTCCCCAGAATAGATGATCTATTTGACCAGCTGAAAGGAGCCAAGTATTTTTCGAAGGTGGGTCTAAGGTCAGGGCACCACCAACTCAAGATTAGGGAAAGTGACATCCCTAAGACCGCCTTTGTCACCCGTTATGGGCAGTATGAGTTCACAGTGATGTCCTTTGGACTCACCAACGCACCAGCATACTTTATGAACCTCATGAATAAGGTGTTCATGGAAGAGCTGGACAAGTTTGTCATAGTCTTCATTGACGACATACTTGTTTACTCCAAGAGTGTGGAAGAACATGAGCAGCATCTCCGAGTAGTACTGGGGAAATTGAGGGCACACAAGCTGTATGCTAAGTTCAGCAAGTGTGAGTTCTGGCTGGAGAAAGTATCTTTCCTTGGGCATATTCTGACTGCGGAAGGAGTAGCAGTAGACCCCGGGAAAGTTGAAACAGTCTCCAACTGGCAACAACCGACCAATGCAAGCGAGATCAGAAGCTTTCTTGGTTTAGCAGGGTACTATCGGAGGTTTATTGAAGGATTTTCCAAGATTGCTCGGCCCATGACAGAGTTGCTCAAGAAGGAGAAGAAGTTCAACTAGACCGAGTCGTGCGAGAAAAGTTTCCAGGAGTTGAAAAGAAGATTGACCACAGCCCCAGTGCTGACCTTGCCAGATATCCAATGGGACTTTGTCGTGTATTGCGACGCCTCCCGACAAGGGTTGGGATGTGTTCTCATGTAAGATGGGAAAGTAGTGGCATATGCTTCCGCCAGCTCAAACCCCATGAGCAGAATTATCCCAGCCATGATTTGGAGTTTGCAGCCGTGGTGCATGCACTTAAGATTTGGAGACACTACCTGATTGGGAATAAGTGCGAGATCTATACCGATCATAAGAGCCTAAAGTACATCTTCACCCAGCCCGACCTGAACCTAAGGCAAAGAAGGTGACTAGAGTTAGTCAAAGACTATAACCTAGAAATTCACTACCACCCAGGGAAAGCCAATGTAGTAGCAGATGCCCTAAGCCGGAAATCCTACGAGAAGGCAGCACCCAAGAGTACCCAGTTGCAAGAGGAAATGGCACAACTCAACGTGCACATTGTTCCCCAAGGCTACGTCCGCCAACTGAGTGTCCAGCCTACCCTAGAGGAGAAGATCTGGAAGGCCCAGGAAACCGATGATAATCTGATGAAGATCCGCAAGCATACAGGAGAGAATAAGGCCCCTGACTTTAGAGTGGATGATCAGGGCACACTGTGGTATAAGAATAGGTTATGCGTGCCTGAGGGCGGAGATTTCCGACAGACCATCATGGATGAGGCCCACAACTCGGCATATTCCATTCACCCGGGATCCACCAAGATGTACATGGACATAAAACAGAAGTATTGGTGGAATGGAATGAAAGCAGACATTGTCCGGTTCGTCGCCCACTGTGATACTTGTCAGAGGATTAAAGCTGAGCACCAGAAACCCGCAGGACTGTTGCAGCTCTTACCCATCCCAGTATGGAAATGGGACGAAATAGGCATGGACTTTGTAGTAGGTTTGCCAAAGACTCAGAAAGGACATGATTCCATATGGGTGATAGTGGACCGACTCACTAAGGTCGCTCACTTTCTACCCGTACGGACCACTTATGGAGGAGAGAAGTTGGCAAAACTCTACATAGAGAACATAATGAAACTGCATGGAGTGCCTAGCAGGATAGTCTCAGATGGAGGGACCCAGTTCACCTCTAGATTTTGGAAGAGCTTGCATAAAGCCATGGGTAGCAAGCTGGATTTCAGCTCAGCGTATCACCCGCAGACAGATGGACAGACCGAGAGGGTAAACCAAATTCTAGAAGACATGTTGAGAGCATGCATCCTCACATATGGCAAACACTGGGAACAGAGCCTACCGTATGCGGAATTCTCCTACAACAACAGCTACCAAGCCAACCTAGGAATGTCGCCGTTTGAAGCCTTATACGGGAGGAAGTGTAGGACACCCTTGATGTGGTCAGAAGTAGGAGAACGTGCCCTGGTTGGGCCCGCACTTATAAAGGAAGCCGAAGAGCGAGTAGCCGACATCCGAGAAAAGTTGAAAGCCGCTCAATCCCGACAGAAGAGCTACGCAGACAAGAAGAGGCGTGAAGCAAGCTTCAATCCGGGAGATTTCGCTTACCTCAAGGTTTCACCTATCCGAGGGACTCGAAGATTTCAGGTGCACGGAAAGTTGGCCCCTCGGTACATTGGACCGTATAAAGTACTAAAGAGGGTCGCAGCAGTAGCATATCGGTTGGAGCTACCAGAAGAGATGTCAGACATACACCCAGTGTTTCATGTCTCCTAGCTACGCAGATGTTTGAAGGTCCTCGAAGAAAAGCGAGTACCGGTAGAGACCATCGATCTACAGCTAGACCTTAGGTACCAGGAAGTGCCCGTCAAGATTTTGGACACAGTGGTCAAAAGAACAAGAACATCAGAAGTACGGGTGTGCAGAGTTCAATGGAGCAGACACGGAGTAGAAAAAGCCACGTGGGAACGAGAGGACGCGTTGAAGAAAGAATTTCCTCACCTGTTCGAAACCTAGCCAAATCTCGAGGGCGAGATTCATTTTAAGTGGGGTAGGTTTGTAACGCCCGGGTTTTTAGCTCCTAATAAATCACCTAATAAATCACGCGCGTCTTCAAAACTTTCCCACTGAGCTCATTTAACCCCCTCCGAAACCACAGTCAATTCTTTTCCCTTCGGCGCGCGTGCCGCAAATCCCGCCAGCACCACCTGCGCTCGGGCCGTCGCCCATCGCATGCCACCCCAGCACCACGGTCGGCCACCACGCCGGGAATCCCGCGCACGCCGCAGTCCTGCCGCCGGTCCGCCTCGCCATCACCGCCGTCCCGAAAATCTCGCGGACGCCCGAAAAACCAGAAAACCCCGCAAAAACCCTTCCCCTAATTTCCCGAGAAATTCTCCTATTTTTCCCAAGCTCTTTCCATTTTTTCATATTTCTTTCTCCTTTTCCTTCCTACCTTTTCCCTTTTTCCTTTGCTTTTCCCCTTTTCTTTTCTTCCTTTCCTTTATTTTCCTTTCCTTCCTTCTCCCTCCTTCAGCAAGCTGCGCCTGGCGCCCGTTGCCTTCCCCTGCGCCGCTCCTCTCCTGGCTCGTGCGCTTGGCGCTGACCGCGCCGGCCCCTTTCCACTCCCGCACGCCACCCGGTCTCCCCCCGCAGCAGCAACACGCGTGCGCGCCGGCCGCCTCGCCGCGCCCTGCACGCGCCGGATGCTGACCACGCCGCGGGACGCGCGCCACATGGAGTTGACCGACGTGACACGTGAAGGACCGATACGGCGAACCAGAGAGGGGGGGGAGTGAATGGGAGCCGATAAAAATTCTTCTCGAAGGAGATGAAAACTCCAACAAGACGAACGCGGCTTCCAACACACGTCTCCGACTCACTACCAAGGTTGGTCAAGCCCACGTAGCCACTGGAGTGCCACTGGACCTAGGAACCAACACACCACCTTCCGACTCGAGAAACGCAGCGGAAAAACCAAACCTCGAGTCTACAGACCCACACCGGTCAGACCGGTGAGCACCACCGGTCAGACCGGTCCCTGCTGGTGAAACTGAGCAACTTCCACTAAGTGGCTCTACACCGGTCAGACCGGTGAGACACACCGGTCAGACCGATGGCGACCGAAAGCCCCCAAGGCACCAAACAGCCAACCGACCACCAAACGGATCCAAACTCGAAACAACAAGACCACGGGACAACAACGAACACACCAAGACGTTCACCCGAGCAAAATCCCACAAGGGCTTGCACCGGTCAGACCGGTCAAGAGCACCGGTCAGACCGGTGTAGCCTAGGCAACCTCGGGATGAACAAAGCACCCGCGGTCAACTCCCCCAAATTCAAATCTCGATCTCCCGAATCGCTCCACGGACTTGAACAAGACTTTGGGGATATCATGAACACCTCATGAGGAGTTCATAGCCAAGTTTAATCCCACCAAAACTCGTCCAAAAAGGAGGAATCGAAGAAATCCCGCCGAAAGCACTTCCAACCCAAGAACTCAAGAAAACCCCAAAATCGAGTACTTTTACTCACGGATTTGGGAGGGGAATCACAGCCCAAAGAACCACAAAGGGTTCCCACAAATTTCCCCCATCAAGTCCCCAAGAGAAAAGCCCCAAAAACACCCCAAAGAAATCACGAAGAGAGGGCTCCGAAAATCACCACCAAGAACAACCGGGGAAAACACATCCAAACCTTGAGGAACCACGCCGAATCATCTATACATGAAACAAAGGTTCGTACAAGGTCTAGCAAGCCGCCCGATCATCCATCCCTCTCTACAAGATCTCTCCGTGAAGCTCTCTTGCTAGTCCTAAGGAAAACCTAGAGAAAATAGGTGGAAAATAGGAAAACTAATGAGCTAGGGTTCCAAGAGTTGGCTGCCATCCTCTCACCTCTTGGCTTATATGGAGGCAACCGAATGTCTAAAATGCCCTTCTCTACTAACTAGGGATACAAGCCCCTCAAGGGCGGATTTGGAATTCTTGATGTCTTCACCATCGGACGGATGCCCGCGACCGCACCCTCGCGTAGCCTCGACGCAAGCGATGCGATTCCGACGCGTGTCCTCCGCTTCGAAGATTCCGGACCGCGTCGTCGCACACGGCCGACCGGTGCTCCTCACCGCCGACCGGTCCCCACCGGTCGACCGGTCGACCCACCGGTCGACCGGTCCGGTGCCGCCGCACCTCCGTCTTCGCTTCTCCGGTCTTGGCTTTGTGGATCAACCAAGGAACCCGGTGGTTTTCTCGGTGAACCACCGAAACCCCGCGAACTCGGTGTAGCCTCCGCCAATCTCCACTCATGACTTGGCTCCCATGTAGTCCCGGCTCGACCTTGGTTTTGAGGCTCAACGAAGAAACCGTCCACGACTTCATCTTGCTGTTCATGCCACCATGCGGCACGCACTTGACCCCCGCTGGCCACTGAGTCCCTCGAACGAAGCCTACTTGTCTTCTCCACACCTGGAGGCCTCACCGGCAACGACCTTTCGCGCTTGTTCTTCACCTGCACCAACACGAGTCAAGCCGCAACCTGCACCTGCAATACTTAGCCAAGAATCAGTCCACACAACGTTGTCAATCACTCATCACACAAGGAAGCGACCATCCACCGGTCCTTGAACCACACATGGTCCTCAATCTCCCCCTTGATGAGTGCGTTGACAACACCCACACGAAAGTAACAAGAGAGAAAAGAAAAAGAAAAGAAACGAACAAAAAGAAACTCCAACAAGCGATCGAAAGCCAAACAAAGGCAAAGAGCAAGATCACTTGAAGAAGACAAGTCTCGGACCCCTTAGGCAAGGGCAACGGCTCGACACATCCAAGACAAAGCAAAGCTCAAGCAAAGAGCACAAACCACCGAAACAAAGCTCGAAAACTCTCAAAGAGCTCCCCCTGCACACATGCAAACTCCCCCTGAACCAATGCAATTCCCCCTGGACGAATGCATGCAAGAAACCACATGAAACAGGGCAGCGCAAAGAACTTCAGCTCACACCGGTCGACCGGTCATCACCACCGGTCGACCGGTGCCCAACATATGTACAGGGACCAGCACTCACACCGGTCGGACCGGTGCTCATCACCGGTCGACCGGTGTACAACAGAGCCCGAAATGGCTCGAAACCACTCGAAAACCTTCTAAACGCGTCCAACAAGCCATTTCAAGCTCAAAATTCTCCCCCTTGTTGGCAATGCATGAATCAAGCCAAAAATGCAAAACTTTCAACCTAGAGCTTCTCAAATATACAAGATTCAACAAAGAATGCTACACATGTCCAAATGAGCAAGTTAGATACTCTACGGCTTCGTATCGATCTCAACTACATGATCACCAAGTTTCACAACCATTGAACGAAGCTAAGATGGATTTTGGCAATTTTGCGAAAAACTTGCCTCTCATGAGCAAAGTCCTAAACATGATCAAAGCATATCAAAATGGCAAAGCCACACAAACTTCATGCTAGGACAACCATTCTAATCATAAGACCATCACAAACACCCACAAGCACCTCATGTCATGTCAAAGCCACCGAGCCATGTGCCTACTTCTATGTATGAGACTTCTCATTGGTAGGCATCATGCAACGGTTTAGCACCCAAAGCAAATTAAATTCAGCACATATGACATGGGAGCATATTTTTCAAGCATTTTTCATTTCATTTTCAGATTTGTAAATGGTACATGAAATGTCTTTGCGACAAAAAGGAACTTATGCTCCTCCACAAGATAAATCAAGAGGGCTAAACATTCATGATGGCAAATGAGCCTTTGGCTCCATATGATCAATAAACTAGCTATCCAACCACAAATTTAGCATAGCAAGGCCACAAAAACATGTCAAGAGCATGTAAAGGCATTTACACATGAGAGAGCATACATGTGACATTTTTCAAAAACATAGCTATCACCCATGGATTATTCATCAAGATCATCAAGAGCTAAGCCAAACTAACCGTAGCATACCAAACAAGCTCACAAAGACATATATCTCATTCCATGGTGAACAATGTATATGAGAGAAGCTTTTCCTAACCAATGCATATGATACAAAATGCATGCAATCTAAGATACAAGGATGCCTATACATCATGTTACATATGCCATGCCAAAATGCAAGAAATGCATAAATGAAAAGCTATACATATGCTACAAGCCGGCTCCTCGAGGGGAGGCAAAACGGGCTCGACACCACCAGCAAAAGAGAGCTCCCACACACCCAACTCAAGAAATCAAACACACACCGAGTTCCCCCCGCAAACGAGTGAAAGTTGCTTGATCTAGGGGTTTGGTGAAAATATCGGCTAGTTGGTCATGTGTGGGTACATGGATCAAAGCTATCTTTCCTTTCTCAACATTGTCTCTCAGAAAATGATACCTCACTTCTATGTGCTTGGTTTTGGAATGGAGCACTGGGTTCTTTGCAACGCTTATGGCACCGGTGCTATCACATTGAAGTGGGACATGGGTATACTCCTCACCAAAGTCACTCATGGTGTAGGTGATCCAAAGGAGCCGAGAACAACAACTAGCGAGCGGCAACATACTCGGCTTCGGCCGTGGATTGAGCAACACTCGACTGCTTACGAGAAGACCAAGACACCAACGAAGAACCCAAAAACTGGCAAGTCCCAGAAGTGGACTTCCTATCCAACCGACACCCGGCAAAATCCGCGTCTGAAAAACCATGAAGCGCCAACGAAGAGGACGCGGAGTACCAAAGGCCGAAGTCGGGAGTGTGACGCAAGTACCTGAAATTTCACTTCACTGCTTGCCGATGCGAAGTCCTCGGAGACGCTTGAAAACGAGCGCACAGACACACCGAGAACTGTATGTCCGGCCTCGTCGCCGTCAAGTAGAGGAGTGACCCGATCATGCTCCGGTACTCCTTCTGGTCCACGTGTTCACCTTCCTCGTCCGCATCAAGAGCTGTAGTCGTACTCATCGGCGTCGCCATAGCCTTGGAGTCCTCCATCTTGAACTTCCGCACAATGTCCTTGGTGTACTTAGCTCCGGTGCACAAATGTTCCTTCCTTTGATTGCTTGATTTGTAGCCCGAGGAAGAACCGCAACTCACCCATCATACTCATCTCAAACTCCCCGCTCATATCATCCGCAAACCTCGCAACAAGAGAGTTAGACGAGCCACCAAAGACAATATCATCCACGTACACCCGCACAATCGGGATATCTCCGCCCCCGCCTCGGGAAAAACAAGGTCCGATCGACCTTCCCCATCTCAAAGCCTCTCGCAAACAAGAACCCCCTCAACCTCGCCATACCAAGCTCTAGGCTCCCGCTTCACCCCATACGCCGCCTTCCTCAACTTGTACACCCGGTGGGGGTACCTCTCACTCTCAAACCCCGTGAGGTCGCCTAACATACACTTCTTCCTCCAACACTCCATTCGAAAAGCACTCTTCACATCCATTTGGTGCAACTTGAACCCTTTAGCCACGAGAAAAGGCTAGAAGGATCCTAATCGCCTCCAAACGGGCTACGGGAGCAAAGGTCTCCTCGTAGTCGATCCCCTCCTTCCGACCGAACCCCCGGGCAACAAGTCTCGACTTGTTCCTCACAACCTCACCCTTCTCTCCCTCTTTGTTTTTCCACACCCACTTGGTACCAATCGGCTTACACCCTGGGGGAGGGTCAACCAACTCCCACACCTGATTCCTCTCAAAGTTCTCCAACTCCTCATGCATCGAGTTAACCCAATTGTGATCAGATAGTGCGTGTCCAATGTCTTTGGGCTCGAAAGAAGCAACAAATGCAGCATGAGCAAAATGGGAATTGTTTCAAACCCTCGACCGTGTAGTGCGTTCATTCATGTCGCCGATGATCCTCGAAGCTGGGTGATCCACCTGAACTCGCCGGGGAGGTTCTCGCCTCGAAGCTACCTCCCCCTCAACATCAGCTTCTCCTCGTTCTTGATTTGTCGTCGTAGGTGTAGTAGATGGTCCATCCATCATCGTAGTCGAAGTAGTGGGTACATGTTCAGCCGGGGGCACCGCACCACCATCCTCATCATCACCATGTTCATGCTCCTCCTCCTGAAAGATCTCCTCGCCAAGCTCATCATCACCTGCACACTCAAAAACAAGCTGACTACGTGGCTCTGTCTCGTCGAAGGTTACCTCGCAAGTCTCCACGATTTGGTTAGTTTCAAGATTGAGCACACGATATGCTCTAGAATGAGATGCATAACCAAAGAAAATGCCATCGACGGACCTAGCGTCAAACTTATCCAACTTCCCCGCCTTTCTTCGAATGAAACACTTGCAACCAAAGACATGGAAGTGACTCACCTTGGGTGTGCGACCATGCATCAACTCATAGCATGTCTTCTTCTTGTGCACTCGAGGTATATCCCGTTCGACACATAGCACGCGGTATTCACCGCCTCAGCCCCAATACCTCCTCGGAGTCCTATGCTCATCAAGCATCGTCCGAGCCATCTCTCACAAGGTCCTCGTTCTTCCTTTCCACAACACCATTCCGGGGAGGCGTATACGGACTCGAAAACCGGTGCTCAAGACCCAAGTCATGACAAAAGGTTTCAAAACGAGAGTTCCCGAATTCCGAGCCATTATCACCGCGGATAGCTCGTATGGCATCTCTCTCGTGCCTCTCGTTCCTCAACCTCAAGACTAGATCTCGAACAAAACCAAACGTCTCCCCCTTATCCTCGAGAAAGAACACCCACGCATACCGAGAATAGTCGTCCACCACAACAAGGACATACCACTTCCCACCCGCGAGATCGCACACGAGCCGGGCCAACAAGGTCCATATGGAGCAGCTCGCATGGACGCTCGCTCATCACATCGGTGAGAGGCGGGTGAGAAGAGGCCACCATCTTGGCATGCCTACACGGAGCACACACCAACTCTTTCTCAAGCCTCAACCGTGGCAATCCTCGGACCAAATTGAGTTTACTCAAGCGAGACAAAAGGTCAAAGCTCAAGTGACCCAACTTCCTATGCCACTTCCACAATTCACTCGAAGAACCAGCCAAGAAACAACGCTCCACACCCGAAGACTGAGAAAAATCAGCACGAAACACCTGACCCTCGGGAACGACCATACAAACAAGGTCCCCTCGAGAGTCCACAATCCGAGAACCACCCGGGCCGAAACAACACCTCAAAGCCCTCATCCAACAACCGGGACACGTAAAGCAAATTGTACCCCGCCGATTGAACAAGAGCAACACGCCTCGCAGTGATCTTGTCACTCACTTTTATCTCACCTTCTGAAAGCACACGCCCACGCCCATTGTCCCCAAAGGTGATGTACCTCTTCGTCACCACCGGGACGAGACTTGAGAACCACCCCCTGTCTCCGGTCATATGCCTCGAACAACCGGAGTCAATCAACCAAATGTTCTTCAAGTCTCCCACCTGAAATTCAAAAATAGGCACGTGAGCGAACAAACGACTCACCACTGGGTTAGTACCAAAGGAGGAAAACCAGTGCCGAGCCATTTGCTCGAAAGTGGGGTTAGCACCAACCAAAGCATCTCTCCTACCAAAACTACCTCCACGAACACCACCACGGTAACCACCCCGAGGGAACCACCCCTCTCTCGCCCGGAGGAGGACCAAAACCACGCAAGAAAGCCCGTGGAACGTCCTTCCTCTCCAACTCAACGCCACGACTCCTCCAATCTCCGTATTGAGCACGAGGAGGAGAACGCCTAGCAACCGACCACCCGCACCCTTTCCAGCCCCAACCACCGAACCACGACCACCGAAACAACCCTCGCACCCGTACGAGCTCGAAACCCGAACATCCGTCCGTCTGTGCCCGCACCGGTCCGACCGGGCCCCACACCGGTCCGACCGGTGTGACCTCGGACAGCGCACCACCTCGCAGCCTTCTTCTCTCCCCAAGCCCGAACTCGTCCTCACAATCGCCTTGCCCCCGGGCATCCGCATACGAGGCTCAAGTACACCATCGGAAGGGTGGTACTTGTCCTTGTTAGCCCACTCCTTCTTCATTCTCTCCTCTCGCTTCCTCTTGAAGCAAAACTCCTCCTTATGGCCATCTCTCCCACAATAGCCACAATGGAACCTCACAATCTTAGGCTTTGGCTTGGGATGCGGCTGCTCACTTGGTTTCTCTCCACTCAAACCCTCCACCGGTTTTTCTCCACTAGCCTTCTCACTCTCCTTCCCAAAGAACACTTTCCCCGAAGTGCTCACAAACTTGATAGGCTTTTGTAGGTCATTTGTGGGTGTAGGAAACACGGGTGGAGCTGGGGTTGTGTCTAGTCGGTTCCTTAGATGGTTAGGTTTTGGGGGGAAATCATTTTTGTGGTGGGTTTTTGGTGGCTCCGGGATATTCTCTCCACTTCCCTCACCAACCTTGTTTGCTCCAAGCCCCTCACCATCTTGCCTCTTGAAGGCCTCGATCATCATCCTCAACTGAGGCTCATGACCGGACAACCAACCCATCAACTTCCTCAAATCATCATTCTCATCCTGCAAACGATCAACATAATGTGCAAGCTCCAAATTTTTCAATGCATGCATTTCACAGGTAGAGCAAGATGTGGGCATGGGTTCCTTCAATTTAGCCTCAAGCGAACTAGTGTAAGCATGCATCTCATCAATCTTAGCATGCAAAACAGGACAAGAAGTGCAAGCACCTAGCAAAGCAGGTCTAGACTTAAGCTCAACCACTTCAACCCTAAGCACATCTAGTTCCTCACACTTGGAGGCATGCTTCTCCTTAAACAAAGCAAGATCAGCAAGGAATATGGAGCAATCAGCACAATCATTCTCATCAGAAATAACAGGGCTAGCCTTAAGCGAATCAATCTCAAGCTTGCTATCAAGCACCTGTGTCTCTAGCTCAGCCACTCTAGTCCTAGCATCCTCGAGTGAAGCCCTAAGCTCTTTCCTCATTTTCTTGGCCTCTCTAAGCATGTCATCACGGTTATCAAGCAAAGAGCCAAGCCTCTCATTCTCCCCGGCGCAAGAAGGGAAGTTCATCACGCACCTCGTCGTCGGACTCGCAGTCCGAGTCGCTCCGTGTGCTCTTCTTGCCGCTCGGAGCTCAACGCCATGGTGCGAAGCCATCTCTCGCGAAGCGGCTCAGCCCCGCTCGGGTTCTTGGACGACTTCTTGTTCTTGCGGCGATCTCCCTCGTCTTCGCTCGCCGCTCGAGCTCGAGGTGGAGTACGCGGAACCGGAGTCGACGTCGCTCGCTCCAACCATCGCTCGGGCCTTGCCTCGGCCCTCCTTCTTCCTCGATCGTCGCTCGTCCTTGTACTTGTTCTTGTGCTTGCTCTTGTGGTCGCGCCTCGAACGGTACTTGCCATCGTTCATCCTCGGCTTGTGCTTGTAGCTGTCCTTGTTCTCGGCCTTCTCCGGCAGTCGGCGACGAAGTGTTCCGGCTTGCCGCACTGGAAGCAAGTCCTCGTGTTCCTCATGTTCACGCGGTTCTCGTGCAGCCTCTCGAACCGCCTCGTCAACCGCCGGCTCGTCCTCTCCAAGGTCATCAAACTCCTCATCCGGCATAGACATCAAAGAGGAAAACGAGAACATCCCGGTGGATGGGTTAGAGTTAGTCTTTCCTTTGGAACCACCAACGAGGGCAAGACTAGGGGAATCGGCCGCTCCCTCGAGCTTGGCGCTCATGCCCCTATCCACCTCGGCCGACTTGAGCTTCGAGAACAGTCTCGTTCACCGTCGAGTATCATACCTCTCCGACTCGACTATGGCCTCGAACTTTCCGCCCCATATCGTACGATCCAAAGAGTGTAAGAGCTTGACCGCTCTATCATGATCATCGTACGGGAGCACGTCCACATTGGCCCTCATGTTGTTCACCACCACCGTGAACCTCTCGAAACAAGGCATCGATGGACTCACCGGGGAGATGAGTGAAGTTCTCGTACTCTCTCCGTAGGTCGCATACAACCGTGCTCGAACACCGGGCGTTCCCAACATGAGCCTCCTTCAACACCGCCCAAATCCTACAAGCCAAGTGCTCGGTGAGCACCCGATCGAACTCGGCCGACACAAAGCACGAAACAAGTAGTCGACCGCCTTATTGTTGGCGTCGAATCCGTCCCTCGACCCCCGGAGCAAGGAAATCCATCGGCCGGACATAGCTTGTGTCCACCGTGACATCCCAAAGCAGCTGACCCTTTCCGCGGAGGAACGCACCCATCCGCTTGCTCCACATCTGGTAGTTCTTGCCATCGAAGTGTGGAGGACCCGAACCCCATTCCTGGTACGCCATCCTTGGATCTTAGACTGGTTAGAGTCAACAAAGACCCGAACCGGCTTTGATACCACTTGAAGGACCGATACGGCGAACCAGAGAGGGGGGGAGTGAATGGGAGCCGATAAAAATTCTTCTCGAAGGAGATGAAAACTCCAACAAGACGAACGCGGCTTCCAACACACGTCTCCGACTCACTACCAAGGTTGGTCAAGCCCACATAGCCACTGGAGTGCCACTGGACCTAGGAACCAACACACCACCTTCCGACTCAAGAAACGCAGCGGAAAAACCAAACCTCGAGTCTACAGACCCACACCGGTCAGACCGGTGAGCACCACCGGTCAGACCGGTCCCTGCTGGTGAAACTGAGCAACTTCCACTAAGTGGCTCTACACCGGCGGACCGGGAGACACACCGGTCGGACCGATGGCGACAGAAAGCCCCCAAGGCACCAAACAGCCAACCGACCACCAAACGGATCCAAACTCGAAACAACAAGCACCACGGGACAACAAGCGAACACACCAAGACGTTCACCCGAGCAAAATCCCACAAGGGCTTGCACCGGTCAGACCGGTCAAGAGCACCGGTCAGACCGGTGTAGCCTAGGCGACTCGGGATGAACAAAGACCCGCGGGTCAACTCCCCCAAATCCAAATCTCGATCTCCCGAATCGCTCCACGGACTTGAACAAGACTTTGGGGATATCATGAACACCTCATGAGGAGTTCATAGCCAAGTTTAATCCCACCAAAACTCGTCCAAAAAGGAGGAATCGAAGAAATCCCGCCGAAAGCACTTCCAACCCAAGAACTCAAGAAAACCCCAAAATCGAGTACTTTTACTCACGGATTTGGGAGGGGAATCACAGCCCAAAGAACCACGAAGGGTTCCCACAAATTTCCCCCATCAAGTCCCCAAGAGAAAAGCCCCGAAAACACCCCAAAGAAATCACGAAGAGAGGGCTCCGAAAATCACCACCAAGAACAACCTGGGAAAACACATCCAAACCTTGAGGAACCACGCCGAATCATCTATACATGAAACAAAGGTTCGTACAAGGTCTAGCAAGCCGCCCGATCATCCATCCCTCTCTACAAGATCTCTCCGTGAAGCTCTCTTGCTAGTCCTAAGGAAAACCTAGAGAAAATAGGTGGAAAATAGGAAAACTAATGAGCTAGGGTTCCAAGAGTTGGCTGCCATCCTCTCACCTCTTGGGTTATATGGAGGCAACCGAATGTCTAAAATGCCCTTCTCTACTAACTAGGGATACAAGCCCCTCAAGGGCGGATTTGGAATTCTTGATGTCTTCACCATCGGACGGATGCCCGGCGACCGCACCCTGCGTAGCCTCGACGCAAGCGATGCGATTCCGACGTGTGTCCTCCGCTTCGAAGATTCCGGACTGCGTCGTCGCACACCGGTCAGACCGGTGCTCCTCACCGGTCAGACCGGTCCCCACCGGTCAGACCGGTCAGACCCACCGGTCAGACCGGTCTGGTGCTGCTGCACCTCCGTCTTCGGTTCTCCGGTCTTGGCTTTGTGGATCAACCAAGGAACCCAGTGGTTTTCTTGGTGAACCACCGGAAACCCCGCGAACTCGGTGTAGCCTCCGCCAATCTCCACTCATGACTTGGCTCCCACGTAGTCCCGGCTCGACCTTGGTTTTGAGGCTCAACCAAGAAACCGTCCACGACTTCATCTTGTCGTTCATGCCACCATGCGGCCCGCACTTGACCCCGCCGGCCACCGAGTCCCTCGAACGAAGCCTACTTGTCTTCTCCACACCCGGAGGCCTCACCGCAACGACCTTTCGCGCTTGTTCTTCACCTGCACCAACACGAGTCAAGCCGCAACCTGCACCTGCAATACTTAGCCAAGAATCAGTCCACACAACGTTGTCAATCACTCATCACACAAGGAAGCGACCATCCACCGGTCCTTGAACCACACATGGTCCTCAACACGTCACTGCACGAGCCGTCTCATCACCTGCCGCGTTAGGCCGCGAAGTGACCAAGCGCTGCGCCGAGGAGGGACCTCGCCGGAGTCGTCACGGCGCCATTCAAGGGCCAGCCGCCGCGGCCCACCTTGCCGGATCGCCGCCAAGGTCGTCGGAGAGATTTTTTCCCGGAACCGACCTTCGGCGCCTATAAAAGGACATGCACCACCCCCTCACCGCCCCACACCTCGCCAAGCTAGCTCGCTCTGCCCCCACCGCACCACCATTTGCGCCGCCGCCACCAACCTCTACCGCCGACCGCCGCTTGCCGCGGGACCACCTCCTCAAGCCGTCCCCGACCAAGGTGAGCACCGGAGTAGATGGCCCTCGCCCCCCTCTTCCTTTTCCCCTGTCCCCAGCCACCGTCGGCCCCCAGGCCGCCGGCAATCACCGACGCCAGCAGGGCCAGCCGCACGGTCCACCCCCTGCCTCTGCTCAGTTCGAAGGGATGGGGATGGCTTTTAGCCAATACCCCCATGCCCCTTTTTTCTTTCTACCACAACACCCCTCCCCCTATTTCCCTCCTCCCTTTTTCCAAACTAAACCCTAAAACCTTTAGAGTATTCACCAAACTAAACCTGCCCTTTAACAACTAAACCCCTAGACTATTCTAACCAAACCCCGCTAGGTTTAAATATTATAATTAGGTCCTTTTCTTTTAAATAAAATACTAATAGACCCCTAATTAGCCCTAAAACACCTCCCTTAACCCGTCATTTCATGCACGATTTTAATCCAAATCGCGCACAAAACTTTCTCACACCCGTACCGGGTATACCGCCACACATCCGTCACCCAAAAACCCCTACATAATATTTATTCCCCTATTTCATCTAATTACCCTCCTCGAGCTCAGCCGGAGAAATTGTGTGCGCTTATATTGATTGCATGCTTGCTTGTGTGTGCGCTATAGCCGACGGAGTAAACGAAGGAAGGTACCCCGAGCCGGAGTTTGGAGCCGACTACTGCGAGCAGGAGCCCGAGATCTCGAACGCCGAGCCGGAACTCACCCAAGACTTCGAAGACGGCAAGTTCAACCTCATCCTTTGATGCATGCTTTGGTCCTAGTTTTATAAACATAACCCTATACCCTTTTGTATAAATTGCATATTGTTTTACTGCAAAAACATGGTAGGATAGCCACCCTTGATTGCTATGATTGAACCTTGTTTTGGCCTAAATGAGTGCTTTAAAAATGTGTGAGTGCTTTCAAAATGTGTGAGTGCTTTAAAAATGGAAATGGGATATGTTTGGAAAATGAGTAAAGAACTGGGTAGGCGGGATGGACGTGTGTGTCAGGAGTATGGGTGAGCTCGTACCTGGGTGGTTGAGCATGTTGGGAGTTGTCCATCTTGTCAATTAAGGACCGGGTTGCATGACATCTCACCTGACCCAAATCATAGTACAACCGCTCGACCGTTGTATGTGGCAACGGCTTAGCATAAACCCCACTAGTTAATCTACTTGCCATCAGGTGTGCGGGTGAGCGGCGGGAGACCAAGGAGTAGGGGTACGCTCTGTGTGAGGTACACCCTGGTTATGTGGGATAACCCCTTGGTTGCTCTCGTGATGGCTCGTAGGGTTAGCTAAGGTGGGTAAAAGGCTTTGATAGGATCCGCACCGGCACTAAGGTGTCCGTGTGGCGGTACCCTACTTGTGGGTAAAGATGTACAACCTCTGCAGAGTGTCAAACATATTCGAATAGTCGTGTCCATGGTATTGAATGAGTCACGGTGTGGTCACAAAAACTAGTGTTTGAGTTTGGGATGTTTTCTGGTGTGAGTTATGTCGGTGCGGAATGTGGTCCCGACACTAACCAGCATTAAGCGCCAAGGTCTATCCCTCAATGGTCGATGCCAAGCAATCATAAACACATGGTTTATCCTGGTTCCGACCGAGGGTCGTACGTCCAGCAGTGGTGTGCTCGAGGCACTATATTGCTCAGCACCAAGGGTGCCTGTAGTGGGGCTGCTACAAGCAAGGCGGGAGAGGAAGCGTGGCCTCCAAGTCCCTGGTGAAGTGGCTGAAGATGTTGTGGGAGAATTGGAAAGTGAGTGTGAGGTGTGTCGTATGTTGTCTGTTGTTGTCCCGTGTCGTTCTCTTTTGTCCCCTGCGGCGGGGGACTTCGCCTTCCTTTTATAGGCCAAGGAGAGGGGGAATTACATACATGCCGCACTATTCAGCTATAGGGGGAGGTATAGTGCGCCGCGCGGCAGAATAGGCGGCCGCCTTGACGGTCCTTGCCGCGATCCGATCATCATGGCGTATCTTGTACCCGAACAGTGGTAGCTTCGAGGGTAGGAGTGCAGTGGATGGCCGTGACGTCCCCAGGCGGGCTGGAGGGGGTTGCTGACGTCGATCCGTATGGGATACAGTGGCAGGCATGGCGGCGTCCCGTTCCCGCATGCTTCACAGCGCTGGAGCTGTTACCACAGTGCCCGGCGTGGGGTTGTACGCGCGGGGGCGGCCGCCTGCCGTCAACAGTGGCAAGGATGGCGCCCCGCCGGCCTAACATCACGACCTAACCCTGCAAAGTCACGGGAAAGCAAATCGAGGGTGCGGCCAGCCCCCCTTCGAGGGCTTGGCGCGTTAGCCATACAGGAGTAGTGAGGACCATGTGTGGTTCGAGGACCGGTGGATGGTCGCTTCCTTGTGTGATGAGTGATTGACAACGTTGTGTGGACTGATTCTTGGCTAAGGATTGCAGGTGCAGGTTGCGGCTTGACTCGTGTTGGTGCAGGTGAAGAACAAGCGCGAAAGGTCGTCGCCGGTGAGGCCTCCAGGTGTGGAGAAGACAAGTAGGCTTCGTTCGAGGGACCCGGTGGCCAGCGGGGTCAAGTGCGGGCCGCATGGTGGCATGAACAAGAAGATGAAGTCGTGGACGGTTTCTTGGTTGAGCCTCAAAACCAAGGTCGAGCCGGGACTACGTGGGAGCCAAGTCATGAGTGGAGATTGGCGGAGGCTACACCGAGTTCGCGGGGTTTCCGGTGGTTCACCGTAAAAACCACCGGGTTCCTTGGTTGATCCACAAAGCCAAGACCGGAGAACCGAAGACGGAGGTGCAAAGCAGCACTGCACCGGTCGACCGGTGGGTCCGACCGGTCCGCCGGTGGGGACCGGCTCGGCGGGAGGAGCACCGGTCTGACCGGTGTGCGACGACGCAGTCCGGAATCTTCGAAGCGGAGGACACGCGTCGAGATCGCATGGCTTGCGTCGAGGCTACGCGAGGGTGAGGTCGCCGGCATCCGTCCGATGGTGAAGACATCAAGAATTCCAAATCCGCCCTTGAGGGGCTTGTATCCCTAGTTAGTAGAGAAGGGTAATTTGGACATTCGGTTGCCTCCATATAACCCAAGAGGTGAGAGGATGGCAGCCAACTCTTGGAACCCTAGCTCATTAGTTTTCCTATTTTCCACCTATTTCCTTTAGGTTTTCTCTAGGACTAGCAAGAGAGCTTCACGGAGAGATCTTGTAGAGAGGGATGGATGATCGGGCGGCTTGCTAGACCTTGTACGAACTTTTGTTTCATGTATAAATGATTCGGCGTTGTTCCTCAAGGTTTGGATGTGTTTTCCCCGGTTGTTCTTGGTGGTGATTTTCGGAGCCCTCTCTCGGTGATTTCTTTGGGGTGTTTTCAGGGCTTTTCTCTTGGGGATTTGATGGGGGAAATTTGTGGGAACCCTTCGTGGTTCTTTGGGTTGTGATTCCCCTCCCAAATCCGTGAGAAAAGGTGCTCGATTTTGGGGTTTCTTGAGTTCTTGGGTTGGAAGTGCTTTCGGCGGGATTTCTTCGATTCCTCCTTTTTGGACGAGATTTGGTGGGATTAAACTTGGCTATGGACTCCTCATGAGGTGTTCCTGATATCCCCAAAGTCTTGTTCAAGTCCGTGGAGCAATTCGGGAGATCGAGATTTGGATTTGGGGGAGTTGACCCGCGGGTGTCTGTTCATCCCGAGTCGCCTGTGCCACACCGGTCGACCGGTGCTCTTGACCGGTCCGACCGGTGCAAGCCTCTCGTGGGATTTTGCTCGGGTGAACGTCTTGGTGTGTTCGTAGTTGTCCCGTGGTGCCGCCGTTTCGAGTTTGGGTTCGTTTGGTGGTCGGTTGGCCTGTTTGGTGTCTTGGGGGCTTTCGGGCGCCACCGTCCGACCGGTGTGTCTCATCGGTCTAACCGGTGTAGAGCCACTTAGTGAAAGTTGCTCGTGTTCACCGCAGGGACCGGTCCGACCGGTGGTGCTCACCGGTCCGACCGGTGTGGGTCTCGTAGACTCGAGGTTTGTTTTTCCGCCGTGTTTCTCGGGTCCGAAGGTTGCGTGTTGGTTCCTAGGTCCAAAGTGGCACTCCGGTGGCTACGTGGGCTTGACCAACCTTGGTAGTGAGTCGAGACGTGTGTTGGAAGCCGCGTTCGTCTTGTTGGAGTTTTCATCTCCTTCGAGAAGAATTTTTATCGGCTCCCATTCACTCCCCCCCCTCTCCGGTTCGCCGTATCGGTCCTTCAAGTGGTATCGAGCCGGTCGGGTCTTTGTTGACTCTAACCGCCTAAGATCCAAGGATGGCGTACCGAGAACGGGGTTCGGGTCCTCCACACTTCGATGGCAAGAACTACCGGATGTGGAGCAAGCGGATGGGTGCTTTTCTCCGCGGAAAGGGTCGATCCTTTGGGATGTCACGGTGGACACAGGCTATGTCCAGGCTCGGTTGATTTCCTCGCACCGGATCGAGGGACGCCTTCGACGCCAATAATAAGGCGGTCGACTACTTGTTTCGTGCTTTGTGTCGGCCGAGTTCGATCGGGTGCACACCGAGCACTTGGCTTGTAGGATTTGGGCGGTGTTGAAGAAGGTCGTTGGAGGTGCCGCTTGCCCGTGCTACACCGGTCGGACGGTGGGAGCACCGGTCGGACGGGCGTGCGAGGCTCCGGACGAGTGCGGCAGCTTGGGTTTCGTGCTCGTACGAGGTGCGAGGGTTGTTTCGGAGGTCGTGGTTCGGTGGTTGGTCCGGAAAGTTTGCGGGAGGCCGCTTGCTAGGCATTCTCCCCCTCGAGCTCACTACGGGGATGGGAGGAGTCATGGCTTTGAGAAGGAGAGGAGGGATGGTCCACGGGCTTTCTTTCGTGGTTTTGGTCCTCCTCCGGGCGAGAGAGGGTTGGTTCCCTCATGGTGGTTATCGTGGTGGTGTTCGTGGAGGTAGCTTTGGTAGGAAAGATGGTTTGGTGTTTGCTAACCCCACTTTCGAGCAAATGGCTAGGCACTGGTTTTACACATTTGGAACTAACCCCAGTGTTGAGTCGGTTGCTCGCTCTCGCTCTTGGTTTTGAGTTGCAGGTGGATAGCCCGGAGAACATTTGGTTGAAATCGGGGGGTGGTTCTTCGGCTTCATATCCCGGTGGTGACATGGAGGTACATCACTTTCGGGGATGGTGGACAAGGATGAGGGAATTGTGATGAAATGATAAAGGTAAGTGTTGTTGTGACCTTCGAGTGTGTGGCCTTGGTCAAGCCACTTGGTTTGTTTTGCTCCTTCTCTATCTCATGTGTGTAAGGTGAGCTTTGTACGCTCTTTGTCCTTAATGCATGAGTTTAGGGGGAGCTTGTGAGTTTGGTGCTCCTTTGCTCTTTTGCCGGTGGTGTCGAGCCCTTTTTGCCTCCCCTCGAGGAGCCGGTGGTTTGTAAGTTTTGTGTGAGAGCTTCTTTGTAGCATATGTATAGCTTTTCTTTATGCATTTCTTGCATTTGGCATGGCATATGTAACATGATGTATAGGCATCCTTGTATCTTAGATTGCATGCATTTTGTATCATATGCATTGGTTAGGAAAAGCTTCTCTCATATACATTGTTCACCATGGAATGAGATATATGTCTCTGTGAGCTTGTTTGGTATGCTACGGTTAGTTTTGGCTTAGCTCTTGATGATCTTGATGAATAATCCATGGTTGATAGCTATGCTTTTGAAAAATGTCACATGCATGCTCTCTCATGTGTAAATGCCTTTACATGCTCTTGACATGTTTGTGTGGCCTTGCTATGCTTAATTTGTGGTTGGATAGCTAGTTTATTGATCATATGGGGCCAAAGGCTCATTTGCCATCATGAATGTTTAGCCCTCTTGATTTATCTTGTGGAGGAGCATAAGTTCCTTTTTGTCGCAAAGACATTTCATGTACCATTTACAAATCTGAAAATGAAATGAAAAATGCTTGGAAAATATGCTCCCATGTCATATGTGCTGAATTTAATTTGCTTTGGGTGCTAAACCGTTGCATGATGCCTACCAATGAGAAGTCTCATACATAGAAGTAGGCACATGGCTCGGTGGCTTTGACATGTGAGGACCATGTGTGGTTCAAGGACCGGTGGTTGGTCGCTTCCTTGTGTGATGAGTGATTGACAACGTTGTGTGGACTGATTCTTGGCTAAGTATTGCAGGTGCAGGTTGCGGCTTGACTCGTGTTGGTGCAGGTGAAGAACAAGCGCGAAAGGTCGTCGCCGGTGAGGCCTCCAGGTGTGGAGAAGACAAGTAGGCTTCGTTCGAGGGACCCGGTGGCCGGCGGGGGTCAAGTGCGGGCCGCATGGTGGCATGAACAAGCAAGATGAAGTCGTGGACGGTTTCTTGGTTGAGCCTCAAAACCAAGGTCAAGCCGGGACTACGTGGGAGCCAAGTCATGAGTGGAGATTGGCGGAGGCTACACCGAGTTCGCGGGGTTTCCGGTGGTTCACCGAAAAAACCACCGGGTTCCTTGGTTGATCCACAAAGCCAAGACCGAGAACCGAAGACGGAGGTGCGGCAGCTCCGCACCGGTCCGACCGGTGGGTCCGACCGGTCGACCGGTGGGGACCGGTCGACCGAGTGAGGAGCACCCGGTCGACCGGTGTGCGACGACGCGGTCCGAATCTTCGAAGCGGAGGACACGCGTCGGGATCGCATGGCTTGCGTCGAGGCTACGCAGGGGTGCGGTCGCCGGCATCCGTCCGATGGTGAAGACATCAAGAATTCCAAATCCGCCCTTGAGGGGCTTGTATCCCTAGTTGTTAGAGAAGGGCATTTTAGACATTCGGTTGCCTCCATATAACCCAAGAGGTGAGAGGATGGCAGCCAACTCTTGGAACCCTAGCTCATTTGTTTTCCTATTTTCCACCTATTTTCCTTAGGTTTTCCTTAGGACTAGCAAGAGAGCTTCACGGAGAGATCTTGTAGAGAGGGCTGGATGATCGGGCGGCTTGCTAGACCTTGTACGAACCATTGTTTCATGTATAGATGATTCGGCGTGGTTCCTCAAGGTTTGGATGTGTTTTCCCCGGTTGTTCTTGGTGGTGATTTTCGGAGCTCTCTCTCGGTGATTTCTTTGGGTTGTTTTCGTGGCCTTTCTCTTGGGGATTTGATGGGGGAAATTTGTGGGAACCCTTCGTGGTTCTTTGGGCTGTGATTCCCCTCCCAAATCCGTGAGTAAAGGTGCTCGATTTTGGGGGTTTCTTGAGTTCTTGGGTTGGAGGTGCTCTCGGCGGGATTTCTTCGATTCCTCCTTTTTGGACGAGTTTTTGTGGGATTAAACTTGGCTATGAACTCCTCATGAGGTGTTCTTGATATCCCCAAAGTCTTGTTCAAGTCCGTGGAGCGATTCGGGAGATCGAGATTTGGTTTTGGGGGAGTTGACCCGCGGGTGTTGTTCATCCCGAGTCGCCCGTGCTACACCGGTCGACCGGTGCTCTTGACCGGTCTGACCGGTGCAAGCCCTTGTGGGTTTTTGCTCGGGTGAACGTCTTGGTGTGTTCGTTGTTGTCCCGTGTTGCCGTCTTGTTTCGAGTTTGGGTCCGTTTGGTGGTCGGTTGGCCCGTTTGGTGCCTTGGGGGCTTTCGGCCGCCACCGGTCCGACCGGTGTGTCTCACCGGTCCGACCGGTGTAGAGCCACTTAGTGAAAGTTGCTCGGTTTCACCGGCGAGGGACCGGTCGACCGGTGGTGCTCACCGGTCCGACCGTGTGGGTCCGTTGACTCGAGGCTTGGTTTTTCCGCCGCGTTTCTCGGGTCGGAAGGTTGCGTGTTGGTTCCTAGGTCCGGTGGCACTCCGGTGGCTACGTGGGCTTGACCAACCTTGGTAGTGAGTCGGAGACGCGTGTTGGAAGCCGCGTTCGTCTTGTTGGAGTTTTCATCTCCTTCGAGAAGAATTTTTATCGGCTCCCATTCACTCCCCCCCTCTCGGTTCGCCGTATCGGTCCTTCAAGTGGTATCAGAGCCGGTTCGGGTCTTTGTTGACTCTAACCAGTCTAAGATCCAAGGATGGCGTACCAGGAACGGGGTTCGGGTCCTCCACACTTCGATGGAAAGAACTACCAGATGTGGAGCAAGCGGATGGGTGCGTTTCTCCGCGGAAAGGGTCAGATCCTTTGGGATGTCACGGTGGACACAGGCTATGTTCAGCCAGTTGATTTTCTCGCTCCAGGATCGAGGGACAGCTTCGACGCCAACAATAAGGCGGTCGACTACTTGTTTCGTGCTTTGTGTCAGCCTGAGTTCGATCGGGTGCACACCGAGCACTTGGCTTGTAGGATTTGGGCGGTGTTGAAGGAGGCTCATGTTGGGAACGCCCGTGTTCGAGCACGGTTGTATGCGACCTACGGAGAGAGTACGAGAACTTCACTCATCTCCCCGGTGAGTCCATCGATGCCTTGTTTCAGAGGTTCACGGTGGTGGTGAACAACATGAGGGCCAATGTGGACGTGCTCCCGTACGATGATCATGATAGAGCGGTCAAGCTCTTACACTCTTTGGATCGTACGATATGGGGCGGAAAGTTCGAGGCCATAGTCGAGTCAGAGAGGTATGATACTCTGACGGTGAACGAGCTGTTCTCGAAGCTCAAGTCGGCTGAGGTGGATAGGGGCATGACAGCCAAGATCGAGGGCCCGACTGACTCTCATAGTCTCGCCCTCATCGGTGGTTCAAATGGAAAGGCTAACACTAATCCATCCACCAGGATGTTCTCTTTGTCCTCTTTGATGTCTATGCCAGATGAGGAGTTCGACGTGCTTGGAGAGGACGAACTGGCGCTCCTGACGAGGCGGTTCGAGAGGCTGCACGAGAACCGGGTGAACAAGAGAAGGAACACAAGGACATGCTTCAAGTGTGGCAAGGCTGGACACTATTTCGCCGAGTGTCCGAAGGTGAACAACCACGACAAGCACAAGTTCATGGACAAGAGGAAGAAGTCCAAGAAGAAGGATCATGAACATGGGAAGAAGGCTCGGTCTCGAGAGAAGATGAAGAGATCGAGCGACATCGAGTCCGATTCCGAGGACACGTCTTCAAGCTCGAGTGATGAAGACGAAGAGGATGAGAAGAAGAGGAGGAAGAAGAAGAACTTTGGCAAGTATCTCAACGGCCTTTGTGTGACGGGCCTAAGCCTCAAGGACGACTTCGCGGCATGGCTCGCAGTTCGAGCAAGAAGAGAAGCCGAGGGACGCCTCGGACTTGGATTCCGAGGATGAGGTATGTGATGAGCTCTCCTCTTTGCGCAAGGAGAATGAGGAGTTGGTTGACTTGCTTGATAATCGCGATCACATGCTTAGAGAGGCTAAGAAGCTTAGGAAGGAGCTTAGATCTTTGCTCGAGGATGCTAGGACTAGAGTGGGCCGAGCTAGAAACACGGTTCTTGATAGCAAGCTTGAAATTGATTCGCTCAAGGCTAGCCCCGTTGTTTCGATGAAAATGATTGTGCCGATTGCTCGCTTTCCTAGCCGACTTGACCGATCTTAGGGAGAAGTATGCCTCCAAGTGTGAGGAACTAGATGTGCTTAGGGTTGAGTTGGCCGAGCTACAATCTAGACCCACTTTGCTTGGTGCTTGCACTTCTTGCCCTAGTTTGCATGAGAAAATTGCCGAGCTCCGTTCTCGCATTGTTTCACTTGAGACAGATTTGAAAGTGCCTATTCCTACTTCTTGCTCTACATGTGAGTTGCATGCTATGAAGAATTTGGATCTTGCAAAATGTGTTGGTCGCTTGCAAGATGAGAATGATAAATTGCGTGAAGCGCTGAGTTGGTTGTCGAGTCAAGAACCTCGCCTTGGTATGATGATTGCTAGCCGTAAGCGCTTTGACGGTTGGGCTTTGGGATTGGATAAGGTTGGTGAGGGCAGTGGTGAGAGAGAAAGGAAATTTGGGAATGTTTCAGTTCCACCACAACCCACACCCAAAGACAAGTTTGCATGCAAGCCAAACCAACCAAGAGAACAACCGAGTGAAAAGGCAAGTGAAACGCCTAGTGAGAAACCAAGTGAGAAGCCTTGTGAAGAGCCTCATCCCAAGCCTAAGCCCAGATTGATCCGTTTCCATTGTGAGTTTTGTGGAAAGGATGGTCACAAGAGGGCGTTTTGCTTCAAGAGGAAGCGTGAGGAGAGAATGGCAAAGGAGTGGGCTAACAAGGACAAGTACCACCCTTTCGATGGTGTACTTGAGCCTCGTGTGCAGTTGCCCAGGGCCAAGGCGAGTGTGAGGTCAGTTCGGGCTTGGGGAGAGCGGAAGGTCGTTGGAGGTGCCGTCGCCAGTGCTACACCGGCGACCGGTGGAGCACCGGTCGGACCGGTGCGAGCTCCGGACAGTGCGCAGCTTGGGTTTCGTGCTCGTACGGTGCGAGGGTTGTTTCGGGAGGTCGTGGTTCGGTGGTTGGTCCGGAAAGTTTGCGGGAGGCCGGTTGCTAGGCATTCTCCCTCTCGAGCTCACTACGGGGATGGGAGGAGTCATGGCTTTGAGAAGGAGAGGAGGGATGGTCCACGGGCTTTCTTTCGTGGTTTTGGTCCTCCTCCGTGCGAGAGGGTTGGTTCCCTCATGGTGGTTATCGTGGTGGTGTTCGTGGAGGTAGCTTTGGTAGGAAAGATGGTTTGGTGTTTGCTAACCCCACTTTCGAGCAAATGGCTAGGCACCGGTTTTACACATTTGGAACTAACCCCGTTGTTGAGTCGGTTGCTCACTCTCGCTCTTGGTTTTGAGTTGCGGGTGGATGGTCCTGAGAACATTTGGTTGATATCGGGGGTGGTTCTTCGGCTTCATATCCCGTGGTGATGTGTTGGTGCATCACTTTCGGGAATGGTGGACAAGGATTAGTGAATTGTGAAGAAATGATAAAGGTAAGTGTATTTGTGACCTTCAAGTGTGTGGCCTTGGTCAAGCCACTTGGTTTGTTTTGCTCCTTCTCTATCTCATGTGCGTAGGGTGAGCTTTGTATGCTCTTTGGCCCTAGTGCATGTGTTTAGGGGGAGCTTGTGAGTTTGGTGCTCCTTTGCTCTTTTGCCGGTGGTGTCGAGCCCTTTTTGCCTCCCCTCGAGGAGCCGGTGGTTTGTGAGTTTTGTGTGGGAGCTCCTTTGTAGCATATGTATAGCTTTCCTTTGTACATTTCTTGCATTTTGGCATGGCATATGTAGCATGATGTATAGGCATTTTTGTATCTTAGATTGCATGCATTTTGTATCATATGCATTGGTTAGGAAAAGCTTCTCTCATATACATTGTTCACCATGAAATGAGATACATGTCTTTGTGAGCTTGTTTGGTATGCTACGGTTAGTTTGGCTTAGCTCTTGATGATCTTGATGAATAATCCATGGTCGATGGCTATACTTTTGAAAAATGTCACATGTATGCTCTCTCATGTGTAAATGCCTTTACATGCTCTTGACATGTTTTTGTGGCCTTGCTATGCTTAATTTATGGTTGGATAGCTAGTTTATTGATCATATGGGGCCAAAGGCTCATTTGCCATCATGAATGTTTAGCCCTCTAGATTTATCTTGTGGAGGAGCATAAGTTCCTTTTTGTCGCAAAGACATTTCATGTACCATTTACAAATCTGAAAATGAAATGAAAAATGCTTGGAAATGTGCTCCCATGTCATATGTGCTGAATTTAATTTGCTTTGGGTGCTCAACCGTTGCATGATGCCTACCAATGAGAAGTCTCATACATAGAAGTAGGCACATGGCTCGGTGGCTTTGACATGACATGAGGTGCTTGTGGGTGTTTGTGATGGTCTTATGGTTAGAATAGCTGTCCTAGCATGAAGTTTGTGTGGCTTTGCCATTTTGATATGCTTTGATCATGTTTAGGACTTTGCTCATGAGAGGCAAGTTTTTCGCAAAATTGCCAAAATCCATCTTAGCTTCGTCCAATGGTTGTGAAACTTGGTGATCATGTAGTTGAGATCGATACGAAGCCGTAGAGTATCTAACTTGCTCATTTGGACGTGTGTAGCATTCTTTGTTGAATTTTGTATATTTGAGAAGCTCTAGGTTGAAAGTTTTGCATTTTTGGCTTGATTCATGCATTGCCAACAAGGGGGAGAAGTTTGAGCTTGAAATGGCTTGTTGGACGCGTTTAGAAGGTTTTCAGGTGGTTTCGAGCCATTTTCGGGCTCTCGTTCTACACCGGTCCGACCGGTGAAGAGCACCGGTCCGACCGGTGTGAGTGCTGGTCCTGTACATATGTTAGGCACCGGTCTGACCGGTGGTGATGACCGGTCTGACCGGTGTGAGCTGAAATTGCTGCAGCTGCCCTGTTTTCAGCTGTTTTGCATGCATTCGTCCAGGGGGAGTTGCATTGGTTCAGGGGGAGTTTGCATGTGTGCAGGTGGAGCTCTTTGTGAGTTTTCGAGCTTTGTTTCGGTGGTTTGTGCTCTTTGCTTGAGCTTTGCTTTGTCTCGGATGTGTCGAGCCGTTGCCCTTGCCTAAGGGGTCCGAGACTTGTTTTCTTCAAGTGATCTTGCTCTTTGCCTTTGTTTGGTTTTCGATCGCTTGTTGGAGTTTCTTTTTATTCGTTTCTTTTCTTTTTCTTTTCTCTCTTGTTACTTTCGTGTGGGTGTTGTCAATGCACTCATCAAGGGGGAGATTGAGGACCATGTGTGGTTCAAGGACCGGTGGTTGGTCGCTTCCTTGTGTGATGAGTGATTGACAACGTTGTGTGGACTGATTCTTGGCTAAGTATTGCAGGTGCAGGTTGCGGCTTGACTCGTGTTGGTGCAGGTGAAGAACAAGCGCGAAAGGTCGTCGCCGGTGAGGCCTCCGGTGTGGAGAAGACAAGTAGGCTTCGTTCGAGGGACCCGGTGGCCGGCGGGGTCAAGTGCGGGCCGCATGGTGGCATGAACAAGAAGATGAAGTCGTGGACGGTTTCTTGGTTGAGCCTCAAAACCAAGGTCAAGCCGGACTACGTGGGAGCCAAGTCATGAGTGGAGATTGGCGGAGGCTACACCGAGTTCGCGGGGTTTCCGGTGGTTCACCGAAAACCACCGGGTTCCTTGGTTGATCCACAAAGCCAAGACCGAGAACCGAAGACGGAGGTGCAACGACTCCCGCACGGCCTCGACCGTGGGTCCGACCGGTGTGCGACGACGCGACCCGGAATCTTCGAAGCGGAGGACACGCGTCGGGATCGCATGGCTTGCGTCGAGGCTACGCAGGTGCGGTCGCCGGGCATCCGTCCGATGGTGAAGACATCAAGAATTCCAAATCCGCCCTTGAGGGGCTTGTATCCCTAGTTGTTAGAGAAGGGCATTTTAGACATTCGGTTGCCTCCATATAACCCAAGAGGTGAGAGGATGGCAGCCAACTCTTGGAACCCTAGCTCATTTGTTTTCCTATTTTCCACCTATTTTCCTTAGGTTTTCCTTAGGACTAGCAAGAGAGCTTCACGGAGAGATCTTGTAGAGAGGGCCGGATGATCGGGCGGCTTGCTAGACCTTGTACGAACCATTGTTTCATGTATAGATGATTCGGCGTGGTTCCTCAAGGTTTGGATGTGTTTTCCCCGGTTGTTCTTGGTGGTGATTTTCGGAGCTCTCTCTCGGTGATTTCTTTGGGTTGTTTTCGTGGCCTTTCTCTTGGGGATTTGATGGGGGAAATTTGTGGGAACCCTTCGTGGTTCTTTGGGCTGTGATTCCCCTCCCAAATCCGTGAGTAAAGGTGCTCGATTTTGGGGGTTTCTTGAGTTCTTGGGTTGGAGGTGCTCTCGGCGGGATTTCTTCGATTCCTCCTTTTTGGACGAGTTTTTGTGGGATTAAACTTGGCTATGAACTCCTCATGAGGTGTTCTTGATATCCCCAAAGTCTTGTTCAAGTCCGTGGAGCGATTCGGGAGATCGAGATTTGGTTTTGGGGGAGTTGACCCGCGGGTGCTGTTCATCCCGAGCTGCCCAGGCTACACCGGTCTGACCGGTGCTCTTGACCGGTCTGACCGGTGCAAGCCCTTGTGGGTTTTTGCTCGGGTGAACGTCTTGGTGTGTTCGTTGTTGTCCCGTGTTGCTGCTGTTTCGAGTTTGGGTCCGTTTGGTGGTCGGTTGGCCTGTTTGGTGCCTTGGGGGCTTTCGAGTGCCACCGCCACCGTCGACCGGTGTGTCTCACCGGTCTGACCGGTGTAGAGCCACTTAGTGAAAGTTGCTCAGTTTCACCAGCAGGGACCGGTCTGACCGGTGGTGCTCACCGGTCTGACCGGTGTGGGTCTGTTGACTCGAGGCTTGGTTTTTCCGCTGCGTTTCTCGGGTCGGAAGGTTGCGTGTTGGTTCCTAGGTCCAGTGGCACTCCAGTGGCTACGTGGGCTTGACCAACCTTGGTAGTGAGTCGGAGACGCGTGTTGGAAGCCGCGTTCGTCTTGTTGGAGTTTTCATCTCCTTCGAGAAGAATTTTTATCGGCTCCCATTCACTCCCCCCCTCTCTGGTTCGCCGTATCGGTCCTTCAACATGACATGAGGTGCTTGTGGGTGTTTGTGATGGTCTTATGATTAGAATGGCTGTCCTAGCATGAAGTTTGTGTGGCTTTGCCATTTTGATATGCTTTGATCATGTTTAGGACTTTGCTCATGAGAGGCAAGTTTTTCGCAAAATTGCCAAAATCCATCTTAGCTTCGTCCAATGGTTGTGAAACTTGGTGATCATGTAGTTGAGATCGATACGAAGCCGTAGAGTACCTATCTTGCTCATTTGGACATGTGTAGCATCATATGTTGAATTTTGTATATTTGAGAAGCTCTAGGTTGAAAGTTTTGCATTTTTGGCTTGATTCATGCATTGCCAACAAGGGGGAGAAGTTTGAGCTTGAAATGGCTTGTTGGGCGCGTTTAGAAGGTTTTCAGGTGGTTTCGAGCCATTTCTGGGCTCTGTTGTACACCGGTCTGACCGGTGATGAGCACCGGTCTGACCGGTGTGAGTGCTGGTCTCGTACATATGTTGGGCACCGGTCCGACCGGTGGTGATGACCGGTCCGACCGTGTGAGCCGAAAGTGCTTTGCGGTGTCTGTTTCATGTGGTTTCTTGCATGCATTCGTCCGGGGGAGTTGCATTGGTTCAGGGGGAGCTTGCATGTGTGCAGGGGGAGCTCTTTGTGAGTTTTCGAGCTTTGTTTCGGTGGTTTGTGCTCTTTGCTTGAGCTTTGCTTTGTCTCGGATGTGTCGAGCCGTTGCCCTTGCCTAAGGGGTCCGAGACTTGTTTCCTTCAAGTGATCTTGCTCTTTGCCTTTGTTTGGCTTTCGATCGCTTGTTGGAGTTTCTTTTTGTTCGTTTCTTTTCTTTTTCTTTTCTCTCTTGTTACTTTCATGTGGGTGTTGTCAATGCACTCATCAAGGGGGAGATTGAGGACCATGTGTGGTTCGAGGACCGGTGGATGGTCGCTTCCTTGTGTGATGAGTGATTGACAACGTTGTGTGGACCGATTCTTGGCTAAGGATTGCGGTGCGAGGTTGCGGCTTGACTCGTGTTGGTGCGGTGAAGAACAAGAGCGAAAGGTCGTCGCCGGTGAGGCCTCCGGGGGTGTGGAGAAGACAAGTAGGCTTCGTTCGAGGGACCCGGTGGCCGGCGGGGGTCAAGTGCGGGCCGCATGGTGGCATGAACAACAAGATGAAGTCGTGGACGGTTTCTTGGTTGAGCCTCAAAACCAAGGTCGAGCCGGGACTACGTGGGAGCCAAGTCATGAGTGGAGATTGGCGGAGGCTACACCGAGTTCGCGGGGTTTCCGGTGGTTCACCGAAAAACCACCGGGTTCCTTGGTTGATCCACAAAGCCAAGACCGGAGAACCGAAGACGGAGGTGCGGCGGCACGGGCCGGTCGACCGGTGGGTCCGACCGGCTCGACCGGTGGGGACCGGTCGACCGGTGAGGAGCACCGGTCGGCCGTGTGCGACGACGCAGTCCGGAATCTTCGAAGCGGAGGACACGTGTCGGGATCGCATGGCTTGCGTCGAGGCTACGCAGGGTGAGGTCGCCGGGCATCCGTCCGATGGTGAAGACATCAAGAATTCCAAATCCGCCCTTGAGGGGCTTGTATCCCTAGTTAGTAGAGAAGGGTAATTTGGACATTCGGTTGCCTCCATATAACCCAAGAGGTGAGAGGATGGCAGCCAACTCTTGGAACCCTAGCTCATTAGTTTTCCTATTTTCCACCTATTTCCTTTAGGTTTTCTCTAGGACTAGCAAGAGAGCTTCACGGAGAGATCTTGTAGAGAGGGATGGATGATCGGGCGGCTTGCTAGACCTTGTACGAACTTTTGTTTCATGTATAGATGATTCGGCGTTGTTCCTCAAGGTTTGGATGTGTTTTCCCCGGTTGTTCTTGGTGGTGATTTTCGGAGCCCTCTCTCGGTGATTTCTTTGGGGTGTTTTCGGGGCTTTTCTCTTGGGGATTTGATGGGGGAAATTTGTGGGAACCCTTCGTGGTTCTTTGGGTTGTGATTCCCCTCACAAATCCGTGAGAAAAGGTGCTCGATTTTGGGGTTTCTTGAGTTCTTGGGTTGGAAGTGCTTTCGGCGGGATTTCTTCGATTCCTCCTTTTTGGACGAGATTTGGTGGGATTAAACTTGGCTATGGACTCCTCATGAGGTGTTCCTGATATCCCCAAAGTCTTGTTCAAGTCCGTGGAGCAATTCGGGAGATCGAGATTTGGATTTGGGGGAGTTGACCCGCGGGTGCTGTTCATCCCGAGTCGCCCGGGCCACACCGGTCTGACCGGTGCTCTTGACCGGTCTGACCGGTGCAAGCCTCTGTGGGATTTTGCTCGGGTGAACGTCTTGGTGTGTTCGTAGTTGTCCCGTGGTGCTGCTGTTTCGAGTTTGGGTTCGTTTGGTGGTCGGTTGGCCTGTTTGGTGTCTTGGGGGCTTTCAGGCTGCCACCGGTCTGACCGGTGTGTCTCACCGGTCTAACCGGTGTAGAGCCACTTAGTGAAAGTTGCTCAGGTTCACCTGCAGGGACCGGTCTGACCGGTGGTGCTCACCGGTCTGACCGGTGTGGGTCTGTAGACTCGAGGTTTGTTTTTCCGCTGTGTTTCTCGGGTCGGAAGGTTGCGTGTTGGTTCCTAGGTCCAGTGGCACTCCAGTGGCTACGTGGGCTTGACCAACCTTGGTAGTGAGTTGGAGACGTGTGTTGAAAGCCGCGTTCGTCTTGTTGGAGTTTTCATCTCCTTCGAGAAGAATTTTTATCGGCTCCCATTCACTCCCCCCCTCTCTGGTTCGCCGTATCGGTCCTTCAAGTAGGCGGCGCGGCGTCACGGGGCTGGCACCGGCCACGTCGCACAGTCCCCCACAGTGCCGGGGATGGGTTCCCTCCTAGGGAGTTGGTGCAACAGGACCGGGGCGTGAGTCCCAGGTGCATGATGGCGCCGCCCCGCCGTTGTCAGAGCATTAAATGCCCGTACCCGCGTATGGGAACAGGCGTGCGCGTGCGGAGCGCCCTCGAGCAAGGCGGAGCCTGCTCGAGGGCAACGTGGACCCTCGAGCGAGGCGGAGCCCGCTCGAGGTAAGCGTACGCCCTCGAACGGGGCAGAGCCCACTCGAGGGAGGTGTGTGCCCTCGAGCGAGGCGGGACCTGCTCGAGGGGATCTTTGAGTGGGCCGCCTTGGTGGGCCGCCTGGGCCACCACGGCGTAGGCCATGCCCCGTGTGCGCATTTAAGCAAGACGTGTTTGGCCTTGGCTCTTTGCAGGTTTTAAGTGGGATTTCCCCATTTGTTTAAGGGGACCCCCAGGGCTGTCCCCGACAGTAGCCCCCGAGCATCCGCGGGTTCACCGGCCAGGCTCCCGCAGATGCTGGAGCCTACTGATAGGACGTCCTTCCCTCCTGGTTTGCGAGTGCTTTCCGTGGGGCCGCGTCAGCGGACCCGCGGGTCTAGCCCCCGAAGCTCTGTAGGAGCGTGAGTGCTCCTGCAGGGGTTTTACCGCGAGATTTGGTCAGAGGGTGTGGTACATATCTCAACCGGCGTCGGCAATGTCTCAGCCGGCTTCGGTGACGCACGCGCAGCTGGCACTATCCGCGGCCGGTGCAATCCAGGAGGTGTAGCCGTGCGTCGAGCCCCCGAGCCTGGGCCCATTCGAGGCGATCGGGTAGAGCTCTACGACTTGTTTTTAACGCGCCCTCGTCATCCCTCCGCGGGACGGAGGGTGAGGTTTCCGCAACCCCCATCGATCGGGTCGCGGATTGCGGATTCCTCATTGAGCTGTTAGTGGGTGGTTCGAGTGGACGCCCATGCCCCGTTCGATAAGGGTAGGCTGCGTGGTCCAGGGACACGTCCATCAAAGCACTTGCGTGGTTTTGCTAGGTGGGGCTCGGTCCCGTTCGCTAGGGACCGAGGGCGCAGAAGCTCTCCCTCGGTGGGATCCCCCCGGCTAGCTGCCCTCGCTGGCTCTTGAACACAACATGTGGGGCACCCTCGAGCCGGCGGGCTCGAGGAACGGCTCGAGTGCACGTGCCCTCGTCGTCCCTGACTCTGGTGATCTGGGGCGCCCGTTCGAACCCGTCGAGGGTCAGGCTTCGAACCTCTGATCAGTAGGCCGTGCGGGGTGGCGGCTAGGTGCTCCTGTCTTTGCATCTGCGAGTCCTCGAGGGTCCCTGACCGTGTCAGCCCTCGAGGCGCTGATCAGTAAAATAGCGCGGGGTGGCGGCTAGGCGCCCCCGTCTTTGCATCTGCGAGTCCTCGAGGGTCCCTGACTGTGTCAGCCCTCGAGGCGCTGATCAGTAAAATAGCGCATCAAGGTACCTGTGGTGCCTATTTTACTTCAAACGGGCCCCGAGGTGACCGGCCGATGCTTGCACCCTTTGAGGGTTGAATTTTTCTGAGCCAGGGGCTCGCGCCGCTCGAGGGTCCTCCTTACTTGGTAAGGGACCGGGCCATTTAATGCTTTGCAGTCGCGGCTGCGGTTTCGCGCCGCGGGCGCGCCTTTTTAGGCGCTGCAGCCGCGCGCGTAGTGGGCGGCGTGGGCAGGCGGACGTGACCGCTCGCCACGGCCCTCCCGCTTCTACGCCCTGATGATGGCCCGTGAGCGGTGGCGTGGCCGCCGCGGTCGTGGTGGGGCCCGCCCGTCAGCGAGAGAAGATTCCTCCTGCAGTTAATGCGCGCGGGGCGCACGCTCCGGAGAGCACGCCCGCGGCTTATAAATCCAACGAGAGGGGAAAACGACGGTTTTTTACCTTAGCATTCGCCATTCTCGCTCCTTGCACCCCAGCCCCCGAGCTGTTTTTGCCATAGCGCCTTTCCGCCTTCAGAGCTCTTCTCCTCCTTCCTGTTCTTCGTCCCTCGCCCCTTTGTATTTCCTCATGGCGCCTCTACCGCCTCTCGTCATTGTCAACCCGTACGCGTGGGAGCGCTCAACAGTAACGCGGCTGGCCCTGAACGAGCTGGTGTCCGCCGGCCAGCTGGCGGCGAACGAGGAGGGCCGGCCGACCGAGTGGATCATGCCGCCGGCCGGGGACCACGCGCCCAACCCACCGAGTGGCTACGTGGTTAGCTTCACCCGCTTCCACAAGCGCGGCTTCGCGGCGCCGGCGAGTCGCTTCATGCGGGCGCTCTGCCACCACTACGACGTGGAGCTACACAACTTCGCGCCGAACGCGATTTCGCAGGCGGCCACGTTCGTGGGCGTTTGCGAGGGATATCTAGGGATCCCGGTGAATTGGGATATCTGGATCCACCTCTTTCGCGCGGAGCTGTTTACGCAGCCGACGTCGGAGCAGAGGACCCGCCGCGTGGTGCACGCCGGCGGCATGTCGCTCGCCTTGCGGGGTCAGCACAAGGACGACTACATCCCCTGCACCATGACGACCAACAACGCAGGATGGGAGCGGGGGTGGTTCTACCTTCGCAACGACGAGCCTGGTCTCCCCCCTACACCGGTCTGGTGCTCCGGGAGAGGCCCGACTCCTAGCGCCATGGGGTGTCCCCGGTCCAGCATCGGAATCGGTTGGACTCGCTTCTGGCCGCGCTGAGGAACCTGGCGGGCCGCGGGTTGACCGCGGGGGCCGTCCTCGCCTTCCTCCACCACGGCGGGTCGTCCCTCTGATGGAGAGGCCGCTCCGCATCTTCGAGATGACCGAGACGGCGGACCCCATCGCGCTGGCGAGGTCGCGGATGCTGCAGAGCCCCCTCCTGCGGGAGTACGCGGCTACCCGGGCGCGGAGCGCCGTCGACTCCCGGTCCCTGCGCAGCGACCGATCCCTGTAGGATCTCGAGATGCTCCCCACCGGCAAGCTGGTGAGTGGAGTTCTTGGTTCCGTTTCGATTTCACCGATACCTCGGGTTGTTGACGCACTTCGGTGCTTTGCTCGTAGCTGGTGCAGGTGAGCGCCGCGAAATCCGACCCGCCCACTCCCCACTCTCATGCGCTTGGTCGCGCGGCGCAGCAGCGAGAGCGGGAGCGGGCGGCACGCAAGAAGGAGCGCGCGAGGCGACATCGTGAGCGTCGCGAACGGAGGAACGAGGAGTACCGCTGCGCGAGCAGCAGGGGCTTTCTTCTCTGGGGACCGAGGAGTACTCGTCCTCAGATGAGGAGGAAGAGGAGGAAGAGGTTGGGGGGCAGGGTCTCCCCGATAGGTGGGAGCTGCGCCCCCCGCCGCCGGAGTTTGCTCCCGGCGGCGGGGAGCATCGCCCGGGGCGGGTGCGGAGGCGCCCGCCGCCGGGCGGTCGTCGACGGGAGCGGCACGGGCCGCGGAGGCGCCGGTGCGCGCCCGGAGGCACGCGCGACGGACGCGCTGCGCGCGGGGGCGGGGTCCGCGCGCGCGCGCGGAGATGGCCGGAGGCGAGGCGGCGGCCGCGCCGGCCGCGCCGGCGTCGTCGTCCAGGCCCTCGAGGAAGAGGAAGCGCGCCTTCTCTTCTTCGAGGTGAGAGACTTGTTCCTTCGTGGGGTTGCGTATCTAACAGACAGGGACCTGACTGTTTGTTCGTGTCTACGCAGGGTGGTGCCAACCGTGCCTCCCCTCGCACTGGCCAAGGTGTTGCGGGCGGACGCATCCATCCCCACCCGGCGACGCTCGTCGAGGGCGCCGCGGGCGGGGGCGAGCGTGGCGGCCGCGGCGGGCGAGGGCTCGCGGGGGCACGCGGCGAGGCCTCGAGGCCACGGCCGGTGGTTCCGCCGCCGCGCGCGGCCGGCGGCCGTCGAGGAGCGGCGGGCGCCGGTCGTGGTAGAGGGCGCGGCCGGCGGCGCCGGTCGCGGTGGCGGCGCCGGCGGCGTCCGCCGAGGAGGGGCCGGGGGCGCCCGCGGTCGCGGAGACGCGGCGGGAGGCGGTGGCCACGGCGCTGCGTCGAGAGCCCGCGGCCACGGAGGCGCGGGCGGAGGCGTCGGTGGAGGCACGGCGGGGGCTGCGGCCGCCGGCGGCTCCCGGGCGGTGGTGGTGGAGATCCCGGACGACGACTCCCCGCCGCCGGGTGGGACCAGTGGGTGAGCTTCCCCACGCCGTCCCCCGAGTCCCCGGAGGGGGCTCTCGTGAGGCGGCGGGACGGCCACATGGTGGCGGGAGGCCAAGGGCACGGTGCCGAGGCCTCTTCTTCCCGCGCCGGCCGCTCCGCCCCGGGAGAGAGGCGCGTTGACGATCCGCCCGCCTTCGCCGATGCCCGGGAGGAGCAGGAGCAGTGGGGAGAGCTCCGCGACCACGGCGCCGCGCTCAACCGAGCGTTGAATGAGATGCTGCAGATTCATGGCGGCCCCGCGTGGCGCGTCTTCCAGGTGAGGCGCCGTCGTCTGCTTTCTTTGGTTTTCTTGTCTTCGCGCGCGATCCTTGCAGCGAGACGCTCACAGGTCTCGGCTTGTCGGTGGCAGGAGCTCGAGCACCACGCCCGCAACAAATACGGCGCCTTCCATCAGATGAGCGCCGAGCTCCGCCAGCTCCGGGAGCGGTGCGACGCCTTCGACACGCTCGCCGATGCCTTGAGGACTCGGACGGTTGGGCGTCGTGCGGGCCGTGGCCTCGCGCGATCAGCTCTAGGAGTGCGAAAGGCAGGATGCGGCGCGCCCCTCCACCCTCGAGCGGGTTTGCACTGCCCTCATCGATCGGAATGAGGCGCTGCGGCAGGCGCGGGCCGATCTGGAGATGATGCGCACCCTGGCGTCCAACTGGGAGGCGGAGGTGGCCGCCATCCACAACGACAACCTGGAGCTACATTCATTGCTCCGGGAGGCGCAGGCCTAGCAGAGCCAGGCTGAGGAGCGGGCGCGCGCGGCCGAGCAGAGGGCCAAGGAGGCCGACGAGCTGAAGGCCACCCTCGATGCCAAGGTTGCGGCGCTCGCCATCGCGGAGGACCGGCTCCCCGCGGAGCGTACCACCCGCCGGGGGGGCCGAGGGGCGGCTCCGGCGGGGAGCGAGGCGCCCTTGCCGACGCCCGGTCGGCGCTCGAGCAGGAGCGCGTTGCTCGCGAGGCGGCGCAGAAGTCGCTGGAGGGGCGGAACACAGAGTTCTCGAAACTTGAGGGCGAACTGGTGGTGCTCAGCATCACGAGCGCGAGCTAGGAGCTGGCCCTCCAGGAGCAGAGGGAGACCGTCAGCGGCCTCCAGCAGGCGGTTGAGGCCGAGCGCCGCGCCCTCGAGGTGGAGAAGAAGCAGGTCGAGGGTGAGTCGTTGTTTGTCTTTTGTTTTGCTGATTTTCCCTTAGAGGGTTCGCCCCCTTTTCTGATTTCTTTCTTGCTGGCAACGTTTAGGCTTGCGCACCGCGCTGGGGCACGCGACCGAGCGGGCCGAGGCGCTGCAGACCTCCTACAACTCCTCCGAGCAGGAGCTGCTGGAGCTGCGCTCCGCGGCCCTCGAGACCTGCCAGGCTGTGGAGGAGGGCGAAGCGCGAGGCCGGGAGCTCGGCCGGCCGGCCGCTCGCGCGCCCTTGGCGGGCACGTCACCGGCGCATGCGCCGGGCGCTGCACCTCGGCGTCGAGAAGGCCCTCGGGGTGGTGCGATCTCATTACGAGATCAACTTCGAGGCTGTGGCGGAGGGCTACATTGTCCCCGAGGGCGTCGAGGACGAGGTGGCGATGGAGCGCGTGGATGCGTTAGCCGCTGACGCCGCCGAGGCGCTTGCCGAGGCCTTTGAGGAGTTTCTGTTCTCGGATGCCGCCGACGCCGATGCTCCGCCAGCCTGAAGATTGCCGGGCGCCAAGCCCTTTTTTGTTTTTGTGTTAGTGTACGGGCCATGTGGCCATGTAAATAAACAGATCACTTTGCTTCAAACGTTTGTGAAAGTGAAATGATGTCCTTTACTTTATTGCGCTTTTTTGTTTTTCCTTCTTCCTGAGTAAATTCTAGTTAGGGGAGTTCGATTTTCGCGAGCGGCCTGCTGGGTCGGAGGCAAGAGAGAAGGGCCGTATCCTCGCGGAGGCGTAGGCTATCTCTGACTCACGCGTCCTTTCCGCTAGGCTGCCTGCGCCCTGTTCGAATTTTGCTCGAGGCCGAAGTGGAAACATGCTTAGCGCGCGTGAGTTTTTTTCTTTTTTGCGAAAAAATGGGACCATTTTTTGGGGGGGATGCCCCCCGTAGTAGCCCCCGAGGGTAACTTGGGTTTCAGGGGAAAGCCGAGTTGCCCTTTTTATTGAACCGGTGATATTTACATGGTTGTCGCCAACTGGGGTGTTGGGCACGTGATTTACAACAAAAGACTTGGAAATCCTAGCTAGGGATAAAAGCGACGTAGCTGTTGGATGTTCCAAGCGTTGGTGAGTTCTTCGCCGTCCTCGTTGGCTAGCTTGTATGTGCCGGGCTTGAGCACCTTCACCACGACGTAGGGTCCCTCCCACGGAGGTGATAGCTTGTGGCGTCCTCGGTTGTCTTGGTGTAGCCTTAGGACCAAATCCCCCTCACTGAAGTCCCGCCGGCGTATCTTCCGTGCCTGGTAGCGCCTGAGGGACTGTTGGTATCTTGCGGAGTGCATCAAGGCCACGAGGCGCGCTTCGTCCAGCTGGTCCAATGAGTCCTCGCGGGCTCGCTGGTTGGCGTCCTTGTCTTAGCCTCGTACCCTGGGTGACCCATACTCTAAGTCCGTGGGGAGGACGGCCTCCGCGCCATGGACTAGAAAAAACGGGGTGAACCCAGTGGCTCTGCTTGGGGTGGTCCTTAGGCTCCACACGACCGCAGGCAATTGCTGGAGCCATTTTCGACCGGACTTATTCAGCTAGTCAAAAATTCTGGGTTTAAGGCCTTGTAGGATCATGCCATTGGCACGTTCTACTTGGCCGTTGGTCTGTGGGTGTGCCACAGCTTCCCAATCCACACGGATGTGGAATTTGTCGCAGAACTCCAGGAATTTCCTGCCCGTGAACTGGGATCCGTTGTCGGTGATGGAGTTTGGCACTCCAAAACGATGGACGATGTCGGTGAAGAACGTCACCGCTTGCTCTGCCCTGAGATTCGTAATGGGGCGTACTTCTACCCACTTGGAAAATTTGTCGATTGCGACCAACAAGTGGGTGAAGCCCCCGGGCGCCTTTCGCAGGGGCCCAATGATGTCCAGCCCCCACACGGCAAAAGGCCATGTGATGGGGATGGTCTGCAGGACGTGAGCAGGGAGGTTAGATTTGCGGGCGTAGAACTGGCACCCCTCGCAGGTGCGTACGATCTCGCTGGCATCCGCGACCGCGGTGGGCCAGTAAAAGCCCTGATGGAACGCGTTGCCCACGAGGGTGCGGGGCGCGGCGTGGTGGCCGCAGACGCCCGCGTGAATGTCCCGGAGGAGCTCGCGCCCCTCGGGGATGGGCACGCATCGCTGCAGGAGGCCGGAGGCGGCGCGTTTGTACAACTCGCCGTCGACAAGGGCAAAAGACCTGGCCATCCTGGCGATGCGCCTGGCCTCGGACCGGTCCGAGGGGAGTTCCCCTCGAGCCATCCAGGCGACATACTTGTCGCGCCAATCTGCCCTGATGGGGGCTGGCTCGACATCCATCACGTCGGCCTCGTCGGCGTCGTACCCCTCGAGGAGGGAGAGCACATACGCCTCGTTCGAGGGGTCCTCATCCATGGGCTCCGCGCCTGCCGGATTCGAGGGAGCCCCCGAGGGCTCCGCGTGGTTTGAGGGGTGTGGCTCGAGGGTGACGGAGGGCTGGGCGATATCTCGGGCAAAAACGTTCGGGGGGACGGTGATCCGCTCGGACGCGATCTTGGCCAGCTCGTCCGCCTCCTCGTTGTACCGGCGGGGCACGTGATTGAGCTCGATGCCGTAGAACTTGTCCTCGAGGGCTCGCATGGCCTTGCAGTACGCTTCCATCTTGTCATCGTGGCAGCTCACATTTTTCATGACTTGGTCAATCACGAGCTGCGAATCCCCCCGCACGTCGAGGCGCTTGACGCCTATCTCGATGGCGATCCTGAGGCCGCAAAGGAGGGCCTCGTACTCAGCCATGTTGTTTGACGCGGGGAAGTGGAGACGTACTGCGTACCGCATGTGCTCCCCGAGGGGTGACACGAATAGCAGGCCCGCGCCCGCCCCGGTCTTCATCACCGAGCCGTCGAAATACAGAGTCCAGCACTCTGCCTGGATCTGTGGCGGCGGCAGTTGCGTGTCTGTCCACTCAGCGACGAAATCCGCCAGGATCTAGGACTTGATGGCCTTGCGCGGGCGTAGGCGAGCGTCTCGCCCATCATCTCCACTGACCACTTGGCGATCCTGCCCGACGCGTCCGGATTGCGGATGATCTCCCCCAGCGGGAAGGAGGAGACCACCGTGACAGGGTGGCCTCGAAGTAGTGGTGAAGCTTGCGTCGTGCAAGGACCACTGTGTACAGCAGCTTCTGGACTTGAGGGTAGCGTGTCTTGGTGTCGGACAAGACTTCGCTGATGTAGTACACCGGCCGTTGGACCGGCAGGGCGTGCCCTTCCTTCGTGCGCTCTACCACGATTACGGCGCTGACCACCTGGGTGGTCGCGGCCACGTAGAGTTGCAGAGGTTCGCCGTCCTGCGGTGGTGTGAGGATCGGGGCGTGGGTCAAGGACGCCTTCAGCCTGTCGAGCGCATCCTGGGCCTCGGTGGTCCAGGAGAAGCGCTCGTGCTTTTTGAGGAGGCGGTAGAGGGGCAAGCCTTTTTCGCCGAGCCGCGAGATGAAGCGGCTCAAGGCGGCAAGGCACCCCAGCACCTTTTGTAACCCTTTGAGGTCCCGAATTGGACCCATTCGCTCGAGGGCTGCAACCTTCTCGGGGTTGGCCTCGATGCCTCGCTGGGAGACTATGTATCCTAGGAGCATGCCCCGCGGCACACCAAAGACACATTTTTTAGGGTTCAATTTTACCCCGTTGGCCCGTAGGCAGCCGAACGTGATGTTGAGGTCGCCAACCAGGTCGTCTGCCTTCCTGGTTTTTACGACGATGTCATCTACGTACGCCTCGACCGTTCGCCCGATGTGATCTCCGAAAACGTGTTGCATGCAGCGCTGGTACGTTGCACCCGCGTTCTGGAGGCCGAACGACATCGTGACGTAGCAAAACATCCTGAACGGCGTGATGAATGAAGTCGCGAGCTGGTCGGACTCCTTCATCTTGATTTGGTGGTACCTGGAGTAGGCATCAAGGAAGCAAAGTAGCTCACACCCGGCTGTTGAATCAACAATTTGATCGATACGCGGCAAAGGAAAAGGAACTTTAGGACATGCTTTATTAAGACTGGTGTAGTCTATACACATTCGCCATTTCCCGTTCTTTTTCTTTACTAGTACAAGATTGGCTAGCCATGTAGGGTGGAACACTTCCTTGATGAACCCGGCCTCGATAAGCTTCCGCAGCTCCGTTCCGATCGCCCGCCGCCGCTCCTCGTCGAAGCGGCGGAGCCGTTGCTGCACGGCGCGGCAATGAGGTAGGATGTCAAGGGAGTGCTCGGCGACCTCCCTCGGGATGTCTGGCATATCCGAGGGGTTCCACGCGAAGATGTCGGCGTTGGCGCGGAGGAAGTCGACGAGCACCACTTCCTATTTCGGGCCGAGGGTGGAGCTGACCCTCAACACCTTGCCCTCGGGGGCGGCAGGGTCGAGGGGCACCTCCTTGGTCAGCTCCGCGGCCTCAAAGTTGCCTGTGTGCTTGGCGGTGGAGTCGAGGTCCTCATTGACCATCTTCTCCAAGGTGGTCACCAGTACTTCATCCAGTGCCAGTGCTTCCGCGTGCTCGACGCATTCGACGTTGCAGTCGAACGCGTGCTCGATGGACGAGCCCACGGTGATGACGCCGTTCGGTCCCGGCATCTTCATTTTGAGGTAGGTGTAGTTCGGGACGGCCATAAACTTTGCGTAGCAAGGCCGCCCAAGTATGGCGTGGTAGGCGCCCCGGAACCCCACCACCTCGAAGGTGAGCATCTCCTTGCGGAAATTGCTCGGGGTGCCGAACCAAACAGGCAGATCGATCTGCCCGAGGGGCTGGACGCGCTTGCCCGGCGCGACACCATGGAACCGTGTCGTGCTGGGCCGCAGCTGGTCCAACCCGATCCCTAGCAGGCGCAGCGTGTGCGTGTAGAGGATGTTGAGGCTGCTGCCTCCGTCCATCAGGACCTTTGAGAACCGCGCGTTCCCAATGACCGGGTCGACCACTAGTGGGTACTGGCCCGGGTTAGGGATGCGGTTCGGGTGGTCTTCACGGCTGAAGGTGATGGCATCCTCCGACCAGTCAAGGAAAGAGGGAGGCGCCTTCTCTGCGGCGAGGACCTCGTGCCGCTCCCGCTTGCGCTGGCGGCTCGACATGTCCACGGTTGGTCCCCCGAAGATGAGGTACACGTTCTCTACGGCGGGGAAGCCGCCGGCGTCGCCATCTCCTCCGTCCTTCTTGGCCTCCGCGTCCTTTGCGGCGGCGCTGCCGTAGAACTTCTTGAGCATATCGCATTGCTCGAGGGTGTGGTTCACCGGGATCTTGTGGTACGGACATGGCTTCTTCAGCATGTCGTCGAACACCCCCGGACCTCGAGGGGCCGGTCGAGGGCCCCGTCGAGCCGGGTCGACGACGGGGCCTCGGCATCGTCGCCGTCGCGTCCCTGCTCGCGCGCCTCGCGGCGCGGCTTCTTCCCTTTCTTGCCCCGCTTGTCCTTCCGGTGGGGCTCCCTGGACTTGCTGCCCTCCGCGGGCGCGTCGTCCGAGCGCTTGCCCTTCTTGCCGTCGAAGATCGCCCCCACGGCCTCTTCACCTGAGGCGAAGCTGGTGGCGATGTCGAACAGCTCGTTTGAGTCCGCAGGCGGGCTGCGCCCCAACTCTCGCACGAGATCCCGGCACGTGGTGCCCTCGAGGAAGGCGTGCACAATCTCAGATTGCGCCACGCTTGGGAGCTCCGTGCAGCGCTTGGAGAAGCGCCGTATGAAGTCCCGGAGCGACTCGCCGGGCTTCTGGGTGCAGGAGCGCAGGTCCCAGGAGTTCCCAGGGCGCACATACGTGCCCTGGAAGTTGCCCACGAACGTGCGGACCAAGTCGTCCCAGTTATGGATCTGACTGGCCGGCAAGTGTTCAAGCCACGTCCGGGCTGAATCGCCGAGGTGCAGAGGGAGGTTGCGGATAATGACCTCGTCGCTGGTGGCCCCGCCCAGCTGGCATGCTAGGCGGTAGTCGTTAAGCCACACGCGGGGATCTGTCTCCCCGTTGTACTTGACGATGGTCGTGGGTTGGCGGAAGCGCTGGGGGAAGGCCGCCGCGCGGATCTCCCGGCTGAACACACGGGTTCCCGGGGGTTCTGGCATCGGAGAGCGGTCTTCATCGCTATTGTAGCGTCCACCCCGCCGAGGGTGGTAGCCTGCCGCCGCCCGCGCATCCTCCTTGCTCGTCCGCCGAGCATTGTGACGTTGCGAGCGTCGCCGTCTCGCGCCCTGCGCGTGTCGAGGAGTCGTTCTTTAGCCGGTGTGCGTCCCGGGTTGGCAGGTCGCTTTGTCGCTCCGCCTGCGTGCACCGAGGGCTCGGCCCCCTGCGCACCCCCATCGCCTGGTGCGTCCCCCTGTTGGCGGATGCGGGACGTCGAGCTCCCGGCTTGTTGGACGGCCGCTTGCTCGATGAGCGCCTGCACCTCGCGGTGCAGGTCTCGCGCCTCAGGCGTCGAGGGGGCTGGCATGGCCCGTAGCAGTGTTGCAGCGGCAATAAGCTTTTGGCTCACCCGCGGAGGCGTGTCTGGGTTGTCGACGTTGAAGTCGGCGTTGATGCGGTCGCAGTCCTGTATGCCTAGCTCTCGCGCGCGTTCGCCGCGCGCAGAGGCCTGCCCCGCCATGGAGGCGCGGAGCAACCGCACCGTCCGATACTCCTCCGCCAGCTTGTCTTCGAGTTCGCGGGCTTGGGCTAACTGCTCGTCAATGTCGGCCCCAGCAGGGGTGCTCGGTCCCGCTGCCAGGCGCAGAACAATCCCTGGGGCATGCGTAATTTCCCCGTCCCCGGCGCCCGCTGCGCCGGTGGCGTTCGCTGGGTCGTTGGCGATGACGACGCAGCATTCCCGCGCTGGGTCGTAGCTCCCGGTGCTGGAGTCGTCGGAGCAACCGAACCAGTAGTCCGTGGCGTCAAGAAAACGCCTGAACATTACTGGGTCCGGTACGCCGGAGAAGTCCCATTCCGCGTACCCATGTAGATTGGCGGGTGGCAACGCGTCGAGGGAGCCTAGGGACGACTCGTCGCCGGCGGAGGCGCCAGGGTCCCTGGCGACGAAGACATGACGGCCGGGAGGAACCCTGCGCATCGTGGTGTTGACGTTGGCGTTGTAGGCCGTCGTGGCGCCGCGCAGACCGATGGGGAAGCGCGGCCCGGAGACCGTGCGCTCCCTCGCCGGGGCGGTGGTCGTTGTGCCGATGGGTGCGCCGCGTTGAGAGGCGACGCGTTCAGCTTGCAGGCGCTCGACCACGCCCGGCATGAGTGCCGACCGAGTGGCGGCGACGCCGCGGCGCCCGACGGACCCGCGGTGTCCGGTGCCGGCGGGCGTTTGCGTCGTGGCGACGTGCGCAGCGGCGACCGGGACAGACCCGGCTTGGCGCCGCGCACGGAGCTTCTCACGGTTGGTGAGGTGCATCAGGTCGCCGTTCCCCGTGGCCTGAAAGTTCAGGCTCCCGAACCGGATTTCAAACCCGGCTTGGAGGGGGTCCGAGCTGCCCATGGAGTAGCGCGTACCGCGGTACTCGGTGCGGATCACCATGGAGGGAGTTGACGGTGGATTGACCTTAGGCGCTCGCTTGCCCCACGGTGGGCGCCAACTGTTGGTGCGGAATGTGGTCCCGACACTAACCAGTAATAAGCGCCAAGGTCTATCCCTCAATGGTCGATGCCAAGGAATCAGAAACACAAGGTTTATCCTGGTTCCGGCTGAGGGCCGTACGTCTAGCAGTGGTGTGCTCGAGGGACTATATTGCTCAGCACTGGGGGTGCCTGTAGTGGGGCTGCTACAAGCAAGGCGGGAGAGGAAGTGTGGCCTCCAAGTCCCTGGTGAAGTGGCTGAAGATGTTGTGGGGGAATTGGAAAGCGAGTGTGTGGTGTGTCGTATGTTGTCTGTTGTTGTCCCGTGTCGTTCTCTTCTGTCCCCTGCGGCGGGATACTTCGCCTTCCTTTTATAGGCCAAGGAGAGGGCGAATTACATACATGCCGCACTATTCAGCTACAGGGGGAGGTATGGTGCGCCGCGCGGCAGAATAGGCGGCCGCCTTGACGGTCCTTGCCGCGATCCGGTAATCATGGCGTATCTTGTACCCGAACAGTGGTAGCTTCGAGGGTAGGAGTGCAGTGGATGGCCGTGACGTCCCCAGGCGGGCTCGAGGGGGTTGCTGACGTCGATCCGTACGGGATACAGTGGCAGGCATGGCGGCGTCCCGTTCCCGCATGCTTCACAGCGCCGGAGTTGTTACCACAGTGCCCGGCGTGGGGTTGTACGCGCGGGGGCGGCTGCCTGCCGTCAACAGTGGTAGGGATGGCGCCCCGCCGGCCTAACATCACGACCTAACCCTGCAAAGTCACGGGAAAGCAAATCGAGGGTGCGGCCGGCCCCCCTTCGAGGGCTCGGCGCGTTAGCCGTACAGGAGTAGGCGGCGCGGCATCACGGAGCTAGCACCGGCCACGTTGCACAGTCCCCCATAGTGGCAGGGATGGGTTCCCTCCTAGGGAGTTGGTGCAACAGGACCGGGGCATGAGTCCCAGGTGCATGATGGCGCCGCCCCGCCGTTGTCAGAGCATTAAATGCTCGTACCCGCGTATGGGAATGGGCGTGCGCGTGCGGAGCGCCCTCGAGCGAGGCGGAGCCTGCTCGAGGGCGGCGTGGACCCTCGAGCGAGGCGGAGCCCGCTCGAGGTAAGCGTACGCTCTCGAACGGGGCGGAGCCCACTCGAGGGAGGTGTGTGCCCTCGAGCGAGGCGGGACCTGCTCGAGGGGATCTTTGAGTGGGCCGCCTTGGTGGGCCGCCGGGGCCACCGCGGCGTAGGCCATGCCCCGTGTGCATGTTTAAGCAAGACGTGTTTGGCCCTGGCTCTTTGCAGGTTTTAAGTGGGATTTCCCCATTTGTTTAAGGGGACCCCCAGGGCTGTCCCCGACAAGTTGTTTTCCGGGTGAAGTGTGTGGTTGTGTGCCTGGGCTACTGCGGACGGGGAGTCTGGTAGTTCCACAGTGGTTTTCTTAGAACAACTGAGTCACTTTGGTTATAAAATTGGTTTGTGAAAACCTTTTCGAAAATGAACCCCTGCATGAGTAAATGAGTTTGCAAATAAACCTTAACCTGTTCCTTGTTATATATATCATGTGCATGATCTGCTTATAAGCCCCTCCGTGGGTGGGGTTGGACTTCTTGAGTACGTATGTTCTCACCCTTGTTTAACTAAGCTTTTTCGAGAGGAGGATCCCGATTTCATTCCCGAAGACGTCGAGTAGGTCGCTGCCCTACACCCAACCGTGCCTGTGTACCCAGGGCCTCCACAGAGAGCTTCCATGGTCTGGTACTCTGATGAGGCTTTGGAAGCCTTTGCTATCGTAGTGTGGTCGTTAGCGTTTGTGTTGTTCCTTGTAGTTTTGGCACTTCCGTGCCCTCTGTGTCGCCGTGATGTAAAAGACTGATCCACCGATTGTAATAAATGTGTTACCAACCTCCTGGGACTGGTATTTGTGTCACATTTAGTCACCTCTGATGAGGGGACGCTTCAATGGCTCCCTCGTGGAACCCGCAAAGGCCGACGTCCCTCAGTTGCGGGAACCTCAGATGGTCGCTTGCTTAGCTTGGCATTAGAGTCTCTGGCGGTGCCGGACGTGCCTGCATTGCGTCCAGCATCGTAGTCGAACTGCTTCACCATTGCCTCGTTGGTGTCGATCAGCTTGTTGATGACTTCCATGAGAGCAGCAATGGTGGTAGCGCAGGACTTGTGAATCTTCTAAAAGACCTTGCGATCTTTGATGCCCTTCTTGTAGATCTCGACGACCTGGTCGTTTTTAATGCCAACGCAGGTATTGCGGTTCTCAAAGAACTGGTTGGTGTAGTCACGGGGCCGCTTGGGCTTCATGATGAGCCTCCCGAGGTTGAAGGCGTTTCCAGGGCGATTGTAGGTTGCCTGGAAGTTAGAGGTTAAGGCTCGGGACAGGTTGTCCCAAAAGCTAATGCTACCGACCGGGGGATTGTTTAGCTAGAGTGACGGGGTGTCACCCATCACCAGCAGGAAGTATGCCGCCATGTCATCGAAGTTGCCTTCGGCCACTTTGACAGCGACTGAGTAGGTCGACAGCTAGATGTTGGGGTCAGAGCGCCTGTTGTACTTCTGAATGTTGGGCTTGAAGTTGTCGGGTAGACCACCGACCTAAGGCGAGGGGCCAACGCAGGGAAGGCCGTGATGGCTGTCGTCGACAGCACCACCAGCTGGAGCACCGCCCCTTCTTTGCGCAAGGACAACGATCTAGGATCGTGGCTAGCGATATGGGTTGGGAGAAATGACCTTCGGATTGTCGTACTCTGCCTCGTAGACTACACGATGTCTGTTCTCGACATCGTGGTGGTCCCTCTCCTTGCGCTCCATGATGCGGTGGACGGCACTCGTGGCCGTACTCGTGGTCGTACTCCACGTGATGACGTAACTCCCGCTCCTCACGCCCGCGATGACGTTGGTCGATGTTGTCACAGGCATCACAGGCACGCCTTTTGTTTCGAGGTTGTCGCGAAGGTCGGTGCCCTTGGCACTGTTGGCCCGAGATCTAGGCTACTCGGGGTTGTTCTGATCGACCTCCTCCATGATGGGCGGAAGGTCGCTACGTCTAAATCGATTAGATTGACTGCACAAGTGAAGACTCGATGAAGATGCGGCAGACTTGGCGGCCACACTCTTTTCTTCCACCAATCTGTGGCGAGCCGGAGGTAGGCCATGGCCGCTTCGGCTTCGGGTGGAAGGCCGACTTACTGAAGACGTGCCATGGTAGCACCCAGGTTGTCCAGGGGGTTGTTGAATGTCGGTAGCCCCACTTCCTCGAACTCGAGATGGAGGTCTCAAGCACAGGGAGGGACCGCGCGGCCCTGCTCTTCCGCACGTCGCTAGATGCGGTTATCGTTCGCCTAGATCGCCGCCTCCTTGGAGTTCGTCGCACCGTGACGCGGTGGTTCATTTTCGGAAACAACAAGCACTCGGCGGAAGATGGAACCCGAGTTGTTGGGGGAGACATCGACCCGGACCTTCTGAAACTCATCGCGGTCCGGGGACAGGGGAGCTCGTGTGGTGCGAGGCTGTAGCTCTTGGTCGATCCTTTTCCGTAGACGACATCCACGACAGTATGCCTCGCACCTTTGTGGTAGGTGCAAGGTACATCGAGTGGGTCGTGGCGGCGTGAGGTTCGGGCTTCGAGTCACTAGAGGATCGCTGCCCAAATTAGATCTAGGAGAACTTGGCCATCCGGCGAGCGTAGACGTCGGCGGGAGGCTACAAACCGAAGGGGGGAGGTCCCATAATGCGGCGTTGTCCGCGTCGAGCATTGGGATCATTCGCAGATCTGAAGGGTGTCTTCCATCATGTTGATGACGCGCTCCATTCCCTGAATGAGGTCATAGAGTTTGGGCAGGCGGGTCTCCATCGTTGGATCGAAAACCGTGGTGGTGACAAGCACCACAACGACCTGTCTCGCTGCCACCGGAGAGGTCATAGCCACTGGAACAGGTGAGGTCACTGTGAAGGAGCCAAAGTAGATCTCCACGGGGTCGGCGAGGATGGCCACCATGCTTGCCAGGAAGACGACACCAGATCGGGCCACCATGCTGCACAGCGAGTTCCCGATCGCCCCTACCTGGCACGCCAACTGTCAGGGGGTGAGACCTGGACAGATCTACTAGGGGGCTACCCAAGCAGTTTGTAGGTTAATGGGAGGACTGAGAACTAAGAGTGTAGGTGGTGGTTCACATGGTGAACTCGGAACATAGCAAGAGTGGCGAGGGACACAGGGGTTTAGACTGGTTCAAGCCTCCGGAGAGTAAAACCCTACGTCTCGTGTGGTGGAATTATGCGGAAGAGGAGAAGTCCCCTCGAATGGAGCCATAGGTCACCTTATGTGGACAATAGGCTAGGGTTTCCATTCGAGGTCGGTGGACCCGTATCTAGGTCAGTTACAAAATGGGAGGCTATCTGCCCGGATTACTATGAGTATCCCATGATTCTCGGACCTACTAGCGGCGCCAGGCCACGATCTAGTAACTTGCCTTGTACTCCAAGCACTATGAATCCTCTAGGATATGGATTAGGTTGCCCCAGTCTTCCAAGGTTGCCGGACTTGCGAATAAGGTCCTCGGGGCCACTTGCAGGTCGGCGGTGCTTCTGGCAGGTCGGACCCACTTGGTAGGGACCTCTGGGACACTGGTCCGTGGGGACCCATGGGTACCCATGTCTCTCAGTGTCCCCGCCGGCCAGAGGCCGACCTGCCCACGTGTTGACTTGCGAGTTGTGGCACTGCGGTTCATGGCACCGGCCATATTCCTGGAAGGAGACATGTGCCACGCGCCGGCTTCCACCTCCCCATTTCTAAGCCTATTTGGTGATTCTTCGCTCTAATATTATCCTTTCTAGTTTCAATTCAATTCATTAATTGGTAATTTTGATTGAATATTGATTCATCTATGCTCTGTAATTTTAGTATTTATCTCACAATTCATATCGTTCTCAATTCGTATTGAAACTTGCAATTTTAGAATTAATTTCAAACTTGTTATCAAATTGAATCATTTGTTGTATTGTTGCTATTGATTATATGCAATATATACATGGTGTTTTGAATGGCAACTTTTGTCACCAAATTTTGGCCCTAATCGTCACCAAAAGTTGTATAGAGCAGAGACAAGGTTTGTCGAATCTATTTCGATGATGATCCGTCTCTACAAAACCACATGCCCCATCTTTCTCCTTTTCAAGACTCGATTCACCAACAAGTCCTAACCCAACCCCAAGTACTCAACCCCTCTACGAGGAAGATAAAGTGTGGAAGATCAACACTTTTTGTGTGGAAATATACCACTTTGTTTGATTGAGGTGAACAAAAAGCTATCATTTGATTGATTGATTCTGATTGTTCTCACTGTGTCAATTTTAACAGCAACTCCAAGAGAATAGTTGTCCTCCTAGCTAAGTGTAGAGTCTTTTTCAACTCTGTAAAAAAAATAAAGAGACTGCTAAGAGCAACTCCAACAATCTCTTTATTTTTGCTAGCTGAATTTAGAAATTTAGCTCTTTATAAAAATAGAAAACTTCATAATTGTATTCAGTAATCCAACAAACTAAATATTTTATATTTTCCAAATCGCACCAACCACTCAATGACACACAAGACCCAATGACACACGATACCCACATGCAACCCTCTTTCTTCCCCCACCTCGGGAGAGGGTCTCGAGTGTTCAGGTAGCTGCCGCCACCGCCTAGGATGTGGTAGCTCGCCTGAGCTTTGCACAAATCGAGCTATAGTCCACCGTTTTCGAATCCGAGGGTATGGTTACAAAGAGGAGGGAGAGGGGATTCGATTTTGGGGCTTCCTAATAGGAGCTTCTGCAGAAAAATGAGGGGGTCATGGGCGGCCATGGGTGGCGGGCGGCGAGCTCCTGGGGATCCCTGCTTGGGCAAGGAAAGCGAGGGGCAAGGCCTGGGAGAGGTAGGGTTGGTGTGGGAGTGCTCACTGTCAAAGCAATTGAATCAAGATCGACAATGGCGTTCGTGGCTCTGGCGCCGGCGGCCATGGCGCAGGGGAGATCAAAGTAGGGGTTGCGCAGGGTTGTGCCGATCCCGCGCCCCACTCTGTCGTGCGCAGGGGCGATAGCGAGGGGGACAACTTTCCATCTTTGACGAGTAGGACGGAGGATTTTGCGAGCAAGATGAAGAGGTTCTATTCTACCGAGTTTGTTGGAAAGAAAAATTATAGTCATTTTCTTTTTTTACCGATCCAAAATAATTTAAAGAGACTGGTGGAGTTACTCTAAATGGTAGGGAAACCAACAGACTAGGTAAATCTTGATAATGTAAAATTTAAATGAGGTCCACGTAGAAACCAACAATTTTTTACCTTACAAACATATCCCTGGTTTTATTCGCTAAGCACCCTAAAAAGAACTCGATCTTTGCAATGGAGGTGAAAAACCCGGTGAGGGAGTGGTTTCCGACGACGATAGGTTGCCAATGAGCATCAGGACCTCGCCCGCAACCAATTTTGGTGTAGGATTTGGAGAAAGAGATGATCGAGAGGAGGGGTCCATCCGCCGGCCGTTCGCATCGCACCATCGGAGAAGATTGATCCACGGATGGTGGCGCTCCAGCTTGGTCGGGGTGGGAGTCAAGCGCACAGGAGGCGGGCGGAGGCCATGGAAAGGACGGAGTGCGCGAGATACCGAGCTGAGAGCCTTGTCATTTTTACCGATTGAAGTTGCAGGGACGGTAGCGGGATGGCCGGAGAGAGTTTTTATAGAGGATATTTTCTTTTTTTAGATAATCAAGTTAAAAAAGCAACTCCAAGAATCTAGCTAAATTTCATTTTTCATATTCCCATTTAGCTAACCATTTAACTAAGATTTCCTCTTCATATCTCAATCCAATCCAATAGATTAGCTAAATGAGGCTCTTTATTTTTTTAATTTCTTTGTCTTCCTTGGACTTTCCCTAACATCGGCATCAACTATCTTTTCTCTTCTTCCACCAGTGACAGAGCCAAGCCCGACGTCCAGCCGCCTGCCAGCCAAAATTCGTGACCCTCCGACCGCCTCCCTAAAATCACTGTCGCGCCCACTACCTACACCTCCTTGTCTACCTCCTTGGCCCGCCAATCGCCACCGCTACCCATCACACTATCTAGGAAAACACCATTCCCCAACCAGCAGTCACCGCCGACCGAGGTCGCCCGCCAGCTCGATTCGCCACCAACGGTGAGTCTCTAGCCATATTTGTCACGCTGGCAGCTCCACGACACCGTGCCACTGGACTCTTCTCGGTGATGTCCTCCATCTACCCACGTGCACGGACGCCCGGGCAGGCAGGAGCACGGTCGGGAGGTCATGAATGGCGGTGGCAGCATGACGAGGGAGGAGCGCAGGCATGACATCGGAGCGGCGAGGAAGCGGTGCGGTGTCGGAGTGCCGAGAGGGAGGTTGGGGCACGCTGTGGCGGGACAACGGCGACGTGAGCGCGGTGCGGGGACGACGGCACAACGAGGGATGAAAGGATACAGGGTGGCTACGATAGTGCAAAACAAAATTTTCTACCCCATAAACCAGGAACTACTGTTGTTATAGATCACGAGATTACCACTAGACGCGCAGATCCAGCAGAACCATCTCGATGTAGACGAACGCGTCGAGGGTAGCAGGCAGTGCAGTTGCTCATGTCCTTCTTGACCTGCACGTGTGGCTCGTCCGATCCAAGTGCTCCAGATGCAGCACCTCCAAGGTATCCACACATACGGAGAAGAAAGCGTCGCACGTCGGACTGCTAGGTCCGCGAATGTGACGAGGAGAGAGCGTTGGCGGCGCGGCTGCTACTTGAGAGTCGTCCCTTTTTCAGGAGGGGTGTGGTCCATATTTATTGGGAGGAACCCCCCCCCCCCACACACACACGCCATCGTCCATTAGCAATACAGGACTAATAGATGGTGTACCCCTTCCAACGCTAATGGGCTTTACAACATTTGTGGCCCATTAGGACTTTTACACCATAATGGATCAAATCCATCTGAGCCCACTAGTGGATCAAATCCAGTTGGCTCTAGGGCATATTTCCAACAGTCTTCCAATTGCACTAGAGTCAACTATGCAAGTATATTCATCCTCATTCGGCTTCCATCCCCTTAAGTGTGTGACCCTATAGGTTCACGTACACATAGACTTGACCCGAGTATTTCTACTCGACTAATAGTTGATAGCGGCCTCTAGCAAGATGTGTCAACTCCTATGCATGCGTAAAGATCTTATTAGACAGACCATCATATCATTTCATACATGCTATTCCCTTTGCCTCACGATATTTGGTCTAGTTCCAAGCTGACCTCTCTTTCTCGATACCGTGATTCGGATCGTCAAAAGGGGGTTAACTCTTAACCCAGCACGGCCATGCATTTCTTGATCCGATCACTCGAGGGGGCCAGAGATATCTCTCTCAAGTAGAGAGGGGCAAATTCTATCTTGATTGACCATGCCTCACAGCATGCTTCCTGACAAACCTGAAAACCATCTTTATGACAACCTAGTTACGGAGTAGCGGTTGATAGCCCCTAAGTAGGTCAATTCACATCTTGAGTACATGCGACAATCTCAAGTCTAAGGACATAGCGTATACATTGTGTAAATAGAGAATTATATAACAAAGTCTCAAATTGGGTAAGTCCAGCCCCATGTCATACATGTGCCCACATTATTAGTTATACATCTCCATGTTCATGACTTGTGAAACATAGTCATCAACTAATACATGTGCTAGTCATTAAATCATACTAGGGACAACTTTTGAATAACCATACAAGTAAAAGAGTTTCACAAACAATTCACATAATTGCCAATCAAATACAAGTCGTCTTTCATGGATATTCAATAAAAAAACAAAAGTGTCATGGATACGATGAAATATAATCATCTCTATAAGACATATTTCTAACATTCTTCCACTTACACTTGAGCTAATCTAGAATGTATCTAATACCCATAGCTCTCATGTGCGCCTCATGCTTAGGCTGTGGAAGGGGTTTTGTCAAAGGATTTGCAACATTCAAACTCGTGTGTACTTTGCATATCTTGATATCACCTCGTCCAACGATCTCTTGTATCAGATGAAATTTCTGCAGTACATGTTTATTCTTTTGGTGGTTCCTTGGCTCTTTTGCTTGCGCAATAGCCCCATTGTTGTCACAATAAAGATCCAATGGGCTAGAGACACTCGAAAACACACCAAGTTCAGAAAGGAACTTCCTTATCCAAACACCCTCCTTTGCAGCTTCCGAAGCCACGATGTACTCGGCTTCTGTTGTAGAATCAGCCACTGTCTCCTGCTTGGAACTTTTCCAGCTCACAACACCAACATTTATTGTAAATACATATCCTGATTGCGACATTGAATCGTCTTGATCAATTTGGAAACTAGCATCGGTGTAACCTGTTACAACGAGCTCCTCCTCACCACCATAGACTAGGAACATACCTTTAGTCATTCTTAAGTACTTAAAAAACATTTTTAACCGCTGTCCAGTGACCCTCACCTAGATCAGATTGGTATATGCTTGTAACACTGTGTGCATACGAAATATCTGGACGTGTGCATATCATTGCATACATAATAGATCTGATAGACAAAGCATACAGTATTCTACTCATGCCTTCCACTCATCAGTTGTCGAAGGACATTGAGTCTTGCTAAGATGTATGCCATGTGACATAGGCAAGAACCCTTTCTTCACCTCTTCCATGTTGAACCTTTTCAACACTTTATTAATGCAAGAGTCTTGGCTTAATCCTATAAGCCTTTTTGATCTATCTCTATAGATTTTGATGCCCAAAATGTATGCCACCTCACCTAAGTCCTTCATCGAAAAACTATTTTTCAATAAGGTCTTAGCGGCCTCAAGCATAGGAATGTCATTTCCAATCAGCAATATGTCATCCACATACAAGATTAGAAATACTACAGAGCTCCCACTTGCCTTCTTGTAAACACAAGGCTCTTCTTCACTCTGAATGAAGCCAAACCCTTTGACCACTTCATCAAAGTGAAGGTTCCAACTTCGAGATGCCTGCTATAATCCATAAATGGACTTTTGAAGTTTGCATACCTTTCCAGCATTGATTGGATCAACAAATCCCTCGGGGTGTGTCATATACACATCCTCAGTCAGATTTCCATTTAGGAAAGCTGTTTTGACATCCATCTGCCATATCTCATAATCGAAATATGCAGCTATAGCTAGAACGATCTGAATTAATTTAAGCATCACTACGGGTGAGAATGTCTCATCGTAGTCAACTCCTTGAACTTGTCAAAAACATTTTGCAACAAGTCGAGCTTTATGGATGTGAACATTTCCATCCATGTCTCTCTTCTTTTTAAAGATCCATTTGCACTCTATGGGTTTAACACCATCTGGCGGGTCAACCAAGTTCCAAACTTGATTGTCATCCATGGAATCTATTTCGGATCCCATGGCACTTCGCTATTTCTCGGAATCTGGGTCCATCATTGCTTCCGCATATGTCATAGGTTCATCATTGTCTAACAACAATATGTCACACTCTCCTGTGATCATGAGATTGAGCTTATCAGTTGCGCGACGAGCCCTTTCAGTTCGTGGTGGTGCTTCTCTTGCCACAGGCATCTCAACTCGTTCAGCTACATTAGCATCACTTGTGAAATCTTGCCCAAGCGGCTCATCTTGAACTTCTTCAAGATACACCTTTTGTCTACATTTTTCTCTTTTAAGACACTCTTTCTCTAAGAAAACACTGTTCCGGGCGACAAACACTTTGCCTTCTGACGGTTGTAGAAATAATATCCCAAGGTTTCCTTTGGATATCCCATGAATATGCACTTGTCTGATTTAGGTGTTAATTTATCTGATTGAAGTTTCTTCACATAAACCTCACAACCCCGAATTTTCAGAAAAGACAAACTGGGAGTCTTACCAGTCCACATCCCATGTGGTGTCTTAGCTACGGACTTAGAAGGCACCCTATTTAAAGTGAAAGTTGCGGTTTCTAGAGCATAACCCCAAAATGATAATGGTAGGTCCGACTGGCTCATCATTGACCGGACCATGTCTAACAAGGTTCGATTGCGTCGCTCGGATACACCGTTTCTCTGAGGTGTTCCAGGCGGCGTAAGTTGTGGAATAATTCTGCAACTCTTTAGATGACTGCTAAACTCGTGGCTCAAATACTCACCTCCACGATCAGATCGCAAGATCTTGATTTTCTTGCCACGTTGATTTTCTACTTCACTCTGAAATTCTTTGAACTTTTCAAAAGTTTCAGACTTGTTCTTCATTAAACAAACATAACCATATCTACTTAAATCATCAGTGAACGTTATGAAGTATTGGTATCCACCTCTAGCTGTCGTACTCATTGGTCCGCACACATCTGTATGTATGAGGTCTAGTAAGTCTGGGCTCTCTCAGGAAAACCTGAGAAAGGCATATTGGTCATCTTGCCTAGCAAACAAGCTTCACATGTCTTGTAAGATTCAAAATCAAACGAAGTTAAAAGTCCATCGTTATGGAGCTTCTTCATGCGCTTTTCACTGATGTGACCCAAATGACAATGCCATATGTAGGTAGGACTCAAATCATTAGGTCGAGACCTTTTAGCACTTATGTTACAGATAGGTGAATCATCAAGGTTTAAAACAAATAAGCCATTCATAATGGATGCACAAGCCACAAATATATTATTCTTAGAGATCACACAACCATTGTTTTCACTCGCAAATGAATAACCATCCTTCATCAAACATGAAGGGGATAAAATGTTTTGACTCAAACTAGGAACAAAATAACAATTATTCAACTCCATAATAAATACTGACGGGAGGTGGAGTTGCATCGTCCTGACGGTCAACGCAGCAACTCTTGCATTATTTCCCACACGGAAATCAACTTCTCCTCTTTCCATGCTTCTACTTCTTATCATTCCCTGTATCGAATTGCAAATGTGAGCAACCAATCTGGTATCAAATACCCAAGAATTAATAATAGTATCAGCTAGGAAAATATGATCTGTAACGTAAACATGAAGTGTACCTGAAGCAGAAGTACCCTTACTTCCCTTCTTCTTCAAGGAAGCTAGGTGCAGCTTGCAGTTTCTTTTCCAATGACCAATTTCCTTACAATGAAAACATTCAGCCTTAGCAGCTGGACTAGCCTTGGGCGCCTGGTTTGGCCTGGGGATCTTATTCTTGGCCTTGCCTTTCTTCTTCCAAGATTGCCCTTTCTTTTAAAGTTCGGCTTGTTTTGGATTGCCATCACATGACTGCTGCCAGCGGCTTTCTTGATGTCACTCTTTGTTGTCTTTAGCATACCACATAGTTCATTCAAGCCCTTCTCCGCCCCATGCATATGGTAGTTCGAGATGAAGTTCCCATAGCTAGGTGGAAGAGACGTGAGAATGAAGTCCGTGGACAACTCCTTGCCTAGTGGGAAGTCTAGCTTCTCCAACCTTTGAACGTAACCAACCATTTTGATTACATGTGGTCCTACTGGCGCGCCTTCTACCAATCTGCACTCCACAAAGGCTTTAGAGACATTGAACCTTTCAGTCCTAGCCAGTGTGGCAAACATATCATTGAGTACCACGACCATATCGTGCAAATGGACTGACTCAAACTGCATTTGCAAGTCAGGTTCCATACACGCAAGCATAAGGCAGCCCACTTCAAGATCGACATCTCATGCCTTCTTGTAAGCATTCATTTTAGCGAGTGTTGCATTTTCATCAGGCTCCTCTGGTAAAGGGATGTCTAGAACCTCTTCCTTTTTCTCAGCCTTGAGAATAATTCAAGGTTACGGATCCAATCTGTATAGTTCGTTCCATTCAACTTGTCCTTCTCAAGGATCGTACGCAAAGAAAATTCCTTACTAGGTGCCATCTACAACAAAATAATAAATGCAAAAGACAAAATGTCCATGACTAAGTAAAATAAAAAAATTTACTCCCACTAAAATCAATATCCCCACATTGATACTTAGTGATTCAGAATCCACAACTAACAAGTCTACTAGTGAGCTTTTGCGTCACCGCTAGTAAACAAGGTAGATCGGTTAGCAACTCTTTGCTAATCATATCACATATGACTCCTATTGTTGGGTGACATCTCTATGTCTAGGATCCCAACCTTTATGTCCCAAAGTCCTTAACCGTTAAGATGACTTTGATAAGCAAACCGACACTTATGCATGTAAGTATCCAATGCAAACCCGTCTAGTCAAGGAAAACTAGTGGCACCCTAATTTCATAGACCCACCACTAATTGTACGAGATGTGGGACGGTGGCAAGTGTTGGGAGGGCATGTGAACTTAAAATTCCAAAGGGATCGTTCTACTCATAACATCACACGCAAGAAAAATAACATTGTCGCATGTAAAAGTAGAATGGTAAGAACGACATTCACACAGTTTTAACACGGTATGGCCCATTGTCACATGGTGATCTCTATCTCCATTAACCTGTACATCATGTTGATCTCCATCTTCATGATCTGTGTGTGTCATCATCCATGTGATGAGTCCTCCAAGAACTTTCTAACGTGTGCTAGTAATGAAAGTTACATAATCACGTATTTAGATCATCACAAATTGGTACGCAGGCCATTACATTAATTTTGACAATACATGTGGATCCAGCCGTATTGCCGTACACGTGACACGCAGGTCACGAATAAATTACACACATGCATCACATACACATATAGGCCATACCGATCACAAAACCTGCAAAACAAATTATCGCAATTCCGACGTCCAAACTTAAAACGCCCGAAAAACCATCTTGCAAGCCGAATTTGGCAAAAACTAATTTCGCCGAGAGAAGCAAAGCTGGTTTATCACATGTGTAAAATTTTATGTAGATCAATTTTTGTATAGAAAATGTCTTCATCCGAGTTAACCACGAAAAGTTATGGTTGTTTTACCGAATAACATGTTTTCTGGTTTTCCCGGGCCAGTAGCAGATCCAATCTGCTGCCGCCATGCATCCCATGTGCCTGGCACTTGACCTAGCTTCGATTCGACCAATTCAATTGATCTCCTTCTCGTTGTGACTGAATTTACTTGTATCACTTAACTCCGATGGCGAAATTCCGACCGGTAGGAGTAATTCGTTACACGACCATCACGGCAAGAACACAAAGCCGATCAAAACTTTGAGCTACATCTACATATCTCCATATGCACACATCCCGAATCTAAAACTTAGCAGCTACGGCTCTGATACCACTGAAGGGATACGGGGTGGCTACGGTAGCGCAAAACAAAATTTTCTACCCCATAAACTAGGAACTGCTGCTGTTATAGATCACGAGATTACCACTAGACGCGCAGATGCAGCGGAACCGTCTCAATGTAGATGAACGCGTTGAGGGTAGCAGGTAGTGCAGTTGCTCACGTCCTTCTTGACCTGCACGTGTGGCTCGGCCGATCCAAGTGCTCCAGATGCAGCACCTCCAAGGTATCCACACGTACGGAGAAGGAAGCGTCGCACGTCGGACTACTAGGTCCGCGGGTGTGACGAGGAGAGAGTGTTGGCGGCGTGGCTACTGCTTGAGAGTCATCCCTTTTCAGTAGGGGTGTGGTCCATATTTATTGGGAGGAAACCCCCCCCCCCCCCCCCACACACACACACACCATCGTCCATTAGCAATACAGGATTAATAGATGGTGTACCCCTTCCAACGCTAATGGGCTTTACAACATTTGTGGCCCATTAGGACTCTTACACCATAATGGATCAAATCCATCTGAGCCCACTAGTGGATCAAATCCTGTTGTCTCTAGGGCATATTTCCAACAAGGGAGGGTGCGGGCACGGCACCATAGCGTCGACGGAGGTAGGGGCTCGAGCGCGAGAGCGACACAGAGGACCGAGAATGTCGGGATGGAGGAGATAGCGAGGTGGTCTCCCTCGTCAAAGATGACGAGTGGACGGAGGGGAATACCGAGCGAGATTGTGAGCTGATCTAGATGGAGAGACTGTTGGAACGCGATTGGACTCATTTCCTCTTTATTTTAGCTAACCAGTTATGTTTAGCTAGGCTGCTGGAGTTGCTCTTTAGAGCAACTCCAAGTGACTATGTTAGAGTTTTAAATGTTTGTGAAAGAATAAAAAACTTCATAACAAGAGAGTAAACTAACAGCCTCACTATTTTTCACTCTGTCGGGGACAGACCTAGGGGTCCCCTTAAAACAACTGGGGAATCCCCACTTAAAACCCGCAACAAACCCAAGCCAAATGCGCCTTGCTTAAGCACACAGGACATGGCCCACGCCACGGTGGCCCTGACGGCCCACCAAGGCGGCCCACTCAAAGATCCCCTCGAACAGGCTCCGCCCCACTCGAGGACACACGCCTCCCTCGGGCGGGCTCCGCCCCGTTCGAGGGGGCGCGCCTCCCTCGAGCAGGGCCCCGCCTCGCTCGAGGGTCCCCCGCACGCGCACGCGCACGCCCGTCCCCGTACGCGGGCATTCAATGTTCTGACAACGGCGGGGCGGCGCCATCATGCGCCTGGGGCACGCACCCCGGTTCCGTTGCACCAACTCCCTAGGAGGGAACCCATCCCCGCCACTGTGGGGGACTGTGCGACATGGCCGGTGCCAGTCCTGTGACGCTGCACCGCCTACTTCGGTACGGCTAACGCGCCGAGCCCTCGAAGGGGGGCCGGCCGCACCCTCGGTTTACTTTCTCGTGACCTTGCAGGGTTAGGACAGGGCGTTAGGCCGGCGGGGCACCATCCCTGCCACTGTTAACGGCATGGCGGCAGCCCCCGCGCGTACAAACCCACGCCGGGCGCTGTGGCAACAGCTCCGACGCTGTGGAGCGTGCAGGAACGGGACGCCGCCTTACCTGCCACTGTGCCCCGCACGGACCGACGTCAGCAACTCCCTCGAGCCCGCCTGAAGACATCACGACCGTCCGCTGCACTCCTACCCTCGAAGCTACCACTGTTCGGGTACAAGATACGCCATGATGGCCGGATCGCGGCAAGGACCGTCAAGGTGGCCGCCTACTCTACGGCACGACGCACCACACTTCCCCATGTAGCTAAGTAGTGCGGCATACATGTGATTCGCTCTCTCCTTGGCCTATAAAATGAAGACGAACTCCCCCGCCGCAGGGGACGACAACAGAAGGCAACCGAAGTCAGGACACGACACAAGGCAGAACAACACACAACGCACCACGCACTCACTCTCCAATTCTCCCACAATATCTTCAGCCACTCCACCAGGGACTTGGAAGCCACGCTTCCTCTCCCGCCTTGCTTGTAGCCGCCCCACTACAGGCACCCCCGGTGCTGAGCAATATAGTGCCTCGAGCACACCACTGCTGGACGTACGGCCCCTCGGCCGGAACCAGGATAAAACTCTGTGTCTCTGATTGCTTAGCATCGACCATTGAGGGATAGACCTTGGCGCTTATTACTGGTTAGTGTCGGGACCACATTCCGCACCGACAGTTGGCGCCCACCGTGGGGCAATCGAGCGCCTAAGGTCAATCCACCATCAACTCCCTCCATGGTGATTCGCACTGAGTACCGCGACACGCGTTACTCCATGGGCAGCTCGGACCCCCTCCCCGCCGGGTTTGAAATCCGGTTCGGGGGCCTGAACTTTCAGGCCACGGGGAACGGCTACCTGATGCGCCTCACCAACCGTGAGGAGCTCCGTGCACAGCGCCAGGCCGGGTCCGCTCCGGTCCCCGCTGCGCGCGACGCCACGACGCGGACGCCCGCCGGCACGGATGCGCGGGCCCGTCAACGCCACGACGTCGCCGCCGCTCCGGCCGGCGTTCGCGCCGGGCGCGGTCCGAGCGGCGGCAAGCTGAGCGCACCGCCTCCCAACATGGCGCACCTATCAGCACGGCAACCACCGCCCCGGCGGGGCAGTGCACGGTCTCCGGACCGCGCTTCCCCATTGGTCTGCGCGGTGCCACGACGGCCTACAACGCCAACGTCAACACCGCGATGCGCAGGGTTCCCCCTGGCCGTCACGTTTTCGTCGCCAGGGATCCCGGCGCCTCCGCGGGCGACGAGTCGTCCCTGGGCTCCCTCGACGCGTTGCCACCCGCCAACCTCCATGGGTACGCGGAATGGGACTTCTCCGGCGTGCCGGACCCAGTCATGTTCAGGCGTTTCCTTGACGCCACGGACTACTGGTTCGGCTGCTCCGACGACTCCAGCACCGGGAGCTACGACCCCGCGCGGGAATGCTGCGTCGTCATCGCCAACGACCCAGCAAACGCCACCGGCGCAGTGGGCGCTGGTGACGGGGAGGTCACGCCCACCCCAGGCATCGCCCCGCGCCTGGCTGCAAGGCCGAGCACCCCTGCTGGGGCCGACAACGACGTGCAGTTAGCCCAAGCTCGTGAGCTCGAGGCCAAGCTGGCGGAGGAGTATCGAACGGTGCGGTTGCTCCGCGCCTCAATGGCTGGGGAAGCCTCCGCGCGCGGCGAACGCGCGCGGGAGCTGGGCAAACAGGCCCACGATCGCATCAACGCCGACTTCAACGTCGATAACCCGGACACGCCTCCGCGGGCGAGCCAGAAGCTTATCACTGCTGCGACGCTGCTGCGGGCCATGCCGGCCCCCTCAATGCCTGAGGCCCGAAACCTGCACCACGAGGTGCAGGCACTCATTGAGCAGGCGGCCGTCCAGCAGGCCGAGAGCTCGGCATCACGCATTCCCCAACAGGGGGACGCGCGAGGCGACGGGGCCGCGCGGGGAAGCGAATCATCGGTCCATGCAGGTGAAGCGGCGGGGCGACCCGCCAACCCGGGATGCACGCCGGCCAAGGAACGGCTCCTCGACACGCGCAGGGCGCTGGACGGCGACGCCCGCAACGTCATCAACGCTCGGCATACGAGCAAGGCGGATGCACGAGCGGCGGCAGGCTACCACCCTCGACGGGGTGGGCGCTATGACAGCGACGAGGACCGCTCTCCGACACCGGAGCCCCCGGGGACCCGAGTGTTCAGCCGGGAGATCCGCGCGGCGGCCTTCCCCCAACGCTTCCGCCAGCCCACGACCATCGTCAAGTACAACGGGGAGACAAATCCCCGCGTGTGGCTCAACGACTACCGCCTGGCGTGCCAGCTGGGCGGGGCCACCAGCGATGAGGTCATCATCCGCAACCTGCCCCTACACCTCGGCGATTCAACCCGGACGTGGCTCGAGCACCTGCCCGCTAGCCAGATCCACAACTGGGATGATCTGGTCCGCACGTTCGTGGGCAACTTCCAAGGCACGTACGTACGCCCTGGAAATTCCTGGGACCTGCGCTCGTGCACCCAGAAGCCCGGTGAGTCGCTCCGGGACTTCATACGGCGCTTCTCCAAGCGCTGCACGGAGCTCCCAAGCGCGGCGCAATCCGATATTGTGCACACCTTCCTCGAGGGCACCACGTGCCGGGACCTCGTGCGAGAGCTGGGACACAGCCCGCCTGTGGACTCCAACGAGTTGTTCGACATCGCCACCATCTTCACCTCAGGAGAAGAGGCTGTGGGGGCGATCTTCGACGGCAAGAAGGGCAAGCGCTCAGACGACGCGCCCGCGGAGGGCAGCAAGTCCAGGGAGCCCCACCAGAAGGATAAGCGGGGCAAGAAGGGGAAGAAGCCGCGCCGCGAGGCGCGCGAGCAGGGGCGCGACGGCGATGATGTCGAGGCCCTTGCTGTTAACCCGGCTCGACGAGGCCCTCGACCGGCCCCTCGAGGTCCGGGGGTGTTTGACGACATGCTGAAAAAGCCATGTCCATACCACAAGACCCCAGTAAACCACACCCTTGAGCAATGCGACATGCTCAAGAAGTTCTACAGTCGCGCCGCCGCAAAGGACGCGGAGGCCAAGAAGGACGGAGGAGATGGTGACGCCGGCGGCTTCCCTACCGTAGAGAATGTGTTCCTCATCTTCGGGGGGGCAACCGTCGACATGTCGAGCCGCCAGCGCAAGCGGGAGCGGCACGAGGTCCTCGCCGCAGAGAGGGCACCTCCCTCCTTCCTCGACTGGTCGGAGGACGCTATCACCTTCAGCCGTGAAGACCACCCGAACCGCGTCCCCAACCCGGGCCAGTACCCACTAGTGGTCGACCCGATCATTGGGAACGCGCGGTTCTCAAAACTTCTGATGGACGGGGGCAGCAGCCTCAACATCCTCTACGCACATATGCTGTGCCTGCTGGGGATTGGGTTGGACCAGCTACGGCCCAGCACGACGCCGTTCCATGGCGTCGCGCCCGGCAAGCGCGTCCAGCCCCTCGGGCAGATCGACCTGCCGGTTTGGTTCAGCACTTCGAAGAATTTCCGCAAGGAAACGCTCACCTTCGAGGTGGTGGGGTTCCGGGGCGCCTATCACGCCATACTAGGGCGGCCCTGCTACGCCAAGTTCATGGCGGTCCCCAACTACACCTACCTCAAGATGAAAATGTCGGGACCGAACGGCGTCATCACCGTAGGCTCGTCCATCGAGCACGCGTTCGACTGCGACGTCGAGTGCGTAGAGCACGCAGAGGCACTGGCGCTGGATGAAGCGCTGGTGACCGCCTTGGAGAAGATGGTCAACGGGGACCTCGACTCCACCACCAAGCACACCGGCAACTTCGAGGCCGCAGAGCAGACAAAGGAGGTGCCCCTCGACCCTGCTGCCCGCGAGGGCAAGGCGTTGAGGGTCAGCTCCACCCTCGATCCAAAATAGGAAGTGGTGCTCGTCGACTTCCTCCGCGCCAACGCCGACATCTTCGCGTGGAGCCCCTCGGATATGCCAGGCATCCCGAGGGAGGTCGCCGAGCACTCCCTTGACATCCTGCCTCATTCCCGCGCCGTGCAGCAACGGCTCCGCCGCTTTGATGAGGAGTGGCGGCGGGCGATCGGAGCGGAGCTGTGGAAGCTCCTCGAGGCCGGGTTCATCAAGGAAGTGTTCCACCCTACGTGGCTAGCAAACCCTGTACTTGTAAAGAAAAAGAACGGGAAATGGCGGATGTGTATAGACTACACCAGTCTTAATAAAGCATGTCCTAAAGTTCCTTTTCCTTTGCCACGCATTGATCAAATTGTTGATTCAACGGCTGGGTGCGAGCTGCTTTGCTTCCTTGATGCCTACTCCGGGTATCACCAGATAAAGATGAAGGAGTCCGACCAGCTCGCGACTTCGTTCATCACGCCGTTCGGGACGTTCTGTTACGTCACAATGCCGTTCGGCCTCCGAAACGCGGGTGCAACGTATCAACGCTGCATGCAACACATTTTCGGAGATCACATCGGGCGAACGGTTGAGGCGTACGTAGACGACATCGTCGTAAAGACCATGAAGGTGGACGACCTGGTTGGCGATCTTAACATCGCGTTCGGCTGCCTACGGGCCAATGGGGTCAAACTAAACCCCGAAAAATGTGTCTTTGGAGTGCCGCGAGGCATGCTCCTAGGATACATCATCTCCCAGCAGGGCATCGAGGCCAACCCCGAGAAGGTTGCGGCCCTCGAGCGAATGGGTCCAATTCGGAACCTCAAAGGGGTGCAAAAGGTGCTGGGATGCCTTGCCGCCTTGAGCCGCTTTATCTCGCGGCTCGGCGAGAAGGGCCTGCCCCTCTATCGCCTCCTCAAGAAGCATGAGCGCTTCTCCTGGACCGCCGAGGCCCAAGACGCGCTCGACAAGCTGAAGGCATCCTTGACCCACGCCCCGATCCTCACGCCACCGCAGGACGGCGAACCCCTGCAGCTCTACGTGGCTGCGACCACCCAGGTGGTCAGCGCCGTAATCGTGGTGGAGCGCACGGAGGAAGGACACGCCCTGCCGGTCCAGCGGCCGGTCTATTACATCAGCGAAGTCTTGTCCGACACCAAGACGCGCTACCCTTAGGTCCAAAAGCTGCTGTATGCGGTGGTCCTCGCGCGGCGCAAGCTCCGCCACTACTTCGAGGCCCACCCCGTCACGATGGTCTCCTCCTTCCCGCTAGGGAAGATCATTTGCAATCCAGACGCGGCGGGCAGGATCGCCAAGTGGTCAGTGGAGCTGATGGGCGAGACGCTCGCCTACGCCCCGCGCAAAGCCATTAAGTCCCAGATCTTGGCGGATTTCGTCGCTGAGTGGACGGACACGCAGCTACCACCGCCACAGATCCAAGCAGAGTGTTGGACTCTGTATTTCGACGGCTCGGTGATGAAAACAGGGGCGGGCGCGGGCCTGCTCTTCGTGTCACCCCTCGGGGAGCACATGCGGTACGCGGTGCGCCTCCACTTCCCCGCATCAAACAACATGGCCGAGTATGAGGCCCTCCTTTGCGGCCTCAAGATCGCCATCGAGATAGGCATCAAGCGCCTCGACGTGCGGGGGGATTCGCAGCTCGTGATTGACCAAGTCATGAAGAATGCGAGCTGCCACGACGACAAGATGGAAGCGTACTGCAAGGCCGTGCGAGCCCTTGAGGACAAGTTTTACGGCATTGAGCTCAATCACGTGCCCCGCCGGTACAACGAGGAGGCGGACGAGCTGGCCAAGATTGCGTCCGGGAGGATTACCGTCCCCCCAAACGTTTTTGCCCGTGACATCACCCAGCCCTCCGTCACCTTCGAGCCTCACCCCTCGAGCCACGCGGAACCCTCGGGGGCTCCCTCAAATCCAGCAGGCGCGGAGCCCATGGACGAGGACCCCTCGAATGAGGCGTACGTGCTCTCCCTCCTCGAGGGGTACGGCGCCTATGAGGCTGATGTGATGGATATCGAGCCAGCCCCTGTCCAGGTTGATTGGCGTGACAAGTATGTCGCCTGGATGGATCGAGGGGAACTCCCCTCGGACCGGGCCGAGGCCAGGCGCATCGCCAGGATGGCCAAGTCCTTTGTCCTCGTCGACAACGAGCTGCACAAGCGCGCCGCCTCCGGCATCCTGCAGCGATGCGTGCCCATCCCCGAGGGGCGCCAGCTCCTGCGGGACATCCACGCGGGGATCTGTGGCCATCACACCGCGCCCCGCACCCTCGTTGGCAACGCTTTTCGTCAAGGCTTTTACTGGCCTACCGCGGTCGCGGATGCCAGCGAGATCGTGCGCACCTGCGAAGGGTGCCAGTTCTACGCCCGCAAGTCCAACCTTCCCGCTCATGTCCTGCAGACCATCCCCATAACATGGTCATTCGCCGTGTGGGGGCTGGACATCGTCGGGCCCCTGCGGAAGGCGCCCGGGGGCTTCACCCACTTGTTGGCCGCGATCGACAAGTTTTCCAAGTGGGTAGAAGTGCGCCCCATCACGAATCTCAGGGCAGAGCAAGCGGTGACGTTCTTCACCGATATCATCCATCGTTTCGGAGTGCCAAACTCCATCATCACCGACAACGGGTCCCAGTTCACGGGCAGGAAATTCCTGGAGTTCTGTGACAAGTTCCACATCCGTGTGGACTGGGCAGCTGTGGCACACCCACAAACTAACGGCCAAGTGGAGCATGCCAACGGCATGATCCTACAAGGCCTCAAGCCCAGAATTTTCGATCAGCTGAATAAGTCTGGTCGGAAATGGCTCTAGGAGTTGCCAGCGGTCGTGTGGAGCCTAAGGACCACCCCAAGCAGAGCCACCGGGTTCACCCCGTTTTTCCTAGTCCATGGCGCAGAGGCCGTCCTCCCCACGGACCTAGAGTACGGGTCACCCAGGGTTCGAGGCTACGACGAGGATGCCAACCAGCGAGCCCGCGAGGACTCACTAGACCAGCTGGACGAAGCACGCCTCGCGGCCTTGATGCACTCCGCAAGATATCAACAATCCCTCAGGTGCTACCAGGCACGGAAAATACGCCGGCGGGACTTCAGCGAAGGGGATTTGGTCCTAAGGCTACGCCAAGACAACCGAGGACGCCACAAGCTATCACCTCCGTGGGAAGGACCCTACGTCGTGGTAAAAGTGCTCAAGCCCGGCACGTACAAGCTGGCCAACGAGGACGGCGAAGAACTCACCAATGCTTGGAACATCCAACAGCTACATCGCTTCTACCCCTAGCTAGGATTTCCAAGTATTTTGTTGTAAAATCACGTAACCAGCACCCCAGTTGGTGACGACCATGAAAACACCATCAGTTTAATAAAAAGGGCAACTCGGCTTTCCCCTGAAACCCAAGTTACCCTCGGGGGCTACTACGGGGGGCATCCCCCCCCCAATGGTCCCATTTTTGCGCAAAAAAGAAACAACTCATGCGCGCTAAGTATGTTTCTACTCCGGCCTCGAGCAAAGATTCAAACAGGGCGCAGACAGCCTAGCGGAAGGGATGCGCGAGCCAGAGATAGCCTACGCCTTCGCGAGGATACAGCCCTTCTCTCTTGCCTCCAACCCAGCTGGCCACCCGTGAAAATCGAACTCCCCTAACTAGAATTTACTCAGGAAGAAGGAGAAACAAAAAAGCGCAATGAGCAAAGCACATCATTTCACTTTGACAAATGTTCATAGCAAAGTAACCTGTTTATTTACAAGGCCACACGGCCAGCATATTGATACATGAACAAAAAAAGGGCCTAGCGCCCGGCTGTCTTCAGGCTGGAGGAGCGGCGGCACCAGCGGCATCTGGGAAGAGGAACTCCTCGAAGGCCTCGGCAAGCGTCCCGGCGGCGTCGGCGGCTAAAGCGTCCACGCGCTCCATCGCCACCTCGTCCTCGACACCCTCAGGGACGACGTAGCCCTCCGCCAGCGCCTCGAAGTTGACCTCATAGTGAGATCGCACCACCCCGAGGGCCTTCTGGACGCCGAGATGCAGCGCCCGGCGCACGCGCCTGGTGACGTGGCCGCCAAGGGCGCGCGGACGGGCGGCCGGCCGAGCTCCCGGCTCGCGCCTCGCCCTCCTCCACGGCCGGCGGGTCTCGAGGGTCGCGCGTGCGCAACTCCGGCGGCTCTGCTCGGAGGAGTTGTAGGAGGTCCGCCGGCGCCTCGGCCCGCTCGCCCGCGTGCCCCAGCGCGGTGCGCAAGCCTGAAGTTGCCCGGCAAGAAAGAAGTCAGAAAAGGGTGCGAACCCTCTAAGAGAAAACCAGTGAAACAGGAGTCAAACAGCGACTTACCTTCGACTTGCTTCCTCTCCACCTCGAGGCCGCGGCGCCCGGCCTCGACCGCCTGCTCAAGGCCCTTGAGGGTCTCGCCTTGCTCCTGGAGGGCCAGCTCCTGGCTCGCGCTCGTGATACCGAGCACCATCAGCTCGCCCTCGAGCTTGGAGAACTCGGTGTTCCGGTCCTCCGGGCCGACTCGCGCCGCCTCGCGAGCGACACGCTCCCCGCTCCGGCCGACCGGGCGTCGGCAAGGGCGGCTCTGCTCTCGCCGGAGCCGCCCCTCGGCCCCTCGGCGGGCGGTACGCTCCCCGCGGGGCCGGTCCTCCGCGACGGCGAGCGCCGCGACCTTGGCGTCGAGGGCGGCCTTCGGATCGTCGGCCTCCTTGGCCTTCTCGCTCGAGCGCACGCGCCCGCTCCCTCGCCCCCGGCTCTGCCGAGCTCTGCGCCCCCCGGAGCGACGAGCGGAGCTCCCGGTTGTCGGCCGTGGATGCCGGCCACCTCCGCCTCCCGCCTGGCCGCCGGGTGCGCGTCTTCTCCAGGTCCGCCCGCGCCTGCCGCAGCGCCTCATCCCGGTCGATGAGGGCTGTGCAGACCCGCTCGAGGGTGGAGGGGTACGCCGGGTCCTGCCTTGCGCTCTCATGAAGTTGATCGCGTAGGGCCATGGCCCGGTACGACAGCCAGCCGTCCGGGGTCCTCAAGGCGTCGGCGAGCGCCTCGAAGGCGTCGCACCGCTCCTGGAGCCGGCGGAGCTCGGTGTTCACCTGGTCAAAGGCGACGTACTTGTCGCGGGCGTGGTGCTCGAGCTCCTGTCACCAACAAGTCAAAACCTGTAAGCATCACGCTGCAAGGATCGCGCGCGGAAACGAGAAAAAGAAAGGAACAAGCAACGGCGCCCCACCTGGAAGACGCGCCACGCGGGGCCGCCGTGGATCCTCAGCGCCTCGTTCAACGCTCGGTTGAGCGCGGCGGCGTGGCTACGGAGCTCTCCCCATAGCTCCAGCTCCCCCTGGGCGTCGGCGAACGCGGGCGGGTCGCCAGCGAACCCCTCTACCGGGGCGGAGCGACCGGGCGCGGAAGACGAGGCCTCGGCGCCGTGCCCTCGGCCTCTCGCCACCATGTGGCCCTCCCGCCGCCTCACGAGGGCCCCCTCTCGGGACTCGGGGGGAAAGCGTGGGGAAACTCACCCACCGGTCCCACCCGGCGGCGGGGAGTCGTCGTGCGGGATCTCCACCACCACCGCCGGGGAGCCGCCGGCGGTGCCGCCCCTCGCGTCGCCTCCGTCAACGCCTCCGCCCCCCGCCTCCACGGCCGCGGGCTCCCGCGCGGCGCGCGGCCACCGCTTCCGGCCGCGCCCCCGCGACCACGGGCGCCCGACCACCCTCCTCGGCCGCCGCCGCCGCTTGCCGCCTCCACCGCGGCCGGCGCCGCGGACCGCGCCTCCGCCACGACCGGCGCCGCAGGCCGCGCCTCCACCACGGCCGCCGCCGCGCGGCCGCGCCTCCGCCACGACCGGCGCCCGCCGCTCCTCGACCGCCGCCGGCCGCGGCACGGCCGGGCCGTCGATCCGCCGGCCGTGGCCCTCGGGGCCTCGGCCCGCGCCTCCGCGAGCTCTCGCCCGCCGCGGCCGCCGCGCGCGCCCCCGCCCGCGGCGCCCTTGACGAGCATCGCCGGGTGGGAACGGACGCGTCTGCCCTCAACACCTTGGCTGGTGCGAGGGGAGGCACGGTCGGCACCACCCTGCATAAACACAAACAAATTATCAGAACTCTTGGTTGTCAAAAACCCAACCCCGCAAAGGAGCAAGTCTCTTACCTCGAAGAGGAGAAGGCGCGCTTCCTCTTCCTCGAGGCCCCGGCGGATGACGACGGCGCAGCCGCGCGCGGCCGCCGCCGCGCCTCCCTCGCCGTCTCCGCCCGCGCGCGCGGCCCCGCCCGCGCGCGGGCGCGCTGCCGCGCGCGCCCTCCGCGGCGCGCGCCGGCGCCCTCCGCGGTCCGCGCCGCTCCTCGTTGTCGATTGCCGGCGGCGGGCGCCTCCGCGCCCGCCCCGGCGATGCCTGCTCTCTTGCCGCCGGAGGGCGGCTCCCGGCGAGGGGGCGCAGGCTCCCACCTATCAGGGAGGCCCTGCCCCCCGGCTTCTTCCTCCTCATCCTCCTCCGAGGACGAGTACTCCTCGGTCCCCGGAGAGGAGAGCCCCTGCTGCTCACGCAGCCGGTACTCCTCGTTCCGCCGCTCACGGCGCTCGCGGTGCCGTCTCGTGCGCTCCTTCTTGCGCGCCGCCCGCTCCCGCTCCCGTTGCTGCGACGCCCGACCGAGCGCGCGGGAGTCAGGAGTGGGCGGATCGGATTCGCGGCGCTCAGGCTCACCATCTGCGAGCGAAAACATCAGAGGTGCGTCAGAAACCCGGAGCATCATCAAGATCAAAAACGGGGCTAAGAATTCTACTTACCAGCGGGCCGGTGGGGAGCATCTCGAGGTCCCACGGGGACCGGTCGCTGCGCAGCAACCGGGTGTCGACGGCGCTCCGCGCCTGTGTGAGCGCATACTCCCGCTGGAGGGGGCTCGGAAGCATCCGCGACCTCACCAGCACGACGGGGTTCGCCGCCTCCGTCATCTCAAAGATGCGGAGCAGCCTCTCCATCAGGGGCACGATCCGCCGGTGGTGGAGGAAGGCGAGGACGGTTGCCGCGGTCAGCCCGCGCGCCGCCAGGCTCCTCAGCGCGGCCAGGAGCGAGTCCAGCCGCCTCCGATGCTGGACCGTGGACACCCCGTGGCTCCAGGAGTCGGGCTTCTCCCGGAGCACCAGACCGGTGTAGGGGGGAGACCGGGTTCGTCGTTGCGAAGATAGAACCACCCCCGCTCCCAACCGGCGTTGTTGGTCGTCATGGTACAAGGGATGTAGTCGTCCTTGTACTGCGCCCGCAAGGCGAGCGACATGCCGCCGGCGCGCACCGCGCGGCGGGTCCTCTGCTCCGTCGTCGGCTGCGTGAACAGCTCCACGCGGAAGAGGTGTATCCAGAGATACCAATTCACTGGGATCCCTAGATACCCTTCGCAGACGCCCACGAACGTAGCCGCCTGCGAAATCGCGTTCGGCGCGAAGTTGTGCAACTCCACGCCATAGCGGTGGCAGAGCGCCCGCATGAAGCGGCTCGCCGGCGCTGCGAAGCCGCGCTCGTGGAAGCGGATGAAGCTCACCACGTAGCCGTCCGGCGGGTTGGGCGTGTGGTCCTCTGCCGGCGGCACGATCCATTCCGCCGGCCGGCCCTCCTCGTTCGCCGCCAGCTGGTCGGCGGACACCAGGTCGCCTAAGGCCAGCCGGGTCACCGACGAGCGCTCCCACGAGTACGGGTCGACGATCGTGAGGGGCGGAAGAGGCGCCATGAGGAAGGGCAAGGGGGCTGAGAACGAAGGACGAGAAGAAGAAGAAGAGCTCCAACGGCGAATGGCGCGGTGGCGAGAACGAGACAGAGGCAGGAGCGCGGGGGGGCAAGAATGGCGAAACGCTAAGGTAAAAAACCGCCGTTTTTCCCTCCTCAGATTTATAAGCCGCGGGCGTGCTCTCCGGAGCGCACGTCCCGCGCGCATTAACTGCATGGGAATCTCTTCTCGCTGACGGGCAGGCCCCACCACGACCGCGGCGGCCACGCCACCGCAGACGGGCAATCATCACGGCGTAGAACCGGGAGGGCCATGACAGGCGGTCACGTCCGCCAGCCCACGCCGCCCACTACGCGCGCGGCCACGACGCCTAAAAAGGCACGCCCACGACGCGAAACCGCGGCCTCGGCTGCAAAGCATTAAATGGTCCGGCCCCTTACCAAGTAAGGAGGGCCCTCGAGCGGCACGAGCCCCTGGCTCAGGAAAATTCAACCCTCGAAAGGGTACGGGTGTGGGACGGTCATCTCGGGGCCCGTTTGAGACAAAACAGGCACCACAGGCACCAATGCTGCACCACTTTACTGATCAGCGCCTCGAGGGCTGGCTCGACCAGGACCCTCGAGGATTCGCAGATGCCAGGACGGGAGCGCTTAGGCGCTGCCCCGCACCACTTTACTAATCAGCGCCTCGAGGGCTGGCTCGACCAGGCCCCTCGAGGATTCGCAGATGCCAGGACGGGAGCGCTTGGCCGCCACCCCGCACCACTTTACTGATCAGCGCCTCGAGGGCTGGCTCGACCAGGCCCCTCGAGGATTCACAGATGCCAGGACGGGAGCACTTGGCCGCCACCCCACACCACTTTACTGATCAGCGCCTCGAGGGCTGGCTCGACCAGGCCCCTCGAGGATTCGCAGATGCAAAGACGGGGCCGCCTAGGCGCCACCCCGCATGGCCCTACTGATCAGAGGTTCGAAGCCTGACCCTCGACGGGTTCGAACAGGCGCCCCAGATCACCAGAGTCAGGGACGATGAGGGCACGCGCATTCGAGCCGTTCCTCGAGCCCGCCGGCTCGAGGGTGCCCCACATGTCGTGTTCGAGAGCCAGCGAGGGCAGCTAGCCGGGGGATCCCACCGAGGGAGAGCTTCCGCGCCCTCGGTCCCTAGCGAACGGGACCGAGCCCCACTTAGCAAACCCACGCAAGCGCTTTAATGGACGTGTCTCTGGACCACGCAGTCTACCCTTATCGAACGGGGCATGGGCGTCCACTCGAACCACCCACTAACAGCTCAACGAGGGATCCGCAATCCGCGACCCGACCGATGGGGGTTGCGGAAACCTCACCCTCCGTCCCGCGGAAGGACGGCGAGGGCGCGTTAAAAAACAAGTCGTAGAGCTCTACCCGATCGCCTCGAACGGGCCCAGGCTCGGGGGCTTAACGCACGGCTACACCTCCTGGATTGCACCCGCCGCGGATAGTGCCAGCAGCGCGTGCGTCACCGAAGCCTGCTGAAACATTGCCGACGCCGGTTGAAACATGTATCACGCCCTCTGACCAAGTATCGTGGTAAAACCCCTACAGGAGCGCCCGCGCTCCTGCAGGGCTTTGGGGGCTAGACCCGCGGGTCCGCTGACGCGGCCCCACGGAAGGCGTGCGCAAGACCAGGAGGGAAGGACGTCCTATCAGTAGGCTCCAGCATCTGCGGGAGCCTTGATGGCGAACCCGCAGATGCTCGGGGGCTACTGTCGGGGACAGCCCTAGGGGTCCCCTTAAAACAACTGGGGAATCCCCACTTAAAACCCGCAACAAACCCAAGCCAAACGCGCCTTTCTTAAGCACACAGGGCATGGCCCACGCCACGGTGGCCTGACGGCCCACCAAGGCGGCCCACTCAAAGATCCCCTCGAACAGGCTCCGCCCCGCTCGAGGACACACGCCTCCCTCGGGCGGGCTCCGCCCCGTTCGAGGGGGCGCGCCTCCCTCGAGCGGGCCCCGCCTCGCTCGAGGGTCCGTGCCGCCCTCGAGGGGCTCCGCCTCGCTCGAGGGCACCCCGCACGCGCACGTCCGTCCCCGTACGCGGGCATTTAATGTTCTGACAACGGCGGGGCGGCGCCATCATGCGCCTGGGGCACGCGCCCCGGTTCCGTTGCACCAACTCCCTAGGAGGGAACCCATCCCCGCCACTGTGGGGGACTGTGCGACGTGGCCGGTGCCAGTCCCGTGACGCTGCGCCGCCTACTCCGGTACGGCTAACGCGCCGAGCCCTCGAAGGGGGACCGGCCGCACCCTCGGTTTACTTTTCCGTGACCTTGCAGGGTTAGGTCAGGGCGTTAGGCCGGCGGGGCACCATCCCTGCCACTGTTAACGGCATGGCGGCAGCCCCCGCGTGTACAAACCCACGCCGGGCGCTGTGGCAACAGCTTCGACGTTGTGGAGCGTGCAGGGACGGGACGCCGCCTTACCTGCCACTGTGCCCCGTACGGGCCGACGTCAGCAACTCCCTCGAGCCCGCCTGAAGACATCACGACCGTCCGCTGCACTCCTACCCTCGAAGCTACCACTGTTCGGGTACAAGATACGCCATGATGGCCGGATCGCGGCAAGGACTGTCAAGGCGGCCGCCTACTCTACGACACGACGCACCACGCTTCCCCATGTAGCTAAGTAGTGCGGCATACATGTGATTCGCTCTCTCCTTGGCCTATAAAAGGAAGACGAACTCCCCCGCCGCAGGGAACGACAATAGAAGGCAACCGAAGTCAGGACACGACACAAGGCAGAACAACACACAACGCACCATGCACTCACTCTCCAATTCTCCCACAATATCTTCAGCCACTCCACCAGGGACTTGGAAGCCACGCTTCCTCTCCCGCCTTGCTTGTAGCCGCCCCACTACAGGCACCCCCGGTGCTGAGCAATATAGTGCCTCGAGCACACCACTGCTGGACGTACGGCCCCACGGCCGAAACCAGGATAAAACTCTGTGTCTCTGATTGCTTAGCATCGACCATTGAGGGATAGACCTTGGCGCTTATTACTGGTTAGTGTCGGGACCACATTCCGCACCGACACACTCTCAAACTATCAACTCCAACATTCAACACTCTCTCCACAGACACTAACACGCGGGTCCCACACCTCATCCCTTTACTCCCTCCACCTTATCCTTTCTCACACGTCAAGCCACACCCGTCGGCGTAATCTCTCCTCTCCAATCCTCTTCGCCAGCGACGGCGGGCCGTCCCTCCCCGGCAGCACTGTCCCCTCCCTCCCTTCTTCCTCAGCGGCGGTGACCCCTCCCTCCCTAGCTTCCCAGGCTGCACAAACCCTAGTCACTGGAGTTCCCAGAACGACGGATCGAGGAAGACGAACCGGGAATGGGGACGATGTTTTTTATGCCGTTTTTACCTTGTGGGATCGATTTCGTCCCGTCGTTCCCGCCCCGGACGAACGATCCCGGAACGAGGAACGCGGCATCGTTCCCGTTCCGCGGTGACTAGGTGCACAACTCCTCCCTTCTGGTGCGAGCACGACGGCCCGCCCCTCGTGCCACCGCGGGGAGACTCGGCCAACATAACAAGCATGGTGCCCCTGCCCTGGGCACCACAAGGAGGTCCTCCGCTGCCGCTCCCGCCCCGCGCTCCTCCATGCCCCGCCGTGTTGATTGATGATCCAAATTCATTGTGCACGAGATAGAGGCCAACTTCTGACGAAGCGTAGCTGAGGCCTGCCGGAAGGCTAAGGCCGAAGCGGTACGGGTCATTTAAACCCGTTAGAGTTTTCCATTGGAGATTGATTCCTTCTACTTCTTGTAAGCCGCTGTCGTTGGTGTTTGTCCGGACTCCGATCATAGTGAAGTTGCTTGTTGACTGGCTTCTGTGGTTTTTCCCTCTCATGTTGAGAGGGTTTGCCATGTTAAAATCTCGTGTCTGTTGCGGTTTCATCCATTTACTTCTTGTTCGTTTTGCACCATCATTTATAACACGGCGTGGCTGCGCTCGCGACGCTCCGCGGCGGCGAGCTCCTCCGGCGCCGCTCCCGGTCCGTGTCCCTCCGCGACGCCTGATGCCCGTGCCCCTCCGCGACGTCCGGAGCTCCTCCGCCGCTCCTCCACTTTGTCCCCTTCAAGGAGGTGGTGTCCACCGGTGTGCTCTGAAGGCGGTGGGGCTCGCTCTAGCGCTCGTCCGGCGCGGAATCAGATCCTCTGCAGTCACGAGTATCCACTGCTTTCGGCATTCACTCATCTCCACCGTCCCGCCGCGATCCAACGGCGAAGTCGTCAAATCCTCTCGCGAGCCGCACAGCAGCCGATCAGAGCGGCTCATCGGAGCCCACGCTACGAGCTCGCTATTCGCCTATTCCCCTTCGCCTTCGACCACATCGTCTTCCTCGTCTCCTCCGGCGTCGTCGTCCCGGGGCAGGCCCTCGCTCCCCGCCTGCGGCGGAGCTTGGCCGCGCTCCTTCTCCTTGCGCCCTGACGGTCGAGCCTCTCATCTGCTCCTCCGTGCATCCGGCTGCAGCAGCCGTGCTCCCACCTTCTTCCCCCCGCGGCCTGCTTCGGCGCCCTGCGTGTGGCTCCTACCTCGCCCGCGTCGGTGGACCTCCTGAGCGCCCGAGTCGGTGGAGCAGCAGACCATCCGGGACACGGCTACAAAGCTCAACCTTGAAGATGTAGCATGTTATGTAATCCTGCTTGACTGATGTTTTGTAAATTGTGCGTGCGGTAGTAAATTTGGAAAATTTTGATTGCACAGAAATCAACAATGACTCGACAAATTGTATAGATGGCAGATTGTGTTCTGAATTGTGATGCTTGAGCAAGTGCGGAGAGGGAAAATGAGCCATGCAAGGCGGCAGCTGTAGTTACTGAATCGGAGAAGACCAGAGTTTGACAGAATCCGACCAGATGAAGAAGACACCCCACAGTGAAGCCCGCAGATATCCTCTGCTTCGTTATACTGATGAACTGAATGCAGATGAACCAGGTCCTGACATGAATTGAGCTATGACATGAACGAGCGAAAAATTGCAGAGCTCAAAATATCACAGGAATGAGCAGAAGGATGTGGAGGAAGGCGCTAGCACAGCCGCTGCAGCCGGATGCGCGAAGAAGAGGCTCACCGTCGGGGCGCGAGAGGAGAAGGAGCGCGGCCTCGCGGCCAAGCTCCGCCGCAGCCAAGCGCAGGCGGGGAGCGAGGGCCTGCCTCGGGACGACGACACCGGAGGATACGAGGAAGACGATGTGGTCGAAGGCGAAGGGGAATAGCGAGCTAGCACCGTGGCTCCGATGAGCCGCTCTGACCGGTTGCTGTGCGGCTCGTGAGAGGATTTGACGACTTCGCCGTTGGATCACAGCGGGACGGTGGAGATGAAGTGACTGCCGAAAGCAGTCGATACTTGTGACTGCAGAGGATCTGATTCCTCCGGCGCCGTCAACCTAGCAGTGCGCGTAAACAGCTATCACCAATCATTCGCGGAGGAGGCAGACGAGGCCATCTTCTCCCACAGCATCGCCTTCGTCGAGGCGGCGAGTGCCGCGCTCGCCGCCGCCGAGGTACCCACACGAGGCTCACGTTGCGCGCGGAGGCCGACCACGCCACGACCCTCAGGTTTCTTCGCACGTCCGTACACCCTTGCGTGGTCACCGGTCTGGTATCGCACCATTCAGCGCGGCGCGTGGAGGAGCTCCGGGTCGCCGCCGTCGACCCCTCCACCAGCAAGGGGGTGGTGTTCCGCCAACCTGAGATCGAGATCAGGCGGCCTCCGGGGGCGTAGGACCTCTTCTTGCTGCCACCGTCGGAGACGCTCCGCGTGCTTGAACTCACCAAGTGCAGGGACCTCACACTGTTGGCCCCCGCCGCCTTCCCGCGGCTCGCAACACTGCGGCTCTGCATGTGCACGGTGCTCACTGGGGATGTCCAGGACATGTTCGACGCCGCGCCCGAGCTCGCAACCGTGCACCTCGAGTCCGTCTTCTTCAAGACTATTATGCCCCGCCACCACCAGCCCACCACCAGTCTACCCGCAGCCGCATGGTTCCCAGACGGCCCCAGAAGTCCGCCTCCGCTGGCTGTCTGTCACGGCGCTCGTCCTCGAGATCTGCTGCTTCGAGGGACGGAAGAGCATCTGGGACGAAAGGACCATGGAATGGACCATGGTGATGGACGCGCCGAGGCTGCGATCCTTTAGGTACAAGGGGTTGGCACGGCCATTCCTGCTAAGATCGCGCGAGGGTGCACCTGCACTTGCTCGACGATGACCTCTCCCACGGCCGCCGATTTCTCCCACACCGCAGCGACGAGTGAAAGGACAAAACACGCGAGCTCTTCTGGAGGATCGTGCAGACCGTCAGAGACCTCAAGCTGAAGGTGCCGTACTTCAAGGACATCGCCACCAATGGCAGGGCGAGGCGTGCCGAGCTCCTGTGTGCGTTCCCCAACGTCGAGCATCTCGAGTTGGAAGGGGCGCATCGTCCCGGGCGCCACTCTTCTCATCATAAAGTAAAATAAGCCAACCAACTTTGAGTCAATTAATTAGTTCTAATCAGGACTATGTTGTGTTGTATTTGTGTGTAAAACATTTGGTGTGACAAGCTTTGACTTACAGTATGTTGTGGCTAAAAATTTCTCATTTATCGGATCTTAGTGACAATAATAACTTAACAAATGTTTTTTTTTTGAAATGGGCTTAACAAATGAACTTTAGTTCTTTGGATGTATCCATTTGGCCAGCCTCAACATTTGGAATTGGAAGGCTCCAATTTGGCTGTTTGGCGGGTTTGGAATTCAGAATTGGTTATAGGCCGAGTACTAACCGGTACTTGCCCGCTCTTCCTCAATACCGAGCCACATACCCCTCCGCACCTGAAAAAACTGCCCGTGTCTCCATTATTTCGCCTCAATCTCCGCATAAGTATGTCACCGCTATATATTTTCCTTACCCAACCACAACGCTACGTCCATACACTGCATGGGACTCCGACTCCATCAGTCGTGTCTTGTCCCTTTGTCAGCAATCTAGTCTCGTACAGTCGACACGTGCTTATATTCTTTCTTATATAGTTATTATATTCTTTCTCGTACTTGCTCAACACCTCCTTCTTTCTCTTCATCCCCCACGCCGTTAGGCCTTATTTATTTCCATCGGATTGTGTCCGACTCGAATTGATAAATGTAATAAGAAAATCATGATAGCTATTAGAGATCCCGGATTTATTTAGGGTCAAAAAAAATATTTACTCATGATAGGTACGCCAAGAGACCCATAATCAATCCACTAGTCAAAAGGTGTGGATCAATCTGGCTCTTCGGTCTCTTGTTCTACCTATCATGATAAGTAAATTATTCTTGATCCAGAAAAAAATCTGAGTCTCTATCATGATTTTCTTGATATATCTATTATTTCCGGCCGGATTGAATCCGATGGAAACGAACGAGCCCTTAGACCTTGTTCGTTCCCATGGGATTCAATCCAGACAAGTATAACAAGGAACCAAAGAGCCGGATTGATTCCATACCTCTTGACTAGTGGATTAATTTCGAGTCTCTTGGTGTCCATATCATGAGTAAATTGATTTCCGACCCGGAATAAATTCAGATCCTTTATAGTAGCTATCATGATTTTCTTGTTATATTTATCAATTCCGTCCAGAATCCAATGTGGTGAACACGAACAAGCCCTTAGTCTTTTCTGCGACTGGTGGCCCCTTGTCTCTCTCAACTTCTAGCTCACAGCAGGTCAGCATCCAATCTTTTCTTCATCATGGTCTCAGGTGGTGGTAGTGTTATTCTTGTGCCTAGTATGGGCCTTGTTCTTTCTTTTAAGAAGGATAGGTTCAAAAAACTTCAATAGTTAGTAAACTCGTGTAAGAGATCAAGTGTTACAAATCAAAATAAATAATAGAAAATGACAATTTAAAAGTAGGAAAGTTTTTAAAAATAAAAATATAGTTAAAGAAGTCCATCCAACACTCAGTGGGACAACCATTCCAAATCAGATTTGGATAGGGCTTGAAGGAGCTGGCGGAAGTGCACTTCCGTTATCGCCTAGCAGCACATTGGCATGTAAGAACAACTCCAAGAGAGTAACTAAGTCTATTTTGTTAGCTAAAAATGAAGATGGTAAGACCTCAATCCAACAGCATCTTCTTCCAACTAGCTATTCTATCCACCTCGATATCCCCCGCCTCCCGCTAGCCATTTTCCATGAACGAACCTGCTCACAATCCGCAACTCTCGCACGTGGTCCCACCCTCACGCCTGTGCTCTCACTATTTCGGCCGTGCCGCGCCGCGTCGCGCCACGGGAAGGTAGAGGACGACGACGCCGCACTGCCAAGGAGGACGTGTCGTCCGCCTACGCGGAGGAGGAGGCTAGAGGTGGGCATTCGGTCTATTCAATCATTTCGGTTCGGTCTATTTGGTGTTTGGGAATTTCGAGGTTTTGGAAAAGTGGGGACCGAAGTTTGAAAAAGCATAATAGGAATCAAACTCGAATAGACTGATTATTTCGGTTCGGTCTATTAAATCCACCGAATTACCCAAATTTTCATAGGTATCCTTGTCACCTCTCAAAACTCTATGGTAGAAATTCAAATTCTAAACTCATTTCAAATCTATGGATTTAAGGACTACACGATAGAAGTAAGTAACTAACTAACAAGTTCATAAATAAAATTTAAAATAGTTTAAAACACAAAGTTGTAACATTCATAGTCTGAATCAAAATACACAACTATCTTAAATTTTGGGTTATTCGGTCTATTCGGGTTATAGACCATAGGAATCGAAACCGAACCTGAAATCTGAATTATAAATTTATCAGGACCGAACCAAACCCTAAAACCCGAATAGACCAACAATTCGGGTAATTTGGCTTGGGTTGGGTTCGGTTCAGTTCGGTTTTGGGGTTTCAGGTTCAAATTGCCCCTAGAGGAGGCATTGTCCGGAGGAGGAGGGGTGCGGTTCTCCTCCCTGTAGCCCCCGCGCACGGCTGGCGCCAGCCGGGAGAGTAGTGTGGCTCGCCGGCTAAGAGAGAGGGGCCGGCCAGAGGAGGGAGACTGGGAGAGGGAGAGGAGGACTGGTGGAGGATGGGCCGCGGGGAGGTGGAGGAGGACGCTGCCGAGTAGAGGGCTAGGCTTGCTGCTATCAGAATCCACGGGGTTGGCTTGGCATCTAGGAGGTCCTAGTGCAACGGGAGCGAGGGGAATGGACAGATACTCACATCGACGGCGAATCGAGCCGGTGGGCAATCTCGGGTCAGCGGTGATTGGCGGCTGGGGAATGGCATTCCCCCGACGGCACGACGGGTGGAGGCAGTGTTTCACGAGCCGGGGGGTAGAGAAGGAGGTTGTAGGCGGTGGGCGCTGCGGTGACTCGAGGGAGGCGGTCGGAGACAGCAGATTTGGCTAGTGGGGGCTGATGCCAAGCTCGTGTGTGACTCCTGCCTGGCGGAAGAAGAAAAGAAACGAGAGGCCAACGGCTTAGGAGAAGTCCAGCGAAGGAAAAAATATATGAAGAGTGATTTAACTAGCCAGTTGGACTACATCAAGATATCGAGAAGAAGGCTTAGCAAAATTGATAGCTAAATAGGAATATAAAGAGTTAAATTTAACTAGGCTATTGGAGTTGCTCTAAGTAGGCCTATGTTTTCATTTCTTGTAACATTCCATTTTTGGGATTCTGATATTTTTGTTTATCATAAATCTGAAATTAACTTAACGGGAGGGGATTCTATAGCTAAAATGTTCAGCTTAGTGTGCGATGACAGCAAGAAAATGCCAACTAAAATATCTATTTCAAACATTTGTTTCAGTCTGGACCATCTAAAGGTACATGTTGATGGATCTTCATGTGAATTTACTTCTAAGTTTTGGTTCATGTTGAATTATTTCAAGATTTCCCTTTTCTCACGCATTTATTCTTAAAGGTTAGGGCAGTCCTCATCCAACATGCTAGTCTTTTGGTTGAGTTTGGCCCAGAACCTCGTTATTGTGGGCTTCGGTTGACCTAAGGTCTTGTGGGCGTCGGCTCGTGGGTATAGCGGACCAGGCTAGAATCCGCTGCGCCACTCTAACCAGTGGTATTAGAGCTGAAGGTCAGAAGAACTTGAGAAATCATCTCTAGTGTCACACGGATGGTTGTGACTGAAGAGTTGGACTCGGGGCTTTGATAACATTTTCGGTGTATCACATGGGTCGTATGTGATGGAAGAGTTGAGCTCAATGCGTGATGGGGGAGGTTGTTAGGTTTAGTCCCACATCGGAAATTTGGCAGACCTTTTGGGTTGAGTTAGGCCCATGACCTTGTGGACTCCGGTGGATCTATTAGTCCTGGTGGACGCCGGCTGGCTTGTGTGTATAGCGGGCCGAGCCAGATTCCGCTTCACCACTCTAGCAAAATACAATGGGAATTCTATACCGGTACTCTTGCATATGATGAAGTCACCGCTCAGAAAATGAAGGTGAGATTTCTTACTTGCCAGACAGCTTTCTTGTTTCTGATGCTTGTAATCATATTGGATGAAGGTGATTCATTTCTTTTGCACAACTAACACATTGTTGCACATATTTTTATTAGATATGCAAACTCGAGAAAGTATCCCCAGGAGCCTCTTTAAAATAAATTAGCTAACTAAAATAGTAAATTATAGTAAAAATGAGGTCCAAAAGTCTCTAAATCCTCTGCTAGCTCTATGGCTCTGTATACAGGCCCCTTCGCTAACTTTCTTTGCTGAGCGGGTGGGAGTGCTACCATGTTAGGTCGTCCACATATATTTTATTATTAAGCTACACATTTTTCACTCACTTAAAGTTGCAATCATTCAAGTATATTCTTGCTACTACAACGCTAGCTTGCATACATTTCAAAGTTTTGAGAATTCCAAATGGATGTAGAGTATCTTTGAACAATCCAGTATTTAACGGTATCCACAATAAAACAATTAAACGCTACTAGTTGCTAGCCATCCCGTCCTCCTGCCGAAATCATACAAGGATATGGGTATGCATAGACCTAGACCGCTGTATTGTTGCCAACGATCACCTAACGATCAGTCCCAGAAGCATCGAAAACAGAGGAAATATAAAAGTTTGAAAAAATTAATTGCAAGTCGTGTATATGTTTGCCGATGCAGTTTGGCCAGAGTAGAATCCACTTGCTAGCGTGTAGGACGATCCCAAGGTATTCTCATCAATCAGTTGCTAATTAATGTACTAGTGCGCACTCCAATGTGGAACGAACCATATATGAGTGAGGAATGGGACATCTAGATTTTAGGATAGCTAATTTAGGCAGCTAGCTACCCCAGAGTTCATACTACTCTTCACAGCTGATGTTGCCAAACATAACACGACGTATACGCTAGGTATGTAGAATGGAAGGAAGGATGGGGTGCATGCAACTTCCAAACCAGCTTCAATTTGAAGACCTTTGACGGGTTGACAGCTGACACCGACCTGAACTGGCGTACAAGTTAGTCACATACTGACCGACGAATGAATTGGTCAGCTCGATCAGTTCAGTTCTTCCAAGCCCTCTATATATAAACCCTCGGCGTGCTTCCCTTCAACAGCACCCCAACAATCCAGTACGTAGCTAGCTTCACACCACACATACTTGCATACACCAAGCACACACAGTTACCCGCAATTCCGCATTCGGCCAGTTATACTGCGCACAGTAGCAACCATGGCGTCCGACATTGGTGGCAACAAGCCCCGCCTTCTCACGGCCGCCGCGACGCTTCTCGCTGTCATCAGCATCATGCTGATGGGCCACATCTTCGTCGAGGCCACAGACACGTCGGCTGCCGGCGGCTACAGCGAGGAGGCCATGAAGGCGAGGCACCATAAGTGGATGGCGGAGCACGGCCGCACGTACAACGGCGAGGCCGAGAAGGCGCACCGGTTCCAGGTATTCAAGGAGAATGCCGCTTTTGTTGACAGGTCCAACGCCGCAGGTGCCAACAAGTATCGCTTGGCGGTAAACAAGTTCGCCGACATGACCAACGACGAGTTCGTGGCCATTTACACCGGCTTCAAGCCGGTGCCTACGGCGGCCAAGAAGATGCCTGGTTTCAAGTACGAGAACCTTACACTGTCAGACGACGACCAGCAGGCGGTTGACTGGAGGGAGAAGGGTGCAGTCACTGGTGTCAAGAACCAGGGCACATGTGGTAATTACTCTTTGTCGTCTATATATATCGTCGAATGACCACACCATGCATAACAGCAAAATTAATTTGTGATCGATCGATCGAGACTGAAAGAAAGCTTGAAACTTTGCAGGTTGTTGCTGGGCGTTTTCTGCGGTTGCAGCGGTGGAGGGCATCCACCAGATCACGACCGGCGATCTGGTCTCGCTCTCGGAGCAGCAGGTGCTTGACTGCTCCGCCGGGAGCAACGGCTGCAACGGCGGCTTCATGGACAAGGCCTTCCAGTACATCATCAGCAACGGTGGCCTCACCACCGAGGACACGTATTCGTACACCGCCGCGCAGGGCACGTGCCAGCAGTCCGTCCAGCCCGCGGTCACGATCAGCGGCTACCAGGACGTGCCCACCAACGACGAGGACGCGCTCGCCGCGGCCGTCGCCAACCAGCCTGTGTCCGTGGCCGTCGACGCGCACAACTTCCAGTTCTACAAGAGCGGGGTGATGACCGGCGACAGCTGCGGCACCAGCTTGAACCACGCGGTGACGGCGGTCGGGTACGGCACGGCGGAGGATGGGAGCCAGTACTGGCTGCTCAAGAACCAGTGGGGGCAGAACTGGGGTGAAGGAGGATACATGAGGCTCGAGAGGGGCACCGGCGCCTGCGGTGTTGCCCAGCAAGCCTCCTACCCGGTAGCCTAAAATGCGACAGAGACGTAATCTTCACACATGCATGATCAATGGCATGCATAATTAAGAAAGGTTAAGAAATAAAGCATAAGGACAAGTATAATATCTATGACATTTTTTCAAACATATAGTTTATTATTCGTACACATGTACTGATGTACCCATGTAAGTGTGTAACAATGAATCAAGAGAAATAAAATAAAGTCGTCTCTTTCTGCAAAAATATGAATGTTTTCTTTAATTCAAGTATAGCCAATGTTGCCCTAAACACTAAACGGTAGTCGTTCGTTTGACCCTCATTTATTGTGTAGGCTGTGTAAACGTTGTGTACACGCCGTGTACACGGGTTACACGGTTTTGTACGGATGAGAGAAAAATAGCATTCTGAGCCTAGAGTTGATAGTTCCCTGTTCTCAAACAACATCAACACATCACTGAATATTGAATACATGAGTTCAGACCACTCACTAATTCACTAGTGTCTAATGCTTTGCTGACTACCACTACAAGAAATCCTTTGATCCATGACGAAATTCCCATGACGTTTTCTGATTTCATCACAGATCACACTACATCCATGACAAACAGTCTGATTTCGTCATAGATTTGCAACGCTGGATATGAAGCCCGATATGAAGTCCAAACACTATGACGTTATGCCAATTTCGTCACAGATTTCGTCACAGATCACACTGCATCCTTGACAACAGTCAGATTTCGTCATAGATTAGCAATGTTGGATATGAAGCCTGATATGAAGTCCAAACACTATGACGTTGCGCCAATTCTGTCATAATCCGACCACATTGCATTTCAACATTTCCTCATGATCAATGAATTTAAAAAAATCCATATAATGTGTGAAAAGAATTAGAGATAATCACAGTCAAAATATAAAAAAATCTAAATTTAATTTTTTTTCTAAAGCATATAATATTATATATCAGTATATAGATATACCTATATAAAGGCAAACAAAATTGGATTTCCGTTTTAAGATTTTTTTTATAATTTACTATTATTTTCTAAATATTCAGCTAAATTAAATAAAAAAGAAAAAGACAAACCGTTCTTACATCACACATAACCAAGCTCGGGATGTAATCCGGATGGTTTCAAAGGTTGAAGGATATACTTTGTGTAGTTACGAAGTTTAGGGCCGAAAACTAGACTTTCACGAAAAATGTACAAGTGTCAAAGTAACTTGGACTTTCACGAAAAATGTACAAGTGAATGTATTGGAGATTTATTAATTTAAGAATTAATATTGAATTGTGTGGTTTTATTGTTGTATTCTGGTTTGTGGAATTACGATCGGTATTGAATTTGGCCATTTGGTTTTGGGACACATCATCTGCCATGTGGCTGCCATGTTGTCTTCCACGTGGCTGCCACGTCGTCTGCCACGTGGTTTGCCAAATCATCAGCCAACTCATTGTCCATGTCATCTATGAGTGATGTGGCAAGTTAATCCATGATGATCACTTTCGTCATAGATTTTGGGCTTCGGGCTGGGTTCAATGGGCTTTACACCAATCTATGACGGCTTGAGAATGTCATGGATCACGCTAATCTATGACGAAAACTTAAGGACGTCACGAGAAGGGATCCGTGACGCTCAATACATGACGTTCTCAAACTTCGTCATATATGCCATTTTATGACGAAATTTTTATGATCCGTGACGAAAATCGACCGTCATAGACCACAAGATTTTTTGTAGTGTACAAGTCGCATAGACACAGAATACTTGACCAATCGGTGAAATATAATAAGAGAAAACGTCACATGATGGTAACAAAAAGTGAGAAAGTTCGTAAGATGGATAAAATCATTGATCTGCAACCAATAGCTAATCAACAATCACTAATCATCCTCTTGCACATCACCAAAACGGCCCATTGCACGGCCTACACGTCGAGTAAAACTGTGTTTTGCCGTTTTTTGTAAGTTGTTTAAGTTGTGTTTGACCGAGTTTGACTGTGTACACAGGCTAACTGTGTAATGAACCGTTTAGATCCTAAACTGCACGGGAGTATGCTAAGTAGCGTTGGCGTGTACATGAGCTACACGGCCGTTTACGACAACACTAAGTATAGCTCTCGTCGTATGTTGAGGTAATGGCACAATTAGTGCAAAACACATTTTTGCATCAGCTCGTCATTACATTTGGCTTCTAAATTATTGGGCTTCTAATTTAGATGACTGATATCATGGGCATCATATAGTCAGTTTTCGAAGAACGATGCACTTAGGCAGCAACCAGCGAGTGACGATGCATTGTAAATAAGAACACTAGTGCTCTATGACCGTCTCCAGCAGCGCAGGCAATTTGCATATGCAAATGCCCGGTACGAAGCAAACAGAGATGAGAATAGCGCCGCAAATGTGTAAGGAATTGGATGCTCGTAGCATAAGAGGGGGAGGGGGTGAATTAGGCTTCTAAAAACCTTAACCTATGGTTTCACTACTTTTGCATAAAGTAAAACTAGAACATACTACCTAGATGTGCAACTATGGTTGTTCTAGTGTGAAACTCTCATCCCAAACCAAGGTTTGCAACCTACAGACAATCCTAGCATGATACTACTCTAGGAAAGTAAAGACAAGCAAAGATTGCAATAGAGTAAATATGGAAACGTAAAAGGGATGAGAGGAAGCAAACTCTTGACACGTGATTTATCTTGTGGTGTCGGTAGGCATTAAGCCAGCCGTAGTCCACGTTGTTGAAGCACTCACACAAGAGTATTGCTTCCCGCTCACCAAGTCTCTCCCAAGAGCACCACTTGACTCGCCACAAAGGCTCGCCACTTAGGCATTTTCCAAGCTCCCTTGGTCACCTTGATGTCGCCTCCACTAAGGAGCTTCTCCACCAAGGAAGGGGTCTCCACGTCCCCCGCCAAAGTGTCCTCACCACTCCACACCAAGTCGGAGGATCGATGACGATTGCCGGTGAGCCACTTAGTCCCCAAGGCTTCCGGCAAACCTTGTACACCTTGATTCACTCAAGAATCACCTCACAAGGTTGGCACAACCTTGCATTTACTCAGCTCTAAGCTATGCCTAGCACTAAGCACATACACTAAGTATATGCAAGTCTATGGATGAGTAATTAAGTGTTTGGATGGATTGTATATGATCTTCTATGTGTCTTGCACTCCTCTACACTTCCACACAATCCAGCAACCTCAAATGGGTGAGTGGAGGGGGTATAAATAGCCCAAGGCACTCAAGGATCCGTTGGCTAACGGCTCACTGAAAAGTAGACCATCGGATGAACCGACACCTATTTTTCAGGAGCATCGGTTCAATCGGTGCCCCTCCCACGTCACTTAGCCGTTAAGGTTCTCTGATAGAACTGCACCGATGTTATGCAATGACGCATCGTCGGATCATCCGGTGCTAAAGATCCCGCGGCTAAATGAGGACCATGTGTGGTTCAAGGACCGGTGGATGGTCACTTCCTGGTGTGATGAGTGATTGACAGTGTTGTGTGGACTGATTCTTGGCTAAGTATTGCAGGTGCAGGTTGTGGCTTGACTGGTGTTGGTGCAGGTAGGCCTGGGAATGGATCATGCAAGCCCAAGGGTCGAAAGGGGCCCCAAACTTGTGGGCCTACTTTTATGGATCGTCTATGGGTTATGTATACAAAGGGTCGAGTTGGATTGGATTGGCCCATGAAAGGATTGGGCTATAGACATTGGCCGAGTCGTTGCTCGAGCATCGGCCCGAGGATCCTGAACGGATCGAACCCTTCCGGCTTCCGAGCGTAGGGGACAATTCTAAAAAAAAAGTCACGAGGGGGAGACCACGGGCTCCGACGGCGACGGGAGCCGGGAGCACCACCACAAGGCCATCGGCCGCTTCGCCCGATCTCCTCCTCGGCGCCGCTCCGATCTCCTCCCGGCGGCGCTCCTCGTCGTCGCCCGCGCCCCCGAGCCGAGAAGCCCAAGATTTGGTCTTGCCGCACCGGCCGAAGAAGGCCAAGATCCGTAGGGCTCCCCCGCTCCGATGGCTCCAAGGTCGGTGTCCTTTCGATTCCCCTTTTTAATCGGAAAAGAAGTTAACCCATGCCTCGATATCTGGGAAATGCTTTAGCATATATTCTGTTCTTAGATTTTTACATTGAGAAGAAACTTCTAAAAATTATATATGAGATTTTGAAGTGCTCTCTGTATTCTTGTAGATCCGTATCAGGGGGAATTTCCAAAGACAATTGAGGAGTACTTGCATCATGGAATTATGAAATGCATTGCATTTAACCGTAAAGGACACTTCTTGTTGGTAATTATCTGAGCTTGTTCCTCTACAAGCACATTCAAGTGACTGTTATGTCTAATTATCTTCTCGCTTCATAACTTCATATAAAACATACTGGTTTCTTTGGTAGTTGTTGGCGCGCCATAGTTGTTGATTTATGATTAGTGTTGTTTAACGGCAGTGCTAGGCGGATTCCCTGCCTCCTGGAGTGGGTCCACTGATACTATGCGTGGAATTTGAACCATTTTATTTTTCCTCTCCATGTGGAGCATACACTCCTATTTGGTGACCCACAACCTGTAAACATTTAATTCAGGACAAACTGTTTCTTTTAAACTCATAGTTTCCGCATATCGTAATTACTGTTAACTTCTGTCATGTGCACTAAAACAAAAGAATATACTCGAGAGATGCAGTGTCCAGTGTATTGGGTTCTGTTGGTGGGTGTCAGGGAATGGGAGTGACGAATCTGTGTTAAGTTAGCAAGGCACCTTATATTCTGTATGTGCCTTTAATTTTCTGTGGTCCACTTCTGCAAGCAAATGGGAGAAAATGGCACTTCTGCATGCAAATAGGAGAAAATGGCACTTCTACATGCAAATAGGAGAAAATGGAAACGCAACAATATGAGATTATCATACCCTGTTACCCTCTTGATTGCTATTGAAATATCATGATACTAAGTGGCCCCAACAATATTTATGAAATGCACTATTGAATCTTTGGATGGTATAAAATATCTGTCAGCTTCTGGTCCAGGTATGGATCTGTTGCTTCTGGTGATAGCTTTAGCTTGTAATCAACTTCGGCATTGGCTTTCAGAAATAAAGTGATATATATGCGCACTGCTCTTTGCTTGGAGGCTGAAGCCAAGAATAAAGATTGAACTGCCGATGCGGCGCCGCCGCCAGGCCGCAGCTTCGGGGGTACGACTACAACCCTAGCGTCGTCGTCTCTGGTAGGTATGATTAGTTTCATCGACGATCGTTTCGTACTTCAATTAGGAGTAAGATTTGTCAGTTTGGTACTCGATTATGAAATTTCCCTTCACTTTTCGTGATGAAATTTCTCTCTTTCACACAGTTCTTCCGATGAAGCAATGTTACTTGCATATCCAGCAATCGATCTGCACATGTTGATTTCAGTTTTATGCGTTGGCCAAAAGGAAATAAAGTTTAGTTGCATTACTTGATGCCACAACTGCTTCTGCTGCTCATATGGTATTAAGTAAATTGCCCATGTCGGGATGTGTTGCAGGAGGGGTCTCGCATTAAGGCAAAAGCGAGAGCGCTCTCTGTGTAGCACACTCCTTAAAATATATGCTTTCTGTCAACAACTTGATTATTAGCATCATATATATAGGTTCCTTTCAGACAAACGATTAATGTATCCGAAATATGGGTTCCTTTTTATCGTATAGGAAACAAAAGCTCGAAAGTCTTGCGTGATTGTTTCAGACACACATAGTTAACTCTGTTTTCGGGGGACTGATATTGATAGTGTTTCTGCATGTTTTGTTAAAAATATTATTCTTGACACCTCCCTACAGTAACACTCTCTTCTTGTTGTACAATCTTCTTTTTTATTTTCTTTATATTAATGTATTTACCACAGTAGGAAAAAAATAATGTTCTAGTTTGGTTTTAGGGGAAATTAAGCTAGTACTCCTTGTACCCATGCAAGCTTCTCATGGCTGTTACCAATTACTAGTATATCTTATTTTTAAAACGAACTCCGATTCCGATTCCGCCGCCGCCTACTCGATCGGCTAGATGTTGGTTAATCCCTTTTTTGTCAACATATATATGATCCTGCAAGAATATTTATGCATGCTAATTGCTCTGCTTGAAAAAATGCCTAGTCCGAACTCCTCTAAACATCTACAAATTCGGACATTGTCAAAATTGTTGTACCGTTGGCCGTAGTTATGTTAGCGAGTCGTAGTTCTTTCTAGTGCGGACTTCGATTTCTTTCTTCTTGTAGACTTACCTAAGTCCCCATGGCATGCATTCTACTTATTTTCTTTGTTGGAGCAGGTACCTATTTTGGTTGGTCGGTCGCGAGACTACGGTGCTTCACTACCGGTTGTGTTCCGGCGAGTTTGTAACCTGGTATTATGGAGAGAGTCTCATCAGCAACCACGGTAGAGGTTGAGGATGCTATGTCCACGGATCGGTCCGGTCGCTCGGGAAAAAAGAGGGCAAAAGTTTGGGCTTATGTTGACTCGTAAATCATTGATGGAATTGAGAAGGCCGTCTCGCAAGTACCGTAAGCTCCAATTATCTTCTCGTGTCGGGGAAAGGAACAACTCATTTGAACAGACATATTGGATATTATTGCCCTCACATCCCTCAAGAGGACAGGGATAGATTCCTAGCATCTTTGAAGAACACGCCCGGTAGAGATAACTCAGTGTTTGATCCAGTGGTATTCTGAGGTCTTGTTGCAAAGTATTTTCTTCACGGTGAGGTTGCATTTCGAAAAGCAGATGATCCTGCTTGGAAAGAGATGATAAACTATTGCCAACCTTCATTCCATGCGGTCGGTCGACAAAAGCATTTTCTAGAACAGTTCAGCGATGCAACAAAAGCATTTTCTGCAGATAGGCATCCAACAGCTCACATGTTTGTGAAAATGATGATGGCAATACGAGATGTATTGATTGATGAGACATGGAATGCCAATTCACTACTCAATGCGTTGGCTGAAGCTATGTACACCAAGTTTGAGAAGTACTGGGCTGCACCTAGTATGATACTTCTCATAGCTGCTGTTTTGGATCCATCAATGAAAGCTGACTTCGTCAAGTTCTACTTCATGACTGTTGAGAGTGTAGAAGCGGAAGATAAGATGAGAGAGCTCAGACAATATTTGAAGTAATATTATCTAGAGTACGAGAGGATTGTGAGGAATGTTGCCGCTCTTGTCTTCCCTTCGCATGAAGAGGAAGTATTAAGTCAGGGGGATTCTAGTTCTTCTGGACTTCGTGGCAAGCGGCGTGTGGAGCTTGCATTTGCTCAGTTTTCATCACAAAACTCGAGGAATAGCTCAGAAAGAACTGAACTGGACATTTATTTGGATGATCCTTAGAGTAGTTGTGAGAGCAGGAGAGAACTTTAATGTTCTGGCATGGTGGAAAAAGAACTCAGATGCATATCCTATCTTGTCTTTGATGGCCAGAGACTTCTTGTCAATTCCTGTGAGCACGGTGTCTTCGGAATCTGCTTTTAGTTGTGCTGGAAGGATACTTGGCAAAAATCGAACATCTCTCTCTCCAGAAACTCTTGAGGCATTAGTATGCTCAAAAGACTAGTTGTTTGGCTTGAACGATGCAGATGAAGGTAAATGTCATATTTGATATACATTTTGCAAAGCTGGTAATTATGTTTATAATAATAGTTTAATATGTTTGTCTTGTTCATTGCAGGTGAACCAATGACTGGACAACGCATGTTTCAATCAGATGAAGAAGAAGGTGCTGATTGACAGGTTAGTGCCCTACCTATTCTTGTTTTATTGCATTTTGTTTGGTTTTGATGAGGTCATATTACCACTTCAGTGTACTATAATATTCTTGATCTGCAAGTGCTCTTATCTGTACATAGGAAATTAGCAATGCACCTACTAGCAATGCACCAACTTCATTTGGAACACTATAGCAGTAGTTTACATTACAGAACATTTTTACCCATGACCTATCAATTTGAAATTGAAGCAGAAAATATGGATTGCAGCTTTATGCTTGATGGGAAACACTTTATAGTTTTCCAGGACCTGATTGCAATCCCCACTGAACATGAATATACTCTTTTGTCATAGGTGGTTCTACTGGCCAGCGAGGTGGCATGAATGGAGCCAAACATCCTGTACATAGGCATGAAAAACTGCAGCAACCAACTTGGCTTCTTGTTTTAGAAATTGCAACAGGCATTCTTCTGGTTGTCTTTGTGATGAATGCTATCGTTACTACTTCCAAAAGCTGCAAGCTGAAGCCTTCTATAAGAATATCCTCATGGAACAGCGGCGGCTCCATTCACCTGCAGGAAACAGCAAGCACTCAGTTCACTTGAGAGACATTTGTATTTTATTGAAGCACCTAACCTGTGATCTGTTTGCATTTGCTCCTACACTTATACTTTATATTTATTAATATATGCATTTGCTAGTAATTGTTTGGGAAGGGCCTTTGCTCCTACACTTGTACTTTATATTTATTAATATATGTATTTGCTAGTAATTGTTTGGGAAAGCCCTTGAGAAGGCCCTTGCGGTGGCTAGTAGCATTATGTTGCTAGTGGCAGCACATCTTTGTGAAGGCCCTTGGATCGTAGAGTGCACACAGCCCTTGGGCTCAAAATTGGATTGGAGTGGATTAGGATGTTGTGAAACTCCGGATTGGATTGGATTGAGTTAAATCGAATCGGTGAGGGTTGGATAGAGTTGGATCGGCCAAATAACAAATTAGGATCGGATTGGGATTAGGGTCGGATCCTGATCCATTCCCAGGCCTAGGTGCAGGTGAAGAACAAGCGCGAAAGGTCATTGCCAGTGAGCCCTCCAGGTGTGGAGAAGACAAGTAGGCTTCGTTCGAGGGACCCGGTGGCCAGCGGGGTCAAGTGCGGGTCGCGTGGTGGCAAGAACAGCAAGATGAAGTCATTGATGGTTTCTTGGTAGAGCCTCAGAACCAAGGTCGAGCCGGGACTACGTGGGAGCCGAGTCATGGGTGGCGATTGACGGAGGCTACACCGAGTTCGCGGGGTTTCCAGTGGTTCACCAGAAAACCACTGGGTTCCTTGGTTGATCCACAAAGCCAAGACCGAAGAACCGAAGATGGAGGTGCAGTAGCATCGAACCGGTTTGACCGGTGGGTCTGACCGGTCTGACTGGTGGGTACCGGTCTGACCGGTGAGGAGCACCGGTCTGACCGGTGTGCGACGACGCAGTCCAGAGACTTCGAAGTGGAGGACACGTGTCAGGATCGCAAGGCTTGCGTCGAGGCTAAGCAAGTTTGCGGTTGCTTGGCATCCGTCCGATGGAGCGATGACAAAGATTTCCGAATTCACCCTTGAGGGGCATGTATCCCTAATTAGCTAGTAAGGGTATTTTAGAATTTCTGTTGCCTCCGTATAACCCAAGTGGTGAGAGTATGGCAGCCATCTCTTGGAACCCTAGCTCATTTCGTTTTCCTATTTTCCATTCCATTTTCCCTTGAAATTTCTAGGACTAGCTTGAGAGCTTCATGGTGAGATCTTGTGAGAGGGTAGGATGATCGGGCGGAAGCTAGACCTTGTATGAACCTTCATGGTATGAATAGATGATTCGGCGTGGTTCCTCAAGGCTTGTTTGGGTACTTCCCGGTTTTCCTTTTTGGTGTTTTTCGGAGCCTTTTATTAGCGTTTTTCTTGGAGAGATTTCGAGGCCTCTCTCTTGGGGATTTGTTGGAGGATGTATGCATGAACCCTTCGTGGTTCTTTTCCCTTTGATTCCCCTCCCAAATCCGTGAGAAAAGGGGCTCGATTTTGAGGTTTTCATTGTCTTAGGGTTTGTGGTGTTCTTGGCGGAAATCCTTCGATTCCTCTTGTTTCAACGAGTTTTTGTGGACTATAACTTGGCAATGGAGTGCCCATGAGGTGTTCCTACTATCCCCAAAGTCTTGTTTGGATCCGTGGAGCGAATTGGGAGATCGGGAGTTGGATTTGAAGGAATTGACCCGCGGGTTCTGTTCATCCCGAGCTGCCCAGGTTTCACCGGTTTGACCGATGCTCTTGACCGGTCTAACCAGTGTGAGCCCTTTGTGGGATTTGTCTCGAGTGAATTGCTTAATCCGTGTGTCTTTGGGTTGTCCGGTTGTTGGTCAGTTCTTGGCCAGTTTGGTGTTGTTTTGCTAGGTTTTGTGTAGGGTTCTTCTTCCTTGCAGGTTGTGTTTTGAGGGTGTTTCTGTTCCAGGGCCTAGAGAAGTCACTGAGGCTCTCTGGAACGCTTGTTGTGCGGCTGCTGCAGCCACCGGCCTGAGTGGCTCTGTCCACCGGTCTGACCGGAGCAGGCCATCGGTCTAACCGGTATAGCATAGGCAGCAAGCCGTGCAAATTTCCGCTGTGTGTGTTTGTGAGTTTTGGTTTAGAAGGTTGTGTGTTGGTTCCTAGGACCAGTAGCACTCCAGTGGCTACGTGGTCTTGACCAACTTTGGTAGTTGAGTCGGAGACGTGTGTAGGAAGTCGTGTTTATCTTGTTGGAGCCTCCATCTCCTTCGAGAAAAATTTTTATCGCCTCTCATTCACTCCCCCCATCTGGTTCGCCGTTTCGGTCCTTCACTAAAACCTTACTGTTAGCTTCCATTGAGACCATCAGATGAACCGTTGCTGACCCGTCGGTTCATCCGGTGCTACTGCATTGATCTTGGCGCGTCTCTGTCTTGTTCAAACTTGATCACCGGATAGACCGACTTGGCGCGTCTCTCCAATGGACCGTCGGTTCATCTGACCCCTTCTTCTTCGCGACTTCATCTCTGCAATTCGTTCGACGAAACTAGAAACTGGATCGTCGGTTCATGCGACGGTGCCTTGGCTTTTACCCAGTGTACCAACTCAGCCGACCATTGCGCCGACGCTTGCTATTTAGATACTGTCGGTTCATCTGACAGTGTCCTTTCTTTTCTTTTTCTTCTACAGTTTTGACCCTTGAAAAATATACTATCTTCTCATTTTGGCATGTGATATTTTTGCATCCATGGGACCTAGAAATGTCTACAAGGACATGCTAAACAATTTGGTTAGTCTCATTAATCATGTTGTCATTAATCACCAAAATCAAACTTGAACAAATGTCTTATGAGCCATGTTCACTACAAAACGGAGCTGTGTTCCAGCAGTCCGCGCATCACCTGCTACATCCTGGAAGGCGGTTGGCTCCCGCAACGCTGAGGAAGTCTTTATGTTGTTGGTCCTCCGCCACTTCTCCCCTTGCTGCCGCACTCCTTTGCCACGTGGGTTTGCTCGGCGCCATCGAGCAAGCGGGCAGTCTCTTGTGCTGTGAGAGATGGAGCAGGAGGAGGCGGAGGGGGCCGCGCGTTGTCTCCCCGCAAGTCAACGCGCGGAACGCACCGAGGCACTGCTCTGCCTCGCACTGGGAGGAAGAGGGCAGAGGAAGGAGGGCCAGCGGGAGTGAAGGAGGTGGCAACCTGGGCGGACGGTGCCGGATCCGGTGACCACGGGCCCTGACTCGCTTCTCCAGGCAACCGCGGGGCCGCAGGGGAGATGGGGAGAGCGCCGTTGGGGCTAACCCCTGCTCCGGCCGTAGATCCCGGCCTTGATCTATGTCGACGGCCACCGTAGGGCGGGGTGAGGGATATAGGTCGCGCTGTATTCTGCCTCACATCACCGTCGGGGCCCGCAGTCGAGGTTGTAGCTCGTCTCTACCTCATGCCGGTGGCCGCTGCACCGCCTCATCGGGGATGGCGGTCGAGAAGCGGAGGCGGAGGCCCGCCCATCTCCCCGGAGGCCACCGATTGCCGAGGAAGGAGCAAGAGGCGCAGGCTGCCGTCCGCCGCTGGGAGGCCTCCTCCGAACTTGGGGAGACGGGCCACCGGCGCAAGGCGCGAGAGCGGAGCTCGAGGAGAGGAGGGGTCCGTCTCCAACACTGCCGGTCCTTCGTTTCGTCATTGCGCGGAAGCCGAGGAAAAAGGCGGGGGGGGGGGGGCAACGGATGAAACGAAGCAGGGGTACGACGGGGCGGTTGGTCCTGCAGGTGATGCAGCAAGGAGAGAGAAGGGCCAAAAAACCCAGGAATGCAGCACGCCTCCAGCCTTCGCTCATTCTACAGAACCGGATGCAGCAACCACTAGAGGAGCACAATATGCTTTTCTTCAAATTGCTGATGCAGTGCTGGATGCGGTAGCCGCTGGAGTCGGTCTAAGGGGGCAAAAACAACCAGACTTACCTTGTCTCCCCTCTTTATGTTCCTCACCACCGTCCAGGGCCTTGGGTGCGATGAGGGGCGGGTTGCTGAGAGACGCGACAACGCGTGATTGTACATGAACATAATTGACAAGTTCTTGCATCAATTTGGACATTGTGTAATTTATTGAACTAAAGTGATGTGATCATACAATTTAATTGTATGGTAAGTACTCTTTTGTAATCTAACAAGCACAAAATTATGAACGCAAACTCTGAACTTTGTCTCAGTAGCAAAGTACATGAGTTTTTTTTGAGTGTCCATTCGTCACCCATACATACTAGGTGGTTCCCCATGTGTTGCTACGAGATTTAAGATCAATGCTTTTTGATAACCTATGGCTATGATCAAAATATGAAAAATTACATAAAGCGCAATAATAAAAAGCATGTAGTAATACAAATAATCACTTAGATGGAGTTGCTGAAAACATGAAATAGTATATTTTCAAATAAAGAAAACTTTTCATGGGTTAAAAATATATAAATGTGATGATCGAGCTCTTTGTTAGATATTGTGTTGAATATTTATACAGTTCGGTTAAATGAGCATTAATTATCTTTCTCCCACTCTCCTTTTTCTCCCTCTCTCGTCAATAGATGGGACATGCTACAGATTTCTATGAGGTTAAATAGAGAGAAAAGTTAAAATAAAGTTTAGTAGGGGTTCCCCTACTAAAAAAGTTTAAGTCTGAAGACTAGTTTTAGCCCCTCTAGTCAGGGGTGCTTGGAACTTTAGCCTCTCAAATAGACTAATTTTAGTCAAACTAAATTTAGTCTCATGGATCCAAGCACCCTCTAAGGACGCTTGAGCTGCCTGGCAAAAGAGCTTCCTGTTATGAGTAAATAAGAGTGTTGAAAGGACCTTGATGTCGCCTAGAGGGGGGTGAATAGGCGAGACGACCAATTTAAACTCTTTCTCCCCAAACACTTGAGCTGACAGTGCTCCACCGGTCAGACCGTGGTGGTGATCGGTCAGATCGGTGAGGCACTGAACTTCACAGGTGACACTGGTCAGACCGGTGCGCTTCACCGGTCAGACCGGTGTAGCACAGAGAACCTGCACAATCAACTTCAAGCACCTCTTGTCTTCTAGCACGAACCAAACTTAGGGTGTGGCCTTTGTAGATGATAACAAATAGAGTAATGAGCCCTACACACACAAGTAACACACCCAAGTAGATCGAAGCGGAAGCAAATGTAATATGCTAGAATAAACAACTTAGAGAGTCGAACCACACGAAGAAGCAAAGATTTGTTTCCCGAAGTTCACCACCCACTGAGGAATGGCTACGTCTCCGTTGAGGAGCTTGTAAGGGACAATTCCCACAACAAGTCGGGTCTCTTTCAACCACTTTCCTCCTTTCCACTATGGTGATCTTTTCCACGAAGAGGCAAGATCGCAGCCCTTACAAACTTTCCGCTGCTCACCACAACCTTGGGAGCTAGCCGGCTACACCTAGCTGTTTAGGAGGCAAACCTCCAAGAGTCACAAATGGTTCAAAGATTGTAGACGCGAAACCAAAGTGCTCAAGCTATGGAAATTGCTCTTGTTAGCTCACTAGGTCGCTCTTAAGCTCACTTTCTCAACCCAACACAAAGATGATGGCTTGAATCCACAAATCTCACAAAGAGATGATTGGGGAGAGCCACTAAGGCTTAGAGCTAGTTAGAAATGACTTGGGACCTCCGCAAACTCACTAGTAACAGCAACCCTCACTTGAAGAAGGCTTGGGGTATTTATACCCCTCAAAGGAGAAAACTAGCAGTTATTCCCCGGGTGGCACCGGTCAGACCGGTGCCCCACACCGGTCAGACCGATGTTCGAAAAACTAGCCATTGGGCTAGCGGCACCGGTCAGACCGGTGCCTCTGACCGGTCAGGCCCGAGATAACCCCAAAACCTCTTTTCAAGGAAACTAGCACTCCACCTCCAAGATGAAGTGACCCTGGTTAGGTTAGGAGGGTTTGTTAGCACACTCTAAGGCTAGATCTCACTTAGGTCAACTAAAGAGCAATTTGACTTGGTCAACTCACTAAGTTGCATCCCTCTTGATAGTACGGCATACCTATACTCAAGAAAAGAATAAAAGAGCTTCGTTGATCTCTTGAGCTTGAACAACTTCAATTCTTGCCATACTTGAACAATATCCACTTGAGGGCTTTCAACATAGCCTTGACTCCAGCACGTCCATACTTGAGCTAGTGACTTAGGATCTTTCCTTATAGCACTTGAATGCTCACTTGGATCCACAGTCACTCCATATTGCCAATCTTAACAAGTTGATGACTCGCAAAGCTTCCCTCGGTTAAGGTTTGAATATGATACTTGAAGACCCCACGGATGCTAGACCTTCACCTTAGCAAAACACTAATGGCAGCTTAGCTACGGCCCCAAAGATTGCTTAATCCCTCACCCTAGACATCTCAGTTGATCTCTTCATCACTTATCCAATCCACTTTGAGTTCCACTTTGCTTCATGCACAATTAACCTTTCATTTGAAAAACCTTGCTCCAAATGCTTAATCTTGATTGACAACGGATTTGCAAGCTTCCAATTTTAGAACCATAGTATGTACACTCATCATCTTGTTCTCTTTCAATAACCTCATGAAGTCTTGCACCATATATTTGTCTTTGTAAATGTGAGCCGTAATATACATCCATAATTAAAATACTTCAATGGTTGCTCACGAATATATAAAGAAAACCTACTCACAATCTTAGACAAAATCATTAGTCCTTTAATCGCCTTGTCATTCAATTCACCAAAATCCACTTAGGGGCCTAGATGCACTTTCAATCTCCCCCTTTTTGGTGATTGATGACAATTCGATTAAAGCTTACAAATAAAACATTAAAGCGCAATTAGATTCTTAGATATAGCTAGAGCTCCCCCTTAATTTGTGCTTTGAGTTGAATTTTCAAAAAGTTGGCCTTAAATGCCATTAGCACAAATTTGGAAGAAAAAACTTGTGAGCTCCCCCTATATCTTAGAATCAGTGGAGTGCAACATGTGTGAGCGACAAAATAAAATCCGTGATGCGTATGACAAGATATGCACAAAGCAAAGAGAAGTGCACAGACTAGGCAGCACCGGTCAAACCGGTGCCACTGACCGGTCAAACCGGTCAGGTCCAGCCAACACACACGACTGGGCTGCACCGGACAGACCGGTGCCCCTGACCGGTCAGACCGGTCAGGTCCAGTCAGCGCACAAAGCAACAGAAGTGCATGCTATTTGGTCCAAGGTGATCATGCTAGGGTTGCAAGCTGGTTTAGATCACTTTACTCCATTTAGCCAACACAAACAAACACCTTTCAATTCATGCATCACAAACTAGCAATAAAGTCGCTTAGATATTACAATAAGGTTCAAACACACAGTAGCACTCACACAAATATTCTCAAGTCCACTAAGATAAAGTTCTAACTTATTACATGGTTTTTCTCAACAACCAACAGGCACCGGTCAGACCGGTGCAGGGCACCGGTCTAACCGGTGCAACACAGACAACACAGACTCGTGGCTTTAATCTCGAATCTTCTCCCCCTTTGTCATCAAGCATCCAAGAAAGGCCTGGAGGAGAAGCAACTGCCGATCACTGTCCTTGAGATCCGTCTCCCGGGTGAGAGCTCCCTCCTATTTGAGATTTGTCAAGAATCCAATGCAAAGGAGAGTTTAGGTAAATAGACTCCGAGACGGTGATTTGAGATGGATGAGCTATGGGTGCGCTGTGTTTACCGTAGTAATAGGGATTGTAGCCAAAGATCTCGGTGGAGAAGCGAGCGCCCCAATCTTGTACTTGCTCGGGAGGTGGAGGAGGTGGGGGTGCTTGCTCTTCTTCCATGAAATGTGATGATCCTGCCACATCCGGAGGAGGAGGTACAGATGGTGGAGGTGGAGGAGGAACCGATGAGGAAGATCCTTGTCCATGCCCGGATTCAAAGAACATGGGCCCATATTGGTTAAGCATGTCGGAGTTGGTCCATCCTCTCATCTTTTCCTCAAAGGACGGTATCTCAACCTGTGGAGACTCGGGAGATGGTGGAGAGCGAGGAGGTTGAAATCCTTGGGCATTGTGCATTAGCTTCATCGTGTCCCTCATTTGCTTGTTTGCCCTTCTCGACCTTTGTTGCTCAACTTGGATGTCATGTTGCCTCCTGCACATCCCAAATATGAAGTTGAGAAACTTCCGCAAAGGAGAGGTGGATCTGCGTGGCCTGTCGTGCTGCCAGCCACTCTACCGGTCAGACCGGTGCTCAACACCGGTCAGATCGGTGACGGTCTGAGCCCCTGCCTGAGGCAGATCTAGCTGAGCTGCTCCTTCCTCAAAAATTTCTCCCTCATGTCCAGGTGCATGCTCAACTCTAGGTGAAGGAAACCGAGGATTCTTGCTAGGATTGAGCTTCAAGGGCTTGTGAGTCACATTTTTGGGAAACTCCGTCTTTGCAACCTTTTCAATCATATACATGATGTAAGGACTATAGCTGCAAATCTTCTTGGGGTCCTCGGATAGGTGCTTAATCTTTTGCCAAATGAAATCCCCAACACTAAACTCCGGAGCTCCCGGCCTCAAAGCAACCATCAAGTTTTTCTGAAACTTTGTGATCTCTGAGGGGTTTCCATCTCTAGGTGTAATAGACACCCTAAGGAGCCTTTTAGGACAGCAAAGTAGATGTAGAGATTCTTCACCCTCCCATAGTTAGCATGCTCACCTCGCGGGTACATAACATGAAAAGCATCCTTCTCTAGCCCTCCCTCATCATGGAGCTTCCTTAACTCCCCGTCTCCCGCCATGATCCCAAAGCACCTCAAAAATCTATGGAAAGTGATGGAGTACTTTTGGCCATTTGTCATCCAAGTCATAGCCCTATCGGTCTCAATGTACCCAAAGTGAACTGTGGCATAGAACTGGGCTATGATCTCCTTGTTCCAATCTTGTCAGAACCCCATAATTGTCTTGACCCTTTGCCTCTCACAGTTGCTAACGACTTCATCAAATATCGGGTCACCTTTTCTAGCCATGTGCTCCCAATACACATACTGTGCCTTGTGAGTGATTTTGGGATTTTTTATGATCACCGTAGCATAGTAATCCTACTGAAACTTAGCCCAAAACCTCGGATCCGACGCGGTCTTACCCTCCTCATATGGGTTCTTATCCCTCAACTTCTTTAGGGCCTTGGTCATGCCTGCCCCGTGATACTTCACTGGCCTGTCAGGATAAATGTAAGTGGGTGGCATGATTTTCAATCTACCCTGATCGTCATCATCCTCATCCATGGCATCCACATCCTCGTCCTCATCCTCCTCATCCTCAGCCTCGTCGCTGTCAGACCCAGCCTCCTGGTGCCTCCTCAGCTCATAATGACCCGAAAAAGTCTCATCCTCAACATTATCATCGCTACTAGTGCCGGTGTCACCTCCTAGGTCGGGATCCTCTGCACTTGCTTGAGCTGAGCGGCGTCTCAACCTCTTGCCGCTGACGTTGACGGTGCTGCCCCCTTCTCCAAATTCACCGGGAATAGCTCCTCGGCGAGAATGCACCTCTTCTCTTCTTTTCTTTGCCCCTTCATTTTCCCGTACCATAGCTGTTGTACTGATTCACAAATGGGATGACAAGATTGTATAAGACTCTAGGAAAAAGATTGAATTGATAAGGAATTTATTCTTGAAAGTTCAGAGCAATTGGGTCTGCTGTGGGTCACACCGGTCAGACCGGTGAGGGGCACCAGTCAGACCGGTGCCACCCAGAACAGAGCCAATTGCTCCCACATCCAATCTGAGTAGCTAGGAATCTAAGATTTGGTCTAGATGAACAAAAGACATCCTAGAATAGATATGTGTTGAAAAACATGGAGAAAACACAATTTGGGGGTGGACATGCGCCACCGGTCAGACCGGTGAAGGCCGTCCGACCCCAAATCATGGGTTCTCACAATGTGTCCACCGAAACCTTATGGATCTATAGGTATGTCTTCTAGGTGATCTCAAAAGATGTTCTACCAAAGGAAATTCAAATCTTTGCACCATGTAAAGAGATCGGGCAAAAAGAAGATTTGAGTACCTTTGGAGAGTGGAACTCGAGTTGAATATGAAGAACTCGAGGGGGAAAGTGAAGAGGGGCCTTGGGAGATCCTTTTGCTTCCAATCTTGAGCCTTTTCCTTGGTTGAATCTTCAAACCTCCATGGATTTTGAGAGAGGTGAAAGAGAGAAGAAAAGGGGGGTTCTCCACGGTTAAACAAGGTAGATGCTGGTGAAATGATAGAGGAGAGGGGTAAAAAGTGGATTCCTTTTACTGTGGCCCCACGGGTTGAAGTCGGGCGTCACCGGTCAGACCGGTGACGGGCACCGGTCAGACCGGCGACCGCCCATGGTTGAGCCAGAGAGACCTTATCGGTTTTTCCGACCCACCCTCGCTAGAACCGAAGATCTTGATAAAATTCAACAGAGAGGCCTTATCGGTAGAACCGACGTACCCTCGGTAGTACCGATCCTTTTCTTCCTTTTTGAGATTTTGCTCCTTAAATCTTCTCCAAATATTTTATAGGACATTTTGCATCCACTTAGGTCGCAGAAAAGTGACTATGTGACTTCAAGGTCGCCACCTGTCAGACCGGTGATGCGAACCGGTCAGACCGGTGCTCCCTTGAGAAAAGGATTTTGAGCCACTAAGGAGAATTTCCTTCCCAACCTTTTTATATGTCTTGGATATGAGATAGAGAGTTGATATTGATCCAAAAACCATCAATTCTTAGAAGAATGAAGGATTATCCAATTTATTCGAAAATTCTTGATCCTTCCAAGAGAGAGAGATAAATAAAGATGGATTTTAGGGACTTGAGAAAATTTTCTTAATTGTGACTAGCCATCAATCAAATGAGGAGAACTATAGTCACAACTAAGTTGATTGGGTCACTAAGACTAAGAACCAAATATTTTTCAAAGTGAGCACACTACCTATACATGCTAGTTGATTTTTCGAAAAATCTATCCTATGTCACAAAGTGCATGCATCCACTTCAAATGAATACCCTAACAAGCATATTTGGCTCATATCTTCATCCTCGAGACACAAAGACGAGTGGAAATAAAGATATCAACCAAATATCTAGAGAGGAGCACAAGAGATTCACTTGAAGCAATTACATGCTAAGGATGGCACACTAGCATGGTATTATGGCCTAGATGCATTACAGTATTTCAATGAGTTTCGTGAAAACATACCTTTGCCTTAAGACCATTTCATTTGTGCATATATTTAAATTTTGATCGGTGTTAGCTCTTACTTGTTCTTTTGGAAGTTATGCTTATCGAGAGCTTTCCTTGAGATGCACAAAAGAATGAGACTACAAGATCACTTAGAAGAAATTTGTAGTCCCACAAGTGACTCAAATGTTGTAATGAGCTCCCCCTTAAGTAGTGCTAGAGATTTTGAATTTCTTGAACAAGGCACTTTGTTCAATTAAGAACTCGGTGAGGCTCATTCCAAACTTGGTCACAACACATGAATGATTTATTAATTGAAATGTGTTTAGTTTCTCATAACCTTCGACGCCAAATCATCCTTCTTCTTGAGGGTTTGGACAACCCCAGGTCACCCGGTCATAGGAGTCGTGTCACCCCGCAAAGATACGAGGCGTACCGGGTCACCCGGGCACTCGTGCCGGGTCACCCATCCAAATGCACTTGCTGCGATGACACCAGTCAGACCGGTGCCTGTCACCGGTCAGACCGGTGACCACCAATTGACACCATTTTGGAGATTTTTCCTTCCCTTTTCCTTGAATGAGTGAATGTATCACTAATTTAAATCCTGCAACAAGGATAAGGCATTGCTCTACTTGAGAGCCATTAAAAGCATCAAATGGCATGAGAGAGTAAATTTTCATAAAAATAGTCAAAGTCACTACCTCATGTTTCGCTCATGCAAGACGAGTGTCACATGAGTGTTCACCAAGGACCAAGAGCGACTTAGACTCAATTAAGCGCATTAGTTACCGAGATGACATTGATTTCACGATTTATATGAGTTTCTCCTTCACATGGTCAATTGAATCCTATCATGATTTCCAACTCTTCCAACCATGTGCTCAATGCATCTCTTTCAACCTGCAAGCTCAGTAAGCATTTCTTGGTACCCAACACTTGTTGGGTCCTATTGGGTTAGTCCCAAGGTGCTTAGGAACCCAAATGGCTCTCATGGTATAGCGAGGTGAACTAATCTCCCTTATAGCATAAGTTCTATTCTTATCGTTCCTAAGCTTATGGAAATCATAATTGACTAGGTTTGATTTAGGAATGTTACCATTTGGACAATCTTTGCCCATGTGACCCTTTTGACGGCATTCATAGCAAATGCGACTTTTGCTCTTGTTGGTCACACCATTCCTTGCAATTTCTTTTCCACACTTGCTTCTGAGTCTTGTTCTTGAAGAAGGTGGCTTCCTTGCCTGGTTTGCTTGAAGTGGACCTGCCCTGGCCGGCACCGGTCTGATGGTGGCATGCACCGGTCTGACCGGTCACAGTCAGTGCCACTACCCGTTGTTGCATTAGGGCACGAGTCGGCAAAGTGTCCCTTCTCTCTGCACTTGTAGCACACCCTCCACTTGTTGGAGCTTCTAGGCTTCTTGGAGAGTGACTCTTGTGCCTTGTGCTTGATCGGGCGATATTGGGGTTTGATTTGCCCAATCTCGCTCTTTTCTTGAATCTTGTTCTTGTGGGACGTTGTATGTTGTTGAGGGGTTGAACTAGTGGCGGTTGACCCCTTCTCAAGCTTCTTCACCATGCTTTCACGGTTATCTTGAGAAGGTTGCACTTTGCTCTTCTCCTTCAACATATACAAGTCCTTTTGTAGCTTTTCAACCTCTTGCTTTAGTTTATCATTTTCTTCAGCAATGAGGTCATCACAAGATTCTACAAGTGCATGCTCAATGCTAGATTGGCTTGCTTGAGACAAACAATCATTAGCGCAAGATAAATTAATTTGAACTTGTGAGCATGTGCATGTGTGAGATAGAGGTTGTATAGATTTTACCGACGAAAGCACAACCTCATGGGCTATCTCTAGTGTTGCATAAGAATCAACAAGCTTCTCATAGGAATGTTCAAGTTCATTGTGATTAGCTTGTAGAACCATATGCTCGCTAGTGAGCTTCGCTAGTTTGTCTTCTAGATCATCATTTGCATCTTCTTCTATTTTAGCTCTACAAGCAAAGGATTTGATGTCATGATCATATTTGTTAGCCAAAGTTTCATACTTACAGACCAAGGATGCAAGCTCGGATTTGAGAAGTTCAAGTTCTCTTGACGGAGAGCTTGATGCTTTAATCTTCTCGCCCTTAGCCCCTTTGGCTTGTCTCTTCTTCTTGCTCTTCTTTTCCTTCTTGGCCATCAAGAAAGTTGGTGTGCCCCTGCTGGCACCGGTCTGACCGGTGGGTGTCACCGGTCTGACCGGTCCATGCAGAGGGATGGCTTGTTCGCTTCCTTGATCTTTTCTTTGCTCGTGGGTTGATGCTTGGTGATCAGTGGATGTTGTAGAGGTAGGGCACATCTCCACTGACTCATCTTCATCATCGCTCTTGAGTTCATCCCATTTGGTGTTTACCAACTCAGGTAGTAATTTCCAAATGAGATGAGCATCTTCGCAAATCTTCTTGCTCTTTAGAATAATATACTTTAGTTCTCTACATACACAGCTACACAAAAGGTTAGTAATAACGGCATTGAGTTGCTTCTTCTCCAAGTCCATTGGCGAGACACATGTCTCATCCTTTGGAAGGATACTCGCAACCATGATGCCCTCAGCGGTAGGACCCAAAACCTTAAGTTCAATGAGAACATTAGAGCACCAAGAAGAATAGTTTGAGCCATCTAGAGCTAGAGGCTCAAACGGTACCTCACTAGTTGTCGACATCGAAGAACTCCAAGCGGTTAAGCTCGAGTCGGAGCACCAAGCTCTGATACCAATTGAAAGGACCATGATGTCGCCTAGAGGGGGGTGAATAGGCGAGACGACCAATTTAAACTCTTTCTCCCCAAACACTTGAGCTGACAGTGCTCCACCGGTCAGACCGGTGGTGGTGACCTATCAGATCGGTCAGGCACTGAACTTCACAGGTGACACCGGTCAAACCGGTGCGCTTCACCGGTCAGACCGGTGTAGCACAGAGAACTTGCACAATCAACTTCAAGCACCTCTTGGCTTCTAGCACGAACCAAACTTAGGGTGTGGCCTTTGTAGATGATAACAAACAGAGTAATGAGCCCTGCACACACAAGTAACACACCCAAGTAGATCGAAGCGGAAGCAAATGTAATATGCTAGAATAAACAACTTAGAGAGTCGAACCACACGAAGAAGCAAAGATTTGTTTCCCGAAGTTCACCACCCACTGAGGAATGGCTACGTCTCCATTGAGGAGCTTGTAAGGGACAATTCCCACAACAAGTCGGGTCTCTTTCAACCACTTTCCTCCTTTCCACTAAGGTGATCTTTTCCACGAAGAGGCAAGATCGCAGCCCTTACAAACTTCCCGCTGCTCACCACAACCTTGGGAGCTAGCCGGCTACACCTAGCCGTCTAGGAGGCCAACCTCCAAGAGTAACAAATGCTTCAAAGATTGTAGACGCGAAACCAAAGTGCTCAAGCTATGGAAATTGCTCTTGTTAGCTCACTAGGTCGCTCTTAAGCTCACTTTCTCAACCCAACACAAAGATGATGGCTTGAATCCACAAATCTCACAAAGAGATGGTTGGGGAGAGCCACTAAGGCTTAGAGCTAGTTAGAAATGACTTGGGACCTCAGCAAACTCACTAGTAACAGCAACCCTCACTTGAAGAAGGCTTGGGGTATTTATACCCCTCAAAGGAGAAAACTAGCCGTTATTCCCCGGGTGGCACCGGTCAGACCGGTGCCCCACACCGGTCAGACCGATGTTCGAAAAACTAGCCGTTGGGCTAGCGGCACCGGTCAGACCGGTGCCTCTGACCGGTCAGACCGGTCAGGCCCGAGATAACCCCAAAACCTCTTTTCAAGGAAACTAGCACTCCACCTCCAAGATGAAGTGACCCAGGTTAGGTTAGGAGGGTTTGTTAGCACACTCTAAGGCTAGATCTCACTTAGGTCAACTAAAGAGCACTTTGACTTGGTCAACTCGCTAAGTTGCATCCCTCTTGATAGTACGGCATACCTATACTCAAGAAAAGAATAAAAGAGCTTCGTTGACCTCTTGAGCTTGAACAACTTCAATTCTTGCCATACTTGAACAATATCCACTTGAGGGCTTTCAACATAGCCTTTGACTTGAGCACGTCCATACTTGAGCTAGTGACTTAGGATCTTTCCTTATAGCACTTGAATGCTCACTTGGATCCATAGTCACTCCATATTGCCAATCTTAACAAGTTGATGACTCGCAAAGCTTCCCTCGGTTAAGGTTTGAATATGATACTTGAAGACCCCGCGGATGCTAGACCTTCACCTTAGCAAAACACTAATGGCGGCTTAGCTACGGCCCCAAAGATTGCTTAGTCCCTCATCCTAGACATCTCGGTTGATCTTGAAGCGTCCCCTCATCAGAGGTGACTAAATGTGACACAAATACCAGTCCTAGGAGGCTGGTAACACATTTATTACAACAGGTGGAATCAGTCTTTTACATCACGGCGACACAGAGGGCACGGTAGTGCCAACGCCACAAGGAACAACACCAATGCTAACGACCACACTACAATAGCAAAGGCTTCCATAGCCTCCTCAGAGTACCACACCATGGAAGCTTTCGGTAGGGGCCCTGGGTACACAGGCACGGTTGGGTGTAGGGCAACGACCTACTCAACGTCTTCGGGAATGTAATCGGGATCCTTCTCTGTAAAATAGTTAGTAAAACAAGGGTGAGCACATACGTACTCAGCAAATCCAACCCCACCCAAGGAGGGGCTTATAAGCAGAATCATGCATAAAGTATAACAAGGATCAGGTTAAGGTTCATTTTGCAAACTTACACATGCAGGGGTTCATTTCAGAAAGGTTTTCGCAAACATTTTCATAACCAAAGTGACTCAATTGTTTTAGGAAAAACCACTGTAGAACTACCGGACTTCCCGTCCGTCGTAGCCCAGGCACACAGCCACACACTTCACCCGGAAAACAACTCACACCGGAAACATCCCATCCCAAACACTAGGTTTTTTGACCACACCGTGACTCATCCAATACCGTGGACACGGCTATTTGAATAGGTTTGACACTCTGCAGAGGTTGTACATCTTTACCCACAAGTAGGGTACCGTCACACGGACACCTTAGTGCCGGTACGGATCCTATCAAAGCCATTACCCACCTTAGCTAACGCTACGAGCCACCACGGAAGCAACCAAGAGGTTATCCCACATAAACAGGGCGTACCTCACACAGAGCATACCCCTACTCCTTGGTTTTCCGCCGCTCACCCGCACACCAGATGGCAAGTAGATTAACTAGTGGGGTTTATGCTAAGCCGTTGCCACATACAACGGTCGAGTTGTTGTACGATGATTTGGGTCAGGTGAGATGTCACGCAACCCGGTCCTTAATCGACAAGATGGACAACTCCCACACGCTCAACCACACAGGTACGAGCTCACCCATACTCCTGACACACACGTCCATCCCGTCTACTCAGTACTTTACTCATTTTCCAAACATATCCCCTTTTCATTTTTAAAGCACTCACACATTTTAAAGCAAACGTTTAGGCCAAAACAAGGTTCAATCATAGCAATCACGGGTGGCTATCCTACCATGTTTTGCAGTAAAACAATATGCAATTTATAAAGCGGGCACAGGGTATATTTATAAAACTAGGACAGAAACATGCATCAAAGGATGAGGGTGAACTTGCCGTCTTCGAAGTCTTCGGGGAGTGCCAGCTCGGCGTTCGGGGCTTCGGGCTCCTGCTCGCAGTAGTCGGCTTCGATCTCCGGCTCGGGGTACCTTCCTCCGTCTACTTCGTCGGCTATAGCGCACACACAGGCAAGCAAGCAATATTAGCACACATATTTCCGGCCGAGCTCGGGGAGGGGAAGATGAGCGGAGAGGGGGGTATATATAAGTCCTAGGGAGGGGGTTGGTTCGGCGGGGGTACTACTGGGAAGGATATGGTGAAATTTGGACTTGATCGGGAATAAAAGCGTGCATGAAATGCTAGGTTAAGGAGGGGTTATAGGGATTAAGGACCTATTAGTAATCTCTACTAATGGTAAAAGGGGTGATTATGATAATATAAACTTGGTTAGGGCTAGGTCGTAAATTATTTAGGGTTTAACAATATTTAATCTATAATTAGTTATTAACTCAGGGGCTATTTGAAAAGAATAAAGAGAGAGAAAGAATAGGGGCATGGGTTTAGGGGAAAAAGGAAAGAGTGGGGGGTTTTTTGGCAAAAACTCCATCTTCTTCCCCCTGGCTCGCATCCGAACAGGGGGGGCGAGCGGTGGCCGGCCGGCAGGGGTGCCCGCCGGCGGTCCTGGCCACGGCCGCGGCTGGGGAATGGGGCAAAATGGAGAGGGGGACGAGGGGATCCTTTCCCCGTGCTCACCTTGGACCGAGGCGGCTCGAGGAGGCGGATCGGCGGCGGCGGCGGACCGGTGGTGTTGGCCTACGGTGGTGGCTCGGTGTGGTTGTGCAGCGAGGCAATGGAGGGTTGCGGTGGCTTTGTGGTGCGGCGAGGAGACGGTGCTGCCCTTTTATAGGCGGCCTAAGGCGGTTCGGGGGGGAGGATATTTTCCGGCGGGAGGCCGCCGGTGAGCTCGTGCTTCTTCTCGAAGTCCGGCCGGCGACCGGCGACGCGACGGCTCGAGCCGCGGCGGGTCAACACGTGCGGGAGAGTTAGGCCGGCCGTGGTGTCGAGGCGTCAACCCGCCCGACGCGACGGCTCGGAGTAAATGGCGGCCGGCCGCACTCCGGCCGGGCACCGGCGACCCGGCCCGGCGCGGGCCCGCGGTGGCGTGAGGAGGGGGGTTCTTGCCGGCTTGGAGGTGTGCGGAGGAGGGGGCGGCGTGCGGGCGCGCGGGCCCCGGGTCAACGCGCGCCGGGGCGCCGGTCGGGGGCGCGGGGTCTTGGCCGCGCGGGAGGAAGGAGGAGGAAGGGAGGGAGAGAGAAGAAGGAAAGGGAAGGAAAAAAGAAAAGAGGAAAAGGAAAAAGGGAAAGAGAAAAGGAAAAAGGAAGAGAAGAAAGAAAAAGAAAGGAAGAAAAGGGAGAAGAAAAATAGAAAAAGGGAGAAAAAGAATTTGGGAAAAATTTAGAAAATTAGGGAAAATGTTAGGGAAATTAGAGGAAGGATTTTGCGGGATTTTTCTGATTTCCGGGCGTCGGCGCGTTTTCCAGGACGGCGGTGATGGCGAGGCGGACCGGCCGTCGGGGACTGCGGCGTGCGCGGGATTCCCGGCACGGTGGCCGACCGCGGCGTTGGGAAGGCACGCGTGGGTGCTGGCCCGGGTGCGGGCGGTGCTGGCGGGATTCGCGGTACGCGCGCCAGGGTGAGAGGGAGGGACAGTGACTAGGGTTTGAAGGGGGTAATTGAGCTCGGCTGGACAGTTTTGAAAATACACATGATTTATTAGGTGATTTATTTGGAGCTAAAAACGCGGGCGTTACAAACCTACCCCACTTAAAATGAATCTCGTCCTCGAGATTCGGCTAAGTTTCGAATAGGTGGGGAAACTCCTTCTTCAGTGCGTCCTCTCGTTCCCACGTAGCTTCTTCCACCCTGTGTCTGCTCCATTAGACTCTGCACACCCTTACTTCTGACGTCCTTGTCCGCTTGACCACAGTGTCTAAGATCTTGACGGGCACCTCCTGGTACCTAAGGTCTGGCTGTAGATCGATGGTCTCTACTGGTACTCGCTTCTCTTCAAGAACCTTCAAACATCGGCGTAGCTGGGAGATGTGGAACACTGGGTGTATATCAAACATTTCTTCGGGTAGATCCAACCGGTATGCCACTGCTCCGACTCTCTTTAGTACTTTATATGGTCCGATGTACCGAGGGGCCAACTTCCCGTGTACTTCAAATCTCCGAGTCCCCCGGATGGGTGAAACCTTGAGGTAGACGAAGTCTCCCGGATTGAAGCTCGCTTCACGCCTTTTCTTGTCTGCGTAGCTCTTCTGTCGGGACTGGGCGGCTCTCAACTTCTCTCGGATATCGGCTACTCGCTCCTCGGCTTCCTTTATAAGTGCGGGCCCAACCAGGGCACGCTCTCCTACTTCTGACCACATCAGGGGTGTCCTACATTTTCTCCCGTATAGTGCTTCGAATGGCGACATTCCCAGACTTGCTTGGTAGCCGTTGTTGTAGGAAAATTCCGCATATGGCGAGGCTCGCTCCCAATCTTTGCCATAGGTGAGGACGCATGCTCTCAACATATCTTCCAAAATTTGATTCACCCTTTCGGTCTGTCCGTCTGTCTGCGGGTGATACGCTGAGCTGAAGTCTAGCTTGGTGCCCATGGCTTTGTGCAGGCTTTTCCAGAACCTAGAGGTGAACTGGGTTCCTCTATCTCAGACTATTCTGCTAGGCACTCCATGCAGCTTCACTATATTTTCTATGTAGAGTTTTGCCAACTTCTCTCCACCATAAGTGATCCGTACGGGTAGAAAGTGAGCGACTTTAGTGAGTCGGTCCACGATCACCCATATGGAGTCATGTCCCTTCTGAGTCCTTGGCAACCCTACTACGAAGTCCATACCTATCTCGTCCCACTTCCATACCGGATTGGTAAAGGTTGCAACGATCTGCGGGCTTCGATGTTCGGCTTTGATCCTCCGACAAGTGTCACAAAGGGCGACGAACCGTGCAATGTCTGCTTTCATCCCATTCCACCAATACTTCTGTTTTAAGTCCATGTACATCTTGGTGGATCCCGGGTGAATGGAGTATGTTGAGTTGTGTGCCTCATCCATGATGGTCTGTCGAAAATCTCCACCTTCAGGCACGCATATCCTGTTTTTGTACCACATGGTGCCTTGGTCATCTACTCTGAAGTCAGGGGCCTTGTTCTCTCCGGTATGCTTGCGGATCTTCATCAGATTCTCGTCGGTTCCTTGGGCCTTCCGGATCTTTTCCTCTAGGGTAGGCTAAACACTCAGCTGGCGGACGTAGCCTTGGGGGACGATGTGTACGTTGAGACATGCCATCTCCTCTTGCAACTGGGCACTCTTGGGTGCTGCCTTCTCGTAGGTTTTCCGGCTCAGGGCATCTGCTACTACATTGGCCTTCCCTGGGTGGTAGTGAATCTCTAGGTTATAGTCCTTGACTAGCTCTAGCCACCTTCTTTGCCTTAGGTTCGGGTCGGGCCGGGTGAAGATGTACTTTAGACTCTTGTGGTCCGTGTAGATTTCACACATGTTCCCGATCAGGTAGTGTCTCCAGATCTTCAGGGCATGCACTACGGCTGCAAACTCCAGATCATGGGTGGGATAATTCTGCTCATGGGGTTTGAGCTGACGGGAGGCATATGCCACTACCTTCCCATCTTGCATGAGAACACATCCCAACCCTTGTCGGGAGGCGTCGCAATACACGACAAAGTCTCGTTGAATGTCCGGCAGGGTCAGCACTGGGGCTCCCCATGGTGATGAGCTTGGTCTGGCGAACCCACTGCGCTGGAGTTCTGCTAACTGCTTCTTCAATTCTGCCAACTCCGGGGCTGCCATCCTATAGGGTCTCTTGGCTATGGGAGAGGTTCCAGGGATAAGGTCGATTACGAACTCTATATCCCTGTCTGGTGGCATTCCAGGGAGTTCTTCGGGGAACACATCTGGGTATTCTCGTACTACTGGGACGTCCTCTATGGACTTGGCTTCTATGTTGAAAACCATTATATCCGGCCTGTGTCCTCGGGTGTGGCGGAGTTACTTGTATCCCGTCCGGGTTGGTCGGGTGCACTACTTTATCGGCGCGCAACTTATGAGGCCATGGTGTTGGCTTAACCGGTCCATCCCAAGGATCACATCTATCCCTTTGGATTTCAGTACTACCAGTGTCTCCGCTAGGAACTCTACCCCACTTAAAATAATCCTTACCCGGGGGCATCCCAGTTGACACTTAATGTCACCCCCGGGTGTTCGAGTTATTAGGGGTGCTTTTAGTAGTACTATGGGTATGCTATGCTTTTCCACAAAGCTTGAGGATATGAATGAGTGTGATGCTCCCGAATCGAACATTATGGTAGCCAAAACTGAGCTGACCAGGAACTCACCGAGTATTACGCCTTGTGCTTCCTGTGCCTCTTGCGCATTGATGTGATTGACCCGGGCGCGTCCATACGACCGTTGGGGCCGCCTCATCCGCCGGTTGCCGTTGTTGTTGCCGAAGTTATTGTTGCCGCGCACCGCATGCGGTTGGCTCCTCGACACAAGCGGCCTTGGCCCGTTCACCGAGTTGGAGTAGGTGGTGGTGGTTGGCTTTTTGGCATACGGGCGCTTGGCGATGAAGTGCCCGGTTTCTCGGCGGCTTGAAACACACTCGGGAGCTGTTGTTGTTGTTGGCGTGATCCGGGCCGGTGTTGTTCCGTGGGGGCTTCATGGCACTCTCGGTTGTAGGAGGGCTTGAACTGGGCTCGGGGGCTTGCGAGCTCGTGGCTTGGGATTGGGTTCTGTACTGCATGGGAGCTTGGAACCTGGACATGGGGTGTCCAAAGTTTCTCGGCCTCTGGGACCGCTCTTGCTGCTTGGCCTTCTGTTCCATGAACTTGCGCTTGTTTTCCTTCTTCTCTTCGGCCCTTGCTCTCTCCGTGAGTATTGCCATGTTCATGAGGGTGTTAAAGTCCGGGTAGATCTGAGGAGTCAGCAGTGTCCTCAGTTCCGGAGTCAGCCCCTTTTTGAACATTTCTTACTTTTTGGAATCTTTATCCACCTCCTCGGGGGCATAGCGTGCCAGCTCTATGAACTGGTACGTGTATTCCTCCACAGACATGTCGCCTTGGCGGAGTTCGCGGAACTCGTCTGCCTTCCGCTTCAGTGTGGCCTCCGGGATGTGGTAGCGACGGAACTCCTCCACGAATTCATCCCATGTGATGGCAGAGGGATCCTTGGCTGCGGCGCAGTAATTTTCCCACCAGGCTAGGGCTGTCCCGGTGAGCTGGTGGGCTGCCAGGAGAACCTTGTCGCGGTCCTCACAGTTGAAGGGTTCTAGCTCTCTCAGAATGGCTCTCAGCCAATCGTCAGCATCTAAAGGATTCACCGACCCGCCAAAGGTGGGCGGCTTAGTCCTGAGGAACTCGATCAGCTTCTCGTTCATGCCCAAAACCCGGGGTCTTGGGCGGTTGACGGCGTTGAAGATAGCCTCCATCAGGACAGTCTGGTTGGCTAAAACTTGTGCCAAGTCAACGGGAGGGGGTGGCGGTGGCAGGACCACGTTCTCTCCTCCATCTTCATTTTGGTTAACTTCCTGGTCGTGGAGACGCTCCCTCCGATCGGCTTGTGAGCCTTCAGCGTCCGATCGGTGGGTCCTGACAGGGCGCCTGGAAACCATCTGTAAAGAAGCGGGTTTTCTAAGAGATCTAGTTTTATGTGATGTTTAAGTGGATTATATCGGATTTCTTTTTGAAAAGGCAGGGTCTACTCCTGCCGGTAAGCACACAACAAGCACATAGCAAACAAGCAAGCACAAACAAGTTTTTATTACAAACCAGCGAGGAGGATACATCCCGACTACGCGGACACACTACACGACTAAGGACTAAGGGCGCGACTTGGACCAGTACGGCTTCATTCCCTGGGTCAGGGTCACTGGGGCCTGCTACTCGCGAGGAGAGCCATCCTCTGGGGTCGAGTGTTCTTCCAGCGGAATGAGCAACTCGTCATCGTTCCCGCCTTCGGGGTTTCCGTTTTCCTGAGGCTGTGCTGCGGCTTCGGTGGTCGTCGTTGGGGGTTCGGTGACTGCTGGTGGTGCTGGCGGGACTTTGATAGTTCCTCCCCATCCTACAAGGGGTGTTCTCAGCAGGACTTGAGCTTCTCCAATGGCTGGAACAGGTGTTCCGCCGTTGGTCCATTCTTGCATGTGTTGGTCCTGGATTCTCCTGAGGCTTTCCTGGGCAACGGCTTCACTGCTTATGGCTGCTGCGGTCCTTGCTTCGGCCTTGAGCCACTCGGACTTGGTGCATCCTCACCGTGACTTCGGCTTGCTCGGCCCGACCGATTTGTTCCCTCAAGTGCCCGGCTCCGGTCATCGAAGAGCTTATCCAGGGAGACAAGGTAGGCGACTACGTGGTACGACGGGTCTTCTTGGTGGCGGCGTCGTTCCGGGTTTCTCATGCGGGCCCGCCAAACCGGGGGTTCGATGGCGGGAGGGAAGTACCTCATCGGTGTGGGGACGAGGTGTTCTTCGTAGATTCGGCACAGGTAGCGGAGGGCTTTTCTGAGGGCCAAAGGATAGGTATCCCGGTGTCGAAACCCCTGTGGCGGTCACGCGCCACGGCTCGATGTTGGTGTGGCGGTTGCTTCTAGCGACGGAGAGGACCACTCTACAGCGAAGAGTGCCGAGTTGCTCGTACTCTCTCGCTGTAGTACCTAGGGCGCTCGGTGATACCGAGGCGCTCCAGGGAGTTGATGAGCAGGCGAGCAAAACCAGGCTCCTCCTGGCACACGCCTTGGGTCCATCCATCTTCCGCCATCTGAAAACAAAGGTAGAGTTGAACAGGTTGTGGTGGGGTACAAGAGATGGATAACTTTATTTAGTAGCAAGGTTGGGGTACATCCTTCGGGGTACACTTATTAGGACTCAGTTTCTAGCCTAGACACCCTAGTCTTATCCTCATGGTGATTCTTCCTCTAGCTGGATACGGCACTTCTTCAGTGGAAGATCTTGCTCCAGTATCTCATCTTCAGTCTGGGTCCCTTTGTCCCAGTGGGTTTCTTCGGGTTCATCTTCTTCTGCTCTGGCTCCTTCATCTCTACTTCTACGCTCCTTTAGTTCATCCCATAGGGCTTTATGGGCCAACAGAGTGCGCTCTCTTTCCCTAAGATACTCTTGCTTTGTGTTGTGTAGTTCAACTTCTGCTATGGTTGTCTTTACCCTCTCCAGTTCTATCCTCTGCTCCGCTCTTTCCGCTCTGTCAATCTGCTGCTTCAGTTGCTGGGCTTGCTCTTGATAACGGTGGTCTAGGCCTCTGAGATATATGGATAGGTGGGAAACTTCCTCTTCTAAGTCTTCTTCCTCTCATTCTAGTCCTCTCATGCGATTAATCCACGAGCGTCCTCTTCCTCCGGAGGGTGGAAAGAATCCCATTGGAATCCTTCGGAGGTGCTGTCTATAAACCACTCGTAGCTGTCGCAGGGCCTTCCGAGCAGCCTTGGGGTAGGTGTCGGCGAAGCGAAAACCAGTGGCGGAGACGAACCATGGTTCTATGTCGGGGTAAAGCGTGCTTCTTCCCACAAAGATCAGCAGCTTACACCGAGGGGTGTCGTAGCGTTCGTACTCCCGGTAGACGAACTCTGGCGGATCCCTTATTCCGACGCGCTCTAGGCTGAGTAGCAACAGGTTAGGGAGGCCGGGCCGGACGGGCGGATTCCTCCGTTCCATTCGGGGTTAGCCATCCGGGAAACGGCAAGAATCAAGGTAAGGATTTGGGAAAAGGTGAGCTTAGCAAAGGAAAGGTTAGAGAAGGCCGAGAGGAGGTCTCGTATCCTAGGGGTCATGTCCTACGGCCAACCTACGGCTGCTCCGATACCACCCGAAGCGTCCCCTCATCGAGGTGACTAAATGTGACACAAATACCGGTCCCGTGAGGCCGGTAACACATTTATTACAACGGTGGAATCGCCTTTACATCACGGCGACACAGAGGGCACGGTAGTGCCAACGCCACAAGGAACAACACCAATGCTAACGACCACACTACAATAACAAAGGCTTCCATAGCCTCCTCAGAGTACCACACCATGGAAGCTTTCGGTAGGGGCCCTGGGTACACAGGCACGGTTGGGTGTAGGGAAACGACCTACTCAACGTCTTCGGGAATGTAATCGGGATCCTCCTCTGTAAAATAGTTAGTAAAACAAGGGTGAGCACATACGTACTCAGCAAATCCAACCCCACCCACGGAGGGGCTTATAAGCAGAATCATGCATAAAGTATAACAAGGATCAGGTTAAGGTTCATTTTGCAAACTTACACATGCAGGGGTTCATTTCAGAAAGGTTTTCGCAAACATTTTTATAACCCAAGTGACTCAATTGTTTTAGGAAAAACCACTGTAGAACTACCGGACTTCCCGTCCGTCGTAGCCCAGGCACACAGCCACACACTTCACCCGGAAAACAACTCACACCGGAAAACATCCCATCCCAAACACTAGCTTTTGTGACCACACCGTGACTCGTCCAATACCGTGGACACGGCTATTCGAATAGGTTTGACACTCTGCAGAGGTTGTACATCTTTACCCACAAGTAGGGTACCGTCACACGGACACCTTAGTGCCGGTACGGACCCTATCAAAGCCATTACCCACCTTAGCTAGCGCTACGAGCCACCACGGAAGCAACCAAGGGGTTATCCCACATAAACAGGGCGTACCTCACACAGAGCGTACCCCTACTCCTTGGTCTTCCGCCGCGCACTCGCACACCAGATGGCAAGTAGATTAACTAGTGGGGTTTATGCTAAGCCGTTGCCACATACAACGGTCGAGTGGTTGTACGATGATTTGGGTCAGTTGAGATGTCACGCAACCCGGTCCTTAATCGACAAGATGGACAACTCCCACACGCTCAACCACACAGGTACGAGCTCACCCATACTCCTGACACACACGTCCATCCCGTCTACTCAGTACTTTACTCATTTTCCAAACATATCCCCTTTTCATTTTTAAAGCACTCACACATTTTGAAAGCACTCACACATTTTAAAGCAAACGTTTAGGCCAAAACAAGGTTCAATCATAGCAATCACGGGTGGCTATCCTACCATGTTTTGCAGTAAAACAATATGCAATTTATAAAGCGGGCACAGGGTATATTTATAAAACTAGGACAGAAACATGCATCAAAGGATGAGGGTGAACTTGCCATCTTCGAAGTCTTCGGGGAGTGCCGGCTCGGCGTTCGGGGCTTCGGGCTCCTGCTCGCAGTAGTCGGCTTCGATCTCCGGCTCGGGGTACCTTCCTCCGTCTACTTCGTCGGCTATAGCGCACACACAGGCAAGCAAGCAATATTAGCACACATATTTCCGACCGAGCTCGGGGAGGGGAAGATGAGCGGAGAGGGGGTATATATAAGTCCTAGGGAGGGGGTTGGTTCGGCGGGGTACTACTGGGAAGGATATGGTGAAATTTGGACTTGATCGGGAATAAAAGTGTGCATGAAATGCTAGGTTAAGGAGGGGTTATAGGGATTAAGGACCTATTAGTAATTTCTACTAATGGTAAAAGGGGTGATTATGATAATATAAACTTGGTTAGGGCCAGGTCGTAAATTATTTAGGGTTTAACAGTATTTAATCTATAATTAGTTATTAACTCAGGGGCTATTTGAAAAGAATAAAGAGAGAGAAAGAATAGGGGCATGGGTTTAGGGGAAAAAGGAAAGAGCAGGGGGGGTTTTGGCAAAAACTCCATCTTCTTCCCCCTGGCTCGCATCCGAACAGGGGGGGCGAGCGGTGGCCGGCCGGCAGGAGTGCCCGCCGGAGGTCCTGGCCACGGCCGCGGCTGGGGAATGGGGAAAAATGGAGAGGGGGACGAGGGGATCCTTTCCCCGTGCTCACCTTGGACCGAGGCGGCTCGAGGAGGCGGATCGGCGGCGGCGGCGGACCGGTGGTGTTGGCCTACGGTGGTGGCTCGGTGTGGTTGTGCAGCGAGGCAATGGAGGGTTGCGGTGGCTTGGTGGTGCGGCGAGGAGACGGTGCTGCCCTTTTATAGGCGGCCTAAGGCGGTTCGGGGGGAGGATATTTTCCAGCGGGAGGCCGCCGGTGAGCTCGTTCTTCTTCTCGAAGTCCGGCCGGCGACCGGCGACGCGACGGCTCGAGCTGCGGCGGGTCAACACGTGCAGGAGAGTTAGGCCGGCCGTGGTGTCAGAGGCGTCAACCCGCCCGACGCGACGGCTCGGAGTAAATGGCGGCCGGCCGCGCTCCGGCCGGGCACCGCGACCCGGCCCGGCGCGGGCCCGCGGTGGCGTGAGGAGGGGGGTTCTTGCCGGCTTGGAGGCGTGCGGAGGAGGGGGCGGCGTGCGGGCGCGCGGGCCCCGGTCAACGGCGCCAGGGGCGCCGGTCAGGGGCGCGGGGTCCTGGCCGCGCGGGAGGAAGGAGGAAGAAGGGAGGGAGAGAGAAGAAGGAAAGGGAAGGAAAAAAGAAAAGAGGAAAAGGAAAAAGGGAAAGAGAAAAGGAAAAAGGAAGAGAAGAAAGAAAAAGAAAGGAAGAAAAGGGAGAAGAAAAATAGAAAAGGGAGAAAAAGAATTTGGGAAAAATTTAGAAAATTAGGGAAAATGTTAGGGAAATTAGAGGAAGGATTTTGCGGGATTTTTCTGATTTCCGGGCGTCGGCGCGTTTTCCGGGACGGCGGTGATGGCGAGGCGGACCGGCCGTCGGGGACTGCGGCGTGCGCGGGATTCCCGCACGGTGGCCGACCGCAGCGTTGGGAAGGCACGTGTGGGTGCTGGCCCGGGTGCGGGCGGTGCCGGCGGGATTCGCGGTACGCGCGCCGGGGTGAGAGGGAGGGACAGTGACTAGGGTTTGAAGGGGGTAATTGAGCTCGGCTGGACAGTTTTGAAAATACGCATGATTTATTAGGTGATTTATTTGGAGCTAAAAACGCGGGCGTTACAGATCTCTTCATCACTTATCCAATCCACTTTGAGTTCCACTTTGCTTCATGCACAATTAACCTTTCATTTGAAAAACCTTGCTCCAAATGCTTGATCTTGATTGACAACGGATGTGCAAGCTTCCAATTTTAGAACCATAGTGTGTACACTCATCATCTTGTTCTCTTTCAATAACCTCATGAAGTCTTGCACCATATATTTGTCTTTGTAAATGTGAGCCGTAATATACATCCATAATTAAAATACTTCAATGGTTGCTCACGAATGTATAAAGAAAACCTGCTCACAATCTTAGACAAAATCATTAGTCCTTTAATCGCCTTGTCATTCAATTCACCAAAATACACTTAGGGGCCTATATGCACTTTCAAGTGTCTTGGTGAGTAAAGAGAGGGTGGGTAAGTGCTGACATGGCTCCATGAGGATTGAGAAAAATCCTGGGTGGGATCGGGGGAGGCGTCGGGGATTGATTGCCGATGATGTCAGCACATGATGTGGTGCCATGAGGATGGAGAGAAATGAGGGTAGGAGTTGTAGTGGGTCAAACCTATATAGTTGTTATATATAAACCTCCCTCTCACTCGAATTTCTTGGTCATAGAATCTGAAATCAAGGATCCAGATTGAACCGGACTCCCACCAACCAACTACCCTGAGTCCCTCGCTGCCACATCCCTTCGACCTCCATTGTGAGTCAGTGATCACCCTGTAGTCCGCTAGCGCTTCAACCCGACGTCTGCCCCTGCCACAGCCTCACTGGTACCAGGGACGCCGGCAAGCCACCCTCCCACTGTTGTCCCCTTCCCTGTTGTCTTCTCCTACTGTTAGCCGCCACCCTTCTTCTCTCCAGCGGGTAGTTCCACCATCGACACCGCCGTCCAACCCAGCACACTTGATTTTCTAACTACGGCGAGTTCCCCCGATCTCGACCCCTGCCGTCCCTCAACCCACCTCCTCTGTCGGGTCGTCCTGTCGCCGTCGACCCTCCTTCTACGGCCGGCGGTGAAAAGCAGGCCCATCAAATCGAACCTCGGAACTGTAACCCTTTTTAAAACCTTAACCTCGCTGGAATCTCGCTAGAGTTGGAGGAGGGAAATTGTGTGAGGAGATACTCTTTTTCACATGGGTGATTTGACACGCAGATTAGTTGTGAGAGAAAAACACCGTATTGATCGGTACAGCAGATTTGTTGTGAGAGACAAAAACTGTAGAAGAAGTCGAACAAAAGTTAGTTTTTTCTATTTTTTTCCAGAATAAACACCATGGTACGAAATTCAACATACTTCCTGCCCTGGTCCCCTATATCTGCCATCGCATAAACATCAATGTTCTAAAGTTTATTTCACTGGCATAGAATACTTCTGCAAAACATTTGGGCAGAAATATTTCGAATGCTTTTTTATTACAAATTTAAATTCATGAGATTTCGAAATGCATAGTTACGAAAGTCGAACGCGCCGCGCGCCAGCACAGCGACGCCTAGGCAAGTCGGACTCGGACACGCGGCGCGTGTAGGAGCCACGCTAACTTCACGGGCTGTCGGGCGCCGCTTGCGCCGCCCATCTGGTGCCTATATGGATGGATTCCTCTGTCCCCCATCTCGCCTCCACCCGTCGCGACAAAATCCTCTCCGGCTCTCCCCCTTCACGCTCCAGACGCATCATCCGCCGCCCCTCTCTCTCCCGCGCCCATCGCGATCGAATCCCTCGCCGGGACCTCTCAGGCTCAGCTGCTTGTCATGGCTGCGGAAGCAGCGACCCGCAAGCGCGCGGCGCCCAGCGGCGGCTGTCGGGCATACACCCCGGGTACTCATGCAAGGAAGGAAGAAGACAGACTCCTAGTAGAATTCCCCTGCACTCCTACTAGGACTCGCTCTGTGTAATCCTACTAGGACTCCTACCTTGTAACCGACTAGGAACCCGCCCCCTGGACTATATAAAGGAGGGCCGGGTACCTAGGAGGACATCCACAATCCCTCCGGGAACAACACCAAGCGCAGGGCGCAATACTACTCCAAACAGGACGTAGGGTAGCTACTCCGGCTACCCGAACCTGTATAAATCTTGTGTCTTGTGTCCTCGCGCGTACCTTCGGGTTCCAGATCATGGTGATCCCCACCTTCTACCTTGCTGCGGGTACCTCCCATGGAGGTCGAGAGGTTTAAACACCGACAACTGGCGCCCACCGTGGGGCCATCGTCACGATCATCGAGCGACTCGAAGGACCTCATCTGCAAAATCAATCTACCGCAACGGTTGTTGGCTGATTCGATCAACTCGCCGCATCAATCAGCCTGACGGGTCAGCAACTCGTCGACTTGGTGGAGTTTAGCTCGAGTTCAAGAACGACACGGAATCAACTTCGTGTCACCTGTCCGCCGAGACGGAATCAAGTTCGGAATCAAGCTCCAATTATTGCTCGCGAGAAGTTAACCCTATGCCCTGGTGGCATCGAGTCCGAAGCTGACCATGAAGATTACGCTGCACGTGAAGATCATGGAGAATATTGGCTCTTGACAACAGCCACACCAAAGCTATACCAGGAACATGCAAGATTTTTTGCTTGGTGCGCACGGCAAGACGTACGTGGGCACACCTACTTCAACTACTCAAGTACAACTACACATTGCGCCGCGACTACTCCTCACCCGGCCGCACGGGCTCTACGTCAACCTTGCCGTGCGCCGCGAGTACTCGTCTCTCGGCCACAGCGGCTCTACATCGACTACGCCGTACGCCGCCGCGACGTCGTCTTCTGGGCGTACGACTACCTCGACTACTCATCTCGACTGGTTTCAACTAGAAAACTAGTCGAGGACGGCTCCCGCGGCATCAACAACTAGTCCGGATCCACCTCCAACTAGTCGACTTCAGCTCCAACCGTCGCGGCTCCATCACCGACCGCCACGGCTTCGTCGACACTCGTCCGCGAATTAAGCTAAGTCACTTATTTCAATAATTATTCTTTCTTTGGCTTGCTCTCCACATACAGGAACCAACGCCAAAGACTACTTCGTGTACGCCTCTCAACGGCTACCCGCGCAGAGCTACACCGTGCCGCCTATTCCTTGGGGATGTTGACCGCCGCCACGGAGCTTGGTGCACCAAATTAGGAGGCTCTTGCCACGACGTTTCGTGTACTGAGTGCTGGAGGCGCACAACTACACCCTGAGGAGGCACTGCGCAATCTTGCTCTCCGCCACGCGGAACAACGAGCAATCGCGCTCTCTCTTGTCGCCATGTCGACTACCTTCGTCTACCTCTTAATGGTCTCGCTACACTAGCACACGCCTTGATCCGCGCAAAGCCTCGACTCTCCTGTCATGCCTCCACGCCCCCAGCGGCTATGGCTAAACAGCGACCACAGAGACCGGGCTCTTAAACCAGCTCTCCTGTCATGCCTCCACACCCCCAGCGGCTATAGCTAAACAGCGATCACAGAGACTGGGCGCTAAACCGCATCAGGCTAACTACTCGACGCCTTACGACCGAAACAAGAGCATGACACATGACATTTACATCTATATTCATATTTGTATTTGTCATTTGTAGATTCAATTTCTACAAAAATGCTACATAATGTACGCATCTCTACTTTCAGGTCAAGCTCCGGCGACGACTTCACTCCGCGTACCTCCACCGGCGCGGCTAGTTCCCGAACTCGGGGGCTACGCACCAAATCACTACTCGACAACAACTCGAGTAGTCTCTGCTAGCCCTCTAGCTCGGGGGCTCAGCACCAACAACTACTCGACGTGGATCTTACAGCTTCTTGGCGACGAGCTCGGGGGCTGAACGCTACAAGAGTACTCAGATGATGGCTTTCGCGAACACTGAAGACCCTTGGATTGATTGCCTAATCATTTCAAGGCTCGGGGGCTGCTATGCTACACCCATCATTCAAATTTTTCAAGACGGAATATTTGGAATCAAGATTGACCCTCAGCTAGAGTCTGCAACTCAACCTAAGGCTCGAGGGCTACTCCATATGGAGTGCGATTTTGCAACCGCACTTCCATATAATCTCGACTTCAAGACTGATGAGCTGGACCACCTTCCAGCCTCGCGGTAGTTCAAGTACTATTGAAGACTTCTCCAAGCAGTACTCGAGGACGCTCAAGAACTACTCGAAGAGGCTTCAAGACTACTCGAACTACTACTCTCGACTCCAACGTGCTCGGGGGCTTGTCGGGCATACACCCCGGTACTCATGCAAGGAAGGAAGAAGACGGACTCCTAGTAGAATTCCCCCCGCACTCCTACTAGGACTCGCTTCCGTGTAATCCTACTAGGACTCCTACCTTGTAACCGACTAGGAACCCGCCCCCCGGACTATATAAAGGAGGGCCGGGTACCTAGGAGGACATCCACAATCCCTCCGGGGAACAACACCAAGCGCGGGCGCAATACTACTCCAAACGGGACGTAGGGTAGCTACTCCGCTACCCGAACCCGTATAAATCTTGTGTCTTGTGTCCTCGCGCGTACCTTCGGGTTCCGCATCATGGTGATCCCCACCTTCTACCTTGCCGCGGGTACCTCCCATGGAGGTCGAGAGGTTTAAACACCGACAACCGCTCCGGCGGCTACGCATACTGCTCATCAGAGCAGTTGGCGGCTACCCCGCCGGCGACTACCTCCACTGGGGCCTTCGGGAAGTACGACTTCATGAAGGCCAAGACTTGTCTTGGGATCGACCTCGCCATATGCTTCACGTAGGCGGCCAGCCGGCTTGGCGCTTCCTTGAGGCGATCCACCAGAGGAGCGATCTTGGGGCCGCCCGGGTGCGGCACCAGGAGCCTTGCGATCGGCAGTGCGGCTTCTTCCAACTCCTTCAACTGGGCCCGCAATGCCTCGCAGTCTTCGTTCAATTTCTGCAAAGATTTGTAGCAGTTGACGAGATCTCTGTCAGAAGCAATCCGCAGCTCCATATGCTTCTCGCACTCGAAGGCGAGTTCCTTGTAGTCGAGCTCGAGTACCTGGCGGGCTTCTTGCTCCCGGTAGAAGAGGTTCTTCATGCTCGTCTCCGAGGCCTTCACCGCTTCACTCCGGCCCTCAAGCTTCGCAACACAAAGAACGCAACAGCGGATCAGATGCTTCTCGACCTCCAACAAGTACCCGACAAGTCAAAGGGTATACCTTTATTCTTGTTGCGGAGGCCCTTGTTCTTCCGCACCAAGTCGTCGCCCTTCGCCTGCAACTCCTGGACGTCGTTGTGGTACTTGGCGAAGGCAGCGTCGAGTTTTGACTGCATGGCAGCCGCGTGCTTCCGCGACTTCATAAGTTGCTCTTCTAGCGCCTCGGCTCGGAGCACGGTGTCGCCATAGCCCTGCAGCAGGTTCGACTTGTCGCGGGACCGCTCCGCAACGTCCTGCACAAGACACTTCAAGTCGTGAAGAGTACTCAACGGCAAAAGGATTGACTACTCGAAAGGCTACGGCTACTTACCTTCATCCACTGCTCGGCTTGACGGATCGCCTCCAGGTGCTTGGCTACCGTCGCCGGCTCGACGAGATCGTCCGCAAGAAGCTCTATCCCACCGCGACTACTCGCGGTGGCCTCCGTCATCGGTGCAGAGCGGATGGGCTCTGCGTCTTGGATCTCAGGGGAGCGGATAGCCACCTCCAAAGCAATCTCTGGCGACGTGGTGACCGCCTCTCCCCCGGCGGTCTTCTCGACGACCTCCGCCATGGGCTCGGGGGCTCCTTCTGCGGCGCCTCCTCGGGGCCTCTCGGTGTCAACCTCCGCATTGGCACCCCTGCAGGGATGCCACCACCTTCGGCCGCCCCTCGTCAAAAGACGACAAGTGCATCGGTGCCTACGACTACTCCCGGAGCTCGCGGCCTTCAAGAAGGGTACTCACCTTCGACTACACCGGCCTCCGGCCCGGCGGCGCTTCGGTGGCGGTGGCTCGGTCCGCGACTTGGGCGGCGGGAGCGGTCTCCTCGGCGGGCGGCGCGACTTCTTCTCGCCACCGCCGATGAGGGCTCATCCCCATCCCGAGTCGAACCGTGGATTTTACTCGAGAAACATTCACGAGAGGGTCGTCGAGCAAGATCGACTACCGCAGCAAGTACTACTCGTGAGGATATGGTACTTACAAGTTCGACCGGACAATGGTCACGGCCGAGCTCCGAGGATGCTGGCGATATCGACCAGTCCACCCTCGGCGGACGCCTCCTCCTCGCGCCCCCGCCGGCCATCGTCTCCTCCACGGCGGCGGCGGCGGGGCGGCGGTCTCCTGCGCTCCCGAGGCCACCACCTCTTCAACGGCGGCGGCCACGGGTCCTGTGCTCCCTTGTGGAGCTGGGGGGCTGGCGCTCCAGTTGCGCCAGGATTTCTTCAACAGTGGGGGCTGGACTACGACTTCCAGCTGGCTCCCCCACCGTATCCCAAACGCCCTCGTCGCCCTCTTCGACGGGCTCCGCTGGTGGCACCTCCTGCATACAAGGAAGACTACTCGTCAGCAAACGTACTCGAGCAACGGGTACTCGACTACTCTGTTCAAGACAAACTTACCTCCTGAGGCGTGGTCTCCGAGACCTTCAGTTTCTTCGTCACCCGCTTCCTGGCGGGGTTGCGCGGCTTCCGTGGCGGCGCAGCCAGGCTAGCCTCTAGGCTAGCCGAGGGGTCTTGTACCAGAGGGACATGAGGCAAGCCCGGGTGGCTAAACCTCGACCGCAGCTGGAAGCGGTCCTGCAGCGTCTCCTCGTCTTCGTCGTCGTCCTCGGAGGAATCCTCCACGACGACGGTGTTGTGGCCTTCACCGACCTCTCGGCGCTCCTTGGCCTTCCCCTCCATTGGGATCTAGATCCCGCTCGGAGGTGGCTGCGGCTCGGAGATGAACCTCTTCACATCATCCTGCGCAAGACACGAGACGTCAGCAACTCTACTACAAGCAATCACTACTCGACTAGGGGAGTACGACTACTCACCTCCTTGGGCGGGCGCGCGGCAGAGTACTCCTCGACAGGGCACGCCGTGTACGGCGGCATGTCCTTGAAGATCCGCGACAACCTCTCGACGATGTCGTTGTCGTCCAGCTCGCCTCCCGGCATCCGCGACGCGTCGTCGTCGCTGGTATACTCGAAGCCCAGGTTCTCTCGAGCCATCAACGGCTGGATCCTCGCGCTTCATGAAACCGAAGGCCACGTGCTCGGCCCCCGCTCCCGCCTCCCCGAGCACCTTGATGCGTGCTAGCGCTCGGGAGCTGGATTCCTTCTTGCATGGTGGGCTCCGTGTTCCACCATTCACGGTGCCTGGGTTGCCGTCCGCTCGGCTTCGGCAGGCCGGGGTGGTGGTTCGTGATGTAGAACCACCTAGTCTTCCAATCCGTGTTGGAGTTGACAAGTTTGTACGCCAAGTATTGCTCCGCGGCGTCCTCCCTCAGCTGGATGCCGGCTCCTCCGACTACCCTGGGGTTGGTGGCACTTGGTTGCGGCTTGACGCGGAAGAACTTCCGGAAAAGCACCCAATGCGGCTTGATCCCGAGGAAGGCTTCGCAGAAGTGGACGAAGACCGACGTATGGAAGATGCCGTTGGGGTTCAGGTTCAAGTACTCGATCCCGTAGTACCCGAGCAGCCCTTTGAAGAAATCGCTGGCCGGGAGCGCAAGACCGCGCTCCACGAACCGCGAGAACATCGGGATCTCGTCTTCAGCTTTCTCCATCGGATAGGGATCTCCAGCGGCGGATCTCCACATGTCGACTTCCTTCTCCCTGATGAACCCACTGTTCAGAAGGGTCAGCAGATCCTCTGTCTTCACTTTGGACTTTTTCCACTCGCGGCTTGGATCAGCCCGCGGTGGAGACATGGGCGGCGCTGCTCCGGTGGGCGGCCGCGGCGCGCCTCTTCGCGGCCCCTCTTCTTCCCGGCGGCCTTGGACGTCTTGGACGGTGACGGCTTCATCCTCCAAGTGCAAGGCGTCTTCACTCGCATCCGCTCGGGGGCTACCCTAAAAGCTTCGGGTGGCGGCGCGCTTGGATCTACTACGGCGGCAGCAAGTCCTAAGGGTTTTTGGCTTCTATTTATAAGCCAAACCGGCTCCGCAACGGGCGGCTGGATAAGTCCACGCGCGGCTGACTCAGCGGCTGCGCGTGACTCTTCGTATTCTACTAGTCGATGCGCCTCACCTCGGGGGCTCGGTTACTTCTACTCGACTACCTGGGAAGCGGCTAGTCTCAAGAGCATCTCAGGACACATTCTTCAAGAAGACCCTTCAATTCGAGAGGAAGTACTCGACTCAAGGCTCGGGGGCTCCGTGCCACGTGTCCTTCGGTTTTTTCTCTCCGGATTTTTTGGGATTTTCTTGCCAAGACTTCAGATGGACCCTCAGCCAGAGCCCGCGGCTCAACCTAAGGATCGGGGGCTACTCCATATGGAGTGCGATTTTGCAATTGCACCTCCATATTAGCTCCGGCTTCAAGACAAGACAGGCATTTTTTGAAGACCTTCGAAGGCAGTTTTCGGGGACGCTTGGGACTACTCGAGAAGACTTCAAGATTGCTCAAACATCAGCTGGAGTACATTCCAGCCTCGGGATGCTTCGACTACTCTTGAGGACTTTTTACTTGTAGCACTCAGGGACGCTTGAGGACTACTCGTTAAGGCCGTCAAGACTACTTGAAGCTATCCATCTCGACTACAAAGTACTCGGGGGCTTGTCGTATGGACTTCCCTGGGCCCACTACCTCGGTGGGTACCAGGACCGACTACTCGGTGGGCCCCTGGGACTACCCGACTTGCGCTACACGGCACCTGAAGGCGTGGAGCACAAGGACTACACAGGAGTAGTACTCGGTTAGGGAGCTGTACATGTTCCGCACTGTATAGAGGACTCCTAGACGTACTCGACTAGTACTCTCTCCCTACTCCGACTTGTAACCCCGCCCTCCCGACTATATAAGGCGAGGCAGGGACCGATCTCTAGCATCCAATCTCCTCTCATACAACTCACGGCGCACCATTGCACCATCTTGTAATCGTGCCCTATCAATCTAGAGCTACGCAGCATACAGGACGTAGGGTATTACGCACCTCGCGGCCCGAACCTGTCTAAATTGTGTGCCACGTGTCTCTTCCTTCGAGTTACCGATCTCGGTGAGTCACATTCATCTACTTCGGGTACTCCCCGTAGTAGGTTGCCGGTCTAAAACACCGACAGCGGCGACACCCTTTACCCTGCGGGAGGTGCGAAGCGGGCTCGGTGAGCCCCGGTCGGAAGGATCCAGGTGCCCGAGGTGGGCGAGCGATGGAGATGCTGCCTGTCTCTGTTGTCATCTTCGGATCACCGCCCCCTGGCGGCGTCTCCTCCGCACCGCGCCGCGTCGCCGGAGTACACGCCGGCGACCCCATCGAGCGGTGCCTCTTCAGCTGCGGAGTACACACCGGCGACGCCCTCGGAGTACACCCCAGCTACGCCGTCGGAGTACACACCGGCGACACCGTCGTCGGGCTTTGCCCCCACACCGGACTACACGCCGGCGACCCCATCGAGCGGCGCCTCTTTATCTGCGGAGTACACGCCGGCTACGCCCTTGGAGTACACCCCAGCTACACCGTCGGAGTACACACCGGTGAAACCGTCGTCGGGCTTTGCCCCCACACCGGACTACACGCCGGCGACCCCGCCGGAGTACAGCCTGTCGACACCGAAATCGAGATTTGCTCCTTCGCCGGACTACGCACCGTCGACTCCATCAGAGTACAATCCGTCTACACCATCCAGCCGCGCCGCCTCCCCAGATTACACCCCGGCAACCCCTTCGAGCAGCTTTGCTTCACTGCCGGACTACACCCCGGCAACCCCTTCGAGCAGCGTCGCTTCGCTTCCGGACTACACCCCAGCGACCCCGTCGAGCCGCGCCGATTCTACGCCGGACTACACCCCGGCAACCCCTTCGAGTAGCGTCGCTTCGCCACCGGACTACAACCCCAGCACGCCGCTCCCGTCGTCGTCGCTGGTCTCCGTAGCTGAGGCGCGCATGTCACCGTACCGGAAGAGCGCCGGCAGCAGGTTTTCCTCGCGCCCGAGCAAGATCAGTGTTGATGCAAAATGTGCACCTAGCGCCAAACACACAGCAAGCCGAACAAGCTGGCTTCACACGCGCAAAGAGTCACGAGACGTGCCAGTCAATTTTTCCTGAAAATTAACAAAAGATAAAGTAGTTAGATACCAAAGCTTGGAACTTGCCGGGTGGTACCAGACAGTTCCATATTTACGGCTAAGAAGCCAGATGGGATGACACATAGCTATAGGAAGCTATCCGTCAATAAACTGAAAGCCATTCGGGAACTTATAAAAGAAAAGTAACATTGCCGAATAGATGACGTAAGCATGACAGCGATCGGTCTTTGTTTGAACAAAGATGCACATGCACGAGGCCATGACCGATCCCCATGATAATTAACATTAAATAAAGTAGAGCACGAACATAAGCATGTAATAAACAAGCATGCATAGATCCAAAGCACTAGTCTACCGCATGTCTAGGTACTTTAAAATCCGTCGGGTACGATGCCAAGCAAATCTATCCACCGCATGATACAACTTGCATGAAAATCGTACCACTTTCCACAAATAGATCTATCCACCGCATGATACAATCTAAATATGGAAAGCTAAAAGCATACGTTATTTAAAGCATGAACTACGCACGTGTTCTACTCGTGAAGAAACATAACCGAATACTGCCGAACGTACCGATTCGGGGTCCATGAAGAAGGAACGAACATTACCAAGCGAATAAATCTATCGATTGATTTGAAATCTAATCCACCGGATGACTAGCTCCAAAGCAACCCAAAAACCTCGCATCTACCGCATGATACTCGCTTCTTTCAAGATTTATACCAACATTGGCAAGCTTGAACCCGCAACACGTAACAACCTAGATCGATTCGGTTTCGGCTATCGGAAAGCACAAGATCCACGCGTTAAAACACGAACTCGACTCGTACAAGGATCACGAGAGGGAAAAAGCCGATCCAAATCTATCTAGATTGGGCAAAAGTGTGTTACATGAATCTAAACATAAAGTAAAAACTCAAAGTAACACGGGGTAACTTAATGAATCTATTGGATCTTGCCAAAATCCAATAGAGCCGATAACTAGCTTCAAGCTAGATCTTAGCCTACCGCATGGCTCATGACCTAACAAGAAACCCTCTTGAACCAAGCTTGAGTCTACCGCATGACACGAAGCATGGTAACAAGACTACTTGCATCAGATCTAAATCCACCGCATGATACTAGACATGATACAAGGTTGCCGATACTCACTGAGGTCGACGGATCGATGAACCCTCTCGAAGAACTCAACGACACGACAAAAGGACTCTAGGGTTTGGCGTAAGGCCGGTTTGTGTTGAAGAATGATTGTATACATTACATACATTCAGGGCTCATATTTATACCCTGCCAAGTACAATCTCGAATGGATTCGCTGCCTAACTTATATCTAAGCTTGATCGCCTATCCATCCATTCGCCCTTCCTGCTTGAGCCACGTCAACGTCCAATCCCGCAAAATCAGCTCAACTGTTCCTTTGCCGAACGGGAGCAGATAGCCGACCGCAGATCTCTTTGCCGAATATATCTGAAAAAATCCCTCCTTCCTCCGGACGGACTCCTCATCGAGCCGGACCCACAAGTCAGACTCCTTACCAAATTTTGGTGTTAACACATGCCCCTTCAATTGCGGGATAAAAGTGATTTTGTTCCGCAATTGACTCCAGCCACGAACATTTTCAAATCGAATCTGCCAACACCTGTTCTTCTTTCTTCGCAATCCGCCGGAGTCCTCGTCTAGATCCAAACCCTAGATCCCCTTGTTCTAAGCTCAAATCCCCAATGGCGGCTCAAAACCAAGATGCTCAGGTAAATTCCCCTCCCGTAAGCTTCATTCGGCATTTAGGTTTTCAACTTCACCTGAGATTTCTTCTCCGCTTTTCTTCAGGAGCCTTCCACTGAGCTTTTGATTCGCACCGAGGCCAATTCAAGATCCTATTACCTTGGTCCCGTGGGAAACTCTGATCCTCGAGATTTCATCGCGGCTGAATCTCAAAGGATCCCTTTCAAAGTAGCTCTGTCCCCACCTTCTCGGTGGCAAGATGCTTTCAAGAACTGGCCCTTGCCTCCAATCGCAGGCTGGAAAACTTGGTACCGGAGGATTCTCGCAGACAAGAGTGCCATAACCCAAAACTGGGACACCCTCCGCATTGCTCAGTGCTTGGAGTTATCCTTGGCCGAGACCCCCAAGAATGAAGACCTCCCCGATAGCAAACTTGCCATTTTTGGTCAAACGGCATCAACGCCTTCCTCTTTGGCCACGGCCCGATGTCTCCAACTCTGGCCGATGTGTATATGATCACCAGCCTTGACATTACAGGATCCGTTCAACCCTGGGATTTCAGAAATTCTTCACGGCAAACAGGGGTGAAACCAGGGAGCGGATACAAGAACTACATCTTGAAACATATGAAGGACAAACCCCTTGGTGAAATTGAATGCAGGGCATTTCTGAACATGTGGCTATGCAGGTTCGTCTTCTGTGGTAAAGCCAATGAGCCTACCCTGAATCACATTGTCATGGCCTCTCATCTGGTCAGTGGCAACCGCCTCCCCCTTGGGAAATTCCTCCTAGGCAGTGTGTACCATATGCTTCACCAAACTGTCACCCAGATGTACACTAGCCAGAGGATAGCATGTGTCAACGGTCCTTGGTGGTTTGTTCAAATGTGGTCGCAGCTTCACATGCATCAGATCGTTGGTGTCGATTTGAACACCGTGCTCTTCCCCTCATCCAATCACCCCGAAGGGGAACCCCAAGCCACCGCAGGATGCCGGGGTTATGGAGAAGCTGCTTCAACTGTTCTTATTCAGCAGGACATCAGCCAGCTTTCTGAGTTGTTCTTCAAAGGTTTCCAGAATCCTCTCTGGCTCCCTTATCTGGACAATGATAATTTGATTTTCCCCTGTGAATTCTCTTTTGAATCCGAACGCCAAGATGGGAGATTCCTGGAGATCCTCAACATCATAATCCGCCCATGCATGCTGCCGGCTGAATTCAATGGAGGAAGGCTGACCTATAGCACTTATGAATATTATCAGCCCAATGTAATGGCTCGGCAACTTGGGTGTGGCCAGATGCCCCCAAGACTGTTCCTGCATGAATTCCTCAAGCCTAGAGAGGAAATCAAAGAACTTATGCACAGTAGCAGAGTCTTCCATTATGTGTGTAGTCCCACTGTCTACACTTGGCCTTTTGTGCCCACAACCATAGCTCACTCCACCTTCAATTCCTGGTGGCAAGAATTCCATGATCATATCTTCAGTGAGCCTGTGCACTTGTTCTGTGCAGAGTTGATGCCTGATTTTCAGCCAACTTAAGAGGTAATATAATTAACCTTTGGATCAGACATTTCCTCTTCCAATCATGATTCTGATCTTATTTCTTTTACTCACGAACACGAGGCTCGCCCCTCGAGCCAGGAATATCACCTACAATGCCGTAGGCCCGATCTCAGCACTGGGATTCAGGTCCCCAACTCTGGCTCAGCTAATGGCCAGGTTTGCCACAACAGACCCAAGCCTTTCCAGCCTTGCTGCTGACAGGAGGCAAGGTTTGTCTCTGATTGCTCCTCCAAATGCCAAGAGGAGGAGAACTATCAAGAAAGTCCTTGTTGAGGTAAAAAATTTTCCTTTCCTGATCACAGGATTACTCTATTTCTGACAAATCATATCCTGTGCATTTTCAGACCAAAGCCCAGCAATCTTCAGTGCCAGAACCTGCCAATGCCCCATCCACTGGTATGACCTTTACTGTCCTCTTTTGAGGATGAACACTGGCATTTATCTTTTAATTTGACATTTGCAGAAGAAACAATGGAAGAACAACTTGTGGACGTCCCAGTGTCTCAACAAGCAAGTCCACCCAGGGTTGAATTACCTATCCCAGTGGAGATCTCATCTTCATCAGGGACTCAATCACCCTCTGCAGAAGCAATGAATTCTCCAGAGATGAATCTCCCAACCCAGCCAGAACCGTCAAGTCCTCCAGGGGCACAATCACCTACTAGTCATGCAGAGACACCAACCCCAGTAGAGGTGAACCCATCTCCTCTTCGACCGAAGCCCCGAGCCGCCAACAGCCGCCTTCTCACATAGAAGCTTCAGCCTTGCCCGGAACACCTCCTTCGCCTGTGATTGCCCCTGAACAAAGTCCTGCTCCCGGCTCAAGAAATCAGACATGAGGTACTCATTTGCACTTAACTCTGCTACCTTTACTTTTAGCACTCCTAACTCGGCAATACTGCTTCTTAGGATCAGGCCCCATCATCATCAAGTCTGTCAACGGGGAACAATCCAGTTGCCGAGGCGATGGAAGGAGTGCATCAAACTCTGTCAGAGGCGGTGCTAGCAAAGCTCAGAGAAATTGTTGCCTGGCTAGAAAGAGATGCACAAGATCAGTTCAAGGATCTCGATCACTTTGAAGAGATGCTTGAATCTATTAGCCAAGAACTCCCTGAGGACATCAGTGCTTCTCTGGCATCTATCTGTGGCTTGGAAATCCACTATGTGCCCATAAGGCAGGCTTTGAGGAAAGTGCGCTCCCGCGCGGCTATTGAAAAGAAGAGAGCCAGTGCTGTACAAGCCATGAATGGGGCGCAATTCCAAACAGAGAGCCACAAAGATACATTGGCCAATCTGCAAGCTTCTTGTGATCTAAAAATTGCCAGGAAAGCTGCTCTGGAGGCAGAACTGAGAAGCCTGTCAGCTGAGATAGAGGCTGATAACAAGAAAATAGCCGAGCTCCCTGGATTGATAGAGAAGACCCAAGAGGAAGCAAAATCGGCTATAGCCAAGATGGAACAATGCGATGCAGAACTCACCACCTTGTCTAGTGCCCAGAAAGATTGCCAAGAGCGGTTGGACAATTTCCGCCAAGTAACATCAAATGTCCGTAGTGTGATCGCGAAATACTTGAACATTTAAATGCTTCAATTGATGTATAACCGAATTGGTCGCTTTGTAATATTCGTTCTCGCAATTTTATCTCCTTTTTTCTTCTACGCACCTCCAAGTGTAATGCTGAACGACCCATTCGGCAAAGAAATGCCAACACCCGAATGGCACTTTGACTCCTCTCAGCCGAACCAGTCAACTGAATGCGACTCAGCCTAGAACTCCAAGCGACCCGCTAGCGGGCTGGCCAAGGAAACCTTTCCACCTTCCGATTTTCTTGGGATATGCGTTACGATCCAAAACCACGACTCGAGGCCACGATCTGTCTTGCCAGGCCTATAAATGAAACCGTAGGTGCCCCTAGCTCTCCACCAAGCCTTTTAGCTCTCGAATCTTTGCCAATCTCAGTTCTTCTTCTCTCCAAACAGTGCACATCCCAAAGCAACATGGTGCGCCGCCTCAACCGCCGCCGTGCCTCTGATGAGGCAGAGGGGAGCAGCGCCAATGCGCGCCAGAGGCAATGATCGTCGATTCCTTCTCTTTGATTCACCTTTGATCTTTTCTTGTTTTGACGATCATCTCCCTTTCAGGTTGATTCAGTGGAATCCGTCTCCTGCACCGGCCAATCAGCCCCTTCCGGACGACTCCTCGGAGTCCGACGGCCACTCCCCCGTGCCCTACGGGGAACTCGACGCCCTCCGCTTCAAGGCGGAGCTGGAGATGGCCCAGCGCGAGTTGGAGGACGTCTCCAAAAAGGCGGGCATAGCCGAGCTAGAGTGGGAGGACCAGCGCAAACAGCTGCTGGAAACCATCGACGGTACAGCTCTGAAATCAAATCTTTGATCCAACCCGGCTTTTGATGCTAATCTCCTTTCTTCTTGCTCCTTGCAGCCCGCGATGCCGAGCTCAACCGGCCGAAGGCGCCGGTGGAGCAGACTCGGCCGACAAGGTGAACGCCCGCGATGACACGCTGGCGGAGCGCCTTGCTGCGGTGGAGCACCGCGTTGACGAGGTGGCCACCCATGGCGTTCGCTTGGGCACTACCCTGGGCCTGGCTGCCATGGCGACGCACACGGACGTCGACTACTCCACCAGGCCGTGCGGCTTTCGGGGTGGCGCGCCAGAGGACATTGAGGAGATCGAGCTCATCTTGGAGCGCCTCGATGGCCACGGCGACGCCATTGCCGAAATCACTCATCCCCAATCTGTGCTGAACAGGCTTTTTGACTAGATTGTATTAGGGATGTTTGAATATCGGCAATAAATGAAGAACTTTTGAATTCTGTGCTTGCTCTGTGATGATTTTCTTTACATTTGCATCCGTGAATCTTGTTTTTCCTCAAACGTATCCGGGAACTGTCTTGAACCGAATACGCGAGAACATATGCCCCTTGGCGCAAAATCCATAGAAGATCCCTGAATCGGCAATCCGTAATCACTGTTCAAGCAAAAACCCTTCGCATCCGGGAGAAAACCCTGCCGTTTGGTATTCCAACAGTGTGTACTGGCCAGTCATCACTCCCAATGCACCCCTTCGGTCAATAAAATAGCCTCGCCGAGATGCCCCCGCAAATCCACTCGCACACTCATCCATCACTTCTCATTTCCTCCCCTGTCTCCAGAGGAAAAAAACCCCAAGGCCATGGACAAGGGCAAGCAACCCCAGGAGAGCAGTCCTCCAAAGAAACACACGATTCGAAGGTGAGTTTTCTCTTGATTTACTTCCTGTTTCCCACATGATCTTGCGCTTTACCTCATCTTCTTCTCCTCTTTCAGCCTTGATTTGCTCCCTGAAGAAATCATCGGGACCGAAGATGTGCCTGAGTACATCTCCTCCGATTCCTCCCTCGAAGCAGAGGACGCCACGCCTGAACAGAGGACCAGCCATCAACTGCGCCGCCGCGTTCGGCACTTGGAGCACGGCCTCAGGGACATCACCGCTCGTTGCCAAGCCGAACGCGAGCGCCGCATGGCTCTGGAGGCACTAGTGGGGGGTAAATGCTTCTGACTTCTTCTTGACTTTGTGCCCACATCTGGATTTCTTGCCCCTAACATCCACGCCTCTGCTTCAGATGTCTCTGACAGGTACAACAACCTGAAAGCGGCCTGGGACAGCTTGGTGGAGGCCGCAAATCATGGTCACCCTCGTGCATTCCAAGTTGCCGTCATGGTGGTCCTGGAACAACTGAAGAGGGAGCAGCCGGAGAAGAAGCAAAGAAAAGATTGAATCATACTTTCGCTTCTTCCTCCACGCCTTCTGCTTCCCACCTCCTTGAGGTCCTGATCACCCGGGGTTGTTGGATGTAAACCCGCAAGAAGCAGTTGTAATGTAATTTTTGTGCTAAGGGCAATGCATCTAGGCACTGGCCATTTCTTCTGTTTGTGAATTTTTTGTTCTGAAGGCGGCCTCGTTCTTGAGCGCCGGCTGTTTCTGTGTCAGATGTGTGTAATCCCGCTGCTGGTGATCATCGATCAATCTCAATGCTAGGATAATATTTCTTCAAATATCTTCCATTTATCGCGGCGGAAAATTCTTCTCCCAGTAAAGTTTTCAGTATATATGCATTACCAAGGACGCATCTGACCACACGAAAAGGTCCTTCCCAGTTAGGGGACCATTTGCCGAATTCGCTATATTTAGTTCCAATCGGCAATAGCGCTTTCCAAACCAGATCGCCTTCTACGAACTGCCTGACTTTTACTTTCTTGTTATAGTATTTGGCAACTCGCAGCTTGTTTTTCTCGATGTTTTCCAGGGCTCTAAGACGGATCATATGTAAATCCTCTAGCTCATCCATCATTAGGCCACTGTAATCTTTGGAGCTCAAATCTTTCTGTAACACAACTCTTCTTGATTGCATCTCCCAAGGTCGAACCGCGTGGTGTCCATAAACCAATTCATAAGGAGAGGTCTTTGTAGCTCCATGGGGGGCCATTCAGTAAGCCCACAGTGCCTCACTGAGTACCGAATGCCACCTTCTTGGCTTCTGGTCGATCTTCTTTTGTATCAGCTTGATCATGATCTTATTAGAAGCCTCTGCTTGACCATTAGCTTGGGCATAATAGGGAGAAGAGTTAAACAATTTGATTCCCATGCTTTCGGCAAACTCTCTGAACTCCAGTGACACGAATTGTGCCCCTTGATCGGTGGTGATTGTATGAGGGATTCCAAACCGATAGATGATGTGCTCCTTGAAAAATTCAACCATGTTTTCTGATGTCACCTTCTTTAGTGGGATCGCCTCAACCCATTTAGTAAAATAATCCGTAGACAAAAGCACGAACTTATGCCCCTTACTAGATGGTGGATTAATTTAGCCAATCAAGTCTATACCCCAGCCCCTGAATGGCCATGGCTTGATGATGGGATTCAATGCTGACGCGGGGATGAGGACCATGTGTGGTTCGAGGACCGGTGGATGGTCGCTTCCTTGTGTGATGAGTGATTGACAACGTTGTGTGGACTGATTCTTGGCTAAGTATTGCAGGTGCAGGTTGCGGCTTGACTGGTGTTGGTGCAGGTGAAGAACAAGCGCGAAAGGTCGTCACGGTGAGGCCTCCCGGAGTGTGGGAGAAGACAAGTAGGGTGTGTTCGAGGGACCGGTGGCCGGCGGGGGTCAAGTGCGGGCCGCATGGTGGCATGAACAGCAAGATGAAGTCATGGACGGTTTCTTGGTTGAGCCTCAAAACCAAGGTCGAGCGGGACTACGTGGGAGCCAAGTCATGAGTGGAGATTGGCGGAGGCTACACCGAGTTCGCGGGGTTTCCGGTGGTTCACCGAGAAAACCACCGGGTTCCTTGGTTGATCCACAAAGCCAAGACCGGAGAACCGAAGACGGAGGTGCGGCGGCACGGACCGGTCCGACCGGTGGGTCGGCCGGTGAGGAGCACCGGTCGGCCGGTGTGCGACGACGCGGTCCGAATCTTCGAAGCAGAGGACACGCGTCGGGATCGCATAGCTTGCGTCGAGGCTACGCAGGGTGCGGTCGTCGGGCATCCGTCCGATGGTGAAGACATCAAGAATTCCAAATCCGCCCTTGAGAGGCTTGTATCCCTAGTTAGTAGAGAAGGGCGTTTTAGACATTCGGTTGCCTCCATATAACCCAAGAGGTGAGAGGATGGCAGCCAACTCTTGGAACCCTAGCTCATTAGTTTTCCTATTTTTTCCACCTATTTTCCTTAGGTTTTCCTTAGGACTAGCAAGAGAGCTTCACGGAGAGATCTTGTAGAGAGGGATGGATGATCGGGTGGCTTGCTAGACCTTGTACGAACCTTTGTTTCATGTATAGATGATTCGACGTGGTTCCTCAAGGTTTGGATGTGTTTTCCCCGGTTGTTCTTGGTGGTGATTTTCGGAGCCCTCTCTCGGTGATTTCTTTGGGTTGTTTTCGGGGCCTTTCTCTTGGGGATTTGATGGGGGAAATTTGTGGGAACCCTTCGTGGTTCTTTGGGCTGTGATTCCCCTCCCAAATCCGTGAGTAAAGGTGCTCGATTTTGGGGGTTTCTTGAGTTCTTGGGTTGGAAGTGCTTTCGGCGGGATTTCTTCGATTCCTCCTTTTTGGACGAGTTTTGGTGGGATTAAACTTGGCTATGAACTCCTCATGAGGTGTTCATGATATCCCCAAAGTCTTGTTCAAGTCCGTGGAGCGATTCGGGAGATCGAGATTTGGATTTGGGGGAGTTGACCGCGGGTCTTTGTTCATCCCGAGTCGCCCGTGCTACACCGGTCGGCCCAGGTGCTCTTGATCGGTCGACCGGTGCGAGCCCTTGTGGGTTTTTGCTCGGGTGAACGTCTTGGTGTGTTCGTTGTTGTCCCGTGTTGCTGTTGTTTCGAGTTTGGGTCCGTTTGGTGGTCGGTTGGCCTGTTTGGTGCCTTGGGGGCTTTCAGGCTGCCATCGGTCTGACCGGTGTGTCTCACCGGTCTGACCGGTGTAGAGCCACTTAGTGGAAGTTGCTCAGTTTCACCAGCAGGGACCGGTCCCGGCCGGTGGTGCTCACCGGTCCCGGCCGTGTGGGTCTGTAGACTCGAGGTTTGGTTTTTCCGCTGCGTTTCTCGGGTCGGAAGGTGGTGTGTTGGTTCCTAGGTCCAATGGCACTCCAGTGGCTACGTGGGCTTGACCAACCTTGGTAGTGAGTCGGAGACGTGTGTTGGAAGCCGAGTTCATCTTGTAGGAGTTTCCATCTCCTTCGAGAAGAATTTTTATCGGCTCCCATTCACTCCCCCCCTCTCTGGTTCGCCGTATCGGTCCTTCAAGTGGTATCAGAGCCGGTTCGGGTCTTTGTTGACTCTAACCGCCTAAGATCCAAGGATGTCGTACCGGAACGGGGTTCGGGTCCTCCACACTTCGATGGCAAGAACTACCAGATGTGGAGCAAGCGGATGGGTGCGTTCCTCCGCGGAAAGGGTCAGCTGCTTTGGGATGTCACGGTGGACACAGGCTATGTCCAGCCGATGGATTTCCTTGCTCCAGGGTCGAGGGACAGATTCGACGCCAACAATAAGGCGGTCGACTACTTGTTTCGTGCTTTGTGTCACCCTGAGTTCGATCGGGTGCACACCGAGCACTTGGCTTGTAGGATTTGGGCGGTGTTGAAGGAGGCTCATGTTGGGAACGCCCGAGTTCGAGCACGGTTGTATGCGACCTACGGAGAGAGTACGAGAACTTCACTCATCTCCCCGGTGAGTCCATCGATGCCTTGTTTCGCAGGTTCACGGTGGTGGTGAACAACATGAGGGCCAATGTGGACGTGCTCCCGTACGATGATCATGATAGAGCGGTCAAGCTCTTACACTCTTTGGATCGTACGATATGGGGCGGAAAGTTCGAGGCCATAGTCGAGTCGGAGAGGTATGATACTCGACGGTGAACGAGCCGTTCTCGAAGCTCAAGTCGGGCCGAGGTGGATAGGGGCATGATCGCCAAGCTCGAGGGAGCGGCGATTCCCATAGTCTTGCCCTCGTTGGTGGTTCCAAAGGAAAGACTAACTCTAACCCATCCACCAGGATGTTCTCGTTTTCCTCTTTGATGTCTATGTCAGATGAGGAGTTTGATGACCTTGGAGAGGACGAGCTGGCGCTGTTGACGAGGCGGTTCGAGAGGCTGCACGAGAACCACATGAACATGAGGAGGAACACGAGGACTTGCTTCCAGTGCGGCAAGCCGGGACACTTCGTCGCCGACTGCCCGGAGAAGGCCGAGAACAAGGACAGCTACAAGCACAAGCCTAGGATGAACGATGGCAAGTACCGTTCGAGGCGCGACCACAAGAGCAAGCACAAGAACAAGTACAAGGACGAGCGACGATCGAGGAAGAAGGAGAGCCGAGGCAAGGCCCGAGCGATGGTTGGAGCGAGCGACGTCGACTCCGGTTCCGCGTACTCCACCTCGAGCTCGAGCGACGGTGAAGACGAGGGAGATCGCCGCAAGAACAAGAAGTCGTCTAAGAACACGAGCGGGGCGAGCCGCTCGCGAGAGATGGCTTCGCACCATGGCGGAGCTCCGGCGGCAAGAAGAGCACACGGAGCGACTCGGACTGCGAGTCTGACGACGAGGTGCGTGATGAACTTCCCTTCTTGCACCAGGAGAATGAGAGGCTTGGCTCCTTGCTTGATAACTGTGATGACATGCTTAGAGAGGCCAAGAAAATGAGGAAAGAGCTTAGGGCCTCACTCGAGGATGCTAGGACTAGAGTGGCTGAGCTAGAGACACAGGTGCTTGATAGCAAGCTTGAGATTGATTCGCTTAAGGCTAGCCCTGTTGTTTCGGATGAGAATGATTGTCTTGATTGCTCCATATTCCTTGCTGATCTTGCTTTGTTTAAGGAGAAGCATGCCTCCAAGTGTGAGGAACTAGATGTGCTTAGGGTTGAAGTGGGCGAGCTTAAGTCTAGACCCTCTTTTGCTAGGTGCTTGCACTTCTTGCCCTGTTTTGCATGCTAAGATTGATGAGATGCATGCTTACATTAGTTCGCTCGAGGCTAAATTGAAGGAACCCATGCCTACATCTTGCTCTACCTGTGAAATGCATGCATTGAAAAATTTGGAGCTTGCACATTATGTTGATCGTTTGCAGGATGAGAATGATGACTTGAGGAAGTTGATGGGTTGGTTGTCCGGTCATGAGCCTCAGTTGAGGATGATGATCGAGGCCTTCAAGAGGTAAGATGGTGAGGGGCTTGGGCAAACAAGGTTGGTGAGGGAAGTGGAGAGAATATCCCGGAGCCACCAAAAACCCACCACAAAAATGATTTCCCCCCAAAACCTAACCATCTTAGGAACCGACTAGACACAACCCCAGCTCCACCCGTGTTTCTACACCCACAAATGACCTACAAAAGCCTATCAAGTTTGTGAGCACTTCGGGGAAAGTGTTCTTTGGGAAGGAGAGTGAGAAGGCTAGTGGTGAGAAACCGGTGGAGGGTTTGAGTGGAGAGAAACCAAGTGAGCAGCCACATCCCAAGCCTAAGCCTAAGCTTGTGAGGTTCCATTGTGGCTATTGTGGGAGAGATGGCCATAAGGAGGAGTTTTGCTTCAAGAGGAAGCGAGAGGAGAGAATGGCAAAAGAGTGGGCTAACAAGGACAAGTACCACCCTTCCGATGGTGTACTTGAGCCTCGTATGCAGATGCCCAGGGGCAAGGCAAGTGTGAGGACAGTTCGGGCTTGGGGAGAGCGAAAGGCGTTGGAGGCGGCTCGCCGCCCAGTCACACGGTCGGGCGGTGTGGGGCACGGTCGGACCGGTGCGAGCCCAGACAGAGACGGCTGTTTGGGTTTCAAGCTCGTACAGGTGCGAGGGTTGTTTCTGGTGATCGTGGTTCGGTGGTTGGGCTGGAAAGGGTGCGGGTGGTCGGTTGCTAGGCGTTCTCCTCCTCGTGCTCAATACGGGGATCGGAGGAGTCGTGGCTTTGAGTTGGAGAGGAAGGACGTTCCACGGGCTTTCTTGCATGGATTTGGTCCTCCTCCGGGCAGAGAGGGGTGGTTTCCTCAGGGTGGTTACCGTGGTGGTGTTCGTGGAGGTAGCTTTGGTAGGAGAGATGCTTTGGTTGGTGCTAACCCCACTTTCGAGCAAATGGCTCGGCACTGGTTTTCCTCTTTTGGTACTAACCCCAGTGCTGAGTCGTTTGTTCGCTCACGTGCCTATTTTTGAATTTCAGGTGGGAGACTTGAAGAACATTTGGTTGATTGACTCCGGTTGTTCGAGGCATATGACCGGAGACAGGGGGTGGTTCTCAAGTCTCGTCCTGGTGGTGACGAAGAGGTACATCACCTTGGGGACAATGGGCGTGGGCGTGTGCTTTCAGAAGGTGAGATAAAAGTGAGTGACAAGATCACTCTGAGGCGTGTTGCTCTTGTTCAATCGGCCGGGGTACAATTTGCTTTCTCGTGTCCCGGTTGTTGGATGAGGGCTTTGAGGTGTTGTTTCGGCCAGGTGGTTCTCGGATTGTGGACTCTCGAGGGGACCTTGTTTGTATGGTCGTTCCCGAGGGTCAGGTGTTTCGTGCTGATTTTTCTCAGTCTTCGGGTGTGGAGCGTTGTTTCTTGGCTGGTTCTTCGAGTGAGTTGTGGAGGTGGCATAGTAAGTTGGGTCACTTGAGCTTTGACCTTTTGTCACGCTTGAGTAAACTCAATTTGGTCCGAGGATTGCCACGGTTGAGGCTTGAGAAAGAGTTGGTTTGTGCTCCGTGTAGGCATGCCAAGATGGTAGCCTCTTCTCACCCGCCTCTCACCGATGTGATGACTGAGCGTCCATGCGAGTCGCTCCATATGGACCTTGTTGGCCCGGCTCGTGTGCGATCCGCGGGTGGGGGCCGTTGTGGTGGACGACTATTCTCGGTATGCGTGGGTGTTCTTTCTCGAGGATAAGGGGGAGACGTTTGGTTTTGTTCGAGATCTAGTCTTGAGGTTGAGGAACGAGAGGCACGGAGATGCCATACGAGCTATCCGCAGTGATAATGGCTCGGAATTCAGGAACTCTCGTTTTGAAACCTTTTGCCATGACTTGGGTCTTGAGCACCAGTTTTCGAGTCTGTATATGCCTCCCCAGAATGGTGTTGTGGAAAGGAAGAACAGGATCTTGTGCGAGATGGCTCGGACGATGCTTGATGAGCATAGGACTCCGAGGAGGTATTGGGCTGAGGCGGTGAATACCGCGTGCTATGTGTCGAACAGGATATATCTCAGAGTGCACAAGAAGAAGACATGCTATGAGTTGATGCATGGTCGCACACCCAAGGTGAGTCACTTCCATGTCTTTGGTTGCAAGTGTTTCATTCGAAGAAAGGCGGGAAGTTGGATAAGTTTGAGGCTAGGTCCGTCGATGGCATTTTCTTTGGTTATGCATCTCATTCTAGAGCATATCGTGTGCTCAATCTTGAAACTAACCAAATCGTGGAGACTTGCGAGGTAACCTTCGACGAGACAGAGCCACGTAGTCAGCTTGTCTTTGAGTGTGCAGGTGATGATGAGCTTGGCGAGGAGATCTTTCAGGAGGAGGAGCATGAACACGGTGGTGATGAAGATGGTGGTGCGGTGCCCCCGGCTGAACATGTACCCACTACTTCGACTACGATGATGGATGGACCCTCTGCTACACCTACGACGACAAATCAAGAACGAGGAGAAGTGGATGTTGAGGGGGAGGTAGCTTCGAGGCGAGAACCTCCCCGGCGAGTTCAAGTGGATCACCCAGCTTCGAGGATCATCGGCGACATGAATGAACGCACTACACGGTCGAGGGTTCGAAACAATTCCCATTTCGCTCATGCTGCGTTTGTTGCTTCTTTTGAGCCCAAAGACATTGGACACGCACTATCTGATCACAATTGGGTTAATTCGATGCATGAGGAGTTGGAGAACTTTGAGAGGAATCAAGTGTGGGAGTTGGTTGACCCTCCCCCAGGGTGTAAGCCGATTGGTACAAAGTGGGTGTGGAAAAACAAAGAGGGGGAGAAGGGTGAGGTTGTGAGGAACAAGTCGAGACTTGTTGCTCAAGGGTTCAGTCAGAAGGAGGGGATCGACTACGAGGAGACCTTTGCTCCCGTAGCCCGTTTGGAGGCGATTAGGATCCTTCTAGCCTTTTCTCGTGGCTAAAGGGTTCAAGTTGCACCAAATGGATGTGAAGAGTGCTTTTCGAATGGAGTGTTGGAGGAAGAAGTGTACGTGAGGCGGCTCGGGGTTTGAGAGTGAAAAGTACCCCCACCGGGTGTACAAGTTGAGGAAGGCGCTGTATGGGCTGAAGCAGGCGCCTAGAGCTTGGTATGGCAGGTTGAGGGGGTTCTTGTTTGAGAGAGGTTTTGAGATGGGGAAGGTCGATCAGACCTTGTTTTTGCTGAGGCAGGGCAGAGATATCCTGATTGTGCAGATGTACGTGGATGATATTGTCTTTGGTGGCTCGTCTAACTCTCTTGTTGCAAGGTTTGCAGATGATATGAGCAGGGAGTTCGAGATGAGCATGATGGGTGAGTTGCGGTTCTTCCTCGGGCTACAAATCAAGCAATCAAAGGAAGGAACATTTGTGCACCGAGGCTAAGTACACCAAGGACATCGTGAGGAAGTTCAAGATGGAGGACTCCAAGGCTATGACGACGCCGATGAGTACGACTACGGCTCTTGATGCGGACGAGGAAGGTGAACACGTGGACCGGAAGGAGTACGGAGCATGATCGGGTCACTCCTCTACTTGACGGCGACGAGGCCGGACATACGAGTTCTCGGTGTGTCCGTGCGCTCGTTTTCAAGCGTCTCCGAGGACTTCGCATCGGCAAGCGGTGAAGAGAATTTTCGGGTACTTGCGTCACACTCCCGACTTCGGCCTTTGGTACTCGCGTCCTCTTCTTTGGCGCTTCATGGTTTTTCGGACGCGGATTTTGCGGGTGTCGGTTGGATAGGAAGTCCACTTCTGGGACTTGCCAGTTTTTGGGTTCTTCTTTGGTGTCTTGGTCTTCCCGCAAGCAGTCGAGTGTTGCTCAATCCACGACCGAAGCCGAGTATGTTGCCGCTGCTAGTTGTTGCTCTCAACTTCTTTGGATCACCTACACCATGAGTGACTTTGGTGAGGAGTATACCCATGTCCCACTTCAATGTGATAGCACCAGTGCCATAAGCGTTGCAAAGAACCTAGTGCTCCATTCCAAAACCAAGCACATAGAAGTGAGGTACCACTTTCTGAGAGACAACGTTGAGAAAGGAAAGATAGCGTTGATCCATGTACCCACACATCACCAACTAGCCGATATTTTCACCAAACCCCTAGATCAAGCAACTTTCACTCGTTTGCGGGGGGAACTTGGTGTGTGTTTGATTTCTTGAGTTGGGTGTGTGGGAGCTCTCTTTTGCCGGTGGTGTCGAGCCCGTTTTGCCTCCCCTCGAGGAGTCAGTTTGTAGCATATGTATAGATTTCCTTTGTGCATTTCTTGCATTTGGCATGGCATATGTAACATGATGTATAGGCATCCTTGTATCTTAGATTGCATGCATTTGTATCATATGCATTGGTTAGGAAAGCTTCTCTCATATACATTGTTCACCATGGAATGAGATATATGTCTTTGTGAGCTTGTTTGGTATGCTATGGTTAGTTTGGCTTAGCTCTTGATGATCTTGATGAATAATCCATGGTTGATAGCTATGCTTTTGAAAAATGTCACATGTATGCTCTCTCATGTGTAAATGCCTTTACATGCTCTTGACATATTTTTGTGGCCTTGCTATGCTTAATTTGTGGTTGGATAGCTAGCGTATTGATCATATGGAGCCAAAGGCTCATTTGCCATCATGAATGTTTAGCCCTCTTGACTTATCTTGTGGAGGGGCATAAGTTCCTTTTTGTCGCAAAGACATTTCATGTACCATTTACAAATCTGAAAATGAAATGGAAAATGCTTGGAAAATATGTTCCCATGTCATACGTGCTGAATTTAATTTGCTTTGGGTGCTAAACCGTTGCATGATGCCTACCAATGAGAAGTCTCATACATAGAAGTAGGCACATGGCTAGGTGGCTTTGACATGACATGAGGTGCTTGTGGGTGTTTGTGATGGTCTTATGATTAGAATGGCTGTCCTAGCATGAAGTTTGTGTGGTTTTGCCATTTTGATATGCCTTGATCATGTTTAGGACTTCGCTCATGAGAGGCAAGTTTTTTGCAAAATTGCCAAAATCCATCTTAGCTTCGTCCAATGGTTGTGAAACTTGGTGATCATGTAGTTGAGATCGATACGAAGCCGTAGAGTATCTAACTTGCTCATTTGGACATGTGTAGCATTCTTTGTTGAATTTTGTCTATTTGAGAAGCTCTAGGTTGAAAGTTTTGCATTTTTGGCTTGATTCATGCATTGCCAACAAGGGGGAGAAGTTTGAGCTTGAAATGGCTTGTTGGACGTGTTTAGAAGGTTTTCAGGTGGTTTCGAGCCATTTCTGGGCTCTGTTGTGCACCGGTCTGACCGGTCAGGGTCACCGGTCTGACCGGTGTGAGTCTTTGAGGTTACTGTACACATGTTGCACACCGGTCGGCCGGTGGTGTTGACCGGTCGACCGATCGGGGGCTGTTTTGTTGCAGCTGCCCTGTTTCAAGTGGTGTCTTGCATGCATTCGTCCAGGGGGAGGTGCATTGGTTCAGGGGGAGCTTGCATGTGTGCAGGGGGAGCTCTTTGTGGTTGTTCGAGCATTGATTCGGTGGTTTGCGCTCTTTGTTTGAGCTTTGCTTTTGTCTCGGATGTGTCGAGCCGTTGCCCTTGCCTAAGGGGTCCGAGTCTTGTCTTCTTCAAGTGATCTTGCTCTTTTCCTTTGTTTGGCTTTCGATCGCTTGTTGGAGTTTCTTTTTGTTCGTTTCTTTTATTTTTCTTTTCTCTCTTGTTACTTTCATGTGGGTGTTGTCAATGCACTCATCAAGGGGGAGATTGAGGACCATGTGTGGTTCGAGGACCGGTGGATGGTCGCTTCCATGTGTGATGAGTGATTGACAACGTTGTGTGGACTGATTCTTGGCTAAGTATTGCAGGTGCAGGTTGCGGCTTGACTGGTGTTGGTGCAGGTGAAGAACAAGCGCGAAAGGTCGTCGCCGGTGAGGCCTCCGGGTGTGGAGAAGACAAGTAGGGCTGTGTTCAAGGGACCGGTGGCCGGCGGGGGTCAAGTGCGGGCCGCATGGTGGCATGAACAACAAGATGAAGTCATGGACGGTTTCTTGGTTGAGCCTCAAAACCAAGGTCGAGCCGAGGACTACGTGGGAGCCAAGTCATGAGTGGAGATTGGCGGAGGCTACACCGAGTTCGCGGGGTTTCCGGTGGTTCACCGAAAAACACCGGGTTCCTTGGTTGATCCACAAAGCCAAGACCGGAGAACCGAAGACGGAGGTGCGGCGGCACCGGAGCCGGTCCCGACCGGTGGGTCGGCCCGGTCGACCGGTGGGGGCCGGTCCGGCCGGTGAGGAGCACCCCGGTCGGCCGGTGTGCGACGATGCGGTCCCGGAATCTTCGAAGTGGAGGACACGCGCCGGATCGCATAGCTTGGGTCCAGGGAACGCGAGGGTGCGGTCGCCGGGCATCCGTCCGATGGTGAAGACATCAAGAATTCCAAATCCGCCCTTGAGGGGCTTGTATCCCTAGTTAGTAGAGAAGGGCGTTTTAGACATTCGGTTGCCTCCATATAACCCAAGAGGTCAGAGGATGGCAGCCAACTCTTGGAACCCTAGCTCATTAGTTTTCCTATTTTTTCCACCTATTTTCCTTAGGTTTTCCTTAGGACTAGCAAGAGAGCTTCACGGAGAGATCTTGTAGAGAGGGATGGATGATCGGGCGGCTTGCTAGACCTTGTACGAACCTTTGTTTCATGTATAGATGATTCGGCGTGGTTCCTCAAGGTTTGGATGTGTTTTCCCCGGTTGTTCTTGGTGGTGATTTTCGGAGCCCTCTCTCGGTGATTTCTTTGGGTTGTTTTCGGGGCCTTTCTCTTGGGGATTTGATGGGGGAAATTTGTGGGAACCCTTCGTGGTTCTTTGGGCTGTGATTCCCCTCCCAAATCCGTGAGTAAAGGTGCTCGATTTTGGGGGTTTCTTGAGTTCTTGGGTTGGAAGTGCTTTCGGCGGGATTTCTTCGATTCCTCCTTTTTGGACGAGTTTTGGTGGGATTAAACTTGGCTATGAACTCCTCATGAGGTGTTCATGATATCCCCAAAGTCTTGTTCAAGTCCGTGGAGGGATTCGGGAGATCGAGATTTGGATTTGGGGGAGTTGACCCGCGGGTGCTGTTCATCCCGAGCTGCCCAGGCTACACCGGTCTGACTGGTGCTCTTGATCGGTCTGACCGGTGCGAGCCCTTGTGGGTTTTTGCTCGGGTGAACGTCTTGGTGTGTTCGTTGTTGTCCCGTGTTGCTACTGTTTCGAGTTTGGGTCCGTTAGGTGGTCGGTTGGCTTGTTTGGTGCCTTGGGGGCTTTCAGGCTGCCATGGGTCTGACTGGTGTGTCTCACCGGTCTGACCGGTGTAGAGCCACTTAGTGGAAGTTGCTCAGTTTCACCAGCAGGGACCGGTCTGACCGGTGGTGCTCACTGGTCTGACCGGTGTGGGTCTGTAGACTCGAGGTTTGGTTTTTCCGCTGCGTTTCTCGGGTCGGAAGGTGGTGTGTTGGTTCCTAGGTCCAGTGGCACTCCAGTGGCTACGTGGGCTTGACCAACCTTGGTAGTGAGTCGGAGACGTGTGTTGGAAGCCGAGTTCATCTTGTAGGAGTTTCCATCTCCTTCGAGAAGAATTTTTATCGGTTCCCATTCACTCCCCCCCTCTCTGGTTCGCCGTATCGGTCCTTCAGGGGACCCTTTGAATATTTCCAAACCTCTGGCAATCCTGACATCCCTTGTAATACTCAAAGCAATCCTCTAATATCGTCGGCCAAAAGCACCCGGCTTGTCTAATAACCCATTTCATACGGTAGGCCGATTGGTGTGCTCCACATATCCCATCGTGCACTTCGCTCATCATGTTCTTGGCTTCTTCTGGACCCAGGCATCGTAACAATACCCCATCTAATGATTTATAGAACAAATTGTCATCCAGAAGAACGAATTTTATGGCTTTGTACCTGAGCTTCCTAGAGACCTTTCGGGATGGATCCCTCAAGTAATCAATGATCTCTTTCCTCCAATCACCTTCTGCGAGATCCGTCCCAGTGCACATACCTCTGCAGCAAACGCTTCTTGACTCTCTTTGTAACCAGAGGCGCTTTGAGCCAGCCTGTTTGCTTCTTCATTATGTTCCCTAGGAATATGCTGTAGAGTTACCAACGGGAAGCTCTTCAAGATTTCCCTGCATTCTTCGTAGTAACTCCTCAGCGCTTCACTTTTGCACTCGTATTGGCCGCTCAATTGCTTAATCACCAGCTCTGAATCTCCATAAACTTCAACTGAAACGGCCCCAGCTTCTCTCAAATATTGAAGCCCTCGAAGCAGTGCCTCGTACTCGGCCTGATTGTTTGTAACGATGGGGTCGTATAGGGATGGCAAATTCAAACATCTCACCCCTAGGTGAAATTAGTAGGATCCCTACTCCCCCACCTTTACCACATGATGATCCATCAAAAAATAAAGCCCAAGGGGTAATTTCAAGCAAATCAATTGACGGATCGCGATGTTCAGTTATAAAATCGGCAATGATCTGTCCCTTGATAGCCTTTGCCGATTCGAACTTTAACTCGAACTCTGATAAGGCCAAGATCCACTTGCCAATCCTGCCATTCAAAATTGGCATAGATAACATATGTTTTATTACGTCAAACTTGGAATACACAGTGCATTCGGCATTCAACAAGTAGTGCCGAAACTTTGTACACGAGTAGTACACGCACAGGCACAGCTTCTCTGTAGCCGAATACCTGGTCTCAGGATCAAGTAGTTTTCGGCTAAGATATGCTACTACATGCTCCTTTCCTTCGAATTCTTGAATAAGGGCCGATCCAATGGTTTGGGTATCGGCCGCCACGTACAACTTGAAAGGCTTATCCAGCTGAGGAGGGACCAACACTGGTGGCTCCTTCATGTACTGCTTGATCTCATCGAAAGCCTTTTGTTGTTCGTCGCCCCATGTGAACTTCTGATCTTTCTTCAGCTTCAGCAGTGGAGAGAATGGAAAAACCTTCTGTGACAATTTGAAATGAATCTTTTCACGAAATTAATTTTGCCGAGCAGCGATTGCAACTCCTTGAGATTAGTTGGAGGAACAACTTCATCGATGGCCTTCATGCTCTTCTTGCCAACTTCAATTCCCCCCTCGTGGACTAAAAATCCCAAGAACTCTCCAGCTGATACCCCAAAAGCGCACTTGTTTGGATTCATCTTTAAACCATGCTTCCGGGTGCACTCCAAGGTCTTCTTCACATCTTCCAAATGTGTGTCATGACTTAGGGACTTGATTACCACATCATCAATGTAGATTTCCACCACTTTGCCGATCAACTCGTGAAAAATGTAATTCATGGCTCGCTGATAAGTTGCACCGGCATTTTTTAACCCAAATGTCATGACTATCCATTCAAACAGGCCTATATGACCAGGACATCTGAAGGCCGTCTTCGATATATCCTCTATTGCCATGAAGATTTGGTTGTATCCCGCATTGCCGTCCATGAAACTGATCACTTTGTGTCCAGCTGCGGCGTCAATTAACAAATCGGCAATAGGCATGGGGTAACCATCCATCGGAGTAGCTCTGTTCAGGTCCCTGAAATCTATGCAGACCCTCATTTTTCCATTCTTCTTGTACACAGGGACAATGTTAGAAATCCACTCCGCATATCTGCATGGCCGAACGAAGTTTGCATCAAGTAATCTTTCAACTTCTTTCTTCACATCGGCCAATACCTCATCCTTGTAGATTTTCCGGGGTGGTTGCTTGTATGGTTTGAAACCAGATTTGATTGGCAACCGATGCTCAACGATAGAACGATCCAATCCAGGCATCTCCGAATAATCCCAGGCGAAGCAATCTTTGTATTCCTTGAGAAGCTTGATTAATTCCTCCCTGAAGTCTGGCTGCAAGTTTGCGCTGATGAACGTCGGCCTTGGCTTATCACCGCTTCCAATGTCAACCTCTTCTAATTTATCGGCCGACATAAATCCTCGCCCCAACTTGCCGTCAGTGCCATCTACGGGGTTCTCCATCAAAAATTACTATAAGAGCCGACTGCTTGAATCGGCTGTTGATCGCTGCTGACAGGTTCAACAGGACCTTCTCCCCAGTCTTTCCCTGAGAAACAATCAATACCTTGGTATTCCCAGAAGGCTGGTTCCACGTTTGCAACGCTTACGGAGTCATCTGCTTGGACAACCTCAATATCATCATCCACCCATTGGATGAGCTGCTGGTGCATGGTGGATGGGACACAGCAATTGGCATGAATCCAGTCCCGTCCAAGCAGTAGGCTGTAGGCTCCTTTACCTTCGATGACAAAGAAGGTAGTGAGCAGCGTCTTGGACCCGATCATCAGATCCACGTGAGCGCATCCCTTGGTATCTGAAGGATTCCCAGCGAAATCATTCAGTATTATGCTTGTAGGCGTCAGATCACTCGGGCCCATGCCAAGTTTCCTGAAGGTGGTGTACGGCATTACGTTGACTGCCGCTCCACCGTCGACAAACATCTTGGTCAATGGCTTGCCATTGACGTATCCTCTCAAGTACAGCGGCCTCATATGTCGATTTTTGGCCGGTTTGTCGAAGATTGCACGCTTGGCCGGCACCGCTATGTGCCATCATCCCCTCGACCTGCTCATCATCTAGGGACGCCTCTTCCTGCACAACCTGGTTAGCAGGAGCCATGAATTCGTTCGACAGAAAATATACCATGCATGTTGGAGCCGAACGCCTTGACCCTTCCGGTTGGTCCTTTGGACGCCACACCTGCTTTGTTTGGATCCCGGCCTGCCTCAGTTCACGGTTCCTCAAGCGTTGAACCCATCTCTTCTGACTTTTGCGTAGGCCAGGCGGGCACCATTGCCCCTTCTGCCAGATGTACTCGTCCTCATCCTCTTCTTGATCAGCCCACCTTAGATCAGCTTGCCGCTTCCTGGGGTGATCAATGATTTCAATTTTTTGGCGCCGATCCTCGTTAGGGTGGATCCTTCCAATTCTCTCATGGACGGATCAGCGATTGGCAGACTCCTGCCTGTACTCAAAATATCTGTCACTGCACTCAGGACAGTTCCTCAGTGTGGGCAGCTTCAAACCCTCGTTCCAACAGTTCCTGAAGAACGCACATCCCCAGTGCGCGCGCTCCTGCTCGCGCGTGTATTGCTCCTGGTCCCTTCTGTGCGCTTCGGCTTCGGCTCTGCGCTTCTCCTCCTCGTATCTTCGCTTCTGGTAGCGCTCTTTTTCCATCTGGCGCTCCCACTTGTTGAGGAGGATGCGCGTGGTCCCCCTGGGCTTGGCTCTGGATGATTCCCCGATTTCGATGTGGCTCTTGAGAATGCGGGGGGCTTCACCATGCACCTATTCCAGAGTTACTTGGCGCTCCGGGTCCACTGCTCCATCCTGTCTAGCCCTGGCTGAGGTCAAAACCTTGACCTTGCCCTTCTCCTCAGCCGTCACCATGTTGACAGAGAAGCCCACCATGTTCTGAGGGAAGGGGTGGCCATCCAGCTTCATCTTGTTGTAGAATTTGAGGTTGTCACACCCGATTTTCCGTAGAAAACCGAATGCATCTCATATGTGTGCCAGGATCACAATTTCACACATATGATAGACTCATGAGTGTAATATCACAAGACATTGCTCAAAACGTACAGAAAAGGTTTATTAACTTTTATTACACTCACGATGGTAGACACGAAGGTCTTTACACGAACAACGATAACTATGAAGACGCGACTCCATCTTCATCTTCCACGAGCATCCGACGGTTGATCGCATCCTCGAACTCCTTGTAGTCGGTGAAGTGCTCCACTCCGGGGTTCTTCTGCGAACGGCGTAAGCAAGGATGAGTACACTTATGGTTGGTACTCGGCAAGGCCACGGGAATAACCGGAAAGCAATATTAATCCATCTTTAAGTTCAATTAATCATGTGAGGGTCCGGGCCGCTCTTGGCCGTGAGCACGGCCGATCGATCGAGTTTTACACTCTGCGAGAGGTTGCACACTTTTCCCACGGCTCGCGTAAAAGTTCGAAGAACTTTGAACCCAACCACGCATGTCTTTGATCGAGCACAATACCACACTTCCGAGGTGTGATTGCATAGGGACGCTACGAAGCCTTTACAAAGATGTGCAAAAGCATCAACAACCCACGACGATTCTGACTCGGGGCGGACCATAACCCTCCCTAGTGGTCGGCACCTTAGCAAAGGTCGCTACCCCAAAAGAACCGGGCTATACCCCCGCAACCCGAGCCCCCCGTGTTCCTTTCGGATAGGGTCGTCAATACAATCGCACACCTAATTAATTGGCTAAGCCGAGCCATATGGATTGTGGTTGCCTTGTTTTCTGGGTGGTTCTCCATGTTCCGATTAATTTATAGTAATCTTGATTAAAGCATAGGTAGAAGGGTGGTTAGGGTCACTTGCCTTTCTCCAACGATAAGCTACTTTCCTTATCTGCAAAGCTCTGCACTTGAACTTCCTCGAACGGCGTGTTGGCTACGATCATGCAAGAAAAACATACAATAAATAAAACAATACATCAAACATTACCAAAAGGCTAAAACAAGCTTTTAGAAATGACGGGCTCGGAGAGACGATCGCATGGATACCAAGAACGCGTAAAACGGAGCTAGGATGAAAAAGATATGGCTGAAACAAGGTTCAGGGGCTAAATTGTGAATATCTGAAAGTATTAGGGGTTTTCTGCAAGATTTCAGGGACCTAAACATAAATATGTGTGAAACTAGAAGGTCTAACATGTAAAAGGTCAAAGGGTAGGCTATTAAACAGAAAACCTAAGAGATCAGGGGCCTAGACATAAAAGAAAGGACCTAGTTGTAAGGCTTTTATATAGGTGGAAGGGTATTTATGTAAATTACGGAATCTCGGGGTCCTTTGTGCAAAACTGCCAAGGCAGCCGGCGGGTGAGCTATGGTGGCGACACGTGGCGGCTTGTGGTTGGGCGGCGCCGCGCAAGCGATGACGCGGGCGTGACGTGGGCGATGACGTCGGTGGTGGACGGCGCGGTGCACCGGTCCACCGGTCCACCGTGGACCAAACCAAGGGTTACGAACCCCTTTTAATCTGGGCCACAGATTTCCATCGGACGGCCGCGGTGGCTTGCGGGCGACGAGCGGCGGCGGCGGACGGCGGCGGCGGCTCGCGGCGGCGGCGGCGGCGGCGCGCGGTGAGCCAAAGTCGCCCTCCCGGCCACCAAAATCGACGGGATCAGCGCGAAATTGAAGCCAAGAAGGAGAGAAACTCACCTATGCTCTTGAAGAGGCGGGTGAAACGGCGGCGAAGGAGATCGGGCAGTGGAGCTCCGGTGCGGGCGGCGCTCCGGCTCGGCCTGCGCATGCGCGAGGAGATGGCGGGGAGGTGGTGTGGGTGGAGCAGGGGTGATGCTGCCCCTTTATAGGGCGGAGAGGGAAGGGGAAAGGGCGCGGTGAGGCGGTGGCGCGGCGGTTCCGGCGGTGGCCGGTGCCATTAATGGCGGCGGCGCTCGGTGCGGCGGTTTCGGGGAGTGGAAGGGCGGGGCGGTGGAGTGGGGGCGGCGGCGGTGCCTTGATGGCGAGTGGAGGAGGCGGACGGGCGCGGGGGGCCGGGGGAGGCGGCGCGGGGTGCGGGAGCCGGCGGCGGCGCGGGGGGAAGAAAGGGGCGGCGGCGGCCGGAGAGGAAGAGGAAGAACCCGACAGGTGGGCCCCACCTGTCGGCGAGAGGGAGAGAGAGGAGAGGGGAGGCGGCGGAGCGGGCCGCGTGGGCCGGAAGCAGCTGTGGGCCGCGCTGAAAAAAAGAGGAAAAGGAGGGGAGGGTGAGGTGGGCCGCGGGTGGGTTTGGGCTGGTAGGTTAGTTTAGTTTTTTTTCTCTTCCTTTTCTTTTCAAATCCTTTTCAAACCAAATTCAAATTCAAATCTTTTTCATGTTTTCAAACTCAAATTTTAACACAAATTTACTCAACTATTTTAAGACTTTTAGAAAACCTTTTAAACCACTTTTCAAACATTAAATTCAAACTTTCATCATTTTTTTTTAATTCAAACTTTTACACCAATTTTACAATTATTTTTTTAAAGACTTTTCACAAAAATTTTTAAGACTTTTCACAAGTGTTTTTTTAAGACTTTTAAAATCACACCACAAACAAAACTCATGCATTTCAACATGATGCACAATCACTTGTTTGATTCTAATGATTAAATGTTGTTTAATTTGATTAGAGGCAAATTTATTTATTCAAATTTATTAAATCCTTAGAAAATAAAACTAAACCTTGTTTCTAGCAATATTTTATTGTGATGGAATTTTCGGGTGTTACAGAGGTGACCCTCCTGGATGGCTTTCTGGATCCTCATCCTGAAGACCCTGCAGTCGTTGATGGAGTGCGAATCCCTGTCGTGGAAGCCACAGTAACGTTTCCCCTTGACTCCATCGGGCCGAAGCATGGAATGCCCTTCAGGCAGTCTGATTCGGCCTTCCTTCACTAGGAGCTCAAACAGCTTGTCAGCCTTCGTGATATCGAAATCATAGGTGCCCTTGGTCTGTTTGACCCAGCGATTCATCGTTAAAGGCTCTTTCCCCCACATGATTTCGGGCGCGGCCACATCCGATTCATCATCGAATCCTCAATCAGGTCGGCCTTGTCCAAGAACTGGTTGTAGATGTCCGCCACGTCATGCTGCTTGCCAAACCTGGCATCCTTCTTGAAGCCATACGCCTGGTTGCTCATTAACGACAGCTTTTGAGACAGTTGTCCCATGTTTTCAACCTCCATGCCGAACAGCTTCTCACGCACGGCCAGCAGCATCCCGGCGACGGCCATATCGGCCAACTAGTCATCTGGCAAGTTGAGAGAGAAGCACATGCCCTTAACCTCCCTGAATCTCCTGAGAAATTCCAATGGCGTCTCGCTGTGTCTCTGTTTCAAGGTGGCAAGGTCGATCAGCTTCTTCTCTGAGCTGCCGCTGAAATAGTGGGCGTGGAATTTCCGTTCCAGGTCCTTCCATCTGCTAACTGACTCAGGAGGTAGGGACGAGAACCACTGGAATGATGGGCCTGTCAGTGACGCGGGGAAGTATCTGACCCTAAACGTTTCCTCAGCTGAGCATTCCCCGAGCTGCATCAGGTAACGAGCGATGTGCTCCACTGTGCTTGTGTCGTCTTGCCCGGAAAATTTCGTGAACTCCGTTGGAGGTTTCACCCTTGGCGGAAGGAGCACGTTGAAGTACCATTCTGGGAACGGCGGCTTGAAGGCAGGTCCCTGCATTTTTTGCTTGAGGCCGAACTGATTTTGCATCAACTCGGCCATCTTCCGCGCCAGGGCGTCGTCCTCTTGTGCGCCTGCAGCTGGCGCGTAACCTGGATGCGGGAAAGCGTCAAATGCCCCATAGTTTCCCACCTCGTGGTAGCCTCCGCCGTATAGGTTCCTCTGCAACCAGTTGTTTGCCGGAGCAATCCTGTGGCCGGAGGCGAGCGGGGCCCCAGGCGAGCCGAACGCTAGGTCTCCGTACGTGGGCTGGTACGGATTCGGCAATTGCACAGGTTGACCCGTGCTGCCCTGCGGTGGTGGCTGGATTGGCTGCCCTCCTGAGGCCTGCAGTGGGGGCTGAACTGGTTGACCCCCAGCGCCTTGCGGAGGGGGCTGGAAAGCTTGACTTCCGGCGCTCTGAGGAGGAGGCTGAATTGGCTGGCTCCGTAATGGTGGTTGAGAGCTTGACTCGCCCGGCTCCACGGTGCCCCCTTGGACGGGTGCCTTGCCTGAATGCTGCTCCATGCCGGGCCAAAGATAGCCACCATCATTTGCTGGAACGCACCAAGAAAAGCTTTGTGGTGCTTGCTCAACATGTAGTCCGCGCATTCCCGGAATGCTCGCATGCACTCCTCTCTCTCTGCTCGTGTCGTGGCGTCGCTCTCCCCTGGTAGCAATACCACCGGGCATCTCGTTCTTCGGGTACGGGACGCCACTTCGTTTTTCTTGAAGGACGAGCAGACATTTCTGCTGGAACTGTTCCACAGCATCCTGGAGCTGCTGCCGTTGTTCGGGAGAGAGGTCCTCAATGTTGACGTCCATGATGTCCGCGATTTCAGGCATCTTGATCTATTCGGCTGTGGTCCCACTGGGCGTGCCAAAAAGTGTGTTGACGCAAAATGTGCACCTAGCGCCAAACACACAGCAAGCCGAACAAGCTGGCTTCACACGCGCAAAGAGTCACGAGACGTGCCAGTCAATTTTTCCTGAAAATTAACAAAAGATAAAGTAGTTAGATACCAAAGCTTGGAACTTGCCGGGTGGTACCAGACAGTTCCATATTTACGGCTAAGAAGCCAGATGGGATGACACATAGCTATAGGAAGCTATCCGTCAATAAACTGAAAGCCATTCGGGAACTTATAAAAGAAAAGTAACATTGCCGAATAGATGACGTAAGCATGACAGCGATCGGTCTTTGTTTGAACAAAGATGCACATGCACGAGGCCATGACCGATCCCCATGATAATTAACATTAAATAAAGTAGAGCACGAACATAAACATGTAATAAACAAGCATGCATAGATCCAAAGCACTAGTTTACCACATGTCTAGGTACTTTAAAATCCGTCGGGTACGATGCCAAGCAAATCTATCCACCGCATGATACAACTTGCATGAAAATCGTACCACTTTCCACAAATAGATCTATCCACCGCATGATACAATCTAAATATGGAAAGCTAAAAGCATACGTTATTTAAAGCATGAACTACGCACGTGTTCTACTCGTGAAGAAACATAACCGAATACTGCTGAACAGCCGATTCGGGGTCCATGAAGAAGGAACGAACATTACCAAGCGAATAAATCTATCAGATTGATTTGAAATCTAATCCACCGGATGACTAGCTCCAAAGCAACCCAAAAACCTGCATCTACCGCATGATACTCAGTTCTTTCAAGATTTATACCAACATTGGCAAGCTTGAACCCGCAACACGTAACAACCTAGATCGATTCGGTTTCGGCTATCGGAAAGCACAAGATCCACGCGTTAAAACACGAACTCGACTCGTACAAGGATCACGAGAGGGAAAAAGCCGATCCAAATCTATCTAGATTGGGCAAAAGTGTGTTACATGAATCTAAACATAAAGTAAAAACTCAAAGTAACACGGGGTAACTTAATGAATCTATTGGATCTTGCCAAAATCCAATAGAGCCGATAACTAGCTTCAAGCTAGATCTTAGCCTACCGCATGGCTCATGACCTAACAAGAAACCCTCTTGAACCAAGCTTGAGTCTACCGCATGACACGAAGCATGGTAACAAGACTACTTGCATCAGATCTAAATCCACCGCATGATACTAGACATGATACAAGGTTGCCGGTACTCACGGAGGTCGACGGATCGATGAACCCTCTCAAAGAACTCGACGACACGACAAAAGGACTCTAGGGTTTGGCGTAAGGCCGGTTTGTGTTGAAGAATGATTGTATACATTACATACATTCAGGGCTCATATTTATACCCTGCCAAGTACAATCTCGAATGGATTCGCTGCCTAACTTATCTCTAAGCTTGATCGCCTATCCATCCATTCGCCCTTCCTGCTTGAGCCACGTCAACATCCAATCCCGCAAAATCAGCTCAACTGTTCCTCTACCGAACGGGAGCAGATAGCCGACCGCAGATCTCTTTGCCGAATATATCTGAAAAAATCCCTCCTTCCTCCGGACGGACTCCTCATCGAGCCGGACCCACAAGTCAGACTCCTTACCAAATTTTGGTGTTAACAATCAGCAGCGCCGCCCGCGTCCAGCGCCAGCTTGCCTTCTAGTACTGATGCTACTACTGAATACTGATCCTGTACTTACTAGGACAATTGCTGTTCTGATCTTCTATACACCGTGTTAGTGATGATGTTGCCTCATGACTACAGCCAACACATATATTCCCAAATTATTATGAAGTTGTAATCTTGTTATTTAGTTGATTTATAATATTTGTTAATTAAGACATGAGAGCATGGGTCCAATAATGTTCACGCTTTGCAAACGATTTTGTGTGTAACAATAATATCTACTGGCTTGGAGGCTTTAATTTGGAGCCGTCGAGCAATGATCCTTGTTGTTTAACTGAAATAATCCGATAACATATATATTAGCTGATGGAGGTATCAAGCATACATACGTTCCCGTGGTTGTTTCTCACTTTCTCTCCATCTTAACACTTATTTTCTCTCCTCCTTAACACTTATTTTCTCTCCGAGTAGGAGTCCGGTTCTCCGATTCTTAGTTTCTGGAGAAAACAATTCGAACCCTACTGATAATTAAACACATAATGTCGAAACTGTTGCGGCAGCTCCGGTGGAACGACTTCTCTAAAGCCGTTTTCGAAAATATATAACAAAATAGGTTCTCAAAATAGCCATGAGATCAAATATCCAAGGGAAATTTATCCCTCACAAACAACCTGTCACACCCGATTTTCCGTAGAAAACCGAATGCATCTCATATGTGTGCCAGGATCATAATTTCACACATATAATAGACTCATGAGTGTAATATCACAAGACATTGCTCAAAACGTACAAAAGGGTTTATTAACTTTATTACACTCACGAGGATAGACGCGAAGGTCTTTACACGAACAACGATAACTATGAAGACGCGACTCCATCCTCATCTTCCACAGGCTTCTGACTGGTTGATCGCATCCTCAGAACTCCTCGTAGTCGGTGAAGTACTCCACTCCGGATTCTTCTGCGAACGGCGTAAGCAAGGATGAGTACACTTATGGTTGGTACTCGGCAAGGCCACGGGAATAACGGAAAGCAATATTAATCCATCTTTAAGTTCAATTAATCATGTGAGGGTCCGGCCGCTCTTGACCGTGAGCACGGCCGATCGATCGGTTTTACACTCTGCGAGAGGTTGCACACTTTTCCCACGGTTCGCGTAAAAGTTCCAAAGAACTTTGAACCCAACCACGCATGTGCGATCGAGCACAATACCACACTTCCGAGGTGTGATTACATAGGGACGCTACGAAGCCTTTACAAAGATATGCAAAAGCATCAACAACCCACGACGATTCTGACTCGGGCGGACCATAACCCTCCCTAGTGGTCGGCACCTTAGCAAAGGCTGCTACCCCAAAAGAACCGAGGCTATACCCCCGCAACCCGGAGCCCCCTGTGTTCCTTTCGGATAGGGTCGTCAATACAATCGCACACCTAATTAATTGGCTAAGCCAGAGCCATATGGACTGTGGTTGCACTGTTTTCCTGGGTGGTTCTCCATGTTCCAATTAATTTATAGTGTTATTGATTAAAGCATAGGTAGAAGGGTGGTTAGGGTCACTTGCCTTTCTCCAACGATAAGGTACTCTCCTCTACTGCAAAGCTCTGCTCTTGAACTTCCTCGAACGGCGTGTTGGCTACGATCATGCAAGAAAACATACAATAAATAAAACAATACATCAAACATTACCAAAAGACTAAAACAAGCTTTTAGAAATGACGGGCTCGGAGAGACGATCACGTGGACACCAAGAACGCGTAAAACGGAGCTAGGATGGAAAAGTTATGGCTGAAACAAGATTCAGGGACTAAATTGTGAATATCTGAAAGTTTATGGAGTTTTCTACAAGATTTCAGGGACCTAACATAATTATGTATGAAACTAGGAGGTCTAACATGTAAAAGGTCAAAGGTGGGCTGCTGAACATGAAAACTATGAAGTTCAGGGTTCTAAACATAAGAAAAAGGACTTGTTTGGAAGGCTTTATATAGGTGGAAGGGCATATGTGTAATTTCCAGAAATGGGAGGGGCTTATTTGCAAAATTGCCTGGGCGGCCTGCGGGTGAACTGTGGTGGCGCCACGTGGCGGCTTGCGGTTGGCTGTGCTGACGTGAGCGTGACGCAAGGCCCGTGGACCGGCGCGGTGGACCCGGTCCACCGGTCCACCGTGGACCGATCAAGGGGGTATGCCCCCTTTCTGATCTGGGCCGTCCGCGCCGATCGGACGGCCCGGGTCGCGTCCGAGCGGCGGGCGGCGGCGGACGGCCGGCCGGCGGCGGCGGACGGCCGACCGGCGGCGGCGGCGGCGGCGGAGTTCGCCGGAGAAGGGTGAAATGGGCTCCCGTGCACCAAACTCGATGAGGATTGCACCAAAACGAAGAGGAGGGCGCAAAGAACTCACCAAGGGGCTTGAAGAGGTGGGAGAGGCGTCGGCGGAGTAGATCGGCGGCGAGGGGCGGCGGTGGCGGCGGTGCTCCGCGGCGGCGGCACGTGGAGAGGGAGGAGAGGAAGGGAGGGGTGCGGGAGATGCGGGGAGCTCGAGGGGGGCTTTATAGGTGAAGAGGGGAGGGGAGGGGGGCACGGCGGCGGTGGCGGGGGTCGGTGGCGGCCGGCGCCATTAATGGCGGCGGCGCTCGGTGGAGAGCGGTGGTGGGGCGGTTTTAGGGGAGGGGGAAGGGGTGAGGGCGGCGCGAGTGAGCGGCGGCGCATTGAAGGGGGAAGGGGAGGAGGCGCGAGGAGGCGGGGGACGGCGCGGGGGTGCGGCGGCCGGCGCGGGGAAGAAAGGGGAGGGGCGCGGCCGGAGGTAGGGGATGGCCCCGACGGTGGGCCCCACCTGTCGGTGGCTGCGTGAGAGAGAGAGGGAGGGGAGGCGGGCCGTGTGGGCCGGAAGCGGAGCTGGGCCGCGGTGGGTTGGGTAGATAGGTTTGTTGTTTTTTTTTTGTTTTTCTTTCTTTTTCAAATCAATTTCAAACCAATTTTTTTCAAACCATTTTTAAATCAAATATTTTACATATTTTCAAATTCAAATTTTATCACAAATTTCTCCAATTATTTTAAAGGCTTTTCACAAACCTTTTTAAATAACTTTTCAAACATTTTTTTTAAATTCAAACTTTCATTTTTCATTTTTTTTAATTCAAACTTTTACACCAATTTTCACAATTATTTTTTTAAGGACTGTTTCACAAAAATTTTTAAGACTTTTAAAACCACAACAACAAAACTCATGCATTTCAACATGATGCACAAACACTTGGGTGATTCTAATTATTAAATGATGTTTAATTTAATTAAAGGCAAATTTATTTATTCAAATTTATTAAATCCTTAGAAAATAAAACTAAACCATGTTGCTAACAATATTTTATTGTGATGGAATTTTCGGGTGTTACAAATCCTACCCCCTTAAAAAGAATCTCGTCCCGAGATTCGGAGGGATCGGAAAACAAGAGGAGGAGATACAAGAAGTCTTGAAAGATGACGGTTTACTACCACAGAGCTTATTCACTTCTCCTTCTTCTTCGGGCTTGTAGCGGCAAACTCAATCCTATCTCCTTGCGGTGTAGTTAAGAGCACCGACTTCTTGGCACACAAAATGATTCCATCATGCTTGCTTAACCAATCCATACCAAGGATCACATCTATTCCACTGGATGTTAGAATCACTAAGTCTGCTTCAAAATCTATCTCTCCGATCTTAAGATTGACCTGTGGGCATACATAGGTGGATTTCATTTCACCGTTTGGGGAACTAATTAGCAATTGTGTCTTCATGGAACTCCTGGGTACATCATGCTTTGTCACGAATTGTTCAGTAATAAATGAATGCGATGCCCCGGAATCAAATAAAACTGTTGCAGGTACAGAGTTGATAAGAAACGTACCAAGCACAACATCTTTGTCTCCTTGAGCTTCTTCAGCTGTCACATGGTTCACCCTACCATGCATATTGTTCTGTTGGCCTTTGTTATCTCTACGAGGTGTACGCATATTGCGGCGAGGGCAAATACTAGCATAGTGTCCCAATTCTCCGCAGTTGAAGCATCCACTGGGGTGAACTGGAGTAGTGTTCCTTACTGGTGCACCTGAGCGGTTCTGATGAGGATTTGGAGCCTGTGGTGTCATTGGGTTGGATTCTTCGGGTTCATCAAACGAACGATAGAACGGTTGATTCTGTCCATGGCTTCCGCCTTGTCCTCTAGAATGAAACTGAGAGCCTTGTGATGAGTCGTAACGAGGGCGGGTGTTACTGCTAGACTGACCCTGAGATTGAAACTTGCGCTTCTGTTCACGAAGTTCCTTGCGTTTATTCTCCAAGCCTATAGCCTTATTGAGCAACATCTGAAAGTTAAGAAAGGTGTGGCTCTGCAACTGATAATTAAGTGGACCTATCAATCCATCGAGAAAGCGTTCTTGTCTCTTTGCATCCGTGTTGACTTCATCTGGTGCATAGCGGGACAAATGAGTAAACTGATCCAGATACTCACTAACTGTCATGTTGCCTTGCTTTAGAGCTAGAAATTTCTTCTTCTTCAGCTTCTTCACACCAGCTGGGATGTGATGTGTACGAAAACTCTCCTGGAACTCCTGCCAGGTAATGGTGTCGGCAGCAGCATGTGCGACGGTGTAAGCATCCCACCAATCAGACGCTGCACCTTCCAGACGTCCTGAGGCATACAAAACCTTCTCACGATCATTACATTGGGTGATATTCAGCATCTTGTTGATGGTCTTGAGCCAATCATCGGCATCGAGGGGATCCACTGAATGAGAGTAAGTGGGCGGGTTGTGGCTCATGAATTCTCTATGCTTGTTCACTGGTGGTGGAGGTGGTGGGGGTCCTTGAGGTGGCGGGCGGATTCTGCTGTGCTCGTAGATTACGGGCCGGTGGCGGTGAGGTTCTGAATCAACTGCATCTGTTCCGTAAAGAACTGCTGCATCGTGGGATCCATTGTTAATTCTTGTGGTGGAGGAGGGAACTTGATTGAGCTGATTGACGATGTGAGCACGAACGGAATAACCTGTCCAGCTCCTAACCTGGTGTTTACCATTTGTTAGGGAAAAGGTATTTTCGATAAGATATTGAATTGATAAAGATGAAGAGAAAGGGCTAAGATTCAAATTTTAACTTTAATTATTTTATTGATGTATTTGTGGCCATCACTCCACAAAAACATCCCAATCATGTCAAAGATCCAAATCATGCATGTTTACAATCAACAAGCATTAACATCGCACGTCCTCACAAGAACGGCTCTATCGAAACGAAACTGACAAAAGGGGTAGGCAACCTAAGAAGCTATCCTAGATACACGGGTGGTAGTTCAAGGTGAAAGAACAAGAATCTAACTCAGTGTAGAAGAAAACAAAAGATATGATTTTGATAAAGAATAAAGAATAAAATATATTTTTTTAAGCGTAAATAAGATATTTTGAATGCTGGAAAGGCTTTCTAGATAAAGAGTCCTTAATATCGACCATTTCTATCTGAGGCTGCGTCCTACAGTCAGCATTGCTCTGATACCACTCTGTCACACCCGATTTTCCGTAGAAAACCGAATGCATCTCATATGTGTGCCAGGATCATAATTTCACACATATGATAGACTCATGAGTGTAATTGTAACACCCCAGGTGTTTATTAAAGATAACTAAATTAATTAGTTGCGTTAATCATGTTTAAATTGGCTCATAAACATGTTTGACATGTTTTGTCACAAATTTGCACAAAAGACCTTAGTCAAAATCCCAAATCACGGTCAAACCCTAGATCTCCTTTAAGGCTGAAATGGTTTTCTTGCGCGTTCTCCAAATTTCACTATAGAAGTTCAAAATCGGCCAATACGAAAGTTGTTCGTTATTTCCGGGAACACATTTTTTCGTAATTGGCGGACATTCCAATTTTGAGTGCAAATTGGCCAAAAACCAGTTTGACTGCGCTGTGAACAGTAATTCGAGCCGTGGAAAAACTGCAACTTTGGCCGACGTTCCCGGGCAAACGGTGGATCAAAACATATGTCGCCCTTTGGGAAAGTTGTAGATCTATGGCTCCTCTACAACTTTGCTTTTCGGAGATTTTCAACTTAGTTGGAACTTTTTGGAGTTATGCAATTTCGAAGCAGGCTAAATGGAACGAAAAGCGAACAGAGCGCTCGGCCCGGACTTTCGAGCCGCGCCGGCCACGTGCCGTGCACGCCTGTTCGGCGTACGGACGCCTCGGCGTATCCGTGGTGGACTCGCCCGCGCCGTGGGGGCTCCGAGAGGCCGGTGGACCGTGCGCCACGCCCGGCTAAGCCGCGGACCGGGCCGACTGCGCAGTCCGCCACGCGGCGCGCGGCGCCGTCAACACGATCCTGCCACTAGGCCTGTTGTTTTTATCCATTATCCACATTCAAATCCACACCCATCTCAAATGGAGAGGGTATGGGTAGAAAATAATTATCCATTGAAGAAATGGGTAGGGTGGGTGTGGGGAGGGTACAAATAATCCATTGGGTATGTATATAATCTAGTACAAAACTAATTATCCATTGGGTATGGGTGAGATTGGGGAGGGTAAGAAGTGGATAATAATTATTTGGATTTTGGTATGAGCGAGAGTGGATTTATCCATACCCTCCCCGGTGGCAGGCTTACCTGCCACCCCGTCCTCGTGTCGCCCTGCAGTCGCGCCAGCTCGTTCAGCGTGCGCTGGAAGTCCTCCTGGCCGCCAAATCGCAGGCACCTCTCCCTCTTTCGCAAGCAGGCCCGAGCCGGCGGCGCGCTGTCCACTCCGCCGTGCCTTGCTGCTTGCCGTTGTCGAGCCGGGCGCCCGCATCCAACCGGCCGACGGTCGGCCCTCTTCCCTTCCTCCTCTCGGTTCCCTACTCCTCCCCTCGACGCCTCCGCACCGCCTCCGGGCGCCGGGACGCGCCGGTGCCGGACCGGGGAGCGCGGCGGCGGCCGGTCTAGGACCAGCACGCCGCCGGCGCCCTTCGACCACATCTCTCCCCCATCCAAGCCCCAAAACGAGATCGTGGTGAGTCCCTCGTCACTCCCCACCACTTCCCCGGTCAATCTCGGCGACGAGCTCGCCGGATTTTGGTCCTCCCCGCCGGCCATGGCGCCCGAGGACTACATTGCTTCGATTTCAGTCTTTCCAGGGAGTTTTCCGTAATCCAGGGACCCCTGCGTAATTTCGGAAAATAAGTTCGAGGGCCTCCCCTGCAAATGTGTTATTAGGGTTACAGCAGCAACTTCGAAAAATCATTAAAAATCGTAGAAAAATCAGAAAAATGCAAAACCAATTTTTTTGGTTTCGTGGTGAAGAAATCTATCTTTTCTTGAAAACATGTATAGGGTTTTTCTGTACAGTTTTTGAAATAAAAATTAAAACTCAGTTTGGAGTGTTTTTAGTGTGATTTAAAATATACACATGCTACGAACTTGAATTTTGGATATGTTGCTCTTTATGGCATGTCTAGATCTGTGACAAAAATTTGCATGATTTTGATGTATATATTTTCAGTTATGATTTATTTAAGCTTTATGCTGGATTAAGTTTGATGCTTTTTATAGCCTCTTTAATGAACTTTTCTTTGAGCACAAGTGCACGCTAGGGCTTTACCTTGATGATTAGTACCTCTGGTGGAGTGGTTGTGATTTTAGGGAATTGTTTAATAGATGTTTTGGATTTAATCTTGTGTAGGAGCTTAAATTCAAAATCTGAAAAATAATTTGAATCTGCAACCATGCTTGTGTCAGAAGCTCATTTTTGGCATACATGACCTGTAGGAGAAAGTTGAGATCAAAAAGTTTATTAAATCTTTTTATATGAATTAATGGTGGTTTACTAGGCTGAAATTTGTCTTTTTCATATAAATTAATTTATAAATGATCTTAAGCCAAATTTTGGTTTGAGAGCTTAAATTAAGCATATGTTGCTGTGTGCAAAAGATTAGGCTCTTTGGAAGTGTTTTTGATTTAATTTGGGTTTATGGTAGAAAGGCTTGTTTTAAGTAATTAAAGAAAGAAATGGAAATTAAAAGTGCTAAATTGTGAAATCATTTTTGTTTCTGTTTTTATTAATTTAAACACACCCCCTTGCTGTTTGGTGAAGTTAAATAACTTAATTTGCTTATATATGCACAGTCACCATCAAGATTAACTTTAATTAATGCATATGCATGTATACGTATAGATTTACCGGACGGTACGTACACACTCACCCAGGAGGGAGACGGGACCATTGATGGTGAACCGAACCAGCTTGGTGTGCAGCAAGACCTGGACCAAAGTCCGGAAGAGCCAAAGGCTTGTTTTGGTGTAGAGTCGAGGAAGGCAAGCACCGGTGTCATCTAACCCATCTTTTATAAATTAAAATCATATCCTTTACTTTTTCAGTACTTTATTGCTTTACTTGTGCATTTAAGTTTCAAGAGTTGTTTTGAAACCTAGTTGCATGATCCTTAGGACTCCTATGCTCTTTTACTAGTATGTTAGGAACGCTAGTGCCATGCGCTAAGGATACGGTAGAAGTCGAGTAATGACTCATTGCTCGCGAGATATAGGATGCTTATGTTGGAATCATAAGTTGGTTAAATTGACTCGCTCATGTGGTAAGAGCAATGGGTTCGGTCTCGACCGAGTAGCATGGTGCTGGTCCTAAGCTATTGAACGTACCAAGTACTTGTCGGGAATGGGACCGGTAAGCCTAGTACCTTCTGAACCGGGGCGGGATCTTTCTAGCTACCCGCTTGGGATGTGTCTCGGGCTAGCTACCCGTGGTATAGTGTGTGAGTACGGGTCGGTCGGGTTAGACCCTCCGGATAACCGTGTACCCGCAGTTTGTAGCATCCGATCCTAAACGTGGGATGTTGGGAACCGCCTGGTTGGGGTAGACACCGCACTTGGTCTACCTTCTTCCGTGTATCTTGGGTTTACCTTGCAAGGATATAAATCGATCGATCGTCGGTCACTCGCCGTTATCCGAGTCGGCTTGACCACCTTGGCTACCCCATGTTTATTAATGGAACATTTTGGATTAATGTTGTTACTGTTTAATATTGTTTGCACAACATGCTTGTTTAGTACGGTGCTCACCTAGACCGATTAACATACTAGAATATGAGCTAAAACTTGAAAATAAGGATCCACCCTTAGTCGCTTTTGGCAAAACAAACCCAGCGGCCAAAAAGCCTTGCATGTCTAGCGGTACTTTATTTTTGTCGGGTAAGTCTTGCTGAGTATTAGTACTCAGCCTTGCTTAATTTGTGGTTTTCAGGTAATCCCATCTGGCCTGGTTCTATCCCAGATGGTTGGGAGCTTGAATGGGAGAACGATGATGAGGAGTGGTATGCATGGATGGCCTCCCGTGTGTATCATGCGCTAGTTTTATTTCCGTTGTTTAAACTCTGTTCATGTTTACTTTTATGTATGAAAAACCTGGTTTGTAACAATGTCGAACTTGTGAACCTTTTATGTAATGTAATGTTGTACTCTGGTCCCGCCTTCGTGTGGGCTTAGCGCATATCAGTGATCCTGTTGTATGTGATTTACCGGGCTTTACCCAGCGGAAGCGACTTAATAATTCTTTATTATTGCTTAATGGCCATGTGGACCGGCTTAGGCGATAATACGGAATTATTTTGGGCGGTTCTGTCACAATAATATCACAAGACATTGCTCAAAACGTACAAAAGGGTTTATTAACTTTATTACACTCACGAGGATAGACGCGAAGGTCTTTACACGAACAACGATAACTATGAAGACGCGACTCCATCTTCATCTTCCACAGGCTTCTGACTGGTTGATCGCATCCTCAGAACTCCTCGTAGTCGGTGAAGTACTCCACTCCGGATTCTTCTCTCGAACGGCGTAAGCAAGGATGAGTACACTTATGGTTGGTACTCGGCAAGGCCACGGGAATAACCGGAAAGCAATATTAATCCATCTTTAAGTTCAATTAATCATGTGAGGGTCCGGGCCGCTCTTGACCGTGAGCACGGCCGATCGATCGGCTTTACACTGCGAGAGGTTGCACACTTTTCCCACGGTTCGCGTAAAAGTTCCAAAGAACTTTGAACCCAACCACGCATGTCTTGATCGAGCACAATACCACACTTCCGAGGTGTGATTGCATAGGGACGCTACGAAGCCTTTACAAAGATATGCAAAAGCATCAACAACCCACGACGATTCTGACTCGGGGCGGACCATAACCCTCCCTAGTGGTCGGCACCTTAGCAAAGGTCGCTACCCCAAAAGAACCGGGCTATACCCCTACAACCCGGAGCCCCCTGTGTTCCTTTCGGATAGGGTCGTCAATACAATCGCACACCTAATTAATTGGCTAAGCCAGAGCCATATGGACTGTGGTTGCACTGTTTTCCTGGGTGGTTCTCCATGTTCCAATTAATTTATAGTGTTATTGATTAAAGCATAGGTAGAAGGGTGGTTAGGGTCACTTGCCTTTCTCCAACGATAAGGTACTCTCCTCTACTGCAAAGCTCTGCTCTTGAACTTCCTCGAACGGCGTGTTGGCTACGATCATGCAAGAAAACATACAATAAATAAAACAATACATCAAACATTACCAAAAGATTAAAACAAGCTTTTAGAAATGACGGGCTCGGAGAGACGATCGCGTGGACACCAAGAACGCGTAAAACGGAGCTAGGATGGAAAAGTTATGGCTGAAACAAGATTCAGGGACTAAATTGTGAATATCTGAAAGTTTATGGAGTTTTCTACAAGATTTCAGGGACCTAAACATAATTATGTGTGAAACTAGGAGGTCTAACATGTAAAAGGTCAAAGGTGGGCTGCTGAACATGAAAACTATGAAGTTCAGGGTTCTAAACATAAGAAAAAGGACTTGTTTGGAAGGCTTTATATAGGTGGAAGGGTATATTTGTAATTTCCAGAAATGGGGGGGGCTTATTTGCAAAATTGCCTGGGCGGCCTGCGGATGAGTTGTGGTGGCGCCACGTGGCGGCTTGCGGTTGGCTGTGCTGACGTGAGCGTGACGCAAACGCTGACGCAAGGCCCGTGGACCGGCGCGGTGGACCCGGTCCACCGGTCCACCGTGGACCGATCAAGGGGTATGCCCCCTTTCTGATCTGGGCCGTCCGCGCCGATCGGACGGCCGGGTCGCGTCCGAGCGGCGGGCGGCGGCGGACGGCCGGCCGGCGGCGGCGCCGGCGGCGGAGTTCGCCGGAGAAGGGTGAAATGGGCTCCTGTGCACCAAACTCGATGAGGAATTCACCAAAACGAAGAGGAGGGCGCAAAGAACTCACCAAGGGGCTTGAAGAGGTGGGAGAGGCGTCGGCGGAGTAGATCGGCGGCGAGGGGCGGCGGTGCTCCGCGGCGGCGGCACTGTGGAGAGGGAGGAGAGGAAGGGAGGGGTGCGGGAGATGCAGGAGCTCGAGGGGGGGCTTTATAGGTGAAGAGGGGAGGTGAGGGGGCACGGCCGAGGCGGTGGGCGGCGGTTGGTGGCGGCCGGCGCCATTAATGGCGGCGGCGCTCGGTGGAGAGCGGTGGTGGGGGCGGTTTCGGGGGAGGGGAAGGAGTGAGGCGGCGCGAGTGAGCGGCGGCGCATTGAAGGGGGAAGGGGAGGAGGCGCGAGGAGGCGGGGGACGGCGCGGGGTGCGGCGGCCGGCGCGGGGAAGAAAGGGGAGGGGCGCGACCGGAGGTAGGGGATGGCCACGACAGGTGGGTCCCACCTGTCGGTGGCTGCGTGAGAGAGAGAGGGTGGGGAGGCGAGCTGTGTGGGCCGGAAGCGGAGCTGGGCCGCGGTGGGTTGGGTAGATAGGTTTGTTGTTTTTTTGTTTTTCTTTCTTTTTCAAATCAATTTCAAACCAATTTTTTTTCAAGCCAGTTTAAATCAAATATTTTACATATTTTCAAATTCAAATTTTATCACAAATTTCTCCAATTATTTTAAAGGCTTTTCACAAACCCTTTTAAATAACTTTTCAAACATTTTTTTAATTCAAACTTTCATTTTACATTTTTTTAATTCAAACTTTTACACCAATTTTCACAATTATGTTTTTAAGGACTTTTTCACAAAAATTTTTAAGACTTTTAAAACCACAACAACAAAACTCATGCATTTCAACATGATGCACAAACACTTGGGTGATTCTAATTATTAAATGATATTTAATTTAATTAAAGGCAAATTTATTTATTCAAATTTATTAAATCCTTAGAAAATAAAACTAAACCATGTTGCTAACAATATTTTATTGTGATGGAATTTTCGGGTGTTACACAACCAAAGAATGATTTTGTATGACACACATTGCAAAAGTCGATTTAGTGTTCAGCATATCGCAAAAGTATAATTTGGTCTCCAACACATCCATAGACCATAGAGTAAACTACTTCTTTTTAGCTGGGAGGAAGGTTAAAAAGACCATATTTCCCACCCGTCATCTTCGCATTTCCTTCCTTTCTCTTCATCTTGTTTCCCCTCCGCGCCTTCTGTCTAGCCTCACTTCTCCCCCGCAATGTTGAGTTTACTGTTGTCCGCGACTTTTACTGCTCCCTGTCGATTCAACTCCTACAGCAGACCTACACACATGGGCGAGGCCCACCCAATGACCCAAACCTTATCACTTTGCACCGCTCTGTTGCTTCCTTGCTTCCCTCTCTTTCTCTCATTTTCTGTCGATCCACATGTGGTGACCGAGCCCCTCGCCGAAGCATGCGGCGACCATGGGATGCCCGGTGAGATCCCCTTGCCGAAGCAAGCGGCGCGCGGCAAGGGCGGGCTCAGTGAGCTCCCCGCGCCGGAGCATGCGACGAGCGCGTGAGGAGGCCGGTGAGCACTCATGCTAAACCCGCGGTGAGCGGCAGTGGGCCCCAACGAGGTCCCCGCGTGGGAGCCTGCGGTGGAGGTAGGGGCGGCACTGTCATTTCGAGGATGCAGCGTCGACTGCTCCATGATTTTCTTCTCCTTTTCTTTCCCAGGATTTTTTATAATAATTTTGTTCTCCATTTTTCTATCAAATATTTACTTTGAATGATTTGTTCCTAAGTTTTCATCCAAAATCTTTTATTTAATTTTTTGTGGAACTTTTTCTCACAACAAAATTTTCCACAAAGTTTTGGTTTCTTTAAAGTTTGTTTGTAATTTTTTGTTCTTTTTCTGAATAGTTTTCTCAAAAGTTTGCTTTAATTTTTCTGTCGAAATTTTCGTTTCCAAATCTTTTTTATTCTTTTTTCCTCTTTTTTAGGATTTTCTGAATTTTATTTTGTTCTAAACTTTTTTGAAAAAATCATTTCCGCAAAAAAATCATGTTTTCCACATAATTTCTTCAAAATATTATTTCCACAAACTTTTTTAGATTCTTTATGTTAAAAAGTTTCGTTGACAAATTTGGCTGCATTTTTTGTGCAAGATTTTGATAAATGTTTTGATCCAATTTTTTATAAAATATTTTTCCTGATTTTTCTTTTCCTACATTTTTCTCTTTTTTGAGAGAGCAGCAGCACTTGGGTGGGACCGTGTGCCAAAAGGAAAGGGAGGCACGGTCGGAGATCGATCGCACGAAGCTGAACTCTTGGGCGCCTGTAAACTTGAGGCCCACGTTCTCCCCATTGATGGTTATTTTTCTCAAGATCTGAAACCATGTTTGCATTCACTGATAAGAAGAAAATGAGTTACAAAATTACATACAAGCAGCCTAAGACTATCAGCACTTGTCATACTCATATCATCCATTAAAACAGAATATTCATGTCTAGTCATCGAGATTATCTTCTTTATATTCAATTCTTTCGCACTCGTCATCCTTTATATCTCCTACTCTATGTCCCGCATGTCATCCTCTCTCTCTCTCGGCGTCGCTGGACCCGACCATGGGTCCCATACTACCTCGGTCAGCGCGGCCAAGCCAACCTGACGGTGCCTGCGCAGCCCCAGCTGGCCAGCTCCGACATCGAGCTCAGAGGCGAATCTCGGAGCCCCAGGCCCAGTTCCGACATTAGCTCCCACGTCGACCTCGGAGTCTCTGCGCCGGCGAACTCCCACCAACGTCGGAATCTCCCCACGCTGGCAAGCTCTTGGCGGGAGCTCCATCCACGCGAGCACATCCCCGCACCCGCCGCCGCGGCATGCCCCTCCCCTCCACGCGAGCACTAAAAGTTCATTATATTTCCTTAGCTGAAAGAGAATCAACACACAAGTGTCAAGCAAGTAAGATTATGCTCTGCACAGTCCATACACAACCTAGTGTAACATGATCAGTGAACTAGTTTACAACAATTTAGTGTTTAATCTAACTTCACAACTACACTGGTCGCAACTTTTGACACACTGAAACAAAAAGGTATGCAACAAAATTGAAAATGCATCAAACAAAGAATGACAGAGAGAACAGAACCCAGTTGCAAATAAAGATGGAAACAAGAGCAGTGAGTTAAATTACGGAGAGTGAGCTGAGCATATCAAACAATAGGTACATAAGATTTTAACATTCCACATTTCTATCTTCTCTTTCTAGCCCAGTAAGAGACTCCAACCTACATTCCACATTTTTACCTACTACTATAGTGTATGCTCTGTACAGGCACCAAAGGCTAAACAAGTGAGGAACTTTTGATTACAGCTAACAGATAATAGAGCAAACAAAGCCACAATCATCACCAATATCCAAACATGTCACAATAAGCTGAAGAAACTAAGCACAATTAACTCTAGATCCAAGAAACTGAAAGATTGGTTCAGTTATAATCAGGCAAGTAATCTTAGATTACTACAGTTCTCAACCCATATAGCAAGTCTGCAGTTAGAGTACTACAGTTCTCAATGCATATGGTCATTGTCGGTGCTATCATGAGTGCACATACCCAGGGATGTACTGGCCTTGTCGGTGATGCAGCATAAACACATGGAACACAAATATGTGCATATATTGAGCATGACCAATTATTTTATAAACATGGATAGCCATTAGTGTTGGCAAAGAGCTCTACAATTGTATGCATGTTCAAACAGGAACATTTGATTCAGACAACTCAGGTTAATCAATTTATCTGCTACCTACAAAGTGATATGAAAGGCTGATTCCAGAAATGTAGATACAGTTATTAATGTCGCGACCTCTAGAAAAATTTTGTTTTGGTATACAAGATAGAATAAAAACGGGCAAAACGTGCCACCTCTGCCTCCAATTCGTACTGAAGCAGCAGGGGAGCTAGCGCTCAAGTCCCCACATGTTAATTAGGTGCAAAAAGTTTATGAAGACCAAATTAAGCTCCTGATGGCAAAGTTGCACTTGGCAGCTTCTTGACTCCTCGCCTTTGTGTGTGTGTCTCTCGCACGCAGCAGGCGGATGGAGTCAGTGAAGATGAGGCCGGCGAGCGGCGACGAAGTGAGAGTATAGGAGGATGGAGCTCGTCGGCAAGGGAGAGGGGGAGGAACGGGACGAGGTGGAGTGGCTGCACCGCACGGAGCGCAGAGCCAGCGGCGCGCGCTCGGTCTCATCTTCCGCGCCGGCTGTCGGAGAGGGGAGAAGGAGAGGGGGGAGCGGAAGGAGACTCACCGGAGAGAAACCGGTACGGGAGAAGCTCGTCGGCGGGGATGGTCGCCTGCGCACCGTGACCTCACGTCGCCGCTTCGTCGCCTCCCGCGCATCCTCCTTCTCGCGTCTTTGCCTCGCGTCGCGGCAGCCGGGCGATAGGGTTCGATCCAGTGGGGGCCGGGGGGACACGAGGTTGGATCTCACCGTGTGGGCTGGCTCGGGAATGAAACCGCCGTGGTTTTTTTGCTCTGCATCTGGATTGTTATCGGCCCACAAATATCCCCTGGATTGAGCCCATTCCAACACAACCTAACGAGGCCTTAGACTGACTCCAGCAGTGAAAGAGTTCCTCATCTGCAAAAATGGCTGAATGCGCCACGGGATCTGTCTGCAAAACAGAGCGCCTTCCAGCAGTTTCTCGCACCCGGCACTGCATACCGCCAAGCAGTTGACTCCCGCCGCTCCGCGGACGAGCAACAACAGCAACAGCGCGCTCCCTCGAGGCCACCGTAGGCCCTCGCTGGAAGGCGGCAACAGCTCCGCCGCGGGCCCTCGTCAGGCTCCTCCGCCGAGCTCGACATGGTGGCCGCCGCCGGAGCAGGGGAAAATGAGGGAGGGAACCGGATCTGCGTCGCCGCCGGCCGAATCGCTCGACATGGTGGCCGTCGCCGGAGCAGCGTCGGCAGTTGGTGGGTCGTGCTCCTCCATTGCGGCGGCCCCCGCTCTACCTCCGCCCCGTGGAGCTCGCGATGGACGAGGAGCTCGCTGCTCTCTGTCTCTCCCGGCGACGACGGTGAGCTCGCAGATCAACGCGCCGCGCTGAACACCCGACAGACGTGCTGCTCCTAGAGACCGCGCCGGGGAAGCCCGATCCGGGTCTGGTGAGTGCAGAGGAAGGTCGTCGGCGCCCGGATCTGCGTCGCGCCGAGCCTCCGCCCGCAGCCGTTTCGCCGAGCCTCTGCCCGCAGCCGTCTCGCCGAGCCTTGTCTGCAGCGCGCCGAGCCTTGTCTGCAGCGCCTCCAGTGGCGCAACACCATGCTCAGCTCGCCTAGCGCGCAGACGGCGAGGCAGGGGCGGCGCGGGGATGGAAGGAGGCGGCGACACGGGGACGCGAGGAGCGGAAGGCGGCAGCAGGCGTGGAGCGGTTGGGATGCAGCGTCCCCGGGGTTGCGCTACGGGGGAGGGGCTGCTGCATTTTGCAGCACGGGATGCAGCTGTTGCTGGAGCACCTACAGTAGCCTGAGCTGCTGCATTTTGGGGATGCAGCATGTGATACACATGCTGCTGGAGACAGTCTTAAGGAGGCGGAGACTTCCACCCAAAGTTTACTAGAGAAAGAACATTTAGTTATTAGACGGTGGGCAGGTCACGAGGTATATACTAAAGGAGTGTTTGGCTTGCGGCCACCACCCGCCACGCCACACTTGCCTCCACCACAGCCAGTGGCGGACATATCCTCCGCCACACTCAAAAACACTGTAGCGTGGCGAGAAGGCAGGTGGCGTGGCGGGTGACGGCCAGCAAGCAAACAGCCCCTAATTTTGATGTACGGATGAGTTTATGTTTGGCCACAATTATAATGTGATTTGTCAGAAGAAATGAAAACAATTAATCAATATAATTTAGATTGACCCATAACAATAAAAATAATTAATTGTAATAATATATTGAATAAATATTTTCTTTTTTCTTTCCTTCCTTTTCTATCTTTTTGCACAACAACCTTTTTTTTAATCTTTCTTCTCCTTCTTTTTTTATTCCTTTCTTTAGCTCCTCGTTATCTGTTGACTACTAGGTGATTTCCTCGCGTTGCTGCAGGATTTGAGAAAGTTTTTGGATGACATGCAGATGGCTCGTGTTTTATAAAAGAGTTGCAACTCGCAAACGGATTAGTGGAGTAAACAGAAGGAGACCCGTGGCAAATTATAGATGTGTGATACTCCCTCCGTATCGAAATACTTGTCGTTGTTGAATGTTTCTTCCAACTTTGACCATTTGTTTTATTCAAAATAAATTATCGCAAATCTGTAAAAGAGTAAGTCGAGCTTAAAATACCTACACATGTAGCAAGCAAAGTAAATGATACTTGCATAATTTTTTAATAAGATGAATGGTCAAAGTTGTTAAAAAAGTCAACAGTGACAAATATTTCGATACAAGGGAGGGAGTACAATGGAATATATTGAAAAAGCTAACAGAATCATCTCAACATGCCCGATCCACAACATGTTCGTGCAATAAACTAAGGGCATGTACAACAGTGTAGACATCTGCTGTCTTTGTGTTTTGCCATGTCATTTATAGACAACTAAACAGACGACTTGTACAATGGGTCGTCTGTTCCATGGTCTACACGATAATTAATGTAGGTATGGATTCACGATCAAATGTGAATAAGATCTTATATGTCATTTTGTTGCTTCTTCGATACAATCACGTGAGGAGTGTAATGTAATATTTTTATTTTATTTTTTACCTTCCTAGCCATCTAAACAGTTTCTCTTTGATTTCTAATTCTACTAAGGTTCATATTGTAAAAATGACAAGCATCTGTCCTTATCTGAATCCTTCCCCATCGACTGTCTTCTCTCTCTCAAATCAAATCTCAATCCCGTTCTCATCTCTCGAATTCTCTCCATATGGTGCGGCGAGCCGGCCGCATGCATCCAGGCATCCAGCGGGGCTTGACGGCGCCACATCCGGCGGCCGGCGTGACGCGTCTCGGTGTTGCGCGTAGCAGATCCTCTGCTGTTGTCGATGACGGGCAGCGGGTCGCACAACGCGCCCGAGCGCCGTCGTCTCGCGTTGGAGCACGAGCCACTGCCGTAGACGAACGAAGCGACGACAAGTCTCTCTTTCTTCAGTTAATGCACGCCACGGAGGACTATTTCGTTTACATGGACACAAATAGATGGCAGCTGTCTATCCTTTGTACATGCCCTAATGAGCTTATGCATATGAATGGAGTACGACGGCCGTGCAAAAAGCCGAACATGTGCATTGGTACCTCACCCTCAACAATTGCCGATGAGACCGACCGACGCGCATTGTCTTTTCAGATCACACATGCAGCCACCGCCGATGTTACTACCCAATGACCATCATGGGGTCGCTATAAGATTGGTCGGCCATGATGAGGCCAATCTGGAACACCAAGATGCCTGGTAAAGTGCAATTTTATGGCTGGCTGCTATATCATGGCCGTCTCAACACAAGGGCAAACATATGTACCGTAAAATATTTGTCAACGTGATGAGGCCAATTGTGAATTCTGTCCGGGAGTCTTGGGAACGGACGATCACATCTTTGTTCTTTGCCCACGTGCTCATGTGGTCCAGTCCAGGCTCAGCATCAACATTACTAGAACAATCGGCGCGCGATGTGCGCCCTATCAAAAGCCACCAATAGAAGTATAATAAAAACAACAACATAGAAAGAACGTGAACACATCAGTTATCTCAACCAATTTCATTAGACGCGATGGATTTAGCCCATGATACAGATTTGTCCACCATACAATTTCAACCGCCATCATACAATTTGAACCAATTTCACAGTTTGTCTATTGTCTTCAATTCTAGTCGAGAGTTCAGGTTAGTTCAGTTCAGAATCAATGCACCATGCCTGAAGCCGAACGCTCTGAAACAAATGGTGGGAGCTAGCAAGGTCCAAATGAAAGACGAATGAATCTTTTGAGCACTTCCAAGAAACTTTAAATTGAAATTGGCTATTCTTTCGCAAAGGAATCTTTAGACAGAAGCATACTACTTCTGAAACATACTTGTTGATTAGCCTGCTGGTTGATTGACAAAGTATAATATCATATGCAAGTTTTACAGGTTACCAAAGCTACATAATGTCTTTGCTCTTATTTTTTTACAAAGTTCTCAACTGGAATTTAAGAGACTGAACATTTCCAGTTTAATCAGGTCAAATGTTACATAATTGCTCTGATGGATGATGAACCTGAGTTGTTCCATCAACCCTTCACACTTTCCTGGATGGTACCTACAGGGATGGTAAAAAAACTAAAACAAACATCACAATCACTGGTTACAGAAGGCACACCCAGTGCTCTCTCATTGGCATTTAATAATGACTCAATGCTTTGAGAGACTCTCAGTTTAGATAAGAAACACAACAATTTCCTGACTTTGCTCACTACAGACTGCAACATGATTTGAGCAAAGCTCCTCAATTTGAGAAAACTGTTAATAATTTCTTTACATAGCAAAGAATTAGATAAGAATCTGGGGGGAAAAGCAATCTGCAAATTTATAAAGAGGGAAAAGATTATACTATTTTATCCTTTCAATTGTTCATTCAACCACTCTGGTTCACTGGACTATTACTAAGGTTCATGAATCCATCAATTTCACACAAAAAAAGTTTTGTTTTAAGTAATTGTGCACTTGTGATGCAGGTCATTGTGAAACATTTTTTTAGTAGCAGCAGAAGAGATAACTCATTGATTCCTATTTTAGGCAAGCACCCAAGTTGGGATAAATGGGAGCTCTGTTTAATGCCAGCCTGAAATAGACTTCATGAAAACAAAAGCTAAGGGACACCTAAATACATAAAGGATAGGACAATCGTAACTGAATTGAAAAATTGCAATATGGATTTTTTTCGGTAGCTATCTGAAATAATTATGCCCCAAGCATATGTTCCTACAAGCATTAAACTAATTGCCTATAAAATGATGTATATATTTATATGAAGTTATATCCCATACTCTACAAGCATTGGACTGAATCCAAAAACTGAAACATGCACTCATCTGTACTTCTCTAAAATTGACCAAAGCATATTATTTACCCCATGAGTACTTAACTGATTGCTCAAAAAAATCATCATATTGAATCTTGCCAGTAACATATACATGCTCATCATCGGAGTAGTGGGCAGTAATATATTTACCTGTCTAGGCGTCTTTCAGTGCAAGAACAGCCCAGGTGCATTTCAGATTTCACTCATTTCGGATTCTGCGAGCACGAAACATCATCACCTCTTTCAGTAAACATACTAATGTGCAATTATATGTACCACCAATACACAAATAAACTCAAATACTGACCTGCATGTTATATATAAATAGTGACATGTGTGTCATGATAAAGCTCACTCCATTCAACAAATGACATTTGATTGTATAGAACGATCTATGTGCTTTCCATCATGAAAATACTACTTCATTAGTAAATGACGCCTTCTATACATTGATAATTATGGTGGCCACAGTTTGATGGAGAATTTCCTCAATTGAAAGTCTTGCGCTGCTGAATCAATGAGAAAAGCTTCGAAATTGACACAACACCCTAATAGTCAAACATGAATTATTAGCCTTGTGTAGTACCTGAAGAAAACGGTGTATTTCATGGACGCCTAAGGGAACCAAACTTTACATCGAACTTGCTGCAATGTAACTAATCAAATCCAAGCTCTATACTTTCACCTAGTTGTTGTGCTCTATGGAAGACAGGTCCTATCGAGAAAAGTAAGCCGCACCAACTCCAACGCAAAGATATATGAGTTGCAATTAGGCATGGACAGTTTGGTTGTGCCTCTATTATCAGGGATTAGAAAAGACGGAAGTAGATTACCTCACCTCGCAAGTCTCCACAAAGTGCAGAGCTCCTTCCCCGGGAACTGCACGGGCACTCCATAGGCAGCCTAGACGAACGCGAGTAGGCGCGGCGCCGCGGAGCTCCATGGACGCCAGCCGTCCTCGTCCAGATCCGGGGTGGGAGCGGCCTGCTAGTGCCCGTCGCCGTTGATTCGCGGCCTCCGGAGATGGAGGCGCTGCTGCCGAAGCCCTGCCTGACGAACGCGAGTAGGCGTGGCACCGCGGAGCTCCATGGACACCGACCATCCTCGTCAAGATCCACGGTGGGAGTGGCCTGTAGGTGCCCGTCGCCACCGATTCGCGGGGTGGGGCATCGTCGCTAGGGAGCGGGCGGAGCTCCGGCTCGGGGAGGAGCACCGCGGTGGGGGAGGCGTAGGAGGGTCGCGCCGGATGCGGTGCCCCGCCGCCCGCCGAGTCCTCCATGGCCGTCGTCGCCGTTGACCCGCGTTGGCTTCGCCCCCGCGTGCTCGGCTCCATATCGCCTCCCCGCCGCCGTATCTCCGTGCGCGCCGCTCCATGGCCCGCGCGCTCGGCTCCATATCGCCTCCCCCCGCCGTATCTCCGTGCGCGCCGCTCCATGGCCGGCCGCCGTGAGCTGGGGAGGTGGTGGTGGCCCAGATGTAGGAGGATGAAGAGGCCGCTCATCACCGCTCTGGCCACCGAGAGGGTGGGCTGCGGGAGTGGCGACGGAGGAGGAGAGAAGTTGGGGAGAGAGTGTCCGAGGGTGGCGGCGGGGATGCCGGGGAGGAGGAGAGCAGGGGGCGGCGAGGGAGGGAAGTGAGGTAGGGTTCGGTGGGTTCCGGGGCCGGGGGGTATTAGGCGGGGGTAAGGTGGTGGGAGGGGTTCTTTCTAAAAGTGTCTCGGGGGTATTTGTAACCAACAATTTTCGCTTCTTCTCGTAGGAATAATATTTAGTTAGAGGGCTTTTGAGCAAATGTTTTGAACGCGGTTCTCCCGTTGTATGGACTTTTTGGGTGGTTTCGCTATTTCTTATAAACTGGATGGCCTTTTTGCAAAGACGCCAAACGCACGGCTGTGCGACACGTATGCCGTGGAATGCGGGGAGCGCGAGAAACCGCAGTGGCTTTTCATTTCTCTGATTGTTTCGGGTGCTCTCAAGTCACAAGTACCCCTGGCTCATTGGCTGCTCCCTACCTCTCCCTGACCAGACCCGTACCGACGTTACTCTTGTTCTCCTGTGGCGCATTTGGAAGGCTAGGAACGCAAAAATCTTTGAACAACTGGTTCTGCCACCTCCGGATGTGATACCTCGAGCCACAAAAGATTTGGACATCTGGTGTCATTGCAACAAGAAATATGGTTACGGCAGAGGGTGTGTTGCTCAAGATCGAGTCAAGTGCCCACAATGAACCAAAACACATTGATCACTCATATACATCACGAACGTCAAAACCAACAACAAACTTCTCAAGGCTTGCTAGAGTGAACCAAAATATTTTTCATGTATTTTTTATTATTTGGTTGATAAATGTGTATATATATTTAAAATGTATTTATTAATAGTTTCATCTATTATATAATTAATTATTGAATAAATATGGATGAACGTGATATTCTTAATGAGCTATCTCTATTATGTACTGATACTTTAGTCTTTACTTGATTTTGTAATTGTAGATTTCCAATAAAGAAAATTGGTAGATGTTGTCTTCCAAATCGACTAGATATCCGAATGCGTTTGCGAATTCGAGACATCCGTTTTGTATTCGTATTCGAGAATATTCGAATATGCGTACGTATTCAAGTAAAAATGTGGTAAAAAGTGTTATCCGAATCTGATCCGTTTCCATCCGTAGTATTAGTGTTTTAGTCTCCTCTCCATATCTTTGCCATTTTTCAAATTTGTATTTTAAATTTGAAGTTAAAGCAAATTTGTCCCTAGATATAATGATTTTCCTTTTCTTGTGTATTAAATCCCACCACCACCATCATGTCCAATCTTAGTGACCTTTATTCATCATTAGAATATGGTAACTAACCAGATGTGACTATTGCGCAGTACTTTCCTCTCACAACCAATCTGTCGTACAACTTCTTAAGCGGTATTTTTTGCTCTCACAACCAATATGTCAGTTTATGCATTTAAGACATGTCGAACACTTCCTAGGGGTGTTTAAAGCTGGTAACGGTTTGGTCCAAAACCAGTATTAAAAATTGAGGTAAAATTGAATCAATTTGAAGCTAGTTTTTTCACAGAACCTCAAACCACGAAAACGGTGAATCTATTTTTTTTGAAAAAAAATCACATGCGGATTAGATTTTGAAACGAAAAACATTCGATGAGAGTCTTTTTCCAACTAGTGTTGGTCGTGCTTCGTTACTAGACAAGCCACGCTTACCTCCACGCACACGTGGCATCCAACTAGTGGTCAAACTTAAAAATGGAGACGGAATCTGCTGAGGCCGGACTTTAATAACCACAGGAGGAGAGAAAAAAATCCACTACCGAAGGAAAGTGCAGCGACGGGGACTGGTCGAGTTTGCTTAGGCGCCAAGTCTCTCGACCCTTCCTTGCAAAGGCATAGGACCCGGTCCAGCGCACGCCTCACGTCACCTATTCACCTCACCGCACCCGGCTCACGTGAACCTCTCCCTCTGGCGGGCGGGCCCCAGCATAGCCAAACCCCGTGGACCGGCCGCGAGCCACCTAGAATCCGAGATATTTTCCAGTTGGGTGGGGCCCACGTAGCGCGCTAGTCAGGCCTATAAATACCCGGCGCACCGACTCCCGTCGGGCTTCCGATCCCTCTCTCTTTTCTTCCCCCCTACACATCGACGACTTTTCTTCTCGACCTCTCGCTAGTCTTCCCGACTCCGAAGCACACACTAGCCATCGAGATAGCGAACCCTAGGAACCCAGTGGCCATCTTTGGAGCGGCCATGACGGTGGATCATAATCAGGCCATGCCGATTCAGGCGCAGGCCCTGCCGCCCGGAAGGTGAGATCATCCTTGCAATCCCCCTGCGCTTTCTTCCGATGTGCTCGTCTTGCCGTTTGTTGCGGGGTTAGGGTTTGGGGATGCCGGATCCGGTGGGGGAACGGGTGCCCGACCATGGGGCTTGTTCGATTCGCTGGTGGGGGGTTTCTGATTAGGGTTCTGGACTGTTAAAATTGGTGTGGGATAGGCTGGTTCTATCGCCCCGTGGTGAGGGTTGTTGGATCTCTCGGTCAGATTGGGCCAGCCCGCCCCTCAATTGAGGGGATTAGGGTTTCGTATGGTGGCCAGTGTACTTGGGATCGGCCGTTTTGGTTATTAATTTGTAGGCTGAGCTTGATTTAGGAATTTCAGTTTGGGTGTGGTATTGGGGAGAAGGTGGGGAGAGCAATTGGGCTCTTAGATCTGTACTTGTATAGACTGTTAGCTGTTCCTTGCTGTGATAATTGTTGATTTGGTTAGCGTGGACAATAATATAGTCCTGGAAATTGTGGAAATCGCATGCTTGTGCTGCAAAAACTAGATTTGCTTGTAACATTTGGGTCCAGCTTAGATTTTTTGGGTTGTGAACTATTGTAAAGATAGATTTTTTGGGTTGTGAACTACGGTAAAGATAGGATTTGAACTTTGGGGTTAACATTGTTACTTAGTGTTGGGTGAGAGTGATAGATATGGTGTGTCATCTCCACAGAAACATGTGTACTATTTGACTCATGCCTGAACTTTTGTGCTAACTCTGTTTCTTCACCTTTTGTCTAATTGTTGTACTGTTAGTTTTTCTTTGTTATCCAGTCTCTGATATGTATTATGTCTGTCTGTGTTGTCTTTTCGGTAAATCTAGAACATTTGGAGCAGAGGGCAGTACTGTGGTGCTTGGTTTCGTCAGAACAATAGGTATGACTGCTTTGATCACCTCTCGTGAACAGGAAATATTGACTGCATGTGTCCGCCATGTTCCAACCCTGTAAAACCCAAGGACACAAATAACAGTTTGCGTTTCAGCAGGAGGCCGGGCTCTTTGCTCGAATGAGTACAAGCTCTCGGTCAAGCAGAAACCCCAGGGAGATGCGCCACCAATGGCCTCTAATCTGTGGTGTGTTTAACCGTTTTATGTCTGGCTGCTCTCTGTGCTAGAGCATAAGCGAGCTAGCAGTCCTTGACTGATGGTGTTGTTGTGACCAGCATTCGGTTAGTTTTGTCTTGTTCATCTCCTACATATTTTTACCTGCTAACTTTGTATGTGGAGTTGCCATGGTGCAATTGACTGAAGTAATATCTGTTGCTGCTAAGATGGTTTTGTCCTTAATGTGTTCGAAACTCAATTGTAGATTGTTTAATGAGTGAAATGCTATCTGTGCGTACGACTTCTGATCAAAACACAACTAACAGCGGGTTAGAAGCTAAATAAGTAAATAGTATCTGTTTCTGTGGAGATGATTGGCATGTAGGAACATCTGGGCATCTGTGGGTACCTGTGTGTGAAATAGTAACCTGTTTCTGTGGAGATGATTGTCATGTAGGAACATCTGGACATTTGTGGCTGGTAGTAGATTGAAGTAGTAACGTTGTTTCAATTTGGTTGAGCTTGCTCTCTACTTATTCATTAAACAGTCCCTGTTAGTCTTTTCTGTTTAACATGGTACATTTGTTGGGTCATTTTGTTTTATTGTGTACTTGTGCTTACAAATCTGACAGAGATACTAAAGTGTTTCTTGTCATTTAGCAGGAAGAAGCGTCCTCGCAGATCGCGTGATGGGCCGACCTCGGTGGCAGCTGTCATCCAGCGGTGGGCTGAGCACAACAAGCAGTTGGAGCACGATTCTGATGGCGCGAAGCGACCAAGGAAAGCTCCTGCTAAGGGTTCAAAGAAGGGCTGCATGAAGGGAAAAGGAGGGCCTGAGAATACGCACTGTGGATACCGCGGAGTGAGGCAGCGTACTTGGGGTAAGTGGGTTGCTGAAATCCGAGAGCCGAATCGGGTCAACAGACTCTGGCTGGGGACCTTCCCAACTGCAGAGGATGCAGCCAGGGCTTACGACGAGGCTGCCAGAGCGATGTATGGAGAACTCGCCCGCACGAACTTCCCCAGTCAGAAAGCAGTGGCCTCTAGCCAAGCTGCTCGGGTTCCAACCCCTGCCCAGGTTGCTCCAGCAGCTGTTGAAGGTGTTGTACCTAGCACATCATGTGAGTCAACGACAACATCAAATCACTCAGATGTTGCATCCAGCTCGAATAAGACGGAAGCATCTGACATGTCAAGCTCTGTGAAGGTGGAGTGCCCAGAAGCTGTGGGTGCTGGTTCACATAGGTCTGAGATGGTATCTGGCATTTCGCATCAGCATGAAGACAGTCATCCTAGTATCCAAGCTAGCACACCCAATTTAAGTGACAAGGAAGTATTCGAGCCACTTGAACCTATTGAAAACCTTCCAGAGGGTGATTTTGATGGTTTTGATATTGATGAGATGTTGAGAATGATGGAAGCTGATCCGCAGAATGAAGGTGGTGCTGGTGCTGGTGCTGGTGCTGGTGGCGGCATGGAGCAGACCTTCTTCTTTGATGGGTTGGATCCGAATCTACTGGAGAGCATGCTCCAGTCAGAGCCAGAGCCATACTCCCTATCTGAGGAACAGGACATGTTTCTTGCTGGCTTTGAAAGTCCTGGTTTTTTTGAGGGCCTGTAGTCAGGGAACTGATATCCGTTTGGCCTGCTCGCTGGTGATCTTCAGCCCCTTCCATTGCTCAGCTTGTGGAGGGTGAGGTGGTCAAGGCAGGTTCATTGGTGAAACTGATAAAAGCTGTGCCTCTAGTAATGAAAGCTAGGCTTTGTTACTTCTTTCTGTAAGGCATAGGAACTCAGTTTGAAGCATGATGAGACCCCATTGTTCTGTAAGGCCAGAAATGGTGATGTAAATAGTTCCCACCTTTTGGAAGGAAAGAACAAAGAAAAAAAAGCACATGCTTTGGTTTCGGACAGTTTATTGTCTCTTTATCCTTTAAGGTCGTCTGATATGACTATGAATGTTCGCTGAAAATAGTTTGATCTCTGCTCGTAGAGATCTGTATGATATTTTCAGAAAGAATCGCATAGTAATTTCTTTCAGTTACGATTTACCCTGCCGGATAAACGACAGCAATGACTGTAGTTTTCCTAATCCGCATAATCACATGCTGTGGCATACTTTAAGCGTATAATGCAATCAAGAATTGCAACAGTGGCATAAAGCCAGCGCCGCTTAAATGAAAACAAATCTGATCTTGTGCATTTTACTATTGCATAGCTCATATATGACAAATTACATTGTACAAATACTTGTCATCTAACTTCAGGAATCTAGGAGCCCAAGATGGCATCATCAGATCCTCGCGCATATCCGCTGGTCTCTTCGGCCACAGTCTCCCAACCATCCACAATTTTCTCCGCGTAGGCTGCCTGCGTCCAAACATACAGTATGAGCTTATTTGCAGGGGTTAACGAAACGGAACTGACAGACAGGGCTAACAAATACCCAACAGAACGCCTTGCTGGGTGGCTACTCGGCGAAGGCATTGAGTGTTTTGAGACTAACAACATTATCTAGAATAGCATCAGGGAAAACGATGAAATAACACAATGTTGAAGGCTTGAAGCTGTACCTGGCTTGCAACAAATCCTTTTAGCATGGCTAAGAAATCTTCTTTTCTTTCTCTGTCTAGTCGCTGGAGTTCACTTCTGTTATTTTCCTGTATATTATTTTGATAATGTACATCAGCAACAGCATGCAAAACATATAGAGGCAACCTTACAGTTGCAACATGACAAGCCAGAGGGAAACTTTTCTATAGTTAATTTGTTATTGCATATTGCGTTAACTAGAGCGTTCAGCATCAACGAAATATGATACATGCAAGGGCAGGATGTACATAGAAAGTAATTGAATCTCTCAAGCCTAGTCGGGAGTATATTGCACTCCATCAAATTTGATAATTATTGGCCTCTGGGCCACAGTTATGTGTCATATTTAAACACAAATGAACATAAAATGTCATGTAAGAATTGTGTACTTTGGTTGAATTGATGCAAACTAGTCCCTTCTGAATATTGGATTTCCACCAAAGTTCAATGATATTGTGGAACAACAGAGGAAAAATGCAGACATTTGAAAGCTGGCAGACAGAATCACTACTTCAAATTGATTTCATAAGAAAAAGGACATGAATGTAGCTAATGTTGCGTGAGGCTAGAGTAGTAATGGAGCAAGCAGTTAATGCTTCACCAGTTATCACTCTCATCATTGTTAACCAGCAATACTTTTGGACAAAATGAACTTTTGTTACCTTAATTCTCTCATACTCTCTTAAAGCACAGAACTTAGCATCTTCAGTAGCCCTGATTGTCTCCCTTAGCTCTTCAACTCTGCGAATCCTAGCTCTATCACCACCAAATATCTTTGAGGATGCAGCTTCGAGTTTCTCAATCCTTGACTGTAATGATGCCAAATCTGACATGAGCGTTTGTACAGTCAATAATGCACTTGCCCGATCAGACAATGCAGTGTGGACAGATAGCATTATGCTTAAATGTTCATGCAACGTATCCTGCCAAAAAGAAAGGAACAAAGTAAGATTGTAAAGCCAAAAGTTTTACTATAAGCCACTTTAAAGTAGAGATTATCGCTAATGTATTCAACAGGCCAGAAGTTCTACCAGATGTTTAACAGTTTGAGCATTCAGATCTCGGCATGCCCTGCTAGCTTTAACAGCTGCAGTGGCTACACATCTGCTGTCAGCTGCTCTTATCCTCTGTGAATCATACATTGCCTCCTCAGTCTCAAATTTTGTTAGTCTAACAAATGCAAGTCCAAGCGCTCCCATTGTTTCACCCATATCTTGTTGAGCCTTGACGAGTGCTTCTGCCTGCAGAGAAGACAGACAACTTGAAAAAATAGTTTCCTCCAAGACACCTTTAGTAATTTTCAGCATAAAACCAGTTCTCTGTACAAAAATCTCCCATCAACTAATGTTGCTTCACATTAACAAACACACAACATATTGATATACATGACAAATATGACCATGGGTAGAATCCTCTCATGCTATTCTGTACATGAAGAATATTACCATTGGTATAATCCTCTCATGCTATCGACTCGAGAATGTATCCCTTGTTAGAATATATTGATGTATTGCCCTATTACCCTTTCGAGAGTACTTTCTCTTTTCCCCCCTCTTTTGCTAGAACATGTTGGCCCATTATTTGAGTTCACCATGCCAATGTGTACCAAGTACAACATATCATATAACCCATGAGTATGAAACGTCATCAGGAGAAAATGAATTTCAACCATAGTTGAGTTAATTTAACATAAGCCATCAATTTACAGCATTTTGTACCCCCCCCCCTCTGATTAAACCAGTGCATAGACCAAACAAAGCATGTTTCATACACATTGGCATAACTTCTGTCAAGGCTACCAACATAAAAACAAATTATAAGCTCAGTGAGTGAACAGGAACATCAGGATGGTGGAATGATAAAGAAATTAAATGAAAGGTAAAACGAACAAACATAAAACATTACCCGCATTAAGATTTTTTGCATAAATGTATGTAATATTGTAAGTACTATCACAATGTCGCAATTAGATAAAAGTTATTTGATGGGTGTTTAGTGCCTCCAAAAACCTCTTGTAATGGCAAATGTCTATAGTCTCTAAAAAGGAAATAAGCTTAACACAACCTGCAGAGTAAGATACTGAAGGAGATTTATTGACCATACTCCTATGAAATACAATGTGTTTAGGGGGTGTTTGGGACTGCTCTGCTCCCGTTTTTCCAGCTCCGCTCCAGCTCCACGGTGCCAAACACATCTAGCTCCACGAACTCCGCTCCAAGAAAAACGTGGAGCTGGAGGTCAACTCCACGTTTTTCTTGGAGTACCTCAAGGGGTACTCCACCAACTCCACGTTTTTTATGGAGTAGCACCTGCTCCATGAACTCCACGGTGGAGCTGCTCCATGGTGGAGTTCGTGGAGCGGAGCTGGAAAAACGGGAGCTGAGCAGTCCCAAACACCCAGAATTGTAAAGTTTTTTTGATGGGGAGAGTTCATCTTCAACCGAGAGAATGAATCACCAGTTTAAAAACTCTCCACTAATTATTTATTAATTAGTAGTAGAATAGAAATCCACTGCCCCACTGATCAAAACTATGAGACACTGCATCCACTAGTTTTGGCATCTGAGGAGAAGAAATCACCTGTTGTGACGCACTGGTGAGATGCTGCTCCCATTCCTGCAGCTTCCCCTTCTTCTCCAGGAAGTCCCTATCCTCCTCCACCAGTGGTGGCTTCACGCCGCCCCAGTCAGTGACCACCGACTGCTTGAGCTCCTTGAATATCCTGAGCAGGTCCCTGCCGCCCTTGGCAGGTTGGACAACATCCTGCGGAGCAGTGACGGCCTCCTCCCCAGCAATGAGCTGGCGCGGCAGCCTTGCCGCCCCATCGAGCATCCGCGACGCAACATCAGTGCTGCCTGGAAGCGGCATCTTGCCCTCAGTCTGCAGGAAGACGCGCAGCTCGTCACTGGGCCCGATGGCAGGGTGCTCGGCGAGCCGCCACAGGTAACGCTCGAGCGCGGCACGGCGCTGCGCCACGAACTCGTCCTTCTGCATGACCTGGCTCTCGACGGTGTTCTTGTCGGGCCGCGGCGGCACGAAGTGGCCCCGGAAGGCCTCGGCGAGGCGGTCGGCGAGCGTGACGAAGTCCCGGAAGCGGCGGCGCACGGCGTGGCGGCGCTGGGCGGGGTCCCCGCGGCGGACGCTGGTGATGAGGTAGGACACGTAGGTGGGCGCGGATCCGGGGACGAGCGAGGTGGCGGCGGGCTCAGCCTCGGTCTCCGGGTCGGAGACTGCGAGCAGGGAGTACTCGGAGGCCGCCGCGCGCGCGGATCTTGGCGACGCGGAGGAGGGCGAGGAGGCGGAGCGCGGGGAGGAGGAGCCGGCGCCGGCTCCGGTGGCATCGGCGTAGGAGGGCGGGTCGACGAACGAGGAGGAAGAGGTCGGGGAGAGAGTGAAGGCGGCGGCGCGAGCAGGAGGGGAGCGGGGCGAGGCGGCGGAGGCGGAGGCGGAGGCGGAGGAGAGGAGGGGGTCGAAGGTGGAGGCGACGGATGCGTAGTCGGAGGCAGCGGCGAGGGGGAGGGACTCCATGTCGTCGTCGCCGGCGGCCGGCTCCGGCGGCGGCGCCGAGGACATCATGGTGAGGACCGGAGAGGGAGGGTAGGCGGAGCAGATGAGAGGTGAGCGGACAGCGGAGACGGCGGGCGGCGGGCTCCGGCGGTTTGTTGCGTGTGCGGTGACCGCACGGTTTGTTGGGATATGGACACGCTCACGTGGCCCCTCGTGCCAGCGTAGGATACCGTGCATTCAAGCAACAGGACCGTTTACTTCCCTACCGTGCAAGTTCAATAAACCACGGCGATGCCATTTTCTTCTACAAACCAGCTCTCATAAAACGGTCTGATTTGAAATTGAAAGGTGGAATTTAGTGTTCAACATTTTCCTTTTAAAAAATATGTATACACATATGGAAAATACTCCTCTTTCTCCTATCCAGATGATGGAAGAAAAATATCAAACGTTGGTAAAGAACAAAACTACTGCAGATATTTCACCTCGATTCCATTTTCGCACATGAGACAAAAGCAAGGAAAAAATATGCTACCATCCACATAACTTGCTATCAATCTTTTCTCATCATGAAAAATATCACTATGTCAATTTGTTCTCACTTACTTTGGTTTTCCACTCATTTTCGCAGAAAGCAAGATCCATAACCGTTGAAATAAAGCTTATGAACAAAGCATATTTTGTCGTGTCATTCAAAATTGTTGCGCTAGATGCTAGATGCATTTATACGTTGAAAGTGTTGGTTCTTTTACTTCTACACAGTTGCTGGTGTTGCTTTTGTTCACCTTAGTGTTGAATTGAAACACTCCATAGTAATAAGGGGAGAAGCGCAGATGCAAGGTAGTAGACTATATGTACATGTCGCATTATCAGACATGCAAACCATACAATCATCCTACATTGTAAAAAGTTGCACCTTCAAAATCAATTTTCAGACCATTCAAAAACACATAGGGATTGTGTGTGCAATGGTTAATCATTTATTTGTTTAGGGTAAAAAAAATAGAGCTCAAAGTCAGTAGATTCCTTCGAAAAACTATAGTTTCGTTTCTTTATCACGTGCCATCCATTGCAATTGCATATTTTCACCTCTATATTTATCATGTATTTATCTAAATTGTTATTATATATATTACTTCCATGTTAAAACTCTAGGGTAATATTAAAAACTTGGGAGGAAAAAATCAAATGGTAGTAGGTAAAAACAATGAGACCCTCCTTGAAGCCCAAAATTGTTGAATGTCATGTGAAAGGATCTCGATGTCGTCTAGAAGGGGTGAATAGGCACAACCTGAAAATCGCTACTTAAAACAATTTTATCAGTAAAGAGTGGATACTCTAGAGTTTTATTCCGGAACTTCCGAAGTCTCTGGAAAATCTCTGGAGTCTCTGGAAATACACTTGACGTAATGGAATTAACACACTACCTACAAAACTGGTGCCACCGGTTTTGCAAACCTGGTGCTATTGGATTTGTTCTGACAGTGAACCCCTGTCAAACATTTGTCTTTCCACACAGCTTGGTGACACCTGCACTCCACAAACACTAACAACCAAGTAGATCAACTAATATGACAATATCGAACTAAGATATGTAAAGCAACATAAATGCAAGCAAACCAACAAGAGACATGATGATTTGTTTCACCGAAGTTTGGATTCACCATAGTGTGAATCCTAATCTCCATTGGGTGCTTCTTCTACTGAAGTCGGATTGCACTCAACCCTTTCCCCGATCCACTAGATAGCTTCTTCCCTTTCACAGGCGAAGCAATACTTTCGCAATCTGTGCTCGAGCTCACCACACCTTGGTGGCTTGTGGGCGATGCCTAGCCATATAGGAGGCACACCTTCGAGAGTAACAAATGCTTCGCACAAGCTTAATAACGTCCAATAGTGCTCAAAGGATTTGAGTGCTCTCAAGTTGCTCTGGTTGCAAAGGTGTGACGCCCTAGGTTTTTAATTAGCATCATTACTGCTAATGACCGAAACAACCGAGTCAAACACTATTGACATGGTGTCGTATGGACCTCCCTGGGCCCACTACCTCGGTGGGTACCAGGACCGACTACTCAGTGGGCCCCTGGGACTACCCGGCTTGCGCTACACGACACCTGATGGCGTGGAGCACAAGGACTACGGAGGAGAAGTACTCGGTTAGGAAGCTGTACATGTCCTGCGTTGTATGGAAGACTCCTAGACGTACTCGACTAGTACTCTCTCCCTACTCCGACTTGTAACCCTGCCTCCCGGACTATATAAGGCGAGGCAGGGACCTTTCTCTAGCATCTCATTCAATCCACGGCGCACTATTACACCATCTTGTAATCGTGCCCAATCAATCCAGAGCTACGCAGCATACAGGACGTAGGGTATTACGCACCTCGCGGCCCGAACCTGTCTAAATTGTGTGCCACATGTCTCTTCCTTCGAGTTACCGATCTCGGCGAGGCCACATTCATCTACTTCGGGTACTCCCCTTAGTAGGTTGCCGGTCTAAAACACCGACAGCTGGCACGCCAGGTAGGGGATCTCGCCCGAGATCACATGGCGAACTCGACGGCTCCCGTCTACTTCAAGCCAACCGTCGCTTTCAACCGCGGCGACACCTTTGTGTTCGGCGCCTGGGTCTGCACTGCAGACGGCGCGGGCTCCTTCCAGCGCCGCCTAACCATGCCGCCCAACCCGAAGACCGGCTTCGTGACGCTTCCTGAAGTTGTCACAGGCGAACTCGCCGGCAAGTTCGGCGAAATTTCGCTCTTCAACCATCACGCTGACTTCGAGCTCGAGTCCGTTTCTAACCCGAACTCGACGTCTCCATGGGCCATCGCATGCGAGCCGGCTGCTCAGCCATCGCAGGCGGTCCCCTCACCTCGTGAGCGCTCCGCGCGTGGCTCCCGCACCCTCATCCGAGCCCGCACGGGGGCTCCCTCTTCGCGCCGGGCCGGCAAGGAGCCCGTACCCGAGTACAACTTGGACTCCGACACCGCCCCCGGCCACGCTTCGGACTCCAACCCTCTTTTCGAGTTCTACTCGAACCCCGCATACGAGTTCGACTTCGAGTCGGACCCTGAGGATCCCGAGTCCGAGGACAACTCCACTGAGCATCCCTTGTCAGGGCCGGCCTCTGGGCTGGTTATAACATCTACACCGGCCGGGAGATTCGTCTACTGGCCAGACCGCAAGCCTGCTGACCTGATAAGTGGAGACTCACGGTACGTCGCCTACATCGACTCTCTACCGTTCCAGGAGGGAACACCACTCGCCCGAGCTGACTCGAACACCCCAACTGAGGTGGCGGTCTCTGAGTCCAGCCTTGGCACCCCTGATCGCCAAGTCTTCATGACTGCCGGCGACACCCCAAGACCTTCAGGGACGGCTCAAGACAAGTACCTTGAAGACATCTCCTCTGATGAGCTCTCTACCGATGCTCCAACAAACGAGACCCCTGCAGACAGAGACGCTCGACGTGAGCATAACCGGAAGCGCAGCGAACGTCGCCGACGCCTCTGCGACAACTTCCCCGTCCGCAACCTTGCGGAAGCTCTCGAGGCGGTCGAGAGCAGAGTACACACTACCCCTGAGCAATGCCTCATGTCGATCACAGCGATCGCACGCCAGGCTCAGGGCATACGCGCTGGAGAGGTCATCGCCAAGCTCGCTGAAGACGCCTACTTCATGCGGGTCGACAAACCTCCTCCCGCCAGGCACCGCGACAACGAAGCCACAAGTCGCAGCGCCAACAACGGTCCCAACCATACTCGAGCTGAGCTCCCCGCTCAGCCCAACCGCACTCGCTCCAACGCCGGCGGACCCCCACAGGGTGGCAACAGCAACCGCGAAGTCGTCCCTCACCGTGCTCCGGCCGGCGGCGGCGGCCATGACCCTGACGGCGGCGGCGGCGGCGGCGGAAGCTCCAACCATGGAGCCAACAGGAGGGCTGGTGGCGGCGGCAGTCGTGGCGGCCGAGGCCACGCGAACAGCCACGCCTCTGGCGCCTCACAGGGCGGCTACAACACCCGCTAGAAGATTGAGGAGCTGCGGCGGAAGAAGTCGACCACCGCAGGCGACAACGACGGCTTCCCCGCCTTCTCACCTCGACTTCGCAACTTTCTCCTCCCCGACAAGTTCAAGCCTTTAGGGATCACCAAGTACGATGCGAAGCAGGACCCCATCCAATGGCTCAGGTGCTACGCCCTCTCCATCGAGAACGCTGGCGGCAACAACGACACCAAGTGCCTCTACTTCCCCTTCTGCCTGGACCAAGCTCCACTCACATGGCTCGAGTCGCTGGACAAGCACTCGATTGACAAGTGGGACCAGCTGAAGGAGCAGTTCACCAGCAACTTCGCGGGCGCCATGGGCCGATCGGGTACTCGCATGGACCTGGCCATGGTCAAGCAGGAACAAGGCGAGACCCTCCGCAAGTACATGCGTCGTTTCTTCGACAAGCGCGCTACCGTGGTCGACGTCACCGACAAGGAGGTCATCGACCTCTTCCAAGACGGCCTCTACCATCGCCGCACCTTTGAAGACTTCGGTCGTCGCCGCCCCAAGTCCATCCCGCACCTCAAGGACATGATCACGTCCTGGGCGGATGAAGAAGATAAGGCCAACGCCAAGTACGACGCCATCCATGGCAAGAACAAGCAGAACCAGGGCGGCAGCGGCGGCAACAACGGGAACCAGGGCGGTCGCAACAATAACAACAATAACAACTACTCGGGTCCCAACCGCAAGCGCAAGCCAGACAACACTATCGCGGCTATACAGCACCCTGCGAAGGAGAACTCGAAGAAGAACTTCGGCGGCTTGAAAGACCTGTTGAAGGAGAAGTGCCCGTGGCATCTGAACGGCAACCACACCACCGAGCAGTGCTACCAGCTCAGGCATGCACTCAAGGGTACACCAGAGCCACCGCACCCTCACGATAAAAAGGACAAGAAGAAGACCGACGGAGACAACGGCGACTTCCAGGAACCCGACAAGACCGTCAACGTCCTCTTCGGCGGACTACCCAGCAGGCGGGAGCAGAAGGCTACCCGTCGAGAAGTCATGAGCATTGAGCCAGCGGTTCCGACCCCTCTCAGGTGGTCGGAGGTACCCATCACCTTCTCACGCGTGGATCAATGGACCAGCTTCTCCGAACCAGGAAGGTTCCCCCTCGTCCTGAAGCCAATGGTCGCGGGCTCCAAGCTTAACAAGGTCCTCATCGACGGTGGAAGCGGGCTCAACGTCCTTTTCACCAAGACCTTGAAGAAGATGAAGCTCGACATCACCCACATGCTCACTAAGAGCAACACGCCCTTCTACGGCATCGTCCCCGGCAACGCGGCTATTCCACTGGGCTCAGTGGTCCTGCCAGTTACCTTCGGGGAATCTCGGGACAACTACCGTACCGAGTACATCAAGTTCGAAGTCGCGGACTTCGAGACTTCCTACCACGCCATCCTCGGCAGACCGGCCATTGCCAAGTTCATGGCGGTGCCCCACTACACCTACTTGGTACTCAAGATGCCAAGCCCAGCGGGTGTACTCTCTCTACAAGGGGACTTGAAGATCTCCCACGACTGCGACACAGAAGCCGTGGAGATCGCCTCTACGAATCAAGTACCCAACGCGATGATGGAGGTCTACGCCGCGTCGAAGAAGCTTGCTACAAGTGAACTCGACCTCCCGGAGAAGTCTGACAGCGCCAACAAGCCTCAGCCACCTGAGGAGGTTCTTGTCAAGACGACCGACCTCAGAACAGGCGACCCCAGCAAGACCACCATCATCGGGGCCGGCCTCGACCCCAAATAGGAAGGCGCGCCCATCAACTTCCTCCGGGCTAACCGCGACATCTTCGCGTGGAAGCCAGCGGACATGCCAGGAGTGCCCAGGGAGTTGATCGAGCACTGCCTCAACGTCGATCCTAAGGCCACCCCCAAGCGACAACACCTCCGACGCTTTGCCGACGACAGACGGGATGCCATCAAGAAGGAACTCGCCAAACTACTCGCGGGCCGCCTTCATCGGAGAAGTCTTCCATCTCGAGTGGCTCGCCAACCCCGTCCTCGTCCGCAAGAAGAACTCGAACGAGTGGAGGATGTGCGTCGACTACACCGACCTCAACAAGCACGCCCCAAGGACCCCTTCGGGTTGCCGCGGATTGATCAAGTCATCGACTCCACGGCGGGCCGCGACTCGCTCTGCTTCCTCGATCGCTACTCCGGTACCACCGGATCGCGATCAAGGAAGAAGACCGGGGAGAAGACCGCGTTCATCACCCCGTTTGGCGCGTCTTGCTACACGACCATGTCCTTCGGGTTGAAGAACGTCGGCGCCACCTACCAACGAGCTATCCGGGCACTGCTTCAAGAGGCAACTCAACAAGAACGTCAAAGCCTGCGTGGATGACGTGGTCGTCAAGACCAGAGACTCCAGTACCCTCATCGACGACCTTGAAGAGACTTTCGCATCCCTGCGCGAGTACCGCTGGAAGCTCAACCCGAACAAGTGCGTCTTCGGCGTACCTTCGGGCAAACTACTCGACTTCATCATCAGCCAGCACGGCATTGAAGCCAACCCCGAGAAGATCTCCGCCATCACCAGCATGAAAGCTCCCACGAGCATCAAAGACGTCCAGAAGCTGACCAGGTGCATGGCGGCACTGAACAGATTTATCTCGAAGCTTGGAGAGCGGGGGCTCCCCTTCTTCAAACTACTCAAACACCAAGAGAAGTTTGTCTGGACTCCAGAGGCGGATCAAGCCCTTGCCCAGCTCAAGGACTTCCTATCGAAGCCGCCGGTCCTCACGGCTCCCCGCAAAGGCGAGCAGCTACTGCTCTACCTCGCTGCGACTACTCACGTGGTCAGTACTGCCATCATCGTCGAGCGGCAAGAAGACGGCCACGCCTACCCAGTCCAGCGCCCAGTCTACTTCGTCAGCGAGGTTCTATCAGAGTCCAAGGCACGCTATCAGCTCGTGCAGAAGCTCCTGTACGCAGTACTCATCACCTCGCAAAAGCTACAACACTACTTCCAGGAGTACTCGATTTCCGTCGTCACCGACTACCCGCTCGGCGACATCCTGCGGAACCAGGATGCTGCTGGAAGAATCTCCAAGTGGGCAGTCAAGCTCGGCGCCCTCACCATCGACTTCAAGCCACGCACAGCCATCAAGTCGCAGGCGCTAATCGACTTCATGGCAGAGTGGCGGGAGAACCAACTACCTACTCCAACCGTGCGACCAGAGCATTGGGTGATGTATTTCAACGGCTCACTCAACCTCGAGGGCGCAGGTGCAGGGGTACTCCTGATCTCTCCAACGGGTGAACAACTCAAGTACGTCCTGCAGATCTTCTGGAAGGTCTCAAACAAGGAAGCCGAGTACGAAGCTCTCCTACATGGGCTCCGCCTCGCGGCTTCACTAGGCATCAAGCGGCTACTAGTCTACGGCGACTCCGCAGTGGTCATCAACCAAGTCAACAAGTCCTGGGACCGCAACAAGGAGAACATGGACGCCTACTGCCTAGAAGTCGGCAAGCTCGAGAACAAGTTCTACGGTCTCGAGTTCCACCACATCGTCCGCGACAACAACGTTGCAGCGGACGTTCTCTCGAAGCTCGGATCTACCCGCGCTCAAGTACCAGCGGGTGTCTTCGTTCACGAGCTTCACGCGCCATCCATCCCAGAGCCGGCGCCACCGACCACTGTCCCAGCACACCCACCAGCTGGACAGGAGGTCATGATGATCGACGTGGACTGGAGGCAACCCTTCATTTACTACCTCAGCGAGCAGAAGGTTCCCTCGGACAAGAACTCGGCTGAGCAGCTCATCCGCCGCGCCAAGTCCTACATCCTCGTCGGAGACAAGCTTTACAAGCGGGGCGCATCTTTTGGAGTACTCATGAAGTGCGTCCCTCGGCAAGAAGGCAAGGACATCTTGGAGGAGATCCACAAGGGCGTCTGTGGCAACCACGCGTCCTCCCGCACGCTGGTCAGCAAGGCCTTCCGGCGAGCTTTCTACTGGCCCTCAGCCCTAGGCGATGCCGAAGAACTCGTCAGAAGGTGCCAAGGCCGCCGCATTTCGCCAAGCGACAACATGTCCCGGCCTACAAGCTAGTCACCATACCGCCAACCCGGCCCTTTGCTCGTTGGGGGCTCGACATGATTGGGCCACCGCCAACCGCGCCGGTGGTTTCAACGAGTATTGGTGGCCATCGACAAGTTCACCAAGTGGATCGAGGTCAAGCCGGTCACATGCCCCAAGGGCGACGAGTACTCGACTTCTCGGATGAACTCGTGCATCGCTACGGACTACCCCACCGCATCATCACAGACCTGGGCTCCAACTTCAACAACCACCAGTTCTGGGAGTACTGCGTGAACAGCGGGATCGACGTCCGATACGTCTCAGTTGCCCATCCTCGGGCCAACGGACAAGTCGAGCGCGCCAACGGGATGGTGCTCGACGCTCTAAAGAAGCGGCTACACGATGCTGCTAACTCCAAAGGAGGCAAGTGGATCAAGGAACTACCCAACGCACTCTGGGGGCTACGTACTCAGCCATCCAAGCCAACGGGGCAATCCCCTTACTTCCTGGTCTACGGCTCCAAAGCAATCCTCCCTGCCGATGTCATATGGAACTCGCCAGCAATGGAGCATTACGACGAAGGCGTCTCTGAAGACAGCAGACGAGTTGACATCGACAGCCTCGAAGAAGCTCGCTGCGCTGCCCTCGTCCAATCAGCAAGGTACCTGGAGGGTATCCGACGCTACCACGATCGCAACGTTAAGGAACGCTCCTTCAACGTTGGTGATCTCGTCCTCCGTCGTATCCAGAACACGGAAGGACTACACAGGCTCAGCTCCCCCTAGGAAGGTCCCTTCACCGTGGCAAAGGTGGCCGGGCCGGGCTCCTACCGCCTCCCGGACACTTGAAGGCGAAGACATCAACAACTCGTGGAACGTCGACCGGCTCTGTCGGTTCTACGCCTAGTCTACACGACTACTCCGGGGTTCAAGTCTACACGACCGCATCAACACCCCTCTCGCCGTAAGCGGCCTCCGGTCCCCGGCTCCAGTCTCCGGACTTCTCCTTTCCAGAATCCAGCCCGCGCGGCTACCTACGGATCCTGGGCTGCGACGAGCGACAAAGGACTCTAGCAGTGGTCTACTAAGAGACCATGTACTCCAAGATCCAGCCTACACGGCTACTTACGGATCTACTGCTGTAAGCGGCTACTCGCCCTAGCACCACTTAGCTGTAAGCGGCCTCCGAGTCCAGGCGACTATCCTGTAACTACGGCCCTGGCCATCCAGGTGTACTTCTTCAGTAATAAAGTTTGATCGATTATCAACTTCTTTACTGTCTACTTCCCTCGACGGAACTACCACCGAGTACGACTACTCGCACCAACTCCACGATGGGGCTCTGCACTCTAAGATCGTGACTACGAGTACTCATTGATGGAACTTCTCTTTCATTAACACTTAAACAATTACATTGCAAATGTTTTTGTACACATACTACTGTGAGCTAACTATTACAGGGCTACTGGAGATTAAGCTTATCGGCTACTTGCTCCGCAATGGGCGCCATCTGCTCCAGCAGCTCCGCGTACTGCTCATCTGTACAGTTGGCGGCTACCCCGCCAGCGACTACTTCCACCGGTGCCTTCGGGAAGTAGGACTTCATGAAGGCCAAGACTTGCTTCGGGATCGACCTCGCCATATGCTTCACATAAGCCGCCAGCCGGCTGGGGGCTTCCCTGAGGCGATCCACGAGCGGAGCGATCTTGGGGCCGCCGGAATGAGGCACCAAGAGCCTTGCGATCGGCAGCGCGCGCTTCCTCAAGATCCTTCGGTGCGGGCCCGCGGCGCCTCGCAATCTTCATTCAACTTCTGCAACGATTTGTAGCAGTTGACGAGATCGCGGTCAGAAGCAATCCGAAGCTCCATGTGCTTCTCGCACTCGAAGGCAAGTTCTTTATAGTCGAGCTCGAGTACCTGGCGGGCCTCCTGCTCCCGGTAGAAGAGGTTCTTCATATCTGTCTCGGAGGTCCTCAACTGCTCCACCCGGGTCTCAAGCTCTGCAAGACAACAAGGCGCAGCGGGTCAGACTACCTCTCGACCTCCAACAACTACCCAACAAGTCAAGCGGCGTACCTTTGTTCTTGTTGCGGAGTGTCTTGTTCTTCCGCACCAAGTCGTCGCCCTTTGCCTGCAACTCCTGGACGTCATTATGATACTTGGCAAAAGCGGCGTCGAGCTTGGATTGCATGGCGGTCGCATGCTTCCGCGACTTCAAAAGCTGATCTTCCAGTGCCTCAGCCCGGAGCATCGCGTCGCCGAAGCCTTGCAACATGCTGGACTTCTCGCGGGACCTCTCCGCGACGTCCTGCACAGACAACACATGTCAATGAGTACTCAACAACAAAGGATTGACTACTCAGGAGTTCAGACTACTCACCTTTATCCATTGTTCCGCCTGGCGGATCGCCTCCAGATGCCTGGCTACCGTCGTCGGGTCCACCAAGTCGTCAGCCAGCAGCTCCACTCCGCCACGACTACTCGTGGCAGCTTCCGTCATCGGCGGAGAGCAGATGGGCTCTGCGTCCTGGATTTCTGGAGAACGGACCACTACTTCCAGAGCAACCTCTGGCGGCACGGCGGCCTCCTCTCCTCCGGTGGCCACGGCGATCTCCTCGACGGCCTCCTCCATTGGCTCGGGGGCTCCCTCAGCAGCCTCCGGCGCCTGTGGTGTCGACTTCTGCATGGGCACCGCTGCAGGGATGTCGCTCCCTTCGGCCTTGATCCCTGACAGGTGGTCAAGTTCATCAGCAACTACGACTACTCTATGGGGAATACCAAAGCCTCAGCAGAACACTTACCCTCGACAACGCTGGCCTCGGGCAACGCAACTCCAACAGCCGGCGCTTCGGATTCCGCCTGGGGGGCAGGAGTTGACTCCTCGACGGGCGACGCGACTTCTTCCTCCGCCACCGTCGTGGAGGGCTCAACTCCCTCCCAGGATAGGTCTGTTGATTTCCTGCAAAAGCATACAAAATTGGTTGTCATTCAAGCTCGACTACTACACCAAGTACTACTCGGGAAGACTCAGCACTTACAAACTTGACCGGACTATCGTCACGGCCGGGGCACCGAGGATGCTGGTAATGTCTACCGGTCCACCCTCGGCGGGCGCCTCCTCTTGCGCCTCTGCAGCCACTGCCTCCTCTGCAGCAACGGTAGCCGGTGCAGCGCCCTCCTGTGCTCCTGCGGCCGCCACCTCTTCGACGGCGGCGGCTGCGGGTTCCGTGCTCTCTTGATGAGCAGGGGGCTGGCGCTCCAACTGTGCTATGAGTTCTTCAACAGTGGGGGCTGGGCTACGACTCCCAACTGGCTCCCCCACTGTGTCCCACTCGCCTTCGTCGCCCTCCTCGACGAGCTCCGTCGGCGGCACCTCCTGCATACAAGGAAGATCAGTCATCAGCAAGTGAACTCGCACGACGGGTACTCGACTACACTAGTCAAGACATCCTACCTCTTGAGGCGTGGTCTCTGAGACCTTCAGCTTCTTCGTCACCCGCTTGCGGGCGGGGTTGCGCGGCTTCCGTGGCGGCGCAGCCAGACTAGCCTCCAGGCTAGCCGGCGGGTCTTGCACGAGGGATACATGAGGCAAGCCGGGACGGCTAAACCTCGACCGCAGCTGGAAGCAATCTTGCAGTGTCTCCTCGTCGTCGTCCTCCTCAGACGTGTCTTCTATGATGACGGTGTCATCGCCTTCGCCGACTTCCCGCCGCTCCTCGGCCTTGGTCTTTCCTCCCTCCGGAATCTCGATTCCCTAAGGAGGCGGCTGCGGCTCGGAGACGAACCTCTTCAAGTCGTCCTGCAAGGCACAAGACATCAGCGCGACTACTCACAAGCAATGACTACTTGACTAGGGGGTACGGATACTTACCTCCTTTGGCGGGCGCACGGCGGAGTACTCCTGGACGGGGCACGCCGTGTACGGCGGCATGTCCTTGAAGATGCGCGTCAGCCTCTCGATGATGTCGTCGTCGTCCATCTTGCCTCCGGGCATCCGCGACGTGTCGTCGTCGCCGGCGTACTCGAAGCCCAGGGTGTCGCGGGCCATCAGTGGCGGCACCCTCCGCTTCATGAAACTGAAGGCCACGTGCTCGGCCCTCAGTCTAGCTTCTTTGAGCACCTTGATGCGCGCCAGCAGCTCGGGGAGCTGGATCCCCTCCTGCATCGTGGGCTCCGTGTTCCACCAGTCCCGGTGCCTGGGCTGCCTTCCGCTCGGCTTCGGCAAGCCGGGGTGGTGGTTCGTGACGTAGAACCACCGCGCCTTCCAATCCTGGTTGGAGTCGATGAGCTTGTACGCGAGGTACTGCTCGGCGGTGTCCTCCCGCATTTGGATGCCGGCTCCTCCAACTACTTGAGGGTTGTTGGCGCTCGGCTGTGGCTTCACCCGGAAAAACTTCCGAAACAGGATCCAGTGGGGTTTGATCCCCAGGAACGCTTCGCTAAAGTGAATGAAGACGGCGGTATGGAATATACCGTTGGGGTTGAGATTGACGTACTCGACGCCGTAGTACCCGAGAAGACCCTTGAAGAAGTCGCTTGCAGGCAGTGCGAGTCCGCGCTCCGCGAAGCGCACGAACATTGGAATTTCATCTTCACTCTTCTCCATGGGGTACGGGTCTCCGGCGGCGGCCCTCCAACTATCCATCTCCTTCTCACGGATGAACCCGCTGTTGAGGAGGGCCAGCAGATCCTCCGTCTTCGTCTTCGACTTTTTCCACTCGCGGCTTGGATCTAGCCGCGGTGGAGACATCGGCGGCGCTGCTCCCGTGGCAGCGGCGGCGGCCTCGTCACGGCCCCTCTTTTTCCCAGCGGTCTTCGCGGACTTGGATGGTGAAGGCTTCACTCTCCAAGTACACGGCGTCTTCACGCGCATTCGCTCGGGGGCTACTCTGGAAGCTCTGGGTGGCGGCGCACTTGGATCTACTGCGGCGGCGGCGTGCGCTGGAGGTGGATCTGGCTCAGATCTATTCGAAATGGCTACAGCAGTGATGGGTGGAAAACCCTAAGGGTTTTGGTTTCTATTTATAAGCCAAAACGGCCCTTCAACGGGCAGACGAGTGAGTCCGCGCTCGGCTGACTCAGCGGCCGCGCGTGACTCTTCGCATTCTACTAATCGATGCACCTCACCTCGGGGTCTCGGTTACTTCTACTCGACTACCTGGGAAGCGACAAGACTCAGGAGCATCTCAGGACACATTCTTCAAGATGACCCTTCAATTCGAGAGGAAGTACTCGACTCAAGGCTCGGGGGCTCCGTGCCACGTGTCCTTCGGTTTTTTTCTCTCCTGATTTTTCGGGATTTTCTTGCCAAGACTTCAGGTGGACCCTCAGCCAGAGCCTACGGCTCAACCTAAGGCTCGGGGGCTACTCCATATGGAGTGCGATTTGCAATCGCACCTCCATATCGGCTTCGGCTTCAAGACAAGGCGGGCATTTTTTGAAAACCTTCGAGGGCAGCACTCGAGGACGCTTGGGACTACTCGAGAAGACTTCAAGATTGCTCAAACATCAGCTGGAGTACATTCCAGCCTCGGGATGCTTCGACTACTCTTGAGGACTTTTGACTTGTAGTACTCGGGGACGCCTGAGGACTACTCATTAAGGCAGTCAAGACTACTTGAAGCTATCCTTCTCGACTACAAAGTACTTGGGGGCTTGTCGTATGGACCTCCCTGGGCCCACTACCTCAGTGGGTACCAGGACCGACTACTCAGTGGGCCCCTGGAACTACCCGGCTTGCGCTACACGGCACCTGATGGCGTGGAGCACAAGGACTATGGAGGAGAAGTACTCGGTTAGGAAGGCCGTACATGTCTGCCACTGTATGGAAGACTCCTAGACGTACTCGACTAGTACTCTCTCCCTACTCCGACTTGTAACCCTGCTTCCCGGACTATATAAGGCGAGGCAGCGACCTTTCTCTAGCATCTCATTCGATCCACGGCGCACTATTACACCATCTTGTAATCGTGCCCAATCAATCCAGAGCTACGCAGCATACAGGACGTAGGGTATTACGCACCTCGCGGCCCGAACCTGTCTAAATTGTGTGCCACGTGTCTCTTCCTTCGAGTTACCGATCTCGGGGAGGCCACATTCATCTACTTCGGGTACTCCCCTTAGTAGGTTGCCGGTCTAAAACACGGACACATGGGTCAAACCTTGGTCAACATGGGTCATCACCTCGAAAACCTCGCCAACAATCACTAATGACCCTCTTGATCAAGTCAACACCCACTTGTGGTCAAACCTTGGTCAAAACCTCGGTCAAACCCCTTTGTCTTCGAACTTCCTCCGGAATTTTTGCCGCATTCTCCAAATTTCACCTAAACACTCCAAAATCTCCCAATATAAAAGTTATCTAGTTTTTCGAGGGACACAACTTTGCTTTTGGGTGGTAATGCAAATTTGGAGTGGAAATTGGTGAAAAACTTGGTCAACTGCAGCTGAGTACTATTCACCAGCATTATTCAAAGCTCGCCAGTAGTTTATGCGAAATCCATGGCCCAAAACCCCTTTGAGCCTTTCTAGAAATTGTAGAGGGTAGCTTGATCTACAACTTTTCTTATTTGCTCTTGGTACACTTTAGTTCAAAATCTTGGAGCTTTTCGCAGTCAAATAGGGCTAAAGTAAATACAAGAATTGGCGTCGCCGACACCCCGGAGCTCTAAAGCACGCCCGCGCACGCCGAACGCATGGCGCCTCCTTGCCCCGGCGTCCCCCCCATAACGAACGCGCGTCCCGAGGTCCTCCATTTCACCTGATCGCACGCAACCTGAGCCAAGGCCTTGGGGCTCGCGCGTTCGCCACACGCTGCCTTCGCTGCGCGTCATGCTGTCCAGGTGTGGAGAAGACAAGTAGGCTTCGTTCGAGGGACCCGGTGGCCAGCGGGGTCAAGTGCGGGTCGCATGTTGGCATGAACAGCAAGATGAAGTCATGGACGGTTTCTTTGTTGAGCCTCAAAACCAAGGTCGAGCCGGGACTACGTGGGAGCCAAATCATGAGTGGAGATTGGCGGAGGCTACACCGAGTTCGCAGGGTTTCCGGTGGTTCACCATAAAACCACTGGGTTCCTTGGTTGATCCATAAAGCCAAGACCGAAGAACCGAAGACGGTCTTTGCAACGAAGGTGCCGGACCGGGTCCCGACCGGGTGGGTCCCGGCCGGTGGGGAGCACCGGTCTGACCGGTGTGCGACGACGCAGTCCGGAATCTTCGAAGCGGAGGACACGCGTCGGGATCGCATGGCTTGCGTCGAGGCTACGCAGGGTGCGGTCGCCGGACATCCGTCCGATGGAGAAAGCTTCAAGTCTTCCAAAACCGCCCTTGAGGGGCTTGTATCCCTAGTTGTTAGAGAAGGGTATTTTAGACTTTTGGTTGCCTCCATATAACCCAAGAGGTGAGAGGATGGCAGCCAACTCTTGGAACCCTTGCTCATTTGTTTTCCCTTTTTTCCTTCCTATTTTCCTTAGGTTTTCCATAGGACTAGCAAGAGAGCTTCATGGAGAGATCTTGTTGAGAGGGATGGATGATCGGGCGGCTTGCTAGACCTTGTATGAACCTTTGTTTCATGTATAGATGATTCGGCGTGGTTCCTCAAGGTTTGGATGTGTTTTCCCCGGTTGTTCATGGTGGTGATTTTCGGAGCCCTCTCTTGGTGATTTCTTTGTGTTGTTTTCGGGACCTTTCTCTTGGGGATTTGATGGGGGAAATTTGTGGGAACCCTTCGTGGTTCTTTGGGCTGTGATTCCCCTCCCAAATCCGTGAGTAAAGGTGCTCGATTTTGGGGTTTCTTGAGTTCTTGGGTTGGAAGTGCTCTTGGCGGGATTTCCTTGATTCCTCCTTTTTGGACGAGTTTTGGTGGGATTAAACTTGGCTATGTACTCCTCATGAGGTGTTCCTAATATCCCCAAAGTCTTGTTCAAGTCCGTGGAGCGATTCGAGAGATCGAGGTTTGGATTTGGGGGAGTTGACCCGCGGGTGCTGTTCATCCCGAGCTGCCCAGGCTATATCGGTCTGACTGGTGCTCTTGACCGGTCTGACCGGTGCAACCCTTGGTGGGATTTTGCTCGGGTGAACGTCTTGGTGTGTTCGGTGATGTCCCGTGTTGCTGCTGTTTCGAGTTTGGGTCAGTTTGGTGGTCGGTTGCCCTGTTTGGTGCCTTGGGGGCTTTCAGGCTGTGATCGGTCTGACCGGTGTGTCTCACCGGTCTGACCGGTGTAGAGCCACTTAGTGAAAGTTGCTCAGTTTCACCAGCAGGGACCGGTATGACCGGTGTGGGCCTGAAGACTCGAGGTTTGCTGTTCCGCTGCGTTCTCGGGTCGGAAGGGTGTGTGTGTTGGTTCCTAGGTCCAGTGGCACTCCAGTGGCTACGTGGGCTTGGCCAACTTGGGTAGTGAGTCGGAGACGTGTGTTGGAAGCCGTGTTCATCTTGTAGGAGTTTCCATCTCCTTCGAGAAGAATTTTTATCAGCTCCCATTCACTCCCCCCTCTCTGGTTCGCCGTATCGGTCCTTCAGGCGGTCCGGACCCCCCTCCTCGCCTCACTCCTTCGCAGCGCAGCTCAGTTCCCCACCTCGCGCGCCCCTATAACATCCCCGGACCACTCCCCCGCGCGTGTGCGCCTGTCGCCGCCTCCCTATGTTTGTCACGCCTCGCCATTGGAGCGCCACCACAGAGCTCCCTCTTTCTCATGCAACCACGGCCTACCAACCCCTCGGGCGCCTCCTCTAGGACCCATAGAAGCTCGAGTCGCCACCCGCGCCCCGACACCTCCTCGTTGTCTCCGGAATTTCGGCTCGCGGCGGCCACCGCCACCGGGCGCCGCTGAGCCCCCTCGTCGGTCCTTCCTCCGCCCCGACCAAGCCCTCAAGCCGAGCCTAGGAGGCCCTCAGGCCATCCTCCGTCCTCTCCCGGTCGACCGTAGCCGCCGGCCTCGCCGGATTTCAGCGAGCCGCGCCGGCCACCTCCCAAGGGACCCAATTGCAAGCAATCAATTCTTTCCAGGGACCCAAGTGCAAAGCAAGGGCATTCCTGTAAGGTTTCGAAAATTTACAAGGACCTCCTTGTAAGATGTTTCTAAAATAATGTTTGCAGTGTTGCTGATTCTTGTAAAATCCGTAGAAAATTGTAGAAAAATCAGAAAAATGCAAACTCCATTTTGCTGGACTCCTGTGAGAAACACTACAACTTTTGTAAAGCATGACCATAGTTTTTCCTGATAGTTTTTCATGAAAAAATAGAAACCTGAAAAACCTAGATCTGTTGTATCTCAAAATCTTCAAGTGCTCTTTAGCTATTTTTTGGATATGTTGTGTGTTATGCCATGCATAGATCCTGTACCAAAAATTACAAAAAGTTACAGAGTAAATCTTGTTATATGATTTAATTTTGTGTTTATGTTGAATCTGTCCAAATGATTTTTGTAGCTAAAAATAATTAGATTTTTGTGCTCAACCTCTGCATGTCATCTTGTTATGCCAAATTGCACCACTGAGGGATTAATCACAATTGTATATTTGTCAGAAATATTTATTCTTGAAATATGCTTGTTTTTCTTTGTAAATGCATAATCCAAGATATATAGCAGCTCTAGGTGTATATGTTGCACTCCTAGCTTAGGTTTGGACCATAGGCTATGTATGAGAAAGTTGGGATCAATTTGATGCTTATTTATTTTTATATGCATTTCTTTTGTTGTGGTAGCTAGATTTTGTTATTTTCGGTATAATTAATTTCATGGATCTCCTAAGTGCGCATGTGTGTGCAGTAACTTTATATAGGTTTCTAGTGCTTCATAAATGAAGCGTCCCCTCATCAGAGGTGACTAAATGTGACACAAATACCAGTCCCAGGAGGCAGGTAACACATTTATTACAACAGGTGGAATCAGTCTTTTACATCACGGTGACACAGAGGGCACGGTAGTGCCAACGCTACAAGGAACAACACAAACGCTAACGACCACACTACAATAGCAAAGGCTTCCATAGCCTCCTCAGAGTACCACACCATGGAAGCTTTCGGTAGGGGCCCTGGGTACACAGGCACGGTTGGGTGTAGGGCAACGACCTACTCAACGTCTTCGGGAATGTAATCGGGATCCTCCTCTGTAAAATAGTTAGTAAAACAAGGGTGAGCACATACGTACTCAGCAAATCCAACCCCACCCGCGGAGGGGCTTATAAGCAGAATCATGCATAAGGTATAACCAGGATTAGGTTAAGGTTCATTTTGCAAACTTACTCATGCAGGGGTTCATTTCAAAATGGTTTTCGCAAATCATTTTCATAACCAAAGTGACTCGATTGTTTTAGGAAAAACCACTGCGGAACTACTGGACTTCCCGTCCGTCGTAGCCCAGGCACACAGCCACACACACTTCACCGGAAAACAACTCACGCTAGAAAACATCCCATCCCAAACACTAGATTTTGTGACCACACCGTGACTCGTCCAATACCGTGGACACGGCTATTCGAATAGGTTTGACACTCTGCAGAGGTTGTACATCTTTACCCACAAGTAGGGTGTAACATACCAGAAATTTGAGTGTTTTCCATGTGTGAAGTTTCGCAAAAATTTAAAACTTTTTGTTTGAACTTGTGTGCTACCAAATTTGAGCCCAATTTGCTAGCTTCCCATCCTAAATTCTCTCTAAAATAAAACCATATACAATTATTTTCAAATTATGGTAAAATACGTGATTTGGGTTTTATGGATCTTATTTGAATTTTAGTGAGTGTGGTTGAATTTGAAAGTATTCAAATTCAACCTATGGGTTAAATCCTAATTCAAAGCTAATTTCAAAACCTAGTTAACTAACATGGGCCAGCTAACTAATCCTGAAGTCTACCAGTGCGCCCTCATCTCTCGGCCCATGCACACCGAAGCACACCCCTTGGTTTTCAACCGGTCCATCAAGGCGGCCCATCCAGCCCAGCGTACCGCTGCATCCCTCTCACCTCACCGACAGGTGGGACTGTGGCCGCACACTGCTCTTCTTCCACCTCCCCGCCGCGCCGCGCCTCATCGCCACGCCGCACCGCACCACCTCGCGCCTGAGCCCGGGCCGCACCACCCTGACCCGCTGGCGCGCACGCCGAAAAGGTGGCCCGCACGCCGAGGTGGCCTACGCGTTATTCCCCCCCACGAAACCACGGATTTGCCCCTGGCAAATTTGGCCCGCCAACCTCACCTGCGTCCCGCGCCTTCGCCGCCAAGGCAAAGGAGGAGGAGACAGCCCTGGCCCACGCGATTCCCCTCTCCCCCACGTTCGCCTCGCGCGGCAAAACCCCCAGGCAAGGCCCTGGGGCAAACCAATTCAGTTCGGGGTCTTTTCCCCTTTGGCCGCTCTGTGCCGCCACCGAGAGGTGAGCAGGGGGGATGAAGGAGAAGGGAGGTAAACGGGAAGCCGTCACGTGCTTCACCACCGCGTCGTCTTGCCGGTGCAGAAGACCCTGGAGCCGGAGCTGAACGTGCGGCAGAGAAGGCCGTCCGCGAGCGGATGGGAGCCGGAGCAGAGGATCTAGACACGCCGCCGCCGAACTTCGTCGCCGTCGTCCACATCTACACCAGCGCGGCCGTCACTGCTTACGCCTACACCTCCGCCCCCTCGGTGAGCCCCGCCACTCGCCCTTCTTCTCCACCCGTGGGAGCGCGCCCCAGCGCCGCGCCGCCGGCCTTCGCGCCGTGCATCTCCGCTTGGATGCCAACGCGTCGTACCCAAGCATGTGCCGTCCCTTGCCACTCTAACCGTCCTGGCCTATCAGCTCCGCCTCGATGTTTTCCCTGTGCTGTTGCTCCTGGCCCAGGTTTCGTGCCGCGCAGGATGCCTAGCGCCGCCGCCGCGGATCACCCCAGACCCGCACCGGGCGACATCGCCCCACTCACCGCGACCCTGGCTCCCCAGCCTCGCGAGTGCTGGTTACCAGCGCTGTGGCCGAGAGCGTTCTGGCGAACGCATCCGTGCCCGGGACCGAGCACACCCGCGTGCTTGGCAACGATGGAGCGCCACACCCGTTGGCATCTCTTCCTGAACGAGTGCCTCTTGGAGTCGCCACGCGCTACGCCCTCGCTATCGCGCGCCGCTCCTCGCCGCTCCGACGCGTGCGCACCCCGGGCCGCACCGCGTCGCGCCGCACGCCTCGCGCGCGCCGCACCGCGCGCCGCTCTCGTGTTGTGGTCCGGCCTTCGCGCCGAGTTACTCTCCCTGCAGGTGAACGCGTCGCCGCCACCACCGTAGCCAAGCCTCGCCGCCGGCCAACTCCTGCCGCGCCGCCGCGTTCTTTGCGGCATTCCATCGAACACCTTGTGTGCGCCCCTCACCTCACCTGGCTGGAGCTACACACACTGACCCACACACACGCATGGCCACACGAGCCACAGAAGATCCCGCGGCCGCCAGGCGAGCGAACCCCAGAAGAGATCAAGGGTCGAATCTAGACTTTGCTAGCGAAAACCCTTGGGTGGGCCTGTGGTGGCTTGCCGCCCATTAAGGCCCGTTGAAGCCCAACTGACCCAGAGGTTTAACCGGCCGAACCATGGAAAGGAGTTCAGGGTGGCTCAGTAGACTTCAATCTCTGGACCAGATGTGCCAGATCTATTGGGCCGCTTTTGGCCCACTAACACCTTGGGCCCAACTTCGGCCCACTGAACCTGCTGACTGCTGACGTCAGCAATATTTTAATAAAATTGTTTTCTGATTTATAAAAGGTTTTAATAAATGTTTTATATATCCCCTTTCCTTCAAAAATTCATAACTAATTTTCCGGAGCTCCGAAAATTATGAAACCACTTGCGTTGGTTTCATAATTTTGAGACGCTCACTGCTATCCTGTCCTTCTCTGCTCTTGTCCTTGAACCGAGCCCCTTTTTGCCCCGTGTTCTTGGTGTAGGAATCGTGGCCGCAACCCGCCACTGAGCTAATGAGGGTCTGGGACGCCGGAGCCCCGCAACTAACCATTGGCGTGCCACGGACAGGAATCCTACCCCATTATCTCATCGCCTACCTTTTCTACACCTTTGCCTTCCCTCTTTGCTGCTCCGCGCATATCTGCTCTCGCTCTACTTTGCTTCGTGCTGTGAAGCGTGTACCGTGCCATGTGCTTGAAACCAGGATGTCGCACGTGATGGACGGCCGTGTCGTGAGCAGAGGCCTCTGCTTCACGCTCGGCAACCCCGAGTCGCAACCTAGCTGCCCTGCCATGGACATTGCCGCATCATCAGTACAAGCCTCGTAGCGCTCTTAAATGCACTCTACCTCTTCACCACCCGTTATCGGTCACAAGTTGATCCTTTCACATCCTCAGAGTTGTTGCCGCATATCTTGGCATGATAATGCCTTTTCTAGTTATCTTTGCTTCGCTCTGCTTTCATCACCCTTCGCGCTACCACTTTGATTATCCAAGAGCTAAAACCTAGCAAGTGCTTGATCTCAGCCTCTCCGCTTCCCTGCTTGCAGGCTCGTTTACCTAAGATCTTAGCCGTAAGACCCGTAAGCTAACTTTGAACTAACTCTAGATCCTACCCTGTTTTCTAGGATATAAAAACTAGTTGCTTAAACTACTTTTGTTTTAAAACCAGTTGCTCTATTTTCATTAATTAAACCAGTGCTGCTTGTATTTACTCTGGAGTTTATTTGGATCTTCTAAATTGGTTCTTATTGATGTTTTTGCATTAGATGAATGCTCGTTATTTATTTCCTCATCGTATCTCGTGTAGGCTTGTGCTCTTGTTGAAGACCCGAGCTGCGACGTCTGAGGAGACGCGACTACCCCGACTTTGCCCGAGAGGACGCTCAACCTCTACTACTCTACGACGACTACCGCGCAGGTGTCATGTCACTCCCAACCATGTAGAACCCATGCATGCTATTAGTTGCTAGTGCTATATTTATGTTACTTGATTTGATGGATTGCATAGCCATTTGATTAGCCTTGCCTTGATATTTGATATATCCTGCTTCCTTGCTTTACCTACCTCGGGGCTAGCTACAGACCCCTAGCTAGTCCCATATACTTACTATCCATACTTTCGTTGCTTGATTATGGATGGTTCTCTGGGTTTGGACTGAGATGTGGGAGATCTCGGCGTGTTCTAGCGTGAGTTCTGGGTGTGTTCTTCCTTGTCGTGTTTCTGGCGGGAGCGAGCCGTTTGGTTACTTGAGAACGCCTACCTCGGGGAGATGCGATCTGGCCTCTCGCCCGAGCGGCGTGTCGGACGGGATGGAGATGGCGAGTGCTTGCTCTCGACCCTTAAGGACCGATCGTCAGATGACCTTGCTTCAGTGGACTTTTACCGTACAAACCGCCCGCCTTGTATTGGGCGGGGGTGCGGGGTGAGACTCGTAGTGGATAGCACCCCTCCTGTAGGCGGATCGGTGTGATCGTGTCGGGAGACGGCTCTTTCCTCCTTAGAAGACTTCGCCCCGGCGAGGCCGGGGGAAGGGTTCCACGGCTTCGAGGGACCTCTCGGCGCCGCGTATGAGCTCTACGGCGGAGGGCGCGCCGGACTCGGAGACGCGGAGGGTACTATCCACTTACTTGGACTCCAGCCGTATGGTAGGGTTTGGGACGGCGGCCACCGTTTCCGGCTCTACTCGGGCGGGTACAGTTGTACAACCTCTGCAGAGTGTTTAAACCTATAGCTATAGTCCGTGTCCACTGGTTATGGACAGTCCTCTGATCTCTCACCTGGCTAGACTCTTTTCTTGTGTTTCTTCTCTCCCCCGAGTGTGTGAGCCCGGCCTGTGGCCGTTGAGATGTGGGGATAGGAGCAGGTGGGCCCCACATCGCAGATGAGAGTTGGAAGTTGGATCGTGGTTGTGATTCAGTGCTTTGGTGTGGACATCCTTGTTGAGGGGTGCGGACCCCGGAAGTGTGGACCTCAGAGGTGTGGACCTCGGAGGTGTGGACCTCCCGGAGGTGTGGACCTCGCTGCTTTCTGCATACCTTGATTGTTGCTACCGCACTGCTGCGTGCATAACTTTCTACAGCCCAATATAGGTTTTATCCATGCATGCTAGATTCAACCATCGCTTTTGCTCTTTGTTGGGAAGCTGACATGACCTACCCGCTTATCGGGTAGATGCTGGCATTTCAGACTCAGTGACCGTCTACGACTACAACCTCTGTGACGAAGGTGTGAAGACTAGAGCTGGTCCTACGCTCGAGTTTGCCTATGGAGTTGGAGACGCTTAGCTTATGTAGATCCGCTGCGTAGGTGTTTTACCTTTCTTGATTCAGTCCTATTGGACTTGTACCCGGCTTGTGCCGAAGAGTTGTACTCTGATGTTGTAATAATAATATTATGTATTTCTCCTTTTATTCCCGTGTTGTATGGATTTGTACCACTTGAGACAGGGATTGCACGTGATAGCCTCTTCCTGGGACTATCACGCAGGTGCAGAGAGTCGGGTTTCCGTCCGCGGAAATTCGGGTCGTTACAGGTGGTATCAGAGCCGTACTTGACCGTAGGACGAGCCCTAGCAATGGTCGATAGTTTAGGACAGCCTAAACATTCTTGTTTGAGTATATACTCCTTAACTCTTATATAAACCCCTTGAAATCTGCTATTACCCCTTGAATTCTCACTAACTGACTCACTAACAACCCCACTACACGATTGGTGGCCTAAGGAGAACAACTGATGTCACATGTTCGCAACTCTGAGGAACGGCGTCTGATACAAGGGAAAGACAACTACGACAGTGACAACTATGAAGATGGAGTACGGGGACGAGATGAAGCTGAATCTACAGGACTCCCTGCTGACACCTCAGTGTCACGTTATGTCAACATGGTTGTCTCTACTTTGGAACTAAATCCACCGGGGAATGACTAGATTGCCCCGTGATACATGAAGTCTGCATACAAATGAATCTACAACAGACAGGCTGCACCCTTCCAGCTTTTGCTCGGAACAGAGCTTGGATAGCCCAAGATGCCCAACTCCGAGGACAATGAGGAGTTAAGACTTTAAGATTTAGTGTGCCAACATATATAAATTAGGTGCACTATATGGAACTAGCACACATAAGCTTGGATGCAGGAGTCGAAGATTCCTGATATGCCTGTAGCTCAGCAATCGGATGAAGACCCAGAGGCTCGAAGCTATACGGATAGCCGAGTCACGAAGGATTAAGATATCAAAATGAGTTGTAGCTACCTGAGACGACCAATGGATTGAACAGTCAAGAGAGCACCACTTACAAGAAAGCATCACACATACTCAGAGTAATAGCTGGATAATTGACCCCGTGGACTTTCCCCTCGGTAAGCAATATGAAACTTGGATGCTCTGCCAGGGTCGACGACTGGAATAAGATGAATGAATGAGGAACAAGGGGCATGGATACAACAATTAATATAGAGTACCCCTTTGTTCCAAGGACAAAGCCATGAGAGCCAGCATGAAGGAGAGTTCCACCAACTTACTTCGGAAAGATCAGTGCCGAAGCGGCACATGACATGTGTTCTTTCAAGTGTGGTATCCCTAACATTAGGAAAAATCCCTCAAGTGCCCACGATATACTAGTATGCTTACGTTGGTGTAACCTTGATGGTCTTAGGAGTCAGCCTCGAGGTACACCTTTGTTTTGGTGCATTGCTTGAGTGATTGGGTCTTTTTGGTCTTATGGTTGTTATGCCTCTTCATGTTTGTGTGAAATTGTATTGAGTGCTTATGCTTGCTAGATCTTTAGATGACTCCTTTAGAGGCCTTAGCTACCCATCCTACAAGATCAAGCTAGCAAAATGAAGATCGACGTGCTCAAGCTAGCATAAGAAGCTCCAACTACAGAAGACGTGAAGGATTTCTTGCAACCCCATCAAATTAGACCAGGACTTTGGATGAGATACCCTATGAACATTGGACTCGAGTTCGTAAATCAGGAAATGTGTACCTCAAGAATTTGCAACCTTTGAAGCTCGGAACTGCAAGTACCGTTACGGAGGCATACATTAGTTAAGATCAATTGAGTACCCTAGATGTCAGCAACACATTTTGGATAGATTCGGTCGGAACTCAATTATCGGATAAAGATGAAGTACTCCATATGGAACAAAAAAATCAATGTAGGAAGTTTTATTCGAGTACTTTAGCTCCCGTGAAGTACCTTATGAATGACCCGCCTTGGAATATGCTAATGGAATACGAAGTTTGCCGATAAGGTTCTTCGCCTAACCGCGAACTGACCCGTGTGAGGACTCGAAAGAACATGGTAACCTCATAGCTTGGTGACGGATCCATTGATGACAACAACTAACATATCAGAAGACAACCCAAGATAAGGAGGGTGTGGATATAAGCGCATCAAGCTCTCCACGGACGGACAATCATGCATGTTTTATGGAATTGCACCCCCGACCGTGTATACGGAGGTAACGAATCCATGCTTAAGGGATCGTCCCTAAGTAGATAGTACCTCGACCTGGAAGGTATTGTTGAGGTTTTGGATTTGATTCGGATGACTAAACTCAAAGGATATAAGGTTTGCACTACACGAGCAGTCATCCTAGAGACCTTTTTATTGGATTAATCCACTTACACCTCTAAGCAGTTGTTTTGGAAACTACTGTGTAAGCACCACAAGTTGTGCATCTAGAATAGGATGTCGCAGGGTATGGAAAGGGGTTTCGAGGTCGACTTTTGGAATAAGATATGGAGTTCAGTTGATCCCACTTTTGGAATAAGCAATTAATGAAGAAGCTCTACTGGACACCGTATATTGAACTAATGGAAAAGAGATTAACTCCGACAGCTACTGGATGTAAGATATTCGTTCGACCTCGCAGCTGGAACCTACCACCCTAATGAGAAATAGGTAATAAGAGGTGGTGAGCAAAAGTGAGGAAAATTGCTCACCTAAACGGGTGACATTATTTGGAACAATTGAATAAGCATGGCAAAGCCATAGCCATGAATATTTCCAGGATACCTAAAGGTGAGGATACCATCATGAGGAGTAGGTCAAAGGAATGGTAAAGGATCATGGTCTACATTAAGGATACACAAGCGAATCGATCGTTCCTCAAAGATACAACACCTACGGACTCTATGAGGAATTAATTAAGTTTTGCTGGTGTTCCTAAAAGTTAACATCAACTGTGTATCCTGAGTTTGTTAAACATGCATCGGTAAAATAGATGTGACTTCGGCGAGGAGGTCCATCTGAAAAAGTTGGAATCAAAAGGGCTAATGTGAGATTCAGATGGATAGAATCACTCACATAGTCGAGGATGTTGCAGATGACCCCTTTTAACATGGACTATCATGAATGGGAAGTAGCCATTCATATTGTTCATGACCAGAAGTTAATCGGACATGTCAAGATATCACCAACACCCTAACGAGGGTGTGCTAAGCCAACAAATGGATTACAACATGAGTGTTATACGAAGTTGGTGAGGATTGTTGGACCCTCAGAAGAAGGAAGTGGGAAGGAAGCCTTGTTCACTCAGGTTCAGCTAGTTGCCGAGAGTACACGCCTTAAGAGGTGTGACTACACAAATACTTTGGAAAACCAGGTTATCTACCCATGGATCAAGAGATGACATTATACATCTTCAACAATCCCAGATGGATATGGCTTCAAGAAGATTCATTGGATCAACTAGGAAAACCGAGAGAATGTACGACTCCCTCATATGGAAGGAAGTGGGAGAATCATGCCTATTTGGATTTAAGGTACTTGACGGATGTCGTGAGAGTATGATCAATCTCGTAGGCAATGATTTCGGAATAAGTTAACTGATACGAAGGATGAGACCTCAAATGCGAGGATTGGAATAATATGAGAATGTCACATTCTACTAAACCTATGTGAAACGGCTGGATGAGAAGGACTAAGATGAGGGGAATCTAGCCTGTAGTTAGAATTTCTCACGTATTTGAACCAGAGAATAATCTTGGGGTATATATGGATGATATTCCGAGAGTCTTATGAAAGCTATCGACAGAGGACATATAATACCACTCGACATTGGATGCCCCCGCCGGGAAACCAGATATGTTGAGACTAACTACCCGTGGAACCTTGGAATAAGCACGTCGTCAAGTAATCAACACACCAAAATGCGTACCGAAGCGAAGATCCTCACCACACCTGGTATGAGCTTAATCTCGGGGACGAGATTCTCGTGAGGGGGGTAGAATGTAACATACCAGAAATTTGAGTGTTTTCCATGTGTGAATTTTCGCAAAAATTTAAAACTTTTTGTTTGAACTTGTGTGCTACCAAATTTGAGCCCAATTTGCTAGCTTCCCATCCTAAATTCTCTCTAAAATAAAACCATATACAATTATTTTCAAATTATGGTAAAGCACGTGATTTGGGTTTTATGGATCTTATTTGGATTTTAGTGAGTGTGGTTGAATTTGAAAGCATTCAAATTCAACCTATGGGTTAAATCCTAATTCAAAGCTAATTTCAAAACCTAGTTAACTAACATGGGCCAGCTAACTAATCCTGAAGTCTACCAGTGTGCCCTCATCTCTCGGCCCATGCACACCGAAGCACACCCCTTGGTTTTCAACCGGTCCATCAAGGCGGCCCATCCAGCCCAGCGTACCGCTGCATCCCTCTCACCTCACCGACAGGTGGGACTGTGGCCGCACACTGCTCTTCTTCCACCTCCCCGCCGCGCCGCGCCCTCATCGCCGCGCCGCACCGCACCACCTCGCGCCCGAGCCCGGCCGCACCACCCTGACCCGCTGGCGCGCACGCCGAAAAGGTGGCCCGCACGCCGAGGTGGCCTACGCGTTATCCCCCCCCCCCCCACGAAACCACGGATTTGCCCCTGGCAAATTCCGCCCGCCAACCTCACCTGCGTCCCGCGCCTTCGCCGCCAAGGCAAAGGAGGAAGAGACAGCCCTGGCCCACGCGATTCCCCTCTCCCCCACGTTCGCCTCGCGCGGCAAAACCCCCAGGCAAGGCCCTGGGGCAAACCAATTCAGTTCGGGGTCTTTTCCCCTTTGGCCGCTTCCGTGCCGCCACCGAGAGGTGAGCAGGGGGGGGATGAAGGAGAAGGGAGGGAAACGGGAAGCCGTCACGCGCTTCACCACCGCGTCGTCTTGCCGTGCGAAGACCCTGGAGCCGGAGCTGAACGTGCGGCAGAGAAGGCCGTCCGCGAGCGGATGGGAGCCGGAGCAGAGGATCTAGACGCGCCGCCGCCGAACTTCGTCGCCGTCGTCCACATCTACACCGGGCGCGCGCTCGCCGACCGCTACGCCTACACCTCCGCCCCTCGGTGAGCCTGCCACTCGCCCTTCTTCTCCACCCGTGGGAGCGCGCCCCAGCGCCGCGCCGCCGGCCTTCGCGCCGTGCATCTCCGCTTAGATGCCAACGTGTCGTACCCAAGCATGTGCCGTCCCTTGCCACTCTAACCATCCTGGCCTATCAGCTCCGCCTCGATGTTTTCCCTGTGCTGTTGCTCCTGGCCCAGGTTTCGTGCCGCGCAGGATGCCTAGCGCCGCCGCCGCGGATCACCCCAGACCCGCACCGGGCGACATCGCCCCACTCACCGCGACCCTGGCTCCCCAGCCTCGCGAGCGCTGGTTACCGCCGGTGGCCGAGAGCGTTCGGCGAACGCATCCGTGCCCGGACCGAGCACACCCGCGTGCTTGGCAACGATGGAGCGCCACACCCGTTGGCATCTCTTCCTGAACGAGTGCCTCTTGGAGTCGCCACGCGCTACGCCTGCTATCGCGCGCTCGCTCCTCGCCGCCTCCGACGCGTGCGCACCCCGGGGCCGCACCGCGTCGCGCCGCACGCCTCGCGCCGCGCCGCACCGCGCGCCGCTCTCGTGTTGTGGTCCGGCCTTCGCGCCGAGTTACTCTCCCTGCAGGTGAATGCGTCGCCGCCACCACCGTAGCCAAGCCTCACCGCCGGCCAACTCCTGCCGCGCCGCCGCGTTCTTTGCGGCATTCCATCGAACACCTTGTGTGCGCCCCTCACCCCACCTGGCTGGAGCTACACACACTGACCCACACACACGCCTGGCCACACGAGCCACAGAAGATCCCGCGGCCGCCAGGCGAGCGAACCCCAGAAGAGATCAAGGGTCGAATCTAGACTTTGCCAGCGAAAACCCTTGGGTGGGCCTGTGGTGGCTTGCCGCCCATTAAGGCCCGTTCAAGCCCAACTGACCCAGAGGTTTAACCGGCCGAACCATGGAAAGGAGTTCAGGGTGGCTCAGTAGACTTCAATCTCTGGACCAGATGTGCCAGATCTATTGGGCCGCTTTTGGCCCACTAACACCTTGGGCCCAACTTCAGCCCACTGAACCTGCTGACTGCTGACGTCAGCAATATTTTAATAAAATTATTTTCTGATTTATAAAAGGTTTTAATAAATGTTTTATATATCCCCTTTCCTTCAAAAATTCATAACTAATTTTCCGGAGCTCCGAAAATTATGAAACCACTTGCGTTGGTTTCATAATTTTGAGACGCTCACTGCTATCCTGTCCTTCTCTGCTCTTGTCCTTGAACCGAGCCCCTTTTTGCCCTGTGTTCTTGGTGTAGGAATCGTGGCCGCAACCCGCCACTGAGCTAATGAGGGTCTGGGACGCCGGAGCCCCGCAACTAACCATTGGCGTGCCACGAACAGGAATCCTACCCCATTATCTCATCGCCTACCTTTTCTACACCTTTGCCTTCCCTCTTTGCTGCTCCGCGCATATCTGCTCTCGCTCTACTTTGCTTCGTGCTGTGAAGCGTGTACCGTGCCATGTGCTTGAAACCAGGATGTCGCATGTGATGGACGGCCGTGTCGTGAGCAGAGGCCTCTGCTTCACGCTCGGCAACCCCGAGTCGCAACCTAGCTGCCCTGCCATGGACATTGCCGCATCATCAGTACAAGCCTCGTAGCGCTCTTAAATGCACTCTACCTCTTCACCACCCGTTATCGGTCACAAGTTGATCCTTTCACATCCTCAGAGTTGTTGCCGCATATCTTGGCATGATAATGCCTTTTCTAGTTATCTTTGCTTCGCTCTCGCTTTCATCACCCTTCGCGCTACCACTTTGATTATCCAAGAGCTAAAACCTAGCAAGTGCTTGATCTCAGCCTCTCCGCTTCCCTGCTTGCAGGCTCGTTTACCTAAGATCTTAGCCGTAAGACCCGTAAGCTAACTTTGAACTAACTCTAGATCCTACCCTGTTTTCTAGGATATAAAAACTAGTTGCTTAAACTACTTTTGTTTTAAAACCAGTTGCTCTATTTTCATTAATTAAACCAGTGCTGCTTGTATTTACTCTGGAGTTTATTTGGATCTTCTAAATTGGTTCTTATTGATGTTTTTGCATTAGATGAATGCTCGTTATTTATTTCCTCATCGCATCTCGTGTAGGCTTGTGCTCTTGTTGAAGACCCGAGCTGCGACGTCTGAGGAGACGCGACTACCCCGACTTTGCCCGAGAGGACGCTCAACCTCTACTACTCTACGACGACTACCGCGCAGGTGTCATGTCACTCCCAACCATGTAGAACCCATGCATGCTATTAGTTGCTAGTGCTATATTTATGTTACTTGATTTGATGGATTGCATAGCCATTTGATTAGCCTTGCCTTGATATTTGATATATCCTGCTTCCTTGCTTTACCTACCTCGGGGCTAGCTACAGACCCCTAGCTAGTCCCATATACTTACTATCCATACTTTCGTTGCTTGATTATGGATGGTTCTCTGGGTTTGGACTGAGATGTGGGAGATCTCGGCGTGTTCTAGCGTGAGTTCTGGGTGTGTTCTTCCTTGTCGTGTTTCTGGCGGGAGCGAGCCGTTTGGTTACTTGAGAACGCCTACCTCGGGAGATGCGATCCGGCCTCGCGCCCGAGCGGCGTGTCGGACGGGATGGAGATGGCGAGTGCTTGCTCTCGACCCTTAAGGACCGATCGTCAGATGACCTTGCTTCAGTGGACTTTTACCGTACAAACCGCCCGCCTTGTATTGGGCGGGGGTGCGGGGTGAAACTCGTAGTGGATAGCACCCCTCCTGTAGGCGGATCGGTGTGATCGTGTCGGGAGACGGCTCTTTCCTCCTTAGAAGACTTCGCCCCGGCGAGGCCGGGGAAGGGTTCCACGGCCTTCGAGGGACCTCTCGCCGGCGCATGAGCTCTACGGCGGAGGTCGCGCCGTACTCGGAGACGCAGGAGGGTACTATCCACTTACTTGGACTCCGACCGTATGGTAGGGTTTGGGACGGCGGCCACCGTTTCCGGCTCTACTCGGGCGGTACGGTTGTACAACCTCTCGCGAGTGTTTAAACCTATAGCTATAGTCCGTGTCCACCGGTTATGGACGGTCCTCCGATCTCTCACCCGGCTAGACTCTTTTCTTGTGTTTCTTCTCTCCCCCGAGTGTGTGAGCCCCGCCCGTGGCCGTTGAGATGTGGGGATAGGAGCGGTGTGGGCCCCACATCGCGGATGAGAGTTGGGAGCCGGATCGTGGTTGTGATTCGGTGGCTTTGGTGTGGACATCCTTGTTGAGGGGTGCGGACCCCGGAAGTGTGGACCTCGTAGGTGTGGACCTCGGAGGTGTGGACCTCCCGGAGGTGTGGACCTCGCCGTTTCTCGCATACCTTGATTGTTGCTACCGCACCGCCGCGTGCATAACTTTCTACACCCAATATAGGTTTTATCCATGCATGCTAGATTCAACCACCGCTTTTGCTCTTTGTTGGGAAGTCGACATGACCTACCCGCTTATCGGGTAGATGCGGCATTTCGTACTCGGTGACCGTCTACGACTACAACCTCTCGTGACGAAGGTGTGAAGACTAGAGCCGGTCCTACGCTCGAGTTTGCCCGTGGAGCTGGAGACGCTTCGCTTATGTAGATCCGCCGCGTAGGTGTTTTACCTTTCTTGATTCGGGCCCTATTGGACTTGTACCCGGCTTGTGCCGAAGAGTTGTACTCTGATGTTGTAATAATAATATTATGTATTTCTCCTTTTATTCCCGTGTTGTATGGATTTGTACCACTTGAGACAGGGATTGCACGTGATAGCCTCTTCCTGGGACTATCACGCAGGTGCAGAGAGTCGGGTTTCCGTTCGCGGAAATTCGGGTCGTTACATAGGGTACCGTCACACGGGCACCTCAGTGCCGGTACGGATCCTATCAAAGCCATTACCCACCTTAGCTAACACTACGAGCCACCACGGAAGCACCCAAGGGGTTATACCACATAACTAGGGCGTACCTCACACAGAGCGTACCCCTACTCCTTGGTCTCCCGCTGCTCACCCGCACACCAGATGGCAAGTAGATTAACTAGTGGGGTTTATGCTAAGCCGTTGCCACATACAACGGTCGAGTGGTTGTACGATGATTTGGGTCTGGTGAGATGTCACGCAACCCGGTCCTTAACCGTCAAGATGGACAACTCCCAACACGCTCAACCACACAGGTACGAGCTCACCCATACTCTTGACACACACGTCCATCCCGTCTACCCAGTTCTTTACTCATTTTCCAAACATATCCCCTTTTTGTTGTTAAAGCACTCACACATTTTGAAAGCACTCACACATTTTAAAGCAAACATTCAGGCCAAAACAAGGTTCAATCATGGCAATCAAGGGTGGCTATCCTACCATGTTTTGCAGTAAAACAATATGCAATTTATAAAACGGGTATAGGGTATATTTATAAAACTAGGACAGAAACATGCATCAAAGGATGAGGGTGAACTTGCCGTCTTCGAAGTCTTCGGGGAGTGCCGGCTCGGCGTTCGGGACTTCGGGCTCCTGCTCGCAGTAGTCGGCCTCGATCTCCGGCTCGGGGTACCTTCCTCCGTCTACTCCATCGGCTATAGCGCACACATAGGCAAGCAAGCAATATTAGCACACATATTTCCGGCCGAGCTCGGGGAGGGGAAATGAGCGGAGAGGGGGTATATATAAGTCCTAGGGAGGGGGTTGGTTCGGCGGGGGTACTATTGGGAGGGGTGTGGTAATATTTGGATTTAATTGGGAATAAAATTGTGCATAGGGTGTTGGGTCAAAGAGGGGTTACAAGGGCTAAGGGCCTATTGGTAATTTCTATTAATGGGGAAGGTTGGGCGCGATTGGGATTAAACCCGCGCATGAAATGTCGGGTTAGAGAGGTGTTTATAATTAACTAGGGTTGGTTAGTAATTTAGTTTGAATTAAAAGGACCTAAACATACTATTTAGGTAGGGTGGGGGTTTAATTAAACTAGCCTAGGGGTCTATCTGAAAATAACAGGGGTGTTTTGGTAAAGAAACTTAAGGTTTAGGGGGGTATCTTGGAAAAGAAAAGAAGGGAATAGAAGGAGGGGCTCGGTGGGGAGAAATAGGAGGGAGGCCAGGGGGTTTTTGGCAAAACCGCCCCTTCTTCCTCCTCGATCCAGACAGGGGAGGGGGGGTTGGACGCCCCTGGTCCGGCGGCGGGCGGCGGCCTCCAGGGCCGACGGCGGCCGGGGGAAGGGGAAAAGGAGGCGGAGGGCGAGGGCTTCTCACCCCTGAGCTCACCTTTGGCTAGGACGGCGCGAGGAGATGGATCGGCGGCGGCGGACAGAGAGAGGCGGCGGTGCTAGGGGTGGCGGCGCGGTGGAGCTTGGGGAGAACTTGTGGATGCTCGATTGCGGTGTGGTGTGGCGAGGGAGGGTGGTCCTGGCCTTTTATAGGCGGCCTAAGGCGGTTCCCGGGCGAAATATCTCGCCGGCGACCTCCACACCGGCTCCGGCAGTGGTGGGTCGCGGCGGCGGCCCTCCGGGCGGCCGGGCCGGCCGGCCGGCGACGGGATGGCACGGGCGGGGGCGGAGGTCGTCGTGCGGGCGTCGGGTCTCTTCAATCCCGTGGCGCGAGGGGCGGTAGGCCGGCGGGACCGGCCGGCGGGTCGGCCGGCGGCGGCGACGCCGCGGTGTGACGGCTCGAATTGATGGCGGTCCCCAGCAGGTGTGGCGAGGGACGCGTCGCGTCGTCCGCGGCGCGGCGCGCAGGGGAGGCGGTGTGGTGGCGTGCCGGGGCGCGCGCGGTCGGCGCGCGCGCGCGCGGGCCTCGGGGTCAACGGCGCCCGTGCGCCGGTTGGGGGCGTGCGCGCGACCCTGGCCGCGGGAGGGAGGAGGAGGAAGGGAGGGAGGGAGAAGAAAGAAAGGGAAAGGAAAACGAAAAGAGGAAAAGGAAAAAGGAAAGGAGAAAAGGAAAAAGAAAGAGAAGAAAGAAAAGGAAGGAAGAGAAAGGGAAAAAATAGAAAAAGGGAGAAAAGAAATTGGGAAAAGTTTAGAAAATTAGGGAAAATTGTTAGGGAAATTAGGGAAAAGGTTTTGCGGGATTTTTCCGATTTCCGGGCGTCGGCGCGTTTTCCGGGACGGCGGTGATGGCGAGGCGGACCGGCCGGCGGGACCGCGGCGTGCGCGGGATTCCCGGCACGGTGGCCGACCGCGGCGTTGGGAAGGCACGCGTGGGTGTTGGCCGGGTGCGGGCGGTGCGGCGGGATTCGCGGCACGCGCGCCGGGGTGAGAGGGAGGGACGGTGACTAGGGTTTGAAGGGGGTAATTGAGCTCGACTGGTCAGTTTTGAAAATACGCACGATTTATTAGGTGATTTATTTGGAGCTAAAAACGCGCGTGTTACAATAAAACACCCCACTGAATTTTATAAAATTATTTTGCGAGTAAAAGTAATGGAAGCCATTTAAGCATAATATTAAAGTATATTGGAAAATCACCACATCCAACCTAATGGATTTTTCATGTGATGTAAACCTTGTTAAAAAGTTAAGTGTCAGCAACCCATTGCTATTTTGTGAATCTAAATTAAATTAATTGCATAGATGTGTACACCGTCACTATTAAAAGACTAAAATAATAAGCGTTCATATATAATAACCTTAATAAAAAGAATTAGTAAATGAATGTTTATCTAGGTGAATATGGCCAACAAGAGTTGGGTAAGATAAATAACCTCTCACTCCACCTGAATCCTGCATTTGCATCCTCGTGTAGATCTTCCCGACGGTTGCTGTCCGTGTGTACTGGAAGGAGTAGACGGAGGAGATGACAGAGATGTGCGCTACGTCACTGTAGAGCAAGATCTGGACCAAAGTCCAGAAGGGCCCAAGGCCAACCTTGCCAGCGAAGGCAAGCCTCGGATCATTAACCCTCTTTTTAAAATTTTGCAATTATCTTTGCTATGGTTGTGCATTTACGTTTCAGGAGTTGACTTGAAACCCTAGATGCATGATCTCTAGGTACCTATGTTCTTTTACAAGTATGCTAGGTCGATAGCTGCTATGCTATAGGACCCGGTAGAAGTCGAGTGATGTTCGTCACTCGTGAGAATAGGTTCTTATGTTGAATTCATAAGATCTTTATAAATGGATTGCTCATGTGGTAAGAGCATGTGATTTGGGCTCCGGTCCAGTGGTTTTCGTGGGCTACGCTTTTGAACGTACTAAACACTTGTCGGGAATGGACCGGTAAGCCTAGTACCTGATGGACACGGCAAGGGAACTTTTCCCTACTACCCCTAGGACACCTTGTGCGTCCCCCTACTTGCAATAGCAACAGTGGGGTACCTGTGCGATTCTGGGCGGTCCGGCGTGACGTACCAATAAGCCTTGTACTGAGGATTGTGGGTCTGATCCCGACCCGAAGAAAGATGCGAACCTCCTGGTGGTTGTCCTCGCGGGGGCACCCTCCGTGTGTTTAAGTTTACCTTGCAAGGTTACAAATCAACTGATTGTCGGCCTCTCACCGTTATCTGAGATTGCTTAATCAACTGGCCATGATATCCCATAATGATGGAATTTGGTGATTATTATTGCTTGAAGTAATTGATTGTACAATTCTTGATTGAACTAGTTGGCACACTTAGAAATGGTAATCAACTAGAACTGGTGCTGAAATATTGAAAGTAATGACATACTCCTTGTTGTTTTTTAGCAAAAGAACTCCACCGACCATAAAGCCTCTAATGTCTAGAGTTGGTGATGTAGTTATCACCCGACAGTTAAGTCTTGAGTATTAGTATACTCAACCTTGCTTTAAAAATTGTGGTTGCAGGTGTTGTTTGACCTGGTGAGATTCCACCCGGCTGGGAGTAGGGATGAGTGGATGACGACGAGTGATGACGTCACGGACGGCCTCCTGTGATGTGTATCGTTACACTAGTTTATTTTATTTCCGCTGTTTTCGAACTCTGAACCTTTACTTATTATGTCATGAACAATGTTTTGTAACTAGTAAACCCTTAGGGGTAATTTGGATTTCTTTTGTGTTTGTACTCTGGACTCGCCTTCGCGTGAGTTTTAATGCATACGTTCGATCCTCTGTGTGAATTCCAAGTGATTTACCAGACGTTAACCCGACAACTAACGATAGGATGATACTTTATTGTCGCTTAATGACCAAATAGGTGTTGGGAAAAGCAAGAATGGCTTTGGCTTAGCAAGAAAGCTCACTAGCAACCTTAGGAACAACAACTTTACAGTATGGAGGTTGTGGACCTTAAATACCCAACTCCAAAAAAACTAGCAATTGGAAACCAGTGAAAAATGATGCCACCAGTTCCCCGAAATGGGTGCCACCTAAATTTTAAACAAAGAGCTGTTGGGACGACACACACAAAACCGGTGCCATTGGGTTTGACAAGTGTACGTGTGACTTTTGTGTCTCTCGTCAACTCACATAGGTTACTTGAGCACTGAGACATTTTCAAGACACCTTGTGATGCATCCCTCTCGATAGCATGGCATTTATATACTCAAGATCAAATATAAATACAATAATTTCCATACTTGACCAATATATCCACTTGAGAGATCCATCCATATTTGTCTCATTGGTTGAGCACTTCAACTTTATGTTAGTGACTTGGATCAATATTCAACACAGATGAATGAGAACCAACTATAGATCCCAAGTCACCCTTCACATGATCCTAAGAACGTTTGATGTATCCCCTTGCTACACTCGGTAAGGCTCGACTTGATACCTTGAAATTCTCCAAGCTATAGCCACTTCACCCTAGTTGGTTCATGGCTCAAGTCACCACTTGGCCAAGCCTTGCTTAGTCCCTCGTAGATAATCCCTTGCCTGATTTCTTCATACATTCATTGCCATTTTGTGTCTAGCTTTAATTCAACATCAAGAGTGAAATCCACTTTAGATCATGTCTTCTTTTGATTTTATTATCTCATTTGGGCAAAACAAGCTTACCATTTTATTTAGAGACCAACCAATATCTCAATGTCAACATGCCTCTATGTTCACCTTTATTTGCTTCTCATATACATATGCTTCATGGGATCACACATGTCAATTAATCATGACATTCATCCTTAGATCAAGCCATTTCACAATATTAGGTGATAAGCCATGCCTCAACTTATCTTGTACGATCAAAACTTGTTTTCATGTGAAAGTGATCAATGTCATATATCATGCTTTGCTAAACATACTATAACCTCCTGCTCACATGCTTAACAAACTCATTAGCCCTTTAACTTCTTGTCATTCAGTACACCAAAACTCACTAGGGGCCTAGATGTATTTCATCATGAATCCACAAAACACTAAATTCATCTACCATTTTCAACAATATAAATATATTGCTCCATTGGCACATCACAAGTCTTGTAGAATATCATTGAGCGGCTAAAAGTATAATGGGTGCGGATAAGAGAAGCAAGATTATGTAGAAAAAATAACCAATATTAATGCACACAGATCAACAAAAAGGACAAATAGCACAAGTCGCACATATATGAAGCAATACATGTTATTTGCCATATTTGATATAGGATAAATTATCCAATTAACCATTATCAATGCAATCTAATCACATCTAGGCCATGATGATAAGTAATATTTGGATTTCACAAAATGAATACAGTGAACATTTTTAGATGTATTAGCTACATATGAAATAAATATATAAGAACACACAGATGCAAACTGATCTTTAATGTCACTAACACGTAGGAGGTAGAATATGAGTAAAGAATAAGAAAAAAGACAAAACTCTAGTGACAATCAAGAAATTCAGTTGAAAAAGAACATATGCACTACTTAAAGGTGAACAATAGTATCAGGGAAGCAAGGTAACCAAAATATAGATGTTCTTTGGTTCATTGCTATACTTGTGTACCACCTTTTCTTTTTGCAAAGTTGAGGTTCATAATCACACTAATAATAACAATACACACTAAACGTTTTGTGAAAGAAAAAGCTAGACACGTCTATTGCTTGTAGGCAAGAAAATGCTACTATATTTAAATGGTACAATTTACCGGGCACCACATTCTTAGCTTATGAAAAGCACTTCTTTGGCTTGATTGTGAACTCCCATCATTAACATAATTAAAATCTATAGATTACCCTAATACATTTGGCATGAATCAATAATTTTACAACTCTTTACATTGGATTTTTTTGCTCCTTTGTAAATTAAGTCACAAACCATTTATGATTAAAGTGTTTATGATTCATTCCTTTAGGATCTACACAAAGCAAACAAAACTCATATAAAAAATACTCTTCCATTTGTGATAATCACCATTAATGCAATGACGTTTGATTCATGTCTATATAAATGTGTGGCTCACTTTTTGTGCTGGTTGAGGTGCACACACATCAACATTTTGAAATATAAACTTATCATTTCCTTTAAAATGCAAAAATGTTTGGTACATTTATTGCCCGACAAGCTAGAAGATGTCGCTAGATTTAAAATACACTGACTGACATGGTCATCGTCATCAATTCTATTGCATTTCTTGTGATTGTGAAGGGTTAAGAAACAACCAATACTTAAAACAATGCTTTAAAGTGCGTTGACAAGTCTGCCATCATCTCAAAACGTTTCAAATTTAAAGGATGACAACCACCAATGTTTGTTTTTTAAGTTTAATACTATTTTTACATAATAAAACATATACAACTTACTCCCATCCCACAAAGTCTGTTCTTTTAGAAAATTTTGGACACACTAAAAGTTGTATCAAATGATCATGTTACCCCTAATTACTCATGTTAGTTGAGGTTGAAAGCTCTGCATTCTGATTGGATTTTTGAATACCAAATAAATGCATGTGGGTTGGAGTCAGAGAAAAAACATCACTTGATTATTTCATTAGCTCTGTGCATTTCTCGGTGCACTTTTTTCTTGGTATGAATGTTGCTTTAATCAGATCAGTTTTACCAGAAGCTAAATGAATAGTCTTTGTAAGATAAAGTTTGAAAGCTAAATGAAATATTTTTTCGGAACGGAAGGAGTATCCGCTAAATTTCAAGTAGCAACTATTTGTACAAACTATATGAACACAAGAGGAAAAAACTAGCCTGAAGAAATGTTGGGTTAGTGTTATGAGAAGCGCAATTAGGCGCAGTCGTGTGGTTGGTTCAAAGAATTGCCCTATATTTTTCTTTAGTTTTGTGCAAATTTAGACTCGGCTACCTTTCCATTTAGTTGCTTTCGCCACTCAACAGCGTTATCCTATACCTGTCTCAGTTCACAGTCAGTGTTAGGTGGGCCCATAGCTACCAAAGCCCAGTTCACACTTCCCGTGCACTGCACATGCCGCAACCCTCCGTCAGACCACCCGCACTGGTCTACTGGAAAACTGACCGGAGGAGTATATGAAGGAGAATGCCCCTAAACTAGTGTACTGGAGCGCCTCCTTCATTCTCCCGTCGCCTGGGATCGACGTCAAAAGAAGCGGAGTCCAGGAGCGACGACATCAGCGCGGGCCCACGCGTTCCACGCCTCGCGCCCTCCCTCGGAGGCAGACCCGTGCCGCCATTTGCCGCCCTACTCCGCCGCCGCCGCCGGCCTCGGGGTGCCGTCGAGGCGAAGCGCAGGAAGCGCAAGGATGGCGAAGACGGAAGACCGCCGGCCCGCCTCCCCTAGCTCGACGCGGCGGCCGTGGAGCTCCGCCGCGAGCATGGAAGGGGCGGCGCGCGCCGACAAGAGCTCGATCCGCCGGCCTGAGCCACCGAGGCGGCACGACCTCCTCTTCCACCTCCGGCGCAGACGGGCATCCCCACACGAGCAGAAGGGGGGACACGCTGGCCATGGAGCTCTACCGCCGCGCTGCATCCCCACGCTTCTGGCCTGCACCTCGAGCTCCGCCGCTGGAGCACGACAGGGCCGCCACGAGCTCCGCCGCCGGAGCGGGGCAAGGGCACCCGAGCCTCCACGCGCACCTTCTCCCGGCCTCCATGCGCCGCCGCGACAAGCTCGTCGGCCTCCTATTGTGCCGCGCGGTGCTCGCCGGCCGCTCGATCCGTGCGCGGAGCTCGAGGACCGAGGGGGAGGGGGAGGGGGAGATGCGCGCGCGTGCCGGAAGAGGCGGGGGAGCCGCGCGCCGGCGGAGGCATGGATGGGCGGGCGGGCCGGCGGAGGAAGGGATAAAGGGCGAGCTCGGCGAGGAGAGCGAGAGGAGATAGGGGCGCACGATGTGGGCGAGCATGCGCGCGGCCGCGCGCGGTCGGCATTTGGTGGTGGCGGCCTGGCCGGCCGGGCATCCCACTCCTCTGCCTCCATCCGCCGGCGGGGTGGGAGAAGCGAAACCGACGGAGGAGCCGGCGGGGTGGGAGAGGGAGAGGGGAGGGGGCGGTGTGGAGGGTAAAAGGAAAGGGAGAGGATGAGGAGTGGGCCCGCGCGTGGTTGTTGTGATGAAGGAGGTATATAAAGGATGATGGATGCGGGAGAAGAAAATATAAAGTAGAGAATCTTGATGATGAGGTAGGAATATTGTATTTTGAAGAAGGTTGTGAAGTATCACGAGTGTGGATGGTCTCACAACCCCGCCCCGGGTCGCGTTGATCCAAACCGTCCGTTCTATACTCAAGGGTCCGGATCTCTGTGATGCCCCTACGATAGGGTTACGGCAGCGGCGGCCTCCAAGCTCCTCAGCTTGACGATCTCGCACCGTCCGTCGCGTAGCCAACGGCCACGGAGCAATCGCAGCCGTTCCTCGGACCGTGCCATCCTCCACGTCCCCACGCGCGCCGTCACATCCCGGACTCGATAAACCCTTTCTTCCCTCGCCCGCCTCCGCGCCTCCCCCTTCTCTTCCTCTTCGTCTTCCCCACCCGCGGCGCGCCGCAACCCCACCCCGCAAAACCCTAACCCTAGATTGCGAGAGGGCATGGCCAGCAAGTTCGGGCTCGCAGGCGGCATCCCGGAGCGCCGGGTGCGGCCGATCTGGGACGCCGTCGACTCGCGCCAGTACAAGGCCGCGCTCAAGCTCTGCACCGCGCTCCTCGCCAAGCACCCCACATCCCCCTACGCGCTCGTGAGCACGCTGTCTCTCTCATTTGAGCTTCGTTTTCGTCTTTTACTTTCTGTTGGCGCGTTCTCCGTGGTGAGCTGGCGAATCTGGCGCGGAAATGGGCGGTTGGGCGATCAGCTGCCCTGACGGGCGTGATTTTGTATTCTCAGCGAAATGTTTGATCAAATGACTTGTAAAGTGGTGGATAATGAGACAGTTAGCTTTGAATTTTACAGCGTTTTTGGCTAGTTGGATGTCATACTAGTTTGCTTTGAGCTTTTGCGGATGCTGTCATACTGACTATGTTTAAGGACTTGGGACCATCTTAGCAATAGCTGCAGTTTCAGGCAACACTGCAGCGGTCTTTGCATGTTAGTCGGAACAGCAAAGGAAAATCAATAGGAAGCGACTGGAGAGGCCCAGTTCTTACTTAGTGGTACATGTAGGTGCTTGATGTTGTGGAGTTGTCTTTGGTTCGACCCCATTCCCTTCTTCATTGAAGAAATGGGGGTATCATCTATTTTTTTATCACCAATAGGTGATTATGGTTGGTATGCTAGTGTTTCATGTATTGGTCTGTTTTTTTTTGCCATGTTGACATCTCTCTGTCGAGCGTCGACACACAGTAGATTCATCTCCAGTGAGTTGAATGGCTAGCTAGGAATGGAAGATGGAACAGAGAGCCTTTAGAGAAGGGCACTCGTGAGTCAGCAGAGGGGGGTTAGGGTGCATTAAAGTTTTTGAGCTGTATGGGCCAGCAGGACAGCACATGAAAGCTCATTTTGTCTTTTCTGTATTGTTGTTTACTTTTCCTGTTTATCTTGTGTCATCATCATTTGAAGTGGTTAGTTGTTTTTGTGCTTGTTGGCAGCCTATTTTGTGCCAACAGACTTTCAAAAAAAAAACAAAATATATCAAGTGAATGCCCAAATCCATCTAGAGTTTGCCAAGTTGGACACCGCACCCAAATCTGACTCCGAAACCTGCAGCTGTCTCCTAGTAACACTTCTGTACATCGGAATAAATGATTCATTTGTTCCACACATCAATTTGGAGCTTAATTTCTGAGGCTGATACCATCCTTTCCGTGCACATCTGTTAAAGACTTATAATGAAACTCCTCATGGTTGTTTGTATATTGTCAGTCAATGCTTTGAAACCTTACTTTAAATTCTATGCACATCTGTTAAGGACTTATGATGAAACTCATGGTTGTTTGTATGTTGTCAGTCACTGCTTTGAGACCTTACATTAAATCATCTCATCTAATTCCAGGCCTTGAAGGCTCTTATTTTAGAAAGGATGGGAAAGCCTGATGAAGCATTGAGTGTGTCCCTGAATGCCAAGGAGCTGTTGTATTCTGACAACATTTTTCATTTTGATGATCTCACACTTAGTACTCTACAGATAGTTTTTCAAAGACTTGACCGATGTACGTTTGGACTTATTCATTTATTTTATCTGTTGAAACATTGTTATTGTTACACTTCTCTAAATTTTGGGACCATGTTAATGCAGTGGATCTTGCTACTTCATGCTATGAGTATGCCTGTACAAAGTACCCAAGTAACTTGGAATTAATGATGGGCCTTTTTAATTGCTATGTTAGAGAGTACTCATATGTGAAGCAACAGCAGGTACAATGGTACTTTCATTGCTACTTTATTCACAGTCTTCGTCATATCTTATTTTTATGCTTGGTCACCCTGCTTGATATCTTTTGCAGACAGCTCTCAAAATGTACAAAACTGTAGGAGAAGAAAGGTTTTTGCTTTGGGCAGTTTGCAGCATTCAGCTGCAGGTGAGACATTATGATTGTCATATTTGCGTGAATTACAATATCTTAATTCGCTGTTTCAAACTTGTTATTGGAGAGGGAATATTTTCTTCACTAAAGGACAAAGTGGTCATAGGTAGGAACAATTTGTTTGTCATGAGCCAATGAGCACAGTTAGGGTCAAATTATCCATTTGCCATGCTCCAATGGATAAGTAATAGTTGTACTGCTGTAGGCTTAGATACAGTGAAGATGATGTATTGGTATGAGTGAGTGGAGTGGCTAGACTGAGTGAGTGCGGAGGAAAAATGTAATACAGTGAGAAAGACCATCGTACAGGAATGAAAAAAAGGGAACAGAAATGAAACATTAAAATGTAAGGTCCCATCAGCTCAACCTAGGGCTGATTTACCAGTTCTAAGGCAGCTGATCTCCTTAGGGACCTAGAAATATTATTTACATTGTTTCTATGAAATTATTCTTAGACAATAATCTGCACATGATGTATGGATGATTTTTAAAAAGTTAACTATTCAATTATGAATTATGTATCTGCCTTCTGCCACAACACATAACACATTATCTGTTATGTGTATTGCATACTCTTTGAGACTCCTTGGTTTGTCAGCTGAATATGACTATATTGTTGAGTTGAGCATGATTCCATTTTATGCAATGCAATACATTATTAATGGAAGTATGTTTCCTTTTTCATCCTGGGAGATTTTTAATGAGTTTATTTTAATTGACTATTTTTTGTTGCACAATACATGGTATTTGCCAACTGCAGGTACATTTTACCAGTGGAGGTGTGAAATTATTGGCACTAGCTGAAGCATTGCTAAAGAAGCACATAAATTCTCATAGTTTACATGAGCCAGAAGGTATTTCTATTTTTTAAATGCCCCTTTGCTATATTAGCTATCGTTTTCTTTTTCCTTGCCCAGATGATGTTCTCTCCTGACATGCTTGCACTATGTGGTAGCACTTGCTCTCTACATTTCAATTTTGGAACAACAGGAAAAGTATGATGCTGCCTTGGAAGTTCTGTCTGGAGACTTGGGATCTCTTCTGGGAAGGGAGGAGGACAAGCTTCGTTTGCAGGTAATTTAAATCAGTTTTCTTGGACAAAGTTTTGTTGTTGCAACTTGTAAGTTTCATTGAACTACGTTTACCTTTCCGTGTTCCATTTCACCATAACAAACAAGATTTGACAACATCTATTTATTGTTTCATGTGTGTCACTGTAGTTTACAAGTTGATAACTTATCATCATTACCAAGTGATCATTACTGCACTATCTGGAATTAATTGCTAACAAACTATACTATTGTGTTGTTAAAATTTATTTAAGTATACTCTCTCTATATACCATGACGTTCTGGGTAAGGGTAAGTTAGTGTCTTGACGAGGGACTACAATGTCAACAAATGTTTAGACTGAATAAGTGAAAGTGTAATTCCTCATATACATTTTCCCCATGCCCCCCCCCCCCCCCCCCAAAAAAAAACATTTTCCCATTAAACTATATTTTTCCAGTTGTTATCGGTTATCAGCAAATGTATTAGGTGCTACCTGTTGTAGGCTGTGTGCCATGTCGAAAGCAACCTACTTTTATGTTGAGGGAGTACTATCTGGTAGAGCATGTTGAGCACATCTATACTTTCATTCACTTACTTGGTTGTCTGACGTCAAGTTGACAGGGGCGTCTTCTTGCTCAAGCAAGTAGCTATGCTGCCGCTTCGGAGATATATCAGAAGGTCCTCGAGTCTTGGTAATGCTTCCCATCTTCAATTTGTAAATTTCAGTTATTCTGTGGACTTGGGCATTGACCTTGCTGACATTTATTATGTTTTCCACGACCCCTTTAAAAAATGCTGTACTCCATGCATTAACCTGATTCTGTGTTGATTTATCCTATTTTAGTATTTACTGATATAACCTGGCTCCTTTTATCTACAGTATGTAAGTTTAATTTTTGGCATGCCTCAAGAGGCACACAAATATTTTGCATTGTTTTATCCACATGCAGTCCCCTTGATTTGTAACATCTTATTTTACTTCTATTCACCTTGTCATTTTTTTAAACTTATGTTTAGTTTTTGATGATTGTCATCTCCTTTTGACTGGGCAGTCCTGATGACTGGGAGTCCTTTCTCCATTATATAGGATGTTTGCTGGAGCATGATGTGAATTTGCCTAAACCATGCACTGGCGAACACACTTGTCCTTCTTGTTCTGTCGATTCAGCATTGTCGAACAAGACTTCTCTTAGCCAGGAGCTGGTATTTCCTGCACCCAAAGCAACTTTGCTTAAATTTTTTGTGTTATATTTAATGAAAGTACATGTTTGTAGGTTGAATCTCGCCTTACAAGTGCACTGTCATTTGTGCAAAGGCTAGAAGAAAATAACTCAAGTGATTGTGTCAGAGGACCTCATTTAGCTAATATTGAAATTGAACGGCAACGGTGCCTCAATGGAAATCCGAACAATAGCAAACTTATGGAAGCTTTGGTGAAGTACTTCCACAGGTTTGTCTTGGTGAACCTCTTTCCTGCTCCTCTTTCTGCTGTTGTCTATTTTGAATCTCTTAATACCGTGCACAAGTATTTGGTTCTGTTCAAAAGATTGATTTTTTTGTTACAGTCTGGTGTTGGGGCCAGCACAATGCACATACCACTATGATATAAGAGGCATGGCTGAACCCTAAATCTGTGACAGAATCCTGATCCAGTGTCCTCCCAACTTAGAGTGACAGACGGTGTTTTGAGAGAAATAGAAATATGTTTAGAAAATCAATCTGATGACCAGCAGTCTATACATATACTGGTGAATTCTTGGTGTGGGTACCAATACTACCACCACTCTCAATGCAGTGCTCCTGGCAATTTACCACCTCTCAATTTTTGTGTTCATGAATTTCAGGTGATAGAATATTAGCATGCTGAAAAAAGAAAGATTAGGCTGTAAATTGCCAGCTTTATTATTACTGTACCACTGACCAGCTCTGTTTTTAATATGTCCATTTACAAATAACTACTAGTTTTTTTCATGGGTTATATCTAGAAATAGATATAGCTACATTTTTTTTTGAGATGAGGCTCAGCCCATGTCCATCCACAAGCTATAGGTTTATAATATTACGTAACTAAAATACCTTGGATCATAAATTTAACACCACCTTTCCCTTATACTTGGTTAAACTTTTAAGATTGTAAGTCAAAGTTAGTTATTTAATATAAAGGAGCAATTTATAGTTAAAGCCCCACCCTTTTTGCATACTAGGTAAGCAGTGCATCTGCTGGTAATAGTTTAATGGCCTAGTTGCTACAAGATAGTAATTGTATCTCTAGCAAATTATTCAATTGTTTGTTCCCAACTATTTGTACACGAATATAACTGTATCATGCTATATGAATGCTTTTCATACTCAGTCTGCCTTAGATTCTTGCTTTTCATACTCAGTCTGCCTTAGATTTTTGATAACACGATCGTAAACTTACTGCACTGGGCACAGCTGGTCTTTTGTTGAAGATTTCAGGATTTTCCACTCTAATGGTGACCCCTCATGGATTTTCACGTCCATTACCTATCACGACAAATTCTTGAGGGCTCATCATTGGGTGAGAAATCCTAGAATATCCCTTGTTTGTGGTGATTTTGGTGCCCTCAGTGACTTGGGCATCTGTGACATAACAATGGTCAGATTTCAGCCTAGACATTTTAGTGACAAGAGGGAAGCTGGAATGACAACATAAATCCAACTCAAGCAGGATAGAGTTTTGTCGAGTGAGGGTGGGTGGCATCTATGATGAAATAATACTCAGATTTGAGGTGATGATGTAACTTGGGTGGAGGGTATCTAGAGTGGCAACATAACTCCCTCGGTACATGCTAGATAAAGTTGGGCTTGGTGAGGGTATATTGCAGTATTCTTGTTGGTTGATGAGTGAAAGTGATAAACACGGAGCAAGAATGATGAGAGCAAAATTCACTTTATTCTCATCTCACTATATGTTGATGAGTGCACAGTTCACTTTGCTTTCATCTCACCAGATGTAGACGAGTGTCATTCCATAATTTTGGCTCTATGTTATATAACTAGTCAGCATATTCTCTTGTGATAGTAGTACTTTTGAAGAATCATGGAGCTCATCTTTTCTCACTTTCAGATATTGTTTTGGTACTTGCAGATTTGGCCATCTGTCTTGCTCTGCATCTGATGTTGAAATTTACCTTCATATGCTATCTGGCAATGAGATATCTGAGCTGCTAGATAAAATTTCTGGATCCTTCGATGCATCATCAGTTTCAGTTAACACACTGGGTTTGACAATTACTCTTTTCAAGGTTCAAGAACTCTTGGGAACTTTATTCACAAAATCAACAGCAGGTGTGCAGGGCTACCTTTGTCAATGTGGCACATGTTTTCATTTTTGTGTCTTGTCTTAAAATCTCATTGTGAGTCCCAATTATCTTTCATTTATTCATCTACCGGAATTTTATGCAAATTTGCAGAACTCCAGGGCATTGCAAAAAGAATGGTTGATACATTTTATAAAAACTTGTCCCTCTCAAATGACTTGGATCCTCAGGAAAGCATGTACGGTGAAGAACTTCTGTCTATGGCTAGCAGTATTCTTGTGCAGGTTTGTAGCTCTATTTGGTTAACTAGCGTGAGAAAAAGTTGTATTAACCTTTTTTCATTCACTTCTCAAAAAGTACTATTGAATTTAAGCTCTGTTTCTGCTTCTCATGCAGAATTTATGTAGTTTCAGTTCCAATTGATTATTTAGTTCTACAATTCTTTATGTGCCTATTTTGTCATCCAGTTAGTTACCTGACTCCTGTGTTTGATGACATATCTATTTATTTCTGTACTGAGTCATGTAAACCAATGCCAGAATCTGTTATTATTGTACCTACTTGAGATTACATGCCTCCTGGTCCTCCTGATTTTTGTTTTTTTGTCACAAAACTTATAGGACATTTTTATTCTTTTATTCCTTAGGTTGGTATATTTGTCTTGGACATCTCCATCTTGTTCTTATATTAATTGTATTGGCAATATCTTGAACAGCTATACTGGCGCACAAGGAACTTAGGATACTTACTGGAAGCAATTTTGGTACTGGAGTTTGGATTGACTGTTCGCAAGTAAGTTCATAATCAATATTGATCCTGCCTTCTCATCTATCATTTTATAACCAATCAATTCTTAAGTTCTCTATTTTCTAGTTTATTAAGTGTCATTGAATAAGCAGCACGAGTGAGTTATCGTATTACTCATTTCCATTGACTTATAAGTATCCTAGACAAACTGTTTTTCCATTAGTTTCTTTTGCTGTTAGTTATATTACTAGGATATCTATTTTCAGTTCCGCACTGCACTCTGTTTTGCAAATCCTATGATTAGAGCTTCCATATGCTTCATAGGCAAATTATCTGCAAAAGAACAGTGATAGTGATAAGTGAGAATGTCATGAACTCCAAAGTTAAAATATGGGCCCATCAACGGTGATTTATATTCTTTAACAGAGTATAAGGTGTTAAGACTGTTCTACAGGATCTGATTGCTTCTTGTCTGCTGGCCATAATTCATGTGTATTGTGCTCACTCCCTATCACATGCCATGCACTTGGCCATCTTGTCTCTGGTTGACTAGTAGCAACTTGTACTGCCATTTTGTGGTTTCTTCCATGTTTTTTTACAGCTAACATCACTCATGAATATCAATAATCTCTCTGAAAATCATGCTGTAAATGTAATGTTCTATTTGCATGTCCGTTGTTGATTTAGCTATGCCCAATAGACATCTGTTTAAACAATTGAATCTCTTGGATACAAAAGCTATAACAAAATATGTAATCTATTATCTATTATTTATTGAATTTCCATGTCTGCCAAAACTTCCTTGCTGTGGCCTGCATGTGCATTCCAGGTGCACTCACATGACAACCTAATCTATTCCACTGTTGTGTTCTCAGGTACGTCTGGCAATACAAGATTATTCTGGTGCATCTGTACTCTTACTTGGGGGCTCTTCCATTAGCACATAAATGGTAATTCCCCACTTAAGTATATTAACATTTGTGTTCCATGCTGGATGTAAACATTTGTGTTACCCTAGAAAACTCTCCATCTTGCAATAATGATGCTTCTACAGTGAACATGTGCTTTACTAGCTCCACCCCATGCTTTCCTTACAGTATCTTTGCTTTCTGTAACATGTTTGCACTGCTAACTTTTTTGAACATATATTTCAGGGGTTTTCCCCCATGACATTATTCAGTGATATCATTTTTCTCTCCACCTCCCTATGCTGAACAATGTTCGGTTATGCAGGTACATAACCTTGGAAGTGAAAAACATTCTTCTAGAGTCTGTCTCGCACCACATCTTGCCACAAATGTTAAATTCTCCTTTCTTGCAACATGCTACTGATCTTGTTAAGGATTATTTGAAATTCATGGATGACCATTTGAAAGAATCTGCTGATCTTACGTGTCTTGCGTATAGACACCGTACTTACTCAAAGGTACAGTCCGCTATCGTTACTGGCTGCATGGAATCTTTACCAAAAATACTAATACATCAACGCAAGAACAATCTAAGTTATGCATGGTTTATTTAAGAAAGTGCTGAAGCACACCTAATCTGTCTAACACATTGAGTTTTTTGTTCAGGTAATTGAGTTCGTTCAGTTTAAAGACCGCTTGCAACGCTCCATGCAGTATCTTTCTGTAAAATCAGATTCTGTGATGTTACATCTGAAGCAGAAGGCTGAGTCTCTTGATGAAGTGGAGGTTAGGTCTTTCTTGCCAATTCGAAATCATAACTTGGTAACATGTTAGTATTTTTGCTAAAAATATGGTTGCATGTTTTGATGTAGAAGCAAATGTATCATAACAAGGATCCATTTTCTTGTGCTTCTAACCATTTTGAGCACAGAAGTTTGGAACCTTCAATTATGTGTTAATGGGGGCTGGTTATGCTGTCAGTTGTTGATTAGTTTCATTGTGCAAGGAATTGTTGACGCTTGACAATATTGTACCAAAAATTGTATTAGATACTAGTCTGAATATTGTCATTTCGCTTTCCCTGATTGCAGTCTATTCTTGAAAATGTGAGCCATGGAACAAAGTTGGTTGAGCTATCTAATGAGGATAGCATGAAACACTTAACCTTCAATGAAGATCTTGAGGCACGGCCTTGGTGGACACCAACAAGCAGTGTCAATTTCCTTTCAGGTATTTGGTTCTTGTCATGTATGATTTGAACAGTTATTTTGTCCATTTTTGGGTCTCTTTTTTGTCAATCGTATTCTCAGGTACAAAAGTGCTTATGATTATTTTTATGATTTTACAGAACCATTTGATGAAGGCTCAACACCTGCAAGCTATAGAACCAAAATGGTACGCCATTTTCATTTGAATATTATATATATGTATTTAGTTTTCACAGTACTGTGTTACTAAATGACTGTGTCCTTTGGGATTAAATCGACCTTTTTATGAGAAGAATATTTTGATAAATTTACTTTTTTTAAAAGAAATTACTATTACTTCTGACCGGAAAACCTAAGGCCATTAGGTAAATAAGTTTGATCTAGTGGACTTATATTTCCAATAGGAGGATGTAGACAACAATGCTCTCTAACTGAAACTTGTCATACATATATTTGTTTCTCATGCCAATGATTCCTGCCCTCAGAATAACTGTATCCTTGCAGTGCAAGCACAAATCTAATGAGAAGGATGGCCCAAAGCTAAAAGATGCAGAGAGAAAATCTCTTGTTCCTCGACTTGTTTATCTTTCCATTCATGGTTGCACAACTTTTCTCAAGGAGGGTGAATCAAATGGTTCTTCCTCTGATGTAACTGCTGCTGGAGAGATGAAAACTTTGCTTGAGAAATATGCCAGGAGTATTGGTTACTCATTTGATGATGCTCTAAGCATAGTTCTGGGTATGTCATCTGGCAAGAAGGCTGTCAAGGTAACACCTTTCTGACTATCCTGAGTTCCTAGCTGTATTTGCAGCCATTTCTGTAATAGTATCTGTATTTTGTTGCAGTATGAACTCCTGTTCACGTTTTGTAGAATGCATATCCAGTGATTCTAGTTGCTTTTCTGTTTTTGTTTTCTTAGGACATAAAATTGATGTTACTAGATTCATCACTAAAAGAACTACTATCACATTTTAGTTCTTTTTATTTGGCGTTTTTATATCTTATTAGAAAAGTGCGGATTTTGTAATACTGTATGCTTTACAGAATATAGTTCTGTACTTTTAGAACTGGAGTATTCTCTGTTTTTTTTTGCAGTGTGAGTGAAATGATTGATTTAGCTGTGCCTTGCTGATACAAATTTTACATTTGCAGGATTTTGCTCCTGATATAGTCAGCTGGATGAGCTTTGCTGCATTTATCAATGCTTGGAACTTGTGTTCTAACGAGTCGGTGATCCCTGTAACTGACCAGAACAGTCCAAATTCTTGGCAGATTGTGGATAGCCTGTTCAAAACCTGCATAGAGCAGCATCTGACCGATGCCAGGCAAATGCTTACTTCTCCAGGAAACAATATTCCACTTCTAGCGCAGATGGTTACAGATCCCATTTCCTGGCATCTTTTGGTAATCCAATCCTGTATGAGATCTATGACTCCACAAGGGAAGAAGAAGAAGAAAGGCGGTCCATTGGAGCGACCAAACACACCTCACTTGCAGGCAATTCAGAGCTCCGTTAACTGCATGGCTGACACCCTCCGGAGCATCCAAACCTGGTTATCAGATCGGGTGAGGCCAGAGGAGCAAGCCCTGGATGCCCTACTGTTGCATTTGCAAGGAGCCAGCACTGATGGCCCTGGACAGATCTCCCGTACCTTGGATGAGAGTGCAGGGTCGGCCAACTCTGAAATCAGTGGCCGGATCGCCGAGTCTCTGGAAGCATGGAGCTCGGCCAGCGTGGTGAGGAGAATTGTGAAGGCTGGGGATGAGACGGTAGCCCAGTTGAAGAAGATATGTACCCTGAAGCTGAAGGTGCTCTCGTCGGCATCAGCTTCTCTGTCTTCAGTGTTGCACTAGACTCGAGAGAAATTTTGGTCGTGAGATCCCTGTTGTGGCTTGAAGGCAGTTGATGTTGTAACGCTAGAGTGTGTTGGCTGTTTCTATGCAAATTTTGATTGAGTGACATCCTGGTTTTCGTGTTAGTGTCTGTTGCATGGTAGGGTTACGTGTGTGAAAAGTGGGAGTGATGAATCTGCCGGTTGCTAGAACCCATCGTTTATGTTGTTGCAGCTGATGTAATGGATTGGATGATAGCCCCCTTGTTTTCTCTAGTTCAACATGATGCTATGGTGTAACCCAGTCCGCAGCGTCATGTGAAATTGTGCAGCTTTCAAGGCATTCTTCTGACTGGACAGTGCAAGGCGCACTACGATGTGCTCTCGTGGGGCTTGTAGGCCATGGAGGACCTTGAGACAGGCATGGATGGTGCCTGGAGGGGGGCACGTCTTTGGCGGAATGACCGATTGAACAGAGGCAAGCAGAATCCTACAAGGCAAAAGCTATCGAGGCGATGACCGGAATGGGTAAAGGGGCTCTCTCTCCCTCTATATCACTGAGGGGAGGTGGTGGATGGCGGAATGGCATGGGGCCATGGGTGGTCGGCTGGTCGCTTTCTCTCGTATTCCGTCAGGTGTGCAGGCTGCGAACCAGCGGATATGAGAGCGGGGGAGAGGAGAGGGAGGCAGCGGCCGCCGTGTTCTCCGTCGTCGGTGTCAGGCCTGCCGATGCCCGCTGCGCCTGCGCTCTTGACCCAGCGCTGCCATTGTTTACTGTGGGCTCACTCAGGGATGCCGCACGCTGCGTCTTCCTCTGCGTCTGCGTGCACACAATATATGGCGCGTACGAGTATGCCAGTATATGATATTACTATTTCATGGCCCGCATGTTCCTTCGCCCCTATCTGTGTGTTTTATTTTTATATCGCGAGCGAGGCTTTCGGGGTTTTTTTTTTATCCAAGGAAAGCCGTGATTTGCGCGCTGCGGCCTTTTCGTTCCGTCGAGTCTGAAATGGCAGCTGTACGTACATAGGTCATTGGTGCTGCGGCCTCTCCTAAGAAAAAAAAAAGAAAACAAAGGATCCTACAAAGGTTATGATTGTAGATTGTAATTGAAGGATGTGGTAAAATAGGAACTCGCATGATCATATCTATTGCCTATTGGATTGTTGAAAAAAAAAAATGCAATATCAGCCCGGCTGCCATAAGATTGTAGGGTCACCATGGTTGATGTGCTGGCACACTGATCGGGTTTCGGGACACAACTATGCATGCTAGGGATCTGAATTATCCGAATTCGTATTCATTTTTTTATGAAAATGTCAAATGAATGTATTCATATTTGATTTTTCATATTTCCTCGATCCGGTTCCATATTCGTATTCGACAAAACCATCCCACACTATTCGACATTATTTGTATTGCGTAGAATAAAGTAGTGATAAAGCATGTAAAACTTATTTTGATAGCTAATTAATAATTACAAAATGATGATAATTCAATATGGTTACCTAAAAATGATGTACATCATCTAACTTATTAAAAAATACCTAATAAATAATTATGTTAGACAAATATTACTAGTGATATACAATAAAAAATTTCAAATTAATTTTAATACAGCTATTCATGTTAATTTCAATTATATTATATTATATATTTAATAAATAAAGCAAATCTATGTGTTTAGTATTCGTATCCGATAAGTTCGTATTCGCATTCGAATCCAAATTAAAATGTGGTAAATAGTGACACCGAATATATCCTTACGCATGCAATGCATGACATACCACCGGCACCGCAAGAGTTGGGAAGTCGGTTCTTGTGTATTTTCTCTTGCTCTATTAATGTCCGATTGACGATAGTTTTCCTGACAGCAAATGATTTTCAGATTCCATGCCTCATCGGAGAGACTGCTGTCACTCAAGTGTCGGTGTCCACTGAACGGAATCCAATCGATAAAAGGTTGCAGCAGCGTTTACAAACCGTCAAAAGAATTCCAGTTCTAGTGTAAAAAAAAACACGCAGCATCGTACGTCCCTTTCATCACAAGAAAAAGGGAAAAGAAAGGGAGGAAAAGAGCAAAGAGAGCGAGAGGGAGCCATCAATTACTTCCTTCAGGCCGGGCACGCCGGGAGGCCGGAGGCGACGACGCCACCTTTGCCGTGCTCCCCAATAATGCTGCCGCCGGCGGGCGGTGTGGAGCGGGGGCGGGCACCGGGCTCCTGATGCATGCCGACGCCTGTAAACCTGACCGGCCGCCAGTAACAGTGGCAAGCGACACCCCGTGATACACAGACACAGACAGAGACCCCCCCGCTCTTGTTGACTCCCTCGCCACCCGTCCCCATTTACCCGGTTCACGACTTCACGGGCGTGGACGTAGCACCAGTTTTGCTTTTGCTTTTTTTTTTTAACGTCGCGCCAGTTTTGCTATCGCTTCTCTTCTCTCAGATCATCGCAGAGATGCAAGTTTTCAAGGTCATTACATCGTCTTGAGAATACAATTGATCTCTGCAAAGCAAGCGAGATGCACACAACCTATAAAAGAAAGTAAGATGAAGCCATCACACTGATAACCATCGATCCTTAGATTAGATCATCACTCATGCGTCCGGGAAAAAAAGATAAACTCCTTGGATTTCGACCCCGGAGCTCGAGTATTTATCTTTTTACCCATATCAATGAACAAAAGGCAGCCAACTGGCATATTTTCTGCGCATATCAATGGAAGAATTTTTTTAGTATGAGTGGCAAGCTTTTGCAATTATAGATGAGATTTCGAGTATTTATCTAAACTAAGGAACAAATAAGTATAAAATACTTTTATTTTGTATTGCCCAAGTGCAATATATACATACTCCAAAAATGCACGTCCACATCCCAAATTTAATAATTGTTGGATGTAGGCACAAGTCCTAAGGCTAGTCTCAGTGGCACTGTCATGGACACACTTACCAAGTCCGTCACATCAGCTTTTCAGCATGATGATCCTGTCGTTCACAAGCATAGTTTGTACCATTTCAATCTTGCATGTGTTGTGATCAAATGCAGGGTCATGGGCTCTTAGTGGAGGGCCCGTGAGCATTGGCACCTGTGTCGACCTGGGGTTATCACCATGACTCTGAGATCTTCCCTTCCTTCATTTATTTGGTGTCATGTCATAAAAAAAACCTATGTGGCAGTTCATTAAATGTCTATGACCCTGCCACTGAGAGCCTAATGAGCACAAACTCGTATACATGCATTGCTAACTCATCCAAACATGTTTCATCTCTCCTCCAGATGTAGTAATCAATAGAAAAGCAAGAACTATCTTGAAATATACTTTGATTAGTAATATCTACTAATATATAGTATTAATTTAAATAGAGTTGCTATGAGTCTACTAACATTATTTTTATGCTATTAATAAGATGACAATTCAAGATAGAGAATACAAAATTTTAGAACTGAATTTCGAATCCGTATTGGTGTTGTCTAAAACTTATGTATCGGTGTGGCAACAAGCCACCACTTGTAATAATTAATTACGGATTGATTCCCCTCATAATAGGAGGTTGAAGTCGGATTTCTTAAAAACATAATCTTTTTGATACGGAAATGTGCTCATATTTGGGATATGATGGACAGTGGAGGCGTGTAATGCAGTGTTCTGTTTCTGTAGTATTTTAGTTAGTACTGTCCTCGCTGTCCGATCTAAATCTCATCATCAGGTCAGGTGTCAGTGCTCTTGAGGCAGTGGGTACAATAAAGTACCAAATAATTAAAAACATAATTGGGTCGTAAGTTTTTTTTTCCAAAGGGATATCTGTTATTTATTGGAAAAGGAAAACAAAAGGTACTACATAGTACCATGTTCATCGTCAAAGGACATTTAACATAACACAAAAACATCGCGCCAATAAAGTAAGTTAGAAGGACAATATAATTCATATTTTCTCATCCCAATGGCAGCCAAATTGCAGCATCGACCCTCTGTGTATTTTTTTCTAAACCCGTGCAAGTACGTACTCTGTGGCCGACTGGACGCGTCTTTTTGAGCAAAAGATGGGAGGCATCAAAATGCTTTGAGATTTCCGCACGGAAAATGGAGCGAGATTTTGGGCTGTCAATGGCCCACGGCCACTGCATACAACCTGCAGCTAACTGGCGTTTGAACTTTGAACAACCCCCCTCCCGAAAGGGCATGGACGACATGATCAAGGCTCAGTTTCCCCAACTTTGATGTAGCCAATCACCCTCCCAAATCGCGATGATGCAGAAACATGCCATGAGTAGGCATCATTCCACTTTAATTACCTTGGTGGGCATCATTTCATCCCATGTGCGTGCTCGCACGCCTCCAAATTGCCGCGCTAATCCCTTTCGTTTACTTTCTGATCACAACATATTATGATTAACCTAATGCTCACGTGTGCAAACTTTTTTTCTTCCATACTCTCATTTAGAGCATCTCCAGCGGAAGCCTCCAAACCGAGGCCTTCAAACATCATTTACATGTCCAACTCTAAAAAATAGAGGTCCAAAAATGCATCTCAACTCCAGCAGCAAATTAACTTGGACCTCTATTTTGATGTGGACCCGTCTTGTCATACAGAGAGGAAAAGGTAAATAACAAAAGGAAAAATAATAAAAATGGTGAGATCACATTTTGGAGGGGGAGTAGAGGGCCTCCAATAATGGAGGCTTCGAAGGGAGATTTGGAGGGGCCTCAAAAATGGAGGGCCATTTAGAGGCCGTGCTGGAGATGGATTTTTGCACCAAACCTCCAAATTTTGGAGTAGAGGCTCATATGGAGGCCCCCACTGGAGATGCTCTTACGATTCCATCTATTGAAACTCTAAGTCTTGAACTCAGCAACGCTGTTCAGCTGCAGCGCTTGCACAACATTTCGCCTTTTTTCAAAATATCTTTTTTTCTCTTACAACAAATTAGGCGTACAAATCAGCAAAAAGTCGCTTAAAAGCTAGTACAGAACAAAGATTCCCCATGCTGATGACGTGGCTTTAATGGCATGTAGGATTTAACATCCCATGATTTTCATCAAGAGAATTGAACCGAAGCATAGCTTATAAATCTCCAAACTTCGACTTCCTCAGTGATGAGATTTTTTTTTTTAAAAAAAATCAATCTTGTAAATTCATTCCAGGTCTTTTGATTGCACCATATTAGCCCCTCTAATCTAACCAAGTAAACTAGATGACCTTTGGTAGGATTTACCATCATCAAGGTACTAAACATTTGCAATCTACACGGAGTACCTCCATCGTGTTCCCCGGGCCGGACCCAACACGGAGGAGGAGAGGCCGAGGCCAAGGCCAAGGGGGGCAGCTTTATTTTGAGACACTGGCAGTGTTCCCGAAAAGAACGAAAAAGATAAAGCAGGATGAGGCGCTTGACCAACTGACCAGCGACAAAGATGCACATCTGGCCTACTGCCCTCTGCGACCATCACCAGTTTTGCTTCTTCACACACAAACACCTGCCCGGGACCAGTACTAGTTTAGGACCACGCTATCACAGCATCCGCTAGGCTCTTCGGCCAGTGTAAATAAAATTCTCGCCTGATTAGCTGGTCACCCTTGATTAAGAACACTTCTTCTTTATCCTAATCTGAAACCCTGGCTTTGCGGCAGAAAGAGACCGAGGCCATTGTGGTTACGCAGGAGCACGTACGAAAGCCTGTACTCGGGCACTGTTGCTTGTCTTGTTCACAAGTTGTCTGAAACTAGGCAGGAAGATAATTCAAATTGGTGTGTTTAGTCACCTTTTTTTTAGTATTCATCTTATATTACTTTTAGTATTGGCAAACGCTAGGAACAAGTGCAAATAGACGATAAAAGAAGCACATTTATTTTTATCGATATCATTAGTGAGTGAAAATTCACTTCAAGGTTACACCAGCTTACGGTCGGTCGTCTGTGACAATCATAGTACATTCCAGCAATCCGCTCCAAAGCATTTTTGTAGACCAGCAGTGGATTCTCTACTTTTTCAGCCTTTTCGCCAACCTACATTGTCGCAATATCAGTAAAACTGCATATTCGAAGGGGTAAAAGTAGAATTCAGAATGCTTTAGAAATGGGTATTTTTAATTGGTGACCAGGCGACAAAATGGCACTCCAAAGTTCAAGCTCGCTCTAGGAATCCAAAGCATTCTGAGTAAAGATGAATTACCCCCCAAAAAAACTGAACTCATTAGCTTTTATAACGGCGGCGATGACAAAAGTTCAACAGCTCTTACATTATATTCTACATATGGCATAATACATGCATGTCATTATAGCACTAAGTAGCAATTAAACAGCCCTAACTTAACTTGATCCCCCCCTCCAACAAGACCACAACAAGCCCAAGCAAGCAAGCCAGTTCGCCGTCTGTGCCATCATGTCAAGCTCGCGTCGCCACCACCGCTGGCCGCCAAAGCCTCCCGGCCATCAGGCACAAGCGCAACTACGCCGACGGCTTCCGCACGAAGTACCGGTACGCGGCGACCTTCCGCTTCCGGGAGCCAGAGTTGTCGATGGACAGCACCATCTTGCCGGCCTCCCTCGCCGTGAAGGCGTTGTGCACGGGCTCCTCCGCGGTGGCCGCCACCGTCCTCGTCTTCTCCACACACAGCGTGTAGCTCTCCTCGGCCGCCGGCACGTACTCCGCGCCGTACTCCAGGTCCCAGCCGCCGACCACCAGGTCCCACGTTATCGTCGCACCGGCCTGAAAAATCGAGCAGGCAAAATGGTTCAGCGAAGAAGCTTCACGATGAGATCACACGGTGTTACTTAATAATGCATGGATAGATTAATAATGCAGATTGACATGTCTCATTCGATACGTTGGATAACACCAAACTTTACATTTTGCTTATGCCTGCTGAACCCAAGTATTTCCGTTCTGGTTGTTCGTTTCTGGACATGAGACAATTCGTGCTGATCTTGGCATGAAGCCATCGATGGCGGTAGTTTTCTTCGCACGGGCCCCTACCACGTGCAGGACTCACATGAGCATTGGCATGGAGTACACTTACCAGAAGGAGAATCCAACTTACAGTGCTCAACTTTTACAGTGGGGGTAAAGTGAACTGACGAGTATTGTATTCGACAGCAGTAGCAGCAAGGTTACACTCCTAAATCAGGAAGCACTTTTAGTAATGTCCAGCTTATTAGACCCCAATCAGGCAAAAGCTTCTAGACGCAAAGCCCACAAAGGGCATTACTGTATTCACCCCGGTACTGCTAGGCCGTGCTAGAATAGTAGGGGTAAAAAAAAATAGTGAGAGGCTTTTTAAAACATTTTCACTGCGGCGCATGGCACCCCCCATATGAGCCAAGCGCAGAGGAGGCGACAGCGCGTGGAAACTCGTGCCGTTGCGTGAGCTGCACACCTAAAGCTACAAAAAGGCGCACTGCCTGGGGTGTGCACTCACTGTACTGTGGCGCCCGACTTTTTACCCTCACAAAATGGCTGCTGCATCGATGGCATACGAGGTCAGGACAGCAAATGGCGTGCAGCCGTGCAGGTGATTCATGGCAAGTGAAGATTCATCAAACCCAAGCTACATGAAGGGATTCACATGGCGACCAGTTGGCTGTGCGTGAGTTGTGTGAGACGGCTAATGGCAAACTTCTCTATCCTCTCGCCCTCCCTTGTCATGTGAGCAAAGCTTCGAAGTTAAAAGAAACCAGACCACTCTCTTCATGTGAACCGGACCCCGGAGGAACTTGGAAGGCAGCCAGGAAACCATGGCCCGTGTCAGCTTCTCGCGGGTCGCAGCGGTGTCCAGCCAGCGGCGGCAGCTCTGCTCCAGTGAGCAGTGTTTACTGGTAAAAGGCAGCAGGGGCGGTGCAAGAAACACTGGGCTCAAAGTCCTCTCTGCTTTTGCAGCGTGCCCAGCGACGGGCTGATGGACAGCTCCCACACAGCAGATTTCAAAATCGATAAAAAGGACTCCACGGTCCACACATGCACCTGCGCCGCTGACAACTCTACTTGGAAAATACGTGCATTCTACTGCTACGTGTATTCTAATGCAGTACCTCATCCGAATACACACTCGTCGAAGTACGGCGTGTCACATCAGCGAAAGATTAAAATAAAATGTGGTCAGCATAAAGCGCTGGAAGAACCAAGCAACCTAGGACACGGCGAGCCTTTGTTCTTGCGCGCTTGTCTCATAAAGCAAGTTGGAGGAGGTGGTGATGCAATTGCTTTTTAGCCCCCGAAATTGGCAATCCGGCGAATGGCAGGTGAAAGCGATCCGGGAATGCGTGTGGTTTCTTTGCGCCCACTGTGAATGTGAATTTGTTTGTACCTAGGCACGCAGATTTGAACTAGGGATGCGAAATTGCAGAGATGACAACAGAATCTGAGAAAGTGCCGTCGTCTTGAGTTCCCTATGCAAAAAAAAGAGAACGAACGAAAGGCGAAAATTGGGGGCACGTACCTCGATGCCGTCGATCTCCAGGAAGACCTTCTCGCCGCCCTTGATGGTGAACTCGGACGCCGGCTTGGGCGGGCCGTTCTCGAGGTCGCCGGCGCGGCTCAGCCCGCCGTACTGCACCGGCACCAGCTCCGGCCGGATGAACCTGCGGTGGATTTTTGCATTGTTGTTGGTTTCGCCAATCGCTGGTGCGAGCAAAGGCCCGATAGAATGAAATCTGAAGCAGAAAGGATTACTTGTAGAGCGTCTCGGCGACGTTGCCCTCGCGCGCGATGACGAACTTGCTCTTGGTGCGCTCCGTGAGGAATGGCGAGATCATGGAAAAGAGCACGGAGAAGTACCACGGCACGTTGATGAACACCTGCATTATTGGGTAGCAAGCAGGTCAGCTCAGGAATAATAGGGAGAGAAGCCGTAAGCAAGCCAGGTGCTCAACGAAATGCAGGCACCAGAGGGTGGTGGTGGGTTACCTTGCGCGCCACCATCTCCGGGTAGTTGTCCTGGAAGAGCGAGAGGATCTGGTTGCTGGCGGCCCTGAGCTCTCGCTTAGGCATGTCCTTGAGGTCGGTGACCTGTATGATGGCGTTGACGCCCCCCGGCCTGAGGGTGAGCGCCCTGACGCCGCGCTCCATGACCTGGACGCGCCAGCGGAGGAAGCGCGCGAGGCGGTCGCCGTCGCCGAAGACGCGCTCGTACATGCCGCGGTCCTTGAAGACGCCGTAGGCGTTGTAGCAAACGGGGTGGCCCTCGCGGTCCCAGCCGTGCATGTAGGCCACCACCCCCTCGAGGTCCTTGAAGCCCAGGTCCTCGTCCGCCACCGCGTCGGCGCCGAACTCGGCGCGCCACGCCGCGCAGCGGAGCAGCATGGCGTGCGCGTCGCGGACGCGGAAGTCGCGCGCGCGGAGGAACTTGAGGAGCACCACGTCCGCGCGCTCGTCGGTGGCGGCAGGAGTGGTGGCGGCGGGGCCGTCGGCGGCCGGAGTAGGGACTGACTGGGGGTTGAGCGGGACGCCCCAGATGGAGATGGGGTCCGGGTGCGTGGCGAGCAGCGCCTTGAGGTCGGAGAGCGCGCGGAGCTCCGAGTGCGGGAGTGCGGCGGCGACGTACGAGTCCTCCTTGAAGGAGGTGGAGCGGAGCAGCGCGGTGGCGTCCATGAGCGACGACATGAGGCTGCGCTTGGCGCCCTTGGAGGACGGCGCCGGCGCCGCCGTGGGCGCGGGGGACGGGGTGGTGGTGGGAGACATGGCCACTCCTGACTCCTGCTCGGGTGGGGGAGAGAGGGAGGGAGGGAGGGAGGATTGGGAAGGTGACAAGCACGGCTCCTGCGGGAATGGTGGAAGGGGAAGGAGGTTTTGAAATGGGGGGAGGAGGAGGATTTTGGAGCGGAGCGGAGGCGTGAGGCGGGCGTTATGATGGCCGCGCCCGCGCGTGGGGTTGGGGCCGGAGGAGGAGGAGCTGCGAGCTGGGTCACTGGCTGCTGCGCGCGGCCACCCCCGCTCTCCCGCGCCGCCGATTTTAAGGACGCGCGAGGAAAATATGACCGCAGGGGCCCAGTGGGGCTTCGATTTGGAGAGAAAATTCTACCAGCTGGTTTCCAAACAAGAGTTTAAACATGCTAATTGGATTGAAGAAGAAAAAACTAAGTCGGTGGAGGTAAAAATCGACACACGGTTTTCATTAAGAAGAAAAAACCATAGTTTCACCAACGAGGGGATTTTTAAAAATCAACCCATAATTCGCTCTAAGGAGGAATCAAAAATCTGGGTGGTTGTGACTTTACCTCAGCTCCTCTAAGACTAACTCCAACAATGTTCGGTTGCGACTATGGGGTGTTTGGCATGGCTTTGGAGCCAAACTCCAGCCTAGAGTTGATTGGAGCTAGCCAAACACCCCAACTCCAAAAAAATGTAACTCTATGGAGTTTTTGGAGCTCTAGTTCATTTCTTTGGAGCACCTCATTCGCAGCTCCAAATCCCCTCAAAATAGAAGTCCACATGGAGTTGAAAGGTAATTACCCGCAATTTCCATTACAATCCCCGAACCGTTATTTTCTTTCTCCCTTCCTCCCTGCCCCTTCACGCGAGACGCCACGAACGGTTGCCTCGCGCCGCTCGCGAACAGGCGCACGATGCCCGCGAGCCACCGGCCGCCGCCCGCCCGCCCCTCCGACGGTGGCTGCCGCCCCCTCCCATCTCGCCGGCCGTCGCCACCCATAGCCGCCCCTCCCTTTTCCTCCATCCTTGCGAGCCGCGCCTCCATCCCCTCGCCCCCCTTGCTCCTCCATCCCAACCCTAACCCTAGAGGACCAGGAGAAGGACGTAGATTCCCGGCGACGTGAAGAGGCCCCCGGCGACGGACATCTGCGACGTGAAGAGGCCCCCAGCGAGCTCCTCCAACCTGCAGTTTCAGACTTTGCAATCTTCCCCAACCGTGCAAGGTATGTTGTGTACTCTGTACTTGCCCTGTATGATTGATTTGGTCTGTTGTGATTTGTATGATGTATGAACGAGTGATTTGTATGATGTGAATTGGTGTATACCTGCCGCTCATGTTAGCAATCTTATGTTGAGTTATATAGATGCCAGAAACTGAATGGAACACTGAGAACACTAGGATCATATGTGGTCTGATGGCTGAACAAGTTGCGAAAGGAAACCGACCAAATACATTCCTAAACCAAGTTGGTTATGCTGCGATTGAAAAGGGATTCAAAGAACGGACGGGTTTTGAACTGACCAAGAATCAAATCAAGAACAAGTGGGATAAATTGAAAGAAGATTTCAAGGCATGGAAAAAGCTAACCATGAGGCAAACAGGGATCGGTTGGAATAATGGCACTATTGATATGGACGATGAATGGTGGAAGAAGGCCAAAGCTGTAAGTGCCTGTATGCCGGAATTTTTTAATTATATGCTGTAATTATTTTTCCTAATCTGTTTTGCTCTCTTTCAGGACATTCTGGGCTGTATGAAGTTTAAGAAGCAGTCCCTTCAAAATGAAGATCAGTTAACAATTTGTTTTCAAGGCATCGTTAATATTGGTGGTGACCATTGGTCCCCTTGTGCCGCCAATGTTGCAATGGCTGAAACACAAATTGAGGAAGGTGCGACACAAGGTGATCTAGGTGGTACGAAGGTGCGAGAAGATGGCGAGCAGGTAGAAGAGGTTACCCCTTCCCCTAGTTGTGGCAAGAGAGCACCAAGGTATGTCCAGGGTAGTGGGAAGAAGGCAAAGACAGCAAATGCAGTTCTCATTCAGGAAGCAGTCACCAGAATGGCCAGTTCAGCAAATGAATATGCTAGCAGAAAAGTTGGAAAGTACACTATTGAAGAAGTGATGAATGTTGTCATTGCTTGTGGGGCTGAATATGGCTCGAATGAACACTACATTGCCACTGAATTATTTGTGAAGAAGGAGCAAAGGAATATGTTCATGACCTTTCCTACTGATGAAATTAGGTTTAATTGGCTTAGTAGAAAATACAATGACAGGCATGCAAAGTAGGCCTATGTTCATCAGCTTGTCTCTTGTTTGCTATGTTTGAATTGTAAGAACTAATTTTATTCCATGTTTGCCATTTTATTCCCTTTTTTGTGCTCTCAGTTTGTAAGGACAAAAATTTATTCCATGTTTGGCACCTAATTGTAATAATTCAGTTTACATATATCTAATTTATTTCATGTTTGGCACCTATTTGTAATAATTCAGTTTACATATATGCTCATTTTATTCCATGTTTGGCACTTATTTTTGTAACAATTCACTTTACATATATGTTGTATGGTTCATGTTTGGCACTCATTTTATTCCATGTGTCTCAGATGTCTACAAGTGGGAGTGAGGACAGTAGTGATGATGATGAACATTTTTTTCTATCATTCAAGGTGGTGCTAAACTAGCAGAAACATATGTCAACATTTATATGGATAAGGCACCACCAAGGACCTCACAGCTCAGTGGAATGGGATGGGTTTCAGAGACACCGAACACTCTAGGTGAAAGCCACAGAATGTTTCGGATGAATGAGTTTATTTTTATGGATCTTCATGATGTGCTGGTTTCTAGGTATGGGCTGAAACCGTCCAAGTTCATGAATACCTATGAGATGCTTGCAATTTTTTTATTCACATGTGGTGGCTGTGAGTCAAATCGAAAAGTGCAAAATAGGTTCAAACTATCTGGTGACACCATTAGTAAGAAGTTCCATAAAGTTCTTGATTGTGTCGTTGGCATGGCTATAGATTATTTGAGACCAACTGATCCTAATTTTTGGAGAGTTCACAAAAGGATTAGAAATGACAAAAAAGCATATCCACACTTTAAGGATTGTATAGGAGCACTAGATGGAACTCATATTCGTGTGTCTCTTTCACCTAAAGAACAACCAAGGTTCATTGGTAAGCCAGGAATTCCAACACAAAATGTGCTTGCCATTTGTGATTTTGATATGAGATTCACATATGTGGCTGCGGGTCAACCTAGAGCTTACCATGACACTAATGTATTGTATCATGCAATGGAAGTGGATGCACAAATCTTCCCACATCCTCCAGAAGGTAAAAACATTCATTACCTTTTGTCAAGTACATTTTATTGCTCAAATTCTTATGCTATTTTTCATATGTGCAGGCAAGTACTATGTTGTGGACGCAGGCTATCCTAATCGTCCAGGCTACCTATCTCCATACAAGGGTGAAAGATACCATTTACCTAAGTGGCATCGAGGTATGGAACCAAATACTCCAAAAGAGAAGTTTAACCGAGTTCATTCATCTGTTCGTAATGTCATTGAGCATTCATTTGGACTATTAAAGATGAAGTGGCCAATTCTTTATAAGACGCCTCACTATTCCATGCTCACACAAAAGAAGGTTGTAGCAGCTTGCATGGTTCTCCACAATTACATACGTGAGCATTCTAGTGGGGATGTGGACTTTGCTAATTTTGATCGAGATCCGAACTTTATGCCAACTATTCCGGAAAGGTATAACAAGTATGTTGTGTCTCGACATGCCTCTGATGATGACACTACAGAACCAAGTTTTGTGACTATGGACTCATTTCGTGATAGTTTGGCTACATTCGTCGCATTAGCTTGGAATTGATGTAATCATTTTCTCAAACTATGCACTTTGTATCTCGGATTGTTTGATTGAACTTGTATGCCGACTTATTTGGGTGAACTTGTATCTTGAATTATTTGGTTGAAAATGTATGTTGGATTATTTTTAAGTTGTTGGTACTTGCATGTCGGAATTATTATCCTAGATTATTTTTGATTTGTATGTGGTATTATTTTGTTGCTGCATGCATCAATGAACTGTACTCATGTCAATCAAGGGTAAATTGGACAACTCACACTGACAAAACACAACTCTGGATCTCAGAGTGCCATTCTAGCCGAACACCCTCAACACACAGCTCCAGCTCCACTCAGAGCCAGCTCCAGCTGGATTTCCGGAGTGGAGCTGCTCTGCCTGGAGTTGGAGCCATGCCAAACAGGCCTCAGCACCTCTAAGACTAACTCCAGCAATGTTCTCCTTCTCCATGCACAAACAACCCTCCTTGAGGAAAGGAGAGAGAAGTGCCACATGCGCTCGCAGCAAATAGGCGGATCCCCTCGCGCATCCCGCATAGGCCGTTAATTCCCGCGGGCAGAGGGAGCTCGAGGACGGCGGAGGTGGAGGACGGGGAAGGAGGAGAACGGGGTGGAGCGGTGACGGGTGGAGGGATGACGGAGAAAGAGGAGCTGGTCTGTCGCCGCCGACACAGCGTCCACATCGAGCGTCGCCCGCCGAATCGAGCATCGTCGGTGGCAACACCTCCTCCCACTTGGCCCTGCCGCCGCTGTTGCATGGCGTGGGAGCAGCCGGAGACGACAACAACGACGCCCCTGTGTTGCCAAGTGAGCTGGGCTCCGCATCACCGCCCGCGAGGCATGCTGCAGGGCACCAAGAAGGAGGCTGTCGTTGGATCCGGAGGAGGCGGCGCGAGGCGGAGGAGTGCGAGAGAGATGCCGGAGGCCCTTCACCGTTGCGCCCCTGTCGCACGCGGTCACCGAATCGACCCTCCCCCGCGGCAGATCTCGTCCGGCAGCCTGTGCAGCGGTGGGAGCAGGGGATGGCGTGCGACCGCCGAATCGACCCTCCCATGCGGCGGATCTCGTTCGGCGGCTGTTGACGGTCAACTTTGACACTCCTAGCCATGAGTTTAACTTCAGTATTGGCAATGATTTGATATCCGATCTAACGGTACTAACCTCCTTGATATTACAAGTTTGCTCTTGCATGTGGTTTTTGGAGTATGTTGTTTACGCAGGATTTAAGCACCTAAATAAGTACTTCCGGGTAAAGTTCATCAAGCACTTTGTGAGAAGACAATGAAGCCCTGCACAAGTCAAGACTCGAAGTGAACATGACTCCACATGACCCAAGGACCAAAGCACGAAGCCGTAAAACTCTAGGGATCTGAACAGAAGATGCAGGAACTTGCGCGACAAGTGCCCTTATCTAAACCGTGGAGAAAATGACGTCAAAAGCCTGCATGCATCGGGGTGGAAACTTAGGAAGCATCAAGGTGTCGGTGTTTTAGACCGACAACCTACTAAGGGGAGTACCCGAAGTAGATGAATGTGGCCTCGTCGAGATCGGTAACTCGAAGGAAGAGACACGTGACACACAATTTAGACAGGTTCGGGCCGCGAGGTGCGTAATACCCTACGTCCTGTATGCTGCGTAGCTCTGGATTGATTGGGTACGATTACAGGGTGATGCAATCTTACGTCATGAGATGAGATGATCGAGGGGTCCCTACCACGCCTTATATAGTCCGGGAGGCAGGGTTACAAGTCAGTTTAGGGAGAGAGTACTAGTCGAGTACGTCTAGGAGTCTTCCATACAGTGTGGGACATGTACAGCTTCCTAACCGAGTACTTCTCCTCTGTAGTCCTTGTGCTTCACGCGCATCAGGTACAGTGCAGCGCAAGTCGGGTAGTCCCAGGGGCCCACCGAGTAGTCGGTCCTGGTACCCACCGAGGTAGTGGGCCCAGGGAGGTCCATACGACAAGCCCCCGAGTACTTTGCAGTCGAGAAGGATAGCTTCAAGTGGTCTTGACGGCCTTAACGAGTAGTCCTCAAGCGTCCCCGAGTACTACAAGTCAAAAGTCCTCAAGAGTAGTCGAAGCATCCCGAGGTTGGAATGTACTCCAGCTGATGTTTGCGCAATCCTGAATTCTTCTCGAGTGGTCCCAAGTGTCCTCGAGTGCTGCCCTTGAAGGTCTTCAACAATGCCCGTGTTGTCTTGAAACCGAAACTGATATGGAAGTGTGATTGCAAAATCGCACTCCATATGGAGTATCCCCCGAGCCTTAGGTTGAGTTGTAGACTCTGGCTGAGGGTCCATCTGAAGTTTTGGCAAGAATTTCCCAAAAAATCCGGAGAAAAAACCGAAGGACACGTGGCACGGAGCCCCCGAGCCTTGAGTCGAGTACTTCCTCTCGAATTGAAGGGTCATCTTGTAGAATGTGTCCTGAGATGCTCTTGAGTCTTGCCGCTTCCCAGGAAGTCGAGTTGGAGTAGCCGAGCCCCCGAGGTGAGGCGCGTCGAGTAGTAGAAGTTGAAAGGTCACGCGCGGCCGCTGAGTCAGCCGAGTGCATACTTATCGATCCGGCCGTTGAGGGGTCGCGTTGACTTATAAATAGAAGCCAAAACCCTTAGGGTTTTTCAACCTACGCAGCTGTAGCCATTCCCAGCAGATCTGGCCAGAAATCGCCACTAGTGTGCACTGTCGCCGCTGAGTAGAGCTTAGATCCAGGTGCGCCGCCGCAGGAAGCCACCACTGCAGCCCCCGAGCGAATGCGCGTGAAGACACCGTGCACCTGAAGGATGAAGCCGTCTCCGTCGAAAACCACGAAGGCCGCCGGCGGAAAGAAGAGGTAAGTCGTCTAGTGTAGTCGAGTACTGATGTCTCGAGTTCATGTGTTGACAATGAAGTTTCCTTGCTTGCAGGAGATGCGACCTTCTGAGCCCGTTGAGTAGGGTGACGAAGGCGAGTGGGACACGGTGGGGGAGGCAGCTGGTAGTCACAGCCCAGCCCCCACTGTCGAAGAGCTCTTGGCGCAGATGGAGCGCCAGCCCCCAGTTACTCAGGGGAGCACAGAACCCACCGCTGCTGCTACTGAAGAGGCAGCGGCCGCAGAAGCGCAGGAGGAGGCGCCTACCGAGGCGGGACTGGTCAACATCGCTAGTATCCTCGGCGCCCCAACCGTGACGGTAGTCCGGTCGAGCTTGTAAGTGTTGATTCTCCCCGAGTAGTACTTGATGTGGTAATCGTACTTGATTGACAACCGGCTTGTGTACTCTGTAGGAAATCGACGGACTTGTCCTGGGAGGGGGATGAACCCGCCTCAGCGGTGGCAGAAGAAGAAGCCGCGCCGCCCGCTGAGGAGTCCGCTCCCGCCCCTCAGGCGGAGCCCGAGGCGCCGGCCGCTGAGGCTACGTTGCCCGAGGCCAGCGTGGTTGAAGGTGAGTACTCTGCTGAGGTCGAAGTGCCCTCGTAGAGTAGTCGTAGTCGCCGTGTTGACTGATACACTTGTCTTCTTGTCGACAGGTGCTGAGGCCGAAGGAAGCGATATCCCGTCGGCGGTGCCCGTAGAAGACGTGGCACCGGGAACTCAGGAGGCTGCCGTGGAAGCCCCCGAGCCGATGGAGGTGGCCGCCGGAGAAGCCGCCGCGACGACTGGAGGAGGAGGGGACGACGCACTACCAGAACCCGCTCTGGAGGTGGTTGTCTGCTCACCGGAGATCCAAGATGTGGAGCCAATCCGCTCGGCGCCGATGACCGAAGTCGCTACGAGTAGTCGTGGCGGGATCGAGTTGTTGGCGGACGACCTGGTTGACTCGACAACGGTGGCTCGGCACTTGGAAGCGGTGCGCCAAGCCGAGCAATGGATGAAGGTGAGCAGTCATGACCCTTGAGTAGTCAATCCTTTAGCGTTGAGTACCCATCTGATGTGTGTTGTCTGCGCAGGACGTTGCTGAGAGGTCCCGCCTGAAGTCAGAGATGCTTCAAGGGTACGGCGACGCGGTGCTTCGGGCCGAGACATTGGAGGATCAACTCGTGAAGTCCCGGAAGCACGCCGCCGCCATGCAGTCAAAGCTGGACGCCGCCTTCGCCAAGTACCATAATGACGTCCAAGAGATGTAGGCGAAGAGCGACGACTTGGTGCGGAAGAACAAGTCTCTCCGCAAAAAGAACAAAGGTACACCATTTGTCTTGTTGAGTACTTGTTGGAGGTCGAGAGGTAGTCTAACCCGCTGTGCCTTGTTGTTTGCAGAGCTTGAGACTCGAGTTGATCAGCTGAAGGCTTCGGAGACTGATCCGAAGAACCTTTTCTACCGGGAGCAGGAGGCCCACCAGGTACTGGAGTTCGATTATAAGGAGCTTGCTTACGAGTGCGACAAGCACATGGAGCTCCGTATTGCATCAGACTGTGACCTCGTCAACTGCTACAAATCCTTGCAGAAGCTGAACGAGGATTGCAAGAAGCTGCGGGCCCAGCTCAGGGAACTTGAAGAAGCCGCGCTCCCATCACGAGGCTGCTGGTGCCTCATCCTGGCGGTCCCAAGATAGCGCCGCTGGTGGACCGGTTGAAGGAAGCCCCCAGCCGGCTGGAGACCTACGTGAAGCATTTGGCGAAGTCAATCCCGAACCAAGTGTTGGCCTTCATGAAGTCATACTCCCCGAAGGCTCCCGTAGATGTAGTCGCCGGCGGGCTAGCCGCCAACTGTACCGACGAGCAGTACGCGGAGCTGCTGGAGTAGATGGCGCCTATTGCAGATCAAGTCGTCGAGAAACTTAATCTCCAGTAGCCCTGTAATAGTTAGCTCGTAGCATTAGTTGCACAAAAACAATTGTAATGAAATTGTTTAAGTATGAATGAAGAAAAACTTCCATCAATGAGTACTCGTTGCCGCGATCTTTGAGTGCGGAGTCCCATCGTGGAGTTGTCGCGAGTAGTCGTACGCGGCAGTAGTCCCACTGAGGGAAGAAGACAGTAAGGCAGATGATGAACAATCAAACTTTATTACTGAAGAAGTACACCTGGATGGCCAGGGCCGTAGTTACAGAGTAGTCGCCAGGACCCGGAGGCCGCCTACGACTAAGTAGTGCTAGGGCGTGTAGCCGCTTACAGCAGTAGATCCGTAAGTAGCCGTATAGGCTGGATCTAGGAGTGCATGGTTTCTCAGTAGACCGCTGCTAGAGTCCTTTGTCGCTCGTCGCAGGCCAGGATTCGTAGGTAGCTGCATGGGCTGGATTCTGGAGAGGAGTAGTCCGGAGACTGGTGCCTGGACCCGGAGGCCGCTTACAGCGAAGAGGTTGTCCGGAGACTAGTGGCTGGACCCGGAGGCCACTTACGGCGGAGGGGTCTTGATGTAGTCGTGTAGACTTGAGCCCCAGGGTAGTCGACTAGGCGTAGAACCGACAGAACTGGTCGACGTTCAACAAGTTGTTGACTTCTTCGCCTTCAAGTGTCTAGAGGTGGTAGGAGCCCGGTCCAGTCACCTTTGCGACTGTGAAGGGACCTTCCCAGTGCGAGCTGAGCTTGTGTAGTCCTTCTGTGTTCTGGATGCGACAGAGGACAAGATCACCGACGTTGAAGGAGCGTTCCTTGACGTTGCGATCGTGGTAGTGTCGGATACCTTCCAGGTACCTTGCTGATTGGACGAGGGCGGCGCAGCGAGCTTCTTCGAGCCCGTCGATGTCAACTCGTCTGCTATCTTCAGAGGCGCCTTCGTTGTAGTGCTCCACTGCTAGTGAATCCCATATGACATCAGTAGGGAGGATTGCTTCGGAGCCGTAGACCAGGAAGTAAGGGGATTGCCCCGTTGGCTTGGAGGGCTGAGTACGTAGCCCCTAGAGTGCATTGGGTAGTTCCTTGATCCATTTGCCTCCTTTAGAGTTAGCAGCGTCGTGTAGCCGCTTCTTGAGAGCGTCGAGCACCATCCCGTTGGCGCGCTCGACTTGTCCGTTGGCCTGAGGATGGGCAACTGAGACATATCGGACGTCGATCCCGCTGTTCTCATTGTACTCCCAGAATTGGTGATTATTGAAGTTGGAGCCCAAGTCTGTGATGATGCGGTGGGGTAGTCCGTAGCGGTGCACGAGTTCATCCAGGAAGTCGAGTACTCTATCAGCCTTGGGGCATGTGACCGGCTTGACCTCGATCCACTTTGTGAACTTGTCGATGACCACCAATACTCTGTTGAATCCACCTGGAGCAGTTGGCAATGGCCCAATCATGTCGAGCCCCCAGCAGGCGAAGGGCCGGGTTGGCAGTATGGTGACTAGCTTGTAAGATGGGACGTGTTGCTGCTTGGCGAAATACTGGCACCCTTGGCACCTTCTGACGAGTTCTTCAGTGTCGCCCAGAGCTGTGGGCCAGTAGAAAGCTCGTCGGAAGGCCTTGCTGACCAGCGTGTGTGAGGACGCGTGGTTGCCGCAGACGCCCTTGTGGATCTCCTCCAAGATGTCCTTGCCTTCTTGTCTAGGGACACACTTCATGAGTACTCCGGAAGATGCGCCCCGCCTGTAGAGCTTGTCTCCGACGAGGACGTAGGACTTGGCGCGGCGGATGAGCTGCTCAGCCAAGTTTTTGTCCGAGGGGACCTTCTGCTCGCTGAGGTAGTCGATGAAGGGTTGCCTCCAGTCCACGTCGATCATTGTGACCTCCTGGCCAGCCGGGGGATGCGCTGGGACAGTGGTCGGTGGCGCCGGCTCCGGGATGGATGGCGCGTGAAGATCGTGGACGAAGACACCCGCTGGTACTTGAGCGCGAGTAGAGCCAAGCTTCGACAGGACGTCTGCTGCAACGTTGTTGTCGCGGACGATGTGGTGGAACTCAAGACCATAGAACTTATTCTCGAGCTTGCGGACTTCTAGGAAGTAGGCGTCCATGTTCTCCTTGTTGCGGTCCCAGGACTTGTTGACTTGGTTGATGACCACTGCGGAGTCGCCATAGACTAGTAGCCGCTTGATGCCTAGTGAAGCCGCGAGGCGGAGCCCGTGTAGGAGAGCTTCGTACTCGGCTTCGTTGTTTGACACCTTCTAGAAGATTTGCAGGACATACTTGAGTTGTTCGCCCGTTGGATAGATCAAGAGTACTCCTGCACCTGCGCCCTCGAGGTTGAGTGAGCCGTCGAAGTACATCACTCAGTGCTCTGGTCGCTCGGTTGGAGTGGGTAGCTGATTCTCTCGCCACTCCGCCATGAAGTCGACTAGTGCCTGCGACTTGATGGTTGTGCGTGGCTTGAAGTCGATGTTGAGGGTGCCGAGTTCGACTGCCCACTTGGAGATTTTTCCAGTAGCATCTTGGTTCCGCAGGATGTCGCCGAGCGGGTAGTCGGTGACGACGGAGATCGAGTACTCCTGGAAGTAGTGTCGTAGCTTCCGCGAGGTGATGAGCACTGCGTACAAAAGCTTCTGTATGGGCTGGTAGCGTGTCTTAGATTCTGACAGGACCTCGCTAGTGAAGTAGACTGGTCGCTGGACTGGGTAGGCATGGCCGTCTTCCTGCCACTCGACGATGATGGCAGTACTGACCATGTGAGTAGTCGCAGCGAGGTAGAGCAGTAGCTGCTCGCCTTTGCGAGGAGCCGTGAGGACTGGTGGCTTTGATAGGAAGTCCTTGAGCTGGGCAAGGGCTTGGTCCGCCTCCGGAGTCCACACGAACTTCTCTTGGTGCTTGAGTAGTTTGAAGGGGAGCCCCCGTTCTCCAAGCTTCGAGATAAATCTGTTCAGGGCCGCCATGCACCCGGTCAGCTTCTGGACGTCTTTGATGGACGTGGGAGCTTTCATGCTGGTGATGGCGGAGATCTTCTCGGGGTTGGCTTCGATGCCGCTGTGGCTGATGATGAAGCTGAGTAGTTTGCCCGAAGGCACGCCGAAGACACACTTGTTCGGGTTGAGCTTCCAGCGGTACTCGCGCAGGTATGTGAAAGTCTCTTCAAGATCATCGATGAGGGTACTGGAGTTTCTGGTCTTGACGACCACATCATCCACGTAGGCTTCGACGTTCTTGTTGAGTTGCCTCTTGAAGCAGGCCTGGATAGCTCGTTGATATGTGGCGTCGGTGTTCTTCAACCCGAATGACATGGTCGTGTAGCAGTACGCGCCAAACGGGGTGATGAACGCGGTCTTCTCCTGGTCTTCTTCCTTGATCGCGATCTGGTGATACCCGGAGTAGCAGTCGAGGAAGCAGAGCAGGTCGCAGCCCGCCGTGGAGTCGATCACTTGGTCAATCCGCGGCAACCCGAAGGGGTCCTTGGGGCAGTGCTTGTTGAGGTCTGTGTAGTCGACGCACATCCTCCACTCGTTCGAGTTCTTTTTGCGGACGAGGACGGGGTTGGCGAGCCACTCAGGATGGAAGACTTCTTTGATGAAGCCAGCCACGAGTAGTTTGGCGAGTTCCTTCTTGATGGCGTCCCGTCTGTCGTCGGTGAAGCGGCGGAGGTGTTGTCGCTTCGGGGTAGCTTTAGGATCGACGTTGAGGGAATGCTCGATCAACTCCCTGGGCACCCCTGGCATGTCTGCTGGCTTCCACGCGAAGATGTCGCGGTTAGCCCGGAGGAAGTTGATGAGCGCATCTTCCTATTTTGGGTCGAGACCCGCCCCGATGGTGGTGGTCTTGCTGCTGTCGCCTGTCCCGAGGTCAATTGTTTTGACCAGGACCTCCTCAGCTGGCTGAGGCTTGTTAGCTTTGTCTGACTTCTCCGGGATGTCGAGTTCACTTGGGGCAAGCTTTTTCGACGCAGCGTAGACCTCCATCATTGTGTTGGGTACTTGATTTGTGGAGGCGATCTCCACAGCTTCCGTGTCGCGGTCGTGCGAGATCTTCAAGTCTCCTTGCAGTGAGAGTACAACTGCTGGGCTTGGCATCTTGAGTTCCAAGTTGGTGTAGTGGGGTACCGCCATGAACATGGCGATAGCCGGTCTGCCGAGGATGGCATGGTAGGACGTCTCGAAGTCCGCGATTTCGAACTTGACGTACTCGGTACGGTAGTTGTACCAAGATTCCCCACAGGTAACTGGCAGGACCACTGAGCCTAGTGCGATAGCCGCGTTCCCGGGGACGATGCCATAGAAGGGCGAGGAGCTCTTGGTGAGCATGTGCATGATGTCGAGCCTCATCTTGTTCAAGGTCTTGGTGAAAAGGACGTTGAGCCCGCTTCCGCCATCGATGAGGGCCTTGTTGAGCCTGGAGCCCGCGACCACCGGCTTCAGGACGAGAGGGAATCGTCCTGGTTCAGAGAAGCTGGTCCATTGATCCGCGCGGGAGAAGGTGATGGGTACGTCTGACCACCTAAGAGGGGTCGGAACCGTTGGTTCAATGCTCATGACTTCTCGACGAGTAGCCTTTTGTTCCCGTCTGCTGGGTCGTCCGCCGAAGAGGACGTTGACAGTCTTGTCGGGTTCCTAGAAGTCGTCATTGCCTCCGTCGTTCTTCTTCTTGCCTTTCTTGTCATGAGGGTGCAGTGGCTCTGGAGTACTCTTGAGTGCTCGCCTGAGTTGGTAGCATTGCTCGGTGGTGTGGTTGCCGTCCAGATGCCACGGGCACTTCTCCTTCAGCAAGTCTTGAAGCCGCCAGAGGTCTTCTTCGAGTTCTCCTTCGCAGGGCGCTGGATAGTCGCGACAGTGTAGTCTGGCTTGCGCCTGCGGTTGGGACCCGAGTAGTTGTTGTTGTTGCGACCGCCTTGGTTCCCGTTGTTGCCACTGCTGCCGCCCGTGTTCTGCTTGCTCTTGCCACGGATGGCATCGTACTTGGCGTTGGCTTTGTCTTCTTCATCCGCCCAGGACGTGATAATGTCCTTGAGGTGGGGGATGGACTTGGGGCGGCGGCGACAGAAGTCTTCGAAGGTGCGACGGTGGTAGAGGCCGTCTTGGAAGAGGTCGATGTCGGTGTTTTAGACCGGCAACCTACTAAGGGGAGTACCCGAAGTAGATGAATGTGGCCTCGCCGATATCAGTAACTCGAAGGAAGAGACACGTGGCACACAATTTAGACAGGTTCGGGCCGCGAGGTGCGTAATACCCTACGTCCTGTATGCTGCGTAGCTCTGGATTGATTGGGTACGATTACGAGATGGTGCAATTGTACGCCGTGAGATGAGATGATCAGAGAAGGGTCCCTGCCTCGCCTTATATAGTCCGGGAGGCAGGGTTACAAGTCGGTTCAGGGAGAGAGTACTAGTCGAGTATGTCTAGGAGTCTTCCATACAGTGCGAGACATGTACAGCTTCCTAACCGAGTACTTCTCCTCTGTAGTCCTTGTGCTTCACGCCATCAGGTACCGTGCAGCGCAAGTCGAGTAGTCCCAGGGGCCCACCGAGTAGTCGGTCCTGGCACCCACTGAGGTAGTGGGCCCAGGGAGGTCCATACGACAAGCCCCCGAGTACTTTGTAGTCGAGAAGGATAGCTTTAAGTAGTCTTGACGGCCTTAACGAGTAGTCCTCAAGCGTCCCCGAGTACTACAAGTCAAAAGTCCTCAAGAGTAGTCGAAGCATCCCGAGGCTGGAATGTACTCGAGCTGAAGTTTGAGCAATTCTGAAGTCTTCTCGAGTAGTCCCAAGCGTCCTCGAGTGCTGCCCTCGAAGGTCTTCAAGAATGCCTGTGTTGTCTTGAAGCCGAAGCTGATATGGAAGTGCGATTGCAAAATCGCACTCCATATGGAGTAGCCCCCGAGCCTTAGGTTGAGTTGCAGACTCTGGCTGAGGGTCCATCTGAAGTTTTGGCAAGAAAATCCCGAAAAATCCGGAGAAAAACCAAAGGACACGTGGCACGGAGCCCCCGAGCCTTGAGTCGAGTACTTCCTCTCGAATTGAAGGGTCATCTTGTAGAATGTGTCCTGAGATGCTCCTGAGTCTTGTCGCTTCCCAGGTAATCGAGTAGAGGTAGCCGAGCTCCCGAGGTGAGGCGCGTCGACTAGTTGAAGTTGAAGAGTCACGCACGACCGCTGAGTCAGCCGAGCGCAAACTTATCCATCCGGCCGTTGGAGGGCCGCGTTGACTTATAAATAGAAGCCAAATCCGTTGGGGGGTTTTTCACCCTACGCAGCTGTAGCCGTTCCAAACACATCTTGGCCAGAAATCACCACCTGTGCGCGCCGCCTCCGCTGAGTGAAGTGTAGATCCAAGCGTGCGCCAAAGAGAGCCACCGCGGTAGCCCCCGAGTGAATGCGCGTGAAGACCCCGTGCACTTGAAGGATGAAGCCATCTCCGTCCAAGATCGCGAAGGCCGCCGGCGGGAAGAAGAGGAGCCGTGACGAAGCCGCCGGATCTGCCGCAGGGACATCACCGCCAATGTCTCCACCGCGGCCAGATCCGAACCGCGAATGGAAGATGTCGAAGGTGATGACCGAAGACCTGCTAGCCCTCCTCAACAGCGGATTCATCCAGGAGAAGGAGGTGGACATGTGGAGGGCCGCCGCCGGGGATCTGTACCCGATGGAGAAGAATGAAGACGAGATCCCGATGTTCGCGCGATTCGCGGAGCGCGGGCTCTCGCTCCCGGCGAGCAACTTCTTCAAGGGGCTCATGGGGTACTACGGCATCGAGTACCTTAACCTCAACCCCAACGGTATATTTCACACTGCAGTCTTCGTACATTTCTACGAAGCTTTTCTGGGGATCAAGCCCCATTGGATCCTGTTCTGGAAGTTCTTCCGGGTGAAGCCGCAACCAAGCGCCAGCAACCCGCGGGTAGTCGGAGGAGTGGGAATCCAGATGTGGGAGGACGCCGCCGAGCAGTACCTCTCGTACAAGCTCATCGACTCCAACCAAGATTGGAAGGCCAAGTGGTTCTACATCACGATCCACCATCCGGGGTTGCCGAAGCCGAGCGGGAAGCAGCCCAAGCATCGCCCGTGGTGGAACACGGAGCCGACGATGCAGGAAGGAATCCAGCTCCCCGAGTTGTTGGCGCGGATCAAGGCGCTAAGGGAAGCCGGGCTGAGGGCCGAGCACGTGGCCTTCAGCTTCATGAAGCGCAGGGTGCAGCCACTGATGGCTCGCGACACCCTGGGGTTCGAGTACACCGACGACGACGACACATCGCGGATGCCTGGAGATGAAGTCGACGACGATGACATTGTCGACAGGCTGGCGCGGATCTTCAAGGACATGCCGCCGTACACGGTGTGCCCCGTCCCGGAGTACTCCGCCGCGCGCCCGCCAAAGGAGGTAAGTAGCCTACCCCGTGTCGAGTACCCATTCCGTGTGAGTAGTCGTACTGATGAGTTGTGTCTTGCAGGACGACTTGAAGAAGTTTGTCTCTGAGCCGCCGCCGCCCCTCAGGAAGTCGAGATCCCAGAGGAGGGGAAGACCAAGGCCAAGGAGCGGCGTGAGGTCGGCGAAGGAGACGACACCGTTGTCGTGGAGGACACGTCCGACGAGGACGACGACGAGGAGACGCTGCAGGACCGCTTCCAGCTACGGTCGAGGTTCAGCCGTCCTGGCTTGCCTCACGTTCCTCTTGTTCAGGATCCACCGGCCAGCCTAGAGGCTAGTCTGGTCGCGCCGCCACGGAAGACACGCAATGCATCCCGCAAGCGCGTGACGAAGAAGTTGAAGGTCACTGAGACCATGTCCCCAGAGGTAAGCCGTCTTGAGTAGTGTAGTCGAGTACTAGTGTCTTGAGTTCACTTGTTGGTGAAGAAGTTTCCTTGCTTGCAGGAGTTGCCGCCTACGGAGCCCATTGATCAGGGCGACAAAGGCGAGTGGGACACGGTGGGGGACGCCACTGGGAGTCGCAGCCCAGCCCCCACTGTCGAAGAACTCCTGGCGCAGATGGAGCGCCAGCCCTCTGCTCCTCAGGTGAGCACGGAGCCTGCAGCAGCTGCTGCGGAAGAAGTGGTGACCGCAGAAGCACAGGAGAGCGCTGTACCCGCTGCTGTTACTGCAGAAGAGGCAGCGGCCGCAGAGGCGCAAGAGGAGGCGCCCGCCGAGGCTGGACTGGTGGACATCGCCAGCATCCTTGGCGCCCCGACCGTGACGGTGGTCCGGTCAAGCTTGTAAGTGTTGAATCTTCCCTAGTAGTACTTGATGTGGTAGTCGTGCTTGACTGACAACCGGCTTGTGTACTCTGCAGGAAATTGACGGATCTGTCCTGGGAGGGGGATGAACCCTCTGCAGTGGTGGCGGAAGAAGAAGCCGCACCGCCCGCCGAGGAGTCCGCTCCCGCCCCTCAGGCGGAGCCTGAAGCGCCGGCTGCTGAGGCTACGTTGCCTGAAGCCAGCGTAGTCGAAGGTGAGTACTCTGCTGAGGCTGTAGTATCCCCTAAGAGTAGTCGTAGTCATCAGATAACGCTGATGCGCTTGTCTTCTCGTTGACAGGCGCTGAGGCCGAGGGGAACGACATCCCATCGGCGGTGCCCGTGGAGAACTTGACACCAGAAACTCAGGAGGCTACTGGAGGAGCCCCCGAGCTGATGGAGGTGGCCGCCGGAGAGGCCGCCACGACGACCGGGGGAGAGGAGGCCACCACGCAGCCAGAACCCGCTTTGGAGGTGGTCGTTCGCTCCCCGGAGATCCAAGACGCGGAGCCCATCCGCTCTGCACCGATGACCGAAGCCGCCACAAGCAGTCATGGAGGGATCGAGTTGCTAGCGGATGACTTGGTCGATCCAGCAACGGTGGCTCGGCATCTGGAGGCGGTTCGCCAAGCCGAGCAGTGGATGAAGGTGAGTAGCTGTAACTCTTGAGTAGTCAATCCTTTAGCGTTGAGTACCCATTTGATGTGTATTGTCTGTGCAGGACGTCACTGAGAAGTCCCGCCTGAAGTCTGGGATGCTTCAGGGGTACGGCGACACTGTGCTTCGGGCTGAGGCAATGGAGGACCAACTCGTGAAGTCCTGGAAGCACGCGGCCGCCATGCAGTCCAAGCTAGATACCGCCTTCGCCAAATACCACAACGACATCCAGGAGATGCAGGCGAAGAGCGACGACTTGGTGCGGAAGAACAAGTCGCTCCGCAACAAGAACAAAGGTACATCACTTGTCTTGTTGAGTACTTGTTGGAGGTCGAGAGGTAGTCTAACCCTCTGTGCCTTGTTGTTTGCAGAGCTTGAGACCCGGGTAGAGCAGTTGAAGACTTCAGAGACGGATCTGAAGAATCTCTTCTACCGGAGCAGGAGGCCCGCCAGGCACTCGAGTTAGATTATAAGGAGCTTGCCTACGAGTGCGACAAGCACATGGAGCTTCGTATTGCCTCCGATCGTGACCTCGTCAACTGCTACAAATCGCTGCAGAAGCTGAACGAGGACTGCGAGAAGCTGCGGGCCCAGCTGAAGGAGCTTGAAGAAGCCGCACTCCCCATTGTGAGGTTGCTGGTGCCTCACCCTGGCGGCCCCAAGATAGCACCGCTGGTGGATCGACTGAAGGAAGCCCCCAGCCGGCTGGCGGCCTACGTGAAGCATCTGGTGAAGTCGATCCCGAACCAGGTGCAGGCCTTAATGAAGTCCTACTTCCCGAAGGCACCCGTGGATGTAGTCGCTGGCGGACTAGCCGCAACTGTACCGACGAGCAATATGCGGAGCTGCTGGAGCAGATGGCGCCCATTGCGGAGCAGGTCGCCGAAAAGCTTAACCTCCAGTAGTCCTGTAATAGTTAGCTCGTAGCAGTAGATGTACAAAAACAATTGTAATGAAATTGTTTAAGTATTAATGAAGAAAAGATCCATCAATGAGTACTCGTAGTCGCGATCTCAGAGTGCGGAGTCCCATTGTGGAGTTGTCGTGAGTGGTCGTACTCGGCAGTAGTCCCGTTGAGGGAGGTAGACAGTAAAGAAGTTGATGAACGATCAAACTTTATTACTGAAGAAGTGCACCTGGATGGCCAGGGCCGTAGTTACAGAGTAGTCGCCAGGACCCAGAGGCCGCCTACGGCTAAGTGGTGCTAGGGAGAGTAGTCGCTTACAGCAGTAGATCCGTAAGTAGCCGTGTAGGCTGGATCTAGGAGTACATGGTCTCTCAGTAGACCGCTGCTAGAGTCCTTTGTCGCTCGTCGCAGGCCAGGATCCGTAGGTAGCCGCATGGGCTGGATTCTGGAGAAGAGTAGTCCGGAGACTAGTGCCTGGACCCGGAGGCCGCTTACAGCGAAGGAGTAGTCTGGAGACTGGAGCCAGGACCCGGAGGCTGCTTACGGCGGAGGGGTCTTGATGTAGTCGAGTAGACTTGAGCCCCTAGGGTAGTCGTGTAGACTTAGGCGTAGAACCGACAGAGCTGGTCGACGTTCCGCGAGTTGTTGACGTCTTCGCCTTAAAGTGTCTGGAGGCGATAGGTGCCCAGCCCGGTCACCTTTGCCACGGTGAAGGGACCTTCCCAGGGGGAGCTGAGCTTGTGTAGTCCTTTCGTGTTCTGGATACGACGGAGGACGAGATCGCCAACGTTGAAGGAGCATTCCTTGACGTTGCGGTCGTGGTAGCGTCAGATACCCTCCAGGTACCTTGCTGATTGGACGAGGGCAGCGCAGCGAGCTTCTTCGAGTCCATCGATGTCAACTCGTCTGCTGTCTTCATAGACACCTTCGTCGTAGTGCTCCACTGCTGGTGAATCCCATATGACATCAGCAGGGAGAATTGCTTCGGAGCCGTAGACCAGGAAGTAGGGGGATTGCCCCGTCGGCTTGGAAGGCTGAGTGCGTAGCCCCCAGAGTGCATTGGGTAGTTCCTTGATCCACTTGCCTCCTTTTGAATTAGCAGCGTCGTGCAGCCGCTTCTTGAGAGCGTCGAGCACCATCCCGTTGGCGCGCTCGACTTGTCCGTTGGCCCGAGGATGGGCAACTGAGACATATCGGACGTCGATCCCGCTGTTCTCGCAGTACTCCCAGAACTGGTGATTGTTGAAGTTGGAGCCCAGGTCTGTGATGATGCGGTGGGGTAGTCCGTAGCGGTGCACGAGTTCATCCAGGAAGTCGAGTACTCTATCAGCCTTGGGGCATGTGACTGGCTTGACCTCGATCCACTTAGTGAACTTGTCGATGGCCACCAATACTCTGTTGAATCCAGCTGGCACAGTTGGCAGTGGCCCAATCATGTCGAGCCCCCAGCAGGCGAAGGGCCAAGTTGGCGGTATGGTGACTAGCTTGTAAGATGGGACGTGTTGTTGCTTGGCGAAATATTGACATCCTTGGCACCTTCTGACGAGTTCTTCAGCGTCGCCCAGAGCTGTGGGCCAGTAGAAAGCTCGTTGGAAGGCCTTGCTGACCAGCGTACGAGAAGACGCGTGGTTGCCACAGACGCCCTTGTGGATCTCCTCCAAGATGTCCTTGCCTTCTTGCCTGGGGACGCACTTCATGAGTACTCCAGAAGATGCGCCCCGCTTGTAAAGCTTGTCTCCGACGAGGACGTAGGACTTAGCGCGGCGGATGAGCCGCCTCGGCCAAGTTTTTGTCCGAGGGAACCTTCGCTCGGCCGAGGTAGTCGATGAAGGGTTGCCTCCAGTCCGCGTCGATCATCATGACCTCCGGCCGACCGGCGGATGCGGCGGGGACCGGTGGTCGGTGGTGCCGGCTCCGGGATGGATGGCACGTGAAGCTCGTGGACGAAGACACCCGCTAGTACTTGAGCGCGAGTAGAACCGAGCTTTGACAGGACGTCCGCTGCAACGTTGTTGTCGCGGACGATGTGGTGGAACTCGAGACCGTAGAACTTGTTCTCGAGCTTGCGGATTTCTAGGCAGTAGGCGTCCATGTTCTCCTTGTTGCGGTCCCAGGACTTGTTGACTTGGTTGATGACCACTGCGGAGTCGCCGTAGACTAGTAGCCGCTTGATGCCCAGTGAAGCCGCGAGGCGGAGCCCGTGTAGGAGAGCTTCGTACTCGGCTTCGTTGTTTGAGACCTTCCAGAAGATCTGCAAGAAGTACCTGAGTTGTTCGCCTGTTGGAGAGATCAGGAGTACCCCTGCACCTTCGCTCTCGAGGTTGAGTGAGCCGTCGAAGTACATCACCAAATGCTCTGGTCACACGGTTGGAGTAGGTAGCTGATTTTCCCGCCACTCCGCCATGAAGTCGACTAGCGCCTGCGACTTAATGGCTGTATGTGGCCTGAAGTCGATGGTGAGGGTGCCGAGTTCGACTGCCCACTTGGAGATTCTTCCAGTAGCATCTTGGTTCCGCAGGATGTCGCCGAGCGGGTAGTCGGTGACGACGGAGATCGAGTACTCCTGGAAGTAGTGTTGTAGCTTCCGCGAGGTGATGAGTACTGCGTACACAAGCTTCTGCACAGGCTGATAGCGTGCCTTGGACTCTGACAGGACCTCACTTACGAAGTAGACAGGGCGCTGGACTTGATAGGCGTGGCCGTCTTCCTGCCGCTCGACGACGATGGCAGTACTGTCCACGTGAGTAGTCGCAGCGAGGTAGAGCAGTAGCTGCTCGCCTTTGCGAGGAGCCGTGAGGACTGGTGGCTTCGATAGGAAGTCCTTGAGCTGAGCAAGGGCTTGGTCTGCCTCTGGAGTCCACACGAACTTCTCTTGGTGCTTGAGTAGTTTGAAGAAGGGGAGCCCCCGTTCTCCAAGCTTCGAGATGAATCTGTTCAAGGCCACCATGCACCCGGTCAGCTTCTGGACGTCTTTGATGCACGTGGGAGCTTTCATGCTGGTGATGGAGGAGATCTTCTCGGGGTTGGCTTCGATGCCGCGTTGGCTGATGATGAAGCCGAGTAGTTTGCCCGAAGGTACGCCGAAGACGCACTTGTTCGGGTTGAGCTTCCAGCGGTACTCGCGCAGGGATGCGAAAGTCTCTTCAAGATCGTCGATGAGGGTACTGGAGTTTCTGGTCTTGACGACCACGTTATCCACGTAGGCTTCGACGTTCTTGTTGAGTTGCCTCTTGAAGTAGGCCTGGATAGCTCGTTGATAGGTGGTGCCGGCGTTCTTCAACCCGAAGGACATGGTCGTGTAGCAGTACGCGCCAAACGGGGTGATGAACGCGGTCTTCTCCTGGTCTTCTTCCTTGATCGCGATCTGGTGGTACCCGGAGTAGCAGTCGAGGAAGCAGAGCAGGTCGCAGCCCGCCATGGAGTCGATGACTTGATCAATCCGCGGCAACCCGAAGGGGTCCTTGGGGCAGTGCTTGTTGAGGTCGGTGTAGTCGACACACATCCTCCACTCGTTCGAGTTCTTCTTGCGGATGAGGACGGGGTTGGCGAGCCACTCAGGATGGAAGACTTCTCTGATGAAGCCAGCCGCGAGTAGTTTGGCGAGTTCCTTCTTGATGGCACCCCGTCTGTCGTCGGCGAAATGGCGGAGGTGTTGTCGCTTGGGGGTAGCTTTAGGGTCGACGTTGAGGCAGTGCTCGATCAACTCCATGGGCACTCCTGGCATGTCCGCTGGCTTCCACGCGAAGATGTCGCGGTTAGCCCGGAGGAAGTTGATGAGCGCGTCTTCCTATTTGGGATCGAGGCCGGCCCTGATGCTGGTGGTCTTGCTGGCGTCGCCTGTCCCGAGGTCGATCGTCTTGACCAGAACCTCCTCAGCTGGCTGAGGCCTGTTGCCTTTGTCAGACTTCTCAGAGATGTCGAGTTCACTTGTTGCAAGCTTCTTCGACGCGGCGTAGACCTCCATCATCGTGTTGGGTACTTGATTTGTGGAGGCGATCTCCACAGCTTCCGTGTCGCAGTCGTGCGAGATCTTCAAGTCCCCTTGGAGAGAGAGTACACCTGCTGGACTCGGCATCTTGAGTACCAAGTAGGTGTAGTGGGGCACCGCCATGAACTTGGCGATGGCCGGTCTGCCGAGGATGGCATGGTAGGATGTTTCAAAGTCCGCGACCTAGAACTTGATGTACTCGGTACGATAGTTGTCCCGAGATTCCTCGAAGGTAACTGGCAGGACCACTGAGCCCAGCGGGATAGCCGCGTTACCGGGGATGATGCCGTAGAAAGGCGTGTTGCTCTTGGTGAGCATGTGGGTGATGTCGAGCTTCATCTTCTTCAAGGTCTTGGTGAAAAGGACGTTGAGCCCGCTTCCACCATGGATGAGGACCTTGTTGAGCTTGGAGCCCGCGACCACCGGCTTCAGGATGAGAGGGAACCGCCTTGGTTCGGAGAAGCTGGTCCATTGATCCGCGCGGGAGAAGGTGATGGGTACCTTCGACCACCTGAGAGGGGTCGGAACCGCTGGTTCAATGCTCATGACTTCTCGACGAGTAGCTTTTTGCTCCCGCCTGTAGGGTAGTCCGCTGAAGAGGACGTTGACAGTCTTGTCAGGTTCGTGGAAGTCGCCGTTGTCTCCGTCGTTCTTCTTCTTGCCTTTCTTGTCGTGAGGGTGCGGTGGCTCTGGAGTACTCTTGAGTGCTCGCCTGAGTTGGTAGTGTCGGGGACAGCCCTAGGGGTCCCCTTAAACAACGGGGAATCCTCACTTAATCCCGGTATCAAAGCACGCTAAGCCTACCAGGTGCGGGTAACTAACCATGCGGGACACGGCCCCACGCCGGGATCCCGACGGCCCACCGAGACGGCCCACTGAGAAGACCCCTCGAGCAGGCTCCGCCCTCGCTCGAGGACGCGCTCCCCCTCGGGCGGGCTCCGCCCCGTTCGAGGGGCAACCCTTTCCCTCGAGCGGTCCCGCCCCGCTCGAGGGATCGCCCCCCCTCGAGCAGGTCTCGACTCGCTCGAGGGTTCGCTCCGCCCTCGGCTGGGGCCCGCCACGCTCACGGCGCGCGCCGCACGCGTGCGCCGACCCCGTACTTGGGCATTTAACGCCCCGACGCCGCAGACGGCCGCCATCATGCGCCCTGGGCTCACGCCCCGGTGCCGCCGCAACAACTCCACAGGGAGGAGCCCATCCCCGCCACTGTGGGGATGGACTGTGCGGTACGGCCGGTGTCAGTCCCATGACACCGCGCGCCCACTACAGTACGGCTAACGCGCCCGACCCTCGAAAGGGGGCCGGGCGCACCCTCGATTTCGTTTTCCCGTGACCCTACAGGTTAGGAAGGGGGCGCCAGGCCGGTGGATGGCCATCCCGGCCACTGTAACGGTGCGGCGGCCGCCGTACCCACGCGTGCGGCGCACGCCCGCACCGCAGCGCACGCCCGAGCACTGCAAGCAACCACTCCCCCGCCGCCGCGGAGCGCATTGGGAAGGAACGCCGTTCGCCCGCGCCGTTCCCCGTACCGGCCCATCATCGGCACCTCCCCTCGAAGCCTATCGGAGGACACCACCGCCATCCGCGCCTTCCTACCCCTCGAACCGCCACTGTTCGGGTACGGGGTAGGCCATCATGGCCGGATCGCAGCGAAGATCGTCCGGACGGCCGCCCACTCTACACCGTAGCGCGACGTGCTCCCTCACGTAGCTAGGTAGCGCGGCGTGCATGTAACCCGTCGCCCCCTTGGCCTATAAAAGGGGGAGGCGAGCCCCCAGCCGCGGGGGGGAACAAGTGGAGAAAAACGAACGCAGTGGAACACAACACACCGTGCACTCACTCTCTTATTCCCCACAACATCTTTAGCCACTCTCCCAGGGACTTGGAAGCCACGCTTCCTCTCCCGCCTTGCTTGTACTTGCCCCACTACAAGCACCCCCGGTGCTGAGCAATACAGTGCCACGAGCACGCCCCTGCTGGACGTACGGCCCCCTCGGCCGGAACCAGGATAAAAACTTGTGTCATTTGTTGCTTGGCATCGACCATTGAGGGATAGACCTAGGCGCTATCTACTGGTTAGTGTCGGGACCATATTCCGCACCGACAGGTAGCACTGCTCGGTGGTGTGGTTGCCGTCCAGGTGCACGGGAACTTCTCGTTCAGCAAGTCTTTGAAGCCACCGGAGTTCTTCTTCGAGTTCTCCTTCGCAGGGCGCTGGATAGCCGCGACAGTGTTGTCTGGCTTGCGCTTGCGGTTGGGACCCGAGTAGTTGTTGTTGTTGCTGCGACCGCCTTGGTTCCCGTTGTTGCCGCTGCCGCCGCCCGCGTTCTGCTTGTTTTTGCCACGGATGGCGTCGTACTTGGCATTGGCCTTGTCTTCTTCATCCGCCCAGGACGTGATCATGTCCTTGAGGTGGGGGATGGACTTGGGGTGGCGACGACCGAAGTCTTCGACGGTGCGGCGGTGGTAGAGGCCGTCTTGGAAGAGGTCGATGACCTCCTTGTCGGTGACGTCGACTACGGTAGCGCGCTTGTCGAAGAAACAGCGCATGTACTTGCGGAGGGTCTCGCCTTGTTCCTGCTTGACCATGGCCAGGTCCATGCGAGTACCCAATCGACCCATGGCGCCCGCGAAGTTGCTGGTGAACTGCTCCTTCAGCTGGTCCCACTTGTCGATCAAGTGCTTGTCCAGCGACTCGAGCCATGTGAGTGGAGCTTGGTCCAGGAAGAAGGGGAAGTAGAGGCACTTGGTGTCGTTGTTGCCGCCAGCGTTCTCGATGGAGAGGGCATAGCACCTGAGCCACTGGATGGGGTCTTGCTTCGCGTCATACTTGGTGATCCCCAAAGGCTTGAACTTGTCGGGGAGGAGCAAGTTGCGAAGTCGAGGTGAGAAGGCGGGGAAGCCGTCGTTGTCGCCTGCATTGGCTGACTTCTTCCGCCACAGCTCCTCAATCTTCTGGCGGGCGTCGTAGCCGCCCTGTGAGGCACCAGAGGCGTGGTTGTTCGCGTGGTCTCGACCGCCGCGGTTGCTGCCGGCGCCGGCCCTCCTGTTGGCTCCGTGGTTGGAGCTTCCGTCGTCACTGCCGCCGCCGTCAAGGTCACGGCCGCCGCCGTTAGGAGCGCTGTGAGGGACGACCTCACGGTTGCTGTTGCCACTCTGTGACGGTCCGCTGGCGTTCGCGTGAGTACGGTTGGGCTGAGCCGGCAGCTCGGCTCGAGTACGGTTGCGGCCGAGGTCAGCACAGCGACTTGTAGCTTCGTTGTCGCGGTTCCTGGCGGGAGGAGGCTGGTTGACCCTGTTGTCGACCCGCATGAAGTAGGCGTCTTCAGCGAGCTTGGCCATGACTTCTCCGGCACGTATACCCTGAGCCTGGTGTGCAATCGCTGTGATCGACATGAGGCATTGCTCGGGGGTAGTGTGTACTCTGCTCTCGACTGCCTCGAGAGCTTCCGCAAGGTTGCGGATGGGGAGGTTGTCTCTGAGACGCCGGCGCCGTTCGTTGCGCTTCCTGTTACGCTCACGTCGAGCGTCTCTGTTGGCGGCGGTCTCGTCTGTAGGTGCATCAACAGACAGCTCGTCTGCAGAGATGTCCTCAAGGTACTTGTCTTGAGCCGTCCCTGAAGGTCCGGGCGTGTCGCCGGCAGCCATGAAGATTTGGCAATCGGGGTTGCCAAGGCTAGACTCAGAGCTCGCCACTTCGGTTGGAGTGTACGAATCAGCCCGGGCAAGTGGTGTTCCCTCCTGGAACGGAAGCGAGTCGAGGTAGGCGACGTAGCGTGAGTCTCCGCTTATCAGGTCCGAGGGCTTGCGGTCTGGCCAGTAGATGAATCTTCCGGTAGGTGTGGACGTTATAACCAGCCCAGAGGCCGGCCCTGATAGGGGATGCTCAGTAGTGTTGTCCTCGGACTCGGGATCCTCTGGGTCCGACCCGAAGTCGAACTCGTATGCGGAATCCGAGTAGAAACCGGAGAGGGGGTTGGAGTCTGAAGCATGGCCCGGGGCGGTGTCGGAGTCCGAGTTGTACTCGGGTATGGGCTCCTTGCCGGCCCGGCGCGAAGAGGGAGCCCCCGTGCGGGCCCTGCAGGGGTTGCGGGGGCCACGCGTGGAGCGCTCGCGGGGTGGTGGGACCACATGCGATGGCTGAGCAGCCGGCTCGCATGCGATAGCCCACGGAGACATCGAGTTCGAGTTGGAAGCGGACCCGAGCTCGAAGTCAGCGTGTTGGTCGAAAAGCGAAATTTTGCCGAACTTGCCGGCGAGTTCGCCTGTGACAACTTCAAGAAGCGTCACGAAGCCGGTCTCCAGGTTGGGCGGCATGGTGAGGCAGCGCTGGAAAGATCCTGCGCCGTCAGCAGTGCAGACCCAAGCGCCGAAAACGAAGGTGTCGCCGCGGTTGAAGGCGACGGTAGGCTTGAAGTAGACAGGAGCCGTCAAGTTCGCCATGTGATCTCGGGCGAGATCCCCTACTTGGCGCGCCAGCTGTCGGTGTTTTAGACCGGCAACCTACTAAGGGGAGTACCCAAAGTAGATGAATGTGGCCTCGCCGAGATCGGTAACTCGAAGGAAGAGACACGTGGCACACAATGTAGACAGGTTCGAGCCGCGAGGTGCGTAATACCCTACGTCCTATATGCTGCGTAGCTCTGGATTGATTGGGTACGATTACAAGATGGTGCAATTGTACACCGTGAGATGAGATGATCAGAGAAGGGTCCCTGCCTCGCCTTATATAGTCTGGGAGGCAGGGTTACAAGTCGGTTCAGGGAGAGAGTACTAGTCGAGTACGTCTAGGAGTCTTCCATACAGTGCGGGACATGTACAGCTTCCTAACCGAGTACTTCTCCTCTGTAGTCCTTGTGCTTCACACCATCAGGTACCGTGCAGCGCAAGTCGAGTAGTCCGAGGGGCCCACCGAGTAGTCGGTCCTGGCACCCACCAAGGTAGTGGGCCCAGGGAGGTCCATACGAGAGTCGATGACCTCCTTGTCAGTGACGTCGACTACGGTGGCGCGCTTGTCGAAGAAGCGGCGCATGTACTTGCGGAGGGTCTCGCCTTGTTCCTGCTTCACCATAGCCAGGTCCATGCGAGTATCCAATCGGCCCATGGCGCCCGCGAAGTTGCTGGTGAACTGCTCCTTCAGCTGGTCCCACTTGTCGATCGAGTGCTTGTCCAGCGACTCGAGCCATGTGAGGGAGCTTGGTCCAGGCAGAAGGGGAAGTAGAGGTACTTGGTGTCGTTGTTGCCGCCAGCGTTCTCGATGGAGAGGGCGTAGAACCTGAGCCACTGGATGGGATCCTGCTTCGCGTCGTACTTGGTGATTCCCAGAGGTTTGAACTTGTCCGGGAGGAGCAAGTAGCGAAGCCGAGGAGAGAAAGCGGGGAAGCCGTCGTTATCGCCTGCGGTGGCGGACTTCTTTCGCCGCAGTTCTTCAATCTTCTGGCGGGCGTCGTAGCCGCCCTGTGAGGCTCCGGAGGCGTGGCTGTTCGCGTGGTCTCGACCGCCGCGACCGCCCCCCGCCGCCGGCCCCTGTTGGCCCCATGGTTGGAGCTTCCGCCGTCACTGCCGCTGCCGCCAGGGTCACGGCCGCCGCCGCCAGGGTTGCGGTGAGGGATGATCTCACGATTGTTGTTGTCGCCTTGTGAGGGTCCACCGGCATTTGCACGAGTACGGTTGGGCTGAGCCGGCAGCTCGGCTCGAGTACGATTTCGACCTAGGTCCGCGCTGCGACTTGTAGCTTCGTTGTCGCGATTCCTGGCAGGAGGAGGCTGGTTGACCCTGTTGTTGACTCGCATGAATTAAGCGTCTTCTGCGAGCTTGGCGATGACTTCTCCAGCACGTATCCCCTGAGCTTGGCGTGCGATCGCTGTGATCGACATGAGGCATTGCTCGGGGGTGGTGTGTACCCTGCTCTCGACTTGTTCGAGAGCCACCGCAAGGTTGCGGATGAGTAAGCTGTCTCGGAGATGCCGGCGCCGTTCGTTCCGTCTTCTGTTGTGCTCATGTCGAGCGTCCCTGTTGGCGTCGGTCTCGTCCGCGGGTGCTTCAGCAGACAACTCGTCTGCGGAGATGTCTTCAAGGTACCGGTCCTCTGCCGTCCCTTAAGGTCCTGGCGTGTCGCCGGCAGCCATGAAGACTTGGCGATCGGGGTTGCCAAGACTGGAGTCGGAGCTCGCCACCTCAGTTGGAGTGTACTCCTCAGCTCGAGCGAGTGGTGTTCCCTCCTGGAACGGGAGCGAGTCGAGGTAGGTGACGTAGCGCGAGTCCCCGCTTATCTGGTCGGCGGGCTTGCGGTCTAGCCAGTAGACGAATCTCCCGGCCGGTGTCGACGTTATAACCAGCCCGGAAGCTGGCCCTGATAAGGGTTGCTCTGTAGTGTTGTCTTCGGACTCGGGATCCTCAGGGTCCGACCCGAAGTAGAACTTGTACGCGGAGTCCGAGTAGAAGCCGGAGATGGGGTTGGAGTCCGAAGCATGGCCAGGTACGGTGTCGGAGTCCGAGTTGTACTTGGGTACGGGCTCCTTGCCAGCCCGGCGTGCAGAGGGAGCCTCCGTGCGGGCCCTGCAGAGGTTGCGGGGACCACGCGTGGAGCGCTCACGGGGTGGGGAGACCACATGCGATGGCTGAGCAGCCGACTTTCACACGTAGCCCACGGGGACGTCGAGTTCGAGTTGGAAGCGGATCCAAGCTCGAAGTCGGCGTGTTGGTCGAAAAGCGAAATTTCGCCGAACTTGCCGGCGAGTTCGCCCGTGACTACTTCGGGAAGCGTCACGAAGCCGGTCTCCGGGTTGGGCGGCATGGTGAGGCGGCGTTGGAAGGATCCAGTGCCGTCAGTAGTGCAGACCCAGGCGCCGAAGACGAAGGTGTCGCCGCGGTTGAAGGCGACGGTTGGCTTGATGTAGACAGGAGCCGTCGAGTTCGCCATGTGATCTCGGGCGAGATCCCCTACCTGGCGCGCCAGCTGTCGGTGTTTTAGACCGGCAACCTACTAAGGGGAGTACCCAAAGTAGATGAATGTGGCCTCGCCGAGATCGGTAACTCGAAGGAAGAGACACGTGACACACAATTTAGACAGGTTCGGGCTGCGAGGTGCGTAATACCCTACATTCTGTATGCTGTGTAGCTCTGGATTGATTGGGTACGATTACAGGATGATGCAATCTTACGCCGTGAGATGAGATGATCGAGAGAGGGGTCCCTACCTCGCCTTATATAGTCTGGGAGGCAGGGTTACAAGTCGGTTTAGGGAGAGAGTACTAGTCGAGTACGTCTAGGAGTCTTCCATACAGTGCGGGACATGTACAACTTCCTAACCGAGTACTTCTCCTCTGTAGTCCTTGTGCTTCACGCCATCAGGTACCGTGCAGCGTAAGTCGGGTAGTCCCAGGGGCCCACCGAGTAGTCGGTCCTGGTACCCACCGAGGTAGTGGGCCCATGGAGGTCCATACGACACAAGGAGCTCACACGAGAAAGTTGGGCCTGAGGCGGGCCAAAACGGCCCTGGGCCGACCGACCCATGCGGATCGACCCAGACCATTTTTGCTCCACCTCGTCCTCCCCTTTGACCTAGTACCCCCTCAGGCTATTAGTAGTTCAGAGGCAAAGAGCCACGGGGAGATTCATTCGTCATCCATCGCCACAAGAACGAGAACAGAAGGATATTGGATAGTGACGGGAGCACTTGTGGCCTTCATCTACTTCAGAGGATTCTACACTATGATCAACACTACAATGTGTAACATTATGGGGTAAAGTCCTTATTTGTCTTAGGGGTTGAAGGGGGTCTTGAGTTGTAATCACCGAACCTATGTTTTCGATCTTTTTGCTATCATACTCATGTTGATGGTGCGTTAATCATAATGTCCGACTGGCTTTCTTTGGGGATGCATCGCTCGTAGCTTCATTATCGTGTTCCTTTTGTTCTTTATGCGATTACCGTTATGTAGTGAAATTGTGTGGGAGGGAAAACATATCAAACTTGGTTCACACACTTAGTCTTGCATACTTAGAACACATCAACATCTTGTGCACTTGGTGTTCGATCATGGATTACCCTCGTGTAGTGACTAGTACGCGAGAGGGAAAGGGTTGGACTCGGTGCACCTTTACCTTTGATAGATTAGATCGTGTAATCCTTGCTAGGTGGTTACATCTCCAAGTGATCCTAGATCCCTTAGACAAGCTTTTTCGGTCTTGTGATCTCTAAACCTTTGCTCTCTACGTTGATTTCTTTAATCTAGATTAGATTAGTTTAAGTTCTTTACTTATACATACCTTCATTTGATTAAGAGTTTTAAATCAACGACATTAGTGCTTAGTTGAGCATAGCAATCCACTTGTTCCACGGATTGATTACCCTTGGGGGATACTCTAAGGGAAAAGCTACAACCGACCCGTGCGCTTGCAGATCATAACTTGACGCGTTATTTAACCATCAACAAGCTTTTCTGGCGTCATTGCCGGGAAACAAGCTAGTTTGCTACGTTTAACTTTGTATTAATTTTGTTGGTTACTAACAACTAACCTTTTGTCTAGAAATCCTTGTTTTTGTTTTTTTGTCTAGATGGCTTTTGTCGATCACCCCATGGAGGAAGAAGAAAAACCACTATGGTACTATGCTAGCCCGCAATTGGAGGATATTAAAGTCCAAAAATCAGATTTGATAATCGAGACTACTGAGTACAACATCAAGCCTCGAAAGATTGAGATGGAGGCAACAAACCCATTTAGAGGGGTGAAGATAGACAATCCATATAGGCACATCGAGCATTTCACAATGCTATGCAACATGATGCAACCAGAAGGAGTTCCAATCAATTGGTACAAATCGAATCTTTTTCCATACTCACTTGCGGAAAAACAATACGATGGTACTCACTTGCATCCTTCGAGGTAGAAGGAAATTGGAATCGATTGGTAAAGAAATTTTGTGAAACATTCTTTCCGATAAGTAGGGTTCAAAATGTGAGAAGGCAAGTGATAAATTTTATGCAAGGAGAAGAGGAAGGAATAGATCAAGCTTGGGAAAGATTCAATGAATTGATCAAACAAGGACCAAGGCTCGGTGTGACGCCCCAGGTTTTTAATTAACCCTAACAGTCGGTCAAAGCAGCTAACAGTGGTCAAATCACGGTCAACCTGGGCCCTCACCTTGAAAAACTCACTAACCTACCCTAGTGAACCATTTTGACTAGTAGACACACTTGTGGGGCCAACCCATGGTCAAGACTTGGTCAAATCCCTTTGTTCTCCTAATGTCCGGAACTTTTGCCGCGTTCTCCAAAATTCACCTTAACACTTAAAATTCTACCTTTATGAAAGTTGTCCATCTTGTTGAGGGACACAACTTTCATGTAGATTGGCATTTCAAATTTTGAGTGGAAAAGCTTGAAAAATTGGTTGCAAGGCAGGATTCACTGTTCAAAAGGACAGGCTGACATTCAAAGTTGGCATTTGAATTTCTCTCTCGATTTGAATCCAATTCACAATCGGCTTTAGCCAAATGGTAGAGGGTAGATAGATCTCTAACTTTCATGTTCAAAGCTTGGTCGAGTTCTATTAAAAAATTTAGATAAATTTGAATTCAAACTTGTGCTCAGCAAATAGGGAAACGGCAGGGAGCCGACGCGCCGCGACGTCGCGCGCGCGCGCGCGCCGCCGCCCCTCGGCGTCCGCGCCTACGCGCCTCCCGATGCCCCTCCGCCCGAGGCCGACCGCGTCCCTAGGCCGTGCCCCCGCCGAGGCGACCCGCGCCCCACGACGCACGGGGTCGGCCACCGCCCACGCCGTCGTACCGCGCCGTGCGTGCGGCGGACCCCCGTCCGTCCGCGGCGCCGGCCGTACGCGCGCCGCCCGAGCCGCCGTAGCACGGCGAGAGCATCTCACGCCGTCACCCGTCGTCACCAAGTGCAAGAGCGCCTATAAAAGCTGGCCCTTTCTCCCTTCCCGCGCGCCACCGCCCGCCTCATCCCGCCATTGCCGCCGCCGCCGGTGAGGTCCATCCACCGCTCACGCTCGCCACCGGCCAACCACTCCCCTAGCTTCCCTAGACCCCAGAGTACCTCCCGGGGTCACACGTTGCCCAGCTAAACCCCCTCCTCGCCGTCGTTCCCCCTCGCCGGCCGTCCCTCCGCCCTAGCTCCGACCACCCGTCGACCCTAGGTGAGCCCCTGGTCGAGCCCAGCCACTTGCCCGGCCGGGAGCACCGCCGGCTCGCCGGAATTTGGCCGGAGCCGCGCCGCCCCCACGGCCAAGGGTGGCATTGCAAGCCCCCAGATCTTTCCAGGGTGTTTCATGTAAATTTTAGGACCTGTTTTTAATGAAACGTATCCAAGTTTTCTTGCTAGTTAGTCCAGAGCAGTAGAAAATCCCTATAAAATTGTAGAAAACTCACAAAAATTCCAAACAAATTTTGTTGGATTCATGGAGAGAAATCCCACAACTTTTGTTATTCTCACATGGTCTGATTCTAAATATTTTTAATATGAAAAATAGGATAGTGAAATACCTAGATCTGCCATAACTCAAAAGCTACAACTCTTCTGTAACTAAATTTTGTATATGTTGTATGTCTTCCCATGACTAGCTCTTGTGCCAAAAATTGCACAAATTTATGAAGTAAATCTTGCTATATAAATTGTTGTCCATTTCTGCAGAAACTACCTAGATGATTTTTGTAGCTCAAAATATTTATGTTTTTGTGCCCAACTTGTGTATACTGTCATGTTATGTCAAAACACACCTCTTGTGAGTTAATAATGATTTTTGGTTTAACAAAAATATTTATTCTTAATTTATGCATGTTTTCCTTTGTAAATTAATGAAGCAAGATCAGTAGAGTTTGTAGGTGTACCTGCTAGTTCTTTAGGCTTGTTTAGGACTAGAGAGTGTGCATGAGAAAGATTGGATCATTTTGATGCTTATTTATTTTTGTATGTATTTAATTTGAATCACTAGCTAGTCTTTGTTATTTTTCCACAATATTTAATTTCCTAGCTTCCAAGCATTACATGTGGGTCCAGTGGACCAGTATAGGTGCTGATATGCTTAAGAAACACTTCTTTAAATTTTTGGTAATTTATTGCTTAATAAAAGCTTAAAAGCCCTTTTAAATATTAAAGAGCAATTTAATAAGGAAAATCCCTATTTAATTCTTTTCCCTTTTGGGAAAGTATTACCTAACTTAATTAAGATTAATAAAACACCCTTGCTGATAAGGAATCGATTCATGAATAAAAATATTGTTCATACCCTTGCTAGTGAAGGGAAAAAGGACTAAACCTTTACATAAAATATCAAGTACAAAGGAACATTTATTCAAATGTGCAATAAAAGAATGACTCATATACAACTAATAACCTTCCTAAAAGAGATGTACTATCTAGATACTTGTTAAGGTGAATATGACCAACAAGAGTTGGGCAAGATAACAAACTGTCACATCACCTGAACTTGCATTGCATTCTGTGTAGATCTTCCGGACGGTGACTACTCACTCGTCCCGGACTACGAGGAAGGAGGAGCAGAAGCTTCGCTGCAGTACGTGGAAGTGCTCGACGACACCGAGGGTGCCCAGGCTAACCTAGCTGACGAAGGCAACTCCGGTGCATCTAACCTAGTTTTCAAATTCTTTATTCAATTATCTCTAGATGATTGTGCATTTAAGTTCAGGAGTTGAATGGAACCCTAGATGCATGATCCCTAGGTACCTTTGTCCTTACTAGTATGATAGGTCGATAGCTGCTAAGCTATAGGACCGTTACAAGTCGGGTGATGACCTTGTCGGTGTTTTAGACCGGCAACCTACTAAGGGGAGTACCCGAAGTAGATGAACGTGGCCTCGCCGAGATCGGTAACTCGAAGGAAGAGACACGTGGCACACAATTTAGACAGGTTCGGGCCGCGAGGTGCGTAATACCCTACGTCCTGTATTCTGCGTAGCTCTAGATTGATTGGGCACGATTACAAGATGGTGTAATAGTGCGCCGTGAGATTGGATGATCTGTTAGAGAGAGGTCCCTGCCTCGCCTTATATAGCCCGGGAGGCAGGGTTACAAGTCGGAGTAGGGAGAGAGTACTAGTCGAGTACGTCTAGGAGTCTTCCATACAGTGCAGGATATATACAGCTTCCTAACCAAGTACTTCTCCTCCATAGTCCTTGTGCTCCACGCCATCAGGTGCCGTGTAGCACAAGCCGGGTAGTCCCAGGGGCCCACCGAGTAGTCGGTCCTGGTACCCACCGAGGTAGTGGGCCCCGGGAGGTCCATACGACAAGCCCCCAAGTACTTTGTAGTCGAGAAGGATAGCTTCAAGTAGTCTTGACGGCCTTAACGAGTAGTCCTCAAGCGTCCCTAAGTACTACAAGTCAAAAGTCCTCAAGAATAGTCGAAGCATCCTGAGGCTGGAATGTACTCCAGCTGATGTCTGAGCAATCTTGAAGTCTTCTCGAGTAGTCCCAAGCGTCCTCGAGTGCTGCCCTCGAAGGTCTTCAAAAAATGCCCGCCTTGTCTTGAAGCCGAAGCTGATATGGAAGTGCGATTGCAAAATCGCACTCCATATGGAGTAGCCCCCGAGCCTTAGGTTGAGCCGCAGGCTTTGGCTGAGGGTCCATCTGAGGTCTTGGCAAGAAAATCTCGAAAAATCTGGAGAGAAAAAACCGAAGGACACGTGGCACGGAGCCCCCGAGCCTTGAGTCGAGTACTTCCTCTCGAATTGAAGGGTCATCTTGAAGAATGTGTCCTGAGATGCTCCTGATTCTTGTCGCTTCCCAGTTAATCGAGTAGAAGTAGCCGAGCCCCCGAGGTGAGGCGCATCGACTAGTAGAATGCGAAGAGTCACGCGTGGCCGCTGAGTCAGCCGAGCGCGGACTCACCCGTCCGGCCGTTGGAGGGCCGTTTTGACTTATAAATAGAAGCCAAAACCCTTAGGGTTTTCCACCCATCACTGCTGTAGCCATTTCGAATAGATCTGAGCCAGATCCACTTCCAGCGCACGCCGCCGCCGTAGTAGATCCAAGCGCGCCGCCACCCAGAGCTTCCAGAGTAGCCCCCGAGCGAATGCGCGTGAAGACGCTGTGTACTTTGGAGAATGAAGCCTTCACCGTCCAAGTCCGCGAAGACCGCCGGGAAGAAGAGGGGCCGTGACGAGGCCGCCGCGGCTGCCACGGGGCAGCGCCGCCGATGTCTCCACCGCGGCCAGATCCAAGCCGCGAGTGGAAAAGTCGAAGATGAAGACGGAGGATCTGCTGGCCCTCCTCAACAGTGGGTTCATCCGTGAGAAGGAGATGGACAGTTGGAGGGCCGCCGCCGGGGACCCGTATCCCATGGAGAAAAGCGAGGATGAAATTCCGATGTTCGTGCGCTTCGCGGAGCGCGAACTCGCACTGCCTGCAAGCGACTTCTTCAAGGGCCTTCTCGGGTACTACGGCGTCAAGTACGTCAATCTCAACCCCAACGGTATATTCCATACCGCCGTCTTCATTCACTTTTGCGAAGCGTTCCTGGGGATCAAGCCCCACTGGATCCTGTTCCGGAAGTTTTTCCGGGTGAAGCCACAGCCGAGCGCCAGCAACCCTCGAGTAGTAGGCGGAGCCGACATCCAGATGCGGGAGGACGCCGCCGAGCAGTACCTCGCGTACAAGCTCATCGACTCCAACCAGGATTGGAAGGCGAGGTGGTTCTACGTCACGAACCACCACCCCGGCTTGCCGAAGCCAAGCGGGAGGCAGCCCAGACACCGGGACTGGTGGAACACGGAGCCCACGATGCAAGAGGGGATCTAGCTCCCCGAGCTATTGGCACGCATCAAGGTGCTCAGAGAAGCTGGACTGAGGGCCGAGCACGTGGCCTTCAGTTTTATGAAGCGAAGGGTGCAGCCACTGATGGCCCGCGACACCCTGGGCTTCGAGTACACCGGCGATGACGACACGTCGCGGATGCCCGGAGGCGGGATCGACGACGACGACATCATCGACAGGCTGACGCGCATCTTCAAGGACATGCCGTCGTACACGGCGTGCCCAGTCCAGGAGTACTCCGCCGCGCGCCCGCCAAAGGAGGTAAGTAGCCATACCCCCTAGTCGAGTAGTCATTGCTTGTGAGTAGTCGCGCTGATGTCTTGTGTGTTGCAGGTTGACTTGAAGAGGTTCGTCTCCGAGCTGCAGCCGTCCCCTCAGGGAATCGAGATTCCGGAGGGAGGAAAGACCAAGGCCAAGGAGCGGTGGGAAGTCGGCGAAGGAGATGACACCGTCATCGTAGAAGACACGTCCGAGGAGGACGATGATGAGGAGATGCTGCAAGACCGCTTCCAGCTGCGGTCGAGGTTTAGCCGTCCCGGCTTGCCTCATGTACCCCTCGTGCAAGATCCGCCAGCTAGCCTGGAGGCTAGTCTGGCTGCGCCGCCACGGAAGCCGCGCAATCCTGCCTGCAAGCGGGTGACAAAGAAGCTGAAGGTCTCTGAGACCACGCCTCAAGAGGTAAGTCGTCTTGAGTAGTGTAGTCGAGTAGTCGAGTACCCGTCTGTCGAGTTCATTTGCTGATGACCAAGCTTCCATTGCTTGCAGGAGGTGCCGCCAACGGAGCCCACTGATGAGGGTGACGAAGGCGAATGGGATACAGTGGGGGAGCCGGCTGGGAGTCGTAGCCCAGCCCCCACTGTTGAAGAGCTCATAGCGCAGTTGGAGCGCCAGCCCCCTGCTCATCAAGAGAGCACGGAACCCGCAGCCCCCGCCGTCGTGGGGGTGGTGGCCGCAGGAGCGCAGGAGGGCGCTGCACCGGCTACCATTGCTGCAGAGGAGGCAGCGGGCAGAGGTGCAAGAGGAGGCGCCCGCCGAGGGTGGACTGGTAGACATTGCCGGCATCCTCGGTGCCCCGCCGTGACGATAGTCCGGTCAAGTTTGTAAGTGCTGAGCCTTCCCGAGTAGTACTTGGTGTAGTAGTCGAGCTTGAATGACAACCAATTTTGTGTACTTCTGCAGGTAATCAACAAACCTATCCTGGGAGGGAGATGAGCCCTCCACGACAGTGGCGGAGGAAGAAGTCGCGCCGCCCGCCGAGGAGTCTACCCCAGCCCCTCAAGCGGAGTCCGAAGCGCCAGCCGCTGGAGCTGCGTTGCCCGAGTCCAGCGTGGTCGAGGGTGAGTACTCTACTGAGGCTTTAGCCTTCCCCATAGAGTAGTCGTAGCTGCTAATACACTTGTCTTCTTCTTGACAGGTTCCGAGGCCGAAGGGAGCGATATCCCCGCAGCGGTACCCATGCAGGGGTTGACACCGGAGTGCGGAGGGGTGCGCAGGGGAGCCCCCGAGCTAGTGGAGGAGGCTGCCGAGGAGATCGCCGTGGCCACTGGAGGAGAGGAGGCCGCCGTGCCGCCAGAGGCTGCTCTGGAAGTAGTGGTCCGTTCTTCAGAAATCCAGGACGCAGAGCCCATCCGCTCTGCGCCGATGACAGAGGCCGCCGCGAGTAGTCGTGGCGGGGTGGAGCTGCTTGCTGACGACTTGGTGGACCCGGCGACGGTAGCCAGGCATCTGGAGGCGGTCCGCCAGGCAGAACAATGGATGAAGGTGAGTAGTCTTAACTCCTGAGTAGTCAATCCTTTGTTGTTGAGTACTCGTTGACATGTGTTGTCTGTGCAGGACGTCGTGGAGAGGTCCCGCGAGAAGTCCAGCATGCTGCAAGGCTTCGGCGACGTGGTGCTCCGGGCTGAGGCACTAGAAGATCAGCTTTTGAAGTCGCGGAAGCACGCGACCGCTATGCAGTCCAAGCTCGACGCCGCCTTTGCCAAATACCACAATGACATCCAGGATATGCAGGCAAAGAGCGACGAACTGGTGCGGAAGAACAAGACACTCCGCAACAAGAACAAAGGTACACCGCTTGACTTGTTGGGTAGTTGTTGGAGGTCGAGAGGTAGACTAACCCCGCTGCGCCTTGTTGTTTTGCAGAGCTTGAGACCCGGGTGGAGCAGTTGAGGATCTCAGAGACAGACATGAAGAACCTCTACTACCGGGAGTAGGAGGCCCGCCAGGTACTCGAGCTTGACTATAAGGAACTTGCCTTCGAGTGCGAGAAGCACATGGAGCTTTGGATCGCTTCTGACCGTGATCTCGTCAACTGCTACAAATCGTTGCAGAAGTTGAATGAAGATTGCGAGGCGCTGCGGGCCCAGCTGAAGGAACTTGAAGAAGCAGCGCTGCCAATTGCAAGGCTCTTGGTGCCTCATCCTGGCGGCCCCAAGATCGCTCCGCTCGTGGATCGCCTCAGGGAAGCCCCCAGCCAGCTGGCGGCTTATGTGAAGCATATGGCGAGGTCGATCCCGAAGCAAGTCTTGGCCTTCATGAAGTCTTACTTCTCGAAGGCGCCCGTGGAAGTAGTCGCCGGCGGGGTAGCCGCCAACTGTACAGATGAGCAGTACGCGGAGCTGCTGGAGTAGATGGTGTCGTATGGACCTCCCTGGGCCCACTACCTCGGTGGGTACCAGGACCGACTACTCGGTGGGCCCCTGGGACTACCTGGCTTGCGCTACACGGCATCTGAAGGCGTGGAGCACAATGACTACACAGGAGTAGTACTCGGTTAGGGAGTTGTACATGTTCCGCACTGTATAGAGGACTCCTAGACGTACTCGACTAGTACTCTCTCCCTACTCCGACTTGTAACCCTGCCTCCCGGACTATATAAGGCGAGGCAGGGACCGACCTCTAGCATCCAATCTCCTCTCATACAACTCACGGCGCACCATTGCACCATCTTGTAATCGTGCCCTATCAATCCAGAGCTACGCAAAGCATACAGACGTAGGGTATTACGCACCTCGCGGCCCGAACCTGTCTAAATTGTGTGCCACGTGTCTCTTCCTCCGAGTTACCGATCTCGGCGAGTCACAATCATCTACTCCGGGTACTCCCCGTAGTAGGTTGCCGGCCTAAAACACCGACACCGGCGCGCCAGGTAGGGGCTCTCGCTCGAGATCACATGGCGAACTCGACGGCTTCCGTCCACTTCAAACCAACTGTCGCCTTCAACCGCGGCGACACCTTCGTCTTCGGCGCCTGGGTCTGCACTGCTGACGGCGCGGGCTCCTTCCAGCGCCGCCTAACCATGCAGCCCAACCCGAGGACAGGCCTCGTGACGCTTCCTGAAGTTGTCACGGGCGAACTCGCCGGCATGTTCGGCGAAATTTCGCTCTTCAACCACCACGCTGACTTCGAGCTCGAGTACAACTCAGACTCCGACGCCGTCCCCGATCGCGTCTCAGACTCCAGCCCTCTCTCCGAGTTCTACTCGAACCCGGACTACGAGTTCGACTTCGGGTCGGACCCTGAGGAGCCCGAGTCCGAAGACGACTCCTCTGACCTTCCCTTGTCAGGGCCAGCCTCGGGGCTGGTGATAAAATCAACGCCGGCCGGGAGATACGTCTACTGGCCAGACCGCAAGCCCGCTGACCTGGTAAAGGGAGACTCACGCTACGTCGCCTACATCGACTCGCTACCGTTCCAGGAGGGAATGCCACTAACCCGGGCTGACTCAAATACACCAACTGAGGTGCCACCCTCTGAGTCCAGCCTGGGCACCCCCAATCGCCAAGTCTTCATGGCTGCCGGCGAAACCCCAGGACCTTCAGGCACGGCTGAGGACAAGTACCTGGAGGACATCTCCGCGTACGAGCCGTGCGCTAATGCACCCCGGGCACGAGACCGCCGCCAACAGGGACGCTCGACGCGAACGTAACAGGAAGCGCAGCGAACGACGCCGGCGGATCAGAGATAACCTCCCTATCCGCAACCTTGCGGAAGCTCTCGAGGCGGTCGAGAGCAGAGTACACACCACCCCAGAGCAGTGCCTCATGTCGATCACAACGATCGCACGTCAGGCTCAGGGCATACGAGCTGGAGAGGTCATCGCCAAGCTCGCTGAAGAAGCCTACTTCATGCGGGTCGACAACAGAGTCAACCAACCTCCCCCAGCCTAAACCCCCGCGACAACGAAGCTACTAGTCGCGCGCGCCAACGCTGGCCCCAACCGTACTCGAGCTGACCTTCCAGCCGATCCAAACCGCCGCCGCTCCAACGCCGGCGGACCTTCACAGCAAGATCAAGGCAATCGAGAAGTTGTTCCCCACCGCGCTCCGGCCGGTGGCGGCGGCAACGACCCTAACGGCGGCGGCGGCCGACGGCGGCGGCTCCAACCATGGGGCCAACAGAGAGCCGGGAGGCGGTGGCGGTCGCGGCGGCGAGGCCACGCGAACAGCCACGCCTCCGGCGCCTCGCACGGCGGGTACGACGCTCGCCAGAAGATTGAGGAGCTGCGGCGAAGAAGTCGACCACTGCTGCTGAGGGCGACGGCTTCCCCGCCTTCTCACCTCGACTTCGCAACCTGCTCCTCCCCGACAAGTTCAAGCCTTTGGGGATCACCAAGTACGACGCGAAGCAGGATCCTATCCAGTGGCTCCGATGCTACGCCCTCTCCATCGAGAACGCTGGCGGCAACAGCGACACCAAATGCCTCTACTTCCCCTTCTGTCTGGACCAAGCACCACTCACATGGCTCGAGTCGCTCGACAAGCACTCGATCGACAAGTGGGACCAGCTGAAGGAGCAGTTCACGAGCAACTTCGCGGGCGCCATGGCCCGATCGGGTACTCGCATGGACCTGGCCATGATCAAGCAGGAACAGGGCGAGACCCTTCGCAAGTACATGCGCCGCTTTTTCGACAAGCGAGCTACCATCGTCGACGTCACCGACAAGGAGGTCATCAACCTCTTCCAGGACGGCCTCTACCATCGCCGCACCTTTGAGGACTTCGGTCGTCGCCGCCCCAGGTCCATCCCCCACCTCAAGGACATGATCACGTCCTGGGCGGATGAAGAGGACAAGGCCAATGCCAAATACGACGCCATCCGCGGCAAGTCGAAGCAGAACCAGGGCGGCGGCAGCGCGGCAAAGAATGCAAACCAAGGCGGCCGCAACAACAACAACAACAACAACAACTACTCGGGTCCCAACCGCAAGCGCAAGCCAGACAACACCGTCGCGGCTATCCAGCGCCCTGTGAAAGGGAACTCGAAGAAGAACTCTGGCGGTTTCAAAGACCTGCTGAAGGAGAAGTGCCCGTGGCATCCGAACGGCAACCACACTACCGAGCAGTGCTACCAGCTCAGGCATGCACTCAAGGATACGCCGGAGCCACCGCACCCTCACGACCAAAAGGGCAAGAAGAAGGACGGCGACAACAATGACTTCCAAGAACCCGAGAAGACCGTCAACGTCCTCTTCGGCGGACTGCCCAGCAGGCGGGAGCAGAAGGCTACCCGTCGTGAAGTGATGTCCATTGAGCCAGCGGTCCCGACCCCTCTCAGGTGGTCGGAGGTACCCATCACCTTCTCCCGCGCGGACCAATGGACCAGCTTCTCCGAGCCAGGACGGTTCCCCCTCGTCCTGAAGCCAACGGTGGCAGGCTCCAAGCTCAACAAGGTGCTCATCGACGGTGGAAGCGGGCTCAACGTCCTCTTCACCAAATCTTGAAGAAAATGAAGCTCAATGTCACCCCCATGCTCACCAAGAGCAGCACGCCCTTCTACGGCATCGTCCCAGGCAACGCGGCTATCCCACTGTGCTCAGTGGTACTGCCAGTTACCTTCGGGGCGTCTCGGGAGAACTACCGCACCGAGTACATCAAGTTCGAGGTCGCGGATTTCGAGACCTCTTACCACGCCATCCTCGGCCGACCGGCCATCGCCAAGTTCATGGCGGTGCCCCACTACACCTACTTGGTACTCAAGATGCCAAGTCCAGCCGGTGTACTCTCCCTCCAAGGGGACTTAAAGATCTCCCACGACTGCGACACAGAAGCCGTGGCGATCGCTTCCACAAACCAAGTACCCAACGCGATGATGGAGGTCTACGCCTCGTCGAAGAAGCTTGCTACAAGCGAACTTGACATCCCAGAGAAGTCTGACAGTGCCAACAAGCCTCAGCCACCTGAGGAGGTACTCGTCAAGACGGTCGACCTCGGAACAGGCGACCCTAGCAAGACCACCACCATCGGGGCCGGCCTCGACCCCAAATAGGAAGACGCGCTCATCAGCTTTCTTCGGGCTAACCGCGACATCTTCGCGTGGAAGCCGACGGACATGCCGGAGTGCCCGCAGAGCTGATTGAGCACTGCCTCAACGTCGATCCAAAGGCCACCCCCAAACGACAACACATCCGACGTTTTGCCGACGACAGACGGGACGCCATCAAGAAGGAGCTCGCCAAGCTACTCGCAGCTGGCTTCATCAGAGAAGTCTTCCATCCTGAGTGGCTAGCCAACCCCGTCCTCGTCCGCAAGAAGAACTCGAACGAGTGGAGGATGTGCGTCGACTACACCGACCTCAACAAGCACGCCCCAAGGACCCCTTCGGGTTGCCGCGGATTGATCAAGTCATCGACTCCACGGTGGGCCGCGACTCGCTTCTCGCTTCCTCGATCGCTACTCCGGGTACCACCAGATCGCAATCAAGGAGGGAGACTAGGAAAAGACCGCGTTCATCACCCCGTTTGGCGCGTACTGCTACACGACCATGTCATTCGGGTTGAAGAACGCCGGCGCTACCTATCAACGGGCCATCCAGGCCTGCTTCAAGCGGCAACTCAACAAGAACGTCGAGGCTTACGTGGATGACGTGGTTGTCAAAACCAGGGACTCCAGTACTCTCATCGACGACCTTGAAGAGACCTTCGCATCGCTACGCGAGTACCGCTGGAAGCTCAACCCGAACAAGTGCGTCTGTTGACGGTGAAAATCCGTCAACCTAGCCATGAGTTTACCTTCGGTGTTGGCATGAATTTTATACTTTATCCATTGGTACTAACCCCCGTGGTATAACAAGTTCACGTGTGCATGTCGTTTTTGGAGTTTAATGTTTATGCAGGGATTTAGTGTTGAATGCAAGACTTTCGGGATAAGTTCATCAAGCACCTCATGACAAGACCTTGAAGCCCTGAACAAGTCATGCAATGAAGCAAAACTAACTCCAAGAAGCCGGGGACTTGATCCGAGAAGACAACAAACTCCAGGGACCTGACCAGAAAAGTGCTGAAGCTTGCAAGACAAGGAGTTGAGTCCAATTCGGAGAGAAACCGACGACATGGACCTACATGCAGAAGGGGGAAGCATCCAGGAAGCAAGGGAACCGACCTCGGGCAAAGGAGCCCGCGGGCTGGGCCTAAATGGGCCCAGGCCGGCCGGCCCAGTAGGATCGGCCCAGGCCCATTTAGGGCCCAAATGCGACGCCCTTTGCCCTAGCCGCCAATCGGGCTATTTATAGTCCCCTGACCGAGAGCCACGCAGAGAAGATTTCGTCTTCGGCCGCCGAGAAGCAGAGAAGAGAGGGACACCATCTAGGAGAGGAGAGGGTCGAGCTAGTTGACTAGGGTTTCCCTAGCCGACGTGGGAACCTTGCAAGGAAGACCACGTCGGAGTTCCCGAGCTAGAAGCAAGATCAAGGAAGGATCCCGGTGGTGATCTTGTGTATGTATCATTGTTATAGTTGAATTATCAAGTTGAATCTTTTCCCAGCGATCAAGTGTTTCCTCGAAGATTTCGTTTTTCAATCGGATTTGCTTATTCCAATTCTATTCTCGAGATAGATTACATAGGGTGTTCTTGTAGCCGCGGTGGCTAGAGGTACACGCCGGATCCTCCGAAAGAATCTCGACTTGTCTTTTGACTCGCCCTAAGCTCCCCGCATGAATAGGGATACGTTGTGACAGAACGGGGGTCTCGAAAGGCGGATGTTTTCGGATTTGGACGGGAAACCACGATTTAAAGAGGCTTTTATTAAGATTCGATTTGCTACTTCTTCTCTTGCTTGGAACTTCAACAAAAGGCTTACCCCGATCCCTCTAGATTGGTTTATCTACCTAATCTTACTTTGTTTTCTCCGGTTTTTAGTAGATTAGATTCGTTTTGTGTCTTTTACTTAGATGCATTAGGTCTTTTATCGATTATTGAAGATTACTTGGCTTTAATAGATTAATTCTTGCGTCACACATTTGTTCCACGGATTCGATACCTTGGGTTCACCACTCGAGGGAAGAAGGGTCCCTTGACTACGACGGGAGACTTGTACGCTTGCGAGTCACGAACGAACTTTGATACAATTATTAACCGTCAACAAGCCCCTTTTTCTGGCGCCGTTGCCGGGGAACAAGTGATCAAGATTTGATTTTTTATTGCTTTTTTTTGTAATTTTCAGTACTGATTTTGTTTTATTTTTGCATCTAATAAGCTTCAATCATCCTCAAAATACATCTAATCTAGTTTGTCTAACTCTAGTCTTTATAGATTTGTTTTGTTTTCTAGTTTCTTTTGCATATTTTGTTTATTGCTAACCCTAACGGAGATGGACGGCTACCTCTCCAACAAACCCAATAATTTTGTGGATGATCCGGAAAAACTTTACGAGGCTAAGGAGACGCGAAGCACATCAAGCTAAAAAGCCGGATTTTGTAGATTCGGAGTCGAAGACGAAGGATCGCGGAATCTCCGGAAAATTCACCACCTCAAAGTCCGCGGGAGAACCGACGTCCACCAATGGGTGACCAACCACCGGAAGAACGCAAGATTGGGGAGCTATGCACCCCAGACATCATCGACCTACCAATCTTGAACCTCGACGAGATCGGAAGACCGTTCGAGATCAAGACCTCAACAATCCGCATGGTGCAACATTCACCCTTCACCGGCAAAGAGGATCCGAACCTTCACCTCCAAGCATTCATTCAACTATGTCAGACTTTCAACATGGACGGGGTGACTCAAGATCAAATGAGGGCAAGGCTTTTCCCGTTTTCACTACTCGGGAAGGCGTTGCAATGGTTCCACTCTCAACCGGCGGAGACGGTGCAAAATTGGAACACGTTGATGAAGGCTTTCATGAAGGAATACTACTCACCGGGTAAAACTCAAAGCTTGCGTAATAAGATTGCCACCTTTGTTCAATATCCTACAGAAACTATCTCGGAGGCATTTGAGCGCTTCAACGAGTACACCCGGGCGGTTCCACATCACAAGTTCCCGAAAGAAGACCTCGTGCAAAAGTTCTATCAAGGACTCACCATGGCGTCAAGGACGATCATCGATGCATCAGCGGGAGGATCTATCATCGAGCTTACACCGACGGAAGCTTTCACGCTATTCAAGAAGGTCGCGGATAATGACACGTGGGCGTCATCCGGGCGCCTACACCCGGCTCAACCTACGGGGAACGTCAAAGGAGTCTTGCAAGTGGAGAAGGAAGACATACTTGAAGGCAAGATCGACTCGCTCATGAGGAGGTTGGAGAAGATGGAGATAGAAAAGAAAGAGGCTCAAGACTTGAAGGCCGCCGAAGCAAGGTCCACATGCGAAGAATGTGGAGAGTATGGCCATGTCCGCAAAGATTGTCCCGGAGGAAGCCAAAGTGCTCGACTACATGAGGAAGGGAGAATTGCCGAACTTCCGCTACGGCAAGGTAGGCCTCAATTTAATGCAAGCTCATCTATTCCTAACGCGGTTCCACTTCGGATACAATTGAAGGAGTTCATGGATGAGCAAGCTAAGATCAACAAGGACACCGTCACCAAGTTCAAGACCATAGACAAGGTGTTGGAGAACATCGATAGCAAAGTGACGGAGGTCGGAAGTTCCAATCATCAAGTGCTCAACATGATGAAGATGCTCGAGACGCAAGTTGGACAACTTGCGGGGCGCCTCACTAATGATGAAGGGAAGCTTCCGGGACAACCCAAATGTCCCGAATCGGCGAAGGCCATTCAAACACGTTCGGGGAAGGAGACCGAAGATCCGGAACGTACCGCGGGAGCAAGAAAGCCGAAACCGTCCACCGAGGTGGAAGGAGCTGCTAAAGAGAGGGTTACGGGGATCGTCACCGAGGAACCCGAATTTGAGATGCCGGAAGATGACACGAGGATACCGCAACTCAAGCCACGCTACTTCCGAGGTAAACTTGACAACCACTTTGAGAAGTTTGTGGAAGTTGTGCGTAGACTTAGCATCAACATGCCGTTACTAGATGCCCTACAAGTACCTACATATTCTCGTTACTTTAAAGACATACTTGCAAATAAATATGAGATAGCAACACTCGGGGTAGATCATGTCAAGATGTCCGAGGAGTGTAGTGCGGCTATTGCTTATGGGCCGGAGAAGCAAAAAGACCCCGGTGCCCTACAATTCCATGTTCGGTTGGTTCTTTCAACTTCGAGAAGGCGTTATGCGACCTTGGAGCTAGTGTGAGTGTCATGCCGAGGGATGTGTTCGAGAAGTTACGCCTACCAATGGAGCCTACGGGAATATGTTTGGAGCCGGGTGACAACTCCATTCGCTATCCCTTGGGCATTGCCTGAAGATGTACCCGTGAAGATTGGACACCACTTCATCCCCGTCGACTTCGTTGTGCTCGAGATGGGAGAGAGGGAGAAGCCGCCGCTCATCCTAGGGAGGCCGTTCCTCAAGACCGTGGGAGCAACTATTGATGTTGGCAAGGGGGAGATCATGTTCGATATCAACGGAGAAAGGAGTTCCTTCAAGTTCCGTCCAAGGATTGAGGCATGCAACATGATTGGAGTGAAGATAGAACCAAAACAAACGGAGGGGCTGAAAAAGAAGAAGGAGCCGAAAAAAGTGAACGTAACGAAAATTAAAGAAGGTGTTGCATCCGTCAAGACAAAGGAAGAGAAGCCGCCCGTGAAGACCAAAAAAATGACTAAGCCGGCCAAGCCAAAAGACAAGCCCGCGCCCAAGATGGTGCGGAAGTGGGTACCCAAGATTGCAACGCCCGCAAAGAGCGTTGATCCGGAGTAATCAAGTGAAGAAGTCTAGCTATAGACTATAAACGAAGCGCTAGGCGGGAGGCAACCCGTTTCGTCAAGTCAAGTCAAGAATAAGCTACGGGAGGACAACCCGATTCCAGGTTTTTCGAGTATTTTTAATAATTTAGTTTTTGAGTTTTATTACGCAAAGACATTAGACTTAGAAGTGGTTGAACAATATTAGAGACATAATTCTTGATTGAATGTTTGCTTTATCATAAACCCTTTGCATGAACCCTCCTATGTGCTTGTTTGATTCTTTTCTTTTCGAGAAACCCCTCAACCAAATAATTTCAGAACCTTTGCTCAACCTTTCACCCTCATTATGGTGCTGAGGTTGGCTTATTTTTCATGCTAAAACCACACGAGTAGAGCCACGATTTATATTCAAGTGTTATAAAAATTCAGCACGTGGTAGGACTCGCGTGAACCTAGAAATCAAAGCTTTTGGTTGATCTTAAAAATCTTTACCCTTGGTTTCTCTAGGATTAGAATTTTTCTAAGCCTATTCTAATTTTGTTCTGTTCAAAATCTTTCTTATTTAGCCAAAATTAGAACCTAAACCTATGCCCCCATGATCAAGCCGGGAAAACGTTCGCTCTCAACCGATGAAAGCAGACTTTACCGGTAAGACGAAAATCGACGTAGTCGAAAAATATCTTCGACTTACATTTGTTTTTAATGGTTTAAAAACTTCTCTAAAATTATGTTCAAGCTCTTGCATGGCTCTGAAAAATATTTTAAAATTCGAATTAGAGGAGTGCTTAACCTTAAACACACCTAAATGGAGGCAATCAAGTTTGAATTAATCATGCATGCACCATTGGATCCCCTTTTATCAACTTTCACCACCTCCACATGCAAAGGACAAGCATGGTGGGCAGCAAGCATCAACTTTGCAGGATTTCAATGGTGGCATGTGAAGCAAGTGGAGCTAGGGAGCATGGACATGACCCAAAGCATGGAGCATCAAGTGGGAGGACCAATAATTCAAGAAAAGGAGTGGACGAGAGCGTTTGGGCGGTGCAACTCGTGGAGCACGCGGGCGGGGAAAGTTGCGAGAGGCGAAATGATCGTGCTGGGAGAAAGACGCACCGAGGAGGAGCCGTTGGAGCCCCTGGGCCGGCCGGCCTAGGCCGGCCGGCCCGCCCTATAAATTGTGCCCCCCGGCGCCCGTCTTCTGGAGCAAGCTTCCCTCTCCTTCCCTTGTTTGTGTGTTCAAGTTTGTGTGCTCAGAACCTCCGTAGACTTAGCCAACCACCCAAGCTTGAGAGCTCAAGAAAAAATCCACCTCCCTAATCCACTCAAAGTCCACATCCGAAGCAAAGAGTTTAAGTGTCTAGTTTACCGGTTGCAACCCGGATTTTTAGTTGAAGAGAGAGTGCAGCAAGCATGTGGAAGAAGACCACAAGTCTCTTCTCTAAGAAGAAGAGTTCGTCGTCGTCCGGGCCGTCATCAACCACGTCTTCGAGGAGGCACTCGGTTTCCGAGTCTCCCGGAGCATGGAGACGGACACGGCACCACCGAGGAGGAACGACGCTCTCCTCCTTGGTGGGATGAGGGGCTGCGAGAAGCACTTCCATGAGGTTCACCGAACCTCGTGGGCACACGGAGGAGCAGCCCGCGCCACCACGACGATCGACTCGCTCAACCGCACCACCTCCTTACACCCCGACACAATCTTCGTACGGCTTCATCATCATGTCGGCGGAGGAGGAGGATAGGCTCGCCAATCTTGAGAAGAGGCTTGTGCCAAATGTCGAGATCGACGACCAAGCACTCCACACCTTGGGTTTTCGCACCGACATAAACTACATGTTGGGGCATCTCGGGTGGATTCAATTCTCCAACGGAATCTCGGTGGACACCCACTTGGGTTACACCTTGGAAATTTTAATGACTATGGCACCCATCGTTGATGATGATGGGGTGCAATGCTTGTCATTCCGTTTGGAGGGAATCCAACAAGTGGTTCCCTACGAGCACGTAAGGGAGCTGCTTGGATTCCACAAGGGCGCTCGGAGAAAGTCGACGTGCCTCCCGGCATGTTGGCGGAATTTTGGGGCATGATCTCCGGAGATGCCCATCAACAACGCAAAAGCATCCGCAACCCCATTATCCGGATATTTCACTCTTGGATGTGCAAGAGGGTATTGGGGAGGATGAGGGAAACAAAGGTGACCGACACGGAGTTAAATTGGCTATACTCGGCTTTGATTGCCAGGCAGCCAATTGACCCCTCTTACCTCATGATCAACCGTTGGTGTTGTGAAGCAACATCGGGGGCTAGTGATATTGGTTCGGGGTGTTACCTCTCCATGTTGGCCTATTCCTTGCGACCGGGGATCGCAAGAAACCCCGCTCACCTTTTGCGCGGTACCTCTCTCGGTTTTGAGTACTTGCGGCAAGGCAAGTACATTAGTGGAGATGAGAGAAGAGGTTACCGATTGGCCATTGTGAACCTCCCTCTTCCGGATGAGAGGCTTAGGCTTTTCACCGAAGGAAGGGAAGATTGGTTGGAAGAGGGAATACTGGTCCCTGCAAGGAAAAACAAAAGAGGAAGGATCGTAGAAGAGGGAACATCCTCCGCACAAGAGGGTGGAGCACAACCCAATGTGCAACCATCCGAGGGGGTTCCTCCTCCGCCTAGTTATTACGGAGGGTCTCAACAACAAGCATGGGGGGGTGGTGCACCGGTACCCCCTCAAAATTATGTTGTGCCCAACGTTAACTTCGCGGAGGCCTACGCTCATCATCCCCAACCACAACAAAGCATGGCTATTATTGGAGGATACGCTGCAAGAAATGCTCAAAATATCGCAGCCATCCAATCCAACGCAGCTCAACTCGGTGAAGGCAACGCAAATATTGCCTTTGAACTTGGTCGCCTTCACCTTGTTGAGCCAAATCAATTCGACGGAGGAAGCGTTCATTCATATTATGAGCAAGGCTATTATTATCAAGACTATCAACATCAACCACCGGCGGAGGATTAGAGGACTTAAGGAACTTTAGTTTTCTTTTCTTTTCTATTTCTCTGTAATTTTCAGCTTTTTCTTACGTGTGTTTGCGTAGTATTTTTCTGTTTTTATTTAATTTTCAGCAAGCATGTATGTTTATTTTCAGTGTGTATTTCAACTTGATATCACATTTAATAAAGTCACCACCTTGATTATATCATTGGAAAAGTTACAAAATTCGTGCTATGATGATATATGATTAAAATTGCAGCTTTGTTCATCTTTGTAGTTGATTTATGCATGTTTAAGCTAGTGCTCTCTTAAAAATACAGATCTGAATTTATTTAAATGCTAGCTTAATTTTCAGCGGAGGTTATGATTAAAACAAAGACCCATAGTGTTTTATGTGCTCTCAAGTTATGAATGGATTGAAGATGTCTTTTATGCTCAAAAATATTGCTAACCTTGTCACAAATATCACTTGTGTGTTGCTCAACCTATCCAAAGCCTTATATATATTTGAGTGCATAAACCTTAGTGTACAAGATTTATTTTTGAGTGCGTTATTGCAGGCCATGATTTCTCTGGCCCGAGACTAAGAAGCTGGTCATTCCGCTTTTGCGTATCTATCTTTTTGCTAGCCTTTTATCCGTGCATTGTGTATCCCCGCATCGGTGATCTCACAAACTTCGCCGGATATCCACCCTTAAACCAAATATCATTTTTTGTGATTACCTCCTTGACCACAACCTATCATTGAGAATGGATCATCAATTCAAGGAAGATCGCAAGACGGTGCCAACGTTGAAGATTTCAAGTATCTCTCCAAGGAAAATATCTCCGGTACCTACCTTATTTTTCGCCTCTTTGCTCGAGGACGAGCAACGTCTAAGCATGGGGGAGGAGGTAGGTACGGTGCTGCCTTAGAGTTCAAAAGGGAGTATTTTAAAAAAATATATACAATGATGAAAGAAAAAAAAAATTCGGCGATGTACATGACTTCCAAGGTGAAGAAAGAAAAAAAAAATATATATATATATATAAGAAAGAAAGAAAGAAAAGAATGAGAAATATAAGAAAGAGAAGAAAAAAAATATATTTGTGCGTAAAATGAACTCCCCGGTTCTCTAAGAGTGCATTCAAGGCTTCAAGATAAAGAGATCCATTCTCATTTTCCAACCATGTGCAATCCGATAACGAGGACTTCTTTTGTGCCTCGGGATCACTCTCTGCCATTTGCACATGTCCACCTATCTAAAAGTGTGTGTATTTTTCTCTTTCCCCTCCTTGATTTAACATTATTTTCCAATGACCTTTTTGACGAGTCTCGGTAAGACCATGAGAAGCTTGTCTTGTTATGACAACACCTCACTTATAAATTCTTGTTAGGACTAAACTTTCCCAAAGCTCCATATAAAGCCTTCCACATATATATGAGAGGGAAAGGAGTAGAATATATAGGCTTGAGAGACAAGTGAGATGAGAGTTTATGAGCAATACATGAGATGATTTAAATTTGTGAATTTGGTTTAGCTTTTCTTTATCTCGATCTTCATTTCAAAAATTCGAGATCCATTTAAAACTTTGTGAGCATGTTAACACTTGTGGGATAAGCTTAATAAGAATCCACCCTCCGTGGAGATGAAGGCTAGTACATTATGGAACTTTAATGAATTAATATTTTGAGAGCATTATGTTTTCTCATGTATGGTCAAATGCAAAGTTTAAACATTGTTTAGCAATGATGATATCCATCGAAGGCTTACTCGAGGACGAGCAAGGTTTAAGCATGGGGGAGATGTTGACGGTGAAAATCCGTCAACCTAGCCATGAGTTTACCTTCGGTGTTGGCATGAATTTTATACTTTATCCATTGGTACTAACCCCCGTGGTATAACAAGTTCACGTGTGCATGTCGTTTTTGGAGTTTAATGTTTATGCGGGGATTTAGTGTTGAATGCAAGACTTTCGGGATAAGTTCATCAAGCACCTCATGACAAGACCTTGAAGCCCCCGAACAAGTCATGCAATGAAGCAAAACTAACTCCAAGAAGCGGGGACTTGATCCGAGAAGACAACAAACTCCGGGGACCCGACCGGAAAAGTCTTGAAGCTTGCAAGACAAGGAGTTGAGTCCAATTCGGAGAGAAACCGACGACATGGACCTACATGCGAAGGGGGAAGCATCCGGGAAGCAAGGGAACCGACCTCGGGCAAAGGAGCCCGCGGGGGCCGGGCCTAAATGGGCCCGGGCGGGCGGCCGGCCCGATAGGATCGGCCCGGGCCCATTTAGGGCCCAAATGCGACGCCCTTTGCCCTAGGCTGATCGGGCTATTTATAGTCCCCCGACCGAGAGCCACGCGAGAGAAGATTTCGTCTTCGGCCGCCGAGAAGCAGAAGAGAGGGACACCATCTAGGAGAGGAGAGGGTCGAGCTAGTTGACTAGGGTTTCCCTAGCCGACGTGGGAACCTTGCAAGGAAGACCACGTCGGAGTTCCCGGAGCTAGAAGCAAGATCAAGGAAGGATCCCGGTGGTGATCTTGTGTATGTATCATTGTTATAGTTGAATTATCAAGTTGAATCTTTTCCCAGCGATCAAGTGTTTCCTCGAAGATTTCGTTTTTCAATCGGATTTGCTTATTCCAATTCTATTCTCGAGATAGATTACATAGGGTGTTCTTGTAGCCGCGGTGGCTAGAGGTACACGCCGGATCCTCCGAAAGAATCTCGACTTGTCTTTTGACTCGCCCTAAGCTCCCCGCATGAATAGGGATACGTTGTGACGAACGGGGGTCTCGAAAGGCGGATGTTTTCGGATTTGGACGGGAAACCACGATTTAAAGAGGCTTTTATTAAGATTCGATTTGCTACTTCTTCTCTTGCTTGGAACTTCAACAAAAGGCTTACCCCGATCCCTCTAGATTGGTTTATCTACCTAATCTTACTTTGTTTTCTCCGGTTTTTAGTAGATTAGATTCGTTTTGTGTCTTTTACTTAGATGCATTAGGTCTTTTATCGATTATTGAAGATTACTTGGCTTTAATAGATTAATTCTTGCGTCACACATTTGTTCCACGGATTCGATACCTTGGGTTCACCACTCGAGGGAAGAAGGGTCCCTTGACTACGACGGGAGACTTGTACGCTTGCGAGTCACGAACGAACTTTGATACAATTATTAACCGTCAACAGCGTCTTCGGCGTCCCCTCGGGCAAACTACTCGGCTTCATCATCAGCCAGCGCGGCATCGAAGCCAACCCCGAGAAGATCTTCGCCATCACCAGCATGAAAGCTCCCACGAGCATCAAAGACGTCCAGAAGCTGACGGGGTGCATGGCGGCATTGGACAGATTCATCTCGAGGCTAGGAGAACGGGGCCTCCCCTTCTTCAAACTACTCAAGCATCACGAGAAGTTCGTGTGGACTCCAGAGGCGGATCAAGCCCTTGCCCAGCTCAAGGACTTCTTGTCAAAGCCGCCAATCCTCACGGCTCCTCACAAGGGCGAGCGACCTCTTGCTCTACCTAGGCTGCGACTACTCACGTGGTCGATCTGCCATCGTTGTCGAGCGGCAGGAAGACGGCCACGCCTACCGGTCCCGGCGCCCGGTCTACTTCGTCGGCGAGGTCCTATCGAGTCCAAGGCTCGCTACCGGCCGTGCGAGAAGCTCCTATACGCTCTACTCATCACCTCGCGGAAGCTACGACACTACTTCCGGGAGTACTCGGTCTCCGTCGTCACCGACTACCCGCTCGGCGACATCTGACGAGGAACCAAGACGCCACGGAAGAATCTCCAAGTGGGGTCGCCGAGCTCGGCGCCCTCACCATCGACTTCAAGCCACGCACGGCCATCAAGTCGCGAGGCACTAGTCGACTTCATGGCGAGTGGCGGGAGAACCGGCTACCTACTCCCACCGCGCGACCGAGCATTGGGTGATGTACTTCGACGGCTCACTCAACCTGGAGGGCGCGAGGGCGCGAGGGGTACTCCTGATCTCTCCAACGGGCGAACAACTCAAGTACGTCCTGCAGATCTTCTGGAAGGTCTCAAACAACGAAGCCGAGTACGAAGCTCTCCTACACGGGCTCCGCCTCTCGGCTTCACTGGGCATCAAGCGGCTACTAGTCTACGGAGACTCCGCAGTGGGCGCTGGACCGGGTAGGCGTGGCCGTCTTCCTGCCGCTCGACAACGATGGCAGTACTGACCACGTGAGTAGTCGCAGCTAGGTAGAGCAGTAGCTGCTCGCCCTTGTGAGGAGCCGTGAGGATTGGCGTCTTTGACAAGAAGTCCTTGAGCTGGGCAAGGGCTTGATCCGCCTCTGGAGTCCACACGAACTTCTCGTGATGCTTGAGTAGTTTGAAGAAGGGGAGGCCCCGTTCTCCTAGCCTCGAGATGAATCTGTCCAATGCCGCCATGCACCCCGTCGGCCTTCGGACGTCTTTGATGCTCGTGGGAGCTTTCATGCTTGGTGATGGCGAAGATCTTCTCGGGGTTGGCTTCGATGCCGCGCTGGCTGATGATGAAGCCGAGTAGTTTGCCCGAGGGGACGCCGAAGACGCACTTGTTCGGGTTGAGCTTCCAGCGGTACTCGCGTAGCGATGCGAAGGTCTCTTCAAGGTCGTCGATGAGAGTACTGGAGTCCCTGGTTTTGACAACCACGTCTTGTTGCGGTCCCAGGACTTGTTGACTTGGTTGATGACCACTGCGGAGTCTCCGTAGACTAGTAGCCGCTTGATGCCCAGTGAAGCCGCGAGGCGGAGCCCGTGTAGGAGAGCTTCGTACTCGGCTTCGTTGTTTGAGACCTTCCAGAAGATCTGCATGACGTATTTGAGTTGTTCGCCCGTTGGAGAGATCAGGAGTACCCTCGCGCCGCGCCCTCCGGAGTTGAGTGAGCCGTCGAAGTACATCACCCAATGCTCGGTCGCGCGGTGGGAGTAGGTAGCCGGTTCTCCCGCCACTCGCCATGAAGTCGACTAGTGCTCGCGACTTGATGGCCGTGCGTGGCTTGAAGTCGATGGTGAGGGCGCCGAGCTCGACGGCCCACTTAGAGATTCTTCGGTGGCGTCTTGGTTCCTCGGGATGTCGCCGAGCGGGTAGTCGGTGACGACGGAGACCGAGTACTCCCCGGAAGTAGTGTCGTAGCTTCCGCGAGGTGATGAGTAGAGCGTACAAGAGCTTCGCACGGGCCGGTAGCGAGCCTTGGACTCTGATAGGACCTCGCTGACGAAGTAGACTGGGCGCTGGACCGGGTAGGCGTGGCCGTCTTCTCCGCCGCTCGACAACGATGGCGATGATCGACCACGTGAGTAGTCGCGGCTAGGTAGAGCGATGGCGCTCGCCCTTGTGAGGAGCCGTGAGGATTGGCGGCTTTGACAAGAAGTCCTTGAGCTGGGCAAGGGCTTGATCCGCCTCTGGAGTCCACACGAACTTCTCGTGATGCTTGAGTAGTTTGAAGAAGGGGAGGCCCCGTTCTCCTAGCCTCGAGATGAATCTGTCCAATGCCGCCATGCACCCCGTCAGCTTCTGGACGTCTTTGATGCTCGTGGGAGCTTTCATGCTGGTGATGGCGAAGATCTTCTCGGGGTTGGCTTCGATGCCGCGCTGGCTGATGATGAAGCCGAGTAGTTTGCCCGAGGGGACGCCGAAGACGCACTTGTTCGGGTTGAGCTTCCAGCGGTACTCGCGTAGCGATGCGAAGGTCTCTTCAAGGTCGTCGATGAGAGTACTGGAGTCCCTGGTTTTGACAACCACGTCATCCACGTAAGCCTCGACGTTCTTGTTGAGTTGCCGCTTGAAGCAGGCCTGGATGGCCCGTTGATAGGTAGCGCCGGCGTTCTTCAACCCGAATGACATGGTCGTGTAGCGATGACGCGCCAAACGGGGTGATGAACGCGGTCTTTTTCCCGGTCTTCCTCCTTGATTGCGATCCGGTGGCACCGGAGTAGCGGTCGAGGAAGCAGAGCGGGTCGCGGCCCCGCCGTGGAGTCGATGACTTGATCAATCCGCGGCAACCCGAAGGGGTCCTTGGGGCAGTGCTTGTTGAGGTCGGTGTAGTCGACGCACATCCTCCACTCGTTCGAGTTCTTCTTGCGGACGAGGACGGGGTTGGCTAGCCACTCAGGATGGAAGACTTCTCTGATGAAGCCAGCTGCGAGTAGCTTGGCGAGCTCCTTCTTGATGGCGTCCCGTCTGTCGTCGGCAAAACGTCGGATGTGTTGTCGTTTGGGGGTGGCCTTTGGATCGACGTTGAGGCGCGTGCTCAATCGGCTCTCCGGGCACTCCCGGCATGTCCGTCGGCTTCCACGCGAAGATGTCGCGGTTAGCCCGAAGAAAGCTGATGAGCGCGTCTTCCTATTTGGGGTCGAGGCCGGCCCCGATGGTGGTGGTCTTGCTGGGGTCGCCTGTTCCGAGGTCGACCGTCTTGACGAGTACCTCCTCAGGTGGCTGAGGCTTGTTGGCACTGTCAGACTTCTCTGGGATGTCGAGTTCGCTTGTAGCAAGCTTCTTCGACGAGGCGTAGACCTCCATCATCGCGTTGGGTACTTGGTTTGTGGAAGCGATCGCCACGGCTTCTGTGTCGCAGTCGTGGGAGATCTTCAAGTCCCCTTGGAGGGAGAGTACACCGGCTGGACTTGGCATCTTGAGTACCAAGTAGGTGTAGTGGGGCACCGCTATGAACTTGGCGATGGCCGGTCGGCCGAGGATGGCGTGGTAAGAGGTCTCGAAATCCGCGACCTCGAACTTGATGTACTCGGTGCGGTAGTTGTCCCGAGACGCCCCGAAGGTAGCGCGGTACCACCGAGCCCGGTGGGATAGCCGCGTTGCACGGGACGATGCCGTAGAAGGGCGTGCTTGCTCTTGGTGAGCATGGGGGTGACGTCGAGCTTCATTTTCTTCAAGGTTTTGGTGAAGAGGACGTTGAGCCCGCTTCCACCATCGATGAGCACCTTGTTGAGCTTGGAGCCCGCCACCGTTGGCTTCAGGACGAGGGGGAACCGTCCTGGTTCGGAGAAGCTGGTCCATTGGTCCGCGCGGGAGAAGGTGATGGGTACCTCCGACCACCTGAGAGGGGTCGGGACCGCTGGCTCAATGGACATCACTTCACGACGGGTAGCCTTCGCTCCCGCCTGGCCGGGCGTCCGCCGAAGAGGACGTTGACGGTCTTCTCGGGTTCTTGGAAGTCGTTGTTGTCGCCGTCCTTCTTCTTGCCCTTTTGGTCGTGAGGGTGCGGTGGCTCGGCGTATCCTTGAGTGCATGCCCGAGTTGGTAGCACCGCTCGGTAGTGTGGTTACCGTTTGGATGCCACGGGCACTTCTCCTTCGACAGGTCTTTGAAACCGCCGCAGTTCTTCTTCGAGTTCCCTTTCGCGGGGAGCCGGATAGCCGCGACGGTGTTGTCCGCTTGCGCTTGCGGTTGGGACCCGAGTAGTTCTTTGTTGTTGTTGTTGTTGTTGCGGTCGCCTTGGTTTGTGTTCTTTGCCGCGCCGCCGCCGCCCGGTTTTGCTTGGACTTGCCGCGGATAGCGTCGTACTTGGCGTTGGCCTTGTCCTCTTCATCCGCCCAGGACGTGATCATGTCCTTGAGGTGGGGGATGGACCTGGGGCGGCGACGACCGAAGTCCTCGAAGGTGCGGCGATGGTAGAGGCCATCCTGGAAGAGGTCGATGACCTCCTTGTCGGTGACGTCGACGACGGTAGCGCGCTTGTCGAAAAAGCGGCGCATGTACTTGCGGAGGGTCTCGCCCTGTTCCTGCTTGATCATGGCCAGGTCCATGCGAGTACCCGAACGGCCCATGGCGCCCGCGAAGTTGCTCGTGAACTGCTCCTTGAGCTGGTCCCACTTGTCGATCGAGTGCTTGTCGAGCGACTCGAGCCATGTGACTGGTGCTTGGTCCAGACAGAAGGGGAAGTAGAGGCATTTGGTGTCGTTGTTGCCGCCAGCGTTCTCGATGGAGAGGGCGTAGCATCGGAGCCACTGGATAGGATCTCGCTCGCGTCGTACTTGGTGATCCCCAAAGGCTTGAACTTGTCGGGGAGGAGTAAGTTGCGAAGTCGAGGTGAGAAGGCGGGGAAGCCGTCGCCCTCGGCGGCGGTGGTCGACTTCTTCCGCCGCGGCTCCTCAATCTTCCCGGTGAGCGTCGTACCCGCCGTGCGAGGCGCCGCAGGCGTGGGCGTTCGCGTGGCCTCGGCCGCCGCGGCCGCCGCCACCTCCAGCTCTCCTGTTGGCCCCGTGGTTGGAGCTGCCGCCATCGCTTCCGCCGCCGTCGGGGTCGTTGTCGCCGCCACCGGCCGGAGAGCGGTGGGGAACAACTTCTCGGTTGCCTTGATCTTGCTGTGAAGGTCCGCCGGCGTTGGAGCGGCGGCGGTTTGGATCGGCTGGAAGGTCAGCTCGAGTACGGTTGGGACCGGCGTTGGCGCTGCGACTAGTAGCTTCGTTGTCGCGGGGTTTAGCTGGAGGAGGTTGGTTGACTGCGTTGTCGACCCGCATGAAGTAGGCTTCTTCGGCGAGCTTGGCGATGACCTCTCCAGCGCGTATGCCCTGAGCACGGCGTGCGATCGTTGTGATCGACATGAGGCACTTGCTCGGGGAGTGGTGTGTACTCTGCTCTCGACCGCCTCGAGAGCTTCCGCAAGGTTGCGGATGGGGAGGTTGTCTCTGAGCCGCCGGCGTCGTTCGCTGCGCTTCTCCGTTACGTTCGCGTCGAGCGTCCCCGTTGGCGGCGGTCTCGTACGCGAGTGCGTTGGCGCGCACGGCTTGTCCGCGGAGATGTCCTCCAGGTACTTGTCCTCAGCTGTGCCTGAAGGTCCTGGGGTTTCGCCGGCAGCCATGAAGACTTGGCGATCGGGGGTGCCCGTCGGGGACTCGCAGGGTGCCACCTCGGTTGGTGTATTTGAGTCGGCCCGGGTTAGTGGCGTTCCCTCTTGGAACGGTAGCGAGTCGATGTAGGCGACGTAGCATGAGTCTCCCTTTACCAGGTCAGCGGGCTTGCGGTCTGGCCGCAGACGTATCTCCCGGCCGGCGTTGATTTTATAACCGGCCCGAGGGCGGCCCCGACAAGGGAAGCTCAGTGGAGTCGTCTTCGGACTCGGGCTCCTCGGGGGTCCGACCCGAAGTCGAACTCGTAGTCCGGGTTCGAGTAGAACTCGGAGAGAGGGATGGAGTCCGAAGCGCGATCGGGGACGGCGTCGGAGTCCGAGTTGTACTCGGGTACGGGCTCCTTGCCGGCCGGCGCGGGGTGGGAGCCCCCGCGCGGGCCCGACCGAGGATGCGCGGGCCACGCGCGGAGTGCTCGCATGGTGAGGAGGCCGCCTCGCGATGGGCGAGCGGCCCGGCTCGCATGCGCGGCCCATGGCGACGTCGGGTTCGAGTTGGAGACGGACTCGAGCTCGAAGTCGGCGTGGTGGTTGAAGAGCGAAATTTCGCCGAACTTGCCGGCGAGTTCGCCCGTGACAACTTCGGGGAAGCGTCACGAGGCCCCGTCCTCGGGTTGGGCCGCATGGTTAGGCGGCGGCGGAAGGAGCCCGCGCCATCAGCAGTGCAGACCCAGGCGCCGAAGACGAAGGTGTCGCCGCGGTTGAAGGCGACGGTTGGCTTGAAGTGGACGGAAGCCGTCGAGTTCGCCATGTGATCTCGAGCGAGAGCCCCTACACGGCGCGCCGGTGTCGGTGTTTTAGACCGGCAACCTACTACGGGGAGTACCCGAAGTAGATGATTGTGACTCGCCGAGACCGGTAACTCGAAGGAAGAGACACGTGGCACACAATTTAGACGAGGTTCGGGCCGCGAGGTGCGTAATACCCTACGTCTCGTATTTCGTGTAGCTCGGATTGATAGGGCACGATTACAAGACGGTGCAATGGTGCGCCGTGAGTTGTATGAGAGGAGATTGGATGCTAGAGATCGGTCCCTGCCTCGCCTTATATAGTCCGGGAGGCAGGGTTACAAGTCGGAGTAGGGAGAGAGTACTAGTCGAGTACGTCTAGGAGTCCTCTATACAGTGCGGAACATGTACAACTCCCTAACCGAGTACCACTCCTGTGTAGTCCTTGTGCTCCACGCCTTCGTGTGCCGTGTAGCGCAAGCCAGGTAGTCCCAGGGGCCCACAGAGTAGTCGGTCCTGGTACCCACCGAGGCAGTGGGCCCAGGGAAGTCCATACGACAGATACACTCCATTCAAACAGAGGGTGTCCGAGGTTGGACGCTGTCCATGCAGCGGCTTAACGCATGGATGTCGTTTCTATAGTGAACGGTAATGTATGTGGACGCTTTCGTGACGTGCTGGCATGAAAGGTTCGTCTTCTGCAGGTACATAACAGCGCTTCGTTAGTCGTTAAGCGAGTACCGTATAGCTCTCGACTAGATATTATAGGGAGAAACGAATAACAGCCTTGCCACCGGCACTAACTTCGATTTTTGGCTTGATTGCCATGTGAGGTCGGATAGGACGTCTTGCATGCATATTAAAAATCGAAACAACTAAAATGGACCCCAAAACTGAATTTCCATATGCTCTCTAAGGAAGATTTTGCTAGTGTGTGCTTTTTATAAATTAGAGTACCTCTCATGCTTAGCTGTCATGCTGCCGAAATTTTGAAAAGCTTGTTTACATTGTTGTACATTGTCCTAGTTTTGATTAAACAAGTTGGTTTAAAACAGTTGCCCGTAACCAGCTTAGCTTGTAGTCGCAAGTTTCGACCCTAGTTTCTTTTGGTTTGGTTTACACTTTCCTAGGCACATCTAGGTCTTGTATCCGTCCACATTGTTTTTCTTGTTCAAGCTCAATTTTGAAAACCTAAAGTGTGTAAAAGAACTTTTGTAGTAACCGGGAAACTTGGGGGAAGATTTTGAGGCTTCTGGATTTTTGGTTATGAATTTTTATTCACAGCTGCCAGAACTTGACATGCCGTTCTCCTTGAGACCTGACATGTGTTACATTTTCGTACAGATGGCTTTCCCCGTGTTTCACGAGTTCGACGCTGATGGTACGATCCGTACCAACGGGTTGCACTGGGAGGGTTTTCCACGCCTTGCGTGGGAAGCACTCAGCGCCGCAGGCTACCTCACACCACTGACTTATGAGGTGTCCGAGTTCGAGCGCTATGGCGTTCCCCATTGTAGAGTGATTGTCACTATTCTACCACACCCGGACCACGTCGACTGGTTCGACTTGAGTTTTATCTACTGGGATCCATTACCCACGAGGCCGTTGAGTCAGCAGCCCTCAGAGTGCTGACAGACTTCTGTGACCACAACCCCACTGTGGTAGCTCTCTCTCCGTTCGGGCTGTTTCCTACTGTGAGTGCTCACGACCCAGCATGGTTGGACCGTATGGATCACCTACGGGAGCTGTTGACACTAGTCGAGCCGTTCGATGTCACTCAGACGCTAGCTCGCTGTCTGAACGTGGTTTTCACACTTCAGGGGCTGCGCTATAATACAACAATGATTATTGGGCAGCGTTTGGAGGCATCTAGGCGAGATTGGCAGCAGCTAACAGCAGCACATCAGCAGCTGAACTTTACACTTACTCAGATGCAGCAGGAGAATGACACACTGCGTGCTAGGAGATTCCAGTTAGAGCTAGAGAGAGGCGACCGCCTGTAGAGGATTGTAGATCTGGAGGCGGAAAATCATACCCTGGAGGAGAATGCCGATGCTTATGAGATTGAGAGGTTGACGCTACTTCAGAACATTGCTGATATGCAGCAGCAGGTGGAGGAGGCCGATGTACAGGTGGCAGCCTTGCAGGCTATAGTGGCCACTGCGGCCACGCCTCCGGTACGAGCACACCGGAGGAGCGAGCGGGGATGCGTGCGGTCCGGATTAGACGAGCCAGGCGGGGCCACCGTTGCCGACTCCCCCAGCTTCGCCTACGGACAGTGGTGCTTCGGTGGGCAACTAGGTTGCCGGCAACAAGAATAAGAAGGATTGTGATCCATGGTGTTATCTTCGAGATGTTGGAGTAGTTAACTTTTTAGCACATCTTCGTGCGGAGTAACTGCTAGTAACCCTGTCATTTTGTGGTGCTTTCAAATTCAAGTCTTGTAATGTCCTTGGACCTTGTTCCATCTTGTTGTAATAATGAATGCTTAAGCATGTGTGTTTTAATTGAAATTTGCTTGTTCACCCAGAAGTCGAAGTTTTATTGTGTATGATTGCTGAGTTTTGGCGCAAGATCGTTGCAATGACCACGCTTGTAAAATCTTGAATTTCACAAAAGCATTAGTAAACCAAAGCATTTCCAGGGGCATCACTCGTCTTCCCAATGATTAAGTGCTCGTTCGTATACCACCTTCGTTGGTACCCGAAGTGACAGTAATTGTCCGAGAGTGAATGTTGGCTCATGCATTCGAGTGATCGCGTTCCTAACTGTGTTAAAGAACGATCCTATGAATCATTGCTGGCTATGTGATGTTTTTTTTCGACTGTCGCTGTTATCATCATATAAGTGCTAATGAGTTGTGGTTATGTATGATCATGCTTGTCATCATTTTGGAATAAGCTTTTGATTATGTAACTAATAAGGCTCACATTTCAGATGGTGGGAACCACGCGCAGCTCACCCAACGGTTTCGGAGCGAACGGTAGTGGTTACTTGCCACCACCACCGCCCATGACGCCGTCGGAGACCTTCATGGCCACGCAAACTGAGGTGCTGCGCCACATCCTACATACGCATCAGCAGATCGCCCAGCTGATGAACCGAGGACCGCCACACGGGGCCAACCACGAGGAGCCTAATCAGGTCACCACGTATGCTCAGTTCATCGCGATGAAGCCGCCGACCTTCGCTAAAGCGGAAGACCCCCTGGAAGCTGAGGCTTGGATCAAGGCCATAGAGGCAAAATTCTCTGCCTTTGTGCTGCCTTGCTCCGAGGAGAACAAAGCTAACTTCGCAGCTCTGCAACTGCGGGGAGAAGCGTTGATGTGGTGGGACCATTTCAAGTCGATGCAGCGAGGGCACGCTGTAACTTGGGATGAGTTTAAGTAATCCTTCAAGAGTCACCACATTCCCAAGGGACTTATGGATAGGAAGATGAGGGAGCTGTTGGCCCTCAGGCAGGGGTCCGACACAGTGTACCGCTATGCCCAGAAGTTTAACAGCTTGTGCCAGTATGGTGGGCATCACGTTGACACTGATGCGAAGAAGATGGAGAGATTCCGTGACGGGCTGGATGGCAAGTTGTACGAGCGGCTGAACTTGCTCGAGCCCGCGAATTTCCATGAGCTAGTGAACAAGGCTATCTCCCAAGAGGATGCTATGAAGAAGGCCCACGGAGACAAGAAGAGGATGTCTGGTTTTGCTCCGGGCAGCGGAACAGGTAAAAAGTTTCGCTTTGTGAAGAAGAACGTCCCAAGCCCATCCCAGCCATCTTCAACAGGACGCTGGACGATGAAGCCATCCCAGAGCAAACCCACCGAGAACTTCCAGTTCCACAATGCTCAGCAGCAGGCTCCAAAGCCTAATGCACCTCCTCGCAACGTTGGTGATCGCCGTTGCTTCAACTGTGACCAGCCGGGGCATTACATCAGCGAGTGTCCCAAGCCCAGGCAGATCAAGCCCAACCCGCAGAATCAAGGTGCAGGAAACAAGCCTGCCACTCCGGCTAAGAAGCCTATGGTGCAAGTACGCCAGGGCAAGCTGAACTTCACCGCCATGAGCGATATCCCAGAGGGAGCTTCAGTGCTCACAGGTACATTCTCTATCAACAACACTCCTGTTAAGATTTTATTTGATTCGGGAGCCACTCACAGTTTCATAAGTGATAATCTATTAGACAAATGGGGTCTAAAAGGAATGCAAACCAAATCGGCTTATAAAATTACCACACCAGGTGGAAACATCACTTCTCACCTAGTAACTTTTGGAGTTCCTTTAAGGTTAGGGAGTAAGGTTATTCGATCTAATCTCATAACCATAAAATTGGGAAGCATGGATGTTATCTTGGGTATGGAGTGGATGACCCAACATAAGGTGGTTCTAGATATATCAGATAGGGTCGTAGAGATCAATTCTCCTACGGTCGGGCACACTACCTTGTACGTACCTTTCAAGGACGGTACCGATTCTTGTGCTTATGTGACCATTATCTCCCCTCTTGATGAAATTCCAGTAATGTGTGAGTATCCGGATGTCTCCTGATGAGTTGCCTGGTATGCCACCCGATAGAGATGTCGAGTTTGTGATCGAACTCCAACCGAGTACCGCACCCATTTCCAAAAGACCTTATCGTATGCCACCCAAAGAATTAGCCGAACTGAAAACTCAACTCCAGGAATTGTAAGATAAGGGTTATATTCGCACAAGCTCTTCACCTTGGGGTTGTCCCGCTCTTTTCATCAAAAAGAAAGATGGTAGCTTGAGAATGTGTGTGGATTACCGCTGTGACGCCCCAGGTTTTTAATTAACCTTAATAGCCGCTCAAATAGTCAACCGTGGTCAAACCTAGGTCAACCTGGGCCCTCACCTCGGAAAACTCACTAACCCACCCTAGTGACCCTAATTGAATAGTAAACACACTTGTGGGGCCAACCCATGGTCAAAAGTTGGGTCAAACCCCTTGCCGCTCTAGTGTCCACAGGTGTCTGCCGGAACTTTTGTCGTGTTCTCTAAAATTCACCTAAACACTTAAAATTCTACCTCTATGAAAGTTGTAGATCTTGATGAGGGACACAACTTTCATGTAGATTGGCATTTCAAATTTTGAGGGGAAAAACTTGAAAAATCAAGTGCAAGGCAGAAATCACTGTTTGCCAAACCCTGGTGACATTCAAAGTTGGCATTCAAATAACTTTTGATCTGGGCAGAAAAAACCTATATAGCTTTTGAAGAAATTGTTGCTGGTAGCTAGATCTACAACTTTGGTATTCATCACTGGGTCCAGTTCTATTCAAAATTTTAGAGAAAAATCGGTTGGAACAGGGCACCAGCAACAGGTTTGAGCCATTGCCGCCGCCGCCCGCCGCCGGCCGTGCCCCGCGTCCACGCCCGCGCCGCCCGAGGCCACGCCGACCGAGGCACGCTCCACCCCCGTGATCCCCGCGCCCCCAACGCGCCCCGTCCCGAGGCACCCCGGCGTCGGCGCCGCCGCGCGCGCGCGCGCACGCCGCGGACCGCCGGTCCGTCGGCCGGTGTCGCCGCCGTACGCGCGCCGCCCGAGCATCGTAGTACGGCGGAGCATCTCCGCCGTCACGCCTCGTCACCCGCGGACGCGCCGGACCGCTTATAAAAGCGCCCCGCGCCCTCCCGCGCGCCCGCCCCCGAGCGGCCGCCGCCATTGTCGCCGCCGCCCGTGCTCACCGCCGATCGCCCGCTCTAGTAACTTCCCTAGGTCCCGGTGAAGCCCACACGGTCGCTTGTTTGCCCGCCTTTCGCCTCCACGTCGCCGTTCACCGAGCCGCCGCGGTCGCCGCCACCGGCCGCCGCCAAACCTCGCCGCCGGCCAACTCCCCGCCTCCACTCCCGAGCCCTACCGCTTCTAGGTGAGCCACATGGCCCCCCGAGCCGCTTGCCCGGCCGGCGAGCCGCCGCTCGCCGGCAATCGGCCTTGCCCGCGCCGCCCAGCCGGCCAGGGACCCGATTGCATCGATTGCCTTAATTCTAGGGTGCATCGCGTAAAATGCAGGGCTTAGTTGTAAAGATCTTTATCTAGCTTTTCTTGCGGATTAGTCCAGTGCCTTGTAAAATGCCTAGAATTTCGTAGAAAAATCAGAAAAATCCCAAACCAATTTTGTAGGGTTCAGGAAAGGAAATACCACCACTTTTGTTGTTTACTCATGGCTGGATTCTAAATAGTTTTAGCATGAAAAATACAAATGTGTTAAACCTAGATCTATCATAACTTGAAATCCATAACTCCTCTGTATCCCAATTTTGGATATGTTGTGTGTTAGGATATGTCTAGATGCTGTGCCAAAAATTGCACAAAGTTATGCAGTAGATCTTGCTACATAAATTCTTTTCCATTCTTGCAGAAACTGCCTACATGATTTTTCTTGTTAAATATAATTATATTCTTGAGCTCAACTTGTGCACACTGTCTTGTAATGTCAAAATGCACATCTTGTGAATTAATCATGATTTTTGGATTAACAGAAATAATTATTCTCGATTTATGCATGTTTTCCTTTGTAAATTAATAAACCAGGTTTAGTAAAGTTCCTAGGTGTATCTACTGGTTCTTTAGACTTGTTTAGGACCAGAAAGAAGGCAGGAGAAAGTTTAGATCATTTTGATTCTTATTTATTTTTATATGCATTTATTTTGAATCACTAGCTAGCCTTTGTTATTTTCAATAATATTTAATTTTCTAGCATCCAACACTTACATGTGGGTCCAATGGACCAGGATAGGTGCTAATATGCATGTGAAACACTTCTTTAATTTTTGGTAATTTAATTTCTTAATAAAAAGCTTAAAAGCCCTTTTTAGATTAAAGGGGATTTAAATAAAGAAAAACCCCTAAGTAATCCTTTTCCTTTTTGGAAAGTATTATTTAATATCACTAAAAAGCTAATTAAATATCATCACTGATAATAAATTAATTCATAAATAAAAATATTAATTACACCTTTGTTGGTGAAGATGAATAGGAATTAAAGCTTTCACATGAAATGACAAGTATAATAAAAACCTTTATTCAAATGTTCAATAAAAGAATAACCCATGTACAGCTAATAACCTTCCTAAAAGAGAAACACTTGCTAGATACTTGTTAAGGTGAACATGACCAACCAAGAGTTGGATAAGACAACAAACTATCACATCACCTAAATCTTGCATTGCATTCCGTGTAGATCTTCCGGACGGAGATTACTCCCTTGTCCCGGAAACCGAGGAAGGAGGAGCGGAAGCGTCTCTGCAGTACGTGGAAGTACTCGACACCGAGGGTGCCCAAGCTAACTTAGCTGACGAAGGCAAGCTCCGGTGCATCTAACCTAGTTTTAAAGTTCTTTATTCAATTATCTATGAATGATTGTGCATTTACATTCAGGAGTTGAATGAAACCCTAGATGCATGATCCCTAGGTACCTTTTGTCCCTACTAGTATGATAGGTCGATAGCTGCTAAGCTATAGGACCGTTACAAGTCGGGTGATGACCTCACTCGCGAGAATAGGTTCCTAGATAGGAATCACAATTTATCCTTAAATGGATTGCTCACGTGGTAAGAGCATGGGATCTGGGCTCCGGTCCAGTGGTTATGTGGGTTAAGTCTTTGAACGTACCAAGCACATGTCGGGTATGGGACCGGTAAGCCTAGTACCTTAATGAGGCGGCAAGGGATCCTACCGTTACTACTCTTGGGATTCGCTCTCACGGCTCGCCACCGGTGGTGTATGGTGACTCCGGGTATCTCGCGGGGTATGCCGGATAGCCTGCACCAAAGACTGTAAGATTCGATCCCGACTCGAGGATTTATGGGGACGACCTGGGAAAGTTGTCCTTGCGGGGGCAGCCTACCGTGTGTTTGGGTCTACCTTGCAAGGTTTAAATCAATCGATTGTCGGCCTCTCACCGTTATCCGAGACTACTTACTCCACTAGTCATGAGATCCCTAATGATGGAAGTTGATGAAGATGATGTTTGATTAATTGCATTGTACAACTTTGATTGTACTAGTTGGCTAATGTAGTAAAGATTAAACCACTAGAACTTGTGCTAAAATCTTGAAAATAAGGACATACTCTTTGTTTCTTTTTAGCAAAAGCAACCCAGTAGCCAAAAAGCCTGTCATGGTCTAGAATTGGTGAAGTAGATATCACCGACGGGTAAGACTTGCTGAGTATTAGTATACTCAGCCTTGCTATAATGTGTTGATCCAGGTAATGCCTTTAGTGATGTGTGGCCCAGAGAGATCCCGCCCGGCTGGGAGCTGGAGTGGGTGGAGGACGACTACTGAAAGCATCATGGATGGCCTCCCGTGGTGTCTCCGCTTCCGTTATTTTAATTCCGCTGCTTTTCGAAAACTCTGAACTATTTCATCATTGCAAAAACTATGGTTTGTAATAATTAAACCCCTCGGGGTACGAATTTGGATATTAATGTTGTTGTATCTCTGGACTCGCCTTCGAGTGAGTGTTAATGCATATATTCGATCCTTGTTGCTTTTCAAGTGATTTACCGGGCGTTAACCCGGCAACTAACGACAGGATGATACTTTATTATTGCTTAATGACCAAAGTGGATCGGTCTTAGGCGATAGTACGGTATTTCCCTGGGCGGGTTGTCACAGTTAGCATCAGAGCTTATATGCACCAGAGATTAATTAATAAACCTCAATCAATGGTTTTTTGAATAAAATATGCCAAGATTTCTGATTTTCCAAAATATGTTGGTCCGCTAAGGATAAACTAGACCGAGAGGCCCTAGAGGGAATTTTGGGTTCTTTCAGGTGGCTTAAACAACCTATGGTTTATTTTGCTAACTTCCAGCACATTACTTTATGTCAGACTTACTTTCTTGTACAACCAAACTAGGAGCCACGTGTTTTATACGTGTGCTGTTCCGCATCACGGGAATTGCGAGGGTTGATGGAGTGATCCATTCTGCGGATCCCATCTTTGCGTCTGCTTATGAGTTGTGTGTCGCCACGTGTTTTATACGTGTGCATTCCGCATGTCGCTCATGCGAGGCAAGGATACACTCCATTCAAACGGAGGGTGTCCGAGGTTGGACGCTGTCCATGCAGCGGCTTAACGCATGGATGCCGTTTCTATAGTGAACGGTAATGTATGTGGACGCTTTCGTGACATGCTGGCACGAAAGGTTCGTTTTCTGCAGGTACATAACAACGCTTCGTTAGTTGTTAAGCGAGTACCGTATAGCTCTCGACTAGATATTATAAGGAGAGACGAATAAAAGCCTTGCCACCGGCACTAACTTCGAGTTTTGGCTTGCTTGCCATGTGAGGTCGAATAGGACGTCTTGCATGCATACTAAATCGAAATTTCCATATGTTCTCTAAGGAAGTTTATGCTAGTGTGTGCTTTTTATAAATTAGAAGTACCTCTCATACCTAGCCGTCATGCTGCCGAAATTTGAAAAAGTAGTTACCTTGTGCTAGGTTTAAATAAGCCAAATTGCTAAAAATAAGTGTTCCTAAACTAGCTATCTTGTAAATAGCAAGTCTCAATCCTAGTTCGTTGGGTTGGTTTACACTTCCATAGGCACATCCAGGTTCAGGACCATTCATCTTGTTTCCTTGATCGATGCTCAACCTTAAAATTTTAATTAAAAGCATTAAAGGTTTAATTTAAAACTTGGGAAATTTTTTAGGTTTCTGGTTTTTTGGTTATGAATTTTTATTCACAGCTGCCAGAACTTCCCCATTTGACATGTCGTTCTCTTTGAGATCTGAGATGAGTTACATTTGTGTACAGATGGATTCCCCCGTGTTCCACCAGTTCGACGCTGACGGTACGATCCGTACCAACGGGTTGCACTGGGAGGGTTTTCCGCGCCTTGCGTGGGAAGCACTCCGTGCCGCAGGCTACCTCACCCCACCGACTTACGAGGTGAAGGAGTTTGAGCGCTTTGGCGTTCCCCGCTGCAGAGTGATCGTTACTGTTCTGGCACACCCAGACCACACCGACTGGTTTGACTTGAGCTTTATCTACTGGGGATTTATCACTCACGAGTCCGTTGAGTCAGCCGCCCTCAGAGTGTTGACAGACTTCTGTGACCACAACCCCACCGTGGTAGCTCTTTCTCCGTTTGGACTGTTTCCTGCTGTGAGTCCTCACGACCCAGCATGGTTGGACCGTATGGATCACCTACGGGAGCTACTGACCCTAGCAGAGCCGTTGGATGTTACTCAGACGCTTGCCCGTTGTCTGAACGTGGTCTTCACACTTCAGGGGCTGCGTTATAACACGGCAACGATTATTGGGAGCGCTTGGAGGCATCTAGGCGCAATTGGGAGCAACTTTCGGCAGAAGACACCGGCCAGAGCCGAACTTCACTCTTACTCGGGTGCGGCGGGAGAATGACAAGGTTGCGTGCTAGGAGGTTTCGGTTAGAGCTTGAGAGGGGTGATCGCCTACAGAGGATCGTAGATCTGGAGGAGGAGAACCATGCACTAGAGGAGGATGCCGATGCGCACGAGATTGAGAGGCCGACGCCGCCGCGAACATTGCCGATATGCGGCGGCGAGGTGCAGGAGGCCAAGGTACAGGTGGCAGCCTTGCAGGCTATAGTGGCCTTACAGCCACTACCCCCCAGTACAGGCACACTCGGAGGAGCAGCAGGCCTTGTCCGGTCTGGATCAGACGAGCCAGGCAGGACCCCCGCTACCGACTCCCCCAGCTTCGCCTACGTACAGTGGTGCTTCAGTGGGCAACTAGGTTGCCGACAGCAGGGATAAGAAGGATGTCGATCCAATCGAGTTGTCTTTGTGATGTTAGAGTAGTTGGCTTGACAGCACATCTTTGTGCCAAGTAACTGCTTGTATCGTGTCATGTCATGTTGTTTCAAATTCGAGTTGTAATGTCTTTGAACCTTGTTCTATCGGGTTGTAATAAAGAATGCTTAAGCATGTGTGCCTTAAGAGAAAATTTATTTGTCATTCAAATTTGAAATCTTCTTGCGTATGAATACCAGATCCTTGGATAAACCATTGCAAATGACCACGCTTGTCAATTTTGCATTCTCACCTAAAAACGTTGGTAAACCAAAGCATTTTTAGGGACATCACTCGTTGCCAGCAAATAAGTGCTCGTTCGTATACCACTTTCGTTGGTATCCGAAATGACAATGATCGTTCGAGGGTATTTATGAGCCGTGCAATTGAGTAATCGCAGTCCTAACCGTGTTGAGAAAAACGATTCTATGAATCTTGGTGGCTATAGAACATCGTTGATTGTTGTTGTCCCCATTGTTTAAGTACTAATGAGATGTGATTATGCATGATCATGCTTGTCATCATTTGGAGTAAGCTTTTGGTTATCTCACTAATAAATCTCACTTTTCAGATGGTGGGAACCACGCGCAGCTCTCCCAACGGTTTCGGAGCAAGTGGTAGTGGTGACTTGCCGCCACCCCCGCCCATGACACCGACGGAGGCCTTCATGGCCACCCAAACTGAAGTGCTGCGCCAGATCCTGCAGAGGCAGCAGCAGATCGCCCAGCAGATGAACCGAGGGTCGCCACACGGGGCCAACCATGAGGGGCCTAACCAGATCACTACGTATGCCCAGTTCATCGCTATGAAGCCGCCAACCTTCGCTAAAGCAGAAGACCCTCTGGAAGCTGAGGCTTGGGTCAAGGCCATAGAGGCAAAATTCTCTGCCTTTGTGTTGCCATGCTCCGAGGAGAACAAAGCCAACTTCGCAGCGCTGCAACTGTGAGGGGAGGCCTTAATGTGGTGGGACCACTTCAAGTCAATGCAGCGAGGGCACGCTGTGACTTGGGATGAGTTCAAGCAGGCTTTCAAGAGCCACCACATTCCCAAGGGACTGATGGATAGGAAGATGAGGGAGCTGTTGGCCCTCCGTCAGGGATCTGACTCAGTATACCGCTATGCTCAGAAGTTTAACAGCTTGTGCCAGTATGGTGGGCATCATGTGGATACTGATGCCAAGAAGATGGACAGGTTTCGTGACGGGCTTGATGGCAAGCTATATGAGCGTCTAAACCTGCTCGAGCTCGCAAACTTCCATGAGCTAGTAAACAAGGCTATCTCGCAAGAGGATGCTATGAAGAAAGCCCACGGGGACAACAAGAGGATGTCCGGTTTCACCCCAGGCAGCGGAACGAGCAAGAAGTTTCGCTTTGTGAAGAGGGAAGCTCCAGGCCCATCCTAGCAATCTTCAACTGGACGCTGGACGATGAAGCCACCCAGAGCAAACCCGCAGGGAACTTCCAGTTCCGCCATGCCCAGCAGCAGGCTCCAAAGCCTAATGCACCCCCTCGCGATGTTGGAGATCGTCATTGCTACAACTGTGGCCAGCCAGGGCACTACATTAATGAGTGTCCCAAGCCCAGGCAGATCAAGCCCAACCCGCAGAATCAGGGTACGGGAAGCAAGCCTACCACTCCAGCAAGTGCGCCAAGGCAAGCTGAACTTCACTACCATGAGTGACATCCCAGCAGGAGCTTCAGTACTCACGGGTACATTCTCTATCAATGACACTCCTGTTAAGGTCTTATTTGATTCGGGAGCCACCCATAGTTTCATAAATGAGAGCCTACTAGACAAATTGGGTCTAAGAGGAGTACAAACCAAATCTGCTTATAAAATTACCACACCAGGTGGAAACATCACGTCTCAATTAGTGACTTTTGAAGTTCCTCTAAGACTAGGAAGTAGGATTATTCGATCTAATCTTATAACCATCAAATTGGGAAGCATGGATGTTATCTTGGGTATGGAATGGATGAATCAACATAAGGTGATTCTAGACATAGCGGATAGGGTCGTAGAGATCAATTCTCCTACGGTCAGGCACACTACCTTGTACCTACCTTTCAGGGACGGTACCGACTCTTGTGCCTATGTGACCATTATCTCCTCTCTTGATGAAATTCCAGTAGTGTGCGAGTACCCGGACGTCTTTCCTGATGAGTTGCCTGGTATGCCACCAGACAGAGATGTCGAGTTTGTGATCAAACTCCAGCCTGGTACCGCACCCATTTCCAAGAGACCTTATCGCATGCCACCCAAAGAGTTAGCTGAACTAAAGACCCAACTCCAAGAATTGTTAGATAAGGGTTATATTCGCCCGAGCTCTTCTCCTTCGGGTTGCCCTGCCCTCTTTATTAAGAAGAAAGATGGTAGCTTGAGAATGTGCGTAGATTATCGACCACTCAATGCAGTCACCATCAAAAACAAATACCCGCTTCCCCGAATTGATGTTCTTTTTGATCAATTGGCTGGTGCCAAAGTCTTCTCTAAGATCGACCTTCGTTATGGCTATCACCAAATCAAGATTCGACCTTGCGACATTCCTAAAACCGCTTTTTTCCACTCGTTATGGTCTTTACGAGTTCTTGGTTATGTCTTTCGGACTCACTAATGCTCTCGCCTACTTCATGTACCTCATGAACTCCGTGTTCATGACGGAGCTCGATAAATTTGTCGTGGTCTTTATCGATGATATTCTCGTCTATTCTAAGAGCGAGAATGATCACGCCAAACATCTCCGAGTTGTCATTCAGCGTTTGCGAGATCACAAGCTTTATGCTAAGTTCTGCAAATGCGAATTCTGGTTGAAAAGTGTGAAATTCTTAGGGCACACCATTTCCCAAGATGGTATCTCCGTAGATCCTAGCAAAGTTCAAGAGGTGATGGATTGGAAACCACCCAAGTCCGTGCATCAAATCCGCAGTTTCCTAGGATTGGCGGGATACTACCGTCGATTCATTCCTGACTTTTCTAGAATCGCAAAACCCATGACCGAATTACTCAAGAAAGGAGTGAAATTCGTGTGGAGCGAAGCATGTGAGAAAGCTTTCCACACCCTCAGGCAACATCTAACTTCAGCCCCAGTGCTAGCTCAACCCGATAATTCCAAACCATTTGAAGTCTTCTGTGACGCATCAGGCACGGGTCTCGGTTGTGTCCTTATGCAAGAAGGTCGAGTCATTGCCTATGCTTCACGGGCACTTCGACCCCATGAGCTCAATTATCCTACCCATGATCTTGAGTTAGCTGCTGTTGTTCATGCCCTCAAGATATGGAGACATTATCTAATGGGTAATCGTTGCCATATCTTCACCGATCACAAGAGCCTCAAATACATCTTCACCCAGTCAGAGTTGAATATGAGACAGAGAAGATGGCTTGAGTTGATTAAAGATTATGATCTAGAAGTGCACTATCATCCCGGCAAAGCAAATGTTGTTGCGGATGCTCTTAGCCGCAAAGATCATTGCAACCACCTAGAGTTGGAGCCAGTCAGTGAACCCTTGTGGGAAGAAATGAGAAGGCTCAGCTTAGAAGTGGTACCGCAGGGAATCCTTTATGCCTTGACGGCAGAGTCAAATCTTTATAACAGAATTGTCACTTGCCGGCGCAATGATGCGATATTCAAACCATCGGACGAAACTAGCGAAGGAGACCCCAAGTATACTTGTTTCCAGAAGGATCACCAGGATGTGGTCTGGTTTGGGAAACGTCTAGTGGTCCCCGTTGACCCAGAAATTAAGAAAGTCATTCTAGATGAAGCTCACAGGTCCAAATTCTCTATTCATCCCGGTAGTACCAAGATGTACCAAGATCTGAAGCAGAACTTTTGGTGGTCCAATATGAAGGTGGATGTAGCCAAGTATGTAGTCGAATGCGATACTTGCCATCGGATGAAAGCAAGTCATTTGAAATCGGCAGGAGTACTCCAACCCCTGTCGATACCTATGTGGAAGTGGGACGATATTAGTATGGATTTCATTGTGGGTTTACCCCTAACAGCTAGAAAGAAGGACTCTATTTGGGTAATTGTGGATAGACTCACCAAGACCGCTCACTTCATTGTCGTGCACACTACTTACTCTGTACAACAATATGCAGAGTTGTACGTGGACCACATAGTTCGTCTGCATGGAATCCCAAAGACTATAATCTCTGATAGAGGGACTCAGTTTGTAGCTCGTTTTTGGGAACGAGCTTGCATGAGTGTTTGGGGACTCGCGCGATCCGCGGTTCCGGTTATCATCCGCAGACCGATGGTCAGACGGAGAGAATAAATCAGATTTTGGAGGACATGTTGAGAGCAAGCGTCTTGCACTTTGACAAGAGTTGGGACAAGTGTTTGTCCTTGGCAGAGTTCTCTTACAATAACAGCTATCAAGCCAGCTTGAAAATGGCACCGTTCGATGCTCTATGCGGACGTAGATGCCGCACTCCGCTGAATTGGTCAGAGGCCGGAGAAAGAACACTCTCTGGACCAGATTTAGTTAAAGAGGCCGAAGAAAGGGTGCAAGTGATAAGAGAGAATTTGAAGATGGCACAGATGAGGCAAAAGAGTTACCATGACAAGGGAACCGCACCTCGACACTTTGAAGTGGGAGATTATGTGTATTTGAAAGTATCCCCCACCAAAGGTGTGCAAAGGTTCGAAGTCAAGGGAAAGTTAGCCCCGCGCTACATTGGACCATATGAAGTTATAGAAGTGTGTGGACCCGTGGCTTACCGTATCCAATTGCCAGAATGGTTTTCCGCAGTTCACAATGTGTTCCATGTAACTCAGTTGAAGAAGGGAATGCCTGTTCCAGTGAATGAAATCATCACGAAAGCTAATGCTTGGATCGAGCCAGATTTCTCACTCGTCGAGCATCCATTGAAAGTACTAGACCAAAAAGAGCGAATGACCCGAAGACAGACCGTGCGAATGTACAAGATCCAATGGAGCCATCACACGGAGGAAGAAGCAACGTGGGAGACGGAGGACTATCTTAATACTAAGTATCCGGGCTTCCTACAGTCTCGAAACCGTGAGTCCTTCTCCCCATCTCTTCGTTATCAAATCGAATCTCGGGACGAGATTCCGTTTAAGGATGGTAGGCTGTGACGCCCCAGGTTTTTAATTAACCTTAATAGCCGGTCAAATAGTCAACCGTGGTCAAACCTAGGTCAACCTGGGCCCTCACCTCGGAAAACTCACTAACCCACCCTAGTGACCCTAATTGAATAGTAAACACACTTGTGGGGCCAACCCATGGTCAAAAGTTGGGTCAAACCCCTTGCCACTCTAGTGTCCACAGGTGTCTGCCGGAACTTTTGCCGCGTTCTCCAAAATTCACCTAAACACTTAAAATTCTACCTTTATGAAAGTTGTAGATCTTGATGAGGGACACAACTTTCAAGTAGATTGGCATTTCAAATTTTGAGGGGAAAAACTTGAAAAATCAAGTGCAAGGCAGAAATCACTGTTTGCCAAACCCTGGTGACATTCAAAGTTGGCATTCAAATAACTTTTGATCTGGGCAAAAAAACCTATATGGATTTTGAAGAAATTGTTGCTGGTAGCTATATCTACAACTTTGGTATTCATCACTTGGTCAAGTTCTATTCAAAATTTTAGAGAAAAATCGGTTGGAACAGGGCACCAGCAACAGGTTTGAGCCATTGCCGCCGCGCCCGCCGCCGGCCGTGCCCCGCGTCCACGCCCGCGCCGCCCGAGGCCACGCCGATCGAGGCACGCTCCACCCCGTGATCCCCGCGCCCCCAACGCGCCCCGTCCCGAGGCACCCCGGCGTCGGTGCCGCCGTACGCGCGCACGCCCTCGGACCGCCGGGTCCGTCGGCCGTGTCGCCGCCGTACGTGCGCCGCCCGAGCACCGTAGTACGGCGGAGCATCTCCGCCGTCACGCTTCGTCACCCGCGGACGCGCCGGGCCGCTTATAAAAGCGCCCCGCACCCTCCCGCGCGCCGCCCCGAGCCGCCGCCGCCATTGCCGCCGCCGCCGGGGCCGGAGCTCGCCGCCGGTGCTCACCGCCGATCAGCCGCTCTAGTAACTTCCCTAGGTCCCAGTGAAGCCCACACAGTCACTTGTTTGCCCACCTTTCGCCTCCACGCCGCCGTTCACCGAGCCGCCGCGGTCGCCGCCATTGGCCGCCGCCAAACCTCGCCGCCGACCAACTCCCCGCCTCCACTCCCGAGCCCTACCGCTTCTAGGTGAGCCACATGGCCCCCCGAGCCGCTTGCCGGCCGGCGAGCCGCCGGCTCGCCGGCGATCGGCCTTGCCGCGCCGCCCGGCCGGCCAGGGACCCGATTGCATCGATTGCATTAATTCTAGGGTGCATCGCGTAAAATGCAGGGCTTAGTTGTAAAGATCTTTATCTAGCTTTTCTTGCAGATTAGTCCAGTGCCTTGTAAAATGCCTAGAAATTCGTAGAAAAATCAGAAAAATCCCAAACCAATTTTGTAGGGTTCAGGAAAGGAAATCCCACCACTTTTGTTGTTTACTCATGGCTGGATTCTAAATAGTTTTAGCATGAAAAATACAAATGTGTTAAACCTAGATCTGTCATAACTTGAAATCCATAACTCCTCTGTAGCCCAATTTTGGATATGTTGTGTGTTAGGATATGGCTAGATGCTGTGCCCAAAATTGCACAAAGTTATGCAGTAGATCTTGCTAAATAAATTCTTTTCCATTCTTGCAAAAACTGCCTACATGATTTTTCTTGTTAAATATAATTATATTCTTGAGCTCAACTTGTGCACACTGTCTTGTAATGTCAAAATGCACATCTTGTGAATTAATCATGATTTTTGGATTAACAGAAATAATTATTCTCGATTTATGCATGTTTTCCTTTGTAAATTAATAAACCAGGTTCAGTAAAGTTCCTAGGTGTATCTACTGGTTCTTTAGACTTTTTTAGGACCAGAAAGCAGGCAGGAGAAAGTTTAGATCATTTTGATTCTTATTTATTTTTATATGCATTTATTTTGAATCACTAGCTAGCCTTTGTTATTTTCAATAATATTTAATTTTCTAGCATCCAACACTTACATGTGGGTCCAATGGACCAGGATAGGTGCTAATATGCATGTGAAACACTTCTTTAATTTTTGGTAATTTAATTGCTTAATAAAAAGCTTAAAAGCCCTTTTTAGATTAAAGGGGATTTAAATAAAGAAAAACCCCTAAGTAATCCTTTTCCTTTTTGGAAAGTATTATTTAATATCACTAAAAAGCTAATTAAATATCATCACTGATAATAAATTAATTCATAAATAAAAATATTAATTACACCTTTGTTGGTGAAGATGAATAGGAATTAAAGCTTTCACATGAAATGACAAGTATAATAAAAACCTTTATTCAAATGTTCAATAAAAGAATAACCCATGTACAGCTAATAACCTTCCTAAAAGAGAAACACTTGCTAGATACTTGTTAAGGTGAACATGACCAACCAAGAGTTGGATAAGACAACAAACTATCACATCACCTAAATCTTGCATTGCATTCCGTGTAGATCTTCCGGACGGAGATTACTCCCTTGTCCCGGAAACCGAGGAAGGAGGAGCGGAAGCGTCTCTGCAGTACGTGGAAGTACTCGACACCGAGGGTGCCCAAGCTAACTTAGCTGACGAAGGCAAGCTCCGGTGCATCTAACCTAGTTTTAAAGTTCTTTATTCAATTATCTATGAATGATTGTGCATTTACGTTCAGGAGCTGAATGAAACCCTAGATGCATGATCCCTAGGTACCTTTTGTCCCTACTAGTATGATAGGTCGATAGCTGCTAAGCTATAGGACCGTTACAAGTCGGGTGATGACCTCACTCGCGAGAATAGGTTCCTAGATAGGAATCACAATTTATCCTTAAATGGATTGCTCACGTGGTAAGAGCATGGGATCTGGGCTCCGGTCCAGTGGTTATGTGGGTTAAGTCTTTGAACGTACCAAGCACATGTCGGGTATGGGACCGGTAAGCCTAGTACCTTAATGAGGCGGCAAGGGATCCTACCGTTACTACTCTTGGGATTCGCTCTCACGGCTCGCCACCGGTGGTGTATGGTGACTTCGGGTATCTCGCGGGGTATGCCGGATAGCCTGCACCAAAGACTGTAAGATTCGATCCCGACCCGAGGATTTATGGGGACAACCTGGGGAAGTTGTCCTTGCGGGGCAGCCTACCGTGTGTTTGGGTCTACCTTGCAAGGTTTAAATCAATCGATTGTCGGCCTCTCACCGTTATCCGAGACTACTTACTCCACTAGTCATGAGATCCCTAATGATGGAAGTTGATGAAGATGATGTTTGATTAATTGCATTGTACAACTTTGATTGTACTAGTTGGCTAATGTAGTAAAGATTAAACCACTAGAACTTGTGCTAAAATCTTGAAAATAAGGACATACTCTTTGTTACTTTTTAGCAAAAGCAACCCAGTAGCCAAAAAGCCTGTCATGGTCTAGAATTGGTGAAGTAGATATCACCGACGGGTAAGACTTGCTGAGTATTAGTATACTCAGCCTTGCTATAATGTGTTGATCCAGGTAATGCCTTCAGTGATGTGTGGACCGGAGAGATCCCGTCCGGCTGGGAGCTGGAGTGGGTGGAGGACGACTACTGAAAGCATCATGGATGGCCTCCCGTGGTGTCTCCGCTTCCGTTATTTTAATTCCGCTGCTTTTCGAAAACTCTGAACTATTTCATCATTGCAAAAACTATGGTTTGTAATAATTAAACCCCTCGGGGTATGAATTTGGATATTAATGTTGTTGTATCTCTGGACTCGCCTTCGAGTGAGTTTTAATGCATATATTCGATCCTTGTTGCTTTTCAAGTGATTTACCGGGCGTTAACCCGGCAACTAACGACAGGATGATACTTTATTATTGCTTAATGACCAAAGTGGATCGGTCTTAGGCGATAGTACGGTATTTCCCTGGGCGGGTTGTCACAACCGCCCGCGCAATGCAGTCACCATCAAGAACAAATACCCTCTTCCCCGAATCGATGTTCTCTTTGATCAATTGGCTCGAGCCAAAGTTTTCTCCAAGATTGACCTTCGTTCTGGTTATCATCAAATCAAAATTCGACCTTGCGACATTCCTAAAACCGCTTTCTCCACTCGTTATGGTCTTTACGAGTTATTGGTAATGTCTTTTGGTCTCACGAATGCCCCAGCCTATTTCATGCACCTCGTGAACTCTGTGTTTATGACGGAGCTCGACAAATTCGTCGTGGTCTTTATCGACGATATTCTCATCTATTCCAAAAACGAAAAAGAACACGCCAAACACCTCTGAGCTGTCCTTCAGTGTTTGCGAGATCATAAGCTTTATGCTAAGTTCTCCAAATGTGAATTCTGGTTGAAGAGTGTGAAATTCTTAGGCACACCATTTCCCATGATGGTATCTCCGTAGATCCTAGCAAAGTCCAAGAGGTGATGGATTGGAAACCACCCAAGTCCGTACACCAAATCCGCAGTTTCCTAGGATTGGCGAGATACTACCGTCGATTCATTCCTGACTTCTCTAGAATCGCAAAACCTATGACCGAACTACTCAAGAAAGGAGTGAAGTTCGTGTGGAGCGAAGCATGTGAGAAAGCCTTCCACACTTTGAGGCAACATTTAACCTCAGCCCCAGTGCTAGTGCAACCGGATAATTCCAAACCGTTTGAAGTCTTCTGTGACGCATCAGGCACGGGTCTCGGCTGTGTCCTTATGCAAGAAGGCCGAGTCATTGCCTATGCTTCACGGGCACTTCGACCACATGAGGTCAATTATCCTACCCACGATCTTGAGTTAGCTGCTGTTGTCCACGCTCTCAAGATATGGAGGCATTATCTGATGGGTAATCGCTGTAACATCTTCACTGATCACAAGAGTCTCAAATACATCGTTACTCAGTGAGAGTTGAATATGAGGCAGAGAAGATGGCTTGAGTTGATTAAGGATTATGATCTAGAAGTGCACTACCACCCCGGCAAAGAAAATGTTGCTGCGGATGCTCTTAGCCGCAAAGATCAATGCAACCACCTGGAGTTGGAGCCAGTTAGTGAACCATTATGTGAAGAAATGAGAAGGCTCAACTTAGAAGTGGTACCGCAAGGAAGTCTTTATGCCTTGACGGCAGAGTCCGATCTTTATGATAGGATTGTCACTGCTCAACGCAATGATGAAGATATACAAACCATCAAACAGAAACTAGTAGAGGGTGATCCTAAGTATACTTGTTTCCAGAAAGATCACCGGGATGTGGTCTGGTTTCGGAAGCGTCTAGTGGTCCCCGTTGATCCGGAAATTAAAAACATCATCCTAGATGAGGCTCACAAGTCCAAGTTTTCTATTCATCCTGGTAGTACCAAGATCTGAAACAGAACTTCTGGTGGTCCAATATGAAGGTGGATATAGCCAAGTATATAGCCGAGTGCGATACTTGCCACTGGATGAAAGCAAGCCATTTGAAGTCGGCAGGTGTACTCCAACCCCTGTCGATACCCATGTGGAAGTGGGACGATATTAGTATGGATTTCATTGTGGGTTTACCCCTAACAGCTAGAAAGAAAGATTCTATTTGGGTAATCGTAGACCGACTCACCAAGACAGCTCACTTCATTACCGTGCATACCACTTATTCAGTACAGCAATATGCAGAGTTGTACATGGACCACATAGTTCGTTTGCATGGAATTCCGAAGACCATAATCTCTGACAGAGGAACTCAGTTTGTAGCTTGTTTCTGGGAGCAATTGCATGAGTGCTTAGGAACCAAGCTAATTCGCAGTTCCAGTTATCATCCGCAGACCGATGGTCAGACAGAAAGGATAAATTAGATTTTGGAAGATATGCTACGGGCCAGCATCTTGCATTTTGACAAGAGTTGGGACAAGTGTTTGTCTTTGGCAGAATTCTCTTACAACAATAGTTATCAAGCCAGCTTGAAGACGGCACCGTTCGATGCTCTTTATGGACGAAGATGCCGCACTCCGCTGAATTGGTCAGACGCCGGAGAGAGAACACTCTTTGGTCCGGACTTAGTTAAAGATGCCGAAGAAAGAGTGCAAGTGATAAGAGAGAATTTGAAGATGGCTCAAATGAGGCAAAAGAGTTACCATGACAAGGGAACCGCACCTCGATACTTTGAAGTGGGAGATTATGTGTATTTGAAGGTGTCCCCCACCAAAGGTGTGCAAAGGTTCGGAGTCAAGGGAAAGTTAGCTCCACGCTACATTGGACCCTATGAAGTTATAGAAGTATGTGGGCCAGTGGCTTACCGTATCCAATTGCCCAAACGATTTTCCGCAGTCCACAATGTGTTTCATGTAACTCAATTAAAGAAGGGAATGCCTGTGCCGGAGAACGAAGTCATCACAGAAGCTAATGCTTGGATTGAGCCGGATTTCTCGCTCATCGAGCACCCATTGAAAGTACTAGACCAAAAAGAGCGAAAGACACGAAGACAGACCGTACGGATGTACAAGATCCAATGGAGTCATCACGCGGAAGAAGAGGCAACGTGGGAGACGGAGAATTATCTCAACACTAAGTATCCGGGCTTCCTGCAATCTCGAAACCGTGAGTTCTTCTCCCCATCTTTTCGTCATCTAATCGAATCTCGGGATGAGATTCCGTTTAAGGGGGTAGGCTGTGACGCCCCGGGTTTTTAATTAACTCTAACAGCCGGTCAAAGCAGCTAACAGTGGTCAAATCACGGTCAACCTGGGCCCTCACCTCGAAAAACTCACTAACCTACCCTAGTGAACCATTTTGACTAGAAGACACACTTGTGGGGCCAACCCATGATCAAGACTTGGTCAAATCCCTTTGTTCTCCTAATGTCCATAGATGTCTGCCGGAACTTTTGCCGCGTTCTCCAAAATTCACCTAAACAATTAAAATTCTACCTTTATGAAAGTTGTCCATCTTGTTGAGGGACACAACTTTAATGTAGATTGGCATTTCAAATTTTGAGTGGAAAAGCTTGAAAAATTGGTTGCAAGGCAGGATTCACTGTTCAAAAGGACAGGCTGACATTCAAAGTTGGCATTTGAATTTCTCTCTCGATTTGAATCCAATTCACAATCGGCTTTAGCCAAATGGTAGAGGGTAGATAGATCTCTAACTTTCATGTTCAAATCTTGGTCGAGTTCTATTCAAAAATTTAGAGAAATTTGAATTCAAACTTGTTCTCAGCAAATAGGGAAACGGCAGGGAGCCGACGCGCCGCGACGTCGCGCGCGCCCGCGCGCGCGTCGGCCCTCGGCGTCCGCGCCCCCGCGCACCTCCCCCGATGCCCCTCCACCCGAGGCCGACCGCGTCCCTAGGCCGCGCCCCCGCCGAGGCGACCCGCGCCCCACGACGCGCGGGGTCGGTGCGGCCACGCCGCCGTACCGTGCCGTGCGCGCGGCGGACCCCCGGTCCGTCCGCGCGCCGGCCGTACGCGCGCCGCCCGAGCCGCCGTAGCACGGCGAGAGCATCTCGCGCCGTCACCCGTCGTCACCAAGTGCAAGAGCGCCTATAAAAGCCGGCCCTTTCTCCCTTCCCGCCCACCTCATCCCGCCATTGCCGCCGCCGCCGGTGAGGTCCATCCACCGCTCGCGCTCGCCGCCGGCCAACCACTCCCCTAGCTTCCCTAGACCCCAGAGTACCTCCCGGGGTCACACGTTGCCCAGCCACACCCCCTCCTCGCCTTCGTTCCCCCTCGCCGGCCGTCCCTCCGCCCTAGCTCCGACCACCCGTCGACCCTAGGTGAGCCCCTGGTCGAGCCCGACCACTTGCCCGGCCGGGAGCGCTGCCGGCTCGCCGGAATTTGGCCGGAGCCACGCCGCCCCCACGGCCAAGGGTGGCATTGCAAGCCCCCAGATCTTTCCAGGGTGTTTCGTGTAAATTTTAGGACCTGTTTGTAATAAAACGTATCTAAGTTTTCTTGCTAGTTGGTCCAGAGCAATATAAAATCCCTAGAAAATTTTATAAAACTCACAAAAATGCCAAACCAATTTTGTTGGATTCATGGAGAGAAATCCCACAACTTTTGTCATTCTCACATGGTATGATTCTAAATATTTTTAATATGAAAAATAGGATTGTGAAATACCTAAATCTGCCATAACTCAAAAGCTACAACTCCTCTATAACTAAATTTTGGATATGTTGTATATCTTTCCTTGACTAGCTCCCGTGCCAAAAATTGCACAAAGTTATGAAGTAAATCTTGCTATATAAATTGTTGTCCATTTCTGCAGAAATTGCCTAGATGATTTTTGTAGCTCAAAATATTTAAGTTTTTGTGCCCAACTTGTTTATACTATCATGTTATGTCAAAACGCACCTCTTGTGAATTAATCATGATTTTTGGTTTAACAGAAATATTTATTCTTAATTTATGCATGTTTTCCTTTGTAAATTAATGAAGCAAGATCAGTAGAGTTTCTAGGTGTACCTACTAGTTCTTTAGGCTTGTTTAGGACCAGAGACTGTGCATGAGAAAGATTGGATCATTTTGATGCTTATTTATTTTTGTATGTATTTAATTTGAATCACTAGCTAGTCTTTGTTATTTTTCCATAATATTTAATTTCCTAGCTTCCAAGCATTACATGTGGGTCCAGTGGACCAGTATAGGTGCTGGTATGCTTAAGAAACACTTCTTTAAATTTTTGGTAATTTAATGCTTAATAAAAAGCTTAAAAGCCTTTTAAATATTAAAGAGTAATTTAATAAGGAAAATCCCTATTTAATTATTTTCCCTTTTGGGAAAGTATTACCTAACTTAATTAAGATTAATAAAACACCCTTGCTGATAAGGAATCGATTCATGAATAAAAATATTGTTCATACCCTTGCTAGTGAAGGGAAAAAGGACTAAACCTTTACATAAAATATCAAGTGCAAAGGAACATTTATTCAAATGTGCAATAAAAAGAATGACTCATATACAACTAATAACCTTCCTAAAAGAGATGTACTATCTAGATACTTGTTAAGCTGAATATGACCAACAAGAGTTGGGCAAGATAACAAACTGTCACATCACCTGAACTTGCATTGCATTCCGTGTAGATCTTCCGGACGGTGACTACTCACTCGTCCCGGACTCTGAGGAAGGAGGAGCAGAAGCTTCGCTGCAGTACATGGAAGTGCTCGACGACACCGAGGGTGCCCAGGCTAACCTAGCTGACGAAGGCAAGCTCCAGTGCATCTAACCTAGTTTTCAAATTATTCATTCAATTATCTCTGGATGATTGTGCATTTAAGTTCAGGAGTTAAATGGAACCCTAGATGCATGATCCCTAGGTACTTTTGTCCTTACTAGTATGATAGGTCGATAGCTGCTAAGCTATAGGACCGTTACAAGTCGGGTGATGACCTCACTCGCGAGAATAGGTTCCTAGATAGGAATCACAAGATATCCTTAACTGGATTGCTCATGTGGTAAGAGCATGGGATTTGGGCTCCGGTCCAATGGCTATTGTGGGTTAAGTGTTTGAACGTACTAAGCACTTGTCGGAATGGGACCGGTAAGCCTAGTACCTTAATGAGACGGCGAGGGATCCTACTATTACTACTCTTGGGATTCATCTCACGGCTAGCTACTGGTGGTGTACGGTGACTCCGGGTGCCTCGCGGGGTATGCCGGATAGCCTGCACCAAAGACTGTAAGATTCGACCCCGACTCGAGGATTTTTGGGAACTTCTTGGGAAGTTGTCCTTGCGGGGGCAACCTACCGTGTGTTTAGGTCTACCTTGCAAGGTTTGAATCAATCGATTGCCGGCCTCTCACCGTTATCTGAGCCTACTTACTCCACTAGCCATGAGATCCCTAATGATGGGATGAATACTATGTTTGATTAATTGTATTGTACAACTTTGTCTGCACTAGTTGGCTAATGTAGTAAAGATTAAACCCACTAGAACTTGTGCTAAAATCTTAAAAGTAAGGGCATACTCTTTGTTACTTTTCAGCAAAAGCAAGTTAGTGGCCAAAAAGCCTTTCATGTCAAGATTTGGTGAAATAGTTATCACCGACGGGTAAGTCATGTTGAGTATTAGTATACTCAGCCTTGCTATAATGTGTTGATCCAGGTAATACTTTCAGTGATGTGTGGCCCGGAGAGATCCCGCCCGGCTGGGAGCTGGAGTGGGTGGAGGACGACTACTGAGAGCATCATGGATGGCCTCCCGTGGTGTTTCCGCTTCCCGTTAGTTTAATTTCGTTGTTTCAAAACTCTGAACTATTTCGTTATGGCAAAAACTTCGGTTTGTAATAATTAAACCCTTCGGGGTACGAATTTGGATGTTAATGATGATGTATCTCTGGACTCGCCTTCGAGTGAGTTTTAATGCATATATTTTGATCCTTGTTGCTATTCAAGTGATTTACCGGGCGTTAACCCAGCGACTATTGACAGGATGATACTTTATTATCGCTTAATGACCAAAGTGGATTGGTTTAGGCGATAGTTTGGTATTTTCCTGGGCGGGTTGTCACACTCGCATTCTCCGGTGATGTACTCTTGCAAACTTTTTATTTTTCCCTAACCCCCGAATGCATGTGGTATGTTCAAATGAATGCAGGTGGAAATATCAAGGAGAAAACACTCACGGAGGCCACCTAATTACTACAAAGATTAAACGAGGGGGTGGCCATGCAAAGAGATTGTGAAGAACATATTTTGGGAAGTGTTGAGCAAGAAGCTCGAGTGGAGTTACTTGCTGGAATTTTAAGAAAAGAAACCCCGGAAGTGAAGAAAGAAGAAGCAAGGGGAGAAAAGATTGAAAGAGCAACCCACAATGAAGGAGGACCAATCCAAGGCATCGAAATTTGCAAGCTCAAAGAGGTACAAGGAAGAAGTTTGGCGAATGCAAAGCACACAGGGAATTCTCTCAATAAAAAATGCAGTAGGCCCATTGCTGCCCCATGCTGCCGCCACCCGCTTGTCGTCGTCGCTTTTTGTCGGCCGTCGCATACCACACCACCAAGCCGCCACTAGCACCATGTGGATCCAGGGTCGCGGTCACCGGATCCAGCATCGCTGCCGCGTCCAGGCGGAGGGGAGGGAGCCGGGTCGGGAGGACGTGAAGAGGATAAAGGGGCGGCAGCGGTGGCGAAGAGGAGGGAGACCTACCTCGCACCTCCGGATCCCACCCGCACCACCGCGTTGACTTCATCACTAGTGGTTGTGAGGCCGAGAAAGGAGGTTAGGGGATGGCGCGCGTGTGGGAGGAGTCGTGCCGCCACTCTAGGAGGAGAAGGTCGTATGCCTGGGGGAGAAGGTCGCCGCGCCTGATGAGACACTGGGCCGATCTTCCGATAGGTAGGGCATAAATTCAATTGGTGGAGACTCAATGTTGACGATCCAGCATTGAATCAGGCACGATTCGACTCTGCAACTGCTACCCCACTACTCCATTGGTTATCAACCAAACACAACTTGATTGACCTCATCAGAAAGAATTTCCCTGCAAGCGAATCAAAGAACACGAGCAATATAACGGTAAACACATAATCTGAAATTGCATATGTATATGAATCAAATATGAGAGGAGTTCGAGCACTCGATTCAAAAGGACTAGTCGACACAGTCGAGGAGATGCAAGAATAGGGACCGTGGATCACGGTAAAAGGACTTGTCGCCACAGTTACAATGAATCAATCACAGTTTTGACTTCGAAAACTTGAACTAAACAAAACCCGAATCTAAATGGAGGAAGCTATTGAGTTTATATCCTAAAAGAGCGACTTAAGGTTGATGGGACGTCTAGGGGGCGTCCACAACCTAAGCTTAAGGCATGACAAGATACACGTCCAAGTAGGCCCAAGAAGGTAACACAACACCTTGTCGTGTTCACACAACATGATCCATGAATGTTCTGGAGCTAGTACCAGAACCAAAATGACGACATCGTCGTCCCCTTCCAAACGCATCCTTATACGTCTCGTTTCAATGTCGTATGAGGGAGATGTCACCGAAACAGTGGAGAATCCGAACTGAACTTGGCGGTTGTGTTGGAGATGACTTGTAACTTGGGGAAGGATGTGGCATGTGCATGTCCAGGATGACGATGTCCTCATCAGCGCTGGGGAAGAAGGACATACCACCATGCGGGGGAAGGCCACACGCCTGGCGGAGGAGATCGCGCGTCTGGAGAAGGAGCCATTGCACCTGGGGAAGAAGGTCATGCCATCGCACTTTGGGAAGATGGCCGCCACGCCTGGGGAAGAAGGCTGCGCCGCCGCATGGGAGAAGGGCATCCCATCATGGGAGGAGCCCGTTACGTCGTTGTGGGAGGAGGATGCTGCGTCGCGCTAGAAGATCAGGAGGAGGAGGAGGGGCAGAAGGGGATCAAAGAGGGTCTTGCTAGAGGAGGAAAAGGGGTGACGAGTGGCTTAAATAGGTAGGATTGTCTTGGTCTTTAATGGATTGAGCTGGGGTGTTAGGTGGGCCAGTGTTTGTGTGCGCGAGGTGAGTGGTAGGCTGGCGATGTGTTTATCATGTGTCCTTATTAGGACACATGACAAAAGCTCTCTTTGTTGTGTGTTTCAATCCGACACTCAACAAACTATTTTTTTTAATTGTAATTGATACATTAAAATTATCAAAAAATTAAAAATCCAAAAAAATATCATGAAACAATCTATATTGTCTATTGTCCATATATAGAAAAAGTTTTGAAATCAAACCTCAATTCAACCTCACTTCGCCTACAAACCTAACCACGTATATGAAACTTTTTGGTAGATGTTTCCATTTGTAAGCATCATATGTGACACATTTGCGAAACTCACTCAATTTTTACCACAACCTCCACGTATGATATCATGAGAAATTGACAATTCTCATAATTTGCAGACTTCATTTGCTTTTTTATAATTTAAAAATCATTCAAACACATGTTTGTGATCTTGTTTCCTAAACAAAATGTTGGATATTTCTTTTGATTTCACGAGTAAAGCCTCCAATTGGGTTGAATAACACGGATATCATTTTTCTACTCATTTTATTTTATTATTTGAATCATTTGCAGTTCAAATCTAACTTGATTCAAAGAATTGTTTAAAATGTAATTAATAAGTTATATATGGAAAACAAACACAAAAATGGATTACCACATGTTGTGAAGAGTAGAAAAAGTTTAGGATGTAGAAGATAAATATAGCTACGGTTTGCTTTACAAATGTCCCTTCTATATTCAATAAAAACATATATTTGGATTGAAATTTCAAAAGAACTTCCTTAGTAAATTTGTAGATCTTTTCATGATATACATTTTTGATATAAAGTTTTTCTTCATCCGAAGTCGTATGAAATAAGTTATGAAAATGTTTTGTGTGAAAAGAGAAAAAAAACCTTATTAGTTTGTTGTCGGTCAAAAAAACACACGACAAAACTCTGTTTGTCGTCGACAAAAAAAAGGACACATCAAAATGGATATTTGACGTGTGCCAGATCCAAAACACACGGTAAATACCTATTTTGCCATGTGCTAGGTTAAGTGGCATTTTGCCTTGTACCCGATAGAAAGCGCGTGAACGAAGGGCACACGGCATACTACCAAGTTCCGGTACGGTAGTGTCGAAATGGTGTTTCTAGCAGGATGTTGAGTTTGCACGTGACCGGAACCTTGGGTGCTCACGGTCGATCCTGCTTCCCACTCGTCTGACACCCTGCTTCCCACTTGTCTCTCTTATCCCTTCACCTAGAATCAGTCAGGAAAAAAATATTCGCATAATTTTTTGCAGCAAAGTTTATGAACAAACATTTGCAGAAAAAATTTATCCACAAGATTTTCGAACGAAAAAATTTGAAAGAAAAATTGGAAATAAAAATTTATCAAAAAATTTGGAACAAAAGTTTATCAAAATCTTAAACAAAGTTTTTCAAAAACTTTTATGATTTTTTGGCGAAAAACTTTTACATCTAAACTTTCTGAATTTTTTAACAAAACATTTCGTAAAATTTTTAAAAAATTTCAGAAGAAAATGTTAGGGATAAAATGAAGCAAAAAAGATTAGGAGAAAATATTATGGAATTTTCTAAAAAAACTGTGTGAAAAAACTTTATACATAAATTTATTAATTTTTTATCAAAACATTTCGAAAAAAATATTAACAAAATTTTCAAAATAAAATGTTAGGAACAAAATCCGAAGAAAAAAATTAGGATAAAATGTTATGAAAAAGTTTTTAAAAATGTCGCAAAAAACTTTGAAAGAAAAAATTCAAAACAAAACTTTATATAAAAACTTTTCGAAATAGTGAAAATATTAAAACAAAATTTTAAAGAAAAAGTTATTATAGCAAAAAACTTTGGAAAAAACTTTGAGCATTTGCCAAAAGTTTGGTAGGAAACTTTTTAGATTTTTCCAAACTTTTCTGTTTCAAAATTTTTTGCAGAATATATATTTTTTAAATCTGTTCATAGAGTTTCACTTCAAAGATTTGTGAGCAAATTTTTTTAACTCTTTTTACCAAACTTTTATGCAAAAAGTTTTGTAGAATTTTTTAGTTTATTCAAAACTTTTGATTTTTAATTTTTGTGAAAATATTTTTTTAAAACCTATTCATATTTTTCGCTTAAGAGATTAGTGAGTAAATTTTTTGCTAAATCTTTTTACCAAACTTTTTCGAAACTTGTGTGCCCCAAATATTATGAAAAAGTTTTAATTCGTTTTTACAACGCTTTTGTAATTTTTTTATTCCTAAATTATTTTTTATTTTTACTTTTTTCCGGCCGGGTGGACTCCTCAAAGGAGGCTCGGACCCCTCACCGTGGGTGTTCCACGTGTACGCCTGCACATGGGAGTGGGTGCCCCGGTCGGAAATCGACCGCTGGCTGACTCCCTTGCGGGCGCCCGCAAATTAGCGGCCCCTGTTTCTAGCATGGTAAATATGCTAAGGTGTTCGGTTGAACTCATGCCTCGAAATGGTAGCATGACGACGCATGCACCGATCAGTGAATAACTGGTGCTGTTTTTGGTAGGCAATGAAGCTTAGCATGTGGTGGACAGCTATAGCCTTGCTGGTGATCCATTTTCGTGGGTTGGAACTCGGAAGAGGTCGACAGAAGAGGTCGATTGCACGGCCGGCTTTGAATCACGAATAAAAGCCAGTGAGTGGTGGCTTCCTGATGCGCTGGTAATGCTCGATCTTACTTGGAATAAACTTGGACTTGCGCAACAAAATTAAAATTACTAGCACTCTCCTCCCATCATCGAAACTACGTAGTTTGTATGTGAGGCTATCTATCCCGGTCAACAGCGCAAAATCTAAACGGCGCGCGTCTCGCATCACGTCGTGACCTGGCGCGCGCCAGGTGGGCGGCGCCGCAGAAGATCCCTGGCCCGCACTTGACTCGAGCGCTGCGCCTCGCTGGCTGTATAACCGGTGGGCGGGCGGCTTGCTTGTGCGACCCGCGAGCTGAGCTCCAACCGATCAAGCCACACCGAGCCGAGCGACGAGCCCAAACCAATCCCACCAGACCAGAGTCCTCCAGGGCAGCCGCGCGCCATGGCCGACGTCGAGAAGGCCGTCCCCGCGGCCCCCGCCGAGGGCGCGGCCGGCGACTCCGCGGGCGGCGGGAGCACCGGCGTGGTGGGCGCCGCGCTGCGGCGGTGGCGGGCGCAGGACGCCCTGGAGCGGTACGGGTCCGCGCTGCGCGCCGGGGCGTGGGCGCTCTCCCTGCTGGCGTTCCTCGTCATGGCCTGCAACGAGCACGGTGACTGGAAGCAGTTCGACCGCTACGAGGAGTACAGGTCAGCCCCGCCCCCCCTTTGCCATAGTTGCCCTGCCGCCGCCCCTCTCGTCGGTGCCTGTGGCCGCGCCGCCGCCCCTACGCCTGACGAAAACTGCCGTCTCTGCCAGGTACATCGTGGCCGTCGGGCTCCTGGCCTTCGTCTACACGACGCTGCAGCTGCTCCGGCACGGCGTCCGACTAACCGGCGGCCAGGACCTGCAGCCCAAGACCGGCCTCATCGTCGACTTCGCCGGGGACCAGGTCAGACCCACCCACCACGCCGCGATCGTTCTCACAATACACCCCCTGCTCTGAGTTCTGCTTCATTCTGCGATTCCCGTTCCCCACCGCGTGGCATTCGTCTCTGACGTCCCTTGTGGCTCGAGTTGTTCGATACGCATCGCATTGCCCCTGAATTTGGTCAGAACCACGGGTTTCTTGAACCAGAAGCAAAAGCCCCTAGTAGCTTGGGTATACATTGTTCATCCATCTCTCGCCTCTCGGGTGTCACGAGCAGATCGTGAGGACAACCGTTTGGGCTGGGGGTTACGGGCTGCGCCAACAATTATTTTCGCAAGGTGTCATGCGCTGGAATTCCCAGTGCATCTCGGCTGCTATATTATCTGGGCACTGCTTCATTAATCATTGCACAAGCTGTCGCGACGCGTTTGAGAAGCCCACATGGCACTACCACAACTTAATTGCATACGCATCGTGCTAGTGCATCCGAAGCAGGGGAACTAGTTTTTTAATTAACGAAAATCTTAGTGGATGATATGCAGAAGCAGCTAAGAGACGCCAGCCCGGATTCGGAAGACATTAGAAGATGCCGAATTCCTATCCTATTTGTTCGTTAGCCATCTGAACATGCATTCTACAATCAGATAGATGATACAGGGTATGGATATTAGAAAACAGGAACTTGGCACGTACCTAAGTTTTTTCCCTAGGCGAAGCCAAACCACAAAATTTTACTCACTCTTTAACATACAATTTTGGAAGGGTTTCATATTAAAGCGATCATATGGGATGGGAAATTATACTTCAAAACGTTGCCTGACCTCAGCGTCAGTAACTTCGTAGGCACTTTGAACCCTTTTTTTTTGATAAAGGGTACGCACTTTGAACTTCAGCGCAGGGTTTGGATGACTGGGATTTCTGTGTGCAGACATAAAATTGAGGAGTAAAATTCATTAGGGGTCCCTAAACTTGCTCGGATATGTCATCTGGGTCCCAAACTCAGGATTTTTGATATTTGGGTCCCTAAACTTGCATGGTTGTATCATCTAGGTCCCAAACTCATGATCTATAGTATTTGGGTCCCTAAACATGCATCGTAGTGTCATCTAGGTCCCAAACTCAAAATTTTTTATTGGAAAAGGTTTGATTGACACCTAATTTATGAAACTTTAAAGAAAACTATGTGTTAATCTAAAAGTCATAACTATTTTTAATAATAAAAATATGAAACAGGTACCAAATTTCTTATAAAAATGTCATTAGGTGTTGTATTCGAAGTTATTTAGTTATTATATATTCAAGGTACTATTTTTATTACTTTTTTAAAAATAATAGGGTGAAAATTGAACCTTTTATTCTATATAAATGCTGAAATTTGGGACCTAGATGACATTAACGTGCAAGTTTAAGGATCAAATATTAGACATTTTGAGTTTGGGACCTAGATGATACAACCCTCCAAGTTGAGGGACCCAAATATCAATAATCCTGAGTTTGGGACCCAGATGACATATCCGAGCAAGTTTAGGGACCGCCACTGCATTTTACTCTAAAATTGAGCCCTTTATCTTCTTGGATTGTTTAGCCCTTTGATCATTCAAGAGTGTACGCCAAGGCACATAAGCGAGAATTAATAATGACTTCTTGCACGATACGGAATGTGAAAGGTCCTTAAGCTTCAGTGGAACATTTCACATTCCAAACTTGCGAAAATCAGCTGGTGTCTTCTAAATTCCTGCACTCCTGCAGTGTCAGCAGGGCTCGAGTTGGTTGTCATTCAGCTCCGGCAAAAAATTATGTGGTGCATGCCATGCACGTCGTATCGACAACTGTTTAAGGTGATAACCATTACACCAAGAAAAATTCCACAATGTGGTATTGGCTGGAACTTCGATGAATTCCGGGAAATGCTGCGTCTGATTCCGGTGGATAATTATCGAGCGACTTACTAATATTATATCAAGTCCACACACGGAACCTTCATCTATTGATAGAACTACTGAATACGTACCATCATAGCCTCATAGGAAGGCACCAGGCACCAGCCGCTGAAACACTCCAATACATCATGGGGATTGACAGTGACTAACAAGTGCCTGAAAACGTTTACTTGATACCCAAGATCTTCTTTTCCTAGTCGAGACGCAAAGGCATATTGAATTTTTATAATCTGAACCTGAAAGCGACCCTACAGGCTGGGAAAATATTAGCAGAGAGGTCGACGGAGCTTTGATGTACAAATTCTGAAAACTATTCTTCCTTTTTTCTTTCTTTCCATTTGCATGTCTGTAATCTGACCTGATCCCGGCAAAAACCACAACTCGGTCGTTGCCCTTCGTTTCTCCAGGTTACCGCCTACCTGATGATGTCGGCGCTGTCCGCTGCGATCCCGATCACCAACCGCATGCGCGAGGGCGCGGACAACGTGTTCACCGACTCGTCGGCGGCGTCCATCAGCATGGCCTTCCTCGCTTTCGTCTGCCTCGCGCTCTCCGCTCTCGTCTCCGGCTTCAAGCTCGCCAAACAGACGTACATCTGAAACTAATCGCGCGGACACACTTGCAGATATATGCTTCATTCATGGGTTTGTTAGTCTGGTCGATTGTGTACAGTAGTCTGAACTGCGTGTGTGGTGTGTCATTACCACTGGTGTATATAGCCGATTATTTCTACCATTATTACCTGATTGTGTGGTACATACAGTAGATAGGTTTCTATCATTACCTTGTGTGGAATGGAAGATTTAATTTTCAAAGGAACCCTAAAAGAATCAGATTGTTCCCCTCTTGTTTTAGTTATTGTACGTAGGGGCGTTTGAGTGAAGGATTCATTGAGTCCTTTGGAGAGGGAAGGTTTTTACATTGGTAAGTAAGAGCATCTCCAACACAAGCTCCATCCCTCTCGCCATAACCAAATTTGACGAGCTAGAGCCAAAAACCGCCTCCAATCTGGGTATCTATCCTTTGGCTATTGCCAAATTAGGGATGAGCGGTGGCCGGCCACGGGGATGAGTGGAAGTGAGCGGCCCCTGCTAGCGCCGGTCGGTTCTTCCCTGACATTATCGAGCCCACACGCGTGGAACTGCGTGTTGTAGAGTGTCGATGGGTTAAGGGTTTTAGGGTTAAGTGAGACTGCATTCTCTCTTCTGCTATCTATGGCTCCTTTGTAGAGAGCATATTGACGCTCAAAAAGGTTGACCTTTAGGATAGCGACACGGTCTCCAAAATATAGTTTTGACTTCTTATTTCTATAAAAATATTTATCAAAAACTAAAATATGTAAACTTTTATAAAAGTATTTGTCAAGACAAATCTACTCATATAGTTCGCATATTTTTAAACTCAACAATATAAAAGTTATTTATGATTTATGTTCCTAATATTTAACCAAAATCTCTACCTAATATTAAATATTAAATAATATTAAAGTAAGGATTGCTTTTGTCTCTTTTTTTCCGTCTGTCCTAACAGGTGGGACCCACTCGTCATTGGCTCTGTCTCTATCTCCCTCAGATCCCCGTGCGTGCCTCCCTTCCGTCCGCCCGTTTCTCCCCGTCGCTTCTTTCGTCCGCCATCTGCGCACCTCTCTCTCTCCCTTCCGACGCACCGGAGTACCGAACCCGCCGGCGCGAGCCCCACCACCGCCCGAGTCGGCCTTAGACGTCACCAGGAGTTCGAGGCAACAGTTGTGTTGTTGCTGCCACCGTGCCGCGCACATGGGGATGGTCGTGCGCCCCTATTCCTCCGCCGCTCGGAGACGGAGGCGGAGCGATTCTTCGCCGCGCCCACCGTCGGGGGCCGGCCGGGGGACGGGGCGCCGCCGCCGCACTTCATCTGCTTGGCGCCGCCAAAGAGGAGAGGGAGAGCCAGCTGCAGGGTCCTCTGCTTCTCCGTCGGTCGCGCTTCGTATGCCGAGGAAGGGTTGCGCAAGGAAGAGGAAGGGGCACGTTCTTGCCTGCAGTATTGTGCACACCGAGAGACGATGGCGAGAGGATTTGCCTACGGCCCGCCCCACGTGTCAACCTCGAGCAGGGCCGCCGTCAACCTCGAGTGCCGCCAAGATCCACCTCCAGGCGCTGGCGGAGGCGGTCGGGTCCTCGCCTCCTTGACCTCAAGTGTCGTCATCCCCAGCGGATAAGCAGCTTGGATCCCGCGCGCCCGCCTGATCCACCTGTTCCGCTTACATGCGAGCTCCTCCGACATTAGGCGAGTCGAGCCGCACACGAACGCCATAGGCCATGGGTACCACGCGAGCTCCTCCGCCGCGAGGTTGGGGAAGAAGGCGTGCGGGGATTCGCGGGCGCGGCTGCAAATCGCCCGCCCACCTACTGTGCTCGCCGGCCGGACGCCTGATCCACTCGTCGGTCGGACGCCTGATCCACTCGCCAGTCGGCCGACAGATCTGCTTGTTCCGCTCGCCTGCGCAGCTCTCCTACCTCGGGCGAGCCCGCCGTGCGCAGTCCCTGCTGGCCACAGGCGAGATCCGCCGAGCGCGGGTGCCGGGCGAGCTCCTCCAGGCGTGGGTGGAGTGGCAAGGTGTTGAGCAGAACAGCAGTGTGACGCCAACGCGTGGTGGAGGAGCTGCAGGGCGATGAGCAGGCGAGCAGCAGTGCGATGTGAGTCAGGCTATTGGATCGGAGCAGAGACACGAGAGAATGGAGAATGACGTGTGGGGCGGACTCCGAAAAGATAAGGTAGAAAAGGTACGGGTGAGAAATAAAAAAATCAGTCATTGTAGAGAACACAGTGATACAATTGATTTCAGTTAACATAATAACAAGTACGTTCAAACCACACAATGATGTAAAAAAATGGTAGTTGATCTTAACTATATATATAAAGCATTAAACAACTTAGTGATGAATTTTGTGTTTTATAGGTTCTATGATATGTCTCTATGATAGATTTGAGGTGTTTAGAGATGAATCTATCTGAACTTGTTGGCTTAAATTTGACCCAAAAGAAGAAAGTGTGGAGTGTGAACAAAGTAGTATATATATATGTACCTCATGTAAAGTTCCCTTAAACAAAGTTTTCATACTTGGTATTATTCTTCCATTCATTCGCAACAGCTGTGACGCCCTAGGTTTCTAATTAACGTCATTAGTGCTAACGACCGGTTCAGCCGAGTCAAACCCGCTGACAATGGTCAAACCTAGGTCAACCTGGGTCATCACCCCGAAAACCTCACCATTGAACCCTATTGAACCCCTTGACCAAGCCTACACACATCCGTGGTCAACCCGTGGTCAAAGACATGGTCAAACCCCGCTTAACCGTTGACGTCAGCGAATGTCGTCCGGAACTTTTGCCGCGTTCTCCAAAATTCACCTAAACACTTCAAAATCTACCTTTATGAAAGTTGTCCATCTTGTTGAGGGACACAACTTTTGTGTAGATTGGCATTTCAAATTTTGGGTGGAAATTAGCGAAAAACTCGATCGACTGACAGTACCTCCTGTTTCCAGAACAGGCCGACATTCAAAGTTGGCACGACGTTCCTGCAAAATCCATTAAGAAAACACTAGACGGCCTTTACGAAAGTTGTAGAGGGTAGTTAGATCTACAACTTTCCTGTTGACCACTTTGTGAACTTCTATTCAACTTTTTGGAGAAAACCGCAGTCAAAGACGTCTTGACCGGCTGAAAACCAGCGCGGCCGCGCTCCGCAGCGCCGCGCGCGCGCCGGCGCATTCGCCGGCGGCCGGCCGCGCCCGTGTGCCGCGCACCGGCCACCGCGTCGCCTCGGCGTCCGTGCGGGACCGTGCCACCGTCTCGAGCCGTGAGCCACCGGCTCCCCTCCGCGCCGACCGCCTTGGAACGCGAGCCGCATTTACGTCGTCGTACCGCCGTCGCCTCGACCCCGCGGTCCGTCGTCCGCCCCCCCTACCGGCGCGCGCCGCCAAGGCCGCGTGCACACCCCGAGGAAGCCGGCCCACCCCCCCCGGCCACCCGCCGCGCTCGCCCTTAAAGGTCGCGCCCCGACCGGCCGCGGACGCCGATGCACGACGTCGTCCGCCGCGGCCGCCCTCGGCAACACCGCCGGAGCGGCCCCTCCTCCGTTCGGTTCCGGCGCACCCAAAGCACCGCAAAGCACCCTCCTTTAGCTCCACCACGGCTCGCCGGCACCTAGCCACCGCCGGAGGCCCCCCCCCCCTCGCCGGCACGCGCCGGCCGCGGCGGCCGGTGCCCCCGACCGCCGCGCGCCCTCCCCACCGCCACCATCGGCTCCAAGCGACCCACAAACCGGCCCCCAGTGACCTGTAGATCGCTCCCCTACCCTCCCCGGCCGGACTCCGGCGAGACCTCGCCGGAATTTCACCGGAACCGCCGCTGCACCGCGCCCAGGGACCACATTGCGAAAACAAAAATCTTCCCAGGGTCCCTGCTGCAAAAGCGCAACTCCAATAGTAAAAGTGAGTTGGCTGATTCTTGTAAATTTCGTAGAAACTCACAGAAAAATCGGAAAAATGTGAAACCAATTTTGTTGGGTTCGTGGTGAATTATCCTACAACTTTTGTTATTCTGGCCTGAGCTAATTCCTGTTAGTTTTTGCATGAAAAATACAAATGTGAAAAACCTAGATCTGAAATATCTCAAATTCTATAACTCCTCTGTAGCTAATTTTTGGATATGTTGTGTGTTAGGTCATGACTAGCTCATATGGCAAATATTGCACAAAGTTATGATGTAAATCTTTTTATAAAAATGTTTTTCCATTTCTGCCAGATCTGCATAAATGATTTTTCTTGCTAAATATATTATTGTTTTTGAGCTCAACTTGTGCACACTGTCTTGTAATATCAAAACACACCCCTGGTGAGTTAATCATAATTTTATAATTACCAGAAATATTTATTCTTGAATTATGCTTGTTTTTCTTTGAAAATACATAACTCAAGTTACATAATAGTTCTAGGTGTATGTGCTGCACCACTAGGTTAGTTTTGAACCATATAACATGTGTGAGAAAGTTAGGATCATTTTGTTGAGTAATTATTTTTGTGTGCATTTACCTTGTCCTTCTAGCTAGCTTTTGTTATTTTCAAAAATAATTAATTTCTAGCTATCCAAAGCGCGCATGTGTGTCCAGTGGCTTGTTATAGGTGTTTAGTGGTTAATACACCCTTCCCATGAATTTTATTAATTAATTTCATGAATGAAAGCTATGTGGGTCAATAAGGGCTTAATAGTCATTAATCGGGAAAAATCACCAAACCACCCTTGCTAACTCGTGTGTGGTTGTAAATCGATTTAAAAAGCTAAATGCACTCACCCACGACTGTTTGTGATTTTAAATTAAATTACTTACATATATATGTACACAGTCACTATTTAATAAAGAATATTTAATAAAGATTTGCATATTGTTCCCTTTTGGAAGAGTATGCTAAATGTATTCTTATCTAGGTGAATGTGTCCAACTAATGCACCCTATAGTTGTAATTTCTTGTTTGTGATTAATTAAATTAAAATCTTCAAGTAAATCTTGCATTTGCATCCTCGTGTAGATCTCTCGAACGGTAGCTGTACGCGTGTGCCGGACAGAGGAGACAGAGGAGCTGATGGAGACGTGCACCACGTCGTTGTAGAGCAAGACCTGTACCAAAGTCCAGAAGGGCCCAAGGCCAACCTTGCCATCGAAGGCAAGCCTCGGATCATTAACCCTGTTTTCGAAATTTATGTAATTATCGTTGCTATGATTGTGCATTTACGTTTCAGGAGTTGAATGAAACCCTAGATGCATGATCCCTAGGTACCTATGTTCTTTTACTAGTATGCTAGGTCGACAGCTGCTATGCTATAGGACCGATAGAAGTCGAGTGATGTTCGTCACTCGCGAGATTAGGTTCCTAGATAGGAATCATAAGATATCCTTAAATGGATTGCTCATGTGGTAAGAGCATGGGATTGGGCTCCGGTCCAGTGGCTTTCGTGGGCTAAGCTTTTGAACGTACTAAACATATGCCGGGAATGGGACCGGTAAGCCTAGTACCCGATTGACGCGGTAACGGAACCTTTCCCTACTAAACCTGGGGCACTTGTGTCCCCCTGCTTGCAACAGTGTGGTACCCGAGTGAGTCTGGACGTTCGTGTGGGAGCGATCCAGTAAACCTTGTACCAAAGAATGTAGGTTCCGCTCCCGAGCCGAAGATCGACGGGAACGGCCTGGGAAAGTTGTCCTTGCGGGGGCAGGCTACCGTGTGTTTGGGTTTACCTTGCAAGGTTTAAATCAATCGATTGTCGGCTTCTCACCGTTATCCGAGACTGCTTAATCAACTGGCCATGATATCCCATAATGATGGAACTCGAGAAATATTGTTGTACGAATTAATTGCTTGTCCAATTCTTGATTGGATTAGATGGCACATTTAGGAATGGTAATCAACTAGAACTTGTGCTAAAATTTGGAAAGTAAGGATCTACTCTTAGCAAACATTGTTTCGACAAAAGAAACTCCACCGCCAAAAGCCTTTCATGTCTAGAGGTTGGTGATGTAGTCATCACCCGACGGTTAAGTCTTGCTTTGAGTATTAGTATACCCGGCCTTGCTTTTAAACTCGTTGTTGCGGTGTGATTGACCGGATGGGTGACGACAAGTAAGGACATCACGGATGGCCTCTCGTGATGTTCACCGTTGCGCTAGTTTAAATTATTTCCGCTGTATTTTCGAACTCTGAACCTTTACTCCATGTCATGAACAATGGTTTGTAATAAATTATGTTAACTCGTGTTGTACTCTGGACTCGCCTTCGCGTGAGTTTTAATGCATGTGTCGATCCTCTGTTCGATGTCCAAGTGATTTGCCGGGCGTTAACCCGGCAACCAATGACAGGATGATACTTTACTATTGCTTAACGACCAAAGTGGATCGGTCTTAGGTGATAGTACGGTATTTTCCTGGACGGGTTGTCAGAACAGCATCCTTAATAAAAATAGTGCTTGTGAGCAAATAATAATTTTGGGCAAGGAGCTCGCGAGCAAATGTTTTTCTTTCTCATTGGGATGCCCGATCAGGGTTCACAAAACTGCGGTAAACCGGTCGGTTACCGCGGTAACCGGCCCAACTGAGCCGGCTCGGTTACTAAAACCGATCGGTAACCACCCCTAACCGGACCTACGAAACCGAGCTTTTCGGTTAACCGCTCGGTATGGTCAATTTATCGGTCCGGTTTTGTTGAATTTGAAAACCTTATCGTAGCTAGCGGTTTTTTAAAACCTGTGCCCAATGGGATGGCCCGTGTGTAGTGGGGGACTACCAATCTTTATTGCCTCCTGTATCTGTTTTATTTTTTTAGTAAATCCCGTATCCAGTATCCCCACAGAAAAACAAGCAAGCAATTCCGTGTGCAATTATCGGTTTACCACCCACCATGACCATACCGTGGGCCTCCCTGTCCCAACGGATAAGATCGGCCGGTCGGCACGCCGAAAAGATCCAGACGCGTCACCACTGTATCACCCATCCCGAGAGCCGTACGGTCCCTATCCGCCCATCATCTCCGTGCCCAATCCGCAGCAGCTCGAGAGTGAGGGAGCTACCGAGCGTACACAGCTTGCGAGTGCGACTGTGCGAGCCCGCGTGAAGCAGATCACACCAAAGAGAGAAGCCGATGGCGGTGGTGAGCGGCAACGGCAACGGCAGCGGCAGCGGCGGGAGGCTGAACCCCTGGGCGGAGCCGTTCGTGCCTTCCGGGGTTCGGTACCGCGGCCTGCAGACGGCGGCGGAGGCGGCGGAGCAGGAGGTGGAGGACTTCTCCCCCGAGTGGTGGCGCCTGGTCGCGGCCTCCCCGGCCTTCCGCGATCGCTGGCTCCGCGACTACAGCGCGCTCGGCCTGCTCGACGACGCCGACGAGGACGCGGACGCCGTCGACAGCTTCCTCCCCGCCGACCTTCTCTCCCCTCCGCCGCCGCGCCAAGGTAAAGCCGCCATCCCGATCTGCCTGCCTGTGGCCGGTGCCGGGGCCGGCCTCTATTGATTTTTGTTTCTTTGAGGATTGGAAACACTACTGATTGTGCTGTGGATCTGAGCACTCTTTGATGTTGTCGCGTCTGCGCGGGTGTAGTAGAGAGCGAGCGGGAGGAAAGCGCGGCCGGCAAGAGGGGCGGCGGCGGGGGCCTTGAGGTGGCGGCGTGGGGGATCGACAAGTGGTGGCGCGCGCACGCTGGGCCGCCGGAGGCCCCGAGGTACGCGGAGAAGGCGCCGCGGAGGGTGGCCGGCGGCGCCAGGGTGAGCCCCCGGCCCATCCAGCAGCCTCGCTGAAGGACCAATCCGCTGCCGCCGCGCCATATCTTTGGCTGAGGAAAATAGTCACACACACAAAAAAAAGAGAGTTGTTTTCTCCCTTCCAAAATTCCAACCTTTGCTTTGGTGTTAGCTCGAGATCGAACTGGAAGATCCACTGCTCTGTACTCATCCCTGTGGTGTAAATATTGCTGTAATAAAATGCAGTGAGATTCAGTTTCAGCCAGGCTGAGAAAGATCGACGCAAAACAGAGCACATCAGGATCTCATTTGTCTTTTTTCTTTTTTGAGATTAGAGAGCTTTCATTCAATTATCAAAAGGCAGATTACAATCCTTGGCTGCGTCTTCCTCTAGCCAAGACAGATAACAGGCAGGCCTGCCAGTCCTTTGCCGGAGACGGAGAGTCAACAGACGCCTGCTTGGCACACCTATCTGCTAAAGAATTAACCTCCCTTCTTACAAACTTAACATCAAAAGAAATAAAAGACATGCCTAACTCTCTAATATCATGCCAGATACCAGCAATAATCGATCTGTCTCTCGTCATTGATTTAACAGCACTAACGAGAATCTGACTCCAGTATTACCCGGTGAAGTGACATAAGCCCATCATGCGCCGCTTTGGCCTATGCAACAAGAGCCTCATTCACCGGACCATGCCATCGTGCGTGTGCCGCTAGGACACTACCTTGATGATCTCGTAGCACTGCTGCCCCAGCGCCACAGCAAGTTGAAGCATCAATGCAGTCCATTACCACGGCAGCCCCTCCGGTTCGCCACTATCATTGGCCCCCACCCCCCTTCCAAGAATTCCAGTTAATCGCCATCGTCATCAGTCAGATCCGTGTTGTGCTGCGATCCTCCAATGCCCCGGCGCCGGCTAACCACATCACATTAGCGGTGATCGCAAAAGGCACCATCTAGAGCGCGACGATAGACTTTAAGGAACAGGTCCTCTGCACCAAACTGTACCCAAGGATATATATGCCGGTCGTTTGCTGACAAAGATTACAATAAATTGAGCTGAAGTTTATTCATAGTTATACTCACAGAGGTATCCCTTGGCAGTTTTTATTCTCAATTTTGTCATTTCGTTATACTTGTTTATGTCATCTTCTCTTAAATTTTATTCTTCTATTGAATAATACTGCATAGTTGATTTTCACTAACTGATTGATCAGCAAAACTATAAGTACTGTTAGGAACTTTCTATTGAATTATGAATTGAGGTGATACTTATCATATTCATACAATCTGTTGTCGTTACCTAGCCTACACTCTTGTTCTCTCTAATATTTCACATTTGTAACCAAAATCTGTCATTTGCCTAATTTTAAATACACTCTTGTAACCCTGCTATATACTTAAAGATTACAGCCATTTTTTAGGTGTTTAGATTGCATTCTTTAAATTATTGCATGTCATCTTTGGTTGAAGCGATCAAATTTTACAGAACTTAATGATTTTGTTTTCTCTATTAAGGGAACCATCTATTACCGTCACTGCAACTTTAAGCATTCTACCTATTTGTGGAGTTTGATCTTTGATGCTATTAACCCAAAACTTGGAGCTTTGATAAATTCAAGTCTACTCCTATGTAACATGCCAAAGTAGCAAATGCTCAAACTTGGATAAACTTTGGAGTTTGAAATTTAAATTTTTAATTTTGGTCAAATTCAACTCCAATATGAATTGGAGCTCGAATATTCCCCTCCCAACATGCAGTTAACAAGTTGACCTCTTGGTAGTACATCGTAAAAGAGAATTTTTGGTGCAATTTAAGATCCATTTGAAGTCATTTGCTATTTTATTAAATTCCTTCAAGCTCCAGGAGTGGCTGATTAGTGATTTTTTTTTCCATTAAAATTATGTAAAAGTTCTTAAGTTCAAACCAACTGAAATGGTTGAATAAAATCTTGCCCTATCTGGGAAAAATAATTTTCCAATTTTTCGGGCACGTTTCCTTCCCGTTTGTGAATTTTTCTTTGGAGACCGAAACCCTGAGCTGGAGGGAAAATTCGAAAAATTGACGAACCGAGCAGCAACTCTCTGTAGAGTGTAGACCCAAGACAAACTTGCCTCAACTTGCTGGAAAGCTCAGACATGTCTGGGGTATCTCTCTCTGTTCTGTGGGCTCCGTAGGTCAGCCTTCCTCTCCCACTGCTCGCCTCGCCCCCGCCCGTCAGGTGCTGTTCGCCACGTCCGTGCCATGCCGGACGCCACCGCGACGCCGCCGTGCCCGCCTCTGCTCGTCGTGCCATACACTGGAGCCCCCTCCCCCTTCTCACGCTCTCTCTCCCTCATTCCTGCTCTCTATGCGCGACAAGACCGAAGGTGAAGTTCCCCGTCGAGCTCGCCGTCGCGCCGCGAAATCCGCTGTCTCCCGGGCACAAGCTGCCCCGATTCGGCGCCCCCAAGCGCACAAGCTTTCCCTGCACCTCTCCACCAGCGCGCGCTGGCGTTCGAGGCTCGTCCCCGGGCGGATTCGCCGTCGCCGCGCCCGTCTTCTCCGCGCCCGACGACCTAGCTCCGCCCCTCCACGTCGCTGGCCCCCTTCGGCAAATATCCCGCATGTACAGCACGCTTATGAGCTCCTACCTCCCTCATACCTGCTCATGATTTCCCTATATCATCGCCGCTTGCCCTAGCCTCGGCGGAACGCGGCCGCCTCCGCCGCGCCGCCGCCATCGCCCGTCGCCGCTGTGGCCGACGTCCTTCTTCATCGCCGTCGAGCAGCGCCTCTGATTCCCTTCACCGCCTCAAACGCCCCTCTCCACTCCGTTTCCCTTCCCTCACCGCCATTCGCCGGAACGACGACGGCGTCCGGGACCTCCGGCGCGCGGTCACCGCGCGAGGGCGTCGGGCCAGAGTGCCCGCCCGTGCGCCTCACCCTCTGTGGGACCCGCCGAGTTTTTTTATTTTAGATTCCTTTTTCTTTTCAGATTTCAGAAGCTATCTTCCAAAATGTATAGAAAAATCATTAGAGATCCAAATGAGTTGAGACAAGTTTTGTTGGAATCTTTAGACTGAGATCTATCACAGAAAAATAGTGTTGGCTTATGACTTGGCATGGAATTTTAGTAAAAAAATGTGAGAAAATCCTAGGGTTTTAAACTTTGGAAATTCTTTTTAGGAATTCCATAACTCTAAAATTGATGAAATCAATTTTGTTAGGATCCATGTCCCATGACCTGTCCAGTTGTCCTATCCTCCGCCATTGTTGATCCTTAGCATGTCCTCTTTATTCCAAGCAAGTTAATTTTCCCTTTAAATTGATGATCTCATGTTTATGCATCGTACTTAATTAAATATTTGCATACACATTGCATCCTGATTCATGCTCATTATCCACATTTCATGATTTATCTTATCGTCCAAAATCTTTTTCAAGAAGACCTTATCTAACTTCTCTTTTAACATGCTTGTTAATTATCGGAGTCCATGAAGGAAATACAACAAACGAGATGTTTTAATCTTTCCTTTCCAAGTCATATTATGCATAAGCATCATATCTTAGCATTCATATTTATTAAGAAAGTTCCAAGAACCTTCTTTTGTCTTGCATTGCACCTTATGTCATACTTTGTTCATATCATTCATTCTTTGCATCTTTTATGTTTTTAGGAAGTGAGCAACCCGAGAGTGTTGTGGTTGGTGACGTGGGTGCAGCGGAGCCCGAGTTCGTGAGTGATCCACCTGCAGCTCAAGGAAATCGTCGTTCATACCTTAACCCTTTTTGGATGAGTCGTTAATCAATTGTTTGAGTCAACTGATCTATTGCATTAGTTGGGCACTAGGAAAGTTGGGTGTATCCTAAGTGTTGCATTTACCTTTCCCCGCTCTTGTATTACCCTTTACCTTGATGATTTGTGGGTTGTCCTTATGTTGGTCTTAGCTTCGGTTATGCTTTGCTTTGCTTGGACTTACCGGTAGAAGTCGAATGGTGGAAGTCACCACCTTCGCGCGTTATAGGTGGATGATTGGGATCAATTGACCACGCTTGGATGAAAAATGTATAGAACAATTATGGATAGATGGGAAATCCTTGATAGTGAGTACGCGGTCCTTGGCACTCTCCGTGCTACCACATGCTCTTAATGGGACGGGTAAGCCTATCTACCTTGTCTAGCGACCATTTGGCTTACGAGTTCGGGGGCATAGAAATGTGCTAGTGCTCCATGTGTGGGACTAGTGCGACCGGACTTGCCTGAACCGAACATTTCGGCAAATGGTCGGGGCGTACTTGGGTGGGGTTGCCGCAATGAATCACCCCTTACTTCCGACAGGTCGTATGGGCGGTGGTCTTTGTAGCCCCAATAAAACAGCTCCCAAATTTAAACTTCTATCTATATGTCTCTGTCTCTTGTTTAATGTTTCATTCATACATGATATTGATACATGTCATTGATGATTTATTATATGATGTTTGACAGTTTGAGAATTGAGAGTTGTGAATGTGTTAACAGTGTTCCATGTATTTTTCTGAATCTACTGATGGTATTATTGGTATTGTGTAAGCGGGTCGCCCGGCCTGTTTGGCTTGGCGGGTCGATGGCCTGGCATGGACTGCATAAGTGACATGTAGGCCAGACCTGGGCCGATAGGTCAGCATGCCGAGCGGCCCGGCCTGGCACGATTAATAGGCCGAGCCTATGCAAGCCGGGCCAGGCCGAGCCGGGCCGCCTGTTTGGCTATCTATAGGTTCAGTGTTTGCTTCTAATAAAGCATATAAGAATTTGATAGGTCACCATCAAATACCTCCAACTTTTAACTGGTTGTGGAATTCAACATGTCAAAATAAGAGGAAGATTTTTCTTTTGGCTTTACTTCGGCGTCGAAATATGCGCCTTGAGGACTGTACTTGTGTTCTTTGTCATTTGGGCGTTCGTGAGGAACTCATTCATTTGCTCTTCCAGTGCTCCTTTGCTGCTACTTGTTGGAACTACATTTCTATTGCCATATCGTCCTCAACAGATTTGCAGGTCATTATTCAGAGTTTGAAAGATCAACTTCGGGTCCCCTTCTTTATGGAAATTATTGTAACAATGTGTTGGTCGATTTGGATGATGCGCAATGATGTTATCTTCAGGGGTCAGAATCATTCTTTTATGAAATGCTCAAAAAAATCATTCTCTAAGGAATTGCAGGGAAGTTTCAAGAAAGAGTTCACTCTAGTTATGCTGAGAGTGAAATAAGATGTAAAATCAAGTCTAGTTTTATGGCTACAACTTCATTTGCAACTTTTCTTATTTTTTCCATACCTTTTATGTATCATAATTCCCCTTTGTAAGTTTTCTATAATATATAATAAAAAAATGCTTGTATCATCACTAATCATGCATGAAACCTACACATTTGAAGATTGAACATTTAGTCTTTAGTTTGCTTTCAATTCCATGGTGTTTTAACTAATGAAATTGTGTTAGAGACTCTTCTGTTACCTAACACCAGCAGAATGAGGGAAGTAGACAACATCGTAGGCTCTGTTTGTCTGTAGGGATTTTTTTCTATTGAGACTAAAAAATACCTAAAAGTCTCTACAGTAAACCAAATAGGGGGACACTTTTTTGAGACTCTTTCTCTAGAAGTACACCTCTCCGGGTACATAACTACAGTAGCAATGTAGGCCTTGCACCATTGAACTTTCACACGGTGAGGTTGAGGCCTCCGGGTGTTCCTTGAGCCTCCTTGTGGAGAAATGCGGCAGCACTTCAGCAGCACCCACCCACCATGGCACCATCCGTCCTCTGTCCATATGCTCTTTGGTCCCACTTCAGAAGTTTTTTTTTTGGTGTTCTCATTTCCTTATACTAGTACTTATATTTTTTCCCGTTATATTTGGTATATAGTGCTCTGTTGCATCGGTACATAGCGGGCACCTGAAGCTCTTGTTTTTTAAAACTTTTGTATTGTATAAGCTTTCAAATGTAACAAATGTATTCTGTTGTGTAAACAAGGAAAAAAAATCTCAACAAGTGCAAATGATGTCACATGAACACTCGTAACGCAGTGTTGAGAATATGGTCAGCTACTATCCTGTACGTCTGCTCCGACGGGTGCACTGAATCGAAGAACACGTACTTATCCGCGTCTTGACACGTCAGCGGTTCGTCCAAGCCGCACATCACAGATGTCTCGATCAGTCCTGTGCCGCAGCAGCCTTGCGCAACGTTCTCGAATCCTGCAGCTCAAAACCCACAATGAATTAATGTGCTCGAGTCATTCAGTGCAAGAACCACTATAGTATATATGTCGTGAAGAACATTGGCGAGTCGTTCACTCACCATACTCGGACGGATTGGCGACGATGTCAGACACGACGCTGTACGTCTCCGCGAACACCACCCTCGCGCCGTCGAGCTCACCGTCGAGCTTCCTCAGTAGTGCCTCCTGCAGCCCGGCGTTGAACCTCGCCGCGAGCCGGTTGTACTCGTCGTTGCACTCGCCGGGCTCGTCGCGGTTGAGCGTCCTGGGCGCGGGGATGCACCCGAACGGCGCGAGGCCCGTGAACTCCATCTTGCGCGCGCCGAGTCCGTAGGCGTCGCGGAGGGCGGTCTCGGCGAGGCCGACGAGGTACGCGACGTACCCCTCCGGCGTGTAATGGGCACGCCGGAGTGGGATGGTGAAGTAGTTGACGATGAAGTCGTTGGTCCCGATGCTGAAGATGTACACGGCCTCGGCGATGATGTCGTTTGCTGCGGATTCGCCCTTTGCCGCCTTCAGTCTCGCCTTGTACTCCTTGAAGTACTCCAGCTGCTGGCTCATGGGGATGACTGACTGGAAAAAAATTCCAACAGGTTCCAAACAACAAATAATCATGCACGTTGATCGATCCGTTGACGAGTCAGTTTGGTGAGAATTGAAGCAGCAGCATGCATCCATGGGCCACCAGCAGCGAAAATAAACATGCATGCAATGCATGGCATGCATATAGGTTTCCTAGCTTACTGCGATTTCGGCTGTTAAATCATCGAGGCCGGTGCCACCGGAGGCAAAGGTGACGCCGGTGGCGAGCTGTTCGATGGTGTAGCTGGGGTCAAGGTAGGCCGGCACCGACGACGGCAAACCGAACGCCTCGGAAAGGAAGTCGGTGACGAGGCGGCCATTGGAGAACCTGCCGGTGGCGACGCCCCGGTCGAAGTCGCGCCCGTACGGTGGGAAGTTGCCCCTAGCGACGGTGGGGATGAAGTTGTTGTTGCCCGCGTCCACCGTCGAGTCCCCGAACACGATCAGCGCCGGCACCTTGCCGCTGCCGGCGACCCGTCTGCCGGAGAAATGGAAGACGAGAAGAAGAAGCAGCAGCAGCCAGCAGCACTGGCGGCTTTGACACGACGGCATGTTGTGGCTGGGGTACGGCGGTTGCTCGATCGATCGATCGATCTATACATAGCGAGGCCGAGGCGTGCGCACACATCACTGAAATTAAACTTAATTAAATAGTACACGTGTGCTGTCGTTGGTTGTTGTTGCCCTGTGTCAACTATCGATCAATTCTTTTTTTTTTGAGCATGTGTCAACTATCAATTCAGGAAGCGCTTCCATTAATATTTGGAGGTGTGGTGCAGTCTAGTTGGCCTGTTAAACGTACACGCATGATTTGACCTGGATATAGCAAGATAACGCCCCCGAGAGTGAGAGCTTAGCTGAGCTGAGAGTGAGAGCTATTCTAGCTCTTCTTTAGTTTCATCTAATTTTGAGGCGCTTAATATATAAATACTGTATCCTTTATTTCTTGTGAGAGCAACTTCAGAGGATGGAGTAAATTTGATCCCCTATACAAAGCTATTGGGGGTGGAGAAAAAATATTTTCATCCCTAAAACACAATTTGCTCCAACAGTTTCCCTATTCTCCTTCCCAACTCGTGGGTCCCACCATGCCATGTCATCTTCTCCTCCCTTCCCCCGTATCTTCCATCTTTCCGGGCATTCAGCTATGAACAACAACACCGAAAAAGAAGAAGAAAACGCTCAACAGATTTCTATGCATCTCGAACAAATCTTTAGCTGTGCCCTGTGTCTAGCTGGTGAAGAGGAACTGGGAGCCTGGGCGACGGCGGAGAAAGCAGCAGCAGCAACGTCCACGCCCTCCAGTCCCTCCTCTTCCACGTCCTCCCGTCTCGCGTCGTCCACTCCACCACCACCTCCTCCTCAATCTCCCACGAGACACTCACCGGCGAGCCACTGGAGCTCGCCACCGCCCTGACGGCGCGGTGCGTGTCGGCATCACGAAGCCGACGACCAAGATCGACCTCGTCGGCGTCACCCCACAGGCGTCGACGCGCGCGGCGAAGACTCGGAGCCCGGCGGGCGACTGCAGGATCAGGGACGGCTTGAGCCGCACTGTGGCGCCTCGGGGACGCCGTGACGCCGGCGAGATCTGGAGGCGGCGGCGGCTGGATCAGGTTGACAGAGTCGGACTCGATCTACAGTGTTTTCGAGTGGATCCCACGGTTTAGGGGGTGGAGGAGAGGTTCCCTCTGTAGAGGGGATGGAGAGGAGTTTTTGGTCCATGGAGAAAAAAGGGAGGGGATAGGAAAGCTGCTGGAGATGGTTTCATCCCCTATATGACCACTTTTTTGCTATTGGGGATGGGATAGGGGAGCTTTCCCTGTGCCATGACCTTGACCCCTAAGCATGAACTGGTAGTTAGTTTAGCCAAAGTGCCGCTCTCGCGTGCACAGCTTTACGCAATCTGTACCTTCCGAGGTACGGTCATGTTTAACGTGTTTACGAGTACAGCCACCAACGGTGTTTAGGTCAGCTAGGTAGGAGGAGCACCGGTTCAATCAGAAGGAGAGAGAACACACGTACGCAAAGAGAAGAGAAATATAATACTTTTTTTTAAAAAAGCGAGCTTAATTAGCTCGTACTTCATTAATAAGAGGATCACAATAAAGTTCATACACGACTTGCGCCAATATATTCTCGTAGCGGTCGAGTTGCCGGGGAGATGACGCAAGTAAAACACTAAGGCCAGGGCATGTACAACGCTAATCAAAACCCCGTCTGTGAGCCGTCTGCAAGCCGATCCCGTCGCCTCAGGACTCGACGGGGTCGTCCCGTTCAGGCGGAGTAGACGCACGAGGCCGCGTTGTACAGAGTCGTCGCCCCAAATCGTCGCGCGGCCGGATCCCGCGTGCGGTAGATTACCCGCCAACACCAAGAGGAGGAAGCCTCCATAGCCGCTGCGGGGGAGGCCATGGCCGCGACGGCGAGGAGGCCATCGTGATCCGGACGCAGCGGACGAAGAGGGCGCCACGCGGGGTACTGGATCCGGTGGAGAGTAGGTGCCGGATGAATGGCTGCCCGGTGCCGAAGGCGATGGCGTGGAAGACGGCGACGCCAGGCTCGTGGGGAGTAGCAGCGTAGAGTCGCGGAGGTCCTGCTCCTTCCCCGCTCAAGATCCCGCCGTCGTGCCGAGGCCCGCCGGCCGCGGTCGCAACTAGTCGCAACGGCTCCAGCTTCCAGAAGACAACGTCGACGAGGTACACGGGCGGGGGCCACGACGCGGCAGGTGCGAGGGCTGCTCCGCGCCGGCCACCACAAGCCGCATGGCGGGCTGCTCCGTCCCGGCCGCCGCGAGCTGCTCCAACTCCGAGCCAGCCGTCGCGAGCTGCTCCAACTCCGAGCCGGCCGTCGCGAGCCGCACAGCAGGCTGCTCCGCGTCGGCCGCCGCGAGCCGCGCCCTGGGATGCTCCGCCCTGGCCGCCCGAGCTGCTCAACGCCGGCCGTGCGAATGGATAAGAACGATGAGTAAGACAGACATTTCTTGCTGTGAGGTTGTACTCAACGATGCAAGGCAATGATGTGCGGATGGATGTGTGGACAGGACTTCAGGAAGAAAACTTGGACTCGCTTGCGCCGCGTCCCTGTCCAGATTTCGACCATTTCTGTAGTGTATAGTGTAGCATTTTGCCGGTGCCATAGTAAACAAGGGTAAAATAGAGACCATTTTAGCTAATTTTTATGATTTTGGGGTAGGAGTTTATGCCACCTGCCACACAATGGTATATACAGATCTATTTGTAGTTGATCCTAACATGCATACAAACAAATAAACAACTTAGAGACAACATCTCTGTTTGTGGGTTGTACGAACCGTCTGTATATCTGTCTGTATGCTAAAATTAAGATTCTGCAGACGACTACCGTCTGTGAGTTGTACATGCCCTAACACAAGACACCGGCTGAAATGGTTGTGCAGAAAAGGTGTAAACTAAGAGGAACACAGTTGTGCTGAAGAAATCTAGAGACCCGATCGACGGGAGCACGCTTAAAGGCGCTTAACCGTCTTGGCCCAACAAGAGAAATACTTTATCTGGAGGTCCTTGTATAATACTTAAGCTTGTGATAATCATTTAACTTTTGTTTTTTCGGTGAAGTAACTCTACTACATAAACATTCATCGTACCATGCATGGCCAAGAAGAGAGAACACATGTTCTGGTGGTGTTGCAGCCTTTGAACCTGCAGCAGTGATAGTGATGTTCCGATCGATTCATTCACTAGTGTGATTCTTGTGTAACCAGTAGTGATCGATGTACCGGAAGTCCCATCGACAGTTCTCTGTTTATTAATGTCAATGATAATGAAGTCTGAAGTCGTTGCTCTCGATTGTGATCTGGCTACGAAGAACTATCGCTTGATTCATGACTATTCTATTTGATATTTTGATAATTACATATAATTTTTGTTACTTTAGATGACAACATTATCTAGCTCAAAACATACCTTTTGGCTGTGATTTTCTGTCATAACATCAATGCAAAATAAAACTCCCTCTGTTATGAAATATAGTGTATTTTTATTTGTCCTAATAAGCTAGTCTATGACTGAATCAACTTTTAGAAAAGAACAACAATACTATTTTTGACGTCATGAGAAAACACGCTATATTTGACATCATGCAAATATAGCATGCATTTTTAAACTTTATCACCTTTGATGTGGTACGAGTTAATATATATGTTTCTACATAATTTTAATTAAACATAAGGTGCATTGATTTTGGACAATGAAAATACGGTATATATTTTAAGACAGATGAATTATATATTCTTATTAACTATACTTGTAGTGAATAAAGGGATAATTTAATGTATATAAATATGTACTGTGGAATTTTGGTCTAGCTATAAGTTGAATTTTTATGAGAGGTCCTGCTAAATTTTTAGACACAGGAACTATCACCTTATCTTACAGATAGATTTAGATTTTATGTATCATGTGTACCACAGACGTCCACACCTGTGCAATCACAATGGAAATACTACTATTTATTTACGTAGATTGGTGTGCCCGGACAATTACTTCATCGATCAAACAACTACTTGATGGAAGGCAACATCTATACATCATCCATCTACTCCCTTCGTATTGGTATTAGAAGACATTCAGGACAAGATTCAAGTCAAATTTTGGGATTATAAATCATGAATAGTTTTTAAGTTATTGAGTTTGAGGATGTAAAAAACATATTAATAGAATTGTCTTGAAAAATATTTTCATAAAAGTATAAATATATCATTTTTAAATAAAAATCTTTTTAAAAATACCGTGTCGCATTTATTTCCATTTAATAGCTATTTACAATTTCATTATCAAAAGGGAACATGGTCTTCATTCCGGCTGTTCAACCAGCAGTGGTCCCGTTGAAATAGGATCTAGATCGAGTGGGGTAAATAGTTGATAATAGCCAAAACCACAAGAATTGGTACGGAAACTTGTAGATCTAGCTAATATCGGTAAAGGGTGAATAAAGAACTAGACAAAACCTCAGCGATGCGGCCGGAGGTTAAAGCCTAGGGTTGTTCAGTAAAACTGTACTCACAAACTTTTGCCGGAGATCGATCGATGCAGTCCGACGAACTTGAAGGACGATGTTGTAGAAAAGAGAGAAAACGCAATGGTCAAGTCACTGTAAAGAAGATGCTGTAAATTGTAAAGGGTTTGCCCTGAGGCCGTTTGTTTGATATTGGTGTGTACACTTTTTCCCGACCACGCAAGGTCACTATTTATGTCATGAGGACAACCCGACTCCTAGCCGATTATGGCACTATTTACTTGCATCTAAAGAAAACAAATACTACTGAAAATAGAAAAGGACTCTCATAGGAGTCAAAAATCCCTAAAAACTGACTCTTTGACCTATTGCCAATCGTGAATTGACCCGCCTCCGCCGTGCTTTCCATCTGGTGTATCTCTGATTACCGCCTTCATTCTCTTCATCGGACAATCCTCTGGTTTAACCATCAGCCGATTGGTTGACTCGCCGATCCGTTTGATAGAGTTGAACTCCTATGACCATGGGCAAATCATGTTGACCACCCTTTTCTCTCTCTTCCATCGGCCGATTGCACTCTGTTTTTCATCGGCTAGTTCTTATACTTTTTGACTTGTTTTTCCAAAAAAACAGTGTCAACACATGCCCCCCAGTTTCACAGTAAATAATCTTTTGCTCCGGAATTTACTCAAATCTAGTATCCTCTTTGATTTGAAGTTCTACAAGATCCAACAAAATCTTCGGAGCCACAAATACAACTGCCTCAGCTTTCTTTTCCCCCCAAATCTCGTTCCTCCAACAGTTCAAGCTTCCGGACGACGAACCCTAAGCCGTTGAGCTCCTGTTGATTCATGGTGTCTTCAAGCTCCGCCAGAGATTCACACTCTACCCCCGCACCTCCGAAGGCGTCCCTTACTTTAGTGCCTCTGGTATGTCTTCTTCCCCCTCATTTTTGCTTTTTAATGCCGTCGCCCTGCTTTGTTTAACGTCTTTATGTGATATCCCAGGTTTTTAATTAACCATAAGTACTGGTCAACCTGGGTCATCACCTCGAAAACTCACTAACACTCACCCATGAACACCTTAGACAAGTCAACACTGGCTACCTTGGTCAAAAACCAAGCTAAAGTGGTCAAAACCCCTTGTTGCCATTACCCTACCCTAGAACTTTGACCACGTTCTCCAATTTTTGTCTAAACACTCTAAATTCTGACAATATAAAAGTTGTGTAGAATTGAGAGGGACAAATTTCATCTTCAGGTTGGCAATTCAAATTTTGAGAGGAAAACCTCCAAAAACTCGGTCAATGCAAAGAATTGTCCATTGACCACGTCGAGAAAATCTTCATCTTGGCATGACGTTCCCAGACGAACCGAGCCATAAAACCCCTATCACCCTTTGCAAGAATTATAGGTGGTTAGCTCCTCTACAACTTTGGTATCTACACTTTTCAAAGTTTCAATTCAAATATTGGAGAAAACCACGTTGGAACACGGGTTGTTTGAAATAAAAAGGGTGCATTGGGCGCTCTAGCTCGCTGTGACGCCCCAGGTTTTTAATTAACCCTAATCGTCGGTCAACCCGGCTGACAGTGGTCAAATCGCGGTCAACCTGGGTCCTCACCTCGAAAAACTCACCAACCAACTCTAATGACACCTTTGATCTAGTGGACACACATGTGGGGTCGACCCATGGTCAAAGCTTTGGTCAAACCTCACTCAAACCCTAGCAACCCTAGGTGTCTTTCGGAACTTTTGCCGCGTTCTCCAAATTTCACCTAAAGACTTAAAAATCTACCTTTATGAAAGTTGTCCAGCTTGTTGAGGGACACAACTTTCATGTAGATTGGCATTTCAAATTTGAGTGGCAAAGAATGAAAAACTTACCCAAAGGGCAGTACCTCCTGTTCAGGACATTGAGTGGCATTCAATAATTGGCAAACCCTTCCTGCAAAATCTATTGAGAAAAACCCCATATAGCCTTTGTGAAAGTTGTAGGTGGGTGTGAGATCTCCAACTTTCGTATTCAACGTTTGGTGCACTTTCATACAAAAATTTGGAGCTTTTCAATTTTGAACAGAGGGTCAGCAACACGTTTGAGGCTGCAACACCGCCGCGCCGCGACGTCGCGTGCACTCACGCGCCGCGCCCGCACGCCGGCCGGCCTCGGCGTCCGCGCCACCCGCCGCCCAAGGCCACACGCCGCCCGAGGCGTGCTCCTTCCCCATGCGCCGCACCCCCGAGGCCCGGGAGTCCTCCCGGGCTGCGCGCACGCCTTGGACCGCGCCGTACCGGCCGGCAGCACACCGCGGACCGCCGGTCCGTCGGCAACATGCCACCGTACGCACGCCGGCCGAGATGGTCGTGCTACGGCAGCATCTCCGGCGTCACGGCGACGTCACCGGGAGGCCTCAACTATAAAAACCCGAGCACCGTCCGCCCTCCGCGCGCCACACCGACCCGACGGCCGCCATTGCCGCCACCGCCGTGTGCTCACGCCTTCGCTAGCTCTCACCGTCGGCCAACCTTCCCAACTTATTCCCTAGGACTCGTAGCACCATCCCAAGCCGCACCTTGCCATCCGTGCGCCCTCCCCTCGCCGGAACCCGAGCCGCCGCGGCCGCCGCCGCCGGACATCTCCGTGCGCCCACGTCGGAGACTCCTCTGCCCAACTACGGCCACCCACCGGACCTAGGTGAGCATCTGGACGAGCTCCACCCCTTGCTCGGCCGGGAGCGCCGCCGGAACCGGTGGATTCTGGCGAGCCCGCGCCGCCCCTTAGCCCAGGGACCCAATTGCGTCTCCATCTTTCTTCTCGGGGAGTTTTGTGCGAAGTAGGGGTATGGTTGTGAATCTGCCGAAAGTTCAGGGGCCTAGTCGCAAATGTGAATCTCAAATAGTATATGTGATTTGCTGAATCTTGTAAAATCTATATAAAATCGTAGAAAATTCAGAAAAATTCAAACTCAATTTTGTTGGATACGATGTGAAAAGTCCTACAACTTTTGTTATACTCACCTAGTCTGTTTCTTGATATTTTTTAGCATGAAAAATAGAAATGTGAAAAACCTAGATCTAAGATATCTCAAAATCCATGAGCCCCCTGTATCCAATTTTTTATATGTTGTGTGTTATGTTAGTACTAGCTCCTGTGCCAAAAATTGCACAAAGTTATGATGTAAATCTTTTTATATGAATTGTTTTCCATTTATGCAGAATCTGCCTAGATGATTTTTGTAGCTAAAAATATTTATGTTTTTGTGCCCAACTTGTGCATTCTGTCTTGATACGCCAAGATACACGTCTGGTGAATTAATCACAATTTTTGGATGATCAGAAGTATTTATTCTTAATAAATGTATGTTTTCCTTTGTAATTTAATAAAGCAAGATCAATAGTGGTTCTAGGTGTACTTGCTGGTTTTCTAGGATGGTTTAGGACCAGGGAACATGTATGAGGAAGTTTGGAGCATTTTGATGCTTATTTATTTTTGTAGGCATTTAACTTGAATTGCTAGCTAACTTTGGTTATTTTTCTAAATAATTAATTTTCTAGCTTTCCAAGCCTTGCATGAGTGTTCAGTGGTTTAGTATAGATGTTGTGATGCTTAAGGAACTCTCCTTTAAATTTTTAGTGATTTATTGTTTAATAAACACGTTGAAAGCCTTTATAGTTTAATGTTGGTTTAAATTAAGAAAATGCCTTATAATTCTTGTACCTTTTTGTGAAGCGTTGTCAAACTTAATTAAAAGTTAAGAATACACTCTTTCTGTTGGAGAATTAAATTGTAAATAATTATTTTGTACACACCTTTACTAGTGAGGGATAGAAGTATTAGACCTTCACATGAAACAACAATTATAAAAAGGAAGCATTAATTAAAGTGTTATTTAAAAGAATAAAACACATCTCCATAATAACCTTCATAAAAAGAAAATAATAAATAATCACTTGTTAAGGTGAATATGGCCAACAAGAGTTGGACAAGATAAATAAATTATCACATCACCTGAACCCTGCATTGCATTCCGTGTAGATCTTCCTGACGGTGACTACTCGCTCATCCCGGAAGCCGGGGAAGGAGAAGCGGAAGCTGTCCTGCAGTACGTGGAAGTACTCAACGACGCCGATGGTGCTCAGGCTAACTTAGCTGACGAAGGCAAGCCCTGATGCATTTAACCTAATGTTTCAAAGTTTAATATACAATTATATATGGATGCTTGTGCATTTAAGTTCAGGAGTTGTATGAACCCTAGATGCATGATCCCTAGGTACCTGTGTCCTTACTAGTATGATAGGTCGATAGCTGCTAAGCTATAGGGCCGTTACAAGTCGGGTGATGATGTCACTCGCGAGAATAGGTTCCTAGATAGGAATCACAAGATCTCCTTAAATGGATCGCTCATGTGGTAAGAGCGTGGGATTCGGGCTCCGGTCCAATGCCTATTGTGGGCTAAGTGTTTGAACGTACTAAGCACTTGTCGGGAATGGGACCAGTAAGCCTAGTACCTCAATGAGGCGGTGAGGGATCTTACTATTACTCATCTTGGGATGCTTCTCACGGCTAGCTACCGGTGGTGTATGGTGAGTCCGGGTGCCTCGCGGGGTATGCCGGATAGCTTGCACCAAAGACTGTAAGATTCGATCCCGACCCGAAGAGTTTTGGGAACCGCTTGGTGGTTGTCCTCGCGGGGGCATCCCACCGTGTGTTTAGGTCTACCTTGCAAGGTTTGAATCAATCGATTGTCGACCTCTCACCGTTATCTGATACTACTTACTCCACTAGCCATGAGATCCCTAATGATAGAAGTTGATGAATTTTATGCTTGATTAATTGAATTGTACAACCTTGTCTGCATCAGATGGCTAATTTAGTAAAGATTAAACTCACTTGAACTTGTGCTAAAATCTTGAAAGTAAGGACATACTCTTTGTTACTTTTCAGCAAAAGAAACCCAGTAGCCAAAAGCCTTTCATGTCTAGAGTTGGGAAAGTAGTTATCCCGACGGGTAAGTCTTGCTGAGTATTAGTATACTCAGCCTTGCTATAATCTGTTACTCCAGGTAATGCCTTTGGTGACGTGTGGCCCGGAGAGATCCCGCCCGGCTGGGAGCTGGAGTGGGTGGAGGATGACGACGGAAGGCATCATGGGTGGCCTCTCGTGGTGTTCTCGCTTTCCGCTTAGTTAATTCCGTTGTTTCAAAACTCTGAGCTATGTTGTGATGACAAAAACTTCGGTTTGTAATAATTAAACCCTTCGGGGTAAATTTCGGATGTTTATTATGTTGTATCTCTGGACTCGCCTTCGTGTGAGTTTTAATGCATATATGTCGATCATTGTTGCTATATAAGTGATTTACCGGGTGTTAACCCGACAACTAACGACATGATGATACTTTATTACTGCTTAACGACCAAAGTGGATTGGTTTAGGCGGTAGTACGGTATTTTCCTGGGCGGGTTATCACACTCACGCTTTGCGCCACGCGGCAGCTGGCGTACCGCCGCCCCTCGTCGTTCGGGCCCCCTTGCCCTGCCCGGTCGGCCGCGCGCCCGAGGGCCAACACCATCATCATGCTTGCGCACCGCCTGAGCAAAATCCCCCTAGGGGCGCGCTCCTTCCCGTGCGTGGTCGTCCGCCGACGCCCTGGACGGGCCCCTGCCCGCCATTGCCGTCGGCGACGACTGTGTGCCTCACACGTCGCGCGTTGTGCCTTAATTCACCTCCCTGTGCATCGAGGCAGAGCTCACACACTCCCCGCATGCGCTGGCCGCCTATAAAATTCGCATCTTCCTCCCACGCGCACGCACACCGCTCTGCCCGTCCGCCATTGTCGCCGCCGCGTTGAACTCGCCCCTCCGCTAGCTCCCACTGCCGGCCAAGCCATCCGAGCTCCTCTCTAGACCCCACTCAAGCTTCCACGGCAACATGTTGACCCACATTGCGTCGGTGCTCGCCGAACTTCGAGACGAGGCGGCCCTGCCACCGCCGCTTGCCGGAGCCACCACAGGTCAAGTCACCGTCACCAATCGAGCCGTGGTAAGCTCAGTCGACCGCCCCTGTCATTTGTTTGCCACCCCCGGCCGTAGTTTGCCGCCGGCGAGCTCACCCCGCCACCGGAGGGCATGGTTGTGAATGTCGAAGGCATATTTGTGAACCAAGGACCTAGTTATAAGGATCTTTAACTTAGTTTCTTAGCAGCTTAGTCCAGCACCTTAGAAAAATCCTAGAAATTCGTAAAAAAGGCAGAAAAATGCAAAACTAATTTTGTTGGGTTCAGTGAGACTAGACATACAAGTTCAACAAAGCATGACCATACTTTTGACTTGTAGATTATGAATGAAAATTGAAATTCAGTTTGACACCTTTTTGTTGTAGTTCAAAACCTAGAAAGGTTATGGAGCTAAATTTTGGATATTTTGCTAGTTATATAATTTGTAGGCTCTAGGAAAAAATTTGCACAAAGTTACGTAACAAATCTTTTTATATGATTTATTTTACCTTTATGCTATTTCTGCCTTATTAATTTTTGTAGAGAAATGTAAATAGATTTTTGTGCTCAACTTGTGGCTATGTTCATGTTATGCCTAGATTCAACTTTCTTGTACTTATCATGATTTTATCTCTGCCAGAAATAATTAATCTTGATTTATGCTTAGAATTACATTTAAATGCATGTCAATGCTAGCTTCCTAGGCTTGTTTTAGGTCAGAGATGTTGTAGGATTGAGTTGGGGTTGCAGAAGTACTTTATTTATTTATTTTTGCATTTCTGATAATTTAAATAGCTAGGAAATGCCTTTTTTTGATATATGGGTTTTATAGCTCCTTTAAATTTAAACCTTGGACAAGTGGTGTGTTTGGGTCCTTAGGACCAGAAATGTACCTTTCTCGCTATTTTTAAATTTATTTCATAGTTAAAATTTTGAAAATCCAATTAAGCTCCTATTAAGTTTAATTAGAAAATCACCTTTACTTCCTTAATAACTTTATTAACTTGATGTTTAGTGTAATTAGGGGCTACACATACACCCTTGCTGTTTTGTGTGATTTAATAGTGTCTTTTGCTTAAATATGTACACAGTCACTATTAAAAGCTAGGGATTAAAATAATAAACCTTCATGTATAATAATATTAATGGAAAGAATTATTAATTAAATGTTTGTCAAGGTGAATATGGCCAACAAGAGTTGGACGTATTAATTAATATCTCCACCTGAACCCTGCATTGCATGCCGTATAGAACTTCCTGACGGTAACTACGCGCTCGTGCCGGAAGCCGAGGAAGGAGGAGCTGTCGCAGAGCTACAGTTCATGGAAGTGAGCGAGGACACCGAGGACCCCCAGGCTAACTGTGCTAACGAAGGCAAGCCCCGGTGCATTAACCTATGTGTTTTTGAAAATTTACATAACTATCTATGGATGTTTGTGCATTTACGTTCAGGAGTTGAGATAGAACTCTAGATGCATGATCCCTAGGTACCTATGTCTTTACTAGTAGCTAGGTCGGTAGCTGCTATGCTAAAGGACCGTTACAAGTTGAGTGATGCTTGTCACTCGCTAGAATAGGTTCTTATGTTGGAATCATAAGATCTTTATAAATGGATTGCTCACGTGGTAAGAGCATGGGATGTGGGCTCCGGTCCAATGGCTTTCGTGGGTTAAGTGTTTGAACGTACTAAGCACTTGTCGGGAATGGGACCTGTAAACCTAGTACCTTAATGAGGCGGTAAGAAATTTTACCATCACTAATCTTGGGATGCATCTCAGGGCTAGCTACCGGTGGTGCACGTGTGATTCTAGGTGCCTCGCGGGGTATGCCAGATAGCCGGTACCAAAGACTGTGGCCTTTTATCCTGAACCGAGGGTTTTTGGGAACCGCCTGGTGGGTGTCCATGTGGGGGCACCCTATCATGTGTTTAGGTCTACCTTGCAAAATTGTAAATCAACTGGTTGTCAGCCTCTCACTGTTATCTGAGACTACTTATCCAACTGGCTATGATATCCCTAATGATGGGACTTGGTGAATATTTATGCTTGATGAGGACCATGTGTGGTTCGAGGACCGGTGGATGGTCTCTTCCTAGTGTGATGAGTGATTGACAACGTTATGTGGACTAATTCTTGGTTAAGTATTGCTGGTGCAGGTTGCGGCTTGACTGGTGTTGGTGCAGGTGAAGAACAAGCGCGAAAGGTCGTTGCCAGTGAGGCCTCCAGGTGTGGAGAAGACAAGTAGGCTTCACTCGAGGGACAGTGGCCAGAGGAGTCAAGTGCGGGCCGCATGGTGGCATGAACAGCAAGATGAAGTCATGGAAGGTTTCTTGGTTGGGCCTCAAAACCAAGGTCGAGCCGGGACTACATGGAAGCCGAGTGATGAGTGGCGATTGGCAGAGGCTAAACCGAGTTCACGGGGTTTCCGGTGGTTCACCAGAAAACCACTGGGTTCCTTGGTTGATCCACAAAGCCAAGATCGAAGAACCAAAGACGGAGATGCAGCAGCTCCAGACCGGTCTGACCGGTGAGTCTGACCGGTCTGACCGGTGGGTATCGATCTGACCGGTGAGGAGCACCAGTCTGACCGGAGTGCGATGACGCAGTCTGAAGACTTCGAAGCAGAGGACACGCTTCGGGATCGCAAGGCTTGCGTCGAGGCTAAGCAAGTTTGCGGTCGCTAGGCATCCGTCCGATGGAGCGATGACAAAGATTTCTGAATTCGCCCTCGAGGGGCATGTATCCCTAATTAGCTAGTGAGGGTATTTTAGACTTTTGGTTGCCTCCATATAACCCAAGAGGTGAGAGGATGAAAGCTTTCTCTTGGAACCCTATAGCTCATTTTATTTTCCTATTTTCCCTAAGATTTCTATAGGACTAGCTTGAGAGCTTCATGGTGAGATCTTGTGAGAGGGAAGGATGATCGGGCGGCAAGCTAGACCTTGTATGAACCTCTTTGGTATGTATAGATGATTCGGTGTGGTTCCTCAAGGCTTGCTTGTGTTGTTCCCGTTTGTTCTTGGTGGTGATTTTCGGAGCCCTCTCTTGATGGTTTTCTTGGTGTGTTTTCGGGACCTTGATCTTGGGGATTTGGTGGGGGATGTATGTGTGAACCCTTCGTGGTTCTTTTCCCTTTGATTCCTCTCCCAAATCCGTGAGTTAAGGGGCTCGATTTTGAGGTTTTTGGTGCTCTAGGGTTAGAGGAGTTCTTGGCGGGATTTCTTCGATTCCTCTTGATTTGGCAAGTTTTGGTGGACATAAACTTGGCTATGGACTCCTCATGAGGTGTTCCTACTATCCCCAAAGTCTTGCATAAGTCCGTGGAGCTATTCGGGAGATCGGGGTTTGGATTTGGGGGTGTTGACCCGCGGGTGCTGTTCTTCCCGAGAAGCCCAGGTCACACCGGTCTGACCGGTGCCTCTCACCGGTCTGACCGGTGCCGACCCTCGTTGGGTTTTGCTCGGGAGAACATTTGGGTGAGTTATCTATCGTCCCGTGTTGTTGCTGTTTCGAGTTTGGGTCAGTTTGGAGCTCGATGGGCCTGGTTGGTGTTTTGGGGCTTTCTGGCTGGGACCGGTCTGACTGGTGTGTTGCACCAGCCTGACCGGTGTAGAGTTGTTCTGTGGAAGTCACCAGGTTTCACCAGCAGGGACCGGTCTGACCGGTGGTGCTCACCGGCTTGACCGGTGTAGGTCAGTGAGGCTCGAGTTTTGTGTTCCGCTGTGTTCTCGGGTCTGTGGGGTTGGGAGTTGGTTCCTAGGTCCAGTAGCACTCCAGTGGCTGCATGGGCTTGGCCAACTTGGGTAGTAAGTCGGAGACATGTGTTGGAAGCCGTGTTCATCTTGTTGGAGCCTCCATCTCCTTCGAGAAGATTTTTTATCGGCTTCCATTCACTCCCCCCTCTCTGGTTCGCCGTATCGGTCCTTCACTTGATTAATTGTATTGCACAACTTATGCTTGCACTAGCTTGCTAATTTAGAAAAGAGTAATCAACTAGAACTTGTGCTAAAATCTTGAAAGTAAGGACAGACCCTTTTTTACTTTTTAGCAAAAGAACCCCAGTGGCCAAAAAGCCTTTCATGTCTAGAGTTGGTGATGTAGCTGTCACCGACGGGTAAGTCTTTGCTGAGTATTAGTATACTCAGCCTTGTTGTAATTTGTTGATTTCAGGTAATGCTTTTAGTGATGTGTGGCCTGGAGCGATCCCGCCAGGCTGGGAGCTGGAGTGGGTAGAAGACGATGAATGAAGGCATCATGGCAGGCCTCTTGTGATGCTCCTCATGCCGTTTAGTTTATTTCCGCTGTTTCCAAAACTCTGAACTTTGTTATCATGTCAAGTACTTCGGTTTGTAATAATTAAACCCTTCGGGTAGATTCGGATGTTAATCATGTGTTGTACTCTGGACTCACCTTCGCGTGGGTTTTAATGCATATATGTCGATCCCTGTTGCTATGTAAGTGATTTCATCGGGTGTTAACCCGACAACTACCGAAAGGATGATACTTTATTATTGCTTAATGACCAAAGTGGATTGGTTTGAGATAGTACGGTATTTTCCTAGGCTGGTTGTCACACTTTACTTCCCTTTATTTATTTCTTCAGGAACTTAGATCTAATACCATCATCCTTGTCGATGACAAACCTGGACTTGCTTTTCTTGGCCCAATGGGTGATATTGATCCTACTGAAATGATTAACTTTGAAACTGGCCGAATCCCTTTCAAGTATGCTTCTTTGGATCTAGCTGATTGGGATAGCTGCTTTAGGTCTTGGACAGGTTATGTCAAAGGGTGGAGTGATTGGTATCGTAGAGTGTTTGTGAAGAACAGGGACTCTTGGGAGCAATATAAAATCAGTCAATGCATCACCCTATCCTTGTCTGAGATGTCTTGGAATGAATCTCATCTGATAGTCGCTTCCTATTTTTGGACCGATGCACTTAACACCTTCTTGTTTGGCCATGGGCCAATGGCTCCAACTTTGGCCGATATTCTCCTGTTGACTGGTCTAGATGTCTCTTCTTTAGATATCCTTTTCAGCAGCCGGAATGATAAACCTTCTCACCAATTAAAAACCAAGAACATAGGTGGATGGTTCAGCTATATTGTTGAGCACAAGAAAGAAGGAACTATGGGCCACAGGGAGCATGTTGCTTTTCTGAACATGTGGCTTGAGAAATTTGTCTTCTATGGCAAAACCTTTGGTCCCACTGCTAACTGTCAAGTTGCATCCCCCTTGGAAAATATCTCTTAGGTGTAGTTTACAATCTCCTTCACCAAGTGGCGGTTAGTTTATCAACCAACTCCCCAGTAGGCACTCCGGGAGGCCCCTGGTGGTTCATCAATATGTGGCTAAACCTCCATCTTCGGGATAGGTTGGAGCAAAATATTTTTAACATGACCTTCCCAGGATATCAGCCAGATGGCGTTCCGATTGTGAGGCACCAATGAATGAACTTTGGAGAGGCCGTTTCCGCTTTTCCAAGACATAAGAGAACTCCCTCTCGCATAGCAGAGCACTTCAGGAGTTTTTATCTTGGCTTCACTCCAGAATCCACCATTTGGTTTGCATATAGAGATGACGACACCTATTTTGAAACCACATTTAGCTTTGATGACATTCATAAGGATGATGAAGACAGGATTGCTTTTGTAGAAATGATCAAGCCAGGGTTTCTACCTAAGACTGCCACTGGGGAGGGTATGGATAAATCCACTCTTGCTCATACCCAAATCCAAATAATTATTATCCACTTCTTACCCTCCCCAATCCCACCCATACCCAATGGATAATTAGTTTTGTACTAGATTATATACATACCCAATGGATTATTTGTACCCTCCCCACACCCACCCTACCCATTTCTTCAATGGATAATTATTTTCTACCCATACCCTCCCCATTTGAGATGGGTGTGGATTTGAATGTGGATAGTGGATAAAAACAACAGGCCTATTTCTACCTTCTTGTGTCTTTGGAAAGGATCAATCGGACACCTATGAATTTTATAACCCTTCAGTGTGTGCTCGTCAGCTGGGGTTTGGACAATTGTCGATTGGCTTTTACTTTTCTGACTTGATTAAACCACCAGAGATCATTCCTAGTGGTACTTCTTATCAGCGTCTCTTGGATCGCGTTCCTGACTCTGCTACCGTTGATCTTGATTCTTGGAGATTCTCTGGCTTCTCTTCTCCTCTATTCAATATCTGGTGGGCAGAATGGTGTGATCATCTCTTCTGTATTTCTCCAAGGATCTATTGTGAGAAGTAGGACCCTGCATATCATGCATCGGCCGATGAGGTAGCTCCCTTTTGATTAGTTTATGTCTTTGCTCAATTGTGTTGCTGACTATTGTATCCTTTTTTCAACCTGAAACTACAGATCCTCCTGCTATCAGTAAAAGTGGCAAGCCGATTCAATATTGGCCACCAAGGCGAGCTCTGTATATTGGCTACAATGTTCGTTCGATCTCTTCAGTCATGCAGGGCCCCAAGATCAATCGTCCCCCAGACAACCTACCTCTGTCGACCATCAAAAGGAAAGACATGCCTCAAAAAGTTCTCACCCGTAGAACAAAGAAGAAGAAGATTGACATTGTGGTTGTTAGCATTCCTGACATGGCTAGAAAGTTGGCAAGTGCTTTTGAGGTATGACTCCTTTTAACCTTTCCTTTTTCCCTTTGTATTTCTTAATAATCATCTTTTCTGCAGTCTTCAGGCCTGATTGGTCGGCCAGTACAAACCAATATTGTTGGTTCTTATCAGGGTTCGGTATTAGAGCCAATTCAAGAAGTTGCATCTGATGATACTCCGGTTGAGCCATCTGAGCAACCTGAACTAGATGAAGTCACGAAGAATCCAGCTGCTTCTCATACGGAGAAAACTCCAAATGAGGTGACAAAAAATCTTTAGTCATCCCTGACCTTTGTTTATTTTCTGAATTTTTGTTTCTTGTTTAGGATGTTGATGATACATTGGTTGAGACTCAAGATGTACCTCGGGATGGCCCCCAACCAACAACTTGTGATCAACCTCAATCACCGATTATTGAAATTCCTGAACTAGAATCGGCTGAAAACCTAAATGTTCAGACATAGGCGACACCTTCTGCTGCAGAGGTAAACTTTTTGATGTTCTTTAGACTTTTCCTTCCATCCGTTTGCTTATTCTTGTTTTCTTTGTAGGTTCCACCAATCTTGCCTCTTGTTTAGGGCGCATCGGCAGTTACTCTCCCAGATGACGTGAAAGCTAGACTGATCAAGGTGCTTCCATTATTGAACCAGACATTGAGCCGATCAGGACTATCTTCAAATAGATCCAAAGACGATCAAGACTTTTGCAATCAGCTAATAGCTCGAAACTCAATTGGCCGATAGGCTCGATGTGACAATCGGCTTGCACAACTCTTCATGTTCTTAGGTGACCAGTCCGTCGGCTGTTGTGATTCCGTGCCCAAGCTTCCCTTTATCTTCAATGAACTGATCCATTAAATCTTGTCATCAGAGCCGACTGCTTGAACCGGCTTTAGTCCAAAATCGGACACTTTGAGATATTTGGTATCCCATGCTTTTCCAGATATGCAGCTTACATGATCATAGGTCCATCCCTGTGCTTCCTTAGCTCCCACTGTCAAGGAGGTTTCTCCTTGGACCACCTCCGTTGAATCTTCGATCCATTAGATGATTCATTGGTGCATTGTAGATGCTATGCAGCAGTTGGCATGTATCCAATCCCGACCCAGCAGTAGATTATAAGATCCCCTCCCTTTAATGATAAAGAAAGTTGTTGGAAGGGTTTTACTGCCGATGGTGAGCTCCACATAGATTGCTCCTTGAGTCGGAGAGACATTTCCTTCGAACTCCACCAGCATCATGTCGGTTTGGGTCAAATATTCATCAGACTTCCCAATCTTGCATAGCATGGTGTATGGCATCAGGTTGATTACTGCTCCTCCATCCACAAGCATCCTGGTGACTGGTTTCCCATTGATAAAGCCTTTCAGAAATAATGCCTTCAGATGTTATCTTTTCTCATCTTCTGGTTTCTCAAAGATAGCTTGTGTAGGTTCCAGTGTTAACTGAGCCATGCCACGTTTCTCATCGGACACGTCCAAATCAGGAGCCATGAACTCTTTTGGTAGAAGGACAACCATATTTATGTCAGCTTGTGGTTTATCATCCTTCCCATCGTCAGCCTTAGGCTTTGGACGCCATACTTTAGACCGAACCTTCTTCTTGTCCAGCACGTGTCTCTCTGCTTCTTCTTGTTGTTGTTCTAGCTGGCTTAGGCGCTGGACTCTCCTTTCCTGGTATTTGGTCAAGCCATCTGGACACCATTGTGGATTGGGCTTCTTGTATGATTGGCTTGATCCTTCATCACCCAATTGTATTGTGTGTCGACGTTTAGGAGCTCGGCACATGATATCTTCATCAGGGGCTAGAGACTCTGCCATCTCTTCTAGCCGATCGTTTGACCTTTCATTGACTCAGCCTCCCAACGATCATGAACGTTGGCCTTGCCCCCCAACCGATCGTAGACGCTGGCCTTGCCCCCAGCCGTTGATGAACTGGGATCCGTTGATTGTTGAATTAGCGGTGATCCTCAATCATAGGCCTTCTGTCATTGAACCAAACCCTCTTAGAGGAGTTGCTATTGTTGTAGGCCCCATTGCACTCTGGACAATTCTCTGCCGTCAACAGTTTGATCCCTTCTTCCCAGCAGTACTTGAAGAATGGACATCTTCAATGTCCTTTGTTGCGTCGAGCCCACTCTTCTCTTTCTCTTGCTTTCTCCTACTGACGCTGGAACTTATTGATCAGCATCTGAGGCGTGACAGGTCATTGTGGCTTCATATCTTCTTCTCCAATCAGCAACCCTTTTCCTTTGACATCAGCAGCGGTTGCTTGTACCTTGGGATCAACAACTCTTTTCTTTTGAGGCGATTCAGATGTCAGCAGCTTAACACGTGTTGACGGTGAATTTCCATCAACCTAGCCATGAGTTTACCTTCGGTGTTGTCTTAACCATTGGTACTAACCCCCTTGGTATAACAAGTTCGTTCGTGCATGTTGGTTTTGGAGTTTGATGTTTATGCAGGAATTTAGCATTGAAAGCAAGACTTCTGTCGGTGTTTTGGACCGGCAACCTACTGCGGGGAGTACCCGAAGTAGATGAATGTGACTCGCCGAGATCGGTAACTCGAAGGAAGAGGCACGCGACACACAATTTAGACAGGTTCGGGCCGCGAGGTGCGTAATACCCTACGTCCTGTATGTTGCGTAGCTCTGGATTGATAGGGCACGATTACAAGATGGTGCAATAGTGCGCCGTGGGTTGTAGGGGATTGAGATGCGATGCTAGAGATCGGTCCCTGCCTCGCCTTATATAGTCCGGGAGGCAGGGTTACAAGTCGGAGTAGGGCAGGAGTACTAGTCGAGTACGTCTAGGAGACCTCTACACAGTGCGGAACGTGTACGAGTCCTAACCGAGTACTACTCCTTTCTTGTCCTTGTGCTCCACGCCTTCAGATGCCGTGTAGCGCAAGCCGGTAGTCCCGGGGGCCCACCGAGTAGTCGGTCCCGGTACCCACCGAGGTAGTGGGCCCGGGGAGGTCCATACGACAAGCCCCCGAGTACTTTGTAGTCGAGAAGGATAGCTTCAAGTAGTCTTGACGGCCTCAACAAGTAGACCTCAAGCGTCCCTGAGTGCTACAAGTCAAAAGTCCTCAAGAGTAGTCGAAGCATCCCGAGGCCGGAATGTACTCCGGTCGATGTTTGAGCAATCTTGAAGTCTTCTCGAGTAGTCCCAAGCGTCCTTGAAATCGCCTTCGAAGGTCTTCAAAAATGCCTGCCTTGTCTTGAAGCCGGAGCCGTCAAGAGGATGCGATTTGCAGATCCGCAATCCACGTGGAGTAGCCCCCGAGCCTCGAGCCGCGGGCTCTGGCTGAGGTCCTATCCGAAGTCTTGGCGAGAAAATCCCAAAAAATCCGGAGAGAAAAAACCGAAGGACACGTGGCACGGAGCCCCCGAGCCTTGAGTCGAGTACTTCCTCTCGAATTGAAGGGTCTTCTTTGGAGAATGTGTCCTGAGATGCTCTTGAGACTAGCCGCGTCCCAGGTAGTCGGGTAGAAGTAGCCGAGCCCCCGAGATGAGGCGCGTCGACTAGTGGAATGCGAAGAGTCACGCGCAGCCGCTGAGTCAGCCATGCGTGGACTTATTCAGCCGCCCGTTATGGAGGCGTTTTGGCTTATAAATACAAGCCGAAACCCTTAGGGTTTTTCACCCAAGTGAGCCGCAGTCATTCGCCACTTGAATCTTGAAGTAGATCCACCCCAGCGAGCGCCGCCGCTGTGGTAGATCCGAGCGCATCGCCACCCGAAAGCTGTAGGGTAGCCCCCGAGCGGATGCGAGTGAAGACTCCCTGTTCTTGGAGGATGAAGCCGTCCCCGTCGAAGACGTCGAAGGCCGGCGGGAAGAAGAGGAGCCATGCGAGAGGCCGCCGCGGCGGCACCGGAGCGGCGCCGCCCACATCTCCACCGCGCACTGACCCGAGCCGCGAGTGGAAAAAGTCGAAGGTGAAGACCGAAGACTTGCTGACCCTGTTGAACAGCGGGTTCATCAGGGAGAAGGAGATCGATATGTGGAGATCCGCCGCAGGAGATCCCTATCCAATGGAGAAAGCGCAAGACGAGATCCCGATGTTCTCGCGCTTCGTGGAGCGCGGGCTTGCGCTCCCAGCGAGCGATTTCTTCAAGGGGCTTCTCAGGTACTATGGCATCGAGTACCTCAACTTGAACCCCAACGAATATTCCACACTTCTGTCTTCGTCCATTTCTGCGAAGCATTCTTGGGGATCAAGCCACACTGGGTTCTCTTCCGGAAATTCTTCCGCGTGAAGCCGCAGCCCAGCGCCTCCAACCCCAGAGTAGTCGGAGGGGCCGGGATCCAGTTGAGGGAAGATGCCGCTGAGCAGTACCTGGCGTACAAGCTCGTGGACTCCAACACGGACTGGAAGACGAGGTGGTTCTACACCACGAACCACCATCCCGAGCTGCCGAAGCCGAGCGGACGGCAGCCCAAGCATCAAGAGTGGTGGAACACGGAGCCCACCATGCAAGAGGGGATCCGGCTCCGGAGTTGCGGCACGCATCAAGACCCCGCGAGATGCGGGAGCGAGGGCCGAACATGTGGCCTTCAGTTTCATGAAGCGCCGGATCCAGCCGCTGTCAGCGCGGGATACGATGGGCTTCGAGTACACCGGCGACGACGACACGTCGCGGATGCCGGGGGGCGAAATAGAGGACAACGACATCATCGAGAGGTTGTCGAGGATCTTCAAGGACATGCCGGAGTACACGGCGTGCCCTGTCGAAGAGTACTCCGCCGCGCGGCCGCCCAACGAGGTAAGTAGCCGTACCCGCCCCGTCGAGTAGTAGGCACTTGTAGCAGAGTTGCTGACGCCTTTGTGTCTTTTGCGCAGGATGATGTGAAGCGGTTTGTCTCCGAGCCGCAGCCACCACCGAGCGGAATTGAGATTCCAACGGTGGAGAAGGTGAAGGAGCGCCGAGTAGTCGGAGACGACGATGATCCCGTCATCGTGGAGGATACCTCCGATGACGAGGAAGACGAGGAGACGCTGCAGGACCGCTTCCAGCTGCGGTCGAGGTTTAGCCGTCCAGGCTTGCCTCATGTACCTCTCATCCAAGACCCTCCGGCTAGCCTGGAGGCTAGCCTTGCCGCGCCGCCGAGGAAGCCGCGCAACCCCGCCAAGAAGCGGGTGGCCAAGAAGATGAAGATCTCAGAGACCACGCCTCCAGAGGTAAGTCATCTTGAGCAAAGTAGTCGAGTACCCAGTTGATCGAGTACGGTGCTGACGAGTAGTCGTCCTTGTGTGCAGGAGAGGCCGCCAACAGAGCCCGTGGAGGAGGGCGATGAGGGCACGTGGCCTACAGTGGGGGAGCCGGCTGGAAGCCGAAGTCCAGCCCCCACTGTCGAGGAACTTCTGGCGCAGCTGGGGCGCCAGCCCCCTACCCCAGAAGGGAGCAGAGTACCCGCGGCCGCCGCCGTTGAAGAGGTGGAAGCCGCCGGATCGCAGAAAACTTCTGCGCCGGCCGCCGCCGCCGTGGGGGAGGCGGTAGACGGAGAGGCGGAGGAAGAAACGCCCGCCGAGGGTGGACTGGTCGATATCGCCAGCATCCTCGGTGCTCCGGCCGTGACTATCGTTCGGTCGAGCTTGTAAGTACCACGCTTTCTTCAGTAGTACTCATTAGAGTAGTCGATCTTGTCTGACGATCCTCTGTGGATACTTGTGCAGAAAATCCACGGACTTGAGCTGGGACGGGGAGGAGCCCGCGGCAGCGAGGCGGAGAGGAAGCCGCGCCGCCGGTCGAGGAGCCCGCTCCCGGAGGCCCAAGCCGCGACCGAGCCCCCGGTGCCCGCCGAAGCGCCGCCGCCGCAGGCGGTCGTAGTCGAAGGTGAGTACTCCTCCTGAAGCTATAGAGCCCCAAAAAGAGTAGTCGTAGATGCTGATGCGCGTGCTCCTTGGCGACGGCGCCGAAGGGGGTGACATCCCTGCAGGGGTGCCCATGCAGGAGTTGACACCGAAGCCCCGAGGAGGCGCGGTAGAAGCCCCCCGAGCCCATGGGGGGAAACCGTCGAGAAGTCCGCCGAGGGGGAGGCGGCTACCACGTCGCCGGGGGGTTGCCCCGGAGGTGGCGATCCGATCCCCGGAGATCCAAGACGCGGAGCCTATCCGCTCGGCGCCGATGGCGGAGGCTACAACGAGTAGCCGTGGCGGGATCGAGCTGTTTGCCGACGATCTCGTCGAACCGGCGGTGTTGGCGCAGCACTTGGAGGCGATGCGGCGAGCCGAACAGTGGATGAAGGTACGTAGCCGTTGCCTCCCGAGTAGTCAATCCTTTGCGTTGAGTACTCTGCTTGACTTGTACTTGTCTTGTGTAGGACGTCGCGGGACGATCCCGCGAGAAGTCGAATCTACTGCAGGGCTTCGGCGACACAGTACTGCGAGCTGAAGCCCTGGAGGAGCAGCTCATGAAGTCGAGGAAACATGCGGCCGTCATGCAGTCGAAGCTTGACGCCGCCTTCGCCAAGTACCACAACGATGTGATGGACTTGCAGGCGAAGAGCGACGAGCTGGTGCGGAAGAACAAGGGTCTCCGCAACAAGAATAAAGGTATGTCTCTTGACTTGTCGGGTACTTGTTGGGAGTCATCAAGCTCTGACCCGTTTTTGTGTTCCCGGTCTTTGCGAGCTCGAAGGCCGGGTGGAGCGACCGAAAGGCTCGGAGATCGGCATGAAGAATCTCTTCTACGGGAGCGAGAAGCTCGCCGGTACTTGAACTCGACTACAAGGAGTTGGCCTTCGAGTGCGAGAAGCACATGGAGTTGCGAATTGCTTCGACCAGGGATCTTGTCAATCGCCACAAATCCTTGCGAAGTTGAACGAGGACTGTGAGGCGCTCCGGGCCCAGCTGAAGGACCTTGAAGAGGCTGCCCTCCCGATCGCGAGGCTCCTGGTGCCGCACCCAGGTGGCCCCAAGATTGCTCCGTTGGCGGATCGACTTCGTGAGGCGCCAAGCCGGCTGGCCGCCTACGTGAAGCATATGGCCAAGTCGATCCCGAAGCAGGTGCTGGCCTTCATGAAGTCGTATTTCCCGAAGGCCCCGGTGGAGGTAGTCGCCGGCGGGGTAGCCGCCAACCGCTGCTCGGATGAGCGATACGCGAGTTGCGGAGCGAGATGGCTCCCATCGCGGAGCAGGTAGCCGATAAGTTGAACCTCCAGTAGCCCTGCATAGATAGCTAGTAGCCGTAGCTGCATAGGAAACAGTTGTAATGAACTTTTTCATATATCAATGAAATGTGATGTTCCATCAATGAGTACTCGTAGCCGCGATCTCAGAGTGCGGAGCGCCCATCGTGGAGTAGGTGCGAGTAGTGGTACTCGGCTTAGTAGTCCCGTCGCAGGGAGTAGACAGTAAAGAAGTTGATGAATAATCAAACTTTATTGCGAAGAAGTACACCCGGGGTGGCCGGGGCCGTAATTACAAGTAGTCGCCCGGACCCGAAGGCCGCTTACGGTCGAGTAGTACCGGAGCGGGTGGCCGCTTACGGTGGGTGATCCGTAGGTAGCCGTGTAGGCCGGACCGCGGATCCGTAGGTAGCCGTGGGGCCGGATCTTGGAGTGTGGTCTCTTGATAGACCGTCGCTAGAGTCCTTGACGCTCGTCGCGACCCGTGTCCGTAAGTAGCCGCACGGGCTGGACCTGGAGGAGAGTAGTCCGGAGACTTGGAGCCAGGACCCGTGGGGTCGCTTGCGGCAAGGGGTGTTGAAGTAGTCGTGTAGACTTGAAACCCGGGGTAGTCGAACAAACTAGGCGTAGAATCGACAGAGTTGGTCGACGTTCCACGAGTTGTTGACTTCTTCGCCTTCAAGTGTTTGGAGGCGGTAGGAGCCTGGCCCGGTCACCTTAGCCACGGTGAAGGGGCCTTCCCGAGGGGAGCCGAGCTTGTGAAGTCCTTCCGTGTTCTGGATACGACGGAGGACAAGATCCCCAACGTTGAAGGAGCGTTCCTTGACGTTGCGATCGTGGTAGCGTCGGATACCCTCCAGGTACCTTGCTGATTGGACGAGGGCGGCGCAGCGAGCTTCTTCGAGGGGGTTCGTCGATATCAACTCGTCTGTCTGTCTTCCGAGACGCCTTCGTCGTAGTGCTCCACTGCTGGCGAGTTCCATATGACATCGGCAGGGAGGATGGCTTCGGAGCCGTAGACCAGGAAGTAGGGGGATTGCCCCGTTGGCTTGGATGGTTGAGTCCGCAGCCCCCAGAGTGCGTTGGGTAGTTCCTTGATCCACTTGCCCCCTTTTTGAGTTAGCAGTGTCGTGTAGCCGCTTCTTGAGGGCGTCGAGCACCATCCCATTGGCACGCTCGACTTGTCCGTTGGCCCGTGGATGGGCGACGGAGACGTATCGGACGTCGATCCCGCTGTTCTCGCGGTACTCCCCGGGCGGTGGTTGTTGAAGTTGGACCCCGGTGTCCGTGATGATGCGGTGGGGTAGCCCGTAGCGGTGTACGAGTTCATCCAGGGAAGTCGAGTACTCTGTCGCCTTTGGGGCATGTGACCGGCTTGACCTCGATCCACTTGGTGAACTTGTCGATAGCCACCGGTACCACGTTGAATCCTCACCGGCGCGGTTGGTAGTGGCCCAATCATGTCGAGCCCCCGGCGGGCAAAGGGCCGGGTTGGCGGTATGGTGACTAGCTTGTAGGCGGGGACGTGTTGCTTTGCTTGGCGAAGAACCGACATCCTTGGCACCTTCGACGAGTTCTTCGGCATCGCCCGGAGCCGTGGGCCGGTCGAAGGCTCGCGGAAGGCCTTGCCGACCGGCGTACGTGAGGACGCGTGGTTGCCGCGAACGCCCTTGTGGATCTCCTCCAAGATGTCCTTGCCTTCTTCACGAGGTACGCACTTCATGAGTACTCCGGAAGATGCGCCCCGCTTATAAAGCTTGTCGCCGACGAGGACGTAAGACTTGGCGCGGCGGATGAGTTGCTCGGGCTGCGTTCTTGTCGGAGGGGGACCTTCGCTCGCCGAGGTAGTCGATGAAGGGTTGCCTCCGGTCCACGTCGATCATCATGACCTCTGCCCGTCGGTTGATGAGCGGGGCGGTGGTCGGTGGCGCCGGCTCCGGGATGGATGGCGCGTGAAGCTCATGGACGAAGACGCCCGCGGTACTTGGGCGCGGGTGGATCCAAGCTTCGAGAGGACGTCCGCCCGCAACGTTGTTGTCGCGGACGATGTGATGGAACTCGAGACCGTAGAACTTGTTCTCGAGCTTGCGGACTTCTAAGCGATAGGCGTCCATGTTCTCCTTGTTGCGGTCCCGGGACTTATTGACTTGGTTGATGACCCGCTGCGGAGTCGCCGTAGACTAGTAGCCGCTTGATGCCAAGTGAAGCCGCGAGGGCGGAGCCCGTGCGGGGAGGGCTTCGTACTCGGCTTCGTTATTTGAGACCTTCCGAGAAGATCCGCGGGACGTACTTGAGTTGTTCGCCCGTTGGAGAGATCGGGGGTACCCCTGCGCTGCGCCCTCGAGGTTGAGTGAGCCGTCAAAGTACATCACCCAATGTTGCGGTCGCACGGTGGGAGTGGGTAGTTGATTCTCCCGCCACTGCGCCATGAAGTCGACTAGAGCTTGCGACTTGATGGGCGTGCGTGGCTTGAAGTCGATGGTGAGGGCGCCGAGCTCGACGGCCCATTTGGAGATCCTTCCGGTGGCGTGCGGGTTCCTCGGGATGTCGCCGAGCGGGTAGTCGGTGACGACGGAAACCGAGTACTCACGGAAGTAGTGTCGTAGCTTCCGCGAGGTGATGAGTAGAGCGTACGGAGAAGCTTACGTACGGGCCGGTAGCGAGCTTTGGACTACGATAGAACCTCGGCCCGACGAAGTAGACCGGGCGCCGGGACCGGGTAGGCGTGGCCGTCTTCCTCGCCGCTCGACGACGATGGCGATGCGACCACGTGAGTAGTCGCGGCAAGGTAAAGCGACGGTGCTCGCCCTTGTGGGGAGCCGTGAGGACCGGTGGCTTCGACGGGAAGTCCTTGAGGCCGGGCAAGGGCTTGGTCCGCCTCTGCCGGTCCACACGAACTTCTCGTGGTGCTTGAGAAGTTTGAAGAAGGGGAGACCCCGTTCTCCCCGAGCCTCGAGATGAATGCGGTTCGGCGCCGCCATGCACCCCGTCAGCTTCTGGACGTCCTTGATGCTCGTGGGAGCTTTCATGCTGGTGATGGCGGAGATCTTCTCGGGGTTGGCTTCAATGCCGCGCTGGCTGATGATGAAGCCGAGTAGTTTACCCGAAGGTACGCCGAAGACGCACTTGTTCGGGTTGAGCTTCCAGCGGTACTCGCGCAGTGATGCGAAGGTCTGTTCAAGGTCGTCGATGAGGGTACTGGAGTCCCTGGTTTTGACAACCACGTCATCCACGTAGGCCTCGACGTTCTTGTTGAGTTGCCGCTTGAAGCGAGCTGGATGGCCCGTTGGTAGGTAGCGCGGCGTTCTTCAACCCGAATGACATGGTCGTGTAGCGATGCGCGCCAAACGGGGTGATGAACGCGGTCTTCTCTTGGTCCTCTTCCTTGATTGCGATCCGGTGGTACCGGAGTAGCGATCGAGGAAGCGAGTAGGTCGCGGCCCGCCGTGGAGTCGATGACTTGATCAATCCGCGGCAACCCGAAGGGGTCCTTGGGGCAGTGCTTGTTGAGGTCGGTGTAGTCGACACACATCCTCCACTCGTTCGAGTTCTTCTTGCGGACGAGGACGGGGTTGGCGAGCCACTCAGGATGGAAAACTTCTCTGATGAAGCCGGCAGCGAGTAGCTTGGCGAGCTCCTTCTTGATGGCATCCCGTCTGTCGTCGGCGAAGCGTCGGAGGTGTTGTCGCTTAGGGGTGGCCTTTGGGTCGACGTTGAGGCAGTGCTCGATCGGCTCCACGGGCACTCTCGGCATGTCCGTCGGCTTCCACGCGAAGATGTCGCGGTTAGCCCGAAGGAAGGCGATGAGCGCGTCTTCCTATTTGGGGTCGAGGCCGGCCCCGATGGTGGTGGTCTTGGTGGGGTCGCACATTCCGAGGGTCGACCGAGCTTGGTGGAGCACCTCCTCGGGTGGCCGAGGCTTGTTGGCGGCTTGTCGGACTTCTGCGGGATGTCGAGGTTCGCTTGTGGCAAGCTTCTTCGACGCGGCGTAGACTTCCATCATCGGGGTGGGTGCTTGATTTGTTGAAGCGATCACCACGGCCTCTGTATCGCAGTCGTGAGAGATCTTCAAGTCACCTTGGAGGGAGAGTACGCCAGCTGGACTTGGCATCTTGAGTACCAAGTACGTGTAGTGGGGCACCGCCATGAACTTGGCGATGGCCGGCCTGCCGAGGATGGCATGGTAGGAAGTCTCGATATCCGCGACCTCGAACTTGATGTACTCGGCGCGGTAGTTGTCGCGAGACGCCCCGAAGGTAACGGCGGTACCACCGAGCCCAGTGGGATAGCCGCGTTGCTCGGGACGATGCCGTAGAAAGGCATGCTTGCTCTTGTCGAGCATGGGGGTGACGTCAAGGTTCATCTTCTTCGAGTCTTGGTGAAGAGGACGTTGAGCCCGCTTCCGCCGTCGATGAGCACCTTGTTGAGCTTAGAGCCCGCCCTTTGTTGGTTTCGGGACGAGAGGGAAACGTCTGGTTCGGAGAAGCCTGGTCCATTGGTCGCGCGGGAGAAGGTGATGGGTGTCTCGACCACACGAGAGGGGTCATAACCGGCCGGTTCAATGGACATTACTTCACGGCGAGTAGCCTTCTGTTCCCGCTCTTTGGGTAGTCCGCGAAGAGGACGTTGACGGTCTTCTCGGGTTCTGGAAGTCGTCGCCGTCCTTCTTCTTGTTCTTCGATCGTGAGGGTGCGGTGGCTCCGGCGTATCCTTAAGTGCATGCAGAGCCGGTAGCCTTTGCTCGGTGGTGTGATTGCCGTTTGGATGCCACGGGCACTTCTCCTTCAGCAGGTCTTTGAACCCGCCGGAGTTCTTCTTCGAGTTCCCTTTCGGAGGACGGCGGATAGCCGCGACGGTATTGTCTGGCTTGCGCTTGCGATTAGAACCCGAGAAGTTGTTGTTGTTGTTGTTGTTGTTGCGGCCGCCTTGGTTTGGATTCTTTGTTACGCCGCCACCTTGGTTCTGCTTGGACTTGCCGCGGATAGCGTCGTACTTGGCGTTGGCCTTGTCCTCTTCATCCGCCCAGGACGTGATCATGTCCTTGAGGTGGGGAATGGGCGAGGGCGGCGGCGACCGAAGTCCTCGAAGGTGCGGCGATGGTAGAGCCCGTCCTGGAAGAGGTCGATGACCTCCTTGTCGGTGACGTCCACGATGGTAGCGCGCTTGTCGAAAAAGCGGCGCATGTACTTGCGGAGGGTCTCGCCTTGTTCTGCTTGATCATGGCGAGGTCCATGCGAGTACCGAACGGCCCATGGCGCCGCCGAAGTTGCTTGTGGTTGCTCCTTCGGTGGTCCCACTTGTCGATTGAGTGCTTGTCCGGCGACTCGAGCCACGTGAGTGGGGGCTTGGTCCCGAGCGAAGGGGAAGTAGAGGCACTTGGTGTCGCCGTTGCCGCCGGCGTTCTCGATGGAGAGAGCGTAGCATCGGAGCCCTTTGGATAGGATCTGCTCGCGTCGTGCTCGGTGATCCCCAAAGGCTTGAACTTGTCGGGGAGGAGCGAGGTTGCGGCCGGGGTGAGAAGGCGGGGGAAGCCGTCGCCTTCGGCGGCGGTCGTCGACTTCTTTTGCCGTAGTTCATCAATTCTGCGGCAAGCATCGTACCCGCCGTGGGAGGCACGGAGGCGTGGGCGTGCGCGTGGCCGCGGCCGCCGCGGGCGCCGCCGCCTCCCGGCTTTCTTGTTGGCTCCATGGTTGGAGGCTGCCGCCGTCCTTGCCGCCTCCGTCGGGGTCGTTGCCGCCGCCGCCGGCGGGGGCACGGTGGGGGGCGACTTCTCGGTTGACGTTGTCTGCCCGTGAGGGTCCGCCCGGCGGTGGAGCGTCGGCGATTTGGATCGGGCGGGATGTCGCCCGGGTACGGTTGGGGCCGGGGTCGGCCTTGCGACTAGTAGCTTCGTTGTCGCGAGGCTTGGGCGGGGGAGGTTGGGCGACTCTCTTGTCGACCCGCATGAAGTAGGCTTCTTCGGCGAGCTTGGCAATGACCTCCCCGGCTCGTATGCCCCGAGCACGGCGTGCGATCGGCGTGATCGACATGAGGCATTGCTCGGGAGTGGTGTGGACTGCTGCTCTCAAGCGCCGAGAGCTTCCGCAAGGTTGCGGATAGGAAGGTTGTCTACGAGCCGCCGGCGTCGTTCGTTGCGCTTCCTGTTGCGTTCGCGCCGGGTGTCCCTGTTGGCGTCGGTCTCGTCGCGGGGGCATCGACGGACCGGCTCGTACGCGGAGATGTCCTCCAAGTACTTGTCTGCGGCCGTGCCTGAGGTTCCCGGGGTGTCGCCGGCAGCCATGAAGACTTGACGATCAGGCGTACCCAAGCTTGGCTCAGAAGGTGCCACCTCAGTTGGTGTGTTTGAGTCAGCTTGGGCTAGTGGCGTTCCCTCCTGGAACGGTAGCGAGTCGATGTAGGCGACGTAGCGTGAGTCCTCCTTTGTCAGCTCAGCGGGCTTGCGGTACGGCCGCGTAGACGTATCTTCGGCCGGCGTCGATCTTATAACCGGCCCGGAGGCCGGCCCGACAAGGGAAGCTCGGAGGAGTCATCTTCGGACTCGGGCTCCTCGGGGGTCCGACCCGAAGTCGAACTCGTAGTCGGGTTCGAGTAGAACTCGGAGAGAGGGGTTGAAGTCCGAGACGTGGTTGGGGACGGCGTCGGAGTCCGAGTTGTACTCGGTTGCGGGCTCCTTGCGGCCGACGTGGTGCGAAGCCTCCGTGCGGGCCGGCCGAGAACGCGAGGGCCACGCGCGGAGCGGTGGCACACGAGAGAGGGACCGCTGTGATGGGCGAGGAGCCGGCTCGCATGCGATGGCCCATGGCGACGTCGGGTTCGAGTTGGAGATGGACTCGAGCTCGAAGTCAGCGTGGAGGTTGGAGAGCGAAATTTCGCCGAATTTGCGGCCGAGCTTGCCGTGACGACTTCGGGAAGCGTCCAGACAAGGCTGTCCTCGAGTCGGGTTGCATGATCAAGCGGCGGCCCGGAAGGAGCCCGCGCCATCGGCGGTGCGGACCCGGGCGCCGAAGACGAAGGTGTCGCCGCGGTTGAAGGCGACGGTTGGCTTGATGTGAACGGAAGCCGTCGAGTTCGCCATGTGATCTCGAGCGAGAGCCCCTACCGGCGCGCCGGTGTCGGTGTTTTGGACCGGCAACCTCTTGCGGGGAGTACCCGAAGTAGATGAATGTGACTCGCCGAGATCGGTAACTCGAAGGAAGAGGCACGCGACACACAATTTAGACGAGGTTCGGGCCGCGAGGTGCGTAATACCCTACGTCTTTGTCTTTGCGTAGCTACGGATTGATAGGGCACGATTACAAGATGGTGCAATAGTGCGCCGTGGGTTGTAGGGGATTGAGATGCGATGCTAGAGATCGGTCCCTGCCTCGCCTTATATAGTCGGGAGGCGAGGGTTACAAGTCGGAGTAGGGCGGGGAGTACTAGTCGAGTACGTCTAGGAGACCTCTACACAGTGCGGAACGTGTACAGAGTCCTAACCGAGTACTACTCCTTTGCTGTCCTTGTGCTCCACGCCTTCAGATGTCGTGTAGCGCAAGCCGGGTAGTCCCAGGGGCCCACCGAGTAGTCGGTCCTGGTACCCACCGAGGTAGTGGGCCCAGGGAGGTCCATACGACAACTTCCGAATAAATTTAATCAAGCACCTCGTGACAAGACCTTGAAGCCCGGTACAACTCAAGCAATGATGTGAACATGACTCCAAGAAGCCCAAGGACCAACTTGTGAAGATGGAAAACTCCGAGGACCTGAACAGAAAATGTTGAATCTTGCGGGAATAGGAGCTTCATCTAAACAGAGGAGGAACTGACTTCAAGGGCCCACATGCAGAAGAGAGAAACTTCTAGAAGACACGGGAAGCATCACCGAGGAAGGTGGCCACGAGATGGGCCAGAATGGGCCTAGGCCGGCCGGCCCAAGACGACCGGCCCAACCCATTTCTGGGTCCATTCGAGCCCCCCTTTGACCTAGCCGCCTCTCGGACTATTTATAGCCCCCTAGCCAAGAGTCATGCATCAACTCATTCGTTATTCTCCACCGAGGAGCAGAGAAGAGAGGGACATCATTCCGGAGAGGAGATGGTCGAGCTAGTTGTCTAGGGTTTCCCTAGCCGACGTGGGAACTTTGCAAGGAAGACCACGTCGGAGTTCCAGGAGCTAGGAGCAAGATCAAGGTAGGATCCTGGTGGTGATCTTGTTTATGTATACTATGTTGAATTATCAAGTTGCAATCCGATTTCTAGCAACCAAGTGCTTCTTCTACGACTTTGATTTCGATTGGCTTTCCTTATTTTAAGATCTATTATCGAGATAGATCATAAAGTGTGTTCTTGTAGCCGTGGTGGCTATAGGTGCATGCCTAACCTTCCAAGAGATTTCAACCTGTCCATTGGACTTGCCTTAGGCTAACCCGCACGAATAGGAGTGTGTTGTGACAGAACAGTGGCCCCAAAAGGTGGGCGTCTTTGGAGTTGGACGGGAAGCCGTGGTTTAAAGATGTTTTTAATGAGATTCAACTTGGCTATTTCTTCTTTGTTTGGAACTTCCACAAAAGCTTGATCCAATCTCTCTTGATTGGTTTTACCTATCCCTCTCTATCTCTTACTACCTCTGGTTTTCATAGATTAGATTCGTTCTTTTTGATGTTCTTTAGATTAGATGCAAAAGCACTCCCTTTGAAGATCTAAGTGTTCTCAGCTTTAGTAGATAGGTTCTTTCATCACACATTTGTTCCACAGATTCGATACCTAGGGTGCACACTTGAGGGAAGAAGGGTCCCTTGGCTACGACAGAGGACTTGTCCGCTTGCAAGTCCAAACGAAATTGGATACTCATATACACCGTCAACAACACGTGACATGCCTTTGCTAAACACTTCAACTGTATTAGTTGGGAAGGGGTGCTGATCAATCTTCATCGACTTTTCAGCTTTGGTAGGGGTTTCAAACTTGAGTTTACCTTGCTCAATAGCTAATTGGATCTGCTGCCTGAAGATCTTGCAATTGTTGATGTCGTGAGACGTTGCATTGTGCCACTTGCAATACTTCATTCTCTTGATCTCTTCTGCAGACAGTATGGTGTGGAATTGGGAAAGTTTAATCTGTCCTTGCTGAAGCAACAAATCAAATATCTTATCGGCCTTAGTGATATCAAAGCCGAATTTTTCTGATTCCTTCTTACCAAAAGGACAAGACACTGTCTTCTTGCCTTTGACCCATTCTGCAAGCCCTACCACGTTATCTTCGTCTTCTGAGTCAGAGTAATCTACATAAGAGACCTTCCTTTGAAAGTTCCTTTAGGCTAATAGGATTTTGCAGTTTCCTGACTCATCCCACTGACCCATTGGCTGAGACTCTCGAAGTCATGTGATGCATATTTTTCCCTCAAGGTTGGCAAGAGACCTTGGAATGCCAACACAGCCAATTGCTTGTCTCCCAGGTTCAGACTATAGCATTTGTTTCTCACTTCCCTGAATCTCTGAATGAACCCAACAACTGTTTCATCGTTCCTTTTCTTGAGCCTGGTCAAATCAGTAATCTTCATATCATGAATGTCGGAGAAGAAATAATTGTGGAACTGCTGCTCCAGATTGGACCATTTGATAATGGAGTTGGCTGGAAGCGAAGTGAACCACGAAAAGGCTGGCCCTGATAGAGATGAAGAGAATAATCGTATCCTGAGTGCATCAATATTCCCTGCTTCTTCACATTGTATGATGAATTGAGTGATATGCTCCACCGTGGGTGTGCCATCTTGCCCAGAGAACTTAGTGAAGTCTGGCACTTTGAATCTTGGAGGGAAAGTTATTGTAAGGATGTTGGCAGGGGCAGGAGAACCCGCCAGCCCGCGAGGCCCACCTGTGAGAATCGGCAACGCGGGCTCCTGCAGAGGCCTGCGAGGTTCTAGCGGATTCTAGCAAATAAGCCTGCCAGGCCCGGTGGGTGTTAGCAGTTGGGCCTGCAAGGCCCGCATGACCTGCAATAGCCCTCACGCATCGCAGCATCCCCGACCTCCCGTCGTCGGTCGCCCGACGCACATCTGGATCGGGCCCTCGCGCCTCCCCACCGCGGCCGCCCGAGTGCCGGCGGATCCCGTCCCCACCGCGTCCCCCCCACGCCGGCGGCCGGCGCCGGCTCCCCACCGCGCCGCCCCTCCCCTCCCAACGGCGCCGCCGTCCTTCACTAACCGGCCCGGCGCCGCGACTCGACCCCCTCGCTCGGCCTCTCTTAACCCTAGCGCGTCGCGGCGGTTGCCGCCGGTCACCGTCGGCCGCGACTAGTGCGCGCGACGAAAGCGGCGGGCGGGATCGCGGCCGGGTGGCTACGGCTCACGGCCTCGCGGGCGGGCGTGCCCCCGGGCGGGCGGCTACGGCCGGGTCGGCCACGTCGTGCGTGCGCGGCGGCCGGCGGGAGACGGCGGGCGGTTGCGGGGCGCGCGCCGACCACCGGCGCGGACAAGTCAAGCGACGGTTGTGCGGAAGCAAGCTCTATCCTACATTGCTCCAAGCAGGCAAGCAATCTGCAATCAGGTACTCATGCCACATTGGCTAAGTGCCTAGCTCGAAATTTTTCTAAATTAGTATTTGACTGTTACAATTGCTTAGGGTTCAATACTTTAGCTATCATGGAATTGTTCAGTTTGCCACTTGACTTAGTCTTGCGATTGTACTTGCTCATTGACTCATTATGAATGTACAACTGTTTCTGTTGTTGAATGTCAAAATCAGGAACTAGAATCGCCTATGTATTGTACTTCTGGAAGCCTTTGTTGGTCACTTGGTGCAGGCTAATCATGGGTTCTGGAGCCTTTGTTTTCTGAGTAGTGCAAATTAAGGTGCTTGATGAATTTGGAACGAATGAGTATTATATATATTACTAGGATCGTGTCTGAGGTAGAGACTTGTTTGATTGGGCCGTGTTTTTGGCGGCAACAGACTCTCGTTATTAGATTTTCCTTTCCTGCAATGTTAATCACCAATGAGCCACTGGTTATTTATCTTGCTTTGGTGTTGGCTAAGGATAATATGTTACAACTTTGCTGTTTTTTCTCATTGTTACATCTTTTCTTTATTTGAATCATAAAAATTGTACTACGTTTTCTTTTCTACAGGTACATCTTACTTGGACATTATAAAAATTGATACCTTGAGTGATATTATTGAGGAAGATGGATTTACATGATCACTATAAATTTTGCAGGTATACCTTGATTGTTCTGTGCAGTTAGTCAGTTAGAAGCCATGATTATTGTTGTCTTGTTCATGAGCTAATGTTCTTTACATATGATTACTGGCGACTAGGATAAAGATATGGTTATTGTTCTGCTGTAAAATAACATGGTAATTATTTTGTAGTTTTGTTAAGATGATTATGAACCCTACACCGACGTCTTCTTCATCAAGTTCTCACAGGTCAACAATGCCAGGTGATTGATCTGATTGCAAACAATCCCTATCTCATAGGTCAACAAAATCGATTTGCTGGCTTTTTCCGCACTAAAAATCTACATATCCACTGGAAGCTGTAGCTATGGATACTCTGAACCAATGGTTGCTGATTAGCTTCAGCTCACATAGTCCAGTTGCTAGTGGTACAGCTAGAGCCGATCAGCTTCAACTATTGACATATTTCCTTTTAGTAGAATCTAGAATTAGCGCCTTCCATTTGAAATGTGAAATTGGTCCTCTGATCCTGCAGGTTTGCAAAGAAGAAGCTCAATGAGTTTGGTCTTCATCAGTATTGTGACTATTCTCAAGGGAAGAGATGGTGAAATCATGAGCCATGGCACTGTGAATTGTTAAATAAATAAAACACTTTTCTGAGCATGTTTCTGTCGTTCGGAGTTACAAAAGATTAGATGCCAAACTTGTGATGTAATGCTTTAAACTGTATCAGATTCTGTGTTCAGCAACTTGTAGGTTTTGAGGTCTTGTGATGTACTCGCAATGCTATTTGTAATAGTACTTCTAGAAAGTTTATTAAGCCTGTCTAGTCATAAAAGTAATATTATGGATGTTTTGTAATATAGCAGCATGCAAGCTTGCTTGTTGTTTCTGTGCTAATTTATTCAGCTCGCAGGCTCCGGCAGACAACTGCCAGCCTGCTAACTCCCCGTTAACACCAAAAAATGGTACAGGAGAAAGGCTGACTTGTGGGCCGAGCTTGGTGATGAATACCATTCGGCTGGGAAAAAACTCCTCAAAGGAATCGGTAAAGGACGCTTGCGGTCGGAAGTGCGCCATCGTTCGGCAAAGGGACTGTTTGCGCTTTTAAAAGGGAAGTTTTCGGGAATGCATGGTGACGTGGCCCGATGCAAGGAAAGAATGAGTTGATGGCTTATACGAGACGAACATTAGCGTCGGAGCATTAATTTAGACATTTAATGTTGTACTCGTAGTCGACCAGGAGTCGTGTTAGGGCAAGGGTATAAATATAAGCCCTTGATGTATGTAATATGTATCGAACAATTTCACAACAAACCGGCTTTACGCCAAATTCTCGAGTCCTTTAGTCTTGTCGTCGAGTTCTTCGAGGGGAATCATCGATCTGTCAACCTCCGTAAGTACCGGCAACCTTGTATCATGCGGTGGATTTAGACCATGATGCAAGAAGTCTTGTTACCTTGCTTAGTATCATGCGATGGATTTAAGCATGGTTCAAGAGGGTTTCTTGTTAGATCATGAGCCATGTGGTGGGCTAAGATCTAGCTTGGAGCTAGTTATCGGCTCTATTAGATTTGCAAGATCTAATAGATTCATTAAGTTATCATGTGTTGCTTTGAGTTTTTACTTTATGTTTAAATTCGTATAACACTCTTTTACCCAATTTAGATTGGTTTGGATCGGCTTTATCTTGTTTGGTGATCTTTATGTTACATGTTCATATCTTTAGCTTAATACAGCATGTGGATCATGTGTTCTTTAATAGCCGAAACCGAATTGATCTAAGTTGTCACGTGTTGCGGGTTCAAGCTTGTTGATCTTGTATGAATCTTGAAAGAATCGAGTGTCATGCAGTAGATGCAGGTTTTTGGGTTGTTTTAGAGCTAATCATCCGGTGGATTAGATTTCGATTCAATCTGATAGGTTTATCATCTTTGGCAATGTTTGTTTCTTCTCCACGGAACCCGATTCGGCTGTACAGCTGTATTCGGTTATGCTTCCATGAGTAAAACGTGTTTATAAGCTTGTTTTAAATAATGCGTGCTTTTAGCCTTCCATATTTAGATTGTATCATGTGGTGGATTAATCTCTTCGTGGTTGGTGGTGTGATTTCAAACAAGTTGTATCATGCGGTGGATTAACTTGTTTGGTTTCATGCTTGACGGGTTTGAAAGTACCTAGACATGCGGTAGACTAGTGCTTTTGGCCTATGCATGTTTGCTTATCTCATATTTATAATCATGCTTTACTTTATTTATTTTATTTGTTGTTTATAATCAAAAATTGGCCATGATCATGTGTGAGCAATGCTATTTAAACAAAGACTGATCTTTTGTCATGCTTACGTCATCCATTCGGCTATAACTTGTTTTATGTTTTAAAGCTTCCGAATGATGTTTAAATTGCTGGCAGATAGCTTGTTGTAGCTATATGTCATTTTAATTGGCTTTCTAGCCGTAAATACGGAACTGTCTGGTACCACCTAGCAAGTTCCATGTTTTATCCAACTATTTTTATTCCTTTGTCAGTTTCAGGAAAATTGACTGGCACGCTTTTCAGGATTCATCACGCGTGTTAAGCCAGCTCCTTTCGGCTTGCTGTGTGCTTGGTGTGAGGTGCCAATTTTGCGTCAACACACTTTTTGGCATGCCCAGTGGGACCCTCTAATTGATTCAAGATGCCTGATATTCAATACGTCATGGATGTCACCATTAATGACCTGTCTCCAGAGCAACAAGTGCAGTTGAAAGATGCCATTGACCAGTTTCAGCAGAAATGCCTGATGTCATTTGGCAAGAACCGAAGTGGTGTACCATACCTTAAAACTGAGATGCCAAGGGTTCTGTTACCAGGGGAACCTGATACCACAGCTGCTCAAGAGAAACAGGAGGTTTTGAATGCTTTTCGGAAAACTATTGACAACGTAATGGTCAAACATCATACTGCTTTCCTGAATATGTTCAAGCAGATGATGGTTGGGGTATTTGGCCCAGGCATGGAGAGGATGCTTAGTCGAGTATCCCCTCACACATCTTCTGCAGAGGTTGGAGAGACTAGTTCTGCTCAGCTAGCTCGAGACGCAGGTGCTCAACCGCCACTGCAAGGCCAACCAATCCAGCCACCTCCACAAAGCATTGAGAGTCAGCCAATCCAGCCGCCTCTACAAAACAATGGAGGTCAACCAGTTCAACAACCGAACCCGTATCAGGCGATGCCCAATAGGCCCACATATGGGGACCTGGCATTCGGTTCATCTAGGATGCCACCTAATTCTACTTACAAGATAGCCCCAGCCAATAACAGGCTGCAGAAAAATATGTATGGTGGGGGATATTCAGAAGTTATAGATTATGGCGCTATTGATGCTTTCCCAAATCCTGGGTATGGTACAGCTGTAGGAATGCAAGATGATGATATCCTGGTGCAGAAAATGGCTGATGTTATGAAAAATCAATTTGGCCTTAAACCTAAAATGCAAGAACCAGCTTATACACCTCCTTTCCCAGAGTGGTACTATAGGGTGATCTTGCCGCCGAGGGTGAAACCTCCTACAGAGTTCACAAAGTTCTCTGGGCAGGACGATATAAGCACTGTAGAGCACATTGCCCGATACTTAATGCAGCTTGGGGAAGCTTCAGCTGATGAGGCATTCAGGGTCAGATATTTTCCTTTATCGTTGACAGGCCCGGCATTCACATGGTTTACTTCTTTGCCTCCTCAATCAGTCAACACACACGGAAAGACTTGGAGCGAAGTTCCATGCTCATTACTTCGGTGGCGATGCGAGAAGAAGCTAATTGATCTGGCTACCTTGAAACAGAGACACAATGAAACGCCCCTGGAATTTCTCAGAAGATTCAAAGAGGTCAAGGGCATGTACTTCTCTTTGACTCTGCCAGATGATCAATTGGCTGACATGGCTGTTGCGGGAATGTTACCAGCTATTCAGGAGAAGCTGTTTGGCATGGAGTTCGACAATTTGGGTCAGCTGTCCCAGAGGTTGTCGTTAATGAGTAATCAAGCTTACGGATTCAAGAAAGACTCCAGGTTCACCAAGAACCATGACATAGCTAATATCTACAACCAGTTCCTCGAAAAATCTGATCAAGTGGAGGAATTTGATGATGACGAGGAAGTGGCCGCAGCTGAGATTATGTGGGGCAAAGAGCCGTTAACTGTGAACCAGCAATGGATAAAGCAGGCCAAGGGCACGTATGACTTTGACGTGACTAAGGCTGACAAACTCTTTGAGTTCCTGGTGAAGGCAGGCCGAATCAAGTTGCCTGAAGGGCATTCTATGCTTCGGCCCGATGGAGTTAAAGAGAAACATTATTGTGGTTTTCATGAGACAAACTCTCACTCCATTAACAATTGCAGGGTTTTCAGGATGAGGATCCAAAAGGCTATCCAGGAAGGTCACCTGAAATTTGACAACAAGATGAAGTTGGAGGGCCTCCCTTTCCTTCAAAACATGGTTGGATTTTCGGTTAATATGGTGACCGCTGAGGAGAAGGGAAAAGTGAAGGTCTTGACTTCAGCTAGAGCAAAACAGGATGGATCAGTCGATCCTACATGACAAGTAACAATGGAGCAGGTCCACAAAGAAGCTCCTCGCATCCTGAAAAGCCAGATCGAAGTTGGGGAATCTTCCAGGACCAAGCCCAGGGTAACCACACGCATTCTCCTTAACAAGTGGCAGCGTCAGCAGGAAAAGGAACGCTACCAAAAGCAAAAATATGAAGAGGAGAGGCGTAGGTTTGAAGAAGAGGCACGCAGAAGAGAGCTAGAAGAGCATGCACGGGAACAGGAGCGTGCACATTGGGGATGCGCGTTCTTCAGGCATTGCTGGAACGAGGGTTTGAAGCTCCCCACATTGAAGAATTGCCCTGAGTGCAGTGATAAATACACTGAATATAGGCAGGAAACTGTCAATCGCCGATCCGTCCATGAAAGAATTGGAAGGATGCATACCAATGACGGTCGGCATCTAAAAATAAATGAGGTCAGTGATCACCCAAGAAAAAGGCAAGCTGACCAAAGGTGGGTTGATCAGGAAGAACAGGAGCGCGAATACATCTGGCAAGAAGGACAGTGGTGCCCGCCTGGCTTGAGGAGAAGCCAAAAGAGAAGGGTTCAGCGCTTGAGGAACCAAGAATTGAAGCAGGCGGGGATCAAGAGGAATCAAGTATGGCACCCAAAAGATAGGCCTGATGGATTTGGTCGTTCGGCTCCAGCGTGCATGGTGTACTTTCTGCCGAATGAGTTCATGGCACCCGCTAACCAAGTTGTGCAGGAGGAGGTGTCTCCAGATGTCAATGAGGATGAGCAACTTGGGGGATTAATGGCGCAACTGGTGTTGGCTAAGCAGGCCACCTTTGACAAGCCGGCCAGGAATCGACACATGAGGCCTTTGTACTTGAAGGGATATGTCAATGGCAAGCCATTGACCAAGATGTTTGTTGATGGCGGAGCTGCAGTCAACGTGATGCCATACACCACCTTCAGGAAGCTTGGCATGGGCCCCGGAGACTTGACGCCAACAAGCATAATTCTGCATGATTTTGCTGGGAATCCTTCAGATACCAAGGGCTGCGTGCACGTGGACCTGATGATCGGGTCCAAGACTTTGCTCACGACCTTCTTTGTCATTGAAGGCAAAGGAGCTTACAGCTTGCTGCTTGGGCGGGACTGGATCCATGCCAATTGCTGCATCCCATCTACCATGCACCAACAGCTCGTTCAATGGGTAGATGATGACATTGAAGTAGTCCAAGCAGATGATTCAGTCAGCGTGGATAACATCGAACCAGCTTTCTGGGAGTATCAAGGCATCGATTGCTTCTCAAGAAAAGACTAGGGTGAAGGTCCTGTTGAACCAGTCAGCAGTGATCAACAGCCGATTCAAGAAGTCGGCTCTTATAGCAATTTTTAATGGATAATCCAGTTGATGGAACTAATGGAAAGTTAGGGCATGGATTCATGTCGGCTGACAAATTAGAAGAAATTGACATTGGATATGGTGACAAGCCAAGGCCGACATTTATCAGTGCTAACTTGGAGTCCAGTTTCAGAGATAGTTTAATCAAGCTGTTAAAGGAATATAAAGATTACTTCGCTTAGGATTATTCGGAGATGCCTGGTTTGGATCGTTCCATTGTTGAGCATCGGTTGCCAATTAAGCTTGGTTTTAAACCTTATAAGCAACCTCCCCGAAAAATCTACAAGGATGAAGTATTGGCCGACGTGAAGAAGGAAATTGAAAGATTGCTTGATGCAAACTTCATTCGGCCATGCAGGTATGCGGAGTGGATCTCTAACATCGACCCTGTCTACAAGAAAAATGGGAAGATGAGGGTTTGCATAGATTTCAGAGATTTGAACAGAGCCACTCCTATGGATGGATACCCGATGCCTGTTGCTGATTTGTTGGTTGATGCTGCTGCTGGGCATAAAGTTATCAGTTTTATGGATGGTAATGCAGGGTACAACCAGATATTTATGGCAATAGAAGACATATCGAAGACAGCCTTCAGATGTCCTGGGCATATAGGCTTGTTTGAATGGATTGTTATGACATTTGGGTTGAAAAATGCCGGTGCAACTTATCAACGAGCCATGAACTATATCTTCCATGAGTTGATCGGCAAAATTGTTGAGATCTATATTGATGATGTCGTGATCAAGTCTTTGAATCATGACTCACACTTGAAGGATGTGAAGAGAACTCTGGAGTGTACCCAAAAGCACGGATTGAAGATGAATCCAAACAAGTGTGCCTTTGGGGTTTCAGCTGGAGAATTCCTAGGATTTTTAGTGCATGAAGGAGGGATTGAAGTTGGCAAGAAAAGCATGAAGGCTATCGATGAAGTTGTTCCTCCAACCAATCTCAAGGAGTTGCAATCACTGCTTGGCAAGATCAATTTCGTGAGGAGATTCATTTCAAACTTGTCACAAAAGGTTTTGCCCTTTTCTCCGCTGCTAAGGATCAAGAAAGATCAGAAGTTTGTATGGGGTGACAAACAACAAAAGGCTTTTGATGAAATCAAGCGATACATGAAGGAACCACTAGTGCTGGTGCCTCCACAGTTGAACAAGCCTTTCAAGTTGTACGTGGCGGCCGATACCCAAACCATTGGATTGGCCCTTATACAAGAGTTTGAAGGAAAGGAGCGGGTACTAGCATACCTTAGCCGAAAATTACTTGATCCTGAGACCAGGTACTCGGCTGCGGAGAAGCCGTGCTTGTGTGTTTACTACTCGTGTACAAAGTTTCGGCACTACTTGTTGAATGCCGAATGCGTTGTATATTCAAAGTTTGATGTAATAAAACATATGTTATCTATGCCAATTTTGAATGGAAGGATTGGCAAGTGTATTTTGGCCTTATCTGAGTTTGAGCTGAAGTTTGAATCAGCAAAAGCCATTAAAGGTTAGATTATTGCCGATTTCATTACTGAGCATCGTGATCCGTCAATTGATTTGCTTGAAATTACCCTGTGGGCTTTGTTCTTTGATGGATCATCATGTGGCAAAGGTGGTGGAGTAGGGATTTTATTAATTTCACCTAGAGGTGAGATGTTTGAGTTCGCTATTCCTATCCAACCTACTGTCACTAATAATCAAGCTGAATATGAGGCGTTACTTAGAGGGCTTCAATATTTAAAAGAAGCAAAGGCCATTTCAGTTGAGATTTATGGAGATTTAGAGCTGGTTATAAAACAATTGAATGGCCAATATGAATGTAGAAGCGATATCCTGAGGAGTTACTACAAAGAATGCAGGGAAATCTTGAAAAGTTTTCAGTTAGTAATTCTACAGCATATTCCTAGAGAACACAATGAGGAGGCAAACAGATTGGCTCAAAGTGCCTCATGTTATAGAGAAAATTAAGAAGCATTTGCCATGGAGGTGTGTGCTTTCGGGAGTGACCTAGCAGAGGGCGATTGGAGAAAAGAGATTGTTGATTATCTGGAAAATCCATCCCGAAAGGTTTCTAGGAAGCTCAGGTATAAAGCTATAAAATTTGTTCTTCTGGATGGACGCTTATTTTACAAATCATTAGATGGGGTGTTGTTGCAATGCCTGGGCCCAGAAGAAGCAAAGAAAATGATGAGCGAGGTGCATGATGGGCTATGTGGAGCGCATCAATCGGCCTATCGTATGAAATGGGTTATCAGGCACACTGGATGTTTTTGGCCGACAATGCTGGAGGATTGCTTTGAGTATTACAAGGGATGTCAAGACTGTTAGAAGTTTGGAAATATTCAGAGGGTTCCAGCATCAGCACTGAATCCAATTATCAAGCCATGGCCATTTAGAGGATGGGGTATAGATTTGATTGGCCAGATAAATCCTCCATCTAGCAAGGGGCATAAATTTGTTCTTTTGGCAACAGATTACTTCACCAAATGGGTTGAGGCGATTCCACTGAAGAAAGTGACATCGGAGAACATGATTGAGTTTGTTAGAGAACACATCATTTATCGATTTGGGATTCCTCAAATGATTACCACTGATCAAGGAGCTCAGTTTGTATCTTTGGAGTCAGGGAGTTTGCCGAAAGCATGGGGATCAAATTATTTAATTATTCTCCTTATTATGCCCAAGCTAATGGTCAGGCAGAAGCTTCTAACAAGATCATGATCAGGCTTATACAGAAGAAAATTGATCAGAAGCCAAGGCGGTGGCATTCAGTACTCAACGAGGCTTTATGGGCCTACCGAATGGCTCCTCATGGAGCTACAAAAACTTCTCCCTGCGAGTTGGTTTATGGGCATCATGCTGTTTTGCCCTGAAAAATACAATCAGATTCAAGGAGAGTGGTCTTGCAGAAGGATTTAAGCTCTAAAGATTATAGTGGCTTAATGATGGACGAGTTAGAAGATTTGCATATGATTCACCTTAAAGCCCTGGAAAACTTTGAAAAGAACAAAATGCGAGTTGCTAAATATTACAACAAGAAAGTAAAAGTCAAGCAATTTGCAGAAGGAGATTTGGTTTGGAAAGCGTTACTGCCGATTTGGACTAAATACAGTACATTCGGCAAATGGTCCCTGAATTGGGAAGGACCTTTTCGGGTAGTCAGATGTGTTCCTGATAATGCTTACATATTGAAGACTTTACTAGGAGAGGAATTTTTTGCTGCTATAAATGGAAGATATTTGAAGAAATATTATCCTAGTATTGAAATTGATCATTGATTACAAGCACCAGGATTGCAAACATTTGATGCACAGGAACAGCCGACGTTCAGGAAAGAAGCTGTCTTTAGCGCAAAAAAAATCCTAACAAAGGAAATGGCCAATACTGGATTGTATTGCCCTTAGCACAAAATATTCCACATTACAGATGTTTCTTGCAAGCTTTTATTTGACAACCCAACTACTTAAGATTACAAAGGGGTGGGAAGCAGAAGGCTTGGAGAAAGAAGCGAAAGTATGATTCATTCCTTTGATTCTTTGTTTTTCTTCAGCTCCTCCCTCTTCAATTGTTCCAGGACCACCGTGACAGCAACCTGGAAGCTTCAGGGGTGGCCATGACTTGCAGCCTCCATCAGGCTGTTCCAAGCAGCCTTCAGGTTACTGTACCTGTCAGAGACATCTGGGAGAAGGAAACCATTGTTGAAGATCTGAGTTTGAGCGTGGGAGTCAAGTAAAGATGGGATTCTTACCCCCTACCAACACCTCCAAACTCATGCGGTGTTCGCGTTCGGTGTTGCAGCGGGCAGTGATGTCCAGTAGGTTGTGCTCTAGGTGCCGAATACGGCGGCGCAGCTGGTGGTTGATCCTCTGCTCCGGCGTGGCGTTCTCTTCTTCGGTGGAGGAGTCAGAGAGGATGTACTCGGGTACTTCTTCAGTCCCAAAGATTTCTTCAGGAAGCAAGTCAAGACTAGAGAAAACAGTAAGGGGTAAACCATACGATTGCAAATGAGAGCAAGAAACGGATTGAAAGAAAACTCACTCTCGAATGGTACGCTTCTTTGGTGGAGTGCTGTCCTCTTTGATGGGTTCCTTTCCCTTGTCCACCATGGCCTTGGGGTTTTCTCTTCTGGAGAGAAGATGTGAGGTGATGGAAGAGTATGTGAGTGGATTTGCAGGGCACCCAGGGGGGCTATTTTATTAACTATGAGAGTGCATTGGGAGTGATGACTGGTTGGCGTACGTTATTGGAATACCAAACGGCAGGGTTTTCCTCCCGAATGCGAAGGGTTTTCATTGAACGGTGTTTATGGTTCCCAAATTGAGGATTTTCTGCGGATTTTGCGCCAAGGGGCAGTTGTTTTTGCGTATTCGGCTCGAGTAAAGTTCCCGAATTCGTTTGAAAACACTGAAGTTCGCATCTACAAGCAAAAGGGGGTCATCGCAATACAAATGCAAAAGTTGAAATTTCATTATTTATTGCCGAAGATTCAAATATCCCTAGTACAAACTAATCAAAAAGCCTGTTTAGCACAGACTGGGGATGGATGATTTCGGCAATGGCGTCGCCGTGGCCATCGAGGCGCTCCAAGATGATTTCGATCTCGTCGATGTCTTCTGGTGCACCGCCCTGGAAGTCGTGCGACTGTATGGAGTAGTCGACGCCGGTGTGCGTCGCCATGGCGGCCAAGCCCAAGGTGGTGCCGAGGCGGATGTCATGAACAACCACCTCGTCCACGCGATCTTCAACCGCGGTGAGGTGGTCCGCCGGCGTGTCTCCAGGAGCATTCACTTTGTCCGCCAGTTGCTTCACCAGCGTTTTCAACTGGTCAAGCTCGGCGTCGCGGGCTGTAACATTACAAAGCAATGGTGGTTAGTTTCAAAGGTTGAATTGGATCAAAGTCAATCACTGGGATTTACCGTCAATGGTCTCCAACAGTTTCTTGCGCTGATTCTCCCATTCGAGCTCGGCGATTCCAGCCTTCTTGGAAACATCCTCCAGCTCGCGCTGGGTTTCTTCAAGCTCCGCCATGAAGCGGAGGGTGTCGCGCTCCCCGTAGGGCACGGGGGAGTAGTTGTTCGACTCCGAGGATTCGTGGCCGGCACAGGGGCCGGATTCCATTGGATGAGCCTGAAACAAAGAAGGTCGTCAGAAACAGAAGGAAATCTGGGAGGAATCATAAGGGAAGTTGACGATCACTGCCTCCGACGCGCGCCGGCGCGACTTCCTTCCGCCTCGTCGGTGGCGCGGCGCCTGTTGCCACTACCCGCCATTGGTTCTTGGAGGTGCGCTGGTGATGGAGGGAGTAGGCTTAGATTGGCAAAAGTTTGAAGGCTAAAGGCTTGGCGAAAGGCTGGGGGCACCTACGGTTTTATTTATAGGGATGACGAAGAGATCGTGGCCCTGGATCGTGGTGCATATCCCGAGAAATTTGGAAAGTGGAGAGGTTTCCTTAACCGAGTCGCCGTCGGGTCGTTTGGAATTCAAGCTGAGTCATATTCGGTTGATTGGCTCGGCTAAATTGTGGTCGAAGAGCTATTCGGGTATGGTACTGTTTGACTAAAGTTGCCGAATCGGTCGTCTAAAATTGCGAACAAGGTGATACAGAAAAAGGAAAATGAAGTTTATAAAAGGCAAAGTTACAAGGACGATTAATTCGGCTACAAATTGCTTGGTGCAATCAAATGTTCAAGTACTTTGCAATTACACTAGAGGCGTTTGATGTCATCCGGTGGATGTTCCCCAACAGTTTCTGATAAGTTTCTAGAGCATTAGACAGCGTGGAAAGTTTTGCCTTGAGCTGATTTGACTCAATCATGGCTGCCGATGTGTCCTTTTGGATTTTCTCTATTAATCCAGGAAGCTCGGCTATTTTCTTCCTATCAGCTTCAATCTCAGCTGTCAAAGTCTTCAGCTCAGCTTCTAGAGTAGCTTTTCTGGCGATCTTCAGCTCAAGGGCAGGCTGTAGTTCGGTCAGCAGTTCCTTACTGCTCTGGATTTGAGCTTGTGATTCTTTCACAAATTCTTTGACTTTGGTTCTCTTTTGCTCAAGAGCTGGTCTGGAGGATTGACTCCTCAAAGCTCGCCTCACTGCTGCATAATGATTGTCCATATGAGAAATGGGCTCCAAAGAAACTTTGATGTCATCAGGGAGTTCTTGATCAATAGATTCAAGTATTTCATCCAAGTGATCAACATCTCTGACTTGGTCTTGGGCATCTTTTTGCAACCAGAAAAAGACTTCTTTAAGTCTTGCCTGATTTTCCTCTGACGGGACTTGGTTTGAAGATGCTTCATCCTTTTCGGCAGCTGGATCACTCACAATAAATAGAGAGCTTGGTGATGATGTGGCCTGGTCCTGAAAAGGAAAGTTTGCTGAATTAAGGATGGTTTATTGAGTGGAAATAAAAGTGTAGATGTTTACATTCACCTCAATTCTGGTTTCCTGGACTGGAGAGGGGGTTTGCTCAGGCTCAAGGGAGATTCCTTGAGTAATCAGCTGAAGAGGAGTTTGAGGATTTCCTGGTAAAGCGGAAGCTTCTAGTTGGGGGGAAGCTGGTGCAGTCCCTGGTAGATTTGAAGTTCCTGGCTGAGGTGAAGATGGGTTCTTCCCTGGTGAAACTGAACTTCTGCTTGAGGAGGGGGTGATTGAATCCCTGGTGAAGTTGAAGTTTCTGCTTGAGAAGGAGATGGTTGAACCCTTGGTGAACTTGGACTCGAAGCATGCTGAGGAGAAGAAATCTTCGCAGGTTGATTCACCAATGTTTCTTCTGTAAATACCAAATAAAGGGTAAATGCAAATGCAAATGATGATCTTTAAAGAGAAAGAAGCAATAAAGGTCGTACCAACAGGTGGAGCATTGGCAGATTCTGGAGCTGTTGATGGTTGCTGGGTTTTGGTCTGAAATTGCACAAGAAGAAATTTGTCAGATGAAGAATGGTCTTGTGTTCAAGAAGGAAGAGGTATTACCTCAATGGGAATCTTCTTGGTGGTTCTTTTCTTCTTGGCAGCTGGAGGGGCAACCAAAGATGGAGCTTTTCTCTTATCAGAAGTTGAACTGATAAGGTTTGGGTCCATTGTAGCATATGTGGACATTAGTTGAGCCAGAGTTGTGGATTTGAATCCCAAAGCAAATATTGGGCCAACAGCATTGTAAGAGAATGTCCTTGCTCAAGGGGCAGGTACTGTGTTCTGCAGGAAGTAACCAAAAATCATGATCAGTAAAGGAAGGCATGCCTGGTCAGAGGAAAAGATAAGTGTATTACCTCTGAAGTTGGCTGGAAGTCAGGCATCAGCTCAAGACAGAAGGAGTGCACTGGCTTACATTGGTATTCAAAGACCCTTCTGGCTTGTATGTTCTCTTTGATTTCCTCTCTGGGTTTGAGGAATTCTTGAAGAAATAGCCTTGAAGGCACTTGGCCACATCCCGGCTGTCGAGCCATTATGTTTGGCTGATAATATTCATAGGTGCTGTGATTTAGCCTTCCTCCACAGAATTCTGCTGGCAAGATGCATGGATGGATAAAGACATTAAAAATTTCTATGGATCTTGCATCATGGCATCCAGTTTCAAAGGAGAATTGATAAGGGAGGGTCAAGTTATCATTGTTCAAATAAGGGAGCCAAAGGGGATTGGTGAAACCTCTGAAGAAGAGCTCAAAAAGTTGACTGACATTTTGATCAATTGATATAGTTGAAGCAGCTTCTCCATAGGTTTGGCATCCTTTGGTGATCTGAGTTTCTCCTTCCTTATGGCTGGATGAAGGGAAATGCCGATTGTTGAGATTGATGTCAACAATCTGGTGCATGTATAGTTGCAGCCACATCTGAACAAACCACCAGGGGTCATTGACACATGATATCTTCTGGCCAGTGTGCATCTGAGAGGTGGTCTGATGGAGCATATGGTATACACTCCCTAGGAGATACTTTCCAAGGGGAACACGATGACCAACAGCCAAATCTTCAGCCATTGCGATATGGTTCAGGGTTGGCTCATTGGCCTTGCCACAGAAGATAAATCTGCATAGACACATGTTCAAGAATGCCCTGTATTCAACTTCACCCAGAGGACTATCTTTCATATGATTCTGGATATACGACTTGTATCCACTTCCTGTCTTCACTCCTTTTTGCCTGATGGAGCCTTTATACTGGAAAGGATACAAAGGTCCTGTGATATCGAGGCCGGTCATCATGTATACATCGGCCAAGGTAGGAGACATTGGGCCGTGACCAAAGAGGAAGGCGTTGACACCATCTGACCAGAAATGGCAGGCTGCAATCAAAAGGCTCTCGTTCTTGGGGGTCTCGGCCAGGAATAACTCCAAACATTGGGTAATACGAAGGGTGTCCCAATTGCTGGTTTTTGCACTATTATCTGCGAGTATCCTCTTGTACTAGTTTCTCCAGCCTGCAATTGGGGGCAGAGGCCAGTTCTTGAAAGCATCCTGCCACAACTGGGGCCCTGATAAAGCCGCGTTAAAGGGGATTCTCCTGGATTCGGCTTCAATAAACTCGCGGGGATCAGAGATTCCCACAGGACCGAGGAAATAGGATGATGAGTTGTCCTCAGTATGAATCAAAAGCTCGATGGATAGATCCTATCAAGAAAAGGCGGAAAAAGAAATCTAAGATGGGAATCAGAAAGGTAATACCGAATGAACCTTAAGGGGATGAAGTTTACCTAGATAGCTTGGTCCGCCATTGAAGGTTTGAGCTTGGAGGTTGATGACCTAGGGTTTGGATCTGAGCGGAGACTCCAACAGATTACAGGAAGAGAAAATGGTGTTGAACAGATTTGACTTGAAGACGTTGAGCATTTATGGTCAATTCTGGAATAAAATCATTTTTATCCCGTAATTGAAGGGGCATATGTTAACACCAAAAAAATGGTACAGGAGAAAGGCTGACTTGTGGGCCGCGCTTGGTGATGAATATCATTCGGCTGGGAAAAATCTCCTCAAAGGAATCGGTACAGGACGCTTGCGGTCGGCAGTGCGCCATCGTTCGGCAAAGGGACTGTTTGCGCTTTTAAAAGGGAAGTTTTCGGGAATGTATGGTGACGTGGCCCGATGTAAGGAAAGAACGAGTTGATGGCGTATACGAGACGGACATTGGCGTCGGAGCATTAATTTAGACATTTAATGTTGTACTCGTAGTCGACCAGGAGTCGTGTTAGGGCAAGGTTATAAATATAAGCCCTTGATGTATGTAATAGGTATCGAACAATTTCACAACAAACCGGCTTTACGCCAAATTTTTGAGTCCTTTAGTCGTGTCGTTGAGTTCTTCGAGGGGAATCATCGATCCGTCGCCTCCGTAAGTACCGGCAACCTTGTATCATGTCTAGTATCATGCGGTGGATTTAGACCATGATGCAAGAAGTCTTGTTACCTTGCTTATTATCATGCGGTGGATTTAAGCTTGGTTCAAGAGGGTTTCTTGTTAGATCATGAGCCATGTGGTGGGCTAAGATCTAGCTTGGAGCTAGTTATCGGCTCTATTAGATTTGGCAAGATCTAATAGATTCATTAAGTTATCATGTGTTGCTTTGAGTTTTTACTTTATGTTTAAATTCGTATAACACTCTTTTGCCCAATTTAGATTGGTTTGGATCGGCTTTATCTTGTTTGGTGATCTTTATGTTACATGTTCATATCTTTGGCTTAATACAGCACGTGGATCACGTGTTCTTTAATAGCCGAAACCGAATTGATCTAAGTTGTCACGTGTTGCGGGTTCAAGCTTGTTGATCTTGTATGAATCTTGAAAGAATCGAGTGTCATGCGGTAGATGCAGGTTTTTGGGTTGTTTTAGAGCTAATCATCCGGTGGATTAGATTTCGATTCAATCTGATAGGTTTATCATCTTTGGCAATGTTTGTTCCTTCTCCACGAAACCCGATTCGGCTGTACAGCTGTATTCGGTTATGCTTCCATGAGTAAAACATGTTTATAAGCTTGTTTTAAATAATGCGTGCTTTTAGCCCTCCATATTTAGATTGTATCATGCGGTGGATTAATCTCTTCGTGGTTGGTGGTGTGATTTCAAACAAGTTGTATCATGCGGTGGATTAACTTGTTTGGTTTCATGATTGACGGGTTTGAAAGTACCTAGACATGCGGTAGACTAGTGCTTTTGGCCTATGCACGTTTGCTTATCTCATATTTATAATCATGCTTTACTTTATTTATTTTATTTGTTGTTTATAATAAAAAATCAGTCATGATCATGTGTGAGCAATGCTATTTAAACAAAGACTGATCTTTTGTCATGCTTACGTCATCCATTCGGCTATAACTTGTTTTATGTTTTAAAGCTTCCGAATGATGTTTAAATTGCTGGCAGATAGCTTGTTGTAGCTATATGTCATTTGAATTGGCTTTCTAGCCGTAAATACGGAACTGTCTGGTACCACCCGGCAAGTTCCATGTTTTATCTAACTATTTTTATTCCTTTGTCAGTTTCGGGAAAATTGACTGGCACGCTTTTCAGGATTCATCACGCGTGTTAAGCCAGCTCCTTTCGGCTTGCTGTGTGCTTGGCGTGAGGTGCCGATTTTGTGTCAACACTCCCCGCCCGCAAAACCTGCAGGAGATGGCAGGTAATTTAGTGAATGATGGTGGGCTCCTGCAGAAGGATTATGTACCGCATGCAGGTGATGCAGGTGGCTCTGCAGGCGTCTGCAGACGGGCCCGCCTGCATCCTTGAGTTATTTGATCGTAGCCAGATGGATACAGTGTCCTGTACATGCATGATTGCTGTTTGGGTTTCATCCCATATTGTTTCTGCAGCATCTCTGAAAAGTGGTCGATCAACTCCTACTTCATGTGAGACTTCAACTCGGCAGATACTTGTTCGATCGCCTGTATCTCTGCTGAAGGAATCTCTAGAGGTTGATCTTCTGGGGTTCTTAGCTGTGTATTTGGTGCGATTGATGTCCTTGCTCCAGAAGAACCCAATGTATTTGTCAAAGGTGGAATCTGTCCGATCGGCTGATCAGCCGATGGTGTTGGTTGATGCAAGTTCAACTGGCCTGAGACAACCAATTGATTTAGAAGCATCTACACTGCTTGCATAGGATCCACTTGTTGTTGTGGTGTTGTCGGTTGTCTTCTTCTTCCCTGGTTGATCAGCTGCTAAGGCGACGATCTTGTATGAGCATTTGTATTAGCCGGGGTTAAGACAGGCTGCATTGATGTTGACTGCTGCAGGGGGCAGTTTGCATAGGCATCCCTAAAGCCGGCTGAGGAGCTGGTTTCTGAGGTGGAACGGGAGCCTTCCTCTCTGTTGGTATGACCATGTGAGCATGAGTTGGACTGATCTTGACTCTTTCAAAAGCCTTGCTCCAATGATTGAAGTAGACAAATTCTAATCCCTCCTTGGTCATATACACCGTCCCTGGAGTACCTCCAAACATAGCTTGACAAGATTGTGGGTACTTCACTTCTGGAACTTCTTCAGGATGAGATTCAAAGAAATTTGAGATATTAGCCTCAACATGATCCCGAGGCAAATACTATCCTACAAGATTTCCATCTTGTCTCTTATTGCAGGATATTTCTGATGATGGTTCTGCACTGAGAAAGTCTGATCCTGGACGTTGAACTGTGTTGAGTGAGTTTGAACCACTGGCAGTGTGACAGCAAGGTCTTTAACTTTATCTCCAACACTTTGATTTTGAATCGGCTGGGATTCTGATGAAGAACTAGGAGCAGTTGCATTGATCTGTGGGGACGGTGAAACCCCCACTGTTGAGTCATCAATCGGCGGGAAAGCCGATTGGACATTTTGGAACACCAGAGGAGTTCGATTTGGTTGGAAGTATGCAGGTCCCAGGTATCCTCCTTCTGCTCCTTTCTTGAGTGCTTCAGCCAGACAATTCTGAATGGTATTCGCGAGAACCTTAGCTTGATCAATCATCGTCTGATGCATTGCCTTAGTCATCATATCTTGAAGCCCTTCAGGATCGGTTGAGAAGGTGACTTTCTTAGGTGTTGGCAAAGGATTCTTCTTGAAGACTCCACCTTTTGTCTAACCATATGATGCAAGGCAAAGCTCCTCATAATGTTTCATGTGAGCTTCAAACTCAGCTTTGTCTGCATCTTTTAGTTGATCCCTAGTGATTGCCTGAACGTTGCTCTGGTCAACTTCGTTACTCTTTGAGTTCTTCGTCATTGTTGACTCTTTCGGGTCCCACTGGGCGTGTCAAAAGTGTGTTGACGTGAAAATAGGACGTCACCTCCGCGCGCGACACATGTGACTCTCCGATCTGTAGCGAGGCGTGCCAGCCATTCTGACTTGTTGATTGACAATGGAAAAAAATATTAGGGACCAGCTAGAGAACCAATGGCCTTTTAGCGGCATGTGTACTAGCCAATCGGCTAATACATAGAAGCGGGATCGGCCGGCTCGAGAGCGACCGAGGTGCTGATAAGTAGATAGATAGATCGGTTGGATCGGCAGATCGTGACGTCAGCACTCGAACAGGTCAGAATCAGCTGTGAAGATAGAAGCCGATATGATCTAGATCGAGTGGGGTAAATTGTTGATAATAGATAAAACCATAAGAATTGGTACGAAAGCTTGTTGATCTTGCTAATATCGGTAAAGGGTGAATAAAGAATTAAACGAAACCTCAGCGATGCGCCCGGAGGTTAAAGCCTAGGGTTATTCGGTAAAATGGCACTCACTGTTGAGTTATGATCCAAAATCTGTCTCCCAAGAGAAAGGCCGATTGATTATTCACAGTTGAAAGTTTTTGGCTGCACTGTTTATGCTCATGTTGATAATGGAAAATTGGAGCCTAGAGCTATTAAATGTCTTTTTCTTGGTTATGGTTCGGGAGTTAAAGGATATAAGTTGTGGAATCCTGAAACTAAAAAGACTTTCATGAGCAGGAATGTTGTTTTCAATGAATCTGTGATGTTTAATGATAGTTTGTTTCAGATCATGTTCCAAATAATTTTGATAAAGGGCTGCAGCATATGAGCGTGCAGGTGGAGCATGTGGATGATGAAAAAGGTTTGCAGGTGCAGCAACATGTGCATGATGATACAGACGAGCAGGTGGAGTCGCCTGTAGATGACGAGGAAAATGGAGCTGTTGATGATGAGGCTCATGATGATGTTCAGCACTTAACCCCTGTTTTGCACCTTGATGAAGATTTGCCTATTGCTACTCGCAAGTCTAAAAGGGTTTGTGGACGGCCACGTCGTCTTATTGAGGAGTGTAATATGATTTATTATGCTTTGAGTTGTCTTCCGAACGGAGTTGATAGCGATTATGAGCCGACCACATATTCTCGAAGCTATCTCTTGTGGTGATCGTGAGAAGTGGATTGCAGCTATGCATGATGAGATGCAATCTCTTGAGAAGAACTGCACATGGGAGGTTGTTCCTTTGCCTAAGGGAAAGAAGCCTGTTCGCTGCAAATGGATCTTCAAGAGAAAGGAGGGTTTATCTCCTAGCGAACCTCCAAAGTTTAAGGGAAGGTTAGTGGCTAAAGGTTATAGTAAAATTCCTGGTGTTGATTATAATGATGTGTTCTCTCCAGTTGTAAAGCATAGCTCAATTCGTACATTCTTGAGTATTGTTGCTGCACATAATCTTGAGCTTGAGCAGTTAGATGTGAAGACTGCATTTTTACATGGAGAGCTTGAGGAGGAGATTTACATGGACCAGCCTGAGGGGTTCATAGTGCCTGGCAAGGAGAATTATGTTTGCAAGTTGAAGAAATCCTTGTATGGTTTGAAACGGTCTCCCGTCGGTGGTATAAAAGGTTTGATTCATTTATGTTGTCACATGGCTTTAAGAGATCAAAATATGATAGCCTGTGTTTACATCAAGTATGTTAATGGATCACCTATATACTTGCCGTTATATGTTGATGATATCTTTGATTGCTTGCCAAGAGTAGGAAAGAGATCACTACATTGAAGAAATTGTTGAGTAGTGAGTTTGACATGAAGGATCTTGGTGCTGCTAAGAAGATTCTAGGTATGGAAATCACTAGAGATAGAAAAGCTGGTTTATTATTTCTTAGTCAGCATGGTTATATTGAGAAGGTTCTTCAGCGTTTCAATATGCATGATGCAAAGCCTGTTAGTACTTTTATTGCACCGCATTTTAAATTGCCAGCTGAGCAGTGTGCTAGTACAGTTGAGGATGTTGAGTATATGTCAAAGGTTCCGTATTCTAGTGTTGTTGGTTCTTTGATGTATGCTATGGTTTGCTCTCGCCCAGATTTGTCTTATGCTATGAGTTTGGTTAGCAGATACATGTCTAATCCTGGTAAAGAACACTGGAGGGCAGTTCGGTGGATTTTCGTGTATCTTCGAGGCACGACGGATCATTGCTTGAAGTTTGGCGGGACGGATAAGGGACTTATTGGCTATGTGGATTCGGATTATGCGGTGATTTGGACAAGCGAAGGTCACTCACAGGTTATGTGTTTACTATTGGCGGTTGTCTTGTGGTGGAAGGCTCGTCTTGCGGCTTGTTGTTGCTTTGTCTACTACGAGGCCGAGTACATGGCTATTACTTGAAGCATGCGAGAGTTGTGTTGGCTGAAAGGATTGTTTGGCTGAGCTTTGTGGTGTTGATTCTTGCATTAACCTGTTTCAGATAGTCAGAGTGCTATATATCTTACCAAAGACCAGATGTTCCATGAGAGGACAAAGCACATTGAGATCAAGTATCATTATGTGCGTGATGAGGTTGAAAAGGGTAAGTTAAAGGTATGCAAGATACACACTTTTGACAATCTTGTTGATATGTTGACAAAGCCAGTTCCTGTTGCTAAGTTTGAGCTTTGCTCAAGCTTAGTTGGCTTAACTGTGTAGCCCAAGAGGCTATTTGGCGCCAGAAGTACTTTGTTTCTTTGATGTGTTCAGGATGAAAGTTTTTTTTGTTTATGCTGCAAGAAGGAATTTTTCTCAAGGTGGAGTTTGTTGAGTTATGATCCAAATTATGTCTCCCAAGAGAAAGGCCGACTTCTGACGGAGCGAAGCGGAGGCCCGGGCCACACCCTTTTCCCAGGTCGCGGCTGGGGGTGCGGGGGGGGGCGGCAGCCCCCCGCGGTACGGTACGGGTCATAAATACCCGTTAGGGTTTTCCATTAGAGATTGATTCATTCTCTTGTAAGCCGCCGCCGTTGGCGTTGTAACCGGACTCCCGATATAGTGAAGTTCTTGCTGGCTGGCGCCCGTGGTTTTTCCCGCAAGGGTTTTCCACGTTAAATCCCGTGTCTCCTGCGGTTTGATTCCTTTACTTGTCGTCGTTTATTCTCCATCGTTTATAACACTCACAAGCTTGCCGGAGATCAATTGATGCAGACAGACGATCTTAAAGGACGACGTTGTAGAAAAGAGAAAAAACACAATGGCGGAGTCACCGAAAAGTAGATGCTGTAAATTGTAAAGGGTTTGCCCGGAGGCGGTTTGTTTCATATTGGTGTGCACACTTTTTCCCGACTACGCAGGTCGCTATTTATGTCCTCAGGACAACTCGACTCCTAGCCGATTACGACACTGTTTACTTGCATCTAAAGAAAACAAATAATACTAAAAATAGAAAAGGGCTCTTTCAGGAGTCAAAATTCCCAAAAACTGACTCTTTGACCCGTTGACAATCGTGAATTGACCCGCCTCCACTGTGCTTTCCATCTGGCGTATTTTTTATTATCGTCTTCCTTCTCTTCATCGGCCAATCCTCTGGTTTAACCATCGGCCATTGGTTGACTCGTCAGTCCGTTTGATAGAGTTGAACTCCTCTGACCATCGGCAAATCCTGTTGACTATCCTTTTCTCTCTCTTCCATCGGTCGATTGCACTCTGTTTTTCATCAGCTGCTTCTCCTTATCCTTTTTATCTGTTTTTCCAAAAAACGGTGTCAACCGATAGTAGTTGAGTGTTGGCCAAAATATACATATATTTGTATCCACGGCTACAAAAATGTACCAAACCCTGGCCTAAATGGGCTCCTGTATACCAGGCATTGGGAAGAGCAGAGGCGTATGTAACCATGTCCGTTGTAAGTTGTGACATCTGCATGAATGGGTGATCAAGCTTTTGGGAGTGCACATCCTCAACTATTCCTTGAAGGGTGTTCCAAGATGAGAATAACTACTGCGTAGTGCTCTACTAGTACAAAGTGTGCAGGGAACATCTACATGACATTAATATAGAAGGCTAGTTAGAGTATTTAGCACGGTTGTCATATGCAATTTAATAAATTGAATGACTCTTGCACATGTTTGTCACATATCACAAATAGAAATGATAAAAACACAATAATATAGAAACGGCCCAGCTCTAGAACTAGCAACAAACACATTGTTGGCTCATCATCATTAATATATTTCAATTTCATCTTGTAGTGCCAAGTTAAGACATTCACTTCTGGGCCTCTCAAAAAAATCATTTCTAGAGACAGACAACTTGATGCTATTCCACAAATGGCTCTTGTCAACGAATTAGGTGACCCGTCTTATAAATGGTTTATTTCCAGAGACAATTTCGTGCAATCTTGGCTGATCGATAAGCCCATTCCCTTAGAAACCGGTTTTTATAGAGTAAGGAATAGATGCAAGAGGAAGAAAGCACCCTTAAAAGTCCTTAACCATTGAAACATTGGATCGTAAAGCACTCTCAACTATTTTGAAGGGATAACTTGTCTGGTTTTGAAAGTTAAGAGATGGGTTATGGATCGGTATTTGAGTTCGAAAATCTTCATTAAATTTTGCAGCAAGTTCAGAGGCAAATCAAACTTTACTCGCTCAAAAATATCTTGACCTTAGCTTAGTAAGGATGTTTAGGAAAATTACAACATATAGACGGGCTTTCACCCAATCTTTTGCTAGAACTGTCAAAGGAAACTGGCTTCCAGCAAGCAACAAACACAAGTCCCATATTCAGATACCTGAAAACCGCTTCACCTCGGCCACAGGGCCGCCGCTCCCTTCTTCCTCCAGTGGACGGGGCCCGTCAGGTCCTCGTTGTCGGCGATCTGGTACCTGCTGCTCACCGAAGTCTACTACCTCGCATCCCCCCCGCTCCTCTCCCAGTAGTACGACATGATCGACATGTACGCCGCCAGCAGCGACAGCACCAGCAGCAGCGCCGCCGCCTTGATAGCCGTGGAGCGCTTCATCTTCATCTTTCAGTTCCCAAAAACAGACAGTGGTGGGAAGGTGTGGGGGCGAGTAAGGGTAGTGGGCCCAGATTAGGCTTGCAAACGACCACGGGTTGTCCGCAGTCCGCACACACAAGCCCGTTCATAGTTTTTCTTCCAAAATTCTGACTGGTGAAGTGAAACAAGACAAGCATATGCTGATATGCATGACTGGCATTGCAAAATTTGGTGACAAGTGACAACAGTATAATTTACAGGGAAAACAAGCTGGCATACAACACAAAGGAAAAAACAGACTCAATTCGGCATGCAAGATGCAGTCCAGGGTTCAGAGAATTTCGCAGGTCTTTCGTGCTAAAATGGTTACTCCGAGTTTCCTTCCTTAAACACCTGTACCCACTTCTCAACACTGTCGATTACTTCACCGGTCTTGACCAGGTATATATCGGACCTTGGTCCCGTCCTCGAGGAATTTGTGGCCGACCCTGCTTGCCACACCCTTCTCCTTCGAGTAGAGCATCACATTTGAGCTATGAATGGGTCCTTCAATCTGGTGACAGGAAATTTAAGTCTGGTCAGGAGATAGCAATTAGGCACCTAAAACTACATATATGCTCTTGAGAAAATCAATACATGCAAAGCCCAAAAAACAAGTTCAATAGAAATTTTGCTGACCATGACGATTTCACCAGGTTTATCATCTGTGCCTTTCTTGTGCTTCGACTTCAAGTTCAGGTCCTTCACTATCACTGTGCTGTTGTGCTTGAAACGGTGTCTAACTTCTCCAACATTTCCTTTCTCACGGCCTGCAATGACCTGTACTGTGTCCCCAATCCTAACATGCATCTTGTGCAGCACAGGAAGACCGTTTGGTTTACACTTCTTTCGCTCCCATCTCTTAAGCTGCAGCGGAAAGTGAAACTTTAGGTCATTTAACATTATTGGATAACAATGGATCAAATACTTGGACTAAGAATTTTTACTCACCCTCATTTCAATTGGGCATGTCTTGAACATAAGTCTTACCTGCATATTGAACATATTAAACAGCTTGTCAGAGCTTCACATGCTAAAGACACAAGATTCCATTTCAAATAAAAGAGACACTAATCAGATGCTTTTGACCTGATCATATCCTACACGATTCAGAGCTGCTCCTTATGATATTTGTTTGAGTATATGATAGCCCTTACAATACAATAGTTCTATCACCTCCTTCAACAATGATTAATTAACCTCACTGTCTAATGCTTTTGGCATTTTGCTGCTTAACAGAAAGGTTTATCCTCTTCCAAGTCTAACCAATTGGGAAATTTTCAAGCACAAGTACATAGTGGTAAGATATAATGAAGATAACACAAAAAAAGGAGAAGGCAGGGCTCAAATACAAACAATATTATGCTATAATAAACTATTTGATGCCAAATTTGTTTCTAGTTAGTCATATGTGTTATGTGAAGTTGGGTGCATGCGAGGGGACAATACATCTACAAGAAAATAAAACTCAACCAGCGATGTTCATAGCAAATGGTGCATTAGGCATATGGGAGCAAACTTCCACAGCCAATTCAAGAACAAGCAACTGACAGAACTGTTCAAACGGTTATACTCGCATAATCAGGAGAGGAAGTTCAATGAGATATGAAAAAACTAGATGAATTCACAAAGAAAGCATCAGAGGAAATAGCAAACAAACCAGTCAATCCTGAACTGTGGCAAGAGCCAATTTCTCTTGAGGATGTTGGGTTAGATGTTCCTAATGTCAGAAAGAGAAGGGGGCGTGTAGTGAAGATCTTCAGCCAGTGGATTAAGAACGAGCCCAAGGAGAAATTGTGACACCCCAGGTTTTTAATTAACCCTAACCGTCGGGCAACCCGGCTGACAGCGGTCAAATCACGGTCAACCTGGGCCCTCACCCCGAACAACTCACCAACCAACTCTATTGAACCCTTTTGACTAGTAGACACACTTGTGGGGCCAACCCATGGTCAAAGACTTGGTCAAACCCCACTTCACCCCTAGTGTCCATAGCTGTCTTTCGGAACTTTTGCCGCGTTCTCCAAAATTCACCTAAACACTTAAAATTCTACCTTTAGGAAAGTTGTCCATCTTGTTGAGGGACACAACTTTCATGTAGATTGGCATTTCAAATATGGAGAGGAAAAGCATGAAAGACTTGACCCAAGGTCAGCATCTCCTGTTCATGAACATGTGTTGGCATTCAAAGTTGTCAACTGTTTCTTGCAAAATCTGTTGAGAAAAACCCCATAGAGTCTTTTTGAATGTGATAGAGGGTGGTTAGATCGGCAACTTTCGTATTCAAAGTCGGGTCAAACTTTATTCAAATTCTGGAGTAAATTGAATTCAAAGTTGGGCTCAGCAAAACTGTTCAGTCGGGGCGCCGTCGCACCGCGACGTCGCGCGCCCGTGCACCGCGCGCCGCCGGCCCTCGGCCCGCGCCCCGCGCACCTCCCGACCCCCCCCCCCCCCCGCCCGAGGCCAACCCCGCCCCTAGGCCGCGTGCCTCGCCGAGGCGCCCGCGCCCCACGACGCGTCGGGGGCGGCGCGCGCGCCACGCGCCGACCACACCGCGCGCGCGCGTGCGACGACCGGACGCCCCCCTTCGGACCGGCGGTCCGTCCGCGTCTCCTCGCCCGCGTGCGCCGTGCTACGGCATTGGGTCACGCCGTCGTCATCTCCAGGCCGAGCCGGCCTATTTAACAGTCGCCCTTCTTCCCCAACCCCGCACGTCCGAGCCGCCCTCCTCGCCACGCCGCCCGCCATGAGCGCCGACGCCGCCGAGCTGAAGTTCAAGCCATCCCTAGCCACCAAGTAGTTGGGTGCCGTCCATACACCTCCCTCGTGCTCCCAGGGTCGCGCCTTGTCTACCCCGTGCGTCCTCCTCGCCGGAGCCCGCGCCGCCGCGGCAACCGCCGCCGGCCGCCGTCAAACTCCCGCACCGGCAGCCCATCCGCCCCAACCTCGGCCACTAGTCGGTCCTAGGTGAGCATGTGCTCGACTCCACGCCGTTCCCCGGCCGGGAGCGCCACCGGAGCCGCCGGAATTCCGGCGAGCCCGCCGCCTCCCATGGCCAAGGGCCCAATTGCAACGCCCGACTTCTTTGCAGGGTGTTTAGTGCAAACTAGGGACCTATCTGTAAGGCTGTAAAAGATTCCAGGGACTTCGGTGTGAATTGAATCTTCAATAGTGAACACCCTTTTGCAGAAACTTGTAAAATGTGTAGAAATTCGTAGAAAATTCAGAAAATGCAAACTCAATTTTGTTGGGTTCATGGTGAAAAATACTATAACTTTTTTTATACTCACATGGTCTGATTCTGGGTATGTTTAGCATGAAAAATAGGAATGTGAAAAACCTAGATCTGCCATAACTCAAAATCTATCAATCCTCTGTGTCCAATTTTTGGATATGTTGTGTATCATCTCATGACTAGCTTCTGTGCCAAAAGTTGCACAAAGTTATGCAGTAAATATTTTTGTATAAATTGTTTTCCTTTTATGCAGAATCTGTCTAGATGATTTTTTTAGCTAAAAATATTTATGTTTTTGTGCCCAACTTGTGCATGCTGTCTTGTTATGTCAAAACACACCTCTGGTGAATTAATCATGATTTTTGGTTTATCAAAATATTTATTCTCAAATTGTGCATGTTTTCCTTTGTAAATTAATGAAGCAAGATCAGTAGAGCTTCTAGGTGTGCTTGCTGGTTCTTTAGGCTTGTTTAGGACCAGAGAGCATGTATAAGGAAGATTGGAGTATTTTGATGCATATTTATTTTTGTATGCATTTAATTTGATTGCTAGCTAGTCTTTTGTTATTTTTCTAAAGTATTTAATTTCTAGCTTCCCAAGCTTTGTATGTGTGTTCAGAGGCCTAGCTTGGGTATGTTAATGCTCCAGAAACCCTTTACTGAATTTTTGTGTGGTTTGTTATTTAAATAAAAGCTTGGAAGCCTTTTATAGTTTAATGATTAATTAAATTAGGAAAATGTCTTTTACTTCTTTTATCCCTTTTTGGAGAAAAGTTGTTCACCTTAATTAATAGCTAAAGAATATACCTTTGCTGATAAGGAAATTATTTATAAATGAATATCTTTGTACACACCTTTGCTAGTGAGAGGTAAAAGGAATAAACCTTTTCATGAAATATCAAGTATAAAAGGAACATTAATTCAAGTGTGTAATAAAAGAATGAAACACATAACAATAATAACCTTCATGAAAGGAATTTATTATTTAAATATTTGTTAAGGTGAATATGACCAACAAGAGTTGGATAAGATGAACAAATTGTCACATCACCTGAACCCTGCATTGCATTCCGTGTAGATCTTCCTGACGGTGACTACTCACTCGTCCCGGAATCCGAGGAAGGAGGAGCAGAAGCTTCGTTGTAGTACGTGGAAGTGCTCGATGACACCGAGGGTGCTCAGGCTAACATAGCTGACGAAAGCAAGCCAAGGTGCATCTAAGCCTGTTTTCAAATTTACTATTCAATTATCTATGGATGCTTGTGCATTTAAGTTCAGGAGTTGTATGGAACCCTAGATGCATGATCCCTAGGTACCTTTGTCCTTACTAGTATGATAGGTCGATAGCTGCTAAGCTATAGGACCGTTACAAGTCGGGTGATGATGTCACTCGCGTGAATAGGTTCCTAGATAGGAATAAGATCTCCTTAAATGGACTGCACATGTGGTAAGAGCATGGGATTTGGGACCGGTCCAATGGCTATTGTGGGTTAAGTCTTTGAACGTACTAAGCACTTGTCAGGAACGGGACCGGTAAGCCTAGTACCTTAATGAGACGGCTAGGGATTTAACTGTCACTACTCTTGGGGTTTGTCTCACGGCTAGCTACCGGTGGTGTATGGTGAGTTCGAGTGCTTCACGGGGTATCCCGGATAGCCTGCACCAAAGATTGTGGCCTTTTATCCCGACCTGAGGATTTTTGGGAACCGTTTGGTGATTGTCCTCGCGAGGGGCAGCCCACCGTGTGTTTAGGTCTACCTTGCAAGGTTTGAATCAATCGATTGTCGGCCTCTCACCGTTATCTGAGACTACTTACTCCACTAGCAATGAGATCCCTAATGATGGAAGTTGATGAATACTATGCTTGATTAATTGTATTGTACAACTTTGTCTGTACTATATGGCTAATGTAGTAAAGATTAAACCCACTAGAACTTGTGCTAAAATCTTGAAAATAAGGACATACTCTTTGTTACTTTTTAGCAAAAGCAACCCAGTGGCCAAAAAGCCTTTCATGTCTAGAGTTGGTGAAGTAGATATCACCGACGGGTAAGTCTTGCTGAGTATTAGTATACTCAGCCTTGCTATAATCTGTTGATCCAAGTAATGCTTTCGGTGATGTGTGGCCCGGAGAGATCCCGCCCGGCTGGGAGCTGGAGTGGGTGGAGGATGGCAACTGAGAGCATCATGGATGGCCTCCCGTGGTGTTTCCGTTTCCCGTTAGTTTAATTTCGCTGTTTCGAAAATCTCTGAACTACCTCTTTATGTCAAAAACTTCGGTTTCTAATAATTAAACCCTTCGGGGTAAATTTCGGATGTTATTTATGTTGTATCTCTGGACTCGCCTTCGAGTGAGTTTTAATGCATATATGTCGAACCTTGTTGCTATTTAAGTGATTTACCGGGCGTTAACCTGGCGACTAACGATAGGATGATACTTTATTATCGCTTAATGACCAAAGTGGATTGGTTTATGTGATAGTACGGTATTTTCCTGGGCGGGTTGCCACAGTTGGCATCAGAGCAATTATATGCACCAGAGATTAATTAATAACCTTAATCACTGATTTTTGAATAAAATTTGCCAAGATTGTTGGATTTACCAAAATACGTTGGTCCGCTAAGGATAAACTAGACCGAGAGGCCCTAGAGGGAATTTTTGGGTTCTTTCAGGTGGCTTATTTAACATATGGTTTATTTTGCTAACTCCCAGCACATTACTTTATGTCAGACTTACTTTCTTGCACAACCAAACTAGATGAGTCACGTGTTTTATACGTGTGTTGTACCGCATCACGGGAATTGTGAGGGTTGATGGAGTGATCCATTCCATGGATCCCATCTTCGCGTCTGTTTATGAGTTGTGTGTCGCCACGTGTTTCATACGTGTGCATTCCGCATGTCGATCATGCGAGGCAAGGATACACTCCATTCAAACGGAGGGTGTCCGAGGTTGGACGCTGTCCATGCAGTGGCTTAACGCATGGGTGTCGTTTCTATAGTGAACGATAATGTATGTGGACGCTTCGTGACGTGCTGGCACGAAAGGTTCGTTTTCCGCAGGTACATAACAGCGCTTCGTTAGTCGTTAAGCGAGTACCATATAGCTCTCGACTAGATATTATAGGGAGAGATGAATAAAAGCCTTGCCACCGGCACTAACTTCGATTTTGGCTTGATTGCCATGTGAGGTCGAATAGAACGTCCTGCATGCTTATTAAAAATCGAAACAACTAAAATGGACCCAAAACAGAACTCCTATATGCTCTCTAAGGAAGATTTTGCTAGTGTGTGCTTTTTATAAACTAAAGTACCCCTCATGCTTAGCTGTCGTGCTGCCAAATTTTGAAAAAGCTTGTTCACCTTGTTTTGTGCCACGTGCTAGGAATTCAATTAAACCAGTATGTTAGAAACAATTGCACCTCGCCCAGTCTAGCTTTTAGTCGCAAAAGTCGATCATAGTTTCTTTCGGCTTGGTTTACACCTTTCTAGGCACATCTAGACTTTGTATCATTCCACCTTGTTTCCTTGATCTAGCTCAATCTTTGAAAACCAAAGGTGTGTAAAAGAACATTGTAGTAGTCGGGAAACCGGGGGAAAAGTTATAGGGTTTTGGATTTTTGGTTATGAATTTTATTCACGGCTGCCAGAACTTCACCATTTGACATGCCGTTCTCCTGGAGACCTGACATGTGATACATTTTTGTACAGATGGCTTTCCCCGTGTTTCACGAGTTCGACGCTGACGGTACGATCCGTACCAACGGGTTGCACTGGGAGGGTTTTCCACGCCTTGCGTGGGAAGCACTCAGCGCCGCTGGCTACACCGCTCCACCGACTTACGAGGTGTCCGAGTTCGAGCGTTATGGCGTTCCCCATTGCAGAGTGATTGTCACTGTACTGCCACACCCGGACCACGCCGACTGGTTCGACTTGAGTTTTGTCTACTGGAGATTTATTACCCATGAGGCCGTCGAGTCAACAGCTCTCAGAGTGCGGACTTCTGTGACCACAACCCCACTGTGGTAGCCCTCTCGCCGTTCAGGCTATTTCCTGCTGTGAGTCCTCACGACCCGGCATGGTTGGACCGTATGGATCACCTACGGGAGTTGTTGTTGCTAGCAGAGCCGCTGGATGTCACTCAGACGCTGGCTCGGTGCCTTAACGTTGTCTTCACACTTCAGGGGCTGCGTTATAATACTGCAGCAATTATCGGGCAGCGTCTGGAGGCAGCTAGGCGGGATTGGCAGCAGCTATCATCAGCCCACCAGCAGCTGAACTTTACACTTACTCAGATGCAGCAGGAGAATGACAGTGGGTAACTAGGATGCCAGTGAACGACATCAAGAAGGAATGTGCTCCTAGGTGTCATCTACGGGAGGAGTGTGGTAGTCCGCTTAGGAGTACGTCGTCATGCAACGCGATTGCATTGTATATCAGTTGTATCATGAGGTTTTCTAGATTTAAGTATTGTAGTGTCCTTGGACCCTATCCATCATGTTGTAATAATGAATGCTTAAGCATGTTGTGTTTGAATTGAAATTTGAGTTGTTCACCCCAGATGTTTAAAATCTTATTGCGTATGATTACCGAAATTTGAGCGAATCGTCGCAATGACCAAGCTTGCCAAAATTTGCATTTCACATAAGCGTGGGTAAACCAAAGTATTTTTAGGGGCATCAATCGTCTGCCAGAACAACCAGGTGCTCTTTCGCACATCACCTTCACTGGCACCCGAAAGGGAAGGATTGCCCCGAGGTTGAAAGTTGGCTCGAGTAACTCGAGTGGTCGCATTTCCTAACTATGTCGAAGAACGATTCTATGAATCTATTTGTTGGCTATGTGATACCTTTCGACTGTTGCTGTCATCATCATATGAATGCTAATGACCTGTGGTTATGTATGATTGTACTTGTCCTCATTTCCGAGTAAGCTTTTGGTTATGTGACTAACAAGGCTCGCATTTCAGATGGTGGGAACCACGCACAGCTCTCCTAACGGGTTCAGAGCGAACGGTAGCGGTGACTTGCCGCCACCACCGCCCATGACGCCGTCGGAGGCCTTCATGGCCACACAAACCGAGGTGCTGCGCCAGATCCTGCAGACGCAGCAACAGATCGCTCAGCAGATGAACCGAGGGCCGCCACACGGGGCCAACCACGAGGGGCCTAATCAGGTCACCACGTACGCTCAGTTCATCGGGATGAAGCCACCGACCTTCTCCAAGGCGGAAGACCCCCTGGAAGCTGAGGCTTGGATCAAGGCCATCGAGGTAAAATTCTCTGCCTTTGTGATGCCTTGCTCCGAGGAGAACAAAGCCAACTTCGCAGCTCTGCAACTGCGAGGAGAAGCCTTAATGTGGTGGGATCATTTCAAGTCGATGCAGTGAGGGCGTGCTGTAACTTGGGATGATTTCAAACAAGCCTTCAAGAGCCATCACATCCCCAAGGGATTAATGGATAGGAAGATGAGGGAGCTGTTGGCCCTTAGGCAGGGGTCCGATACGATGTACCGTTACGCCCAGAAGTTTAACACCTTGTGCCAATATGGTGGGCATCACGTAGACACTGATGTGAAGAAGATGGAGAGATTCCGCGATGGGCTAGATGGCAAGTTGTACGAGCGACTGAACCTGCTCGAGCCCGCAAATTTCCATGAGCTTGTGAACAAGGCTATCTCCCAAGAGGATGCCATGAAAAAGACCCACAGGGACAAGAAGAGGCCGTCTGGTTTTGCTCCGGACAGCGGAACTAATAAGAAGTTTCGCTTTGGGAAGAAGAACGTTCCAAACCCATCCCATCAATCTTCAACTGGACGCTGGACGATGAAGCCATCCCAGAGCAAACCCTCAGGGAACTTCCATTTCCGAAATGCTCAGCAGCAGGCTCCAAAGCCTAATGCACCTCCTCGCAACGTGGGTGATCGTCGTTGCTTCAACTGTGGTCAACCGGGGCATTACATCAGTGATTGTCCCAAGCCCAGGCAGATCAAGCCCAACCCCCAGAATCCAGGTGCAGGGAACAAGCCTGCCACTCCGGCTAAGAAGCCTATGGTGCAAATATGCCAAGGCAAGCTGAACTTCACCACCATGAGTGACATTCCGGAGGGAGCTTCAGTGCTCACGGGTACATTCTCTATCAACGATACTCCTGTTAAGATTTTATTTGATTCGGGAGCTACCCATAGTTTCATCAGTGAAAAACTATTAGGCAAATGGGTTTGAAAGGTTCTCATACCAATTCCGCTTATAAGATAATTACTCCGGGAGGGCAAATCACCTCTAATATCTTAATTCGTGGAGTATGTTTTGAATTAGGTAGTAAAATCTTTCCAACAAACCTTATCGCCATAAGCTTGGCTGGTATGGATGTTATCTTGGGTATGGATTGGATGACCCAACACAAGGTGGTTCTAGATATATCAGATAGGGTTGTAGAGATCAATTCACCTACGGTCGGGCACACTACCTTGTACCTACCTTTCAAGGACGACTCTTGTGCCTACGTGACCATTATCCCCCCTCTTGATGAAATTCCAGTAGTGTGTGAGTATTCAGACGTCTTTCTTGATGAGTTGCCTGGTATGCCGCCAGACAGAGATGTCGAGTTTGTAATCGAACTCCAACCGGGTACCGCACCCATTTCCAAAAGACCTTATCATATGCCACCCAAGGAATTAGCCGAACTGAAAAATCAACTCCAGGAGCTGTTAGATAAGGGTTATATTCGCCCAAGCTCTTCTCCTTAGGGTTGCCCCGCTGTTTTCGTCAAAAAGAAAGATGGTAGCTTGAGGCTGTGTGTGGATTACCGACCGCTCAATGCAGTCACCATTAAGAACAAATATCCTCTTCCCCGAATTGATGTTCTTTAACTGGCTGGAGTCAGAGTTTTCTCAAAGATCGACCTTCGTTCTGGTTATCATCAAATCAAGATTCGACCTTGTGACATTCCTAAAACCGCTTTCTCCACTCGTTATGGTCTTTACGAGTTCTTGGTAATATCTTTTGGTCTCACGAATGCCCCAACCTACTTCATGTACCTCATGAACTCCGTGTTTATGACGGAGCTCGACAAATTCGTAGTGGTCTTTATCGATGATATCCTCATCTATTCCAAAAACGAGAAAGAACATGCCAAACATCTCTGAATTGTCCTTCAGCGTTTGCGAGATTATAAGCTTTATGCTAAGTTCTCCAAATGTGAATTCTGGTTGAAGAATGTGAAATTCTTGGGGCACACCATTTCCCAAGATGGTATCTCCGTAGATCCTAGCAAAGTTCAAGAGGTGATGGATTGGAAACCGCCCAAGTCCGTACACTAGATCCGCAGTTTCTTAGGATTGGCGGGATACTACCGTCGATTCATTCCTGACTTCTCTAGAATCGCAAAACCTATGATCGAACTGCTCAAGAAAGGAGTGAAGTTCGTGTGGAGCGAAGCTTGTGAGAAAGCCTTCCACACCTTGAGGCAACGTTTAACCTCAGCCCCAGTGCTAGTGCAACCAGATAATTCCAAACCTTTTGAAGTCTTCTGTGACGCATCAGGCATGGGTCTCGGCTGTGTCCTTATGCAAGAAGGTCGAGTCATTGCCTATGCTTCACGAGCACTTCGACCTCAATAGATCAATTATCCTACCCACGATCTTGAGTTGGCTGCTGTTGTCCATGCTCTCAAGATATGGAGGCATTATCTGATGGGTAATCGTTGTAACATCTTCACTGATCACAAGAGTCTCAAAAACATCTTTACTCAGTCAGAGTTGAATATGAGACAAAGAAGATGGCTTGAGTTAATTAAAGATTATGACCTAGAAGTGCACTACCACCCCGGAAAAGCGAATGTTGTTGCGGATGCTCTTAGCCGCAAAGCTCACTGCAACCATCTAGAGTTAGAGTCGGTTAGTGACCCATTATGTGAAGAAATGAGAAGGCTCAACTTAGAAGTGGTACAGCAAGGAGATCTCTATGCTTTAACTGCAGAATCCACTCTTTATGATACAATTGTCACTGCTCAATGCAATGATGAAGACATTCAAACCATCAAACAGAGATTAGCAGAGGAAGACCCCAAGTATACTTGTTTCTAGAAGGATCACCAGGATGTGATCTGGTTTGGGAAACGCCTTGTGGTTCCTGTCGATCCGGAAATTAAGAAGATCATCCTTGATGAGGCTCATATGTCCAAGTTCTCTATTCATCCCAGCAGTACCAAGATGTACCAAGATCTGAAACAGAATTTCTGGTGGTCCAATATGAAGGTTGATATAGCCAAGTATGTAGCCAAGTGCGATACTTGCCACCGGATGAAAGCAAGCCATTTGAAATCGGCAGGTGTACTCCAACCCCTGTCGATACCCATGTGGAAGTGGGATGACATTAGTATGGATTTCATTGTGGGTTTACCCCCGACAGCTAGGAAGAAAGATTCTATTTGGGTGATCATGGACAGGCTCACCAAGACCGCTCATTTCCTTGCCGTACATACCACTTATTCAGTACAGCAGTATGCAGAGTTGTACATGGACCACATAGTTCGTTTGCATGGAATTCCGAACACTATAATCTCTGACAGAGGAACTCAGTTTGTAGCTCACTTCTGGGAGCAATTGCACGAGTGCTTAGGAACCAAGCTAATTCGTAGTTCCAGTTATCATCCGCAGACCGATGGTCAAACGGAAAGGATAAATCAGATTTTGGAAGACATGCTATGAGCAAGCATCTTTCACTTTGACAAGAGTTGGGACAAGTGTTTGTCCTTGGCAGAATTCTCCTACAACAATAGTTATCAAGCCAGTTTGAAGATGGCACCGTTCGATGCTCTTTACGGACGAAGATGTCGCACTCCGTTGAATTGGTCGGAAGCCGTAGAAAGGACACTCTTTGGTCCAGACTTAGTTAAGGATGCCGAAGAAAAGGTACAAGTGATAAGAGAGAATTTGAAGATGGCTCAGATGAGACAAAAGAGTTACCATGACAAGGGAACCGCACCCAGACACTTTGAAGTGGGAGATTACGTGTATTTGAAGGTGTCCCCCACCAAAGGTGTGCAGAGGTTCGGTGTCAAAGGAAAGCTAGCTCCGGTTACATTGGACCCTATGAAGTCATAGAAGTGTGTGGGCCAATAGCCTATCGTATCCAATTGCCGGAACGGGTTTCCGCAGTCCACAATGTGTTCCATGTGACGCAATTGAAGAAGGGAATGCCTGTGCCAGAAAACGAAGTCATCACTGAAGCTAATGCTTGGATTGAGCCGGATTTCTCGCTCATCGAGCACCCATTAGGAGTACTAGACCAAAAAGAGCGAAAGACCCGAAGACAAATAGTACGAATGTACAAAATCCAATGGAGTCATCACACGGAAGAAGAAGCAACTTGGGAGACGGAAGACTACCTCAGCACTAAGTATCTGGGCTTCCTACAATCTCGAAACCGTGAGTTCTCTTCCCCATCTTGTTGTTCTCAAGTCGAATCTCGGGATGAGATTCCATTTAAGGGGGGTAGGCTGTGACGCCCCAGGTTTTTAATTAACCCTAACCGTCGGTCAACCCGGCTGACAGCGGTCAAATCACGGTCAACCTGGGCCCTCACCCTAAAAAACTCACCAACCAACTCTATTGAACCCTTTTGACTAGTAGACACACTTGTGGGGCCAACCCATGGTCAAAGACTTGGTCAAACCCAACTTCACCCCTAGTGTCCATAGCTGTCTTTCGGAACTTTTGCCGTGTTCTCCAAAATTCACCTAAACACTTAAAATTCTACTTTTAAGAAAGTTGTCCATCTTGTTGAGGGACACAACTTTCATGTAGATTGGCATTTCAAATTTGGAGAGGAAAAGCATGAAAGACTTGACCCAAGGTCAGCATCTCCTGTTCATGAACATGTGTTGGCATTCAAAGTTGGCAACTGTTTCTTGCAAAATCTGTTGAGAAAAACCCCATAGAGTCTTTTTGAATGTGATAGAGGGTGGTTAGATCAGCAACTTTCGTATTCAAAGTCGAGTCAAATTTTATTCAAATTTTGGAGTAAATTGAATTCAAAGTTGGGCTCAGCAAAACTGTTCAGTCGGGGCGCCGTCGCGCGCCCGTGCCCCGCGTGTCGCCGGCCGCGCGCCGCCGGCCCTTGGCTTCCGCGCCCCGCGCGCCTCCCCGACGCCCCCTCCGCCCGAGGCCGACCCCCGCCCCTAGGCCGCGCGCCCGCCGAGGCGCCCACGCCCCACGACGCGTCGGGGGTCGGCGTCGCGCCATGCGCCGACCGCACCGCGCGCGCGCGTGCGACGGCCGGACGCCCCCCTTCGGACCGGTGGTCCGTTCGCGTCTCCTCGCCCGCGTGCGCCATGCTACGGCCCTAGGTCACGCCTCCGTCATCTCCAGGCCGAGCTGGCCTATTTAATCGCCGCCCTTCTTCCCCAACCCCGCACGTCCGAGCCGCCCTCATCGTCGAGCCGCCCGCCATGAGCGCTGACGCCGACGAGCTGAAGCTCAAGTCGTCCCTAGCCACCAAGTAGTTGGGTGCCGTCTATACACCTCCCTCGTGCCCCCAGGGTCGCGCCTTGTCCACCCCGTGCGCCCTCCTCACCGGAGCCCGTGACGCCGCGGCAACCGCCGCCGGCCGCCGTCGAACTCCCCGCACCGGCAGCCCATCCGCCCCAACCTCGGCCACCAGTCGGTCCTAGGTGAGCATGTGCTCGACTCCATGTCGTTCCCCGGCCGGGAGCGCCGCCGGAGCCGCCGGAATTCCGGCGAGCCCGCCGCCTCCCATGGCCAAGGGCCCAATTGCAACGCCCGACTTCTTTCCAGGGTGTTTAGTGCAAACTAGGGACCTATCTGTAAGGCTGTAAAAGATTCCAGGGACTTCGGTGCGAATTGGATCTTCAATAGTGAACACCCTTTTGCAGAAACTTGTAAAATGCGTAGAAATTCGTAGAAAATTCAGAAAAATGCAAACTCAATTTTGTTGGGTTCGTGGTGAAAAATACTACAACTTCTGTTATACTCATATGGTCTGATTCTGGGTATTTGTAGCATGAAAAATAGGAATGTGAAAACCTAGATCTGCCATAACTCAAAATCTATCAATCCTCTGTTTCCAATTTTTGGATATGTTGTGTATCATGTCATGACTAGCTCCTGTGCCAAAAGTTGCACAAAGTTATGCAGTAAATCTTTTTGTATAAATTGTTTTCCTTTTATGCAGAATCTGCCTAGATGATTTTTTGTAGCTAAAAATATTTATGTTTTTGGGCCCAACTTTTGCATGATGTCTTGTTATGTCAAAACACACCTCTGGTGAATTAATCATGATTTTTGGTTTATCTTAATATTTATTCTTAAATTGTGCATGTTTTCCTTTGTAAATTAATGAAGCAAGATCAGTAGAGCTTCTAGGTGTGCTTGCTTATTCTTTAGGCTTGTTTAGGACCAGAGAGCATGTATAAGGAAGATTGGAGCATTTTGATGCTTATTTATTTTTGTATGCATTTAATTTGGTTGCTAGCTAGTCTTTTGTTATTTTTCCAAAGTATTTAATTTCTAGCTTCCCAAGCTTTGTATGTGTGTCAGAGGCCTAGCTTGGGCATGTTAATGCTCCAGAAACCCTTTACTGAATTTTTGTGTGGTTTGTTATTTAAATAAAACCTTGGAAGCCTTTTATAGTTTAATGATTAATTAAATTAGGAAAAATGCCTTTTACTTCTTTTATCCCTTTTTGAACGTACTAAGCACTTGTCGGGAATGGGACCGGTAAGCCTAGTACCTTAATGAGACGGCTAGGGATTTAATTGTCACTACTCTTGGGGTTTGTCTCACGGCTAGCTACTGGTGGTGTATGGTGAGTCCGGGTGCTTCGCGGGGTATCCCGGATAGCCTGCACCAAAGATTGTGGCCTTTTATCCCGACCCGAGGATTTTTGGAACCGTTTGGTGATTGTCCTCGCGAGGGGCATCCCACCGTGTGTTTAGGTCTACCTTGCAAGGTTTGAATCAATCGATTGTCGGCCTCTACCGTTATCTGAGACTACTTACTCCACTAGCCATGAGATCCCTAGTGATGGAAGTTGATGAATACTATACTTGATTAATTGTATTGTACAACTTTGTCTGTACTATATGGCTAATGTAGTAAAGATTAAGCCCACTAGAACTTGTGCTAAAATCTTGAAAATAAGGACATACTCTTTGTTACTTTTTAGCTAAAGAAACCCAGTGGCCAAAAAGCCTTTCATGTCTAGAGTTGGTGAAGTAGGTATCACCGACGGGTAAGTCTTGCTGAGTATTAATATACTCAGCCTTGCTATAATCTGTTGATCCAGGTAATGCTTTCGGTGATGTGTGCCCCGGAGAGATCCCGCCCGGCTGGGAGCTGGAGTGGGTGGAGGATGACAACTGAGAGCATCATGGATGGCCTCCCGTGGTGTTTCCGTTTCCCGTTAGTTTAATTTCGTTGTTTCGAAAAACTCTGAACTACGTCTTTATGTCAAAAACTTCGGTTTGTAATAATTAAACCCTTTGGGGTAAATTTCGGATGTTATTTATGTTGTATCTCTGGACTCGCCTTCGAGTGAGTTTTAATGCATATATGAGGATCCTTGTTGCTATTTAAGTGATTTACCGGGCGTTAACCCAGCGACTAATGACAGGATGATACTTTATTATCGCTTAATGACCAAAGTGGATTGGTTTAGGTGATAGTACGGTATTTTCCTGGGTGGCTTGTCACAAAAATGGTGTCTCTTGCACGACATAGAAGGTGTACGGTATGGGATAAAGACCACAAATTTTGCTAAGGTATACAACACAGTCTTGCGTGGGGCCGTGTTATCCTTTTATTGGCATCATTGAGTTCTTCCTGTACCGCACACTGAAGTATTGTTATGAGCGTGCAAATGCAGCACACGCAGTTGTGGCTGATAGTCGTGTACTCCACAGCTATGACTGCGTACTTGGACATAAAACAAAAGAAGGCTCTGAGTCACCGAGCAGAGCATGAGCCTATACACTGTGCAAGTGGATCTGAAACTAGGTGGAAGTATCTAGTCGAGTGCAAAGCCAAATCACAGAAAGGAGGCAATGAGAGAAGGAGGCAAATTGTGGTTCTAGCGAACATGATTTGCTCATGCTCCTGCCACAAACCACAGGTACAACAAAATCCCTGTAGTCATGTGCTCGCTACATGTTTTAAAACTAGAGGTTGGCACTAGGGGTCGGTACGTGTCTAGGTACTACTTGAAGCAAACCATCTTGGACACTTGGAACCACACTCTAGAGGGCCATCCCTTCATCAGTTCATTCATTAAAGATCCCAAAGGAAATGCAACATACATACCTGATTCAAATCCTGAATTGTGCTAAGGCATTGGTCGACATAAAAAGAAGAGGATCAGGAACAACATGGATGAAGCTGAAGTTGGTCGTTCAGTGGCGCTCTACTCAAAGTGCAACAATCCAGGACACAACTACAAGAAATGCACTGCAACAAGGTACGCTTGCAATGCAGCTAGTTCGTCAAACGCGGATGATGATGCCCAACCTTCGGCTAGTGGAAGTGCACCTTTGGGACGTGGATGTGGACGTCGTAGCCACCGCAATGAAGGAATGCATTGAGTTTAGTTGTCTTATTTCTGAGTTGTTTGTAACAATGTCTTATTTGTCGTAGTTGTTTGTAATAATGTCTTATTTGCCGTAGTCGGACGTGTTGTAATATTTGAACTAGTATTTCCTTAGATTATGTTGTGTAACAACTTATTCATGTTATTGTATTTATTTGTCATGTTGAATTCATGTAACAATAATTAGAGATGGCGTCAGCTGCTGCCTGAGGTGGTGAGGATGGCAATGGTGGTGGTAATCGTGATTCCTCACACCACAAGGGGGAAAACACATTCAACACAGCACCTGATCCGAAGAAAATGAGCATGTTCGAAAGAGGCATGTTTCGTCATTTGCAAGGAAAAACTATAGATGTCATTGCAAGAGGAGAGGAACCTCCATGGAATGGTATTTATGCTCCAAAAGAAATGCATCATTATTTGCAATGGAAAACTGCTGATGCCATTGCAAGAGGAGAGGAACCTCCTTATGTTGGTCTTTATGCTCCACCAGTAGACCCGTGTGTTGCTAATCCACCAACTACAAAACCTACCAAGGAAGCTAAACCTTTGTCGTCACGTCGCAGGAAGGGCTGAAGTCTGCCATGTTATGTGATGTTGTAGTGTTTCATCTTGTAGTGGTGTAATATCTAAAATACTATTTTGTTTGAATCATGGTGTTGTAATAATAGTGTAATGTTGTTTTGTATGAACTAGATCCTATTTTAATTGTGTTGTAATAATTGAACCAATATTCCTTAAGATCTTTTTCACTTTTTTACTGTATTTTTATAATTTCGTTGAAATATTTGGATTTCCTCATGCTAACATCCAAATAATACCTTCGAAATGGCTGCCTTAGGTCTTGAGTTTGACTTGTAGTTGCTCACTACGACTAAAGAGGTGGTTGCGGTGCCTAAGGGGATCCATACTCCTATGTGCTACTGTGGTGACAATTGCAAGGTTGTCAAGTGCAAGGCTCTCGGGCATGCTTACGGGCTGCGGTTCTTCATGTGCGCCAACTATGCCCATGACCTGATCAAGCCATTGAACCACAATGATAGACCCAAAGTAAGAACTTGGTGCAATTCTCGATTATTGATTTGTCCATTTTTTATTTTTTAATAACATGTTTTTGCAAAAAGAGTCCACCTCCTCTTTGTGATTTCATGTAGTGGCTGGATACCGAGCAGTCTGGCGACGACAAGAGTTACGTCGAGTCAACGGCACGTGCTACAAGAGAGAGGTGGTACCACATGATTTAGGTGGAAAAACAAGAGGAAAAACGAAAATAACAAACAGGAGGAAATTCGCGTTCGCCAGCAGATAAGAGAGCGTGAAGAGGCCCAGGCCCGTGAAGTAGATAGAGAGAGGAAGAGGGAGAGGGCTCGATGGGCCAAGGAAGCTGGACCCGATGTCATTAGGAAGGGGAAATACCCTCATTGTACTCAGTAGACCTAGAGTAGTAATAGCGGAGTCAGATTGTATGAATTGTAAACCACAAATTAATTTCGTCATTAGTTGGTTAGGGGTGTGCTTCCTGTATGTGACTGGAACATATAGGGTACCGTGTGTTTCCTCTGAGTCACTGCAAATTTCCTCTCCCACGGATCAAAGGGCCCACAACGCTACAATACCCTACTGTTAGGGTGTGTTTCCTCAGCACTGCTTCGATTCCCTTTCCACAGATCGAAGGACCCACTACTCACCTTCTTCTACATATATCACCCTTCTCTACGATGCCTCTCCACAACAAACCGCAATGACTTCCGAGAGTGGAGGTGAATATGGGTGTGGTCCTGAGTTCTGGGAGGAGCAAGATCAAGAGTTCAAGGGGGAATTTCCAGTCTTACACAAGAGGGACTTCCGTTCCATGCGTGAAGTTAGAAGCTACGCACCTAACAAACCGGTGTTGTGGCCAACATGTTCACACGGTGAGCGTTGCGTGATGCAAGTCTACGAGGGCAGGGGCAACTACGGTCGTCGCTTCCGACACTGCCCACTAGCAAGGGTAAGCTATGGAAATGATATTTGTCCATCAACCATGCTTGGTTTGTTAACTTTTTTGGGGGTGTTATTCAATTCTCCGACGATGATGACAACTGTGGCTTCTCGCGCAATGGGTGGATCCCCCAGCTATTGACCCCTATCAGGATTACATCAACTACCTCCATGACATCGTTATCTACAACATGAAGCAGCGCTTGGACGAAGCACTTGCTTCCCCAGATCATCCCAGTGACAACCAAGCGAAGATGAGAGATTGGTCCCCTCCTCTTTCACCTCCACCAGTACCACTGGGGTACTACATGCCAGCTCCGCAGTCCTTAGGCGCCAGCTCCTTGCTCTCTGGCCGGTTCTCGTACAACTAGTTTACGATCGAGTATATAAATTCCATAAGGCATGTTAGGACTAGAGTTGTGTTGTGCATGCCATTGCAATTTCGTCAGTGATTTATCTTTAATTTAAATGATGTCATTTCCATTCATAAAAAAACTTACTGTTGTTTTGTGTGGCGGTAGGCCCTGACCTTACTGCCATGGGATATGGCAGTTGACCGCCAACCCTAGCCACCCGCTACCTTAACAGCAACCGCTGTATTGTTTGGCGGCTAGAGTTGCCGCCATTTGGACTGGCGGATACACTTAACATCGTTTGAAATAGCGGTGTTGACGTAAAATCAGCACCTCACGCCAATCACACAGCAAGCCGGATTAGTTGGCTTCACACACGTGGCCCGGGCGTCACAATCTGGAAGCGTGCTAGCCAATTTTCCCTGAAACTGACAAAGGGTGAAAACGGTTAGATAAAACCTAGAACTTGCCGGGTGGTACCACACAGTTCCGTATTTATGGCTATAAAGCCAGTCAAAACGACATATAGCCACAAACAAGCTATCTGTCGGCAATTTAAATATCATTCAGGAATTGATAAAGCATGTAAACAGAGCACTACCGAGTGTATGATGTAAGCATGATGAAAAAGCGGTCTTTATTTAAACAACGTTACAGCACGTAACCATGACCGATTATCAAGGATAAAGCATGATACATTAAATAAAAAACGAAGCATAATCATGAATTTGCAGTAAACAAGCATGCATTGGCCAAAAGCACTAGTCTACCGCGTGTCTAGGTACTTTCAAACCCGTCAAGCAAGACATCGAACAAGTTAATCCACCACATGATACAACTTGTTTGAAATCACACCACCAACCAAGAATAGATCAATCCACCGCATGATACAATCTAAACATGGAAGGCTAAAAGCATACATTATTTAAAGCAAACTCATGAACATGTTTCACTCGTGAGGGGATTGCCGAATACGACTGTACAGCCGAATCGGGTTCCGTGAAGAAGGAATAAACATTGCCAAGGATGATAAATCTATCAGATTCAAGATCTATGCAAGATCAACAAGCTTGAACCCGCAACACGTGACAATCTAGATTGATTCGAATTCGGCTATAGAGAACGCATGACCCGCTTGCCTCGTCAAGCCAAAGACTTGAGCGTGCAACACGTGGATCACAAACAGGATAGAGCCGAATCTAATCAATCTAAATTGGGCAATAAGAGTGTTACATGAATTAGACACAAAAAAGTAAAATTCAAAGCAACACATGGCAACTTAATGAATCTATTAGATCTTGCCAAATCTAATAGAGCCGATAACTAGCTCCAAGCTAGATCTTAGCCTACTGCATGACTCATGATCCAACGAGGAAACCTTCTTGAACCAAGCTTAAATCCACCGCATGATACTAAGCATGGTAACAGGACTACTTGCATCACGGTCTAAATCCACTGCATGATACTAGACATGATACAAGGTTGCTGGTACTTACGGAGGTCGACGTATCGATGGCTCCTCTCGAAGAACTCGACGACACGACTAGAAGGACTCGAAAGTTGGCACGGGGCCAGTTTGTAGTGAAATTGTTCGATCCCTATTACAAACACTAAGGGTTTATATTTATACCCTGGTTCTAACATGACTCCTAGTCGACCACGATTACAATATTTATTACCTAAAATTAACACCATGGCGTCATGTCCGTCTCGTATCCATCATCAACTCGTCTCCTCCTTTGCATCCAATCCACGTCATCACGCACTCCCGAATGCTTCTGCTTTCATCCGTGGAACAGTTTTTCTGCCGAATGATGATGTACTCCCGACCGCAGACGCCTCTACCGAATGCTTTGAGGAAAACCTCCTGTCGAATGGTGTTCTTCTGCCAAATTCGGCTCACATGTCCATCTCTTCCCTGTACCAATTTTTGGTGTTAACATATGCCCCTTCAATTACGGGATAAAAGGTGATTTTATTCCGGAATTGACCATAAATACTCAACGTCCCAGGCCAAATCTGTTCAACACTCGTTCTTTCAAGCTTCAATCCTCAAATGGCGAACCAAGACCAAGCTCTCTAGGTAAATCTTATTCTCCTCAAGCACATTCGGTATTACCTTTCTCGAATCCCATCTCAAATTTTTCCTTTCGCCCTCTTTTCTTCTTGATAGGCTCTAGCCACCGGAATCTTGATTCCCGTCGAGGAACAATCAGCATCTTATTTCCTTGGGTCCGTAGGAGTTTCCAATCCCTCTGAGTTTATTGCAGCTGAATCCCAGAGGATTCCTTTCAAGATATTACTGACGAAGCCTCACGAGTGGCAGGACACTTTGAAGAACTGGCCTCTGCCCCCCAATTGCAGGCTGAAGAAATTGGTACAAGAGAGTACTTGTTGACGAAAGCCCCGAAACAAAAAATTGGGACAACCTTCGTATTTCTCATTGCTTAGAATTGTCCCTAGCTGAAACACCCAAAAATGAGAGCCTTTTGATTGCAGCCTCCCACATTTGGTCTAACGGCGCAAATGCCTTCCTTTTCGGCCATGGGCCAATGTCTCCCACCTTGGCTGATGTTTACATGATAACCGGCCTGAAAGTCACAGGAACTGTGTATCCGTATAAGTACAAGGGCTCTTCCAAGCAAACAGGAGTAAAGATAGGAGTTGGATACAAGAGATATATCCAAAACCATATCTCTGATAGCCCTCTGACTGATGTTGAATACAGAGCTTTTCTGAATGTGGTTATGCAGATTTATCTTATGTGGCAAAGCTAATGAGCCAACCCTGAACCATATTGTGATCGGCCGAAGACACGCGTCGGTACACCTATTCCCCTTGGGAAGTACCTTCTAGGAAGTGTCTATCATATGCTTCATCAAACCACCTATCTGATGCACACCAGCAAAAACATCCCCTGTGTCAATGGTCCTTGGTGGTTTGTTCAGATGTGGCTGCAATTATACATGCACCAGATTGTTGCTATTGACCTCAACAATCGGTATTTCCCTTCAACCAACTACAAGGAAGGAGAAACCCAGAGCACCAAAGGCTGCCAAACCTATGGAGAAGCTGCTTCCACTGTGTCTATCAACAAAGACATTGGCCAACTATTTGAGCTCTTCTTCAGAGGTTTTGCCAATCCTCTTTGGTTCCCATATCTGGACAATGACAACCTGACTCTTCCTTGTGAATTTAGTTTTGAAACAGGGTGTAATGATATACATTTCATAGCAATCTTCAATGCTTTCATCCATCCCTGTATTCTGCCAGCAGAATTCTGTGGAGGAAGGCTCGTTCAGAGTACCTTTGAGTACTACCAGCCAAACATGATTGCCAGGTAATTAGGATGTGGCCAAGTGCCCCCAAGGTTATTTCTTCATGAATTTCTCAAGCCCAGAGAGGATATCAAGGAATCCATACAAGCAAGAAGGATTTTTGAGTATAAATGCAGCACGACTATTTATACACCCAAGCCCTTTGTGCCAATAACATTTGCTCATCCTTCTTTCATTCTTTGGTGGCAAGAACTTCATGATCACATTTTTAACATGCCAGTACACCCTCTCTGTCTTGAATTAATGCCTTACTTCCAACCAACTTCAGAGGTAATATGTTCATCTCCCTTTCTTACATTTGTTTTTAATCATACTCCTCCTCACTGATCATGATTCTGTCATTTTGCAGGATACAGTACCTGCCCCACTTGCCAGGACAATCCTTTATAAGATTGAAGGCCCAATCTCTGCTTTGGGATGCCGATCCCCTACTCTGGCTCAACTAATGTCTAGCCATGCCGGGCTAGATCCAACTCTTATCAGGCCAGTTTCTGACAAAAGGAAAGCCCCATCTCTGATTGCTTCTTCAACTGTCAAGAAGAAAAGAACAAACAAGAGGCTAATTATTCTAGTTGGAACACTTTCCCCTCTTGAACATAATGCCATTCTCCATTCTGATCATCTTTATCTTTGCATGATTTTAGACCAAAACACAGCAACCAGTGGTTATTATAGATTCTGCCAATGCTTCATCAACTGGTAAAATCTTCACCATCTTATTCTTTAATCATTTTTCTTCATTGGCACTCACCCCCTACTTGCTAGTTGCAGAGAAAACTTTGGTGGATCAAACTGTGGGGAGCTCTTCTCCTCATCATGATTCAGTCCCAGTCTCACCAAGGATTCAACCAGCTTCTCCTCAACCAGAAGTCTCAGCTTCTCCAAGAAATCATCCAGTTTCTCCTCAGCCAGATGTACAAGAGCCTTCCATTGAGCCTGAGAAGCTTCCTTCTCCCATTCGGGAAACTAGGAATGATGTAAGCATGAGCATCCATCTTTTCTATTTTCACCTAATAGATCATCATTATTTCGGCAAGAACTTCTTTTCAAGAGAAAACTGTGTCATCACCCAGTTATTCCTTTGTTGTGGATGACTTGGTTGTCAAAAAAGGAGATGAAGCATCTTCTAGCCAAGCTTTATCAGGGGAAAATCAAGCAAAGCTGAAGGAAATCCTCTCCTTGCTGCAAAGGGACGTCCAAGACCAAGTCAGGGATGTTGATCTTCTAAGAGAAGCGCTTCAACTTATCGATCAAGATCTCCCTGCTTCTTTAGAACCTGTTTCCTAATTAGATAATCACTTTGCCGCAGTAAAACAGGCTTTGAAGAACCAATCCTCCCAACCAGCTCTGGAACAAAAGAGAGCTATGGCCAAGCAATCTGTGAAAGATTTGCATGCTCAGATTCAGAACAATAAGGAATTGCTAGCCAAATTGCAGCATACACTCGAGCTGAAGAAAACCAGAAAAGCTGCATTGGAAGCTGAGTTGAGAAACTTGACAGCTGAGATTGAAGCTGACGAAAAGAAGATGGTTGAACTTCCCGATTCAACAGAGAAAATGCGACAGGAAGCCTCAGCAGCTCTGAATGTAGAAAGGCAGCTCAAGACAAAGCTCTCCGCTCTGTCTAAAACCCAAGACGCTGATCAGAAATTGTTGGAGAATATCAACAAGATCATATCAGGTGCCACCAATGTAATTTCAAAATACTTGGGTGTGTAATTGTAACAAATAATTTGTAGCCAAATGCTTTATCAACTCTGTAGTTTTGCTTTCTGTTAATCTCTATTCTCCATATTTGTCTTGCCTTATCTTGACGAGTAGCCTCTGGATGATTCATTCGGCAATTCTGACCACAACAGCGTTAGACCCGAAAAACGACCCAACCGCAACACAGCCGAATCTTAACCAGTCAAACCGAATATGACTCAGCATGAATCCGAAACAACTCGGCGACCGTTCGGTCGAAGGAGTCTCTCCACTTTCCAAATTTCTTGGGATATAAGCCACGATCTCCGGCCACGATCTCTTCGTCAGTTCCATAAATAAGGACCTCAGGTGCCCCTAACCTTTCACCAAATCCTCTATTTTCCAAGCCTCTGCTAACCTGAGCTCTTTCTCCTCAAGCACTAGTACTCCCAATAACTTCATGGCCAATAGTGGCAACAGGCGCCCGGCCAGCGACGAGGCTGAAAGGAGCCGTGCCGACGCTCGTCGGAGGTGGTGATCGTCTGCTTCTTCACAACCTTCTTTTAGATCTTGTCTCATCCCTGACGATTTTCTTTGCGCTTTCAGGCTCATCCGATGGAACCCCGCTCCTCGCTCCCGACCGCCGGCCTCGGTCGCGGCGGGTGACTCCTCGGGGTCATCCAGCCCATCCTACTCCTCCAGGTCTTCTGGCGGGGACTCACGCTATACTGACCGCGACGCCTGCAGGTTCCGAGAGGAACGCGACACGACCTGGCATGAACTGGAGATTATCTCCAAACAGGTCGGGATTGCTGAGCTCGAGTGGCAGCACCAGCGCAAGCAGCTGCTCGAGGCCATCGATGGTGAGTCCTGCAACTTGCTCAATTTCAACTTAATCTTGAACAACACTAACTGTCGTTGCTTTGTGACTCCTGCAGATCGCGATGCCGAGCTCAATCAGCTAAAGGCGCTGGCTGAGAAGCTGGCGAACAAGGTGAACGCTCCCAGAGGCACGCTGGAAGTTCGCCTTGGCGCGGTGGTAGGCCGCGTCGACGAGGTGTCCCTGCATGGCATCCGTCTGGGCACCGCCTTGGGCCTGGCCGCCATGTCGACGCACACCGGCGTTGATTACTCCGCGCAGCCGCCCGGCTTCGGCGGTGGCGCGCCGGAGGAACTTGACGACATCGAGGCCACAGTGGAGCACCTCGATGGCCATGGCGCCGCCATTGCCGACTCCATCCACCCCCAGTCTGTTCTGAACAGGCTGTTTGATTAGTTTGTACTAGGGGTCATGGAATTTCAGCAATGAAAATGAAAATTTATCTTTTGCAGTTGTCTTGTGATAATTTTCCTAATTTGCGCATACGAATCTTCATTGTTTTAAACGCATTCGGGAACTTTTCCTCTAGCCGAATACGCACAAACTTTTGCCCCTTGGCGCAGAATCCGCAGAGAATCCTCATTCGGGAACCATGAACACTATTTCGTTGAAAAAACCCTTCGCATCCAAGGAAAAACCCCCGCCGTTTGGTATTCCCATCAATGCGCGCCTGCCAGTCATCACTCCCGATGCATTTCCACTGCCAATAAAATAGCTCTCCGGTGCTCTGCAAATCCACTCGTACACACTTCCATCATTTCACTCCCTCTCGTCTTCCTCCTCCTGAAAAAACCCCCAAAGACATGGCGGACAAGGGGAAAACACCATGCGAGGAGAACAGCCTCCTACCAAAGAAGCAAACCGTCCGAGAGTAATCTTCTCTTCACATTCCTTTCTCTTGATCTTGATTGCAATCTCGTGATTCATCTTTCTTTGATTTTCAGCTTCAACCTGCTGCCGGAGGACATCTTCGGCACTGAAGAAATTCCTGAGCACATCCGCTCCGACTCCTCGGCTGAAGAAGAAGACGCTATGCATGAGCAGAGGGCCAACCATCAACTGCACCGTCGCATTCGGCACTTAAAGCATGATATGTGGGACATCACCGCCCGTTGCTGTGCCGAACGCGAACGCCGCATGAGCCTGGAGGTGGTGATAGGTGGTGAGATCTTTATCCCCCATTGAATCTCATGTTCAAGTTCAGATCCCGTGTTTGATGAGAATTTGTTCTTCTTTTTCAGATATATCCGACAGGTACAACAACCTGAAGGCCGCCTGGGACAGTTTGATGGAAGCTGCAGAACACGCCAGCCCCCAAGGTTTCTGCGTCGCCATCACAGTGGTCTTGGAGCAGCTGAAGAGGGACGAGCTCAAGAGGAAAGGCGCTGAGCCAAAGAAATGAAGATACTTTCGCTTCTTCCTCCAGGCCTTCTGCTTCCTGCAGGCCTTCTTTTGTAATCTTAAGTAGTTGTATTGTTAATAGAAGAACCTGCAAGAACGTTTGTGATGCAAAAAATATTTTTGTGCTAAGGGCAATACACTTTAGTATTGGCCATTTTCCCTTTGTCGGAATTTTTGTTCTGAAGGCGGCTTCCTCCCGAATGCCGGCTATTTCCGTGTCTCTGACGCTTGGAACAACAATCAACAATCAACTTCAATACCAGGATAATATTTCTTCAAATATCTCCCGTTTATAGCAGCAGTGAACTCTTCTCCCAGCAAAGTTTTCAAGATGTATGCATTTCCAGACGTGCACCTAACCACCCGAAAGGGACCTTCCCAATTTGGAGACCACTTACCGAATGCACTGTACTTAGTCCCAATCGGCAATAATGCTTTCCAAACCAAATCTCCTTCTGCAAATTGCTTGACCTTTACCTTCTTGTTATAGTACTTATAACTCGCATTTTGTTTTTCTCAATATTTTCCAAGGCCCTAAGACGAATCATATGCAAATCTTCTAATTCGTTCATCATTAAGTCATTGTAATCCTTGGAACTTAAATCCTTTTGCAATATTATTCTCCTTGAGTCTGACTGCATCTCCCATGGCAAGATAGCATGATGTCCATAAACCAACTCATAAGGAGATGTCTGTGTAGCTCCATGAGGAGCCATTCGGTAAGCCCATAAGGCTTCATTGAGTACCGAATGCCACATTTTTGGTTTCTGATCAATCTTCTTCTGTATAATCTTGATCATGATTTTGTTAGAAGCTTCTGCCTGGCCATTAGCTTGGGCATAATAAGGAGAAGAATTTAACAATTTGATCCCCATACTTTCAGCAAAATTTCTGAACTCTGAAGATGTAAACTGAGTTCCTTGATCTGTTGTAATTGTCTGAGGAATTTCAAATCTGTAAATGATATGCTCTTTGACAAAGTCAACCATATTTTCTGATGTCACCTTCTTCAATGGAATTGCCTCAACCCACTTAGTGAAATAATATGTTGCTAAAAGCACAAACTTATGCCCCTTGCTAGATGGAGGATTTATTTGGCCAATCAAATCTAGTCCCCATCCTCTGAATGGCCATGTCTTGATAATAGGATTTAGAGCTGATGCTGGAACTCTCTGAATATTTCCAAACTTCTGACAATCTTGACATCCCTTGTAATATTCAAAGCAATCTTCCAGCATTGTCAGCCAATAACAACCAGTTTTCCTAATGACCCACTTCATTCGGTAAGCCGACTGATGTGCTCCACACAACCCATCATGCACTTCACTCATCATCCTCTTCGCTTCTTCTTGACCCAGGCATCATAGCAACAACCCATCCATGGATTTGTAATACAAATGTTCATCAAGAAGAACAAACTTTATGGCTTTGTACCTGAGCTTCCTAGAGACCTTTCGGGATGGATTCTCCAAATAATCAGCAATTTCTTTTCTCCAATCATCTTCTGCTAGACCACTCCCAAAAGCATAAACATTGATGGCAAACACTTCTTGATTCTCTCTATAACCCGAAGCACTTTGAGCTAGCATGTTTGCCTCTCCATTGTTTTATCTAGGAATATGTTGTAGAATTACTAACTGAAAGCTTTTCAGGATTTCTTTGCACTCCTCATAGTAATTCCTTAGGATATCATTTCTGCACTCATATTGGCCATTCAATTGTTTTATAACTCGATCTGAATCTCCAAAAATCTCAACTGCAGTGGCCTTTGCCTCTCTCAAGTATTGAAGCCCTCTGAGCAATGCTTCATACTCAGCTTGGTTATTTGTGATAGTAGGTTGAATAGGAATAGCAAATTCAAACATTTCTCCCTTGGGTGAAATTAATAAAATACCTACTCCACCACCTTTGCCACATGAAGATCCATCAAAAAATAAAGCCCAAGGAGTAATTTCAAGCAAATTAATCGATGAACCATGATGTTAAGTAATGAAGTCAGTAATAATTTGTCCTTTAACAGCTTTTGCCGACTCAAACCTTAATTCAAACTCAGACAAGGCTAAAATCCATTTGCCAAGCCTTCCCTTCAAAATTGGCATAGACAACATGTGTTTAATTACATCAAATTTTGAATATACGATGCATTCGGCATTCAACAAATAGTGCCGAAACTTTGTACATCAGTAATAAACACACAAGCAAAGCTTCTCTGCAGCCGAATATCTTGTATGAGGGCCGATCCAATGGTTTGGGTATCGGCCGCCACGTACAACTTAAAAGGCTTGTTCAATTGTGGAGGTACCAATACTGGTGGTTCCTTCATGTATTCCTTGATTTCATTGAAAGCCTTCTGTTGTTCGTAACCCCATACAAACTTCTGATCCTTTTTTACTCTTAACAGTGGAGAAAAAGGCAACACCTTTTGTGACAAATTTGATATGAACCTTCTCACAAAATTGATCTTGCCAAGCAGTGACTGCAATTCCTTAAGATTGGTTGGAGGACCAACTTCATCAATAGCTTTCATGCTTTTCTTGCCAACTTCTATTCCTCCCTCATGCACCAGAAATCCCAGGAACTCTCCGCTGAAACTCCAAAAGCACATTTGTTCGGGTTCATCTTAAGCCCATGTTTCCTAGTGCATTCTAGAGTTTTCCTCACATCAGCCAAATGTGATTCATGATTCAATGACTTGATCACGACATCATCAATATATATCTCCACAATTTTGCCGATCAACTCGTGAAAAATATAATTCATGGCTCTTTGATAAGTTGCACCAGCATTCTTCAACCCAAATGTCATGACAATCCACTCAAATAACCCTATATGTCCAGGACATCTGAAGGTTGTCTTTGCTACATCCTCCACTGCCATAAAAATCTGATTGTACCCTGCATTACCATCCATGAAGCTAATAACTTTATGGCTAGCAGCGGCATCACCAACAAGTCAGCAATAGGCATTGGATATCCATCCATGGGTGTAGCCCTGTTTAGATCTCTAAAGTCTATACAAACCCTCATCTTTCTATTTTTCTTGTAAACAGGAACAATATTAGAGATCCATTCTGCATATCTGCATGGCCGAATGAAATTTGCTTCTATTAATCTCTCAACCTCTTTTTTCACGTCGGCCAATACTTCATCCTTGTAAATTTTTCGGGGAGGTTGCTTGTAAGGTCTATAACCAGGCTTGATTGGCAACCGATGCTCAACAATGGAACGATCCAAACCAGGCATCTCCGAATAATCCCAAGCGAAGCAATCTTTATATTCTTTTAATAGCTTAATCAACTCTTCTCTGAAACCTGAATCCAAGTTAGTACTGATGAATGTCGGCCTTGGCTTGTCACCATCTCCAATGTCTATTTCTTCCAATTTATCGGCCGACATAAATCCACGTCCCAACTTCCCATCAGTTCCATCAATTGGATTATCCATTAAAAATTACTATAAGAGCCAACTGCTTGGATCGGCTACTCCCAGAAGGCTGATTCCACATTATCCACGCCTACCGAATCATCTGCTTGGACAACTTCCACGTCGTCATCTACCCACTGAACAAGCTGTTGATGCATAGTAGATGGAATGCAGCAGTTCACATGGATCCAATCCCTTCCAAGCAGCAAACTCTATGCCCCTTTGCCTTTAATGATAAAGAAGGTTGTAAGCAGAGTCTTAGATCCGACCATCAAATCTACATGTACACAACCTTTGGTGTCTGAAGGATTTCCAGCAAAATCATTCAGAACTATGCTCGTTGGCGTCAAATCTTCAAGACCCATGCCAAGCTTTCTGAATGTAGTATATGGCATCACATTGATAGCAGCTTCACCATCAACAAACATCTTAGTCAATGGCTTCCCGTTGACGTACCCTCTTAAGTACAGTGGTCTCATGTGCCGATTCTTGGCTGGCTTATCAAAAGTAGCTTGCTTGGCCAACATTAATTATGCCATTAGTTCACATTGCTCAGCCTCATCCATATCTGGCAATATTTCCTCCTGCACAATTTGATTGGCTGGAGCCATGAATTCATTCGGCAGAAAACACACCATGCATGTATGAGCCGAACGACCAGATTCATCAGGTTTGTCTTTTGGGCGCCACACTTGTTTCTTCTTAATTCCTGCCTGCTTCAGTTCCTGATTCCTCAAGTGTTGTACCCTTCTCTTCTGGCTTCTTCTTAAACCAGGTGTGCACCACTGTCCCTTTTGCCAGACATACCCGTGATCTTCTTCTTCTTCATGATCAACCCACCTGTGATCAGCATACCTTTTCCTCGGTTGATCATCAATCTTATTTATTTTTAGGCGCCAACCATCACTAGGATGCACCCTTCCAATTCTTTCATGGATGGATCGGCGATTGGCAGTGTCTTGACTGTATTTGGTATACTTGTCGCTGCATTCACGACAGTTATTCCATGTGGGAAGCTTCAAACCCTCGTTCCAACAGTGTCTGAAGAAGGCACATCCCCAATGTGCACGCTCTTGTTCTCCCATATATTCCTCTTGTTCCTTCTTATACATCTCTTCTTCATATCTCTGCTTCTCCTCTTCGTGCTTGTGCCTCTGGTAGCGCTCCTTTTCTTGCTAACACTGCCATTTATTGAGGAGAGTACGCGAAGTCACTCTAGGTTTAGAGGATTCAACCACTTCAATTTGACTATTCGGGAAGCGAGGCTCTTTTTTGTGAATCTGTTCAAATGTGACTTGTCGAGTGGGATCAACTGAGCCATCCTGCTTTGCCTTTTCCGAAGTCAAAACTTTCACTTTTTCTCTCCCTTTAGGCTCAACAACATTCACCATGTTAATTGAGAACCCGATCATGTTCCGAGGGAATGGGTTACCATCCAGTTTCATCTTATTATCAAACTTCAGATGTCCTTCTTGGATAGCTTTCTGAATTCTTACTCTAAAGACCCTGCATTCATTGATGGAATGAAAATTTCTGTCATGAAATCCACAGTACTTCTTATCTTTCACTCCATCAGGCCGAAGCATAGAATGCCCCTCTGGCAACTTGATTCGGCCTTCTTTCACGAGGAAATCGAAGAGCTTATCTGCCTTGGTTACATCAAAATCATAGGTGCCTTTAGCTTGCTTGATCCACCTCTGATTTACTGTCAATGGCTCCTTGCCCCACACTATCTCTGCTGCAGCTATTTCCTCTTCATCATCATATCCATCTCCTTGATCTACCCTTTCGAGGAATTGATTGTAAATGTCAGCTATATCATTATGCTTGACAAATCTGGAGTCTTTCTTGAAGCCATATGCTTGATTGCTCATCAATGACAATCGGTGTGACAGCTGGCCAAGGTCGTCGAATTCCATCCCGAATAGCTTTTCCCGAATGGCTGGCAACATTCCTGCTACGGCCATACCAGCCAATTGATCATCTGGTAGGTTTAGAGAGAAGCACATGCTTTTTGTCTCTCTGAATCTCCTGAGGAACTCCATTGGTGTTTCATTCTTCCTCTGCCTCAAGGTAGTCAGATCAATTAACTTTTTCTCATTACTGCCAGTGTAATAATGGCCATGGAACTTTTGCTCCAAATCTTTCCAAGAGCAGATTGAATGAGCAGGCAGAGAAGTGAACCATGTAAACACTGGGCCTGTCAAGGACAGAGGAAAGTATCTAATTCTGAAGGCCTCATCAGCAGAAGCTTCCCCAAGCTGCATTAGGTACCGGGCTATGTGTTCCACAGTACTGGTATCATCTTGCCCTGAAAACTTAGTGAATTCTGTGGGAATTTTCACCCTATTTGGTAATGCTACCCTGTGGTACCATTCTGGGAAGGGAGATGTATACACGTGTCCTTGATTCTTAGGCTTTAGACCGAATTGATTTTGCAGCACATCGGTCATTTTTTGCACCAAGAGATCATCATTGGTATCTTGATTCCTATCCTCCCAACAGGCATCCCTGTAGCATCGCCATACCCAGGATTCGGGAAAGCATCGATAGCACAATAGTCCATGAACTCTGAATACCCATTCCCGTACATATTCCTTTGCATCCTGTTACTTTTTGGGGCTATCCTGTAAGTAGAGACAGGTTGAACTCCAGTAGTGCTGAATGCCATCTCACCATATGTGCGTGGATTTGGTATTGCTTGATGAGGGTTCTGTTGGATCGGTTGAATACCCACATGTTGAGTTGGCTGAACACTCATACTTTACTGACGTGACTGAGCACTTGCATCTTGACGATGTGGTTGGCCATTAGCAGTAGCACTTAATTCTCTTGTTTCATTGGCCGTCTCATTACCATTAGGCCCTTGGGGTGGTGTTCGACTAAACACCTGACCAGTTGGCTCCTGTGCTCGCTCAAAATGTTTGTCCACGTTCGGGCCAAAGACACTAACCATCATTTGTCGGAAACTATTTAAAAATGCAGTGTTGTGTCTGTCCATTATTTCTTCCATAGCTTGTCGTATCATAGCAAAAGCTTCTTGTTTCTCTGCAGCAGTAGTGGCATCAGTCTCTCCTGGCATCAGAACTCTTGGCATATCTGTCCTGAGGAATGGCACACCACTCCTGTTCTTGGAGAAAGACAACAGGCACTTTTGCTGGAACTGCTCCACAGCCTTTTTCAGTATCAGTTGATGTTCTGAAGACAGTTCATTTAAGGTGACATCCAGGACAGCTTGGATTTCAGGCACCTTGATCAACGTGAGAGTCCCACTGGGCCTGCCAAAAAGTGTGTTGACGTAAAATCAGCACCTCACGCCAAGCACACAGCAAGCCGGATTAGCTGGCTTCACACACGTGGCCCGGGCGTCAAAATCCGGAAGCGTGCCAGTCAATTTTCCCTAAAACTGACAAAGGGTGAAAACAGTTAGATAAAACTTGGAACTTGCTGGGTGGTACCAGACAGTTCCGTATTTACGGCTATAAAGCACGTCAAAACGACATATAGCCACAAACAAGCTATCTATCGGCAATTTAAATATCATTCGGTAATTGATAAAGCATGAAAACAGAGCACTACCGAGTGTATGACGTAAGCATGACGAAAAATCGGTCTTTATTTAAACAACGTTACAACACGTAACCATGACCGATTATCAAGGATAAAGCATGATAAATTAAATAAAAAACGAAGCATAATCATGAATTTGCAGTAAACAAGCATGCATAGGCCAAAAGCACTAGTCTACCGCGTGTCTAGGTACTTTCAAACCCGTCAAGCATGACATCGAACAAATTAATCCACCGCATGATACAACTTGTTTGAAATCACACCACCAACCAAGAATAGATCAATCCACCGCATGATACAATCTAAACATGGAAGGCTAAAAGCATACATTATTTAAAGCAAACTCGTGAACATGTTTCACTCGTGAGGGGATTGCCGAATACGACTGTACAGCCGAATCAGGTTCCGTGAAGAAGGAATAAACATTGCCAAAGATGATAAATCTATCAGATTCAACATCTATGCAAGATCAAAAAGCTTGAACCCGCAACACGTGACAATCTAGATTGATCCGAATTCGGCTATAGAGAACGCACGACCCGCTTGCCACGTCAAGCCAAAGACTTGAGCGTGCAACACGTGGATCACAAACCGGATAGAGCCGAATCTAATCAATCTAAATTGGGCAATAAGAGTGTTACATGAATTAGACACAAAAAAGTAAAATTCAAAGCAACACATGGCAACTAAATGAATCTATTAGATCTTGCCAAATCTAATAGAGCCGATAACTAGCTCCAAGCTAGATCTTAGCCTACCGCATGACTCATGATCCAACGAGGAAACCTTCTTGAACCAAGCTTAAATCCACCGCATGATACTAAGCATGGTAACAAGACTACTTGCATCACGGTCTAAATCCACCGCATGATACTAGACATGATACAAGGTTGCCGGTACTTACGGAGGTCGACGGATCGATGGCTCCTCTCGAAGAACTCGACGACACGACTAGAAGGACTCGAAAGTTGGCACGGGGCCAGTTTGTCGTGAAATTGTTCGATCCCTATTACAAACACTAAGGGTTTATATTTATACCCTGATTCTAACATGACTCCTAGTCGACCACGATTACAATATGTATTACCTAAAATTAACACCATGGCGTCATGTCCGTCTCGTATCCATCATCAACTCGTCTCCTCCTTTGCATCCAATCCACGTCATCACGCACTCCCGAATGTTTCCGCTTTCATCTGTGGAACAGTTCTTCTACCGAATGACGATGTACCCCCGACCGCAGACGCCTCTACCGAATGCTTTGAGGAAAACCTCCTGTCGAATGGTGTTCTTCTGCCAAATTCGGCTCACATGTCAGTCTCTTCCCTGTACCAATTTTTGGTGTTAACAGGCGGTTACAGGACCTGCCGATGTATGAAACAACGGCAAGTTCCTGCCGCCATTTCAAACGGCGATTCCCTGCTACTTTTGATAAAGTTTGAAACAGTTATTTATTTTCAGAAAATCGTCGAAAAAAATATAAAAAGAATCTGCGGGTGGCACATTTTGCAGCCCACGGGAAAAAAGTGCAGAGAATGGAGCCGCTTGTTGTGCTCGTGCACGTCTTGCTGGGAAATTTGACTGCCCAGCCGATTTGTCTTCTAGAACGGCTCGCGTAACGAACCGCCAGCTCGTCTTTTTGACCCGCTGCCCTGTTGGGTACGGTCGAAGGAAAGAAGAACTTCTGTTGTTGCGCCATCACGACGTTTCCTGCCTTTTTGCTGCCTTCGGTTCGAGAAGATGGCCTGAGATGGGAGACGACCTGCTCGTTGACCTTGACCTGCTATGAGACGTTACTTGTGGCAGAAGCAATGGCAGGCAAGCAGGTGGTAGAGGAGGATCATCGGGTGCCTCACTGACTCCTAATCGTCATGTCAGCGGCGCCGGCGCTGGTCAAGATAACGTAATTAACTAGTGGGTCGGTCAGCTCGTTGTACGCCAATGGCGTCACACGCATGGACTACTTGATTGATGATTGATTAGCAAAAATTCTCACCCAAACCAGGAGTTTTTAAATAAAATCATGGCAGCGTCAGTAGCGTGCATGAGAGAACTGTACTCCGTACTCCCTCCGTCCCAAAATATAAGGACTTGTTGACTTTTGCTAGTCACGTTTGACCACTTGACTTATTCAAATAATTTATGAAAATGTGAAAACAATTATGATATACTTCAAATATATATGATGAAAAAACATGTCGTGACAAAATAAATAATATTTTCACAAATTTTTTTGAATAAGACGAGTAGTCAAACGTGAGCGACAGAAGTCAACAAGTCCTTATATTTTGGGACAGAGGGAGTAGGTTTCAAGTTTGAAGCAGTTTCCGAAGGAAAAATAAAGACTTTATTCTGATAGAAGGTTCGGTTTGATCCATGGGCTAGAGTTAGTTTTAGCTAGTTTGAGCTCAACTAGCCACAAAGTATCCAAACATGAGGGTTAGATTGAGCTAGTTTGCATCTAACCCACCCAAAAAACTATCCCACCCAAGAGGTGCTTATTGAGGCTAGTTCATGTTGGGTCCACCAAAAAGTGACTTTTCTCTCTCCCTCCACCCACACCTAATAATTGAAAACGTATATTTAATGTCATTCTAACCCTTCCATCCAAACATCGGGGGTGTTTGAATCCATGAGCTATTTTTTAGTCCACCCCTTTTTAGCCTAAATAGCTCGAATAGCAACCAAACAGGTGGGCTATTTTAGGGCTATTTGCAACTAGCTCACCCAAAAAAAATTATCCTCAAAATACATGCTAATTGGGCTATTTTTTCTAAGGGTAAGGGAGAGAAGGGTAAGAGAGAGGGGGGAAGGTCAAATAGCTCAAATAGCCTTTGGATCCAAACAACTCTAGGACTATTTTATTAGAGAGCTATTTTCTTAGGCTAAACTTTAACCCTCAAAATAGCTCTAGGCTATTTCTCCAAACACGCCCATCTTTAAAGTTAGAGTTAGTTTAGAGCTAGAGTTAGAGTTAGTTTCTAACTTAACTCTAACCCTGCTGGAGTATCAAACAGGGCCGAAGTCTCTACTCCTCCTAAAATCTCCAGTTTAACATAAGACGATTAAGAGTACCCGCCGGCCAATCCATCCAGTATCGTTGATGATCGGATGTTACTACTACTAATGATGTAACCTTTTTCTGATTAAAAAGAGGTAAAACCTAAAGCGCACTAAGCAATTTTTTGTAGAGTGAGAACACGATCGATCGTCCAGCTATTAAAAGAAGATGGTAGAGTGAGAACACGATAGGCCGGCGGACAATTTTTTTAATTTTAACTTTTTTAAAATTATTTTTAAAAATAACCCCTGGCGAACTTTTTTTTGCACGCGGTGACCCCTTTGGCCGCGCCTGGCTGCGTGGCGCGGCGGCGCGCCGCCGCCGCGCCACATGCGGCGGCGCGCGGCCCCGCCACGTTGGCCGGCCGCGCGCGCGCGCGCGCCGGCGTGGGCCCGGCTCGCCGCGCCACATGCACCGACGCGGCGGGGCTACCGCGCCACCCCGCCTAGCGCGGAAGCAGCAAAACATCGGGGCCCGCGCGGCCCCCTTCTTCCTCCTCCTCTCCCCTTTCTTCTCCCCGGCCCGAGCCGCGCCGCCCACGCAAGGCCGCCGCCGCCGCCGCCGCCCCCCCCCCCCCCATCCGGCCCCAAATCGGTGGATTTGGGGTGGGAAAAGTGGGGAATTCGTTCCCCGCGTCCTTGTGAAGGTATTGACCTACTTCTCTCCCTCTTTTGTCGTTGCATTGTGTAGATCGGAGTAGATGTCTGTGACCTAGGGTTAGGTATAGAAATTTGAAATTTAGACGAAATGCAATTAGTTTTAATGTAAATGATGATTAGTTCATACGCAGTAGTGTTTCTGCCCGTGTTATTGACGTGTAGAACATGTTGCATGAATCGATTTAATGATATTATTGATGTCAAATGTTTAGGGTAGTTGATAATGGGTGTAGCTATTATATGGATGCACGTTTATTAGGGGGAATACCTAACAATTTTGTTGAATAACAGAATATGCATAATGTGTACATGCATTTATATATATAACTAATCGAGATGGATATAATTTTTGTTGAACACAATTCTAATTTTGCATGTATATTTATAATAAATCATCTATTCTAGTACTACGTACTTATGAAACAAGTTAGTTCATGAAGTTCTTTAAATTTTGTAGATGGACTGTTTAGTTCGCATGTTTCATGGGGGCGTAGTTAAAGAAAATGGAGAGTTTGAGAATATGACAGAGTTAGTAGAAACATTTGATGGTCCGCCAAGCTTTAAGGATGTAGTTGATTGTGCAATGGTCAACTATGGAGTTGGAATGCATGAGTTGACATTTAGAGGTTGTTTTGATTGTGGGAAGGCTAGAGCTCATTATGTGTTGATGAGCTTGTCAAGTGAAGAAAATTGGAATCGATATAAGAAGGTAGTTGGTCAAGCTAATGTGTCATGTCTGGAGGTTGTGGTAGATATTACTCGTGGGCCTAGTGGTAATGTTAATATGAATGAGGAAGTGCCGTTTGAGGTTCTAAAAGGTACACAAGAGTCTACAATTTTAGAGGAGGACTTTGGTTGTAGGGAACCTAGTCGGGATGTTGGGATGGTGAATGATGATTTTCCCAATGATTGTTTTGAGCGGGAGGAAGAAACCATGGACGATGATGATATATCCGACGGCTACCAAGAAGGTGATTCGAAGATGAGTCCGATGAGGAGCATGCGGAAGAGCAAAATGATGCCAATGCACATGCGGCTGAAGCACTCCTTGGTTTAAGTGAGGTTAACTTGGACGGTGTTCAACATGATTATGTTGCAGGACCCTCGGTGAACCATAGAACCTTTGAAAGGGAAGTGCACATAAGTAGGCCGGCAGTGAACACTAGAAATGGTGAAAGTGAAGAACACGTACCTAGGTTCCCGGACAACACTAGAATTGGTGAGAGTGTTGAACACTACACCCAAGCTCAGTACCAATTTGGAATCCCTTCTGTTCGCAATGACAGAGACTTGAGTAGGATCGATAGAGCCATTTGTGATTCTACTAGGTTGTTCACAGAAGGAATAATTTTTACCAGTGAGCCTGAGATACATGAGAAAATGATGTTTGACTCCCTGGATGAACTTAAGTTTTTCTTGGCTGACTATGCAGTGAAGCATTATAGGCCTTTCACTGTGGTCCATTCGGACAGGAATCTTAGGTATGAAGTAATGTGCAACAAGGGTGCATGTGGCGTGTATGGGCACGGCTGCAAAGAGGGACAGGGAAATGGAAGATTACAAAGGTTGTGGGACCTCACACATGTCGTTCGAGTCAGGTGAAGGGAGTTCACGCACAATTGACTGCAAGTTACATTGGAAGGTGTATCTTAGGCGTTGTTCGTGAGAATAGTGAGGTGACGGCCAGCAATTTGATAGAGCGAGATATTGATGTTTGCTTTGGATATCGTGTGAAGTATTCTAAGGCATGGCGGGCTAAACAACATGCAATTGCCTTGCTATGGGGCGATTGGAAAGAGTCATATGCAAAAATTCCAAGGGTCTTGAGAGCCATGAACCACTTCAATCATGGGGTTAAATGGTTCCCTTACATGACCGGTTCTCGTGTTCTCGACGGTTGTGTTTTGAAGCCCGTCCTTCTACGTGTTTTTTTGGTGCTTTCCACAATGTAAAGTGGCTTTCCAACATTATCGTCCGGTGATACTTGTAGACGGAACCTTCTTGACCGGCAAGTACAGAGGTACACTCATGATGGCAGTTGCTGTAGATCCTGAACAACAACTTGTGCCTTTAGGTTTTGCCTTGGCGGAGAGTGAGAATGACGACAGTTGGTCATGGTTCATGAGGCTCCTTCGCATTAACATACTTGGTCCAACGCGACAGGTATGTATGATCTCAGATCGGCACCATGGTCTCATCAAATGTGCGAGCGACCACCTAGATGGGTATCAACCACTTGTTCATCGGTGGTGCATTAGGCACTTTGCCGCCAATTTGTGGCGTCGTCAAAAGAACAAGGAGGTAATAGGACAGTTGAAGTTGCTGGCATCAGTACATACAGAGGACAAATTTAAGGAAGTGCACAAAGACTTAGTTAAGAACTTGAACGAGGTAGCTAAAGATTGGTTGGAGTATGAAATGGAGGATAAGGACAAATGGGATCAAGCATATGATACCGGGGGTATGCGTTGGGGTATCTTGACAACAAACTATTCTGAAAGTTTCAACAACATATTTAAAGGAATAAGAAGTAGACCTGTCGCGGGGATCATTGAATACTCATTTGAAAAATGCAATGAATACTTTGTGAAAAGATGGGGGAATGCACGTGATTTGTTGGATAATGGGGGTAGAATTGGATCCTTTGCAGATGAGATAATGTATGATGCTGCTTTAAGATCTGTGAACCAACATGCAGAAGCATACGGTCCAGACAGAATGATTTATTCTATTCGAGTTCCTCTACTACTAATGTTAGAGGGGAGAGTCATGGCGGTCGACACTATAGGGTGGACCTCCGGGCGTACACCACTCGTAACGGTCCTCAATTATTGCATCTTCCTTGTTCTCACTTGATGACAGCTTGCAATGCTAGAGGTCTAGACTATGAAAATGCCATGTACTTGTCTCCTTTGTTCTTTAGAGAACACACCATTAAGATTTGGGAATCCAGCTTTGAGTCGTACCTTGATCCGTCACAATGGCCTGAATATGATGGCCCAGAGTATGTGCCACTGCTGTCTTTGAAGAAATTGAAAAAGGGTAGGAGGCAAAAGAAGCGTTTGAAAGGGGACATGGACACGTGTCAAGGATGGTTTGCCGCTGATTATGATATGGGTGATTTTGAAGCTAATGCAGACAAGATGACGTATCTTTGCTCAAAATGTCACAAAGAAATTAAAAACTGCAAGTGTCGGAAAAAAATCGAAGGGCAAGAAGGACAAATAGAAGGATGGGTGCTTCCAACTCTAGGGTAGGTGTCATGGTAGTATGTTAGTAGTAGGTGAAAAAATATGAAATTTTGTATGCAAGTTAAATAATTTTATATTTGTATATACTTACCTTCAATTTTTTATCATTGTTACTAACTACAAGTAAATTTTTTCAGGATGGCGCACCCAGTGTACCCACTCCTTGAGGCTGCATATGATGGCAGCCATCGTGCACACCTTCTGGCTGACCTTCACGAGGTATTTACAAAAGCCTGAACTTAAGATCCAAATTTATTAGTTATTGTACCTCCTAGTTGTGTTTAATATGTAATAGTGTTAATATGTGAGCTAAGCATATTTCTTGCATTTTGATGACTACACATTGCTAATGTTGTAAGTATTGAATTTTATTGTTTTTCAGGACTTGAACCCGTTGAGGGTGCGAGAGCACTTTCCACTTCCTTGGGACGAGAGATACGCCCCGTACTTGGCTAGAGCGGGGCTCTTGGACATTGCTTTGGCCGTGGTTCGTGGGTTGCCTGTGATGGACGGGCCGTTGTTGTCGGCCTTGGTGGATCGATGGCGTCCGGAGACCCACTCTTTCCACCTACCGTGCGGAGAGATGACAGTCAGCTTGCAGGATACCGCCATGATCCTTGGTCTTCCACTTGAGGGGCTGCCAGTGAGTGGGATCATTCAGAGTGCTGGTTGGCGTGACATGGTTGAGTTGCACATTGGGGTGAGACCACCAGATGCTGATGAGGGGGATGCGTCGAAGAAGACCTCCGGAGTGAACACAGTTTGGTTGAGGCAGCACTTCACCGTATGCCCCCAGGGAGCTCCTCAGGCTGTTGTAGAGAGGCACGCACGTGTATGGCTTTGGCACTTTGTTGCCACATTCCTGCTACCAAATGCTGCGGGTAACACTGTTTCTTGGATGGTTCTGCCACTTTTGGGTCAGGATTGGGACAATATCCGTGGCTACAGTTGGGGTTCGGCGGTTTTGGCATGGCTGTATAGGCAGCTATGTGATGCCTGTAGGCGGAGTGGACGGGACGCGAACCTTGGTGGATGCGCTTACCTCCTGCAGATTTGGATTTGGGAGCGTCTTTCGGTAGGCTGACCACACCGCGGGCCAGTTGAGGTACATACAAATCTTTTGTTCTTTATTCATGCAAACTTATATTCATGAATTATTAATCTTTCAAATTTTGGTTATATTTTGCAAGCTTGGAATCGGCAGGATTCTCGACCCACTTTTGGGTTTGTGTGGAAGACAGCGACAGCGGTACGTGGTCCTCCGGGAAGGAGGTACAAGTTCTACACAAACGAGTTGGACTGTCCTACTCAGTCACAGGTACAAACCCATGTCCACTAGTTCGTGTTCAATTTGTAAATTTTGGTTCATCACATTTTTCTCTAAACATGTTGTATGTTTGTAGGTTGAGTGGCTACCGTACGCCCGCGACTTTCCTCAACACGTCCGTTTCTCACCCATGTGTTACAGAGAAAGGCTTCTATGGAGGTCAACAGTGCCACTCATCATCTACTATGTTGTCGAGTGGCATTTGCCAAACAGGGTGCTACGCCAGTTTGGGAGGCTTCAGCCTTCGCCTCCGGAGCGTGTGTCTACCGTTCCAGCCTTGCACAAGTAAGAAACCAACTCGATACATTTTTCATTATTCTCATATGGCATAAGTTGCTTTGTAAATAATGTGACAAGCAATTTTGGTATTTCAGGGTGAACAGGCAAAAAAGATACAAGGAGAATGATTGGACGGTGAAGCATGCTAGGTACTTGGACCTTTGGAACAATCGCCAGAGGATGGATCCCGAAGATGGTCCTGGTTGGCGTCCTGGACCACATAGAGAGTACATGAGGTGGTACCATACCTCTACAAGAACCAAGATCAAGCCAGCTTTGACGGATGAGCACATTGAAGATGCCCCCTCAGACTCTGACGACGACATAGCGGATGAGTACAACACCCTGACACGTGTGGGCACACAGCCAGAGCGAGCACCTTTGCACGATTACTTGGTAAATTTATCCCAAGACAATGTTGTTTGATCACTCCAGTTTCTAATAATTTGTATATATAATAAGATTTTTTTGTAGGGACAACAACTTGCAAGGCTTGCAAATGAGGCAGGAGTGGCCATGGAACATGCAAGTGCTTCCGAAGGTGGAGCCCTACGCAACTTTGCAGAGGTAGTATTAGTTTTCAAAAATTGAATGCTTAAGTTTATCCATATTTTGAATATGTCTTCAATTTGTACCAATTGCATGTTGCAGAGGGTCCGGAGGAGGCTGCAGGCGTATGGCAATGAAGTTGAACTGCATAGCGGCTCCAGATGTTGTCCACGGCGGCAATGTTCAGGCCACTTCTTCAGGATCCCGCCGTACTCCAGTTCACCACTGGGCCAGAAGCTCGACAAGGACCCCATCTCGAAGCACCGCTCGCACCGCGTCGGCATCAGCAGGTTGTGTTGTTGCTAGTGGCAGCCGTGGTCGTGGTAAGGAAATCACCACCCCTGAGCCCCGTGATGAGGACGATGGAGACTCCTCCTCCTCACCGGTAGCTGCTAGTGAGCGTGGAGACCCAACTTACGTCTCAGAGATTCCGATGGACGTACTGTTTGATGCCTTCTAAGTCGGCATTTGATAATACCTTGCTCTTTAATAGTGTTGTGTCCAATTTTTGCAGCCTTGCCCACCTCCTGCGAAGAAAGCCCGCGGCCGTCGTCCACGTGGGCCCGCTGAAGTTGGGAGTGCCAACGTCTTGGACACAGAACCGGGGAGGGAACGCCGAGCTAAACAAATTTTCAGCCCCGAGGAACAAATCTGCTGCCGTCGTTGATCCTATGGACCATATGTGATGTTTGTGTGTGTCGGACTATGTCGGAGGCATGTCTACACCTTAGGATGTTGATCTAGATGTTTGTGCGTGCCGGACTTCGTCGGAGCATGTGTTGGCCTTAGGATGTTGAACTTATGGACTTTGTGTGATGTTTGTGTGTCGGACTATGTTTGAATGTACGCACTTTGTATGAAATTATGTTTGGTGCATGGGAAGTGTCCCCATATTGGCTTCTGGATGAGTGGATCAGTTCTGTGGATTTTCTGCAGGTGCGTCGAGTTGAGAGGGCAGCAGAAACCAGAAGAAACTTCTGTTTCTGGCTGCCATCAGGATTGCCGCGCCATGCGCGTTGGCGCGGCAACGTGAGCCGGCCGCACCACCCCCTTTGGCGCGGCAGTCCTGGACATCATGGTGCAGGGTGTCGCCCATTACCCAGGACTGCCGCGCCCTGTGGCGCGGCAATGAAACACTGACGTGCCATGCACGAAGGCGCGAGAAGACGAAGCAGCCGCGCCGCTCGATTTTTGCCTCGGGTTCCACCCAGGCATACTGGTTTTTGTTACAGTTAAGTGTGGCAGCCCTGTCTTGCCGCACCATGCGCGACGGCGCGGCAACGTTGCCTTGCCGCGCCGGGCGCTGTGGCGCGGCGGTGGAACACGGCCCGCGCCATGCACGACGGCGCGGGAAAACTAAACAGCCGCGCCGCTCCATTTTTGCCTCGGGTTCCACCCAGGCATACTGGTTTTTGTTAAAAATAAGCGCGCAAGCACTCGTCTTGCCGCGCCATGGGGCCTGGCGCGGCAATGTTGAGCTGCCGCGCCCAGCCCTGTGGCGCGGCAGATTTAATCCACATTTTTGTGTACATTAAGGATTTTGTTACTATGATTACATGACTTTCTTGCCACTGCAAATGCCCGTATCTTCCGTCGTAGTTGCCTAGTCGGATGCCGGGGTTCGCGAATCCAATCGCACACCGATTTAGACTAATGGGGTCCACCACACCCACCTCTCTTTATATAAAGGAGGGTAGCCTCCACTCATCACTCACCTCCAATCCTCACAGGCAACCTCCACTCCTACCTCACCTCCATTCCTCCAGTCGTTTGAGAGTGTTGGTTGTCCGAGATGGCAAGAGGGTTTATGGATGTGAGGAGGGCCATGGAAGCCATGGAGGGGGCATACCCAAATGATCCCAATAGATCCATACTGAGTTTGAACAAGAGGCCGAAAGGCGAGATCCCCCCAGAGTGCCATTGTGGCATGAATGCGGGATGCAAGGTCTCATGTGAAGATGAAACGTTTGGCAGGCGCTTTTGGTGTTGTCAAAACATCGATCAAGCTAAAAAGGAGTTTGCGGCATTGGCAGTAAGTGATACTGTTAAGTAGCATTGTACCTACTTCGTGGTGTTCATTTCTGACTTTGTATCTATGTGGCATCTGGCATATATTGAAGGGAAGCAGTAGATCTGTTGCTCCAAAGGTGACGAGGGCGTGCCACTTCGAGCAGTGGATCGACGACTTCATTAGTGGTCCAGATGCTGCGTTTCTGGCGAGGGGGAAGAAAATCGATGGAGACCCCAACACTGAAGCTCTTGTGAAGAATGAACTTGAGGACTTCAAGAAGTGGAGCAATGACTTCATCAGTGGTGCATGATTGCTGTTATGTGTAACACGTGCCATTGCTTGTGTGATTTAAATTTCCTAAGGCGTGCTAGGATTAGTATTGGCACATGTGCCATGCATGTCATTGCAAACTCGTGTGATTTAAATTACCTAAGGCGTGCTAGGATTAGTATTGGCACATGTGCCATGCATGCCACAGCAAACTTGTGTGACTTAAAGTCCCTAAGGCATGGTAGGATTAGTTGTGGCACATGTGCCATGCATGCCACTGCAAACTTGTTATGTAAGAGAAATGTCTAATGAAATAGCAATGGCCACAGTGTTGACAAAACAATTTGTAGTTCTATAGACTTTTCAGTTTTTGCAGTTGAAATGATGCCTCACTGAAAAGGCTAGAGATTTCAAGGACCCTAGGGTTTCAGGAGTGCATAGATTTTTTCAGGGTGTTGTCAAATCAAATGTTGTACAGGACAACATGGCTCAATGAAAAGGCTAGGGAATCCAAGTAGGCTACTGTTTCATGACTGCAAAGGCTTTTTCAGAGTGTTGTCAATTCAAATTTTAAAGCACACGTACATGACATAAGAGGAGCCTGGGGGCTGACATTCTTTGTAGTTGCAGCAGCGAGCTAGCCAGCACCTTGGAGATTAACATTATCGACTGGTGTTCTAGGTTCAGGCACATAATTGCTTGGAGTGTTGAACACACAAGGATTGCTTTGTTTAGGATGGCTTCTAACAAGGCCGTGATTCGGGACTCGGACCAACTTCTTCGCACGAGCAACATATTTGCACATCTGAAAAGTCATGTTTAACAAGTAAACACTTTTGTCAACTATATATTTGTACAGAAGGCAAAACAAGAACCGACATCACAAAGTCTCAACAAGCCTCCTGAGTGTTGACCAAGGTCATCAAACTCCCCCGGGACCACTACATTCCACCCAACTCCGCAACCAGAACCGCTGCTTACAAAAAAAGGAAGCAGCTTGTGGACATCACAAAGACAAGCAAACACACCTGCAAGAGCTACAGGAACCCCCAAGAAATAGTCCCTGTAATCCAGCATTCCCCTAACCTCAAATCCGCCTATTATATCTGTATCTCGACACATTTCACCCCAATTTTAAGAAAACCCAAATTCCCCCCATCTAAGCAGTAAATCCTCCCGACAGACTGAATTTACCCTACCGAAAACAGTCTCAGAAACCACCTTTTTCCCCAAACGGGGCAAAATCAAGGGACAAAAAAGGATCTTTCGGAAGGAGTAGGGAGGCTCACCGGGTGCGACGAGCACACGTACGTCCACCGGCCCTCCTCGTCACTCAATCGGTTAGTGCGACGAGCTTTTTCAGAGTGTTGTCAATTCAAATTTTAAAGCACACATACATGACATATCATGTTCATCACGATGGGGTTCTGAATTGAAAGCTGCAAATGGCATAAGGTAGTTTACACAACAATTACAACACTAATAATCTACTTGTACGAGAACTGTCCGGATAACATAGAGCCAAAACCACTCGATTCCTGGGAAGGCATGTAGTAGTTCCCAAACAGGGGTAGAAGTGGCGGGGATGGACTTGACGGTGGACTGTTCTTCATGTGACATCTGTAGGTACATAGCGCGTCGTCGCTAGATGGTGGATCTGGAGGAGTAAGTGCCTCTGCGACCTCATGCTTCAGCTTCTCGATGCGTCCTTCTAGGTACGTGATGTACTCTTCATATGGATGAATAGCTGGCGGATCGACCCATTGCGAGAAACCGCAGTTGTTAGGGTCATACGCGTACTGCAAGCAACAATAGTATGTTAGTTACCTAAATAAACTGATGGAAATACTCGTGGTAGTGTTCCTTACCCAGGCATGTGGACAGTGCCAAAAGCGACGACCGGAGTAGTAAAGTCCAACTCCCTCATAAACTTGCATTACACACAACTCATTGTGCATGCATCTTGGCCACTTTACTGGTTTCTTCGAATTGTACGGTCTAACATCCCGCAAAGATCGGAAATAACTCTTCTCTCTTGGTGGGAAGTACTCCTTACATTCGGGATCCTGTTCTGTCCACAAGTCGGGACCGAGAGAATTATCCTCACCTGACAAGTCATCCGTTGCTGGTTATTGTGAACAACAATGGTTAACTGAAGGGTGACATATATAGGGAAAGAGAAGAAGTGGTGGGCCATTCAATCCGTGGGAGAAAACACACCCTACCCCCCTACCCTACTACATGTGATGTGAGTACAAGAAAACACACCCTACACCCTGCCACGGCTATATAAAGAGCGACGGCGACCGCGGTACTGCCACACCTTGCAGGCTCCTCCCTCTCCTCACGGGCTCATCTTCTATCTTAGGTACGTTTCCTCTCTTTGTTAATTTAATGTAATCAGTTTAACTACTTCGAAATAATGTTTATTTTTTTAACAATAACTAGAGATGTCTACGGCTGCTGCCGGAGGGGGTGAGGATGGTAATGGTGGTGGTGATCCGAAGGGCAAAAACACAAATATAGCACCTGATCTAAAGAAAATGACCACTTTTAAAAGAGGCATGCTTCGTTATCTGCAAGGAAAAACTGCAGATGCCATTGCAAGAGGAGAGGACCCCCCTTGGAATGGTCTTTATGCTCCGGGTGGTCTTTACGGTCCTGCAAAGAAACCCGTCTGTTCCTAATCCACCGCCTAAAAAAAGGTACCAAGAAGGATAAACCTTCGTCATCACATCACAAGGATGGCTAAATATTGGAACTTTGTATGAGGTCGTTGTCTTTGACCATGCGGTGTTGTAATATTTGAACTACTATTTCGTTTACATCATGCTAGTGTAATATTGTTATAAGAAAACTAGATCCTGAATGTGTTGTAATAATGGAACTATTATTCCTAAATTTGTTATTTTTCTAATCTGTTGATCCATTAATAAATATGCATGCAACACAACCAAACACATTTTTTCAATGAAAAATAGTTCACTACAACACATACAACTGATTCTTAAGGACCATTCATCAAAAACTACATCACATAACAAAGTGTTCACTTAATACAAAACTACCAAACACACTTGTTCATTGAAAGAAATATTACACTGCAACACATGCAACTGACACTTGAGCATCATTCATCATCCTCCCACAATCCTCTTACCTTTTGTGTCGGCCTCTGCCTTTCTAGCCGCTTCATCCCTCGACCTATCCCTGGACCTCTCCATCAATGCCTTCCACTCCTCTTCCTTTTTCCTCTTCTTCTCACTCTTCTCCTCTGCAGTCAACGGACGTATCCCTCGTTCTAAGAACTTCTCCCTGTTACAACGCCAATATGCCACAACTTTCTCGTAGTTGGCGTAACCAACTACAAATTCTAGCTCCACTCCAGTTTCATGAACCATCTCATCACAAATTGGACCACTTAGATCCTCCTCTTCCGGTAAGGGCACACCATATTTTGCTCTTATCTTGTTTTTAATAGTTTCAGTTTTAAACCTCCTCCCAGGTTCAGAAGTTCGTCCCAACTCTAACATTAACTCACGACGACCAAGAAATTGCTCCCAATCACAAGTCCGCCCCTCCTGCAAAATATAAGACCGTATCATACAAAGTTAAATCAAAATGAAGACAACAATGACGGTAGTGCTAACTAAAGCAAAGAAGTTCACATCATGCTCACCCAAAAGTCTCCATATGTATTGCCACAAAACATTCCAAAACCGAGCTCAGATGGCACAACACCTTCCGTGGCTACTATGCCACACTTGCACCGTGAAGGTGGATAGCTACAAGGCCAAGCCTTCGTCCCGGACTCGAACTCTTTCACTTCAGATTCAGTTAGCCACTCCGATCTTGGTCCATGTATGTATTCATTGAAGTCACACCTAGGCCACCCACTCTGAAATGCAGAACAACCATTAATAGCAATGAGTCATGCACATTTATAAAACTTAAATGATAATAAGGATATGCTTTTTACTTACAACAGTCTTTAGGGAGCAACGAAAGAATGGTGTAAACTTATTTGGGGCCTCAATGTTTGCTCGTTGAAGATACGCACGCACTCCACAATCACACAATGGAGGGTTGTTAACTCGCTCAATGGCGGCCAACTGCTTCTCCTCATAAGTCATCGGTGGAGGATTCGGTGGAGGAGGAACCCATCGTTGAAACTCATGACATGGCTTCAAGAGACGTATCCTAGGATCAAACTTGTCGGGCCCGTCTATCCACTGCAAAAAATAACAAGGAGCTGCCGGGGGTGGTGCTTCCCTAATCCAACAACAGTAGAATGCTCTACCCGCAGTCCTGGCACACCTAGACTGTTTCACATAAGCCTGCACACCACATAAACAATTGGGTACAGGGAGAGCTCGAGGCACATGACCATTTTCATCCCACTCTTCGGGAAAACTTCCTTTACCCCTAACAATGGCACAATAACGTGGGTTTTGGTGGCTCATGTCTACTAATCCTGCAACCAATGATATCCAAATGAACAATCACTTTCAACATATTTGCAACATTGTATTAAGCATGTAGTAAAGCAAACCTACACTAAAGCATGTAGTAAAGCAACGTATTTTCAACATATCAATAGATGGCACAATGTCTAATGAAACTACCCAAAGCATAACTTTCAACACATCCAACATCTAACACATCACAATTTCAAATTATTGTCAAACCCTAGCTCACCTATACATGCAAAATACGGCAAAATTAAGTGCTAAAACTGAGATTAAATACAGGGATCGATTTCCCACACTATCCCCGCCACAAATCGCCGGATACGGGGGGGGGGGCGGCCGGCGGCGGCGGTTCGGACAGGAGCGAGGTCGGGCCTGGGAGAGAAGAGAGGGAGGAGGAAGAAGAAAGGAGGCCGCGCCGGGCGGGGTGGCGCGCGCGCCCCCGCCGCGCCGGTGCATGTGGCGCGGGCGGGCCGGCCCACGCTTAGCGCGCGCGCGCGCGCGCCGCGCGCGGCGCGCGGCCGGCCGCCGCGCCACGCCGCCAGGCGCGGTCAAAGGGGTCACCGGGTGCAAATAAAATTCGCCAGGTTATTTTAAAAAATAAATTTAAAAAAAGGTTAAATTAAAAAATTGTCCTCGGCCGGCCCCATCACGTACTCGTACGCACGGCATGATAACAAAAATATTTATTCGAATGAATTCATGCCCAGTGCGTCTCACTCATCTATCATGCATGATCCACTGCACCGTCCCAGAGCGTGGCATCTTCACGTGTTCCCACTAGGAGCCCACACGCCCACACAACAAAGCAATGCGAATTTTAAAGAGTTCATCCAGTTAATTAGGCCGTTTAGGCGCAGGCGGCTATCCAAATCAACCGGCCCGCAATCGGACAACAACAACCTGATTACAAAAATCGATTAGCTGCCTCCAATCGTTCCTAATTTCATCTCATCTTTTTTTTGCAATGAATCATTTCATCTCACCGGCGTCTGGAAAAAAGACTTTTCCAAATGCTTCTCCACGGACTACTACAAAAGCCCTGCCAAACCTCAAAAAAATGGCTTCCAAGTTGAAGTCATGGAGAAGCCATTTTGCAATTTGTACTACGGAGGTGAAGCAAAAAATAGTGGCTTCCCGCGGCTTCTTCCCCACATGTGCCATAGAAGTCACAACCCAGCCATTTTGCCAAACACTTTACAAAATGGCTAGCTTCATCAAAAAAGCCATTTTACTAGAGTAGCCACAGTCACAACTGTTTTAGCTACAGCCGAAGCGCTGCCAAAGGGGCCCGTAGTAAGCAAGGAGACGGGCCGCGCACGTTGCCCTGGCGTAATTAATAAAGGCTCCGGCACGTGCTCCACCGGGTTCAACGAATGTGGATGCGATCCACGTAGATTGTTGCCCCCCTTGCTCGATGCGATAAGGACGACGAGCACCAATGCACAAAAAGAGCAGCCACGTCACGTAAGCCGCCATGGAGGCCCGTGTCACCCGAAACGCCAACAGGTAGTTTCTAAAATCTGAGGAGAAGAACGGAAGTACAAAACAAAACTGACTGATGGATCGTGTGAAATTTTCCGTATTTTTTCACACTGCTAAAAGAGGTTGGAAATGAAACGACGCATACTGCTTGTTGAGTCTTAGCATTGACGTTCTCTCTTGACTTACGGAGTATATGTGTATTTTAGTTTATTATATATACGGCCTTTAATTTCTGACTCGAGCTACTGCTAGTAGTAGACTAGTAGTGCTAGCTGCAAAGACACACAGGGCCGTATGTGTACGCATACGGGATACATTCTGGTCTTGTGCGTAGCTGTATAGTAGTATATCAAAGGCCTTCAACCAACGAATAAACAAATTTCCTTTCCTAGGAGTAGTAGCTAAAGCTAAAGCACCTACGAGTGTATGTATACAGAGCGCGTACGTATGTGTATTTCGTCACGGCGAGCGTACACGCTACGGCCGATGTTTGCGTATAGCGGCCGCACACGTACAGAGGCCGCCCGCCGCGCACGGAGAGGGGTGGATTTGTGTGGACTCGAAAGCCGCCGCCGCCGCCGCCGCTTGGCAAGCTAGCAGAGGAGCGAGTCGACGAACAGGTCGTCCCGCGGCTCGTCCTTGGCCGCCGCGTACCCGCTGCCGAGCATCTCCAGGGTGTATGGCTGGTGGGAGAGGATCATGGTGCCGCCCGCCGTTGGTGGCGCTGCAGCCGCCGACGGCGCAGCGGCCCGGCTGCCGGCGCCGCCGCGGCCCACGGGCACGTCGTGGTTGTGCTTTCCCTCGTAGGTGGTGATGACGGCGCGGTTGTCGTGGGAGGCGCGCTCGACGTGCTTCCGCACGGGGCACCCCGGCGTGGTGCACTTGTAGTAGCTCCGCGGGTTGGGGTTCCCCTTCACCACCTTCTGCCCGTACTTGCGCCACCGGAACCCGTCGTCCAGGATGTCGATGTCGCTCAGCGTCTGCACCACCAGCCGGGGCTCGCGCACCGGCTTCCCTCCGCCGCCGCCGCCGGAGCTGCCCTCGTTCTCGCCGTCCTCCGCCTTCCACCGCTTCGCGTCGGGCTCGTCGCCGTCGCTGCGGTGCGACCCGTTGTTCTCGGCCTCGTCGTCGCCGAACGTCACCGACGAGTTCTCGGGCGTCGCGCCGGAGTGCTCCGGCGCCGCACCGGACAGCGCCTGCTGGTCCTCCGCGGCCGCCGCCGCGGCGGCGCCGGAGGAGTTGCGGCGCGTCGAGAGCGGCTTCGGGTGGTTGTGCGCGCCCTTGTACACGATCTGCGTGATGCGGCCGTCCGCCAGGGACCGCTCCACCTTCTTCTTCATGGAGCAGCTGTTGTAGGTGCACTTGTAGTAGCTCCGCGGGTTCTCGCTCCCCTTCACCTGCTTCTGCCCGTACTTGCGCCAGTTGTAGCCGTCCTCGAGCTTGGTGTTGCTGCTGTTGCCACCGCCGCTGCTGGCCTTGTTGCTGCTCGCCGCGACGGCCATCTGCTTGTTGTTCACGGCTTCCACTTGCTGCTCCTGCACACGCATGATATGATGAGACTGTGAGCTTGTGCTAACTAATTGTTGAAATGAATCATCCATTAACGATCGATCCGGTGTGTGTGTGGTTGCAAATTGCAATTTCGTACCTTGAACGACGGGAAAGAAGCTGCTGTCTGTGTGGGCATGGCGTTAGAGCCGGCCGTGTGGAAGGAGAAGTCGTTGAAGGCGCCCGGCGCCCGGGTCCCGTCCTGCTGGGACTGGGACTGGGAGGCGATCTGCTCGGCGGCCTGCTTCCAGTCGAACCTCTGCGCGGGGATGGCGCCGGTGGTCGGGGACGCCAGGATGTTGGAGTAGGAGTTGAGGAGGACGGGCGAGTCGAGCAGCTCGGCGGGGCTGAGCCCGGCCGGGATGGCGAAGTAGGAGGACGGCGACATGGGCGGCGGCGAGATGGGCAGGCTGGGCGGCTGCGCGGACTTGAACTTGGGCACGCCGCCCCTGGCGCCGCGGTGGAACAGCCCCCTCGGCGACCGCTCCTGGCTGTCGGCGCCGAGCATGTCCCCGGAGCCCGAGAGCAGCTCCGTGAAGGAGGTGATGAAGGGCGGCGGAGTGAACGTGAACCCACCACCGTGCTCCAAGCTCCCCGTCGAGGACGCCATGGCACGCGAGCGACCGCGGAGCAGCAAAGCAGCCGAGAGCAGAGGAGACGACGAGACCAAGAGAACAGAGTCTGCGTGACACCGTGAGCAGGGGGTGGGAGGGAGAGGGAGGCGGACGGGAGTGGTTGCTCGGTGGCTGGGCTGCCGTTTAAGTAGCGGCAGGTAGTGGCGCGGTAAAGCGCCGGCAGCGGCGGTGGCCGGGCGATAATTAAATTTAGCGTGGGGCTGACAGGTTGGGTAATGGTTAGTGGGGCCGCACTGTCAGTGGTATCAGTATGAGGTTGAAATGTGAACGTGGCTGAATGGAGGGTGCTTCTCGGAAGCGGGGGGGCGTTGACGGGCAAGGGTGCGGTCAAAGCTCGTGCGGTTGGACCCGTCAGCCGAGGCGGCGACAAGGGGCGGGGGGGGGGGGGGGGGGGGGGCGTTTCCGGGAAGGAGAGGCCGTGTGGGGCCGGGCGCGGGTGAGAGAGTCGCGTGGCGTGTCCCCACCGGTAGGCAAAGGAAGGTTTGGGGGCCCATGCTGCTGGAAATGGGACAAAACTATGCTTTTCTTTTCCTTTCTATTCTCGAGCATATTTTGTAGGGTTGCAAACTTCTATGCTTGCTTTTAGTCTAGAAATGTATGTTACTACTATTAACATACACTCACTCGGCAAAAGATAAATTATTTTATTTAGTGCTCACACAGCAAAATGTCCTGATTACTATTCCAAATTTTGAGTTCATTATATAATTTTCCAAGTTCATTTTTTTCTAGTTTTGACTTATACTAACAACGGCATTAACAGCAAACTCTTTACCATGTTACATTTTATGGTGGATTCAACAAACAAACTAATTTGATGTTTGTAGATGTTGGTGTTTTTTTGTTCTGTAAATTTGGTCCAAGTTAAATAAATTCGACTTAGGACGGGCTTAAGTGGACTATAACTTGGAAGATATAATAAATGAGTATACTTTAACTTTACCAAGCAGCGCCATCCTTTATTTTAACCATAGTGAATGTGATTACTAATTTTATTATAATAATGTATCTACGTATTATACAAATAATGCATGCTATTTTAAAAGTGTGTCCAGGCTGATCAAGTACTCCAGTCATTAGATTGTCTCTAGTTATCCTTGTCTCGTTCGATGGCGGAGTAGTATTTTTCCTAGTCAAGGACGCACACGTGTGTGCCAAAGAATCTAGTGATGCGCGGTTCTCCTGCACAATGCAAATAAACGTAGCGCAGCCCATGTGATCGTCGATCGTCTTGCATTGGGGCCGTCTGCTGTCTTCATCTGTGCATGTGAGACGATGTCAAGCCATAAATCTTTAATCTATTTAATTACTCTCTCTGTCCCTAAATATAAGTATTTGTTGACATTTGCTGATATCATCTGTCTTATTCAAAAAATTTATGAAAATATTATTTATTTTGTTATGACATGTTTTATCATCATATATATTAGTAGTATATCATAATTATTTTTACATTTGCACAAATTTTTTGAATAAGACGAATGGTCAAACGTGCACCACGGAAATCAAAAAATGCTTATATTTAGAGACGGAGGGAGTAGTTGACAATATATAATGTTTTCCCCGAAGAGATGGCAATGTAGTACTATTCGCAACTAACTTTGCATCATTGCATGGTTTTTAGTAGTATATATATCTATGTACGAAATTATGCTAGCTATATATCTTAGCTTTTTTCCAGGCTGCGCTAGGGCGGCACATAGCACGGCTCTTCAGGCAATGCATGCATCTGGACAGGCTCATCCGAAGAATGGGGTACATGTACATGCGCATGCATATGCATGTGCGTAAGCGAGCATGTTGTGGTGTGGTGCTTAATTAATTGATCTGCTCACCGCGAAGAAGACCGTACTCTGCAGGGATATGAAAGTAGATATACATAAAACAGATGTACATAAAAAAAACCCAAATCCCTTATTCATTCATTGAGCTACTATAACACGGTTCCATTTTCTATGCACGTATATATGGCCTACTGGGGTGAGCCCGGTCTTTGGATTTTATAGATAGATAGATAGATGGATGGTCGTGCTTTATTATTGCAAGGAAAGGGATATGCACCGGCAACAAGTTTTATAGAGTTAAAAATGGTGCAGCGAACCGGATCATGTCAGGGGTTGATCGATATCGTTGACTAATGATGATGTGGTTAATTAGCTCACTCGATCTGCTAGGATAATACGATTTCATTGTGAGGCTCTACGCAAAGGCCGCCGGAACTGACAACCTGTTCGTTTGGCTGGTGGCTGATGGCTGGTGCTGATTTGTTTTGAGAGAAAAGTGCTGCTGGCTGTTTGTTGGTAGTTGATTTGTTCTGAGAGAAAAGTACAGCTCACAGGTAAACCTGAAGCTAGCTTTGACGGCTCTGCAGCAAAAAGATCTCTCTATCCCTAACTGCTGCACAGGACTATAATAATAGTAATAATAATAAATTATTATACAACCATGGACAGCCTCTCCCAACAGCACACGGCATGCGTCACAGGTGACGTTTGACCCGCGCCTTCGCCCCCACGGCGGTGCCACGATGCAATCCCAGCACGTAGCTGGCACGCCATGTGTGCGAGCTCCGTCTCACTGGCAACCGGGTCCCACGGCCCCGGGAAGCTTCCAGGGGTACTCTGGTCATTTGGCGCACCTCGAGGTGGACTGTACCAGTTGTGACAGCGGCACGCAATGACGCAACAGCATCCTCTGTCTGTCCGAAGCTGCGCTCGCCGCTCGCGCGCCAATCGTCAAGCTGCGGTCTTGCAACTTGTTGCGTTGGCGCGGCGGTGTGGTGGTGTAGCTTCTAGCCTGCTACCGAGGGGACCAAACGTTACGGTGGGCGTCTAGCCGCCGGCCGGCAGCCGACGGGTGGCTGCTCGACAAGTTGGGGTCCGCCTAACAAGGGCAATCCCAATGAAAAAATCAGTATAGTTTCTATGGTATAGAAACTATTTTTTCCATTGGAAAAATTTCTAGTTCTTACAATGAAAAAATTAGTATAGTTTCTATGGTATAGAAACTATTTTTTCCATTGGAAAAATTTCTAGTTCTTACTATTCAGATAGAAAATGAACCAGCATCTATTTGCACCAAGGATTCTCTACACTAACGACAGGGTCGTGCTCTTCCCTCGTTCTTGCACAATGATCACTTCGCCGTCCCGCCGCCCCAACCGCGGCGCACGGCGCGCCCTAGCCCTCGTCGCCGCCGGCCTCGCCCATGTAGCCGGACCCGCCCGCCCCGGCTGGAGGCGTGCACTCCTGAGGAGGAGGAGGAGGAGGAGGAGGAGGAAACGAGCTCCCACCGCTCAATCTGTTAGAGGAGGGGCGCAGGAGAGAGCCGGACCTTGCCGTGTCTGGGATCGACGCGCCGACAGACACTATCGGAAACCGAGGCTTTGACTAGAGTTCATTTCTGTGCCGAGAGCAAAATAAAAAACTCTCGGCAAAGAAGGCTTTGCCGAGAGCGAAATAAAAAACTCCCAGCACAGAAAAAACACTCGGCACAGACGATTCTTTGCCGAGAGCCAAATAAAAAACTCTCGGTAAAGAAAAAAACACTTGGCAGAGCCAATTTTTTGGCTCTCGGAAAAGACATTTTAAAAAATCACTTTTTTACCTCCAATTTTTTTCTACTCTCAAAATACACTTGTACAAAACTTATGCTCAAATTTGGCACAATTTTAACTTTGTTTGCTATATTTTAACAATTTTACTTCTTTATAGATATTTTTCGCATACGTTCGATCTGAACTGCAAGTGCATTAAATTATATAGTAAAGTTGGTGAAAACATGTTATTCATGTTCACGAGACATCTTTAAGACTATGTACATGAAATGAAACTAAAATTCAAACATCTTGTTATCTAGTCATAAAGAAGATCGTGTCGTAGAAAGGTTTTAAAATTGTATAAAATTCAAATCAAGTTTGAAAATCACGATTTTTGTCGAGCGGCAATGATATCATATGTCGAGGTTGTGGTAAGTTGAGAACGTTTTGAGCACTTTGACCTGTACGTTGTTTATAAACCGGAACATCTCACGAGAAGTTTCAGAGAATTTGAACTCATATCACTAGGTTTGATGCATTAGAGAAATTTGAATTTGAGTTTGACCACAACAAATTTTTTATAAGCAATACATAACATATGTAATGCCTTATTAAGTGTTGAAAATTTTTCACACATTTTTGCTATTTTAAAATTAAATTTTATGAAAAACAATTCTCTGCCGAGTGTTAGGCTCTCGGCAAAGAGGGACCTGTGCCGAGAGCAGGTCCACGTGGCTACCGCACGAGCCGAATTTGGCCCATCATCCTGCCAGCCGTTGTTGGCCGTCGATCGACAGATCAACGACTCACAACGCCCTCCTCTCCCCCCCAAGCCCAACCCTAGTATATATGGCCGGCCGTTCCCTTTCCTGCCCTCCACCACCCCCAACCGACGCCGCCGCTTCCCTTCGCCCACCTCGCCTCCCTCCTCCCCCTCCAACGCCACCCCGTCCACACGCCCACCTTCGGGGGCCACCCCGCCGGCACGGCGCGTCGCCCCCCCTCCTCCCCCTCCGCCGCCCCTCACCTCGTGGTGAGGAGCAGCGGCGGGGCGAGGCACAGTGGTGGCGGATCCGGCCCGCCGGCGCGGTCTCCCTCCCGGCGCGACTTCCTGGCGGCCTCCCGGCGTAGGTCCGGTGGTGGTGCGGCGGTCTCCTTCCCGGCGCGGATCCAATGGTGCAGCGCCTCCTCCCGGTGTGGATCCGGTGGTGTGTAGCGGCCTCCCTCCCGATGTGCCCTCTCTCTCTCGGCCTCTTTCTCTCTCTGTGTGTGTGTGTGTGGTGGCGCAGGGTGGTGGTGGCGGCGACGGGTGGTGGTGGTGGTGGCGGGGGTGGGTGGTGGTGGTGGTGGCGCAGGATGGTGGTGGCGGTGACGGGTGGCGGCGGCGGGTGGTGGTGGTGGTGGCGGCGGCGGGTGGTGGCGGTGGCGGTGGCGGCGGCGGGTGGTGGCGGGCTTGGTGGCGGTGGCGGTGGCGGCGGCGGTGGTGGCGGCGGCGGTGGTGGCGATCTTGGTGGCGGTGGTGGTGGCAGTGGTGGCGGTGGTGGCGGTGGTGGTGTGGTGGCGGCTGCACCGTAGGCCCGCTTTGCTCGGCGGGTTTTATTTTTTTTATTTTGTGAAATTCTCTTTGCCGAGAGCCATCTGTGCTCTCGGCACATGTGCGCCGAGAGGATCTGGCGTGGCTCTCTGCAGAGGAACCTTTGCCGGCTGGCCGCTGCCGAGTGGCCTCTGCCGAGAGCTTCCTCTCGGCAGAGCTCTGCCGAGAGGTAAATAGCCTCTACCGAGAGGATTGGGGCTCTCGGCAGAGGCTTCAAATCCGGTAGTGGGAGGAGCTTGTCCCCGCTGTCGGCCATGGATCCTCCGCGTGGCCGGTGGGGGAGGAGCCGCCGACGGAGGGATCTATATGGGAGGTCGTCGGTGCGGGAGCGGCCGAGGCATTCTCCAGTCACGTGGAAACAGGCCGCAGTGAGATCCTGCCGTTGCTGGTAGCGGTGGTGTGCAGGTACACACCCAGGGCTGGCGGCTAGCGCGACCGTGGTGGGGGGAGCTCCGGCGAGCTCTGCAGCAGTCGGATCTTGGCGGCAGTGAGCTTAGACAAGCTATGCAGCAGCTTGGTGCCGCGGCGGGTCTTGGCGAGCTTCATAGCTGGATTGACGGCAAGCGCGTGCACAACGGCGTGCGTCGTGGGTCAGCAGCCAGCGCGAGCGCAGCGAGCCTATGTGGGTGCGCGTTCGGTGCCGACAGCTAGCGCGAGCGCAACGACGTGCGGGTGCGCGCTCCCGTCCGCAAGGGGAGCAGCGGTGTCTACGGTAACGGCCTGGTGAGCTTCTACAGGCCGCTGCCGTAGGGCAAGGCGACGGCCGCCGACGAGCTTTTGCAGGTCGGATCCCGACAGCAGCAAGCCCCGATTTCAAGCGGTAGGCGGTGGCGCTGCTCCTCCGCTCTCCTCTCGGCGTGCGATGGAATCATTCGGGGGAGCACAAGATCCAGATGGAGAAGGCAAGAAACCACTGGTTTCTCCCCAAGAACGTTTTGACAATTTCTACATGCCTCGGTGTCAGTGAAGACCTAGTTTCCTTTGTAGAAACGGTTTCTCCCTTCTCTACTCTCTTTCTTCTTTAACTCATCTGCCACATCAACAAAAACATTAATGAGATAACCTAGTTAATGCACATAGTGCTTTAAATGCATCATTGGGACTGCCCTAATTATATTGAAATGGTATTAGTAAAATTTATGCATGTAAAAAATAATAATTTGGAACGGGGAGAATAATAATAATTATTATTAAATAGAAAAAATATATAGGATGAGCATACGTGTACATCGTTTGTCTATCGAAAAGATAGGCCTGCTAATGGAGCTAAACCCTCCCCTAACCCGCCCCAACCCACAATGAATGATGTGAATCTGCCACCCCGCCCAACCCCACCCCATAGACTTATCCACCAGCCCCACCCGTCCCGCCACCACCAGCAATGGGTCGTCACTGGTTTGAGTTGAAGCTATTTTTTTGCTCTAGCAAAGAAATTTAGGTTGTTATCTCACTCGAACAGGAGGCCAGCTCCGCCGATTGGAACGGACGCACAGCGGATGGCAGTATGGCACGAAGCTAGCGGCGGTGGAGTAGCCACGCATGGAGGGGAGGCACTGGTGCCACCAGCACATAGCGGATGTGAAATTGGAGTACACAACACCTCTCCCCCACGGATCTAGGAAAGTCACAGTGTCGGTGCGGAATGTAGTCCCGACACTAACTAGTAGTAAGCGCTGAGGTCTGTCTCTCGATGGTCGGTGCTAAGCAACTAAAGACACTTGGTTTATCCTGGTTCCGACTAGGGCCGTACGTCCAGCAGGGGTGTGCTCGAGGCACTGTTGCTTCGCACCGGGGTGCCTGTAGTGGGGCGGCTACAAGCGAGGAGGGAGAGGAGGCGTGGCCTCCAAGTCCTAGGTGGAATGATCGAGGCGAGTGCCAATATCGTGGGGAAGACGGAGAGCGTGTGAGTGATCGTAGCCCGTGATCCCGTGTCTGATGTCTCCCCCCCCCCCCCCGCAGCGCGGGGGATCACCTTCCTTTTATAGACCAAGGAGAGGGTGATTTACAGGCATGCCGCACTGTTTAGCTACGTGTGGAGGTATGGCGTACAGTGCTGGGGAATTGGCGGTCGTCCTGGCGAATCTTGCTCCGGTCTCGGTGTCGTGGCGTGCCCTGTGCTTAAACAGGGGCGGTTTCGAGGGTGAAGGCGTAGTGGTTGACCGGGGCATCTCCATGCGGGCTCGAGGAAGCCGTTGACGGTGATCCATACGGGGTACAGTGGCAGGCGTGGCGGCGTCCCGTCCTCACGTGCTCAACAGTGTTGGAGTGGTTGCAGCAGTGCACGACGTGGCGCTGCAGGGGCGGGGATGGCCGCACAGGACTGACAGCGACGGGGATGGTGCTCCTGACGGCCTGACGTCACGGTTTAACCCTGCAGAGTCACGAGAGGAGGGTTCGAGGGTGCGACCGGCCCCCCTTCGAGGGCGCGGTGCGTTAGCCGTACAGGAGTGGGCGGCACAGTGTCACGGAGCTGACACCGGCCTCGTCGCACAGTCCCCACAGTGGCGGGGATGGGCTTCCCCTAGGGAGTTGGCGGAACAGCGCCGGGGCGTGATTCCCAGGCGCGTGATGGCGCGGCTCTGCCGTGTCAGAGCATTAAATGCTCGTACCCGCGTGCGGGAGCAGGTGCGCTCGTGAGGGAGCCTCGAGCGAGGCGGAGCCCGCTCGAGGGAGGTGGGGACCCTCGAGCGAGGCGTAACCCGCTCGAGGGGGCGTGAGCCCTCGAGCGAGGCGGACCTTGCTCGAGGGGGCGTGAGATTGGGCCACTCTGGTGGGCCGCGGGGGCCACCGCAGCGTGGGCCGCGCCGTGTGTGCGTGCTTAGGTTAGAGGTGTGTTTTGTTTTGTTTTTTGCAGGTTTTAAGCAGGATTCCCCCAGTTTTTTAGGGGACCCTCAGGGCTGTCCCCGACAGTAGCCCCCGAGCATCTGTGGGTGTGCGGCCGTGCTCCCGCGGTGCGCGAAGCCTACTGATAGGACGTTCTTCCCCCCTGGTTGCAAATGCCTTCCGTGGGGCCGTGTCAGCGGACCCGCCGGTCTAGCCCCCGAAGCCCTGCAGGAGCGTGGGTGCTCCTGCAGGGATTTTATCGCGGAATCTCGTCAGTGGGTGTGGTACGTGTTCCAACCGGCATCAGCAATGTTTTAGCCGGCTTCGGTGACACACGCGCGACTGGCGCCATTCGCGTCCGGTGCATCCCAGGAGGTGTTGCCATGCGTCGAGCCCCCGAGCCTGGGCCCATTCAAGGTGATCGGGGCGAGCTATTCGTCTTGTTTCAAACGCGCCCTCTCCGTCCCTCCGCGGGACGGAGGGTGAGGTTTCCGCAACCCCCATCGATCGGGTCGCGGATTGCGGATTCCTCGTTGAGTTGTTAGCGAGCGGTTCAAGTGGACGCCCATGCCCCGTTCGATAAGGGTAGGCTCGTGGTCCGGAGACTCGTCCATTAAACTTCTTGCATGGGTTTGCTAGGTGGGCTCGGTCCCATTCGCTAGGGACCGAGGGCGCGGAAGCTCTCCCTCGGTGGGATCCCCCCGGCTAGCTGCCCTCGCTGGATCTCGAACACGACATGTGGGGCGCCCTCGAGCCGGTGGGCTCGAGGAAAGGCTCGAATGCACGCGCCCTCGTCGTCCCTGACTCTGGTGACCTGGGGCACCTGTTCGAACCCGTCGAGGGTCAAGTTTCGAACCCCTGATCAGTAGGGCCGTGCGGGGTAGCAGCGGAGTGCTCCCGTCTTTTCGCATCTGCAGGTTTCGAGGGTCCTTGGCCGTGCCAGCCCTCGAACTGCTGATCAGTAATTTCTGTAGATCGAGGGCACCTATGGTGCCCGTTTATTTCGAACGGGCTTCGAGGCCACTGGTCGGTGTTCGCACCCTTCGAGGGTCGGTCTTATTTGAGCTCGGGGCCCGGGCCGCTCGAGGGTCTTCCTTACTTGGTAAGGGACCGGGCCATTTAGTGCCCGCAGTCGCGGCTATAGCCATGCGCCGCGGGCGTGCCTTTTTAGGCGCCGCGGCCGCACGCATAGCTGACGGTGTGGGCGAAGTGGGCGGGCGGATGTGACCGCCTGCCGCAGCCCTCCGGTTACCGCGCCATGATTATGGCGCGCGTGTAGTCGTGCGGCCGCCGCGGTCGTGGTGGGCCCCGCTCGTCAGTGAGGGAATATTCCACCTGCAGTTAATGCGCGCGGGGTGTGCGCTCCGGAGAGCACGCCCCGCGGTCTATAAATCCGATAGGAGGAGGAGGGGCGGTTTTTTACCTTTGCACTTAGCATTTGACATCCCCGCCTCTTGTGCTTCAGCCCCCGAGCCTTTCTTGCCTTCGCGCCTCTGTTCTTGCCTCCCGTTCCTTGTCCCCCCGTCCATTCGTATGGCTCCCCAGCAGCCCATCACCATCATCGACCCGCCGGCGTGGGAGCGCTCGACGGCGACGATGCTGTCTCTGAATCTGCTGGTGTCCGGCGGCCAGCTGGCGGCGAATGTGGATGGGCAGCCCGCGGAGTGGATCGTGCCATCGGAGAGGGAATGAGTTCCCAACCCACCGTACGGCTACGTCGTCAGCTTCATGCGCTTCCACGAGTGCGGCTTCGCGGCGCCGGTGAGCCGCTTCCTGCGGGGTCTGTGCTACCGCTACGGCGTGGAGCTGCAAAACTTCACGCCGAACGCGATCTCGCAGGCAGCCACGTTCGTCGGCGTCTGCGAAGGCTTCCTGGGGATCCCAGTGAATTGGGATCTCTTGGTCCACCTCTTCCGCGCAGAGCTGCATACACTGCCGACGTCGGAGCCGAGGACTCACCGCGCGGCACGCGCCGGCGGCTTGGAGCTCACGGTGCGGAGCTCGCGCCGGGAGGAATACATCCCCTGCACGATGACCTCTAACAACGCGGACTGGGGTGGGGGTGGTTCTACCTCCGCAACGCCGACCCTGGCCTCCCCCCTACGCCGGCAAGGTGCTCCTGGAGAGGGCCGCCTCCTGGTACCACGGGATGTCTCCGCCCTCGCACCAGGCGCGGCTGGACTCGCTCGTGGCCGCGTTGAAGAAGCTGGCGGACCGCGGGCTGACCGCGGGATGCGTCCTCGCCAACCTCCACCACCGGCGGATCATCCCCCTGATGGAGAGGCGGCTCCGCATCTTCGAGATGAGCGAGGACGCGGACCCCGTCGCGTTGGCGGAGTCGCGGCTGCTGCGGGACCCCTTCCCGCGGTCGTACGCGGCTACCCGGGCGCGGCGCGCCATCGACCTCAGGCCGGGGCGTTGTGATGACACATCCCTGTGGGCACTCGAGATGCTCCCCGTCGGCCAATTGGTGAGTGGATTTCTTGACTTCCTTTCTTGTTTTGCCGGGTTTTTGGGTTGCCGGCGCATTTTAAGGCTTCACCCGACCCCTGCAGATGGTGCGCATGAACGCCGCGAAGTTCGACCCACCCACGCCTCGGTCCCGCGCGCTTGCGCGCGCGGCGCAACGGTGAGAGCGGGAGCGGGTGGATCGCAGGAGGGAGCGCGACGCGCGGCGACGGGAGCGCCGGGACCGGAGGAGCGAGGAGTTCCGGCTGCGCGAGCAGCAGGGACTCTCCTCGCCGGGGATAGAGGAGTACTCGTAGTCGGAAGAGGAAGAGGAGGAAGAAGATAGGGGGCAGGTTCTCCCCGATAGGTGGGAGCCCCCCCCCCCCCCCCCCCCCGTCACCGAGCCAGCTCCGGTGGCAGGAGAACCATCGCCTGGGGCGGGGCGCAGGCGCCCGCCACCGTGCGCTCTATGACAGAGGCGGCACGAGCCGCGGAGGCGCCGGCTCGCGCCACGGAGGAGCCCGCGCGCGCGGCGGAGGGTGCTGCGTGCGCGGCGAAGCCCGCGCGCGCGGTGGAGGTGGTTGGAGGCGCGACGGCGGCGCGCGCGGCCGCACCCACGACGTCGGCGGGGACCTCGAGGAAGAGGAAGCAGGCCTTCTCCTCCTTGAGGTAAGGAGTTGCCTTTCGAGGGGTCGCGTGCCCGACAGGCGGGGGTCTGACGATTTGTTTCCATGTCCACAGGGTGGCGCCAATCGTGCCCCCCTTGCACCGGCCAAGGTGCTGAGGGCGGACGCATCCGTCCCTACCAGGCGGCACTCGTCGAGGGCGCCGCGGGCGGGTGCAAGCGCGGCGGCAACGACGAGTGGGGCCTCACGAGGCGCGGCCGAGGCCTCGGCGTCTCGGCGAGGCGGCGGCACGGGCGCGACAAGCGCCGGCCGTGGGCGAGGCGCTTCCGGTGGCGGAGGCGCGGCCGGTGGCGCCGTCGTAGTGGCGTTGCCGGCGTCGTCGGCCATGGAGGCGCGTCGGGCGCCCGCGGCCGCCGAGGCGCTACCGAGGCGGAGGTCGCCGCGCCGCGGCCAGGAGTCCACCCGGCCGCGCGGTAGCGCGGCCCGGTGGCGGAGGCCGTCGCACCGCCGCAGAGCCCGCCCTCGCCGGCGGCTCCCGGGCGACGGCGGTGGAGATTCCCGACGACGACATCCCGCCGCCCGGGTGGGACCAGTGGCGAAGCCTACCCACACCAGCCCCCGAGCCTCAGGCGGGGGCGCTCGTCAGACGGTGGGACGGCCACATGGTGCCTGGGGGCTCGAGGCACGGCGTCGAGGCCTCTTCGTCCCACGCCACTCCCCTAGCTCGAGCAGTCCAGCAGCGGGCCCGGGGCAGGGGCAGGAGTGCGTCGACGTGCCATCCCCCCTCTTCGCCGACGCCCAAGAGGAGCAGAAGCTGTGTGAGGAGCTGCACGGCCACGGCGCCTCGCTCAACCGAGCGCTGAACGAAGCGCTGCAGATCCATGGCGGCCCTGCGTGGCATGTCTTCCAAGTATGATGTCGTTGCTTTTTTCCTTGTTCTGTCGTCTTCGTGTTCATTTCTCGTGGCGTGACGCTTATTGGTCTCTGTCTGTTGGCGGTAGGAGCTGGAGCACCGCGCCCGCGACAGGTACGGCGCTCTCACCCAGATGAGCGCTGAGCTCCGCCAGCTCTGGGAGCAGCGCGATGCTCTCGATGCCCTCGTCAAGGCCCCGAGGACCCGGGATGGCTGGCTGGCGTACCGGGCGGAGGCCCTGCGTGACCAGCTCTTGGAGCTGGAGGGGCAATTCGCGGCGAGCCCCTCTGCCATCGAGCGGATTCGCACGACCCTCATCGGCCGGGATGAGGCGCTGCAGCAGGCGAGAGGGGACCTGGAGAGGGCGCGCACCGTGGCGACCGACTGGGAGGCGGAGGTGGTCCCCGTCCGGACCCAGAACTGGGAGGTCCGCGCGAAGCTCATGGAGGCGCAGTCCCAGCAGAGCCGGGCCGAGGAGAGGGCGCGAGGGGCCGAGAAGAGGTCCAAGGAAGCCGAAGAATTGAAGGCCGCCCTCGCCCCTAAGGTCGCCGCGGTTGCCGCAGCGGAGGAGCAGCTCCGGCGGTGCGTGTCGCGCCGCCGGAGGCCGAAGGTCAGCTCCAGCAGGAGCGGGCCGCTCTCGTTGACGCCGGTCGGCGCTCGAGCGGGGAGCATGCTGCTCTCGAGAGAGCGCAGACGTCGCTGGAGGAGCGGGAGGCCAAGGTTTCGAAGCTCGACGGGGAGCTGATCGCCCTCAGCATCTCGAACGCGGACCAGGTCTGGACCCTCGAGGAGCAGAGTGTCGTATGGACCTCCCTGGGCCCACTACCTCGGTGGGTACCAGGACCGACTACTCGGTGGGCCCCTGGGACTACCCGGCTTGCGCTACACGGCACCTGATGGCGTGGAGTACAAGGACTACGGAGGAGAAGTACTCGGTTAGGAAGCTGTACATGTCCTGCATTGTATGGAAGATTCCTGGACGTACTCGACTAGTACTCTCTCCCTACTCCGACTTGTAACCCTGCCTCCCGGACTATATAAGGCGAGGCAGGGACCTTTCTCTAGGATCTCATCCAATCCACGACGCACTATTACACCATCTTGTAATCGTGCCCGATTAATCCAGAGCTACGCAGCATATAGGACGTAGGGTATTACGCACCTCGCGGCCTGAACCTGTCTAAATGGTGTGCCACGTGTCTCTTCCTTCGAGTTACCGATCTCGGTGAGGCCACATTCATCTACTTCGGGTACTCCCCTTAGTAGGTTGCCGGTCTAAAACACCGACACAGAGCGCCACGGTCGTCAGCTTGCAGCAGGCGGTCGAGAGCGGACGCCAGGCTCTCGAGGGGGAGAGGAAGCAGGTCGAAGGTGAGCTGCCGCTTCGTTTCTTGTTTTGTTGATCTTCCCTTCGGGGGTCCGTTCCCCTCTTGATTTCTTTTGCTCGTGACATCCAGGCCTGCGCACCACGCTGGGGCACGCGACCAATCGGGCCGAGACGCTGCAGGCCGCCTACAACTCCTCCGAGCGGGAACTAGTGGAGCTGCGTGCTGCAGCCCTCGAGACCTGCCAGGCGGTCGAAGAGGGCGAGGCGCAAGTCGGAAGCTCGCTGGCCAGCCGCCTGCGCGCCCTTGGCGGGCACGTCTCAAGGCGCATGTGTTGCGCGCTTCACCTGGGCGTACAGAAGGCCCTTGATGTGGTGCGGTCCCACTACAAGGTGAACTTCGAGGCCGTGGCGTCGGGCTACGTCGTCCCGGAGGGCGTCGAGGACGAGGCGGCGATGGAGCAAGCGAACGCACTTGCCGCTGATGCTGCCGAGGCGCTCACCGAGGCCTTCGCAGAGTTCTTGTTCCCGGATGCCGCTGACGCCGACGAGCCTCAGGCCCGAAGACCGCTGGGCACTAGGCCCATTTCTGTTTAAATGTCAGTACCCGGGCCATGTGGTCGTGTAAATAAACAAGTGAAACTTCTGGATTATTTAAGCACTTGTAAATTTAAGTGGTGCCTTTTATTTGTCGCGCTGTTCTGTTTTTTCCTTTTGCTCGAGCGAATTCGGGTTAGGGGAGTTCGATTTCGTGAGTGGTCCGCTGGGCCGGAGGCAAGAGAGAAGGGTCGTATCCTCGCGGAGGCTTAGGCTATCTCTGACTCGCGCGTCCTTTCCGCTTGGCCACCCGCGCCCTGCCTTGGTTCGCTCGAGGCTATGGTCGAAACATACTTAGCGCACTTACGAGTTAAATTTTTTGCGAAAAAATGGGACCATTTTTTGGGGGATGCCCCCCACAGTAGCCCCCGAGGGTGACTTGGTTTTCAGGGGAAAGCCGAGTTGCCCTTTAACTTTATTAACTTGCTGCTATTTACATTTGTATTGCCAACTGAGGTGTTAGGTATGTAATTTACAACAAAAAGCTTGGAAATCCTAACTAAGGGTAGAAGCGACGTAGCTGCTGGATGTTCCAAGCATTGGTGAGTTCCTCGCCGTCCTCGTTGGCTAGCTTGTATGTGCCGGGCTTGAGCACCTTCACCACGACGTAGGGTCCCTCCCATGGGGGTGATAATTTGTGACGGCCTCGGTTATCTTGGCGTAGCCTTAGGACCAAGTCCCCCTCGCTGAAGTCCCGCTGCCGCACCTTTCGAGCTTGGTAGCGCCTTAGGGACTGCTGGTACCTTGCGGAATGCATTAGGGCCACGAGGCGTGCTTCATCCAACTGGTCCAGCGAGTCCTCGCGGGCTCGCTGGTTGGCATCTTCATCGTAGCCCCGCACTCTGGGCGATCCGTATTCCAAGTCCGTGGGGAGGACGGCCTCCGCGCCGTGGACCAGAAAAAACAGGGTGAACCCGGTGGCTCTGCTTGGGGTGGTCCTGAGGCTCCATACGACCGCCGGCAGCTCCTGGAGCCATTTCCGACCAGACTTGTTCAGCTGGTCGAAAATTCTGGGCATGAGGCCTTGTAGGATCATGCCGTTGGCACACTCCACTTGGTCGTTGGTCTGTGGGTGTGCCACAGCTGCCCAGTCCACGCGGATGTGGAACCTGTCGCAGAACTCTAGGAACTTTCTGCCCGTGAATTGGGACCCGTTGTCGGTGGTGATGGAGTTGGGTACTTCGAAGCGGTAGACAATGTCGGTGAAGAACGTCACCGCCTGCTCCGCCCTGAGGTTCGTGATGGGGCGTACCTCCACCCACTTGGAGAATTTGTCGATTGCGACCAACAGGTGGGTGTAGCCCTCGGGCGCCTTCCGCAAGGGCCCGACGATGTTCAGCTCCCACACGGCGAAAGGCCACGTGATGGGGATGGTCTGCAGGACGTGCGTGGGGAGGTTGGACTTGCGAGTGTAGAACTGGCACCCTTCGCAGGTGCGCACGATTTCGCTGGCGTCAGCGACCGCGGTGGGCCAGTAAAAGCCCTGGCGGAACGCATTGCCCATGAGGGTGCGGGGCGTGACATGATGGCCGCAAACGCCCGCGTGTATATCCCTGAGGAGCTCGTGCCCCTGGGGGATGGGAATGCATCGCTGCAAGATGCCGGAGACGGCGCGCTTGTACAGCTCGCCGTCGACGAGGGTGAAGGACTTGGCCATCCTGGCGATGCGCCTGGCCTCGGACCGGTCCGAGGGGAGTTCCCCTCGGTCCATCCAGGCGATATACTTGTCGCGCCAGTCCACCTTACTGGGGGCTGGCTCGACGTCCATGGCTTCGGCCTCGTCGGCGCCGTACCCCTCGAGGAGGGAGAGCACGAACGCCTCGTTCGAGGGGTCCTCGTCCACGGGCTCTGCGCCCGCTGGGTTCGAGGGAGCCCCCGAGGATTCTGTGCAGTTCGAGGGGTGCGGATCGAGGGTGACGGATGGTTGGGCGACATCCCGAGCGAAGACGTTCGGGGGGACGGTGATCCGCCCCGATGCGATCTTGGTGAGCTCGTCCGCCTCCTCGTTATACCGGCGGGGCACGTGATTGAGCTCGATGCCGTAGAACTTGTCCTCGATGGCCCGCACGGCCTTGCAATATGCCTCCATCTTGTCGTCGTGGCAGCTCGCATTTTTCATGACCTGGTCGACCACTAGCTGCGAGTCCCCCCGCACATCGAGGCGTTTGACGCCTATCTCGATGGCGATCTTGAGGCCGCAAAGCAGGGCCTCGTACTCAGCCATGTTGTTTGATGCGGGGAAGTGAAGGCGCACGACGTATCGCATGTACTCCCCGAGGGGCGAGACAAAGAGTAGGCCCGCGCCCGCCCCTGTCTTCATCACCGAGCGGTCGAAGTATAGGGTCCAGCACTCCGCTTGGATCTGTGGCGGTGGTAATTGCGTGTCCATCCACTCGGCGACGAAATCCGCCAAGATTTGGGACTTGATGGCCTTGCGCGGGGCGTAGGCGAGCGTTTCGCCCATCAGCTCCACCGACCACTTGGCAATTCTGCCCGCTGCATCCGGGTTACGGATGATCTCTCCTAATGGAAAGGAGGAAACCACCATGACGGGGTGAGCCTCGAAGTAGTGGCGGAGTTTGCGCCGCGCGAGAACCACTGCGTAGAGCAGCTTCTGGACTTGTGGGTAGCGTGTCTTAGTGTCGGACAAGACTTCGCTGATGTAGTACACCTGCCGCTGGACTGGCAAGGCGTGACCCTCCTCCATGCGCTCCACCACGATCACGGCGCTGACCACCTGGGTGGTCGCAGCCACGTAGAGGTATAGAGGCTCGCTGTCTTGCGGTGGTGTGAGGATTGGGGCGTGGGTAAGGGATGCCTTCAGCTTATCAAGCGCCTCCTGGGCCTCGGTGGTCCAGAAGAAGTGCTCGTGCTTCTTGAGGAGCCGGTAGAGGGGCAAGCCCTTCTCGCCGAGCCGCGAGATGAAGCGGCTCAAGGCGGCGAGGCACCCCAACACCCTTTGGACCCCCTTGAGGTCCCGAATCGGACCCATCTGCTCGAGGGCTGCAACCTTTTCGGGGTTGGCCTCGATGCCTCGCTGGGAGACGGTGTATCCTAAAAGCATACCCCACGGCACGCCGAAGACACATTTTTCTGGGTTTAACTTCACCCTATTGGCCCGTAGGCAGCCGAACGCGATGCTGAGGTCGTTAACTAGGTCATCCGCCTTCCTAGTTTTTACGACTATATCGTCTATGTACGCCTCAACGGTTCGCCCGATGTGGTCTCCGAAGACGTGCTGCATACACCGCTGGTACGTCGCGCCCGCGTTTCGGAGGCCGGACGGCATCGTGACGTAGCAGTACATCCCGAACGGCGTGATGAATGAAGTTGCGAGCTGGTCGGACTCCTTCATCTTTATTTGGTGGTACCCGGAATAGGCATCAAGAAAACAGAGCAGTTCACACCCGACGGTCGAATCAACGATCTGATCGATACGCGGCAAAGGAAAAGGAACTTTAGGACATGCTTTATTAAGACTAGTGTAGTCTACACACATCCGCCACTTCCCATTCTTTTTCTTCACTAATACAGGATTAGCTAGCCAAGTAGGGTGGAACACTTCCTTGATGAACCCAGCCTCTAGGAGCTTCCGCAGCTCCGCTCCAATTGCCCGGCGCCGCTCCTCGTCAAAGCGGCGCAGCCGTTGCTGCATGGGAGTGAGGTAGGATGTCAAGGGAGTGCTCGGCGACCTCCCTCGGGATGCCTGGCATGTCCGAGGGGCTCCACGCGAAGATGTCGGCGTTGGCGCGGAGAAAGTCGACGAGCACCACTTCCTATTTCGGGTCGAGGGTAGAACTGACCCTCAACGCCTTGCCCTCAGGGGCAGCAGGGTCGATGGGCACCTCCTTGGTCTGCTCAGCAGCCTCGAAGCTGCCGGCATGCTTGGCGGTGGAGTCGAGGTCCTCGTGACCATCTTCTCCATGTTGGCCACCAGCACTTCGTCCAGCGCTAGGGCCTCGGCGTGTTCCACGCACTCGACGTCGCAGTCGAAGGCGTGCTCGATGGATGAGCCCACGGTGATGACGCCGTTGGGCCTCGGCATCTTCATCTTGAGGTAGGTGTAGTTGGGGACCGCCATGAACTTGGCGTAGCAAGGCCGCCCAAGTATGGCGTGGTACGCGCCCCTGAACCCCACCACCTCGAATGTGAGTGTCTCCTTGCGGTAGTTGTCCGGTGTGCCGAACCAGACAGGCAGGTCAATCTGCCCGAGGGGCTGAACGCGCTTGCCCGGCGCGATACCATGGAACGGCGTCGTGTTGGGCCGCAGCTGATCCAACCCGATCCCCAGCAGGCGCAGCGTGTGCGCATAGAGAATGTTGAGGTTGCTGCCTCAGTCCATCAGGACCTTCGAGAACCGCACGTTCCCGATGACTGGGTCGACCACCAGCGGGTACTGACCGGGTTGGGGATGCGGTTCGGGTGATCCTCGCGGCTGAACGTGATGGCGTCCTCCGACCAGTCGAGGAAGGAAGGAGGCGCCTTCTCTGCGGTGAGAACCTCGTGCCGCTCCCGTTTGCGCTGGAGGCGGGACATGTCGATGGTCGGCCCCCCGAAGATGAGGAAGACGTTCTCCACAGCGGGGAAGCCGCCGGCGTCGCCATCGCCCCCATCCTTCTTGGCCTCATCGTCCTTCGCAGCAGCACGGCCGTAGAACCGCTTGAGCATGTCGCACTGCTCGAGGGTGTGGTTGATCGGCGTTTTGTGGTAGGGACACGGCTTCTTCAGCATATCGTCGAACACTCCCGGGCCTCGGGGGGCCGCTCGAGGGCCCCGCCGAGCTGGGTCAACAGCAAGAGCTTCGCCGTCGTCGTCGCGCCCCTGCTCGCGCGCCTCGCGGCGCGGCTTCTTTCCCTTCTTGCCCCGCTTGTTCTTCTGGCGGAGCTCCTTGGACTTGCTGCCCTCCGCGGGCGTGTCGTCCGCGCGCTTGCCCTTCTTGCCATCGAAGATCGCCCCCACCGCCTCTTCGCCCCAGGCAAAGCTGGTGGCGATGTCGAACAGCTCGTTCGAGTCGACCGTCAGGCTGCGCCCAAGCTCGCGCATGAGGTCCCGACATGTGGTGCCTTCGAGGAAGGCGTGCACGATCTCTGACTGTGTCACGCTCGGGAGCTCCGTACAGCGCTTGGATAAACACCGTATGAAATCCCGAAGCGATTCGCCGGGCTTCTGGGCGTAAGAGCGCAGGTTCCAGGAGTTCCCAGGGCGCATGTACGTGCCCTGGAAATTTCCCACGAACGTGCGGACCAGGTCGTCCCAATTGTGGATCTGGCTGGCCGGCAGGTGCTCGAGCCACTTCCGTGCCGAGTCGGCGAGGTGCAGGGGTAGGTTGCGGATGATGACCTCATCGCTGGTGGCTCTGCCCAGCTGACACGCCAGGCGGTAGTTGTTGAGCCACACACGGGGATCCGTCTCCCCGTTGTACTTGACGATCGTCGTGGGCTGGCGGAAACTCTGGGGGAAGGTTGCCGCGTGGATCTCCCGGCTGAACACGCGGGTTCCCGGGGACTCCGGCATCGGCGAGCGATCCTCATCGCTGTCGTAACGTCCACCCCGTCGAGGGTGGTAGCCTGCTGCCGCCCATGCCTCTGCTTTGCTCGTCCGTCGGGCGTTGATGACATTGCGGGCGTCGCCGTCTCGGGCTTGCCCATGCGCGTCGAGGAGCCGTTCCTTGGCCGGCGTACGCCCCGGGTTGGCGGGGCGCTCAGCCGCGCCGCCCGCGTGTACCGAGGGCTCGGGACCTTGCGCACCCCCATCGTCCCGCGCGCTCCCCTGTTGGCGGATGCGGGACGCCGAGCTTTCAGCCTGTTGGACGGCCGCTTGCTCGATGAGCGCCTGCGCTTCGCGGTGCAGGTTCCACGCCTCGGGCGTCGAACGGGCGGGCATGGCCCGCAGTAGTGTTGCGGCAGCGATGAGCTTTTGGCTCGCTCGCGGGGGCGTATCCGGATTGTCGACGTTGAAGTCGGCGTTGATGCGATCGCGGGCTTGTCTGCCCAGCTCACGCGCGCGCTCACCGCGCGCGGAGGCTTTCCCCGCGATAGAGGCGCGAAGCAACCGCACCGTGCGGTATTCTTCCGCCAGCTCGGCCTCGAGCTCGCGTGCCTGGGCCAGCTGCGCGTTGATGTTGGCCCCCCTCGGCGGTGAGTGAGGAGGGGCGCTTGGCCCCGCAGCCAGGCGCGGTCCAGTTCCCAGAGCGGGTGGAACCTCCCTGTCGCCGGCTCCTGCCGCGTCGGCGGCGTTTGCTGGGTCGTTGGCGATGACGACGCAGCACTCCTGCGCGGGGTCATAGCTCCCAGCGCTGGAGTCGTCGGAGTAGCCGAACCAGTAGTCCGCGGCGTCGAGGAACCGCCTGAACATCACTGGGTCCGGCACACCAGAGAAGTCCCACTCCGTGTATCCATGCGAGGTGGCGGGTGGCAGCGCGTCGACGGAGCCTAGGGATGACCCGTCGCCGGCGGAGGCGCTAGGGTCCCTGGCGACCAAGATGTGGCGGCCAGGGGGAACCCTGCGCATTGTTGTGTTGACGCTGGTATTGGCGACGTAGGCCGCTGTGGCGCCGCGCAGACCGATAGGGAAGCGCGGTCCGGAGACCGAGCGCTCCCCTGCCAGGGCGGCTGTTGTCGTGCTGGCGGGCGCGTCACGTTGCGAGGCGACACGCGCGGCATGTCGGCGCTCCGACCGCGCTTGACGCGAGCGGCGGCGGAGCGACGGCGGCGCCGTGGCGCCGATGGACCCGCGGCGTCCGTGCCGGCAGGTGTTGGTGTCGCGGCGACGCGTGCGGCGGCGACCGGGGGCGGGCCGGCTTGGCGCCGCGCGCGGAGTTCCTCACGGTTAGTGAGGTGCATCAGGTAGCCGTTCCCCGTGGCTTGAAAGTTCAGGCCCCCGAACCGGATTTCGAATCCGGCGGGGAGGGGGTCCAAGCTGCCCATGGAGTAACGCTGACCGCGGTACTCGGTGCGAATCACCATCGAGAGAGCTGATGACGGGTTGACCTTCAGCGCGCTGTGCCCCACGGTGGGCGCCAACTATCGGTGCAGAATGTAGTCCCGACACTAACTAGTAGTAAGCGCTGAGGTCTGTCTCTCGATGGTCGGTGCTAAGCAACTAAAGACACTTGCTTTATCCTGGTTCCGGCCGGGGCCGTACGTCCAGCAGGGGTGTGCTCGAGGCACTGTATTGCTTCGCACTGGGGTGCCTGTAGTGGGCTCCGGTCTCGGCGTCGTGGCGTGCCCTGTGCTTGAACAGGGGCGGTTTCGAGGGTGAAGGCGTAGTGGTTGACCGGGGCATCTCCATGCGGGCTCGAGGAAGTCGTTGACGGTGATCCGTACGGGGTACAGTGGCAGGCGTGGCGGTGTCCCGTCCTCGCGTGCTCAACAGCGTTGGAGTGGTTGCAGCAGTGCACGGCGTGGCGCTGCAGGGGCGGGGATGGCCGCACAGGACTGACAGCGACGGGGATGGCGCTCCCTCCGGCCTGACGTCACGGTTTGACCCTGCAGAGTCACGAGAGGAGGGTTCGAGGGCGCGACCGGCCCCCCTTCGAGGGCGCGGTGCATTAGCCGTACAGGAGTGGGCGGCACAGTGTCACGGAGCTGACACCAGCCTCGTCGCACAGTCCCCACAGTGGCGGGGATGGGCTTCCCCTAGGGAGTTGGCGGAACACCGCCGGGGCGTGATTCCCAGGCGCGTGATGGCGCGGCTCTGTCGTGTCAGAGCATTAAATGCTCGTACCCACGTGTGGGAGCAGGTGCGCTCGTGAGGGAGCCTCAAGCGAGGCGGAGCCCGCTCGAGGGAGGTGGAGACCCTCGAGCGAGGTGGAACCTGCTCGAGGGGGCGTGAGCCCTCGAGCGAGGCGGTAACCCGCTCGAGGGGGTGTGAGCCCTCGAGCGAGGCGGACCTTGCTCAAGGGGGCGTGAGATTGGGCCACTCTGGTGGGCCGCGGGGGCCATCGCAGCGTGGGTCGCGCCGTGTGTGCGTGCTTAGGTTAGAGGTGTGTTTTGTTTTGTTTTTTTGCAGGTTTTAAGCAGGATTCCCCCGGTTTTTTAGGGGACCCTCAGGGCTGTCCCCGACACACACCAACAACAACACTCCATGTCGGCACCAGAGCAGTGAGGACAGTCAAATTGAAACCTATCAAGAAGAGGAAAGGGGATGAGAAGATGGGGAAGACCGCCAATGTCGGCGCCGGCCACCGCAACAGGTACGGCCCAATGGCTCGTCGAGATATGCATGGAGCCCGGGTTTCCCGGTTCTTCACAGCTGAGCTCATCGAAGTGGTGGATTTGCGTGTGCGGGGCGGCGGGGTGCGGTGCGGGATGGGGAGATCTTCGTGTCGGTGGAGCCCGCGATGACGGCTCGGGTACGAGGAGGGGACGCTGCCGTCGTGGCAGGGGGCTTGCTTTTTTCCACCGCCACGGTTGCAGGAGGTCGCGGCAGGGGGCTTGCTTTTTTCCACCGCCACGGTTGCAGGAGGTCGCACGGGAGCGGAGGCCGACCGTGGCGGCTTCTCATGGGCTCACGACAACCCCCGATTCCAACCCGCACTTTCGGTAGCCCCGCCCACCCCGCCCCGTCCCACCCCCTGTAACCCATTCCCACCCGTTTAAACAAACCCCACATGCGAACCCGCCCCAAAATACCTGTTTCTCCCCGCCTCATTAGCAGGCCTACGGAAGGAACACCCTCCATTTAGTGTTATGGACAAATAGACTATAATGCCGGTCACATTGTGGAAAGAGTTTTTATCCCGGGTAATGATGTAACGCGAGTAATTTTTTATTTTATATTATTTTTTTCGAATTTTTCAAAAATATATGACCGGTTTTAAATTTTGATGTAGAATTTGAAATCGAACCTATATTTTTCAAAATTCGAATTAAAAATCATATAAAATAAAAAACGAGTTTGACCTGTATGTGCATTGCGAGACAAGTGGCGGTCCGTCGCTCGAGCTGGTCGGTAAACGAGTATATCAACACAAGCTTCTTTCCTCTTCGGGTTTTTTTTTGCCGAAAACGTGCCTAAGCAGAAGAGGATTACAACGACATCTAAAATACAAAAGGCACAAACCGCTGCACACCACACCACACTCTCCGGAGTACACACCACACCACACACAGCCAACCATCTAAACGACCTAAGACATTATTACTCATACAACAAAGTGACCACACTCCAACCCAACTCGAACCTATATACCCAGTTTTCAAATGAAATCTGTTTTTGGTAATAGAAAATAATTCACAAAGATTGTTTAATACGCATGCTTGAGAGACATCAGATCAGTTCTGTTGAGAAATATTAGTGATGATCATTAGCTTAATCATGTAATTAACATAGTCATTAGTCAGTGTAATTAGGGAAGGGGCAACCCTTCACTGTGTGGGGGTGTCTCCCACCGTACGGACGCGACTCCTCCCAAAGGATGCCTCTACACCCTTTCATTGTATATAAATAGTGGGGTCCACCCCCCTAATCATCAATCAATACATTCATTCTTTAACACGTTATCAGCACGCTCCCCTGAGCAAACACACGCACGCACGCACACAGCGGCCAGAAGGCCATCACCGCCGGCAAATCACGCCGGAATTCATCCAAGGTTAGCAAAATGGATTCCCCATTTCGACTAGTTGACACTGCCTATGCTACCTATCTAGTCATGCCCATTAGAACACACCGAGGCCGCTGCTTCTTCTGCACTGGTGGTGCACGCCATGGCCGCCGCCGTGGTCGACGTGGAGGACGAAACCGCCGCTTCCGGGGCCGCCGTGGACCAAGGTTCCCTCCACCACGCCGTGCTTCGCCGGCCGCCAGCACCAACCGCTCCTCCACGCCGCCGTACACCGCTGGGCTTGCCTCCCGCAGCCCATCACCGGCGGCACAGCGTATTCCGACGCCGACACCTCCAGAGGAGCCTCCTCGCCGCCGCCTCATCGTCCGCATACGCCGCCCTGCAACACAAGAGGAAGGTGTTGGGGTTTTCCTCGATCTAAACATACCTGCGCAGGCGACCGGCAACGCCGGATTTGGCCCTCAGGCCGGACCGGCGGCCATCTCCTCCTTCACGGCCGCCACCATGTCACCCGGACTCACTGGACCTTCGACGGCCGCATTCCCCAGCATCATGGCCGGGGCAACGGCGGCTGCGGCGGCGCTCTCCACCGTCTTCCTCAACACCGGCGCACCCGGAGGCGCCGCGGCCGCATCATCCCTCTACGGCCGCCGGATGGGGGCCGCCGACCGCCACCCGGGCGTCCGGCGCGGCACACGGAGCCCGGCCGCGCGCGGGGCTCCCCCTCTTTCGACCATTGACGGCCGGCCATCGGCCGGCCGGCCGGCGGCGCAAGCCGGCCAACGAGGGCGGCGGGCCCAAACCAAGAAGGGACGGGGGGAGAGCGGGAGGCGGCCGCATCGAGCACCGGCAGATCCGCCGGTGGGGGGTCTCCGCCGGCCGGCCGGCCGGCCGCCGCCGCGCCGGCAACGCCGCGCGCCTCCCCGGGCACCGGCGCCCGCATCGGGGCTGGATGGGGCGGCTGCGAGTTAGGGGTAAACCCTAACCGCCCCCCCCCCCTGCCTCTTTTATACGCCGCCGCCGCCTGGGCCGGCTATGCCAACAAGGCCCCGGCGGGCCGTAAGCAGGCCGACCGGCCCACAAGCGGAGGCCGGTGGCCCACAGGCCGCAAAGCTTTTTCATTTCTCGAAAGTTCAGAAAACCCCCTCAACTTTCAAAAAGTTCAGAAACCCCCCCTAAATTTAAATTTAGCCCTCAGGCTTTTATCCTTTATATATTCAGACTTAATTAGTGTTGTATATTTATGTTTTAGACCTCGAATTGTTTTGTAATTTTATGTTGTGACAAACAATAGTATTTGTACCATCTGGTATATGTACTTGTGTAATTTAAATATTATAATTACCGCAGTAATTATTCATGTTTATGATCCGCAGATCATTTCTAAGTATTAGAACAATTCTTATGCAATAATTATTTTTGCATGGTTTAAAATTCAATTCTCTACATCATGTAGAATATCAAGCAAAATTAAAATTAAGGTTTATACATATAATTTGGAATAACACAAGGTGATGTGACCTAGACGCTGGCTGCGATAAGTTCTTACTAAGAGCTTATTTGCCCTGAGATCCGCGTTTTTAGGCAGCTTTTGCTCATCATTGTGAGGTCTACATCTTTATGATGATTACCTTCAAAGTGTATATCCAAAATTTCATATAAATGACTATTAAGTCAAATTTATTCCTACAGGAATTAAAATATATATATAAATATACACCTTAATTTGTAAGAATCATCTTACATATATATTTTGCCTATTTTTACAACACAAATTTACATCAGTAAATTAATTCTATACATGGTTCTTTCATGTAGGAAAATGGCTAAATTAATCAATAAAGACTTCACTGAACTTGCTGCCGATGGTAGTAATTATCTAACCTGGGCTATGGATGTCAAGATTGTGCTAACAGCCAAAGATTGCATTAATACAATCAATGAACCTGATCCACAAAATCCTATCCCAGAGACAAAAAAGTTTGCAGCCTTGCATTTTCTACGCCACCATCTCCACCATGACCTCAAAGCAGAATACATGATGGAAGATGATCCTAAGAAACTTTAGGACTCTCTCAAAGAACGCTATAATCAACAACAAGGCGTAATTCTGCCCGAAGCAAGACGAGAGTGGTCACTACTCCGTCTCATGGATTTCAAATCAGTTGCAGAATACAATTCTGCTCTCCACAAGATTTGTTCCAAGCTCCGATTTTGCAATCAACCTTTGGATGATGCAGACATGATAGAAAAGACTCTATCTACATTTCTCCCTGCTAACAGGATATTGCAACAGCAATACCGTCGCCACAACTATACTAAATATTCTGATTTAATATACGATTTACTCCAAGCAGAAAAACATGATGAGCTCTTAACAAAGAATCATCAAATGCGCCCTGTGGGTGCAGCACCTCTGCCGGAAGTACATTTCAATGCTCAGAATAATAATAAAAAGTTCAATGGCAAGAAATTCAAACGGAATTTCAAGGGAAAATGGAAGAAGCAGAATTTTAAGAAAGGCAAGGGTTCTAGCAATAATAAAAACACTTTCAAGAAAAACAATGCTCATGACAACTCTCAAGCTTGTCAGAGGTGTAGTTGTCACAATCACACAACTAGAAAGTACCACGCTGCTAAGCATTTGGTTGATCTCTACCAAAAGCACGCTGGAAAGCAAGTTCATGGGGACAAGTTTGAAGCACACTTCACTACTCACACTCCAGATGCCGGTTGCTCCAAGGATGTTCCCGCGGAACACAACAAGGAGAAAGATCCAATGCAGTTGGACGAATTCTTCGGCACAGACGACATGATGATCGATAGCATCGACGATACCGACAACATGATTGTGGATGGACCATCCAATGACGTGTTCGGAGACATGTCTTAGATTTATGCTCCCCGACAAGAACTTCGTTCTATAGTTTCAAAGAACTTCGTTCTATAGCCATATTTATGTAATAATTGTGTTGTAATAATTGTTGTCACATAATATTGTAAGACATATGCTACTTATAATATTATTGAATAAAGTATGTATTGTATAATCTATGAGTTCAAAACTTATAATTTATTTACTCATTCTAGATTATCCTACGGGAACAATCCAAATGGAGGAAGAACTTTGTTTGGTGGATAGTTGCACAACTAACACCATACTCGAGAGAACTTAAATATTTCCAAACTCTCAAAAAGAGTAAAGGAAATGTCACAACTATCGCGGACGCGATGCTATAATTGTTGGTTCAGGACGAGCCACAATAGTTCTCCCTATGGGTACTCAAATAGTAATTGAGGATGCACTCTTGTATCCCGATTCAACTCGTACCTTATTGAGCTACAAAGACATCCGTCGCAATGGTTTCCATGTAGAAACAAATAGTGACAACAAAGATGAATATCTATTCATCACTAAACATGACGGATATAACAAGCGACTGCTTGAGAAAATTCCTTCACTATCATCAGGATTGTATTACACATACATCAAACCCGTACAACATGTTGCATACAGGGTAATTTTTCAAAATCTTGATGTCTTCAAGATTTGGCATGATCGCCTTGGTCATCCCGGCATAGGGATGATGAGAAAAATTATCAGCAATTCAATTGGTCACAAATTAAACACTTCAAAATTTCCCAAGCCATCAGACTTGGTGTGCACCGCATGTGCCACGGGAAAATTAATATTAAGACCCTCTTATCTTAAAATAAAGGCTGAACCACTACAATTTATTGAACGCATTCAAGGAGATATTTGTGGTCCTATACATCCATCAACAGGACCATTTAGGTACTTCATGGTACTTATTGATGCATCTACTAGATGGTCCCATGTATGTTTATTATCTACAAGAAACCATGCTTTTGCAAGGTTTATTGCTCAAATTATCAAATTAAGAGCACATCATCCTGAATATGCTATTAAAACCATCAGGATGGACAATTCCGTTGAATTTACTTCACATGCCTTCAATGACTATTGTATGGCTCTAGGCATAAATGTGGAACATTCTGTTCCATATGTACATACACAAAATGGATTAGCCGAATCTCTTATCAAGAGAATAAAGTTAATTGCTAGACCATTACTACAGAATTGCAAACTACCAACATCATGTTGGGGTCATGCGGTATTACACGCCGCCGATTTGATTCAAATTAGACCTACGCATACAACACGGTTTCCCTTGTTGCGGTTAGTACGTGGAAATCAACCAAGTATTTCCCATCCGCGAAAATTCGGTTGCGCCGTATACGTACCGATATCACCACCGCAAAGATACATCAATGGGCCCCCATCGAAAATTGGGAATATATGTAGGGTACAAATCACCGTCAATCATTAAGTACCTTGAACCCCTTACAGGGGATTTATTTACTGCCCGGTATGCTGATTGCATCTTCGATGAGGACAATTTCCCGGCATTAGGGGGAGACAAGTACCAAACAGAATGCCAGGAAATAAATTGGAATACCACTGGTATCCAGTCCTATGATCCACGTACTATAGAATCTGAACGTGAAGTTCAGAAAATTATCAATTTGCAAAACATTGCAAATAATGCGCGAAGCATTTACGATTATAAGGGTGTCACAAAATCACATAATCCTGCTGCAAATGTACCAGAAAGAGTAGAGATTCCTACTCAAGAACTCCCAAATCAAAATAAGAGGGGGAGAGGTACTGCAACGAAGGATAAGGCTATACAAAAGCCTCCGCGGAAAACTAGGAAGGTCACTTCCACAACAGTAAATGCAGATCAACATGAAGTTGACAGACACCAATTGGATATTATAAATCCAAATGATATGGATGTTCAACAAATACATCACATGCCTAGCACAAGTGCACAAAATAATATAAATACTAGGGCATCGGAAGGCCCAGACTCTATCGTTGTGGGAAATCATGATGAGTCACAAGGGGTACAAGAAATTTCCATTAATTATATTGATTCTGGAGAATCATACAATAGAAAGACTACAAATGTCGACATTTACTTTGCCACTAAGATTGCAAGTGAACTTCGCATTGATCCTGAACCTAAGTCCATGGCAGAATGCATCAAGCGCTCCGACCGGGTCAAATGGAAGGAAGCAATCAAGGCGAAATTAGACTCGCTCAAGAAACGAGAGGTATTCTCCCGCAAGAATACCTACTCCTCGTCATATTTTTCCCGTGGGATCAAAATGGATTTTCGTCCGTAAAAGGAATGAAAACAACGAGGTGGTGAGATACAAAGCGAGGCTTGTAGCACAAGGGTTCACGCGAGAAACCCGGCATCGATTTCAATGAAACATATTCTCCGCTTATGAGTGGTATAACGTTCCGATATCTAATATCATTGGCGGCACAAAAAGGTCTATCCATGCATCTCATGGATGTAGTGACAAAGATATCTATATGGGTCACTAGATTCGGATATATACATGAAAGTTCCGGAAGGAATTGATATCCCGAACAAGAATCATTCACGCAACATGTATTGTGTAAAACTTCAAAAGTCATTATACGGCTTAAAACAGTCGGGAAGAATGTGGTACAACCGACTAAAGGAATTCCTTCTTCAAAAGGGTTTTTCCAATAATGATGATTGCCCATGTGTATTCATCAAGAAATCCTCAACTGGATTCTGTATCATATCTGTATATGTTGATGACCTTAATATCATTGGAACTCAATGAGATATAGATGAAACACGCAACCATCTTAAGACGGAATTTGAAATGAAGGATTTGGGTAAAACCAAATTTTGCTTAGGTTTACAGCTTGAGCATCTCCCAACAGGGATTTTAGTACACCAGTCTGCCTATATCCAAAAGATTCTACAGAAATTCAACATGGATAAATCATATCCATCTAAAACACCTATGGTCGTCCGCTCTCTTGAAATTGATAAAGATCAATTCAGACCTAAAGGTGAAAATGAAGAGGTATTGGGACCAGAGGTTCCATATCTCAGTGCCATTGGGGCATTGATGTATATCGCAAATTGTACTAGGCCTGATATTGCATTTGCGGTAAACTTGCTAGCTAGATACGTGTGCTCCAACACAACGCCATTGGGCGGGAGTTAAGAATATCTTCAGATATCTCATTGGCACAATAGATCTTGGATTATTTTACAAAATTAACCAAGATAAACCATTAATTGGATACACAGATGCTGGCTATTTATCTGATCCCCATGAAGCCAGATCTCAGACAGGCTTTGTGTTCTTACATGGTGGAACGGCTATTTCATGGAAGTCATCAAAACAGACTCTAATAGCCATATCCACAAACCATTCTGAAATAATTACATTATTTGAAGCATCACGTGAATGTGTGTGGCTTCGCAGAATGATAAAGCACATACAACGATCATGTGGTATAAGTTCAATCATGAAACCTACCATAATGTATGAAGATAATTTTGCTTGTATTGCACAAATGAGAGCAGGCTATATAAAGAGTAATCTCACAAAACATATGGCTCCTAAATTATTCTTTCCTCATCAACTACAAAAGGTAGGAGAGATAGAAATCTTGCAAACTAAATCTTGTGATAATCTTGCAGATTTATTCACAAAATCATTACCAACATCATTATTCCAGAAATATGTTTTTGGAATTGGTATGAGACAACTCAAAGACTTGCAAGAATCAGGGGGAGACTCTCTTTGATATAACCTATATAAATAATCATCTGATTAGTGTACTCTTTTTCCTGTATGAGTTTTTCCTCACAAGGTTTCTCATAAAAAGGTTTTAATGAGGCAACAACAATACAAGACAATATCACCTAATTTTTCTATTAAGGTTTTAAGGGTGATATACAAGACATATTCTATGTCATATCTTCTGTTTTCTCTAAGAGTTTTTAAGAAGATATAAATTCTTTCTCATATTTTCCTATTAGGTTTTGAGAAGGATGTTCAAACACGATCCTCAGATCATTATTCTAATATATGAGTTTTTCCTTACCAAAGGTTTTCTCATACAAATATCTAACAAAGACAATAATGCTATATCATTTTCTCCTAATATTTTCCCACTGGGTTTTAAAGGAGTTTTAGTGGCATATACACACAAATTGGTTTCTCCTCATGATTTTCCCATAGGGTTTTTGGAGGAGTTTTACAAGATAATATCCAAGGAAGATTGAAGTCAAGTTACATCAAGATCTAATGAAGCTATTGATCAAGGGGGAGTGTTGAGAAATATTAGTGATGATCATTAGCTTAATCATGTAATTAACATAGTCATTAGTCAGTGTAATTAGGGAAGGGGCAACCCTTCACTGTGTGGGGGTGTCTCCCACCGTACGGACGCGACTCCTCCCAAAGGATGCCTCTGCACCCTTTCATTGTATATAAATAGTGGGGTCCACCCCCTAATCATCAATCAATACATTCATTCTTTAACAAGTTCACTCATCTATCTTTTCGTCTTTTCTTGTTAGAGTTTCGGTTGAATTCAATACAGAGTTGAAGTCCACGCGGGACAAAATCTAGCTCACATGCATGTATCAGCACATCACGACTACTACTTTCTACTGTTCTTTACTGGCCGCATGTCTCAAGATTCACGGCAGCCTCGGAGTTGACACAGAATTGAAAATAATCAAATTTGTGCTTAAAATCAGACTATTCAGTGTGTAAGAATTCAAAGCCCTACAGCTTTTGCTTTCTGACCCTTTTGGAGAAAAAATTTCACAAATATGTCTCTTTTGGAAAGATTTCAGAAAATGGACTCTGAGCTTGGCGCTGTGAACCATGGCGCCGAGGTAACACATCTCGGCGCCACACATCTTGGCGCTGACGTTGTAGGGTGGACGGTCCACCTGGTTCAACGTGGAGGCTGATGTGGCCGAAACCTCGGCACTGTGAGGCGCTCTCCCCGTGCGCGGGCGCGCGCGTGTGTGCATGCATGCCGCGTTTGTGTGTGTGCATGTTGCTTGCATGTGTCTGCATGCATGCGAGGACATGTCCGATGTGTTCTTCGAAAAGCTTTGGCGCTAATTGCATGAGAGGCTTGCATGTGTGTGCATGCGTGCGACGATGCGAGACCTCTCTCACCATCCATTGCCTGTGTGTTGGCGCCAAGATCGACGGCGCCGAGCTCGGCCACATCATCACAGGCTCAGCCATGTCAGCAATTTGTTGCTACGGTTATGGACCTTGGCGCTAAGATCTATGGCGCCGAGATATGTTACCTCGGCGATATGGTCCGCGGCGCCGAGCTCGGGGTCCATTTTCTGAAATCTTTCGAAAAATGACGCATTTGTGAAATTGTTTCGCCAAAAAGGCTAAAAAGCAAAAAAAATCGGATTTGTGTATCTGATGGTACTAGCATCACAATCAAAACCAAAACAAAAGGGAGATGACCGACTCCGTACAGATTCGAGAGATTCGAGGTGGCAAAGTATATTGCTCAATGGGGGAATTTGAATTCTACAGTACTATGACAAAAACCTAAAGTTCATTAAAAACATGTTAAAAACAAGGAGATAGCTGAAAATAAGTCATCAGGTATAGTGAATGTTCAACAAAGTTACAACTAACCTATTTCTTCTCACAACCATTGGTACTCAACTATTTAATCAATGTGTCGCGACTAACAAGGCAACTATAGGTATTAATTCCTCGGTAATGGGAAAAAAGTAGCAAGGACTTTGTCACTACAGCTGATGACCTGCAGAACGAATAATTAGATAAACATTTCTTCAAACGTGGTCAGAAAAGAGTACCATGATATGGACAACAAAGATATCGAAAGTACTTCCGATGCAAACTTTTACTATTCACTCAAGTAAACTGAAGGCTTAAATTATTTGTCATGAAAACGATGTTTATTTTTCAGATTAAGTCTTCTCAAGGAACACTTTATGTGTGAAGTGAAGGTACAAAGACTTTCTCCCTCATGAATAAAATGACCCATTGGACTGAATTCATCAGATATGATTCAACCATTAAATCCATGGCAATGTTGATGATTTAAAGTAATTGGACAACTAGGAGTACGTAGTTGGTACTATTAGTCTAAACACTCAAATGTTCACTTTGAAGCAGTTTTGCAAGCGACCACGAACAGATAGCTACATTGTACTCGCAAAAGGCATAGACTGCATCACAATCTGAAATATTCACTGTCAAGCTAAATCCATGGTACCAACAATGAAAAAGAAAATATTGGTAACATAACCAGACATACATATATTATTTATGAGCTTTGTTTCGGTACTTTTTTTTGGTAGTACCTTGTATTAAAAATTTTCCATCAGCCAATTTAATAAATAAAATTAGTTGTTTGGCTCACCAAACTGGTACTTCCTAGTACTATTGTTGGTACTTACTTCCACTGTTATGTTTTATCGGATGGATGACTCACATTGATTAGCTCTAAATCACTTGCTGTGTTTCAGACAGATCTTTCTAACTTTCATAAGCCAAAGAAAAATGGCCATCACATTTTCTAGGGCAGTAACAATTCGTAGTGCAATTCGAGCCACCAACTTATACTCTTACAAATGAGCCCAAGAATAAATACACAAGTGAACTAACTGAATTACGTATAATTCGACCCTGGTCTTTCTCTAAATACTTTGGTCATAGTTCCAGTGGCAGTTAGTTCCCTCTTCTCATGGTCACTCGACGATAATTTCTCAGTACATCAGCAGCTAGTTGATCTTATAATTTCATTTATCAAAGTTATGCTTGTGAACACTTTATGTTGGGATAAAATTGCATCAAACTAATATCCTTATCAACCAAAAGGGGGAAAAAACTCCTCTGATACCGTTTTTGACCAAAGACTCCTCCGTTATCCTTAGTGAACCTTTAACAAGTATGGTAGATTAGTCAGTTGTCTGACCATGGACACCTTCTAGAATGCTGATTCACAAAGATAACGATATTTTGAGCCGTATGTTATTGTCAAACAAGTGGCCTGTGAGCTGGTTTGCAAGTGGGACAAGCAACAGTTTGTTTTTCTCATTGTTTGAGATCGAGACAGATGCATCATGTATGCAATTATCCTTTTCAGACGGCACTTCTTGATTCCTTTTCATATATGTATTGAAGAGTAAGCCATGCACTCTTGCTCAGTACGTAGCACAGGTATTTCGATCTCCTGATTTTAAATGAAATGCCCATTGACTCATCCTCCAGGAAAACAACGTATGCTGATTAGGTGATACGTGAGCACGAATTGCAGGTGTTGAAGTATATACGTGAATTGCCAGCTCGCTTCATAAAGTTAGAGGGTGTTTGGATCCCACCTGACTAGAGACTACTGACTAATTTTAGTCACCTTTAGTCACTAAACCTCCAAACACCCCTGACTAAAGGGTGCCTAAAATTAGTTTAGTCCCTAAACACCCATACCCCAACTTTTACCGACTAAAATCTCTTCTCCCACCTAATTAAGTGCTCCTCTCATTAATTCGGTGGGCCCAACACACCAAATCCCCTCCCTTCTCCCGTCATCCCGTGCGGCTCGCCTCCCTCCATCATCCACATCCCGCACGGGGGGTCACGCACCACCGCTCCTCAGCACCCCCGCGTCCCGCAACACCGGCGGCCCGTAGGACCCCGCCGCCCGCGCAGGACCCTGGCTCCCCCGGAGCTCTCACACTTGTCGCCTCCCCTCTCTCGCGAGACCCGTGTCGCCGCCGCCCTCCCCTCGATTCGTGAAGGAAGGGGCCGCATCGAGCCGCTTGAAGATGGCCGCCGACGGGAGGACGAGAGCCGGGCGTGATGAGCAGGTGGAGGAGGGGCGCATGGAGGAGGGCCCGCCTCCGTCGTCACCGGATGCCGAGCCGCCGGATCCGGAGCTCCGCCCGCCGCCGTCGGATCCCGAGCTCCGCCCGCCACCATCGACGCCCCCGCCCCGCCCCGCATCGGGGAGCGGAACAACGGCTCGAGCCGCCATGGGCGCGGCCCCCGCCGCCGGAGAGGCCAGCTCCCGCGGCACCTGCCCCCACCCGTGCGCGCGCGCCTCTGCCTCCTGAGACGGTCACGATGGGTTGGTCTTTTTTTAAGAATAGCGATGGGTTGGTACTTGGTGCAGATGCGGAGAGAGAGGAGAGGAGAGGAGAGATAGAGCAATTTAATTTTGACTAATTTTAGTCACCCTCCAAACAGGGACTGACTAAAAGATTTTAGTGTGACTAAACTTTAGTCAGGTGACTAAAGAGATCCAAACACCCTCTTAATCTTTTATGCTGAATTTGTCGGTGTATGCAACTCAAAATGGCGTAAGATTCTTTGGTCTCAAGATCAAATTATGGTGATCGATATTTCACATTTGGGCCTCAATTATTGCCCACTTGCCTCATAAGCTTAATCTTTTATGTTGAAGTCATCCGTTTATGCAACTCAAAATTATGTCAATTCCTTTGGTTTCAAGATCAAAGTAAGGCAAGTGATATTTCCTATTTTCACGTTCGGGCCTGAATTGTCAGCTCGCCTCATAAACATAAGGCTCTTTTGCGGTACACCGTACCATACTGTACTACTATTTGAAAAGGTTAGTACGAAAGGATCCGGCGGTTGACATTAATTATAATCATAAAACTTACCGTCGTGATATAGGTGGCATACATGGATATGTATGTATATGGGTATTGTTGGAAATTTATCTCGGTGGAAAAGTTAAAAACATTGTGCATGGCTAAAACAACATCATCCAGGAGAAAAAATCGCAACACCCAAAATAACTTTTTGAAAACTTACATATTTATCCATTCCAAATCCATTAAAAAAGAACTTATACCTTATACCACCATATGGTGCACCGTAAAAGAGTTCTAAAGTTAATCTTTTATTTATGTTGAACTTGTCGTTGTATGCATTTCACAATGATGTAAGATCCTTTGGTCTCAAGATCGAATTATGGCGCACAATCTTTACAAGACCTAAAAGTGGGACAATTTTTTCCCCCACATCGAGCCACGTCATCAACAAAACGGGAGTTGTCGGATCTCACGTGGATGGCTCGAATCATCCACAGGCCACAAATACTGTTCATGCGGGACACACAATATGTTTAGGTGGGACCCATGTGCGGGACCCACGTGGATTCATGAGATATTTGCGTGGGACCCACATTAGGTGGAACCCACACATTTTGGTTTGTGGGGCCCATAATTCTATTGGGTGGGATTTCTTTCTTTAATAAACCTAAATCACAGGGGATTTTTGCCCCATTGTGCCACATCTACAGCAAAATCTCGGTCGTCGGATCACGCGTGACCATCCTCGAGGCTTGGGGCTCAACAGTTTAAAAAAACTCGCACTTTATCGAAATTAATATGTAGTCAAACCCACACTCAGGACAATTTAGGGAAACCCCCTCGAACTTTACAGAAATAGCTTTCCAAAGGCACCTCTCAGGTTTTTTTGAAACCACCTCAAGCTTTGAAGGAATGTCAAGAGGACTACTGATTTTATAAAACCCCCCTCAAACTTTATGAATATTGATATGTAGTCCAACTCACACACATATAGTTTTATGAAAACCCCCTCAAACTTTGCTAAATATAATTTTATTTCAGCCAAAACCCCATCGAGCTTTGAAGAAATGATACGAGGGTGCCAATATTACAACACCCCCAACTTTATCAAAAATAAATTATTGCCCAACCATTACTCCAATAATTTAATGAAACCCTCTCAAACTTTACATAACTACATTTATTTAAGCCATCTCTCAAGCAATTTGACGGCATCTCCCTCGATCGAGCCACCTCTCAGGTAATTTTATGATAATTAACTCGCGATCCATGCATCTTTCACAAACCTGAGTTTTACAGATATTGACACATGGTCCACAAATTTCACAAAAAAAGACTCTAAACTTTATGTAAATCTTCCCACGGTCAGACAATTGTGAAAAGTCCCCCAACCTTGTCAAAATCAATCCGCGACCCCTGCATTTTAACTAAGAAATGCCCTTAAGATTTAATAAATTAATTCACAATCTACGATTCTACAAAAATATACCCAACCATTCTACCAATCACTAGGGTACAGTTCAAGGTGTGGCAACACTGCTCCGGTCTTTCTAGTATTTCCTATTTTTCACGTTTAGACCTCAATCGAAGCGCTTAATATATAAATCCAGATTTTAAAACTTTTGGGACTTGGATGACACTCTTGGACAAATCTAAGAACTGCTAGTACATTTTTACCTAAAAGGATATAACTACCAAAGACCATAAGAAGACTCTAGCAGTAACAAAACAAACAATTTTGTATGTAAATTTTTAACTGAAGAAATGCATGATTACTACTCCAATCTATTGAAAATAATGCGAAAAGACCGAACACGAGACACTGATTTTTTATGTGGAAAACCTGCAAAAAACCACCAGTATCAATCGACGATCTTCAATATAACGAAAGAGTTGCAACGCAGGGAATACAATAAGCGGTCTTGGTATCCCCATGCAGCTTGCAAGATGTATATATAAGGTAGACTAAATTGACGGTAGTCAAAAAAGGAAGCAAATCCGCTAAACACATAGAACGAAACAAACGGACCCTCCAAACGTCCTCACAAGACTCACGATACAATTCGGATCACAAACAAGGCTTGACACGAATTTCATCTTGTAGCAAATGAGGTACCATCAATGAACTGACTTCAATAATAAATAATCACAGACGTTAAAAGTCATTAGGAATTACATTTTAATACCAATAATTGATTGTAGTTTGGTGTAGTTGTAGCATATTTCTAAGAACTCCTGCAATTGCAAGCGTTCATCTAAACCCTAAGCAAACAAATAGATGTCCACTCTGTAGGTTAAATGGACAGCCCCCCTGCAAAAAGTTTGGCCCACTGCAGTTATATCTGCAAGATTCTTTAGTCAAGCTAAATGCCTAAATCTATCATTAGAGCGTGCTACCTGAAACATAAATAACTGCAGTTGCTTTAGGATCTATAAATGTTCTGTGGATAATGAGATCAGTGGAGGAATTTATTATTGAAGATGATATCTCAAATATAACTGGATCTGATGTATATCATATAGGAGCAAGATCTCACTCATTTCAATACTAAAGGGCTCTAAACATGTTGATTAACTGTTGCTGGTTAACCACTCAAGCACCTGTGATTTCTGCGAATAGAAAATCATACTTATGGCAATATGTCAGTATATATAGCGAACATGGCCTCACATGCCATTAGTTCGAGTTTGATTTTGGTGATTCATGACAACATGACCAATGAGACTAACCATATTGTTGAGCATGTCTTTGTAGACATTTCTAGGTCCCAAGGATGCAAAAATACCACATGCCAAAATGAGAAGATAGTTTAGTTTTTGAGGGTCAAAACCAATAAAGAAAAGGGAAGAAAAGAGCACCGTCAAATGAACCGACGGTACATAGGAAGAGGCGTCGGTGCAAGCATCGGAGTACTTGGTACACTGTGTGAAGAAGGCTTAGTTCACACAGACCGTCGGATGAACCGACGGTATGTTTTCTAGTTGCACCGAATGAATTCCTGGAGGAGAAGTAGCACAGTCAGTAGCATCAGATGAATCAATGGTCCATTGGTAGGAGCCATCGGTCTATCCAATGATCCAGTGGACAAGACTGAGGCGGCCTAAGTCAGAGGCCTTAAGCACCGGATGAATCGATGGCCACAAGAATTCAAGCAGCAGTTCATCTGACGGCCTGGAAGAAGCTAACAGTAAGGATTTGGCCGCGAAGCTATCAGCACCAGATGAACCGACAGTGCGTCGGTTGAAGTGTCAGATGATTTATGTCAATGGTCATGTGCAGTGGAGAGCAACGGCTGGTAGCACCAGATGAACCGACGCCCGGAAAAAGCATAGCGTCAGATATTCCGATGGTACTACTTTCTGTAGCTTATAGCCAAGTGCTCTTTGGACGCCTTGGGCTATTTATACCCCCTCCACTCACCCATTTTAGGTAGCTGGATTGTGTGGAAGTGCAGAGGAGTGCAAGACACTTATAAGATCATATCCAAGCCCTCCAAGTGCTAAATTGCTCATTCATAGACTTGCACATGCTTTTGTGTGTGTGCTTAGTGCTAGGCTTAGCTTAGAGCTGAATGAGTGCAAGGTTGTGCCAACCTTTTGAGGTGATTCTTGAGTGATTGAAATTGTACAAGGTGCGCTAGAATTCTTGGGGCCTAAGTGGCTCACCGGCAATCGTCTTCGACCCTCCAACTTAGTGTGGAGTGGCGAGGACACTTTGTGCGGGGAACGTGAAGACCCCCTTCCTAAGTGGAGAAGCTCCTTAGTGGAGGCGGCATCAGGGTGACCAAGGGAGCTTGGCGAGTGTCTAAGTGGCGAGTCAAGTGGTGCTCTTGGGAGAGACTTAGTGTAAAGGAAGCAATAGTCTTATGTGAGTGCTTCAACAACGTGGACTATGGGTGGCTTAGTGCCAACCGATACCACGAGATAAATCGCGTGTCAAGAGTTTTCTTCCTCTCATCCCTCGTTACGTTTCCGCATTAGTCTCTGCAATCCTTGTTTGCCTTTACTTTCCCAGAGTAGTATCGTGCTAGGCAGTGGCGGACAGAACTAGGTCGACGCCTAGGGCCAGTAAAAGACCGGATCTAGCTGCTGGACTTGGGCCTTCAGTGCTACAATAGCTATAGTATAAAAAATGGGCCCACGCCTAGGGCCATGGCCCTAGTGGCCCTAGGCTTCTGTCCGCCCTGGTGCTAGGATTGGCTATAGGTTGCAAAACTTGTTTTGGGATAAGGGTTTCACACTAGATCAATCTTAGATTGCACATCTAGATAGATTTGATCTAGTTGACTTTAAGCAAAGTAGAGAAGAAATAGGTTAAGTTTTTAAGTTGACTAATTCACCCCTCCCCTACTACGAGCATCTGATTCCTTACCATAAACGAATTGCAGCAGAAAGGTACGTAGTATAGATAGGAAAAGATGGTCAGGAAGCTGAGTCAGACTCTCATTGAGCGCTGCTTTTATCTGAATATTTCCAGAAGTCCAACTAGAGTGGGTTTGTTTCCCAAGTTTCCAGATCCCTTCTTCTTGCAACTTGAACCCTCACTCTTATTTCCCAAGTTTCCAGATCCCTTCTTCTCTAGTAGGTTACATTTCATAGTTTCTTATTACATCAGCAGGTCTTGCTTCCCAAGTTTCCAGATTCCTTCTCCTCTAGGTCACACATTCCCAATTTCTCAGTACATCAGCAGACTTGCCACAAATGCACGTGTGCAGCTAGGAATTAATATATATATATATATATATCTTGCATACTGTTAAAATACTGATTTCAGGCACTAAATAATCATCGCGAGTTGGTCAATCAAGCAAGCAAGTTATGGGATGTGATGGTGATTTCTTGAAACGAGTTGTTTAGTTTATACTTTATACATTAATTAACAGGGCACACGTCGCCTGGCGCCCTTGCCACATGTCAAGGGGATTTGAGAGAAAAAACAATGTCCTGCGTAATCTGCTGGTCTCAGAGCTGTTCAAACATTGTTAGCACGAATGGGTCAGATTCCAATGCGACAAAGCAAGTGAACTCAATCCGTTATCTTAGGTCAGGGACATCTTTTCTCTCCTGAGTGTTGCATGACCTCCAACATGCTACTTTAATCAATAGTAGAAAGAAAAATTGATTGAATATTTCATTAAGAAATCCTATTTAGGTGGCTGACATATATGTTATATGCTACTCACGTTTCCATGTCAAATCTTTATGAAGGTTAAAGCTCTTTTAATCAAGGTTAAGGGCATGGTTTAAAAAAAAAGGCAAGCAAATTTGATTTTTCTTGGGGTTGTCTACCTCATGTTCAGGTATTTTCCTACCCCTCATGTTCAGGTATTTTCCTACCCCTCATGTTCAGGTATTTTCCTACCCCTCACATTCGAACTTTGGAGTTTTAGAGTCGGCGGTCTAGATCAACTTCTCCTCTATCCATCTTCTCTCCTCATCCCCACCTCCTCCACCACCACGTGTGAGTCGCAATTTTGCGACGCCACCCCGGCCTCTGCTCCGGCCGCCGTCGTTGCCACTGTCGTTTAGGTACTCTGGCCTCCTCTCCGATCGTTGTTGCCTTCTCTTGCCCAGCTCCCCCACTGTCACCACCTCCTCATAATCTCCGATCTCGCTAAATGTTACTTCCACCGCCACCAGCACTAGTCATACGGATTTCGACACCCCCGCCGATGCACTGCCCAACCGCCATCCTCTAGAATTTTTTTTATTTTTTAATCCTTTTTAATCTAATTTATTAAAAATAACCCGGGCCCAACTAAAATTGCAAAATCTAGCCCTTTTGGTCGCGCCAGGCCGCGTGGCGCGACTCCTCATTGAGTCGCGCCACATGCCCTGGCGCGACCAAGGCTCCACGTCGGCCGCGCGCGCGACGGCCACTGCTGAGGTGGCGAGTGAGTCGCGCCACATGCCCTGGCGCGACTCAGTCGCGCCAGGAGTCGTGGCGCGACTCACTTAATAACCCCGGGGCCGCCGGCCCCTTCTTCTTCCTCCCTCCTTTCTTTCTTCCCCAACAGAACCGAGCCGCCCTTGCCGCCGCCCCGCCGCCTCCCCCTCCGGATCCCCTCCTCCTCCACCGGATTCAAGTGGATTTGGGTGGGAAATCACTCCTTGAAGGTACCTCCTCCACTTTAACCGGCTAGTTTTTCTCGATTTGGTTGTTTACCTAGGGTTTAGCCATTGCTAGGGTTTGTTCTCTATGTGGCTCCAATGGTGGATTGAATACGAATCGGTCACTTTTAGTTGGCTTGTATCGATGCATTGGTTGATTGTAACACCGATCTATCGTGTAGTTTGCAATGCATGCTTCGGTTTCAATGGATTTTGGTGGTGTAGATGTTGAAGTAATGTTGAGCACTATGAACGATTGAAATTGCAATGTAGGCTCATTTAGTAGGTTTTATTAGTAGTACTAGCTTTGAGTAGTATTTTCATTAGTATTTCGTTACTTACCTTTGAGTAGTAGTATTTATTTTTCACTAGTATATCTTTGCTTACCTTTCACTTGTCTATTGTATTTAGAATGAAATTTGATTTGCAATTGAATAAATCAATACTTACTTTCCTTTGATTGATGTTTGAAATGCAAGTGATGGTACTAGCTATAGTCATGACTTAGTAGTTTTTTTCACTAGTAATTCTTTCACTATGTGTATGTATGTTGGAGATTGAAATATTTTCTTCACAAGTTGATGCATGTTTGAGATAGTAGTATATATCTTGCTGCTTATTTTCTTCGCTAGCTTTTCTTATGTATTTTAATTTTATTTCACATATGCATGCATTTTTTAGGTGGGTTATAAATAATATTTTTTTCATTTAGGACCATGGCTCAACAAGAGCAGTACCACCCAAGGTATCCACTGCTTGAGAAGTACTACGATGACAATCACCGTGGGCGGAAGCTAGAAGAGCGTTTGGAGGTAGGATTAGAAGCACTTGTTAATTTGATCATGGAAGGATTGAAATTGGATTGTCGTGTACTAATCAATTTTTGTGAATGTGATTTTTTTGTAGGTTTTGAAGCCTTTGCGACCCCGTACTCACACTCCTCTACGATGGGATGATAGGTACACTCCTTTCATTCGCCGATCGGGTTTCCTCCCTCTTGCGACATTGATCAAGACTGGGCTCCCGAAGATGGACAATGCTGCTTTGACTGCGCTAGTGGATCGGTGGAGGCCCGAGACACATAGCTTCCACCTTCCCTGTGGTGAGATGACTGTGATATTAGAGGATGTTGCCATGCTGTTTGGCCTCCGTGTTGACGGGTATGCTGTGACCGGTCACATAAACCCACAAGATTGGAGGGATATTGTCGAGGCATTGTTAGGAGTGCGGCCACAAGAACCGCAAGAAGGTGTGAAGGACGGGGAAAACCACTGGAGTAAACTCGTCTTGGTTGGCCCAGCACTTTGGTCATCGGCCACCACAACATGCTAATGAGCTCCAGATTCAGATGCATGCTCGTGCATGGTTGTGGCATATGGTGGGTGGATTTCTTTTTCCCGATTCTAGCGGGAATACAATATCTTGGATGTGGATACCGATCATCGGGCAAGAATGGGATGGCATTGCAAGTTATAGTTGGGCGAGTGCGACTCTGGCATGGTTGTATCGGCAGATGTGTGATGCATGCAGGAGAAGTGGACCTAATGCTAATCTTGGTGGGTGTGCTTACCTTCTCCAGCTGTGGATGTGGGAGCGGCTTCCAATTGGTCGACCGCAGCGCTACACATTTGGTGTACGTAATTTGCAACTCTAATGTTCTTAAGCATTTGTCCGTTTGAGTTCTTATTTATACTTGACACTATGTTGTAGGATTTGCCATATGACGGTGAGGTTCCCTTGGCCACCGTCGGGTATCTTTGGACCAACATTGCAAGGGTCCATGGGAACCCGGGACGGCGCTACACGTACTACACCAACGCCATAGACTCGCCTTCAACCAAGTCATGTAAGTGATACACTTCACCACTACTCCTTTCTTTCTTAAGGACTCGCTTATATATGTTACAACATTTGCTTAGATAAATGAATATGTGTATCTAGGTTACTTGGCGACCATATATAAGGAATGAGATTGCCGAGGGAGATTTTAGCCCGATGTGCACAATTGATGAACATTATTGGCGTAACATTTGTCCTTTGATTTGCTTCTATGTTGTGGAGTACCATCTCGCCACATAGAGTGCGGCGGCAATTTGGGCATCTTCAAAACTACCCTCCGTTACTACAACACTAGCCACAACCTCCACGAGTATGTACTTTTTGTTTCACACCTTTCAGATTGTTGGTTGTATACGAAATTACTCACTATGATTAATTACTGTAAATGCAGAACTGACCGTCGTAAGCAAAGGGGTGCCAAGAATTGGCTGGAGCATCACATCCACGCGGTCAATGCATGGAATGCGAGAGCGAACAACATAGTGCATGGGGGGCACGACACCGTGACGGTCCGTTCAATGAGTATTTGGATTGGCTAAAACAAAACACCCGCTTAAAGTTAAGGGTTGCAATGGATGAAGAGTACATTGAGGATCTACCTTCCGATCCGGAAGATGTTTTGCCCGAGTACGACGAAATCACTAGACGTGGGAGGCAGCCAGAGCGTGGTCCGTTCGAGGATTATATTGTAAGTGATGATACTCTTTTCACGAGTTTGCAATTTCACTTGGTATTGTGACATAATGTTAACTTGTGAACCACATGCAGGGGCAACAACTAGGAAGATTTGCTAATGAAGCGGAGCAAGCTTTGGCTGTCCCGATCGGATCTCCGGAGGAGGCCGGTGTGTTGAGGAGTTTTGTGCAGGTAATATCCATTTTCAGCAGGAGTTTTGTGGTTGTTATGGATGAATGCTCAATTTGGTTATGGTGCTTTACAGAGGATTAGACGGGGATGTAGAAAAGCGGCGTTCAAGTTGAATTGCTTGGCAAGACCGGCACCAGGACCCAGACATGTTGCTGGAGCTTCGAGTCCGCACAAAGATCCACGAGACGAGCACAAAGTGCATCAACTTCAGGTGTGTGGCCTTGGTAGTTGTAGGTTTGTCTTTTTTTTAATATATGGTTAGGTACATCAATGATGCAAATATGGTTTTTGTAGGAGGATCTCGTCGCCGTGCACCGGGGATTGTAATTAGATCCCCTCCACGTACCCCGCAGCCGGAAACCGAGTCCGAGGCCGGTGTAGACAACGAGCGGGAGATCCCTCTTACACCGAAGCGGCGGAGATTGGGTCCTCTCAACTTGCGGGTGCTCCAGTTGCCACACAAGAAACTCAACCGAAGCGGCGTGTGAGGCGGGAGCGTGCGGATGTGGGCAGCCATAATGTCGTTGACACGCAACCTGGGCGGGTTCGAAAGGCGAAGAAAGTCTACACTCCGCATCCTTAGGCTTGTGCTAAGTTTGAGTGGTTGAACGTTCCCTTAGGCTTGTGGTCGAACTATGTGCCTTGTGGTCGAACTATGTGGCTTGTGGTCGAACTATGTGGCTTGTGATCGAACTATGTAGGCTTGTTGCTTGTGATCGGACTTTGTAGACGGGCTTGTGATCAAACTATGCACGTTTGTGATTGAATTGAACTATGCCGGATTTGTGATCGATCTATATTTGTGTGAATTGGTGTTTGTTAACCATGTAAATATTTGTGGTCGTGTTCATGAACTCACTCCAAAAAACGGCACAAATTTATCAAATTTCGAACTCACCTAAGAAGCTCCCGGACTTAACCAAATTCCGGCCACCCCACACGGGTGCGATCGGTTTGGCTCTCGCCCGGCGCGACTCCCCGCATGAGTCGCGCCAGGCGTCTTGGCGCGACTCCTTCATGAGTCGCGCCAAGTGATGTGGCGCGACTATTGCCCGCCATATGCCCTGCGCCAGTACTGGTTTTGGCTCTGCGCAGGCGCGACTACTTCATGAGTCGCGCCAGACGTCTTGGCGCGACTCCTTCATGAGTCGCGCCAGGAGGCTTGGCGCGACTCCTTCATGAGTCGCGCCAAGTGATGTGGCGCGACTATTGCCCGCCATATGCCTCGCGCGCGATCTTGGTTTAGGCTGCGCGCGCGCGACTCCTACATGAGTCGCGCCACATCACTTGGCGCGACTCATGAAGGAGTCGCGCCAGGTCTTGTGGCGCGACTCATGTAGGAGTCGCGCCTGCGCAGCCAAAACCCGCATCGCACCCTCTCGGGGTGCCGGAATTTGGTTAAGTCTGGGAGCTTCTTTGGTGAGTTCGAAATTTGATAAATTTGTGCCGTTTTTTGAGTGAGTTCATGAACACGACCACAAATATTTACATGGATAACAAACATCAATTCACACATATATACATCGATCACAAATCCGGCATAGTTCAATTCAATCACAAACCCCAAACCTCCATAGTTCAAATACACCAAACATTCAACATGTCCTGAAGCCACATTTTTGAAACATTACATAAGGTCCACGACATAAGTTCATTACATGGCATAATTAAGTCTATTACAACACAAGGTCACTACTCAAACCCAAAATCAAACAATAATTCATCGTCACCCCAATCGTCATCCTCCACCTCAATTATATTGGCTTTGCCCTTGTCGTTGCCCTCCACCTCTTGTTCCTTGCCCTTGCCCTTGTCCTCCACCTCTTGCGCCTTGGTAGCAAGTCTCTTTATCGCCTCCCATTGAAATTTGGTAGTCGCATCCACAATTTCCTCTACATTGTTGCTACACTTCTTTTGTGTCGTAAATTTTGGCAATTCTCTCACAAGAGCTTTCATTGCCTGCAATTGTGCCATTTTTGCCTCAATTCTAGCCAACTTCAAATTAATCCCTCTTTTCTTTGCTTCCGACATTTGGAACCACTCGGCTATGGAATCCTTTGCAAATATCCTTGATGGATCAAACTCACTCCAATCACGACGCCACTTTTCCCTCATGTTACGCATGCATTTCCCTCTTCTCTCCTTCTCCTCTTCCTCCTCCCTCAACCTCTTCCTCCTCCTCTCACTTGCACTTAGGGGCGGCGGATAATTCATCCTATTCCGCCTCCAAAATTCAATGAGGCCCTCTCTAATGCCCTCTCCAACACTAGTTTGTGAACATCCCTCCTCTCTAGCAAGTTTATCCTTTGCAATTTGTCCAAACAACTCTTTATCCGATGGAATTGGGACATCATATTTTTCTCTTAATTTATTTTTCCTCATGGCTGTTTCCTTGATTTTCAAATACCCGAACATTGCCCCAAATGTAGACGCAAGTGCTTCCCTCCCCGCAAAGCTCTCCCAATCACATGTTCTCCCCTCCTACAAAATTAATGTCAATTTTTAGGCAACACAACCATTTAAGTGGGCACAACACATGGATAAAAAAGTTAGGAAAGTGACTTTACCCAATAATCTCCGTACGAGTTACCACAAAACCAACCATATCCAAGCTCGATGGAACCACTCCCTTTCGAGCGAGTATTCCACACTTGCAACGAGGCCTATAAGGCTCATCACATGGCCATGGCTTCTCCCCACTCTCGAATGCTTGCACTTCTTCTTTTGACGGCCAATGAGACTTCGGCCCGTATATGTCCTCTTGAAAATCACATAGGGGCCATCCATCCTGCACAACAAATTCAATAAAGTCCTCTATACAACAAATTCAACAAATTCAACAAATTCAACAATATCGGGAAGAGTAATGATGCTTACATGTGTTCTTTGGTTGCACCGAAAGAATGGTGTGAATTTATCGGGAAGGTCAAGATCAGGAAGTTGCAACTTGCTTGGCCTCCCACAATGACACAATGGAGGGTTGCTAACACGCTTGCATCCCGCCTCTTGTTTTTCTTGGAATGTCATTTCTGGTGGATTTGGTGGTGGTGGCACCCACCGTCTGAACTCATGATATGGTTGCACCACCGATTCTATCCACGGAAATAATCGGATCCTAGGGTCAAATTTTTCCGGTCCATCAATCCACCGGTGGAAAAAGCAAGGTGCCATGTTGTATTGACTTGGGCCGCCATCTTCATTTAGTATCCACTTTCTTGCACATGTGTAGAACGCCCTTCCACCGTTGCCTCATCCCTTGATTGCTTCACTTGTGCTGGAATGCCACAATGACACATAGGAACCGGAAGAGGCGGTGGGATGGGATCATCACGCCTGCCTTTGCTCGCCGCCATTTGCCTGAAAAAACATAAATTTTCATCAGATTATTTATACAAAAGGAAATGACAAAAATGTTATTTGCATAAGTACGAAATAGAGACATGAAATCCTAAGTAGCTACCGTATGCCCGCTTCCACTAGATTGTTTATGTCGTTCCTTCCGATGACCCTCCTCGTGGCAGACACTACATCGGATCTTCGACTTTTCTTGGTCAAACTCCCCGGCACCGTAAATATCCCTATCGTACCCACTTGTTTGGTCCATCTCATTGCGTAATCGCTTTTTTTCCTCCTTCCCACACCAAGTTTCCTCTTCTCGTCATCTGGGACGTAGTCAGGACCATTGTACTCAGGCCAATGTGTCTCGTCTAGTATTGGCTCAAAACGAGCCGCCCATGTCTTCAATACCGAATCCTTAGAATACAATTGTGTCGTGTACGCCGGTGCTAGCCAAGACACCCCTCTAACAAGGTGCATGCAGCAATCATATGAGAGCATGGAACATGTAGCAACCGAGGTATACAACAAGTGCAAGACACTCCGAGAGGGTCCACCTTATATATGCGTCCGCCCGTCATCTCACCTCCAACATTCAAAGCGGAAGCCGTTCTCACCGAGTACACACACAATGTGGGATCAAACAACTCGGCCCTCATGCTCGCGGCTTTTTTTTACCTTGCTCGGTTAAGTGCTTCTTTGCGGCTTTACCAAAAATATTCATCCCACGTAACCCTCTTTCTATTTGCACTTTTGCTTTTTTCCACCTATGCACAAAATATGAATTGATCTTGTAGAAAGTGTACTCCACAATAGCCGATATCGGCATAGCACGGATGCCTTTGAGGACCTTGTTGAGCACTTCCGAAAGATTTGTATTGTTCACACCATATCTCCAACCACCTTCATCAAATGCGTTGGCCCACTTATGTTTATTGACCATCCGCTCCTCCAACCACTCTTTTGCTTCCGGATTCATCATTTGTTTTAGTTTCTCTAGTCTAATATTAAAAGTCCTCTCCGCTTTGGCCGCACACACCGATTTGAGCTGCTCTCTAACTTTCTTGTTAGCTTGCCTATGCCATATGTTCGCCGCAAAGTGTCGCATGCACCGGCCGACTCGGGTTCGTACCCTTCCATGTAATCCTCAACCGCACTTAGTATTCCTTGATGGCGGTCTCGAAACTATACACACCTTCCCGAGACGTCCCACAACGTCCCGACGGACCAAATGCAAAAACCAAGACCAGCTCTCAATATTCTCACTTTCGGCTAAGGCAAATGCAAGGGGTACCAATCTATCCTCACCATCAACACCGGTGGCGATCAACAAAACACCCCCCGTACTTTCCAGCTTAAGAATGTGCCATCGACACTTATCACCGGTCCGCAATGCTTGAATGCCTCTACACATTGGGGGAAACACCAATACACCCGCTCCATTACCGGCTTCATTACACCTTTGTGGAGCTCCTCCTTTCCCGTAGTATGAGTGCACCACTTCGTACCCGGTTGAAGTGTGTTATTGCTTGTAGGATTTTTGGCACCCTACCATAAGCATCCTTCCAATCACCCCACAACATGGATATTGCATGCCGCTTAGCTCTCCATGCCTTTCCATAATTCACCGTGTAGTTGCCGAAAGCTTTGATGGACTCAATGATGGCGGCTATAGAAACATCGGGATCCTTATAAACCATGGCGGCAATCCGTCTCGAAATGTAACGAGCCGTGCATTGAGAATGTTCTTGTGCCACTTCCGACGTCCCACATGTATGAGGTTGGACAACTCTTGTGATTCTCCATTTGTTCCTATCATCAGAAAGTGGACGCGCCCACACCTTCCAAGCACAATCTTGTTGGCAAGCAACCGTGTATCTTGTTTTGGCCGATGAATGAATCACATTATATGGCCTATGGTGCCGCACCGAGTAATCCCTTAAGAAAAACTTTAATTCTTCCAAGTTATCAAATTGCATTCCCTTGGTTATAAACAATTCACCACTGTCGGGATCGACTTCACTAAGATGTAACCCTGAATCACAATATGCCTTCCTCGGTACCGAATGGAAAACGGAAACTTCAGGTACATCAACATGTACGACCTTCCAATTGCCTCAACTCTCTTTGAGTGAATTCTGGCACTCGAAATCCAGATAGAGTGTACACCGACCCTCTAGACGCCTCATCTACCATCTCACCAAATAATGGAGGCTCTTCACCCAAAGAACTAAATTGGCGTATAGGATTTGCTCGAGCCATATGTGTTGGTTGGGTTGGTTGACTATGTGGAGATGGGGTTTGTTGGCTAACTGGAGTTGGTTCTTCTTCTTCTTCTTCAAAGCTCACAGATATATCATCCCCATCTTCTTCCTCATCATCCTGATACTCACCAAAATTATTATTCAACCCACATCTATCAAAGTCATCTTCCCCATCTGAACCATAAAAACATTCCTCATCATCACCACCTTCTTCATCATCCTCATTATCATGAACCTCATTGTGGGGTACCATATCTTCCTGAGTTAAGTGTTCCATGGGCTCATCATTATGCGGTGAATCAACCGGAGAGTGAACATCAACAACTAACTCAAAGACAACGAACTTGAGATTCTTTCACACACTCTTTGTAAAATAACCAATCATCGCCACAACTAATAGGCATCATCACATAGTGACTTCTTTTCTCACCGAGTCAAACCTTCGTGAATCCTTAATTCCTCCCCCTCATTACCAACCTTGAACAAAGTACTCACTCGGGTTTTAATATCTTCAAAAGTTGGAGGACTATCAAATCTTGCTACTTGTTGCCTCATGCTTTTAAACTCCCCATTGTCATCAACTATGCCACCCGAAAATATACGTACTAAACGATCCATCTACACACAACCACAAATTAAATTGATTATACCAACACTCATCTCACATATCAATAGCATCTACACTATCCAACATGAAAATGATGAAATCCTACCATGCAAGAGAAACTAGACGATAAGAAGAGGTTAACATCGGTCACTTGAACGATACACTTCACTAAATCATACCCGATTCGTACTCAATCACGCTATCTATCTAAAATCATTCACTAAACCTAACCACCTCAAATCCAACGAAAACGATGGAATCCGCGAAAACTAATTGGTTAGAATGGAGGAGTTACCTTCCACGAGCAATTTCCCACACTTTCCTCTTCAAAATGGGTGAGGGATGGAGTGGATCTAGAGGGCGGCGGAGGGGGGCGACGCCATGGGAGGGAGCTCGGTTTGGGAGAAAGAAAGGAGGAGGAAGAAAGAAAGGGGCCGGCGGCCCCCTCGTATCCCGAGTGAGTCGCGCCGGGCCGCGTGGCGCGACTCCTCATTGAGTCGCGCCACATGCCCCGGCGCGACTCACTCGCCACCTCGGCATCGCCGCGCGCGCGCCCGCCGACGTGGAGCCTTGGTCGCGCCGGGCATGTGGCGCGACTCAATGAGGAGTCGCGCCACGCGGCCTGGCGCGACCAAAAGGGCTAGATTTTGCAATTTTAGTTGGGCCCGGGTTATTTTTAATAAATTAGATTAAAAAGGATTAAAAAATAAAAAAAATTCCATCCTCTACCATTGTGGCCCACCGTGGCCACCGTCGAGCTCCCTGGTGACCCTTTGAAGCCAGGTGGCCCCAGGTGACCCAATAACCTCCCAACAACCTCGAACCCAGGTGACCCAACAACCTCGAACCCTAACCTCGCTAGCATTGGGGAAGAAGGTTATCACATTCTTTGGATTTGGCAGAAAAAAATCGAGTGTGTAGAAGATGAGAAATGCACGAGTATGATATATTTTTCCTTCTTTCGAAAAAAGATATAGCTTTCCCCTTTTCTTGCCCACCTTCTTTAAAAAGAGTTAGGAAAAAAATGTTTCAACATGAAAATCAATCAACCACTACGCCATGCACCTGCAGCATCGGGTTCTTGCCTCCAGGCTATAATTGCAGCCATTCAATTTCCTGCTTGTTTTTTTCATTAGCACTGGATGTCTGGATCTTAGCTGATAAACAAAAATTATTCTGCTACGCAACTCTTAAATTTAACTGAACGACTCTAGGCGAAGCTGGACCATTTAACAGTGTAGAACCCATAAAGTGGGTATTCAACATATATGCTTGTTTGACGGCAAAATGAAAAGGGGGGTAAAAATGAATTCAATCAATATACTGAAACATTGCCAAATTGAATAGTCCACTTGGTTTTCTCAAGATACTGAGCACAAAGTACTTTGAAGCATCCAAATTGGTTTACAAGATTTACTTGATAGCTCTTGTGCACAGCTGAATCCCAATTGAAAGCATTAGTCCCAGCCCACTCAAGTTGCTAGGACTGACACTAGATGAACCATAGCTTCTGTAATTACCTGAAAATAAAAATTCGATCATAAACACACACAGGGAACTCTATTGCATCAAGAGAACGCAATTCAAACTCAGTAGCAAACAGAAAGGTCAGGATGTCTAATCACCAGTCAGTGGATTTCAAACATTATTGAGTTGGTATAGTACCGGGTGGGAAGGGAGACCCCCGACGCGCTCCCCGTGAGGGACTATCTATACCGGGTGAGGGCTAGCCTCGGTGCTACGCATTTGTACCGAGTGATGGTGCCACCTGGTACAAATGGCCCAGGCGCCTATTTGCGCCTAATGTAGAGCCATTTGTACCGGGCCAAACCTTCACCTAGTCCAAAATCGCAGCACCGTCCCCCCCCCCTCGTTCTATATTCCCTCGATCTCTCATCTCTCTCAGTCACTCGCCTCCCTCTATCTCCCTCTCTCATCAGTTTTGTTTTCCCTTCTATTATTATCTCTCTCCCTCTTCTTTCAGGAGCCGGCGGCTGGATTTAGGGTCGGGGCTTGCTCCAACGACAAGTGCTAGTGGCCCCGTCGACGTGCCCCGACGGGAGGGCACGCCGCCTGAGAGTCGGCCCCGGCGTTGGCGGCGGGAGGTGGGCCTCGGCGCGGTGATTCGATTTGTGATGTGTTTGTTCTTCATGTGAATCGATTTGTGATGTGGTTGTTCTTCATGTGAATCTGTGATGTGTTTGTTTTGATTTTTGTTTAGTCTCAGAAATGTACGATAATGGGGCCTGTTTGGATACTCTAACAGTTAATTGGCTAATGGCTTGTAGCTGGGGATGTTTGGATCCACTTGATAGTTGGTGGTTACATTTGGATGTTGGTTTTGAACTATTAGCACCTATTAGCAGCCCTCCTACCAGCTAACATAATTGTTAGCAGGGTGAGGTGCTAATAGTTAGCATGGGCTTGTTTGGATCCCCACCTGCTAATTTTAGCTGCTAACTATTGCACTAATAGATCCAAACAGGGCCATAGCGATAAATGTATACGGCACCAAGTAACTGAAACCTCAAGTCTAAACACCACATAAAATGTATCCTAGGGATAGGATTTATTACTTTATTTGTATCAAACTTTCTTACCCTGTAATTCTCCTAACTAACTCAATTTATAACTGAGTGTTATTGATTGGCACCATCATTTGCATCATCAGAGTCAGAGTCACTTGCATTGTATCCTGAAATTTAGGAGAAGGCAGGGAAAAGAATAATTAACACCACCAAATATATGAATACCTTGAATGAGAATATAATGAAGAATACCTGGACGTTTCATGCCAACCCTCAACGCTGAACTCCTGTATTTTGATGCCCTGTCCATCCATTGTCTTCCCTAATAAAAACATCAAGGAAACATAAGGATCAGGACATAGATTTGTAAATCTAATGGTGCAGTTTATTACATGAAATTTGAGACATTTTGGGGAAAATCTTTGGGTGCAAGGTCTATTAGGACTAAACATAGATTAATTACAAAACTAATTACATGATAGCACACAAGCAAGTCCTCACTTCCCTGTTTCAACAGAAGTTCCACTTAAAAAGAGATTGAGAACAAGGTGACTTCTCAATTATAAAGAAGAAACATGCACCAAAATTCGAGTTGAAGATGACAACCACACCTCCCTCCCCCACCAACTGGCTCAGCTCCTGGGAAGTCCACTTGCTACATTCAAACTTAATATAGCTCGTCTAATAATAGTATACTTTTTTCATCGAATATGCAGGAGAGCTGTGCATCTTTGTACTAAGAGAGGAAAAGGTCCAATACAACGACCACATTGCCCCACCTTGGACTAGAGTGGGGAATGCAAGGATTATTCTAAGATCCTACCAGAGAAAACAGAACACAACACCGTACCAAACCACTACGACCATCAACTAGATCAAACCTCACCCCAGCCCGAGATTTAGGGCAGTAAGCCCCTTAGCACCAGAACTTTGCCATAAGAGGGATTCCCCCTTAAAATCTTGCACTGCTATCTGAATATTTGGAGATGCCCCATCAAACACACATGCATTCCTATGTTTCCATAATGTCCAGGCCCCTAGGATGCACAAAGAGTTTAATCCCTTTCTGTAGTGCTTCTGAATTCTTTTCTCGACCCTTCTCCACCACACAGCAAAGACTGAACTTCGTGTGATACTAACAAACCTAGTACTAAATATGTAAACCTCTTAATGCGTCTCAAGATCTTAGACATAATGATTATAAAATGGCGAAAGATCGACAAAACTGTGATGAGATCATCTAATGGTAAGAGTGGTCAGTTCTGCCAACATGGTTACTTTCAACAAATTGCTGTGCCATGGTGAGTGTGTACCTTCTGTGCTATTTTACTTATGAGATACCCAAACTTCGAAAGGTGGATAAATGTCAGGTTCATTGCTAACAGCCACAGTAACGCTCGGCTTGCTTACATACTCCACCAAAAAATATTCCACCATTATCACAGTATTAATGAACAACAGTCACCAACTAGAATATGCTTAACATACATTTAAGTATATGATGTGTTTTTAAGAACTATAAAAACACATCCCTCAGATAAAGAAAAAAGCATGCTTATACTATAGAAAATGCATAATCAAGTAATGAGTAGATCCATCAAAAAGAATGATTACAAAAGGTGAGAGCTGAAGAACAAAGCATTTTGGAAGAACAGAGACAATCTCAATAGCTCATGTATATCTTTTATATGTTACTAAGTAAAATATTTCACCTGAAACAATCTCAAATTCACATCTCCATGGAAATTGGAAAATGATCAGAATTCAGAACTGACAGAAAAAAACTCCATATCTCGAGCGACATTAAGCATTGTAAGTCGTTTCTTGTGAGTGGAAAAACAAAAGTAAAAACAACCAAGAGCAGAGCAAACTTTTTTATGTCAATCAATGTTCAAGAAATTCCATCAAAGACGCAAGCACAAAGATGAAGCTAACAGTGGCAATATACAATTTATCAATAGTTAAAGGCAGGACTCCACACAAATCCTATGCAGCACCAACAAACACCATGGATTGATCTTGTCAGCAAATTGCATACAAGGCCTAGAAAAGCAGCAGTTGGCCAGTCTGAAACTATATTGAAAAAAAAAGCTTTTTGACTCTCATGGGAGCATCTTACTGCAAAAAAAAAAAGGCTTAAGGGGGATCTGAACCACTAGGATGGATTGTGATGAAACCACAAATACTAAATCTTAATGCTGCATCCGGCGTAATTCAACAACTAAGTACCCCAATTCAGTCAGAAAAGAGAAACAGAGTTCCTCACAGGTTTCTGTTGTGTTATCAGAAAACAGGGGCCCCGTGATCTAAGTAGTCCGTACTTTGTTTAGACCTCTACAAATCTGAATCTTAACTTAATCCGACAAACCCAGTTCGATACCCACGAGTCTTGAGGCTGTTTGAACATGGGAAGTACACCGCTATGGAAGGAGAAACTAAGCTTTGAGTAGGCTGAATCGAATCCCCATCTCACTAAACAAACTAAACAAGGAAGCTGAGTCGAAATAAATCTCGTGCTGAGAAAGTGGATGGCTGGTACCTTGTACTCGTTCTTGGGGACCCCGTAACCCGAGAAGAACATCTGCGCGACGAGCACCTGGTTGGCGACGTCCCCTTTGCGCGCCTCCTTGAAGGCGTCCTGGAACCAGCGCTGCACGCAGTCACCCACCACCTCCGACAGCGGCTTCCGCTCGCACTCGGATGCACCGACTCCGTTAGCTCCCTCCATGGCTTCCTCCCACGCGTCAACAATTTTGTCGCCGGTAGCGGCGGCGGCGGCGAGGGTTTCGGCCTTTCGGGAGGCTTCCTCCAACCTTCAGCCGCAGCCGCCGGCGGGTTGGGCAAAAGAAAAGAAAAGGGAGAGGGGGGAAGACGAGGCGCGAGGCGAGGAAAATACAAATAGGCGGTGGGCGAGGGGCGTTTGTGTAAATTTGAGGTGAGCTTGATTTTTGGTTTTGGGTTCCTGCCCGTTTCTGCAACTTGCCTGCACCGCCTGCAGGATTGCAGCTGTTGCAGTGTTGGCAGAAATAGGCCGTCGCCGCACGCGGTTTTCGATGCGGATGCGGTGCTCTGCCGTGTACTTCGAACCCGGAGGACACACCCCTCCTCTTCTACGTACGGCTCTACCAGCCGTTTCCAAATCCGTGGGCACGAAACGGGCTCCAAGCGCATTTCCCATTTATGATAATGTACAACAGACCTATTTATGAATACGTGAATGCTAAGTGTAATTCGCAAAAAAAAAGAGAATACGTGGATGCTAAAAGGGAGAGAGCTCTCGATTTAGCATTAGTGTAAGAGCTCTCCTGATTTGGCAGTTTGACAAAGAGATGAACGGAAGAACTGACATAAATAAATGAGAGAAAATTAACAAATCAAAAGAGGAAATAACCTTCTCCCGTGATCTCTTTCATATTCGGCGGTTGGCAGGGAGGTTTGCAACCTTAGAGTTTGGCTTAAGCTTTGGAGGTTTGGGTCCGATTTTGAGGGTTCGAGTTTAGGGTTTAGGGGCGCGAACGACGATGGAGGTCGGCAACCTTAGGGTTCGGCTTAGACTTTGGAGGTTCAAGTCAAGTTTTGGGGTTTGCGTTTAGTGTTTAGGGTTTAGGGTGTGGGTGACGATGGAGGTCGGCAACCTTAGCGTTTGGCTTAGGCTTTGGAGGTTCAGGGTTGGAAAGCATCCATATCGTATGGTCTTAGAGAGAGGTTCGGGGGTGGCTGGCAGACCGGCGGCAGTGATGATGGGGTGTAGGCGATGGATCGGCGATGGGGGGAGGAGGGTCATAGGCGACGGAGGTGCCACTAGAGCAATGAGGGACGAGAAGAAGGTAGGAGAGACATACCGACAAGGTTCACGATGGGTGAGTAAAAATGGGGGAGGTGGGTGGCCGACGAGGCGATGGAATAGCCACCGGCTAGGGTGGTGGTATGGGGCAGTAGGGGTATGGTGGGATCGACGCGAGACGGGGAAGAAGGAGGAGAGGCAAGGGTGGGACCCACACTAGATCTTATGTGAGCCCTCTTTGGCTAGTCAAATATATTGTGCAACTCTACCGCACCTTCGACCCCTACCTATAAACGAGCACAACACCTATTGTTGTTAAAATAGAGTTATTAATTAAAAATACAAGCATATATGCCAAGTTAATAACTTAAATGTACTTAAGTAAATTTCACCATAAAAAAATTACTATCTGAACTACGTAATTCAGTGAAGAAATATACTCATATATCCTAACACAGAGTTATGGATGAAATCTATATGGAAAACATTTAGGTTGGGATTGAAATATAATGTACACAAATTGCTCCTATAAAATGATATAATAAATAAATAAGCAAGCATATTAAAATATATTATATACTAATAAAATAATTTGACAAAATATAATATTTAAAATTATTTTATATTACTAAATATATATATTTCAAACTAAATCAAAATAATATATTTAGTTACATATCCATATATATTTTAAATATGGATCACTATTCAGAAAAGCGAATTTGATATATCAAATTTAGTTATCATATGGTAAATGAATATGGATACACAAACATCTATATTTATGTTATAGTGGAGCTGCAGTAGTGCAGTTGGTGGGTCAGGGTTCAAACTTCAAACCCTGGTACCTGCAAAATAGCCTTCAAGTTAAGGATGGGAATGATTGCCTTTTCTAAAAAAATGTTATAGTGAACGCTATTTCGAAACATCTATTTCCATCCAAGGCAAACACGGTATAATTAGGGTCTGTTAGTTCTTATACTAAAAATTTTCACCCAAACCACCGACCTTGATTAGGAGTATTAAATATAGATTAATGATAAAATTTATTCTATAACCCCAACTTAAATTGCAATACGAATCTAATGAATCTAATTATGTCATGATTAGACAATGTCGTGCTACAATAAACAATCTCTAATAATAAATTAATTAGGCTTAATGGATTTGTCTCATGATTTCCCGCCTATCCGTGTAATTAGTCTATGTTTAGTCCTCCTGAGTAGTGAGTGTTGAAAAGTTGTCAAAAAAAATTTTACCAATTTTGTTTGCTGACTAAACGGGCCTGTTTTCTATCTTCACCTCCCTAGGCACATTGTCTTCGACCTGCTTTACCTATTTAGGGTTGGGTCCAAGTTCCTATAACGATACTATTCTTTGCTGCCATGGGCTTATTTCTTCAAGAATTTAGGGAATTAATAAATTAATAATCATTGTACAATATTATGTCTATGCTCTAGTGATCCTCAAATTAGTATTGTGCGGTTTTTAAAGATTGGGTTTTGTATCCAATCTATTTTCTTATTAACTTGTTGCCAAGTTAGGGGCAACATCCTATGAGGGCACTCAATAATATGCATCATAATAAAAAAAACTTGACCACAAGAGAGACACCCCCAAGCTTTGTTCCAATAAAGTGTCATACTCCCTTCGTCTCATGAAAAGTGCAATCCTAGCATTTGAAAAAAATCCCACAAAAGAGTGCAATAGAAAATAGATCTAATTACCTACATAATTAAATAGTATGATCAGGTTTGTATGTCAAAACTTACTACATGTAGCTAACCAATGAGGGTATTAGAGTCTTTTTGCGTCACCACTAATATATCTGAGAAAAATTAGAATTGCTATCTTCATGGGATGGAGTCCAGTTCATGACCGGAGTCTTGGCCACTCCAAAAATAATTTAATGCTCTAGCTAGTGTACTATGAGAAATTTAGCTAATAAACATATATACTCCCCTAATTCTAAATACAACTACTTCTATTGTTTGAACTTTCTTACTAAATTAAGTTCTATACTAGTTACTACTAGTTAGGTACTCCCTCCGTTTCAAATTACTTGTCGTTTTGACTTTTCTACATAATTTCTTTTATTATGCACATGCATAACAAAATGATCTAGAAAAGCCAAAATCACAAATAATTTTAGACACGGGGGAGTATACAATTAAGAGTTGACTCTAATATAATTGTGCCAATCAAATCAAGGGAGGACTGCCAATGCCATAAGCATAGTAAAGGCATGTTTGGATCACCTTTAGGCTCATGACTAAAATTAGTCACGCTAAAAAGTTTTAGTCACCCCCTAGTTTGGAAGCAAGAGCTAAAGTGTATTAAAAGAGCATTAAAATCCTTATTTCTCTCTCTCTTTCTCTTTTCTCTCCTCTCCCAAGGTGGGCATGGCTTGGAGTTATTGGCAACATGCATGTGGTCATTAATGAGGAAAGAGGAAGAGGAGATTTTAGTCCCTTTTAGCTCCCCCACCCCCTACTAGCAAAGTTTAGCCTCAAGACTAATTTTAACCTCACTTTAGCCTCACCTGTTTGGAAGTTTACCTCCTGCTAGAGGCTAATTTTAGTCAGACTAATTTTAGTCCCTATGATTCAAACATGCTCTAAGTAGTACATCCTAGTACCAAATAATGAATAGCAACATAACAATAACACCTCTAGCAACCCCTATGACGCATGGAGCCATGATCACTGTGGACCGCTTGTCAGCCTCATTTGGGTAGGTATTCACCCGATCATTTGGGTCTGTAGCCTGTAGGAAGTGGATAAAGATTGGAATTTGTAGGTGGCACCCGCGCCCAGCCCGGCCTGCCACTTCGGGTTCTTCTCCGCAACACCAAAATCTAGTGCTGGATCCGCCAAGATTTTACCAAATAAAGTTTGGTGACGGGTTGGAATAGAAAGCTGCACATGAAAGTGTGCTATACACGAAGGCTGTTTGGACGTGGGTTGGGATTTGAATTTATTCCAGAATTTTATTGGCCAATTAGCTCAAGCTAAATTTGAGGGGTACATATATAATATATGAAATAAATCCAACAGCTCATCTAAATAGAAAACATGATAGCTAGCGGGAGAGATCTTCTTTTTTTTGACTAACGAGGGGGAGGAATAGAAAACATGATAGTTAGATGAGTAAAATACAGAACTTGTTGGATGTTTTGATAAAGTTTTTATTTTTTTAGCTAACTCATCACATATACAAGAGCTCTTGGAGATGCTCTTAGCTGCTTGAGCTAAAGGGTGAATCCTCTCTATATAGACTCTTTACATCTTTCCTAACTTATACATGAATAGAAATTTTGGTAAAAAAATATCCTCCAACAGCATCTTCAGTTAGATATCCAAATATAAATATCCTCTATTCCAGATTTCTTGCTAGCCAAAGATGCAGAACGATGATGACTCTAAACTGCGCACAAGATATAGAAATGATGTTGAGAGTATAAAATATAGAAATGATTTTACTCAAACAACTTCAAATGATAATTTAGATAGCAAATTTAGAAAGACTCTGGAAGATGCTCTTAGACTCTAATTAAAAAAAAGAGGGGCTAAGAGCATCTCCGCAGACTGCTAAAACCCTTCCCAAAACATGTTTTAGGGAGGAAAAAATGAAAAAAAGAGCTCCAACAGAACACAAAAAGCTTTCCCAAAACTTTGGCGACGGGAAAACGAAGCCCTCTGACGTGCATATTTTCGCGATCCCTCTCGGTGAGGTGAGCACAAATGCAACATATCATGTGCACACCAGCTTCGTATGCACACTATGCAAACTCGATTTGTTGCACGGGGCAGGAAGCATCTGGGGACAGCGGTGGCACAGGACAGTTCGTCAGAGGTAGAAGAATTTGTCATGGCGGCGATAGCAATGACGATGCGACGAGGGGTGGCAGATCATGCACAACAACTGATGGCTCCGATCTAGCAGGGCCAAGTTCACCGCAGCGCCAGAGGATGCGGCAAGTGCCAATCGTCAGCGGTGCATCCCCCAATGGCCTGGCAGCGGACATCTGCAGATGACCGGCAGTGCAAACCATGACCTGGCTGGCAGAGGCAACCTGGCCGCGAGGTCAATTGCAAGGTGGAGGAGCATCGCGTCCTCTGATGGCAGCACTTTCCGATGTCAAGTCAGATCCACTTCCAAAGGCGTCATTCCCTTGCGGCGACGACCTCACTCCTGGAAGCATTTGCTTTTGGACAGGAATGCTCTTGTACAGTTGTACCTAGAGGCAGTGACGAAGCCAGTCCCACATCTTGGGGGGCTACTTCTTCCTTCTTCCTCCTCCAGCCCCCCTTTTCCTCCTCTTCTTCTACCTCCAACTTAGGGGGGCTTAGGGGGGCTCCATGGTGGTGGCAGCGGTAGGGGGGCTCTAGCCCCGACCGCCCCACCGCTGCCTTCGCCACTGCCTAGAGGTGTTAAATGATGCATCAATATGTTACGCAGTAGAATGCTGTTCTAATTCTCCAGCTTTGGTTACATTCATGATTCATGTTAGCTGGGAGCATGCATTTAGTAAGCTGACACTTGTTGCATTGGTTACATTCATGTTATCTGGTTATGTTAGCTGGCAGTCATGCTGGTAAGGACTCCTTGGAGGTAGGGTCGTCGACATGTGCATCAGAGCTTCAGGCCGACAACGGCGACCCTGAAGATCACAAGCGGGCAGTGTCGAGCAACATAACTAATAACTAATAAGCTCAATTATGATGATGTAGCATATTTTGAAATATTGGAGGTTAGTTATTAACAATCTAATGTGGGTTCATATGTTTTTGGGAGAAACTTTTTTAGGAACTCCCAATACATAGTCTTGGGGAAGAAACTTTTAGCAAACTCTTGGAGTTGCTCTAAAAACAAAAAAATAATAAAACTCTAAATTAAAGAAAGATCGATAAATGACTGAACTTCAATCTTCTTATTCAACCATGTTTCATTCTTGCGTTGTCATTATGCAACATCAATCCATCTCTCGTTTGCTTAGAAACTCCATGTTGGAGTCATTTTGACAAACCTTGCTGCTAAAAAATCATAGAAACAAACTCTGTCAAGACACTGAATGATGGGGTCAAAGGACTTCCAAGGTGACGCCTTCAAAAGGACACAACATCGACGAAGATTCCATAATCATCGCCCGAGTAAGGTTTTCACCTAGAGTACCACTGAACCTTGTAGAAAGCATCACAATAAATGCTTCATCAAAGAAGGGAATGATGCCCAAACAACGTCATCATTGTTGACACCAACATAGTGGGGTATAATTTTTGTCCGAGTCTCTTGCACAACCACATCGTCATCATCATCCTCATCACAACATGAAGTATGTCAACCACCGTAGCACCGCGAGAAGGGAGAACGCAAGAAGATCAAGCCAAGCCATGTCGGCATAACTAACACTACATGCCACCCATTCACTACGTGAAAACCTCAAATAGGTCAGGCAGCATTTGTAACGGGCCCTTAACGCCCGTTACATCCACACACATCTGTAACGGTTGTTGTTTGGCGCCCGTTACCTATAAGTGCACCAGGACGACCCCGGGGTTGGCCTCCACAACGCCTGTTACCAATGTGGACTTCTGGTAACGGGCTTCTTAAACGCCCGTTACATGAATTCTTTGTAACAGACGTTAAATAGAACCCGTTACACAAGTTAAACCTATCGGTAACGAACTAGTAAAGTCCGTTTCTGATCAACGCCATATCGGTAACGGGCTGCTTAAGTCCTTTACTGATCCTCCGTATTGGCAACGTGCTATAAAGTCCGTTACCGATGAGCATTTGACGCCCGTTACTAGTTTGAGAGCCCAACAAATTAAAGTCTGAGAGCACTCAACTGCCGTGTAGCGGGAGCGCGGCGTCAGTGAACAAATGAGACAAAGGTTTGTTAATCATCGTCTCCTTTGAGTGTGTCCTCATTGACAGGTCAACTCGATCCATCTCTCATTGCTTCCATTTCGACATACAGGCACAATCAACACACATATCTTCTGAGACAAAACAGACATCATAAGAGAGATAACTTGTCCACAAAGATGAAGATAACTTGTCCACAGGAATAAAGATAATTATTACAAAAGGTTAACTTGTCCATATATCAGGCTAGGACTTAACTAGTCCATCACATTATTTACTATGGTCGTGCTATCTGACCATATACATCAACAAAGGCATGCCCCTTGAACATCCACAAAAGTATGGCTACTCACCCTGCACATCAACAAGCTTGAACTAGATCATGCCCCATCAGGATTATTGGCTCTTTTTGCAGACTCTTCGTAAGCAACCAAGGATTCTTGAAGCCCTTCTAGCGCACCTTCAATGGGCTCGAGATTTTGTTCAATAGTATAATTGTACCTCCTTATGTGCTTAGCCTTTTTGATGAGGATGTTCACTTCTTTTGTGATTTTTTCAAACTCAGGTTTCACATAATCCCAGACATTAAGGTTAAGAAGTAACTCAAGCTCTGCTCGCGACTCAAAGAGTTTTGCCTGAAATAGGGTTAAACATGGTATAAGAACAACATAGTTAATTCAGAACTAATTTGCCTGAGACCTTGGAGCAGGGTGTGACAAGTAAAAGCAGAACTAAGTTCAGAACTAATTTACCTCAGAACTTGGTATAATTAATATCATGACAAGCATGGAAGACATCATCATAGGCACTAATTAACTTTATGAAGCTCAAGCTCAAGCTACCTTAAGCTCCATCTATAGAACAAGTAAAAAGGCAGTGAGATTCAGAGAAACTTGCCTCGCTGTCGTCACAGTCGTTTCTAGAGTCAGAGATGAGGTCCTCTACACCTTCTTCACCGCTCCCTCGACACCTCTTCGTAGTTGCCAGACACTTGTGCTCGCAAACGTGAGGGAGGCCCCTCGCCCACTTCGCTGCCCCCTCGCGGACACGCTCCTCCTTGCCGCTGCTTGGCCCCTCGTCGGAATCCGAGAGGATCCAGTCGAGGACCCTCGTCTCCGGCATTGGGTTCACTCCACCGCCGCTTGGCCTCTCTCCGGCACTCGTCTTCGTCTCCCTCTTCGCTGCCATCTCACCGGCACATGCGCGGATCCAGTTGCGGCACCGCTTCGTGTTCCGGTTCTCCTCGATCCCGGGTGCGCGGGGTCGTCCGCTGCTTGGCCCCTCACCGGTGCTCATTGTCGTCTTTGTCTCCACGCCTCCTCTGCGCTTTTTTTTCAAGGAAAGTGTTGCGCTTATCCATTCGGAAAGAAGAAAGGGGCAATATTTGGGGTGGAGGGGGTAGTATTCAATGCCGATGCGGGTTGGCAAACCCGGGTCGCTTTGTTGGCTGGTGCACGGGCAATGGTTACCTTCTTTAACGCTTTTTTTAAATGACACTTAATTGCTTCCCTCGAAAATTAGGGCCCATAAAGTAGCACCTAAAAACTAGGTAATTCCCCGCGCGTGTTGTTGCGAGATATGAGAAATTTTTTTGATAAATTATGAACCCATTTGCTACCACAACCAGTTTATGCAATAACCCTTAGTTGGTGGAAGATGATGTGGGTAGTTTGTATGATGAAAGAATTGGTGTGATGAAGAGAAAAAGAGATAGAGTTAATAACCCTTAGTTTGATGGGAGATGATGTGGGTAGCTTGCATGAAGAGAGAAATAAAGTTAATGATAGTTAGTGGGTACCAATTATATAAGTTATACAGATTAATAAAAATACGAATAATTCATAGTTTTTTTAAGAATCGAACAACTCAAAGGAGTAGTTGGGCATTTGGTATTTTGAATAAAATATGAACAGTCACACGTCTCCTTATGACCACATGAATTTTGTGGCCTAGATCTCTCCTGAGCGGACACGGGTTCCAAGGCGCGTGACCGACCGCCTGACGGTTCGCCGCCTTGTCAATATAAATATTGGCCGGCCAAGAACTTCGTCAAACGCGGTACCAAGAAAACCTCAGCACCACCGTCTCCGGTCACTAAGAAGTGAGTCCAAGAGCTTCTCCTTCCTCAAGCAAGTGCATGGTGTCAAGCAAGCCATCAAGAAAGTGGGGGAGGGAGGAGGTGTCGCCGCCCCCGCCCGCCGAGCCCAAGGAGGAGCCACCGACCCCGCCTCCGAGCCCGAGGAGGTGCCGCCGTCACCGCCCGCCGAGCCCGAGGAGGTGCTGCCGCCCCCGCCTGAGGAGGTGAAGCGGCTGAAGCCGCCCCGGCGCAAGGTGGCGCGGTAGCCCGTGGTGCCCCTGCGTGCTCCAAAAGTAGATTATTCGGATGCCTGTTTTCAGTGAAGATGCTCTACGAGGCTTAAAAGGAGAAAAGCAAACTGTTCTTCATTCGAACAGACCTGGCCCCGTCCCTTCATTGGCGACGATGGTTAGTCTACAAGGATCGCCTTTGTCGGTCGGGCAGGCTACAACTGTCTTTTTTATACAGGCTTCTGACACTGACACGTTAGCCCGACACTATTTTTCTGAATTGAAACTTGCTTCCCTCAAATATTATACCCCATAAACAGCACCAAAAAATTCATAAAAAATATGAATAATTCATAGTTGGTAATTCAATATTTGAATAAAATATCAACAGCCACACTTGTCTAACCAAATTTCATAAAATTAGAATTCTTATCTCTTGTTTACGATATAATAATTATAATAACGTCTTAGTGTGTTCTAAATTCTACAAATTGACTTGGCAACATAATTTAAGTCTCTAAGCTTGTCTACAATAATTCAAATGGTTTCGAAAACGGAAGATTATACTTGTGTACAAATGTCTACATCTCTCACCTAGTTTATTAGAATGTTACTTCAACATTGAAGTTTTCCACACTTTAAAACATGTTCGAACTCATGCATTTGAAATTTTAACATAACCTTATGTTCACCATAAGATTACGAAATGCAAAGTTTAATTAGTAATGGTTGTGTAAAAAAATATTATGTATATGTTGTACTTATAAGGAACAATATAAGGTGTATAAACAACATCCAAGAAATAGAATTACATATGAAAAAATGTCATAAATGAATAGATGTTGATTTTAGAAAAATTCAGAAACAAATATCATCAAATTTAGATTACGATTGACGGAGAAAAACGTGATACAAAATTTGATTGCAGATTAAAAGGGGAAAAACAAATTGTTCTTCATTCGAATGGACCTGGCCCTCCTTCATTGGCGACGATGGTTAGTCTACCCGGATCGCCTTTGTCGGTCGAGTAGGCTACGGTTATCTTTTTTTTATATAGGCTTCTGACGCTGACGCGTGGGCCCGACACTATTTTTTCTGAATTGAAACTTGCTTCCCTCAAATATTATACCCCATAAACAGCACCAAAAAATTCGTAAAAAATACAAATAATTCATAGTTGGTAATTTAATATTTGAATAAAATATCATCGACCATACTTGTCTAACCAAATTTCTTAAAATTAGAATTTTTATCTCTTGTTTACGATATAATAATTATAATAACATCTTAGTGTGTTCTAAAAATTCTACAAATTGACTTGGCAACATAATTGAAGTCCCTAAGCTTGTCTACAGGAATTCAAATGGTTTCGAAAATGGAAGATTATACTTGTGTACAGATGTCTACATCTCTCACCTAGTTTATTAGAATGTCACTTCAACATTGAAGTTTTCCACACTTTATAACATGTTCGAACTCATATGCATTTGAAATTTTAACATAACCTTATGTTCACCATAAGATTACGAAATGCAAAGTTTAATTAGTAATGGTTGTGTAAAAAAATATTATTTATATGTTGTACTTATAAGGAACAATATAAGGTGTATAAACAACATCCAAAAAATGGAATTACATACGAAAAAATGTCATAAATGAATAGATGTTGATTTTAGAAAAATTCAGAAACAAATATCATCAAATTTGGATTACGGTTGACGGAGAAAAACGTGATACAAAATTTGATTGTAGATTAAAAGGGGAAAAGCAAACTGTTCTTCGTTCGAACAGACCTGGCCCCGCCCCTTCTTTTGCAACGAGTGTCCTCCAGCGACGACCCGGGCAGAAGAGTGGTGCTGGTAGACCTCATCTCCTCCGGCAACGACTCTGGCAACAACTCCGGCGACGACTTTGGTAACAACTCCGACGACAATTCTGAACACCATGAGGCAAGTTTTGAAACCATCACACACGAGATTTGTCCTTGGACCTTCACATCTTCACTGATCAATTGTTCTAATGCATCAATTTCCATTTGTTGTAGGAAGTTGTTGCACATGACATTGACATGGAGCCAATGAAATGCTTATTTGATGTCTCTTTTCAAGTTCCAATGCATATTAATTAGGGGTAACAAGGTCATTTGTCACAACTACTAGCATGTGCTAAATTTTCTAAACGAACGGTCTTTTTGGGACGGAGGGAGTGTGAGTTAGTTTGCTTGGTGATGTGACCTACATTACTCGTTTTAAGGCCCACACAAGCCCACTCGCGCTAGGTTAGTACTTAGTAGGGAAGGATGCCTCCCTCACGCAGTCTCCTCCCACTCTCCCCTCGCGCCGCCGCCGCCACTTTCTCCCCATCGCCTTCACCCCTCTCACCTCCCCCACACCGCGACCCACTCTACACCCCTTCGCTGAGACGCGTGCCACACCACGCTCGGCCCAACGGGCACCACACCTCTGACAGCGAGATCTAGAGGAGGAGGGACCCAGCTGCAGCGGCGGCAACGACGATGACGACTAGAGGAGGGATCCAGCGATGACAACGACGACGACAACGACTAGGAGGAGGAGGGATCCAGTCACGAGGTCGACGCAAGGATGAGGATGTGGCGGCGAGCAGGCAGCGACGTGGAGTAGAGATCCCTCTGCTCCGGCAGTGCGAAGGTCAGTGGCGAATCTAGGATTTGAGTTTATGGTATGCCACTCTAAAAATGTATTATACAATTTGGTAAATGCATTCTACCAACTTGGTAATAATTGTAAAATTAACAACAATTCGGTAATAAGGTAACTTGGTATATTTGCTCGAGTTTATGGAATTTGGCCAAGCACGCTTTTGCAGCACACATGTGTTCAGGTAATCAAGTATGCAACATATGCGTGCGTATGATTTTCTTTTTATATAAATGCGTATAATATACTTGTACTTGTGGGAATTGCAGGGTATGCCGTGGCTCCTTTGTATAAGTACATGTGGACATACTTAGCTGTCGATCGTATACATACTTAGCATTTCCCTTTAAATTGACTCTTACATTTGGTTTTGCTCTTGTTCCTATGCACATCTACACATTCTCTCCAAGTTGAATAAGTACCTCATCAGCAACCGAGGTAGCCTGCATCTAATGGTATGGTCGCTTTGCCTGCACTAATTTATGTTATGGTTTACCAAGAACCAATGATATTACAGTGGGCTAAAGTAGTTATTGTAATTCCCTTAACTATTAATTCACAGGATAATTCTGACGAGGACTATAGACTTGGGCCACAATATGAAGAAGAGGGTTATGGCACTGTTAGTGCACAACAAGACCAGATGGGTGGGGCTCAGCGCCGAGGCAGAGCGCCAAGGACATCCACAAAGTGGCCAAGTGACACAATGATAGTCACTGAGGTCGACATAGTGGGGATGCCGGTACCATTGACTCAAAAGCGCATGTTCAGGGCGCTTGCGGGGCTCGTTGCTATACAAAAGATACCTTTGAACTTGCCAGAAATCAAAAGAACTAAGCAATGATGAAAAGTGGGACTTGTTTGATAAGCATGTGCAGAAACACTTGAAGTTCCAGGAAGATGCGAAACCGCAGGCATTCAAGCTTTTCTGGAAGACGACAACCAAGGCATGGAGACAATTCAGATTTCAGCTTAGGTGAGATTTTATCAGAAGGACTTGAGCCATTTACAAGGCAACCGTTTATTGTCCCGGAACAGTGGAAGGAGTTCATGAAACAGGCAGAAACCGAGCAAGCCTCATCTGCTAGTGTCAAGTTCAAAGAACTCCGAAGCCGGAACACAAGCGAGCACAACATGGGTCCAACTGGTAATACTTTGAAACTAGAACAATGGGAGGAAGAGGACAGGCAATTAGCTGCAGCTGGTATCCCCAACCCATATGACGCCTACCCTGACGATCGTTACAAGAATTGGCTACGAGCAAGGAGTAAGCTAGTGATTAAAGACCGTGTTGCCGTGATAGTGTTCAACAACAAAGAAGCAGAAAAATTGGCTGCGAACATCAAGGAGAAGATTGCATGTGCAGAATCTTCAGTAATGGCAGGGTAGAGGGAGTATGATGTGCTAAGTCAGTGCTTGGGCCGCCCTGAACAAAACGGTCGTGTGCGTGGTGTCTCCAGCTACCAGGGCTGGAAGTATGCATGGCCTCAGCACGTCGAGATGTAGAGGAAGAAGAAGAGGACGAAACCGACACATCAGTTGATACGGAAAATATAAAGGAACAAATCAAGCAAGAACTAGTGGTTGAGATGCGGATGCAGAACATGTAGATGTAGAGGTGGTGTTGTCACTAGATGGTGCTGTCACCAATGTCCAATCACGCAAGCCCTTCACCCTCCACACTGAAGAGCAGTTGTGCATCCGCAGATGTAGGTTTGATCGATGACACTGCAGAGTTGGCGATGGAGGTGCGCTGTGACGATCGTACACACGAAGACATTATAGGCATGTTGACTGAACCCACACACTGTGGCCAATGGATCATGTGGAGGGGGATTCAATGTGAGGCTGCACTTGGTCTTGTTCATCCAGAGGAGACTACGCTACAAACAGTCCCGATTCATGAAGACTGTGTTGTGGTTGAAGTGATCACTATACGTACTATCTTTGCGGATAAACTGTTGGAATACCCTCCTAATGACGAGGTGATGAAACTCGGACAAGCACAAGGACAGAGGTTACAGTGGAGAAGGTGTCGGATTGACATCAAAGGAGCACCAACATGTATGACTCGTTCATAGGCTATTGTACAGATTCCTTGTAGTTCACACAGTACGATATAGGTTCCTTCCTCAGATGGTTCCCCTCCTCCTCCTCCTCCTCAATCCCCACACGTTCCATCCCCACACCCGGAAGGTACACAAAATATTCCATCCCCACCTACTCCTAGTCCTCAAAAAATAGAAAACCTTGCATCCCCACATCCGCAAGAGACACCAAATATTTCATCCCCACCACCACGCCCACCACCTCCTCCTCCTCCTCCTCCTCCTCCTCCTCATGAAAAAACAAAACCTACACCCCCAAACGGAAGTGCTCAAAACAATCATGCCAAAGTAGGTAAATCTGGGCCTAATACCTCTATAATAGGTCCTATTGAGACACCACTAGGCAAGAAATCCCTTGAGAAACCTTCAGCCATTTCAAAGCTGCAAGAAGAGAAACTTGTGAAGGACCGATTAGGCGACCAGAGAGGGGGGGGGGAGTGAATGGGAGCTGATAAAAATTCTTCTCGAGGGAGATTGAAACTCCGACAAGACGAACTAGCTCGGTCGAACCCCCGAAATCACACGCTCCGCACTTCTACCTTCCGTTTGCCAAAACCACGTAGCCACTGGAGTGCTACCGGGTCCTAGGAACAAACTCTACCAAAGAACCTCAACACACACACAACAATAACGGCGGAAACAACTCGAAAGCCGCTAACCGAGGGGGGGCGGTTAGACCGGGTATAGGGGGCGGTTAGACCGCCTCCACCTGGTAACCAAGAAATCCTCCGAAACACCTCTTCCGAGCACCAAAACTCACCACGGTTTCACCAACAAAGATCTCTAGTCAAGGCCATGCCACCTACCAGAAAATCTTGGCGAAAACCAAAACTCCACCCAGGGGCCTAGGGCGGTTAGACCGGCTACCAGGGGCGGTCTAACCTCCTAAGCAACAAACTCCAACCAAGAACATCTAGCAAAAAGCATGAGAACGACCCCAAATTTCACCCAGACACTCCTCTGGTCAAGGCGAACAAACTCACAGAGGAAAATCCGGCGAAACAAAACTTCGACCTGGAAACACCCAGGGCGGTTAGACCGCCCCCTGCAGGCGGTTAGACCGCCCCTTCCAGAAAACGAACCCGCGGGTCAAACCTCAACTTCCTCGCGCCCGATCTCCTGAATCACTCCACGGATTGCAGCAAAACTTTGGGAATAGCTGGTTACCTCCTGGGCAACCTCTACCTTAAAGGAATCGACCCGAAACGCTCACAATCAAGAGGAATCGAAGAAATCGCTTCTCTAGGTCAAGAACTCGCCCAACTCGAGAAACCACCAAATCGAGTCCGATTCAAAGGAGATTTGGGGGCAAAATCACCATCCAAAAAGGCACAAGAACCTCATACGTGACACCCACCAAAAACCCCAAGAAATCGTCCTCAAAACACCGCCAACAAAGAGCTCCGAAAATCACCACAAAAGAGACGGGAAAACCACCATGATGAACAACGCTGAACCATCTATACATACCATGAAAGGCTCGTAAAAGGTCTAGCTTGCCACCCAAACATCCATCCCTCTCTCTAGATCTCACATGAAGCTCTCAAGCTAGTCCTCTAAAAACCTAAGGAAAATGGAGAACGAAAATGGAAAAACAAATGGGCTAGGGTTCCTAGAGTTGGCTGCCATCCACCCATTCAATGAGTATATATGGAGGCACCCAAAAGACTAAACTACCCTTCACTAATAACTAGGGATACATGCCCCTCGAGGGAGGATTTGGAAGTCTTCATGTCTTCAGCATCGGACGGATGCCCGGCGACCGCAACCTGCTTAGCCTCGACGCAAGCCTTGCGATCCCGACGCGTGTCCTCCGCTTCGAAGCATCTCGGCGCCGGCGGCCAGGGCGGTCAGACCGCCCCCCTGGGCGGTTAGACCGGCCCGGGAGATATGACCGGCCCAGGCGGTCTGACCGCCCCTCCTGGGCGGTTGAACCAGCCTGGGTTGCCGCACCTCCTCGTCGAGTCTTCGGCCTCGGTTTTGTTCATCTTGCTGTTCATGCCACCATGCGGCCCGCACTTGACCCCACTTGCCACCGGGTCCCTCGAACGAAGCCTACTTGTCTTCTCCACACCTGGAGGCCTTACCGGCAACGACCTTTCACGCTTGTTCATCACCTGCACCAATACGAGTCAAGCCGCAACCTGCACCTGCAATACTTAGCCAAGAATCAGTCCACACAACGTTGTCAATCACTCATCACACAAGGAAGCGACCATCCACCGGTCCTCGAACCACACATGGTCCTCAATCTCCCCCTTGATGAGTGCATTGACAACACACTCACATGAAGTAACACAAGAGAAAAGGAAAAGAAAAGAAACAACTAAAAAGAAACCTCAACAAGCGATCGAAAGCTAAAGAAAGGCAAAGAGCAAGATCACTTGAAGAAGACAAGTCTCGGACCCCTTAGGCAAGGGCAACGGCTCGACACATCCGAGACAAAGCAAAGCTCAAACAAAGAGCACAAACCACCAAAGCGAAACTCGAACACCACAAAGAGCTCCCCCTGCACATATGCATGCTCCCCCTGAGCCAAAGCAAAATGGGAAAGCAACAAAGAGCAAAACCTGCTCACTCTGCCCAGGGCGGTTAGACCGCCTATACAGGGCGGTTAGACCGCCTGTGCCTCATCTGACCGCCTGGGGGCGGTTAGACCGCCCCATGTGACCGGCCCTGCACCAAACTGCTCAAAATTTTCCCGAACCAATTGGAACACCTTCCACACACTCCCAGGTGCCCAAAGCATGCACAAACTTCTCCCCCTTGTTGACAATGCATGAATCAAGGCAAAATGCGAAAACTTTCAACATATAGCTTCTCGAATATACAAAATTCATCACAAGGAGCTACACAAGTCCAAATGAGCAAGTTAGAAACTCTACAGGTTCGTAATGACCTTAACTACATGATCACCAAGTTTCACAACCATTGGACAAGGCTAAAAAGGATTTGAGTAATTTTGCGAAAAGTTACTCTCTCACAAGCAAAAAACCTAAACATGAGCAGAACATGTCAAAATGGCGAAGCCACACAAACTTCATGCTAGGACAGCCATTCTAATCATAAGACCATCACAAACACCCACAAGCACCTCATGTCATGTCAAAGCCACCGAGCCATGTGCCTACTTCTATGTATGAGACTTCTCATTGGTAGACATCATGCAACGGTTTAGCACCCAAAGCAAATTAAATTCAGCACATATGGCATGGGAACATATTTTCCAAGCATTTTTCATTTCATTTTCAGATTTATGAATGGTACATGAAATGTCTTTGCGACAAAAAGGAACTTATGCCCCTCCATAAGATCAAGCAAGAGGGCTAAACATTCATGATGGCAAATGAGCCTTTGGCCCCATATGATCAATAAACTAGCTATCCAACCACAAATTAAGCATAGCAAAGCCACTAAAACATGTCAAGATCATATAAAGGCGTTTACTCATGAGAGAGCATATATGTGACATTTTTCAAAAAAATAGCCATCAACCATGGATCATTCAACAAGATCATCAAGAGCTAAGCCAAACTAACCATAGCATACCAAACAAGCTCACAAAAACATATATAGCATCCCATGGTGAACAATGTATATAGGAGAAGCTTTTCCTATCCAATGCATATGATACAAAATGCATGCAATCTAAGATACAAGGATGCCTATACATCATGTTACATATGCCATGCCAAATGCAAGAAATGCACAAAGGAAACTATACATATGCTACAAAGGAGCTCCCACACACCCAACTCAAGAAATCAAACACACACCAAGTTCGCCCCACAAACGAGTGAAAGTTGCTTGATCTAGGGGTTTGGTGAAAATATCGGCTAGTTGGTCATGTGTGGGTACATGGATCAAAGCTATCTTTCCTTTCTCTACGTTGTCTCTCAGAAAATGATACCTCACTTCTGTGTGCTTGGTTTTGGAATGGAGCACTGGGTTCTTTGCAACGCTTATGGCACTGGTGCTATCACATTGAAGTGGGACATGGGTATACTCCTCACCAAAGTCACTCATGGTGTATGAAATCCAAAGGAGCCGAGAGCAACAACTAGCGGCAACGTACTCGGCCTCGGTAGTGGATTGAGCAACACTCGACCGTTTGCGGGAAGACCAAGACACCAAAGAAGAACCCAAAAAGCGGCAAGTCCCGAAGTGGACTTCCTATCCAACCGACACCCGCAAAATCCGCGTCCGAAAAACCATGAAGCGCCAAAGAAGAGGACGCGGAGTACCAAAGGCCGAAGTCGGGAGTGTGACGCAAGTACCCGAAAATTCTCTTCACCGCTTGCCGATGCGAAGTCCTCGGAGACGCTTGAAAACGAGCGCACGGACACACCGAGAATCGTATGTCCGCCTCGTCGCCGTCAAGTAGAGGAGTGACCCAATCATGCTTCGGTACTCCTTCTGGTCCACGTGTTCACCTTCCTCATCCACATCAAGAGCTGTAGTCGTACTCATCGGCGTAGTCATAGCCTTGGAGTCCTCCATCTTGAACTTCCGCACAATGTCCTTGGTGTACTTAGCCTGGTGCACAAATGTTCCTTCCTTTGATTGCTTGATTTGTAGCCCGAGGAAGAACTGCAACTCACCCATCATGCTCATCTCAAACTCCCTACTCATATCATCTGCAAACCTTGCAACAAGAGAGTTAGACGAGCCACCAAAGACAATATCATCCACGTACACCTGCACAATCAGGATATCTCTGCCCTGCCTCAGCAAAAACAAGGTCTGATCGACCTTCCCCATCTCAAAACCTCTCTCAAACAAGAACCCCCTCAACCTACCATACCAAGCTCTAGGCGCCTACTTCAACCCATACAGCGCCTTCCTCAACTTGTACACCGGGGGGGGGGGGTACTTCTCACTCTCAAACCCAGGAGGTTGCCTCACATACACTTCTTCCTCCAACACACCATTCAGGAAAGCACTCTTCACATCCATTTGGTGCAACTTGAACCCTTTAGCCACGGAAAAGGCTAGAAGGATCCTAATCGCCTCCAAACGGGCTACGGGAGCAAAGGTCTCCTCGTAGTAGATCCCCTCCTTCTGACTGAACCCCTGAGCAACAAACCCAGACTTGTTCCTCACAACTTCACCCTTCTCTCCCTCTTTGTTTTTCCACACCCACTATGTACCAATCGGCTTACACCCTGGAGGAGGGTCAACCAACTCCCACACCTGATTCCTCTCAAAGTTCTCCAACTCCTCATGCATCGAATTAACCCAATTGTGACCAGATAGTGCGTGTCCAATGCCTTTGGGCTCAAAAGTAGCAACAAACGCAGCATGAGCAAAATGGGAATTGTTTCGAACCCTCGACCGTGTAGTGCGTTCATTCATGTCGCCGATGATCCTCGAAGCTGGGTGATCCACTTGTACTCGTCGGGGAGGTTCTCGCCTCGATGCTACCTCCCCCTCAACATCAGCTTCTCCTCGTTCTTGATTTGTCGTCGTAGGTGTAGTAGAGGGTCCATCCATCACCGTAGTCGAAGTAGTGGGTACATGTTCAGCCGGGGGCACCGCACCGCCATCCTCATCGTCTCCATGTTCATGCTCCTCCTCCTGAAAGATCTCCTCACTATGCTCATCATCACCTGCACACTCAAAGACAAGCTGACTACGTGGCTCTGTCTCGTCGAAGGTTACCTCGCAAGTCTCCACGATTTGGTTAGTTTCAAGATTGAGCACACGATATGCTCTAGAATGAGATGCATAACCAAAGAAAATGCCATCGACAGACCTAGCCTCAAACTTATCCAACTTCCTCGCCTTTCTTCGAATGAAACACTTGCAACCAAAGACGTGGAAGTGACTCACCTTGGGTGTGCGACCATGCATCAACTCATAGCATGTCTTCTTCTTATGCACTCGAGGTATATCCCGTTCGACACATAGCACGCGGTATTCACCGCCTCAGCCCAATACCTCCTCGGAGTCCTATGCTCATCAAGCATCGTCCGAGCCATCTCGCACAAGGTCCTGTTCTTCCTTTCCACAACACCATTCTGGGGAGGCGTATACGGACTCGAAAAATGGTGCTCAAGACCCAAGTCATGGCAAAAGGTTTCAAAACGAGAGTTTCTGAATTCTGAGCCATTATCAAAGCGGATAGCTCGTATGGCATCTCTGTGCCTCTCGTTCCTCAACCTTAAGACTAGATCTCGAACAAAACCAAATGTCTCCCCCTTATCCTCAAGAAAGAACACCCACACATACCAAGAATAGTCGTCCACCACAACAAGGACATACCACTTCCCACCCGCAGATCGCACACCAGCTGGGCCATCAAGGTCCATATGGAGCAGCTCGCATGGACGCTCAGTCATCACATCGGTGAGAGGCGGGTGAGAGGAGGCTACCATCTTGGCATGCCTACACGGCGCACAAACCAACTCTTTCTCAAGCCTCAACCGTGGCAATCCTCGAACCAAATTGAGTTTACTCAAGCGAGACAAAAGGTCAAAGCTCAAGTGACCCAACTTCCTATGCCACTTCCACAACTCACTCGAAGAACCAGTCAAGAAATAACACTCCACACCCGAAGACTGAGAAAAATCAGCACGAAACACCTGACCCTCGGGAACGACCATACAGACAAGGTCCCCTCGAGAGTCCAAAATCCGAGAACCACCTGGTCGAAACAACACCTCAAAGCCCTCATCCAACAACTGGGACACAGAAAGCAAATTGTACCCCGGCCGATTGAACAAGAGCAACACGCCTCGAGTGATCTTGTCACTCACTTTTATCTCACCTTCTGAAAGCACACGCCCCCGTCCATTGTCCCCAAAAGTGATGTACCTCTTCGTCACCACCGGACGAGACTTGAGAACCACCCCCCGTCTCCGGTCATATGCCTCGAGCAACCGAGTCAATCAACCAAATGTTCTTCAAGTCTCCCACCTGAAAGTCAAAACTGAGCACGTGAGCGAACAAACGACTCAGCACTGGGGTTAGTACCAAAAGAGTAAAACCAGTGCCGAGCCATTTGCTCGAAAGTGGGGTTAGCACACATCAATCCATCTTTCCTACCATAACTACCACCACGAACACCACCTCGGTAACCACTCCGAGGAAACCACCCCTCACTGCCTGGAGGAGGACCAAAACCACGGAAGACAACCCGTGGACCGTCCCTCCTCTCCTTCTCAAAGCTACGACTCCTCCCATCCCCATAGTGAACTCGAGGGGGAGAATGCCTAGCAAACTGACCACCTGCTGTCTCTCCAGACCAACCACCAAAGAACTCCACCTCCGGACACCGAAACCTCTCGACTCACCACCTCGAAAACCACTCCGCCCCGGACTCGGGGGGCGTTTAAACCACCTAGCCGTGCCGGTCTAACCGCCCCCCTGCGGGCCGGGCCGGTCCTAACCGCCTAGCCGGGGCCGGTCCGACCGCCCCCTCCGAATCGCTCCTCGGCCGGCGGTACTCGCATCTCCCCATGCCGAACACTTCTCACCACGGCTTTACCCCCGGGCAGTGGCATACGAGGCTTAGGTACACCATGGGAAGGGTTGTACCTATCCTTGTTCGCCCACTCCTTAGCCATCCTCTCTTCTCGCTTCCTCTTGAAGCAAAACTCATCCTTGTGGCCCTCTTTCCCACAATAGCCACAATGGAACCACACAAGCTTCGGCTTAGGCTTGGATTGGGGCTGCTCACTTGGTTTCTCTCCACTCAATTCCTCCACCGATTTCTCCTCACTAGCTTTCTCACTCACTTTCCCAAAGAACACTTTCCCGGAAGTGCTCACAAACTTGATAGGCCTTCGGGGATCATTTGTGGGTGTAGGAAATATGGGTGGAGCTGGGGTTGTGTCTAGTCGGTTCCTAAGATGGTTGGGTTTTGGAGGGAAATCATTTTTGTGGTGGGTTTTTGGTGGCTCTGGGATATTCTCTCCACTTCCCTCACCAACCTTGTTTGCCCCAAGTCCCTCACCATCCTGCCTCTTAAATGCCTCGATCATCATCCTCAACCGAGGCTCATGACCAGACAACCAACCCATCAACTTCCTCAAGTCATCATTCTCATCCTGCAAACGATCAACATAATGTGCAAGTTCCAAATTCTTCAAAGCATGCATTTCACAGGTAGAGCATGATGTAGGCATGGGTTCCTTCAACTTAGCCTCAAGAGAACTAGTGTATGCATGCATCTCATCAATCTTAGCATGCAGAATAGGGCAAGAAGTGCAAGCACCTAGCAAAGCAGGTCTAGACTTAAGCTCAGCCACTTCAACCCTAAGCACATCTAGTTCCTCACACTTGGAGGCATGCTTCTCCTTAAACAAAGCAAGATCAGCAAGAAATATGGAGCAATCAAAGACAATCATTCTCATCCGAAACAACGGGCTAGCCTTAAGGGAATCAATCTCAAGCTTGCTATCAAGCACTCGTGTCTCTAGCTCGGCCTACTCTAGTCCTAGCATCCTCGAGTGAAGCCCTAAGCTCTTTTCTCATTTTCTTGGCCTCTCTAAGCATGTCATCACGGTTATCAAGCAAAGTGCCAAGCCTCTCATTTTCCTGGCGCAAGAAGGGAAGTTCATCACGCACCTCGTCGTCGGACTCAGAGTCCGAGTCGCTCTGTGTGCTCTTCTTACTGCCGGAGCTCAGCGCCATGGTGCAGAAGCCGTCTCTCGCGAAGTAGCTCAGCCCGCTTAGGTTCTTGGACGACTTCTTGTTCTTGCGACGATCACCTTCATCCTCACTGCTGCTCGAGCTCGAGGTGGAGTACACGGAACTGGAGTCGACGTCGCTCGCTCCAACCATCGCTCGGGCCTTGCCTCGGCTCTCCTTCTTCCTCGATCGTCGCTCGTCCTTGTACTTGTTCTTGTGCTTGCTCTTGTGGTCGCGCCTTGACCGGTACTTGCCATCGTTCCTCGGCTTGTGCTTGTAGCCGTCCTTGCTCTCGATCTTCTCCGGGCAGTCGGCGACGAAGTGTCCCGGCTTGCCGTACTGGAAGCACGTCCTCGTGTTCCTCCTCATGTTCACCCCGTTCTCGTGCGGCCTCTCGAACCTCCTCGTCAACAGCGCCGGCCTCGTCCTCTCCAAGGTCATCAAACTCCTCATCCGGCATAGACATAAAAGAGGAAAAAGAGAACATCCCGGTGGATGGGTTAGTGTTAGCCTTTCCCTTCGAACCACCAACGAGGGCAAGACTATGGGAATCGACGGACCCTCGAGCTTGGCGATCATGCCCCTATCCACCTCAGCCCGACTTGAGCTTCGAGAACGCCTCGTTCACCGTCAGAGTGTCATACTTCTTCGACTCCACAATGGCCTCGAACTTTCCGCCCCATATCGTACGATCCAAAGAGTGTAAGAGCTTGACCGCTCTATCATGATCATCGTACGGGAGCACGTCCACATTGGCCCTCATGTTGTTCACAACCACCGTGAACCTCTGAAACAAGGCATCGATGGACTCACCGAGGAGATGAGTGAAGTTCTCGTACTCTCTCCAGTAGGTCGCATACATCCGTGCCTAAACCTGGGCATTCCCAACATGAGCCTCCTTCAGCACCGTCCAAATTCCACAAGCCAAGTGCTCGGTGTGCACCCGATCGAACTCAGGCTAACACAAAGCACGAAACAAGTAGTCGACCGCCTTATTGTTGGCGTCGAATCTGTCCCTCGATCCTGGAGCGAGGAAGTCCATCGGCTGGACATAGCCTGTGTCCACCGTGACATCCCAAAGGATCTGACCCTTTCCGCGGAGGAACGCACCCATCCGCTTACTCCACATCTGGTAGTTCTTGCCATCGAAGTGTGGAGGACCCGAACCCCATCCCTGGTACGCCATCCTTGGATCTTAGACTGGTTAGAGTCAATAAAGACCCGAACCGGCTCTGATACCACTTGAAGGACCGATTAGGCGACCAGAGAGGGGGGAGTGAATGGGAGCCGATAAAAATTCTTCTCGAGGGAGATTGAAACTCCGACAAGACGAACTAGCTCGGTCGAACCCCCGAAATCACACGCTCCGCACTTCTACCTTCCGTTTGCCAAAACCACGTAGCCACTGGAGTGCTACTGGTCCTAGGAACAAACTCTATCAGCAACCTCAACACACACGCAGCAATAACAACGGAAACAGCTCGAAAGCCGGCTAACCAGAGGGGGGCGGTTAGACCGGGTATAGGGGGCGGTTAGACCGCCTCCACCTGGTAACCAAGAAAACCTCCGAAACACCTCTTCCGAGCACCAAAACTCACCACGGTTTCACCAACAAAGATCTCTGGTCAAGGCCATGCCACCTACCAGAAAATCTTGGCGAAAACCAAAACTCCACCCAGGGGCCTAGGGGCGGTTAGACCGGCTACCAGGGGCGGTCTAACCTCCTGTACCCAGCAACAAACTCCAACCAAGAACACCTAGCAAAAAGCATGAGAACGACCCCAAATTTCACCCAGACACTCCTCTGGTCAAGGCGAACAAACTCACAGAGGAAAATCCGGCGAAACAAAACTTCGACCTGGAAACACCCAGGGCGGTTAGACCGCCCCCCGCAGGCGGTTAGACCGCCCCTTCCAGAAAACGAACCCGCGGGTCAAACCTCAACTTCCTCGCGCCCGATCTCCCGAATCACTCCACGGATTGCAGCAAAACTTCGGGAATAGCTGGGTTACCTCCTGGGCAACCTCTACCTTAAAGTAATCAACCCGAAACGCTCACAATCAAGAGGAATCAAAGAAATCGCTTCTCTAGGTCAAGTATTCGCCCAACTTGAGAAACCACCAAATCGAGTCCGATTCAAAGGAGATTTGGGGGCAAAGTCACCAGCCAAAGAGGCACAAGAACCTCATACGTGACACCCACCAAAACCCCCAAGAAATCGTCCTCAAAACATCGCCAACAAAGAGCTCCGAAAATCACCATAAAAGAGACGGGAAAACCACCATGATGAACAACGCCGAACCATCTATACGTACCATGAAAGGTTCGTACAAGGTCTAGCTTGCCACCCAAACATCCATCCCTCTCTCTAGATCTCACATGAAGCTCTCAAGCTAGTCCTCTAAAAACCTAAGGAAAATGGAGAACGAAAATGGAAAAACAAATGGGCTAGGGTTCCTAGAGTTGGCTGCCATCCACCCATTCAATGAGTATATATGGAGGCACCCAAAAGACTAAACTTGGAGTTGGCCTTCACTAATAACTAGGGATACATGCCCCTCGAGGGCGGATTTGGAAGTCTTCATGTCTTCACCATCAGACGGATGTCCGGCGACCGCAACCTGCTTAGCCTCGACGCAAGCCTTGCGATCCCGACGCGTGTCCTCCGCTTCGAAGCATCTCGGCGCCGGCGGCCAGGGCGGTCAGACCGCCCCCCCGGCGGTTAGACCGGCCCGGGAGATCTGACCGGCCCCAGGCGGTCTGACCGCCCCTCCTGGGCGGTTGAACCGGCATGGGTGGCCACACCTCCTCGTCGAGTCTTCGGCCTCGATTTTGTGGCTCAACCGAGTAACCCAGTGGTTTTCTGGTGAACCACTGCAAACCCCGCGAACTCGGTGTAGCCTCCACCATTCTCCACTCATGACTCGGCTCCCACGTAGTCCTGGCTCGCCCTTAGTTTTGAGGCTCTACCAAGAAACCGTCCACGACTTCATCTTGTTGTTCATGCCACCATGCGGCCCGCACTTGACCCCACTGGCCACTGGGTCCCTCGAACGAAGCCTACTTGTCTTCTCCACACCTGGAGGCCTCACCGGCAACGACCTTTCGGGCTTGTTCTTCACCTGCACCAATACGAGTCAAGCCGCAACCTGCACCTGCAATACTTAGCCAAGAATCAGTCCACACAACGTTGTCAATCACTCATCACACAAGGAAGCGACCATCCACCGGTCCTCGAACCACACATGGTCCTCAACTTGCCAAAAATAAAAGCTCTACAACACCTACAGTAGGCAAGCAAGCCCTTAAGAAACCTTCTTCATCCATCTCAAAGCAGCAGGAAAAGGAAATTGTTGTAAATAAAACCTCTAAGAGGCCTACTAGAAAGGGATCTAAAAGAAACACCAAGGAGAATCGTCGGTATATGACTAACCCAAAGCAATCTGAGAGTGACACTGAGAAGAATCCTTGGGCTATGGCTAACCCAAATGACAAATTCGGAAAGAACATTCTCAGTGATGGTGATCTCAAAAAGGCTGCTCCTTTTACTAGAAAGCTCCACACATTCTACATGCAACGTGGTGAGTCAGATGATGCTTCTGACATTATGGTCGCACTTCGGCCTAGGACCAATGCATGGCTGAAGAGAGATGAATCGTCAAACGCACTCCAGCAGATGCCTGTGCAACTCAGTGATTTGTACGATCTCTTCAACTTGGATGCTTTGGATCTGACACTTCTCTGCTACTTCATCCTGTAAGTTGCTTGAAAATTTGATCTGCTTCTCACTAATCACATCCTAAATCGAACTGTGCTTTTTGCCTCACATCATATTTATTACCATGTATTTTGCCTCCTTATACTTCGTTTTTTCTTACTAATATAGGAATATGACTGTAGAAGTTGACAACAAGGGCCCTGCAGTTGGCTACTTTGATCCTGAATGCCTTTGCTCGACAACGTTGAGCAGCACGGATAACACTGTTTCTTTCTCTGTTGACTATATGCTCAGAGCCTTCAAACAATATGCTACAAAGGATTTAATGCTTACCGCTTATCTCAGTACGAACCACTAGATTGCAGTGGCGATTGTTCCGAAGCAGCGGAAGGTCTACTATCTTGATTCATTGAAGACAATTAATACTAATACTAGCCCTTTGGAGCTAATCATTAATAAGTAAGTTATTTCTTTCTTAACCTGCGGACGTTCCTCAACAAACTGTACAGAGTATATTAATTAATAGTGTCCTAACCATTGTTGATATTTTCGTTGTAGGGCTTGGAATCGTTACTGCCGCAAAAAGTTCTCGCGCCGTGGCCCCTTGAAACACGTCAAAGATGTTAAGGTACATACCAATTATTTCCTTCCTGTGGAAGCTAAGCTTGAGTTTATTTCTTCTCGATCACCACTATTTTTTTTGTACGTTATTGCAGTGCCACCAACAACCTACTGGATCCAGACTCTACGGCTTCTATTGTGCCTATCACATGCTTCAATTAAAATATAGCGGCACACATATAGAGGTACTTTCTTGGGATCTTCATTTCTAAAACCTGCAACTGAGCACAGTTCTTGCTTATTAGCACTACACATGTTTGGTAACCACCTATATATGTGTGCTGACTGGTGACATTATTATATCCAGAGATTAGGGCTAGATGAGCATCCTCTCGACAAATCATTGTGAGCAGATGTTCGTGAAAGAATTGCCACATTCCTCATGGAACAGGTGATCATAGTCAGAGGAAAGTTTCATGCTGATGAAACTGTGTGGGCTAATATTGTGTTTGGTGACTAGGAAATTTTTGCATTCCTCCATGTCCATGAATTTTTGCATTCCTCATTGTCCATGAATTTTTGTGATATTGTTGCATTCCTCCTTGGGAGATGCATTTCCTCCTTGTATGAGATGATGATGCTGAATTTTGTCATATGATGCATGTGAATTGTGGATTTCTGTGAATGCGGATGCCGGATCTAGTTTCGTGAATTTAGTCATATCCTGGCCGGGTTCCGGGATGCAGCCCCGATGGTCGCCAAATCCCGGCCGGATTCAGGATGCAGCCGCAAGGCAAAGGGCCAAAGTTGCATCGTAGGGGTGGCCTACGTATCTGTAACGGGTGTTAATTAAAGCTCGTTACAAACACTAACCACTGAGTAATGAGCTTCAATTGGAACACCCGTTACAAACTTGCCAACAAAGTAACGGGCACCGTAAAAGCCCGTTACCAATACGTGGCCCGTTCGTTGAGACATCGGAGACGCAGGTTCACCACACACGTCTCTGATATTGATTTCACAGTAACGGGCTTTGTTTTGGTGCCGTTACTAAAGTTCCCTATGGGCCTAGAGAAACAGCCATTTTCACGTGATCGGTGGCTAGTTGTGGTAACAGTTGTTGTTTGGTGCCCATTACGAATATGTGTTATCAGTAATGGGCATCTGCCCGTTACCTTTTTTGGCTTATTTGTAACACTTGATCAGTAACGGGCGCATTGCCCGTTACCAAAGGCGATCTACGCCCGTTACCAAAGCCAGTTTTTCACGTAGTGATTATCAGTTGTCGTATGGACCTCCCTGGGCCCACTACCTCGGTGGGTACCAGGACCGACTACTCGGTGGGCCCCTGGGACGGTCACACGGAACCTGATGGCGTGTGGCGCGAGGACTACGGTGGAGAAGTACTCGGATAGGAAGTTGTGCATGTCCTGTACTATGTAGAGAACTCCTAGACGTACTCGACTAGTACTCTCTCCCCAAACCGACTTGTAACCCTGCTTCCCGGACTTATAAGGCGAGGCAGGGACCCCTATCTCTATCATACACATAATCTTGTAAACACACCCAATCAATCTAGAGCTACGCAGCATACAGGACGTAGGGTATTACGCACCTCGCGGCCCGAACCTGTCTAAATTGTGTGCCACGTGTCTCTTCCTTCGAGTTACCGATCTCGGCGAGGCCACATTCATCTACCTCGGGTACTCCCCTTGGTAGGTTGCCGGTCTAAAACACCGACAGCTGGCGCGCCAGGTAGGGGCTCTCGCCGAAGATCTCATGGTGAACTCGACAGCTTCAACCTGCATTAAGCCAACCGTCGCCTTCAACCGTGGTGACACCTTCGTCTTCGGGTCCTGGATCTGCACCGTTGACGGCGCCAGAGCTTTTCGACGCCGCCTCACCATGGCTCCCAACCCGAGCACTGGGCTCGTGACGCTTCCCGAAGTGATCACGGGCGACCTCGCCGGAAAATTCAGCGAAATTTTGCTCTACAACCAACACGCCGACTTCAAGTCCGGATCCGCCTCCAACTTGAACTCGACGTCCCCATGGGCCATCGCATGCGAGCCGGCTACTGAGCCATCGTGTGCTGACATCCCACTCCATGAGCACTTCCCATACGGCCTCTACAACACTAGCAGGGCCCATGCGGAGGCTCTCACTACACGGCAGGCCGGCAAGGAGATCGTCTCCGACTACACTTCGGACTCCAACCGCGCCTCTGGCTACTACTCGGACTCCTCCTACGAGTTCGACTTCGGATCGGACCCTGACGAGCCCGAGTCCGAGAACTCCACGACTGAGCAACCACTGTCAGGACCAGCTACCGGCCTGGTTATAACATCTGCACCTGCTGGGAGATTTGTCTATTGGCCAGACCGCAAGCCTCGCGTACCGACAAAGCGGAACTCACGCTACGTCGCCTACCTCGACTCGCTTCCCTTCCAGGAGGGAACACCGCTAGATCCAACAGAGGAGCACACCCCAACAGAGGTGGCGACTACTGACTCCGGTCTCGGCACCCCTGATCACCAAGTCTTCATGGCTGCCGGTGAGATGTCAAGACCTTCAGGGACCCACCCCTACTGGTACTTTGAAGATATCTCAGCAGACGAGTTGTCTTCCAATGCACCCGCGGATGAAACCAATGACGACAAGAACGCCCGACGTGAGTGCAACAGGAAGCGGAACGAACGACGTAGACGTCTCCGTGAAACCCTCCCCATACGGAATCTCACAGAGGCACTTGATCAAGTCGAAAGCCGGGTGCACACGACCCCCGAACAGTGCCTCATGTCTATCACCACTATAGCACGTCAAGCTCAGGGATGCGTGCGGGTGAAGGCATCGCCAAGCTCGCGGAGGACGCAAACTTCATGAGAGTCGACAACAGAGTCACTCAAGTGCCTCCCCTCATAACTCGTGAACCCGACAACCATGAAGCCACAAGTCGCAGTCCAGCAGACAATGGAGGCAACCGTACTCGAGGAGAATAGCCCCAGAACCCCAACCGTACCAGGGCTTCGGCCGGTGGGCCTTCTCGGGGTGGTAACAATGCTGGCGGCGCTGGCGGTAGTCACGGCGCTGCTAATCATGGTGATGCTGGCGGTGGAGGCAACGGCGGCGGGAGCTCCTCACATCGGGCTGGCAGGAGAGCCGGTGGCGGAGGCGATCGCGGAGGTCGAGGCCACGCAGACAGCCATGTCACCGGTGCCTCATGCGGCGGCTACGATGCTCGCCGCATAATGGAAGAAATACGACGCAAGAAGTCCTCCACGGTAGGCGAAAATGACGGCTTCCCCGTCTTCTCTGCTCGACTTCGCAATCTGCTTCTCCCAGAGAAATTCAAGCCTCTAGGGATCACTAAGTACGACGCGAAGCAAGACCCAATCCAATGGCTCAGATGCTACGCCCTCTCCATCGAAAACGCTGGTGGCAACAATGATACAAAGTGCCTCTACTTTCCCTTCTGTCTAGACCAAGCTCCACTTACATGGCTCGAGTTGCTCGAGAAGTACTCGATCGACAAGTGGGACCAGCTCAAGGATCAGTTCACCAGCAACTTCGCAGGCGCCACGGGGCGCTCGGGTACTCGCATGGACCTGGCTATGGTGAAGCGGGAACAGGGTGAGACCCTACGCAAGTACATGTGGTGCTTCTTCGAGAAGCGGGCCACTGTAGTTGATGTTACCGACAAGGAGGTCATCGACCTCTTCCAAGACGGTCTCTATCACCGTCGCACCTTTGAAGACTTCGGTCGCCGCCGCCCGAGTTCCATCACCAAGCTCAAGGACATGATCACTTCATGGGTCGACGAAGAAGACAAGGCAAATGCCAAGTATGATGCCATTCGCGGCAAGAGCAAGCAAAACATGGGCAGCAACAACAACAACAGGGATCAAGGCGGTCGCAACAACAACTACTCGGGTCCTAACCGCAAGCGCAAGCCAGACAACACAGTCGCGGCTATCCAACGCCCTGTAAAAGACAACTCGAAGAAGACCTCTGGCAGCTTCAAAGACTTGCTGAAAGAGAAGTGTCCGTGGTATCTGGAGGGCAACCACACCACCGAGCAGTGCTACCTACTCCGGCAAGCACTCAAGGACTCTCCAGACCCACGGCCTCCTCACGACAAGAAAGGCAAGAAAAAAGCCGACGAGGGCAACAGTGACTTCCAAGAACCCGACAAGACGGTGAATGTCCTCTTCGACGGACTACCCACCAAGCGGTCTCAGAAGGCCACCAGACGAGAAGTTTTGAACATTGAACCAGCGGTCCCGACCCCTCTCAGGTGGTCACAGGTACCCATCACCTTCTCCCGCGCGGATCAATGGACAAGCTTCTCCGAGACAGGGCGTTTTCCACTCGTCCTGAAACCAGTTGTCGCGGGCTGCAGACTAAACAAGGTACTCATCGACGGTGGGCGCGGGCTCAACATCCTTTTCACCAAGACCTTGAAGAAGATGAAGCTCGACATCACTCACATGCTCACTAAGAGCACATCGCCTTTCTACAGCATCATCCCTGGGAACGCGGCTATTCCACTGGGTTCAGTGGTCCTGCCAGTTACCTTTGGGGAAACCAGGGAGAACTACCGCACCGAGTACATCAAGTTCGAGGTTGAGGACTTCGAGACTTCCTACCATGCCATCCTCGGCAGACTAGCTATCGCCAAGTTCATGGCGGTACCCCACTACACGTACTTTGTACTCAAAATGCCAAGTCCAGCCGGTGTACTCTCGCTGCAAGGGGACTTGAAGATATCCTTTGACTGCGACACAGAGGCTGTGGAACTCACATCTACTAATCAAGTACCCAATGCAATGATGGAGATCTATGCTGCATCCAAGAAGCTTACCCCTACCGAACTCGAGATCCCAGAGAAGTCTGACAAAGCCAACAAGCCTCAACCATCTGAGGAAGTGCAACTCAAGGCGATCGAACACGGGACAGGCCACAGCAGCAAGACTACCATGATCAGGGAGGGCCTTGACCCGAAATAGGAAGACACGCTCGTTAGCTTCCTTCGGCTAACCGAGACATCTCCGCTTGGAAGCCAACAGACATGCCAGGGGTGCCCAGGAGGCTGATCGAGCACTCACTCAACGTCGACCCTAAAGCTACCCCGAAACGACAACATCTCCGCCGTTTCGTCGACGAACAACGGGACGCCATCAAGAAGGAACTCACCAAACTACTCACGACCGGCTTCATCAGAGAAGTCTTCCATCCTGAGTGGCTCGCCAACCCCGTCCTTGTTCGCAAGAAGAACACGAACGAGTGGAGGATGTGAGTCGACTACACCGACCTCAACAAGCACTGCCCCAAGGACCCCTTCGGGTTGCTGTGGATTGGTCAAGTAATCGACTCCACGGCGGGCTGCGACCTGCTCTGCTTCCTCGACTGCTACTCCGGGTAACACCAGATCGCTATCAAGGAAGAAGACCAGGAGAAGACCATGTTCATCACCCCGTTTGGTGCCTAGTGCTACACGACAATGTCGTTCGGGTTGAAGAATGTCGACGCTACCTACCAACGAGCTATCCAGAAGTGTTTCAAGAAACAGCCAAACAAGAACGTCGAGGCTTACGTGGATGACGTGGTTGTCAAGACCCGAAACTCTGACACGCTCAACGCCGATCTTGAAGAGACTTTCGCATCTCCGCGGGAGTACCAGTGGAAGCTCAACCCGAACAAGTGCGTATTTGGCGTACCTTCAGGAAAACTAGTCGACTTCATCATCAGCCATCGTGGCATCGAAGCCAACCCCGAGAAGATCTCTACCATCACCAAGATGAAGGCTCCCACCTACATCAAAGATGTGCAGAAGCTTACCGGGTGTATGGCGGCCCTGAACAGATTCATCTCGAAGCTTGGAGAACGGGGGCTAGCCTTCTTCAAACTACTTAAGCACCAGGAGAAGTTCGTGTGGACACAAGAAGTAGATCAAGCTCTGGCTCAGCTCAAGGACTTCCTGTCCAAGACACCAGTCCTCATGGCTCCTCGCAAAAAGGAGCAGCTACTGCTCTACCTCGCTGTGACTACTCACGTGGTCAGTACGGCCATCGTTGTCGAGCGGCAGGAAGACGGCCACACCTACCCAGTCCAGCGACCAGTCTACTTCGTCAGCGAGGTCCTATCGGAATCGAAGGCATGCTACCAACCAGTATAGAAGCTACTGTATGCAGTGCTCATCACCTCATGAAGCTACAACACAACTTCCAAGAGTACTCGATCTCCATCGTCACCGACTACCCGCTCGGCGACATCCTACGGAACCAAGATGCCACTGGAAGAATCTCCAAATGGGCAGTCGAACTCGGCGCCCTCAACATCGACTTCAAGCCACAAACAGCCATCAAGTCGCAGGCACTAGTCGACTTCATGGCGGAGTGGCGGGAAAATCAGCTACCAACTCCAACTGAGCGACCAGAGCATTGGGTGATGTACTTCGACGACTCACTCAAACTCGAAGTCGCGAGTGCAGGGGTACTCTTGATTTCCCCATAGGGAGAACAACTCAAGTATGTCCTGAAGATCTTCTGGAAGGTCTCAAACAATGAAGCCAAGTACGAAGCTCTGCTACACGGGCTTCGCCTCGCAATATCTCTGGGCATCAAACGACTACTAGACTATGGCGACTCCGCAGTGGTCATCAACCAAGTTAACAAGTCTTGGGATTGCAACAAGGAGAACATGGACGCCTACTGCCTATAAGTCCGCAAGCTCAAGAACAAATTCTACAGTCTCAAGTTCCATCACGTCGTCCGCGACAACAACGTTGCAGTGGACGTCCTGTCGAAGCTTGGTTCTACTCGCGCACAAGTACCAGCGGGAGTCTTCGTCCACAAGCTTCATGCGCCATCCATCTCGGAGCCGGCGCCCACGACCTCTGACCCAGCGCCTTCTCAAGCTGGCCAGGAGGTCATGATGATAGACGTGGACTGGCGACAACCCTTCATCGACTACATCCGCGAGCAGAAGGTTCCCACTGACAAGAACTTGGCCGAGCAAATCATCCGTCGGGCCAAGTCCTACGTACTAGTTGGAGACAAGCTTTGCAGGCGGGGTGCCACTTCTGGAGTACTCATGAAGTGCGTTCCCCGAGAAGAAGGCAAGGACATCTTGGAGGAGATCCACAAAGGCGTATGCGGCAACCACGCGTGTCCTCGTACGCTAGCCAGCAAGGTTTTCTGATGAGCTTTCTATTGGCCCACAACCTTGGGCGATGCTAAGGAACTCGTCAGAAGGTGCCAAGGGTGCCAGTACTTTGCCAAGCAACAACACGTCCCCGCCTACAAGCTAGTCACTATACCACCAACTTGGCCTTTCGCTTGCTAGGGGCTCGACATGATTGGGCCTCTCCCGACTGCGCCAGGAGGATTCAACAGAGTCTTGGTGGCCATCGACAAGTTCACCAAGTAGATTGAAGTCAAGCCAGTCACCTGCCCAAAGGCCGACAGGGTACTGGACTTCTTGGATGAACTCGTGCACCACTACGGACTACCCCACCGCATCATCATAGACCTGGGTTCCAACTTCAACAACCACCAGTTCTGGGAATACTGTGAGAACAGCGGGATCGACGTCTCGTATGTCTTAGTCGCCCATCCACGGGCCAACGGACAAGTCGAGCATGACAATGGGATGGTACTCGACGCTCTCAAGAAGCGACTACATGATGCTGCTAACACAAAAGAGGGCAAGTGGATCAAGGAACTACCCAATGCACTTTGGGGGCTTCGCACTCAACCCACCAAGCCAACAGGGCAGTCACCATACTTCCTGGTCTATGGCTCCGAGGCTATTCTACCTGCAGAAGTCATGTGGGATTCGCCGGCAGTAGAGCAGTACGACGAAGACATCTCTGAAGACAGCGGACGAGTTGATATCGATGGACTCGAAGAAGCTCGTTGTGCCGCCCTCGTCCAATCAGCAAGGTACCTTGAGGGTATCCGACGCTATCATGATCGCAATGTCAAGGAACGCTCCTTCAATGTTGGTGATCTAGTCCTCCGACGCATCCAGAACACGGAAGGACTACACAAGCTCATCTCGCCATGGGAAGGTCCCTTCTCGATCGCAAAGGCGACTGGACCAAGCTCGTACCGCCTCCAAACACTTGAAGGCGACAACATCAGCAACTCGTGGAACATCGACCAGCTCTGTCGATTCTACGCGTAGTCTCTCGACTACCCTGGAGGTCCAAGTCTATATGACTACTCCTGGGCTCTTCACCGTAAGCGGCCTCCGGGTCCAGGCACTAGTCTCCGAACTACTCTACTCCAAGATCCAGCGTCAACGGCTACTAACGGATCTCGGGCTGTTTAGAGCATCAAGGACTCTAGCAGCAGTCTACAAAGAGACCATGTACTCTTAGATCCAGTATCTAAAATGATGAATGAATTAACAGTAAAGCGGTTGAGTGCTAGTTTTGCAAAATTTCGTTACACCTAATTATTTTTTTTTACAAAATCATACAAAAATAAAAATAAAAAATCACTATGGTGGGTCCTATTGATTTTTTCTTTTTTGAATTACATATTTCATTTTCATGGGGCTCCTATAGGGCTACCACAAGGTGGATAAGGGTTGAAACTTTCAGCCTATCAAAGCCCATCTAAACATAATGTTTATTATTTTTCAACCATCCCAACTCATAACTATTAAATAAAAAAATGATTTTTCAAACAAAATGTTGAACCAACATTTTTCATAAAAAGTGGAACTAATATTTTTGGAAAATAGTTGCACCAACATTTGTTCAAAGAAAATATTGGATTCAACATTTTTCCAAAACGTTTCGCCAACATATTTTTTGTGAAAATGTTTATCAACATACTTCAAAAATATTTCAACATTTTTTTGAAAATAGTTGCACCGTCACCCAGCGGCGACCGATGAGCTCGCGCAGCCACGACCTACCTCGCACAGTGGTGGCGCGCGGGTCGGGCCGGCCGCGGCCATGTGCGGGCACAGAGGAGCTCAGTTGCAGGATCTAGGATACCGACTAGAGGGGGGTGAATAGGTAGTTTAAAATCTAAAAGCACAGCACTAGAGAAATTTAATTAGAACCACAAGAAGGATTAAACTTCTAGCTACTCTATTCCTATGTTGAAGGTGACAAGATAAAAATCAATCTCTAGAAAGTAATTGCTCAAAAAAATACTTGAAAGGAAATTGAGCAAAGAAATGCCAAGCACAAGAGATGGATTTTATCCCGTGGTGTCGATGACTTGCCGGTCACCCCAAATCCACGTTGAGGTGGATGCAATGTTCAACCACTCCTCTATCAAGGCACCGCTTGATCTTGAGCCGGTGAGAACCAAAGAACCACTCCACACCTTGATTCCACTAGAGTTGTTCTTCACCGCTCTGGTGAGGTGAGCACAAGACCTCTCACACCAATCTTCCAAGGCAACTTCACAATCTTCTTGAAGTGCTCAATGGAATCAGAGCTCCAAGCCGTCTAGGTGCCGGCAACCTCCAAGAGTAACAAATCAACCTGCTCGCTTGATCCACAATGATCAACACCTTGATGCAATGCACTAGATGCTCTCAATCTCACAAGGATGCAACCTCAAAGCAATGTGTGTGAGAGAGAGAGAGGAGAGGGAGAGCTCAACTATTGCAAATAGACCATTCAAAATGCCAAGAGGGGCTCTCCCATACCTAGCATGGTGTATTTATAACCTTTCCCTCGGATCTAGCCGTTATGTTTAAAACGGTTAAAAACACAGCTTTCACGGACCATCTGTGACCTTACCATGGATCGTCCGTGTTTCAATTCCAACGGTAAAACCCAAAGTCAACGTCTTGCCACCGCTGGAGCCCACAGACCGTCCGTCCAGCCCGGCTGACCCAACAATGTTTCTATAGGATTTTGAACTTAACACGGACCATCCGTATACACCTCACAGATCATCCGTCCGAAAATGATTTTTCTCGATAATTTTTGACGAAAAATCCCCACATATATTCAACAAGCACATGGGGCCATAGACCGTCCGTTCGAGGGGCACAGACTGTCCGTCCCAAACGCAGAAAACAACTTTTTCAAGGATTTTCAACGAATCATCTTTGAACATTCGAAACACCACTCATCTAAATGCAACACATGCAAGTTTTTGACCAAAGTGGCACTATAGAAGCGTCAAGCCAATGAAGTTGATCCCTCTTGATAGTACGACTATCTAGGCTATCAACCCAGTCATTTTTGATCCTCTAATCACCTTATGACTGGTAAAATGAAAAACCCTATATTATACCTTTGCCTTGAGCTCCCCATGGTAGAAGATATCCAAGCCAACACTAAGGTCACCATGAAGCTCAATTCAACTCTGGGACTAACCTATACTCATATTGTCAATGAAATTGTTAGTCCATTAAGATTGTCATTAATTACCAAAACACGAATTAGGGGCCTAGATGCCTTCATTGGCTGCGGCCATGCGTGGGCGGCGGTGGCGGTGGGGTGAGGAAGGAGGAGAGAAAGAGAGATTAGAGTTTAGTAGTTAGATCAGATGGCTGTGGTTGGTTGCACAAATCTTAAACACTAGGTGATACCCGCGTGTTGTTGCGGGAATTTCTACAATTTTGAAGATAAAATTTGTAAGTAGAAACACTAAAGTGATTGCATCACAACATTCTACTGCACCATTTGTATATGTTGTTTTCTTTTATTGTTTCATTGTTTACTATCTTTTCTTTTTACTTCCTTATAATATATGTTTCCATGAATTGATGGTTAATTATGTACGTGCCTCTGTGTCGTTGTGTAGTCTACTATCTAATTTGTGTATTATTTGTAGGATCAATGGCCCATATAAGGGGGTTGAATATGTGCCTTCTTTTCAATTTCTAAAGCATGAAGAAAACCTTAGCCTATCAACTAGTGTTGCCCATCTAAAAAGGATTTTCTCTACTACTAAGCACACTAACAAGAGTTTCCTTAGCAAATATCACACTTAGAGATATAGAACACCCTAGTCAAGATAAGAGACAAACAATCAACTAAAGAGTACTAGAGCAAGGAAACTTAAGTGCGGAAAAAGGTGTTGAATATAAATGCAAGTAAGTAGGGAGAGGCACAAGAGACAACCAGATTTTTTCCTGTGGTATCGAGAAGTTGATGCTTCCCCCTAATCCACGTTGGAGCACTCACTAAGAGTATTTCTCCCCCTCAAGTCACCAAGACTCAAGTGCTCACTAAGGGTACCCGTTCTCCATCTCCGGAATGGTGGGTCTCGAACCGTGTACACCAAGCTTTCTTGAGGCTCCCACAATCTCCAAGAGCTCACCAAGAACCCCAAAGCACCAAGACCGTCTAGGAGCCATCAAACTCCAAAAGTAACAAGCCCACACACCTTCACTTGACCTGAGCACTCAGTTAAGCCATGTATGCACCTTGAAACCCTTGATCACTAAGAAAGAGTCTCCTCAAACAAGAGGAAGAGAATCCCAAATGAGCAAGAACACAATCTCCTTCTCTCCTTGGCTGATGTAGATCTTCAGAGTGGCAAAGGCAGCTCAAGAGACGTAGGGGGTCATATTTATAGGCCTACCAAGGGTGGCTAGCCGTTGGAAAAGTTTCCCTGAAAAGTAGTACCATTGGATAAACCGATGGTCCCCCTTGCGCCAGCGTCGGATCATCCGGTCACCCACAGGCACTGAAATAGCCGTTGAACCAAGTGACCCAGTCAATGCACCTACGCTATGATCCGATGCACCATCGGTCTATTCGGTGCTGAAGAGCACCCACTCGGTGCAGTACTGTGTAGCTCAAACACAGGCGTCAGATGAACTGCTAAGGTGTCCATGAAGCGTCGGTTCATCCAGTGCTGAAGTAAAATTCTTGGTGCGTCTCTGTCCAATTTGAATGAGGGCGTCCGATGAACCGCATGTCAAGGCATTGGATAATCCGGTGCTGAAGCGTCTGAACTTCAATCCTTATTGTTACCAAACCCTAAGGCACCAGATGAACTGATGCTAGGGCTGTCAGTTCATCCGACGGTCACTTTTGAAATTTCCAGCCGCAGAACTCATCCGATGAATGTAGAAGTAAGGGCGTCGGTTCATCCGACGCTATGATGTGAATTTCAACTTATCCAATTCAAACACCTTTGAGTTTTTTGTTGATTCTTTTGCTTCCAATGTGTTTCCATGAGTACTTTGAGCTGTTGAGCATCTAAGGAACTTGAGTGTCCATATTTTCATGGCTTTTGGTGCATGGTCAAGCTAATAGTGCATGAACCCCTTTTAATAGTACGGTCAAACACTACAAACTAGCAATCCAAATGTCCTTCATCTCCTTGTGACACTTGGAACTAACAAATTCCTTAGCCTTGTAGCATGTGTCCATTAATCGTCCGTAATTTCAAATTGAGGGGTCTCTTTTCATTCAATACTTATGACAATAACGCAAGATATTATCCGCTACAAAACAACAGTTAGTCACAAACATAAGGTTGTTATTTATCACCAAAACACACCCTTACCAGAGGTGTGAAAGGGCCTAGATGATTACATTATTTGACATTCCCAAATACTGTCGAGTACTTTGGTTGCTATTTTTATATTAGACCTGGGTTTTTTACAACAATTAGACCTGGGTTAGTTTCACCCCCAACTTGTGAGTTGATGCTTTCTTATGTATGGTTATTTATTAGCTACCCATTAATTATTCTTAACTGGAGACCATGGCCATGCATTACTTTGTTGATCTGATCGTAGATTGGATTAGTTTCTATTCTTCACTTTATGAATTTGAAAGTTATGCTGTGAGCCACATGGTGTATCTATCTTCCTTTTTCTACTATGAGATTGTTACTCCATTATGTTTATTTCTTCAACATTTCATACACCATTTTAAGCAATTACTTGCCAAAGGTGCTAATCCGTGTGACCCACCTCGCAGGCATACGCGGATTCCCCTAATCAAACCCTTGTATGTGTCCCCTATAACAGCGCCGTTAAATTCCAACACTACCGCCCCCTTCCTCATCGCAAGGAGGTTGCGGCTGCCTTGTAACTCGATAAGAATCTCCCTGTTGAATTTGTGCAATTTGGTTGGCTTGTTCTTGGGGGTTTGGATTTGATTGATGTGGTCCTGACTCCTGAGATGTTGGTGTGGTAAGTTTCAGGCTGTGAGGAAGTACACGGGGATGGTGGAGGACTGCTGCTGCAAATATGAGATGGTGGACTTCATCAATGAGGAGGTCCTACATTCAATCCTGCAAGAGCTTGTCTGATCAAACTTTTCTGCACTACGGTTGCCTTTTAATTAGTTCAATGTTCATAAGGTCTGAAACATGACTAATTTTGTTTAATTAATAATAAATCATATATGCTGGATATAGGATCAAAGTGGTATTTGCTTGATCAGAATGTGAAAATGGTTGTACTTTATTTGGAGAATTTGACGCAAACAGCGCACATTCTAATCTCATCTAATGTCACTTGTTAGCTATCCTAGTTGGATGCTTGGTTCCAGCATCTCTTTTACGTTTTTTGCCATTCTATTCACATTCTTTTTTTGCGAGGGAAAAGAGCTTTTTATTACTCAGAAAACAGATTACATTCCCAAGCAATAATTTGCTCAACACGTACTGGGGCAGCGGAATGCCAAACCACAGAATAGCGACTACGCTTAGCCAATTGTGCGAGCTCGTGTGCTACTCAGTTATTCTCTCTTCCCTTATGGACGACTGTCCATTGAGGTAGCCTATTACCAGCTGTGACTGCCTCGTCAATGATGAATTTGAGTGAAGAGGGTTCCCCACTCCTCCTAGTCAGCATGGATGCGATGGTGCAATTGTCCGTCTCTAAAACGGCCCTCTGTGCACACCAATCCGTAGCTAGCTTCAAGCCTTCCCTGCAAGAGAGAGCTTCAGCTTCTTACACGTCCCTGAGGCCCTGGAGATCCTTCCATGCAGTCAACAGAACATCCCCTTGGTGGTTGCGGATCACAACTCCAAGACCTCCTTCCCCTGTGCTCTCGTCAAAAGCACCGTCGACATTGATCTTCACCCAATTTATCTGAGGCGCCTCCCACCGACCTTTCTCCTTGGCTGGGCGACCCTGCACACCTGCACTCAACGAGTCAAGCACTGGCGCCTTACCCCTCAGGTCTTCCTTCCCATCGTGTTGTCGGATACTGCACAGTTCATACCAATACTTCCGTAGAAAACTGACCGAGCCCTCCACCGAGAACTTGCTATTCTCATGTGTGATATCATTCGTCACCTGCCAAGCTCTCCATAATAGCAGTAAGACCCGTGCTCCCATGTCTGTTCCCAGCGCATCCAAGACGTGCAATAGGTTGTCTGGACCAATTTCACTGAACTGTAGTTCGTCCGGCAACTCCCAGAACTGCCTCATCGCTTCCCTCAGCGCCTTGGCATGGTTACACCGGATTAAAGCATGCGTACTCCCCCTCCGTGCCACATACTTCACAAGTGCTAACAGGAACTATGTGCCTACTAAATTTATTTGACTGTGAGGCCAAACCATTCTTCATCACCTTCCATCCAAAGATCAAAATTTTATGTGGCAGCGGTAAACTCCAGTACTTCTTCCAAATAGGCCTCCCCTATTGATTTCTTGAGCTAGATTGACCTCCACCTTTCTCCTCCTCCATGAGATCCTTCGCCACCTTGTATGCACTCCGGACCGAGAATAACCCATTCTTCTCATAGAACCAAGAAACAAAATCGTCGGCTGGGTTGGAAGGTAATCTGATGTTCAAAATGAGCTATGCATCGGGAGCTCTGAAATACTCCCGTACTACTTCTTCCTTCCATTCCATACAAGATTCATCAATTAGCTGAGATACCCATTTCAGGCGACACGGACGCCTCTTCCCAATTGGCCGCCTAGTCCTTCCCTGAGGAATCCACGGATCACGCCATATGCGAACAGAACTTCCTCTCCCAATTTGCCAGCATACACCCTATTTCAGTAGCTCCAGGCCATGTAAGATAGCTCTCCATGTGGGGGATTGGATTGTGGGAAAAGCCATATCCAACAACTCTCCATTTGGATAATACTTTGCCTTCAGGACCCTAGCGCACAGGTTATTTGGTCTTTCAATCGGTCTCCAAGCCTGTTTTGCCAACAAAGCTTGATTGAAAAGTCTCATGTCTCGGAAGCCTAACCCCCCCTGCTCTTGCTTGTTGTGAATTTGTCCCAAGCGATCCATTGTGTCTTCCTTTTAGCCACCGACTCACCCCACCAAAATCTCCTAATCATCCTTGTTAATGCTTCCTGTATTTTTCCCAGGAGCACAAAATGCTCATGATGTACACCGGCAGCACCTGTGCCACAGATTTAATAAGAGTGTCTTTCCCTACCGACGACAAATTTCGTTCATCCCAAGCACTACACCTCTTTGCCAGGCGGTCAGTTATATTCAGAAACTTCTCGACCTTCAGCCTCCCTTCGGGCGTCGGAAATCCCAAATGCTTGGCTTCGAAAGCAACCCGGTGAATATTTAATTTCTCTTTAACCCCCTCTATGACCGATTGTTCCTGGTTTTCATTAAACAAAATGGAGCATTTATCAAAATTAATCATCTAGCCTGTACCAATGCAATACTTGTCCAGGGCAGTTTTGATCGAGCTTGCTTGTTCTTCCGAGGCTCGAAAGAAAAGTAAACTATCATCTGCAAACAATAATTGTGTGATTTCCGGAGCACACCTACTTACTTTTACCCCCTGGATGGTTCTGTTAGATGCTTCATCCTGCAAAACTTTTGACAATCCATCAGCCACAAAAAGAAATAAATATGGTGACAAAGGATCACCTTGCCGTAGACCCCGTGTGGGTTGCATGGTATCCAATAGGACACCGTTGAAGCACACCGAGTAGCGAATAGTGGTAACGCGCTCCATTACCCACTTCACCCATCTCCGATGAAAGCCTAGCTTCACAAGAACCATTTCTAGGTAGTTCTAGTCCACACGATCGTACGCCTTAGCTAGATCCAATTTGTAAGCACAAAAATTAGTTCTATTTGTGTTATCCTGCTGAATGGCATGAATGCACTCAAAAGCAATTAGAGCATTATCTTTGATCAAACGGCCAGGGATAAAAGCACTCTGGCTTTCTAATATAATGCCATCAAGAATAGGGTGGAGCCTATTTACTAGACATTTAGTGACTATTTTATACACCACATTACACAAACTTATAGGTCTATACTGTTTCAAAGTTTCAGGGTGCTGCACCTTAGGAATTAAGACAATAGTCGTATCATTTACTCCCTCAGGCATGCGGCCATCCTCAAAAAAAACGTTTGATGGCGCTGACCACATCGTCTTTTAGAATCCCCCAGTTTCTTTGGAAAAACCTTGCTGGTAGCCCATCCGGCCCAGGCGCCTTTAAAGGTCCGATTTGAAACAAAGCATTGTCAATCTCCTCATCCGAGAAAGGTTTGAATAAATCATCATTAATAGCATCAGAAATACTAGTTTCAAAAAGATTTGTGACTACTGGTGGGTTAACGTTATCATCTTTAGCTTCTCTGTCAAGTACCCACTCTCCATTCTGCCGCTTCAGCTTTCTTATACGGTTCTTGCGTGCTCTCCATGCTGCCCTCTTGCGGAAAAACTTTCTGTTCCGATCACCCTCTCGCAGCCACACTATACGGGATCGCTGCAGCCACAACATTTCTTCCCTGTATAACATCTCATTCATGATACGAATAGTCTCTTTTATTTCCCCACTATCGGCACTACCAGCGTGCAGAGAAGCTAGCTTAGCTCGAAGATTTTCAAGCTCCTTTCTAACTGAGCCAAAGTGCGATTTACTCCAAACCTTTAAAGCAGATAAAGTGTTTTTCAAAGCCTTGCTAATAATCCCTAAGTCACCTTTAGTGTTTTCAGCCTCCCAAACCTGGTGGATCTCCTCGCCTAGCGAGGCCTCTCTCTCCCACATAATTTCATAATAAGATTGCTTACCACCTCGTGGAAGCACCTCCTCCTTCTGTACACGCAGCAAAAGGGGACAATGGTCAGAGCATGGGGACATGAGGTGTGTAACAGCAGCATCAAAGAAATGGTTGAGCCACTCTTGAGACGCGACACCCCTATCCAATCGAACCTTGACATTTCTACTCCCAGCTTTGTTATTATCATAAGTCCAAGGGACACCCGAAAAGCCCACATCCCGCAACTCACAGAAATCCAACATCTCCCTAAAATCAGCCATTTGTTTTTCCCCTCTTTTAGTTTCCGAAAAATGCTCATACTGCCACATAGCCTCGTTAAAATCCCCAATTACGATCCAAGGATCACTTGATCGAGATTTAAGACGTTGTAAAATCTCCCACATTCGGTGTCTATCTTCTACCCGTGGCTCACCTACACAAACGTCGCCCGCCAAGGATCAGACAAAGGGTCCTCACGGACAGACACATCAATATAGCGATCTTCAATAGATAAAAGATCGACCTGAATATTCTCATCCCAAAATAAAGCTAGCCCGCCACGCTTACCTCTACTATCAACTGCTAAACACCCTTTAAGACCAAACCTCCATCTCAAATTCTTAACTCTACTCTCACTAATCATAGTTTCATTGAGAAAAACAAAACGGGGGTGATACTGACGCACTAAGGCATCCAACTCTCGAACTGTATGGGGATTCCCCACTCCCCGACAGTTCCAAACCAAGGCATTCATTTCTCTTGACGGGCCTCGCCATGAGGACCCATCAGGTTTACATCCAAATTCATCTTGTCACCAAGGGCATTGCTGGACACCGGCGGGATTCCATTAGTAGCCACCTCCTGGTCCTTCATATTGATGTCCCCCGCCAGCTTTTGTTGGCTTCCCTCCATCTCCTTTTCCTTTGTCGACTGCTTCCGCCCTCCTTGCTACAATCCTATGAACGACTGCGCAATCCGTTCCAGATTAAGCACCTTCTTGTTTCTCTTTGATTTAGTGATTTCCTTCTGATTCCTACTGCGATCCAGAAACGAGCCATTTGCCTTCGTCTTTGTAGTACGAAGCCGGTCCTACACACTAAACGGTGCATTTAAGTCTGAACCTAGCGACACCTCGCTCGATCCATTATAGGAGTCCAGACTAGAGACTTTCTGTGGCTCTACAACAACTCCACTATCTCGGCTTACCACCGGTGAGTTGGCAGTACGGGGTCTCTTGCCCAAGGCCATCTTTTGCACATCCTGTGATAGGGCCTCCGCAACTGAGGTAGACATAGCTACCTTGGGCGTGCCTCCAAACCCGCTGCCAGCCCCATCCGCATGTCGCTGATCCCCCGAGCCTCTCCCATTCAACGCCAAAGGACCTTGACGGTTTGCATTCAGGGATGAAGAGCTTGTGTGGGAGAACACTCGATCCTTCTGCTCACCACTAAAATTAAGGCCCCTTTTGGCTGGTGAAGAGGTTGTATGGAAAGATAGAAGCCCGCCAGCACCTCTTTTGAAGGGGGAAGTGCGAAGCTCGATACCATACCTTTCACCCTCCTCATACAGATCCTCATAAGGACACTCATGATCAGCGTGCCCGATATGTCCACAAAGGAAACAAAAATGAGGAACACTCTCATATTTCACTACAAACTCCATAACTACCTTTCCTCAAACTTTGATGCTCACATGTGGCATCAGGGCCTTGCTTAGATCAAAATCAACACGAACTCTTTTGAAATCCCTTACTGCATCACCCACCTCCATCACACGCCCCACCTTCTCCCCCAGGGCCGTCACGAAGGCCTTGGTCATCATTGACACAAGAATATCATAGATGCGGATCCACAACGGGATAGATTCAATAGTCACCTTAGACAGTTTCGTAAGGCCATTATACTGCACCAAAATCACAACATCCCCTCTGAAGCTCCATGGACCACCGCGAATAGCAAAGCTCAGCGACTTATCAAATGAAAACTCAAGCAGATACTTGTTACTTCCAAGGTCCCTTGCCGTGCCATCCCCCCATATACTAAACAGATTGGAGAACAGAACTTTAACTGGGAAACTATGGGCTGAGTAACACCTAGCCACCGCAAACCATCCTCTGAGCAGACCTTCCTCAGAGTCGTGCTCTCCGAACACGAACTCCTCCTCATCACCCCCTCTGATTCCTCCTTAGCCCCTTCCCCACGGTCATGGATCACCAGCCTCCTGTCGCTGATCGTTCTCCCCTCCCCTGCAACTTCGCCCGCCTCCATGTGTGTCGACGCCTGCAACTCGCTTGCATTCTTGCTTTCCTCACCCTCCATCCCTTTCAAATCCTCCGCCATCGCTGGTTGCTGCTCCATTTCCAAGAGCGTCCCAGCCGCCTCTAGCAAGATCCTGCGCGAGACCGGACAGACCTCGGGACTTTGGCTTCAGGTGGGTAACCTCCTCACTGGAGATCCCTGGTCACCCCCACCGCTGAACCAAGATCGAGAACAGGACGCACAGGAGAAACAGTAGCGCTGACAAAGAAGGACAACACATTGACAAAACCCTAGAGTCGCGGGTTGCGACTTATGAACCTCTCCACGAAACCCTCCCGAGATAACTGGGTACCGCTTCATGACTTGATGACCGTACAAACTCAGATAATGCACCATCAGATGCCCATCTACGGTCTGTGTAGGGACGATCCACAAAGCCTTAGAAAGGCCCACCATCAGGCCGGGGGTACCTATGCCGCTAGCTGCCACGACCCGTGCGCTTGGCATCGCTCCGCCGCCGACGACCACCGCTGATCCAGAGCACCAGGGAAACACCATAGGAGCCAAACCCCAGGTCCCCTTGTTCACACAATTCAAAAAGACGACCAAAACCCGGTGAGATCCGCCGCCACCACATGGATGCCCTTGACGCCCTCGAAGCCCACTGCTGCGCGCAACAGCAAGGGTTTGCTGTCGTCCTCTTTCCTCGGAGGTAGCCGGCAGACCAGACCTTCATCGCGCAACTGAGGGAGGATACCCCCAGCCTGTGCCATTACTGCGGCCAGAGTCCCCAAAGGACCCGGCGCCACCCTAGGGGCGCCCAGGGCACCCCCATCTCCATGCGTCGCGAGCGCCCCCGCGCCGCTTCCGCCACGCGTTTCGCTCGCCGATGCCCATCTCCCGCCGACCAGCTTCGTTAGGAAACGCCTGAGAGGCATCTCGCAAGCCCTTCGCCGGAGAATCACCATGCAACCGCGATCACCCGCCCGCCGCCAATCGCCCCCTCCGTCAATTCCGGAACGCTACAAGTTGGATCACATTCTATTCACATTCCTTTCGCTGCCTACTACTCCTAAAAAGAATGAAGTGGAGAACAAAACTCAGTACGTCTTTTACTCCTCTTGCGTGGCTCTGCCACCCACGGTCTGTCAATTTTTGCGCTTGTCCATTTTTACCCCCGCACTCCCGACGTGCCTAAAAAAAGACGCGCCCTCTGCCTTCCCAATCCGCAGCGCCCCCCCACGATCTCTCCCCATCCGCGGCGCCTCCTCCACGGCCTTGCCTCCACCGCCTACTCAACTGCATCCGGCACACCCTCCGCCTCCGCCTCCGATCTGAATAGATCTCCCTCGCCACTGAGGCAACACCGCCGCCGCACGCAGCACCGTCAGGTTGACTCCGCCGCCACACTAATCCGGGTCAATGTCGCCACCGCTCCTCTCCACCCGCCGTTCGTGGATGCCGCCGTTCGTGGACTCCGCCGGCACCTGTAGACACCGCCGCTCCTCTCCTCCCACCGTCCGTGGACGTTGCCGTGATATCTCCTGTGGACTCCGCTGGGGTCTATGGATGCTGCCACCGCCGTCTCCCGTGAAAACTGTCCTATGGCGAATTGTTGTACGTTGATGGCCGATTGGATTTGGCTGAAGCTGCTGCCCTCTATCCGGTGAAAACTTGGTATGAAATGTACCTCCTAATCATCAATTTTGTTTCAATCAGGAAGTGTAGGTGCGGTAGTTGTGAAGGGAATCATATTGCAGTGCAGCAGTGGCATCAAGGAGTAGAAAATTTAATCACACTATTGGGTATTCCGATAGTTATGGACAACTAAAGAATTATGGTCTAGCAAGGTCAGAAAATCTCTGTCCTCCCTCTCCATTCTCCAATCGACAGTGCCTTCACTTCAGATGTGGTTTCAATTATTAAATGACTTTTGATTGCAGGAATTATTCATAAGAAAGATAATTTATTTGCAGGGAGCATGAACGTTCTGGCTATTTTCTTTCTGAAATGTTGACTAATAACCTTGGTGTGTGGGATTGCATGAGATTAGAGTTCTAGGCTGCACTACTGAAAGCTCCTATGGTGACTCGTTATGTTTGGTTTTTTAAATTGAACTAACAAGAGATTTGTGTTCATATATTAATAGAAAAGAGTGCTATATGTGTAACGTGGTGGACGCCATTTGGGGGGAAATGTATAGGCTGATGTGTGTACTTTGTACATGCGACCTAGATGATTCTACTTGCTTGAAGTTTTGTTCGATTCAACTCCATGTTATAATTGTTTGATGAGAGATAAATTTTCATTGAGCATTAGAATGAGAAAGGTGGCGATTAGGATATCATATACCTTCACCTTCAGGGTTTTTATGAATGTATGCTTTTTGTATGCCATATCCAAGTGTAGTTTCTTTTTTTCTGAAAGGACCAAGTGTAGCTTCTGATTGGCAGTTATTTTGAGGATATGTTTGCTACAGATGCTTTGCGCTCATCGAACAAAACTTATTCTATCCAAGTCGGTTAAAGTTTTTGCTCTTGTCCAGCATCATAATGGTTGTAATTTGAGTAATTTGTGTTTGATCTATTCTTTCCAGAAATTTGTAAAAGCTAAGGTGAAAAGCGATAATAATAAGCATGTGCAACCACCTTGAGAGAAGAGGTAAAGATAAACTGGTTTGTTTCGGTATAGTTCCGTGTAGATAAGAGTTTGCATTTCAATCTATATGAGTTTCCAAATGATTTCAGTGAGCATGGTGTTTTTAGTCATTTGCATGCATTGTGCTGAACTAACAGTTGGATCCATGTATGGTTGCAACGGTGACCGCACGCCTAATGATATTTTTATGCACGTGCAAGATTTTCTGATACCTTTTTGTTTTGAGTTATTTTCTACAGAATGTTCACCACACAGGTCAGCCAAGGCATGTTGAGGAACATGAGGACATTGTCACAGGCCCGTCCCAGGGCACATGCAGAACGTGCGACTGAACAGCCCCCCCCCCCCCCCCACCCCAGCTGCAAGGGGGCTCCAAATTTGATCAAGCTTAGTTTTCAATAAATATTTTCACCTTTAGTTTTATTAACTGTTGCAGGCAAACAACTTTTGATCAGGAATAAGTTAGTCATCACTTTGAATCATTCTCTCGGACACGGTGATCGATTCGTATTCCTCTCACGGCGGCCGTGCTTTTACAGCGTCCCTTGGCCCCTTGCCGCACATCGCTAGAATCGCAGGACCCAACAGCAACACCAGCCATTAGTGAAGCAGCATCGCCATTAGGCTTAGGCATCTGAGATTACTAGGTCAAGTCCATGTGCGTCCAAGCCACACTACACCAATTCGAAGCCCAATTTAGATTAGATTTTTATTTTTCTCCATATCATAATTAGTAGTATACGTGTACAAGTGCACCCATGGATCTTTTTTGTGACATGAAAAACTATATGGATTCAAATTAAAGTTAGAAAATGTTATTTTAGCCTTAAAAATGTATAAAGAAAAAATGATAGATGCTTTAATTGATGTATTAATTTTTAATTTCACATCTTCATTTAGAATTTTGTACACGGCCTCCAAATACTCCGGGACGGCCCTGCATTGTCATGACTAGCACCCCAGATGAGCATCTTAAAGATGAGCATCTTAAACATCGCATGTCCACTAACTGGGAAGTTGGTTATTGAGTTGGCATATCCACTTCGCTGGTATGTGTATACTTTTTTTTATCCATTGCAACATTCTACAATCAAAAGTTGAGTGACGCATTATTCATCCTTATAAAAATTGATTGATGGGCGCCCCAAATGCGCATCTTTGTGCATCACACATTTAGTGTGCACACTACTGGGTGAGTTCGAGTCATCTTCCCAGTAACCGAGTGATCGTAGGAGTTGAAACACAGCTTCTGCTCTTGTGAACTGTACCAATAATGGTTTTACAACCTACTACCAATACTGCTTTTACAACCTACTCTGCCGCTGGTAAGTAATTATGCTATCCGAGAAATTTGAGTTATTGTGTGTATTGATATGGCAAAAGTTTTTTTTAGATTTTTGCATCTGTCCTGAACATACAGTGGTGGAGAGTCCGGTACTTTCCTCAACTGATGAAGCAGGAGGCTTCCTGCAATTTTGCTAGGCAGTCTTCTAGCAAGGAGTCAGGCAAAAACATTTATATAGTCTTTTTGATAGTTCTTCTACTCATTTCAGCTAAGTGTGCTGTATCACTTCATTGATGACTCAAATGAGATGAGTGATGAAAGCATTCTTAACTTTTGTTTTTTGGACTACAATGTAGCATCCTGTCATTTGTCTATTCGCTTACTGACTGCTACTCCCTCCGTCCTAAAAAGAATGTCATTCTAGAAATTTTAGGACAGATTATTAAGTAGGTGAAATGAAATCGATTGCCCCTATTTATTTGCCATATTAGGTGATAATTGATTGTTGCATGTCTACATGCACATGCACACATGCCTAATTAAGCAAAACGTCATTCTTTTTGGAACAAATTTTGAATCTTAAAACATCATTCTTTTGGGGCGGAGGGAGTACATTACTTGCTAAGACAACCATCTAATACAAGAAATATCAAATGAATAGTTCTATACACATGGAAGAATATTAGGTATATTTATAATTTTGCACCATGAACACAATGAGGTCTAGCGGGCTTTAGTTTACCGATATATTGTTGAGGTTCGAGTGTGACCGAATTAAGATAAATGTGTATGCAGGTTTCATCTACATATGTATCTGGTTCGGTCCGGGTTCAGGTGATTCCTTTGTATCTTGGACTTTAAAAGTGGTCTTACTAGCCAGTTGAATGGATGGTGATAGTTCTGCCGATCTCTTATATAGAGAAACGCGACACATCTCTGTAACGTAATGACATAAGTAGCTTTGTTTAATACAGTAATTACATTTTTGAAATCTATTTTTATCATCAGTGTTTATCGTCATACTATTTTTTATTTTGTTGGATGCTTTGCATGCTGTAATATAAATACTTTGTAGCCCATAGCAACGCACGAGCACATTCCTAGTAGGAGCTTATAGTTTAGGAAACTTGCAGTTGCAGCAGATAATAGTATCGATCTTTGTTGTTACTCCTGCTGTAAAGCTATGTTTATTGGAATAGCGGAATTAATTGGTGTGGATACTGTGTTTTTTTTAAATTGAACTTTCAACCAAAACACGGATACGTCTAAGCAGTAGCGTATCCGTGTTGGAAACGGATAAGGGCCAGAATACGTATCCAGTTTTTAGATGGGTCGAAAACTCTGAATTGAAAACGTTTCGGCCCAGCCCATCTAATAGTCCCTACCATCCCGATGGATCCCGCCCTCGGCCCTCCCCTCCCAGGTCCCAGCGCAGTCACGCACGCGCACGCACACGCACACGCACACGCAGCCGCCGCCTCCAGCTCCCGACTGGGCGCCTGCACCACGCGGCGCCCGTGTCCGCCGCCCGCCGCCCGCCGGCGACGAGCAGCGCGCGCGCAGGGAGCCCCCCTCCCCCCCGTGACGGCGACGAAGTGCTGCGCCCGGCGTCCCCCGCGACGGCAACGAGCAGCCGCAGGCGTCGAGCCCCTGCGACGGCAACGAGGAGCCCCTGCGACGGGGACGAGCAGCCGCAGGCGTCGAGCAGCCACTCGCACAGGAAGGCTCCCGTGACAGCGACGAAGTGCTGCGCCCGGCGTCCCCCACGACGGCAACGAGGAGCCCCTGCTATGGCGACTGCGCCGTGCCTCGTGCCCCCAGCTGAGGTGAGTTCACCTCCCTCACCAATCCAATATAGAGCTGAGCTAGTGCACCCTATTAATTTTGTTCAATGTTCATTGTCCAGATCGTATGGCATCTTCAAATTTGAGTAGTGCAGCTAGTGCTAGTGCTAGTCGAAGTGTGGGATCTGGAGCCAGAGAAACAACTGAGTGTAACACACCTTAAATGTCTCTTGTTGAACTTGAACATCTATTTTTGCAATTTAATATAAATTGTTATTTATTTTTTTCGAATCGAGGGATGGCCCCCAATTCCATTACTGAAATGGAAATACCATGGAGTTTCTTACCCAGACTCAGACGAGAGAGATAATGCAGTAGCAGACTAATGATCTACCTAACCTGACTCAAGCTAAGCAGATCCTCAAAAGGGCTCCCCTAGGATTCCCAGGGGGAGGGAAGAGTACATGTCTCTCGCCGAGATCAAGGATTAGCTTGTTATTTATTTATTTAAAATTGTTAAAACATATTCACACGTATCTGTATCCGTGCTGCTTATGCAGTCATGTTTGCTTTTGAAATTGCACATTACTGTGAATCACTTAAAGTTTCACGCTTCTTTAAAAGAGAAGATATCAACTGAATAAAGTGGCATCCTTTTGTGAATTACTAGCATTATTGCAGTCATGTTTTCTTGTGACTTCAATTGATTGAACTTCTTCTCACTATGTTTTACTTACAAGTTACAATGCACTTAAATCACATCAGAGACTAGGAGTGGTTGCTAATGATAACATTTAAGCTGATGGTTGCTAATTACTTCTTTTTTTGAATTTCTCTGGTCTACACTTGTGCTATCAGTTTGACGGGAGGAACAAAGAAGTGGCTGCATTTTTTCCCAATCTACTTCGACTGATCCGCCTGCATGGCGACACGATCGTTGGGATTATTTGTCAGGAGGGGATGCAAGCATCCTACTCAGGTGTGCACAATGTCTTTACGACTTTGTTCTGATCCAAAATAGATTGGCTATGTCTGTACAGGGAGCTAACTTGGGCTACAAAGTATACAGATGCATTTATATTCACCTCTTCATGGTGCAATTTAATTGATGCTGTGCATAGAGATTTCAGATCAACTGAAATTTCAAAACAAACTAAAGCTGCTGTTTCTTTTGGCATCATAATTTCACTCTCTGCTCTCGATAAGTCCACTTTCTACATCATAGTTTATTGCAGATACCTTTCATTTCTGTATAGAAAAGGATGCTGCAAATGGGCAATCAAAGAGACTGTTTATTTAAAAAATCATCGTGAAAGTTGTTTTTAAGTTCATGTTATTGCTTTAAATGATCTCTTGTAGCAGAGTAGCACACATATACAATAACCATGAAGAGAAACCAAATGCATAGGACAATATCCTTATTCATTGGATTAAGATTGGAACCTCCCTGTTTCTGTTGAGGCCGACAGTGAACCGCGGATGGTCTGGCGGACGGTCCGCGAGTCACCTGTAGCGGCGGCTGAAACAGTTAGGCTTTTGGTTGTTACCCTTACTTATTGATATCAATGCTTATGGCAGTGGTGGGCGTGTCAAGCCCGCAAAAGGCAGTGGCTGGAGCTGGAACGCGACTGCAACATGGCAATGAAGGCGCTGGCGCGCGTGGGGGATGTCGATCAGGTGGTCGATCTCTTCGCTGAGCTCATGCTCTCCGCTTCAAGCGCCGGCGTAGTGCCTAGCATACTCTGCTACAATACGCTCCTCAACGCGCTCGTGGAGGATGGCCGTGCGGCAGACACCCGTAGAGTATTCGATGAAATGCTCGCACTGGGTGTGGTGCCCAACGTGTCATCCTTCAACATCCTTGTCAAGCTGTATGCATGGCGGACAGTGGAGTTCCATCTTGCGTACAAGGAGATCCATGGGATGCGGGGGCACAACCTGGAGCCTGACGTTGGCACCTACTCCACGCTCGTCACAGGGCTGTGCCAGGTGGGGAAGCTTGATGAAGCATGGGGCGTGCTTGATTGGATGTTGCAGGAAGGGTGTTGTCCGATGGTGCACACGTATACACCCATTGTTCAGGGTTATTGTCGTGAAGGCCGTATTGAGGAGGCTAGGAAGCTGATTGACTTTATGGAGGATTCTGGTTGTCCTCCCAATGCTGTCACTTACAATGTTCTGATTAGGGCACTATGTGATGATGCCAGATTTGATGAAGTCAAGCAGGTGTTAGCAGAGATTAAAATGAAGGGCCAGAAGCCCAATACAGTTACCTATAATATATATATGGATGCTCTTAGCAAACATGGAATGGCTAAGGAAGCACTTCAGCAGTTCGAGGACATGCAAGGTGAAGGGTTGTATCCTACAGCTTTTACTTTGAGTATTATTTTAAATTGCCTTTGCTGTAACTCGAGGTTTTCACAAGCCATTTCCTTACTGGCGAGGAGCACAGAGTTAAATTGGTGTGCTGCTGTTGTTGCATACAACACTGTGATGAGCAGACTATGTGACACTGACAGATGCTCAGCTGTTCTGGAGCTCTTGGTAGACATGATCAAGAAAGGTATCATGCCAAACACACGTACGTATAACATTTTGATTCAGAGTCTCTGCATGGACAAGAAGCTTTCTGTAGCCAAGAATCTGGTCTATAATCAAAGGTTTCATGCAAATGTTGTGACCTACAATACACTCATCCATTGGTTTTACTACAGTGGAATGGTTAGTGAGGCGGAGTACTTGTTTGCATATATGACAAATGTAGCGAATATTGCTCCAGATGAAGTCACTTATGCCATAATGATTGATGGATTATGCAGACAAGGAAAATTTGATCTGGCTACTGATTGTTTCAAAGAATCTCTCAAGAATAGATTGTCAAAGGGTCTTCTTACTAACCTTATAAACAAGCTTGCTCGCAGTAATAGAATTGGGAACATCCTTGTTGCATTCGAAGAAATTGAAAGACAAGGTTTTGTCCGTGATTACATGATATTTTCCGATACAGTTAGATCATTCTGTAGAGTTGGTTTTCGTCAGCACACAAATATTTTTGACCTGCAATTTCTTCTTGATGGAATGTTTGGGCCTGGCAAGGAAGTATATCCAGCCCATAGTGGTCGAGGAAAGAGATAAATGACCATAGGCAAGATGGAAACCGGTAAAAACCTCTTCCAAATTTGTTGTCAAATACTCCCTCCGTATTAAAATATTTGTCACCATTGACTTTTTTCTACAACTTCGACCATTCGTCTTATTCAAAAAATTGTTGTAAATATGTAAAAGGGTAAGTCAAGCTTAAAATACCTATAATAGTAAAGCATGTAGCAAACAAAATAGATGTTACTTGCATAATTTTTTTTGAATAATATGAATGATCAAAGTTGCAAGAAAAAATCAACAACAACAAATATTTTGATACGAAGGGAGTACATCTTAGTATCTGACTAGCGCTAAATGCTTCCAGATGGATTCAACATTTATTTGTCCTACAATAACGTACAGTTCTGTTTCTGACAGACATTTCTGAGCAATATTAGCTAATTGTCAGTGCTCAGTGCCTACTATTTGCACTGAACATTAATTATATATGGGTTAACTTCTGCTGTTACGTTCTGTAGATTGGGAAAGGTTCAAGAGGAGATGTTACTATATTGCCTACTCTTGTTGTGAACAACCGACAATATTGAGGTAAGTATTTCACAGGAATTATTACAAGCTTTTACATTGACCCTGTATGATTTTAACCTGGAAAAGGATACAGGGAAGCTTCAGTACAAAGATGTAGGCATTCATCATTACCAAAGACCATTGAAACGGCAGGTATGAAATTTTCCAATTTAACAATTTTCAAGGACGTCAATCATTATACATATGCCAATATAGGACTTCATAATACAAAAGCAAATTAATCAATTTATCATCATAATCTTGTTAATGAACTTGTGTTTACAAAGTAAGCAGCTAACAAACATTTTAGAAACGACTAATATGCCTAAATAATTATTAACTATAAATAATGATTGAATATGGCCTATGATAAGCAAACAGTATGTGCTGAATTTGCTTTGAGATGAGCAGCGTGAGCCCCGTGCCGGCCTGCTTGGCTTGGAGCCAGTTAAAAACCTTGTTTGCTTGTTGGGCTCTGTCACCATGGCCCAACACCGAAGTCATAAATTGGCCTGAAGAGAAATTAGTCCGAACACATTTTTTACCGGGTCCGAAGACAATATATGTATAAAAAGTATATCTATTTTAATTTATGTAATAAGTGTCAGATTTCATATATTGAAATAACGTCATGTAAAGTTATATAACAATAGTAAATAACAACTAATGTGTAGTGACTTCGAATGTAAAATTTTCCATGATAGATATATTGAATATTGATTGGTTGCACCATGATACAAAAGTAGACTGATAAATTTATCTGCAAGGCCTTGTTGGTGAGCACAACCATATGCATTTTAACAAGTAAATGATAAACAAATATTTGGGCATAAGTATCCATAAAAAATGATGGACAAAGATGCTTATGAATGCAGGTATGCATTAGAATATGAGGCTTTTTGGCAACGCTTTGCACAATTGATGTTTGTGACAAGCTAGCAACAACAATTCAATTGTGAGAAAACGATTTGCCTGCTACAGAGGATGGTAACTTTATGTACATCCGAAGATTGAAACTCAGATCATACCCCAGCGGACAAACCATGTTGCATTGATTTTAGACCTGGGCCGACGAGTTAAAACCAGCTTTTGAACTGTGTGCCTTTAACATAAAGAAAAGATAAACTTAAAAAAACATAAAGAAAAGATTGGAGATAAGTATGGTGCACCTGCAACTAGGGCCACCCCATCCGTGGTCAATACAAAGATTTTAATATTGAATGATGATGAAGCGATTCTTTTATAACACAGCTGTTTCACTTACAGAATAATACATCAAAATATGCTTTTCATCTACATTTTCAATTCTTGCGATTGGAGGTGCTTCTGGAAGTTATGATAGCTGCTACCTGTAGGTTTTCTTAGTTCCAATCATGGTTTCAAAGGCGATAAGGCGTCCTTGAAAATCTGGGCACGCCTTATCGCTTAGGCGACAAGGTGGCCAGTTTTCCAAGGCGAGACGCCTAGGCGTCGCCGGCGACACCTTTGAAACTATGGTTCCAATTGATAGAGTTCAACAAAGATGCCTTTACTTTGTATAGTAAATGTTCAGAGTTTGACAGTTGACCTTGGCAAGGGCTCAGTGAGTCTGAGATATATGGTTATTACGTTGTTCCTGGCATTTGTCCAACAATCTTTATATCTTTGTTGTTAGCTTGGGATTATGGGTCCTGCTACTTGACCCTTGTTTTTTGTCTATCAGATTATGGGTCCTGCTACTTTATGTTGCAATTAGAATATGCTTGTTCCCTATTGGCAGCCCTTCTTTAATCTGTCAGATTACTAGAATTGTATGTTTTTGGTTTTCTAGATAACAAGAACATATAGTATAGAGGCTTAGCAATTAGAATGTGTGTGCTTGCTGGGCCCGCTATCTTTAATGCTTGGTTAAAAATAGAATATGAAGTTTTCTAGAAAAAAGTGCAGTAAATCCCACTTTTGCAGAAGTTACCCAGTATTTTATTTTGACTTAGTTGTGCCTTTGCAATTTTATTGGTACTAGCTGCATCTATTTTAGCTAGGTGGATAATTAGGTTTCAGAGACATGGTCAGCTATGTGACTTTATAATGGATGTAGACCATGCAGTCTAGATACAATTGATGGGGATGCATTGCTTCTGCATTTCCCATGGCTATTTTTTTAGCTCTTCTCTTTTTAGCCCAAATAGCCCAAAAGGAGCCAAACATATAAGCTATTTCAGAGCTATTTGCAACTAACCCACTCTAAAAAATTATCCCCCCAAGAGGTGCCAATTGGAGCTATTTTAAGTGAAGCCCAAATAGCTTTTTTTACTAGTTCTCCAAACACCCCCATAGTAGATATGCATCAAGGTTAAGATGGAGGAACAATTTGCTTTGTGCTAGAAACTAATGTCATGTACAAGTGGCATAAGCAGTATTTTCTTTTATTGTAATCAATGAAAAACTCATATGTTCCTTTTTTTTTCAGCACCAAGGACACTGGGCAACAGCTACTCAGTTTCAACGTTGGTTGGGTTAAGTGATAAAATGTACTTATCTTTTGGGCGGTAAGTATTAAGTTGTTTACTCATTTTCAACAAGCTAATATCTATACAAATATATGTGTGTGAAATGCCATGAGAATTGTTGTAGATACATTTAGTAATTTGGCAATAATATCCTGTGCGCTGCAGTATGCCCCCTCCCCTTCTGAGTACGTGACCAAGAAATGGTTATGTGTAATCTGCTGGTGTCAATTAATGCAATAAAAAAAGTGTTCCGAAGCAGGTAAATTCTGGGCTCTCATGACATTCAAAGTTTGTAGCCTGCCCTCATTATAGTTTTGGACGACAGATATTTTCTTGGTTGTCCATAAGTATTAAGTTGCATGCACCAACCAGTTCAACTCAAAAGCTTAAGCTGATGAAGAAAGGTGGGCAATTCACTTATACTCCAACACTCCCCCTCACCTGCACGCTCCCCCAGGCCGCATACGTGGATATTGGAGTGGGGCTGTCATTATTTTAATTAACGCGCCCTCCAGGATTCGAACTCGAGACCTCTGATACCATATTAAGTTGCATGCACCAACCAGTTCAACCCAAAAGCTTAAGCTGACGAGGAAAGGAGGTGGGTAATTCACTTATACTCCAACAATAAGTAGTCATTTTGTAGATAAGGTCATAAGGAATTATGCAAGGTTGTGCTCTTCATCATCAGGCAAGTGAAACAATAGATGTTGCTCCATGATTCATCAAGGCCCTCATGAATTGTCTGATCTTTTATCTGGTATATGATTGGATTAGAAGCTTTTTAATTAGTGGTTACTAATCCAAGTTGCTCTAGTGTGGATGTTATTATGATTGAAAAAGTTTACTGGCATTTCTTTACTCCAATCATAAATGATTAATGTGTTTCTGTGAAGCAAAATGAACCAGAACAATTGCTGTTGTCTGGAGGTGTCCTATGAGAGGAAAATGTTCCGATCTAAGGCAACATGCATGCATCAAGGACTCTCCTGCCCTGATTAAAAAATACAGATGAATCACTATTTGTTTGGAGATACATATCTTCTTAATTTCTATTATCTTGATTGCTTATGCAGTTTTTTTAACTCATGACAAATATATGGTCATATGATCTGAATTTATATTGAGTAAATTATTCTTTTTTCATTGAAATATCCAATTTCTAATTTTATTTTCTTCTCTGAGTTGTTAACTTGGAAGTGGTGGCTGTTTATCATTCTTTATTCTGTGCAACTTGGAAATGACAATTATGAGTTGTCAGATAATCTATCACATTTTGCAAATATAACACTACCCTACTCTCTAACTTTGCATGCTTCTGCTTTTTTGCTTTCAGATTATCAGATTATTACAAAAAGGTTCCAAATCATTCGAGGAAGCGAATGCGGTTAGATTCACTGAAGGGAATGGAACGTCGGGTGGTATTTGGGAGACTAAAACTTTCAGGCAGCTACTTGTGTTACTGTTGATACCAAAAGCTGCACAGGTTTGACTCATCCTCACTACCTGTGTGGCCTCATTTGCATCCTTCTGTGTGATATTCCAATATGATGCTTGAGTTGTGGCAAGTCTTTCCTAGACACTTGACACTTGTTATCCTGTATTGTGTGCATCTAAAAGTCCCACTTGCTCTTAATATAGAAGAATTAGGTATTCACTAGGAAATATGCCCATGCACAGGAGGGGAAAAACATCACACATCTCAATACACATGGCACAAAATTTGGATTATAATTTGATTTTGTTGTCAATTTTAAATTATGTCATTACCAAATTGAATTGCTGTTTTTTATATAAATTTTCTCCTTTTTATCTTTGTTGTTTGTTTCTTTCATAACATGTGTTATTTTCTTACCACTTGGTACAAATTTGAAATGAATAACAAAGACTCAACTACCCAAATAGGACCTCTTACCCAGTTAACTGCATTTTTGTGTCAAGCAAATTTGCAGCCGATGGAGCAAAAGTTTGAACAACTACACTAAGCAATTCCTGTTAGCATTTAGGAAGCTACCCAATAAGGGTGCCAGTGCTAGAACCCTAAGCAACACTGATACGTGATGAGTCCAGCTTGGTGGTGTTGGATGAAAAGCCTAACACACCGATCCGGATTCCCCGAATCCTGCAATCTTAGCACTGACAGCCGAAGGCCCGACGCACCAGTTCGGCCTCAGGCCCCCACACGGCCTACGCCTCGGCAACATTAGCATCGCACTCCAGCGCACCCCCTCGTGGAAAGGACCAATCTCCCTAAAAGACTAGTCCAATACGGGAAGAGTGTCTCCTTTTTAAGATGACTTCATCCTCCCAAGCTAAGGTGGGATAATTCCGACGTGCATGATTGCCGCCTACTCTGTCTGGCTAAACCCTGCTCCCGCTGGGCCACAACTGACAGCCGAAAGCCCGATGCACCGGTTCGGCCTCAGGCCCACACGACCTGCACCTCGACAACCTTAACACTGCACTCCGGCACATCCCCTCGGGGAAAGGCCCGGTCTCCCTAAAAGACTAGTCCAATAGGGGAAGGATGACTCTCTTTTAAGGTGGCTTCCTCATCCCAAACTAAACAAGGTGGGATAATTCAGACGTGCACGGATGCCGCCTACACTACCGTGCGCCTGGCCAAACCATGCTCCATGGTTGCTGTATGCAGTATGCACTGTCGTGCTCCTGGCCAAACCATGCTCTCGCTGGGCCACGACTGCTGCCTACGATGTCCTCATCAATACTGATACGAAGGATACAAATACGTGGATATGGCAATTTCCCAAACAACCCGCTACACGGATACATTTCAACTTTCTCTAATAAATAAACAACAGTGCATATTAAATTGCAAAATAGATTTTCCAGCTCAACATAGATACATTTAAGGTCTATTACACTGAGAATAGCATGTTCTAATTTAGGGGAAAAAAGGCAGTAGCAAACTAGCAATATGCTCTAATCAGTAACCAGTTAACACTAATCAGTGTTTCAGTTGCAACTCTAGATCTCCAATGTGGTGCTACTAAATAAGAACAGGGAATGGGGAGATCGAAACTCACCCAAGCAGTACTAGGCTAGCAGCTAACCAGGTAGCAAGGCCTCGTTGTAGAATTGTAGGAGGCCGGGTAGGCACAGCTCCGTTGCAGGCTGTGGAGCGGCTCCTCGAGTCCTCGTCGCCACCACGCGGGGGTTCCCTGCTGCGCCCGCGGGTAGTCGTCGCCGACGAGGGAGGAGACTGGTCCGACGGCCACAGGTGGCAGCGCTCTCCCACCTGAGTCGCAGCATGGGGGAGTCAGGAGGCGGAGCTGGCTGCGCCGTCTGCGTGTGGACGAGATCATATGGGTGGGATGGTAGGGCAACATATGGGTGTTAAGATGGGCTGTGTTCTGGTCGGCAAGGTGTATACACACCCGAACAAACGTGGCGGCTGATGCAGAGCAAGTTCGATGCGCCCCGTAGGCTCGGCGCGGGTGCGCGACTCTCCAGCTAGATAGGCTCAAGCAGTTTGTAATCTTTATTTGTTAGCTCGGATTAGGGAAATCATTTAGGATTGGCTAGGGTGCTGGGATATATAAGCCCAAACGTTGTCATCAATAAAACTTAAGTTGGAGATTAATCTAACCTCTCCCGCCTCCCCTTGTTCATTCGAGACGCCGGCGGCAGCACGGCGTCTCGCCACCCTCGCCGTCGGGAGCCAAAGCCTTGGCCTCCCGTAGCTCACAGCTACTTCCTGTGCAACATTCCAAGTCCTGACAACAGGATTGCCAGACCTCATGTCCTCGGCACAGAGTACAGCCATGTCCTCCACCCCGCCGCTGCCGTCCTCTACGGCAAATCCACCAGCCTCCGACGTGCTGGCGATGTCCGGGGTGCCGGCCTTGTCTAGGGATGGCAATGGGTGGGTGTGGGTCGGGTGTAGCAAAATCACACCCACACCCACACCCGACAAAGACATTCACACCCGCACCCATCATGCTAAAGGGTGGATTTTCACACCCACACCCACACCCTCGGGTCACCCGCCGGGTGCTGGGCGCCTGTTGGGTCTGACAATACAACATTCAATGTATAAATATAATGGTAGCAAACCAAACTTTCATCATAATCATAGTACATCAGTACATAATCAAGCAGAATAAAAGGTCATCAACACTTAGTACAAGACAATCCAAGTAGATTATAGTACATCAGTACATCATCATGCGAATAAAAGGTCATCAACACTCAGTACAAGACAATCAAAGTAGATTGGGAATACATTCAATAGGTGTAACTGTGGAGATTTGCTATTTTATGGGCCCCATGGGTCACCCACGGGTGGAAGTTCACACCCGGCCCCGACCCAGTTTATTATGGGTGCGGGTGTGGGTGCACCCACGGGTGCGATTTGACACCCACACCCGCACCCAATGGGTCTGGCACCCGCGGGCACGCTCACCCACGGGTCGGACTGCCATCCCTAGCCTTGTCTGCGCCGACCGCATCAAAGGCCAACCCCACCGCCATTGACGTCCTTGCCAATGCCATATACAGACTGCGGCTACGACGGCTATGGTCCCTATGCGGGTGCAGGGCCATCTCCGCTCAACTTCCTCTACGGCATGCTGGGAGACGGCGTGATGACGGCCCCGTCCACGGCGGTGATTATCGTCCACACGACGACGACATCGCAGATGGCATCGCAGGCAATGCCCATAACCCAGATCCAGTTTCCGTTGTCGCCGTCTCCAATCCTGGGCTTCTTGGAGCCGCCTGTCTACCAGGTGCCGCTGCGTCCTCTGCCGTACCAAGGCCTTTATCCTCTCCACCACGCCTTCCAGGAGGAGCCAGCGCAGGCCGTCGGCGTTCCGCGCTACTACAAACTCTCCTTCCCAACCTTCAATGTCCGTGAAGACCCCGTGGGCTGGCTAAATTGCTGCAAGCAACTCTTTTGCGCGTAGCGCACGGGGGAGCACGACAAGGTCGGCCTCGCCTCGTTCCATCTAACCGGGACCGCGCAATAGTGGTACTATATGCTGGAGATGCCGGCGTGGTATCGTGGCCACACTTCAAGGCGCTGTGTCAACAACGCTTCGTGCCGGCAATGGGCGTCAATCACTTGGCGCAACTTGCGCGCGTTCTCTTCCGCACCACCGTCGACGACTACATCAAGGACTTCCAGACCCAACTGGCGCACGCTGGGCACTTGTCGCCGGAGCAGCAGGCGTGGTTGTTCACGGGCGGCCTTCCGGACACGATTCACGTCGACGTCGAACTTCAAGTTACGCAGGGCTGTAGCGCGCCATGGCGTTGGCCCGTGCGTACGAACGCTGCACCGTTGCCGCGCCGTAGGCGATGCCATTCCGCGCTGCAGGTGACGCCATTCCGCGTCGCACGCCAGCCGACACGCCCTCTCGTCGTTGCCGGCCTCGGCCGCTACTACGCCCACACCTGCGGCTGCGCCGTCCGCAGCACCGCCGCCCACGCCACCACGCCCGTTTCGCCGTCCATCGCCGGTGGAGATGACCGAACGCTCCCGCAAGGCCTCTGTTACAACTGCGACGAGCAATACGTGCGTGGCCACAAGTGCCCGCGCCTTTTCTACTTGGAGGTGGCCGACCCGGAGGAGGAACCCCTGAACCTGATGGATACCCCGCTTCTGGCCGCCGCCGCGGAGTCGTTGATCACCTTGAACGCCATCAATGGGATACGGGGCGATGACACCATGCAAGTGTGCATCACCGTGGGCACCTTGGAATTCAAAGCACTCCTGGACTCGGGCTCTACAACCAACTTCATTAGTAGTTCAGCAGGCCGCGCCGCACGCCTACACTTCCAGGATGGCAATGGCGCATAGGTCCGTGTGGCCAACGGCGACTAGGTGAACTGCTGCGGCTTAGCCCGCGACGTCGCCATCCCTATTGGCTAGGAGTTTCTCATCGACTGCTTCGCGACCCCCCTCGACTGCTATGACACGGTGCTCGGTGTGACCTTCCTGCGCACTCTTGGGCCAATTCTCTGGGACTTCGATGACTTGTGCATGGCGTTCTGGACCACGGCCGGCGGGTGCTCTGGAAGGGTGTTGGTTCGGCCCGATGCGACATCCCACTGACGGGTCGCCTCCACAGCCTGCGCCTGGACGAGACGATCCTGCTGGAACGCCTCCTCCAGCACTTCGCTGGCGTCTTCACAGTGCTGTCTGGCCTTCCACCAGCATGCCCATACGACCATCGCATACACCTCCGGCCTAACACTGAGCCGGTGGCTGTCCGGCCCTACCGTTACCCGCAGCTACAAAAGGATGAGCTAGAGGCCCAGTGCGCCGCCATGCTGGAGCAAGGAATCAGCCGCCCCAGCACATCCCCGTTCTCAGCACCCGTACTGCTCGGATCGTGGCGCTTCTGTGTGGACTATCCTTAATGAATGTGTTGGCAATGGAACTGCCCAGCAGTCCCCAATGCTGAGCTCTCAGCTCTCCACACTCAGCCCAGATCAGAGAATGAAAGGAACACAGGTGAGTTCAGTTAACACACACGCCTGCACCTTGTGCTGCTGGATAACAGAACTAAACTGCTTTTGCATTGATGCCTTCTGCACCCTTTTGTAGAGGCTAATAGTCAAACCTAGGTACATAAGCTACTCATACCTTCTAGTACTTCTACTTTTACAGCTACTGGAACTTATACTAGTACACTACTTGCCTATGTGCATGACTTGGCAAAGGGCATGCTTGCCCTGATACACTTGAGTGCCCCTGCTGCCTTTGGCAGTGCAGTGCGGGGGGGGGGGGGGGGGAGTTTTCACCAACTCCTTTGACTTTGCTAATGGAGGGGATTAAGCGAGGAGTTAAGCAATTATGTAACAATCCTTCCCCTAATTCTTTTGCCCATTCTTGATCACCTCAACTCCCACCTTGCTCCTCAGTTCCTGGAACCTGAGCCGCCCCAATGGCTTGGTGAGAACGTCACCAAGTTGCTGAGCAGTTTCGACATACTCAACCTTGATCTTCCCCTCCTCGATGCAGTCACGAATAACATGGAATTTGGTGTTGATGTGCTTGCTGCGATCATGCAGGACGGGATTCTTGGCCAACGTGATAGCAGACTTGTTGTCCACCATCAGGTTTGGCGCATGGAGCCTTGCTCCGGTGAGCTCCTTGAGCAGGCGCGCCAGCCAAACCCCCTGGCAGCTCGCCGTCGCCGCCGCAATGTATTCTGCCTCGCAGGTGGATAGCGCGACGATCTTCTGTTTTTGGGACTGCCAGGTGATGGGACAATCGCCGAGGAAGAACAACACGCCGGAGGTGCTTTTCCTTCCGTCGATGTCGCCCGCCATGTCGCTGTCGCTGTACCCAGTCAGCTCCAGCGCCGCCGTACCTCGCCGCGGGTAGATTAGGCCGTGCCCGCTCGTCCCTGCCACATAGTGCAGCGAGTGTTTGACCGCGGCGAGATGATCCTCCCTGGGATCCTCCATGAAGCGGCTCACATACCCCACGACGAAGGTGATGTCGGGCAGTGTGTGCGTGAGGTACCGCAGGCCGCCAACGATGCTCCTGAAATTCGTGGCGCCGACCTTCGCCGCCGTGTTGTCCCTTGACAGCTTGAGCCTCTCCTGTACTCCCTTACAGCCGCTCATGTCGCCCCGCTCCAGGAGCTTCTTCGCGTACGCGCTCTGGCACAGGGTGACGCCGCGACTCCCCTGCTCCACCTCGATTCCGAGGTAGTAGCTGAGCAATCCCAGATCGCTCATGCGGAACATCTTCGTCATCTCCTTGAACGCCTCGATGCCCCCTTTCTTCTCGCCGGTGATGACCAAGTCATCTACGTACACGCCGACGATGATGGCACCATCCGCCGCTTGCTTGGTGTAGAGCGCGTGCTCACTGGGGCATTTGGTGAAACCGAGCGTCGTCAAGCTCTCGTCGAGCCTGATGTTCCACGTCCGCGACGCCTGCCGCAGGTCGTAGAGCGCCTTGCGCAGGCGGAGCACCTGGTGCTCCTTGCCGGCGACCACGAAGCCCGGCGGCTGCTGCACGAAGAACTCTTCCTTGAGTTCCCCGTTCAGGAAGGTGAATTTCACATCCATGTGATGGATTTCCCAATCCTTGATCGCCGCCAACGCAATCAGCAGCCGCACGAATTCCATCCGCGCAACTGGAGCAAAAACCTCCTCGAAGTCCACTCCTTCTCGCTGCACGTAGCCCTTCGCCACCAGCTTTGTGCTTGACCACGTTGCCGTGCTTGTTGTGCTTCTCCTTGAAGACCCACTTCAATCCAATTGGTCGGCAGTTCGCCGACGGGTCGACGAGCACCCATGTCTCGTTCTCCTTGATCGAGTTCATCTCCTCGACCATCGCTTTCCGCCAGCGGTGGTCGCGTTCCGCCTTGCGGAATGACGTCGGCTCCTATGCGCTCCCTAGATGCAGCTCCTGATCTTCGAGGTTGCGCGTCGCGAGCCCGGGCGGAGGCCTGTGTTCGACGATGTTGTCCATCGCCTGGAATCGCAGCGGCTCCCCGTTGTAGTCGTCGTCGACGAGATCTGACACCTCTGCTGGCGGAGACGCGTAGCGGATTGGTGAGGCTGTACTTGAGGACGCGTTCGCCGGTGATGCCTGTCCTACAGGCGTTCCCAGCGTCGGTGATCCTTGTCCAACAGGTGACCCCGGCTCCTCTGCTTCTGCGGGTGCGTCGTGCTGCTTTGCTTCAGCTGCTGCCCCTGCATCCCCTTTTCCTCGCACCTCCTCTGCTTCACGGGTCACCCAATGCTCGATGGTGAAAGAGCTGCTCGTTGTGCTCCCACTGCCACCTTCCCCGTCGCCACGCTCCTCCCAGCTCGCCCTTTCTTCTCGTCGAACACCACATCGCGCGAGATGCACACTCGCCGCGCACATGGATCATAGAGGCGGTAAGCCTTGCTTCCTGCCTCGTAGCCAAGGAGCACCATTGGCGTGCTCTTGTCCGCCAGCTTCGCGAGGCCCGGCCTTGTCTCCTTCACGTGTCCCACACACCCGAACGTGCGCAGGAATGACACGTCCGGCTTCCGGCCGTGCCATGCCTCAAAGGGAGTCTTCCCCTTCAAGCTCTTCGTCGGTGATCGGTTCAAGATGAACACCGCCGTGCTCACTGCTTCGCCCCAGAACGTCGCCGGCACGCCCTTGGCCTTGAGCATACTGCATGCCATGCCGACGATGGTCTGGTTTCTCTCCACCACGCCGTTCTGCTGTGGTGAGTAGGGCGCCATCGTGTGCCTCTGCATCCCCTCCTCTGCACAATATACACCAAATTCAATTGAGGTGAACTCACCCCCTCGATCTGTGTGGAGGATCTTGAGCTTCTTCCCCGTCTCTGTTTCTACCCGCGCCTTGAACTGCCGGATCGCCGCCGCCGCCTCAGCCTTGCTGGTCAGCAGTTGCAGCCACATGTAGCGGCTGCAGTTGTCCACGAGCAAGAGGAAGTAGCGCCTCCCGCCGTGGGTGGCCGGCGTAATTGGCCCGCACAAGTCACCGTGCACGAGCTCCAGCAGCTCCTCGGCGCGGTACGTCGCCGTCTTGGGGAACAGACGCCTCCTCTGCTTCCCGGCGAGGCAACTGTCGCACAGCTCCCCATCGTGGATGATCTCCGGCAGGCCGCGCACCATCCCTGGCGCGCCAAGTTCCTCAACGCGTCGAAGCTGAGGTGGCCGAAGCGCGCGTGCCACAGCCAGGCCTCGTCGTCGCCGTGCGCCGCCAGGCACACAGGTTTGGTGATCCGGTGGTCGATTTTGTAGAGGTGGTTCGCGAAGCGGTTGATCTTGGCGAACAAATGGCGATCCTTGTCGTGAACCAGCAGCACGCCGTCGTCGATGAGCACCTGACAGCCACGCTCGTCAAGTTGCCCAATGCTGATGATGATGCTGCGGAGCTTGGGGATGAAGTACACGTCGGCGAGGGCTCGGTGCGCTCCGTTCTGGCATTTGAAGACGATGGTGCCGCGCCTTCAAATTTCCACGCGCGAGCTGTCGCCGAACTTCACTGTTCCGACGACCCCGGTGTCGAGCTCGGAGAAGGCCTCGCGTTCTCGGGTCATGTGGTTGCTGGCGCCCGAATCCAGGTACCAAAACTTCTTGTCGTCGCTGCTGCCGTCGCCGTCCTCCTCTCCGAGGTGAACTTGTGCCTGCCTTTCGTCGAGCACCACAGGGGCACGTGGTGCGACTTCTTCCTCTGCGTCGTGCATCCCTCAGACTTGGGCCATCAGGAGCGCCGGCTCGTCATCATCCTCCTGAGTCAGATGGGCACGCTCCCGGCGCGGTTGCCTGCAGTCCCTGGACCAGTGCCCTATTGCCCCGCAGTTGAGGCACTGGTCCTTGGCGATTTTGCGGCGCCGCCGCCGCCGCCGCGCCGCCGCCGCCGCCACGGCCGCGCGTGTTGGAGCGCACGCGGCCTCTACCGCGTCCTCCTCTCTCGCGCGGAGCAGAGGAGCCTTCCTCTGCTTCGCGTCCGCGCAGCTGCAACGCCCGCTCCTCCTTAGCGGCGAGCAGAAGCTTGGCGCCGGCCGCCGTGGCGCTGTAGCGGTCCTCGACCGCCTTGAGGCGTCTCGTGACGTCCTCAATTGTCAGAGACTCCAGCTCCGTGCAGGTCTCAATGGAGATTGCGACCTGGTCGTACTTCTCCGAGACACAGCGAAGAAGCTTCTGCACGGCGTCCTGCTCCCCGACGTTTGTGCCTACTGCAGCGAGCTCGGTCACCATGCCGGTGAGGCGCAGCGCGAAGTCCTCGACGGTCTCACCGTCCTTGAACTCGAGCGCCTCGTACTCGCACTGCAGTTGCTGCTTGGTCTTGTGCGCCCGTTCGCCGCCGAGCCGCATGGACTTCAAGGCGTCCCACGTCTCCTTCGCCGAGTCCTTGTTCCCAAGCGCGACGCGGTACTTCGCCGGCACGGCCTTGAGGATCCCCTCCATGGCGAGCTGGTCCTCCTCATCTTCAGTGCCGATGCTCACCGCTCTCCAGAGCCCGCGCGCCTTGAACATCACCTTGACGAGGACCTCCCACTCGGCATAGTTGGTCCGAGTGAGGGTCAGGAACTGCGCGTTCCCGACGTCGCGGATCGTCTTCTTCACCACATACGTCGCCCCGCGACGTGGCGAGACCGACTCCCCGCGGCGCGACGGAGTGGCGGTGCCCTAGGCCACGCCCGCGTCCGGCGTCACGCCCGCGCCCCCGGTCCGCCATCTCCACTTCCGTGCGCCTCTCCTCTCACCCGCGGCTCGATGCCAACGTTGGCAATGGAACCGCCCCGGCGGTCCCCAATGCCGAGCTCTCGGCCTCTCCACACTCAGCCCAGATCAGAGAATGAAAGGAACACAGGTGAGTTCAGAACACACACGCCTGCACCTTGTGTTGCTGGATAAAGAACTGAACTGCTTTTGCATTGATGCCTTTTGCACCCTTTTGTAGAGGCTAGTAGTCAAACCTAGGTACATAAGCTACTCATACCTTCTAGTACTTCTACTTTACAGCTACTGGAACTTGTACTAGTACACTAGTTGCCTATGTACATGACTTGGCAAAGGGCATGCTTGCCCTGATACACTTGAGTGCCCCTGCCGCCCTTGGTAGTGCAATGCACGGGGGGGGGGGGGGGGGTTCGCCAACTCTTTTGACTTTGCTAATGGAGGGGATTAAGTGAGGAGTTAAGCAATTATCTAACAGAATGCACCGTCAAGGACAAGTTCCCTATTCCTGTTGTCGAGGAGCTCCTGGATGAACTTCATGGCACCAAGCTCTTCACGAAGCTCGACCCCAAGTCCGGGTACCACCAAGTTCGCGTACACCTTGACGATGTGCTCAAAACTTCGTTTCGAACACACCATGGCCATTTCGAATTCTTGGTGATGCCTTTCGGCCTATCCAACGCGTCAACTACGTTTCAAGCCTTGATGAACCTAGTGCTGCAGCCCTTCCTGCGACGCTGCGTGTTGGTATTTTTCGACAACATCCTAGTGTACGTCCGCTCATGGACGAAACACCTTCAACACCTCCGTGCCATCTTGGACGTCCTGCGCCCACAATCTGCACGTCAAACGCTCCAAGTGCTCGTTCGCTACCCTGACCGTGGCCTACCTTGGCCATGTAATCTCTGAAGAGGGTGTCGCCATGCACGACGCGAAGGTGGAGGCTGTCGCGACATGGCCACAACTGCGTTCAGCACACGGCTTGCACAGATTCCTCGTCCTCGTCGGGTATAATAGGCGCTTCATCAAGGACTTCGGCGCGATCACTGCCCCCCTGACACAGCTGCTCCAGACGGACACGTTCCTGTGGTCCGACACGGCGAACGCCGCGTTCGTCGCACTCAAGGAAGCACTCACCACGACGCCAGTACTGCACCTGCCTGATTTCACCAAAGATTTTGTGGTGGACTGTGATGCTTCAGGGGCGGGATTTGGCATGGTTCTTCACCAAGGAGATGGGCCCATTGCGTTCTTCAGCCGCCAGTTCACTCACCACATGAAGATCGCAGCGTATGAGCGTAGGCTCATCAGTCTGGTTCAGGCCGTACGCCATTGGCGGCCATACCTCTAGGACCGGGCCTTCGTCGTGCGCACAGACCACTACGCACTGAAGTTCATGCTAGATCAGCGCCTTTCCACCATTCCGCAACATCACTAGATTAGCAAATTATTTGGCTATGATTTCAGGGTTGAATACCGCTCAGGCCGCCTCACCACCGTCGCCGACGCGCTCTCCAGACGTGACGGCGAAGAGCTGTCCCTCGGCGCCATCTTCTCGTCCACGTTCCAGCTCTACGACGTCATCAAGCGGGAGATTGACGCCTCCACCGAGCTCTGTGCCCTCTGGGACGCCATCTCCTGGGGTGAGCACGACGCAGTGTGGTAGGTCACGGATGGCCTCATCCGGCACGTCGGCAAGGTCTTCGTGCCCATTGCGTCACCCCTGCTGTCGGCCGTCCTGCACTTGGCCCATTCCGTCGGCCATGAGGGCTACTAGAGGACGCTGCAACATCGCCGAACCAACTTCCACATCGAGCGCGATCGCCACCTCGTCCGTGAATACGTGCGCGCGTGTGCGACGTGCCAGCGCAACAAGATCGACGCCTTGCAACCCGCCGGTATTCTCCAGCCGCTCCCGGTGCCATCACATGTCTGGGTGGATATCTTAATGGATTTTGTGGAGGCACTGCCCAAGGTTCATGGCAAGAGTGTCATCTTGATGGTGGTCGACCGCCTCTCCAAGTATGCACACTTCATCCCTCTCGGTCACCCGTATACAGTCAGTGGCCCACGTGTTCTTCCACGACATTGTACACCTCCACGGGTTATCGGAGTCCATTGTCACCGACAGGGCCCCGTCTTCACCAGCAACATCTGGTGGGAGTTGTTCAAGCTCGCCGGCGTCACACTGAAAATAAGCATGACCTTCCATCCCTAGACAGATAGACAGTTTGAGGACGTGAACAAGACGATTGCCATGTACTTGCGGTGCATCACCGGCGACAGGCCGCACACGTGCCTCGAGTGGCTGCCCTGGGCCGAATACTGCTACAACACGACATTCCACTTCGCGCTCCGCACCACACCGTTCCAAGTCGTCTACGCTAGACCGCCGCCTACCTTGTTGCCATACTCACCGGGCATCGCCCAGATGCCTGTCGTCGACGCCATGCTCTCTGACCGCGTGCGTTCCTCCAGGAGGTGTGTGCTCGTCTTCTGCAGGCATAGGAGTACGCCCGCCGCTACTACGACGCACATCACTGCGCCGTGGAGTTTGCGGTGGGCGATTGGGTGTGGCTGCGGCTGTTGAACCGCCACACCCAGTCCCTCATGACGGGAGCTCGCAGCAAGCTAGGTCCTCGCTTCGCCGGACCGTTCCAGGTGCTCGAACGGATCGGCGTTGTCGCATATCGCCTACAGCTTCCGGCGGATGCACGGATCCATGACGTCTTCCACGTCGGATTCAAACCGTTCCATGGGATTCTGCCGGCATCTACATTGCCCCTGCCACTACAGAATGGTCGCCTTCTCCCTCAGTCGGAACGCGTGCTTCGCGCCATGCTCCGCCGCGGTGTGTGGTACGTGCTCGTGCACTAGGAAGGCATGTCGGCGGCTGATGCCACCTGGGAGCCCCTGGAGGGGTTCCGCGCCGCGCACCCCTCCTTCCAGCTCGAGGACGAGTTGTTCGTCGGGGGGGGGGGGGGGGGGATGTTATGGTTGGCAAGGTGTATACACGCCGGAACAAACGTGGCGGCTGATGAAGAGCAAGTTCGGCGCGCGCTGTAGGCTTGGCGCGGGTGCGCGACTCTCCAGCTAGATAGGCTCAAGCAGTTTGTAATCTTCATTTGTTAGCTAGATTGGCTAGGGTGCTGGGTTATATAAGCCCAAATGTTGTCAACAATAAAACTTAAGCTGGAGATTAATCTAATCTCTCCCCGCCTCCCCTTGTTCACCCGAGACGGCGTCTCGCCGCCCTAGCTGTTGGGAGCCAAAGCCTCGGCCTCCCGTAGCTCACAGCTACTTCCTGCGCAGCATTCCAAGTCCTAACAGGCTGGGTCCTATCGAATGGGCCAAAATGTTTCCAATTGAGAGTTTTTGGCCCATCTAAAGTTGGATACGCGGACAGGGAAACCTATCTATCTTGCAGAAGGTGGGAAGCGTTGGAAACTTCAGATGCTTTGAGATTCCCATCTAAACTTCTGAAGTTTCCAACGCTTCCCACCTTCCACAAGATTTTTGAATTGCCGTTTTTTCTTTCAGATCCCTCAGAAGAACTGTGCCATGAGAAGAAGGCATTGTTCAAGCTTATTTCGGGGTTGCACTCCTCAATTTCAGTGTATATTTCTTACAGTTATCTTCTTGATGAAACTACTTGGTATGTGCCAAAAATTGTGCGAGTCAGCTTGTTGTTTATTCGGCCAAGTTTCATTCATAATTGTTTGGACTGCTTTTGATGTAAATGAGTAAATGACCAGTGGGAACAGAATCTTCCTTTGTTGCATGACCGTGTCTTGAAGTGCCCAGAGCGTGTCCAAAATCTGTAGTTCACATACCTGTTGTTCTTCGGGCGGTGACTAAGGTTCCTTTTCATATTTACTATGGAAGGTCGAACTGTCAGATTTCTTTTTGTTGCAAGTTTGTAGCTTCTAATGATTTTATTTGGTATTTCTCAGCCAGCAGATTATCTTGAAGCAGGCTGAGGACAATATTGGCAATGCTGAAGATGACTTGAAAACACAATCTCTTGTGAAGCAATTACTTTACCATCCCAAGTTAAGATCTGCATGTCCAAAACCTTTAGATGAAGCGAACTCTGGCAAAGGCGAGAATGGTCCTGAGCTAGAGCAAGAGATTCAGAAGCAATTTAGAAACATTAGGTTTGTGACATATTTCCACTATTTTCAGTTTATAACATGCATATGCACCACTTGATTCCTTACCACTGCAAAACTTTTTTGTCAGTGCAATTATGGACTGTGTTGGCTGTGAGAAGTGCCTGACTATGGGGAAAGCTCCAAGTTCTTGGTCTCGGAACTGCACTGAAAATTCTTTTTTCTGTTGATGGAGACAACCATTTGAATCAACCAGTATGTGATCCATTTCATGTCTCAGGCACTCATTATCACTTCTGCAACGTGATGTTATGAGATAGATGCTGTTGGTCGTTGCCCAAATAACTTTTTGTTTTTAAATATTGTCACCATTTTAAAGTTCATTGCACTCCACCATCTTTAAAACAATAGGAATACTCTGTTAGTTATATGCTAAATTGCTACTGAAGTCAACTGTCTTCTTGAATTCATTTTGTCTGTTTACAGTGATTATTTGTTTAACAATACTTTCTTCTCTGTGATTGATCAGTTGCAGCTGCAGAGAAATGAGGTCATTGCATTGTTCAATCTTCTGAATAGGCTCAGAATCTGTGAAGTTTGTACTGTTGTACACGAAAAAGGATCATCAATTGAAGAAGTCATTAATGAGCAGAGGCCTCCAGCTGTTCAAAAGTGTGCTTCCAAGCTGACTCTTAAACTGGTATTGTTTGTTTCCCCCCAACAATATTACATTTTTGTTATTATTACTTTCATTCAAGCCACGTAAACTTGCATTATTCATTCTCTTGCAGGACTTCCTCTGAGATGTGAGTGTAATTTGTAGTTACATGCACATGACAGCCTTGTACCGAAGATTAACATGTACATGTTGGAAGCAGTTTCCTGTATGGTTCTGTCTCAGCTCTATACAAGAGAATGGGAGATACGGACCCTTGGTACTCTGGGAGCTAAATACAATGAGGGAGTTAACCTAGTTTTTTTCTTTGGATTTTGGTGGGCTTCGGCCCTTCAAATTTTCCATGTGTAGTTTATACCTCATTGGTTGTAAGGATCTCACCAACTTTGTGTATTCGCCATGATCAAGAGAGGATAATTAACATGCACTTTTCACTTGTATTAAATGTGATCATACAATCGCTAACAAGCAAAAACTGTCCTTTGATGATGCTACTCCTTAAGCAATGTTGTATCCCCTTCCCCTGGCTGACTTTTGTGTGAGGTGTTGCCAGACATGGTTTTATGAAATAAAACAGAGATGCTCAATTAACTGGGGATCGAGGTAGCTAAATTCTTTAATGGTGAACATCGAGATAGCAAAATATTCAGCACTCCAGATGGTCGATTAAAAAGCTTGTGGTTGTGCGACGCATTCGTGTTAAATTATTCAGCACCAACTGCCCAGCTTTATGCTTATGCAACCACCGACTGTAATTCGTTTTCTTTTTTTAAAGTGAATCATATGGTACAAACAAATTTTGTTTGCTTTATGTACTCTATTAATTCCAAATTGTAAGTCGTTTTGTTTATTTATTGCATAATTATTCACTTCTATTAGTAGAATAATTAATTAAGTGTCGTGGTTTCATTATGAATAAGTTGTACAATTCACAACCAAAAAAGAATCATTATCATTTTGAACCATTTTATACATTAACCAAATGATAAAACCAACCAAACACACCCTTGTATCCGGTGCGGGAAGGGTGCTTATACCCTTTGCTGCACGTGGTGTGAACTTCTTTGTATATATATAAGCCCTTGTTTAGTTCTCATAAGTCTCTGACTTGTTAATTTAGTGACTTATTAAGTCAATTTTATTTAGGTCAGTTGTGTTTGGTTAAGTATGTGTGTACTGGTAGGAGGATAGGAAAAAAAGTGATTTAAGCAACGGTGAAGCTATAAGTACTTTGCACTTTAAATCAGTGTTGTTTGGTTCACACAAGTGACTTATTTGCGTTTTACAAAAGGACTTAAGAGTAACCAAATAGGGTTTAAGTTGTCACTTTGGGTAAACGTTCATTGGCTGGCTAGTAACAAAACTGGTCAATATTTTGAGTTTTTTTGTGTTGAACTGCAGGCGACAATTAGAATGATACTATAAGCTTACTATTTTGAGTAAACTAACTAGCAAGTGAATTGCCTTTTCTCCCCTCTATGTTTAAGCATCAAGGGGAAACTCAAGTAATACATGGATACACTCCTTCCGTAAAAAAAATGGTGTTTGACATTTGAAATTTACTTATAAAAAGAATGATATTTTAGAATTTAAATCTTACACATGCATAAGTTGACATATTTATCTCGTGCATGCATAATTAAATGGAAATATATATTCTCCATTTTCTATATGCAAATTGAACTAAGATACGGGTACTTTTTCAGTTAGGCTTAATTGGTCTGAAAATTCCTAGAAAATTACCCCCTTTGTCTCACAAAGAGTATTCATTTAGCTTTCAAATTTTGTCCCATAATGAGTCACTTAGGCCAGTCTCAGTGCACCATTTATTGCAATTATCTAGATTAAAAACTAGGTAACTGTACCAACAGAGTTTCATAAAGATAAAACACATCTCATATGAAACCTCATCATTCTCTCTCATCACTACGTTGGCAAAATTGATATGACATAGAATTTAATGTCATGAGACTCTTCCTAAATTCCTCATTGAGAGTGGCCTTAGCTTCTAATAAAATTAATTTAATTAAAGCAACACTCACATCAATAGAAAAATGTGAATGGAGAAGTGCATAGAGCCGATGAATATGAACCAATATTTTTTCTGAGGTTTTGATGCATGTGCATTTATTCAGGATTCAGAAAACCAAACAAATTGAACAAGTTTCAATCACAACTACTAATGAAATTAATTTAATTAAAGCAACACTCACACAATGTGAATGGAGAAGTGCATAGAGCCGATGAATGATGAACCAATATTTTTCTCTGGTTTCGATGCATGTGCATTTATTCAGGATTTAGAAAACCAAACAAATTGAACAAGTTTCAATCACAACTAATATTAGTGTGTTCAAAATATTCTAAGGACAGCCCAACTCCCAATGGTGTAAACTATACACAATGTTGAAGATGATCACATCTGAAAAATCATCTATAGAAACAAACTCACACAATGGTAGAGTTTTCGTGTCATAAATATCATAATATCCCCCCCCCCCAACACCAAACCATGATTGCCACGTGGTCATAGAAACTACCAGTTTTTCCCCAATGCCAAAATATTGACGTTTTGTTGTCTTGTTGACATGGTTTCTCTCATAAGAAATGGTTTCTTGTGTTTTTCATCTCATTTCTCATTCATTAGGCTGGTACTCCCTCCGTATTGCAATTAGAAGATGTTTTGGACAAGATTTGTTCAAACATTGGGATTATAAATCTTGAATAACTTTTAAGTTGTCAAGTTTGTAAGTATGAAAATCATATCAATAGATCTGTCTTGATAATTATTTTCATAAAAATGTACATATATAACTTTCTAATAAATATTTTTATTTTTATAGAAAATAGATGTCAAAGTTATGCTTTAGAGACTATGTCGCTGTCCTAAACGTTTTCTAATTGCAATACGGAGGGAGTACATGAACATTTTACTTAGATGGTAAGTTATTTAATAGAAACTGTCATTAATACTCCATTAGAAGTGCTCTAAATGATCACTCTTTGTGGAAGGAGGGGGTACTCACTAACAGAAAACTTTTAATTACTCTAAATGTTTATTCTTGTAGGGTTTCCTGGACATAGCATTTTTTTTGCGAAGGACAGAGCATCTTTTTGTTACCAGTACCACAACATTCTTCCACGCAAGATTTCGGGGATACAACCTGTTTACGATGATGATTAATGCCAAAGATATAAATCCAAAAATTTTCCTTCGGACCCAGGCGAACCTCCACATATTTCAGACACAAACTAGCTAGAACAAAAAAGCACAGGTAGAAGCTTATGTTATCTTAACCATCTCAAAAGGCCCTTTCGGTCGACAGCGCAACTAGTAGAATATACAACGCATGAACTGAAGATCTGCTGACTTTTTTTGTGTGTGTTATAATCGCTGCATCTAGACCAAAACCTTTGACACTTTGTTTAGTCCAAGCAGATAAACCAACCACTACCCCGTATTTCATATGTTTTCTTCACCAGTTGCCGCGGCCCCTGAAACCCACTTGAGGCTTGCAACGGAAAGCAAGAAACTGACCATTGGTCCAAGCGTGCAGGGAACAGTAGTGCGCTACAGGCTAACTGACACTCAGAATGTTGGCTACCATTTTGCGTATCGGACTTGATCACCAAACGGAACCTGCACCAATTGATCCAACCCCAGGGTAAGGCATTTGCTAACTTTTGCTAAAAGGAAGATGGATAGATTTATCTTTGCTACTTTGGACTGTAATGTCTTATCCTTCTGCAGATTGCTTTGCAACCAGATTCTGAAAAAGACTAGACAACAATTAGTAAAAATAAATCTCACTTCTTGGTTAGGGTATGCTAATTGGGCGGCAGATTACCAGAGGAATTGATCTGTTTCATATGAAATTGTAGTCAGTGTATAGCGACTTGAGGATCCTCTTAACTAATGCCCGAATCAGTAGGAAATAAAATAATTTCCAAATTAGTCGGCATGGGTACTTTATTTGTGATTGCAATAATGTAGCTGAACCTGTCACTGTTAGCTGTCCTGATGGCCAGATGCAGATATGTTCTGTCCGGATTCCAGAGCTCCAGTTGGTATAAGTGCTTATCAGAGTTTGCTTAAGTTTAAACAATGGAGAATATTGAGGAAGCTAGAGATATGTTGAACCAAATCGTCAAAGATAGGCTCCACAAGTTTGTGTCATACTGATACGCGCGATGAGACCATATTTGCTAAACTAGTACCATATATATTTGCTAAACTAGTAGCTCCAGTTCCACCACTCCAATTTATTAGTTGTGATAGCCTTATTGGATTTTTATTTACCAATGAAATGTAACGTTCGGAGACTCCCTTATTTTAACAAGTAATCAATTTTTTTTACTTTCCACTCATTTTTATTCGCTAAATCTAGATTTGATGACACAGTTTCTATTGCAATTTAATGCCGCATACGGTGTATAGTCAGGGCACTCCCAACCCACTAGAGTCTAGAGTCATTAAATACCCTGCCACATACTCCCTTCGTCCCAAAAAGAATGTCATTCTTGAAAAAATTTTAGAACAGATTATTAAGGAGGTGAAATGACCTTGATTGCCCCTATTTATTTGCTATATCAGGTGATAATTGATTGTTGCATGCCTACATGCACATCCAGACATGCCAAATTAAGCAAAACGTCATTCTTTTTGACAAATTTTGAATCCTAAAACGTCATTCTTTTTGGGACGGAGGGAGTTGGCAATTTGTTGATATGACAAGTAATTTAATGAAGAGAGAGGTGAAACATTAGAAACCAAGTTTAAGTTAGACACTAAGTCTACACGCAAAACGAAGTTCGTGCGGATCCCATGTGGCTGCCTGCATGCACGACATGTCCTCTTATTTAATAAAACGGGAGCATAAGATCCGAGATGAATATTAGATAGACTTCGTGGTAGAAAATCTGCATTGGATAACATTGTTTCTTATGATAGACTCTATGGATAGAGTCTATGTTGAGAGTGCCCTCATTCTTTTTTTTTGAGAATGACACAGTACAACGCAGACGCTCACAACAAGCACGCACACTCACCCCTATGAATACACGTAGGCAAACCCTACCCCTATGAGCACCTCTGAAGGACTGAGCACCGGCAGATCTGGAGATTCCCGAAGTCACCAATGACGCCTCATCGTCGACAGGAACGTCGCTTACCACTTAACGCATAACGCTGGTAAATCCGGGAAAATCCAGGAAAAGGTGCGAGCACCAGGATTTAAACCCTGGTGGGTAGGGTCCCACTGGACTATCCTACCATTGGACTACAAGCCCAATCGCGAAAGTGCCCTCATTCAATCAGCAATTTTCCTCCACTAATAAACATTCAGCAGTTGTCCCAAATTATAGGCTGTTTTCATTTTTAGGTTAATTGATTTTGTTATGCAGTTAGATATACCTTATGTCACTATCACTATTGGAATCACAACCACTTTACCCTTTGCAGCGCCTTTGCCGAGAGGAAACTATCGGCAAAAGGCACTCGGCACAACTGGGCTGGCAAAGGTCTCTTTGCCAAGAGCCACCTCAAACCCTCTCGGCACACGTGTGTCGTGAGGCTAGATGGCTCTCGGCAAAGAAGTTTTTCGAAAACAAAAAAAGCCGTAGGGGGCCACCGCGGACCCGACCGGCTGGCCGCCGCCACCACCGCCGTCGGTGCCAATGCGGCCGACCACCACCACCCATTTGCAGCCGAGACCACCACCCGACCGCCGCACACCACCACCGCCACGCAAGTAAAAAACACACACACACAAAGAGAGAGGTAGAACCCGGGTCCGGCCCCCCGCTTCCTCAACCCGGATCCGGCCGCCGACCTCAGATCTGGTCGTCACACACCAAAACTGTGTCAGGGACGAAGCTGCAGGCCACAGTGCCGGGGGAAAGAGCCACAGCCTCCGCGCCAGGGGAAGGAGCCGCCTTAGTGCCGGGGGGAAGGATCCGTCGCCATCGACGCTGGGGGAGAAGAGGCCGAGCCGCCACCTCCGCACCTCGCCCCGCCGCTGTGGGCGGAGGGGGAGAGGACGAGAGCAGGAGGGGCTGACGGGCCTAACTGTGATGGTGCAGGAGGATCTTTGCGCGACAGAGAGAGGGATGGAGGCCACCAGATCTGTGCGCGTCAGAGTGAGGAAGAGGAGGCGAGGCGGAGGGAGTTGGAGGAAGTAGGGGAGGGGCAGGCGGTTTTAATAGGTAGGGTTCATTGATGGCCCGACAGGCGGGATGGGGCGGCTTCTGTGGATGGGCCGTCTGGCCTAATAAGGCTTTGCCTCGGCAAAGACAATTTTAGTCAAATTAATTAAAAAATAGTAAACAATTGCAAAAAAATTCCAAAATTTAACATAACACCAATTATGTTACATACTACTTATAGAAAAGTTTTTTAGTCAAATTCAAATTTGGATTTCTCTAAGACTCCAAACCTAGTGACATTAGTTCAAATTCTTAGAAACTTCTCGTGAGATGTTCCGTTTTCTAAACATCGTACGTGTAGAAGTGAACATTCTCAATTTTTTACCACAACCTCCACATATGATATCATGACCACTTGACAAATTTCGTGATCATCAAACTTCATTTGAATTTTATTCAATTTTAAAACCTTTCTAACTCACGATCTTCATCATGATCAGAGAACCAAATGCCAAAAACTTAGGTTCAGTTAATGTACATGGTCTTAGAGATGTCTCATGAACATGAATATCATTTTTCACCAACTTTACTATATAATCTCATGAACTTGCAGCTCATACCTGATGTATGCGAAAAACTACCTAGAAAGAAGTAAAATTGTTAAATATAGAAAACAAAGTTAAAATTGTGCCAAATTTGAGAATAAGTTTTGTATAAGTTTATGTTGAGGATAAAAAAAATTTGGGGGCAAGAAAGTGATTTTTTAAATTTCTTTGCCGAGAGCCCAAGAAATGCACTCGGCAAAGAAACTGCCGAGTGTTTTTTTTCTTTGCCGAGAGTGTTTTGTGTGGCTCTCGGCAAAGGTCATCTTTGACGAGAGGGAAAAAAAGGCTCTCAGCAAAGATTGGAATCGATAAAGTATATAGTACGTGCTTAACACTGTACCTTTCTCAATCGCACATAACTACTTAGGGCTTGTATGGGAATAAGTGGAATGAAGAGCATTGGGGTGGAGGAATTTCCATTATAAGTCAAAATTTCTCAAAATCCCCTTCAATTCTCTTCCATCCACTTGAATCCTCCATTTCCCAAACAAGCCCTTGCTATATATACGTGCGAATTAATAAGTTCTATCCTTTTGGAATCCTACCAACATTACAAGCAAGCGGTTCCCAATGTTCACCTATATAAGGGGAGCTAGCAACCTCTTCTCCATCCAAGTCTCGTGAGCTCGTCACACCTCTAGATACCTCCCGGCAACTTCTCGCACCTAGCCTCACTATCATCTTCTTTGCCCACTCCACCGAGCTGGCAACCGTCTTCGCCGGCGAAGCTGTCCTATCCCCGGACGGCGAAACAGGAGAGAAGGCGGTGATCAGCAGCAAGGCGGTGGTGGAGGAGCTGTACTGCGCGCTGGAGCGCGGCGACGTGGACGCCGTGCGCCGGCTGCTGAACCCGGACGTGGACTGGTGGTTCCACGGCCCGCGGGCGCATCAGCACCTGGTGCTCATGCGCCTGCTCACCGGCGGCGGCGGCGGCCTCCCGTTCAAGATCCGGTCCCTGGACGCGTTCGGGGCGACCGTGCTGGCCGAGGGCACGGACGCGACGGGGGCGCTGTACTGGGTGCACGCGTGGACCGTGGGGCCCCGCGGCCGCGTCACCGAGGTGCGCGAGTACTGCAACACCGCGCTCGTCGTGACGAGGCTCGGCAGCGGCGGCGGCGGCGGCTGCGACATGGAGGCGCGGGCGGCAGCGGCGAGCGAGGATGTGTGCTCCAAGGCTCAGCAGGTGTGGCAGAGCCGGCTGCCGGACCAAGCTCGGAGAAACCTTCCTGGCCTCGTGCTTGCCATCTGAGCTGATCAGATAGCTAGCGTCATGTAAACCGAACTTCTGAGGCAAACTGGCCACTGGAATATAACTCGCCATTGGCTCTATACGATGGTTCCACTTTTGTTAACTGAGTCAAAGCTTCCACGCTTTTGCATCCTGTGGGTCGCGACCACCGGGTGCCAGAAACATAAAGATATACTTATATAGAATCATATTAGAGTTTCTCCAATAATTTACCTAAACTAATTGCTGTACTTAAAAACTAAAAACAACAACAAAAAAAAAACTGCTCCAACGGCATACCTATATGATTTGCTATACCTAAAACTTCAAAACTATAATCTAATTTTTTCTTTCCTATATGCAAATATATCAATCCAAAGTTGGATCGGTAAAACATCAAGCTGGACTCTGTTGCCCGCCATCATATCGCTCTTCCTCCCGAAAATGATGCCTCCAAACGCCATACATGCATCACTGCTCACTACAGGAGACAGCTGCTTCCCCGAGTGCAAAATGCACTCGGGGAAAGCCCCAAAACACTCGGGGAAGCCTTCCCCGAGTGCAACACTCGGGGAAGAGCCTCCGGGGATGCCTCTCACGGGAAAGAGGCCTTCCCCGAGTGCCAAAAATCGTACACTCGGGGAAGCCTTCCCCGAGTGCCATCCTCCCCCTCGGGGACGATTTAACACCGTCGGCGCCGTTTCCCTTTTTTTTATTTTTGAAACCTCTTCCCCAGGTGCAACACTCGGGGAAGAAATTCATTTTTTTTGAAAACCTCTTCCCCGAGTGCCCATGCCTAGGCACTCGGGGAAGCCCCCTTTGTTTTTTTAAATAGCCTTCCCCGAGTGCCAAATGCACAGGCACTCGGGGAAGCCCCCTGCCTTTTTTTAATATAGCCTTCTCCGAGTGCCAAGTGCCCAGGCACTCGGGGAAGCCACTTTTTTTTGTTTTTTTTGTTTTTCGTGTGAACAACAAATCATATATATATATATATATATATATATATATATAGACACATACACACACATCACAAATCAACACCAATATATCAAGAGCCACATTTATATGTCACAAATGACCAAATTTGTCTCGAGTCCACAATATATTGTTACAAGTAAAAGAACAACCAGATGAACGTGACTTACACAACACAATGGATACAGTTTTGATTTTTGACACCATGACAGGATTGAGAACGGAGGCAGAGAAATTAACAACAATAAATATATCACAAAGCACATTTATGAATCACAAACAAACATTTTACTAGAAAAAATCTCCGTGTGTGTTATCACATTGATCACATGTGGAGATGTCTAGGTGTTAGGCATTCGATGTCACAACTTACTCGAAATCTTCTCAATTTTGTTACACAACCACTACATGTCATAACATGACATGTAGACAAGTTTCATGATTTTCGGACTTCGTTCGGATTTTATATAGTTTACAAATAGTTTTCCCGCAAGTTCTTGGTCATGATATGATAACAAGATGCTCAAAATTTAATGTGAGTTCCTAGATACGACCTCAACATAGACCAAATATAATGAATATCATTTTTTGAATGATGAAATTTCATTACTTCATGCACCTGTAGTTCAAATTCAAAGTATGTAAAAATATTCAACGGCAAGAAAAAACTAATGAAATATATTAAAATAATTTAAAATTACCCCAAATTTGAACAAGAAGTTTGAAATAATGTTTGAAGGCCTCACAAAAAAATTGGGGCCAAAAAACAAAAAAACAAAAATATTTCCCCGAGTGCCAGTGACTAGGCACTCGAGGAAAAGGCCCTTCCCTGAGTGCCAGGGACAAGGCACTCGGGGAAGAGGTCACCTTCCCCGAGTGCTAGGACTAGGCACTCGGGGAAATATTTATTTATTTTTGTTTTTTCCCCAATTTTTTTGAGGCCTTCCCACATTATTTAAAACTCTTAGCCCAAATTTGGCTTACTTTTGAATTTGTTTGTTATATTTCGTTAGTTTTTTCTTTTTCTTGAATTTTTAGGAAAAGTTCAAATTTAAACTACATGTACATGAAATCATATAATTTAGCGATTCACAAAATGATATTCATAATATTTGGTGTATATTGAGGCTTTATCCACCAACTCACATGAAATATCAAGCATCTTGTTGTCCTAACATGACTAACAACATACGGAAAAAGTGTTTCTAAATTACAAAAAATCCGGACGAAGTCCGAAAATCACGAAACTTGTCGGGGAGTTGTGTTATCACATGTATAGGTTGTGTGCAAGACTAGAGAAGATTTTGAGCAAGTCTGCGACGTTTGATGCCTACAACTCACACATCTCCCGGTGTGTTATCACATGGATCACATGTGGAGATGTCTGGGTTTCAGGCATCACACATCGCAACTTACTCAAAATCTTCTCAACTGTTGCACACAACCTCTACATGTGATAACACGATGTCCCGACAAGTTTCGTGTTTTTCGGACTTCGTCCGGATTTTCTGTAATTCAGAAACACTTTTCCCGTATGTTGTTAGTCACGTCACGACAACAAGATACTCAATATTTCATGTGAGTTGTTGGATAAGGCCTCAATATACACCAAATATCATGAATATCATTTTTTGAATCACCAAATTATATGATTTGATGTACCTGTAGTTCAAATTTGAAGTGTGCCTAAAAATTCAAGAAAAAGGAAAAACTAACGAAATATAACAAAAAAAATCAAAAATAAGCCAAATTTGATCAAGGAGTTTTAAATAATGTTTGAAGGCCTCACAAAAAAAATTGGGCAAAAAAACAAAAAAACAAAAATATTTCCCCGAGTGCCGGTGACTAGGCACTCGGGGAAGAGGTCCTTCCCCGAGTGCTAGGGACAAGGCACTCGGGGAAGAGGTTACCTTCCCCGAGTGCTAGGTCTAGGCACTCGGGGAAGACTGTTTTCAATTTTTTTGTAAACGGCTCCGTCTAATGTTGCCGTCAAATGCAACTTTTCTTTTTCGTGTGCCCGTCTTCCCCGAGTGTTGCGCTCGGGGAAGATGACCTTCCCCGAGTGCCGGTCTTCCCCGAGTGTCATGCCCTTTTAGGCACTCGGGGAAGGCCATCTTCCCCGAGTGCAACACTCGGGGAAGATTGTCTTCCCCGAGTGCCCGATTTTTGGCACTCGGGGAAGTGCGTGGCACCCGGGAAATATTGCTTCTCCCGTAGTGGTGGGTGGGGCTTGTTTGTTCCTCATCCTCCGTTTGCACCCTTTAATTCTTAATTACCCCCTTTTCCTCTCCTTTTCCTCCTCCTCTCCCTTGATTTCAAATGGATGTCTTAGGGGGTTTCGTGGGGAGGGGGCGTGTTGAGAGCCGGGCGAAGCTGGATATCACTTTGGCGACAGAAAAGCAAATCATCACGCTGTTGATTACGAAGTGGAGTACTAGTAAAAATTGGACTTCGTGATGTGTATGGCGGGTGGAGGCTTAAGTGGACTGTTTGCGCATGCGTTTCACCTTAGTCTCCTACATGCATGCAAAAAGACAAAAAAGTTGATGCCATCTTTGCATGTAAGTTCTTTGAAATTTTTAAAAAAATCTATAAATCATAAATCGAGTATCATTCAATTGCACATTGAATTTCTATGAAAAAAAACTTCAAAACAAGATCTCACTTGAATATATTTTGACAAACTTTTTTCTTTGTATTTTTTAATTAAGGTTGTATATTTTATTATTGCTACAACAAAACGAATGAAGTGTTGGAACAAACGAGAACAAATATCAGAACATGATCTTATTATAGCCGGAACAAGTTTGTATGCCAACCAAAAAAATGCATTGTCAGAACAAATTAGAACAAGCACTAAAACATATTATAAATAGAACAAGTTATTATTATAGTCAGAACAAGATATTACTATAGCTAGAACAACTTATTATTATAGTTAGAACAAGTTTGTATGTCATCTCGAACAAACAAAAAAAGTGTCAGAACAAATGAAAACAACTATCAGAACAAGACCCTTTTATAGCTGGAACAAGTTTGAATGCCATCTTGAACAAATAAATAAAGTGTCAGAATTAATATTATATGTAAATTTTTAAAAATTAGAACAAGTCACTGTCGGGACGAACAAAAACTTACTTGGGTCGAACAAAAATTTACTAGGGCCGAACAACATATTCACTTGGGCCGAATAAAAATTAACTAGTGCCCAACAAAAACTCACTTGGGTCCAACAAAAATTCACTAGGGCTGAACAAGCATATTCACTGGGATCGAACCAAAATTCAATTGGGTCCAACAAAAATTCATTATGGTCGAAAATATATTCACTGGGGCCGAACCAAAAATCACTTGAGCCCAACAGACATATTCACTGAGGCCTGACAATAATTCACTGGGAACAAAAATAAATGAACAAAAAGAAGAAAAAGGTAATAAAAATAAGGAATAGAGAAATGAAAAATAAAAAGACAAAGAGATAAGAAAAAGAAAATTGAAATAACAGAAATAAAAGAAAAATAAAAGAAGATAAAGAAGAAAGATAAAAATCCGGATTAAAAAGAAAAATATATCAAACGTAAAAAAGAAATAAAAATAAAATAATGGAAATGGAAAATGAAAAAGAGAAAACGAGAAGAACCATGTACACATACCTTTTCTTTGAGCTGTGTGTACACGTTTTTTTTAAATTACACAGTACATGTTCACAACACTCAAGCACACTCACCCTTATGAATACATATACACAAACCCTACCCCTATGAGCACCTCCGAAGGACTGAGCACCGGCAGATCTGGAGATTCTCGAAGTCACCACTGGAGCCTCGTCGTCGACGAGAACGTCGCTTACCACTTAACGCATAATGCCGGAAAATCCCAGAATAAATTCAGGAAAAGGTGCGAGCACCAAGATTTGAACCCTAGTAGGTAGCGTCCCACTGGACCGTCCTACCATTGGACTACAAGCCCGTTCGCACATGTGCATCGCCGTATCGGTCATCCTCACGTGGCCCACTTCCGCAACCCATGTTGTCGGCGCAACAAAGTCCGAATTCATCACTGAAGCAATGTATAGTCGTGGGGTGAGAGCCCCCTAGCCTCATGTAGATTCACCCTGAATATACCAACAACAGTCTATGTATCCAGTTACAGAATGTATAATGTACACTATCTTGGAGATCCTAACCTCTATTACTATCAAGCTCTGGGTCATACGGTCCTCCTTTGCAAAATCTACCATATTTCATATCCCTTGGTAGAATGCAGCAAAAACACTAGCACAATGGATGTTTTCCTAGATATTAATATCCATCATCTTTATTTGGTGTTATATGCATTGCTTATTTGGGTAGTAGTGGATTGAAGTAGAATGAGAGAGATTGGAGGGATCTACATGCTTATTTCATTTTGTAATGTGAATAGGTGATTAGCCAGATTGGTTAGGTGACCTTAGTAGCACTTCTCATGTCCTGGGTTCGACTCCCCTTGGGAGTGAATTTCAGGTTGGGGGTTAAAAGAAAGTCACTCATGTGTTCCCTTGGTCAACATGGGTGAACCGACTTATGGTGGGCGGGCCCTCGTGTAAGGGGCTAATCGTGGGTTGGATGTCAAAGCATGAGTCAAGGCCCAAACCATAGGGGGCGACATCCCCATGTGTGAGGGGGGGGGGGGGGGCAACTTTCGTGACTTTTTGTTGGCGGGACTTCAGTTGAGCTCTTCTTAATGTAATACCATCGGGGGCGGTCTTTCCCCCATTGGTTGAGTCTCATTTCATTTTGTAATCAATCCCCTTTATTCCACTCCAGTTGACTTCTATCCAAACAAGCCTTAGGGTTTTCCCTATTCACTTTCATATTGAAATTTCACTCTTTTTCCAAAGTATAGATTAGTTTGCTTCATCCTAGTCCTATCAAGACTCAGTCGATGACAGTCCACAGTATTGGATTCACAACCTCAGCTTAAACAGCTCGCACTCCAAGATGACTCCACCACAAACCCTTGTTCATACGGTTGTCTTCGTCAATTTGCACGTGTATGTGGATCACCATATCTGGATCATCAACACCAGAATGTCATCCACAAGTCATCTCATCCCTCAACAACTGATGTCTTTGAAATGCACAAAAAATTCCTATCGTGTTGCACACCGTCTTCAAGCACCATGCATGCAATCAATTGAGTCAGCACCATGTTGCATCCTCTATGTAGCTACCAATGTTGCCAGTCTAGGGCTCTAGGCATGCTGAATAAAGATTATGAATAAAATTGTGATCTTTAAACTCGTCAAGTTCTTATCCTAACCTGGTAGTCAAGAATACATATGACAGTCCTTAAATTTATCCCGAGCTCTCATCATGATCCTTTAATTTGTCCTGAGCTCTCATTATTGGTCCTTAAAACTTGTCTCGAGCTCTCATGTCAGCCTTGGTACTCTCAAAACATACATAATTGTCATAAACTTATCCTAATATCTCATAAAGGTTTGTATACTTGTCCTAAACTCTCTCCAACCAAAAGTGTGAGTAGGATCTGAATTTTGTCATGAATTATTTGATCAATTTTGAATGGGATTTGAACATGGTTTCAAATCCTCATGAACTTTGGTACGTTTGAGTGGGATCGATTGAAAGTTCATTAGGATTGAAACCAATTGGGAATTCCATAAAAATTGATAAAATAATCATGAGGATTGAAATTAAGTTTGAATCCCATCAAAACTAACAAAAAACCATAAGAATTCGAAACCAAGATTAAATCCCAGTCAAACTTTATTGCATGAGAGTTTGGACAAATTTGTCGACCTAGATGTGATCGCAAGACAAGTTTATAGGTATTTGTCGTGTGCATTTTGAGATTAACTAGACCAAGGTGAGCAGTGGTGCAGCTTATGCAAGGCCAAGATGGGCCATCCCCCCTTCCCAACAAACTTATCATTGATTAAACAATGATTTTAGCACTATTTTTAGCTTAATTAACATGGGCTTGCCACACCTAGGTATTTGGTCAAGTGTCGACGCCGGGAATGAGATCTCGGGACAAGTTTTAGGACCATCATGTGCATTTAAGAGTACCGGGACCAGTATAAGAACTCAAGATAAGTTTAAGGATCATTGATGAAATTTACTCGATGATGATTATTCTGTACGCTGCTAGTATTGGTTCCTTGGCCGTGCACCCTCCTCATCATGGATATGTTCACACTGCACCACTCTCAGCTACATCTGCAACAAAATTATTATTATCATCTACTTGAGTGAATTCATTAGTTCTACTCTATTGAGTCCCAAAACTAAGTTCCTACTCTAGTCATGGCATTCACTTTCCCTTTACAATCACACTAAGATTTTGTAAGTCCTTTTGGTTTGTTTAAAGGCTCATAGATATTATTATGCATCTAGACATACACTACATCTAAGTGCATAGCAAAAATTATGCACGTAGAAAAGCCAAAACAGCCTACAATTGGAATGGAGGGAGCAATTTCGATTGTTATGATAACTTATGATTAGTTTCCATCTCTATTTGTATGATTGTTAGGATCAAAGTGGACAATTAAAGTGCTCTGTATAAACCACATCACAATGTTCAATACCAAATCCCAGATCACAATGCTCAATACCAAATCAATAATTAGTTTTTAATCACATTCTCTCATAAGAATATTATTTTAACATGAATTATTACTCAACTGCTTTGTTACTGCTATGAAGAGCATCGTGAGCTTATATGGACTCGATCTGAATCCCAAGGGGTTTCAACATTCTATTTGGTTTAGTCGGGTTGGGTTGTGTCCGATCCATTTTTCAAGGTGTTTAGTGGAGATACTAGTGGGTTGGTGTCCATCCCTTGACAAATATATAACCTTCAGGTGCGGGTCGGGATGGTCCACTCAAAATGAAGGAACGCACTTGACCCACAATGTTTTCTTCATTTTCCATCTTTCCTTGTCCGTTGGCGATGCTATCAGGGAGGAGTGTGGCAGCAAGGAGGCGCAAGTGGGGCTGCACCCGACCAGCAAGGAGCCGTGAGTGGTGGCGACATGGAGGAGCCATTGATAGCATGAAGGCGTGCATAGGGTACAGCAGTGGGGAGATATCTGGCGACATGGAGGAGGCGCAGGCTAGGTGGGTGGGGTGCCAAAGATGCACTGGCTAATAGGGGCACGGGTCCCAGCATTTGTGAGAAGACGTCGGAGGACGCCAGCGGCACGAAGGAGGTGCAAGCTAAGGAGTTGGAGCCTCGTGGAAGGAAAGAGAGGGGTTGTCGGGTAGCCGGTGCGATGGAAGAGGAAGGGGTTGTTGAGCGACCAGCACGGGGAAGAGATAGAAGCGGCGGATGGCACGGGGAAGAGAGGGAGTGGTTGGGGAGACAAGGACGGCATTGGATATAGGTGGGTCCTTCATATATGACATGTGGGGCTAGGTGCATGATAGGTGGGCCCGCAGATGGCATGTGGGGTCCACCGGTGCTAGCACCGTTAATATGGTATTCATCACATCCCATGCTCTCTTAACACCTCTAACCAAACAAAAACAACTTAAATGGATCCATCTTTGTTTTCTTTACCAACACGCAACCCAGAAAAGTGATCCAGTATTATACTTGGTCCAAAACCAAATATATACGTGAACAAACCAAACTCACCTTGTGCGTGAGACCGGAGGCCACAAGATGATTGAGCAAGCTGGCATGCATTGGTTGTCATTTGTCAAGATCGCGATCAATCAGAGAAGTATAATCAGGTCAGTTGTCAGAGAGCAGATTCCTCCGGTGGGCGCCTGTGGAGGAGCTGACATTGAACCTGCCTGCGCGTTCGTGTCGGCAGGCCAGTGTGGTGCTGCCTGGTAGCGCATGCAGATCCTCCCACTGAATCAACGAATCATCTCTCTTAAAAAAACAATGAATCATTAAGAGAAAAAATATGTGAGGGACGGCCCAGAATCATTGGAGCACCGACCACGCATTTGTGACGAGTCCATCTTGATCTTAATTTCGAATTTGTTATCAGCATCTTGTAATGCACCATTCCAAAATGTATATCGTTTTGTTACACATAAGTATAATATTATGTTTAGATGCATAACAAATTATATATGTATAGAGAAGTCAAAGTGACGTACGTTTTGAAAATTCCTGGAGGGAGTAGTATTTTAGGCTTTTTTTAGTTGAGTTTCACAACTTTTCATTATTCAACTGTCTCATCGAATCTACAGAAACTATTTACAAGTATTAAATGCGGATTAATGACAAAACTCATTTTCTAACTCAAGTGAAATCGGGAGACCAATATATGGATACTTATCAGGCAGATTAGTCAATGTCTTGCTATAGTAAACAAAAATTAACTACGAATTAAAAGAACAACTCCAGTACTCCTCTTTTGATTTTTTTAGCACAAATTTTAAAGCAGTATACCATGCAATTAACCATATTTACTTACTATACTACCTAAAAAGCGATCTTTGTCGTGTGCCCGATAGTTCCTCGTGTGCTTTCTATCCGATACATGGCGAAGTGTGTGTGTTTTCGACACACAGCGAAGTATGACTTCATCGTGTGTTTTCTTTTCACACGGCGAATACGTCGTTGTGTGTGTTTTTTTTGCACACAGCGAAGTAACAGTTAGTTGTGTGTTTTTTTGATACATGGCGAACTAGTAATTTTTTATTGTGTCCATTAGGCTTCGCCTTGTGTATTATTTTGTGGCACACAGGGAAGTAATAATTCGTCGTGTGCTTTTTTTAGCACACACTGACCAGGGGACAAACCGAGGGTGATTAACTCAGCCCCTGATCCCTCCATGAACAAGACTAAGAAGGCCCACAACGAGTGAGGCCCAACATCAACACGAACAAGGCCGGCCCAAGTCCTAGCTCGAAAAGGACACCCGAGGGCCACCATCATCGAGTCAAAGGCCCACGCCGCCTGATGCCCCGTCTCTGGCCGAGTTTCCCGCCTCGGTCGACCTAAGGGAATGTCTCGACCTAACGGGCATCTCGACGGAGGACTTCGCCTCGCACAACCTAAGGCCTCGCCCCCTTAACCAAATGCATGGCCCCTTCCGAGGGGAAACCGCAACATGGCAAGAGCGGCTCCGCGCCGCCCGCGCGCGTGCTAGGGTCACATGGTGGGGGAATCCCGGGTGCACTACAAGAAAATCGTTGACTAGTTGCGCAATCACATTTTAGCGTCATTGATTTATGACGTTCCTGGCTGATCTCATCATAATATTTCACTTCTGAGCAAATTTAGTGAGAAAAAAATTCGTCATTAAGATTGGTACTGTAGCCGAGTGTTCCCTGTTCCATGTTGTTTTGTGACGCCATAAGCTCTGAAAAAATGTCATAAACCAACACCAGTCCCACATGTAAGAATTATTTGAAAACAGTGTTCCAAGTCGTAACAAAATTCAGTAGGGTCCCACATGTAAGCATTCTTTCCAATTAGAGTGTTCCAAGTCGTCATAAAATTTTCCAGGGTCCCATATGTATGCATTTTCGCCAGGTCAGCGGTGTCATAAACCAACTTTAGTCCCACATGTAAGCATTATTTTACAATAGTGTTCCAAGTCGTCATAAAATTCATTTGGGTCCCACATGTAAGAATTTTCGCCAGATCAGCGGAGGCTAGGTCACGAAATGTTGCAAAAATAATTGGCCATGCCATGGGTTCGAACTAGAGACCTAAAGGAACTAGGCTGTGATGTTTACCACTGCACCACTTCTTGGTTGTGCATGTTTTATGGGAAACTCAGCTAATAGTTCATGCGAATTCTTTACTGCGACCAGGTCCCACATGTAAGTTTCAATTGAGTCTGTAATTATGTATGGAATGGCTGGCGAGACACTTCACTCAGACTTCGCAAAGACTTTTGACTTCCACTACGCAGATCTGCAATAGTTCGTGCTAGGAATGGCAGATCCTAGCAGTGAAGGGAAGATGGTTGCGCTGCCACATCCCAGCAACAAGAGGATGAGACAGCATGATGAGGTTAGTCCTCTAGTTTGAGCCGCTATATTTTGCCCCTATCTTACTAGGATTGGGGATATCTAGATTTGGGGATCTGGAGGATTGATGAGCATATATGGTAGATTTAAATTTCATTATCGAACCTTTAGATTTGCACTTCGATAGGTGTTAGAAGTTGATAGGCTATAGACAATTCATGTTAGATTCAGTTAGTTTTCAATTTGCATCGTCTTATAGTAGGTTTTGTATTTTAGTAGCTTCTAGATGTGCTTCAAGCCACTAGTTTTATGGATTTTGTCGAGGTGCACAATTGATAGGTGTCGGTGTTTTGGACCGGCAACCTACTACGGGGAGTACCCGAAGTAGATGAATGTGACTCGCCGAGATCGGTAACTCGAAGGAAGAGGCACGCGACACACAATTTAGACAGGTTCGGGCCGCGAGGTGCGTAATACCCTACGTCCTGTATGCTGCGTAGCTCGGATTGATAGGGCACGGTTACGGATGGTGCAACGGTGCGCCGTGAGTTGAGATTGGATGAGGTGATCCTGGGATCGGTCCCTGCCTCGCCTTATATAGTCCGGGAGGCAGGGTTACAAGTCGGAGTAGGGAAAGAGTACTAGTCGAGTACGTCTAGGAGACCTCTATACAGTGCGGAACGTGTACAGAGCCTTAACCGAGTACTACTCCTGTGCTGTCCTTGTGCTCCACGCCTTCAGGTGCCGTGTAGCGCAAGTCGGGTAGTCCCAGGGGCCCACCGAGTAGTCGGTCCTGGTACCCACCGAGGTAGTGGGCCCAGGGAGGTCCATACGACAAGCCCCCGAGTACTTTGTAGTCGAGAAGGATAGCTTCCAGTAGTCTTGACGGCCTTAACGAGTAGTCCTCAAGCGTCCCTGAGTGCTACAAGTCAAAAGTCCTCAAGAGTAGTCGAAGCATCCCGAGGCCGGAATGTACTCCGACCGATGTTTGAGCAATCTTGAAGTCTTCTCGAGTAGTCCCAAGCGTCCCCGAAATCTCGCCTTCGAAGGTCTTCAAAAATGCCTCGCCTTGTCTTGAAGCCGGAGCCGTCAAGAAAGTGCGATTTGCTGAACCGCAATCCACGTGGAGTAGCCCCCGAGCCTCGAGCCGCGGGCTCTGGCTGAGGATCTATCCGAAGTCTTGGCGAGAAAATCCCGAAAATTCCGGAAAGAAAAAACCGAAGGACACGTGGCACGGAGCCCCCGAGCCTTGAGTCGAGTACTTCCTCTCGAATTGAAGGGTCTTCTTTGGAGAATGTGTCCTGAGATGCTCTTGAAACTAGCCGCGTCCCAGGTAGTCGAGTAGAGGTAGCCGAGCCACCGAGGGTGAGGCACGTCGACTAGTAGAATACGAAGAGTCACGCGCGGCCGGCGAGTCGCCCACGCGCGGACTTATCCGCCGCCCGTTGCGGAGGCGTTTTGGCTTATAAATTCAAGCCGAAACCCTTAGGGTTTTTCACCCAAGTGAGCTGCAGTCATTTGCCACTTGAATCTTGAAGAAAAATCCACTCCAGCGAGCGCTGCCGCCGTAGTAGATCCAAGCGCGTCGCCACCCGAAAGCTGTAGGGTAGCCCCCGAGCGGATGCGAGTGAAGACTCCCTGTTCTTGGAGAATGAAACCGTCCCCGTCGAAGACGTTGAAGGCCGGCGGGAAGAAGAGGAGCCATGCGGAAGCTGCCGCGGCCGGTTGCGGAGCGGCGCCGCCCACGTCTCCACCGCGCGCTGACCCAAGCCGCGAGTGGAAGAGGTCGAAGGTGAAGACCGAAGACCTGCGACCCCTGTTGAACTCCGGTTCATCGGGGAGAAGGAGATCGATATGTGGAGATGCACGCGCAGAGATCCCTATCCAATGGAGAAGGCGCAAGACGAGATCCCGATGTTCTCGCGCTTCGTGGAGCGCGGGCTTGCGCTCCCAGCGAGCGATTTCTTCAAAGGGCTTCTCAGGTACTACGGCATCGAGTACCTCAACTTGAACCCCAACGGAATCTTCCACGCTTCTGTCTTCGTCCATTTCTGCGAAGCATTCTTGGGGATCAAGCCGCATTGGATTCTCTTCCGCAAGTTCTTCCGCGTGAAGCCACAGCCCAGCGCCTCCAACCCTAGGGTAGTCGGCGGGCGGGATCCGCTTGAGAGAAGATGCCGCCGACGCGCACCCGGCGTACAAGCTCGTGGACTCCAACACGGATTGGAAGACGAGGTGGTTCTATACCACGAACCACCATCCGGAGCTGCCGAAGCCGAGCGGACGGCAGCCCAAACACCAGGAGTGGTGGAACACGGAGCCCACCATGCAAGAGGGGATCCAGCTCCCGGAGTTGCTGGGAAGAATCAAGGCCCTGCGTGATGCAGGACTGAGGGCCGAGCATGTGGCCTTCAGTTTCATGAAGCGTCGGATCCAGCCGCTGTCAGCGCGGGATACGATGGGCTTCGAGTACACGGCGACGACGACACGTCGCGGATGCGGGGGTGAGATTGAAGACAACGACATCGTCGAGAGGTTGTCGAAGATCTTCAAGGACATGCCGGAGTACACGGCGTGCCTCGTCGAGGAGTTCTCCGCCGCGCGCCCGCCCAACGAGGTAAGTAGCCGTACCCGCCTCGTCGAGTAGTAGGCACTTGTAGCGAGTTGCCGACGCCCTTGTGTGTCTTTTGGATGCGGGACGATGTGAAGCGGTTTGTCTCCGAGCCGCGCCCACCACCGAGCGGAATTGAGATTCCGGCGGTGGAGAAGGTGAAGGAGCGCCGAGTAGTCGGGGACGACGATCCCGTCATCGTGGAGGATACCTCCGAAGACGAAGAGGACGAGGAGACGGCTGCGGGGACCGCTTCCGAGTTGCGGTCGAGGTTTAGCCGTCCGAGCTTGCCTCATGTGCCTCTCGTCCAAGACCCTCCGCCAGCTCCGGAGGCTAGCCTTGCCGCGCCGCCGAAGAAGCCGCGCAACCCCGCCAAGAAGCGGGTAGCCAAGAAGATGAAGGTCTCAGAGACCACGCCTCTTGAGGTAAGTCATCTTGAGCAGGAGACGTCGAGTACCCAATGATCGAGTACGGTGCTGACGAGTAGTTATCCCCATGTGCAGGAGAGGCCGCCAGCGGAGCCCGTGGAGGAGGGCGATGAGGGCGCGTGGCCCACAGTGGGGGAACCGGCTGGAAGCCGGGTCCGGCTCCCACCTGTCGAAGAGCTTCGGCGCGCGCTGGAGCGCCGCCCCCCCGCCCCCGAGAGGGGAGCGAGTACCCGCGGCCGCCGCCGTTGGAGAGATGGAAGCCGCGAGGGGCGCGGAGGGACATCCGCGCCGCCGCCCGCCACCGTGGAGGAGGCGATGGCGAAGAGGCGGAAGAAGAGACGCCCGCCGAGGGTGGACCGGTCGATATCGCCGCATCCTTGGTGCTCCGGCCGTGACTATCGTCCGGTCGAACTTGTAAGTACCACACTTCGTGAGTAGTACTCATTGTAGTAGCCGATGTTGTCCGATGAACCTTTGTGGATACTTGTGCGGGAAAATCCACCGACTTGAGCCGGGACGGGGAGGAGCCCGCGGCGACAGAGGCGAAGAGGCCGTGCCACCCGTCGAGGAACCCGCTCCGGAGGCCCAAGCCGCGGCCGAGCCCCCACCGCCGAAGCGGCGCGCCGCAGGCGGTCATAGTCGAAGGTGAGTACTCTTCCGAAGCCGTAGAGCCCAAAAAGAGTAGTCGAGAATACCGATGCGCGTGTTCCTTGGTGACGGGCGCCCGAAGGTGGTGACATCCCCCGCGGGGGTACCCGTGCGGGAGTTGACACCGGAGGCCCCGAGGGCGCGGCGAGAGCCCCCGAGCCCGTGGGGGAGGCCGTCGAGAAGTCCGCCGTGGAGGAGGCGGGCCGCCACGTCGCCAGGGGCTGCCCTGGAGGTGGCGATCCGGTCCCCGGAGATCCAAGACGCGGAGCCTATCCGCTCGGCGCCAATGACGGAGGCTACGACAAGTAGCCGTGGCGGGATCGAGTTGTTGGCCGACGATCTCGTCGAGCCGGCGGTGCTGGCGCAGCATCTGGAGGCGATGCGGCGAGCCGAACAATGGATGAAGGTACGTAGCCGTTGCCTTCCGAGTAGTCTATCCTTTGCGTAGAGTACTCTGCTTGACTTGAGCTTGTCTTGTGCAGGACGTCGCGGAGCGATCCCGCGAGAAGTCCAACATCTTTGCAGGGGTACGGCGACACCGTGCTGCGAGCTGAAGCCTTGGAGGAGCAGCTCATGAAGTCGAAGAAGCATGCGGCCGCCATGCGCCGAGGCTTGACGCCGCCTTCGCCAAGTACCACAACGACGTGATGGACTTGCAGGCGAAGAGCGACGATCTGGTGCGGAAGAACAAAGGCCTCCGCAACAAGAATAAAGGTATGTGTCTTGACTTGTCGGGTACTTGTTGGGAGTCATCAAGCTCTGACCCGTTGTTGTGTTCCTGTGTTGCAGAACTCGAAGACCAGGTGGAGCGTCTGAAGGGCTCGGAGATCAGCATGAAGAATCTCTTCTACCGGGAGCAAGAAGCCCACCGGTACTTGAACTCGACTACAAGGAGCCGGCCTTCGAGTGCGAGAAGCACATGGAGTTGAGAATTGCATCCGACGGGATCTCGTCAACTCGCTACAAATCCTTGCGTAGTTGAACGAAGACCGCGAGGCGCTCCGAGCCCAACCGAAGGACTCGGAAGAGGCCGCCCTCCCGATCGCGAGGCTCCCGGTGCCGCACCCGGCGGCCCCAAGATTGCTCCGTTGGCGGATCGACTTCGTGAGGCGCCAAGCCGCCGGCCGCCTACGTGAAGCACATGGCCAAGTCGATCCCGAAGCAGTGGCCGGCCTTCATGAAGTCGTACTTCCCGAAGGCCCGGTGGAGGTAGTCGCCCGCGGAGTAGCCGCCAACCGGCTCGGATGAGCGATGCACGAGTTCTTGCCGGAGCGATGGCTCCCATCGCGGAGCGAGTAGCCGACAAGCTGAATCTCCGGTAGCTCGCATAGATAGCTTGATAGCCATGGTTGTATAGGAAACGAGTTGTAATGAACTATCTCATATATATCAATGAAATGTGAAGTTCCATCAATGAGTACTCGTAGCCGCGATCTCGCAGTGCGGAGCGCCCATCGTGGAGTAGGTGCGAGTAGTAGTACTCGGCTTAGTAGTCCCGTCGCGAGGGAGTAGGCGGTAAAGAAGTTGATGAACAATCAAACTTTATTACGAAGAAGTACACACCGGGTGGCCGGGCCGTAGTTACAAGTAGTCGCCGGACCGGAGGCCGCTTACGGAGTAGTACCGGAGCGGGTAGCCGCTTACGGTGAGTGATCCGTAGGTAGCCGTGTAGGCCGGATCGCGGATCCGTAGGTAGCCGCGGAGGCCGGATCTTAGAGTGTGGTCTTCTTGATAGACCGCCTGCTAGAGTCCTTTGACGCTCATTGCGGCCCGAGGGTCCGTAAGTAGCCGCACGGGCTGGGCCTGGAGTAGAATAGTCCGGAGACTTGAAGCCAGGACCCGAGGGTCGCATGCGGCTAGGGGTGTTGATGCGGTCGTGTAGACTTGAACCCCGAGTAGTCGAACGGACGGGCGTAGAATCGACGAGAGCCGGTCGACGTTCCACGAGTTGTTGACTTCTTCGCCTTCGAGTGTTTGGAGGCGGTAGGAGCCTCGGCCGGTCACCTTAGCCACGGTGAAGGGGCCTTCCCGTGGGGAGGGCGAGCTTGTGAAGTCCTTCCGTGTTCGGATACGGCGGAGGACAAGATCTCCAACGTTGAAGGAGCGTTCCTTGACGTTGCGATCGTGGTAGCGTCGGATACCCTCGAGGTACCTTGCTTGATTGGACGAGGGCGGCACGGCGAGCTTCTTCGAGGCCGTCGATATCAACTCGTCTCGTCGTCTTCCGAGACGCCTTCGTCGTAGTGCTCCACCGCTCGGCGAGTTCCATATGACATCGGCGGGGAGGATGGCTTCGAGCCGTAGACCGGGAAATAAGGGGATTGCCCCGTTGGCTTGGATGGTTGAGTCCGCGCCCCCGCAGTGCGTTGGGTAGTTCCTTGATCCACTTGCCCCCTTTTGAGTTAGCGGCGTCGTGTAGCCGCTTCTTGAGGGCGTCGAGCACCATCCCGTTGGCGCGCTCGACTTGTCCGTTGGCCCGTGGATGGGCGACGGAGACGTATCCGACGTCGATTCCGCCGTTCTCGCGGTACTCCCGCAACCGGTGGTTGTTGAAGTTGGACCCCGGTGTCCGTGATGATGCGGTGGGGTAGCCCGTAGCGGTGTACGAGTTCATCCGGAAGTCGAGTACTCTGTCGGCCTTGGGACATGTGACCGGCTTGACCTCGATCCACTTGGTGAACTTGTCGATAGCCACCGCATGCCGGTTGAATCCTCCCGGCGCGGTTGGCGGTGGCCCAATCATGTCGAGCCCCCGGCGGGCAAGGGCCAAGTTGGTGGTATGGTGACTAGCTTGTAGGCGGGGACGTGTTGCGCTTGGCGAAGAACCGACATCCTTGGCACCGTCGACGAGTTCTTCGGCATCGCCCGAGGCCGTGGGCCGGTAGAAGGCTCGCGGGAAGGCCTTGGCGACCGGCGTGCGGGAGGGACGCGTGGTTGCCGCGGACACCCTTGTGGATCTCCTCCAAGATGTCCTTGCCTTCTTCGCGAGGGACGCATTTCATGAGTACTCCGGAAGATGCGCCTCGCTTGTAAAGCTTGTCGCCGACGAGGACGTAAGACTTGGCGCGGCGGACGAGTTGTTCGGCTGCGTTCTTGTCGGAGGGGACCTTCCCGCTCGCCGAGGTAGTCGATGAAGGGTTGCCTCCAGTCCACGTCGATCATCATGACCTCCTCGCCCACTGGTTGGTTAGGCGGGACGAGGTGGTCGGTGGCGCCGGCTCCGGGATGGATGGCGCGTGAAGCTCATGGACGAAGACGCCCGCGGGTACTTGGGCGCGGGTGGATCCGAGCTTCGAGAGGACGTCCGCCGCAACGTTGTTGTCGCGAACGATGTGGTGGAACTCGAGACCATAGAATTTGTTCTCGAGCTTGCGGACTTCTAGGCGTAGGCGTCCATGTTCTCCTTGTTGCGGTCCCGGGACTTGTTGACTTGGTTGATGACCACGCGGAGTCGCCGTAGACTAGTAGCCGCTTGACGCCAAGTGAAGCCGCGAGGCGGAGCCCGTGTAGGAGGGCTTCGTACTCGGCTTCGTTGTTCGAGACCTTCCGGAAGATGCGCGGGACGTACTTGAGTTGTTCGCCCGTTGGAGAGATCGGGGAGTACCCCCGCGCTGCGCCCTCGAGGTTGAGTGAGCCGTCGAAGTACATCACCCAATGCTCGGTCGCACGGTGGGAGTAGGTAGCCGGTTCTCCCGCCACTCGCCATGAAGTCGACTAGAGCTTGCGACTTGATGGGCGTGCGTGGCTTGAAGTCGATGGTGAGGGCGCCGAGCTCGACGACCCATTTGGAGATCCTTCCGTGGCGTGCGGGTTCCTCGGGATGTCGCCGAGTGGGTAGTCGGTGACGACGGAGACCGAGTACTCCCCGGAAGTAGTGTCGTAGCTTCCGCGAGGTGATGAGTAGAGCGTACGAAGCATCTCGCACGGCCGGTAGCGAGCCTTGGACTCGATAGAACCTCGGCCGACGAAGTAGGCGGGGCGGCCCCGGGCCGGGTAGGCGTGGCCGTCTTCCCGCCGCTCGACGACGATGGCGATGCGACCACGTGAGTAGTCGCGGCGAGATAGAGCGAAGCGGCTGCTCGCCCTTGTAGGGAGCCGTGAGGGCCGGGGGCTTCGACGGGAAGTCCTTGGGGCCGGGCAAGGGCTTGGTCCGCCTCTCGCCGTCCACACGAACTTCTCGTGGTGCTTGAGTAGTTTGAAGAAGGGGAGGCCCCGTTCTCCTAGCTTCGAGATGAATACGTTCAATGCCGCCATGCACCCCGTCGGCTTCGGACGTCCTTGATGCTCGTGGGAGCTTTCATGCTTGGTGATGGCGGAGATCTTCTCGGGGGTTGGCTTCGATGCCGCGTTGGGCGATGATGAAGCCGAGTAGTTTGCCCGAAGGTACGCCGAAGACGCACTTGTTCGGGTTGAGCTTCCGGCGGTACTCGCGTAGCGATGCGAAGGTCTCTTCAAGGTCGTCGATGAGGGTGCGGAGTCCCTGGTTTTGACAACCACGTCATCCACGTAGGCCTCGACGTTCTTGTTGAGTTGCCGCTTGAAGCGAGCCTGGATGGCCCGTTGGTAAGTAGCGCCGGCGTTCTTCAACCCGAAAGACATGGTCGTGTAGCGATGCGCGCCAAACGGGGTGATGAACGCGGTCTTCTCCTGGTCTTCCTCCTTGATTGCGATCGGTGGTACCGGAGTAGCGATCGAGGAAGCGAGAGACGAGGTCGCGGCCCGCCGTGGAGTCGATGACTTGATCAATCCGTGGCAACCCGAAGGGGTCCTTGGGGGCGTGCTTGTTGAGGTCGGTGTAGTCGACGCACATCCTCCACTCGTTCGAGTTCTTCTTGCGGACGAGGACGGGGTTAGCGAGCCACTCGGGATGGAAGACTTCTCGATGAAGCCGGCAGCGAGTAGCTTGGCGAGTTCCTTCTTGATGGCGTCCCCGTCCGTCATCGGCGAAGCGTCGGAGGTGTTGTCGCTTGGGGGTGGCCTTTGGGTCGACGTTGAGGCGGTGCTCGATCGGCTCCACGGGCACTCTGGCATGTCCGTCGGCCTCCACGCGAAGATGTCGCGGTTAGCCCGAAGGAAGGCGATGAGCGCGTCTTCCTATTTGGGGTCGAGGCCGGCCCCGATGGTGGTGGTCTTGGTGGGGTCGCTCGTTCCGAGGTCGACCAGAGCTTGGTGAGCACCTCCTCGGGTGGCCGAGGCTTGTTGGTGTCGTCCGACTTCTCCGGGATGTCGAGTTCGCTCGTGGCGAGCTTCTTCGACGCGGCGTAGACCTCCATCATTGGGGTGGGTACTTGATTTGTCGAAGCGATCACCACGGCCTCTCGTATCGCGGTCGTGAGAGATCTTCAAGTCCCCTTGGAGGGAGAGTACGCCGGTGGACTTGGCATTTTGAGTACCAAGTACGTGTAGTGGGGCACCGCCATGAACTTGGCGATGGCCGGTCCGCCGAGGATGGCATGGTAGGAAGTCTCGATATCCGCGACCTCGAACTTGATGTACTCGGTGCGGTAGTTGTCGCGAGACGCCCGAAGGTAGCGGCGGTACCACCGAGCCCGGTGGGATAGCCGCGTTGCACGGGACAATGCCGTAGAAAGGCATGTTTGCTCTTGTCGAGCATGGGGGTGACGTCAAGGTTCATCTTCTTCGAGTCTTGGTGAAGAGGACGTTGAGCCCGCTTCCGCCGTCGATGAGCACCTTGTTGAGCTTAGAGCCCGCCCTTTGTTGGTTTCGGGACGAGAGGGAAGCGTCTCGGTTCGGAGAAGCTGGTCCATTGGTCCGCGCGGGAGAAGGTGATGGGCGTCTCGACCACCGAGAGGGGTCATAACCGGCCGGTTCAATGGACATCACTTCACGGCGAGTAGCCTTCGCTCCCTTTGCCCGGGGTAGTCCGCCGAAGAGGACGTTGACGGTCTTCTCGGGTTCTTGGAAGTCGTCGCCGTCCTTCTTCTTGTTCTTCGATCGTGAGGGTGCGGTGGCTCGGCGTATCCTTGAGTGCATGCCGAGGCGGTAGCACGCGCTCGGTGGTGTGGTTGCCGTTCGGGTGCCACGGGCACTTCTCCTTCGGCGGGTCTTTGAACCCGCCGAATTCTTCTTCGAGTTCCCTTTTGGAGGGCGGCGGATAGCCGCGACGGTGTTGTACGGCTTGCGCTTGCGGTTGGAACTCGAGAAGTTGTTGTTGTTGTTGTTGTTGTTGCGGCCGCCTTGGTTTGGGTTGCCGGCTACGCCGCCGCCTTGGTTCTCGCTTGGACTTGGCGCGGATGGCGTCGTACTTGGCGTTGGCCTTGTCCTCTTCATCCGCCCAGGACGTGATCATGTCCTTGAGGTGGGGAATGGACTGGGGCGGCGCCGGCCGAAGTCCTCGAAGGTGCGGCGATGGTAGAGCCGATCTGGAAGAGGTCGATGACCTCCTTGTCGGTGACGTCCACGACGGTAGCGCGCTTGTCGAAGAAGCGGCGCATGTACTTGCGGAGGGTCTCGCCTTGTTCCTGCTTGATCATGGCAAGGTCCATGCGAGTACCGAGCGGCCCATGGCGCCCCGCGAAGTTGCTCGTGAATTGCTCCTTCGGTGGTCCCACTTGTCGATTGAGTGCTTGTCCAGCGACTCGAGCCACGTGAGTGGGGCTTGGTCCGGCGAAGGGGAAGTAGAGGCACTTGGTGTCGCTTGTTGCCGCCAGCGTTCTCGATGGAGAGAGCGTAGCATCGGAGCCACCGGATAGGATCCTGCTTCGCGTCGTATTTGGTGATCCCCAAAGGCTTGAACTTGTCGGGGAGGAGCAGGTTGCGAAGCCGGGGTGAGAAGGCAGGGAAGCCGTCGCCTTCAGCAGCGGTCGTCGACTTCTTCTGCCGCAACTCTTCGATTCTCTGGCGGGCATCGTACCCGCCCTGAGAGGCGCCGGAGGCGTGGCTATGCGCGTGGCCGCGGCCGCCGCGGCTGCCGCCGCCTCCAGCTTTCTTGTTGGCTCCGTGGTTGGAGGCTCGCCGCCGTCGGCCGCCGCCGCCGTCGGGGTCGTTGCCGCCACCACCGGCCGAGGCACGGTGGGGGACGAGTTCTCGGTTGACGTTGTCTTGTCGTGAGGGACCGCCGGCGGTGGAGCGTCGACGGTTTGGTTCGGGCCGGGATGTCGCCCGAGTACGGTTAGGACCGGGGTCGGCCTTGCGACTAGTAGCCTCGTTGTCGCGAGGCTTGGGGGGGAGGTTGGGCGACTCTCTTGTCTACCCGCATGAAGTAAGCTTCCTCAGCGAGCTTGGCGATGACTTCTCCAGCCCCGTATGCCCCGAGCCCAGCCGTGCGATCGCGCGATCGACATGAGGCACTGCTCGGGAGTGGTGTGAACTCGCTCTCGACGCCGAGAGCTTCCGCAAGGTTGCGGATGGGGAGGTTGTCTCCCGAGCCGCCGGCGTCGTTCGTTGCGCTTCCTGTTACGTTCGCGCCGGGCGTCCTCGCCGGCGTCGGTCTCGTCCGCGGGGGCCTCGACGAGACGGCTCGTCGCGGAGATGTCCTCCAAGTACTTGTCCGCGGCCGGTGCCCGAGGTTCCGGGTGTCGCGGCAGCCATGAAGACTTGACGGTCAGGGGTACCCAAGCTTGGCTCAGAAGGTGCCACCTCAGTTGGTGTGCTTGAGTCAGCTTGGGCTAGTGGTGTTCCCTCCTGGAACGGTAGCGAGTCGATGTAGGCGACGTAGCGTGAGTCCTTTGTCAGCTCAGCAGGTTTGCGGTCTGGCCAGTAGACGTATCTTCCGGCCGGCGTCGATCTTATAACCAGCCCAGAGGCTGGCCCTGACAAGGGAAGCTCATAGGAGTCATCTTCGGACTCGGGCTCCTCAGGGTCCGACCCGAAGTCGAACTCGTAGTCCGGGTTCGAGTAGAACTCGGAGAGAGGGCTGGAGTCCAAGACGCGGTTGGGGGCGGCGTCGGAGTCCGAGTTGTACTCGGCTACGGGCTCCTTGCCGGCCGGCGTGGTGCGAAGCCTCCGTGCGGGCCCGTGCCGGGAACGCGAGGGCCACGCACAGAGCGCTGACGTGGAGAGGGGACCGCCTGCGATGGCTCAGGAGCCGGCTCGCATGCGATGGCCCATGGCGACGTCGGGTTCGAGTTGGGGACGGACTCGAGCTCGAAGTCAGCGTGAAGGTTGGAGAGCGAAATTTCGCCGAACTTGCCGGCGAGCTCGCCCGTGACAACTTCGGGAAGCGTCACAAGGCCTGTCCTCGAGTCGGGTTGCATGATCAAGCGGCGCTGGAAGGAGCCCACGCCATCAGCAGTGCAGACCCAAGCCCCGAAGACGAAGGTGTCGCCACGGTTGAAGGCGACGGTTGGCTTGATGTGAACGGAAGCCGTCGAGTTCGCCATGTGATCTCGAGCGAGAGCCCCTACCTGGCGCGCCAGCTGTCGGTGTTTTGGACCGGCAACCTACTACGGGGAGTACCCAAGTAGATGAATGTGACTCGCCGAGATCGGTAACTCGAAGGAAGAGGCACGCGACACACAATTTAGACGAGGTTCGGGCCGCGAGGTGCGTAATACCCTACGTCTGTATGCTTTGCGTAGCTCGGATTGATAGGGCACGGTTACAGGATGGTGCAACGGTGCGCCGTGAGTTGAGATTGGATGAGGTGATCCTGGGATCGGTCCCTGCCTCGCCTTATATAGTCCGGGAGGCAGGGTTACAAGTCGGAGTAGGGAAAGAGTACTAGTCGAGTACGTCTAGGAGACCTCTATACAGTGCGGAACGTGTACAGAGCCTTAACCGAGTACTACTCCTGTGCTGTCCTTGTGCTCCACGCCTTCAGGTGCCGTGTAGCGCAAGTCGGGTAGTCCCAGGGGCCCACCGAGTAGTCGGTCCTGGTACCCACCGAGGTAGTGGGCCCAGGGAGGTCCATACGACAATAGGATTGATAGGTACATCGTATTATGAATTGGTAAATTGAAGATACTATTTTGGAGTTGCAGACCATTGAAGGGACATCTGGATTCTGTCACGATTGTTAGCGTTTGCACAATTCACAGGTGTTAGATTCAGTTAGTTTCCAATTTGCATCGTTTGATGGATCGATAGGTTCATTTAGGAGAACCATGCTCTTACTGAGTTTATGTAGGTAGCAAACAACCAGATTTTGTGGCGTGTGGTGGTTGTTTTACTGTACTCATACAATTGGGTTCAAGGGATTCAAGTTTTTTTATAGACTGAGATGAATTTATTTTTCAAATCGAGATAAGTTTTCTCCAAGGATGAGTTTATTTCTACAAGAACATCTTAATGTTATTTTAGAAGATCTTGATGCCTCGTCTCGGAGGAGAACTCTCTTAGGATCTCAAGAGATCGAAAACATGATAGAACAACTAGCTGACAGAGAGAAACAACTTCAGTATGCACATAAGAACAAGAAAACTAAGGGCGGAGCTTATTCTTCTTACCATAGATATTGGAATTAAAACATCAATAAATGGGTAGGACATTGAGTTTGTTTGGTCTGTCTTTTCTTTGAAATGTTCAAGAAGTTCGTTGTCAGTTGGACTGAAACGGGTACCCATGCGCCGCACCTCTAGGAGACAATGGCTCCATGGGGAGAGGAAGGGGGCGCTATCAGAGAATGAGGTTTTTTGTTGGTTGCAAGAGTGGGGAGATGAAGAGGGCGATGTGTGAGAATGGAGTTTTTTGTTGGTTGCTAGAATGACATGTTTTGTTGGTTGCCAGAGTAGTAGTAGTAGTAACGTGTGCCTCAGGGACATGGTGAACTACGTGATTTCGGTAGTGCTACCTCCATCTTTGATTATTTGATATTTCGGGCATCCAAAAAGACCTGTAGCTAGCAACTTTTTGCTATCTGAAACGTCAACTAAGGGTGCGTTTGGCACAACTGTGGTTGTGGCTATGACAGCTTTGGTTGTGGTTGTGTTGGTGGAGTTGATTCTTAGGAGAATCTGAAACCATTTTAGGGAAACATTTGACAAAACAGCTTCTCCTAGCTGTGTAACGTGGATAAGAGGATGAAATGTGCATAATACCCTTCCTTTTTATTCTATTTCCATTTTTATTTTCTTTTTCTTTCCTATTATTTTCCTCCGCTTCTTATTCTTTTTTTTCTCATTTTCTTTCCTCTCAGCTTATCCTCAACCACACCCTCGTCGCCCCACTGTGGCGCCCTTCATCTCCCCACCACCGGTGGCACCTCCACTGCACAGCGTCACCTCCGCCCGCCTCCACCGCGCAGCGCACCGGTGGTCTCCTCCACCCTGCCTAGCAACGCCCACTGCATCCTTTGCCTCGACCCGCGCCTCCGCCGGCCACCTTCTCTGCGGTCGATAGGACCTGCCGGCCACCTCCTCCGTGTCGCTGCTCGCCACATCACCTCCAGGTAACCTGCTGACGGCCTCCATCTCGCACTCCAGCCGCTCCACCTTCTTCGGCGGCTTCCATCTCGCCCACCGGCCGCCGTCCACCTCCTCCGTGTTGTCGGCCTCCATCTCCACCTCCAGCTACCCTTCCACCACCTCCTCCGCGGCTTGTAGACTGCCGGCCCACCGACCACTGTTCACCTCCTTTGCGTTACCGCTCACTACCTCATCTACCTCTCTAACACCGTGCCCCAACCATCTTCTTCCTGCGCCCCTACAGACTGCAGGCGCCGGCCACCTTTCGCGCACCGTGTGACAACCAAATCCGAGAAAATTCTATACTATCACCTAAACCACTCCTTTTGGTCATTAAGTGATAATAAAGAATCATCTCGTTGAGTGTTGCTGGGTCATAGCCTGGTAAAACACTTGAAACACACAAACAGGATCAAAACGTATACATTAAAACTCCCACGAAGGAGAGTCCAGAGTTCCTTACAAATTAAAGTAATTCTTCTCCGCAGGGTCAATTATTACAAACCATGGTTCTTGACATGAAAGTAAATGGTTCAAAGTTTATTAAAACATCGGAATAAACTAAACGACATGATAAGCATCATAGGAGGCCGTCCATGATGCAATCACTCGTCATCATCCATCCATTCCAGCTCCCAGCCGGGTGGAATTTCTCCAGGCCACACATCACTTGCATTACCTAGAAACAACATTTACATAGCGAGGCTGAGTATACTAATACTCAACAAGGCTTACCCATCCAAAATAAAAGACTTTACCTCTATTCATGCAAGGCTTTTGGCTAGTGGGTTTGTTTGCCAAAAAGCTACTAAGTAGTGAATCCTTACTTTCACATTTTAGCTCAAGTCCTAGTAGAAGTAATCATTAAGTAATAATAATACAATTATTGCAATTGTGAGTTGTACAATACAATTAATCAAATAATAATATTCACAAAGTTCCTTCATACAGGGATATCATGGCCAATAGATTAAGTAGTCTCAGATAACGGTGAGAGGCCGACAATCGATTGATTTAAACCTTGCAAGGTAGACCTAAACACACGGGAGGTGCCCTCACTAAGAGTTCACCAACCAGGTGGTTCCCGTCATTCTTCGGTTGGGGAATAATAGCTCATAGTCTTAAGTACAAGATTTATCTGGGCTACGCCACCAAGGTCACCCAGCCTCACGCATGCACTCAGATGGTGAGCCCAAGGCCGCAACCCTAAGATTAGTGATAGTAAAATCCCGTACCACCTCATTTAGGTACTAGGCTTACCGTGCCCATTTCCGACAAGTGCTTAGTACATTCAAACACTTAACCAATGAAGCCACTAGACCAGAGCCCAAATCCCATGCTCTTACCACATGAGCGATCCATTAATAAATATGGTGATTCCATAAAGGTGATCCTATTCTCATGAGAGACGAACATCACTCGATTTGTACCGGATCCTTAGAGCATAGCAACTAGCGACCTAGCATGTTAGTAAAAGACCATAGGTACTTAGGGATCATGCAACTAGGGTTTCAATTCAACTCCTGAACGTAAATGCACATAGATTAGAAAAGGTAAATTCAGAAGCTTAAAAGAAACACATAGGTTAATGTTTAAACCGGGGCTTGCCTTCGTCAGCACAAGCAGTCACATAAACTTCCGGACTTTGGTCTAGGTCTTGACCTACGGACACGTAGTGTACGTCTCCTCCTGCTCCCTCGTCCTCGTCAGCCGGTACGAGCGTGTAGCTACCGTCGGGAACTTCTACATGGAGGATGTATATGCAATAAGTAGTGATGAATTTAATTTAATTTAAACAAGAACAGCAACACATAACAACAAGAAGCACATGATTGACCATATTCACCTTGACAAAATATATTCATCACTTTCCCTTTTAATGAATATTGTAAAGGGCTTTATTTATTCTTCTCTTTATAGTGATTGTGTACATATTTAACTAATTAATTTATTTACTTTCACAAACAGCAAGGAGGTGGTTTTCAGCTTTGTATTCATTTTCCCAACACATCCATAGGGTTCAAAAAGATAAAAAGGATGATTTTCCAATTAAACTTATTATTATGCTTAAATGACTTCTCCACTTTTATTCATCAAAATACTTTATAAAAAGCCATTGATGATGCTCATTGAGCTCAGTAATTCAACTCATAGCCACTGAACAGCAAGCACACATATCGGAGTTATGAAAATAATTATTACCATAACATACCATTTCTAGCTACCAGAATTGAGATAAAAGCACACAAAAATAAATACATCACTTCTAGATTCAAACTTTCTCCTACACCATCTCTGATCTAAAACAAGGTTAGGAAACAAATAAACACATCAATAGCTATTTTAGATCTTGAAGTATGCATTTATAATTAAAAACAAGCATAAATCAGGAATAAATATTTCTATCAGTCCAAAAATCATGATTAATTCAGGAAAGGTGCATCTAGGCATTTCATGACTATTCACCGAAGTTGAGCTTAGAAATTTTTTTAATGTTTGCTATGCATCTAGGCATTTCATGACTATTCACCGAAGTTGAGCTTAGAAATCTATTTAATTTTTGCTACAAAAATCATTAAGGCAGAAATAGCATAAATACAAGATAAATCATAATAAATATTTACTCAGTAATTTTGTGCCAATTGCTGTACAGAGCCTACACATGCCATTGCTCACAACATATCCAAAAAGCAACTTATGATCACATGTAGATTTTGAACTACAACAAAAGTGGTTTAAACTGATTTCAATTTTTCATGCAAAAACTATAACTCAAAAGTATATACATGCTTTGCAAAATATGTAGGCCTGCTCACAAGGAAGATAACAAAATTGGTCTTGTAGTTTTACGATTTTTCTGTGATTTTATATGAATTTTCCAAGACACTGGACTTAGCTGAAAGAAAACTAAGATGAAGATCATTACAAATTAGTCCTTATTTCACAGAAAGGTCCCTGGAAATCACAACCATGCCTCTACGGTAGAGGGTGAGTTCTCCGGTGGCGATGAACAGCCGGGGAGGCAAACAAATGAGAGGGATGTGCCGTTGAGCTCACGGTGAGTCAATTGGTGGTGGCGGTGTGACAAGAAGTGGCTCCGGCGAGCGGCGACGGCGAGGTCGCGACGGTGCTTCCACCCTGGCTCAGATTTCAGCGAAATGTGGGGGAAAGTTAGTCCATGTGCGTGTGTGGAAGCTTGGTTGGGTGCTAGGGAGGAGCTCTAAGCGGTTTGTGGGCCACAGGCGCGACAGGAGGGAGGTTTTTGTTAACACCAAAATTTGGTAAGGAGTCTGACTTGTGGGCCCAGCTCGATGAAAAGTCCGTCTGGTGGAAGGAAGGTTTTTCTCAGATGTATTCGGCAGAAGGATCCGTGGTCAGCTATCTGTTTCCGTTCGGCAAGGGAACAGTTGAAGCTGATTTTGCGGGATTGGACGGTGACGTGGCTTAAGCAAGAAGGACGAATGGATGGATAGGCGATCAAGCTTAGAGATAAGTTAGGCAACAAATCCATTCGAGGTTGTACTTGGCAGGGTATAGATATGAGCCCTGAATGTATGTAACGCACACAATCATTCTCAATACAAACCGGCCTTACGCCAAACCCTAGAGTCCATTTGTCGTGTCGTCGAGTTCTTCGAGAGGGTTTATCGATCCGTCGACCTCCGTGAGTACTGGCAACCTTGTATCATATCTAGTATCATGCGGTGGATTTAGATCTGATGCAAGTAGTCTTGTTACCATGCTTCGTGTCATGCGGTAGATTCAAGCTTGGTTCAAGAGGGTTTCTTGTTAGGTCATGAGCCATGCGGTAGGCTAAGATCTAGCTTGAAGCTAGTTATCGGCTCTACTGGATTTTGGCAAGATCCAATAGATTCATTAAGTTACCCCGTGTTGCTTTGAGTTTTTACTTTATGTTTTAATTCATGCAACACCTTTTGCCCAATCTAGATGGGTTTGGATCGGCTTTATCCCTCTTGTGATCCTTATACGAGTAGAATTCACGCTTTAACACGTGGATCTTGTGCTTTCCGATAGCCGAAACCGAATCGATCTAGGTTGTTACATGTTGCGGGTTCAAGCTTGCCACGCTGGTATAAATCTTGAAAGAACTGAGTATCATGCGGTAGATGCAGGTTTTTGGGTTGCTTTGGAGCTAGTCATCCGGTGGATTAGATTTCAAACCAATCTGATAGATTTATTCGCTTGGTAATGTTCGTTCCTTCTTCATGGACCTCGAATCGGCTGTTCAGCCTTATTCGGTTATATTTCCCATGAGTAGAACACGTGTGTAATTCATGCTTTAAATGATGTATGCTTTTAGCTTTCCATATCTAGATTGTATCATGCGGTGGATAGATCTATTTGTGGAAAGTGGTACGTTTTCCATGCAAGTTGTATCATGCGGTGGATAGATTTGTTTGGCATCGTACCCGACGGGTTTTAAAGTACCTAGACATGCGGTAGACTAGTGCTTTGGATCTATGCATACTTGTTTATTACATATTTATGCTCGCGCTTTACTTTATTCATTTATTTAATGTTAATCATCATGAGGATCGGTCGTGGCTGCGTACATGTGCATCTTTGCTCAAACAAAGACCGATCGCCATCATGCTTACGTCATCCATTCGGCAATATTACTTTTCCTTTTACAAGTTCCCGAATGGTTTCAGTTTATTGGCAAATAGCTCTTTATAGCTATGTGTCATCCCATTTGGCTTTGTAGCTGTAAATATGGAACTGTCCCGGTACCACCCGCAAAGTTCCAAGCTTTGGTATCTAACTGCTTTGTCTTTTGTTAATTTTCAGGAAAAATTGACTGGCACGTCTTGTGATTCTTTGCACGTGTGAAGCCAACTTGTTCGGCTTGCTGTGTGTTTGGCGCTAGGTGCACGTTTTGCGTCAACACACTTTTTGGCACGCCCAGTGGGACCACAGCCGAAAGATTAAGATGCCTGAAATCGCGGACATCATGGATGTCAACATTGAGGACCTCTCTCCTGAACAACGGCGGCAGCTCCAGGACGCCGTGGACCGGGGCCCAACGAGAATGTCCGCGTCCTTCAAGAAGAACGAAGTGGCGTCCCGTACCTGAAGAATGAGATGCCCAGGGTATTGCTGCCAGGGGAGAGCGACGCCACGACCCAGCAGGAGAGAGAGAGAGGAGTGCATGCAAGCATTCCGGGATTCTGCAGACCACATTTTGAGCAAGCACCACAAAGCTTTCCTTGGTGCGTTCCAGCAAATGATGGTGGCCGTCTTTGGCCCAGGCATGGAGCAGGCATTCAGCAAGCACCCATCCAAGCGGGCACCGTGGAACTGGGTGAGTCAAGCTCTCAACCACCATTACGGAGCCAGCCGATCCAGCCTCCTCCTCAGAGCACTGGGAGTCAAGCGTTCCAGCCCTCCCTCCCGCAAGGCGCCGGGAGTCGCCCGGTTCGGCCCCCCACTACGAGGGCCTCGGGAGGGCGACCAATCCAGCCACTACCGCGGGCAGCACGGGTCAACCTGTGCAACAGCCGAACCCGTACCAGCCCACGTACGGGGAGATAGCGTTCGGCTCGCCTGGCGCCCCGCTTGCCTCCGGCCACAGGATTGCTCCGGCAAGCAACCGGCTGCGGGAGGAACCTATACGGCGGAGGCTACCACGAGGTGGGAAACTATGGAGCCATTGACGCTTTCCCGCATCCAGGTTATGCACCAGCTACAGGCGCACAGGAGGACGACGCCCTGGCGCGGAAGATGGCCGAGTTGATGCAAAATCAGTTCGGCCTCAAGCCGAAAATGCAGGGACCTGCCTACAAGCCGCCATTCCCAGAGTGGTACTTCAACGTGCTCCTTCCGCCAAGGGTGAAACCTCCGACAGAGTTCACGAAATTTTCCGGGCAAGACGACACAAGCACGGTGGAGCACATTGCTCGTTACCTGATGCAGCTCGGAGAATGCTCAGCTAAGGAAGCGTTCAGGGTCCGCTACTTCCCCGCGTCACTGACGGGCCTGACGTTCCAGTGGTTTTCGTCCTTGCCCCCTGAGTCAATTAGTAGATGGAAAGACCTGGAACGGAAATTCCACGCCCACTATTTCAGCGGCAGCTCAGAAAAGAAGCTGATCGACCTGGCCACCTTGAAGCAGAGGCACAGCGAAACGCCATTGGAATTTCTCAGGAGATTCAGGGAAGTTAAGGGCATGTGCTTTTTCGCTCAACTTGCCAGATGACCAGTTGGCCGACATGGCCGTCGCCGGGATGCTGCCGGCCGTGCGCGAGAAACTGTTTGGTATGGAGTTTGAAAACCTGGGCCAGTTGTCTCCAAAGCTGTCATTAATGAGCAACCAAGCGTATGGCTTCAAGAAGGATGCCAGGTTTGGCAAGCAGCATGACGTGGCGGACATCTACAACCAGTTCTTGGACAAGGCCGACCTGATCGAGGATTCTGATGATGAACTGGACGTGGCCGCAGCCGAGATCATGTGGGGGAAAGAGCCATTAACGATGAATCAACGCTGGGTCAAACAGACCAAGGGCACCTACGATTTCTACATCACAAAGGCTGACAAGCTGTTTGAGCTCCTAGTGAAGGAAGGCCGAATCAGATTGCCTGAGGGGCATTCCATGCTTCGGCCCGATGGGGTAAAGGAGAAGCGTTACTGCGGCTTCCACGACAGGAACTCACACTCCATCAACGACCGCAGGGTCTTCGGGATGAGGATCCGTAGCCATCCAGAGGGGCACCTCAAATTTGATAACAAGATGAAATCGGATGGCCACCCCTTTCCCCTCGAACATGGTGGGCTTTTCCGTCAACATGGTGACGGCTGAAGAGAAAGGAAAGGTCAAAGTCTTGACCTCAGCCAGGGCTAGGCAAGATGGAACCGTGGACCCGGGGCGTCAAGTAACTTTGGAGCAGGTGCATGGTGAAGCCCCCGCATTCTCAAGAGCCACATCGAAATCGGGGAATCATCCAAAGCCAAGCCCAGGGTGACCACGCGTATCCTCCTCAACAAGTGGCAGCGCCAGATGGAAAAAGAGCACTACCAGAAGCGAAGATACGAGGAGGAGAAGCGCAGAGCTGAAGAAGAGGCACACAGAAGAGACCTGGAGCAATACACGCGCGAGCAGGAGCGCGCGCACTGGGGATGTGCGTTCTTCAGGCACTGTTGGAACGAGGGTTTGAAGCTGCCCACGCTGAGGAACTGCCCTGAGTGCAGTGATAGATATTTTGAGTACAGGCAGGAGACTGCCAATCACCGATCCGTCCATGAGAGAATTGGAAGGATCCACCCTAACGAGGATCGGCGCCAAAAAATTGAAATCATTGATCATCCCAGGAAACGGCAAGCTGATTTAAGGTGGGCTGATCAAGAAGAGGACAAGTACATCTGGCAGAAGGGGCAATGGTGCCCGCCTGGCCTACGGAAAAGTCAGAAGAGACGGGTTCAACGCTTGAGGAACCATGAACTGAGGCAGGCTGGGATCCAGATGAAGCAGGTGTGGCGTCCAAAGGATCAACCTGAAGGGTCAAAGCGTTCAGCTCCAACGTGCATGGTATATTTTCTGCCGAATAAGTTTATGGCTCCTGCTAATCAGGTTGTGCAGGAAGAGGCGTCCCTAGATGATGAGCAGATCGAGGGGATGATGGCGCAGTTGGTGCTAGCCAAGCAAGCCATCTTCGACAAACCAGCAAAAAATCGAAACATGAGGCCGCTGTACTTGAGAGGATACGTCAATGGCAAGCCATTGACCAAGATGTTTGTCGATGGTGGAGCGGCAGTCAACGTAATGCCGTACACCACCTTCAGGAAACTTGGCATGGGCCCTAGCGATCTGACGCCTACAAGTATAATACCGAACGACTTCGCTGGAAATCCTTCAGACACCAAGGGATGCGCTCACGTGGATCCGATGATCGGGTCCAAGACACGCTCACTACCTTCTTTGTTATCGAAGGTAAAGGGGCCTACGGCCCCTCGCTTGGACGGACCGGATTCATGCCAATTGCCGCGTCCCATCCACCATGCATCGGCGGCTCATCCGGTGGGTGGATGATGATATTGAGGTTGTCCAAGCGAGATGACTCCGTAAGTGTTGCAAACATGGAACCGGCTTTCGGGGAGTATCAAGGCATTGATCGTTTCTCGTGAAAGACGGGGAGAAGGTCCCGTTGAACCCGTCGTCGCGGCGATCAACAATGATTCAAGCAGTCGGCTCTTATAGTAATTTTTAATGGAGAACCCCGTCGATGGCACTGATGGCAAGTTGGGGCGAGGGTTTATGTCGTCTGATAAATTGGAAGAAGTTGACATTGGAAGCGGTGATAAGCCAAGGCCGACGTTCATCAGCGCAAACTTGCAGCCAGACTTCAGGGAGGAATTAATCAAGCTGCTCAAGGAATACAAAGATTGCTTCGCCTGGGATTATTCGGAGATGCCTGGACTGGATCGTTCTATTGTTGAGCATTGGTTTCCAATCAAATCTGGTTTCAAACCATACAAGCAACCACCCCGGAAAATCTACAAGGATGAGGTATTGGCCGATGTGAAGAAAGAAGTTGAAAGATTACTCGATGCAAACTTTGTTCGGCCATGCAGATATGCGGAGTGGATTTCTAACATTGTCCCTGTGTACAAGAAGAATGGAAAGATGAGGGTCTGCATAGATTTCAGGGATCTGAACAGAGCTACTCCGATGGATGGTTACCCCATGCCTATTGCCGATTTGTTGATTGATGCCGCAGCTGGACACAAGGTGATCAGTTTCATGGATGGCAATGCGGGATACAACCAAATCTTCATGACAATAGAGGACATATCAAAGACGGCCTTCAGATGTCCTGGTCATATAGGCCTGTTTGATTGGATAGTCATGACATTTGGGTTAAAAAATGCCGGTGCAACTTATCAGCGAGCCATGAATTACATTTTTCACGAGTTGATCGGCAAAGTTGTGGAAATCTACATTGATGATGTGGTAATCAAGTCCCTAAGTCATGACACACATTTGGAAGATGTGATAAAGACCTTGGAGTGCACCCAGAAGCATGGTTTAAAGATGAATCCAAACAAGTGCGCTTTTGGGGTGTCAGCTGGAGAGTTCTTGGGATTTTTAGTCCACGAAGGGAGAATTGAAGTTGGCAAGAAGAGCATGAAGGCCATCGATGAAGTTGTCCCTCCAACTAATCTCAAGGAGTTACAATCACTGCTCGGCAAAATTAATTTCGTGAGAAGATTCATTTCAAATTTGTCACAGAAAGTTTTGCCATTCTCTCCACTGCTGAAGCTAAAGAAAGATCAAAATTTCACATGGGGCGATGAACAACAAAAGGCTTTCGATGAGATCAAGCAGTACATGAAGGAGCCACCAGTGTTGGTCCCTCCTCAGCTGGATAAGCCTTTCCAGTTGTACGTGGCGACCGATACCCAAACCATTGGATCGGCCCTTATTCAAGAATTCGAAGGAAAGGGTAGTAGCGTATCTTAGCCGAAAACTACTTGATCCTGAGACCAGGTATTCGGCTACAGAAAAGCTGTGCCTGTGCGTGTACTACTCGTGTACAAAGTTTCGGCACTATTTGTTGAATGCCGAATGCACTGTGTATTCCAAGTTCGATGTAATAAAACATATGTTATCTATGTCAATTTTGAATGGCAGGATTGGCAAATGGATCTTGGCCTTATCAGAGTTTGAGTTAAAGTTCGAATCGGCAAAGGCTATCAAGGGACAGATCATTGCCAATTTTATAACTGAGCATCGCGATCCATCAATTGATCTGCTTGAAATTACTCCTTGGGCTTTATTTTTTGATGGGTCATCATGTGGTAAAGGTGGGGGAGTAGGGATCCTACTAATTTCGCCTAGGGGTGAGATGTTTGAATTTGCCATCCCTATACAGCCCACTGTTACAAACAATCAGGCCAAGTACGAGGCACTGCTTCGAGGGCTTCAATATTTGAGGGGAGCTGGGGCCGTTTCAGTTGAAGTTTATGGAGACTCAGAGTTGGTAATCAAGCAACTGAACGGCCAATACGAATGCAAAAGTGAAGCACTGAGGAGTTACTACGAAGAATGCAGGGAAATCTTGAAGAGTTTCCCGTTGGTAACTCTACAGCACATTCCTAGGGAACATAATGAAGAAGCAAACAGGCTGGCTCAAAGCGCCTCTGGTTACAAAGAGAGTCAAGAAGCGTTTGCTGCAGAGGTATGTGCACTGGGGACGGATCTTGCAGAAGATGATTGGAGAAAAGAGATCGTTGATTACTTGAAGGATCCATCCCGAAAGGTCTCTAGGAAGCTCAGGTACAAGGCCATAAAATTCGTTCTTCTGGATGACAATTTGTTCTATAAGTCATTAGATGGGGTATTGTTACGATGCCTGGGTCCAGAAGAAGCCAAGAACATGATGAGCGAAGTGCACGATGGGATATGTGGAGCACACCAATCGGCCTACCGTATGAAATAGGTTATCAGACAAGCTGGGTGCTTTTGGCCGACGACATTAGAGGATTGCTTTGAGTATTACAAAGGATGTCAAAATTGCCAGAGGTTTGGAAATATTCAAAGAGTCCCTGCGTCAGCGTTAAATCCCATCATCAAGCCATGGCCATTCAGGGGCTGGGGTATAGACTTGATTGGCCAGATTAATCCACCATCTAGCAAGGGGCATAAGTTTGTGCTTTTGGCTACGGATTATTTTACTAAATGGGTTGTGGCGATCCCACTGAAGAAGGTGACGTCGGAAAACATGGTTGAATTTGTCAAGGAGCACATCATCTATCGGTTTGGAATCCCTCAGACAATCACAACTGATCAAGGGGCCCAGTTCGTGTCCCTGGAGTTCAGAGAGTTTGCCGAAAGCATCGGGATCAAATTATTTAACTCTTCTCCCTATTATGCCCAAGCTAATGGTCAAGCGGAGGCTTCTAATAAGATCATGATCAAGCTGATACAGAAGAAGATCGACCAGAAGCCAAGAAGGTGGCATTCGGTACTCAGTGAGGCACTGTGGGCTTACCGAATGGCCCCCCATGGAGCCACAAAGACCTCTCCTTATGAATTGGTTCATGGACACCATGCAGTTCTACCTTGGGAGATGCAGTCAGATTCAAGGAGAGTTGTGTTACAGAAAGATTTGAGCTCCAAAGATTACAGCAGCCTAATGATGGATGAGCTAGATTTACACATGATCCGTCTTAGGGCCCTGGAAAACATTGAGAAGAACAAACTGCGGGTTGCCAAATACTATAACAAGAAGGTAAAAGTCAAGCAATTTACAGAAGGTGATTTGGTTTGGAAAGCGCTATTGCCAATTGGAACTAAATATAGCGAATTCGCCAAATGGTCTCCTAACTGGGAAGGGCCTTTTCGTGTGGTCAGGTGCGTCCCTGGTAACGCATACATATTGAAAACTTTACTAGGAGAGGAATTTTCCGCCGCAACAAATGGAAGATATCTGAAGAAATATTATCCTAGTATTGAAATCGATCGATGATCACCAGCAGTGGGATTACACGCATCTGACACAGAAACAGCCGGCGCTCAAGAACGAGGCCGCCCTTAGAACGAAATTCACAAACAGAAGAAATGGCTAATGCCTAGATGCATTGCCCTTAGCACAAAACTACATTACAACTGCTTCTTGCAGGTTTACATCCAACAACCCTGGTGATCAGGACCTCAAGGAGGTGGGAAGCAGAAGGCGTGGAGGAAGAAGCGAAAGTATGATTCAATCTTTTCTTTGCTTCTTCTACGCTCCCTCTTCGGTACCGTTCCGGGACCACCGTGACGGCAACTTGGAATGCACGGGGGTGACCATGATTTGTGGCCTCCACCAAGCTCGTCCCAAGCCGCTTTCGGTTGTTGTACCCGTCGCAGACATCCGAAACAGAGGAGTGGGTGTTAGGGGCAAGAAATCCAGATGTGGGCACAAAGTCAAGAAGAAGTCAGAAGCATTTACCCCCCACTAGTGCCTCCAGAGCCATACGACGCTCGCGCTCGGCTTGGCAACGAGCGGTGATGTCCCTGAGGCCGTGCTCCAGGTGCCGAACGCGGCGGCGCACTTGATGGCTGGTCCTCTGTTCAGGCGTGGCGTCCTCTGCTTCGAGGGAGGAATCGAAGGAGATGTACTCAGGCACATCTTCGGTCCCGATGATTTCTTCAGGAAGCAAATCAAGGCTAAAAGGGGAAAAGAAGAGAAGGTAAAGAGCAAGATCATGTGGGAAACAGGAGGTAAATCAAGGGAAAACTCACCTTCGAATCGTGCGTTTCTTTGGAGTGCTGCTCTCCTGGGGTTGCTTGCCCTTGTCCATGGCCTTGGGGTTTTTTTCCTCTGGAGACAGGGGAGGAAATGAGAAGTGATGGATGAGTGTGCGTGTGGATTTGCAGGGCATCTCAGCAGGCTATTTTATTGACCGAAGGGGTGCATTGGGAGTGATGACCGGCCGGCGTACCTTTGTTGGAATACCAAACGGCAGGGTTTTCTTCCCGAATGCGAAGGGTTTTTGCTTGAACAGTGCTTACGGATTGCCGATTCAGGGATCTTCTGTGGATTTTGCGCCAAGGGGCATCTGTTCTCGCGTATTCGGCTCAAGACAGTTCCCGGATACGTTTAAGGAAAAACAAGATTCACGGATGCAAATGTAAAGAAATCATCGCAGTGCAAGCACATAATTCAAAAGTTCTTTATTTATTGCCGATATTCAAACATCCCTAATACAATCTAGTCAAAAAGCCTGTTCAGCACAGATTGGGGATGAGTGATTTCGGCAATGGCGTCGCCGTGGCCATCGAGGCGCTCCAAGATGAGCTCGATCTCCTCAATGTCTTCTGGTGCGCCGCCCCGGAAGCCGCGCAGCCTGGTGGAGTAGTCGACGTCCGTATGCGTCGCCATGGCAGCCAGTCCCAGGGTGGTGCCCAAGCGAACGCCATGGGTGGCCACCTCATCAACACGGTGCTCCACCGCGGCAAGGCGCTCCGCCGGCGTGTCACCGCGGGCGTTCACCTTGTCGGCCAGCTGCTCCACCAGCATCTTCAGCTGGTTGAGCTCGGCATCGCGGGCTGCAAGGTGCAAGAAGAAAGGAGATTAGCATCAAAAGCCGGATTGGATCAAAAATTGATTTCAGAGCTGTACCGTCGATGGTTTCCAGCAGCTGCTTGCGCTGGTCCTCCCACTCCAACTAGGCTATGCCCGCCTTTTTGGAGACGTCCTCCAGCTCGCGCTGGGCCGTCTCCAGTTCCGCCTTGAAGCAGAGAGCGTCGAGTTCCCCGTAGGGCACGGGGGAGTGGCCGTCAGACTCCGAGGAGTCGTCCGGAAGGGGCTGGTTGGCCGGCACAGGAGACGGATTCCACTGAATCAACCTGAAAAGGAGATGATCGTCAAAACAAGAGAAGATCAAAGATGAATCAAAGAAGAGGAATCGACGATCATTGCCTCCGGCGCGCATTGGCGCTGCTCCCCTCCGCCTCATCAGAGGCGCGGCGTCGGTTGAGGCGGCACACCATGCTGCTCTGGGATGTGCACTGTTTGGAAAGAAGAAGAGTTGAGATTGGCAAAGATTCGAGAGCTAAAAGGCTTGGTGGAGAGCTAGGGGCACCTACGGTTTCATTTATAGGCCTGGCAAGATAGATCGTGGCCTCAAGTCGTGGCTCTGGATCGTGGCGCATATCCCAAGAAAATCGGAAGGTGGAAAGGTTTCCTTGACCAGTCCGCCAACGGGTCGCCTGGAGTTCTAGGCTGAGTCATATTCAGTTGACTGGCTCGACTGAGAGGAGTCAAAGTGCCATTTGGGTGTTGGCATTTCTTTTCCGAATGGGTCGTTCAGCATTACATTTGAAGGTGCGCAGAAGAAAAAGGAAATAAAATTGCAAGAACGAATATTACAAGAGTGACCAATTCGGTTATACATCAATTGAAGCGTCTAAATGTTCAAGTATTTTGCAATCACACTACGGACATTTGATGTTGCTTGACAGAAATTGTCCAACCGCTCCTGACAATCTTTCTGGGCACTAGACAAGGTGGTGAGTTCTGCATCGCATTGTTCCATCTTGGCTATAGCCGATTTTGCTTCCTCTTGGGTCTTCTCTATCAATCCAGGGAGCTCGGCTATTTTCTTGTTATCGGCCTCTATCTCGGACCGACAGCTTCTCGGTTCGCCTCCGGAGCAGCGGCTTTCCTGGCAATTTTTAAATCACAAGAAGCTTGCAGATTGGCCAATGTATCTTTGTGGCTCTTGGTCTGAGATTGTGCCCCGCTCATGGCTTGTTCAGCACTGGCTCTCTTCTTTTCAATAGCCGGGCGGGAGCGCACCTTCCTCAAAGCTTGCCTTATGGGCACGTAGTGGATTTCCAGGCCACAGATAGATGCGAGAGAAGCACTGATATCCTTAGGAAGTTCTTGGCTAATAGACTCGAGCATTTCTTCAAAGTGATCGAGATCTTTGAACTGATCTCGTGCATCTTTTTCCAGCCAGGCAAGGATCTCCCTGAGCTTTTCTAGCACTTCCTCTGACAGGGTTTGATGCATTTCTTCCATCGCCTCGGCAACTGGATTGTTCCCCATTGACAGACTTGATGATGATGGGGCCTGATCCTAAGAAAGCAGTATTGCCGAGTTAGGAGTGCTGAAAGTAAAGGTAGCAGAGTTAAGTGCAAAGGAGTACCTCATGTCTGATTTCTTGAGCTGGGACAAGACTTTGTTCAGGAGCAGCCACAGGCGAAGGAGGTGTTCCAAGCAGAGCTAAAGCTTCTATGTGAGTAGGCGCTGGCAGCTCAGGGGCTTCTGGCTGAAGAGGAGATGGGTTCACCTCTGCTGGGGTTGATGTCTCTGTATGACCAGTAGGTGATTGGGCCCTTGGAGGACTTGATGGTTCTGGTTGGACTGGGAAACTCATCTCTGAAGAGTTTATTGCTTCTGCTTGGACAGGGGGTGATTGAGTCTCTGATGAAGATGAGATTTCCACTAGGACAGGTAACTCAACCCTGGGTGAACTTGCTTGTTGAGACACTGGGACGTCCACAAGTTGTTCTTCCATTGTTTCTTCTGCAAGTGCCAAATTAAAAGATAAATGCCAGTGTTCATCCTCAAGGAAGAGGACAGTAAAGGTCATACCAGTGGATGGGGCATTGGCAGGTTCTGGAACTGAAGATTGTTGGGCTCTGGTCTGAAAATGCACAAGATATGATTTATCAGGAACAGAGTAATCTTGTGATCAAGAAAAGAAAAGATTTTTACCTCAACAAGGACTTTCTTGACAGTTCTTCTCCTCTTGGCATTTGGGGGAGCTATTAGAGACAAACCTTGCCTCCTATCAGCAGCAAGGCTAGAAAGGCTTGGGTCTGTTGTGGCAAACCTGGCCATTAGCTGAGCCAGAGTTGGGGACCTGAATCCCAGTGCTGAGATCGGGCCTACGGCATTGTAGGCAATATCTCTGGCTTGAGGGGTAGGCACTGTGTTCTGTGGGTAAGAGAAGTAAGGTCAGAATCATGATTGAAAGAGGATATGTCTGATTCAATGGTTAATCATATTACCTCTGAAGTTGGCTGAAAATCAGGCATCAACTCTGCACAGAACGAGTGTACAGGCTCACTGAAGATATGATCATGGAATTCTTGCCACCAGGAATTGAAGGTGGAGTGAGCCATTATTGTGGGTACAAAAGGCTAGGTGTAGACAGTGGGACTACACACATAACCGAAGACTCTGCTACTGTGCATGAGTTCTTTGATTTCCTCTCTGGGCTTGAGGAATTCATGCAGAAACAATCTTGGGGGCATCTGGCCACACCAAGTTGCCGAGCCATTATGTTGGGCTGATAATATTCATAAGGGCTATAGGTCAGCCTTCCTCCATTGAATTCAGCCGGCAGCATGCATGGGCGGATTATGATATTGAGAATCTCTAGGAATCTCCCATCTTGGCGTTCGGTTTCAAAAGAGAATTCACAGGGGAAAATCAAAGTATCATTGTCCAGATAAGGGAGCCGAGAGGGTTTTGGAAACCTTTGAAGAATAACTCGAAAAGTCGGGCCGATATCCCCGCCGGATAAGAACGGTTGAAGTAGCTTCTCCATAAGTCTGGCACCCTCTGGTGGCTTGGGGTTCCCCTTCAGGGTGATTGGATGAAGGGAAGAGCCTGGTGTTCAAATCAACACCAACGATCTGATGCATATGTAGTTGCAGCCACATTTGAACAAACCACCAAGGACCGTTGACACATGCTATCCTCTGGCTGGTGTACATCTGGGTGATGGTTTTATGAAGCATATGATACACACTGCCTAGGAGGAATTTCCCAAGGGGGAGGCAGTTGCCACCGACCAAGTGAGAAGCCGGTGCAATGTGATTCGGGGTAGGCTCATTGGCTTTACCACGAGAAGACGAACTCGTATAGCCACATGTTCGTAAATGCCCCGTATTCAATTTCACCAGGGGGGATTGTCCTTCATGTGGTTCAAGATGTAGTTCTTGTATCCGCTCCCCGGTTTCACCCCCGTTTGCCGTGAAGAACTTCGAAATCCCGGGGTTGAACGGATCTCGTAATGTCAAGGCCGGTGATCATATACACATCGGCCGCAGTTGGAGACATCGGGCCGTGGCCAAAGAGGAAGGCATTGACACCGTTTGACCAAAAATGGCAAGCCGCTATCGGGAGGTCTTCATTCTTGGGGGTCTCGGCCAAAGATAACTCCGGAGCACCGAGCAATGCGGAGGGTATCCCGCGTTTTGGGTCTTGGCACTCTTGTACGCAAGAATCCTCCGTACCAATTTTTCCGACTCGCGATTGGAGGCAAGGGCCAGTTCTTGAAAGCATCTTGCCACCGAGGGGGTGGGGACAGAGCTGCTTTGAAAGGGATCCTTTGAGATTCAGCCGCGATGAAATCTCGAGGATCAGAGTTTCCCACGGGACCAAGGTAATAGGATCTTGAATTGGCCTCGGTGCGAATCAAAAGCTCAGTGTAAGGCTCCTGAAGGAAAGCGAAAAAGAAATCTCAGGTAAAATTGAAAACCTAAATGCCGAATGAAGCTTACAGGAGGGGAATTTACCTGAGCAGCTTGGTTTTGAGCCGCCATTGGAGATTTGAGCTTAGAACAAGGGGATCTAGGGTTTGGATCCAGAATAGGATTCCGACGGATTGCGAAGAGAGAAGAACAGGTGTTGACAGATCCGATTTGAAAATGTTTGTGGATGGAGTCAATTCCAGAACAAAATCACTTTTATCACGCAATTGAAGGGGCATGTGTTAACACCAAAATTTGTTAAGGAGTCTAACTTGTGGGCCCAGCTCGATGAAAAGTCCGTCTGGTGGAAGGAAGGTTTTTCTCAGATGTATTCGGCAGAAGGATCTGCGGTCGGCTATCTGTTTCCGTTCGGCAAGGGAACAGTTGAAGCTGATTTTGCGGGATTGGACGGTGACGTGGCTTAAGCAGGAAGGATGAATGGATGGATAGGCGATCAAGCTTAGAGATAAGTTAGGCAACAAATCCATTCGAGGTTGTACTTGGCAGGGTATAAATATGAGCCCTGAATGTATGTAACGCACACAATCATTCTCAATACAAACCGGCCTTACGCCAAACCCTAGAGTCCATTTGTCGTGTCGTCGAGTTCTTCAAGAGGGTTCATCAATCCGTCGACCTCCGTGAGTACCGGCAACCTTGTATCATGTCTAGTATCATGCGGTGGATTTAGATCTGATGCAAGTAGTCTTGTTACCATGCTTCGTGTCATGCGGTAGATTCAAGCTTGGTTCAAGAGGGTTTCTTGTTAGGTCATGAGCCATGCGGCAGGCTAAGATCTAGCTTGAAGCTAGTTATCGGCTCTACTGGATTTTGGCAAGATCCAATAGATTCATTAAGTTACCCCGTGTTGCTTTGAGTTTTTACTTTATGTTTTAATTCATGCAACACCTTTTGCCCAATCTAGATGGGTTTGGATCGGCTTTATCCCTCTTGTGATCCTTATACAAGTAGAATTCGCGCTTTAACACGTGGATCTTGTGCTTTCCGATAGCCGAAACCGAATCGATCTAGGTTGTTACATGTTGCGGTTTCAAACTTGCCACGCTGGTATAAATCTTGAAAGAACTGAGTATCATGCGGTAGATGCAGGTTTTTGGGTTGCTTTGGAGCTAGTCATCCGGTGGATTAGATTTCAAACCAATCTGATAGATTTATTCGCTTGGTAATATTCGTTCCTTCTTCATGGACCCCGAATCGGCTGTTCAGCCGTATTCGGTTATATTTCCCACGAGTAGAACACGTGTGTAATTCATGCTTTAAATGATGTATGCTTTCAGCTTTCCATATCTAGATTGTATCATGCGGTGGATAGATCTATTTGTGGAAAGCGGTACGTTTTCCATGCAAGTTGTATCATGCGGTGGATAGATTTGTTTGGCATCGTACCCGACGGGTTTTAAAGTACCTAGACATGCGGTAGACTAGTGCTTTGGATCTATGCATACTTGTTTATTACATGTTTATGCTCGCGCTTTACTTTATTCATTTATTTAATGTTAATCATCATGAGGATCGGTCGTGGCTGCGTACATGTGCATCTTTGCTCAAACAAAGACCGATCGCCATCATGCTTACGTCATCCATTCGGCAATATTACTTTTCCTTTTACAAGTTCCCGAATGGTTTCAGTTTATTGGCAAATAGCTCTTTATAGCTATGTGTCATCCCATTTGGCTTTGTAGCCGTAAATATGGAACTGTCTGGTACCACCCGACAAGTTCCAAGCTTTGGTATCTAACTGCTTTGTCTTTTGTTAATTTTCAGGAAAAATTGATTGGCACGTCTTGTGATTCTTTGCACGTGTGAAGCCAGCTTGTTCGGCTTGCTGTGTGTTTGGCGCTAGGTGCACGTTTTGCGTCAACAGTTTTCACCCGCGACGGCAATGGCAGACGGTGGCGGAAGGGGAAGCTCACGCAGGGGAGAAAGGGGAGGGGGTTTTATAGTTAGTGAGGTGTGGAGAGGCGGTTCGCCCGACTCTCGTCGTCTACAGGGGGTCACGGCATAGCGGCCTCGGTGTGCAGGCGCCGGCGTGTGCGGGTGTGTCACATGTCACCAGCCTATGGACAGGCGCGCGTCATGCCCCTTAGGCACATAGTGCCCACGACAACAGCTGTGACAACCCACCTAGGAAAATACCGTACTATCGCCTAAGGCCAATCCACTTTGGTCGTTAAGCAATAGTAAAGTATCATCCTGTCGTTAGTTGCCGGGTTAACGCCCGGTAAATCACTTGGAAATCATACAGAGGATCGACACATGCATTAAAACTCACGCGAAGGCGAGTCCAGAGTACAACATGAGTTGAAACATTTTAGTACAAACCATTGTTCCTGACATGGAGTAAAGGTTCAGTGTTCGAAAACAGCGGAAATAAAATAAACTAGCGTAACGGTAAACATCACAGGAGGCCATCCGTGATGTCATCACTTGTCGTCACCCTTCCGGTCAACAACACCTGCATCAAAATTTTTAAAGCAAGGCTGAGTATACTAATACTCAGCAAGACTTAACCGTCGGGTGATAACTACATCACCAAACTCTAGACATGAAAGGCTTTTGGCCGGTGGAGTTTCTTTTGCTGAACAGCTACTAAGTGTAGGTCCTTACTTTCAATATTTTAGCAAGAGTTCTAATTGCTTACCTTTTCTAAGTGTGCCAACTAATTCAATCAAGAATTGGACAAGCAATTAATTTATACAACAATATTCACCGAGTTCCATCATTCCGGGATATCATGGATAGTTGATTAAGCAGTCTCGGATAACGGTGAGAGGCCGACAATCGATTGATTTAAACCTTGCAAGGTAAACCTAAACACACGGTAGGCTGCCCCTGCAAGGACAACTTCCCAGGCAGTTCCCAAAAGTCCTCGGGTTGGGAACAGAGCCTACAGTCCTGGGTACAAGGTTAGCTGGCATACCCTGCGAAGTACCGAGTCTCACACATGCACCCCCCTTCCCGGTAGCTAGCCGGTAAGGTGAATACTCAAGAGTAGTAGGGAAAAGTTCTCGCGCCGTCTCATTAAGGTACTAGGCTTACCGGTCCCATTCCCGGCAAGTGCTTAGTACGTTCAAAAGCTTAGCCCACAAAAGCAACTGGACCGGAGCCCAAATCCCATGCTCTTACCACATGAGCAATCCAATTATGAAGATCTTATGATTCCAACATAAGAACCTATTCTCGCGAGTGAAGAGCATCACTCAATTTCTATCGGGTCCTATAGCATAGCAGCTATCGACCTAGTATACTAGTGATAGAGCATAGGTACCTAGGGATCATGCATCTAGGGTTTCAATTCAACTCCTGAAACATAAATGCGCAATCATAGCAAACATAATTGCATAATTTTAAGAGACGGGGTTAATGATCTGGGGCTTGCCTTAGATGGCAAGGTTGGCCTTCGGCCCTTCTGGACTTGGGTCCAGGTCTGGAGCTACGTCCACGTACCGCAGCTCTTCGTCGGCACCTCCGTCTCCTTCCGGCACGAGCGTACGTCTACTGTCAGAAGGATCTACACGAAGATGCAAATGCAAGATTTGTTTGACGATTTTTAATTTAAGTAACTGCAAACAATAAATGACAACCAAGGGGTGTATTGGTTGGACACATTCACCTAGATAAGAGTACATTCAACATACTCTTCCAAAAAGGAACCATATGCAAATCTTTATTAAAAATTCCTTTTTGACAGTGACTGTGTACATATATATGTAAATGATTTAGTTTAACTTCACAAACAATAGTGGGTGGGTATAGTTAGCCTTGTAAAATGATTTAAACCACACACAATATTATTAGGGATGGTTTGGTGATTTTCCCATTTAAAGACTATTAAGCCCTTAATGACCCATATAGCTTTTAGTCATGAAATTAATTAATAAGATTCAGTGGAAGGGTGTGTTACACCTTAAACACCTATAACAAGCCACTGGACAAACATGCATGCTTTGGATAGCTAGAAATTAATTATTCTTGAGAATAACAAAAGCTAGCTAGAAGGACAAGGTAAATGCACACAAAAATAAATATTCATCAAAATGATCCAAACTTTCTCACACATGTTATATGGTCCAAAACTAGCCTAGGGATGCAGCATATACACCTAGAACTGTTATGAAACTTGAGTTATGCATTTTCAAAGAAAAACAAGCATAATTCAAGAATAAATATTTCTGGTAATTTTAGAACTATGATTAATTCACCAGAGGTGTGTTTTGAGATAAAAAGACATTACGCAAAAGTTGGTTGCAAAAACCTAATTATTTGTAGCTACAAAAATCATTTATGCAGATCCTGCAGAAATGAAAAAAACATTTTTATAAAAATATTTTATCCTAACTTTGTGCAATTGTTGGCACAGGAGCTAGCCATGACATAACACACAACATATCCAAAAATTAGCTACAGAGGATTTATAGATTTTGAGATATTGCAGATCTAGGTTTTTCACATTTCTATTTTTCAAGCACAAACTATCAGGAACTAGCTCAGGCAAGAATAACAAAAGTTGTAGGATTTTTCACAAAGAATCCAACAAAATTGAGCTTTTGTTTTTCTGATTTTTATACGATTTTCTACGCAATTTACAAGTTTCTGCAATTCACAAATACTATTTCAGTTACCAACTTGCAGTCAGGCCCTTGAAAAGAATTACCCCTTTGCAATGTGGTGCTCGGGGGCGGCGGCCGGCGCGGGCGGCGCAATTCCGGCGAGGGCCGGTGGCGGGGCCGGTCGGGGACGTGCGCGGGGTGGCCTAGGGGTGCTCCCGACTCGATTTGGGAAGGTGGAATGGGCGGAGAGGCGGCCGGCGACGGTCGCCGGCGGCGCACTCGGTTGGCGGCCGCCGGAGCTCTAGCTCCGGCGAGGTTGGGGCCGGGGAAACGGATTGGGCGGCTCGGGAAGCTTTGGTAGGAGCTAGAGGAGGTGTAGAACACCGCAGTTGGCAATGTGGCTGATGGACTCGAGCTCGCCACGGCGGTCCTCACCGGCACCGGCGGGCGGCTCGGACCGGGGCGGCCGGAGTCCGGCCGTAGGCCAAGGCGAGGTGGGGTGGTTCTCTCGTGCGATGAGGATGCCAGTGGCCTTAATACGTGGCCGGATCCCTCTCTCCTTGCTTCGCAGGTAAGCATGGGCACGTACGGCGTCGCAGGGCAGCACGCCGTGGGCACGGCACCGGGACGGCTCGGGGCGCGGGAGCCCTCGGGGCGCGCGGCCTCGGGGGCGCGTGGCCACGCGTATGGCGCGCACGGGATGGCGGGCGCACCGCACGCGCGCGCGTCGTGCGACATCGCGGCGCGGCGTTGGTCAGCCACCACGGTGCCAATGTGCCCTGTTTTGGACGCGTTTTTCTCAAAAATCTTGAATAGAAGTGCACGAGGTGGTAAATAGGAAAGTTGTAGATCTCACTACCCTCTACAACTTTTACAAAGGTCGTCTAGTGTTTTTCTTCACAGATTTTGCACAAAACGCTACCAAACTTTGAATGCCGCCCTGTCTCGGTGAACATGAGGTACTGGCGGTTGACCAAGTTTTTCACCAATTTCCACTCAAAACTGGAAATGCCAATCTACATGAAAGTTGTGTTCCCCAAAAACGTGGACAACTTTCATAAAGGTAGATTTTGAAGTGTTTAGGTGAAATTTGGAGAACGTGGCAAAAGTTCCGGACGACATTCGCTGACGTCAATTCTTAAGCGGGGTTTGACCGTGTCTTTGACCAAGGGTTGACCACGGGTGTGTGTAGACTTGGTCAAGGGGTCTAATAGGGTTTGTTGGCGAGGTTTTCGAGGTGATGACCCAGGTTGACCTAGGTTTGACCAGCGGTGGCCGGTTTGACTCGGCTGATTCGGTCATTGGTGTTAATGACGTTAATTAAAAACCTGGGGCGTCACAGCCTACCCCCCTTAAGAAGAATCTCGTCCCGAGATTCGAAATTACAAGAGGTAGTGGGGAAGTGGTTCTTGGATAGAGGTGTTACCCGTAGAGTTAAGCTGGTCTGGCTTTCCTTGAAAAATCGAGTTCTTGCCGTGAGCACACTTAGCTGCTCTGAGGATTTGAAGGTTATGAGCACGGACCAAAAACGAATACACGATGGATGACTCCACGCGGAACTTCAGAATACTCTTGCTCACACCTTTACTTAACTTGCGAGTGTGGGGTGTTGACATCTGACCATTTTAAGGTGCAATAATTTTCAAGGTTGATGCGATGCACATGCTTGGGAAGACACTATGCACATGCTCGTGCGGTATGGTGCTCATGATGCACATTAGAATGTCCTGGTTACCCATATGATGAGTTAGTGATCGCGAGGGCAATCAAAATCAGAGAGGGGGTCTGAGTGGTGAGTCGCTTTCTCACAGTCAAGATACCTAGCGCGCTCCTAGTGGCAGTCGTGTGGCTGCAGCACACCCGATGCCCTAGGTTCCGTCGCGGAACCTTTGGCTATGGAATCACCACAACATCACCAACCAGAGAGGTAGAGTATGAGCACGGAGTTTTCATACAAATGCACGTTAGTATACCCAAGCTTCCCAAATGCGTATGCTATGCAGCGCATGCTCAAAAGCAACATTTTAATTTATATCACAAGGTTTTGAGCAAGACCGAAAAGAATAAGCTCAGGATTGAGGATTCGATCGGATCTTTGATTGGCACGAGATTTTCGGACGAGTTTGAGATTCACCACAGAACTTGATTTGATCACAACTACCTTACGAACATTACTGCTGAAAGGGATGTTTAATCCAGGCATTACATCGATGATGGTCTTCAGAATTACTAAACAATGTTTGGAATTACAACGTAGACTAGCTGCACAACAAGGTTCCTAGTTCATTCGACCGCAAAAGTTAACCATCGCGGTTAATACACACTAGGGTTCCTTACAAAGACTACACTCTTACGACTTAGAGTTTTATTTCCCATATACCAGCTTCCTAGGGTGGAATCTTCCACGCTGAGGGACTATGGTGACTCGGGTCCAGACTCAATTCCAGATTCTCCTTGGATGTCCCCCGCATCTTCTTCTCTTGCTGGTCCAGGAATGGCAGGTTTCGGAGGTGGAACTGCTACAGCTTCCAGTCGATTTTCTGGTTCAAGCATATACTGGTCGTTATGCTGCAACAAGAAATTCTACTCGTGTATGATCTCACTCAATTCTTGTATCTTTGCCTTGTCCTTGCGTCTTTCCTTCTTGAGAGTAGCTATCATAGCTCGGGCTTCCTTCAACGCTTGAGCTGTACACTCTGTTTCTTGAACTCTGTATCTATAGATTTGGTGTCTATAGAATACACTTTCTCCCACCATCCGTTGGTAGGTGTCGTACATGGCTTCCGAAAAGCAGACTGAGGTGACAAGATCAGAGCTATAATGAGAGTTGCTCTGGGCTGGAAAGACAGCTTCATGTTTGCCACCCAGTACCGTGTGTCGCTCAGGTACATGAATTACTTTGGCTGCAGAGCCGGCTATCTTGACAGGGTGCTTCCCATAGAAAGTCATGAGTGCTTCAAGAGCAGCCTTCTGCATCGTGTCGGACAAGTTTCGCCCTTGTGTCTTACACTCCCACTCTTCCCAAGAAGGATTGGTCGGGCACACTGAAATCTTCACCTTTACTTCACAACAAAGGAGTTGGCCTGTGGTCATGACCTCACGTGTCGAGTACTCTGGGTAAGTGGTGTACCCAAAGTCCTTCAGGGTGCCCCACAAAAGTGCAGGAAATCCACCCTCCTCGAGGTAGTTCACGAGAGTCCATGTTTCCACATTAGCCAACGCAGATCCAGTGTTGTCCATCTAGACATAACGACAAAAGTGAGAACCAGTCGGGTGCGAGTGTACAAGGGTAACTCGATCCACGAATAAGGGTAGGGTTAAGGTATGGGGTAACCATGCATACTAAATACCATCGTGTGCTGAACTCGAATGAGCAGGCATACCAAATGATACAAAGTTCTGGTAATCGGAAACCGAACTTCCTAGCTCAAACTAGAGTCCAACACTTCTCAAGTTTGCGTAGTAACTTAGCAAGGTTATGAGACTCAAGCTGGGTGTGCAGGGTTGAGCTAGGAGATTAGGGAGGTGCTTAACCAAGCAAGATTTCAAAAGGTTCTAGGAGGACAGCAGACAAGGGTTGACTAACTGAGCATAACTTGCGGTAGACCTAAGTTATGGTCGTGAACTTCGGCGAGCAGAACTTGATTAGATTGGAGCAACCTAGGTAGAGATCACCCAGACAAAAGATTCTTAGGTGAGGACAGCAATCTAAGCAACAACTCTAATAAATTTATGCACAACAACACATCTACACTTGAGAGGCTAGGCTGGGCAAAACGCACTATCACTATTTTGCCTTAGAGAGAATGGAAACAGACATGAGTTCAGTTTAGGTTCTTCCACGACTTTTAGCATAATGCAAGACGTCATATTCGTCCTTACAAGGCAATCAAGCCAAAACTCGAAGTTAGCGCCGGTGGCATGGCACATACGCGTATCTCCCTATAATACTAGTCGAGAACTAGTCGATGCTCACTTAGCGACTTACAAAATGAGGTTAGGGTACCTACAGAAGATCACAGAACACAACGAACCTTTCATGCCAGCACTCATGAAAGCGTTCCCAAACATTACCGTTCACTATAGAAACGACATCCATGCGTTAAGCCGCTGCATGGACAGCGTCCAACCTCGGACATCCTCCGTTTGAATGGAGTATATCCTTGCCTCGCATGAGCGACATGCGGAATGCACACGTATGAAACACGTGGCGACACACAACTAATAAACAGACGTGAAGATGGGATCCGTGGAATGGATCACTCCATCAACCCTCGCAATTCCCATGATGCGGCACAACACACGTATAAAACACGTGGCTCATCTAGTTTGGTTGTGCAAGAAAGTAAGTCTAACTTAAAGTAAATGTGCTGGAAGTCAGCAAAATAAACCATAGATTAATAAGCCACCTGGAAGAACCCAAAAATTCCCTCTAGGGCCTCTCGGTCTAGTTTATCCTTAACGGACCAACGTGTTTTGCAAATCCAAACAATCTTGGCAATTTTTATTCAAAAATCATGTGATTAAGGTTGTTAATTAAGCTCTGGTGCATGCAATCGCCTTGATACCAGCTGTGACAACCCGCCCAGGAAAATACCGTACTATCGCCTAAGGCCGATCCACTTTGGTCGTTAAGCAATAGTAAAGTATCATCCTGTCGTTAGTTGCCGGGTTAACGCCCGGTAAATCACTTGGAAATCATACAGAGGATCGACACATGCATTAAAACTCACGCGAAGGCGAGTCCAGAGTATAACATGAGTTGAAACATTTTAGTACAAACCATTGTTCCTGACATGGAGTAAAGGTTCAGAGTTCGAAAACAGCGGAAATAAAATAAACTAGTGCAACGATAAACATCACAGGAGGCCATCCGTGATGTCATCACTTGTCGTCACCCTTCCGGTCAACAACACCTGCAACAACAGTTTTTAAAGAAAGGTTGAGTATACTAATACTCAACAAGACTTAACCATCGGGTGATAACTACATCACCAAACTCTAGACATGAAAGGCTTTTGGCCGGTGGAGTTTCTTTTGCTGAACAGCTACTAAGAGTCGGTCCTTACTTTCAATATTTTAGCAAGAGTTCTAATTGCTTACCTTTTCTAAGTCTGCCAACTAATTCAATCAAGAATTGGACAAGCAATTAATTCATACAACAATATTCACCGAGTTCCATCATTACGGGATATCATGGCCAGTTGATTAAGCAGTCTCGGATAATGGTGAGAGGCCGACAATCGATTGATTTAAACCTTGCAAGGTAAACCTAAACACACGGTAGGCTGCCCCCGCAAGGACAACTTCCCAGGCAGTTCCCAAAAGTCCTCAGGTTGGGAACAGAGCCTACAGTCCTCGGTACAAGGTTAGCTGGCATACCTCGCGAAGTACCCAGTCTCACACATGCACCCCCTTCCCGGTAGCTAGCCGGTAAGGTGAATACTCAAGAGTAGTAGGGAAAAGTTCTCGCGCCGTCTCATTAAGGTACTAGGCTTACCGGTTCCATTCTCGGCAAGTGCTTAGTACGTTCAAAAGGTTAGCCCACGAAAGCCACTGGACCGGAGACCAAATCCCATGCTCTTACCACATGAGCAATCCAATTATGAAGATCTTATGATTCCAACATAAGAACCTATTCTCGCGAGTGAAGAGCATCACTCGACTTCTATCGGGTCCTATAGCATAGCAGCTATCGACCTAGTATACTAGTGATAGAGCATAGGTACCTAGGGATCATGCATCTAGGGTTTCAATTCAACTCCTGAAATGTAAATGCGCAATCATAGCAAACATAATTGCATAATTTTAAGAGACGGGGTTAATGATCCGGGGCTTGCCTTAGCTGGCAAGGTTGGCCTTTGGCCCTTCTGGACTTGGGTCTAGGTCTGGAGCTACGTCCACGTACCGCAGCTCTTCGTCGGCACCTCCGTCTCCTCCTTCCGGCACGAGCGTACGTCTACTGTCAGAAGGATCTACACGAAGATGCAAATGCAAGATTTATTCGACGATTTTTAATTTAAGTAACTGCAAACAATAAATGACAACCAAGGGGTGTATTGGTTGGACACATTCACCTAGATAAGAGTACATTCAGCATACTCTTCCAAAAAGGAACCATATGCAAATCTTTATTAAAAATTCCTTTTTGACAGTGACTGTGTACATATATATGTAAATGATTTAGTTTAACTTCACAAACAGTAGTGGGTGTGTATAGTTAGCCCTTTTAAAATGATTTAAACCACACACAAGATTATTAGGGATGGTTTGGTGATTTTCCCATTTAAAGACTATTAAGCCCTTAATGACCCGTATAGCTTTTATTCATGAAATTAATTAATAAAATTCAGTGGAAGGGTGTGTTACACCTTAAACACCTATAACAAGCCACTGGACAAACATCATGCTTTGGATAGCTAGAAATTAATTATTCTTGAGAATAACAAAAGCTAGCTAGAAGGACAAGGTAAATGCACACAAAAATAAATATTCATCAAAATGATCCAAACTTTCTCACACATGTTATATGGTCCAAAACTAGCCTAGGGATGCAGCATATACACCTAGAACTATTATGAAACTTGAGTTATGCATTTTCAAAGAAAAACAAGAATAATTCAAGAATACATATTTCGGTAATTATAAAACTGTGATTAATTCACCAGAGGTGTGTTTTGAGATAAAAAGACAGTATGCAAAAGTTGGTTGCAAAAACCTAATTATTTTTAGCTACAAAAATCATTTATGCAGATCCAGCAGAAATGGAAAAACATTTTTATAAAAATATTTATATCCTAACTTTGTGAAATTGTTGGCACAGGAGCTAGCCATGACATAACACACAACATATCCAAAAATTAGCTACAGAGGATTCATAGATTTTGAGATATTGCAGATCTAGGTTTTTCACATTTCTATTTTTCAAGCAAAAACTGTCAGGAACTAGCTCAGGCAAGAATAACAAAAGTTGTAGGATTTTCCAGAAAGAATCCAACAAAATTGAGTTTGCATTTTTCTGATTTTTCTACGAATTTTCTACGCAATTTACAAGTTTCTGCAATTCACAAATACTATTTCAGTTACCAACTTGCAGTCAGGCCCTTGAAAAGAATTACCCCTTTGCAATGTGGTCCTCGGGGGAGGCGGCCGGCGCGGGCGGCGCAATTCCGGCGAGGGCCGGCGGCGGGGCCGGTCGGGGACGGGCGTGGGGTGGCCTAGGGGTGCTCCCGACTTGATTTGGGAAGGTGGAACGGGCGGAGAGGCGGCCGGCGACGGTCGCCGGCGGCGCACTCGGTTGGCGGCCGCTGGAGCTTTAGCTCCGGCGAGGTTGGGGCCGAGGAAACAGATTGGGCAGCTCAGGCAGCTTTGGTAGGGGCTAGAGGAGGTGTAGAACACCGCAGTTGGCAATGTGGCCGATGGACTCGAGCTCACCACGGTGGTCCTCACCGGCACCGGCGGGCGGCTCGGACCGGGGCAGCCAGGAGTCTCGGCCGTAGGCCAAGGCAAGGTGGGGTGGTTCTCTCGCGCGACGAGGATGCCAGTGGCCTTAATAGGTGGCCCGGTCCCTCTTTCCTTGCTTCGCAGGTCAGCATGGGCACGTACTGCGTCGCAGGGCAGCACGCCGTGGGCACGGCGCCGGACGGCTCGGGGCGCGGGAGCCCTCGGGGCACGCGGCCTCGGGGCGCGTGGCCACGCGTACGGCGCGCACGGGATGGCAGGCGTGCCGTGCGCGATGTGCGACGTCACGGCGCGGCGTCGGCCAGCCACCATGGTGCCAATGTGCCCTATTTTGGACGCGTTTTTCTCAAAAATCTTGAATAGAAGTGCACAAAGTGGTAAATAGGAAAGTTGTAGATCTCACTACCCTCTGCAACTTTTACAAAGGCCGTCTAGTGTTTTTCTCCATGGATTTTGCACAAAACGCTGCCAAACTTTGAATGCCGCCCTGTCTCGGTGAACAGGAGGTATTGGCGGTTGACCAAGTTTTTCACCAATTTCCACTCAAAATTTGAAATGCCAATCTACATGAAAGTTGTGTCCCCCAACAAGCTGGACAACTTTCATAAAGGTAGATTTTGAAGTGTTTAGGTGAAATTTGGAGAACGCGGCAAAAGTTCCGGACGACATTCGCTGACGTCAATTCTTAAGCGGGGTTTGACCGTGTCTTTGACCAAGGGTTGACCATGGGTGTGTGTAGACTTGGTTAAGGGGTCTAATAGGGTTTGTTGGCGAGGTTTTCAAGGTGATGACCCAGGTTGACCTAGGTTTGACCAGCGGCGGCCGGTTTGACTCGGCTGATTCGGTCATTGGCATTAATGACGTTAATTAAAAACCTGAGGCGTCACAATAGCCTCGGACCGGTAGTCCTTGGGGTGCCCCAACATGCGCGCTCGGGGTATGGTGGCGAAGCCGATGTGGCGCGGCTCGGCACCACATCGCGCGTGGCGCGCGTTCCAGCTCCCAAGCATTTCAAAGTACCACTGTTTGACTCGATTTTTCTCCAAATTTCTCAACTGAACTACCATGAGTGACAAATAGGAAAGTTGTAGATCTAGCATCCCTCTACAACTTTTGTAAAGGCTGATGTAGGTTTTACTCAATAGATTTAGCATGAACTGCTGTGCAGCTTAGGGATTTTCTCAGTGCCGACCAACAGTAGCTCTGAGTGTTGATCAAACTGTTTCACCCATTTGTGCTTCGAATTTGTAACGTCACTGAACATGAAAGTTGTGTGGCTCGACAAACTGCACAACTTTTACATTGGGAGAAATTGAAGTGTTTAGGTGAATTTTGGAGAACGTGACAAAAGTCCTAGAAGAGCTAGAGAGGTCAAGTGGTTGACTAGGGTTTTGGGCTAGGGTTTGACCAAGTGTTGACCATGGATAGCTAAAGACTTGATTAAGGTGATCATTAGCACTAGTTGACCCTAAGATAAAACACGGGGTGTTACAGCCTACCCCCCTTAAAAGGAATCTCGTCCCGAGATTCAGAATTTAAAAGATAGGCGGGGAAAGGTCACGTACGAGTTTGACTTGGAAGAAAATCTGGATACTTGGTGTTTAGAAAATGCTCGGTCTCCCACGTAGATTCATCTTCAATGTGGTGACTCCATTGTATCTTGTACATCTTCACCTTTTGTCTCTTAGTCCGCCTTTCTTTTTGATCCAACACTCTCATTGGGTATATATTCCACTAGGGATAGGTCGGGTTCTATCTATGCATTGGTCTCCCTAATTATTTGTGCTTCCGGTATTTGCTCGCACTTCTTCAATTGAGAGACATGAAACACGTTGTGCACTGTGGAAAGTCGGTCTGGAAGTCGAATACGATAGGCAACCATAGCGAACTTCTCGGTGACTTAATAAGGGCAATATAGCGTGGAGCCAATTTCCCTTTTACTACAAAGCGTTGTACACCTTTGGTTGGGGACACCTTTAGGAAGGGGCGTAGCCAGGATTCAAACATTGGGGGGCCAATTAGACATAAGGGGGTCAAATTACCAAATTTTAAGTTAAAATCGACTATTTACTGCTTTTGTACTAATTTTTTTGATTTTCACAATGGAGGTTTGTTGTTTCTTGGAGCATTAGGGGGGCCAGGCCCCTGCCCGCCCCCCGTGGCTCCGCCCCTGCCTTTAGGTACACATAATTACCAACTTTAAATTCTCTGGGGGCTTTAGCCTTGTCATGGTAGCTCTTTTTCCTCATTTGAGCGGCTCTCAAATTTTCTTGAATCACTTCCACCTTCGCTTTAGCTTCTTGTACTAGCTTAGGACCAAATAAGGTTCGCTCACCCGCTTGTGACCAATTCAACGAGGTACAACACCTTCGTCCATACAAGGCCTTGAAAGGAGCCATTTTCAAGCTAGCTTAATAGCTATTGTTATAAGCAAACTCTGCCAATGCTAAGCATTTCTCCCAAGTCTTGTCGAAGTGAATAACGCAAGCTCTCAACATATCTTCCACTATTTGATTTACTCTTTCCGTCTGGCCATCGGTCTGGGGGTGACGACTGGAGCTATGGATTAATTTGGTGCCCAAAGATTCACGAACTTGTGCCCAAAAGCGAGCAATAAATTGAGTGCCTCTATCAGATAGGATAGTTTTTGGAACATCGTTGAAGGCAACTAGGCCCCTAATTCATGTTTTGGTATATAATGACAATCATTGTGGACTAACATTTTTATTTGAGACATAAGAATAGGTTAGTCCGATGAAATGATGAATTCATGGGATATGAAAAAGGATGGATTGTACGACATGTGATGGAAAGGAGATAAAGGCAAAGGTAAAAGCTAGGGTTTTTATTTTTGCCGGTCATAAGGTGATTAGAGGACGATAAATGACCGGATTGATAGGATAGATAGATGTACTATCAAGAGGGATCAATTTCATTGGCTTGACTTTCCATAGCGCCACTTTGATCAAGAATTTGCATGCATTGCATTTAGATGAGTGGCGATTTCATTTGATAAAAAGGTTTTGTTGAAAATCTGGGGAAATATAAGTTTTTAGCTATGGGGCGGATAGTTTGGGCCCTTGGGGCAGACGGTTCGCAGGCCTTTAAAGTTTTTTTTTAAATCTGAAGTTTTTTGGCAAAGTTTTTTGAGAAAAAATCGCTTCTGAGCGGACAGTCTGCGAGTCCACGGCGGACAGTCCGAAATTAAATTTGAATCATACAGAATGGTGCGCAGCTCGACAGGTCTGGGCGGACGGTCCGTAGCCTACCCTCGGACGGTTCGCGAGGCCCTGGCGGACGGTCCGTGGGGTCCTGGCCGACGGTCCACCCAGTGCTACGGGCACCTCTCACAGCCGTTGACTTCATGTTTTTACCATTGGAATTCAAATGCGGACAGTCCGTGAGGGCATCGCGGATAGTCCGCGAGGTGCGCATTTTTGACATAACGGCTAGTAATGGGATGGGGGAGTTTATACTCCATGCCCGGGTTGGGAGAGCTTCTCTTGGCACTTTGAAAGGTTCATACTCCTTTGTAGAGCTCTCCCTCTCCTCTCTCTCACTCATATTGCTTAGTGGTTGCATCTTTGGTGAGATTGAGAGCATCTAGTGCATTGCATCAAGGTTTTGATCTTTGTGGCACAAGGGAATCATCAGCAAGTGTTTGATTTGTTACTCTTGGAAGTTGCCGCTTCCTAGATGGCTTGGTGGTGGAAGAATCCGTTGAAGCTCGCAAGAAGATTGTGCGTGGCTCCAGATTTCTTGTTGTGAGAGGTCTTGTGCTCACCTCACTGAAGTAGTGAAGAGCAACTCCAGTGGAATCAAGGTGTGGAGTGGTTCTTTGGTTCTAACAGGCTCAAGATCAAGCGGTCCCTTGATAGAGGAGCGGTTGAACAATGAATCCACCTCAACGTGGATTAGGGGTGACCGGCAAGTCATCGATACCACGGGATAAAATTCGTCTCTTGTGCTCTGTTATTTCTTTGTTCAATTTCCTTTCAAGTACTTTACTTTGAGCATTTACTTTCTAGAGATTGAATTGTATCTTGCCACCCTAGGTTGCATGAAGGACCGATACGGCGAACCAGAGAGGGGGGGGGGGGAGTGAATGGGAGCCGATAAAAATTCTTCTCGAAGGAGATGGAAACTCCAACAATATGAACACGGCTTCCAACACACGTCTCCGACTCACTACCAAGGTTGGTCAAGCCCACGTAGCCACTGGAGTGCCACTGGACCTAGGAACCAACACACCACCTTCTGACCCGAGAAACGTAGCGGAAAAACCAAACCTCGAGCCTATAGACCCACACCAGTCAGACCGGTGAGCACCACCGGTCAGACCGGTCCCTGCTGGTGAAACTGAGCAACTTCCACTAAGTGACTCTACACCGGTCACACCGGTGAGACACACCGGTCAGACCGATGGCAGCCTGAAAGCCCCCAAGGCACCAAACAGGCCAACCTACCACCAAACAGACCCAAACTCGAAACAGCAGCAACACGGGACAACAACGAACACACCAAGACGTTCACCTGAGCAAAATCCCACAAGGACTCGCACCGGTCAGACCGGTCAAGAGCACCGGTCAGACCGGTGTAGCTCCGGCGACTCGGGATGAACAGCACCCGCGGGTCAACTCCCCCAAATCCAAATCTCGATCTCCCGAATCACTCCACGGACTTGAACAAGACTTTGGGGATATCAGGAACACCTCATGAGGAGTCCATAGCCAAGTTTAATCCCACCAAATCTCGTCCAAAAAGGAGGAATCGAAGAAATCCCGCCGAAAGCACTTCCAAACCAAGAACTCAAGAAACCCCAAAATCGAGCACTTTTACTCACGGATTTGGGAGGGGAATCACAGCCCAAAGAACCATGAAGGGTTCCCACAAATTTCCCCCATCAAATCCCCAAGAGAAAAGTCCCGAAAACAACCCAAAGAAATCACCGAGAGAGGGCTCCGAAAATCACCACCAAGAACAACCGGGGAAAACACATCCAAACCTTGAGGAACCACGCTGAATCATCTATACAGGAAACAAAGGATCGTACAAGGTCTAGCAAGCCGCCCGATCATCCATCCCTATCAACAAGATCTCTCCGTGAAGCTCTCTTGCTAGTCCTAAAGAAAACCTAAGGAAAATAGGTGGAAAATAGGAAAACTAATGAGCTAGGGTTCCAAGAGTTGGCTGCCATCCTCTCACCTCTTGGGTTATATGGAGGCAACCGAAAGTCTAAAACGCCCTTCTCTACTAACTAGGGATACAAGCCCCTCAAGGGCGGATTTGGAATTCTTGATGTCTTCACCATCGGACGGATGCCCGACGACCGCACCCTGCGTAGCCTCGACGCAAGCCATGCGATCCCGACGCGTGTCCTCCGCTTCGAAGATTCCGGACCGCGTCGTCGCACACGGCCGACCGGTGCTCCTCACCGGTCGGACCGGTCACCACCGGGCCGACCGGTCGGACCCACCGGTCGGACCGGTGCGCGCCGCTGCGCCGCTCCGTCTTCGGTTCTCCGGTCTTGGCTTTGTGGATCAACCAAGGAACCCGGTGGTTTTCCGGTGAACCACCGGAAACCCCGCGAACTCGGTGTAGCCTCCGCCAATCTCCACTCATGACTCGGCTCCCACGTAGTCCCGGCTCGACCTTGGTTTTGAGGCTCAACCAAGAAACCGTCCACGACTTCATCTTGCTGTTCATGCCACCATGCGGCCCGCACTTCACCCCGCTGGCCACCGGGTCCCTCGAACGAAGCCTACTTGTCTTCTCCACACCTGGAGGCCTCACCGGCGACGACCTTTCGCGCTTGTTCTTCACCTGCACCAACACCAGTCAAGCCGCAACCTGCACCTGCAATACTTAGCCAAGAATTAGTCCACACAACGTTGTCAATCACTCATCACACAAGGAAGCGACCATCCACCGGTCCTCGAACCACACATGGTCCTCAATCTCCCCCTTGATGACTGCATTGACAACACCCACATGAAAGTAACAAGAGAGAAAAGAAAAAGAAAAGAAACGAACAAAAAGAAACTCCAACAAGCGATCGAAAGCCAAACAAAGGCAAAGAGCAAGATCACTTGAAGAAGACAAGTCTCGGACCCCTTAGGCAAGGGCAACGACTCGACACATCCGAGACAAAGCAAAGCTCAAGCAAAGAGCGCAAACCACCAAAACAAAGCTCGAACAACCACAAAGAGCTCCCCCTGCACACATGCAAGCTCCCCCTGAACCAATGCACCTCCTCCTGGACGGATACATGCAAGACACCACTTGAAACAGGGCAGCTGCAACAACACAGCCCTGACCGGTCAGACCGGTCAACACCACCGGTCAGACCGGTGTGCAACATGTGTACAGAACCAGCACTCACACCGGTCAGACCGGTGACCCTGACCGGTCAGACCGGTGCACAACAGAGCCCAGAAATGGCTCGAAACCACCTGAAAACCTTCTAAACACGTCCAGCAAGCCATTTCAAGCTCAAACTTCTCCCCCTTGCTAGCAATGCATGAATCAAGCCAAAAATGCAAAACTTTCAACCTAGAGCTTCTCAAATAGACAAAATTCAACAAAGAATGCTACACAAGTCCAAATGAGCAAGTTAGATACTCTACGGCTTCGTATCGATCTCAACTACATGATCACCAAGTTTCACAACCATTGGGCGAAGCTAAGATAAATTTTGGCAATTTTGCGAAAACTTGCCTCTCATGAGCAAAGTCCTAAACATGATCAAAGCATATCAAAATGGCAAAGCCACACAAACTTCATGCTAGGACAGCTATTCTAATCATAAGACCATCACAAACACCCACAAGCACCTCATGTCATGTAAATGCCACCGAGCCATGTGCCTACTTCTATGTATGAGACTTCTCATTGGTAGGCATCATGCAACGGTTTAGCACCCAAAGCAAATTAAATTCAGCACATATGACATGGGAGCACATTTCCAAGCATTTTTCATTTCATTTTCAGATTTGTAAATGGGACATGAAATGTCTTTGCGACAAAAAGGAACTTATGCTCCTCGACAAGATAAACCAAGAGGGCTAAACATTCATGATGGCAAATGAGCCTTTGGCCCCATATGATCAATAAACTAGCTATCCAATCACAAATTAAGCATAGCAAGGCCATAAAAACATGTCAAGAGCATGTAAAGGCATTTACACATGAGAGAGCATACATGTGACATTTTTCAAAAGCATAGCTATCAACCATGGATTATTCATCAAGATCATCAAGAGCTAAACCAAACTAACCATAGCATACCAAACAAGCTCACAAAGACATATATCTCATTCCATGGTGAACAATGTATATGAGAGAAGCTTTTCCTAACCAATGCATATGATACAAAATGCATACAATCTAAGATACAAGGATGCCTATACATCATGTTACATATACCATGCCAAATGCAAGAAATGCACAAAGAAAAGCTATACATATGCTACCACCGGCTCCTCGAGGGGAGACAAAACGGGCTCGACACCACCGGCAAAAGAGAGCTCCCACACACCCAACTCAGGAAAACAAACACACACCAAGTCCCCCCCGCAAACGAGTGAAAGTTGCTTGATCTAGGGGTTTGGTGAAAATATCGGCTAGTTGGTCATGTGTGGGTACATGGATCAAGGCTATCTTTCCTTTCTCAACGTTGTCTCTCAGAAAGTGGTACCTCACTTCTATGTGCTTGGTTTTGGAATGGAGCACTGGGTTCTTTGCAACGCTTATGGCACTGGTGCTATCACATTGAAGTGGGACATGGGTATACTCCTCACCAAAGTCACTCATGGTGTAGGTGATCCAAAGGAGCTGAGAGCAACAGCTAGCAGCGGCAACATACTCGGCCTCGGTCGTGGATTGAGCAACACTCGACTGCTTGCGGGAAGACCAAGACACCAAAGAAGAACCCAAAAACTGGCAAGTCCCAGAAGTGGACTTCCTATCCAACCGACACTCGGCAAAATCCGCGTCTGAAAAGCCATGAAGCGCCAAAGAAGAGGACACGGAATACCAAACGCCGAAGTCGGGAGTGTGACGCAAGTACCTGAAAATTCGCTTCACTGCTTGCCGATGCGAAGTCCTCGGAGACGCTTGAAAACGAGCGCACAGACACACCGAGAACTGTATGTCTGGCCTCGTCGCCGTCAAGTAGAGGAGTGACCCGATCATGCTCCGGTACTCCTTCTGGTCCACATGTTCACCTTCCTCATCCGCATCAAGAGCTGTAGTCGTACTCATCGGCGTCGTCATAGCCTTGGAGTCCTCCATCTTGAACTTCCTCACAATGTCTTTGGTGTACTTGTCCTGGTGCACAAATGTTCCTTCCTTTGATTGCTTGATTTGTAGCCCGAGGAAGAACTGCAACTCGCCCATCATGCTCATCTCAAACTCCCTGCTCATATCATCTGCAAACCTTGCAACAAGAGAGTTAGACGAGCCACCAAAGACAATATCATCCACGTACACCTGCACAATCAGGATATCTCCGCCCGCCTCGGCAAAAAAAAAAAAAAAGGTCTGATCGACCTTCCCCATCTCAAAACCTCTCTCAAACAAGAACCCCCTCAACCTGCCATACCAAGCTCTAGGTGCCTGCTTCAACCCATACAACGCCTTCCTCAACTTGTACACCCGGTGGGGGTACTTCTCACTCTCAAATCCCGGAGGCTACCTCACATACACTTCTTCCTCCAGCACACCATTCAGGAAAGCACTCTTCACGTCCATTTGGTGCAACTTGAACCCTTTAGCCACGGAAAAGGCTAGAAGGATCCTAATCGCCTCCAAATGGGCTACGGGAGCAAAGGTCTCCTCATAGTCGATCCCCTCCTTCTGACTGAACCCTTGAGCAACAAGTCTCGACTTGTTCCTCACAACCTCACCCTTCTCTCCCTCTTTGTTTTTCCACACCCACTTTGTACCAATCGGCTTACACCCTGGGGGAGGGTCAACCAACTCCCACACCTGATTCCTCTCAAAGTTCTCCAACTCCTCATGCATCGTGTTAACCCAATTGTGATCAGATAGTGCGTGTCCAATGTCTTTGGGCTCAAAAGAAGCAGCAAACGCAGCATGAGCAAAATGGGAATTGTTTCGAACCCTCGACCGTGTAGTGCGTTCATTCATGTCGCCGATGATCCTCGAGGCTGGGTGATCCACTTGAACTCGCCGGGGAGGTACTCGCCTCGAAGCTACCTCCCCCTCAACATCAGCTTCTCCTCGTTCTTGATTTGTTGTCGTAGGTGTAGCAGAGGGTCCATCCATCATCGTAGTCGAAGTAGTGGGTACGTGTTCAGCCGGGGGCACTGCACCGCCATCCTCATCATCTCCATGTTCATGCTCCTCCTCCTGAAAGATCTCCTCGCCAATCTCATCATCACCTGCACACTCAAAGACAAGCTGACTACGTGGCTCTGTCTCGTCGAAGGTTACCTTGCAAGTCTCCAAGATTCGGTTAGTTTCAAGATTGAGCACACGATATGCTCTAGAATGAGATGCATAACCAAAGAAAATGCCATCGACAGACGTAGCCTCAAACTTATCCAACTTCCTGCCTTTCTTCAGAATGAAACACTTGCAACCAAAGACATGGAAGTGACTCACCTTGGGTGTGCGACCATGCATCAACTCATAGCATGTCTTCTTCTTGTGCACTCGAGGTATATCCCGTTCGACACATAGCACGCGGTATTCACCGCCTCAGCCCAATACCTCCTCGGAGTCCTATGCTCATCAAGCATCGTCCGAGCCATCTTGCACAAGGTCCTGTTCTTCCTTTCCACAACACCATTCTAGGGAGGCGTATACGGACTCGAAAACTGGTGCTCAAGACCCAAGTCATGGCAAAAGGTTTCAAAACGAGAGTTCCTGAATTCCGAGCCATTATCACTACGGATAGCTCGCATGGCATCTCCGTGCCTGTCGTTCCTCAACCTCAAGACTAGATCTCGAACAAAACCAAACGTCTCCCCCTTATCCTCAAGAAAGAACACCCACGCATACCGAGAATAGTCGTCCACCACAACAAGGACATACCACTTCCCACCCGCAGATCGCACACGAGCTGGGCCAACAAGGTCCATATGGAGCAGCTCGCATGGACGCTCAGTCATCACATCGGTGAGAGGCGGGTGAGAAGAGGCCACCATCTTGGCATGCCTACACGGCGCACAAACCAACTCTTTCTCAAGCCTCAACCGTGGCAATCCTCGGACCAAATTGAGTTTACTCAAGCGAGACAAAAGGTCAAAGCTCAAGTGACCCAACTTCCTATGCCACTTCCACAACTCACTCGAAGAACCGGCCAAGAAACAACGCTCCACACCCGAAGACCGAGAAAAATCGGACGAAACACCTAACCCTCGGGAACGACCATACGTACAAGGTCCCCTCGAGAGTCCACAACCCGAGAACCACCTGGCCGAAACAACACCTCAAAGCCCTCATCCAACAAACCGGGGACACGTAAAGCAAATTGTACCCCAGCGATTGAACAAGAGCAACACACCTCAGAGTGATCTTGTCACTCACTTTGATCTCACCTTCTGAAAGCACACGCCCACGCCCATTGTCCCCAAAGGTGATGTACCTCTTCGTCACCACCGGACGAGACTTGAGAACCACCCCCGTCTCCGGTCATATGCCTCGAGCAACCGGAGTCAATCAACCAAATGTTCTTCAAGTCTCCCACCCCGAAATTCAAAAACGAGCACGTGAGCGAACAAACGACTCAGACAAGGGGTTAGTACCAAAAGAGTAAAACCAAGGTCCGAGCCATTTGCTCGAAAGTGGGGTTAGCACCAACCAAAGCATCTCTCCTACCAAAGCTACCTCCACGAACACCACCACGGTAACCACCCTGAGGGAACCACCCCTCTCTGCCTGGAGGAGGACCAAATCCACGCAAGAAAGCCCGTGGAACGTCCTTCCTCTCCAACTCAAAGCTACGACTCCTCCCATCCCCGTAGTGAACTCGAGGGGGAGAACGCCTAGCAAACGACCACCCGCACCCTTTCCAGGCCCCAACCACCGAACCACGACCACCGAAACAACCCTCGCACTCGTACGAGCTCAAAACCCAAACAATCGTCCGTCTAGGCCCCGCACCGGTCCGACGGTGCCCCACACCGGCCGACCGGTGTGACCCGGCGAGCGCCTCCAACAGCCTTCCGCTCTCCCCAAGCCCGAACTGTCCTCACACTCGCCTTGCCCCTGGGCATCTGCATACGAGGCTTAAGTACACCATCGGAAGGGTGGTACTTGTCCTTGTTAGCCCACTCCTTTTCCATTCTCTCTTAGGCTTAGGCTTGGGATGTGGCTGCTCACTTGGTTTCTCTCCACTCAAATCCTCCACCAGTTTCTCACCACTTGCCTTCTCACTCTCCTTCCCAAAGAACACTTTCCCCGAAGTGCTCACAAACTTGATAGTCTTTCGGATATCGTTTGTGGGTGTAGGAAACACGGGTGGAGCTGGGGTTGTGTCTAGTCGGTTCCTAAGATGGTTAGGTTTTGGAATGAAATCATTTTTGTGGTGGGTTTTTGGTGGCTCCGGGATATTTTCTCCACTTCCATCACCAACCTTGTTTGCCCCAAGCCCCTCACCATCTTGCCTCTTAAAGGCCTCGATTATCATCCTCAACTGAGGCTCATGACCGGACAACCAACCCATCAACTTCCTCAAATCATCATTCTCATCCTGCAAACGATCAACATAATGTGCAAGCTCCAAATTTTTCAATGCATGCATTTCACAGGTAGAGCAAGATGTAGGCATGGGTTCCTTCAATTTAGCCTCGAGCGAACTAGTATAAGCATGCATCTCATCAATCTTAGCATGCAAAACAGGGCAAGAAGTGCAAGCACCTAGCAAAGCAGGTCTAGACTTAAGCTCAGCCACTTCAACCCAAAGCACATCTAGTTCCTCACACTTGGAGGCATGCTTCTCCTTAAACAAAGCAAGATCAGCAAGGAATATGGAGCAATCAGCACAATCATTCTCATCCAAAACAACAGGGCTAGCCTTAAGGGAATCAATCTCAAGCTTGCTATAAAGCACCTGCGTCTCTAGCTCAGCCACTCTAGTCCTAGCATCCTCGAGTGAAGCCCTAAGCTCTTTCCTCATTTTCTTGGCCTCTCTAAGCATGTCATCATGGTTATCAAGCAAAGAGCCAAGCCTCTCATTCTCCTGGCGCAAGAAGGGAAGTTCATCACGCACCTCGTCGTCGGACTCAGAGTTCGAGTCGCTCTGTGTGCTCTTCTTGTTGCCGGAGCTCAGCTCCATGGTGCAGAAGCCATCTCTCGCGAAGCAGCTCAGCCCGCTCAGGTTCTTGGACGACTTCTTGTTCTTACGACGATCACCTTCGTCTTCACTGCTGCTCGAGCTCGAGGTGGAGTACGCGGAACTGGAGTCGACGTCGCTCGCTCCAACCATCGCTCGGGCCTTGCCTCGGCTCTCCTTCTTCCTCGATCGTCGCTCGTCCTTGTACTTGTTCTTGTGCTTGCTCTTGTGGTCGCGCCTCGACCGGTACTTGCCATCGGTCCTCGACTTGTGCTTGTAGCTGTCCTTGTTTTCGACCTTCTCCGGGCAGTCGGTGACGAAGTGTCCCGGCTTGCCGCACTGGAAGCACGTCCTCGTGTTCCTCCTCATGTTCACCCGGTTCTCGTGCAGCCTCTCGAACCTCCTCGTCAACAGCGCCAGCTCGTCCTCTCCAAGGTCATCAAACTCCTCATCTGGCATAGACATCAAAGAGGAAAAAGAGAACATCCTGGTGGATGGGTTAGAGTTAGCCTTTCCTTTGGAACCACCAACGAGGGCAAGACTATGGGAATCAGTCGGTCCCTCGAGCTTGGCAGTCATGCCCCTATCCACCTCAGCCGACTTGAGCTTCGAGAACAGCTCATTCACCATCAGAGTGTCATACTTCTCCGACTCCACAATAGCCTCGAACTTTTCGCCCAAATCGTACGATCCAAAGAGTGTAAGAGCTCGACCTCTCTATCATGATCATCGTACGGGAGCACGTCCACATTGGCCCTCATGTTGTTCACAACCACCGTGAACCTCTGAAACAAGGCATCGATGGACTCACCGGGGAGATGAGTGAAGTTCTCGTACTCTCTCCGGTAGGTTGCATACATCCGTGCCTGAACCTGGGCGTTCCCAACATGAGCCTCCTTCAACACCGCCCAAATCCTACAAGACAAGTGCTCAGTGTGCACCCGATCGAACCCAGGCTGACACAAAGCACGAAACAAGTAGTCGACCGCCTTATTGTTGGCGTCGAATCTGTCCCTCGATCCTGGAGCGAGGAAGTCCATCGGCTGGACATAGCTTGTGTCCACCGTGACATCCCAAAGGATCTGACCCTTTCCACGGAGAAACGCACCCATCCGCTTGCTCCACATCTGGTAGTTCTTGCCATCGAAGTGTGGAGGACCCGAACCCCGTTCTCGGTACGCCATCCTTGGATCTTAGACGGTTAGAGTCAACAAAGACCCGAACCGGCTCGATACCACTTGAAGGACCGATACGGCGAACCGAGAGAGGGGGGAGGTGAATGGGAGCCGATAAAAATTCTTCTCGAAGGAGATGGAAACTCCAACAAGATGAACACGGCTTCCAACACACGTCTCCGACTCACTACCAAGGTTGGTCAAGCCCACGTAGCCACTGGAGTGCCACTGGACCTAGGAACCAACACACCACCTTCCGACCCGAGAAACGCAGTGGAAAAACCAAACCTCGAGCCTACAGACCCACACCGGTCAGACCGGTGAGCACCACCGGTCAGACTGGTCCCTGCTGGTGAAACTGAGCAACTTCCACTAAGTGAGTCTACACCGGTCAGATCGGTGAGACACACCGGTCAGACCGATGGCAGCCTGAAAGCCCCCAAGGCACCAAACAGGCCAACCTACCACCAAACAGACCCAAACTCGAAACAGCAGCAACACGGGACAACAATGAACACACCAAGACGTTCACCCGAGCAAAATCCCACAAGGACTCGCACCGGTCAGACCGGTCAAGAGCACCGGTCAGACCGGTGTAGCACCGGCGACTCGGGATGAACAAAGCACCCGCGGGTCAACTCCCCCAAATCCAAATCTCGATCTCCCGAATCACTCCACGGACTTGAACAAGACTTTGGAGATATCAGTAACACCTCATGAGGAGTCCATAGCCAAGTTTAATCCCACCAAATCTCGTCCAAAAAGGAGGAATCGAAGAAATCCCGCCGAAAGCACTTCCAAACCAAGAACTCAAGAAACCCCAAAATCGAGCACTTTTACTCACGGATTTGGGAGGGAAATCACAGCCCAAAGAACCACGAAGGGTTCCCACAAATTTCCCCCATCAAATCCCCAAGAGAAAAGTCCCGAAAACAACCCAAAGAAATCACCGAGAGAGGGCTCCGAAAATCACCACCAAGAACAACCGGGGAAAACACATCCAAACCTTGAGGAACCACGCCGAATCATCTATACATGAAACAAAGGTTCGCACAAGGTCTAGCAAGCCGCCCGATCATCCATCCCTCTCAACAAGATCTCTCCGTGAAGCTCTCTTGCTAGTCCTAAAGAAAACCTAAGGAAAATAGGTGGAAAATAGGAAAACTAATGAGCTAGGGTTCCAAGAGTTGGCTGCCATCCTCTCACCTCTTGGGTTATATGGAGGCAACCGAAAGTCTAAAACGCCCTTCTCTACTAACTAGGGATACAAGCCCCTCAAGGGTGGATTTGGAATTCTTGATGTCTTCACCATCGGACGGATGCCCGGCGACCGCACCCTGTGTTGCCTCGACGCAAGCCATGTGATCCCGACGCGTGTCCTCCGCTTCGAAGATTCCGGACTGCGTCGTCGCACACCGGTCAGACCGGTGCTCCTCACCGGCCGACCGGTCACCACGGGCCGGACCGGCCGGACCCACCGGTCGACCGGTCCGCGGCTGCTGCAGCCTCCGTCTTCGGTTCTCCGGTCTTGGCTTTGTGGATCAACCAAGGAACCCAGTGGTTTTCTGGTGAACCACCGGAAACCCCGCGAACTCGGTGTAGCCTCCGCCAATCTCCACTCATGACTCGGCTCCCACGTAGTCCCGGCTCGACCTTGGTTTTGAGGCTCAACCAAGAAACCGTCCACGACTTCATCTTGCTGTTCATGCCACCATGCGGCCCGCACTTCACCCCGCTGGCCACCGGGTCCCTCGAACGAAGCCTACTTGTCTTCTCCACACCTGGAGGCCTCACCGGCGATGACCTTTCGCGCTTGTTCTTCACCTGCACCAACACCAGTCAAGCCGCAACCTGCACCTGCAATACTTAGCCAAGAATTAGTCCACACAACATTGTCAATCACTCATCACACAAGGAAGCGACCATCCACCGGTCCTCGAACCACACATGGTCCTCAATACCCCTAACATAGGAATAGAATAGCTAGAGAATTAATCCTCCTTATGGTTCTAATTGAATTTCTCTAGTGTTGTGCTTTTAGATTTTAAACCGCCTATTCACCCCCCTCTAGTTGGTATCCTAGATCCTACAAGTGGTATCAAAGCTTAGGACTCCTTATTTGAGAGATTTAACCATCTCAGAGTGGGATAAATGGCTGAGGAAGATAAGTTTCATGTTGGGAAACCACCGGTCTTTGATGGGAACAATTATGATTATTGGAAGAAAAGAATGGAGATCCACTTCAAGGCCTTGGGAAGAAATTTGTGGAGAATTTTAATGGAAGGATATGTCATTTTGGATCCTAAGAACAAGTCGAGTGATGATGACAAAAATGAACAACTGAATGATCAAGCTTTGAGTGTACTCTATAATGCTCTTGCTCTTAGTGAATTCAATAGAGTGAAGGGACTTTTAAAAGCAAATGAGATATGGGAGAAGCTTATGGAAATCTATGAAGGAACATCCACCATGAAAGAAACAAAGCTCTGTGTGTACAAGGGCAAGTTCAATGAGTTCACTATGAAGAAGGATGAAGATGTTTCAACCATGTTCAATTGGTTGAATGATATTGTGAATGAACTTAGGTGTCTTGATTTCAATGTTACAAACAAAGACTTCTCTCATAAGTTTCTTAGATGCCTTCCCGAAAAGTTTGAGACAATTGTGACTTTGCTTGTGAGGACTGATTTTAATAAAATGACTCCTACGGAAGTGCTTTGTGAAGTACGAACTCATGACTTGTTCAAGCAATCACAAAACGAAGTTCAAGGTCAATCAACTAGTGAAGAGAAGAAAAATATTGCTCTCAAGGCCAGGGATACTATTGACGGTGTAAAACCGTGCTCAAGTTCACCGCAAGCCTACGGGTGACTTGGTGCCTTTTTCACCAAGGAGGGTCCTCCCTAGATTTGTCAATCCAAGGATCGGAAGAAAACCACTAAGGTTCTCTATCTAACCTACTGGTCTAACCCTATGTGAAGCATTGATTGCATAAAGTTAACATACAAACACGAAGGGATGTATGGATCACATCCACCTAGCCATAAAGGTAAGGAAACCAAAGGTAAACCCTAGCCTATCGTCTTCTCGTTGCCATTCCGGCTAAGGTGATAAACCTATCTAAATATATACTATGATAAGGATTACACTCGATATGGAGTAACCCGATATGTAGTGGTCCGATGCACGTTCACTCGCCGCTTTCTCCCCTCTCGTACTGTTACTATGCGAGGATAATCATCACCGAGCGATAAACCTCGGTCCGTGCACTACTACGGTGTGTCCGCAAGACAAGACTAATCACCATGATTTGATCTAGTCCTACTAAAGGCATATGGTAGCTACACATATGAATAAGTATAACTCGTAGTAGATCAAAGTATAACAAGATATAATTACATCACCGAATGTTGAAGGTACAAACGACTTGACGAATTCAAGTCGTGGCTCCGGAACTCCACCATGGCTTCGCCACGTAGGGCCAACCATGGCGGCTAAGGCATGGCCTAAGCCATCTCCTAGGCAACTCGAGGACTCGCGGTGGCCGTCGGCTTCCTCCCGGTGCTTCTCCTTCGTCTCAGCGGCTCTCTGATGAATGGATGGATGTGGCGGCCGTTGGAGGCAGAGGCAATAAATAGACAAGCACCTAGGGCAAAAGGGGGGCGCGACCGGGCTCGGATCGGGGGCCGGGCCGGCCGGCTCGGGCCGACCGGCCCAGGCCCATTTTGGCCCGGTTCGGCCCCGTCTCGCTCCCCGATGCTTCTCGGTCAATTGTTGACTTGCTCCCTTATGCATGTGGGCCCTTGACATCGTCTTCTCCACGGTTTGGACAGAGCTCATTGTCGCACAAGCTTCAACATCTTCTGACCAGGTCCCTGGAGTTTCACGGCTTCATGCTTCGGTCCCTGGACCCTTTGGAGTCATGTTCATGATGTGTCTTGACTTGTGTTGGGCTTCATGATCGTCTCTTGAAGTGCTTGATGAACTTATCCCGAAAGTCTCCCTTTAAGCTCTAGTTTCCTACATAAACAACAAACTCCAAAATCGACATGCGAGAGTGAACTTGATACCTCAGGGGGGTTAGTACCATTGGTTAGAATATCAAAAATGTGCAAATGTTGACGGTAAACTTATAGCTAGGTGTACCAAAATCGACCGTCAACATACCGCCATGCTTAAACCTTGCTCGTCCTCGAGCAAGTCCAAGATCTTTGCTTAATTTGGAAATCAGCATTGCCCTTCAATGTCTTCCCTGCACTTAGTTATACACAACAAGACATATTTCTCTCTCAAGTATTTAGCATTTAAGGTTCAAGTTTTGACCGGCTACTTCATTATGGAAGATAGACTATCATTAAAGAACATGCCATAATAAAACAAATATAGTGCTCTCAAACTTAAGCAAACTTCAAACCTTAACCTTGTTGCATCGTGAAGAGTTTTTAAAAAGTTGCGCATCTAACATAAGTGAGGTCCTCTTGCAAAAGCTCATGGAAACACTCATCTCGCCAAGTCACTCAAGCCTACACTAGATTATTCTCAACCTATTTTCTACTCATATATGGAAGTGGAAAGCTTATGTGGAGCTTGGTAGGTAAAAACAATCCTAGCAAAACATTATACTTGAAATGTTGTTAAACTAAGAGAGAGATCTATTGGAATTACCGAGACTAGTCAAAAAGGCCATGGAAAATAAATGTTGCAAAGGGAGAGAGATGGAACACACACATTTAGAAAGGTGGACATGTGCAAGTGGCAAATGGGTGATCCCGAGACACGGATGTAGTTCTCGTTATCGGATTGCACATGGTTGGAAAAGTTTGAGTATGGACTTGTCTTCAAAGCTCTCTAAGATTTAAATGAAGCTAAAAAGAACCGAGGAGCATTTTTATTTTTCTCTTTTTTTGTTTTTTCTTTTCTTATTTTTTTCTTTCTTCTTCATTTATTTCTTCTTCTTCTTTTTTATTTTTTATTCATCATTTTTATGCTCCTCCGAACTTTTAAGCAACATAGTACTTGCTATAGCAATCCTCCCCCATGCTTAAATGATTGCTCGTCCTCGAGCATAGAAGTGAGGGGACCTATGGCTGCTAGAGAAGTACAAAATCATTGTACTCCTTTATAAATCTTTTGAAATCTTCAAGGGCATCCTCCATGTCGAAACTCGCATAATCACTGATGAGTCCCTCCATATGTTACATGTCTTGAAATCTTGCCAGAAAATCTTCAGAAAATTCATTGAAAGATCATCCATACTCAATTTGGGTTGTGGTCAAGGAGGTAATCACAAAAAGATGTTTTGGGTTTAGGGTGGATGCCCAGCGAAGTTTGTGAAATTTCCAATGTAGAAACTCACAATGCATGGACAAGAATGGCTAGAATGAAAAAGATACGCAAAGGAATGACCAGCTTCTTAGTCTCGTACCACAGAAATCAATCCTAATTCAACTCATCAAGATATAAGTTTGCAAACTAAAGTTTATATCATTAAAGTACTTGTATGTGTATAGGCTTTGGTAGGTAGTGCCTTGCAAGAGATTCACAAATGTAGATAGCATAATAATTTTAAGTAAAACAAGTACAAGACATAGGTCATTGGTAAACTTAAATTAAAGAGCAACATAAAGTATGTGGGTCTTAGAAATTAGTCATTTAACCTCCACAAATGAAAGAGCCGATATTTAATTCAATTTAAGTTCCTTTTAATAGAGAGCAAGTAGTCATGTTATATAAAACATCATGCAAGTAAAACAAGGCGGCAACTTTCATCATTTTTCCATAATCAAGACATACAAATAATATCATCGTGGTAAGATCAAAAGAGATGGTGATTCATTTATTGAAAAGCAAAAACTAACTAGCCTAGGTTGTCCTCCTAGTAGCCATGTTATTGATAGAGAGATAAATACAAATGTTGTCTATGGTTGAAAGCATATATGTGCAAGCATTGAAAAGGTGATGAACAAAGATAAAGTTAAGGGCGAGTTACCGTCCTTTTCGATGCTCGTAATGAAGTGCAGCGATGCCTCCCCCATGCTTAAGCATTGTGCTTAGCATGGAGAAAGAATGATGAGCATCTTGTGTTGAAGGTGATCCTTGTACTCCATGTGACCTGTCTCTTTCGTCCTTCAAATCCTCCCCCATGCTTAGCGTGTTGCTAAGTGTGGAAGAACTTGAATTGCTTGTAATTCGCCATGTGTTTGAGAATCATCTTCACTTACTTTCCTTTGTTGCTCATTTGTCCCTCAACTTTTTCTTATCATCATCAAGCCATGGTTCCAATCCTTCGTCATATCATCATCACCGACTTCAATGCCGTCCTTTGTCGCTGCCTCATCTTCCACATTTTTTATTTTTCCTCCAGAACAGAAAATGTACTGAAACACCCCTCCACGTTGAAGTTTATGAAATTATCTTTCCAACGAGCCATCATATGTTTGAAACGAGTTCCGAACAAGAGAGTTGTGCCAATTTTACTCCGGCGATGCAATCTGTCCAAGGCTGATTTCAGACTGCGCAGCAGTCAATGGTTTGCCATATCTCATTGTACGGGTCTTAAAAATTGATGATTCTTGATGCGTTGGAAAGAAGGTTTGAAGGAGCTTCTGAATATTAAATGTTCTTCTATTGTACATCTCTGAACATGTGCTCAAATCTTGATGGAAAAAGCAACTCCCCTCTCAAGCCTTGTAGATGACTAACGATCTTGATTGTAATTGGTCAAGAACTCATGGGAACACTTCTCCATGCCTACAAAACAAATCTAATGCACATTCTACCCTTGGGGTTATGGTTGGGAGTAGAAACAATTGCCAACAAACCAAATGCATCCCTAAGATCTTAGCTCGTGGCATAGCTCACCTAGTAAAGAGAAAAGTAAGAACCTAATGAGTGTACGTGCGTGTAGGTGAAAATGCAAATGAAAGGAAGGGATATAAACAAAACAATGTTTACACCAAATTCTAAGCTCCATGCTTACAAAGTGGTTGCCAAACTTCTCCACCACCATAAAGATTTATCAACCAAGGTCAAAACACCATGTTTATCCCCAAGTTAACAATTCTTAATAGTGTAAGAGAGGTAGGGCGCATTGTGAAGTCTATAAACCAACCAATGCAATATAAATTAACAAGGCTCAAAAAAACTCAAATGATGATTGTCCGTAATCAAATCTAAACACCATGTTTACACAAGATTACAAAAGAAAATGCCTCACGTGCGTGAAGCACCATTAAGGAAATAAATCATTCATCAAAAAGTTTTGCGAAGAAGCCAAGCTAACCTATGCATTATAGAACAAAGGGGGGTTGATGCAAAATGCAAATGCAAACAGAAATTAGTGAAAAGGGTCAGCAATGTTTGAAAAAGGCTTTCAAACTTGTTCCTTATAATGACAAGCCAGTCACTTTATGAGAGGTAAAGTCTTGTCAGCAAAACATTTTATCAAAAGACCTTAAAACATGCTAACAAGGTTTTAAGGTAAGGCTTATGGGTATCCTATATTTTTGGCTTAAGGCAAGAATTATGAAAAGATAAGTCGGGTGAACAAATTCTATCTAAGGTGGTTTTGAAAAAAGAAGAAAAGCGAGGGTTAGATTTTCAGATGAAAAACAAACCTATGGTTTTAGGATTACTAAAGGTATGAGGGGTTTTTTCTAAGGGTTTAGGATGAGGCTAGTCAAAACTTTAATTAGAAAGGGATAGAGATATACTTTATCGACTTGACATAAGTCGATCCCTCCCTTTGTTGGCCTAGGTTCTAGGTGTGGTTTGATAGGAAGGTTTAGGTAAAGATGAGATTTTTTAAGGGTTATAAAAGATGAGATGCAACATGCAACATAATGCAAAGGTGGAGAACAAAGTGGAATGAAGTAAAACATGATTATGAATGAACAAAATGATATGACATGATATGGTGGTGATCTAAACCAAAAGCAAAAGTTAGCCTAAGTTAACTAGCCACAAGTTTAGAATCAAAAGGGATCATGCTTCATATTTCTCTCTAAAGACACAAATAAAAAGACTCTAAACACTACACAAAAAAAGGGGTCTACAAGTTTCCCAAAATTCAAGTAGCAAAGTACTCACTCAATGTGTGTGTGGTATGTATGTATATATATATACACACATACATACATACATATATATATATTAAAGCATACAACATGTGGTTGTGACATTTATTAGAGCAATGGTACGATGTTACTTGAAGTTTTCAAATAAAGAACACAATGTAGACTTGTCATAGTTTATATAGATATATAAAAAGATCGGGTTGCCTCCCGCAAAGTGCTTCATTTAAAGTCACAGAGCTCGACTTTCTCACTTACCTTTTTATTGTCGTGAAGCCATGGTTACTTGTGCGAGAATCCAAAGTAGCCATGCAGCTTGATGTTGCCTTTAGGAAATCCGTCGTGGTTCGCTTCCAACATCATCATGTGTTGAGTGGTGCCTCTTGTGTCTTCATTCATCCCTGCTCCGGAGGGTTTGTTTTAGTCCTTAGCTTCTGAATTTCATTATGTACGTGTTGTGGAACCGTTGCCCTATCTTCTATTTATTATCATTGTGTCCATCTCCTCTATCTTGTTGTCATCGCCTTGTTGCTGCGTCTTCTTCGTGGATTTACCCCTGCATCCAGAACAGAACATATACCAAAATATAGTTCTATTGAAAAATTTATAAAATTACCTTTCCAACGGGTACTCATTCGCCTTAATCGGAGTCCGAATGAGGGAGCTATGGCTGTTTCACTTCAGCACTGCTTGCTGTCCAGAATTTCAGCATGTGCAACCATCGGTGATTCGGCCATATCCGCTTGTAGGAGCCTCCGATTGCCTTGCCGCTTGATTCGTTGGAGCATAGACTTCATGCAGATTCTGAAAATCCAAATATATCTAATTGTTTTCTACTGAGGCTCATGCAAACATCGCGATGACATCATTATCCTTCGTCCATCGATCCGGAGATGTGTGTGTGGTCTTCATCTTGAAGTCTTTTAGGGCACCATGTCACGCATCCTTTGGCTTCAAAAATCATAACCATCGCTGCATGAGCATGATGGTAATGGAATCCTTCTCCATCGTGCTTGACATGGTCGTTTCCGAAACCTATAGCTTGGACAAACATCCTCCAAAAGACATTAGTCTAAAAACTTAATCGACACATAGGCATACCTTGTTCATCTTCATTTGCTTCGAATGTTGCAAACTTTTCTCGATCGCTTTGTGTCTAGTTTTCCACCTACTTTCAAGGACACAAACACGAAAGAAAGCATATATGCAATGATAAAAATTAGGGTTAGTTAAAATAAAGATAGATCGCCCTAGGGTTCGAGTTGCCGTTCCCCGGCAACGGCGCCAGAAAAAGGGGCTTGTTGATGGTGTAAAACCATGCTCAAGTTCACCGCAAGCCTACGGGTGACTTGGTGCCTTTTTCACCAAGGAGGGTCCTCCCTAGATTTTTCAATCCAAGGATCGGAAGCAAACCACTAAGGTTCTCTATCTAACCTACCGGTCTAACCCTATGTGAAGCATTGATTGCATAAAGGTAACATACAAACACGAAGGGATGTATGGATCACATCCACCTAGCCATAAAGGTAAGCAAACCAAAGGTAAACCTAGCCTATCGTCTTCTCGTTGCCGTTCCGGCTAAGGTGGTAAACCAATCTATACCTATACTATGATAAGGATTACACTCGATATGGAGTAACCCGATATGGAGTGGTCCGATGCACGTTCACTCGCCGCTTTCTCCCCTCTCGTACTGTTACTATGCGAGGATAATCATCACCGAGCGATAAACCTCGGTCCGTGCACTACTACGGTGTGTCCGCAAGACAAGACTAATCACCATGATTCGATCTAGTCCTACTAAAGGCATATGGTAGCTACACATATGAATAAGTATAACTCGTAGTAGATCAAAGTATAACAAGACATAATTACATCACCGAATGTTGAAGGTACAAACGACTTGACGAATTCAAGTCGTGGCTCTGGAACTCCACCATGGCTTCACCACGTAGGGCCAACCATGGCGGCTAGGGCATGGCCTAAGCCATCTCCTAGGCAACTCGAGGACTCGCGGTGGCCGTCGGCTTCCTCCCAGTGCTTCTCCTTCATATCAGCGGCTCTCTGATGAATGGATGGATGTGGCGGCCGGTGGAGGTAGAGGCAATAAATAGAGAAGCACCTAGGGCAAAAGGGGGCGCGAACCGGGCTCGGATCAGGCTGGGCCGACTGGCCTGGGCTGACCGGCCCAGGCCCATTTTGGCCCGGTTCGGCCCCGTCTCGCTCCCCGATGCTTCTCAGTCAATTGTTGACTTGCTCCCTTATGCATGTGGGCCCTTGACGTCGTATTCTCCACGGTTTGGACAGAGCTCCTTGTCGCGCAAGCTTCAACATCTTCTGTCCAGGTCCCTGGAGTTTCACGGCTTCATCCTTCGGTCCCTGGACCCTTTGGATTCATGTTCATGATGTGTCTTGACTTGTGTCGGGCTTCATGATCGTCTCTTGAAGTGCTTGATGAACTTATCCCGAATGTCTCCCTTTAAGCTCTAGTTTCCTACATAAACAACAAACTCCAAAATTGACATGCGAGAGTGAACTTGATACCTCCGGGGGGGGGGGGTAGTACCATTGGTTAGAATATCAAATATGTGCAAATGTTGACGGTAAACTTATAGCTAGGTGTACCAAAATCGATCGTCAACAGATACTCAAGAAGAAAATGATGATGAGAACCAAGAGATTGACTCCGATGAGGAAATGGCTCTTATTGTAAGAGGGCTCCAAAGAATTATGCACAAGAAGAAGTTTGGCAAGAAGGGACAATCATCAAAGAAGAATCATTTTGAAGGCAAAGATTGCTTAAATTGTGGTGAAATTAGAAATATCTCAATTAATTGTCCAAACAAGAAAGAAGACAAATATGGCAAGAATAAAGACAAGAAGATTGCGCCTAAGAGGAAGAAATATTACGAGAATGAGAAGAATGGCCAAGCCTACTTTGTTGAGTGGGATTCCGATGCAAGCTTCGATGAAGATGATGATGACAAGCCTTCAAGGGGTCTTGCCGGGGTCGCTATCAAGGAAGCTCCTTCACTCTTCTCCAAGCCATATTGTCTCATGGCCAAAGGTGAATCAAAGGTAATAGTTGAGGATGATGATGATGATTGCGATAGTGATAATGATGATAATGCTTTATCTTTTGATGATCTAGTTGCAATGGTCATTAAGTCCGATAACAAATTGCACATGGAGAGATCAAAGTTGAAGGATTTAGAGGTGAAAAATGTTTCACTTCAAAATTCTTTTGAGGAGCCAAAGACTACTCATGAAAATCATAAGATTTCCCATGAAACACTTAACACTTCTTGGGGACCTCTTAAAGAGAAGCATGAGGAGTTTAAGGAAGCTCACAACTCTCTCCTTGCACAAGAGGTCAAAGGAAAAATGAGCATGGGTGTTGAATGTAATATATTGAATATTTCTCCATGTGCAACTAACCCATCTTGTAGCACAAGCACTAGCTCTTGCATTATTGAGGATATGTATCGTGATTCTCTATTGTTGGAAAATGAATCTTTGAAGAAGGAGATTGAGTGTTTGTCAAAAGATCTTGCACGATATTTTTGAAGTCATATCCAGTTCAATCATATTTGGACAAATCAAAAATTCACATTAGAGAAGGATGGGCTTAGTCATTTGCCCAAGAAAGGAAAAGAGGCTTTCATTCCTAAGGAGAAAATTTTTGTGACTTCAAATGTGACATATGAGGAAGAAGAAGAAGAAGTCAAGATGTGTCATAAGTGCAAGGCAAAAGTTGATGTAAATCACCAATGCAAGAGCAAGAAACCTGTATCCTTGGATCCATCATATATTCTTAAGAAAGATTCTAAGGGTGTTGTTTGTGCTAAATTTGTTGGTCTCTCTCTTGGTAGTAATAAAAAGAAGTCCATTTGGGTGCCAAAAATTTTGGTCACTAACATTGAAGGACCCAAGAAAATTTGGGTACCTAAAACAAAGTAATTTCTTTTGTAGGTGAACTATAAAGCCGGAGGAAGACATTGGGTTATTGATAGTGGTTGTACAAACCACATGACCGGTGAAAGAAAAATATTCTCATCTTGATGAAGATATTTCCGATTTTGACAACATCACTTTTGGAGATGATAGCAAGGGAGGTGTAAAAGGCATTGGTGAATTACCTATCTCTAAGGTTTACAATCTCTCTAATGTCTTGCTAGTCGATTCTCTCAATTTCAATTTGCTATCTATTTCTCAACATTGTGACAATGGTTATAAATGCACATTCGCTAGCAATGATTTTGAGGTCACCTCACTTGATGGTAAAGATTCTATTTTTAAGGGTTTTCGACATGAGAGATTATATCTAGTGGATTTCTCATCTAAGAAGGCTACTTTGACTACTTGCTTATTCTCAAAGGCCACTATGGGTTTGTTATGGCATAGAAGACTTGGTCATGTTGGCATGAAACAACTCAACCGATGAGTGAAGCATGACTTAGTTCTTGGCTTGAAAGATGTCAAGTTTGAGAAAGATAAATTGTGTAGTGCTTGTCAAGCTGGAAAGCAAGTTGCCAACCCACATCCTAACAAAAGCATTATGTCAACCACAAGACCATTGGAATTATTGCATATGGATTTATTTGGTCCCACTACCTATAGAAGTATTGGTGGAAATACCTATTGTCTTGTGATTGTGGATGATTATTCAAGATACACATGGGTATTCTTTCTTCATAACAAATTTATTACTTGTGACATCTTCAAGACATTTGTGAGAAGAGTCAAAAATGAATTTGAGTTAAAATTGAAGAAAGTGAGAAGTGACAAAGGTAGTGAATTCAAGAACACAAATGTTGAAGAGTTTTGTGATGAGAAAGGGATCAAGCATGAGTTCTCAACTACATATACACCGGAGCAAAATGGTGTAGTTGAGAGGAAAGATAGGACCTTAATTGAGATGGCAAGATCAATACTAGATGAGTATAAAGTTTCGGATTCTTTTTGGGCCGAAGCTATCAACACCACTTGCCATGCCTCAAACAGGCTATATTGTCATAGATTCTTCAACAAGACACCATATGAATTCTCAATGGAAGGAAGCCAAATATTTCCTATTTTCGGATTTTTGGTTGCAAGTGCTATATTTTGAGGAAAGGCTCTCGGTTATCTAAATTCCAAAGCAAGTGTGATGAGGGATTTCTTATTGGATATTCTTCAAATTCCAAGGCTTATAGAGTATACAACAAGTCCAAGGAATTTGTTGAGGAAGCCTATGATGTGCAATTTGATGAAACAATGGGCTCTCAAGATGAGAAAGAAAATTTAGATGACGTGAGAGGTGAAGAATTGAGTAAAGCAGTGAAGACCATGGCTATCAGGTATTCATGCCTATAGAAGAAGATGATGATGAAGGTCCATCAATTTCTATTCAAGCAAATCCATCTACTTTCACAACAAATGATCAAAATTAACAAGAGGGTAACTCAAGCAACAATGACTCACCTCAAGAAGATGATCAAATGCCATCTATGACTACACCTTCTACATCAACTCAAGAACCGGTTGATCAACCTAGAGTTCATCATCAAGTCGCCAAAGATCACCCCGTTGACCAAATTATGGGTGATATTAGTAACGGTGTTCAAACTCGATCTCGTGTTGCTTCATTTTGTCAACATTATTCTTTTGTATCTTTTCATGAGCCTAAGCGTGTAGATGAAGCACTTGATGATCCGGATTGGGTGATTTCCATGCAAGAAGAATTAAATAATTTTACTAGTGTTGACGGTGAAAATCTGTCAACCTAGCCATGAGTTTACCTTCGGTGTTGGCATGAGTTTTATACCTTATCCATTGGTACTAACCCCCGTGGTATAACAAGTTCACGTGTGTATGTCGGTTTTGGAATTTAATGTTTATGCAGGGTTTTAGTGTTGAATGCAAGACTTTCGGGATAAGTTCATCAAGCACCTCATGACAAGACCTTGAAGCCCCGTACAAGTCATGCAATGAAGCAAACTTAACTCCAAGAAGCCGAGGACTTGATCCGAGAAGACGACAGACTCCGAGGACCTGACCATAAAAGTGCTGAATCTTGCAAGACAAGGAGTTGAGTCCAATTCGGAGAGAAACTGGCGACATGGACCTACATGCAGAAGGGGGAAACATCCAGGAAGCAAGGGAACTGACGTAGAGCAAAGGAGCCCTCGGGCTGGGCCTAGATGGGCCCAGGCCGGCCGGCCCGGGCCCGGTCGGCCCAGGCCCATCCAGGGCCCATTTGCCCCCTCCTTTGCCCTAGCCGCCAATCGGGCTATTTATAGCCCCCTGTCCGAGAGCCACGCAAAGAAGAATTCGTCATCGGCCGCCGAGGAGCAGAGAAGAGAGGGACACCATCTCGGAGAGGAGAGGGTCGAGCTAGTTGACTAGGGTTCCCCTAGCCGACGTGGGAACCTTGCACGGAAGACCACGTCAGAGTTCCCGGAGCTAGAAGCAAGATCAAGGAAGGATCCCTGTGGTGATCTTGTGTATGTATCATTGTTATAGTTGAATTATCAAGTTGAATCTTTTCCTAGCGATCAAGTGTTTCCTCGAAGATTTCGTTTTTCCATCGGCTCTGCTTATTCCAATTCTATTCTCGAGATAGATTACATAGGGTGTTCTTGTAGCCGCGGTGGCTAGAGGTACACGCCGGATCTTCCGAAAGAATCTCGACTTGTCTTTTGACTCGCCCTAAGCTCCCCGCATGAATAGGGATACGTTGTGACAGAACGGGGGTTTCGAAAGGCGGATGTTTTCGGATTTGGACGGGAAACCACGATTTAAAGAGGCTTCTATTAAGATTCGATTTGCTACTTCTTCTCTTGCTTGGAACTTCAACAAAAGGCTTACCCCGATCCCTCTAGATCGGTTTATCTACCCAATCTTACTTTGTTTTCTCCGGTCTTTAGTAGATTAGATTCGTTTCGTGTCTTTTACTTAGATGCATTAGGGTTTCTTCTATCGAAGATTGAAGTTACTTGGCTTTATTAGATTAAGTTTTGCGTCACACATTTGTTCCACGGATTCGATACCTTGGGTTCACCACTCGAGGGAAGAAGGGTCCCTTGACTACGACGGGAGACTTGTACGCTTGCAAGTCACAAACGAACTTTGATACAATTATTAACCGTCAACAAGCCCCTTTTTCTGGCGCCGTTGCCGGGGAACAAGTGATCAAGATTTGATTTTTTTATTGCCTTTTTGTAATTTTCAGTTTTCTTTTTGTTTTTCTTTTTGCATCTACTAAATTTTGATCATCCTCAAAATACATCTAATCTAGTTTGTCTAACCCTAGTTTTTATAGATTTGTTTTTACTTTCTAGTTTTTTGCATACTTTGTTTATTGCTAACCCTAACAGGAGATGGACGGCTACCTCTCCAACAAACCCAATAATTTTGTGGATGATCCAGAAAAACTTTACAGGCTAAGGAGACGCGAAGCACATCAAGCTAAAAAGCTGGATTTTGTAGATTCGGAGTCGGAAGACAAAGGATCGCAGGAATCTCCGAAGAATTCACCACCTCAAAGTCCTCGGGAGAATCGACTTCCACCGATGGGTGACCAACCACCGCAAGAATGCAAGATTGGGGAGCTATGCACCCCAGACATCATCGACCTACCAATCTTGAACCTTGAGGAGATCGGAAGACCGTTCGAGATCAAGACCTCAACAATCCGCATGGTGCAACATTCACCCTTCACCGGTAAAGAGGATCCGAACCTTCACCTCCAAGCATTCATTCAACTATGTCAGACTTTCAACATGGATGGGGTGACTCAAGACCAAATGAGGGCAAGGCTTTTTCCGTTTTCACTACTCGGGAAGGCTTTGCAATGGTTCCACTCTCAACCGGTGGAGACGGTGCAAAATTGGAACACGTTGATGAAGGCTTTCATGAAGGAATACTACTCGCCGGGTAAAACTCAAAGCTTGCATAATAAGATTGCCACCTTTGTTCAATATCCTACGGAAACTATCTCGGAGGCATTCGAGCGCTTCAACGAGTACACTCGGGCGGTTCCACATCACAAGTTCCCGAAAGAAGACCTCGTGCAAAAGTTCTATCAAGGACTCACCATGGCGTCAAGGACGATCATCGATGCATCGGCGGGAGGATCTATCATCGAGCTTACACCGACGGAAGCTTTCACGCTATTCAAGAAGGTCGCGGATAATGACACGTGGGCGTCGTCCGGGCGCCTACATCCGGTTCAACCCACGGGGAACGTCAAAGGAGTCTTGCAAGTGGAGAAGGAGAACATACTTGAAGGCAAGATCGACTCGCTCATGAGGAGGTTGGAGAAGATGGAGATGGAAAAGAAAGAGGCTCAAGACTTGAAGGCCGCCGAAGCAAGGTCCACATGTGAAGAATGTGGAGAGTATGGCCATGTCCGCAAAGATTGTCCGGAGGAAGCCAAAGTGCTCGACTACATGAGGAAGGGAGAATTGCCGAACTTCCGCTACGGGCAAGGTAGGCCTCAATTTAATGCAAGCTCATCTATTCCTAACGCGGTTCCGCTTCGTATACAATTGAAGGAGTTCATGGATGAGCAAGCTAAGATCAACAAGGACACCGTCACGAAAGTTCAAGACCATAGACAAGGTGTTGGAGAACATCGATAGCAAAGTGACGGAGGTCGGAAGTTCCAATCATCAAGTGCTCAACATGATGAAGATGCTCGAGACACAAGTTGGACAACTTGCGGGGCGCCTCACTAATGATGAAGGGAAGCTTCCGGGACAACCCAAATGTCCCGAATCGGTGAAGGCCATTCAAACACGTTCGGGGAAGGAGACCGAAGATCCGGAACGTTCCGCGGGAGCAAGGAAGCTTAAACCATCCACCGAGGTGGAAGGCGTTGCTAAAGAGAAGGTTACGGGGATCGTCACCGAGGAACCCGAATTCGAGATGCCGGAGGAAGACACGAGGATACCGCAACTCAAGCCACGCTACTTCCGAGGTAAACTTGACAACCACTTTGAGAAGTTTGTGGAAGTTGTGCGTAGACTTAGCATCAACATGCCATTACTAGATGCCCTACAAGTACCTACATATTCTCGTTACTTTAAAGATATACTTGCAAATAAATATGAGATAGCAACACTCGGGGTAGATCATGTCAAGATGTCCGAGGACCGTAGTGCCGCTATTGCTAATGGGCTAGAGAAGCAAAAAGACCCCGGTGCCCCACAATTCCATGTTCAGTTGGTTCTTTCAACTTCGAGAAGGCGTTATGCGACCTTGGAGCTAGTGTGAGCGTCATGCCGAGGGATGTGTTCGAGAAGCTACGCCTACCAATGGAGCCTACGGGAATATGTTTGGAGTTGGGTGACAACTCCATTCGCTATCCCTTGGGCATTGCTGAAGATGTACCCATGAAGATTGGACACCACTTCATCCCCGTCGACTTCGTTGTGCTCGAGATGGGAGAGAGGGAGAAGCCGCCGCTCATCCTAGGGAGGCCTTTCCTCAAGACCGTGGGAACTACTATTTATGTTGGCAAGGGGGAGATCATGTTCGATATCAACGGAGAAAGGAGTTCCTTCAAGTTCCGTCCAAGAATTGAGGCATGCAACATGATTGGAGTGAAGGGAGAACCAAAACAAACGGAGGGTCTGAAAAAGAAGGAGCCGAAAAAAATGAACGTAAAGAAAATCAAAGAAGGTGTTGCATCCGTCAAGACAAAGGAAGAGAAGCCGCCTGTGAAGACCAAAAAAATGACTAAGCCGACTAAGCCGGAAGACAAGCCCGCGCCCAAGATGGTGCGGAAGTGGGTACCCAAGATTGCAACGCCCGCAAAGAGCGTTGATCCGGAGTAATCAAGTGAAGAAGTCTAGCTATAGACTATAAACGAAGCGCTAGGCGGGAGGCAACCCGTTTCGTCAAGTCAAGAATAAGCTACCGGGAGGACAACCCGATTCCAGGTTTTTCGAGTATTTTTAATAATTTAGTTTTTGAGTTTTATTACGCAAAGACTTTAGACTTAGAAGTGGTTGAATAATATTAGAGACATAATTCTTGATTGAATGTTTGCTTTATCATAAACCCTTTGCATGAACCCTCCTATGTGCTTGTTTGTTCTTTTCTTTTCGAGAAACCTCAACCAAATAATTTCAGAACCTAACTCAACCTTTCACCATCATTATGGTGCTGAGGTTGACTTATTTTTCATGCTAAAACCACACGAGTAGAGCCACGATTTATATCTATGTGTTAATAAAATTCAGCACGTGGTAGAACTCGCGTGAACCTAGAAATCAAAACTTTTGGTTGGTTTTAAAAATCTATATCCTTGGTTTCTCTAGGATTAGAATTTTTCTAAGCCTATTCTAATTTTGTTTTATTCAAAATCTTTCTTATTTAGCCAAAATTAGAACCTAAACCTATGCCCCCATGATCAAGCCGGGAAATGTTTGCTCTCAACCGATGAAGGCAAACTATACCGGTGAGACCGAAATCAACGTAGTCGAAAAATATTTTCGACTTACATTTGCTTTTAATGGTTTAAAAACTTCTCTAAAATTATGTTTGAGCTCTTGCATGGCTCTGAAAAATATTTTAAATTTCGAATTAGAGGAGTGCTTAACCTTAAACACACCTTAATGGAGGCAATCTAGTTTGAATTAATCATGCATGCACCATTAGATTCCCTTTTATCAACTTTCACCAATTCCACATGCAAAGGACAAGCATGGTGGGCAGCAAGCACCAACTTTGCAGGAATTTCATGGTGGCATGTGAAGCAAGTGGAGCTAGGGAGCATGGACATGACCCAAAGCATGAGCATCAAGTGGAAGGACCAATAATGCAAGAAAAGGAGTGGACGAGAGCGTTTGGGCGGTGCAACTCGTGGAGCACGCGGGCAGGAAAGTTGCAGAGGCGAAATGATCGTGCTGGAAGAAAGACGAGGCGGGGAGGAGCCAGGAGGACCCCAGGCCGGCCGGCCTCACCTACATAAGGAGCCCCCCGGCTCCCGTTTTCTGCAGGCAAGCTTCCCTCTCCTTCCTTTGCTTGTGTGTTCAAGTTTGTGTGCTCAAAACCTCCGTAGACATAGCCAACCTTCCCAAGCTTGATAGCTCAAGAAAAAAATCCACATCCTTAATCCACTCAAAGTCCACATCCGAAGCAAAGAGTTTAAGTGCCTAGTTACCGGTTGCAACCCGGAGTTTTAGTTGAAGAAAAGAGTGCAGCAACCATGTGGAAGAAAACCACAAGTCTCTTCTCCAAGAAGAAGAGTTCGTCGTCATCCAAGCCGTCATCAACCACGTCTTCGAGGAGGCACTCGGTTTCCGAGTCTCCCCGGAGCATGGAGACGGATACGGCACCACCGAGGAGGAACGATGCTCTCCTCCTTGGTGGTATGAGGGCTGCAAGAAGCACTTCCATGAGGTTTACCGAACCTCGTGGGCACACGGAGGAGCAGCCCGCGCCACCTCCTTACACCCCGACATACTCTTCGTACGGCTTCATCATCTTGTCGGCGGAGGAGGAGGAGAGGCTCTCTAACCTTGAGAAGAGGCTTGTACCCAACGTCGAGTTTGACGACCAAGCACTCTACACCTTGGGTTTTGGCACCGACATATACTATATGTTGGGGCACCTTGGATGGGTGCAGTTCTCCAACGGAGTATCGGTGGACACCCACTTGGGGTTCGCTTTGGAAATTTTAATGACTATTGCACCCATCCTTGATGATGATGGGGTGCAAAGCTTGTCATTCCGTTTGGAGGGAGTCCAACAAGTGGTTCCCTACGAGCACGTTAGGGAGCTGCTTGGATTCCACAAGGGAGCTCCGGAGAAAGTTGATGTGCCACCCGGCATGTTAGCGGGATTTTGGAATATGATCTCCGGAGAAGCCCATCAACAACGCAATTTCATCCGCAACCCCATTATCCGGATATTTCACTCTTGGATGTGCAAGAGGGTATTGGGGAGGATGAAGGAGACAAAGGTGACCAACACAGAGTTGAATTGGCTATACTCGGCTTTAATTGCCAGGCAGCCAATAGACCCTTCTTACCTTATGATCAACCGTTGGTGTTGTGAAGCAACATCGGGGGCGGGTAATATTGGTTCGGGGTGCTACCTCTCCATGTTGGCCTTCTCCTTGCGGCCGGGGATCGCAAGAAACCCCGACCACCTTTTGCGTGGTACCTCTCTCGGCATTGAGTATTTGCGGCAAGGCAAATACATTAGTGGAGATGAGAGAGGAGGTTATCGATTGGCCATAGTGAACCTACCCCTTCCCAATAAGAGGCTTAGGCTTTTCAACGAAGGGAGAGAAGATTGGTTGGAAGAGGGACTACTTGTCCCTGCAAGGAAAAACAAAAGAGGAAGAATCGTAGAGGAGGGAACATCCTCCGCACAAGCGAGTGGAGCACAACCCAATGTGCAACCATTCGGCGGGATCCCTCCTCCGCCAAGTTATTACGGAGGGCCACAAGAGCAAGCATGGGGAGTTGGTGCACCGGTACCCCCATCAAATTATGTTGTGCCCAACGCTAACTTCGCAGAGTCCTATGCTCATCATCCCCAACCACAACAAAGCATGGCCATAATTGGAGGGTATGCTGCAAGAAACGCCCAAAACATCACAGCCATCCAAGCTAACGCAGCTCAACTTGGTGAAGGAAATGCAAATATTGCCTTCGAGCTCGGACGCCTTCACCTTGTGGAGCCAAATCAATTCGTCGGAGGGAATGTCCAATCATATTATGAGCAAGGGTATTATTATCAAGATCATCAACATCAACCACCGGCGGAGGACTAGAAGATTTAGGAACCTTAGTTTTCTTTTCTTTTCTTTTTCTCTGTAATTTTCAGCTTTTGCTTATGTGTGTTTGCGTATTATTTTCTGTTTTTATTTACATTTCAGCAAGCATGTTTGTTTATTTTCAGTTTGTATTTCAACTTGATGTCATCATTAATAAAGACACCACCTCGATTATATCATTGGGAAAGTTACAAAATTCGTGCCATGATGATATATGATTATTATTGCAGCTTTGTTTATCTTTGTAATTGATCTATGCATGTTTAAGCTAGTGCTCTCTTAAAAATACAAATCTGAATTTATTTAAATGCTAGCTTAATTTTCAGCTGAGGTTATGATTAAAATAAAGACCCATAGTGTTTTACGTGCTCTCAAGTTATAAATAGATTAAAGATGTCTTTTATGCTCAAAAATATCGCTAACCTTGTCGCAAATATCACTTGTGTGTTGCTCAACCTATCCAAAGCCTTATATATATTTGAGTGCATAAACCTTAGTGTACAAGATTTATTTTTGAGTGAGTTATTGCAGGCCATGATTTCTCTGGCCCGAGACTAAGAAGCTGGTCATTCCATTTTTGCGTATATATCTTTTTGCTAGCCTTTTATCCGTGCATTGTGTATCCCCGCATCGGAGATCTCACAAACTTCGCCGGATATCCACCCTTAAACCAAATATCATCTTTTGTGATTACCTCCTTGACCACAACCTATTGTTGAGAATGAATCATCAATTCAAGGAAGATCGCAAGACGGTGCCAACATTGAAGATTTCAAGTATCTCTCCAAGGAAAAATACCCGGTACCTACCTTATTTTTCGCCTCTTTGCTCGAGGACGAGCAACGTCTAAGCATGGGGGAGGAGGTAGGTACGGTGCAGTTCTAGAGTTCAAAGGGGAGTATTTTAAAAAAATAATAATAAAATATATATAATGATGAAAGAAAAAAATCCGGCGACGATCGTGACTTTCAAGGTGAAGGTCTCACAAGAAGAAAGGAAATATATATATATATATATATAATGAATGAATGAAAGAAAGAAAGAAAGAAAGAAAGAAAAGAATGAGAAATATGAGAAAGAGAAAAAAAATATATGCGTAAAGTGAACTCCCCGGTTCTCTAAGAGTGCATTCAAGGCTTCAAGTTTAAAAGATCCATTCTCATTTTCCAACCATGTGCAATCCGATAACGAGGACTTTCTTTGTGCCTCGGGATCACTCTTTGCCATTTGCACATGTCCACTCATCTAAAAGTGTGTGTATTTTTCTCTTTCCCCTCCTTGATTTAACATTATTTTCCAATGACCTTTTTGACGAGTCTCGGTAAGACCATGAGAAGCTTGTGTTGTTTTGACAACACCTCATTTATAAAATCTTGTTAGGACTAAACTTTCCCAAAGCTCCATATAAAGCCTACCACACATATATGTTATGAGAGGGAAAGGAGTAGAATATATAGGCTTGAGAGACAAGTGAGATGAGAGTTCATGAGCAATATGCAAGATGATTTAAATTTGTGAACTTGGTTTAGCCTTTCTTTATCTCGTTCTTTATTTCAAAAATTCTGAGATCTATTTAAACTTTGTGAGCATGTTAATACTTGTGGGATAAGCTTAATAAGAATCTACCTTCCGTAGAGATGAAGGCTAGTACATTATGGAACTTTAATGAATTAAAATTTTGAGAGCATTATGTTTTCTCATGTATGATCAAGTGCAAGGTTTAACATTGTTTGGCAATGATGATATCCATCGAAGGCATACTCGAGGACGAGCAAGGTTTAAGCATGGGGGAGATGTTGACGGTGAAAATCCGTCAACCTAGCCATGAGTTTACCTTCGGTGTTGGCATGAGTTTTATACCTTATCCATTGGTACTAACCCCCGTGGTATAACAAGTTCACATGTGCATGTCGGTTTTGGAGTTTAATGTTTATGCAGGGTTTTAGTGTTGAATGCAAGACTTTCGGGATAAGTTCATCAAGCACCTCATGACAAGACCTTGAAGCCCCGTACAAGTCATGCAATGAAGCAAACTTAACTCCGAGAAGCCAGGGACTTGATCCGAGAAGACGACAGACTCCGAGGACCTGACCAGAAAAGTGCTGAATCTTGCAAGACAAGGAGTTGAGTCCAATTCGGAGAGAAACTGGCGACATGGACCTACATGCAGAAGGGGGAAACATCTAGGAAGCAAGGGAACCGACGTAGAGCAAAGGAGCCCTCGGGCTGGGCCTAGATGGGCCCAGGCCGGCCGGCCCAGTCCGGTCGGCCCAGGCCCATCCAGGGCCCATTTGCCCCCTCCTTTGCCCTAGCCGCCAATCGGGCTATTTATAGCCCCCTGTCCAAGAGCCACGCAGAGAAGAATTCGTCATCGGCCGCCGAGGAGCAGAGAAGAGAGGGACACCATCTCGGAGAGGAGAGGGTCGAGCTAGTTGACTAGGGTTCCCCTAGCCGACGTGGGAACCTTGCACGGAAGACCACGTCGGAGTTCCCGGAGCTAGAAGCAAGATCAAGGAAGGATCCCGGTGGTGATCTTGTGTATGTATCATTGTTATAGTTGAATTATCAAGTTGAATCTTTTCCTAGCGATCAAGTGTTTCCTCGAAGATTTCGTTTTTCGATCGGCTTTGCTTATTACAATTCTATTCTTGAGATAGATTACATAGGGTGTTCTTGTAGCCGCGGTGGCTAGAGGTACACGCCGGATCTTCCGAAAGAATCTCGACTTGTCTTTTGACTCGCCCTAAGCTCCCCGCATGAATAGGGATATGTTGTGACAGAACGGGGGTTCCGAAAGGCGGATATTTTCGGATTTGGACGGGAAACCACGATTTAAAGAGGCTTCTATTAAGATTCGATTTGCTACTTCTTCTCTTGCTTGGAACTTCAACAAAAGGCTTACCCCGATCCCTCTAGATCAGTTTATCTACCCAATCTTACTTTGTTTTCTTCGGTCTTTAGTAGATTAGATTCGTTTCGTGTCTTTTACTTAGATGCATTAGGGTTTCTTCTATCGAAGATTGAAGTTACTTGGCTTTATTAGATTAAGTTTTGCGTCACACATTTGTTCCACGGATTCGATACCTTGGGTTCACCACTCGAGGGAAGAAGGGTCCCTTGACTACGACGGGAGACTTGTACGCTTGCAAGTCACGAACGAACTTTGATACAATTATTAACCATCAACAACTAGAAATCAAGTTTGGGAGTTGGTTGAAAGACCCAAGAATCACAATGTCATTGCTACTAAATGGGTCTACCGAAACAAAGAAAATGAAGATGGTATTGTGGTGAAGAACAAGTCTAGATTGGTCGCTCAAGGCTACACTCAAGTGGAGGGCTTGGATTTTGATGAAACTTTTGCTCCCGTAGCTAGACTTGAAGCTATAAGGATCTTGCTTGCTTATGCTTGTTCTCACAATATCAAGTTGTATCAAATGGATGTCAAAAGTGATTTCTTGAATGGGAAAATTAGTGAACTAGTATATGTTGAGCAACCTCCCGGTTTTGAAGATCCTACAAAGCCTAATCATGTGTATAATCTCTATAAGGCTCTATATGGGTTGAAACAAGCTCCTTGTGCTTGGTATGAAAGGTTAGGGACTTTCTTCTTTCAAAGGGCTTCAAAATTGCAAAGGTTGATACCACATTGTTCACCAAGAAAATTGGAAATGACATCTTTATTTGTCTAATTTTTGTTGATGATATCATCTTTGGTTCAACAAATGAAGATTTTTGTAAAGAATTTGGAGAAATGATGTCTTCCTTGGTCTTCAGATCAAACAATTGAAGGAGGGCACATTTGTTTGCCAATCTAAATATGTGAAGGACATCTTGAAAAAAAATTGGCATGGAAGATGCAAAACCCATCAAGACTCCTATGACTACTAATGGACATCTTGATCTTGATGAGGGAGGTAAACCGGTTGATCTTAAGCTCTATAGGTCTATGATTGGTAGTTTGCTTTACCTTTCCGCATCTAGGCCCGATATCATGTTTAGTGTGTGCATGTGTGCTAGATTTCAAGCCGCACCTAAAGAATGTCATTTGACCGCCGTAAAGCGCATAATGAGATATTTGAAGTATTCTCCTACATTGGTCATTGGTATCCAAAGGGTGCTCAATTTGAATTAGTTGGTTATTCAGACTCCAACTATGCTAGTTGGAAGGTTGATAGAAAAAGTACTTCCAGTGGTTGTCAACTTCTTGGATGTTCTCTTGTATCTTGCTCATCCAAGAAGCAAAATTTTGTGGCTCTTTCTACCACCGAGGCGGAATATATCTCGGCAGGAATTTGTTGTGCTCAGTTGTTATGGATGAAGCAAACTCTTCTAGACCATGGGGTAAAATTCAAGAAAATTCCACTCCTATGTGATAATGAAAGTGCCATCAAGATTGCCAACAATCCGGTTCAACATTCTAGAACCAAGCATATTGACATCCGACATTATTTTCTTAGAGATCATGTGAGCAAAGGGGATATCAAGATTGGTTGAGTGAGCACGGACGATCAATTAGCGGATATATTTACCAAGCCTTTGGATGAATCTTGTTTTTGCAAATTGACGAATGACCTAAATGTCATTGACTTCTCAAATGTGGCTTGAGAGCTAGCACATGTGTTTCTTCATATGCATTCTCCTTTGGTTTACCTCTCTTAATTATTTCTTGCTTACCTTATGTTTTTGTTCTCTAATCTTTGTGAAGCTTGTTTTTCACATAATGCATTGCAATGCATCATATGGCAAGTTTCCTTCATAATTTATGAGCGATGATCCCAAAAGATTCAAATTCAAACCATTATCTCAAAGAATCTCAAGCTGAAAAAGAAAGGGAGGCTCGGACCATCCGCAGCAGTGGGCCGGACTGTCCGGCCGTACCTGGCGGACCGTCCGCGGTGTGGCGCGGACCGTCCGCGCGGGTCGAGGGAGCTCGGTGCGGTACTGGAGGCTCTAGAAGAATTTTCAGACCATCTGCCATGAGGTATCAGACCATTCGCGCTCCTTGTGGACCGTCTGCAGGGACGTCACAGGCAGTCCGTGCGTGCCATGCGTAGGTGGGTCCAGGGTCGCGAGTGGCTATGTCAACAGGTCATCCTCTCTTCCTCCCAACTCGCAAAGACACTCATCTTTCTATCTCTTTCTTGCTCTCTCTCAAGAAAGGACCCCCTCCTTGGGGATTTCGTTTGTTGCACTCCCCGGACCGTCCGAGCACATCGACAGACTCTCTCGCGAGGTTCTCCACCATGTCATCCGGGTATTTTTTGAATAATTTACTCTCTCTTTCTCTCTCTCTCTCTCTCGAACTTTGAGTAAGAAGGTGGTTAGGGTTTGATGATGCGATCCAAAATTCATCCATGGATTCAAGTTTTTGGCTTGGTAAATGTGTTTGCGATACTCATGTGATGCTATGGCAAAAATTGGGTGGATCAATACTTGGTATTCATGGAGTTATGAGGATTGCAAGATTGGATGCTACTGTTCACAGGCGTGCGCCGGTTCGGACAGGGCAGACTGTCCGCCGCCTCTGCGCGGACGGTTCAGCCCTGGCAGCCACACCTGTGGCTAGTATCTTTATGGGTTGGGTTTCAATTCTACTAATAATTGTTCCATATTGTTGGTGCTCATTCAAATACATGGTTTATGATAGTGCTCGCAAGGCTATTGCATTGATCACCAAGAGGGTCACTAAAAAGGCTACTTCAAAGAAGAAAAGCAAGGATCTGGGCACATCTAAGAGGCGTCATAAAGATGATACTTCTGAGGAAGAAGAAGAGCCTGATAACCCCAATGACAGTGATTTTGATCCTAGTGATAGAAGTGCTAGTGCAACATTCATGGTGGAAGAAGAGGAGATAAATCAAGGGGGAGGTAACATCGTTGATATCATTGATGTGCTTAATTACACAGTCCCTAGGAGGCAGTGGACCCAAAGGGAATTTGCTATTGCTAGGAATGCAAATGCTTATGATCAGCCTCGTGACAGATATAATTTATTTTTCCGTACCACTGTGCAAGAGCAAGCTTTCTTTAGTATTTAATGGATTGCGCAGTCTTTGCTCATCAGAGGGTTGATTTTGGATATATTGAGTCTAAACATGTTTTAGCTGGTGTGGCCACAAAACTTGAAAATTTAGGCTTGAAACCCTTCCTTGGACATAGGTGTGATTGGAATGACACTATTATTAGACAATTCTATGCAAACTATGAGATGGATTTTGATGCAAAGAACATTAAGTGGATGACAAAAAAGTGAATATGAAGCCACTTTCAGAGTTTGTAGCAGCAAATTATCTTGATTATGAATATTTTAGTACGGGTGTCGATGTCTATAATGAAGATATTCTTGAGCACACTGTTGTCTTTTATGAGCCTGATACTTCAAATGCAATTATAATGAACTGGCTAGCAGCACGGCTTAGACATCATCCAGATGTCATCAATAACATCATAAGACACACATTCAGCCTAAGAGTGGAAATAAGGACAAAGTTTGAGCGCACTATTGGAATGTGATAAACCACATAATGAATGAGACTAGGTTTGATGTTGTGAAGCTTATTCTTGATCAGATGATTATCAAAAAGCGTCTTGTCAGAGATAGCATTTATTTTGCTCCTTACATTATGTCTTTGATCAAGGCCAAAACTGGGTTCAATGGTCTATGTGATGTGAAGCATGAAATTTATCGACCTTTTTACAATGCCAAAGCTTTTCTCAATATGCCATTGACACCTTATGGGCAAGATGCAGAGGCTCAAAATGTTGATGAAAATGTTGAGGTCTATGCTAGTAATGATGACAATGCTAATGTAGATAACTTGGGGCATATCAATGTTGATGAGGATGTTTATTCTATGCCACCTCCTCCTCGTCCTCCTCCAGTTCATCCCATGCAGCCACAGTGGGAGCCTCCAACTGGATACTTTGATTCTTATTTCTCTAATATTCAGCACTCAATGAATACCAAATTTCAGCAGATGCAATCCGGGTTCAACTCCCATTTTGAGGCATATGGGCAACAGATGAATGATACATTTCAAACTATGCAGCAGGGTTTCCAGCAGCAAATTGACACTAGTCTGAACACTTTTGGTCATCATGTCTATAACACTATGCATGAGCCCATAATGACAAGGTTGGATGATATGCAAACAAACCTTCAGAATGACCTCAGTGCTTTGAATGATTGATTTTCTTAGTTGTCCACTCCAGAGGAGTACCAGCAGATCTATGATCAACATACCCAGCTACAGAACAACTTCAACACTTTGAACACATCTTTTGGGGATTTCAGAGATCATTTTTATCACTGCTACCCGCTCCATCTCCACCACCACAGTTCTGTCCCCTCCACCATTCTATCCTCCTCTACCGCCGCCTTAGAATGACTAGACCTTTCGGTATTTGATGCCAAAGGGGGAGAAGTTTGGAGGAGTGATGTGTGATCTTTAGGGGGAGCTCACCTCTTTGCATGCATTTGGAACTTTGAACTCTTGCATTGCACTTGCATGTTTAATTTCAGTCATGCATGAAATTAACCATGCAAGTGCAATGCAAGAGTTCATAGTTCTGAATGCATGAACTTTGTATTGCTTGTAATAATTTGTGAGACTCTGTGGTTTGTGATGTGGTTGAGAACTAGAACTTGTGTTGTTTTTGTGATGATTTATGTTTGTGATTTTACTTTGCTGATCTTATGTCTTGTTCTAGTTCTTGTAGAGTTTTGAGACTAACCCTTTGCTTAATTTAATTGGATATATATATATATATGCCTTGATCTCTATTTTGTAGGGAAACTCCATCAAAATTGCTATATCTATGCATATGTGTAGAAATCAAGTGAAAAATTTATGCACACATGTAGGGGGAGTTCTCTCTATTTCTTGTTTTGGAGACATTCACTCTATTCTTTTATTGAATTTCTTTGAGAAGAGTAAGTGATTCCAAAACACAAAACCTTCTTATATCACTCCTTTACATGGTTGTCATCAATTACCAAAAAGGGGGAGATTTAAGGCATCTAGGCCCCTAATTCGTGTTTTGGTAATTAATGACAATCATTGTGGACTAACATTTTTATTTGAGATATAAGAATAGGTTAGTCCGATGAAATGATGAGTTCATGGGATATGAAAAAGGATGGCTTGTATGGCATGTGTTGGAAAGGAGCTAAAGGCAAAGGTAAAAGCTAGGGTTTTTATTTTTTTCGGTCATAAAGTGATTAGAGGATGATAAATGACCTGATTTATAGGATAGATAGCCGTACTATCAAGAGGGATCAATTTCATTGGCTTGACTTTCCATAGTGTCACTTTGATCAAGAATTTGCATGCATTGCATTTAGATGAGTGGCTATTTCATTTGATAAAAGGTTTCGTTGAAAATCTTGAGAAATATCAGTTTTCAGCTGTGGGGAGGACAGTCCGGGCCCTTGGGGTGGATGGTCCGCGTGCCCTTAAAGTTTTTTAAATCTGAGGTTTTTGGCAAAGTTTTTCGAGAAAAAATCACTTCTGGGCGGACAATCCACGGGTCCACAGCGGACAGTCCGAAATTAACTTTGAATCATACAGAACAGTGTGCGGCTCGGGAGATCCGCGCGGACGGTCCGCGAGGCCCTGGCGGACGGTCCGTGGGTTCCTGGCGGACAGTCCGCCTGGTGCAATGGGCACCTCTGACAGCCATTGATTTCGCGTTTTTACCGTTGGAATTCAAATGTGGACAGTCCATGAGGGCATCGCGGACAGTCCGCGAGGTGTGTGTTTTTGACATAACGGTTAGTAACGGGATGGGGGAGTATAAATACTCCATGCCCGGGTTGGCAGAGCTTCTCTTGGCACTTTGAAATGTTCATACTCCTTTGTAGAGCTCTCCCTCTCCTCTCTCTCACTCACATTGCTTAGTGATTGCATATTTAGTGAGATTGAGAGCATCTAGTACATTGCATCAAGGTTTTGATCTTTGTGGCACTAGGGAATCATCAAGCAAGTGGTTGAGTTGTTACTCTTGGAAGTTGCCGCTTCCTAGACGGCTTGGTGGTGGAAGAATCCGTTGAAGCTCGCAAGAAGATTGTGCGTGGCTCCGGATTTCTTGTTGTGAGAGGTCTTGTGCTCACCTCACTAGAGTGGTGAAGAGCAACTCTAGTGGAATCGAGGTGTGGAGTGGTTCTTTGGTTCTAACCGGCTCAAGATCAAGCTGTGCCTTGATAGAGGAGCGGTTGAACATTGAATCCACCTCAATGTGGATTAGGGGTGAACGGCAAGTCATCGATACCATAGGATAAAATTCGTCTCTTGTGCTCGATTATTTATTTGCTCAATTTCCTTTCAAGTACTTTACTTTGAGCATTTACTTTGTAGAGATTGAATTGTATCTTGCCACCCTAGGTTGCATACCTCCAACATAGGAATGGAATAACTAGAGAATTAATCATCCTTATAGTTCTAATTAAATTTCTCTAGTGTTGTGCTTTTAGATTTTAAACCGCCTATTCACCCTCCTCTAGTTGGTATCCTAGATCCTATAATCGTGCAAGCGTACTATGAGGTCAACATAGATTTCCGCATAACGCTCGGCTGAATAGGTAGAGTGGACAAGAATGAAATAAGCGATCTTGGTAAGCCGGTCCACTATTACCCAAATGGAATCATGCTTTCTGGGAGTGGGGAAAACCTACAATAAAATCCATGCTTATGTCATCCCACTTCCATGCTAGGATAGACAAAGGTTGCATTTGGCCTATGGTCTTTAGGTGACTAGCCTTGATCCTTTGACACGTATCACATCCCGACACATACTCGGCTATTTCACCTTTGATGTTTGACCACCAAAAATTTTCCTTAAGGTCTCGGTACATCTTGGTACTAGTGGGATGGATATGGCGAATTTAGAGAGATGAGCCTCATCTAAAATTTCCTTCTTTATTTCTGGATCCTGGGGAATGACTAATCTTTGACCAAACCATACAACTCCTTTGTCATCCTTACGGAAACAGTTAAATGGAGATGGTATAAAGATTTCCATGCTCGACCATTTCTAGGTTAAGCTTCCTCATTTCTTCACATAATGCCTTACCATCATGTAGTTGCAATGCTTGCGGATAAGCGCTCCGTAACCACATTGGCTTTGCCGAGATGATAATGGACTTCCAAATCATAATCTTTTATCAACTTTAACCACTTTCTTTGCCTCATATTCAGATCTCATTGGGTGAATATATATTTAAGTCTCTTGTGATCGGTGAAGATATTGCAGCGATTTCCCATCAAATAAAGCCGCCAAAATTTTAAGGCATGAATAACCGCTGCTAGTTCAAGATCATGGGTAGGATAATTTTTCTCATGAGGTCGAAGTGCTCATGAGTCATAGGCAATAACCTGGTTTTCTTGCATAAGCACACAACCAAGGTCAGTGTCCTAAGCATCACAAAACACCTCAAACGGTTTTGTCATATTTGGCTGGGTTAGCACGGGGGCTGAGGTTAAGTGTTCCCTCAAGGTGTGGAAGGCCTTATCACAAGCTTCACTCCACACAAACTTGACACCTTTCTTCAACAATTCAGTCATGGGTTTAGCTATTCTGGAGAATTCTGGAACAAATCGATGATAATAGCCAGCTAGACCCAGAAAACTGCGGATTTGATGTACCGACTTGGGTGGCTTCCAATCCATGACCCCCTGCACTTTGCTAGGATCCACGGAGATACCATCCTTGGAAATATTGTGACCCAAGAATTTCACACTATCCAACTAGAATTCACATTTGGAGAATTTAGCATAAAGCTTGTGATCTCTCAAACGCTGCAAAACGATCCGAAGATGTTTCGCGTGCTCTTCTTCATTTTTTGGAAAAATTAAGGATATCATCAATGAAGACCACCACGAACTTGTCCAGCTCATTCATGATGACTGAGTTCATAAGGTACATGAAATAGGCAGGTGCATTTGTGAGACCAAAAGACATCACCAGAAATTCATAGAGACCATATCTAGTGGAGAAAGCCGTTTTTGGAATGTCAATTGGTCGAATCTTTATTTGATGATAGTCCAATCAAAGATCGATCTTGGAAAAGACTTTGGCACCAGCCAATTGGTCAAAGAGGACATCAATGCAGGGCAAAGGATATTTGTTCTTTATTGTCACCGCATTGAGTGGACGATAGTCAACACACATCCGCAAACTACCATCTTTCTTCTTCACAAAAAGAGCAGGACATCCCCAAGGAGAAGAACTTGCGTGAATGTACCCTTTATCAAGCAATTCTTGCAACTGATTTTTTAGTTCGGCTAGCTCTTTGGGTGGCATACGGTAAGGTCTTTTAGAGATAGGTGCGGTGCCAGGTTGAAGTTCTATCATGAATTCGATGTCTTTGTCTGGTGGCATGCCAGGCAAGTCATCGGGAAAGACGTCTAGGTACTCACACAACTGGGATGTTTTCTAGTTGAGTGGTTATTGTGACATGGGAACAACGGTTTATGCCTTCTGCTCTAGGTAGATACAAGGTGGTGTGACCACTGATAGGGGAATGGATTTCTATCACTCTTTCCGATATGTCCAAAATAACTTTATGTTGTTCCATCCAATTCATTCCTAGAATTACATCTAGGCCTCCTAATCCCAGGTGAATAAGATTGGTCAAGAAGGTTTTACTACCAAGCTGCAAAGGTACTGCCTTAGTGATAGTGTTGGAGGGAATCCTTCCTCCTGCGGTGGATACTATAAAAGCTTCTTTGGTGTGACAAGAATGGGTTACTAGACTTTCACTTATGAAACTATGGGTTGCTCCAGAATCAAACAAAATTTTAATGGGTTGACCACGGATAGAGAAAGTACCCGTCAACATTGCCACTCCTTCTGAAATGCCAACCAAGGTAGTGAAGTTTAGTTTGCCTTGCTTTACTTGCACCACGGGTGTGACAACCCCACCCAAGATAATTCCGTACTATCGCCTAAACCACTCCATTTGGTCATTAAGTGATAATAAAGAAGCATCCCGTTGAGCATTGCCGGGTTTACACCCGGTAAATCACTTGGAAACACAGAGAGGATCGAACGAATGCATTAAAACTCCCACGAAGGAGAGTCCAGAGTGCCTTACAATTTATCCATCACATCCCCGTTGGGGTCTTTATTACAAACATAGTTCTTTGACCTGAAAGTAAATGGTTCAGAGTTTATTGAAAACAACGGAAGATAACTAAACGATACAATCACATCATAGGAGGCCTGTCCATGATGCCATCACTCTTCGTCATCCACCCATTCCAGCTCCCAGCCGGGTGGAAGTTCTCCGGGCCACACATCAGATGAATTACCAGGAACAACATTTATAAAGCAAGGCTGAGTATACTAATACTCAGCAAGACTTACCTGTCTAAAAGAAAAGACTTTACCTCTAGTCATGAGGGCTTTTGGCTAGTGGGTTTGTTTGCCAAAAAGCTACTAAGTGGTGAATCCTTACTTTCACATTTTAGCTCAAGTTCCAGTAGCAGTAATCATTACTAAATCTGCGTCTATTGCAACCAAAGTTGTACAAACAATTAATCAAAGTGATAATCTTCACAAAGTTCCATCATAAGGGGTATCATGGCCAGTCGGGTAAGTAGTCTCAGATGACGGTGAGAGTCCGACAATCGATTGATTCATAACCTTGCAAGGTGGACCTAAACACACGGGAGGTGCCCTCACTAAGAGTTCACTAACCAGGCGGTTCCCGTCATTCCTCGGTTTGGGGATAATAGCTCACAGTCTTAAGTACAAGGTTTATCTGGGTTACGCCACAAAGGTCACCCAGCCTCACGCATGCACTCGGGTGGCGAGCCCGGGGTCGCAACCCTAAGAGTAGTGATAGTAAAACCCCGTACCGCCTCATTTAGGTACTAGGCTTATCGTACCCATTTCCGATAAGTGTTTAGTACGTTCAAACACTTAGCCCACGAAGCCATTGGACCGGAGCCCAAACCCCATGCTCTTACCACATGAGCAATCCATTTAACATATGGTGATTCCATAAAGGGGATCCTATTCTCGCGAGTGACGAACATCACTCGACTTGTACCGGATCCTTAAGCATAGCAACTAGCGACCTAACATGCTAGTAAAAGATCATAGGTACTTATGGATCATGCAACTAGGGTTTCATTTCAACTCCTGAACGTAGATGCACATACAATAACAAGAAGTAAATTCAGAAGTTTTAAAGAACACTGGGGTTAATGAATAAACCAGAGCTTGCCTTCGTCAGTACAAGCAGACACACAAACTTCCGGACTTTGGCCCGGGTCTTGCTCTACGGTCACGTAGTGCACGTCTCCTCCTGCTCCCTCGTCCTCGTCAGCCGGCACAAGCGTATAGCTACCGTCGGGGACTTCTACACGGGGAATGCAATGCAGTGATTAGGAGTGTAATGATTTTAAATTAATTCGAAAACAGTAGCAAACAGTTGCAAGGAGTATATGGTTGGCCATATTCACCTTAACAAAAGTATTTCAACATTCTTTCTTTTAAAGGAATAATCAACAAGCCTATTTAGCCTTCTCTTTAAGGTAATTGTGTGCACATCTATTAAAGAAATATTTAATTTAAAAACAAACAGCAAGGAAATTACTTTCCTAGCACCATTTTACTTTTCCTAACACTTCTCCTTAAGTCATGCACTAGAGAGAGTGACTTTTCCCTATTTTCCCTTTTCTAGATTATTCTAGTTTGAGCTCTTATGCATAACCAAAACATAACCAGGTGATCCAATAGCACTCATTGGTCCTACTGACCAAGAAGGCATGCTCCTGGACAGCAAGCAAAAGGTTTCTCACCAATGAATAAAATACACCAAGATATGAACATTCCTAGTAGCATAAAAGGGAAATAATGCATGTTGAAGTAAATAGGACAGAAATTAGTCCCATATTTCTCCTACATACACTCTGGTCCAAAACAAGCTTAAAGAACCCACAAACACACATATAGCCTTGTCTTCTGAGTACTTGTCTTCCGATGTTGTGCATGCTAACAACAAAATTCCGTTGCTTGCAGGAGATTCCACCTTCCGACCCCGTAGACCAAGGGGACGAAGGCGACTGGGATACGGTGGGGGAGCCGGCTGAAAGAAGCCGCAGTCCAGCCCCCACCATGGAAGAACTTGTGTCGCAATTGACACATCAGTCGACAACGGTAGTCGAGCCACAGGCACCGGTCGTCGAGAGCAGGACGGAACCAACCACAACTCCTGCTGCTGAAGAGCCAGCGGCTACTGAAGCCGAAGAAGAGGCGCATGCTGAGGCTGGACTTGTCGACATCGCCAGCATACTTGGCGCTCCAACCATGACAGTAGTCCGATCGAGCTTGTAAGTGAAGATCCTTCCCGAGTAGTACATATAGATTGGTAGTCGTACTTGGTTGATAACCCATCGGTTACTGTGCAGGAAATCCACGGACTTGTCCTGGGAGGAGGATGAACCCAGCGCGACGCCAGCCGCTGAGGAGTCCGCTCCCCTCCCCCCAAGCTGAGACCGAGGCACCGGCCGTGGAGGCTACGCTGCTGGAGGCCAGCATAGTAGAAGGTGAGTACACTGCGCAGACGCAGTCTTCCTCAAGGAGTAGTTGTGGCCGCCGAGGGAGGCTAATCCATATGTCTTCTGTTGACAGGGTCTGAAGCCGAGGGAAGCACCATCCCCGAGGCTGTGCCCATTGAAGGCTTGGCGCCGGAGACTCAAGAAGCCGCCGGAGTAGCCCCCGAGTCGGTGGAGGTAGCCAGCGGAGGAGCCCCCGCGATGACCGAAGAGGAGCGCGACGAGGTACTGCCAGAGTCAAACCTCGAGTTCGCCAGAGATTCAGGATGCGGAGCCGATCCGTTCGGCGCCGATGTCTGAGGCCGCCACGACTAGTCGTGGTGGGATCGAACTTCTAGCGGATGATCTCGTCGACCCGGAGGCAGTAGCGCGTCACTTGGAGGCAATGCACCGGGCCGAGCAGTGGATGAAGGTAACTTATCATTACCCTTGAGTAGTCAATTTGCCCTGACTGCTGAGTACTTAAATAACAGTTGTTGCCTGCTGCAGGATGTCGTGGAGAGATCCCGACAGAAATCTGAGACGCTCTAAGCATACGGCGATACAGTGCTTCGGGCGGAATCATTGGAGGGACAACTCACAAAGGCCCGGAAGCACTCCGCCATGCTCCAATCGAAGCTTGACGGCACCTTCGCCCAGTACCATAATGAAGTCCAGGACATGCAGGCGAAGAGCGACGAGCTGGTGCGCAAGAACAAGTCGCTCCGCAATAAGAACAAAGGTACGCTGTTGTCTTGCCGGGTACTCATAGGAAGTACCTTGCAGTAGTCTAACCCCTCCTTGTTTGTTGATTGCAGAACTGGAGACCCGGGTCGAGCAACTGAAGGCTTCAGAAGTCGACATGAAGAACCTCTTCTACCGGGAGAAGCAGGCCCGCGAGGTACTTGAATATGATTATAAGTAGTTGGCTTACGAGTGCAATAAGCACATGGAGCTCTGAATTGCCTCGGACTGTGACCTCGTTAACTTCTACAAATCCCTACAGAAGTTGAACGAAGACTGCGAGAAGTTGCGGGCCCAGCTCAAAGAACTTGAAGAAGCCGCACTTCCCATTGCGAGGCTACTGGTGCCTCATCCGGGCGGGCCGAAGATAGCTCCGTTGGTGGACCGGCTGAGAGAAGCCCCTAGTCGGCTGGTGACGTACGTCAAGCATCTGGCGAAGTCGATCCCCAATCAAATCTTGGCATACATGAAGTCGTACTTCTCCAAGGCTCCGGTGGACGTAGTCGTGGTGGACTAGCCGCCAACTGTACTGATGAGCAGTACGCGGAGCTCCTGGAGCAGATGGCGCCAATTGCTGAGCAAGTCGTCGAGAAGCTGAACCTCCAGTAGTCTTGTAGGGTTAGCTTGTAGCAGTATTTGTGTATAAACAAATTTGTACTAAACTTGTTTAAGTATGAATGAAAAAACTTTCAGAAATGAGTACTCGTTGTCGCGAGATATGTATGCGGAGTTCTCGTCGTGGAGTTGTCACGAGTAGTAGTACTCGTTAGTAGGCCCGTTAAGGGAGACACAGTAAGTCAGTTGATAGATAATCAAACTTTATTACTGAAAGAAGTACACCTGGATGGCCAGGGCCGTTGTACAAGTGTAGTTGCCAGGACTCGGAGGCCGCCTATGGCTAAGTGGTGCTAGGGCGCATAGCCGCTTACAGCAGTAGATCCGTTAGTAGCCGTATAGGCTGGATCTAGAAGTACATGGTCTTTTAGTAGACCGCTGCTGGAGTCCTTTTGTCGCTCTGAGTAGCCCAAGATCCGTTAGTAGCCGAGAACAATGGATCTTAGAGTAGAGTAGTTCGGAGACTAGTGCCTGGACCCGGGGGGCGCTTACAGCAAAGGGGTCTTGGAGTAGTCGTGTAGACTTGAGCCCCCAGGGTAGTCGTGAGACTAGGCGTAGAATCGACAGAGCTGGTCGATATTCCACGAGTTGCTGATGTCCTCACCTTCAAGCATCTGAGGCAGTAGGAGCCTGGTCCGGTCACCTTTGCAACTGTGAAGGGACCTTCCCATGGCGAGCTAAGCTTGTGTAGGCCTTCCGTGTTCTGGATGCGACGGAGGACGAGATCACCAATGTCGAAGGAACATTCTTTGACGTTGCGATCATGGTAGCGTCGGATACCCTCAAGGTACCTTGCTGATTGGACGAGGGCGGCGCAGCGAGCTTCTTAGAGTCCATCGATATCAACTCATCTGCTATCTTCAGATATGCCTTCATCGTATTTCTCTACTGCTGGTGAATCCCACATGACGTCGGTAGGGACGATTGCTTCGGAGCCATAGACCAGGAAGTAAGGCGATTGACCAGTTGGCTTGGAGGGTTGAGTACGTAGCCCCCAGAGCGCATTGGGTAGTTCCTTGATCCACTTGCCTCCTTTTGAATTAGCAGCATCGTGCAGTCGCTTCTTGAGGGCGTCGAGTACCATCCCGTTGGCGCGTTCGACTTGTCCATTGGCCCGAGGATGGGCAACTGAGACATATCGGACGTCGATCTCGCTGTTCTCTCAGTACTCCCAGAACTGGTGATTGTTGAAGTTGGAGCCCAGGTCTCTGATAATGCAGTGGGGTAGTCCGCAGCGATGCACGAGTTCATCCAAGAAGTCGAGTACTCTGTCGGCCTTGGGGCAAGTGACCGGCTTGACCTCGATCCACTTGGTGAACTTGTCGATGGCCACCAATACTCTGTTGAATCCACTTGGCGCAGTCGGGAGAGGCCCAATCATGTCGAGCCCCCAGCAGGCGAAAGGCCAGGTTGGAGGTATGGTGACTAGATTGTAGGCCGGGATGTGTTGTTGCTTGGCGAAGTATTGGCACCCTTGGCACCTTCTGACGAGTTCTTCGGCATCGCCCAGAGCTGTGGGACAGTAGAAAGCTCGTCGGAAAGCCTTGCTGACCAGCGTGCGTGATGACGCGTGGCTACCGCAGACGCCTTTATGGATCTCCTCCAAGATGCCCTTGCCTTCTTCTCGGGGGACGCACTTCATGAGTACTCCAGAAGATGTGCCCCGTCTGTAGAGCTTGTCTCCAACTAGGACGTAGGACTTGGCGCGGCAAATGAGTTGCTCGGCCAAGTTCTTGTCCGAGGGAACCTTCTACTCGCGGATGTAGTTGATGAAGGGTTGCTGCCAGTCCACGTCTATCATCATGACCTTCTGGCCAGCAGGAGGATGTGCTGGATCAGTGGTCGGTGGCGCCGGCTCTGGGATGGATGGCGCGTGAAGCTCATGGACGAAGACACCCGCTGGTACTTGAGCGCGAGTAGAACCAAGCTTCGACTGGACGTCCGCTGCAACATTGTTGTCGCGGACGACGTGATGGAACTCGAGACCGTAGAACTTGTTCTCGAGCTTGCGGACCTCTAGGTAGTAGGCGTCCATGTTCTCCTTGTTGCGGTCCGAGGACTTGTTGACTTGGTTGATGACCACTACGGAGTCGCCATAGACTAGTAGCCGTTTGATGTCCAGTGAAGCCGCGAGGCGGAGCCCGTGTAGTAGAGCTTCATACTTGGCTTCGTTGTTTGAGACCTTCCAAAAGATCTGCAGGACGTACTTGAGTTGTTCACTGTTGGGGAAATCAGGAGTACCCCTGCACCTGCGCCTTCAAGCTTGAGCGAGCCGTCGAAGTACATCACCCTATGCTATGGGTGCTCAGTTGGAGTAGGTAACGGATTTTCCCGCCACTCCGCCATGAAGTCGACTAGTGCCTGCGACTTGATGGCTGTTCGTGGCTTGAAGTCAATGTTGAGGGCGCCAAGTTCAACTGCCCACTTTGAGATCCTTCCAGTAGCATCTTGGTTCTGCAAGATGTCGTCGAGCGGGTAGTCGGTGAGGACGGAGATCGAGTACTCCTGGAAGTAGTGTCATAGCTTCCGCGAGGTGATGAGCACTGCGTACAGTAGCTTCTGTACGAGTTGATAGCGTGCTTTAGATTCTGACAGGACCTCACTGACGAAGTAGACTGGTCGCTGGACTGTGTGGGTGTGGCCGTCTTCCTGCCGCTCGATGAGGATGGCAGTACTGACCACGTGAGTAGTCGCAGCGAGGTAGAGTAGTAGCTGCTCCTTTTTGCGAGGAGTTGTGAGGACTGGTGGCTTGGATAGGAAGTCCTTGAGCTGAGCAAGGGCTTGTTCTGCCTCTGGAGTCCACGCAAACTTCTCTTGATGCTTGAGTAGTTTGAAGAAGGGGAGCCCCCGTTCTCCAAGCTTCGAGATGAATCTGTTCAGGGCCGCCATGCACCCGGTTAGCTTCTGCACGTCTTTGATGCACGTGGGAGCTTTCATGCTGGTGATGGCGGAGATCTTCTCGGGATTGGCTTTGATGCCATGATGACTGATGATGAAGCAGAGTAGTTTACCCGACGGTACTCCGAAGATGCACTTGTTCGGGTTGAGCTTCCAGCGGTACTCTCGCAAGGATTGAAAGTCTCTTCAAGATCGGCGATGAGCGTGTCGGAGTTTCTGGTCTTGACGACCACGTCATCCACGTAGGCTTCGACGTTCTTGTTGAGCTGCCTCTTGAAGCAGGCCTGAATAGCTCGATGGTAGGTAGCACCAGTGTACTTCAACCCGAAGGACATGGTCGTGTAGCAGTACGTGCCAAACGGGGTGATGAACGCGGTCTTCTCCTGGTCTTCTTCCTTGATTGCGATCTGGTGGTACCCGGAGTACCAGTCGAGGAAGTAGAGCAGGTCGCAGCCCGCCGTTGAGTCAATGACTTGGTCTATCCGCGGCAACCCGAAGGGGTCCTTGGGGCAGTGCTTGTTGAGGTCGGTGTAGTCGACGCACATCCTCCACTCGTTTGAGTTCTTCTTGCGCACGAGGACGGCGTTGGCGAGCCACTCAGGATGGAAGACTTCTCTGATAAAGCCAGCCGCAAGTAGTTTGGCGAGTTCCTTCTTGATGGCATCCCGTCTGTCGTCGGCGAAGCGGCGGAGGTGTTGTCGCTTCGGGGTAGCTTTAGGGTTGATGTTGAGTGAGTGCTCGATCAGATTCCTGGGCACCCCTGGCATGTCCACTGGTTTCCACGTGAAGATGTCTCGGTTAGCCCAAAGGAAGCTGACGAGCGCGTCTTCCTATTTCGGGTCGAGGCCCGCCCCGATGGTGGTGGTCTTGCTGCTGTCGCCTGTCCCGAGGTCAATTGTCTTGACTTGAACCTCCTCAGCTGGCTGAGGCTTGTTGGCGTTGTCCGACTTCTCTGGGATGTCGAGTTCGCTTGGGGCAAGCTTCTTGGATGCAGCGTTGAAGGACCGATACGGCGAACCAGAGAGGGGGGAGTGAATGGGAGCCGATAAAAATTCTTCTCGAAGGAGATGAAAACTCCAACAAGATGAACACGGCTTCCAACACACGTCTCCGACTCACTACCCAAATTGGCCAAGCCCACACAGCCACTGGAGTGTCACTGGACCTAGGAACCAACACACAACCTTCCGACCCGAGAACGCAGCGGAAAACCAAACCTCGAGTCACAGACCAACACCGGTCAGACCGGTGAGCACCACCGGTCAGACCGGTCCCTACTGGTGAGAGTTGGCAACTTCCACCAAGTGGCTTCACACCGGTCAAGCCGGTGTAGCACACCGGTCAGACCGGTCCAAGCCTGAAAGCCCCCAAATCACCAAACAGGCCAACCGACCACCAAACTGACCCGAACTCGAAACAGCAACAACACAGGACAACAGCGAACACACCCAGACGTTCACCTGAGCAAAAACCCACCGAGGGTTGCACCAGTCAGACTGGTCAAGAGCACCGGTCAGACCGGTGTAGCCTGGGCAGCTCGGGATGAACAACACCCGCGGGTCAACTCCCCCAAAACCAAACCCCGATCTCCCGAATCGCTCCACGGACTTGAAAAAGACTTTGGGGATATTAGGAACACCTCATGAGGAGTCCATAGCCAAGTTTAATCCCACCAAAACTTGTCCAAAAAGGAGGAATCGAAGAAATCCCGCCAAGAACACCACAAACCCTAGAACTCGGAAAACCCCAAAATCGAGCCCCTTTACTCACGGATTTGGGAGGGGAATCACAGCCCAAAGAACCACGAAGGGTTCCCACAAATTTCCCCCATCAAATCCCCAAGAGAAAGGTCCCAAAAACAACCCAAAGAAAACACCAAGAGAGGGCTCCGAAAATCACCACCAAGAACAACCGGGAACAACACATCCAAACCTTGACGAACCACACCGAATCATCTATACATGCAACAAAGGTTCATACAAGGTCTAGCTTGCCGCCCGATCATCCAACCCTCTCACAAGATCTCACCATGAAGCTCTCAAGCTAGTCCTATGGAAATCCTAAGGAAAATAGGAAGAAAAAATAGGAAAATAAATGAGCTAGGGTTCCAAGAGTTGGCTGCCATCCTCTCACCTCTTGGGTTATATGGAGGCAACCGAAAGTCTAAAATACCCTTCTCTAACAACTAGGGATACAAGCCCCTCAAGGGCGGTTTTGGAAGACTTGAAGCTTTCTCCATCGGACGGATGCCCGGCGAACGCAACCTGCTTAGCCTCGACGCGAGCCTTGCGATCCCGACGCGTGTCCTCCACTTCAAAGATTCCGGACTGCGTTGTCGCACACCGGTCAGACCGGTGCTCCCCACCGGTCAGACCGGTACCCACCGGTCAGACCGGTCTGGCGCTGCTGCAGCACCGTCTTCGGTTCTTCGGTCTTGGCTTTGTGGATCAACCAAGGAACCCAGTGGTTTTCTGGTGAACCACCGGAAACCCCGCGAACTCGGTGTAGCCTCCGCCAATCTCCACTCATGACTCGGCTCCCACGTAGTCCCGGCTCGACCTTGGTTTTGAGGCTCAACCAAGAAACCATCCATGACTTCATCTTGCTGTTCATGCCACCATGCGGCCCGCACTTGACCCCGCTGGCCACCGGGTCCCTCGAACGAAGCCTACTTGTCTTCTCCACACCTGGAGGCCTCACCGGCGACGACCTTTCGCGCTTGTTCTTCACCTGCACCAACACTAGTCAAGCCGCAACCTGCACCTGCAATACTTAGCCAAGAATCAGTCCACACAACGTTGTCAATCACTCATCACATAAGGAAGCAACCATCCACCGGTCCTCGGACCACACATGGTCCTCAATCTCCCCCTTGATGAGTGCATTGACAACACCCACACGAATGTAACAAGAGAGAAAATAAAAAGAAAAGAAACGAATAAAAAGAAACTCCAACAAGCGATCGAAAACCAAACAAAGGCAAAGAACAAGATCACTTGAAGAAGACAAGTCTCGGACCCCTTAGGCAAGGGCAACGGCTCGACACATCCGAGACAAAAACCAAGCTCAAGCAAAGAGCGCGAACCACCAAAGCAAACCTCAAAAAACCACAAAGAGCTCCCCCTGCACACATGCAAGCTCCCCCTGAACCAATGCACCTCCCCCTGGACGAATGCATGCAAACCAGCTGAAAACAGGGCAGCTGCAGCAACTTCAGCTCACACCGGTCAGACCGGTCATCACCACCGGTCAGACCGGTGCCTAAGATGCGCACAGGATCAGCACCCACACCGGTCAGACCGGTGACCTTGACCGGTCAGACCGGTGCCCAACAGAGCCCAGAAATGGCTCGAAACCACCTGAAAACCTTCTAAATGTGTCCAGCAAGCCATTTCAAACTCAAACTTCTCCCCCTTGTTGGCAATGCATGAATCAAGCCAAAAATGCAAAACTTTCAACCTAGAGCTTCTCAAATAGACAAAATTCCACAAAGAATGCTACACATGTCCAAATGAGCAAGTTAAATACTCTACGGCTTTGTATCGATCTCAACTACATGATCACCAAGTTTGACAACCATTGGACGAAGCTAGGATGGATTTGGGCAATTTTGCGAAAAACTTGCCTCTCATGAGCAAAGTCTTAAACATGATCAAAACATATCAAAATGGCAAAGCCACACAAACTTCATGCTAGGACAGCCATTCTAATCATAAGACCATCACAAACACCCACAAGCACCTCATGTCATGTCAAAGCCACCGAGCCATGTGCCTACTTCTATGTATGAGACTTCTCATTGGTAGGCATCATGCAACGGTTTAGCACCCAAAGCAAAATAAATTCAGCACATATGACATGGGAGCACGTTTTCCAAGCATTTTTCATTTCATTTTCAGATTTGTAAATGGTACATGAAATGTCTTTGCGACAAAAAGGAACTTATGCCCCTCCACAAGATGAAGCAAGAGGGCTAAACATTCATGACGGCAAATGAGCCTTTGGCCCCATATAATCAATAAACTAGCTAACCAACCACAAATTAAGCATAGCAAAGCCACTAAAACATGTCAAGATCATGTAAAGGCATTTACACATGAGAGCACATACATGTGACATTTTCAAAAACATAGCTATCAACCATGGATTATTCATCAAGATCATCAAGAGCTAAGCTAAACTAACCATAGCATACCAAACAAGCTCACAAAGACATAAATAGCATTCCATGGTGAACAATGTATATAGGAGAAGCTTTTCCTATCCAATGCATATGATACAAAATGCATGCGATCTAAGATACAAGGATGCCTATACATCATGTTACATATGCCATGCCAAATGCAAGAAACGCACAAAGGAAACTATACATATGCTACAAAGGAGCTCCCACACAGCCAACTTAAGAAATCAAACACACACCAAGTTCCCCCTGCAAACGAGTGAAAGTTGCTTGATCTAGGGGTTTGGTGAAAGTATCGGCTAGTTGGTCATGTGTGGGTACATGGATCAAAGCTATCTTTCCTTTCTCTACGTTGTCTCTCGGAAAATGATACCTCACTTCTATGTGCTTGGTTTTGGAATGAAGCACTGGGTTCTTTGCAACACTTATGGCACTGGTGCTATCACATTGAAGTGGGACATGGGTATACTCCTCACCAAAGTCACTCATGGTGTATGAAATCCAAAGGAGCTGAGAGCAACAACTTGCAGCGGCCACGTACTCGGCCTCAGTAGTGGATTGAGCAACACTCGATTGTTTGCGGGAAGACCAAGACACCAAAGAAGAACCCAAAAACTGGCAAGTCCTAGAAGTGGACTTCCTATCCAACCAACACCCGGCAAAATCCGCGTCTGAAAAACCATGAAGCGCCAAAGAAGAGGACGCGGAGTACCAAAGGCCGAAGTCGGGAGTGTGACGCAAGTACCTGAAAATTCGCTTCACCGCTTGCCGATGCGAAGTCCTCGGAGACGCTTGAAAACGAGCGCACAAACACACCGAGAACTGTATGTCCGGCCTCGTCACCGTCAAGTAGAGGAGTGACCCGATCATGCTCCGGTACTCCTTTTGGTCCACGTGTTCACCTTCCTCGTCCGTATCAAGAGCTGTAGTCGTACTCATCGGCGTCGTCATAGCCTTGGAGTCCTCCATCTTGAACTTCCGCACAATGTCCTTGGTGTACTTAGCCTGGTGCACAAATGTTCCTTCCTTTGATTGTTTGATTTGTAGCCCGAGGAAGAACTGCAACTCACCCATCATGCTCATCTCAAATTCCCTGCTCATATCCTCTGCAAACCATGCAACAAGAGAGTTAGACGAGCCACCAAAGACAATATCATCCATGTACACCTGCACAATCAGGATATCTCTGCCATGCCTCAGCAAAAACAAGGTCTGATCGACCTTCCCCATCTCAAAACCTCTCTCAAACAGAAACCCCCTCAACCTGCCATGCCAAGCTCTAGGCGCCTGCTTCAACCCATACAACGCCTTCCTCCACCTGTACACCCAGTGGGGGTACTTCTCACTCTCAAACCCTAGAGGCTGCCTCACATACACTTCTTCCTCCAACACACCATTCAGAAAAGCACTCTTCACATCCATTTGGTGCAACTTGAACCCTTTAGCCACGGAAAAGTCTAGAAGGATCCTAATCGCCTCCAAACGGGCTACGGAGCAAAGGTCTCCTCGTAGTCGATCCCCTCCTTCTGACTGAAACCCTGAGCAACAAGCCTCGACTTGTTTCTCACAACCTCACCTTTCTCTCTCCCTTTGTTCTTCCACACCCACTTTGTACCAATCGGCTTACACCCTGGGGGAGGGTCAACCAACTCCCAAACCTAATTCCTCTCAAAGTTCTCCAACTCCTCATGCATCCAATTAACCTAATTGTGATCAGATAGTGCGTGTCCAATGTCTTTGGGCTCAAAAGTAGCAACAAACGCAGCATGAGCGAAATGAGAATTGTTTCGAACCCTCGACCGTGTAGTGCGTTCATTCATGTCGCCGATGATCCTCGAAGCTGGGTGATCCACTTGTACTCGCCGGGGAGGTTCTCGCCTCGATGCTACCTCCCCCTCAACATCAGCTTCTCCTCGTTCTTGATTTGTCGTCGTAGGTGTAGTAGAGGGTCCGTCCATCACCGTAGTCGAAGTAGTGGGTACATGTTCAGCCGGGGGCACCGCACCGCCATCTTCATCATCTCCATGTTCATGCTCCTCCTCCTGAAAGATCTCCTCGCCAAGCTCATCATCACCTGCACACTCAAAGACAAGCTGACTACGTGGCTCTGTCTCGTCGAAGGTTACCTCGCAAGTCTCCACGATTTGGTTAGTTTCAAGATTGAGCACACGATATGCTCTAGAGTGAGATGCATAACCAAAGAAAATACCGTCAACAGACCTAGCCTCAAACTTATCCAACTTCCCCGCCTTTCTTCGAATGAAACACACCGCAACCAAAGACATGGAAGTGACTCACCTTGGGTGTGCGACCATGCATCAACTCATAGCATGTTTTCTTCTTGTGCACTCTGAGGTAGATCCTATTCGACACATAGCACACGGTATTCACCGCCTCAGCCCAATACCTCCTCGGAGTCCTATGCTCATCAAGCATCGTCCGAGCCATCTCGCACAAGGTCCTGTTCTTCCTTTCCACAACACCATTCTGGGGAGGCGTATACGGACTCGAAAACTGGTGCTCAAGACCCAAGTCATGGCAAAAGGTTTCAAAACGAGAGTTTCTGAATTCCGAGCCATTATCACTGCGGATTGCTCGTATGGCATCTTCGTGCCTCTCGTTCCTCAACCTCAAGACTAGATCTCGAACAAAACCAAACATCTCCCCCTTATCCTCAAGAAAGAACACCCACGCATACCGAGAATAGTTGTCCACCACAACAAGGACATACCACTTCTCACCCGCAGATCGCACACGAGCTAGGCCAACAAGGTCCATATGGAGCAGCTTGCATGGACGCTCAGTCATCACATCGGTGAGAGGCGGGTGAGAAGAGGCCACCATCTTGGCATGCCTACACGGCGCACAAACCAACTCTTTCTCAAGCCTCAACCGTGGCAATCCTCGGACCTAATTGAGTTTACTCAAGCGAGACAAAAGGTCAAAGCTCAAGTGACCCAACTTTCTATGCCACTTCCACAACTCACTCGAAGAACCAGCCAAGAAACAACGCTCCACACGCGAAGACTGAGAGAAATCAGCACGAAACACCTGACCCTCGGGAACGACCATACAGACAAGGTCCCCTCGAGAGTCCAAAATCCGAGAACCACCTGGCCGAAACAACACCTCAAAGCCCTCATCCAACAACTGGGACACAAAAAGCAGATTGTACCCCAGCGATTGAACAAGAGCAACACACCTTATAGTAATCTTGTCACTCACTTTGATCTCACCTTCTGAAAGCACACGCCCACGCCCATTGTCCCCAAAAGTGATGTACCTCTTCGTCACCACCGGGACGAGACTTGAGAACCACCCCCTGTCTCCGGTCATATGCCTCGAGCAACCGGAGTCAATCAACCAAATGTTCTTCAAGTCTCCCACCTGAAATTCAAAAACGAGCACGTGAACGAACAAACGACTCAGCACTGGGGTTAGTGTCGGGGACAGCCCTAGGGGTCCCCTTTAACAACCGGGGAATCCCCACTTAAAACCTGCAACGAAGCAAAACACGCTTAGCCTAACCATGCAGGTGCCTAACCATGCAGGATATGGCCCACGCTGCAAAGGACCTCAACGGCCCACCAAGACAACCCTCTCGAAGATCCCCTCGAGCAGGCTTCGCCCCGCTCGAGGATGCATGCCTCCCTCGAGCGGGCTCCGTCCCGTTCGAGGGGGTGCGCTCCCCCCGAGCGGGCTCTGCCCCAATCGAGAGTCCGCTCCCCCTCGAGCAGACTCCGCCTCGCTCGAGGGTCCGCCTCGCCCTCGATCAGAGCCCGCTTCGCTCGAGGGCGCCCTCGCTCGCATGCGCCTGCCCCCGTACACTGGGCATTTATCGCCCTGACACCGGCGTGGCAGCGCCATCATGCGCCCGGGGCTCGCGCCCGTGCCGCCACACCAACTCCCCAGGAGGGAGCCCATTCCCATCACTGTGGGAAGGGACCGTGCGGCGCGGCCGATGTCAGTCCCGTGACGTCGTGCGCCTGCGCCAGTACGGCTAACGCGCCGAGCCTTCGAAAGGGGGCCGGCCTCACCCTCGATTTGCTTTCTTGTGACCCTACAGGGTTAGGTGGAGGCGCTAGGCCGGAGGAACACCATCCCTGCCACTGTTACGGCATGGCAGCCGCCCCGTGCGTGCAGGCGCACGCGCGACGCTGTAGCAACAACTCCGGTACGGCGGAGTGTATAGGAACGGGACGCCGTTTTACCTACCCCTGTACGCCGTACAAGCCAACGTCAGCAGCTCCCTCGAGCCTACCAGAAAACATCACCGCCATCCGCTGCTCTCCTACCCTCGAACCGCCACTGTTCGGGTACAAGATAGGCCATGATGACCGGATCGCTGCAAGGATCGTCCGGACGGCCGCCCACTCTGCAGCATAGCACGTCGTGTTTCCCCACGTAGCTAGATAGCGTGGCGCGCATGTAATCCGCCTCACCCTTGATCTATAAAAGGGGGGGCGAACCCCCCAGCCACGGGGGGAGAGGGACGGACCCAGGAGCATATGAGACAGACACAGACAGGAACACACCGCACACCACGTACTCATTCTCCAATTCTCCCACAATATCTTCAGCCACTCCTCCAGGGACTTGGAAGCCACGCTTCCTCTCCCGCCTTGCTTGTAGCAGCCCCACTACAGGCACCCCCGGTGCTAAGTAATATAGTGCCTCGAGCACGCCACTGCTGGACGTACGGCCCCCTCGGCCGGAACCAGGATAAAAACTCTGTGTCACTTGTTACTTAGCATCGACCATTGAGGGATAGACCGCGGCGCTTACTACTGGTTAGTGTCGGGACCATATTCCGCACCGACAGTTGGCGCCCACCGTGGGGCAGTCTGAGCGCCCAAGGTCAATCCGTCAACTCCCTCCATGGTGATCCGCACTGAGTACCGTGGTACACGCTACAACATGGGCAGCTTGGACCCCCTCCCCGCCGGGTTCGAAATCCGGTTCGGGGGCCTGAACTTTCAGGCTACGGGGAATGGCTACCTCATGCGCCTCACCAACCGTGAGGAGCTCCGCGCGTGGCACCAGGCCGGGTCCGCCCCGGCCCCCGCTGCGCGCGCCACCACGGCGCGGACGCCCGTTGGCACGGACGCCGCGACGCCGCCGCCGCTCCGGGGCTACGTTCGCGCCGGGCGCGGTCGGAGCGACGCGCAGGCCGAGCGCGCGCCGTCTCTCAGCACGGCGCGCCCACCGTCACGACGACCGCCACCGCCCCAGCGGGACAGCGCACAGTCTCCGGCCCCCGCATTCCCATTGGGTTGCGTGGTGCCATGTCGGTCTACAACAACAACGTCAACACCACGATGCGCAGGGTCCCGCCTGGACATCACGTCTTCGTCGCCAGGGATCCCGGCGCCTCAGTGGCTGACGAGTCATCTCTGGGCTCCCTCGACGCGTTGCCGCCTGCCAGTCGCCACGGCTATGCAGAATGGGACTTCTCCGGCGTGCCGGACCCAGTCATGTTCAGGCGTTTCCTCGACGCTACGGACTACTGGTTTGGCTGCTCCGACGACTCCAGCACCGGGAGCTACGACCCCGCGCGGGAGTGCTACACCGTCATCACCAACGACCCAGCCAATGCCGCTGGCGCGGTGGGCGCCGGAGACGGGGAGATCACCCCTGCCCCAGGGATCGCCGCGCGCATGGCCGCGGGGCCAAGCGCTCCTGCCGGGGCCGACGCCGACGCACAGTTGGCCCAAGCCCGCGAGCTCGAGGCCAAGCTGGTGGAGGAGTACCGGACGGTGCGGCTGCTCCGCGCCTCGATGGCTGGAGAAGCCTCCGCTCGCGGCGAACGCGTGCGGGGAGCTAGGCGGCGGGGCCCGTGACCGCATCAACGCCGACAACCCCGACGTGCTGCCACGGGCAAGTCAAAAGCTCGTAGCAGCCGCAACGCTGCTGCGGGCCATGCCGGCACCCTCGACTCCTGAGGCACGAGACCTGCACCGCGAGGTGCAAACTCTCACCGAGCAAGCGGCCGTCCAGCAGGCCGAGAGCTCGGCCTCGCGCATCCGCCAACAAGGGGATGCGCGGGGCGACGGGGCCGCACAAGGGGGCGAACCCTCGGTCCACGCAGAGGGGCGGCGGGGCATCCCGCCAACTCGGGTCGCGCACCGCCAAGGAACGGCTCCTTGACACGCGCGAGCCCTCGACGGTGACGCCCGCAACGTCATCAACGCCCGCCGCACGAGCAAGGCGGACGCGCGAGCGGCGGTGGGCTACCACCCTCGACGGGGCGGGCACTACGACAGCGGTGAGGACCGCTCCCCGACGCTGGAACCCCCGGGGACCCGTGTGTTCAGCCGGGAGATCCGCACGGCAGCCTTCCCCCAGCGCTTCCGCCAACCCTCGACCATCGTCAACTACAACGGGGAGACGGATCCTTGCGTGTGGCTCAACGACTACCGCTTGGCTTGCCAGCTGGGCGGGGCGACCAGCGATGAAGTCATCATCCGCAACTTGCCCCTGCACCTCGGCGACGCGGCCCGGACATGGCTCGAGCACCTGCCCGCCAGCCAAATCCACAACTGGGACGATCTGGTCCGCACGTTCGTGGGCAACTTCCAGGGCACGTACGTGCGCCCTGGGAATTCCCGGGACCTGCGCTCCTGCACGCGAAGCCGGCGAGTCGCCGCGCGGACTTCATACGGCGCTTCTCCAAGCGCTGCACGGAGCTCCCCAGCGTGGCGCAGTCCGAAATCGTGCACGCCTTCCTCGAGGGCACCACGTGCCGGGACCTCGTTGTGACGCCCCAGGTTTTTAATTACCGTCATTAACACTAATGACCGGATCAGCCGGGTCAAACCCAGTCAAACCCTGGTCAAACCTAGGTCAACCTGGGTCATCACCCGAAAACCTCGCCAATGAACCCCAATGAATCCCTTGACCAAGCCTACAACCACCCATAGTCAACCCTTGGTCAAAGACACGGTCAAAACCCGCTTGACCGTTGACGTCGGCGAATGTCGTCCGGAACTTTTGCCGCGTTCCCCAAAATTCACCTAAACACTTCAAAATCTACCTTTATGAAAGTTGTAGATCTTGTTGAGGGACACAACTTTCATGTAGGTTGGCATTTCAAATTTTGGGTGGAAAATGGTGAAAAACCCCTTGCAAGACAGATTTTCCTGTTCTCCTGAACGTGCTGACATTCAAAGTTGGTACGACGTTCCTGCAAAATCCGTTGAGAAAAACACCATATGGCATTTTTGAAAGTTGTAGAGGGTAGTTAGATCTACAACTTTCCTGTTCATTGCTTTGTGCACTTTTATTCAATTTTTGGGAGAAAATGGTGGTTGAACAGGGCCGGTCTGAACTTTTGGGGCGCTCTAGCGCGCCGTCGCGCCGCGCGCGCGCCGGCCGCCCCGCGCCCGCCGCCGCCGCGCCGCCGGCGCCGCCCCGCGTTCCCCCTCGCCGTGCCTCGGGCCACGCGCCGTCCGCGCCTTCCCGAGGCCACCGCTTGCTCCCGAGGCGCACGCACGCCGAGGAGATGCCCCCGCCCGCGCCCGGAACGTCGCGCGCGCCGTGGTACGGCCCCCGCCCGCCGCCGTACCCCCCCCCCCCCCGACGTCGTACCGCGCTGCCCGGGGCCGCCGCCCGCCGCGCGCGGCCCTTAAGAGCCGCCCCGGCCTTCCACGACGCGCGGGACCTTTCCCCCCCTCGCGCACCGAGCCACGCCATCGCGCCCTCCGCTCCCCCCGCCCGCCGCCGCTCTCCATGGCCGCCGCCGCCGAGCCGCGCCCCCTCTAGTCCCCACGGCCGTGTCACCGTCCCGGTGCCCTCCCTAGACCACCTGTGTGCTAACCGCACCGCCGCCGCTCGCCTTTGGCCGGAAGGCTCGCCGGAGCAACCGCTCCAGCGGCAGTCACTCCGGTGCGCCGCCGCACACCCTTGCCGCCGGCCTCCCCGCCCCGAAGCCACACGCAAATGGGTCCTAGGTGACCCCTAGACCTTCCTCCACCCATTCCCCGGCCAAGAGCGCCGCCGGCCTCGCCGGATTTCGGCGAGCCGCGCCGGCCGGCCAGCCGAGGACTACATTGCAAGCGAACAAATCTTTCCAGGGTCTGTTTCGCAAAAGGTAACTCCAATAGTGACACAGATTTGCTGAACCTTGTAAATTGTGTAGAAAATCACAGAAAATTTAGAAAACTGTGAAACCAATTTTGTTAGATCCGCTGTGATTTAAACTACAACTTTTGTTATTCTAGCCTGAGCTGATTCCTTTTTGTTTTGGCATGAAAAATACAAATGTGAAAACCCTAGATCTGCAATATCTCAAACACCATAACTCCTCTGTAGCTAATATTTGGATATGTTGTGTACTAGGTCATGACCAGCTTCTATGCCAAAAATTGCACAAAGTTATAATGTAAATCGTTTTCTAAAAATGTTTTTCCATTTCTATTAGATCTGGATAAATGATTTTTCATGTTAATTATATTTATGTTTTTGACCCCAACTTGTGCACACTGTCTTATAATACAAAAATACACATCTTGTCAATTAACCATGATTTTTGGATTAACAGAAATAATTATTCTTGAATTATGCATGTTTTCCTTTGTAAATTAATAAAACAAGTTCAGTAGAGATTCCATGCAAACATGTTGGTTTTCTAAGCCTGTTTGGGACCAGAGAGAATCCACAAGAAAGTTTGGATCATTTGGATGCTTAATTATTTTTATATGCATTTAAAATGAATCACTAGAATAACCCTTGTTATTTTCCATAATAATTAATTTCCTAGCCTCCAACACTTGCATGTGGGTCCAATGGACCAGTATAGATGCTAGTAGGCTTAAGGAACACTCATGTAATTTTTGGTAATTTAATTGTTTAATAAAAGGCTTAAATGCCTTTTTCTATCAAAGGGAAAATTGAATAAAAGAAAATCCTTAATTAAATCCTTTTTCTTTTTGGAAATACTACTTGATATAAATAAAAGAAACTTTATTAACATTACTGATAAGAAATTAATCCAAGGATAAAAGTATTAATTATATCTCTGCTTGTGAAAGGAAAATGATTAAAAGCTTTTCACATGAAATGACTAGTATAAAGAAACCCTTATTCAATTGTGCGATAAAGAGAAATCACCCAACCACCCATGTAACTGGAGTTTGGTTGCAAATCATGTTAAAAAGGTTAAATGTACCTACCCACTGCTGTTGATGAAATTAAATTAAATTATTTACATATATATGTACACAGTCACCATCAAAAAGAATAAATAATAAAGAGTTGCATATTGTTCCTGTACGGAAGAATATGCTAAATGTGTTCTTATCTAGGTGAATGTGCCCAACAAATACACCCCTTGATTGTCAAAATGGTTTGTGAGTGATTAAAGTATAAACCGTCGAATAAATCTTGCATTTGCATCTTCGTGTAGATATTTCCGCCGATAGACGTACGCTCGTGCTGGAAGGAGGAGCCGAAGGTGCTAACGAAGAGCTGTCGTGTGTGAACGTAGCTCAAGACCTGGACCCAAGTCCAGAAGGGCCCAAGGCCAACCTTGCCAGCGAAGGCAAGCCCCGGATCATTAACCCCGTCTTTTAAAATTCTGCATTTATGTTTGCTATGATTGTGCATTTACGTTTCAGGAATTGATTTGAAACCCTAGATGCATGACCCCTAGGTACCTATGCTCTATCACTAGTATGTTAGGTCGATAGCTGCCATGCTATAGGACCGATAGAAGTCGAGTGATATTCGTCACTCGCGAGAATAGGTTCCTAGATAGGAATCATAAGATATCTTAAATGGATCGCTCATGTGGTAAGAGCATGGGATTTGGGCTCCGGTCCAGTGGGCATGTGGGCTAAGCTTTTGAACGTACCAAGCATATGCCGGGAATGGGACCGGTAAGCCTAGTACCTTAATGAGGCGGCACGGGATCCTACCGTTACTACTCTCGAATAATCTCCTTACCGGCTAGCTACCGGAAAGGGTGGTGTATGGTGACTCCGGGTATCTCGCGGGGTATGCCGGATAGCCTGCACTAGGGACTGTAAGATTCGATCCCAACCCGAAGATTTATGGGGACGGCCTGGGGAGTTGTCCTCGCGGGGGCAGCCGACCGTGTGTTTGGGTCTACCTTGCAAGGTTTAAATCAATCGATTGTCGGCCTCTCACCGTTATCCGAGACTGCTTAATCTACTGGCCATGATATCCCATAATGATGAAACCCGAGAAATATGGTTGGATGAATTAATTGCTTGTCCAATCCTTGATTGAAGTAGATGGCCCATTTAGAAATGGTAATCAACTAGAACTTGGGCTAAAAGATTGAAAGTAAGGACCTACTCTTAGTAGCTTTCCAGTAAAAGAAACTCCACCGGCCAAAAGCCTTTCATGTCTAGAGGTTGGTGATGTAGTTATCACCCGACGGTTAAGTCTTGCTGAGTATTAGTATGCTCAGCCTTGCTTTAAAAATGTTGTTGCAGGTGTGCTTGATCAGAAGGGGGACGACAAGTGATGACATCACGGACGGCCTCCTGTGATGTTCACCATTCCGCTAGTTTAAATTATTCCGCTGTATTTTCGAACTCTGAAACTTTATCTTATGCCATGAACAATGGTTTGTAATCAAATGTTTAACTCATGTTGTACTCTGGACTCGCCTTCGCGTGAGTTTTAATGCATGTATCGATCCGCTGTTCGATGTACAAGTGATTTACCGGGCGTTAACCCGGCAACCAACGACAGGATGATACTTTACTATTGCTTAACAACCAAATGGATCGGTCTTAGGCGATAGTACGGTATTTTCCTGGGCGGGTTGTCACACTCGTGCGGGAACTGGGACGCAGCCCGCCTGCAGACTCCAACGAGCTGTTCGACATCGCCACCAGCTTCGCCTCAGGAGAAGAGGCCGTGGGGGCAATCTTCGACGGCAAGAAGGGCAAGCGCCCGGAGGACGCGCCCGCGGAGGGCAGCAAGTCCAGGGAGCCCCACCGCAACGACAAGCGGGGCAAGAAGGGGAAGAAGCCGCGCCGCGAGGCGCGTGCGCAGGGGCGCGACGGCGGCAATGCCGAGGCCCTTGCTGTTGACCCGGCTCGACGGGGCCCTCGACCGGCCCCTCGAGGCCCGGGGGTGTTCGACGACATGCTGAAAAAGCAATGTCCTTACCACAAGACCCCAGTAAACCACACCCTTGAGCAGTGCGACATGCTCAAGAAGTTCTATGGCCGCGCCGCCGCGAAGGAGATAGAGGCCAAGAAAGACGAGGGAGATGGCGACGCCGGCGGCTTCCCCGCCGTGGAAAACGTGTTCCTCATCTTTGGGGGGCCCACCGTCGACATGTCGACCCACCAGCGCAAGAAGGAGCGGCACGAGGTCCTCGCCGCGGAGAAGGCGCCTCCCTCCTTCCTCAACTGGTCGGAGGACGCCATCACCTTCAGCCGGGATGACCACCCGAACCGCGTCCCCAACCCGGGCCGGTGCCGGCCGGTGGTCGACCCCATCATCGGGAACGCCCGGTTCTCGAAGGTCCTCATGGACGGAGGCGGCGGCCTCAACATCCTCTACGCGCATACATTGCGCCCGATGGGGATCGGGGCCCCGGACCGGTGCGGCCCGACACGAAGCCGTTTCATGGCATCGCGCCGGCAAGCGAGTCCATCCCCTCGTGCGCATCGACCTGCCGGTTTGGTTTGGCACCGCGGAGAATTTCCGCAAGGAGATCCTCACCTTCGAGGTAGTGGGGTTCAAGGGAGCCTACCACGCTATACTTGGGCGACCCTGTTACGCCAAATTCATGGCGGTCCCCAACTATACTTACTTGAAGATGAAGATGCCAGGACCAAACGGCGTCATCACCGTCGGCTCGTCCATCGAGCACGCATTCGACTGCGACGTCGAGTGCGTAGAGCACGCAGAGGCGCTAGCGCTAGATGAAGCGCTGGTGACCACCTTGGAGAAGATGGTCAACGACGACCTCGACTCCGCCGCCAAGCACACCGGCACGTTCGAGGCCGTGGAGCAGACCAAGGAGGTCCCCCTCGATCCTTCAGCCCCCGAGGACAAGGCGTTGACGGTCAGCTCCACCCTCGACCCCAAATAGGAAGTGGTGCTCGTCGACTTCCTCTGCGCCAACGCCGACATCTTCGCGTGGAGCCCCTCGGATATGCCAGGCATCCCGAGGGAGGTCGCCGAGCACTCCCTTGACATCCTGCCTCACGCCCGCGCCGTGCAACAACGGCTCCGCCGCTTTGACGAGGAGCGGCGACGGGCAATCGGAGCGGAGCTGCGGAAGCTTCTCGAGGCCGGGTTCATCAAGGAGGTGTTCCACCCAACGTGGCTAGCAAATCCCGCGCTTGTAAAGAAAAAGAATGGGAAATGGCGGATGTATATAGACTACACCAGTCTTAATAAAGCATGTCCTAAAGTTCCTTTTCCTTTGCCACGCATTGATCAAATCGTTGATTCAACGGCTGGGTGTGAATTGCTTTGCTTCCTTGATGCTTACTCCGGGTACCATCAAATAAAGATGAAGGAGTCCGACCAGCTCGCGACTTCGTTCATCACGCCGTTCAGGATGTTCTGCTACGTCACGATGCCATTTGGCCTCCGAAACGCAGGTGCGACGTACCAGCGCTGCATGCAGCATGTCTTCGGAGACCATATCGGGCGGACGGTCGAGGCGTATGTGGATGACATTGTCGTAAAAACCAGGAAGGCGGACGACCTGGTGGGCGACCTCGGCATCGCGTTCGGTTGCCTACGGGCAAATGGGGTCAAATTAAACCCCGAAAAATGTGTCTTTGGAGTGCCGCGAGGCATGCTCCTGGGATACATCGTCTCCCAACGGGGGATCGAGGCCAACCCCGAAAAAGTTGCGGCCCTCGAACGAATGGGTCCAATCCGGGACCTCAAGGGGGTGCAAAAGGTGCTGGGGTGCCTAGCCGCCTTAAGCCGCTTCATCTCGAGGCTCGGCGAGAAGGGCCTGCCCCTCTATCGCCTCCTCAAGAAGCACGAACGCTTCTCCTGGACCGCCGAGGCCCAAGACGCGCTCGACAAGCTAAAGGCATCCTTAGCACGCGCCCCCATCCTCACGCCGCCACGGAACGGCGAGCCCTTGCAGCTCTACGTCGCTGCGACCACCCAGGTGGTCAGCGCTGTGATCGTCGTGGAGCGCACGGAGGAAGGGCATGCTTTACCTGTGCAGCGGCCCGTATACTACGTCAGCGAAGTCCTGTCGGACACCAAGACTCGCTACCCCCAGGTCCAGAAGTTGCTGTACGCGGTGGTCCTTGCGCGGCGCAAGCTCCGCCACTACTTCGAGGCCCACCCCCGTCACGGTGGTCTCCTCTTTCCCGCCGGGGGGAGATCATCCGCAACCCCGACGCCGCAGCAGGGATTGCCAAGTGGTCCGTAGAGCTGATGGGCGAGACGCTCGCCTACGCGCCGCGTAAGGCCATCAAGTCGCAAATCCTGGCGGACTTCGTCGCTGAGTGGACGGATACGCAGCTACCGCCCCCACAGATCCAAGCAGAGTGCTGGAATCTGTTCTTCAATGGCTCAGTCATGAAAACAGGGGCAGGCGCGGGCCTGCTCTTCGTGTCACCCCTAGGGGAGCACATGCGCTACGCAGTGCGCCTCCACTTCCCCGCGTCCAACAATATGGCTGAATACGAGGCCCTCCTCTGTGGCCTCAAAATCGCCATTGAGTTGGGCGTCAAGCGCCTCGACGTGCGGGGGGACTCGCAGCTCGTAATCGATCAAGTCATGAAGAACGCGAGCTGCCATGACGACAAGATGGAGGCCTACTGCAAGGCCGTGCGGGCCCTCGAAGACAAGTTCTATGGCATCGAGCTCAACCATGTGCCCCGCCGGTACAACGAGGAGGCAGATGAACTGGCCAAGATTGCGTCCGGGCGGAACACCGTTCCCCAGAACGTTTTCGCGCGCGACGTCGCTCAACCCTCGGTCGTCTTTGAGCCCCACCCCTCGAGTCACGCTGAACCCTCGGGGGCTCCCTCGAACCCAACGGGTGCGGAACCCATGGACGAGGACCCCTCGAATGAGGCGTACGTGCTCTCCCTCCTCGAGGGCTATGGCGCCTACGAGGATGACGCGATGGACATCGAGCCAGCTCCTGTCAAAACGGACTGGCGCGACAAATACATTGCCTGGATGGCTCGGGGGGAACTCCCTGCGGACCGGGCCGCGGCTAGGCGCATCGCCAGGATGGCCAAGTCCTTCGCCCTCGTTGATGGCGAGCTGTACAAGCGCGCCGCCTCGGGTATCCTGCAGCGGTGCGTGCCCATCCCTGAAGGGCGTGAACTCCTGCGGGACATCCACGCCAGGATCTGCGGCCATCACGCAGCGCCTCGTACCCTCATTGGCAATGCGTTCCGCCAAGGCTTTTACTGGCCCACCGCGGTTGCAGACGCCAGCGAAATCGTACGCACCTGCGAAGGGTGCCAGTTCTACACCCGCAAGTCCAACCTACCCGCCCATGCCCTACAGACCATCCCCGTAACATGGCCATTTGCCGTGTGGGGGCTGGACATCGTTGGGCCCCTGCGGAAGGCGCCCGGGGGCTTCACCCACTTGTTGGTCGCGATCGACAAGTTCTCCAAGTGGGTCGAGGTGCGCCCCATCACGAACCTCAGGGCGGAGCAGGCGGTAACATTCTTCACCGACATCGTCTACCGCTTTGGAGTGCCAAACTCCATCATCACAGACAATGGGTCCCAGTTCACGGGCAGGAAGTTTTTGGAGTTCTGCGACAAATTCCACATCCGCGTGGATTGGGCGGCTGTGGCACACCCACAGACCAACGGCCAAGTAGAGCGTGCCAACGGCATGATCCTACAGGGCCTTAAGCCCCAGAATTTTGACCAGCTCAACAAATCTGGGCGAAAATGGCTCCAAGAACTACCGGCGGTTGTGTGGAGCCTAAGGACCACTCCGAGCAGAGCCACCGGGTTCACCCCGTTTTTCCTAGTCCATGGCGCGGAGGCCGTCCTCCCCACGGACTTAGAATACGGATCGCCCAGGGTTCGAGGCTATGACGAGGATGCTAACCAGCGAGCCCGCGAGGACTCGCTGGACCAGCTGGACGAGGCACGCCTCGTAGCCTTAATGCATTCCGCATGGTATCAACAGTCCCTAAGACGCTACCAAACACGCAAGATACGTCGACGGGACTTCAGTGAAGGGGATTTGGTCCTAAGGCTACGCCAAGACAACCGAGGGCGCCACAAGCTGTCGCCCCCATGGGAGGGACCCTACGTCGTGGTGAAGGTACTCAAGCCCGGCACGTACAAGCTGGCCAACGAGGACGGTGAAGAGCTCACCAACACTTGGAACATCCAACAGCTACGTCGCTTCTACCCTTAGCTAGGATTTCCAAGTATTTTTGTTGTAAAAACCGTACGACCAACCCCAGTTGGTAAACAACTATGTAAATGCTTCAAGTCTAATAAAAAGGGCAACTCGGCTTTCCCCTGAAACCCAAGTTACCCTCGGGGGACTCTTGCGGGGGGCACCCCCCCCCCAAAGTGGTCCCATTTTTCGTGCAAAAACGAAACAACTCACACGCACTAAGTTTGTTTTCTACTTCAACTACGAGCAACGATTCGAACAGGGCGCGGGCGGCCCAGCGGGAGGAGCGTGCGAGCCAGAGATAGCCTACGCCGCGTGGATATGGCCCTTCTCTCTCGCCTCCAACCCAGCAGGCCCCCCACGAAAATCGAACTCCCCTAACTAGAATCTACTCAGGAAGAAGGAGAAACAAAAAGCGTGATAAACAAATGACTTCATTTCAGCAAATGTTTACATCAAAAAACAACTTGTTCATTCACAAAAGGCCACGAGGCCAGAGTACTGATACACATAAAACTGGGCCAAGTGCCCAGCTGTCTTCAGGCAGGTGGAGCGGCAGCGTCAGCGGCGTCCGGGAAGAGGAATTCTTCGAAGGCTTCAGCGAGCGACCCGGCGGCGTCAGCAGCGAGTGCGTCCACGCGCTCCATTGCCACCTCGTCCTCGACACCCTCGGGGACGACGTAACCCTCCGCCAGCGCCTCAAAGTTGACCTCGTAGTGGGATCGTACCACTCCGAGGGCCTTCTGGACGCCAAGACGCAGCGCCCGGCGCACCCGCTCGGTGACGTGGCCGCCAAGGGCATGCAGGCGGCTGGCCAACGAGCTGCCAGCCTGAGCCTCGCCCTCCTCCACGGCTTGGCAGGTCTCGAGGGCCGCATCACGCAGCTCCTGCAGCTCCCGCTCGGAGGAGTTATAAGAAGCCTGCAGTGCCTCGGCCCGCTCAGCTGCGTGCCCCAGAGTGGTGCGCAAGCCAGGAGTCACCAAGACAAGACTGGAATCAGAAAGGGGAGCACGAATTCCCAAACGAAAAACCAACCAAATAGAAGCCAAGCAGCAGCTCACCTTCGACTTGCTTCCTCTCTGTCTCAAAGTCGCGGCGCACGGCCTCGACCGTCAGCTCGAGGCGCTTGACGGTCTCACCCTGCTCCTGGAGGGCCAACTCATTGTTCGCATTTGTGATGTTGAGCACAATGAGCTCACCCTCGGCCTTGGAGAACGCGGTGTTCCGCTCCTCCAGCGACTTCTGCGCCGCCTCGCGAGCGATGCGCTCCTGCTCCAGCGCTGACCAGGCGTCCACGAGGGCGGCTTGCTCCTGCTGGAGCCGCCCCTCGGCTCCTTGGCGGGCGGTGTGCTCTCGCCGGAGCCGCTCCCCCCGGCCGACGGCGAGCGCCGCAACCTTGGCGTCGAGGGCGGCCTTCAAATCATCGGCCTCCTTGGCCCGCTCGCTCCCGGCCCGCGCGCCCGCTCCTCGGCCGGCGGCCGCCGCGCTTGCGCCCCCTCGAGCGACGAGCGGAGCTCCCGGTTCTCACCGCGGACGTTGGCCACCTCCGCCTCCCAGTTGGTGGCCAGCGTCCGCATCTTCTCCAAGTCTGAGCGCGCCCGCCGCGCGCGCCTCATCACGATCGATGAGGGCTGCGCAGACCCGCTCAAGGCTCGAGCGGCGCGCTGGGTCCTGCCTCGAGCTCTCGGGGAGCTCGTCGCGCCACGCCATGGCCCGGTACGCCAGCCAGCTGTCCGGTGTCCTGAGGGCGTCAGCAAGCGCGTCTAAAGCGCTGCACCGCTCCCGGAGCTGGTGGACCTCGGCGTTCACCCGGTCGAAGGCGTCGTACTTGTCATGGGCGCGGCGCTCGAGCTCCTGGCACCCACAAATCAAAACCCATAAGCGCTGCGACACGGAGGCAGCACACAAAAACGAGAGATGGAAGAAGAACGAGCGACCACGCCCTACCTGGAAGACGCGCCATGCAGGGCCGCCATGGACCCGCAGCGCCTCGTTCAGCGCGCGGTTGAGCGTGGCGCCGTGACTCGGAGCTCTCCCCGTAGCTCCTCGCTCCCCCCGGCGTCGGCAAACGCAGGGGGATCGTCGCGCCCCCTCCACCGGGCGGGATGGCCGGCGCGGGAGGACGAGGCCTCGGCGCCGTGTCCTCGGCCCCCCGCCACCATGTGACCCTCGTGCCGCCTCACGAGGGCCCCCTCCTGGGGCTCGTGGGAGCGTGTGGGGAAGCTAGCCCACTGATCCCACCCGGGCGGCGGGGAGTCGTCCGAGACCTCCACCACCTCCGCCTGCAGATCGCCGGTGGGCGCCGGCGCTTGCGCCGCCTCCACCGGCGCCTCCACTTGCGCCTCCGTGGCCGCGGGCGCGACCGACCCGCCCCGCGGCCACCACCTCCGGCCGCACCCCTGCGACCACGGCGCCGCCATGGGTTGCACCCGCTCCGCCTCCTCCGCGGCTGGCGCCACGGACGGCCGCCTCCGTAGCGACGACCTCCGCGGGCCGCGCCTCCGCCACGGCCGCCGCCGCGGCTCGCGTCCCCACAATGGCCGGCGTTGGCCGCTCCCCCGCCGACCGCCGCCGGCCGCGCCGCGGCGGGCCGATCTGCCGGCCGAGGCCTCGAAGCCTCGGCCCGGGCTTTGCGAGCTTTCGCCCGCCGCCGCGTTTGCCCCCGCCCGCGATGCCCTCGATGTGCGACGCCGGGTGGGGACGGATGCGTCCGCCCTCAGCACCTTGGCCGGTGCAAGGGGAGGCACAATTGGCACCACCCTGCGCAAGTGCAAAACAAAGAGTTAGAACGCCTGGACGACACAAAACCAAGCCAAGCGAAAAGCGAAGCCCCTTACCTCGAAGAGGAAAAAGCACGTTTCCTTTTCCTCGAGGCCTCAGCAGATGAGGCCGGCACAGCCGGCGCGCCCGTCGCCGCGCCTCCGCGACGATGCCACCGCGCGCGCGGGCTCCGCCCCCGCGCGCGCGCACGCGCGCGCGCGCGCGCAGCACGGTTGCCACGCGCGCGGTGCGCTCGTCCGCGCGCGCCTCCGCGCGCGCGCGCCGGCGCCTCCGCGGCGCGCGCCCTTGTTGTCGATTGCACGGCGGCGGGCGCCGCCGCGCCCGCCCCGGGCGATGTCGCCCTTGCCGTCGGCGCCGGCTCCGGCGACGGGGGCGCGAGCTCCCACCTATCGAGGGGCCCTCCCCCTCGGCCTCTTCCTCTTCGTCCTCCTCCGAGGACGAGTACTCCCTCGGTCCCCGGGGAGGAGAGCCCCCGGTTCTTCGCGCCGCCGCACTCCGCATTCCGCCGGTCGCGGCGCTCTTGATGTCGCCTCGCGCGCTCCCTCTCGCGCGCCGCTCGCTCCTGCTCCCGCTGCTGCACCGCCCGGCCGAGCGCGCGGGAGTCGGGGGTGAGCGGGACGGACTTCGCGGCGGTAAAGCTCACCAGCTGCATGAGGGAACATCAACGGCGCGTCAGAAGGCATAGGCAACACCAAAAAACTAAAACGGAATCAAGAATCAAACTCACCAGTGGGCCGGTGGGGAGCATCTCGAGGTCCCACGGGGTCCGGTCCGGGTGCGCCGGCACCCGGGTGTCGACGGCGCTCCGCGCCCGGGTGAGCGCATATGGCCGCTCGAGGGGGGTCGGGAGCATCCGCGACCTCGCCAGCGCGATGGGATCCGCCTCCTCTGTCATCTCGAAGATGCAGAGCGGCCTCTCCATCAAGGGCACGACCCGCCGGTGGTGGAGGAAGGCGAGGACGCCCATCGCGGTCAGCCCCTGCTCCGACAGGTACCTCAGGGCGGCCAAAACCGACTCCTGCCGCCGCCGATGCTGGGCCGTGGACACCCCGTAGCCCCAGGAGCTAGGCTTCTCCTTGAACACCCGACCGGTGTAGGGGGGGAGGCCGGGCTCGGCGTTGCGCAGATAGAACCATCCCCACTCCCAGCCGGCGTTGTTCGTCGTCATGGTGCAGGGGATGTAGACGTCCTTGAACTGCGCCCGCAGGGCGAGCGACATCCCGCCGGTGCGCACCGCGCGGCGGGTCCTCGGCTCCGTCGTGGGCTGCGTGAAGAGCTCCGCGCGGAAGAGGTGCACCCAGAGTTCCCAGTTGACTGGGATCCCCAGGTACCCCTCGCAGACGCCCACGAACGTGGCCGCCTGCGAGATCGCGTTGGGCGCGAAGTTGTGCAACTCCACGCCATAGTAGTGGCACAGCGCCTGCATGAAGCGGCTCGCCGGCGCATTAAAGCCTCGCTCGTGGAAGCGCACGAAGCTCACTACATAGCCCTCCGGCGGGTTGGGCGCACGGTCCCCCGCTGGCGGCACTATCCACTCCGCCGGACGTCCGTCCTCGTTGGCCGTCAGCTGGCCGGCGGTGACCAACTCGCCAAGGGCCAGCCGGGTCACCGACGACATCTCCCAGGCGTACGGGTCTAGGATCGTGAGGGGCTGAGGCGGCGCCATGAAGAAGGACCAAAGATGCAAAAGGCGAAGGACAGGAAAGGGAGGAAGAGCTCTAATGGCGGAGCCGCGCGGTGGCAAAGGCGAGACGAAGAAGAAAGCGCGGAGGGCTAAAATGGCGGAGCGTTAAGGTAAAAACCGTCGTTTCCCCTTCCCCTAAGATTTATAAGCCGCGGGCGAGCTCTCCGGAGCGGATGTCTCGCGCGCATTAACTGTAGGGAATCTTTCCTTCTCGCTGGCAAGCGGGCCCCACCACGACCGCAGCAGCCACGTCACCGCAGACGGGCCATCATCACGGTGGAGACTGGCCGGGGCCGTGGCAGGCGGTCACATCCACCTGACCACACCGCCCACTAAGCGCGCGCGCGAGGCCGCAACGCCTAAAAAGGCGCGCCCGCGATGCGAAAACCGCAGCCTCTACTGTGGAGCATTTAATGCCCCGGTCCCTTGTGAAACAAGGAGAACCCTCGAGCGGCACGGACTCCTGGCTCGGGATAAATTAAGCCCTCGAGCAGGTGTAAGCGTGAGAAGGTCGCCCCGAGGCCTGCCTGAAACAAAGTGGGCCTCGTGAGCACCCATGCCACGTAACACCCTCGAGCGGCACGAGCCCCTGGCTCCAAACGATGTCAACCCTCTAAGGGACATTGGCGTGAGAAGGTCGCCACGAGGCCCGCTTGAAACAAAGCGGGCATCGCGAGCACCCATGCCACGCAAAACCCTCGAGCGGTACGAGCCCCTGGCTCTAGACAATATCAACCTTCCAGAGGGGCACGAGCGTGAGAAGGTCGCCCCGAGGCCCGCCTGAAACAAGGCAGGCACCGCGAGCACCCATGCCACGTAGTGCCACTGACCAGCGCCTCAAGGGCTGGCACAACCAGACCCCTCGACGGCCGCGAACGCAAAGACGGGGCTGCCCAGGCGCCGCCCCGCACGGCCCTATTGATCAGAGGTTCGAAGCCTGACCCTCGACGGGTTCAAACAGGCGCCACATATCGCAGAGTCAGGGACGACGAGGGCACGCGCGTTCGAGCCGTTCCACGAGCCCACTGGCTCGAGGGTGCCCCACATGTCGTGTTCGAGAGCCAGCGAGGGCAGCTAGCCGGGGGATCCCACCGAGGGAGAGCTTCCGCGCCCTCGGTCCCTATCGAACGGGACCGAGCCCCACCTAGCAAACCCACGCAAGCGCTTCAATGGACGTGTCTCCAGACCACGCAGCCTACCCTTATCGAACGGGGCATGGGCGTCCACTCGAACCACCCGCTAGCGCCCTCGACGAGGAATCCGCAATTCACGACCCGCTCGATGGGGGTTGCGGAAACCTCACCCTCCGTCCCGCGGAGGGACGGCGAGGGCGCGTAAGAAAACAAGTCGTAAAGCTCCACCCGATCGCCTCGAACGGGCCCAGGCTCGGGGGCTTGACGCACGGCTACACCTCCTTGAAATTGCACCCGCCGGAGACAGTGCCAGCAGCGCGTGCGCCACCGAGGCCGGCTGAGATATCGCCGATGCCGGTTGAAACATGCGCCACGCCCTCTGGTCAGTCCTCACGGTTAACCCCTGCAGAAGCATCCACACTCCTGCAGGGCTTCGGGGGCTAGACCCGCGGGTCCGCTGACGCGGCTCCACGGAAAGCGTTCGCAAGGCAAGGAGGGAAGAACGTCCTATCAGTATGATCCAGCATCTGCGGGAGCCTCAATGGCAAACCCACAGATGCTCGGGGGCTACTGTCGGGGACAGCCCTAGGGGTCCCCTTTAACAACCGGGGAATCCCCACTTAAAACCTGCAACGAAGCAAAACACGCTTAGCCTAACCATGCAGGTGCCTAACCATGCAGGATACGGCCCACGCTGCAAAGGACCTCAACGGCCCACCAAGACAACCCTCTCGAAGATCCCCTCGAGCAGGCTTCACCCCGCTCGAGGATGCATGCCTCCCTCGAGCGGGCTCCGTCCCGTTCGAGGGGGTGCGCTCCCCCCGAGCGGGCTCTGCCCCGATCGAGGGTCCGCTCCCCCTCGAGCAGACTCCGCCTCGCTCGAGGGTCCGCCTCGCCCTCGATCGGAGCCCGCTTCGCTCGAGGGCGCCCTCGCTCGCATGCGCCTGCCCCCGTACACTGGGCATTTATCGCCCTGACACCGGCGTGGCAGCGCCATCATGCGCCCGGGGCTCGCGCCCCGGTGCCGCCACACCAACTCCCCAGGAGGGAGCCCATTCCCATCACTGTGGGAAGGGACTGTGCGGCGCGGCCGGTGTCAGTCCCGTGACGCCGTGCACCTGCGCCAGTACGGCTAACGCGCCGAGCCCTCGAAAGGGGGCCGGCTTCACCATCGATTTGCTTTCTTGTGACCCTACAGGGTTAGGTGGAGGCGCTAGGCCGGAGGAACACCATCCCTGCCGCTGTTACGGCATGGCAGCCGCCCCCGTGCGTGCAGGCGCACGCGCGGCGCTGTAGCAACAACTCCGGTACGGCGGAGCGTATAGGAACGGGACGCCGTTTTACCTACCCCTGTACGCCGTACAGGCCAACGTCAGCAGCTCCCTCGAGCCTACCAGAAAACATCACCGCCATCCGCTGCTCTCCTACCCTCGAACCGCCACTGTTCGGGTACAAGATAGGCCATGATGACCGAATCGCTGCAAGGATCGTCCGGACGGCCGCCCACTCGCAAAGATAGCACGTCGTGTTTCCCCACGTAGCTAGATAGCGCGGCGCGCATGTAATCCGCCTCACCCTTGATCTATAAAAGGGGGGGCGAACCCCCCAGCCGTGGGGGGAGAGGGACGGACCCAGGAGCATACGAGACAGACACAGACAGGAACACACCGCATACCACGTACTCATTCTCCAATTCTCCCACAATATCTTCAGCCACTCCTCCAGGGACTTGGAAGCCACGCTTCCTCTCCCGCCTTGCTTGTAGCAGCCCCACTACAGGCACCCCCGGTGCTAAGTAATATAGTGCCTCGAGCACGCCACTGCTGGATGTACGGCCCCCTCGGCCAGAACCAGGATAAAAACTCTGTGTCACTTGTTACTTAGCATCGACCATTGAGGGATAGACCGCGGCGCTTACTACTGGTTAGTGTCGGGACCATATTCCGCACCGACAGTTAGTACCAAAAGAGCAAAACCAGTGCCGGGCCATTTGCACAAACCAAAGCATCTCTCCTACCAAAGCTACCTTCACGAACACCACCACGGTAACCTCCCTGAGGGAACCACCCTCTCTGCCTGGAGGACCAAAACCACGAAAGAAAGCCCATGGAACGTCCCTCCTCTCCTTCTCAAAGCTACGTCTCCTCCCATCCCCGTAGTGAACTCGAGGGGGAGAACGCCTAGCAACCTGACCACCTGCAAACTCTCCAGCCCAACCACCAGAACCACGGCCTCCAGAATCAACCCTCGCACCTGCACGAGCACGAAACCCAAACTGCCGCCTGTCCAGGCCTGCACCAGTCTGATCGGTGCCCCATACCGGTCTGACCGGTGTGACCTGGGCAGCAGCACCTCCAATAGCCTTCCGCTCTCCCCAAGCCCGAACTGTCCTCACACTCGCCTTGGCCCTGGGCATCTGCACACGAGGCTCAAGTACACCATTGGAAAGGTGGTACTTGTCCTTGTTAGCCCACTCCTTCGCCATTCTCTCCTCTCGCTTCCTGTTAAAGCAAAACTCATCCTTATGGCCATCTCTCCCACAATAGCCACAATAGAACCTCACAAGCTTAGGCTTAGGCTTGGGATGTGGCTGCTCACTAGGTTTCTCTCCACTTAACTCCTCCACCGGATTCCCTTCACTAGCCTTCCCACTTTCCTTCCCAAAGAACACTTTCCCCGAAGTGCTCACAAACTTGATAGGCTTTTGGAGATCATTTGTGGGTGTAGGAAACACGGGTGGAGCTGGGGTTGTGTCTAGTCGGTTCCTAAGATGGTTAGGTTTTGGGGGGAAATCATTTTTGTGGTGGGTTTTTGGTGGCTCTGGGATATTCTCTCCACTTCCCTCACCAACCTTGTTTTCCCCAAGTACCTCACCATCCCGCCTCTTAAATGCCTCGATCATCATCCTCAACTGAGGCTCATGACCAAACAACCAACCCATCAACTTCCTCAGCTCATCATTCTCATCCTGCAAACGATCAACATAATGTGAAAGTTCCAGATTTTTCAAAGCATGCATTTCACAGGTAGAGCATGATGTAGGCATGGGTTCTTTCAGCTTAGCCTCAAGAGAACTAGTGTAAGCATGCATCTCATCAATCTTAGCATGCAAAACAGGGCAATAAGTGCAAGCACCTAACAAAGCAGGTCTAGACTTAAGCTCAGCCACTTCAACCCTAAGCACATCTAGTTCCTCACACTTGGAGGCATGCTTCTCCTTAAACAAAGCAAGATCAGCAAGAAATATGGAGCAATCAGCACAATCAACCTCATCCGAAACAACAGGGCTAGCCTTAAGGGAATCAATCTCAAGCTTGCTATCGAGCACCTGTGTCTCTAGCTCAGCCACTCTAGTCCTAGCATCCTCGAGTGAAGCCCTAAGCTCTTTTCTCATTTTCTTGGCCTCTCTAAGCATGTCATCACGGTTATCAAGCAAAGTGCCAAGCCTCTCATTCTCCTGGCGCAAGAAGGGAAGTTCATCACGCACCTCGTCGTCGGAATCGGAGTCCGAGTCGCTCTGTGTGCTCTTCTTGCTGCCGGAGCTCAGCGCCATGGTGCAGAAGCCGTCTCTCGCGAAGCAGCTCAGCCCGCTCAGGTTCTTGGATGACTTCTTGCTCTTGCGACGATCACCTTCATCCTCACTGCTGCTCGAGCTCGAGGTGGGGTACGCGGAACTGGAGTCGACGTCGCTCGCTCCAACCATCGCTCGGGCCTTGCCTCGGCTCTCCTTCTTCCTCGATCGTCGCTCGTCCTTGTACTTGTTCTTGTGCTTGCTCTTGTGGTCGCGCCTCGACCGGTACTTGTCATCGTTCCTCGGCTTGTGCTTGTAGCCGTCCTTGTTCTCGACCTTCTCCGGGCAGTCGGCGACGAAGTGTCCCAGCTTGTCGCACTGGAAGCATGTCCTCGTGTTCCTCCTCATGTTCACTCGGTTCTCGTGCAGCCTCTCGAACCGCCTCGTCAGGAGCGCCAGCTTGTCCTCTCCAAGCACATCGAACTCCTCATCTGGCATAGACATCTAAGAGGAAAAAGAGAACATCCTGGTGGATGGGTTAGTGTTAGCCTTTCCTTTCGAACCACCAACGAGGGCAAGACTATGGGAATCAGTCGGTCCCTCAAGCTTGGCAGTCATGCCCCTATCCACCTCAGTTGACTTGAGCTTCGAGAACAGCTCGTTCACTGTCAAAGTGTCATACTTCTCTGACTCCACAATGGCCTCGAACTTTCCACCCCAAATTGTACGATCCAAAGAGTGTAAGAGCTTGACCGCTCTATCATGATCATCATACGGGAGCACGTCCACATTGGCCCTCATGTTGTTCACAACCACCGTGAACCTCTGAAACAAGGCATCGATGGACTCACCGGGGAGATGAGTGAAGTTCTCGTACTCTCTCCGGTAGGTCGCATACATCCGTGCCTGAACCTGGGCATTCCCAACATGAGCCTCCTTCAGCACCAACCAAATTCTACAAGCCAAGTGCTCGGTGTGCACCCGATCGAACTCGGCCGACACAAAGCACGAAACAAGTAGTCGACCACCTTATTGTTGGCGTCGAATCGTCCCTCGATCCCGGAGCGAGGAAGTCCATCTACCGGACATAGCCTCGTGTCCACCGTGACATCCCAAAGGATCTGACCCTTTCCGCGGAGAAACGCACCCATCCGCTTGCTCCACATCTGGTAGTTCTTGCCATCGAAGTGTGGAGGACCCGAACCTCGTTTCTGGTACGCCATCCTTGGATCTTAGACTGGTTAGAGTCAATAAAGAATCGAACCGGCTCTGATACCACTTGAAGGACCGATACGGCGAACATCCACGTAGGCTTCGACATTCTTGTTGAGCTGTCTCTTGAAGCAGGCCTGGATAGCTCGCTGGTAGGTAGCGCCGGCGTACTTCAACCCGAAGGACATGGTCGTGTAGCAGTACGTGTCAAACGGCGTGATGAACGCGGTCTTCTCCTGGTCTTCTTCCTTGATTGCGATCTGGTGGTACCCGGAGTACCAGTCGAGGAAGTAGAGCAGGTCGCAGCCCGCCATTGAGTCAATGACTTGGTCTATCCGCGGCAACCCGAAGGGGTCCTTGGGGCAGTGCTTGTTGAGGTCGGTGTAGTCGACGCACATCCTCCACTCGTTTGAGTTCTTCTTGCGGACGAGGACGGCGTTGGCGAGCCACTCAGGATGGAAGACTTCTCTGATGAAGCCAGCCGCGAGTAGTTTGGCGAGTTCCTTCTTGATGGCATCCCGTCTGTCGTCGGCAAAGCGGCGGAGGTATTGTTGCTTCGGGGTAGCTTTAGGGTCGACGTTGAGTGAGTGCTCGATCAGATTTCTGGGCACCCCTGGCATGTCCACTGGTTTCCACGTGAAGATGTCTCGGTTAGCCCGAAGGAAGCTGACGAGCGCGTCTTCCTATTTCGGGTCGAGGCCCGCCCCGATGGTGGTGGCCTTGCTGCTGTCGCCTGTTCCGAGATCAATTGTCTTGACTTGAACCTCCTCAGCGGGCTGAGGCTTGTTGGCGTTGTCCGACTTCTCTGGGATGTCGAGTTCGCTTGGGGCAAGCTTCTTGGATGCAGCGTTGAAGGACCGATACGGCGAACCAGAGAGGGGGGGAGTGAATGGGAGCCGATAAAAATTCTTCTCGAAGCAGATGAAAACTCCAACAAGATGAACACGGCTTCCAACACACGTCTCCGACTCACTACCCAAATTGGCCAAGCCCACACAACCACTGGAGTGCCACTGGACCTAGGAACCAACACACAACCTTCCGACCCGAGAACGCAGCGGAAAACCAAACCTCGAGTCACAGACCAACACCAGTCAGACCGGTGAGCACCACCAGTCAGACCGGTCCCTACTGGTGAGAGTTGGCAACTTCCACCAAGTGGCTTCACACCGGTCAAGGCGGTGTAGCACACCGGTCAGACCGGTCCAAGCCTGAAAGCCCCCAAATCACCAAACAGGCCAACCGACCACCAAACTGACCCAAACTCGAAACAGCAGTAACACAGGACAACAGCGACCACACCCAGACGTTCACCCGAGCAAAAACCCACCGAGGGTTGCACCGGTCAGACCGGTCAAGAGCATCGGTCAGACCGGTGTAGCCTGGGCAGCTCGGGATGAACAGCACCCGCGGGTCAACTCCCCCAAAACCAAACCCTGATCTCCCGAATCGCTCCACGGACTTGAAAAAGACTTTGGGGATATTAGGAACACCTCATGAGGAGTCCATAGGCAAGTTTAATCCCACCAAAACTTGTCCAAGAAGGAGGAATCGAAGAAATCCCGCCAAGAACACCACAAACCCTAGAACTCGGAAAACCCCAAAATCGAGCCCCTTTACTCACGGATTTGGGAGGGGGATCACAGCCCAAAGAACCACCAAGGGTTCCCACAAATTTCCCCCATCCCCCAAGAGAAAGGTCCCAAAAATAACCCAAATAAAACACCAAGAGAGAGCTCCGAAATCACCACCAAGAACAACCGGGAACAACACATCCAAACCTTGAGGAACCACGCCGAATCATCTATACATGCAACAAAGGTTCATACAAGGTCTAGCTTGCCGCCCGATCATCCAACCCTCTCACAAGATATCACCATGAAGCTCTCAAGCTAGTCCTATGGAAATCCTAAGGAAAATAGGAAGGAAAAATAGGAAAACAAATGAGCTAGGGTTCCAAGAGTTGGCTGCCATCCTCTCACCTCTTGGGTTATATGGAGGCAACCGAAAGTCTAAAATACCCTTCTCTAACAACTAGGGATACAAGCCCCTCAAGAGCGGTTTTGGAAGACTTGAAGCTTTCTCCATCGGACGGATGCCCGGCGACCGCAACCTGCTTAGCCTCGACGCAAGCCTTGGATCCCGACGCGTGTCCTCCGCTTCGAAGATTCCGGACTGCGTCGTCGCACACCGGTCAGACCGGTACCCACCGGTCAGACCGGTCTGGCACTGCTGCAGCACCGTCTTCGGTTCTTCGGTCTTGGCTTTGTGGATCAACCAAGGAACCCAGTGGTTTTCTGGTGAACCACCGGAAACCCCGCGAACTCGGTGTAGCCTCCGCCAATCTCCACTCATGACTCGGCTCCCACGTAGTCCCGGCTCGACCTTGGTTTTGAGGCTCAACCAAGAAACCATCCATGACTTCATCTTGCTGTTCATGCCACCATGCGGCCCGCACTTGACCCCGCTGGCCACCGGGTCCCTCGAACGAAGCCTACTTGTCTTCTCCACACCTGGAGGCCTCACCGGCGACGACCTTTTCGCGCTTGTTGTTCACCTGCACCAACACCAGTCAAGCCGCAACCTGCACCTGCAATACTTAGCCAAGAATCAGTCCACACAACGTTGTCAATCACTCATCACATAAGGAAGCGACCATCCACCGGTCCTTGGACCACACATGGTCCTCAAGCGTAGATCTCCATCATTGTGTTGGGTAGTTAATTCGTGGCTGCGAGTTCCACAGCTTCTGTGTCGCAGTCGAAGGATATCTTCAAGTCCCCTTGCAATGAGAGTACACCGGCCGGGCATCTTGAGTACGAAGTACGTGTAGTGAGGTACCGCCATGAACTTGGCGATAGCTGGTCTGCCGAGGATGGCAAGGTAGGAAGTCTCGAAGTCCGTGACTTCGAACTTGATGTACTCGGTGCGGTAGTTTTCCCTTGTCTCCCCAAAGGTAACTGGCAGGACCACTGAGCCCAGTGGGATAGCCGCGTTCGCGGGGATGATGCTGTAGAAAGGAGAGGTGCTCTTGGTGAGCATGTGGGTGATGTCGAGCTTCATCTTCTTCAAGGTCTTGGTGAAAAGGACATTGAGCCCGCTTCCACCGTCGATGAGGACCTTGTTGAGTCTGGAGCCCGCGACTACCGGCTTCAGGACGAGTGGAAACCGTCCTGGTTCAGAGAAACATATCCATTGATCCACGCGGGAGAAGGTAATGGGTACCTCCGACCACCGGAGAGGGGTCGGGACCGCTGGTTCAATGCTCAGGACTTCTCGTCGGGTGGCCTTCTGAGCCCGTCGGTTGGGTAGTCCGCCGAAGAGGACGTTCACCGTCTTGTCGGGTTCCTGGAAGTCACTGTTGCCCTCGTCGGCCTTCTTCTTGCCTTTCTTGTCGTGAGGGTGTCGTGGCTCTGGAGTATCATTGAGTGCTCACCGGAGTTGGTAGCATTGCTCGGTGGTGTGGTTGCCGTTCAGATGCCACGGGCACTTCTCTTTCAGCAAGTCTTTGAAGCCGCCAGAGGTCTTCTTCGAGTTGTCTTTCGCAGGGCGCTGGATAGTCGCGACAGTGTTGTCTGGCTTGCGCTTGCGATTGGGACCTGGGTAATTGTTGCTGCGACCGCCTTGGTTCCTGTTGTTGTTCCTTTTTCCGCCCGTGTTCTGCTTGCTCTTGCCACGGATGGCGTCGTACTTGGCGTTAGCCTTATCTTCTTCATCAGCCCAGGAGGTGATCATGTCCTTGAGGTGGGTGATGGAGCTCGGGCGGCGACGACCGAAGTCTTCGAAGGTGCGACGGTGGTAGATACCGTCTTGGAAGAGGTCAATGACCTCCTTGTCGGTGACGTCGACTACGGTGGCGCGCTTCTCGAAGAAGCGCCGCATGTACTTGCGAAGGGTCTCGCCTTGTTCCTGCTTGACCATTGCCAGGTCCATGCGAGTACCCGAGCGGTCCATGGCGCCCCCGAAGTTGCTGGTGAACTGTTCCTTGAGATGGTCCCACTTGTCGATCGAGTACTTCTCAAGTGACTCGAGCCATGTAAGCGGGGCTTGATCCAAGCAGAAGGGGAAGTAGAGACATTTCGTGTCGTTATTGCCACCAGCGTTTTCGATGGAGAGGGCGTAGCATCTGAGCCATTGTACTGGATCTTGCTTCGCGTCGTACTTGGTGATCCCCAGAGGTTTTAATTTTTCCGAGAGAAGTAGGTTGCGAAGCCGTGCAGAGAAGGCGGGGAAGCCATCGTTGTCGCCTGCCGTGGAGGACTTCTTGCGTCGTAATTCTTCGATTTTTCGGCGAGCGTCGAAGCCGCCACGTGAAGCGCCGGAGGCGTGGCTGATCGCGTGGCCTCGGCTGCCGTGGTCGCCTCCACCCCCGGCTCTCCTGTCAGCCCCGTGGTTGGAGCTCCCGCCGTCACTGCCTCCGCCGCCAAGGTCGCGGTGAGGGATAATCTCACGGTTGTCGCCGGCGCCGCCGGCGCTGTTGCCGCCATGAGAGGGTCCACCAGCCGATACCCAGGTATGGTTGGGGTTAGCCGGTAGCTCCCCTCGAGTACGGTTGTGACCGATATCCGCACTGCGACTTGTGGCTTCGTTGTCTTGCTGGCGATTCCTGACGGGTGGCAGTTGAGTGACTCTGTTGTCAACTCGCATGAACTAGGCGTCCTCCGCGAGCTTGGCGGTGACTTCTCCCGCACGCATCCCCTGAGCCTGACGTGCTATCGTGGTGATAGACATGAGGCATTGCTCTGGGGTAGTGTGCACTCGGCTTTCAACTTGGTCAAGGGCCTCCGCGAGGTTCCGGATGGGTAGGGACTCGCGAAGATGCCGGCGCCATTCGTTACGCTTTTTGTTGTGTTCACGTCGGGCGTCCCTGTTGGCATTGGTCTCGTCTGCAGGTGCATTGGCAGAAAACTCGTCTACTGAGATATCCTCGAGATATCGGTCAGGGACTGTCCCTGAGGGTCCCGGCGTCTCGTTGGTAGTCATGAACACTTGCCGATCAGGAGAGCCGAGGCTTGAGTAGCTAGTCGCCACCTCTATTGGAGTGTGCTCCTTAGTTGGAGCTAGCGGAGTCCCCTCCTGGAAGGGAAGTGAGTCGAGGTAGGCGACACAGCGTGAGTTCTCGTCTGTCAGGTCTGCGGGCTTGCGGTCTAGCCAGTAGACGAATCTGGCGGTGGGTGTAGATGTTATAACCAGGCCGGATGCAGGTCCTGACAGCGGTTGCTCAGTCGTGTAGGTCTCGGACTCGGGCTCGTCCGGGTCCACCCCGAAGTTGAACTCGTAGGAGGAGTCCGATTAGTAGCCAGAGATGGGTTGGAGTCCGAGTCGTACTCGGAGGCGATCTCTTTCCCAACCCGGCGTGCGGAGAGAGCCTTCGCATGGGCCTTGCTAGCGATGCAGAGGCCGTATGGGAAGTGCTCATGGAGTGGGGAGTCCGCACACGATGGCTCGATAGCCGGCTCGCATGCGATGGCCCACGGTGACGTCGAGTTCGATTTGGAGTCGGATCCAAGCTCGAAGTCCGCGTGCTGGTTATAGAGCGAAATTTCGCCGAATTTTCCAGCGAGATCGCCCGTGACTACTTCGGGAAGCGTCACGAGCCCGGTCATCGGGTTGGGCGGCATGGTGAGGCGGCGCTGGAAGGATCCGGCGCCGTCAGTAGTGCAGACCCAGGAACCAAAGACGAAGGTGTCACCGCGGTTGAAGGCGACGGTTGGCTTGATAAAGATTGACACCGTCGAGTTTGCCATATGATCTTCGGCGAGATCCCCTACCTGGCGCGCCAGCTGTCGGTGTTTTAGACCGACAACCTACCAAGGGGAGTACCCGAGGTAGATGAATATGTCCTCGCCGAGATCGGTAACTCGAAGGAAGAGACACGTGGCACACAATTTAGATAGGTTCGGGCCACGAGGTGCGTAATACCCTACGTCCTGTATGTTGCGTAGCTCTGGATTGATTGGATGTGATTACAAGATGATGCGTAATGAGAGAGAAGGGTGCCTTCCTCGCCTTATATAGTCTGGGAGGCAGGGTTATAGGTTGGTTTAGGGGGAGAGTACTAGTCGAGTACGTCTAGGAGTCCTCTACACAATACAAGGCATGTATAGCTTCCTATCCGAGTACTTCTCCACCGTAGTCCTTGCGCCTCACGCCATTAGGTGCCGTGTGGCACAAGCCGGGTACTCCCAGGGGCCCACCGAGTAGTCGGTCCTGGTACCCACCGAGGTAGTGGGCCCAGGGAGGTCCATACGACACATACACCATGTCAGTACCTTGCTTCAGTGTAAGTAACTCTTTTATCTTTCTGTCCATGAGACCCTTAGGAATATGATATTTCTTAAAGGCCCTCTTGAATTCAGCCCATGTGACTTGATGTCCCTTTGGAATCATGGACTTATAATGCTCCCACCACAGAAGCGCTGCACCACGGAGCTATAAGGCAACGAAGCTGGCCTTACACTCTTTGGTGCATGGCAGGACAAACACTGAGAACTTTGCCTCAATGGCCTTGATCCACGCATCCGCAGCTAGACGTTCCTTGGCCTCCTCAAACGTCGGGGGCTTCATGGTATAGAAATGCTCATACTTGGTGACCCAAGGATGGCCATAAAGATTCTCCCCACGGGGATTGTGCTATAGCTGCTGGGCGATCTACTGCTGCATCTGCAAGAGCTGTCGTATCACCTCAGTTTGGGTGGCGATGAATTTATCCTGAATGGTCATGTTGGGAGGAGATGGCGGAGCGTCACTCCCACTTGCACCAAAACCGTTGGGGAAGTGCGTGTCGGTCCCACCATCTGAAATTCATTGAGTTTAATTAGTCACATATTCTCAAGCTTGCTTACATTAACCACAAGAAGAATAAGCAAAACGAAAACTCATAAACATCATTTCTTCGGAAACCGGACAACGCAACTGAGTTGTTGAAAAATTTGTAACTCTCTGCCCCTTCAAAGTAAAATTCTCATTTTTGGTCAGCAAGTGCAAAATTTCGTAAGCTCCAACATTGGTATTCAACTCGGGGTCAAATTCCAACATCATGCCCGAAAAATTCCGTAACCGAAGTTCTGACTAGTCGTTTTTACTGTAGGCCGAAGTGCACAATTTTTGCCATAATTCTCGGTACGCTTATGCAAACATGACGAATTTTGGTGAGCATGATCTGCACAATATTCCACACAACTTTGAAATTCAACGCACGGTGAAATTTTGATCACGACAACCCTAATTCATTCATCGAAAACATCATCACAAAGGTGTTCATCCAAGTATTACATGATGCGACGTTTTTGGATCACCTAGCACACTATTTACATACATACACAGATTACACATACTCTCCGAGGAGCCTAAACCCTCCCACAAAAGCTAGCTGAAAAGGCTAAACCAAGAGTACATGATTTTTCCCTAGAACAACTAGACAAGCTAGTTGCCCGCAGAGGAGCCAGCACTAGTCTGAGGAGAAGCGGGTGGCGGACCGTCGACACTGTCCTCACTCAAGTCTGAAGCTCCCTGTAGTTCGTCCGGAGCGGTGGAACGATTGGCGGCTGCTGCCCCTGGTGTGACATCGCCTGCCACACCTCGACCTCTACCTCCAAGTCGCGACCTGGTTCTGCATCTCCGCCACGTTCTGCACCAAGGCAAAATGCTGAGCCTCAGTGTGAGCTAGCTGCAACTGCAGCATATTGATCACGTGGTCCCTGGCGTACAGCTGCTCTATGTACTCGCCACGTTCCTGGTGCCATGGAGTGCAACAATCTCCTGCTGGAGGTGAGCGCTAGTCTGCCGCTCAAACTGAAGGTCAAGAGAGAGGATATCCCTCATAGCCGTGGAGTCCATCAGCACAAAAGAGAGCATGCTCTGAGTAAAGAGACGGAACACCTGCATATTGTAAACCGCCTCCAACAACCTCAGAAGCTAGCGCACAGTGACTTCTAGAGGGTCAGCCGTGAGTAACACGTTAGTGAGTGACATACGCTACGCCAAGACAGGTCAAGTGGGTCTATGGCCGGGAACAACCCCAGCGCGGTGAGCATCACCTCGTCCAGATGTTGCTCACAAAAGGTGTGTAGGATCCGCATGGCCGCGGACTCGACCGACTCAACGCCACGGTGAGTAAAGAACACCATGCTCAAATCCACCCACTCCGGGTGCTCTGGGTGTGGTGGCACGATCGCGGTCGTGCGGGCGTAGGGGACCCCCTGGTCCCAGAAGGAGACCACCTCATACAATGGCGGTGTAGTGTAGCCGACTTCACTGAGAGTCTCCCACAAAATGCGGGGAAAACCCTCCCAGTGGAGGCCGTTGGTATGAATTGTACCGTCCGCGTCGATCTCGTAGTGCGGTGGCTACGCCATCTGTACAAAATTGGAACTACATGTTAGACCTCGAATCGATTATAACATGAATAAGGGCGTAAAATTCTGGCAGGTATGAACAAAAATTCATAACATAAAATCCAGAGCCCCAAAATTTCCCAATTTCCTACAGCAACTCAGTCACATATTTATGCACATTTTTGGTATTCAAAGGTAGATCTGGATTGGATGGGAACATGCTCGAGAAATTCCATTTTCAGAGGAAGGTTACCCAGAAAAACAGCAGGACAGAGACTTACTAAACTGATCATAACTCCAGATTGAAAATTCCTAAAATCATGAGAAATTCAAAGAAGATGCTAAATTTGATAATAAACAACTTTTATAAAGGATGACTAGTCAGATTCCTCACAGATTTGGCTCTAAAAATTATGAACTGACAGCAACAAAATCTGACAGAAACTACCTAAGATCAAAATGACAGGATAACCTTATCACCCTAGGAAGCATAACACAAACATGCAACAACAATTTTTAGGTTCGATAAGATTTTAATCATGATGCACACGTCTTAAATGACCTCACACACATGGATCACAAAAGACATAGTTAGTGCCGGTGGCAAGCTTATAATCGACTCTCCCTACAATAACTAGTCGGGTCTACTCGTCGTTTAGCGATCTCACCAACGTGGTTAGTGTGCCTACAGAAAAGAACCTTCCATGCCAGCACGTCACGGAAGCGTCCCCGTACATTACCGTTCACTATAGAAATGGTATCCATGCATCAAGCCACTGCATGGACAACGTCCAACCTCAGACACCCTCCGTTTGAATTGAGTGTATCCTTGCCTCGCATATTCGTCATGCGGAATGCACACGTATGGCAAAACATGACGACATCACAACCCATGACATGCTCATTTTGAATAGAGAATGTCATCCTTCGTATGTCTCTCATACGGAAAGCACACGTATAAGACACGTGAGCAACCAGACGAGAAGATGGGATCCGTGGAATAGATCACTCCATCAACCCTTGCATCCCCGTGATGCAGCACAACACATGTATAAGACACGTGGCTTCATCTAGTTTGGTTGTGCAAGAAAGTAAGTCTGAGATATGGTAAAGTGCTGGAAGTTAGCAAAATAAACCATACATTCTTATGCAACCTTAAAGAACACAAAATTCCCTCTAGGGCTTCTCGATCTAGATCATTCCTTAACGATCCAATGTGTTTTCAAAATCCAAACAATCTTGGCAAGTTTTATTGTAAATCATGTGATTAGGATTGATCTAATCACTCTGGTGTATACAGATGCTCTGATGCCAATTGTGACAACCCCATCTGAGATAAAAAATTATGTACTATCGCCTAAACCACTCCTTTTGGTCATTAAGTGACAATAAAGAATCTTCTCGTTCAGTGTTGCCGGGTCATAGCTCGGTAAATCACTTGAAACACACACAGAGGATCGAAACGTATACATTAAACTCCCACGAAGGAGAGTCTAGAGTGCCTTACAAATTAAAGTAATTCTTCCCGTCAGGGTCCATTATTACAAACCATGGTTCTTGACAAGAAAGTAAATGGTTCAGAGTTTATTAAAACAGCAGAATAAACTAAATGACACGATAAGCATCATAGGAGGCCGTCCATGATGCAATCACTCGTCATCATCCACCCATTCCAGCTCCCAGCCGGGTGGAATTTCTCCAGGACACACATATCATGCATTACCTGGAAACAACATTTAAATAACAAGGTTGAGTATACTAATACTCAGCAAGGCTTACCCGTTCAAAATAAAAGACTTTACCTCTTTTCATGCAAGGCTTTTGGCTAGTGGGTTTGTTTGCCAAAAAGCTACTAAGTAGTGAATCCTTACTTTCACATTTTAGCTCAAGTTCTAGTAGAAGTAATCATTATTAGATAAGCAACTATTGCAATTGTGAGTTGTACAATACAATTAATCAAATAATAATATTCACAAAGTTCCATCATGTAGGGATATCATGGCCAGTAGATTAAGTAGTCTCAGATAACGGTGAGAGGCCGACAATCGATTGATTTAAACCTTGCAAGGTAGACCTAAACACACGGGAGGTGCCCTCACTAAGAGTTCACCAACTAGGCGGTTCCCGTCATTCTTGGGTTTAGAAATAATAGCTCACAGTCTTAAGTACAAGGTTTATCTAGGCTACGCCACCAAGGTCACCCAGCCTCACGCATGCACTCAAGTGGCGAGCCCGGGGCCGCAACCCTAAGATTAGTGATAGTAAAATCCTGTACTGCCTCATTTAGGTACCAGGCTTACCATACCCATTTCCGACAAGTGCTTAGTACGTTCAAACACTTAACCAACGAAGCCACTGGACCGGAGCCCAAATCCCATGCTCTTACCACATGAGCAATCTATTAATAAATATGGTGATTCCATAAAGGAGATCATATTCTCGCGAGTGACGAACATCACTCGACCTGTACCAGATCCTTAGAGCATAGCAACTAGCGACCTAGCATGCTAGTAAAAGACCATAGGTACTTAGGGATCATTCAACTAGGGTTTCAATTCAACTCATGAACGCAAATGCACATAGATAAGCAAAGGTAAATTCAGAAGCTTAAAAGAAACACATAGGTTAATGTCGAAACTGGGGCTTGCCTTCGTCAGCACAAGTAGTCACACAAACTTTCGGACTTTGGTTCGAGTCTTGATCTACGGACATGTAGTGTACGTCTCCTCCTGCTCCCTCGTCCTCGTCAGCCGGCACGAGCGTGTAGCTACCGTCGGGAACTTCTACACGGAGGATGCATATGCAATAATTAGCGACGAATTTAATTTAATTTAAACAAAACAGCAACACATGACAACAAGAAACACATGGTTGACCATATTCACCTTGACAAAATATATTAATCACTTTCACTTTTAATGAATATTGTGAAGGGATTTATTTATTCTTCCTTTTATAGTGATTGTGTACATATTTAACTAATCAATTTATTTATTTGCACAAACAGCAAGGAGGTGGTTTTCAACTCTGAATTCATTTTCCCAACACATCCATAGGGTTCAAAAAGATAAAAAGGATGATTTTCCAATTAAACTTATTATTATAAATGGCGTCTCCACTTTTATTCATCAAAATATTTTATAAAAACCATTGATGATGCTCACTAAGCTCACTAATTCAACTCATAGCCACTGAAGAGCAAGCACACATATAGGAGTTATGAAAATAATTATTACCACAACATACCATTTCTAGCTACCAAAAATGAGATAAATGCACACAAAAATAAATATATCACTTCTGGAGCCAAACTTTCTACTACACCATATCTGATCTAAAATAAGGCTAGGAAACCAATAAACACATCAATGGCTATTTTAGATCTTGAACTAAGCATTTATAATTAAAAACAAGCATAAATCAGGAATAAATATTTCTATCAGTCCAAAAATCATGATTACTCCAGGTGAGGTGCATCTAGGCATTTCATGACTATTCACAGAAGTTGAGCTCAGAAATCTATTTAAGTTTTTCTACAAAAATCATTAAGGCAGAAATAGCATAAATACAAGATAAATCATAATAAAAGATTTACTGTGTAACTTTGTGCCAATTTGTGTACCGAGCCTACACATGCCATTTCTCACAACATATCTAAAAAATCAGCTCATGATCACATGTAGATTTTAAACTACAACAAAAGTGGTTTAAACTGATTTCAAATTTTCATGCAAAAACTATAACTCAAAAGTATATACATGCTTTAGAAAATATGTAGGTCTGTTCACAAGGAAGACAAAAAAATTTGTTTTGCATTTTACGATTTTTCTGTGATTTTATATGATTTTTCCAATTCACTAGACTTAGCTGAAAGAAAACTAAGATGAAGATCATTACAAATTAGTCCTTATTTCACAGAAAGGACCCTAGAAATCACAACCATGCCCCTACAGGGGCGGGTGAGTTCTCCGGTAGCGATGCACGGCCGGGCGAGGCAAACAAATGAGAGAGATGTGCGATTGAGCTTACGGTGAGTCGATTGGTGGCGGTGGTGTGACTGGAAGTGGCTCCGACGAGCGGCGGCGGCGGCGAGGTCTACTTGGACTCCCGCGAAATGTCGGGGCGAGATAGACCATGTGTGGGTGTGGAAGCTCAGTTGGGTGCTAGGGAGGAGCTATAAGCGGTTTGTGGGCCACGGGCGTGAGAGGATGGAGGTTTTCACCAGCGGTGGCAATGGCGAACGGTGGCAGAAGGAGAAGCTCGCACAGGGAAGAAGGGGGAGGGGGTTTTATAGTCGGCGAGGCGTGGAGAGGCGGTTCGCCTGACTCTCGTCGTCTACAAGGGGTCACGGCATGGGAGAAGGGCGGTGGAATCGTGGAAAGGCACCACCGGCCAATGGAGGCCTCGGCGTGCGGGCGCCGGCGTGTGCGGGCGCGGCGCGTGTCACCGGCCTATGGCCAGGTGCGCGTCATGCCCCTTAGGCACACAATGCCCACGACGACGGCCTCGGATTGGTTGTACTTGGGGTGCCTCGACATGCGCGCTCGGGTACGGAGGCTGGCGCGGCTCGGCGCGACGTCGCGCGTGGCGCGTGTCCCAGCTCCCAAGATTTCAAAGTACCACTGGTTGACTCGATTTTTCTCCAAATTTCTCAACTGAACTTCCATGAGTGACAAATAGGAAAGTTGTAGATCTAGCATCCCTCTACAACTTTTGTAAAGGCTGACGTAGGTTTTAGTCAATAGATTTAGCATGAACTGATGCGCAACTTAGGGATTTTCTCGGTGCCGACCAACAGTAGCTCTGAGCGTTGACCGAACTGTTTCACCCATTTGTGCTTTGAATTTGCAAAGCCACTGAACATGAAAGTTGTGTGCCTCGACATATTGCACAACTTTTACATTGGGAGAAATTGAAGTGTTTAGGTGAATTTTGGAGAACGCGGCAAAAGTCCTAGAAGAGCTAGAGAGGTCAAGTGGTTGACTAGGGTTTTGGGCTAGGGTTTGACCAAGTGTTGACCATGGATAGCTAAAGACTTGATTAAGGTGATCATTAGCACTAGTTGACCCTAAGCAAAAACACGAGGTGTTACACACCATGCCCCGATGGACCCCCACCGGGGGCAGGGCTGGCAAAGGGCGTGGCGGAGCAGGTTAAGCTATGATTTCCCGCTTCGTCTGCCGCTTTCTGCTCTAGAGAGCGTTAAAACTTGTTGCTTCGCAGGGGAAGCTCTTTTTTCCACCCCTTTGACACATCTGTGTCAAAACAACTCCTTAAGCTGTACCAAAGGGACCCTAAAGCCGAACGGAGGGAGTATTTATTTCCATATGGGCTTCGAATGGGCCTGGCCCTACCCATGCCCACCCGTTCCATGGTCCATCCTGATCCGTATTCACCACTGTTCCACCTCGATCCCCTTTGTTTGGCGCCATTCCATTTCACATGGCGCATGAGGAGCTCCGCCGAGCAGAGGACGACAACACTTGAAGATGACGGCAATAAGATTATTTGTGCATCCAGTTCCTGCCGTCTTCTGCCCATGTTGTGATTTCTAATCGGCAAGGAAGGCCACTGTGACAATTGTATTGTGAACACCACCGTGGTCCATGGACGTCATAGATGAGGCGTCATCCTCTAAATGCATGGCCGTCATCACATCCTCAGTCACCAGCGATGAGGTGCACATGGCATGGTAAGTACTACATCAAATCTCCACGACACTTGTGATGTGTAGTGGATATGAGGAGGATTTATCCTTGGATCGCGGGACTGTTGATGATGCTAGGTAGTTCTTTAGAGGATGGAAATACCTTGCTGAATCTTATTCTTAGGTCTCCATTAATAGAAGGAAACAGATTTTTGGTGGTGTTGAACTGATTCAAAGCTTTGTATCTATGTATAGTCAACATAATGATCATATTTCTATTGAAACGAAATGTTAGATTGAAATTGGATTGATGTATCTGACCATGTGGTATTTCATCAAACAGACAGTTAGTTATAGGTGGACATCTCATCATTGTCTCAATTCTCAAGGAGTGTAGACGACGTTTGTTGGGGCAACTACCTTCCTCAAAGAGGGGTCAAACAACTAAGGAAACTAAAACATCGAAAGTAAAGAGACACCAAAGGAACCTCCAAAACGTGGCTTCAGTCAAGCCCGAGGAGACTCGAACATCGGTTCCCTTTTATAGGCTTGTAACAATTTCACTTTACAATGCTTGCCCATACTTTTCTCATGATGCTGAGCATCTCGAGGGTATTTCGGTAACCTCGCAAAGCCTGTACAAGATACCTTTTAAAACTCAACACATTACACGGTGTCAACCCAGATGGCCGTCCTCGTAGAACTACGATCTTCGGTCGAAGGCCTTCGGGGCATTGAGCTCTTCTTCAGTTGGAGGTCTTTGGGACCGTTAACCTCTTTGTTGGGACTTAGCCTCTCCTCTGGTGTTGTCTCCCGAAGATGCGCCCTTGTTGCTCGACACAGCGTCCCACTATCTGCCGAGATCATCATGTTCTTCGGTTGTTGTCTTCGTCTCCTCTTCGGTGAGCCGAAACGAAGGGAGGGGCTTAGTTGCGAAATAATTATGGCCTATGGGTAAGGAAGGGTTTGAGGATGCGGTGGTGATTTGACGACAATGAGACTGATGTGGGGCGACATGGTGCAGATTGAGGCTAGTGGCATCTGCAGCCATGCACACAGCCCACAGTTCTCACTCTGTCCGGTTCAGTTGTGGAGAGCTGTTGCCTGCCATTCATAGATGGCACAAATGGGATGCCTTGATCCGTCTACGGCTCCGCCGCCCTCAGCTCTCATGCGGCGAAACGAAACGCCAACAAATGAGATGAAGATTGGCCACAAGCGGTCAATGACAGATCGTGATGGATCAATGGGTGGACGCGAGCCGGGCACGGGAAGGGCCTGTGCCTATCCGTTACCCAGATGAGAATAATTAAGAAAAAAGCTAATTAAAGGATGGGATGCTTTAACATTCGTTCTAGAAACTTAAAAAAAAGAGTACTGGAGCAGTTCTCATGAATTAATTAGACTTAATAGATTCGTTTGTGATTTTCCATTCATCCATGTAATTAGTTTTATAATTACATTAATTTTGTTCGTCTAATTTTCGATTTACAATTGCTACAATAAATTTATAAATTTCACTATAAACTAAACAAGTCCTAAATTTATTCGAGGCCAAGAATGGTTCAAGAATCTGATGTGCCTGAGCAGCAGTGCGTTCCTGGGTTTGCCTTCACATAGCTGAGGCTGAGGTAGTACACAGACACCATGTTGCCATCTGCCAACCGGTGGTGCTCGAGCTTAGAACCTCTTCAATTGTAGGGCTTAAACTTGGAACCTGTCCCTAAGCTTCAATCGTGTGAGGCTTTTATATAACGGGTGGTGCTCAGTCGTTGGTTCGGAGATCTGAATGGAAGTCAGTATCATCAAGCTTGTAAAACTCAACTGTATGATTTGATATCAACACTACTTAGTCAAATTGCCACTACTAAAACATGACCTTTTGTCTGATGCTTTAGTACTGGTCATATTTTGACCTGCTACTAATGCTAACACTAGGATCAGTACTGGGACCAAATTTGGGGCTCCTAAGAAGCCTTTTAGTACCAGGTTATGATACCGCCCGGTACTAAAATTTCACTTTAGTACCAGGTGGTAGAGCATCTCCAACAGTTCCCCAATTTCCAATCCAAGTACCATATTATATTGAAAGAGTTGATAAAACAATAGTGCTCCATCAGACTCCATTTATATTTTTCTAATAATAATTATTGGGACAACCCAATAATTCACCCCCAACTCTTTCTAAATAAAGGAGTTGTAACTCTCCCAATACGGTTGTTGAATTAGGATGAGATTATTGGAAGACTGCAAATATAACTCCCACCAAGTAATAATGAAATGGATATTGGGATATCCCTCAAATTAATTATTGGAAAATATTTATTGGGAGACGGTTGGGGATGCTCTTTTTACCAGTACTAAAGGTCCTCATGGATTTAGTACTGGGTCATAATACTACTTGGTACTTAAAAATTCACTTAGTACTAGGAGATCATTAGTTTGAATCTCACGGACCACACCATATTATGCATATTACACGTGAAAATCATGTGATGCAGTGCATGTGTGTGCGAGCCCAGGATGTTCAACAAATTGTATGACCCGGTATTAAAGGATCCCTTGGCACCAGTACTAAAAGTCACTTCCCTAGCTATGTTTAGGTACATTATGAAAATTATATAATTGTTTTACACTATATTGATTTTATATCAAAGTATAATTGTAATACATACAGTGCTGAAATCAGAGTTTTGTAGCCACGAAGGTAGGGTGTGGTAGTTAACCACAAAACATCGATAAGATCGAAGGCCTAATATGATTCATGATCATGCAACAAGGTATATATCCCTCTTGAAAGATAACAATGTATAAGTCAACATAAAATTATTTCAATAGAAGTCACTTCTTTATCTCTGTCATACTTCAAAATGGGAATAAGGAAACTACAGTACTAATACAAAAATGTAAGAATGAATGAGAAATGACAGAAATTTTGGTGGATTTAAGTAGGTGGCCTGGAAATGTGGGAGCAGTTAGATCATATTGAATAAAGACCCAAAAGCTTGAAATATTTTAATGTAGAAAACCATGTCATTGATGTGTACATATAAATCTTTATAGGACAAATAGAAGTCATATCAAACATTGGTAGTATATTCTACATACTATATAATATTACAATTCAAGTTCATTTTTTGAGTAATAAAGTAAGAATTATATTTTTACTAGCTTGTCCCATGTGCTCCGAGCATTCCTCTGCAAAACAAGGTTAAATATTAAAAAAATACCCATTTGCTTCTCAATGAATTTTATCATATTTCAGGAAATGGACTTATGAATGTATATAATATTTACTAGCATACATGAATACATATTTTCATTGATTTCCTCTTTTTCCTACAACTCTTTCAAATGGATTGTGTTATATGATTTCTTAGTTTACTATAAATGTCTTACTCTTGCAACGTGCATAGTTACTCTTGGATTAAAACATTTTCTCAAAGGTGTATACAACCACCACTCAATTATAATTAATAAGTGGGAAGTGATAAATCTATTAGAGCTTATCAATCCTTTGAGGTTTGTTTTAGGATGATTCACTAATTAAGCAGTAAGAGTTGCCACTATAAGAAGCAGTAGAGTTGCCACTATAAGCAGTAAGATGCTTTCTAATTGACTGTTATTAGAAGCACACATGTGCTAGAATATCAATTTACAGAAGCTCCATATGTTCTTAATAGTAAAAACCTTATTTTGGATTTGAAACTCATACTAGATTGTTTATTTTCATGATATGTATTGAACTAAATTTAAATGATCTATCTTGTTAGCAAATATGTACACATGCATGTGGTTGTCTAACATACTTGTCACCATGGATTCATATTGTACCAAGGTTTTGAAGGTGTATACAAGCAAGGGTTGGCTTCCAAACATGTTTACTTTCACTACTACACAAAATATATACAAGTCAGGGTTGGCTAAAGTTTACTTTCACTACTACACAAAAGATTTGCAGAGCGGCGCCCACCCCTGCATTTTGGAGCTAGAAGTTAATAAATGGTTGTTTACTGGGGCAGACGTCGACCCAGCCCTACAAATGCCATTTCCAAGAGTGGGACATGGCCTCACCCGCCCTTGGAAATGGATTTTAGAAAACAAAAAAAAGTAAAAGTAAACAAAACAAAACAAAACAAAACAGCAGGTCGCTGGCTACCGCTCCAGCCGCTGGCCACTCCACTGCCATAGAGGCCGCTCCCTGCACTGCCTGACAGGGGCCAATTCTGGTGTGGCTGACAATTTCATCCACCACTGAGAAAAAAAGAGGATGTCCCTGCAAATCCTTTGTTTAATTAGTAGTGTTTGCTTATATATAAACCTTTGCGATTTTGTAAACCGAAAGAGGGGCAATGATCAGAACTATGTACTTCTGCATGAGCATTGATCATTGCTTGTGCCACGAAGAGACACCGTAGACTTTTGATGTGTTTGTGTGGCACAAATGGAGATCACATATTAGTATTGCACGTATTGTTTGGTGGGTTGCCTCATTGATTGCTAGATATTTGCTGCTATATGTCTGTTGAACCTTCTACTGAGTTCCTAATTGTTGCTATCGTACGTCACTTCAACTGACTCCCCTTTCCTTATTGATGGTGCTTCGTGGAGAGCTACGTTTACTTTGGCTATCAAAATTATAATGGGAGGCTTTTCTTTTCTTAACCGAAAGATGTGGAAGTGAACTATATACTAACCTTTAATTTCCTAGGTTCACAAATGTTACTTCCTCTATAATAAATCGTTCCATGTTTACATTCACCGCCTCAAATGTGACTGTAATGCAAGAGATTTCAGAAGGGTTCTCCTAATTATTAAAATGATAAATCTAAACAACATTTATTATCTGTGGCAAGTGTAGATGATACAACCCTATCTGTGGTGCACCACCCATTTCTTGATGGAGAAAGCTTACATTCGGTGGTTGCAAACTGAAAGCGACTGTAATTTTATGAATAAAATTCTCATGGACCAAAAGTATAACAATCTATGAACATTTGACTCTTGGTGATTCCATCATGTATTTAAAAATATGATTGACGAGATTAGATAAAATGCCCATTCTTGCAGAGGAGATTATTAATTTCTTAACACTCATGATTAGTGGAGGTTAATTGTGTAGCTTTTGTTAATGATGCACATTTGCGGTATCCAGCTCGGGGAACATTTATAAGTGTGGGGACATAAGAAAGCACACGATTTAAACTACTAATAACAATTTCTATGCATGCATGCATGTGTATTCATGTTATAACTTATGTCTAACAAATAATTTGATTGGAAAAGTCGGAAAATACAGAAAGTCATGGAAATATCGAGTCTCCAAAGTAGGGGTGAAAGTGGTGATGAAGATAAATTTTTTGATATGCTGAGAACTTTTGATATCCATGCAGATATGGATAATCCGAATTAAATTGTGTGCGGGTGAAGAGTAGGATATGATTTTAGAGAAATCCGTTGGATATGGATTATCTGATAATTGAACATAGATTATCCGAAGCTTAATAGGATATCCAATTATTAATAAGAACAAAGTATGTTTAATTACGAATCCATATTTTTGTTTTACATTTGGCTCTATAGTCTTAAGTACAAACTGGGAACTTATAATTTTTATTAAATGTCAACTGTGGAGTGTGAGTGTTATTGGTTAAGGCCATGAGTTGTGCCATGGTTTGTGAATAAATTCAAGTATTTTCTATGTTATGTTCCTACTTTTACAGTTTTGTCTTAGGATTGACCACTACAAAAAAAACTACATATAAGCATGTATTAACCGACTATTTTAAGATTGATTAGTTTTTTCTTTCATAAGTAGGTTGTATGCATTATGCTCAAGGTGGGGGCTTTTTTAAAATGTTTTGTACCATCTCGATGTAATGCTCTTAAAATTTAATAAAGCTTCTTTATCAGAAAATAATGTAGTTGGGTACCCTGTGTTTAGTGTCAACTGATTTATCAAAGTGATACTCCTTTCATTTTTTTGATAGTACTATTTCATCTTGGCACAGTGACCAAGAAAACAATTCTACCTATCATCCCACTTATCATCCATTTAATTATGCCATCAACTAGTACTCGTAAACAAGCAATTCATTAAAGCATAGACTTCTTGATACCCATACAGATAGTCAATCTTGGTTGGAAGAATGAAGAGTCATGCATCATACCTGAGACAAGCACTAAGTGGAAGAATAGTTGGACTGAAATAAGACTATCACAAGAATTTTTATATTTTTTGGAAATATGTCTATCAAAAATGAACAGAGGGAGTATTTAGAGATTGTGCATACATTTTTCATGGTGAATATCGATATATATGTATGTTATTGTTGATCCACATTTTAAGACTAGAAAATGTATATGTTTGTGTGACAACCCCACCCGAGATAATTCCGTACTATCGCCCAAACCACTCCACTTGGTCATTAAGCGATAATAAAGAACCTTCCCGTTGAGTGTTGCCGGGTTTACACCCGGTAAATCACTTGGAAACACAGAGAGGATCGAACGTATGCATTAAACTCCCACGAAGGAGAGTCCAGAGTGCCTTACACATTAATACTAATCTCCCCGTAGGGTCCAATTATTACAAACCATTATTTCTGACATAAAAGTAAATCATTCAAAGTTTTATTAAAACAGCGGAAGTACTAATAACGTTACATTACGACATCACCAGAGGCCATCTGTGATGCCGTTACTCAGCGTCCTCATCCACCCATTCCAGCTCCCAGCCGGGTGGAATCTCACCAGGCCAAACAACATCTCCTGAAAACAACAATTTAAGCAAGGCTGAGTATACTAATACTCACCAAGACTTACCCGACAAAAGTTACCTCTAGACATGTAGGGCTTTTGGCTGGTGGGTTTGTTTTGCCAAAAAGCAACTGTGATCATGGATCCTTACTTTCAATATTTTAGCTCAATTTCTAGTGAAATTATCATTACTATGATGAGCAAGTAATGCAATCAAGAATTGTACAATACAATTAATTCACGCAGGAGGTTTCACGTAGTTCCATCATTACGGGATATCATGGCCAGCTGATTAAGCAGTCTCAGATAACGGTGAGAGGCCGACAATCGATTGATTTATAACCCTTGCAAGGTAAACCTAAACACACGGAGCGGTGCCCCGCAGAGCTGACACCGACCAAACGGTTCCCAAAAATCCTCGGGTTGGGATGATAGCCTACGATCCCGGTACAAGGCTATCCGGAATGCCCCACACGGTACATCCACCTCACACATGTACCCTCCTCCCGGTTGCAAGCCGGGCAGGAGACGAATCGAGATTAGTAGTAGTAAAATCCCGTACCGTCTCATTAAGGTACTAGGCTTACCGGTCCCATTCCCGACAAGTGCTTAGTACATTCAAAAGCTTAGCCCACGAAGCCACTAGACCGGAGCCCAAATCCCATGCTCTTACCACATGAGCAGTTCATTTAAACATATGGTGATTCCATAAAGAAGATCCTATTCTCGCGAGTGACGAACATCACTCGACTTGTACCGGATCCTTAAGCATAGCAACTAGCGACCTAACATGCTAGTAACAGAACATAGGCACCTAGGGATCATGCAACTAGGGTTTCATCCAATTCCTGAACGTAAATGCACATAGAATAACATAGATAGTTGCATAAATTTAAATAAAACATGGGTTAATGATGAACCCGGGGCTTGCCTTCTCCTATACGTGCTTTGGTCCAAAACAAGCCTAAAGAACAAACAAATACACATACAGCCTTTATGAAACATGCTACACCTATTTATGATTAAAAACAAGCATAAATAAGGAAATACTATTTCTAACAGGGATAAAAACATGGTAAATTCACCAAGGATGTATTTTGATATAACCTGATAGTAGCCAGAAGTTGGGCTCAAAAATAATTATATTTTGAGCTACAAAAATCATCTAGGCAGATTTGTCAATATCCCAAAATGATTTTTATAAAAAGAATTCTTCAGTAACTTTGTGCACTTTTTGGCACAGAAACTAGACATACTAGTACTCACAACATATCCAAAATCTAGCTCAAGAGCTTGTGCGGATTTTGCAGAATCACATATCTTGGTATTTTACATTTCTATTTTTCAAGTAAAAACTATAGCTCAAAAGTATATACATATTTGGAGAAAGTTGTAGTTTTTGTCACACTGAGAACAACAAAATTGGGTTTGCTATTTTTGGATTTTTTCATAATGTTTAATCGATTTTACAAGTTACAGCCATCTCACACAAAGAGGATAGAATCTTTATGCATTTAGGTCCCTGGAAAATTTAAACTCTTCACAACCATACCCTCGATTCCCCTCCTCTTGGACCCGACGGCAGAGACGTGCTCGCCGGCGGCGAGGTGAGGCGCGACAGGCAAACAAGCGAGGGGGATCAGCAATTGGGCTCACCGTCTTCCGATTGGCGGTGGTGGTTTGACCGGAGGTGTCGCCGGCGAGCGGCGGCGGCGGACCGGTGGTGGTTTGACCGGAGGTGTCGCCGGCGAGCGGCGGCGGCGGACCGGTGGTGGCGCGGCCGCGGGCACTCGACTCCGGCGAGGACAGGGGCGGAGGTAGTCAACGTGTGGCACGGGCAGCTTCACTGGGACCTAGGGGATGTGCTGAGACGGCTGGTTGGATCGGGGATCGCGCGGGGAGCAGAGCTCGTCGATGGCTGCCCGGCGGCGGCCGCAGGGACACTGGCTCCGGTGAGCCGGCGGCTCAGGCAGGCCAACAAGCGAGTGCAGGAGCTACTGGGGGTCCTAGTGGAGTGAGGAGCAGCACGCGTTTGAGAAGAAAAGTAGGTGGGGATGGAGTTCACCGTGTGGCACTCATGGCGGACGACGGCGGCACGGTGCTCGCGCGAGGAGAGGAGGTGGCCGCTTTTATAGCCGTGCGCAAGGCGGTGAGGGAGGTTGCCTTGCGCGCCAAGGGAACCAAGTCATGGCATGGGCCGCGGCATGGCCGGAGTACGGCGCGAGGAGGGTCGGCGATGTGCGGCGCGTACGCGCGCGCGGCTGGTTGGGCGGCGCGGCGCGGGGTATGGCAGCACTACGGCCCATGGACGCGAGGCACGTTGCGCCAAGGAAGAGGGCCGGAATGGCGGTTCCACGCGCGCATGGACCGGCGGGCGAGCCGGCCTCTCGCGTGCGGCCCGGGCCGAGGTCGCGGCGCGGGTGGCGCGCGACGCCGACGCGACGGCGTGCGCTCTGGACGCCAGGGCTAAAACCATTTCGACAAACCCCCTTTGACCGAGTTTTTCTCCAAATTTTTCAACTGAAGTGGACAAAGCGATCAACAACAAAGTTGTAGATCTCCTAACCCTCTACCACTTTCACAAAGGGCGTATAGCCTTTTTCTCAGTAGTTTTTGTACAAATTGGATGCCAAGATGCAGAATCTCTCGGCTCCCGTGAATAGTGCCTACAGGCGTTGACCTGAACTTTTCACCAAGCACTTCCAACCAGCAATGCCACCCAACATGAAAAGTGTGTCGCTCAACAAAACACACAACTTTTGTATTGGGAGAATTTGAAGTGTTTAGGGAAAATTTGGAGAATGCGGCAAAAGTTCCGGCTGACATTGATTGGTCAACAAGGAGTCAAGGGTTTTTGAGTGGGGTTTTGACCAAGGTGGACTATGGTTGACCAAAAGGAGTCATTAGGGTTTGTCGGTGATGTTTTCGAGGTGATGGCCCAGGTGGACCGTCGTTTGACCAAGGTCAACACACTTGACCGGCTCATTAGGGCTAATCAACCTGGCCGAAAACCTGGGGTGTCACAGTTTGTGTCATGAGCAGTCGGCTGGGCTGACTGGATCGATTGAGCCAGTCACATTAGAGTTAGGTTTAGATATAAGATTAGATCTCTGGCTTAGGCATTAAGTAAACCTCTCTATATAAGTAGAGAAGTTGTACCAGAACATATATAATAACTAGTAAAATGCACGACACGAACGTGTCTAGGAAAAACAAAATAAACAGAATTTTATATTTTCATAGTAAAATGAACGTGTAGCACACATGTCTAAAAATCACGATGAAATAAAAGTTTATATTACTATAGTAGCTGAATCGGATATGAATATAAGCACAAGGACACCAAGCCACAACTAATCAGATAAATGCTTCATGTTGTTGTTATATAAATTTGTTAATGAAATTATTAGATGTTGAAACAGATATGTCTTTTTCAGCATGGCAACAATGTTAATATAGCACAAACAATTCAATCAGCACTGAGCGGTGCTATATTTGCACATTTTATAACAATATATAAATCATGTATAAATATACAAAAGTTTACTCTTTTATGCTTCCAACACGTCTTTATACACAATGTTCTTTGTTCGCTTGCCAGAAGGATCGGCATCTATGTTTGTACCTTCTGGAAATAAAATCTGTGGTTTGAAAACAAAGACCATAGGGAAATTACTGCATTCCATCGATCACACTTGTCTATCAAACTTTCTTAATCACTCTTTCCATGTATGCGTCCGTGCAGTTGACCACGGATTGCACCATGAAGGACTTATTCTTTCCATAGTGACTTGATCACAGATTGGTTCTGCCTTTCGATCACTCTATGGGATGGAAACAAAAGCCATAGAAATATTATTGCCTACCATTGATCACTCTTGCCATCAATCACTCTTTTCTAATACTCCCTCCGTTTCAAATTATAGATCAATTTGGATTTTCTAGATTCACATACATTATTATTAATCTAGACATAGTGTATATCTAAATGCATTACAACATCTATAAATCTGTAATGCCAAAATGACCTATAATTCCATCCATCATAACAAATTCCATCTATGTGTCTGCGGCATGCAGAAGTTATTCTTCCCATAACGCGTGAATGCAATTGATTCTTTCCATCTACACGCGAATGCAATTGATCTTCTTTCCATCGATCAAAACGAATCGACGTGAACGTGTACTACCCTTTCCATTTTGATGCGTGAAGTGTGGGATACACAGGCAGATATAAGAGCAACTCCAACAGCTTCTCTAAAATGATTTGACTAGCTAAAATTTAGAGAAAACTCTCAAAACCACCGTCCAACAGACTAGCTATATTGGTCCACTAGCTATCGGGCTCGCTTAATCCGTCGCCTCGCTCGTCATCTCTACCGAGCGGCCTACGCTCGCTATCTCCCACGCCTGCCCTCTCGCGCCCTCCCCAGTCCCCTCCTCTCCTAGTCCCCTTCCCATGGCATGTGTCCACCACCTTCTTGCCGTGGGACCAGCTGAGCCTGGACGCATGTCGTCACCACCGCGGCGGAGTGAGGGAAGCCCAACATCCCCTGCCGCGGACCCTACTCGCGCCGGATGAGCAGCGCGCGAGACGCGGGGCGAACCGACGGCCGAGGAGGAGTGTGAGCTCGCCGTCCGTGTGGGATCTCCTCTCGATCTGATCCGCCGCCTTCAAGCTCCCGTTGGCATCGAGCTTCTTTGCCTTTACACTCTGAGCAGCGGCGCTAGCAGTCTGATGCAGGGGACGTCGTGCTCGCGCCGCCGGCCGGGAGGGAGGGGCCGTTGCAGGCTTGCAACTCGCCTCGACTAGATTCACCGCCGCCCGCACCATCTCCTCCACTCGCTCCACCTCCCGCGCGGAGCGGCCTGGCTGGATGACTCCATGGACGAGGCGTCCTGGCTCTGCAATGCCTGCCGCGATCCACCTCAGCGCCGTCGCCATCGAGGGGTACGCCGGTGACGCCGCTCAGCTCGCGCTCACTCCTCGTGCAGGCATCCTATAGCCCCCACCTTCGCGATTTGTAATTTTCTTTTGTTGCTCGATCGATTCTGAAGAAGCAGACTGTACAGACCGTGCCACCTCATGCAGTATTCTAGCTTCTTGTTCTTCTAGTTCTATCCGGAGGAAGCAAGAAGCTCATGTAGTAAGAATTGCAATGGCATCATAGGTCGGGCGGTCAATCAACGTGTGTAAGAGGGGGGCCATGGCGCTCGAGGAGAGGTTTCGTCGTCAATGCCGATTATAGAGAAAGATTTAGAGAGACTGTTGGTTTTTCCAACGTCTTTTGAGATTTTGTATATTATACAAAGGAGATAAAACTCTATATTTAGCTAATGGTTTAGCTAATCTGTTGGAGTTGCTCTAAGAGAGCAGCCGGGTGAGGGAAAAAACCTGAAACACCAAAAATATTTTCCAACTCAATTTTTGGCCTTCCCCTTTCGTTGACCAAAAAGTGCTTTGCACGTGGGGTCGAGGTTAACAAGCAAGTCCTCCTATGAGGGGTAAGGAGGTACATTTTTTGGTGGAGAAACGCCAAAAATATTTTCCAACTCAATTTTTGGCCTCCCTCTTTCGTTGACCAAAAAGTGCCCTGCACGTGGGGTCGAGGCTAATAAGAAATCCTCCTATGAGGGGTAATGAGGTACATCTTTTGGTGGGAGGCATTTTCAAAACGAGTCGATCTCTATGCCATATATGATTGTGAAGCTCTTTGGTAGCATCCCTTTACCAATTATTCTCTAAGAGGATTCCTTTACCGAATAAGCATTGGTACTGGGTGCTTATACCATATATATTTTCCCAGAATATATGTAATGATAATGGTGACACATCTGGTGATCTAGGATATGGTTATTAAATTGGATGGCTAGTCAAATTTGTTTTGTAAAGTTTCTTCATGACGGCCTGGTGTAAGAGCATGTTTGGATCACCTTTAGCTCTATGACTAAAATTAGTCAGGCTAAAAAACTTTAGTCACCCCCCTGTTTGGAAGCAGAGGCTAAACTGCATTAAAAGAGCATTAATTACTTCAGATTTCTCTCCCCTAACTTCTCTCCTCTCCTTTTAGCCCTTTTAGCCCCTTTTAGCTCCTCCCACCCCAGCTAGCAAATTTTAGCCTCAAGGCTAAAATTAGTCTCACTTTAGTCCCACCCGTTTGGAAGATTAGCTCTTGTTAGAGGCTAAAATTAGTCAGGCTAATTTTAGCCCCTGTGATCCAAACATGCTCTAACTGATGTTTGTGTGGTCTTTGAGCTGAATAGTATATATGCTGCCCGCTCATATTACCTCATTATATTAAACCTTTTCAGGTGAATAAAGTGTTTGCTTGTATATATGAAATATTTTTAGAGCTGAAGCATCAAGAGTCACGACTCTTTTGGTTCGATTTTTCAACAGAAATTGTTGTAGGCCCACTGATGTTGAAAAGGAGCGCTGAAGTATATTCTTTACCGTTTCCTTGACAAAACTAGTGCGCATGGCTTGTGGCATAAAGCCAAATCCAGAAGGTCTGAAATTGGGATCACCGTACCTAGCACAGAATTTTAAGAAGGATATGCAACATACTACTTAGCTTTGTACTAGACTATGGTCAGCCTAGATTTTGCCGGGTTTCTTAACCATTTTCTTATTTATCACTTCGAAGTCGCTTGTGTTTTATCTTTCGAGCAAACGATCTTACTATGAGATTGCCTATTTTTTCCTCGTCAGTTTACTTTCAGTTCAAGACGATACATTCCACCTCATCGCCACCTCATTCCACGCTTATTTCCACGTACTACGATTTCCACCTCAAAATTAAAGTTTTCAAATCTAACGTTTCCACGAGTCACTGCCGTAAAGGCTCTTTCGATCAACAACCACAACTTCTTGCAGCTCCACGAAATCGAAGAACCACAAGCATCTTTTGTGTGCAGTCCATCCACATGCAGCTAGCGGCACCAAACACTGATGATAAGCTTTCGTTACCATATCCCAAGCAGCTTACATATATACTATCAAGATAAACCATACACTAATTAATACTCCTCCTCCATTAGTTGCCACAGCCCCTGAAACGCACTGACCTTTTGCAGAGTGATCCACGGAAGCAGCCGTGTGCAGGGAGCAGCAGTGCGCTACAGGCTAACTGACACTACCCACCCAGGATATTGCCTTTCCGTGTCGGTCTTCATTTCTTTCCCAACGACGACGTGTTGGTCTCCATCGCCACCAAACCCCAGAGCCTTCACCGATTGATCTTACTCCGGGTGGTGCACTCCTTCCTCAACCTTTGCCACCAAAAGCAAGATGTGCATTTTCTTATCCTTTTGCTCCTTTAATTTTGGGACTGCAATGTCGTATTCTTTGGCAGATGGCAATGCAATCACGTACATGCAATCGACAGGACAGCGGCAACCCAAAAAAACAAAATCCACTTGGGAACAGGTACCTTTCTCCCCGCAGCAGATTCCTAGTGGACTCCGGTCAATCTGAAATCTTAGCCTGCGTCCAAACTCGAGGATCCACGCTTCGGTAGCGCCGTGAATCGAATGGAAAACACGAGTCGGAATGGACATAAAGAGGTCTTGAGTGGTTGCCATTTTATTAGCATGCGTTTGGTTTTAAATTCCTATTCTGAAATTAAACTCGTCACTATTAGCCGTCGGAAATTAAACCTGTCACTGTTAGATGGCTGGAAGAATAGTCCTTGTTCCGAAATGTTTCCTTGTGTACAGTCACCCTTTGGACTGTGACGTTCAAGGACTCCGCAGGTCGTCCTTGAATTAATACTACACCGAGTTAAAGGACGATTTCAGACCCGTTATTTTACAAAAAATGGTTAGTCTATAGGATAAATTATCCCCTCTTTTATCTTCCTCCTTTCTAAATATCTTGAAACTTGTGCAAGATGAAAGATTGATGGACTAGTTGCTTTTCTGAAACACAACATCAAGAGCCAAACACACATGGAGTATTCCAAATTTTTTAGCTAACGTGAAATTTCCCCCACTAAAAACATACATAGATCTATCTTTGAGACCACATAAGTTGCTCAATCCAATTGTCAATAAAGTAGCTGATCGAATACTTAACTTGCGGGGACAAGGTAATATATACCTGCAACTGAAGCGCACTACCCCACTTGCTTATATATGCGGTTATGCCACAAAAAAGAAATCCAATGCTTTTGGAACCATACTCGCCTGACAAGCCAAGCCAGCGAACGACTTGCCCCCAAACTGCTCTATAAAAGGACCTGCCGACCATGGCTCTGGCACACTCCATCACCAATCTACACTTCTTTCACCTTCCTCGTCAGGAGCCTTCTGCTGCTCAATCCACGCACCGAGCTGGCGACCGACAAGCGCGACGTCGTCGGCGGCGGCGATGCCGGCCTGTGCCTCGACGACGGCGAGGTGGCGGCGGCCTTGAGCAGCAAGGCGGTGGTGGAGGAGCTGTACCGCGCGCTGGAGCGCGGCGACGTGGACGCCGTGCGCCGGCTGCTGAACCCGGACGTGGACTGGTGGTTCCACGGCCCGCGCGCGCACCAGCACCTGGTGCTCATGCGCCTGCTCACCGGCGGCGCCGGCGCCGCCGGCCTCCCGTTCAAGATCCGGTCCCTGGACGCGTTCGGGCCCACCGTGCTGGCCGAGGGCACCGACGCGACGGGCGCGCTGTACTGGGTGCACGCGTGGACCGTGGGGCCCGGCGGCCGCGTCACTGAGGTGCGCGAGTACTGCAACACCGCGCTCGTCGTGACGAGGCTCGGCGGCGACGGCGACGGCGACGGCGACAGCGACAGCGACCGCGACGCCGCGGTGGCGGAGACGCCGTGCTCGCAGTCCCAGTCGAAGCAGGTGTGGCAGAGCCGGCTGCCCGACCGAGCACGAAGGAACCTCCCTGGCCTCGTGCTTGCCATTTGATCAGAGTATCATGGTCACATGCGAATCATCGTGCCGTATATGATTCCGATTCTGAATTGGCTGTCTGACTTCTACCTTCTGGACAGGAGCCCTGCATGTTTCCAATGTGGTTACAGGGACGTGAATGAATCAAATGCCTGAAAAAAAAAGTAAAAATTCAAGTGATACTTGTATGATGTGATTCCTCTTGGAGATAATTCAGCATCATTATTGTTAATTTAGAAAACATTTTCCATAAACCACCTCAAATGATTAAGATCTACCCATCACTCAATCACTTTTCTATGCGTCATATTGCAAATCAACAGCTCGGATTCATTTCCCTCTCCCCCTCCCTCATCTTACCTTCCCCTACGTGACGCTCCCAACACCGCCTCGTCTCCTGGGTCCCGGACGCCCTATGCCGCCTCCTCCCAGAGAGCTCCTCCATCGCTGACAAACCGTCTCAACTGCCTCGTCGTTCAATTCGTCTTTCTCCTCCTTCTCCCAAGCTCCCTACTGCTCCCTCCCCCACCCGAGCTCCGACGCCCTTTGCCGCCTCCGCTGACGAACTACTGCTAACGCTAATCTCTTGGAGCCTAACACCCGCTCCGCCTCCACCACTGACTGAATGTCCCGAGCCACCCGACTCCGGTGGCACCCCGGGTGGCTCCCAGCATGTGTCGCCTCCTCTAGGCCTGAAGATCAGAGACCCCAACCCTAAAAGATCAAAGAGTAACGGTGATAGAGAGAAACCCAAATCTCAATCATTTGAGGAGTAGATTCGTAAGCTTAAACATCCACAAAAGATGCAAATTATATTTAAAACACCAGCCAATACCATAAAGAGCCTGATGTATACAATTTTTCATTTGTTAATAACCAGCTCATGTTCTCATCAAAAGCCAACTGACTTGTACTTTATTTTGACGAAGCTGGTAGAGCTCTACCATTTATAATACGAAAACGTTAGTACATGACAGGGCAACAGCTGGACTAGCTAGGCCACGTACAAAAGCAACGTGCGAACGGGGATAAGCACGTCATGAAGGTCCGTGGCCCTCGATCAATGTCTCTCTTAGATCGGACGGATGACCTTGTGCATCGTTATGCTTCTATTTCTCGTGACATGTGTGGATCCTCTCTCTTCTTGTATCTTGCACAGTTGCGCATAGCAAACTGAGATATTTATGCTACTTCGTGGTGGAACTTGTCTTTTAGGTTCATGTCCTAAATTTAGCAAGGGCTTTGTATGTTTCAATATTTACTTCAGGAGTTAGTTGTGTTATTCTTTTGGCAGTGAATATACTTGTCGATAGTAAGATGTTTGTGATGTCTATCCTCTCAAAATCTGGAGCTCTAGTATTTTTTTTTTGGATTTTCTGGTAAGGCCTCGTTCGGTTGTATCGGATTGGGCCCAATCCGGGTGGAACTCAGTGGCCTGATTCCAATCCAGAAGCACAAAGAAAATGTTGTTCGTTTTGGGTCGGTTTGGAATAGAAACAATGTTGGCTTCGTTCCCGAGTCCATCTCTCACGGTCAACTCCGTTCCCCGTGTCGCACCCTCTGGATCGAACCCAACGAGGCTACGACGCGAGGCAAGACGGGGCCCTGGCGGCGCGGGAGGCGACCAGGCGGCGGAGCGAGGTGGCGGGGCGACAGCGACGGCGTGGGGTGAGGCAACGACGCGGTGGCCGGCACTACCACCACCGCGATGGAGACACTGTCCACTGTATTCTCACCGGCAACACATCGTCGTCGTCGTCCTGCCTCTCTTATCTCTAGGGTTCTTGGTTCTTGCTTCTTGAGGTATGCCAGATCTGCGAAGCTTGGGGGAAGGAGAGGTTGGAGCGCTCGACTCCACCTTCCTCTGTCGTCGAGCAGGTCAATGGATGCATGTCCTCTTGGATGGATGTGGACGAGGCCTAGTGGCCTACCCTGGACGGGCTATACCCATCTTGGTTCTTGATCTCCTTCCATTCCAAATTAGCTTGGTTCTTGAGGTCGTGCAGCAAGCTTGCAGATCCAAGCCTTCAGTAGGGTGTTGCTGCTATACTAATGCAGTGTAAATCGCTCGGTTTCTTTGTGGCAGTACAAAAGAATTGCTCCTTTCTTTCCCTAGTTGTAATGCAGGCAGTGCTTGGAGTAGCAGTAACCTGGAGATTATCATGATGTATGAAAATTACTCAAACCAATATTGTACTTTGCTTTCCTGCAATTATTTGTTCAAAACTAATTTGCCCAAGACTGATATGCCCCCAAAGAACATCCGGAAGGTGGGGATTAAATGAAATCGACGTGTTTCAATTAAATGTTTGGGTGCAGCACAATTTATTCCTTCCTTGCCGGAAGGAGTAGAATTGTATATTATAGTAGGTCGAGCTTTTCTATTTTCCTTAAATGTCGCTAATGAACATGCCTGATGATAACACATTCATGGATTACTGCTAGTGCTGGTAGATTGGTTCAGTTAGTTTATTCATCTTGTTCCATAGTAAAATACATTTAATGTGACCAAAATTAGCAATCAGAGTAGCTGCACTTAAAGAAAATTTTTTGGCACATGATTGCAGTTGTCTGAAGTTGAATATTCTTGTTTGCAGTAATTTTGACCCTCTTTGCAATCTTTCCTGTTTCTACTAGCTGCAGACACATTTGAAACAAGAGTAGCTCCACCTTCCTGTAATTTTGATACTACATCTTTCATGTGCAACACATAACCACATTAGAACATTATGCTATTTTTGTAGTAATATTCTTGTTTGGCCCTCTCTGCAATATTCCTGTTTCTAGTATGCAGCCGATGCCTGAATTTCTTCCTGTCCAACAAGAGGTCAAGCAACAGGTTGTAGACTGAAATCCACTTTAAATAGTAGTGTGCATTGGTACAACCACTACCTTGACATAGGAGTCTATGCAGTAGCTCTGAAATAGGACTATGTAGTAGTGCGCTTGAATTTAAATAGTAGTGTGCAATTATGCTATGTTTGGAATTGACATATCATGCAAGTTCTAATGATTTCAAATATATTGATTGAAATGTTGTGTTATCATTTCAGGAAGTGTCAATGCTTAAGTTACATGTTGCGCCTTCTCTTGTCTTTGGCTTCCTAGAAGAAACGTCATTTGGATGATTTTAACTTATAAATGAGAGGATACGTACATGTAACTTGTGGTTCAAATTTTATTTTTTATTTTGAAGATTAGTGTGGTTTGAAAGTAATTTCTGAATTAGAAGCTTTTCGTGGATGAGTGGAAACTCTATGGTGCCCATTTGTTGTCAAGGTCAATTCTTTGCTGGCTGTTCTGTGCAATTTTCTACTCATCTTTGCCTTGTGCGGTGGCAACGCCAGCTCTACACTATCCATTGTATAGAGATATGAGATATGACCGAAGGGTCATGAATTTGCATTATGTCTCTCCATGCAACGATAATATGGATGTGGGATAATATGGATGTGTCAGGATGTGGGACTAGTAGTTGTGCTGCTGGTATTGATTAGTTGAAATCATTTTGAAGCCTTGTTTAGATTCCCTGTAGTGCCGAACACATGTTTTGAAACTGTTGGCTTTAATCCTGACCAGGAATGGCCGTCGACCAGGATTCAGTGAACCGGCTGGTTCCACTCGATCCTGGCCAGGAATAAAAAATGGTCTGGAATGAAATTTGAGGAAACGAACGAGGCCTAAGGTCAGATTGGATCCCACATATTTGAAGGAATTGGAGTCTACTATAGACTACTTGGCTTGGATTGTGACATTCCACAACTTTTCAAAGTTTAAATATATAGCTTCAGTTATGGGATTATGGGAGATGAAAAATGATACTATAGATCATCATCTCATATTTCTAAAGTGCAAATAATAATTAACAAGGTGAAAACGATCTAAATTAGTATGCCATCACTAATAATTTGTATGTAGATCATGATGATGATAATAATAATAGTTATTATTATTATTATTATTATTATTATTATTATTATTATTATTATTATTATTATTATTATTATTATTATTATTATTATTATTATTATTATTATTATTATTATTCTTGTTGTTGTTGTTGTTGTTGTGCTCACACTTTTTCCTAGGATTTTCTTACGATTTACCAGCATTGAGCGTTAAGTGGTAAGTGTCGTTCCTATTGACAACAAGACGTTAATGGTGACTTCGAAAACCTCTAGATCTGTTTGTGCTCAGTCCTTCGGAAGTGCTCATAAGAGTAGGGTTTACATATGTGTTCATAGGGGTGAGTGTGCGTGCGTGTTGTGAAAGTATGAGTTGTACCTTGTATTTTTTTTAAAAAAAACATGGTCTAAGAGTAACGTGTACGTGCGCACATTAATAGGGGTGGGAGGCTGTACGGGTACAGTAGTCTCTGCGTGTGCATGGTTTTTCAGGGAAAAACACACATTCCACATGATATAACCATTCCGTTACAAAGGCAGAGCTGCCCTGTTGTCCCAATCCACTAACCCTTCCACAACGGACTCAAATGAAAATGAACGTCCAATACACTTCTGCCAATTTCCTCCAAGATCAGATCAGGCAGCTCGATTCAGAAAATAAGCTAATTAAGCCGAGAGGAAACAACAAAGGCAAATTATGAAACAAGGACTCTACACACATATTTGCATTCCAGGAGTGCAGAAAGATTACTAACCATGACGGCATTGTGTTTCGCTATCGATGGCGGCAGGGGCGGAGCCAGGATTTGAGTATAGAGGGGCAATAGACAAAACTAAGTAGGACAACGGACAAAGAAAGTTAGGACCGATAGCAAAGTCATATGGTTTTAATCATGGGTGGATCCGTGCTCACCGTAAAAAGGTGCGGTCGCTTCCAAAAAAATCCAAAAAATGGTGATTATGTGCAATTTTTTTATTATATATGCATGGTAACGTTCGGCTTCCAGCGAGTCTGAGCAAGCGGAGAGGCGGAGAGCAGAGACACGATTGTGTGGAGGCAGACAGCTGGAAGAGACGCAAAGCTATGGAGGGTTGAGCGTAACTGCGCAAGTCATAAATCGAAGAAGATGAACAAATCGGCGACGGTGCGAGATGAACAGACGATTGGAATTTTTTTTATTTTTTAACCTTTTTAAAGTAAAATTTTAAAAATAACCCACCTCAATCTATATTTGCAAAAACTAATCCTTTTGGTCGCGCCAAGCTGCGTGGCGCGACTGGTAGTTGAGTCACGCCATATGATGTGGCGCGACTAGTGTACACGATGGCATTTGAAAAAGTCATAACTGACATGGCAGATTCGCGCCACACGGCGTGGCGTGACTCACGAACGAGTCACGCCACGGACCGTGGCGTGACTGGCTGTTCCCAACTGGGAGTTCCTGCTATCGTTTAGCCATATTTCCTTCATCATTTAAATTAGCAAATAAGCTTCTAAATTTGTGAAATTCGAGGTGTACGATCTGTAGATTGTATACGTTCCATTTTAATTATTTGCACTCCAAACCAGGGTGGATACAATGAGAAATCTATTTTCGAAATAGGCTAAGTGTAATTGGACGAACGTATAAAATATGCGAAGTCCCAAAAATGAGCGAACTATTCAAATTTGGACCTACTTTTTGATAAAATTTACATTAAGATCTTGGGTATTTTTGGACTATAAGCGAAGTTTGACATTCACAGAGTATTTTGGATAAGATGTTTGTCAAGAAAAACAAAGAAATCATAATTTAAAGGAGGCTTAAAGTTGGAAAGTTGTGCTGTTTTGTACACTTGTAAAACAACACAACATTCCAATTTTAAGCCTCCTTTATTTTATGAATTCTTCATTTTTCTTAACAAACAGCTTACCCGAAATACTCTATGAACATCAAAATTCACTTATAATCAAAAAAAGTTCAAGGTCTTAGTGTAAAATCTAGCAAAAAGTAGATCCAAAGTTGATTAGTTGACTCATTTTTGGGACTTAGCAAATGTGTTGTGTCGATGTAATTACACTTAGCCTATTTCAAAAATAGTTTCTCATTGTATCCACCATGGTTTGGAGTGCAAATAGTCAAAATGGAATGTATACACTCTATAGATCATACACCTCAAATTTCACAAATTTAGGAGCTTATTTGCTAATTTAAATGATGAAGAAAATATGGCTAAACGATAGCAGGAACTCCCAGTTGGGAACCGATCCTGGCCCGTCACGCCACGAACCCGTGGCGTGACTCGTTCGTGAGTCACACCACGCCGTGTGGCGCGACTAGATCTGCCATGTCAGCTATGACTTTTTCAAATACCACCGTGTACACTAGTCACGCCACGTCATGTGGCGTGACTCAACTATGAGTCGCGCCACGGAGCTTGGCGCGACCAAAAGGGCCAGTTCTTGCAAATATAGTTTGGGGTGAGTTATTTTTAAAATTTTACTTTAAAAAGGATTAAAAAATAAAAAAATTCCAGACGATTGGCATTCCATACTTCCTTTTGTGAGCAGCAGAACAGGCACACGTACATGTCTCAAAGCTAAATGTGTTGCATACACATACAGGTAACTAGTCAATTAGACCTCAAACATGATTGTTTGAGCTAGATTAGGAGGAGCTAAGTAGCTACTGGATAAATACATCATCAAGTATATAATAAGTATATAATAGTAGAAGTAGCAGAGCATTGGGGGTGCCTGGCCGGCTGGCCCCCTCCCTCCGCCTCTGAATGGCGGGACAGGTGGCGCCATTTCTCCAAAACTACTATGACATTGTTCCTGCCGCAGCAATGGCGACTCGTCACCTCGACACGGAGAGTAATTCGTCAGACGAACAGGGTGGGCAGCGTGAATGATCGCCGTCGGCGTTGCAACATGTGAAGATCCTCTCTGACAAGACGGCTTGATCCTGTTCTCCCTCGGCAAAGGCTGTAGATTCACGAATCACGACGCCAGCATCAGCTCGCCCGCCATCGGAGTCTCTCCGGTGGACGCTGCCGGCCTCGACGTCGAGGAGGAGGTTTGCCATGCGCACCTCCTGCGCCAGCGCGCAGCTCCAGCAGAACATCCACCGGAGGTAGTCGACAAGGCACGGCGAGCCGGCGCGGCACGCGCCGCCGCCGCCAGGGAACCCGTACCTCCGCCGCATCCGCGCACGCTAGAACCCGCCGTAGAGCAGGCCGAGCGCGCAGAGCACGACCCCTGCCGCGCGGACCGCGTCGCCGACGGTCTCGTCCCGGATGTTCACCGCGGCGGCGTTGAGCACCCAGAGCGGCGCGAAACAGAGCAGCGCGAACATGATGGCGTGCACGTGCGCGTTCCCGAAGCCGAGGCGCTCCATGTTCCACCCGAACACGCAGAAGGTGCAGAGGCACGAGAGCCAGCACGCCGTGGGGTCGTCGCCGACGTCGAGCAACCCGCCTGCCACTCCGCCCGCTCCGCCGCCTCAGCGGCGACGCTACCACCGTCGTTGTCGTCGGTGGCAGAGCGATCATCCGGTTCTTGGTGCACGCTCGTCCGCCCACCGCGTCTCCTCCCCAACGGGCTAAAGTACATGTACAGGCCGACGATCACCGGCGCGGCGGTACCGACGACGACGAGCGAGGTCTCGGCGGTAACCGGCCGCGTCTTGCGGGAATACCCCCAGTAGAGCCCGCACATGGCGTACTGTGCGAAGCAGACGACATGCAGGAGCGCGACCACCACGGACACGTGAACCCGCTCGCCTCGCCGTGGCGAGGGCGCGCCTCCGCGCAGGCGCCATTCCGGAAGTAGGCCTCCTTGAGCTCCTTCGCGTCGCCGGGGCGCCACTGAAGGAGCAGGACGGCGTGGTGGAAAGCGCAGGGTGCTGGTAGATGCTCATAAGCGTGAAGAGCGCGTTGAGAACCTGGTTGTTGACCTCGATCCACCGGTTGCGAACCGACCGACGCGAGAAGGCGCCATAGGAGAAGTAGGCCCAGCATGGAGCGCCAGACGCCACCACGCAGAGCGCCCACGCGACAAGGGCGAGGTGCGCCGGCTGCTGCAGCCAGCACCACCACGCGCGCGCGACGGACACCGGGTGGATCCTACGGACGAGGCGTCGAAGCGGCGAGCGCACCCACGTGCGGCGACGGCATTGTTGGGCTCTCCGACGAGCTCGACCTCCAGGTTGCCATTGATCGCTGCGGTAGCGTGGTGAACTTGATCATGGACGGCGGCTTCCATATCCGGCATTTGATCTAAGCGTATGATTTGTATTACTTATATGAAGTTACAATTAGCTAGAAAGGGACGAAATCATATGCAGAGATCAAGCTGGGAAGAAGCAACCCGATCCGGTTGAAGCAGCGGATCGGCGAGTGGTGGGGCAGTGCTGAAAGCTGAACAAGCTTGACTGCGCCCTTGCACCTTTCTTGACTTGGTCTAGTCAACACTTGGACCGTTTATGTTGACTTAACGTTTGGAGAATGGACTCCAGACACTACTGCACGGATAGCTGATGACATGTATGCACTTAGGTTAAGATTGTAAGAAAATCATTGTTCAATCTTCGCTCATTACTTTACAAGGAATAATAAAAGACTAGGAGCGTACCCGTGCGTTGCTACGGGCATAACAAATTTTTTTTATGAGCATCAATTTTCACGTATGAAATATATGTAATGACATAAAAAATATATGCATACAATATATCATTTAAAATATTAATACTTTGGTGTACATATTCCAAAGTATGCAACGGGATTGAATGACACAACATGATATCGCCTTGTCGTCCCGTTGGGGAGGTAGAGTCGCTCACTCTATGATGGTTGATGCCACCATCACTGGTTTCACCCTCCTATCACAGATCAAGTTGTTTCATATCTATTAGCACTCAATATTTTTGCAACCACCATGATGAGCAACAAGTGTTTTAGCACACGTGTATGATTTTTTATGGATAAATTTAATTTCTTTTTTCAAAAGATAGTATCATTAGCAATTGTTAACACTTTGTGTTACTGTTACCCAACTCTCATGAAATGAATTCAGAGGTATACCTTAAAAATCAAGTTTCTGGTGCACAACACAACAACTTTGGAAGTTTCATCAACCTATATATAAAAATAAATGAGAATTCTATCCATTAGAAATATAAAGTGTATCAGTGTTGGCATTATAAAAACCTGGACATAGCTCTTTTTGGGCCAAGCTTGACCCCAATGATTAGCACACTAAAAAATATCATGTTGAAGAATGCAAAATACTTGAAAATTTGAGTCGTATTCCTAGAACTTTGCAGAACCAGAACTATATAGTTCTAAGCACCATTCTCCCATCAACTTAGCACCTTTTATATTGGCTTGTAAAGGGAGCACTGCATCAGTAAATGGAGTTGCAAGTGGAACTGGATTGCATACGTGCAAGCAAAAAAATAACAATAAGGACATTCATCATGTATTGTGCATCATGAGCAACTCAAGTTCAGCATGTCAAGATTATGATGTTCTTATGAAAAATTTGTGAGAATATTCACATTTCCTCGAAGTAGAGCTTGCATGGAGAGGATGCAATTGGCATTATCTCACACATCAAAAGAAGCGCGATGGCGATGAACCTCTGTAGATCCTGCTGTCACTGGATGTCCCGCTATTTCAGCTGATGTGCACATCCATATAGGCTTTCACTTCTAAATGAAATAACAAGTGCCTCTACTATTTCAATTCCAAAACCTCACTTCAGCTTTTAGTAATCCATATCCATATATTTTTTGAATCCAAAAATGTTAACATAGCATTTGTTCATGAAATAAATTTAGTACACTCTAAAACCATAACATAATCAGTTTGGTACCTATACATAATTTAGTCTCATGTTACAATGGAGTGTACAAAAGGAAATGTAGAAAAAGAACATTTAGAACTATTGTCACTCACAATCCATTGGTAGCATGCTAAAAAAATTAGGCGAGTAGATGGCAGAGTATGTGAGATTGTAAGTACTTCTAAATCCACCTTTAGCCCAAAGTAATCAATGATAAAACAAATGTAGATTATTACGATAGCTAGCATTATTGTTGTAATGTGCATGGAAAAATAGATGAAGCTGCTCCCAATCAAAAAGTAGAAAAAAGGGATACTCTATAAGTAAAAAATATGTGCTGCACTAAACTGCTATTGGAATGAATGTATCTAATGACATGTCTATTTCCTGTAGTTCTCTTAAAAAAAGAGAATACTTCCTAAAGTTGTGATTGCAGCCAGAGTCATGACTGATGAATATTGTGTATCGCTGAATTGATACTTTTACAGTCAAAGTCCATGATCTTCATCCAGTTCTCAAAATCAACAATTTCCTAGAGGTAAAAAAAAGATGCTTCAACAACAATAGAAATCACACAGTATTGGGTCGGGTATTTAGTGTTATGCATTGATTTATCTATGGAAAATAGAACAAACCTAAAGGAATGGTAGTGTAATTAATTGTTTGTCAATTGTCAACTTTCTAGCTTTACTGATCACAATTTCACTTGGGCAGTATTCTATACATATGCTCCATTTAGTAGTACACATGTCAAATTGAGAATTTGTGTGCACGAGAATAGCATCAATGCAACTCACCTTCAAGATCGAATTGATGTCATTGGTGGCAGCCAGCCACTGGTCCGTCTGCTTCCTGTGGCGCGTGATAGTGGTGAGCAGTGCACGGGCCTCAAACTCGATGTGTTTCTCGTTGACGAACAGCTCCTACACCCTCCTGCACCCCTCCATCGGCCAAGTTCACAAGGAGGTCAGCCACGCGCACCGCAGTTCTCAAGGCATCGTTCTTGGTTTTCTCTGAGCATGTGTGAGGAAGAGTGTGTTGTATTAATTTGTTCGTTCGCTTGAGTAGAAATAATAGTAATTTGACCTTGAAGAGTGCAAGTCTTCTTGTGGCCTTTATCCCAAAACAAACATATGATTATCAGGAATCTCCGGAAGAAAGGCATGATGAAACCTGTCAATTTTGCTCTGAGCATGAATCTATGCAACACTTGTTTTTTGAGTGTGCAACTGCAAGATGTGCCTTGCACACCAGTCTAAGTTTAAATCTAGCCTACAACGTGCCAAAACGTGATGATTATTGCCTGGGTTCAATGAAATGGTGTAGGGCAACATTGCATGTCGTTGTATATATAAAAATTTAGCGAGGAGGAATCGACGACGCACCAGTTTGTTGGCGTTGGCAGAGGGATTGGTGGTGGTGCTTTTGTACGATTTGGAGCAGCGCCTCTTCAAGCCCCTGCTTCACACCCGTCGTCGCCGTTGTATTTGCTCCATCCATCCCATCCCAATCACCGCTGTCCGCTGATCGACACCGCTAAAACCTACCCTTTGCCATAGGCCACTGAAAAATCATGTTTGCCCGGAACCATTACAATTTATGTGGTCATTTGCTGCAATACACCATGACTTATGTTAATGTTACAGTGTTTCCAACTCAAACATGTCATAAAACACATGGATCTAGACAATAATACCCCTGCTCTCAGATCATACAGCGTCAGCAACCGCACGAACAACAAACGTGTAGTACGAGCACACGATGGCACAAATCAGAACAAAACCAACATGGGTTTTCTGTTGGAGAATTTTGATTTAAACTGTGAAGCAGTATAAACGAATCAAGATAGGTTTGCCAACAAAGCTTAGCATCAGGTACAACTGTAAGAGAAAAAGAAGTAAACATGCCAAGGATCTGATCCAATCTTCATGATTAAACATTAACTAACGCATGTAGTTTTTGTCATGCATGTCTAAAGTTTTCAGTTTCTCATGCAATTCAAACTTCAAGCCTCTTAACTTCTCCTTAATAATAATATCAGAAGATGATAAGTGACTCTACGAACATCTACCACTCCCAGTTATACAAGAATGTCAATTCCAGTCATTATCATACTAATCTGCTGCTAAAAGGGCCATTTCATAAAGAAATACAGAGCTACTATCTGCTGACCAATGGTCATCTAAATAATGCTACCCCAACTTCAGATCCATAAACCTTGTAATAAACAGTAGATGAGACAAATAAAGCCCATGCTCATGATATGAATGATAAAAGATGAAATGTAGCATTATCAAACATAACAAACCAGTAGGGTGGACACAGATTTAGCTTAAAACATAAAAGCAGGGGAGTTACATTAGTAACCCTCTAGCCTCTACTGATAAAACAAATGTAGATTATTATGATAGCTAGCATTATTGTGGCAATGTGCATGACAAAAGAGATGAAGCTGCTCCCAATCAAAAAGTAGAAAAAAAGATACTCTATAAATGAAAAATGCCATTACTCCTTCATTAGTTCTGGGAAATACATACAGATCGATGCAAACATGAAAATGAGCAGGCGGTAACACGTCAATGACAGTCATCTAAGATGAGAGATATTACTAAGAATTTTTCAGAATAATGGTAAATAAAATTGTGACTGGAATTCTAACCAACACCACCATGTTGCAGATTAACATGAGCGCCAACAAAATTTAGAAGCCTACAACACATCTATAGAGAACCACTGAAAAAATGGAAACCAAGTAAGTTTTGAGTCAAGTAACTCACTCTGGTGAATCCCCCAACAGGGCCATTTTCATTTTATGATTCAGAAACCTTAGCCAGAGAACCTTCTTCAGGTTCCTCTAGAGCAGGAGAGGGTGGCTGTGGACGAGCTATAAGTGACTTGCAATTTGACCTCTTTCCATTTTATTCCCTGCCTCCTTTGTAAACTGTGAAACCATGATACCAGTAGCACAACAATTAATGCAAAAATAGATGGTGAAAATTCATTGTATACTCAAGCACTCATGTTTGGTCATGGAACAACTAAAATCCTAATGAGCATCCATGAAGGATATCAAACAAATGTAAAAACAGAATTAGAATTATGGCGATCTGATATTCTCTACATTATACCTAAGAGATAACAATTGGTAAGATGTTGACAAAAAAGATGCAAAGAATTTCAGACATAATATAAGTCGTAACATCATTACACCTGAAGTAATTATCCTTGCTAAAAAGCCTGAAATTATAAGTTAATGTTTGTATATGATAGAACTATTTAGCCAAGTCAAAGTACTCTTACAAATATGCAAGCCCAATGATTTCTAAAAGATTTGGGGTAGCTGTACAACCAAATGATTGTCAATGAGTGACCTGCAAATAAAAGAACCTAGATGATGCAGTTTGGGACACTGTCAAAGCATGTTCCACTACAAGAAACTATTTAATATGTGACGCATTCTCCGTGACGTTTTCAGAAAACATCACGAATGTGCATTGCAGCCCAGAAAACTGTGACAATTTGTTAAATTCGCCGCGATTCTATGATGTATTCATGTTTTTCGTCACGGATGCGCATTAAAGCCCAAAACACTGCAACGATTTGTTTAATTTGTCGCGATTTTATGACGTATTCCTATTTTTCATCACAAACACTGCGACGATTTGTTTAATTTGTCGTGATTCTACGACGTATTCCTATTTTTTGTCACGGACGTGCATCGATGGATATTGAAGCCCAAACCATCACGACGATTTGTTAAATTCATCGCAATACAGCCCACAACACCACGACGTTTTAGCAGATTCATCGCGATCCGTAAAAAAACAGCCACCTCACCAGCACCTAGGACCCACCACACTGCCACGCAGGCGCCACCTCACCCAGGTGCCACGTCACCACCACGTGAGTGCCCAGGGCCCACCTCACTACCATGCAGGCGCCACCTCACCCATGCGCCACCTCACTGCCACGCAAGCATCTAGGGCCCACCTCACTGCCACACAAACGCCACCTCACCCAAGGCATGAGTTCCTCGTAAAAAAGCAAAACCTGCAGCCCAAGACTCGAACCCCAGACATCACGCTTCAACCCGTGACGCTTCTACCACTGGGCTACCACTGTGTTTGTGACTATGTCTCACATTTAAATGCATTTGAACTATCTACCCAGAAGAGTAAAAGGATTGAAGTTCCACATCCATCCAGACTGAGACTTCCCTTTCGCCGTTGCTGCCTACCACCAGCGGCGCCGCCCCGCACCGCCGTCGCCGCTGTCCGCACCGCCGCTGCCTACCAGAACCGACGCCCCGCACCATCCCGCTGCTTTCCGTTGTCCACGCCACCGCCACCATCCGCATCTCGCTGCTGCTCATGCCAATGCCATCCATGACGCCACTGCCCACCACGCCATTCCGCAGCGCCGCCGTCACCTTTCCTCCCGCTGCCACTTCCGCCTGAACTCCCGTCGCTACCACGAGCTTCCCATGAGCTTCTGCCTGAAAAGGGGGTGGCTACCACCACATCCCCTTCATCCTCCCGACCGTCACCACTATGCGCATGCTTGTTCCAGTGGTGGTGCCCGTGTCCGTGGTGGTGGATGGTGAGACAATGCATGCAGCATTGCTAGTCCATTGACACATCCAAGGGCGCTCAGCGTCATTGCAGCCGAGGAAAGGTACATTTGTTTCTTGACTTTGTTGGACTTATAGATTTGAATTGGTGCAAAGGTGTTGATTTGTGTCTTTTGTGTAATGCTTGATTAGATGGATAGAAGATGAGTTCATGGAAGGTTGTTTTCCTCTGAACACATTGATGGAGTCAGACAATTTATGAGCTTCGTTGCAGAGAAGTTCAGTGACAATGTTGAGATTTTGTGCCCATGTTCAAGATGCCTGAATCACAAGTATCACTGTCAGCCTGTTGTGAAAAAGCACATTTTGATGAATGGTATGGATAGTAGTTATACTCATTGGTTTCATCATGGAGAGGATGTCAATGTAGATGTTGTTGAGCACCCTATTGATGTGCATGACAATGGTGATGGGGGGAATGTGGGAGAGGATTGCGGTGTTGGTTGTGGGGAAAATGTGGGAGAAGATGGCAGTGCTGATCATTTGGGGAACCTTATAGGAGACCTACATGCTGCAACAGTAGAAGGAAGAAAGGATGCAGAAAATGAGGATGCAGAAAATGAGGATGCTGCTACAGACCCTCATGACTTAGAGTCATTTTTCAAAATAGTCATGAGAGAGGCAAAGCGTCAGCTTTATCTTGGTTGTAGCAAGTTTTCAAGGTTCTCATTTGTGGTTAACCTTTTTCATATGAAGTCCTTGTACAGGATAAGCAATTCTGCATTTTCTGCAATATTGAAGTTGTTGGCTGAAGCATTGCCAGAGGGCAATGCACTCCTCAAATCATACAATGAAGCAAAGAATCTTTTGAAGGAATTAGGTCTTGGATACGAATCGATACATGCGTGCGGCAATAATTGTATTTTGTTTAGAAAGAGATATGCCCACCTTGACAAGTGTCCAGTTTGTGGTCTTTCGAGATGGAAGGATAAAGAAAGAAAGAAGATTCCACAGAAGGTGTTGAGGCATTTTCCGCTAGCACCTAGGCTGAAGAGGCTCTTTGCAACCAAAGAAGCATCACTACTAGCACAATGGCACGACCGACAGCGGCAACCCAGTGAGAAGGAAATGAGTCACCCAGCTGATGGAGATGCGTGGCAAGATTTCGACAAAGAATATCCGAAGTTTGCTAGAGATGCAAGAAACATCAGGCTTGGTCTTGCTACTGACGGGTTCAACCCATTTTCAAAACAGAACACAAGATACAGCATGTGGCCTGTGTTTGTGGTGCCATACAACCTTCCACCTTGGGCATGCATGGAGGAGTCCAACTTTATTATGGCTTTGCTTATACCAGGTCCTAAATCCCTCGGGAAGGATTTTGATGTATTTTTGGAGCCTCTAGTGGAAGATTTGATTGAGCTTTGGAAAGGTGTGCGTGCTTATAATGCCAATACTCGCAAAATGTTTGACCTTCATGCTGCAATTTTGTGGTGCATCCATGATTACCCTGCTTTGAGCACTCTTTCAGGTCGAACCACAAAAGGTTATTTTGCATGTGCTCACTATGACAAGCACCTTCTTTCCTACGGCCTAAGGAGCAAAATTGGTTATTTTGGACACTACCGTTTCCTTCTAGAGGGACATCCATTGCGGAGAAACAATCTGTTTGCCGGCCTTCATGAAACCGATGATCCACCGGGTCAATTCACTATGGAAGAGTTGTTAGCTGAATTGGAGAAAGCAATGAATCCACAAGTATGTGGGAAAAGGAAACGTTCTAACTTTGAAGGTGCTCATGTGAAAATATGGAGTCACATGATGTGTTTATGGAAGTTTCCAACTGGCATAAATTGAAGTTACGGCACAATCTCGATGTCATGCACATTGAGAAAAACATCTGTGAGAGCCTCATTGTGACAATTCTCAATATACTTGGGAAGACAAAGGACACAGTTAAAGCTAGGCTTGATTTGAAAGATCTGGGAATTAGAAAGGAGTTGCAATTTAAAGAGAACGGAGATTCATGTGAGATGCCAAATGCTCGATATACTTTGTCCAAAAAAAGAAGAAGGCCTTTTGTGATTTTCTAAGAGAGGTAAAGTTTCCAGATGGCTTTGCTTCCAATATCTCAAGATGTATAAATGCTGATGGAACCAAGGTACAAGGCCTCAAAACGCATGATTGTCATATTTTGTTGCAAAGAATATTACCTGCTGCTATGAGAGGTTTTTTGGACAAGGATATACATGAAGCATTAGCAGAATTAGGGAAGTTTTTTAGGGGAACTCGCAAAGAAACCCTTAACAAGGATGTGTTGGCTGAAATGAAGAAAGAGATCCCTATAATTCTGGTGAAACTTGAGAAAATATCCCCCCGGCTTTCTTTGATGTGATGATACACCTTGCTGTACATTTACCTGATGAGGCTTTGCTCAGAGGCCCTATGCAGTATGGGTGGATGTACCCAACTGAGAGGCGGTTGTATACTTTGAAGCGCTATGTGAGGAACAGGGCACAACCAGAAGGGTCTATAGTCGAGGCATATATTGTCGATAAATGTTTGACATTTTGCTCTAGATACTTGGATGGTGTTGAAACAAGATTTAATCGGGAACCAAGGAACATAGGTTTTCTAATGAAGAGGCCTATGGTGTTGACGTTTTTGGGCATGGAGTTCATTTTATGACGGCGCCTGAGCTTGTATATGATGAAGATTGCTTTGATCAAATGGTGTGGTATGTGTTGAACAACTCTAGTCAAGCTGAAAAATATGTCACGTAAGTTCTGACCATTATACTTCTGTATGACAGCTTTGTGTCTTCTACATATGCTTAGTTATTTTTTTATATATGCAGAATGTTCAAAGAAGAATTAGAGAGACAAGGGGTGGCTAACATTGAAAAAACAGCCCGGCTAGGATTCCATACTTGGTTCAGGAACCATGTGAGTTTACTCCCACAATATTTTAGATAACCATATTTTGTAGTATAGATTTTGATGGGTTGTGTGTTGCGTGACAGATCATGAAGTTGAGGAATGATGGTCAAGAAGAGATAGATGATGATCTATTTACCTTGGCATGTGGTCCTGATTTCAGAGTCAAGAAATACACCTCATGCATAGTGAATGGTGTTCGCTTCAATACTGTTGATCGAGACAGCAACAAGAAAACACAAAACAGTGGTGTAATGGCACAGGCCTCACATAATAATGAGCTCATTGATTTCTTTGGAACCCTGAAAGAGATAGTGCAGTTAGAATATCCAGAGGATGATAGGTCGATCTTCGTCGTTTAAATGTGACTGGTATAAACTGGATGGGAAGAAAACTGAACTTCAATATGATGGTTTTTTAAAAGCATCAATATTCAAAGTCTATGGTACAAGAATGATTGTTTCATTTTGGCCACTCAGGCTAGGAAAATCTTTTATTTATCAGACACCAAGTTGGGAAAAAATTGGCAAATTGTCCAAACATTTGACCATAGGCATCTTTTCAATGTGAGGGAAATTGAATCTGCACACTATAATGTTCCTACATATCAAGAGGATGAGTGCTGTGAAGAGGATGGTACACGAGAACCAGTTTCAAGCACTACAACTGATAAGCCCTTAAATAGAGATGATGAACAAGGCCTTATGTTTGAAGCTGCTAATATTGCTCGGTTGATGAAAGATAGAGACAAAGAAGCACAAGTCAGTGGTGGTGAGGAAGAAGAAGATGACAAACTTTTGGAGTACTGCAGCGATAAAGAAGGTGGTGCTGCAATGGAGGTTGACAGTGATGATGAATAAATGTAAGTCCATCTTCTCTAGCATTTTGCTGTTATACTCCTGTCCATCATCTCTAGCAATGCTATTAATGTGGCAAATGTCCATCTTCTTATATTGGACTACTGGAGACATTTAATTTACTTCTTACCACTTTTGATGTGACTGAACCAATTTAGCTAAAAGTCTTTAGTTGTGTGTTTTATTTTCAGTGAGAAGCATCCATGAAGTGAGGTGGATCAGTTGTTAGCATCCAGGGAGGAGCATGAGCTGTTGCTGGGCGCCCATGGCACATGTCCATGAGAGTTGTAACTTATTTACCTAGTTAATAACCTGGGAGTTGTAATGCTTGGGTTGTACTGAGCTAAGATGGAGTTCTAAATTATTTATGTAAGACATGCAGTTCTAAATTATTTGAATGAGAAATTATGGAATACATGTTGTGTGTAAGACATGTTCTAAATTGTTGTGCAACCAACACATGCAATGGCTGTATGAAACCATTGCAATGTCCAGGTTCATATTAGCTCTTTTTCTTTCCTTACTGATGAAACAAGACATCAACTCATAAATTATAGTCATTATGTAAGACTTCATGGCACATGTTCAGTTGTCCAGCAGCCATCACATAACAATCTGGGAATAGATAGCATATATAAGGTATAGATTGCAGCCATCAGATCAACACATAGAAGGATAGATAATAGGACTAATTTTCATTAAGTTTACTATACTTAGCAGCAACATGTTTTTGATAGCATATATACATGACACATCATGACACATCACAGAACACAGATCCTTTGTTCTAATGCGGCACCCATGCTATTGGTCCTAAGAGGGTTGCCACATAAAGCAAAAGAAGCTTCACAACTCCCAGATTGCCCTTGACTTAATTATTTATGCTAAGTACTACGACTTTACTACTTGTTGCCCTTGACTTTCAGCTCAAGCTTGCGTATCTTCTTCCCCATCTCATCTAACTTGTCAGCAACTTTGTCCATGAATTCCTTCAGGGTCTCTTCCATGACTTCATGTGTTCCATCAATGTCCAGCCTCAGGTCCTCAATCTGCTCACGCAAATCATCACAGCGATCCTTCAGCTGCCTAACCTGATGGTGCAAGGGAATTTTCTGCAGCAAGACAACACGCATAAGTTGTTTGACTTTACAAGCATCAGTAGTAGACAACGCAGCCATACAATGCAGTCCTAGCTCACCTGTCTTTTTGATGGTCCAGCTGCTTCCGATGGCAACGGGTTGTTGTTGTTGTCTTGTTCATCATCCGAGTCCGGAATGATGATTCTCACATGCCTGGAACAACCTATCTCACAACTACATGGAAGGAAATTGCAAAAATAAACTTGTGAGAAGGGACTGAATGTACCACTGAATTACAAAATATTCATGAATTCATCAATGAACAGGAAGTGACAATTAGCACATGACAGCAAAGAATTGAACTTACTAAGGAAACATGTACATAGTACAATCATGTTTATATAGCTCATAAAGTCATAAGTATAGATTTGTCTGTATTTTCAATGTTTGGCCATGAATGTGAGACAAAAATATTAGGCTAAAGAAATATTCTACAAGTACTCTGATCAATTCACAATGTATCATGATATGGCAATTTTTATGTTCTTCAATGGAATTATAGAAATTAAAATATAGAGGCAGTGCTTCAAGTGCACTATTATGCTAGATACAATAGATAACTTAAGAAAGCAATAGACTATAGCATTATTCTACTTCAGGTCAGCCTGTATTTTGGTGTGCTACTTAACAATAAATAATTCAATCCTGGTGCTAACAAGGTCACATCATCTGCAGAAAGCATTATTTAGCCTATGAACTGATTATTAATAAATCTAGCCCATTTAGTAAGTTAGCGATCTTGATGCAAAATTGGTACTCATCCAATCAAAAAATTGGTACATTGATGCTCAATACACCAAACATCTTGAAAAATTATAGTATTCTGCCTCTTGGGTGGCAAATAACACCCATCACCAGAAACTGGTGAGATGCAAGTGGTTGAGCAAATGCAGTTAAGCAGATACATGCACTTCAAATATAAGCTCTATAGGATAAACTATATTAGCTTTGCAATACACAAATGCACATGGTTAAAGAAATAATTGCAGATATCAAACAATATCATAATTGTTGAGGCTTAAATGAATAAACTAACAATATTTTGTATTTTACTTCATGCAAAACTAGTAGTCACAATGGGGATGGACACTTTACCTCTGTTCACCACGGCCTCGCTTGCGCCCTAGTACTAGCTGCCTCCTCTGACCCGATGGATGCTAGCTTTCCGACGACGTGGAGGAGATGGCGGCGCCGTGCATCCCAGATGAAGATGAGGACGAGGTTCCGACGCCGCGCGTACCGGAGGACAAAGAGGAGGAGGTCCCGCGGCGTCCACTAGAGGAGGACGACGTCGGCGGTGTACTAGCCGTGAAACGCCCGCGCGCATCACGCTTCTGTGTGGCGGCGCTGTGGAGGCTACCTCCGCCGCGACCGCGCGCAGCGGATCTGTTGGTGCGAGCCCTCCCTCCGCCCCGGTCGTGCGCCAAGGATCTCTCGCTGCGGGCCCTCCCTCCGCGACCGCCGCCCACCTGGGTTGCGCTGATGCGGCCCCTCGATCCGCCGCTAGCCCTCGCTGCGGATCCCTCAACACCCTCCACTTAGAAGGCGGCTAGGTCAGAGGCGCGATGCGCCGGTGGTTTGGGGAAGAAGGGGAATGGAGGGGACGGAGACGCAAGGCGTCGGAGGCGGATCGGGAAGGGGAACAAGTGATATACCTGGTGAATGGTGAAGCAGACACGAAATGGGCTGGCCCATCTAACTATTCCCCCCTTGGCGCATCTTGGGTGGTTGCAGCACGGTATATATTTAGTCCCACCTCGGCGCCGTAGAAGAGCGCAACCCACCTTAAAAGTGCAGGCGGTACTGGCAATCGCGAACTCCGACATAATATCCATTAGTGCTTGCTTATCCTGCTATGGGGCTTAGTGGGCTGGCTCGGCCCACTCGGGCTCCCGTTGCTGGGCTTCACGCTCTCCAGTTGAGCTTGGGTGGGCTGGCTTTGACTCTTAAGCCCCATAGCACAATTTTTTTAAATGTAAACTAATCCTCTTTTTTGTTCATTATAACCAACAGCCCATGACAATTTAAACCAAAAAATTTGTCCAAAAATTGGGAGGAGCCCCGACTCGAACTCAAGACCGACAGCTACAACGTGAGGAAGTCACACCACTGCGCCATATGTAAGTTCATTTATAAGTGTTGAAATTAACTTACTCATTCAATACACTGTAAGGGATACCAGGTGTCAGCACCCTATTGGCTCGGCTATCTTGGCAGTGAAGAACACATGGATAGTTGGTATTTATTCTTTTGATCTGGAATTAAATCTTGCAACTAGTATTTCTTCGTAATACATAATCCGATTTCGACGTTTTTTTCCTGGATTTTTCTAAAATCATACTCTTTTCTTTAATGAAGTTTTTTGTACAGATTCAATTTTGCAGATCCTATTTATGTCCATCTATCTAGTTCCTCAAAAATACCGATTAGAAAAAGAGTTTGTTTTCGACAAATATTAGTAATGTAACTTCGTATTTTGCAATAATGAACTAAGCACAACCTTACGGTCAAGTTTCCTGTGTATGTGAATTCGTAATTTTAGAAAGGTATGATGCACTTGAATGTTCAAGTAACATTTCAAGAAAGTGTGTAAGACATGTATCCATTTACAAACAATGAGTGTTCCGCCATTATTGAAATCATTTGAAAATTTTATGACAAGCTTATGGACCCAAATTATGTTACCACGTCAATTCGTAGAACAATCGGAGCATTTACGATATAATTTGAATTACTACACTGTAAATTCGAAATGTAAGTTTGAATTATCCCTATCAAACTATTACCAAATTAATTATTTACATTTGGATTAGCCATAAGTTTGTAGATATGGATGAGTCTTAAAACTTCGGTATTCATCACTTCTTCACCTTAAATCATTCAGGGTTTCAAAACGTGGTCTGAAATCACCACTTTGAAAAACATTTCAAATCTTGAATTGCTAAAACTTCATCACAGCACAAATGACAAAAACAAACACATTATATAGATAGATTTCGATTTTAGAAAATTTTAGAAAAAAGAATCAACCAATTTGGAGTTAGTATGAGGCATAAAAACTAGTTACGAGTTTTAGTCAAAGATTAAAAAGAGAAACCACAATTGTTCATCCCAGTTCATAGAAAGTGTAGATTTCTGTTTTTTAATCTTTGGATAAAACTTGTAAACTGTTTTTCTTCCTCGTACGAACTCCAAACCGGTTGATTCTTTTTTCTAATTTTTTATAAATTCAATTTCTACAAGTTTCGTTTTAGTCTGTTCTTCATTCAAGTACATTTTAAATATGGATTTGTTCAAAGTCAAACACCATACTATTCCAATCTCATCTCAAAACTGGGCCCACCTGTCTGTCCCTCTCGGCAGCCCACCCACCCCCGCTCAGCCCGCCCACCTGTCAGTGCGACGTGAAAACCCACCCTTCAATGGCTGACGTGTGGGCCCAAGCAAGTTGGGACCCACACGTCATTGCCCCAGTGGCAAGTTCGTGAACGTCATTCGCCCACCCACCGCGGGCGTACAGCGCGGGTGCGGGATGTGAAATCCCCCAAATCCCACCCACCCACTCATTCTCCCCCTCTCCTCTCGGCCTCTCCATCTTTCACCCTAGCCGCCGTCGCCGCGGGTGCCTCTTCGACGACGCCCCGGTCGAGTCTGCCCCTCGACGGCGCACGACACCCCGGCCGGGTCCGCAACCCTAGTCCCATTTCTCCATCCCGTTGCCGCATTTCCCCATCCCACAGCCGTGGTGTCGCAACCCTAGATCGATGTCTCGCTTCAAGGACCGACGATTCAAGGCCTCGTCGGCTGTCCATCTACCACTAGCGTGCGGCGCAACACCGACGGCAGGTGCGATGGTGCGGGGCCGATGGCCGGCGGATGGTGCGGCATCGAGGGCCAGCACGGCACCGACGGCCGACGCTGCGGCACAGCACCCACAACCAGCGGTCGACGCAGCACCAACGGCCGCCGTGGTGGGTCTCCACCTACCAGAAGATGGCGGCACGGTCGGCGTACACCTACCACCGGCGACCTCAAGCTCCTACCCCAAGACCTCCACCACGCCAACAGCACCACGTCAGATAACAAGTTTGTGCTCCTTCCCCCCTGCTCCATCGATGTGGAATTCTGTTTTGCCATATTGTTTTTGATCTGTTAGTTCAACTGTCTGTGTTGTTCATTTGTTTCTGTTTCTTGTACCATGATGTTCTTATTTTGGTTAATTGGTTGATGATGTGGTCCAAAGATAGCACTGGGAGGCATCACATTACTAGATGCAGCCGTGCTTTTGATATGCATTCATTTCACATTCATGTTGATGCCTAAGCAGGGTACAAATCTGAATATAAAAATACTTGGGTCTAGGTTGACCTTTTGTGCAGTCTAGGTTGATCTTGTCACACCTGACCTTTTGTTGATGTTAGTTTTGGAGGGTGACTAACTATTTGAGCCCTTGGCTGTTGGGCTGGAACTTATGCTTGTAAGAACTTATTTGTGTAGCCTCTGTTGGTTACTTGAACTGCAATGCTTTACTTGATAATATTTGTGTAGCCTCTGTTGGTTATTTGTGTGAGCCCTTATCTGGATTGCTGGTTAAGACATTATAAATGCTTGGATTGCTCTCTTCCTGTTTCTTCTTATACTTGTGGTGGTACTAGTGGGTTTTATGGCCTATGATGCAACAACATACATGAGGTGGATGCCTTTTTCCTTTGTTTGCAAGTTATCATGTGTTTCATCTACAATGTTGAGATGTCTTCATCTGCAATGTTCTTTTCTATTTGCTTTCTTTCTTGTTTGCAAGGCATCCACCAATGATTGAAATGAACAAATCCACCACAACATACAAGCTAAGGCCAATGTTTACTGTCTACCTAACTGCCTATGATGATAATCATGTTTGCTCAACGAATTGATGAACTTGAACTTGTGAGGGACTAGCTGTTGGTCATCTGTTATGTTTTGCCTATGAAGATGTTTTTTCCTGTTCTATTATTCATGTATGTCATCAAACCTTGGGACACATCCATTCCCAGGCAATCTGTCATGACTGGGATGGATGTGTCCCTTGGTTCCATGCCTGCCATGACATCCTCTTTGTTACTGCTTTCTATCCTTAAGCTCTAAGTTCAAGTTCAAATGAAATGCAAACTTATTTGAGGCCAATATTCTGTCTTCTTCCTTTGCTCCTCTTTTGCCTATGATGATGATCAGATGTATATTACCTCTCATGGCACTCATCAAAATGTGTGACACATCCATGCCCATGTTTTTCAAATACTGGGCTGGATGTGTCTCACGCTTCCATGGTTGCCATGAACCATTTGTTACTGCTTTTATTATCAAATAATCTGAGGCCAATTTGTTGTTGCCATGGTTGCCTATGATGATTCAATTTGTTCACCATAGAGGGGTGACCTTGATCTGTGTGTTGTATCCTTCTCATGTCTCCCATCAAAACGTCAAACTCATCCATGCCCAATGTTTTCTACCCAGGGCTGGATGTTTTTGATGTTTCCATGGTTGCCATATGTTGTATGCATTTTATACTTGTTGTATGATCAAGGTCAGCCTCATGTGGAACATCAAAAAGTTTCTGAGGCAATGATGTAAATGATATGATGTCATTGTCATGAAATGTAATTAGTCTGAGGCTAATTGTTTGCACTTGTAATTATGCAGTTGTAATGCAGTTGTAATTTGCAAACTGTTACTCATTATTTGTAAACTCTTGCTCCTCAATTCAGTGTTGTTATTCATAAATTCAGTGTTGTTATTAAGTCATTGGCGCGTCAAGATTGCCTTTTCCAGACTAGTATAAAGTTAGTTAGTGTACATGTTAATCTGTGTACATGTTAGTTAGTGGTCAATGTTCAGAATTATTCATGTTGTGATGTCAAGTATATTTAATCTGTGTACATGTTAATCTGGATATAAATAAATTCAAGGTTGATATTTGTTAACCTGATTGTCTGGTTTGCTCACATCTGATTATGAGTACTCCTATTTCCGTATTCAGCATTCAATATGCTTGTGCTATACTTTTATGATTATTGCCTTAAGTTTATTTGTTGAGTTCATTTTTTCTTGACTGAATTATTCTTCCTTGTCAATCCAGAACATTTCTGATTGCCCTAGTATTTGACTAAGTTACACTAATTGGATTACCAGAAGCGGGTGGTGCGGCGAGCGTACAAGTATCAGAAGATGGCGGCGCGGCCGGCGTACACCTACCACCGGTGACCTCAAGCTCTTACCCGAAGTCGTACTGCACCGACCCCAAGATCTCCAGCGCGAACCAAAAGACCTCCAGCATGAAGCCCAAGACCTACACCATGCCAGCGAAGGGTGGTGCGCAAAAGAAGCCACAAGCACCACGTCAGATCACAAGTTTGTGTTCCTTTCATCTACCTCCTCTGTATGGTTTAATCTCCTACTTCTGTGATGGGATGAGTGCTTAGGGTGCATATGCTTTAAATGACTTGCCATTGTATACTTGCATAGCTATGATTTACCTCTATCAGTGTTAGCTTATGTTTATTTCGCGCAGTGATTTGCAAACCTCTGTCAGTGACTTGCTCAATTAGTCATGGAAGAATGTTAGCATATATTACTATGGTTAAATCTATGTGGGCTATAGTGCATGATGAAATATATAACGTTTAATTGAAAGTCTAAAGCCTGAAACTGGTGATGCATTTGTACCTTTTGGTGTTATAGTATAGCTATGATGATAGCACTGTCTTTGGTATCATGGAATATTTAGTTCTTGTTGAACCATTTGCAAGCTATGGTGACGTGTAGTACTGTGTTCTAAAACTATGGTAAAGTGTGAGGTACTGATAATAGATGACTTGCCTTACTTGCACTCTACTAGTCGATCGGTTTCTTTTGTGTGTGTGTGTGCATTGTGGTTGTGGTGGTGGCAGCCAATGCAATATAATGGACTGGTTTGCTGCCTGGCTTGCTGTATTATTTGCAAGCCATAAATAGACCCAGCAGCACCAGTATATGAAATCATTGGGCTGCCATGGGCATATATAACTAGTAGCAAGCAACAGCCAGGAGTGGTTTGTCTGCTCATTCGCTCAACTGGTCTTCACCTGAACGAAACAGCCAGGAGTGCAGGAGAGAGGAGGTGAGATGGGAATAGGTAGTACTGTAAACTATTCACACAGAAGTAGATAGCTATTATTTACGGGCATCGCAACCACGCTGTGGAGGCCCTAATATGTTCTTGTTTTCTCTTGTCTCTTAGAAACACCGCTGGAGGAGTACGAAGAGCTGCGTCTCTGAAATTGTATGCAAAACAGTGCACGGCTAAAGCAGCTAGGAATCGTTGACAACTATCCATACTTTCGAACATCTACCATTTCTCAAGGAAATAACAATACCAAAGAGCATAGTGAAAACTCAGAATCTGCATATGATCCTTTACAAGATAATTATGCTGAAGGAGATGCCATCTCATCAAATGGCACTGCAAAGGTGCCAATTCTTCCAACTTCCCAATCCTTTCAATTGTTGTGTGCTTACTAATACATTTTTCCTTCTATGAAAACTCTATTCACTAATCCATGCTTCTATTTCTACCAGGCCAGTAAGACGAAGAGATGCTACAGCACTAAGAATCAAACTTCAGTTGCTCCTTCGTGTGGTGTTAGGTTTGGGTCTCTAAGAGGGTTTCTGCACATGAACCACCCACTAGACGTAAAAAGTCAAAGGAAAGCAATGCTCAGCCTGCTGAACCAAGTGACCTCCACCTCCACATGCCAGCGGCTGAACCAAGTGACCACGTGCCAGCGGCTGAACCAAGTGACCACATGGCAGCTGCTGAACCAAGTGACCACGTGGCAGCTGCTGAACCAAGTGACCACGTGGCAGCTGCTGAACCAAGTGACCATGTGCTAGCTGTTGAACCAAGTGACCATGTGCCATTTGCTGCTGAACTAAGTGAGCTTCATGTGCCAGTTGCTGCTCAAGGTGAGTACCATATTTCTTATATCATTCTGTAACATTTGTTTACATGATTAATGCAATCTAACTTGCTACATCTCTTTAGATGATGCAACTGATGCTATTTCCCAGTCTCACAATCTCACTCATATGGCCAGCGAAGGTGGTTCTTTCTAGTTCCATGTGTGTAGCACTCATACTAACCTTTGACTTGTGATGAATGCTAACTTACATCTTCTTACTAGATGATGGAGCTGATGGCATTCCCCAGTATGATGGTGACGAGGATAACATTGAAGGTGATTGTTCATTATTTGTCATATTGCATATCACATTGTTGGTTATGTTGTTGCATGCTAATAGCAATTTCATTGATCATTTATTACAAGGAGTAGAGGTGCCTTGGAATCGAGGAGTTAACATGGGGCATGGCCTCCAGAGGATAAACAGATCTCGTTGTGGCAAGCTACCCATCATTATACCTGAAGGAAGAATCAGGCCCCTCACACCTATCATTGCTGCCAAGTTTGCCACTGAATGCAATACTGCAGTTAGAAACCATGTGCCTGTGTTGTTGCATTGGAAGGAGCACAAGAAAAGACCTGCATTGATTGAAGCTTTTCTGGGATGCCTTCGTGTAAGTTATTCTCTAAACTTTCTGAATCTGCTAGCAAATATGGTAGGAATCATGACATGACTTTCAGCTTACAACTATGTTAAATTAGTGAAATGGTACTCATTTTGTGGCTGCTACTTATACATAGCTTTTGAGTTGTTTCTGTTCATGATATGACTGTGTTTTTAGACATGACAACTGATAAGCTGACGACAACTATGTACTGTTTGATATTTATCTTATCTGAAGACAATTGATAAGCTGAAGTTTAATGTCTTGCAAGCTATTTCTTTTTTCAAATATTATATTTCTTATACGTGTTCCATCTGGATAGGCCAAGTTTGACATCAACACTGATGATGCTACTGTTAGAAAGGGTTGTGTTGAGATGATGAAAACTGCAGTTCGCCAACAACGACATAGGCTGAAGGAAATTTTTTTTATCCTTTCCCACTTCATTTGGTCACAAGGACTTCTCCAATGAACCCGCCAACAAGTGATGATGAGTGGCTTCGCCTTGTGCAAGCATGGAAGAAAAAAATGGTACAAAAAACCAACAATTGCCATGTACTTCCTACTTTGGCACTTGTCTAACTTTTGTTCTTTATATGATGTAGGTGATCTGTCAAAAGAACAAAGACAACCGGGATTTGGTCGAATTCCCTGGTACAACTTGATCATGTAGCTATCCAATTTTTGTAGAGAAACTGATAAGTTAGCCATGGTTATTTGCAACAATTGCAAATCAGTTTTGTTCAAGTTAACATGTTGTTCTGTTAGGTTTAGCAAATCAATGATGTTTAATTTCTTACTGCACAAATACGAAGTTCGTTGCTGCACACATGAAGTTTCTTGCTGCACAAATATGAAGTTTCTTGCTGCACAAATATGAAGTTTCTTGCTGCACATTCTTTTTAGGCAGGAGAGAATGAGAGTAATGAATTGGATGTGTTTGGTTTGTTCAAGCTGACTCACTTCAGCAAGAGGAAGAAGGGCTACATGCTGCCATTGTAAGTTTGTTCTCCTATGCATGCTGTTTTCAGTTGCTTATTTTAAATTATTCTAAGTTACAAATGTTATTTGCTGCCGTCTTGCTAGATTGAAATGGAGAACCGGTTGGCTGCAGCACCAATTGAAGGTGAAGAACCAAGGCCTGCAAGTCAGGTTGTAGCTGATGTCCTCCATGTAAAGTGCAAAAACAATACATTCCTTTAGAATGCGGGGATCGTGTCTGGGAGACCAAGATCTAGGCAAAGAGTGTTCAAGCATGACTAGAAGTGGAGATAAGGGCCAATGGTGACCTTCGATCTGTTGTGAGTACTCAGCGTGTCGAAATTGAAGTTTTGTCAAGGCAACTGCAGGAAATGGAACAAGCAAGGTTAAGGGACAAGGAGGATATGGAGAAGAAGCAAGCTGCTTTGGAAGCGAAACTTGAACGTTTTCTCGGTCAGGCATGAGGGTATGTTACCTGGAACCAAGCATATGTTGTTTTGCTAGTTGGATTGCCATATGTTGCCCTTTGCTTGTCCTTGCATGGATCTGGATCCTTGTTTACCCTTGATGGATGCACACAACATGCGATCTGCGTGTTAGCTCTCTAGAAGTTTATGTTACTTGTTAGCTTGTTAATACTAACATGATACTTGATGCGGATTTGTGATTTAGATATTTGGGCACATCTGTTCCACCTAGTTTTTCTAATATTTGTGTATTTGTGGTTCAGTGGTTCTATATTGTAGGAATGATTCTATATGTTTTCTTCTAAACAATTTGGCATGCTACTAGCTACATAATATTGTTTTTGTCTTGTTAGCACTGCAAGTTAACTGTCTTATTTTTTGGTTTCGAGGTTGACATCCTGGTGACCTGCTGGTGGCTCATGGTGAGAAGTTGTTGGCTCATGGTGTGATGTACAACTGATGCTCCTGACGACCTGCATGTCTTTTTTGTTGGCCTTGCCTTGCTTCTGATGCAAAATGTGGCTGCTATATAGAGTTTTTTGTTGGTTCATACTTCTCTTTGTGGAGCTTCATTTTTGCCGCTGAATAGATGTTGATGAGGACCTGTTGTATAGATGCTGCTGATGCAAACTTTGCAACAGATTTTTGTGTTGTGATGCTTCTGATGCAAAATGAGACTGGAAAAGATACAAATGTTAAATTACAGAAAATTATGTGATTGTCTTATAGGCTGACTTTGATTGTATCTGGGCTAAATTCTGTATGAAAGATTTTTGTGTTTATTATTCTGTGGGTTAAATGTGATGGGTATTTTTGGTGGGCTGAAATTCTGGGCTGAAATGCCCACCGCTAGAATAGGGCCCGTCACACAGGGGTCCCAAAAATTCCGCGTCATCACGCCATGTCTTTTTCCACATCATCGTTGACGTCCAAGTCAGCTGCCACGTTAGTAGCCACGTGGCAAACTACGTCATTGTCCATGTCATTAAAACCATCCGAGTCAGCAGCCATGTGGCACACCACGTCAGCTGACAAGTGGCATCCACGTCAGCAGCCAGGTGGCATCCAGTCATCGTCTAGGTGGCATCCACGTCGGCATCCAAGTGGCATCCACGTCAGCAGCCAGGTGGAATCCACATTAGCATCCAAGTAAGCAACCATGTCACATCAGTCAATAGCAATCCGTGACGATTTTATTTTGTCACGGATAGTGAGCCATGGGTTGGGCTGCATGGGCCTCGGGCTGCTCCGTGACGATTCAGATACGTCACGGATCGCGACATTTATTAAGGGAACGTCGAGAGATTTAATCAATGACGCTCATTCCACCACGAAAACGTAAATCGTCGCGGATGCTGATTTGCGACGAATTTTATTTAATCTGCGACAGAATGGTTATGTCACAGATTAAATAGTTTCTTGAAGTGTTGTGAAATTATCAAATTGTAAACATAAATCAGAGAAGATGAACTTATATACTTGCACAACAATAAGTTATAGACACGCGTTAGGCAGTTAACCAGGCATGCAACTAAAGCATTTGTTGATATTGAACAACACCTAGCACAATTGTCTTTCATCATACCTTGTTCATTGTTGGCCATAGCTTTGCTTGACCCTTTATTCCAGCAAAGATGAATAAGTTAACCACAAGTTTGCATTCCCCTAGTCAGAGCAAAAATTCAAAAGAAAAATGATACAGAAGCTAGCAATGTCTGTATGAGTTTCCACTTCACAGATCTGTGTTGTGTGCCTTGCAATGCTTGTTTCGGGCTTGATTTTTTCTCAGATTTTCAAGCACAAGAACACCACGAGATTATGTCAACATGGGAATAGGGGATTTCAGGTCTGAAAGGCTTGTAGAACATTCATGTTACACAAATTTTGCTTCTTTTCTCCATAGCCAGAACCAAAAGATCAACTCCAGAGCTGGATTGAAATGGCGGAGAACTATAATGTAAAAACCAGGATGATGAATTGGCAGAGGACGGCTTGAGATGTTAACAAACTTGTGCATAGATTGTGGGTCGTCAAGGTGGAGACATGCAACTGTCGATCCAATTGGACACAAAATGGACTCCACGCAACGCTTGGAGTTTTAGTCCAAAGCCGGAAGGGAAAGAGATGGAATAGAGTAATTCGTTCGACTGGGCCAGTTCCAAATAAATTTGCCTTTCTTTGGGGAAGCTCGATTTTGATAGTTAGAAGGGATGGGGATGGAATGTAATGGCATACCTGACAGTGCGGGCATCCATCGCGCCGTCGGTGGTCATGAACTCAGCACAGCAGAATTCCAGGCCGATGTCAAGGCCGACAACGCGAATACGTGTAGAGACGTGTTGGCCATCACTGCTGTAACCGCGGACGTTGAGTGGTGGTGCGCTCGGACTGAGGAGATGGTGAGGGAGCGTTCCGGGCCAGAGGAGAGGGAGGTGCCGCCTGATGGGAGGGGGAGCCCGACGCCGTCCGTCTGGAGTCAAATCGGTCGGCGTGGGGGAGCAGGAGCGCGAGCCGCCGTCGTATCGACTTGGGGGCGCCAGCGGAGAGCGAGCGCGGAGAAGCGCCTCACCTTCACCCTGACCATCACCTGGAGAAGGTCCGGACGTGGAGGGAGAAGGCCGCTGACACCACCGCCACTGCAAGCTCCAGGAGGGACAGGCGGCGGAAGACAGCGTTTCCGGACAGCGTCGACGGAGAAGATGGCGATCCTGGACGGCGGTGGCGAGATCGATCTTGAGGCGGCGACGGTGTGGCGCCTTGGCTCGAGGACGCCTTAGGTCAACGACAACAGTGACGACGGGACGGCGGGGCACCTTGGCTCGATGGGGACAGCGAGGGCGCGACCCCAGATCGACGGCGCGATGAGGACGACGACACAGAGCACAGCAATGATGACGGTGCGGCGCCTCAGATCGACGACGACGACGCGGAGCTTCAGATCGATGACGGTGGGCGGGGCATAGACCGTGCGGAGGGAGGCAGAGCCGCCGCCGCCGCCGCTACCACGTGAGAGGAAGGTTGGAGGTAGGGTTCGGGAGTGCGAGGGCGAGCGTGCGGAAAAAAAAGTGGGCGAGGCGTGCGACTGAGCAGAGCGCTGACCCGCGAAAGGCTGACCCGCTGGAGCGGAGAAAAAAAGCAGACGAAGTTTTAGTCTTACTTTCATTCTTTTTAGGAGTAGAGATGACGCTCATACACCTACTATTTGGTGGAAACCAGACCACTTGAGTAAACTATGCAAATTTCGATCCTGTCCACAGATCATGCATCTGATAGCTGGGGAGAGAGGTGTAGTAAATTTGCACAAAAGCACTCGTCGGCCTCCTGTTGTTGTCAGCAATTTTGCAAAATACCCTCTGTGCCCCTAATTCCACCGCTACCCTAATTGGACTCCCATATCGCCGCCGTTCGTCATGCAGCCTGCAAGTCGATCATCACGACGCGTGCCCGCCATGACACCCGCTCGTGGCCAGACCGTCACCGACGCTGGACTCCAACGCCCACGACGTCATGGCCTCCAGCGCTTGCGAGTCCGACGCTCGCGACGCCATGGACTCTGACGCCCGTGAGTCCGTGGACTGTCTTGAGCTGTACATTTGAAATAGTTAGAACTGTCTTGATGTTCTACTGTGTTGCAGCAAGGAGCAACAGAATACACATTTGCCATTTCATTTCAGCAAAATAGCATATCAGCAGGCATGGTCTTTGTGCCCCTGGTGCCTTGGCAGGTGGCAGCCCAAGTCCTGTCTTCGCATCTGCTACGTAGAATTATTTTGTTTTCAAGAAACAATATTACACCAGGGAAGGCACAATTACACAAGTTCATCAATTCACACACAATTGCACAAGAGAAATATCATTTTATTCATTTTCATGCTGCAGACACAAGTTCATTACATAGAAGACACAATTGTCATTGTTGCCTTTTGTTCAGGCTTTACACATAATACAATTAATTACAAGAATGCGGCTGCAATTCTGCTTCACCATGCCAAGTGCCAAAATATCACATACAACCAGCAGAGCACCAACGAGCAGGTCATCAACGAGTGCCTAATGATCACCGACGACAGGAAACAGATCACATCACATCACCAACAAGTGGTAACGGAACTGCTGCAAGGCTGGTAACATATATAGCTGGCTGCAAAATGGACATACTCAGCAAGCAGAAAATATCATTTCGCTGACAAGACTGAAAAAGTACACTTCAAATGCAGACTCCTATGTAAAGCTTGAGTCATAGAAATAAGGGATAAAGCTTATGCAAAAGGATTGATGAAGCACTTCACCATGCTGAGTGCCTTGTGATCGTTAATTACATGAATGTGCATGCCTTGTGATCGTTAATTACATGAATGTGCATGCCTTGTGATCGTTAATTACATGAATGTGCAGTTCGTTAATGATTATAGGGAGCTAGAGGCTGGTTAGCCCCGGCATCACCTGGATGCAAGGCACCGAGTTTGTATCCACTTTAGTCTACAAATCCTAAACCCTAAACCCCAAACTTGGCCGACCCACCTCCACTCCAGTGCAGCCGATGGGGTTCGAACCCAGGCTGGTGGAGCCAGACGTGAACCATCTGACCAGCCCGAGCCTACCCCTGCCCCCGTTCGTTAATGATTCATGTGGCACTATCATGTTGTTTACTCTCTGATATAGTAAAGCTTCAGGTGGTAGCGTCATGTTCAAGCACTCATATGTAAAGTTTTCTACTCGGCACCTTGTCAGGTTCCTTGGAATGCCAAGCTGTGCAAGCTTCCTTGGAATGCCAAGCTGTGTGCAAGCTTCCAATGAAAATATAGGCAACCAAACTAGAGGAGGATACTGCTGCAAAATTATGAAATCAAAATCCCAGGTTTGGCATACCATTATTGCAAAGCTATATCATATAAATCAAGAAAAATGTTCCAGTGTTGCAAAGGCATACTACTATTTCTACGTTTGCTTCACGGCGTTCTGCAAAATCCATTTTCAGAGCCGTCGGGACAAACCTGGGCACCTGCCGGAGAATTGTCGAGCCACGACAGTTCACGGGCGGCCGCATGTCTAGAGGCAGTCGCGTGCCTCGATGTGGCCGCATGCCTCGATGTGAAAGTGCGTATAGGCCCCTAAGTGGATTTTGGTGAATTGAATGGCAAAACGATTAAAGGTCTAACTTGTTTGTCTAGCATTATGAGTAGGTTTTTATTAAATATTCATGAGCTATGATGGTCATGTATTTGAAGGAATGTTATTTGACTCACATTATTTGAAAGGCAAGCAAGTGTGTGATCCTTATGCAAAGTGACAAAATGTCAAAGAAAAAAATGAAGATAAATATTGGGTATATTTTACAAAGATAAATTCCATGTCTCCAATGATTATGGTAGCTTGACTAAAATAAAAAAAGGATCATTAAAAAAGAATTTGGTAATTCTCTCTAATCAAGTGCAAGGCTTCAAGTGGTAATTGAAAGAGGATATAAGGATGAGTGTCTATCTAATAATCCTCAAATAGAAGCTTTCATATTCATTGTCGATCAAGAACAAGCATTTGAAGCAAGATTTCAAATGAAGGTTAATTGTGGAAGAAGCAAAGTCAAACTCAGTGGATCAAGTAAGTGATAAAGAGATCAACCGAGATGACTAGAGCGAGAGACTAAGCAATCTATGGTTCAAGCTTGGCTGCCATTTGTGTTTTGCTAAGGTGAAGTAGCTAATACCCGTGGAGTCTCAAAGTATTATATCCAAGCGTTAACCAAGAGAAGCAATGCAACTCATCTAAATGTTATGATTGATAATATGGAGTGACTTAAGGATTAAAGTGTGCATTTTTATGCTAGATGGAAAAATCCTAAGTCACTAGCTCAAGTATGGACGTGCTCGAGACAATGGCTATGATGGAAGCCCTCAAGTTGGAATTGCTAAAGTATGGCAAGATTGAAGACATCCAAGCTCAAGAGGTTGACACAATCTTTTTATTTATTCTTGAGTATAGGTATGTCATACTATCAAGAGGGATACAACTTTAGCTTAATGACCAAGTCAAGTGCTCTTAGAAAACCTTGTGAGAAATAGCCTTGAGAGCCTTAAAATGTGCTAACAAACCCTCCTAATCTAACCTGAACCTCTTCACCTCTTTGGTGAAGTGTTGGAGTGAAAGAAAGGTTTTTAGGGGTGTCTCGGGCCTGACCGGTCAGGGGCACCGGTATGACCGTTGCTGCCGGCCCAACGACTAGTTTTTCAAACACCGGTCTAACCGGTGTGGGGCACCGGTTTGAACGGTGTCGCCCGACAATTAACAGCTAGTTTTCTCCTTTAAGGGGTATAAGTACCTCAAGCCTCCTACAGTGGAGGGTTGCTGTTCTTGGTGACATTGTTGAGCTTCTAAGCCATTTCTTGCTAATCCAAAGCCTTAGTGGCTCTCCCCAACCTCTCTTTGTGAGATTTGTGGATTCAAGTCATATCTTTGAGTTGGGTTGAGAGAGTGAGCTCAAGAGACCCTTTGTGAGCTAACAAGAGCATTCACATAACTTGAGCACTTCGATTTCACGTCTACAAGCTTTAAATCATTTGTTACTCTTGGATGTCTTGGAGGTTTGCCTCCTAGACGGCTAGGTGTCGCCGGCTAGCTCCCAAGGTTGTGGTGAGTAGCGACAAGTTTGTGAGGGCTGTGATATTGCCTCTTCATGGAAAAGATCACCTTAGTGGAAAGGAGGAAAGTGGTTGAAAGAGACCCGGCTTGTTCTGGGAAAGTTCCCTTACAAGCTCCTCAACGGAGACGTAGCCTTTCCTTAGTGGGACGTGAACTTCGGGAAACAAATCATTGCATCTCATTGTGGTTTGCCTCTCTAAGTTGTTTTCTAGCATATTTGATTTGATTCCGCTTCGATCTACTTGGGTGTGCTATTTATGTATTCCGGGATCATTACCCTGCTTGTGATCATCTACCAAGGCCACTCACCAAATTTGCCTCCTGTGAGCAGAGTCAGTGACCGGTCTGACCGGTGGACACTAGCAGTTCAATTTTTCAGGGAAGAAAAGTTTAAGCTGGTCGTCTCTCCTATTCACCCCCCTCTAGGCGACATAAAGATTTTTTCAGGATGTGGCCATGTTGGAAGCGGGGACGTACCTCTAGGTGGCAGCGTGCCTAAATGCAGCGGTGCTGGATGCAGGGACATACCTAGAGGCGGCGGTGTAGCAGCAGATGGCGGATATCCGATGGATGCGGTGGCGTACCAGGAGGCGACGATGCCCACCAGTCCAGGGGTGGCGCTCCACTTCGAGCGGCACCGACCCTGGAGGCGATTCTGAAGGATCGGATGGCGACTAGAGAGGGGGGGAGTGAATAGGAGCCGGATAAAAATTCTTCTCAAAGAACCCGGCCTATGCCCTAGTCAAATCCCGGTCACACACGAGCGATGGATCAAATCACACACCAATCGCCAAGACCACGAGGTTATGGACCAACCTCTAGCCTTAGGAACGATTCCTTGAAGCACACGCGGAAGCACGAAAGGAGGGGAGGAATCGAACCAAGAGGCAAAGCGCACAGGCTCTGGCGGATCGTCCGGCCAGGAGGGGCGGACCGTCCGCGAAGGCCTCGCGGATCGTCCGGCTCGCTCTCGCGGACCGTCCGCGCCAACACCGTGGACCGTCCGGCTCGCGCCGCGGACCGTCCGTTAAAGCACACAGAACCACCGTAAACGACCCGAGAAAAACGGACCGTCCGCCGAGGCCGGGCGGACCGTCCGCGCCACCCGCGGACCGTCCGCTACTCAAGCTCGGACCGTCCGCAAACCGGCTGCAACAAAAAACCAAAAGCCAAACCGGATCGAAAGCAAGGACGCGCAAGAACACGACGAACACGCGACGAACCCTAGCCGCGCGGACCGTCCGCCAGCACCCCGCGGACTGTCCGCCAGGTGCGGACAGAGCAGAAAACGCCCGACCCCGAAAGTCAACTCCCCCAAATCATCATCGGATTTCCCAAACGGTTGAAGCTATGGAGACAAGGGTTTGGGGACTTGAAAAGCGTCACACGAGGATGCTATAGCCCAAAAATCTTGCCTCCTAACTCCCTAAATCACCGGGAATCGTGAATCCTTTGAGCACCACCAAAAGCTAGAGCACCGAACGAAAAACTACAAATCCAAGTGGTTTCCCGGCGTTTGAGGGCACAAGATCAACCACAAAGATGCACGAGACATCTATCCATGTTTTCCTCAAAGAAATCCGGGGAGAAACCCACTCAAATCCGCGGAATCGAACCGGAAACAAAGGCACTAAAACAAGCACAAAAAGGCCACGAGAACACAACCCCGAATCTTCTATACAAACCAGGAAAGATTCACAAGGTCTAGCATGCCGCCCTAGCATCCATCCCTCTCAACAAATCTGTCATGAAGCTCTCATGCTAGCCTAGAGAAAATGGAAGAAAAATATCTACGAAAATGAGAAAGAGGAGGGAGGAAATGAAACCCTAAGTCCCGGAGAGAGAGAGAGCCATCCACACACACTCATGGCTTATATATCAGGTCCCGCCGGAGTGGCAAATGACTCGACTACCCCTAACTTAACTACTGGCGATACAACCTACGTAGGGGCATTTAGGTAATGTTTGTGGGTCTTGCCATCGGATGGCCACGCCTTTGCCGCACCCCGCGTCCTCCCGACGCAAGCCATGCGATCCTGCCGCGTGCCCTCCGCCTCGAAGCTTCCCGACACGCCCGGATCCCGTCTCCGTCGTGTTGGGCCCTCGGACTTGGTTTTGAGGCCCAAACCAAGAAACCGTCCGCCGATGGTTTTGTGGGCAAACCACCAAACCCCGCGTGCTCGGTCCGGCCTCCCGCCAAACCACTTGACTTGACCGCCACCGTGCACCGGCTCGAATGTCCATGACTTCGTCTCGCTCGTGTCGCCACCATGTGGCCCGCACCCAGTCCCGCTGTCCACCGGGTCCCTCGAACCGAGCCTACTTGTCTCTCCATCTCTCGGAGGCCCCTCAAGGCTGAAGACCTTTCGCGCCCGTTCTTCACCTGCAACAACACGAACTAGGCCGCAGCCTACACCTGCACACTAAGCCAAGAGTCAGTCCAACACCCGTTGTCAATCACTCATCACTGAGGAGCGGTCATCATCGACCACTGGGACGCTCCTGGTCCTCAATCTCCCCCTTGATGAGTGCATTGACAACACACAACGCGAAATGAAATTCAAAGAAAGAAAGAAAGGAAGAAGAAAGAAAAACAAAGAAGCTCAACTCATGACCAAAACCAAAGAAAGGCGAAGAAAGGTCACAAGCCAGGCAAAGCACAAACTCCACACCGAAATCAGCAGGAAAGCTCCCCCTGAACAAATGCAAGCCCCCCCTGAACATGTGGATGCAAACTTCCAAATTTCAGCTCACCTCTTCTGAATTTTCATTAAGCTCACCTCTTCTCCCCCTTGTTGACAATGTATGAATCAAGGTGAAAATACAGAAATGCAAGGCAAAGTATATAAACATCTACATGAGCTTCTCAAATAGGCCAAATCTAGTGTCAAAGGCTAAAAATGAGACAAAGATCACACATATGAATCATAGCATAGTCAAAGCATTGCCACAAGTAATATATGAAAATACAAGCATGTGACAAAGCAAAATTTTCAGATTTAAGCAGTTTTACCAAAAGAAGGCTCGTTTCACATGTAAAAGCCTATCCATGTCACACTTGAGCCACAAATATGCATACCATTCAGAGATCATACAAGGATAGCAAATTCTCAGCAAAAGATCATGGCAAACACCCATAAAGCAAAGCATGTCATGTCAAAGCTCATGAGCCATGTGTCCACTTCGGGGAGACTTCTCCACTGGTGAACATCATGCAACATGTTTTGCACCCATATGTGAAAGATAAGACATTTTAAGCATAGACATGATGGATGGAGCATTTTTCAAGCATTCACACTTCTTTTCAAGATTAATTCATTTTATGGTACATGAAGTGCCTTTGCGGCAAAAAGAAGCTTATGCTCCCCCATGAATGCAACATAGGCTAAACATTCACCATGATATTCAGCCTTTGGCCCAAATGCAAGAGCAAGGCATCCAAGCACAATCTAAGCATGAAAAGCACATTTAGACCAAACTGTGACATGGATACACAACTACACACGAGTGGAGCATATTTCATCAAAAATTAGTCAAGATTAGCATTTATTTCAAAAGAGGGCTATCTCACCACACATATATCTCAAATATTCCAAGAGCATAGCCTCACATCACCATTTCTCCACACATATAACCAATATCTCACAAATAGCCAAAGAAACTCAAATATGGCATATGAAAGAAGCTCATCATCCTAAAATGCAATATGATACAAATGCAACATGATATATGACAAGATGGCTATCCTACCATGGTTTATACATCAAGCAAGGCATGTATATACATCAAAGTAAACATGGTATGATACATATGATACACAAAGGAAATCCCCCAAGAATCAACTAGAAAGGGCAACAAACCCCAAGTTCCCCCCGCAAACGCACAAACGTAGCTTGGTCGAGAGGCTTTGTAAAGATATCGGCTAGCTGATCTTGGGTAGGGACATGGCTCAACACAATGGTTCCTTTTTCCACATTGCCCCTCAAAAAATGATACCTCACTTCTATATGTTTGGTTCTGGAATGAAGCATTGGGTTTTTGGCTACGCTTATGGCACTGGTGCTATCACAAAGAAGTGGGATCTGGGTGCACTCCTCACCAAAGTCTCTCAAAGTGTATGAAATCCACAACAGCTGGGAACAACAACTCGCGGCAGCAACATACTCCGCCTCGGTGGTAGACTGAGCTACACTAGACTGCTTGCGGGAAGACCATGAGACCAACGAAGACCCAAGAAACTGGCAAGTACCAGAAGTAGACTTCCTCTCGACTCGACATCCAGCAAAATCCGCATCGGAAAAACCATGAAGGGAAAGAGTCGAGGAGGAAGAATACCAAAGGCCAAGACCAGGGGCAGACTGTAGGTACCTGAAAATCCTCTTGACGGCCTGTCGATGTGATGTCCTCGGCGAAGCCTGAAAACGAGCGCACAGACACACGCTGAACTGTATGTCTGGCCTCGTCGCCGTCAAGTAGAGGAGGGAGCCGATCATGCTCCTGTACTCCCGCTGGTCCACTGGTTCTCCGTCCTCATCCGCATCCAAAGTGGCCATACTCCCCATGGGAGTCGACATCGGCTTCACATCTTGCATCTGGAACTTCCTCAGCGTGTCTTTCGTGTACTTGGTCTGGTGCACGAACGTTCCATCCTTCACTTGCTTGATCTGCAGCCTGAGAAAATACTGCAACTCGCCCATCATGCTCATCTCAAACTCCCTGCTCATCTCATCTGCAAACTTGGCAACAAGGTTATGTGACGAGCCACCAAAGACAATATCATCCACGTATATCTGAACAATCAACAAGTCATTTCCATGCTTGAGGAGAAACAAAGTCCTATCCATGGTACCCATCACAAACCCTCTGGTCAACAGAAAACCTCTCAATCTCCCATACCAAGCACGGGCGCCCGTTTCAACCCATACGAGCCCTTTTCAACTCGTACACCCCGTGTGGGTACAACTCGCTCTCAAACCCGTGTGGCCGCTTCACATACACCTCCTCCTCTATGACCCCATTCGAAAAAGCACTTTTCACGTCCATCCGAAACAACTTGAACCCTTTAGCCACGGCAAAGGCTAGAAGGATCCGAATTGCCTCAAGACGGGCCACGGGAGCAAAGGTCTCCTCATAGTCGATCCCCTCCTTCCGACTAAACCCCCGAGCAACAAGTCCGGACTTGTTCCTCACAACCATCCCATTCTCTCCCTCTTTGTTCTTCCAAACCCACTTGGTTCCTATGGGATGGCAATTTGGAGGTGGTTCAACTAACTCCCACACCCGGTTCCTCTCAAAGTTTTCCAACTCCTCATGCATAGAATTGACCCGGTTTGCATCGGATAAAGCATGTCCAATGTCCTTGGGCTCAAAAGTAGCAACAAAAGCAAGATGAGCAAAATGAGAGGAATTCTCGGACCTTGACCGTGTAGTGCGTTCATCGATGTTCCCAATGATCTTCGACAGGGGATGCACTTCTTGAATCCGCCGGGGAGCCTCACGCCTCGAGACTACCTCCCCCTCAACTTCAGCTTCTCTCGCCTGGTCCTCTTGTAGCACCGTCGTTGTCCATGTAGTAGACGGTCCACGCTCCGTAGTGGTCGTAGGGGAAGTAGTGGGTACACACTCAGCTTCAGGCGCATGGTTCTCTCCATCATCATCTCCAGCTTCATCCTTCTCTTCTTCAAAGAGGTCCTCGGCCATCTCTTCGTCACCTGCACATTCAAAGCCAAGAGAGGTACATGGCATTGTCTCGTCGAAGGTTACCTCGCAAGTCTCCATGATTTTGTTAGTCTCAAGGTTAAGCACCCTATAGGCTCTAGAGTGGTTAGCATATCCAAAGAAAATACCATCACTAGATCTAGCCTCAAACTTGTCGAGTTTTCCCTTCTTAAGAATAAAGCACTTGCAGCCAAAGACTCGGAAATGACTCACCTTGGGTGCCCGACCATGCATAAGCTCATAACAGGTCTTCTTCTTAAAAGCTCGCAATAAAATCCCGTTGGAAACATGACAAGCCGTATTGACCGCCTTAGCCCAATACCTCCTAGGAGTCCTGTGCTCATCGAGCATCGTCCTAGCCATCTCACAAAGAGTCCGATTTTTCCTTTCCACAACTCCATTTTGAGGGGGCACATAAGGGGTCGAATACTGATGTTCAAGACCTAGATCACGACAAAAGGCATCAAACCGAGAGTTCTTGAACTCAGAGCCATTATCACTGCGGATAGCTCGAATAGCATTCCCATGCCTCTCGTTTTTCAACCTCACGATCAGATCTCGAACAAAACCAAATGTCTCACACTTATCCTCGAAGAAAAACACCCAGGCATAGCGAGAGTAATCGTCCACCACAACAAGGACATACCACTTCCCACCCACCGAGCGAACTCGAGCTGGCCCAACAAGGTCCATATGCAACAGCTCTGTCGGACGCTCGGTCTTTACATCGGTCAGGGGTGGATGGGGAGTGGCTACCATTTTGCCATGCCTACAAGGAGCACAAACCAAATCCTTCTCAAGCTTCAACCTCGGCAATCCTCGGACAAGGTCAAGACCACTCAAGCGGGAAACCAAATCAAAGCTCAAGTGTCCCAACCGCCTATGCCATTTCCACAAATCAGAGGAAGGACCGGCCATCAAACAGCGAGCAGGACCCAAAGAACGAGAGAAATCAGCCCTGAAAATCTGACCCTCGGGGATGATCATACAGACAAGATCACCTCGAGAATCAAGCAAACGAGACTCGCCAGACTTGAAACGCACCTCAAAACCTTCATCAAGCAACTGAGAAACCGAAAGCAAATTGAAACCCAAAGACTTCACAAGAGCCACTCTCTTCAACGTTACCTTGTCACTCACATGCACAACACCCTCCGACAAAGACCCTTCCTCGTCCATTGTCCCCAAATGTGATGTACATCTTTTCCTTCACCGGGGTGAGGCTGGAGAACCACTTCTTATCTCCGGTCATGTGTCGAGAACACCCGGAGTCGATCAACCAAATGTTCTCCAAGCCTCCTGCCTGTAGTCAGAAACAAGAACGAGAGTGAGCTAGCGACTCGACACTGGGGTTAGCACAAAGAAAGTTAAACCAGTGTCGAGCCATCTTCTCAAAGGAGGGGTTAGCAAACATCATTCCCTTGCCACCAAACTTCCCATGTCCCATGGGAGGAGTACGAGCACCACGAGGGGGAAAACGTGGTCCGTAGTTCCTCTGGAACCCAAAGCTGTGATCATCTCCCCTGAACCCGTATTGAGGACGAGTGGGGGGACGTCCTGCAAAACCACCACGAGCCCGACCAAACCTCTCACCAGCACGCACACCATCATCTCTCCTCACAAATCTGCCACTCTGAGCTCCAACTCTACCAACACTCTTCACACTTCCCACACCCCGTGGAAGTGGCACTCTAGGCTCAGGAATACCATGAGACTGGCGATACCTGTCTTGGTTCGCTTGCTCCCTAGCAAGCCTCTCATCCCTCTTCCTCTTGTAGCAAAACTCTGCAAGATGCCTCTCCTTGCCACAATACTCACACCTGAAGGGGATGGGTTTTGGTTTTGGCTCTGGCTCTGGCTTCTCTCTAGGCTTCTCACCCTTCTCACCCACAAACTTCACCGGTTTCTGGAAGTCATTTGTCTTAGGTGAGAATTTGGGTGGATCTTGGGTTGTGTCAAGCTTGTTGCAAAGGTGGTTGGGCTTTGGTGTGAAAGAGTTCTTGGGTGCTTTTGGAAGTGGGACTTGGATATCTCCAATCACCTCAAACTCAGGGTTAGACTCAACACACTTCTCATACACACTCTCCCCACTGTTCTCTCCCACTTTCTCACCCAACTTCTCAAAACCCAAACCACGACCATCAGCTCTCTTGAACTCCTCAATCATGATTTTCAATTGAGGTTCCCGCCCCGTACAACCAACCCAACACCTTCCTCAAATAGTCATTCTCCTCATAGATGACATCCAAACGGGAAGTAAGTTCAAGATTGCGCAAAGTAACTTCATCACAGCTAGTGCATGCATTGACAACAGGAGATTTCAAAGAAGCTTCCAAAGAACTAATGGTAGAACGAGCATCAACAAGCTTAGTATGCATAGTAGGACATGATTTACAAGCACCAAGCAAGGTAGGTCTAGCCTTAAGCTCATCATATTCAGTCCTAAGAGCATCTAGTTTAGCCAAAATGGAAGCATTCTTCTCATTAAGCAGCTTGATCTCATTCAACCATGCATCACATTCAAGGCATTCAACATCATCAGGAGTAGTAGGAGCAAGTTTCAAAGAGTCATTCTCAAGTTTCAATTCAAGCAATTTGGACTCTAACTCTCCTACTTTCTCACTAGCATTCTCAAGTTGAGCCCTAAGATCTTTCCTCATCTTTTTGGCATCTCTAAGCACACTATCGCGGTTGTCAATCAAGCCATTCAACCTAGCAATCTCAGCAAGCAAAGAGTCGGGGTCACGGTTTACCTCATCCTCCGAGTCGGAGTCGCTGTCTTCCTTCTCGCTCTTCTTGCTGCTTGAGCTATGGGCCATGCCACAAAAGCCCTCAAGCGCCACATAGCTCAACCCGCTGAGGTTCCGACTTGCACTCTTCTTGCCATTGCGCCTCCCGGCGTCTTCATCTTCACTGCTTGAGCTTGACTGCTCCTCGCTTGAGCTTGAGTCGACGTCGCTTGCACCAGCCACCATCGCTCTTGCCTTGTTCTTCTTGTAGCCGCTCTTGCTTGGTCGCCGCTTGTCCTTGTCCTTGCTCTTGGACTTGTTGAAGTGCTTGCCCTTGGAGGAGTACTTGTCTTCACGCCTCGGGTGCGCCTTGTACTCGTTCACCTTGTACTTGTTCTCCTCCGCTTCCGGGCACTCGGCGATGAAGTGGCCACGCTTGCTACACTTGTAGCACGTCCCTGAGCTCCGCCTTGCGTTCCTCCGACTCTCGTGTAGTCGATCAAACCTCCTTGAGAGCAAGGCCAGCTCCTCCTCGCCCAGCACATCAAACTCCTCATCTGGAATGGACATAAGAGAAGACAAGGAAAACTGTCGACGGGAAGGTTATATTTGCCCTTTGATCCGCCCACAAGAGCAAGACTATGGTCAGTCGAGCCCTCATGCTTGGATTGCAACTTCCTGTCAACCTCAGCCGACTTGAGCTTAGAAAAGAGGTCATCCAACTCAATAGTCAAATAATGCCCAGACTCCTTGATGGCCTCAACCTTAGCACCCCAAACATTTGGGTCCAAGACATGCAAGAGCTTCAAAGCCTGATCATGCTCGGTGTACGGAAAATCCTCAACATTGGCCTTCATGTTGTTCACGATGGCGGTGAACCTCTGAAACATCGCATCGATGTCCTCACCGGGAAGTGGAGTGAAATTCTCATATTGCATCCGGTAAGAGACAAAGAGGCGAGCCTTCACATGGTTATCACCACCGTGAGCAACCAACAACTTTTCCCAAATTTGCCAAGCAAGATTCAAATGGCGAACACGCTCAAACTCAGGATCACACAAGCTCCGGACCAAGTGATCAACGACTTTTGCATTAGCCTCATACTTGGCCTTAGCACCGGCATCGGTCACCATAAGAGTATGGATGTTGACCGGAATAGCATAGGTCTTGTCAAGCACAATGAAATCCAACAGCTTTCCACGAAGAAAGATCATCATACGAGCCGCCCACTTGTGGTAACCCTTGCCATCGAAGTGCGGCGGACCGCCCCGCTCAACATACGCCATCTTAGGATTCGAGACTTGTCAAAGTCGCAAAGAATCCGGCACCAAGCTCTGATACCAATTGAAGGATCGGATGGCGACTAGAGAGGGGGGGAGTGAATAGGAGCCGGATAAAAATTCTTCTCAAAGAACCCGGCCTATGCCCTAGTCCAATTCCGGTCACACACGAGCGATGGATCAAATCACACACCAATCGCCAAGACCACGAGGTTATGGACCAACCTCTAGCCTTAGGAATGATTCCTTGAAGCACACGCGGAAGCACGAAAGAAGGAGGGGAGGAACCGAACCAAGAGGCAAAGCGCATAGGCTCTGGCGGACCGTTCGGCCAGGAGGGGCGGACCGTCCGCGCAGGCCTCGCGGACCGTCCGGCCTGCTCTCGCGGACCGTCCGCGCCAACACCGCGGACCGTCCGGCTCTGCGCCGCGGACTGTCTGTTAAAGCACACAGAACCACCAGAACCGACCCGAGAAAAACGGACCGTCCGCCGAGGCCGGCGGACCGTCCGCGCCACCCGCGGACCGTCCGCTACTCAAGCTCGGACCGTCCGCAAACCGGCTGCAACAAAAAACCAAAAGCCAAACCGGATCGAAAGCAAGGACGCGTAAGAACACAACGAACACGCGACGAACCCTAGCCGCGCGGACCGTCCGCCAGCACCCCGCGGACTGTCCGCCAGGTGCGGACAGAGCAGAAAACGCCCGACCCCGAAAGTCAACTCCCCCAAATCATCATCGGATTTCCCAAATGGTTGAAGCTATGGAGACAAGGGTTTGGGGACTTGAAAAGCGTCACACGAGGATGCTATAGCCCAAAAATCTTACCTCCTAACTCCCTAAATCACCGGGAATCGCGAATCCTTTGAGCACCACCAAAAGCTAGAGCATTGAACGAAAAACTACAAATCCAAGTGGTTTCCCGGCGTTTGAGGGCACAAGATCAACCACAAAGATGCACGAGACATCTATCCATGTTTTCCTCAAAGAAATCCGGGAAGAAACCCACTCAAATCCGCGGAATCGAACCGGAAACAAAGGCACGAAAACAAGCACAAAAAGGCCACGAGAACACAACCTCGAATCTTCTATACAAACCAGGAAAGATTCACAAGGTCTAGCATGCCGCCCTAGCATCCATCCCTCTCAACAAATCTCTCATCAAGCTCTCATGCTAGCCTAGAGAAAATGGAAGAAAAATAGCTACGAAAATGAGAAAGAGGAGGGAGAAAATGAAACCCTAAGTCCCGGAGAGAGAGAGAGCCATCCACACACACTCATGGCTTATATATCAGGTCCCGCCGGAGTGGCAAATGACTCGACTACCCCTAACTTAACTACTGGCGATACAACCCACGTAGGGGCATTTAGGTAATGTTTGTGGGTCTTGCCATCGGACAGCCACGCCTTTGCCGCACCCCGCGTCCTCCCGACGCAAGCCATGCGATCCTGCCGTGTGCCCTCCGCCTCGAAGCTTCCCGACACGCCCGGATCCCATCTCTGTCATGTTGGGCCCTCGGACTTGGTTTTGAGGCCCAAACCAAGAAACCGCCCGCCGATGGTTTTGTGGGCAAACCACCAAACCCCGCGTGCTCAGTCCGGCCTCCCGCCAAACCACTTGACTTGACCGCCACCGTGCACCGGCTCGAATGTCCATGAATTCGTCTCGCTCGTGTCGCCACCATGTGGCCCGCACCCAGTCCCGCTGTCCACCGGGTCCCTCGAACCGAGCCTACTTGTCTCTCCATCTCCCGGAGGCCCCTCAAGGCTGAAGACCTTTCGCGCCCGTTCTTCACCTGCAACAACACGAACTAGGCCGCAGCCTACACCTGCGCACTAAGCCAAGAGTCAGTCAAACACCCGTTGTCAATCACTCATCACTGAGGAGCGGTCATCATCGACCACTGGGACGCTCCTGGTCCTCAGATTCGATTCCGAGCTTGACGAATTAGGTGCAGGGGCTGGGGTGCAAAAGTCCAAGGGTGGAGTATGCAGGGGATATTTTGCAAAATCTCTAACAACAACAGGGGGTGGTGGGCGCTGTTTTGCTAATTTAATCCACCTCTCTCCCCAGCCATCGGATGTAGGATCTGGGGTTAGGATCTAAGTTTGCACAACTTGCACAAATGGGTTTTTTTTCACCGGATACGCTCCCCTATCTGACAATCTGAAATGACGAACGGACGATCTACTACCATGTTAGGTAATGTTAAAACAGATTACAATGAAAAAAAATTGATGAAAGATAATTTGATACGATACTATGGTAAATAGATGGTTATCACTACGACATCTGTCACTATAACGGTCTAATGAGACAACTCAACAATCATTGTACGAGTAATATTGTGGTCATGCAACTCACAATATTTCCTTTTTTCTTATACACAAATTAAGAAATTATATAGCTCTACCCGACCAGGTTACCTATTGAGCCGACTTAAGATTACGTGTCAATGCATGAGACCGCTTATTAGATCATACCAATGGCCTTGCCCTAAGTTCGTATCATAACTTTTAAGGATTTTCACGATTCTTTGCAAAGGTTGAGATCGTCTAATACTACATTACTACTACATACTCCTACCTCCAACATGGAGGTGCATTATACAAGTAAAAACCGTTAAAGTATCCGCGGTTTCAATCAATTTTACAATTTGAATAGCAAAAATGTGAACTCTAAGAAAGGTGGTGTATCCAGTTGAAACCAACATCTTTGTGCAACTATGAAAACTTCAATGTGAACCACACGATGCCGATCAAGGGGGCGCACAAGAGAGGTGGGAGGAGTGATTTACAAAAGTGCCTTTGCAAATCACCTCTCCCAACTCCCCTGAGCTTTGCAAATCACCCCTCTCACCTCTCACGAGTGCCCCCTTGGATCAACATCGTGTGATCCATATTGAAGTTTTTATAATTTGTACGTAGCGGTTGGTTTTTGCCAATCCTATACATCTTCCGGAAGATATAACCCATACGAACTATAAACCCAACAACAGCCCACTACGGCCCTTATAACAACTAAACCCTACTCCTATCCTACCCCTTCTTCCTCCTCCCTCCCTCTACCATGCGCGCACGCGCCCCGCATGTGGGGACTGCGTCACCTCGACTCGAGCGAGCTCCACCGGCGGGGCTCGTCGCCCACGCATCGCCGCCCGCCGCTCCCGCCGGCCGCGCGCCACCGCCCGCCATGGCTTGCCTTGCCGCTCCATTGCCGCCCCCTTAGCCACCTAGGGTGCGGTGCGCGAGGCGCGGGAGCTCGGGCGGGCCGCCCCCATGGCCTCTCGGGCCGCCGCAGGCCGGGGCGGAAGTCCTCCTCGCAATGTTCGCGGCACACCGCCGTCGCGGCCCCGTGGCCGGTCGCGCGCGCCGCCGGCGGCCGGCTGGTGTGTCGCCAGCTTGGAGGAGGAAGAAGCAAAAATAATAATAATAAGTTGACTGAAAAAATGTAGGCAACACTCCTAATAATGTTGACGAAAAAATGTTGGCAACATGTGACGCCCTAGGTTTTTAATTAGCATCATTTACGCTAATGGCCGGATCGGCCAAGTCAAACCGGCGGACGCTGGTCAAACCTAGGTCAACCTGGGTCTTCACCTCGAAAACCGAGCCGACAACCCTTAATGACCCCTTGGCCAAGTCAACACACCCTGGTCGTCAACCCATGGTCAAAGACAAGGTCAAACCCCGCTTAAACCCTGATGTCGGCGAATGTCCTCCGGAACTTTGCCGCGTTCTCCAAAATTCACCTAAACACTTAAAAATCAACCTTTATGAAAATTGTCCAGCTTGTTGAGAGACACAACTTTCATGCAGATTGGCATTTCAAATTTTGAGAGGAAATTGGTGAAAAACTTGGTCAACTGTCAGCATCTCCTGTTTACTGAGGCATGGCGACATTCAAAGTTTGGCTGCATTTTATGCAAAATTCATTGAGAAAAACACCCTAGAGTCTTTGTGCACTCGGTGCGATCTACAACTTTCCTATTCACCACTTGGTGCACTTCTGTTCAAGTTTTTGGAGTAAATCTTGGTCAAACCAGGCTACACCGCAACCAGTCGTGCTGGGACGCGCGACGTCGTGCGCGCCACGGCGACCCGCGCTCCGCGAGCGCCGTCGCGCGTCGCCGGCCGCCGCGGCGCTCGCCGTGCCACAACCGGCCCGGGGGCTCGCGCACGCTTCGAGGCCGCGTCGCCCGCGTCCGCGCCCCGAGCCGCGCCTCGGGCGGGGCGCCGCGCGCAGCCTCGTGCCGCGTGCACGCCACGGTGCTGGCCCTCCCCGCCAGGCACACCTGCCGAGGCCACCGCACACACTTCTAGGCAGTCGTCCCCACCTCCCTTAGTTCCTTAGCATCGAAGCCTTCTATCGCGCGCGCCTATAAAAGGGTCGGCCATGCTTCCCGCGCGGGCAAGCCGCCGCCGGAGCGCCATGGCCGCCACCTGGCCGAGCTGCCGCTTCCCTCCCTTCTCCGGTCGTGCGACCGTTCCCATGCCTTGCCTAGGTACTGTAGAAGCTCAAAGGCTCGCGTGTTGCCCCGCATTCCATGGAACCTCACCGGACGCCTCGACGCAGCGGCCACCGCCGACCCCCTCCGTCGGCCGCGCTCGCCGCCGGCCTCCCGACCACCAACTCCGGCTCAAATCAACCCTAGGTGACCCCTAGCCCCTCTCCCAACTATTTCCCAGCCGATCCCCTCACCGGAGCCGCCGGATTTCGGCCTCCCGCGCCGCCGGCCATGGCCAAGGGCCACATTGTAAGGGGCTGAATCTTTCCAGGGGTCTGTCCGCAAAGTTGAAACTTCAATAGTATATCCAATTTGCTGGAATTTGTAAATTGTGTAGAAAATCGTAGGAAATTCAGAAAAATGCAAACTCAATTTTGTTGGATTCATTGTGAAGAGTACTGCAACTTTTGTTATACTCACATAGTCTAATTCTTGATATTTTTAGCATGAAAAATAGGAGTGTGAAAAACCTAGACCTACCATAACTCAAAGTCCATGAGTCCCCTGTATCCAATTTTTGGATATGTTGTGTGCGATGTTATGGCTAGCTCCTGTGCCAACAATTGCGCAAAGTTATGAAGTAAATCGTTTTATATGAATTGTTTTCCATTTATGCAGAATCTACCTAGATATTTTTTTGTAGCCAAAAATAATTAGGGTTTTGTGCCCAACTTATGCTTGTTATCTTGTTATGCCAAAATACACCTCGGATGAATTAATCACAATTTTATAGTTGCCAAAAATATTTATTCTTGAAATATGCTTGATTTTCTTTGAAAATGCCTAACTCAAGATTCATCAGAGTTCTAAGTGTATATGCTGCATCCCTAGGTTAGTTTTGGACCATGTAACATGTGTGAGAAAATTTGGATTATTTTGATGAGTAATTATTTTTGTGTGCATTTACCTTGTTCTTCTAGCTAGCTTTTGTTATTTTCAAAAACACTTAATTTCTTAGCTATCCTAAGCATGCATGTAAGTCCAGTGGCTTGTTATAGGTGATTAGTGCCTAAAACACACTTTCACTGAATTTTAAAAGCTATTGGAGCAATTTGAGGCTTAATAGTCATTTAAATGAGAAAAATCACCAAACCCCTTTTTATGACTTTGTGTGTGATGAAAATCATTTTACAAAGATAAGTACCAACCCATTGCTATTTGAGAAGTTAAATTAAATTATTTACATATATATGTACACAGTCACTATCAGAAAGAATAATTAATAAAGAACTGCATATTGTTCCTTTTGGAAGAGTATGTTGAATGTATTTCGTATCTAGGTGAATGTGTCCAACCAATGCACCCCATGGTTGTCATTCATTGTTTGTAGTTAATTAAATTTAAAATCGACAAATAAACCTTGCATTTGCATCTTCGTGTAGATCGTTCCGACGGTAGATGTACGCTCGTGCGGGAAGAAGGAGACAAAGGTGCAAGCGAAGAGCTGCTGTACGTGGACGAAGCTCAAGGCCTGGACCAAGGTCCAGAAGAGCCCAAGGCCAATCTTGCCAATGAAGGCAAGCCCCGGATCATTAATCCCTGTCTTTTAAAAATTATGCAATTGTTCCATGCTATGCTTGTGCATTTACGTTTCTGGAGTTGTTTGAAACCCTAGATGCATGATCCCTAGGTACCTATGCTCTATCACTAGTATGCTAGGTCGATAGCTGCTATGCTATAGGACCAGTAGAAGTCGAGTGATGTTCGTCACTCGCGAGAATAGGTTCTTATGTTGGAATCATAAGATCTTTATAAATGGACTGCTCATGTGGTAAGAGCATGGGATTTGGGCTCCAGTCCAGTGGCTTTCGTGGGCTAAGCTTTTGAACTTACTAAGCACTTGTCAGGAATGGGACCGGTAAGTCTAGTACCTTAATGAGGCGGCGAGGGATCTTACTATTACTCATCTTGGGATGCGTCTCACGGCTAGCTACCGGTGGTGTATGGTGAGTCCGGGTGCCTCGCGGGGTATTCCGGATAGCCTGCACCAAAGACTGTAAGATTCGATCCCGACCCGAAGAGTTTTGGGAACCGCTTGGTGGTTGTCCTCGCGGGGGCATCCCACCGTGTGCTTAGGTTTACCTTGCAAGGTTTAAATCAATCGATTGTCGGCCTCTCACCGTTATCCGAGACTGCTTAATCAACAAGCCATGATATCCCGTAATGATGGAACTTGGTGAATATTGTTGTATGGATTAATTGCTTGTACAATTCTTGATTGAATTGGCTGGTGCACTTAGAAATGGTAATCAACTAGAACTTGTGCTAAAATATTGAAAGTAAGGACATAGTCTTTGTTGCCTTTCAGCAAAAGAACTCCACCGTCCAAAAGCCTTCCATGTTTTGAGTTGGTGATGTAGTTATCACCCGACGGTTAAGTCTTGCTGAGTATTAGTATACTCAGCCTTGCTTTAAAACTGTTGTGCAGGTGTTGCTGACCGGGTGGATGACGACAAGTGACGACATCACGGATGGCCTCCTTGATGTTTACCGTTGCGCTAGTTTATTTTATTTCCGCTGTTGTTGAACTCTGAACCTTTATTTATTGTCTCGAGCAATGGTTTGTAATAAATTCGGATGTTAATTATGTTGTATCTCTGGACTCGCCTTCGTGTGAGTTGAATGCATATATGTCGATCCTTGTTGCTATGTAAGTGATTTACCGGGCGTTAACCCGGCAACTAACGACAGGATGATACTTTATTACTGCTTAATGACCAAAGTGGATTGGTTTAGGCGGTAGTACGGTATTTTCCTGGGTGGGTTGTCACACAACACTTCTGAAAAATGTTGACAAGAAATAAAATACTAGCAATATGTAACACCCCTCCCACAAAAGCCGCACCACCCAGCCCTTCCGTAGGGGCGAGCAAACGTACTCATAGCACCCTGCTTACACTTTCGTCCTCGCTTCGTGTAAAAGGGTTAACCCGAGGGTGGTATGGCTGGTGGACAAAGGCTTATAAGTTGTCTCCACCCTTGCTCAACTAGCAATGTGGCACTAAACACACGCACCTGCGCTCATGGGCCACTCATGGGCCATCCAAATTGGACCGGGTGTGACATTCACCCCCCTCAAAGAACCCGACGTCCTCGTCGGTCCAACTCACCCGTCCAGTGCCGACCCATATGCCATGCCGTGTGCCCCATCCCAGGCCCCCACGCACATGCATATGTCCGCACACTGACCCGAGCAAATGTCCAGGAACCTTCCCTCTTAATGTGCGACCGTACGTCCAGTGCCGACCCATATGCCATGCAATGTGTCCCATCTCAGGCCCACACGCGCCATGCACCCTATGTCCGCACACTGACCCGTACGCGCAACTGCAAGGGTCGACTCTAATACCATTTGTAACACCCCGCCCACCAAAGCCGCACCACCCAGCCCTTCCATAGGGACGAGCACACGTACACATAGCACCCTGCTTACACTTTCGTCCTCGCTTCGTATAAAAGGGTTAACCCGAGGGTGTTCTGATGGACAAAGGCTTATAAGTTGTCTCCACCCTTGCTCAACTAGCAATGTGGCACTAAACACACGCACCTGCGCTCATGGGCCACTCATGGGCCATCCAAATTGGGCCGGGTGTGACACAATAGTTCCGAAAAATGTTGACGAAAAAATGTGGGAACACTCTAGAAATGTGGACGAAAAAATGTTAACAGCACTTCTGAAAAATGTTGGTGACATTTCCGAAAAATGTTGGCAACATTTACGAAAAATGTTAATGAAAAAACATTGACAGCAGTTCCAAAACAATATTGATAAAAAATAAAAAAGACAAAGCGCATGCGGGCATTAGGGGCTTGAATGAGCTATGTGGGTTGTCTTGGGTTTTGGTGCGCTTTACAGTTATATCTCTCAAACTTGGAAAAAGTGTTTTTGACGTCCCCTAACTATCATGCGAGTCTGACTTCCGTCCCCCGTTCGAAAAAATGGGTATGTTGCGTCTTTCAACTATCTAATCCGTTCACTTTTGGTCCCTCACTAGTTTTGGCAGTGGTTTGGATGACGTGGTCATAGGCGCCACGTGTCAGGATGCGCCCGCCTTTCTTCTCTCCCTAGCACCGGTGACCTCCCCACGTCGGCAGTTGGCCTTCCCGACGGCCTCCCTACACTGGCCCCAACAGCCCACAGGGGCGCGCGACAGCGGCGTCCGCGACGAGCAGCGTGCGGCTGGATGAGCACGGGGAGGCTGTAGGCTGCGGCGGCGCCAGCGTGGAGGAGGAGACCGCGGCGCAGGCGGGGCTGAGCCTTTACTGGATCTAACGAACGAGGGCTTCGGTGGTGGCGACGCATCGAGCTAGGACGGCGGCGGAGCTCTGCCTCGTTCTCCCGCGCCGTTGTGGAGCTCCGCCCTCTCCTGCTGTGGATTCCGCGTGGAGATCACTGCCACGGAGCTCTGCCCTCCTTCCTGGGTCGTCTCCCTCCCCAGCAGTCGTGCCCTCGCCTGCTCCTCGACTGTAGAGCTGCGAGGTAGCGTCACCCCTTCTTCGATTTGTCCGTAGGCGAGCTTGAACGCCATGACGGCGGAGCCCGTCGGTGGAGCATGGGTGGAAGGTAGAAGAAGGTAGGTAGAAGAAGATGAGGACCAATCTGTAATAATAAAAGAATTTCAAGGGGCTATGAGTAAATATTTATCCACGTGGACCAGGTCAAAACAGCTGAGGGACCAAACGTGAACGGATTAGATAGTTGGAGGATGTCACATACCCGGTTTTTCGGACGGGGGACGAAAACCAGATTTCGATGATAGTTGGGGGACGTCAAAAACACTTTTTCCCTCAAACTTCTACTGTATACGTTGTAGGAAGAAAAGCCTATCAGGCCTGGTTTTTACTATGGCCGGCCTGGGAATTTTGGGCTGACCAAGACCATAAGCCCTTCTTGAATCTGATGTGTCATCTGGGCCTTTATTGATCTGCGCTTGCGCGGCGTATGGGGGCTACAAACACAAACGTTGCCAACCGCCGCAACCGCAAGGACCAGCAGCAAAAACTCCATCTCTACGATTCCTAACTCTCAAAAAAAAAAAATCTCTACGATTCCTTCGTCTCCCACTTTCCTTCTCCACCGACCGCAGCGACCAGCAGCAGCTCCGCAGCGGCAGAGGGCGATCTGGAAGTTTGAGGAAGCTACCACAGCTACTGGAAGACGCCGCCTCAGCGCCGCCGATGGGCGCGAGGCCGCCTGGCGTCTCCTTCAAGCTCGTCCTACTCGGCGATGGTACGTATCCCTTCCGATCCCCAACCCCTTGGCCAGAATCGTGAGCATTCCCACTGAGTTCCTCTTCCCTCAGTCTAGAGTGCTCAAGAAATTGCGGATCACAGTGGATGCTGGCCGATCCTTTCGATTTTATCGCTCCCTTTGGGCTTTGGTGCGTGCTCAAGACTAGATAGGGTTAGGTCTCTTTCTAGTGCTGATATTATAGGTGTGGAATTGGATATATCCATGTGAAAGAGGAGTTCTGACTGAAAAACAGAATGTATCATGGTGAATAGATATGAGGTATAGAATTGTGTGATCAAGGTGAATAGATAGATGATGAGGTATAGAATTGTGTGATCTTAATTGGTATAGTATCTAGTTCTAGACAAATACTCCCTCCTTCCTTTTATATATGCGTCATATGAAAAAGGAAGGAGGGAGTAGGTAAGGGTTAGATGGAAATATGCCATTATAATTTTCACAATTTGGAAATATGCAATCGGTGTGTCACTGAAAGGTGGGTGCCACCACAGTCACTGACATGTGGGTCACAATGGCATATGGTTATAGGTAAGAATGAAAGAGATAGGCTTATGGGTCTAATTGGATATTGCTATAGGCCATATTATTATGATTGTTTTGCAAGTCCTTCAGTCCTATAAGCTGTTTGACTGCAAGCTAACTAACTTGATAACAAGCTGAGTGGTTGACTCTTACTTTAGTTGTCTTAGTGATGGGTGTATTGTAAACTTAAGAGGACAAAGGGGTTCATGGTCACTTGCTTGACTATATACCGTCCAGTCCCATATTGCCTTTTTTTTGCCAAAATTTATATTCCCCTTCACTCTTGTCTGATACCGCTACTACTTTTCCCTTGTAGGACGAGTTGGGAAAACATCTCTTGTGCTACGGTATGTGAATAATGTCTTCTCAGACAAGCAGGAAGCAACAGTTCAAGCCTCTTATTTGACAAAGCGCCTTGTTGTTGAAGGTGTGCCTATTACACTCTCTATATGGGTGCGTTGTCATCTCTTAGCATTAATTTTTGTTGCATATTTCCCTAGTGATTTTCAGTTGAGGATGAATATGTACTATACTCTGCTGCAATATCATTACATTTCATAACTACAAATGGTTATACCTTGATTAAACTTCTGCAGAATTTCTGCATTGAATAATTATTATCATGTCTCTACATAAGATGCTGTTTACCATTTTATCCTGTATAACACATGTTTTAGACTATTTTTGCACTGGTGCTTAGGTTTGTGCATGTACTTTTTTCTTGAAACAGCTGCCATTGTTAATAGAAGAAAGAATGGTCTTACAAACTTAGGGCCTGATTGGTTGAAGGCCAAAACTTGAGCATGCCAAAGTTGTGGTAAGCCAATATTTTGATCACCATTTGGTTTGTTGATGTTGGAGTCTAAGGGGTGTTTTGTAACCTGCATAACACCTGTCCAGGCTTATGGAATGCAGCCCACTGCTGTTTGGTAGCCTGCATAGGGCCTTATGCAGGCTTAGGCTATGCAAAAAAAGACTCCCAGGCTGCATTCTTGGAAACAAATGGAACTTGCGTTTCCAGTTATGCAGGCTTGTGAGAGCAACGAGCCCGCTTCCCCTCACCCTGCAAGCCCCTTGGCTTCTCACCACCGGCCGCAGCTGCCCCCAACTCATCCCCCGTCGACCGTGTCCGACCGCCGCCGCCCTCAACTCCTCCCTCGTCTTGTCTCCTCTGCCGCCTCATCCCCTCCGCCGAAGCATCGGCTCGAGCTCCACCGGCGGCCGCTACAAGAGACCGGCGGGGGTGAGCTCCCCTAGGTGGATCTCCTAGAGGCCTGTAGGGCTGAGCTCCACAACCACAGCGAGCCAAGCGAGCGCCGCCCTGGGGTTCATGTGGCGGCGGGTGGGGTCGCAGGCAGCGGCGGCGGCCCTCGATTGGATGGCACGAGGCTCGATTCGATGGTGATGAAGCTTGATTCGCCGTCGGAGGACCTCGATTGGACGACACAGGACCTCGATTCGCCGTCAGAGGACCTCACCGCGTTTCTCACCTCCCATCCGGCGGCGCCCTGCGCATCGCTGACTCGCCTGGTTGCGGCCCCGCACGGCGGAGTGGGGCGGCTGTGGCCAGCCGAGCTCTCGCTCCACCGTGGCCGGCCGAGCTCGCCCTCCACCGCGTCGGACCTGGCAAGGAGAGCAGGAAGGTGGAGGAAGCTGACGCCGTGGGGCACTTCATCTTCAGATTGGGGGAGACGAGAGAAATAGGGAGGTGGTGGGTGGTAATTTCACCTTCAGGAAATACATGGCCATCTTATCACGCTGTGCAGCTTACCAAACATGAGCATAGAAAGCCAGACTATCCTTGTGCGTCCTACCAAACACTAGCCGTTTGCATTGGTTTAGCCTGGTCAAGACTGACCTGGCTTAGAGTTAGCCTGGCTAGGAGCTAGTGCAGGCTGTCAAACGCCCCCTAAGTGAATTGTCCACCTTTCCCTATCAGCTTAAACTTTTGGGTTGAATTGGTTGGTGCATACAACTCAATATGGTATCAGGGCCAGAGGTCTCGAGTTCTAGTCATGGCGGGCGCGTTAATTAAAATAATTATAGGCCACTCCAGTATCCACGTATGCGGCCTGGGGGAGCCTGCACGTGAGGGGGAGTGTTAGAGTATAAGTGAATTGTCCACCTTTCCCTATCAGCTTAAACTTTTGGGTTGAATTGGTTGGTGCATGCAACTCAATAGTTGACAAAATTTGGCAACTTCTCCCATTTATCTTGCCAAAACATTGGCAGCTTTTCTACCTAAGTTTTGGCTTGTCAAAACTTGGGCATGCCAAAACTTTGGCTAGCAACCAATCAGCCTCTTAGTCCCAGCATAGGCCTGTTCTCATACTTGTTTGCTGATGAAATTCTTGGCAACTATGTAGTATCCTGGTCAGGCATCTTAACATTTTACAATAATGCTGAATTAAGAAACCTTGGTCCTCACTCAGTTTTTTTAGCTTACAGATCTTTTTTGCCATCAACAAAAGGTTTTGTAGCTACTGGTTACTGCAGCCCTTGTAATTTCTGTGATGTCTTTCAGGCTTTCATGATTGTTAGCATTTTGAGTTTTATTTTACCATTTCATTCAAGTTTGTCCTCAAATTTTATCAGTAAAGTATTTCTTTGCCTTCAGGACACAGCTGGGCAAGAGAAGTTTCATGCGCTAGGTCCTATATACTATCGTGATGCAGATGGTACAGCCTCCTCATTTTTTAGCAGTAAAGTGATCTATACAAATCCCTACTTTTCTCACCATTTATGTTCCATCATTGCAGCTGCTCTATTAGTGTATGACATCACAGATAGTGATACTTTTGTTCGTGTCACGAAATGGGTGAAAGAGCTCAAGCAAATGGCAAGTAAAGATATCATTATGGCCATTGCAGCAAATAAAAGTGATTTGGTCAGATTGAAGAACATAGAAACTCAAGATGCAGTAAGGTATTCCTCTTTGCTATGCTGCATCTGCATGCCTGCATTTATGATAACACAGATTTCATATTAGTAATTTTGTCTTAACTAATTCCATCCTAACTCCTCTGAGGTAACTATGTCGATATGAGCCAGAGGTAATATAAAGAACTTAGATTGCTGTTTCTTGCCTAAGGCACTGTTTTAAAGAAGTCCCTAATATCACATTTGGGATGTAGACACATTTGTTAGATTGCCATGGCCTTTATTTGCTTGTGCCGAATATAAGTTCTTGGTGATTGAGCCCAAAAAACTATCAAATCGAGAAGAGGGGTGCTGTGCTGAGCATGATCTGTTTCCTTGTTTTGAAATTTGGAGTCTTATGGTCGGAACAAATTAGTGTTGCCTCGTTAACTTGGATGTGTGATTGTAAGTCATTGGTGTCCAATCGCTTTGACCATCTGTTAACGTGATAAGTTAGCGTAGTTGCAACAAACTACAACTTGCAAAAGTAATATCTCTATTTTAGAATTTATATGACCCGTCATAGTTCTGATGTCTGTCACGGAACCATTGGTAGCCATCTAACCAATTGTTGCTTGTGCCTACAGCTATGCAGAAAGTATTGGGGCAAGCCTCTTTGTTACATCTGCCAAAGCAGGAGCTGGAATCGATGATGTCTTCAGTGACATAGCCAAACGTGAGTTCTGTTTATAATCTTGCATATAATTGGCTTCCACATTTTGGCTGTTTGAGGCACTGTTCATGATTTACAATATGACAGTAACCAGTAGAGTAGCATTTATTTAGTGGTTTGATTTTCTTCATGTTTCTTATGCTGTCACATAGATTCAGTTGATCAGACTAGTACATCAACTCAAACTGCATACAGAAACAGGGCATAACTGTCTTTTATCTCATATGTCTGTGTATAGATAAGTTTCTAATGTATAGTGATTAAATTTATACTTGGGAAAATGTGTTCTATAACATTGAAAGATGACTTTCTGGAGCAACCCCATAAACAACCTGTCCTCATAAAATATCAGTGAAAGAAGCAATTCTGAACTGAAACTAGCACTCTGATAGATTTTGCACAGACTGTGTTAACTGGGACAAACATACCCCTGACCATCAATGTTCATTGGATATACAAGATTGTGTTCATGATTTCCATTGAAAAGGGTAGAGAAAGAGGAGCAATATCAATGAAGAAAAGCAATTCCTTCGAATGAGAAAGGGAACCATTGAACTTTGGATTAACGCATTTTCTTACAACCATTTCATAAATTTTAGGGATTGGAAAATTGTGTCACTGTTGCTGATGAGTGTTTTGCTTAATTCATATGTTTTTTTGTTGGTAAAGTTCTATTTACTTGACTGTCATTGGTATGCAGGATTATTAGAGAAGAGGAAAAACAGCTCTGATGGCTTGTCACCACCTCAGCCAAAGAAGGGAATTCTGATCGTCGATGACGAGCCTGAGAAAGAACCCCCACCAAAGTGTTGCTCATAGTGATATGAAAATTGCGCAGGTATAACATTACAAAAACTTTTCAATCATTTACAAAAAATGCTATTTGTAAAGGGACAAAATCATACATTGATTCAGAGCTGGATTATTTCAGTTGTGGGGGCAGGTATTGGGGTTAAGCTTTTAGGTCGTGTAGATACTGTTGACCGTCGATTGTTGTCAATGTAACATTTCAATCACAACTCACAAACAATAAACTTCAGATGAGATGCCCACACTTCTACAAACATATGGTTTTCATGGATTCCTGAATGCGGTTGAGAAAAATATTTGTTTTATATAGTGAAGGACTGCAAGGATTTATTTCAGTATATGGAGTAATCATATTTAATCTCTTGCAAGTTGTAAAGGAGGTCACAGGCGGCCGCGGGCTCCCTGTGCGCGCCGGTGCGAGCGGGCCTTCCAGATGTAGATGTAATGTTTTTTTTTTTCAAAAAATATTGTAGGTGAAAACGATTTGAAAAAATGTTGGATTCAGTGTTTTCTCTGAACAAATGTTGGTGCGCCTCTTTAAAAAAATGTTGGCTCAAACTTCTTATAAAAATGTTGGTTCAACTTTTTGTTTCAAATAGTTGGAACATTTTTAACGAATGTTGCAACATTTTGTAATTAATAATTATGAGGTGGGCTGGTTGAAAAATAATAAACAATTTTAGATGGGTTGGAAGTTCGAACTCTTATCCACCTTCTGTAGCCATCCATCCAAAAAAAGAAAAAAAAATCACAGGTCTAAGCTCAAACGAACTACTGCTGCGAGTAATTTTGTACACCTGTGACTAGGAGTAATATACGGTTTGTTGAGATGAATTAGCAAATATTTATAGATTCATATCATAGGTTAAAATTGTAAATAAGTACATGACATTTCAGAATAGAACATACATTTGGAAGTCGTTTAGAAACAAACAAAAAGATGGAACAGCTAAGCAAATGGGGAATCATGCAAGCCGCATTATGCGATTTTCTTGGTGCTACGAGATTGCGTATTGTCTCTTGTGCAGACGTGATGCTCTCCTTGATGCCGGGGATCGCGCAACTTTTCTTTCAATCCACGTTACCTAAAGAAGAAACGCCGAGGCACTAATGGTGTTTTCTTTTCCACGTCATCGAATTGATCTGCGTCTAATGACTGCCATGGCCACTTGGCCACCACCAACCTCATTTCTAGGGTTCTAGCATCTACTTATAGTGAATAAGTGTTTTTGTGTTTGTGATCATGGTTGGGCTAGCTAAACTTCGGTAGTAACCTTTGTGTTCTTTACGACGCTGTTAAGATGGTCTTGGTTGTGCCATCAAATCACCAAGCAAAGGTGTATTATGTCGTCTATGACACTTGTCTCCTGCATCTCTGTTTGCCATCCATTTGGCAACGCCTCTGTTTTTGCTAACCCTTATTCAGTGAAGAACTGAAGATAGAATCCCAACAAGCGTTGCATTTGTCAAGATTGGAACCTGAAAAGGATTTAGTTGGTAGAAAAAGGTGCCCAACTCACTCGCAGTTCCACACTAGCCATCAGTAAGTCGTCTGCATTGACATCATTGTGCTTAGGGGCCCAATATGCATGGCTGTTAAGCCTGCCATTGGGGAGGGTATGGACAAATCCACTCTTGTTCATACCCAAATCCAAATAATTATTATCCACTTCTTACCCTCCCTATTCCCACCCATACCCAATGGATAACTAATTTTGTACTAGATTCTATACATACCCAATTGATTATTTGCACCCTCCCCACACCCTACCCTCCTCATTTCTTCAATGGATAATTATTTTCTACTCATACCCTCCCCATTTGAGGTGGGTATGGATTTGAATATGGACAATGGATAAAAACAACAGGCATAATGGTTGTTGATCAAGGATGTTACAGTTTGCGAGAGGACATCTACTCTACTAGCTGTTCAGATGATCGCACCTGTAGATCTGGATTTTGATTTCTCGCGAGAGCGTTTAATAAAATTCTCTTGCGGTCTTGCCGGTGGTCAGGGTCTGGTGAGTTTTTCTAGATCCAGAAAAACACATGGTACTACTCCGCCTGTTAATTGAAAGCAAGGTCATCTCATAAGATTTCTTTTTTTTTCTTGGACAAATCATCTCATAAGATTTCAAATACAAATGGAAACACCAAAATTATTTGGGTTCCCTGCTCATCATCACTACATTCCTACCGTACCCCCATGCCGGCCTTTGCGTAAGTCCAACTGTCGGATCAAAACACGCTCACCTGTGCTTCCACAGTGTAAGCTGCGTAACATCCAACTGTCGGATCATCGCCCGTTCTCATTGCGTTCCCGTCATGCGCAGATAAAAAGGCAGCCGTTACGTGCTTTTGGCACGCGTAGTCTTCAGGGCTTGCTTTTGTCTGGAGATTCCTTTCTCATAACACGGAAGACTAATTGCACACCCTTAATTGTTTAACAATTATTATGAGAGCTACAAAAGGCCGGCCTAATCTTGAGATCTCTCGTAATGATGAAGATCTAATGGCCAAGCGACACCGCTATATTAATATGTCGAGTCCACCAACTCCTGTCTCTTGGTACCGTCACTTTTCAAAAGTAGGGGGGGGGGGGGGGGTACTTTCATCACCTTGTAATTAGTTTTGGAGTTTGTAAACAAATGGCAATGAGCACTCAGTGTTTTGTGGCCTTTTGAGCTGTCTAAACAGAGTGCAAGGTGAATTTAGATACCAGGCAATTTTAGAGAGATAGAGATGAAAAGCTAATCATGTTCTGCCATAACAATCGAATACATATACCTTTCTGGACCCTTGGGCCAACAAACTTTTTCTAAAGTTTGGTAATCACTAGTATGCTTCAAATAAGTACAAGTCACTATAATATGTTTCAAGCTACAACAAGTTATATATTAGTGATACATACGGAAATTATATCGCTCTACTTTGTGCTTGAAGATGACATCATGAAGGACTAGTTTGATTTTTCAGCATGTACTTAGACAAACTTGTGAAAGTTTCAATGATCGAATTTGTGCACGTCGTAAACAGATTGTACTAATTTGCATTGTTTACTACCTTGATTGAACGGCATCAAATAGGTTGCTCGATTTGATGGCGAAATGACCACCGGGATGTTTTTGTATATGGCATCTGATGATTGGCCTCCTCCGGTCCTGGCATTCTGGGCAACATACAGGAGTGGGCAGGTCGGACCAGGTGGTTGGTCCACAGGCCATGATGACCCTGTTAGACCACGGCCACCGCAGACAAAAAACACACAAAAATACATCACAAAACGCAGAGAAGAATCTAACACACAACACAAGTAGTAATTCAAGCTTGACGAAGGCGGAAGACCACCGTGTGTAGCAAGCACGAAGCCCAATTATGCCGAGTGATGGACCACTACCCAAATTTACAGGTGACAGTGCACGACAAAATAGAGCACCACCTACATAACTATGAAGTAAAACACACCATCTTCGAAACAACCAACCTAGAGACGACCAAGCAAATGATGATGCCCTACAAATAAAGAGTATTAGACCGCCAAAACCAGTCTTAGTAGTAGAGCAAGACGACGAAGGCATCCTCAAGACAACATTTCCTAGAAGGACATCATGCGCTCTCAAAAAAAAAAAAACACTCTTCCAGCTCCCGCATCGCCCCCCCCCGGGCGACTCGGACGGCCCCGGTGCCGCCGCGCCCTTGCAACGTCGTTGCTCCTCCTCGTCGCCCCCCCGAGTGGCCGCTGGATGCCCGTGCGGCCGCAAAGAAGGTGGCGGCGGGGCTTCGCCTCCCTTTCTTCTCCTTCCACCCGCCCCCTCCCCCCTAGCAACCTCCGCAGCCGGCTGCGCTCGGATCCTCCCTTGGGACCGTCGGATCTACACCCTAGGATGACGGATATGTCCCCACGGGGCATCGGCTCGTTGGGGTTGTGTGACAGGGCCATGGGTGACGACATTGGTCTGGTCTGTGGCGGCGCGCGGGGTGGCTCGAGCTTCTCTCCGCTGCCAGTGTGTGACGGGGCCTTGGCCTGCCTACGGCGGCGGCGATGCACAGTGTGGCCTAGAAGCCCCGGTGCGCGAGTGCGTGGCTGAGCTCGGCCCTGGCGGCGTCCGGGGTGGCGGCGAGTCGTGTGTTGGTGGCACTCCACGAGGCGGCAATGGGACCATCGGTTGTGTCTTGTTTGATGCCTCGGCTGCAGCAGCATCCTCGCTCCTGCGACGGCTGGGCCTCACCTCTGTGTCGTTGACGGGGCCTGGCCTAGGCTGAGTCGGTGCCTCGGCCATGGTGGGGCCAGGCGGTCGTGGAGCCTTGCTCGTTGCTATGGTTTCGACCTTGGATGGTGTTGGTGGGGTCATGGTGGCACGGCCAGCGGCAGCCTGTTTGGGTTGTTGCTAGCAACGTCACAGCGGCGTGGCTGGTAGTGTCCAGACGACGAGCCGTCTTCTTTAGCAGTGTTGGGTTGGTGGTGCCGTGGTGGCATGGCCGACGGCGGTTTTTGCCCGATTTGTTTGCTAATGCAACTATGGTGGTGTTTGTTGGCTGCGGCTGTGCGACGGTCCACCAGCAGCAGCACGGAGGTGTGGCTGGTGGCGTTGCCCGTCTCTCTCTGATTCGCGCCAAGGATGAAGCGGGTGAAAACCCTTCCCTTCTTGGGACAGCGTCATTGGCGCCTCTAGCGTCATGCCCTTCGTGAAGGTGACGTTGAGCTTCTTCGGCGTGGGAGAGTGCCGCTTAGATCCTCAAACTTGGTGCTTCCGCGATGGTTGCTATCTGGGAGTGCTTTCTTACTTCTCTTTTATTTCTTTTTTTCTTTTCTTTGTTACAGTTTAATAAAAAGATTAGAGAGTAGAGAAGAAGAGAGTTTTCAGTCAGTGGCACTAGTGTTTGGTGGCTCGTGTTGACGTTCCAATCCGACCGAGCAGAGTTGTTTGAGTTGTTTAGAGCGGTGCATGTTGATATCCCAGTCCAACCCACCAGGCCATTTCAGTTAAGTCGTGCGGTGATGGTTGATGTCCCAATCCAACCTCCCGGAGTTGTATGGCCTGCGGACCAGAGTTGTTCGGGGTTTTCTACCCCTTGAGCTGTACGGTCTACGGACTGGAGTTGTGAGGGGTGGTGCTTTACCTCCCCAATTGTACGGTCTTCGGACCGGAGTTGTATGGTTTCCGGGCCCGATTTTCCTTATAAACGGGGTCAACTCTCTTCTTTTAATAAAAATCCGGGAAAGCTTTTGCCGTCCGTTCAAACAAAGGACATCATTCTTAAACACCATCGTCACTCAACCAACACTAAACTAGGTTTTCACCAAAGCACGTCAAGCAAGGTAAGGTATTCGCTTAAAATCCAAAGACCCACCATCCATCCTGATAATCGCAGCCGGTGAGGTACGAAGTCCGAAATGAATGAGCTTGAGAACCACCGGAGCAATGCAGGGTAAAGTAGTAGGAGCAGTTGCTACTGTAGCGATGCCCTATGTTACACGGACACGCACTTTCTCAAAAGAAAACCCACTAAAATGGTGTATTCGAAGTATCTGCGTAACTGATGAGTATAGGATACAGATACATCACCCCCTTGCAGTATCCGTGTAACATATTCGAAGTATCTGCGTAACCGATGAGTATAGGATACAGATACATCACCCCCTTGGAGTATCCGTGTAACATAGGCGGCGATGCCACATTGAGAGGTGACCAACACCCGACTGCACCACCAAATCATGCCTCTGCAAGCCACTTGGATGGGCGGGTCTGCAACAACACGGCTAAGGGGACGGAGCCTGCATTAGTAGTTGTAACACCGCCCTCAACCAGGAGCATGTAGATCTAAACTACGGTAGGTCAAATTAGTTGTGCGATGGTCGAAATTTGGCCTCAACTATGACAGAAATGTAGTCGTATATAATGCACTCAAGACCTTTGGAGCTGAGGGAAGATAAGGAGAGCAAGGGGAAGGGAAGGAGGAGGATATAGGCTGGCTTTGACTGGACGCTACTGGAAAACAGGCATTTGTACCGGGTGGTAACCCTCATTTGTACCGGGTATCCACCCGGTACAAACCATCAGGTACAAATGTGAAGTCACATTTGTACAGGGTATCCCACCCCACCCGGTACAAATGTGAACATTTGTACAGGGGGAGATGCGCCCCGGTACAAATATTCTATCCACCCGTCACCACTTCTCCCTCCGTTTCCATCTTACTTTCGTCACTTTTTCCTTTTTCTTTTCTTCGTTTTCCATTCTTTTCTCATTCATCTCATTCAATTCATCATCATTTTCCATGCTTTTCTCATTCATTTCATACAAATTATAAGATGCAAAGACATTCAAAAATTCATATATATCTCACAATCATATACATCACACAAACACATACATCTTGCATTTCACGGATCAAAATCACATAAAAACAACAAAAGTATCTCATATCCGAACAAGAACAGAGAACACATCACAAATCACAAGAAAACCTCAGGTCCGGTGTAGCCACCGCCGCCGCCCACGAGCCACCGCGTGCCGCGTCCACGGGCCACACGCCGGCGGCCGTGAGCCCCCGCGTCGGCGGCCGCGCACCCCCATGCCCCTCGCCGGGCGGCCGCGCGCCTCGTCACTTCAAAGAAGAGAGAGGTAGAGATGAGGTGGAGGTGAAGAAATGAGCCAGTTTTTTTACAACAAGCAACTTTATATATTAAGCAGCCGATTTACAGAACAATCCTTCAAAGAAGACTGAATTACAAAATGGTCCACCGACCAGAAAGCAACAGGAAGAACAACAGCGACGGAGACGACCTCGCCAGCGGGAAGCTGATATTTCGCCCAAGGCGAGGACAGCTGGGTGAGAAGACCGCGGCGTGTGTCGGTTGTAGAAGGGGCGACGAAGCCTTGGATGGCATCCACACCGAGAGACCGAAATATGTAGAGGAAACTCGTTGCTGGCGGTACATGAAGAGGTTTGAGGCTCAGGTGGAGGCGAGATCATCAGGTCACGACGCCAGTTGATGTTGCTTCACGGTGAACTTGAACTTCTGGCAGGGAGACTGCTTGGGAATGACGGAGGCGTGTGCGGACGGTAGGGACTTCAACAAGCACAGCCTGGGAGGGAATGCAACTGAGGACCATCTCCAGAACCAGATGCCCCCACAGGGAGACCAGATCTGGGCGAGATGGAGCAGGAGCAGCCTCCAAACCAGTTGAATCTGAGAAGACAAGGGGAGGATTCGACGGTAGTGGAGGAAACAGATCTCGAGGATGGAGGTGAAGAGGTGAGGTGGGGGAAGGGATGGCGAGATCTGCTGGGGGACGGGGTAGCGATTTTATTTAGACTAACCTCGAAGGAGTCGATGGCGCCAGTGAAGTTGCCGAAGCGAAGCAGGGCAACGACGGCAAAGGCGGCGACCTAACTCAGGGAGAACGCCATATGGCCGATACTACTAGGAGCTTTAAAACTAAGAGCTAAAACTATACTACAAGGGACCAGGGGGCCCTCTCCCTACCCGATCCGGCGAGGCAAGCTCGCCGGAGCCGGGAGGGAGGGGGCCAGGAGGAGGTGGAGGAAGGATAGCTCTTGGAATGGGCACACGAATGCAACTGCTCTTGAGAGAAGACCTTCGAACTTAGCCAATTGAGAGAAGGAAATCGAGAAGAGAGGGGAGATGGAGGCAGGGGACTTAGAGAAATAAAGGGTCAGCTCTCTCCATCCCTAAGGAATAAAGAAGGGGTAGACGGAGAGCTGACGGCTCATTGACGGTGGTGCCTATTTGTACCTAGGTGAAATTAGGCCCGGTACAAATGGCTCCACATTTATAACGTGTCATCTCTTCAACCGGTACAAATGTGAGAATGACACATTTGTACCAGTCGGAGCCACCAACTGGTACAAATGTAGACATTTGTACCGAGTGGGTTGTGTCAGGCCCCGCCGAGCCTCCGTGAGAGGACATTTGTACCGGTTGGAGGCTCCAATTGGTGCAAATGTCTTTATTTGTACCGGAGGGTAAAATACCCGATACAAATGAAAAATCAGGTCTGAGATATATGTGTGATTCTCTAGTAGTGGACACATGCCATCGCTAGCGGCGGACACCAAAGAGACAGGGTTTGGAGGGTGGTAGTGCTAGACCAGTCGATCGTCCTTAGTCACCTAGAAGCTGACGCGGGGGTTGCGGCCCTGAACAGCTACATCAACTAGAGTATTTTTCTAATTTGGATTTTGGTGGCAATAGAACTCCAAATGGGCAACATATGGGAGGATTATTACAATACTCAATCATTTTCCTTTGATGATAAAACACTCAAGTCTCAAAGGTTATTTAATTAAGCGTTGTGCCCTCTTATTTTTTTTTGCATGGGTTTGTGTGATAGTACATGAACAATTAAGCTTGCCATGCACACATGAAAATATTTTATTCCAGTTGAATCAATTTGTGCGAATTCGATCTTCCGTGAATCGTTTTGATGCTCATAGAACCCTAAAGGAGGTACATATGGGAAGACTACTACACCATTCAATTTCGCTTTCCTTTGATGAGAAAACACTCAAAGTCTCAAATGTTATTTAAGAGTTGCGTCTTTTGCATGGGATCCACCAAATTAGAAATGTAATATTGTTGGTCGAAGTTGAAATAGTCTTTTTCATGTACATATAAAATTCTGAATTCATTATCATTATTACAACTTGTTATATATTTATGCCGAAAAGGCCAAAACATATCGCAAACTTTTGTTAGAAAAATTGTAATAGCAGTTGACGCCACAACGCATGCACACACGCGTCGGTCCCATAACGTGCAGCTGAACACTGGTCTTCTTTGAAATGGAGTCCAGCCAGCTGAACATTGTCAGCACACGCAGGAAGCGAGGCACCGAGACTCGGAGACGATCGAGTGGCAGGAGATGATTAACCCGCACGCGATCGAAATAATGATGATGTGGAAGATATGGTTTTATATGGCCCACGTGCGTTTGTTGCGAAATGGAGTCGTCGAAGATATATGGCATATACATTACATTATTTGATCCCAAATTTAAATACGGCGGTCAAGCATGCAGCCGTATGTATGAATATGATGGGCCAGACTGTGTGCATTTGCCGAAAGCCGCTTTTGATCGCCGGACGCGCCAAGGCGGCCTCTTCCACGGTTCACACTCATCGCATGCAGCTCGATCTGCCGATGCCAAGGCACGCGCGCGGCACCATCGTCGCGCACGCACGATCTGATCCGGCCGGGGCGATCGGAGAAACGGGTGGATGGATTTGCTGTCCTGGACCCCGGCCGGGGTCGGCCATCGCCGGCCGGTGTCCCCCGAACCAACGGCACCACCCACCGCCGCGGCTGGCCCTCATGCCCAGTAGTGCCCATCACTCCAATCGATCGAGCCCCTTGCTTGCTTTGCTCTGTCAACTTGTCATGCCACGCCACGGCCACTACGAGCGACGATGGCAATTAAGCAACCTCTCGTGAGCCAATCAAGCCGGGCGCACGGGGCACCAACCGACGATCCCATTCGTGCCGGCCGATCTCGCTGTCGATCGCGCACGGGGCACGCGGGCCGGACTACAGGAGTCAGGAGGGAAGCCAACGAGACCGGCCGCCCAGCGGCATCTGCAGCTTCAGCGCCTGAAAGACTCGAGGACCTCCACCTGACCGAGACAGAAGGCAGCAACACGACTAAAAAGGCGCTACCTGTTAAGGCTATCCGCAGCGGTAGCCTCCAAAATTCACCCTCTAAACCTACATTTGCAGGGTCCTTAAATTTGGCACCCTAAATTACTTTTTGCTGCAGCAGTGACCTGTATCCAAACCTGTAAAAAGAAATCAGCTTCTGTCGGCTGGCTCGCGTCTTCCGTCCGTCGGGCCCGTCGCTGTCGAAGGTCGCGTCTCTCTGCGCCACGGTCATGCGCGCAGGAGCGCCGCGCGGGAGACGCGGGCGCCGGCGTCGCGGACGCCCTGGAGGTGCTCCAGCGCGCGGTAGCTGCGGCGGCAGTGCGGCGCGCGCGGGGGCCGCGGCGGCCAGCGAAGAGAAGAGACATGCAGAGAGAGAGAAAGCGAGAGGATGATGCCTCATGGCCGGGTGGTGAACTCGAAGACCTTGCCGACGATCTCGAGCCCGTTGGGGACTCGCCCGGATGAAGAGCAGGACGCCGATGGTGCCGAGCGCGATGTGCGGGTTCCTCGGCTGTCTCGTCCCCCTTCTGCATCGTCGGGATGACCGGACGAGCGCCCCCGCCCCGGCCCACGGCACCGCCCCGACGAAGAAGTGCAGATGTAGGTGTTGAGAACGCCGCCGACGGACTCCATCACGCCGAGGCCCGGCGGGGATGGACCCCGCGTTGAAGTGCCGGTCCCGGACCGGAACGAACCCTTGAGGAGTTCCCGCCGCTCCTTCTTGTGCGCGTTCGGTGCCGGCAAGCTCCAACCGCGTGCACCCCCGCCGGGCCCCCGCTGCCATGGCGCCTCGCCACGTCCGGCCGCCTCGACCTCGCCGTGGCACTCCTCCGCAGTGCGTGACGCCGACATCGTCCGGTGCGCGAGTGGCTGGAGTCCAAGAAATGCCGTCAATCGCTTGCGTCCCTCCTCACCGGCATCCTCGACCTCCTCCATGTCAGAAGGTGCCCCGCGACATCGGTCTCCACTCCGCCGCCGGAGCGGAGCATAGGACGGGAGCCCAGGCAGTCGCTGCCCAATGGGTTGCCGCGGCGACATCGTGAGGCGTCTCTGCCTCCGTCCTCCTGTGCGCCTCCTTCCTCTGCTCCCTCCTCTCCCACGCCAATGCCAAGAGGACGCCGCGGCCGCGGCCCGCGGCGAAGCCAACGCCAACACCAACGCCGTCGTCGTCGCCGACGCCGGTCATCTTGGCCCCTGTGTACCCGTCGCTCCCATGCGAGCGGTGTGCCTCGGCTGGTGGCTCATCACCGAGGGCTGGATCCTACCGCCCATCTTCGATGACATCCCTAACAAGGACCTCCTGGTATGTGAGCGCGCTGGCGGGTTCAACTGATGGATGCGCCCTGCTTCGTCACTTGTTCCAACCAACCAACTGCTGGTTTTGCGCGCGTGAAGGACGGGACGCATGTGCAGTTCAAGTCGGCGCTGCGCAAGACGTACATCACCGCCGACTAGGATCTGGAGCTCCTCCAGCTCGCACTCCATGGTGATGGATGGATCTAGAGTTGGTTGCTTGGGGTGGGTGGGGAAGAGACGGAAGGATTGGGGAATTTTCTGGCCGATGGGAGGAGGAAGAAGGAAGAGGAATGGGGATGGAAGGCTCTTGAGCGACGCGAGGCAGAGACAGGAAGCGCGAGGGAGGGAGATGCGAGTGGGGACGACGACGAGGAGGCGTGAGGGGGGAGTGAGGCGCCACCGGGAGGAGCGAGCGCGAGGGAGACGCAGAGGATTGGAGGAAATCGGGTGCCCTCGACATTTGCCGGGTCAACTCCGGGTCCTGGGTTTTACCGGGTCCGATACCGAGTGCCGCTACACGCCGTCCAGGAGCTCGGATCCGCTGAATTCACCGGTCCCGGGTGCTATGCAGTTGCCCGTTGCAGTCAGCCGAAGACTGAATGCAACGGTGCCCTCTAAAGCCTCTCAAACCCTGTAAGAATCGTGTGCTCGTAGCCTAAGAGAGGGAAGGGTGAATTAGGCAACTTAAAACCTTAAATTATGACTTCACACTTTTGCATAAAGTAAATGATCAAATCTATAATATAAGGTTGATCTAGTGTGAAACCCTCATCCCAAAACAAGTTTTGCAACCTATAGTCAATCCTACTATGATACTACTCTAGGAAAATAAAGGCAAGCAAGGATTGTAAGAGAGTAATGCAGAAACGTAAAGAGAGATGAGAGGACCAACTCTTAACATGTGATTTATCCCATGGTATCGGTAGGCACTAAGCCACTCCTATTCCACGTTGTTGAAGCACTCACACAAGAGTATTGATTCTTTCAGTCACCAAGTCTCTCCCAAGAGCACCACTTGACTCGCCACAAAGGCTCGCTACTTAGGCACTCGCCAAGCTCCCTCGGTCACCTTGATGCCACCTCCACTAAGGAGCTTCTCCACTTAGGAAGGGGGTTTCCACGTCCCCCCGCACAAAGTGTCCTCGCCACTCCACACCAAGCCGAAGGGTCGAAGACCATTGCCGGTGAGCCACTTATAGGCCTGCTAATGGGGGTTAACCCACCCCAAACCCGCCCCTACCCACAGCTAATGACTCGATGGCAGGTTCATAAAACCACCCCGCCCCGCAAATGTATGAACCCACCCCGCGCTCGCCCCATCTGTGCGGATTCGACGATTTTGCTTTCTTCAACTCTCTTCACCTCTGCGGTGCTACCTCCATGCTGACAGTCTCTGTGACGGCACGTTTGGACTGCTCGAGGTCAGCGACGTCGGTCGGGTGGACGAGCACGTCTGCCACGACGCGCTCCAGGGCGGCGTCGATGCTCCTGAGTGCCTGATTCCTTCGGGCCACCAGCGCGAGGCATGCCCCTTCCTTCGTGTATTGGACACAACCTCCTCAATACCGGGAGGCCGTAGCTCTGCCTACACCTTTGTGGTTCCTTGGTGCCTCCCCTACAGATCTAGCTAAAAGCAAAAGGGGTGAGTTGATGAGGAGAAGAAGAGGAGGGGTAATACGGAGGTGATGGAAGATGGGAGGTGGAAGAGGATGTTAGGATCTGTCGTAGTACCGCCGTTGTTGGAGAGCGGCGGGGCAGCGGTAAGGTGCCGGTGGCGTCACCTTTGTTCCAGGCGGCGGTAGTGAATGTCGCGAGGAGGATGGAGTGATCCGTGACCGTGAAAGACAAGGGGTTAATGAATCTGCTCCCCGACACACCCCGACCCGCAAATGATGTGCACCCAACCCGCCCCAACCCGCGTGCCTCTAAACCCCATTCACACCCATCCCATCAAACTACACCTGACGACCCGACCCAAAATCCTTGTTTGCCCCCGCTCCGCTAGCAGGGCTAGCCACTTAGTCCCCAAGGCTACCGATGCACCTTGTACAACTTGATTCACTCAAGAATCACCTCACAAGGTTGGCACACCTTGCACTCACTCAACTCTAAGCTAACCTAGCACTAAACACACACACAAAGCATGTGCTAGTCTATGGATGAGCAATTTATCACTTGGATGGCTTGGATATGATCTTATAAGTGTCTTGCACTCCTCTGCACTTCCACACAATCCAGTAACCTCAAATGGGCTAGTGGAGGGGGTATAAATAGCCTTAGGCATCAAACTAGTCGTTGGCTAAAGACTGCTAAAAGTAGTACAATCGGATGATCCGGCGTTATGCTTTTTTCGGGCGACAGTTCATTCGGTGCTACTAGCCATTGCCCTCCACTGCACATGACCATTGACACAAATCATCCAACACTTCAACCGATGCATCGTCGGTTCAACCTCTCTGTTAGCTTCTCCAAGGTCGTTGGATGAACCGCTAATACTACCGTCGGTTCATCCGGTGCTTAAGGACTCAACACCAAAACCTTACTGTTAGCTGATATGCTGTCATCAGATGAACCGATGCCTACCCGACGGTTCATCCAGTGCTACTGCTCCTGTCTTGGCGTGTCTCTGTCTTGTTTCAAACTGAGCATCAGATAGACCGACGGTCAAACCAACCAGACCATCGGTTCATCTAGTGCTACTATCTTCTACGACTCTGTTCCTTCCTCTGACGCATGTAGAAATTGGACCGTCGGATCATCCGACGGTGTCTTTTGCTTTTCTTTTTCTTATTGTCAATTTACCCTCAAAATATATACTATCTTCTCATTTTGACACGTGGTAGTTTTGCATCCTTGGAACCTAGAAATGTCTACAAGGACACGATAAACAATATAGTTAGTCTCATTGATCATGTTGTCATGAATCACCAAAATCATACTCGAACTAATGAGAAATGTGGCCATGTTCGCTAAAAACCCTTTAAAATGAGATTATTAGGTTCAAAACAAACTGCAATGGTGTCCCGTAAACAACCTCTTAGTTTTCGGGAGGTCCCTCTCCTCCCCAAAACCCGCGGAAGTTCACATCCTCCCCCAAACTCCTTTTCGCTCTTCTCCTTGCACTTCCGCTTCTGCCCCAAGTCCCAACACTCCCCAACCATCCATGGCGGTAACGACTTTGCTCCTCTCCAACCTTGCGGTGCCCACAGCTAGTGTGACAACCCGCCCAGGAAAATACCGTAGTATCGCCTAAGACCGATCCACTTTGGTCATTAAGCAATAGTAAAGTATCATCCTGTCGTTAGTTGCCGGGTTAACGCCCGGTAAATCACTTGGACATCGAACAGAGGATCGACACACGCATTAAAACTCACGCGAAGGCGAGTCCAGAGTACAACATGAGTTTAACATTTTATTACAAACCCTTGTTCATGACATGGAGTAAAGGTTCAGAGTTCGAAAATACAGCGGAAATAATTTAAACTAGCCCAACGGTAAACATCACAGGAGGCCATCCGTGATGTCATTACTTGTCGTCACCCTTCCGATCAATCATACCTGCAACAACAATTTTTAAAGCAAGGCTGAGTATACTAATACCCAGCAAGACTTAACCGTCGGGTGATAACTACATCACCAAACTCTAGACATGAAAGGCTTTTGGCCGGTGGAGTTCCTTTTTGCTAAACAGCTACTAAGAGTAGATCCTTACTTTCAATCTTTTAGCACAAGTTCTAGTTGATTACCATTTCTAAATGTGCCATCTAATTTCAATCAAGAATTGGACAAGCAATTAATTCATACAGCAATATTCCTCGAGTTCCATCATTATGGGATATCATGGCCAGTTGATTAAGCAGTCTCGGATAACGGTGAGAGGACGACAATCGATTGATTTAAACCTTGCAAGGTAGACCCAAACACACGGTAGGCTGCCCACAAAGGTACAGTTGTCCCAGGCCGTCCCCAGAAATCCTCGGGTCGGGATGAAAGGCCACAGTCCTTGGTGCAGGCTATCTGGTATGTCCCACCCAGTGCACCCAGAGTCACCATACACCACCGGTAGCTAGCCGTGAGAGCGAATCCCAAGAGTAGTGACAGTTCCATCCCTAGCTGTCTCATTAAGGTACTAGGCTTACCGGCCCCATAACCGGCGAATGTTTAGTACGTTCAAAAGCTTAGCCCACGAAAGCCACTGGACCGGAGCCCAATCCCATGCTCTTACCACAAGAGCAATCCATTTAAGGATATCTTATGATTCCTATCTAGGAACCTATTCTCGCGAGTGACGAACATCACTCGACTTCTATCGGGTCCTATAGCATAGTAGCTATCGACCTAGCATACTAGTGATAGAGCATAGGTACCTAAGGATCATGCATCTAGGGTTTTCAAATCAACTCCTGAAACGTAAATGCACAATCGTAGCAAACATATTTGCATAATTTTAAAGGACGGGGTTAATGATCCGGGGCTTGCCTTCGCTGGCAAGGTTGGCCTTGGGCCCTTCTGGACTTGGGTCCAGGTCTTGAGCTACGTTCACGCACGACAGCTCTTTGTCGGCACCTTCGTCTCCTCCTTCCGGCACGAGCGTACGTCTACTGGCGGAAAGATCTACACGAAGATGCAAATGCAAGATTTATTTGACGGTTTTTACTTTAATCACTTACAAACCACATTGACAATCAAGGGGTGTATTTGTTGGGCACATTCACCTAGATAAGAATACATTTAACATACTCTTCCAAAAGGAACAATTTGCAAATCTTTATTAGATATTCTTTTTGATGGTGACGGTGTACATATATATGTAAATAATTTAATTTAAATTCACAAACAGTAGTGGGTAGGTGCATTTAGCTTTTTAAATCGATTTACAACCACACACAAGTTAGCAAGGGTGGTTTGGTGATTTCTCCCCTTTAATGACTATTAAGCCTTTAATGACCTACATAGCTTTTATTCATGGAATTAATTAGTAAAATTCATTGGAAGGGTGTTTTATACCCTAAACACCTATAACAAGTCACTGGACACACATGCGAGCGCTGGATGGCTAGAAATTAATTATTTTTGAAAATAACAAAAAGCTATCTAGAAGGATAAGGTAAATGCACACAAAAATAATTACTCAACAAACTGATCCAAACTTTCTCACACATATTATATGGCTCAAAACTATCCTATTGGTGCAGCACATATACCTAGAACTATTATGGAACTTGAGTCATGAATTTTTGAAGAAAAACAAGCATAATTCAAGAATAAATATTTCTGGTATCTATAAAATTGTGATTAATTCGCCAGAGGTGTGTTTTGGAATGAAAAGACAGTGTGCACAAGTTGAGCTCAGAAACATAAATATTTTTAGCTAGAAAAATCATTTATGAAGATCTTCCAGAAATGGAAAAACATGTTTATAAAAAGATTTACATCATAACTTTTTGCAATTTTTGGCACAGGAGGTAGTCATGACCTAACACACAACATATCCAAAAATTAGCTACAGAGGATATATGGTTTTTGAGATATTGCAAATCTAGGTTTTTCACATTTGTATTTTTCATGCAAAAACTAACAGTAATTAGCTCAGGCCAGAATAAAAAAAGTTGTAGGATAATTCACCGCGAAGCTAACAAAATTGGTTTTACATTTTTCTGATGGTACTTAAAAACCTGGGGCGTCACAGTCTACCCCCCTTAAGAAGAATCTCGTCCCGAGATTCGAAACTGCAAGAGGAAATGGGGAAGTGGTTCTGGGATAGAGGTGTTACCCATAGAGTTAAGCCGGTCTGGCTTTCCTTGAAAAATTGGGTTCTTGCCGGGAGCACACTTAGCTGCTCCGAGGTTCTGATCCTGATGCGAGAGATTTGTGCAATCACGTCTGAAATGCCCAGGTTGTCCACAATGGTAGCACAAACGGGGTGGAATGTCTCCGGGCTTGGAGATTTGTTGCGGGGCTTTCTTGATAAGGCAGAGCCTGTTCTTCTCCTTTTTCCTTGCCCACTTCGTGGTTCGCGAAGGTGTTGCACTAGCAGGGAGTTGAGTGGTCTTGTTAGGGTTACATCTTCGTTTGCCTTTGTGCGGACGGGTCTCCGTACAGGTAATTTCGCACTCACTTACATCTATCTCAGATAGTACTCGTTTACTACCTCGATTTGCCTTCTCTTCTGCTCTAAGATCCATTGGTAGTCGAGAAGGTGGTAATATTGAGTCGGAGGCTTGGGGTTGGTCTTGATTAACATCCTTCTCCAACAGATTGAACAGACGGGCTTGTTCGACCATAGAGGCAGATAAGGACTGAGAGAAACTATCTGCCAAACTATTCTGATATGGGTTCCCATAACGTCCTTGGATGATATCGGACACCATCTGGTTCAGCACGGAATTCTGCCCTTCTAACAGTTGAGTTGCGCCGACAATGGCGTTGATGTCCCTCTGGGTGGGTACTTCGGGTGACCAGGGCTTGGAAGGTTGGACCTTTTGTTGCAACGGTGGCATTTGCTGCAGTTGTTGAGCCATCCTTTGTTGCGCTTGCAGGAGTTGGCGCAACACTTCGGTATGAGCTGCTACGAAAGCTTCGGTCATCATCGTGGGTGGTGGTAGCGATAGATCACCACTACCCGATGTATCGAAACCATGGGGGTTATTCCATGCTGGTCTGAACATCTGAAAATTTGAAGTCCCTAATTAGTGCATGTTCAGAATCTCACCCAGAAACTCATAATTCGAACATACTCTACGAGACTCGTTCATGGTAAGCAAGGCGAACCATACATCCAAACAGTCACAATATCAAATTGGTAAAGCTTGGTCCACACATCCCATAATTGGGGAAATGCAGATGGAACAAAAGATACAAGTGGGTTCTCCTACTACCTCATCGTCGTTCATGAGGAAGTGGACAATGAATGTGCACATGCACAGCTAATAGTAGACATAATCCTCCTACGATACAGAGGTACATCCCTAACAGTGTCCAGCGAAACGACTCGAGCTCTTCCGAAGACGGGGTCATGGGTGGCAGCTTGGATTGATTTCTGCTTTCGGTCTACTCCGAGCTTCTTCTTGATGTCAGAAATGAAGACGGAGAACAGTTTGCTCGGGAAGATTGAAGTAGCTGGGAGAGGTGCTCTAGTGGCAAGTAGCCAGGCTAGCTAGAAGAAGAGCAAGAACAGTGATAAGGCCGAGCTCGGATGGAAATGGAGCTTTCGTATCGGCGGTTCCGGGTAAAGGGTTCCATTATAATCGCTGCGGGGCGATAACGGTTAGTTGACCCAGTCGGGTATCTGGTGTAGACGACACGGAGCTCGACAATGGTCGCCCGTGAGGCTTCGGCGTCGTGAATACGATTGCGGAAATTGATGGTAGAGCGACGTTATGGCGTCGTACGGTCGTGACACTGATGACGATGGAGCTCGACGGTCTAAATAATCGGCCGTGATGGGGAGCGAAACAAGAAAAGCTCAGTGTACAACTCTTTACGTTTGTGACAGCACCAAAGAGAATTGTAGCCAAAGGCTTCGATCGATCCTGGGCGTACTTCCTTGTTCGCTTCCGAGGATTTGAAGGTTATGAGCACGGACCAAGAATGAATACACGATGGATGACTTCTCGACATTGACTATTCGAGAACCTTGACTGCTCAAGAGAAATTCTACGTCTAGGGCTTCCGCGTGGCTAGCAGGAAGGGATCGATGCTACAAGGTCGTCGAGATTCGCGGCATGAGTCCAAGTCGACGGGGATTCCCACAAAACCATTACAAGAAAAGGAAGGCTAATTTAAGGAGTGCCATAGTTTCTTGTACGGATAATGACTTTATGCGGAAACTTCGGAATAGGCTTGCTCACACCTTTACTTATTTCGCAATTTTGGGGTTTTGACAACTCATTGTTTTGAAAGTGCAATACTTTTCAAAGTTGATGTGATGCATATGCTTGTGCAGTATGGTACTCATGATGCACGTTAGAATGACTCGGTTACCCATATGATGAGTTAGTGATTCCGAAGACAATCATAGGTAGAGAGGGGATCTGAATGGCGAGTCGCCTTCTCACAACCAAGATACCTAGCGCGCTCCTAGTGGCAGTCAGGTGGCTGCAGCACACACGATACCCTAGGTTCCGTCGCGGCACCTTTGGCTATGGGGTAACAACATCACCAATCCAGAAAGGTAAGGCAAAAGGTACGGAGTTTTCATGTGAATGCACATTAGTATACCCATTCTTCCCAAATGCATGTGCTATGCAGTGCATGCTCAAAAGCAACATTTTTAATTTAAAACACAAGGTCGTGAGCAAGACCCAAAAGAACAAGTTCAGGACTGAGGAATCGATTGGATCTTTGATTGACACGAAATCTGTGGAGCACAAAACTTGATTGATCACAACTAGCATAAATAACGCTTACAAAGATCATTACAAAAGAGATGTTTAGTCAAGGCATTACATCGATGAGGGTTTCAGAATTACCAAACAACCTTTGGAATTACAATGCAGACTAGCTGCAACGACAAGATTCCTAATTCGACCGACAACGATAGTTGACCAAAAGCGGTCATGGTACACTAGGGTTCCTTACAACACTGCACTCTTACGACTTAGAATTTTATTCCTGGCGGACCAACTTCCAAGGGTGCAATCTTCCATGCTGATGGACTACGGTGACTCGGGTCCAGACTCAATTCCAGATTCTCCTTGGATATCTTCAGCATCTTCTCCTTGCGCTGGTCCAGAAATGGCAGGTTCTGGGGGTGGAACTGCTAGAGCTTCCAGTTGATTTTCTAGTTAGCATATACTGGTCGTTATGCTGCAACAAGAAATTCTGCTCGTGTATGATCTCACTCAACTCTTGTATCCTTGCCTTGTCCTTGCGTCTTTCCTTCTTGAGAGTAGCTATCGTTGCTCGGGCTTCCTTCAATGCTTGAGCTGTACACTCCATTTCTTTAACTTTGTATCTATAGACTTGGTGTCTATAGAATACGCTTTCTCCCACCATTCGTCGGTAGGTATCGTACATGGCTTCTGAAAAGCGGACTGAGGTGACAAGATCAGGGCTATAGTGAGAGTTGCTCTGGGCTGGAAGGATAGTTTCTCGTTCACCACCCGGTGCAATGTGTCGCTCGGATACCAGAATTACTTCGGCTGCAGAGTTGGCTATCTCGGCAGGGTGCTTTCCACAGAAAATTGTGAGTGCTTCGAGAGCAGCCTTCTGCACCGTGTCGGACAAGTTTCTTCTGTGTGCCATACACTCCCACTCTTCCCAAGCAGGATTGGTCGGGCACACTGAAATCTTCACCTTCACTTCGCAACGAAGGAGTTGGCTTGTGGTCATGACCTCACGTGTCGAGTACTCTGGGTAAGTAGCATACCCAAAGTCCTTCAGGGTGTCCCACAAAAGTGCAGGAAACCACCCTCCTCGAGGTAATTCACGAGAGTCCATGATTCCACATCAGTCGATGTAGAGCCAACGTGGTCCATCTGGACATAACGACAAAAGTGAGAGCCAGTTGGGTACAAGTGTACAAAGGTAACTCGATCCACGAGTACGGGTAGGGTTAAGGTATGGGGTCATTATGCACACTAAGATCCAATGTATGCTGAACGCGAACGAGCAGGCATGCCGAATGATACAAGGTTTCGGGTAAACTGAAACCGAACTTCCTAACTCAAACCCGAGTCCAATACTTCTCAAGTTTGCATAGCAACTTAGCAAGGTTAAGAGACTCAAGTTGGGTATGCAAGGTTGAGCAGGAAGATTAGGACAGGTACCAACTAAGCAAGATTTCAATGGTTCTAGGAAAGCGGCAGACTAGGGTTAACTAATTGAGCACAACTTGCGGTAGACCAAGTTATGATCGTGAACTTGGGCGAGCAGAAACTGGATTAGATTGGAGCAACCTAGGTTAAGATCACCTAGACGAAAGATTCTTGGACAAGATCAGCAATCTAAGCAACAACTCTAATAAGTTTAAGCATGACAATACATCTACACCTAAAGGGGCTAAACAGAACAAAACACGCCATCACTATTTTACCTTTGGAGAGCACGGAAACAGACGTGAGTTCAATTTAGGTTCTTTCATGACTTTTAACATGATGCAAGGCGTCCTATTCGTCCTCACAATGGCATTCAAGCCAAAACTCGGAGTTAGCGCCGGTGGCATGGCACATACACGTATCTCCCTATAATAACTAGTCGAGATCTAGTCGATGCTTACTTAGCGACTTACGAAATGAGGTTAGTGTACCTGCAGAAGATGACAGAACACAACGAACCTTTCATGCCAGCACTCATGAAAGCATTCCCATACATTACCATTCACTATAGAAACGGCATCCATGCGTTAAGCCGCTGCATGGACAGCGGCCAACCTCGGACATCCTCCGTTTGAATGGAGTATATCCTTGCCTCGCATGAGCGACATGCGGAATGCACACGTATGAAACACGTGGTGACACACAACTCATAAACAGATGTGAAGATGGGATCCGTGGAATGGATCACTCCATCAACCCTCGCAATTCCCGTGATGCGGAACAGCACACGTATAAAACACGTGGCTCATCTAGTTTGGTTGTGCAGAAAGTAAGTCTCACATAAGGTAATGTGCTGGGGGTTAGCAAAATAAACCATAGATTAATAAGCCACCTGAAAGAACCCAAAATTCCCTCTAGGGCCTCTCGGTCTAGTTTATCCTTAGCGGACCAACGTGTTTTGCGAATCAATCAATCTTGGCAAATTTTATTCAAAAATCATGTGATCAAGATTGTGAATTAAGCTCTGGTGCATGCAGTCACTCTGATACCAACTGTGACAACCCGCCCAGGAAAATACCGTACTATCGCCTAAGACCGATCCACTTTGGTCATTAAGCAATAGTAAAGTATCATCCTGTCGTTAGTTGTCGGGTTAACGCCCGGTAAATCACTTGGACATCGAACAGAGGATCGACACATGCATTAAAACTCACGCGAAGGTGAGTCCAGAGTACAATATGAGTTTAACATTTTATTACAAACCCTTGTTCACGACATGGAGTAAAGGTTCAGAGTTCGAAAATACAGCGGAAATAATTTAAACTAGCCCAACGGTAAACATCACAGGAGGCCATCCGTGATGTCATTACTTGTCGTCACCCTTCCGATCAATCATACCTGCAACAACAATTTTTAAAGCAAGGCTGAGTATACTAATACCTAGCAAGACTTAACCGTCGGGTGATAACTACATCACCAAACTCTAGACATGAAAGGCTTTTGGCCGGTGGAGTTCCTTTTTGCTAAACAGCTGCTAAGAGTAGATCCTTACTTTCAATCTTTTAGCACAAGTTCTAGTTGATTACCATTTCTAAATGTGCCATCTAATTTCAATCAAGAATTGGACAAGCAATTAATTCATACAGCAATATTCCTCGAGTTCCATCATTATGGGATATCATGGCCAGTTGATTAAGCAGTCTCGGATAACGGTGAGAGGCCGACAATTGATTGATTTAAACCTTGCAAGGTAGACCCAAACACACAGTAGGCTGCCCACAAAGGTACAGTTGTCCCAGGCCATCCCCAGAAATCCTCAGGTCGGGATGAAAGTCCACAGTTCTTGGTGCAGGCTATCTGGTATGTCCCACCCAGTGCACCCAGAGTCACCATACACCACCGGTAGCTAGCCGTGAGAGCGAATCCCAAGAGTAGTGACAGTTCCATCCCTAGCTGTCTCATTAAGGTACTAGGTTTACCGGCCCCATAACCGGCGAATGTTTAGTACGTTCAAAAGCTTAGCCCACGAAAGCCACTGGACCGGAGCCCAATCCCATGCTCTTACCACAGGAGCAATCCATTTAAGGATATCTTATGATTCCTATCTAGGAACCTATTCTTGCGAGTGACGAACATCACTCGACTTCTATCGGGTCCTATAGCATAGCAACTATCGACCTAACATACTAGTGATAGACCATAGGTACCTAAGGATCATGCATCTAGGGTTTTCAAATCAACTCCTGAAACGTAAATGCACAATCGTAGCCATGACCTAACACACAACATATCCAAAAATTAGCTAAAGAGGATATATGGTTTTTGAGATATTGCAGATCTAGGTTTTTCACATTTGTATTTTTCATGCAAAAACTAACAATAATTAGCTCAGGCGCGGTTGGAGCAAAATTCCGGCGATGCTCCGCCGGAGCCCGGCCGGGGAGGGTAGGGAACGGGTCTACGGTCGTCGGGGGCTTGGTTTTGGGGGTTGGTGGGCCGCTGGAGGTGACCGGCTCGCGGTGCACCGGCAGCCGGCGGTGGCGGCCGCCGGCCGGCCGAGCCGGGGTGCGGGCCGGACCTCGCCGGGGCTGGTTAGGGACGCGACAAGGCGAGGGGAGAAGGCACACACGCGCGGCCGAACATCGGGGAGGCTTTTATAGGCGGCCGGCTCGTCACCCCGCCCGGCGCCGCCCGCGCGGCGCGGTGCGGCGGGTACGGCGTCGCGACACGCCGTGCCGCGGGCGCGGCTCCCGGCCACTTGGGGCGCGGGCCCTCGGGGGTGCGGGGCCTCGGGGACCGCGCGGCCTCGGGACGGGGCGCCCTCGGGACCGAGCGCGTGGGGGCGCGGGCCGGTTTGTGCGGCGCGGGCGCGCGGACGCGACGCGGCCCCCGGCTCGGCGCGGCGCGGGTTGGCGCGGGCCGGCGCGGCCGGCGCGGGGCCGGCACGCCGGCGCGGCCGGCGCGGCGCGGCCGGCGCGGGGCGGCATGGCTCGGCGCGGCGGGCGCGCGCGCTCGGAGCGCGGCGCGACGTCGCGGCGCGACACACACAGCACAGCACGGACTAGCCGACTTGAACGCAGTTTATCTCGAAATTTTGCAACTAAAGTGCACTAAGCAATGAATTGGAAAGTTGTAGATCTCACTACCCCCTACAACTTTCATAAAGGCCGTCTAGTGTGTTTCTCGACGGATTTTGCAGGAACGCCGTGCCAACATTGAATGCCGGCCTGTTCTGGAAAACAGGAGCTACTGTCAGTCAATCCAGTTTTTCACCAATTTCCACCCAAAATTTGAAATGCCACTCTACATGAAAGTTGTGTCCCTCAACAAGATGGACAACTTTCATAAAGGTAGAGTTTGAAGTGTTTAGGTGAATTTTGGAGAACGCGGCAAAAGTTCCGGACGACATTCGCTGACGTCAACGGTTAAGCCGGTTTCGACCGTGTCTTTGACCAATGGTCCACTACGGGTGTGTGTAGGCTTGGTCAAGGGGTTCATTAGGGTTCATTGGCGAGGTTTTCGGGGTGATGACCCAGGTTGACCTAGGTTTGACCGGTGTTTGACTGGTTTGACTCGGCTGATCTGGTCACTAGCGTTAATGACGGTACTTAAAAACCTGGGGCGTCACAGCTAGGCAGCACCGCTACCCCACCAACAGTCAGACCGCCACCCTCTCTATCCTTAGGTCATGACGACCGAGCACCCCTCCACTATGGTTGAGCTGGTCCACCTGTGCTGGACGGCCTCCCACATCATGAACGGTAGACCTTGCGCCTGAGCTACCCACTATTGCCCGTGCTGTTGCACCTTGGCATTGGCCACACTGGACTTGCCGCTCCCGCCTGGCAGCCTCCTCCCTCGGTGCTGCACTCCACCCCTACACCAGCACATGCTTACACCACCCGCCAACACCAAGCTGGTGGGAACACTCAATCTGAGCCATCCCTGAGCTCCATCAGCCCCTCGTTGCACGCCGGCTATCCATGACCTGCCACTCACCCATGCTCTTCCTCTACTTGCGACCGAAGAAGATGGCTTGCTGCCGGTAGCTTCCATGTCTACAGTGCGACTTATGCGTCCCTCCTCCATCGGTTCGGGAACAGCCAACTCGGGTCCACCTCCACGGTTGACAACCTCCCCTCCCCTCTGTCGTCGATGCACCACTGCCACCTAGGACTAGAGAGGGAAGAGGGGGGTAAAGAGTATACCTGATCATGTGTTGGGTCGTGTCGGGTACGGGTCAGATCATGTCGGGTTGTCTGGTCGAAAATCATGGCTCGTGCCCGACCCGTCACACGTGTAGGTCGGGTCGGGTCGGGTTTGGTCAGGTCTCGGGTTTTTAGTTATAATTTTTGAGTTGGGTCGGGTTTTTGTTTGTGAGTTCGGGTGAAAATTTCGGCCCATACCCGACCCGTTGCACGGTCGAGTCGGGGTTTTTTCGGGTGGGTCAGGTCGGGAAACCCATGATCAAGTATAGTATAAGTATAGTATAGAGGGAGAGAAATGAGGGACCAGCGGCGCCCGCGGCTTACCTACATGGTAGGAAAAGGACGCCGCCCGCTATTGGCATGAAAGGGGCCAGTGCATGGCCGACGGCGGCCGGAAGGCCTCCTGCATGGCCCGTGGTGCCCTGCGCCCCACTACGTGAAAACCTCAAATATGTCACACAGCATTTGTAACAGGCCCTTAACGCCCGTTACATCCACCCACATCTGTAACGGTTGTTGTCGGTGTTTTAGACCGGCAACCTACTACGGGGAGTACCCGAAGTAGATGATTATGACTCGCCGAGATCGGTAACTCGAAGGAAGAGACACGTGGCACACAATTTAGACAGGTTCGGGCCACGAGGTGCGTAATACCCTACGTCGTGTATGCTGCGTAGCTCTGGATTGATAGGGCACGATTACAAGATGGTGCAATAGTGCGCCGTGAGTTGTAGGGGATTGGATGAGGTGATCCTGAGATCGGTCCCTGCCTCGCCTTATATAGTCCAGGAGGCAGGGTTACAAGTCGGAGTAGGGAAAGAGTACTAGTCGAGTACGTCTAGGAGTCCTCTATACAGTGCGGAACATGTACAGCTCCCTAACCGAGTACTACTCCTGTGTAGTCCTTGTGCTCCACGCCTTCAGGTGCCGTGTAGCGCAAGCGGGAAGTCCCGAGGGGCCCACCGAGTAGTCGGTCCCGGTACCCACCGAGGTAGTGGGCCCGGGGAGGTCCATACGACAAGCCCCCGAGTACTTTGTAGTCGAGAAGGATAGCTTCAAGTAGTCTTGACGGCCTTAACGAGTAGTCCTCAAGCGTCCCCGAGTGCTACAAGTCAAAAGTCCTCAAGAGTAGTCGAAGCATCCCGAGGCCGGAATGTACTCCGGTGATGTTTGAGCAATCTTGAAGTCTTCTCGAGTAGTCCCAAGCGTCCTCGAAAACTGCCTTCGAAGGTCTTCAAACTGCCTGTCTTGTCTTGAAGCCGAAGCTGGTATGGAGGTGCGACTTGCAAACCTGCACTCCACATGGAGTAGCCCCCGAGCCTTGAGCCACGGGCTCTAGTTGAGGATCCATCTGAAATCTTGGCAAGAAAACCCCGAAAAATCCGGAGAGAAAAACCGAAGGACACGTGGCACGGAGCCCCCGAGCCTTGAGTCGAGTACTTCCTCTCAAATTGAAGGGTCTTCTTGGAGAATGTGTCCTGAGATGCTCTTGAGACTAGCCGCTTCCCAGGTAGTCGAGTAGAAGTAGCCGAGCCCCCGAGGTGAGGCGCGTCGACTAGTAGAATACGAAGAGTCACGCGCAGCCGCTGAGTCAGCCGCGCGTGGACTTATCAAGCCGCCGTTGCGGAGCCGATTTGGCTTATAAATAGAAGCCAAAACCCTTAGGGTTTTCACCCATTCGAGCCGCAGTCATTCCATTTGAATCTTGAAGCGAATCCACTCCCAGCGCCTGCTGCCGCCGTAGTAGATCCAAGCGCGCCGCCACCCGAAGCCTTTAGGGTAGCCCCCGAGCGGATGCGAGTGAAGACGCCTTGCACTTGGAGGATGAAGCCGTCGCCGTCCAAGACGTCCAAGGCCGCCGGGAAGAAGAGGGGCCGCGAAGAGGCCGCCGCGGCTGCCACCGGAGCGGCGCCGCCCATGTCTCCACCGCGAGCTGATCCGAGCCGCGAGTGGAAGAAATCGAAAGTGAAGACGGAGGACACCTCGACCCGACCGGCCGAACGGTGGGTTCATCAGGGAGAAGGAAGTCGACATGTGGAGATCCGCCGCTGGAGATCCATATCCGATGGAGAAGGCCGAAGATGAGATCCCGATGTTCTCGAGGTTCGTGGAGCGCGGTCTTGCGCTCCCAGCCAGCGACTTCTTCAAGGGGCTGCTCGGGTACTACGGCGTCGAGTACCTGAACCTGAACCCCAATGGCATCTTCCACACGTCGGTCTTCGTCCACTTCTGCGAAGCCTTCCTCGGAATCAAGCCGCACTGGGTGCTTTTCCGGAAGTTCTTCCGCGTCAAGCCGCAACCAAGTGCTACCAATCCCCGGGGGTGGTCGGAGGAGCCGCATCCGGTTGAGGGAGGACGCCGCGGAGCGTACTTGGCGTACAAGCTTGTCGACTCCAACGCGGATTGGAAAGCCGGGTGGTTCTACATCACGAACCACCACCCCGGCTCCGCCGAGCCGAGCGGGCGGCGGCCCGGCACCGTGAGTGGTGGAACACGGAGCCCACCATGCAAGAAGGAATCCAGCTCCCCGAGCTGCTAGCACGCATCAAAGTGCTAAGGGAGGCGGGACTGAGGGCCGAGCACGTGGCCTTCAGTTTCATGAAGCGCAGGATCCAGCCGCTGATGGCGCGGGAGACACTGGGCTTCGAGTACACCGGCGACAACGACGCGTCGTGGATGCCGGGAGGTGAGCTGGACGACAACGACATCGTCGAGAGGTTGTCGCGGATCTTCAAGGACATGCCGCCGTACACGGCGTGCCCAGTCGAGGAGTACTCCGCCGCGCGCCCGCCCAAGGAGGTGAGTAGTCGTACTCCCCTCGTCGAGTAGTGATTACTTGTAGTAGAGTTGCTGACGTCTTGTGTCTTGCGTAGGATGATGTGAAGCGGTTCATCTCCGAGCCGCAACCGCCACCGAGCGGGATCGAGATCCCGGTGGAGGGGAAGGTGAAGGAGCGCCGCAAAGTCGGTGAAGGCGACGATACCGTCATCGTGGAGGATACCTCCGATGACGACGACGAAGACGAAGAGACGCTGCAGGACCGCTTCCAGCTGCGGTCGAGGTTTAGCCGCCCGGGCTTGCCTCATGTTCCACTGATTCAAGACCCTCCGGCTAGCCTGGAGGCTAGCCTTGCTGCGCCGCCACGGAAGCCGCGCAACCCCGCCAGGAAGCGGGTGATGAAGAAGCTAAAGGTCTCGGAGACCACGCCTCACGAGGTAAGTCGTCTTGAGCAGAGTAGTCGAGTACCCGTTGTTCGAGTACGTTGCTGACGAGTAGTCTTCCTTTGTATGCAGGAGGTGCCGCCAGCAGAGCCCGTCGAAGAGGGCGACGAGGGCGTGTGGGATACGGTGGGGGAACCGAGTCGGAAGTCGTAGTCCAGCCCCCACTGTTGAGGAACTTCTGGCGCAATTGGAGCGCCAGCCCCCTGCTCCAGAAGAGAGCACGGGACCCGTGGCCGCCGCCGTTGGAGAGGTGGTGGCCTCAGGAGCGCAGGAGACGTCTGCGCCGCCGCCGCCGCCGTGGAGGAGACAAAGTGGCCGCGGGGGCGGAGGAAGAGGTGCCCGCCGAGGGTGGACGGTTGATATTGCCGACATCCTCGGTGCTCCGGCCGTGACCATTGTCCGGTCGAGCTTGTAAGTACCATATCCTCACGAGTAGTACTTGCTGTAGTAGTCGATCTTGTCTGACGATCCTCCGTGAATATTTCTGCAGAAAATCCACAGATCTGAGCTGGGATGGGGATGAGCCCTCATCAGCGGTGGCGGAAGAAGTCGCGCCGCCCGTTGAGGAGACCGCTCCCGATGCCCAAGCCGCGACCGAGCCCCCGGCTACCGAAGCGCCGCTGCCGGAGGCGAGTGTAGTCGAAGGTGAGTACCCTTCGTGAAGCTGCGGAGTTCCAGGAGGAGTAGTCGTAGGCACTAATGTACTTGTCATTTTGTTGACAGGCGCTGAAGGTGGTGACATCCCTGCGGGGGTGCCAATGCAGGAGTTGACACCAGAGGCCCCGGAGGCTGCAGAAGGAGCCCCCGAGCCTATGGCAGGAGTCGTCGAGAAGACCGCCGGGGGAGAGGCGGTCGCCACGTCGCCAGAGATTGCTCTGGAGGTGGCTATCCGCTCCCCCCGAGATCCAAGACGCGAGCCCATCCGCTCTGCGCCGATGACGGAGGCTACCTCGAGTAGCCGCGGCGGGATAGAACTTCTTGCGGACGATCTCATCGAGCCGGCGATGGTAGCCAAGCACCTGGAGGCGATCCGTCGAGCCGAGCAATGGATGAAGGTAAGTAGCCGTAGCCTTCTGAGTAGTCAATCCTTTTGCCGTTGAGTACTCGTCATGACTTGAATTGTCTTGTGCAGGACGTCGCGGAGCGATCCCGCGACAAGTCGAACCTGCTGCGGGGTTATGGCGACACCGTGCTCCGAGCAGAGGCGCTGGAAGAGCAGCTCGTGAAGTCGCGGAAACACGCGGCTGCCATGCAATCAAGGCTTGACGCCGCCTTCGCCAAGTACCATAACGACGTCCAGGAGTTGCAGGCGAAGGGCGACGAGTTGGTGCGGAAGAACAAGGGCCTCCGCAACAAGAATAAAGGTATGTCCTTTGACTTGTCGAGTACTTGTTGGAAGTCGAGAAGCATCTGACCCGCTGTTGTATTGCCTTGTGTTGCGAGCTTGAGGGCCGGAGTGGAGCAGTGAAGGCCTCGGAGGTGAGCATGAAGAACCTCTTCTACCGGGAGCAAGAAGCCCGCCGTGTACTCGAGCTCGACTACAAGGAACTCGCCTTCGAATGCGAGAAGCATATGGAGCCGCGGATTGCTTCGACGGGGATCTCGTCAACCGCTACAAATCTTTGCGAGAAATTGAACGAGGACCGCGAGGCATTGCGGGCCCGCTTGAAGGAGTTGGAGGAAGCCGCTCGCCGATCGCACGGCTCCCGGTGCCGCACCGGGCGGCCCCAAGATCGCTCCTTCGGTGGATCGACTTCGTGAAGCTCCAAGCCCGCTGGCCGCCTACGTCAAGCATATGGCCAAGTCGATCCCAAGACAAGTCTTGGCCTTCATGAAGTCGTACTTCCCGAAGGCCCCAGTGGAGGTAGTCGCCGGCGGGGTAGCCGCCAACTGCTCCGATGAGCAGTATGCAGAGCTGCTGGAGCAGATGGCTCCCATCGCGGAGCAGGTAGCCGAGAAGCTGAACCTCCAATAGCCCTATAATAAGTAGCTAGTAGCCATAGTTGTACAGGAAAATAATTGTAATGAATTGTTCAAGTATCAATGAAATGAAATTTTCCAGCAATGAGTACTCGTAGTCGCGATCTCAGAGTGCGGAGCGCCCATCGTGGAGTGGGTGCGAGTAGTAGTACTCGACTTCAGTAGTCCCGTTGTAGGGAGTAGTCAGTCAATAAGTTGATGAACGATCAATCTTTATTACTGAAGAAGTACACCTGGGTGGCCAGGGCCGTAGTTACAAAGTAGTCGCCTGGACCCGAAGGCCGCTTACAGCTAAGTAGCGCTGGAGCGGGTAGCCGCTTGCAGCAGGTGATCCGTAGGTAGCCGTGTAGGCTGGATCGTAGATCCGTAAGTAGCCGTGCGGGCTAGATCTTGGAGTGTGGTCTCTTGGTAGACCGCTGCTAGAGTCCTTGACGCTCGTCGCAGCCCAGGGTCCGTAGGTAGCCGCGCGGGCTGGACCCTGGAGAGGAGAAGTCCGGAGACTGTGGCCAGGACCCGGGGGGTCGCTTACGGCCAGGGGGTGTTGACAGGGGGCGTTGATGTAGTCGATTAGACTTGAACCCCGGAGTAGTCGTGTAGACTAGGCGTAGAATCGACAGAGTTGGTCGACGTTCCACGAGTTGTTGACGTCTTCGCCTTCAAGTGTTTGGAGGCGGTAGGAGCCCGGCCCGGTCACCTTAGCCACGGTGAAGGGGCCTTCCCAGGGGGAGCTGAGCTTGTGAAGTCCTTCCGTGTTCTGGATACGGCGGAGGACAAGATCTCCAACGTTGAAGGAGCGTTCCTTGACGTTGCGATCATGGTAGCGTCGGATACCCTCCAGGTACCTTGCTGATTGGACGAGGGCAGCACAGCGAGCTTCTTCGAGGCTGTCGATGTCAACTCGTCTGCTGTCTTCTGAGACGCCTTCGTCGTAGTGCTCCACTGCTGGCGAGTTCCATATGACGTCGGCAGGGAGGATGGCTTCAGAGCCGTAGACCAGGAAGTAGGGGGATTGCCCCGTTGGCTTGGATGGTTGAGTCCGCGCCCCCGCGGGTGCGTTGGGTAGTTCCTTGATCCACTTGCCCCCTTTGGAGTTAGCGGCGTCGTGTAGCCGCTTCTTGAGGGCGTCGAGCACCATCCCATTGCCGCGCTCGACTTGTCCGTTGGCCCGTGGATGGGCGACTGAGACGTATCGGATGTCGATCCTGCTGTTCTCGCAGTACTCCCAGAACTGGTGGTTGTTGAAGTTGGACCCCAGGTTTGTGATGATGCGGTGGGGTAGCCCATAGCGGTGTACGAGTTCATCCAGGAAGTTGAGTACTCTGTCATCCTTGGGGCATGTGACCGGCTTGACCTCGATCCACTTGGTGAACTTGTCGATGGCCACCAGTACCCTGTTGAATCCCTCCGGCGGGGGTTGGCAGTGGCCCAATCATGTCGAGCCCCCAGCATGCAAAGGGCCAGGTTGGCGGTATGGTGACTAGCTTGTAGGCCGGGACGTGTTGTCTGCTTGGCGAAGTACCGACATCCTTGGCACCTTCGACGAGTTCTTCGGCATCGCCCGTGGCCGTGGGGCCGCAGAATGCTCGCCGGAAGGCCTTGCTGACCAGCGTGTGTGAAGACGCGTGGTTGCCGCAGACGCCCTTGTGGATCTCCTCCAAGATGTCCTTGCCTTCTTCACGAGGGACGCACTTCATGAGTACTCCGGAAGATGCGCCCCGCTTGTAAAGCTTATCTCCGACGAGGACGTAAGACTTGGCGCGGTGGACGAGTTGTTCGGCTGCGTTCTTGTCGGAGGGGACCTTCTACTCGCTGAGGTAGTCGATGAAGGGTTGCCTCCAGTCCACGTCGATCATCATGACCTCCCGCCCGGCTGGTGGATGGGGCGGGACGGTGGTCGGTGGCGCCGCTCTCCGGATGGATGGCGCGTGAAGCTCATGGACGAAGACGCCCGCCGGGTACTTGAGCGCGGGTGGATCCAAGCTTCGAGAGGACGTCCGCCGCAACGTTGTTGTCGCGGACGATATGATGGAACTCGAGACCATAGAATTTGTTCTCGAGCTTGCGGACTTCTAGGCAGTAGGCGTCCATGTTCTCCTTGTTGCGGTCCCAGGACTTGTTGACTTGGTTGATGACCACTGCGGAGTCGTCGTAGACTAGTAGTCGCTTGATGCCTAGTGAAGCCGCGAGGCGGAGCCCGTGTAGGAGAGCTTCGTACTCGGCTTCGTTGTTTGAGACCTTCCAGAAGATCTGCAGGACGTACTTGAGTTGTTCGCCCGTTGGAGAGATCAGGAGTACCCCTGCGCCTGCGCCCTAGAGGTTGAGTGAGCCATCAAAGTACATCACCCAATGCTCTGGTCGCACGGTGGGAGTAGGTAGCTGGTTCTCCTGCCACTCTGCCATGAAGTCGACTAGTGCTTGCGACTTGATGGCTGTGTGTGGCTTGAAGTCGATGGTGAGGGCGCCGAGCTCGACAGCCCACTTGGAGATTCTTCCGGTGGCGTCTTGGTTCCTCAGGATGTCGCCGAGCGGGTAGTCGGTGACGACGGAGACCGAGTACTCCTGGAAGTAGTGTCGTAGCTTCCGCGAGGTGATGAGTAGAGCGTACAGGAGCTTCTGCACGGGCTGGTAGCGAGCCTTGGACTCTGATAGTACCTCGCTGATGAAGTAGACTGGGCGCTGGACCGGGTAGGCGTGGCCGTCTTCCTGCCGCTCGACAACGATGGCAGTACTGACCATGTGAGTAGTCGCAGCTAGGTAGAGCAGTAGCTGCTCGCCCTTGTGAGGAGCCGTGAGGATTGGTGGCTTTGACAGGAAGTCCTTGAGCTGGGCAAGGGCTTGATCCGCCTCTGGAGTCCACACGAACTTCTCGTGATGCTTGAGTAGTTTGAAGAAGGGGAGGCCCCGTTCTCCTAGCCTCGAGATGAATCTGTTCAATGCCGCCATGCACCCTGTCAGCTTCTGGACGTCTTTGATGCTCGTGGGAGCTTTCATGCTGGTGATGGCGGAGGTCTTCTTGGGGTTGGCTTCAATGCCGCGCTGGCTGATGATGAAGCCGAGTAGTTTGCCCGAAGGGACGCCGAAAACGCACTTGTTCGGGTTGAGCTTCCAGCGGTACTCGCGTAGCGATGCGAAGGTCTCTTCAAGGTCGTTGATGAGGGTACTGGAGTCCCTGGTCTTGACAACCACGTCATCCACGTAGGCCTCAACGTTCTTGTTGAGTTGCCGCTTGAAGCAGGCCTGGATGGCCCGTTGATAGGTAGCGTCGGCGTTCTTCAACTCGAATGACATGGTCGTGTAGCAGTACACGCCAAACGGGGTGATGAACGCGGTCTTTTCCTGGTCTTCCTCCTTGATTGCGATCTGGTGGTACCCGGAGTAGCGCCGAGGAAGCGAGAGCGGTCGCGGCCCGCCGTGGAGTCGATGACTTGATCAATCCGCGGCAACCCGAAGGGGTCCTTGGGGCGCGTGCTTGTTGAGGTCGGTGTAGTCGACGCACATCCTCCACTCGTTCGAGTTCTTCTTGCGGACGAGGACGGGGTTGGCGAGCCACTCGGGATGGAAGACTTCTCCGATGAAGCCACCGCGAGTAGCTTGGCGAGCTCCTTCTTGATGGCGTCCCGTCCGTCGTCGGCAAAACGTCGGAGGTGTTGTCGCTTAGGGGTGGCCTTTGGGTCGACGTTAAGGCGGTGCTCAATCGGCTCCCCCGGGCACTCCGGCATGTCCGTCGGCTTCCACGCGAAGATGTCGCGGTTAGCCCGAAGAAAGGCGATGAGCGCGTCTTCCTATTTGGGGTCGAGGCCGGCCCCGATGGTGGTGGTCTTGCTGGGGTCGCCTGTTCCGAGGTCGACCGTCTTGACGAGTACCTCCTCAGGTGGCTGAGGCTTGTTGGCGCTGTCAGACTTCTCTGGGATGTCGAGTTCGCTTGTAGCGAGCTTCTTCGACGCGGCGTAGATCTCCATCATCGCGTTGGGTACTTGGTTTGTGGAAGCGATCACCACGGCTTCTGTATCGCAGTCATGGGAGATCTTCAAGTCCCCTTGGAGGGAGAGAACACCGGCTGGACTTGGCATCTTGAGTACCAAGTAGGTGTAGTGGGGCACCGCCATGAACTTGGCGATGGCCGGTCTGCCAAGGATGGCGTGGTAAGAGGTCTCGAAATCCGCGACCTCGAACTTGATGTACTCGGTGCGGTAGTTGTCCCGAGACGCGCCGAAGGTAACTGGCAGTACCACTGAGCCCAGTGGGATAGCCGCGTTGCCTGGGACGATGCCGTAGAAGGGCGTGTTGCTCTTGGTGAGCATGGGGGTGACGTCGAGCTTCATTTTCTTCAAGGTTTTGGTGAAGAGGACGTTGAGCCCGCTTCCTCCGTCGATGAGCACCTTGTTGAGCTTGGAGCCCGCCACCGTTGGCTTCAGGACGAGGGGGAACCGTCCTGGTTCGGAGAAGCTGGTCCATTGGTCCGCGCGGGAGAAGGTGATGGGTACCTCCGACCACCTGAGAGGGGTCGGGGCCGCTGGCTCAATGGACTTCACTTCACGACGGGTTGCCTTCTGCTCCCGCCTGCTGGGCAGTCCGCCGAAGAGGACGTTGACGGTCTTCTCGGGTTCTTGGAAGTCATTGTTGTCGCCGTCCTTCTTCTTGCCCTTTTGGTCGTGAGGGTGCGGTGGCTCCGGCGTATCCTTGAGTGCATGCCTGAGCTGGTAGCACTGCTCGGTAGTGTGGTTGCCGTTTGGATGCCACGGGCACTTCTCGTTCAGCAGGTCTTTGAACCCGCCGTAGTTCTTCTTCGAGTTCCCCTTTCGCAGGCGCCTGGATAGCCGCGACGGTGTTGTCTGGCTTGCGCTTGCGGTTGGGACTCGAGTAGTTGCTGTTGTTGTTGTTGTTGTTGCGGCCTCCTTGGTTTGCATTGCCGCCACTGACGCCGCCCTGGTTTTGCTTGGACTTGCCGCGGATGGCGTCGTACTTGGCGTTGGCCTTGTCCTCTTCATCCGCCCAGGACGTGATCATGTCCTTGAGGTGGGGGATGGACCTGGGGCGGCGACGACCGAAGTCCTCGAAGGTGCGGCGATGGTAGAGACCGTCCTGGAAGAGGTCGATGACCTCCTTGTCGGTGACGTCGACGACGGTAGCGCGCTTGTCGAAAAAGCGGCGCATGTACTTGCGGAGGGTCTCGCCCTCGTTCTCGCTTGATCATGGCCGTGTCCATGCGAGTACCCGATCGGCCCATGGCGCCCGCGAAGTTGCTCGTGAATCGCTCCTTCGACTCGGTCCCACTTGTCGATCGAGTGCTTGTCGAGCGACTCGAGCCATGTGAGTGGTGCTTGGTCCGGACGAAGGGGAAGTAGAGGCATTTGGTGTCGCCGTTGCCGCCGCCGTTCTCAATGGAGAGGGCGTAGCATCGGAGCCACCGGATGGGATCCGCTTCGCGTCGTACTTGGTGATCCCCAAAGGCTTGAACTTGTCGGGGAGGAGTAAGTTGCGAAGTCGAGGTGAGAAGGCGGGGGAAGCCGTCGCCCTCGGCAGCGGTGGTCGACTTCTTCCGCCGCGGCCTCCTCGATCTTCTCGGCGAGCGTCGTACCCGCCGTACGAGGCGCCGAGGCGTGGTCGTTCGCGTGGCCTCGGCCGCCGCGACCGCCGCCGCCTCCCGGCTCTCTCGTTAGCCCCATGGTTGGAGCCGCCGCCGTCGGCCGCCGCCGCCGTCGGGGTCGTTGCCGCCGCCACCGGCCGGAGCGCGGTGGGGGACGACTTCTCGGTTGCCTTGATCTTGCTGTGAAGGCCCGCCGGCGTTGGAGCGGCGGCAGTTTGGCTCGGCTGGAAGGTCAGCTCGAGTACGGTTGGGACCAGCGTTGGCGCTGCGACTAGTAGCTTCGTTGTCGCGGGGGTTTAGCCGGAGGAGGTTGGTTGACTCTGTTGTCGACCCGCATGAAGTAGGCTTCTTCAGCGAGCTTGGCGATGACCTCTCCAGCGCGTATGCCCTGAGCCTGTCGTGTGATCGTTGTGATCGACATGAGGCACTGCTCAGGGGTGGTGTGTACTCTGCTCTCGACCGCCTCGAGAGCTTCCGCAAGGTTGCGGATGGGGAGGTTGTCTCTGAGCCGCCGGCGCCGTTCGCTGCGCTTCCTATTGCGTTCACGTCGTGCGTCCCTGTTGGCGACGATCTCGTCTGCAGGTGCGTTGGCAGACAGCTCGTCTGCAGAGATGTCCTCCAGGTACTTGTCCTCAGCCGTGCCTGAAGGTCCTGGGGTGTCGCCGGCAGCCATGAAGACTTGGCGATCGGGGGTACCCAGGCTGGACTCAGAGGGTGCCACCTCAGTTGGTGTATTTGAGTCAGCCCGGGTTAGTGGTGTTCCCTCCCGGAACGGTAGCGAGTCGATGTAGGCGACGTAGCGTGAGTCTCCCTTTACCGGGTCGGCGGGCTTGCGGTCCGGCCGCAGACGTATCTCCCGGCCGGTGTTGATTTTATAACCAGCCCCGAGGCTGGCCCTGACAAGGGAAGCTCAGTGGAGTCGTCTTCGGACTCGGGCTCCTCAGGGTCCGACCCGAAGTCGAACTCGTAGTCCGGGTTCGAGTAGAACTCGGAGAGAGGGCTGGAGTCCGAGACGCGGTCGGGGACGGCGTCGGAGTCCGAGACGTGATCGGGGACGGCGTCGGAGTCCGAGTTGTACTCGGGTACGGGCTCCTTGCCGGCCCGGCGCGAAGTGGGAGCCCCCGTGCGGGCCCTGCCGGTGATGCGTGGGCCACGCGCGGAGTGCTTGCGTGGTGAGGGGGCCGTCCGCGATGGCCGAGCGGCCCGGCTCGCATGCGATGGCCCATGGCGACGTCGGGTTCGAGTTGGAGACGGACTCGAGCTCGAAGTCGGCCGTGGTGGTTGAAGAGCGGAATTTCGCCGAACTTGTCGGCGAGTTCGCCCGTGACAACTTCGGGGAAGCGTCACGAGGCTCGTCCTCGGGTTGGGCCGCATGGTTAGGCGGCCGCGAAGAAGCCCGCGCCATCGGCGGTGCGGACCCGTGCGCCGAAGACGAAGGTGTCGCCGCGGTTGAAGGCGACGCTGGCTTGAAGTGGACGGAAGCCGTCGAGTTCGCCATGTGATCTCGAGCGAGAGCCCCTACCTGGCGCGCCAGCTGTCGGTGTTTTAGACCGGCAACCTACTACGGGGAGTACCCGAAGTAGATGATTATGACTCGCCGAGATCGGTAACTCGAAGGAAGAGACACGTGGCACACAATTTAGACAGGTTCGGGCCGCGAGGTGCGTAATACCCTACGTCCTGTATGCTGCGTAGCTCTGGATTGATAGGGCACGATTACAAGATGGTGCAATAGTGCGCCGTGAGTTGTAGGGGATTGGATGAGGTGATCCTGAGATCGGTCCCTGCCTCGCCTTATATAGTCCGGGAGGCAGGGTTACAAGTCGGAGTAGGGAAAGAGTACTAGTCGAGTACGTCTAGGAGTCCTCTATACAGTGCGGAACATGTACAGCTCCCTAACCGAGTACTACTCCTGTGTAGTCCTTGTGCTCCACGCCTTCAGGTGCCGTGTAGCGCAAGCCGGGAAGTCCCAGGGGCCCACCGAGTAGTCGGTCCTGGTACCCACCGAGGTAGTGGGCCCAGGACGACCCCCGGGTTGGCCTCCACAACGCCCATTACCAATGTGGAGGCTTCTTAAACGCCGGCGGCCAAATCCTGGCTGGTTACAGGATGCCGCCGGCAACTGGGCGGGTTACTGTAGGGGTGGCCACCGTATCTGTAATGGGCGTCAATTAAAGCTCGTTACAAACACTGATCAGTGAGTAACGAACTTCATTCGGAAAGTCCGTTACAAAAATGCTCACAATGTAACGGGCATTGTAAAAACCCGTTACCAGTCCTGACCGGTGGGCCCAGGACCTGGCCGTTCATCTCTATTAAAGGAGACGCAAGTTGAAAGCAAGCGTCTCCTTTAATAGAGAGAAAGCAGATGCGTGTAGAAACAGATGTGTCTCATTTCGTCGAGACAGTGGAGACGCCGGTTTACAGAACGCGTCTGTGATGTTAATTCATAGTAACAGGCTCTGTTTCATACCCGTTACCAAAGTTCCATGTGGGCCCAGAGAAACAGCCATTTCACGTGTCCGGTGACTAGTTGTGGTAACAGTCGTTGTTTGATGCCCGTTACGAATACTAGTTGTGTTGAGACGCGCGTGAAATACACACGTCTCATTTCGTCAAGATAGTGGAGACGCAGGTGCACATCAGGCGTCTCTGATATTGAGCTTCTGTAACGGGCTTTGCTTTGCGCTCGTTATGAAAGGTCCCTGTGGGCCTAGAGAAATAGTCATTTCACATGACCGGTGGCTAGTTGTGGTAACAGTCGCTGTTTAATGCCCGTTACGAATATGTCTTATCAGTATCGGGCATCTGCCCGTTACCTTTCTTGGCTTATTTGTAACACTTAATCGGTAACGGGCGCATTGCTCGTTACTAAAGGCGATCTACGCATGTTACCAAAGCCAGTTTTTCACATAGTGGCCACCACTACAGCTTTTCCAGCTGCGCGCTGCAGGGAGGACGCCTGCGCCGCCACTACAGGGTGTTGATAATATTCCTATATTCTAATGATCAATCAGCAACTGCAAACAGCAGTTATCAGATCCCCCCCCCCCGAAGGGGCGCGTGGGAGAGTCGCCTCCTAGAAAACTGGCACCCTTGGCCATTGTATAAAGATCTACTGTTCATCAATAAAGATACAACTTTCACTATTACATTTTACTGTTCCTCTTTACATTCAACACGTCATCAGCACGCTCAAGCCACTGAGAAGAAAAGAAAGAGGCCAGGAGCAGTTCGCCGGCGAGTTCACCGGCGAGTTCGCCGGAGAAGAAGGTACCATGCCTACCATCGACGAACTTGTTGGCGATGTCATGCATCTTCCTCTTCCTCGCCGTGCTCCTCGCTTGAGGACTGCGCCGGCACTATGTGCGCCACACCCTCCTCTACAACTACATGGTGTCGCCTGACGCCGTTGAGGAGGCCCTGCACCTCTGGAACATCGTGGAGCCGCCTGACCCTTTCAGGGACAGCGACGTCGATGTCGAACCGCCGAACGTCGTCGCCTCCTCGGCGCCGGCCCCAACCTTGACGCAGACCCCACCCGCTCGCATCCAGGTGGCCAATGTGGCCTACTGCGAAGCGCACGGGTGGACGGCCGTGTTCCAGGCGCCGGTGGTCCTCTGTGCCTTGCCACTGGACGAGTCCACGCCGCCAGTCACCGGGGCAGCACCTGCAACATCAGAGGGTGAACCAGTGGAAGTGCACATGGATGCGACGCGCCCCGCCTCACCCGCAGCGGGGCAACCGCCGAGGCAGATCTCCATCCTCGCCGCCATCACCACCTCCTCGTTCGGCACCAAGGGTGAACGGGCCGGCTACTGCAGCCGGAAGCCCGCTCACCAATGGTCACGCTTCGGGGACCCTTGCTGCCCGGAGGGGCATGCCGCCGATGCGGCTCTTCTCCAGGGACGCCGGCGACGCCGTCGTCGAGCCGGCGTTGCGGGTCCCGCCGCCACCACCTCGGTCATCGCCACCGGTCGGTCCCACGCTCCGTAGGACGTGGATCAACGTCCCGCACGGACCGTCCGCTCCTCCGTCGCCAGCACTAGCGCACGTCGTCGTTCGCTCGCGGGGTAGCCCGAACTCCGGGGCCCAGAGCGGCGGACGCGTCGGTGAGCGCGATGGAGACCGTGCTTCTCCTTCCGGGGGGAGGCACGCGCCTCCATCTTCTTGAGCAGCAACGCGGTGGGTGGGGGAGCGCCGGCTCGCCCTCGTCAACGGTGACAGAGGCGCGGGAGCCGGCGGCGGCCACCATCCAGGAACTGCGCCGGAGACCGCGCTCCGGTGGCAAGGAGGACGGCGGGGGGGAGGATCTTCTCCGGATGGCGACGGGGCGGTGGGGGCCGCACCGCCACGGCCGGCGGCGCCGGCGGCCATGTCCGGCCGCGGGCGCGCGCGTCGGGGGCGGCGGCGGCCTCCTCCGCCGGAGCAAGCGCTCTAGCGGCGGCGGGGGGCCGAGGAACACCGGGATTCGCGCCGCCCAACCGGCGACGCCGGCGGCCACGCGTCGTGGCCGGTGGTGGCTGCGCCGGAGTTCATGCTCGGTGGATGAGGAAGGGGCGGGGCGGATCTACAACTTGGAAGGTGTTTGGTGGGTCGCGGACGGCGAGGAGGCGGCGGGGATCCGGCGACGGAGGACCGGCGGCGCCGCCGGCCTAGCACGCGGCCGGCGCGGTTAGGAGGCCGCGGTTAGGGTTGCAAACCCTAACCGCCCGCTACTTATACCGCGGCGGCGCGGGCCTGCGGCCACGGTTGGGCCGCGCGCCGCTCGGGCCGCCGGCCGGGCGGGCCTACGACGGGCGGGCGACCACGCGCGCCACGGGGCCGGGCCGGCCGTCGGCAACGGCCGCCGGGCTCGGCTCGCGCGCATGGGCTACATGGCCACGCGGCTGCACCGGCCTGCCGGCAGCCACGCGGACCGTGCTGCTACAAAAGGGCGGGGCCTGTTGCCTAATTTGTGTTTATTTATTTCATTTTATTTCCTTTCTTTTGTTTAGACATTTCCAGAAGTTTATATTTCAGTTCATGGATATTAGTCTATGTTAATTACTGCTGTTTATCACTGTTTAGTCTTGTGACTTTACTAAGTCTAGATCTATCATGTGATGCCTATGTACAAATGTGTTTTATCACTTATGTACTTTGCAATTTCGATATTAATGTTAGTATGTTTGTGTACATATTGTCACTTTCATACTTAATTTCGTTATTGCTATATTCACATACATCATCTCATTACTGTAAGTTTCTTCATTAGTAAAATATTACTAATGATTTCTTGCAATTAATTATACATTTCTCTTAAATTTTGGGATTCGAACATTAGGTGATAGAGATCATATCCATGCATATGGATTTTGACGGTCTATCACTAAAGGTCCACATCATGCTCATTTTGAAGATTGATGACTACCTATATAATGTTCCCAAAACAAGGATTAATTATGAAAATATCACAATGGTTTACACTACTAAAGTGACTACCATTGATGATTTTGGTTTACACTATTTAGTGATTACCAAATTCAGTGCTCAATCATTAACTTGAGTACACATGGTGTGATGGAGCCCTTAGCAAAGGTTGCATATTTGCATTAAGACCACGCTATGGCAGCAAGTTATTGCCCATCATTTCGATCTACTCTATGTCTGATGGCATTAGAGACTATCTAAACCATGTATACGAGTTGATGAGATTAAAATTTGAAGGTTTACATGCTATTTGTTTACCTTGTACCTTTATTAATCCTTAGAGTTATGTTATTAAATTAATTTGCATTTATTACAACATTATTTAGCCACTTGATTATATTTCTTTTACGAATTATTGAATCATGTGGTCCTACTTTGTAGGCTATGGCCATGGTAAAAGAGTTCGATGAACTCGCCATTGATGGCCACAATTACCCCACTTGGGCTTCGGATATAAAGATCAACTTTGCATCCCGTGGACTTTTGCCATACCTTAGCGAGCCTACTCGCGGGTGTCGTTTTGGATGAGCAAAAGAAGTTTGGCGCCCTTATGCTATTGAGGTTTCACATCCACAAGGATCTCAAACAAGAGTACCTTATGGAGATGAACCCTCATGTGTTATGGCTTGCGCTTAAAGAGCGTTATGATCAGCAAAAAGAACTCATTTGGCGGAGGCTAATCATGAGTGGAACCATTTACGTTTGCGGGACTTCAAGTCCGTTGCGGACTACAATCATCTTGTTCATAAAATTTGCTCTAAGTTGAAGTTTTGTGAGAAAGAACCAACGGATGCTTGATAAGATTGAGAAAACTCTTTCTACCATGCTTCCCGCGGATCGAGTATTACGACGGCGATCGGGCTAGTAAATTTACTCAATATTCTCAACTTATCCACACTTTGACTCAGGCGGAGAAACATGATGAGCTTCTAATGAAGAACCATCATAAGCACCCAACGGGTGCAGCACCTCTCCCTGAAGTTCATAATGTGCAGGGTAAGGGAAAGAAAAATAAGAGAAAGTTCAAGGGCTCCAATTTTGGTGACCCAAAGAACAAGCCCGAGAAGAAAACTTTCAACAAAAAGCACAAGCCTTACCACAAGGGCAAGCGAGGTGGTGATGCTAGAGCCAAAAATGACTCCAAATGTCATAGATGTGGCACTTTCAATCACCTTGCTAAAGATTGCCATACTCCAAAGCACTTGGTAGCCCTCTACCAAAAGTCTTTAAAGGATGCAAAGCAAAGCAAGGATAAAGAGCCAAGATATGAAGCACACTTCAATCTTGCCCCTGCTGCGAACAAGGAAGTGGGTTGTTCAAACAAGAATGACAACCTAGACCTCATGAAGGAGAAGCTTCCCTCTACCGATGACATGCTCGTGGAGTTCACCTCAAACGACATGTTTGGAGACATGGAATAGACCGTCTCAAGCCGAAGCTATTATTTAATTATAGTGTGGGATTATTAAGTGTTGTAATAATTGTGATACCTCTATGTGTTGGGACACAAACTTGTGAGATGGATGTAGTGTGATAGTAATTATATATTGTAATATTAGATGTTGTAATATATTAGTACATATCTAAATAAGAAGTCTTTTAATTATGTATTACTTTCTTATTTATGATAGATGTCATGTGATGTCAATCCAATGGAGGAGGAATTATGTATTGTTGATAGTGGTACTACCAACACAATACTAAGGGAGATGAAATATTTCCAGACTCTTAGAAAAAGAAGAGGAAATGTTATGACCATCGCGGGAAGCGATGCTTTAATAGTTGGCTCAGGACGAGCCACTATTGTTCTCCCTCAGGGTACACAATTGACGATAGAGGATGCATTATTGTATCCGGAATCGACACGTACCCTACTAAGCTATAAAGATATCCGTAAGAATGGTCTTCATGTGGAAACACATGTAGATGGCAAAGAAGAATTCATTTGCTTCACCAAACTTACAGGATATGGCAAGCAAATTTGCGAGAAAATACCCTCCTTCGAATCTGGATTGTACTACACATACATAAAACCAATGTCTCTTGTTGCATACAAAGTAATTTTCCAAGATGTTAATTCATTCCAAACTTGGCATGACAGACTTGGTCATCCAGGTGTTGGCATGATGAGGAAAATTATTAGCAATTCCATTGGTCATAACTTGCAGAAAACAAAGTTCCCACAATCTTCGGATTATGTTTGCACAAACATGTGCGAAATTTGGGGAAATTGATTTTGAGACCATCAACACTCAAAATCAAGGCTGAACCACTCAAATTTCTTGAAAGAATTCAAGGTGATATTTGTGGACCGATTCAGCCAGAATGTGGATCGTTCAGGTATTTCATGGTGTTGATAGACGCATCTACTAGATGGTCTAGTGTGACTCTTTTGTCAACACGCAACCATGCTTTTGCCAAAATCCTGTCTCAACTAATACAGTTGAAGACACATTACCCTGAACATAGAATCCAATCAATTAGAATGGATAATGCTGCTGAATTTTCATCCCATGCATTCAATGATTATTGCATGGCAACGGGAATTCAAGTCCAAAGATTCGGTACCATATGTCCACACTCAAAATGGCTTAGCGAGTCATTGATAAAGAGAATTAAACTCATTGCAAGACCAATGTTGATGAATTGCAAGTTGCCTACGTCGTGTTGGGGTCATGCGCATCGCATGCCGCCGACCTAATCCAACTACGACCAACTGCATATAATGATAACTCCCCATTGGAAATGGTACGTGGACATCCACCGAGTATTTCCCATTTGCGTAAATTTGGGTGTCTTGTTTACATACCCATCTCACCACCTCGCCGAACATCAATGGGCCCACACGGAAAGTTGGGGATATATGTGGGATTTAAATCTCCGTCGATCATCAAGTACATAGAGCCTATGACAGGTGATCTATTTACTTGCCCGATTCGATAGTATCTTCGATGAAGATCATTTTCCGGCATTGGGGGGAGAAATGTACCATAAAGATCAATGCCGAGAAATTAATTGGGATGCTAAAGGCATGTCCTTTTCTGATCCACGCACTATGGAAACTGAACAACAAGTTCAGAGATTATTAGATTTGCAAAATATTGCAAATAATCTGCCAGATGCGTTTACCAATTACAAAGGAGTTGTTAAATCCTATAATCCTGCAAGGAATGTGCCCGAAAGAGTGGAGGTACCAAAGAAAACCACTCAAATAATACCACTTGGAAGCAAGAGGGGGAGAGGCAATTCCCATATGCAAGATAAGAAACAAAAACAAGTGGTAAACGAAGGTCAATTCTTTGTTGACGCCAACTTTGTTGGTAATCAATATCTCTTGGAGAGATTTGAGTTGATACCCAGTCCTCTTATGTGCACAGATTTTGAGGCTGGGACATCTAATGACCCGAGATCAATCGTATTGGGAAATCATGATGATCTCACAAGGGTTGATGAAATTGCCATTAATTACATAGAGATCGGAGAGTCTTATGATCGTAGTAATACGAAGGTCGACATTTTGTTCTCTCGAGCAAATTGCTTTGAAGTCCTTCATACTAATCCGGATCCAAAGTCCATGGCGAGTGCATGAAGCGCTCGGACCGGAACAAATGGAAGGAAGCAATTGAAACGAGAGATAGCCTCGCTCACTAAAAGGGAAGTGTTTTCGAGGTATTACCGAAACCTTCCAAGATTAATCTGTTGGATTTAAGTGGGTTTTCGTCCGGAAACGGAATGAAAACAATGAAGTGGTGAGATATAAAGCAAGGCTAGTTGCTCAGGGCTTCACGCAAAGGCCCGGCGTTGATTTCAACGAAACTTATTCTCCAGTTATGAGTGGCATAACTTTTAGGTATTTGATATCTCTGGCAGTACAAAATCGTCTGTCTATGCAGTTGATGGACGTAGTGACCGCATACTTGTATGGGTCACTGGATTCTGATTTATACATGAAAGTTCCTGATGGAATTAGTATACCAGATCCTGAGGCAAACCGCAACATGTTTTGTGTTAAATTGCAAAAGTCATTATATGGCTTAAAGCAATCAGGCCGAATGTGGTACAATCGGTTAAGTATATTCCTTAAGAATAAGGGATACGTAAATAATGATGACTGTCCATGCGTTTTCATCAAGAAAACTACAAATGGATTCTGTATTGTATCTATCTACGTTGATGATATAAACATCATTGGCAATGAACAAGATATCAATGAGGCACGTCATCATTTGAAGGCGGAGTTCGAAATGAAAGATTTGGGTCAAACCAAATTTTGTTTAGGCTTATAGCTTGAACATTTACCATCTGGGATATTCGTATACCAAGGTGCCTATATCCAGAAAATGTTGGAAAAATTCAACATGGATAAAGCCTACCCATGTAAAACTCCTATGGTGGTGAGGTCTTTGGATATTGAGAAAGATCCTTTCAGACCACAGGATGAGGGTGAAAAGATTTTGGGACCTGAGGTTCCCTATCTAAGTGCCATCGGAGCATTGATGTATCTTGCTAATAGTACCCGGCCGGACATTGCATTTGCAGTGAATCTACTAGCAAGACACAGTGCAGCTCCAACAAAACGACATTGGGTCGGAGTTAAGACCATATTCAGGTATCTTAATGGCACTAGAGATCTTGGATTGTTCTATCAAAGAAATCCAGATCCGAATCTTTTAGGCTATGCAGATGCAGGCTATCTATCTGATCCCCATAATAGTAAATCCCAGACAGGTTTTGTCTTTATGAATGGTGGAACTGCTATCTCTTGGAAATCATCCAAGCAGACGTTAATATCCACTTCCACTAACCATTCTGAGATCATTGCATTATATGAAGCATCACGAGAATGCGTGTGGCTTCGTAGAGTGGTGGGTCATATATTAAAATCATGTGAAATCGGTTCACTTGATGCACCTACCATTATCTTTGAAGATAATGCTGCTTGTGTTGCACAAATGGAATCAGGTTACATCAAAAGTAACTTGACCAAACACATTGCTCCCAAGTTATTCTATCCCCATGAATTACAAAAGAATGGGGAAATTGAGATCCTGCAAACTAAATCTTGTGATAATCTTGCTGATTTATTCACAAAATCTCTACCATATTCATTATTCCATAAATATGTTGAACGAATTGGTATGAGGAGATTTAGGGACTTGCAGAAATCTGGGGGAGTACACATGAAAATTTAATCCTTTGTGCATCGTATTGTACTCTTTTCTTTATATGAGTTTTACTTTGATGGTTTCTCGTATAAAGTTTTTAATGAGGCAATATCAGCATTATGTATGCTATATCATCTTATTTTTCCCCACAGGGGTTTTTTAGGAGATGATATTTTACGGGCATACACTTGATTATCATGGTGTTTTCTCCTATATTTTCCCATTGGGATTTTGAGGAGTTTTATCCTGATATATCAATGCATATCTAAGTTTTTTCCCACAGGGTTTTTCAAGATTAAATATTATGATGAACATGGAGGATCAAGAAGATAATTGATCAGGGGGAGTGTTGAGAATATTCCTATATTCTAATGATCAATTAGCAACTGCAAACAGCAGTTATCAGATCCCCCCCCGAAGGGGCGCGTGGGAGAGTCGCCTCCTAGAAAACTGGCACCCTTGGCCATTGTATAAAGATCTACTGTTCATCAATAAAGATACAACTTTCACTATTACATTTTACTGTTCCTCTTTACATTCAACACAGGGGACGAGGTCACCTCGCTCTGCACGCGCTCGATGACGCAGAGGTCACCGCTGCCGTGCTGTGGGGCTACGTCATGCACCTTGACCGTGAGGCTGCCGAGTTGCTGACCGTGCGTGCTCCTTGCCGCGAGCTCGTGTGCCGACGAGGATGGGGAGTGATGGCGACCTTGCACACCCATGAGGAGGGGTGCGCGTCGCACGCCCGCACATCGGTCAGGGTGGAGGGGGGCTGTGATGGCGGGCGGGTGGGTGGGTGGGGGAAGAGAAGGGTGATTTTAGGGAATACTGTTGCAGGCAAATGATATTTAGGTGGTAAAATTTTGTAAAGGCGGATCCTCCAAATATTGTTTTACAGGATGAGGTTTTTAAAGGACACCGTTGCACGTAGCCTAAGTGCCTAACGCATTCAGACTCCGCCCCACGCCAAAGTCGTACAGTACGGATGCTTTCGTTCTGGTAACACACGCTGATAAATTAATGATCGCCGTGTTCGCTTGGCTTATCAGCCAGCCAACAGTACTTTTCTCTCAGAACAAACCAGCCACTAACAACCAACAAGGCGATTTTCTCTCGAACAAATCGAGCACGGTCATCGGCCACCAAACCAAACGAACAGGCCGGATATCTACTTTTTTTTTACATACTATAAACTTTACATACTCATTTTCAGAGAAAAAAACTTTACATACATAGATAAGATATATTTGTGAAAAAACGTTAAGCAAAATTACGTTCCCAACGAGACGGATCGTGTCATTGTTGTGGCACAATTACACAAACGACTCCGCAGTGGGAGTAGCCTCTAGCCTGTCTGTTGTGGGGAAAATGCAGATGCGAACAATTACACTGACTTGACATAGCGGTCCGACATCTACAGTCCGACGACACTCTTATCAGTTACACCATTACAAAATATACAGGTATTTTTAGCATTCAAAATTTGTCTTCCAATATACTACAGTGAATTGACCAACTGGCGACGTGTACCCATACCATTGACTACTCCTGCGTCTGGATCAGAGAGCTTCCGGCCTATAGTAGCACCCACGGGAAGTACTGAAACACGTTCCCTCTATAAATACAAGCTAGGGGAGGGACGGAATCAGTCCCAACCTCAGGCTCTCAGCAGCAGCTGAGTGCTCAAGCAGCCATGGCTAGCTCCTTCCGGCACTCGAGAGAGAATTGAAAGAGGCAGGGATGGATAGACGGTGGGTGTGCATGGTGGAGAAGCAGGGCACGTGCATTACCATCCCATGCCACCGTGCCGGCCGCTCCATGCTCCTTCTCCTCCTCTCTGATGAGCTGAGCTCACCAACCATTGTGGATGCGTGGATCCATGGTCCATGGATGGATGGTTCTTCATGTGCCCATCTTCTCCACCGAGCACCAACTGTCTCAGCTCGAGCCATCGTCTCCACAAACCACAAGGGACGGAGGCATATGCCTGCACCTCGCCGGCGTCTCGTCGTCGTCGCAGCCCAGCCAGTTGCGGACCTTGCGGTTTCTCTGTTGCAGCTCGTCAGGGGTGCTCACTTTATTTGGAAGCTAAGATTACCTTCCATGTTCTTGTATATATGTCGCTTGCACCTCTCAACATTTCGTCTTTTATTGCTTATATAATCTCCGTCGGTACCTCTCTGGTGTTTCAGTGCTATTTTAATATTTTTATTCAAGAATTCATCAGTGTTCTTCCAGGAAGAGAGGACCGGCTAGCTGTTCTTGAAATTAACTTTTGGATTGGAGTTGGTTTACTCCACAGCAAGTCAGCAACTCCGACCGAAATGTCATGACGGCGTCGTTTTCGCAGCGAAAATGCAGGCGATCACCGGAATATGCTGGTAAGCACACTGTTATCCTCCTGTCTCAGTTATCTCAGGAGCCTCATCTCATCGCCGATCGATATGGTGTCGGCATCAACCAGCTGACGACGGGAACGCGCACATGGCACATATCCTATGCGTTTCTGCCGTACAAACAACAGTAGCTGTGAAAGCAACGATCATGGTGCTGTTGCTATCCTTCCCTCGATGAATAGTAAAAGCATTACAGTGAAAAAGAGGATTTTTTTCATCATCTTGTATCGTGCGTTGCCATAGCTTTATCTTAGCTGAAACGAGTGGTCTCCCGACGCTGAACATTGATTTGATACAGTCGATCTTCATCTCCAGTGCAGGGCGCATGGCGAAGGCGATCGCGATGCAAAACACTGTGGGCAGTTCACAACACTTATCTGCACTTCAACAGTACAACATGTCAACATTATCAGTTGCGGTCAGATAATTGCTGGGAATCTTCTTCTTCTTCTTTTTGGAAGCTCTAGGATTAGTATCGCCATTCGCAAGTGCTTTTGCACTCTCTGAAATTGACTACACATCCTGAAGAAAATGTGAAGTCAAATCCTCAATGTTCTTTCAGCTTCCAGCAGCCTGCAAACATACTATATTCCACGGTTATGTTTTCAAGCCTTTCAGGAACCTTATATACTATTCTATATATGTGTACGTGTGATGGTAGTCCTTTTCATTAAGCATAAAGGCACTCCTCTCTTTGTGTGTAATCGTCAATTGACTTCAATGTGTACCGCATTTTGAAATTGAACCTAGGAAAGAAGGGAGATACGCCTTTTGAATTTCATGCCTTGACACCAACCATGGACTCAGAAACGGCAGACCACTCTGAAAGCAATGGATGCATGGCGCCACCACTGCACTGCACCCTCCCTAATTGCTCTGGATCTCACCCACCTAAAATACCCCAGCCATCAGTGGTCCTGCTGGAATGGATTGCCATCGTCGTCTTGAGGCAGAGTAGTGGTCCTCCCTGCAGCATGTCTGTTGGATCCATCCACCGCCTGCACCCTCTCACAGTGGCAGATCATGTGTACCCAGGTGCGGCAGCAGGACGGAGCCCAACCCCCCAGCAGCAATAATCCGGCCGGGTTGCTTCCAAATCCGGGAAAGTGGGCAATGGTGCTCGGGCCGAACAGACCCAAAGTTGGCCAGGCAGAACTCACCAAATCTCCCGGCCGAGATCTCCCTTTTGGAGCCGTATTTTTAATACTAATGGATCAGTATCCTCGAGATCGAGCTGGGTGACGGGAACGCTTTGGGAGATCTCCCTTTTTGATCGTGTGGAGCGGTGTGCGTCGCCTCCCCAAAGGAGGAGATATTCTTGGCGTTGTGGAAGTCCACATGGAGGAAGAACTGAAACCATGGCTCCTCCTCTAGGTTTCTGGTGGCTGACAAAAATGCTCATTCAATTAGATATTCTTGGCACATCCCGAACGTGATCCGTGTGCGCCATTTCTGAAAGGAACATCTGCCTGCCTCAGGGTGGCTGAACTTGATCTCTGAATCCCAAGAGAGGGATTGGAATCCAAAGATCGGCGGGGCGAAAACTACGTCGTCGGATCACACCTTAATCGTGTGATCACTGATTAGATTTGCAGGTCGTTCTTTGAGCCGGGTTGTCACGAAAGGTACAGGATTGTTGTGTCCCTGGAGGAATGGAATTTGGAGGTGCTGTCGTTTTATGACCTGTCGCACTAGCTTGTGTACATTCCCTCTCTAGCCAACCAGAGGAGAGTACATTTGCGTGTGTGAGCTTGTGCAATCGTTGTCCAAGTTCCCTGATCATTTTCGCTGCCTGCCTCCGCATCCCCAGCAGAGCTGCGACCTGAAATGGGATGCTTTCAAGCAACAACATCAGTAGTAGAATGAATGATCAAGCAGTACTATCAGCAGTATAATGAGTGGCTGGTGCTCACAGGTCTACCCAAAACACGAGATTTCGAGAGTGCAACGAATAAACACTGGCGATTTTATTCAGAACATCGAAACTGATACGCGCATATCACAATCCCTTGAGACAGATCGACGGGACAGTGACAACCCTGAATGAATCAAAAGTCAGGTATTTTGCGCTTTCAAATGATTACGCAAACTCTGTCAATGCACATCACTGTCCAGCAGATGTAGAGAGACACCACAACAAGCACGGCGCATAAATGAACTGACCAGTCTCTTCATTTCTTCATTTTTCATTGTATACCATGTGCATTTGCAAATCAGGAGGCTACGAGCCAAACCAACATTTGTATGCCTTCACATGGAAAGCTGAAACAGCATTTCTGCCAAGAAAAGAAAAATCACGCTTTCAAATAGTGATAGGGAACCGGACAGAGTATCATTCCTCTTCAATATCACCCACATCTTGACTGTAAAAATAGCTGTATGCAACTGGACAAAACAAGCTGGGGTATTTGATATTTCTCGGAGGTATGTACTGAACCAGTTTAACCCATTTATTGTATATCGTACAGAAGTTCTACTATGATTCAAATTTTTATGAAAATGGCATAATATGTGAAGTCCTAATTTTATCAAACAGTATTACACCCGTACTATGAAAATGGCATAACATGTAATGTGGAAGGGGTGCTGACCTGCTGTATAAACTGAGACTATTATTCCTGTCTGAAGGTAAAGCCCAGGTTTGGTATGAAAGTCAGTTCATGATGGTAGTAAGTGTGAAAAAATGGTTCACAAGTTGATGATGGTAGTAAGTGCGGAAAAAATGGTTCACTGTTGCATTGCTTTCAATTTGCCAATCTAGTTATCCAGCCAAATAGAAACAGAAAACCACACACACTGACACACTTTTTTCTTCAAACACGCAGGAGAATAAGAAGAATAAATTAGTGGTTTTGGAAACCACACACACTTTGTCTATTTACAAAAGCAGTCGGTTCAATAAGAGCATCTGGTGAGTGACAAAAAATGAAAGAAATCATCCAGAATCAGAAAACTATACATGATTCAGGGGTGGCAGAGTTAGCTATCAGTTTTCACAAACCACAGCAGGCATTTATATCTTCTGTCATTTTTCAACAAAGAAGGTCATAATCATGGCCATGACGAGGGTATTATCATTTCCAGGGTATATAGTCACTCTGAACTTACGCCGTGAATATATAGTCTTCTTGAGTTTATACAAGAGATTTGTCTGCAAAATAAAACAATTCACAATCGTTGTTATAAACTGATAGGACAAAATTTGTTCAAAGCTAAACTTGTAACATAAAACAGTAAAGTTGATGTTCAGAAAAAGAGCATTAAAGTTACTGCAAAGAACATTGATCGAATATTGTTAAAGTTACTGCAAAGAGCATTGATCGAATCTTGCTAACACAGTTGTTCCATATTACCTGAGCAACGATGGAATCCCCCTTTATTATTGTGCATGCTCTTCGGAATGTACTTCCCAAGAGCCTGTAGATTGGTTTTGAACCTTCAAAGCTGCTTATTGGTGGGATGAATATATGTAACTCCTTTCGGCTTGAAGAAGCAGACATAACTTTCGCAGTGAAAATGACATGTCTATGTTCCAAACTATTTCCACTGAATGCTTGCCACTCGCCCTAAATAAGGAAAATAAGATACTTAGCACTATATTGGGCCATGGTTCCATGCGATCAACTTGCTGGAACTTTAAACATTCATAATGAAAACCTCATGAACAAACCACATGAAAATAATGCCATTAGATTTTGCTTGTTGTGAGGTATCTTTATGTTATCTTTACAAGTATATTATAATGTTTATTGGAACAAATCTTCCTTCATCTAAAATAAGTATTATAATGAGGAACAATGGTCAGAATGCTGCATTTGGACTGCATCTCTATGACCAAATAAGTGCCATCCTGTAAGAAATTAGATAGAAAAGAGGAGTTACAATTTTAACGAATCTGCCATTCATCCCACAGACACTGCCTAGAACACCAGATATGTCAGGGACTGCTATGACCTAGATGTGTATCCCTTTCTTTTTTTTATCTACCTTCCAATCCTGCACTAGATATTCAGATGTTGCGGTTTGTACTCTGAGACTTCATAGTTTTCAAACAGTAAAATGCACAATTTAGTGTATGTATCTGTTAGATTATTACTAAAAATTCCAGGTGCATCATGGATTCCTGAATTCATGATCTGTACAGCATCCATCCGCATTGCAAACTTGGTTGAGAGTTGCAACTTCTTCCCTCTTGTATTCAGCAGGACACTCGGTTAGATTATGTCCATGGCTCCGAGCTACACTGTTCCGCAAAACATAGATGTTTGATTATTTATTTTTTTTGCGCAGTACCACTCATTTGTTTACATTTCACTACTGTTACAGAATACTATTTGATAAGTGCTATAATCTCCACCAAGAGTAACAGTTTGCACTACAATTGAAGATACTGCACCACCGCACTAATTTACAGTACTGGTTACTGCTAGTGCTGTCACAATTCCCTTAGAAGGAACAGGAACAGGTCGCAGAAAACTTCTGCCCCTTTCCAGTTCTCTGTTTCGGACCGGCTTCATCCAAGAACAAGAACAAGTCGCAGAAAACTGAATCAGGAACCAAGAACTGATTAATCACCTGCCCGCTGGTCCTGACGGTGACCAGGACACTACCGGCGCCGTCGAAGAGCACCGTACCCCCGCCACCGTCGCCCGCGACACGGAACGCGAGGCGGCCGGTCGCGTCGTGCATCGCCATCTCGGTCCCCTTCTTGAAGACCTTGAAGTCCACCGGGACGACAGACCAAGCAACGGGGACCGGCGCCGGCGCCGCCGGCGGGGCGCAAGCGGCGGGTGGCTCCATATCAATCAATTATCAAGAAACCCAGAACTCCAGAAGCAAGAAAGAATGAGGCGAGTCGGGGGAGGGGGATTTTCTTGGGGGAAAGGCACGGCCAAGTGGATGCGTAGTTTCGGTGGAGGTAGGAAGGAAGAAGCCAAGAGGAAGGAGACATCGAAACGCGGATGAATCAGAGTTGGTTCATCGATTTGGCGCAGCGGCCGCGGCCGGCGGCGGTTGCGAGTTTGCGTTTGGGTTTCTTCGTTTCTTGGACGGCTCGACTAGCTGACGCGGACAGCGACCGCCGTTGATTCTTCCTCCACCGGCGGAATACGATGCGTAGTACAGTAGGAACCTGCGCCCCCATTTAGCCTGCTGTGCGGAAGGGCCTCTAGCCTCTTGATTACGAGAGCTCCCGTAGCCTCTTAGGTTCTCGGTTCGACTCCTTATCAAAGCGAATTTCTCAGGATTTAACGGTGTTTGTGCTTTCAGTGGTAGACGATGTTCCTGTCGACAGCGAGGCGCCTGTGGTGACTTCGTCAATTTTGAGGATTTGCCGGCACAATCTTCGAAGATGCTCCTAGAGGTAGGGTTTACGTGCGTGTATTTATAGGGATGGGTGTACATGCGTTGTGAGTGTCTCCGATGTACTGTGTTCGTGACTTTCATGGACCGTTGATATAGATGCTCTGGCCCTGCTGAAGAACCTGGTCGGAATTTTGCTCTGTTCTTAAAAAAAAATCTCATCGCTCATTTTTCTCCCAAATTTGCCTCGTCGATCCCATGGGCTGTCGGAATAAGCTACAACATAAAGGGCCGGCTAGAAGTTGAGCTTGCTTTGTTCTTAAAAAGAAAAGAAGTTGGGCTTGCTTTTGTGGGAACATGCCCTATAATCTTTGAACTGTGCTAACATGGCCATTCTAATTTGTAAAAGAAAAGTGTCCTATAATTCTTGTCGATGCTAACATGGCCATGCTAACATGACAAAGCAGTGCCTTGCCTTTTTAACCTTTCTAAAGCTTATGCGTTGGAGCCTTGTTTCCACCCCCTCCCCCCTCTAATTTTCAAATAAACATAAAATAAAAACATGGTATTCAGTACTTGAGAGGCCCAAATGTTGATTAACCTAGCAAAGAAGAAGTAAATAACATATTTATGAGACATGTTTACTACTTATATATAAAGTTGTGGGAATATTATGTTAATTTAAAAGTACAAAGCCAATTTGATGTGGTTGAGGCTTCCAACTGTGCATATCACTCTCGCCGATTTAACATGAAAAACACCAACAAAAAAAATATTTTTGCACCAACTGCCAACTGGCCCTATACAACCAATTAGTCATTGCAAACCCCATTACTTATTGGCTGCAGCCACAAGCCTTGTTATTCAAGTATAATTGGCAGCGAATAACCCTGCGGCCTTTTGGCCATGATCAGTGGCCCCTTCTTGATTACTCCTACCTAAGAACTACATTTTGACAATAAAGTTTCCATGTTACTTACCAGAGAAACAAGAAAATTATTAATGAAGACATATGTGCACCCTATCTATGTCTAAGTATTTGATAATTATCATTAATCATGCATTTTACGAGTTTGAGGACCGGGATGACACATCATAACAAGTTTGGGGACCACTGGTTGACTTTACTCTTTTAATAATGACAATGGTAGGAGGAAATTTCTTGGTTTATAAGTCTACTAATAGAAATCTTTGGAAATTTAGATCCATACCATTAAAAGATCACAAAGTTAGATATATACCATTGCAAGTCAATGATATGTGGGGTTCACATGAGTCAATGACATGTGGGTTTAATGGTATATATCTGATTTTTGGATCTTTCAATGGTATGAATCCAAATTATAAGTACTTTTTACTTGCTCCTTTCCGAGAATAGTATATTTTAGTTCATTTTAATTCAAACTTCTATATTTTATAAAATTAATATAAAATTATAGTAACATCTACAACATCAAATTATTTTTTATTAAATTTACCTTGAAATATCTCTTGAGAGTGCATTTATTTGGTATTATATATTTGAATATATATATATATATATATATATATATATATATATAAAGTTTGATCAATGTTAGAGATGTTTGATTCAGAACAAAATTAAAATATTTTAGATAATCTCTAGTAACTAGGTGATACCTGCACGCGATGCTGTGGGAATTTTTAAATAAAATTTTAAAGTGAAATTTCAAAATAGAAAAAAGGTGATTGCATGGTAATATCCTTTTGCAAATGACACTATACAATACATGGATATATTCATTTTGAAATGATTGATCCTTTATGTATATCTAATGTGAGAATTTTGTAGCATGATACTCGTAAAGATGTATATATACTATTAGTCGCAGAAAATCGGGGAGAGACATAAATTGATGGTCTAGTGGATGATGACGTGGTGTATGAGGTTGTGACAACCCGCCCAGGAAAATACCGTACTACCGCCTAAACCAATCCACTTTGGTCATTAAGCAGTAATAAGGTATCATCCTGTCGTTAGTCGCCGGGTTAACGCCCGGTAAATCACTTTTATAGCAACAAGGATCGACGTATATGCATTAAAACTCACACGAAGGCGAGTCCAGAGATACAACATAATTGACATCTGAAATTTACCCCAAAGGGTTTAATTATTACAAACCGAAGTTTTTGTCTTGACATCGTAGTTCAGAGTTTTGAAACAGCGGAATTAACTAAGCGGAAAGCGAGAACACCACGGGAGGCCAGCCATGATGCCTTCAGTCGTCATCCTCCACCCACTCCAGCTCCCAGCCGGGCGGGATCTCTCCGGGCCACACATCACCAAGGGCAATACCTGGAGCAGATGATAGCAAGGCTGAGTATACTAATACTCAGTAAGACTTACCCGTCGGGATAACTACTTTCCCACTTGTAGACATGAAAGGCTTTTGGCTACTGGGGTTATTTTTGCTGAAACGTAACAAAGAGTATGTCCTTACTTTCAAGATTTTAGCACAAGTTCTAGTGGGTTTATTCTTTACTAAATTAGCCATCCAATACAGACAAGGTTGTACCATACAATTAATCAAGCATAAAATTCATCAACTTCCATCATTAGGGATCTCATGGCTAGTGGAGTAAGTAGTCTCAGATAACGGTGAGAGGCCAACAATCGATTGATTCAAAACCTTGCAAGGTGGACCTAAACACACGGTGGGATGCCCCAGCGAGGACAACCACCAAACGGTTCCCAAAAATCCTCGGGTCGGGATAAAAGGCCACAGTCTTTGGTGCAGGCTATCCGGCATACCCCGCGAGGCACCCGGACTCACCATACACCACCGGTAGCTAGCCGTGAGACGCATCCCAAGAGTAGTGGCAGTTAAATCCCTAGCGGTCTCATTAAGGTACTAGGCTTACCGGTCCCATTCCCGACAAGTGCTTAGTACGTTCAAACACTTAACCTAGCCATTGGACCGGAGTCCACATCCCATGCTCTTACCACATGAGCAATCCATTTAAGGAGATCTAATGATTCCTACCTAGGAACCTATTCTCGCGAGTGACATCATCACCCAACTTGTAACGGTCCTATAGCTTAGCAGCTATCGACCTATCATTCTAGTAAGGACACAGGTACCTAGTAGGGATCATGCATCTAAGGTTCCATACAACTCCTGAACTTAATGCACAAGCATCCATAGATAATTGTATATCAAATTTGAAAAGCTGGGTTATATGCACCGGGGCTTGCCTTCGTCAGCAAAGTTAGCCTGAGCACCCTGGGTGTCGTCGAGTACTTCCACGTACTGCAGTGCAGCTTCCGCTTCTCCTTCCTCGGCTTCCGGGACGAGCGAGTAGTCACCGTCAGGAAGATCTACACGGAATGCAATACAGGGTTCAGGTGATGTGATAATTTATTTATCCTATCCAACTCTTGTTGGCCATATTCACCTTAACAAGTAATTATTTATTAATTTCTTTTTATGAAGGTTATTATTGATATGTGTTTTATTCTTTTAGTTACACACTTTAATTAAAGCTTCCTTTTATAATTGTTATTTCATGTGAAGGTTTAATACTTTTCCCCTCACTAGTAAAGGTGTGTACAAAGATAATTATTTACAATTTAATTCTTCAACGGCAAGGGTGTATTCTTAGTTCTTAATTAAGTTGGATAACACTTCACAAAAAGGGAAAAGAATTAAAAGGCATTTTCCTAATTTAATCCATCATTAACCTATAAAAGGCCTCTAAAGCTTTTATTTAACAATAAAACATCAAAAATTCAGTGGAGGGTTTCCAAGCATCATAACATCTATACTAAGCCACTCAACCCACTTGCAATGCTAGGAAAGCTAGAAAATTAATTACTTTGAAAATAACAAAAGCTAGCTAGCAATTCAAGTTAATTATATACAAAAATAAATAAGCATCCAAATGCTCCAAACTTACTCACACATGCTCTCTGGTCCTAAACCATCCTAGAAAAGTAGCAAGTACACCAAGAACTACTACTGATCTTGCATTATTAAATTACAAAGGAAAACATGCATATATCAAAAATAAATACTTCTGATTAATCAAAAATTGTGATTAAATCACCAGAGGTGTAACTGGGCGTAACAAGACAATATGCAGAAGTTGGGCTCACGAACATAATTTTTTTAGCTATAAAAATCATCTAGGCAGATTCTGCATAAATGGAAAATAATTCATATAAAAAGATTTACATCATATATTTGTGCAATTTTTGTCACAGGATCTAGTCATAACACACCACACAACATATCCAAAAATTGGATACAGATGACCTATGGATTTTAAGATATTGCAGATCTAGGTTTTCACATTCCTATTTTTCATGCTAAAAATATCAAGAAACAGACTAGCTGAGTATAACAAAAGTTGTAGTACTCTGCACCAGGAATCTAGGAAAATTGGGATTGCATTTTTCTGATTTTCCTACAATTTTCTAGAGAATTTACAAGTTTCAGAAAATTGGATATACTATTGAAGTTTCACTTTGCACCGGGGCCCCTAGTAGTTTTTCCTCCTTTACAACTATGCCCTTAGATTACACAAAGCACCCTAAAAAGAGTTGGGGGCTTGCAATTCGGCCCTTGGCGATGGCAGGCGGCGGCGCCGGCCAAATCCCGGCGAGCCAGCCCGCGCTCCCGGCCGGGGAAGTGGCGGGGCACATCCGTGGGCTCACCTAGGCACGCGGGGTGACCGGTGTTGGGGCGGAGAACACGCCGGCGTGGGCGCACGGTGAGGACCGACGGTGGCGGCTGCGGTGGCTCGGGGTTCCGACGAGGGGGGGGGGGCGCACGGATGGCAATGTGTGATTGGGGAGGTGCTACGGGTCCTAGGGAAGCTACTCACGCGCGCGGTGGCTCAGAGGCGAGGCGAGGCGACGGCTTGCCAGGCGGCGGCCACGACGACACGGTGGAACGGCGGGAGTGAGGTCAGGCGGCGTGAGAAGGAGGGGCGAGCGCTTAAATAGGGGGGCGGCCCGACCAACGGTGACGACGGCGTGATGCCCCGGCCGTAGTACGACGCACGAGGGTGGGGAGTCGCGGATGGACCGTCGGGACCGAAGGAGGGCGCGTCCGGCCGGCACGGCGCGCGTGGTGCGGGCGCGGACTCCCGTGCGTCGCGAGGCGTGGGCGGCCTCGGGAGCCGCACGACCTCGGGGCCGCGACCGGCCTCGGGCGGAGGATGCCTCGAGCGGCGCACGTGCGCGAACGCCGAGGGTGCGGCGCGCGGGTGCGGCGTGGGCATGGCGTCGGGGTGCGACATCGCGGCGCGACGTCTCGACGTCGCGGCATAGCGCCGGCCGACACCATTTTGCTTTGCTGACCCCTTGTTTGAGCACAAATATCTCCAAATTTTTGAATAGAATTGTACCAACCGATGAATACGAAAGTTGTAGATCTAGCTATCCTCTACCACTTTCAAAAAGGCTATATAGTGTTTTTCTCAATAGATTTTGCAGGAAGGGTTTGCCAACTTTGAATGCCACTCAATTGCCATGAACAGGAGGTACTGACCTTTGAGCAAGTTTTTCACCCTTTTCCACTCAAAATTTGAAATGCCAATCCACATGAAAGTTGTATCCCTCAACAATCTGGACAACTTCCATAAATGTAGATTTTTAAGTGTTTAGGTGAATTTTGGAGAACGCGGCAAAAGTTCCGGAAGACATCTAGGGTTACTATGGTTTGAGTGGGGTTTGACCAAGGCTTTGGCCATGTGTTGACCCCACATGTGTGTCCACTAGATCAAAGGCGTCCTTAGAGTTGGTTGGTGAGTTTTTCGAGGTAAGGACCCAGGTTGACCGTGATTTGACCATTGTCAACCGTGTTGACCGACGATTAGGGTTAATTAAAACCTGGGGCGTCACAACCTCTTCTTCAGTCTCCCAAGTTGCCTCTTCTTCCGTGTGATGACTCCATTGTATCTTGTACATTCATATAGTTTGTCTTCGGGTCTTTCGCTCCTTTCGGTCCAACACTCTTAATGGGTGCTCGATGAGCGAGAAATCCGGCTCAATCCAAGCATTAGCTTCTGTGATTACTTCGCTTTCTGGCACAGGCATTCCCTTCTTCAATTGGGTCACATGAAACACATTGTGGACTGCGGAAAACTGTTCCGGTAATTGGATACGATAAGCCACTGGCCCACATACCTCTGTGACTTCATAAGGTCCAATGTAGCGCGGAGCTAATTTCCCTTTGACACCGAACCTTTGCACGCCCTTGGTGGGGGGAATGTGACAACCTGCCCAGGAAAATACCGTACTATCGCCTAAAACCAATCCACTTTGGTCATTAAGCAACAATAAAGTATCAATCCTATCGTTAGTTGCTGTGTTAACTCCCGGTAAATCACTTGGAATTCATACAGAGGATCGACATATGCATTAAAACTCACACAAAGGCGAGTTCAAAGTGCAACACAAATTAAATCCAAATTATTACAAACCATTGTTCATGACAGGAAGTAAAGGTTCAGAGTTCAAAAACAGCGGAAATAATTAAACTAGCGCAACGATACACATCACAGGAGGCCCTCCGTGATGCCATCACTCGTCCTCTTCCACCCATTCCAGCTCCCAGCCGGGTGGAATCTCACAAGGCCAAACAACACCTGCAACAACATTTTTAAAGCAAGCCTGAGTATACTAATACTCAGCAAGACTTAACCGTCGGGTGATAACTACATCACCGAACTCTAGACATGAGAGGCTTTTTGGCCGGGGAGTTCTTTTGCTGAAAAGTGACGAAGAGTATGTCCTTACTTTCATTATTTTAGCACAAGTTCTAGTTGATTATCATATATAAGTTTGCCATCTAATTCAAACAAGAATTTCACAAACAATTAATTCAAGCAGTAATATATATTCACCAAGTTCCATCATTACGGGATATCATGGCCAGTTGATTAAGCAGTCTTAGATAACGGTGAGAGGCCGACAATCGATTGGTTTATAACCTTGCAAGGTAGACCTAAACACACAGAGCGGTGGCCCAACAGAGCTAACACCGACCAGGCGGTTCCCAAAAATCCTCGGTTTGGGATCAAATCTTACAGTCCCGGGTACAAGGCTATCTGGCATGTCCCACCCAGTACACCCAGCCTCACACATGTACCCACCTCCCGGTTGCAAAGCGGTAGGTGATTACTCAAGAGTAGTAATAGTAAGTTCCCGCACCGTCTCATTAAGGTACTAGGCTTACCGGTCCCATTCCCGACAAGTGCTTAGTACGTTCAAAAGCTTAGCCCACGAAAGCCACTGGACCGGAGCCCAAATCCCATGCTGTTACCACATGAGCAATCCATTTACAAAGATCTTATGATTCCAGCATAAGAACCTATTCTCGCGAGTGACGAACATCACTCGACTTCTATCGGGTCCTATAGCATAGAAGCTATCGACCTAGCATACTAGTGATAGATCATATGTACCTAGGGATCATGCATCTAGGGTTTCAATTCAACTCCTGAAACATACATGCACAATCATAGCAAAAGATAATTGCATAATTTTTAAAAGACCGGGTTAATGATCCAGGGCTTGCCTTCGCTGGCAAGGTTGGCCTTGGGCCCTTCTGGACTTTGGTCAAGGTCTTGAGCTACGTCCACGTACTACAGCTCTTCGTTAGCACCTTCGTCTCCTCCTTCCGGCACGAGCATATATCTATCGCCGGGAAGATCTACACGAAGATGCAAATGCAAGATTTATTTGACAATTTTAATTTAATTAATTACAATCAACAAAAGAGAACCATGGGGTGCATGGTTGACCACATTCACCTAGATAAGAAATACATTCAGCATACTCTTCCAAAGAGGAACAATATGCAGCTCCTTATTAATTATTCTTTTTAATAGTGACTGTGTACATATATATGTAAATAATTTAGTTTAATTTCACAACCAGCAATGGGTTTGTAACATTTAGCTTTTTAACATGATTTTCATCACACACAAGGTCATCAAAGGTGGGTTGGTGATGTTTCCCCTTTATTTGACTATTAAGCCTTAAATTGCTTCCATAGCTTTCATTCATAAATTAATTAATTAAAATTCAGTGGAAGTGTGCATTAGGCACTAATCACCTACAACAAGTCACTGAACACACATGCATATTTAGAAAAGCCATGAATTTAATTATTTTGAAAACAACAAAAGCTAGCTAATAAAACAAGGTAAATGCACACAAAAATAAATACTCATCAAAATGATCCTAACTTTCTCACACATGTATATGGCCCAAAACTAACCTAGGGATGCATCATTAACACCTAGAACCATTATGAATTTAGACTTATGTAATTATTAATAAAAACAAGCATATTTCAAGAATAAACATTTCTGACAATTATAAAATTGTGATTAATTCACCATAGGTGCAATTTGGCATAACATGACAACATGCAGAAGTTGGTCATAAAAGTCTAATTAGTTTTAGCTACAAAAATCATTTGGACAGATTCTGCATAAATAGGAAGCAATTTTTATAAACATATTTACAACATAACTTTGTGCAATGTTTGGTACAAGAGCTAGTCATGACATAACACACAACATATTCAAAAATTTGCTACAGAGGAGTTGTAGATTTTGAGATACAACAGACCTAGGTTTTTCACATTTCTATTTTTCAAGCCAAAAATATTAGGAAACAGCTCAGGCAAGAATAACAAAAGTTGTGGAGTTTTTCTCCAGGAGACCAACAAAATTGGGTTTGCATTTTTCCGAGTTTTCTATGATTTTCTACACATTTTACAAGATTCAGCACCTTCACCTAGATCTAGAAGAGACAGTTTTACGAACAGACCCTCGAATTTCGCAGACAGGCCCTCGAGACGGAAAATTAGATTGCAATTGGGTTCTTGGCACCATGGCTGGTGGAGGGAGCTCGATTCCGGCGAGGGGGAGGCTCGGCTCGGCCGGGAAGGGGGGGAGTGGTGTAGGCTCACCTAGGGTTCCATTCCGTGGGTTGTTGGCGGCGGAGGAGCAACCGACGGCGGTGCTTGACGACGCCGGCGGACTGTGGCCGCAAGGAGCTTCTACTCCGGCGGGCAGGCCGGCAACGCTCCGCAACAAGCAGCTCGGTAGGCTTCAGCAAGGTTGTGGGGAGGTGGAGGAGCTGCTAGCAGGCTGCGGCGGCACGCGGAGGCAGGAGCTCGCCGTGGGGGCGTCGATGGCGGACGACGACGTCGTGCGCACGCGAGGACGGCCGGCAGCGGCTTTTATAGCCTGGGCGAGCAGGCTCGGCTTCAAGCCTTGGCGGCGAAGGAGGTACCCCGGGCTTCAATGCCCTAGTACAGCGGCCGGGCATCGATGGGCGCGCTTGGCAGAGGAGGTCGCGGACAGACCGGTCGGTCCAGCGTGGTGCATACAGAACAGCGCGGAGCACGAGGCGTCTCAGGCGCAGGATGTTGGGAAGGCGCGAGGCGGCCTTGGGAAGGCGTGCGTGGGGCGCGGACGCGAGCGTGCTCCGGCTCGAAACCGTTTCAATGTGCCTCTGTTTGACCATGTTTTTCTTAAAATTTTTCAACTGAAGTGCACTGTGCGATGAATAGGAAAGTTGTAGATCTCACTACCCTCTACAACTTTTACAAAGGCTCTATAGTGTTTTTCTCAACGGATTTTGCACAATCTGCTGCCAAACTTTGAATGTCGCCATGTCTCGGTGAACAGGAGCTGCTGGCAGTTGACCACGTTTTTCATCCTCTTCCACTCAAAATTTGAAATGCCATTCTACATGAACGTTGTGTTCCTCGACAAACTGGACAACTTTCATATTGGTAGATTTTGAAGTGTTTAGGTGAAATTTGGAGAACGCGGCAAAAGTTCCGGAAAACATTCACTGACGTCAGGGTTTAAGCGGGGTTTGACCGTGCCTTTGACCAAGGGTTGACCACAAGGGTGTGTTGACTTGGTCAAGGGGTTCAATAGGGTTTGTTGGCGAGGTTTTAGAGGTGATGACACAGGTTGTCGAAGGTTTGACCAATGTCAGCAGGTTTGACTCAGCTGATTCGGTCATTAGCGTTAATGACGCTAATTAAAAACCTGGGGCGTCACAACCTACCGCCCTTAAACAGAATCTCGTCCCGAGATTCAAAAGTAAAAGACAAAGTAGGGAGGGTTCTCGAATAGAGATGTTACCCATGAAATTCAGTTGGCTTTGCTTCACTTGAAACTTGCCTTTTTGCTGTGGTTGCCATTAGCGGATCCGGGGTTTTGCTTCTGCTGCTGGGGCTTCTGTTGCCTGGGGTTCGGGCACTCATTTGCATAATGCCTGGGCTGTCTACAATTGTAGCATATGCGGGGCAGAAGTTCTTTAGGCTTGGACACTTGCTGTTGATTTTTTGGTATTGGAAATTTCCCGAAGGCTTGTTCTGGAATGAGTTCATTCTCCACTACCCAGATGGAGGAGATTGCGAAGACTCATAATTATGCTTCTTGACAAATCGGAACTGCTTGCCCGATTCACTGCCGGAAGTGAAATCAACTTGTTGCTTCCTATCTTTCTGTGCCTTCTTCATGGCATCCTCCTGGGAGATAGCTTTGTTTACTAGCTCATGGTAACTATTGGGCTCCAACAGTATTAGCCTTTCCTACAAGTCACCATCAAGACCATCACAGAAACGTTCCATCTTCTTGGCATCAGTGTCCACGTGATGTCCTCCGTATTGGCAGAGACTATTGAACTTCCGTGCATATTGGTACACGGTGTCAGCTCCCTACTCCAGAGCCAACAACTCTCTCATTTTTCTGTCCATAAGTCCTTTAGGAATATGGTGGTCCTTGAAAGCTTGCTTGAACTCAACCCAAGTGACTTCATGTCCAGCAGGTTGCATAGAGTTGAAATGTTCCCACCACTTCAATACTTCCCCCCGAAGTTGCAAGGTCGCAAAGTCTGCCTTGCGCTCCTCAGAGCAAGGAAGGGTAAAAGAAGAAAATTTGGCCTCTATGGCCCTGACCCATGCGTCAGCCTCAAGCGGTTCTTCTGCCTTAGTGAACGTTGGGGGCTTCATCCCAATAAACTAGGTGTATGTAGTGACCGTATGTGGTCCCTCATGATTGGTCCCATGTGGAGGTCTCTATTCCTGCTGTTGTATCCGCTGGCCCATCTGTTGCTGCATCTGCAGGAGCTGGCGCAATACGTCTGTTTGCGCTGTCAGGAGTGCCTCTGTCGGTGTCAGGGGTGGTGGCGGTGGTGGGTCACCACTACATGAGGCACCAAAACCATTGGGAGTGTTGCGTGTCGGTCCGACCATCTGAAAATTTGAGTTTTCATTAAACACACATTCATAAGCTTGCTCATAAAATTGACAAGTAGAATATGTACAACAAAAGCTCATTTATGGTATGTTTTATGGAACCCAACAACACAGTGGCCATAAGCATCAAATTCAGGAATCGATGCTCATGTACCGAAAATTCTCATTCAAGGTCAGTAGACGTACTCCAAGTTGGTATTCCACTTGAGATCAAGATTTGATCACAACTAGCTCAATTCACATTCCACACACCACAACCGAGGGTGTTTAACAACAAGATTACATCGATGGAAGATCTCGGAATCATCTTAACAACACCTAGGGGTTACAATGCAGAGTAGCTGCATCAAGAAAACTTCCTAGTTCAGCCTACCACAAAACTCAACCATGAGCGGCTGTACACACTAGGGGTTTCCCTACTACTACTACTACACTAGTACGACTTAAAACGTTCTTACAAGCACACCAACTCCAACTAAACAACAAGCTAGCTGTTAACACCAAAATTTGGTAAGGAGTCTGACTTGTGGGTCTGGCTCGATGAAGAGTCCGTCTGGTGGAAGGAAGGATCTTTTCAGAGATATTCGGCAAAAAGATCTGCGGTCGGCTATCTGCTCCAGTTCGGCAAAGGAACAGTAGAGCTGATTTTGCGGGATTGGACGGTGACGTGGCTCAATCGGGAGAACGAATGGATGGATAGGCGATCAAGCTTAGAGATAAGTTAGGCAACGAATCCATTCGAAGTTGTACTTGACAGGGTATAAATATGACCCCTGAATGTATGTAACAAATAGAATCATTCTTCAATACACACCGGCCTTACGCCAAACCCTAGAGTCCTTTTGCCGTGTCGTCGAGTTCTTCGAGAGGGTTCATCGATCCGTCGACCTCCGTGAGTACCGGCAACCTTGTATCATGTCTAGTATCATGCGGTGGATTTAGATCTGATGCAAGTAGTCTTGTTACCATGCTTCGTGTCATGCGGTAGATTCAAGCTTGGTTCAAGAAGGTTTCTTGTTAGGTCATGAGCCATGCGGTAGGCTAAGATCTAGCTTGAAGCTAGTTATCGGCTCTATTGGATTTTGGCAAGATCCAATAGATTCATTAAGTTACCCCGTGTTGCTTTGAGTTTTTACTTTATGTTTAAATTCATGTAACACACTTTTGCCCAATCTAGATAGATTTGGATCGGCTTTATCATTTTGTGATCCTTGTACGAGTCGAGTTCGTATTTTAACACGTGGATCTTGTGCTTTCCGATAGCCGAAACCGAATCGATCTAGGTTGTTACGTGTTGCGGGTTCAAGCTTGCCAATGTTGGTATAAATCTTGAAAGAGCCGGGTATCATGCGGTGAATGCAGGTTTTTGGGCTGCTTTGGAGCTAGTCATCCGGTGGATTAGATCTCAAATCAATCTGATAGGTTTATTTACTTGGTAATGTTTGTTCCTTCTTCATGGACCCCAAATCGGCTGTTCAACCGTATTCGGTTATGTTTCTTCACGAGTAGAACACGTGCGTTATTTATGCTTTAAATGATGTATGCTTTTAGCTTTCCATATTTAGATTATATCATGCGGTGGATAGATCTATTTGTGGAAAGTGGTACGGTCTTCATGCAAGTTGTATCATGCGGTGGATAGATTTGTTTGATATCGTACCCGACGGGTTTTAAAGTACCTAGACATGCGGTAGACTAGTGCTTTGGATCTATGCATGCTTGTTTATTACATGATTATGTCCATGCTTTACTTTTTTCATTTATTTAATGCTAATCTTCATGGGATCGGTCATGGCCTCGTTGCATGTGCATCTTTGTTCAAACAAAGACCGATCGCTATCATGCTTACGTCATCCAATTCGGCAATGTTACTTTTTCCCTTTACAAGTTCCCGAATGGTTTCAGTTTATTGGCAGATAGCTCTTTATAGCTATGTGTCATCCCATCTGGCTTCTTAGCCGTAAATATGGAACTGTCTGGTACCACCTGGCAAGTTCCAAACTTTGGTATCTAACTTCTTTATCTTTTGTTAATTTTCAGGAAAAATTGACTGGCACGTCTCGTGACTCTTTGCGCGTGTGAAGCCAGCTTGTTCGGCTTGCTGTGTGCTTGGCGCTAGGTGCACTTTTTGCGTCAACACACTTTTTGGCACGCCCAGTGGGACCACAGCCGAATAGATCAAGATGCCCGAAATTGGGGACATCATGGACGTCAACCTTGAAGACCTCTCTCCCGAGCAGCGGCAGCAACTCCAGGACGCCATGGACCAGTTCCAGCAGAAATGTCTGCTGTCATTCAAGAAAAATAGAAGCGGCGTCCCGTACTTGAAGAACGAGATGCCCAGGGTGTTGCTGCCAGGGGAAAGCGATACCACGGCTCAGCAGGAGAAAGAGGAGTGCATGCGAGTGTTCCAGGAATCTGCAGACTACATGCTGAGCAAGCACAACAAAGCCTTCCTCGGTGCGCTCCAGCAGATGATGGTGGCCGTCTTTGGCCCAGGCATGGAACAAGCGTTCAGCAAGGCACCCGTCCAAGGGGGCACCGTGGAGCTGGGCGAGTCAAGCTCTCAGCCACCGTTACGGAGCCAGCCACATCAGCCTCCTCCTCAGAGCTCTGGAAGTCAAGCTTTCCAGCCTCCTCCGCAGGGTGCTGGGGGTCAGCCAGTTCAGCCCCCATTACAGGCTTCAGGAGGGCAGCCAATCCAGCCACCACCGCAGAGCAGCACGGGTCAACCTGTGCAACAGCCGAATCCGTACCAGCCTACGTACGGAGAACTAGCGTTCGACTCGCCTGGAGCCCCACTTGCCTCCGGCCACAGGATTACTCCGGCGAACAACTGGCTGCAGAGGAACTTGTACGACGGAGGTTACCATGAGGTGGGAAACTATGGAGCATTTGACGCCTTCCCGCATCCAGGATACGCGCCAGCTGCAGGCGCACAAGAGGACGATGCCCTGGAGCGGAAGATGGCCGAATTGATGCAAAATCAGTTCGGCCTCAAGCCAAAAATGCGGGGACCCCGCCTACAAGCCGCCGTTCCCAGAATGGTACTACAACGTGCTCCTGCCGCCAAGGGTGAAGCCGCCGACAGAGTTCACGAAATTTTCGGGGCAAGACGACACGAGCACGGTGGAGCACATCGCTCGTTACCTCATGCAGCTCGGGGAATGCTCAGCTGAGGAAACATTCAGGGTCCGCTACTTCCCCGCATCGCTGACAGGTCCAGCGTTCCAGTGGTTCTCGTCCCTACCCCCTGAATCAGTTTGCAGATGGAAGGACCTAGAGCGGAAATTCCACGCTCATTATTTCAGTGGCAGCTCGGAGAAGAAGCTGATCGACCTTGCCACCCTGAAGCAGAGGCACAGCGAGACGCCGCTAGAGTTTCTCAGGAGATTCAGGGAGGTTAAAGGCATGTGCTTCTCGCTTAACTTTCCAGATGACCAGCTGGCTGATATGGCTGTCGCCGGGATGCTGCCGGCCATACGTGAGAAATTGTTCGGGATGGAGTTTGGGAACCTGGGCCAGCTATCGCAGAAGCTATCACTGATGAGCAACCAAGCGTATGGCTTCAAGAAGGATGCTAAGTTTGGCAAGCAGCATGATGTCGCTGACGTCTACAACCAGTTCTTAGACAAGGCTGATCTGTACGAGGATTCTGATGATGAACTGGATGTAGCCGCAGCCGAGATCATGTGGGGGAAGGAGCCTTTGACGATGAATCAGCGCTGGGTCAAACAGACCAAGGGCACCTACGATTTTGATATCACGAAGGCTGACAAACTGTTTGAGCTCCTAGTAAAGGAAGGCCGAATCAAGCTGCCTGAAGGGCATTCCATGCTTCGGCCCGATGGAGTTAAGGGGAAACGCTACTGTGGCTTCCACGACAGGGATTCGCACTCCATCAACGATTGCAGGGTCTTCAGAATGAGGATCCAAAAAGCCATCCAGGAGGGGCACCTCAAGTTCGACAACAAAATGAAGCTGGATGGCCACCCCTTCCCTCAGAACATGGTGGGATTTTCTGTTAACAAGATAACGGCCGAGGAGAAGGGAAAGGTCAAGGTCTTGACCTCAGCCAGGGCTAGACAAGACGGAGCAGTGGACCCAGAGCTGTGGACCAGGAGCGTCCCAGTGGTCGATGGATGACCGCTCCTTAGTGATGAGTGATTGACAACGGGTGTTGGACTGACTCTTGGCTTAGTGCGCAGGTGTAGGCTGCGGCCTAGTTCGTGTTGTTGCAGGTGAAGAACGGGCGCGAAAGGTCTTCAGCCTTGAGGGGCCTCCGGGAGATGGAGAGACAAGTAGGCTCGGTTCGAGGGACCGGTGGACAGCGGGACTGGGTGCGGGCCACATGGTGGCGACACAAGCAAGACGAAGTCATGGACAGACGAGCCGGTGCACGGTGGTGGTCAAGTCAAGTGTTTGGCGGGAGGCCGGACCGGGCACGCGGGGTTTGGTGGTTTGCCCACAAAACCATCGGCGGACGGTTTCTTGGTTTGGGCCTCAAAACCAAGTCCGAGGGCCCAACACGACGGAGACGGGATCCGGGGCGTGTCGGGAAGCTTCGAAGCGGAGGACACGCGGCGGGATCGCATGGCTTGCGTCGGGAGGACGCGGGGTGCGGCAAAGGCGTGGCCGTCCGATGGCAAGACCCACATACATTACCAAAATGCCCCTACGTGGGTTGTATCGCCAGTAGTGTAGTTAGGGGTAGTCGAGTCATTTACCACTCCGGCGGGACCTGATATATAAGCCATGAATGTGTGTTGATGGCTCTCCCTCTCCGCGACTTAGGGTTTCATTTGCTTCCTCCTCTTTCTCATTTTCGTAGCTATTTTCCTTCCTATTTTTTTCTAGGCTAGCATGAGAGCTTCATGAGAGATTTGTTGAGAGGGATGGATGCTAGGGCGGCATGCTAGACCTTGTGAATCTTTCCTGGTTTGTATAGAAGATTCGGGGTTGTTTTTCGTGGCTTTTTGTGCTTATTTTCGTGCCTTTGTTCCCGGTGTGATTCCGCGGATTTGAGTGAGTTTCTTCCCGGATTTCTTTGAGGAAAACATGGATAGATGTCTTGTGCATCTTTGTGCTTGATCTTGCGTCCTCAAACGCCGGAAATCACTTCGATTCGTGAGTTTTCGTTCGGTGCTCTAGTTTTTGGTGGTTCTCAAAGGATTCGCGATTCCCGGTGATTTAGGGAGTTAGGAGGCAAGATTTTTGGGCTATAGCATCCTTGTGTGACGCTTTTCAAGTCCCCAAATCCTTGTCTCCACAGACCTTCAACCGTTTGGGAAATCCGATGATGATTTGGGGGAGTTGACTTTCGAGGTCGGGCATTTTTCTGTTCTGTCCGAGCCTCGCGGTCGGTCCGCGCCCTCCTGGCGGACGGTCCGCGCCGCTCGAGTTCGTCCCGAGTTCTTCGCGTTCTTGCTCGTCATTTATTTCGATCCGTCGTGATTTTGGTTTTTGGTTGGACGAAGTTTCGGACAGTCCGCGGTGTCGAGCGGACGGTCCGCGGGTGCTAGGCGGACTGTCCGCGTGCTCCCCGCGGACGGTCCGTGGCACGGGGGTGTCTTTGGGTCGTTCTGTGTAAATTAACGGACGGTCCGCGGCTAAGGCCGGACGGTCCGCGGCCCGGTGCGGACGCTCCGCGATACCCGCCGGACGGTCCGCGCGGCTCTTGCGGACGGTCCGCCCCTCCCCGCGCGGACGGTCCGCCGCAGCTCGTGTGCTTTGCTTCTTGGTTCGATTCCTTCCTCCCCTTTCTAGTGCTTCCGCGTGTGCTTCGAGGAATCGTTCCTAAGGCTAGAGGTTGATCCATAACCTCGTGGTCTTGGCGATTGGTGCGTGATTCGATCCATCGCTTGTGTGTGACCGGGATTTGAGTAGGACATAGGCCGAGTTCTTTGGGAAGAATTTTTACCGGCTCCTATTCACTCCCCCCTCTCTAGTCGCCATCTGATCCTTCAATTGGTATCAGAGCTTGGTGCCGAATTCGTTGCGACTTTGACAAGTCACGAATCCTAAGATGGCGTACGTTGAGCGGGGCGGTCCGCCGCACTTCGATGGCAAGGGTTACCACAAGTGGGCGGCTCGTATGATGATCTTTCTTCGAGGGAAGCTGTTGGATTTCATTGTGCTTGAAAAGACCTATGCTATTCCGGTCAACATCCATACTCTTATGGTGACCGATGCCGATGCCAAGGCCAAGTATGAGGCTAATGCAAAAGCCGTTGATCACTTGTGCCGGAGCTTGTGTGATCCAGAGTTTGATCGTGTTCGCCATTTGAATCTTGCTTGGCAAATTTGGGATAAGTTGGAGGTTGCTCACGGTGGTGATAACCATGTGAAGGCTCGCCTCTTTGTCTCTTACCGATGCAATATGAGAATTTCACTCCACTTCCCTAGTGAGGACATTGATGCGATGTTTCGCAGGTTCATCGCCATCGTGAACAACATGAAGGCTAATGTTGAGGATTTTCCGTACTCCGAGCATGATCGGGCTTTGAAGCTCTTGCATGTCTTGGATCCAAATGTTTGGGGTGCTAAGGTTGAGGCCATCAAGGAGTCCGGGAATTATTTGACTATTGAGTTGGATGACCTCTTTTCTAAGCTCAAGTCGGCCGAGGTTGACAGGAAGTTGCTATCCAAGCATGAGGGCTCGACCGACCATAGTCTTGCTCTTGTGGGAGGATCAAAGGGCAAATCTAACCCTTCCCCGTCGACAGCTTTTTTGTCCTCTCTTATGTCCATTCCGGATGAGGAGTTTGATGTGGCTTGGGCGAGGAGGAGCTGGCCTTGATCTCAAGAAGGTTTGAACGACTACACGAGAGTCGGAGGAATGCAAGGCGGAGCTCAGGGACGTGCTACAAGTGTGGCAAGCGTGGCCACTTCATCGCCGAGTGCCCGGAAGCGGAGGAGAACAAGTACAAGGTGAACGAGTACAAGGCGCACCCGAGGCGTGAAGACAGGTACTCCTCCAAGGGCAAGCACTTCAACAAGTCCAAGAGCAAGGACAAGGACAAGCGGCGACCGAGCAAGAGCACCTACAAGAAGAACAAGGCAAGAGCGATGGTGGCCGGTGCGAGCGACGTCGACTCAAGCTCAAGCGAGGAGCAGTCAAGCTCAAGCAGCGAAGATGAAGACGCCGAGAGGCGCAACGGCAAGAAGAGTGCAAGCCGGAACCTCAGCGGGCTGAGCTGTGTGGCGCTCGAGGGCTTTTGTGGCATGGCCCATAGCTCAAGCAGCAAGAAGAGTGTGAAGGAAGACAGCGACTCCGACTCGGAGGATGAGGTAAACCGTGATCCCGACTCTTTGCTTGCCGAGATTGCTAGGTTGAATGGTTTGCTTGATAACCGTGATAGTGTGCCGAGAGATGCCAAAAAGATGAGGAAAGATCTTAGGGCTCGGCTTGAGAATGCTAGTGAGAAAGTAGGAGAGTTAGAGTCAAAATTGCTTGAATTGAAACTTGAGAATGACTCTTTGAAACTTGCTCCTACTTCTCCCCGATGATGTTGAATGTGTTGAATGTGATGCTTGGTTGAATGAGATCAAACTGCTTAATGAGAAGAATGCTTCTACTTTGGCTCAACTAGATGCTCTTAGGACTGAACATGATGAGCTTAAGGCTAGACCTACTTTGCTTGGTGCTTGCAAATCATGTCCTACTATGCATGCTAAGCTTATTGATGCTCGTTCTACCATTAGTTCTTTGGAAGCATCTTTGAAATCCCCTATTGCAAATGCATGTTCTAGCTGTGATGAAGTCACTTTGCGTAATCTTGAACTTACTTCCCGTTTGGATGTCATCTATGAGGAGAATGACTATTTGAGGAAGGTGTTGGGTTGGTTGTACGGGCGAGAACCTCAATTGAAAATCATGATTGAGGAGTTCAAGAGAGCTGATGGTCGTGGTTTGGGGTTTGAGAAGTTGGGTGAGAAAGTGGGAGAGAACAGTGGGGAAAGTGTGTACGAGAAGTGTGTTGAGTCTAACCCCGGGTTTGAGGTGATCGGAGAGATCCAAGTCCCACTCCCAAAAGTACCCAAGAACTCTTTCACACCAAAGCCCAACCACCTTTGCAACAAGCTTGACACAACCCAAGATCCACCCAAATTCCCACCTAAGACAAATGATTTCCAGAAACCAGTGAAGTTTGTGAGTGAGAAGGGTGAGAAGCCTAGAGAGAAGCCAGAGCCAAAACCAAAACCCATCCCCTTCAGGTGTGAGTATTGTGGCAAGGAGAGGCATCTTGCAGAGTGAAGGACCGATACGGCGAACCAGAGAGGGGGGGAGTGAATGGGAGCCGATAAAAATTCTTCTCGATGGAGATGAGAACTCCAACAAGACGAACGTGGCTTCCAACACACGTCTCCGACTCACTACCCAAGTTGGCCAAGCCCACGTAGCCACTGGAGTGCCACTGGACCTAGGAACCAACACACACAACCTTCCGACTCGAGAACGCAGCGGAACAACAAACCCCGAGTCTACAGACCCACACCGGTCAGACCGGTCCCTGCTGGTGAACCTGAGCAACTTCCACTAAGTGGCTCTACACCGGTCAGACCGGTGAGACACACCGGTCAGACCGATGGTAGCCAGAAAGCCCCCAAGGCACCAAACAGGCCAACCGACCACCAAACGGACCCAAACTCGAAACAGCAGCACCACGGGACAACAAAGAACACACCAAGACACTCACCCGAGCGAAAACCCACAAGGGCTTGCACCGGTCAGACCGGTCAAGAGCACCGGTCAGACCGGTGTAGCTCCGGCGCCTCGGGATGAACAAAGACTCCGCGGGTCAACTCCCCCAAATCCAAATCTCGATCTCCCGAATCGCTCCACGGACTTGAACAAGACTTTGGGGATATCATGAACACCTCATGAGGAGTTCATAGCCAAGTTTAATCCCGCCAAATCTCGTCCAAAAAGGAGGAATCGAAGAAATCCCGCCGAAAGCACTTCCAACCCAAGAACTCAAGAAACCCCAAAATCGAGCACCTTTTCTCACGGATTTGGGAGGGGAATCACAGCCCAAAGAACCACGAAGGGTTCCCACAAATTTCCCCCATCAAATCCCCAAGAGAAAAGCCCCGAAAACACCCCAAAGAAATCACGAAGAGAGGGTTCCGAAAATCACCACCAAGAACAACCGGGAAAAACACATCCAAACCTTGAGGAACCACGCCGAATCATCTATACATGAAACAAAGGTTCGTACAAGGTCTAGCAAGCCGCCCGATCATCCATCCCTCTCTACAAGATCTCTCCCGTGAAGCTCTCTTGCTAGTCCTAAGAAAAACCTAGAGAAAATAGGTGGAAAAATAGGAAAACTAATGAGCTAGGGTTCCAAGAGTTGGCTGCCAACCTCTCACCTCTTGGGTTATATAGGCGGCAACCGAATGTCTAAAATGCCCCTCTCTACTAACTAGGGATACATGCCCCTCAAGGGCGGATTCGGAATTCTTGATGTCTTCACCATCGGACGGATGCCCGCGACCGCACCTCGCGTAGCCTCGACGCAAGCCATGCGATCCCGACGCGTGTCCTCCGCTTCGAAGATTCCGGACCGTCGTCGCACACCGGCCGACCGGTGCTCCTCACCGGCCGACCGGTCCCCACCGGCCGACCGGCCGACCCACCGGTCGACCGGTCCGGTGCCGCCGCACCTCCGTCTTCGGTTCTCCTGGCCTTGGCTTTGTGGATCAACCAAGGAACCCAGTGGTTTTCTGGTGAACCACCGGAAACCCCGCGAACTCGGTGTAGCCTCCGCCAATCTCCACTCATGACTTGGCTCCCACGTAGTCCCGGCTCGACCTTGGTTTTGAGGCTCAACCAAGAAACCGTCCACGACTTCATCTTGTTGTTCATGCCACCATGCGGCCCGCACTTGACCCCCGCCGGCCACCGGTCCCTCGAACGAAGCCTACTTGTCTTCTCCACACCCCGGAGGCCTCACCGGCGACGACCTTTCGCGCTTGTTCTTCACCCGCACCAACACGAGTCAAGCCGCAACCTCGCACCCGCAATACTTAGCCAAGAATCGGTCCACACAACGTTGTCAATCACTCATCACACAAGGAAGCGACCATCCACCGGTCCTCGAACCACACATGGTCCTCAATCTCCCCCTTGATGAGTGCATTGACAACACCCACACGAAAGTAACAAGAGAGAAAAGAAAAAGAAAAGAAACGAACAAAAAGAAACTCCAACAAGCGATCGAAAGCCAAACAAAGGCAAAGAACAAGATCACTTGAAGAAGACAAGTCTCGGACCCCTTAGGCAAGGGCAACGGCTCGACACATCCGAGACAAAGCAAAGCTCAAGCAAAGAGCACAAACAACCGAAACAAAGCTCGAAAACTCTCAAAGAGCTCCCCCCCACACATGCAAGCTCCCCCGAACCAATGCAACTCCCCCCGGACGAATGCATGCAAAACAAATTCGAAAACAGGGCAGCCGCAGCAATTTCCGCCACACCGGTCGACCGGTCATCACCACCGGTCGACCGGTGCCCAACATATGTACGGGACCAGCACTCACACCGGTCGGACCAAAGTGCTCATCACCGGTCGACCGGTGTACAACAGAGCTCCGTAAATGGCTCGAAACCACCCGAAAACCTTCTAAACACGCCCAACAAGCCATTTCAAGCTCAAACTTCTCCCCCTTGTTGGCAATGCATGAATCAAGCCAAAAAATGCAAAACTTTCAACCTAGAGCTTCTCAAATATACAAAATTCAACATATGATGCTACACATGTCCAAATGAGCAAGATAGGTACTCTACGGCTTCGTATCGATCTCAACTACATGATCACCAAGTTTCACAACCATTGGACGAAGCTAAGATGGATTTTGGCAATTTTGCGAAAAACTTGCCTCTCATGAGCAAAGTCCTAAACATGATCAAAGCATATCAAAATGGCAAAGCCACACAAACTTCATGCTAGGACAACTATTCTAACCATAAGACCATCACAAACACCCACAAGCACCTCATGTCATGTCAAAGCCACCGAGCCATGTGCCTACTTCTATTTATGAGACTTCTCATTGGTAGACATCATGCAACGGTTTAGCACCCAAAGCAAATTAAATTCAGCACATATGACATGGGAGCATATTTTCCAAGCATTTTTCATTTCATTTTCAGATTTGTAAATGGTACATGAAATGTCTTTGCGACAAAAAGGAACTTATGCTCCTCCACAAGATAAATCAAGAGGGCTAAACATTCATGATGGCAAATGAGCCTTTGGCTCCATATGATCAATAAGCTAGCTATCCAATCACAAATTAAGCATAGCAAAGCCACAAAAACATGTCAAGAGCATGTAAAGGCATTTACACATGAGAGAGCATACATGTGACATTTTTCAAAAGCATAGCTATCAACCATGGATTATTCATCAAGATCATCAAGAGCTAAGCCAAACTAACCATATCATACCAAACGAGCTCACAAAGACATATATCTCATTCCATGGTGAACAATGTATATGAGAGAAGCTTTCCTAACCAATGCATATGAAACAAAATGCATGCAATCTAAGATACAAGGATGCCTATACATCATGTTACATAAGCCATGCCAAAAGCAAGAAATGCACAAAGGAAAGCTATACATATGCTACAAAGAAGCTCTCACACAACACTCACAAACCACCGGCTCCTCGAGGGGAGGCAAAAAGGGCTCGACACCACCGACAAAAGAGCAAAGGAGCACAAAACTCACAAGCTCCCCCTAAACACATGCACTAGGGCCAAAGAGCATACAAAGCTCACCCTACACACATGAGATAGAGAAGGAGCAAAACAAACCAAGTGGCTTGACCAAGGCCACACACTCGAAGGTCACAAATACACTTACCTTTATCATTTCTTCACAATTCACTCATCCTTGTCCACCATCCCCGAAAGTGATGCACCTACATGTCACCACCGGGATATGAAGCCGAAGAACCACCCCCCGATATCAACCAAATGTTCTCCGGGCCGTCCACCTGCAACTCAAAACCAAGAGCGAGAGCGAGCAAATGACTCAACACTGGGGTTAGTTCCAAATGTGTAAAACCAGTGCCTAGCCATTTGCTCGAAAGTGGGGTTAGCACAAACCAAACCATCTTTCCTACCAAAGCTACCTCCACGAACACCACTACGGTAACCACCATGAGGGAACCAACCCTCTCTGCCTGGAGGAGGACCAAAACCACAAAAGAAAGCCCGTGGACCATCCCTCTTCTCCTTCTCAAAGCCATGACTCCTCCCATCCCCGTAGTGAGCTCGAGGGGGAGAATGCCTAGCAACCGACCTCCCGCAAACTTTCCCGGACCAATCACCGAACCACGACCTCCCGGAAACAACCCTCGCACCCGTACGAGCACGAAACCCAAACTGCCGCTCGTCCGAGCCCGCACCGGTCTGACCGGTGCCCCTCACCGGTCTGACCGGTGTAGCCTGGGTAGCAGCACCTCCAACAGCCTTCCGCTCTCCCCAAGCCCGAACTGACCTCACACTCGCCTTGGCCCTGGGCAACTGCACACGAGGCTCAAGTACACCATCGGAAGGGTGGTACTTGTCCTTGTTAGCACACTCCTTCGCCATTCTCTCCTCACGCTTCCTCTTGAAGCAAAACGCTCTCTTGTGACCATCCTTTCCACAAAACTCACAATGGAAACGGATCGATCTGGGCTTAGGCTTGGGATGAGATTCTTCACAAGACTTCTCACTTGGTTTCTCACTAGGCGTTTCACTCGCCTTCTCACTCGGTTTTTCTCTTGGTTGGTTTGGCTTGGATGCAAACTTGTCTTTGGTTGTGGGTTGTGGTGGAACTGAAACATTCCCAAATTTCCTTTCTCTCTCACCACTGCCCTCACCAACCTTATCCAATCCCAAAGCCCAACCGTCAAAGCGCTTACAGCTAGCAATCATCATTCCAAGCCGAGGTTCTTGACTCGACAACCAACTCAGCGCTTCACGCAACTTATCATTCTCATCTTGCAAGCGACCAACACATTTTGCAAGATCCAAATTCTTCATAGCATGCAACTCACATGTAGAGCAAGAAGTAGGAATAGGCACTTTCAAATCAGCCTCAAGCGAAACAATGCGAGAACGGAGCTCGGCCGATTTTCTCATGCAAACTAGGGCAAGAAGTGCAAGCACCAAGCAAAGTGGGTCTAGATTGTAGCTCACCCAACTCAACCCTAAGCACATCTAGTTCCTCACACTTGGAGGCATACTTCTCCCTAAGATCACCAAGTCGACCAGAAAACAGAGCAATCAAGACAATCGTTCTCATCCGAAACAACAGGGCTAGCCTTAAGGGAATCAATCTCAAGCTTGCTATCAAGCACCCGTGTCTCTAGCTCGGCCCACTCTAGTCCTAGCATCCTCGAGTGAAGATCTAAGCTCTTTCCTAAGCTTCTTAGCCTCTCTAAGCATGTGATCGCGATTATCAAGCAAGTCAACCAACTCCTCATTCTCCTTGCGCAAAGAGGAGAGCTCATCACATACCTCATCCTCGGAATCCAAGTCCGAGGCGTCCTTCTGGCTTCTCTTGCTGCTCGAACTGCGAGCCATGCCGCAGAAGTCGTCCTTGAGGCTTAGGCCCGTCACACAAAGGCCGTTGAGATACTTGCCAAAGTTCTTCTTCTTCCTCCTCTTCTTCACATCCTCTTCGTCTTCATCACTCGAGCTTGAAGACGTGTCCTCGGAATCGGACTCGATGTCGCTCGATCTCTTCATCTTCTCTCGAGACCGAGCCTTCTTCCCATGTTCATGATCCTTCTTCTTGGACTTCTTCCTCTTGTCCATGAACTTGTGCTTGTCGTGGTTGTTCACCTTCTGGACACTCGCCGAAATAGTGTCCACCCCTTGCCACACTTGAAGCATGTCCTCGTGTTCCTCCTCTTGTTCACCCGGTTCTCGTGCGGCCTCTCGAACCGCCTCGTCGAGAGCGCCGCTCGTCCTCTCCAAGCACGTCGAACTCCTCATCCGGCATAGACATCAAAGAGGACAAAGAGAACATCCCGGTGGATGGATTAGTGTTAGCCTTTCCATTTGAACCACCGATGAGGGCGAGACTATGAGAGTCGGGCCGGGCCCTCGATCTTGGCCGTCATGCCCCTATCCACCTCAGCCGACTTGAGCTTTGAGAACGACTCGTTCACCGTCGAGTATCATACCTCTCCGACTCGACTATGGCCTCGAACTTTCCGCCCCCATATCGTACGATCCAAAGAGTGTAAGAGCTTGACCGCTCTATCATGATCATCGTACGGGAGCACGTCCACATTGGCCCTCATGTTGTTCACCACCACCGTGAACCTCTCGAAACAAGGCATCGATGGACTCACCGGGGAGATGAGTAAAGTTCTCGTACTCTCTCCGGTAGGTCGCATACAACCGTGCTCGAACTCCGGGCGTTCCCAACATGAGCCTCCTTCAACACCGCCCAAATCCTACAAGCCAAGTGCTCGGTGTGCACCCGATCGAACTCAGCCGACACAAGGCACGAAACAAGTAGTCGACCGCCTTATTGTTGGCGTCGAATCCGTCCCCTCGACCCCGGAGCAAGGAAATCCATCGGCCGGACATAGCCTCGTGTCCACCGTGACATCCCAAAGCACCCGACCCTTTCCGCGGAGGAACGCACCCATCCGCTTGCTCCACATCCGGTAGTTCTTGCCATCGAAGTGTGGAGGACCCGAACCCCGTTCCTGGTACGCCATCCTTGGATCTTAGACTGGTTAGAGTCAATAAAGACCCGAACCGGCTCTGATACCACTTGAAGGACCGATACGGCGAACCGAGAGAGGGGGGAGTGAATGGGAGCCGATAAAAATTCTTCTCGATGGAGATGAGAACTCCAACAAGACGAACGTGGCTTCCAACACACGTCTCCGACTCACTACCCAAGTTGGCCAAGCCCACGTAGCCACTGGAGTGCCACTGGACCTAGGAACCAACACACACAGCCTTCCGACTCGAGAACGCAGCGGAACAACAAACCCCGAGTCTACAGACCCACACCGGTCAGACCGGTCCCTGCTGGTGAACCTGAGCAACTTCCACTAAGTGGCTCTACACCGGTCAGACCGGTGAGACACACCAGTCAGACCGATGGTAGCCAGAAAGCCCCCAAGGCACCAAACAGGCCAACCGACCACCAAACGGACCCAAACTCGAAACAGCAGCACCACGAGACAACAAAGAACACACCAAGACACTCACCCGAGCGAAAACCCACAAGGGCTTGCACCGGTCAGACCGGTCAAGAGCACCGGTCAGACCGGTGTAGCCTGGGCAGCTCGGGATGAACAAAGACCCGCGGGTCAACTCCCCCCAAATCCAAATCTCGATCTCCCGAATCGCTCCACGGACTTGAACAAGACTTTGGGGATATCATGAACACCTCATGAGGAGTTCATAGCCAAGTTTAATCCCGCCAAATCTCGTCCAAAAAGGAGGAATCGAAGAAATCCCGCCGAAAGCACTTCCAACCCAAGAACTCAAGAAACCCCAAAATCGAGCACCTTTTCTCACGGATTTGGGAGGGGAATCACAGCCCAAAGAACCACGAAGGGTTCCCACAAATTTCCCCCATCAAATCCCCAAGAGAAAAGCCCCGAAAACACCCCAAAGAAATCACGAAGAGAGGGTTCCGAAAATCACCACCAAGAACAACCGGGAAAAACACATCCAAACCTTGAGGAACCACGCCGAATCATCTATACATGAAACAAAGGTTCGTACAAGGTCTAGCAAGCCGCCCGATCATCCATCCCTCTCTACAAGATCTCTCCGTGAAGCTCTCTTGCTAGTCCTAAGAAAAACCTAGAGAAAATAGGTGGAAAAATAGGAAAACTAATGAGCTAGGGTTCCAAGAGTTGGCTGCCAACCTCTCACCTCTTGGGTTATATAGGCGGCAACCGAATGTCTAAAATGCCCCTCTCTACTAACTAGGGATACATGCCCCTCAAGGGCGGATTCGGAATTCTTGATGTCTTCACCATCGGACGGATGCCCGGCGACCGCACCCTGCGTAGCCTCGACGCAAGCCATGCGATCCCGACGCGTGTCCTCCGCTTCGAAGATTCCGGACCGCGCCGCCGCACACGGCCGACCGGTGCTCCTCACCGGTCGGAGACCGGTCCCCACCGGTCGACCGGTCGGTCGGACCCACCGGTCGACCGGTCCGGTGCCGCCGCACCTCCGTCTTCGGTTCTCCGGTCTTGGCTTTGTGGATCAACCAAGGAACCCGGGGGTTTTCCCCGCGTGAACCACCGGAAACCCCGCGAACTCGGTGTAGCCTCCGCCAATCTCCACTCATGACTTGGCTCCCACGTAGTCCCGGCTCGACCTTGGTTTTGAGGCTCAACCAAGAAACCGTCCACGACTTCATCTTGCCGTTCATGCCACCATGCGGCCCGCACTTGACCCCCGCCGGCCACCGGTCCCTCGAACGAAGCCTACTTGTCTTCTCCACACCCGGAGGCCTCACCCCGCGACGACCTTTCGCGCTTGTTCTTCACCTGCACCAACACGAGTCAAGCCGCAACCTGCACCTGCAATACTTAGCCAAGAATCAGTCCACACAACGTTGTCAATCACTCATCACACAAGGAAGCGACCATCCACCGGTCCTCGAACCACACATGGTCCTCACAGAGTTTTGCTACAAGAGGAAGAGGGATGAGAGGCTTGCTAGGGAGCAAGCGAACCAGGACAGGTATCGCCAGCCTCGCGGTATTCCTGAGCCTAGAGTGCCACTTCCACGGGGTGTGGGAAGTGTGAGAAGTGTTGGCAGGTTCCCACAGAGAGGTGGTTGTGAGAGGTTTGTCAGGAGAGATGATGGTGTGCGTGCTGGTGAGAGGTTTGGTCGGGCTCGTGGTGGTTTTGCTGGACGTCCTCCTACTCGTCCTCGCACGGGTTTAGGGGAGATGATCGCAGCTTTGGGTTCCGAGAGGAACTACGGACCACGTTTTCCCCCTCGTGGTGCTCGTACTCCTCCCATGGGACATGGGAAGTTTGGTGGCAAGGGAGTGATGTTTGCTAACCCCTCTTTTGAGCAGATGGCTCGACACTCGGTTTAACTTTCTCTCGTGCTAACCCCGCGTGTCGAGTCGCTAGCTCATTCTCGTTCTTGTTTCGACCGGGCAGCAGGAGGCTTGGAGAACATTTGGTTGATCGACTCCGGGTGTTCTCGACACATGACCGGAGATAAGAAGTGGTTCTCCAGCCTCACCCCAGTGAAGGAAAAGATGTACATCACATTTGGGGACAATGGACGAGGTAGGGTGCTTTCAGAGGGTGTTGTGCATGTGAGTGACAAGGTAACGTTGAAGAGAGTGGCTCTTGTGAAGTCTTTGGGTTTTAATTTGCTTTCGGTTTCTCAGTTGCTTGATGAGGGTTTTGAGGTGCGTTTCAAGTGTGGCGAGTCTCGTTTGCTTGATTCTCGAGGTGATCTTGTCTGTATGATCATCCCCGAGGGTCAGATTTTCAGGGCTGATTTCTCTCGTTCTTTGGGTCCTGCTCGCTGTTTGATGGCCGGTCCTTCTTCCGATTTGTGGAAATGGCATAGGCGGTTGGGACACTTGAGCTTTGATTTGGTTTCCCGCTTGAGTGGTCTTGACCTTGTCCGAGGATTGCCGAAGCCGAAGTTTGAGAAGGATTTGGTTTGTGCTCCTTGTAGGCATGGTAAGATGGTAGCCACTCCCCATCCACCCCCGACCGATGTCATGACCGAGCGTCCGACGGAGCCGTTGCATATGGACCTTGTTGGGCCGCCTCGAGTTCGCTTCGGTGGGTGGGAAGTGGTATGTTCTTGTTGTGGTGGACGATTACTCTCGCTATGCCTGGGTGTTCTTCTTGGAGGATAAGAGTGAGACTTTTGGCTTTGTTCGAGATCTGATCGTGAGGTTGAAAAACGAGAGGCATGGGAATGCTATTCGAGCTATCCGCAGTGATAATGGCTCTGAGTTCAAGAACTCTCGGTTTGATGCCTTTTGTCGTGATCTAGGTCTTGAACATCAGTATTCGACCCCTTATGTGCTCCCTCAAAATGGAGTCGTGGAAAGGAAAAATCGGACTCTTTGTGAGATGGCTAGGACGATGCTCGATGAGCACAGGACTCCTAGGAGGTTTTGGGCTGAGGCGGTCAATACAGCTTGCCATGTTTCCTACCGGATTTTATTGAGAGCTTTCAAGAAGAAGACTTGTTATGAGCTTATGCATGGTCGGGCACCCAAGGTGAGTCACTTCCGAGTTTTTGGCTGCAAGTGCTTTATTTTGAAGAAGGGAAAACTCGACAAGTTTGAGGCTAGGTCTAGTGATGGTATTTTCTTTGGATATGCTAACCACTCTAGAGCCTATAGGGTGCTTAACCTTGAGACTAACAAAATCATGGAGACTTGCGAGGTGACCTTCGACGAAACAATGCCATGTACCTCTCTTGGTTTTGAATGTGCAGGTGATGAAGAGATGGCCGAGGACCTCTTTGAAGAGGAGAAGGATGAAGCTGGAGATGATGATGGGGAGAACCATGTGCCTGAAGCTGAGCATGTACCCACTACTTCCCCTACGACCACTTTGGAGCATGGACCGTCTACATCATGGACAACGACGGTGCAACAAGATGACCAGGCGAGAGAAGCTGAAGTTGAGGGGGAGGTAGTCTCAAGGCGTGAGGCTCCCCGGCGGATTCAAGAAGTGCATCCCCTGTCGAAGATCATTGGAGACATCAATGAACGCACTACACGGTCGAGGTCCAGGAATTCCTCTCATTTTGCTCATGCTGCTTTTGTTGCTACTTTTGAGCCCAAGGACATTGGACATGCTTTATCTGATGCAAACTGGGTCAATTCTATGCATGAGGAGTTGGAAAACTTTGAGAGGAACCAGTGTGGGAGTTAGTTGAACCACCTCCAAATTGTCATCCCATAGGAACCAAGTGGGTTTGGAAGAACAAAGAGGGAGAGAATGGGATGGTTGTGAGGAACAAGTCCGGACTTGTTGCTCGGGGGTTTAGTCGAAGGAGGGGATCGACTATGAGGAGACCTTTGCTCCCGTGGCCCGTCTTGAGGCAATTCGGATCCTTCTAGCCTTTGCCGTGGCTAAAGGGTTCAAGTTGTTTCATATGGACGTGAAGAGTGCTTTTCCGAATGGGGTCATAGAGGAGGAGGTGTATGTGAAGCACGCACCGGGTTTGAGAGCGAGCCGTACCCACACAGGGTATACGGGTTGAAAAGGGCTCGTATGGGTTGAAACAGCGCCCCGTGCTTGGTATGGGAGATTGAGAGGTTTTCTTTTGAGTAGAGGGTTTGTGATGGGTACCGTGGATAGAACCTTGTTTCTCCTCAAGCATGGAAATGACTTGCCGATTGTTCGCATTTACGTGGATGATATTGTCTTTGGTGGCTCGTCACATAACCTTGTTGCCAAGTTTGCGGATGAGATGAGCAGGGGAGTTCGAGATGAGTATGATGGGCGAGTTGCGTATTTTCTCGGGCGCGTATCAAGCAAGTGAAGGACGGTACATTTGTGCACCAAACCAAGTACACGAAAGACATGCTGAGGAAGTTCCAGATGCAAGATGTGAAGCCGATGTCGACTCCCATGGGGAGTACGGCCACTTTGGATGCGGATGAGGATGGAGAACCAGTGGACCAGCGGGAGTACAGGAGTATGATCGGCTCCCTTCTCTACTTGACGGCGACGAGGCCAGACATACAGTTCAGCGTGTGTCTGTGCGCTCGTTTTCAGGCTTCGCCGAGGACATCACATCGACGAGCCGTCAAGAGGATTTTCGTGTACCTACGGTCCGCCCCTCGGTCTTGGCCTTTGGTATTCTTCCTCCTCGACTCTGTCTCTTCATGGTTTTTCCGATGCGGATTTTGCTGGTTGTCGAGTCGAGAGGAAGTCTACTTCGGCACTTGTCGCTTCTTGATTCTTCGTTGGTCTCATGGTCTTCCCGCAAGCGATCTAGTGTAGCTCGGTCTACCACGGAGGCGGAGTATGTTGCTTGCCGCGAGTTGTCGTTCCCACCGTTGTGGATTTCCTACACTTTGAGAGACTTTGGTGAGGAGTGCACCCGCATCCCACTTCTTTGTGATAGCACCGGTGCCATAAGCGTAGCCAAAAACCCGATGCTTCACTCCGAACCAAACATATAGAAGTGAGGTATCATTTCCTGAGGGACAATGTGGAGAAAGGAACCATTGTTTTGAGCCATGTCCCTACCCAAGATCAGCTAGCCGACATCTTTACAAAGCCTCTCGACCAAGCTACATTTGTGCGCTTGCGGGGGGAACTTGGGGTTTGTTGCCCTTTCTAGTTGCTTCTTGGAGGATTTCCTTTTGTATCATATGTATCATACCATGTTTACTTTGATGTATATACATGCTTTGCTTGATGTACAAACCATGGTAGGATAGCCATCTTGTCATATATCATGTTGCATTTTAGGATGATGAGCTTCTTTTATATGCCATATTTGAGTTTCTTTGGCTATTTGTGAGATATTGGTTATATGTGTGAAGAAATGGTGATGTGAGGCTATGCTCTTGGAATTTTTGAGATATATGTGTGGTGAGATAGCCCTTTTTGAAATAAATGCTAAACTTAACTAATTTTTGATGAATTTTGCTCCACTCGTGTGTAGTAGTGTATCCATGTCACAGTTTGGTCTAAATGTGCTTTTCATGCTTAGATTGTGCTTGGATGCCTGTTCTTGCATTTGGGCCAAAGGCCGGATATCATTGTGAATGTTTAGCCTATGTTGCATTCACGGGGGAGCATAAGCTTCTTTTTGCCGCAAAGGCACTTCATGTACCATGAAATGAATTAATTTTGAAAAGAAGTGCATAATGCTTGAAAAATGCTCCATCCATCATGTCTATGCTTAAAATGTCTTATCTTTCACATATGGGTGCAAAACATGTTGCATGATGTTCACCAGTGGAGAAGTCTCCCCGAAGTGGACACATGGCTCATGAGCTTTGACATGACATGCTTTGCTTTATGGGTGTTTGCCATGATCTTTTGCTGAGAATTTGATATCCTTGTATGATCTTTAAATGGTATGCATGTTTGTGGCTCAAGTGTGACATGGATAGGCTTTTACATGTGAAACGAGCCTTCTTTTGGTAAAACTGCTTAAATCTGAAAATTTTGCTTTGTCACATGCTTGTATCTTCATATATTACTTGTGGCAATGCTTTGACTATGCTATGATTCATGTGTGTGATCCTTGTCTCATTTTTAGCCTTTGACACTAGATTTGGCCTATTTGAGAAGCTCATGTAGATGTTTATATGCTTTGCTTTGCATTTCCGCATTTTCACCTTGATTCATACATTGTCAACAAGGGGGAGAAAAGGTGAGCTTAATGAAAATTCGGAAAAAGGTGAGCTGAAGTTTGGAAGTGTGCATCCACATGTTCAGGGGGAGGCATTTGTTCAGGGGGAGCTTTCTTGCCGTTTTCGGTGTGGATTTTGTGCTTTGCTTGGCTTGTGACCTTTCTTTGCCTTTCTTCGGTTTTGGTCATGAGTTGAGCTTCTTCGTTTTTCTTTCTTCTTCTTTTTCTCTTTTACTCTGAATTTCATTTCGCGTTGTGTGTTGTCAATGCACTCATCAAGGGGGAGATTGTGGACCAGGAGCGTCCCAGTGGTCGATGGATGACCGCTCCTTAGTGATGAGTGATTGACAACGGGTGTTGGACTGACTCTTGGCTTAGTGCGCGTGTGTAGGCCGCGGCCTAGTTCGTGTTGTTGCGGGGAAGAACGGGCGCGAAAGGTCTTCAGCCTTGAGGGGCCTCCGGGAGATGGAGAGACAAGTAGGCTCGGTTCGAGGGACCCGGTGGACAGCGGGACTGGGTGCGGGCCACATGGTGGCGACACAAGCAAGACGAAGTCATGGACAGACGAGCCGGTGCACGGTGGTGGTCAAGTCAAGTGTTTGGCGGGAGGCCGGACCGGGCACGCGGGGTTTGGTGGTTTGCCCACAAAACCATCGGCGGACGGTTTCTTGGTTTGGGCCTCAAAACCAAGTCCGAGGGCCCAACACGACGGAGACGGGATCTGGGCGTGTCGGGAAGCTTCGAAGCGGAGGACACGCGGCGGGATCGCATGGCTTGCGTCGGGAGGACGCGGGGTGCGGCAAAGGCGTGGCTGTCCGATGGCAAGACCCACAAACATTACCTAAATGCCCCTACGTGGGTTGTATCGCCAGTAGTGTAGTTAGGGGTAGTCGAGTCATTTACCACTCCGGCGGGACCTGATATATAAGCCTGGAGTGTGTGTTGATGGCTCTCTCTCTCAGCGACTTAGGGTTTCATTTGCTTCCTCCTCTTTCTCATTTTCGTAGCTATTTTCCTTCCTATTTTTTCTAGGCTAGCATGAGAGCTTCATGAGAGATTTGTGGAGAGGTATGGATGCTAGGGCGGCATGCTAGACCTTGTGAATCTTTCCTGGTTTGTATAGAAGATTCGGGGTTGTTTTTCGTGGCTTTTTGTGCTTATTTTCGTGCCTTTGTTCCCGGTGTGATTCCGCGGATTTGAGTGAGTTTCTTCCCGGATTTCTTTGAGGAAAACATGGATAGATGTCTTGTGCATCTTTGTGCTTGATCTTGCGTCCTCAAACGCCGGGAAATCACTTCGATTCGTGAGTTTTCGTTCGGTGCTCTAGTTTTTGGTGGTTCTCAAAGGATTCGCGATTCCCGGTGATTTAGGGAGTTAGGAGGCAAGATTTTTGGGCTATAGCATCCTTGTGTGACGCTTTTCAAGTCCCCAAATCCTTGTCTCCACAGCTTCAACCGTTTGGGAAATCCGATGATGATTTGGGGGAGTTGACTTTCGAGGTCGGGCATTTTTCTGTTCTGTCCGAGCCTCGCGGTCGGTCCGCGCCCTCCTGGCGGACGGTCCGCGCCGCTCGAGTTCGTCCCGAGTTCTTCGCGTTCTTGCTCGTCATTTGTTTCGATCCGTCGTGATTTTGGTTTTTGGTTGGACGAAGTTTCGGACAGTCCCGCGGTGTCCGGGCGGGACGGTCCGCGGGTGCTAGGCGGACGGTCCGCGTGCTCCCCGCGGACGGTCCGTGGCACGGGGGTGTCTTTGGGTCGTTCTGTGTAAATTAACGGACGGTCCGCGGCTAAGGCCGGACGGTCCGCGGGCCGGTGCGGACGGTCCGCGATACCCGGCCGGACGGTCCGCGCGGCTCTTGCGGACGGTCCGCCCCTCCCCGCGCGGACGGTCCCGCCGCAGCCCGTGTGCTTTGCTTCTTGGTTCGATTCCTTCCTCCCCTTTCTAGTGCTTTCGCGTGTGCTTCGAGGAATCGTTCCTAAGGCTAGAGGTTGATCCATAACCTCGTGGTCTTGGCGATTGGTGCGTGATTCGATCCATCGCTTGTGTGTGACCGGGATTTGAGTAGGACATAGGCCAGGTTCTTTGGGAAGAATTTTTACCGGCTCCTATTCACTCCCCCCCTCTCTAGTCGCCATCTGATCCTTCAAGAGCGCCAAGTAACTCTGGAACAGGTGCATGGTGATGCCCCCCGCATTCTTAGGAGTCACATCGAAATCGGGGAATCATCCAGAGCCAAGCCCAGGGTGACCTCGCGCATCCTCCTCAACAAGTGGCAGTGCCAGATGGAGAAAGAGCGCTACCAGAAGCGACGCTACGAGGAGGAGAAGCGCAGAACCGAAGAAGAAGCACACAGAAGGGACCAGGAGCAATACACGCGCGAGCAGGAGCTCGCGCACTAGGGATGTGCCTTCTTCAGGCATTGCTGGAATGAGGGTTTGAAGCTGCCCACGTTGAAAAACTATCCTGAATGCAGTGACAGGTATTTTGAGTACAGGCAGGAGACTGCCAATCGCCGATCCGTCCACGAGAGAATTGGAAGGATCCACCCTAATGGGGATCGGCGCCAAAAAATTGAAGTCATCGATCATCCTAGGAAGCGGCAAGCTGACCTCAGGTGGGCTGATCAGGGAGGAGGATGAAGATGACTACATCTGGCAAAAGGGGCAATGGTGCCCGCCCGGCCTGAGGAGAAGCCAGAAGAGACGGGTCCAGCGCTTGAGGAACCGCGAGCTGAGGCAAGCTGGGATCCAGACAAGGCAGGTGTGGCGCCCCAAGGATCAACCTGAAGGGTCAAAGCGTTCGGCTCCAACATGCATGGTATACTTTCTGCCGAACGAGTTCATGGCTCCTGCTAACCAGGTTGTGCAGGAGGAAGCTTCCTTGGATGACGAGCAGACCGAGGGGATGATGGCACAACTGGTGTTAGCCAAGCAGGCAATCTTCGACAAACCGGCCAAGAATCGACATATGAGGCCGCTGTACTTGAGAGGATACGTCAATGGCAAGCCATTGACCAAGATGTTTGTCGACGGTGGAGCGGCAGTCAACGTAATGCCGTACACCACCTTCAGGAAACTTGGCATGGGCCCGAGCGATCTGACACCTACCAGCATAATACTGAATGATTTCGCTGGAAATCCTTCAGATACCAAGGGATGTGCTCACGTGGATTTGATGATCGGGTCCAAGACGCTGCTCACCACCTTCTTTGTCATCGAAGGTAAAGGAGCCTACGACCCTCCGCTTGGGCGGACCGGATTCATGCCAACCGTTGCGTCCCATCCACCATGCATCGACGAGCTTATCCAAAGGGTGGACGATGAGATTGAGGTCGTCCAAGCGAGATGACTCCATGAGCGTGGCGAACATGGAACCGACCTTCCGGGAATACCAAGGTATTGATTGTTTCTCGGGGAAAGACGGGGAGAAGGTCCCGTTGAACCCGTCGGCGGTGATCAACGGCCGATTCAAGCGATCGGCTCTTATAGCAATTTTTAATGGAGAACCCCGTAGATGGCACTGATGGCAAGTTGGGGCGAGGATTCATGTCGGCTGATAAATTAGAAGAGGTTGACATTGGAAGCGGTGATAAGCCAAGGCCGACGTTCATCAGTGCAAACTTGCAGCCAGACTTCAGGGGGGAATTAATTAAGCTTCTCAAAGAATACAAGGATTGCTTCGCCTAGGGTTATTCGGAGATGCCTGGATTGGATCGTTCCATCGTCGAGCATCGGTTGCCAATCAAATCTGGTTTCAAACCATATAAGCAACCACCCCGGAAAATCTACAAGGATGAGGTATTGGCCGATGTGAAGAAGGAAGTTGAAAGATTACTTGATGCAAACTTCGTTCGGCCATGCGGATATGCGGAGTGGATTTCTAACATTGTCCCCGTGTACAAGAAGAATGGAAAGATGAGGGTCCGCATAGATTTCGGGGACCCGAATAGAGCTACTCCGATGGATGGTTACCCAATGCCTATTGCCGATTTGTTGATTGACGCCGCACCGGACACAAAGTCATCGGTTTCATGGATGGTAATGCGGGTTACAACCAAATCTTCATGGCAATAGAGGACATATCAAAGACGGCCTTTAGATGTCCTGGTCATATAGGCTTGTTTGAATGGATAGTCATGACATTTGGGTTGAAGAATGCCGGTGCAACTTATCAGCGGGCCATGAATTACATTTTTCATGAGTTGATCGGCAAAATTGTGGAAATCTACATCGATGACGTAGTAATCAAGTCCCTAAGTCATGACACACACTTGGAAGATGTGAAAAGGACCTTAGAGTGCACCCGGAAACATGGTTTAAAGATGAACCCGAACAAGTGCGCTTTTGGGGTATCAGCTGGAGAATTCTTAGGGTTTTTAGTCCACGAAGGAGGAATTGAAGTTGGCAAGAAGAGCATGAAGGCCATTGATGAAGTTGTTCCTCCAACTAATCTCAAGGAGTTGCAATCACTGCTCGGCAAAATCAACTTCGTGAGAAGATTCATTTCAAATTTATCACAGAAGGTTTTGCCATTCTCTCCATTGCTGAAGCTAAAGAAAGATCAGAAGTTCACATGGGGCGACGAACAACAAAGGGCTTTCGAGGAGATCAAGTAGTACATGAAGGAGCCACCGGTGTTGGTTCCTCCTCAACTGGATAAGCCTTTCAAGTTGTACGTGGCGGCCGATACCCAAACCATTGGATCGGCCCTTATTCAAGAATTTGAAGGGAAGGAGCGGGTAGTAGCATATCTTAGCCGAAAATTACTTGATCCTGAAACCAGGTATTCGGCTGTAGAGAAGCTGTGTCTTTGCGTGTACTACTCGTGTACAAAGTTTCAGCACTACCTGTTGAATGCCGAATGCACCGTGTATTCCAAGTTTGATGTGATAAAATATATGTTATCTATGCCAATTTTGAACGGGAGGATTGGCAAATGGATTTTAGCTTTATCAGAGTTCGAGTTGAAGTTCGAATCGGCAAAGGCCATCAAAGGACAGATCATTGCCGATTTTATAACTGAACATCGCGATCCGTCAATTGATTTGCTTGAGATTACCTCTTGGGCTTTGTTTTTTGATGGATCATCATGTGGTAAAGGTGGGGGAGTAGTGATCCTACTGATTTCGCCTAGAGGTGAGATGTTTGAATTTGCCATCCCTATACAGCCCACTGTCACAAATAACCAGGCTGAATACGAGGCATTACTTCGAGGGCTTCAATACTTGAGAGAAGCGAGGGCCGTTTCGGGAAGTTTATGGAGATTCGTAGCTGGTGATCAAGCAATTGAACGGCCAATACGAGTGCAAAAGTGAAGCGCTGAGGAGTTACTACGAAGAATGCAGGGAAATCTTGAAGAGCTTCCCGTTGGTAACTCTACAACATATTCCTAGGGAACATAACGAAGAAGCAAACAGGCTGGCTCAAAGCGCCTCTGGTTACAAAGAGAGTCAAGAAGCGTTTGCTGCGGAAGTGTGTGCACTGGGGGCGGATCTTGCAGAAGATGATTGGAGGAAAGAGATCGTTGATTACTTGAAGGATCCATCCCGAAAAGTCTCTAGGAAGCTCGGTACAAGGCCATAAAGTTCGTTCTTCCGGATGATAATTTATTCTATAAATCATTAGATGGGGTATTATTACGATGCCCGGGTCCGAAGAAGCCAAGAACATGATGAGCGAAGTGCACGATGGGATATGTGGAGCACACCAATCGGCCTACCGTATGAAGTGGGTTATTAGACAAGCTGGATGCTTATGGCCGACGATATTAGAGGACTGCTTTGAGTATTACAAGGGATGTCAGGATTGCCAAAGGTTTGGGAATATTCAAAGGGTCCCCGCATCAGCATTGAATCCCATCATCAAGCCATGGCCATTTAGGGGTTGGGGTATAGACTTGATTGGCCAGATTAATCCACCATCTAGCAAGGGGCATAAGTTTGTGCTTTTGGCTACAGATTATTTTACCAAATGGGTCGAGGCGATCCCGCTGAAGAAGGTGACATCAGAAAACATGGTTGACTTTGTCAAGGAGCACATCATCTATCGCTTTGGGATCCCTCAGACGATCACCACTGATCAAGGGACACAATTCGTGTCACTAGAGTTCAGAGAATTTGCCGAAAGCATGGGGATCAAATTGTTTAACTCTTCTCCCTATTATGCCCAAGCTAATGGTCAGGCGGAGGCTTCTAATAAGATCATGATCAAGCTAATACAAAAGAAGATCGACCAGAAGCGAAGGAGGTGGCATTCGGTACTCAGTGAGGCACTGTGGGCTTACCGAATGGCCCCTCACGGAGCTACAAAGACTTCTCCTTATGAATTAGTTTATGGACACCACGCGGTTCTACCTTGGGAAGTGCAATCAAATTCAAGGAGGGTTGTGTTACAGAAAGATTTGAGCTCCAAGGATTACAGCGGCCTAATGATGGACGAGCTGGAGGATTTACATATGATCCGTCTTAGAGCCCTGGAAAACATCGAGAAGAACAAACTGCGGGTTGCCAAGTACTACAACAAGAAGGTAAAAGTAAGGCAATTTGCAGAAGGCGATTTGGTTTGGAAAGCGCTATTGCCGATTGGAACTAAATACAGTGAATTCGGCAAATGGTCTCCTAATTGGGAAGGACCTTTCCGTGTGGTCAGATGCGTCCCTGGTAATGCATACATATTAAAAACTTTGCTAGGAGAAGAATTTTCCGCTGCAATAAATGGAAGATATCTAAAGAAATGTTATCCTAGCATTGAGATCGATCGATGATTACACACATCTGACACAGAGATAGCCGGTGCTCAAGAATGAGGCCGCCTTCAGAACAAAAAATCCATAAACAGAAGAAATGGCCAGTGCCTAGATGCATTGCCCTTAGCACAAAAACTACATTACAACTGCTTCTTGCAGGTTTACATCTAACAACCCTGGTGGTCGGATCTTCAAGGAGGTGGGAAGCGAAGGCGTGGAGAAAGAAGCGAAAGTATGATTCAATCTTTTCTTTGCTTCTTCTGCGTCGCTCCCTCTTCGAACTGTTCCAGGGACCACCGTGACGGCAACTTGGAACGCAAGGGGGTGACCATGGTTTGCGGCCTCCACCAAGCTGTCCCGTGCCGTCTTCGAGTTGTTGTACCCGTCGAGACATCTAAAACGGAGGAATCGGTGTTAGGGGCAAGAAATCCAAATGCGGGCATAAGGTCAAGAAGAGGTCGAAGCATTTACCCCCTACTAGTGCCTCCCGAGCCATGCGACGCTCGCGCTCGGCTTGGCAACGGCGGTGATGTCCCCGAGGCCGTGCTCCGGGTGCCGAACGAGGCGGCGCGGTTGATGGCCGGTCCTCTCGTTCGGGCGTGGCATCCTCTCGCTTCGAGGGAGGAATCGGAGGAGATGTACTCAGGAACATCTTCGGTCCCGATGATTTCTTCAGGGAGCAAATCAAGGCTGGAAGAGGAAAAGAAGAAAACATGAAGCACGAGATCATGTGGAAGAACGAGGAATAGATCAAGGAAGAACTCACCTTCGAATCATGCGCTTCTTTGGTGAGCCGCTCTCCCGGGGTTGCTTGCCCTTGTCCATGGCCTTGGGGTTTTCTCCTCTAGAGACGGGGAAGAGATGAGAAATGATGGATGAGTGCGCGAGTGGATTTGCGGGGCATCCCGTGAGCTATTTTATTGACCGAAGGGGTGCATTGGGAGTGATGACCGGCCGGACACACTGTTGGAATACCAAACGACAGGGTTTTCTCCCGGATGCGAAGGGTTTTTGCTTGAACAGTGTTTGCGGATTGCCGATTCTGGGATCTTCTGTGGATTTTTGCGCCAAGGGGCATCTGTTCGCATGTATTCGGCTCAAGATAGTTCCCGGATGCGTTCAAAGAGAAAACAAGATTCACGGATGCAAATGTAAAGGGAATCATCATAGAACAAACACAGAATTCAAAAGTTCTTCATTTATTGCCGATATTTAAACATCCCTAATACAATCTAGTCGAAAAGCCTGTTCAACACAGATTGGGGATGAGTAATTTCGGCAATGGCGTCGCCATGGCCATCAAGGCGCTCCAGGATGAGCTCGATCTCCTCAATGTCCTCTGGCGCGCCGCCCCGGAAGTCGAGCGGCGTGGTGGAGTAGTCGACGTCCGTATGCGTCGCCATGGCAGCCAGACCCAGGGTGGTGCCCAAGCGAACGCCATGGGTGGCCACCTCGTCGACGCGGTGCTCCATCGAAGCCAGGCGCTCCGCCAGCGTGTCACCACGGGCGTTCACCTTGTCGGCCGCCACCGCTCCACCGCGCCTTCGGTGGTTGAGCTCGGCGTCGCGGGCTGCAAGAAGCAAGAAGAAAAGAGATTAGCATCAAAAGCCGGCCGGGATCGAGAGCCGATTTCGTGGCCGTACCATCGATGGTTTCCGGCGAGCACGTTTGCACTGGTCCTCCCATTCTAGCTCGGCTATACCCGCCTTCTTGGAGACGTCCTCCAACTCGCGCCGGGCCGTCTCCAGCTCCTCCTTGAAGCGGAGGGCGTCGAGCTCCCCGTAAGGCACGGGGGAGTGGCCGTCGGACTCCGAGGAGTCGTCTGGAAGGGGCTGATTGGCCGGCGCGGGAGACGGATTCCACTGAATCAACCTGAAAGGGAGATGATCGTCAGACAAGAAAAGGGTCAAAATTGAAGCAAAGAAGAGGAATTGACGATCATTGCCTCCGGCGCGCATTGGCGCTGCTCCCCTTCGCCTCGTCGGAGCGCGGCGGCGGTTGAGGCGGCGCACCATGTTGGTTTGGGATGTGCACTGTTTGGAAAGAGGAAGAACTGAGATTGGCAAAGATTCGAGAGCTAAAAGGCTTGGTGGAGAGCTAGGGGCACCTACGGTTGCATTTATAGGCCTGGCAAGGTGAATCGTGGCCTCGAGTCGTGGCTTTGGATCGTGGTGCATATCCCAAGAAAATCGGAAGGTGGAAAGGTTTCCTTGGCCAGCCTGCCGGCGGGTCGCTTGGAGTTCTAGGCTGAGTCACATTCAGTTGACCAGCTCGGCTAAGTAGAATCAGAGTGCCATTCAGGAGTTGGCGTTTCTTTGCCGAATGGGTCATTCAGCGTTATATTTGAAGGTGCGCAGAAGAAAAGGAAATAAATTGCAAGAAAAATACCACAAGAGCGACCAATTCGGTTATACATCAGTTAGAGCATTCAAATGTTCAAGTGTATCGCAATCACACCACGAGCATTGGATGTTGCTTGGCGGAAATTGTCCAACAGTTCCTGGCAGTTTTTTTGGGCGCTGGACAAGGTGGTGAGTTCTGCATCGCATTGTTCCATCTTGGCTATAGCCGATCTTGCTTCTTCTTGGGTCTTTTCTATCAGTCCAGGAAGCTCGGCTATTTTCTTTTTATCAGCCTCTATCTCGACTCGACAGCCTTCTCGGCTCCGCTTCTAGAGCAACTTTCTTGGCAACTTTCGGATCACAAGAAGCCCGCGACTAGCCAATGTATCTTTGTGGCTCTCTCGTTTGGGATTGCGCCCCGTTCATGGCTTGTTCAACATCGGATCTCTTCTTTTCGATAGCCGGGCGGGAGCGCAATTTCCTCAAAGCGTGCCTTATGGGCGCATAAAGGATGTCCAAGCCGCAGACGGATACCAGAGAAGCACTGATATCCTCGGGAAGTTCTTGGCTGATAGATTCAAGCATCTCCTCGAAGTGATCGAGATCCTTGAACTGATCTTGTGCATCTCTTTCCAGCCAGTGCAACGATTTCTCTAAGCTTTGCTAGCACCTCATCCGACGCAGGCCGGTGCATTTCTTCCATCGCCTCGGCAATCGGATTGTTCCCCGTTGGCGGTGCTTGATGATGATGGGGCTTGATCCTAAGAAGCAAGATTGCCGAGTTAGGAGTGCTAAATGCAAAGGTAGCGAGTTAGTTAAGTGCAATTGAGTACCTCATGGCTGATTTCTTGAGTGGGGCAAGATTTTGAGCGAGGGGGCAATCACGGGTGAAGAAGGTGTTCCGGGTAAAGCCGAAGCTTCCAAGTTAGAGGGTGTTGATGCGCCGCCGGTAACTCATGGGCTTCCTCGGCCGAAGAGGAGTTGGATCCACCTCTCGTTGGGATTGTTGTCTCTCGCGTGACCAACAGTGATTGTGCCCTTGGAGGACTTGATGGCTCCTACCGGATTGGGAGATTCATCTCCGGAGAATTCATTGCTTCTGCAAGGTGATGAAGATGAGATCTCCACCGGGATAGGTAATTCAACCCCCGGGTAGACTTGCTTGTTGAGCCACTGGGACATCCACAAGTTGTTCTTCCATTGTCTCTTCTGCAAGTGTCAAATTGAAAGGGTAAATGCCAGTGTTCATCCTTAAGAAAGGACAGTAGAGGTCATACCAGTGGATGGGGCATTGGCAGGTTCTGGCACTGAAGGCTGCTGGGCTCTGGTCTGAAAATGCTCAAGAGATGATTTGTCAGAACTAGAGGAACCTCGTGATCAAGAAAGCAAAAGATTTTACCTCAACAAGAATTTTCTTGACAGTTCTCCTCCTCTTGGCATTTGGAGGAGCAACCAGAGACAAACCTTGCCTCCTGTCAGCAGCAAGGCTAGAGAGGCTGGGGTCTGTTGTAGCAAACCTGGCCATTAACTGAGCCAGAGTTGTGGACTTGAATCCCAGTGCTGAGATTGGGCCTACAGCATTGTAGGTGATATTCCTAGCTCGAGGGGCAGGCACTGTGTTCTGTGAGTAAGAAGATGAAGGTCAGAATCGTGATTAAAAGAGGATATGTCTGAGTCAGTGGTTCATCATATTACCTCTGAAGTTGGCTGAAAATCAGGCATCAACTCTGCACAGAACGAGTGCACAAACTCATTGAAGATGTGATCATGGAATTCTTGCCACCAGGAATTGAAGGTGGGATGAGCTAAGGTTATAGGCACAAAAGGCCAGGTGTAGACAATGGGACTGCACACGTAATGGAAAACCCTGCTACTGTGCATAAGCTCTTTGATTTCCTCTCTGGGCTTGAGGAATTCATGCAGGAACAGCCTTGGGGGCATCTGGCCGCACCCAAGTTGCCTAGCCATTACATTGGGCTGATAATATTCATAAGTACTGGAGTTCAGCCTTCCTCCATTGAATTCAACTGGCAGCATGCATGGGCGGATTATGATGTTGAGAATCTCAAAGAATCTCCCATCTTGGCTTTCAGATTCAAAGGAGAAGTCACAGGGGAAAATCAAAGTGTCATTGTCCAGATAAGGAAGCCGCAGAGGGATTCCGAAAACCTTTGAAGAATAGCTCGAAAAGCCGGGCCGATGTCCCGCCGAACAAGAACAGCTTGACGCCGCTTCTCCATAATTCGGCATCCTCTCGGTGGCTTGGGGCTCCCCTTCGGGGGTGATTGGATAAGGGGAAGAGCCTGGTGTTCAAATCGACACCAATGATCTGATGCATGTGGAGTTGCAGCCACATTTGAACAAACCACCAAGGACCGTTGACACATGTTATCCTCTGGCTAGTGTACATTTGGGTGACAGTTTGGTGAAGCATATGGTACACACTGCCTAAGAGGAATTTTCCAAGGGGGAGGCGGTTGCCACTGGCCAAATGAGACGCCATTGTGATGTGATTCAGGGTAGGCTCGTTGGCTTTGCCACAGAAGACAAATCTGCACAGCCACATATTCAGAAATGCCCTGTATTCGACGTCACCAAGGGGATTGTCTCTCATGTGCTTCAAGATGTAATTCTTGTATCCGTTCCCTGGCTTCACCCCTGTTTGCCGAGAAGAATTTTTGAATTCCCAAGGCTGAACAAACCCTGTGATGTCAAGGCCGGTGATCATATACACATCGGCCAGGGTTGGAGACATTGGGCCATGGCCAAAAAGGAAGGCGTTGACGCCGTTTGACCAAAAGTGGCAGGCTGCTATCAGGAGGTCTTCATTCTTGGGGGTTTCGGCCAAAGATAACTCCAAGCATTGAGCAATGCGGAGGGTATCCCAGTTTTTGGTCAATCCACTCTTATCTGCAAGAATCCTCCGGTACCAAGTTTTCCAGCCTGCGATTGGAGGTAAAGGCCAGTCCTTGAAAGCGTTTTGCCACCGAGGAGGTGGGGACAGAGCTGCTTTGAAGGGGATCCTCTGAGATTCAGCCGCGATGAAATCTTGAGGATCAGAGTTCCCCACGGGACCAAGATAATAGGATCTTGAATTGGCCCCGGTGCAAATCAGAAGCTCAGTGGAAGGTTCCTGAAGAAAAAAGCAGAAAAATAAATCTCAGGTAAACCTAAATGCCGAACGAATCTTACGGGAGAGGAATTTACCTGAGCATCTTGGTTTTGAGCTGCCATTGGGGATTTGAGCTCGGAACGAGGGGATCTAGGGTTTGGATCTAGATGAGGATTCCGGCGGATTGCGAAGAACAGGTGTTGACGGATTTGATTTGAAAGTATTCGTGGCTGGAGTCAATTGCGGAACAAAATTACTTTTATCCCGCAATTGAAGGGGCATGTGTTAACACCAAAATTTGGTAAGGAGTCTGACTTGTGGGTCCGGCTCGATGAAGAGTACGTCTGGTGGAAGGATCTTTTCAGAGATATTCGGCAAAAAGATCTGCGGTCGGCTATCTGCTCCAGTTCGGCAAAGGAATAGTAGAGCTGATTTTGCGGGATTGGACGGTGACGTGGCTCAATCAGGGAGAACGAATGGATGGATAGGCGATCAAGCTTAGAGATAAGTTAGGCAACGAATCCATTCGAAGTTGTACTTGACAGGGTATAAATATGACCCCTGAATGTATGTAACAAATAGAATCATTCTTCAATACACACCGGCCTTACGCCAAACCCTAGAGTCCTTTTGCCGTGTCGTCGAGTTCTTCGAGAGGGTTCATCGATCCGTCGACCTCCGTGAGTACCGGCAACCTTGTATCATGTCTAGTATCATGCGGTGGATTTAGATCTGATGCAAGTAGTCTTGTTACCATGCTTCGTGTCATGCGGTAGATTCAAGCTTGGTTCAAGAAGGTTTCTTGTTAGGTCATGAGCCATGCGGTAGGCTAAGATCTAGCTTGAAGCTAGTTATCGGCTCTATTGGATTTTGGCAAGATCCAATAGATTCATTAAGTTACCCCGTGTTGCTTTGAGTTTTTACTTTATGTTTAAATTCATGTAACACACTTTTGCCCAATCTAGATAGATTTGGATCGGCTTTATCCTTTTGTGATCCTTGTACGAGTCGAGTTCGTATTTTAACACGTGGATCTTGTGCTTTCCGATAGCCGAAACCGAATCGATCTAGGTTGTTACGTGTTGCGGGTTCAAGCTTGCCAATGTTGGTATAAATCTTGAAAGAGCCGGGTATCATGCGGTGGATGCAGGTTTTTGGGCTGCTTTGGAGCTAGTCATCCAGTGGATTAGATCTCAAATCAATCTGATAGGTTTATTTACTTGGTAATGTTTGTTCCTTCTTCATGGACCCCGAATCGGCTGTTCAGCCATATTCAGTTATGTTTCTTCACAAGTAGAACACGTGCGTTATTTATGCTTTAAATGATGTATGCTTTTAGCTTTCCATATTTAGATTGTATCATGCGGTGGATAGATCTATTTGTGGAAAGTGGTACGGTCTTCATGCAAGTTGTATCATGCGGTGGATAGATTTGTTTGATATCGTACCCGACGGGTTTTAAAGTACCTAGACATGCGGTAGACTAGTGCTTTGGATCTATGCATGCTTGTTTATTACATGATTATGTCCGTGCTTTACTTTTTTCATTTATTTAATGCTAATCTTCATGGGGATCGGTCATGGCCTCGTTGCATGTGCATCTTTGTTCAAACAAAGACCGATCGCTGTCATGCTTACGTCATCCAATTCGGCAATGTTACTTTTTCCCTTTACAAGTTCCCGAATGGTTTCAGTTTATTGGCAGATAGCTCTTTATAGCTATGTGTCATCCCATCTGGCTTCTTAGCCGTAAATATGGAACTGTCTGGTACCACCCGGCAAGTTCCAAACTTTGGTATCTAACTTCTTTATCTTTTGTTAATTTTCAGGAAAAATTGACTAGCACGTCTCGTGATTCTTTGCGCGTGTGAAGCCAGCTTGTTCAGCTTGCTGTGTGCTTGGCGCTAGGTGCACTTTTTGCGTCAACACTAGCCTTATTTTTACTTCCTACGGTCTGAATCTTCCATGTTGAAGGACTAGGGTGACTCGGGTCCAGACTCTACTCCGGATTCTCCTTGGATGTCCTCAACATCTTCTCCTTCTGCTGGTCCGGGAACGACAGGTTCCGGAGGTGGAGCTGCTATAGCTTCCAACCGATTCTCTAGTTCCAACATATACTGGTCATTATGCTGCAACAGGAAATTCTGCTCATGGATTACTTCACTTAATACTTGTATCTTGGCCTTATCCTTGCGTCTTCCCTTCTTGAGAGTAGCTATCATTGCTCGGGCTTCCTTCAACGCTTCAGCGGTGTTCTCCATTTCTTTAACTCGGTACCTATAGATTTGGTGTCTATAGAATACACTTTCTGAGGACCAGGAGCGTCCCGATGGTCGGTGGATGACCGCTCCTCAGTGATGAGTGATTGACAACGGGTGTTGGACTGACTCTTGGCTCAGTGCGCAGGTGTAGGTTGCAGCCTAGTTCGTCTTGTTGCAGGTGAAGAACGGGCGCGAAAGGTCTTCAGTTTTGAGGGGCCTCCGGGAGATGGAGAGACAAGTAGGCTCGGATCGAGGGACCCGGTGGACGATGGGACTAGGTGCGGGCCACATGGTGGTGAGATGAGCAAGATGAAGTCATGGATGATCGAGTCGGTGCACGGTGGCGGGAGGCCGGGCCGAGCACGCGGGGTTTGGTGGTTTGCCCACAAAACCATCGGGGGACGGTTTCTTGGTTTGGGCCTCAAAACCAAGTCCGAAGGCCCAACACGACGGAGACGGGATCCGGGCGTGTCGGGAAGCTTCGAAGCGGAGGACACGCGGTGGGATCGCATGGCTTGCGTCGAGAGGACGCGGGGTGCGGCGAAGGCGTGGCCGTCCGATGGCAAGACCCACAAACATTACATAAATGCCCCTGCGTGGGTTGTATCACCAGTAGTTGAGTTAGGGGTAGTCAAGTCATTTACCACACCGGCAGGACCCGATATATAAGCCATGAGTGTGAGTGGATGGTGCTCTCTCTCCGTGACTTAGGGTTTCATTTCTCCCCTCCCATTTCTCATTTTTCCCGAGACATTTTCTTCTCCATTTTCTTGTCTAGGCTAGCATGAGAGCTTCATGAGAGATTTGTTGAGAGGGATGGATGCTAGGGCGGCATGCTAGACCTTGTGAATCTTTCCTGGTTTGTATAGAAGATTCGGCGTTGTGATTTCCGTGGTCTTTTTCGTGCTTGTTTTTGGTGCCCTTGTTCTTGGTGTGATTCCGCAGATTTGAGTGGGTTTCTTCCTGGATTTCTTTGAGGGAAACATGGATGGATGTCTTGTGCATCTTTGTGATTGATCTTGTGCCCTCAAACGACGGAAAACCACTTCGATTCAAGGATTTTCGGTCGGAGCTCTAGTTTTTGATGGTGTTCAAAGGATCCGCGATTCCTAGTGATTTAGGGAGTTAGGAGGCAAAAGTTTTGGGGTATAGCATCCTTGGTTGACGCATATCATGTCCCCAAACTCTTGTCTCAACAGCTTCTACCGTTTGGGAGATCCGGTGATGAGTTTGGGGGGTTGACCTTCGGGGTTGAGCGGTTTTTGGTTCTGTCCATGAGGCGCGGACAGTCCGCGTGTCCCTGACGGACCATCCGTGGGCTCCGTGTTCTTCGCGTGTTCGTCGTGTTCTTGCTCATCTTCTTTTTTGATTCGTTTTGTTTTCGAGTTTTGGTTGGACGAGGTTTCGGACAGTCCGCAGCAGAGGCGCGGACAGTCCGTGGGCAGGCGGACAGTCTGCGACCACCCTGCGGACAGTACGTTTTTCCAGGGGTCACTACTGGATGTTCTATTGGCTTTTTCGGACAGTCCGCGGCTCAGGCCGGACAGTCCGCCAGTGCCTGGCAGCTTTGTTCCTTGGTTCGATTCCTCCCTCCTTTCTTTCGTGCTTCCGCGTGTGCTTCAAGGAATCGTTCCTAATGTTGACGCAAAACGTGCACCTAGCGCAAAACACACAGCAAGCCGAACAAGCTGGCTTTACACACGCAGAGAGTCACGAGACGTGCCAGTCAATTTTTCCTGAAAATTAACAAAAGATAAAGGAGTTAGATACCAAATCTTGGAACTTGCCGGGTGGTACCAGACAGTTCCATATTTACGGCTAGAAAGCCAGACGGGGTGACACATAGCTATGAAGAGCTATCTGCCAACAAACTGAAAACATTCGGGAACTTGTAACAAGGGAAAAGTAACATTGCCGAATGGATGACGCAAGCATGACAGTGATCGGTCTTTATTTGAACAAAGATGCATATACACGAGGCCATGACCGATCCCCATGATGATTAACATTAAATAAATGACTAAAATAAAGCACGAACATAAACATGTAATAAACAAGCATGCATAGATCCAAAGCACTAGTCTACCGCATGTCTAGGTACTTTAAAACCCGTCGGGTACGATGTCAGGCAAATCTATCCACCGCATGATACAACTTGCATGAAAAACCGTACCACTTTCCACAAATAGATCTATCCACCGCATGATACAATCTAAATGTGGAAAGCTAAAAGCATACATTATTTAAAGCATGGATAACACACGTGTTCTATTTGTGAGGAAACATAACCGAATACAGCTGAACAGCCGATTCGGGGTCCATGAAGAAGGAACGAACATTACCAAGTGAACAAATCTATCAGATTGATTTGAAATCTAATCCACCGGATGACTAGCTCCAAAGCAACCCAAAAACCTGCATCTACCGCATGATACCCAGTTCTTTCAAGATTTATACCAACATTGGCAAGCTTGAACCCGCAACACGTAACAACCTAGATCGATTCGGTTTCGGCTATCGGAGAGCACAAGATCCACGTGTTAAAACACGAACTTGACTCGTACAAGGATCACAAAAGGGATAAAGCCGATCCAAACCTATCTAGATTGGGCAAAAGTGTGTTACATGAATCTAAACATAAAGTAAAAACTCAAAGCAACACGGGGTAACTTAATGAATCTATTAGATCTTGCCAAAATCCAATAGAGCCGATAACTAGCTTCAAGCTAGATCTTAGCCTACCGCATGGCTCATGACCTAATAAGAAACCCTCTTGAACCAAGCTTGAATCTACCGCATGACACGAAGCATGGTAACAAGACTACTTGCATCAGATCTAAATCCACCGCATGATACTAGACATGATACAAGGTTGCCGGTACTCACGGAGGTCGACGGATCGATGAACCCTCTCGAAGAACTCGATGACACGACAAAAGGACTCTAGGGTTTGGCGTAAGGCCGGTGTGTATTGAAGAATGATTGTGTGTTTTACATACATCCAGGGGTCATATTTATACCCTGTCAAGTACAACTTCGAATGGATTCGTTGCCTAACTTATCTCTAAGCTTGATCGCCTATCCATCCATTCGTTCTCCCTGATTGAGCCACGTCACCGTCCAATCCCGCAAAATCAGCTCTACTGTTCCTTTGCCGAACTGGTGCAGATAGCCGACCACAGATCTCTTTGCCGAATATCTCTGAAAAGATCCTTCCTTCCACCAGACGGACTCCTCATCGAGCCGGACCCACAAGTCAGACTCCTAACCAAATTTCGGTGTTAACACCTAAGACTTGAGGTTGATCCATAACCTCGTTGTCTTGGCGGTTGGTGTGTGATTCGATCCATCGCTTGTGTGTGACCGGGATTTGTCTAGGATATAGGCCGGGTTCTTTGAGAAGAATTTTTACCGGCTCCTATTCACTCCCCCCCTCTCTAGTCGCCATCCGATCCTTCAATTGGTATCAGAGCATGGTGCCAGATTCGTGGTGACTTTGACAAGTCTTGAATCCTAAGATGGCATACGTTGAGCGGGGCAGTCTGCCGCACTTCGATGGGAAGGGTTACCACAAGTGGGCGGCTCGTATGATGATCTTTCTTCGTGGCAAGCTGTTGGATTTCATTGTGCTTGACAAGACCTATGCTATCCCGGTGGAGATCCACACTCTTATGGTGACCGATGCCGGTGCTAAGGCCAAGTATGAGGAAAATGCAATAGACGTTGATCACTTGGTCCGAAGTTTGTGTGATCCTGAGTTTGAGCGTGTTCGCCATTTGAATCTTGCCTGGCAAATTTGGGAGAAGTTGTTGGTTGCTCACGGTGGTGATAACCATGTGAAGGCTCGCCTCTTTGTTTCTTACCGGATGCAATATGAGAACTTTACTCAACTTCTCGGTGAGGACATTGATGCGATGTTTCAGAGGCTCACTGCCATCGTGAACAACATGAAGGCAAATGTTGAGGATTTCCCTCACGCTGAGCATGATCAAGCTTTGAAGCTTTTACATATCTTGGACCCAAATGTTTGGGGTGCTAAGGTTGAGGCCATCAAGGAGTCCGGGCAATACTTGACTATTGAGTTGGATGATCTCTTTTCTAAGCTCAAGTCGGCTGAGGTTGACAGGAAGTTGCAATCCAAGGATGAGGGCTCGACTGATCATAGTCTTGCTCTTGTGAGTGGACCAAAGGGCAAAGCCAACACTAACCCTTCCTATCGACAGTTTTCCTTGTCCTCTCTCATGTCTATTCTAGATGATGAGTTCGATGTGCTGAGCGAGGAGGAACTTGCCTTGCTCTCAAGGAGGTTTGATCGACTACATGAGAACCAGAGGAATGCAAGGAGAAGCTCAGGGACATGTACAAGTGTGGCAAGCGTGGACACTTCATCGCCGAATGCCTGGAAGCGGAGGAGAACAAGTACAAGATGAGCGAGTACAAGGCGCACCTGAGGCATGAAGACAAGTACTCCTCCAAGGGCAAGCACTAGAGCAAGTCCAAGAGCAAGGACAAGGACAAGCGGCGATCGAGCAAGGGCGGCTACAAGAAGGACAAGGCAAGAGCCATGGTGGCCGGTGCAAGCGACGTTGACTCAAGCTCAAGCGACGCGCATTCAAGCTCAAGCAGTGAGGATGAAGACGCCGGGAGGCGCAAGGGCAAGAAGAATGCAAGCCGGAACCTCAGTGGTTTGAGCTGTGTGGCACTTGGAGGCTTTTGTGGCATGGCCCATAGCTCAAGCAGCAAGAAGGACGAGAAGGAAGACACTGACTCCAACTCAAAGTATGAGGTAAACCGTGACCCTGACGCTTTACTTGTTGAGATCACTAGGTTGAATGGCTTGATTGACAACCGTGATAGTGTCTTGAGGGATGCTAAAAAGATGAGGAAAGATCTTAGGGCTCAACTTGAGAATGCTAGTGAGAAAGTAGGAGAGTTAGAGTCTAAATTGCTTGAATTGAAACTTGAGAATGACTCTTTGAAACTCACACCTACCATTTCTGATGATGTTGAATGTCCTGAATGTGATGCTTGGTTGAATGAAATCAAATTGCTTAATGAGAAGAATGCTTCCACTTTGGCTAAACTAGATGCTCTTAGGACTGAGTATGATGAGCTTAAAGCTAGACCCACTTTGCTTGGTGCTTGTAAATCATGTCCTACTATGTATGCTAAGCTTGTTGATGCTCGTTCTACCATTAGCACTTTGGAAGCTTCTTTGAAATCTCCTGTTGTTAATGAATGCACTAGCTGTGATGAAGTTACTTTGCGCAATCTTGAACTTACTTCCCGTTTGGATGTCATCTATGAGGAGAATGATTATTTGAGGAAGGTGTTGGGTTGGTTGTCTGGGCAGGAACCTCAATTAAAAATCATGATTGAGGAGTTCAAGAGAGCGGATGGCCGTGTTTTGGGTTTTGAGAAGTTGGGTGAGAAAGTGGGAGAAAACAGTGGGGAGAGTGTGTATGAGAAGTGTGTTGAGTCTAACCCCGAGTTTGAGGTGATCGGAGACATTCAAGTTCCACTTCCAAAAGCACCCAAGAACTCTTTCACTCCAAAGCCCAACCACCTTTGCAACAAGCTTGACACAACCCAAGATCCACCCAAATTCCCACCCAAAACAAATGACTTCCAAAAACTCGTGAAGTTTGTGAGTGAGAAGGGTGAGAAGCCTAGAGAGAAGCCAGAGTCAAAACCAAAACCCATCCCGTTCAGGTGTGAGTACTGTGGCAAGGAGATGCATCTAGCAGAGTTTTGCTACAAGAGGAAGAGGGATGAGAGGCTTGCTAGGGAGCAAGCAAACCAGGACAGGTATCACCAGTCTCATGGTATTCCTGAGCATAGAGTGCCACTTCCACAGGGTGTGAGAAGTGTGAGGAATATTGGTAGAGTTGGAGCTCAGGGTTGTAGGTTCTCACAGAGAGGTGGTGGTGAGAGGTTTGATAGGAGAGATGTTGGTGTCCGTGCTGGTGAGAGGTTTGGTCAGGCTCGTGGTGGTTGAAGGACCGATACGGCGAACCAGAGGGGGGGGGGGGGAGTGAATGGGAGCCAATAAAAATTCTTCTCGAAGGAGATGGAAACTACAACAAGATGAACACGGCTTCCAACACACGTCTCCGACTCACTACCCAAGTTGGTCAAGCCCACGTAGCCACTAGAGTGCCACTGGACCTAGGAACCAACACACACATTCCGACCCGAGAACGCAGCGGAACACCAAACCTCGAGTACACTGACCAACACCGGTCAGACCGGTGAGCACCACCGGTCAGACCGGTCCCTGCTGGTGAAACTGGGCAACTTTTACTAAGTGGCTCTACACCGGTCAGACCGGTGAGACGCACCGGTTAGACCGGTCACAGCCTGAAAGCCCCCAAAGCACCAAACAGGCCAACCGACCTCCAAACTGACCCAAACTCAAAACAGCTGCAACACAGGACAACAGCGAACACACCCAGACGTTCAACCGAGCAAAAACCCACCAAGGGTTGCACCGGTCAGACCGGTGTAGCCTGGGCAGCTCGGGATGAACAGCACCCGCGGGTCAACTCCCCCAAATCCAAACCTCGATCTCCCGAATCGCTCCACGGACTTGAACAAGACTTTGGGGATATTAGGAACACCTCATGAGGAGTCCATAATCAAGTTTAATCCCACCAAAACACGTCCAAAAAGGAGGAATCGAAGAAACCCGCCAAGAACACCTCAAACCCTAGAACCCGGAAAACCCCAAAATCGAGCTCCTTTACTCACGGATTTGGGAGGGGAATCACAGCCCAAAGAACCACAAAGGGTTCCCACAAATTCCCCCCATCAAATCCCCAAGAGCAAGTACCCGAAAACAACCCAAAGAAATCTCCAAAAGAGGGCTCCGAAAATCACCACCAAGAACAACCGGGAACAACACATCCAAACCTTGACGAACCTCGCCGAATCATCTATACATGAAACAAAGGTTCTTACAATGTCTAGCTTGCCGCCCGATCATCCAACCCTCTCACAAGATCTCACCATGAAGCTCTCAAGCTAGTCCTATGGAAATCCTAAGAAAATAGGAAAGGAAATTAGGAAAGCAAATGAACTAGGGTTCCAAGGCTTGGCTGCCATCCTCTCACCTCTTGGGTTATATGGAGGCAATCGAAAGTCTAAAATACCCTTCTCTAATAACTACGGATACAAGCCCCTCAAGGAAGGTTTTGGAAGACTTGAAGCTTTCTCCATCGGACGGATGCCCGGCGACCGCAACCTGCTTAGCCTTGACGCAAGCCTTGCGATCCCGACGCGTGTCCTCCGCTTCGAAGATTCCGGACTGCATCGTCGCACACGGCCGACCGGTGCTCCCCACCGGCCGGGGCCGGCACCCACCGATCGGGCCGGACCGGTCGGCCGGCCGCACCGCCGCAAAGACCGTCTTTGGTTCTTCAGTCTTGGCTTTGTGGATCAACCAAGGAACCCAGTGGTTTTCTGGTGAACCATCGGAAACCCCGCGAACTCGGTGTAGCATCCGCTAATCCCCACTCATGACTTGGCTCCCACGTAGTCCCGGCTCGACCTTGGTTTTTAGGCTCAACAAAGAAACCGTCCACAACTTCATCTTGCTATTCATGCCACCATGCGGCCCGCACTTGACCCCACTGGCCACCGGGTCCCTCGAACGAAGCCTACTTGTCTTCTCCACACCTAGAGGCCTCACCGGCGACGACCTTTCACGCTTGTTCTTCACCTGCACCAACACCAGTCAAGCCGCAACCTGCACCTGCAATACTTAGCCAAGAATTAGTTCACACAATGTTGTCAATCACTCATCACACAAGGAAGCGACCATCCACCGGTCCTCGAACCACATATGGTCCTCAGTGGTTTTGTTGGACGTCCCCCTACTCGTCCTCAACATGGGTTCAGGGGAGATGATCACAGCTTTGGGTTCCAGAAGAACTACGGACCACGTTTTCCCCCTCGTGGTGCTCGTACTCCTTCCATGGGACATGGGAAATTTGGTGGCAAGGGAATGATGTTTGCTAACCCCTCTTTTGAGCAAATGGCTCGACACTGGTTTAACTTTCTTTGTGCTAACCCCAGTGTCGAGTCGTTTGCTCATTCTCGTTCTTGTTTCTGACTACAGGCAGGAGGCTTGGAGAACATTTGGTTGATCGACTCCGGATGTTCCCGACACATGACCGGAGATAAGAAGTGGTTCTCCAGCCTCACCCCAATGAAGGAAAAGATGTACATCATGTTTGGGGACAATGGACGAGGAAGGGTGATTTCTGAGGGTGTAGTGCATGTGAATGACAAGGTAATTTTGAAGAGGGTTGCTCTTGTGAAGTCTTTGGGCTTTAATTTGCTTTCGGTTTCTCAGTTGCTTGATGAGGGTTTTGAGGTGCGTTTCAAGTCTGTGAGTCTTGATTGCTGGATTCTCGAGGTGATCTTGTTTGTATGATCATCCCCGAGGGTCAGATTTTAAGGGGTGATCTTTCTCGTTCTTTGGGTCCTGCTCGTTGTTTGATGACCGGTCCTTCTAGTGATTTGTGGAAATGGCATAGGCGGTTGGGTCACTTGAGCTTTGATTTGGTTTCCCGCTTGAGTGGTCTTGACCTTGTCCGAGGATTGCCGAAGTTGAAGTTTGAGAAGGATTTGGTCTGTGCTCCGTGTAGGCATGGCAAGATGGTAGCCACTCCCCATCCACCCCTGACCGATGTCATGACCGAGCGTCCGACAGGGCTGTTGCATATCGACCTTGTTGGGCCAGCTCGAGTTCGCTTGGTGGGTGGGAAGTGGTATGTCCTTGTTGTGGTGGACGATTACTCTCGCTATGCCTGGGTGTTTTTCTTGGAGGACAAAAGTGAGACATTTGGTTTTGTTCGAGATCTGATCGTGAGGTTGAAGAACGAGAGGCATGGGAATGCTATTCGAGCTATCCGCAGTGATAATGGCTCAGAGTTCAAGAACTCTCGTTTTGATGCCTTCTGTCGTGATCTAGGTCTTGAGCATCAGTATTCGACCCCTTTTGTGCCCCCTCAAAATGGAGTTGTGGAAAGGAAAAATCGGACTCTTTGTGAGATGGCTAGGACGATGCTCGATGAGCACAATACTCCTAGGAGGTATTGGGCTGAGGCGGTCAATACGGCCTGTCATGTCTCCAACATGCTTTTATTGCGATCTTTCAAGAGGAAGACCTGTTATGAGCTTATGCATGGTCGGGCACCCAAGGTGAGTCATTTCCGAGCCTTTGGCTGCAAGTTCTTTTTTTAAGAAGGGAAAACTCGACAAGTTTGAGGCTAGGTCTAGTGATGGGATTTTCTTTGGATATGCTAACCATTCTAGAGCATATAGGGTGCTTAATCTTGAGACTAACAAAATCATGGAGACTTGCGAGGTAACCTTCGACGAGACAATGCCATGTACCTCTCTTGGCTTTGAATGTGCAGGTGATGAGGAGATGGCTGAGGACCTGTTTGAAGAGGAGAAGGATGAAGCTGGAGATGATGATGGAGAGAACCATGTGCCTGAAGCTGAGTGTGTTCCCACTACTTCCCCTACGACCACTACGGAGGGTGGACCGTCTACTTCATGGACAACGACGGTGCGACAAGAGGACCAGGAGAGAGAAGCTGAAGTTGAGGGGGAGGTAGTCTCGAGGCGAGAGGCTCCCCAGCGGATTCAAGAAGTGCATCCCCTATCGAAGATCATTAGGGACATCGACGAACGTACCACGCGGTCAAGGTCCAGAAATTCCTCTCATTTCGCTCATGCTGCACTTGTTGCCACCTTTGAGCCCAAGGACATTGGACACGCTTTATCTGATGCAAACTGGGTCAACTCTATGCATGAGGAGTTGGAAAATTTTAAGAGGAACCAGGTGTGGGAGTTAGTTGAACCACCTCCAAATTGCCATCCTATAGGAACCAAATGGGTTTGGAAGAACAAAGAGGGTGAGAATGGGATGGTTGTGTGGAACAAGTCCAGACTTGTTGCTCAGGGATATAGTCAGAAGGAGGGGATCGACTATGAGGAGACCTTTACTCCTGTGGCCCGTCTTGAGGCAATTCGGATCCTTCTAGCCTTTGCCGTGGCTAAAGGGTTCAAGTTGTATCAGATGGATGTGAAGAGTGCTTTCCTGAATGGGGTCATAGAAGAGGAGGTGTATGTGAAGCAGCCACCTGGGTTCGAGAGTGAGAAGTATCCACACAGGGTGTACAGGTTGAAAAGGGCTCTGTATGGGTTGAAACAGGCGCCCGGGCTTGGTATGGGAGATTGAGAGGTTTTCTGTTGAGCAGAGGGTTCGTGATGGGTACCGTGGATAAAACCTTGTTTCTCCTCAAGCATGGGAATGACTTGTTGGTTGTTTAGATATACGTGGATGATATTGTCTTTGGTGGCTCGTCACATAACGTTGTTGCCAAGTTTGCAGATGAGATGAGCAGGGAATTCGAGATGAGCATGATGGGCGAGCTGCAGTACTTTCTGGGGTTGCAAATCAAGCAAGTGAAGGACGGAACATTCGTACATCAGACCAAGTACACGAAAGACATGCTGAGGAAGTTCCAAATGCAAGTTGTGAAGCCGATGTCGACACCCATGGGGAGTACGGGTACTTTAGATGCGGACGAGGACGGAGAACCAGTGGACCAGCGGGAGTACCAGAGCATGATCGGCTCCCTCCTCTACCTGACGGCGACAAGGCCAGACATACAGTTCAGTGTGTGTCTGTGCGCTCGTTTTCAGGCCTCGCCGAGGACATCACATCGACAGGCTGTCAAGAGGATCTTCAGGTACCTACAGTCTGCCCCTAGTCTTGTCCTTTGGTATTCGTCCTCCTCGACTCTTTCACTTCATGGTTTTTCTGATGCGGATTTCGCTGGTTGCCGAGTCGAGAGGAAGTCTACTTCTGGTTCTTGCCAGTTTCTTGGGTCTTTATTGGTTTCGTGGTCTTCCCGCAAGCAGTCTAGTGTAGCTCAGTCCACCACCGAGGCAGAGTATGTTGCAGCCACGAGTTGTTGTTCCCAGCTGTTGTGGATTTCATACGCTTTGAGAGACTTTGGTGAGGAGTGCACGCAGATCCCACTTCTTTGTGATAGCACCAGTGCCATAAGCGTAGTTAAAAACCCAGTACTTCATTCTAGAACCAAACACATAGAAGTGAGGTACCATTTCTTGAGAGACAATGTGGAGAAAGGGACCATTGTGTTGAGCCATATCCCTACCCAAGATCAGCTTGCAGACATTTTTACAAAGCCTCTCGACCAAGCTACATTTGTGCGCTTGCGGGGGGAACTTGGGGTTTCTTGCCCTTTCTAGTTGATTCTTGGGGGATTTACTTTTGTACCATATGTATCATACCATGTTTCCTTTGATGTATATACATGCTTTGCTTGATGTATAAACTATGGTAGGATAGCCATCTTGTTATATATCATGTTGCATTTGTATCATATTGCATTTTAGGATGATGAGCTTCTTTCATATGCCTTGTCTGAGTTTCTTTGGCTACTTGTGAGATATTGGTCATGCATGTGGAGGAAGGGCTATGTGAGGCTATGCTCTTGGAATATTTGAGATATATGTGTTGTGAGATAGCCTTTTTGAACCAAATGCTAATCTTGACTAAATTAGATGAAATGTGCTCCAAGTAGTGTATCCATGTCACTTTTTGGTCTAAATGTGCCTTTCATGCTTAGATTGTGCTTGGATGCCTCTTTCTTGCATTTGGGCCAAAGGCCGATATCATTGTGAATGTTTAGCCTATGTTGCATTCATGGAGGAGCATAAGCTTCTTTTTGCCGCAAAGGCACTTCATGTACCATGAAATGAATTAATCTTGAAAAGAAGTGTGTATGCTTGAAAAATGCTCCATCCATCATGTTTATGCTTAAAATGTCTTATCTTTCACACATGGGTGCAAAACATGTTGCATGATGTTCACCAGTGGAGAAGTCTCCCCGAAGTGGACACATGGCTCATGAGCTTTAACATGACATGCTTTGCTTTATGGGTGTTTGCAATGATCTCTTGTTGAGAATTTGATATCCTTGTATGATCTCTGGATGATATGCATGTTTTTGGCTAGAATATGACATGGATAGGTCTTTAAATTTGAAGTGAGCCATCTTTTGATAAAACTGCTCAAATCTGAAAATTTGCTTTGTCACATGCCTATATTTTCATATATTACTTGTGGCAATGCTTTGACTATGTTATGATCCATATGTGTGCTTTTTGTCTCATTTCTAGCCTTTGACACTAGATTTGGCCTATTTGAGAAGCTCATGCAGATGTTTATATGCTTTGTCTTACATTCCTGCATTTTCACCTTGATTCATACATTGTCAACAGGGGGGAGAAGAGGTGAGCTTAATGAAAAATTCAGAAAAATGCATCTAAAATTTTGAACTTTGCATCCACATGTTCAGGGGGAGCTTGCATTTGTTCAGGGGGAGTTTTCTTGCGGTTTTCAGTGTGGAGTTTGTGCTTTGCTCGGCTTGTGACCTTTCTTTGCCTTTCTTTGGGTTTGGTCATGAGTTGAGCTTCCTTGTTTTTTTTCTTTCTTTTTATTTTCTTTCTCTAAATTTCATTTCGTGTTGTGTTTTGTCAATGCACTCATCAAGGGGGAGATTGAGGACCAGGAGCGTCCCGGTGGTCAGTGGATGACCGCTCCTCAGTGATGAGTGATTGACAACGGGTGTTGGATTGACTCTTGGCTCAGTGCGCAGGTGTAGGCTGCGGCCTAGTTTGTCTTGTTGCAGGTGAAGAACGGGCGCGAAAGGTCTTCAGCCTTGAGGGGCCTCCGGGAGATGGAGAAACAAGTAGGCTTGGTTTGAGGGACCCGGTGGACGACGGGACTAAATGCGGGCCACATGGTGGCGAGATGAGCAAGACGAAGTCATGGACGATCGAGCCGGTGCACGGTCGCGGGAGGCCGGGCCCAGCACGCGGGGTTTGGTGGTTTGCCCACAAAACCATCGGAGGACGGTTTCTTGGTTTGGGCCTCAAAACCAAGTCCGAAGGCCCAACACGACTGAGACGGGATCCGGGCGTGTCGGGAAGCTTCGAAGCGGAGGACACGCGGCGGGATCACATGGCTTGCGTCGGGAGGACGCGGGGTGCGGCGAAGGCGTGGCCGTCCGATGGCAAGACCCACAAACATTACATAAATGCCCCTGCGTGAGTTGTATCGCCAGTAGTTGAGTTAGGGGTAGTTGAGTCATTTACCACACCGGCGGGACCCGATATATAAGCCATGAGTGTGAGTGGATGGTGCTCTCTCTCCGTGACTTAGGGTTTCATTTCTCCCCTCCCATTTCTCATTTTTCCCGAGACATTTTCTTCTCCATTTTCTTGTCTAGGCTAGCATGAGAGCTTCATGAGAGATTTGTTGAGAGGGATGGATGCTAGGGCGGCATGCTAGACCTTGTGAATCTTTCCTTGTTTGTATAGAAGATTCGACGTTGTTATTTCCGTGGTCTTTTTCGTGCTTGTTTTTGGTGCCCTTGTTCTTGGTGTGATTCCGCGGATTTGAGTGGGTTTCTTCCCGGATTTCTTTGAGGGAAACATGGATGGATGTCTTGTGCATCTTTGTGATTGATCTTGTGCCTTCAAACGCCGGAAAACCACTTCAATTCAAGGATTTTCAGTCGGAGCTCTAGTTTTTGGTGGTGTTCAAAGGATCCACGATTCCCGGTTATTTAGGGAGTTAGGAGGCAAAATTTTTGGGGTATAGCATCCTTGGTTGACGCATATCATGTCCCCAAACTCTTGTCTCAACAGCTTCTACCGTTTGGGAGATCCGGTGATGAGTTTGGGGGGTTGACTTTCGGGGTCGAGCAGTTTTTGGTTCTGTCCGTGAGGCGCGGACAGTCCGCGTGTCCCTGGCGGACCGTCTGCGGGCTCCATGTTCTTCGTGTGTGTCACACCCTGAAATTTTCAATTCCAGGATGTGAATAGAGAGAATAATTAAATAACGATTTTCTCACAATTTTAAAATTTTTCCCACATTTATTTTTCTTTACAGGAAATATTATATAGGAAAAATCCTTTGTTTGATTTTCTTAATCAAATAAAAAGTTGTGAGTGTTGCATTCATGCCGATGCATCTTGGTGCTTCCTGAGTGCTTAAGGTTTCAAAAGGCGTTCAGGAGCTGTCCAAATCCTTCCGAGAATTTTCTGGATTTTTCCGGGATTTACTCACATTTTTCCCTGAGCTATTTCTATTTATTAGAAGGCTCTAAAATCTTTTTCATGAGCACCAAATGCTTTATTTGGATTGTTCATGTCTTAATCTATCTCTAGGAATTTTCCTGGAATTTTTGTGATTTTCTGGGTATTTTTCGTGTGTCTAGACATTTTCTGGGCATTTCCTAGATTGGTTTTTGCACTGAAAAAATATCTCGAAAAAAAAAGAAAAACCTATCCTATCTAACAGGGCCGAGCCCGAAGGCCTGACCCAGCCTCCCTCCGCCCGCCGCCGGCCGGCCGCGGCCCACGCGGAGCCCATCGGGGCCCCGGCCCGGCCACGGAGTCCGGGGACGCCACGGCCGGCCGGCCGCCGCCGCCCCCGGTCCGGCGCCCGCGCCCGCCCCATGTGCGGCGGCCCGCCCCCCGCACGCGCCCCCGCTAGCCGCCTCCCCGCGCTCGCGACCGCCGCCGCCGCCCTCGCTTCGCGGCCCGTGCGCCGCCGCCCTTCTGAAGCTGAGCCCGAACCAAGCCGCCACGGTTGACCGCGAAATCCGGCCGGCTCCGTCGTCCTCCGCCCGAGGTGAGCCCCCCATCGTGTTCGTCTCGATCCCCTCTATCCGTTTTGTGCCTCAATCGAGCCCCTCGATGCTCGGAGCGCCGGCGCCCATGGCCACCAGGGCCGCCGCCGCCCTCTCCTGGTGTTCCTCTGTGCGTGGCCTGAGGAAGAAGATAAGATGGCTGTTTTGCACTTGGACCCCTGGAGAACCCTGTAATGATTAGCATATCTTTTGTGCCTTGCAATCTTTGCTCCAAACTCCCTAGATCTATTAAAACTTCACAACCAGATCCATCCCGAAACTTTTTGCAGATCTAACCACCAGATTAGATCCATTCGCGAGCCCTGTTTGATGTGTCTCGGGAATTTCCTTTGCTACTCCCTGAAATCTATAGTTAATCACGACTAGGTCCTTTCAATCTTGTTTTGCTCATATCTTTTTCGTTTTAGCTCCGTTTTAATCCATTCAAATTGCGTCAGGTCCATAATAATGTAAAGCACGCGTTAGTGGTGTGTTTTTCACCATGTTGGTTTCTGAAAATAAATTTAATATTAATTTGGATTAATGTCTAGTTATGCATGCCTTTTATAAATAAAAGCTATATAGATCTATATATCGTTTTTCATAAGCAAATTTAATTTGATTAATGTTTCTATCACATGTTTTTGTACATAAAAGTTAATTAGATCTTTATCTCGGTTTTTCGTAAACTAAATGTTAATTTGTTTAATAGTTAATTAATCTTTTCTAATTAAAAATTTGATTAAGCTTTTACATCGGCTTTTATAATAAATATTAATTTGATTAATGCCAATATTATGATGTTTTTAATAATAATATGATCTACTCGAATTACAAGTTACGTTTAGATTGTTCATATAGTTTAGTTTTTCTAAAATTAAATATTTAATTGATTAATTCATATATGAATCTTTATAAATAAAACTTGACTAGTTCTTTACACCGGTTTTGCAAATAAAGTTTAATTTACTTTAATTCCAACATGGGGTATTTTATTTATGAAATATCCTTACATATATTTTGTTAATTAAAAATAAATCCAGCTCATGGTTCGATCTCTCATATGCAAATAATTCGTTAGACGTTCGGTGTCCGCTCTATCCTAGTATGTCTTTTGATCAAGTTTATCAGAAGCTCTAAACCTTTATAGTTTTAGCCCGAGCTAAACCGTGTGCATCTAATCAAGCCTTAGAGTTTCTGTTTAGCTTAGTAGCTTTGTCTGTGTGAGTAGTTTGCACTGCTCAGTTGCCTATCAAGTAATCTTATCACTCTTATTTCATGTTTCTCTTAGAATCTCGTTCATCAATACCTAGTTCATTCCTATCCTATCCCAGCTAGGTTGTCTCTTTATGAATCAGCTAGGTTCTTGTACCTAATCTATCGTAGCTACCTTTCTTTAGAGTTTACCCTGTTATCTGCTTCACCTGTCAGATCAGTTCACCCTTGGTTGGTGTGTCAGTTGTTCATCCGAGTTCTCTTTGTAGATTAGTTTTCCTAAACCCACCTTAAGGATTTCTTGTGTGTTGATAGTTCGTTTGTGCCGTTCTAGTTCGTTTCACCATAACCTGTACGTTAGCATGTGTATCACCTGTTATTTATTATAAAACTAAAGATGCATGTTAATCTTGACTAATTCTTATTCCAATGCTTTTATAAATAAAAAGTGATTAGGTTCTAATCCGGTTTTCTTTAATCATAATGTAATTGGTTAATCCCTATTCATAACTAGTTTTTCTAAATAAAAGATGTTAGAGTTAAACATCGGTTTTTATAATAAAGTTAATATGCCTAATGACATCATAAATGCCTTTTCAATATTAAATATGTTTAGTTGAACACGTGACATAAAGTTACTCGTTTAGATATCTTATACTTGCTTTATCTTTTTAAAGTAATTGTTAATTTGACATAATTTCTACTCGAATGTTATAAATAAAATATGATTAGGTCTATCGTGATTTCCTTAATTAAATGTAACTTGTTTAATGGTAACATAGAGTATTTCTCTGAAATATTCTTTCACATGATTTCTTAATTAAAATATGCCAAGCGTAGTCTCTTGTTGTTTGATAATGATCTCACGATAGTTTCGAGCTTAGTTCTGTTTTAGCGTTTCTTGCGCTTACGTAACCAATAGAATTGAGCTCTATCTTAGGGCGATCTTTCCGGTCCTTGCTCAATCTTCTGCGACCCTCTCTTCAAAGTTAACCAAGCATTTCCCTTCCAAGCACACTTTGTGTTCTTTAGTGATCCATCTAATCAAGCCTATCCTTTAGTTCGTTCTTTTAAAGCTTTTCTTTCGAGTGGTGTATTGTTCTTAGTTTGTTTGTTTGTCTGTCTGCTTTGTGTATGTTTGTGCCCGATGATTGATGCGAGTAGAATGAACGTGGTTCGAGAGCTTGGAAGAGTGTGAAGGTGAAGATTCTGAGCAACATCACCACTTTGGTTAAAGGCAAGTGTGTCCTTGATCTTTTGTCCCAATAACTTTATTAATCACTATCGCATGTGCCTTGCATTAATTTTGATGGGTTCCTGTTAAGGATGACTAGCCTCTTTTGACCATTATCTTGAACCTGGTTTTAATTAATATTGATGGTAGCTATTGCTTAGTTTGCTCAACTGGGTTGGTAATAATCAACATGGTTATCATTTTATGCTCTATGTTCCTTTATGTTATGTTTAATATACAAGACTATATGTTTAATCGGAACATGGAGAACCACCCAGGAAAACAGTACAACCACAAGAACTAATGGGCAATGGTCTTGGCTGAATAATTAGGAACTTTAGCTTGTGGTGATCTTACCTGATAAGGACAAGGGTTTGGCGGTACTGCGGGGTATGGACTCGCTCTAGCAGGGGGTTGGGTGAGTTATTCTTTTATGGTGGGGTATTGACCTGCTAGGGGACTTTATACCTTGCTAACTGATCCGGATCTTGTGGGTCACAACTTGTTGGAGAACCTTTGTAAAGGCCATGTAGCGTCCCTATGCAATCACACCTCGGAAGTGTGATATGGTGCCTGCGCAGCATTGCATGGTTGGGTTCAAAGTTCTTCAGAGCTTTTACGCTGCTTGTGGTGAAAGTGTACAACCTCTGTAGAGTGTAAAACTAATCGATTAGCCGTGCTCACGGTCAAGAGCGGCCTGGACCCTCACATGATTAATTGAACTTGAAGATGGACTTAAATTGTGATCTGTGTTATGGTTATGCTTGCCATGTGCTCATGGTGTTTCTCTTACCTTTATGCTTAATGTGGGTTGGTATAAACTTATACTTTATTAGTAATCAGGTGCTAATAAAATTTGACCAACTAAAATGCTAAATGCTTTAAGCCAGTCCACTATAAAGCCTTTGCATTCATTCTTTTCCCCACACTTGCTGAGTACGACAAGTGCTCACCCTTGCTATAAACAATGTTGCTCAGAAGGAGGAAGCTACTCTGAAGAATTGTGAAGATGTTGCTGGTTCTAGGCGTACGCAACCCCCAGTCGACTGCTTGTGAAGTTTGGTGCCTTCGTTTCCAGGATTTAGCGTAATACTCTGATAATCTCCCTTTTCCTTACGTGATATTGTTTCTGTTATTCACTTATGTCAACTATATGCATGAAAATTGATCCTAGCATGCATATAGGTTTGCACTTGGTTTTCTTTGGAAAACAGGTGTGACAGTGTGTTCGTCGTGTTCTTGCTCGTCTTCGTTTTCGATCCGTTTTGTTTTCGAGTTTTGATTGGACGAGGTTTCGGACAGTCCGCAGCAGAGGCGCGGACAGTCCGCGGGCAGGCGGACAGTCCGCGACCACCCCGCGGACAGTCCGTTTTTCCGTGGGGTCGCTACGGAGGTTCTATTGGCTTTTTCGGACGATCGGCTCCGGCTCGGGCGGGACGGTCCGCCGTACGCGTGCGGACGGTCCGCCGTACGCGTGCGGACAGTCCGCCGGATTTGGCCGGACAGTCCGTGTGGCTCTGGCCGGACAGTCCGTGTGGCTCTTGCGGACCGTCCGCCCCTCCTGGCCGGGACGGTCGCGTTCGGCAGCTTTGTTCCTTGGTTCGATTCCTCCCTCCTTTCTTTCGTGTGCTTCCGCGTGTGCTTCAAGGAATCATTCCTAAGACTTGAGGTTGATCCATAACCTCGTTGTCTTGGCGGTTGGTGTGTGATTCGATCCATCGCTTGTGTGTGACCGGGATTTGTCTAGGATATAGTCCGGGTTCTTTGAGAAGAATTTTTACCGGCTCCTATTCACTCCCCCCTCGCCATCCGATCCTTCACTTTTGTAACACCCTAATTCTATTAAAAACTTGGCTTTATTAAAATTTGTTAGCAACCATCTATTTGCTTAAGGAGTATAAGGTTGTTTTATTTATTTTTAGGCATTTAAATCTTTTCTAAAATAAAGTTAATGAAATATAGGATCTATGTGTTGCATACATGCTGGAGCATTATTTTGGTTGCTGGAATTCAAATTCAAATTTGAATCCTAAATGTTTGAAAACCCTTTTGCCAAAATCCCAAAACCTTATCTCCTTAACCCCTTAAACCCCTTAATCCTTTCAGCCCAGCCTTTTTAGCTCCGGCCCAAAGCATCGCGCGACGGCCGGCCCGCACCGCGCGCGGCCCGGCTCGCGCGCGCGCGCGCGCCCGCCCGCCGCCGCCCGGCCGGCCCGTGCCCCGCGCCCCCGCCGCCGACCGCCGGGGCCCCCTTGTCATCCCCGCCCTCACCGCGTCGCGCCCAATGACGGGCGGGCCCCGCCCGTCATCCCTCCCGCGTCGTCCCCGACCCGACGCCGCCGCGCCGCCGAGTCCGGCTCGGTCCACGCCCCCCCCTCCGCGTGGCCCGCACGCCAAGGACCGCGCCCGGCTACGAAGCCGCCGCCGCCTCCCTGGACCCCTACCCGAGCAACCCGAGTGCCCCTTGCCCTAGCCGCGCCACCTCGCCGAAACCCTAGCCGAGCTCGCCGCCGCCGCCGTTGTTTCCTCGGTTCCGCCGCCGCTCCGCCGCCAAGGAACCACCCAGGAGCTGCGCAAGAAGGTGAGGAGTTCCCCCGTGCTACACGTCGTCATCCCCGAGCCCCTCGTCGCTCTAACGCCGTCGCCGGAGCTCGCACCCCGCGCCGCCGCGTTGACCCGCCGCTCCGCCGCATCTCCGCCCGAGCCGCCGCCCTAGATCGCTCGCGGTCTTGCGTGCGTCCCGTAGATGCCTTCCGCGCCTCGAATCGTGGCCGAAGCCCCGGATTGGGGCCTCACCGGCGAGCCCGCCGCCCGCCGCCGCCGCCCGCTCGCCACCGGCTCAGCACCGCCGCCCCGCCGCTTGCGCATCACCGTGGCCGTCGGATGAAGATCCAACGCCCTAGATCTAGCCGCGCAGCCGCAAACCGCCGCAACCGTCAGATCTAGATCCAACGGATCTAGATCGGGTCAACCCGTGTCAGCCGGTCAAACCCGCCGCCAGCCCTGGCACTTTTGCAGAAAAGCCCCTGAGTTTTCTTTATTTACAAAAATACCCTCCCACCTTATAAGTTTTCTTACATTTTAGTCCTTTTTCTTTATTTTAGCCCAAAACCTTTTTAAATCTTCGCAGATTAGTCCCTAAACCTTCCCGAAGCCATAACTTAGTCGTTTTAGCTCCGATTTTAGCGTTCTTTATGTCCACGCGTTCGTCTCGAAGCGTAGAATAGTTTTATGCTACTGTTTAGATCTGTTTGATCTGTTTGGTGACTGTTTCTTATTTGTTTCTATTGTATGCTTGTATGTGATGATTGTGGATCGTAGAGAGCGATTCGTTCGAGGGATTTGAAGATCAAGTCGTGCAAGAGTTTGAGCAGCAAGGCTTTGTTGAAGGCAAGTATTCCTTGATGCATGCCCGCTTGTCCTATATAACATGCATTTAAATTCACTGTTTTTACTTTTCGCTTGCATTAATTTGATGGGAACCTATTAAGGATCATGCCTAGCATTTTACTACCTTTACCTTGATACTGGGAATTAAATTAATCTTGTGGTAGTTATTGCTTAGCATGCTTAACTGGGTTTTGGTATTAATCTACTTGGTTACCTTCTTGTTATTTCATGTTCCGTTTATGATCTTTTACTTTACAAGACCACTTTTAAATGTAATCGGAACATGGAGAACCACCCAGGAAAATAGTACAACCACAAGAACTAATGGGCAATGGTCTTGGCTGAATAATTAGGAACTTTAGCTTGGGATGGTCTTACCTGATAAGGACAAGGGATCGGCGGTACTGTGGGGTATGGACTCGCTCTAGCAGGGGGTTGGGTGAGTTATTCTTTTATGGTGGGGTATCGACCTGCTAGGGGACTTTATACCTTGCTAACTGACCCGGACCTTGTGGGTCATAACTTGCTAGGGAACCTTTGTAAAGGCCATGTAGCGTCCCTATGCAATCACACCTCGGAAGTGTGATATGGTGTCTTGCAAACACCGCATGGTTGGGTTCAAAGTTCTTCGGAGCTTTTACGCTGCTTGTGGGTAAAGATGTACAACCTCTGCAGAGTGTTAAACTAATCGATTAGCCGTGCTCACGGTTAAGAGCGGCCTGGACACTCACATGATTAAATTATGGAACTTTAATGTTTAAATTGTTGTTTTATTCTTTATTTATGATGCTTATATCTATTTAATTGGGTTGGTATGAACTTACACCTTTAGTAATCAGGTTGCTAATAAAACTTGACCAACTAAAATGCTAAAGTGCTTGAACCTTAGCCATCCACCATATGGTCTCGCATGTTATGTTGTTTTCCCTTGCTGAGTACGATATGTGCTCACGCTTGTTTATTCTCTTGCATCTACAATACCCGGATTTGCTGCTCAGACTGGGAGAACTTTGAAGATATTCCGGGAGATTTCCGGAGTTCTAGGTGTGCGTAGTCTTCGGTCGACCGCTCGTGGAGGCATTTTGTCCGCCGCGAGAACTCGTTTGTTTGAGTTTCGTTTAAGACTATGGTTTGTAATAACTCTTTATTCGTGTGGCACTGATTTTGGTATTCATAATGTCTAAGCGTGTGTGTAACTTGATCCTGGCGCACACGTGATCAATGCATTCGGTTTTGCCTTTAAAACCGGGTGTGACAACTTTCTCCCACCATCTGTCGGTAGGTGTCATACATGGCTTTGGAGAAACGAACTGAGGTGACGAGATCAGGAATATAATGAGAGTTGCCCTGAGTTGGAAGAAAAGCTTCACGTTCGACACAAGGTACAGTGTGTCGCTCAGGTACAAGAATCACTCTGGCTGCAGTGTCGGCTACCTCGTCAGGATGCTTCCCACAAAAAGTCGCAGCCTTCTGCACAGTGTCAGCCAAGTTCAGTCCTTGTGCCTTACACTCCCATTCTTCCCAAGCAGGATTGGTGGGGCACACGAAAATCTTCACCTTCACTTCACAACGAATGAGTTGGCCAGTGGTCATGACCTCACGTGTCGAGTACTCTGGGTAAATAGTGTACCAAAAGTCCCTCAGGGTGTCCCACAAAAGTGCAGGAAAACCACCCTCCTCGAGGTAATTCACGAGAGTCCATGCTTCCACATTTGCAGACGCAGATCCAATGTTGTCCATCTGGACATAACGACAAAAGTGAGAACCAGTCGGGTGCGAGTGTACAAAGATAACTCGATCCACGATAAAAGAGTAGGTGGTCAAGAAATGGGGTAGCCATTGGTACAAACATACAACTTGGCAAGGTTCTGGCAGTTGTGAACAAAAATTCATAACTTAAAACCAGAGTCCCCAAAATTTCTCAAATTTGTGTAGCAACTCAGCAAGGTTATGAGACACAAGGTTGGGTATGCAAGGTTGAGCTAGAAGATTAGGAAGGTGCTTAACTAAGCAAGATTTCAAATTTGGTTCTAGGAAGATAGCAGGACAACAGTTGACTAAACCGAGCATAACTTGCGATAGACATAAGTTATGATCGTGAACTTTTGCGAGCAGGATCTAGATTAGATGTGGAGCAACTTGGGTAGAGATCACCTAGGCAAAAAGATTCTTAAACAGGGTGCAAGATCTACACCAATAGCCACAACAGATTTTTGGACAGCAACACATCTACACCTGAGAGGCTAAGCAGGACAAAAAACATACTAGCAATATGTTACCTTAGAGAGCACATAAACAAGTATGGGTTCAGTTTTGAGCTTTCACGATTTTTAGCATGATGCAAGACGTCCTATTCGTTCTCACAAGGCAATCAAGCCAAACTCAAATTTAGCGCCGGTGGCAAGGCACATACATGCTTCTCCCTATAATAGCTAGTCGAGAACTAGTCGATGCTCACTTAGCAACTTACCAAACGAGGTTAGTGTACCTGCAGAAGATCACATAACACAACGAACCTTTCATGCCAGCACTCATGAAAGCGTCCACATACATTACTGTTCACTATAGAAACGGCACCCATGCGTTTATCGCTGCATGGACAGCGTCCAACCTCGGACACCTTCCGTTTGAATGGAGTGTATCCTTGCCTCGCATATTCGACATGCGGAATGCACACGTATAAAACACGTGGCGACAACATAACTTATGACCAGACGCGAAGATGGGATCCGTGGAATGGATCACTACATCAACCCTCGCAATTCTCGTGAAGCGGCACAGCACACGTATAAAACACGTGGATCATCTAGTTTGGTTGTGCAAGAAAGTAAGTCTGACATAAATACATGTGCTGGAAGTTAGCAAAATAAACCATAGGTTAATAAGCCACCTGAAAGAACCCAAAATTCCCTCTAGGGCCTCTCTGGTCTAATTTATCCTTAACAGACCAACGTATTTTGGAAATCCAAACAATCTTGGCCAATTTTATTCAAAAACCAGTGATTAAGGTTATTAACTAAACTCTGGTGCATATAATCGCTCTGATACAAGCTATGACAATCCGCCCAGGAAAATACCGTACTATCACCTAAAACCAATCCACTTTGGTGATTAAGCAACAGTAAAGTATCAATCTTGTCGTTAGTTGCTGGGTTAACGCCCGGTAAATCACTTGGAATTCATACAGAGGATCGACATATGCATTAAAACTCACACGAATGCGAGTCCAGAGTACAACACAAATTAAATCCAAATCATTACAAACCATTGTTCATGACAGGAAGTAAAGGTTCAGAGTTCGAAAACAGCGGAAATAATTAAACTAGCGCAACGATACACATCACAGGAGGCCCTCTGTGATGCCATCACTCGTCCTCTTCCACCCATTCCAGCTCCCAGCTGGGTGGAATCTCACAAGGCCAAACAACATCTGCAACAACATTTTTAAAGCAAGGCTGAGTATACTAATACTCAGCAAGACTTAACCGTCGGGTGATAACTACATCACCGAACTCTAGACATGAGAGGCTTTTTGGCCGAGGAGTTCTTTTGCTGAAAAGCGACAAAGTGTATGTACTTACTTTCATTATTTTAGCACAAGTTCTAGTTGATTATCATTTCTAAGTGTGCCATCTAATTCAATCAAGAATTTCACAAGCAATTAATTCAAGCAGTAATATTCACCAAGTTCCATCATTACGGGATGTCATGGCCAGTTGATTAAGCTGTCTCAGATAACGGTGAGAGGCCGACAATCGATTGGTTTATAACCTTGCAAGGTAGACCTAAACACACGGAGCGGTTGAAGGATCAGATGGCGACTAGAGAGGGGGGAGTGAATAGGAGCCGGTAAAAATTCTTCTCAAAGAACCCGGCCTATACCCTAGTCAAATCCCGGTCACACACAAGCGATGGATCGAATCACACACCAATCGCCAAGACAACGAGGTTATGGATCAACCTCTAGCCATAGGAACGATTCCTTGAAGCACACGCGGAAGCACGAAAGAAGGAAGGGAGGAATCGAACCAAGAAGCAAAGCACACAGCCTCTGGCGGACCGTCCGACCAGACAGGGCGGACCGTCCGCAATGGGCCGCGCGGACCGTCCGGCAGGGTACCGCGGACTGTCTGCACCCTTGCCGCGGACTATCCGGCCTGAGCTGCGGACCGTCCATTAAAGCGAACAGAACCTCCAGCAGCGGACCTCGAAAAATGGACCGTCCGCAGAGAGCACGCGGACTGTGCGCCAGGCACCCGCGGACCGTCCACCCGGTACACGCGGACCGTCCGAAACTTCGTCCAACCAAAACTCAAAGCCACGACGGATCGAAAGGAAAGGCGAGCAAGAACACGAAGAACACCCGATGAACAGCACCCGCGCGGACTGTCCGCCAACACCACGTGGACCGTCCGCCCCTCGCGGACAGAACAGAAAAACCCCCGACCTCGAAGGTCAACTCCCCCAAATCATCATCGGATTTCCCAAACGGTAGAAGCTGTGGAGACAAGGGTTTGGGGACTTGAAAAGCGTCACACAAGGATGCTATAGCCCAAAAATCTTGCCTCCTAACTCCCTAAAACACCGAGAATCGCGAATCCTTTGAGCACCACCAAAAGCTAGAGCACCGAACGAAAATCCTCGAATCGAAGTGGTTACCCGGCGTTTGAGGGCACAATATCAATCACAAAGATGCACGAGACATCCATCCATGTTTCCCACAAAGAAATCCGGGGAGAAACCCACTCCAATCCGCGGAATCACACCGAGAACAAAGGCACGAAAACAAGCACAAAAAGACCACGAAAAACACAACTCCGAATCTTCTATACAAACCAGGAAAGATTCACAAGGTCTAGCATGCCGCACTAGCATCCATCCCTCTCAACAAATCTCTCATGAAGCTCTCATGCTAGCCTAGAGAAAATGGAGAAGAAAATAGCTACGAAAATGAGAAATGGGAGGGGGAAAATGAAACCCTAAGTCGCGGAGAGAGAGAGCCATTCACACACCCTCATGGCTTATATATCGGGTCCCGCCGGAGTGGTAAATGACTCGACTACCCCTAACTTCACTACTGGCGATACAACCCACGCAGGGGCATTTAGGTAATGTTTGTGGGTCTTGCCATCGGACGGCCACGCCTTTGCCGCACCCCGCGTCCTCCCGACGCAAGCCATGCGATCCCGCCGCGTGTCCTCCGCTTCGAAGCTTCCCGACACGCCCGATCCCGTCTCCGTCGTGTTGGGCCCTCGGACTTGGTTTTGAGGCCCAAACCAAGAAACCGTCCTCCGATGGTTTTGTGGGCAAACCACCAAACCCCGCGTGCTCGGTCCGACCTCCCGCCAAACCACTTGACTCGACCGCCACCGTGCACCGGCTCGATTGTCCATGACTTCGTCTTGCTCGTGTCGCCACCATGTGGCCCGCACCCATTCCCGCTGTCCACCAGGTCCCTCGAACCGAGCCTACTTGTCTCTCCATCTCCCGGAGGCTCCTCAAGGCTGAAGACCTTTCGCGCCCGTTCTTCACCTGCAACAACACGAACTAGGCCGCAGCCTACACCTGCACACTAAGCCAAGAGTCAGTCCAACACCCGTTGTCAATCACTCATCACTAAGGAGCGGTCATCCACCGACCACCGGGGCGCTCCTGGTCCTCAATCTCCCCCTTGATGAGTGCATTGACAACACACAACGCGAAATGAAATTCAGAGAAAGAAAGAAAGGAAGAAGAAAGAAAAACAAAGAAGCTCAACTCATGACCAAAACCAAAGAAAGGTCACAAGCCAAGCAAAGCACAAACTCCACACTGAAAATAGCAAGAAAGCTCCCCCTGAACAAATGCAAGCTCCCCTGAACATGTGGATGCAAACTTTCGAATTTTTGCTCACCTCTTCTGAATTTTCATTAAGCTCACCTCTTCTCCCCTTTGTTGACAATGTATGAATCAAGGTGAAAATGCAGAAATGCAAAACAAAGCATATAAACATCTACATGAGCTTCTCAAATAAGCCAAATCTAGTGTCAAAGCCTAAAAAATGAGACAAAAATCACACATATGAATCATAGCATAGTCAAAGCATTGCCACAAGTAATATATGAAAATACAAGCATGTGACAAAGCAAAAATTTCAGTTTTAAGCAATTTTACCAAAAGAAGGCTCGCTTCACATGTAAAAGCCTATCCATGTCACACTTGAGCTACAAACATGCATACCATTCAGAGATCATACAAGGATATCAAATTCTCAACAAAAGATCATGGTAAACACCTATAAAGCAAAGCATGTCATGTCAAAGCTCATGAGCCATGTGTCCACTTCGGGGAGACTTCTCCACTGGTGAACATCGTGCAACATGTTTTGCACCCATATGTGAAAGATAGGACATTTTAAGCATAGACATGATGGATGGAGCATTTTTCAAGCATTACACACTTCTTGTCAAGATTAAATCATTTCATGGTACATGAAGTGCCTTTGCGGCAAAAAGAAGCTTATGCTCCTCCATGAATGCAACATAGGCTAAACATTTACAATGATATCGGCCTTTGGCCCAAATGCAAGAATCAGGCATCCAAGCACAACCTAAGCATAGAAAGCACATTTAGACCGAAACGTGACATGGATACACTACTACACATGAGTGAAGCACATTTCACCAAAAATTAGTCAAGATTAGCATTTATTTCAAAAAGGGCTATCTCACCACACATATATCTCAAATATTCCAAGAGCATAGCCTCACATCACCATTTCTCCACACATATGACCAATATCTCCCAAATAGCCAAAGAGACTCAAATAAGGCATATGAAAGAAGCTCATCATCCTAAAATGCAATATGACACAAATGCAACATGATATATGACAAGATGGCTATCCTACCATGGTTTGTACATCAAGCAAAACATGTATATACATCAAAGTAAAACATGGTATGATACATATGATACAAAAGAGGATCCCCTAAGAATCAACTAGAAAGGGCAACACACCCCAAGTTCCCCCCGCAAGCGCACGAATGTAGCTTGGTCGAGAGGCTTTGTGAAAATGTCTGCAAGCTGATCTTGGGTAGGGACATGGCTCAACACAATGGTTCCTTTTTCCACATTGTCCCTCAAGAAATGATACCTCACTTCTATGTGTTTGGTTCTGGAGTGAAGCACTGGATTTTTGGCTACGCTTATGGCACTGGTGCTATCACAAAGAAGTGGGATCTGGGTGCACTCCTCACCGAAGTCTCTCAAAGTGTATGAAATCCACAACAAACTCGGGAACAACAACTCGCGGCCGCAACATACTCCGCCTCGGTGGTAGACCGAGCTACACTAGACTCGCTTGCGGGAAGACCATGAAACCAACGAAGACCCAAGAAACCGGCAAGTACCGTAAGTAGACTTCCTCTCGACTCGACAACCAAAAAATCCGCATCGGATAAACCATGAAGAGAGAGAGTCGAGGAGGAAGAATACCAAAGGCCAAGACCAAAGGGCGATCGTAGGTACCTGAAGATCCTCTTGATGGCCTGTCGATGTGATGTCCTCTGCGAAGCTTGAAAACGAGCACACAAAAACACGTTGAACTGTATGTCTGGCCTCGTCGCCGTCAAGTAGAGGAGGGAGCCGATCATGCTCCGGTACTCTCGCTGGTCCACTGGTTCTCCATCCTCGTCTGCATCCAAAGTGGCCGTACTCCCCATGGGAGTCGACATCGGCTTCACATCTTGCATCTGGAACTTCCTCAGCATGTCTTTCGTGTACTTGATCTGGTGCACGAATGTTCCATCCTTCACTTGCTTGATCTGCAGCCTGAGAAAGTACTGCAACTCGCCCATCATGCTCATCTCGAACTCCCTGCTCATCTCATCTGCAAACTTTGCAACAAGGTTATGTGACGAGCCACCAAAGACAATATCATCCACGTATATCTGAACAATCAACAAGTCATTTCCATGCTTGAGGAGAAACAGGGTCCTATCCACGGTACCCATCACAAACCCTCTCGCTCAACGTAAAACCTCTCAATCTCCCATACCAAGCACGGGCGCCCGTTTCAACCCATACGAGCCCTTTTCAACCCGTATACCCTGTGTGGGTACAACTCGCTCTCAAACCCAGGTGGCTGCTTCACATACACCTCCTCCTCTATGACCCCATTCAGAAAAGCACTTCTTCACATCCATCTGAAACAACTTGAACCCTTTAGCCACGGCAAAGGCTAGAAGGATCCGAATTGCTTCAAGACGGGCCACAGGAGCAAAGGTCTCCTCATAGTCGATCCCCTCCTTCTGACTAAACCCCTGAGCAACAAGTCTGGACTTGTTCCTCACAACCATCCCATTCTCACCCTCTTTGTTCTTCCAAACCCACTTGGTTCCTATAGGATGGCAATTCGGAGGTGGTTCAACTAACTCCCACACCTGGTTCCTCTCAAAGTTTTCCAACTCCTCATGCATAGAATTGACCCAGTTTGCATCAGATAAAGCGTGTCCAATGTCCTTGGGCTCAAAGGTGGCAACAAATGCAGCATGAGCGAAATGAGAGGAATTCCTGGACTTTGACCGTGTAGTACGTTCGTTGATGTCCCCAATGATCTTCGATAGGGGATGCACTTCTTGAATCCGCCGGGGAGCCTCACGCCTCGAGACTACCTCCCCCTCAACTTCAGCTTCTCTCGCCTGGTCCTCTTGTCGCACCGTCGTTGTCCATGAAGTAGACGGTCCACGCTCTGTAATGGTCGTAGGGGAAGTAGTGGGTACACACTCGGCCTTCGTGCGCATGGTTCTCCTCATCATCATCTCCGCCTTCATCCTTCTCCTCTTCAAAGAGGTCCTCGGCCATCTCCTCTTCACCTGCACATTCAAAGCCAAGAGAGGTACATGGCATTGTCTCATCGAAGGTTACCTCGCAAGTCTCCATGATTTTGTTAGTCTCAAGGTTAAGCAACCTATAGGCTCTAGAGTGGTTAGCATATCCAAAGAAAATACCATCACTAGACCTAGCCTCAAACTTGTCAAGCTTTCCCTTCTTCAGAATAAAGCACTTGCAGCCAAAGACTCGAAAATGACTCACCTTGGGTGCCCGACCATGCATCAGCTCATAACATGTCTTCTTCTTGAAAGCTCGCAATAAAATCCTGTTAGAGACATGACAAGCCGCATTGACCGCCTCAGCCCAATACCTCCTAGGAGTCCTGTGCTCATCGAGCATCGTCCTAGCCATCTCACAAAGAGTCCAATTTTTCCTTTCCACGACTCCATTTTGAGGAGGCACAAAAGGGGTCGAATACTGATGTTCAAGACCTAGATCACGACAAAAAGCATCAAAACGAGAGTTCTTGAACTCTGAGCCATTATCACTGTGGATAGCTCGAATAGCATTCCCATGCCTCTCGTTTTCAACCTCACGATCAGATCTCGAACAAAACCAAATGTCTCACTCTTATCCTCCAAGAAAAACACCCAGGCATAGCGAGAGTAATCGTCCACCACAACAAGGACATACCACTTCCCACCCACCGAGCGAACTCGAGCTGGCCCAACAAGGTCCATGTGCAACAGCTCTGTCGGACGCTCGGTCATGACATCGGTCAGGGGTGGATGGGGAGTGGCTACCATCTTGCCATGCCTACACGGAGCACAAACCAAATCCTTCTCAAGCTTCAACCTCGGCAATCCTCGGACAAGGTCAAGACCACTCAAGCGGGAAACCAAATCAAAACTCAAGTGTCCCAACCGCCTATGCCATTTCCACAAATCAGAAGAAGGACCGGCCATCAAACAAATGCGAGCAGGACCCAAAGAACGAGAGAAATCAGCCCTGAAAATCTGACCCTCGGGGATGATCATACAGACAAGATCACCTCGAGAATCCAGCAAACGAGACTCGCCAGACTTGAAACGCACCTCAAAACCCTCATTAAGCAACTGAGAAACCGAAAGCAAATTGAAACCCAAAGACTTCACAAGAGCCACTCTCTTCAATGTTACCTTGTCACTCACATGCACAACACCCTCAGAAATCACCCTTCCTCATCCATTGTCCCCAAATGTGATGTACATCTTTTCCTTCACTGGGGTGAGGCTGGAGAACCACTTCTTATCTCCGGTCATGTGTCGAGAACACCCAGAGTCGATCTACCAAATGTCCTCCAAGCCTCCTGCCTGTAGTCAGAAACAAGAACGAGAATGAGCTAACGACTCGACACTGGGGTTAGCACAAAGAAAGTAGAACCAGTGTCGAGCCATCTGCTCAAAAGAGGGGTTAGCAAACATCATTCCCTTGCCACCAAGCTTCCCATGTCCCATGGAAGGAGTACGAGCACCACAAGGGGGAAAACGTGGTCCGTAGTTCCTCTGGAACCCAAAGCTGCGATCATCTCCCCTAAACCCGTATTGAGGACGAGTAGGGAGACGTCCAGCAAAGCCACCACGAGCCCGACCAAACCTCTCACCAGCACGCACACCATCATCTCTCCTCTCAAACCTCGCACCACCACCTCTCTGTGGGAACCTGCCAACACTCCTCACACTTCCCACACCCCGTGGAAGTGGCACTCTAGGCTCAGGAATACCATGAGACTGGCGATACATGTCCTGGTTTGCTTGCTCCCTAGCAAGCCTCTCATCCCTCTTCCTCTTGTAGCAAAACTCTGCTAGGTGTCTCTCCTTGCCACAATACTCACATCTGAAGGGGATGAGTTTTGGTTTTGGCTCTGGATTCTCACTAGGCTTCACACCCTTCTCACTCACAAACCTCACCGGTTTCTTGAAGTCATTTGTCTTAGGTGGGAATTTGGGTGGATCTTGGGTTGTGTCAAGCTTGTTGCAAAGGTGGTTGGGCTTTGGTGTGAAGGAGTTCTTGGGTGCTTTTGGAAGTGGGACTTGGATGTCTCCGATCACCTCAAACTCGGGGTTAGACTCAACACACTTCTCATACACACTCTCCCCACTGTTCTCTCCCACTTTCTCACCCAACTTCTCAAAACCCAAACCACGACCATCAGCTCTCTTGAACTCCTCAATCATGATTTTCAATTGAGGTTCCCCGCCCGTACAACCAACCCAACACCTTCCTCAAATAGTCATTCTCCTCATAGATGACATCCAAACGGGAAGTAAGTTAAAGATTGAGCAAAGTAACTTCATCACAGCTAGAGCATGCATTTGCAACAGGAGATTTCAAAGATGCTTCCAAAGAACTAATGGTAGAACGAGCATCAACAAGCTTAGCATGCATAGTAGGACATGATTTACAAGCACCAAGCAAAGTAGGTCTAGCCTTAAGCTCATCATACTCAGTCCTAAGAGCATCTAGTTTTGCCAAAGTGGAAGCATTCTTCTCATTAAGCAACTTGATCTCATTTAACCAAGCATCACACTCAAGACACTCAACATCATCAGGAGTAGTAGGAGCAAGTTTCAAAAAGTCATTCTCAAGTTTCAATTCAAGCAATTTGGACTCTAACTCTCCTACTTTCTCACTAGCATTCTCAAGTTGAGCCCTAAGATCTTTCCTCATCTTCTTAGCATCTCTCAACACACTATCACGGTTGTCAATCAAGCCATTCAACCTAGTGATCTCAGCAAGCAAAGAGTCGGGGTCACGATTTACCTCATCCTCCGAGTCGAGTTGTTGTCTTCCTTGTCGCTCTTCTTGTTGCTCGAGCTATGGGCCATGCCACAAAAGCCTTCAAGTGCCACACAGCTCAATCCACTGAGGTTCCGGCTTGCACTCTTCTTTCCCTTGTGCCTCCCGGCATCTTCATCTTCACTGCTTGAGCTTGACTGCGCGTCGCTTGAGCTTGAGTCGACGTCGCTTGCACCGGCCACCATGGCTCTTGCCTTGTCCTTCTTGTAGCCGCCCTTGCTCGGTCGCCGCTTCTCCTTGTCCTTGCTCTTGGACTTGCTGAAGTGCTTGCCCTTGGAGGAGTACTTGTCTTCACGCCTCAGGTGCACCTTGTACTCGCTCATCTTGTACTTGTTCTCCGCCGCTTCTGGGCACTCGGCGATGAAGTGGCCACGCTTGCCACACTTGTAGCACGTCCCTGAGCTCCGCCTTGCATTCCTCCGACTCTCGTGTAGTCGATCAAACCTTCTTGAGAGCAAGGCATAAGAGACATAAGAGAAGACAAGGAAAACTGTCGATAGGAAGGGTTAGCTTTGCTCTTTGATCCGCCCACAAGAGCAAGACTGTGGTCAGTCGAGCCCTCATGCTTGGATTGCAACTTCCTGTCAACCTCAGCCGACTTGAGCTTAGAAAAGAGGTCATCCAACTCAATAGTCAAATATTGCCCAAACTCCTTGATGGCCTCAACCTTAGCACCCCAAACATTTGGGTCCAAGACATGCAAGAGCTTCAAAGCCTGATCATGCTCGGTGTAAGGAAAGTCCTCAACATTAGCCTTCATGTTGTTCACGATGGCGGTGAACCTCTGAAACATCGCATCAATGTCCTCACCAGGAAGTTGAGTGAAGTTCTCATAGTGCATCCGGTAAGAGACAAAGAGGCGAGACTTCACATGGTTATCACCACCGTGAGCCACCAACAACTTCTCCCAAATTTGCCAAGCAAGATTCAAATGGCGAACACGCTCAAACTCAGGATCACACAAGCTCCGGACCAAGTGATCAACGGCTTTTGCATTAGCCTCATACTTGGCCTTAGCACTGGCATCGGTCACCATAAGAGTATGGATGTTGGCCGGAATAGCATAGGTCTTGTCAAGCACAATGAAATCCAACAGCTTCCCACAAAGAAAGATCATCATTCGGGCCGCCCACTTGTGGTAACCCTTGCCATCGAAGTGCGGCAGACCGCCTCGCTCAACGTACGCCATCTTAGGATTCGAGACTTGTCAAAGTCGCAAAGAATCCGGCACCAAGCTCTGATACCAATTGAAGGATCAGATGGCAACTAGAGGGGGGGGGAGTGAATAGGAGCTGGTAAAAATTCTTCTCAAAGAACCCGGCCTATACCCTAGTCAAATCCCAGTCACACACAAGCGATGGATCGAATCACACACCAATCGCCAAGACAACGAGGTTATGGATCAACCTCTAGCCTTAGGAACGATTCCTTGAAGCACATGCGGAAGCACGAAAGAAGGAAGGGAGGAATCGAACCAAGAAGCAAAGCACACAGCCTCTGGCGGACCGTCCGGCCAGACAGGGCGGACCGTCCGCAATGGGCCACGCGGACCGTCCGGCAGGGTACCGCGGACTGTCCGCCCCCTTGCCGCAGACTGTCCGGCCTGAGCCGCGGACCGTCTGTTAAAGCGAACAGAACCTCCAGTAGCGGAACTCGAAAAACGGACCGTCCGCGGGGAGCACGCGGACTGTCCGCCAGGCACCCGCAGACCGTCCGCCCGGTACACGCGGACCGTCCGAAACTTCGTCCAACCAAAACTCAAAGCCACAACGGATCGAAACGAAAGGCGAGCAAGAACACGAAGAACACCCGATGAACAGTACCCGCGCGGACTGTCCGCCGACACCACGCGGACCGTCCGCCCCTCGCGGATAGAACAGAAAAACACCCGACCTCGAAGGTCAACTCCCCCAAATCATCATCGGATTTCCCATATGGTAGAAGCTGTGGAGACAAGGGTTTGGGGACTAGAAAAGTGTCACACAAGGATGCTATAGCCCAAAAATCTTTCCTCCTAACTCCCTAAAACACCAGGAATCGCGAATCCTTTGAGCACCACCAAAAGCTAGAGCACCGAACGAAAATCCTCGAATCGAAGTGGTTACCCGGCGTTTGAGGGCACAATATCAATCACAAAGATGCACGAGACATCCATAGATGTTTCCCTCGAAGAAATCCGGGGAGAAACCCACTCAAATCCGCGGAATCACACCGAGAACAAAGGCACGAAAACAAGCACATAAAGACCACGAAAAACACAACTCTGAATCTTCTGTACAAACCAGGAAAGATTCACATGGTCTAGCATGCCGCCCTAGCATCCATCCCTCTCAACAAATCTCTCATGAAGCTCTCATGCTAGCCTAGAGAAAATGGAGAAGAAAATAGCTACGAAAATGAGAAATGGGAGGGGGAAAATGAAACCCTAAGTCGCGGAGAGAGAGAGCCATTCACACACCCTCATGGCTTATATATCGGGTTCCGCTAGAGTGGTAAATGACTCGACTACCCCTAACTTAACTACTGGCGATACAACCCACGCAGGGGCATTTAGGTAATGTTTGTGGGTCTTGCCATCGGACGGCCACGCCTTTGCCGCACCCCGCGTCCTCCCGACGCAAGCCATGCGATCCCGCCGCGTGTCCTCCGCTTCGAAGCTTCCCGACACGCCCGGATCCCGTCTCCGTCGTGTTGGGCCCTCGGACTTGGTTTTGAGGCCCAAACCAAGAAACCGTCCTCCGATGGTTTTGTGGGCAAACCACCAAACCCCACGTGCTCGGTCCGACCTCCCGCCAAACCACTTGACTTGACCGCCACCGTGCACCGGCTCGATTGTCCATGAGTTCGTCTTACTCGTGTCGCCACCATGTGGCCCGCACCCATTCCCGCTGTCCACCGGGTCCCTCGAACCGAGCCTACTTGTCTCTCCATCTCCCGGAGGCCCCTCAAGGCTGAAGACCTTTCGCGCCCGTTGTTCACCTGCAACAACACGAACTAGGCCGCAGCCTACACCTGCACAGTAAGCCAAGAGTCAGTCCAACACCCGTTGTCAATCACTCATCACTAAGGAGCGGTCATCCACCGACCACCGGGACGCTCCTGGTCCTCAGCGGTGGCCCAACAGAGCTGACACTGACCAAGCGGTTCCCAAAAATCCTCGGTTTGGGATCGAATCTTACAGTCCCGGGTACAAGGCTATCTGGCATGTCCCACCCAGTACACCCAGCCTCACACATGTACCCACCTCCCGGTTGCAAAGCGGTAGGTGATTACTCAAGAGTAGTAATAGTAAGTTCCTGCTCCATCTCATTAAGGTACTAGGCTTACCGGTCCCATTCCCGACAAGTGCTTAGTACGTTCAAAAGCTTAGCTCATGAAAGCCACTGGACCAGAGCCCAAATCCCATGCTCTTACCACATGAGCAATCCATTTATAAAGATCTTATGATTCCAGCATAAGAACCTATTCTCGCGAGTGACGAACATCACTCGACTTCTATCGGGTCCTATAGCATAGCAGCTATCGACCTAGCATACTAGTGATAGAGCATAGGTACCTAGGGATCATGCATCTAGGGTTTCGATTCAACTCCTGAAACGTAAATGCACAATCATAGAAAAAGATAATTGCATAATTTTTAAAATACGGGGTTAATGATCTGGGGCTTGCCTTCGCTGGCAAGGTTGGCCTTGGGCCCTTCTGGTCTTTGGTCCAGGTCTTGAGCTACGTCCACGTACTGTAGCTCTTCGTCAGCACCTTCGTCTCCTCCTTCCGGCACAAGCGTATATCTACCGTCGGGAAGATCTACACAAAGATGCAAATGCAAGATTTATTTGACGATTTTAATTTAATTAATTACAATCAACAAAAGACAACCATGGGGTGCATGTTTGACCACATTCACCTAGATAAGAAATACATTCAGCATACTCTTCCAAAGAGGAACAATATGCAGCTGTTTATTAATTATTCTTTTTGATAGTGACTATGTACATATATATGTAAATAATTTATTTTAATTTCACAAACAGCATTGGGTTGGTAACATTTAGCTTTTTAACATGATTTTCATCACACACAAGGTCATCTAAGGTGGGTTGGTGATGTTTCCCCTTTAATTGACTATTAAGCCTTAAATTGCTTCCATAGCTTTTATTCATAAATTAATTAATTAAAATTTAGTGGAAGTCTGCATTAGGCACTAATCACCTACAACAGGTCACTGAACACACATGCATGTTTAGGAAAGCCATGAATTTAATTATTTTGAAAATAACAAAAGCTAGCTAGTAAAACAAGGTAAATGCACACAAAAATAAATACTCGTCAAAATGATCCTAACTTTCTCACACATGTTATATGGTCCAAACAAACCTAGGGATGCAGCATTCACACCTAGAACTATTATGAATTTAGACTTATGCAATTATCAAGTAAAACAAGCATATTTCAAGAATAAATATTTCTGGCAACTATAAAATTGTGATTAATTCATCAGAGGTGCAATTTGGCACAACATGACAACATGCAGAAGTTGGTCACAAAAATCTAATTATTCTTAGCTACAAAAATCATTTGGACAGATTCTGCATAAATAGAAAGCAATTTTTATAAACTGATTTACAGCAGAACTTTGTGCAATTTTTGGTACAAGATCTAGTCGTGACATAACACACAACATATCCAAAAATTTGCTACAGAGGAATTGTAGATTTTGAGATACATCAGACCTAGGTTTTCACATATCTCTTTTTCATGCCAAAAATATTAGGAAACAGCTCAGTCAAGAATAACAACAGTTGTGGAGTTTTTCTCCTGGAGTCCAACAAAATTGGGTTTGTATTTTTCTGAATTTTCTACAATTTTCTACAGATTTTATAAGATTTAGCACCTTTACCTAGATCTAGAAGAGACAGTCTTACGAACAGGCCCTCGAAATTCGCAGACAGGCCCTCGGGACGGAAAATTAGATTGCAATTGGGTCCCTGGCGCCATGGCCGACGGAGGGAGCTCAATTCCGGCGAGGGGGAGGCTCGGCTCGGCCGAGAAAGGGCGGGGGAGTGGTGTAGGCTCACCTAGGGTTCCATTCCGTGGGTTGTTGGCGGCGGAGGAGCAACCGGTGGCGGTGCTCGGCGACGCCGGCGGACTGTGCTCGCAAGGAGCTTCTACTCCGGCGGGCTGGCAGGCAACGCTCCACAACAGGCAGCTCGGTAGGCTTCAACAAGGTTGTGGGGAGGTGGAGGAGCTGCTAGCAGGCTGCGGCGGCACGCGGAGGCAGGAGCTCGCCGTGGGGGCATCGATGGCGGACGACGACGTCGTGCGCACACGAGGACGGCCGGTAGCGGCTTTTATAGCCTGGGCGAGCAGGCTCGGCTTCAAGCCTTTGCAGCGAAGGAGGTACCCCGGGCTTCAATGCCCTAGTACGGCGGCCGGACATCGATGGGTGCGCTTGGCAGAGGGGGTCGCAGACGGACCGGTCGGTCCGGCGCGGTGCGTACGGAATGGCGCAGAGCACGAGGCATCTCGGGCGCGGGACATTGGGAAGGCGCGAGGCGGCCTTGGGAAGGCACGCGTGGGGCACGGACACCGAGGCGGCGGCGGCGCGCGCGGCGCGCGGGCGCACTCCGGCTCGAAACCATGTCAATGTGCCTCAGTTTGACTGTGTTTTTCTCAAAAATTTTCAACTGAAGTGCACTGAGTGATGGATAGGAAAGTTGTAGATCTCACTACCCTCTACAACTATTACAAAGGCTGTATAATGTTTTTCTCAACAGATTTTGCACAATCTGCTGCCAAACTTTGAATGTCGCCATGTCTCGGTGAACAGGAGCTGCTGGCAGTTGACCACGTTTTTCATCCTTTTCCAATCAAAATTTGAAATGCCATTCTACATGAACGTTGTGTTCTTCGACAAATTGGACAACTTTCATATTGGAAGATTTTGAAGTGTTTAGGTGAAATTTGGAGAACGCGGCAAAAGTTCCGGAAGACATTCACTGACGTCAGGGTTTAAGCGGGGTTTGACCGTGCCTTTGACCAAGGGTTGACTACAAGGGTGTGTTGACTTGGTCAAGGGGTTCAATAGGGTTTGTTGGCGAGGTTTTCGAGGTGATGACCCACGTTGACCAAGGTTTGACCAATGTCAGCAGGTTTGACTCAGCTGATTCGGTCATTAGCGTTGATGACGCTAATTAAAAACCTGGGGTGTCATAGGGAAACTTTTAGATACACGTAATCTCCCACTTCAAAATGTTGGGGTATCATTCCCTTATCATGGTAACTCTTTTGCCTCATCTGAGCCATCTTCAAATTCTCCCTTATCACTTGCACTTTTGCTTCAGCATCTTTAACTAAATCCGGACCAAAGAGTGTCATTTCTCCGGTTTCCGACCAGTTCAACGGAGTGCGACATCTTCGTCCGTAAGGAGCATCGAACGGTGCCATCTTCAAACTAGCTTGATAACTATTGTTGTAGGAGAATTCTGCCACGGACAAATACTTGTCCCAACTCTTATCAAACTGTAAGATGCTTGCTCGTAGCATGTCTTCCAAAATCTGATTTATCCTTTCCGTCTGACCATCGGTCTGCGGATGATAACTGGTGTTAACACCAAAATTTGGTAAGGTAAGGAGTCTGACCTGTGGGTCCAACTCGGTGAGAAATCCGTCCGGTAGAAGGAAGGCTTCTTCAGATGAATTCAGCAAAAGAGTCCGCGGTCAGCAATTCGCTTCTGTTCGGCAAGGAAACTGTTATGCTGATATTGCGGGATTGCGTGGTGACGTGGGCCGAGCGGAATGGACGAATGGATGGATAGGCGATCGCGTTTAGAGATAAATTAGGTATCAAATCCATTCGAAGTCATGCTGTGACAGAGTATAAATATGGACCATGAATGTATGTAATTGATATTCGAAACATTCTCAATACAAACCGACTTTACGCCAAACCCTTGAGTCCTTTGTCGTGTCGTCGAGTTCTTCGAGAGGGTTCATCGATCCGTCGACCTCCGTAAGTACCGGCAACCTTGTATCATGTCTAGTATCATGCGGTGGATTTAGATCTGATGCAAGTAGTCTTGTTACCATGCTTAGTGTCATGCGGTAGATTCAAGCTTGGTTCAAGAGGGTTTCTTGTTAGATCATGAGCCACGCGGTAGGCTAAGATCTAGCTTGAAGCTAGTTATCAGCTCTATTGGTTTTGGGCAAGATCCAATAGATTCATTAAGTTACCCCGTGTTACTTTGAGTTTTTACTTTATGTTTAAATTCATGTAACACTTCTTTGCCCAATCTAGATTGTTTTGAATCGGCTTTGTCTCTTTTGATGATCCTTATGCGACTCAAGTTCGTACCCATGGTTTAAATAGCACGTGGATCACATGTTCTCTAATAGCCGAAACCAAAACGATCTAGGTTGTTACATGTTGCGGGTTCAAGCTTGCCAAATCTTGTATAAATCTTGAAAGAACTGAGTATCACGCGGTAGATGCAGGTTTTTGGGTTGTTTTGGAGCTAGTCATCCGGTGGATTAGATTTATTCAATCTGATAGATTTATCTTATTTGGTAATGCTCGTTCCTTCTTCATGGACCCCGATTCAAATTGCTCGCCCGTATTCGGTTATGCTTTCACTAGTGAAACGTGTTTATAAGTTATGCTTTAAATATTGTATGCTTTTAGCTTTCCATATTTAGATTGTATCATGCGGTGGATAGATCTATTTGTAGACGGTGGTATGATTTCAAACAAGTTGTATCATGCGGTGGATAGATTTGTTTGGTATCATGCTTGACGGGTTTAAAAGTACCTAGACATGCGGTAGACTAGTGCTTTGGACCTATGCATGCTTGTTTATTACATATTTATGATCATGCTTTACTTCATTTATCGTTTAATATTATTTATGCACGAGGATCGATCATGGCTTTGTGCACATGCAATTTTATCCAAATAGAGATCGATCTGACGTCATGCTTACATCATCTATTCGGCTATGTTCTTTTACACTTTAAAGCTCCCGAATGGTTTCTAGTTTGCTGGCAGATAGCTTCTTATAGCTATATGTCATCTCACTTGGCTTTATAGCCGTAAATATGGAACTGTCTGGTACCACCCGGCAATTTCCAAGTTTTGGAATTTAACTACTTTGTCTTTTGTTAATTTTCAGGGAAAATTGACTGGCATGTCTTGGAATCTCCTCGCGTGTGAAGCTAGCTTGTTCGGCTTGCTGTGTGCTTGGCGTAGGGTGCAGGTTTTACGTCAACACACTTTTTGGCATGCCCGGTGGGACAAATAGCCGAAAATCAAGATGCCTGAAATCAGTGACATCATGGACGTCGCCATCGAGGATCTCTCTCCAGAACAGTTGCAACAGCTGAAGGATGCTACGGATCAGTTCCAACAAAAATGCTTGATGTCATTTAAAAAGAACAGGAGTGGCGTCCCATACCTCAAAAATGAGATGCCCAGGGTTCTACTGTCAGGAGATTCTAACGCCACGACTCTGCAAGAAAAGGAGGAGTGCATGCAAGCGTTTCGGGATGCTGCGGAAGACGTGCTAAGCAGGCATCATAGAGCTTTCCTGGGTGTGTTCAAGCAGATGATGGTGGCTGTCTTCGGCCCGGTCATGTAGCAAGTATTCAGTCGAGCACCCCTTCAGGGAGGCAGCGTGGAGATTGGAGAGTCCGGTTCTCGGCCCGCCATTGCGAAGCCGGCCACCCGGCCTCCTCCGCAGCGTTGGAAGCCAAGCCGTCCGGCCTCCTCCACAAGGCGCCGGAGGTCAACCGGTTCAACCCCCTCTCCGCAGCCGCGCAGAGGGCGGCCCGGTCCGGCCACCTCCACAGGGCGGCACAGGTCAACCGATGCAACAGCCGAACCCATATCAGCCCACATATGGGGAACTGTCATTCGGCTCGTCTGGAGTTCCACTTACTTTCGCCTACAAGATTGCCCCGGCTAGCAACAGATTGCAGAAGAATTTGTACGGTGGAGACTACCACGAAGTGATGAACTATGGTGCCATTGATGCTCTCCTGAATCCGGGCTACGGCCTAACTACAGGCGTACAGGAGGACGATATCCTGGTTCAGAAGATGGCCGATATGATGCAGAATCAATTCGGCCTCAAACCTAAAATGCAGGGACCTGCCTACATGCCTCCTTTCCCGGAGTGGTATTACAAAGTCATCCTGCCACCAAGGTAAAACCTCCGACGAAATTTACAAAGTTTTCCGGGCAGGATGACACGAGCACGGTGGAGCACATTGCTCGCTATCTGATGCAGCTTGGAGAGGCCTCATCTGAAGAGGCGTTCAGGGTCAGGTATTTCCCCATGTCACTGACGGGCCCAGCGTTCCAGTGGTTCACATCTTTGCCTCCCCAATCAGTTAGCACATGGAGGGAGCTGGAGCGAAAATTCCACGCTCATTACTTCAGCGGTAGCACGGAAAAGAAGCTCATCGATCTCACCACTCTGAAGCAGAGACACAATGAGACGCCCTTGGAGTTCCTCAGGAGGTTCAGGGAAGTCAAAGGCATGTGTTTCTCGTTGAATCTGCCAGACGATCAGTTGGCCGACATGGCTATTGCAGGGATGCTGCCGGCCGTACGGGAAAAGCTGTTTGGTATGGAGTTTGATAACCTGGGTCAACTGTCCCAAAAGCTATCATTGATGAGCAACCAGGCCTACGGGTTTAATAAAGACACCAGGTTCAACAAGCAGCACGATATAGCTGATATCTACAATCAGTTCCTGGAGAAGGCCGATCAAATGGAAGACTCTGACGATGATCAGGAGGTGGCTGCTGCTGAGATCATGTGGGGGAAGGAGCCATTGACCATGAATCGGCCGGATCAAGCAGACCAAAGGCACATACGACTTTGACGTCACTAAAGCTGATAAGTGTTTGACTTCCTGGTGAAGGAAGGCCGAATCAAATTGCCTGAGGGGCATTCCATGCTTCGGCCTGATGGAGTAAAAGAGAAACATTACTGCGGCTTTCATGACAGGAATTCTCACTCCATCAACGACTGCAAGGTCTTCAGGATGAGGATCCAGAAGGCTATCCAGGAGGGTCATCTCAAGTTTGACAACAAGATGAAACTGGACGGCCACCCTTTTCCCGAGAACATGATAAGCTTTTCTGTCAACATGGTGACTGCCGAGGAAAAGGGCAAGATTAAAGTCTTGACTTCAGCTAGGGCAAGGCAAGATGGAGCAGTAGACCCAGAACGACAAGTGACCATGGAGCAGGTTCACGGAGAAGCCCCTCGCGTTCTCAAGAGCCATGTCGAGATTGGGGAGTCGTCCAGGGCCAAACCCAGGGTCACTACGTGCATCCTCCTCAACAAGTGGCAGCGCCAGCTAGAGAAAGAGTGCTACCAGAAATGAAAGCACGAGGAGGAGAGATGCAGGGCCGAGGAAGAAGCGCGCAAGAGAGATTTGGAGCAGTACACGCGCGAGCAGGAGCGCGCACATTGGGGGTGCGCATTCTTCAGGCACTGCTGGAACGAAGGATTGAAGCTTCCTACACTGAGAAACTGCCCTCAGTGCAGCGACAGATACTTTGAGTATAGGCAGGAAACTTCCAATCGCCGATCCGTCCATGAAAGAATTGGAAGGATACATCCCAGTGACGGTCGGCATCAAAAAATTGAAATCATTGATCACCCCAGGAAGAGGCAAGCTGATCTGAGGTGGGCTGATCAGGAAGAAGACGAGGATGAGTACGTCTGGCAAAAGGGACAATGGTGCCCGCCTGGTTTGAGAAAGAGTCAGAAAAAGAGGGTTCAGCGCTTGAGGAACCGCGAATTGAGGCAGGCGGGGATCCAGAAGAGACAGATGTGGCGTCCAAAGGACAAACCTGAAGGATCAAATCGTTCAGCTCCGGCATGTATGGTATATTTTCTGCTGAATGAGTTTATGGCTCCTGCTAATCAAGTTGTGCAGGAAGAAACGTCCCTGGATGTCAATGACGATGAACAACTTGGGGGACTGATGGCGCAACTGGTGCTAGCCAAGCAAGCCACCTTCGACAAACTGGCCAAAAATCGACACATGAGGCCGCTGTACTTGAAAGGATACGTCAATGGCAAGCCATTGACCAAGATGTTTGTCGACGGTGGAGCGGCAGTCAACGTTATGCCATACACCACTTTCAGGAAACTTGGCATGGGCCCTGGAGACTTGACGCTAACGAGTATAATCCTGAACGATTTCGCTAGAAATCCTTCAGATACCAAGGGATGCGTCCACGTGGATCTGATGATTGGGTCCAAGACATTGCTCACAACCTTCTTTGTCATTGAAGGTAAAGGAGCCTACAGCCTACTGCTTGGGCGGGACTGGATTCACGCCAATTGCTGCATACCATCTACCATGCATCAACAGCTTATTCAATGGGTAGATGACAATATTGAGGTGGTCCAAGCAGATGACTCCGTGAGCGTCGCAAATATGGAACCAGCTTTCTGGGAATATCAGGGTATTGATTGTTTCTCAGGAAAAGACTGGGGAGAAGGTCCTGTTGAGCTCGTCGGCGGCGATCGACAGGCCGATTCAAGCAGTCGGCTCTTATAGCAATTTTTAATGGATAATCCCGTTGATGGAACTGATGGCAAGTTGGGGCGAGGATTCATGTCGGCCGACAAGTTGGAAGAAGTTGACATTGGAAACGGTGACAAGCCAAGGCCGACGTTCATCAGCGCAAACTTGGGGTCAGATTTCAGGGAGGAGTTGATTAAACTGTTAAAGGAATATAAAGATTGCTTCGCTTGGGATTATTCGGAGGTGCCTGGTTTGGATCGTTCCATCGTAGAGCATCGGTTGCCAATCAAATATGGTTTTAAACCATATAAGCAACCTCCCGGGAAAATCTACAAAGACGAAGTATTGGCCAATGTGAAGAAAGAAGTTGAAAGATTGCTTGATGCAAACTTCGTTCGGCCATGCAGATACGCAGAGTGGATCTCTAGTATTGTCCCTGTCTACAAAAAGAATGGAAAGATGAGGGTCAGGGATTTGAACAGAGCTACTCCTATGGATGGTTGCCCCATGCCTGTTGCCGATTTGTTGGTTGATGCCGCTGCTGGACACAAAGTTATCAGTTTCATGGATGGTAATGCGGGATACAACCAAATCTTTATGGCAATAGAAGATATATCAAAGACAGCCTTCAATGTCCTGGTCATATAGGCCTGTTTGAATGGATAGTCATGACATTTGGGTTGAAAAATGCCGGTGCAACTTGCCAGCGGGCCATGAATTACATCTTTCACGAGCTGATCGGCAAGATTGTCGAAATTTACATCGATGATGTCGTGATCAAGTCTTTGAATCATGACACGCACTTGGAGGATGTGAAGAGAACCTTGGAATGCACCCGAAAGCATGGTTTGAAGATGAATCCAAACAAATGTGCTTTTGGAGTATCAGCTGGGGAGTTCTTGGGATTCCTGGTACATGAAGGGGGGATTGAAGTTGGCAAGAAAAGCATGAAGGCTATTGATGAAGTTGTCCCTCCAACCAATCTCAAGGAATTGCAATCACTGCTCGGCAAGGTCAATTTTGTGAGGAGATTCATTTCAAATCTGTCGCAAAAGGTTTTGCCATTTTCTCCATTGCTGTAGCTTAAGAAAGATCAGAAGTTTATGTGGGGTGACGAACAACAAAAGGCTTTTGACGAGATCAAACAATATATGAAGGAACCACCAGTACTGGTCCCTTCACAGTTGGATAAGCCTTTCAAGTTGTACGTGGCGGCCGATACCCAAACCATTGGATCGGCCCTTATTCAAGAATTCGAAGGAAAGGAGCGGGTAGTAGCGTATCTTAGCAAAATTACTTGATCCCGAGACCAGGTATTCGGCTGCAGAGAAACTGTGCCTGTGTGTGCACTACTTGTGTACAAAATTTCGGCACTACTTGTTGAATGCCGAATGCATTGTATACTCCAAATTTGATGTAATAAAACATATGTTATCTATGCCAATTTTGAATGGAAGGATTGGCAAGTGGATCTTGGCTTTATCAGAGTTTGAATTGAAGTTCGAATCGGCAAAAGCTATAAAAGGTCAGATCATTGCCGATTTTATAACTGAACATCGTGATCCATCGATTGATTTGCTTGAAATTACTCCTTGGGCTTTGTTTTTTGATGGATCGTCATGTGGTAAAGGTGGAGGAGTAGGGATTCTATTAATTTCACCCAGGGGTGAGATGTTTGAGTTTGCTATCCCTATTCAGCCCACTGTTACAAACAATCAGGCTGAGTACGAGGCATTGCTTCAGGGGCTTCAATATTTGAGAGAAGCCGGGGCTGTTTCAGTTGAGGTTTATGGAGATTCAGAGTTGGTTATAAAGCAATTGAACGGCCAATACGAATGTAAAAGTGATGCGCTGAGGAGTTACTACGAAGAATGCAGGGAAATCTTGAAAAGTTTCCAGTTGGTAATTCTACAACATATTCCTAGAGAACACAATGAAGAAGCAAACAGGTTGGCTCAAAGTGCTTCCGGTTATAAAGGAAGTCAAGAAGCGTTTTCCACAGGGATATGTGCGCTGGGAATGGATCTTGCAGAGGATGATTGGAGAAAAGAGATCGTTGATTATTTGAAAGATCCATCCCGAAAAGTCTCTAGGAAACTCAGGTACAAAGCCATAAAATTTGTTCTTCTGGATGATAGTCTATTTTACAAATCGTTAGATGGGGTATTGCTGCGATGCCTGGGTCCAGAAGAAGCAAAAAGGATGATGAGTGAAGTACATGATGGAATATGTGGAGCATACCAATCGGCCTATCGTATGAAATGGGTTATCAGGCAAGCTGGATGTTTTTGGCCGACGATATTGGAGGACTGCTTTGAGTATTACTAGGGATGTCAAGATTTTCAGAGGTTTGGAAATATTCAGAGAGTTCCTGCATCAGCATTAAATCCCATTATCAAGCCATGGCCATTCAGGGGCTGGGGTATAGACCTGATTGGCCAGATTAATCCACCATCGAGCAAGGGGCATAAGTTTGTGCTTTTGGCAACAGATTACTTTACCAAATGGGTTGAGGCAATTCCACCGAAGAAGGTAACATCAGAAAACATGGTCGAGTTTGTTAAAGAACATATTATCTATCGGTTTGGAATCCCTCAAACGATCACAACTAGTCAAGGAGCCCAGTTTGTGTCCTTAGAGTTCAGAGAGTTTGCCGAAAGCATGGGGATCAAATTGTTCAATTCTTCTCCCTATTATGCCCAAGCTAATGGTCAGGCAGAGGCTTCTAATAAGATCATGATCAAGCTTATACAAAAGAAGATCGACCAGAAGCCAAGGAGGTGGCATTCGGTACTTAGTGAAGCTTTATGGGCTTACCGAATGCCCCCTCATGGAGCTACAAAAACATCTCCTTACGAATTGGTTTATGGGGACCATGCGGTTTTACCTTGGGAAGTACAATCAGATTCTAGGAGAGTGGTTTTGCAAAAGGACTTGAGCTCCAAATATTACAGTGGCTTAATGATAGACAAACTAGAGGACTTGCACATGATCCGTCTTAGGGCCCTGGAAAACATTGAAAAGAACAAGTTGCGGGTTGCCAAAAATATTACAACAAGAAAGTAAAAGTTAGGCAATTTGCAGAAGGGGATTTGGTTTGGAAAGCTTTACTGCCGATTGGAACCAAATAGAGTGAATTCGGCAAATGGTCCCCTAACTGGGAAGGACCCTTTCGGGTGGTCAGATGCGTGCCCGGTAATGTCTACATGTTGAAAACTTTACTAGGAGAAGAATTTTCTGTCGCAATAAATGGAAGATATTTGAAGAAGTATTATCCTAGTATTGAAATCGATCGCTGACCACAAGCATTGGGGTTACATGCATCTGATACAGAAATAGCCGGCGCTCAAGAATGAAGACGCCTTCAGAATAAAAATCCCCAAACAGAGGGAATGTCCAATACTTAGATGTATTGCCCTTAGCACAAAACTACGTTGCAAATGCTTCTTGCAGGTTTACATCTAACAACCCTGGTGATCAGGACTACGAGGGGGTGGAAAGCAGAAGGCCTGGCGTAAGAAGCGAAAGTATGATTCAATCTTTTCTTTGCTTCTTCAGCTGCTCCCTCTTTAGTTGTTCCAGGACCACCATGACGGCAACTTGCAAGCCGTGGGGATGACCATGGTTTGCTGCCTCCGCCAAGCTGTCCCAAGCCGCTTTCAGGTTATTGTACCTATCAGAGACGTCTGGGACAGAGGAGTAGTTAGGGGCAGAGATCCAGGTGTGAGCACGGAGTCAAGAAGAAGTTGAAGATATTTACCTCCTACTAGTGCCTCCAAAGCCATGCGACGCTCGCGTTCGGCCTGGCAACGAGCGGTGATGTCCCGGAGGTCGTGCTCCAGGTGCAGAACGCGGCGGCGCAGTTGATGGCTGATTCTCTGCTCGGGCGTAGCATCCTCTGCTTCAAGAGAAGAATCAGAGGAGATGTACTCAGGCATGTCCTCGGTCCCAATGATTTCCTCAGGGAGCAGATCGAGGCTAAAAGAGAAAACGAAGAAGAGGTAAAGTGCGAGATCACACGAGGAAACAAGAAGCAAGTCAAAGGAAAACTCACTCTTGAATCGTGCGTTTCTTTGGGGCGCTGTCCTTCTTGGGTTGCTTGCCCTTGTCCATGGCTTTGGGGTTTTCTTTTCTTGAGCAGGGGAGAAGATGAGAAGTGATGGATGATTGTGCGAGTGGATTTGCAGGGCATCTCAGCAGGCTATTTTATTGACTGAGAGAGTGCATTGGGAGTGATGACTGGCTGGCGTGCATTATTGGAATACCAAGCGGCAGGGTTTCCTCCCGAATGCGAAGGGTTTTCATTTGAACAGTGCTTACGGATTGCCGAGTCAAGGATTTTCTGCGGGTATTGCACCAAGGGGCATCTATTTTCGCGTGTTCGGCTCAAGCGAGTTCCCGAATACATTTAAAAAAATAAGATTCACGGATGCAAACACAGAGGAATCATCGCAATACAAGCACGAGAATTAAAAGTTCTTTATTTATTGCCGATAATCAAACATCCCTAGTACAATCTAATCGAAGAGCCTGTTTAGCACAGACTGGGGATGAGTGAGTTCGACAATGGCGTCGCCGTGGCCGTCGAGGCGCTCCAAGATGACCTCGATCTCGTCGATGTCTTCTGGTGCGCCGCCCTGAAAGACGCGCGGCCTGGTGGAGTAGTCGACGCCGGTGTGCGTCGCCATGGCGGCCAGGCCCAAGGTAGTGCCCAGGCGGATGCCGTGAATTGCCACCTCGTCCACACGGTTTTCCACCGCGGCGAGGCGCTCTGCCGGTGTGTCTCCGCGGGCGTTCACCTTGTCAGCCAATTGCTCCACCAGCATTTTCAGCTGGTTGAGCTTAGCGTCGCGGGCTGCAAAGTACAAGGTGATGGCGATTAGTATCAGGAGCCAGATTGGATTCGGGAGCAGTTTCAAGGCCGTACCATCGATGGTCGCCAGCAGCTGCTTGCGCTGGTCCTCCCACTTTAGTTCGGCTATACCAGCCTTCTTGGAGACGTCTTCCAGCTCGTGCTGGGCCACCTCAAGTTCCGCCTTGAAGCGGAGAGCGTCAGGTTCCCCGTAGGGAACGGGGGAGTAATGATCTGACTCCGACGAGTCATCCGGCAGAGGTTGACTGGCCGGCGCGGGAGATGGGTTCCATTGAACAAGCCTGGAACAAACAGGATCGTCAGAAAGCAAAGGGGAATCTCAGGCAAGTAATGAGGAAAAGATGGCGATCATTGCCTCCGACGCGAACTGGCGTGGCTCCCTTCTGCCTCGTCGGCGGCGCGACGCCTGTTGTTGCTCCCCGCCATTGGTTTTTGGGGCTAAGTTGGCGATTGGGAAGAAAAGCTTGAGGTTGGTGAAGATTTGAAGATTAAAGGCTTGGTAAAGAACTGGGGGCACCTACGGTTTTCATTTATAGGCCTGGTGAAGTAGATCGTGGCCTCAGGTCGTGGCCTTGGATCGTGGCCCGTATCCCAAGAAACTTGGAAGGTGGAGAGGTTTCCTTGACCAATCCGCCATCGGGTCGTTTGGAGTTCAAGGCTGAGTCGTATTCGATTGACTGGCTCGGCTAAGTTGAAGTTAAGGTGCCATTCGGGTATGGCACTATTTGGCTACTGGTTACCAAATTGGTCGTTCAACGTTGCAAAGAAAGGGAAAATAAATTTATAGAAGTAAATGTTGCAAGAACGGTCAGTTTGGTTACACATTGATTGGCACAGCTAGATGTTCAAGTATTTTGCAATTACATCGGAGGCATTTGATACTGTTTGGTGAATATCCTCCATCCGCTCCTGGTAGTCTTTCTGGGCGTTGGACAAGATGGTGAGTTCTGCATCACAGTGATTCACCTCAGCTATGGCCGATGCTGCTTCCTCTTGGATCTTCTCTATCAGTCCGGGAAGTTCGGCTATCTTCTTGTCATCATCTTCTATTTCCGCTGATAGGCTTTTCAGCTCTGCCTCCAGTGCGGCCTTACTGGCGATTTTCAATTCACGAGCAGCTTGCAGAGTGGTCAATGTCCCCTTATGATTCTCAGTTTGAATTTGTGCTCCTTTCACAGCTTGTTCGGCTTTAGCTTTCTTTTGTTCAACAGCTGGTCGGGAAGATACATTTCTCAGAGCTCGTCTTATGGCCACGTAATGAACATCCAAACCAGAGATGGGTTCAAGTGAGGTCTTGATGTCCTCAGGGTGTTCTTGGCTGATGGGTCCAAGCATTTCCTCGAAATAATCGAGATCTCTGATTTGATCTCGAGCGTCTCTCTGCAGCCAGGCAAAAATTCCCTTGAGCCTTTCTTGTATTTCCTCTGACAAGGCTTGAGTCCCTCCTTCTCTTGTCTCGGCAGTAGGATTATTCTCCACTAATGGGCTTGATGATGACGGAGCTTGATCCTGAAAGAGTAACATTGCCGAGTCAGGAGTATTCGAAAATAAAGAAGATAACAGAGTTAAGTGCAAATGTTTACCTCATGCCTGACTTCCTGAACTGGAACAAGGTTTTGTTCAGTTTCAGGGGCGGTTTCTGGAGCCACTAGTGAAGGAGGGGTTCTTGGCAAAGCTGAGGCTTCTGTGTGAGAGGGTGCTGGTGCAGTCTCTAGTAACTCTAAAGTTTCTGGCTGGAGAGGAGATAGAGATACCTCTGCTAAGGTTGGGGTTTCTGCCTGGCCAATAGGGGATTGAACCCTTGAAGGATTTGAAGACTCTGGTTGGATGGGAAAGTTCATCTCTGGTGAGGTTGGTGTCTCTGTCTGAACAGGGGGTGTTTGAGTCCCTGATGAAGATGAAATCTCTATTTGGGCAGGTGGTTCAGCCCTTGGTGGGCTTATATGTTGAGGAACAGGGATATCCACAGGATGATCTATCAGTGTTCCTCCAGCCCACGATTGGGGGCAAAGGCCAGTTCTTGAAGGCATCCTGCCACAGGGAAGGCTTAGTTAAAGCCGCTTTGAAGGGGATTCTTTGGGATTTGGCTGCTATGAATTCGTGAGGATCAGAAACTCCCACAGGACCGAGGAAATAAGACGTCGAATTGACCTCGGTACGAATTAAAAGCTCAGTGGAAAGCTCCTGCTGGGGGAAGGCGGAGAAGAAATCTCATGTAAAAATCGAAAAGTTAAGTGCCGAATGAAGCTTATGGAGGAGGAATTTACCTGAGCAGCTTGATTTCGACCTGCCATTGAGGATTTGAGCTCGGGAAAAAGTGATCTAGGGTTTGGATCTAGACGAAGATTCCGGCGGATTGCGAAGAGAGAGAATAGGTGTTGAACAGATTCAATTTGAAGACGTTAGTGGCTGGAGTCAATTCCGGAATAAAATCACTTTTATCCCGTAATTGAAGGGGCATATGTTAACACCAAAATTTGGTAAGGTAAGGAGTCTGACCTGTGGGTCCAACTCGGTGAGAAATCCGTCCGGTAGAAGGAAGGCTTCTTCAGATGAATTCAGCAAAAGAGTCCGCGGTCAGCAATTCGCTTCGTTCGGCAAGGAAACCGTTATGCCGATATTGCGGGATTGCGTGGTGACGTGGGCCGAGCGGAATGGACGAATGGATGGATAGGCGATCGCGTTTAGAGATAAATTAGGTATCAAATCCATTCGAAGTCATGTCGTGACAGAGTATAAATATGGACCATGAATGTATGTAATTGATATTCGAAACATTCTCAATACAAACCGACTTTACGCCAAACCCTTGAGTCCTTTGTCGTGTCGTCGAGTTCTTCGAGAGGGTTCATCGATCCGTCGACCTCCGTAAGTACCGGCAACCTTGTATCATGTCTAGTATCATGCGGTGGATTTAGATCTGATGCAAGTAGTCTTGTTACCATGCTTAGTGTCATGCGGTAGATTCAAGCTTGGTTCAAGAGGGTTTCTTGTTAGATCATGAGCCACGCGGTAGGCTAAGATCTAGCTTGAAGCTAGTTATCAGCTCTATTGGTTTTGGGCAAGATCCAATAGATTCATTAAGTTACCCCGTGTTACTTTGAGTTTTTACTTTATGTTTAAATTCATGTAACACTTCTTTGCCCAATCTAGATTGTTTTGAATCGGCTTTGTCTCTTTTGATGATCCTTATGCGACTCAAGTTCGTACCCATGGTTTAAATAGCACGTGGATCACATGTTCTCTAATAGCCGAAACCAAATCGATCTAGGTTGTTACATGTTGCGGGTTCAAGCTTGCCAAATGTTGTATAAATCTTGAAAGAACTGAGTATCACGCGGTAGATGCAGGTTTTTGGGTTGTTTTGGAGCTAGTCATCCGGTGGATTAGATTTATTCAATCTGATAGATTTATCTTATTTGGTAATGCTCGTTCCTTCTTCATGGACCCCGATTCGGCTATTCAGCCGTATTCGGTTATGCTTTCACTAGTGAAACGTGTTTATAAGTTATGCTTTAAATATTGTATGCTTTTAGCTTTCCATATTTAGATTGTATCATGCGGTGGATAGATCTATTTGTGGACGGTGGTATGATTTCAAACAAGTTGTATCATGCGGTGGATAGATTTGTTTGGTATCATGCTTGACGGGTTTAAAAGTACCTAGACATGCGGTAGACTAGTGCTTTGGACCTATGCATGCTTGTTTATTACATATTTATGATCATGCTTTACTTCATTTATCGTTTAATATTATTTATGCACGAGGATCGATCATGGCTTTGTGCACATGCAATTTTATCCAAATAGAGATCGATCTGACGTCATGCTTACATCATCTATTCGGCTATGTTCTTTTACACTTTAAAGCTCCCGAATGGTTTCTAGTTTGCTGGCAGATAGCTTCTTATAGCTATATGTCATCTCACTTGGCTTTATGAGGACCATGTGTGGTTCGAGGACCGGTGGATGGTCGCTTCCTTGTGTGATGAGTGATTGACAACGTTGTGTGGACTGATTCTTGGCTAAGTATTGCGGTGTGCGGGTTGCGGCCCGACTCGTGTTGGTGCGGTGAAGAACAAGCGCGAAAGGTCGTTGCGGTGAGGCCTCCGTGTGTGGAGAAGACAAGTAGGCTTTGTTCGAGGGACCCGGTGGCCGCCGAGGTCAAGTGCGGACCGCATGGTGGCATGAACAAGAAGATGAAGTCGTGGACGGTTTCTTGGTAGAGCCTCAAAACCAAGGTCGAGCCGGGACTACGTGGGAGCCGAGTCATGAGTGGAGATTGGCGGAGGCTACACCAAGTTCGCGGGGTTTGCGGTGGTTCACCGTAAAACCACCGGGTTACCTCGGTTGAGCCACAAAACCGAGGCCGAAGACTCGACGAGGAGGTGCGGCCACCCGGCCGGCTCAACCGCCCAGAGGGGCGGTCGACCGCCCGGGGCCGGTCGGATTCACCGGGCCGGTCCTAACCGCCCGGGGGGCGGTCCCCGACCGCCCGCCGCCGCGCCGAGAAGCTTCGAAGCGGAGGACACGCGTCGGGATCGCAAGGCGTGCGTCGAGGCTACGCAGGTGCGGTCGCGGGCATCCGTCCGATGGTGAAGATATCAAGAATTCCAAATCCGCCCTTGAGGGGCATGTATCCCTAGTTATTAGAGAGGGGCATTTTAGACATTCGGTTGCCGCCTATATAACCCAAGAGGTGAGAGGTTGGCAGCCAACTCTTGGAACCCTAGCCCATTTGTTTTTCCATTTTCGTTCTCTATTTTCCCTAGGTTTTTAGAAGGCTAGCTTGAGAGCTTCATGTGAGATCTAGAGAGAGGGTTGGATGTTTGGGTGGCAAGCTAGACCTTGTACGAACCATTCATGGCATGTATAGAAGGTTTGGCGTTGCTCAGCATGGTGGTTTTCCCGTCTCTTTGGTGTTGATTTTCGGAGCTCTTTTTGGCGGTGTTTTGAGAACGTTTTCTTGGGGTTTTTGGTGGGTGTCACGTATGAGGTTCTTGTGCCTCTTTGGCTGGTGACTTTGCCCCCAAATCTCCTTTGAATCGGACTCGATTTGGTGGTTTTTCGAGTTGGGCGAGTTCTTGACCTAGAGAAGCGATTTCTTTGATTCCTCTTGATTGTGAGCGTTTCGGGTCGATTCCTTTGAGGTAGAGGTTGCCCAGGAGGTAACCCAGCTATCCCCGAAGTTTGGCTGCAATCCGTGGAGTGATTCGGGAGATCGGGCGCGAGGAAGTTGAGGTTTGACCCGCGGGTTCCTCGTTCGGGAAGGGGCGGTCTAACCGCCTACGTGGGGGCGGTCTAACCGCCCGGGTGTTTCCGGTCAAAGCTTTGTTTCGCCGGATTTTCCTCTCGTGAGTTTGTTTGCTTTGATCGAGAGGAGTGTCCGGGTGGAATTTGGAGTTGTTCTCGCGCGGGTTGCTAGGTGTTCTTGGTTGGAGTTCGTTGGCCGGGGTACAGGAGGTTAGACCGCCCCGGTAGCCGGTCTAACCGCCCCTAGGCCCTTGGGTGAAGTTTTGGTTTTCGCCAAGATTTTCCGGTAGCTAGCATGGCCTTGACCGGAGATCTCTCGTTGGTGAACCGTGGTGTGTTTTGGTGCTCGGAAGAGGCGTTTCGGAGGATTTCTTGGTTGCCGTGGGAGGCGGTCTAACCGCCCCCTATACCTCGGTCTAACCGCCCCCTCGGTTAGCCGGCTTTCGAGTTGTTTCCGCCGTCGGTGCTGCGTGTGTGTTGTGGTTGCTTGGTAGTGTTTGTTTCTAGGACCGCAGCACTCCAGTGGCTACGTGGTTTTGGCAAACGGGAGGTAGAAGTGCGGAGCGTGTGATTTCGGGGGTTCGACCGAGCTAGTTCGTCTTGTCGGAGTTTTAATCTCCCTCGAGAAGAATTTTTATCGGCTCCCATTCACTCCCCCCCTCTCTGGTCGCCTTATCGGTCCTTCACTTTATAGCCGTAAATATGGAACTGTCTGGTACCACCCGGCAATTTCCAAGTTTTGGAATTTAACTACTTTGTCTTTTGTTAATTTTCAGGGAAAATTGACTGGCATGTCTTGGAATCTCCTCGCGTGTGAAGCTAGCTTGTTTGGCTTGCTGTGTGCTTGGCGTAGGGTGCAGGTTTTACGTCAACAACTGGAACTGCGAATTAACTTGGTTCCTAAGCACTCATGTAACGGCTCCCAGAAGCGAGCTACAAACTGAGTTCCTCTATCAGAGATTATAGTCTTCGGAATTCCATGCAAACAAACTATTTGGTCCATATACAACTCTGCATATTGCTGCACTAAGTAAGTGGTATGCACTGCAATGAAATGAGCGGTCTTGGTGAGTCTGTCTACGATCACCCAAATAGAATCCTTCTTTCTAGCTGTCAGGGGTAAACCCACAATGAAGTCCATACTAATGTCATCCCACTTCCACATGGGCATCGACAAAGGTTGGAGTACACCTGCCGATTTCAAATGGCTTGCTTTCCTCCGGTGGCAAGTATCGCACTCGGCTACATACTTGGCTATATCGACTTTCATGTTGGACCACCAGAAATTCGGTTTCAAATCTTGGTACATCTTGGTACTGCCGGGATGAATAGAAAATTTGGACTTGTGAGCCTCATCAAGGATGATCTTATCAATTTCCGGATCGATAGGAACCACAAGGCGTTTTCCAAACCAGATCATATCCTGGTGATCCTTCTGGAAACAAGTATACTTAGGTTGTCCCTCTGCTAGTTTATGTTGGATGTTTTGTATGTCTTCGTCATTGCGTTGAGCAGTGACTATTCTACCATAAAGATTTGATTCGGCAGCTAAGGCATAAAGATTTCCTTGTTGTACCACTTCTAAGTTGCGCCTTCTCATTTCTTCACATAATGGTTCACTAACTGTCTCCGGCTTTAAATGATTGCAATGAACTTTGTGGCTAAGAGCATCCGCAACAACATTTGCTTTTCCGGGGTGATAGTGCACTTCTAGGTAATAATCCTTAATCAACTCAGGCCATCTTCGTTTCCTCATATTCAGCTCTGACTGAGTAAAGATGTATTTGATACTCTTGTGATCAGTGAAGATATCACAATGATTACCCATCAGATAATGTCTCCATATCTTGAGAGCGTGGACAATAGCAGCCAACTCAAGATCATGGGTAGGATAATTGATCTCATGAGGTCGAAGTGCCCGTGAAGCATAGGCAATGACTCGACCTTCCTGCATAAGGACACAACCGAGACCCGTGCCTGACGCGTCACAGAAAACTGCAAAAGGTTTGGAATTATCCGGTTGCACTAGCACTGGGGCTGAAGTTAAGTGTTGCCTCAAAGTGTGGAAGGCTTTCTCACATGCTTCGTTCCACATGAACTTCACTCCTTTCTTGAGCAGTTCGGTCATAGGTTTAGCGATTCTAGAGAAGTCTGGAATGAATCGACGGTAGTATCCCGCCAACCCTAAGAAACTGCGGATTTGGTGTACGGACTTGGGTGGTTTCCAATCCATCACCTCTTGGACTTTGCTAGGATCTATGGAGATACCATCCTTGGAAATAGTGTGGCCCAAAAATTTCACACTATTCAACCAGAATTCACATTTGGAGAACTTAGCATAAAGCTTATGATATCGCAAATGATGTAGAACAATTCAGAGATGTTTGGCATGCTCCTTCTCATTTTTGGAATAGATAAGGATATCATCGATGAAGACCACTACGAATTTGTCGAGCTCTGTCATAAACACAGAGTTCATGAGGTACATGAAGTAGGCTGGGGCATTTGTGAGACCAAAGGATATCACTAAGAACTCATAGAGACCATATCGAGTGGAGAAAGCAGTTTTAGAAATGTCACAAGGTCGAATTTTAATTTGATGATAACTAGAACGGAGATCGATCTTGGAGAAAACTCTGGCGCCAGCCAATTGATCAAAAAAACATCGATTCAGGGAAGAGGATATTTGTTCTTGATGGTCACCGCATTGAGCGGCCGATAATCCACACACAGCCTCAAGCTACCATCTTTCTTTTTAACAAAGAGAGCGGGACAACCCCAGGGAGAAGAGCTCGGGCGAATGCAACCCTTATTTAACAACTCCTGGAGTTGGTTTTTCAGTTCGGCCAATTCCTTGGGAGGCATACGATAAGGTCGTTTAGAAATAGGTGCGGTACCCGGTTGGAGTTCAATTATGAACTCAACATCTCTGTCTGGCGGCATACCAGGCAACTCGTCAGGAAAGACGTCTGGATACTCACACACTACTGGAATTTCATCAAGAGGGGAGATAATGGTCACGTAGGCACAAGAGTCCGTACCGTCCTTGAAAGGTAGGTACAAGGTAGTGTGCCCCACCGTAGGTGAATTGATCTCTATAACCCTATCTGATATATCTAGAACCACCTTATGCTGGGTCATCCAATCCATACCGAGGATAACATCCATACCGGCCAAGCTTATGGCTATAAGGTTTGTTGGAAAGATTTTACTACCTAATCCCAAACATACTCCACGGATTAAGATACTCGAGGTGATTTTCCCTCCGGAGTGATTATCTTATAAGCGGAATTGGTATGAGAACCCTTCAAACCCATTTTGCCTAATAGGTTTTCACTTATGAGACTGTGAGTAGCTCCAGAATCAAATTAAATCTTAACAGGAGTATCATTGATAAAGAATGTACCCATGAAAACTGAAGCTCCCTCTGGATTGTCACTCATGGTGGTGAAGTTTAGCTTGCCTTGGCGGTCTTGCACCATAGGCTTCTTAGCCGGAGTGGCAGGCTTGTTCCCTGCACCTTGATTCTGTGGGTTGGGCTTGATCTGCTTAGGCTTGGGGCAATCACTGATGTAATGTCCTGGTTGACCACAGTTGAAACAACGACGATCACCGATGTTGCGTGGAGGTGCATTACGCTTCGGAGCCTACTGCTGAGCATTTTGGAACTGGAAGTTCCCTGAAGGTTTGCCCTGGGATGGCTTCATCGTCCAGCGTCCAGCTGAAGATTGCTGGGACGGGTTTGGAACATTCTTTTTCACAAAGTGAAACTTCTTGCTAGTTCCGCTGCCTGGAGCAAAACCAGACGGTCTCTTCTTGTCCCTATGGGCCTTCTTCATGGCATCCTCTTGGGAGATAGCCTTGTTCACAAGCTCATGGAAATTCACGGGCTCAAGCAAATTCAGTCGCTCAAATAACTTGCCATCTAGCCCATCACGGAACCTTTCCATCTTCTTTGCATCAGTATCTACTTGATGTCCACCATATTGGCACAGGCTGTTGAACTTCTGGGCGTAACGGTACACCGTATCAGATCCCTGCCTGAGAGCCAACAACTCCCTCGTCTTTCTATCCATTAATACCTTGGGGATGTGATGGCTTTTGAAGGCTTGCTTGAAATCATCCCAAGTTACAGCACGCCCTCGCTGCATCGACTTGAAATGATCCCACCACATTAAAGCTTCTCCTAGCAGTTGCAGAGCTGCGAAGTTGGCTTTGTTCTCCTCGGAGCAAGGCATCACAAAGGTAGAGAATTTTGCCTCGATGGCCTTGATCCAAGCCTCAGCTTCCAGGGGGTCTTCCGCCTTGGAAAATGTCGGTGGCTTCATCCCGATGAACTAAGCGTACGTGGTGACCTGATTAGGCCCCTCGTGATTGGCCCCAGGTGGAGGCCCTCGGTTCATCTGCTGAGCGATCTGCTGCTGCGTTTGCAGGATCTGGCGCAGCACCTCGGTTTGAGTGGCCATGAAGGCCTCGGACGGTGTCATGGGCGGCGGTGGCGGCAGGTCACTGCTACCGGTCGCTCCGAACCCGTTGGGAGAGTTGCGCGTGGGTCCCACCATCTGAAATGTGAGCCTTCATTAGACACATAGCCAAAATCTTACTCAGAAATGATGACAAGTGCAATCATGCATAACCATAGCTCATTTGCATTCATATGATGATGACAACAACAGTCGTAAGATATCATGTAACGAAAATTAAGATTCATAGAATCATTCTTCAACATAGTTAGAAGATACGATAACTCAAGTGCCTCGAGCTGGCTTTCAATTGCAACGAATTTTCCATTTTGCGTGCACGGAGAAGGTAACATGCGAAAGATCACCAAGTGTCTTAGCCATTGACCGGCACTCACCAAAAAATGTCGTAGTGCTCTCATTGTTATGCAAAATGCTTAGTGTTGGCGAGCGCAGTTATGCTAACACTTAACACACTTGGGTAAACACTCGCAATAAGGTCTCTTTAACCAGGTTGAACCAAATCAACTTCATTCAAACACAATGTGCTTAAGCATTCTTTATTACAACACGATGGATATAGGGTCCAAGGACACTCCAATACTCAAGTCTAAAAACATCATGATACAACTGGGTTTCAATGCAATCGCACTGCACGAAAACATACTCCTAAGCTGACTATCACAATCATCCCGAAGGTGACACCTAGGAGCACGATTCTTCTTGTTATCATTCACTGGCATCCTAGTTACCAACTGAAGCACCACTATCTGCAGGTGAATCTGGTGGAGTTGGTAACGGCGGTCCAGCCTGGCTCGTCTGATCCAGACCAGACTGACTCTGCTGCTCCTCTGGATCTGCAGAATTTTGATGAGATTGGTGGCTTCTTGCGCATTGATCCGGAGATGTTAACGATCTTTATCATTCTATCTTCTAGAGTGTCATGTTGCACTTCCGTGTTGAAGATTCAGGGTCTCCCCCATGCTTAGAATTTTGCTAGTCATGGAAGAAGAAGACAAAGCACTTCTTAGCCATCCCTCAATTTCCTTGTAGTGAGAGTCTTTATCTTGCCTGCAAGACGTTTTAAACGCACATTCTACCCCCAAGGTGACGGTTGGGAGTAGAAAGAATTGCCAACAATCCAACAATGTCTCCTAAGATTCTTAACTTGTGGTATAATTAGTCTAATGAGGAATAAAAACCTAATGAGTGTACGTGGTGCAAGGTGTGTATGCACATGATAGGAAAGCATATAAACAAAGACAATGTTTTCACCTAATTCTAAACACCATGTTTACAACTAGGTTGCCGAATTTCTCCATAGCCATAAAGGTTTATTTATCAAGGGTTAAAACACCATGTCTATCCTTAAATCAATAACTCTTATAGCACAAGAAAAATTAAGCGCATTGCAGAGCTTATAAACTAACCAATGCAACATGAAAACATATGAAAAGCTAGCAAGGTTTATCGAACTTAATGATGATGGTCCGTAATCATGTTTAAACACCACGTTTACACAAGATCACAAAAGAAAAATACTCATAAGGCCTTATGAAGTATTAACATGGAAAATGAAGCATACATCATTGAGCCTTAAAACAACCAAGCCAACTATATGCAAAACATGCACATGCAAAGAAACATCATGTTGATAACAAAATGCAATGCATGCAAATAAATAAATATGAGCATGAACATGATGGTGGTTCTAAAAAGAAAACTAAACTTAGATTAATAACCACAAGTTGATCATCATAAGATGGTGTCATTCTTTATTCTCTCTAAGAAAGGAATAAAAACATAAAGAAACGGGTTGCCTCCCGAAAAGCGCTTCATTTAAAGTCATAGAGCTCGACTTTCTCACATACCTTCTTTCACTTGCATAGCCATGGCCCTTCATGCAAGAATAAAAGGTACCAATGCAGCTTTAATTTACTTCCCTTGTTGTGCTTGATCACTTATAGAAGACTTGCCCAAAGCAGCCTTTTGTTTCATCGTTATCTCCTTCTTTATCGTCCTTCGGTGCTGCCTTCACTCTATTATTTTTTTAATGTCCAGAACAGAAAGTATACTCAAGCTCTACTCCATTGCACAGTGCACAAAATTTCCTTTCCAACGAGTCTTCATTTGCTCAAATCGGACTCCGGACAAGAGAGTTACGTCCGTTTTACTTCGGCGATGAAATCTGTCCTGAAATTTCAGAACGCGCAACGCCCAATGTTTTCTCCATAACTCCTTGCACAGGTCTTCAAACTTGTTGGTTCTTGATGCGTTGGAATGGTAACTTGATGGAGCTTCTGAATATCTCATTTTCTTCATTTGTACACCTCTGAACAAGCTCTCAAATTGATGAAGACAGCAGCATCCATCGCGGGATTCGGAGAGGTCGATGATTTATCTTGCAACTCTTTTAGGCATGACTTCTTTTTTTCATTATTCAAGCCTTGTCTACATGGTTAGTGACAATCGGGCCTTTCCCGATATATGATTCTTTAAGGTCATTAGCTTGACCAAGCGCAAAGCATGATCGAGATTTACAAAACTTATTGTAAACATACGCGTCCATAATTAACACCACATGTGAATTGTAGCAACAAGTCAAGGTGTAAATAAAAGAAGCATATGTTTCATGCATAGCACTTAGCTCATCATTAGGAAAAGGTTGTTTAGGTGTGACATTAATTGGATCAAAAATAAATGTTTCCTCTTTTTCATTCTCAAGAAAATCTAGCCTATCAACATGATCACTATTGGAACAAGGCATAGACATTAAAGTATCATTCATACTATTGGTTGAGCATGAGTATTTGAATTTATCAACATCAATACCAATAATATCTTGAGATTTCAGCGCGTACCTTGGCCTTAGAGATTTTTCAACAAGAGTGATATTTGGTTCATCTAGCGGTGTTGAAGGCGAATCGATCTCAACAAGTGTAGTTGCCTCTTCATCACCATCTTGCAATTTCTTCAACTCATCACGTGGAACATGTAATCCTTCAACTATGTACGCATTCATCTCTTCTTTGAAGTCTTCTTTATAAACCAGATCTTCATCTTCAAAGACTTGTATGTTGCTTTCTTTATCTTCCATGTACCACATGTCGTCAAGATCGCTCATTGTTGATTCACTCTTTCCTTCATCCTTAAGTACTTCCATGTCTTGATTTGCTAGTGTGTAGGCTTCAATAGCACACAAGCTATCATCTAGCTTGAGTCCTATCTCCTCCCATTTATCCTTTGAGTCACTAGGCTCATCATGGTTGTACTCTTCTCTTCCTTCATCATAAATCTTTGAGTTGTCAAACCGGTCGATCCATCCTTCATCTCCTTCTTCTCTTTCTTCTTCAAACATCTTTTGGATCGACTCTCCACTCATCTCTTGATCAAATATATCTTCAATTACTTTGGCGACGTGTCGGTGTTCCTCCTTCCTTCGGTAGTTGATTAGTGGGGCGAAATCAACTTGAACCCAACCGGATTGCTTGAACTCCGCCAATGGTCTAGCATTCCACATACTTCGGCCTACATTCATGTTAGTTTCAACATTTTTAACATCCGAAATGACCTCTCTTACCTTGGGAAGTGGATCTTCACTTTCTTGTATGGTTGGTTCATCTTCCTTGACCTTCGGTTCATCTTTTTCAGAAATTTCAGCAAGCACCTTAGGCTTGCTTTTGTCATTTTGCTCCTCTTGACAACATCTTTGCCAATCTCGTATTGTTCTTTGTCCATTGCTTATCCTTTGTAAGATTTGTGCGGCTTCACTAATTATTTTATCCATTAAATCACCGCCTGCACACATGCTTACAAAACGAGACGAGTTAGGGGTTAGTGAAAAATAAAAGGTATGCAACATCAAGTCACCGGAAAATCCCAAGTTCGGGCCTCTCTCAAGTAGTTCATTAAAACGGTCCCATGCTTCATCAATTCCTTCATCCTCTCCTTGCTTGAAAGTGAGCACTTTCCTCCTTAAGTCTTGGACCTTGCTTATGGGAAAGAACTTCAAAAGAAACTTCTTCACTAGCTCATCCCAATTTCCTTTTGCTTCAACGGACGCAAGTGTGTACCATCTTCGTGCTTCATCTTCAAGAGAGAACGGAAAAAGATTCCACTTGAACCAAGCGGCCGGAACACCTTTTTGTTGCACCGTGTTGCATAACATCGTGAATTCCTTAATGTGTCTATATGGGTTGTCATCCTCCAATCCTCTAAATGGTTTTGTCGCCACTAACTTGATGATTCCAGGCTTCACTTCATAGTGGGTTGTAGCAAACGTCAAATCTGATTTTTGCATCTCAATGTCTTCCATTGACGGCATTGCTAGCTCCCTTAGCGACATCTCTTCGTCTTCCAATGGTGGGGTGAACAAATCCATCTAGGCACAAGAAAAGTAGAAAGAAAAACAGAAAAAGATTTTTTTTCTTTTTTTCGAAAATAAGGGTTAGGTGTTAGTAATCAACAAAATTAATACTAGATTAAACGTAGCAAACTGGCTTGCTCCCCGGCAACGGCGCCAGAAAAAGGGGCTTGTTGACGGATAAAACTCGTATCCACCTACGATCCGCAAGCGTACGGACCTACACCTTTTTCACCACGGGATTTCCAAGGTTCTTGTCAATCCGCGGAGCAAGGGGATTACTAGCGCTTAACCAAGTACTAATCTAGTTGAATGGAAAACCTTTGAAAGAGAGTATTAATCCTAAGGTAAAGACAATCTAACCTAAGTTACTCTAAGTTAAGTTGATCAAACAAATATAGGGTTAAACTATATGATAAAGGGGTGAACACAAGAGAGTGAGCAAGAAAGATAAGCGTTCCCTCCCTAGGATCTAGGATAACATGGTATGCATCTACTACACGAAAGCGGTAAACCAATCTACCGGGGGTTGTGACCACGGTTTCGCTCTTTCCCTCCTCTCGTACTGTCACTACGCGAAGGTATTCGTGACTAGACCTATGATGGACACGGTATGTTGATGGAATCTATGGGAGTAGCGGATATCATACGCCCGAAAAGCAAGGTAGCTAACCTTAATCATCAAAGCATCATCAACATGAAAACAATAGATTGAAACCACGAATCAAGTAGCGATCACATAGCATGTATCCATCTAATCCTAGGGATGAACGGAAACATTACCCCATCATCTTACACGGATTGAAGCACATAGGGGTGATGGAGACTCCGGAGAACGTCGTCGACGAAGATGGCGGCGATGGAGCTTGGGAACACCCCTAGGCCAGCGGCTTGGAGTCCTCCTCTTGCTTCCTTCTCTCCGCCGGCGTTGATCCTTGCGACGAGCTCATCTAACTCTCTCCCTCATCTTGCGGCGGCGGTTTTCGGTGATTGGCGTCGGTAGGATGATTTGTTCGATGTGGCGGTCGACGGCGGCGGAGGGAATAAATAGACGAACACCTAGGGCAAAAGGGGGGACCGAACCGACCCCGGAGTGGGCCGGGCCGGCCGGACCGAGCCGGCCGGCCCGGCCCACTTCGGCCCGGTTCGGCCCCGGTTTTCTCCCCGGTTGCTTCTCGCGTGATCCCTTATTCGTGTGCACTTGCATGTGGGCCTTTGACGTCGTTTCCTTCACGGTTAAGGCTTGAATCCTTGCTATGCAAGCTTCGCTGTTTTCTGGTTGAGTCCCTGAAGATTTGCACGTTGACGCTTCGGTCCTCGGGTCATTTGGAGTCATGTTCATCGCGTGTCTTGACTCTTATCGGGCTTCATGATCTTCTTCCAAAGTGCTTGGTGAACTTATCCCGAAAGTCTCCTCTTTAGCGTAGATTTCCTGCGTAAACAACAAACTCCAAAATCGACATGCAAGTGTGAACTTGTTATATCATTAGTATGCCTAGTGGCGGGTTAGTTGCAAATCATAATAGAAACCAATGTATAACAAGTACTCTAGGTTGACGGAAATTCACCGTCAACATTCAGCTGCTGGTGAGCTGCTGATAGCTGCTGCCAATCCCACCTAGCTGCCTCCAAACGCTGACTGATAATCGCTGCAGTGTTGTAACGCAGCCCCTGAAGTGTGAAAACGACGTTAAGACAACGAGCCAGCGTCTGAGTGACATCCAGCGGCTCGGCTAACAACAGTAGCTCCCGTAGGTGATCCATACGATCCAGCCACGCCGGGTTGTGAGGTCTCACAGCGGGAAACAGCCCGAACGGAGAGAGAGCCTCCACAATAGGGTTATGGTCACAGAAGTCCGTCAGCACTCGAAGAGCAGCTGACTCGACGGTCTCATGGGTAATAAAACCCCAGTAGACAAAGCTCAAGTCGAACCAATCGGTGTGGTCCGGGTGTGGCAGCACAGTGACGATCACCGTGCAACAGGGAACGCCCAAGTGCTCGAACTCGGACACCTCGTAAGTCGGTGGAGTGGTGTAGCCAGCAGCGCTGAGTGCTTCCCACTCAAGGCGTGGAAAACCCTCCCAGTGCAACCCGTTGGTACAGATCGTACCGTCAGCGGCAAACTCATGAAACACGGGGAAAGCCATCTGTACAAAAATGTAACACATGTCAGGTCTCAAAGAGAACGATATGTCATATGGTGAAGTTCTGGCAGCTGTGAATAAAAATTCATAACCAAAAATCCAGAACCCTATAAATTTCCCCCAAGTTTTTCGGCTACTACAATGGTTCTTTTACACACTTTTGGTATTCAAGGGTTGAGCTAGATCAAAGGAAACAAGGTGGAAGGTTGCAAAGTCTATGTGCTGATTTGTAAAAAGAAAATAGCAAGGCTTAGGTTCCCTTAGAAAGGTGCAACGCAAGGTTGAGAGAAGCTATGATAGAAAATCTTTACGAACAGGAACTAGATTAGATTTGGAGCAACTTTTGTTTAACACACCTAGTTAATTACTTCCTAAAGCATGGTATACGAACATAACGAACAAGCTTTTACAAAATTTGGTAGCATAACACCTACGCATGAGAGATGATCTAGTTTAGAATCACATACTAGCAAGGCTTCCTTAGAGAGCATACTGAGGACCATGTGTGGTTCGAGGACCGGTGGATGGTCGCTTCCTTGTGTGATGAGTGATTGACAACGTTGTGTGGACTGATTCTTGGCTAAGTATTGCAGGTGCAGGTTGCGGCTTGACTCGTGTTGGTGCAGGTGAAGAACAAGCGCGAAAGGTCGTCGCCGGTGAGGCCTCCAGGTGTGGAGAAGACAAGTAGGCTTCGTTCGAGGGACCCGGTGGCCAGTGGGGTCAAGTGCGGGCCGCATGGTGGCATGAACAGCAAGATGAAGTCGTGGACGGTTTCTTGGTTGAGCCTCAAAACCAAGGTCGAGCCGGGACTATGTGGGACCGAATCATGAGTGGAGATTGGAGGAGGCTATACCAAGTTCGCGGGGTTTCCGGTGGTTCACCAGAAAACCACTGGGTTACTTGGTTGATCCACAAAGCCAAGACCGAAGAACCGAAGACGGTCTTTGCGCAAAGAAGTGCGGCCGGCTCGACCGGTGGGTACCGGTCGGCCGACCGGTGGGGAGCACCGTTCTGACCGGTGTGCGACGATGCAGTCCGGAATCTTCGAAGCGGAGGACACGCATCGGGATCGCAAGGCTTGCGTCGAGGCTAAGCAGGTTGCGGTCACCGGGCATCCGTCCAATGGAGAAAGCTTCAAGTCTTCCAAAACCGCCCTTGAGGGGCTTGTATCCCTAGTTGTTAGAGAAGGGTATTTTAGACTTTCAGTTGCCTCCATATAACCCAAGAGGTGAGAGGATGGCAGCCAACTCTTGGAACCCTAGCTCATTTGTTTTCCCATTTTCCTTCCTATTTTCCTTAGGTTTTCCATAGGACTAGCAAGAGAGCTTCATGGAGAGATCTTGATGAGAGGGATGGATGATCGGGCAGCTTGCTAGACCTTGTATGAACCCTTGTTTCATGTATAGATGATTTGGCGTGGTTCCTCAAGGTTTGGATGTGTTTTCCCCGGTTGTTCTTGGTGGTGATTTTCGGAGCCCTCTCTTGGTGATTTCTTTGGGGTGTTTTCGAGACCTTTCTCTTGGGGATTTGATGGGGGAAATTTGTGGGAACCCTTCGTGGTTCTTTGGGCTGTGATTCCCCTCCCAAATCCGTGAGTAAAGGTGCTCGATTTTGAGGTTTCTTGAGTTCTTGGGTTGGAAGTGCTCTTGGCGGGATTTCCTTCATTCCTCCTTTTTGGACGAGTTTTGGTGGGATTAAACTTGGCTATGGACTCCTCATGAGGTGTTCCTAATATCCCCAAAGTCTTGTCCAAGTCCGTGGAGCGATTCGGGAGATCGGGGTTTGGATTTGGTGGAGTTGACCCGCGGGTGTTGTTCATCCCGAGCTGCCCAGGCTACACCAGTCTGACCGGTGCTCTTGACCGGTCTGACCGGTGCAACACTTGGTGGGATTTTGCTCGGGTGAATGTCTTGGTGTGTTCGCTGTTGTCCCGTGGTGCTGCTGTTTCGAGTTTGGGTCAGTTTGGCGGTCGGTTGGCCTGTTTTGTGCCTTGGGGGCTTTCAGGCTGTGATCGGTCTGACCGGTGTGTCTCACCAGTCTGACCGGTGTAGAGACACTTAGTAAAAGTTGCTCAGTTTCACCAGCAGGGACCGGTCTGACCGGTGGTGCTCACCGGTCTGACCGGTGTGGGTCTGCAGACTCGAGGTTTGGTGTTCCGCTGCGTTCTCGGGTCGGAAGGTTGTGTGTTGGTTCCTAGGTCCAGTGGCACTCCAGTGCTACGTGGGCTTGGCCAATTTGGGTAGTGAGTCGAAGACGTGTGTTGGTAGCCACATTCATCTTGTTGGAGTTTCGATCTCCATCGAGAAGAATTTTTATCGGCTCCCATTCACTCCCCCCCTCTGGTTCGCCGTATCAGTCCTTCAAGTGGTATCAAAGCCGGTTCGGGTCTTCATTGACTCTAACCAGTCTAAGATCCAAGGATGGCATACCAGGAACGGGGTTCGGGTCCTCCACACTTCGATGGCAAGAACTACCAGATGTGGAGCAAGCGGATGGGTGCGTTCCTCCGCGGAAAGGGTCAGATCCTTTGGGATGTCACGGTGGACACAGACTATGTCCAGACGATGAACTTCCTCGCTCCAGGATCGAGGGACATGTTCGACGCCAACAATAAGGCGGTCGACTACTTGTTTCGTGCTTTGTGTCAGCCTGAGTTCGATCGGGTGCACACCGAGCACTTGGCATGTAGGATTTGGACGGTGCTGAAGGAGGCTCATGTTGGGAATGCCCAGGTTCAGGCACGGATGTATGCGACCTACCGGAGAGAGTACGAGAACTTCACTCATCTCCCCGGTGAGTCCATTGATGCCTTGTTTCAGAGGTTCACGGTGGTTGTGAACAACATGAGGGCCAATGTGGACGTGCTCCCGTACGATGATCATGATAGAGCGGTCAAGCTCTTACACTCTTTGGATCGTACGATTTGGGGCGGAAAGTTCGAGGCCATTGTGGAGTCGGAGAAGTATGACACTCTGACGGTGAACGAGCTGTTCTCGAAGCTCAAGTCGGCTGAGGTGGATAGGGGCATGACTGCCAAGCTCGAGGGTCCGACTGACTCCCATAGTCTCGCCCTTGTTGGTGGTTCCAAAGGAAAGGCTAACTCTAACCCATCCACCAGGATGTTCTCTTTCTCCTCTTTGATGTCTATGCCAGATGAGGAGTTCGACGAGCTTGGAGAGGACGAGCTGGCGCTCCTTACGAGGAGGTTCGAGAGGCTGCACGAGAACCGCGTGAACACGAGGAGGAACACGAGGACATGCTTCTAGTGCGGCAAGCCGGGACACTTCGTCGCCGACTGCCCGGAGAAGGCCGAGAACAAGGATGGCTACAAGCACAAGCCGAGGATGGACGGCAAGTACCGTTCGAGGCACGACCACAAGATCAAGCACAAGAACAAGTACAAGGACGAGCGACGATCGAGGAAGAAGGAGAGCCGAGGCAAGGCCCGAGCGATGGTTGGAGCGAGCGACGTCGACTCCAGTTCCACGTACTCCACCTCGAGCCTGAGCAGCAGTGAAGACGAAGGTGATCGTCGCAAGAACAAGAAGTCGTCCAAGAACCTGAGCGGGCTGAGCTGCTTCACGAGAGATGGCTTCTGCACCATGGCGCTGAGCTCCGGCAGCAAGAAGAGCACACAGAGCGACACGGACTCTGAGTCCGTCGACGAGGTGCGTGATGAACTTCCCTTCTTGCGCCAGGAGAATGAGAGGCTTGGCTCTTTACTTGATAACCGTGATGACATGCTTAGAGAGGCCAAGAAAATGAGAAAAGAGCTTAGGGCTTCACTCGAGGATGCTAGGACTAGAGTGGCTGAGCTAGAGACACATGTGCTTGATAGCAAGCTTGAGATTGATTCCCTTAAGGCTAGCTCGGTTGTTTCGGATGAGGTTGATTGTGCTGATTGCTCCATATTCCTTGCTGATCTTGCTTTGTTTAAGGAGAAGCATGCCTCCAAGTGTGAGGAACTAGATGTGCTTAGGGTTGAAGTGGCTGAGCTTAAGTCTAGACCTGCTTTGCTAGGTGCTTGCACTTCTTACCCTGTTTTGCATGCTAAGATTGATGAGATGCATGCTTACACTAGTTCGCTCAAGGCTAAATTGAAGGAACCCATGCCTACATCATGCTCTACCTGTGAAATGCATGCTTTGAAAAATTTGGAACTTGCACATTATGTCGATCGTTTGCAGGATGATAGTGATGAGCTGAGGAAGTTGATGGGTTGGTTGTCCGGTCATGAGCCTCAGTTGAGGATGATGATCGAGGCCTTTAAGAGGCAAGATGGTGAGGGACTTGGGGCAAACAAGGTTGGTGAGGGAAGTGGAGAGAATATACCGGAGCCACCAAAAACCCACCACAAGAATGATTTCCCTCCAAAACCCAACCATCTTAGGAACCGTCTAGACACAACCCCAGCTCCACCTGTGTTTTCTAAACCCACAAATGATCTCCGAAAGCCTATCAAGTTTGTGAGCACTTCGGGGAAAGTGTTCTTTGGGAAGGAGAGTGAGAAGGCTAGCGGTGAGAAACCGGTGGAGGAGTTGAGTGGAGAGAATCCAAGTGAGCAGCCACATCCCAAGCCAAATCCTAAGCTTGTGAGGTTCCATTGTGGCTATTGTGGGAGAGATGGCCATAAGGAGGAGTTTTGCTTCAAGAGGAAGCGAGAGGAGAGAATGGCAAAGGAGTGGGCTAACAAGGACAAGTACCATCCCTCCAATGGTGTACTTGAGCCTCGTATGCAGATGCCCAGGGCCAAGGCAAGTGTGAGGACAGTTCGGGCTTGGGGAGAGCGGAAGGCTGTTGGAGGTGCTGCTGCCCAGGTCACACCGGTCAGACCGGTGTGGAGCACCGGTCAGACCGGTGCATGCCTGGACAGACAACTGTTTGGGTTTCGAGCTCGTACAGGTGCGAGGGTTGTTTCTGGTGGTCGTGGTTCTGGTGGCTGGGCTGGAAAGGGTGCAGGTGGTCAGTTTTCTAGACGTTCTCCTCCTCGTGCTCAATACGGGGATCGGAGGAGTCGTAGCTTTGAGTTGGAGAGGAGGGACGTTCCACGGACTTTCTTGCGTGAATTTGGTCCTCCTCCAGGCAGAGAGGGGTGGTTCCCTCAGGGTGGTTACCGTGGTGGTGTTCGTGGAGGTAGTTTTGGTAGGAGAGATGCTTTGGTTGGTGCTAACCCCACTTTCGAGCAAATGGCTCGGCACTGGTTTTACTCTTTTGGTACTAACCCCAGTGCTGAGTCATTTGTTCACTCACGTGCTCATTTTTGAATTTCAGGTGGGAGACTTGAAGAACATTTGGTTGATCGACTCCGGTTGCTCGAGGCATATAACTGGAGACAGGGAGTGGTTCTCAAGTCTCGTCCCGGTGGGGACGAAGAGGTACATCACCTTTGGGGACAATGGGCGTGGGCGTGTGCTTTCAGAAGGTGAGGTCAAAGTGAGTGACAAGATCACTCTGAGGCGTGTTGCTCTTGTTCAATCGCTGGGGTACAATTTGCTTTCTTTGTCCCAGTTGTTGGATGAGGGTTTTGAGGTGTTGTTTCGGCTAGGTGGTTCTTGGATTGTGGACTCTCGAGGGGACCTTCTCTGTATGGTCGTTCCTAAGGGTCAGGTGTTTCGTGCTGATTTTTCTCAGTCTTCGGGTGTGGAGTGTTGTTTCTTGGCTGGTTCTTCGAGTGAGTTGTGGAAGTGGCATAGGAAGTTGGGTCACTTGAGCTTTGACCTTTTGTCTCGCTTGAGTAAACTCAATTTGGTCCGAGGATTGCCACGGTTGAGGCTTGAGAAAAAGTTGGTTTGTGCTCCGTGTAGGCATGCCAAGATGGTGGCCTCTTCTCACCCGCCTCTCACCGATGTGATGACTGAGTGTCCATGCGAGCTGCTCCATATGGACCTTGTTGGCCCAACTCGTGTGCGATCTGCGGGTGGGAAGTGGTACGTCCTTGTTGTGGTGGACGACTACTCTCGATATGCGTGGGTGTTCTTTCTCGAGGATAAGGGGGAGACGTTTGGTTTTGTTCGAGATCTAGTCTTGAGGTTGAGAAACGAGAGGCACGGAGATGCCATACGAGCTATCCGCAGTGATAATGGCTCGGAATTCAGAAACTCCCGTTTCGAAACCTTTTGCCATGACTTGGGTCTTGAGCACCAGTTTTCGAGTCCGTATACGCCTCCCCAGAATGGTGTTGTGGAAAGGAAGAACAGGACCTTGTGCGAGATGGCTCGGACGATGCTTGATGAGGATAGGACTCCGAGGAGGTATTGGGCTGAGGCGGTGAATACCGCGTGCTATGTGTCGAACAGGATATACCTCAGAGTGCACAAGAAGAAGACATGCTATGAGTAAATGCATGGTCGCACACCCAAGGTGACTCACTTCCATGTCTTTGGTTGCAAGTGTTTCATTCTGAAGAAAGGCAGGAAGTTGGATAAGTTTGAGGCTAGGTCTGTCGATGTCATTTTCTTTGGTTATGCATCTCACTCTAGAGCATATCGTGTGCTTAATCTTGAAACTAACCAAATCGTGGAGACTTGCGAGGTAACCTTCGACGAGACAGAGCCACGTAGTCAGCTTGTCTTTGAGTGTGCAGGTGATGATGAGCTTGGCGAGGAGATCTTTCTGGAGGAGGAGCATGAACATGGAGAGGATGAAGATGGCGGTGTGGTGCCCCCGGCTGAACATGTACCCACTACTTCGACTATGGTGATGGATGGACCCTCTGCTACACCTACGACGACAAATCAAGAACGAGGAGAAGCTGATGTTGAGGGGGGAGGTAGCATCGAGGCGAGAACCTCCCCGGCGAGTACAAGTGGATCACCCAGCTTCGAGGATCATCGGCGACATGGATGAACGCACTACACGGTCGAGGGTTCGGAACAACTCTCATTTCGCTCATGCTGCATTTGTTGCTTCTTTCGAGCCCAAAGACATTAGACACGCACTATCTGATCACAATTGGGTTAATTCGATGCATGAGGAGTTGGAGAATTTTGAGAGGAATCAGGTGTGGGAGTTGGTTGACCCTCCCCCAGGGTGTAAGCCGATTGGTACAAAGTGGGTGTGGAAGAACAAAGAGGGAGAGAAAGGTGAGGTTGTGAGGAACAAGTCTAGGCTTGTTGCTCAAGGGTTCAGTCAGAAGGAGGGGATCGACTACGAGGAGACCTTTGCTCCCGTAGCCCGTTTGGAGGCGATTAGGATTCTTCTAGCCTTTTCCGTGGCTAAAGGGTTCAAGTTGCACCAAATGGATGTGAAGAGTGCTTTTCTGAATGGTGTGTTGGAGGAAGAAGTGTATGTGAGGCAGCCTCCGGGGTTTGAGAGTGAGAAGTACCCCCACCGGGTTTACAAGTTGAGGAAGGCGCTGTATGGGCTGAAGCAGGCGCCTAGAGCTTGGTATGGCAGGTTGAGGGGGTTCTTGTTTGAGAGAGGTTTTGAGATGGGGAAGGTCGATCAGACCTTGTTTTTGCCGAGGCAAAGGCGGAGATATCCTGATTGTGCAGGTGTACGTGGATGATATTGTCTTTGGTGGCTCATCTAACTCTCTTGTTGCAAGATTTGCAGATGATATGAGCAGGGAATTTGAGATGAGATGGGCGAGTTGCAGTTCTTCCTCGGGCTACAAATCAAGCAATCAAAGGAAGGAACATTTGTGCACCAGTCTAAGTACACCAAGGACATTGTGCGGAAGTTCAAGATGGAGGACTCCAAGGCTGTGACGACGCCGATGAGTACGACTACAGCTCTTGATGCGGACGAGGAAGGTGAACACGTGGACCAGAAGGAGTACCGGAGCATGATCGGCTCACTCCTCTACTTGATGGCGACGAGGCCGGACATACAGTTCTCAGTGTGTTTGTGCGCTCGTTTTCAAGCATCTCCGTGGACTTCGCATCGGCAAGCTGTGAAGCGAATTTTCAGGTACTTGCGTCACACTCCTGACTTCGGCCTTCGGTACTCCGCGTCCTCTTCTTTGGCGCTTCATGGTTTTTCAGACGCGGATTTTGCCGGGTGTCGGTTGGATAGGAAGTCCACTTCTGGGACTTGCCAGTTTTTGAGTTTTTCTTTGGTGTCTTGGTCTTCCCGCAAACAATCGAGTGTTGCTCAATCCACTACCGAGGTCGAGTACATTGCCGCTGCTAGTTGTTGCTCTCAGCTCCTTTGGATTTCATATACCATGAGTGACTTTGGTGAGGAGTATACCCATGTCCCACTTCAATGTGATAGCACCAGTGCCATAAGCATTACAAAGAACCCAGTGCTCCATTCCAAAACCAAGCACATAGAAGTGAGGTATCATATTCTGAGAGACAACGTAGAGAAAGGAAAGATAGCTTTGATCCATGTACCCACACATGACCAACTAGCCGACATTTTCACTAAACCCCTAGATCAAGCAACTTTCACTCGTTTGCGGGGGAACTTGGTGTGTGTTTGATTTCTTGAGTTGGGTGTGTGGGAGCTCTCTTTGTAGCATATGTATAGCTTTCCTTTGTGCATTTCTTGCATTTGGTATGGCATATGTAACATGATGTATAGGCATCCTTGTATCTTAGATTGCATGCATTTTGTATCATATGCATTGGTTAGGAAAAGCTTCTCTCATATACATTATTCACCATGGAATGAGATATATGTCTTTGTGAGCTTGTTTGGTATGCTACGGTTAGTGTGGTTTAGCTCTTGATGATCTTGATGAATAATCCATGGTTGATAGCTATGTTTTTGAAAAATGTCATATGTATGCTCTCTCATGTGTAAATGCCTTTACATGATCTTGACATGTTTTAGTGGCTTGGCTATGCTTAATTTGTGGTTGGATAGCTAGTTTATTGATCATATGGGGCCAAAGGCTCATTTGCCATCATGAATGTTTAGCCCTCTTGATTTATCATGTGGAGGGGCATAAGTTCCTTTTTGTCGCAAAGACATTTCATGTACCATATATCAAACTGAAAATGAAATGAAAAATGCTTGGAAAATATGCTCCCATGTCATATGTGCTGAATTTAAGTTGCTTTGGGTGCTAAACCGTTGCATGATGCCTACCAATGAGAAGTCTCATACATAGAAGTAGGCACATGGCTCGGTGGCTTTGACATGACATGAGGTGATTGTGGGTGTTTGTGATGGTCTTATGATTAGAATGGCTGTCCTAGCATGAAGTTTGTGTGGCTTTGCCATTTTGATATGCTTTGATCATGTTTAGGACTTTGCTCATGAGAGGCAAGTTTTTCGCAAAATTGCACAAATCCATCTTAGCTTCGTCCAATGGTTGTGAAACTTGGTGATCATGTAGTTGAGATCGATACGAAGCCGTAGAGTACCTAACTTGCTCATTTGGACATGTGTAGCATTCTTTGTTGAATTTTGTCTATTTGAGAAGCTCTAGGTTGAATTTTTTGCATTTTTGGCTTGATTCATGCATTGCCAACAAGGGGGAGAAGTTTGAGCTTGAAATGGCTTGCTGGGTGCATTTAGAAAGTTTTCAGGTGGTTTCGAGCAATTTCTGGGCTCTGTTGTGCACCGGTCTAACCGGTTGTGGTCACCGGTCTGACCGGTGTGAGTGCTGGTCCTGTGCACATGTTGGGCACCGGTCTGACCGGTGGTGATGACCGGTCTGACAGGTGTGAGCTGAAGTTGCCTGCACCGCCCCGTTTTCACCGGTTTGCATGCATTTGTCCAGGGGGAGGTGCATTGGTTCAGGGGGAGCTTGCATGTGTGCAGGGGGAGCTCTTTGTGGTTGTTCGAGCTTTGCTTTGGTGGTTTGCGCTTTTTGCTTGAGCTTTGCTTTGTCTCGGATGTGTCGAGCCTTTGCCCTTGCCTAAGGGGTCCGAGACTTGTCTTCTTCATGTGATCTTGCTCTTTGCCTTTGTTTGGCTTCCGATCGCTTGTTGGGGTTTCTTTTTGTTCGTTTCTTTTCTTTTTCTTTTCTCTCTTGTTACTTTCTTGTGGGTGTTGCCAATGCACTCATCAAGGGGGAGATTGAGGACCATGTGTGGTTCGAGGACCGGTGGATGGTCGCTTCCTTGTGTGATGAGTGATTGACAACGTTGTGTGGATTGATTCTTGGCTAAGTATTGCAGGTGCAGGTTGCGGCTGGACTCGTGTTGGTGCAGGTGAAGAACAAGCGCGAAAGGTCGTCGCCGGTGAGGCCTCCAGGTGTGGAGAAGACAAGTAGGCTTCGTTCGAGGGACCTGGTGGCCAGTGGGGTCAAGTGCGGGCCGCATGGTGTCATGAACAGCAAGATGAAGTCGTGGACGGTTTCTTGGTTGAGCCTCAAAACCAAGGTCGAGCCGGGACTACGTGGGAGCCGAGTCATGAGTGGAGATTGGCGGAGGCTACACCAAGTTCGCGGGGTTTCGGTGGTTCACCGTAAAACCACCGGGTTCCTTGGTTGATCCACAAAGCCAAGACCGAAGAACCGAAGACGGTCTTTGCGCAAAGAAGTGCCGGACCGGTCTGACCGGTCTGACCGGTGGGTACCGGTCTGACCGGTGGGGAGCACCGGTCTGACCGGTGTGCGACGACGCAGCCCGGAATCTTCGAAGCGGAGGACACGCGTCGGGATCGCAAGGCTTGCGTCGAGACTAAGCAGGTTGCGGCCGCCGGGCATCCGTCCGATGGAGAAAGCTTCAAGTCTTCCAAAACCGCCCTTGAGGGGCTTGTATCCCTAGTTGTTAGAGAAGGGTATTTTAGACTTTCGGTTGCCTCCATATAACCCAAGAGGTGAGAGGATGGCAGCCAACTCTTGGAACCCTAGCTCATTTGTTTTCCCATTTTCCTTCCTATTTTCCTTAGGTTTTCCATAGGACTAGCAAGAGAGCTTCATGGAGAGATCTTGATGAGAGGGATGGATGATCGGGCGGCTTGCTAGATTTTGTATGAACCCTTGTTTCATGTATAGAAGATTCGGCGTGGTTCCTCAAGGTTTGGATGTTTTTCCCCGGTTGTTCTTGGTGGTGATTTTTGGAGCCCTCTCTTGGTGATTTGTTTGGGGTGTTTTCGAGACCTTTCTCTTGGGGATTTGATGGGGGAAATTTGTGGGAACCCTTCATGGTTCTTTGGGCTGTGATTCCCCTCCAAAATCTGTGAGTAAAGGTGCTCGATTTTGGGGTTTCTTGAGTTCTTGGGTTGGAAGTGCTCTTGGTGGGATTTCCTTCATTCCTCCTTTTTGGACGAGTTTTGGTGGGATTAAACTTGGCTATGGACTCCTCATGAGGTGTTCCTAATATCCCCAAAGTCTTGTCCAAGTCCGTGGAGCGATTCGGGAGATCGGGGTTTGGATTTGGTGGAGTTGACCCGCGGGTGCTGTTCATCCCGAGCTGCCCAGGCTACACCAGTCTGACCGGTGTTCTTGACCGGTCTGACCGGTGCAACCCTTGGTGGGATTTTGCTCGGGTGAACGTCTTGGTGTGTTCGTTGTTGTCCTGTGGTGCTGTTGTTTCGAGTTTGGGTCAGTTTGGTGGTCGGTTGGCCTGTTTGGTGCCTTGGGGGCTTTCAGGCAGTGATCGGTCTGACCGGTGTGTCTCACCGGTCTGACCGGTGTAGAGCCACTTAGTGAAAGTTGCTCAGTTTCACCAGCAGGGACCTGTCTGACCGGTGGTGCTCACCGGTCTGACCGGTGTGGGTCTGCAGACTCGAGGTTTGGTGTTCCGCTGCGTTGTCGGGTCAGAAGATTGTGTGTTGGTTCCTAGGTCCAGTGGCACTCCAGTGGCTACGTGGGCTTGGCCAACTTGGGTAGTGAGTCGAAGACGTGTGTTGGTAGCCACGTTCATCTTGTTGGAGTTTCGATCTCCATCGAGAAGAATTTTTGTCGGCTCCCATTCACTCCCCCCCTCTGGTTCGCCGTATCGGTCCAGACGGTCCTTCACATACAAGTATTGTCTTGGATCATTTTAGTTGTTTTGATTTTTAATATGCATGCAAGACGTCCTATTCGACCTCACATGGCAATCAAGCTAAAAATCGAAGTTAGTGCCGGTGGCAAGGCTTTTACTCGTCTCTCCCTATAATATCTAGTCGAGAGCTATACGGTACTCACTTAGTGACTAACGAAGCGCTGTTATGTGCCTGCAGAAAACGAACCTTCCGTGCCAGCACGTCACGGAAGCGTCCACATACGTTACCGTTCACTATAGAAACGACATCCATGCGTTAAGCCGCTGCATGGACAGCGTCCAACCTCAGACACCCTCCGTTTGAATGGAGTGTATCCTTGCCTCGCATATTCGACATGCGGAACGCTCACGTATGAAACACATGGCAACAACACAACTTATAACCAGACGCGAAGATGGGATCCGTGGAATGGATCACTCCATCAACCCTCACAATTCCCGTGATGCGGCACAGCACACGTATAAAACATGTGGCTCATCTAGTTTGGTTGTGCAAGAAAGTAAGTTTGACATAAAGTAAATGTGCTGGAAGTTAGCAAAATAAACCATAGGTTAATAAGCCACCTGAAAGAACCCAAAAAATCCCTCTATGGCCTCTCGGTCTAGTTTATCCTTGACGGACCAACGTGTTTTGGAAAATCAAACAATCTTGGCAATTTTTATTTAAAAACCAATGATAAAGGTTATTAATTAATCTCTGGTGCATATAATTGCTCTGATGCCAACTGTGACAACCCGCCCAGGAAAATACCATACTACCGCCTAAACCAATCCACTTTGGTCATTAAGCAGTAATAAGGTATCATCCTGTTGTTAGTCACCGGGTTAACGCCCGGTAAATCACTTTTATAGCAACAAGGATCGACATATATGCATTAAAACTCACACTAAGGCGAGTCCAGAGATACAACATAATTGACATCCGAAATTTACCCTGAAGGGTTTAATTATTACAAACCAAAGTTTTTGTCATGACATCGTAGTTCAGAGTTTTGAAACAACGGAATTAACTAAGCGAAAAGCGAGAACACCACGGGAGGCCAGCCATGATGCCTTCAGTCGTCATCCTCCACCCACTCCAGCTCCCAGCCGGGCGGGATCTCTCCGGGCCACACATCACAAAGGGCAATACCTGGAGTAACAGATGATAGCTAGGCTGGGTATACTAATACTCAGCAAGACTTACCCGTTGGGATAACTACTTTCCCACTTCTAGACATGAAAGGCTTTTGGCTACTGGGTTTCTTTGGCTGAAAAGTAACAAAGAGTATGTCCTTACTTTCAAGATTTTAGCACAAGTTCTAGTGGGTTTATTCTTTACTAAATTAGCCATCTAATACAGACAAGGTTGTACCATACAATTAATCAAGCATAAAATTCATCAACTTCCATCATTAGGGATCTCATGGCTAGTGGAGTAAGTAGTCTCAGATAACGGTGAGAGGCCGACAATTGATTGATTCAAAACCTTGCAAGGTGGACCTAAACACACGGTGGGATGCCCCAGCGAGGACAACCACCAAACGGTTCCCAAAAATCCTTGGGTCGGGATAAAAGGCCACAGTCTTTGATGCAGGCTATCCGGCATACCTTGCGAGGCACCCAGACTCACCATACACCACCGGTAGCTAGTCGTGAGACACATCCCAAGAGTAGTGACAGTTAAATCCCTAGATGTCTCATTAAGGTACTAGGCTTACCGGTCCCATTCCCGACAAGTGCTTAGTACGTTCAAACACTTAACCCACGATAGCCATTGGACCGGAGTCCACATCCCATGCTCTTACCACATGAGCAATCCATTTAAGGAGATCTAATGATTCCTACCTAGGAACCTATTCTCGCGAGTGACATCATCACCCAACTTGTAACGGTCCTATAGCTTAGCAGCTATCGACCTATCATTCTAGTAAGGACACAGGTACCTAGTAGGGATCATGCATCTAAGGTTCCATACAACTCCTGAACTTAAATGCACAAGCATCCATAGATAATTGTATATCAAATTTGAAAAGCTGGGTTATATGCACCAGGGCTTGCCTTCGTCAGCAAAGTTAGCCTGAGCACCCTCGGTATCGTCGAGTACTTCCATGTACTGCAATGCAGCTTCCGCTTCTCCTTCCTCGGCTTCCAGGACGAGCGAGTAGTCACCGTCAGGAAGATCTACACGGAATGCAATGCAGGGTCCAGGTGATGTGATAATTTATTTGTCCTATCCAACTCTTGTGGGCCATATTCACCTTCACAAGTAATTATTTATTAATTTCTTTTGATGAAGGTTATTATTGATATGTGTTTTATTCTTTTAGTTACACACTTTAATTAATGCTTCCTTTTATAATTGTTATTTCATGTGAAGGTTTAATACTTTTCCCCTCACTAGTAAAGGTGTGTACAAAGATAATTATTTACAATTTAATTCTTTAACAACAAGGGTGTATTCTTAGTTCTTAATTAAGTTGGATAACACTTCACAAAAAGGGAAAAGAATTAAAAGGCATTTTCCTAATTTAATCCAACATTAACCTATAAAAAGCCTCTAAAGCTTTTATTTAACAATAAAAAATCAAAAATTCAGTGGAGGGTTTCCAAGCATCATAACATCTATACTAAGCCACTGAACCCACTTGCAATGCTAGGAAAACTAGAAAATTAATTACTTTGAAAATAACAAAAGCTAGCTAGCAATTCAAGTTAATTACATACAAAAATAAATAAGCATTCAAATGCTCCAAACTTCCTCACACATGCTCTTTGGTACTAAACCATCCTAGAAAAGCAGCAAGTGCACCTAGAACTACTACTGATCTTCCATTATTAAATTACAAAGGAAAACATGCATATATCAAAAATAAATACTTCTGATTAATCAAACATTGTGATTAATTCATCAGAGGTGTAACTGGGCATAACAGGACAGTATGCAGAAGTTGGGCTCAAGAACATAATTATTTTTAGCTATAAAAATCATCTAGGCAGATTCTGCATAAATGGAAAATAATTCATATAAAAGATTTACATCATAACTTTGTGCAATTTTTGTCACAGGAGCTAGTCATAACACCACACACAACATATCAAAAAATTGGATACAGATGACCTATGGATTTTAAGATATTGCAGATCTAGGTTTTTAACATTCCTATTTTTCATGCTAAAAATATCAAGAAACAGTCTAGGTGAGTATAACAAAAGTTGTAGTACTCTGCACCAGTAATCTAGGAAAATTGAGTTTGCATTTTTCTGATTTTCCTACGATTTTCTAGAGAATTTACAAGATTCAGCAAATTGGATATACTATTGAAGTTTCACTTTGCACCGGGGCCCCTAGTAGTTTTTCCTCCTTTACAACTATGCCCTTAGATTACACAAAGCACCCTAAAAAGAGTTGGGGCTTGCAATTCAGCCCTTAGCCATGGGAGGCGGCGGCGCCGGCCAAATCCCGGCGAGCCGGCCCGCGCTCCCGGCCGGGGGAAGCGGCGGAGCACGTCCGTGGGCTCACCTAGGGCCTCGGGGTGACCGGTGTTGGGGCGGAGAACACGCCGGCGTGGGCGCACGGCGAGGACCGACGCCGCCGGCCGCGGTGGCTCGGGGTTCCGACGAGGGGGAGCGCACGGATGGCAATGTGTGACTTGGGGAGGTGCTACGGGTCCTAGGGAAGCTACTCACGCGCGTGGTGGCTCAGAGGCGAGGCGAGGCGACGGCTTGCCAGGCGGCGGCCACGGCGGTGCGGTGGAACGGCGAGAGCGAGGTCGGGCGGCGCGAGAAGGAGGGACGAGCGCTTAAATAGGGGGGGGCAGCCCGACCAACGGTGACGACGGCGTGATGCCCCGGCCGTAGTACGACACACGAGGGCGGGGGAGTCGCGGATGGACCGCCGGACCGAAGGAGGGCGCGTCCGGCCGGCACGGCGTGTGTGGTGCACGGGTGCATGGCGCGGGTGCGGACTCTGCGCGTCACGGGGCACGAGCGACCTCGGGAGCTGCCCGGCTGGGGGCGCGGTCGGCCTCGGGTGGCGCACGGGCGCGCGGCCGACACCATTTTGCTTTGTTGACCCCTTGTTTGAGCACAAATATCTCTAAATTTTTTAATAGAACTGTACCAACCGATGAATACGAAAGTTGTAGATCTAGCTATCCTCTACCACTTTCAAAAAGGCTATATAGTGTTTTTCTCAATAGATTTTGCAGGAAGGGTTTGCCAACTTTGAATGCCACTCAATTGCCATGAACAGGAGGTACTGACCTTTGAGCAAGTTTTTCACCCTTTTCCACTCAAAATTTGAAATGCCAATCTACATGAAAGTTGTGTCCCTCAACAAGCTGGACAACTTCCATAAAGGTGTGTCCCTCAACAAGCTGGACAACTTCCATAAAGGTAGATTTTTAAGTGTTTAGGTGAATTTTGGAGAACGCGGCAAAAGTTACGGAAGACATCTATGGTTACTATGGTTTGAGTGGGGTTTGACCAAGGCTTTGGCCATGTGTTGACCCCACATGTGTGTCCACTAGATTAAAGGCGTCCTTAGAGTTGGTTGGTGAGTTTTTCGAGGTAAGGACCCAGGTTCACCGTGATTTGACCATTGTCAACCGGGTTGAGCGACGATTAGGGTTAATTAAAAACCTGGGGCGTCACGGAGGTGGATAACATGCTTTGTGGTGAGGTGTTCGTGAGTAAATGCTCGTGAGTGGATGACGCAAGCAGATGACGTGATGTATTGAGAGTTGAGAGAAATCTATCCATGAGTTGTAGTGGGTTCCATCTATATTGTTGTACTAGGTGATACCCGCGCGTTGCTGCGGGAATTTTTTAAACAAAATTTTAAGGTGAAATGTAAAAGTAGAAACACCAAAGTGATTGCATGACAACATTCGTTTGTAAACAACATTATATATGAAGGCATATTATTTTATTCAGAGTGAATCATTCTAAAATGATTGATCCGACATGTATTTCAACTGCGGGAATTTTGTGGTGTACTACTCACAAATATATGTTATTAGCCACAGATTATCTGTTGAAAACATAAATAGATGGTTTGGTGGATGATGACATGACGTATAGTGGATGGTCACATGGCGTATAGTGGGTTATGATGTGGAATGCTTGCATGTTAACAGAAATGGGGTAGGATTTGTAGTGTGTACCATTATACAATTGTTTATGTTATGATATGATACCCCAAAGGCATAAAGGTGAAACGGACATGCCACATAAACAGTCACTGTTCAAATAATGGTCATTGGCACACAATGCTGGTCATTGGCGCACAATGCAGCTACTTTCTCACCGTCTTTGACCCGCTTGGAGCAAAGCACTGGCCCTGGTTGCACGAATGCATCCGCAACCACAACCTCTTATTTCTCCATCACATCGCAATCAGAAAACCATTTTGGCCACAACGTACATCATGCCATCACCACTTGCCACATAAAGATATATGTATATCTTTGTCAACTCTTAGTCTAGTAGAGAAGAACGTGGAAGCAACAGGAAATTAATTAGCTCCATATCAAACAGCTGAATCATCAGATAAAATCTGCTTTTCCCTCTTATGCTGATGTGGCAACAGAGACTTGGGCGCCAGGCCGCAACAATTCTGGGAAGAAAATTGGGTGCCCCCACCCCCACCCCCACCCTCGCGATGCCGCGCGTTCCCGATCGGACGCGCGCGTCTTCATGCGCGCTCGGCTCCCTCGCGTCGCGCGGCTCGTCATTGCTAGCGCCGGGGCTCCCGCACGTCACGTGATCAGCTCGCTGGATGGAGCCATGCATATGCATCGACGCGCTTGAGAGCGAGACATCGGTTCCACTCCTGCCACGCGCGGCCACGACGTCCACAAGAGGCCGTCACTGTCGCGACCGGCGATCCCTCGGCCGTCGTGAGCCTCGCGGGCCTCCCACCTCCGCGACCTGTCGTCGTTCATCACCTCCACCTCCGACGACACCTACGTGTTCGTCTTCGATATGTTCCGCGAGCTCATTGACATTGACATGCTCGGTCACAATGACAACCACCCCAGCGTGCTCGCCAACACGTTAACGTTCGACGCCATGCAGCCCGAGGCGCGGCGGTGTCACTGCGGGAGCACGACGTCGACATCGTCCCTGTTGGTTCGTGCTCTCCTTCCTTCACGGCGCGCTAGAGACGGCCGGCGCCAGGAGCGGCTACGGCAACGGAAACGACCTGTTCAAGCAGGACGACTGGACGAGGGCTACATCGAGTGGCCAGACGCGAATGTGCCAGGTTCAGTGGTGTACATCTCCTTCAGCAGCCTGTCCGTGATGAGCACGCGGCAGATGTGAGTAGGTTTTTTATACCGACCGGTATATTTTTACCGCTACCCAGCGGTAAGGGTATACCAGAGCGGTATAAATGGTATACCTGTTGGAAAAAACAGCCTAATTATGAATAATCCAGATTTAATGTTGAGGAAAAGCATATTGACTAAAAATGATGCAATTACACAACACAAATGAACAAGCCACATATTAAGAAATTACTCACAGTTCTTGCTCAGTGAGTTGTAGATCCACCAAGCGGTCGCGTGTGACGCTGCCCAAAAACCTGATTACCGCCCCGTGCAGGATTGTTGCGGTAGTGGTTTCGGAGATCCCGCTTCCTCCAAGCCCGGTGCACGCCGAGGTCGAAGGTCGACGAAGCGCAGCAGCTAGCGGTCAGAACAGCGAACGCGTGGGAGATGAAGTGTATGTCTACTCTGTGTCACAGCCACCAAGACGTCTCCTGGTGTTTATAGGCTCCAACCAACGTTTCATATTCCTCTCATCAATCAGACTGGTAACTGCTCAATTGATTCAAGCAGAAACTACCACCTTTATCAAGCAGACTAAAACTGCCTATTTGATTGCAGTAAATATGTCACCATTAAGCAGTCGAAACTGAAACGTCATTGACACATCACAAAAATTAAAATGCACCTGTAACAGCCAGTTGTACACGTACGCGTCGCGCTCGTCGCAAGTCATAAGTCACGCAATAATTTACGCGAAAATGCGCGGGCTGCGCGTGCGTGTATCAACAGTCTCCTTTTCTCTCACATGCATCTATTTTGCTATGATAGGAGACTCCCATATTTAAACAAGGCAACCTCTCCTTGTCTTGGCAATACGGGACTATTATCGTGCATGCTTTAGAATTTACTAAATGGGCCACATGGACCAAATTCCAACATTCCCCCACCAATTCTAAAGCAGTTGCTGTTCTAAACCACTTTTATATACCATAATTTCGGTACAAGTCCCGTACGGGTTGAACTTACACCTAGATCAACAAGATCCATCTTTCAGCAGCTTGTGAATGGACTAAGCCTTGAATTCATAGCTTTTTGCTATCAGATTTCTCTTGAAAATCTATCTAGTACTAGACTACCAGAACGCCAAGTCTAAACGGAGCTTTAAAGGTCTTGCTCCCCGATCTTCTCATGAGCTTGCTAGAAAGCACCCCACTCTCATAAACTGCGACCCAACAGTTGAGCTCACATAGGTGTGTTCATTATAGGTATCCTGTAGGACGATACCTTTTCTCTCGGTAGACATTAGAACACATTAAGGTATTATAGCCAACCTTCCATACAGAAAAGAGTACATATTATGAACATGGGTAATTTAAATGAATTGTACTCCTTGTTACAACAGTAACTTTGTTTTTCTCATTTTCCAAATAAGGGATCTCCTTTCAGAGGAAGTGAGTTACCATTACTTTGCAACTAAATGGGTCTCAGTCCCATGTCCATACTTGCAACAGATATCGCCGTCCGTGCAAGCCCTTTTGTAAAAGGATCTGCTAGATTTTCTCACTGCGAATATAATTCACAGCAATTACTCCGGAGTTTTTCAGCTTTCTAACAGATTTAAGCCTCCGCTTCACATGTCTCGAGGACTTCATGTTATCCTTAGCACTCATTATCTTGGCCAAGACTGTTTGATTATCACAATATGTAAGGATAGCAGGAACTGGTTTCTCTACCAGTGGCAAGTCCATGAGTAGTTCTCTCAACCACTCGGCTTGAACTGTAGCCGTGTCAAGTGCTACAAGCTCAGCTTCCATGGTTGATCGCGTCAAAATGGTCTGTTTACATGACCTCCATGAAATTGCAGCACCTCCTAATATAAACACATAGCCACTCGTGGCTTTAATCTCATCTGCGTCAGAGATCCAATTTGCATCACTATATCCTTCTAGTACAGATGGATAACCAGTATAGTGAATTCCATATGCGATTGTTCCTACTAGATAACGTAGCACTCTCACTAGTGCTTCCCAGTGATCCTTCCTTGGATTGGAAGTAAATCGACTTAATTTGCTCACGGCAAAAAAGAGATGTCGGGACGTGTTGCTCCAGCAAGATACAAGAGGGAACCAATTATTTGTGAAAATCTCAATTGGTCCAACCCTTCGCCCTGATTTTTTCTTAATTTTACACTCGCATCATAGGGTGTAAGGGCTACTTTGGCATTCTCAAAACCAAAGCGACACAACATTTTTTCCACATAATGAGATTGATTTAAAATAATCCCATTCTCATTTCTTGTCAACTTAATATTTAAGATAACATCTCGCTTCTCCCCGGATCCTTCATGTCAAAGCATGAGGACAAGAATGATTTGACCTCGTCAATTACCGCAAGTATTAGTCCCAAATATAAGTATGTCATCCACATACGGACATAAGATCACCGTTTGACCCCCACCATGACGATAATAAACACACTTATCCGCTTCGTTTGCAACAAAACCAACGAGATGTTAAAGTCCGATCAAATTTCTCGTGCCATTGTTTGGGTGCTTGTTTCGGACCATACAAAGATTTTAGTAATCTACACACTTTACTCTCTTGACCCTTAACCACAAAACCATCAAAGTTGCTCCATATAGATTTCTTCCTCCAACTCTCCATTAAGAAAAGGCTGTCTTTACATCCATCCGATGAATGTGCGGACCATAGGAAGCAACTAATGCTATGAGGAGCCCGATAGTGGTTAACCCGGCCACAGTGAATATGTGTCAAAATAATCTTCACCTTCTTTCCGTGTAAATCCTTTTGCCACAAGCCTCGCTTTATATTTGTCAATCGTGCCATCCGGTCTCATCTTTTTCTTGAAAATCCATTTACATCCAATGGGTTTACACCCACTGACGTTCAATGACTTCCCAAGTCTCATTTGTCATGATGGATTCCATCTCACTTCGAACCGCCTCTTTCCAATACTCGCATCCGAAGATGCATAAGCATCAGCTAGAGTCTTAGGCACGTCATCCACAAGGTATACAATAAAGTCATCTCCAAAGGATTTCTCGACCCTTTGTCTCTTACTCCTGCGCGGAGTGATGACTAAATTGTTGTCTTCCTCATCATCATCCTCTCGCAGGTATGTTCTCTACTTGTTCACAATGAGGAAAGTCTGGAACGACTACATCCACATTTTCTAAACTACCGCTAGTCTGTCTCATAGGAAAGATATTTTCAAAGAAAGTCGCATCCTTAGACTCCATTATAGTATCAACTATCATCTCCGGAGTTTCGCATTTAACTATCAAAAATCTATAGACGGACTATTCCGAGCATATCCTATAAAAATGCAATCGACTTGTTTTTGGCCCAAGCTTTCTCTTCTTTGGCTCCGGAATATTGACTTTCGCCAAACATCCCCATGTTCTCAGAAAGTTGACATTGGGTTTTCTTCCCCTCCATGCCTCGTATGGAGTTATGTCACTTCTTTTCGTGATCACTCTATTGAGCATGAAATTTACTGTCAGGATTGCTTCCCCCCACCACATGTTAGGCATACCGGCACTTTGTAGTAAGGCATTCACCAAATCTAAAAGCATCCGATTTTTCCTCTCAGCTACACCATTTGATTGTGGTGAATATGGTGGTGTAAATTCATGGATGATCCCATGCTCAGAACAGAAATTAGAAAAGTCAGTAGAGGTATACTCTCCTCCTCTATCATCTCTCAGTCTTTTAATATTTCTTTCTAATTGGTTCTCAACCTCTGCCTTATAAATTTTAAAATAGTTGAGTGCTTCATCTTTAGTTTTCAGCAAGTAGACTTGGCAGTAACGTGTTGCATCATCAATAAAAGTAAGACAATATCTTTTTCCTCCTTTAGTCAAAACACCATTCATCTCACATAAATCAGTGTGAATTAAATCTAGAGGTGTGTAGCGAACATGGCCTCATATGCCATTTGTTCGGAGTTTGATTTTGGTGATTCATGACAACATGATCATTGGGACTAACCATATTGTTTGAGCATGTCTTTGTAGACATTTCTAAGTCCCAAGGATGCAAGGAAACCCCATGCAAAAATGCCAAAACAAAGGGTCAAAACCGAGCAAGAAAAGGAAAAGAGAAGACACCGTCGGATGAACCGACGGTCCCTCATTTACAAGCGTCGGTGCAATCGTCGGACGAGTTGGTACACAGGGTGAAACCCTAGGTACCGTCGGATGAACCGACGGTCCATTTTCTACATGCGTCGGACGAGTTGCAGAGGAAGAGCAAGGAAGGCAGTAGCACCGGATGATCCGACGGTCTGAGTGAGGACCCCGTCGGTCTATCCGACGCTCAGTTTGAATCAAGACAGAGACGCGCCAAGTCGAAGCCTTCAGCACCGGAAGATCCGACGCCTTGGTTAAGGAACAGCGTCGGTCTATCCGACGGTCTGTTGGAAGCTAACAGAACCGACCTGGACGCGAGGCCTTCAGCACCGGATGATCCGACGTAGCGTCGGAGCATAGCGTCGGAGCAGTTGTGTCAGAGAACCTCAACGGCTACGTGACGTGGGAGGGGCACCGGATGAACCGACGCCCTGGAAAAGCATAGCGTCGGATCATCCGACGGTACCTTTTTCGGTGGACGTTAGCCAACGGCTAGTTTGATGCCTTGGGCTATTTATACCCCCTCCACTCACTCATTTGAGGTTGCTTTGGATTGTGTGGAAGTGCAGAGGAGTTCAAGAAACATTCAAGATAATATCCAATCCATCCAAGTGCTTCATTGCTCATCCTTAGACTAGTGCATGCTTTGTGTGTGTGCTTAGTGCTAGGCTTAGCTTAGAGCCGAGTGAGTGCAAGGTTGTGCCAACCTTGTGAGGTGATTCTTGAGTGAATCCGGTTGTACAAGGTTCGCCGGAAGCCTTGGGGCCTAAGTGGCTCACCGGCAATCGTCATCGACCCTCCGGCTTGGTGTGGAGCGGCGAGGACACTTTGTGCGGGGGACGTGGAGACCCCCTTCCTTGGTGGAGAAGCTCCTTAGTGGAGGCGGCATCAAGGTGACCAAGGGAGCTTGACAAGTGCCTAAGTGGCTAGCCTTTGTGGCAAGTCAAGTTGGTGCTCTTGGGAGAGACTTGGTGACCGGGAAGCAAAACTCTTGTGTGAGTGCTTCAACAACGTGGACTAGGGGTGGCTTAGTGCCTACCGATACCACGGGATAAATCGCGTGTCAAGAGTTTGCTTCCTCTCATCCCCTTTACGTTTCCGCATTTACTCTCTTGCAATCTTTGCTTGCCTCTACATTCCTAGAGTAGTATCATGCTAGGATTGGCTATAGGTTGCAAACCTTCTTTTGGGATGGGAGTTTCACACTAGAACAACCATAGTTGCACATATAGATAGTATGTTCTAGTTTACCTTTGCGCAAAATTAGTGAAGCCATAGGTTAAGGTTTTTAGTTGCCTAATTCACCCCCTCCCCCCTCTTAGGCTAACGGGCATCCGATTCCTTACAAGTGGTATCAGAGCCGGGACTCACTTCCTTCACAAGGAAACGCCAATTCGATTGGTAAATTGTGAAAACCGGCTCATTGGAACGGTTAGGCTTCACCGCCTAGTGAGTTGCTCTATAGAGGAATGAAAGGGGTGGATACCTTAGGTTTGGCTCCACATTTCGATGGCACGGGCTATCCTCGGTGGAAGGTTCTCATGGAGGCCTATCTCCAAGCAAGGGACCTCGATGTTTGGAGAGTAACCGATGAGGGCATGAAAAATGGTACTAGAAAGGAAAAGCAATTTGATGTGATTGCTAAGAGTATCATTTTGTCCTCACTAGATGTAGGCGTTTTCAATAGAGTTTTTACTTGTGAAAATGCTCATGAGCTATGGAAAACCATCAAGGAGCAAAATGAGGGTTCAAAAGAAGTTGCTAATGAACGCTACGGTTGTCTCCTTGAGGAATTCAATAGCTTTAAGCAACTTGCTAATGAAAATGCCGAATCTATGTACTCACGCCTAAATGTGCTTGTCAATGAGATAAATGCCTTAGGTGTGAAGGACATCACGGACTTGAACATCAACCGCAAGATCCTACAAAGTCTCCGAAAGCCCGACTATGACTTGGTGAAAGCAATCATCTACGAGAAGAAGCTCGAAGATTTGAAGCCATCGCATATCTTGAGCAAGATCATGGCACATGAGCTTCAACTAATGCCCAAGTCAAAGAAGGCGCCCCAAGAAAAGCCCCAAGAACCATCTTCTCCAACCACAAGCCATGCTCTCTCAAGCCGACAAGAGAAAATGTTGAGTAGGATGGCTACTCGTGGAAGCTCAAGCGAAGATGATGGTGATGATTGTGATAATGAAGATTCCTCAAGTGATGAAGAGGTTGAATCTATGGTGGCCGAGTACGTGAAGAAGATCTTCAAGTATGTGAAGAAAGTCAACATGTACGGCTACAACATCCACTTGAGAGAAGGGCGCCATCATCAACACATCAAGTTCACCAAGATTGAGCACAAGCCCAAAAGGAAGGTGGTCAAGGAAAGAAGACCAAGGCAAGAAGCAACCTTCGCCGTCCGCGAGTGGACAAGTGGTGGATCAAGTTCTTCTAGCTCAAGCGATGAATCAAGAAAGAACTTCACCACCCGCTTCATGCAAGGACCTTCATCATCACACATGTGCCTCATGGCCAAAGGTATGGAAAGCAATGTAAGTGATGACGAATCCGACACCACCTCTCTCAATGATCTTGTTGAGCTAATCCATGAGCAAAAAGGAATGCTTGAACAACAAGCTAATGAAATTAAAGAACTCAATGCTCTCAATGATCTTAGTGACACCCTTGCTACAAATTATGAACATTTGTTGTGCAAATTCAAATTGCTTAGCAAGGAGCGTGAGGAGCTAAAATCTAAGCTTGAGGGCAATGAGACTAAAACAAGTAATTCCTTTGAGCTTAATGAAACATCTATCCCTTGTGCAATTCCTATCTCCAAGGTAGATGCTTCAACTTCTTGCATTGATTTAATTGATGAATCTTGCTCACCATCTTGCAATGAGAATGTTGTTGTAGAATCATGTGATTATCTCATAGGCAAAGAAAATGATGAGCTCAAGCAAGAAGTGAAAAGGCTCCGAGAGAGATTGGCAAACTTGATGGGCAAGGGCAAGAACGATGAAGAACAAGTGGACATCTCTCAAGACATGAAGAGCCAAGTCCAACCTTCTCAAGATAACCGTGATCACATGGTGAAGAAGCTTGAGAAGGGTGCAACCGTGGCTTGCTACAAGTGTCATGAGGAAGGGCACAAGTTCTACAGATGCCCCCAATTTGTCAAGAAGATGGACAAGGGCGCAAAGAAGAAATTAAAGCCCATCATCAAGAGCTCCCTCATCTACACCAAGCCCAACCGCAAGAACAAGACCAAGAGCAACACCTACGTCATCAAGAAGAAGGCAAATGGCAAGGTGGTTGCACACAAGGTTGGGAAGATGAAGGAAGAGCGGGGTTGGAACCAACCTATTTGGGTGCCCCAGGAAGTCATCACCAACATGAAGGGGCCTCAAATGGTTTGGGTTCCAAAGGCCACTTGAAGGCCTTAAGTGCGGGGACTTGGGAGGCTTGGCACAATCAAGATGAGAAGATTCAAGCCTATAAGCCAAGCTTGCAAATTGGACTTGTGTTGCCCAAGTTCCCCGGTTGAGGTAATGGAAACTAGTACCTATCTCTTGCATCATTGTAGCTCCATTGCCTTGTTTAGGTTGCATTTGTTGCAATATTTACATATGGTAGGTTGCTTGTGTCATGTGCTAACCCATGAGCAATCTACATGGTTTGATTAGTGTGTAGGAAAGCTACACTTGTTCTTTCATGGTGCATGTTTTCATATATATCTCTTTGCATCATGAGCAAGCTATAGGGTAAGCTTCCCTTTTGTTATCATAAACAATGTGCATACATTTGGTTGGTGATTCAAACACTAAATGCACACATGTAGGGGGAGCTCATCCTATGGTTTGGTTATGGGACTAACATTGTTTCAAGCTTTTCTTATGTAGTCTCTTAGCGACGCGTTCCGGTGCGGTGTTTCATTCTAAGAGAATGCTATTTCACTCTCAATGTGATCTAACATCTCTAAAAGAGTGAATATAGCAATATGAGCTTCATGCTATTGAGTCATGTCCTTGCGAGCTTATGTCTCTATATAAGTTCAAAGGAAATGTACTCATACATTCCTAATCCTTGTGGTACCCCAAGTGTCTTCTCTACAAGCTTCTTCCAAGTGGTGTCACCTAGTGATATCATTTCCAAGTGGCTCATCTCAATGTGGTGCCAACAAGGTAGAGAGAATCATCCCCCGGAGGTATGCAATAATCAAAAGACTACAAGTGATATCTACAAGTGGTAATGTAACAAGAACCCATTTGTTTTATCTCTTGTCCTTTAAGCTACCTCTTTGCATGATATGCTCTAAGCTTCCTTGTTTTACAAGTTTGTAGTTGTGCACTTGTTTCACCTACCCTTGTCTTGCAAGTGGTATTCTTTTTATGCACACACTTAGGGGGAGCTTAGTTTGTATCATGTTAGTCTCATGAGCTTGTGATCCACCTTAGTTATTCACACATGTGGTATCTTCATTGATATCATACTTATGGATCATGGTTCATGCGGCTTTCTCCCTTGCATTTAACATCTCTCCTTTGAGCTATGGTTGCTAGATCTTGCTAGTTTCCTTGGACCCTTTTTGCTTTGGACTTTTTGGAGATTTTATTCCAAAGGGGGAGAATGTGAGACCAAAGCAAGCGTGTGGCGTAAGCTTACAAGTGGGCTCAAGGATGCTTACAAGTGATTTCTAGGATTTGAGACCAAAGGGGGAGAATGTGAACATAAGAGCAAAAAGGGGGAAGTTTGATCTAGGGGGAGTTTGGATGATGGTAAGCATCCAAGCAAGTGTAAGTGGTTCTAATTCTGTCAATTCTAGCAAATTTATGCTTGCTTTGGTTGTGTTGTCATAAATCACCAAAAAGGGGGAGATTGTAGCGAACATGGCCTCATATGCCATTTGTTCGGAGTTTGATTTTGGTGATTCATGACAACATGATCATTGGGACTAACCATATTGTTTGAGCATGTCTTTGTAGACATTTCTAAGTCCCAAGGATGCAAGGAAACCCCATGCAAAAATGCCAAAACAAAGGGTCAAAACCGAGCAAGAAAAGGAAAAGAGAAGACACCGTCGGATGAACCGACGGTCCCTCATTTACAAGCGTCGGTGCAATCGTCGGACGAGTTGGTACACAGGGTGAAACCCTAGGTACCGTCGGATGAACCGACGGTCCATTTTCTACATGCGTCGGACGAGTTGCGGAGGAAGAGCAAGGAAGGCGGTAGCACCGGATGATCCGACGGTCGAGTGAGGACCCCGTCGGTCTATCCGACGCTCGGTTGAATCAAGACGAGAGACGCGCCAAGTCGAAGCCTTCGGCACGGAAGATCCGACGCCTTGGTTAAGGAACGGCGTCGGTCTATCCGACGGTCCGTTGGAAGCTAACGAACCGACACGGACGCGAGGCCTTCGACACGGATGATCCGACGTAGCGTCGGAGCATAGCGTCGGAGCGGTTGTGTCGAGAGAACCTCAACGGCTACGTGACGTGGGAGGGGCACCGGATGAACCGACGCCCTGGAAAAGCATAGCGTCGGATCATCCGACGGTACCTTTTTCAGTGGACGTTAGCCAACGGCTAGTTTGATGCCTTGGGCTATTTATACCCCCTCCACTCACTCATTTGAGGTTGCTGGATTGTGTGGAAGTGCAGAGGAGTTCAAGAAACATTCAAGATAATATCCAATCCATCCAAGTGCTTCATTGCTCATCCTTAGACTAGTGCATGCTTTGTGTGTGTGCTTAGTGCTAGGCTTAGCTTAGAGCTGAGTGAGTGCAAGGTTGTGCCAACCTTGTGAGGTGATTCTTGAGTGAATCCAGTTGTACAAGGTTCGCCGGAAGCCTTGGGGCCTAAGTGGCTCACCGGCAATCGTCATCGACCCTCCGGCTTGGTGTGGAGCGGCGAGGACACTTTGTGCGGGGGACGTGGAGACCCCCTTCCTTGGTGGAGAAGCTCCTTAGTGGAGGCGGCATCAAGGTGACCAAGGGAGCTTGACAAGTGCCTAAGTGGCTAGCCTTTGTGGCAAGTCAAGTTGGTGCTCTTGGGAGAGACTTGGTGACCGGGAAGCAAAACTCTTGTGTGAGTGCTTCAACAACGTGGACTAGGGGTGGCTTAGTGCCTACCGATACCACGGGATAAATCGCGTGTCAAGAGTTTGCTTCCTCTCATCCCCTTTACGTTTCCGCATTTACTCTCTTGCAATCTTTGCTTGCCTCTACATTCCTAGAGTAGTATCATGCTAGGATTGGCTATAGGTTGCAAACCTTCTTTTGGGATGGGAGTTTCACACTAGAACAACCGTAGTTGCACATATAGATAGTATGTTCTAGTTTACCTTTGCGCAAAATTAGTGAAGCCATAGGTTAAGGTTTTTAGTTGCCTAATTCACCCCCTCCCCCTCTTAGGCTAACGGGCATCCGATTCCTTACAAGGTGCCAAAACCTTCTCAAACTCTAAGGCTTTGAAAGGTTTTCGAGGTTGTTTTGCTTGCACACAAGTTTGGCACTTAGAATTTTTGACTATGTCGCACTTAGGAATTAACTCAGATCTGGACATTCTAGCAATTGTATCAAAACCAACATGACAGAATCTCGAATGCCACACATCGGCAAGATTTTTGTTCGAAACGGTATTAATATTCATCTCATAACAATAATCAACGGTACTTAGGCGGAACAAGCCTCCGCTATCATAGCCTTTTCCTATAAAGGTCCCAAACCCGGACACAACTAATTTATTTGACTCGAAAACTAGCTTATAACCACTCCTACACGGGAGAGACCCGCTCAACGGGTTCTTGTTTATGGCGGGCGCGTCTTGGACATTCTTCAATTGGAGGGTTTTCCCCGAAGTTAACTTCGGATCCACCGTACCAACACCAAGAACGAAGCACGCGATCCGTTCCCCATCGGGACGCCGGAAGCCCCCGCCGCCCGATACGAAGAAAACAAAGAAATATCGGAACACACGTGAACATTTGCACCGTATCGACCCACCGGTCAATAGAATGAAATGCGGAATAGACAACAAAAGGATTACCATACCCTTCTGAAGTAGAGGCCTCGCCTATGGTCACATGAGTGAACTTTTGTCTAAGTTCAGTGGTCCTGTCCTTGCGGTCTTTACAATCCTTGGCAAAGTGACCAGGATTACCGCACACGAAACAGGTAAGGTTATTCATATCCTTCTTCTCTGTTTTCTTCTTTTTGAAGCTAGTAGTTTTGTTCTGCTTGAGACCCTTTTTCTTGTTAAATTGTTTGTTCTTTTGAACAACATTGGCACTGCTCTGCACGTTCTTGGTCTGCGCATCTTTTGCCCTTGCCTTCTCTTCGACATCGAGAGCCGCAATGAGATCCTCCATAGAAATCTCCTCTCTTTTGTGCTTTATAGAAGTAGCAAAATCACGCCACTCCGCGGAAGTTTTGCAACTATCGCGGCCGCAACAAACTTTGGAGGCAAAACACATCCCAAATGTGCAATATCGCCAACCGAAGTCGGAGGTCGTGTGCTTGAGTCACAATTGATTTAGCATTATCCATGCTGAAATCAAAGAACTTTTCACACACATACAACCAGCGACTAGCTTCGGCTTCCGCATATTTTTGCTCCAAAGCATCCCACACGAGCGATGGCCAACGTGTAATTCATATACACATCATAGAGTTGATCTCGCAGGATGGTGAGTAGACAGCCCAATGCGGTGTTATTCGCATTCTCAAAGCTGGGCTTCTGTTCCTCGGTAGAGGAAACATCGGGTGTATCACCCACCATAATCCCAACGACATGAGCCAAAACTTGGCCCTTGTCTGCCATCTACGGAAGTTTTCACCTCCAAACCTCTCAGGTTTCATGGCATCAGATGCTTTGCCATTGCTAGATCATAAAAATAGGCGTAATCAAGTTTTTGGATTGTTGGAAAAAACAGCCTAATTATGAATAATCCAGATTTAATGTTGAGGAAAAGCATATTGACTAAAAATGATGCAATTACACAACACAAATGAACAAGCCACATATTAAGAAATTACTCACAGTTCTTGCGCAGTGAGTTGACGAACGCGTCGAAGAAGTAGTTGCAGATCCACCAAGCGGTCGCGTGTGACGCTGCCCAAAAACCTGGTTACCGCCCCGTGCAGGATTGTTGCGGTAGTGGTTTCGGAGATCCCGCTTCCTCCAAGCCCGGTGCACGCCGAGGTCGAAGGTCGACGAAGCGCAGCAGCTAGCGGTCAGAACAGCGAACGCGTGGGAGATGAAGTGTATGTCTACTCTGTGTCACAGCCACCAAGACGTCTCCTGGTGTTTATAGGCTCCAACCAACGTTTCATATTCCTCTCATCAATCAGACTGGTAACTGCTCAATTGATTCAAGCAGAAACTGCCACCTTTATCAAGTAGACTGAAACTGCCTATTTGATTGCAGTAAATTTGTCACCATTAAGCAGTCGAAACTGAAACGTCATTGACACAGCACAAAAATTAAAATGCACCTGTAACAGCCAGTTGTACACGTAGGCGTCGCGCTCGTCGCAAGTCATAAGTCACGCGATAATTTACGCGAAAATGCGCGGGCTGCGCGTGCGTGTATCAACAGTCTCCTTTTCTCTCACATGCATCTATTTTGCTATGATAGGAGACTCCCATATTTAAACAAGGCAACCTCTCCTTGTCTTGGCAATACGGGACTATTATCGTGCATGCTTTAGAATTTACTAAATGGGCCACATGGACCAAATTCCAACAATACCGCTTCTTACTGCTCGAATTCAAATTCCAAACCAAAATCGCGCGGTACCCCGGCGGCAACAACGGTTACCGCGGTATATCGCGCGGTTACCGACGGTAAAAAAAACCTTGGGTGTGTGTGCTGTGGGCCGACAACCATGGCGGCGAGCGCGGCATGGTCGTTCCAGCGACCTCTCTGTCGTTCCAGCGACCTCTCGATCTTGATCAAGCGAGCAAAGCGTGAGACATGCGGGTAGTACTAAATAGCGTTAGTAGCGCACGCAATAGCAAATATTGGTCGTGTTAAATATTAAATGATATATGAATACAAATTAAATGATAACAATAATATTTTGATTGATTATTGAGGTAATGTACAAGAATTATGGAGTGATAAATGAATTCTTTATTTATGGATATGATAATTTAATGTTAACATGTATCCCTAAATAATAAATATATCTATTTCCATGTAAATTTGATTTTAATACACTAAAGTTGTGACTATTTTTGGCATTCCGCTTTTTGGACTTAGCACTCGCTATCCGCAATCCGCTACCCGACACTAATCCGCTACCATACCGCTAAACGTTATTTAGTACTATGGTACCCGTCACTTGTTTACCCGCACCTAAAAACCTTATTAGGGTGCGGGTTTGGGGGATTTTGCCCCCACGGGCCCGTTACTGAGTGAAAACCTCACCCATCGGGTGAAGCAGGTGCGTTCTTGTGACGCCCCAGGTTTTCATCTGCGTCATTAACCCTAATGATCGGGTCATCCGAGTTGACTTTGGTCAAACGACGGTCAACCTGGGCCATCACCTCGAAAACATCACCAACAACCCCTAATGACCCACTTTGGTCAACTAGGGACACCTTTGGTCAAAACCCTACTCAAAACCCCTAAAACCCCTTTTGCCCTCTAGTGTCACCGGGAACTTTTGCCGCGTTCTCCAAATTTCACCTAAACACTTCAAATTCTCCCAATATAAAAGTTGTGTAGTTTGATGAGGGACACAACTTTCATGTTGAGTGGCATTCGAGATTTGGAGTGGAAATGCATGAAAAATCTTGGTCAACACCTAAGGTTACTATTCATCGGCGCCCAGAAAATCTGCAACTTGGCATGCAATTGTGCACAATTGGTTGAGAAAAAGACCATACACCCTTTCTAGAAGTTGTAGGGGATCAAGAGATCTAAAACTTTCCTATCAAACACTTGGTCCACTTCTGTTTCGAAATCTTGAGTAAACAACAGTCAAACAGGGCCAAATGAATTTGAACTAGGCTAACCCACGCCCACGTGTGCGACGCCGTCGCGGCGCGCCGACCCGCCCGCAATATGCGCGCACACCGAGGTCCCCCTCCGACCGCCGGTCCGTGCGCGGTGCCTTGGTCACTGTGGCAAGGTACGGTTGACGTGGTCTAGAGCCTTAGGCCGGTGCCACGCGCTCCGTCTTCACACCCTGGCCGGCCACTACGTGAAAAACCTCAAATAGGTCAAGCAACATTTGTAACGGACCCTTAACGCCTGTTACATCCACCCACATCTGTAACGGTTGTTGTTTGGCACCCGTTACCTTTAACCGCGCTAGGACGACCCCGGGGTTGGCCTCCACAACGCCTGTTACCAATGTGGACATCTAGTAACGGGCTTCTTAAACGCCCGTTACATGAATTCTTTTTAACGGACGTTAAATAGAGCCCGTTACACAAGTTAAACCTATCGGTAACGAACTAGTAAAGTCCATTACTGATCAACGCCCTATCGGTAACGGGCTGTTTAAGTCCGTTACTGATCCTCCGTATTGGTAACGTGCTATAAAGTCCGTTACCGATGAGCATTTGACGCCTGTTACTAGTTTGAGAGCCCAATAATTAAAGTCTGAGAGCACTCAACTACCGTGTAGCGGGAGCGCGGCTTCAGTGAACAAATGAGACGGAGGTTTGTTAATCATCGTCTTCTTTGAGTCTATCCTCATTGACAGGTCAACTCGATCCATCTTTCATTGCTTCCATTTCAACATACAGGCACAATCAACACACATATCTTCTGAGACAAAACAGACATAATAAGAGAGATAACTTGTCCACAAAGATGAAGATAACTTGTCCACATGAATAAAGATAATTATTACAAAAGGTTAACTTGTCTATATATCAGGCTAGGACTTTACTAGTCCATCACATTATTTACTATGGTCGTGTTATCTGACCATACACATCAACAAAGGCATGCCCCTTGAACATCCACATAAGTATGGCTACTCACCCTGCACATCAACAAGCTTGAACTAGATCATGCCCCATCGGGATTATTAGCTCTTTTTTGCAGCCTCTTCGTAAGCAACCAAGGATTCTTGAAGCCCTTCTAGCGCACCTTCAATGGGCTCGAGATTTTGTTCAATAGTATAATTGTACATCCTTATGTGCTTAGCATTTTTGATGAGGATGTTCACTTCTTTTGTGATTTTTCAAACTCAGGTTTCACATAATCCCAGACATTAAGGTTAAGAAGTAACTCAAGCTCTGCTCACGACTCAAAGAGTTTTGCCTGAAACAGGGTTAAACATGGTATAAGAACAACATAGTTAATTCAGAACTAATTTGCCTCAGACCTTGGAGCAGGGTGTGACAAGTAAGTTCAGAACTGATTTACCTCAGAACTTGGTATAATTAAGATCATGACAAGCATGGAAGACATCATTATAGGAACTAATTAACTTTATGAAGCTCAAGATCAAGCTACCTTAAGCTCCATCTATAGAACAAGTAAAAAGGCAGTGAGATTTAGAGAATTAAACTTGCCTCGCCGTCATCGTAGTCGTTGCCAGAGTGAGAGATGAGGTCCTCTACACTTTCTTCGCCGTTCCCTCGACACCTCTTCGTAGTTGCCAGACACTTGTGCTCGCAAACGTGAGGCAGCCCCCTCGCCCACTTCGCTGCCCCCTGACCGGCACGCTCCTCCTTGCCGCTGCTTGGCCCCTCGTCGGAATCCGAGAGGATCCAGTCGAGGACCCTTGTCTCCGGCATTGGGTTCACTCCACCGCCGCTTGGCCCCTCTCCGGCACTCATCGTCATATCCTTCTTCGCTGCCATCTCGCCAGCACGCGCGCGGATCCAGTTGCAGCACCGCTTCGTGTTCCGGTTCTCCTCGATCCCAGGTGCGCGGGGTCGTCCGCTGCTTGGCCCCTCGCCGACGCTCATCGTCATCTCTGTCTCCACGCCTCCTCTGCGCATTTTTCAAGGAAAGTTCTGCGCTTATCCATTCGGAAAGAAGAATGGGGCAATATTTGGGATGGAGGGGGTAGTAGTCAATGCCGATGCGGGTTAGCAAACCCGGGTCGCTTTGTTGGCTAGTGTGCGGGTAATGGTTACCTTCGTTAACGCTTTTTTTGAAATGACACTTAATTGCTTCCCTAAAAATTTAGGGCCCATGAAACGGCACCTAAAAACTAGGTAATTCCCCACGCGTTGCTGCGAGATATGAGAAAAGTTTTGATAAATTATGAACCAATTTGCTACCACAACCAGTTTATGTAGTAACCCTTAGTTGGTGGAAGATGATGTGAGTAGCTTGCATGAAGAGAGAAATGAAGTTAACGATAGTTAGTGGGTACCAATTATATAAGTTATATAGATTAATAAAAATACGAACAATTCATAGTTTTTTTAAGCATCGAACAACTCATAGGAGTAGTTGGGCATTCGGTATTTTGAATAAAATATGAACAGTCCCACGTCTCCTTGTGACCACATGATTTTTGTGGCCAAGAGCTCTCCTGAGCAGACACGGGTTCTGAGGTGCGTGACCGACCGCCTGACGGTTCGCCGTCTTGTCAATATAAATCCTGGTCGGCCAAGAACTTCGTCAACCGCGGCACCAAGAAAGCCCCAGCACCACCGTCTCCGGTCACCAAGAAGTGAATCCAAGAGCTTCTCCTTGCTCAAGAAAGTGCATGGCGCCAAGCGAGCCATCAAGGAAGTGGAAGAGGGAGGAGGTGCCGCCGCCCCCGCCCGCCGAGCCTAAGGAGGAGACGCCGACCCCGCCCACCGAGCCTGAGGAGGTGTCGCCGCCACCACCCGCTGAGCCCGAGGAGGTGCCCCCGCCCCCGCCCGAGGAGGTGAAGCGGATCAAGCCGCCCCGATGCAAGGTGGCGCGGTAGCCCATGGTGCTCCTGCGTGCTCCAAAAGTAGAATATTCGAATGCCTGTTTTTCAGTGAAGATGCTCTACGAGGCTTGGCAGAGTCTTGGAAAGCTGGCCGTTCATCTCGGGGTCTAGCGACCCCCTAGTCCACTGCAGACGACCGTGATGGATTGCGCCTTCAAGGTCAATGTCTTAGCTGGGAAGCTGGAGAGAGAAGTGGTCAAGGTCAATGTCTACGACGACGACGACGACGACGATGGCGGCCTCGACGTCTCCAGCTCTGGCTCCGACTCCGACTCTGACTCCGACAGTGGGGCTCCTTCGGCGGCAACTACCTCTGCTTAATTAATTTGTTCCTCCGTTTATGTGTTCTTCTAGTGTGCTTGTTGAACTTGTGATGGACTAGCTAGTAGATCTGTGTATGTTGAACTTGTGATGAACAAGTAGATCTAAGAGACGCGGTAGATCAATCCATGTCTCCTATTTTGGAAGGCATTGCAATGTCTATGGTAGCAGCTTACAATAAATTGCAATGTGTATGCCAGAAGTTTGATACTCTGTTTGTGTCATTATATGGCAGCAGTTCACAATGAATTGCAATGTGTATATATGCCAGAGTTATGCCAGAAATTTGTTACTCTGTTTGTCTTAATAATCCACATTTTCTTTGCCTCGTGCTGCAATGAAATGTTAGCACAGATGAATTGATGAATTTTGTGATGTGTGACACATTAAGATTTGTGACCCAATTGTCATTCCATTCATTCTTCATTCATACATTTAAGTTTGTCATATGTGACAAATTTTTCATTCTTCATCCACACAGATAAAGCAATAGTACCACTTTTAACATCAGAATTACTTCTTTGCAGCATACATCCCTATTAAACATCCAAATACTACACAAATAACAGCCACAATAATCAAGTTCATCTTCCAGATCCCATTGCGCATCTTCTCCTCTAGTGCTTTCTTCCTCTGCTTGTCCTCCAGTGATTGCCTCTGCTCGCCGCTCCCAATTTGACATTCCACTGAATCAACTACTTCATCGACCGAGTCTGCCCAGTTCGACGGTCGAAAAACAATGACGCCAACATCCTTCAGCATCTGGAGATACTCCTTGTGGAAATGATAAAATCCACAATTCTTGGTGTACTGCAGAATCAAAAGCACATAAGAACCCTAACTCAGATTTGGGAGACACAGCAGACTACTCACCGAGTTCCTTGCACACTTGAAATAAAGACGACCGTGGTTTTCACCTTCCTTCTGTGTCCGCCCCTCCACCACTCGAGCCATACCACAGTCCGGGCAAGGGACCAGTGGAAAGCCGCTTAGCTCACCGACTGGATCCAAGCCGATGGAGTGATTGCGACTGCTCCGGCAACCTTGGACCCTGCTCCTCACACGTGCACCTCCAGACGAATCGGCGTAGTGCGACATGTGTGCGACGACGGGGAAGGACGGGCGAGCGGCTGCGGTTGAGCTCAGATCGGGGAAGAAGAAGGGGGCAGGGGTCGAGGCGTTGGGGCAGATGCATATTCATTCGGCAAGAGGCATTTCTGACAATGGAGCACTTGTTGGCGACGATGGTTAGTGTACCACTGTCGCCGGGGCGGATGCCGGCCAGGGGCAAAATGGAGCACTTGTTGGCGATAATGGTTAGTCTACCCGGATCGCCTTTGTCAGTCGGGCAGGCTACGATTATCTTTTTTTATATAGGCTTTTGACGCTGACGCGTGGGCCCGACACTATTTTTTCTGAATTGAAACTTGCTTCCCTCAAATATTATACCCCATAAACAACACCAAAAAATTCATAAAAATACAAATAATTCATAGTTGGTAATTTAGTATTTGAATAAAATATCAACAGCCACACTTGTCTAACCAAATTTCTTAAAATTAGAATTTTTATCTCTTGTTTAGGATATAATAATTATAATAACGTCTTAGTGTGTTCTAAAAATTATACAAATTGACTTGGCAACATAATTAAGTCCCTAAGCTTATCTACAAAAATTCAAATGGTTTCGAAAACGAAAGATTATACTTGTGTACAAATCTCTCACATAGTTTCTTAGAATGTTACTTCAACATTGAAGTTTTCCACACTTTAAAACATGTTCGAACTCATATGCATTTGAAATTTTAACATAACCTTACGTTCACCATAAGATTACGAAATGCAAAGTCTAATTAGTAATGGTTGTGTAAAAAATATTATTTATATGTTGTACTTATAAGGAACAATATAAGGTGTATAAACAACATGCAAGAAATGGAATTACATACGAAAAAATGTCATAAATGAATAGATGTTGATTTTAGAAAAATTCAGAAACAAATATCATCAAATTTGGATTATGGTTGATGGAGTAAAAGTGATACAAAATTTGATTGCAGTTTAAAAGGGGAAAAGCAAACTGTTCTTCATTCGAACAGACTTGGCTCCGCCCCTTTCTTGGCGACGAGTGTTTGTTAATCATCGTATCATTTGCGCATCCGAACCTTTTTAATAAATGCTCCGCCCTGCCTTCCGCCTTCTATCCCCTTCTCCAGCTTCCGCCTTCCTCGTCTCCATTGCAGCCTCGTCTCCGTCGCAAGTATGGCCCGCGACTCTAGGGGGAGGTTCTGCAAGGAGGAGGCCCTGCGGCCACATCCCCGGTCGTCTTCCTCGGTGTTGTCTGCCTCCCTTGCCAAGAGAGAGAGGTTCCGTGGTGATGAAAAGGAGCCGTCCCAGCGCGCCGCCCCCGTGGGTCTTCCTTGACGCTCCATAGAAGAGGTCGGTTTTTCGTCGGCCCGGGGGAAGAAGCCGTACACGCGCACAAGGGCCAAGTTGGCGGACTCCAGTGACGCCCACCATGGAGAGGCAGGTTTTATTCCTCGGCATGAAGGAAGAAGCGGTCCACGTGCATTGAGGTGAGCGCGGACTCCTCCAGCGACGACCCGGGCAGAAGAGTGGTGTTGGTAGACCTCATCTCCTCCGGCAACGACTCTGGCAACAACTCTAGCGACGACTCCGGAAACAACTCCGGCGACGATTCTGAAGACCATGAGGCAAGTTCTGAAACCATCACGCACGAGATTTGTCCTTGGACCTTCACATTTTCACAGATCAATTGTTCTAATGCATCAATTTCCATTTGTTGTAGGAAGTTGTTGCACATGACATTGACAAGATTTGGACTGAAATCAATAAGCTCAAGGAATCGGCTGAAGAGAAGCAGGCAAGTTTTGAAACCAGATAGAGCTAAAACAACTTTCTTGTAAATTACAACTGTTATGAAGCTTGCATCAATATAATTTTTTCCTTTGTTTTAGGATTGTGCTATTACTCATGATGACATTGACTACATCCGGAAAGGAATCGACAAGTAGGATGAGCAGCTTAAAGCCGCACAAAAGGGACAAGAGATTGAACTTCTAAAGAAGAATGCTGAGCTGGCAGAAAGAGTTGCAAAACTAGAGACAAGGCTAGCTGAACTTGAGGTAGCAGCACAAAAGAAGCCATGTAGCTAGTTAACTAGTTCCCTTGCAGCAACAATCTCGTTTGGTGATGCGCCTAGCTAATGCAGTCTTATTTTGGTGATGTGCCCTGCTGATGCATGTCAGATGTGAATATGTTTGTTATGACTTATGAGTTAGTTTGCTTGGTGATGTGACCTACATTACTCGTTTTAAGGCCCACACAAGCACACTTGTGCTAGGTTAGTACTTAGTAGGGAAGGACGCCTCCCTCACGCAATCTCCTCCCACACTCCCCCTCGCGCTGCCGCCGCCACTTTCTGCCCCTCGCCTTCGTCCCCCTCACCTCCCCCCACGCCGCGACCCACTCTACACCCCTTCGCTGAGATGCGCGCCACACCACGCTCGGCGCGATGCACACCACACCTCTGACAGTGAGATCTCTAGGAGGAGAGACCCAGCTGTTGTCACACCTGGTTTTAGAAAAACAAACCAAGTGCATACCTATATGTATGCCAGGATCAAGTTTCATACATATACTAGACAAAAGTGAATAACAGTAACAGTATCACGTAAAGAACATAAACAAACTTACTATTCTATCAGAGTTATACAACTCAATTCTGGAAACGGATGCGCCAAACTCCACAAGCAATCGACTGGGGGCTGCGCACGCCTAGCATCAACACCATCAACAGCTTCACACCTTTTTGCTTCTGAGCAGCAATAAGCAAGGATGAGTACACTTATGGTTGGTACTCAGCAAGGCCACAAGAAATAACCAGAAACGATTTAAAGTCCATCTTTAAGTTTATTAATCTTGTGAGGGTCCAGGCTGCTCTTGACCGTGAGCATGACTAATCGATTAGTTTTACACTCTGCAAAGGTTGTACATCTTTACCCACAAGTTGCATAAAAGTCCCGAAGAACTTTAGACCCAACCATGCGATGCAGATCAGACATCATACCACACTACCTAGGTGTGATTGCATAGGGACGCTACGAGGCCTTTACAAAGATTCCCTAGCACGGGCTGCTCGCTAGGTTACCTAATCAGTGCAGCGCATAAAGCTCCCTAGCGGGTACCGTGTCTTAGCAAAGCCCAACTCCCCGCCAGAGCAGGTCTATACACCATATCCCGTCAGCCCCCAACCCCTTTCAGGTAAAGCATACCACATACTAAAGTTTCTAATTAATTAGCCAAGGCAGAGCCATATGTTTTGTGGTAGTACTGTTTTCCTAGGTGGTTCTCCATGTTCCGATTAATGCATAGTAATCTTGTAATAAGAACAGGTAGAAGGTGGTTAGGGACACTTGCCTTTCTCCAACGAAAAGCTACTCCTACTGCTCTTCAATACTTGCTCTCTTGAAACTCCTTATCTTCAAAGCAACGAACAACGGTCCTTCTTCTACTCGAAGCAAACATCGGGCACAACATACAAAGCAACAAGTACAACTAAGAGCAATACACCAATCAAAAGAAATGCTTTAAAAGAGCTCACTAAAGTATAGGCTTGATCCTATGGGTACGCAACGACGAAAGAACGTTTAAAACAAAACTAAGGTCGAAAAGACAACGCTTGTGTGAGATCACTAACAAACAACAAGAGACTAGGAGTTGGATCTATTTTAATAAGAAAATCATGTGGGAAGAATATTTCAGAGAAATGCTCTATGTTAGAATTAAACAAAGTTATATTTAATTAAGAAAACACGATAAGCCTAATTATAATTTATTTGCATATACTTAAGTACAAGTTATATCAGATTAACAATTAATATTAAAAAGACAAAGCATGTGAAAGAATCTAATCGAATAACTTTATATTGCATGTTCAACTAAGCATATTAACATTGAAAAGGCATTTATATTATCATTAAGCACATTAACTTTATTATGAAAACCGATGTAAAACAATAAGCATGTTTTATTTAGAAAAACTAACTATAAATAGGAATTAACCAAATTAAATATTAGCTTATGAAAACCGGAATGCAATCTAATCACTTTTATTTAGAAAACCAATTAAATAAGAATTAGTCAAGATTAACATGCAACTTTAATATTAAAACAAGTAAAAGGTGATACACATGCTAACACACAAGTTATGGTGAAACGAACTATACAACGGCACAAATGTACTATAACGGTACAAAACTAATCTACGCGTTAGGAGGAACATGTTATTGAAAGAATTACTGAGATCAGAACTGAATAGACTAAGATATGAATTTTTAATAACAAGAAAAAGATAATTGATTGAATATGACATAAAGATGAGGTCTGTAACGACCCGGATTTTCGGTGAGGAAAACCCGACTCCCTGTACCCTTGTGATAGTCCCTGGATCGGTAGCTATCATGTACAGAACTCATTACAGAATAATATCATTTCCATACAATGAGATCAGAGTACAAAACATAATATTTACATCAGAAACAACTCGGTATACGAATTTAGTACAAGCCCCTTGGGCTAAGCGACAAGTAGAAATCCTGCGTAGCGGTAGCTAGGGCTTCAAGTCTTCATCTTCAATCTTCACCACAGGCATCCTTGAGCGAAGCAACGCAACCCTTCCTTCATGGATTCCCCGAACCCGGACTCTCAAGCCAAGTCCAATCCTGCGCACTCACAAAACTATCCCCAAGGAATGGGATAGGTTCACGTCACCGACTGTATGCAGCTTTAAGTGGCCTAACTCTAAAGGGTAAGAAGAGTGGCAAGGTAAAAGCTCAGGTTTCCTATGCAGCAGCAGCAAAGCATAAATAGAAAACATCTCCATATAAGTCCCAAACCATACTCTCAAACACAGCTCGGAAGCACCTGGTATCCCAAGGCCCCGTCTCCTCATCCTATCTCCATCTAGGGTCGATGCGAGAACTTCCTCTCCTCGCACCTCAATGATTGCAATCGGATCGACGAGGTAGAGGGAGACACTCTCCTCTAACCGACTGCAACCATGGCTCACCACACTCTCAACTACAGAGGGAGGTAGAAATCCCAAAACATGAGGAACGAACATGTCTTCAAGGTTTGTCCATGACCGAGGACGCGGCTATACGTATAGATCAAACAACTCTGCAGAGCGTGTACACCTGTACCCAACTCGGAATGGAACCCGGCCGGTGGCCGACCGATCGAGCCCATCCTACTGTGCGAACTCTCGGTAGTTATGGTCCCATCTTGCATTCGGCCCTCAAAACAACCCCCCCCCCCCCCCCCCCGCAGTGGGGATTGCACCGAAACTGTGAAATGCCCCCGTGTGGCCACACGGGAGTCGCTCTGAGAGGGTGGTCTCACCTCCACCTCTCCCCCACTGATACCCCGCTATCCTCCTGGCAGGTATGGTTCCGCACTTGCCGAGCTCAACTCGGCCCTAACCCCATGCTCGGCGAGGTGGTGTGTACGAAAGTCCTATCGGCAAGTTGATCCACTTGGTTTCAGACCGGGGCGAGCTCATATCCTCCAAGCGCAAGTAAAACCCCAAACCCCGATCCCAAATCGGTTGTTTCGAGCTCACCCCCGCCAAAGTAGGGATACACTGAGGAGTGCACCCCTATCCCCGACCCCAGATCGGTTGTTTCGAGCTCACCCCCGCCAAAGTACCCAAAACGCCTTCTCCTGCCGGTTTTACCCCACGCACGCCAAGAACCACTATTCCCAACCCAACACATGCATCGCGAAGCTCAGCGTATATACCCGCTTATATAAACATATATAGTAGTAGGACAATCAAGGACAGGATAATTAAAGAAGGCATTGCAAGGTTCATCATCATCATGCATTTAAAGTAAAGCGCTAGCATTCTACATAGCAATGCCTAATAGGTATTTCAGAATCAGTCGGGCGTGAACACCTGTGTGCAAGTAGTCGTCGAAGTTTCCGTAGTTGTTCTCGATCTTCTGGCTTGACTCCTCAGCTCTGGGTATTCCTAGATTCGCAAATATAAATAAACACGATGTCTAGATGCAAATAACTCCGACAAGAAGCAATAAAGAACCAAATAAACTCCAAATGCTAGTCTAACGGGTGCTTCAGGATTTTAGAAGAATAAAGAAACTGATTTCTTATTTTTCTAAGCTAGAATCAATTTGTTATTGATTTTCAAGTAAAGAAAGATTATATGAATTTAATTATTTGCGGTAAAGCACAGATAACACAAGTTAGCAAGTTAGAAAACCATAAGCTAGGCTTAGGATTGTTTAGCATGGTAAGTTGACTAGTCAACTATCAGTGTTCACCGGGTCAAAAAGGAAGGTCAGAGGTCAACCGGACCCCACAAGTCACCATGTGGGTCCCGTAGGGCAGATTGCAGAGATTGAGCAGGATGGATTAGATGCTCAAGGTCACAACACTCGGTCTCACCAGTCAGAGCCTGGTTAAGGATTGGAAGAGCATTAGTGCCACGGTTGCTAACTTTCTGAACTGAAAGGATTTGGATGAATAGGAACAAGTAAGCATGTTCATGGCCTACAGTAACACATGCATCACGTGCTGCTGCTTGAAAGACTGAGATCAGGCTCTTGCGAAATTTACGCTCAGAGGGCCAAAGCGGTAGCTCAAAGGAGGGTGGTAGCAAGGCGAGACAAAGATAAACTAGGAAAGGTATTATCATGCCAAGATATGTGGCGACATCTCACAGGAGATGGAATGGTCAACTCGTGACTGGTATTGGGTGGTGCTGCGGTCGGGCATGCATTAAGAGCGCTACGAGGCTTGTACTAGTGATGCGGCAACGTCCAAGGTGAGGCAGTTAGGCTGCGGCTCGGGGTTGCCGTTCGTGAAGCAGTGGCCTCTGCTCACGACACGGCCGTCCATCACGGGCGACACCCTAGCTCCAAGCACATGGCACGGTACACGTTTCACAGCACATAGCATCGTAGAGCAGAAGCGGGTTATGCGCGAAGTAGCACAAAGAGGAGGTAGCGGTGTAGGAAAGGTAAGCGATGCAAACATAGGGTAGGATTCCTGTCCGCAGCACGCCAATGACTAGTTGCGGGGTTCCGGCGTCCCAGACCCACATAGCGCAGTGGCGGATAGCAACCACGAATTCTACATCACGAACGCGAGGACAAAAAAAGGCTTGGTTCGAGGGCAAGAGTAGATAAGGACAAGATAGCGGCAAGCGTATCAGAATTACGAAACCTACGCAATTGGTTTCATAATTTTCGGAGCTCCCGATAATTAATTATGATTTTTCAAAGGGAAAGACATTTATAAAACATTTATTAAAACCTTCATTAAAACATAAGGGGATTTTTAATAAAACATGCTGACGTCAGCAGGACGTCGGCGGTCAGCAAGTCCGTGGGCCGCTATTGGGCCGAAAGAGTTGGTGGGCCAAAAACGGCCCAACAGACTTGGCCCAACGGGCCCAATGGACCAAGTCTATAGAACCTCCCCGAACTCTACTTCCAAGGTCAGCTGGGTAACCATCTTGATCAGATGGGCTTTCATGGGCTAAGAGGCCCAAACGAATAGCCCTTCAAGGTGTTTCTCACAGAAGTCTAGATTGGGTCCCTCGACTATGCTGGGGTTCTCTGGTTCTCCTCGATCTCCGCTGGGGTTCGAAGATGCCGACGACGCCGTGGATCGAGTTCATCGGAGGGCAACATCGGCGGAGCGGCAAGGTTGCGCCGGCGAATTGGGGCTACGGCTCCGGTGAGCTCAGGTGGACATGACGAGGCAAGGCAGGGCAAGGTTCACGACCCGATAGGGTTCAAGAAAGGGGATGCACACTAGGTGCTCGATGGAAATCCCCAGAGGAAAGGTGGGCAGCAAAACTCACCGACGGCAAGGTTCGGCTGCGGCAGCGGCGCGTTCTCTTGCAGAAAGGACACCACGGCACGATGGCCGGTTCACAACACACTGCGAGCATGAGCACAATGACACGAAGGTAGGTCCAGAATGGGTTAACGGGAGAGAGAGAGAGACCCGACGACGGACTGACGACAGGGAGACGAGGTTCCCAGGGTCAAAGGCGTGGCCTTCATGTGCAAAGGTGCACGGCCAAGGGTTTTGTGGGTCGTGGTGGCGAGGTCCCTGCAAGAAGAAGCGACACGAAGGTCGAGCAACAACGGGTTCGGCGGATCTGGCTCGATCGCGACGCACCTCGGCGGCACACGGCGACGATGGTGCCAGAGGGCAACACAGGCTGCGGCTTCGGGTGAAGGGGAAGGAAAAGAAAGTCTGAACGAGAGGCTCCTGGCTCACACCCAAAACATCGAACAGGTTGTGGGCGTGTGCTGTTCCCACCATGGCCATGCCATCCAAGATCTTGGTATGTTCCGGAAAAAGCAAGGTCAAGCACGGGCACGGCTCGACGGCTGTCCAACACCGGTAGACAAGGTATGAAGGGGCAAAAAGGTGGCTTGGGTTCTTGCACAAGGCACGGGTCGAAGCCCAGTTCACAGAACGACGACGAGCTCACGAACTCATACGGCGGCGCAAAGGTACGCAACTCAGGAAGGGAGAACAAAGGCCAGGGGGTGGCAGTGTGCTCATGTAGGGGCGGCGGTGTAGTCGATGCCGGCTTGATGAAGACGGCGGCGCTGCGTAGGAGTTCACGGCGTCCCAACCTTCCTCTGCTTCTTCCGCAACGACGTCCATGGTGTGGTGTCGGCGTACTCAGCGTCCTGTCGAGCGGCGTGGCGCTCCTGGGTAGTGGCGCCCTCGGCTCCTCGCGGCAGCGTCGTGGTTCACGGCCACTCGTCCCTGGGCGTTGACGTGGTGGTGCTCCGCTTCCCTTTTCCTTTCCCCTTCTTCTCTTCTTCCTCTAATTTTCCTCTCTCTGCTTCTCTGATTTAGCTGCAGCGCAAAGGGGGAAAACCCCAAGGTGTGGCTCTGCAGGGGGTGGCGGCGGCCTTGGGGGAGGGGCCGAGCGGCCTTCTTATGGAGCGGCGGCGGACACGGCGCATGGGAAATTTTGCCCCGCGGCCATTCATGGTGTCCAGGCCATGGCGGCAACGTGGTCGGCATCCATCGGCCTGTCCCTAGGGTTTGAGGGTGCGGTGCAGGGGCTAAGTAGTCAAATCCCCCTTGGAGGAGCATCCAAGGCGGCCTAGGCATGCTCACACGCGGCTTGGCGTGTGTGCCAGCGCAGCACCGGCCAAGCCCTCGGGCGCGCGCCTATGCGCGGGTGCCTGTGTTGGCGAGTACGACAGAAGGAGGAAGAAAGGGGAATAGAGACCGGCTGACGGGTGGTCCCTGTTCGTTAATGAAAGAAAGAGAGGGCAGGATTGAAGTTAGCTGGGCTGGTTGGTGGGCTATGCACAGAGAAGGTAGGGGTGCAGCCCATTAATGGGAAGAAGGATTGAGGGGCTACTGATGTACTTCCGCGGCTGAGGTTAAGGCCCAAGTAAGTTGTTAGCCTTTGCAAATAGTTTTAAATATAGTTTGGATTATAATTTGGATTTGAATTCCATTCAAATCCAAACATAACACAAATGTACTCTAAATAAAATCCAGGAAACTCCAACTCACATTTTTTTACCCTAGTTTGAAAATAATTTTTACATGGTTTTACTTTATAAGGGATTAGAAGTGAGAGGCTAGCAATTTGGTCCAAAATTTGGTAGCACACAACTTCAAACAAAAAGTTTTTTTTAATTTGCAAGAATTCACACAAGGGAAAACATGCAAATTCTGGTATGTTACAGACTCCCCCCCTCACAAGAGTCTCGTCCTCGAGATTAGGCTCGAACCGGGTGTGATGGGGTCTTCTCTCCAATATGTCTTCTCTTTTCTTGTTTAGCTTTAGCTTCTAGATGCTGATGAATAACATAAGGCTTTTTCTTATCTTAGCTCGATCCCATGTGAAGGTTTCTGAGGTTAAGTGCCAAGGTGTGTCCTCTTCTGTTAGCATCCTTAACCAACCTCCAAATAATCCATATATCTCACGACTATACTCTGGTTCAAGCACGAGAGCAATTCCAACTACGGGCTAAATTTCCCTTAACATAATCCATCTTATCTAGCCGTGTTACATAGGCTGAGTAGAAGGTGACATTCTCCTATTCCCAATCCTCCTATCCGAGATCACATCCTTCTTTTCACTCGGCTCATTCCAAAATTGTTTTATACGATCTTGGTCATACTCACATGACATCCATTAAGTACTTTCAATCCAAATAGGCACGATTCTCCCACTTCTTCCCATATGAGGCAGTCGTATACCTTATGCCTAGCAAGTCCTACAAACCTGATAAGTCTGGGTCTATCTCGCGGCCTGTATTTAGTGGGATCCTTATGGCAAGATTTTATCCAAATTGTTGCCATGTACCAAAGCTTGCATTCTTAGCATACACATGGTGTTATCTTTGTCAATATTGTCCGCTTGTCCATATCCGGCACACTAAGCATGAACCGAATCTTGTCCCAAAAGCTCTGTTGGTCATCAATTCTTCGTTCAAGTCTTCATACATTCTTTAGTTTTCCCTAGTTTATCCAAAGAAATCTTCTTGAAACCATATCCATCTGGGATATGTTGAAGATATAGAATATTATCTCTCAATCCATAGGTCGATATCCTGATTTTTCCAAATTATTAGTGCAATTGCACCTCTTATGGCATGCACTCTCAGCAACTAGCTGAACCTGGGTGAACTTAACTTCCTTCCAACTTCCTTCAGATGGATCTTCCCGAGAAAGTCGCATCTAATTTACTCATGCAGGTTTAGCAAACTCAGGATACATAGTTGATGTCAACCCTTAGGAATACCATCAAAACTTTAATCAATTCCTCGGGACGTACTTCATTATCATATCCGTGAGCAAGGATCAGTTCTCTTATCCAACTGTGGTGTAGATCATGATCCTTCGTAATTTCTTTGTCTCATTTCTCTGGATGGCATTCTCACCTTCTGGTATCCTGGAAATATTCTTCACTTGAAGGCCTTGCCGTGCTATTCAACAATTCCAAATAAAATCACTTGTTTAAGTGAGCAATATTCCACACTTGTGCTCACAATTTCTTCTTATACATTCTCTGATTGTGTGGTAGGTGCCAGATGTGTGGTCGCATAGATAATTTGTGTCCAGTAGTTGTCGAGTTAGTTCTTTTTCCCACTAGCTCATTACACGTTGTCCAGTAGGGCCTTTTTAACATCTGTTCATTCCATAAGTGGGATCGACTGCGCTTCGTATCTCATTCCTAATGTCGACCTCAATAACTCCTTTAGATGTCCTTCATGCATCATATTCCAAAAGCACAACTTGTGGTGCATTGTTGTTTCCCGCTTACACAGTAACTACAAAAGAACTACTTAGGGTGTAAGAGGTGTTAGTCCAATAAAAATGACTCTAGGATGACTACTCGTGTCGTGCAAACCTTGTATCCCTTGAGTTTCCGCATCCGAATCAATTCCAAAACTCCAATAATACCTTTCAGGTCGAGGTATTGTCTACCTAGTTGTAATCCCCTATGCATGGATTCGTTACTTCCGAATGCATGACTGACGGTGCAATTCCATAGTACTCGCGTGATTGTCCATCCGTGGAGAGTTCAGTGCGCTTACATCCACTCCCTCATTATCTTGGGTTGTCTTCTGTTGTGTTAGTCGCTCTCATCGATGAATCCATTACCAAGATATGAGGTGACCATGTTCCTTCGAGTCTCCACAAGGGTCAATTCGCGTTTAGGTGAAGAACCTTATCAGCAAACTCTGTATTCCATTAGCAATTCCATAGCGGGCCATTCATAAGGTACCTTACGGAAGCTAAAGTACTCGAATAAAATTTCCAGCATTGATTGTTGCTCCATAAGGAGTACTTCATCCTTATCCGATAATTGAGTTCCGACTGGAATTATCCAAAATGTGTGACTGGCGTCTTAGGGTACTCAATTGAGCTTAACCATTATATGCTTCCATAGGGTACATGCGCTTCTAGCTTTGAGCATCTTTATCTTCATTGTAGTTGCTTTTTGGTCTTTATTGGGCACACAACAAAATTCTTGGGAATTAGAAATTTTTTTGAGGTAAGGTTGATCTCGATCTCATTCTCTTGATCCATAGTAGAGTGGTTCTTCATGTTTCCACTTGAGTATACTTGAGGGATCTGGTTGTAGCTCCTTTACTCCTTGTATGATTCTTCAAATACTGACATCTTCGAGGTAGTCGATGGTTCTAACTCGAGTACTCTCCAATCCAAGTTAGTAACTCGATTTTAAACATGAGGTGGCTTATCCAAAATCTAGACCTCCTATGGCATGGTTTTTCCCTTTTGCCTTCGGTTGAGGAGGCATTACCCTGATACTCCTTATACTTAGCTTAAATAGATGACTTGTCCTCCTTTTTGGTTATCTCAGGTTTCCTTAGGCCAACATCCTCCAAATCATTGCATTGTGGTGGTCTTTTCCTACGAGGGGTAGCACTCGGGTTATCTATTCTAGGAGTCAAGTACAAACATGAAATTATTCACTAACATATAATCCTACACTCAATATTAAGAACCATAAGAAACAAGCACACAGTCATGCAAAGCATTATAGATAGTGCTATCTCAAGGCTGACTCATAACCGTTGAGATCTCGCACACTAATCGGTCTAATTACTTCGTGGCATGTAAATCAAAGTAGATTCTACTTTTAGTGGTCAAAAATATTCTCATACCATCCAAACTATCTTCAGTCTCCTCCCTACTAATCCACGTAAGAAGTTGCTTTGACGCAGGTAAGGTAGAAGATTTTCAAAGAGAGAAAGGCAGATTTAAAATAGTTCAAGGGGTGTATATAAAATAGAGCGTATAGAATGTTCCTATGCTATCGACCAACCTAGGGTAGTGCGCTACAGTCAAGTACGGCTCTGATACCACCTGTAACGACCCGGATTTTCGGTGAGGAAAACCCGACTCCCTGTACCCTTGTGATAGTCCCTGGATCGGTAGCTATCACGTACAGAACTCATTACAGAATAATATCATTTCCATACAACAAGATCAAAGTACAAAACATAATATTTACATCTGAAACAACTCAGCATACGAATTTAGTACAAGCCCCTTGGGCTAAGCGACAAGTAGAAATCCTGCGTAGCGGTGGCTAGGGCTTCAAGTCTTCATCTTCAATCTTCACCACAGGCATCCTTGAGCGAAGCAATGCAACCCTTCCTTCATGGATTCCCCGAACCCGGACTCTCAAGCCAAGTCCAATCCTGCACACTCACAAAACTATCCCCAAGTAATGGGATAGGTTCACGTCACCGACTGTATGCAGATTTAAGTGGCCTAACTCTAAAGGGTAAGAAGAGTGGCAAGGTAAAAGCTCAGGTTTCCTATGCAGCAGCAGCAAAGCATAAATAGAAAACATCTCCATATAAGTCCCAAACCATACTCTCAAACACAGCTCGGAACAACCTGGTATCCCAGTGCCCCGTCTCCTCATCCTATCTCCAGTCGATGCGAGAACTTCCTCTCCTCGCACCTCAATGATTGCAATCGGATCCACGAGGTAGAGGGAGCCACTCTCCTCTAAGTGACTGCAACCACGGCTCACCGCACTCTCAACTACAGGGGGAGGTAGAAATCCCAAAACATGAGGAACGAACATGTCTTCAAGGTTTGTCCATGACCGAGGACGCGGCTATACGTATAGATCAAACAACTCTGCAGAGCGTGTACACCTATACCCAACTCGGAATGGAACCCGGCCGGTGGCCGACCGACTGAGCCCATCCTACCGTGCGAACTCTCAGTAGTTACAGTCCCATCCTGCATTCAGCCCTCAAAACGATCCCCCCGCAGTGGGGATTGCACCGAAACTGTGAAATGCCCCCGTGTGGCCACATGGGAGTCGCTCTGAGAGGGTGGTCTCACCTCCACCTCTACCCCAATGATACCCCGCTATCCTCCTGGCAGGTATGGTTCCGCACTTGCCGAGCTCAACTCGGCCTAACCCCACGCTCGGCGAGGTGGTGTGTACGAAAGTCCTATCGACAAGTTGATCCACTCGGTTTCAGACAGTGGCAAGCTCATATCCTCCAAGCGCAAGTAAAACCCCAACACCTAGGCTCTGAAAACCGTCACAGTAGGGATACATTGAGGAGTGCACCCCTATCCCCGATCCCCGATCGGTTGTTTCGAGCTCACCCCCGCCAAAGTATCCAAAACGCCTTCTCCTGCCGGTTTTACCCCACGCACGCCAAGAACCACTATTCCCAACCCAACACATGCATCGCGAAGCTCAGCGTATATACACGCTTATATAAACATATATAGTAGTAGGACAATCAAGGACAGGATAATTAACGAAGGCATTGCAAGGTTCATCATCATCATGCATTTAAAGTAAAGCGCTAGCATTCTACATAGCAATGCCTAATAGGTATTTCAGAATCAGTCGGGCGTGAACACCTGTGTGCAAGTAGTCGTCGAAGTTTCCGTAGTTGTTCTCGATCTTCTGGCTTGACTCCTCGGCTCCGGGTATTTCTAGATTCGCAAATATAAATAAACACATTGTCTAGATGCAAATAACTCCGAAAAGAAGCAATATAGAACCAAATAAACTCCAAATGCTAGTCTAACGGGTGCTTCAGGATTTTAGAAGAATAAAGAAACTGATTTCTTATTTTTCTAAGCTAGAATCAATTTGTTATTGATTTTCAAGTAAAGAAAGATTTTATGAATTTAATTATTTGCGGTAAAGCACAGATAACACAAGTTAGCAAGTTAGAAAACCATAAGCTAGGTTTAGGATTGTTTAGCATGGTAAGTTGACTAGTCAACTATTAGTGTTGACCGGGTCAAAAAGGAAGGTCAGAGGTCAACTAGACCCCACAAGTCACCATGTGGGTCCTGTAGGGCAGATTGCAGAGATTGAGCAGGATGGATTAGATGCTCAAGGTCACAACACTCGGTCTCACCAGTCAGAGCCTGGTTAAGGATTGGAAGAGCATTAGTGCCACGGTTGCTAACTTTCTGAATTGAAAGGATTTGGATGAATAGGAACAAGTAAGCATGTTCATGGCCTACATTAACACATGCATCACGTGTTGCTTCTTGAAAGACTGAGATCAGGCTCTTGCGAGATTTACGCTCAGAGGGCCAAAGCGGTAGCTCAAAGGAGGGTGATAGCAAGGCGAGACAAAGATAAACTAGGAAAGGTATTATCATGCCAAGATACGTGGTGATAGCTCACAGGATATGGAATGGTCAACTTGTGACCGATATTGGGTGGTGCTGCAGTCGGGCATGCATTAAGAGCGCTACGAGCCATGTACTAGTGATGCGGCAACGTCCAAGGTGAGGCAGCTAGGTTGCGGCTCGGGGTTGCCGTTCGTGAAGCAGTGGCCTCTGCTCACGACAGGGCCGTCCATCACGGGCGACACCCTGGCTCCAAGCACACAACACGGTACACGCTTCATAGCACATAGCATCGTAGAGCAGAAGCGGGTTATGCGCGAAGTAGCACAAAGAGGAGGTAGCGGTGTAGGAAAGGTAAGCGATGCGAACATAGGGTAGGATTCCTGTCCGCAACACGCCAATGACTAGTTGCGGGGTTCCGGCGTCCCAGACCCACATAGCGCAGTGGCGGATAGCAGCCACAAATTCTACATCACAAACGCGAGGACAAAAAAAGGCTTGGTTCGAGGGCAAGAGTAGAGAAGGACAAGATAGCGGCAAGCGTATCAGAATTACGAAACCTACGCAATTGGTTTCATAATTTTAGGAGCTCCCGATAATTAATTATGATTTTTCAAAGGGAAAGACATTTATAAAACCTTTATTAAAACCTTCATTAAAACATAAGGGGATTTTTAATAAAACATGCTGACGTCAGCAGGACATCAGCGGTCAGCATGTCCGTGGGCCGCTATTGGGCTGAAAGAGTTGGTGGGCCAAAAACGGCCCAACAGACTTGGCACAACGGGCCCAATGGACCAAGTCTATAGAACCTCCCCGAACTTTACTTCCAAGGTTGGCTGGGTAACTATCTGGATCAGATGGGCTTTCATGGGCTAGGAGGCCCAAACGAATAGCCCTTCAAGGTGTTTCTCACAGAAGTCTAGATTGGGTCCCTGGACTATGCTGGGGTTCTCTGGTGCTCCTCGATCTCTGCTGGGGTACGAAGATGCCCACGACGCCGTAAATCGAGTTCGTCGGAGGGCGACATCGGCGGCGCGGCAAGGTTGCGCCGGCGAACTGGGGCTACGGCTCCGGTGAGCTCAGGTGGACATGACGAGGCAAGGCAGGGCGAGGTTCACGACCCGATAGGGTTCAAGAAAGGGGATGCACACTAGGTGCTCGATGGAAATCCCTAGAGGAAAGGTGGGCAGCAAACTCACCGGCGGCAAGGTTCGGCTGCGGCAGCGGCGCGTTCTCTTGCAGAGAGGACACCACGGCACGATGGCCGGTTCACAACACACGGCGAGCATGAGCACAATGACACGAAGGTAGGTCCAGAACGGGTTAATGGGAGAGAGAGAGAGACCCGACGACGGACCGAAGACAGGGAGACGAGGTTCCCAGGGTCAAAGGCGTGGCCTTCATGTGCAAAGGTGCACGGCCAAGGGTTTTGTGGGTCGTGGTGGCGAGGTCCCTGCAAGAAGAAGCGACACGAAGGTCGGGCAACAACGGGTTTGGTGGTTCTGGCTCGATAGCGACGCACCTCGGTGGCACACGGCGACGATGGTGCTAGAGGGCAACACAGGCTGCGGCTTCAGGTGAAGGGGAAGGAAAAGAAAGTCTGAACGAGAGGCTCCTGGCTCACACCCAAAACATCGAACAGGTTGTGGGCGTGTGCTGTTCCCACCATGGCCATGCCATCCAAGATCTCGGTATGTTCCGGAAAAAGCAAGGTCAAGCACGGGCACGGCTCGACGGCTGTCCAACACCGGTAGACAAGGTTTGAAGGGAAAAAGGTGGCTTGGGTTCCTACACAAGGCACAGGTCGAAGCCCGGTTCACAGAACGGCGATGAGCTCACGAACTCGTACAGCGGCGCAAAGGTACGCAACTCAGGAAGGGAGAACAAAGGCCAGGGGGCGGCAGCGTGCTCACATAGGGGCGGCGGTGTAGTCGACGCCGGCTTGATGAAGACGGCGGCGCTGCGTAGGATTTCACGACGTCCCAACCTTCCTTTGCTTCTTCCGCAACAACGTCCATGGCGTGGTGTCGGCGTACTCAGCGTCCTCTCGAGCGGCGCGGCGCTCCTGGGCAGCGGCGCCCTCAGCTCCTCGCGGCAGCGTCGTGGTTCACGACCACTCGTCCCGGGGCGTCGACGTGGTGGTGCTCCGCTCCCCTTTTCCTTTCCCCTTCTTCTCTTCTTCCTCTCCTTTTCCTCTCTCTTCTTCTCTGATTTAGCTGTAGCGCAAAGGGGGAAAACCCCAAGGTGTGGCTGTGCCCGGGGGTGGCGGCGGCCTTGGGGGAGAGGCCAAGCGGCCTTCTTATGGAGCGGCGGCGGACACGGCGCATGGGCAATTTTGCCCCACGGCCATCCATGGCGTCAAGGCCATGGCGGCAACGTGGTCGGCATCCATCGGCCCGTCCCTAGGGTTTGAGGGCGCGGTGCAGGGGCTAAGTAGTCAAATCCCCCCTTGGAGGAGCATCCGAGGCGGCCTTGGCGTGCTCACACGCGGCTTGGCGTGCGTGCCAACGCAGCACCGGCCAAGCCCTCGGGCGCGCGCCTACGTGCGGGTGCCTATGTTGGCGAGTACGACAGAAGGAGGAAGAAAGGGGAATAGAGACCGGCTGACGGGTGGTCCCAGTTCGTCAGTGAAAGAAAGAGAGGGCAGGATTGAAGTTAGCTGGGCCGGTTGGTGGGCTGTGCGCAGAGAAGGTAGGGGTGCAGCCCGCTAATGGGTAGAAGGATTGAGGGGCTGCTGATGGACTTCCGCGGCTGAGGTTAAGGCCCAAGTAAGTTTTTAGCCTTTGCAAATAGTTTTAAATATAGTTTGGATTATAATTTGGATTTGAATTCCATTCAAATCCAAACACAACACAAATGTACTCCAAATAAAATCCAGGAAACTCCAACTCACATTTTTTTACCCTAGTTTGAAAATAATTTTTACGTGGTTTTACTTTATAAGGGATTAGAAGTGAGAGGCTAGCAATGTGGTCCAAAATTTGGTAGCACACAATTTCAAACAAAAAATTTTTTAAAAAATTGCAAGAATTAACACAAGGGAAAACATGCAAATTCTGGTATGTTACAATGTCCCCATGAGCAATAATCAAGAAAAGTAATTAAATGATAGATAGATTGGTAGTTGAATAAAGGATTATTCTATAGATGAAAGATAAGACAAAAGATTTATGAAAAGAATTGTAGCATAAGCATGATGTAAACATGACATTGCAGGACACCTAGATAATAAAAAGATTGAGGCCAAAGGAGCTGATCGTGGCCTTCCTTCCTTGTACATGCATAAAGGTATGCATGCATGACAATGTTTTGCTTGCATGTGATTAGTGAGAGATGGACAGAAGGGTGCATGAAGTTCTCACCAGCAGCAGCAACGGCGAGCTGTAAGGAATCGGATGCCCGTTAGCCTAAGAGGGGGAAGGGGTGAATTAGGCAACTAAAAACCTTAACCTATGGCTTCACTAAATTTACACAAAGTTAAACTAGAACAACTATCTAGATGTGCAACTAAGGTTGTTCTAGTGTGAAACTCCCATCCCAAAACAAGGTTTGCAACCTATAGCCAATCCTAGCAAGATACTACTCTAGGAAGGTAAAGGCAAGCAAAGATCGCAATAGAGTAAATGCGGAAACGTAAAGGGGATGAGAGGAAGCAAACTCTTGACACGCGATTTATCCCGTGGTATCGGTAGGAACTAAGCCACCCCTAGTCCACGTTGTTGAAGCACTCACACAAGAGTATTGCTTCCCGGTCACCAAGTCTCTCCCAAGAGCACCACTTGACTCGCCACAAAGGCTAGCCAGTTAGGCACTTGTCAAGCTCCCTTGGTCACCTTGATGCCGCCTCCACTAAGGAGCTTCTCCACCAAGGAAGGGGTCTCCACGTCCCCCGCACAAAGTGCCCTCGCCACTCCACACCAAGCTAGAGGGTCGATGATGATTGCCGGTGAGCCACTTAGGCCCCAAGGCTTCCGGCGAACCTTGTACAACTAGATTCACTTAAGAATCACCTCACAAGGTTGGCACAACCTTGCACTCACTCAGCTCTAAGCTAAGCCTAGCACTAAGCACATACACAAAGTATATGCAAGTCTAAGGATGAGCAATTAAGCACTTGGATGGATTGGATATGATCTTGAATGTGTCTTGAACTCCTCTGCACTTCCACACAATCCAGCCACCTCAAATGGGTGAGTGGAGGGGGTATAAATAGCCCAAGGCATCAAACTAGTCGTTGGCTAAAAGCTGCTGAAAAAGGTATCGTCAGATGATCCAACGCTATGCTTTTCCAGGGCGGCGGTTCATCCGGTGCCCCTCCCACGTCATGTAGCTGTTGAGGTTCTCTGACACAACTGCTCCGACGCTATGCTCCGACGCTACGTCGGATCATCCGGTGCTGAAGGCCTTGCGTCCAAGTCGCCACTGTTAGCTTCCAACTGACCGTCGGATGGACCGACGCTAACCCTGACCAAGGCGTCGGATCATCCGGTGCTGAAGGCTTCGTCTTGGCGCGTCTGTGTATGAATTCAAACTGAACGTCGGATAGACCGACGGGGTCCCCACTCAGACTGTCGGATCATCCGGTGCTACTGTCTTCCTTGCTCTTCCTCTGCAACTCGTCCGACGCTACTAAATAATGGACCGTCGGTTCATCCGACGGTACCTAGGGTTTGACCCTGTGCACCAACTCATCCGACGATTGCACCGACGCTTGTAAATGAGGGACCGTCGGTTCATCTGACGGTGTCTTCTCTTTTCCTTTTCTTGCTCGGTTTTGACCCTTGTTTCCCTCATTTTGCATGTAGTTTTCTTGCATCCTTGGGACCTAGAACTGTCTACAAAGACATGCTAAAACAATAAGGTTAGTCCCAATGATAATGTTGTCATGAATCACCAAAATCAAGCTCGAACTAATGGCTTATGAGGCCATGTTCACTACAATCTCCCCCTTTTTTGTGATTTATGATAACACAAACAAAGCAAGCATAAATTTACAAGAATTGACAAAATTAGAACCACTTACACTTGCTTGGATGCTTACCATCATCCAAACTCCCCCTAGATCAAACTTCCCCATTTTTGATCTTCATGTTCACATTCTCCCCTTTGGTCTCACATTCTTTAAACCACTTGTAAGTATCCTTGAAGCCACTTGTAAGCTTAAGCCACAAGCTTGCTTTGGTCCCACATTCTCCCCCTTTGGAATAAAATCTCCAAAAAAATCCCAAAGCAAAAGGGTCAAGGAAACTAGCAAGTCCTATCAACCATAGCTCAAAGGAGAAATGTTAAATGCAAGGGAGAAAGTCGCATGAACCATGATCCATAAGTATGATATCAATGAAGATACCACATGTGAGAATAAATAGGGTGGATCACAAGCTCATGAGACTAACATGATACAAACTAAGCTCCCCCTAAGTGTGTGCACAAAAAGAATACCACTTGTAGGACAAGGGTACTGAGAAACAAGTGCACAACTATAAATTGTAAGGCAAGGAAGCTTATCATGCAAGAAGGTAGCTTAAAGGACAAGAGATAAGACAAATGGGTTCTTGTTAAATTACCACTTGTAGATATCACTTGTAGTCTTTTGATCATTGCATACCTCCGGGGGATGATCCTCTCTACCTTGTTGGCACCACATTGAGATGAGCCACTTGGAAATGATATCACTAGGTGACACCACTTGAAAGAAGCTTCCATAGAAGACACTTGGGGTACCACAAGGATTAGGAATGTATGAGTACATTGCCTTTGAACTTATATACATAAGCTCGCAAGGACATGACTCAATAGCATGAAGCTCATATTGCTATATTCACTCTTTTAGAGATGTTAGATCACATTGAAAGTGAAATAGCATTCTCTTAGAATGAAGCACCGCACCGGAACGTGTCGCTAAGGGACTACATAAGCTTGAAACAATGTTAGTCCCATAACGAAACCATAGGATAAGCTCCCCCTAAATGTGTGCATTTAGTGTTTGAATCAGCAACCAAGTGTATGCACATTGTTTATGACAACAAAGGGAAGCTAACCCTATAGCTTGCTCATGATGCAAAGAGATAAATATGAAAACATGCACCATGAAAGAACAAGTGTAGTTTTCCTACACACTAATCAAACCATGTAGATTGCTTATGGGTTAGCACATGACACAAGCAACCACCATATGTAAACATCGTATCAAATGCAACCTAAACAAGGCAATGGAGCTACAATGATGCAAGAGATAGGTACTAGTTTCCATTACCTCAACCGGGGAGCTTGGGCAACACATGTCCAATTTGCAAGCTTTGCTTATAGGCTTGAATCTTCTCATCTTGATTGTGACAAGCCTCCCAAGTCCCCGCTTTCATGGCCTTCAAGTGTCCTTCGGAACCCAAACCATTTGAGGCCCCTTCATGTTGGTGATGACTTCCTTGGGCACCCAAATGGGTTGGTTCCTACCCCGCTCTTCCTTCATCTTCCCAATCTTGTGAGCAACCACCTTGCCATTTGCCTTCTTCTTGATGACGTAGGTGTTGCTATTTGTCTTGTTCTTGCGGTTGGGCTTGGTGTAGATGAGGGAGCTCTTGATGGTGGGCTTCAATTTCTTCTTTGCGCCCTTGTCCATCTTCTTGACAAATTGAAGGCATTTGTAGAACTTGTGCCCTTCTCCATGACACTTGTAGCAAGTCACGGTTGCACCCTTCTCAAGCTTCTTCACCGTGAGATGACGGTTATCTTGAGAAGGTTGGACTTTACTCTTCATGTCTTAAGAGATGTCCACTTGTTCTTCATCATTCTTGACCTTGCCCATCAAGTTTGCCAACCTCTCTCGGAGCCATTTCACTTCTCACTTGAGCTCATCATTTTCCTTGCCTATGAGATAATCGCATGATTCTACAACAACATTCTCATGGCAAGATGGTCAGCAAGATTCATCAATTAAATCAATGCAAGAAGTTGAAACATCTACCTTGGAGATAGGAATTGTACAAGGGATAGATGTTTCCTCAAGCTCAAAGGAATTACTTGTCTTAGTCTCATTGCTCTCAAGCTTAGATTTTAGCTCCTCACACTCCTTGCTAAGCAATTTAAATTTGTACAACAAATATTCATAATTTGTAGCAAGGGTGTCACTAAGATCATTGAGAGTATTGAGTTCTTTAATTTCATTAGCTTGTTTTTCAAGCATTCCTTTTTGCTCATGGACTAGCTCAACAAGATCATTGAGAGAGGTGGTGTCGGATTCGCCATCACTTACATTGCTTTCCATACCGCCATGAGGCACATGTGTGATGATGAAGGACCTTGCATGAAGCGGGTGGTGAAGTTTTTTCTTGATTCATCGCTTGATCTAGAAGAACTTGATCCACCACTTGTCCACCCACGGACGACTATTGTTGCTTCTTGCCTTGGTCTCCTCTCCTTGACCACCTTCTTCTTGGGCTTGTGCTTGATCTTGGTGAACTTGATGTGTTGATGATGACGCCCTTCTCTCAAGTGGACGTTGTAGCCGTACATGTTGACTTTCTTCACATACTTGAAGATCTTCTTCACATACTCGGTCACCATGGATTCAACCTCTTCATCACTTGAGGAATCTCCATCGTCACCATCATCACCATCATCTTCGCTTGAGCTTCCATGAGTAGCCATCCTACTCAACATTTTCTCTTGTCGGCTTGAGAGAGCATGGCTTGTAGTTGGAAAGGATGGTTCTTAGGGCTTTTCTTGGGGCGCTTTCTTTGACTTGGGCATGAGTTGAAGCTCATGTGCCATGATCTTACTCAAGATATGCGATGGCTTCAAGTCTTTGAGCTTCTTCTCGTAGATGATTGCCTTCACCAAGTCATAATCGGGCTTCCGGAGACTTTGAAGGATCTTGCGGTTGATGTTCAAGTCCGAGATGTCCTTCACACCAAAAGCATTGATCTCATTGACAAGCACATTTAGGCGTGAGTACATAGATTCGGCATTTTCATTAGCAAGTTGCTTAAAGCTATTGAATTCCTCAAGGAGACAACCATAGCGTTCATTAGCAACTTCTTTTGAACCCTCATTTTTCTTCTTGATGGTCTTCCATAGCTCATGAGCATTTTCGCAAGTAAAAACTCTATTGACAACGCCTACATTTAGTGAGGACAAAATGATACTCTTAGCAATCACATCAAATTGTTTTTCCTTTCTAGTACCATTTTTCATGCCCTCATCGGTGACTCTCCAAACATCAAGGTCCCTTGCTTGGATATAGGCCTCCATGAGGACCTTCCACCGAGGATAGCCCATGCCATCGAAATGTGGAGCCAAACCTAAGGTATCCACCCCTTTCATTCCTCTATAGGGGAACTCACTAGGCGGTGAAGCCTAACCGTTCCAATGAGCCGGTTTTCAAAATTTACCAATCGAATTGGCGTTTCCTTGTGAAGGAAGTGAGTCCTTGCTCTGATACCACTTGTAAGGAATCGGATGCCCGTTAGCCTAAGAGGGAGAGGGGGTGAATTAGGCAACTAAAAACCTTAACTTGTGGCATCACTAAATTTACACAAAGTTAAACTAGAACACCTATCAAGATGTGCAACTAAGGTTGTTCTAGTGTGAAACTCCCATCCCAAAACAAGGTTTGCAACCTATAGCCAATCCTAGCAAGATACTACTCTAGGAAGGTAAAGGCAAGCAAAGATCACGATAGAGTAAATGCGGAAACGTAAAGGGGATGAGAGGAAGCAAACTCTTGACACGCGATTTATCCCGTGGTATCGGTAGGCACTAAGCCACCCCTAGTCCACGTTGTTGAAGCACTCACACAAGAGTATTGCTTCCCGGTCACCAAGTCTCTCCCAAGAGCACCACTTGACTCGCCACAAAGGCTAGCCACTTAGGCACTTGTCAAGCTCCCATGGTCACCTTGATGCCGCCTCCACTGAGGAGCTTCTCCACCACGGATGGGGGTCTCCACGTCCCCCGCACAAAGTGTCCTCGCCACTCCACACCAAGCCGGAGGGTCGATGACGATTGCTGGTGAGCCACTTAGGCCCCAAGGCTTCTAACGAACCTTGTACAACTAGATTCACTCAAGAATCACCTCACAAGGTTGGCACAACCTTGCACTCACTCAGCTCTAAGCTAAGCCTAGCACTAAGCACATACACAAAGTATATGCAAGTCTAAGGATGAGCAATTAAGCACTTGGATGGATTGGATATGATCTTGAAGGTGTCTTGAACTCCTCTGCACTTCCACATAATCCAGCCACCTCAAATGGGTGAGTGGAGGGGGTATAAATAGCCCAAGGCATCAAACTAGCCGTTGGCTAAAAGCTGCTGAAAAAGGTACCGTCGGATGATCCGACGCTATGCTTTTCCAGGGCGTCGGTTCATCCAGTGCCCCTCCCACGTCACGTAGCCGTTGAGGTTCTCTGACACAACTGCTCCGACGCTATGCTCCGACGCTACGTCGGATCATCCGGTGCTGAAGGCCTCGCGTCCAAGTCGCCACTGTTAGCTTCCAACTGACCGTCGGATGGACCGACGCTAGCCCTGACCAAGGCGTCGGATCATCCGGTGCTGATGGCTTCGTCTTGGCGCGTCTTTGTATGAATTCAAACTGAACGTCGGATAGACCGACGGGGTCCCCACTCAGACCGTCGGATCATCCGGTGCTACTGTCTTCCTTTCTCTTCCTCTACAACTCGTCCGACGCTACTAAATAATGGACTGTCGGTTCATCCGACAGTACCTAGGGTATGACCCTATGCACCAATTCGTCCGACAATTGCACTGACGCTTGTAAATGAGGGACCGTCGGTTCATCCGACGGTGTCTTCTCTTTTCCTTTTCTTGCTCGGTTTTGACCCTTCTTTCCCTCATTTTTGCATGTAGTTTTCTTGCATCCTTGGGACCTAGAACTGTCTACAAAGACATGCTAAAACAATAAGGTTAGTCCCAATGATCATGTTGTCATGAATAACCAAAATCAAACTCGAACTAATGGCTTATGAGGCCATGTTCGCTACACGAGCTCGGCAAAACACGGGACGGTCTCAGCGACTATGAGGGCATCTGCTGTCACAGCTCGCGGCAACGCAGGGCGCAGTAGGTCTCTGGAAGTGATGCACATAACTGGCCACCATGGAGGGGTTGAGCAGCTGCATGACTGACCAGGTCTGATCTGCACTACAGAGTGCATGAGGAAAGCAACAGCATGCGACGGTCGTTGGAGAGACGAAAGACATGGGTGAGCAACTATCAATAATATTACTAATTAAGAACACTGCTAATTACCATGCTTTACGTGCAGATTTGCATGGCTGCCGATGAACAGCTTTGTAAGAAATGAAGTCGATCTGTGTCTCGGCGCCTCGGCAAGACAGCAGAAGGGCAGGAGCTGCAGATGCACAGATGGTGTCACGATCTACAAATCAGGCCATCATGGGAGATACGAGAAGAATGAGTGAGTGGAAAAAAGAATATGATGAACTGCTCAGGACGACTGGCGAGCGTACGAGATAGAACTCAATGAGAGGTCATCGCAGGGACGCCAACCTCAAGCATCTGGATCACCTCGTGGCGGCTGGCATACAAAAATGACTGATGGTTGCAGAGGTGGATATATCCATGGTGATGTCAAACTTCCTGGCACGGTGATGCTCCTGGTGGTGGCTCTCACGACCAACTCGTACGTGGCGGACAGACGTAAACGACAGCAGTGCAGGACTAGGTCTTGGACAACGTCGACGGCGGTGGCTCACAAAGGACCTAGGGCACATGGGGAAACAAAGATATATGGAAAAGAGAGACCCAGGAGATGGCTTGTTGTTTATAGGCCTTACGTGCAGCTTGATCGATTCCTTCGCGTGCCCCGGAACTTTGTTCTAGGTGGAGGTGGAAACAAACTCAAGTCAAGTTTCAACTCGCATATGTGTGCAGCTTAGGAGAAATGAGATGTGACCAGGGGATCAGCTTCTTACGGAGGCAAGGATGAAACATGAAACAGAACATGATCCATGTGTTAGCATATGAACAATCTATTAGTATACCAAGAGTTGTACTCTCTTTATTTTTCAGTTTCTACTGCCTCTTCATTTCCCCTTGTAATCTCTATATATACTCTCTTGAGATTAATGGAAAGTGAGTTTGAGTTATTTCTCCAATATGGTATCAGTAGGATCACGATCTTTTAGCTTCCGCTTCCTGTAGACCGCCGGACTCCCCGACGCGTCTCCACCTCTGCCCGTCGGACTCCGCTGGTGGCTCTGCCCATCATGCATTCTAACGCCGAGCTCCAGCAGGCAGCCACCAAGGCCATCGCTGCTGCCGAAGCTGCCACCGTCCAGGCCCAGGCGGCTAATGCTCGGGCGGACGCCGCTACTGCACGGGCTGAGGCGGCCGAACAGCGCGTCGCCGAGTACGAGACCGCCGAGCAAGCTCAGCTCCATGCTCAGGCCAACGCGGTGAACAACATCAAGACGATGATTCCCCTTGTCCTTGAGCAGACGTCCACGTTCTACAGCCATTGGCGCACGTACTTCCTCACCACAGTGACCAAATACGGCCTCGAGCATAGATCCTCATTGGCATCGCATAGATTGTACTGTGAAGTCATGGCTTTTTAGCACTGTGTCGCCTGATCTTATTGAAGATGTATCCACTGTCTCCCCAACGTCACAGACAATATGGCTTGGTCTTGAAGATCAGTTCATCGGCAACAAGGAAACTCGTGCAATTATCATGGATGCAGAATTTCGAACACTCGTTCAAGGGTACCTTTCTGTCACTGATTATTTAAACAAGATGAAGAGTATGGCAGATGCTCTGGGAACTTTGGGCGAGCCTGTCTTGGATCGCACCTTAGTTCTCAATGTTCTTTGCGGACTCAATGAACGGTACTCCCACATGGCGGCAATGATCAAGCGCACACGCCCTCTTCCTCGTACTCCGACGTCCGTGCCGATTTGCTCATTGAGGAACTAACGCTCGCCAGCAAGTCTTCCACTCCGACGGCTTTCCTCACCTCGTCGTCACCGGCACGCCCCCCTGCGGCTCACCCTCGTGAAAATCAGGGTAGCCATACTGGCCAAATTTGTGGCGGCCAGGGCAGTGGCCAGGGTGTCGGCTCTGGCAGCCAGGGCAGCCGTGGTGGTGGCCGCTTCTGGCAGCACTGGCGCAATCAGACCGGTGGCCAGTCCGGTGGCCCAGCTAGTCGTCCGACAGGGGCCTGGACGCCCCAACACTGGAATCCCCTCACGGGGACTTTCGCTGTCTGGCCAGGACAGCACGGCGCTCGTCCCCACCCTCCTCTAGCGCCATTGCCTCCTCGTCCTCAAGCTTACGTTGCTGGTGCACCTGTACAGCAGCAGCAGTTCGCCGGCCCTCTGTCCGTTGCCGGTTCCTCCTCCTACGGCTTCCCTACTCCTACTTCCTCCTGGACATGGGACCCGCAAGCATTGGCAAGCAACTTCAACACCATGACACTCACGCCTCCACCAGGTGAAAATTGGTATATGGATTCAGGTGCTTCCTATCACATGGTTTCAAACTCCGATCTCCTAACACAAGTTAATCCTTCTACTTCTTTTACTCCATCTAATATCATTGTTGGTAATGGTTCCTCTCTGCTGGTTACAGTTGTTGGTTCCACTTCTTTTCACTTGCCCAATAGCTCGTTACATTTGCATAATGTTCTTATCTCTCCACATATTATTAAAAAACTTATTTCTGTCCGTCGTTTCACTATTCATAATCATTGTTCTGTTGAATTTGATCCTTTTGGCCTTTCTGTGAAGGATCTAGCAACGGGGAACGTGATCATCAGGTGCAATAGTACCCGGGAGCTCTACTCTTTTCGACCCCCGCCCAACCATCACTCTTTCACAGTAGTCACATCTACACTTGTCCTTTGGCATCGTCGGCTTGGTCATCTTGGACAAGAGTCTCTATCTCGGTTGGCTCCTTTTTTTGCATTCCGCTTGTAATAAACGCGAGTTAGAAACTTTATGTCACGCTTGTCAGTTAGGTCGCCATGTGCACCTACCTTTTCCTTCATCTAATTCACGCGCCTCCGCGAACTTTGACTTAATACATTGTGATTTGTGGACATCTCCCATTCCTAGTGTAAGTGGCTATAAATATTATCTTATAATTCTTGACGATTGTTCCCATTATTCTTGGACTTTTCCTTTACGTCTTTAATCTGACACTTTTCCCTGTCTTTCTAATTTTTTTTCTTATGTTACCACTCAGTTTGGGACCACAATCAAAGCCGTTCAATGCGATAACGGCCGTGAGTTCGACAACTCCACCACTCGTGCGTTCCTTCATGCACATGGTACTGTTATTCGCATGTCTTGTCCTCATACTTCCCCACAAAACGGACGTGTCGAACGTATTATTCTCTCCACTAATGATGTCATGCGCTCTCTAATGTTCCAGGCCAGTTTATCGTCATCCTACTGGGTGGAGGCCCTCCACACAGCCACCTATCTTCTCAACTGCATCCAACCAAAACTCTCAATTTTCAAACTCCATACTTAGCTCTATACGGTGTTCCTCCCACGTATCATCATCTTCGTGTTTTTGGTTGTAAATGTTACCCTAACCTATCTGCCACTACTCCACATAAACTCGCTCCTCGATCCACCCCTTGTGTGTTCTTGGGCTATCCCTCCGACCACAAGGGATATCGCTGCCTTGACTTAGCCACAAATCGTATAATTCTTTCTCGTCATGTTAATTTTGATGAGTCATCTTTTCCCTTTGCTGAGCTTCCTGCTCCTCTCCCTTCACACGACCTTGATTTTTTATCGGAGTTTGACCATGTGTGTAACCCTGTTTCTTCACCATTTGTTGCAGGTCTTGGTGTTGCAGGTACTGGTATTTCAGGCGCACCAGCACCTCCTGCTGCTGGCCATGGGCATTCTGGTGGTGGTCTGGCTGCACTCCTGACGTCCCCTAGTGCTGCACTAGGCACCGGAGTAGTTGCACCCATTGCCGCGCCAAGTGCCGGAGTTGCACCCGGGTCCGGCGAGCCACGCGCTAGTAGTGGACCTTCTGACGACCGTGCTGGGCCTCCTGGTGCTAGTACTACTCCTCATGGCCATGCGCTTTCACCAGGGGCCAGTTCTACTACTACTAACATCCTTCCACAAGGAGCTATTCCGGTCACGCCAATTGCCAATGATCATGTTATGGTGACTCGGGGGAAACGCGGTTTTCGTCAACCAAAAACTATTGTGAATTTGCAAGTCACAAATTTATCTCCCATTCCAAAGACTTATCGTGGTGCTTTGGTTGATCCAAATTGGCGTGATGCTATGCTGGAGGAATTCACTGCTCTCCAAGCCAACCACACTTGGGATCTTGTTCCTCCTCCACCTGGCATCAATATTGTTACAGGCAAATGGGTTTTCCAACACAAATTACATCCGGATGGCACCCTCGATCGTTACAAAGCTCGTTGGGTACTTCGTGGTTTTACACAACACCCTGGAATTGATTTTGGTGAAACTTTCAGTCTTGTTGTTAAGCCAACGACTATACGCACAGTTCTCTCATTGGCAGTATCTCAGAACTGGGTTGTCCATCAATTGGATGTAAAGAATGCTTTCCTCCATGGTACTTTGGACGAGACAGTCTATTGTGCACAACCATCTGGATTTGTTTATTCATCCAAGCCCGATTATGTATGTCGCCTTAATAAGTCCCTTTATGGCTTGAAACAGGCACCCCGAGCTTGGTACAGCAGATTTGCTTCCTTCATTCGCTCTATTGGATTTTGGAGGCCAAATCGGACACCTCTCTTTTTATTTTGCGGCGTGGCTCAGATATGGCATACTTACTTCTTTATGTCGATGATATTATATTGACGGCATCTTCTGAGGCTCTTCTCCGCAACATTGTGAGTTCTCTTACAACAGAATTCTCTATGAAGGATCTTGGACATTTGCATCATTTCCTTGGCATGGTTGTCTCTCGGAGCACTACTGGCATGTTCCTCTCTCAACGCCACTACATACTTGAGCTACTGGATCATGCTGGTATGAGTGGTTGCAAACCTTGCACTACTCCAATTGATACTAATGCCAAGCTCTCTGCAGATGGACCACCTGTTGCTGACGCCACTGACTATCACGCTCTTGCTGGTGCTTTACAGTGGCTCACTTTTACTCGCCCAGATATCTCTTATGCCGTGCAGCAGATTTGTCTATATATGCACGATCCTCGTGAGCCACATCTTGCCTTGATTAAGCGTGTTCTTCTCTACATTAAGGGGAATCTTGACTATGGTCTCAAGATACTTCGATCTTCTACTAGTGACCTTGTTGCATACTCCGATGCAGACTGGGCAGGTTGTCCCGATACTCGACGATCTACCTCAAGTTACGCCGTATTTTTTGGTGACAATTTGGTTCCTTGGTCTTCGAAGCGGCAACAAATGGTTTCTCGCTCCAGTGCTGAGGCCGAATATAGAGCTGTTGCCAATGCAGTTGCGGAAATTTCTTGGCTTCGACAACTTCTTCAGGAACTTCATTTCTGCCCTCAGCGCTCCTCCGTAGTTTTCTGTGATAATGTCAGCATCGTTTTTCTCTTAACAAATCCGGTCCAACATCAACGTACCAAACATGTTGAGATTGATTTACATTTTGTCGGTGACAAGGTTGCTACAGGGGCTCTTCGAGTTCTTCATGTTCCATCCACTTCCCAATATGCGGATGTGTTTACCAAGGGCCTTCCTACCTCTATTTTTACTCAATTCGATCCAGTTTGAATGTCTCCACTCCTAGCAGTGTCGGCGTTCCAACTGAGGGGGTGTTAGCATATGAACAATCTATTAGTATACCAAGAGTTGTACTCTCTTTATTTTTCAGTTTCTACTGCCTCTTCATTTCCCCTTGTAATCTCTATATATACTCTCTTGAGATTAATGGAAAGTGAGTTTGAGTTATTTCTCCAATACCATGGATCTTCCATTAAGATGTTGGGCAACCACCCTAGCTTCACAGGTTAAAGATAACTAATTAAAAAGAATGACAAAGGAAAAAGAAAGATAATCCAAGTACATTTAGATTACGATAGATAAGATGTTGTAGAGCCAAAAGAAATACTTGGAGCTCGAGGAAAGAAATTTAGAGCTTTCTAGTAGATAGATTTAGCTTTGAGGAAAAATGAGAATATATTCCAGTGGTAAAATATGGAAAAATTTTAGAAGAACCTAATTGTTATCAAAAACGTATTTTTTAAAACATTTGCACTCAAGGAACACTAGGATGCACTGGCATGAATGCAACACTCACATCAAGCCAATTTATTTAATTCGTAAAATTAATAATGACTTTTCCTATACTAGATTTCCTGTAAACAAAATAAATGTTGGGAAAATTTTAAAATTATGAGAAAATTCTTGTTTAAATATTCTTTCTATTCACATCCTGAAATTTGGAATTTCAAGGTGTGACAGCTGCGGCGGCAGCGGCGACGACGACGACTAGAGGAGGGATCCAGCGACAACGACGACGACTAGGAGGAGGAGGGATCCAGCCGCGAGGTCGACGTGAGGATGAGGATGTGGCGGCGAGCAGGTAGCGACGAGGAGTAGAGATCCCTCCGCTCCGGCAGTGTGAAGGTCAGTGGCGAATCTAGGATTTGAGTTTATGGTATGCCGCTCTAAAATGTCTTATACAATTCGGTAAATGCATTCTACCAACTCGGTAATAATTGTAAAATTAACAACAATTCAGTAATAAGGTAATTTGGTATATTTGCTCGAGTTTATGGAATTAGGCCAAGCGCGCTTTTGCAGCACACATGCGTTCAGGTAATCAAGTATACAACATATGCGTGCGTATGGTTTTCTTTTTATATAAATGCGTATAATATACTTGTACTTGTGGGAATTGCAGGGTATGCCGTGGCTCCTTTGTATAAGTACATGTGGACATACTTAGCTGTCGATCGTATACATACGTAGCATTTCCCTTTAGATTGACTCTTATATTTGGTTTTGCTCTTGTTCCTATGCACATCTGCACATTCTCTCCAAGTTGAATAAGTACCTCATCAGCAACTGAGGCAGCCTGCATCTAATGGTATGGTCGCTTTGCCTGCACTTATTTTTTGGTTACTGAATTTTTCATTTATGTTAATGGTTTACCAAGAACCAATGATATTAAAGTGGGCTAAAGTAGTTACTGTAATTCTCTGGACTATTAATTCATAGGATAATTCTGACGAGGACTATAGACCTGGGCCACAAGATGAAGAAGAGGGTTATGGCACTGTTAGTGCACAACAAGACCAGATGGGTGGGGCTCAGCCGCGCGGGCGAGCGCCAAGGACATCCACAAAGTGGCCAAGTGACACAATGATAGTCACTGAGGTCGACATAGTGGGGATGTCGGTACCATTGACTCAAAAGCGCAGGTTCAGGGCGCTTGCGAGGCTCGTTGCTAGACAAAAGATACCTTTGAACTTGCGGAAATCAAAGAACTAAGCAGTGATGAAAAGTGGGACGTGTTTGATAAGCATGTTCAGAAACACTTGAAGTTCTAGGAAGATGAGAAACCGCAGGCATTTAAGCTTTTCTGGAAGATGGCGTCCAAGGCATGGAGACAATTCAGATTTCAACTTAGGCGAGATTTTATCAGAAAATGACTTGAGCCATTTACAAGGCACCCGTTTATTGTCCCGGAACAGTGGAAGGAGTTCATGAAACAGGCAGAAACCGAGCAAGCCTCATCTGCTAGTGTCAAGTTCAAAGAACTCCGAAGCCGGAACACAAGCTAGCACAACATGGGTCCAGCTGGTTATACTGTGAAACTAGAACAATGGGGGGAAGAGGACAGACAATTAGCTGCAGCTAGTATCCCCAACCCAAATGACGCCTACCCTGACGATCGTTCCAAGAATTGGCTACGACCAAGGAGTAAGCTAGTGATTAAAGATCGTGTTGCCGTGATAGTGTTCAACAACAAAGAGGCAGAAAAATTGGCTGCGGACATCAAGAAGAAGATTGCATGTGCAGAATCTTCAGGAATGGCAGGGCAGATGGAGTATGATGTGCTATGTCAGTGCTTGGGCCGCCCTGAACAACACGGCCGTGTGTGTGGTGTATCCAGCTACCAGGGCTAGAAGTATGCATGGCCTCAGCACGTTGAGATGTACAGGAAGAAGAAGAGGACGAAGACCGACACATCAGTTGATACGGAAAAGATAAAGGAACAAATCAAGCAAGAACTGGTGGCTGACATGCGGATGCAGAACATGCACATGTAGAGGTGGTGTTGTCACCAGATGGTGTTGTCACCAATGTCCAATCGCGCAAGCCCTTCACCCGCCACACTGAAGAGCAGTTGTGCGTCCGCAAATGTAGGTTTGATCGATGACACTGCAGAGTTGGCGACAGAGGTGCACTGTGACGATCGTACACACGACGACCTTATAGGCATGTTGAGTGAACCCACACACTGTGGCCTATGGATCACGTGGAGGGGGCTTCAATGTGAGGCTGCACTTGGTCTTGTTCATCCAGAGGAGAATACGCTACAAATAGTCTTGATTCATGAAGACTGTGTTGTGGTTGAAGTGATCACTGTACATACTATCTTTGCGGATGAACTGTTGGAATACCCTCCTAATGACGAGGTGATGAAACTCAGACAAGCTCAAGGACAAAGCTTACAGTGGAGAAGGTGTCGGATTGACATCAAAGGAGCACCAACATGTATATCTCGTTCACAGGCTATTGTACAGATTCCTTGTAGTTCACACAGTACGGTACAGGTTCCTTCCTCAGATGGTACCCCTCCTCCTCCTCCTCCTCCTCCTCCTCCTCCTCAATCCCCACACGTTCCATCCCCACATCTAGAAGGTACACAAAATATTCCATCCCCACCTACTCCTAGTCTTGAAAAAACAGAAAAACTTGCATCCCCACATCCGCAAGAGACACCAAATATTTCATCCCCACCACCACGCCCACCACCTCCTCCTCCTTCTCCTCCTCATGAAACAACAAAACCTACACCCCCAAACGGAAGTGTTCAAAACAATCATGCCAAAGTAGGTACATCTGGGCCTAATACCTCTGTAATAGGTCCTGGTGAGACACCACTAGGCAAGAAAGCCCTTGAGAAACCTTCAGCCATTTCAAAGCTGCAAGAAGAGAAACTTGTCAAAAATAACAGCTCTACAGCACCTACAGCAGGCAAGCAAGCCCTTAAGAAACCTTCTTCAGCCATCTCAAACCAGCAGAAAAAGGAAATTGTTGTAACTAAAACCTCTAAGAGGCCTACTAGAAAGCGATATAAAAGAAACACCAAGGAGAATCGTCGGTATATGACTAACCCAAAGCAATCTGAGAGTGACACTGAGAAGAATCCTTGGGCTACGGCTAACCCAAATTACAAATTCGGAAAGAACATTCTCAGTGATGGTCATCTCAAAAAGGCTGCTCCTTTTACCAGAAAGCTCCACACATTCTACATGCAACGTGGTAAGTCAGATGATGCTTCTGACATTATGGTCACACTTCGGCCCGGGACCAATGCATGACTGATGAGAGATGAATCGTCAAACGCACTCCAACAGATACCTGTGCAACTCAGTGATTTGTATGATCTCTTCAACTTGGATGCTTTGCATTTGACACTTCTTCACTGCTTCATCCTGTAAGTTGCTTGAAAATTTAATCTGCTTCTCACTAATCACATCCTCTATCGAACTGTGATTTTTGCCTCACATCATCTTTATTACCATGTATTTTGCCTCCTTATACTTTGTTTTTTCTTACTAATAGGAATATGATTGTAGAAGTTGACAACAAGGGCCCTGCAGTTGGCTACCTTGATCCTGAATGCATTTGCTCGACAACGTTAAGCAGCACAGATAACACTATTTCTTTATCTGTGTCCTATATGCTCAATGCCTTCGAACAATATGCTACAAAGAATTTAATGCTTACCGCTTATCTCAGTACGAACCACTGGATTGCAGTGGCGATCGTTCCGAAGCAGTGAAAGGTCTAATATCTTGATTCATTGAAGACAATTAATACTAATACTGGCCCTTTTGAGCTAATAATTAATGAGTAAGTTATTCCTTTCCTAACCTGTGGACCTTCCTCAACATACTGTATAGAGTATATTAATTAATAGTGTCCTAACCATTGCTGATTATTTCGTTGTAGGGCTTGGGAATGTTACTGCCGCAAAAAGTTCTCGCGCCGTGTCCCCTTGAAACACGTCAAAGATGTTAAGGTACATACCACTTATTTCCTTCCTGTGGAAGCTAGTACTAAAGCTTGAGTTTATTTCTTCTCGATCACCACTATTTTTCTTTGTACGTTTATTGTAGTGCCACCAACAACCTACTGGATCCATACTCTGCGGCTTCTATTGTGCCTATTACATGCTTCAATTAAAAGATAGCGGCCCACATATGGAGGTACTTTCTTGGGATCTTCATTTGTAAAACCTGCAACTGAGCACAATTCTTGCTTATTAGCACAACACATGTTTGGTAACCACCTATATATGTGTGCTGACTGGTGACATTATTACATCTAGAGATTAGGGCTAGATGAGCATCCTCTTGACAAATCATTGCTAGCAGATGTTCATGAAAGAATTGCCACATTCCTCATGGAACAGGTGATCACAACTGAAGGAAAATTTCATGCTGATGAAACTGTATGGGCTCAGATTATGTATGGTGACTAGAAAATTTTTGCAGTCCATGAATTTTTGCATTCCTTCTCATTGTCCATGAATTATTGTGATATTGTTACATTCCCTCCTTGGGAGATGAAGTTCCTCCTTGTATGAGATGATGATGCTGAATTTTGTCATATGATGCATGTGAATTGTGGATTTCTGTGAATTTGGATGCTGGATCTAATTTCTGTGAGTTTAGTCATATCCTGGCTGGTTCTAGGATGCAGCCCCTGATGGCTGCCAAATCCTGGCTGGATCCAGGATGCGGCCGGCAAGCGAGCGGCCCGAGTTCTTGTAGGGGTGGCCTACGTATCTGTAACTGGTGTTAATTAAAGCTCGTTACAAACACTGACCACTGAGTAACGGGCTTCAATTGGAACACCTGTTACAAACTTGCCAACAAAGTAACGGGCACTGTAAAAGCCCGTTACCAATACGTGGCCCGTTCGTTGAGACATCGGAGACGCAGGTTCACCACACTCATCTCTGATATTGATTTCACAGTAACGGGCTTTATTTTGGTGCCGGTTACCAAAGTTCCTTGTGGGCCCAGAGAAACAGTCATTTTCACGTGACCGGTGGCTAGTTGTGGTAACAGTTGTTGTTTGATGCCCGTTACGAATATGTGTTATCAGTAACGTGCATCTGCCCGTTACCTTTCTTGGCTTATTTGTAACACTTGATCGGTAACGGGCGCATTGCCGTTACCAAAGGCGATCTATGCCTGTTACCAAAGCCAGTTTTCACGTAGTGGGCGGCGCCGCCTCACACCATTAGGCGTCTGTGCCGCCGCACGTCGCCGCCCTGTCGCCGTACATGTGCCATGCCGCGCCCCATGCCGGGACCACATCGTCGTCGTGACGTATGCGCGAACCGCTTCTCCATCTCGCCCGTGTGTATAAAAGGTCGTCGCCGCTTCCCTTCGCGTGTGACCGACCGCCGCCGTCCGCCATAGGAGCCACCTCAGTGAACTCCATGCCCCGGCCGCTTTCACCGCCACCCAAAGTAGTAAACACCTTCCCTAGCACACCTAGAAGCTCACATCGTCGCACTTCGCCCTGCTCAGGTCCTCACCTCGCCAGATGCTGAGCAGCCGCGGCGGCCGCCGCCGGGCTCCGCCGCACCGACTCACCGGAACCTTCCCCGACCCCAAATCCTCCACCAATAGGTCCATGGTGCCCGCTATTGAAGTTCCGGGTCATTTGTTGGCCAACCTCGGGCCCACATCGCCGGCAGCGAGCCTCCCTCCGCCACCGGGGGCATGCCTGTGAGAGTTCTTGGACTTGGGGACCTGTTTGTTAGGATGGAGGGTATAGTTGTGAAAGTCTGAAAGTTCTAAGGGCCTGAGTGAAATAAGATTCTTCAAGTTTTGAGTGTTTTGCCTGCAACTTGTAAAATGCATATAAATTCACAGAAAAATCAGAAAAATGTGAAACCAATTTTGCCTGTTTTCTGGTGAAGAGTACTACAACTTTTGTAAAGGCTGTATATACTTTTGTGTTATGAATTTTGTTCTATAATAGCCCTAGATAAATATGTTCAATTCCTAGCCTTGGTTTGGACCAGAGAAACAGTGGGAGAAAGTTTGGGTCTAGAAGTGTTATATTTATTTTTATATGCATTTATCTTGTTTGTGGTAAATAGAAATGCTATATTTGATATATTTATTTTTATAGCTTAAGTAAGTGTGCTTGTATGATCAGTGGCTTGCTTTAGACTAATTGAGCTCAGTGAATGCCCCGCCTGGTGTTTTATAATTGTTTTGTTGAATAAAAATGGAGAAGCCATTGTAGGTTGAATAGTGAAATTAAATGGGAAAATCACACTTCTTTGTGTTTGTGTTGTGGAACTTGCTAACAAGTTCTTAACCAACCCCTTTACTGTTTGTGGTAATTAAATTAATTTGTTTACATATATATGTACACAGTCACTATTAAAAAGTCTAGATAATAAAGCATCGCATATTGTTCCTTTATAGGAAGAGTATGATGAATGTATTATTATCTAGGTGAATGTGGTCAGCAATGCACCCCATGGTTGTCATGTTTTGTTTTGTAATGAATTATATCAAACTGTCAATTAAGTCTTGCATTTGCATCCCCCGTCTAGAAGTCCCCTACGGTAGCTACACGCTCGTACCAGCTGCCGAGGACGAGGGAGCAGGAGGAGACGTGCACTATGTCACCGTAGAGCAAGGCCTGGACCAAAGTCCAGAAGGGCCAAACGCCAGCTTTGCCAACGAAGGCAAACCCCAGTTTATCATTAACCCTTGTTGTTTAAAATTATGCAACTATCTTTGTTATTCTATGTGCATTTACGTTCAGGAATTGAATAAAACCCTAGTTGAATGATCCCTAGGTACCTATGTTCCTTTACTAGTATGCTAGGTCATTAGATGCTATGCTCTAAGGACCCGGTAAAAGTCGAGTGATGTTCGTCACTCGCGAGAATAGGATCTCCTTTTATGGAATCACCCTATTTATAAGAGGATTGCTCATGTGGTAAGAGCATGGGATTTGGGCTCCGGTCTAGTGGCTTCGTGGGCTAAGCTTTTGAACATACTAAGCACTTGTCGGGCACGGGACCGGTAAGCCTAGTACCTAAGTGAGGCGGCAAGGGATTTTCCATTACTAATCTTGAGTATTCACCTACCCGGATCATTACCGGGAGGGGTACTTGTGTGAGGCTGGATGCACTGAGTGGGGCATACCAGATAGCCTTGTACCCAGGACTGTAATATCTATCCCGAACCGAGGATCGATGGGAACCACTTGGTCGGTGTCGGCTTTGTTGGGGCACCGCTCCGTGTGTTTAGGTCTACCTTGCAAGTTTTTGAATCAATCGATTGTCGGTCTCTCACCGTTATCCAAGACTGCTTAATCAACTGGCCATGATATCCCTCCATGATGGAACTACATGAATTCTTCTGCGTGAATTAATTGTATTGTACAATTCTTGATTGCATTAGTTGCTCACTATAGTAATGGTAATCTTAGTAGAATCTGAGCTAAAATATTGAAAGTAAGGATCCATGATCCTAGTTGCTTTTTGGCAAAACAAACCCACCAGCCAAAAGCCCTACATGTCTAGAGGTAACTTTTGTCGGGTAAGTCTTGCTGAGTATTAGTATACTCAGCCTTGCTATAATTGTTGTTTCCAGGTAATACATGTGATGTGTGGCACGGAGAACTTCCACCCGGCTGGGAGCTGGAATGGGTGGATGATGACGAGTGATTGCATCATGGACAAGCCTCCTATGATGTTGATCGTATCGTTTAGTTATCTTCCGCTGTTTTAATAAACTATGAACCATTTACTTCCATGTCAAGAACTATGGTTTGTAATAATGGACCATATGGGGAATTTGATGTTAATTTGTAAGGCACTCTGGACTCTCCTTCGTGGGAGTTTTAATGCATACGTTCGATCCTCTCTATGTTTTCAAGTGATTTACCGGGCGTTAACCCGGCAACACTCAACGAGATGATTCTTTATTATCGCTTAATTGTGACAGAACCGCCCAAAATAGTTCCGTATTATCGCCTAAGCCGGTCCACGTGGCCATTAAGCAATAATAAAGAACTATTCTGTCGCTTCCGCCGGGTAAAGCCCGGTAAATCACCTACAACAGGATCGCTGATATGCGCTAAGCCCACACGAAGGCGGGACCGAGTACAACATTACATTACATAAAAGGTTCACAAGTTTAACATTATTACAAACCAGGTTTTTGGTACATAAAAGTAAACATGGTTCAGAGTTTAAACAGCGGAATATAAACTAGCGCATGATACACACGGGAGGCCATCCATGCGTATCACTCCTCATCATCGTTCTCCCATTCAAGCTCCCAACCATCTGGGATAGAACCAGGCCAGATGGGATTACCTGAAAACAACAAATTAAGCAAGGCTGAGTACTAATACTCAGCAAGACTTACCCGATAAAAGAAAATACAACTAGACATGCAAGGCTTTTTGGCTGCTGGGTTTGTTTTGCCAAAAGCGACTAAGAGTTGATCCTTATATTCAGATTTTAGCTCAAATTCTAGTATGTTAACCATTCTATGTGAGCACCTGCACTAAACAAGCATGTTGTGCAAACAATAATAAACAGGTAACAATATTAATCTAAAATGTTCCATAAATACACATGGGGTAGCCAGTGGTCAAGCCGACTCAGATAACGGCGAGTGACCGACGATCGATCGATTTATATCCTTGCAAGGTAAACCCAAGATACACGGAAGAAGGTAGACCAAGTGCAGTGTCTACCCCAACCAAAGCGGTTCCCAACATCCCACGCTTTAGGATCGACGCTACAAACTGCGGTACACGGTTATCCGAGGGTCTAACCCGACCGGTCCGGACTCACACACTATACCACGGGTAGCTAGCCCGAGACACATCCCAAGCGGGTAGCTAGAAAGATCCCGCCCCGGTTCGAAGGTACTAGGCTTACCGGTCCCATTCCCGACAAGTACTTGGTACGTTCAATAGCTTAGGACCAGCACCATGCTACTCGGTCGAGACCGAACCCATTGCTCTTACCACATGAGCGAGTCAGTTTAACCAACTTATGATTCCAACATAAGCATCCTATATCTCGCGAGCAATGAGTCATTACTCGACTTCTACCGGATCCTTAGAGCATGGCACTAGCGTTCCTAACATACTAGTAAAAGAGCATAGGAGTCCTAAGGATCATGCAACTAGGTTTCAAAACAACTCCTGAAACTTAAATGCACAAGTAAAGCAATAAAGCGCTGAAAAGTAAAGGACATGATTTTAATTTAAAACATGGGTTAGATGAAACCGGTGCTTGCCTTCCTCAGACTCAGTTCCTAAACTAGCCTTTGGCTCTTCTGGACTTTGGTCCAGGTCTTGCTGCACACCAATCTGGTTCAGCTCACGATCAACGGTCCCGTCTCCCTCCTGGGCGAGTGTGTACGTACCGTCGGGGAGATCTACACGTTTACATGCACATGCATTAGATTAAAGTTAATCTTGATGGTGATTGTGTGCACATCTAAGCAATTTAAGTTACTTAACTTCACCAACCAGCAAGGGGGTGTGTTTGATTTAATAAAAACAGAAACAACATGATTATACCATTTAGCACATTTTAATTTCCATTTCTTTCTTAATTATTTACAACAAGCCTTTCTACCCTAAATCCAAATTAAATCAAAAACACTTCCAATGAACCTAATCTTTTGCACACAGCAACATATGCTTAGTTTAAGCTTTCACACCAAAATTTGGCCTAAAATCATTTATAAATTAATTTATACGAAAAAGACAAATTTCAGCCTAGTAAATCAACATTAATTCATATAAAAAGATTTAATAAACTTTTTGATCTCAACTTTCTCCTACAGGTCAAGTATGCCAAAAATGAGTTTCTGACCAAGGCATGGTTGCAAAATCAAATTTATTTTTCAGATTTTGAATTTAAGCTCCTACACAAGGTTAAATCTAAAACACCAAGCAAACAATTCCCTAAAATCACATCCATCACACCAGGGGTACTACTCATCAAGTAAAAGCCCTAGGGTGCATTTGTGCTCAAAGAAAAGTTCATTAAAGGTGCTATAAAAAGCATCAAACTTATTCTAGCATAAAGCTTAAATAAATCATAACTGCAAATATATACATCACAACCATGCAAACTTTTGTCACAGACCTAGACATGATATAAAGAGCAACATATCCAAAATTCAAGTTCATAGCATGTGTATATTTTAAATCACACCAAAAACACTCCAAACTGAGTTTGAATTTTTAATTCAAAAACTGTGCAGAAAAACCCTATACATGCTTTCTAGAAAAGGTAGATTTCTTCACCACGAACCCAACAAAATTGGTTTTGCATTTTTCTGATTTTTCTACGATTTTTAATGATTTTTCGAAGGTACTGCCGAATCCCTAAATTTCACCTTTACAAACGGGTCCCTGGAATTTTGCAGAAATCTCCCTGGGATTAGTTTCTCTCTCGCAATGTGGTCCTGGCGGCTTCTTGCCGGCACGGGCTCGCCGCCGGCGGCGGGTTCCTGCCGGCCTTCGCCGGAAACGGCCCGGGGGCCGCGGCGCACCCGTTCCCGGCCGGATTGGGGGGCGGCGGCCGAAACAGCCGCGCCGGGGCGGCGGCGGGCGCCCCCGTGCGCCGCGCGGCCGACCGCGAAGGCGCGGCTACGGCCGGGCCTGGAGGACGGGCAGCGGCCGGATAGCGATGACGAGGTCCGGTGGAGGCTATAGGAGGGATCGGGCGGCGGCGCTTGGAGGCTAGAGGGCTAGGCGGCGGCGCAGCCTGCGGGAGGTGGCGGCGGACGGCGTTTGCGGCTAGCGGACGAAACACTGAGAGGAAAAACGGCACGGCTCGACCGTAGCTAGTCAGTAGAACGGCGCGACGAGGTCGAGGCGCAAGTGCATGGCACCCACGAGCGGCCACCGGCCTTCGGCGCATGCGCCCGCGCGCTGCGCGGCACGGCCGTGGCCGGCCCGGTGTTCCGCGGGGGTGGGCTCGGTGCACGGGGAAAGAGGCGAGGAGGGGGTCCACCGCGGTGCTCCGGGTCCACGGCGACGTCGCCCGGGCGTCCGTACGCCGGACCGGCCGCCCTCGCCACGTGGACGGCCGGCGGACGGGGGCGCGCGCGGCGCTCTAGAGCGCGAGGACGACGACGCCCGGCTCAATTTTATTCCGTTTAGCCCTTTTCGAAATTGCAAAACTCCAAAAATCGTCAACTAAGTGAAAAATCTCCCAAAAGCAAAGTTGTAGAGGAGGCGTAGATCTACAACTTTCTCGAAGGGCGACATATGTTTTGATCAATGGTTTGCCCGGAACGCCGACCGAAGTTGCGGATTGTCCACGGCTCGGTTCTGTTCACCGCCGCGATAAACTTGATTTTTGGCCAATTTGCGCTCAAAATTGGAATGTCCGCCAATTACGAAAAATGTGTTCCCGGAAATAACGAACAACTTTCGTATTGGCCGATTTGGAACTTCCATAGTGAAATTTGGAGAACGCCCAAGAAAACCATTTCAGCCTTTAAAGTAGATCTAGGGTTTGACCGTGGTTTGAGATGTTGACCGGGGTCTTTTGTGCAAAAGTGTGCCCAATCATGTCAAACATGTTTATGAGCCAGTTTAAACACGATTAATGCCACTAATTAAGGTAGTTAGATTTAATAAACACCTGGGGTGTTACAGTCTACCCTCCTTAAAAGAAATCTCGTCCCGAGATTAGGAATTTAAAAACTAGCTTAGGGGAGGTTGTTCTCAAATAGAAATGTATACCCGTGAAGTTATGTTTGCCTTGTTTCACTTGGGGTTTTGGTTGTTTGCCTTGACTTCCCTGCTTGGCTCTTGAGCCTCGACCGTGCCGATTTGTTTTGTTCTGCCCAGTTTCCGGGCACTCCCTCACAAAATGTCCCGGATCTCTACAATTGAAGCAGAGACGAGGGGTGGGTGTATTGGACCTTGGGACCCACTGGGTTTTGATGGGCTGATCCACAACACTAGCTGGGTTGCTTGGCTTTTTCTCACGGGAGGGAAGTTCGGTGCATGTAATTTCCCATCCATTCAAGTCAATCTTTGGCAAATCTCGCTTGTGACTCTTACTCCTTCTTTCTTCCTCCCTACGGTCCATAGGAAGTTGCGACGGTGGCATGAGTGAATCTAGGAGTTGCTGATTGGAATCTTGGTTCTGTTGATTTTGAGCTTCATGATTCATCAATAGATTGAATAGATAGACTTGCTCCATAATAGACTCTGAAATTGCTTGGGAGAGACTGTCGGATAGACTAGTTTGCGATAGCCCTTGATAACGATTATGGATGACATTTTGCACTAGTTGGCTTAACACCAAATTTTGGCCCTCCAAATTTTTCATGGTGTTGGCAAAGATATCCACCACCTCCTGTGTTGGTGGAAGAGATGGGAACATCTCATTGGGTCGAAGATTGACCGGATCTCCTGTGGTGGATTCCATTTCCCTGAAAGTTCATGACAATCCCTTTAGACTCCCTAAGAGTACAATAATCCGAGTATGATAGTTATTGATAAACAATCATAACAACAGGTTAGAAAGTTAGAGAACTCGATCTGAAGGTTCTATAGGGTTTGTTTTTAAGCAAGGAGCCAATAGCCAGGTTCTACAAAGGGTGGTCGGGAATCAAAGATCGATACTCCCCTCTTGACTGATGGTTGCCACAGTGCAGTAATGATGGCACGCTTGGCGTTAGAGGTAGGACAGGAGATTAATACAGCATTGGCCGCTGTAGTGAAACACGACGGTAATGGAGTGGCACAGATTCGATGGAGCACGAATATGTAGGTGGTCCAAAGATCGTTAGTATTCAGTTGTGGGTTTATGGGATTTTCTTTGGTGGAGATCGTCGTCCCGGTCATCCATAAGAATGCCGATTCTCTTCATATCCTTAGAACATTCCTCATCCTCCAAAGGAATTTTAGAAAGAGAAAATCGTTTCCCGAGTTTAACCAACTCAGAGAAGAGGACGGATGGAGGGTTCTATCTTTATCTAATTCATGCCATACGTAGGCCACCCATTTGGGCAGTGATCTGACAGTTGTCATAGATGATAACCATTGGCATGCCGACAAGAGGGTGCACTACCATCGAGATGCCCTTGGCAACTTGGCAACGACGCTACAGTGAGAAGAGATGGTAGAGAGATGATGTTGTGTAATGTCGTCATGGCCCTGAAGAGGATGAGATAAATGACTCGAGAGAATTAATTGTGGTATTGGAGAAATCGAAAAGGTCTCGAGGTAACCTCATTTTAGAATCAGAGTTGCTTTGAGAAGGTTTATCGAAGGATTTGCCAAACTTTTATTTTCTTATATCCTGATTCCATTAATTTGAAAGAAACATTAAAAAGGATCACAAATCACTGAGTTCTCAGAAGCTCCTCATATCTTGACTTTTGGAGAACCTTGGTTGCTCAAGAAACATCTCTGTTTATACACCTTCACCTTAACTCGGTTATGTTTATGTCGGGCAACTGGTGTGATAAATCGAAAGAAGACCGAGTTGAAAAGTTTTCATCAGGATCTCTATAAGGAATGGGAATCTTGGCAATTGACCATACTAAGATTGCTAAAAGACATATTTTTGGAGAATAACAAGGGTTCGATGATGGCTTAAGGGTTCTACCATCGTAGCTCTGATGTTAGTTCATAAGAATAGTTAAGGATGGTAAAGTCATAGAGAGCCGTTACCAGGAGTTCTTACCTATATTTAGTGGGAAAGATATGCAAAGACAGGCTAGTACAGGAATTTCAGAAAGGCTTGCTCACATGTCACTTATGTTATGAGTATTAGCGACATCCTTCATCCCATTAGTGGTGCAATGACTTTTAGCTGGATATGTGGTGCACCACGAGACATGCTTGCAATATTAATGCATATAGATGAGTTGTGCATTAGTGGAACGGTGCACATAATGATGCTTATGAGGAGGTGCATATAGTATGATGTATATGAACATGAGCATATGATGTTTATGGACATGAACTTATGGTGCTTATGTAATGATGCATAATGAGTGATGCACATGATGCGTGCATGATGTAGTGCACACATGATGATGCAAAGGTTGATGAAATGTGTTGATGCATATGCTAATGCAGCATGGTGCTCATGATGCAGTGTCAGCATGACTTGCTTCACCCATGAGGTTAGCCAAGGTAGAGAGGATAAACATAAAGTTGAGAAGAAATAGGTGCGGCGAGTCGCATTCTCAAAAACCAAGATACCTAGCGCGCTCCTAGTGGTAATCACATGGCTGCAGCACACATGATACCCTAGATTTCGTCGCGGCACCTTCGTTTATGGAACAACAACATCACCAGCAAAAAGGGCGATAAAGTAGAAAGATGGGAAACTGTCAGAACATATGCATGTTAGTTCATCCAAGGCCCCAAATGCACCCGTTGTGCAATGCATTATTCCATGCTCAAGATTTATGTCATTAAGGTTGCAAGATATGCATGCGGTGATGATGCTCATGTGCTTATCAACAGATTTTTGATGCCTTGTAACCATGTTCTCTTTTATTTGTTTGTGAGCAAGCATAAGGAGGGTTGAGAATTGATAGTGATCAATGTAGGAGTATCGATGCAAGGAAAGTGGAGTGATCAGCTTTACATAGACAAAGGAAGTTGGTGGATCGCCTCTAAATTGAAGGAAAGGCGTATAAACAATTAGGAGAGTACAACGGGGTTCCACTTGACTCGGCAAGGATATGAGTATGCTTCTCTTAGAAGCCATCCTAAAAGAAGATGAAGATGGGTGGATCTCGCACTGATTGTGTTCATATGTGGATAAAAACTTCAAAACATACATAGCATTCTTCCACCACCTAAATATCATCATCTTTAGGCAGGGAATGTAAAAATCTCGTGCCTTCCCATATTGGTATTCAACTTAAGGATAAAACTGAGGCTATCATACCAAAAATTCAGATATCGCTTTGCTGTCAGGGTTGTTGGACAGCAGGCCGATGGTCACTAAAAATTCCATATCTCTCAGCTCAAGCATCGAAAAATTATGAATTTTGGTCAGCATGTGTAGAATTTCATAAGCTTCAACTTTGGTATTCAACCTCAGGACAGATTCAATTTTTACAGAGGCCGAAAATTTCATTTACCAAAGCTCTGTCTAGCAGTTTTGACAGCAAACAGGAGCTTACTAAAAATTCGATATTTCTCAATATACACATGCATAGATGCTGAAATTTTGTGAGCATTTCCTTCACAAAATTTTGAACAATTTTGGTATTCAAAGGTCGAATAAAATCAAATTGGAAAAGGGTGAAAAATGTTCATTTTCAGAGTGCTGTTGCCCAGAATTTCAGCAGAGCAGAGCTTCACTAAAAAGACCATAACTCAATACATGAGTACCCAATTACCATGAAATTTTTACAGCATGATCTATGCTAGATAATGAACATTTTTTCTGTAGATTCTCAGGTCAAATTCTGTTTGGAACTATAAGTAAAGATTCGAGTTTCTGCCTAACTCAGAATTTCGACAGCATTTCTGCAAGACCTAGGCTAGCCATTTTTATCCTAACTTCAGTTTTAAACATCCTAAACTCCTGAAAAATTCAGAAAGCAAACTTAACTAGGTGATGAACAATTTCCCTAACGAGCACCTAGCCAGAAATATTCTAGATAAACCTTAGAAAATTTGGACAACATCTTGTTACAATTTTGCTTAACACCTGATCAAAGCAATCACACTAGCAAGATTGGTCCTTACGAAACACACATTAAATAGAGACCAAGCAACACATGAATTGACTTCAGTTTTGGTTTGATAGCTTTTACATGATGCAAAAAGCGTCCTAAACTTCCTCACAAAGCTTTTAAGCTTAAAAACGAAGTTAGTGCCGGTGGCAGGGCATATATATACGTCTCTCCCTATAATAACTAGTCGGAAGCTATTCGTTTCTTAAATACCGTACCTAACAACCGGGGTTAGCGTACCTGCAGAAAATCACATATATTCAAGACCTTTTGTGCCAGCACTCACAAAAGCGTCCACATTCATTACCGTTCACTTATAGAAACGGTATCCATGCGTAAAGCCGCTACATGGACAGCGTCCTATTTAAGACTCTGACGCGACGTGAGTGCCCATTGGAATAGGCCTCACTCATCCCTCACGGACTTTCCCGTGGTACCATTACGTATGGCAAAACGTGATGAGACGCAGACGCGACGTGACACCCATTGGAATAGGTCTCACTAGTCCCTCACAGGACTTCCCTGTGGTACCACCACGTGTGGCAAAACGTGATGAGACGCAGACGCGACGTGGCACCCATTGGAATAGGTCTCACTAGTCCCTCACAGGACTTCCCTGTGGTACCACCACGTGTGGCAAAACGTGATGAGACGCAGACGCGACGTGGCACCCATTGGAATAGGTCCCACTAGTCCCTCACAGGACTTCCCTGTGGTACCACCACGTATGGCAAAACGTGATGAACTAGTATGATTGTGCATGAAAGTAAGTTTTGACAGGAATAAATGTGCTGGAAGTCAGACTAAATACACCATAGAATACTAGCCACCTGAAAGAACCCAAAAATTCCCTCTAGGGCCTCTCGGACTAGATTAGACCTTAACGTCCTACTCTTTTAGCAATATTATTAATCTTGGCAACTTTTATTCCAAAAACAAGTTTGTTAAGGTATTTTAATTACTCTGGTGCATATCATCGCTCTGGTACCACAGTGTGAACCGCCCAAAATAGTTCCGTATTATCGCCTAAGCCGGTCCACGTGGCCATTAAGCAATAATAAAGAACTATTCTGTCGCTTCCGCCGGGTAAAGCCCGGTAAATCACCTACAACAGGATCGCTGATATGCGCTAAGCCCACACGAAGGCGGGACCAGAGTACAACATTACATTACATAAAAGGTTCACAAGTTTAACATTATTACAAACCAGGTTTTTGGTACATAAAAGTAAACATGGTTCAGAGTTTAAACAGCGGAATATAAACTAGCGCATGATACACACGGGAGGCCATCCATGCGTATCACTCCTCATCATCGTTCTCCCATTCAAGCTCCCAACCATACGGGATAGAACCGGGCCGGATGGGATTACTGAAAACAACAAATTAAGCAAGGGTGAGTACTAATACTCGACAAGACTTACCCGATAAAAGAAAATACAACTAGACATGCAAGGCTTTTTGGGCTGCTGGGTTTGTTTTGCCAAAAGCGACTAAGAGTTGATCCTTATATTCAGATTTTAGCTCAAATTCTAGTATGTTAACCATTCTATGTGAGCACCTGCACTAAACAAGCATGTTGTGCAAACAATAATAAACAGGTAACAATATTAATCCAAAATGTTCCATAAATACACATGGGGTAGCCAGTGGTCAAGCCGACTCAGATAACGGCGAGTGACCGACGATCGATCGATTTATATCCTTGCAAGGTAAACCCAAGATACACGGAAGAAGGTAGACCAAGTGCAGTGTCTACCCCAACCAGGCGGTTCCCAACATCCCACGAGTTTAGGATCGGACGCTACAAACTGCGGTACACGGTTATCCGGAGGGTCTAACCCGACCGGTCCGGACTCACACACTATACCACGGGTAGCTAGCCGGAGACACATCCCAAGCGGGTAGCTAGAAAGATCCCGCCCCGGTTCGAAGGTACTAGGCTTACCGGTCCCATTCCCGACAAGTACTTGGTACGTTCAATAGCTTAGGACCAGCACCATGCTACTCGGTCGAGACCGAACCCATTGCTCTTACCACATGAGCGAGTCAGTTTAACCAACTTATGATTCCAACATAAGCATCCTATATCTCGCGAGCAATGAGTCATTACTCGACTTCTACCGGATCCTTAGAGCATGGCACTAGCGTTCCTAACATACTAGTAAAAGAGCATAGGAGTCCTAAGGATCATGCAACTAGGTTTCAAAACAACTCCTGAAACTTAAATGCACAAGTAAAGCAATAAAGCGCCGAAAAGTAAAGGACATGATTTTAATTTAAAACATGGGTTAGATGAAACCGGTGCTTGCCTTCCTCGGACTCGGTTCTAAACTAGCCTTTGGCTCTTCTGGACTTTGGTCCAGGTCTTGCTGCACACCAATCTGGTTCAGCTCACGATCAACGGTCCCGTCTCCCTCCCCGGGCGAGTGTGTACGTACCGTCGGGGAGATCTACACGTTTACATGCACATGCATTAGATTAAAGTTAATCTTGATGGTGATTGTGTGCACATCTAAGCAATTTAAGTTACTTAACTTCACCAACCAGCAAGGGGGTGTGTTTGATTTAATAAAAACAGAAACAACATGATTATACCATTTAGCACATTTTAATTTCCATTTCTTTCTTAATTATTTACAACAAGCCTTTCTACCCTAAATCCAAATTAAATCAAAAACACTTCCAATGAACCTAATCTTTTGCACACAGCAACATATGCTTAGTTTAAGCTTTCACACCAAAATTTGGCCTAAAATCATTTATAAATTAATTTATACGAAAAAGACAAATTTCAGCCTAGTAAATCAACATTAATTCATATAAAAAGATTTAATAAACTTTTTGATCTCAACTTTCTCCTACAGGTCAAGTATGCCAAAAATGAGTTTCTGACCAAGGCATGGTTGCAAAATCAATTTATTTTTCAGATTTTGAATTTAAGCTCCTACACAAGGTTAGATCCAAAACACCAAGCAAACAATTCCCTAAAATCACATCCATCACACCAGGGGTACTACTCATCAAGTCAAAGCCCTAGGGTGCATTTGTGCTCAAAGAAAAGTTCATTAAAGGTGCTATAAAAAGCATCAAACTTATTCTAGCATAAAGCTTAAATAAATCATAACTGCAAATATATACATCAAAACCATGCAAACTTTTGCCACAGACCTAGACATTGATATAAAGAGCAACATATCCAAAATTCAAATTCATAGCATGTGTATATTTTAAATCACACCAAAAACACTCCAAACTGAGTTTGAATTTTTAATTCAAAAACTGTGCAGAAAAACCCTATACATGCTTTCTAGAAAAGTTAGATTTCTTCACCACGAACCCAAAAAAATTGGTTTTGCATTTTTCGGATTTTTCTACGATTTTTAATGATTTTTCGAAGGTACTGCCGAATCCCTAAATTTCACCTTTACAAACGGGTCACTGGAATTTTGCAGAAATCTCCCTGGGATTAGTTTCTCTCTCGCAATGTGGTCCTGGCGGCCCCTTGCCGGCGCGGGCTCGCCGCCGGCGGCGGGTTCCTGCCGCCTTCGCCGGGAAACGGCCCGGGGGCGGGGCGCACCCGTTCCGGCCGGATTGGGACGGCGGCCGGCCGGCCGGGGCGTGCCGGGGGCGGCGGCGGGCGCCCCCCGTGCGCCCGCGACTGACCGCGAAGGCGCGGCTACGGCCGGGCCTGGAGGACGGGCAGCGGCCGGATAGCGATGAGGAGGTCCGGTGGAGGCTATAGGAGGGATCGGGCGGCGACGGTTGGAGGCTAGAGGGCTAGGCAGCGGCGGCCATGGAGGTGGCCGGCGGACGGCGTTTGCGGCTGGCGGACGAAACACTGAGAGGAAAAACGGCGCGGCTCGACCGTAGCTAGTCAGTAGAACGGCGCGACGAGGTCGAGGCGCAAGTGCATGGCACCCACGAGCGGCCACCTGGCCTTCGCTGCATGCGCCCGCGCGCTGCGGCACGGCCGTGGCCGGCCGTGTTCCGCGGGGGTGGGCTCGGTGCACGGGAAAGAGGCGAGGAGGGGGTCCACCGCGGTGCTCCGGGTCCACGGCGACGTCGCCCGGGCGTCCGTACGCCGGACCGGCCTGCCCTCGCCACGTGGACGGCCGGCGGACGGGGCGCGCGCGCGCGCTCTAGAGCGCGAGGACGACGACGCCCGGCTCAATTTTATTCCGTTTAGCCCTTTTCGAAATTGCAAAACTCCAAAAATCGTCAACTAAGTGAAAAATCTCCCAAAAGCAAAGTTGTAGAGGAGGCGTAGATCTACAACTTTCCCGAAGGGCGACATATGTTTTGATCAATGGTTTGCCCGGGAACGCCGACCGAAGTTGCGGTTGTCCACGGCTCGGTTCTTGTTCACGGCGCAGTAAACTTGATTTTTTGGCCAATTTGCGCTCAAAATTGGAATGTCCGCCAATTACGAAAAATGTGTTCCCGGAAATAACGAACAACTTTCGTATTGGCCGATTTTGAACTTCCATAGTGAAATTTGGAGAACGCCCAAGAAAACCATTTCAGCCTTTAAAGTAGATCTAGGGTTTGACCGTGGTTTGAGATGTTGACCGGGGTCTTTTGTGCAAAAGTGTGCCCAATCATGTCAAACATGTTTATGAGCCAATTTAAACACGATTAATGCCACTAATTAAGGTAGTTAGATTTAATAAACACCTGGGGTGTTACATTAATGACCAAATGGAGTGGTTTAGGCGATAGTACGAAATTATCTCGGATGGGGTTGTCACAGTTCTTTAGTACTCCCTCCCTTCGCATTTGTAAGGCGTCACAACAACTACTCCCTACGTCCCAAAATAAATGCAATTCTAGGATTTAAATTTTGTCCCACAAAAAAGGTAACTTTAACTAACTAAACAAAAAAGACAAGTGACTAGAAATTTCTTACACTAAAGACAAAAAACCTAGATCTTTCTCATAGAAGACAAGAGGCAATATGACCATTTTACACCCCATATTTGTTTGCGTGTTGAGTCCTACAAGTACTCTTCAGACAAGAAAGAAATAGTTACAGTGGCCACGCACTGCAGGGTACCAGGAGTCCCGCACTTTTGTTAGGCACATGCAAATCAGAACTTTACAAAATGTTTTTACTGGCTAATGACTCATGCAAGACGTTTTGGCTTCCGCGCGACTTGAATGCCCAACTAGAGATTGCTTCGGTAACAACATCCGCACCTTATATTTCGAAATTTCTAAAAAATGTGAGAGCACCTTACAAATGCGAAGGGAGGGAGTACCCATATCCGTTTACCTGGTGGGTCACCCATTTGAGTATGACAAGTAGTGCCAATCATTCACTAAAGTAGTACTAGTATATAGAGGATGGAAACCCTATCTTAGTACAATGCCACTCGAATCCCTAATCCCATCCATTCAGCAGCCGCCTGTCGTCGCTCTCTGTGTGGTTACATGCCTGCGCCCTAGGCCGCCTCTCCCTACACAGTCCTCGACCGCCGCCGCTCCCTGCGCAACCTCCAACTATCGCTGCTCTCTACACAAGCCCCTGGCTGTCGCCTTGGAGGCCTCCTCACCGCTGTCCCTCACAGTCTCCAAGAGCTTCGCCACCGTCGTCATCAAGACTTGCGAGCTCTGCGGCGCCCGCGGCCACGCTCCATAGGAAGCCCATGAGCTCCACAGTGCTCACAGCTCCCTGCGCGCCAAGGATGGCTTCACCTCCCCGCACGAAAGAAGGTCAGGTCACCATCGCTTGCTCCAACGCGCGGAGGGACGACATCTCATCGCCAGCTCCAAGCTCGCCACCACCGACGGTGCAGATCCACGTGGTGATGGGTTCACCCAATGGGTACCCATTACCCACATGGGGTGGCGGGTCTGAGGGGGATTGTTAGACCCGTGACGAGGTGGTAGTGTGGGTGATGGGTGTTAAACTCTTGACGGGTGGTGGGTGTGGTTTTCTGCCCCCCTCACACAACCAGGTTTTCCACCTGCTGCCATCCCTACATGTGGGAGCCCCAATTCTAGCGATGACAAGCCACGTGACGGGCCAAGCGATGCGAGGGGGCCGAGCGCACATGAAGACGTGTGCGTCCGATGATGGTTGTGAGTTTGCGTTTGGGTTTCTTCATTTCTTGGACGGCTCGACTAGCTGACGCGGTCAGCGACCACCATTGATTCTTCCACCACTGGAATACCATGTGTATGAACCCGCTTTGCCATCTTCAGCTTTCATGGACCATTGAGATTCTCGGGCCCTGCTGAGGAACCTGGTCGTAATTTTGCACTTTTCCAATTCTCGTCGAACTTCTTCTCTTCTTATTGAGTTGCATGCACCAACCAGTTCAACCCAAAAGCTTAAGCTGACAGGGAACGATGGTCAATTCACTTATACTCCAACACCCCCCTCACGTGTAGGATCTCTCAGGCCGCATACATGGATATTGGAGGATGTCGAGCCTGTTCGTTTGGCTGGTGGCTGACGGCTGGTGCTGATTTGTTCTGAGAGAAAAGTACTGCTCGCTGGTTGCTGGTGGCTGGTTTGTTCTGAGAGAAAAGTACTGATGGCTGGTGGCTGATAAGCCAAGTGAACAGGGCGAGCCTTCGACCGTGGATGACGAAGAGGTAGGAGGGAGAAAGGGCGCAACAAAAACAGGAACACTACGACACCGACTTTGAACCGCCGCTGGCCGCATGCTAGGGTTTGGTGTGTAGGGGCAGTGATCTAGCAGTGGGGGCTCCCCCACGTAGCGAGCAACACAAGGCCAAGGGTATGTTTGGTTGGGATGGGCTAAATTTTAGCTATTTGCACGACCTCTATGTTAATTTGTGTGACGAATCTATACCAATCTAAGCACGGTGGCGTCGTTCAGCCCCTCCACCCGTTGACCCGTCGTCCGAAGCCCGCTCCTCCGCCCTCCGCCACCCTCGCTCGCTCCACCACGCCGAGCCGCCGCACCGGTCCGCCGTCCGCTTCGGCCGGCCGCGCCCTCGCGCGGCTCGTTGACCTCACCTTCTCGCCCGGGATCTCGAACCTCCCCTCACCTTCCACCGCGACCTCGCTCCCACCGCGGCTCCGCCCCGCGCCGCGGCACCACCGCGGCCCCCCCGGTGGCCGCGCCGCCGTATCCCGGCCCTCCAATTGCACCGGCGGCGGCCCTCCGCCCCACCCCACCGCTACCGCCTAGCGGCCACTTTTACCTCCGCCTCTCCCTGCTGCCTCTCCCTCCGCTTCAGTCGCCTGAACGACGCTTCACTACCACCTCTACTACCATTGCGGCGCCGCCCTACCTTCTCTCCCTGCCTGTCGTGCTACGCCAACGGCACCGCCAGCAGTCTGCCGTGGGCACGCCGATCTCGGGGCGACCGGTGCTAAGGGCGCAGCGCCACGGATCCGAGAGCGGCGTTTAGGTCCATCGACGGTGTGCTAGGGTCGGCAGCAGCTGGAGAGCAGGTGGATGCCTGGGGCTAGCCGCGGCACGGGGTTCGGACGCGGCCGAGGCGAGATGGCGGCGGCGGCCTAGGGTCCCGCAACGGCCGGGGTCGCGGTGGCCCGAAGTGACAAGCCGGCGACTGATTCACTGTCCTCCCAGCTGCCGCCGCATTTCCTGTGGGCGCTATGGTGCCGGCCGAGCTGTGGCTCCCGCTGTCTTCAGATCCCTGTGGCTCCTCCCGCTCCCGATCTTGATCGCCTTGCCTTGCCCCGCGTCGTTCCCCACCGACCGATGCCGAGCCTTGCCCCCCACGCCGCTCCCCACCGGGCCACGCCTTGCCCCGCGACACTTCCCACCGGCCGCTGCCGTCTCCGATAAAAAGAAAGCTCCTTGCTCTGCGACGCTTCCCACCGTCCGCCGCTGTCTCCAATTAAAAAAAAATCTCCTTCCTCCGCTCGCCCTTTGCTGCCGCCACTGCCGCCACTACTTCTTCCTCTGTCTGCAACATGCCGAGACATGACGCCTGACTCTAGCGTGTTGTGCTGACTCTTGTTTTCCGGCCAGCAAATTATAATGGGAGTACACCAGTCTTCAACACTGGTGAGTTACAATTACCTTTCCTGCATCATGGAGTCCTTTATTAGTTATTTCTTGGTCGATTCGATGCATTCGTAGATTGACTTGGAAGGCCTATAGTTTGTTTGGTGAATCAGAATTTCGTTTTGGTGGATAGCAAGTTCATTGGGTACTTTTGTGCCTGCGATTACATAGTGATATACTAGCAACATATTGAGTTATGTGCTCCATCCATTTAATTGCATCTTTAGGTTGCTATTTAGTACATACTGATTAGTCGGAGAAAACAATGTGAGATGTATTGGTTTGTCTCCATCTTAAGTTTGGGTCATTTTCCTGCAGTGTCGAACAATGTTGCCTCTTGCTGAAAGTAAGCTGGAGCAGCGGAAGGAGCAGCTGACCCTCTCCTAGGATTGGTGGTATTACATACAACAACATGGTACTATTCCATAATCAGGGATTTTTTTATTTCAGTCACAATTTGCTGACATTTAACTACACACAGGCTACCACTCTAGATCCTTTAGTATTGTGGTCTTTCCCTTTCTCAGGTTCCAATGAATTGGGCATAGAAAGTCCAATTCAAACATGTCAAAATACTTCGTTTTAAGCTCCTTAGTGTTTGAGTTTCCCTCTTGTGTCTAAAATTGAAGGTTCCAACATGTCTCCTGTAACTGCAGGAAAGAAGCAAATGTATATGTGGATAGTTCCTTCATTCAAAGAGGGTAAGTATCTCTTTTCTTAGTGTTATGTAAGCTTCTGCGCACATTGGCCCATCAATCTTGCAAACATGCATTTTTTCCACTGAACCATATTCTTTTAAATGTGATGTCCAGGTACCAAAACTGGATGGGCTTCATATATCCTTTTTACAGTATTTGGCAACACCACAGGTATCCTGATCCTTCTCTTAGATTTGTTTACTGAGAATCTACATTGCACAGATACTTGTTGGAAGACGAGTATCGCGTATCAGATACGTATCGGACACGGATACGCCACGGATACACCTTCGATACGTATCCAATCCGTATCGACGTACTGGGCCGTATTGGGCCTGGAAACTCGAGATTGGATACGTATCTGTGTGTGTGATACGGCCCAGCAGCCCACCTTTAGAGCAGATATACACCACAAAAAGAACGAGTGGCCTCATCCTACGCCGAGATGAAAGCAACCATAGCGCCGGCTTCTTGTGAAATCTGTAGCAATGCAGATGGCTCCTGGTGAAATCAAGGAAAATAGAGTGAAGCGGAGGTTGCTTGCTGTCGATTTGACTTATCTCTTATGCGAGATGGTGGTCAGTGGATAGCAATTGGCGGCGACGGCGGCACTTTCCTGTGAGGAGGGCGAAGCAGCGAGAAAGAGCTGCGGCGGCAGTCATTTTTGGAATCGTGGGGTATATTCGGGAGCATCTGGATTGAAGGGGTAAAGAGCTCTTTAGGTCAAGTAGTGGGCTGGCTGGGCCTCGAATTAGCAGGCCGGCGGTCCATCTATTTCTAATTTTCATTTTTTTCTTTTCCTTTTATTATCTATTTATCTTTTAAAAATTAGGTAAACGTATCCGCGTATCAGGTTTTTTTTGGAAAATGACGTATCCACGTATCCGTATCCTTCTGATACTGATACACGTATCTGTATCTGTGTTACGTAGCTGAGAATCCATCTCGAAGTAAAAAAGAGATGTTCACCGCTCTAGGGCAGGTGGTACTTAAATTCTTTTAATAAGTGTTTTTTGTTTCCTAAAAAAGAAAAATGGCATGTATTATTCAGTTGTCTTGGCATAGATTAATCACAAAATTTGAAATGGCACTACCAGTATATATCTTTATCTGATCTTTACACCCTGTAGCTAGCTTTTTTGGTAATCTGTTACTTTTTCTTGTCTGATTTAGTTATTTTTCCATACCACACTTGGTTTCTATCATACGACCTCACATATGTTTAACACTTTAACTCTTTATTTTGCTACATCATGTTGTTATAGTAGGCAGCCAGCAGTAGGCATCATATGCCCACACTTTGCAACATTAAGGAAAAGAACTCTATTCATCGGTGATAAAAACCTCCAGGTAGAATGCATTCTTTTCTCCATTGATCTGCTCATTTTGATGTAATACATGCTAATCTTATGTGTGGATCTCCAATTAAGGAGTGAAACTAGACTAGACTAGCTCATCAAGGCAAGAGTTTACACTGCATAGGACTATTGGCCATGGAGAGCATGGCAATAATGCTATGAGATTCAGTAATATATTGGATATATTACTGCCTCTATGTGGATGCTTATAGTTATAGGATACTCAATCAGTAATGTATTGGATATATTTTCAGCCTCTATACATTACTATTTTCACACATAATCTATTGGATATGTTTCTATCTCCATGTGCCAATTATGCTTGCTCAATGCAAAGTGATTTACCATGGAATCCATTTATATTTAGCAGTCTATGTGGAGGCCAATAATATAATAGATGGGTTATTACATTTAGTGAATTACAATGAGGTAATGTTTTCTGATCGATCATGCATGATTCTCAGTATTTTTCTCTGCCCTGCCTATTGGGTAAATATTTGGAGCAGTTAAATCAACCTTCTGCTACTGTTCTTTTTTCACCCTGATTCACATTGCCTACCTCTACCTTATGTAAGAAAACAAAATCGAACCATAGAAAGGAACCATCCTCAATTTCATAAGAGGATTTTTCTCTGATACATTAGATGACCTCATTGGTTACTCTCTCCAAGACCGTATAGAATTGTTTCTTCTTTCTATGAGCTCACATGTGTCTTTGAAAAGTTTCTTTTCTAGACAAATGCAGTGTTACAGTTCAATTTGACAGCAAATTCCTAAAGGTAGATGAAACAGAAAAGGCAAAATATGAATCTATTCTGAAACGATTGAAACTGTCCAGTGATTCGGAATTTAGGTCTTGCATTGGTATGAATTTTCAAGTAATCATGTAAGCAGCTTGAAAATTATATGTTAATGTTGTGATCTTGATTGCTTCCAGCATGGCATTAACCACATAGCATGAAAATTGGCGGGCACAGTGGCACCTCGGTGTGTACACGATGGCAATGCAAGAAATCTACACTGTGTCGATCTGTCATTAGTTCCAAATGCACATCGACATGTACAAATAGCATCTAATAAAATGCACGATCTTCATTATATTGTCAGTTTGCTATTCAATTAGCTCATACACTTACAAATTCAGCAGCGCGCATGGGCGCGCGCAAAGTACTATTTCACCAAACGCACCCGAACTATTTCATGTCACGCAAACTGCTTTGAACACTCAAATTATGATCCTGTAAATTCCTATACGACATTAAGAAGTTTTTATGACTACAAGCCAGATTTTCTGCCTGGTCTCACTATTTGTTATGTAGACTGTAATGAATCCCGAAACTGCATGCGGCGATTGTTAGTCTAATTGACAAAGTGAAAAGCCATTGGAAAAGTGAAAAACTAAATTGCCAGCAATTTTCTGCACTCTTTTATATGGTTTATCACTAAACCCAAACAAATACAATTGGATTCCTTCTTATCAGCATTGCTGGTGCTCTTAATGAGTTATCTTGTTAATCTTTTTTTTATAAAAAAAATCAGCTTTGTAGAATAACAAGTGACCTACTCCTACTAAGCATATGGTTACTTTCATTGTTCTTATTATTAATTATGAATTTCAAAAATTAAAATATGTATTTGCGATGGAAGAAATGCTTAAGTGCATGAGAAGATACAATCATTTAGTGTCTAATGCCCGTGGCAACGCACGGTCAGTTCACTAGTCTAATAAGATATCTGACCCGATGAATAGAGAACGGTTACATAAGCATTGTTTATTAAATCATACTTCAAAATGGCAAAATTCTTCCGGACTACTAATTTTGCCGGCTACTAAGAGCCACGCTTCTTGGAGGAGAAAATTTTGCCGCTACAAACCAAACACGGGCGAGTGTCGTTCGAGCTTGAGCTTCTCGGAGGAACCCGGCTGGGCGAGTGTCGTTCCGCCACCGCCCGGGCTCATTTTGGGTGCCGCTGCCGGTGGGTGGAACGGGCTCTTTTGCAGGCAGGGAGTGGATCGCCGCATAGCAGTCGGTTGCCGGAGAAGGAATCTGGCGGGAAGCGCGTGAGTGATTTCGGGATGGAGCCGTTCAGGTTGTTGTCGGAAACGTTGAAGACGCTGAGGCCCTGGATGCTGATGCTGGGGATGCTCCCGGTGAGCTTGTTGCCTTCGAGCCGGAGCACACGCAGCGCGGTTAGGTTGTTGAGCGCGAAGGGGATGGAGCCCGAGATGTCGTTGTGCGCGAGCACGAGGAGCTCGAGGCCCCCGAGTCCCGCGATCCTCGGCGAGATGGTGCCGGACAGCCGGTTCTGCTGCAGGAACAGCGCCTTGAGGTTGGGCAGCTGCAGCACGTCGTCGGGGATGGAGCCGTGGACGTGGTTGGAGCGGAGCGAGAGCACGCGGAGGTTGGTGAGCCGGCCGAGCGTGCCCGGCGGGATGGCGCCGACGATGCCGACGCCCGGGAGGCGCACCTCAACGACGGTGGACTGGGAGCTGTCGCACGTGACACCGACCCAGCCGCACGTCGGGGTGGAGGTGTTCCAGTTCCACCCGAGCCGGCGCTCGTGCGGGTTCGCGGTCGCGGTCGCGGTGAGGAACGCGAGCAGCGCTGACCTCTCGCTGGGCGGAGGCTCCGCGACGGCGGCGCGGAGTGCCAGGGCGGCGATCGCAAGCATGGCTGCCAGCGCCGCCAGCGGCGCGCGGGGGGCGGACATTTGCGGTGAGCGGCGGAGCTGGAGACGCGGCTACGGGCGTGGCATTGGGAGCTTGGTGGGGAAGGGAAGGGAAGAGATAAGGGCAGTGGCGGAGGTTGAGGCTGGAGCTGAACCTGGAAGTTAAGCTTTTTCCCCTCCGGATGGATTTGCTGTTTCGGTGGAGGTAGGAAGGAAGAAGCCAAGAAGAACTGAAGAAGATATCAAGCGGCGGATGAAACAGAGTTGGGTTCATGGATTTGGCGCAGGCGCAGCAGCCGCGGCCGGCGGCGGGCGATTGCGACTTGCGAGTTGGCGTTTGGGTTTCTTCGTTTCTTGGACGGCTCACGCGGACAGCGACCGCCGCTGATTTTTGTATTCTTCCTCCGCGGCTCCGCCATCTTCGGCTTCCATGAACTAACTGTTGGGGTTCTCCGTTCGCTGGCCCGGCTGAAGAACCTGGTCGGAATTTTAATCTTTTTCCATTTCTCATCCGACTTTTGCTCTTTTCCCACAATTTCGTCGACCGTGGGCTGACACCTGACAGAAAGTAAGCTACAGAGTAAACTAAGAGCCTGATCGAATGGACTAGGTGCTCAGTGTGTGATTTACCTTGGCTACAAGTTGGGCTTGCTTTCGTGCTAATGGTCATTCTAATCTTTGAAATGTGCTAACATATGGCGATCTAATTTGTGAAAGAAAAGCGTTTGGTACTTCGTGTCGGGAAGTAGAAATGACAAAGCAGTGCCCTTTCTGAAGCTCATGAGCTAGAGCCTTGGTTGCGTCCCCTCACTCTGATTTTCAAACAAACATAAAAACATGACATCAAATGTTGAGTAACCTAGCAAAGAAAGAGTAAATAACATATCTATAACTACTATATTGGTGAGGCCCACTACACATCATGGATAAACTTCTCTTAACATGCAAGAGGTTTATATCATCATCCACTAGATACTCTCGCAACATGCAAACGGTCAAAACATCACCATCTACTAGAATCATGAATTCATGTCTTCTACTGATTTTCACGGCTAATAGTAATCAGGCATGCATTGTGTTATTCTTTACGAGTATCATGCTACAAATTTGTAAGTAGTTCTCTCGATAAAATGAATGCGTTTTCATCTACATTGTTGTTTGAAAAAAAAGTTGTGATACAATCATTTTAGTGTTTCTACTTTCAAATTGCATCTTCAATTTTTATAGAAATTCTTGTAGCAACGCGCGGGGTATCACCTAATTATTGAGATATGTTTACTAATTCTATTTATGAGAAAATTATGTTAATTTAAAACGTACAAAGCCAATTTGATGTGGTTGAGGCTTCCACGTGTGCATACCAGCCACTCTTGCTCATTTAACATGAAGAGAACCAAGCAAAACTCCTTTTGCACTGTTTGATACATATTAATTTGCCAGCACATACCCAACAATGGATTGTTAAATGAAAACATTGACTGGATACCATGTCACCTCTAGCTCATTTATTAGCAACAATTTGTTAAATATAGCTTGAATTACTAGAGATATTCTACGTGTATAAATAGGTCTCAATTGCCAAATCACTTGTTAAATCAATGTTAGAGAAGTTTGACTTAGAAGAAAATTAAAATGCTTTATTCAGAGAATATCTTGTAATGATATTTTATTCTGATGGCGGACTATTTCTCTCTGTTTTTTCACTAAACAGACAGTTCACTAGAGCCGAAAGGCATAATGGTGAAACGGACAGGCCAATTGGAGCAAAGCGCAATACAGCTACTTTCTCACCGTCTTTGGCCCACTTGGAGCAAAGCACTGGCCCTGGTTGCATGATTGCACCTGCAACCACATCCTATTTCTCCATCACATCCGAATCAGAAAACCATTTCGGCCACAGGCCACAGTGTTAGAAATATTCGTTTGTTGAGTTTGTAACAAACCCAAAGGATATCTAGCGAGGCCATGTTGTAGATAAAGTTGTTGTTATCTTGTAAACAGTTTGTAAACACATATATCTCTTAGATAGACTCCTGGCCGAGCTAGATACCTTAGGGCTATATATTGTAAACTCTCCTATGCATTGATGCACCAATTAACACGTAATCGACGCCGAGTCCAAAGGCAGTCGTTCAACCACCTTGTGCGCCTCGGTTTCATTCATGGTAATCAGAGCTTTTGCTGAAAGGTAGATTGCATCCATGGGGTCATCCGCCGCAAGCTCCAGCACGGCCGCTGCCGTCTCCAACCTCTTCTTCGGCATCCAGATCTCGGAGAGGCTGACCAAGACAAACCATGCGCTATGGCGGGCGCAGGTGCTCACCGCCATCCGCGGTGCTCTCTTGGAGGGGCACATTGATGGCAAGACCGTCGCTCCCGATGCTGAGATTGACGTCAAGAAGGGAGAGGTTCTCACCAAGGAACCCAACCCGACGTACGAAGAGTGGTTCGCCCAGGATCAGCAAGTCCTAGGGTTCATCTTCACCTCCGTGTCCAAAGAAGTTCTTGGGCAGATCGCTACCTCATCTACGGCGGCAGAGGCATGGGCCGGCGTGGCAAATATCTTTGCCGCGCACACCCGCGCGCGGTCCGTCAACGTGCGGCTCGCGTTAGCAATGACGAAGAAGAGCGCAATGACTATCACTGAGTATGTCACCAAGATGCGTGCACTCGGTGATGAAGTGAAGGCTACGGGCAAACCGCTCGATAATGACGAGATGGTTGCCTATATTCTCAATGGCCTCAACCACGACTTTGATCCCATCGTCTCGGCTGTGATGGCGAGGGTTGAGGCAATCACGGTGGCTGAGTTGTTCTCTCAACTTCTTAGCTTTGAGAACCGGATTGACCTCAAGAATGGTGCCGGCTCCAACAGCAACATGTCATCTTATGGCGCCAACAATTCTTCGTCCTTCGTCGCCAACAGAGGCCGTGGTGGAGGTCGTAACAATCATGGTGGCCGCAGCAACAACCAGCGTGGGCGCGGGCGTGGACAGGAGGGTTCACGTCCTCGCAACTTCAACAACAACAACAAGGAGCGCTGCCAGGTATGCTTTAAGAAAGGTCACAGTGCTACTGAATGCTGGCATCGCTTCGATGAGAATTATGTAGCAGATGAGAAGCTCGTTGGTGCGGCATACAATTCTTATGACGTTGATACAAACTGGTACACTGATACCGGTGCATCTGATCACATCACAAGCAACCTGGAAAAGCTCTCCGTTCGTGACAAGTACAAGGGCAATGATCAGATCCACACCGCTAGCGGTGCAGGTATGAAAATTAGTCATATTGGTCATGCTATTGTTCCGACTAACTCTAGAAATATGCATCTTAATGATGTTCTTCATGTTCCTGATGCCGCTAAAAATCTTGTTTCTGTTCATCATCTTACTAGGATAATTCTGTTTTTCTTGAATTTCATCCTGGTCATTTTTTTGGTAAAGGATCAAGCCACGAAGAACACAATCCTTAGAGGCAGGTGTCGCAAGGGTCTATATCCTCTTCCTTCAACTCGTCCAATAAAGCAAGCCTTTGGTGTCGTGAAGCCTTCGTTTGCAAGGTGGCATAGCCGCCTCGGTCATCCATCTTCTCCAATAGTGTCGAGAGTGGTCTCTAGCAATAATTTGCCTTGTTCTTTTGAGTCAAATAAAGAGTCTGTTTGTGATGCCTGTCAAAAGTCAAAGAGTCATCAATTGTCGTATCCTAAGTCGATGAGCACTTCTAGTCATTCCTTAGAGTTAGTTTACTCTGATGTTTGGGGTCATGCACCCGATTCAGTTGGAGGAAAGAGATATTATGTCAGCTTTATTGATGATTACAGTAAATTTACCTGGATTTACTTGCTTAAGTTCAAATCAGAAGTTTTTGAAAAATTTCGTGAGTTTCAAACCCTTGTTGAAAGACTCTTTGATAGGAAAATCCTTACCATGCAAACGGATTGGGGTGGTGAATATAAAAAACTCCACTCGTTTTTTGAGAAAATTGGCATCACTCACCATGTCTCTTGTCCTCATGCGCATCAGCAAAATGGCTCTGCCGAACGAAAGCATCGCCACATCGTTGAAGTTGGCCTAGCTCTCCTAGCGCATGCATCCATGCCTTTAAAATTCTGGGATGAAGCGTTTCTCGCCGCCACTTATCTTATTAATCGAACTCCTAGCAAAGTTCTTAATTATGCAACACCTTTAGAGCGGCTCTTCAATCAAACACCAGATTACTCTTCTCTAAGGGTTTTTGGTTGTGCTTGCTATCCTAATCTTCGGCCATACAATCGTCATAAATTAGAATTTAGATCAAAACAGTGTGTTTTTCTGGGCTATAGCAGCATGCATAAAGGCTTCAAATGTTTAGAAGTTTCATCTGGTCGAGTCTATATTTCTAGGGATGTGGTGTTTGATGAAACCGAGTTTCCTTTTTCTAAACTCCATCCCAATGCAGGAGCCCGACTTAGAGAGGAAATTTCTCTTCTTCCGCAGAACCTCCTTAATTCTTCTGAGTCGGAACAATTGCCTGATCATGTGGCTAATTTACCTGATGATTCTGATATTTTTGTGGAAGATTTGATGCATTCAAGGCTCCAAATGCTTCATATAGGGGACCTGGCGCTACGGGACAAGAAAGTGCGAGGCTCGGAGCCGATTCGCAGGCAGGATCTGCACCGGGATCGGCGCCTGATCCGCCTCGGGCTCCCGCGTCCCAGGTCGCAGCGGTTGCACCGAACCCACACCAACCAGCGCCCGCCACCTCACCGACCGCGGCCCCGACAGCAACCTCTGTTGTTGAGCCGCCTGTCCCCGCTGCGGGCGAAGGGGGCACAACGCCTGTAGCATCCGCGTCACTTCAGCCGCAGGAGGATCTGCCGGCGGGATCCTCTATGGCCGCTGAACCGGCTAGTCACCAAGGAGTTGCGCAGGAAAGACCAAGGACACGCTTGCAAAGCAGGATTCGCAAGGAGAAGGTATACACTGATGGCACCATTAAATATGGATGTTTTACTTCTTCTGGTGAACCACATACTGTAGATGAGGCTTTGCATGATAAAAATTGGAAGGAAGCAATGGATTCTGAATATATGGCTCTTATGAAAAATAAAACATGGCATTTGGTTCCACCACATAAAGGTATCAATGTGATAGATTCTAAGTGGGTTTGGAAGAAAAAGTATAAAGCTGATGGAAGTCTTGATAAATATAAAGCTCGCTTAGTGGCTAAGGGTTACAAACAGCGATATGGGATAGATCATGAGGATACTTTCAGTCCAGTTGTTAAACCTGCCACTATTAGAGTTGTTTTATCTTTAGCTGTGTCTCAAGGATGGAGTCTGCGTCAACTTGATGTCAGTAATGCGTTCTTGCATGGTCACCTTGAGGAAGTGGTTTACATGAAACAGCCACCAGGGTATGAAGACAGAAATCGACCGGGATATATTTGTAAGTTGGACAAAGCTTTATATGGTCTTAAACAAGCACCTAGAGCATGGTATTCGAGACTTAGTACTAAATTGCACATGCTTGGGTTCAAGTCATCAAAGGCTGACACGTCATTATTCTTTTTCAAGAAAGGGCCTCTTGTTATGTTTGTCCTTGTTTATGTTGATGATATTATTGTTGCTAGCTCAGTACCAAGTGCCACTACAGCTCTGTTGAAGCAACTTAATGAGGAGTTTGCACTAAAAGATCTGGGTGACTTGCATTATTTTCTATGTATAAAGGTATCCAAGGCTCGTGATGGGATAATACTCACACAGGAAAAATGCTAATGATCTTCTTACAAGAGTTGGCATGGCACAATGCAAGCCGGTTAGTTCACCTTTATCTACTTCGGAAAAACTCAGTCTTCATGAGGGAACTGCTCTTGGACCAAAGGATGCAACAAATTATAGAAGTGTGGTTGGAGCACTTCAATATTTAACCCTAACAAGGCCTGATATTTCTTTTGCAGTTAATAAAGTTTGTCAGTTCTTGCATGCACCTACCACGGTTCATTGGGCAGCAGTTAAGAGAATTTTGAGATATGTGAAACAATTCACTAATCTTGGGTTAAAATCAGCAAGTCCTCTTCATTGCTTGTTAGTGCCTTTTCAGATGCAGACTGGGCAGGCTGTCCGGATGATAGGCGTTCTACTGGAGGGTTTGCTGTTTTTCTGGGAACTAATCTTGTGTCTTGGAGTGCTCGCAAGCAAGCAACGGTTTCCAGATCTAGTACTGAAGCAGAATACAAGGCTTTGGCAAATGCTACGGCCGAGGTTATGTGGATTCAGACTTTATTAATGGAACTAGGAGTTCATGCCCCAAGAGCAGCCAAATTATGGTGTGATAATCTTGGAGCTAAGTATCTTTCTGCCAATCCTGTCTTTCATGCTAGAACAAAACATATTGTGGTTGATTATCATTTTGTTCGAGAAAGAGTAGCCAAGAAGCTTCTCAATATTGAATATGTGTCGACTAAAGACCAAGTTGCTGATGGCTTTACGAAGCCTCTTCCAGTTCGACAATTAGAGATGTTCAAGTACAATCTTAACTTGGTGCGTTCAGATTGAGGGGGAATGTTAGAAATATTCGTTTGTTGAGTTTGTAACAAACCCAAAGGATATCTAGCGAGGCCATGTTGTAGATAGAGTTGTTGTTATCTTGTAAACAGTTTGTAAACACATACTATATCTCTTAGATAGACTCCTGGCCGAGCTAGATACCTTAGGGCTATACTCCCTCTGGTTTGGTAAATGAAGTCGTTTAGGACAGTGACACGGTCTCCAAAGTACAACTTTAACTTCTTCTTTTTATAAAAAATATTAGGTAAAAACTAACATATGTATACTTTTATGAAAGTATTTTGCAAGGCAAATCTATTCATGTAGTTTTCACATTTCCAAACTCAATGACTTAAAAGTTATTCATGATTTATATTCCTAATGTTTGACTCAAATCATATCCAAAACGACTTCATTTACCAAACCGGAGGGAGTATATTGTAAACTCTCCTATGCATTGATGCACCAATTAACACGTAATCGACCCAGAGTCCAAAGGCAGTCGTTCAACCACCTTGTGCGCCTCGGTTTCTTTCACACAGCTCATCGTGACTTCATCACTTGTAACATAAAGATATATCATGTACTATATCGTTTTTCAACTCTTAATCTAGAAAAAAGAACGTGAAGCAACAGGCAATTAATTAGCTCCAAGTCAAACAGTTAACTGACAATGCTGCAACAATTCTCGGCGGCGCGCAGTTAGTGCCAATCTAGCTAAGTACCACGCACGGCCTTCCTGATGATACGATATCCAGTATCTGCCAGAGAAAAAGTTGCAAATGGGACCCTCCATTTTGCTGGCTCTAGTGCCAAGCTGACACATGCCATCACCTTGTTGCGGTGTGCTACTTTCGTCTTTAAATAAGTATATCACTTAAAAAACGTGTCCGTAAGAAAGTGTTTACCTCACATATACACTTTTGGAGCTGTCGCACCAGTATTTAAAGAAAAATTTGAATGCATAGAATACATGAGCGTAGTTCACACATACATTGACTTAGTGTATACAGTATACCAAAGACAGTGACATCGCGAAAAGTAAGTAGAAACATTATTACATGACCAATAGTCTTTGATCTAACACACGAATCGAGTAGCTAGCAACGGATAAATACAGGGACGTCCACCAAAAGCAGTCGACTAAGATCAAGTATTATGGAGCCATGTAGGCGGGCGTTTCCCGTGGACACGTAGGAAGAATATGTGGTGGCAGAGAGAAAAGGAGAGAGAAAACGGAGCGAGCGTGTGGCGAGTCACCCGCACGAAGTCGGCGCATGCTGTGTTTTGCGGAACGTAGCACTTGGATTGGTTGCAAGCCCACCAGCCCATTAATTGAACGTGGCCCCCACCCCCACTGCGTCAGCGTGAGCTGACATGGCGTGCGAGACGCCCGCCCTACCGGCGACTTTATTAAACTTGCTCAGGGAACGTGCGACTAGAGATCGTCGAACTCTCCATGATAGTCTTCAAACCACCCATCTGAGCAACAACCAGGTTGTGTATGCAATAAATAAAGACAAGCATGAGCACATGCCGTACTCAACAAGGGAAAATACAACAACATGCAAGGCTTTACAGTGGAAGGCTAATGGTCTATAGCAAGTCAGCATTTTAGTTGGTCAAGTTTTATTAAGCAACTAGATTACAAGCAAATGTAAGTTCATACCAACCCAAATATTAACATAATACATCAACATGAATGAAAGTAAATGCAACAAGTTTGGTCCATCTTCCATAAATTACTCATGTGAGGGTCCAGGTCGCTCTTGACCGTGGACACGACTAATCAGTTAGTTTTACACTCTGTTGAGGTTGTACATCTTTACCCACAAGTCACATAAAAGTTTTAGGAACTTTAAACCTAACCATGCGATTCTAGCTAAGCATCATACCACACTACCGAGGAGCGATCGCATAGGGGTGCTACGAGGCCTTTACAAAAAGTTTCCCCAGGAAGCGACGACCCACAAGGTTATCGGACCAGTAGCAAGGCATAAAGCTCCCTAGCAGGTAACGTGTCTTAGCAAAGTCCAACTTCCCACCAGAGGAGGTCTATACCCCATCTGCCGCCGCCCCTTGTCCTTTCGGTAAGGCCACCCCAAAGCTAAGGTCCCTAATTATTCAGCCAAGACAGAGCCATATATCTTGTGGAAGTACGGTTGTTCGGGGTGGTAGCTCCATGTTCTAATTTAAAAAGTGATGTTGTATTAATGAGGTATAGCATAAAGTAAAACAAGATTAACATTGTTGTTAATTAGAACCACCATAAACCCAAGTTTATCAACTAAGCGTGGTCTACCAAACATGTAAATAAACCAAGGTCGATCAAGGCGTAAGGATAAAACACTATTCACACCTTAAGTAGGATCTCATCAAGTTCATGCAAAGCAATAAATAAAATGGTATAATTAAAATGCATGTTGTATTTGGGTAAACAGGACTGCATCAAGGACTTGCCTTCTACAAACTCCTGATGCTCAAACTCTTCAAAGTCTTCTCCTTCAAGAAATCCCTTGAACGACTCGTTCTCTACGCACCACACATTCATATGCAAAAAAACAATACAATAAAAATAAGAAACAACACACCAATCATTGCAAACATAATAAAAACAACACCAAACTAAACTACTCGTCAAGACGAACATGTGGATGTACAGAATGCTAAAAACGAACCTAAAACATGTATTCTAACAGGGGCTTAACTGCACGAAAATTAAACAAACAGGGGCTAAACATATAAACTGAAGGGCTATGGTGTGAATCGTAAAGGTTGGGCTTCGGGCGCTAAAACTAAAAAGCATACGATCTAAAACAAAAAGAAAAGGACCTAACCGTAATGATCTATACACTGAGGAAGGATCGACTTGTGAAACTATAAAACCTAGGTGCTTTTCTACAAAGCGGCGGTAAAAGTATGCGGTTGACTAGTATTGACCCGGTTTAGGTTAGATCTGATCCGTCGGATCGAGATCGGATGGCCGACAGCGTGAGCGGTAGCAGGCGACAATGGCGAGCGGTGGCGGACTCGTCGGCGTGAGCCTAAAACGAACTGGGGTGCTTGACTTGGAGCGTGGTTTGCACCAAGATGAAGCACGTGACAAAAGGAACTTAACCAGGGCATTGGAACAACCTTAGGGTCCACGACAGTGGCGTACGGCTCTGCAAGGTGGAGCTTCACAGAGAAGCAACTCCAGCGAGCTTATACGAGCGTGGGCGTGCAAGGGAATGAGAACTGTGACGCCCCAGGTTTTTAATTAACCTTAACAGCCGGTCAAAGCAGCTAACAGTGGTCAAATCACGGACAACCTGGGCCCTCACCTTGAAAAACTCACTAACCTACTCTAGTGACCCCCTTTGAATAGTAAACACACTTGTGGGGCCAATCCATGGTCAAAGACTTGGTCAAACCCCTTTGTCCCCCTAGTGTCCATAGGTGTCTGCCGAAACTTTTGCCGCGTTCTCCGAAATTCACCTAAACACTTAAAATTCTACCTTTATGAAAGTTGTCCATCTTGATGAGGGACACAACTTTCATGTAGATTGGCATTTCAAATTTTGAGTGGAAAAGCTTGAAAAATTGATTGCAAGGCAGGATTCACTGTTCAAAAGGACAGGCTGACATTCAAAGTAGGCATTCGTGTATTTCAAAATCTGTGAAGAAAAACCCTATATAGCCTTTTTAGAAATTGTAGAGGGTAGCTAGATCTACAACTTTCATGTTCACCACTGGGTCAAGTTTTATTCAAAATTTTGGAGAAAATTTGAGTCAAACAGGGCTCCAGCAAATAGGGCAAAGGCAGAGCGCCGACGCACCGCGACGTCGCGCGCGCCCGTGCGCCGCCGGCCCCTCGGCGTCCGCGCCCGCGCCTCCCGACCGCCGCCCTCCGCTCGAGGCACGCGGCTGCCCCCGAGCTACACGCGCCCCGACGCGCCCCGCCCCTAGGCGCCTCGAGTCGGCGCCGGCCACGCCGCCGTGCGCGCGGCGCGCGCCACGGACCGCCGGTCCGACGGCGGCGTCGCCGCCGTACGCGCGCCGCCCGAGCCGCCGTAGCATGGCAGGAGCATCTCCTCACCGTCACACCGTCGTCACCAAGTGCATGAGCGCCTATAAATGCTGGCCTTTCTCCCCTCCGCGCGCCATCCCCGACGCGCCACCCACCATTGCCGCCGCCGCCGTGAGCTTGCATCCCCGCTCGCGCTCGCCGCCGGCAAGCTACTCCGCTAGCTTCACTAGACTCCAGTACACCTCACAAGGTCACGTGTTGCCCAGCAAAACACCTTCCTCGCCGTTTTCCTCGAGCCGCCGCGGCAACCGCCGCCGGCCGCCGTCGATCCCCCTCGCCAGCAGCTTCTCCGCCCTAACTCCGGCCACCCGTAGCCCCTAGGTGAGCATCCCGTTGACCCCCACCGCTTGCCGGCCGGGGAGCGCCGCCGGCTCGCCGGATTTGGCCGGAGCCGCGCCGCCCTCCCCTGCCAGGGACCCAATTGCGGGGCTGAAGATCTTATCAGGGTGTTGGGTGTAAAGTTTAGGGCCTGTTTGTAATGAATCCTATCTAAGTTTTCTTGCTAGTTAGTCCAGAGCAGTAGAAAATCCCAAGAAAATTGTAATAAATTCAGAAAAATGCCAAACCAATTTTGTTGGATTCATGGAGAGAAATACCACAACTTTTGTTATTCTCACATGGCTTGATTCTCAATAGTTTTAACATGAAAAATAGGAGTGTGAAATACCTAGATCTGTCATAACTCAAAATCTACAGCTCCTCTGTATATAAATTTTGGATATGTTGTATGTCCTGCCATGACTAGCTCCTGTGCCAAAAAGTGCACAAAGTTATGAAGTGAATCTTGCTAGATAAATTGTTTTCCTTTTCTGCAGAAACTGACTAGATGATTTTTGTAGCTAAATATATTTATGTTTTTGTGCCCAACTTGTGCACACTGTCATGTTATGCCAAAACACATATCTGAATTAATCATGATTTTTGGCTTAACATTAATATTTATTCTTAAATTGTGCATGTTTTTCTTTGTAAATTATTGAAGCAAGGTCAGTAGAGTTTTTAGGTGTACCTGCTGGTTCTTTAGGCTTGTTTAAGACCAGAGAGCATACATGAGAAAGTTTGGATCATTTTGGTGCTTAATTATTTTTGTATGCATTTAATTTGAATCACTAGCTAGCCTTTGTTATTTTCTATAGTATTTAATTTCCTGGCTTCCAAGCATCACATGTGGGTCCAATGAACCAGTATAGGTGCTTATATGCTTAAGAAACACTTCTTTAAATTTTTGGTAATTTATTGCTTAATAAAAAGCTTAAAAGCCCTTTTAAATATTAAAGAACAATTAAATAAGGAAAACCCCTTTTTAATTCTTTTCCCTTTTGGAAAGTATTACCTGACTTAATTAAGATTAATAAAACATCCTTGCTGATAAGGAATTGATTCATGAATAAAAATATTGTTCATACCCTTGCTAGTGAAGGGAAAAAGGAATAAACCTTTACATAAAATATCAAGTACAAAGGAACATTTATTCAAATATGCAATAAAAGAATAAATCACATATAACCAATAACCTTCCGAAAAGAGATGTACTATCTAGATACTTGTTAAGGTGAATATGACCAACAAGAGTTGGATAGGATAACAAACTGTCACATCACCTGAACTTGCATTGCATTCTGTGTAGATCTTCTGGACGGTGATTACTCCCTTGTCCCGGAATCCGAGGAAGGAGGAGCGGAAGCTTCACTGTAGTACATGGAAGTACTCGACGACACCGAGGGTTCCCAGGCTAACCTAGCTGACGAAGGCAAGCTCCGGTGCATCTAACCTAGTTTCCAAATTCTTTATTCAATTATCTATGGATGATTGTGCATTTAAGTTCAGGAGTTGAATGGAACCCTAGATGCATGATCCCTAGGTACCTTTATCCTTCCTAGTATGATAGGTCGATAGCTGCTAAGCTATAGGGCCGTTACAAGTCGGGCGATGACCTCACTCGCGAGAATAGGTTCCTAGATAGGAATCACAATATATCCTTAATTGTATTGCTCATGTGGTAAGAGCATGGGATTTGGGCTCCGGTCCAATGGCTATTGTAGGTTAAGTGTTTGAACGTACTAAGCACTTGTCGGGAATGGGACCGGTAAGCCTAGTACCTTAATGAGACGGCTAGGGATGGAACTGTCACTACTCTTAGGGTTGTCTCACGGCTAGCTACCGGTGGTGTATGGTGATTCCGGGTATCTCGCGGGGTATTCCAGATAGCCTGCACCAAAGACTGTGGCCTTTCATCCCGACCCGAGGATTTTTGGAAACTGCTTGGGAAGTTGTCCTTGCGAGGGCAACCTACCGTGTGTTTGGGTTTACCTTTCAAGGTTTAAATCAATCGATTGTCGGCCTCTCACCGTTATCTGAGACTACTTACTCCACTAGCCATGAGATCCCTAATGATGGAAGTTGATGAATACTATGCTTGATTAATTGTATTGTACAACGTTTTCCGTACTAGTTGGCTAATGTAGTAAAGATTAAAACCACTAGAACTTGTGCTAAAATCTTTAAAGTAAGGACAGACTCTTTGTTACTTTTTAGAAAAAGCAACCCAGTAGCCAAAAAGCCTTTCATGTCTAGAAATGGGTGAAGTAGTTATCACCGACGGGTAAGTCTTGCTGAGTATTAGTATACTCAGGCTTGCTATAATATGTTGATCCAGGTAATGCTTTCGGTGATGTGTGGCCCGGAGAGATCCCGCCCGGCTGGGAGGTGGAGTGGGTGGAGGACGACTACTGAGAGCATCATGGATGGCCTCCCGTGGTGTTTCCGCTTCCCGTTCGTTTAAATTCCGCTGTTTCAAAACTCTGAACTATTTCATTATGGCAAAAACTCTGGTTTGTAATAATTAAACCCCTCGGGGTACGAATATGGATATTAATGATGTTGTATCTCTGGACTCGCCTTCGAGTGAGTTTTAATGCATATATTTCGATCCTTGTTGCTATTCATGTGATTTACCGGGCGTTAACCTGACAACTAACGACAGGATGATACTTTATTATCGCTTAATGACCAAAGTGGATTGGTTTAGGCGATAGTATGGTATTTTCCTGGGCGGGTTGTCACAGTTGGCATCAGAGCAATTATATGCACCAAAGATTAATTAACAATCTTAATCACACGATTTTTGAGTAAAAAATGCCAAGATTGTCTGATTTTTCCAAAATACGCTGGTCCGCTAAGGATAAACTAGACCGAGAGGCCCTAGAGGGAATTTTTGGGTTCTTTCATGTGGCTTAATTAACCTATGGTTTATTTGGCTAACTCCCAGCACATTACTTTATGTCAGACTTACTTTCGTGCACAACCAAACTAGATGAGCCACGTGTTTTATACGTGTGCTGTTCCGCATCACGGGAATTGCGAGGGTTGATGGAGTGATCCATTCCACGGATCCCATCTTCGCGTCTGTTTATGAGTTGTGTTGTCGCCATGTGTTTCATACGCGTGCATTCCGCATGTCGCTCATGCGAGGCAAGGACACACTCCATTCAAACGGAGGGTGTCCGAGGTTGGACGCTGTCCATGCAGCGGCTTAACGCATGGATGTCGTTTCTATAGTGAACGGTAATGTATGTGGACGCTTTCGTGACGTGCTAGCACGAAAGGTTCGTTTTCTGCAGGTACATAACAGCACTTCGTTAGTCGTTAAGCGAGTACCGTATAGCTCTCGACTAGATATTATAGGGAGAGACGAATAATAGCCTTGCCACCGGCACTAACTTCGATTTTTGGCTTGATCGCCATGTGAGGTCGGATAGGACGTCTTGCATGCATGTTAAAAATCGAAACAACTAAAATGGACCCAAAAACTGAATTTCCATATGCTCTCTAAGGAAGATTTTGCTAGTGTGTGCTTTTTATAAACTAGAATACCTCTCATGCTTAGCTGTCATGCTGCCGAAATTTTGAAAAGCTTGTTCACTTGTTGTACCTTGGGCTAGACTTAATTAAACTAGTTTGTTAAAACAGTTGCCCTTAACCAGTTTAGCTTGTAGTCGCAAGTTTCGATCCTAGCTTCTTTTGGTTGGTTTACACTTTCCTAGGCACATCTAGGTCTTGTATCGTCCACCTTTTTTTCCTTGTTCGAGGTCAACCTTAAAAATCAAATATGTGTTAAAGAACTTTTGTAGTAACCGGGAAACTTGGGAAGGATTTGAGGGTTCTGGATTTTGGTTATGAATTTTTATTCACAGCTGCCAGAACTTTACCATTTGACATGCCGTTCTCCTTGAGACCTGACATGTGTTACATTTTTGTATAGATGGCTTTCCCCGTGTTTCACGAGTTCGACGCTGACGGTACGATCCGTACCAACGGGTTGCACTGGGAGGGTTTTCCACACCTTGCGTGGGAAGCACTCAGCGCCGCGGGCTACCTCACACCACCGACTTATGAGGTGTCCGAGTTCGAGCGCTATGGCGTTCCCCGTTGCAGAGTGATTGTTACTGTTCTACCACACCCGGACCAAGCCGACTGGTTCAACTTGAGTTTTATCTACTGGGGATTTATCACTCACGAGGCCGTTGAGTCAGCAGCCCTCAGAGTGCTGACGGACTTCTGTGACCACAACCCCACTGTGTTAGCTCTCTCTCCGTTTGGGTTGTTTCCTGCTGTGAGTCCTCACGACCCGGCATGGTTGGATCGTATGGATCACCTACGAGAGCTGTTGTCACTCGCAGAGCCACTGGATGTCACTCAGACGTTGATTCGCTGTCTTAACGTGGTTTTCACACTTCAGGGGCTGCACTATAATACCGCAGCGGTTATTGGGCAGTGTTTAGAGGCATCTAGGCGTAATTGGCAGCAGCTATTAGCGGCACATCAGCAGCTGAACTTTACACTTACCCAGATGCAACAGGAGAATGACAGGCTGCGTGCTAGGAGATTCCAGTTAGAGCTAGAGAGAGGCGACCGCCTGCAGAGGATCGTAGATCTGGAGGCAGAGAATCACACCTTGGAGGAGAATGCCGATGCGTATGAGATTGAGAGGTTGACGCTACTTCAGAACATTGCTGATATGCAGCAGCAGGTGGAGGAGGCTGAGGTACAGGTGGCAGCCTTGCAGGCTATAGTGGCCTTACGACCCACGCCCCCGTATCGAGGCACACCCGGAGGAGCGGCGGGGATGCTGTCTGGTCTGGATCAGACGAGCCAGGAAGGACCACCGTTGCCGACTCCCACAGCTTCGCCTACGGACAGTGGTGCTTCGGTGGGCAACTAGGTTGCCGACAGCGGGAATAAGAAGGATGTCGATCCTATGGTGTTGTCTTCGAGATGTTGGAGTAGTTAACCTTTAGCACGTCTTCGTGCAGAGTAACTGCTTGTAACCTTGTCGTTTTGTGGTGTTTTCAAATTCGAGTCTTGTTCCATCTTGTTGTAATAATGAATGCTTAAGCACGTGGTGTTTTAATTGAGATTCGCTTGTTCACCCAAAAGTTGAAGTTATTGCGTGTGATTGCCGAATTCTTGAATAAATCATTGCAATGACCACGCTTGCCAAATCTTGCATTTCACGTAAGCAGTAGTAAACCCAAGCATTTCTAGGGGCATCACTCGTTTGCCCAACGATTAAGTGCTCGTTCGAATACCACCTTCGTTGGTACCCGAAGTGACAGTAATTGTCCGAGAGTGAATGTTGGCTCATGTATTTGAGTGATCGCATTCCTAACCGTGTAAAGAACGATTCTATGAATCCTTGCTGGCTATGTGATGCTTTTCGACTGTCGATGTCACCATCATATAAATGCTAATGAGATGTGGTTATGTATGATCATGCTTGGCATCATTTTGGAGTAAGCTTTTGATTGTGTAACTAACCAAGGCTCGCATTTCAGATGGTGGGAACTACGCGCAGCTAACCCAACAGGTTCGGAGCGAACGGTAGCGGTGACTTGCCGCCACCACCGCCCATGACGCCGTCGGAGACCTTCATGGCCACGCAAACTGAGGTGCTGCGCCAGATCCTGCATACGCAGCAGCAGATCGCCCAGCAGATGAACCGAGGGCCGCCACACAGGGCCAACCACGAGGGGCCTAATCAGGTCACCACATATGCCCAGTTCATCGCAATGAAGCCGCCGACCTTCGCTAAAGCGGAAGACCCCCTGGAAGCTAAGGCTTGGATCAAGGCCATAGAGGTAAAATTTCGGCCTTTGTGCTGCCTTGCTCCGAGGAGAACAAAGCTAACTTCGCGGCTCTGCAACTGCGAGGAGAAGCTTTGATGTGGTGGGACCATTTCAAGTCGATGCAGCGATGGCACGCTGTAACTTGGGATGAGTTTAAGCAAGCCTTCAAGAGTCACCACATTCCCAAGGGACTGATGGATAGGAAGATGAGGGAGATGTTGGCCCTCAGGCAGGGATCCGACACAGTGTACCGCTACGCCCAGAAGTTTAACAGCTTGTGCCAGTATGGCGGGCATCACGTGGACACTGATGCGAAGAAGATGGAGAGATTCCGTGACGGGCTAGATGGCAAGTTGTACGAGCGGTTGAACCTGCTCGTGCCCGCAAACTTCCATGAGCTAGTGAACAAGGCTATCTCCCAAGAGGATGCTATGAAGAAGGCTCACGGAGATAAGAAGAGGACGTCTGGTTTTGCTCCGGGCAACGGATCGAGCAAAAAGTTTCGCTTTGTGAAGAAGAACGTTCCAAGCCCATCCCAGCCATCATCAAATGGACGCTGGACAATGAAGCCATCCCAGAGCAAACCCACAGGGAACTTCCAGTTCCGCAATGCCCAGCAGCAGGCTCCAAAGCCTAATGCACATCCTCGCAACGTTGGTGATCGTCGTTGCTTCAACTGTGGCCAGCCCGGGCATTACATCAGCGAGTGTCCCAAGCCCAGGCAGATCAAGCCTAACCTGCAGAATCAAGGTGCAGGAAACAAGCCTGCCACTCCGGCTAAGAAGCCTATGGTGCAAGTACGCCAAGGCAAGCTGAACTTCACCGCCATGAGCGATATCCCAGAAGGAGCTTCAGTGCTCACGGGTACATTCTCTATCAACGACACTCCTGTTAGGATTTTATTTGATTCAGGAGCTATCCATAGTTTCATCAGTGAAAAACTGTTAGGCAAATTGGGTTTGAAGGGTTCTCATACCACTTCCGCTTATAAGATAATTACTCCCGGAGGGCAAATCACCTCTAATATCTTAATCTGTGGAGTATGTTTGGGGTTAGGTAGTAAAATCATTCCAACAAACCTTATCGTCATAAACATGGTTGGTATGGATGTTATCTTGGGTATGGAGTGGATGACCCAACATAAGGTGATTCTAGATATATCAGATAGGGTCGTAGAGATCAATTCTCCTACGGTCGGGCACACTACCTTGTACCTACCTTTCAAGGACGGTACCGACTCTTGTGCCTATGTGACCATTATCTCCCCTCTTGATGAAATTACAGTAGCATGTGAGTATCCGGATGTCTTTCCTGATGAGTTGTCTGGTATGCCACCAGACAGAGATGTCGAGTTTGTGATCGAACTCCAACCGGGTACTGCACCCATTTCCAGAAGACCTTATCGTATGCCACCCAAAGAATTAGCCGAACTGAAAACCCAACTCCAGGAATTGCTAGATAAGGGTTATATTCACCCAAGCTCTTCTCCTTGGGGATGCCCCACTCTTTTCGTCAAAAAGAAAGATGGTAGCTTGAGAATGTGTGTAGACTACCGACCGCTCAATGCAGTCACCATCAAGAACAAATATCCTCTTCCCCAAATCGATGTTCTTTTTGATCAATTGGCTGGAGCCAAAGTCTTCTCTAAGATTGACCTTCGTTCTGGTTACCATCAAGTCAAAATTCGACCTTGTGACATTCCTAAAACCGCTTTCTCCACTCGTTATGGTCTTTACGAGTTCTTGGTAATGCTTTTGGTCTCACGAATGCCCCAACCTACTTCATGTAATGAACTCCGTGTTCATGACGGAGCTCGATAAATTTGTCGTGGTCTTTATCGATGATATTATCATCTATTCCAAAAATGAGAAAGAACACGCCAAACACCTCCGAGTTGTCCTTCAACGTTTGCGAGATCATAAGCTTTATGCTAAGTTCTCCAAATGTGAATTCTGGTTGAAAAGTGTGAAATTCTTAGGGCACACCATTTCCCATGATGGTATCTCCGTAGATCCTAGCAAAGTTCAGGAGGTGATGGATTGGAAACCACCCAAGTCCGTACACTAAATCCGCAGTTTCCTAGGATTGGCGGGATACTACCGTCGATTCATTCCTGACTTCTCTAGAATCGCAAAACCTATGACTGAACTACTCAAGAAAGGAGTAAAGTTCGTGTGGAGCGAAGCATGTGAGAAAGCTTTCCACACCTTGAGGCAACATTTAACCTCAGCCCCAGTGCTAGTGCAACCGGATAATTCCAAACCGTTTGAAGTCTTCTGTGACGCATCACGCATGGGTCTCGGCTGCGTCCTTATGCAAGAAGGCCGAGTCATTGCCTATGCTTCACAGGCACTTCGACCTCATGAGCTCAATTATCATACCCACGATCTTGAGTTAGCTGCTGTTGTCCACTCTCTCAAGATATGGAGGCATTATCTAATAGGGAATCGTTGCAACATCTTCACTGATCATAAGAGTCTCAAATACATCTTTACTCAGTCAGAGTTGAATATGAGGCAGAGAAGATGGCTTGAGTTAATTAAGGATTATGATCTAGAAGTGCACTACCACCCCGGCAAAGCAAATGTTGTTGCGGATGCGCTTAGTCGCAAAGATCACTGCAACCACCTAGAGTTGGAGCCAGTTAGTGAACCGTTATGTGAAGAAATGAGAAGGCTCAACTTAGAAGTGGTACCACAAGGAAGTCTTTATGCCTTGACGGCAGGGTCCGATCTTTATGATAGAATTGTCACTGCTCAACGCAATGATGAAGATATACAAGCCATCAAACAGAAATTAGTAGAAGGAGATCCTAAGTATGCTTGTTTCCAGAAAGATCACCAGGATGTGGTCTGGTTTGGGAAGCGTCTTGTGGTCCCCGTTGATCCGGAAATTAAAAAGATCATTCTAGATGAGGCTCACAAGTCCAAATTTTCCATTCATCCCGGCAGTACCAAGATGTACCAAGATCTGAAACAGAACTTCTGGTGGTCCAATATGAAGGTGGATATAGCCAAGTATGTAGCCGAGTGCGATACTTGCCATCGGATGAATGCAAGCCATTTGAAATCGGCAGGTGTACTCCAACCCCTGTCGATACCCATGTGGAAGTGGGACGATATTAGTATGGATTTCATTGTGGGTTTACCCCTAACGGCTAGAAAGAAAGATTCTATTTTGGTAATCGTAGACCGACTCACCAAGACCGCTCACTTCATTGCCGTGCATACCACTTATTAAGTACAATAATATGCAGAGTTGTACATGGACCACATAGTTCGTTTGCATGGAATTCCGAAGACTATAATCTCTGACAGAGAAACTCAGTTTGTAGCTCGTTTCTGGGAGCAATTGCATGAGTGCTTAGGAACCAAGCTAATTCGCAGTTCCAGTTATCATCCGCAGACCGATAGTCAGACGGAAAGAACAAATCAGATTTTGGAAGATATGTTGAGAGCAAGCATCTTGCACTTTGACAAGAGTTGGGACATGTGTTTGTCTTTGGCAGAATTCTCTTACAACAATAGTTATCAAGCCAGTTTGAAGATGGCACCGTTCGATGCCCTTTACGGACAAAGGTGCCGCACTCCGCTGAATTGGTCAGAAGCCGGAGAGAGAACACTCTTTGGTCCGGACTTAGTTAAAGATGCCGAAGAAAGAGTGCAAGTGATAAGAGAGAATTTGAAGATGGCACAGATGAGGCAAAAGAGTTACCATGACAAGGGAACCGCACCTCGACACTTTGAAGTGGGAGATTACGTGTATTTGAAGGTGTCTCCCACCAATGGTGTGCAAAGGTTCGGTGTCAAGGGAAAGTTAGATCCGCGCTACATTGGACCCTATGAAGTCATAGAAGTATGTGGGCCAGTGGCTTATCGTATCCAGTTGTCGGAACGGTTTTCCACAATTCACAATGTGTTTCATGTAACTCAATTGAAGAAGGGAATGCCTGTGCCGGAGAATGAAGTTATCACAGAAGCTAATGCTTGGATTGAGCTGGATTTCTCGCTCATCGAGCACCCATTGAAAGTGCTAGACCAAAAAGAGTGAAAGACCCGAAGACAGACCGTACGGATGTACAAGATCCAATGGAGTCATCATACGGAAGAAGAAGCAACGTGGGAGACGGAGGACTATCTCAACACGAAGTATCCAGGCTTCCAACAATCTCGAAACCGTGAGTTCTTCTCCCCATCTTTTCGTTATCGAATCGAATCTTAGGACGAGATTCCGTTAAGGGGGGTAGGCTGTGACGCCCAGGTTTTTAATTAACCTTAACAGCCGGTCAAAGTAGCTAACAGTGGTCAAATCACGGTCAACCTGGGCCCTCACCTTGAAAAACTCACTAACCTACTCTAGTGACCCCCTTTGAATAGTAAACACACTTGTGGGGCCAACCCATGGTCAAAGACTTGGTCAAACCCCTTTGTCTCCCTAATGTCCATAGGTGTCTGCCGGAACTTTTGCCGCGTTCTCCGAAATTCACCTAAACACTTAAAATTCTACATTTATGAAAGTTGTCCATCTTGATGAGGGACACAACTTTCATGTAGATTGGCATTTCAAATTTTGAGTGGAAAAGCTTGAAAAATTGATTGCAAGGCAGGATTCACTGTTCAAAAGGACATGCTGACATTCAAAGTTGGCATTCGTGTATTTCAAAATCTGTGAAGAAAAACCCTATATAGCCTTTTTAGAAATTGTAGAGGGTAGCTAGATCTACAACTTTCATGTTCACCACTGGGTCAAGTTTTATTCAAAATTTTGGAGAAAATTTGAGTCAAACAGGGCTCCAGCAAATAGGGCAAGGCGAGGAGCGCCGACGCGCGCGCGACGTCGCGCGCGCCCGTGCGCCGCGTGTCGCCGGCCGCGCGCGCCGCCGCCCTCGGCGTCCGCGCCCGCACCTCCCGACACCGCCCTCCGCCCGAGGCACGCGCCGCCCGAGCTACACGCGCCCCGACGCGCCCCCCGTCCTAGGCGCCTCGAGTCGGCGCCGGCCACGCCGCCGTACGCGCGAGCGCGCCACGGACCGCCGGTCCCGACGGCGGCGACGTCGTCGCCGTACGCGCGCGCGCCCCGAGCCGCCGTAGCACGGCGGGGAGCATCTCCTCGCCGTCACACCGTCGTCACCAAGTGCATGAGAGCCTATAAATGTCGGCCTTTCTCCCCTCCGCGCGCCATCCCCGCCGCGCCACCCACCATTGCCGCCGCTGCCGTGAGCTCGCATCCCCGCTCACGCTCGACGCCGGCCAGCTACTCCGCTAGCTTCACTAGACTCCGGTACACCTCACAAGGTCGCGTGTTGCCCAGCAAAACACCTTCCTCGCCGTTTTCCCCGAGCCGCCGCGGCAACCGTCGCCGGCCGCCATCGATCCCCCTAGCCAGCAGCTTCTCCGCCCTAACTCCGGCCACCCGTAGCCCCTAGGTGAGCATCCCATCGACCCCCACCGCTTGCCGGCGGGAGCGCCGCCGGCTCGCCGGTTTGGCCGGAGCCGCGCCGCCCTCCCCGGCCAGGGACCCAATTGCGGGGCTGAAGATCTTATCAGGGTGCTGGGTTTAAAGTTTAGGGCATGTTTGTAATGAATCCTATTTAAGTTTTCTTGCTAATTAGTCCAGAGCAGTAGAAAATCCCTAGAAAATTGTAGAAAATTCAGAAAAATGCCAAACAAATTTTGTTGGATTCACGGAGAGAAATACCACAACTTTTGTTATTCTCAGATGGCTTGATTCTCAATAGTTTTAACATGAAAAATAGGAGTGTGAAATACCTAGATCTGTCATAACTCAAAATCTACAACTCCTATGTATCTAAATTTTGGATATGTTGTTTGTCTTGCCATGACTAGCTCCTGTGCCAAAAGTTGCACAAAGTTATGAAGTGAATCTTGCTAGATAAATTGCTTTCCATTTCTGCAGAAACTGCCTAGATGATTTTTGTAGCTAAATATATTTATGTTTTTGTTCCCAACTTGTGCTCACTGTCATGTTATGGCAAAACACACCTCTTGTCAATCAATCATGATTTTTGACTTAACATAAATATTTATTATTAAATTGTACATGTTTTTCTTTGTAAATTATTGAAGCAAGGTCAGTAGAGTTTTTAGGTGTACATGCTGGTTCTTTAGGCTTTTTTAGGACCAGAGAGCATGCATGAGAAAGTTTGGATCATTTTGGTGCTTAATTATTTTTGTATGCATTTAATTTGAATCACTAGCTAGCCTTTGTTATTTTCTATAGTATTTCATTTCCTGGCTTCCAAGCATCACATGTGTGTCCAATGGACCAGTATAGGTGCTGATATGCTTAAGAAACAGTTCTTTAAATTTTTGGTAATTTATTGCTTAATAAAAAGCTTAAAAGCCCTTTTAAATATTAAAGAACAATTAAATAAGGAAAGCCCCTTTTTAATTCTTTTCCCTTTTGGAAAGTATTACCTAACTTAATTAAGATTAATAAAACATCCTTGCTGCTAAGGAATTTATTCATGAATAAAAATATTGTTCATACCCTTGCTAGTGAAGGGAAAAAGGAATAAACCTTTACATAAAATATCAAGTACAAAGGAACATTTATTCAAATATGCAATAAAAGAATAAATCACATATAACCAATAACCTTCTAAAAAGACATGTACTATCTAGATACTTGTTAAGGTGAATATGACCAACAAGAGTTGGATAGGATAACAAACTGTCACATCACCTGAACTTGCATTGCATTCCGTGTAGATCTTCCGGACGGTGATTACTCCCTTGTCCCGGAATCCGAGGAAGGAGGAGCGGAAGCTTTGCTGTAGTACGTGGAAGTACTCGACGACACCGAGGGTTCCCAGGCTAACCTAGCTGACGAAGGCAAGCTCCGGTGCATCTAACCTAGTTTCCAAATTCTTTATTCAATTATCTATGGATGATTGTGCATTTAAGTTCAGGAGTTGAATGGAACCCTAGATGCATGATCCCTAGGTACCTTTGTCCTTACTAGTATGATAGGTCGATAGCTGCTAAGCTATAGGGCCGTTACAAGTCGGGCGATGACCTCACTCGCGAGAATAGGTTCCTAGATAGGAATCACAATATATCCGTAATTGGATTGCTCATGTGGTAAGAGCATGGGATTTGGGCTCCGGTCCAATGGCCATTGCGGGTTAAGTGTTTGAACGTACTAAGCACTTGTCGGGAATGGGACCGGTAAGCCTAGTACCTTAATGAGACGACTAGGTATGGAACTGTCACTACTCTTGGGGTTGTCTCACGGCTAGCTACCGGTGGTGTATGGTGATTCCGGGTATCTCGCGGGGTATTCCGGATAGCCTGCACCAAAGACTGTGGCCTTTCATCCCGACCCGAGGATTTTTGGGAACTGCTTGGGAAGTTGTCCTTGCGGGGGCAACCTACCATGTGTTTGGGTTTACCTTGCAAGGTTTAAATCAATCGATTGTCGACCTCTCACCGTTATCTGAGACTACTTACTCCACTAGCCATGAGATCCCTAATGATGGAAGTTGATGAATACTATGCTTGATTAATTGTATTGTACAACTTTTTCCGTACTAGTTGGCTAATGTAGTAAAGATTAAAACCACTAGAACTTGTGCTAAAATCTTTAAAGTAAGGACAGACTCTTTGTTACTTTTTAGAAAAAGCAACCCAGTAGCCAAAAAGCCTTTCATGTCTAGAAATGGGTGAAGTAGTTATCACCGACGGGTAAGTCTTGTTGAGTATTAGTATACTCAGCCTTGCTATAATATGTTGATCCAGGTAATGCTTTCGGTGATGTGTGGCCCGGAGAGATCCCGCCCGGCTGGGAGGTGGAGTGGGTGGAGGACGACTACTGAGAGCATCATGGATGGCCTCCCGTGGTGTTTCCGCTTCCCGTTCGTTTAAATTCCGCTGTTTCAAAACTCTGAACTATTTCGTTATGGCAAAAGCTCCGGTTTGTAATAATTAAACCCCTCGGGGTACGAATGTGGATATTAATGATGTTGTATCTCTGGACTCGCCTTCGAGTGAGTTTTAATGCATATATTTCGATCCTTGTTGCTATTCAAGTGATTTACCGGGCGTTAACCTGACAACTAACGACAGGATGATAATTTATTATCACTTAATGACCAAAGTGGATTGGTTTAGGCGATAGTACGATATTTTCCTGGGCGGGTTGTCACAATAACAAGTGGTATCAACGACTTCCTCTCCTCCTTGTGGTCCTCCGAGGTTGCTCCTCATTGATGGAAAGACGGTGGTGGAGCGGATTGGCGGCAGCAGTGTGGCTTGGGTTTGGTGGCGGCTGCGGAGCTCGAGGGCGCTAGTGTTTGGGGGTGGGACCTTTGGGCATGCGGCGGCGGAGGTTTATATAGGTCAGGGGCCATGCCTTCGCATGCTGGCCAAGGTGTAATATGAAACTAGAGTCTGATGCGTGCCTTAGGCGCGTCATTCTTTCGTTATTAGGTGAAAATATTTTGAGAAAAATAAAGCAACTATTTCATTTGCAAACAAAACTAAACCTCTTAATTGTTAAAAAAATAAATGCTTGTTGAGATTTAAAATAAATGGAAAACAAAAAACGGAGATAAGCATATGTTTTACATGAACTTAGGGGGTGTTTGGGACTGCTCTGCTCCCCTTTTTCCAGCTCCGCTCCACGAACTCCACCATGGAGCAGCTCCACCGTGGAGTTTGTGGAGCAGGTGCTACTCCATAAAAAACGTGGAGTTGGTAGAGTACCCCTTGAGGTACTCCAAGAAAAACGTGGAGTTGGCCTCCAGCTCCACATTTTTCTTGGAGCGGAGTTCGTGGAGCTAGATGTGTTTGGCACCGTGGAGCTGGAGCGGAGCTGGAAAAACGGGAGCAGAGCAGTCCCAAACACCCCCTTACTTCATTATCATCTTATGGCAATGTTATTCCAAAGAATGGAGCTTAAGCATTGAAGGAATTATTAAAGAACACATTGAAGGACTATCATTCTGTCACCAATGCTGGATTGATCAATTAGAACAATACACTTTGGCTCTATAGTTTTGTGGTTGCACCGAATAAACAAAATGCAAAAGTACAAAGAAGTTATTGTGTTTCGGTTCTCCATGAAGCTTTCGCAAAGAATATTAAGTTCAGAAAAAGAAAAATCTCCCATCTCTAAGCACTTTTGGACTACTACAAAAACCAAACAAGTCATATAATACAAAATGAATTTTCTCAAACTTCTGTTGCAGCTTGCCACTCTACTTTGCCATGATAGCTGAGAACATTATCAGCTAACTTTCCTTGTAAGAACTCAACTTCAAGCAACCTTTACAGCCTAAATAAAAATCAGATTAAAAATTATTAGTTACAAAAAGAGACATGATGAACATTTCAGACAAGGCAATGAACCAAATTTACAGTCCATTGTATAGAAAAATGCTAGTCCATTCTCCATTGTATGGGGAGATAATACCAAATTTGGAAACCATAAATACAGCGGCCTCCATTTCAAAACTATGGATTGACTGCACATTAACTTGAGCAGTATAACAGGTAGTTACTGAAACTTATAAATCATATGAAAATTTATCTCGGCGTTGCCACGGATGGCCAGTGGTAGGGTTTTTCTACATGAGTTAAATTATGTTGTAGTTTCAGTATTGCAATATTTATGATTTTTTTGTGCGAGTCAATACGGAAGTTAAATGTTCTTGTTAGATTTGTACGAAATTGATACGGAGCCTATAATTTGCTGCATCTGCTTTGCATTGTGAGGTTCACGTGTTCGGTTTTAGTCTATTCATATATTTTTTTCTTGTACGAAATTCTGAGTCGTTGTCAATTTTTTGAACATTCTGTATTCGAACCTTTAAAATGTCAGACTTGAAGAAGCAGTTGGGCCTTTTTGAGCTATATAGGCATTTTGAGCTATTCTGGTGTTTTGGCCTGGTCGATCATTTTGAGTTGTTTTGTCATTTTGAGGTGTTGGCGCGTTGCGATATGTTCGGGCGTTTCGAGATGTTGTGGGAGGTTTGAGCTGTTCGGTCGTATCATGTTGTTCGATTATTTTGATCCTATATGCTTGAACATCCTGCCATTGCTCGGGTGTTGTTACACTTACACGTATGAGGCTATCTGCACCACACTATCTTTAAAACTCATCTATAAATGAATATCATCATAGTCATTGAGGACTCTTACCTTTAAACCAACTTCTCCCACGACCGCATTATCTTTTTATCATACTCTGTACAAACTACTGAAACATGTGGGGCTCGGCACATGTTTCACACACATTTTCTCCTTTTGTTTTTCTCTCCCCACCATCTCTCCCTCTCCCAATGAAGCCACTACTCCCATCTATGCCCCCTCCCCGTTTTTCACTGGCAACGACGGTGGCAGGGCCAGGCACCGGTGGCGGCGTTGAGAGGCGGTTGAAGCAGTCGGGGGGGGGGGCACAAATGTGAGGAACGGAAAGGTCCGTGGAGTTAGACCGGGACCTATTTGGCTCGAGGGTTTACTAAGAAAGTTTTGCTTTGTTCGTTTTTTTAGAAATGTTTGGTTTCTTTTCTTTCGGTTTCTTACATAGTACAAAACAAATAAGTCATACAAATCAACACACGGTACTTTTTCCTCAGTATAAATGGTTGTAAAAATTAACAAAAGAGGAGCTAAACAAAGTCTCAGTAAATAGGCAATGCGAATAAGTACAACTGAGAGATTATCTAGGCTTGACTTGATCAAGTAATCTTATTTTTTTGACGAATTAATTTGCAGATGTAGGTTTTTTTCTTTGCCAACGATTATGTTGCAAAAGTTGGTAACCTTATCTTTTTTTAATGTAACATTGTAATCTTATTAGTTACTCACCAAGAAGTAGTTGTGCGTCAGATTGATTCCTTTTTCTTTCTCAGTGGAGCGGGGCTCCCCGAAGGCAAGGCCTGGGTCCGCCGGCTGCTATTTGCGGCAGTCTGGCTGCTGGCCTGGGGGTGCGCCGGCCCCATCGCCTGGGTGCGTGCGGTGGTGCCTCGTGGGTGGCGCGATGTGGCTATGGTGCGCGGCCGCATCGGCTCCCACAGTCCCACTTAGATTCTTCGGCTGTGCGGCGCTGCGACTGTGGCCCAAGTGACGGTGCTTCCCTGGTGGTGCGGCGGACCATGGGCGCCTCGGTCATGGAGCTCTCCCAGTGCTGCAGTGCTCCTCGGGCTAGTACGAAGGCTGGTGCAGCCTCCTCCTCCTCCTTCGCGGCGGCCTCCTCGCGGCAGCGGCCCGAGGTCGAGCGGGAAGTAGGAGGTCGCCGTCCGCTTCCTTGCCCATCGCGGCAGCCTCCCAACCACTGTTCTCCCCCGTCTCATGCTCTACTCCCTTCCCTCCTCTTCTCCCTTCCAGGCCCCTCGCCCCAGATTCGGCAGCTGCTCGGGCACCGTGTTGCTACCAGGGTTAGACTTACCGTTGGTAACCGGCCGGTTTACCGCGGTAACCGGCCTGGACTGGTTACGGTACCGGCCGGTTACCAACCGTTAGGATTAGGAAATTTTGAATTTGAATTCCAAAAATTGAAAATTGTGGAAAAAATCCCTAACAATACTTTGTGATTTATTGAGTCTAATGGTGTCAAATATGTTGCAAACTTAGTTCATTTAGTATAAATTTCAACCAAAAGAAGTTAAACCAAAAAAGAAAAAAGAAAAAAAAAACAGGCGGCCCAGCTCGGCCCACTAAGGCCCAACCATGGGGGTCAAAACAACCCCAAACCTACCAGAGGTTTGATTTTATATATGTTATTTAAAACTTTATATGATTTATGTGATTGATTTGTGGATGTTGTCCATTTATGCAGATACAAAATGGCATCTAGAGATGTTGTGTGGGAACACGGTGAAAATCATCACCCCGGATGGCGATGCAACTATTGTCATATGCACAAAAGTGTAAGTGGTGCGACTAGGTTCAAACAACATTTGGCTGGAAGAGGGACCCAGGTGGTCCATTGCAGGAATGTGCCACCACCTGTGCAGGAGTACTTTCAGCGTGAGATTGAGAGGACTAAGAAGGCAACGTATGAACGGAATAAAGAGAGGTTGAGAAAGGAGGCGGTTGCAGCCGAGGGAAACTATCCTAATGCAGAAGATGATGAGGAGGCTCAATTGGAGCATGCCATCCAACTATCGAGCGCTGAAGAATTGTACCGTCAGGGAGTGGAACAGAGAGATGGTGCATATGAGCATGGAGGGGGTAGTGGTTCCACGAGGGAGAATCCTTTGCAAAGGATGTTGCGAAGAAGTGGTTCGCGAAGGGATACTCCTGTGGTGGTGGAGGACTATAACTTGGCTGCAGGTGGGAGAAGAGGAATGACGCAACCAAGGATTGACACAGGCTCCTAGACACAGAAGGGTAAAAATGCAAAGGAAGCTATTGGTAAAGCTTGGTCAAAATTCTTCCATATAGCGGGAGTACCTCGGAGACAGGTTGATAATCCTTACTTTGTTAGTGCGGTCAGAGAGATACAGCAGTGGGGTAAGGTTTCTTTCATTGATATCACACACAAACTATGAGATTACATTTCTGTAACTAATCTTCTGATTTCCATATGGTTGCAGGTGAAGGTATCGCGTCACCCAGTGGAAAGGAAATTGATGGCAAGTACCTTGATCAAAACGAGAAAGACTTGATGGATAGGTACAAACGAGTTTCGAAAGAGTGGGACATCTTTGGCGTGACGTTGATGTGTGATTCTTGGACTGGCCCGACGAGGATGAGTGTCATAAACTTTTTGATATATTGTAATGGGGTCACGTGGTTCCACAAGTCCATTGATGCGACTGGTAAATCTCAGGATTCCAAATTTTTGCTCAAGGTAGTAACTAAACACTTGCCACTGACATTGAGTATGTGTTCAAGGATTACTAAAGTTTGTGCATATTTTTCAGGAGATTCGAAAGGTGGTGGATGAGATTGGTCCAGAGCATATCGTCCATATAGTCACCGACAATGGTTCAAAGTATAAGAAAGCATGTAGGCAATTGAAAGAGGTGTATGAACACATTGTTTGGACACCATGTCTGGCACACACTGTCAATTTGATGTTGAAGGATATTGGTCAGAGGCCCGAACATCAAGGTATGATCACTAACTGCAAGCGGATTTCAGCTTGGTTACATAATCATGCTCAGCTAAATGCAATGATGAGGGAGGCTATTGGTGGTGAGTTGGTCAAGTGGAATGCCACTCGATTTGGGACTAACTATATGTTCTTAGAGAGCCTACATCGCAAACATGATAAATTCATGCAGTGGATGACATCTCCAACGTTTTTAGATAGCAAGTGGACCAAAACCGCTGAAGGACGATTTGCGCAAGTGAGGTTATCAAGTATCGAGTTTTGGGAGGGAATGGATTATATCATCAAGACAGTTGAACCAATTTACAAGATGCTACGATTCGCTGACCAGGACAAGAAACCCAACATGGGAGATGTTGTGATGGCCTTCCAGCAGATGAAAGCGGAGTTGGAGTCTTACTTTGGCTCCAATGTTCACACTTGGAATGAGTACAAGGAGATTTTGGACAATAGGATTCGTGATGTGTACTGGGGCACATATGTTGGTGCAGGTAAGATTGTATTAGTCCTCTTTTTTGAATCTCTACTGTCCACATGCATTGTTTCTGAATATTTGAAATGATTTATGTTTTGCAGCCGCTTGCTTACATCCAAGGCATGCTTTTATGATGGAACCAACTCCAGAAATGTTTCGGTCCCTAAAGGATACATTTCAGAGCATGACGGATGTCCAGACCGCTGTGCAAGCATTGCAGGAGGCTGAGGTGTTTCGCCAGAAGCTTGGCGAGTTTGGCACTGATATGGCAAGAAGGGCGGCGATTGACCCTAGGACAAGCCCATGTAAGAGTACCTCCGTACGCCATTGTTGTTTCTCTGTTGCAAATTTCAAATATTTTGGTCACTAATTCAGTTGCACTTGCACCTGCAGCATCTTGGTGGATGATGTTCGGCTCAAGCACCCCAGCGCTACAGAAGCTTGCTGTGCGGCTTGTTTCCCAATGTGTGTCATCAAGTGGATGCGAGCGTAACTGGAGTACTTTTGCCTTGCTGCATACAAAGGTTCGCAACCGCTTGACGCACAAGAAACTGAACAAGCTTGTCTACGTGAACTACAACCTTCGCCTCAGGCTAAAAGATGTCTCCACCCCAAGTCGTGATGAAGGTGATTTTATTGACCACCTTGCCCATCTCTCATTCTATGACGAGCACCATCCGGTTCGGGAATGGTTTGAATATGGTAGATCTAACCAAGAACCAGTTTTGGATGAGGATGATGATTATGACAGAGACGTCCCTCTACGTCTCATCTTGTCAGTGATCACGTAGACCCCTCTGATCTATGTGAGACTACGGGTGATGATTGCATCAGTGATTGGGCATGTAGAGTGGTGGGAGACAGTCACCTTGGGAAGAGGAAGTTTCAGGAGGGGCCTAGGAAGGGTGACTCGAAGCGTCAACGAGGAAAAGGCAAAACAACAACAGTTCCAGTGGACAGCGACACCTCCACTGATGATGGCGATGGTCAGCGTAGTCCACCATATCAGGAGTCAGAGGATAGCAGCTCGACTGATGATGATGGTGGTGATGGTGATGATAGTGATGGTGACGGTGGTGGTGGTGGTGCTGGTGCAGGTGCTGGTGCTAGTGGTGGTGGTGTTATTCGTTTCACAAGTATACATTGAAACCTAATATGCACACATGTTTCTGACTATGAGTACTAATTGTGATATATGCTTGAATGCAGGGGAGACTGATTTTACACATGCTACTCAGGACCAAGACCATGGAGCACCGGAATCGCAGAGGAGAACGGTTGGACCGACAGACTACGACACTCCTCAGTACTCTTCTTCCTCGTACAGCGATACCTCCCAGTCTTTTCATTATCCCAGGCCGGACATTAGCACGCAGCCACCGACAAGATGGGTGTACGAATGGGAAGATCCACATTTTTACAATATGTTACTTCAGCAATGACAGACGACAGCAGCGTGGACGGGGCAAACTTGGCAAGACTACAAGGCTGAGCTGCTTAGAGTGCAAGGTTTGAATGTCATGTCCACCGCCGAGTACCAGATGGCGACCCAAATGGGGGTCTTCCCATTTCTACAGCGTTGATCTTTTATTACTATGAGTCTATGACTATGGTATTGTATTTGTATGCACGATTAGCACTATCATTATGGTATTGTATGCACAATTATTACTATGACATTGTTTGTATGCAAAACTATGTTATTATTCCTTTGGTGAGGTTTTGTGATGTTCTTTACATTAAGTTATGCATAGATCATGCTAATATTTTTATTAATTCATCACTGGAGAAGCACAAATGCATGTTTGGTTTTCCTGTGTTGAGCCTCGGCTTACCGGCCTTACCGATCGGTTACCGGCCCAAACCGATCGGTAAACCGCTCCCGTACCGATTGAACTGGCGGTGGATTTGAAAATTTGAATTTGTTCGGTAACCGGCGGTTACCGCGGCTTACCGAGCGGTAAGCCGCTACCGAGTGCCGGCGGTTAGGGAGGCCGGACCGGTAAGTAAAACCCTGGTTGCTACTGGCACGCCGCCCCATCGGTGTTTGGCGCCCCCCAGATTGCGGGTTGATTTCGAGAAAGATCAGGTTCTTTTTCGCAAAATGATTGGTGCTCGGCCGATTTGATCCGCCAATGCGCTCGATTCGACGGCCGAGAGCAGCAAGTGACGTGGCCACCCTCCCTGGCCTCCGTATTGGCTAGGTTTCGTAGGTAAAAGATTTTATCTCTGTATAGGCTACTGTTACTATGCCATTTTAGGCTGCTTTTGCTCCGCCATTCCATACTAAGAATTACTAACTATAAGTAAACTATTATTTTCTTCTCTGATATTATCTTGCTTCTTCTCCCTAAACTTTTCTTATGGTAATAGATTAAAAAATTTAACAAAAAGATTTAATTTTGCAGTCCTAAAACACCTTAAAGATATACAAAGATAGTTAGGGAATTCACAATATCTAATTAGGATTATCTCAATTCAAAGAAGTTTAAACCCGTGTACCTTAATTGATGATCTAGATATTGTTATTGAATTATCAGTAATGCCATACTCATGGGGTCTAAATACGAAACAATTATCATGATATAATAAGATTTTTAAATGACGTAAATAGGAGTTCAATTCATGTAATACAAGATTTTTAAAAGGAAGGATAGGCAGCACAAGTTACGGAGTACAAAAACCACAATTGTAGCTACATAAGAGAGAAGCACCTTGAGCGAGCACAGTACTCTGTTCCAGAAGTTAGCTGCAGATCTGCGGATATTAATTTCAACATGGTAGACTTGCCAATGCCATTGGGACCAACCACTGAAATAATAAGCTGATGAGTGATTTAAAGATAATCTCCAAGATAAGATGAGTAAAACAAATAAACCATACTTACTATGCAGTTGTCAGTACCAAAATTAAAGTTCTTCAACAAAGCAGACCTTCCAGAGAATGAGCATACACATGGGTGCCTAAAATAGTAACATGTAAATTAGCAAAGAAGGTAGAAACAAAATGCAACAAATAAAAGGACAAGGGTGCATATGGTAGAGTGTGTGTGGTGGTGGGGGGGGGGGGGGGGTTCGTAAATGATAAAATATGGATCAAAGATGAAACCTGAAGATAATGATTGGTGGTCCAGGGCTATCATCTGGAGTCGGAAACTCAAATTTATAGCTACCAGATTTAGAGGGTTACACATACTTTGTATCACTGACAGTCGTATTAATACGTTCCATTAGCTCCAATGACTGAGATAGTACAAATAAGAATTCATCTTTCATCAATTCTGACTTCTGAGACTGAAACATTATATATCAAAATGTCAGTATGGAGTTTGAAACAATCTCCATATAGTAAAAGGCATTTTTTTGAACTGTAAAAGTATTAACATGGAAACTCTGAGCAAACACACCCTAGTTCTTGATTGAACAAACGATGCTCCCTTTGCACTGCACCATAACTTGTCAGTGAATGCCTACAAAGAAAATAAGCAATTAAACATCACCCTTGGTATTTGAGGAAATCTCCGGCAGCACTTAATACCTTCATCAGTTTCAAGATAATTCTATTAGCAAATTTGAGTCCCAGATGATAGATTCACCACCCCTTCCATCACCAAGACTGAAGTCACCTCCTTTGAGCATGAAGCAAGGAATACTTTTGTGGTTCCTTGCAGTGGAGAGGCTTGCCACTCTTGCCAACCCCTTCCTCTCTTGTACAACAAGAAAGTTGAGAGCCACATTAAACCAAAGTCAAACAAGTGAACTGAGCCTATTTAGTAAGATGTCACTCAGAAAGGCATTTCACATATTGTAGAACTATTCACAACTCAAAGGAGACTTTCGATTGTATGTAATAAACAATGGCATGTTGTACTTATATATGATTAATGCAAACATATATTATAATTTTATTGTTCATTTTTAATTTTCCCATAAAATAAGAATAATAATGTGGCCATGGGTAAATTTATTTGTTTTCGTGCTTGCTTGGAGGGGCATTCCTAATTTTGATTTGTTGAACTACATGAAAATAAGAACAAACTATTTTATGTCACATGCCAAAATGACTTTGTTTGCATGGTGTGGGTATATTAATTCTACCAAACTTTCATGATGTTTGTCATCTGAAAAACAAGAGAATTGTGTAATAATTATATTCTTAACATAACTGTGCAAAGCACTCAGAAGCTCTGTGTACGGGAAATACCTGCTGTTTAGGAACAGGCTTTCCAAAAAGTCCCATGACAATCCGACCTAGTACAGATTAGATCAAATTTAGCACTAATGAGTCAATCAGTTGGTAAGTGTAGGAGTAATATCCATACACAAACAAATGCTATTGACATATCTTTGATACAAATAAGACCAAAGAAATTTGATAATCCTAATAGCAGTAATCACTCTGAATGGCATGGAACTGGAAATCTGAAACACATCATGTTGTTGTAAGCACTGGTGGTAGGATAACATCAATCCATGTGTAAGTAGTGCAAAATCAACAATGGAACCAAAATAGTTATGCAAGGTGACATCTAAAGCTATCATTTTATTACTTCACCTAGATATGGCATCGGGTGCTGGCCTGACAGTGAAACAAGAGAGGAGTCACCGCAAACCTTCAGACTTGCTATCATTGTCGATATCAAATTAGACCTTGTGGACGACCTCCGTCAGATCCTGCTTCACCTGAAACCGAGATAATTTTGTTCATGATACATCCATAGAGACAACAAATCATAAACCAAACACAACAATTAGCTACTTGGATTTGCATCTAACAAATTCCGACAGCAGCACCAACAACGCAGATAATGAAATGGAGATCCATTCGCGTACCTAGACATCCTAGAAGGTCCAGCGGTTGAAGAGCTTCACCTCCTGCTACGGCTGGTAGACCTCAGCCATAGCAACCTCCGCCATAGCTGAGAACAAGAGAGCGATATGCTTGCTGCGGTGCACGCGGGTGTTGACAGATAAAAGACGTATCCCTCTACGATCCGCAAGCGTACGGACCCCACACCTTTTTCACCATGGGATTCCCAAGGTTCTTGTCAATCCGCGGAGCAAGGGGATTACAAGCGTTCAATCTACTTCTACGCACTAGCTACTGAAACCCTAACTTACTATTATACTAGAAAACAACTAAACTACACTAGAGAGAAGGATACGTGATCAAAGTAGGAGACACTCGCCCATGGGTCTACGATCATGCAATCAATTAAAGACATTAAACCAATCTAATCTATCGGGGGTTGTGACCACGATTTCGCCCTTTCCCTCCTCTCGTACTGTCACTACGCGAAGGTATTCATGACTAGACCTATGATGGACACGGCGTATTGAATGGATCCAAGGAAGCATTGGGACCCTACTCCCTTTACGTAAAGTAGCTAATCCTTAAGCATTAAAGTATATTCAACACAAGATGATAGATAGATAATCCGACAAGGTATAATTACATCTCAAGATCGATTACAACCCATGGACGAATAAGGAGATTACCCCATCAAGGTGCTGGACATAGCACCGTTGATCATGGTTTCCCTTCCAACGGTGTCTTCCTTCTTCTCCACGAGAGGGTGCTTCCTTCGAGGTGGTTGATCTCCCTCCAAAGATCCTCCTCCTCTCTCTCTAGCTTGTGGATGACCTCCTGGTGCGAATGGCGGCGCCCAGGCTTTTAGGGTTCAAGATCCTTCGGGTGCAAGGAAAACGGGACCGAACCGGCCACCGAAGTGGGCTGGGCCGGCCGGCCTGGGCCGACCGGCCCGGGCCCACCTCGGCTTGGTTCGGTCGCCCCTTCACTCCCGTGGGTCCTCATGTAATTATGCACTTTGCCCCCTCCACTTGCATGATTTTGACGATGTCATCCTCGTGTCCAAGATGGAGGTTCTATTCGCATGAAGTTCGGTCTTTTACGCTTCAATCCCCGGGGGTGTTCCTCGTAGCACTTCGGTCCTTGCCACCATTGGAAGTGATTTCATCAATCTCATGAACACGAACAAGACTCCGTAAATGCTCCTTTGAACTTGTTGCGAATCCGTCCTTTATGTCCATGTTTTCCTACATAAACACAACACTTCCAAATGCATGCACATAGATGAACTTGTTATATGATTAGTGCGCCTAGTGGCGGGTTAGTTCCATAATCAAATCCAAACCAAAGTGTAATGAACATGCTAGGTGTACCAAAGTATACCGTCAACATCTCCCCCACGCTTAGCTCTTGCTCGTCCTCGAGCAAGTACTCGTGAAAGAACTTCGTCCAAGGTGTTGTAATCATATACCACTTATCCTTCTTCACAAGTTAGTCAATCCTTTCATCTTTAATACATAAACACAAAGTAATGATCATCAAACATAAACATGGGCGTTTAGAATTTTTACCACGTCAAGATTTACCCCACAACTCAAACTCTTCACTCAAAGTCTTCAATTTCAGCCATGCTTACTTCTTTGCTTCCATCGGAGGGTTTTTATGATTTTTCAAACAAAATTCCTGCAACAAGTATTAGACAAAAACCTTTCTCCAAGCTCTCTCAAGTCACTCATATGAGGTGGCTATCCTAAACCAATTTTATAAAACTCTCACCTCCCATAAATCTCTCATACAACATGTAAAGTGGAGCTATAGGTAGGGCTAGCGCAACCAACACAAGTATTGTCAAACTAAGAACTTCCTCTAATGGTTGTCTACCTTTCAAAGCCAATGATCATGAGAATTAACCATATGTAGGGATATCAAGGATGAGAAGATTTAGAATGGTGGACATGTGCAAGGTAAAAAGAAAATTATGACTACAAGGCACCGATGATGTCCTCGTTGTCGGATTGCACATGGTTGGAAAAGAATGAAAGTTTCGTCTCTCAACAACGTGACATCCTTCCTTACACTTTATTTTTCTTTTCTTTCACTTGATCCATCCCTCTCATATCTTTATTGCTACCTCATCTTTCTCTTTCTCTTTTTTCTTTTTTCTTCTTTCATTCTCATATTTTTTTCCTTTCACATATTTTTTTTGCTTTCTGTCTTTCTTTCTTTTCCATACTCATACTTTTCTCTTTATTTTTCTCTCTCTTGACAACTTTTCAAAGCTCTCAACTCCTCTCTTTCTTGCATGCATACAATCTGAAATTTTAAATAAACCATGCTAGAGATGAGACGAAACTTTTGAAAGTAGGTTGTGTTCAAGGAATGCGATGTACAAAAGAGATGTATAGGGTTGGGTATGGAATTCGGCGATGCACGGGACTTCCAAGGTGAAAGTCTCGTAACCGAATGTATGACGAGGCTAGCAACAAAAGATAAGCACAAGAACATGATCATTGCTCGAAATTAAAACTCCCAAGAGAGAAGGATCCTAGCCTAACTCATCGTACTAATCACACTTATGGTGGAGAAAAAATAAATTGGCTTTGTATAGGATTTTTTTCTTACTCTCAACTTGGAAAAAGAGGTTTTGCTAACCTTTATTACAAGGGTTTTAAGATAATTTTCAGAACTGAAATCCTCCAACTTTTAGCATTGAACATAGCACAACTAACATGTGAAGCTCAAGATCGAAGTGTGGTATGGGTACTTTAAGTAGTAGCAATTCCACTAAGCACCACGGTAAACATTTTTCAAACCACACACCTATGTTCATATATCAAGAATCAAAGATAAACAAACAAGTGAATAAAGATAAGCATCACACAAGACACAAAATATATAAAGACTCTTTTTATTTGATTTTCTTTGACTCAACACTAATTTAAGACACTTTCAAACTTGCAAAAATTTAAAAACACACTCAAAAACTAAAGACTCATTAAACTCTAAGACTCTCACTTGAAGATTAAACCGAACCTAAATTTTGAAACTCAAAAGCTAAGGCTAGCTAGCTAGCTCTCCCCCACGCTAAAAACATACGACGTCCTCGTCGTATCTTACAACTCCTAAGGGGAAAACTAGACCTAGTGGCACTTCAAGCAAGTGTTGCACCACTTGCCTCTCATGTTTCCAACCATGCCAAAACGTTTGCGCACGTTACGGTTAAGGAACTTGTAGTCGTCTTCGACTACGCGCTCCAAGTCCTCCATACGCTGGTTCATCGCTTCCATGGCTTGGAGACATTCATCGATCGACGTGTAGAGATCCCTGATGGATTGACGGCAAGTTCGACAACACATCGGATGCAATCCGAAGGGGTCTTCATCGCCATTGTCTCCACTGTCGTCACCGCCGTCGTCGCCACCTCCATTGTCGTTGCCGCTCTCGTTGCCATCGTTGTCATCGCCGTTGGGGCCTTCGGGAGTCCTCTCTTTGGGTTGCTCATCCCAAATGTAGAGGTCGTTATCTTCGACGGGATTGCAAGATGCGATAGCTCCAGTCGGGACACACCCTCCGCAATGGATGCGGGCGGTCCTCTTGACGGGTAGCTTGAGCTTGCATCGCATCGCCTCCTCCATCGATGGCTCCTTGGCTTCTTGCTTCAACTCTAAGCTCCTTGGCGACACAATGGCTGCTGTGAGGGTGCAAAATATTGCTTGAAGGGGTTGGTTCCCGAGCTCCCAATTCGGCCAAATAAATAGTCCGGAGAGGGAAGCCTTGGAAACCTCATTTTCCTTTTTTAAGCTTCCCTTAAAATTTTCTGACCAAAGAAGTAAGTCGAAAAGGTGCAATTCGGGCAAAAATCGGAGACGACCGCCGCCGGGACCCAGCTGGGCCGGTCGGCCTGGGCCGGCCGGCCCACCCTCTCTCGGGGGCCGGGCCGGTCCAGTTTTTTGTGCACCGCCCTTTTTTCACCTCCTTAGCCCATGGGAAAAAGTTGGCCCAGTAAATCTTCGCGAGAAACTCCAGAAAACTAAAAGAAAAACTATTTGCAGAAATTCATGCCTTGTTTTTCGTCCTAGGCGGGACGTTCGGGCTCTTCCTCCATGGTGAAGACATCAACATGGTGAAGGGGCACAACGTCGGGTTCGTAGTAAACCTTAAGTCGCTGACCATTCACCACAAATTGATCGCCATTTATATCCATAATGGTTACCGCTCCGTTGAAGAGCACCAAATGCACAACATAAGGTCCGTCCCACTTGCTTTGCAATTTCCCCTTTCCGAAGGTTTTAAACCTCGAATTGTAGAGGAGGACCTTATCTCCTTCTTTGAATTCTTTCTTTTTCAATCTTTTATCATACCACCTTTTGATTCTCTCTTTGTATATGCTTGCATTTTCATATGCTTTCAACTCAACTCCTCTAGCTCGCTTATTTGGATCCTTCGTTTCACCACCGCGGCATCGAGATCGAGATTCATCTCTTTAATCTCCCGATAGGCTTTATGTTCCAACTCAACCGGAAGGTAGCAAGTTTTTCCATAGACGAATTGATAAGGGGTCATACCTATCGGTGTTTTGAACGCTGTTCGATAAGCCCATAAAGCTCCGTCTAATTTATTTGAACAATCCTTGCCTCCCTTCTCTATGGTTTTGTTGAGGATGCTTTTTAATTGCCTATTTGACGTTTCCTCTTGTCCGTTGGTTTGTGGGTGCTAGACCGTAGAGACCCTATGCTCAATTCCTAACTTGGACAAGCACTTTTTGAAATTCTTCCCGGTGAAGTGAGTTCCTCCATCACTTATCAAGATTCTCGGTGTACCGAAACGGGGAAAATCACGTTCTTGATCATAGTAATGGACTCCTCCGTGGAAGCTTTACGACATGGTATAGCCTCTACCCACTTGGATACATAATCAACCATGACTAGGATATACTCGAATCCAAATGAGTTTTTAAAAGGCCCCATGAAGTCTATACCCCATACATCGAATATGTCGATTTGTAGGTTGTATTTCAAAGGCATAGAATTTCTTTGAGAGATGTTTCCGGTTCTTTGGCATTCGGGGCATGACGCAACATATCTTTTAGTATCTTCATGCATCTCCGGCCAAAAGAATCCGCTCGACCATACTTTTGCTTGGGTTCGAAAATGGCTATAGTGCCCACCGTACTCCACCGAGTGGCACTTTCTCGAAGTCTCAACCCTCTCTTCTCTTGGCACACATCTTCTCATCACTCCATCATTGCCAAGTTTGAAGAGGTATGGTGCATCCCAAAAGTATTTCCTACTTTCGGAGATTATCTTCTTTTGAGAGTTTTTATCTAGATGATCGAGAGGCATCTTTCGAATTGCTCGAATGATATCGATCATCCAAGTATCTTTATCAAGCACTCGATAGAGGTGGTCATCTCTCATCTTATCCTCTATGGGCTCCTTATCATCTTGTCCACGATTCATCCTAGACAAATGATCGGCCACAACATTTTCCACCCCCTTTTTGTCACGAATTTCAACATCAAATTCTTGGAGAAGAAGGATCCAACGAATCAAACGTGGTTTAGCTTCCTTATTATCCAAGAGATACTTGATGGCTGCGTGATCAGTGTAAACAATGACCTTCGAGTTCACGATGTAAGATCTAAATTTTTCGAAAGCGAATACCACCGCTAGCAACTCCTTTTCTGCAGTGGCATAATTTAATTGTGCCTCACTAAGAGTTTTGCTAGCATAGTAAACAGCGTGAACTCGGCCTTCCTTTCTTTGACCCAAAACCGCGCCTACGACGTAGTCACTTGCGTCACACATGATCTCGAAAGGCTGGCTCCAATCCGGAGGTTGAATGATGGGAGCACTCACCAATGCACTTTTCAAGGTCCAGAATGCCGCTAGGCACTTCTCATCAAAGTCAAAAGCCACATCCTTTTGAAGAAGATGCGTCAAAGGCTTAATTATCTTTGAGAAGTACTTAATAAATCTTCTATAGAATCCAGCATGGCCTAGAAAGCTCCTTAAGGACTTAACATCCGTAGGAGGTGGGAGTTGCTCAACCGTCTCTACCTTAGCCTTGTCCACTTCAATGCCTCTCTCGGATATAACATGTCCGAGCACTATGCCTTGCTTAACCATGAAGTGGCACTTTTCCCAATTTAACACCAAGTCTACCTTCGCACACCTCGTGAGGACCTTTTCCAAGTTTGCCAAGCAATCCATGAACGTCTTCCCATAAACGGAAAAAGCATCCATGAACACCTCGACAATTCCTTCGATGAATTTTGAAAATACGGCCATCATGCAACGTTGAAAAGAGGCCGGAGCGTTGCATAGACCGAAGGGCATCTTTCTATATGCAAACATTCCGTAAGGGCATGTAAACGTTGTCTTGTGTTGATCTTCCGGGTGAATGGGAATTTGCATGAACCCCGAGTATCCATCGAGAAAGCAAAAATAAGCGTGGTTTGCTAATCTCTCGAGCATCTCGTCGATGAACGGTAGGGAGAAGTGATCTTTCTTCGTCGCTTTGTTAAGCTTACGATAATCGATACACATCCGCCACCCGGTCACGGTTCTTTGTGGTATCAATTCGTTCTTCTCATTCTTCACCACGGTCAAACCTCCTTTCTTTGGTACACAATGTACCGGGCTCACACATTCGCTATGCGGAACCGGGTAGATGATGCCGGCATCAAGTAACGTGATGACCTCTTTCTTTACTACCTCTCGCATGGCATGGGTTAGCCTCCTTTGGTGGTCCACTACGGCTTACATTGGTCTTCCATTGGTATACGATGAGTGCAAAAGGCTGGGATAATACCTTTGAGATCATTAATCGAATATCCAATCACCTTCCTATGTTTTTTCAATAAAATCAGCAACGCCTCATTTTCTTCGGGACTCAACTCGTCGCTCACGATGACTGGATAGGTCTTGTCCGGGCCCAAAAATTCATACTTTAATCCTTTGGGAAAAGGTTTAAGGTCTACCTCGGGCGCTTGTGGCTCCTCGGGTTTAATCTCTCCTATATCTTCAAATTTTCCTTCCTCCTCGCTTCCATCATGTGGCTCCAAGCCTTTCGTTGCTTCTTCAAGTTCTTCATCTTGTTGATCACTAATTTGATTTTCCATTGCTCTTTGCAGCGGGTCTCTAAAAGTTTTAACAAAACAAAGACTATCTATCTCTTCTACTTCTTCATCTTCGGGAGGAAAGGGTGTAAGGTGTTTAGAAGCACGAAGAAAGTTATATGTGTACTTTGTTCCATTAAGGTTCATTGTTACTTTGCCTTCTCCGGCATCTAACACGACATCAACCAACTTAAGAAAGGGCCTACCTAGGATTATGTGATCATGATTACTATGGTAAGCATCAATAACAAAGAAATCGGTTGCTATGTAATTTCTAGAGATTTTTACTTTCATGTTGCAAGCAATACCTAGAGGTTTAATAGTTCTACCATCTCCCATAATTAATTTCGTTGATGTTGGAGCTAAGTCTAGGTTGTGGTCTTGAACTTTATCGTAAATTTTAGAAGATAGGACACTTACTTATGCTCTGATGTCGCATAAAGCTTTGCATTGAACTCCGTTGATCTCGCAACTCAAGTGTGGTGTCATCTTCTCTTCTTCTTCGGATCCTATTGCGTAGATTTCGGCGAGGCGAGCGTATGGTGATGCTTCGGGCTTGATCCCCATGATTCTCTTCACCTCGGCTATGTGTTCCGGATCCACTATGTCATCTCCAAAGAGCTTTTGAAAGATCTCACCGGTGGTTTCAAGGTCGTATGAATTTTCCGCTTTCTTCTCCGGTGGGAAATCCACTTCCAATGCTCTTGCCATTCCCTTTTGATTAGGGAACGGTCTTCTCTTGTCGAATACTTCTCTGTAATCGATAGGAACCCAATCCATTGGTTCGAACTCCCTTAGTGGCTTCGCGCTTGACATGCTTCTCTTGTTCGTCTCATTTGGTGCGGTGAAGTCGATGCTCAGGGTAGTTCTTGACTTGATGTGTTCTTCTTCAAGCTTTTCCGCGATTGGTTCCTCTTCTGTGACTTCCGGGGTTGCCTCTTTAGAAAATTCAGCACACTTCTTCTTCCTCGAATTATATTCTGGCTCTTCCGCAAGTCTTGTTTCCCAGTCTCTTCGCATGGCAGCCGCTTTACTAACTTTTTGTAGAAGTTGAGCGGCTTCCGTGAGTGTTTTCTCCATGAGATCCTCGCCTGCACACATTTCGACGTGTTGCATGCAACTAGGGGTTAGGGAAAAGAAAAATGTATGCAAGAGTACGTCACCGAGGAAGCCGAGTCTTGGTCCTTGTTCGATCAACCCATTAAACCTATCCCAGGCTTGGTCTATCCCTTCCTCTTCTCCTTGCATGAAATTGATCACTTGCCTCCTTAGATGTTGAACCTTGCTAATTGGAAGAACTTCTCGCAAAACTTCTTTGTCAACTTGTTCCAATTGCCTTCAACTTCAAAGGACGCAAACGAATACCATGTCTTTGCATTGCCGGCAAGTGAGTAGGGAAAGAGATTCCATTTGAACCATTCATCGAGAACTCCTTCTTGACGCACAGTGTTGCATATCGTCGTGAAATCCCTTATGTGTCTATATGGGTTCTCCGTAACCATCCCTTCAAACGGGTTTACCTCCACCATCTCGATGATCTTGGATTTAATCTCATACTTGGTCTCTTCGAGCTTCGAATCCGACTCTTGCACTTTTGTGTCTTCACATCGAGGGCTAGCGTAATCCCTTAGTGATTTCTCCGGTTCTTCCACGGGTTGATTAATGAACACTATCTAGACAATAATATAAAAACAAAAATAAAAAAAGTGGTTTTCTAGATAATATATGTTAGATAAAGCAAATAAAAGATAAACTAAAATATAAAACTAAGTTAAATGCAAATCAAACGATGTAAACTAGCTTGCTCCCCGGCAACGGCGCCAGAAAAAGGGGCTTGTTGACGGATAAAAGACGTATCCCTCTACGATCCGCAAGCGTACGGACCCCACACCTTTTTCACCACGGGATTCCCAAGGTTCTTGTCAATCCGCAGAGCAAGGGGATTACAAGCGTTCAATCTACTTCTACGCACTAGCTACTGAAACCCTAACTTACTATTATACTAGAAAACAACTAAACTACACTAGAGAGAAGGATAAGTGATCAAAGTAGGAGACACTCGCCCATGGGTCTACGATCATGCAATCAATTAAAGACATTAAACCAATCTAATCTATCGGGGGTTGTGACCACGGTTTCGCCCTTTCCCTCCTCTCGTACTGTCACTACGCGAAGGTATTCATGACTAGACCTATGATGGACACGGCGTATTGAATGGATCCAAGGAAGCATTGGGACCCTACTCCCTTTACGGTAAGGTAGCTAATCCTTAAGCATTAAAGTATATTCAACACAAGATGATAGATAATCCGACAAAGTATGATTACATCTCAAGATCGATTACAACCCATGGACGAATAAGGAGATTACCCCATCAAGGTGCTGGACATAGCACCGTTGATCATGGTTTCCCTTCCGACGGTGTCTTCCTTCTTCTCCACGAGAGGGTGCTTCCTTCGAGGTGGTTGATCTCCCTCCAGAGATCCTCCTCCTCTCTCTCTAGCTTGTGGATGGCCTCCTGGTGCGAATGGCTCTCCCTCTGTCGAATTGCGGCGCCCAGGCTTTTAGGGTTCAAGATCCTTCGGGTGCAAGGAAAACGGGACCGAACCGGCCACCGAAGTGGGCTGGGCCGGCCATCCTGGGCCGACCGGCCTGGGCCCACCTCGGCCCGGTTCAGTCGCCTCTTCGCTCCCGTGGGTCCTCATGTAATTATGCACTTTTCCCCCTCCACTTGCATGATTTTGACGATGTCATCCTCGTGTCCAAGATGGAGGTTCTCTTCGCATGAAGTTCGGTCTTTTACGCTTCAATCCCCGGTGGTGTTCCTCGTAGCACTTCGGTCCTTGCCACCATTGGAAGTGATTTCATCAAGCTCATGAACACGAACAAGACTCCGTAAATGCTCCTTTGAACTTGTTGCGAATTCGTCCTTTATGTCCATGTTTTCCTACATAAACACAACACTTCCAAATGCATGCACATAGATGAAATTGTTATATGATTAGTGTGCCTAGTGGCGGGTTAGTTCCATAATCAAATCCAAACCAAAGTGTAATGAACATGCTAGGTGTACCAAAATACACCGTCAACAGCGGGCGTGGGAGAAGCGGCAACACCTCCTCCTCTCTCCAACTCCTCCTCCTCGTGTGCACCTCGCTGCATCGCCATGGACGTCATCGCAGCGAGGATGCAGGGCGCGGGCCGGATCTGACCGGTGAGGGATGCGCCGCCGACTAGGGTTTCGGCTGGCCATGGATTTGGGAAGGAGCATAGGAGAGAGAGGCAAGTAGGAGAGAACCGAGAGGGGCCGTCGAAGATCGACGAGTTCACGGTCTGGGGTCACGCTCGCCTGGAGCACACGGCGGCGCCGGGAGGATTGAGCGTCGGCGACACTGGGAGTAGGAAGCGGAGGAGGAAAGAAGAGAGAGAAAGGGTGAGGGATGAATGGGAGGGAGTGACGGCTCGGGATGAGGACGCGCGGGGGCGGCAGAGCGGTGGGGGGGCTTCTTTGTACAAGTGATGGCGGGCGGTTTTCTGCAAAATGTCCGAAAAATCGGAATTTCGTCTTCTTGGTAGACAAATATTTTGGAACACAGGGTGTTTTATGTAATAAATTCGAACGCATTTGCTGTAGCAAAAGGACTTCGCTAGACCCGGAAAGAGTTAAAGGAAAGCTAGAGGGCTTATTTGCAACTTTCCACACGCCGCTGGCGGGTTACTGGCCGTTGGATCGGCGCGATCTGACGAACCCGAATTCGTGATGACGTAGCATGCCTCAGGAGGCTCTGCAGATCATGCGGAATATGAAGCTTTGGATTTAGGGTGGTACACTAGCAATACTTATTTAGGACAGCGGGAGTACACTGCTGCACTAGCAGCTTGAGTCACTTCCGAGCCTTCCTCGTACCATGATATATACTCCCTCCGGTACAGCTTTACCAGTCGATCTGGCCCCAAAGACCGAGTGCAGAAAAGAAGTCGTTCCGGCCGTGTAGTATTGCTGGTTTTTCCGTTGTTCGTACCCCAGAGTAATTGTGGTGCCGGAAAAAAGCAGCGGCAGGGGGACTCGAACCAACAACCTCGCAACTAGCACGCGTTACGCAACTTGCGCTAGCCAATCGGCCAAGAAGAGGTTGGTGATTACTGTGCACCCGTCAGCCTATTTATTAGGGGTAACCATAGAAAAATTACCCTAATTAATGACTTCTTAGTATGTGACATCCGGTCCTAATAGACTACTAAAGTGGTACCGGAGGGAGTACACACCATGCATCCTTTAGTATTGCAACCACGGACAAAACGACACCTTGTTCGTTGTGTCAGGATCAAGGTTTTTTTCCCGACCAGAGGCGCCGAACTGCCGGCGTCCGTTTCCGGTAAACCGGACCGGTTAAACCAGGAATCGAAAAAAGGTTGAATTCAAAATCCAAACCAAAACACGCAGTTCAAATGGTTCCCACCGGTATACCGGCCGGTTTGATCGGTATACCGGTCCGGTGTCACACCCGATTTTACAAGGAAACTGAATGCATCTCATATGTGCGTCAGGATCAAATTACACACACATGATAGACAATAGAGTGTAATACCATTGCAGTAATAAAAACGTACAAGAGTTTAACTGATACAATATTCTTTATTACACTCAGACGGGAGGACTCGAAGGTCCAAACACAAAATGATAACTAAAAACGAGTAGCTTCTTCTTCAGCTTCCACAGGCATAATGACTAGGGGATCCGCATGCCTTAGAATTCCTCGAAGTCGCTCCAGTACTCCTCCTCACCGATGTTCTCCTCTGAACAGCGGTAAGCAAGGGGGTGAGCACACTTATGGTTGGAGCTCAGCAAGTGGGGGAAACAATGCAAGGCTACCGAGGATAGACTAAGGTTCACGGCGGTAAGCTTTTTATAAGTTGGTCAAGTTTTAGTTAACAACACCTAGTTACTAGATGTAAGTTTATACCAAACCCCTTAACCTTAAAAGACTTCTCAAATAAAAAACCCACAAGACCCATGATTTACACCCATCTTTAAGTTTGATTATCATGTGAGGGTCCAAGCCGCTCTTGACCATGAGCACGGCTGTTATAACAGTTTTACACTCTACAGAGGTTGTACACTTTACCCACAGTTCGTGTTCCCCACGTTGCCCGGGTTAGCTAGACCCTTAAACACTTCCAAGGTGAGTGGCTAGGGATCCACTACGAAGCTTTTACAAAGGAAAGCAGAGAAACTAACAGCCCGCGATAGTTACAGCAGCAGAGCGGACCATAACCCTCCCTAATGGTCAACACCTTAGCCAAGGCTGCTACCCCAAAAGAACCGGGCTATACCCCTTCAACTCCGGCCCTCTGTGCCCCTCTCGGAAAAAGGGCTATCAACTACCCCACTCTCCTAATTATATGGCTAAGCCAGAGCCATGTGGACTGTGGTTGTACTCTTGTCTTGGGTGGTTCTCCATGTTCCATTAACATATTTCATACACAGAACGAAGTTGCATTTCATAACCATGATATAACCATTCCCATGTTAAGCAAACTAAGCAATAATCTACCCAAAGCATTTGATAAACAAGGTTGAACAAGGTGACAGGATAAAACATCTAGTCAAATCCTTAAAAGGTGTTTGCCCATCAATTTCATGCATAACAACAAGAATAGTAAATATTGTTTAAGCATGTAGTGATATAGGTTCAAAAGAGAAAATGCAGAGGGGGAAAGCCACTTGCCTTCCTCTACAAGCTGAGTATGCTCCTCTTCAAAGACAGGCTCTTCCTGATCACTTCCAACGGGGAGCTCACACGAAATAGGCACGATATCTACGCATAAGCATATAAACAAACAATAAATAAACAGTACACCAAACAGTAACAAATGCTAAAAACATGCTGTCTAAATGATTCTACTCGCTGAGATGATCATTTCGGTATATAGAACGCTAAAAACGGAGTTAAAACAAGAAAGTTATGCTTAAAACAAGTTTTTGGGACCTTTCTGCAATAAAAACTAAGTTTATAGGACTTCTATAAATAAAACAAGGGGCTAAAACATAATTTCATATGAAAACAGGAGGGCTAACATGCTTAAAACAAGTGAAAGGACCTCTGGTGCTATTAGAAAGGATCGAGGCAATATGGCCTAGAGGGGGGTGAATAGGCCTGCACACACAATTTAAACTTTTTCTGCGAAAACACTGTCAGACTCCGGAACCTCCGAGATTATTCTCAGAACCTCCGAACGAGGCAGCCTCCGAGAATAAACTCAGAACTTCCGATAGCTGTTAGAACAGAGCATAAATAACTTGAGCTGCGAATAACTTGATGAAAACCAGATCTACTAAATTTTAGGAGGTACTTAGGACCTAGCAAGAAGATTTCTAAGCAAGGGACAAGCTAGGAAGGTACCACAAAGTAGATCGGGAGCAAACCCTAATAGATCTAGTCAAGAACAAGCATGAACAAGTAAGTAAACAAGAGCAAGCACGAGACACGGATTTATCCCGTGGTTCAGCTCGCCAGAAAGGCTTGCTTACGTCCACGTTGTTGAGGAAGCCACAAAGGCTAGGGACCACAAAGGTCAACTCCTCTCTCACACCTATCACTTTGGGTAATAGGTGGAGGCTTTCCACTAGAATCACAAAGGGTAATACAAACACCTTGGAGCTTCCACAAATAGGTTTGGAGAGCTTCCAAGAACCTCTATCCGTCTAGGAGCAAGGCTCCAAGAGTAATAGATCCACCAAGCTTGCTAGGGTTCTTCCAAGTGCTCAAGTCCAAAGGAGAAAGAGATTGGCTCACAAACTCACTTCAAGAATCCACTCTCAATCAATGCTAGGCAAGGATTTGGAAGAGAGTAGGTTAGGAGTGAATGCAAGGTGAGAGAAACTGGTTGGAACGGCGTTCCGTGCAGAAGGAAGAGAGAGATAACCGTTGGGGGACCAAGGGGTATAAATACCCCCAGATCTAGAACAGTAACGGCTATATTCCAGAGTTCGGAACCTCCGAGAAAAATCTCGGAACTTCCGACTTTTGAAAACTCTGCAGACTGTAGCCCATACGGTCGGAACCTCTGAGAAAAACTTCGGAACCTCCGAACAACAAACAGCAGGGGAAAAACAGCTGCAGGTCACTTCCCTTGGGGTGAGGATTAGGGTTTAAGAAAGATAGATTATGAGCACTTGAAACCACCCTAACTCACCATTAGTATCCCTCTTGATAGTACGGATTGTCCTATACTCAAATTCAAAAAGTAAGATAAATAAACTCCTCCAAGTAGCATAGGTATCCTTCTTTATTCAGTTGAGGGGTCTCCATTCTTTCCTTTGCACCTGTGACAATAACTCTATGCTGCACAATAGTCTCAAAAGCTCATTAGCTCTTTAATTGTGTGGTCAACATCACCAAAACCCTCATAGGGCTTGATTGCACTTACAATCTCCCCCTTTTTGGTTAATGTTGACAACCCAATTAAACTTTACAATTTAATTTGAAAGATTGAGCTTTTGATGATTTGAGTACAAGTCTCCCCCTCAATGTATGCATGTACCTTTTGAATAGGGTGAAATGTCTTAACTGACATTTAATTTGCATACATTGTGAGTAAAAGTGTCAAGAAAGTTATACTCAAGCCACCGAGGGGTGCAAAAGAAGTGTAACAGATAATACGTGATGCATATGCCATGTGAAAACAAACAAAGAGTTATCTGTTAGCAGAGTTCGGAACCTCCGAGAAAGTTTCCGGAACCTCCAGGAGTTGGAGCCTCCGGAAAAATTACTCCTCATCAGAAATAGCAGCTAGATAAAGATAACAGCATCCAACTCATCTAGCCCTATTACATCCATCACAAAGGTTTTAAAGTTTTCAAATCCCACAAATGACCATGACCAGACCCTGCTTGCCAACAGAGGCAAGCTAAAAGCTTTACAGCAGTTCAAACGTTAACCACAAGGAGTTTATGAGAGAATAGTTAGCACTCTCATCTCACCAAAAGAACAAAAGAATTTCTGTTGTTAGCCACCAGAAGAAGCTCCAGGTCTTCAGATTCGTCTCAATCTTCATATCTCTCCCCCTTTGTCAACAGTTTAAAAAAAGGAGAGAAAAGAAGAGAGGAAGTGAGAACAGGACCTAGTGAAATTACTCCTCATCACTGAAGTCAGAGGCATCCTCCTCCTCTTCAGGGACTGTGCTGTCAGATCCAAAGTCAGAGCCAGATCCAGAGGACAAGTCTATGGGCCTTCTGACAGGTCTTCCAGCAGTGGCCTTCCTTCTGACCCTAGCACCAGATGAAGAACCCATGGCCTTCTTACCAGCAGCTTCCTTCCTAAGTCTGGCCATCTTGGCACTGAGTGGCTCAGCATCTTCTTCATCTTCCTCAGAGTGAGCAGCAGGCACATCTTCAGCCATAGGACTGGCAGGATCCTTCTCACCCTCCTCCTCACTAGTAGTATACTCTGGAAAATCAGGAAAGAGGGGTGGAGGATGGTGCATGGCATTGAAAGACAACCCCTGGTGCTTCAGCAGCCTGTTCATGTCCTCCCTGAGCTCAAACAGCTGGTGTGATGTCCATCTGCAGTACCTCCAGGTGTCCCTCACCATGCCTCTCAGCTTGTGCAGTCCAGCAGGCATGGGTGCCTTGTTGGGTCCCTCTTCTGGACCAGACTTGTGCTGCTTGGCACTGGCCTTCTTCAGAATGTGCTCCTCAACCACTTGTTGCTTTTCTGATGTTGCCACTGTTTGACCTAGTAAGATGCATGCTCAACATCCTTCTTGAAGCTGACACCGGAGACCATCTCTATCATATACATAATGTATGGAGCATAGGGCAGGTTGCATTTCCCACTTTCTGTTACTTCCACCAAGTTGTACCAGATAAACCTGCTAACAGAAAAGGGTCTTGCTCCTGGCAGCAACCTAGCTAACAGATTTGGTGATAATCTCCTAAGGCTGGTTGAGTCACTTCCCCCTTTTGGGTAGATGGTTTCCCTAAACATGTTGTTGAGAACATAGTATACAGATTTCAAGGCAGTGGTTCAGCCATCTGCCAGCTCATCATACTCATAGGTGGCAGCAATCTTGTTGGGGTTCATATGAGCCTCAAAGTGAATGATATTAGCCTCCCTGTCCTCCTTGCTGAACCCAAAAAGCCTAGCAAATGTAACAAAGTCAATCTTGTAGTGCACACCTTCAGTCATCCAATGAATGGTCTTATTGTTGTCTTCATGAAAGAAGGTTGCATGAAACTGAGCTAAGACTTCTATGTTCCAGTCATACTTGAAGCTCATGATATCTCTCATTTTGTACTTGTCCACCAGCTCAAGCACATCTTCCTTTACAGGTTCCTCTGCTGCCTCTAGATGGGTAAAGTCGATCCACTTCATCTTGATTAGCTTCATCTTGATATTCAAAATTGTCTCATAGAACTTGAAAATGAAAAACAGACCAAAACCTATAGTCTATTGCTGCCATCTTGGGGTTCACATATGGATTCTCTTCTCTGGCCTTCTTGACTAAGAACCCTGCTCCATCATAATTTGTGTGCTCAATGTACACAGAGTTGTCATACTTTGTTGGAGGGTGTCTCTTGAGCAGCCCCTTGTGATACTTCAGGTAGGTGGAGTCTATTTCCCCTAATGGCATGTCATCCTCAAGTTCTATGGGAATGGTCTTTCCCTCTGTACCTCCATTGTCCTCTACATGTGCAGCAGACCCAGATCCTCTTCCTCCAGACAGACTGCCCCCTTTGCCTCTCCTAGGGGTTGCCTTCCCCCTGCTGCCACTGCCACCAACAGCTGCTCTTGCTGCAAGTTTGAATGCTCTTTCACCAGCAGGTGTTTCAAGTGGCCTCTGCCTCTTGGTATAAGTCTTGTCAGCAGGGGTGCTAGACATCTGCCAGGGAGAAACATGAGTAGCAGATAAGAATGGGATCAAGACAGATAAGGACTGTGGATCAGGATAGGCATGAACCTCAGTTGATTAATCTTCAGTGGAATTCTGAATCATAGACTGTCTCTTGTTAGTACAGACTTCGGAACCTCCAAGGATTTTCTCGGAACCTCCGAAGTCAATGTACTGACAGAGGACAGTTTATTGATTCAACTTTCAACCGAACCTTAACCAAAAGAGCAAACATGATGGAATTAAGCTAAGACAGATAAGAGAAAAGGTGTTGCAAGTGAAGTGAAATTTAGTGGAACTTTGAATCAAGGTCAGCCTACGGTAGGTTACAGGGTCCGGAACCTCCGAGACTCTGTGATCCTAACTGCATTCTGAATTTTGATTCAACTTTCAACTAAATCTAATCTACACATGCATCACAGACATTCAGAACAGGGCACAGGGCAGCAATCTACAACTGCAAGATCTAGAATCCTAAGAACAGATGGATCTAGGAATTAGGGTTAGGGTTTGGTCTCGGATTACCTTGATTGGGAGGAAGGAGATGGAAAGCGAAGGTCTTTGAGAAGCGTCTACGCCAGGGGATCGACAGGAAGATGAGCAAAGGTGCAGATCGAAGCTTTCTTCTTCTTCTCCGTACTGGAAGCGGCGGTGGTGATCTTCCTTGTCACTCCTCAGCTGTGACCCACGGACGAGGAATGAAGCACGACCTCGCGTGTGTAGCCTGCGAGGAGCCTAGTCACCAGCGGTGAGGGAAGCGGCGGCGGTGATGCGGTGCGGTTGCCATCGGGAGAGAGAGAGAGAGAGAGAGAGAGAGAGAGAGAGAGAGAGAGAGAGAGAGAGAGAGAGAGAGAGAGAGAGAGAGAGAGAGGGGGGGGGAGGGAGGGAGAGAGAGACGCGGTAAACTAGATCTGAGAGGGTTGACTGCATGGTGAAAGGAAGCGGCGGGTTAACCCTAGGTAAAAGTATATTCTCTGCAAATGCTTTATTCCGTTTAACTGTCCTTCAGCTGAGACTGAGTGTGAAGTCTGTAAAGATTGGAACTTCCGATGATTTTCTCAGAGCTTCCGAGGCTCGGAGCCTCCAAAGATTTCCTCGGAGCTTCCGAAACTTGAATTCCAGAGACAGTTAACTTTTACTCCTTTGAGATTTTGAACTTTCTATCAACTGAGATCCTTAGGTCATGGTACCCTCGACTCAAGTGACTAGAAAAACAAGCAATCACACACACAACTATAGCCACTTAAGACAAGTTAGGGATATGAAAATAGATTTTGAAAAGCCTTTTAAGATAGTGTTTTCACACACACTTTTTCAAACAAATTTTCAATGAAAACTAACAGTTTGAAGCAAACAATTAAGGCATGCTAGAGATCAAACCACGCAACGAGAATCAAGAATATTTAGTTCATTCCTTAAGCTACAAAACCTTGACTCGTCGAGAGGTTTAGTGAAGATATCAGCTAGTTGTTTGTCGGTGCTCACATGACTTAAAACGATATCTCCTTTGGCTTTGTGGTCTCTCAAGAAGTGATGACGGATATCTATATGTTTTGTGCGAGAATGGCTTACGGGGTTGTTTGCAAGCTTTATGGCACTTTCATTGTCACACAAAAGTGGGATATGGGAAAAGTGACATCCGTAATCTTTTAAGGTTTGCTTCATCCAAAGTAGTTGAGCACAACATGCGCCGGCTGCAACATACTCGGCCTCGGCGGTGGAAAGAGCTACTGAGTTTTGATTTTTAGAACTCCAAGATACTAGAGACCTACCAAGGAATTGGCAAGTCCCCGATGTACTCTTTCTATCTACTTTGCAACCGGCATAATCGGAATCCGAATAGCCAAGTAGATTGAAAGTGGAGCCCTTAGGATACCACAAGCCAAGGTTAGGGGTATGCACTAGATATCTCAAGATTCTCTTTACGGCCATGAGATGGCACTCTTTCGGGTTAGCTTGAAATCTAGCACACATGCACACACTAAGCATAATATCCGGCCTAGATGCACATAAGTAAAGAAGAGAGCCGATCATGGAGCGATATACCTTTTGGTCCACAGATTTCCCTTCTTCATTGAGGTCCATGTGTCCATTGGTAAGCATTGGAGTCTTGATGGGCTTTGCCTTGTCCATGTCAAACTTCTTTAACATATCTCTTGTATACTTGGTTTGACATATGAACGTCCCTTCTTTAGCTTGTTTGATTTGAAATCCGAGAAAGAACTTGAGCTCACCCATCATGGACATTTCAAACCTCTTTGTCATCACCCTACTAAACTCTTCACAAAAAGTTTCATTAGTACTACCAAATATTATGTCATCGACATATATTTGGCACACAAAAATATGACCATCAACTTTTCTAGTAAAGAGAGTAGCATCGGCTTTGCCTATCTCAAAGCCTTGCTTAAGCAAGAAATCCTTAAGGCATTCATACCATGCTCTTGGTGCTTGCTTTAGCCCATAGAGCGCCTTATGGAGTTTGTAGACATGATTAGGACGCTTGGGATCTTCAAAGCCCGGTGGTTGCTTAACATATACTTCTTCGGAGAGTGGTCCATTGAGAAATGCACTCTTGACATCCATTTGGTAGAGCTTGAAGTCATGATGGGCAGCGAAAGCGAGTAGAAATCGAATTGCTTCAAGACTTGCTACCGGTGCATATGTTTCTCCAAAGTCTAGTCCTTCAACTTGAGTGAACCCTTGAGCAACCAATTTTGCCTTGTTCCTAGTCACAACACCAAACTCATCTTGCTTGTTCCGAAAGACCTATTTGGTGCCAATGATGTTTGTGTTTGGTCTCTCCACCAACTCCCACACTTGGTTTCTTTCAAAGTTGCTCAACTCCTCTTGCATAGCCACCACCCAATCCGGATCCTCAAGAGCTTGCTCTACCTTGGTTGGTTCAAGAGAGGAAACAAACAAGTAAAATGCACAAAAATTCTTAAGACAAGATCGTGTTGTTACCCCTCTCCTTATGCTCCCAAGAATATTGTCAACTGGATGATCCCGTTGTGTGACTTGATGTACATGAGGATGTGATGGTCCAAGAGGTTGGTGTAGAGGTTGATCTTCATCATCTTCATCAGCTTGGGGCTCAGATGTGCTTGCTTGAACATCCCCTTGCTGATCAATTTCCTGGTTCAGGGTGTCTTGTGGTGTTGGACTTCCAGACCTCGGAACCTCCAGGGAATTTCTCGGAGGTTGGATTTCAGTGCCAGTTCCCGGAACCTCCGAGGAATTTTTCGGAACCTCCGAAGTCTACACAGCTCCTGAACCAGTGGCTTCTGGCCCTTCGAGTGGTGTTGAAGCTTGTGCTTGGTTTTCATCTTCTCTTGTGCCTCAACCGGTCTAACATCACCTATGGCCATTTGCTTGATTGCTTGAAAAGATGGCTTCTCATTACCTACAACATTCAAGTCAACTTGCTCCACTTGAGAGCCATTAGATTCATCAAAGGTCAAATCTACCGTGACTTCAATCCTCCCGGTGGTTAGATTGAAGACTCGATAAGCATGCTCATTTGGACCATAACCAAGAAGAAATCCTTCATCAACCTTTGGTGCGAACTTAGAGGTTCGGGGCCTCTTGTTTAGAATGAAACATTTGCACCCAAACACTCTAAAGTAAGACACCTTGGGCTTTTTACCGGTGATAAGCTCATAGGAGGTCTTCTTGTGAAACTTGTGAAGATAGAGGCGGTTGATGGCATGGCAAGCCGTGTTAATAGCTTCGGCCCAAAAGATGTCATGAGTCTTGTACTCATCCAACATGGTTCTTGCCATCTCAATAAGAGTTCTATTCTTCCTCTCAACCACCCCATTTTGTTGAGGGGTATAAGGTGCTGAAAATTCATGCTTGATGCCCTCTTCATCAACAAACTCTTCAACATAGGTGTTTCGGAACTCCGAGCCATTGTCACTTCTTACTTTCTTGATTGGTAGCCCGAATTCCCTTTGTGCTCTTCTTATGAAGGTCTTCACCTTTCCTTGTACTTCACTCTTGTCAAACACAAAGAACACCCACGTGAAGCGAGAATAATCATCAACAATAACCAAGTCATATTTGTTACCGCCAATGCTTATGTAGGCCACCGGTCCAAATAGATCCATGTGAATGAGCTCCAATGGGCTCGAAGTAGTGAGGATGCTATTTGGTGGGTGAGGTGCTCCTACTTGCTTTCCGGCTTGGCACGCTTTGCAAATCCTATCTTTCTCAAAATGTACATTTGTTAGTCCAAGGATGTGTTCATCTTTCAAAAGTTTGGCCAAGTTCCTCATGCCAACATGGGCTAGTCGGCGATGCCATAGCCAACCCATGCTAGATTTTGCCACTAGACAAGTCTTGGGATAAACTTTACTTTTGTTGAGATCAACTAGGTAAAGCCTCCCCCTCAAGCGACCCGTAAGGACAATAGAGGAATCCTCCCTTCTTATGATGGACACACCCTTATCCGAGAAGTGGCAATCAAAACCGATCTCACTAAGTTGTGAAACCGATAATAGATTGTAACCCAACGGATCAACATGAAGAACATTTGTAATTGAATAGTTTTGAGATATAGGGATATCACCTAAGCCGATGACTTCTCCTTTTGTATCCCCTCCATATGCAATAGTTTCCTTTGGTCCTTCCAAATGGAGGTAGGATGAGAACATACTCTTTTCTCCGGTCATATGATGTGTACATCCGCTATCAAGCACCCAACTTGATTCACCGGAGGAGTATGCCTACAAAACAATTTAGTTCCTTCTTTTAGGTCCCCAATTTGACTTGGGGCCTTCCACGTTAGCAACCAAAACTTTCGGAACCCATAGTGATCTTTTCACATATATGTTGGACTCATTTCCAACATACGTGGCAACAACTTTACCAATGTTGTTGCGTTTCAACACATAGCTAGGAGGTATGTCTCTAGATGCATGGGCCTTGCTCTTGTTGGGATTCAAGTTTCTTCTAGGCATTATTGGATGATTTTGAACATGCATACAAGTGTTAGGGGCCTTGGAAACATGTTGCTTATGAGTCTTGCTCTTTTTCTTCGTCTTGTCTTTACAGTCCCCGAAACTTCCGAGAATTTTCTCGGAACCTCCGAGTTTGGCTGTCTGTGTGGCTCGAGGCTTCCAGACTCCGGAACCTCCGGGCTTGGAGGTCGGAACCTCCGGGGTCTGGGAGAACAGAAATCCAGAGCTCTTGAATTCAAAGCATTCTTTTTCTTTGATGATTTTTCTTTCATTGGTCTTGCCACCTTCAACATATCCAAAGCCTGGATTCTTTCTTTTCCCTAACACTTTCTTCTTGGTGAATCTTCCCCTTTTATTTTCTTCACCAATGCATCCTCTAGCTATGATTGAGTTCAACCTAGCAATCTCTTTCTTCATGGCCTCCATGTTAGCAAGATTAGTGGCATAGGATTCAATATCAATATGATAACATCTATCACAGCCCTTGCTAGTAGAAGCACTAGAGTCGCCTTTTACCTTCGAATGATGTGAGGTGCTACTCCAAAGGAGACTATATTGCTCCTCAAGCTCTTCATTCCTCAACTTGAGAGAATTACATTGAGCTTGAGAGGCAGCAAGGTCTTCCTTGAGAGTAGCTATGGCACTCTCCGCTTGGTTGACTTCCAAACGCAAAGCCTCAATCTCACTTCTATCAGAGATAATAGTGTCTTGGCTTTTCTCTAGTTCTACTATTAGCCTAGCCATAAAATCTCTAGATTGCTCATCCATTTTACGAACAAGTTGGTTTGCTTCTTCATCACTAGTATCATCACTAGAGTCCATTTCCGACTCATCACTAGGTTGAGGAGAGGGTTTTGGGTTAGTTTTTACCTTCTCGCCCTTGGCCATGAGACAATGAATGGATGTGCTCTCTTCATCATCGGTTAAATTGTTGAACAACCTCGAGGTAGAGGGAAGCCTCTTGATAGCCACGGTTGCAATTTTCTTCCCTTCCTCTTCACTAGAGCTTTCATCTCCAGAATTCCATTCATGACCAATATGAGCCTCTCCACCATAGTTTCTTCTCTTGTAATGTGGCTTTTGATCTTTCTTGTAGTTTCCCTTGCCCTTGTCATTCCTATTTTCTTTTTTCTCATTAGGGCAATCAGCAATAAAATGCTCGATGCTTCCACAATTGTAGCAAGTCCTCTTCTTCTTGTTGGGAAACTTCCTCTTGGCAAACTTGTACCCTTGCTTCTTTAATCCTCTCTTGTATGTCTTCATGAACAAGGCCATATCTCCAATCTCAACATATGAGCCTTCATCTTCATCTTCACTTGAGTCACTTGTTGAGCTCTCTACTTCCACTTTCTTGGATTTTGACTTAGTGGGCTTGGATGGAGTGGAATGCTTGGATGAAGAGGTAGGCTTGCTTGTCTTGTTGGAATGGAGAGCAACCTCTTTGACCTTCAAGTTATTCAACTTAGCTTCTAGCTCACCAATTTTCTTTCTATGTTGAATCTCCTTGTCCATTAGCTCATGAGTGAGAATTCTTCCAAGAACATCATTTGGGGAGAACTCTTCAAATCTCTTCTTCTCTCTAATCAATGTGACTAGTGTGGGATTCCTTGGAGCAAAGGCCTCCAACATCACCTTCACAAGATAGTGATCATTACCACCTAAGCCACGTATCTTTCCAACTATGACCATCAATCTATCAAACATCTCTTGTGGCCCTTCTCCATCAAAGATAGTGAACCTATTAAGCTCGGACATCAACATGTTGATCTTGGACTTCTTCACTTTGTCAACACCCTCATGAGCAATGTGAAGGGTGTCCCATATTTCTTTGGCAATCTCTAGTCCATTAACCCGATTGTACTCTTGAGCATTCAAAGCACTAAGAAGTATACTTGTAGCTTGAGCATTTCTTTTGATGTTGCGACAATCACGTGGAGTGAGGTTTTCAAAGTCTTCGGGATCATCAAAACCTACACACACAATATTCCACAACTCCAAACTCAAACCGGTTAGATAGGCTTTCATCATATGCTTCCATTTAGCAAAGTTAGTCCCATCAAATTGGGGTAACTTGCCAACGGGTATAGTGATATCATTTTTAGATTTTGTTTCCAAAGAATCATAGTTAAAGGATACGCTTCTATAGTCATTCTTGGATTTAGCCTTGGGTTTTGGCTTGAGTGTTCTCTTGGGAATTCTTGTGCCATAGTACTCGTCATCCCCATCTCCATTCTCACTAGATGAAGATGATGATGAGGATGATGAGGATGGTGATGGAGATGGTGAAGGTGTTCTCTTTCTTCTCTCCTTCTCTTCTTTCTTCCCTTTCTTCTTCCTTTCTAGCTTGCTGTCCTCTTTCTTCTTTACCTCTTCTTTCTCTTTCTTCTTTTCCTCTTTCTTGCTTTTCTTGCTTCCTTCCTTGGAGCTTTCCTTCACATCCTTTTTGAGCTTTTCGAACTTCCCTTGAGCTGATGTGTTGCCCACTTCCGAGGCATCACTTTCAGCCTCACTTGGTATGTCCTCAAACTCCTCTTCTTCTTTCTTGTCATCATCACTTGCCATATCCTCACACGGTTAGGTGTTTACGAGGATAACCTCGCTTTGATACCAATTGAAAGGATCGAGGCAATATGGCCTAGAGGGGGTGAATAGGCCTGCACACAAAATTTAAACTTTTTCTGCGAAAACACTGTCAGACTCCGGAACCTCCGAGATTATTCTCGGAACCTCCGAACGAGGCAGCCTCCGAGAATAAACTCAGAACTTCCGACAACTGTTAGAACAGAGCATAAATAACTTGAGCTGCGAATAACTTGATGAAAACCAGATCTACTAAATTCTAGGAGGTACTTAGGACCTAGCAAGAAGATTTCTAAGCAAGGGACAAGCTAGGAAGGTACCACAAAGTAGATCGGGAGCAAACCCTAATAGATCTAGTCAAGAACAAGCATGAACAAGTAAGTAAACAAGAGCAAGCACGAGACACAGATTTATCCCGTGGTTCAGCTCGCCAGAAAGGCTTGCTTACGTCCACGTTGTTGAGGAAGCCACAAAGGCTAGGGACCACAAAGGTCAACTCCTCTCTCACACCTATCACTTTGGGTAATAGGTGGAGGCTTTCCACTAGAATCACAAAGGGTAATACAAACACCTTGGAGCTTCCACAAATCAGAGTAATAGATCCACCAAGCTTGCTAGGGTTCTTCCAAGTGCTCAAGTCCAAAGGAGAAAGAGATTGGCTCACTAACTCACTTCAAGAATCCACTCTCAATCAATGCTAGGCAAGGATTTCGAAGAGAGTAGGTTAGGAGTGAATGCAAGGTGAGAGAAACAGGTTGGAACGACGTTCTATGCAGAAGGAAGAGAGAGATAACCGTTGGGGGACCAAGGGGTATAAATACCCCCAGATCCAGAACAGTAACGGCTATATTCCAGAGTTCGGAACCTCCGAGAAAAATCTCGGAACTTCCGACTTTTGAAAACTCTGCAGACTGTAGCCCGTACGGTCGGAACCTCCAAGAAAAACTTCGGAACCTCCGAACAACAAACGGCAGGGGCAAAATAGCTGCAGGTCACTTCCCTTGGGGTGAGGATTAGGGTTTAAGAAAGATAGATTATGAGCACTTGAAACCACCCTAACTCACCATTAGTATCCCTCTTGATAGTACGGAATGTCCTATACTCAAATTCAAAAAGTAAAATAAATAAACTCCTCCAAGTAGCATAGGTATCCTTCTTTATTCAGTTGAGGGGTCTCCATTCTTTCCATTGCACCTGTGACAATAACTCTATGCTGCACAATAGTCTCAAAAGCTCATTAGCTCTTTAATTGTGTGGTCAACATCACCAAAACCCTCATAGGGCTTGATTGCACTTACACTATTATACCGGAAAGACAGGGGCTAGATCACAAAGTTTAGGACATGTTTGCAAGGTTTTATTAGGTGGAAGGACCGGCATGTGAATTAAAGAAAAAACCAGGGACTCTTTAACGAAAAAGGCTCGGCTGAGCCATGGATCTTAGATCCAACGGCTGATGCAGCCGTGGACCACGTCGTGCACCCGGCGCACGGGTCCACGATGGACCGGGCCAAGGGGTATCCCCCTGATCTGATCAGGACCGTCCGCGAGCGATCTGTGATGCTCCAGGTTTTCGGCCGGGGTAATCAACCCTAATGATATGGTCAACTGGGTTGACTTTGGTCAAACATCGGTCTACCGGGGCCATCACCTCGAAAACATCACCGACAAACCCTAATGACACCTTTTGGTCAACCAAAGTTCGCCTTGGTCAAAACCCCACTCAAAAACCCCTGACTCCTTGTTGACCCACCCATGTCAGCCAGAACTTTTGCCGCGTTCTCCAACTTTTCCCTAAACACTTCAAATTCTCCCAATACAAAAGTTGTGTATTTTGTCGAGGAACACATTTTCATGTTGAGTGGCATTGCTGGTTTGAAGTGCAAATTGGTGAAAAATGCAAGTCAATGCCTGCTTTCACTTTGTTCATCGGAAATTTGAGATTTCTGTCAAGTTCCCTTGCAGTTTATGTCGAATCCTTTGATCTAAAACCTTAGAGCCTTTGCAAACTTTGTAGAGGGTAGTGTGGTGAGCAAGTTTGGTAGTCAAGCCTTGGTGCAGTTCTATTTGGAAAATTGAGATAATCCAATTCAAAGTAGGGTACTTGGAATGGCTTGGAGCCAGAGCGCCGCCCTGCACGACGTCGCGCCGCGTCGCGCGCGCGCTCACCGCGACCCACCCCTCGGGTCCGAACGCCGAGGCGGCCGTCGACCCTGTCGGTCCATGCGCCGTAGCACCGCCGTTCTGCCCGCTCCCTTGGCGCCACGTGCTTCGCATCCATGGGCCGCGGTGCCGCCGTGCCCGCGCCGCGCCGCCCAACCAACCGCGCGCCGGCGTACACGCCGCACGTCGTCGCCGCCCATTCGCGCCGTACCCCGGCCATGCCGCGGCCCATACCTAGTTCAGTTTCAAATTGGTGCCCAAGCCGTCGCCTCAACCGCCTTGTGCACGGCTATAAAGCTGGCCAGTCCTTCCTCGCGCGGACGCCGAGCCGCCGCCGTCCGCCATGGGCGCCTCACGGTGAACTCCACCCCCGCCTGCTTTTCCTCACCGGCACGTGCTGCTTCCCACTTTGTAGGACCCCCCTGTAGCTCCTGCGCGCGCTTGTTGGTCTGCTCAAGCTGCCAGCTCGCCGGAGGGATCTCTCCCGCGGCCGCCGCCGGACAGCCGACGATGAACTCTGCTTCCCGCTCGTCTCCCGAGCCAACCAACCACCTCAGCGCATCCCCTAGACCCTAGTGAAGCTGCCCGTGCAACACATTGGCCTGCCCCATCCCTGTCCTCGCCAGAATTCGAGCACCCGCGGCCGCGTCACCACTGGACCGCCGCCGCTCACCGGCAGCACCCCGAGCCGATCCTCCGCCACCCATCGATCACGGGTGAGCTAAATCGTCGTTTACCCCCCGCTTTTTTGCCTGCCGCGCCTCTCCTCGCCGCCGGTGAGCTCGCCGTCGCCGTCGGTCCATGGGAAGGGGAAGGGAGGACCTGATTGCAAAAGCTTTGAAACTTCCAGGGACCCGAGTGCTAAAAGATTCTATACTCTTTGATGTGTTTTAGCTAGAACTTGTAAAATCGATTAAAAATCGTAGAAAATCCAAAAATAGCAAACCCAATTTTGTTGTGCTCTGTGTACCTAAAACTACAACTTTGTCCAAAGGTGTATATATTTTTGAGCTTTAGATTGTGCTTGAAAAATACAAACGTAAAATACCTAGATCTGTGATTCTGTAAAATCTACAACTGATCTGGAGCTGAGATTTGGATATGTGCCAAAAATTGCACAAAGTTACTGAAGAAATCTTTTTATAAAAATCATTTTGTAAAATGGTTAAATCTGCCTAGAAGATTTTTGTAGCTCCAACAATAATTATTTTTGAGCCCAACTTCTGGCTACTGTCTTTTGTTACCAAAATGCATCCTTGGTGAATTTACCATGATTTTATCTCTGTTATAAATATTATTTCCTCATTTATGCATGTTTTTAATCATAAATTTGTGTAGCATGTTTCATAAAGGCTATATGGTTCTTTAAGCTTGTTTTCGACCAAAGCATGTGTGAGAGGAAGTTTCGACTCGGTTCTGTTGTGATTATTTTAATATGCAATTTTCCCTTATATGCTAGCTAGTATTGCACCTAATTTGTGTAATTATTTGCAGTGGTGCTAAAACCCCTTTTCTTGCTGCCCAAGGAAGTGCTCTGAGTCGGTAGGACCGGTAGGTGCTTGCTTTGGTTAGATTTGACATGTTTTAGTTGGCTACAAGGAGTTTAAACTAGTGTAATCTAGTAAAGGGAAAAATACGAAAAATGCATTCTTTGTGTATAAGTTAAGGGTTTGAGCTAAGGAAGTCAAATGGTGGTATTAAAAGTAAATTTCATTGCTGTTGGTAAAGAAAGGTAATTTTCTTTTATAACCATGCCGTTTTTCACATCATGCAAGTGTCGCATAGTCCTTTGTGTTGCTTCAAATAAGTAAATGCTTGAATGCTTTTCTTAAGGGGAATATGACCAACCCTATCCAACTTGTAGCTTTGCTACTGTTTTGCGGATGTAAATTAAATTCAATTGTTTATTTATATGTACACAGTCACCGTAAAAGTCTAGATAATAAAGCAACACATATTGTTCCTTTATAGGAAAAGTATGCTGAATGTATTGTTATCTAGGTGAATGTGTTCAAGCATGCACCTCTTGGTTTTCATAAGTTGTTTGAAGTTAATTAATTTCAAATGGTCACTTAAGTTTTGCATTGCATCCTCCGTGTAGAAGTGCCCGACGGTAATTACACGCTCGTGTCAGATGACATGAACGAGGGAGCCGGAGGAGGCGTGCACTACGTTGCCATAGAGCAAGACCCGACCCAAAGTCCGGAAGATTGTCTAACTGCTTGTGATAGCGAAGGCAAGCCCCGGTTTTATCATTACCCATGTTTTATTTAACTATATGCAACTATCTATGTTATTCTATGTGCATTTACGTTCAGGAATTGGATGAAACCTTAATTGCATGATCCCTAGGTGCCTATGTTCCTCTACTAGTATGCTAGGTCGCTAGATGCTATGCTCTAAGGATCCGGTACAAGTCGAGTGATGTTCGTCACTCGCGAGAATAGGTTTTCCTTTGTGGAAATCCCCAATTAAAGTAATGAATTGCTCATGTGGTAAGAGCATGGGATTTGGGTTCCGGTCCAGTGGCTTCGTCGGCTAAGCTTTTGAATGTACTAAGCACTTGTCGGGAATGGGACCGGTAAGCCTAGTACCTTAATGAGACGGTACGGGATTTTACTACTACTAATCTCGATTCGTCTCCTGCCCGGCTTGCAACCGGAAGGAGGGTACATGTGTGAGACTGGATGCACTGTGTGGGGCATTCCAGATAGCCCTGTACCCGGGACTGTAGGCTATCATCCCAACCCGAGGACTTTGGGGAAACATTTGGTCGGTGTCAGCTCTGTGGGGCACCGCTCCGGGTGTTTTGGTTACCTTGCAAGGTGTATGAATCAATCGATTGTCGGTCTCTCACCGTTATCCGAGACTGCTTAATCAGCTGGCCATGATATCCCGTAATAATGGAACTATGTGAAACCTTCTGCGTGAATTATTTGTGTTGTACAATTCTTGTTAGTATCAGTTGCTCACTTAGCAATGATAACCTCACTAGAAACAGGGCTAAAATATTGAAAGTAAGGACCCATGATTTTAGTTGCTTTTTGGCAAAACAAACCCACCAGCCAAAAGCCGGCATATCTAGAGGTAGCTTTTGGTCGGGTAAGTCTTGCGGAGTATTAGTATACTCAGACTTGTTGTAATTGTTGTTTTCAGTTGAAGTGGTTTGGCCTGATAAGATTCCACCCGGCTGGGAGCTGGAATGGGTTGATGAGGACGTTGAGTAACGGTGTCACAGATGGCCCCTGGTGATGTCGTGACGTATCGTTATTAGAACTTCCGTTGTTTTAGTAAAACTCTGAATGATCTATTACTATGTTGGAATTAATGGTTTGTAATAATTGGACCCTACGGGGAGATTAGTATTAAATTGTAAGGCACTCTGGACTCTCCTTCGTGGGAGTTTTAATGCATTCATCTGATCCTCTCTGTGTTTCCAAGTGATTTACCGGGCGTAAACCTGGCAATACTCAACGGGATGCTTCTTTATTATCGCTTAATGATCAAATGGAGTGGTTTAGGCGATAGTACGGAATTATCTCGGGCGGGGTTGTCACACGATCGCACGGTCATGGATGCGTGCGTGCGAGGAATGGCGGTGCACGCGCCGGAGACAGAGGAGGCGTGGTGGCGCTTCACCGGAGGATCGCCGGCGAGCCCTAGGTTGCTGCACAGTGCACCATTTCGTGCGCGCGCGGGCTCTACTCGAAGAGAAGAAGCATGCACACACACCTAGGAGGTCAGGGGCGAGGTGCGGGCGTCCATGATAGTCGGCGCCGAAAGGGGGCGGGTCGGCCTCGTCGGCGAGCCCGTGGAGCTGCTGCTGTGCGCAGAAAAAGGGAAAAAATAAGCGGGGAGGTTTGCTCACCATGTGAATAGGAGTCAGGTGAATTCACAGACGAAGGGGAGGCAGCGGCGATGGTGTTCGACAACGGCGGTGTCGGGCATACTCCCCGGGTACTCATACAAGGAAGGAAGAAGACGGACTCCTATTAGAATTCCCATGTAATCCTACTAGGACTCGTTCCGTGTAATCCTACTAGGACTCCTACCTTGTAACCGACTAGGAACCCGCTCCCTGGACTATATAAAGGAGGGCCGGGTACCTAGCCGGGCACCTGAACAACCCAACACCAAGTGCAGGGCGCCATACTTGATCCCCCAAACAGGACGTAGGGTTCGCCACCTTGGCAGCCCGAACCTGTATAAATCTTGTGTCCCGTGTCCTTATGCATACCTTCGAGTTCTCGGTCTCCCGATCACGATCCCCACCGCACAATCTACTACCTCGGGTACCCCCTTGGTAGGTTTGCCGGTCTAAAACACCGACAGCTGGCGCGCCAGATAGGGGAGATCATCACCACCGGGCGAATTCGAAGGACCCTCGTCAACAAGATCAATCTACTCGTCGACTCGCCGAGATCCATTGAAGCAAGTCGCCTTGCTCTTGTCAAAGCGGAATCAATTTTCCCACGCCGCGCTTCCGGGTGCCTCGGCACGTCGCGCGCGCTCGTCACGCGGCTCGTCGCGCCGCCCGTCATCGACTACTCCACCTCGCGGAGGCTCGTCGTCGACTACTCCGCCTCGCAGGCCCGTCGTCGACTACTTCGACAACGCCGCGCGTCCGGGTGCCTCGGCACGTCGCGCAGCTCGTCACGCGGCTTGTCGCGCCGCTTGTCATCGACTATTCCGCATCGTGCAGGCTCGTCGTCGACTACTTCGACTCGCGCAGGCTCATCGTCGACAACTCCGCTTCACGCAGGCTCGTTGTCGACTACTTCACCTCCGCCGCGCATCCGGGTGCCTCGGCACGTCGCGCGGCTTGTCACGCAACTCGTCGCGCCGCTCGTCGTCAACTACTCCGCCTCGCGCAGGCTCGTCGTCGACTACTGTGCCTCCGCCGCGCGTGCGGGTGCCTCGGCACGTCGCACGGCTCGTCACGCGGCTCGTCGCGCCACTCATCGTCGACTACTCCGCCTCGCACAGGCTCGTCGTCGACTACTCCGCCTCTGTCGAGCGTCCGGGTACCTCGGCACGTCGCGCGGCTCGTCACGCGGCTCGTCACGCCGCTCGTCATCGACTTATCCGCCTCGCGCAGGCTCGTCGTCGACTACTCCACCTCGCACAGGCTCGTCATCGACAACTCTGCCTCGCACAGGCTCGTCGTCGACTACTTCGCCTCCGCTGCGCGTCAGGGTGCCTCGGCACGTCACGCGGCTCGTCACGCGGCTCGTCGCGCCGCTCGTTGTCAACTACTCCACGTCGTGCAGGCTCGTCGTCGACTACTCCGCCTCGCGCAGGCTCGTCGTCGACTACTTCGCCTACGCCGCGCGTCCGGGTGCCTCGGCACGTCGCGCGGCTCGTCACACGGCTCGTCGTCGACTACTCCATGCGCTGCGACTTCGTCTTGCGGCCACACTGGCTCTACTTCAGCCACGCCGTGCGTCGCGACTACTTGTCTCACGACAACACTGGCTCTACATCAACTATGTCGCGCGCCGCCGCGATGTCATCTTTTGGTCGCATCGCGTCGACCATTCATCTCGACTAGTTTTCCAAACTAGTCGAGAACGGTAGTCGCGCCCCCAACAACTAGTCGGAATCAACTCTGACTAGTCAACTTCAGCAACAACCGTCGTGGCTCCATTGCCGACCGCCACGGCTTCATCAACAGTCTGCCCAGGCAGCAACAGCTAAATCATTTATTTAAATGATTATTGTTTTCTTTTCTTGGCTTGTTCTCCTCATCAAGTAGGACTACTTGCCGACTACTCCTTCGTGTACGCTCCTCGGCGGGGTTTTCACGGTAGCTACACTCTGTTGACTACTCTTGGGGTATATCAATCAAGTCACCATGAGCCTACTTCATCAACTCGGGGGCTATCCCAAGAAGGCAGCTCCTAAAGTCCGCTACGCGCGGCAATCTAAAGTCGACTTCTAAAGTCGCATTCTAAAGTCCGCTCCGTGCGGCAACTTAAAGTCGACTCCGGTCGCATCTTCGCCTGCTTCGGTGGCATACTACGTGTGTAAGCTTCGATGGAACCTAGCTGTAAGTGGCCCTCGTGTCCTGGCGATGATGGAACCTAGCTGCACATGGTCTTCACGCTCTGTACCATGGGTCCAAGTACCGTAAGTACTCACCCTCCGTACCTTGGGTCTGAAATCCATGGCCCAGATACACAAGTCGACTTTGGTCGCACCTACAAGCCCGCTCTGGCGGCAATCGTACCTTGGGTCTGAAATCCATGGCTCAGGTATTCAAGCCCACTCCGGTGGCACAAGTCGACGCTAACGGTCGCACCCAAGCGCACTCCGGTGGCACAAGTCGATGCTAATGGTCGCACCCAAGCCCACTCCGGTGGCACAAGTCGACGCTAACGGTCGCATCCAAGCCCACTCCGGTGGCACAAGCCGACTTTGGTCGTAATCTTAAGCCCGTTCCGGCGGCAAAACTATTCATTCGTTTTGGCTTTCTGGAAAGTGCTTTTCGTTTTTTTCATCTTAAGTCCACCCCGTGTGGTGCAAAGTCGACTACTGTAGTCGCATCTAAAGTCCGTTTCACACGGCATCCTAAAGTCAACTTCTAAAGTCGCATATCAAAGTTCGCCCTGTGGGGCAACTAAAGTCGACTTCGGTTTTCAAGTCGCATCTCAAAGTCCGCTCCGCGCGGCACAAAGTCGACTTCGGTTTTCAAGTCGCATTCTAAAGGCTGCTCTGCCGGCATCTAAAGTCGACTTCGGTCACATCTAAAGTCCACTCTGACGGCACGACTACTTCTCAAGCTCCACGGCTCGATGCCAAATTACTACTCGGAATCTCTCCAGCTCGGGGGCTGCACTTAACATACTACCCGAGGATAACTTCAGCATGCTTCGCTCGCTCTCAAGCTCGGGGGCTCCTCACCAATAACTACTCGACGTGGCTCATGCGGCTCTCTTATCTTGGGGGTTACACGCTGCAAGAGTACTTGAATGATGGCTTTCGCGAACACTGAAGACCCTTAGATTGATTACCTAATCATTTCTAGGCTCGGGGGTTGCTATACTACACCCATCATTCAAATTTTTCAAGACGGAAGATTCAGAATCAAGATTGACCCTCAGCTAGAGTCTGCAACTCAACCTAAGGCTCGGGGGCTACTCCATATGGAGTGCGATTTTGCAACCGCACTTCCATATAATCTCGACTTCAAGACTGATGAGCTGGACCACCTTCCAGCCTCGCGGCAGTTCAAGTACTATTGAAGACTTCTCCAAGCAGTACTCGAGGACGCTCAAGAACTACTCGCAGAGGCTTCAAGACTACTCAAACTACTACTCTCGACTACAACGTGCTCGGGGGCTTGTCGGGCATACTCCCCGGGTACTTATGCAAGGAAGGAAGAAGACGGACTCCTATTAGAATTCCCTTGTAATCCTATTAGGACTCGTTCCGTGTAATCCTACTAGGACTCCTACCTTGTAACCGACTAGGAACCCGCCCCCTGGACTATATAAAGGAGGGTCGGGTACCTAGCCGGGCACCTGAACAACCCAACACCAAGCGCAGGGCGCCATACTTGATCCCCCAAACAGGACGTAGGGTTCGCCACCTTGGCAGCCCGAATCTGTATAAATCTTGTGTCCCGTGTCCTTGTGCATACCTTCGAGTTCTCGGTCTCCCGATCACGATCCCCACCGCACAATCTACTACCTCAGGTACCCCCTTGGTAGGTTTGCCGGTCTAAAACACCGACAGGCGGGTCGGGCGGCGCTTCGGCGTGATCGGGGCGCAGCTCCTGAGGGCGTCGAGGGCGCGAACCTGTAGCATGGTAGGCTCAGTGAACGCCGGAAGAAACACCAGAGAGGAAGAAAGGGAGAGAAGGGGGAGTCCTTCACCGGCGACGAGCTTCCCCGGCGGCGGCGAGCTCGGGGGCAGCGACACTGTGTGAGGGCGGTGCTTCGAGCGCGTGTGTGGGAGTGTTGCGGGTGCAAAGAGGAGAGCGGGAGCTCGAGCTCGGCTTTAAATAGAGACGAAGGGAGAGGGGGAAGGGAAATGGAAGGGTGTGGCGGCCGGCGCCCTGGCCATAGATGGCCGGAGGCCATCACGAGGAGTGGGGCTGGGTAACGGCAGGGAGAATTGAGGGAGGAAGGGGTGTGGCGATTAATTGCCATAAAATGCAAGTAAAAGAAGGAAGGGGGCGCGGGAGAAGCAGAGCAGTCGCGGCGGCGGGCGGCGGCGCGCGCGCGGAGCGGAGCAGGGGAAAGGAAGGGGAGGAAGAAGGAGAAGATGGCGCCGACAGGTGGGCCCCGGTTGTCAGCGACTCAACGAAAAAGAAAAAGGAAGAAGGGAAAGCGGGCCGCTGCGGGAGAAGTTAAGTGGGCTGCTGGGCCGAAAGAGTGAGAGAGGTGAGTTTTTTTCTTTTCCTTCTTAAATTCTTTTCAGATCAAACCATTTAAATTCAAATTCAAATAAAAATTTTCAAATTTTTTCACAGAATTTTTATAAATTTTTTAAACTTCACATAAGCAACCAAAATCCATGCAAAGACAAATAATGATGCACAAACATTTATTGTCTCTAGATTTAATTAAATTAAATTAAATAATTAAGAGCTCACATTTTAATTAGCATTTCATTTTAATCCTTAAAACTAGGTTAACATGTTGCTAGGTAAATTTTTAGTGATGGAATTTTTAGGGTGTCACATCCGGTTCGACCGGGAACCAGTTGTTGAACAAAAAAACCGAATTAATAGAGAATTTGACGTGTTTTCAAATTTGAATTAAAAATTTAAATATAAAAGAAAATTTTCTAAAAATATTGCAAGGTGCATACAATCTAATGATGTCAAACAATTTTAAATATTAGTGCATTGAGTATTTTTGCGGGCATTAGAATTTCAACCGGCCAATTTTTTCTCTTTTTTCTTTTTTAGTTGAACTTCTACTGCACACAAATTATACTAAATGAACGAATATTTGAAATTTTTTTGACACCATTAAATTCTACACACCTTGAAGTATTTTTGAGAATTTTGTGAGATTTTTGCATTTTTTGAATTTAAATTCAAATTTTGAATTTGGACCGACCGGAACCGGCCGGGCTGGTTCGACCAGTTCCCACGGTTTCCGGACCGGTTCGGTTAACCCTGGTCAGGATTGTATACATCTCTACTTATATATAATATTAAAGCAAGGATAGCTTCTGCTCTTTTTTCGTCCGGACACGTGGGGCCCGCACGTCAAATTCTCTAATCAGGCGGGGTGAAAAAATCGGGCGCAAGAGAAAAACATCGCAGGCAACGGAGGAAAGCCGACACGGTACTCCTGGCGGAGGGAAAATATCGACGGACTTGTGCCTACTGCGGGGCCCGACCCCGCCCTCGTGCGGTCGTGCCCCTGCTCGGAAGCCGCGTTGGAGCTGCTGCCGACGTTATTGCCACTGTTGTCGAGAGCCGTCAGGGCCCCATCTCCGACGATGTGGTGGGCGAACAGAGGAGATCCGCGGCGAGAAGGGGTTGCGGGGCGGAGACGACAGAGCTCTAGGCCGCCGGAGAGGAGGGGCCGGCCGGCACCTCCACCACGGTGAGGCCTCTGTCCGCCCGGAGGGGTCTCCAGATCAACAACCCCGGGATGCGTACGACCAGAGAGGAGGCCGCCAGAAAGGCATGGCAGATAGCACGCAAGCTGGAGAGGGAGAGCTTGCAAGAGCTCCTTGTCCAACGGCCGGCGCGAGGAGGATGCCGAGCTTGAGCAGCAGCAGATCGCCGCACGCTAGCGGTGCCGCGACTTCACCCTATGTGGCTGCGCCGGCATCCCCGGGTATCGGGCATCTGCGGGCGAGGAGCCGATGCACCGCCGCCCTCCCGTGCGCGGCAGCCAGCACCGTCCTCCCGCAGCGCAGATGCATCGTCCTCCCGCGTCGCCGTGCGCCGTGCACAAATGTGGCGCCGCCGGTCGCCTCCTTGAGTGATGGGGAGGTCGCCCGAGAGAGGTCGTCGCTGCTCACCCCGGGCAGGTCGGCACTAGGGAGCACTCTCCCGAGCGAGTGTGCCGCCACTCCCCCTGAGCAGCTCGCTGGCGAGAGCGCCGCCGCCGTCAGAGAGCTTGCTCAGGGATCTCGACGTCGCTCCTCCCGGGAGCTCACTGCGGGCGAGCGCCACTGCCGGAGAGCTGGCCCGGGGAGGTCGCCACCACTCTCCCCGGATAGCGTGCCGCCCGGATGCTCCGTTGCTGGTGGATCTGGGGGGAATCGAGAAATAGGAGACCAAGAACGGGGGCCGGCGGCCAGACGATGGATAAGGCAGGGGTTGTTGGCACGGAGTATGTCTTCGTTAGTGCGGTGAGAAGAGATAAGATTAGTTGGGCCGGCGCTTCAGCTTGTTTTTTTCTTTAGATTTCACTGTCAGCTTGGGCTCATACAGCTGAGCTGCCTTCCTGCATGTGGGCTGTGGGCAAAAATAAAAAGTCGCTGACACAATTAGAACTTGCACAAGAAAGATCATGACATGATGGTGTCTATCCTCCGCAGGCCTCGTTGTTGCGCTGCGTGGAGCAAAGAAAGCAGAAGCTTCTGTTCTCTCTCGCACAGACTCTTTATCATGCGCATGCAAATAATAATTATCCAAATCTTCGTTACAGTAGAATCTAATTTGTACTTTGAAATGTGATATCCAGTAGCAGTATCTTGTTTGGTCCAATCCAACAACGATGTGATAGGGGAAGGTGATATTGGACATATGATAACAAGGGTTCTGGAGTCATGGACAACGACAGATAAGCAGCCTGTTCGTTTGGCTGGTGGCTGGTGGCTGATGCTGGTTTGTTCTGATAGAAAAGTATTCCTTGGTAGTTCTTTGGTGGTGCTGGTTTGTTGTGAGAGAAAAGTACTGCTGGCTGGTGGCTGATAAGCCAAGCGAACAGGCTGAAGGTTAAGTGGTGCGGGGAGCGATGGGATTGATGGCGAGATCTGAATGAACGATGGGCGAGGTCAGGGTGGTGCCTACAGCTACAGGACGGGGAAGTAGGAAGAATGACGACGCGGTTGCGGGCAGATGACGACAAGGTTGGGAGGAGCAAACGAGAGTGGGCAAGGTCGGGGTGACACATGGGTGATGAGAATGATGAAACAACTCATGAAGGCAAGGTCGGGCAGGATGATGGTTGAGGTCGTGGATGGTGAGGTTCAGAAGCGCGAACGATGACGAGCGAAGTCTGGGGGCTGCATGCGCGACGAGATGATGGTAAGGTCAGAGAGCTATATATGTAGGCGGCAGTGTAACGATATGGTCGTTACAGATGACAATTTAAAACTGGAAGAAAATCATACTAAACCGGCGCTGAACCGGAGTCAAACGGTTACTAATAATGTCCCAACCATAGAAAACCGAGGTCACCCTTGTGCCTTGCGCTGCGAGGAAAAGCCAACCATAAGCGCGCGCTGACCACAAACCTAGGGGAGGGGAGTATAAGAAAAACTTAAAAAGTGTGCGGATGGAAAACTAGGAATCCAAACCACTATCTCACAAATAAATACCAATCTGTGTGAATTTTTTTATTTTACTTTATGTTCACAGAATTATATATTTAAATGTTAAACATCTATCGTCTATCCAACAGGTTTGATGCTACATATGGCTAGCTGTACAAATATGTACATGCGTGCATACATAATAATCAAGTATTTTTTAAGTTGTAGATACCTATTAGTTTCCAAACTTATATTCTTCGTGGGCTTAAAGAAAAGAACACGGTTGGCAGTTCAACATGTATTAGAGTATAAAAATTACATACGGATAGAAACATTGCACGTTGATAAGCGTCGGTGTAGGTTAGCGGGGCGAACGAAGCTTGCTGTTTGCGCTTAGAATAAGCTAGAAGCAGGTGCACACCTAATGCATATCATCCATGTACGCTATGCTGTGTGTGCTAGGTCGAATCATGTATAAAATATACTAATTTTTGGCTCGGATTAGAAACTAAAATTCGAAATATGATTATGTTATATGGTAAAATATGATTTTATATTGTCTTTAGCAGCCTAGCTTGAAATAAGAGTGATGAATATTTGAGTACAAGTAAATATGAGTAAAATCTTATTGACTTTCAAGCAAATATCAATTCAACTGAATGCAATAAAAATAGATTAATAGACCAAAAACTCATGAGATTTACAAAACAGAATTAATATATTCATCTAGCAATCGTACATGCATTTTGATATCTATGTCTATATACATAATATTAAAGTGTTATTATTTCTTCCAAGGGATATCATTATTTTGGAAAAAAAGTCCCACACTTTTTCATAATAACACGCATTCATTGACAGGTGGACTCTAAGTAGTTGTACAGGGTAGCGCGACTGCAACGGGGACGACGACGAGATCGGAAAGTTGTGTGGGGGTGACAGAATGATGGCGCGACAGAAGACAATGAAACGAGTATTTTTTTTCTCCCGTTGCAATGCACGGGTATAATTGCTAGTAAACTAAAAAACAGCTTCCATTAGAGAAAGAAACAACAAAAATTTCGACGCAGGCGGATAATACTAATCTCCTAACGAATAAAGTGCTTGCCGCCATCTTTCGCTTCGCTTTCAACCAGCCCAGCCAGATGTGCGTGCGCGTCCACGCAGCGGCCGAAGGCGGCGAGCGGCGGAGCTTCGCGTGGACCGAAAGGGCAGCATCTATACGCTTGCGGCCCGCCTAATAATGGCCGCCCGTTTTTTGTTGGTTACCGCGCGCCACCCAGACGCCTGCCACTGATCCGTCTCCATTCTCATTCTCCCACTCCCACCGCCCCACGAATACCCGCCGCCCCTTTTCCGCGCCTCCTCCTCTATCCGCCGGCGTTGCCGTGGGGATCGGATTTTCTCCGCCTGCAGGAGGCGCGCGCAAGGGATCGGGTCGGTCAGTCGGTCGGTCGATCGATCGAGAGAGCGCAGGGATGGCGGCGGCGGTGAAGGTGGACAAGGCCACCAACGAGCTGCTGCTGGGGCCCGACTGGACCCTCAACATCGACATCTGCGACGCCGTCAACTCCGATCACGGGTACGCCGTCGTTTTCTCTCTGTCTCTCCAAGCCATGAGCCTTTTTCTTTCATCGAGGTCTGGGAGGCGCCGTTTTGAATTCTTGGTTCCTGTGCCACCGGAGTAATGGCGAACGGTTCGTGTTCTTGGCACCCTGCGAACGGAAAGGAAACGTGGGTTCATTCGGTTACTGATAGGAGAGCTATTCTTGCCCTGCTGTGTTCTAACTCCGGATGATCACTCTGCGATTAGTGCAAACAATCAAATTCTCCCCCCAAATGTTCCTCCTTAGTGTTACTTTCCCCTATTCTCTCTGTTCGCGTCAGCACCACAGAAAGTAGCGGAATAATCTACCAGTTTTCTCTGGAATGCCCTTTGCACTCAAATTCTTATGAGGACAAAGTATCTAATCAAGTGTAGGAAGGACACCATGTCCCAGTCTTCTCATCACGTCGCCTGAAATTAAGTATTTTTGCTTTTCTGATTTAACCTCACGATTGCTCTCATGAGTATTGTGTTCAACTTGGAAAACAAATGTTGCAACGATCAGTCCTTTGCCATGCTGGCAAAGTATCTAATCAAGCGTGGGAATAATGCTAGCTGTTTTACTGTGTCCATCATGCCACAAGGAAACTTGCTGTCATGATTAGTTAGTTCTGTTTACCATTTCCCATTCTTCTCATCACGTCGCCTGAAATTTAGTATTCTTGCTCTTATGATTTTTTTCCCACGATTGCTCTCATGATTATTGTGTTCTACTTGGAAAACAAATGTTGCGATGATCAGTCCTTTGCCGTGCCGACAAAGTATCTAATCAAGCACGGGAATGCTGGCTTTGTTACTGTGTTCATCATGTCACAAGGAATTTAGGAACTTGATGTCATGATTAGTTTGTTCTGTTTGTACTCTGTAACATATGGAGGATATCCGTTTACTATTTCCTGCAGTGCAACCTAAGAAAAATTTATTCAGAGCAGTCTGCCTCAACAGAATGTAGTAGCATGCATTGATGGCTGGCGGTGACACAATGAGTTTTCTCATACTTACAAGCAAAATACATTTAAAGGTGGAAATTGAACAATAATCCTTTTCTATTTTCCTCTTCATAGCTTTTCTAAATTACCATAACTACCTTTTTACAGGGAAAAATGCTAGAATTATTACAGAGAAAAGGGCACTTCATCTGCAATACTATGTTGAATATCATGCATTGGCTTCTGCTAAAGTTTATGCTTTTGCCTAATGGAGGAAATTAAGCCATTAAATTCAGTAGTTTAATTTGAAATATAGGTTGGATAAGGAATGGATCAATTGGTAAGTGTATTATCAGAAAATTTTCTCCCAAGGGCCCTCTTTCAATAAGTTTGTGAAACTAAGTCATTTAAATTTTCACAGCATTGAGCAAAGAATCTTCAAGTCACTGTGCTCTATTGTTTTGTGGCAATCCACATTGCTACATGTTCTGAGTGGCCATAATCCCTTATCCCTGCAAAACTCTTGGTGGGATCAACAGTTTTCAAAAGAAAAGGAGGGGACTAAAGAAATTATTGTAACTATATTCTAAGCTAAAGCCTAAAACTAGGTTCATAATCCTAGGAAAATCCATCTAAAAATGTATATGACAAAATCCTCTTTGTTTTGTGCAGCATTTTAAATACATGCTACAGATTTCACCTCAGAAATTATGGCCACTGAAACAAAGAAATATCTAGATTATTTGAGGAAGTAGGTAAATTTTGTTCAGATGAAATAGACCCCCAAATCGGGGACCTGGGGGTGACACCGCGCCTCCAACAAACCATGGTAGCTCATTTATTTTCATCATTCTAGAAATATTTCCATCGTAATGTTAGGATCTGTAAAGGTCATAGGGAGTGACAGAACGCTGCATTTGTTTTCTATGCGTCCCCTACAAAAGAAAATGGTGAGCTAATAATATTGCATTGAATCAGGCAAGTGAAAGAGGTGATTAAAGCTTTGAAAAAACGTATTCAGCACAAGAATGCGAATGTTCAATTTCTTGCTTTGACGGTATGCTTCCCAGCTTGAAGTCCTTCACATTGTTTGGTGCTTGTCTTTATGAATGCTCTGAAATCACTTTACAGCTTCTAGAAACTCTAGTAAAGAACTGTGGAGATCGCGTTCATGTTCAAGTCATAGAGCGCAATATACTGGATGAAATGATGAAAATTGTGAAGAAAAAGGTCAGTTTTCAGTTTTTCTTTATGGCTTTTCTGAGCTTTGAGCTACATACCACTCTATAGTTTGTGGTAGAGAGAGAAAAAATCAATCTACAGCATTGTACACAGTTAAAGTCAGTGAATTCTGAATTATGGAAGTTTATGTGTTACACAGCCGAAATATAATTGGCATGTCATATATGAACTATTTAAGTTTCAAGATAAGCATGTCTTTAGAGGCATTGCTATGAACATAAATTTTGGTCTACTGAAAGATGCATTTCTTATCAATTCAAAGTTGAAAGGACTACAGTGTATCTAATTGCGGATGCAACACTTAGATAAAGTGAATTTTTGTGTTTCAATCATTCAAAGAAACAGTTTTTCTATTTCAAATCACGTATAATTATGGAATCAGTTTTCTAAAAATAATATTTGCATTTCATAGTCAATATCTTGAGTCTTGCTTTTCCCTTTTCAGCTGCCATCTATTTATCCAATCTCTGAGCAAACATGTATCTTGCTAGCTGCTAGATTCAGAGTTTAATTTTGACTATGTATTTCAATGACCATGTACTGTAAATATGATCTCCTTTTTATTTCTTTTTTTTTGGCATTCTGATTAAGTTTGTTAACGGCCGTTCCAGGCGGATATGCAAGTGAGGTATAAAATTCTGACACTCCTGGATTCTTGGCAAGAAGCATTTAGTGGGCCTGGTGGAAAGCACCCTCATTATTACTGGGCATATGCTGAATTGAAGGTGTGGTTGGTGTCTCTTGCATTATCTGATAGCTAAATCACATGAGAAACACATTACTTTAGCATTATAGAGTTACTTCCATGTTGGGACTGGTATGATTTCTTATCCTATTTTGTGCCAACTGTAACCTTGAGTGCATAAAAAGCTCAACAAGTTACATGGAACAAAGGTAATTTTAATGAAAACTAACTCTACTTTCTGTACTTTCTGCACCTTACTGTCTTGTAATATTCAAAACTTGCTCAAGAACCACAGTTGCTGATAAACATTGAAAAACAACTAAATGGTGTAGGAGAAATGTAAACTATACGAGTTTACATGGAGATCACTATAATACCTAATGACAAATATTTAAAGTATATTTTTAAAGACCTGTATGAAGTATTCCTTTAAGGAGATTTTACTTCAGCTTGGGAGATTGTTTTGCTTGAGATGATGAATACTTTTATTGCAGCGATCTGGTGTAGAATTTCCTGAACGCTCACCTGATGCTGCACCGATATTTACTCCTCCAGTCACACGCCCAGCATCTTTGCCATCATATCTTCAAGCGGGTTGTGGAATGCCAGTCGATTCTTCCATGAGGCTTGATGAGGCAATGTCATCTAATGGGGCGTCTCTGAGGTAACCTTACTTTTCCAAGAGAAAAGGAAGAAATTTGAGTGGTAGTATTCTTTTGCCTTCTGTGCTACATGACATGCTTTTATCTGATTAGCATGTCAGACTTGGAACGTATGCTGGGGGCTGCGGAACTATTAAGTGAGATGCTGCGGGCTGTGGATCCAAATGATCAAGATGTAAGCATATATATTTTATCATTATTTTTGTATATGCAGCATATTGTTTTCTGTTAATAAGTTTCATACTGTTCAGCAATAAACTAGGCATATTGTTATGTCCATTACTGTTTTATCTATGACTGCACAAGTCTGCATTCCTCCAGTAATATGGTCCTAATTTTGTGGTATTGAAGTGACTACTGATTTGTTTAGTACCCATTGTATCTGTGTTCGTAAGTATTTGCTTCAAGTCCATCTCTCGTACATTTATGAACCTTATCATGAAATAAATGTCAATTTTTAAAGTAGCATTTCTGACAACTTTCTAATGCTTAGGCTGTCAATGATGAAATTATCATGGAACTTGTGAACCAATGTCGGTCAGACCAAAAAAAGATCTTGAGTCTGGTAAGTTCACTGAGGTATGTCACTGCATGACTTTCTTCATCTATGACCCGTTACTTAAGGAGATGTGTACCAATGGGCGAACAACCAGTTTTTGCTATTACACTGTTGGGATAATGTGGTTGCTTGATTTGCATCAAAATGTCCAGTTTAAAGCTACTGATATTATTATTATTCTATTAATTTAGGAGGCTAGGGACAAAGATGACTGACATCAAATATACATCTTGCTAAAGTCAGCATGTCGCTCGAAAGCATGGGTCCAGATAACACTAATGATACTGTACCTTGTAGGCTTTAAGCCTTTTGAGTATGATAAGTAAAATTTTTCATCCGATAGTTTCTATAGCTAGTTTATCAGTCCTTTTTGAATACTCCCTCCATTTTGAATACATAACGTATATGACAAGCTAATTAGTTCATTTTGAAGTAATTAGGTTGTCCTAAACCTTACATATTTTTAAAAGGAGGGAGTTATAAGAAATCTTGTTATCTGAAAACTCTTCCCATAGCATACAAATGTTGACTAGTAGCAAGGAGCCAAGCACTCATCACACCAGTTAGGACATAGGATGGCAGTTATAAATATGTAATTTTTGGCATCTACTGTCAGTCTGTTCTTCCAAATTAATTTCCTGAAGCTCTTCTATATTACAGGGATGAGGAACTCTTGGGTCAAGCTCTTGACTTAAATGATAAATTACAGATTCTGCTTGAGAAACATGATGCAATGGCATCAGGTGAACCTCTACCTGCCGAAGTAACAGATGTAGTGAGTAAAGTGCCAGCAGGAACCACTCCTAGTGAAAAGGCTGCTCCTACAGCTGCAGCTACTCAAACAATAGTATCAACCAATGTTTTGAATGATGAGGAGGAAGATGAAGACGACGAGTTCTCACTGCTAGCTCGCAGGTCGCACTATCACCATGCCAATCTTCTCACTCTTTAGTTAACCTCTTTTCCTTGCATCATCTAGAGCTGACAGTTACTTTGGATCAGGAACTCAAGATTCAGATCCACAGACAGTGAAAGCGCCTCTCCTAGTTTAGGCACATCTTCCTCAACCATCCACGAGGGAATATCAAGTTTAGCAGGTTCTGTTCCCTCTGCAACTTCATCTGTTCCAAGCAATGCATTGTCCCTGCCTGATCCTCCAGCGCCTGTGAGGACTTCTCCAGAAGACCAGGTTATGAGTGATCTTCTTGCACTCACAATATCGTCAAACCCATCACCACCGTATACCCCAGTAACGCCTCAACCAGCCTTGAATCAAGGTGGTTCAACAGCTAGTGATCTTCTACGGCCTTATCATGTAAATCAAGGACATGCAAGTGCAAATTATGTAGCTCCATGGGCACAGCCTCAGTTTCAGTCTCAAGGTGCAGGCATTCAGCAACAGACACCATCCCAGTCACAGATGCCCTACAGCTCAATGGCTTATCCTCCACCACCATGGGCCTCCCAGGACAGCATGGAATCGAACCCTTTTGTGGTATCATCGTCTCAGCATCAATCAACCTCCAACTCGCCTATCAGCGTGCCGCCGAACTTGAGGTCCCTACAGCAATCGCAGACTTTTGCGGTGCCACTTCGCACTGCAAGTTTAGACTCACCAATAAACGGGAACCTGAAGCAACCACTGTCCTCTGGGGCTCGCAGGCCATCTTATGTTTCTTCCAACAAGTTCTTCGATGACCTGTTTGAGAGAAATTCAGATGGTAGCCTGAAAGTAGGCGGTACAGTTGGCAGTGGCACGTCCAGTCCATACAAGGCATAGTGATGACTATGGAAAATAATGTAAATAATGTACAGTTGGCAGTAGCTTGAATTTTCCTGCTATCAGCCTGCATGCATGTTTATGGGGTTTCCCCTTCTCAGCTAGAATGATTTGGTCGATGTTTCTGGCTGGGGAACTTGCTGATCTGTAAATAAATAATTTATGCCAAACCCATCTATATGAAAGCATCAGCCTATTTGGCCAAACATGTTGAATATCTGTAAAGAAACAAGTTCGGTTATATATGTACAATTCTTATGTAGTATAGCTGGTTTCTATATCTACCAAATGATGTCTTGTCACACCCTGAAATTTCCAAATTTCAGGATGTGAATATAAAGAATAATTAAATAATGATTTTCTCATAATTTTTAAAATTTTCTCAACATTTATTTTGTTTACAGGAAATCTAGTATAGGAAAAAAAGTCATTGTTTGATTTTCTGAATAAAAAAATGGTTTGATGTGAGTGTTGCATTCATGTCGACGCATCTTGGTTTTTCATGCGTGCAAAAGGCTTTTAAAACATGTTTAGGTGCTGATCAAAATCTTCTGAGAATTTTTCGGCTTTTTCTGGAATTTATTCTCACTTTTCTCGAGCTATTTCTATTTATTAGAATGCTCTAAAATCTTTTTCATGAGCTCCAAATACTTTATTTGGATTCATCATGACCCAAATCATCTCTAGTAATTTTCCTGAATTTTTCTGAGCTTTCGGAGTAGTTTTCGTGATTTAATTATGATTTTAGGATTTCCTGAAATTATTTTTAATCCGAAATTAAAAAAAATAAAATCGGATTCAATCTCGGCCAATAAATAGCTCCCAATGATCTCGTCGGCGTCCTCTTCCCAACGCTGCCAACCTCGTTCTGTTTGGATAACCCTAGCTCACACAAACTGTCGCCGAACTTTTGCATCTACTAAATTCCGGCCAACTTTCCGGCGAGCTTTTCCGGCGAAACCGTGCAGTTCCGATGCAAACTGACACCACCTTGGAGTTCCCCTCGTCGAGCTATACACCGTGATGGGGTCGGTAACACGAATCCGACGTCGACTCCGTCGTCTTCTCCGACTCCGGTGACTCCTCTCCAACTCCGGTAAGCTCTTCCGTCGCCATCGTTCCTCCCTGGACGAAGGTGAGCACACCATCGCATTCCTCTCATCCAGGGGCGACGCCACGTTCACTGTGCCTGGTGCACTGGCACCAAGGTAAAAAAAAAATACCACTAGCTAGTTAAATTTCCACTATATATTTGCTATCAAAGTATGTATTTTTCTTGGCCATGCACCACCATGAATTTACAGTTAGCTTCGCCACTACTCTCATCGTTTCCTTTCCGTTTTGCCCTTCAATCTATAGTTTCATGATCATCCCCGTCTACTCCATGTTACCCTCTTTTCCTCTGCACTACCGCCCGTGCATGGAGACCGAGCCGCCGGCCGCGCGAGCTCCGCCCCTCATCAGTTTCCGGCCGCTCCCCACCGTCTCCATCACCGGTGAGCTGCTCCACTTGATCACCTTGACTTCCTCTTTCAATTTCGTGCCTCACCCGAGCTTTCAGGCTACCGGAGCACCGCCGCCCATGAAGTCCCGAGCCGGTCGCCGCTGTCTTCCACCAGGCGCCGAAATCCGACCATCTCTTCTGCTCCCCGCCGCTGGTGAGCGCACCCACGAGCTTCTCTACTCCTCCTTTACCTCCTGCAGTCCTGCATGATCCAATCGAACTATAGGCCGCCGGAGCCCCGGTGATTTTTTTGACCGGCCAGGAGCTGTCCGCCGGTCATGACTACAAAGCCATCAGCTGTCCGCCGGTCATGGCTACAAAGCCATCGACGTCTACCTGAACAGATAAGGTGGTTTTGCTTTTTAGGTCCCTAGAGGTTTCTCCAAAATAGATCCTTACAGATTGTATCTTGCAACCCTTGCTCATAACCCCCTACGGAAACCTCACCTTTCACACATAAACCCCACCTAAGTCTTTTGCAGATCTAACCCTAGATTTAGATCTATTCGCGAGCACTATTTGATGTGTCTCGAGAATCTTTTCTGCTAGCCCTCCAAATCTATAGTTAATTAGGATCAGGTCCTTATCATCTTGTTTTCTCCATAGCTTTTATGTCTTAGCTCCGTTTTAATCCGTTTAAGTTGCGTTAAGTTCATAATTAAATAAAGTGCACGTTAGTGGTGTGTTTTCATCATACATGTTTTCTGAAAATTAATTTAATATAATTTTGTTTAATGCCTAGTATACATGCTTTCTTTAATTAAAAGTTATATAGTGCTCTACGCCGCTTTTCAATAAATGTTAATTTGATTGATGCTTATTTCATATGTTCTGTAAATAAAATCTAATTAGTGTTACACTTCGGTTTTTCATAAACCAAATGTTAAATTGCTTAATATTTAATTAACTTTTCTAATTAAAAGTTAATTAGGTTTTTGCACCGTCTTTTATAATAAATTTTAACTGGACTAATGTCAATATGCATGTGCTTTCTAAATAAAGTTTGTTTAGTTCAACACGTCACATGTTTTAATTCGATTAGTTGTTCTAATATTTCTAAAGTAATATTTAATTGGCATAATTGATACATGAACAATTATAAATAAAAATTGACTAGGTTCTTTACACTAGTTTCTTCAAATAAAGTTTAATCTGAGCTAATGCCAACATGTGGTATTTTATTTCTAAAATATCCTTTACATTTGTTTTGTTAATTAAAATGGACCTGAGCTTGTAGTCTTTCATGTTCATATATGCAAATCGTTCGTTAGACGTTGTCTGTCATCTATTACTCAGTGTTCTTTGTTTCCTAGCTAGTAAATCCTTTTCCTAGTTACCTCTCGGTGAATTAGCTATGCTCTTGTGTCTAGTCTTTCATAGCTATCTTTTTTTAGAGCCAATCTTGTTATCTTTTCTCTATCAACATGAGTTCAGCGTACCTTTGTTCAGTGTTCTCCCTTCAGTCTAGTTCTCTTCGTAGACCAATTGCCTAAGCCCACCTTAAGGTTTCCTTGTGCGTTTGATAGTTCGTTTGTGCCGTTCTAGTTCGTTTCACCTTAACTTGTGCGTTAGCATGTGTACCACCTGTTAACTTTGTTTTAACATCAAAGTTGCATGTTAATCTTGACTAATACTTATTCCATTGGTTTCTAAATAAAATTGATTAGGTTCAATCCCAGCTTTCTTTTATCATGATGTAACTTGGTAAATTTTTATTTATAACTAGCTTTTCTAAATAAAAGATGCTTAGGGTTACATATCGGAATTCATAATAATGTTAACCTGCTTAATGATATTATAAATGTCTTTTCAATATTAAAATGTTTAGTTGAACATGCAATATAAAGTTATTCGGTTAGATTCTTTCACATGCTTTATCCTTTTAATGTTAACCGTTAATCTGACATAACTTGTACTTAAAAATATGCAAATAAAATATGATTAGGCTTATCGTGTTTTCTTAATTAAATATAACCTGCTTTGAATTATTCTTGCCATATGATTTTCTAATTAAAACATATGAAGCACATAGTCTCTTGTTGTTTGATAATAATCTTTCGATAGCTTTGACCTTAGTTTTGTTTTCAACGTTCTTTCATCGTTGCGTAAACATAGAATCAAGCCTATCCTTTAGTGCGCTCTTTTAAAGATTTTCTTTTGATTGGTGCATTGTTCTTAGTTGTCCTTGTTTCTTTGTATGTTGTGCCCGATGTTTGCTTCGAGTAGAAGAAGGATCTTTGTTCGTTGCTTTGAAGACGAAGAGTTTCAAGAAAGCAAGAGATGAAAAGAGAGCAGTAAGAGCAGCTTTTCGTTGGAGAAAGGCAAGTGTCGCTAACCACCTTCTACATATGCTTTATTTACAAGAATACTTTTGCATTAATTGGAACATGGAGAACCACTCAGGAAAACAGTACTACCACAAGACTTATGGCTCTGTCTTGGCCAATTAATTAGAAACTTTAGTATCTGGTATGCTTTACCTGAAAGGGGTTGGGGGCTGATGGGAGATGGTGTATAGACCTGCTCTGGCAAGGAGTTGGGCTTTGCTAAGACACGGTACCCGCTAGGGACCTTTATGCGCTGCACTGATCAGGTAACCTAGCGAGCAGCCCGTGCTAGGGAATCTTTGTAAAGGCCTCGTAGTGTTCCTATGCAATCACACCTAGGTAGTGTGGTATGATGCCTGATCCGCATCGCATGGTTGGGTCTAAAGTTCTTTGGGACTTTTACGCGACTTGTGGGTAAAGATGTACAACCTCTGCAGAGTGTAAAACTAATCGATTAGCCGTGCTCACGATCAAAGAGCGCCCTGGACCCTCACATGATTAATATACTTAAAGATGGACTTAAAATAATTTCCTGGTTATTTCTTGTGGCCTTGCTGAGTACCAACCATAAGTGTACTCATCTTTGCTTACTGCTGCTCAGAAGCAAAAGGTGTGATGATGTGAAGCTGTTGAAGATGATGATGCTAGGCGTACGCAGCCCCCAGCCGATTGCTTGTGGAGTTGGCGCCTCCATTTCCAGGATTGAGCTGTATAACTCTGATAGAATAGTAAGTTTGTTTATGTTCTTTACGTGATACTGTCACTGTTATTCACTTTTGTCTACTATATGTATGAAACTTGATCCTAGCATACATATAGATAGGTATGCACTTGGTTTGTTTTTCTAAAACCAGGTGTGACATGTCTATAACATAGCAAACCTCATGTCTTCAAAATAGCCAAAACTTAAAACAAGATGTAAATTGAAATAAAGTTAAATACATGAAGTTAATGCACACACTTTGCCATTCCACTTTAGCAAAGAACAGAGCACATTTGTTCAGTACCCGAAGTTGATGGAGCTACTTGCCAACATTTTGGTATTTGTACAGTTTGGCACATAACAAGTAGTAACCGAAGTTGACGGCCGCCATCACGGCGAGCAACCAGTAGACGTTCTCCAGCCTGGACGCGTTCATGTTGTTGTTGGACAACCACGCCGTGGCGCGCCGGACGACCCCGACAAGGGCGGTGCTCAGGTAGAACCCGAGCGCGATGACCACGGCGACCATGCCCGTGGACGTGTTCCTGAGCGGCGGCGGGAACTCCTCGTAGTACAGAGTCACGCCGCCGGGGAAGTACAGCGCCTCGCCGGCGCCGGCCAGCGCGAGCGGCAGGACCAGCCACGTCACCGACATCGGCGACACCCACGCTGGCTGGCTCTCCGCACCGTGCGCGCGCACGGTGGCCATGCGGCGGCGCTCGACGGCGGCGGACGCGGCGAGGCTGAGGACGGCGAGCACGTGGCCCGCGCCGATGCGCTGCAGCGGCGTCGGCGTGTGCCCTGTGAGCCGCCGCCATAGCGGGAGGAGCGCGCGGTCGAGGAGGATGAGGGAGACGACGATGGAGACGAGAATGACGACGGTCATGGAGCCCGCCGGCACGGTGAAGCCGCCGCCGAGGGCCCGGTCCATGGCGAGCGCCTGCAGGACGGTGAAGTTGATCTGCGTGCCGAACGCGACGCTGAGGACGATGGACGAGCTCCAGAGCGGCAGGATGCGGAGCACCGCCTTGAAGTCCTCCACCTCCCGCACCGTGCAGATGCGCCACGGCCGGACCACGGACCCATCCGCCGGAGCGACATCGCCGTCGGTGATCAGTGCCGCGCGGTTCAGGAAGCTGCGATCGATCGGGTGTGCATGTGGAAATGGATACAAATATGTCAAGTTTCAGGAAGCTAGTATGATTTTATTCTTAATCAGTTAATCTATGCAACTAGAAACACTCAACACCGTAAATTGGGTCTGATTAAACAAAGTTCTTTTAAACTAGAGTAGCTATTAATCTATATAGGAAACGACATCAGGTTATCAAACCTACCAATATGAATAATGCTGCCGTCGTTCCTCTGTTTCTTGTGATCACTTATTCTAGTAACGTGCACTAACTTCATTTCTATGGCCAATATATAAGTTGATGTTGCCAGATTTTTTGACAAGCTTGTTGTTGACATCTTTGACAAGCTCCTGGCACTGCTAGGGGGGAGGAGACTGCGCCGGGTCAAACACATCCCAATTTCGTCAAAATTTTGCTAATTTTTTGAACCATCATGCTTGACCTTACAAGGCAACAAAGTGTATGGAAGGACATCGTTTTCTTACATAAAACTGTCGCTTGGAGCACCAAGGCTAGTTGCGTCGCTGACGTCGCCGTCCTTGTCACTGACACTGCTGCATCGTCGCCTGTGGTAAAACCTCTGCTCCTCTGACGTCGCCGTCAAGTTGACTTTCCATTTCCTGGCGGCGGCGACGGCCACCCTCGCGAGCGCCGTGAACGGGCTCCCCTGCGCGCCAGGCCGGCGGTAGTACGGCGTGCCGGCGAGCAGCGCGGCGAGCCCCGCCAAGCTGGCGCCGCCGGAGATGGCGTAGCCGAGCGTCCACGACACGTTGTCCTGGACGTAGACGATGGCGGTGGAGCCGACGACGGAGGAGGCGTAGAAGAAGACGAAGTACCAGTTGAAGAGCACGTCCCGGTCCGCCGCAGCGTCGAACTGGCTCGCGCCCAGGGTCGCCTGGTTGAACCGCGCGCCCCCCGCGCTGATGCACAGCATGAACAGCGCCGCGTACAGCGCCGCCATCTGCCGCGTCGAGGCCGGCTGGCACGCGCCGGTGCCCGGCTGCTGGCACGGCGCCGGCCGGAGGCCGTGCAGGCTCGCTGTGAGAGTGAACATGACCAAGGCCTGGTCCGGTGTTTCCGTGCGTAAGTTGGTGATTCTGACGAAGTGACGAGGAGGAAGATAAGAAGAAATCGAATGCGCTCACCAGGACAGAGAAGACCATGGACACGGCGACGACGGGGTAGCAGCCGAAGAAGGCGTCAGCGACGATGGCGCCGCCGACCGGGGCCAGGCTGAGGCATCCGAGGGCGATGCTGGAGATCTGCGCCGCGTCAACGCGCGGCACGTTGTACTTCTTGACGAGGTAGACGACGAAGTTGCTCGTCGCGCCGCCCCGAGCTACCCCAAGCCCGAGCATCCCCAGGGCGAGGAAGGGGAAGGTGATCCATCCCCCCTTGTTGTTCCTGGCATCACCAGGCTGCGGCTGCAGGGACTCGTAATGGGCGCTGAGGTTGCAGAGAGGTCGAGGTTCTTGCGGCTCCTTCACCTCCATTCTGCTGTAGTGCTGTATCTCCCTCTATCAGGTGCTCGGTCGATATACTTGCAAGTTGTTACTACTTTCTCTCTGTTTGTGCACGGGTGGGGAAGTCAAGACGAACCCGGAGAGTACTAGGTACAGTCTGAGGACGACCGGACGAGTAGACTACTCCCTCTGTTCCAAGTTACTAATCGTTTTGATTTTCTTCCAAATATATTCATTTTGTTATGTATCTAAATACATGTATTTCTATAAATACATAACAAAAAGGAATGTATCTGGAAAAGCTAAAATGACAAGTAATTTAAATGGAGGGAGTAGTGAGATTGCTGCATGCCCCCGGTGAAGATCAGAGAGATGATGAAGAAGTCTGAACGCGAGGAAGAGCATCTCTCGACAACAAAAAAGTCCAAGACTGTTATTCCATCCTGATTTTGTGTGAAATCATGTAGGTTGCGGTGCTGGAACAAAACTAAACAAACTTGTAATGTCGCAACTACTCTCGCTCCCCCGGCTCACTTCTGGGATGCCTGGAGGTGGCTGGGAACCAGCTTTCCTAGCTTTGATTCAGGGTAGGAAGCATGGTAAACTTGCTTTTCTGTCTTTCTCGTTGTCTCAGTATGTGAGACTCAGTATTTCTGTTGTTGCAATGGAAATGGAGGGAGTCCCTCGATTCAAAAAAAAATGGAGGGAGTAGTAAACGTTGGAAATGACATCTGTTCCTTTCATTTTTATGCACGCAAGTCACACTTTTGAAAGACTGAGCAATGTATTATCAAAATTGACAAAACCAACACTAACATCGACAAACATGTACATACCACTAAAAAAGTAGTGCCAAACTTCATGAAAATCACATGCACACGTGTTTAAAACAACCCAAGTGAGAAGGTTTCACCAAAAGAATCCTTGTCAACTGAATTACGCTTATTAGTTTGATCATGCCAACAATCCCTTTCGATAGTCACCATTATTCACCCATTGAGCTCAAATTCTAAGACCAGCTACAGTGTGACTATCCTCACACTCAGTTTGTTTGCTATGATAAACAGAAAAAAGTGATGAAAGAACATTTGATTTCCAATACATTTTTCGATAAGGGAAGCTTTTTATTATAATTTTAAGGTCATTACATCGAGTTGATCCAATGTCTTGAAATACTAGTGTGATACACACGGTCTAAAAAGATGAGAGAAAACCAAAACATCATGGAATGGTCTGGTTCCACGTCTTTCTAACATTGTGCTAAGTCAGGAATATGACCCGACATCCTCATTAACATTAACAACTACACTAGGACTTCTACAACTGTATCCTGTTTGTGTCGGATTGTATTATACAAACTAGGATATTGTTCTCGCACAGTTGAATTACCCAACTATTTGTCTTCCCAGAACCTAACCTGTGTCCCATCCCTAATTAAGAAAGTACCAAAATGTAGAAACTCATTTTTAACCTTCATCAGGCTAGCCCAAAAATGTGGGCCTCCATTTTTCCATTGCACTTGTGAAAGTGGTATAGACCCCAAGTACTGGTTACGTAAGAGTTGTTGCAAGTCCCATATGTTGTGAGTAGTTGAAACAACCATTTGCTCATAAGTGCTATGTTTTTTATGTCTAAGTCATGAATTCCTAGACCCCCTTGATCATTGGGTTGGCAGAATATATTCCATTTGGAAAGACGATACTTTTGTCATTCGCCATCACTTTGCCAAAAGAACCTTGAACGAAAGTAGTATAGTTGTTAAGTACCCCTCTTGAGATCGCAAAGAAAGATATCATATACACATACACATATACATAGGTAAGCTAGTGAGCACTGAGTTAATCAGTGTTAGTCGGCCTCCTTTAGAAAGGTGTTTACCTTTCCAATTGTGAGACATGGGTACCCCTGGGTCCCCACCGACCAGGCTCATGGCCGTACCCGACAAGTGGATCCTGTGACGCCCAGGTTTTTAATTAGCATCATTAGTGCTAATGACCGAATTAACCGAGTCAAACACTATTGACATTAATCAAACCTTGGTCAACCTGGGTCATCACCTCGAAAACCTAGTCGACGATCGCTAATGACCCTCTCAACCAAGTCAACACACACTTTTGGTCAAGCCTTGGTCGAAGATGTGGTCAAACCCTAGTCAAACCCCTATGTCTTTGAACCCCCTCTGGAACTTTTGCCGCGTTCTCCAAATTTCACCTGAACACTTCAAAATCTCCCAATATAAAAGTTGTCCAGATTTTCAAGGGACACAACTTTGCTTCATTGCATTTCAAATTTTGAGTGGAAAAGGGTGAAATACTTGGTCAACTGCAGCTTTTCCTATTCACCAGCGCCATGAAAGGCATCAACTTTGCTTGCAGTTCATGCTCAAACGGTTGCTCAAAACCTTGGTCGACCTTTACAAAAGTTGCTCTCCTATAGGTGTTCTACAAGTTTGGTATTCAAATTTTTCATTGCCCAGTTCAAATTTTGGAGCAAAACTCGGTCAAACCAGTCCACGTTGAATAAAGTGGTGTCTTGAGCGTTGGCACCGCGCTCCGGCGTTCCAGCGCTGAAAGGACCTTGATGTCGCCTAGAGGGGGGGTGAATAGGCGTGACGACCAAATTAAACTCTTTCTCCCCAAACACTTGAGTTGTCAGTGCTCCACCGGTCGGACCGGTGAAGATGACCGGTCAGACCGGTCAAGCACTGAACTTCACAGGTGACACCGGTCGGACCAGTGAGCCTCACCGGTCAGACCGGTGTAGCACAGAGCACCTGCAAAAATAACTCCAAGCACCTCTTGACTTCTAGCACGAACCAAACTTGGTGAGTGGCCTTTGTAGATGGTCACAAGCAAGGTAATGGGCCCTGCACACACAAGTAGAACACCCAAATGTAATATGCTAGAATAACAACTTAGAGAGTCCAACCACACGAAGAAACAAGGATTTGTTTCCCAAAGTTCACCACCCACTAAGGAATGGCTACGTCTCCATTGAGGAGCTTGTAAGGGACAATTCCCACAACAATCCGGGTCTCTTTCAACCACTTTCCTCCTTTCCACCAGGGGGATCTTTTCCACGAAGAGGCAAGATCGCAGCCCTTACAAACTTCCCGCTGCTCACCACAACCTTGGGAGCTAGCCGGCGACGCCTAGCCGTCTAGGAGGTAAACCTCCAAGAGTAATAAATGCTTCAAAGCTTGTAGACGTGAAACCAAAGTGCTCAAGCTATGGAAAAGCTCTTGTTAGCTCACAAGGTCACTCTTGAGCTCACTTTCTCAACCCAACACAAAGATTATGGCTTGAATCCACAAATCTCACAAAGAGAGGGTTGAGGAGAGCCACTAAGGATTAGAGCTTGTTATAAATGGCTTAGGACCGCAGCAATATCACTAGAAACAGCAACCCTCCACTGAAGAAGGCTTGGGGTATTTATACCCCTCAAAGGAGAAAACTAGCCGTTGGTCCTCGGGCAGCACCGGTCAGACCGGTGCCCCACACCGGTCAGACCAGTGTTCGAAAAACTAGCCGTTGGGCTAGCAGCACCGGTCAGACCGGTGCCTCTGACGGGTCAGACCGGTCAGGCCCGAGACACCCCAAAAACCTTTTTCCAAGAAACTAGCACTTCACCACTAAGATGAAATGACTCAGGTTAGGTTAGGAGGGTTTGTTACCACACTCTAAGGCTAGATCTCGATTAGGTCAACTAATGAGCACTTTGACTTGGTCAACTCACTAAGTTGATCCCTCTTGATAGTACAACATACCTATACTCAAGAATGAATGAAAACACTTTGTTGAACTCTTGAGCTTGAGCAACTTCAATCTTGCCATACTTGATCAATATCCACTCGAGGGCTTTCAACATAGCCTTTTGACTTGAGCATGTCCATACATGAGCTAATGACCTAGGATCTTTCCATATAGCATAGGAATGCACACTTGTATCCATGAGTCACTCCATATTGTCAATCTTAACAAGTTGATGACCTGCATTGCTTCCCTCGGTTAAGGTTTGAATATGATACTTCAAGACCCCACGGATGCTAGAACTTCACCTTAGCAAAATACTAATGGCGGCTAAGCTACAGCCCCAAAGATTGCTCAGTCCCTCACCCTAGACATCTCGGTTGATCTCTTCATCACTTATCCAATCCACTTTGAGTTCCACTTTGCTTCATACACAATTATCTTTCATTTGAAATAGCCACTTCAAATGCTTGATCTTGATTGACAACGAACGTGCAAGCTTCCAATTTAGAACCATAGTGTGTACACTTAATCTTATGTTCTCTTTCAATACACACATGAAGCCTTGCACCATATATTTGTCTTTGTCAATGTGAGCCATATAATATTCATCCACAAATAAATACTTCAATAATTGCTCATGAATAAGTAAAACCTGCTCACAATCTTATACAAATCCATTAGTCCTTTAATCGCTTTGTCATTCAATTCACCAAAATCCACTTAGGGGCTTAGATGCACTTTCAATCTCCCCGTTTTGGTGATTGATGACAACTCGATTAAAGCTTACAAATAAAACATTAAAGCGCATTTAGATTCTTAGATATAACTAGAGCTCCCCCTTAATTTGTGCTTTGAGTTGAGTTTCAAAAATTTGGCCTCAAATGCCAATAGCACAATTTTGGAAGAAAGTGCGTGTGAGCTCCCCCTTTATCTTAGAATCAGAGAAGTGCAACATGTGTGAGCGACAAATGAAAATCCGTGATGCGTATGACAAAATATGCACAAAGCAAAGAACAAGTGTACTGACTGGGAAGCACCGGTCAGAACGGTGCCCATGACCGGTCAGACCGGTCTGGTCCAGCCAACACACACAACTGGGCGACATTGGTCAGATCGGTGCCCCTGACCGGTCAGACCATGTAGCGAACATGGCCCCATTTGCCATTTGTTCGAGTTGATTTTGGTGATTCATGACAACACAAGTAATGGGACTAACCTTATTGTCTAGCATGTCTTTGTAGGCATTCCTAGGTCCCATGGATGTTACCACATGTTAACATACCATGCACAAGTTAACATACCATGCCCAAGCTAACATGTCATGCCACAAGTTAACACACCATGGACATGTTAGGTTACTTACAACAAATTTGAGGACTTAGTATATATTTGGAGGCTATAAGTAATAGCATGTTAAGTATGTTAAGTTGAAGCAAAGATCCAAGTTGAAGACATGAAGAAAAAGAAGGGAAAAGACATCGTCGGATGAACCGACAGTACCCAAATAGCAAGCGTCGGTGCAATAGTCAGACGAGTTGGTACACTAGAGAAACCCTAGGTACCGTCGGATGAACCGACAGTCCATTTTCTAGTAGCGTCGGACGAGTTGCATAGGAAGAGCAGCGAAGACAGTAGCACCAGATGATCCGACGGTCTGAGTGTGGACACCGTCGGTCTATTCGATGCTCAGTTTGAATTCATACAGAGACGCGCCAAGACAAAGCCTTTAGCACCGGATGATCCGATGCCTTGGTCAAGGTGAAGCGTCGGTCTATCCGACGGTCGCGTGAAAGCTAACAGAGGCGACTTGGACGCGGGGTCTTCAGCACGGGATGATCCGACGCACCGTCGGTGCTTAGCGTCGGAGCAGTTATGTCAGAGAACCTCAACGACTATGTGACGTGGGAGGGGCACCGGATGAACCGACGCCCTGGAAAAGCTTAGCATCGGTTCATCCAACGCTACCTTTTTCAGCAGCTTTTAGCCAACGGCTAGTTTGATGCCTTGAGCTATTTATACCGCCTCCACTCACTCATTTGAGGTTGCTGGATTGTGTGGAAGTGCAGAGGAGTTCAAGACACATTAAAGATCATATCCAATCCATCCAAGTGCTTAATTTCTCATCCTTAGACTTGCATATGCTTTGTGTATGTGCTTAGTGCTAGGCTTAGCTTAGAGCTGAGTGAGTGCAAGGTTGTGCCAACATTGTGAGGTGATTCTTGAGTGAATCCAGTTGTACAAGGTTCGCCGGAAGCCTTGGGTCCTAAGTGGCTCACCGGCAATCGTCATCGACCCTCCGGCTTGGTGTGGAGCGGCGAGGACACTTTGTGCGGGGGACGTGGAGACCCCCTTCCTTGGTGGAGAAGCTCCTTAGTGGAGGCGGCATCAAGGTGACCAAGGGAGCTTGGCAAGTGCCTAAGTGGCAGCCTTTGTGGCAAGTCAAGTGGTGCTCTTGGGAGAGACTTGGTGACCGGGAAGCATTACTCTTGTGTGAGTGCTTCAACAACGTGGACTAGGGGTGGCTTAGTGCCTACCGATACCACGGGATAAATCGCGTGTCAAGAGTTTGCTTCCTCTCATCCCCTTTACGTTTCCGCATTTACTCTATTGCAATCTTTCCTTGCCTTTACTTTCCTAGAGTAGTATCATGCCAGGATTGGCTATAGGTTGCAAACCTTGTTCTGGGATGGGAGTTTCACACTAGAACAACCTAGTTGCACATATAGATAGTACGTTCTAGTTTACCTTTGTGCAAAATTAGTGAAGCCATAGGTTCAGGTTTTAAGTTGCCTAATTCACCCCTCCCCCTCTTAGGCCTGGAGAAGAAGTAGCTGCCGATTACTGTCCCTAAGATCCGTCTCCTTGGTGAGAGCTCCCTCCTATTTGAGAATTGTCAGGGATCCAATGCAAAGGAGAGTTTAGATAAATAGAATCCGAGATAGTGATTTGAGACGGATGAGCTATGGGAGAGTTGTTTTTACCATAGTAGTATGGATTGTAGCCAAAGATCTCGGCGGAGAAGCGAGCGCCCCGATCTTGTCCTTGCTTGGGAGGTGGAGGAGGTGGAGGTGCTTGCTCTTCTTCCATGTAGTGAGATGAACCTGCCACATCCGGAGGAGGAGGTGCAAACAGTGGAGGTGGAGGAGGAGCCGACAAAGAAGACCCTTGTCCTTGCTCGGACTCAAAGAACATGGGCCCATATTGGTTAAGCATGTCGGGGTTGGCCCATCCTCTCATCCTATCTTCAAAGGATGGTACCTCAACCTGTGGAGACTCGAGAGATGGTGGAGAGCGAGGTGGTTGAAACCCTTGAGCATTATGCATTAACTTCATCGTGTCTCTCATTTGCTTATTTGCCCTTCTAGACCTCTATTGCTCAACTTGGATGTCATGTTGGCTCTTACACATCCCAAATATAAAGTTGAGAAACTTCCGTAAGGGAGAGGTGGACCTGCGAGGCCTGTCGTGCTCCCAGCCTCCCCACCGGTCAGACTGGTAACGGCCTGAGCCCCTGCCTGTGGCTGATTCGGCTGAACTGCGCCCTCCTCAAATATTTCTTCCTCATGTCCAGGTGCTTGCTCAACTCTAGGAGATGGAATCCTTGGATTTTTGCTAGGATTGAGCTTCAAAGGCTTGTGTGTCACATTTTTCGGAAACTCTGTCTTTGTAACCTTTTCAATCATAAACATGATGTAGGGGCTATAGCTGCAAATCTTTTTGGGGTCCTCGGATAGATGCTTGATTTCTTGCCAAATGAAATCCCCAACACTAAATTCCGAAGCTCCCGGTCTCAAAGCAACCATCAAATTTTTCTGAAACTTTGTAATCTCAGAGGGGTTTCCATCTCTAGGTGTAATAGACACCCTAAGGTGCCTATTGAGTGCAGCATAGTAGGTGTAGAGATTCTTCACCCTCCCATAGCTTGCAAGCTCACCTCTCGGGTACATAAAGTGCAAAGCATCCTTGTCGAGCTCTCCTTCATCATGAAGCTTCCTTAAGTCCTTCTCTTCCGCCATGATCCCAAAGCATCTCAAGAACCTATGGAAGGTGATGGAATACTTCTGACCATTTGTCATTCAAGTCATAGCCCTCTCGGTACCAATGTGTCCAAAGTTCACTGCGGCATAAAACTGGGCTATTATCTCCTTGTTCTAATCTTGTCGGGACCCCATAAGCATCTTGACCCTTTGCCTCTCACAATTGCTTATGACTTCATTAAATATAGGGTCATTCTTGCTAGCCATGTGCTCCCAATCCACATATTGTGCCTTATGAGTGATTTTGGGCTTTTTGATGATTACCGTAGCATAATAGTCCTGCTGAAACTTAGCCCAAAACCTCGGATCCGACGCGGTCCTAGCCTCCTCATAAGGGTTCTTATCCCTCAGCTTCTTTAGGGCCTTGGTCATGCCTGCCCCGTGGTACTTCACTGGCCTGTTAGGATAGATATAGGTGGGTGGCATGATATTCAATCTACCCTGGTCATCATCATCCTCATTCATGGCATCCACATCCTCTTCCTCATCCTCCTCATCCTCATCCTCAGCCTCGTCGGTGTCATCATCATCAGACCCAGCCTCTTGGTGCCTCCTTTGCTCATACTGACCTGGAAAAGTCTCATCCTCAACATTGTCATCACTGCTAGTACCAGTGTCACCTCCAAGGTTAGGTGCCTCTGTACTTGCTTGAGCTGATCGGCGTCTCAACCTTTTGCCGCTAACATTCACCGTGCTGCCCCCTTCCCCAAAGTCGCCAGGGACAGTCCTCTGCGAGAATGCACCTCTTCTCTTCTTTTTTAGCACCCTCCTTTTCTCGTACCATAGCTGTTGTCCTGAGTCACAAAAAGGATGACAAATGTATGTAAGACTCTAGGAAAAAGTTTGAATGGATATGGAAAAAATTCTTGAAAGTTCAGAGCAATTGGGTCTGCTCTAGGCCACACCGGTCAGACCCAAGACAGAGCCAATTGCTCCCACATTCAATTTGAGCAGCTTTGATTCTAAGATTTGGTCTAGATAAACATGAGACAACCTAATATAGATATGTGTTGAAAAACATGAAGAAAACAACATTTGGGGCTGGACACGCGCCACCGGTCAGACCGGTGACGGCACCGGTCAGACCGGTGAAGGTCGTCCGACCCCAAATCTTAGGTTCTCATAATGTGTCCAACGAAACCTTATGGATCTATAGGTATGTCTTCTAGGTAATCTCAGAAGATGTTCTACCAAGGGAAATTCAAATCTTTGCACCATGTAAGGAGATCGGGAAAAATGAATATTTGAATACCTTTGGAGAGAAGAACTTGAGATGAATCCAAAGAACTTGAAGGGGGATATGAAGAGGGATCTTGGGAGATCCTTTTGCTTCCAATCTTGAGCCTTTCCCTTGGTTGAATCTTCAAAACTCCATGGGGGAAAGAAGAAGTGAAAGAGAGAGGAGAAGGGGTGTTTCACAGTTTTGAAAGGGGAGGAATGCTGGTGGATGATAGAGGAGAGAGGAGGATGGTAAAAGGTAGAATCTTTTTACTGTGGGCCCACAAGTTGTAGTCGGGCGCCACCAGTCAGACCGGTGACGGGCACCGGTCAGACCGGTGACCGCCCTTGGTCGGACCAGTGAGTCCTTAGCGGTTTTTTTCCGACATGTGCTCGGTAGTACCGATGATTTTGATAATTTCAATAGAGAAACCATATCGGTAAAACCGACCTAGCCTCGGAAGTTCCGATCCTTCACTCCAAAATTTGAGATAACTCCTCTGAAAACTTCTTTCGGTGATTTATAAGACATTTTCCATCCACTTAGGTCTTAGAAGAAAAAATATGTGACTTCAGGGGTACCACCGGTCAGACCGGTGATGTGCACCGGTCAGACTGGTGCTTCCCTAAGAAAATGACTTTGAGCCCAAGAGGAGGGATTTCCATCCCAACTTTTTCAGATGTTTTGGATATGAGATAGAGAGATGAAATTGAACCAAAAAACATTAATTCTCAGAAGAATGGAGGATAATCCAATTTATTTGATAATTTTTTATCCTTCCAAGAGAGAGAGAGAGAGAGAGAGAGAGAGATAAAGATGGACTAGTGGACTTGAGAAAATCTTCTCAATTGTGACTAGCCATCAATCAAACAAAGGGAACTATAGTCACAATCAAGTTGATTGGGTCACAAAGACCAAGAATCAAATGTTTTTTTTAAATGAGCACACTTCCTACACATGCTAGTTGATTTTTCGAAAAGTCTATCATATGTCACAAAGAGCATGCATCCACTTCAAATGAATGGCTTATCAAGCATTTTTGGCTCATACCTTTCATCCTCAAGACACAAGGACGATTGGAAGTGAAGGTATCAACCAAATATCTTGAGAGGCGCACAAGAAATTCACTTGAAGCAATTTCATGCTAAGGATGGCACACTAGCATGGTATTATGGCTTGTTCTTTTGGAAGTTACGCTTATCAAGAGCTTCCTTCGGGATGCATAAAAGAATGAGACTACAAGATCACTAGAAGAAATTGTTAATCCCACAAGTGACTCAAGTGTTGCAATGAGCTCCCCCTTAAATAGTGCTAGAGATATTTTGAATTTCTCAAACAAAGCACTTTGTTCAATTAAGAACTTGGTGAGGCTCATTCCAAACTTGGTCACAACACATAAATGATTTATTAATTGAAATGTGTTGACTCTCTCATAATCTTTGATGCTAAATCACCCTTTTTCTTGAAAGTTGGGTCAACCCCGGGTCACCCGGCTATAGGGGTCGGGTCACCCTATAGCATACAGAGGCGTACCAGGTCACCCGGGCACAGGTGCTGGGTCACCCACCCAAGTACTCTCACTGGTTCAGCACTGGTCAGACCGGTGCCTGTCACCGGTCAGACCGGTGACCTCCAGTGTTCACTCCTCTGGTGATTTTGCCCTTCTTGTCCCTTGAATGCATGAATATTTTAGTTATTTGAGTCCTGCAACATGGACAAGGCATTGCTCTACTGGAGAGCCGTTAAAAGCATCGAATGGCATGAGAGAGTAAATTTTTATAAAACCGTCAAAGTCACTACCTCATGTTCCATTTATACAAGATCAGCGTCACATGAGTGTTCACCTAGGACCAAGAGTGACTTAGACTCAATCAAAGAGTACTAGTTACCGAGATGACATTGATTTCAAGATTTATATGAATTTGCCATTCATGTGGTCAAATGATCAAACATGATTTCCAAGCCTTCTAACCATGTGCTCAATGCATCTCTTTCAACCTGCAAGCTCAGCAAGCATTTCTTGGTACCCAATACTTGTTGGGTCCTATGGGGTTAGTCACAAGGTGCGTAGGAACCCAAATAGCTCTCATGCTACAATGAGGTGAACTAATCTCCCTCATGGCACAAGTTCCATTCTTATCGTTCCTAAGCTTATGGAGATCATAATGAACTAGATTTGATTTAGGAATGTTACCATTTGGACAATCTTTGCCCATGTGACCCTTTTGACGGCATTCATAGCAAATGCATCTTTTGTTCTTGTTGGTCACATCATTCCTTACAATTTCTTTACCATGCTTGCTTCTGAGCCTTGTTCTTGGAGAAGGGGCCTTCCTTGCCTTGTTTGCTTGAAGAGGGGCTGCCCTGGCCAGCACCAGTCTGACCGGTGGCATGCACCGGTCTGACCGGTCACGGTCAGTGCCACTGCCCATAGTTGCGTTTGGGCATGAGTCAGCAAAGTGTCCCTTCTCTCTGCACTTGTAGCACACCCTCTACTTGTTGGAGCTTCTAGGCTTCTTGGAGAGTGACTCTTGTGCCTTGTGCTTGATTGGGCGATATTGGGACTTGGCTTGCCCAACCTTGCTCTTTTCTTGAATCTTGTTCTTATGGGTCATTGTATGTTGTTGAGGGGTTGAACTAGTGATGGTTGATCCCTTCTCAAGCTTCTTCACCATGTCATCACGGTTATCTTGAGAAGGTTGCACTTTGCTCTTCTCCTTCAACACATACAAGTCCTTTTGAAGCTTTTCAACCTCTTGCTTGAGTTTATCATTTTCTTTAGCAATGAGGTCATCACAAGATTATACAAGTACATGCTCAATACTAGATTGGCTTGCTTGAGACAAACAATCATTAGCACAAGATGAATTAACTTGAATTTGTGAGCATGTGCATATGTGAGATAAAGGTTGTATAGATTTTACCGATGAAAGCACAACCTCATGGGCTATCTCTAGTGTTGCATAAGAATCGACAAGATTCTCATATGAATATTCAAGTTCCTTGTGATTAGCTTGTAGGGCCATATGCTCACTAGTGAGTTTTGCTAGTTTGGCTTCTAGATCATCATTGGCTTCTTCTTCTATTTTAGCTCTACAAGCAAAGGATTTGATGTCATGATCATATATGTTAGCCAATGATTCATACTTACAAACCAAGGATGCGAGCTCGGATTTGAGAAGTTCAAGTTCTCTTGTCGGAGAGCTTGACGCTTCAATCTTCTGGTCCTTAGCTCCCTTGGCATGTCTCTTCTTCTTGCTCTTCTTTTCTTTCTTGGCCATCAAGCAAATTGCGGTGCCCCTGCTGGCACCGGTCTGACCGGTGGGTGTCACCGGTTTGACCGGTCCCTGCAGAGGGATGTTGTCTTCGCCTTTTTGATCTTCTTCTTGCTTGAGGGTTGAGGCTCGATGATCAGTGGATGTTGTAGGGGTTGTAGGGCACATCTCCGATGGTTCATCTTTATCATCGCTCTCAATTTCATCCCATTTGGTGTTTACTAATTCAAATAATAGTTTCCAAATGAGATGAGCATCTTCACCAATCTTTTTGCTCTTTAGGATAAGATACTTTAGTTCTCTACATACACAACTACACAAAAGATTAATAATAATAATGACATTGAGTTGCTTCTTCTCCAAGTCCTATGGCGGGACACATGTCTCATCTTTTGGAAGGATACTCGCAAACATAATGCGCTCAGTGGTAGGATCCAAAATCTTAAGTGCAATGAGAACATTAGAGCGCTAAGAAGAGTAGTTTGAGCCATCTAGAGCTAGAGGCTCAAACGGTACCTCACAAGTTGTCAACATCGAAGAACTCCAAGCGGTTAAGCTCGAATCGGAGCACCAAGCTCTGATGCCAATTGAAAGGGCCTTGATGTCGCCTAGAGGGGGGATGAATAGGTGTACGACCAAATTAAACTCTTTCTTCACAAACACTTGAGCTGACAGCTCCACCGGTCAGACCGGTGAAGATGACCGGTCAGATCGGTCAAGCACTGGCTTCACAGGTGACACCGGTCAGACTGGTGCGCCTCATCAGTCAGACCGATGTAGCACAGACCACCTGCAAAAACAACTCCAAGTACCTCTTGACTTCTAGCATGAACCAAACTTGGTGAGTGGCCTTTGTGGATGGTCACAAGCAAGGTAATGAGCCCTGCACACACAAGTAGAACACCCAAGTATATCGAAGCGGAAGCAAATGTAATATGCTAGAATAACAACTAAAAGAGTCAAACCACACGAAGAAGCAAGGATTTGTTTCCCGAAGTTCACCACCCACTAAGGAATGGCTACGTCTCTGTTGAGGAGCTTGTAAGGGACAATTCCCATAACAAGTCGGGTCTCTTTCAACCACTTTCCTCCTTTCCACTAAGGGGGTCTTTTCCACGAAGAGGCAAGATCGCAACACTTACAAACTTCCCGCTGCTCACCACAACCTTGGGAGCTAGCCGGCGACGCCTAGCCGTCTAGGAGGCAAACCTCCAAGAGTAATAAACGTTTCAAAGCTTGTAGACGCGAAACCAAAGTGCTCAAGCTATGGAAAAGCTCTTGTTAGCTCACAAGGTCACTCTTGAGCTCACTTTCTCAACCCAACACAAAGATTACGGCCTGAATACACAAATCTCACAAAGAGAGGGTTGGGGAGAGCCACTAAGGCTTAGAACTTGTTAGAAATGGCTTAGGACCTCAACAATATCACTAGAAACAGCAACCCTCCACTGAAGAAGGCTTGGGGTATTTATACCCCTCAAAGGAGAAAACTAGCCGTTGGTCCTCTGGCAGCACCGGTCAGACCAGTGCCCCACACCGGTCAGACCGGTGTTCGAAAACTAGCCGTTGGGCTAGCAGCACCGTTCAGACTGGTCAGGCCCGAGACACCCCCAAAACCTTTTTCCAAGAAACTAGCACTTCACCACTAAGATGAAATGACTCAGGTTTGGTTATGAGGGTTTATTAGCACACTCTAAGGCTAGATCTCACTTAGGTCAACTAATGAGCACTTTGACTTGGTCAACTCGCTAAGTTGCATCCCTCTTGATAGTACGACATACCTATACTCAAGAATGAATAAAAAAACACTTTGTTGAACTCTTGAGCTTGAGCAACTTCAATCTTGCCATACTTGATCAATATCCACTTAAGGGCTTTCAACATAGCCTTTTGATTTGAGCACGTCCATACATGAGCTAATGACCTAGGATCTTTCCATATAGCATAGGAATGCACACTTGGATCCATGATTCACTCCATATTCCCAATCTTAACAAGTTGATGACTTGCATTGCTTCCCTCGGTTAAGGTTTGAATATGATACTTCAAGACCCCACGGTTGCTAGAACTTCACCTTAGCAAAACACTAATGGCGGCTAAGCTATGGCCCCACATATTTCTTAGTCCCTCACCCTAGACATCTCGGTTGATCTCTTCATCACTTATCCAATCCACTTTGAGTTCCACTTTGCTTCATACACAATTATCCTTCATTTGAAACACCTGCTTCAAATGCTTGATCTTGATTGACAACGAACGTGCAAGCTTCCAATTTAGAACCATAGTGTGTAAACTTAATCTTATGTTTTCTTTCAATACACACATGAAGCCTTGCACCATATATTTGTCTTTGTCAATGTGAGCTATATAATATTCATCCACAAATAAATACTTCAATAATTGCTCATGAATAAGTAAAACCTACTCACAATCTTAGACAAATCCATTAGTCATTTAATTGCTTTGTCATTCAATTCACCAAAATCCACTTAGGGGCCTAGATGCACTTTCAAGCGCGCCCGCGCGTCACGGCCCTGCGCTCGGGGCCCGCCGCCAAGGCCACCCCGGCGGGGGCCACGTGACTCCCTCCCGAGCGTGCCGTCCTACTCGCACCGTGACAACCCCGTGCCCCAAGGCTCGGACGCCGAGCCCCGGCGGTGGCCACGCGCCGGGCGCATGCACCGAGCCGCCGCAACGCGCCGCATTCCCAAGCGCCGGCCATGCCGGTCCCCCACCACGCCACGCTCTCTTCGCGGCGAAGGCAGGGACGCCCTCTTCCCCTCCCCTGGGCTATAAAAGGTCGCCATTCTTTCCTCACCGCGGGCGCACGCCAATTCCGCCATCCGCCGTGGCCGCCATGGCAGCCGCCGCCGACGAACTCCCTCTCCCGCTCACGCCCAGTGCCGACCAAACCCCCTAGGCTCTTCCCCTTTATTCCCTGGAGCTACCTGTGCCGCGCCTTTCCCTGGACACATTGTCATTTCGACGGATGTCCAGCTGCAGTAGACGCCGCCATCCACCTCCGCTGGCCGCGCTCGCCGCCGGTCCTCCCGGCCGTCAACTCCGGCTCAAAGCGACCCCTAGCGGACCCTAGCTCCCCCCAGCTACTTCCTCAGCCAAGCACGGTGGCGAGCTCGCCGGAATTCGGCTGCCTGCGTCGCCGGCGGTCCCAAGCGCCACATTACGAGGTTCCACGTCTTTTCAAGGTCCTTTCTGCAAACCAGGGGCCTATGTGTGAATCTTTGAAAACTTCCAAGGGCCTGTCTGAAAACTGAATCTTCAATACTGAAGCCTTTATGCTGATTCTTGTAAAATCTGTAGAAAATTTTAGAAAAATCAGTATAATGCAAACTCAATTTTGCTGGTTTCCCTATGAATAACCCTATAACTTTTTTAAAGCATGACCATAGTTTTGCCTGATAGTTTTTGCATGAAAAATACAAGACTGTTAAAACTAGATCTCTTGTAGTTTAAAATCTACAAGTGCTCTTGAGCTGAATTTTGGATATGTTGTGTGTTATGCCATGCCTAGCTTCTGTACCAAAAGTTGCACAAATTTATTGTGTAGATCTTTTATATGAATTGTTTTGTATTTATGCTGAATCTAAAAATAATTATATTTTTGTTCTCAACTTCTACATGTGATCTTTTTATGCCTAATTGCACCTCTGGTGAATTAATCATGATTTTATATCTGTCAAAAATATTTAATCTTATTTTATGCTTAATTTCTTTGTAAATGTATAACTCATGATATATAGTAGTTCTAGGTGTATAGGTTGCATGCCTAGCTTAGTTTTGGACCAAAGACCTTGTGTGATAAAGTTGGAATCATTTTGATGCTTATTGATTTTTATATGCATTTATCATGTTTTGGTAGCTAGCTTTTGTTATTTTCGGTATATTTAATTTCATAGCTCTCTTAAGTGTGCATGTGTGTGTGCAGTGGCTTTGTTTAGGTTTGTATTGCTTCTTAAACAGTTCCACTGAATTTTATTAATTTTTTATGAATAAAAGCTATGGAAGCAATTTAAAGCTTTAATTAAATTAAATGGGAAAATCACCAACCCCACCTCTAATGATCTTATGTATGTGATTTTAATCTTGCTAAGAAGCTAAGTATCACCACCCTTGCTGTTTGTGTAATTTAAATTTATTTATTTACATAAATATGTACACAATCACTATCAAAATGAATAAATAATAAAGAACACCATATTGTTCCTTTTTGGAAGAGTATGTTGAAGGTATTCTTATCTAGGTGAATGTGGTCACCATGCACCCCATGGTTGTCATTTGTTGTTTGTAAATAATTAAATTAAAACCCGTCAAGTAAACCTTGCATTTGCATCCTCGTGTAGATCTTCCCGGCGGTAGCTGTACGCGTGTGCCGGAAGGAGGATATGGAGGAGTTGACGAAGACGTGCACAACGTCGCTGTAGAGCAAGACCTGGACCAAAGTCCAGAAGGGTCCAAGGCCAACCTTACCAGCGAAGGCAAGCCCCGAATTGTTAACCCTTTCCTTTAAAATTATGCAATTGTCTTGCTATGATTGCACATTTACGTTTTAGGAGTTGAATTGAAACACTAGATGCATGATCCCTAGGTACCTATGTTCTTTTACTAGTATGCTCGATCGATAGTTGCTATGCTATAGGACCCGTTAGAATTCGAGTGATGTTCGTCACTCACGAGAATAGGTTCTTATGTTGGAATCATACGATCTTTATAAACGGATTGCTCATGTGGTAAGAGCATGGGATTCGGGCTCCGTTCCAGTGGCTTTCGTGGGCTAAGCTTTGGAACATACTAAGCACTTGTCGGGAATGGGACCGGTAAGCCTAGTACCTTAACGAGATGGTGCGGGAACTTACTATTACTAATCTTGAGTAATCACCTACCCGGGTAGCTACCGGGGGAGGTGGGTACATGTGTGAAGCTAGGTGCCTTGCGGGGTATGCCAGATAGCCTTGTACCCGGGACTGTAAGATTCGATCCCAAGCCGAGGACTTTTGGGAACCACCTGGTGGTTTTCCATGTGCGGGCACCCTACCATGTGTTTAGGTTTACCTTGCAAGGTTATTAATCAATCGATTGTCGGCCTCTCACTGTTATCTGAGACTACTTAATCAACTGGCCATGATATCCCTTATTGATGGAACTTTGTGAATATTTTTACTTGAATTAATTGTTTTGTACAATTCTTGATTGAATTAGTTGGCACACTTAGAAATGGTAATCAACTAGAATTTTGTGCTAAAATATTGAAAGTAAGGATATACTCTTTGTTGCTTTTCAGCAAAAGAACTCCACTGGCCAAAAAAACCTCTCATGTCTAGAGTTTGGTGATGTAGTTATCACCCGACGGTTAAGTCTTGCTGAGTATTAGTATACTCAGCCTTGCTTTAAAACTGTTGTTGCAGGTGTTGTTTGGCCTGGTGAGATTCCACCCTACTGGGAGCTGGAATGGGTAGATGACGTCGAGTGATGGCATCACAAATGACCTCTGTGATGTTTATCGTTGCGCTAGTTTATTTTATTCCACTGTTTTCGAACTCTGAACCTTTACACTTCTTATCATGAACAATGGTTTGTAATAATTAACTCTTAGGGGTGATTTGAATTTAATTTGCATTTGTACTCTAGACTCACCTTTGTGTGAGTTTTAATGCATATGTTTGATCCTCTATGTGAATTCCAAGTGATTTACTAGGCATTAACCTAGCAACGAACGATAGGATGATACTTTATTATTGCTTAATGACCAAAGTGGATTGATTTAGGCGATAGTACGGTATTTTTCTGGGCGGGTTGTCACAAGTCTGGCCACAAAAAGACCCTCCGACCTGACAGTGGGCCCAACAGATCTAATCTGTGGCTCACACGACCTCCTGAAGACCTTCTAGGAGTTTCCCATACCTTATCTGATCCGGTCGGGTACCTTGGCGTGGAAGACAAAGAAGACGTCAGTTGCGCCTCCACACAGTCCGAAGATCACGTGACTATGTTGTAACTTTATTTAGATTGGTTTCCCTGTTGTAACTGACCTGGACTCTAGGTCCACCGACCTTCTTCGTCAGCCAATATAAGGTGGGCAAGGCCGAACCCCCGAGACCAAGTCGCCCCAAGTCATCCCAAGTCGCAATCCACCGAAGGCAATACAATCAAGAATTGGACGTAGGGTTTTACTCTCTAGAGTCCTGAACCAGTATAAACTCGTTGTGTCCTTTGTGTTCTGTGTACTCTTGCATAACCTTTGAGTTCTTAGCCCTAGATCTCTCCTTACCGAACAAATAAACCACCAGGGTTGACACCCCTTTGGGCTATGCAGAACTAAACCTCTCACAGTTGGCACGTCGGGTAGGGGTCAATCTACGGTTCTTCTTGCAATTCGATGGCTTCACCAAGCGATGTCGTCTTCCCAGCAAGCATGGAGGACTTCCTCACCAATCCCATTGACTTCTGCTTCAGCTCAATGCCAGCGTAATCCATCGCTCCAGCCGCTTGTTTCGTCATCGAGAACACTCCGGTCACTTCCACCAATCCGATCTGTTGACGGAATCCCACACACCCACTCCTTGCGAACTGGTCGCAGGGCTCGATCGCGTCGAGAGCATGCTCCCCGACACGATCAACGTCTTTGAGTGCGTAAGCACCCTCGCAGGACCACTCCACCTCCACCTCGCATGCCTCTTGGCTTGCGAAACACAGCTCATGCGGCCTCCTGCCACATGAAGAAGAAGATCCAGATCCAATCTGGGTCAACCACCCCTCCTCGTGGAAACCACAGAGGTCCTCTCGATGATCCCCGCCCTGTCCACGAGAACTCCAAATACACGGCTCACTAGTGTCGTGTGCTGAAGAAGCTTCACCGACCTCTGGCTGCGACCCATGGTTGCCAGACCAATCGTGCGCCGTCCCCAAACTGCGGCATGTTCCAGATCGCATGCACTGTCATCTCCCCCAACAACCCTTGCGACATGTCTGAAGTGCTCGATCATGAGGTCTTCATGGTCTCCGATGATGTACCTCCTCAACCCGGTGAAATGAATGAACAACACCAGCAATGGTAGAACGCCAGCTGCCACACCCCAGCACAATGCCGCAGGACAGCCCACAGGCAACATTGTGCCTGGTGTCGGTGATCAGCCCGCAGGCAACGTCGTACAGAACACCACAAGGGGACCACCCCCCGCGGCCCCAGCTACTGCTCAGCAATAAGATGAACCTCGTTGACATCGCCTACGTGCCAGAGACCTCCTGCGGGACTTTGAGCAAGATGGCCACGAAGTCTACAACTTGCCCCAGGCCAACCTATGCGCGGCTCTTGCCAAAATAGGTCAGCTAGAAGATACGCATGCGATGCATTGGCTTATGGCCCACAATTGCGTCACACACTGCTCAAGTCAAAGAACGAAGCCAAGGCTACAACAGGTCGGCCTCAAGCCAGCACTCCCGCAGGAGGTCGGCACGACCGCACCATCGTCACAACAATAACAACTCTCCCCTCCAGCCCATTGTTGAAGAGGGAGGTGGAGAGAATGACGTCGTGCAGCCGCCCAATGCCGCTGCCAACACTGCTGCTAACAACATCACCAGCAATGTAGGTCAGAATGCTGGAGTTCAACCTCCACCAGTACGAGCTACTCGCATCCTCCGAGGCAGCCAACAACAGCGCCAACCCGTCCAAGCAATGGAGCACCACGAGATGCATGACATCGAGCTTCGATGTCATGCCCAGTACGACCAGGTCAACGACGCTCCCGACGACCTCTACGTCGTTCCGATGACCCATGATCCAAGATCCAGTTCTGGAGCAATCAACAACTTTCCGGCTTTCTCACGACATCTCAAGATGATGAGATACCCGAAAGAATTCAAGCTGACCATTGAAAAATATGACGGTCAATCTGACCCGAGTATTTGGCTCAATATGTACAGTATTGTCGCCCAGGCGTCAGGAGGCAACGAAGACCACATGGTGGAATACTCCCCCCTTGTGATGGGCCTAGCGCCACTATTGTGGCTCGACAATCTTCTCGTAGAATGCATCACCTCGTGGGCAACCCTATCGCGGCTATTCATGATGAACTATCAAGTGGCCTACAACCACCCCGCAACACTCACCACCTTGCCAAAGTGTGCATGAGGAAAGGAGAAACTCTCTAGGAGTACAACAATCACTTCTTCTAGAATCGCAACACCCTCACTAGCGTCAAAGATGAAGATGTGATAGCCTACTACAAGAAGGGAGTCACCAACCTCAAGCTCTTCGAGAAGATCCATGAAGCTGGCGCTGACTCCATCGCCGCCTCATGGCCTATTTTGACAAGTTGGTCGACACCTAAGTCGCAGTTGTACACGACTTCAAAGGCAACAAAGCTGACGATCACACGACATCTGATGCTGGTGGCAGGTCGCGCAAGCGATCTGGTGAGGTCTACGCGACCAACCCACCAAGGCCCTCCACCTTCCTTGAAGGTGACTTCAACTACATGCTGGATGACCAATGTCAATTCCACTTTACCGCCAAGCACACCATGAGGGAGCAGCTGAAGAGTGCCCTAGGCGTCCCTCCAGAGCCAAAAAAGACAAAGAGTGGCTACAACAGTGAACAGAACAATGACCGGTGCTATGACAACCGCAACCATCGACCTGATCAACATGACTATATTTCTATTTCCTGAGAAGAATGGTCATAGGTTCGATTGAAGACCTTCTGGGGTAGGCATGCCTTGCTGCTCTGCCAGATCCGTCTAGGCGCCTGGAGTCCATATTCATCACGTCTATGGTTTTGTTGGGGCCCGAGGTCAGTGTGCCTGCTACTTAGGTCGTCAATACCTTTGTACCATGGCTCCGCTGGATGGCTGGTAGCTATGCTAGTAGTCTGGGCACCAAACGACCTCCTTGAGGTCGGCGTGCCTTAATACCTAAGTCTTGCAATACCTCGGTATGGTTATGTCTTTGCCAACCTAGTTAGGCGCCCTAGATGTGTGACCTTCTTGAGGTCGGTGTGCTTTTGTAGCCTGCCAGCCTACTCTGGACACCCAGGATTTTACATCAGGAATTAAGGCCTCCCTGTGTGGTGCATGCCTAATGGCTCTGCCAAGCATCTCCGGGTGCTTGGGCGCTAATTGATTTGAGACCTTCCCGAGATCGACATGCCTCGGGGGGCTCTGTGAGGCTCTTTGCAGCTATGCAGGACATCTGGGTGTCTCTACACTCCACTCGTTCAAGATTAACATTTTCTATGGCTTCATCGTTGACCGTTTCAACCATTGTAGAAGACCTCTTCATGAAATGTGCGTTTAAAGATCTTTCTGGGTATCCTCGGATACTGGGGCATTGTTGATTTGGGGCTCTTCGAGGTTGGTATGCCTTGGGTGGCTCTGCCAGACTCTTTGCAGCTATGCAGGATATCTGAGTGTCTCTACACTCCATTTGTTCGAGACCAACATCTTTTTATGGCTCCATCGTGGACTGTTATGGACACCACAACTTCAATTGCGAAAGGAATGAAGGCCTCTCCAAGGGGTGCGCATTTAATGACCCTGCCAGGCATCCTTGAATGCTGGGCACTATTGACTTGAGGCCTCCATGAGGTCGGTACGCTTACAAGGCCTCCTCGAGGTTGGCCGTGCCAGACTCCTTGTAGCCATGCTGGGAGGTCTGGGTGTCTCTACACTTCATTTAATCAAGACAATGACTCAGTTTTCTTCTCTTTTTTGAGGATCAAACCAGTCGTGCTACCTACTTCAATGCTCGGGAACTACTCTACGAGAGCGTCTTTGACGCCCTCTTGTTTTCTTCATCGTATCGACCTGTTGGGAAACTTATTTCTCATTATGTCGTTACTCGACCTACTTTTTCTTATCTTTCTTTTTTGGATCATCATACCGGCCATCCGGCCCGCCACGATGCTCGGATACTACTCTATGAGTGTGTCATTGATGCCCTCTAAATTTTTTCATCGTAGTTTCGATCTATTGGAAGTCTACTCCTATAGGTCGTCACTTGACCTCTCTTCGTTCGGCGAGACTACAAACAGGTCGGCTGCTAAGCTGATTTCTTTCTTTGTTTTCTTTTTGGATCGACGTGCATGCTATTCGACCTGTCCATAGCTTCAACACTTCGTCATGACTCTCGCGAGGCCGCTGCGCCTACACATATCTCGAGGGCTTGTGAGGCTTGGGTACCTCTGGGTCCCTACCGACTAGGCTCATGGCCGTCCTCGACAAGTGGGTCTGGCCCACCAGAAGACCCGCCGACCTGATCTGTGTTCCACACGACCTCCTGAAGATCTTCTAGAAGATTCCCCAGACGACCTTATCCGATCCGGTTGGGTAACTTGGCGTGCAAGACAAGGCGGAAGACATCGGTTGCGCCTCCAGACAGTCCGAAGATCACGAGATTATGTTGTAACTTTCCTTATATTGGTATCCCTGTTGTAACTGACCTGGACTCTGGGTCCACCGACCTTGTCCGTAAGCCAATATAAGGTGGGAAAGGACGAACCCCCGAGACCAAGTCACCCCAAGACATCCCAAGTCGCAATCCACCGAAAGCAATACAATCAAGAACTGGACGTAGGGTTTTGCTCTCCGGAGGCCTGAACCAGTATAAACTTGTTGTGTCCTTTGTGTTCTGTGTGCTCTTGCATAACCTTCGAGTTCTTAGCCCTAGATCTCTCCCTGCCGAACAAATAAACCACTGGGGTTGACACCCTTATGGGTTGTGCAAAACTAAACATCTGACACCAATTGCAGAGTACTTTCTCAAAATGTTCCTCTACCCTTTTCCAATTTTCAGTTGATAGTCTCCTATAATGTATAGGAATACACAAATACTTCATCGGAAGAGCTCCTGGGTTGTAGTCAAATAGTTTATTATGTTGATAAATTGATTCTTTCTATTCTCCAAAGCAAAACAGTCACTTATATGAAAAATTATTTTAAGCCTTAACTCTTGCTTGAAGGCACAAAACAATAGCTTCATATTACTTGCTTTTTCCAGGTCATGGTCCATAAAAAGAATTGTTTCCTCAACCCTATTTATTAAGACCAGTAGCATGTCAAGCACAATGTTAAACAATATAGGAGATAGAGGGTCCCTTGTCGAAGGCCTTTCCTAGTTTGAAATATGATCCGCAATCCTCATTAACATTAATAGCTACACTACCCCCTGTGACAAAAGATTCAACCCAAGAAATCCAGTTGGGTTAGATACCTTTCATTCATAGAACCCGCATTAGGAATGACCATTATCCTTTGTCATCTGCTTTCTCAAAATCAATTCTATAGATAATACTAGCTTGTTTTTTCTTGTGTAACTCATGTATACTTTCATATAAAACAACAACACCCTTTAGGATGTAATGTCCTCCCATGAATGCCGTTTGAGTTGGGCTAATTATATGATATGCAATCACATTAACTTTATTAGTAGCCACTTTTGTAAAGATCTTAAAACTAACATTTAACAAGCAAATGGGTTTATACTTTTGTATTTGATTTGCTTCATTGACTTTGGGGATAAGCGTTATTACTCCAAAATTGAGACTGAAATGCGGTAAGGTTCCGGTATGTAATTCATGGAACATCTGCAATAAGTCTCCTTTGATGACATCCTAAAACTTTTGATAAAACTTAGCAGGACCTAGTTCTTTATTTCATTCCATATCAAAAATTGTAGCTCGGCCTGAACTTCTTTCTCTGTGAAGGGTGTTGTGATGAAATTATTTTCTGCTGGGGTGACCTGAGAGATGTCTTCTATCCTAGACTCATCTACATTGGTATTTCTTCTCTCCCAATCATTGCTTCCGATTAGGCTAGTCTTAATGCTCAAATATTTAGATTGAGAATTTGATTATGCTAGATGAATGTCACGGGGGACCAAGTTTCTTGTCGTGCAGCTTCTCACCACCCAAGCTTGATCGAGCATCACCACGACAAGTAAGAGGAAGGTGATCTATTCTCTTGTTGTTCCTAGCATCACCAGGACATGGATTGGTGATCCGCGCTGAGGTTACGACGAGGCTGAGGTTCTTGTGTCCCCTTCGCCTCCATTCTGTTGTATGTCTCTCTACTAGTTGCTCGCTCCTCTCATATATGATGATAGCCCCCCTTATCTCTTCTCATAATGATCTTACCAAGACAGCAAGATTGATTATGTCATATAATTTAGTGCTCAATAAACTTTTCATGAAACCTTCCATTGATTTTATCCTTAGTTTGTTTTTTTGCGAATTATTATTCTTAGTTTGTTGATAGAATTTAAAGTGGAATCCATGTTAATCTGAAACTTCACAAGCAAGACAAAAAAGGGAAAAACTATTTGTCGGACACGCTAGCACGCTATTAATTAGGTCCTCCCACCTCGTAGAAGGGTCAAGGGAGCAAGGGCCCTAGCATGTTATGATTAGGGGTGTAACCGGCCCTTCAATTTAGCCTAACAAATTTAAGGATTAGACCATATAAGAGGCGGGTTGTAATAATATATAATTTGGACTTAAGAAGTAGGACTTAGTTTAGATTGTGCAGAATGCATTAGGGCCATGGCCCATTAACACCCCTAATTATTATTTGTGCTAGCAAGAAAGAAGGAAATCATGCTTAAACAGATGGACTTAGCTAATTAATTTGTTAGGAATTAAGGATACTATAGTCATTTCTTTTTTTGAACGTATACTATAGTCATTTCACAATAATACTAAACATTCTAAAAGAACTGCAATTATATTTTTATTGAATGGAGTATCTGTTATTTAGGTAATCTAAATCATGCATGATGTCGTTAATGGCAGCTTATGTACACATCTGTTCGCACCCAAAATTGGCAGGTCTAGTTTGACCGGTCAGACCTGTGGGTCCCACCGGTCAGACCGGTGCGGTCAATGTCCACAAAATACAATTTGGAATTCACCATTGAATAGGTCTCGTTGAGTAGATCAAGATTCATATGTGGAATGTCCAAATCGAAGTCCGGATGAGGGAGATACGACTTCTGCAAGATCTGCACGCCGGGTGCACCGGTCTGACCGGTGCCCATGACCGGTATGACCGGAGCCCCCCGATCCCGAGCCAAATTGAGGAGTCCTGATAGATTAGGCTTGTAAAAGGATTTCCTTACGGGGCAAGACCTCATCACCCTATAAATATAAAGGGCCACTGCCGATTGAGGGGGGTATCACAATCGAATCTATCTTTATCATATTTACCTTTTCGTTTCTCTTTTCCCTTACTTTTCCAACCCTACCATGTTGTTCTTCCTTCATCGCCGTGATGCTTGAAAACGTCCAAGCTGGCCTGCCGAGCCTAGGACAACCCTGCGTGTGCCGCCCCGACGGGATCGTGCCCGGGCGACGTTCGTTGGTCTCTCGCCGGATCTTCCCGCGACACCGGCCTCGACCGGTGACCCGTCTCCGTCCGACCGGTACAGCGTGGAGGTGCTGCAAGGAGCTCCTCTGCGTGCTTGTTGGCCCCGAAAAGGTGCCAACAAATTGGCGACTCCGCTGGGGAAACGAGGATCAGGCTACCATTGCTGATCTATCAAAACCTAGCATCGATCTATCTGAGGAGTACTCGAGAGCGTGACTTGGTAGAGGAAAGATTGTTTCTTTCTTGTTTTTGCAAGACCAAGCAAGGTGTCTTTGAGATCAAGGAGTGGCAGCCACCATCCACCATCGACACATTGAAAGAGATGCAATCCTTAGGTAATTTATCTAATGACCTATCCGATTTTGTGAGTTATTATCTCAAATCTTTGATTGATAAAGAGGATAGTTCAGATTCAATTCGTGTTTATCTAGAGTCGGTTACTAAGCCGATCGATGATATTATTAATCCTTGCAAAAAATTGCCTAATTGTGATGTTGTCGGTCAAGAAACAAGTCGGCCGTCTCTAGCCGAAATTGTTGACCTAAAATCCCCTAACAAGAGCATAGAGGCTACATCTAGTACTTCGACGCTCGGGGGGCAACAAAACAAAGGCATCGGTGCCGATTGCGCTGTGACCGGTCTGACCGGTGCTCGGACCGGTCTGACCGGTGCCCAAACCGGTCTAACCAGGGGGCAACCCGGTCTAACCGGGGGGCAACCCGGTCTAACCGCCTCATCTAGGGTTTCACAAAATAAATCTAAACCAAAGATGATTAAGCCTAAAAAATCCGAGATTGGTGTTTGGAAAAAAATTGAATCCAAAGGCCGTCATAAGCATCAACGAGAAAAGCTGAAGTCCAATGGGAAACTTCCAGCTAAGTCTTGAAGACAAAAGATTGTCAATGATGCTAGTTGGTCTAAAAATTCCAAATGCCTAAAATCTTCTCCTAAAGAGAAGTTCCATAACGAGAATCGGCAATGGAGTAACTCTCACAAATCAATGCCGTCTCCTTCATATGGATCGTCAATGCCTATGCCATGGGAACCTTACTTTAATATGCATTATTTTTGTCCTCCATGGTATTATGGCTTATATATGCCATCTCCTAGTTATTTTTGTCAAACCCATAGGGAGTCGGTAATTAATGAGCCATCACCTATGCGTAATGACCGTTTTGATCATAAGAATAGATCAACACAGAAAAATAAGCGCAAGGTGATCAAACAAGTCTATCGTGTCAAAAACGATGGTAGATTAAGTAAAAATTCAGATTTGACACTAGACATAGAAAAACCGATTATTGAAAAAATCATCGGCTAGTTCTACTGATCAAATTGTCCCCAATAATGAGCATGCCATAAATAATATAGCTGAACAACAATCATGTTTGGCTGGGGGGCAACATGATTTTAAGGTGGTTATTTCTCAAAGCATCGTCTAACCGGTCTCGCCAGAAAATCTGGTAGAGCCGAGAGTATCCCGCCAAATAGCAAGGTGGTGAAGAAGGAGCCAAATTTTGCTGAGTTACTGTATAAATATCAGAGGATAGCCGAACAAAAGCAAAATAATCGGTTAGGAGAGCAAAGGTGGAATTCTTCATCGCCGAAAACAAAGAAGCATCGACGGTCATCACATTGGTCTTCATCATTTATACCATCGATGCATGTGCCATGGACTGCATATTCAGGTATAAATAATTATAGTCCATACTTTTGGTATAATCCTTGGTTTTCTTTTTACAACTATTAATATGCTTGTGATTCACCAAGGAGTTACAATTGGCCACCATGGCCAAATCAGAGCTTCAATTGTTAGATTTGATGTTTGGAAAAGCCGAAATAGTAGTTTTATACATATTGTAATTACTAGGATTCAATCTCAGTTACAAATAGTATACATATAGAGTTTACATATGGGTGATGCATTGTTGATCATCATCTTCAGCCAATTTTGATCTTTGTGAATGTTTTCTGGCACGCAAGCTTTACCAGAAAACAGGAGCGCATATGTTTGCACCCAAAATTGGCAGGTCTGGTTTGACCGGTCAGACCTGTGGGTCCCACCGGTCAGACCGGTGTGTTCAATGTCCACCAAATACAATTTGGACTTCACCATTGAATAGGTCTCGTTCAGTAGATCAAGATTCATATGTGGAACATCCAAATCGGAGTCCGGATGAGGGAGATATGATTTCTGCAAGATCTGCACGCCGGGTGCACCGGTCTGACCGGAGCCCCCCGATTCCGAGCCAAATTGAGGAGTCCTGGTAGATTAGGCTTGTAAAAGGATTTCCTTGTGGGGCAAGACCTCCCGACCGTATAAATATAAAGGGCCACGACCGGTTGAGGGAGATCCACAATCGAATCTATCTTTATCATATTTACCTTTTCGTTCTTCTTTTCCCTTACTTTTCCAACCCTATCATGCTGTTCTTTCTTCATCTCCGCGATGTTTGAAGACGTCCTAGCTTGCCTGCCGAGCCTAGGACAACCCTGCGTGCGCCGCCCCGACGGGATCCTGCCCGGGCGACATTCGTTGGTCTCTCGTCGGATCTTCCCGGCGACACCTGTCTGACCGGTATAGCATGGAGGCGCTGCAAGGAGCTCATTTTGCGTGCTTGTTGACCCCAAAAAGGTGCCCACAACATCCAACCGACACGAAATGTTGTTGAAACCCTAATTTTTCTTTATATTTTTCTAGGAAAGTGCGAGGGCTCCTACAGTCAGTCATTAGAGTTATTTACCCTCTTTCTTAGCAGCTGCTCCTGACTTAGATAGATGTGTGGCAAGTGGCATGGTAATGGTGGTGGGCTTTATACACATAAATTTTAGAGCCTCTTATATGTGCTAGTTAGCCATGGAGGAGCTCGACAGCGGTTCATGATGAGGCCGGGGCCAAAGGCCACCTGCACGCAGAAGAGCGGGGGCGCGCAATGCAAGCATGCGAGCTCCCCCTCCACCTCCGCTTCTTGTTCGCCGGCAGGGGAGCGGCGACGCACGGGCACACGAGCTCCTCCACGCGCGACACTGCCACGAGGTCGTCATCATCCGCGGTGCGCCTTGTTGTCGTCACACACTTAGCGCGCAAAAGCAGAGGAGGATGGAGACGCCGCGGGCGCCGAGGAGGCCTCGCGCAGCAGCGGCAAGATGGAACGCCAGGTAGAGATGCCATTATTCCGACGAGGATGTTTCGGAGCAGCTCCGCCAGTGGGTTGTCGGTGCATATGGGGAGGAGCTCGGCCATGGCATGGTAGAGGTGGCCGGGCAGTCAGTGTGGAGGAAGAGTGGATAAAATAAAAAAGAAAATAAAAATATTAAAAAGACAATAACAGGTGGGACCCACTCTGCAGTGACTCAAAGGGTAAAATGGACATTTCACATGCTAGGTCCCACATGTCAGGGCAGAAAGTCGCATATGTCGCAAAGGTTTATGTCAGTGGCATCAGGATGTGAACGAACTTTCTAAGATCCGAAACAACTTTGTAACGACATATAGGTAAAACTCTCATTTTTTATTATTAGGCTACCGTTACCCATGTGTACACTCCTGTCCTCATGTCGTGCGTCGTGTGTCGCAAACCAACGACGATCGCGAAGGCAGCCACCGCACGCCGTCGAGTTGCAGTTGCCTACTTATTGATGCGCTCAGACTGCAAGTACCGCAGTAGTGCCGCTCGTGCAGCTAGTAGAGCACCGTGGCCTGTGCGCACGCGTGGCAGGAGGCATCGAGCAAGTCCCCCCAGTGGCGGGCGACATGCTCGTACTGGTACACGTTTAGGACGATTTAGTTAGTTCAAGAATAAATTAAATTCCTTGTCCTAGATATCATATATTTAAAAATGGAGGGAGTACTAGACTATTAGTCCACATCGGCCATGCACGCCATCGGGTCACCATAGATAAAAGGCGCGAACCCAACACGTCCCACACCGTGTGGCAAGTGCGGCTGTTAGCATGTCTCACTTCTGTATTCGCAAAGGTTTTCCGAGCGTCATCTACATGTGCAGTGCTACACTCCGATCCGTTGTTCTTTCCACATGAGCAGGCTGATGGTGGATGGCTCCAACTAGGCAGAAATCGTGGCATACGCACCATCCTGCAACACGATGTATAAAGAGAGTTTTACCTGAATGCCATGGATGGTGCCGACCTGTGTGCCACTAAAAAAGTTGCTAACACCTGTGTGCCATCATCCTAAACTTATTTGCCCTCTACACCATTCCGTCCACGATCCGTTAGAAATCCACCCTTAAGACGCACTGACATGTGGGACCGGGCATGTGAAATCTCCATCTTACCCCCACTGAATTAACTTGTTGACTCCTGTCGGTTCCCAGTTTTCCCCATGCTCTCTCCTCTCTGCTCTATCGAATCTATCCCGAGCCTCAACCCTAGGGGCAGTGGCGGCGAGTCCGGCTGGGGCGCGGAGTGTGGCGACAGGCGGACCCAGTCGGGCGCGAAGCGAGGCCGTAGCGGATCGGGGTGCGCGCCGCGTGCGGAGCCGGGAGCGCGGTGGCCGGAGTCACACTCGCGCGGCGAGAAGACCCGGCGGCGCGGCGGTCCTCCCGTGGCGTCGAGCTTGGCCCTGGGCGGCTGGGCGCGGCTCTGCTCCTCTCCTGCCTGGCGCAGTCCAGGTGCCTATCCAGTGAAGCATGATGGCGAACCGGCCGGATTGGCTTCCAGAGAGGTGAGTGACTCACTTCTCCCTCCTCTACATGGTGTGCTTCTAGGATTGATGCATTAGTATTTAGTTTGTCCTTCTTGTTCATCTGTGAGCCTCTTCATATGTAGGATGGATGAAAACTCTAGCTTCAGCTTAGAAATTTGGATTGTTCGTCCCCGTTGTCGTGATGGTGGGTGGTTTTCGTTGGACAAAGTCATGGATGCTGATGTCACTAACTTGAGAGACTTGGTTGATGGTGTTGTGGACAAATATCCTTGTGATTGTGGTGACATAGTCAAACTCTTTTATTTCTATATGGATAGTAAGGTGAACATTGAAGTATGCAGTGACCATGATTTAGTTGATATGTTTGAAAAACATAAGGCATCCAAGTGTTGTTTGTTGATTCTATCTTATCATAATCGTAGTGTTGAACCCCCTGAGATTCCTGGTTGGGATTATAGTACAACTGTTCCTTCTGTTCAACCCCCAATGACCCCTTAAGTTGCTTGTCCAAGCTTAGCAGAACCAAGCCATGCCACACACACTGAACATGAAGAACCTGACTTGTTAGCAAACCCAAACCCAATGAATGACTTTGTTGGTATTGATGAGGAAGGGTTATACATTGACCTTGGTCCACGACATCCCCTACCCCCTCCTAATTCTCAGTGTCAAGATGGCAGTAAGGATGAGTTTGTTGGGTCTGATGCATGCTCTGAATCTGATTATGATTCCATGTCTGATGATGATGATAGTGAAGTAGATGACATAGATGACATTGTTAAAGATAGAGAGCCTGAACTTATGCCTGATGTTGATTATGACAAGAACGACCCTCTTAAGATAGAGGGAACTATGTACCCAAATATGGATGCTTTTAAGATTGCATTAGCTTCTCATGCTGTGAAATATGAGTTCAACTATGACACTGAAAAGAGTGATCCAGTAAGGTATAGGGTCAGATGCTCATTCAAAAGTGAGGGCTGTAGGTGGAGGATTCATGCTGCAACTTTGCCGGATGGTGTTAGAGTTAAGGTAATAAGTAATTATACTATCTATTCATTGTATTTTTGGACTGTTTTGGACTAACAGAGTGTATTTTCGGACTGTTTTGCAGGTGAAGAGCAACCCAGATCATCATAATAATTTGTTTTGTTAGAGCACTAGAAGGTCTGAAATTTGTGTTGGGGTAACACAATTTTGGGTATGTGAGAAGGTGGTTGATTAGCTTAAGCAAGATGGTACTCTAGGTGCTTCAGAACTACAAAGGAGATTGAAGGATGCATACAAAATTGAAGTGTCTTACAGGAGGGTGTACGAAGGTAAAATCTTGCCATGGATCAGCTTTATGGGCCTTGGGACAAAAGTTTTCATTACTTGTACAGATTTAAGGCTCAGATAGAGGAAACTAGTCCTGGATCATTTGTTGTCATGATCACCACACTGTGAAGGAAAACAAGATTTAATAGGTTATTCTTTGCCTTGAAAGCATGTGTCAATGGTTTTCTTAGAGGTTGCAGACCATATCTTGTTGTGGACAATACATTTTTGACTGGTAGGTTCATGGGACGGCTGTGTGTTGCTTGTGCAGTAGATGGACATAATTGGATGTATCCAGTAGCTATAGGTGTAATTGACTCCGAAACAAATGGCAAGTGGGAATGATTCATGGAGAGATTGAAGGAAGCAATAAGCACTCTAGAAGGGATGACATTTAGCACAGATTGTGGTGTAGTAGTGATGTATGGGGTTAGCACAATTTTTCCATTTGCTGAACATAGAGAGTGTATGTGGCACCTAGTACAGAATTTCAAGAAAAGGTATAGTGGTAAGGTTTTTCAAGATCACTTGTGGGCTTCTTCATACTCATGGAGCCCATATATGTTTGAGAAGAATTATCAAGCATGGTTGAAGTCAAACCAAAGGCAATGAAATATCTGCAACAAGAACACAAGAAACTTTGGACTAGGAGCCAGTTTGGGATACTATCTAAAGTGGATTATGTGACTAGTAATTGGCTGAGTCATTTAATAATTGGATAAAGGGTGACAAGGTGAAGAACCTGGATGACTTGATGGACACCTTTATGTAGAAGCTATTGATCAAGCGAAATCAAAGGAAGAAGGTAGCCAAACAGTTTCAAGGAAAGATTCTACCTCATATTATGCAGAAGCTAAGGGAAGATAGTTACAATCTTGACATTGAAATGATCACAGCCTCTCCTGAAGGTGTAGCAGAAGTTTGTGCTAAGGGGGTATTGGTTTTAGGTTTGTGGTTAGTTTACCTAACCGAACCTGTTCAGGTAGGGCTGGGCAAGGATCAGGAATCCCCTGCAAACATGCTATTGCATACATCACTTCAATTCCTGGTGCAAAACTAGAAGACCATGTGGATGACTACTTCTCTATCAACAGATTTAGAGTTGCATATGAAGGTTCTATTCCCAGTATTCCTAACAAGACCATGTGGCCCGAAGCAACTCATGGCTTCTTCATGCGCACTCCCTTGCTTAAGTCCACTGGAGGTAGGAGAAAGAACAGGATGAAATCGGCTGCTGAGGGGGGCAGCAGCAAGAAGAAGGGAAAGTCACATGAGTGCTCGATTTGTCATACCTTTGGACATCACTGGTACACATGTAAGAATGGAAATCCAAAAGATATAGCTGCCATGGAGGCTGAGACGTAATCTTAATTGCATTAATTTACATGTACAACAAAGTTGATTAACTTATATTTTTGCTGTCAAATTACCTCATTTTGCTTGTTAAATTAGTAAGTTGAACTGATACTTGGTATAAATTTTTTTTACCTTTAAGCTTTTATGAATTATCACTGTATCAGGACACTAGAAATTTGTATTAGGTGATGTACCTGTCCATTCGTATCTTTTTCTCCTTTTTGAAATATGGTTTGAAATATGCAGGGGTCCTCCAAAGAAAAAGCAAAAGAAGCAAGCAACAAGCTGCAGTACACGCTCCATCCCAGATGGTATTCCCACACAATGAGGCAGTGGACAAAGCTACACACAAGAAAGGGAAGAGAAAATCATCTTCTACTTCAACTGCCAAGAAAAGCAAGGGGTCAACTACCACAACTTCTACTACTGTTAGTACATCTAGCAGGTAAGTACTTGTCAATTTTTAAATATAATCTTGTCATACATGACTTGTCATACATTGCTGTTTATGACTTATAAAACTAATATGCAGAGCTGTCTTTGGTTCCAATGAACCTATGGCTATGCCAATGTTATCCTAAATGCTAAACGGTAAACAGCCGGTCACCCTTCGTTTAGTGTTTAGACGGTTTAAACGGTGTTTAGACGGAATTGAACTATCTAAACAGTTTTATACGTTATCATTAAATTATTCATAATCATGCTCATAAATGATCAAATACCTTAAGAAGTACACATGATTATACGTACAAAAGAGCAACTACATATATTCATGCACGCAAACAAACTTAAATATAAATATTTATCTAGAAAAAACGTAAGTATATATATATAGATATATATAATATATATATTAGTAGGAATGCAAGTGGGATTGACAGTGTTCACCTAAACAGTGTGTTAAATGGCTGTTTAACCCATATAATAGCATTTAATTCTGTTTCGTTTAGTCCGTTTAGCCTGTTTAATCCAATTTTTCTGACCGTTTAAACCCGTTTCCGTTTAATGAAACGTTTGCAGCCTAAAACAAAACAGTTGATCACTACCGTTTAAACACCATTTAAACGGCCGTTTAGGACCGTTTAGGCGAACACTATGCAAGTATCAACTTCTACAACCTTAGGACCAGTTCACACAAAGCCATTGGAGACCGTGTTGCCTCAGTCTACACCAAAGAAGAAGATGGCGGTTAAGAAGAAACTTGCACCAAAGAAGCTTCAGATTCCAGCAGCCAGCACAACCAGCCTAGACAACCCTTCTTTGCAGTGATGTGTGTCTGTATCGATGTTCTTTTGCTGATGTAATGCATCAAAAACAAGTATTGTTTTCTAATATTTTGCTATGCTATGAACAGAACGTGTTGCTATGTCATGACCAGAACCTGTTGCTGTTATGTGATGAATGGATCTGAACCTATTAGATATTATGCTCTTGGATATTATGAGATGAATTTGAAACAAGTGGGTATCTGTAATGTTGATTATTATGTGATGAATGGATCTAAACCTATTGGATATTATGCTCCTGGATATTATGAGATGAATTTGAAACAAGTGGGTATCTGTAATGTTGATTATTACGTGATGAGTAGATTTGAAACAAAGTGATGTACTTGTTATGTTGGTTATTTTGTCAAGAATTAATTTTAAAACAAGTGAGGTGTTTTTTGTTTTTGGTCTAAATAAAAAATGATAATAGTGAGTCTGCTCTTGTGATTTTGAGAAATGCATGGGTGGCATACGGGTAAAAGAAAGGTCATGTTGTGATTTTGAAAATTAGGTGGTGCATAGGTAAAAGAAAGGTGAGTATCCTGCTCATGGTTGGAGGGGTAAAATGGTCATTTCCGCTATCCATTTAACACCGTTACTTGCAAAATTGGACGGAATGGCATAGAGGGTAAAAAAGTTTAGGACGATGGCACACAGGGGCGAGCAACTTTTTTAATGGCACACAAGTCGGCGCCATCTTTTTAATGACATATAGGTATAAACCCTTGGGTGGTATGTATACACGATGTATGCTAACCGATGAACAGACATTTCATAGCAGTCTTTTAATTTTTATTTTTGTCGTCTAAGTGCCCCGGCCGGCTAAGTTTTAAAACCTAAAATTCCAACATCGATCAGACGAGCAGCTCAACATTTTGGATCAGCCATATTTAGAGCAATTTCTATAATTGCTTGCTGGCCGGTGTATTTGGAATTTTGGATTCACCGAAAATCTATCGTTTTGATAGTGAATGTCTGTCCTTTGCAAGGTGAAAGCAATCTTTTGAAGAGGAATTTGCTCTGATCTTGCACAGAGCTAAACCGTCCCTCAAAATGGAGTTATAACAGTGCTTTTGAATGCTCAATAAGCTAGCACCACTAGGGGTGCTAATATGTCATGGTCCTAATGCATTTTTCACAATCTTGCAAAGCCCTATTACTTTATAGATCAAAATTGTATAATAATATGATCCGGCTCTTATTTGACCCGATCCTTAAATTTGCTAGTCTAAATTAAAATGTTTTACCAATTAAAATGTTTTACCACCCCTGTTGGGCATACATCCCAAGTACATACATGGAAGAATACGGACTCATACCATAAATCTATGTAATCCAACTAGGACTCCTACCTTGTAAACCGACCAGGCACCCGCCCCCTGAACTATATAAACGAGGGTCAGGAACATAGGAGCACAAACAACACCTAAGCGCAGGGCGCCACATACGATACTCCAAATAGAACGTAGGACTCGCCACTCTGGCGGCCCAAACATGTATAAATCTGTGTCCGGTATCCTCGCTTTAACCTTTGAGTTCCTGATCTGACGATCCCCACCGCACAATCTACCACCTAGGGTACCCATTTGGTATAAGAAAAACTTGTACGAGATGAATATGATTTCTGAGAAAGTGTGATTGATTACATTTCATTGGGCTAGCTTCAATCGATCGCATGTCCACAGGGGTTCCTATATGGCTACCGGAAGGTGGATAAGTATTGCAACTTTCAGCCCATCAAAGCCCATCTAAATGTGATGTGTATTAATTTTCAACCATCCTACCTCATATCTATACTACAAGGAGAGAAGACAATTGAAAACTTTTCTCACCCAATTCGGGCCCGCCATACCCCTCACGCCAGACCCACCCGTAAGGTTGCATGATAACAAAAAAGATGGAATGACCATAAAAATCGCAATTTGAGGAGCGTTTCTACAAACAACGAATTGTTTTTCTCACCCACCCCGTATCTACCCACCCTTCATACATGTCGGGCCCACCATGTGTGGCCCACCTTTATTTTTCCCAAACCAGCAGGTTTCACCATGCCCGCCCTCACCTTCACCGCGAGGCGCACCACGCCGCGCTGCCGCCGCCGCGCGGGGAGGGGCGCCGGAGGTAAGGATGCGCCAGCGAGGCCGCTGTATACGCGCGGGGAGGGGTGGCTGAGGTAGGGATGTGCCGGCGAGAATTCAGCCTACCGCGCGGCCCGGACGCCATGGCCGGCATCTCAGGCGTCGAGGCCGGTCGCCGCCGTGGGTGCCGCTGCCGGTTGCCACCAGCATCGCGACCCACAGAGGTGCACCGCCATTGCATCCCCTTCCCCGCTGCCGTCATGGCGAGGTTGCTCTTCAAAGTCACGTCGGCGGCCTCGGGCTTCCTTAGGCAACGACGGGGGATGAGGCGGGCGCCCTGAGGCCCACCCACCCGCGCGCACCATGCCACGACATCGCCTTCACCGCGCAAGGCGTGACGTGCGCTGCTGCATCGCAGGAGAGCAAGGACGGAGGTCGGGGCTGCCATGGGTTATGGCCCGTCCAAGAGGACAGGGCCGAGTACAGTGCGGTGTATCTCGGCTGAGTTCAGTGACGGCCGGGGAGCTGCTTCGCCTCCTCGCTGCCGCTCCCATCAGCACGAGAGAGCTTGTGGTCGCGTCGCCGCTCGCTGGCTGCCTCCACAACCCCTCCTCCTGCAGCCACTCCCCGCCTCCGCATACTCCGATGGCGCCCTCCGCACCTGCGGCTCCTCTGCCAGCCCCGTGGGCGTAGCGTCAGAACTGTCACTACCGTTCGATGAGTAGTACTAGTCTACTACCAGAGTTGGTAGCTCTGGCCGCATAGCTCAGTTGTCCAGTTTGACCTCCGCATGTGCACGGCGGGAGCAACGGCCTGTTCTCTGGCGGTGCCCAGCCATCCGGCTTGACCTTCACGTCATGTACGGTGGCCGCGACCTGCTCGTTCTCAGGTGCGCACCTACCAATGTTGATTGTTTCCATATTTCACCCATTCGTTTCACTCTATCCCAACGTCCTGTGTCGTACTGCCATTGATGATTTGCTTATGTGAACTCCTGTGATGACTGATGAACTGATGATGGAACAACACATTTTAATTACTGAATCCAAATCTGATGAGAGAAAGGAACGAGTAGTCTAAAGTATGCAGCAATGAACAAGCGGAAGAGCAGGAGCCATGTATGTTGCTGATTGACACTGGTGTTGTTCCTAATCGTTTAGCCTAGCACCATCCCTACTTCGCTAGCTCACAAAAATCAGGTAAAATAATTACAATTTCATGGTTTAGTTACAATTCAATAAGCTTAGCGCTATCTAAAGTTTCAAACCTACCCATCAGCTATATGGGTGCTATATGGGTATTGTACTATTTCCTTATAAAATGTAATCAAATATTTTTAATTGCAACTAAACTCAAATTAAACTCATATGCAATGCAGGTGGCGTTTCTTAAGCTCGTATTGGGAACTCTATGTTTGGGAACTTCTATATTTCAATTAGTCATGGGAATTACGTTTCTTCGATGGTTTTGACTGCACCTTTAATGAATGAATTATCTCTTAGAGTTGTCAGTGATTATATTGAGTTTTGAAACATTTGATGTTTAAAAGCTTTACTCTGGTCTTGACAAGTTTACCATGAAAAGGCCATAGTAACTAATTATATTTTGTAATTTCATTTCACTAATAATTTTCATATTTTGACAAATCTGCCTCCAATTGTGTGAAGACAAATTATTCAGACTTAATAGTACTTGTACAGTTGTATTGTTATCTCCATGGCTCCCATCTGGAGGAACTAGACTACTATGACATTATTATTTGTATATTGGACTGATAGAATGTATGATTTTTTATCTGAGCTCATTTTGTAGGACAATCATCTACAACAATATCCACATTACTAACTTCATTTGTATATTTGCTATGATTTCTTTCATAAATGCCCAATTGACAAAGATCACAAGTACCTTGCAAAGCAAACCTAATATATTAATTACTAATTGCAATTTCACTTTTATGAGTGAAAGAGGATGACCCTAACATCTACTCTCAACACACACCAAGGAAAAGAAGCACAGTCCGGAAGGATATGCAAAATGAGTTGCCACTGCAATCAAGTGGCCGTATTGGTGGAGAAAACCATATGGTCCTCTTGATGTTCAAATGCTTCTCGTGCTAATGGAATAAATATGTTCGTAGCTGATAAACTGAACCATTTTTTAACAGTTTCATCATTTTTAGGTTATTTCTTTCAAAATAAATTAATGGCAGTTTCAGGAGTCCATTATTTGTTCAAATGCTTCTCGTGCTAATGGAATAAATATGTTCGTAGCAGATAAACTGAACCATTTTTTAACAGTTTCATCATTTTTAGGTTATTTCTTTCAAAATAAATTAATGGCAGTTCCAGGAGTTCATTATTTTGAAACATTGCACTTATAATCTGATGTACGCAGTTGACTTTGTTATGAATGAGGTTTGTGCATTCCGAAGTATTATTGTCAACTAGAACAATTCGGCGCGCGATGCGCGCCCTATTCAAAGTGCACTCCATCGTAATCAAAATCAACAAAACTGCAAATATCTAAATGATAAACTGTAAATACAAGTGATTTTGCAGGCTATTTCACCTGTGTTCAATAAACAGGAAGACCTCTACAATCACAGCTGCCAATTGATAGTAACCTTTCTCAATACCTATTTTAGCTGACCTAAACTTTGTTTACTCTTAATAAAAAGAACAGACAAACCATAATTCCACCAAGACAACACATAGAGTTTGTTACACCAAGAAAAACATGAGTTGAGAATAACCCTGGTTGCAGAACAAATGACAGACTGGCGAGATGTTATGCAACCCGGCACCATCGAGAATGAATGTACTCACGCTCTCTAAAACTACATAAAAGGAATTTCTGGTCACCCTTCTTCCTCGTCAAGTCGTCATCCTTCTTTTGATGGGAGATCTCAGGGTCGACGGTGTGCTGCGTGCAGCCCTGGGGACCATAGTGCTCTGAGCTCCTCCGAACCATCTTCCTTTTTCCAGCACAGCGCGCTGTAATGGACTTGGCACACCCAACAGAACATGCGGTTGTTTCCGACCTTGACACAACAGAAACAACACGGGTTTTTCAGCTACCAACATCGCAGTCTACAATTTTAAAGTTTCCTAAGATGATGCGACATGTTTATAACTTTCCAACTTGGTATTTACCAGAAAACCTACCGCTCGTCTAGAAATATGTTCAGGTAACTAACTGAATAATTATGCATGTTGCTGAAACAGTCACAAAAAAACAAGTTTGGAAATATCCAGCCTGGTTTATACCCTCAATTGTAAGCTTGATGGCAATGTAAAGGCCTACTGCCTTGATGCACATTACCTAAAAAAGGCAATGAAGCAGTCTGTGAAACGCAAAACAAAGTTGGTATTGAAGGTGTATGCCAATGAACGTCATTTACCGTCAAAGATCCTATCACCGAGCAAATGCCGACATAAACCACTGTATTATTCTGGCTATAGCAGGGTGCACAGTGCAGCATCAAGATCAGTGAGATTGAGGCTGCATAACAAAGAAGGGCTGCAAAAAGGAGGGATAGACATTACGCAGTTACGTGAAAACCCAACAGGTCAATTTTGGTGACTGGTGATTATAGGGTTGATGTGAAGGGCAACATATTATCCCATACATAATGCATCTGTTGAACCTTTCCATTTGGCTATTGAGTTTCTTTTACAAAATCTTGGTTGTATGTATTCCGCTACAAAATTTAGATAAAATCATATGAAATAATCCAAACAGGTATAACTCGACAGAAATCTTTTATTTGGATCTGTAAACATACATATAGATTTGTTTCGGTTTAAGTGTACTTTGTACCAAGTTAGTGTATAATACAAATTATTTATGATCAGAGGGAATACCAGGTTGTGTTGCCAAGTGCTAGATCTGCTCCATAGAGCTTGACATCTCTTCTTCAGGCGCATGGAGGATGATTACAGTTGACCCGACTATACAGAGCACACACCTCAAACACACATCCGCTGCAGCTTCTCGTTTAGGATGAAATTGGCTAGAACAGCACTGCTCCACAAAGATCAACACACAGGTGCATAGATCAAAATTAACCATCTATGCCCTCCAGGCAGAGCACAACAAGGTCATTTAGAAATCATCACAATCCTACCTGACAATTATGCTGAGCGCACCAGGTGGGATTACCAGAACAGCTGGTGCAAACACGTAGGCCACAAAATTAGCAATCTCACCAACAACACTACAAAGCCAAGCATGTCAATTAGTTCCGTTATATCGTATGAAGAACGAGCTAACTAAAAGGATCAGGAACGTACTTGTGGATCCCAACCCACCACTATGGCACCAAGAGGTATCCATAGCCCCAACACCTGCAATTTCCACAACAAAAACAAATCTCGCATGATTGCAACGAACTGACCATGAAAATCAAGCGTGCCTGCATAAAATGGTACAAGAAGAGTAAAAAAGAGAACCAAGAATATCTAGATAAAGGTTTGTGCTGCCAGGGATGATAAAGTTCTGTGCTGTGAAAGAAGTAGAAGCATGAATATCTCTCCCTAGTAGAACCTTCAATGGAGAAAAAGCAACCGATTCTGGAATGAGCAACTGCTAGCTATTAAGTCTAGGCAAAGCACTCGTGACCAATGATCTTTATCACCAAATATTATTTCAGTGATCTTGACAGTGTAATCAAATATCATTTCAGAATGTCTATGTGGTGATCTTTATACTGTAAATAGATCTCTTTTTAGAATCTTTTCTAAATCAAGCAGGGTGTCACTCAGCTAACCAATAGAATGACATCCACTAAAGAAGCGAAGTGACTAAAGCGGGATAGAGAGGAATGGAAGTGAACCTAGGGTTAGTTGCAGGCCTTGTTGCCGTCGCTGATGAAGGGAAGGCCATGGATTGCTGCAGGCCTTGTTGTCGTCGCTGATGAAGGGAAGCCCATGGATCTTGTGTTGTCCCACGGCAGGGAAGGCGGACGCCTCCTCGCTGCCGTGCCCCCAAAAATTCGCAGATCTGGAAGGAAGGGATAATTAGAGGAAGAAAGGGAAAAGGGCGATGCGAAGTGGAGGAGATAGGGCAGTGAGAAGAGATTTGGTACCTTGAGGTGCTGCACCCTCCACACCGGCCGCACTCGCACAGTCGCACCAGAGTAGCGCAATGTTGGTCCAGGCAGTGTCGACGCCGTTGACCAAAGCCGCTCATGCGAGGATCAAGATCCAGAGCGCATGGAGTGGGAGCCAAAGCGCCGCCGCGGGCCGAGCTCCGGGGGGTCTCGCCATGGTCGCTCATGGGGGATCAACATCCAGGGCGTCGGGCGCGACCTGGAGTGGGAGCGAAGGCGTCGCCGCCACCAGAGCTCCGCGGATCCTGTCGCGGGAAGAGGGAGCGAGGAAGGGCGCGGCATAACCGCCGAGATTCGGGGGCCTCGGCGTGAGAGGAGGGTCAGGCGACGAGCGGGCGGGACGGTGGTGGCAAAGGAGACGGGGAGGAGGAAAGCAAGTGATAGGGGGCGGCAGGGGAGTGTGGAGGAGTGGTTAGGGTTGGGGGCTTGGGGCTGCGGCTCCCGGGGGCGGGGGGGGTATTAGTTGGCCGATGGGGTGGTGGGGGTTGTGTTCACAAAATGACTTAGGGGTCTATTGCAAAAAATAGATGCATATCGATTTTTCCTTCTCTTGGTGGAAATAAAGATTACTCTGAGGGTTTATTCGAAAACTAAATGGACGCAGTTACTGTACGGTGGGGATGTTCTGGAGTGTTTGACGATATGTAGAAAGTTGGAGGAGTTTTCTGCAAAACCAACACGCCTACGCTGGGGTTGACGTGTCGCGCAGCCAATGAGCCACCAATGCTTCAATTAATCTGGTGCCGAGAAAGGGATCGGGTCTTTCATATCTCCGACGAGGATGCGTTTTAGCAATATTTATTGCTCGACACAATTGGCCTTTTTAAAATTTACTAATTGGTAATTGGTAATTGATTGGTTCGATTTTTTATTATGCATGGTTTAAATATGCATATTTGTTATAATTATAAATTGTTAGAATTTTTATGAATATAATATTTATAGTTCACTGATCATTTGGAAAACACGTGCGTGTCGCATGTACATTTTACTAATTGATTACAAAATGTTGCAACATTTTCTTAAAAAATGTTGAATCAACATTCTTGAAAAAGTTGTTCCAACAACATTTATTTAGAGAGTACATGGAATCTAACATTTTTTTCAAACTAGTCCCTCCAAAATTTTTCTAGCATTTCAAACTAGCGGCTCGTGGTGTCCGCCCGACGGAGCGCCGGTGCGCGGGGCATGGGCACGACCTCAGCCGCCAACGAGCTGACGCACGGCCTTCAGGCTGCAGCCATGGCTAGACGGCCACGGCGCGCGGGCAAGGCGGACGCGGAGCTCGCGGGCTCCGGCGGCGGCGCGCAGGCAGAGCGGTTGCCGCGCGTGCGGGCACAGGGAGGAGAGAGGGGAGTCTAGGGTTAGATGGTGGGATCCAAAAATTATGAGTTGTTGCACGAATCTAAAAAATATGGGAAGTTATGAAAAAAATCAAAATATAGGATTTCCCAATGTCCGTCCGTGTGCTGGTGTTCGGCCCACCTTGGTATGAGCCTAATACTGTAATCGTGTCAACCGAGTTCGTGGCCCAAGGAACGATGGAGCCTACAGCACATATTTGCCACTCATCCTTTTCACATTTTGTTCTCGAGTTGACTATTGTTTTTTTTTTCTGTTATAATTGTTTTTTCCCAATAAGTTTATGAATCAACCCAGAAGGGTGCTCCGCCCGACAGAGCACCGGTGCGCGGGGGCGTAGGCGCGGCCTCAGCCGCCGACGAGCTCACGCGCGGCCTCAGGCCGCAGCCAGCCAGCAGCAGTGCATCACTTATTTGCTACTCACCCAGTTATTCTTTTCACATTTTGTTCTCGAGTTGCTTATTATTTTTTCTGTTATAATTGTTTTTTTCAATAATTTTATGAATCAACCGCAGTATATGCCATACTTTCCTTTAGAAAGGCACCTAGAAGGGTGCATCATATCCATTGCCTAGTGCCCACAATTTGGATGTGCAAGTTATCCAAATATACTAAAAATCTTTGGCCTATCGCAAACCATTAGAGAAGGATAGTACTCTTGTAGAGCACAGCAATGTGTTTCTCTCGTAGGATCTTATTACACAGGTGGAAATCTGCACAGCGTAAGCCGCCACACCCGAAAGCGCAATGTGTAGAGCGACAAGCCAGCGGATGCCAGAGAACGCAGCGAGTGATGCCTGACGGGCCACGGGCGGTCCCGACGATGTTGACACCTCCAGTTTTACTTGCTGACGTTCTGGTACTTGTACAATCTGGCACACAACATGTAGTACCCGAAGTTGACGGCCACCAGCACGGTGAGCAGCCAGTAGAGGTTCTCCAGCCTGGACGCGTTCATGTTGTCCGGCAGCCACGCCGTGGCGCGCCGGACGACGCCGATGAGGGCCGTGCTCAGGTAGAACCCGAGCGCGACGATCATGGCCACCATGCCCGTCGCGGTGTTCTTGAGCGACGGGGGGAACTCCTGGTAGTAGAGCGTCACCTGCCCGGGGAAGTGCAGAGCCTCGCCGAAGCCGGACAGCGCGAACGGCAGGAGCAGCCACAACGCCGACAGCGGCGACACCCACGCCGGGTCGCCCTCCTCGCCGTGCGCGCGCACGGTGGCCATGCGCCGCCGCTCGATGACGGCGGACGCGGCCATACTGACGACGGTGACGACGTGGCCGGCGCCGATGCGCTGCAGCGGCGTCGGGTCGTGCCGGGTGGCGCTGCGCCAGAGCGGGAGCAGCGCGCGGTCGAGGAGGCCGAGGGAGACGACGACGGCGATGAGGCAGCCGACGATCATGGAGCCCGCCGGGATGGTGAAGCGGCCGACGGCGCGGTCCATGACCAGCGCCTGCAGGATGGTGAAGTTGATCTGCACGCCGATGGCGACGCTGAGGAAGATGGCCGCGCTCCAGAGCGGCAGGATGCGGAGCACGGCCTTGAAGTCCTCCACCTGCTGCACCGTGCACACGCGCCACGGCCGGACCGCCACCGACCCGCCGTCCGCGGAGATGACGTCGCCGTCGGTGATCAGTGCGGCGCGGTTCAGGAAGCTGCGATCAGTTGTCGGTGATGTCATGGATGGGCCGGTGCCTATTTTACTGATAGAAAGTGACCGGAGAATTGACGATGCAAACGGTAGCACACCCACTGCAAGTCACAACTTTATTTTGACTACATATTGCAGTGTTGTCTAGTCTTACATCTTTTAACTGAAACTATTTTGATGCTAACAAGTCTGCCTGTGTCGTGGCTCGTGATGGGTGCACATCCGTAACGTGTCCTTGGTGAAACATCTTTGAGCTCGCAATCAATCGGAAGGCTTTGAAAGAAGCCTCACAGTTCGCACGTTACATCAATCTATGCAGCTACGCAACCTACTACTATGTTTTTCCACTAGAGCAAATCGTGTTGATCCGAAAACTATTAATTTGAAAGAACAGCAGACATGACAGGACGTGAGTAGCTCAGCTGACAGTCTCAGGACACCGATGTTCTTTTTTTGTTTGTTATAAAAATCCCGTCACAGAAGCTGCATTGATGTCGGAAAAAAGCCCACCAAGAAGCTATCCACCGTGTTGTCTATGGTTCGCTAGGTCACTTTTTTAAAAGTGTATAACACATTTTTAATAATAAGAAGAGAAAACTACATGAACACAACTTCAACAGAACGCCTGAAATGTAAAGTTACAGAACAGCAACGCCGTGAACGCAGCCGTCGGCCGCGGCAAATGCCCGACCAAGCTTTCGCCAATGCCACCAAAACCAACTCAGCACCCACAACCGCTCACAACCGGCGGAAAGACAAGGCAACGATGAGGAACAAATGTATAGATGGCCATTTAGCCCGTAGCATGGTGACTCGCCCAAAAGCACGGGATTTTGGCCCGGCCTAAGCACGACACGGCTCGTTAAGCACCATGCAAGAGCCAGCACGACCCTTAGACCGTGCCCGGGCGTGGGCTGCCACCCAACACGCCGGGCGGCCCGGCCCGACACGAAATAAACAGCTCGGCCCGTCAGATCGAGGCCCGCTTAACCTCCATCGATATATAAACAAACTCCAAACCCTAATTCCCTCCCCCCTTTCCACCCCGCAATCGCCCCCTCTCTCTCTCGCGCCAGCTGTTGTGGTGCCACCGCCACCTCTCTGGCTCTCTCCCATCCACGGCCGGCGAGGCGGTCCCCCGCGACCGTGATGCCGCCATCTCTCTTCCGCCACCGCCCCCCATTCTCACCGAAGCCGCAATAACATTTGCCCGGTGACAGAGACCACTTGCCCGGCCCCACGGCAAGTCGGCGCGCCAGCACGTACTCCACCACTCCCACTCCCACTCCTCTCCAGCGTGGAGCCGCGGAGGGCAGCAGTGTCACTTCCCCTTCTTGGCTCCTCCCATCCACGACAGGCGAGGCGGTCCCCCACGACTGGGATGCCGTCACCTCTCCTCTGTCGCCGTCCCCCATTCTCAACCTCTCGGCCATGGTCTCCCCGCTTGCGGAGACTGCAACGGTGAAGGCCGACGGCAAGTCTTCCCCTCTGCGGCTCCCCCCCTCCCATATCGTCAGCCGACGCCGGTGGGGCTCTGATCTCAGATCTATGACCTCCTCCTACGACGTGGTCTACGGGCCGCCCGGGGGCACGCGTAGTGTCGGGTTATTCCGGGCTAGCCCGGTACGAAACGACACGACGGGCTCGGGATTGGGTCGTCACCACAGCCCGTGGACGAGCATGACACGACACGGTAAAATTTAGTGTTGGGCTGCCTCGGCCCGTAGTTGAGTGAGCCACCTCGGGCCTGGGCTAGGGCCGGGCTGAGCGGCCTGAATGGACATTAATAAACAAATGTAAACACATCTAAAGAGTTGTCAACCCGACCACCGAAGACGATCAAAGAGTGATCGAAGCAACAACCATCACCAGCGACGACACCAAAAGGCCCTTTGCATCAGCGGGCGGCGCCCGTGTACCACCATGGCCACCAGCACCACCGATGGCCGCCGAACACACCCACAAGTTGCGGTTGCTGCACTAGTGCCTTCGTGGGGGCACACCACTGGCCGGCTAGGCACCACGCCAAGGGTCGCGCCGCCAGGCCACCGCGGAGGGAGAGCGCCAGACCACCGACCAACAAGTACTTGTAGGAAGCTATGCCACCAGGGCCCCCACGGAGAACCACTAGGCACCATCGGAAGCTGTCACTACTATCTCAACCAAGGGAGATGACGCCACCGTGGCCGGCGACCCACCACCGGGCTAGGTCAACGCACCATGTCTGACACCTCCTGCGCCTAAATCGCAATGGGGGGACAAGATCCACGTCAGGAAGGGCCGGATCCGCACTAGGGAGGGCCGGAACCATGCCTGGAGGCACTGTCGTTGTCGAGAAAGAGAGGAGGAGAGGAGGGAACAGGTGGAGAAGAAGGAAGAGAGAGACGGTGATGGAGAGGAAGGGAACGTGACGACCGCCTTTGGGGGCTGCAGCCGGCTGCCACCACCGCAACACACCGACTGGGCAAACACCGACTGGGCAAGGCGGCAGCGCCCGTGAGGTGGCACGGGGACGGGGCTGGCGGGCAGCAGCGCGTCGCCCCCCGAGTCTCCCAGAGAGATGACGTGGGGGTCACTTACAAGTGGAATAGTATTGTTGAGATAATATTTTTCTATCCGCTTGATTGATCTCCTTAGGTCACTCACAATGCATACACTACACCATATATGTCGAAGACTCGATCACAACAAATCATGACCCAATGTAGATTTTGTATTCTGGAGTCTATTTAACCATTCAACCATATTTTCACAGATTTTTTTACTCACACTTTGTCAAATAGGCGACATGATGAGCATGCGGTCAGCCACACGGGATTTGTGACATGGCCTCATTTTACATGTAGATTGTGTCTAATTTAGACCTGGTTTCTATGTTTTGCATCTCTCTTCTCATTAAATTGCTTGCCATGCCACATAATGTCCACGTGACAATTAATATTTATAATTGATAGGGATAGTAGACTGGTGAAAATCTGCATTGGGGGTGCCTTTAGACGAGGGAAAATATGCTTGTTCCGTTGTGCTTGAGGTGCTTTCTCTTGATATGTAATAGTATAAATTTTGGCAGTCTTGCTGCTTAGACGGGCAAAAATATATATTTGATTTGAGTAGAGATGTGTTATTTTAAAGATTCGTTTTTAACCCGATGATCAGATACAACTCAATCCCAAAATGAGTATGGTTTGTTTCTGTGGTCCACGCGCAATTATCCCATGAGCTAGGTACACACTAGCTCTCTCGTGCAAAGGAAATGCAACACCTACTACACGCACAGTGCACCACGCACACCACCTCCAGGGCACCACCCACCTTGACGGCTGGACCATGCCTGCATGCCCTCACCTATACTAATATCAGTAATGCGACTTTTAGTTCGGGGGGTCGTCGGAATGTTTGGAACCGCTATTCTCTGTTTTTTTTTAGAAAAAGGTGCTGGAGAGTTCCAGCCGGTGCTTTAGAATAAAGTGCAAGACTAGAGAACCGGAGGATAGATGCTCGGCGATATTGTTCCGCTTGCCGGTTTTTCCATTTTCGCTTATTTTTTTGATTTTTCTATATACATTCATGAAGTATGTACCTAGATATATATTTATGCTAGATACATAACGAAATGATTATATCTACAAAAGCTATAAAATGGCAAGTAATTTGGAATGGAGAGTGTAGCAGTTATCTCAGCTTGTTCGGTTGGTGGTGGTGATGGTGGTCTTGGTTTGTTCCGAGAGAAAATCTTCTTGGCCGTTACAGGTCAGTTCTTTGGTGGTAGGTTTGTTACGAAAAGAAAAATACTGTTGGTTGTGGCTGATAAGCCAAGCGAACAGGGCGAGAAAAATTGGCGGGAGTTGCACCCAAAAGGCATAACCTAAACAGAACAACATTACTTAAATTATCTATCAACAAGGGCCTAATCTTCTCTAGAGCTTTAGTATTTATAATGCATATCCGCAGCAATTGTGGTGGATTGGTGGTGTTCGCCCTCGTCATCAGTAATCAGGGCGGGTGGCTCAGTTTCCGGAATGTACGATCAACGACTATTGTTATTGGCGATGTCGCCATGTATGGTCTATACATAGCAATCTTTAGTTGATATCACTAGTACATTGCAATATTTTCCAAAAGCAAATGCTAATACTTGGCATTGTCACTACTCGGAAAACCGAACTTTGCCGTGTGTGAAAATGTTTGCCGTGTGTTTTCTATCGGGCGCACGGCAAAGAGCTTCTTTGCCATGTGTTTCATATAAGGCGCGCGGCAAAGAGAATACACACCGGAAAAAATGGTTTGCCGTGCGTTTTTTTGGACGCACGACAAACCCTTGAGTACGGAAAACTTCTTTTCCCGAACGTCCGTTGCCCCTTTTGACACCGACGTTAGCACAGGGGGGAGCCAAATTTTTTTCTCTTTGCCGTGCGTCTTAAAAAAACGCACGGCAAAGTATTTTCCTCAATTTATGTCCCCTAAGTCCCAAATTTAATTGCCCCTAAAAAAATTCTTCTCAACTAAATAAATTTTGTTTTGATTTGCTATATTTAACTAACTAATTTTATTTCTAGCAATTGTTTGGAAAATGTATTTGTGGTGGACAAATATAAAAAAGTCAAGAATTCATTTTTTCTTGAAACTTTGCCGTGCGCCTACACAAAACACACGGCAAACATGAAACTTTGTCGTGCGCCTTAGCAAACGCACGGCAAAGTTTCAAATTTGTTTTGAATTCTTGGCTTCTTTATATTTTTTCACTACAAATACATTACTTTCTAATATATATTTCAATTTGGTACCCATCTCGATCATTTTGCTATTTTTAACGAATTTATTTCATCGAAAGGATTTTTTTCGAATAAGTCAATTTTGAACTACAAGTGCATAAAATTATAGAGTGAAGTTCGTGGAAAAATGATATTTGTGTAATTGAGTCCATTTTAAGACCTTATCCATGAACTTTGTTGAATTTTTGAACATTTTATTCGCAAGACACGAAAATCTACGTGATTAGGAAATGTTTTTTTTAATTCTATAAAATGCAAACGAAGTTCGAAAATTATGAGATCTGTCGAGACCTCATGATATACTATGGGAAGGCTGTGAAAAATAGTAGAGAAAATTTTTTAACATTTTTCACACATAGTGTTTAGAAAACGAGACATCTCACGAGAAGTTATAGATTGTTTAGAGTTATTTCATTGGGTTTGTAGTCTTAGTAAAGTTCATAATGGGCTTTTCACTTCAAAACTTTTTATTAGTAAAGCTCATAATAGGCTTTTCACTAGATAATATAAGTTGTTGTATGTAAAAATTTTGGTGTTTTTTCGAAGTCAATTGATAATTTTAAGAGTTTTCTTAGTAAAATTTATTTTATAAAAAAATCTTTGCCATGCGTTTTTTGAAAAAAAAAACTCACGGCAAAAGAGTGCCTTTGTCATGCGTTTTTGAAAAAACGCACGGCAAACAAAAGTCTGCCCGCGCCCCCCTCTACCGAGATGGCCCATCTGCATCCGACGGCCCATCACTTACCCGCCGGCCCAAATAAATGAGCCTCATCTACCGGTCGTCGGATGGGATCCGACGACCAAAATGCGTTCAGCCGCACCCCCCCTCCGTATATAAGCCTACTCCAACCCTAACCCCCTCCCTCACCCCCGGCACCCCCCTCTCTCCCTCGGCTACGGCCGCGCGCGCCGGCCCGATCCAGGGGCGGATGCGGCGTCCGGCGGCGCCTCCCCCTCCACCTAACCGGCGCACCTCCCTCTCCTCCTACCCCGGCCACCTCTCCCTCTCCTCTGGACGACGCACCACAACCGGCGGCGAGCCCACCACCAGACAACTCACGACGCCACGGCGGCCCCCTCACTCTCCTCCTCTAGATCCGGTCGGCGAGCAGCGGCTTCACCTCGTCGCCCCTGCCGGCCTCCTCGTCATCAACGCCCCTCCCTCGCCCGCCCCCTCCGCATCGGCTCCGCCGCCGGCCATCGGCTCCCGGATCCGCCCGCCGCCGTTGCGCCCGGCCGCCCCCATCGCCAACGGCGCCCCCGGCCGCGCCCGCGCCCACTACCGACATTGTAAGCCCCTCGCCCCCTCTTGCTCCCGCTGATTTGCATTTTGTATTGACTTGTAAATTATTCACTTTCTAACAAAGCACCCTTAAAATTGTATTTGACTTTCTTATTAAATGAATGGAAAGAGTAGTAAATTTAAGGGACTAATGTAGTACCCAGGATTTTGATACATAGAGATTAGAGTATGATATTGTTTATTTGTCATCATATATTACCATAACTCTTAATATAGGCTAAGCTTGATTCCCTCCAACGTTCTCAGAGGTATAAGTCACTCCACTTTTTTTTTGTCCATGTAAACATGGTTGACTACATTACCAGCCACACATATTGCGAGATAAATGTTTCTAAAAAAAGAATCAGGAACAAATGATAGTATTTTGCATTGCATTCTTTAGTATGTATTAAGTAGATCGTGTGAAATTATTACTTGACATTGCGACATGGTTGTGTTTGTTCCAAAGGCACATGCTTGGTGAGGAGACCTTGGACCACCGAGCATAAAGGAACTGCAGCAACTGGGAAAAAAAACTTGAATATGCATTGTCACAGGCTCGACAGCGGAAGGTCACTATGTCTACTAATACCCTAAGTCCCTAACTTGTCTTACAGTGATGTATATGTTTAATTGGCTGTATCAACAGGATGATACAGAAATTGCCCAACAAAGGAGGAATTAATTAGTCTAATTTTACTACTACAAGTACAAGCAGTACTATATATAACATATATAGTAACTACAGCATCCTTAAGAATCACAGCTGAATATCCTTTATATTTATTTCAGACTCAAATGATGATGGAACAGGTGGATGAGCTCTGCCGAAAGGTATGTCGATCCAGCCTCTTCTAAAACCCTCTTTGGTTGTCATATTCGGTAGATCAATATATTATACTATATATATTTAAAGTGACAAGCAATCGTGTGATTTTTCAGAAACCAAAATAATTTATACATCTTTTCTTGAAGGAGGTGACAAGACTGATTGTTTTGCATAATTTACTTGTTGCAATTTTGTATGCACTGTGTGTTTATAGTCATGCTCAAAAAAGAAATTGCCTTTGTCTTTGTTTCACAAGCTGCAGATTTGTAAGATTGCCAGTTTTCAAGTAGATGACATGCTAATTGACATCATTGCAATCCAGAAATGTCGTTAGAATTGTCCTACTTATTTGCACATGGGTTATCAGATCATCATTATTTACACTTTGCAGCAACAAGCACGACCTAGTTTGCACAGTACAGATTACATTGCATCTACTAGAATTTCTATTTTGCAGTACCAGTTGATTATTGAGAGTTTTTCTTAGTAAAGTTTCTCATGATTGTTCACCTTTCATCTTCCCTTCTGAACTGCACGCAGGAACGCCAACTTGGGGAGCTTAACAAGCAACTGAAAAACAATGGACACTTGGTCCTTGTTGTTAATTAAATTGATCATTCGCGGACAGCAGCATGAGGCCGGGGAGGCCCTTGTATTTTCTTTTTATTTTCTATGTTTTACTTTGCCGTGCGTTTTTTTCGACGGCACACGGCAAGGTAGGGATTGCCGTGCGTTTTAGCCTATGGCGCACGGCAAAGGCTAGGGATTGCCGTGCGTTTTAGCCTATGACGCACAGCAAAGGCTAGGGATTGCCGTGCGTTTTTTGTCGGCGCACGGCAAAGGCCGTAACGCGCTGTTTGACTCCGGTGCCGTCAGTTGCTTTTTTTTTCCGTGCGCCTCCCTGTGACGCACGACAAACATAGTTCACCGTGCGTTGTCAGACGAAGCGCGCGACAATGGGAGTTTACCATGCAAAATTGTACCGTGTGCTCTTTGCCGTGCGCCCCGACGAAAAACGCACGACAAAGTCTTTGCCGTGCGTGTTTTCGTGCGGCAAACCCTGTGTTTCTCGTAGTGTTGGTGTCATGTGGCTTGTCGTGATTATTCTTCCGTATGTCTGAAATTTTATCGGCTGCCATAAGATAGCTTCACCCAGAAATGTTCTAACCTAGTTTTGGGAGATCATTAGTTTTGTAATTCGCTTCTGCCCTCTGGAGATATATCAGCAAATTAAAGCCGTGCCCATCGACGTGGTACCACAAAATCACTTCTTGTGGTCACTGTAACTGGTACATTATATTTTTTCTGACATTTAAGGTGCCGTCTGTCTTACTGCTTACATGCATGTTCGACTGATTATTTTTATTTTATTTTTTTATTTATGACAATGGAGAAGCCCAGACATGTGCAACTAAGCTACAAGTATACTCCCTCCGGTTTGGTAAAAGAAGACGTTTTGACAAGATTTGAGTTAAACATTGGGAATATAAATCATGAATAACTTTTAAGTTGTTGAGTTTGAAAATGTGAAAACTACGTGAGTAGATTTGTCTTGTAAAATATTTTCATAAAAGTATACATATGTTAGTTTTTAATTATTATTTTTGTAAAAATAGGAAGTCAAAGTTGCACTTTGGAGACCGTGTCGTTGTCCTAAATGTCTTCCTTTATCAAACCGGAGGGAGTACATATTTAGCCATCTACTCCATATTAAACTGAGTACTCCCTCCATCTTTTTTTAACTAATTTATTTGTCCTAAACGTCATATAGTTAAGAATAGATGTAGTATTTGCTAACGCCATTTGGCATTAATTAGGTGACTTGAAAACGAACAAGCTAAGGGAACTGCATTTAAAAACTAAATACCTCGGCACTGACTTAGGAGGCTTACCCTATTAGTTGTAAGGGCACTCCCAATGCTAGAAACTATCATAGTTTCAATATTTTTGGATTTCGTGTCAAGAAACTATCTTCAACAATGCAATTTTCTATCATAGCATTACAAGATCCACTTGTCTCTCTCACAACTGATCTTGATTTGCGTGAATACCTGGTTTTTTAGTTAGACTTGGAGTCTTATGTTTTCCCTCTCTTTTTTCATTAAATATAGCGTCACATCAGAAAAAGCTATAAATGATATGGTAATGAATAGACTTAGACTCCATGGGGAAGTGTAGGTTGAGAGTGCCGTATGACACAGCTGAATCTAGATTGGGATCCTATGCCGTCGGCCGCTGAGACTGCTGCGTGGGCTCGACAAGCACCAGGGCCCACATGCAGTGACAGCTGCAGAGGGCGTCAACTGCAGAGGATACGCTCGCGCTCAAGCTCTCGGGGTCAAATGGTGGCCAGGATACTTTTCCAGCAAGTACTGGAAGTTATCATGTATCAACAGGGACACGACCTCGTTTGCACTAATCACTACAGTCCCTTGCACTGAGCTCTGTCTACCCACCAAATCCATCACCATGTCTCTTGTGCAGCCTTTGGCATCATAGGGTCACAACTCACAACCTTGGTTAGCTAGTTTCCCACCATTTGGATAATGCATTGTTTCATTATTTTTCCAATGCTCTCGACCGTCTTAATTAAAGTATGTTATTTACTTAAAAAACTACTTTCTTCGTCCCACAAAGACCGTTCGTTAGAAATATTTAAGACATGCTAGTAGTTGTGACAAATGACCTTTTTGCCCCTAATTAATCATGCATTGGAACTTGAAAAGATGCATCAAATAAGCATTTAATTGACTCTTTGTGTTTCTCAATGTAATATTTTATTGGTACTTGGTGTTAGTTTAATGAAAATAACATTTAATACGAGCTAAAAGAACACTTTTTGTGGGACAAATTTTGAAAACTATATGAACAGTTTTTGCGGGACGGAGAGAGTATTAATTTTGAACGTTGTATTATATGTGTATATCTAAAACGGAGGCAGTATATCAACATGCGTGAGAAAATTCAGTAGATTGTGTTGATCACATTCATGCGGGCTCGTGGATTAATTGTGAGGAAGAGGTTGGTTCATCAGCACCTGCAACTCCACTAAATATAAATATATCTTTTTTGCTATTTTTGTAGAAGTGTAGTTTTAAGAAAAGGTAATCTAGATAAGGACGACGGTCAGGGCCGACCGCAAGGAGTGTTGCTTATTTACTTTTTTCTTTTATTACAAAGATCAACAATATAATTAGGCATATGTTTTTTAATGCAATTTCCTCCATGCAGTTTCGTTATGGCCTATTATTCATGTGGTTTGGGGCCCGTTTACCTCATTCTTAAAGTCTATCTAATCACGATCGTACATCTATCTCACTTGCCTGAGTTTCACGATCTTGACAGTCGTGTCTGCTAAAGGGTTCTTTTGCTAGAATTTCAAAAGTTCATAGTTACCCTATTGACCTACTATTATTGGTGCCGGGAAAGTCCGGAACTTAGTAAAAGTAGGCAGAGGATTATGCTCGTCCATCATTGAGCACGAACATGCCGTGTTGACGTCTCCTCGAGCATACATGCATGCCTCTCCTGCACGTGAAAAGGTAAGGCGAGATGCTTTTGCGCACTTATATTTGTCGTGTGTCAGAAATTTTCATTCCTATCAGCTTGTTCGTTTGGCTGGTGGCAGATGGCTGTTGCTGGTTTGTTCTGAGAGAGAAAGTACTGTTGGCTGGTGGCTGATAAGCCAAACGAACAGGACCTATGATTGGTTCTGACATTATCTGCATGTCTTCGCTTGTCAAATTAGCCACAAAGGTTGTCCTTCTTCTATTTATTATCTGAATTCATAAAGGAACTGCCGAATGTGGGTGACTTCTTTTTGGTGTTCTATAAACAAGCTGGTTTCGATGAAATTTGTGATAATGACTATCATCCATAACCTTTTAATTCTTTCGCAAAAAGGTGTATAACGACCTTTATTACATTTGAGTTTTAACCTTGAAAAAATCATATTTTATAGTATGCTACTTTCTGTAACAGAAGATTGTGTTTCAAATTATATACATTATTGAAGACCATATTATGGTCCATTTCGTGGTGGGAGGAGTGCACTTATTAAGTCCGCAACAAGACATACTGTTTGTTATAAGAGACTCTGTGGCACGAAACAGAGACAGCCTAACCAATTAACAATGCTATCGAGTTGTTTCCTTGCAATGGCGCTTCAATCAGCTAAAAAACTTTTCTATTCTTTAACGGTAATGCTAATGGACAGACGTCCGACAGGTGAGCAAACTATCGGACGCCATGTGGTTGCGCCTCATCCACAAGAAATACTCCATCATTATCTCTTCTTCACTTCTCTCTCCTGAGCAAACTCATCTCTTACGCAACCTCTCTTTGTTCTGTCCTCTCTCTGCTGCTGCACATGGACGGGGTAGCTCAGCATTCGCTGCTGCTCACCACCAGGGAGCCATGCCCAGGGAGCTGCTCCTGCATCGATGCTTGTTGTGCGAGCGTTGCTTAGTGCGGGAAGCCATGGGCAGGGGTTGCTCCGCGTGCGTGTGTGCGCGCCACTGCTTGCCATAGAGCGGTCACGGATGCAGGACCTCGTCGGCGGCATGGGTTGTCGCTCCCCGCGCCTAGGTGTGGCGGCTCGTTGGCGCACTTCCTCCGTAGGCCTCCACGGGTAGGGGCGCGGGCGCGCGACCGGCGGAGCGAGTCACCTCCATAGGCGGCGGTGGAGCAAGTGATGTTGGTCAACGCGTGGCGGCGGAACTCTAGACATCGACGGCGCGCGGCAAGTGTGTGTCTTCCTCCTCCGTGGCCGAGGGCGAGACTCCCCTACGACCGGACGGTGGGCCGCCGCTCTTGACACCCCCGGGGTGGGAGCTCGTCGGCGGGTGGTCGATCGCGTCTGCCGCTCCTCGCGCCGCGGAGGAGCTCCGAGCGGCATCCTTGACGAGTAGTAGGCAATGTTGCAACCGTGTGTTACACGTGTTTCAAATGTCTCGGCGGGATGTTACAAGTGTTTTGTGTGGATGTTGCAAAAGTAGATCTAGATGTTTTAATTTTGCGGATGTTGATCCCTCGACACAACATTTTTTATTCCCGATGTTGCAATTATTTGTTTTTGAATGTTGTGAATGTTGCAACTATTTTTTTTAACATATTTTTGATGTTGCAAACATTAATTTTTAGATGCTGCGGATGTTGAGTCTCGATGTTGCAGGCATGTTGGGTGTTGTGTCGAGGGGGAGAAGGGCCTTGATGTTGGATGTTACAACCATTAATTTTTGATGTTGCAAATGCTGAGTCTCGATGTTGCAGACATGTGTTGTCGGGTGTTACAAACATTAAATTTTAATGTTGCGAGTGTTGAGTTTTGATGTTGCGAACATATGATGTTGAGTTTTGTGTCGAGGAGGATGGGAGGAGGGCTCCTGATGGTGGATGTTGCACGCAACACGGTCGCAACATGGTCACAATATAGTCGCAACATGATCGCAACATGGGAGGAGGAGGGAGGAGGTCCGCTGATATTTTGATGTTGCGCGCAATCTGCTCGCAACATTGCTCGCAATGGCTCGCAACATGCTCGCAACATTTGCTCCATAACTTTGAATCGGACGGCTGAAGATTGATTCGATCCCCATCCGATGGTCACGGAGGTGTCCGATGCTAGCGCCCGGATCGGACGTCCGGGCGCTAGCAGCTCCGATTCTTTAATCACCATGCACGAACATGACTAGTCCAAGAGCACAATTTCCATACCTGAAGCTGTCGCTTGGAGCCAGCTGCTGGTCAGTCGTCTCACCGTTACCAGCAGATTTGTCGTCGCCGTCACCGCTCCGTCGTCGTCCGTGGTAGAACTTGAGCTCCGCTCCTGACGTCGCCACGTTGACGACGTTCCTCTTCCTGGTGGCGGCGACGGCCACCCTCGCGAGCCCAGTGAACGGGCTCCCCCGCACGGCGGGCCGGCGGTAGTACCGCGCGCCGGCGAGCAGCGCCGCGAACCCCACCACGCTGGCGGCGGCGGAGACGCCGAACCCGAGCGTCCACGATACCGTGTCCTGGACGTAGACGATCACCGTGGAGCCCAGCACGGAGGAGGCGTACAAGAAGATGAAGAACCAGTTGAAGAGCACGTCGCGGTCCGCCGCGGAGTCGAACTGGTCGGCGCCCATGGTCGCCTGGTTGAACCGCGACCCCGCCGCACTCAGGCACATCAGGAACACGCCGGCGTACAGCGCCGCCATCTGCCCAGCCGACGCCGGCTCGCAAGGCCCCGCCCCGCCACCCGGCTGGCACGGCGCCGGACGGAGGCCGCGCAGGCTCGCCGTCAGGGTGAAGACGACCAAGGACTGCGAGCGTGGGTACACGCGTTAATCAGTCAGCGAGTTCGTTAGTGAAACAGGCACGGTCGGCACTTACGAGGACGGAGAAGGCCATGGAGACGGCGACGACTGGGTAGCAGCCGAAGAAGGCGTCGGCGACGATGGCGCCGGCGACAGGGGCCAAGCTGAGGCAGCCGGAGACGATGTTGGAGATCTGGGCGGCGTCGACGCTCGGCACGTTGTACTGCTCGATCAGGTACACCACCAGGTTGCTCAACGCGCCGCTCGTCGCTACACCAAACCCCATCATCGCCACTGCGTGCACACAAGTATGACATATATACACACATGTAAATCAATTAACATTCCTCTCCCTGCATCTGCACTGCTGCAGCGCTCGGGCACACATAGATCTCGATTGCTCGATCGATCGAGAGTTGGAGACAGAGAAAGAGACCTCCGAGGAAAGGGAAGGTGATCCATCCACCCTTCCTCCTGGGATCGCTCTGCGGCTGCTGCAGGGACTCGTGATCCACGACGAGGCTACGGCGTGGTTCTGACCCGTTCGCTTCCATTATGCTGAAGAATCTGTCTGTCTTTCGCGTTGGACACTTGCACTGATGCATCACTTACTTATAAGCACGGGAGTAGAGTCTATTTCACAGTGACAGTCTAGGGAGTAGAGACTTCAGACGAGACGAGTGGTAAACGGTGGAGTTGGCCGTCCGCTTGGTCCTTTTTATATTATAATAAATTAAATTAAACAAAACTAAAGTGCCCGAGAGATCTTCAATTAATTGATTAGGTGAGCTCACTGATAGGCAGCATTATTTCTTTCTATCAGATCAAATCGTATTTTTTATCTAGTTTGGTAAGCCAAACTCCTCAAAAGTTGTGGGGTACTGGTACTTAATAATGCCATTCGCTAAATACAGAAGCTTACTTCTCACGTTAGATAATGTTTTTTTTGAAGCATTACACCGGACCTTTTACAAACTGTAAAAGGAAAATTACAAAGAAGTTCAAAACTCTTGTTCATCTTCCTCGAAGCCTTCAGAGATCCGTTCGTCACCGCCGCCGAACCCGCTTCCCGATCGTCGCCGGGCACCAGAGCCAATCTCCACAAGGTGGAGGCCGCAGAGGAGGGCTTACTCCTAGGCGAATCAGCCGAGTACACAGTCTCCCAGACGCATCGGCCAACTCCGATATCCACGACACATCATTCGATTCCACCGCCGGCAACCCGAGCAAAGCTCAGATTTTTACCAAAGAACACCTTTCTCGAGATTAACAGGGTCAACAACATCATCACCTGAAGAAGACGACGATGCGCCGGCCCTCGACTCCTGGACAGGTCTCCGCAACCTCTCTGTTGATGTCGGAGTAGATCGCCATCGGAGAATGGAAGAAGCTGGGAGAAATTATTCCTCTGCAACGCTGTCGCTTCCGTATCGCCGGCGTCGCCAGGAAAACCAAGCCGCAGAGCAGCCACGCTCCACCGGCAGAATCTAACTCCACTGCCGAGCATCGGCGGCGAGCAAACCCTAGACCTAGACAAACTCGATTGAGACTCAATCTACTAAAGGGATGAACCCCCTCTCCCCTTGCCGCCGGCTAGGAGGCCGGGGGACGAGGGGAGACGGGGGCGAAGGCAGGAGGTGGCGGAGGCTTCCGCCCGAGTCGCCCTCCAGGGCGACGCAGGGGACGGGGTCTTTTTTCCTTCGCAGTTTTTTTTTTGTTACTGATTTATGACCCACGTTAGATAATGCTAACCACAAAAATATACTCCCTCCGTCCCAAAATAAATGCAATTCTAAGACTTAGCATGCAAACCAATGGGAGGTGTAAAATGACCATATTGCCCATTGTCTTTTGTGAGAAAGATCTAGATATTTAGTTGTCTTTCGTGTGAGAAACTTCTAGACTAACTTGTCTTTTGTGGTTAGTTAGTCAAATTTACATTCTTTGTGGGACAATATTTGAAATCATAGAATTGCATTTATTTTGGGACGGAGGGAGTACCCACTGATGATTTTCTTTTGTTCCGGTCATATATGGGCCGAAAGATTCTATTGTATTTTGAAGTCATCTTTTCGACACAATAGGTTACAAGAATAGGATGTTGTTAAGTGTTCGTTCGTCTGTTGGAATCCAAACACACACACATATATTTATGTGCTATACTACACCTGTAGTATCCTATTCTACACCCAGGCAACCAGGCTACCCAACCGGCTGCCAGCCAGGCCAACCGGCCAACCCAACCCTCGTTCTGCGCCCGTTAACCGCAGCGCGCGCCCGACCCGCTAACCACCCCTAACCCAATCCCCCCCGAGCCACGAAACACAACCGGACAAACCCGATTCATTTGCACCCACCAGATCCCCTTTTCCCCGGGGATTTTACATATATACCATTATAACGGTTGCACTTTACACGAATATCACTCTTATAATGCGTCTTACAGATGTAACAGCCTTTAGTTGGATCTCTTACATTTTTACCACTTTATCCTACGTGGCGTGACATGTCAGCCTAGGATGCTTCAACACAGTCAGCAGCTGCACTGGAAATTACCTCCCTGCCCTTTTCTTTCAATGCACACATGAATAACCGAGCACACGAAAATAAGGGCATCTAAAAAATAACTGAGCACATGAAAATAACCAAGCAAACAAATAAAGTGGCATCTCATTACAAAGAAAAAAAGGACAAATCCATAACAGCTTGACGTTAATATGAAAATAAGGGCTAATTGTTTGCCATTACATAAGTCATAAAAGGGGCAAAGTAATGAATGTTTTTTTGCCCGATACATCTTATCTTGCCATAACATAGATTACATTCCATTCAAAAGACAAGTTCGTGGGCCAACCGCACAACACAAAAGTCACATCTCGGTGCACAAAAGATAGTTTTTGCCCAACTACACAAAAGCACAAGCGGACCCGCTTTCTTCATTTGCCCTTTCTTCCTTGCTTCTTTGTTGGAGATTTCTTCTTCACTTTAGTTGCTAGCATTTTCCTTCTTGGTGTCATTTTCTTCACTTGTTCAATTTGGAGTTCATCTTCTTGGAATAGTGCCCTGTTATGGTTAAACAAATTTAGTATATGTTCAATTAAACAATATGTGCACTTTGTTCAGTTTGGATGTCAATACCTTCTAGTTGGTGTTTCTGGGAGAACAACTTCTTGCCTCGCTGTTGTAATGTGAGGCATAAGTGCAAACTCATTCCTAGTAGCTTCCATTTCTTCCCTTGCTGCTACTTCTGCTAGTTCTCTTGCTGCTGCTGCCTTTAGCTCTAATTCTTCAGCTTCCCTCCTAGCTTTTGCTGCTGCTTCCCTTGCCAGTGCTCCTCTTGTCCTTGGAGTTGGTGCTTCATCAGCACCATCACCTTTCTTGGCCTTCTTTCTCCCAGCCTTTGGTGCCTTCTTTCTAGTATTTTTCCTACAAAAGTGTAAAGGGAGTTGATTAGGAATGAATGAATCCTAGCAATGAACTTGAATAAGTGAAAAAGTACCTTTTCTTTGTCCCAGTGAGTGAGCACCTCCAGCTGTTAGCCCTGTGACCATACTCTTTGCAGTTAGGAGACATGACTTGCCTTGTAGCCCTGCCCCCTTCTGTTGCTGATTTGATCCTATTTTTCCTCAATCTTCCACCAACCCCCTTTTGTGACTCCCCTGGTTCTTTCTTTTTAGGTTTTGGAGGCTCCACTTTGAAGCCCTTGTCAACCTTGGGCCATTGGTTCTTATCAGTAATACTAGGAATAATGCCTGCATAAGCTGCCTGAAACTTGGCCACCAAGTAGTAATTGTCAACAAAGGAACCCATGTCAGGTTGCCTTGTGCTGCATATCACAGTCAGTGCATGTGGGCATGGTTTGCCAGTCACTTGCCACTGCCTACAAGTGCAAATTTTTTGAGGTAAATATACCACATGTCTTCTAACTTCATCTTTGTACACCTCTGTTACCTCAGCTTCATTAGGATGGCCTTTGGAAATATGTAAGTGTCCTAACAGTTTAGAGGCAGCATTGAGTTGGTGGATGACAGCAGGCAAGATTCCATCAGCCAATGCTAAAGATATCTTCCTCCTTTTGGCAAACAACAACATTATCTTCTCTCTAATAGCATCTGCCATGCAATGCAAAGGCAGATCCTTGTGCTCTTTGATCCAAGAATTCCAAGACTCGGCCAAATTATTGTTTATGTAGTCACACTTGATGTCAGGTGAGAACTTACTTCTTGCCCAGAGAAAAGGATGATCTCTATCTAGCCAAGTCTGCATTCTCGGGGAAGCATGTAACACCCTATCGAAAAAAGCGGAACTTATGTTATGAGTATGCTCTAGCTGCAGGCCACATGTTCCTGGCATACACATCACCACTGAAGTGCTTCTTCATGTTTTCCATTAAATGCCTAAAACATTCCCTCCACTCTGCCTGAGGAAACACAAGCTTCACTGCTGACTCGAACCCCTTGCATGCATCTGTACAAATAGCTAAATTTTGCATGGGACCAATGGCTTTGCTCAGTTGTTTTAAAAACCACTCCCAACTCTCCTTTGTCTCTGACTCAAAGAATCCAAAGGCCACAGGAAACATCCAATTATGGCCATCTAAAGCTAAGGCTGCAGGCATTTGGCCATTCCACATGCCATTCAAATGTGTAGAGTCTACACTAATATAAGGTCTGCAACCATTCACAAAACTATCTATACAAGCTTTGAATGCACAGAAGAACCTGCTGAATCTAATTACTCCATCTTCATCAGTCACAGTGTCTATCTCTACCACACTGCCAGGTGATCTCAATTCAATTTCTGCCTTAAACCTATACAAGTAATCAAAAGAATCACTCAACTTACCATACAACTTGTCAGATGCTCTCTTTGTGCCATTGTACACTGTCTGGTATGGGATATCAATGCCATATTTGAATTTCAACTCCTTTTTCATTTCAGTAGCCCCCATTGATGGTTTCTTCTTCAAAAATTGAGGTGCTCTTTCTGCAACCCAGGCTATTGATGCCATTGTATTATCTTCAACCTTTTGCCTAGAAGCACAATTGTGGTCTTCAGTATTAATTTGTATCTGCAAGTAGGAACACCAAGTTTCATTAAGGAAAAACAACACATTGCAATTAAGGTAAATGAGAAGTGAATGCAGAAAAAATACACCAAGGTTCATTAAGGAAAAAATACACCTACTTGTTTGCCATTATGTACCCCATTTGGGGCTGTTCACTAGTTCATACAACCATCTTCCTCCTCTCCTATTATTCTAATATTTAGCACAAAATTAAGGTAAATGAGAAGTAAATGCAGAAAAAATATACCCTGCAGCTGCCATCATGTTGGACTTTAGCTCTAAGCTTCCATGGGCAGTCTAGAGAAGCACAACAAACCCTGTACCTATCTTGGTCTGAATGTTCAATGTCAAATTCAAAGTGCTTAACAATAGCATGCTGCCTTAGAGCTAGCCTAAGCTCCTCTATGTTTGGATAACAAATTCCTACACTCATATCAGGATTGTCCCTGTCCCATTCATATAGTGGCTCTTCATCAGCTGTGTCATCAACATTAACAGCTGCTTCATTCATATCTTGTTGCATCTGTCTTGTCATTGCTGGAATTGGCACCCCTTCTGGTGTTGGGTCAGACACCTTGAATCCCATTGCATCATAGACCTGGTCCTCATTGACAAGTTGTACGAACTGTGTACCATCATCATCAGGGTTCTCTTGTACAATAAGAGTGGTCCAATCAACTACTGCCACAAGTTGTTCAGTAGGTGGAGATGGGGAGCTGCATATGTCACCAAAACCTTCAAGATCATTTGCTTCTGCATTTGGTTCATTACCACAAGTAACACCAGAGACACATCTAGCTCTAGAAGAAGTAGAGCCATCATGGTCCCTATCTTTCCTCACAACTTCAACTACAACAAAAGCCAATCTGTCATCTCATCTATCCTTAATCATCTGGTGCACATGCTCATCCCTCCTAAGTTTCCACTCAGAGCCACTTTGTTGGTCCAAAACCCAAACTGCAACTGTTTGAGAAGGTCCCCATATAATCTTTGCGGCTAAATCCTTATGTAAGTCAACCAAAGAGTACTGATTGTTTCTATCAAACCAGATGTCATGGTGTTGTTGGTCAATGTGCACTAGCCCAAAATCACCATCAGCAATGTAGGCAGAAACTTTAACAGCCAGTCTAAATGCACTGCCAGGATCGATCCTGACATCATGATAAAAAATGAAAAATACATGAGCAACAACAATGTTACTCATATAGAGGAGGGAGAGATGGGAGGTGGAAGGGGTGCATACCAAGGAGGACAGTCACCATCCATTGCCTGCGGACGCTGTGGCCGTCAATCTGGGGTCGCCGTACTACATCAAACACCTACCAAGTCCCAAAACAGCCAACGATTAACCCTAACCCTAACCTCAATCGATGGGGGCGGCAAAAGGAAGAAGCAAGGGCACATACCTGGAAGGGGGCGACGTCGATTGGGGAGCTGGGGCGACATCGATCTGGGGGAGGGAGTCTGGAAGGGGGCGGCGTCAATCTGGGGACCGGGGCGGCGGGCGGGCGACTCCCGTCGCTGCGGAGCGTGGCCTTGTCCCTTGCGCTCGGTCGGCCTCGGGAAAAAACGCAAAGGAGCGAGCCCGCGCGTCCCCTGGAAGGAAAGGGCGAGGGCGACCGGTGTAATTTCCCCGTCCACATGCTGACTGTGTAAGAGTGTTTCAATCCGATCTGTCATGCCACGTAGGATAAAGTGGTAAGAATGTAAGAGATCCAACTAAATGTTGTTACATCTGTAAGACGCATTATAAGAGTGATATTCGTGTAAAGCGCAACTGTTATAATGGTATATATGTAAAATCCCCCTTTTCCCCCGAGCCTTCCAGGGCGGTGGCGATTCCGCGGCGGCCGCGGCGGAGGGCGGCGGTGTTGGTCTCCCGACTGCGACTGCTGAGGAGAGCTCTCAAGCGGTACACATTCTCTGCATCCCCTTCCATCTGCAAGCCCCTGCAGCCTTTTAACCTATTCGTTGGGGAGGCAGATCGGGGACATGGTGGCTGCGAGGCGAGGTTGCAACGCCAATCCGCGCGGGAAGGGTTAACCGGGGAGAGGAGGGGCCTTGCTGGTGATTCGCGCGTGGAAGCAGGTGAGCATCTCCCCGGTACGTAGGGGGTTCCAGGTTTGTGCTTGCTTAGGGTTCGTGCTTGCATAGGTTTCCATTTGTTTTATGAATGGGGGAGCAGCAACTTGATTTTTGGATGAATCTGTTTTTTCTCTCCATTGTACTTCATTAATCTATTTTTTCCTCGTGGGATTCTGTAGGATGTGCTTCACGCAGCATGAATTCAAATTCCAATGTCCGGCAACCGCTGAACTCTTGCATTTTTACCGACAAGCTTTTTGACAGTCTATGTGAGCATTTTTTAGGTTTCAGTAACATGTTAGGGGAGCAGTACAATACCTTTTTTTTCAGTAATCATGTTTAGTAATCCATCAGATTTAGATTTATTAGTCAATCCATTGAGTTCAGTAATTAATCTTGTTTATTGATCCATGTTCAATTCCGAAATAATTATTGATCCAATAGCTTTCTACTATTGACCACTGATGCCTTCAACTACTGAACACTGATGCCTTCCGTTGCGGCGACAGATCGCAAGATGGAGCATCAGGGGGCTCTCAAGTGATACGAGTTACGTGTCTATAATTCAAAATCTAATGCAGCAGCATCATCTGAAGAATGCACCTGTGCAGTCCTATTTGGTTCCATGTTCATTACTGTCTTTATAAGATGCATTTGATAAGTAAATCGACCCATTATGTTCAGTAGTCAACACATCAGTAGTTCAGTAATAGACCATACCATTAGCTTCAGCTTCAGTACTCGATCAAAGTTTAGTAATGCATCCCAACAGATTCAGTAATCACTACTTTTTGGAATTTAGCAGTGCATCCCATCAGCTTCCGTAATTGATACTTTTGACCTAGTTCTGCATGTCAATAGCTTCAGTAATCAATACTTTTGGATTCAGTGGTGCATCCCATCAACTTCATTATTCAATTATGCCTTTTTAGCATTTTTTCAAGTTTTTTCTTGATTCATTAAGTGCGGAACTGTTTGTTTCATTCAGCCATACATAACCAGTAATGCAGCTTTTTGTGAACTGCTTCTCAGTAATTATGTGAATTCATCATATTTGATATAGTAGTGGATCTATTGTGTTCAATAATTAATCTTGTTTAGTAATCTAGGTCATGTAATTCTGAAATAATTGCTGAACCAATACAATTTAGCTGTCCCAAGCAAGTGTAAACATTGCAGTTTAGTAGTTCGAGCTAATTATGTTTCTGGCTTCAGCTCTTCAACTACTGATGTTTCACATTTAGTACATGCCCTTCTCAGTAATTATATTCAATAATCCATCATATTTGATTCAGTAATTGATCCATTTTGTTCAGTTAATCTTGTTTAGTAATCCAGGTCATGTAATTCTGAAATAATTGTGCTTTCTTCTCAAGTAGTCCAGTAATATAGCTTTGTTCAGTAAAATGTTGTCCTTCCATAATTTTTCAGCAGCAATATGTATCGATGTGTATTTAATAATTTGTTCAACAATATGATTTTTTTTGGCAAAGTTTTTCCCATTTCATTATTTGAAGCACATTTATAATTGTGTTCAATACTGTATTTTTCAAAACAAGTAGTCCTTCAGTAATTAACTTTATTCAGTCAAATTTGTTCCGCAATCTTTTTTTACCTCCAGCATTTGTAATTATACATGTGCTGCTTGGGCCTAACAGATTTGCATCTTGATTTCCAGTACAGGGCACAGTTTGACAAAAGACCTTTACTAAGATTGAAGAACCAGCTCTAGTACACATAGCTACAGCCCTGTGGACATGGCACCCCTTGCTAATTCTTTGCCTCATGTACATGCATGACAGCTCCAAGTACAGAGCATCATGAGATGGCTCCAACAAGCGAATAGCAAGGCACAAACAACGTGTACAAACTATGCCGACTTTTGTGCACCATAGGGTTTTTTTGCCTCTTTTTTAATTGTGTAATTGAAAAAATATGTATATACTACATGCATTACTGACTTCTTTTTCAGAATATAACTCAGTAATATATCCATACATCGTATTTATGCTCAGTAATACTTGTACGTGCTTAGTAAAACATGTATGTTCTTTTTTGGCTTACTAAATATGTGAGCATTTTGGCTTCAGTAATTGATTAGCATACAGTCTCGATAATTCAGTAATCGATTAGCATTTTTGGTTTAGTCATACTCCTGATTGTGCCTTTCTGGTAGTAGCACTAAAATTCTTGTTCATTACCATTTTCTCATTAGAATTTGCTCCGGCTTGTGCAGTATTCAACACATCCGTAGTCGACACAATTGCATCTATTAGTCATCTTTTTCAGTAACCAATCCCGTCTAATTGTGTCAGTAATCAATCGTTCTTAAGTAGCGTTTACTCATCTCCGGCATTGGTGACTGTGTGTGTGTGTGTGTTTGACATGTAGCATTTTGATCATTGAAAACAAGTTCAGTAATTACTTTTCTTGAGCTCTCCTAACACATGCCTTTTTTTCTAGAATGCTGCTACTTGGATCCCAGTTCAAAACAAACGACAAGAGGCCCTTTGCTAAGATTGAAGAGAGCTCTGGGTCATATTTAACCTTTTTGAAATTGTTTGATGCAATAATGAGAGTCTACAACAATGGCAGGAATTCCAAGCAACATGAAACTCTACAAGCTCTCCGCTTTTTGTGTGCCACCATGGCAATTTCCACCGGCAGTCTCAATTTTCATTGTTCAAGCTGGCATGTCAAATATGCGAGAAGAGGTCTGGAATTATGGAGGCGACCATCATTAAGCAAGCGGACCTGTGCATGTGATTTCTGGAAAAGTGAATTGATTTTGTTTGTCTGCCATTTGCTAGAAACCTGTAGGTTGCAGCACATGTTGGTGCTCAGTTTTCAGCACATGTTGATCCATTAATTAGTGCTAGTAGATTCAGTTTGAGCAATTGATAGTGTCCAATATTTTCCTTTTTTTCCTTCTGTAATTTTTCTCTAGTAATTTCAAATAATAACTGACAGAAATGCATTGTCTCTCAACTGTAATTCATTTATGCTTCCATTTGGACTCAGTAATGACTCATTTGGACTTGGGAAGCAAGATTACTGATAGACATTGAATTATTAATAGATGTTCTGTTATCAAATATCTTAATTACTAGTCATTGTTCGGTAATCAATCTCTTTATTCAGTAGTTCTTTTGTTCTTGTGTCTATCAATCTATCTCTTGCTTTGTATTATATGTCCGACCATGTTCAGTAATCAATCTCTTAATCAGTGGTATGTCCATCCCATCAATCTTTTTTAGTGCATCATTTCGTGCTTCTTGCCCGAACCCAATTCTCCCGGCTCCCTCCACTAGTGGCAGAAATTTTAGAGTAGCTAAATCAATCCAAAGCCTCTCTCCCAAGACATTGCAAGAGCTTGTTCATGATTCCTGATTTCCAAATTTTCAATCTCCGACCATCATCCTCGTGAGCATCCTCTGAATTTCTCCATGTGGAGAATGCTCTTCACTTCACAAGTAATTACTGGCAATGGAATTAGACGTGCAGCATGCAGGTCAGTATGTAGAAGAGGAACTCTGCGCTCGTTGATCTCTCATGTAGCAGACAGAGGAACTCTCGATTCAGATCGAGATTTGAGTAGGATCGATGGGAGAACCCGACCTCCTATTGCATGCTGGCTTAATGACAAAGTGACAAGGCACATGCTCACCGCTAGGTTCAGTAAATTGAATCTAAAGTTAAATAACTTCACTAGTCCAAGTGATTTAGGCTCAGTGTTTTCTACCTTACAATATTGCGCAGAGTAAATATTCATAATGTAAGTTAGAAATTTACATAGCAGTAATTTGGGATTGTTATTTTTCCATCACTCAGTAATTTTGGGCTTTGTATTTTCCATCCGCCATTAATCCAAAGTTACATGATTGCAGAGTCCAAGTGATTTGGGCTCATTAATTTGACACAACTAGCATGTCAGTAATTTGAAGCTCAGTAATCCATATTACAAATGGCATGACAAACTGTCATGCTAGTAATTGGGATTACTGGCTTCAGTAATCTATCCTTTCAGTATTTTCATCCGTTGGTAATTCAGTAATTCACACCATCAGCTTCAGGCTTCAACTTCAGTAGGTGATTAAGTTTAGTAATGCATCTCACTAGCTTCAGTAATCTATCCTTTCAGTAGTTTCATCTTTTGGCAATTCAATAATTCACACCATCAGCTTCAGGCATCAACTTCTGTAGCCGATTAAGTTCAGTAATACATCCCACTAGCTTCAGTAATCTATCCATCAAGTTAAGTAATATCTCATGTGCAGTATTACAATTTGTTTGGCTACATAATTTTCAGAGCATTACCAAGGTGGGAGAGTTCCCTTCAAATTAAATAATCAGCCATGCTTTTTCTCTCCGACTTTGCATTGCTCCACTGCACATTTATAATTGCAGAATATCCATTATTGATGTGTGGTTTTGGTCAGACGCAAGAGAACAATTTTGTGCTTAGTCAAATTTATAAGGTTTGAGCAAACCTTGAGTAGTTAATTTTAACATCCACCACTGTAAATCCATAGCTCATTCAATGCACACCAATAGTATATCTGTAATCCAATGGTAATCCTTTTGCACAAGTACAATAATTATATCTCAGTAATCAAGTTCATGAGTGTGGAGATGGAGAGAGGGATCATGGTGAGGTATCGACAAGCAATTCAGGCTGCCCGAACCCTCTCGATTTTTCTATGTTGACAATCAGGTGTCTTGAGCACCAATTACTGAGAGGGGCACTTCAATCACGCAAAAAATTCACCAGAAGGAGATTTTCTATGGAGGGGCGCAGATGGAGGGCCTGCAAGTTGCTTGGATCCGCTCGCTGCTCACGAGTTTCCTCCTCCAGTGCCCCACGCGCTTGACGCCCTGCACTCGCCTGTGTACTTTTGCTTAATTGCTTGTTGCTCACCGCACCTCGTGCTTCCCCCCGCCCGGCCGCACGTCGCTGCGGCTCGCTTGCCCCGCCTCTCACCGCGCCCCCGCACGCGCACGCGCCTCCGCGCCGCGACGCGCTCGCCGCAACTCGCACTGGGACGGCTCGGGAGCTACTGGATATTGCATGCACCCTTTCTAGGCTCCGCATCCACGCGCCGGCTCGCTGCTGCGCTCCAGCCAATCCCCGCGTCTCGCCGCACGTTGAGGCACACCAGAGAAACCTCGCACTCGCCGCTCGTCACGCCCCGCGCGCTCACGGCTCGTGCTCGCGGTGGAGGAAGGAAGGTTGGATCCATCCGACCGGGCTCACGCTACGCCGTGCCGTGCCACCCCGTCTCGCGCTCACCGGCCGCGTCGCTCCGCGCCGCTCCCGGCTCGCGCTCGTGGAGGAAGGAAGCCTGGTTGGGATGGAGCTTGAGGCGTGTTAACGGGTCGGGACGAGATGGGTGGGATCGATCTGATTTTGGTTAGATTGGAACGGTTAGTGGATGTTGGGTGCGGTGGGTGTAGAATTCATTTATACCTGGGGTGTAGAATAGCACTGCCGTGTGTGTGTATATATATATATATATATATATATATATATATATATATATATATATATATATATATATATATATATATATATATATATATATATATATGCAGTTTTGAGCTCCTTCATAACATTGTAGATTATTCCTGAACATTCCACTGCTCTTTAAATTTCTGGCAATAATGGAAGCGGAGGTGCGCTTAATTGCCTTTGTAAAACTAGCATGATTTATAACTTTATGCTCAACTCACACATTCATGTGTGTTGGAACACGTGAGGAGGCTGATGAGGCATGCTTTCAGAGCAAAAGTTGTTTTGATTAAGTCATGTGCATCAAGTAGGTGAGTAACACCCAAAAGATTACACAGCAACAAGGTAGTGAAAAAACTAAGTGAGATGATATTCATGTCAGAAACCTCATGGTACATTCTATTTTTTTACCAGTGCCAATTTTTTATTTAAGCACCATTTTTTAATATTGTTGCATGTGTGCCTATACACATAGTAGCAACTAGTTTATTTTTGTTGCAACTAGCCATGGCACCGGTTGCAATTGGTTTAATTTGACATTTTCTATTGGAGTTCATCCTCACACATTCAATTGTGTTGCGACTGTGCCATATACATAGTAGTAATAGTTTAATAGTTTTGTTGCAATTGGCAAAGGCACGAGAGGCAATTCGGTTCACTTTGACTTCTTTTTTAATCAGAGCTCAACCCACACATTCACTTGTTGGAACTATGCTAGATTTATTTCTTCCATGAGCTACATTGTAATATTCAATGACCTTTTCACCAGGTTAGCAACCATTGTTTTCCACTAAAAGCATTCATAGTATTGCGTCCATATTTTTCAGGGAAATACATGTGTGATGGCGATCCGAACCAGACTGAGCAAGGTCATACAAGTCACAATGCTGATCAGACACACAGAGACAATCTCACACAGGTTAGTAATTTCTTCTGCAGATGTATACATCCATATGATATTATTCTTGTATGCGACTTGTTTCTTATTGATAGGGTTATGGTTTCTTCTGCAGATGTACAATTTTATCACTTATGAACAAATGATGATGAAAGGAAACACTGAATCAACTTGTTTTCAGCTCACTAAATGGTTGTACATACTAACCGAAAGGGAGTAGGAGATGTAACTAGCTTATTACCTTAGTTGTAACTAGGCTACTATCCTAGTTGCATTTTGAGGACTCGACTTGTTGAAATAACTTTTACTGTAACATGATGTTGTGTGCATGAGTTCCAAGTATAGTTGTTACTGTATTATTCAACTAGTTGTAATTATTGACTGCAACTTGATGGTGTGTGTATGAGTTCCTAGTATAGTAATTCGAGGTTCGATCATTTACAAATAATTGAGCAAATTTTGCTCAGCAGATTAGCCTAAGCTCACTGGTTTATTTTTGAGCGGGTGGCCACATTTTTCAGCTCAAATCATATCAAGTTTTTATGCAGCCTCGGCCATCATTTTGAGTTTCTTATTTTTTAGTTATAATTGTTCCAATTTTCAATTTCGAGATATGTGCATGTCTTCATGTTGTTCTTGTAATTCGGTTATTATCCTAGTAGTAATTAGAATACCCGACTAGTTGCAAGTTGCAATTGTGGTGACATATACATATCTTACTAGTGTAGTTGTAGACTTGTAGTTGGGTTATGATCCTAGTTGTAATTTGAGGACTAGAGCGGTTGCAATTGATACAACACCGAGGTTGCAATTTGGGACTTGAGAAGTGTTACAATTGGTCTATACTACTATGTTTTTAAATAATTATTTCTTTGCTTTTTTGTAATCTATTGAACTTGTACTTAGATGGATGTTGCAACTGGCACCCTCAAGAGTTTGCAAATGGAATGGGATCTTAGTTGCAACCATACTTTATCACATGTTGCAATTGGTGTGCGACACATTTGCAATTTGTTTTTTAAAGTATCTCTGTTTTTTTCTCTGCAACTGAATGCATGTACATGTATTATGACAATTGATTCTTCATGCAAATAGCAACCGTCCTCTCATAATATTATGTGTAGTTTTTGAATAAATTATTGTTTCCATTAATAAAAGATGACACACTATTTTGCTTATTTTTAATAATTTACAAGTTGAGCCCTTCTGTTCACTGTGCTCCGTCTCTCCCTCTTGCACCTTCTCTGCTCGTAATGCTATATTGTTTGCTGCGCTCCCTCTTGCATCTTGTATGCTCGCAATGCTGCTTACTTGTGTTTCAAGCACTTCATCCTAGCTCGGGTCATTTTTCCTCATGCAGTGGCTGCCCACTCTTCCTCGAAGGCACATCCTATGCTAGCATCTCTTTTTCTTGGCACACATTTCTGCTGCTTTGCTTCTATCCTGGGAGATGGTTCCATCTTCATGTACAGGATCAAAGAACCACACCCCTTCTGTTACATCCTACCCCTCAGGCTAAACCCGCTTACACCTGGCAGCTCAATATTCCCCTCACAGATTAATAGTTATATGATATAATTAGTGGTGCTCTAACTTTGATGGGATTTCCAATGTTTTTTTTATTTTGCAACTAGTGCCCCTCAGGAGTATGAAAATGGAACATCATCTTAATTGCAACCATACTTTATCACATGTTGCAATTTGTGTGTGACACAATTTTGCAATTTGTCCTTTTAAACTGAGTTATTGTTCTAGTTGTAATTGGAGTCCAACCAAGTTGCAATTGATGTTGTTCTAACTAGATTATAGCTCCAGTAGCATTGTGGTACCCGTAGATTCTAGTTTAGTGGTCCTAGTTGCATCTGAATTATTGTTCCAGTTGTAAATGACGGTGCAGCCAGTTGCAATTGCTTCCAAGTAACTAGGCCTGTATTAGAATATAACTTTTTAAGAGATATGTTGGAAGAACTAGTTGTGACGTAAAAAATAATGATGGGATATCCAGTGTTTTTTCAATTGCATCATAACTGGGATTACAATTGCGGTGTTGATTAACAGTAACCTCCTTGTATTAATTGCATCATGCATTAGCAACAACCACCACTGATGAGAGATTATTCACATAGAAAATACAAATACAAGTTGTCATATGCAAAATACTCCAATCTTCTCTATGGACCAATCTTTGCACGACTGTTCGGTTGGTGGTGTGGCCGATGGTCGGTGCTTGGTTTGTTCCGAGAGAAGAATCTTCTTGGCTGGTTCTTTGGTGGCTGGTTTGTTACGAGAGAAAAGTCTTCTTGGCCGGGCTGGTGGCTGATAAGCCGAGCGAACAGGCTTTGCCAGTTGCCACTGCTAGGCCTCCGTCAGAAATCTTGATTTTTTTACTCATTACATAACTGACTTCCAATCATTAGGCAATTCAATTGCTCATCTAATTTTTCTTCCATCAAATTACTGTCAATATGATGCCCGCTGTTAATTGTTTAGTAGTTCAGTACTTTGCATCATACTACATGCATAAAGCTTTCATTTGTTCCTTAAGGAATTGGCAGAATTAATAACAAAGTGCTATATTTATGAGGATTGGATTCACTTTCTGTAATCTGAAGCCATAGCTTTCCTCTGTTTCTCTCAGCCATCAGCGGAGAACAAAGGAAAAACAAAGGAAAGCTATTACAATCAATAATATTTTTCTGCATGTATGTATGTATCTCTTTTCGTAATTTCCATTAGTTCATTTCTTTTTTAAATCCGCCTGAGCGGTGGTGAGAGATTGAGTAGAATAACTGATAGGCTTACCTAGAAGATAATTCCATTGATTTGGCACATGCCCATATACAAAATAGTAATCATTTTAGTAGTTTTATTGTAACTGGCCCATGGCATCTGTGGCAATTCGGTTCACTTTGTTTTTTTTATTATCAAAATTCAACCCATTTACTCAAGTGTGTTGGAAATTGTGACAACCCGCCCGGGAAAATACCGTACTATCGCCTAAGACCGATCCACTTTGGTCGTTAAGCAATAGTAAAGTATCATCCCGTCGTTGGTTGCCGGGTTAACGCCCGGTAAATCACTTGAACATCGAACAGAGGATCGACACATGCATTAAAACTCACGCGAAGGCGAGTCCGGTACAACATGGATTAAACATTTGATTACAAACCATTGTTCATGGCATAAGATAAAGATTCGAGTTCGAAAATACAGCGGAATAATTTAAACTAGCGGAACGGTGAACATCACAGGAGGCCGTCCGTGATGTCATCAGTTGTCGTCACCCTTCTGATCAAGCACACCTGCAACAACATTTTTAAAGCAAGGCTGAGTATACTAATACTCAGCAAGACTCAACCGTCGGGTGATAACTACGTCACCAACCTCTAGACATGAAAGGCTTTTGGCTGGTAGAGTTCTTTTGCTGAAAAGCCACTAAGAGTGGATCCTTACTTTCAATCTTTTAGCACAAGTTCTAGTTGATTACCATTTCTAAGTGTGCCAACTAATTCAACCAAGAATTGGACAAGCAATTAATTCATCCAACCATATTTCTCGGGTTCCATCAGTATGGGATATCATGGCCAGTAGAATAAGCAGTCTCGGATAACGGTGAGAGGCCGACAATCGATTGATTTAAACCTTGCAAGGTAAACCGAAACACACGGTCGGTTGCCCCCGCGAGGACAACTCCCCAGGCCGTCCCCATAAATCTTCGGGTTGGGATCGAATCTTACAGTCCCTGGTGCAGGCTATCCGGCATACCCCGCGAGATACCCGGAGTCACCATACACCACCCTTCCGGTAGCTAGCCGGTAAGGAGATTACTCAAGAGTAGTAATAGTAAGATCCCGTGCCGCCTCATTAAGGTACTAGGCTTACCGGTCCCATTCCCGGCATATGCTTGGTACGTTCAAAAGCTTAGCCCACATGCCCACTGGACCGGAGCCCAAATCCCATGCTCTTACCACATGAGCAATCCATTTAAGGATATAGTATGATTCCTATCTAGGAACCTATTCTCGCGAGTGAGGAACATCACTCGACTTCTATCGGTCCTATAGCATGGTAGCTATCGACCTAACATACTAGTGATAGAGCATAGGTACCTAAGGATCATGCATCTAGGGTTTCAAATCAATTCCTGAAACGTAAATGCACAATCATAGCAAACATAATTGCAGAATTTTAAAAGGCGGGGTTAATGATCCGGGGCTTGCCTTCGCTGGCAAGGTTGGCCTTGGGCCCTTCTGGACTGGGGTCCAGGTCTTGAGCTACGTTCACGCTCAGCAGCTCTTGGTTAGCACCTTCGCCTCCTCCTTCCGGCACGAGCGTACGTCTATCGGCGGAAAGATCTACACGAAGATGCAAATGCAAGATTTATTCGACGGTTTATACTTTAATCACTCACAACCCGATGTGACAATCAAGGGTGTACTTGTTGGGCACATTCACCTAGATAAGAACACATTCAGCATACTCTTCCATAAAGGAACAATATGCAACTCTTTATTAATTATTCTTTTTGATGGTGACTGTGTACATATATATGTAAATAATTTAATTTAATTTCATCAACAGTAGTGGGTAGGTACATTTAACCTTTTTAACATGATTTGCAACCACACTCAAGTTACCTGGGTGGTTTCTTTTTATTGCACATTTGAATAAAAGTTTTCTTTATACTTGTCATTCCATGTGAAAGCTTTTAATCATTTTATCTTCACCAATCGAAGGTGTAATTACTATTCTTATTCATGAATTAATTTCTTATCAGTAAGGTTAATAAAATTTCTTTTATTTATATTAAGTAATATTCCCAAAAAGAAAAAGGATTTAATTAAGGACTTTCTTTTATTCAATTTTCCCTTTAATATTAAATGGGCATTTAAGCCATTTATTAACCAATTAAATTACCAAAAATTACATGAGTATTTCTTAAGCATACTAGCATCTATACTGGTCCATTGGACCCACATGTAAGTGTTGGATGCTAGGAAAAATAAATATTATGGAAAATAACAAAGGTTATCTAGTGATTCAACTTAAATGCATATAAAAATAATTAAGCATCCAAATGACCTAAAATTTCTTGTGGATGTTCTCTGGTCCCAAACAAGCTTAGAAAACCAACATGTTTGCATGGAATCTCTACTGAACTTGTTTTATTAATTTACCTAGGAAAACATGCATAAATCAAGAATAATTATTCCTGCTAATCCAAAATTCATGATTAATTCACAAGGTGTGCATTTTGGTATTACAAGACAGTGTTCACAGGTTGGTCTCAAGAACATTAATATATTTAACATGAAAAATCATTTATCCAGATCTGACAGAAATGGAATAACATTTTTAGAGAAAGATTTACATGATAAATTTGTGCAATTTTTGGCATAGGAGCTACTCATGACCTAATACACAACATATCCAACAATTAGCTACAGACGAGTTATGGTTTTTGAGTTATTGCAGATCTAGGGTTTTCACATTTGTATTTTTAATGTAAAAAACAAAAAGGAATTAGCTCAGGCTAGAATAACAAAAGTTGTAGTTTAAATCACAACGGATCTAACAAAATTGGTTTCACATTTTTCTGAATTTTCTGTGATTTTCTACACAATTTACAAGTTACAGCAATTTGGGTTTACTTTTGGAGTTACCTTTTTACAATTTGGACCCTGGAAAGATTTTGGCCTTTGCAATTGGGCCCTTGGGCGCCGGCCGGCGGCGCGGGCAGCTCGATTCCGGCGAGCCGGTGGCCGGGTCCGGCCGGGCGCGGGCTAGGGGTGGTCTACGGGTCCCTAGGGGCTCATTTCTTCGCTCGGCCGGGCGGAGGGAGGGCCGGCGATGGCTCACGGCGCGCGCGCGGCGGCGGTGCCGCCGCGGGCGGCGCGTCCGGCGAGGGAAAGGGGGGTGAGGGGCAAGGCGTAGGACGGTGAGCTTCTATGGGACCCCGGTGAGGCGTTGAGGAGACCTAGTGGCCGGCGGGTTGAGTGCTAAGCGGAGCTTGCTCAAGCGGCGGGCATGGCGGCTCGGCGGCTCGTGTGGAGGGGGGGGGGGGGGCGGCGCGGACGCACACGGGGAAGCGGCTCGGGGCCTTAAATAGGCGGGCGTCGGCGCGCCGGCGTGGAGGCTGCCTCGAAACATGGGCGAGCGCGGCCGCTTGACCGCGGGCGGCGGCGTGTCCCGGCGGGTACGGCGGCGGGCGGGCGGGGCGGCGCCGTACCACGGCGGCGCGGCGTCCCACGGTTTCTTGGCATGCGTGCCACCTCGGGAGCGAGCAAATACCTCGGGAAGGCGCGGGGCGGCGCGTGAACCGAAGCACGGCGGCGACGTGGCGGACGCGAGGGCGGCGCCGGCGGCGCGGCGCGGGGGCGGCCGGCGGCCGGCGCGTGCGCGCGCGCGCGGCGTCGCGCGGCGACGCGGCTCGGCGCGCGGGCGCCCCGGGTTTATTCAAACCGGTCCGGTTCAAAATAGATTTTCTCCAAAAATTTGAATAAAAGTGCTCCAAGCAATGAATAGGAAAGTTGTAGATCTAACTACCCTCTACAACTTTCACAAAGGCTCTAGGGTGTTTTTCTCAATGGATTTTGCGGGAACGTCGTGCCAACTTTGAATGTCGACACGTTTTGGAAAACAGGAAAATCTGCCTTGCAAGGGGTTTTTCACAATTTTCCACCCAAAATTTGAAATGCCAATCTACATGTAAGTTGTGTCCCTCAACAAGATCTACAACTTTCATAAAGGTAGATTTTGAAGTGTTTAGGTGAATTTTGGGGAACGCGGCAAAAGTTCCGGACGACATTCGCTGACGTCAACGGTTAAGCGGGTCTTGACCGTGTCTTTGACCACGGGTTGACTACGGGTGTTTGTAGGCTTGGTCAAGGGGTTCGTCGGGGTTCATCGGCGAGGTTTTCGGGTGATGACCCAGGTTGACCTAGGTTTGACCGGGTTTGACTGGGTTTGACCGGGCTGATCCGGTCATTAGTGTTAATGACGGTAATTAAAAACCAGGGGCGTCACAGTATACCCCCCTTAAGAGGAATCTCGTCCCGAGTTTCGAATTTACAAGGGGAGGTGAAGAATGATTCTGGATAGAAATGTTACCTACGAATTTCAGTTGGCTTTGCTCCACTTGCGGGCTTGGCTTGTTGTTGTTGATAGCAGATCCGGGGTTCTGCTTCTGCTGCTGGGGCTTCTGCTGTCTGGGGTTCGGGCACTTATCGGCGAAATGCCCGGGCTGTCTACAATTGTAGCACAACCGGGGAGGAAGATCTTTGGGTGTGGAGATCGGTTGCTGGGCTTCTTGGATAAGGCGAAGCCTTCTTCTCTCCTTCTTCTTTGCCTTCTTCGAGGTTCGCACAGATGGTGTACTAGCGGTGCGCTGAGTGGTCTTGATAGTGTTACAGCTTCGCTTGCCTTCACGCGGACAAGTTTCCGTACAGGTAATTTCCCACTCACTTACGTCTATCTCCGGTAATCCTCGTTTGTGGCCTTGATCGGCCTTCTCTTCCGCTCTAAGATCCATTGGTAGTCGAGAAGGTGGTAATATGGAGTCGGAGGCTTGGAGTTGATCTTGATTAACATACTCCTCCAACAAATTGAACAAACGGGCTTGTTTGGCCATAGAAGCAGATAAGGACTGAGAGAGACTGGCTGCCAAACTATTCTGATATGGTTTCCCATAACGTCCTTCGATGATATCGTTCACTATCTGGTTCAGTACTGAATTTTGCCCTTCTAGCAGCTGAGTTAAGCCAACAATGGCGTTTATGTCACCTTGGGTAGGCACTTCGGGTGAACAGGGCTTGGAAGGTTGAAGCTTCGATTGCATCGGTGGCATTTGTTGTAGCTGTTGAGCCATTTGTTGTTGTGTCTGCAGGAGTTGACACAACGCTTCGGTATGGGCTGCTATGAAAGCTTCGGTCAACATCGTGGGCGGCGGTTGCGTACGATCGCCACTACCCGATGCTTCAAAATCATTGGGGTTATTCCACGCCGGTCGGAACATCTGAAATTTGAGTCCCTAATTAGCGCATGATCGGAATCTCACCCAAACTTATAATTCGGACATATTGTACGAGACTCGTTCACGGTAAGCAATGCAAACCGGACATCCAAAATATCAACTGATAAAGCTTGTTCTACACACATCCCATGGTTGGGAATGCAGATGGAACAAAAAGTACAAGGTGTGTCCTCTTACTACCTCATCGCCGTTCATGAGGAAGCGGACGATGAATGTGCACATGCACGGCTAATAGTAGACACAATCCTCCTACTATACAGAGGTACATTCCTAACAATGTCCAGCAAAACGACTCGAGCTCTTCCGAAGACGGAGTCATGGGTGGCAGCTTGGATTGATTTCTGCTTTCGGTCTATGCCGAGCTTCTTCTTGATGTCGGTAACGAAGACGAAGAACGGTTGCTCGGGAAGATCGAAGTAGGCCGGGAGGGGTACTCTAGTGGCAATTAGCCAGGCTAGCTAGAAGAAGAACAAGAACAGTGGTACTGTCGAGCTCTGATGGAAATGGAGCTTTCGTATCGGCGGTTCCGGGTAAAAGGTTCCATTTTATAGCCGATGCGGGGCTGTAACGGTCAGTTGACCAAGTTGGTTATCTGGTTTATTCAACATGGAGCTCAACAAGGTCAGCTCACACGTTCATGGCGTCGCGAATACGGTTGCGGAGATCAAGGGTAAAGTGACGTCATGGCGTCGTATGGTCGTGGCACTGATGACGAGGGGCTCAACGGTCTAAATGATCGACCGTGATGGGGAGCAAAATGAGAAAAGCTCGGTGTACTTTGCTTCACGCTGGTGGTAGCAACACAGAGGAGCGTAGCATAAAGCTTTGATCGATCCTGGGCGTGCTTCCTTGTTTGATTTTTGAGGATTTGAAGGTTAAGAGCACGGACCAAGAATGAATGCACGATGGATGACTTTTCCATGTTGACTATTCGAGAACCTTGACTGCTCGAGAAAAGTTTCTACTTCTGTTGGTTCCCACTTGGCTAGCGGAAAAAGGAATTGATGCTGCAAGATCGTCAAGATTCACGGCAAGGGACCAATTGGTCGAGGATTCCCAATAGGCCATTTACAAGGAAAGGAAGGCTAAAGATAGATTTCCGCAAACTCATGTACGAAAGGTGACATCAAGTGGGAACTTCAAGGAATAACCTTGCTCACACCTTTACTTATTTCGCAAATTTTGAGGTTTTGACAACTCGTTGTTTTGAAAGTGCAACACTTTTCAAAGTTGATGCAATGCGTATGCCAGCGCGGTATGGTGCTCATGATGCACGTTAGAATGACTCGGTTACCCATATGCATTGATGATTGGAAAAGCAATCACTAGTAGGGAGAGGATCTGTGTGACGAGTTGCTATCTCACAACCAAGATACCTAGCGCGCTCCTAGTGGCAGTTGTGCGGCTGCAGCACACACGGTACCCTAGGTTCCGTCGCGGCACCTTTGACTATGAGGTAACGACATCACCGAACAGGAGAGGTAGGGTAAGAGTACGGAGTCTCATGCGGATGCACGTTAGTATACCCATGCTTCCCAAATGCACATGCTACGCAACGCATGCTCAAAAGCCACATTTTAATTCAAATCACAAGGTTTGAGCAAGACCGAGAAGAACAAGTTTAGGATTGAGGAATTGATTAGATATGTGATTGACACGAAATTGGTGGAGCACAGAACTCGATTGATCACAACTTAGCATAACTATTGCCTTACGAACCTTATTCTTTGAAAGGGATGTTTAATCAAGGCATTACATCGATTGAGAGTTTTCAGAATTACCAACAACATTTAGGATTACAAGGCAGACTAGCTGCAATGACAAGATTCTAGTTCAGGCGACGGCGATAGGTGACCAAAGTGGTCATGGTACACTATGATTCCTCACAACACTGGATTTTATTCCTGACGGACCATCTTCCAAAGGTGGGGTCTTCCACTCTGAAAGTCTACGGTGACTCAGGTCCAGACTCAATTCCGGATTCACCCTGGATATCTTCAACATCTTCTTCTTGTGCTGGTCCCGGAATGACAGGTTCTGGGGGTAGAACGGCTAGAGCTTCCAATTGATTTTCTAGTTCAAGCATATACTGATCGTTATGCTGCAACAAGAAATTCTGCTCATGGATGATCTCGGTTAACTCTTGTATCTTTGCCTTGTCCTTGCGTCTTTCCTTCCTGAGAGTAGCAATCATTGCTCGGGCTTCCTTCAACGCTTGAGCTGAACACTCTATTTCCTTAACTTTGTATCTATAGATTTGGTGTCTATAGAATACGCTTTCTCCCACCATTCGCAGATAGGTGTCGTACATGGCTTCTGAAAAGCGGAGCGAGGTGACAAGATCGGGATTATAGTGAGAGTTGCTGCGAGCTTGGAAGGATAGTTTCCCGTTCACCACCGGTGCAATGTGTCGCTCGGGTACCGGAATGACTTTAGGCTGCGAGTTGGCTATCTCGGTCGGGTGCTTCCCACGAAAGTGGTGAGTGCTTCGAGAGCGACCTTACGCACCGTGTCGGACAAGTTTCTTCCATGTGCCGTACATTCCCACTCATCCCAAGCGGGGATTGGTCGGGCACGTTGAAATCTTCACCTTCACTTCACAACGAAGGAGTTGGCTCGTGGTCATGATCTCACGTGTCGAGTACTGCGGATAAGTGGTGTACCCAAAGCTCCTTAGGGTGTCCCACAAAAGTGCAGGAAAACCACCCTCCTCGAGGTAGTCCACGGGAGTCCATGATTCCACATCAGTCGATGTAGAGCCAACGTTGTCCATCTGGACATAACGACAAAAGTGAGAATTAGGCGGGTGCGAGTGTACAAAAGTAACTCGATCCACGAATACGGTAAGGTCAAGGTATGGGGTAACCATGCATACTTAAATACCATCGTATGCTGAGCTCGAACGAGCGGGCATACCAACGATACAAGGTCTGGCAATCGGGATCGAACATCCTACGCAAAACAGGGTTCAACGCTTCCCCAATTGGCGTAGCAACTTAGCAAGGTGATGAAACTTAAGTTGGGTACTCAAGGTTGAGCTAAGGAACTAGAAGGTGCTGAACCAAGCAAGGTTCAAAGATTGTAGGGGAATGTTAAGACAAGGTTGACTACCAAGCATACTTGCGGTAGACCAAGGTACGATCACGAACTGGGGCTAGCAGATCGGGATTAGGTTGGAGCAACCTAGGTTAGAATCACCTAGACGAAAGATTCGGGAACAAGAACGACCATCTAAGCAACACTTTTGTTAAATTTATGCTCGACAAAGACTTCTACACCTAAAGAAGCTAAACGGAACAAAACACGCTATAACCGTTTACTTCGGAGAGAGCACGAAAACGGACATGAGTTCAATTTAGGTTCTTTCTCGATTTTTAACATGATGCAAGACGTCCTATTCTTCCTCACAATGGCAACCAAGCCAAAATTCGGAGTTAGCGCCGGTGGCATGGCACATACACGTATCTCCCTATAATATCTAGTCGAGATCTAGTCGATGCTTACTTAGCGAGCTTACGAAACGAGGTTAGTGTACTGCCGAGAAGATCACGAACACAACGAACCTTTCATGCCAGCACGCATGAAAGCGTCCACATTCATTACCGTTCACTATAGAAACGGCATCCATGCATTAAGCCGCTGCATGGACAGCGTCCAACCTCGGACATTCTCCGTTTGAATGGAGTATATCCTTGCCTCGCATGAGCGACATGCGGAATGCTCACGTATGAAACACGTGGCAAGACACAACTCATAGCCAGACGCGAAGATGGGATCCGTGGAATGGATCACTCCATCAACCCTCGCAATTCCCGTGATGCGGAACAGCACACATATAAAACACGTGGCTCCTAGTTTGGTTGTACGAGAAAGTAAGTCTGACATAACGTAATGTGCTGGAAGTTAGCAAAATAGACCATAGATTAATAAGCCACCTGAAAGAAACCAAAAATTCCCTCTAGGGCCTCTCGGTCTAGTTTATCCTTAACGGACCAACGTGTTTTGCAATTCAAACAATCTTGGCAAATTTTATTCAAAAATCATGTGATTAGAGTTGTTAATTAAACTCTGGTGCATGTAATCACTCTGATACCAGCTGTGACAACCCGCCCGGGAAAATACCGTACTATCGCCTAAGACCGATCCACTTTGGTCGTTAAGCAATAGTAAAGTATCATCCTGTCGTTGGTTGCCGGGTTAACGCCCGGTAAATCACTTGAACATCGAACAGAGGATCGACACATGCATTAAAACTCACGCGAAGGCGAGTCCAGAGTACAACATGGATTAAACATTTGATTACAAACCATTGTTCATGGCATAAGATAAAGATTCGAGTTCGAAAATACGAACGGAATAATTTAAACTAGCGGAACGGTGAACATCACAGGAGGCCGTCCGTGATGTTATCAGTTGTTGTCACCCTTCTGATCAAGCACACCTGCAACAACATTTTTAAAGCAAGGCTGAGTATACTAATACTCAGCAAGACTCAACCGTCGGGTGATAACTACGTCACCAACCTCTAGACATGAAAGGCTTTTGGCTGGTAGAGTTCTTTTGCTGAAAAGCCACTAAGAGTGGATCCTTACTTTCAATCTTTTAGCACAAGTTCTAGTTGATTACCATTTCTAAGTGTGCCAACTAATTCAACCAAGAATTGGACAAGCAATTAATTCATCCAACCATATTTCTCGGGTTCCATCAGTATGGGATATCATGGCCAGTAGAATAAGCAGTCTCGGATAACGGTGAGAGGCCGACAATCGATTGATTTAAACCTTGCAAGGTAAACCGAAACACACGGTCGGTTGCCCCCGCGAGGACAACTCCCCAGGCCGTCCCCATAAATCTTCGGGTTGGGATCGAATCTTACAGTCCCTGGTGCAGGCTATCCGGCATACCCCGCGAGATACTTGGAGTCACCATACACCACCCTTCCGGTAGCTAGCCGGTAAGGAGATTACTCAAGAGTAGTAATAGTAAGATCCCGTGCCGCCTCATTAAGGTACTAGGCGTACCGGTCCCATTCCCGGCATATGCTTGGTACGTTCAAAAGCTTAGCCCACATGCCCACTGGACCGGAGCCCAAATCCCATGCTCTTAGCACATGAGCAATCCATTTAAGGATATAGTATGATTCCTATCTAGGAACCTATTCTCGCGAGTGAGGAACATCACTCGACTTCTATCGGTCCTATAGCATGGCAGCTATCGACCTAACATACTAGTGATAGAGCATAGGTACCTAAGGATCATGCATCTAGGGTTTCAAATCAATTCCTGAAACGTAAATGCACAATCATAGCAAACATAATTGCAGAATTTTAAAAGGCGGGGTTAATGATCCGGGGCTTGCCTTCGCTGGCAAGGTTGGCCTTGGGCCCTTCTGGACTGGGGTCCAGGTCTTGAGCTACGTTCACGCTCAGCAGCTCTTGGTTAGCACCTTCGCCTCCTCCTTCCGGCACGAGCGTACGTCTATCGGCGTAAAGATCTACACGAAGATGCAAATGCAAGATTTATTCGACGGTTTATACTTTAATCACTCACAACCCGATGTGACAATCAAGGGTGTACTTGTTGGGCACATTCACCTAGATAAGAACACATTCAGCATACTCTTCCATAAAGGAACAATATGCAACTCTTTATTAATTATTCTTTTTGATGGTGACTGTGTACATATATATGTAAATAATTTAATTTAATTTCATCAACAGTAGTGGGTAGGTACATTTAACCTTTTTAACATGATTTGCAACCACACTCAAGTTACCTGGGTGGTTTCTTTTTATTGCACATTTGAATAAAAGTTTTCTTTATACTTGTCATTCCATGTGAAAGCTTTTAATCATTTTATCTTCACCAATCGAAGGTGTAATTACTATTCTTATTCATGAATTAATTTCTTATCGGTAAGGTTAATAAAATTTCTTTTATTTATATTAAGTAATATTCCCAAAAAGAAAAAGGATTTAATTAAGGACTTTCTTTTATTCAATTTTCCCTTTAATATTAAATGGGCATTTAAGCCATTTATTAACCAATTAAATTACCAAAAATTACATGAGTATTTCTTAAGCATACTAGCATCTATACTGGTCCATTGGACCCACATGTAAGTGTTGGATGCTAGGAAAAATAAATATTATGGAAAATAACAAAGGTTATCTAGTGATTCAACTTAAATGCATATAAAAATAATTAAGCATCCAAATGACCTAAAATTTCTTGTGGATGTTCTCTGGTCCCAAACAAGCTTAGAAAACCAACATGTTTGCATGGAATCTCTACTGAACTTGTTTTATTAATTTACCTAGGAAAACATGCATAAATCAAGAATAATTATTCCTGCTAATCCAAAATTCATGATTAATTCACAAGGTGTGCATTTTGGTATTACAAGACAGTGTTCACAGGTTGGTCTCAAGAACATTAATATATTTAACATGAAAAATCATTTATCCAGATCTGACAAAATGGAATAACATTTTTAGAGAAAGATTTACATGATAAATTTGTGCAATTTTTGGCATAGGAGCTACTCATGACCTAATACACAACATATCCAACAATTAGCTACAGACGAGTTATGGTTTTTGAGTTATTGCAGATCTAGGGTTTTCACATTTGTATTTTTAATGTAAAAAACAAAAAGGAATTAGCTCAGGCTAGAATAACAAAAGTTGTAGTTTAAATCACAACGGATCTAACAAAATTGGTTTCACATTTTTCTGAATTTTCTGTGATTTTCTACACAATTTACAAGTTACAGCAATTTGGGTTTACTTTTGGAGTTACCTTTTTGCAATTTGGACCCTGGAAAGATTTTGGCCTTTGCAATTGGGCCCTTGGGCGCCGGCCGGCGGCGCGGGCAGCTCGATTCCGGCGAGCCGGTGGCCGGGTCCGGCCGGGCGCGGGCTAGGGGTGGTCTACGGGTCCCTAGGGGCTCATTTCTTCGCTCGGCCGGGCGGAGGGAGGGCCGGCGATGGCTCACGGCGGCGCGCGGCGGCGGTACCCGCTGCGGCTGACCGTCCGGCGAGGGAAAGGGGGGTGAGGGGCAAGGCGTAGGACGGTGAGCTTCTATGGGACCCCGGTGAGGCGTTGAGGAGACCTAGTGGCCGGCGGGTTGAGTGCTAAGCGGAGCTTGCTCAAGCGGCGGGCATGGCGGCTCGGCGGCTCGTGTGGAGGGGGGTGGCCAGCGCGGACGCACACGGGAAGCGGCTCAGGGCCTTAAATAGGCGGGCGTCGGCGCGCCGGCGTGGAGGCTCGCCTCGAAACATGGGCGGGCGCGGCCGCTTGACCGCGGGCGGCGGCGTGTCCGGCGGGTACGGCGGCGGGCGGGCGGGCGGCGCCCGTACCACGGCGGCGCGCGCGTCCCACGGTTTCTTGGCATGCGTGCCACCTCGGGAGCGAGCAAATACCTCGGGAAGGCGCGGGGCGGCGCGTGAACCGAAGCACGGCGGCGACGTGGCGGACGCGGGCGGCGGCCGGCGCGCGCGGCGCGCGCGCGGCGCGACGTCGCGCGGCGACGCGGCTCGGCGCGCAGAGCGCCTGGGTTTATTCAAACTGGTCCGGTTCAAAATAGATTTTCTCCAAAAATTTGAATAAAAGTGCTCCAAGCAATGAATAGGAAAGTTGTAGATCTAACTACCCTCTACAACTTTCACAAAGGCTCTAGGGTGTTTTTCTCAATGGATTTTGCAGGAACGTCGTGCCAACTTTGAATGTCGACACGTTTTGGAAAACAGGAAAATCTGCCTTGCAAGGGGTTTTTCACAATTTTCCACCCAAAATTTGAAATGCCAATCTACATGTAAGTTGTGTCCCTCAACAAGATCTACAACTTTCATAAAGGTAGATTTTGAAGTGTTTAGGTGAATTTTGGGGAACGCGGCAAAAGTTCCGGACGACATTCGCTGACGTCAACGGTTAAGCGGGTCTTGACCGTGTCTTTGACCACGGGTTGACTACGGGTGTTTGTAGGCTTGGTCAAGGGGTTCGTCGGGGTTCATCGGCGAGGTTTTCGGGTGATGACCCAGGTTGACCTAGGTTTGACCGGGTTTGACTGGGTTTGACCGGGCTGATCCGGTCATTAGTGTTAATGACGGTAATTAAAAACCTGGGGCGTCACAGTCTACCCCCCTTAAGAGGAATCTCGTCCCGAGTTTCGAATTTACAAGGGGAGGTGAAGAATGATTCTGGATAGAAACGTTACCTACGAATTTCAGTTGGCTTTGCTCCACTTGCGGGCTTGGCTTGTTGTTGTTGATAGCAGATCCGGGGTTCTGCTTCTGCTGCTGGGGCTTCTGCTGTCTGGGGTTCGGGCACTTATCGGCGAAATGCCCGGGCTGTCTACAATTGTAGCACAACCGGGGAGGAAGATCTTTGGGTGTGGAGATCGGTTGCTGGGCTTCTTGGATAAGGCGAAGCCTTCTTCTCTCCTTCTTCTTTGCCTTCTTCGAGGTTCGCACAGATGGTGTACTAGCGGTGCGCTGAGTGGTCTTGATAGTGTTACGGCCTTCGCTTGCCTTCACGCGGACAAGTTTCCGTACAGGTAATTTCCCACTCACTTACGTCTATCTCCGGTAATCCTCGTTTGTGGCCTTGATCGGCCTTCTCTTCCGCTCTAAGATCCATTGGTAGTCGAGAAGGTGGTAATATGGAGTCGGAGGCTTGGAGTTGATCTTGATTAACATACTCCTCCAACAAATTGAACAAACGGGCTTGTTCGGCCATAGAAGCAGATAAGGACTGAGAGAGACTGGCTGCCAAACTATTCTGATATGGTTTCCCATAACGTCCTTCGATGATATCGTTCACTATCTGGTTCGATCGAATTTTGCCCTTCTAGCAAACCGAGTTAAGCCAACAATGGCGTTTATGTCACCTTGGGTAGGCACTTCGGGTGAACAGGGCTTGGAAGGTTGAAGCTTCGATTGCATCGGTGGCATTTGTTGTAGCTGTTGAGCCATTTGTTGTTGTGTCTGCAGGAGTTGACACAACGCTTCGGTATGGGCTGCTATGAAAGCTTCGGTCAACATCGTGGGCGGCGGTTGCGTACGATCGCCACTACCTGATGCTTCAAAATCGTTGGGGTTATTCCACGCTGGTCGGAACATCTGAAATTTGAGTCCCTAATTAGCGCATGATCGGAATCTCACCCAAACTTATAATTCGGACATATTGTACGAGACTCGTTCACGGTAAGCAATGCAAACCGGACATCCAAAATATCAACGGATAAAGCTTGGTCTACACACATCCCATGACTGGGAATGCAGATGGAACAAAAAGTACAAGGTGTGTCCTCTTACTACCTCATCGCCGTTCATGAGGAAGCGGACGATGAATGTGCACATGCACAGCTAATAGTAGACACAATCCTCCTACTATACAGAGGTACATTCCTAACAATGTCCAGCGAAACGACTCGAGCTCTTCCGAAGACGGAGTCATGGGTGGCAGCTTGGATTGATTTCTGCTTTCGGTCTACGCCGAGCTTCTTCTTGATGTCGGTAACGAAGACGAAGAACAGTTTGCTCGGGAAGATCGAAGTAGCTGGGAGGGGTACTCTAGTGGCAATTAGCCAGGCTAGCTAGAAGAAGAACAAGAACAGTGGTACTGTCGAGCTCTGATGGAAATGGAGCTTTCGTATCGGCGGTTCCGGGTAAAAGGTTCCATTTTATAGCCGATGCGGGGCTGTAACGGTCAGTTGACCAAGTTGGTTATCTGGTTTATTCAACATGGAGCTCAACAAGGTCAGCTCACACGTTCACGGCGTCGCGAATACGGTTGCGGAGATCAAGGGTAAAGTGACGTCATGGCGTCGTATGGTCGTGGCACTGATGACGAGGGGCTCAACGGTCTAAATGATCGACCGTGATGGGGAGCAAAATGAGAAAAGCTCGGTGTACTTTGCTTCACGCTGGTGGTAGCAACACAGAGGAGCGTAGCATAAAGCTTTGATCGATCCTGGGCGTGCTTCCTTGTTTGATTTTTGAGGATTTGAAGGTTAAGAGCACGGACCAAGAATGAATGCACGATGGATGACTTTTCCATGTTGACTATTCGAGAACCTTGACTCGCTCGAGAAAAGTTTCTACTTCTGTTGGTTCCCACTTGGCTAGCGGAAAAAGGAATTGATGCTGCAAGATCGTCAAGATTCACGGCAAGGGACCAATTGGTCGAGGATTCCCAATAGGCCATTTACAAGGAAAGGAAGGCTAAAGATAGATTTCCGCAAACTCATGTACGAAAGGTGACATCAAGTGGGAACTTCAAGGAATAACCTTGCTCACACCTTTACTTATTTCGCAAATTTTGAGGTTTTGACAACTCGTTGTTTTGAAAGTGCAACACTTTTCAAAGTTGATGCAATGCGTATGCCAGCGCGGTATGGTGCTCATGATGCACGTTAGAATGACTCGGTTACCCATATGCATTGATGATTGGAAAAGCAATCACTAGTAGGGAGAGGATCTGTGTGACGAGTTGCTATCTCACAACCAAGATACCTAGCGCGCTCCTAGTGGCAGTTGTGCGGCTGCAAAGACACACGGTACCCTAGGTTCCGTCGCGGCACCTTTGACTATGAGGTAACGACATCACCGAACAGGAGAGGTAGGGTAAGAGTACGGAGTCTCATGCGGATGCACGTTAGTATACCCATGCTTCCCAAATGCACATGCTACGCAACGCATGCTCAAAAGCCACATTTTAATTCAAATCACAAGGTTTGAGCAAGACCGAGAAGAACAAGTTTAGGATTGAGGAATTGATTAGATATGTGATTGACACGAAATTGGTGGAGCACAGAACTCGATTGATCACAACTTAGCATAACTATTGCCTTACGAACCTTATTGCTGAAAGGGATGTTTAATCAAGGCATTACATCGATTGAGAGTTTTCAGAATTACCAACAACATTTAGGATTACAAGGCAGACTAGCTGCAATGACAAGATTCTAGTTCAACTGACAGCGATAGCTGACCAAAGTGGTCATGGTACACTAGGATTCCTCACAACACTGGATTTTATTCTTGACGGACCATCTTCCAAAGGTGGGGTCTTCCACTCTGAAAGTCTGCGGTGACTCAGGTCCAGACTCAATTCCGGATTCACCCTGGATATCTTCAACATCTTCTTCTTGTGCTGGTCCCGGAATGACAGGTTCTGGGGGTGGAACGGCTAGAGCTTCCAATTGATTTTCTAGTTCAAGCATATACTGATCGTTATGCTGCAACAAGAAATTCTGCTCATGGATGATCTCGGTTAACTCTTGTATCTTTGCCTTGTCCTTGCGTCTTTCCTTCCTGAGAGTAGCAATCATTGCTCGGGCTTCCTTCAACGCTTGAGCTGAACACTCTATTTCCTTAACTTTGTATCTATAGATTTGGTGTCTATAGAATACGCTTTCTCCCACCATTCGCAGATAGGTGTCGTACATGGCTTCTGAAAAGCGGACTGAGGTGACAAGATCAGGATTATAGTGAGAGTTGCTCTGAGCTGGAAGGATAGTTTCCCGTTCACCACCCGGTGCAATGTGTCGCTCGGGTACCGGAATGACTTTAGCTGCAGAGTTGGCTATCTCGGTCGGGTGCTTCCCACAGAAAGTGGTGAGTGCTTCGAGAGCAGCCTTCTGCACCGTGTCGGACAAGTTTCTTCCATGTGCCGTACATTCCCACTCATCCCAAGCAGGATTGGTCGGGCACGTTGAAATCTTCACCTTCACTTCACAACGAAGGAGTTGGCCTGTGGTCATGATCTCACGTGTCGAGTACTCTGGATAAGTGGTGTACCCAAAGCTCCTTAGGGTGTCCCACAAAAGTGCAGGAAAACCACCCTCCTCGATGTAGTCCACGAGAGTCCATGATTCCACATCAGTCGATGTAGAGCCAACGTTGTCCATCTGGACATAACGACAAAAGTGAGAATCAGGCGGGTGCGAGTGTACAAAGGTAACTCGATCCACGAATACGGTAAGGTCAAGGTATGGGGTAACCATGCATACTTAAATACCATCGTATGCTGAGCTCGAACGAGCGGGCATACCAACGATACAAGGTCTGGCAATCGGGATCGAACATCCTACTCAAAACAGGGTTCAACGCTTCCCCAATTGGCGTAGCAACTTAGCAAGGTGATGAAACTTAAGTTGGGTACTCAAGGTTGAGCTAAGGAACTAGAAGGTGCTGAACCAAGCAAGGTTCAAAGATTGTAGGGGAATGTTAAGACAAGGTTGACTACCAAGCATACTTGCGGTAGACCAAGGTACGATCACGAACTGGGGCTAGCAGATCGGGATTAGGTTGGAGCAACCTAGGTTAGAATCACCTAGACGAAAGATTCGGGAACAAGAACAGCCATCTAAGCAACACTTTTGTTAAATTTATGCTCGACAGCACTTCTACACCTAAAGAAGCTAAACAGAACAAAACACGCTATAACTGTTTACTTCAGAGAGCACGAAAACAGACATGAGTTCAATTTAGGTTCTTTCTCGATTTTTAACATGATGCAAGACGTCCTATTCTTCCTCACAATGGCAACCAAGCCAAAATTCGGAGTTAGCGCCGGTGGCATGGCACATACACGTATCTCCCTATAATATCTAGTCGAGATCTAGTCGATGCTTACTTAGCGAGCTTACGAAACGAGGTTAGTGTACCTGCAGAAGATCACAGAACACAACGAACCTTTCATGCCAGCACGCATGAAAGCGTCCACATTCATTACCGTTCACTATAGAAACGGCATCCATGCATTAAGCCGCTGCATGGACAGCGTCCAACCTCGGACATTCTCCGTTTGAATGGAGTATATCCTTGCCTCGCATGAGCGACATGCGGAATGCTCACGTATGAAACACGTGGCAAGACACAACTCATAGCCAGACGCGAAGATGGGATCCGTGGAATGGATCACTCCATCAACCCTCGCAATTCCCGTGATGCGGAACAAGACACATATAAAACACGTGGCTCCTAGTTTGGTTGTACGAGAAAGTAAGTCTGACATAACGTAATGTGCTGGAAGTTAGCAAAATAGACCATAGATTAATAAGCCACCTGAAAGAAACCAAAAATTCCCTCTAGGGCCTCTCGGTCTAGTTTATCCTTAACGGACCAACGTGTTTTGCAATTCAAATAATCTTGGCAAATTTTATTCAAAAATCATGTGATTAGAGTTGTTAATTAAACTCTGGTGCATGTAATCACTCTGATACCAGCTGTGACAACCCGCCCGGGAAAATACCGTACTATCGCCTAAGACCGATCCACTTTGGTCGTTAAGCAATAGTAAAGTATCATCCTGTCGTTGGTTGCGGGTTAACGCCCGTAAATCACTTGAACATCGAACAGAGGATCGACACATGCATTAAAACTCACGCGAAGGCGAGTCCAGAGTACAACATGGATTAAACATTTGATTACAAACCATTGTTCATGGCATAAGATAAAGATTCAGAGTTCGAAAATACAGCGGAATAATTTAAACTAGCGGAACGGTGAACATCACAGGAGGCCGTCCGTGATGTTATCAGTTGTCGTCACCCTTCTGATCAAGCACACCTGCAACAACATTTTTAAAGCAAGGCTGAGTATACTAATACTCAGCAAGACTCAACCGTCGGGTGATAACTACGTCACCAACCTCTAGACATGAAAGGCTTTTGGTGGGTAGAGTTCTTTTTCTGTCGAAAAGCCACTAAGAGTGGATCCTTACTTTCAATCTTTTAGCACAAGTTCTAGTTGATTACCATTTCTAAGTGTGCCAACTAATTCAACCAAGAATTGGACAAGCAATTAATTCATCCAACCATATTTCTCGGGTTCCATCAGTATGGGATATCATGGCCAGTAGAATAAGCAGTCTCGGATAACGGTGAGAGGCCGACAATCGATTGATTTAAACCTTGCAAGGTAAACCCAAACACACGGTCGGTTGCCCCCGCGAGGACAACTCCCCAGGCCGTCCCCATAAATCTTCGGGTTGGGATCGAATCTTACAGTCCCTGGTGCAGGCTATCCGGCATACCCCGCGAGATACTTGGAGTCACCATACACCACCCTTCCGGTAGCTAGCCGGTAAGGAGATTACTCAAGAGTAGTAATAGTAAGATCCCGTGCCGCCTCATTAAGGTACTAGGCTTACCGGTCCCATTCCCGCATATGCTTGGTACGTTCAAAAGCTTAGCCCACATGCCCACTGGACCGGAGCCCAAATCCCATGCTCTTACCACATGAGTAATCCATTTAAGGATATAGTATGATTCCTATCTAGGAACCTATTCTCGCGAGTGAGGAACATCACTCGACTTCTATCGGTCCTATAGCATGGCAGCTATCGACCTAGCATACTAGTGATAGAGCATAGGTACCTAAGGATCATGCATCTAGGGTTTCAAATCAATTCCTGAAACGTAAATGCACAATCATAGCAAATATAATTGCAGAATTTTAAAAGGCGGGGTTAATGATCCGGGGCTTGCCTTCGCTGGCAAGGTTGGCCTTGGGCCCTTCTGGACCGGGGGTCCGGGTCTTGAGCTACGTTCACGCTCGGCGGCCTCTTGGTTAGCACCTTCGCCTCCTCCTTCCGCACGAGCGTACGTCTATCGGCGGAAAGATCTACACGAAGATGCAAATGCAAGATTTATTCGACGGTTTATACTTTAATCACTCACAACCCGATGTGACAATCAAGGGTGTACTTGTTGGGCACATTCACCTAGATAAGAACACATTCAAGATACTCTTCCATAAAGGAACAATATGCAACTCTTTATTAATTATTCTTTTTGATGGTGACTGTGTACATATATATGTAAATAATTTAATTTAATTTCATCAACAGTAGTGGGTAGGTACATTTAACCTTTTTAACATGATTTGCAACCACACTCAAGTTACCTGGGTGGTTTCTTTTTATTGCACATTTGAATAAAAGTTTTCTTTATACTTGTCATTCCATGTGAAAGCTTTTAATCATTTTATCTTCACCAATCGAAGGTGTAATTACTATTCTTATTCATGAATTAATTTCTTATCAGTAAGGTTAATAAAATTTCTTTTATTTATATTAAGTAATATTCCCAAAAAGAAAAAGGATTTAATTAAGGACTTTCTTTTATTCAATTTTCCCTTTAATATTAAATGGGCATTTAAGCCATTTATTAACCAATTAAATTACCAAAAATTACATGAGTGTTTCTTAAGCATACTAGCATCTATACTGGTCCATTGGACCCACATGTAAGTGTTGGATGCTAGGAAAAATAAATATTATGGAAAATAACAAAGGTTATCTAGTGATTCAACTTAAATGCATATAAAAATAATTAAGCATCCAAATGACCTAAAATTTCTTGTGGATGTTCTCTGGTCCCAAACAAGCTTAGAAAACCAACATGTTTGCATGGAATCTCTACTGAACTTGTTTTATTAATTTACCTAGGAAAACATGCATAAATCAAGAATAATTATTCCTGCTAATCCAATATTCATGATTAATTCACAAGGTGTGCATTTTGGTATTACAAGACAGTGTTCACAGGTTGGTCTCAAGAACATTAATATATTTAACATGAAAAATCATTTATCCAGATCTGACAGAAATGGAATAACATTTTTAGAAAAAGATTTACATGATAAATTTGTGCAATTTTTGGCATAGGAGCTACTCATGACCTAATACACAACATATCCAACAATTAGCTACAGACGAGTTATGGTTTTTGAGTTATTGCAGATCTAGGGTTTTCACATTTGTATTTTTAATGTAAAAAGCAAAAAGGAATTAGCTCAGGCTAAAATAACAAAAGTTGTAGTTTAAATCACAACGGATCTAACAAAATTGGTTTCACATTTTTCTGAATTTTCTGTGATTTTCTACACAATTTACAAGTTACAGCAATTTGGGTTTACTTTTGGAGTTACCTTTTTGCAATTTGGACCCTGGAAAGATTTTGGCCTTTGCAATTGGGCCCTTGGGCGCCGGCCGGCGGCGCGGGCAGCTCGATTCCGGCGAGCCGGTGGCCGGGTCCGGCCGGGCGCGGGCTAGGGGTGGTCTACGGGTCCCTAGGGGCTCATTTCTTCGCTCGGCCGGGCAGAGGGAGGGCCGGCGATGGCTCACGGCGGCGCGCGGCGGCGGTACCCGCCGCGGCCGACCGTCCGGCGAGGGAAAGGGGGGGTGAGGGGCAAGGCGTAGGACGGTGAGCTTCTATGGGACCCCCGGTGAGGCGTTGAGGAGACCTAGTGGCCGGCGGGTTGAGTGCTAAGCGGAGCTTGCTCAAGCGGCGGGCATGGCGGCTCGGCGGCTCGTGTGGAGGGGGGGGTGGCCGGCGCGGACGCACACGGAAGCGGCTCGGGGCCTTAAATAGGCGGGCGTCGGCGCGCCGGCCGTGGAGGCTCGCCTCGAAACATGGGCGGCGCGGCCGCCCGACCGCGGGCGGCGGCGTGTCCCGGCGGGTACGGCGGCGGGCGGGCGGGGGCGGGCGCCCGTACCACGGCGGCGCGGCGTCCCACGGTTTCTTGGCATGCGTGCCACCTCGGGAGCGAGCAAATACCTCGGGAAGGCGCGGGGCAGCGCGCGTGAACCGAAGCACGGCGGCGACGTGGCGGACGCAGGGCGGCGCCGGCCGCGCGCGCGCGTGCGGCGCGGCGTCGCGCGGCGACGCGGCTCGGCGCGCAGAGCGCCTGGGTTTATTCAAACTGGTCCGGTTCAAAATAGATTTTCTCCAAAAATTTGAATAAAAGTGCTCCAAGCAATGAGTAGGAAAGTTGTAGATCTAACTACCCTCTACAACTTTCACAAAGGCTCTAGGGTGTTTTTCTCAATGGATTTTGCAGGAACGTCGTGCCAACTTTGAATGTCGACACGTTCTGGAAAACAGGAAAATCTGCCTTGGAAGGGGTTTTTCACAATTTTCCACCCAAAATTTGAAATGCCAATCTACATGAAAGTTGTGTCCCTCAACAAGATCTACAACTTTCATAAAGGTAGATTTTGAAGTGTTTAGGTGAATTTTGGGGAACGCGGCAAAAGTTCCGGACGACATTCGCTGACGTCAACGGTTAAGCGGGTCTTGACCGTGTCTTTGACCACGGGTTGACTACGGGTGTTTGTAGGCTTGGTCAAGGGGTTCGTCGGGGTTCATCGGCGAGGTTTTCGGGTGATGACCCAGGTTGACCTAGGTTTGACCGGGTTTGACTGGGTTTGACCGGGCTGATCCGGTCATTAGTGTTAATGACGGTAATTAAAAACCTGGGGCGTCACAGAAATGTACCCATATATAGTAGAAACTGTTTTAGATTTATTGTTGCAACTGACTCATGACAAAAGTGGTAATTCGATTCACTTTGATTTTTTTATTATTATTAGAACTCAATCTAAACATTCATTTGTGTTGCAACTGTGCCCATATACACAGTAGTAATCGGTTTACATTTATTGTTGCAACCGGTCTATGGCAAAAGTTCCATATGTATAATGTATCTTATTTTATCAGAGCTCAATCCACATGTTCATTTGTGCTGCAACTATGCCCATATACACAATAGTAATCAATTTAGATTTATTGTTGCAACTGACCTATGGCACAACTTGCAATTCGGTTAACTTTGAATTTTTTTATCATCGAATTCAACCTACATACTCATGTGCGTTGGGAATGTGCTTATATGCAGTGGAAATTAATTTAGATTTATTGTTGCAACTGCTCATGACACAATTTGCAATTTGATTTATTTTTTTATTAGAGCTTAATCCACACATGTTGTAACTGGAACGGGATCTTAATTGCAACCATACCTAATCATATGGTGCAATTGGTATGTGAGAAATTTTTGCAATTTGTCTTTTTTATGTAGTTGTAACAAGAATATTATACTAATTTTGCAGGGTTTATTGGTTTTCTAATTGAACTGTCTTAATTGCAACTTGATTATGGTACCAACTGTAATCAAAACATTCTGACCACTTGAGATTACCTGAGGTAATATTATTTCCGTGCTGATTGAGACCCACAATCATGTTACAGTGATCCTTTTCCCACACACCTCTTCCTACTCTGCCTCTTGCGTCTGAAGGTGCTCGGCAGATAGTTACTAGATGGATGCAGAAATTACAACTTGTGTCTGCTAGAGCTCAGCAGCACTGCAAACACATCACTGCTAGTCTGCTGCCCGTTGGTATGCATCCGGCTTCATTAACAAACCATTACACGAAAAAATAGCAATATTAGTATGTCTATTTTTCAATCGTCAATAATACAGTGTATTCAAGATTTATTTACCACGACCAGCAGCTAATCCAATAACAGCACAGCTAGTTCAGTAAATTTCGTATTTGCAATCCACTCTTCCATGAGAGGAAGAGAGCAATTTTGGAGCCAGCTTATCTTTCAGCATCACTCGATTGTAATAGACTGTTTTTTTACCGAAAGAGCAGTATGCCGCCGTGCCCCTCTCTCTGGCCGCTGGGTCAGCCATGAGCCGTCGCGCTTGTGCATGCCCGTCCTAGAGCCGCGCGCTCGCCTCATCTGTTGGCCTCGCGCGTCCCCTCTTGCTCGCAACTGCTGCGCTCGCATGGGGTTACTTGCGCACCGCCGCTGCCGCTGCTGCACGCTGCACCTATGTCGCGACGCGTCTGCTTGCTGTGTCCGCGTGCACCCCGGGTGCCTCGCACTTGCCCTACTTTCGCGCGGCCACGCCCACACTGTCGTCGAACCCATCTCGCACTGGGTCCTCACCGTAGGCCTGTTGTTTTTATCCACTATCCACATTCAAATCCACACCCACCTCAAATGGGGAGGGTATGGGTAGAAAATAATTATCCATTGAAGAAATAGGTAGGGTGGGTGTGGGGAGGGTACAAATAATCCATTGGGTATGTATATAATCTAGTACAAAACTAATTATCCATTGGGTATGGGTGGGATTGGGGAGGGTAAGAAGTGGATAATAATTATTTGGATTTGGGTATGAGCAAGAGTGGATTTATCCATACCCTCCCCAGTGGCAGGCTTACCTCGCCGCGCTCCGCGTGCTCGCGGTCAGCGCTCGTGACGGGGAAGCTAGGCGGATAAGGTTAGTTGGCTGGGGAATGGGCGCGGCGGGCTGGGTTGTTGTTTGGGCCGGATGGCAGGAAACAAAATAGGGTCTGTGCATTCCCTATAGTAGTTGCACCTTGTTGCATTTTAGTCTCGCCGTGTGTCTATATATATGCGCTATACTACACCCTAGGTGTAGAATAACATTCTACACTTTACTACTGCCCCCGCGCTCACCCCCGACCAACCAGCCAACCCACCCAACCGAACCATCCGTGCCCGCCCCCCGCCCCCCCCCCCCCCCGCCCGGACTCGCTAACCGCCCATCCCACTCCCACCTCGTCCCTCCCGAACCCAACCGGTTCCTACTCCGATTCACACACCGCGATCCCCCTTTGGCCCTCGAGCCGTGCGACGATTCGCGAGGGCGGCGGCGGCGGCCACGAGGGAGGGTGGCGGCGGCGTGGGTCTCCGGCGGCGCCTCGGGCTCTCAATCTGTACGCGCCCCTTCTTTCCTCCCTTCGGCGAGCACCTCCTGCCTTCTAACCCATTCGTCGGGATCTAGGATCGCACACAAGGCTGATGCGAGGCGAGGTTGCAGCACGGCGCCGCGCATGAAGGATCCCTGTTGGTGATTCGCACGCGCACTCTGGTGAGCGTCTCCTCCCACCACCTACGGTTCCATCCCTGTGCTTTTGCGTAGGGTTCCATTTTCGCGCTTTTTTGTCTAGGGTTCCATGTATGTGCTTTTTGCCTAGGGTTCCATTTTCGTTTTTGTCCTACTATATTTTGCCATGGAGTTGTCTGTGTAGTACATGTATTTTCTGTCTAGGATTTTTTTTGTGTTTCAGTAATCGACCATCAACTTCATGAGTTTTCAGTAGTAGTGCCAGTAGTAAGGTATTTTAATTCAGTATTTTTAAGTGGTATAATGTTACATATCAGTAATTTTTTTGCTCTTTTCAGTGGTGTTTATGATTGCTTGATAGATTGATAACTCTATTTTTTTTGGTAATTCGGGGGGTCTTTTTTGTGTAATATGCTATCCGTTTGGATTTGCTCCCCAGCATGCCTCTCACATCATCTGCCACACTTGTCTCCAGAGAGAAAAACTCCATTAGTGCTAGGCCCTGCAGCTTATAACCACTTCAAATCCACAATTGAATTGTACTCCAATGACAATCACCGGTAGGCTAGTAAGTTGGTGTGCTGGCAACACACATGCAGTAGAGATGCAAGGTTTGGTCAAAAACTAAGGTTGCATATTAGTAATTTTTTGGCCTCAACATTCTGCATTCATACAGTAATTTTCATGTTAATTATAGTGTGTCAGTTGATCACTAAATCCCCCCATGCATGCTGGTTTTATTTTTATTCATTAATGAATGGATTTCGTAGCTTTACATTTTTGTTGCATTTTTAGGCTTAGTAATCCCCTTTTCTTCTTTAGTAATTCCACTGTAAAATTTCAGTTGTGTGAATGGATCCTCCCCCGATGCAACCGCCCAACCCCCCTGGTTTTGTCGGTTCAGACGTAGCGAGTCAGCATCTCTCAGGTGAATTATAGCATATTTTTTCATGCTCTTTTTCACCTAGTCAATGTGCATTTTGGCTATTCTTCATTAAAGCATTTTTTGCTTCCTCCCCTATTTTTTCAGATGAAGAAGAACATGGTCCCGCTGATGAACAAGCTTCGCAATCATCAACACAACGTCGTCGTGTTGTTCGTAAGGTCCCTATTAGCAGGGCAGCCCAACAAGAACAAAATTCAAGTGACGATTTTGTAAAACCAAAATCGAGTGAGATGAGGATTAAGAAGGCAGGTGTGAAGCCCCCTAAGAAAGCACCTTGCAGTACGAGAACGAAAGACACTGAGCATCCTATTCAGGACGATAAGGTATATGTGGGCTTTTTTGATAAACTGTTTTTGTGCCATGACAACATCTTTTTTAGGCGGTATGTTGCATTAGAATCTGTTCTATTTTTAGTTTCAGTAATCACTCAGTAATTTAGCTTACAGTAATCACTTCAGTAATTTAGCTTACAGTAATCACTTCAGTAATCAATCACTCAGTAATTTTTAGCTTACCTTCAGTAATTTAGCTTACGATAATCACTTCGCTTACTCGCTAATTTTAGCTTACGAGAATCAATTCAGTAATTTAGCTTACAGTACTCACTTCAGTAATCACTCAGTAATTTAGCTTACAGTAATCACTTCAATAATCACTCAGTTTTTTTAGCTTACAGTACTCACTTTAGTAATTTAGTCATTTTCAGCTTACCTTCAGTAATTTAGCTTATAGTAATCACTTTTCAGTTTTCTAGTAAACTGATTTCTTAATCTATTGCATTACTGATTGCTTTAGAATATGTTCTAATTTAGTTTCGTTAATCACTCAGCAGTCATTTTCAGCGTAGCTTCAGTAATTTAGCTTTAGTAATCACTTCATTTTTTAGTAAACTGATTTAAAATTATTCCATTACTGATTACTCTTTTCTATATCAATAGAAGAAAAAACATATCCAACCATACGTTGTGCTCCTGCTTCTGTTTTCAACATACTGAGTGCGATGAGCCAGCCTATGAAAGATGAGTTGATCCGTTTGGGCTTTAAGGATTTTCTCTTATTCTCCCTCGCTAAGCTCGAAGATAGAATGCTCGCCACTTTTCTCATGGATCACATAGAGGTTGACCCACTTCGCATTGTCATCAATGGGAGGGAACTTCCAATTACTCCGCAGATTGTCAAGCTTGTCTTAGGCATTCCCGATGGAAACAAACCTCTTGATTTTGTTTCTGCATCTGATAAAGCAATTTACTAGAAAGAGCTTAGGGACGAATGTGTAAAGAGAGGCATGCAGAACATTGTTAGTGAGAAGCGCAAGAAAAATTCAAAAATTAGGAGCTTCAAGGAGCTGAAGCCAAATGAGGTTCCTAGGTACTCCCGCCCCACCTTTTTTTGGAATCAGTCATGCATCATAACAACTTTTTTCTAGCAATTTCACCTTTTTCATTATCCTAATAATTTGATAGTATAGTAATTCAGCAACAAAGAGTTATTGTTTAGTAATTTCATAGTTCAGTAATCCAAATCAAGTGTTGTAGTAATATCAACAGTTTAATTCTCTTTATTAATTTCTCTTATCTCTTTTTTTTTGCTCTTCTATGTTTAGTAATTTGATAGTTCAGTAGATCAGTAATTATGTCAGTTGGAGTTGTTCAGTAATTTTCCTTTTTTTAAATTGTAGGTATGTTATTGAAGAGTTTGTAAAGAAGGGTAATGGTGACGCTTGGAGCATTAGGTGTTTCTTCATGACTCTTCTAGACGGATTGCTTTTTTCTACAAGTGCTCTCTTTGTCCCCGGAGATATTTATTACTACTACAATAACATAGAAGTTGTTGCCAAGTACGACCTTTGTACTGCTGTTGTTGATGATTTGACTGTAAATGCAAAGAAGTGGAAGAAAGTTGCCCCCAGTGACAGGTCAGGGGCAACTTCAGTCCAGGGCTGCGTTGCGCTTGTTGTGGTAATGCCTTGATTCTATTTATATTTTTCCTTTCTGAACAAATACTTTTATATGGTCAGTAATACATGCTCAGTAATATGTTCAAATATGTTCAGTAATACATGCTCAGTAATGCAGTATAGTAATATGTTTTTTTCATTGCAGATATATTACTTGGATAACCTTTTCTGCCCTGCCCATATGGTAATGGATGCAAAATCAACTCCACGTGCTTCATTATTCAATTCTAATATTGTTGACAAGATTGCGAAAGCTGATATGAAGTACGCCTCTGATGGCAAGACCATTACATATGACAATCTTGAAGTAAGTTGTCCCACTTAATTCCAACTCTGCCCCCAAATAAATGTTGGTTTTCCTCCTACCCATCTGATTGTTTTTTTATTCAACCATCTTCTTCTTGCATTGTTTTCTAGTTTCACAGTAAAGCTGGAAGCTGCTATGAAGATGTGAGGGTTGACGACTTGCCTTCGCCAGATGCGTGCCCCCCCTGAACCTGCCAGACGCAAGCGTCATCGGTCGGATGCACCAAAAAAGCAGCAGCGATCAGAGGCCACTGTTGCTGGTGCCATGCCCACAAAGCGTCCGCGCAGACCATCAAAACCCAACTCTGCTGCACACATTAATTTAGATGCTTCGTCGCTTCACTTGCTCCCAAGATTTGCGGGCATTATCTCTCGGATTGAGGATGAGAAGCTGCAGGCAGAGGCTAGAGTTGCCTTGCAGGATCATGATAGGCAGATGGACGCAGCTGTGGAGCTTGTTGAAGATGGGAAAAGGTTGGTCTCTGAAGGGGAGAGTAATATCAAAGATGCCCATAGAAATGTATGTTCTGCATTGACAAGATTGTTCGGAGGTGCTTATGATCTTAGTTCCCCAAGGGATATTCGAGCAAGATGCCGGTCTGCTGCAAAAAGTGGCGTGACGCCTGAGGTCTCACCTTTTTTCTGCTTTTTTCTTTTTTGCGTCTTTGCTCTTTTTGCTTTATTTTTCAGTAATCAACGTCTTTCAGTAATCTTGTCTTCAGTAACCCATGCTGTCAGTAATTCTCTTTTTTGTTTCGATATATTAATATTTTTTTAGTATGATGCTGATGCTTCAATTGCAAGTGGCACAATAGGCGGGAGGTGTAGTGATAAGCCCAATTATGGTGTCGGGGGTAGCCCTCCCCCACCAATACTGGCGTACTCACTGTTGATGATGTTGACAACAGACGTGACCAGATTGATGTCGAGGGGGGTATTGATATTCCCAATGCGGCTGCTGCAAGCTCTCCAAAGGTTTTTTCCCAACTTTTTTTGTTGTGTTAGTTCAGTAATTATTTTTTCTTCAGTAATAATCTTTTATGATCAGTAATTAATATACACATGCTCTGTAATTTTACATGTCTGGTATTGAAATATTTTTATGCTCATCATTCTCGAGCTACAGATCTACTGATAATTTAGACTCAGTAATGCAGCTTTTTATCCTGTTAGCTTTTTTTCTCATTTATTGATTATTGAGTCACTGACGAACATTTATGCTTTCCTATAACTTTTATTAAGTAGTAATTCAGATCTCCCGATGAGTGACTGCTAATTACTGACAACTGAGATTACTGATTCCTAAAGATTCAGTATTTTCAAATATTGAGATTATTGATTACTGACCGTTTGTAACCATCTAATCATATATTCAATGTATCGAATCCACCTCCAGTAATTTCAAAAACTTATGGATAAAAACACAAAGTCCTTTTGCAATTAGTAATTTTATCATCATAATGTTTTAATCCAGTCACTCACAATTTCAGTAACCCAAAAGCAATGTTTTAATCCAGTAACTCACAGTTTCAGTAACCCAAAAGCGTACAGGTGAAACCTTGAACCTATCACCTTTATTAATTTTTCCTTTGGGATTAGTAATATCCTGTGCTCAGTAGTACATCTCTTCTAGTTAAGTAATCTTTAGAGCATTACTGACACAGGAGAGTTACTTCAAATTCAGCAATCACCCATGATTTCTCTCCCTTTTTGTCTTGCATTGCTCCACTAAACATTCATGATTGCATCTGTTCATTACATCTCTTGGAGCAACCTGAAGCAATCCAAAGATATTAATCGGATAAAACTAACCACACACGTATGAGACAGAGCATCCGTTCAGTAATTTTCAGCGGCACCCAGTATCACACGCGCACCAGTAATTTTACAAAATATGATACAATTTTCATACACCCAGTATATAGTGATCTCTGATCAAAATGCTTCTCATTGCATGATTCAGGCCGCATCACTAGCTGCAGAACATAGGCTAAAGTCCTATTTACACCTAAATTAAAGCAAGTAAAAAAATATATTGACTGACTTAGTAATTGATCCTTCTTTTTATTCAACCCGTGTTTTCTAGTACACATTTGCTTCAGTAATTGATCCTCGAGACTTACAAACGCACCCCAACAATTTTTAGTAAACACCGTCCCAATTTCAGTAATCCCATCTATAGTTCATTTCAGTAATCCACAGTAACCAATATCATGGTATACTCAGTAATATATACTCAGTAATACATCAACATGTCTTTTGAAATATTTTTAATATTACTTTTTTTAACTTTTTAGGATGTCCCAACTACATCATCAACTGGTGCAATGGATAAAGATGACGGTGCCACGCGTGTTGAGGATAGCCCCCCCTTTACCAATGATGATGCAATCACTGATGGTGGTCTGATTGATAAAACAATTGACAAGGTTCGAATGCTACATGTTTTTATTAATTTTTTGAAATTAATTATACGTGCACATCTTTTTTCTGATCAGTAACTAATATTTACATGCTTAGTATTTTACTATATATTTATAATCAGTAATGTAGTATCAAGTGCGTATTTTCAGTAGCTGTCGCTATGCTCAGTATTTGTTTTTCCTGCCCAGGATGGTACGATTGTGGGTCCAACCAACTACGCGGATGCATGATGTTTTTTTGTTCTTTTTATTCAGCAATATGCTACTTTTGGTTGTTTGTTTTTCCGCTACCTTGTGTTGCAACTTTCTGTGTGAATGAGAACATCCTATATATTAATGTATTAGTTTCAGTAATTAGCGTCATGGATTTTAGTTCAGTATTTTTTGTATTTTTAGTTCTACTATGTGTGAGTTCAGCAATATGTCTTATGCATTCAGTTATACATTTTTTTGTTTCTACATAGGAGACAAATGCCCAACCCATTTTCAGCCCACCTCTTTTCCACCCCTCAACATATCACATACAACCACCTTCATTCGATGATAGTGCATGCCAATCAAACCCAACATTTGATAAAACACCAACACAACACGGAATGTCAGCGGCATGTGATGCTCCACTTGACCAAGGCACACAAGGAACACAGAGTACTGCTGGTGTTAACGAGATGTTGTTTGATCGTGAGCATTGGAATGATATATCAAGTGTTTTGCGCGACATTGATGAAATCCAAGGCACGGAACAAGATCTAGCTGCTGCTGGTGTGTCACCTATGAAGCCTTGCCACCAAACAATTGAGGTTTGCAGCCATGATTCACACCTTTACCTCCTTTTTTATACCCTTCAAATAATCATATTAAGTTCAGTAATCAGTTTTTTCACTTTCTATTCCTTCTCTTGAGTAAGCATACTAGTTTCAGTAACGCTATAACATCACATGTAAAATTATTACTGATTTTTATTAATTTTGTCCAAAACAGTCACATGCCAAGACTTATAACAGGCAGAATAAGTGCCCAGCCAATCTAGGGTGTCAATTGGCATTATTTCAACTTAGCAGCAAGGCTACAACAAGGGGCAGCAAGTCAGTGGTTTCATCTAGGTTCCCATTCCCGCAACGTTGCCTTTCTGATGTTGAAAAAGCAATGCAGCTCCGGGCCGTCATCATGGCAACACCAGCAACGAAAAAGATGCAACTGTAAGTGCTCATATCTCATCCCCTTTTTTAGTTTTGCACTTATTTTGTACTTCTCTTTTTTCACTTTTATTTGTAAATATGCTACTGTTTCCCCTACCCCCTCCCTTTTTTGCAGTAGCAGTTTGTTGAGAGCAAGTTCAGATTTGTATTATCGCACCGCTCATTCATGCATAGAGTCAAGATCTAGCATCATGGATCCATTCTTGGATGCTTCGACATGCAAAAGCAGTTTCATTCATTTTTGAAAAACTTCATCCAACGATCGAAAGTGCATTTCGTAGTTCGGAACATAACGATGGTCCAAATCATCGTCCTGTTCAGTAACAATAAATGTGCAGTTCAGTAATCATTCAGTAATAATCTCATTCAATAACTCAGTAATATATTCATCCAGTAACTTAGTAAATAATCATTAAGTAACTATATGCAACTAGTAATCATTAAAATAATCGGTCAGTACTAAATTCCTTCAGTAATTCAGTAAAATAATCAATCAGCAACTCGGTAATAATCATTCAGTAATATATTCATCAGGAACTTAATCATTAAGTAATAAACTCAACTAGTAATTCATTAAAATAATTGGCTAGTACTAAAGTCATTCAGTAAAATAATCATTCAGTAACTCAGTAATAATCGTTCAGCAACATATATATTCATCCAGTAACTCAATCATTAATTATAAACTCAACCACTAATTCATTAAAATAATCATTCATCATTTCAGTAATACGGACCAATTTCAGTAACCACATCAAACTTGTTGATTCTGTTTCCATAGCTACTCACTTTGGAATCATTATTTTTTGCTTAATAGGTCAGACTTTTTTTGAGAATAACTCACATGTCTGAATGTCTGGTTAGCATCTGGAGACACCATTTGTTCAGGGACTGCACACGCTGGAGGCGTCATAACAGCATGATGGCGCATATCGTCCCTGAGCCAGTTCGGGCTGATAACAAGTGCACCACCAATAGGAACTTCTGGTGTCCTCGTCACAGCTGCACTTGTAGCGCCACCCACATTGGCTGGATCTGGAGATGTTTGCGTAGCCATGGCTGACGGTGCCATCGACACTGGTGTTGCCAACACACATTTACTGAGAAGGCTGATAGAAGGGCTTGCCCGATTGATTGCAGCATCACCACCGTCCATATCTGCAGTGAAAAGAAAGACACAAAAAATAATCAATGTCCTAGTCTTAAAACAATCAATCCATTTAGCGGGGTTACATCAAGCTATTATATTCCGTAACATAGTATGTCCCAGTAATCCAGAGGATTTTTTGCAGCAGTAAGCCAGTAACATAACGATCCATGCGATCCATGCGATTTCTCAATCTAGTCAGTAATCAGGAGACACGTGGGGGGGGGGGGGGGGGGGGGTGTAATCACAATTAAACAGTATGATTACAACAATTGCGAAACACCAAGGAATCACACAAACGGTAATCACAGAAATTCCAGTAATCGCAAGGGGGTAATCTGTGTGGGATTGAGAAGGAATCCCAGGGGGAACGAGAACCGTGTGTTGTGGATTAGCAATTACTGAGAGGGAGTCTTAAAATCACCCGATCTAAGCTTTCTAGTGAATGGCGGATGGGAGGACTTGAGGTATACGAGATCCCCAAAACAAGTTGCGCTGCTGTTGGTGCGAACCCCACGCGCTGCTGCTCTCGCGCCTCCACGCGCGCGCTAGGACCTGCACGGCGTCGTGCTTCCACGCGGCGGCTCGCGCTCGGCCCTCGCGGCGCTGCAGCGCCGCTCACGCCTTGCGCTCGCACCGAAAAGAAGGCCGGTTGGGGATGAAAACGGGTGCAGGTCCGCAGGGATTAAATGGGTTAGGGAAGGTGAAGTGGGATCCGGTTGGGGAAGAAGCTGGTTGGGGTTGGACTGGTTGGGTCCATGGGTGTAGAATCCCATTCTATATATATATATATATATATATATATATATATAGGACAACACTAATATACACCTGGGTGCAATTTGAACCCGAAATGCACATACCTAATGTCGGCAAGGCAGCAAACCCCGCCGCCAACCAATCTGGTCCGCAACCTGCACATCCTCGCGCCAAATCAGGTCCACCATCCAATCCGAGCCATCCTCGTCTTCCCCGGCCCTCGAGTCTCGAGATGTGCGGAGCACAGCGAGCGCGAGACCTTCCCGGTGCGGGGCTGCAGCACCATTCGGAGTGCGCGATGCTGGAAGGTGCCCGGTGTGCGCTACGAGAGGTGGGTCAGTGGTGAGAGACTGCGACAGCGCTTAGAGATGCCTGGAGCACACGGGGGCTCAGAGGCGCGTGGAGCCCAGCGAGCGTGCGGGCTGACCGACGGGTAGACAGCCGCCGCACCAGGCCGCTCCTGGATCTAGCTCGAGAAATCCGCCCGCCCGTGGCCTCCGGTCAACACGGCTGTGACTCGACCCGCGGCAAGGCAGGCCTCTGCCACCCGATCTAGTTGGGAGAGGAGCACCTGCATCGGAATTTGGTTGGGTCTCTTGCATAGCTGGCTCAATGTGCAGAGTCGGGCATACGGGAGATGAGCACTAGGCTCAGAGAGAGGATATGGTGTCGACAGCTCGCTGCGAAGTGTGATGCATCAATGGCGATTCCCCTATGCGTGATCTGGCCGAGCTCCGACATATGGAAGCATCATTGCCTGCATCTATTTATGTTGCTACCTGCCGAGCACATCACAGTGCAGGGTGCTCACCCTCACGTTGATTGATTATTAAATTGCAAGGAGAACAAATTCCGCAAGTCAGGTTCATCATTGCAAGTAAACTATACATTCAGTTGCAATCAGGAAACTAACATAGTTACAACAGAATGAATATTTTAATTGCAATTGAAACAATAACCTAGTTACAACTAAATTCCAAGGCCACTAATCTGGTTGTAATAGGAGCAATTGCAACTCGTTGGATCCTCCAATTGCAACTGAGACAGTAACCTAGTTACAACTAAATTACGAAGCAATTGCAACAAGCTCTTAATTTGGTTGCAATAGGAGAAATTGCAACTCGTTGGTGAGGACCATGTGTGGTTCGAGGACCGGTGGATGGTCGCTTCCTTGTGTGATGAGTGATTGACAACGTTGTGTGGACTGATTCTTGGCTAAGTATTGCATTTGCAGGTTGCGGCTTGACTGGTGTTGCGGCTTGACAAGTGCGAAAGGTCGTCACCGGTGAGGCCTCCAGGTGTCGAGAAGACAAGTAGGCTTCGTTCGAGGGACCCGGTGGCCAGCGTGGTCAAGTGCGGGCCGCATGGTGGCATGAACAGCAAGATGAAGTTGTGGACGGTTTCTTGGTTGAGCCTCAAAACCACGGTCGAGCCGGGACTACGTGGGAGCCAAGTCATGAGTGGAGATTGGCGGAGGCTACACCGAGTTCACGGGGTTTCCGATGGTTCACCAGAAAACCACTGGGTTCCTTGGTTGATCCACAAAGCCAAGACCGAAGAACCGAAGACGGTGCTTTGCAAGAAGTGCCGCACCGGACCGGTCTGACCGGTGGGTCTGACCGATCTGACCGGTGAGGAGCACCGGTCTGACCGGTGTGCGACGACGCAGTCCGGAATCTTCGAAGCGGAGGACACGCGTCGGGATCGCAAGGCTTGCGTCGAGGCTACGCAGGGTGCGGTCGCCGGGCATCCGTCCGACGGAGAAAGCTTCAAGTCTTCCAAAACCGGCCTTGAGGGGCTTGTATCCGTAGTTGTTAGAGAAGGGTATTTTAGACTTTCGGTTGCCTCCATATAACCCAAGAGGTGAGAGGATGGCAGCCAAGCCTTGGAACCCTAGTTCATTTGCTTTCCTATTTTCTCTTCCTATTTTCTTAGGATTTCGATAGGACTAGCTTGAGAGCTTCATGGTGAGATCTTGTGAGAGGGTTGGATGATCGGGCGGCAAGCTAGACCTTGTAAGAACCTTTGTTGCATGTATAGATGATTCGGCGTGGTTCGTCAAGGTTTGGATGTGTTGTTCCCGGTTGTTCTTGGTGGTGATTTTCGGAGCCCTCTCTTAGTGATATATTTGGGTTGTTTTCGAGACCTTTCTCTTGGGGATTTGATGGGGGATATTTGTGGGAACCGTTCGTGGTTCTTTGGGCTGTGATTCCCCTCCCAAATCCGTGAGTAAAGGGGCTCGATTTTGGGGTTTTCCGAGTTCTAGTGTTAGAGGTGTTCTTGGCGGGATTTCTGCGATTCCTCCTTTTTGGACAAGTTTTGGTGGGATTAAACTTGGGTATGGACTCCTCATGAGGTGTTCCTAATATCCCCAAAGTCTTGTTCAAGTCCGTGGAGCGATTCGGGAGATCGAGGTTTGGATTTGGGGGTGTTGACCCGCGGGTGCTGTTCATCCCAAGCTGCCCAGGCTACACCGGTCTGGCTGGTGCTCTTGACCGGTCTGACCGGTGCAACCATCAGTGGGTTTTTGCTTGTGCGAGCGTCTGGGTGTGTTCGTTGTTGTCATGTGTTGCAGCTGTTTCGAGTTTGGGTCAGTTTGGAGGTCAGTTGGCCTGTTTGGTGCTTTGGGGGCTCTCAAGCTGTGACCGGTCTGACCCGTGCGTCTCACCGGTCTGACCGGTGTGGAGCCACTAAGTGAAAGTTGTCCAGTTTCACCAGCAGGGACCTGTCTGACTGGTGGTGCTCACCGGTCTGACCGGTGTTGGTCAGTTGACTCAAGGTTTGGTGTTCCGCTGCACTCTCGGGTCGGAAGGGTGTGTGTGTTGGTTGCTAGGTCCAGTGGCACTCCAGTGGCTATGTGGGCTTGGCCAACTTGGGTAGTGAGTCGGAGACGTGTGTTGGAAGCCATGTTCATCTTGCTGGAGTTTCCATCTCCTTCGAGAAGAATTTTTATCGGCTCCCATTCACTCCCCCTCTCTGATTCGCCGTATCGGTCCTTCAAGTGGTATCAGAGCCGGTTCGGGTCTTTATTGACTCTAACCAGTCTAAGATCCAAGGATGGCGTACCAGGAACGGGGTTCGGGTTCTTCACACTTCGATGGCATAAACTACCAGATGTGGAGTAAGCGGATGGGGGCGTTCCTCCACGGAAAGGGTCAGATCCTTTGGGATGTCACGGTGGACACAGGCTATGTCCAGCCGATGGACTTCCTCGCTCCAGGATCGAGGGACAAATTCGACGCCAACAATAAGGCGGTCGACTACCTGTTTCATGCTTTGTGTCAGCCTGAGTTCGATCGGGTGCACACCGAGCACTTGGCTTGTAGAATTTGGTCGGTGCTGAAGGAGGCTCATGTTGGGAATACCCAGGTTCAGGCACAGATGTATGCGACCTACCGGAGAGAGTACGAGAACTTCACTCATCTCCCCGGTGAGTCCATCGATGCCTTGTTTCAGAGGTTCACGGTGGTTGTGAACAACATGAGGGCCAATGTGGACGTGCTCCCGTACGATGATCATGATAGAGCGGTCAAGCTCTTACACTCTTTGGATCGTACGATTTGGGGCGGAAAGTTCGAGGCCATTGTGGAGTCAGAGAAGTATGACACTCTGACGGTGAATGAGCTGTTCTCGAAGCTCAAGTCGGCTGAGGTGGATAGGGGCATGACTGCTAAGCTCAAGGCTCCGACTGACTCCCATAGTCTTGCCCTCGTTGGTGGTTCGAATGGAAAGGTTAACACTAACCCATCCACCAGGATGTTCTCTTTGTCCTCTTTGATGTCTATGCCAGATGAGGAGTTCGATGTGCTTGGAGAGGACGAGCTGGCGCTGCTGACGAGGAGGTTCGAGAGGCTGCACGAGAACCGGGTGAACATGAGGAGGAACACGAGGACATGCTTCCAGTGCGGCAAGCCGGGACACTTCATCGCCGACTGCCCGGAGAAGGTCGAGAACAAGGATGGCTACAAGCACAAGTCCAGGATGGATGGCAAGTACCGGTCGAGGCGCGACCACAAGAGCAAGCACAAGAACAAGTACAAGGACGAGCGACAATCGAGGAAGAAGGAGAGCCGAGGCAAGGCCCGAGCGATGGTTGGAGCGAGCGACGTCGACTCCAGTTCCGCGTACTCCACCTCGAGCTCGAGCAATAGTGAAGACGAAGGTGATCGTCGCAAGAACAAGAAGTCGTCCAAGAACCTAAGCGGGCTGAGCAGCTTCGCGAGAGATGGCTTCTGCACCATGGCATTGAGCTCCGGCAGCAAGAAGAGCACAAAGAGCGACTCGGACTATGAGTCCGACGATGAGGTGCGTGATGAACTTCCCTTATTGCGCCAGGAGAATGAGAGGCTTGGCTCTTTGCTTGATAACCGTGATGACTTGCTTAGACAGGCCAAGAAAATGAGAAAAGAGCTTAGGGCATCACTCGAGGATGCTAGGACTAGAGTGGCTGAGCTAGAGACACAAGTGCTTGATAGCAAGCTTGAGATTGATTCCCTTAAGGCTAGCCCTGTTGTTTCGGATGAGGTTGATTGTGCTGATTGCTCGATTTTTCTTGCTGATCTTGCTTTGTTTAAGGAGAAGCATGCCTCCAAGTGTGAGGAACTAGATGTGCTTAGGGTTGAAGTGGCTGAGCTTAAGTCTAGACCTGCTTTGCTAGGTGCTTGCACTTCTTGCCCCGTTTTGCATGCTAACATTGATGAGATGCATGCTTACACTAGTTCTCTTGAGGCCAAGTTGAAAGAACCCATGCCTACATCATGCTCTACCTGTGAAATGCATGCTTTGAAAAACTTGGAACTTGCACATTATGTTGATCGTTTGCAGGATGAGAATGATGAGCTGAGAAAGTTGATGGGTTGGTTGGCTGGTCATGAGCCTCAGTTGAGGATGATGATCGAGGCATTTAAGAGGCAGGATGGTGAGGGACTTGGGGCAAACAAGGTTGGTGAGGGAAGTGGAGAGAATATCCCAGAGCCACCAAAAACCCACCACAAAAATGATTTCCCCCCAAAACCTAACCATCTTAGGAACCGACTAGACACAACCCCAGCTCCACCCGTGTTTCCTACACCCACAAATGATTTCCAAAAGCCTATCAAGTTTGTGAGCACTTCCGGGAAAGTGTTCTTTGGGAAAGAAAGTGAAAAGGCTAGTGAAGGGAAACCGATGGAGGAGTTGAGTGGAGAGAAACCAAGTGAGCAGCCACAACCCAAGCCTAAGCCTAAGCTTGTGAGGTTCCATTGTGGCTATTGTGGGAGAGATGGCCATAAGGATGAGTTTTGCTTCAAGAGGAAGCGAGAGGAGAGAATGGCAAAGGAGTGGGCTAACAAGGACAAGTACCACCTTTCCGATGGTGTACTTGAGCCTCGTGTGCGGATGCCCGTGGCCAAGGCGAGTGTGAGGACGGTTCGGGCTTGGGAAGAGCGAGAAGGTCGTTGGAGGTGCTGCTTGCCCGTGTCACACCCCTTCGGATCGGTGTGGGGCACTGGTCAGACAGGTGCAGGCCTGGACAGGCAGCATTTTGGGTTTCGTGCTCGTACAGGTGCGAGGGTTGTTTCTGGAGGTCGTGGTTCTGGTGGTTGGGCTGGGGAGTTTGCAGGTGGTCAGTTTGCTAGGCATTCTCTCCCTCGAGTTCACTATGGGGATGGGAGGAGTCGTAGCTTTGAGAAGGAGAGGAGGGACGTTCCACGGGCCTTCTTTCGTGTTTTTTGTCCTCCTCCAGGTAGAGAGGGGTGGTTCCCTCAGGGTGGTTATCGTGGTGGTGTTCGTGGAGGTAGCTTTGGTAGGAGAGTTGCTTTGGTTGGTGCTAACCCCATTTCGAGCAAATGGCTCTCTCAAGTCTCGTCCCGGTGGTGACGAAGAAGTACATCACTTTTGGGGACAATGGGCGTGGGCGTGTGCTTTCAGAAGGTGAGATTAAGGTGAGTGACAAGATCACTCTCAGGCATGTTGTTCTTGTTCAATCGCTGGGGTACAATTTGCTTTCTGTGTCCCAGTTGTTGGATGAGGGCTTTGAGGTGTTGTTTCGGCCAGGTGGTTCTCGGATTTTGGACTCTCGAGGGGACCTTGTCTGTATGGTTGTTCTCGAGGGTCAGGTGTTTCGTGCTGATTTTTCTCAGTCTTCGGGTGTGGAGCGTTGTTTCTTGGCTGGTTCTTCAAGTGAGTTGTGGAGGTGGCATAGGAAGTTGGGTCACTTGAGCTTTGACCTTTTGTCTCGCTTGAGTAAACTCAATTTGGTCCGAGGATTGCCACGGTTGAGGCTTGAGAAAGAGTTGGTTTGTGCGCCGTGTAGGCATGCCAAGATGGTAGCCTCTTCTCACCCGCCTCTCACCAATGTGATGACTGAGCGTCCATGCGAGCTGCTCCATATGGATCTTGTCGGCCCAGCTCGTGTGCGATCTGCGGGTGGGAAGTGGTATGTCCTTGTTGTGGTGGACGACTATTCTCGGTATGTGTGGGTGTTCTTTCTCGAGGATAAGGGGTAGACGTTTGGTTTTGTTCGAGATCTAGTCTTGAGGTTGGGGAACGAGAGGCACGGAGATGCCATACGAGCTATCCGCAGTGATAATGGCTCGGAATTCAGAAACTCCCGTTTTGAAACCTTTTGCCATGACTTGGGTCTTGAGCATCAGTTTTCGAGTCCGTATACGCCTCCCCAGAATGGTGTTGTGGAAAGGAAGAACAGGACCTTGTGCGAGATGGCTCGGACGATGCATGATGAGCATAGGACTCCGAGAAGGTATTGGGCGGAGGCGGTGAATACCGCATGCTATGTGTCAAACAGGATCTACCTCAGAGTGCACAAGAAGAAAACATGCTATGAGCTGATGCATGGTCGCACACCCAAGGTGAGTCACTTCCATGTCTTTGGTTGCAAGTGTTTCATTCTGAAGAAAGGCAAGAAGTTGGATAAGTTTGAGGCTAGGTCTGTCGATGGTATTTTCTTTGGTTATGCATCTCATTCTAGAGCATATCGTGTACTCAATATGGAAACTAACCAAATCATGGAGACTTGCGAGGTAACCTTCGACGAGACAGAGCCACGTAGTCAGCTTGTCTTTGAGTGTGCAGGTGATGATGAGCTTGGCGAGGAGATCTTTCAGGAGGAGGAGCATGAACATGGAGACGATGAAGATGGCGGTGTGGTTCCCCCGGCTGAACATGTACCCACTACTTCGACTACGGTGGTGGACGGACCCTCTCCTACACCTACGACGACAAATCAAGAATGAGGAGAAGCTGATGTTGAGGGGGAGGTAGCATCGAGGCGAGAACCTCCCCGGTGAGTACAAGTGGATCACCCAGCTTCGAGGATCATCGGCGACATGAATGAACGCACTACACGGTCGAGGGTTCGGAACAATTCTCATTTCGCTCATGCTGCATTTGTTGCTACTTTTGAGCCCAAAGACATTGGACACGCGCTATCTGATCACAATTGGGTTAATTCGATGCATGAGAAGTTGGAGAACTTTGAGAGGAATCAGGTTTGGGAGTTGGTTGACCCTCCCCTAGGGTGTAAGCCGATTGGTACAAAGTGGGTGTGGAAGAACAAAGGGAGAGAGAAAGGTGAGGTTGTGAGAAACAAGTCGAGGCTTGTTGCTCAGGGTTTCAGTCAGAAGGAGGGGATCGACTACGAGGAGACCTTTGCTCCGTAGCCCGTTTGGAGGCGATTAGGATCCTTCTAGCCTTTTCTGTGGCTAAAGGGTTCAAGTTGCACCAAATGGATGTGAAGAGTGCTTTTCTGAATGGTGTGTTGGAGGAAGAAGTGTATGTGAGGCAGCCTCTAGGGTTTGAGAGTGAGAAGTACCCCCATCGGGTGTACAAGTTGAGGAAGGCGCTGTATGGGTTGAAGCAGGCGCCTAGAGCTTGGTATGGCAGGTTGAGGGGGTTTCTGTTTGAGAGAGGTTTTGAGATGGGGAAGGTCGATCAGACCTTGTTTTTTCTGAGGCATGGCAGAGATATCCTGATTGTGCAGGTGTACGTGGATGATATTGTCTTTGGTGGCTCGTCTAACTCTCTTGTTGCATGGTTTGCAGAGGATATGAGCAGGGAATTTGAGATGAGCATGATGGGCGAGTTGCAGTTCTTCCTCTGGTTACAAATCAAGCAATCAAAGGAAGGAACATTTGTGCACCAAGCTAAGTACACCAAGGACATTGTGCGGAAGTTCAAGATGGAGGAGTCCAAGGCTATGACGACGCCGATGAGTACGACTACAGCTCTTGATGCGGACGAGGAAGGTGAACACGTGGACCAGAAGGAGTACCAGAGCATGATCGGGTCACTCCTCTACTTGACGGCGACGAGGCCGGACATCCAGTTCTCGGTGTGTCTGTGCGCTCGTTTTCAAGCGTCTCCGAGGACTTCGCATCGACAAGTGGTGAAGCGAATTTTCAGGTACTTGCGTCACACTCCCGACTTCGGCCTTTGGTACTCCGCGTCCTCTTCTTTGGCGCTTCATGGTTTTTCAGACGCGGATTTTGCCGGGTGTCGGTTGAATAGGAAGTCCACCTCTGGGACTTGCCAGTTTTTGGGTTCTTCTTTGGTGTCTTGGTCTTCCCGCAAACAATCGAGTGTTGCTCAATCCACTACCGAGGCAGAGTATGTTGCCGCTACTAGTTGTTGCTCTCAGCTCCTTTGGATTTCATACACCATGAGTGACTTTGGTGAGGAGTATACCCATGTCCCACTTCAATGTGATAGCACCAGTGCCATAAGTGTTGCAAAGAACCCAGTGCTCCATTCCAAAACCAAGCACATAGAAGTGAGGTACCATTTTCTGAGAGACAACGTAGAGAAAGGAAAGATAGCTTTGATCCATGTACCCACACATGACCAACTAGCCGATATTTTCACCAAACCCCTAGATCAAGCAACTTTCACTCGTTTGCGGGGGGAACTTGGTGTGTGTTTGATTTCTTGAGTTGGGTGTGTGGGAGCTCCTTTGTAGCATATGTATAGTTTCCTTTGTGCATTTCTTGCATTTGGCATGGCATATGTAACATGATGTATAGGCATCCTTGTATCTTAGATTGCATGCATTTTGTATCATATGCATTGGTTAGGAAAAGCTTCTCTCATATACATTGTTCACCATGGAATGAGATATATGTCTTTGTGAGCTTGTTTGGTATGCTATGGTTAGTTTGGCTTAGCTCTTGATGATCTTGATGAATAATCCATGGTTGATAGCTATGTTTTTGAAAATGTCACATGTATGCTCTCTCATGTGTAAATGCCTTTATACGATCTTGACATGTTTTAGTGGCTTGGCTATGCTTAATTTGTGGTTGGATAGCTAGTTTATTGATCATATGGGGCCAAAGGCTCATTTGCCATCATGAATGTTTAGCCCTCTTGCTTCATCTTGTCTTTGGGGCATAAGTTCCTTTTTGTCGCAAAGACATTTCATGTACCAATTATAAATCTGAAAATGAAATGAAAAATGCTTGGAAAATGTGCTCCCATGTCATATGTGCTGAATTTAATTTGCTTTGGGTGCTAAACCGTTGCATGATGCCTACCAATGAGAAGTCTCATACATAGAAGTAGGCACATGGCTCGGTGGCTTTGACATGACATGAGGTGCTTGTGGGTGTTTGTGATGGTCTTATGATTAGAATGGCTGTCCTAGCATGAAGTTTGCGTGGCTTTGCCATTTGGGTATGGTTTGATCATGTTTAGGACTTTGCTCATGAGAGGCAAGTTTTTCGCAAAATTGCCCAAATCCATCTTAGCTTCGTCCAATGGTTGTGAAACTTGGTGATCTTGTAGTTGATGTCGATACGAAGCTATAGAGTATCTAACTTTCTCATTTGGACATGTGTAGCATCCTATGTTGATTTTTGTCTATTTGAGAAGCTCTAGGTTGAAAGTTTTGCATTTTTGGCTTGATTCATGCATTGCCAACAAGGGGGAGAAGTTTGAGCTTGAAATGGCTTGCTGGATGCATTTAGAAGGTTTTCAGGTGGTGTCTAGCCATTTCTGGGCTCTGTTGGTCACCGGTCTGACCGGTCAAGGTCACCGGTCTGACCGGTGTGAGTGCTGGTCTTGTGCACATGTTGGGCACCGGTCTGTCCGGTGGTGATGACCGGTCTGACCGGTGTGAGCTGAAAGTGTTGCAGCTGCCCAGTTTTCAAGTAGTTTGCATGCATTCGTCCAGGGGGAGGTGCATTGGTTCAGGGGAGCTTGCATGTGTGCAGGGGGAGCTCTTTGTGGTTGTTCGAGCTTTGTTTCGGTGGTTTGCGCTCTTTGCTTGAGCTTTGCTTTGTCTCGGATGTGTCGAGCCGTTGCCCTTGCCTAAGGGGTCCAAGACTTGTCTTGTTCAAGTGACATTGCTCTTTGCCTTTGTTTGGCTTTCGATCGCCTGTTGGAGTTTCTTTTTGTTCGTTTCTTTTATTTTTTATTTTTCTCTCTTGTTATTTTCGTGTGGGTGTTGTCAATGCACTCATCAAGGGGGAGATTGAGGACCATGTGTGGTTCGAGGACCGGTGGATGGTCGCTTCCTTGTGTGATGAGTGATTGACAACATTGTGTGGACTGATTCTTGGCTAAGTATTGCAGGTGCAGGTTGCGGCTTGACTAGTGTTAGTGCAGGTGAAGAACAAGTGCGAAAGGTCGTCGCTGGTGAGGCCTCCAGGTGTGGAGAAGACAAGTAGGCTTCGTTCGTCGGACCTAGTGGCCAGCGGGGTCAAGTGCGGGCCGCATGGTGGCATGAACAGCAAGATGAAGTCGTGGACGTTTTCTTGGTTGAGCCTCAAAACCAAGGTCAAGCCGGGACTACGTGGGAGCCAAGTCATGAGTGGAGATTGGCGGAGGCTACACCGAGTTCGCGGGTTTTCTGGTGGTTCACCAGAAAACCACTGGGTTCCTTGGTTGATCCACAAAGCCAAGACCGAAGAACCGAAGACGGTCTTTGCGACGGTGCGACCGGTCTGACCGGTCTGACCGGTGGGTACCAGTCTGACCGGTGAGGAGCACCGGTCTGATCGGTGTGCGACGACGCAGTCTGTAATCTTCGAAGCGGAGGACACGCTTTGGGATCGCAAGGCTTGCGTCGAGGCTACGCAGGGTGCGGTCGCCGGGCATCCGTCCGATGGAGAAAGCTTCAAGTCTTCCAAAACCGCCCTTGAGGGGCTTGTATCCGTAGTTGTTAGAGAAGGGTATTTTAGACTTTCGGTTGCCTCCATATAACCCAAGAGGTGAGAGGATTGTTGCCAAGCCTTGGAACCCTAGTTCATTTGCTTTCCCATTTTCTCTTCCTATTTCTTAGGATTTCGATAGGACTAGCTTGAGAGCTTCATGGTGAGATCTTGTGAAAGGGTTGGATGATCGGGCGGCAAGCTAGACCTTGTAAGAACCTTTGTTGCATGTATAGATGATTCGGCGTGGTTCGTCAAGGTTTGGATGTGTTGTTCCCGGTTGTTCTTGGTGGTGATTTTCGGAGCCCTCTCTTGGTGATTTCTTTGGGTTGTTTTCGGGACCTTTCTCTTGGGGATTTGATGGGGGATATTTGTGGGAACCCTTCGTGGTTCTTTGGACTGTGATTCCCCTCCCAAATCCGTGAGTAAAGGGGCTCGATTTCGGGGTTTTTCGAGTTCTAGGGTTAGAGGTTTTCTTGGCGGGATTTCTTCGATTCCTCCTTTTTGGACAAGTTTTGGTGGGATTAAACTTGGCTATGGACTCCTCATGAGGTGTTCCTAATATCCCAAAAGTCTTGTTCAAGTCCGTGGAGCGATTCGGGAGATCGAGGTTTGGATTTGGGGGTGTTGACCCGCGGGTGTTGTTCATCCCGAGCTGCCCAGGCTACACCGGTCTGACCGGTGCTCTTGACCGGTCTGACCGGTGCAACCATCGGTGGGTTTTTGCTTGTGTGAACATCTGGGTGTGTTCGTTGTTGTCCTGTGTTGCAGCTGTTTCGAGTTTGGGTCAGTTTGGAGGTCGGTTGGCCTGTTTGGTGCTTTGGGGGCTCTCAGGCTGTGACCGGTCTGACCGGTGTGTCTCACCGGTCTGACCATCACCGGTCAGACCGGTGTGGAGCCACTTAGTGAAAGTTGCCCAGTTTCACCAGCAGGGACCGGTCTGACCGGTGGTGCTCACCGGTCTGACCGGTGTTGGTCAGTGGACTCGAGGTTTGGTGTTCCGCTGCGTTCTCGGGTCGGAAGGGTGTGTGTGTTGGTTCCTATGTCCAGTGGCACTCCAGTGGCTACGTGGGCTTGGCCAACTTGGGTAGTGAGTCGGAGACGTGTGTTGGAAGCCGTGTTCATCTTGTTGGAGTTTCCATCTCCTTCGAGAAGAATTTTTATCGGCTCCCATTCACTCCCCCTCTCTGGTTCGCCGTATCGGTCCTTCAGTTGGATCCTCCAATTGCAACTGGGACAATAACCTAGTTACAACTAAATTACAAAGCAATTTCAACATGGCCATTAATCTAGTTGCAATAGGAACAATTGCAACTCGTTGGATCCTCCAATTGCAACTGGGACAATAACCGAGTTACAACTAAATTACGAAGCAATTGCAATAGGGCCATTAATCTAGTTGCAATAAAAAATGATTGCACCTACTGCTATGGTGTGATTGCAACCCTAGGTTAGTTGTGATTGCAACTTTTGTAAATTTCTCCAGAGATCTGTTAAACAACAATGATTGCAACTGCTGCTATGGTGTGATTGCAACAACGAAGGAAAGAAAAAAATCAATCGGCGTTGAGGTGGTGATGTTGTCTAATTGCAATATTAAAAATAAACCAATTACAACTTAGGTAGTAAGCTAGTTATTATGTCGTCAAAAAAAAATATATAGTGCAAACCCCTCGCTAGGTGAAACCCTTAAAACTCAGTATTTGCAACTCGGAGTGTACATCGATTGCAACTCGAAACACTTTCTGGTTGCAACTGAAGGGGTAGTACAATATTAGGCGAAAGTACTTAGTATTTGCAACTTGGAGTGTCCATCGATTGCAACTCGAACAACTGTCCGGTTGCAACTCATGGGGTAGTACAGTTTCAGACTAAGCACTCAGTATTTGCAACTCGAAGTGTACGTCGACTGCAACTCGAACCACTGGCCAGTTGCAACTGAATGGGTGGTACAATATCAGGCGGGAGCACTTAGTATTCACAACTCGGGGCGTATATCAATTGCAACTCGAACCACTGTCAGGTTGCAACTGAAGGGGTGGGGGTACAGTATCAGGCAGAAGCATTCATTATTTGCAACTCGGAGTGTACATCGATTGCAACTCGAACCACTGTCCGGTTGCAACTGAAGGGTGGACGGGAGCACTTAGTATCTAATTGCTTTTACTTGATGTGGGATAAACAACATCAGGTAAATCAAATTGCAACTTGTGCCATATCCAGTTGCAACAATAAATCTAAACTGGTTACTATTTTTTACATTCTTATTCTAGAAATCAAAGTCCTAGGAAAAATAATCCCCTACGTTTTCTTACTTTAGATTTGCACATTATCTAATGGGTGGTGCAGATACCTGCAATCTCTTATCGAAATGATATAGCACAAAATAATAATTCCAGAAAATTAAACCAGTTTCCCAACTGTAAATTTTGTAACTATTAATTATGTTTGCCTTACATATCATATACTCGTTACAGGATACTTGCTATATTTTTGAATCGCCGTCAGCAAAGTGGCATTTTCCCTGGTGCGACACCGTTGTAGCGAACATGGCGTCATATGCCATTAGTTCGAGTTTGATTTTAGTGATTCATGACAACATGATCATTGGGACTAACCATATTGTTTTAGCATGTCTTTGTAGACACTTCTAGGTCCCAAGGATGCAAGAAAGCCACATGCCAAAATGAGAAAATCAAGGGTCAAAACCGAGCAAGAAAGGAAAAGAAAAGACACCGTCGGATGAACCGATGGTATCAATTTAGCAAGCGTGTATCAATTTAGCAAGCGTCAGTGCAATCGTCGAACGAGTTGGTACACAGGGTCAAACCCTAGGTACCGTCGGATGAACCGACAGTCCAATTTTTAGTAGCGTCGGACGAGTTGTAGAGGAAGAGCAGTGAAGACAGTAGCATCAGATGATCTGACGGTCTGAGTAAGGACACTGTCGGTCTATCTGACGCTCAGTTTGAATCTAGACAGAGATGCGCCAAGACGACGCCTTCAGCACCGAATGATCCGACGCCTTGGTCAAGGTGAAGCGTCGGTCTACCCGACGGTCGCGTGGAAGCTAACAGAGGCGACTTGGACGCGGGATCTTCAGCACTGGATGATTCGACGCACCGTCGGTGCATAGCGTCGGAGCAGTTGTGTCAGAGAACCTCAACGGCTAAGTGATGTGGGAGGGGCACCGGATGAACCGACGCCCTGGAAAAGCTTAGCATCGGTTCATCCGACGCTACCTTTTTCAACAGCTTTTAGCCAACGGCTAGTTTGATGCCTTGGGCTACTTATACCCCCTCCAATCACTCATTTGAGGTTGCTGGATTGTGTGGAAGTGCAGAAGAGTTCAAGACACATTGAAGATCATATCCAGTCCATCCAAGTGGTTAATTGCTCATTCTTAGACTTGTACATGCTTTGTGTATGTGCTTAGTGCTAGGCTTAGCTTAGAGCTGAGTGAGTACAAGGTTGTGCCAACCTTGTAAGGTGATTCTTGAGTGGGTCAAGTTGTACAAGGTTCACCGGAAGCCTTGGGGCCTAAGTGGCTCATCGGCAATCGTCATCGACCCTCCGGATTGGTGTGGAGCGGCAAGGACACTTTGTGCGGGGGACGTGGAGACCCCCTTCCATGGTGGAAAAGCTCCTTAGTGGAGGCGGCATCAAGGTGACCAAGGGAGCTTGACAAGTTCCTAAGTGGCTAGCCTTTGTGGCGAGTCAAGTGGTGCTCTTGGGAGAGACTTGGTGACCGGGAAGCAATACTCTTGTGTGAGTGCTTCAACGTGGACTAGGGGTGGCTTAGTGCCTACCGATACCACAGGATAAATCGTGTGTCAAGAGTTTGCTTCCTCTCATCCCCCTTACGTTTCTGCATTTACTCTATTGCAATCTTTGCTTGCCTTTACTTTCCTAGAGTAGTATCATGCTAGGATTGGTTATAGGTTGCAAACCTTGTTTTGGGATGGGAGTTTCACACTAGAACAACCCTAGTTGCACATCTAGGTAGTATGTTCTAGTTTATCTTTGTGCAAAAATAGTGAAGCCATAGGTTAAGGTTTTAAGGTTCCTAATTCACCCCTCCCCCTCTTAGGCTACGAGCACCTGATTCCTTACAAGTGGTATCAGAGCCGGGACTCACTTCCTTCACAAGGAAACGCCAATTCAATTGGTAAATTGTGAAAACCGGCTCATTGGAACAGTTAGGCTTCACCGCCTAGTGAGTTGCTCTATAGAGGTATGAAAGGGATGAATACCTTAGGTTTGGCTCCACATTTCGATGGCACGGGCTATCCTCGGTGGAAGGTTCTCATGGAGGCCTATCTCCAAGCAAGGGACCTTGATGTTTGGAGAGTCACCGATGAGGGCATGAAAAATGGTACTAAGAAGGAAAAGCAATTTGATGTGATTGCTAAGAGTATCATTTTGTCCTCACTAGATGTAGGCGTTTTCAATAGAGTTTTTACTTGTGAAAGTGCTCATGAGCTATGGAAAACCATCAAGGCGCAAAATGAGGGTTCAAAAGAACTTGCTAATGAACACTACGGTTGTCTCCTTGAGGAATTCAATAGCTTTAAGCAATTTGCAAATGAAAATGCCGAATCTATGTACTCACGCCTCAATGTGCTTGTCAATGAGATCAATGCTTTAGGTGTGAAGGACATCACAGACTTGAACATCAACCGCAAGATCCTTCAAAGTCTCCGGAAGCCCGATTATGACTTGGTGAAGGCAATCATCTACGAGAAGAAGCTCGAAGATTTGAAGCCATCTCATATCTTGAGCAAGATCATGGCACATGAGCTTCAACTGATGCCCAAGTCAAAGAAGGCGCCCCAAGAACCATCCTCTCCAACTACAAGCCATGCTCTTTCAAGCCAACAAGAGAAGATGTTGAGTAGGATGGCTACTCATGGAAGCTCAAGTGAGGATGATGGTGATGATGGTGACGATGAAGATTCCTCAAGCGATGAAGAGGTTGAATCCATGGTGGCCGAGTACATGAAAACGATCTTCAAGTATGTGAAGAAAGTCAACATGTACGGCTACAACATCCACTTGAGAGAAGGACGTCATCATCAACACATCAAGTTCACCAAGATCGAGCACAACCCCAAAAAGAAGGTGGTCAAGGAGAGGAGACCAAGGCAAAAAGCAACTATTGCCGTCCGTGAGTGGACAAGTGGTGGAGAATCAAGTTCTTCTAGCTCAAGTGATGAATCAAGAAAGAACTTCACCACCCGCTTCATGCAAGGTCCTTCATCATCACTACACATGTGCCTTATGGCCAAAGGTATGGAAAGCAATGTAAGTGATGATGAATCCAACACCACCTCTCTTGATGATTTTGTTGAGCTAGTCCATGAGCAAAAAGGAATTCTTGAGAAACAATCTAATGAAATTAAAGAACTCAATGCTCTCAATGAACTTAGTGCAACCCTTGCTACAAATTATAAACATTTGTTGTGCAAATTCAAATTGCTTAGCAAGGAGTGTGATGAGCTAAAATCTAAGCTTGAGAGCAAAGAGACTAAAACAAGTAATTCCTTTGAGGTTGATGAATCATTTATCCCTTGTGCAATTCCTATCTCCAAGGTAGATGCTTCAACTTCTTGCATTGATTTAATTGATGAATCTTGCTCACCATCTTGCAATGAGAATGTTGTTGTAGAATCATGTGATTGTCTCATAGGCAAGAAAATGATGAGCTCAAGCAAGAAGTGAAATGGCTCCGAGAGAGGTTGGAAAGCTTGATGGGCAAGGGCAAGAACGATGAGGAACAAGTGGTCATCTCTCAAGACATGAAGAGAAAATTCCAACCTTCTCAAGATAACCGTGATCCCATGGTGAAGAAGCTTGAGAAGGGTGCAACCGTGACTTGCTACAAGTTTCACGGAAAAGGGCACAAGTTCTACAAATGCCCTCATTTTGTCAAGAAGATGGACAAGGGCGAGAAGAACAAGTTGAAGCCCACCATCAAGAGCTCCCTCATCTACACGAAGCCCAACTGCAAGAATAAGACCAAGAACAACACCTACGTCATCAAGAAGAAGGCTAATGGCAAGGTGGTTGCACACAAGGTTGGGAAGATGAAGGAGGAGCGGGGTTGGAACCAACCCATTTTGGTGCCCAAGGAAGTCATCACCAATATGAAGGGGCCTCAAATGGTTTGGGTTCCAAAGGTCACTTGAAGGCCATAGAGTGGGGACTTGGGAGGCTTGGCACAAAGAAGTTGTGGAAATTCATGCTTACAAGCCAAGCTTGCAAGTTGGACATGTGTTGCCCAAGTTCCCCGGTTGAGGTAATGGAAACTAGAACCTATCTCATGTATCATTGTAGCTCCATTGCCTTGTTTAGGTTGCATTTGTTGCAATGTTTACATATGGTAGGTTGCTTGTGTCATGTGCTAACCCATGAGCAACATACATGGATTGTTTAGTGTGTAGGAAAGCTACACTTGTTCTTTCATGGTGCATGTCTTCATATATATCTCTTTGCATCATGAGAAAGCTATAGGGTTAGCTTCCCTTTTGTTGTGAGGACCATGTGTGGTTCGTGGACCGGTGTATGGCCGCTTCCTTGTGTGATGAGTGATTGACAACGTTGTGTGGACTGATTCTTGGCTAAGTATTGCAGGTGCAGGTTGCGACTTGACTGGTGTTGGTGCAGGTGAACAAAAGCGCGAAAGGTCGTCGCCGGTGAGGCCTCCAGGTGTGGAGAAGACAGGTAGTCTTTGTTCGAGGGACCTGGTGGCCAGCAGGGTCAACTGCGGGCCACATGGTGGCATGAACAACAAGATGAAGTCATGGACGGTTTCTTGGTTGAGCCTGAAAACCAAGGTCGAGCCGGGACTACGTGGGAGCCGAGTTATGAGTGGCGTTTGGCGGAAGCTACACCGAGTTCGCGGGGTTTCCGGTGGTTCACCAGAAAACCACTAGGTTCCTTGGTTGATCCACAAAGCCAATACCAGAGAACCGAAGACAAAGTCTTCGCGGCGGCTCCGGACCGGTCGACCGGTGGGTCCGACCGGTCCTAACCGGTGGGTCCGGTCGGCCGGTGTGGAGCACCGGTCGGCCGACCGTGTGCGACGACACAGTCCGGAATCTTCGAAGCGGAGGACACGCGTCGGGATCGCAAGGCTTGCGTCGAGGCTAAGCAGGTTGCGGTCGCAGGGCATCCGTCCGATGGAGAAAGCTTGAAGACTTCCAAAACCGCCCTTGAGGGGCTTGTATTCCTAGTTATTAGGAAAGGGTATTTTAGACTTTCGGTTGCCTCCATATAACCCATGAGGTGAGAGGATGGCAGCCAAGCTCTTGGAACCCTAGTTCATTTTGCTTTCCTTTTCCCTTCCTATTTTCCTAGGATTTACATAGGACTAGCTTGAGAGCTTCATGGTGAGATCTTGAGTGCATGTATAGATGATTCGGCGTGGTTCCTCAAGGCCTTGTTGTGTTGTTCCCGGTTGTTCTTGGTGGTGATTTTCGGAGCCCTTTCTTGGTGTTTTTCTTGGGTTGTTTTCGGGACCTTGCTCTTGGGTATTTTGATGGGGGGAATTTGTGGGAACCCTTCGTGGTTCTTTGGGCTATGATTCCCCTCCCAAATCCGTGAGTAAAGGGGCTCGATTTTGGGGTTTTCCGAGTTCTAGGGTTAGAGGTGTTCTTGGCGGGATTTCTTCGATTCCTCCTTTTTGGACAAGTTTTGGTGAGATTAAAATTGGCTATGGACTGCTCATGAGGTGTTCCTATTATCCCCAATGTCTTGTTCAAGTCTGTGGAGCGATTCGGGAGATCGAAGTTTGGATTTGGGGGAGTTGACCCGCAGGTGTTGTTCATCCCGAGCTGCCCAGGCTACACCGGTCTGACCGGTGCTCTTAACTGGTCTGACCGGTGCAACCCTTGGTGGGTTTTTACTCGGGTGAATGTCTGGGTGTGTTCGCTGTTGTCCTGTGTTGGGGCTGTTTCGAGTTTGGGTCAGTTTGGAGGTCGGTTGGCCTGTTTGGGGATTTGGGGGCTTTCAGGCTTAGACCGTCTGACCGGTGTGTCGCACCGGCCTGACCGGTGTGGAGCCACTTAGTGGAAGTCGCCAAATTTCACTAGCAGGGACCGATCTCACCGGTGCTGCTCACCGGTCTGACCGGTGTTGGTCAGTGGACTCGAGGTTTGGTGTTCCGCTGCGTTCTCGGGTCGGAAGGTTGTGTGTTGGTTCCTAGGTCCAGTGGCACTCCAGTGGCACTCCAGTGGCTACGTGGGCTTGGCCAACTTGGGTAGTGAGTCGAAGACGTGTGTTGGAAGCCGTGTTCATGTTGTTGGAATTTCCATCTCCTCCGAGAAGATTTTTTATCGGCTCCCATTCACTCCCCCCTCTCTGGTTCGCCGTATCGGTCCTTCAAGTGGTATCAGAGCCGGTTCGGGTCTTTGTTGACTCTAACCAGTCTAAGATCCAAGGATGCTGTACCAGGAACGGGATTCGGGTCCTCCACACTTCGATGGCAAGAACTACCAGATGAGGAGTAAGCGGATGGCTGCGTTTCTCAATGGAAAGCGTCAGATCCTTTGGGATGTCACGGTGGACACAGGCTATGTCTAGCCGATGAACTTCCTTGCTCCAGGATCGAGGGACATGTTCGACGCCAACAATAAGGCAGTCGACTACTTGTTTCGTGCCTTGTGTCAGCCTGAGTTCGATCGGGTGCACACCGAGCACTTGGCTTGTAGAATATGGTTGGTGTTGAAGGAGGCTCATGTTGGGAATGCCCAGGTTCAGGCACGGATGTATGCGACCTACCGGAGAGAGTACGAGAACTTCACTCATCTCCTCGGTGAGTCCATCGATGCCTTGTTTCAGAGGTTCACGGTGGTTGTGAAAAAACATGAGGGCCAATGTGGACGTGCTCCCGTACGATGATCATGATAGAGCGGTCAAGCTCTTACACTCTTTGGATCGTACAATTTGGGGCGGAAAGTTCGAGGCCATTGTGGAGTCGAAGAAGTATGACACTCTGACGGTGAACGAGCTGTTCTCGAAGCTCAAGTCGGCTGAGGTGGATAGGGGCATGACTGCCAAGCTCGAGGGTCCGACTGATTCCCATAGTCTTGCCCTCGTTGGTGGTTAGAAAGGAAAGGCTAACACTAAACCATCCACTAGGATGTTCTCTTTGTCCTCTTTGATGTCTATGCCAGATGAGGAGTTCGATGTGCTTGGAGAGGACGAGCTGGCGTTGCTGACGAGGAGGTTCGAGAGGCTGCACGAGAACCGGGTGAACATGAGGAGGAACACGAGGACATGCTTCCAGTGCGGCAAATCTAGACCTGCTTTGCTAGGTGCTTTCACTTCTTGCCCTGTTTTGCATGCTAAGATTGATGAGATGCATGCTTACACTGCTTCCCTTGAGGCTAAGCTGAAAGAACCAATTCCTACATCTTGCTCTACCTATGAAATGCATGCTTTGAAGAATTTGGAACTTGCGCATTATGTTGATCGTTTGCAGGATGAGAATGATGAGCTAAGAAAGTTGATGGGTTGGCTGTCTAGTCATGAGCCTCAGTTGAGGATGATGATCGAGGCATTTAAGAGGCAGGATGGTGAGGGACTTGGGGCAAACAAGGTTGGTGAGGGAAGTGGAGAGAATATCCCAGAGCCACCAAAAACCCACCACAAAAATGATTTCCCTCCAAAACCTAACCATCGTAGGAACCGACTAGACACAACCCTAGCTCCACCTGTGTTTCCTATACCAACAAATGATCTCCAAAAGCCTATCAAGTTTGTGAGCACTTCGGGGAAAGTGTTCTTTGGGAAAGGGAGTGAGAAGGCTAGTGAGGAGAAACCGGTGGAGAAGTTGAGTGGGGAGAAACCAAGTGAGCAGCCACAGCCCAAGCCAAAGCCTAAGCTTGTGAGGTTCCATTGTGGCTATTGCGGGAGAGATGGCCATAAGGATGAGTTTTTCTTCAAGAGGAAGCGAGAGGAGAGAATGGCGAAGGAGTGGGCTAACAAGGACAAGTACCACCCTTCCGATGGTGTACTTGAGCCTCGTGTGCAGATGCCCAGGGCCAAGGCGAGTGTGAGGACAGTTCGGGCTTGGGGAGAGCGGAAGGCTGTTGGAGGTGCTTCGTTGCCCGAGCTACACCCGGTCGGACCGGTGTGGGGCACCGGTCGGACCGGTGCGGCTGCCCGGACTCGCAGCAGTTTGGGTTTCGTGCTCGTACAGGTGCGAGGGTTGTTTCTGGAGGTCGTGGTTCTGGTGGTTGGGCTAGAGAGTTTGCAGGAGGTCAGGTTGCTAGGCATTCTCCCCCTCGAGTTCACTACGGGGATGGGAGGAGTCGTAGCTTTGAGAAGGACAGGAGGGACGTTCCACGGGCCTTCTTTCGTGGTTTTGGTCCTCCTCCAGGCAGAGAAGGTTGGTTTCCTCGGAGTGGTTACCGAGGTGGTGGTCGTGGTGGTAGTTTTGGTAGGAAAGATGGTTTGGTGTGTGCTAACCCCACTTTCGAGCAAACAACCACGATTCTTTCCAGGGTCCTTGCAAAAGGGTAACTCCAATAGTGTTTGCCATTTCCCTGTTTCTTGTAAATTGCGTAGAAAATCATAGAAAAATGCAAAACCAATTTTGTTGGATCCGTTGTGAAAACCCTAGATCTGCAATATCTTAAAGATCATAACTCCTCTGTAGCTAATTTTTGGATATGTTGTGTGTTAGGTCATGACTAGCTCCTATGCCAAAAATTGCACAAAGTTATGATGTAAATCTTTTTATAAAAATGTTTTTCCATTCCTGGCAGATCTGCATAAATGATTTTTCTTGCTAAATATATTTATGTTCTTGAGCTCAACTTGTGCACACTGTCTTGTAATGTCAAAATGCACATCTTGTAAATTATTCTGGATTTATGCATGTTTTCCTTTGTAAATTAATAAACCAGGTTCAGTAAAGTTCCTAGGTGTATGTGCTGGTTCTTTAGACTTGTTTAGGACCAGAGGGCATGCATAAGAAAGTTTGGATCAATTTGGTGCTTATTTATTTTTGTATGCATTTAAATTGAATCACTAGCTAGTCCTTTGTTATTTTCAAAAATATTTAAACTCCTATCATCCAAAACTTACATGTGGGTCCAATGGACCAGTATAGGTGCTAGTAGGCTTAAGAAACACTACTTTGATTTTTGGTAATTTAATTGCTTAATAAAAAGCTTAAAAGCCCTTTTTAATATTAAATAGAGATTAAATAAAGAAAAGCCCTTATTTAATTCTTTATCCTTTTTGAAAGTATTATCTAATCAATTAAAAGATAATTAATTCTCATTGCTGATATGGAATTAATTCATGGATAAAAATATTCATATCCTTGCTTGTGAAAGGAAAAGGATTAAAGCTTTCACATGAATGGACAAGTACAAAGAAACCTTTATTCAATTGTGCAATAAAAAGAATAACCCATGTACAACCAATAACCTTCCTAAAAAAAGAAAAAAAAGAAATCACCAAGCCACCCATGTTAACTTGAGGATGGTTGCAAATCATGTTAAAAAGGTTAAATATACCTACCCACTACTGTTGGTGAATTTAAATTAAATTATTTACATATATATGTACACGATCACCATCAAAAAGAATAATTAATAAAGAGTTGCACATTGTTCCTTTATGGAAGAGTATGTTGAATGTATTCATATCTAGGTGAATGTGCCCAACAAATACACCCCTTGATTGTCAATATGGTTTGTAATTGATTAGAGTAAAAACTGTCGAATAAATCCCGCATTTGCATCTTCGTGTAGATCTTTCCGCCAGTAGACGTATGCTCGTGCCGTAAGGAGGAGACGAAGGTGCCGACAAAGAGCTGCCGAGCGTGAACGTAGCTCAAGACCTGGACCCAAGTCCAGAAGGGCCCAAGGCCAACCTTGCCATCGTAGGCAAGCCCCGGATCATTAACCCCGTCTTTTAAAATTATGCAATTATGTTTGCTATTATTGTGCATTTATGTTTCAGGAGTTGATCTGAAACCCTAGATGCATGATCTTTAGGTACCTATGCTCTATCACTAGTATGCTAGGTCGATAGCTGCTATGCTATAGGACCCGATAGAAGTCGAGTGATGTTCGTCACTCGCGAGAATAGGTTCCTAGATAGGAATCATAAGATATCCTTAAATGGATCGCTCATGTGGTAAGAGTACGGGATTGGGCTCCGGTCCAGTGGTCATGTGGGCTAAGCTTTTGAATGTACTAAACATTCGCCGGTTATGGGGCCGGTAAGCCTAGTACCTTAATGAGACGGCTAGGGATGGAACTGTCACTACTCGTCACGGCTCGCCACCGGTGGTGTATGGTGACTCCGGGTATCTCGCGGGGTATGCCGGATAGCCTGCACCAAAGACTGTGGCCTTTCATCCCGACCCGGGGATTTTTGGGGACGGCCTGGGAAAGTTGTCCTTGTGGGGCAGCCTACCGTGTGTTTGGGTCTACCTTGCAAGGTTTAAATCAATCGATTGTCGGCCTCTCACCGTTATCCGAGACTGCTTAATCAACTGGCCATGATATCCCATAATGATGGAACTCGAGAAATATTGTTGTATGAATTAATTGCTTGTCCAATTCTTGATTGGATTAGATGGCACATTTAGAAATGGTAATCAACTAGAACCTGTGCTAGAATTTTGAAAGTAAGGATCTACTCTTAGCAGCTGTTTTAGCAAAAGAAACTCCACCGGCCAAAAGCCTTCCATGTCTAGAGGTTGGTGATGTAGTCATCACCCGACGGTTAAGTCTTGCTGAGTATTAGTATACTCAGCCTTGCTTTAAAATTGTTGTTGCAGGTGTGATTGACCGGATGGGTGACGACAAGTAAGGACATCACGGATAGCCTCCTGTGATGTTCACCGTTGCGCTAGTTTATTTTATTTCCGCTGTTTTTCGAACTCTGAACCTTTACTCCATGCCATGAACAATGGTTTGTAATAAAATGTTTAATTCATGTTGTACTCTGGACTCGCCTTTGCGTGAGTTTTAATGCATGTGTCGATCCTCTGTTCGGTGTCCAAGTGATTTACCGGGCGTTAACCCGGCAACCAATTATAGGATGATACTTTACTATGGCTTAATGACCAAAATGGATCGGTCTTAGGCGATAGTACGGTATTTTCCTGGGCGGGTTGTCACAGCTGGTATCAGAGCGATTGCATGCACCAGAGTTTAATTAACAATCTTAATCACATGATTTCCGAATAAAATTTGCCAAGATTGTCTGATTTGCAAAATACGTTGGTCCGTTAAGGATAAACTAGACCGAGAGGCCCTAGAGGGAAATTTTTGGGTTCTTTCAGGTGGCTTATTAATCTATGGTTTATTTTGCTAACTCCCAGCACATTTTACTTTATGTCAGACTTACTTTCTCGCACAACCAAACTAGATGAGCCACGTGTTTTATACTTGTGCTGTTCCGCATCACGGGAATTGCGAGGGTTGATGGAGTGATCCATTCCACGGATCCCATCTTCGCGTCTGGTTATGAGTTGTGTTCTCGCCACGTGTTCCATACGTGTGCATTCCACATGTCGCTCATGCGAGGCAAGGATATACTCCATTCAAACGGAGGATGTCCGAGGTTGGACGCTGTCCATGCAGCGGCCTAACGCATGGATGCCGTTTCTATAGTGAATGGTAATGTATGGGAACGCTTTCATGAGTGCTGGCATGAAAGGTTCGTTGTGTTCTGTGATCTTCTGCAGGTACACTAACCTCGTTTCGTAAGTTGCTAAGTAAGCATCGACTAGATCTCGACTAGTTATTATAGGGAGATACGTGTATGTGCCATGCCACCAGTGCTAACTCTGAGTTTTGGCTTGAATGCCATTGTGAGGACGAATAGGACGTCTTGCATCATGTTAAAAGTCGTGAAAGAACCTAAACTGAACTCACGTCTGTTTCCGTACTCTCTGAGGTAAAATAGTAGTAGCGTGTTTTGTTCTGTTTAGCCTCTTTCGGTGTAGATGTGTTGTCATGCTTGATTTATTAGAGTTGTTGCTTAGATTGCTGTCCTCGTCTGAGAATCTTTCGTCTAGGTGATCTTAACCTAGGTCGCTTCAATCTAATCCAGTTTCTGCTCGCCAAAGTTCATGATCATAACTTAGGATTACCGCAGGTTATGCTCGGTTAGTCAACCCTTGTCTTGACATCTCCCTAGAACCTTTTTAAACCTTGCTTGGTTAAGCACCTTCCTAGTTCTCTAGCTCAACCTTGCGTACTCAACTTGAGTTTCATCACCTTGCTAAGTTACGCCGCAGATTTGTGAAGTGCTGGACATTGGTTCAAGTTAGGAAATCCGGGGTTGTACCCTTTGGTATGCCTGCTCGTTCGAGTCCAGCATACGTTGGAGCTTAGTATGCATGGTTACCCCATACCTTGACCCTACCCGTATTCGTGGATCGAGTTACCTTTGTACACTCGTACCCGACTGATTCTCACTTTTGTCGTATGTCCAGATGGACAACGCTAGCTCTACGTCGGCTGATGTGGAATCATGGACTCTTGTGGACTACCTCGAGGAGGGTGGTTTTCCTACACTTTTGTGGGACACCCTGAAGGACTTTGGGTACACCACTTACCCAGAGTACTCGACACGTGAGGTCATGACCACAGACCAACTCCTTCGTTGTGAAGTGAAGGTGAGGATTTCAGTGTGCCCGACCAATCCTGCTTGGGATGAGTGGGAGTGTACTGCACACAAAAGAAACTTGTCCGACACGGTGCAGAAGGCTGCTCTCGAGGCACTCACAACTTTCTGTGGAAAGCACCCTGCCGAGATAGCCAACTCTGCAGCCAAAGTGATTTCGGTACCCGAGCGACACATTGCGCCGGGTGATGAACGAGAAACTATCCTTCCAGCCCAGAGCAACTCTCACTATAGCCCTGATCTTGTCACCTCAGTCCGCTTTTCGGAAGCCATGTACGACACCTACCAACGGATGGTGGGAGAAAGTGTATTCTATAGACATCAAATCTATAGATACAAAGTTAAGGAAGTGGAGTGTTCAGCTCAAGCGTTGAAGGAAGCCCGAGCAATGATCGCTACTCTCAAGAAGGAAAGACGCAAAGACAAGGCCAAGATACAAGAGTTAACCGAGATCATACATGAGCAGAATTTCTTGTTGCAGCATAACGATCAGTATATGCTTGAACTAGAAAATCAACTGGAAGCTCTAGCAGTTCCACCCCCAGAACCTGTCATTCCTGGACCAGCGCAAGAAGACGATGTTGAGGATATCCAAGGTGAATCTGGAATTGAGTCTGGACCCGAGTCACCGTAGTCCTTCAGCATAGAAGATCCCACCCTTGGAAGTTGGTCCATTGGAAATAAAAGCTCTGGGTCGTAAGAGTGTAGTAGTTATAAGGAACCCTCGTGCGCAATAATCACGTTGGGTTATCTATTGATGTCGGTTGAACTAGGAACCTTGCCATTGCAGCTAGTCTGCATTGTAATTTCCAAAGGTTGTTTGGTTATTCTGAAAACCCTCATCGATGTACTGCTTTGATTAAACATCTCTTCTAGTAATGATCTTTGTAAGACATTAGTTATGCTAGTTGTGATGAATCAAGTTCTGTGCTCCACAAATTTCGTGTCAATCAAAGATCTAATCAATTCCTCAGTCCTGAACTTAGTCTTTTCGGTCTTGCTCAAGCCTTCTAATTTAAATTAAAATGTGGCTTTTGAGCATGCGCTGCTTAGCATATGCATTTGGGAAGCATGGGTATACTAACGTGCATTCGCATGAAACTCCGTACCTCTACTCTACCTCTCTTGTTTGGTGATGTTGTTACCCCATAGTCAAAGGTGCCGCGACGGAACCTAGGGTATCGTGTGTGCTGCAACCACCCGACTGCCACTAGGAGCGCGCTAGGTATCTTGGTTGTGAGGAGGCGACTCGCCATTCAGATCCCCTCTCTACCTATGATTGTCTTCGGAATCACTAACTCATCATATGGGTAACCGAGTCATTCTAACATGCATCATGAGCACCATACCGCACGAGCATATGCATAGTGTCTTCACAAGCATATGCATCGCATCAACTTGAAAAGTATTGCACTTTCAAAACAATGAGTTGTCAACACCCCAAAATTTGCGAAATAAGTAAAGGTGTGAGCAATATTATTCCTTGAAGTTCCCACTTGAAGTCATCTTTCGTACAAGAGATTATGGAACTCTGTCATTAGCCTTCCTTTCTGTGTAATGGTCTATCAGAAATCTCTGACAAATTGGTCCCTTGCCGTGAATCTCGACGACCTTGTAGCATCAATTCCTTTCCTGCTAACCAAGTGGAAACAGTAGAAGTAGAAACTTTTCTTTTGAGCAGTCAAGGTTCTCGAATAGTCAACGTGGAGAAGTCATCCATCGTGTATTCGTTCTTGGTCCGTGCTCATAACCTTCAAATCCTCAGAATCGAGCAAGGAAGTGCGCCCAGGATCGATCGAAGCTTTTTGCTACGCTTCTCTTTGTTGCTATCACAAACATGAAGTGTTGTACACTGAGCTTTTCTCGTTTTGCTCCCCATCACGGTCGATTATTTAGATCGTTGAGCCCCATCGTCATCAGTGTCACGGTCATACGACGCCATGACGTCGCTCTACCCTCGATTTCCGCAACCGTATTCGCGACGCTGAGATTTCTTGAGCTGACCATTGTCGAGCTCCGTGTTGCCTACACCAGATACCTGACTGGGTCAACTGACCGTTATAGCCCCGCAGCGATTATAAAAGCAAGCCCTTTTACCCAAAACCTCCATTGCGAAAGCTCCATTTCCATCCGAGCTCGGCATCATCACTGTTCTTGTTCTTCTTCTAGCTAGCCTGGCTACTTTGCCGCTAGAGCATCTATTCCACCTACTTCAATCCTATCGAGCAAGCTGTTCTCAACGTCTTCGTCCCCGACGTCGAGGTGAAACTCAGAGTAGACCGAAAGCAGAAATCAATCCAAGCTGCCACCCATGACTCCGTCTTCAGAAGAGCTCGAGTCATTTCGCTGGACATTGTTAGGGATGTACCTCTGTATTGTAGGAGGATTATGTCTACTATTAGCTGTGCATGTGCACATTCATCGTCCGCTTCCTCATGAACAGCGATGAGGTAGTAAGAGGACACACCTTGTACCTTTTTGTTCCATCTGCATTCCCGATCATGGGATGTGTCGACAAAGCTTTATCAATTCGATATTGTAACTGTTTGGATGTCCGATTTGCATCGCTTACCGTGAACGAGTCTTGTAGAAGTATGTTCGAATTATAAGTTTCTGGGTGAGATTCTGAACAGGTACTAATTAGGGACTTAAAATTTTCAGATGTTCGGACCGGCATGGAATAACCCCTATGGTTTTGATGCATCGGGTAGTGTGATCTTACGCTACCGCCACCCACGATGTTGACCGAAGCTTTCGTAGCAGCACATACCGAAGTGTTGTGCCAGCTCCATCAGACACAATAGCAAATGGCTCAACAACTACAACAAATGCCACCGATGCAATCGAAGCTTCAACCTTCCAAGCCCTGTTCACCCGAAGTACCCACCCAGAGGGACATAAACGCCATTGTCGGCGCAACTCAACTGTTAGAAGGGCAGAATTCCGTGCTGAGCCAGATAGTGTACGATGTTATCCAAGGACGTTATGGGAAACCATATCAGAATAATTTGGCAGACAGTCTCTCTCAGTCCTTATCTGCCTCTATGGTCAAACAAGCCCGTTTGTTCAATCTGTTGGAGGAGTATGTTAATCAAGACCAACCCCAAGCTTCCGACTCAATATTACCACCTTCTCGACTACCGATGGATCTTAGGGCAGAAGAGAGGGCAAATAAAGGCAGTAAACGAGTACTATCTGAGATAGATGTAAGTGAGTGGGAAATTACCTGTACGGAGACTTGTCCGTGTGAAGGCAAACGAAGCTGTAACCCTAGCAAGGCCACTCAACTCCCCGTGGGTAAAACACCTTCGCGAGCCACGAAGTCAGCAAGGAAAAAGGAGAGGAAGAGGCTCCGCCTTATCAAGAAAGCCCAGCAACAAATCTCCAAGCCCGGAGAGTTTTCACCGTATTTGTGTCACAAATGTAGAGAACCTGGACATTACAGACGTAATTGTCCAAATCACCAACATCAGGTTCAGAACCTCGGAGCAGCTAAGTGTGCTCAAGACAAGCACCCGAGTATTCAAGGAGAGCCAAATCAGATTAACTCTATGGGTAACACCTCTATCCCAAAACCACTTCCCCAAATTCCTCTTGTAATTTCGAATCTCGGGGAGAGATTCTTCTTAAGGGGGGTAGGCTGTGACGCCCCAGGTTTTTAATTACCATCATTAACGCTAATGACCGGATCAGCCGGGTCAAACCAGTCAAACCCCGGTCAAACCTAGGTCAACCCGGGTCATCACCCGAAAACCTCGCCAATGAACCCCAATGAACCCCTTGACCAAGCCTACACACACCCGTAGTCAACCCTTGGCCAAAGGCACGGTCAAAACCGGCTTAACCGTTGACGTCAGCGAATGTCGTCCGGAACTTTTGCCGCGTTCTCCAAAATTCACCTAAACACTTCAAAATCTACCTTTATGAAAGTTGTCCATCTTGTTGAGGGACACAACTTTCATGTAGATTGGCATTTCAAAATTTGGGTGGAAATTAGTGAAAAACTTGATGGACTGGCAGTACCTCCTGTTTTCCAGAACAGGCCGACATTCGAAGTTGGCACGACGTTCCTGCCAAATCCGTCGAGAAAAACACTAGACGGCCTTTACAAAAGTTGTAGAGGGTAGCTAGATCTACAACTTTCCTATTCATCGCTTGGTGCACTTCTATTCAACTTTTTGGACTTTTGCACGTTCAAAGCAGGATCCGTGAGCACGGTACTGGCTGGCCGACGCCGGCGCCGCGACGTCGCGCGTCGCGCGCGCGTCGCCCTTGCCGCGCCGTGCCACCGTACCCCGGCTCGCATCGCCCGAGGCCACGCCTCCCTAGGCCGCGCACTCTCCCGAGACAAGCACGCACGCCCAAGCACCTCGGACCCCGCGCCGCCCGCGCGCGCGTCCCGAGGCCCGGGGCACGCGCGGCGGGCGCGCCCGCCCGCCGCCGTCATCGGCTCCGCCCGCGCGCCCCCTCCTCTCGTCCTTCCCGGTGCCCGAGTCGGAGAGCCCCTATAAGGCGGCCCCCGCTTCCCCCGCGACGCGCGGACCCCCCCCCCGGCCCAACCGGGCCCGCCCTCGCCGGAACACCGGCCCGCGGCGGCCGCACTCACCGGCCGCCGGCGCGCCACTCGCCGGTGCCACCACCACCCTGTCCCGGCGGCCCCAACCGTCCCTCTAGCGTCCCCTAGAGCCGCCACCACCGCTGGATACCGCGCATTGGCCGCAGCCTCGCCGGAACACCTCCCACCGTAGCTGCCCCTCACTGGCCGCTGGCGCGCCGCTCGCCGGAGCCACCTCCGCCCGGTCCAAGCCCTCAAATCGAAGCCTAGCCACCCCTAGACCCTCCCCGGCCCTTCCCAGACCGTCCCCGCCGCCGGCCCGGCCGGAATTTGGCCGGAGCCGCGCCGGCTGGCCGCCCCAAGGGCCGCATTGCAAAACCACGATTCTTTCCAGGGTCCTTCTTGCAAAAGGGTAACTCCAATAGTGTTTGCCATTTCCCTGTTTCTTGTAAATTGCGTAGAAAATCACAGAAAAATCAGAAAAATACAAAACCAATTTTGTTGGATCCGTTGTGAATTATCCTACAACTTTTGTTATTCTGTCCTGAGCTAATTCCTTTTAGTTGTTGCATGAAAAATACAAAGTTGAAAACCCTAGATCTACAATATCTCAAAGACCATAACTTCTCTGTAGCTAATTTTTGGATATGTTGTGTTTTAGGTCATGACTAACTCCTATGCCAAAACTTGCACAAATGTATGATGTAAATCTTTTTATAAAAATGTTTTTCCATTTCTGGCAGATCTGCATAAATGCTTTTTCTTGCTAAATATATTTATGTTCTTGAGCTCAAATTGTGCACACTGTCTTGTAATGTCAAAATGCACATCTTGTGAATTAATCATGATTTTTGGCTTAACTGAAATAATTATTCTTGATTTATGCATGTTTTCATTTGTAAATTAATAAACCAGGTTCAGTAAAGTTCCTAGGTGTATGTGCTGATTCTTTAGACTTGTTTAGGACCAGAGGGCATGCATAAGAAAGTTTGGATCAATTTGGTGCTTATTTATTTTTGTATGCATTTAAATTGAATCACTAGCTAGTCGTTTGTTATTTTCTAAAATATTTAAATTCCTAGCATCCAACACTTAAATCTGGGTCCAATGGACCAGTATAGGTGCTAGTAGGCTTAAGAAACACTACTTTGATTTTTGGTAATTTAATTGCTTAATAAAAAGCTTAAAAGCCCTTTTTAATATTAAAAAGAGATTAAATAAATAAAAGCCCTTATTTAATTCTTTATCCTTTTTGAAAGTATTATCTAATTCAATTAAAAGATAATTAATTCTCATTGCTGATGTGGAATTAATTCATGGATAAAAATATTCATATCCTTGCTTGTGAAAGGAAAAGGATTAAAGCTTTCACATGAAATGACAAGTACAAAGAAACCTTTATTCAATTGTGCAATAAAAAGAATAACCCATGTACAACCAATAACCTTCCTAAAAAAAGAAAAAAAGAAATCACCAAGCCACCCATGTTAACTTGAGGATGGTTGCAAATCATGTTAAAAAGGTTAAATATACTTACCCACTACTGTTGGTGAATTTAAATTAAATTATTTACATATATATGTACACGATCACCATCAAAAAGAATAATTAATAAAGAGTTGCACATTGTTCCTTTATGGAAGAGTATGCTGAATGTATTCTTATCTAGGTGAATGTGCCCAACAAATACACCCCTTGATTGTCAATATGGTTTGTAATTGATTAGAGTAAAAACCATCGAATAAATTCTGCATTTGCATCTTCGTGTAGATCTTTCCGCCAGTAGACGTACGCTCGTGCCGGAAGGAGGAGACGAAGGTGCCGACAAAGAGCTGTCGAGCGTGAACGTAGCTCAAGACACGGACCCAAGTCCAGAAGGGCCCAAGGCCAACCTTGCCATCGCAAGGAAGCCCCGGATCATTAACCCCATCTTTTAAAATTATGCAATTATGTTTGCTATTATTGTGCATTTACGTTTCAGGAGTTGATTTGAAACCCTAGATGCATGATCTTTAGGTACCTATGCTCTATCACTAGTATGCTAGGTCGATAGCTGCTATGCTATAGGACCCGATAGAAGTCGAGTGATGTTCGTCACTCGCGAGAATAGGTTCCTAGATAGGAATCATAAGATATCCTTAAATGGATCGCTCATGTGGTAAGAGCATGGGATTGGGCTCCGGTCCAGTGGTCATGTGGGCTAAGCTTTTGAACGTACTAAACATTCGCCGGTTATGGGGCCGGTAAGCCTAGTACCTTAATGAGATGGCTAGGGATGGAACTGTCACTACTCTTGGGATTCGCTCTCACGGCTCGCCACCGGTGGTGTATGGTGACTCCGGGTATCTCGCGGGGTATGCGGATAGCTTTGCACCAAAGGCGTGGCCTTTCATCCCGACCGGGGATTTTTGGGGACGGCACTGGGAAAGTTGTCCTTGCGGGGGCAGCCTACCGTGTGTTTGGGTCTACCTTGCAAGGTTTAAATCAATCGATTGTCGGCCTCTCACCGTTATCCGAGACTGCTTAATCAACTGGCCATGATATCCCATAATGATGGAACTCAAGAAATATTGTTATATGAATTAATTGCTTGTCCAATTCTTGATTGGATTAGATGACACATTTAGAAATGGTAATCAACTAGAACCTGTGCTAAAATTTTGAAAGTAAGGATCTACTCTTAGCAGCTGTTTTAGTAAAAGAAACTCCACCGGCCAAAAGCCTTCCATGTCTAGAGGTTGGTGATGTAGTCATCACCCGACGGTTAAGTCTTGCTGAGTATTAGTATACTCAGCCTTGCTTTAAAATTGTTGTTGCAAGTGTGATTGACCGGATGGGTGACGACAAGTAAGGACATCACGGATGGCCTCCTGTGATGTTCACCGTGGTGCTAGTTTATTTTATTTCCACTGTTTTTCGAACTCTGAACCTTTACTCCATGCCATGAACAATGGTTTGTAATAAAATGTTTAATTCATGTTGTACTCTGGACTCGCCTTCGCGTGAGTTTTAATGCATGTGTCGATCCTCTGTTCGATGTCCAAGTGATTTACCGGGCGTTAACCCGGCAACCAACGACAGGATGATACTTTACTATGGCTTAATGACCAAAATGGATCGGTCTTAGGCGATAGTACGGTATTTTCCTGGGCGGGTTGTCACAACTATGGTGGTGGACGGACCCTCTCCTACACCTACGACGACAAATCAAGATCGAGGAGAAGCTGATGTTGAGGGGGAGGTGGCATCGAGGGGAGACCTCCCCGGCGAGTACAAGTGGATCACCTAGCTTCGAGGATCATCAGCGACATGAATGAACGCACTACACGGTCGAGGGTTCGGAACAATTCTCATTTCGCTCATGCTGCATTTGTTGCTACCTTTGAGCCCAAAGACATTGGACACGCTCTATCTGATCACAATTGGGTTAATTCGATGCATGAGGAGTTGGAGAACTTTGAGAGGAATCAGGTTTGGGAGTTGGTTGACCCTCCTCCAGGGTGTAAGCCGAGTGGTACAAAGTGGGTGTGGAAGAACAAAGAGGGAGAGAAAGGTGAAGTGGTGAGAAACAAGTCAAGGCTTGTTGCTTAGGGGTTCAGTCAGAAGGAGGGGATCGACTACGAGGAGACCTTTGCTCCCGTAGCCCGTTTGGAGGCAATAAGGATCCTTCTAACCTTTTCCGTGGCTAAAGGGTTCAAGTTGCACCAAATGGATGTGAAGAGTTCTTTCCTAAATGGTGTGTTGGAGGAAGAAGTGTATGTGAGGCAACCTCCGGGGTTTGAGAGTGAGAAGTACCCCCACCGGGTGTACAAGTTGAGGAAGGCGTTGTCTGGGTTGAAGCAGGCGCCTAGAGCTTGGTATGGTAGGTTGAGGGGTTCTTGTTTGAGAGAGGTTTTGAGATGGGGAAGGTCGATCGGACCTTGTTTTTGCGAGGCGGGGCGGAGATATCCCGATTGTGCGGGTGTACGTGGATGATATTGTCTTTGGTGGCTCGTCTAACTCTCTTGTTGCAAGGTTTGCAGAGGATATGAGCAGGGAATTTGAGATGAGCATGATAGGTGAGTTGCAGTTCTTCCTCGGGCTACAAATCAAGCAATCAAAGGAAGGAACATTTGTGCACCAAGCTAAGTACACCAAGGACATTGTGCAGCATTTCAAGATGGAGGATTCCAAGGCTATGACGACGCCGATGAGTACGACTACAGCTCTTGATGCGGACGAGGAAGGTGAACACGTGGACCAGAAGGAGTACCGAAGCATGATCGAATCACTCCTCTACTTGACGGCAACAAGGCCGGACATCCAGTTCTTGGTATGTCTGTGCGCTCGTTTTCAAGCGTCTCCGAGGACTTCGCATCGGCAAGCGGTGAAGCGAATTTTCAGGTACTCGCGTCACACTCCCGACTTCGGCCTTTGGTACTCCGCGTCCTCTTCTTTGACGCTTCATGGTTTTTCAGACGCGGATTTTGCCGGGTGTCGGTTGGATAGGAAGTCCACTTCTGGGACTTGCCAGTTTTTGGGTTCTTCTTTGGTGTCTTGGTCTTCCCGCAAACAGTCGAGTGTTGCACAATCCACTACTGAGGCCGAGTACGTTGCCGATGCTAGTTGTTGCTCTCAGCTCCTTTGGATTTCATACAACATGAGTGACTTTGGTGAGGAGTATACCCATGTCCCACTTCAATGTGATAGCACCAGTACCATATGCGTTGCAAAAAACCCAGTGCTCCATTCCAAAACCAAGCACATATAAGTGAGGTATCATTTTCTGAGAGACAACGTAGAGAAAGGAAAGATAGCTTTGATCCATGTACCCACACATGACCAACTAGCCGATATTTTCACCAAACCCCTAGATCAAGTAACTTTTCACTCGTTTGCGGGGGGAACTTGGTGTGTGTTTGATTTATTGAGTTGGGTGTGTGGGAGCTCCTTTGTAGCATATGTATAGATTTCCTTTGTGCATTTCTTGCATTTGGCATGGCATATGTAACATGATGTATAGGCATCCTTGTATCTTAGATTACATGAATTTTGTATCATATGCATTGGATAGGAAAAGCTTCTCCTATATACATTGTTCACCATGGAATGCTATATATGTCTTTGTGAGCTTGTTTGGTATGATATGGTTAGTTTCGCCTAGCTCTTGATGATCTTGATGAATAATCTATGGTTGATAGCTATGTTTTTGAAAAATGTCACATATATATGCTCTCTCATGTGTAAATGCCTTTATATGATTTTGACATGTTTTAGTGGCTTGGATATGCTTAATTTGTAGTTAGATAGCTAGTTTATTGATCATATGGGGCCAAAGGCTCATTTGCTATCATGAATGTTTAGCCCTCTTGCTTCATCTTGTGGAGGGGCATAAGTTCCTTTTTGTCGCAAAGACATTTCATGTACCAATTATGAATCTGAAAATGAAATGTAAAATGCTTGGAAATGTGCTCCCATGTCATATGTGCTGAATTTAATTTGCTTTGGGTGCTAAACCGTTGCATGATGCCTACCAATGACAAGTCTCATACATAGAATTAGGCACATGGCTCGGTGGCTTTGACATGACATGAGGTGCTTGTGGGTGTTTGTGATGGTCTTATGATTAGAATGGCTGTCCCAGTATAAAGTTTGTGTGGCTTTGCCATTTTGATATGTTTTGCTCATGTTTAGGACTTTGCTCATGAGAGGCAAGTTTTTCGCAAAATTGCCCAAATCCATCTTAGCTTCGTCCAATGGTTGTGAAACTTGGTGATCTTGTAGTTGATGTCGATACAAAGCTATAGAATATCTAACCTGCTCATTTGGACATGTGTAGCATCCTAAGTTGAATCTTGTCTATTTGAGAAGCTCTAGGTTGAAAGTTTTGCATTTTTGGCTTGATTCATGCATTGCCAACAAGGGGGAGAAGTTTGAGCTTGAAATGGCTTGATGGATGCATTTAGAAGGTTTTCAGGTGGTTTCGAGCCATTTCTGGGCTCTGGTGTGCACCGGTCTCAGGTCACCGGTCTGACCGGTCAGAGTGCTGGTCCTGTGCACATGTTAGGCACCGGTCTGACCAGTGGTGGTGACCGGTTTGACCGGTGTGAGCTGAAGTTGTGCAGCTGCCCTGTTTTCAAGTGGTTTGCATGCATTCGTCCAGGGGGAGGTGCATTGGTTCAGGGGGAGCTTGCATGTGTGCAGGGGGAGCTCTTTGTGATTTGTCGAGCTTTGCTTTGGTGGTTTGCACTCTTTCCTTGAGCTTTGTTTTGTCTCAGATGTGTCGAGCCGTTGCCCTTGCCTAGAGATCTTGCTCTTTGCCTTTGTTTGGCTTTCGATCGCTTGTTGGAGTTTCTTTTTGTTCGTTTCTTTTCCTTTTCTTTTCTCTCTTGTTACTTTGTGTGGGTGTTGTCAATGCACTCATCAAGGGGGATATTGAGGACCATGTGTGGTTCGAGGACCGATGGATGGCCGCTTCCTTATGTGATGAGTGATTGACAACATTGTGTGGACTGATTCTTGGCTAAGTATTGCAGCTGCAGGTTGCGGCTTGACTGGTGTTGGTGCAGGTGAAGAACAAGCGCGAAAGGTCGTCGCCGGTGAGGCCTCCGGGTGTGGAGAAGACAGGTAGGCTCCGTTCGAGGGACCCGGTGGCCAGCAGGGTCAAGTGCGGGCCGCATAGTGGCATGAACAACAAGATGAAGTTATGGACGGTTTCTTGGTTGAGACTGAAAACCAAGGTCGAGCCAGGACTACGTGGGAGTCAAGTCATGAGTGGCGATTGGCGGAGGCTACACCGAGTTCGCGGGGTTTCCGGTGGTTCACCAGAAAACCACTGGGTTCCTTGGTTGATCCACAAAGCCAAGACCGAGGAACCGAAGAAGGTGCAGCAGCAGCTCCAGACCGGTTTGACCGGTGGGTCTGACCGGTGTGAGACGACGCAGTCCGGAATCTTCGAAGCGGAGGACACGCGTCGGGATCGCAAGGCTTGCGTCGAGGCTAAGCAGGTTACGGTCGTCGGGCATCCGTCCGATGGAGAAAGCTTGAAGACTTCCAAAACCGCCCTTGAGGGGCTTGTATCCCATGAGGTGAGAGGATGGCAGCCAAGCTCTTGGAACCCTAGTTCATTTTGCTTTCCTTTTTTCCCTTCCTATTTTCTTAGGATTTACATAGGACTAGCTTGAGAGCTTCATGGTGAGATCTTGTGAGAGGGTTGGATGATCGGGCGGCAAGCAAGACCTTGTATGAACCTTTGTGGCATGTATAGATGATTCGGCGTGGTTCCTCAAGGCCTTGTTGTGTTGTTCCCAGTTGTTCTTGGTGGTGATTTTCGGAGCCCTTTCTTGGTGTTTTTCTTGGGTTGTTTTCGGGACCTTGCTCTTGGGTATTTGATGGGGGAAATTTGTGGGAACCCTTCGTGGTTCTTTGGGCTGTGATTCCCCTCCCAAATCCGTGAGTAAAGGGGCTCGATTTTGGGGTTTTCCGAGTTCTAGGTTAGAGGTGTTCTTGGCGGGATTTCTTCGATTCCTCCTTTTTGGACAAGTTTTAGTGGGATTAAACTTGGCTATGGACTCCTCATGAGGTGTTCCTATTATCCCCAAAGTCTTATTCAAGTCCGTGCAGCGATTCGGGAGATCGAAGTTTGGATTTGGGGGAGTTGACCCGCGGGTGTTGTTCATCCCGAGCTACCCAGGCTACACCGGTCTGATCGGTTCTCTTGACTGGTCTGACCGGTGCAACCCTTGGTGGGTTTTTGCTCGGGTGAACGTCTGGGTGTGTTCGCTGTTGTCCTGTGTTGGGGTTGTTTCGAGTTTGGGTCAGTTTGGAGGTCTGTTGGCCTGTTTGGGGATTTGGGGGCTTTCAGGCTTAGACCGGTCTGACCGGTGTGTCGCACCGGCCTGACCGGTGTGGAGCCACTTAGTGGAAGTCGCCAAGTTTCACCAGTAGGGACCGGTCTGACCGGTGTTGGTCAGTGGACTCGAGGTTTGGTGTTCCGCTGCGTTCTCGAGTCGGAAGGTTGTGTGTTGGTTCCTAGGTCCAGTGGCACTCCAGTGGCTACGTGAAAGTGCATCTAGGCCCCTAAGTGGATTTTGGTGAATTGAATGACAAGGCGATTAAAGGACTAATGTATTTGTCTAAGTTTGTGAGCAGGTTTATCTTGAAATTCATAAGTAATTATTGGAGTATTTATTTGTGAATAAATACTATATGTCTCACATTGGACAAGACAAATACATGAATGATTCTTTTTGCACATTGGTTAATGTCAAGCAATAAATGGACTTATATTTTGGAGATATTCTGTAAAGTTGAAATACTTGTCTCCAAAGAGAGTGGTGGCTTGACTAAAATAAAAGGGGGATCATTCAAAAAAAAGTTGGTAATTCTATCAAGCTAAAGTGCAAGGCTTCATGTGGAAATTGAAAGAGGACATAAGGATAAGTGTAAACACTATGGTTCTAAATTGGAAGCTTGCACACTCGTTGTCAATCAAGATCAAGCATTTGAAGCGGGATTTCCAAATGAAGGTTAAATTGCGTATGAAGCAAAGTGGAACTCAAAGTGGATTGGATAAGTGATGAAGAGATCAACCGAGATGTCTATGGTGAGGGACTAAGCAATCTTTGGGGCCGTAGCTAAGGTGAAGTTCTAGCATCCGTGGGATCTTCAAGTATCATATTCAAACCTTGAAGGATCAGATGGCGACTAGAGAGGGGGGAGTGAATAGGAGCCGGTAAAAATTCTTCTCAAAGAACCCGGCCTATACCCTAGTCAAATCCCGGTCACACACGAGCGATGGATCGAATCACACACCAATCGCCAAGACAACGAGGTTATGGATCAACCTCCAGTCTTAGGAACGATTCCTTGAAGCACACGCGGAAGCACGAGAAAGGAAGGGAGGAATCGAACCAAGAAGCAAAGCACTCAGCCTCTGGCGGACCGTCCGGCCATGCAGGGCGGACCGTCTGGCAGGGTACCGCGGACTGTCCGCACCCTTGCCGCGGACTGTCCGGCCTGAGCCGCGGACTGTCCGTTAAAGCGAACAGAACCTCCAGTAGCGAACCTCGAAAAACGGACCGTCCGCGGGGAGCACGCGGATTGTCCGCCAGGCACCCGATCACCCGTCCGCCCGGTACACGCGGACCGTCCGAAACTTCGTCCAACCAAAACTCAAAGCCACGACGGATCAAAATGAAAGGAGAGCAAGAACACGAAGAACACCCGACGAACAGCACCCGCGCGGACCGTCCGCCGACACCACGCGGACCGTCCGCCCCTCGCGGACAGACCAGAAAACGCCCGACCTCGAAGGTCAACTCCCCCAAATCATCATCGGATTTCCCAAACGGTAGAAGCTGTGGAGACAAGGGTTTGGGGACTTGAAAAGCATCACACAAGGATGCTATGGCCCAAAAATCTTGCGTCCTAACTCCCTAAATCACCGGGAATCGCGAATCCTTTTAGCACCACCAAAAGCTAGAGCATCGAACGAAAATCCTCGAATCGAAGTGGTTTCCCGGCGTTTGAGGGCACAAGATCAATCACAAAGATGCATGAGACATCCATACATGTTTCCCTCAAAGAAATCCAGGGAGAAACCCACTCAAATCCGCGGAATCACGCCAAGAACAAAGGCAGACTACCTAAATGAAGGTGAAGTGCGACACCATGCTACCGACCATGATGAAGACCTTGATGACAGTGGACTTTTTGAGGGAAATGAACCATTATTTCCACCAAATGTGTTGAGGCCTGAGGATATCACTGATCAAGAAGTTAGGGGCTTCGATGATGATGAAATGTTGCAACGTGTGCACAATGTTGATCAAATGTTGCGGGATGTCGATTTTCAACTAGTGTACACACCTTCTGAATTAGCGAGGCTGAAGCAGTTCATTGAAGATTCAAAGAAACCCCTCTATCCTGATTGCGAGAAGTACTCTCGCCTTAATGGTGATTTAAAACTTCTGCAGCTTAAGGCAGATCATGGTTGGAGAAACAAAAGTTTCAAACATCTATTGGATGTGCTTAGAGACATTCTACCTGAAGAAAACCAAATAGCAGAGTTTGTCTATGAGACAAAGAAGATAATCTGTCCTCTTGGAATAGAGGTCGAAAAAATCCATGCATGCAAGAACAGTTGTGTATTGTTCCGTGGAGATTATGCGGACCTTAACAAGTGCCTCAAGTGTGGCTATGATCGGTACAAGAGGAAAAAGGATTGTGGAGATGATAATAATGCTGATGACGAGAACGAGCCCGACGAGATCAGAGGCAAGAAGAAGAAGGCTAACAGAGGGGCTCCTGTGAGGGTGGCATGGTATTTTTGCATCATTCCTCATCTGAGAAGATGGTTCGCAACACGAAAGGAGGGCCAACTCTTGCGTTGGCATGACGAAGACCGAAAGGAGCTTAAGAAAGATGGCAAGTTTAGGCACCTCGCAGATGCAGCACAATGGTGTAACATTAATAACGCCATTTCGTGGTTTGACAAATATGTAAGGAGCATACAGTTTGTTATGAGCACAGATGACGTGAACCCGTTCGGTAACCAGAGCTCAACACATAGCACCTGGCCTGTCGTGCTGTCATTGTACAACCTTCCACCGTGGCTATGGAAGAAAGAAATATATGATGCTGACAATATTGGTCTCCAGGCCAAAGCAACCTGGCGACCATATTGATGTCTACTTGAGGCCACTAGTTGGTGACTTGAAGATACTGTGGAAGCCTAGTGTGAAGGAGGTTTGGGATGAGTACAAGTGTGAGGAGTTCACAATGCATGCCATGTTGTTCACCACCATCAATGACAACCCGGCTCATCGCAACCTCTCTGGCCAGAGTAAAAGGAAAGGTGCAGCTTGCCCACACTTGTTGGAAGATACTTGTGCAGTATGGCTAAGACATTCAAAGAAATACATATTTATGGGGCACCGTCATTTCTTCGTCAAGAAACATCAATATCGGGCCATGGATTTTCAGTTTAATGGGGAAAAGGAGAATCGAGAGGCGCCATTGCATGTGACTGGAGATCTGGTCCACTTGAAAGTCAAGGAGGTCAAAAACATCCAGGAGTTACCCAAACTGACTAAAAAACCCTTGGCAAAAGAAAGAAATGAGATGGTGAAGAAGAAGAAGAAGAAGGAATGTGGAACAATAAATCAATTCTATGGAAGCTAGAGTATTGGCCGATGTTTGATGTGCATCAACGATTGACAACATGTGCGTCATTCGATTGACAATATGCATGTCAAGATGAATGTGTGTGAAGCTACTTGTGCAACATTGCTACAACAGAAGTCCAAAGGAAAAGATCATAAAATGCAAGGGGGGGGGGTCTTAAAGAACTAGGCATTAGGCCGGAGCTCATGCAGAGGAAACAGAGACAGGGACGAACCTTCCCGTTGCTGCAACCACCTTGTCAAAGGCAGAGAAAAGAATTCTGTCAGTTTTTGCAGGATTTGAAATTACCTTTAGGCTACTCATCAAACTTCAAGAGGCTAGTGTCAGTGAAGGACATGAAAATGAATTTCAACTTGATGAAATCTCATGATTGCCATGTGTTGATGACAGCTCTTCTTCCTGTTGCACTTAGAGGTATCAAGATAGAATTGGTTCGCGACATGGTCACGAGCTTGTGTTTATTCTTCAATGCAATAGAACAAAAGGTGATTGATGAGGAAAAACTATTGGACATGGAGAGGAGACATTTCGAGACTCTATGCCTGCTTCAAGCTACCTTCCCACCATCATTATTTGATCTCATGCTGCATCTAATAGCACACCTCGCAAGGGAAATCTAATTCCTTGGCCCATCTTATCTTCATCAGATGTTTCCATATGAGAGGTTCTATGGATTCCTGAAATCATTGGTACTAATGGTTCTTTCCGGAGGGAGCCATTGTTCATGGCTACGAGACCATCGAAGCAGTGGAGTGAGCCATGGGTTATATGGACCCACAAAACCCCATTGGTGTACCTTGCTCACGACATGAAGGTAGGCTTTCAGGTGTTGGGACCATGGGGAAAAGGCCAGTCACTCCGGATGCAGATGCCTTCCAAAAGGCTCATTTCACCGTGATACAACAACTTCACCTAGTTACACCGTTTTCCAATGAGCACAAATGACAACTACGTGAAAACAACCCTAACTATGGTAGGGCTTGGCTTGCAAAGATGTACATGCAAGGTTTCAGCAGGTGGCTCCGAGATTATGTCGAGACATGCAACAATAATGCTGTAATTTCTGATGAGATAAAGAATCTAGCAGCGGGGCCATTGTTCACTGTTACAAGATACGAAGCAATGGATATCAATGGATACATGTTCTACACCATGGCCTAGGATGAAAAGAGCGTCTATCAAAATGGTGGTGTGCGTGTATGGGCCGTCGTCGATGACAGCCATGATGATGATGACATGGAGACAGACACATATTATGGTCAAATAGAGGAGATATGGGAGCTTGATTATGTAGGATTGAAGGTAGCCTTGTTTCGGTGTAGATGGGTCACCAATGGGAAGAGAGCTGTGAGCAAGGAAAAATATGGTTATGTTAGTGTTGATCTCCGGGTCTTTGGTTACAAAAACGAACCGTTTGTCTTCACCAACGATATTGAGCAAGTGTTCTATGTACCTGACCTTGCAAAGAAGAACTAGTTTGTGTTTATGCCTAGAAAAAAGGATTGTTGGGGTTGAAAATGTTGTTGAGGATGAGGAATACAACCAGTTTGACGAAATTCCATCCTTTGACACTTCATACAAGCCCCAACTCTTGGGAACGGACAAAACACCGTACTTGCGAAGCGACCATAGTGAAAAAAGTCCATATACAGAAATCAAGGAAGAAAAAGCAAGCCTGATTTCTACTGAATCCTTTTTGTAATGCCGGAGGATGTGTCTATTGGTGGAAATGGAATCCGTTTTGTAATATAAAGGATGCGATGTATTGGTGGAATTGGAATCCTTCTTGTAATATATTTTACCTAAGATACTATATATATTCTGCTTCAGTTTAGTAACGGGCGTTAATATCAAAGAGACGAGGATTAGCCAAACCGCGTCACCTAAGTTACAGGCAAGAGAAGAGGATTAACAAACCTGCGTCACCTTTCTTACAGGCAAGAGACGAGGACTAACGAACCCGCGTCACCTTTGTTATGGGCAAGATATGCAAAATCAAGAACAGATGACATCAAAAGAGACATGGATTAGCCAGCCCCTGTCGGCTTGTTCTTCAAGCTTTGCAAGTGAGTAGGTAAATCATACAAAAAAATTGTACTGCACAGAGATAATCACACAAGCATGTCTCTTGAGATGCAAAATCACACACACACACAGATTACATCAAAAGAGACACGGATCAGCCAACCCTCGTCAGCTTGTTCTTCTTCATGCTTGCAAATGAGTTGGTAAATCATACAAAAATTTGTACTGCATAGAGATAATCACACAAGCATGTATCTTGAGATGCAAAATCACACACACACAAATTACATCAAAAGAGACACGGATTAGCCAGCCCCCATCGGCTTGTTCTTCTTCATGCTTGCAAGTGAGTAGGTAAATCATACAAAAAATTGTACTGCACAGAGATAATCACACAAGCATGTCTCTTGAGATGCAAAATCACACACACACACATATTACAGTCATCATTGATACATCAGAACAAGGTTACAATGCGGCCATATCTTCATGACGAGATATGCAAAATCACACACAGATCAATCTTGGTCGCAGGTCGTCGATCTTGCTGCACTTGGTCATCGAACAAGATCCATTTCTGCAACCCTAATTTTGGTTTGCAAGAGCCCAAGTGTGACCGAAAAGCTGCAACATGCTTTTCGTCAGCTTGTTCATACTGATGCCAGGAGGTTCTGGGCTACCTTCCCCAGACACAGCTGCGAGCAAGGGGTATATCACAAGGATTCTTCTAGCAGCTGTGTTAGAGGGATGAACAACCCAATTACCCGTATCACAAGAATTCTTCTAGAAACTGAGAGATCGAGGAGGAGGAAGAAGGGAGAAAAGCAAAAGCTTGCGCCCTACAAGATCTATTCTTTGTGCCATAGCTAGATCTAGATCTAGAGAAGAAGGAAGCAAGTGACTCGCTTTATTGTATCAGAAGAAGGAACCATATAGCTAGATCTAGATCTAGAGAAGAAGAAAGCAACTTTAAGTGAGGAGGAAAGATAGGCGTTAGTACCTTTTTATAGCAAAAACAAGCAAGGGATAAAATCGATTGTAAAAAAAGAGAGAGGAAGGGATAAGATCAAGAACACAGGAAACGGAAAGGTTTCCAAGACGGTCAATGGCAAAACTGTTGCCAGTCAATGACTGAGAGCAGAGGTAGTGATTCCAATGTAGAATTAAATGATACGCGAAGTAACCAAACATCGTCTCCAATGTACTCATCGTCTCCAAAAAAGAGAGAGGAAGGGATAAGATTAAGAGCACAAGAAATGGGAAGGTTCCCAAGATCGGTCAATGGGGAAACTATTGCCAGTCAATGGATTAGCCAAACATCGTCTCTAATGGAGAATTAAATGATAACGCGGATTAGCCAAACGTCGTATCCGTTGCATACTTAAACCGTGTTTGGAAACAAATCTCCTGTATCTTCTCCTTCCAAAACAATTTAGATCCCCTGCCCCTTCATCTCTACCCACGAAAAACAACAACTATCTACTCCTTATCGTCACCATTCCCGGCCGGAGATGAATAGCATGCTGGGAAAAAGCAGGCGGCACCAGCCGTCGTCGCTGCTAAGCCTCCCTCAAGACCTCTACTTTGAGACTGCGGCGTGCGTCGGTGTGACCTCGGAGCGGCCCTTGGCTGACCTCCGCAGCCTACGCAGTACTTGCTTGACCATGCGCCACGTGTGCGATCACGACGACGTTGATCGGCATTTGTCGATAGAGGGGATACGAGATGATATTTCTTGGGTGTGGGAGCCCACCGCTTACAAAGAATTCCTTGCTATGCTGACTGGTCTCGGGAATCCGGAGGCTTGCTTCTTCTCCGGAATCAAAGCCGCCTTCATGGAAAACAGGGGATACAATGATCTCTAGCGCACCACCGAGGGTGGGCACGATGCGACATCCTATCTATACGACATCTTGCTCTACAGAGACAATAGCGGTGCCGCCGCCGACGACACCACGAAGCGGTACATGAGGCGGGTTACAGGCGGCGGCAGTACGACGTTGAGATGGCTGAGCAACGCGGGGTGTCTGCCTTTGCGCGAGAAGGCCGCGCGTGCGATCCACTCCTCGACTTGGCACATTTGGGGTGAACCTCTGCCGCCTCCGGCACAGGTGCGCGGTGATCAGCCGTGCGCAGGCAACGACGACGGCTGCAGCGTGGAAAAAGGATGGCTTCGAATTTCTCTATTTTGCAGTGAAGACTGTAGGCTGCGCTGCGAAATGGTGAAGTTCACACAGAGTATTGGAATAGGAAATCAGTAGTAGATTAGCTTTTGTATGATGCTCGAATTATCTGTGTAAAATTTTGGGAGAGCAGCAAATCCTACGCGGGTTATCAGCCTTGCGTCGCTAATGACTGTGGGGCCCAATTCTATTCAAATGAAGAACAGTTCCCATTTCTCCTTTTAATCTGCAATCAAATGTTGTAACAAGTATTTCTTCGTCGTTATTAGTCCAAATTTGATATTTTTTCTAAATTTTCCTAAAATCACCATCTTTTCATTAATTTCATTGTTTAGTGTACATTCTCTTTGTTGAGTAATATTTATATGCCTTATTTTGTTCTTCGTAAGTACAACATACAAATAATATTTGTTTTACACAACCATCAGTGATGAAAATTTACATTTCATAAGCTTAAGGTGAACACAAGGTTTTGTTAAGTTTTCAAATGCATATGTGTTCGAACATGTTGCAAAGTGTGGAAAACTTCAATGTTCAAGCAAACATTCTAGGAAACTATGTGAGATGTAGACATTTGTACACAAGTATATTATTCCTTCATCGATACCATTTGAAATTTCAAAGACAAGTTTAGGTACCCAAATTATGTTGCCAAGTCAATTTGTAGATTTTTTAGAGCAAAATTTGATGTTATTAGAATTAGTATATAATTACCATGGGGTGTAAAAATGAAATATATGAATTTTAGGCACATGAGTGCGACTGTTGATATTTTATTCAAATACTAAATGTCGAAATACGAATTGTTCGTAATTTTATGATTTTTAGGTGTTGTTTTGTAGGATCTAATAATTGAGGGAAGCAATTTTCATTCAAATAAAATAGTGACGGACCCACGCGTTAGCGTCAACAGCCAATATAAAAAAGATAACAGTTGCCTGCCCGCCCGGACCCAACTGCAACAAATGCGATGCGGGTTCACTAACCATCGTCGCCAATGACACTGACCCACGTGTCAGCGTCAGCGTCAGTAGGCTAACCTGTGTCGGAAATAACTATCCATTGTAACTTGTCTCTAAGATCTAATTCGTCACAACAGATCTCCAGTTCATCACAACAGATCTCTAGTTCATCACAATAGAACACAGTTCATCACAACGCAGATGGATCTACTTGCATCTATTAGATCGAGTTCATGACATTGTTGACGGTGAATTTCAGTCAACCTAGAGTACTTGTTATACATTGGTTTCGATTATGATTTGCAACTAACCCGCCACTAGGCATACTAATGATATAACAAGTTCACGCTTGCATGTCGATTTTGGAGTTTGGAGTTTGTTGTTTACGCAGGAAATCTACGCTAATGAGGAGACTTTCGGGATAAGTTCACCAAGCACTTTGGAAGAAGATCATGAAGCCCGACAAGAGTCAAGACACGCGATGAACATGACTCCAAATGACTCGAGAACCGAAGCGTCAACGTGCAAGTCTTCAGGGACTCAACCAGAAAACAGCGAAGCTTGCATAGCAAGGATTGAAGCCTTAACCGTGAAGGAAACGACGTCAAAGGCCCACATGCAAGTGCACACAAATAAGGAATCACACGAGAAGCAACCGGGGAGGAAACCGGGGCCGAACCGGGCCGAAATGGGCCTGGGCCGGCCGGCCTGGGCCGACCGGCCCAGCCCACTTTGGGGTTGGTTCGGTGCCCCCTTTGCCCTAGGTGTTCGTCTATTTATTGCCTCCGCCGCCGTCGGCCGCCACATCGAACAAATCATCCTACCGATGCCAATCACCAGAAAACCGCCGCCACAAGATGAGGGAGAGAGTTAGATGAGCTCGTCGCAAGGATCAACACCGGCGGAGAGAAGGAAGCAAGAGGAGGACTCCAAGCCTCTGGCCTAGGGGTGTTCCCAAGCTCCATCGCCGCCATCTTCATCGATGACGTTCTCCGAAGTCTCCATCACCCCTATGTGCTTCAATCCGTGTAAGATGATGGGGTAATGTCTCCGTTCATCCCTAGGATTAGATGGATACATGCTATGTGATCGCTACTTGATTCGTGGTTTCAATCTATTGTTTTCATGTTGATGATGCTTTGATGATTAAGGTAGGCCACCGTGTTTTTCGGGCGTATGATATCCGCTACTCCCATAGATTCCATCAACATACCGTGTCCATCATAGGTCTAGTCACGAATACCTTCGCGTAGTGACAGTACGAGAGGAGGGAAAGGGCGAAACCGTGGTCACAACCCCCGGTAGATTGGTTTACCGCTTTCGTGTAGTAGATGCATACCATGTTATCCTAGATCCTAGGGAGGGAACGCTTATGTTTCTTGCTCACTCTCTTGTGTTCACCCCTTTACCATCTAGTTTAAACCTAGATTTTTTTGATCAACTTAACTTAGATTAACTTAGGTTAGATTGTCTTTACTTTTAGATTAATACTCTCTTTCAAAGGTTTTCCATTCAACTAGATTAGTACTTGGTTAAGCGCTAGTAATCCCCTTGCTCCGCGGATTGACAAGAACCGTGGGAATCCCATGGTGAAAAGGTGTAGGTCCGTACGCTTGCGGATCGTAGGTGGATACGAGTTTTATCCGTCAACAGACATACAAAATCTAACAACCAAACTAATTAACTTAGCAGTTCATGATCAACAAACAAACTAATCAGTTCATGTCCAAGAACCTAACGAAGACACAAAAGCACACACACATTATTGTTACTAATTGGTAGAGGAGTCTATCAATTAGTCGGAGTCCCGCCGTCGTCGCCGCTGTGGCTGCCGTCGTCGCCGTCGTGGCTGCCGTCGTCGCCGTGGCTGCCGTCGTCATCGTCGAAGCTGCCGTCGTCGAAGACGAGGTGGCGGCGGGCAGCCCGCTTTTCCACGGGGAGGTTCTCGAGCTTCTCAGCCAACCCGTGGATCCTGAAGGCGAGACCCTTCATGCTCGGGTCCTTGTGCACATCATGATGCGCCTTGATGTCGAAGGCCACGCCAACACCTTCAAGCTTTCTGAAGGCGCTCCTAAGTAGCTCGACAGCGAACTTAGTGTTTTTGAAGAGAGGTTCCTCGTCGGCGTCCTTGGCTGCCGGCTCCTTCCCCGTCTCCAACTTCTTCTGACGGCAGCTTTCCTCGTCGTCGTCCTCCCTTCGTCCCCGCTTCGACGATGGCAGGCTTCTCGACGCCATCTCCTCCTTCTCTCGGTGACCAAAGATTTGTAATGGTGGATCGCGAGGAGGAAGAAGTGAAAAAGATGATAATCTTATGGAAGAAGCAGGGGAAAGCAGGGGAGGGCGAGGGAGTTATATTGACAAGATGCGGATCCGCCAGGCGCCTCTGCCCCCACCCACTACTCTATTACTGCTAGTACATGCCACTAGATTGCGCATCAGGCTCCGTTTCAGGTGCAAAACCGTCCAAAACCACGCGTTGCCTTTCAATTACGCGGGAAGGAGAAGGGGTGGGGCATTGATGTCGGGCCCACTTGTCAACGACAGCAACCAAACTGTGGCACTTTTTCAATTTCCTTTTATTGTTTTATTACATGGTCGAGGCGCCTTCTTCAACCTTCAACCCTTCGTCGCCTTCTTCAACTTCAATCCTCATCGCCAACTTCATCCCTCGTCGCCTTCAACTTCAATCCCTGTTGCCAACTTCATCCCTTGTCTTCAACTTCAACCCTCGTCGCCTTTCAATTTCCAAACCCCGTCGCTTTTCTATTCCCTCCCCTTCTCCTTGAAGCCCGAGGTGTGCTTGATACTGCTGCTGCCAGATGAACTTGTCACCTAGATCATCATCCACTCCATCAAGGATGAGCCCGTCTTCCATTTTCTGAACCTTCGCAATAAAATCTACGGCACCTTCCGGCGCATCTACGACTCCGATGAGGTACTACAGCACATGTCGCTGCGTGATCTTCATGAGGCGTGCAAGAATCGCTACATCAGATCGTGCTTTGAGCAGCGCTTCCACAAGGCCAATCATCCGGAGGCATTGTGCTTCGAGGGGATGGAGAGGTTGATGAGGCAGCGAAACCCCGATAAGGGTCTGAAGCTCATCGAAGATGCCGCTGTTGAAGACTCTGGTGCCAAGTACTTCTTAGAGATGCTGAAGTACCGTTGCAATCCGATGGATCCCGAAGCCATGGCACTGCTCCAAGAAATCAGCGGCGGCCCATGGCCCCCTGACGGCTGGTGGAAGAACCACAACATGCGGCGGCTGTGCTACCTCGTCAAGCAGGACTCGACAACATTGCGTGGTGGTACTGGCTTGATGACGGTGACGACGACGACATTCTGTTGCTGTCCATCCAGAATCCCCACATCTTCATTTGGGCAGCGGGATGTAGGCGCTACGGGCCGGATACCAAAGAGATCATCCACTACTGCAGTACCCAGTGTCGCATCTGTCATGAGTTCGATCTCTCGACGCATAGCTTCTGCCCCACTGTGGAGTACACAGTCAGCAAGATGAACATCAGGATGTAGGCGCAAGCATAAATGAACATTATCTATCTTAAATATAGATTATTAGATATTACTAAATGCAGATTTGATTTTATCGGGATGTCGATTTTTAATCAGTTTTTGATAGATAATATTTGATTTGTCACATTTGTGAGTCAAATCAAAGGTTGCAGTAGTCTCATTTGCTGCCAACGAGGCCTGGGATGCCCTCTTGGGTGTCAAAATCGCCAGAGCGAGCATGGCGGCGGTGGCGGCGGGCGGCGGTGCCCTCTGCTTCCTCCTTTGTTCTATTGGAGAATGAAGAACAGTTTATCCGTCTCGCGTCGCCGACGACATTTCTCTTTTTAATCTGCAATCAAATTTTTGTAACATGTATTCTCCGTCGTAATTAGTCCAAATTTTATTATTTTTTCTATAGTTTTCTAAAATAACCATGTTTTCATTATTTTCATTATTTAGTGTATATTCCGTTTCTTGAACAATGTTTATATGCCTTATCTTGTTTTATGTAAGTACATGATATAAATAATATTTGTTTTCCACATGTCCTGTAATGAAACTTTGCATTTTCTTAATCTTAAGGTGAACCACAAGGTTTTGTTAAGTGTTCAAATTTATATGAGTTCGAACATGTTGCAAAGTGTGGAAAACTTCAATGTTCAAGGAACATTCTAGAAAACTATGTGAGAGATGTAGATATTTGTACACAAGTATATTATTCCTTCATTGAAACCTTTTGAAATTTTGAAGACAATTCTAGGTACCCAAATTATGTTGGCAAGTCAATTTGTAGATTTTTAGACCACACTAGATGTTAGTAGAATTATTACATCATTAACATGGGATGTAAAAATGGATTCTAAGAATCTTGGGCACACAAGTGTGACTTTTGATATTTTATTGAAATACTAAATGTCCAAATACAAGTTGTTCATATTTTTATGATTTTTTAGGTGATGTTTTATGGGTTCTAATATTTTAGGGAAGCACATTTCATTCGAAAGAAAATAGTGGCTGGCCCACGCGTCAGCGTCAGCAGCCAAAATAAAAAGATAACCGTTGCCCGCCCGCCGGACCCAACACCCAACAAAGGCGATGCGGCCTACCAAGGGGAGTACCCAAGGTAGATGAATGTGGCCTCGCTGAGATTGGTAACTCGAAGGAAGAGACACGTGGCACACAATTTAGACAGGTTCGGGCCGCGAGGTGCGTAATACCCTACGTCCTGTATGCTGCGTAGCTCTGGATTGATTGGATGTGATTACAAGATGATGCGTAATCTCTGAGAGAGAGGGGTCCCTGGCTCGCCTTATATAGTCCGGGAGGCAGGGTTACAGGTCGGTTTAGGGAGAGAGTACTAGTCGTGTACGTCTAGGAGTCCTCTACATAGTATATGGTATGTATAGCTTCCTATCCGAGTACTTCTCCACCGTAGTCCTTGCACCTCACGCCATCAGGTACCGTGCGACACAAGTCGGGTAGTCCCAGGGGCCCACCGAGTAGTCGGTCCTGGTACCCACCGAGGTAGTGGGTCCAGGGAGGTCCATACGACAAGCCCCCGAGTACTTTGTAGTCGAGCAGGATAGCTTTGAGTAGTCTTGATGGCCTTGACGAGTAGTCCTCAAGCGTCCCTGAGTACTACAAGTCGAAAGTCCTCAAGAATACTTGAAGCATCCCGAGGCTGGAAGGTACTCCAGCTGATATTTGAGTAATCCTGAAGTCTTCTCGAGTAGTCCCAAGAGTCCTCGAGTGCTGCTCTTGAAGTCTTCAACAATACCCGTGTTGTCTTGAAGCCGAAGTTGATATGGAAGTGCGATTGCAAAATCTCACTCCATATGGAGTAGCCCCCGAGCCTTAGGTTGAGTCGTAGACTCTGGCTGAGGGTCAGTCTGAAATTCTGGCAAGATTATCCCGCAAAATCCGGAGAAAAAACCGAAGGACACGTGGCACGGAGCCCCCGAGCCTTGAGTCGAGTACTTCCTCTCGAATTTAAGGGTCATCTTGTATGTAGAATGTGTCCTGAGTTGCTCTTGAATCTTGTCGCTACCCAGGGAATTGATTAGATGTAGCCGAGCCCCCGAGATAAAGCGCATCGACTACTAGAAGTTGAAGGGTCAGGCGCTGCCGCTGAGTTAGACGTGTTGAGACTTATCCATCCAGCCGTTGAAGAGACGCCTGTTGACTTATAAATAGAAGCCAAAACCCTTAGGGTTTTTTCACCCCACGCACTTGCAGCCATTCCAAGCAGATCTTGCCTAGAATCCGCCGCTAGTGCACACTGCCACCTCAGAGTAGATCGCAGATCCAAGCGCGCCACCACCGGCAGCCACCGCCGTAGCACCTGAGTGAATGCGAGTGAAAACCCAATGCACTTGGAGAATGAAGCCTTCACTGTCCAAGAGCTTGAAGACCGCCGGCGGGAAAAAGAGATCCCGAGAGGAAGCCACCGGATCCGCCGGCGGGTCATCGCCGCCAATGTCTCCGCCGCGCCCAAATCCCAACCAAGAGTGGAAGAAGTCGAAGGCGAAGACTGAGGACCTACTGGCGCTGCTGAATAGTGGATTTCTTTGGGAGAAGAAAGTCGACATGTGGCGTGCCGCCGCGGGAGATCCGTACCCCATGGAGAAGAACCCGGATGAGATCCCGATGATCATGCGGTTCGCGGAGCGCGGGTTGGCTCTCCTAGCGAGCAACTTCTTCAAGGGGCTCTTGGAGTAATACGACATCGAGTACCTCAATCTCAACCCCAACGGTATCTTCCACACCTCTGTCTTCATCCATTTTTGCAAAGCTTTCCTGGGGTCAAACCCCACTGGGTACTCTTCCGGAAGTTTTTCCGAGTGAAGCCCCAGCCGAGTGCCAACAACCCCCGAGTAGTTGGAGGGGCCGGCATCCAGATGCGCGAAGACGCCGCGGAGCAGTATCTGGCGTACAAGTTGATCGACTCCAACCAAGATTGGAAGTCGAAGTGGTTCTACATCACCAACCACCACCTGGAGCTGTTGAAGCCCAGCGGGAAGCAGCCGAAGCACCGGCCCTGGTGGAACATCGAGCCGACGATGCAGGAGGGTATCCAGCTACCCGAACTGCTGGCGAAGATCAAGGCTTTAAGAGAAGCCGGGCTGAGGGCGGAGCATGTGACCTTCAGCTTCATGAAGAGGAGGGTGCAGCCGCTGATGGCTCGCGACACCTAGGCTACCAGTACACCGGCGACGGCGACTCGTCACAGATGCCCGGTGATGAAATCGATGACGACGACATCGTTGACAGGCTGGGGAGAATCTTCAAGGACATGCCGGCGTACACGCCCTGCCCCCGTGCCCGAGTACTCTGCCGCGCGTCCACCGAACGAGGTCAGTAGCCGTACTCAGTGGCGAGTACTGATTATGTAGTAGTAGTCGTGCTCACCCAATGCGCTTCTTGCAGGATGACATAGTGAAGTTTGTCTCCGAGCCGGCGTCACCTCCTCGACTTGTCGAAATCCCAGATGAGGGGAAGGGCAAGGCCAAGGAGCGCCGCGAAGTCGACGAAGGGGATGACACCGTTGTCGTCGAAGACACATCAGACGAAGATGACGAGGAAACACTACAAGAGCGGTTCCAGCTGCGGTCAAGATTCAGCCGCCCTGGACTGCCAACGTTCCTCTATATCCAAGATCCTCCAACAAGCCTGGAGGCTAGTTTGCCTGCGCCGCCAAGGAAGCCGCGCAACGTGGCCCGCAAGCGCGTGGCCAAGAAGCTTAAGGTCACGGAGACCAGATCCCAAGAGGTAAGCTCCTTGAGTAGAGTAGTTGAGTACTTGTTTCTCGATGTTGTGTATGCTGACGAAAGAATTCCGTTGCTCGCAGGAGATCCTGCCTTCCGACCATGTAGACCAAGGGGACGAAGGCTACTGGGATACGGTGGGAGAGCCGGCTGGAGCTAGCCGCAGCCCAGCCCCCACCGTGGAAGAACTCGTGGCACAACTGACGCGTCAGCCCCCAGTTGCTGAGGGGAGAACTGAACCAGCCATAGTTGTTGCTGAAGAGTCAACGGCTACTGAGGCCGAAGCGGAGGCGCCTGCTGAAGCTGGACTATCGACATCGCCAGCATCCTTGCGCCCCAACCGTGATAGTAGTCCGGTCGAGCCTGTAAGTGAAAATCTTTCCCGAGTAGTACATGTGGTTTGATAGTTGTACTTGGTTGACAACCAGTTGCGTACTCTGCAGGAAATCCACAGACTTGACCTGAGATGAGGATGAACCCAGTGCGGCGGTAGTTGAAGAGGAATCCGTGCCAACCGCTAAGGAGTCCACTCCTGCCCCTCAAGCAGAGTCCGAGGCGCTGGCCGTGGAGGCTACATTGCCAGAGGCCAGCATTGTAGAAGGTGAGTACACTACACGAACGCAGTTATCCTCAGGGAGTAGTCGTAACCGCCAAGAGTGACTAATCCAGTTGTCTTCTGTTGACAGCGGCCGAAGCTAAGGGAAGCACCATCCCCGAAGCGGTGCCCGTTGAAGGCTTGGCGCCGGAGACCCAAGGAGCTGTCGGAGCTGCCCCCGAGCTGGCGGAGCTAGCCAGCGGAGAAGCCCCCACGATGGCCGGAGAGGAGCGCGACGATGTACTGCCAGAGTCAACTCTGGAAGTAGTCATCCATTAGCTGGAGATTCAAGATGCGGAGCTAATCCGCTCTGCGCCGATGTCTAGAGCCGCCATGAGTAGTCGTGGTGGGGTTGAACTCCTGGCAGACGACCTCGTCGACCCGGCGGCAGTATCACATCACTTGGAGGCGATGCGCCAGGCCGAGCAGTCGATGAAGGTGAGTTGTCGATGCCCATGAGTAGTCAATCTGCCATAGATGCTGATTACCCAGGTGACAACTGTTGTCTGCTGCAGGATGTCGTGGAAAGATCCCGACATAAATCTGGCATGCTCCAGGGGTACAGCGACGCAGTGCTCCGGGCGGAGGCCTTGGAGGAACAACTCGTGAAGGCCCGGAGGCACTCCGCCATTCTCCAGTCGAAACTTGACGACGCCTTCGCCCAGTATCATAACGAAGTCCAAGATATGCAGGCGAAGAGCGACAAGCTGGTGTGGAAGAACAAGTCGCTCCGTAACAAGAACAAAGGTACGCTGCTGTCTTGCCGAGTACCCATTGGAAGTACCTTGCAGTAGTCTAACCTGCCTTGCTTGTTGATTGCAGAGCTTGAGACCCGTGTCGAGCAGCTGAGGGCTTCAGAAGCCGACATGAAGAACCTCTTCTACCAGGAGAAGGAGGCCCGTGAGGTACTTGAATATGACTATAAGCAGTTGGCTTACGAGTGCGATAAGCACATGGAGCTTCGAATTGCATCGGATCGTGACCTCGTCAGCTGCTACAAATCTCTGTAGAAGCTGAACGAGGACTTCGAGAAGTTGCGGGCCCAGCTGAAGGAACTCGAAGAAGCCACACTTCCCATTGCAAGGCTACTGGTGCCTCATTCGGGCGGGCCAAAGATAGCTCCGTTGGTGGACCGGCTGAGAGAAGCTCCCAGTCGTCTGGTGACGTACGTCAAGCACTTGGCGAAGTCGACCCCTAATCAGATCTTGGCGTACATGAAGTCGTACTTCCCGAAGGCTCCAGTGGATGTAGTCGCCGGTGGACTAGCCGCCAACTGTACTGATGAGCAGTACGCAGAGCTCCTGGAGCAGATGACGCCAATTGCTGAGCAGGTCGCCGAAAAGCTTAATCTTCAGTAGTCCTGTAGGGTTAGCTTGTAGCAATAATTGTACAAACAGAGTTGTATTGAACTTGTTTAAGTATGATATGAGAAGAAAACTTCTCAGAAATGAGTACTTGTTGTCGCAAGGTGTGTATGCGGAGTACTCATTATGGAGTTGTCACGAGTAGTCGTACTCGTCAATAGACCCATTGAGGGAGGAAGACAGTAAATCAGTTGATAAATAATCAAACTTTGTTACTGATAGAGATACACCTGGATGGCTAGGGTCGTTTTACAAGAGTAGTCGCCAGGACCCGGAGGCCGCCTACGGCTAAGTGGTGCTAGGGCGTGTAGCCGCTTACAACAGTAGATCCGTTAGTAGCCGTATAGGCTGAATCTAGGAGTACATGGTCTCTTAGTAGACCGCTGCTGGAGTCCTTTGTCACTCGGAGCAGCCCAAGATCCGTTAGTAGCCGTTAACGCTGGATCTTGGAGTAGAGTAGTCCGGAGACTAGTGCCTAGACCCGGAGGCCGCTTACAACGAAGGGGTCTTTGAGTAGTCGTGTAGACTTGAGCCCCCAGGGTAATCGATAGACTAGGCGTAGAATCGACAGAGCTGGCCGATATTCCACGAGTTGTTGATGTCTTCACCTTCGAGCGTCTGGAGGCGATAGGAGCCTGGTCCGGTCACCTTTGCAACTGTGAAGGGACCTTCCCAGGGCGAGCTGAGCTTGTGTAGTCCTTCTGTGTTCTGGATACAGCGGAGGACGAGATCTCCAACGTTGAAGGAGCGTTCCATGACGTTGCGATCGTGGTAGCGTCGGATACCCTCAAGGTAACTTGCTGATTGGACGAGGGCGGCGCAGCGAGCTTCTTTGAGTCCATCGATATCAACTCATCTGCTGTCTTCAGATATGCCTTCGTCGTATTGCTCTACTGCTGGTGAATCCCACATGACATCAGCAGGTAGGATTGCTTCGGAGTCATAGACCAGGAAGTATGGCGATTGCCCCGTTGGCTTGGAGGGTTGAGTGCGTAACCCCCAGAGCGCATTGGGTAGTTCCTTGATCCACTTGCCTCCTTTGGTGTTGGCAGCGTCGCGTAGTCGCTTCTTGAGAGCATCGAGTACCATCCCATGGGCTGCTGTCTTGGTGCGGCGGATGAGTTGCTCAGCCAAGTTCTTGTCCGAGGGAACCTTCTGCTCGTGGAGGTAGTCGATGAAGGGTTGCCTCCAGTCCACGTCGATCATCATGACCTCCTGGCCTACCGGGGGATGCGCTGGATCAGTGGTCGGTGGCGCCTGCTCCGGGATGGATGGCGCGTGAAGCTCGTGGACGAAGACACCCACTGGTACTTGAGCGCGAGTAGAACCAAGCTTCGACAGGACGTCCGCTGCAACATTGCTGTCGCAGGCGACGTGGTGGAACTCGAGACCGTAGAACTTGTTCTCGAGCTTGCGGACTTCTAGGCAGTAGGCGTCCATGTTCTCCTTGTTGCGGTCCCAGGACTTGTTGACTTGGTTGATGACCACTGCGGAGTCACCGTAGACTAGTAGCCGCTTGATGCCCAGTGAAGCCGTGAGGCGGAGCCCGTGTAGCAGAGCTTCGTACTCGGCTTCGTTGTTCGAGACCTTCCAGAAGATCTGCAGGACGTACTTGAGTTGTTCGCCCATTGGGGAAATCAGGAGTACCCCTGCACCTGCGCCTTCGAGCTTGAGCGAGCTGTCGAAGTACATCACCCAGTGCTCTGGGCGCTCAGTTGGAGTAGGTAGCTGATTCTCCCGCCACTCCGCCACGAAGTCAACTAGCGCCTGCGACTTGATGGCTGTGCGTGGCTTGAAGTCGATGTTGAGGGCGCCGAGTTCGACTGCCCACTTGGAGATTCTTCCAGTAGCATCTTGGTTCCGCAGGATGTCGCCGAGCAGGTAGTCGGTGACGACGGAGATCGAGTACTCCTGGAAGTAGTGTCGTAGCTTCCACGAGGTGATGAGCACTGCGTACAGTAGCTTATGTACGGGTTGATAGCGTGCCTTGAATTCTGACAGGACCTCACTGACGAAGTAGACTGGGCACTGGACTGGGTGGGCGTGACCGTCTTCCTGTCGCTCAACAATGATGGCAGTACTGACCACGTGAGTAGTCGCAGCGAGGTAGAGCAGCAGCTGCTCACCTTTGCGAGGAGCTGTGAGGACTAGTGGTTTTGATAGGAAGTCCTTGAGCTGGGCAAGGGCTTGGTCTGCCTCTCGAGTCCACACGAACTTCTCTTGATGTTTGAGTAGTTTGAAGAAGGGGAGCCCCCATTCTCCAAGCTTCGAGATGAATCTATTCAGGGTCACCATGCATTCAGTTAGCTTCTGCACGTCTTTGATGCACGTGGGAGCTTTTATGCTGGTGATGGCGGAGATCTTCTCGGGGTTGGCTTCGATGCCGCGGTGGCTGATGATGAAGCCGAGTAGTTTGCCCGACGGTACGCCGAATACGCACTTGTTCGGGTTGAGCTTCCAGCGGTACTCTCGCAAGGATGCGAAAGTCTCTTCAAGATCGGCGATGAGCGTGTTGGAGTTTCTGGTCTTGACGACCACGTCATCCACATAGGCTTCAACATTCTTGTTGAGTTGCCTCTTGAAACAGGCCTGGATAGCTCGTTGGTAGGTAGCGCCGGCGTTCTTCAACCCGAAGGACATGGTCGTGTAGCAGTACACGCCAAACGGGGTGATGAACACAGTCTTCTCCTGGTCTTCTTCCTTGATTGCGATCTGGTGGTACCCGGAGTAGCAGTCGAGGAAGCAGAGCAGGTCACAGCCCGCCGTGGAGTCGATGACTTGATCAATCCGCGACAACCCAAAGGGGTCCTTGGGGTAGTGCTTGTTGAGGTCGGTGTAGTCGACGCACATCCTCCACTCGTTCGAGTTCTTCTTGCGGACGAGGACGGGGTTGACTAGCCACTCAGGACGGAAGACTTCTCTGATGAAGCTAGCCGTGAGTAGTTTGGCGAGTTCCTTCTTGATGGCGTCCCGTCTGTCGTCGGTGAAGCGGCGGAGGTGTTGTTGCTTCAGGGTAGCTTTAGGGTCGACGTTGAGTGAATGCTCAATCAGCTCCCTGGGCACCCCTGGCATGTCTGCTGGTTTCCACGCGAAGATGTCTCGGTTAGCCCGGAGGAATTTGATGAGCGCGTCTTCCTATTTCGGGTCGAGGCCCGCCCCGATGGTGGTGGTCTTACTGCTATCGCCTGTACCGAGGTCAATTTTCTTGACTAGAACTTCCTCAGCTGCCTGAGGCTTGTTGGCTTTGTCCAACTTCTCTAGGATGTCGAGTTCACTTGGCGCTAGCTTCTTGGATGCAGCGTAGATCTCCATCATTGCGTTGGGTACTTGATTTGTGGCTGCGAGTTCCACAGCCTCTGTGTCGCAGTCGAAGGATATCTTCAAGTCCCCTTGCAGTGAGAGTACACCGCCTGGACTTGGAATCTTGAGTACCAAGTAGGTGTAGTGGGGTATCGCCATGAACTTGGCGATAGCTGGTCTGCCCAGGATGACATGGTAGGACGTCTCGAAGTTCGCGACTTCGAACTTGACGTACTCTATACGGTAGTTGTCCCTTGTTTCCCCGAAGGTAACTGGCAGAACCACTGAGCCCAGTGGGATAGCCGCGTTGCCGGGGACGATGTCGTAGAAAGGCGAGGTGCTCTTGGTGAGCATGTGGGTGATGTCGAGCTTCATCTTCTTCAAGGTCTTGGTGTAAAAGACATTGAGCCCACTTCCGCCGTCGATGAGGACCTTGTTGAGTTTGGAGCTCGCAACCACCGGCTTCAGGACGAGTGGGAACCGTTCTGGTTTAGATAAGCTTGTCCATTGATCCGCGCGGGAGAAGGTGATGGGTACCTCCGACCACCGGAGAGGGGTCGGAACCGCTGGTTCATTGCTCATGACTTCTCGTCGAGTGGCTTTCTGAGCCCGTCGGTTGGGTAGTCCGCCGAAGAGGACGTTCACCATCTTGTCGGATTCCTGGAAGTCGTCGTTGCCTTTGTCGGCCTTCTTCTTGCCTTTCTTGTTGTGAGGGTGCTGTGGCTCCGGAGTGTCCTTGAGTGCTCGCCGGAGTTGGTAGCACTGCTCGGTGGTGTGGTTGCCGTCCAGATGCCACGGGCACTTCTCTTTAAGCAAGTCTTTGAAGCCGCCGGAGGTCTTCTTCGAGTTGTCTTTCGCAGGGCGCTTGATAGCTGCGACAGTGTTGTCTGGCTTGCGCTTGCGATTGGGACCCGAGTAGTTGTTGCTGTGACCGCCTTGGTTCCCGTTGTTGTTGCTGCTGCCGCCCGTGTTCTGCTTGCTCTTGGCACGGATGGCGTCGTACTTGGCATTGGCCTTGTCTTCTTCATCAGCCCAGGAGGTGATCATGTCATTGAGGTGGGTGATGGAGCTCGGGCGGTGACGACCGAAGTCTTCGAAGGTGCGACGGTGGTAGAGACCGTCTTGGAAGAGATCGATGACCTCCTTGTCGGAGACATCGACTACGGTGGCGCGCTTGTCGAAGAAGCGCCGCATGTACTTGCGAAGGGTCTCGCCCTGTTCCTGCTTCACCATTACCAGGTCCATGCGAGTACTCGAGCGGCCCATAGCGCCCGCGAAGTTGCTAGTGAACTGTTCCTTAAGCTGGTCCCACTTGTCGATCGAGTACTTCTCGAGTGACTCGAGCCATGTAAGCGGGGCTTGATCCAGACAGAAGGGGAAGTAGAGGCCCTTCGTGTCGTTATTGCCACCAGCGTTCTCGATGGAGAGGGCGTAGCATCTGAGCCACTGCACTGGATCCTGCTTCGCATCGTACTTGGTGATCCCCAGAGGCTTGAATTTCTCCGGGAGAAGTAGGTTGCGAAGCCGTGCAGAGAAGGCGGGGAAGCCATCGTTGTCGCCTGCCTTGGAGGACTTCTTGCGCCGAAGTTCTTCGATCTTCTGGCGGGCATCAAAACCGCCACGTGAAGCTCCAGAGGCGTGGCTGTTCGCGTAGCCTCGGCCACCACGGTCACCTCTGCTCCCGGCTCTCCTGCCAGCCGCATGGTTGGAGCTCCCGCCGTCATTGCCTCCGCCGCCAGGATCACGGTGAGGGATGATCTCACGATTGCCGACGGCGTCGCCGACGCTATTGCCACCATGAGAGGGTCCACCGGCCGATGCCCAGATACGGTTGGGGTTGGCCGGTAGCTCCCCTCGAGTACGGTTGCGACCGGTGTCCGCACTGCGACATGTGGCTTCGTTGTCTTGCTGGCGGTTCCTGACGGGGGGCACTTGAGTGACCCTGTTGTCAACTCGCATGAAGTAGGCGTCCTCCGCGAGCTTGGCGATGACTTCTCCTCCGCGCATCCCCTGAGCCTGACGTGCTATCGTAGTGATAGACATGAGGCATTGCTCTGGGGTAGTGTTCACCTGGCTCTCGACTTGGTCGAGTGCTTCTGCGAGGTTCCGGATGGGAAGGGACTCGCGGAGACGTCGGCGCCATTCGTTCCGCTTTCTGTTGCGTTCACGTCGAGCGTCCTTGTTGGCGTCAGTCTTGTCGGCGGGCGCGTTGGTGGACAACTCGTCCACTGAGATATCCTCGAGATATCGGTCAGGGACTGTCCCTGAGGGCCCTAGCGTCTCGTTGGTAGTCATGAAGACTTGCCGATCAGGAGAGCCAAGGCTGGAGTCACTAGTTGCCACCTCTGTCGGAGTGTGCTCCCTAGCTGGGGCAAGTGGTGCTCCCTCCTGGAAGGGTAGTGAGTCGAGGTAGGCGACACAGCGTGAGTTCCCTCCTGTCAGGTCTGCGGGTTGCAGTCTTGCCAGTAGACGAATATCCCGGCGGGTGTAGATGTTATAACCAAGTCAGAAGCTGGTCCTGACAGGGGTTGCTCTGTAGTATTGTTCTCGGACTCGGGCTCATTAGGGTCCGACCCGAAGTCGAACTCATAGGAGGAGTCCGAGTAGAAGCCAGAGAGAGGGTTGGAGTCCGTGTTGTAGCCGGGGACGGTGTTGGAGTCCGAGTCGTACTCGGGTACGATCTCCTTGCCGGCCCGGTGCGCAGTGGGAGCCTTCGTGTGGGCCCTACTGACGTTGTGAGGGCCGCGTGTGAAGCTCTCATGGAGTGGGGAGTCCGCACGCGATGGCTGGGTAGCCGACTCGCATACGATAGCCCACGGGGACGTCGAGTTCGAGTTGGAGTCGGATCCAAGCTCGAAGTCGGCGTGTTGGTTGTAGAGCGAAATTTCGCTGAACTTTCCGGTGAGATTGCCCGTGACTACTTCGGGAAGCATCACGAGCCCAGTCTCCGGGTTGGGCGGCATGGTGAGGCGGCGTTGGAAGGATCCGGCGCCGTCAGCAGTGCAGACCCAGGAGCCGAAGACAAAGCTGTCGCCGTGGTTGAAGGCGACGGTTGGCTTGATGAAGATGGATGCCGTCGAGTTCGCCATATGATCTTCGGCGAGAGACCCTACCCGGCGCGCCAGCTGTCGGTGTTTTAGACCGGCAACCTACCAAGGGGAGTACCCGAGGTAGATGAATGTGGCCTCGCCGAGATCGGTAACTCAAAGGAAGAGACACATGGAACACAATTTAGATAGGTTCGGGCCGCGAGGTGCGTAATACCCTATGTCCTGTATGCTGCGTAGCTCTGGATTGATTGGATGTGATTACAAGATGATGCGTAATCTCTGAGAGAGAGGGGTCCCTGCCTCGCCTTATATAGTCCGGGAGGCAGGGTTACAGGTCGGTTTAGGGAGAGAGTACTAGTCGTGTACGTCTAGGAGTCCTCTACACAGTATATGGTATGTATAGCTTCCTATCCGAGTACTTCTCCACCGTAGTCCTTGCACCTCACGCCATCAGGTACCGTGCGACACAAGTCGGGTAGTCCCAGGGGCCCACCGAGTAGTCGGTCCTGGTACCCACCGAGGTAGTGGGCCCAGGGAGGTCCATACTACAGGTTCACTAACCATCGTCACCTATGACAATGGCCCACTCGTCAACGCAGCAGGCAAACTGTGGACGGGCTGCTCAAAATTTCCCACCTATATTGTCTATAAGGCCCATGAAATTCCAATTGCTGCACAGAGCTGTCAAGGGAACGCCCATAGTTTCATTAAACACAGTTACGCGCGCAGTTCATATTCGGCTCCTTGCTAGACAGATCCACAACACTCGTATTCTCCCCACCGCTACCGCCACTCGCCCTGCTCGCCTTCGCTGCTCTCTTCCTGCCGTAGCCCTACTCTTCTCCAGCCCCAACGCTCCCTGCGTGACGACAATGATGAGGACGCGTTTATTGGTGTGCGGATGTACGTCTTCCCGGCCAACCTAAAGACGGTTGACGCGGATCCGTCGGCGTCGTCCCCGACCACGACGACGAGCCGGCTGCCTCAGGCCACGAGCCGATGTGGATCCGACCCCTCCGACCATCACGAGAACAACTACTTCATTCGCGACAGAGGTTAGTCCTGCTTGAACCCCCAACGCCCTCTCTCTTCTTGGCCACCAAATCTGCTATATATTCATGTCAATGTGGATTACGAAGACATGCCTTGATAGTTCATCTTTAATTGATTGACTATGGATTTGATAGATGGATTTTGTTACCCCAAGTCCGTTTGAATAAATTGTTGCTAACAAATGTAGTTATATGAATTGTTAAAATTCCTTTTCATGTTCCTGGTGCTACAATTTTTGCAATGTCAATTCATGAAAAGCATTGAGGATGTTAGCGTACTTTAATTCTGCTATGCTTTGAATGTACCAGATGGACAGTTATGCTTTGGACCTGTTAGCATACTTTAATTCTGCTGTGCTTTGAATGTACCAGATCGACAGTTATGCTTTGGACTCTGTTAGCATATTTTAATTCTGATGTCCACATAAGGAAACTGGGAATTGCATCGCAGTGGTTTATAATGTAGTCCACCCAATCTACTATATATTCATGTCAAGGTGGACTAGGGAAACATGCCTTAATAGTTCATCTTCAATTGATTGACTATGGATTTGATGGATGGATTTTGTTTCTCCAAGTCTGTTTTGAATAAATTGTTGCTAACAGATGAAGTTATATGAAATGTTGAAATTCATTTTCATGTTCCTGGTGCTATAATTTTTGCACTGTAAATTCATGAAAAGCATAAAGGATGTGAGCATACTTTAATTCTGCTATGCTTTGAATGTACCAGATCGACAATTATGCTTTGGACCTGTTAGCATACTTTAATTCTGATGGCCACATAATGTCAGTGGGAATTGCATCGCAGTGGTTTATAATGTAGTGATAACTAGATTGTCTTATGATTTCTTGTGAGTGTTAATTGTTTCACTACTATCATATATGTTGTTATTGTTAGTGTCATGATGTGTTGTGAGTGTTGTTTCACCACTGTCATATATAATGTCATGACCATTGCTTTATCCTCTTGTTGCATGCACACATGGAACACATAATCCATCGTTCTTAAAGTTCGACAAAGAAGTAGTTGAAGGAATTTATTCTCTGCTTTGATAGATAAGCATATTGTTGTGTCTCTGTCAAAATGGTTAGCACCTATCCCTGTATGCTAATTAAGTAAAATATGAACTGTGTATGTCTATGCTGATTTTATTTACGACTGTATCAGCTATTTTGCCTGTCAGAGAAAATGAATTTATCTAATAAGAATTTTGTTTAGATTTTCAGTCTTGCTTATGTTGCTCTACTGACAAACCTGACATATCATCTATGCAGTCTCCCACAACAACAAACTCCTCTACCTCCAGTGCATCATCACAGCCCATTGTCGGTGAACCTTCTTCACAGGGTCACTCAGCACAGACTGCTGCGAGTAGTACTCGATCCCGCGGGTCAAGGACACAAACCAAATGGCCAGAAGACAAGTTGACTGCAACTGGACTTGATGCCAATTTTTGGCCTACCTCAGATGTTGCGTGGGATAGATTTGTATTGGTGTGTGGTCTCATTGCTCAGGAGAGGGTGTCAATCAACAAGGCGGTTGATGATCTTTCACCAATTGAGAAGGACCAACCAATCTGGAAGAATCTGTTTGCAAGAAGGCAGTTAAGGCGGCTATATCAGAGATTGGAACCTTGCAACGGCGGTTCAAGGCCCATTTAAGAAAAAAATATGTGAGTGAAGAGGAGACTCCCTTTGTGAAGCATGCCTTTTTGCAGCAACAAGACTGGGAAATGTTTGTGCAGGAAACCAATTCTCCTTCATTTCAACAATTGAGCCAAGAAATGAAACAAAAGAGAGCATTGCATAATAAGCCACACAAGATGGGTAGAAAAGGTTATCGTGGTAAAAGGAAAGAGTGGGAGGAAGAGGATGCAAAGCTAGCTGCAGAAGGAAAACAGAACCCTTGGGACCAATTTCCTGGATGTCTGAGACCTTATCTGCGGGCAAGGGTAGGGAACAAGAAGAATACTAGTGAAGGAAGCGGGGGCATAACATTCAGTATCCCTGCGGTGGTGGGGGTAGCAGATAGGGTGAAAACACTTGCATCTTAGGGTAGCGATGGTTCTTTCTCTGGGCTTAGGGAGGATGATATCCTCACCGCAGCACTTGAGACTCCAGAGCATCGAGGTCGGGTCCGAGACGTGTCTAGTTCACTTGGCTGGGGTAAAGGGTTTGGTGAAGAGTTCGCTAGAATGTACAGGAAGAAGAGGAAGAAGATGTGCGTGGCAGCGAGGAAGAAGATGTGCGTGGCAGCGAGGAAGAAGATGGACATGACCATGAGGAAGAACATGCACATGACAGCAAGGAAGATGGCATAGAGCAAGATCATTGGAATGCCAACGGTGACGAAACGAATCAAGTGCACAGTGATAGTCGATCACCTATGCTTGACATAATAGATAAGTTGACAGAGTCAACCGCGTGCAGCCTTTTGGATGGCACCGGGATTAATGTGGAGCTCGCACTAGCAAAAGTCTTTATATTTCAAAAGGCTTGCCATTCAGTACCGGTGCAGGATGGGTATGTTGTGGTGCAACTTACTTATGTGTGAGCCAATGCGGGTCACTACCCTCTGCCTGTACCAATCGATGGGGGTGACATAGCAACCCTAGCTGAGGATCTCATTCAAAGGATCCAATGGTCAAAGGACATGATCCTTATACCACCATGACGAGACATCCCAACCCTCAAGCCGCAACAGGTAGCAGGGGTACAACATCAGATGGAGGTACTCCAGCTCAGTGTGAGCAAGAGAAGGCTCAATAGTAGCAGCAGCAACAGATTAACAAAAATACATAGCAGGAGCGTCAACAACAGCCAGAGGAGGAGCCCAAGCAAACTCCGCCTAAGCAGCATCTGCAACTTGATGATAATCAACAGACGAAACAGCAACCTCTCCAGCAGCAGGAGCGTCGACAATAGCAGGAGGAGCCCAAGAAAACTACACATAAGCAGCAGCTGCAACATGAGGATAAGCAACAAACAAAACAGCAGCCTCTCTAGTAGCAGGAGGAGGAGCATAGGCAATCTCCCCCTAAGCAGCAGATGCAACAAGTACAACAACCTCTGCAACAGGAGGATCCCAGGAAATCTCCACTGTAGAAGGGGAACCAGGCCAGGAAACCTTTGCCTAAAGATGAGATTCTTAACTGTATTATTGGGACAGAAAATGAACGACCAAAATACAAGCCTGATGCACCTATGTTGTCAGAAGCAAATGTAAAGGCTGCTAGAACAAATTGTGCCAAGTTGCATGCTTATGTCATGGATCACAGTAAAGATAAACTTGCCTTTCCAACAAAGGTGGATCAAGACTACTTTAAAGGTGGTTGTGGTGCTTTAATGTTAAACATTGAATTCAGTAGCGTGTATAACCTTATAACCCTGGCTTCTCTGGATGTTACCTTCATGAGGTTGTGGACATAGTAAGTCCTTTAAAACCTAAAAAGATATTTCTTTAATTTTGACCATAAAGTTCGTGCATGCTAACAATTTGATTTTTTGTAGGAAAATGATGTACAAGGCAGCGAAAATGCAGATTAGTGTTGGTTTTTTAGATCCAGATTTGTTTACTTCAACAAATATTTCTCAGTATTCTCACCAAGTTGGCAAAGCAATCTCAAATGCAATGAACAACGACTACGTGGTGGGTGCCTACTGCACTAGCCACTGGGTAACAGCGATCATCTGTATGAAGTTCAAAGAGGTTTGGTGTCTATATTCTGCTAAACAACATCCCCCGCTAAAGTTCCCAGACCTCCAACCTGTTTTGAACTGGTCAGTTTCTTGTAGGTTTTGTTCACAAAAATTCAATCTCTTGGTGTTTCTAATTGGTATTGTTGACCATGTAGGGCCTTTGGTACAGTATTTGTAGGTTTTGTTCACAAAATTCAATCTCTTAGTGTTTCTAATTGGTATTGCTGATCATGCAGGGCCTTTGGTGAACATGCACAGGACGGAGTGACTAAAGGAAAGAAAAAAAGCCAAAAGCCACCCTCAAGCACAAAATAAATCTCGTTGTAAGACCGAGGTTTTTTTATGGTCCCTTCTTACCTGTTTGGTACGACATTAACTTGTCATTTTGGTACTTTAATGCAGTGTGTTCAGCAGCCATGGGGGTTCTCTTTGTGTGGATTCCATGTGGAATTCCATATGTTAAGACTACTCGATGACATACCTGACATCAAGAAGGCTGCTGTAAGTAGATAATAATGCTCAACCTTGTCTCTACTCATATTATCCATCTGATTTTAGAAACTGATTTCTACTTGTATTCTCATAAATGATTGTATTCTGCAGGATTTCAAATCTCTTGTAGATGTTTCCATAGAAGATCTAAAGCGTCTGGGAGATGCTATGCGAGTACATTCTTAAGGAGACCATCGACCGAAAGGGCAACTTCTACAGTGGTGCATAGTGAGTTTATTGTAGCCAGAAACTTGAAATTCATTCAGTCTTCTTTATTTAGGTGTTGTTGCCAGAGAAACCTGCTTGGCTTGCTTGGTTGGGGTCAGATACTGCCTGGTTAAGGCAGTTTTCTCATGACTCCATCCAAACATGCCCTGATGAGAGTAACTTGAAACTTGATGTGTCCTAGCTTGTCTATAAATGTGATCTTGCTTGTCTATAAATATGATCTTTCTTTGCCATATCTGTGATGTGAGAATGTGTTTGTGATGTCTCCTTGTTGTGGTGGCTGACATATCCTGGCTTGTTCCAGGATGCAGCCCCTGATGGCTGACAAATCCTAGTTGGTTACAGGATACCACCGGTAAGCGGGCAGGTTACTGTAGGGGTGGCCTACGTATCTGTAATGGGCATTAATTAAAGCTCATTACAAACACTGATCAGTGAGTAACGAGCTTCATTCGGAAAGCCTGTTACAAACATGCCCACAATGTAATAAGTAGTGTAAAAGCCCGTTACCAGTCCTGACCGGTGGGCCTCAGGACCTGGCCCATTCATCCAGATATAGGAGACGCAGGTTGAAAGCAAGCGTCTCCTTTAATAGAGAGAAAGCAGACGCGCGTAGAAACAGATGCGTCTCATTTCGTCGAGACAGAGGAGATGTAGGTTCACGGAACGTGTCTCTATTGTTAATTTCATAGTAACGGGCTCTGTTTCATGCCCGTTACCAAAGTTCCCTGTGAGCCTAGAAAACAGCCATTTCACGTGACCGGTGACTAGTTGTGGTAATGGTCGTTGTTTGATGCCCGTTATGAATCCTATATGTGTTGAGATGCGTGTGAAATAGACACGTCTCAGTTCGTCAAGATAGTGGAGATGCTGGTGCACAGCAGGCGTCTCCGATATTGAGCTACTGTAACAGACTCTATTCATGCTCGTTACCAAAGTTCCCAGTGGGCCTAGAAAAATAGCAATTTCACGTGACCGGTGACTAGTTGTTGTAATGGTCGTTGTTTGATGCCCATTACGAATCATATATGTGCTGAGACGCGCGTGAAATAGACGTGTCTCAGTTCATCAAGATAGTGGAGACGCAGGTGCACAGTAGGCATCTCCGATATTGTGCTACTGTAACGGGCTTTGCTTTGGTGCCTGTTACCAAAGTTCCCTGTGGGCCCAAAGAAACAACCATTTCACGTGACCGGTGACTAGTTGTGGTAAGCATCGTTGTTTGATGCCTGTTACGAATCCTATATGTGCTGAGACGTGCGTGAAATAGACACGTCTCAGTTTGTCAAGATAGTGGAGACGTAGGTGCACAGTAGGCATCTCCGATATTGAGCTACTGTAACGGGCTTTGCTTTGGTGCCCGTTACGAAAGTTCCCTGTGGGCCTAGAGAAACAACCATTTCACGTGACCAGTGGCTAGTTGTGGTAACGGACGTTGTTTAATGCCCATTACGAATATGTCTTATCGGTAATGGGCATCTGCCTATTACCTTTCTTGGATTATTTGTAACACTTGATCGGTGACGGGCGCATTGCCCGTTACCAAAGGCAATCTATGCCCGCTACCAAAGTGAGTTTTCCACGTAGTGAGTGTAAAGTGTTGCAAAATGTGGTCAACGACAACAATCACTGTTTCCAGGCGCCGAGAAAAGCTTAATCTTGGCATGCCATTTATGCAAAGTCTATTGATCAAAGCACACATCGGAAAGTTGTAGAGGTTCATGAGATCTCCAACTTTGGTATTTACACTTAGTAGCAGTTTAGTTGTGAAATCATCAGTTTCGGCCGATTAAACAGAGCTAAACCAAAATGAAATTGCACCAGTAACTCACAGGTATACACACACCGAGGCACTGATGTGACCGTTGGTCCAAGGTTGAGAGCCGCGAGCACTGTGTGCCGAGGTGATAACAGCACCGCCGCTTCTCCCTGCGCGAGCACAGGATCGCCGCTGTCCGCCAATGCTGCCACCTCCAGTGAAGTCTCTCCTCCGCTTGCTCCCGCAGCTACCTCACACTTTGAACCTCCTCTCTTGCACCCACTCGACCTTCCATGAGCGCACATGGCCTAGACCCATCTCCTTTCTTGCTGGAGTTCGAGCAGAGGCGGGTCCGCCGCTGTTGCCTCGCCGCTGCCGCAAACTAGAGCTACCTCCAACCAAGCAACCACCGCAAATCGACTTGTGGTGAGCTGAATCAAACTCCTGTGTCACTTGTTTGCCGTCTACGACCGCCCTTCGCCACCGGCAAGCTCGCCCCGCCGCCGAATGGTACGTATGTGAAGCATAAATCTTTGTAGGTTTCGCCGTGTGAATCTGAGGGCATATCTTTGAAGAATCAAATCATTTTAGGGTCTGTGCTAGAATTAGATTCTTATGTTTTCCCCCCTTTGGTCCAATGCCTTGGAAAAATCATATAAAATCGTAGAAAAATCAAAAGATGCAAAACCAATTTTCTTGGTTTCCTTATGAACATACCTTCATCTTTTAGAATGCTTGTCCATACTTTTGATGAGTAGTTTTTGAAGTAGAATTCAAACTCACTTTGAATGTGTTTGTTCATAACTTGAAATGTACTCCTATTCTGGACTTGATCTTTGGATATGATGTTAGTCATGACTGGAATAGGCTAGATCTAAGTTTTTGCACAAAGTTGCTGAAGGAATCTTTCTCTATGATTTATTTTGTGTTTATGCTAGATTTGTGTTAGTGTTTTGTGTGGCTTCATGTAAGTAGTTTCTGTGGCTCAACTTGTGGCTATTGTCTTATCATGTTTAAATATGCCTTTTGTGATTTTGTCACATTTTTAGGAACTCTCTAGATATATGTTTCTGATTTATGCTTGTGTATAGGGTTAAATTCATAATTCATATTCTGATGATCCAAGGATGCTCATCTTTGAAATAGGTGTTTTCTGTGACATGTTTGTGCTGCAGGAGAATGTTTGGCTGCAGACTAGTTATATGTGTCTCTGTATAAATTCTTTATGCATGGCTAGGTGAAAGTTGTTATTTTTGTGTAGCCTGAGAGAAATAGTGTCTGGAGCTAATTTTTGGTGTGTAGCCCAAAGACGTTATGTGTAAATTTTGAGCTCCAGCGCATGAGTAGTTTTCCCTGTATTAATAGATCTTGTTATTGCTAGTTGTAACGTTGTAATTTTCATACTTAGGATATGGCTCCGTTTGCTTTGATTTTTTTGGCAGTATCTTAGTTGTTTCACTGTGTGCAGGTACAAAAATTCTCACTGAGAAATCATGCATGGTTTGAACAGAATAAATTTTGGAAGGAAGTAAGTGTTATAAAGAGAAAATAAAGAAATCACTCTTTGAAAAACGTGTGTGTGTTTCACCCTAAGTTAGACCCCTTGTCTTTCTACATTTAACTCAACTTGGTTGTTTTGTGAAGAAAAATGAATGTGATTAAATAAATGTGCACACAATTACCATCAAAAGAAAAGTTGATAAATGGTGGTTTATATTTTTTTATGGAAGAGTATGTTGAATATATTCTTCTTTATGTGAATGTGGTCAACTTTGCACCCTATGCCTATCATGTGTTGTTTGTATTTATTTAGATTACATTCACCAACTAACTCTTGCATATGCATCCTCCACGTAGAAGTTTCCAACGGTAGCTACATGCTCGTGCTAGTAGACGAGGACGAGGGAGTGGGAGGAGACATGCACTACGTGATTGTAGATCAAGATCCGGACCAAAGTCCAGAAGTTTGTTTGACTGCTAGTGCTGGAAAAGGCAAGCCCCAATTTATCATCAACCTATGTGTTTCTCTTTAAGCTTTTTAATTTATCATTGATTATCTTTGTGCATTTACATTCAGGAGTTGAATTGAAACCCTAGTTTCATGATTCCTAAGTACCTATGATCTTTTACTAGTAAGCTTGGTCGCTAGTTGCTATGCACTAAGGACCCGATACAAGTCGAGTGATGTACTTCGCTCGCGAGAATAGGTTCTTATGTTGGAACCATAAGATGTGATGAATTGGATTGCTCACGTGGTAAGAGCATGGGATTCTAGGCTCCGGTCTTGTGGTTAAGGGATTAAGCTTTTGAACGTACTAAACATTTTTTGGAAATGGGTATGATAAGCCTACTTAGTAGCTTTTTGGAAAAACAAACCTACTAGCCAAAAGCCTTGCATGAGTTATGGGTAAGCCTTGCTGAGTATTAATATACTCAACCTTGCTATTTATGTGGTTTTTAGGTGATATTGTTTGGCCTGGAGAAATCCCACCCGGCTGGGAGTTGTAATGGGTTGAGGGTGACGAGTGATGGCATCATGGGTGGCCTCCCATTACACCACTTTATCATTTTGTTATTTCCGTTGTTTTGTAAACTCTGAACTATTTTTTCCATGTCAAGAACAATGGTTTGTAATAATTGACCCTACCAGGAAGATTGGTTTTAGTTTGTAAGGTACTCTGGACTCTCTTTCACGGGAGTTTTAATGTATATGTTTCGACCCTCTGTGTGTTATTCAAGTGATTTACCGGGCTTTGTCCTAGCAACACTCAACGTGATGATTCTTTATTATTACTTAATGACCAATTGAGTGGTTTAGGTGATAGTACGGAATTATCTCGGGTGGGGTTGTCATAGGAAGTGTAGAGGGGTGCAAGACACATTGAAGATCACATCCATGCTATACTAGTGCTTGAGTGCTCATTCAAAGACTTAGCACATGCTTTGTGTGTGTGTTTAGTGCCAGGTTTAGCTTACAGTTGAGTGAGTGCAGGGTATGCCAACCTTGTGATGTGATTGTTGAGTGGATCAAGCTGTACAAGGTGTGTCAGAAGCCTTGGGGCCTTAGTGGCTCTCCGGCAAGTCTTTGACCCTCCAGCTTGGTGTGGAGAAGCGAGGACACTTGTGTATGGAGGACGTGGAGTCCCCCTCCTTTGGTGGAGAAGATCCTTAGTGGAGACGGTGTCAAGGTGACCAAGCAGGGGGCTTGGCAAGTGCCTTTGTGACAAGTCCAGTGGTGCTCTTAGGAAAGAAATACTCTTGTGTAGAGTGCTTCAACAACGTGGACTAGTGGTGGCTTAGTGCCTACCGATACCGCGTGATAAATCGTTTGTCAAGAGTTTTCTTCCTCTCATCCCTCTTTATGTTTCCGCATTACTTTCTTGCAATCCATAATTGCCTTTACTTTCCTAGAGTAGTATCTTGCTAGAATTGGCTATAGGTTGCAAAACTTGTTTTTGGATGAGGGTTTCACTCTAGATAAACCTTAGATTGCACATCTTTTTTTAGGAAACAGCAGGGGAGGCCCCTAATGGTGTGTATATATATATATGTAGAGAGAGAGATAAAGAGAGAAAGACACACACACACACACGAAAGGGAGTATGTACATGGGGTGGGTCATAGACCCAAATAAAGGAAGGCAACAAAAACTCATCTAAAATTACACATCCAATTTTCCATCTCCAACTTCAAGGAGGGCTTAGCTCTCAAGAGGACCAGCTTGAATCCTTCCTTGAACACAGACTTCCACCTCTGAAGAGATACACTAACTCCATTAAAGATGACTTCATTTCTATGCTTCCGTATCGCCCAACAAGCCACCATGAGTACCTCTATGAAGATCTTTCTGCCAAAGGATTGACGAGCATCCACAATCCTATCAAACAGATCAAGATGCAAATTCCACACTGCATGCAAGAATCTCCAAAACTAGGCACTGAAAGTGCATGAAAAGAATAGGTGATCACGGTTTTTTTCCACTGAGCTGGTACACATGGGGAAGCTGTAGTCATCAAGTACCCTCTTCTTCCTTCTTAGTATGTGAATAGGGGATGAACCGGGGGTAATCATCATAACCCCTAAACCCCAAGATCAGGAAGAACAACGATAGGCCGCACCGATAAAGGCCCAACATCAACCACCAGCAAGGGCAGGCCTGGTTCCCTTTTCTTAAGGACGGTCCTCCAGCCTCCCTCCATCGAATCATCTCCGACTCAAGCAACCAATCCGGTTACCTCAGCGGGAGGCTTTGCCTCGCACAACCTAAGGCTCCTCCACCGTAATCCAATGTTCGGGGCCCCTAGGGGCGGACCACAACGTGGCGGAAGCTGCCTCGCGCCGCACAGGACGTGCAGTTGCAGCGGGGCACGCGGATCTACGCTGTTAGAGGCTCAGGTAATGATGAGATTTTCTCCCGACATGGGAGGCGGACTGTTCTGATGTCCCATCACCTGATACCGAACAGTGGCCAAGGACATGCGAATCCTTTTCCTGCAAGACATCGAACAATGTGACCCGATCCATCAAGCATCAGAGGGAAGGTTGAGGCTTGCACGAGAAGCCCCGACCTAGCGTGACCAGCAGGCTCCTGTTGCAGCACTGTTGCAGAACGGGTTTTTACCATCTTAACCTTTGTACGTCGGCCCTCCTTGAACCATAAAAGGGGAGGTTAGCATCGAGAACAGGAGAGACGAATAGGATATACGAACTCGGCAAGACAAAAAACAACACACCACACTCATCGAGCATTAGCTGCTCTCACTCACATTCTAAGACTTGGGACTTCTTCCCCTCTCGACCTAAGATTGTATCCCCTACTACAAGCCCCCCTGTGGGCATATAGAACACTTTTCCAAACTGGAAATACGGCATCCCCTCGGTGCCTGAACCAGTATAATCCCGGTGTCTCTAAGCCCAACCATCCAGACCAGACGCACGATTCATACCAAAAATTACTTGCCGACGGTATCAAACCCCGACAGTTGGTGTGCCAGGTAGGGGCACTTAGTGTGTCACAATGCCAAACAAGGTTCCGGATGGCCCATTCTGATGAATAGCCGGCGCGCACCACTGTGCTATGTTTTGGCTCCCTCGACTTTGTTTTCGATGGTCTAGTCGAGTCGCCCGTTGGGGCCGTGTTCTCCTGGTCCCAACCCGACATGCCTGCGCCACCTCAGGGCCAGCCACCTGAGGAGCCACGGGCGGTGAAGTCTGCCGCTGATCGGGTCTGGGACCTGGTCGGTTGCAACATGGCTGACGCTTTAGGCCCAAACCCGTCCCAAAAGCTCTTTCGCTTTGCGGTGTTCGCCACTCCATGCTCGTGTTTGGGCTGCAGGAGGAGATGCTAACCTAGATGAGTACAGGCTCTGCTACGACTCTGTGTACCCGGAGGGACAGACGTGGCTCCCCTATGGTGGGGTGAAGGCTCCCGCCGCCACGGGAAACGCATGGCCTATCCCCTTGCGGGCTTCTCAGGCGAGCTGCGACGAGGCCGACAGCGTGCCTCCCGGTGAGAAGGCACCGATGCCCTATGACCCGAGGTGTGAGTGTTTCATCCTCTAGCAACAGCCCCGATGCGGTCCACTCCGACAACTCTGACGACAGCTTTGCGAAAGGTGAGCCCACATCGTTTAACGTTTTCGCTAGCGACGACCCTCGAGACGAGCTCGACGAGGCTCAGAAGGCTCTCGAGGATGAGCAGGCGAGGCTCCACCACACGCTCGTCATAGAGGCCGTGGCAATGCCCGTGCACAAGCGCGCACAAGAGGTAGCCGCTGCATCGTCGGTGACGTTTAAGGGAATCCTGTGGCTAACCTCACCACGGTAGCCGTACTCCTCTGGGCTGGCCCTAAGCCAATGACCTGAGAGGAAAAGAAGCTCCGTCAACACCTTCAGTTGGTCCTCAACGTGGCCGCCGAGCAGCAGGCGAAAAGTTTAGCGTCCTGGCACTGCGAGGCACGGGCCCCGAATAAAGAATGCTCGGTTCACCGTGGGCCCTCGTGTCCAATAGAGCAGCCGAACCGCGTGGAGAGCGTACACTCTCCCGCCGGCCGTAGGACCGACTCCAACCACGAGGCCCGAGGTGCATCCTCGGCGCGTGGGAGGATGATGACCCGAGGCGGGCCAGACGACAAATGCTGGTCACGAAGGGAGTAAAGTCAGAGGTGTGGGGGCCTCTATAATAGCACTGAGGATTGAAGTCGGAGCCTGACGCCCGACCCTCGAGGTCCGCGGGCTTTCGGCACCAACGTCCTCGCTGCAGCACTGAGGACTGGAGGGTCCGAGGACCGGTGGATGGTCGCTCCTGGCTGTGATGAGTGATTGACAATGTGGTGTGGACTGACTCTTCGCCAAGTATTGCAGGTGTAGGTTGCGACTTGGTTTGCGTTGGTGCATGTGAAGAGTGGGCGCGAAAGGTCTATGCCTTGCGGGGCCTCCGAGGAATGGAGAGACAAGTAGGCTTGACTCGAGGGACCCGTTGGCCAGCGGGGTCAAGTGCGGCCGCATTGTGGCAAGAAAAGCAAGACAAAGTCATCGACAGGAGCCGGTGCAGGGTAGCAGCTCACGACCAGAATCTGCACGTGGGGTTTGTGGCGGTTCACCAGAAAACCGTCAGGTTACTTGGTTGAGCCACAAAACCAAGACCAGAGGCTCGGCGGGCGGAGACGGGATCTGGGCACGCCGAGAAGCTTCGATGCCGGCGGACGCGTGGCGGGATCGCAGGACTTGCATCGGGAGGACGCGGTCTGCGGTGACGATGTGGCCGTGCGATAAAGAGGAGTGCTACATGACCTATTTGCCCCTAAGGGGTTGTATCACAACTTAAGTGCTAGGGATAGTGTGGTCTTTTGCCTGGCCCGGAGAGGACTCATATTTATTAGCTCTAGGGTTTCCAGGAAAACCATCCATCCAGATTGCTTTTCATTTCCTTGCTCTCTAGGGTTAGATTTTTCCACCATTTGTAAAGAATCTGACCTCCGAGTGAATGGAAGCTTTCATAGTTGCGTCAATTCCCGGTTTGTAGCTCGTTGGATTTTCGTGTCTTTTTCGAGCTATTTTCGTTGGTTCGTCATGCGCGACTTGTTCCTTCGATTCTGAGGTGTTTGGGCTCGGATTTGTTGGTGGGAATCATGGATAGTTGCTTTGTGCATCTTTGTGCTTGATCTTGATTCCCTAAACTTCGAGTTCGGCCTCCAATTGAAGGATTTCGGTTGGAACCTAGGTTTTTGGTTGAGTTCGGTGGCGACTCGATTCCCGGCGATTTAGTTCGTTTGAGGACCCAAGTTTTGGGGCATAGCATCTCCTAGGGACGCTTCACATCTTCCCCAAATCTTTCCTCAAGAGCTTCAGCCGTTTGGGAGATCCATGGACGGATATGTGCTTGGTGTTTTTGGTTTCAGGCTCGGGCTGCTGTTCCCGTGCCTGGCGGACTGTCCGCGGGTAGCAGGCGGACTGTCCGTGTGGTGAAGTTCGTCCAGGTGTTCTTCGTGTTCGTCACGCGTTCTTGAGCATTTTCGTTTTGATCCGGTTGGCCAGCTGTTTTTGGCAGGAAGGTGTTTGGTGGACCGTCCGCCTGGGCGTCACGGACTGTCCGCATGGCACCAGTTTCTCACGGACCATCCAAGGACCAGGTACAGACCGTCCACATGTTGGGGTGCACGTCTGGTCGTTCTGTCGAGATTAACAGACCGTCTGCCCTTGGGTAGCGGACTGTCCGCCCAGTGTCCACGAACTGTCCGCCCCAGGCTCGCGGACCGTCTGCCTAGCACTGCGCAGGATTGCTAAGTCCTTTGCTTCTTGAGTCTTTCTTCCACTTTGGGGTCATTTGGGGTTTGTTCCTAGGGCTGGTAGGTCCGCTGTGACTACGCGACCTTGGCAAACTCACGTGGGAATCCTTGGTTGTGAATTTAGGGTATAGGCCGAGTTCTCTCCTTGGAGAAGAATTTTTATCGGCTCCCATTCACTCCCCCCCCCCTCTGGTTGCCCAATCGGTCCTTCAATTGGTATCAGAGCCGGTTAAAGATCTTCGTGATTCTACCAGTCTAAGATCCAAAGATGGCGTACCAAGAATGGGGTTTGGGTCCTCCACACTTTGATGGTAAGAACTGCCATATGTGGCAAAGGCGGATGGCCGCTTTCCTCCGCGGCAAGGGTCAGATCCTGTGGGATGTTACGGTGAACACAGCTTATGTTCATCCGCTGAACTTCCTTGCTCTAGGGTCAAGGGACATGTTCGACGCCAACAATAAGGCGATCGATTACCTGTACCGTTCTCTGTGTGAATCAGATTTCGAACGGGCTCGGACAGAGGATTTGGTGTGCAGGATTTGGGAGCAGTTGAAGAATGCTTTTGCCAGGAATGCTCAGGTTCAGGTCCGGCTCTTTGCGACCTACCGGAGAGAGTACTCACTCATCTCCCCGGTGAGTCCATAGATGCCATGTTTCAGCGTTTCACAGTGATCGTGAACAACATGAGGGCTAATGTGGCAGTGCTCCCGTATGATGACCATGACAGGGCTGTCAAGCTCTTGCATTCTCTAGATCATACCGTGTGGAGCGGAAAGGTCGAGGCCATCCTAGAGTCAGAGAAGTATGATAATCTCACGGTGGACGAGCTGTTTTCCAAGCTCAAGTCGTCCGCGGTGGACCGTGGGGTGCGTGCAAAAATCGAGAACCCAACTGACCCCCATAGTCTAGCTCTCGTATCTGTTTCAAGGACTACTACTAACATGTCTTTGAGACAATTTTCTTTGTCTTGTCTTGTGTCCATGCCAGATCAGGAGTTCGATGTGCTGGGCGAGGAGTACCTCTCGTTGTTGAGCAGGCAGTTCGAGCGCATGTACACGAACCGGAAGAATGCTCGGAGGAGCTCGGGCATGTGCTACCGGTGCAGGAAGCACGTGCACTTCATCGCCGAGTGCTCAGAAGCCATGGAGTCCACAAGCACCGCCCGAGCACAAGCACCGTTCGAGGACCAACCACAAGCACCGCTCGAGGGACGACTACAAGGGCAAGAACAAGTCCGAGCGGAGGCCGAGGAAGGGTGGTGGTCACAAGAAGGAGCGAGCGATGGTGGCCAGGGCGAGCGGCATCGACTCAAGCTCCTGCTACTCTTCATCGAGCTCGAGTGATGAAGAAAAGAACCGGCACAAGGGCAAGCAGTTGAGCAAGAACATCAATGGCCTGTGCTTTGCCGCCCAAGGCTTTTATGGCATGGCACATAGCACCACAAGCAAGAAGAGCAACAAGGATGACTCGGGCTCCGACTCTGAGGAAGAGGTAAACAATAGCCCATCTTTCTTGATAGCAGAGAATGCTAGGCTGAATGACTTGCTTGACAACCATGATGATGTGCTTAGAAAGACCAACAATGAGAAGAGGGAGTATAGGCCTTTGCTTGGAGAGGCTACGGAGAAGGTGGTTGAGCTAGGGTCTTTGCTTGTTGATGCTAGGGCTCAAATAGATTCCCTTAGTCTGCTCCTGTTGTGACCAATGAACCTGAATGCACTGATTGTTCCACTTTTCTTGGTGAATTGACTGTGCTTAAGGAGAAATATGCCTTAAAGGTTGAGGATCTAAATGTGCTTAGGGTTAAGCTAGATGAGATGAAATCTAGGCCCTCCTTGCTTGGTGCTTGTACTTCTTGTCCTATTTTGCATGAGAAACTAGATGCTTTGCTTGTTTATGCTAGATCTCTAGAGGCTCAGTTAAAAGCTCCTATTTCTACAATTTGCTCCACTTGTGAAATAAATGCTATGAAGAATATGGAGCTTGCACATTATGTTGATCATTTGCAGGATGAGAATGATGAGTTGAGAAAGTTGATGGGTTAGTTCTTTGGTCACGAGCCACAGTTGAGGATAATGATCGAGACATACAAGCGTTAGGATGGGGAAGCGCTTCGGGCAAAGAAAGTGGGTGAGGGCAATGGTGAGAGTGATATCCCAGAGCCACCAAAAACCCACCAAAAATGCCTTTGTTCCTAAGCCAAATCATCTTAGGAACCGACTAGACACAACCCTAGCTCCACCCGTGTTTCCTCCACAAACCAACAACTTCCAGGAACCCATCTAGTTCAAGAGTGTCTTGGGGAATGAGTTCTTTGGGAAGAAGGGAGAGAAACCGAGTGAGGAGAAACCAGAGCCCAAAGAGAACCCAAAACCAAAGCCAAAATCGAAACCCTTCCATTGCGAGCATTGCGGGAGGGATGGGCACCTTGCTAAGTTTTGCTTCAGGAGGAAGCGTGAGGAGAGGTTGGCTAGAGAGTTGGCCAACAAGGACAGGTACCGCCTTTCTCGTGGTGTGCCTGAGCCTAGGTTGGTGCCGAGAGGTGAGTGTATGGTGCGTACCATTTACCCTCGAGAGAGGCATGAGTTTGTGCCTTGAGGTGAGCCATCTCACATAGAAGGTGGTAAGCGTGTTGGGTTTGGGCGTGGTGAGTTTGCTGGACATTCCTTTGCTCGTGGCCAACACGAGTATGGGGGGAACGATCACAGTTTTAGGTCCCAGAGGAGCCACGGGCCACGGTCTCCCCTTCGTGGTACGCGTAGTCCTCGAAGGGGACGTGTGGGTGTTCCACCTAGGAGAGATAGGATGGATTTGGCTAACCCCACGTTTGAGAAAATGGTGAGGCACTGGTTTGATTCGTTTTGTACTAACCTCAGTGTTGATTCCTTTGCTCACTCTCGCTCTCATTTTTGATTTTGCAGGTGGGAGGCATGGAAGGCTTTTGGTTGATCAACTCTGGTTGCTCTTGACACATGACCGGAGATCGATGGTGGTTCTCCAGCCTCACCCCGGTGATGACCAAAGAGCACATCACTTTTGGGGATAATGGGAAAGGTAGAGTGCTTTCAGTGGGCACGGTGAAGGTGAGTGTCTGTGACTCTTCGGCGTGTTTCTCTTGTCAAGTCTTTGGGGTATAATCTTCTCTCCGTCTCTCAACTTCTTAATGAGGGTTTTGAAGTTTGTTTCAAAACGAGCTGTTCTCGTGTTTTGGATTCTCGAGGCGATCTTGTGTGTACGATCGTCCCCGAGGGTCAGATTTTTAGAGCCGTTTTTTCTTAGTGTGTTGGCTCTTCTCATTGTTTGGTTGCTGGTGTTTCAGCGGAGCTTTGTAAATGGCATAGGAGACTAGGTCACTTGAGTTTTAACTTGTTGTCATGCTTGAGTGGGCTAGGATTAGTCCGAGGATTGCCAAAGTTGAAATACCATAAGGATTTGGTATGTGCTCCATGTAGCCATGGCAAGATGGTCGCCGCCTCTCATCCGCCTCTCACATCCGGTATGACAGAGAGGCCATGCGAGTTGTTCCATATGGACTTGGTTGGTCCAGCTCGTGTGTGCTCGGCGGGTGGGAAATGGTATGTCCTTGTGATCGTGGACGACTATTCTCGCTATGCTTGGGTCGTCTTTTTGGCTGACAAGGGGGAGACGTTTTGTTTTGTGAGAGATCTAATCTTGAGGTTGAAGAACGAGAGACATGGAGATGTTGTTCGAGCTATTCGTAGTGACAATGGCAGTGAATTTAAAAACTCTCGTTTTGAAACCTTTTGTCGTGATTTGGGTCTCGAACATCAGTTTTCTTCTCCCTATGTGGCTTGTCAGAATGGTGTGGTTGAGAGGAAAAATCGTTCCCTTTGTGAGATGGCTCGGACGATGCTTGATGAGCATAGGACTCCGAGGAGATATTGGGCTGAGGCGGTGAATACCGCTTGCCATGTTGGGAACCAGATTTTTCTGAGGGCCTTCTTGAACAAGACGTGCTATGAGCTTATGCACGGGCGAGCACCTAGAGTGAGCCATTTCAGGGCTTTTGGTTGTCGGTGCTTCATTCTCAAGAAGGGTAGGCTTGATAAGTTTGAGTCGAGGTCTTCCAATGGGATTTTCTTGGGTTATGCTAGTCATTCTAGAGCATTTCGTGTGCTCAACCTTGATACTAACCTAGTCATGGAGACTTGAGAGGTGTCCTTCGACGAGACACAACCATGCAATTCGTCTGTCTTTGAGTGTGCAGGTGATGATGAAGTTGGCCAGAAGATCTTTGAGGACGAGGAGGATGATGCTGGAGAGGATGATGGTGATGATGGTGAAGCTCCAGCCACGTGTGTACCCTCTACTTCCACTACGACGACTACGGTGCAGGATGATCCATCCCCTACACCGCGGCGCGTTCAAGTTGATCATCCATCCTCAGTGATCATCGGTGATGGTGCTGAGGGGGAGGTTGTCTCAATGCGAGAGGCACCGAGGCGCGTTCAAGTTGATCATCCATCCTCAGTGATCATCGGTGACATCAATGAGCGTACGACACGGTCGAGGTCCAGAAATGCTTCGCACTTCGCTCATTTAGCTTTTGTTGCTACCTTTGAGCCGAAAGACATTGGACACGCTCTATCTGATCCTAATTGGGTGAATGCCATGCATGAGAAGTTAGAGAACTTTGAGAGAAACCAGGTGTGGGAGTTAGTGGAGCCACCACCAAATTGCAAACCTATTGGGACAAAATGGGTGTGGAAAAACAAAGAGGGAGAAAATGGTGAGGTGGTGAGGAACAAATTGAGGTTGGTTGCTCAGGGCTATAGTCATAAGGAGGGGATAGACTTTGAGGAGACATTTGCTCCTGTAGCCCGTTTGGAGGCAATTAGGATCCTTCTAGCCTTTTCTGTGGCTAAAGGGTTCAAATTGTACCAAATGGATGTGAAGATTGCCTTCTTGAATGGGTTTTTAGATGAAGAAGTTTATGTGAACAACCACCGGGCTTTGAGAGTGTTGATTTTCCACATAAGGTGTATAGGTTGAGAAAGGTATTATATGGGCTGAAACAAGCTCCCCGTGCTTGGTATGGCCGTTTGAGGGTGTTCTTGTTTAGAAAAGGGTTTAAGATGGGCAAGGTAGATAAGACTCTTTTTCTCCTCAGGCAGGGTCATGATATCCTAATTGTTCAAGTATACATGGATGATATTGCCTATGGTGGCTCATCTCACTATTTGGTAGCGAGGTTTGCAGAGGATATGAGCAAAGAATTCGAGATGTCTATGATGGGAGAATTGCAGTTCTTTCTCGGGCTTCAGATCAAGCAGGCGAAGGAGGGAACCTTTGTGCATCAAGCTAAGTACACGAAGGACATCCTCAAGAAGTTCAAGATGGACGACTCGAAGCCCCAATCGACACCGATGAGTACGACTACAGCGCTTGACGCGGACGAGGACAAAGAGCCGTGGACCAGAAGGAGTACCGGAGCATGATTGGCTCCCTCTTGTACTTGACGGTGACGAGGTCGGACATCCAGTTTTTTGTGTGTTTGTGCGCTCGTTTTCAGGCGTCACCGAGGACTTCACATCGACAGGCCGTCAAGCGGATCTTCAGGTATCTTCGATACACTCTTGAGCTCGGTCTTTGGTACTCGACGTCCTCTTCCCTTTCACTTCTTGGTTTTTTGGATGCCGACTTTGCGGGGTGTCGAGTCGATAACAAGTCGACTTCGGGAACTTGTCAGTTTTTGGGTTCCTCGCTTGTTTCTTGGTCTTCTCGCAAACAGTCTAGTGTAGCTCAGTCTACCACAGAATCCGAGTTTGTTGCTGCCGCTAGTTGTTGCTCCCAACTGCTTTGGATCACATACACGCGAGTGACTTTTGTGACGAGTGTTCCCATGTACCTCTCATGTGTGATAGCACGAGCGCCATTAGTGTTGCCAAAAACCCCGTGCTTCACTCCAGAACCAAACATATAGAAGTGAGGTATCACTTTCTGAGAGATAATGTTGAGAAGGAAAACTTTGACCTCATTCATGTACCTACAGAAAAGCAGCTTGCTGATATCCTAACCAAGCCTTTGGACCAAGCTACATTTGCTTGTTTGCGAGGAGAGCTTGGAGTTGTTTTTCCTTTTTGAGCTTTGGTTGGGAAGGTTGATGTACATATGCATGTTGCATTTTCATTTATGTATCATATCATGTTTGCATCTTTGTATCATAGACTGCATTTGTAACATATGTCATAGAGAGGTGCTTCTCTCATATGCTTTTCTCACAATGATATGCTAGAGATGAGGTTATGATGTTGCTTGTGATGCTCAACCAAAGTCAACGTGTTTGACTAGGTCATTAGCGTTAAATAACCCTAAATGAAAACTTGGGTTTCACAAATTAGAGAAAAAGAAAGTGTATCTCCATGAGCAAGAGGACTTGCTTATCCTTGAAAAGGAAAGAAACCTTGCTCTAGAGAAACACCTTGCCAAAGAGAGGGCTAAGGTGGAGAAGTTGACCACAGACTAGTCCTTGGCCAATGACTCCAACAAGAGGATGTCAAAAGATTACACTTTGGCAAATGATTCTTTAGTTTCCCTAAAGGCCACTCATAGTGAGCTTCAAGCAAGCTTCTCACACTTGACGGATAAACACAAAAATCTTGAAGAAAACTATAGTGTTGTTTGGGAAAGGACTAAAGCTAATCCTAAGACAAAATTTGACTCTAATGCCTCCAATAGCAAGAGTTGTTCTGTATGCTCTAATGTTGATATAAATGCTCTTAAGACTAACCTTGAAAGGCTAGAAGAGACAATCAACAGCAAACACAAAGAGATAGCCTGATTGAACATGTTGGCAATCAAGGTAAATTTTCAGACCTAAGGTAATTGACAAGCAAGGACTTGGGCACTACAAGGACAACAAGGTCAACAGTAGAAAGGTGATGAAAGGGCTAGAGATCCCCTTGTGGAACAAAGGAGGCTACCTCAACACAATTATTGATAGTGCCCATGGAGTAACCACCTCTACCACAATAGAAGACAAGCCAAAGGTTGTGAACACCCCAAAAGGAAATGGTGGGGTTAATTGTCCATCAAAGGCATCGAGAACGTGGTGGAACACATGCCTTCTCTAAACTACACTTGCGACTATGTTGTGAGCTTAGACCACAATGGTAAAATAGTGGTCAAGTATGTTGAAGCCTACACCAAGAAGGCCATGAGGAAGAGTCTGTGGGTTCCCAAAGTTTATGCTTCTAATCTCCGAGGACCCAAATCCTTTTGTGTACCTAAACCAAAAGCTTAAACTTGTTTTGTAGGCCTACTCCTCTAGTGGAAGCGCATAGTTGATTGATAGTGGAGGCACTAATCATATGACCGGATATGAAGGCTTATTTGCATCCCTTGAGCATTATGACACCCCTACAGAAACTATCATTTATGGAGATAATTGTCAAGGATATGTTTTAAGTCCAAGTAAAATTGCTATCTCTACAGTTCCATTGAAGATGTTTATCATGTTCGAGGTTTAGGGTACAACTTGTTGTCAGTTTCACAACTTTGTGAGAAAGGCTACAATTGTCTCTTTACCAATGAGGGTGTGATCGTCTCTAGAAGGGAGGATTCCTCTATTGTCTTTGTGGGTCATCTAAGGGGGAAGCTTTACTATGTGGATTTCACAAAAAGTAAAAGTGGACCCTAAGGCTTGCTTAGTAGCAAAATCCGACTTGGGTTGGCTATGGCATCGCCGATTAGCCCATGTTGGCATGAGGAACTTGGCGAAACTTCAAAAGGAAAAGCACATCCTAGGACTAACAAATGTTGTTTTTGAGAAAGATAGGTTGTGTAGTGCTTCTCAAGCCAGGAAGCAAGTTGGAGCGCATCATCCTGCCAAGAACATCCTATCATTATCAAGACCATTAAAGTTACTACACATGGACTTGATTGGACAAATTGCCTACATAAGCATCAGTGGTAACAAATATGGTTTAGTAATTGTTGATGACTTTTCTCGTTTCACTTGGGTATTCTTTTTGCAAGATAAAAGTGAAGCAATTGAGTGGTCAACAAGTTTATAAAAAGAGTTCAAAATGAGTTCAAGCTCAAGGTCAAGAACATAAGAAGTGACAATGGCTCGGAGCTTAGGAACACTCAAGTTGAAGAATTCCTTGATGAAGAAGGCATCAAGCATGAACTCTCCGTGTCACACCCTGAAATTTCTAATTTCAGGATGTGAATAGAGAGAAAAATTAAACAACAATTTTCTCATAATTTTAAAACTTTTCCAACATTTATTTTCTTTACACTAAACATAGTATAGGAAAATTCCTTGTTTGATTTTCTGAATCAAATAAAAGTTTTGAGTGTTGTATTCATGCCGATGCATCTTGGTGCTTCTTGAGTGCAAAAGGTTTCTAAAAATGTGTTTAGGTGTTGTCCAAATCCTTCTGAGAATTTTCTGGATTTTTCTGGAATTTATTCTCATTTTCCCTGAGATTATTCTATTTGTTAGAAGGCTCTAAAATCTTTTTCATGAGCACCAAATATTTTATTTGGATTGATTATGTTTCAATCTATTTCTGGGAATTTTCCTAGAATTGTTTTAATTTTCAAAGTATTTTTCGTGCCTTTAATCAATTTCTAGTCTTTACTGGAATTTTTTTCGCAATGAAAAATAATTTTGGGAAATAACAGAAATCTTATACTATCTAACCGGGCCGAGCCCGAAGGCCCGACACCCATCTCCATCTAGCCCAGCCGCCGACCCGTTTTGGCCCATCCCGGCCCGACGTAGTAGTGTCCATGGCAGACACGGTCGCCGCCGCCAGGTGTCCTTGGCGTGCGTGCCACGCCGCGCAGGCCTCTGAGCCCCTATAAAGGCCAGCCGCCCATGCTTGCGCGCCCTAGCCATCCGCCGCCCTAGCTCGCCTGCACCGCACCTCGCCCCACCTCTGCACAGCGCCACCACCGGAGCTGCAAGCCATCGGCCACCTCTCGATTCGACGCAGGGGAGCACCAATGGAGCAAGACGCGAGCACCCAGGGCTTCACGACGCCGAGCCATGCCCGACGAGCATCTCCCCGTCGCAAATCGTCTGCTGGAGCACTGCCATGGCTTGAAGACCGAGCCGTCCGCCGACGCTATCTCCTCCAAAATCCGGCACCTCCCGTCGTGCTTCGCCGCTGGTGAGAACATCCTTAAGATCCCCTCGTTCCCCTCTATCCATTTCGTGTCTCACCCAAGTCCTTAGACCGTCTCCAACAACCTTCTGCATCTGCATCCCGTATGAAGAAGGGAAAGAGAAGGAACCGATGCTGCAAAAGGGCGGCGTCTCCAGCAGCATCCCCGCAACCCCATGTGCATCCGGGTGACGGTTGATACCTGCGAGGAGGGAGAAGCTCGCGGCCGCTCATGGAGCTCCTCCACGCTGGCGAGCTCCGCCTCCTCCATCTTTGCGGGAGCTCGCCCACCGCCGCATACCGTCCACCACAGTCGCTGCCACAACCGGTCTGCCACCGCTAGCGCCGCCGCGACCGCAGGTCTCCCGCGCCCTGCCGCGCCGGAATCTTGAGGCCAACTCGCCCCCGCGCCGCGCCACGCCGGAATCCCAAGGCCAACTCGCTGGATCTGTAGGTCCCCTCCGCCCATGATCCTCCTCTTCCGCCTCCAGATCCACCGCACCGCCGTCCCCCCTCCTCCTCCCCGTCGCCGGCCTACTCCCGCCTCCCATCCTCCTCCCCTTCGCCGGCCTGCTCCGCCTCCCATCCTCCTTCCCATCGCCGGCCTGCTCCGCCTCCCATCCTCCTCCCTGTCGTCATCCTCCACCTCCGGCAGATCCTCCGCGCCTGCCCGCAAGGAGGCCTGCCTACGCCTAGTGCGACGAGGGGAGGGGAGGCGCCATGGAGAGGGAGGGCAGCCCCTGCTCCTCCAAGCTACCGAGGCACCGCCGGTGAGGATGTCCAACACGGGCAGGCAGGCGGAGTGCGAGCTGGAAAATAGAGCGAGCGGTCGAGCAGAGCGGCGGTTAGATTGCAACGATGTGAGAGAAATCCCAGGAATGAGCTACTGGAGGGGAGGATCTAAAAGATGAAGAACCAGATGCAACAGTTGTTGGAGGTGTAACAGTGCTCCTTTGATCTGCATTTTGCAGATGCAGCACTGGATCCAACATCTGCTGGAGTCAGTCTTAGCCACCCAAAACCCCATCAATCTGATGCGCCTGGAGTTCCTTTCCGCACATGAGCTTCTGTCTGTCACGAACCAGAGGAAGAAGACGAGTTAGCCGCTTTGCGAATAGATCCCTGTGTAATCCTTTAACCTTTCAAGTTCTTTTTGTGTCTTGTACCTTTTGTGGAAAACCCCCTACGAAAACCCCACCTTTTACACATAAACCCCACCCGACTCTTTTATAGATCTAACCCTGATCTTGGGTCTATTCGTGAGCACTATTCAATGTGTCTTGCAGATCTTCTCTGCTAACCCCTGAAATCTATAGTTAATCACAACTAGGTCCTCCAATCTAGTATTATCCATATATTTTATTTTTTAGATCCGTTTTTATCCGTTCAAGTTGCATTAGGTTCATAATAATGTAAAGTACACGTTCGGAGTGATGTTTTCACCATGCATGTTTTCCAAAAATAAATTTGGTATTAATTTTGTTAATGTCTTTTGAGCATGCCTTTTCTAAATAAAATATACATTGTGTTAGACGCCTTTTTTATAATCAATATTAATTTGATTAAAGATTACTTTACATGCTTTTGTAAATAAAATCTAATAATATCTTTACCTTGGTTTTTATAACCAATGTTAATCTATTTAATAGTTAAGTAATCTTTTCTAATTAAAATTTGATTAGGTTCTTTCTACGGTTTTGCAAATAAAGTTTAATCTGAATTAATTCTAACTTAGGATACTTTTCTTTATGAAATATCCTATCATATGTTTTTACTAATTAAAATTAACCTAGCACATAGTCTTTTGTGTTTCATATATGCAAATAATTCATTAGACGTTCTTTACCAAGCTCTATCTCAGTGTGATCTTTCTGGTCCTTGCTCAACCTTCCACAACCATCTCTTTAAAGTTAACCAAGCCTTTCTTCCTCTATGCACGGGTTGTGTGCTTTAGTGATCCATCTAATCGAGCCTATCCTTTAGTGCGTTCTTTTAAAGCTTCTGTTTCGATTGGTGCATTGTTCTTAGTATGATTGTTTGTTTGCTTTGTATGCTTGTCCCGATGATTGATGCGAGTAGAATGAACGTGGTTCGAGAGCTTGGAAGAGTATGAAGATGAAGAATTCTGAGCAACTACTCTATGGTTAAAGGCAAGTGTGTCCTTGACTTTTTGTCCCAATAATGTGTTTAATCACTCATTACATATGCTTGCATTAATATTGATGGGTCCTATTAAGGTTTATCCTAGTATTTACTATCATTCCTTGTCAATCTGGGCTTACCTATCTTAGTGTGATCTTTCTGGTCCTTGCTCAACCTTCCACAACCATCTCTTTAAAGTTAACCAAGCCTTTCTTCCTCTATGAACAGTTTGTGTGCTTTAGTGATCCATCTAATCGAGCCTATCATTTAGTGTGTTCTTTTAAAGCTTCTGTTTTGATTGGTGCATTGTTCTTAGTATGATTGTTTGTTTGCTTTTTATGCTTGTGCCGATGATTGATGCGAGTAGAATGAACGTGGTTCGAGAGCTTGGAAGAGTATGAAGATGAAGAATTCTGAGCAACTCCTCTATGGTTAAAGGCAAGTGTGTCCTTGATTTTTTGTCCCAATAATGTGTTTAATCACTCATTACATATGCTTGCATTAATATTGATGGGTCCTATTAAGGTTTATCCTAGTATTTACTATCATTCCTTGTCAACCTGGGTTTACCTTTATGTTGGGTAGCTTTGCTTAGTTGCACTGCCTGGGTTATGGTGGTTTTAATGAACATTAAAGATGAACATGCTTTAACTTTATGTTATATTTTTGGTTGCTTAATATAAGATCACAATGCTTAATTGGAACATGGAGAACCACCCAGGAAAACCGTACAACCACAAGGCATATGGCTCTGCCTTGGCTAACTAATTAGTGACTCTAGTGTTGGATGACCTTACCTGATAAGGGCAAGGGGGAGAGCTAGTAGGGTATAAACTCACTCTAGTAGGGAGTTGGGCTTTTCTAAGACACGGTACCTACTAGGGGACTTTATACTCTGCAATGACTCGAAACCTTCGTGGGTTTTTTCACATAGGGGAATCTTTGTAAAGGCCTCGTAGCGTCCCTATGCAATCACACCTCGATAGTGTGGTATGATGCCTAGCTAGCATCGCATGGTTCGGTCCAAAACTCTTCGGAGTTTTTACGCGACTTGTGGTGAAAGTGTACAACCTCTGCAGAGTGTAAAACTAATCGATTAGCCGTGCTCATGGTAAAGAGCGGCATAGACCCTCACATGATAATCAAACTTGAAGATGGACTTAAATCGTGCTATCTGGTTATGCTTGCCATATTCTTATGGTGCATCTTACCTTATGCTTAATGTGGGTTGGTATAGACTTATACTTTATTAGTAATCAGGTGCTAATAAAACTTGACCAACTAAAATGCTAAATGCTCATAGCCCAGTCCACTATAAAGCCTTTGCATTCATAGTTTCCCCACACTTGCTGAGTACAACTAGTGCTCACCCTTGCTATAAACAATGTTGCTCAGAAAGAGGAAGACTGCTATGAAGATGCTGCTGAGTTCTAGGAGAATGCAATCCCCAGTCGACTACTTGTGAAGTTTGGTGCCTTCATTTGCAGGATTAAGCGTAAATCTCTGATAATCTTCCTTTTTCTTATGTGATACCATTTCTGTATTCACTTATATGTCACTATATGCATGAAACTTGATCCTGGCATGCATATAGGTTGGCACTTGGTTTTCTTTGGAAAAACAGGTGTGACACTCTGCTCCATACACTCCTCAACAAAATGGCATTGTTGAGAGGAAGAACCGTACGTTGATTGAAGTGGTAAGAACAATTCTTGATGAGTACAAGACTCCAGACTCATTTTGGACGGAAGCCATCAACACCGCGTGCTATGCCGCCAACCGTCTCTACCACCACAAGTACTTGAACAAGACTCCCTACGAGATTATCACCGGTAAGAAACCTAGTGTGCACTACTTTAGGGTCGTTTGGTGTAAGTGCTTCATACTTAACAAGAAACCCAAAGCCTCAACGTTTGCATCAAAGGTTGATGAAGGTTTTCTCATTGGTTATGGAACTAACGAACATGCCTATTGTGTTTTCGACAAAACCACCGGTTGTGTTGAGACCACGGTAGACATGGAATTTGATGAATCCAAGGGCTCTCAAGGAGGGCAAGTTAGTGAAAACCTTGTAGTTGATGAAGAACCTTCAAGTGTTTCCATCTTTAGAATGGTACCAGTGAAGTGATGCCTCGTGAGGTTCAAGTTCAATCTCCAATTGACACAAGCAATCCAGATCCATTATCACCAACAAGAGTGGAACCACCTAGTTCCCAAGTTCATCAAGATGAAAGTCAAGTTCATGGTGACGATCATGGACGCAGCTTTGATCAAGGGGGAGCACAAGGTGGTGAAGCTCATGAAGAAGAATCTCAAATTGAAAACGATGATGATGGACCTATCAACGTCAATCTCAAGCACCACATCGAAGACTTCATCAAATGGTTCAACGGGTTCACCCTGTTGACAACATCCTTGGGATTATCCAAAGAGGGATAACCACTCGCTCAAGATTGTCAAACTTTTGTGCATTTTACTTGTTTATTTCTTCTTTGGAACCTCTTAGTGTGGAACAAGTTGTTCAGGACCCGGATTGGATTATTTCTATGGAGGAAGAGCTGAACAACTTCAAGAGGAATGAAGTTTGGGAGTTGGTGTCAATACCAAAGCAAAATGTTATCGGCACCAAATGGGTCTTTAGGAACAAGCAAGATGAATTTGGTGTCATCACAAAGAACAAGGCAAGGCTTGTGGGCAAAGGCTACACTCAAGTTGAAGGCTTGGACTTAGGGGAGACTTATGCTCCAGTAGTAAGGATTGAGTCAATTTGTATCCTTTTGGCCTATGCTACTCATCATGACTTCAAGCTTCATCAAATGGATGCGAAGAGCGCATTTTTGAATGGATCTCTCTAAGAAGAAGTTTATGTTGATCAACCACCGGGCTTTGAGGATCCGAACTTCCCCAACCATGTGTACAAGCTCCATAAGGCGCTCTATGCGCTAAAGCAACTCCTAGAGCATGGTATGAATGCCTTAAGGATTTTCTTCTCAGAAACGTTTTTGAGATAGGCAAAGCCGATTCTACTCTCTTCATTCAATGTAATGGAAAAGATATCTTTGTTTGTCAAATTTATATTGATGGCATTATCTTTAGGTCTACTAATGACAAGTTTTGTGAAGAGTTAAGTAGGATCATGACCAAGAGGTTCGAGATGTCTATGATGGGCGAATTGAAGTTCTTCCTTGGGTTTCAAATCAAGCAATTGAAGGAAGGATCTTTCTTGTGTCAAACTAAGTATGTAAGGAATATGCTCAAGAGGTTTGACATGGCTGAATCCAAGCCCATCAAGACTTCCATGGCATTAAATGGACATCTTGATCTCAATGAAGAAGGGAAGTCGGTCAACCAAAAGATATTTCGCTCCATGATTGACTCCCTCCCTTACCTATGTGCACCAAGGCCCGATATAATGCTTAGTTTGTGCATGTGTGCAAGATTTCAAGATAATCCTAAGGAGTGTCATCTAATGGTCATTAAGAGAATCTTTAGATATTTGGTACACGCTCCTAACCTAGGCTTATGGTATCCCAAAGGCTCCACTTTTGATTTACTAAGCTACTCCGATTCGGACTATACCGGTTGCAAAGTAGATCAAAAGAGCACTACCACAACTTGCCAATTTCTTGGTAGGTCTTTGGTGTCGTGGAGCTCAGAGAAGCAAAATTCGATTGCTTTGTCCACGGCCGAAGCTGAGTATGTGGCGGCCGGTGCATGTTGTGCATAACTCTTGTGGATGAAGCAAACATTTGAGTGATTACGGTTGTTACTTTAGTAAGATTCCACTCTTGTGTGACAATGAGAGTGCCATCAAGCTAGCAAACAATCCGGTGCAACACTCTAGAACAAAGCACATAGATATTTAACATCATTTCTTAAGAGCTCATGAGGCTAAGGGAGATATTTTTTTGCGTCAGGCAACTTGTCGATATCTTCACTAAGCCTCTAGATGCGCAAAGGTTTTGTTCTTTGAGAAGTGCGCTAAATATCTTGGATTCGTGTAACTTGGCTTGACTTGTTGCACCCAATTATTTGTTGCCTAGATAGAAAGAAAAATGATTTGTTTTCTTAATTTTGTGTGAGTCTTACAAAAATGGCTCTTCGCATGATCTTTGGTAAATATAGCTTTGCTTGATTAATTGTGCTTGATCACCAAATCTTGTGGTTGTTCCACATCTCTATAGCTTCCATCTCTATCTCTTCCGTCTTAGCTTCCAAATCTATCTATAAGAATCTCAAATCCCTCGGTAGTACCGGCGCAAGGCCGGAACTACCGATATGGCCTTTCTGTTGAATTTACGAAACGACTTGGTAGTATCAGCTCTAGGCCAAAACTACCTATACGACCTCTTTGGAAGGATTTCTCAAACCCCCGGTAGTACTGACCCCATGCCGTTACTACCGATAAGACTTTTCTGTCTGTTTTTTGGAGCCTCAGTAGTACCAGCCCCAAGTACGAACTATCGATAATCGACTTTCTTGTATAAGGGGCTGCTAGGACGGTCGAACCCTAGCCCACTCATTCATAACCGTTGCCGCCCCCTTCTTCTCCTCTCTCAAATCCAAGAGGTGATCTCGGGTTTTGGCCATGGATTCGTGAAGCTCGTTGCTTCTTTAGATTCCTCATCCCTCGGAACTTTTGATCCCCTCTGGAACTCCCTCGATTTGCGTGGGAAAACTCCAATGTAATCGATTCAAAATCCGACGCTCGATCTCTCAATGTCGTTGTTTCTAGGACAAATGCTTTAGGGAATCATCTCCATACTTGTCCTAGAACTCATACCTATGATCTTAGCAATATTGGTTGGATGAATCTTCCGTTCCTTAGATTTTTGTCACTGCTCGGTAGTTATCGGTACTACCAGGCCCAGGCCGAAAGTACCGAAAACCTCCTGTAGCGGCTAGAATGTTTCAATAATAGCTTTCAACCTTAGTTCCAAATCTTTATAGCCTTCTTACATCTCAATTCTATATCTTATAAGATGGCTCGTGATGGAAAGCAAGTTGTGGAGGAGCAATCTGATGACGACATCTTCATTTCTCAAAGGAAGAGGAAGGTGGGCTCGGGCTCTCAATGCCCATGTGGTCATGGCCGCACCAATGCTCCAGCTGCTCCTCGTCGCTCTACTGAGCAAGATCATCGAGCGCGCACCAAGCATGTTTATCCACCCAATGCTCATTATGATGACATCTCCTTGGACACCCTAGCATATTTCTCTTAGAGGCCCTCAAGTCCTCCTTGTCCGGGTGTTAAGGGAGTTGCTCACATGGAGGATTACACCAAGGGTGTAACATCATCGAATTTTCTACGGAATGTTAGTGATGCAAAAATGTGGATTTCAAAATTTCGATTTGTGATCGAGTGCTTGATTAAAATATAAGGATGTCTCTTTGATCCTTCCCTAAAATCTTAGATTTATTTTGTGCAAAATAATAAAATTTTAGAATTATAAATTGTTAGTGTGAGAACTTTGGAGTTTGTTGAATTTCATTTGGATTTTCCTTGCTTGTGTTTCAAATTTGAATCTTAAATTCAAATTTGAATTGTGTTTAAATATGGATGAAGGATATAGGAAAATAGGAAAAACCCACAAACCAGCCTTGGCCGAATCCTCGCTTGCCATGTCTGCCGGACCACCCCTACCTTTTCCCACTGACCTGCAAGCTCGCCAGCCCACCTGAACTCTCGACCCAACAGTCTGCTTATCACCTACCACACCCCTGTTGCCGCTTACAGGTGGACCCCCGCACATAAGTCCTAATCTCCTCCCCTGCTTTTCTTCTTTCCCGTGACGAACACGCCTGCGCGATAGCGACCGGCGCCATGGGGCACCACTCCGCTCCTCCGCGCCAGATGCGCGCCGCGTGGCCGTGGGCGCGGACGCTGAGGTATCCCCACCGCTTGTGGGAGCTCGCAAACCCTAGGGCGCCACCCTATAAATTCCCTTTGCACCGGCCTCTCTGTTCCGCGCCACCCCTGGGGATTTTTTCCCCCAAATCCAGTTTGCCGCCTCCACCGTAATCATAGGAGAAGAGGAGGAGAGAAGGGGGACGAAGAAAGGAGGAATTTGGGGCCACTGAGGGAAGGCCGTCCGTGGAGAAGCTAGAAGCAGTGCGTCTTCGCCGTCGACCGCCCGTGCGTGGACCGCGGTTTCACTACCACTACGAAGCCGGAGTAGCCCGAGCCAAGGACGCCGACGCCCTGAAGCCGGAGCCGTTCATGGGAGCTGCTGTCACCGAGAAGCCAGAGCCGGACCCGCCCCGGATGACGCTGCCCCCTGTTCTGCTTCTTCTTCACCTCCGTTCCGAGCCGTTCCCTCACCGTATCTTCACCGCCGCCTCATCACCACCTGCAGGAGCACGAGGTGAGCACCAAGGCCCCCTCTTGTTGTGGCGCCCGGCTTTCGAGCTGCAGACGCGTACAATCCTTGTGCGCTTGCGTGATGTCTGGATGTCGTTGCTTTCTCGCGGTGCCGCGCAGACCCGGCGTTGCCTGAGAGCCGGCCATCGAGCCGAGCCAGACGCTTCTTGCAGGTGTCGCTGCCGACATTGCCGCGTGTGCTCTCCCTTTCCTTGCAACCGTGTCATTTCTTTCGTTCCGGCATGCGCTCTTAGAGCTATGGCCGCCGTCGTTCTTCACGCACCCGCATGTGCACTCTCGAGGTCCAAAGTCCTGCCTTTTCTAGGCAGGGACTCATGGCCAACACACGCACACAGCAGTGAGCCTGGGCGCCGGTGCCGCCGAACCGTCCCTCGCCACCTGGAGTGTCGCTCCCACTGCGCATCATCGCCGGCGCACACATACCCGTGCATGCCACCACTAGGCCAAAGCTTTGCCTTTTCTGGCCGAACCTGTGCACGCGAACGCACACACCTGAGTGGCCGAACCAGTGGGTTTTTCCTGTCCAACCTGTGCACGCATGCACGCGTGTGAGTGGGCGAGCACACTAGCGCATACCCCCCATTACTCGTCGTCGTGTCGCCCATGTCGAACCTCACCGCCCGATTCTTCCTCCTGGTCTTGTTCGCTGTCTTGCGCCCCAGCACACCGGCACATGCGCACACGTCGTGTGGATGCACACAAGGCCGGGCCTTCTAGCCATCTCGACCCCCTTTTCGCAGCCTCGCTCTTCTGTTCCCCTGGGGTATTTCCCTGTTTTCAGCCACGCTGTCGTGCCGGTTGGGGCCTTGTCTGTCGGCCAGATGCACGCGCGTGTACGCGACTGAGCCATCGCCGGGCAAGCCCCATTCTTGACCATGATCTTCTGTTCGCAAGATGGCGTCCCCACCACATGGTGCTCTGTCTCTGTCATCCTCCGCCGCGCCGAGCCACCACTCTTTGGTCGTTGCTCGACGCCGGGTGCACCTGTTCGCAGCCACGCGTCCATGCGCACTCACGTGCACACGCGCACACACCCACGCCTCAAGATAACCACCTCCCTAGCACGGACACCCCAGTCTCGATGCCGTGGAGCTCGTTCCTTTGTGCCGCTGTGGATCTCTGTTCCGTTCACCCGTGTCGAACCTCGCCGCCGTAGGCACCCTTTCCGCCTAGGTGCTCGAGCACCATGCCAAGCTGGTGCACGCCTTTGTCATCGTTGATGGTGAAATTCCGTCAACCTAGCCATGAGTTTATCTTCGGTGTTGGCATGACTTTTATATCTTATCCATTGGTACTAACCCCCTTGGCATAACAAGTACGTTCATGCTTGTCGGTTTTGGAGTTTAGTGTTTATGCATGGATTTAGTGTTGAAAGCAAGACTTCCAGGATAAGTTCATCAAGCACCTTGTCACAAGACCTTAAAGCCAGGTACAAGTCAAGCAATGAAGTGAACATGACTCCAAGAGCCCAAGAACAAAATCTGAGAAGATAAAAAACTCCAAGGACCCAGTCAGAAAAGTGTCGAATCTTGCTGGACAAGGAGCTTTATCCAATCCGGAGAGAAACTGACGACAAGGGCCCACATGCAGAAGGGGGAAGGATCTAGAAGACTGAGGACCAAGAGCATCCTAGTGGTCGATGGATGACCGCTCCTCAGTGATGAGTGATTGACAACGGGTGTTGGACTGACTCTTGGCTTAGTGCGCAGGTGTAGGCTGCGGCCTAGTTCGTGTTGTTGCAGGTGAAGAATGGGCGCGAAAGGTCTTCAGCCTTGAGGGGCCTCCGGGAGATGGAGAGACAAGTAGGCTCGGTTCGAGGGACCCGGTGGACAGCTGGACTGGGTGCGGGCCACATGGTGGCGACACGAGCAAGACGAAGTCATGGACAATCGAGCCGGTGCACGGTGGCGGTCGAGTCCAGTGGTTTGGCGGGAAGCCGGACCGAGCACGCGGGGTTTGGTGGTTTGCCCACAAAATCATCGGAGGACGGTTTCTCGGTTTGGGCCTCAAAACCAATCCCGAGGGCCCAACACGACGGAGACGGGATCCGGGTGTGTCGGGAAGCTTCGAGGCGGAGGACACGCGGCGGGATCGCATGGCTTGTGTCGGGAGGACGCGGGGTGCGGCAAAGGCGTGGCCGTCCGATGGCAAGACCCACAAACATTACCTAAATGCCCCTACGTGGGTTGTATCGCTAGTAGTTAAGTTAGGGGTAGTCGAGTCATTTACTACTCCGGCGGGACCTGATATATAAGCCATGAGTGTGCGTGGATGGCTCGCTCGCTCGGTTTCATTTCCCCCCTCCCATTTCTCATTTTCCGTAGCTATTTTCTTCTCCATTTTCTCTAGGCTAGAATGAGAGCTTCATGAGAGATTTGTTGAGAGGGATGGATGCTAGGGCGGCTTGCTAGACCTGGTGAATCTTTCCTGGTTTGTATAGAAGATTCGGAGTTGTGTTTTTCGTGGTCTTTTTGTGCTTGTTTTCGTGCCTTTGTTCTTGGCGTGATTCCGTGGATTTGAGTGGGTTTCTCCCCGGATTTCTTTGAGGGAAACATGGATGGATGTCTCGTGCATCTTTGTGATTGATCTTGTGCCCTCAAACGCCGGGAAACCACTTCGATTCGAGGATTTTCGTTCGGTGCTCTAGCTTTTGGTGGTGCTCAAAGGATTCGCGATTCCCGGTGATTTAGGGAGTTAGGAGGCAAGTTTTTTTGGGCTATAGCATCCTTGTGTGATGCTTTTCAAGTCCCCAAACCCTTGTCTTCACAGCTTCAACCGTTTGGGAAATCTGATGATGATTTGGGGGAGTTGACCTTCGAGGTCGAGCTGTTTCTCTGTTCTGTCCGTGCCTCGCGGACGGTCCGCACCGTCCTGGCAGACGGTCCGCGCCGCACGTGTTCGTCGGGTGTTCTTCGTGTTCTTGCTCGCCTTTCATTTCGATCCGTCGTGGTTTTGAGTTTTGGTTGGACGAAGTTTCGAACGGTCCGCGTGTGCTGGGCGGACGGTCCGCGGGTGCCTGGCGGACAGTCCGCGTGCTCCCCGCGGACGGTCCGTTATTCGCGGTGCATCTCTGGTGGTTCTGTGTGTTTTATCGGATGGTCCGCGGCGTAGGGCCAGACAGTCCGCGGTGTTGGTGCGGACGGTCCGCGGCAGCAGGCCGGACGGTCCGCGTGGCCTGTGCGGACGGTCCGCCCCTCCTGGCCGAACGGTCCGCCAGAGCCTGTGTGCTTTGCTTCTTGGTTTGATTCCTTCCTTTCTTTCTTGTGCTTCCGCGTGTGCTTCAAGGAATCATTCCTAGGACTAGAGGTTGATCCATAACCTCGTTGTCTTGGCGATTGGAGTGTGATTCGATCCATCGCTTGTGTGTGACCGGGTTTTGACTAGGGTATAGGTCGGGTTCTTTGAGAAGAATTTTTACCGGCTCCTATTCACTCCCCCCCTCTCTAGTCGCCATCTGATCCTTCAATTGGTATCAGAGCTTGGTGCCGGATTCTTTGCGACTTTGACAAGTCTTGAATCCTAAGATGGCGTACGTTGAGCGGGGTGGTCCGCCGCACTTCGATGGCAAGGGTTACCACAAGTGGGCGGCTCGTATGATGATCTTTCTTCGTGGCAAGCTGTTGGATTTCATTGTGCTTGACAAGACCTATGCTATTCCGGTCAACATCCATACTCTTATGGTGACCGATGCCGGTGCTAAGGCCAAGTATGAGGCAAATGCAAAAGCCGTTGATCACTTGGTCCGGAGCTTGTGTGATCCTGAGTTTGAGCATGTTCGCCATTTGAATCTTGCTTAGCAAATTTGGGAGAAGTTGTTGGTTGCTCACGGTGGTGATAACCATGTGAAGGCTCGCCTCTTTGTTTCTTACAGGATGCAATATGAGAACTTCACTCAACTTCCCGGTGAGGACATCGATGCGATGTTTCAGAGGTTCACCGCCATCGTGAACAACATGAAGGCTAATGTTGAGGATTTTCCTTACACCGAGCATGATCAGGCTTTGAAGCTCTTGCATGTCTTGGATCCAAATGTTTGGGGTGCTAAGGTTGAGGCCATCAAGGAGTCTGGGCAATATTTGGCTATTGAGTTGGATGACCTCTTCTCTAAGCTCAAGTCGGCTGAGGTTGACAGGAAGTTGCAATCCAAGCATGAGGGCTCGACTGACTATAGTCTTGCTCTTGTGGGCGGATCAAAGGGCAAATCTAACCCTTCTTGTCGACAGTTCTCCTTGTCTTCTCTTATGTCTATTCCAGATGAGAAGTTTGATGTGCTGAGCGAGGAGGAGCTGGCCTTGCTCTCAAGAAGGTTTGATCGACTACACGAGAGTCGGAGGAATGCAAGGCGGAGCTCAGGGACATGCTACAAGTGTGGCAAGCGTGGCCACTTCATCGCCGAGTGCCCGGAAGCGTAGGAGAACAAGTACAAGATGAGCGAGTACAAGGCGCACCCAAGGCGTGAAGACAAGTACTCCTCCAAGGGCAAGCACTTCAGCAAGTCCAAGAGCAAGGACAAGGACAAGCGGCGACCGAGCAAGGGTGGCTACAAGAAGGACAAGGCAAGAGCTATGGTGGCCGGTGCAAGCGACATCGACTCAAGCTCAAGCGACGCGCAGTCAAGCTCAAGCAGTGAAGATGAAGATGCCGGGAGGCGCAAGGGCAAGAAGAGTGCAAGCCGGAACCTCAGTGGATTGAGCTGTGTGGCGCTTGAAGGCTTTTGTGGCATGGCCCATAGCTCGAGCAGCAAGAAGAGCGACAAGGAAGACAGCGACTCCGACTCGGAGGATGAGGTAAATCGTGACCCCGACTCTTTGCTTGCTGAGATCACTAGGTTGAATGGCTTGATTGACAACCGTGATAGTGTGTTGAGAGATGCTAAGAAGATGAGGAAAGATCTTAGGGCTCAACATGAGAATGCTAGTGAGAAAGTAGGGGAGTTAGAGTCCAAATTGCTTGAATTGAAACTTGAGAATGACTCTTTGAAACTTGCTCCTACTACTCCTGATGATGTTGAATGTCTTGAGTGTGATGCATGGTTGAATGAGATCAAGTTGCTTAATGAGAAGAATGCTTCCACTTTGGCAAAACTAGATGCTCTTAGGACTGAGTATGATGAGCTTAAGGCTAGACCTACTTTGCTTGGTTCTTGTAAATCATGTCCTACTATGCATGCTAAGCTTGTTGATGCCCGTTCTACCATTAGTTCTTTGGAAGCATCTTTGAAATCTCCCCGTTGCAAATGCATGCTCTAGCTGTGATGAAGTTACATTGCGCAATCTTGAACTTACTTCCTGTTTGGATGTCATCTATGAGGAGAATGACTATTTTAGGAAGGTGTTGGGTTGGTTGTCTGGGCAGGAACCTCAATTGAAAATCATGATTGAGGAGTTCAAGAGAGCTGATGGTCGTGGTTTGGGGTTTGAGAAGTTGAGTGAGAAAGTGGGAGAGAACAGTGGGGAGAGTGTGTATGAGAAGTGTGTTGAGTCTAACCCTGAGTTTGAGGTGATCGGAAACATCCAAGTCCCACTTCCAAAAGCACCCAAGAACTCTTTCACACAAGGCCCAACCACCTGTGCAACAAGCTTGACACAACCCAAGATCCACCCAAATTTCCACCCAAAACAAATGACTTCCAGAAACCCGTCAAGTTTGTGAGTGAGAAGGGTGAGAAGCCTAGAGAGAAGCCAGAGCCAAAACCAAAACCCATCCCCTTCAGGTGTGAGTATTGTGGCAAGGAGAGGCATCTAGCAGAGTTTTGCTACAAGAGGAAGAGGGATGAGAGGCTTGCTAGGGAGCAAGCAAACCGGGACAGTATCGCCAGTCTCATGGTATTCCTGAGCCTAGAGTGCCACTTCCACGGGGTGTGGGAAGTGTGAGGAGTGTTGGTGGAGTTGGAGCTCAGGGTGGTAGGTTCCCACAGAGAGGTGGTGGTGAGAGGTTTGTTAGGAGAGATGATGGTGTGCATACTGGTGAGAGGTTTGGTCGGGCTCGTGGTGGTTTTGCTGGACGTCCCCCTACTCGTCCTCAATACGGGTTTAGGGGAGATGATCGCAGCTTTGGGTTCCAGAGGAACTACAGACCACGTTTTCCTCCTCGTGGTGCTCGTACTCCTTCCATGGGACATGGGAAGTTTGGTGGCAAGGGAATGATGTTTGCTAACCCCTCCTTTGAGTAGATGGCTCAACACTGGTTTAACTTTCTTTGTGCTAACCCCAGTGTCGAGTCGCTAGCTCACTCTCGTTCTTGTTTCTGACTACAGGCAGGAGGCTTGGAGAACATTTGGTTGATCGACTCCGAGTGTTCCCGACACATGATCGGAGATAAGAAGTGGTTCTCCAACCTCACCCCAGTGAAGGAAAAAATGTACATCACATTTGGGGACAATGCACGGGGAAGGGTAATTGCTGAGGGTGTTGTGCATGTGAGTGACAAGGTAACGTTGAAGAGAGTTGCTCTTGTGAAGTCTTTGGGTTTCAATTTGCTTTCGGTTTCTCAGTTGCTTGATAAGGGTTTTGAGGTGCGTTTCAAGTCTGGTGATTCTCATTTGCTGGATTCTCGAGGTGATCTTGTCTATATGATCATCCCTGAGGATCAGATTTTCAGGGCTGATTTCTCTCGTTCTTTGGGTCCTAATCGCTGTTTGATGGCCGGTCCTTCTTCTGATTTGTGGAAATGGCATAGGCGGTTGGGACACTTGAGCTTTGATTTGGTTTCCCGCTTGAGTGGTCTTGACCTTGTCCGAGGATTGTCGAGGTTGAAGCTTGAGAAGGATTTGGTTTGTGCTCCGTGTAGGCATGGCAAGATGGTAGCCACTCCCCATCCACCCCTGACCGATGTCATGACCGAGCGTCCGACAGAGCTGTTGCATATGAACCTTGTTTGGCCAGCTCGAGTTCACTCGGTGGGTGGGAAGTGGTATGTCTTTGTTGTGGTGGACGATTACTCTCGCTATGCCTGGGTGTTTTTCTTGGAGGATAAGAGTGAGACATTTGGTTTTGTTCGAGATCTGATCGTGAGGTTGAAAAACGAGAGGCATGGGAATGCTATTCGAGCTATCCGAAGTGATAATAGCTCAGAGTTCAAGAACTCTCGTTTTGATGCCTTTTGTCGTGATCTAGGTCTTGAACATCAGTATTCAACCCCTTATGTGCCCCCTCAAAATGGAGTCGTGGAAAGGAAAAATCGGACTCTTTGTGAGATGGCTAGGACGATGCTCGATGAGCACAGGACTCCTAGGAGGTATTGGGCTGAGGCAGTCAATACGACTTGTCATGTCTCTAACAGGATTTTATTGCGAGCTTTCAAGAAGAAGACCTGTTATGAGCTGATGCATGGTCGGGCACCCAAGGTGAGTCATTTTCAAGTCTTTGGCTGCAAGTGCTTTATTCTTAAGAAGGGAAAACTCGACAAGTTTGAGGCTAGGTCTAGTGATGGTATTTTCTTTGGATATACTAACCACTCTAGAGCCTATAGGGTGCTTAACCTTGAGACTAACAAAATCATGGAGACTTGCGAGGTAACCTTACCTTTCTTGGCTTTGAATGTGCAGGTGATGAGGAGATGGCCGAGGACCTTTTTGAAGAGGAGAAGGATGAAGTTGGAGATGATGATGGGGAGAACCATGCGCCTGAAGCTGAGTGTGTGCCCACTACTTCCCCTACGACCACTACAGAGCGTGGACCGTCTACTTCATGGACAACGACGGTGCGACAAGAGGACCAGGCGAGAGAAGCTGAAGTTGAGGGGGAGGTAGTCTCGAGGCATGAGGCTCCCCGACGGATTCAAGAAGTGCATCCCCTATCGAAGATCATTGGGGACATCGACGAACGCACTACACTGTCAAGGTCTAGGAATTCATCTCATTTTGCTCATGCTGCTTTTGTTGCCACCTTTGAGCCCAAGGACATTGGACACGCTTTATCTGATGCAAACTGGGTCAATTCAATGCATGAGGAGTTGGAAAACTTTGAGAGGAACCAGGTGTGTGAGTTAGTTGAACCACCTCCAAATTGCCATCCTATAGGAACCAAGTGGGTTTGGAAGAACAAAGAGAGTGAGAATGGGATGGTTGTGAGGAACAAGTCCAGACTTGTTGCTCAGGGGTTTAGTCAGAAGGAGGGGATCGACTATGAGGAGACCTTTGCCCCTGTGGCCCGTCTTGAGGCAATTCAGATCCTTCTAGCCTTTGCTGTGGCTAAAGGGTTCAAGTTGTTTCAGATGGATGTGAAGAGTGCCTTTCTGAATGGGGTCATAGAGGAGGAGGTGTATGTGAAGCAGCCACCTGGGTTTGAGAGCGAGTTGTACCCACATAGGGTGTATAGGTTGAAAAGGGCTCTATATGGGTTGAAACAGACACCCCGTGCTTGGTATGGGAGATTGAGAGGTTTTCTGTTGAGCCGAGGGTTTGTGATGGGTACCGTGGATAGGACCCTGTTTCTCCTCAAGCATGAAAATGACTTATTGATTGTTCAGATATACGTGGATGATATTGTCTTTGGTGGCTCGTCACATAACCTTGTTGCCAAGTTTGCAGATGAGATGAGCAGGGAGTTCGAGATGAGCATGATGGGCGAGTTGCAGTACTTTCTCGGGCTGCAGATCAAGCAGGTGAGGGATGGAACATTCGTGCACCAGACTAAGTACACGAAAGACATGCTGAGGAAGTTCCAGATGCAAGATGTGAAGCCGATGTCGACTCCCATGGGGAGTACGACCACTTTGAATGCGAACGAGGACGGAGAACCAGTAGACCAGCGGGAGTACAGGAGCATGATCGGCTCCCTCCTCTACTTGACGGCAACGAGGCCAGACATACAGTTCAGCGTGTGTCTGTGCGCTCGTTTTCAGGCTTCGCCGAGGACATCACATCGACAGGCCGTCAAGAGGATTTTCAGGTACCTACAGTCTGCCCCTGGTCTTGGCCTTTGGTATTCTTCCTCCTCGACTTTCTCTCTTCATGGTTTTTCCGATGCGGATTTTGCTGGTTGTCGAGTCGAGAGGAAGTCTACTTCTGGCACTTGTCAGTTTCTTGGGTCTTCGTTGGTCTCATGGTCTTCTCGCAAGCAGTCTAGTGTAGCTCAGTCTACCACAGAGGCAGAGTATGTTGCTGCCGCGAGTTGTTGTTCCCAGCTGTTGTGGATTTCATACACTTTGAGAGACTTTGGTGAGGAGTGCACCCAGATCCCACTTCTTTGTGATAGCACCAGTGCCATAAGCGTAGCCAAAAACCCAGTGCTTCACTCCAGAACCAAACATATAGAAGTGAGGTATCATTTCTTGAGGGACAATGTGGAAAAGGAACCATTGTGTTGAGCCATGTCCCTACCCAAGGTCAGCTTGCAGACATTTTCACAAAGCCTCTCGACCAAGCTACATTTGTGCGCTTGCAGGGGGAACTTGGGGTTTGTTGCCCTTTCTAGTTGACTCTTGGGGGTTTTCTTTTCTTTTGTATCATATGTATCATACCATGTTTTATTTTGATGTATATACATGCTTTGCTTGATGTACAAACCATGGTAGGATAGCCATTTTGTCATATATCATGTTGCATTTGTATCATGGTTCATTTTATGATGATGAGCTTCTTTCATATGCCTTATCTGAGTTTCTTTGACTATTTGTGAGATATTGGTCATATGTGTGGAGAAATGGTGATGTGAGGCTATGCTCTTGAAATATTTGAGATATATGTGTGGTGAGATAGCCCTTTTTGAAATAAATGCTAATCTTGACTAATTTTTGGTGAAATGTGCTCCTCTCATGTGTAGTAGTGTATCCATGTCATAGTTTGGTCTAAATGTGCTTTTCATGCTTAGATTGTGCTTGGATGTCTTTTTCTTGCATTTGGGCCAAAGGCCGAATATCATTGTGAATGTTTAGCCTATGTTGCATTCATGGGGGAGCATAAGCTTCTTTTTGCCGCAAAGGCACTTCATGTACCATGAAATGATTTAATCTTGAAAAGAAGTGTATAATGCTTGAAAAATGCTCCATCCATCATGTCTATGCTTAAAATGTCTTATCTTTCACATATGGGTGCAAAACATGTTGCATGATGTTCACCAGTGGAGAAGTCTCCCCGAAGTGGACACATGGCTCATGAGCTTTGAAATGACATGCTTTGCTTTATGGGTGTTTGCCATGATCTTTTGCTGAGAATTTGATATCCTTGTATGATGTTTGAATGGTATGCATGTTTGTGGATCAAGTGTGATGGATAGGCTTTTACGTATGAAGCGAGCCTTCTTTTGGTAAAACTGCTTAAATCTGAAAATTTTGCTTTGTCACATGCTTGTATTTTCATATATTACTTGTGGCAATGCTTTGACTATGCTATGATTCATATGTATGATCTTTGTCTCATTTTTAGCCTTTGACACTAGATTTGGCCTATTTGAGAAGCTCATGTAGATGTTTATCTGCTTTGTTTTGCATTTCTGCATTTTCACCTTGATTCATACATTGTCAACAAGGGGGAGAAAAAGTTAGCTTAATGAAAATTTAGAAGAGGTGAGCTAACATTTGGGAGTTTGCATCCACATGTTCAGGGGGAGCTTGCATTTGTTCAGGGGGAGCTTTCTTGCTGATTTCAGTGTGGAGTTTGTGCTTTGCTTGGCTTGTGACCTTTCTTTGCCTTTCCTTGGTTTTGGTCATGAGTTGAGCTTCTTTGTTTTTCTTTCTTCTTCCTTTCTTTCTTTCTCTGAATTTCATTTCGCGTTGTGTGTTGTCAATGCACTCATCAAGGGGGAGATTGAGGACCAGGAGCGTCCCAGTGGTCGATGGATGACCGCTCCTCAGTGATGAGTGATTGACAACGGGTGTTGTACTGACTCTTGGCTTAGTGCGCAGGTGTAGGCTGCGGCCTAGTTCGTGTTGTTGCAGGTGAAGAACGGGCGCGAAAGGTCTTCAGCCTTGAGGGGCCTCCGAGAGATGGAGAGACAAGTAGGCTCGGTTCGAGGGACCCGGTGGACAGCTGGACTGGGTGCGGGCCACATGGTGGCGATACAAGCAAGACGAAGTCATGGACAATCGAGCCGGTGCATGGTGGCGGTCGAGTTAAGTGGTTTGGTGGGAAGCCGGACCGAGCACGCGGGGTTTGGTGGTTTGCCCACAAAACCATCGGAGGACGGTTTCTTGGTTTGGGCCTCAAAACCAAGTCCGAGGGCCCAACACGACGGAAACGGGATCCGGGCGTGTCGGGAAGCTTCGAGGCGGAGGACACGCGGCGGGATCGCATGGCTTGTGTCGGGAGGACGCGGGGTGCGGCAAAGGCGTGGCTGTCCAATGGCAAGACCCACAAACATTACCTTAATGCCCCTATGTGGGTTGTATCGCTAGTAGTTAAGTTAGGGGTAGTCGTGTCATTTACCACTCCGGCGAGACCTGATATATAAGCCATGAGTGTGTGTGGATGGCTCGCTCGCTCGGCGACTTAGGGTTTCATTTCCCCCCTCCCATTTCTCATTTTCCGTAGCTATTTTCTTCTCCATTTTCTCTAGGCTAGCATGAGAGCTTCATGAGAGATTTGTTGAGAGGGATGGATGCTAGGGCGGCATGCTAGACCTGGTGAATCTTTCCTGGTTTGTATAGAAGATTCGTAGTTGTGTTTTTCGTGGTCTTTTTGTGCTTGTTTTTGTGCCTTTGCTCTTGGCGTGATTCCGCGGATTTGAGTGGGTTTCTCCCCGGATTTCTTTGAGGGAAACATAGATGGATGTCTCGTGCATCTTTCTGATTGATCTTGTGCCCTCAAACGCCGGGAAACCACTTCGATTCGAGGATTTTCATTCGGTGCTCTAGCTTTTGGTGGTGCTTAAAGGATTCGCGATTCCTGGTGATTTATGGAGTTAGGAGGCAAGTTTTTTGGGGCTATAGCATCCTTGTGTGACGCTTTTCAAGTCCCCAAACCTTTGTCTTCACAGCTTCAACCGTTTGGGAAATCCGATGATGATTTGGGGGAGTTGACCTTCGAGGTCGAGCTGTTTTCCTGCTTTGTCCGTGCCTCGCGGACGGTCCGCGTCGTCCTGGCGGACGGTCCGCGCCGCGCGTGTTCGTCGGGTGTTCTTCGTGTTCTTGCTCGCCTTTCGTTTCGATCCGTCGTGGTTTTGAGTTTTGGTTGGACGAAGTTTCGGACGGTCCGCGTGTCTTGGGGCGGACGGTCCGCGGGTGCACGGCGGACGGTCCGCGTGCTCGCCGCGGACGGTCCGTTATTCACGGTGCGTCTGCGGTGGTTCGTGTGTTTTATCGGACGGTCCGCGGCGTAGGGCCGGACGGTCCGCGGTGTTGGTGCGGACGGTCCGCGCGCGCGGCCGGACGGTCCGCGTGGCCAGTGCGGACGGTCCGCCCCTCCTGCCCGGACGGTCCGCCAGAGCCTGTGTGCTTTGCTTCTTGGTTCGATTCCTTCCTTCCTTTCTTGTGCTTCCGCGTGTGCTTCAAGGAATCGTTCCTAGGACTAGAGGTTGATCCATAACCTCGTTGTCTTGGCGATTGGTGTGTGATTCGATCCATCACTTATGTGTGACCGGGTTTTGATTAGGGTATAGGCCGGGTTCTTTGAGAAGAATTTTTACTGGCTCCTATTCACTCCCCCCCTCTCTAGTCGCCATCTGATCCTTCAAAGACTCAGGAACCGACACCAGGCAAAGCAGGCCATCGGCTGGGCCGAAGTGGGCCCAGGCCGGCGGGCCCAACCCATGTCAGGGCCCTATCGACCCCCCTTTGACCTAGACGCCATTCAAACTATTTATATCCCCGAGACCAAGAGCCACATATCAATTCATTCGTCATCGGCCGCCGAGGAGCAGAGAAGAGAGGAACACCATCTCGGAGAGGAGAGAGTCGAGCTAGTTGACTAGGGTCTCCCTAGCCGACGTGGGAACCTTGCAAGGACGACCATGTCGGAGTTCCCGGAGCTAGAAGCAAGATCAAGGTAGGATCCCGGTGGTGATCTTGATTCATGTATCATGTAATGTTGAATTATCAAGTTGCAATACGATTTCTAGCGATCAAGTGTTTCTTCTACATCTTTGATTTCGATAGGCTTTTCGTATCTTAAGATCTATTATCAATATAGATCACCGAGGATGTTCTTGTAGCCGTGGTGGCTAAAGGTGCATGCCTGACCTTTCGAAAGATTTCAACTTGTCCTTGGACCCGCCCTAGACTAACCCGCACGAATAGGGGTGCGTTGTGACAGAACGGTGGCTCCAAAAGGCGGGCATTTTTGGAGTCGGACGGGAAACCATGGTTTAAAGAAACTTTTTATGAGATTGAACTTGCTATTTCTTCTTTGCTTGGAACTTCAACAAAGGCTTGATCCGATCTCTCTAGATTAGTTTATCTACCCCCCTCTATCTCTTGCTACCTCCGGTTTTCATAGATTAGATTCATTTTCAAGATGTTATTTGAGATTAGATGCATAAGTTTCACCTCTTGAAGATTAAAGTTTCTCGGCTTTATTAGATCAACTCTTGCATCACACATTTGTTCCACGGATTTGATACCTTGGGTTCATCACTCGAGGGAAGAAGGGTCCCTTGACTACAACGAGGGACTTGTCCGCTTGCAAGTCCACTTGAATTTTAATACGATTATACACCGTCAACAAGCCCCTTTTTCTGGCGTTGTTGCCAGGGAACAAGTGATCAAGATTCGATCTTTTATTGCTTTTGTGTAATTTTCAGTTTTCTTTTTGCATCTACTAACTTTTGATCATCCTCAAAATCAATCTAATCTAGTTTGTCTAACCCTAGTTCTTAGATTTGTTTTTATTTTTCATTTTTGTATATTTTGTTTATCGCTAACCCTAACAGGAGATGGAAGGCTACCTCTCCAACAAACCCGATAATTTTGTGGATGATCTAGAAAAACTTTACAGGCTGACGAGATGCGAAGCACAACAAGCTAAAAAGCCGGATTTTGTAGATTCGAAGTCGGAAGACGAAGGATCGTCAGAATCTCTAAGAAATCACCACCTCAAATTCCTCGGGAGAATCGACTTCCATCGATGGGAGATCAACCGCAAGAGCGTAAGATTGGGGAGCTATGCACCCCGGACATCGCCGACCTACCAATCTTGAACCTCGCGGAGATCAGAAGGCCGTTCGAGATCAAGAACTCAACAATCCGCATGGTGCAACATTCACCCTTCACCGGTAAAGAAGATCCGAACCTTCACCTCCAAGCGTTCATTCAACTATGTCAAATGTTCAACATGGATGGGGTGACTCAAGATCAAATGAGGGCAAGGCTCTTTCCGTTCTCACTACTCGGGAAGCCTTTGCAATGGTTCTACTCTCAACCGGCAGAGACGGTGCAAGATTGGAATGCATTGATGAGGGCCTTCATGAAGGAATACTACTCACCGGGTAAAACTCAAAGCTGGCATAATAAGATTACTACTTTTGCTCAATATCCTATGGAGACTATCTCGGAGGCATTCGAGCACTTCAATGACTACACTCAGGCAGTTCCACATCACAAGTTCCCAAAGGAGGAACGCGTTCAAAAGTTTTACCAAGGACTCACCATGGCGTCAAGGACGATCATCGATGCATCGGTGGGAGGATCTATCATCGAGCTTACGCCGGCCGACGCTTTCACTCTATTCAAGAAGGTGAAGGATCAGATGGCGACTAGAGAGGGGGGGAGTGAATAGGAGCCGGTAAAAATTCCTCCCAAAGAACCTGGCCTATGCCCTACTCAAATCCCGGTCACACACAAGCGATGGATCGAATCACGCACCAATCGCCAAGACCACGAGGTTATGGATCAACCTCTAGCCTTAGGAACGATTCCTAGAAGCACATGCGGAAGCACTAGAAAGGGAAGGAAGGAATCGAAACAAACAAAGACAACGACACACGGCTCCCGGCGGACGTCCGGCCCGGCGGTGCGGACCGTCCGCGATGAACCGCGCGGATCGTCCGACTCGCTACCGCGGACCGTCCGCGCCGACGTCGCGGACCGTCCGGCCCTTCCCGCGGACCGTCCGTTAAATCACACAGAACGAACCAAAGCCACCCACGAACCACGGACCGTCCGCGGGGAGCACGCGGACCGTCCGCCAAGCACCCGCGGACCGTCCGCCCAACACCGCGGACCGTCCGAAACTCCGTCCAACCAAAAACCAAAAACGCGACGGATCGAAACGAAAGACGAGCAAGAACACGAAGAACACGGGACGAACCCTAGCCGCGCGGACCGTCCGCCTGGCCCTCGCGGACCGTCCGCCAGGTGCGGACAGAGCTGAAAACGCCCGACCCCGAAAGTCAACTCCTCCAAATCATCATCGGATTTCCCAAACGGTTGAAGCTGTAGAGACAAGGGTTTGGGTACTTGAAAAGCGTCACACAAGGATGCTATACCCCAAAAATCTTGCCTCCTAACTCCCTAAATCACCGGGAATCGCGAATCCTTTGAGCACCACCAAAAGCTAGAGCACCGAACGAAAACTCACGAATCGAAGTGGTTTCTCGGCGTTTGAGGGCACAAGATCAAGCACAAAGATGCACAAGACATCTATCCATGTTTCCCTCAAAGAAATCCGGGGAGAAACCCACTCAAATCCGCGGAATCACACCGGGAACAAAGGCACGAAAACAAGCACAAAAAGCCACGAAAAACAACCCCGAATCTTCTATACAAACCAGGAAAGATTCACAAGGTCTAGCATGCCGCCCTAGCATCCATCCCTCTCAACAAATCTCTCATGAAGCTCTCATGCTAGCCTAGAGAAAATAGGAAGGAAAATAGCTACGAAAATGAGAAAGAGGAGGGAGCAAATGAAACCCTAAATCGCGGAGAGAGAGAGCCATCAACACACACTCATGGCTTATATATCAGGTCCCGCCGGAGTGGTAAATGACTCGACTACCCCTAACTAAACTACTGGCGATACAACCCACGTAGGGGCATTTAGGTAATGTCTGTGGGTCTTGCCATCGGACGGCCACGCCTTTGTCGCACCCCGCGTCCTCCCGACGGAAGCCATGCGATCCCGCCGCGTGTCCTCCGCCTCGAAGCTTCCCGACACGCCCGGATCCCGTCTCCGTCGTGTTGGGCCCTCGGACTTGGTTTTGAGGCCCAAACCAAGAAACCGTCCGCCGATGGTTTTGTGGGCAAACCACCAAACCCCGCGTGCCCGGTCCGGCCTCCCCGCCAAACCACTTGACTTGACCGCCACCGTGCACCGCTCACTTGTCCATGACTTCGTCTTGCTTGTGTCGCCACCATGTGGCCCGCACCCGGGCCCCGCCGTCCACCGGTCCCTCGAACCGAGCCTACTTGTCTCTCCATCTCCCGGAGGCCCCTCAAGGCCGAAGACCTTTCGCGCCCGTTCTTCACCCTCGCAACAACACGAACTAGGCCGCAGCCTACACCCGCGCACTAAGCCAAGAGTCGGTCCAACACCCGTTGTCAATCACTCATCACCGAGGAGCGGTCATCCCGGCCACCTGGGACGCTCCCCGGTCCTCAATCTCCCCCTTGATGAGTGCATTGACAACACACAACGCGAAATGAAATTCAGAGAAAAAGAGAAAGAAAGAAGAAAGAAAAACAAAGAAGCTCAACTCATGACCAAAACCGAAGAAAGGCGAAGAAAGGTCACAAGCCAAGCAAAGCACAAAATCCACACCGAAAACAGCAAGAAAGCTCCCCCTGAACAAATGCAAGCTCCCCCTGAACAAATGCAAGCTCCCCCTGAACATGTGGATGCAAACTTCCAAATTTCAGCTCACCTCTTCTGAATTTTCATTAAGCTCACCTCTTCTCCCCCTTGTTGACAATTTATGAATCAAGGTTAAAATGCAGAAATGCAAAACAAAGCATATAAACATCTACATGAGCTTCTCAAATAGGCCAAATCTAGTGTCAAAGGCTAAAAATGAGACAAAGATCACACATAGGAATCATAGCATAGTCAAAGCATTGCCACAAGTAATATATGAAAATACAAGCATGTGACAAAGCAAAATTTTCAGATTTAAGCATTTTTACCAAAAGAAAGCTCGCTTCACATGTAAAAGCCTATCCATGTCACACTTGAGCCACAAACATGCATACCATTCAAAGATCATACAAGGATATCAAATTCTCAGCAAAAGATCATGGCAAACACCCATAAAGCAAAGCATGTCATGTCCAAGCTCATGAGCCATGTGTCCACTTCGGGGAGACTTCTCCACTAGTGAACATCATGCAACATGTTTTGCACCCATATGTGAAAGATAAAACATTTTAAGCATAGACATGATGGATGGAGCATTTTTCAAGCATACACACTTCTTTTCAAGATTAATTCATTTTATGGTACATGAAGTGCCTTTGCGGCAAAAAGAAGCTTATGCTCCCCCATGAATGCAACATAGGCTAAACATTCACAATGATATACGGCCTTTGGCCCAAATGCAAGAACAAGGCATCCAAGCACAATCTAAGCATGAAAAGCACATTTAGACCAAACTGTGACATGGATACACAACTACACACGAGTGGAGCATATTTCATCAAAAATTAGTCAAGTTTAGCATTTATTTCAAAAGGGGCTATCTCACCACACATATATCTCAAATATTCCAAGAGCATAGCCTCACATCACCATTTCTCCACACATATAACCAATATCTCACAAATAGCCAAAGAGACTCAAATATGGCATATGAAAGAAGCTCATCATCCTAAAATGCAATATGATACAAATGCAACATGATATATGACAAGATGGCTATCCTACCATGGTTTATACATCAAGCAAAGCAAGTATATACATCAAAGTAAAACATGGTATGATACATATGATACAAAAAGGAAATCCCCCAAGAATCAACTAGAAAGGGCAACAAACCCCAAGTCCCCCCCGCAAGCGCACAAATGTAGCTTGGTCGAGAGGCTTTGTGAAAATGTCTGCAAGCTGATCTTGGGTAGGGACATGGCTCAACATAATGGTTCCTTTCTCCACATTGTCCCTCAAGAAATGATACCTCACTTCTATATGTTTGGTTCTGGAGTGAAGCACTGGGTTTTTGGCTACGCTTATGGCACTGGTGCTATCACAAAGAAGTGGGATCTGGGTGCACTCCTCACCAAAGTCTCTCAAAGTGTATGAAATCCACAACAGCTGGGAACAACAACTCGCGGCAGCAACATACTCTGCCTCTGTGGTAGACTGAGCTACACTAGACTGCTTGCGAGAAGACCATGAGACCAACGAAGACCCAAGAAACTCACAAGTGCCAGAAGTAGACTTCCTCTCGACTCGACAACCAGCAAAATCCGCATCAGAAAAACCATGAAGAGAAAGAGTCGAGGAGGAAGAATACCAAAGGCCAAGACCAGGGGCAGGACCGTAGGTACCGAAAATCCTCTTGACGGCCCGTCGATGTGATGTCCTCGGCGAAGCTCGAAAACGAGCGCACGGACACACGCCGAACCGTATGTCCGGCCTCGTCGCCGTCAAGTAGAGGAGGGAGCCGATCATGCTCCCGTACTCCCGCCGGTCCACCGGTTCTCCGTCCTCATCCGCATCCAAAGTGGCCGTACTCCCCATGGGAGTCGACATCGGCTTCACATCTTGCATCCGGAACTTCCTCGCATGTCTTTCGTGTACTTGGTTTGGTGCACAAATGTACCGTCCTTCACTTGCTTGATCTCGCGCCCCGAGAAAATACCGCAACTCGCCCATCATGCTCATCTCGAATTCCCCGCTTCATCTCATCTCGCAAACTTGGCAACAAGGTTTTGTGACGAGCCACCAAAGACAATATCATCCACGTATATCTGCACAATCAACAAGTCATTTCCGTGCTTGAGGAGAAACAAGGTCCTATCCACGGTACCCATCACAAACCCTCTGCTCAAAAGAAAACCTCTCAATCTCCCATACCAAGCACGGGCGCCCGCTTCAACCCATACGCAGCCCTTTTCAACCCGTATACCCCGTGTGGGTACAACTCGCTCTCAAACCCGGTGGTCGCTTCACATACACCTCCTCCTCTATGACCCCATTCGAAAAGCACTCTTCACGTCCATCCGAAACAACTTGAACCCTTTAGCCACGGCAAAGGCTAGAAGAATCCGAATTGCCTCAAGACGGGCCACGGAGCAAAGGTCTCCTCATAGTCGATCCCCTCCTTCTGACTAAACCCCTGAGCAACAAGTCTGGACTTGTTCCTCACAACCATCCCATTCTCTCCCTCTTTGTTCTTCCAAACCCACTTGGTTCCTATGGGATGGCAATTTGGAGGTGGTTCAACTAACTCCCACACCTGGTTCCTCTCAAAGTTTTCCAACTCCTCATGCATAGAATTGACCAAGTTTGCATCAGATAAAGCATGTCCAATATCCTTGGGCTCAAAAGTAGCAACAAAAGCAAAGATGAGCAAAATGAGAGGAATTCCTGGACCTCGACCGTGTAGTGCGTTCATTGATGTCTCCAATGATCTTCGACAGGGGATGCACTTCTTGAATCCACCGGGAGCCTCACGCCTCGAGACTACCTCCCCCTCAACTTCAGCTTCTCTCGCCTGGTCCTCTTGTTGCACCGTCGTTGTCCATGAAGTAGACGGTCCATGCTCCAAAGTGGTCGTAGGGGAAGTAGTGGGTACATGCTCAGCTTCAGGCGCATGGTTCTCCCCATCATCATCTCCGCCTTCATCTTTCTCCTCTTCAAAGAGGTCCTCGGCCATCTCTTCATCACCTGCACATTCAAAGCCAAGAGAGGTACATGGCATTGTCTCGTCGAAGGTCACCTCGCAAGTCTCCATGATTTTGTTAGTCTCAAGGTTAAGCACCCTATAGGCTCTAGAGTGGTTAGCATATCCAAAGAAAATACCATCACTAGACCTAGCCTCAAACTTGTCGAGTTTTCCCTTCTTCAGAATAAAGCATTTGCAGCCAAAGACTCGGAAATGACTCACCTTGGGTGCCCGACCATGCATAAGCTCATAGCAGGTCTTCTTCTTGAAAGCTCGCAATAAAATCCTGTTGGAAACATGACAAGTCGTATTGACCGCCTCAGCCCAATACCTCCTAGGAGTCCTGTGCTCATCGAGCATCGTCCTAGCCATCTCACAAAGAGTCCGATTTTTCCTTTCCACAACTCCATTTTGAGGGGGCACATAAGGGGTCGAATACCGATGTTCAAGACCTAGATCACGACAAAAGGCATCAAAACGAGAGTTCTTGAACTCGCAGCCATTATCACCGGATAGCTCGAATAGCATTCCCATGCCTCTCATTTTTCAACCTCACGATCGCATCTCGAACAAAACCAAATGTCTCACTCTTATCCTCCAAGAAGAACACCCGTGCATAGCGAGAGTAATCGTCCACCACAACAAGGACATACCACTTCCCACCCACCGAGCGAACTCGAGCTGGACCAACAAGGTCCATATGCAACAGCTCTGTCGGACGCTCGGTCATGACATCGGTCAGGGGTGGATGGGGAGTGGCTACCATCTTACCATGCCTACAAGGAGCACAAACCAAATCCTTCTCAAGCTTCAACCTCGGCAATCCTCGGACAAGGTCGAGACCACTCAAGCGGGAAACCAAATCAAAGCTCAAGTGTCCCAACCGCCTATGCCATTTCCACAAATCGAAGAAGGACCGCCATCAAACAACCGAGCGGGACCCAAAGAGCGAGAGAAATCGCCCTCGAAAATCCGACCCTCGGGGATGATCATACGGACAAGATCACCTCGAGAATCAAGCAAACGAGACTCGCCGGACTTGAAACGCACCTCAAAACCCTCATCAAGCAACCGAGAAACCGAAAGCAAATTGAAACCCAAAGACTTCACAAGAGCCACTCTCTTCAACGTTACCTTGTCACTCACATGCACAACACCCTCTCGAAAGCACCCTACCTCGTCCATTGTCCCCAAATGTGATGTACATCTTTTCCTTCACCGGGGTGAGGTCCGGAGAACCACTTCTTATCTCCGGTCATGTGTCGAGAACACCCGGAGTAGATCAACCAAATGTTCTCCAAGCCTCCCCGCCCGGCAAAGTCGAAACAAGAACGAGAATGAGCTAGCGACTCGACACTGGGGTTAGTACAAAGAAAGTTGAACCAGTGTCGAGCCATCTGCTCAAAAGAGGGGTTAGCAAACATCACTCCCTTGCCACCAAACTTCCCATGTCCCATGGGAGGAGTACGAGCACCACGAGGGGGAAAACGTGGTCCGTAGTTCCTCTGGAAACCAAAGCTGCGATCATCTCCCCTAAACCCGTACTGAGGACGAGTAGGAGGACGTCCAGCAAAACCACCACGAGCCCGACCAAACCTCTCACCGGCACGCACACCATCATCTCTCCCCGACAAACCTCTCACCACCACCTCTCCGTGGGAACCTGCCAACACTCCTCACACTTCCTACACCCCGTGGAAGTGGCACTCTAGGCTCAGGAATACCATGAGGCTGGCGATACCTGTCTCCGGTTCGCTTGCTCCCTAGCAAGCCTCTCATCCCTCTTCCTCTTGTAGCAAAACTCTGCAAGATGCCTCTCCTTGCCACGGTACTCACACCTCGAAGGGCATGGGTTTTGGTTTTGGCTCGGTTTCTCTCTAGGCTTCTCACCCTTCTCACCCACAAACTTCACCGGGTTTCGGAAATCATTTGTCTTAGGTGGGAATTTGGGTGGATCTTGGGTTGTGTCAAGCTTGTTGCAAAGGTGGTTGGGCTTTGGTGTGAAAGAGTTCTTGGGTGCTCTTGGGAGTGGGACTTGGATCTCTCCGATCACCTCAAACTCGGGGTTAGACTCAACACACTTCTCGTACACACTCTCCCCACTGTTCTCTCCCACTTTCTCACCCAACTTCTCAAACCCCAAACCACGACCATCAGCTCTCTTGAACTCCTCAATCATGATTTTCAATTGAGGTTCCTGCCCAGACAACCAACCCAACACCTTCCTCAAATAATCATTCTCTTCATAGATGACATCCAAACGGGAAGTAAGTTCAAGATTGCGCAAAGTAACCTCATCACAGCTAGTGCATGCATTGACAACAGGAGATTTCAAAGATGCTTCCAAAGAACTAATAGTAGAACGAGCATCAACAAGCTTAGCATGCATAGTAGGACATGATTTGCAAGCACCAAGCAAAGTAGGTCTAGCCTTAAGCTCATCATGTTCAGTCCTAATAGCATCTAGTTGAGCCAAAATAGAAGCATTCTTCTCATTAAGCAGTTTGATCTCATTCAACCAAGCATCACATTCAACACATTCAACATCATCAGGAGGAGTAGGAGCAAGTTTCAAAGAGTCATTCTCAAGTTTCAATTCAAGCAATTTAGACTCTAACTCTCCTACTTTCTCACTAGCATTCTCAAGCTGAGCCCTAAGATCTTTCCTCATCTTTTTGGCATCTCTCAGCACACTATCACGGTTATCAAGCAAACCATTCAACCTAGCAATTTCAGCAAGCAAAGAGTCGGGATCACGGTTTACCTCATCCTCCGAGTCGGAGTCGCTGTCTTCCTTCACACTCTTCTTGCTGCTTGAGCTATGGGCCATGCCACAAAAGCCCTCAAGCGCCACACAGCTCAGCCCGCTGAGGTTTCGGCTTGCACTCTTCTTGTCCTTGCGCCTCCCGGCGTCTTCATCTTCGCTGCTTGAGCTTGACTGCTCCTCGCTTGAGCTTGAGTCGACGTCGCTCGCACCGTCCACCATCGCTCTTGCCTTGTTCTTCTTGTAGCCACTCTTGCTCGGTCGCCGCTTGTCCTTGTCCTTGCTCTTGGACTTGTTGAAGTGCTTGCCCTTGGAGGAGTACTTGTCTTCACGCCTCAGGTGTGCCTTGTACTCGTTCACCTTGTACTTGTTCTCCTCCGCTTCCGGGCACTCGGCGATGAAGTGGCCACGCTTGCCACACTTGTAGCACGTCCCTGAGCTCCGCCTTGCATTCCTCCGACTCTCGTGTAGTCATTCAAACCTTCTTGAGAGCAAGGCCAGCTCCTCCTCGCCCAGCACATCAAACTCCTCATCTGGAATGGACATAAGAGAGGACAAAGAAAACTGTCGACAGGAAGGGTTAGATTTGCCCTTTGATCCTCCCACAAGAGCAAGACTATGGTCAGTCGAGCCCTCATGCTTGGATAGCAACTTCCTGTCAACCTCAGCCGACTTGAGCTTAGAAAAGAGGTCATCCAACTCAATAGTCAAGTAATGTCCAGACTCCTTGATGGCCTCAACCTTAGCACCCCAAACATTTGGGTCCAAGACATGCAAGAGCTTCAAAGCCTGATCATGCTCGGAGTACGGAAAATCCTCAACATTAGCCTTCATGTTGTTCACGATGGCAAGAACCTCGAAACATCGCATCAATGTCCTCACCGGGAAGTGGAGTGAAATTCTCATATTGCATCCGGTAAGAGACAAAGAGGCGAGCCTTCACATGGTTATCACCACCGTGAGCAACCAACAACTTTTCCCAAATTTGCCAAGCAAGATTCAAATGGCGAACACGCTCAAACTCTGGATCACACAAGCTCCGGCACAAGTGATCAACGGCTTTTGCATTAGCCTCATACTTGGCCTTGGCATCGGCATCTGTCACCATAAGAGTATGGATGTTGACCGGAATAGCATAGGTCTTGTCAAGCACAATGAAATCCAATAGCTTCCCTCGAAGAAAGATCATCATACGAGCCGCCCACTTGTGGTAACCCTTGCCATCGAAGTGCGGCGGACCGCCCCGCTCAACGTACACCATCTTAGGATTCGAGACTTGTCAAAGTCGCAAAGAATCCGGCACCAAGCTCTAATACCAATTGAAGGATCAGATGGCGACTAGAGAGGGGGGGAGTGAATAGGAGCCGGTAAAAATTCCTCCCAAAGAACCCGGCCTATGCCCCACTCAAATCCCGGTCACACACAAGCGATGGATCGAATCACGCACCAATCGCCAAGACCACGAGGTTATGGATCAACCTCTAGCCTTAGGAACGATTCCTAGAAGCACACGCGGAAGCACTAGAAAGGGAAGGAAGGAATCGAAGCAAACAAAGACAAAGCACACGAGTCTCGGCGGATCGTCCGGCCCGGCAAGTGCGAACCGTCCGCGATGAACCGCGCGGACGGTCCGCCCCCGTCCGACCCGCTACCACGGACCGTCCGCGCCGACGTCGCGGACCGTCCGGCCCTTCCCGCGGACCGTCCGTTAAATCACACAGAACGAACCAAAGCCACCCACGAACCACGGACCGTCCGCGGGGAGCACGCGGACCGTCCGCCAAGCACCCGCAGACCGTCCGCCCAACACCGCAGACTGTCCGAAACAACGTCCAACCAAAAACCAAAAACGCGACGGATCGAAACGAAAGACGAGCAAGAACACGAAGAACACGGGACGAACCCTAGCCGCGCGGACCGTCCGCCCGGTCCTCGCGGACCGTCCGCCGTGCGGACGGAGCCGAAAACGCCCGACCCCGAAAGTCAACTCCCCCAAATCATCATCGGATTTCCCAAACGGTTGAAGCCGTAGAGACAAGGGTTTGGGTACTTGAAAAGCGTCACACAAGGATGCTATACCCCAAAAATCTTGCCTCCTAACTCCCTAAATCACCGGGAATCGCGAATCCTTTGAGCACCACCAAAAGCTAGAGCACCGAACGAAAACTCACGAATCGAAGTGGTTTCCGGCGTTTGAGGGCACAAGATCAAGCACAAAGATGCACAAGACATCTATCCATGTTTCCCTCAAAGAAATCCGGGGAGAAACCCACTCAAATCCGCAGAATCACACCGGGAACAAAGGCACGAAAACAAGCACAAAAAGCCACGAAAAACAACCCCGAATCTTCTATACAAACCAGGAAAGATTCACAAGGTCTAGCATGCCGCCCTAGCATCCATCCCTCTCAACAAATCTCTCATGAAGCTCTCATGCTAGCCTAGAGAAAAAAGGAAGGAAAATAGCTACGAAAATGAGAAAGAGGAGGGAGCAAATGAAACCCTAAATCGCGGAGAGAGAGAGCCATCAACACACACTCATGGCTTATATATCAGGTCCCACCGGAGTGGTAAATGACTCGACTACCCCTAACTAAACTACTGGCGATACAACCCACGTAGGGGCATTTAGGTAATGTCTGTGGGTCTTGCCATCGGACGGCAACGCCTTTGTCGCACCCCGCGTCCTCCCGACGCAAGCCATGCGATCCCGCCGCGTGTCCTCCGCCTCGAAGCTTCCCGACACGCCCGGATCCCGTCTCCGTCGTGTTGGGCCCTCGGACTTGGTTTTGAGGCCCAAACCAAGAAACCGTCCGCCGATGGTTTTGTGGGCAAACCACCAAACCCCGCGTGCCCGGTCCGGCCTCCCGCCAAACCACTTGACTTGACCGCCACCGTGCACCGCTCACTTGTCCATGACTTCGTCTTGCTTGTGTCGCCACCATGTGGCCCGCACCCGGGCCCCGCCGTCCACCGGGTCCCTCGAACCGAGCCTACTTGTCTCTCCATCTCCCGGAGGCCCCTCAAGACTGAAGACCTTTCGCGCCCGTTCTTCACCTACAACAACACGAACTAGGCCGCAGCCTACACCTGCGCACTAAGCCAAGAGTCAGTCCAACACCCGTTGTCAATCACTCATCACTGAGGAGCGGTCATCCATCGACCACTGGGACGCTTCTGGTCCTCAGAAGGTCGCGGACAATGACACGTGGGCGTCATCCGGACGCTTACTTCCGGTTCACCCACGGGGAATGTCAAAGGAGTCTTGCAAGTGAGAAGGAAGACATACTCGAAGGCAAGATCGATTCGCTTATGCAGAGGTTGGAGAAGATGGATATAGAAAAGAAGAGGCGCAAGACTTAAAGGCTGTCGAATCATGATCCACATGTGAAGAGTGCGGAGAATATGGCCATGTCCACAAGGATTGTCTGGACGAAGCCAAGGTGCTCGACTACATGAGGAAGGGAGATTTGCCGAACTTCCGCTACGGGCAAGGTAGACCTCAGTTCAATGCAAGCTCGTCCATTCTGAATTCGGTTCCGTTTCATATACAATTGAAGGACTTCATGGACAAGCAAGCTAAGATCCACAAGGACACCATAACAAAGTTCAAAGCCATAGACAAGGTGTTGGAGAACATTGATAGCAAGGTGATAGAGGTCGGAAGCTCCAACCATCAAGTGCTCAACATGATGAAGATGCTCGAGACGCAAGTGAGACAACTTGTCGGGCGCCTATCCGCTAATGAATGGAAGCTTCTGGGACAACCTAAAGGTCCCGAAACAGCGGAGGCTATTCAATCACGTTCGGGAAAGGAGACCTAAGATCCGGAACGTTCCGCAGGGGCAAGGAAGCCTAAACTATCCGCCGAGATGGAGGAATTTGCTAAGGAGGAAGTTACGGAGATCGTCACCGAAGAGCCCGAGTTTGAGATGTCGGGAGAAGACACGAAGATACCACAACTCAAGCCACGCTACTTCCGAGGTAAACTTGATAATCACTTTGAAAAGTTTGTCGAAGTTGTTCGTAGACTTAGCATCAACATGCCGTTATTGGATGCCCTTCAAGTTCCTACATATTCTCGTTACTTCAAAGATATCCTTGCAAATAAATATGAGATAGAAACACTCAGGGTAGAGCATGTCATGGTGTCCGAGCAATGTAGTGCCGCTATTGCAAATGGACTAAAGAAGCAAAAAGACCCTTGATTCCCGACAATTCCATGTTCTATTGGTTCATTCAAGTTTGAGAAAGCATTATGCGACCTTGGAGCTAGTGTGAGCGTCATGGCAAGAGATGTGTTCAAGAATCTACGCCTACCATTGGAGCCTACGCGGGTATGTGCTTGGAGTTGGGTGATAACTCCATTCGCTATCCCTTGGGAATCGCCGAAAATGTGCTTGTGAAGGTCGGACATCACTTCATCCCCATTGACTTCGTGGTACTCGAGATGGGAGAGAGGGAGAAGCCACCACTCATCCTTGGGAGGCCTTTCCTCAAGACCATGGGAGCTACTATTGATGTTGGCAAGGGGGAGATCAACTTCGACATTAATGGTGAGAAGAGTTCTTTCAAGTTTCGACCACGCCTTGAGGTATGCAATATGATTGAATTTAAATATGTTCCATCTCATCATCGTGTTGTTAAAGAAGAACCAAGGAAGAAGGAAGAGTCGAAGAAGAAGGAAGCAAAGAAAATCAAAGAAGTTGTTGCATCCGTCAAGACAAAGGAACAAAAGTCGCTTGTGAAGACCAAAAAGATGACTAAGCCGGAGAATAAGTGTCGGGCATACTCCCCGGGTACTCATGCAAGGAAGAAGGAAGAGTAGAAGACGGACTCCTACTAGAATTCCCCTGTACTCCTACTAGGACCCGTTCTGTGTAATCCTACTAGGACTCCTGCCTTGTAACCGACTAGGAACCCACCCCCTGGACTATATAAAGGAGGGCCGGGTACCTAGGAGGACATCCTCAATCCCTCCGGGTAACAACACCAAGCGCAGGGCGCAATACTACTCCAAACAGGACGTAGGGTTGCTACTCTGGCTACCCGAACCTGTATAAATCTCGTGTCTTGTGTCCTCGCACGTACCTTCGGGTTCCAGATCATGGCGATCCCCACCTTCTACCTTGCTGCGGGTACCTCCCATGGAGGTCGAGAGGTCTAAACACTGACAGCTGGCGCCCACCGTGGGGCCATCGTCACGATCATCAAGCGAATTCGAAGGACCTCATCTGCAAAATCAATCTACCGCAACGGTTGTTGGCTGATTCGATCAACTCGCCGCACCAATCAGCCTGACGGGTCAGCAACTCGTCAATTCAGTGGAGTTTCGCTCGAGTTCAAGATCGACACGGAATCAACTTCGTGTCACATGTCCGCCGAGATGGAATCAAGTTCGGATTCGCAACTCGCTATTGGTACGGAATTAATTTCATTGTTCCTGTCCACACGCCAGAAGATCTCGTCGAGTTCTATTCCAGAGCTGAGCATGTAGGTCAAGGCTGTCCACATCTACACGCGGTGCCATCCACCATGCAGAACAGAGATTGGTGTGGGGACCAACAGATTTTTCCTAATCAATCAAGTGGCTGACGCACGTGGCAGTACAGGGTGCAAATTCGTGATGTAGCTGGCTTCCATCAGTTGCATGTGCAAATTATGATTTCTCCTACTTGCACACGAATAGCTACACCACAAGGCTCCAAGTTTCAACGCTTGATGCACACAAGGGATGTACGCGGGTACAACTACACGTGCCACAACTACTCGTCATTCGGCCACGGGCTCTACGTCAACTTTGCCGTGCGCCGCGACTACTCATCTCCGGCTGCACGCGCTCTACATCGACCTCGCCGTGCGCGCGACTACTCGCTCCCGGCCGCATGGGCTTTACGTCAACCTCGCTGTGTGCCGTGACTACTCGTCTCCGGCCGCACGCGCTCTACATCAACCTCGTCGTGCACCGCGAGTACTCGTCATCACTCTATCGGCTGCAGCGATCTACCTCGACTTCGCCGCGTGTCCGAGTGCCTCGGCACGTCGCGCGGCTCGTCACGCGGCTTGTCGCGCCACTCGTTGTCGACTACTCCGCCTCGCGTAGGCTCGCCGTCGACTACTTCGTCTTCGCCGCGCATCCGGGTGCCTCGGCACGTCGCGCGGCTCGTCACGCGGCTCGTCGCGCCGCTCGTCGTCGACTACTCCGCGTTGCGCAGTCTCGTCGTCGACTACGCCGTGCGTCGCGACTACTTGTCTCGCGGCAACAATGGCTCTACTTCAAGGACGCCGCGTACCGCCACGACATCGTCTTCCGGTCGCATCGCGTTGACCATTCATCTCGACTAGTTTTCCAAACTAGTCGAGAACAGCAGTCACGCCCCCAACAACTAGTCGGAATCAACTCTGACTAGTCGACTTCAACAACAACCATCGCGGCTCTATCGCCGACCGCCACGGCTTCATCACCAGTCTGCTCGGGCAGCAACAGCTAAGTCATTTATTTAAATGATTACTGTTCTCTTGGCTTGTTCTCCTCATCATGTAGGACTACTTGCCGACTACTCATTTGTGTATGCTTCTCGGCGGGTTTTCACGGGAGCTACACTCTGCTGACTACTCTTGGGGTATTTCAATTAAGTCGCCACGAGTCTACTTCATCAACTCGGGGGGGCTATCCCTAGGAGGCAGTTTCTAAAGTCCGCTACGCGCGACAATCTAAAGTCGACTTCAAAAGTCGCATTCTAAAGTCCGTTCCGTGCGGCAACTTAAAGTCGACTCCGGTCGCATCTTCGCCTGCTTCGATGGCATACTACATGTGTAAGCTTCGATGGAACCTAGCTGTAAGTGGCCCTCGCGTCCTGGCAATGATGGAACCTAGCTGCACGTGGTCTTCACGCTCTGTACCATGGGTCTAAGTACCCTAAGTACTCGCGTTCCGTACCTCGGGTCTGAAATCCATGGCCTAGGTACACAAGCCGACTCCGGTCGCACCCTCAAGCCGACTCCGGTCGCACCCTCAAGCCCGCTCTGGTGGCAATCATACCTTGGGTCTGAAATCCATGGCTCAGGTACTCAAGCCCACTCCGGTGGCACAAGTCGACGCTAACGGTCGCATCCAAGCCCACTCCGGTGGCACAAGTCGATGCTAACGGTCGCATCCAAGCCCACTCCGGTGGCACAAGCCGACTTCAGTCGCAATCTTAAGCCCGCTCCGGCGGCAAAACTACTCGTCTTCTCTGATTTTTCATTCGCTTTGGCTTTCCGGAAAGTGCTTTTCGTTTTTTGCACCTTAAGTCCACCCCGCGTGGCACAAAGTCGACTATTGTAGTCGCATCTCAAAGTCCGCTCCGCGCGGCATCTTAAAGTCGACTTCTAAAGTCGCATATCAAAGTCCGCTTTACGTGGCAATCTAAAGTCGACTTCGGTTTTTAAGTCGCAACTCAAAAGTCTGCTCCACACGGCATCACAAAGTCGACTTCGGTTTTTAAGTCACATCTCAAAGTCCGCTCCGCGCAGCACAAAGTCGACTTCGGTTTTTAAGTCGCATTCTAAAGTCTGCACTGCCGGCATCTAAAGTCGACTTCGATCGCATTTAAAGTCCGCTCTGACTGCACGACTACTTCTCATGCTCCACGGCTCGATGCCAACTGCTACTCGGAATCTCTCCAGCTCGGGGGCTGCACTCAACATACTACTCAAGGATAACTTCAGCATGCTTCGCTCGCTCTGAAGCTTGGGGGCTCCATACCAACAACTACTTGACGTGGCTCATATGGCTCTCTTATCTCGGGGGCTACACGCTGCAAGAGTACTTGGATGATGGCTTTCGCGAACGCTGAAGACCCTTGGATTGATTACCTAATCATTTCAAGGCTCGGGGGCTGCTATGCTACACCCATCATTCAAAATTTTTCAAGACAAGATTAGGAATCAAGATTGACCCTCAGCTAGAGTCTGCAACTCAACCTAAGGCTCGGGGGCTACTCCATATGGACTGCGATTTTACAATCACACTTCCATATAATCTCGACTTCAAGACAGATGAGCTGGACCACCTTCCAGCCTCGTGGCAGTTCAAGTACTATTGAAGACTTCTCCAAGCAGTACTCGAGGACGCTCAAGAACTACTCGTAGAGGCTTCAAGACTACTCGAACTACTACACTCGACTACAATGTGCTCAGGGGCTTGTCGGGCATACTCCCCGGGTACTCATGCAAGGAAGGAGGAAGAGTAGAAGACAGACTCCTACTAGAATTCCCTTGTACTCCTACTAGGACCCGTTCTGTGTAATCCTACTAGGACTCCTGCCTTGTAACCGACTAGTAACCCGCCCCCTGGACTATATAAAGGAGGGCCGGGTACCTAGGAGGACATCCTCAATCCCTCCGGGGAACAACACCAAGCGCAGGGTGCAATACTACTCCAAACAGGACGTAGGGTAGCTACTCTGGCTACCCGAACCTGTATAAATCTCGTGTCTTGTGTCCTCGCGCGTACCTTCGGGTTCCAGATCATGGTGATCCCCACCTTCTACCTTGCTGCGGGTACCTCCCATGGAGGTCGAGAGGTTTAAACACCGACAATAAGCCCGTACCCAAGATGGTGCTGAAGTGGGTACCCAAGATTGCAACACTCGCAAAGAGCGTTGATCCGAAGTAATCAAGTGAAGAAGTCTAGCCATGGACTATAAACGAAGCGCTAGGCGGGAGGCAACCCGTTTCGTCGAGTCAAGAATAAGCTACCGGGAGGACAACCCGATTCAAGATTTTTCGAGTCTTTTCAAGTAAGTTAGTTTTGAAATTTACTCGCAAGACATTAGACTTAGAGTGGTTAAACAATATTATAGACATAATTCTTGGTTGAATATTTTGTTTGGATCATAAACCCTTTACATGAACCATCCTATGTGTTATTTGCTTCTTTTAGAGAAACCAAAACCAAATAAATTCAGAACCTAACTCAACCATTCATCCACTTTATGATGTTATGGTTGACTTGTTTTTCATGCTAAAAACACACGAGTAGAGCCATGATTTTTACCTAGATGTTATTTAAATTTCAGCACGTGGTAAGACTCACGTAAACCTAGAAACTTAATTTTTGGTTGGTTTAAAAATCTATATCCTTATTTTCTCTAAGATTTGGAACTTTTGTAAGCCTCATTTAATTTATTTCATTCAAAATATCTCCCATTTAGCCAAAATTAGAACCTTAACCTATGCCCCCATGATCAAGCCGGGAAAAGTTTGCTCTCAAACAATGAAGGCAAACAATACCAGTGAGACCGACATAAATGTAGTTGGAAAATATTTCCGACTTACACTTGTTTTTATGGTTTAAAAACTTCTCTGAATTTATGCTTGATCTCTTCCATAGCTTTGAATTATTTTTAATTTTTGAAATTAGAGGAGTGCTTAGCCTTAAGACATGCTTAGAGGGAGGCAATCTAGTTAAGCAAATCATGCATGCACCATGATGCATCACGGGATGCCCTTCCAACAGCTTTCATCAAGGTCACATGTAAAGGACAAGCATGGGTGGGCAGTAAGCATTGTTTTGCAAGAAATTCATGGTGGCATGTGAAGCAAAGGAGCATGGACATGACTCAAAGCAAAGGCATCAAGTGGAAGGACCAATAATGCAAGCAAAGGAGTGGATGAGAGAGTTTGGGCGGTGCAACTAGTGGAGCACGCGGGCACGAAAGTCACAAAGGGAGGATCATCACACTGGAGGAAAACCGAGCCAGGGGAGGCACGAGACCACCCAGGACGGTCGGTCCAGGCCGTCCGGCCTCCCTATAAAATGCACCCCACGGTTCTCGTCTTCAGCAGGCAAGCAACTCTTCCCTCTCTCTATTTGTGTGCTCGAAGTTTTTAGTCCAGAACCACCTTAGACTTAGCCATCCTTCCCAAGTTAGTTTTGCCCAACAAAATCACACTGTTAATCCACTCAAAGTCCATACTCTGAAATAATTCTTGTGTGCTTTGTTACCGGTTAAAACCTCATAAGTATATTAGAGAGAAGAGTGCTGCAATCATGTGGAAGAAAACCACAAGTCTCTTCACCAAGAAGAAGGGGTCTTGTTGTCCAAGCCATCTTCGACGACGTCTTCAAGGAGGCACTCGGTTTCTGAGTCTCCTCGGAGCATGGAGGAGGACACGACACCACCGAGAAGAAACAACACTATCCTTCTCGGTGGCATGAGAGCAACAAGGAGCTCATCCATGAGGTTCACCGAACCTCATGGGTGTACGGAGGAGCCGCCCGTCCCACCTCGTCGATTGACCCGATCATCCGCTCCGCCTCCGTACACTCCGCGGTACTCCACATATGGCTTCTTCATCATGTCGGAGGAGGAGGAGAAGAAACTCTCTCGCCTTGAGAAGAGGCTTGTGGCGAATATAGATTTCGACGATCAAGCCCTCAACTCATTGGGTTTTGGCACGGACATTTATTATATGTTGAGGCACCTTGGATGGGTGCAATTCTCCAATGGGGTGTCAATAAATACCCACAAGGAATTTGCCTTGGAAATTCTTATGACCATGGCGCCTATCCTTGATGAGGGGGTGCCGAGTTTATCATTCTGGTTGGAGGGAATTCAGCAAGTGGTTCCCTATGAAAATATTAGGGAGCTACTTGGTTTCCAAAAGGGAGCTCCAGAGAAAGTAGACGTTCCAGAAGGCATGTTGGATGGATTTTGGAATTTAATCTCGGGGGAAGCCGATCAACTAAGGAATTCTATCCGGAGCCCCGTCATCCAAGTATTTCACTCATGGATGTGTAGAAAGAATTTGGGGAGAATGAGGGAAACAAAGGTGATCGACATGGAGTTGAATTGGCTTTACTCGGCTTTAATTGCCAGGCAGCCAATAGACCCCTCATACCTCATGATTAACCAGGCAACATCAGGATCGGGAGATATTGGTTCGGGGTGCTACCTCTCCATGTTGGCCATCTCCTTAAGACTAGGTATTCCAAGAAACCCCAAACATGTTCTACCCAAGGTTTTAAATCGTGGGCTAAGCCATTTAGCGGCGGAGCTGCCAAAATGATGTTTAGCGGGCAATAGCCGGCATTTAGCGGGATATAGCCGGCTATAGCGGGCTAAATGCCATAGCCGCTACCCTTCTGAACAGCTATATCCGGCTATAGCGGCAGCTTTAGCCGGCTATTTAGAACCATGGTTCTACCAAGGACCTCTCTCGGATTTGAATACATGAAGCAAGGAAATATATAAGTGGAGATGAGAGAGGAGGCTTTAAAGTGGCCAAAGTGAACTTACCGCTTCCGGATCCAAGACTAAGACTATTCATTCAAGGTAAGGAAGATTGGTTGGAGGAAGGACTCCATGTGCCAGCAAGGAAGAATAAAAGAGGAAGAGTTGTAGAAGAAGGATCCTCCTCGGCACACAAGGGGAGGTGCACAACAAAACTATGTGCCACCATATGGAGGAATTCCTGCACCGCCAAGTTATTACGGAGGGCCATCATTGCAAGCATGGGGGAGTGGTGCAGCCATGCCCCCAGAAAATTATGTGGTGCCCAACATAACCTTTGCGGAACCCTATGCACAATTTCCTCAACCACAACAAAGTGTGGCCATAATTGGAGGATATGCTGCAAGAAACATGCAAAACATTCTAGCCATCCAATCCAACACGGCTCAATTAGGTGAGGGCAATGCAAATATTTCCTATGAGCTTGGGCACCTTCACCTAGTACTGCCAGATCAATTCGTTGGAGGGGATGTCCAAACCTATTATGAGCAAGGGTGCAACCACCAAGATTATCAAATACCAACCACCGACGGAAGATTAGAAGGAGGAGCTTTAGTTTTCTTTTCTTTTCTTTTCCCTTTTTCTTTAAGTTTCAGCTTGTGTTTGCTTATGTATGCGTAGTGTTTTCAGTTTTTATTTAAATTTCCAGCTTTTGTGCTAGTTTGTTTTCATCATGAATATAGTCACCACCTTGTTTTTACCTTTGGTAAAGTTAGAAACTTTATGCCATGATGATATATGATTATAATTGCCGCTTTGTTTATCTTTGTATTTGTTTTATGCATGATTAAGCTTATTCTCTCTTAAAAATTAAAATGCAAATCTGAAATTATCTAAATTCTAGCTTAATCTTTAGCGGAGGTTATGATAAAAATAAAGTCCCATAGTGTTTTATGTTCTCTCAAGTTTTAGATGGATTAAAGATGATTTTTATTCCTAAAAGTAATGCTAACCTTGTCATAAATATCACTTGTGTGTTGCTCTACCTATCCAGAGCCATATTTATATTTGAGTGCATAAACCTTAGTGTACAAGATTTATTTTTGGGTGAGTCATTACAGGCCATGATTTCTCTGGCCTGAAACTAAGAAGCTGGTCATTCTGTTTTTGCGTATCTATCTTATTGCTAGCCTCTTATCCGTGCATTGTGTATCCCCACATCGGAGATCTCACAAACCTCGCTAGATATCCACCCTTAAAACCAAATATCATCTTTTGTGATTACCTCCTTGACCACAACCTATCGTTGAGGATGGATTATCAGTTCAAGGAAGATCGTAAGATGGTGCCAATATCTAAGATTTCAAGTATCTCTCCAAAGGAAAAGTATTTCCGGTTTCTACCTTATCTCTATCACCTCTTTGCTCGAGGATGAGCAAACGTCTAAGCATGGGGGAGGAGGTAGGTAAAATGCAATTTTAGAGTTCAAAGGGAAGCAAATGAAAATTTTTGATGAGAAAAAATTGAGAAAGAGAAAGAAAGAAAAAGAAACAAATAAAAAAATATGTATGAGAAAAAGAAAAGAAAAAAATGTGAATATGAGTAAAAATAAAATGAGCTCCCCGGTTCTCTAAAGTGCATTAGGAATTTCAATCCTTCAATATTAAAAGATCCAAACTCATTTTTCCAACCATGTGCAATCCGATAACGAGGACTTTCATTGTGCCTCGGGATCACTCTTTGCCATTTGCACATGTCCACCTATTTCAAGTGTGTGTATTTTTTCTCTTCCCCTCCTTGATTTAACATTATTTTCCAATGACCTTTTTTACTTGTCTCGGTAAGACCATGAGAAGCTTGTCTTGTTTTGACAACATCTCATTTATAATGCCTTGGTAGGACTAAACTTTCCCAAAAAGCTCCATAAAAAGCCTACCACTTATATATGTTATGAGAGGGAAAGGAGTAGAGTAAATAGGCTTGAGAGACAAGATGAGATGAGAGTTCATGAGCAAGATGCAAGATGATTTAAATTTGTGAACTTGGTTTAGCTCTTTTTCATCTCGTTCTTTATTTCAAAATTTCAGAGATCCATTTGAACTTTGCGAGCATGTTAATACTTGTGGGATAAGCTTAATTAATAATCTACCCTCCGTAGGGATGAAGGCTAGTACATTATGAAACTTTAAAGAATTAAACTTTTGAGAGCATTATGTTTTCTCATGTATGGTCAAGAGCAAAGTTTAAACAATGAAGGGCAACGATGATATCCATCGAAGGCTTACTTGAGGACGAGCAAGGTTTAAGCATGGGGGAGATGTTGACCGGAGCTAGAAGCAAGATCAAGGTAGGATCCCGGTGGTGATCTTTATTCATGTATCATGTAATGTTGAATTATCAAGTTGCAATATGATTTCTATCGATCAAGTGTTTCTCCTACGTCTTTGATTTCGATCGGCTTTTCGTATCTTATGATCTATTCTCGAGATAGATCACCGAGGATGTTCTTGTACCTGTGGTGGCTAGAGGTGCACGCATAACCTTTCGAAAGATTTTAACTTGTCCTTAGACTCGCCCTAGACTAACCCGCACGAATAGGGGTGCGTTGTGACAGAACGGTGGCTCCAATAGGCGGGTGTTTTCGGAGCCGGACGGGAAACCATGGTTTAAAGAAGCTTTTTATGAGATTGAACTTGATATTTCTTCTTTGCTCAGAACTTCAACAAGAGCTTGATCCTATCTCTCTTGATTGGTTTATCTATCCCCCTCTATCTTTTGCTACCTTCGGTTTTCATAGATTAGATTTGTTTTCAAGATGTTATTTGAGATTAGAAGCATAGGTTTCACCTCTTGAAAATTTAAGTTTCTCAGCTTTATTAGATCAGTCTTGCATCACACATTTGTTCCACGGACTTGATACCTTGGGTTCATCACTAGAGGGAAGAAGGGTCCCTCGACTACGATGGGGAACTTGTCCGCTTGCAAGTCCACTTGAAGTTTAATACGATTATACACTGTCAACAGTCATGCGCACACAGGCGAGTGCACCGGCGTTAGTACCCCCAGGTCGTGATGGTGAAGCCATCAGCTTTGCCTGGCCCCGCCGAGCCGCTCTCTTTCGCCGATGGCGTCTTGCATGCACACGTACCCACACGAATGCTCGCGAGGGATGCTGGTGCCAGCACTTAGGCTAGCGCCGCTGAGTGGCCCTCGTCGCCCAAGATCCCTTTCCCGACCACCCTTCATTGGCTCTCTGTCGTGCACACCGACCAGTGTATGTCGCGGTCGTGGAGCTCGGTCTGCCGCACCAGACCACATCTCGTCGCCGCCGGGCCGGAGTCCCGAAAAAAGCTCTCCCTTTCTTTCCCAAACCAAGCCCTAGGGTCTGACCATCTTCGTCGTGGAACATGTCGACTGTCCGCCGGGACACCTCGCTGCCGGCGAGCTCTTGCCGTCCCACCGCTCCTTTGGAGCTTTTCGTCGAACACGTTCCGGATGAGCCAAAAACCCAGTGGGGTTAACCCCGCATGCACTCCTACACGCTGACCTGCACGCGCCGGATCTGCCGGATCCCATGCACCGAGCCAACCCGTTCCTTGCCACACCAGTGTCTACACAGGCCAGGCCATCACCGATCCCAGGGATCCCGTGCGCCCGGCCAAGGGTCTTTTCGCCTCACCGCTGCCTACACAGCCCTGTTCGCACCAGATCCCGGTCAGATCATTTGTGCTGACCACAGCACCAGCCACTTGGGCTGCCATGTGTTCAACCATCGGTTTATAGCCGCTTGCGTGGCAGCCACGTGAGCGCCTAGAGCTAGCCTGCTGGCAGCCTATAGTTAGCTTAGAGTTAGTTGGAGTTATATTGTAGATAGCTTATAGTTAATGTAATTACGTATGTGTATTTTAATTTCAGAATTGTATTTTACTTTTAGAAAATCCTAGAAAATCCTTTTCAACTACGAAAATTATGAAACCTTTTCCAAGGCTCTTCTAAAATTATAAACTCCGTGTGAGGCTAGTGTTTACTCTCTGTTGGCTCTTAATTGTTGTTCATTTGGTGTAAATCGCAATAGGACCCGCCTTTATTTTATTTGCACGTTAATGGGAGCAGCTGGAGCCGTGGAGCTGAGCTTGGAGATCAACTACACCGACCACTACGCCGCCGACAACTACTCGCACGCAGGTGTCCACGCCTAGCTGATTCTGAAATTCCTATTAGGCATCGCTATGTAGAATGCTAGCGCTTTATTTTGAATGTATGTTGATGAACCTTGCACTACCTTCTTTTATTATTCTGTCCTTGATTGCCCTACTACTATATATGTATATAAGCATGTATGTATGCTGAGCTTCACGATGCATGTGTTGGGATGGGAATAGTGGTTCTTGGCGTGAGTGGGGTAAAATCGGCAGGAGGAGGCATTTTTGGTACTTTGGCGGGGTGAGCTCGAAAGAACCGATCTAAGATCGGGGATGAGGGTGCACTCCTCAATGCATTCCCACTTGTAAGGTTTTCGGAGCACAGGTGATGGGGTTTTACTGACGTTTGGAGGACATGAGCTCGCCCTGGTCTGAAACCAAGTGGGCCAACTGCTTCACAGGACTTTTCGTACACACCACCTCATCGAGAATGGGGTTAGGGCCGAGTTGAGCTTGGCAAGTGCGGACCCATACCTGCCAGCAGGATAGAGGGTATTAGTGGGGGACAGGTGGGAGTGAGACCACCCTCTCAGTGCATCTCCCGTGTGGCCACATGGGGGCATTTCACAGTTCAGGTACAATTCCTTTTGCGGGGGGAATCGCTTTGAGGGCCGAATACAAAACGTAACTATCGAGAATTCGCACGGTAGGGTGGGCTCGATTGGCTGATCACCATCGGGTGCCATCCTGAGTTGGGTACAGGTGTATACACTCTGCAGAGTTTAGATCTATACGTATAGCCGCGTCCTCGGTCATGGATGAGCCCAGTGGATTGTTGGTTCTCATGTTTTGGGATTTCTACCTCCCCCTATAGCTGAGAGTGTGGTGAGCCGTGGTTGCAATCGATTAGAGGAGAGTGGCTGCCTCTACCTCGTTGATCCGATTGCAATCATTAAGGTGTGAGGAGAGGAAGTTCTCACATCGAACCTAGATGGAGATAGGTTGTGGAGACAGGGCCCTGGGGTACCAGGTGGTTCCGAGCTATGTTTGAGAGAATGGTTTGGGACTTATATGGAGATGATTTCTATTTATACTTTTCTGCTGCTGCATAGGAAACCTGAGCTTCTACCTTGTCTTTTTTCTTACCCTTTAGAAGTTAGGCCACTTAAAGCTGCATACATTTGGTGACGTGAACCTATCCCACTCCTTGGGGATAGACTTTGGGTGTGCAGGGTACGAGTCTGACTTCAACAACAACACCGATGGATGGTATGACTGAGGGATGCGTCGCTTCGCTCAAGGATGCGTGTGGGCGTGAAGAATAAAAGATGGCGACACTTTTGAGATGCTAGCTACCACTCCGTAGAATTTCACTCTGATTCATCCAAGAGGCTTGTAATATTGTATCCATTATGGACATGTAATAAATTATGTACTAGTATTTGTGTGATGCGATGTATGGTTGTGATTTACCTTCTGTGATGAGATCTGTACGCGATAGCCACTGATCCCGGGACTATCGCAAAGGTACAGGACTCGGGTTTTCGTCACCAAAAATCTGGGGTGTTACAGGTGGTATCAGAGCCATGCTTGACTGTAGCGCGTATCCCTAGGAATGGCTGATAGTAAATAAGGATGCTATACGTTTCCTTCCTTTATATAAACTCCTTGAATTATTTTATAAACGCTTTCCCCCTTTGAAAAACTTCTTTCTTACCTACGAGCTTCAACCTTTCTTACGAGGACATGACCTATTGGTTGAGGACTTGTCCGAGGCACAATGAAGTGGAGAAGTGAGGAAACACCATATTAGGCACAACCTCTCGGAGGACTTTTAATGGAAAAATTAGATCGTTGATGTGTTGGAGACCTCTGAGGCCTGAGTCAGCCTTGAGGAAGCCTATATGTGTATCTATCATGTTTGCTGATTGTTTAGCTGTTAATAGAGTTAATTGTATCTTAATGCATCTTCTCATTGAGTGATAGGTTATATAATTAGTAATATTTTCATTCTTGTGTCTGACTCAATGGGTTGGTGAGTGTCATTGTCTAAAGTTTTCCCTTCTGTGGTCATGTTTTCCAAAAGGATGTCCATCCAAAGGTCTGGTCGCCTGCTGGCACGCTTCGAAGAAGCTGCCGAGGAGGATGAAGCCCCATAAGGCCGAGGCCGTGGTCATGGTCATGCCACCACTCGTGGACGCGGACATGCACCTACTCATGGCCGTGGACGCCCGCCCATCAGTGGAGGAGCTCGAGGGGCTCGAGGTCAAGGTGCCGGTGCGCCACCGCTGCCACCGCCGCCCGAAGGCCCTGAAGCTAATGACGAAGAGGAGGAAGTTGAGCCCGAATCGGAGCAAGGCCATCCTGAGCCGGAGCAGCCGCCACCACCCAACTTGGTGGACGTGATGGCCTTGCAGACTTAGCTGATGCAGAGGATGGCAGAAGCCATGGAGCACTGAGGCAATTTGGGAACTGTAATGCCCCGCCAGAGGAGGACCTCACGAAGAAGATCGAGAGGTTCATCCGCCTGAAGGCCCCACCTTCAGCAACTCAGACGAGCCGCTCGACACCGACGACTGGCTAAGGGTGATCGAGACCAAGCTCGACCTCACCTTCTACACCAACGAGGAGTGCGTCGCCATCGCCGCAGACCAGCTGGAGGGTCCTGCCAACTCTTGGTGGGACAACTATGCCGCCAGCCACCCGAAGCCAACTTTGATCACTTGGATGGAGTTCTGCGAGTCGTTCCTCGAGCAGTACCAGCCCAGTGAGTTGATGGTCCAGAAAGCTCGGGAGTTCTGCACTATGACATAGGGTGCAATGAGAGTGGAGGAGTATGAGCGCCACTTCATGAAAATCATGCGCTACGCTCCCGAAGACACCAACACCGACCAGAAGAAGCAGTTCTGGTTCCTATGAGGCCTTCACCATGGTTTTCGCCAGGGATTGAAGGCAAGTGAGCACAAGTCCCTGTGCCACCTGGTGAACCGTGCCATCGCATTCGAGGATGAGAGAAGGGGTCATGAAGACCGCATGAAGGACAGGAAGAGGATGGGAGATCGGGACCACTTTGACCGATGGTTCCAAAGGCCAAGGGATGGGCCAAGCAGCATGATGAGAGGGAGATTCCACTTGGGGTTTAACCAGCATCGAAGCAACTTCGGAGGAGGCAACAACTACTACTAAGGAGGAGAGAGGTTCAAGTACCAGCAACAGAATGGAGGATACAACCATCCGTCGCCAAACACTCCAAGACCCAGCACCGGAGGGTTCACCCCGACTTGCTTCGCCTGTGGCAAGCTTGGGCACAAGTCCTTTCAGTGCCCCAACAAGAAGACTGCAGCTATGCACACCAAAGCACTGACCCCAGAAGAAGGACCTCCTCAGTCTGATCCTCAACAGCCTACGGGTCGTGGAAGGCTTACCCACCTGAAGGAAGGAAAGGCTACTGACGCTTCTGCCACCGTGATCGGTGAGTTTTAAGTTGGGTCGCATCGGCTCTAACTCCTTTTGATGCTGGAGCAACTCGTTTCTTTTGTTTCCCCATCTCTTCAAAAACCGGGAGTCAACTCTTAATCTCGAAGACGAGATTCTTGTGAGGGGGAGTTCTGTAACATCCTGAAATTTTCTACGTAATGTTAGTGATGCGAAAATGTGGATTTCAAAATTTTGATTTGTGATTGAGCGCTTGATTAAAATATAAGAGTAACTCCAATAGTTTGGCAAATCAACTTGGCATCCATTTAATTTTGGCAAAACAAGAAAAATTGGCCTCCAACAGTTTGGCAAACCAACTTGGCAAAAATGGAAACTTGGCAAAACTCACCTCCCCACGCGCATATATGTGCGCACGGATCGTGGTTGCCATAATCGTTTCCCTGTAGGTGGCAGGGTGAAAAAAGAAATAAAGAATAGAAAAGGATTCCTGATGTAAGTTTTCAAGAGGTGGAAGGGCACAAACAAAATTTTGTTACTCTCAGGATTGCTGATGTAAATTAGATCTGGATTTGGCAAGTGCATCGTGCCAAACTGTTGGAGATGAACTCTTTTTTACTTTGCATATCTTTTTAAAAGTTGTCAAAAGTCAAGATTTGCCTAGTAAAATTTGGCAAACTCTTGGAGTTGCTCTAAGGATGTCTTTTTTGATCCTTCCCTAAAATCCTAGATTTATTTTGAGCAAAATAATAAAATTTGGGAATTATAAGTTGTTAGTGTGAGAACTTTGGAGTTTATTGAATTTCTTTTGGATTGTCCTTGCTTGTGTTTCAAATTTGAATCTAAAATACAAATTTGAATTGTGTTTAAATAAGGATGAAGGATTTAGGAAAATAGGGAAAACCCATAAACCAGCCTGGGCCGAATCCTCGCTTGCCAAGTCTACCGGACCACCCCTACCTTTTCCCACCGACCTGCAAGCTCGCCGGCCCACCTGAACTCTCGGCCCAACAGCCTGCTTATCACCTACCACACCCCCGCTGCCTCTTATAGGTGGACCCTGCGTGTCAGTCCTCATCTCCTCACCTGCTTTTCTTCTTTCATGTGACGAACGCGCTTGCGTGATAGCGACGACGCCGTAAAGCACCGCTCCGCTCCGCCCGACCGGATGCACACCGCGTGGCCATGGGCGCGGACGCCGAGGAATCCCCACTACTTGTGGGCGCTCGCAAACCCTCCGCACCTATAAATTCCCTCTGCACCGACCTCCCTATTCCGCGTCGCCCCAAGGAATTTTCCCCCAAATCCAGTTCGCCGCCTCCACCGTAATCAGAGGAGAAGAGGGGGAGAGAAGGGGGGAAGGCTGTCTGTGGAGAAGCCAGAAGCAGCGCGTTGTCGCCGTTGACCGCCCATGCGTAGACTGCGGCTTCGCCGCCGCTGTGAAGCTGGAGCAGCCCGAGCCAAGGACGCTGACGCCCTGAAGTCGGAGCCGTTCGTGGGAGCTGCTATCGCTGAGAAGCCAAAGCCTGACCTGCCAAGCACGACGCTGCCCCCTGTTCCGCTTCTTCTTCAACTCCGTTTTGTGCCGCTCCCTCGCCATATCTTCACCACCGCCTCATCACCGCCTGCAGGAGCATGAGGTGAGCACCGAGGCCCCTGCTTGTTGTTGGGCTACTGTCGTATGGACCTCCCTGGGCCCACTACCTCGGTGGGTACCAGGACCGACTACTCGGTGGGCCCCTGGAACTACCCGACTTGCGCTGCACGGTACCTGATAGCGTGAAGCACAAGGACTACAGAGGAGAAGTACTCGGTTAGGAAGCTGTACATGTCTCGCACTGTATAGAAGACTCCTAGACGTACTCGACTAGTACTCTCTCCTTAATCCGACTTGTAGCTCTACCTCCCGGACTATATAAGGCGAGGCAGTGACACCTCTCTGATCATCTCATCTCACGCGTAAGATTGCATCATCTTGTAATCGTACCCAATCAATCCAGAACTACGCAGCATACAGGACGTAGGGTATTACGCACCTCGCGGCCCGAACCTGTCTAAATTGTGTGCCACGTGTCTCTTCCTTCGAGTTACCGATCTCGGCGAGGCCACATTCATCTACTTCGGGTACTCCCCTTAGTAGGTTCCGATCTAAAACACCGACAGCTGGCGCGCCAGGTAGGGGATCTCGCCTGAGATCACATGGCGAACTTGACGGCTCCTGTCTACATCAAGCCAACCGTCGCCTTCAACCGCGGCGACACCTTCATCTTCGGCGCCTGGGTCTGCACTGCTGACGGTGCTGGATCCTTCCAACGCCGCCTCACCATGCAGCCCAACCCGGAGACCGGCTTCGTGACGCTTCCCGAAGTAGTCATGGGTGAACTCGCCGGCAAGTTCGGCGAAATTTCGCTCTTCGATCAACATGCCGACTTCGAGCTCAGATCTTCTTCCAACTCGAAATTGACGTCCCCGTGGGCTACCGTGGGCGATCCGGCTACTCAGCCATCGCATGTGGTCCCCCCACCCCGTGAGCGCTCCACTCGTGGTCCCCGCAACCTCTATAGGGCCCGCACGGAGGCTCCCCCCGCACGCCGGGCCGACAAGGAGCCCGTACCCGAGTACAACTCGGACTCCGACACCGCCCCCGGTCACGCTTCGGACTCCAACCCCCTCTCCGGTTTCTACTCGGACTCCGCGTACGAGTTCGACTTCGGGTCGGACCCCGAGGATCCCGAGTCCGAAGACAACACTACTGAGAAACCCTTATCAGGGCCGGCTTCCGGGATGGTTATAACGTCGACACCGGCCGGGAGATTTGTCTACTGGCCAGACCGCAAGCCCGCCGACCTGATAAGCGGGGACTCACACTATGTCGCCTACCTCGACTCTCTCCCGTTTTAGGAGGGAAAACCACTCACTCGAGCTGAGGAGTACACTCCAACTGAGGTGGCGAGCTCCGACTCCTGTCTTGGCAACCCCGATCGCCAAGTCTTTATGGCTGCGGGCGACACGCCAGGACCTTCGGGGATGGCAACTGACAAGTACCTCGAAGACATCTTCGCAGAGGAGCTGTCTGCGGAAGCACCCGAGGATGAGACCGACGCCAGTAGGGACGCTCGACGTGAGCGCAACCGAAGACAGAATGAACGGCGCCGGCGTCTCCGAGACAGCTTACCCATCCGCAACCTCGCGGAGGCCCTCGAACAAGTCGAGAGCAGGGTACACACCACCCCCGAGCAATGCCTCATGTGGATCACAGCGATCGCACGCCAAGCTCAGGGGATACGCACCAGAGAAGTCATCGCCAAGCTCGCAGAAGACGCTTACTTCATGCGGGTCGACAACAGGGTCAACCAGCCTCCTCCCGCCAGGAACCGCGACAGCGAAGCTACAAGTCGTAGCGCAGACCTCGGCCGCAACCGTACTCGAGCCGAGCTGCCAGCTCAGCCCAACCGTACTCGCGCAAACGCCGGCGGACCCTCACAGGGTGGCAACAGCAATCGTGAGGTCGTCCCTCACCGCGCTCCTGACGGCGGCAGCCGCGACCCTGACGGCGGCGGCAGCGACGGTGGAAGCTCCAACCACAGAGCCAACAGGAGGGCCGACGGCGGCGGCAATCGCGGCGGTCGAGGCCACGCGAACAGCCACACCTCCGGAGCCTCACAGGGCGGCTATGACGCCCGTCAGAAGATTGAGGAGCTGCGGCGGAAGAAGTCCGCCACTGCAGGCGACAACGACGGCTTCCCCGCCTTCTCACCTCGGCTTCGCAACCTGCTCCTCCCCGACAAATTCAAACCTTTGGGGATCACCAAGTACGACGCGAAGCAGGATCCCATCCAGTGGCTCAGGTGCTACGCCCTCTCCATCGAGAACGCTGGCGGCAACAACGACACCAATTGTCTCTACTTCCCCTTCTGCCTGGACCAAGCCCCACTCACATGGCTCGAGTCGCTGGACAAGCACTCAATCGACAAGTGGGACCAGCTGAAGGAGCAGTTCACCAGCAACTTTGCGGGCGCCATGGGCCGATCGGGTACTCGCATGGACCTGGCCATGGTCAAGCAGGAACAAGGGGAGACCCTCCGCAAGTACATGCGCCGCTTCTTCGACAAGCGCGCCACAGTAGTCGATGTCACGGACAAGGAGGTCATCGACCTCTTCCAAGACGGCCTCTACCATCGCCGCACGTTTGAAGACTTCGGTCATCGCTGCCCCAAGTCCATCCCCCACCTCAAGGACATGATCACGTCCTGGGCGGATGAAGAAGGCAAAGCCAATGCCAAGTACGATGCCATCTGTGGCAAAAGCAAGCAGAACCCGGGCGGCGGCGGCGGCAACAACGAGAACCAAGGCGGTCGCAGCAACAACAACAACAACAACAACTCGGGTCCCAACCGCAAGAGCAAGCCAGACAACACTGTCACGGCTATCCAGCGCCCTGCGAAGGAGAACTCGAAGAAGACCTTCGGCGGCTTCAAAGACCTGCTGAAGAAGAAGTGCCCGTGGCATCTGGACGGCAACCACACCACCGAACCGTGCTACCAACTCAGGCGAGCACTCAAGAGTACTCCAGAGGCACCGCACCCTCACGATAAGAAAGGCAAGAAGAAGAATGACGGAGGCAATGACGACTTCCAGGAACCCGACAAGACTGTCAACGTCCTCTTCGGCAGACTACCCAGCAGACGGGAGAAAAAGGCTACTCGTCGAGAAGTCATGAGCATTGAACCAGCGGTTCCGACCTCTCTCAGGTGGTCGGAGGTACCCATCACCTTCTCCTGCGCGGATCAATGGACCAGCTTCTCCGAACCAGGGCGGTCCCCCCTCGTCCTGAAGCCGGTGGTCACGGGCTCTAGGCTCAACAAGGTCCTCATCGATGGTGGAAGCGGGCTCAACGTCCTTTTCACCAAGACCATGAAGAAGATGAAGCTCGACATCACCCACATGCTCACCAAGGGCGCCTCGCCCTTCTACGGCATCGTCCCCAGGAACGCGGCTATCCCACTGGGCTCAGTGGTCCTGCCAGTTACCTTTGGGGAATCTCGGGACAACTACCGTACCGAGTACGTCAAGTTCGAAGTCGCGGACTTCGAGACGTCCTATCATGCCATCCTCGGCAGACCGGCTATCGCCAAGTTCATGGCGGTACCCCACTACACCTACTTGGTACTCAAGATGCCAAGCCCAGCAGGTGTGCTCTCGCTCCAAGGGGACTTGAAGATCTCGCACGACTGCGACACGGAAGCTGTGGAGATCGCCTCCATAAATCAAGTACCCAATGCTATGATGGAGGTCTACGCCGCGTCGAAGAAGCTAGCTCCAAGTGAACTCGACATCCCTGAGAAGTCAGACAAAGCCAACAAGCCTCAGCCAACTGAGGAGGTTCTAGTCAAGATGATCGACCTCGAGATAGGCGACAGCAGCAAGACAACCACCATCGGGGCCGGCCTCGACCCCAAATAGGAAAACGCGCTCGTCAACTTCCTCCGGGCTAACCGCGACATCTTCGCGTGGAAGCCAGCGGACATGCCAGGAGTGCCCAGGGAGTTGATCGAGCACTGCCTCAACGTCGATCCTAAAGCTACCCCCAAGTGATAACACCTCCGCCGCTTCGCCGACGACATACGGGATGCCATCAAGAAGGAACTCGCCAAACTACTCGCGGCTGGCTTCATCAGAGAAGTCTTCCATCCTGAGTGGCTCGCCAACCCCATCCTCGTCCGCAAGAAGAACTCGAACGAGTGGAGGATGTGCATCAACTACACCGATCTCAACAAGCACTGCCCCAAGGACCCCTTCGGGTTGCCTTGGATTGACCAAGTCATTGACTCCACGGCGGGCTGCGACTTGCTCTACTTCCTCGACTGCTACTCCGGGTACCACCAGATCACGATCAACAAAGAAGACCAGGAGAAGACCGCGTTCATCACCCCATTTGGCGCGTACTGCTACACGACCATGTCCTTCGGACTGAAGAACGCCGACGCCACATATCAACGAGCTATCCAGACCTGCTTCTAGAGGCAACTCAACAAGAACGTCGAAGCCTACGTGGATGACGTAGTCGTCAAGACCAGAAACTCCAGTACCCTCATCGACGACCTTGAAGAGACTTTCGCATCCCTGCGCGAGTACCGCTGGAAGCTCAACCCGAACAAGTGCGTCTTTGGCATAACTTCGGGCAAACTACTCGGCTTCATTATCAGCCAGCGCGGCATCGAAGCCAATCCTGAGAAGATCTCCGCCATCACTAGAATGAAAGCTCCCACATCCATCAAAGACGTCCAGAAGCTGACCGGGTGTATGGCGGCCCTGAACAGATTCATCTCGAAGCTTGGAGAACGGGGGCTCCCCTTCTTCAAACTACTCAAGCACCAAGAGAAGTTCGTGTGGACCCCAGAGGCGGACCAAGCCCTTGCCCAGCTCAAGGACTTCCTATTGAAGCCACCAGTCCTCAAGGCTCCTCGCAAAGGTGAGCAGCTACTGCTCTACCTCACTGCGACTACTCATGTGGTCAGTACTGCCATCATCGTCAAGTGGCAGGAAGACGGCCACACCTATCCAGTCCAGCGCCCAGTCTACTTCGTCAGCGAGGTCCTGTCATAGTCCAAGGAACGATATCAGCCTGTGCAGAAGCTCCTGTACGCAGTACTCATCACCTCGCGGAAGCTACGACACTACTTCCAGGAGTACTCAATCCCCGTCGTCACCGACTGCCCGCTCGGCGACATCCTGCAGAACCAAGATGCTACTAGAAGAATCTCCAAGTGGTCAGTCGAACTCGGCGCCCTCACCATCGACTTCAAGCCACGCATAGCCATCAAGTCGCAGGCACTAGTCGACTTCATGGCAGAGTGGCGGGAGAATCAGCTACCTACTCCAACCAAGCGACCAGAGCACTGGGTGATGTACTTCGACGGCTCACTCAACCTCGAGGGTGCAGGTGCAGGGGTACTCCTGATGTCTTCAACGGGCGAACAACTCAAGTACGTCCTGCAGATCTTCTAGAAGGTCTCAAACAACGAAGCCGAGTACGAAGCTCTCCTACATAGGCTCCGCCTCGCGGCTTCACTGGGCATCAGGCGGCTACAAGTCTACGGCGACTCCGCAGTGGTCATCAACCAAGTCAACAAGTCCTGGGACCGCAACAAGGAGAACATGGACGCCTACTGCCTGGAAGTCCGCAAGCTCGAGAACAAGTTCTATGGTCTCGAGTTCCACCACATCATCCGCGACAACAATGTTGCAGCGGACGTCCCGTCGAAGCTTGGTTCTACTCGCGCTCAAGTACCAGGGGGTGTCTTCGTCCATGAGATTCACGCGCCATCCATCCCGGAGCCGGCGCCACCGACCACTGTCCCAGCGCATCCGCCAGCTGGCCAGGAGGTCATGATGATCGACGTGGACTGGAGGCCACCCTTCATCGACTACCTCAGCGAGCAGAAGATCCCCTCGGACAAGAACTTGGCCGAGCAGCTCATCCGCCGTGCCAAGTCCTACGTCCTCGTCGGATACAAGCTTTACAGGCAGGGCGCATCTTCTGGAGTACTCATGAAGTGCGTCCCCAGACAAGAAGGCAAGGTCATCTTGGAGGAGATCCACAAGGGCGTCTGCGGCAACCACGCGTCCTCTCGCACGCTGGTCAGCAAGGCCTTCCGATGAGCTTTCTACTGGCCCATAGCTCTGGGCGACGCTGAAGAACTCGTCAGAAGGTGCCAAGGGTGCCAGTACTTCGCCAAGTAGCAACACGTCCCAGCCTACAAGCTAGTCACCATACCGCCAACATGGCCCTTCGCTTGCTGGGGGCTCGACATGATTGGGCCACTGAAAACTGCGCCAGGTGGATTCAACAGAGTATTGGTGGCCATCGACAAGTTCACCAAGTGGATCGAGGTCAAGCCGGTCACATGCCCCAAGGCTGACAGAGTATTCGACTTCCTGGATGAACTCGTGCATCGCTACGGACTACCCCATCGCATCATCACAGACCTGGGCTCCAACTTCAACAACCACCAGTTCTGGGAGTACTGTGAGAACAGCAGGATCGACGTCCGCTACGTCTCAGTTGCCCATCCTCAGGCCAACGGACAAGTCGAGCGCGCCAACGGGATGGTGCTCGACGCTCTCAAGAAGCGGCTACACAACGCTGCTAACTCTAAAGGAGGCAAGTGGATCAAGGAACTACCCAATGCACTCTGGGGGCTACGTTCTCAGCCTTCCAAGCCAACGGGGCAATCCCCTTACTTCCTGGTCTACGGCTCCGAAGCAATCCTCCCTGCTGATGTCATATGGGATTCACCAGCAGTGGACCACTACGACGAAAGCGTCTCTGAAGACAGCAGACGAGTTGACATCGATGGACTCGAAGAAGCTCGCTGCGCTGCCCTCGTCCAATTAGCAAGGTACCTGGAGGGTATCTGACGCTATCACGACCGCAACGTCAAGGAACACTCCTTCAACGTTGGCGATCTCGTCCTCCGTTGCATCCAGAACACGGAAGGACTACACAAGCTCAGCTCCCCCTGGGAAGGTCCCTTCACAGTCGCAAAGGTGACCGGGCCGGGCTCCTACCGCCTCCAGACACTTGAAGGTGAAGATGTCAACAACTCGTGGAACGTAGACCAACTCTGTCGGTTCTACGCCTAGTCTACACGACTACCCTGGGGCTCAAGTCTACGCGACTACATCAAGACCCCTCCGTCGTAAGCGGCCTTCAGGTCCAGGCTCCAGTCTCTGGACTACTTCTTCGCTGTAAGCGGCCTCCGAGTCCAGGCACCAGTCTCCGGACTACTCCTCTCCAGAATCCAGCCCATGCGGCTACCTACGGATCCTGGGCTGCGACGAGCGACAAAGGACTCTAGCGGCGGTCTGCGAGAGAGACCATGTACTTCTAGATCCGGCCTACACGGCTACCTACGGATCTCTTTGCGTAAGCGGCTACTCGCCCTAGCACCACTTAGCCGTAGGCAGCCTCCGGGTCCTGGCGACTACTGTGTAACTACGGCCCTGCCCATCCAGGTGTACTTCATCAGTAATAAAGTTCGGTTGTTCATCAACTGCTTTACTGTCTTCTTCCCTCTGCGGAACTACTGCCGAGAACGACTACTCGCGACAACTCCACGATGGGACTCCGCACTCTGAGATCGCGACTACGAGTACTCATTGATGGAAACTTTTCTTCATTAATACTTAAACAATTACAATTGTTTTTGTACATCTACTGTTACGAGCTAACTATTACAAGACTACTGGAGATTAAGTTTGTCGGTGACTTGATCTGCAATGGGCGCCATTTGCTCCATCACATACTGCTCGTCGCTGCAGTTGGCGGCTAGTCCACCAGCGACTACGTCTACGGGAGCCTTTGATAAGTACGACTTCATGAAGGCTAGCACCTGGTTCGGGATCGACTTCGCCAGATGCTTCACGTAGGCCGCCAGCCGGCTGGGGGCTTCCTTCAATCGATCCACCAGCGGCGCTATCTTGGGACCGCCAGGATGAGTACTCAACTCGCATCAAATGGGTACTCAATGCTAAAGGATTGACTACTCAAGGGTGATGACTACTCACCTTCATCCACTATTCGGCCTGTCGCACTGCCTCCATGTGCCGGGCCACCGTTGCCGGATCGACCAAGTCATCCGCCAACAACTCGATCTCGCCACGACTACTCGTAGCGGCTTCGATCATCGGCGCCGAGCGGATGGGTTCCGAGTCCTGGATCTCTGGCGAGCGGACGACCACCTCCAGAGCGGGTTCTGGTAGCGTGGCGGCTCCCTCTCCTCCAGTCGCCGCGGCGGCTTCTCCGGCGGCTACCTCCATCGGCTCGGAGGCTTCTACGGCTGTCTCCTGAGTCTCCGGTGCCACGTCCTCCATGGGCACCGTCGACGAGATGTCGTTCCTTTCGGCCTCAGCACCTGTCGACCAGAAGACAAGTGTATTAGTCAACATGCGACTACGACTACTCTACTAGGCACTTTAACTTCAGCAGAGTACTCACCTTCAACTATGCTAGCCTCGGGCAACGTAGCCTCAACGGCCGGCACTTCGGGCTCCGCCTGAGGGGCGGGAGCGGACTCCTCAGCGGGTGGCGCGGCTTCTTCCGCCACCGCTGTAGAGGGTTCATCCCCCTCCCAGGACAGGTCTGTTGATTTCCTACAGAGTACACAAGCCGGTTGTCAATGAAGCACGACTACCACGTCAATTACTACTCGGGAAGATTCAACACTTACAGGCTTGACCGGACTACCGTCACGGTCGGGGCACCGAGGATGCTGGCGATGTCCACCAGTCCAGCCTCGGCAGGTGCCTCCTCCTGCGCCTCTGTAGCCACTGCCTCTTCCGCAGCAGCAGCAGCGGGTTCCGTGCCCCCCTGAGCAGCAGGGGGCTAGCGCTCCATCTGCGCCAAGAGTTCTTCGACAGTCGGGGCTGGGCTACGACTCCCAGCGGCCTCCCCCACCGTGTTCCACTCGCCTTCGTCGCCCTGATCAAGGGGCTCCGCAGGCGGCAACTCCTGCAAGCAAGGAAACTTCTTCATCAACAAGTGAACTCGAGACACCAGTACTCGACTACACTACTCAAGACGGCTTACGTCTTGGAACGTGGTCTCAGTGACCTTCAATTTCTTCGCCACGCGCTTGCGGGCCGGATTGCGCGGCCTCCGCGGCGGCGCGGCCAGACTAGCCTCCAGGCTAGCCGGTTGATCCTGAACGAGAGGGACATGAGGTAGGCCAGGACGGCTGAACCTCGACCGCAGCTGGAAGCAGTCCTGCAGCATCTCCTCGTCGTCGTCCTCGTCGGACGCTCCACGACTACGGTGTCATCTCCTTCGCCGACTTCACGCCGCTCCTTGGCCCTGGTCTTCCCCTCCTCTGGGATCTCGAGTTCCTGAGGGGGCGGCGGTGGCTCGAAGACAAACTTCTTCAAGTCATTCTACAAGAAACAACTCATCAGTGCGACTACTCACATGGAATGGGTACTCGACTATGGGTGCGGCTACATACCTCCTTTGGTGGGTGCGCGACAGAGTACTCCGGTACGGGGCACGCCGTGTACGGCGGCATATCCTTGAAGATCCGGGCCAGCCTGTCAACAATATCGTCGTCGTCGACTTCGCCCCCAGGCATCCTCGACGTGTCGTCGTCCCCGGTGTACTCGTACCCCAGGGTATCGCGAGCCATCAGCAGCTGCACCCGGCGCTTCATGAAGCTGAAGGCCACGTCCTCGGCCCTCAGCCCGGCTTCCCTCAGCGCCTTGATCCGCGCCAACAACTCGGGCAGCTGGATCCCTTCTTGCATTGTCGGCTCCGTGTTCCACCATGGGCGATGCTTGGGCTGCTTCCCGCTCGGCTTCGGCAGCCCCGGATGGTGGTTCGTGACGTAGAACCACTTGGCCTTCCAGTCTTGGTTGGAGTCTATGAGCTTGTACGAGAGGTACTGCTCGGTGGCATCCTCCCACATCTGGATCTCCGCTCCTCCGATTACCCACGGGTTGCTGGCGCTGGGTTGCGGCTTCACCCGGAAGAACTTCCGGAACAAGTTCCAATGGGGCTTGATCCCCAGAAAAGATTAGCAGAAATGTACGAAGACGGCAGTGTGGAAAATACTGTTGGGGTTGAGGTTGAGGTACTCGATGCCGTAGTACCCCATGAGCCCCTTGAAGAAGTCACTCGCCAGGAGAGAAAGTCCGCGCTCCGTGAACCGCGCGAACATTGGGATCTCATCTTCATTCTTCTCCATCGGGTACGGATCCCCGACAGCGGCCCTCCACATGTCCACCTCCTTCTCGCGCAGGAATCCACTGTTGAGCACGGCCAGTAGGTCTTCGGTCTTCACTTTGGACTTCTTCCACTCGCGGTTTGGATCTGGCCGTGGTGGGGACACCGGCGGCGATGCCCCTGCGGCAGATCCGGCGGCCTCCTCACGGCCCCTCTTCTTCCCGCCGGCAGCTTTCGTGGTCTTGGACGGAGATGGCTTCATCCTCCAAGTGCACGGGGTCTTCACGCGCATTCGCTCGGGGGCTACTGCGGTTGCTCTCTACGGCGGCGCACTCGGATCTACACTTCACTCAGCGGCGGCGGTGTGCGTTGATGGCGATTTCTGGCCAAGATCTGCTCGGAATGGCTACAGTTGCGTAGGGTGAAAAACCCTAAGGGTTTTGGCTTCTATTTATAAGTCAACGCGGCCCTCCAACGGCCAAATGGATAAGTCTGCGCTCGGCTGACTCAGCGGCCGCGCGTGACCCTTCAACTTCAACTAGTCGGTGCGCCTCACCTTGGGGGCTCGGCTACTTCTACTCGACTTCTTGGGAAGCAGCAAGATTCAAGAGCATCTCAGGACACATTCTACAAGATGACCCTTCAATTCGAGAGGAAGTACTCGACTCAAGGCTTGGGGGCTCCGTGCCACGTGTCCTTCGGTTTTTTCTCCGGATTTTTCGGGATATTTTAGCGAAAACTTCAGATGGACCCTCAGCCAGAGTCTACAACTCAACCAAAGGCTTGGGGGCTACTCCATATGGAGTGCGATTTTGCAATCGCACTTCCATATCAGCTTCGGCTTCAAGACAACATGGGCATTGTTGAGGACCTTCAAGGGCAGCACTCGAGGACGCTTGGGACTACTCGAGAAGACTACAGGATTGCTCAAACATCAGCTGGAGTACATTCCAACCTCGGGATGCTTCGACTACTCTTGAGGACTTTTGACTTGTAGTACTCGGGGACGCTTGAGGACTACTCGTTAAGGCCGTCAAGACTACTTGAAGCTATCCTTCTCGACTACAAAGTACTCGGGGGCTTGTCGTATGGACCACCCTGGGCCCACTACCTCGGTGGGTACCAGGACCGACTACTCAGTGGGCCCCTGGGACCACCCGACTTGCGCTGCACGGTACCAGATAGCGTGAAGCACAAGGACTGCAGAGGAGAAGTACTCGGTTAGGAAGCTGTACATGTCCCGCACTGTATAGAAGACTCCTAGACGTACTCAACTAGTACTCTCTCCCTAATCCGACTTGTAACCCTGCCTCCCGGACTATATAAGGCGAGGCAGGGACCCCTCTCTGATCATCTCATCTCACGGCGTAAGATTGCATCATCTTGAAATCCAGAGCAACGCAACATACAAGACGTAGGGTATTACGCACCTCGCGGCTCGAACCTGTCTAAATTGTGTGCCACGTGTCTCTTCCTTTGAGTTACCGATCTCGGCAAGGCCACATTCATCTACTTCGGGTACTCCCCTTAGTAGGTTGCCGGTCTAAAACACCGACAGCTACGGATGTGTACGAGCCTTGTGCCCTCGCGTGATGTTTGGGTGTCGTTGCTTGCTCGCTCCGCTGCGCAGACCCGCTGTCGTCTGAGAGCCCGCCATCGAGCCGAGCCGGACGCTTCTTGTAGGTGTTGCTGCTGACATCACCGCACACGCTCTCCCTTGCCTTGCAACTGTTGACACATTTTATCTATGAATTTTATCCCTCACATTTACTAGAAAAGGACTAAAATATAATTAGATCACCTTATTAGGGTGTATATTGACAATTTCCATGAGTTTTGGTGAATCTATAAATTTACAGAGACTATTCAGAAAATACGCAAAGAAATCACTCTAGGAAACTCCAGAAGCCTCCGGAACTCGACGTGACTTAGCACCCAAGAAAGAAGCATCTAGAAGGATCGACGACCCAGCTCGCCGAAGTGGACCCCGAAGGGGGCCACCCCAGCCTGAGCGGCCTGGTGGTGGGCCCGGTCACCCCCGTCCTAAACCGCCTGATCTTCTGGAATGTTCCTGCACCGCCTCCTAGGATCAATATAAACCACTCGTTAGGTCGGTTTGATCAAACGGCGCACGTCTACCCCTCAGGGCTATATAAGCAGCCCCCTGCCCCTTGACAGAGGCATCTGGAAACTCATCTGGAAACCTGAGTTTGCATACACTAGATCAAGTCATCAAGTTAGAGATACTACACCCTAAAAACACCATATAGCAGAGTAGCTAGCTAGTCTAGATCTAGGAGGCAAGGCGTCTACTTGGCTCCTGATTGTTTAGAGGCTGATCGTGATACTGATCTAGCTTCGCTCTTGTAAGTTCTTATCTAGTTCCTTACATTTGTTATACAGACATATGTTCTTATCAATGATTATATTCGACATTATATGCTTTAGTGTTTATTATGATTACATGTTTAGCATAGTTGATTTGCCTTTATATTCATGTATGGAGTCGTATAGCCCTCACCTAGATCATTTGTTAACATGGGTGAACGGTAAAGACAGTGTAAGCGTGGTGCTTATATTGTATTTATCTGCGATTGCACCCTATATGTCGGGTCGTGTGGTAGATCGTGGTGGTGAGAGCACTATTGAGTCCTTCACAGTCTACCCCCATGTATAGGACTAGTGGAGCCTTATACTATTTGGGTTGTTTCAAGTTTCGGCCTTGATCCTCCTGGATAGTCTCCCCATGCATTAATATAATAGTTCTTCTTCCATGATTCTTAAATGTTTGCACTAATCATAGTTTGCATTGACATATAGTTTAGAGTTACCGAGGAGTATCCTCTCTAGCTAGACTTTGCTATATTTCTCTTGCTATAATGACACTTTCCAGCTGCTCATGATGTTATGACTTGAACAATGCTATCAATATCTTTATCTTTATGTGAGTTACCCCTGTTTGTAGCAATTGATATATTTTGGCCACTCTACATTATAAAACTGAGAGATGAGCATGTATTAGCTATTATGGATTAGAAAGACTTCGTTCCCTATGGTATAATATAAATACGATACCTGGTTTTACTCCTGGTTAAAATGCTACAATGGTATATTCATATATGTGCGCTTGCGGATTCTTGTTTATATATATCTTCCTTTCTAGAGATCCAAGCCATATGTAAGAGTACTATATCCATGTGTTTTCTGGCACACCTATCAGGGCTGACAACCTATATCGAGTTGTGCTATGAATCGTGTTGGAGTTCACCTTTTAGTTTATCTGAAAGCAACATCTGATATACACTTAGCATCATGTTAAGATATACCTTTGCATTTATGGTGCCGTCTATAGAGATGGATCTTATATCTGTTTCTAGTCGATGACATTAGCAATGTCAACACACATTTTTGGCGCCGTTGCCAGGGAAAAAAGTCTATAGCCTAGATGAAAAAGTTTTAGTAATAGCATGCATGCATCTCTCACACATAATGTATCGAGAACCCAAATTATCAGTGCTTAAACAGGCTTACCCTTGTTCTTTCCACTTTTGTCTATCTTATTTCAGGGTAATGTATGAATAAGAATCTTCTAGAAAACTTCGTTTCAGATCCAGAGAAAATCTTAAGGAAGGCAAGGTCAAAGCTCAGGTCTCCTGATTCTCGGCCCACGACTTCTGCCTTGGGAGATTCTATAGCGCAAAGCTTAACACCCACATTTGAAGTAATGGCAAACAAGTCCCTACGCGAATACTCCGCACCGACCCCAGACAACATTCGTACTAGTCCGACAGTCGTTGTAGGAAATGCTACGTTTGAGCTCAAGCCTGTGCTAATTAACATGGTACAAGCTAGCCAATTTTGTGGAAAAGCTCATGAAGATGCCAACAAACATTCAACATTTCTTGGAGATATGTAGCACCTTCACGATCAAAGATGTGCCAAGTGATGCAGTACTACTTCGTTTATTCCCATTCTAATAATTGGGGCGAGTGAAGCAATGGTTTTACTCCAACAAAGACAAATTTACAACTTGGACATTGTGTTCTATTGCCTTTCTAGCAAAGTTTTTTCCTATAGGTAAAACTAATGCCTTACTGTTGACAGTGCAAACCCGTGCTCAAGTTCACCGCAAGACTACGAGTGACTTGGTGCCTTTTTCACCAAGGAGGGTACTCACTAGATTTGTCAATCCAAGGCTCGGAAGCAAACCACTAAGGTTCTCTATCTAACCTACCGGTCTAACCTTATGTGAAGTGTTGATTGCATAAAGATTAAACATACATAAAAGGATGTATGGATCACATCCACCTAGCCATAAAGGTAAGCATCCAAAGGGGTAACCCTAGCCTATCGTCTTCTTGTTACCGCTCCGGCCACGATGACAAACCAATCTAATCCTATGCTATGATAAGGAGTACACTCGATATGGAGTAACTCAATATGGAGTGGTCCGATACACGTTCATTCGCCGCTTTCTCCACCACCATACTGTCACTACGCAAGGATATTCATCACCGAACGACAACCTCGGTCCATGCACTACAATGATGTATCCACAAGAGATAGACTAACCACCATGATTACTCTATTCCTACTAAGGGCATATGCTAGCTACACATATGATAAAACACTCATCGATGTAGATCAAAGTAGGACAAGATATGATTACATCACCATCGAATGTAGAATGTACCATTGCCTTGATTGAATCAAGGCATGGGCTCCGGAACTCCACCATGGCTTCACCACGCAGGGCCAACCATGGTGGCTAGGGCATGGCCTAGGCCATCTCCTAGGCAACTTGAGGACTTGCGGCGGCCGTCGGCTTCCTCCCGGTGCTTCTCCTTCGTGTCGGCGGCTCTCTGATGAATGGATTGATCGATCACCCCTCCTTGGCGCCCAAGGGGTTGTATTCATGCCCTTGGGGAGCCTTGGGGAGTGCTCCACCTTTCTTTGCACGAGATCTTCCTTGGAGAAAAGGGAACTTGGTTTCCATAAAATCAGCCTCGTCCAGATTTTCCTGATTCGCAGCCCTTCCTTACCGGCACCATATCTACCACGACCGGACTCCAAATAATACGAATTCGGTGTCCTAGTTGTGTGGCACGAAATTTCCTCCAACTTTGGTATTCATTGCTTTCCTTGGAAACGAAGATAAGATCTCCAAATCGGCCATGGAAGATAATCTGTTCTGATTTCGGACTGACTGCGCAGCAGGGATTTCAAGGGCCATATCTCCTAGCTCCTTTATCCGAATTGGGCCTTCCACATGTCCAAATCAAAGGTATCGTCGAGGCCACAATTTTGGTAGTCAAACTTTTGCCCTTAGAGGACATTTAAGTCTCCGAATCTGCACCGAAAGATCATGCTGTCCTGGGTTGCGAGAATATCTCTCGGGCTGAGTTGATCTTGTTGGTAAGCATCCAAGTCCCCGGAGTTTTACGTGTTGATGCTTCGGTCCCTGGGCCATTTGGAGTTGTGATCATCATGTATCTTGACTTGTGTCGGGCTTCATGTTCTCTTGAAGTGCTTGACGAACATATCCCGAAAGTCTCCTCTTTAACGTTAATTTCCTGCGTAAACAACAAACTCCAAAATCGACATGCAATAGTGAACTTGATACCTCCGGGGGGTTGTACCATTAGTTAGAATATCAAATACGTGCAAATGTTGACGGTAAACTCATAGCTAGTGTTGACACTTTTCTGGGTCAACACACAAGAGCACGCGAACAGAGCGAAAAGCAGAGCCGCCGCCGGCACCAGTCAAACCGGTCAGGCGTACCGGTCAGGCTGGTGTCCTAGGGTTTGCCCAATTCGAGCGTTCGGGAGGGTAACTACCACAGTTACGTGATGGAGGACGGCTAGGTTTACGAGCAAACCAGCAAAGAGATAAACGATGCACTTACGTGGCGAAGAACGACTAGTTTACAAGCAAACTAGCAAAGGTCGTCGAAGCTCTCGTCCGGGAGGGACCTCGTCAGGGTGTGGACGTCGCTGGCGTACCCTAGGTCGACTAGCATGCCCTGGGACGCCATCTCAAGTCGTGTAGACCAGGTGACGAGAAGCATGGAGGTTGGAAAAGGGTGTTGAGAGGACAAAATTAGATGGTAATGATAGATTCGATTGTGTTCCCTCAATCGGCCGTGACCCTTCATAAATATAGGGTGGTGTCGTATGGACCTCCCTGGGCCCACTACCTCGCTGGGTACCAGGACCAACTACTCGGTGGGCCCCTGGGACTACCCGACTTGCGCTGCACGGCACCTGATGGCATGAAGCACAAGGACTATAGAGGAGAAGTACTCGGTTAGGAAGCTGTACATGTCCCGCACTGTATGGAGGACTCCTAGACGTACTCGACTAGTACTCTCTCCCTGAACCGACTTGTAACCCTGCCTCCCGGACTATATAAGGCGAGGCAGGGTTCCCTCTCTCCCTCATCTCATCTCACGGAGTAAGATTGCATCATCTTGTAATCGTACCCAATCAATCCAGAGCTACGCAGCATACAGGACGTAGGGTATTACGCACCTCGCGGCCCGAACCTGTCTAAATCGTGTGCCACGTGTCTCTTTCTTCGAGTTACCGATCTCGGCGAGGCCACATTCATCTACTTCGGGTACTCCCCTTAGTAGGTTGCCGGTCTAAAACACCGACAGCTGGCGCGCCAGGTAGGGGATCTCGCCCGAGATCACATTGCGAACTCGACGACTCCCGTCTACATCAAGCCAACCGTCGCCTTCAACCGCGGCGACACCTTCGTCTTCGGGGCCTGGGTCTGCACTGTTGACGGCGTTGGATCTTTCCAACGCCGCCTCACCATGCCACCCAACCCGGAGACCGGCCTCATGACGCTTCCCGAAGTAGTCACGGGCGAACTCGCCGGCAAGTTTGGCGAAGTTTCGCTTTTCGACCAACACGCCGACTTCGAGCTCGGATCCGCCTCCAACTCGAACTCGACGTCCCCGTGGGCTATCGTATGCGAGCCGGCTACTCAGCCATCGCATGTGGTTTCCCCACCCCGCGAGTGTTCCACGCGTGGCCCCCTCAACCTCAGCAGGGCCCGCACGGAGGCTCCCCCTGCACGCCGGGCCGGCAAGGAGCCCGTACCCGAGTACAACTCGGACTCCGACACCGCCCCCGGCCACGCCTCGGACTCCAACCCCCTCTTCGGCTACTACTTAGACTCCACGTACGAGTTCGACTTCGGGTCAGACCCTAAGGATCCCGAGTCTGAGGACAACTCTACTGAGCAACCCTTATCAGGGCCGGCTTCTAGGCTGGTTATAACATCGACACCCGCCGACAGATTCGTCTACTGGCCAGACTGCAAGCCTGCCGACCTGATAGACGGGAACTCACGCTACGTCGCCTACCTCGACTCGCTTCCCTTCCAGGAGGGAACACCACACGCTCGAGCTGAGGAGTATACTCCAACTGAGGTGGCGAGCTCTGACTCCAGTCTTGGCAACCCCGATCGCCAAGTCTTCATGGCTGCCGGCGACACGCAGGACCTTCAGGGACGACAGAGGACCGGTACCTTGAAGACATCGCCGCAGACGAGCTGTCTGCTGAAGCACCCACGGATGAGACCGACGCCAACATGGACGCTCGACGTGAGCGTAACAGAAAGCGAAACGAACGACGCCGGCGTCTCCGAGACAACCTACCCATCCGCAACCTCGCAGAAGCCCTCGAACAAGTCGAGAGCAGGGTACACACCACCCCGGAGCAATGCCTCATGTCGATCACAGCGATCGCACGCCAAGCCCAGAGGATACGTGCCGGAGAAGTTATCGCCAAGCTCGCAGAAGACGCTTACTTCATGAGAGTCGACAACAGGGTCACCTAGCAGCCCCCCGCCAGGAACCGCGACAACGAAGCTACAAGTCACAGCGCGGACCTCGGCCGTAACCGTACTCGAGCCGAGTTGTCGGCTCAGCCCAACCGTACTCGTGCAAACGCCGGCGGACCCTCACAAGCTGGCAACAGCGACACAGCTGCTGTCGGCGATCGAGAGATCATCCCCCACCGTGACCCTGGCGGCGGAGGTAGCGACGGCGGAAGCTCCAACCACGGCGCCAATAGGAGGGCCGGTGGCGGAGGCGATCGCGGCAGCCGAGGCCACGCGCAAAGCCACGCCTCCGGAGCCTCACAGCGCGGCTACGACGCCCGCCAGAGGAACTACGGCACAAAAAGGCTTCTACATCAAGCGACAACGACAGCTTCCCCGCCTTCTCTGCGCGACTTCGTAACCTCCTCCTCCCAGAGAAATTCATGCCTCTGGGAATCTCCAAGTACGACGCGAAGCAGGATCCCATCCAGTGGCTCAGATGCTACGCCCTCTCCATCGAGAACGCTGGTGGCAACAACGACACCAAGTGCCTCTACTTCCCCTTCTGTGTTGACCAAGCCTCGCTCACATGGCTCGAGTCGCTGGACAAGCACTCGATCGACAAGTGGGACCAGCTGAAGGAGCAGTTCACCACCAACTTCGCGGGCGCTATGGACCGATCGGGTACTCACATGGACCTGGCTATGGTGAAGCAGGAACAGGGCGAGACCCTTCGCAAGTACATGCGGCGCTTCTTCGACAAGCGCGCCACCGTAGTCGACGTCACCGATAAGGAGGTCATCGACCACTTCCAAGACGGTCTCTACCACCGTCGCACCTTCGAAGACTTCGGTCGACGCCGCCCCAGGTCCATCACTCATCTCAAGGATATAATCACCTCCTGGGCGGATGAAGAAGACAAAGCCAACGCCAAGTACGATGCCATCCGTGGCAAGAGCAAACAGAGCACGGGCGGTGGTAGCAGCAACAACGGGAACCAAGGCGGTCGCAACAACAACAACTACTCGGGTCCCAACCGCAAGCGCAAGCCAGACAACACTGTCGCGGCTATCCAACGCCCTGCGAAGGAGAACTCGAAGAAGACCTCTGGCGGCTTCAAAGACTTGCTGAAAGAGAAGTGCCCGTGGCATCTGGATGGCAACCACACCACCGAGCAGTGCTACCAACTCAGGCGAGCACTCAAGGGTACTCCAGAGCCACCGCACCCTCATGACAAGAAGGGCAAGAAGAAGAACGACGACAGCAACGGCGACTTCCAGGAACTCGACAAGACGGTCAACATCCCCTTCGGTGGACTACCCAGCAGACGGGAACAAAAGGCTACCCGTCGAGAAGTCATGAGCATTGAACCAGCGGTTCCGACCCCTCTCAGGTGGTCGGAGGTACCCATTACCTTCTCTCGCATGGATCAATGGACTAGCTTCTCTGAACCGGGGCGGTTCTCTCTCGCCCTGAAGCCGGTGGTCCCGGGCTCCAGGCTCAACAAGGTCCTCATCGACGGTGGAAGCGGGCTCAACGTCCTTTTCACCAAGTCCTTGAAGAAGATGAAGCTCGACATCACCCACATGCTCACCAAGAGCGCCTCACCCTTCTACGGTCTCGTCCCCGGGAATGCGGCTATCCCACTGGGCTCAGTGGTCCTGCCAGTTACCTTTGGGTAATCTCGGGACAACTATCGTACCGAGTACGTCAAGTTCGAAGTCGCGAACTTCGAGACGTCCTACCATGCCATCCTCGGTAGACCGGCTATCACCAAGTTCATGGCGGTACCCCACTACACCTACTTGGTACTCAAGATGCCAAGTCCAGCAGGTGTACTCTCACTGCAACGTGACTTGAAGATCTCGCACGACTGTCGGGCATACTCCCCGGGTACCCATGCAAGGAAGGATGAAGACAGACTCCTACTAGAATTCCCCTATAATCCTACTAGGACTCGTTCCGTGTAATCCTACTAGGACTCCTGCCTTGTAACCGACTAGGAACCCGTCCCCTGGACTATATAAAGAAGGGCCGGGTACCTAGCTGGGCACCTGACCTGACCTAACCTGAACAACCCAACACCAAGCGCAGGGCGCCATACTTGTTCCCCCAAACAGGACGTAGGGTTCGCCACCTTGGCAACCCGAACCTGTATAAATCTTGTATCCCGTGTCCTTGTGCATACCTTCGAGTTCTCGGTCTCCCGATCACAATCCTCACCGCACAATCTACTACCTCGGCCACCCCCTTGGTAGGTTTGCCGGTCTAAAACACCGACAGCTGGCGCGCCAGGTAGGGGTGATCATCACCACCGGGCGAATTCGAAGGACCCTCGTCAACAAGATCAATCTACTCGTTGACTCGCCGAGATCCATTGAAGCAAGTCGCCTTGCTCTTGTCAAAGCGGAATCAATTTTCCTACGCCACGCTTCCGGTTGCTTTGGCACGTCACACGGCTCGTCGCACCGCTCGTCGTCGACTACTCCGCCTCGCGCAGGCTCATCGTCGACAACTCCGCCTCGCGCAGGCTCGTCATTGACTACTTCGCCTCCGCCGTGCGTCCGGGTGCCTCGGCACGTCACGCGGCTCGTCATGCGTCTTGTTGCGCCGCTCGCCGTCGACTACTCCGCCTCGCGCAGGCTCGTCGTCGACTACTTCGCCTCCGCCGTGCATCCGGATGCCTCGGCACATCGCGCGGCTCGTCACATGGCTCGTCGCGCCGCTCGTCGTCGACTACTCCGCCTCGCGCAGGCTCGTCGTCGACTACTCCGCCTCGCGCAGGCTCGTCGTCGACTACTTCGCCTCCGCCGCGCGTCCGGGTGACTCGGCACATCGCGCGGCTCGTCATGCGGCTCATCGTGTCGCTCGTCGTCGACTACTCCACCTCGCGCAGGCTCGTCGTTGACTACTTTGCCTCCGCCGCGCGTCCGGGTGCCTCGGCACATCGCGCGGCTCGTCACGTGGCTCGTCGCGCCGCTCGTCGTCGACTACTCCGCCTCACGCAGGCTCATTGTCGACAACTCCGCCTCGCGCAGGCTCGTCGTCGACTACTTCGCCTCCGCCGCGTGTCGGGTGCCTCGGCACATCGTGCGGCTCATCATGTGGCTGGTCGCGCCGCTCGTCGTCGACTACTCCGCCTCGCGCAGGCTCGTCGTCGACTACTTCGCCTACGGAGCACGTCTGGGTGCCTCGGCACGTCGTGCGGCTCATCACCTGTCGTCGACTAATTCGCCTACGCCGCGCGGCCGGGTGCCTCGGCACATCGCGCTGCTCGTCGCGTGGCTCGCTGCGCCACTCGTCGTCGACTACTCCGCCTCGCGCAGGCTTGTCGTCAACTACTTCGCCTCTGCCGCGCGTCCGGGTGCCTCGGCACGTCGCGCGGCTCGTCGCGTGGCTCGTTGCACCGCTCGTCATCGACTACTTCGCCTACACCGCGCGTCCAGGTTCCTCGGCACGTCGCGCGGCCCGTCATGCGGCTCACCATCGACTACTCCGTGCACAGCGACTTCTTCTTGTGGCCACATTGGCTCTACTTCAGTCACGCCGTGCGTCATGACTACTTGTCTCACGACAACGTTGGCTCTACTTTGAGTACACTGCTCGCGGCCACGACGTCATCTTCCGGTCACATCGCGTCAACCATTCATCTCGACTAGTCGAGAACGGCAGTCACGCCCCCAACAACTAGTCGGAATCAACTCTGAGTAGTCAACTTCAGCAACAACCGTCGCGGCTCCATCGCCGACCGCCATGGCTTCATCAACAGTCTGCCCAGGCAGCAACAGCTAAGTCATTTATTTAAATGATTACTGTTTTCTTTTCTTGGCTTGTTCTCCTCATCATGTAGGACTACTTGTCGACTACTCATTTGTGTACGCTTCTCGACGGGTTTTCACGGGAGCTACACTCTGCTGACTACTCTTGGGGTACATCAATCAAGTCACCACGAGTCTACTTCATCAACTCGGGGGCTATCCCTAGGAGGCAACTTCTAAAGTCCGCTACACGCGGCAATCTAAAGTCGACTTCTAAAGTCGCATTCTAAAGTCCGCTCCGTGTGGCAACTTAAAGTTGACTCTGGTCGTATCTTCACCTGCTTCGGTGGCATACTACGTGTGTAAGATTCGATGGAACCTAGCTATAAGTGGCCCTCGGGTCCTGGCGACGATGGAACCTAGCTGCACGTGGTCTTCACGCTCTGTACCATGGGTCCAAGTACCCTAAGTACTCGCGCTCCGTACCTTGGGTCTGAAATCCATGGCCCAGGTACACAAGTCGACTTTGGTCGCACCTTCAAGCCCGCTCTGGCGGCAATCGTACCTTGGGTTCGAAATCCATGGCTCAGGTAATCAAGCCCACTCCGGTGGCACAAGTCGACGCTAACGGTCGCACCCAAGCCCACTCCGGTGGCACAAGTCGACGCTAATGGTCGCACCCCAGCCCACTCCGGTGGCACAAGTCGACGCTAACAGTTGCACCCAAGCCCACTCCGGTGGCACAAGTCGACGCTAACAGTCGCATCCAAGCCCACTCTGGTGGCACAAGCCAACTTCGGTCGCAATCTTAAGCCCGCTCCGGCGGAAAAACTACTTGTTTTCTCTGATTTTTCATTCGCTTTGGCTTTACGGAAAGTACTTTTCATTTTCACTAGTAGGAATGTGCTAATTCATGACCTTCATCCTTCGTCATTGAAGATGATAAATTGGTCATGCACACAAATCAGTGACGAAGTTGTGACGAAATTGATATCGTCACTGAAGTCGCGTCACATTATGTAATTAGTGACGAATTCTCAATTTTGGTCACAGAAGCGATCGTAATCCATGACCAAATGTGTACTGTCATAGAAGTTCTCCTTCTATGACCATTGCCTTTGGTCATGGCTATGCCTCCATATTCGTCACAACTCTCCGTCTTCCAGGCGCCGTTAACGCTGACGTGGCGTGTGACGTGGTGTGTAACGTGGCGTGTGACGTGGCGTTTGACGTGGCAGTTAGGTGCTTTGTTTTGGTAGGGCCACGTGGACCAATTATAATCGGACACGTGGCTTCAGAACTTTGGTCACAGATTTGATTCACAATCGTCAACAAATGTAGCATAATTTGGTCACACAAAATCTGGATAAACCATGTAAACCATATAATTGCAATTGATATTAGGAAGACCACATAATTCCATGTTTTAAATATAAAGCAGAATTCAACTGATCATATAAAGCAGTGCACAGCACGACCACTAGTTCACATCACACATAAAACTTAGTTCACAGCACTCATAAGAAACAAATACTAAAAAGATGTTTGCCACAAGCAACTTCAGTTTCTGAGATGCCAAAAGAAACCATATCACAGCAGCCCACTTCATGTGGAAGAAGGAGCATAGATCTTCAGTAGGCCCCTGAGGAGCACCTTGTTCTCCTCCATCTCCTTGGTGTTCTTCTCTACCAGCTTCTTGTACTCTTCCAGCTCTTTTTCTTGCCTCTCCATCCTTTCCTCAGCTTCTGCACTTTTCTTCTTGAGCTCGTCAACTTCACCTTGAACAGCAGCCCGTGCTTCAGCCAGAAGTTGTTCCCGAAGCTCGGTTTCATTTGTTGATGTTGACTTGGAAGATGTTGGTGTGTTGAGGCCAATACTCTTTAGGAATAGTTGAGAGCTGGTTTTGGATAGCACAGTGGCCACCGCAGTCACACTGTCTTCTGTTGAATAACCTGCACCTTTAAGGTCCTGGTTCACAGCCTCCATTTCGATCGAAAAAACATGGGAAGAATCCGCTTAGATGGTTTCCTAAGACTGTTATAGAATAAACACAAGACATGGCACAAGATGTTTGTAATTTAAAACCGCATATGATCCGAAAAAAATGCATTGAATAATTCAAACTAATGATCTTACAAGTGCTTCTCTTGCAGTGTCACTGAGGCCATGTTTGGAGCTGGTGTGGCGGTCTTGAAGGCCTCCACCGCATCTAATTCATCGATCATATCTAAGCTGGGTTCTTCTCTTTTTCTCTTCTGCTTCTGTTGCATGCATAAACATTGACAGAAAAGTTGTCTCCAACGAAGTTGAAAGGCAGCTGATTGTATGAAACATACAGGTAATCGAACAAGGAAAGTTACACTTACATAATCATGTAGGTGTGCCTCGTAGCAGCGATTGCCGGTAGTCTGATGATATTTGACCTTACTGCGGTTGTGCTTGTTCGTTTCACATGTCTCCTACAAGAGAAAGTAAATGTGAGATGATATCATAGAGTCAAAATGAGAAGTTTATGTGCAAACTGAATGTGAAAAATAATATATGACAAGATACCCATACCATGTGTTTTGGATCAGTCCACTTAGCAAGTAGTGCTTTCCACTGTAAATCAGTCATGTAAGGAACGAGTGAAGTTGTCGGAACCTCATTTGCAGGTACACCATTGAAGTATTTTGCCTTCGACCTATATCGGCTGGTTTTTGACTGTAGTGCGCATCAGATCAGTACAGGCTTCTTTTGTTGGCTTGTCATCAGTCTTAATGGCCAAGCGCCCCTAGGTATTTTCAACTCCATAGTTAGTTACAGAATTTAGGTGACGCAGTATAAAAGCTTAGATTAGGAATAGCACTTACAGAAAGCTCTCCCTCAAATTTGCTGTAGTAACTTTCGTCTTTCTTGTAATCCTTCCAATGTGGTAGGACAGTCATGCTTTCCCGAATGATGATGCCACCCTCTGATGCAAACTTGGCAGCTTGAACAGGTTCATGCGGCCTTCTTTTGCCTTCTGCAACAACAATAGGCAGTCTCCTTCTCATAGCTTTTGTCATCTTGTCTAGCTGTTTTCCCACGGTTGGTCCCCTCCGGCTCCTTGGTGCTTGGTGTGCTGGAGGCACAAAAAATTTATATCATTTAATGAAATGGTTTACTTTCATTCAAATGAGGTAAATAGATGTACTGTTTACTGAAAAAATGTTACTTGCCTTCAGTTTCGTTATCTGCAGCTGTACTGTCTTGGGCAGCAGGTGCCTTGCCTTCATCTCCACCTGTGCTCCAATGATCATGAAGTCCAAGTGTTGTAAAGCTGTCTGCTATGCCATCATGACCATCTGTTGGTTGTACAATATTGTCGTCATCTGTCTGTGTAGCTTGAAGGCTCTTTGAAGATCCTGTTTTGGTTTGAGCAGGCTGTTCCTCTGCCTGTGGAGCTGCCCTCACTCTCTTGCTGGACCGAGTACCTGGAGGCATGGTGGGTTTTGTTGTCTTCTTCGAAGAAATGATTTTCTTAGAATACTGAAAAAAAGAAAGGGCAAGTGCATTAATAATGAAGCCATCTGATATTTAAATATAGGTTAGAAATGTAGAACATGAATATGAAAGCAGGACCATATATTAGACAACAAACTGAAAACACTTATATGCAATGCAACTATTCCACATGAACTACTAGGGTGATAGAATAATGACCTTAATTTTTTTTGGTTCTGGCAGCTCATCAGATTCGGTGTCATCATCATCCTCACTATCTCCTTGATCATCATTGTCAAGGAGAAACTCTGATGAATCCGAATCCGAATCTTCACTATGTGTTTTTTTACCCCCCTTCTTTGCGGCGAAGTTTCGGGTACAAAATTAGTAAATTCGAGCAGCAAGAGTTGGCGTCCTAGTTCTTGCATCTTCTTGTTATTGTTAGCCACGCGTATATCCCGACTTCTCTCATATTCAGTTGTTGTAGGTTGAACTACTTGCAAGATAGATAAGAACAAGCACAATATGTGTATTAGATAAATAAAATGGAGTTTAATAAGAGGTAAGGGGTAGTATTAGTTGCAGGAAATTAAGATAAGAGGTAGGAGGTAGGGAAGAGTATTGACTGATCTAGTTTTTATTGTGATTTTGAAGGTGGAAATTGAACTGAACTACCCAAATTTCAAAAAGTACATGACACAAGCACATAGACACCAACTCAGTTTCACAAGCACAATCACAACCCAATAGTAAACAAGTCTACAATGCAGGGAAAAAGGTTCATTTATAGAGACATTGTTGCTTTCTCAACCATCCAAACATGCAATATGTTAATTTTCATATATTTGTTTTATCAATGAACTCAAATGTCTGCCATTCTTGGACAGCATCATGAAAAAGATTAGTTGACCATTTAGTTCAAAATTACAGACTTCACTCATCTGCAGACTTCACTAGCACGACAGTGGCAGTCCTAGCGCGGCATCATGGTTACATGCTAGAAATTAATCAAAGCAATAGAATAAAGGAAATTAATCAAAGGCACAAAAAATGGATGTGGCTTTAACCTTCTTTTTCTTCTGAACTCTGCTTGTTCTTTTGCCTCCGTGTAGCCACCATCTAGGTCACCAAATCCTGCGATGAGAGAGAGGGAGGTAATTAGAGCAGGGGGCGGAAGGGATGCAAGAGATCGAGCAGACGACGGAGAAGATCTCCCGCTCAGATGCGGCGAGAGTCGTCGGCAACGACGTTCGCGGGAGTGCCGGTTGCGTTTGGGAGCAGGAGGATCTCGTTGTAGCCGCCGTCGTAGGTACCTGGGCGGCGTCGAGGACGGAGGAGCTCCTGTGCGGTAGCGGTTGTGCCCTGGCGGCGGCTAGGGTTGGAGGAATGGAGCTAGGAGGAGACGGGCGGGGAGGGGACTGGGGAAGTGGGGACGGGGAGGTCTTTGACCGGACCGGGGGAGGGAAACGAAAAATGGTAAAGGCGCGTTGGTTTTCAGTTTTCGGGATTTGGTTTTTTTGGAACTTTTTTTTCGAGATGGCGTCATTTTTCGCGCTTTTTTCACAAGCCCACGACTGAAATGCAGTAGGAAAAAATGCTTGGAATCACTTCACATATTTTCTACAACATGAAGAAGCTAAAAGAAGTGTTGTTGCCAGTTTTCAGATTTTTCTAGGCACCTTAGGGAATTTTTTCCATTTTTTCGTGAGTTAGTCAAGGAATAATCACAATAAATGAAAAACTTGGTCCAACAATTACGCGGATGCACACGGCATTTTTGCACACTTCAACGATCACACCAAAAAAGTTTCACACGATTTGGAGATGGTCGTACTGCACGTGTACTAGACGAATCAGTTTCTCTCACGAAGTGTTATGGACAAGTCAAAGAGAGCAATGTCTGTTGAGCATATGCATGACAAACTTTTTTGGAATCACTTCACAAATTTTCTACAACATGAAGAAGCTAAAAGAAGTGTTGTTGGCGGTTTTCGGATTTTTCTAGGCACCTTAGGTAATTTTTCCATTTTTTCGTGAGTTAATCAAGAAAGAATCACAATAAATGAAAAACTTGGTCCAAAAATTACGAGGATGCACACGGCATTTTTGCACACTTCAACGATCACACCAAAAAAGTTTCACACGATTTGGAGATGGTCGTACTGCACGTGTACTAGACGAATCAGTTTCTCTCACGAAGTGTTATGGACAAGTCAAAGAGAGCAATGTCTGTTGAGCATATGCATGACAAACTTTTTTGGAATCACTTCACATATTTTCTACAACATGAAGAAGCTAAAAGAAGTGTTGTTGGCAGTTTTCAGATTTTTCTAGGCACCTTAGGGAATTTTTCCATTTTTCGTGAGTTAATCAAGAAATAATCACAATAAATGAAAAACTTGGTCCAAAAATTACGCGGATGCACACGGCATTTTTGCACACTTCAACGATCACACCAAAAAAGTTTCGCCCGATTTGGAGATGGTCGTACTGCACGTGTACTAGACGAATCAGTTTCTCTCACGAAGTATTATGGACAAGTCAAAGAGAGCAATGTCTGTTGAGCATATGCATGACAAACTTTTTTGGAATCACTTCACATATTTTCTACAACATGAAGAAGCTAAAAGAAGTGTTGTTGCTAGTTTTCAGATTTTTCTAGGCACCTTAGGGAATTTTTTCCATTTTTTCGTGAGTTAATCAAGGAATAAACACAGTAAATGAAAAACTTGGTCCAAAAATTACGCGGATGCACACGGCATTTTTGCACACTTCAACGATCACACCAAAAAAGTGTCACACGATTTGGAGATGGTCGTACTGCACGTGTACTAGACGAATCAGTTTCTCTCACGAAGTGTTATGGACAAGTCAAAGAGAGCAATGTCTGTTGAGCATATGCATGACAAACTTTTTTGGAATCCCTTCACATATTTTCTACAACATGAAGAAGCTAAAAGAAGTGTTGTTGGCAGTTTTCAGATTTTTCTAGGAACCTTAGGGAATTTTTTCCATTTTTTCGTGAGTTAATCAAGAAATAATCACAATAAATGAAAAACTTGGTCCAAAAATTACGCGGATGCACACGGCATTTTTGCACACTTCAACGATCACAGCAAAAAAGTTTCACCCGATTTGGAGATGGTCGTACTGCACGTGTACTAGACGAATCAGTTTCTCTCACGAAGTGTTATGGACAAGTCAAAGAGAGCAATGTCTGTTGAGCATATGCATGACAAACTTTTTTGGAATCACTTCACAAATTTTCTACAACATGAAGAAGCTAAAAGAAGTGTTGTTGGCAGTTTTCAGATTTTTCTAGGCACCTTAGGTAATTTTTCCATTTTTTCGTGAGTTAATCAAGAAAGAATCACAATAAATGAAAAACTTGGTCCAAAAATTACGAGGATGCACACGGCATTTTTGCACACTTCAACGATCACACCAAAAAAGTTTCACACGATTTGGAGATGGTCGTACTGCACGTGTACTAGACGAATCGGTTCTCTCACGAAGTGTTATGGACAAGTCAAAGAGAGCAATGTCCGTTGAGCATATGCATGACAAACTTTTTTGGAATCACTTCACATATTTTCTACAACATGAAGAAGCTAAAAGAAGTGTTGTTGGCGGTTTTCGGATTTTTCTAGGCACCTTAGGGAATTTTTCCATTTTTTCGTGAGTTAATCAAGAAATAATCACAATAAATGAAAAACTTGGTCCAAAAATTACGCGGATGCACACGGCATTTTTGCACACTTCAACGATCACACCAAAAAAGTTTCACACGATTTGGAGATGGTCGTACTGCACGTGTACTAGACGAATCAGTTTCTCTCACGAAGTGTTATGGACAAGTCAAAGAGAGCAATGTCTGTTGAGCATATGCATGACAAACTTTTTTGGAATCACTTCACATATTTTCTACAACATGAAGAAGCTAAAAGAAGTGTTGTTGCTAGTTTTCAGATTTTTCTAGGCACCTTAGGGAATTTTTTCCATTTTTTCGTGAGTTAATCAAGGAATAAACACAGTAAATGAAAAACTTGGTCCAAAAATTACGCGGATGCACACGGCATTTTTGCACACTTCAACGATCACACCAAAAAAGTTTCACACGATTTGGAGATGGTCGTACTGCACGTGTACTAGACGAATCAGTTTCTCTCACGAAGTGTTATGGACAAGTCAAAGAGAGCAATGTCTGTTGAGCATATGCATGACAAACTTTTTTGGAATCACTTCACATATTTTCTACAACATGAAGAAGCTAAAAGAAGTGTTGTTGGCAGTTTTCAGATTTTTCTAGGCACCTTAGGTAATTTTTCCATTTTTTCGTGAGTTAATCAAGAAAGAATCACAATAAATGAAAAACTTTGTCCAAAAATTACGCGGATGCACACGACATTTTTGCACACTTCAACGATCACACCAAAAAAGTTTCACACGATTTGGAGATGGTCGTACTGCACGTGTACTAGACGAATCAGTTTCTCTCACGAAGTGTTATGGACAAGTCAAAGAGAGCAATGTCTGTTGAGCATATGCATGACAAACTTTTTTGGAATCACTTCACATATTTTCTACAACATGAAGAAGCTAAAAGAAGTGTTGTTGGCAGTTTTCAGATTTTTCTAGGAACCTTAGGGAATTTTTTCCATTTTTTCGTGAGTTAATCAAGAAATAATCACAATAAATGAAAAACTTGGTCCAAAAATTACGCGGATGCACATGGCATTTTTGCACACTTCAACGATCACAGCAAAAAAGTTTCACCCGATTTGGAGATGGTCGTACTGCACGTGTACTAGACGAATCAGTTTCTCTCACGAAGTGTTATGGACAAGTCAAAGAGAGCAATGTCTGTTGAGCATATGCATGACAAACTTTTTTGGAATCCCTTCACATATTTTCTACAACATGAAGAAGCTAAAAGAAGTGTTGTTGGCGCGTTTTCGATTTTTCTAGGCACCTTAGGGAATTTTTCCATTTTTTCGTGAGTTAATCAAGAAATAATCACAATAAATGAAAAACTTGGTCCAAAAATTACGCGGATGCACACGGCATTTTTGCACACTTCAACGATCACACCAAAAAAGTTTCACACGATTTGGAGATGGTCGTCTTGCACGTGTACTAGACGAATCAGTTTCTCTCACGAAGTGTTATGGACAAGTCAAAGAGAGCAATGTCTGTTGAGCATATGCATGACAAACTTTTTTGGAATCACTTCACATATTTTCTACAACATGAAGAAGCTAAAAGAAGTGTTGTTGGCAGTTTTCAGATTTTTCTAGGCACCTTAGGGAATTTTTCCCATTTTTTCGTGTTAATCAAGAAATAATCACAATAAATGAAAAACTTGGTCCAAAAATTACGCGGATGCACACGACATTTTTGCACACTTCAACGATCACACCAAAAAAGTTTCACACGATTTGGAGATGGTCGTACTACACGTGTACTAGACGAATCAGTTTCTCTCACGAAGTGTTATGGACAAGTCAAAGAGAGCAATGTCTGTTGAGCATATGTATGACAAACTTTTTTGGAATCACTTCACATATTTTCTACAACATGAAGAAGCTAAAAGAAGTGTCAAATAACCGAGGAGACATACATGTATACATGTATTTGTGAATACATTAAAAATAAGGGAACAAAAAAAACTAAACAACCCAAGAAAAAAAAGGTACCTAAGAAAGTGCGGTTCGAACCCAGCAGCAGTATCACAACTCCGTGGGTACTACCATTGCGCTATAGGAGGATAGTCGACGGTAGTCCATTTTATTACTACTTATCATCTTGAACTCCATCTTGTGAATACAAAACGACACGCCGCAGTCAGACGCATCCTCTTTTCCCCATCTCATTCCGCCGCATCCTCTCAAGCCTCTTTTCCCCATCTCATTCCGCCGCATCCTCTCAAGGTTGACCTCGCCCCCCACTTTCCGCCGCCACCACATCCGCCGGCGGCGACGCCGCAGCCCCTTCGGACGCCACCACTCCCCCCCCCCGCCAAAGACGCCGGAGCCGCCGCGACATGGCAAAGGGCCGCCCGCGATCCCGCAACAGCGGGTTTGTCCGCAAGGCGGCCAAGGTGAAGGGTGCCAAGTACACGAAGTCCAAGCTCCCCGCCGCCGTCCCCATCTACCTGGAGGTGAGTTAGGGTTTCCTTACTATGGATTGGAATAGGTGTTTGGAACTGGAGAATGGTTATTGGTTGTGGTGAGTTTAGGGATTTGGTAATTGGTACTGCAGTAGAATTTTAGCTTGCTTGTGAAATTGTTAATAAGAAATTAAGATGGCAGTGATTTCGTCTCTGTCGTAGCTGTGAAATTTTAGGCCGGTTTCCCATTCTTGGAATCTGTTAGCTTCTTGTGGTTAGCATCAACTAAGTGAAGCCACCTATCTTGCCTAAACCTGATCCCAAAGGGGATAATTATATTAGATTATGCAGATGACACTATTACTTTCCTTAAAATGACATGGCGGAGCTAGAAACAAGAAGCTGCTATATGTATAAATGGTTGTGATGAATTGGAATCACTTCACATATTTCCTACAATATGTAGAAATATTGAACTGCCAAACAGCCCTAATAGATTACATGTGATAGACTGGGAACCATTGAAATAAAAAATTAGGAAAACTAGAAAGCTGGGAGGGCAATTGATCGTGGTTGAATCTCTACACAGATAGCATGCATTACTAATCCTGTTACTGAATGCGTTGCCCTCATATTACAGATTGCCATGCAGAACATGAGGAAGATGGAGAACGAAGGTTGATGAAGCATGTGAACGACATCGCTGACCAGTTCGACAGCAAGTTGGACTCCAAAGTCTATGAAGTGGGTTATGAGATGCGAAAGAAATGGCCGTTCGCAAGAACATTTGGAGCCGCAAGTCCAAGAGAACAAAGACTCGAAGGAGCGCCTAGGCAGCCGGAATACATAGTGTTCAAAATCGCTATCGCAGTTGAAGAAGATCCGAAAAAGAAGGAAACCGAGATTGCACAAATTGAAGGATGACCCGGAGAAACTTAAGGCCAAGAAATAGGACTTCGCTAGAGCATTACAGAGCACCTGCAATGTCTTTTGTTTGGTTTTGTGAATGTAACTGCATATGAGGTGCTGTAATGTACTCTTTTAGGTTATGGTTATGCATGTATAAAGTTAGGTCTGGAATGTCGGATGTCGGTACTTTAGTCGAACTATTACTAGGATGTAAGAACCAAATATCAGTATCTAATGGAACGGACCTGTGTTCCAAATTGCTGCCTTGTGTTGGTTTCATGTGTTGGTTGTGGTGGAGCTGTTCATACCTAACAGTGTACTGCACTATCAGTCTAGTCAGTGTAGTGCCATGCTGAATTTCTGTTTATTCATTAACAGAAATAAATACCAAATACACTAGGGCAAACTCTTGAATTGTTGCCCGATTCTTTTGTAAAATAAATACTAAACTGCCTTAAATAGTTGTCATCGCCACAAAATAAACTCAACGATCATCATCTTCGTCATCTCGTGGACATGACATCATTGTTGTCATCGCCACCATCACAACAATATTGCAGCAATGTATCATCCTCGTCCTCGTCCTCGTCCTCATCCTCTTCAAGATTACTAGAAGCTTCCTTCTTGTTTCTTATAAGTTCCTGTAAATTGCCTTGAATTATTGTTGCTTCTCCACCAGCGACATTGGGCATAACCTCATTGTCGTCACCGTCTTCCACTACATGCTCAGTTTCAGAACAGTACTCATCCTGATGCACTTCATGACTGCCCTGTTCTGTTTCAGCCACATCATAGATATTCCTATGTTCAAATTTACGTACCACTCGAAATCGACCATTGTGGAGTTGTGTCTTGCGGGTAAAGTATTTTTTTTGCTTGCCGAGCCAAGATGAAAGGATCGGTCTTGTACCAAAATGACTTCACATTGATGGATTTGAAATGTTTGTCATCTCGAAGGCCCACAGCCTTGCCTTCTTGGTTGTACCAATCGCATCGAAATATAACCACCGTCCGTCGAACATCATAATTTGAGGGGTATAGCAACTCAATAACCTCTTTAAGGACACCATAGAAATCTATGGGTTTCATATCATGTGTACCTTCAGTCATTACACCACTATTTTGTGTCTGCATGAACTTTTCACGATCGACTGTGCTATACCGCACTCCATTAATCTTGCAACCTGCACCAATCTTAACTCGCCGAACTGGACCACAGGAGAGTGCCCACAGTCCTTCACTAACCGATCCTGGATTCTCGCTGCGCTTCTTCTCAATCTGTAGCAACAAAATTACTCATGTCACCATTTACATATGGATAATAATGCAATTACTATTCCTACGGCCAAAATGCTAAGTGACTTACATTTGACTTAAACCATTTTGCAAATCCCTTTTCAACCATTGCATTTACTTCATTTAGACGTGCACCTTGTTGCAGTAGCTCATCCTCGTACAACCTATAGTAAAAATGAAATCGTTAGAATAAATTCCGATTTTTCAAAAAACAACAGAAATTAAAACACAAGAATAGTTACTTCCTATATTCATCTGCTTCTTCAGCATTGTGTAGCACATACCAAATTAACTTATTCATGACAACATCTTCAATGTACTCGGTCCTATTCGCTCCAACAAGAGTACCACCATGCTTAAAAACAGATATGTCATCGAGCAGTGGCAGCTCTGTACCACTATCGTCGTCCTGGTTAAATTTAGTGTCCACATCCTCCATGTACCTAGAACAAAAGGTTAAGGTGTCACTTGCCATATATGCCTCAGCAATTGATCCTTCAGGCCTAGCCCTGTTCCTCACAAAATTCTTCAAAGTGCCTAGCCGCCTTTCTATTGGGTACATCCATCCATACTGAACAGGTCCTCTAAGCAGTGCCTCATCAGGAAGGTGGACACACAAGTGCACCATGACATCAAAGAAGGCAGGAGGAAATATTTTCTCAAGCTTACATAGTATCAATGGAATTTCGTCTTTCAGCCGTTTCACAACATCAGTCCTTATATTTCTACTACATAATTCCCTGAAGAAGGTCCCCAACTATGCAATTGCCTCATATACATCCTTCCTCACTAGTCCTCTAAGGCCAGCGGGTATGATTCTTTGCAGGAGTATGTGGCAAGAATGTGTCTTCAGCTTTCCAACGATCCTTGAACCATCATCACTTATGTATCTTCCTAGATTAGCCGCATATCCATCAGGAAACTTGATACCTTTGAGAAACTTGCGGAACTCGATTTTCTCGATCCTTTCCCAACACGTATGGAGCCGCCGGTGCCCTGCAGACCGAGTTACCATCCTCCCCGCAAGTGCGGTTCTTGTCTAATGCCCATATCATACAAATCCAACCTAGCTTTTAGTGTGTCCTTCGACTTGCCTTGTATATTGAGTAAAGTGCCAAGAATATTTTCACAAACATTCTTCTCTATGTGCATGACATCTAGATTATGTGGAAGCTTCAAATTTTTCCAATATGGCAACCTCCACAACACACTTTTGCGAGTATAAATCTTTGGACCGTCACTCCGCTTCCTTTTATTTCCAGTCATGTCGTCGCTTTACCCGGCCTCACATCTTTCACCTTGTCTAGCTCCCGTTCGACCTCCTCCACAGTAAACTTGCCAGGCTGAACGTTTCTTTCACGCTGACCATCAAAAGCCAAGCAAGTCCGCCATTTATGTGACAAAGGAAGGTAACGACGATGTCCAATGTAGCATAACTTGCCCCTTATACGCCGAGACAATGGATCCTTGTCGCAATGAATACATGCATAATACCCTTTTGTTGTTCGCCCGGATAACGTGCTAAGTCTTTGGATAATCATGTATACACCAAAGCACGAAGAAGACGAAGCTTGAACTTCGTACCCGTACATGTGTCTAACGTCCATACACCCCGCCAAAGATCGAGCAGCTTCTTCGATTAGGGGTTCAAGGAACACATCAAAATCCTTTCTGGAGCATTTGGACTCGGGATGAGTAAAGACATAAAGCAGTTTTCTGGATTCACACATTCCCATGGTGGGAGATTCAGTGTGTCGAAGCAATGGCCACATACTTGTCCGTGAACTCATGTTGCCAAAAGGATTGAATCCGTCGGTAGCTAAGGCAAGCCTCAGGTTCCTCGGATCACCTGCAAAAGATGGTTCCCTCTTATCAAAGTCCTTCCATGCTTCCCCATCAGCTGGATGGCTCATTACACCCTCGACTGGCTTCCTCACTTTCTTGTGCCATTGAGTTTCCTCAGAAGTTCGCTTTGATGCATAAATTCTCTTCAACCTTGGCAAGAGTGGAAAATGCCTCAATACCTTGTGTGGAATCTGCTTTGTCACAGTTTCGTCTTTCCATCGTGACTCCTTGCAGACTGGGCACGCATTCAACTTTGCATACTTGGTTGTTTTCGAATCCCGAAACAACACACAATTGTTCTTGCACACATGGATGTTCTCAAATGCAAGCCCCAATTCTTTAAGATAATTCTTGGCCTCGTCATATGATCTTGGCAACTCACTCTCCGGTGTCCATCCGATATCGCTTTATCATTGCGGTGAACCCTTTATTGGAGATTCGATAACGGGACTTCATATACAACATCCTCACCATAAAAGAAAATTTTGAATGTTTCGAACCCGGCCGAGCTTCTTCTTCGCATCTTTCGAACTCGTTGCAAATGTTGGTATTTCTCCATCGGCCTCTGCCGTTGCAAACGATCTCCTATCATCTCTCGGTACTCCATGATCCTCATCGTAACCATCTTCGTTCGCATCCACATGTATCCCAAACTCATTATCATGCCCTTCTACCTCCTCATCTAAACCCTCATCAATTTCAACATCTGCAGCCTCCCCATGATGAGTCCACCCGGTATATGTAGGTGAAATTCCATAAATGTGCGGATGAGTTTCTACTTGATTCGATGCATCAACCTTCGATTATGACAATTAATGCACGGACAGCGAATGTGTTCGTCTTCACGGTACCTTTCACTAACAAATTTCATAAAATCTTCAACTCCCTTGACATAAACAGTTGTGAATTGTTTCCCAAAAACCCAACTTCTATCCATCTATTTAGACAAAAAAATTATGAACTAACTAACTGTGATTAAACTAAATAAATTACTAATGCATATAATAACCAAACTTCAAACACATAAAAAACCATCAAACCTTCAAGTGCCGCTATTCTGTCCACGCACAGCCGCTGTTCTGTCCACGGCCAAACCTTCTCTGCCCTCGCTAGCGTGCGTTGCACTGCTGCCCGTGCGTAGGCGACAATCGCTAGCGATCCTCTCAAGCCTCGATCAGGTCGTGCACGCCATCAAGGCCACTAAATAAAAATTATGAACTAACTGTGATTAAACAAATCAAAATACTAATGCATATTTTAACCAAAATACATACCTTCTCTTCCTACACGATGAACGCCTGCGAACCTCCTCGAAACATCAATCAGGTCGCGACGCACAAGTCGTCCACGCTCTCGATCAGGTGGACGAGCACGTCCACGTCCGCCCTTGATCAGGTTCACGCACGTCCACTTCCAGTATGATGCCGAGACCAGGTTCACGCACGCCCGCCCTGGATCACGTCGACGCCATGGATTCTGTACGATGGCGAGAACAGGATGTTGCGCCACCAAAGGATGGTGCGCCGCGAGAAAAGGATCCTAAGTCGCGGCGTATTGCGTCGACTCCCTGCGCAGCCAGCCTTGGTCGATGGACACCGACCTCTGATCCATTAAGTTTAGGGCGGGCCCAACGTTATAATTATCAAGTTTAATGTGTATATATATATATTAACCTGCACCGTTCCTTCTAAAACGGTGTACTAGTCTAGTGGTAACTCTGGTTTATGAGTTGTGTTAGGTCACAAGATCGAATCCATGCGGTTCCATATTTTATTTTACAAATATTTAACGCCAAACGATGCAGCACATGGGAATCACAATCTACGACGATTATCTTGTGTTGTTCTGTGACGTTCATATCATTTTCGTCACAAAATATAAAGCCAAATTTTGGTCACTTGCAACTTATGACGAAGATAAACATTTGGTCATAGAATGTTATCATTCCATGACCAAATTGTCCAGCGTCACTAGAAAAAGGTCACAGAAGATCATTTTTCTACTAGTGTTTTTGCATCTTAAGTCCACCGCGCATGGCACAAAGTCGACTATTGTAGTCGCATCTAAAAGTCCGCTCCGCGCGACATCCTTAAGTCGACTTCTAAAGCCGCATATCAAAGTCCGCTGTGTGTGGCAACTAAAGTCGACTTTGGTTTTTAAGTCGCATCTCAAAGTTCGCTCCGCGCGGCACAAAGTCGACTTCGGTTTTCAAGTCGCATTCTAAAGTCCGCTCTGCCGGCATCTAAAGTCGACTTCTGTCGAATCTAAAGTCCGCTCTAACGGCACGACTACTACTCATGCTCCACGGCTAGATGCCAAATTACTACTCGGAATCTCTCCAGCTCGGTGGCTGCACTCAACATACTACTCGAGGATAACTTTAGCATGCTTCGCTCGCTCTCAAGCTCGGGGGCTCCGTACCAACAACTACTCGACGTGGCTCATATGGCTCTCTTATCTTGGGGGCTACACGCTGCAAGAGTACTCGGATGATGGCTTTCGCGAACACTGAAGACCCTTGGATTGGTTACCTAATCATTTCAAGGCTCGGGGGCTACTATGCTACACCCATCGTTCAATTTTTTCAAGACAAGATTCAGAATCAAGATTGACCCTCAGCTAGAGTCTGCAACTCAACCTAAGGCTCAGGGGCTACTCCATATGGAGTGTGATTTTGCAATCGCACTTCCATATAATCTCGACTGCAAGACTGATGAGCTGGACCACCTTCCAGCCTCGTGCCAGTTCAAGTACTATTGAAGACTTCTCCAAGCAGTACTCGAGGACGCTCAAGAACTACTCGCAGAGGCTTCAAGACTACTCGAACTACTACACTCGACTACAATGTGCTCGGGGGCTTGTCGGGCATACTCCCCGGGTACCCATGCAAGGAAGGATGAAGACGGACTCCTACTAGAATTCCCCTGTAATCCTACTAGGACTCGTTCCGTGTAATCCTACTAGGACTCCTGCCTTGTAACCGACTAGGAACCCGCCCCCTGGACTATATAAAGGAGGGCCGGGTACCTAGCCGGGCACCTGACCTGACCTAACCTGAACAACCCAACACCAAGCGCAGGGCGCCATACTTGTTCCCCCAAATAGGACGTAGGTTTCGCCACCTTGGCAGCCCAAACCTGTATAAATCTTGTGTCCCGTGTCCTTGCGCATACCTTCGAGTTCTCGGTCTCCCGATCACGATCCTCACCGCACAATCTACTACCTCGGGCACCCCCTTGGTAGGTTTGCCGGTCTAAAACACCGACAACGACTGCGACACGGAAGCTGTGGAGATTGCCTCCACAAATCAAGTACCCAATGCAATGATGGAAATCTGCGCTGCGTCGAAGAAGCTTGCCCCAAGTGAACTCGACATCCCAGAGAAGTCGGACAAAGCTAACAAGCCTCAGCCAGCTGAGGAGGTTCTGGTCAAAACAATCGACCTTGGGACAGGCGACAGCAGCAAGACCACCACCATCGGGGCGGGTCTCGACCCCAAATAGGAAGACACGCTCATCAACTTCCTCTAGGATAACCACGACATCTTCGCGTGGAAGCCAGCGGACATGCCAGGGGTGCCCAGGGAGTTGATTGAGCATTCCCTCAACGTCGATCCTAAAGCTACCCCGGAGCGACAACACCTCTGCCGCTTCGCCGACGACAGACGGGACGCCATCAAGAAGGAACTCGCCAAACTACTCGTGGCTGGCTTCATCAAAGAAGTCTTCCATCCTGAGTGGCTCGCCAACCCCGTCCTCGTCCGCAAGAAGAACTCGAACGAGTGGAGGATGTTCGTCGACTACACCGACCTCAACAAGCACTGCCCCAAGGACCCCTTCGGGTTGCCGCGGATTGACCAAGTCATCGACTCCACGGCGGGCTGCGACCTGCTCTGCTTCCTCAACTGCTACTCTGGGTACCACCAGATCGCGATCAAGGAAGAAGACCAAGAGAAGACCGCGTTCATCACCCCGTTTGGCGCGTACTGCTACACGACCATGTCCTTTGGGTTGAAAAACGCCGACGCTACATATCAACGAGCTATCCAGGCATGCTTCAAGAGGCAACTCAACAAGAACGCCGAAGCCTACGTGGATGACGTGGTCGTCAAGACTAGTGTTGACGGTGAATTTCTGTCAACCTAGAGTACTTGTTATACATTGGTTTCGATTATGATTTGCAACTAACCCGCCACCAGGCATACTAATGATATAACAAGTTCACACTTGCATGTCGATTTTGGAGTTTGTTGTTTACGCAGGAAATCTACGCTAATGAGGAGACTTTCGGGATAAGTTCACCAAGAACTTTGGAAGAAGATCATGAAGCCCGACAAGAGTCAAGACACGCGATGAACATGACCCCAAATGACCCGAGGACCGAAGCGTCAACGTGCAAGTCTTCAGGGACTCAATCAGAAAACAGCGAAGCTTGCATAGCAAGGATTCAAGCCTTAACCGTGAAGGAAACGACCTCAAAGGCCCACATGCAAGTGCACACAAATAAGGGATCACGCGAGAAGCAACCGAGGAGGAAACCGGGGCCGAACCGGGGCGAAATGGGCCTGGGCCAGCCGGCCTGGGCCGACCGGCCCAGCCCATTCCAGGGTCGGTTCGGTGCCCCCTTTGCCCTAGGTGTTTGTCTATTTATTGCCTCCGCCGCCGTCGGCCGCCACATCGAACAAATCATCCTACCGACGCCAATCACCAGAAAACCGCTGCCGCAAGATGAGGGAGAGAGTTAGATGAGCTCGTCGCTATGCATGCAAGCGGGGCGGTTGGCGGCTGCCCGCCCGCGTCCGCGCAAGCCGCAAAATCTGTCGCGGTCCTACGCGGCGGTCCGCATAACGCCGCTTGCGATTCGCGGGTGCATGCGGCAGCCCACTTATATGCCGCATGTGTACCAAGTCGTCTCATTCGCATGTACGTTACCAAGTCGTCTTCGTCCGCATGTACGTGACTTCGTGGTTCTAAAAAAAATCATACGTCGCCTCATTGCGGACGGCGGATACCGCGAGAAGCAGAGCTCGCAAAAATAAGCTTGCTTGTATATTGAAGTACAAACATTTGTTAAAAGAAAGTACAAACATGCAAGTCATCTTGAGACTTGACAATACCCTAAAATTCAGAATGAATTAATAAAATTATAAAAAATGATAAGAACATTTCTACACATATACATGTAATTATATCAATAACTTCAAAAGAACAGGAATAATCTTTCGCAAACTTGGTATGGTCATGCTTGCGAAACTTGATATGTAGCCAAAACAGAGTGGCACTTGATATGGTCATGCTTGCCAAACTTGGACGTGAAGGATTCAACTGCCAAAAACAAAAGGTATACTGAAATTATTTTCATGACTGTCAGCAAAACAAAAGGACAGATCAAGACTTGTTGGATCAAACATGAGCATCGTCATCTGCTGATGAAGCCCAAAAATATGTAGCTGACTGAATGTAAGAAAAGGCAATGTCAGTTCAGAACCATATATGACTAATCTGATTGGATTATAGAGATGTAAGTATTGCATCTTAAGACACGCAAAATTCCTAGTTGTACTGATATACATTGATGCAGTACATGTCCTTCAATGCGCAGTACAGTCAAAGAATGGCAATCCAAGAACTTAGAAGGACGTATCAATAAACATGTAGTACAGATCGTAGCATTACAATTTACAACTTTAGAAGAACATATTGGAGATGTCAAAACAACTTGCTACTGTATAAAGCACGCTGCATATTGTCCCACATACTTAGAATTTTAGACTTCTAAAAGGTAACAATTATATATTGCAGCAATTTCACCACCTAACCAAGTTTTAGAAATGGCATCGAACGCAGTACTGACATCTTGTGAATGACAAAAACCAATGCAGTACTGTGCAGGGACCTAATTCATCATTAAAAAGTACTAGTATCAGAGATAGACTAAGGCCCAAAATTCTTTTCACAATAATACTCAGGACAAATCGGGGTTGGTTACCGAGGTATATCATTCAGTCATCAGTTTATGCAAGCAGTTCAAAATATTTTTTGAAACAAATAGCAGTGAAAGTGAAACTGCAACTAATAAAGCAGAACTGCATAGGTTGAGCTATCATACGGCCCCCAAGGTGCCAATTGCAATGAAAACTGAACAAACTATGACATGCATTTCAGAAATTAGTGTATCATGTACTAAAGAATATCAGCACCAAATAGGTAGAACGCAATCAATCAGTAGTAGTAGAACACACATGCCAGAGAAAAAATAGAGCAAATTCATGAGATTAATCAGAAAAGGGACACGAAAATCAATTTAGATGATATTAGTCACGAGATTGGTATATCAAGTTAATCTAAACATGTCTAGATGAGCCGTCGGCTGCATCAAGATGGTGTCACTGTTTTGCATGCTTTTTATTGTTCTCACATTTCAACACACACTACTACCGTATCATTGTTTATGAGTACTTGCAAGCAAGAATACACTGTAGTTAAATTGCATACGCAGTTTGGCATCAAATCATCAAACATGTCGAGAAGGAACTAACAAAGATTCGGAGGGGACGCATAGCCTGGAACGGACATTCAGAGATACACCTCCCGAGCTTAATTCCCACCTACAAACACAATGAATCAAAAATTCGGTAGGTGAATCATCTAGACCAGAAGAAGGAACGAAGATTTCACACGCGTACACCATCGCCGCTGCCTGTACCACATGTTCCTTGCTGTTCTTGCTGATGAAGTTGGGGAACTGGGTGGCGAAAGGGGAGAAGACTAGCAAGAAGGCAGCTTGAAGAGCACCAGATCCGGCGGCGGCGTGTAGGACGACGACACCATGAAGCACGCGAGGATGGTGGCGCGGCGGTGCCCGATCCCCTTTCTCCTGATCTAGGCGAGTCCGAAGAACTCCGGATCCATTCTCTCTGTTTTTTTTTCGGGCTCACGGCGCCGCCGGGCCCCGCCGGCTGGCCCGCATACGCCGCTTCCCTTCGCGGGCTCGAGTTCGGCTGTCCGACGGGTTTGCGGTGCGGGTTTGCCCAACAGGTTCGCGGCAAAACCCGCCCCGCTTGGATCCATACTAGTCGCAAGGATCAACGCCGGCGGAGAGAAGGAAGCAAGAGGAGGACTCCAAGCTGCTGGCCTAGGGGTGTTCCCAAGCTCCATCGCCGTCATCTTCATCGACGACGTTCTCCGGAGTCTCCATCACCCCTATGTGCTTCAATCCGTGTAATATGATGGGGTAATGTCTCCGTTCATCCCTAGGATTAGATGAATACATGCTATGTGATCGCTACTTGATTCGTGGTTTCAATCTATTGTTTTCATGTTGATGATGCTTTGATGGTTAAGGTAGGCCACCGTGTTTTTCGGGCGTATGATATCCGCTACTCCCATAGATTCCATCAACATACCGTGTCCATCATAGGTCTAGTCATGAATACCTTCGCGTAGTGACAGTACGAGAGGAGGGAAAGGGCGAAACCGTGGTCACAACCCCCGGTATATTGGTTTACCACTTTCGTGTAGTAGATGCATACCATGTTATCCTAGATCCTAGGGAGGGAACGCTTATCTTTCTTACTCACTCTCTTGTGTTCACCCCTTTATCATCTAGTTTAACACTATATTTGTTTGATCAACTTAACTTAGATTAACTTAGGTCAGATTGTCTTTACTTTTAGTTTAATACTCTCTTTAAAGCTTTCCTTAGTCAACTAGATTAGTACTTGGTTAAGCGCTAGTAATCCCCTTGCTCCGCGGATTGACAAGAACCTTGGGAATCCCATGGTGAAAAAGGTGTAGGTCCGTACGCTTGCGGATCGTAGGTGGATACGAGTTTTATCCGTCAACAAGCCCCTTTTTCTGGCGCCGTTGCCGGGGAGCAAGCCAGTTTGCTACGTTTAATCTAGTATTGATTTTGTTGATTACTAACACCTAACCCTTATTTTCTAAAAAAAGAATTTTTTTTGTTTTTCTTTCTACTTTTCTTGTGCCTAGATGGATTTGTTCACCTCACCATTGGAAGACGAAGAGATGTCGCTAAGGGAGCTAGCAATGCCGTCAATGGAAGACATTGAGATACAAAAAATCAGATTTGATGCTTGCTACAACCCACTACGAAGTGAAGCCTGGAATCATCAAGTTAGTGGCGACAAAACCATTTAGAGCATTGGAGGATGACAACCCATATAGACACATTAAGGAATTCATGATGATATGTAACACGGTGCAACAAAAAGGAGTTCCGGACGCTTGGTTCAAGTGGAATCTTTTTGCGTTCTCTCTCGAAGATGAAGCGGGAAGATGGTACACACTTGCGTCCGTTGAAGCAAAAGGAAATTGGGATGAGCTATTGAAGAAGTTTCTTTTGAAGTTCTTTCCCATAAGCAAGGTCCAAGACTTAAGGAGACAAGTGCTCAATTTCAAGCAAGGAGAGGATGAAGGAATCGATGAAGCATGGGACCGTTTTAATGAACTACTTGAGCGAGGCCCGAACTTGGGATTTTACGGTGACTTGATGTTGCATACCTTTTATTTTTCACTAACCCCTAACTCATCTCGTTTTGTAAGCATGTGTGCAGGCGGTGATATAATGGATAAAACAATTAGTGAAGCCACACAAATCTTACAAAGGATAAGCAATGGACAAAGAACACTACGAGATTGGCAAAGATGTTGGCGAGAGGAGCAAAATGACAAAAGCAAGCCCAAGGTGCTTGTTGAAATTTCTGAAAAAGATGAACCGAAGGTCAAGGAAGATGAACCGACCATACAAGAAAGTGAAGATCCACTTCCCAAGGTAAGAGAGGTCATTTCGGATGTTAAAAATGTTGAAACTAACATGAATGTAGGCCGAAGTATGTGGAATGCTAGACCATTGGCGGAGTTCATTCAATCCGGTTGGGTTCAAGTTGATTTCGCCCCACTAATTAACTACCGAAGGAAGGAGGAACGCCGACACGTTGCCAAACTAATTGAAGATATATTTGATCAAGAGATGAGTGGAGAGTCGATCCAAAAGATGTTTGAAGAATAAAGAGAAGAAGGAGATGAAGGATGGATCGACCGGTTTGACAACTCAAAGATTTGCAATAAAGGAAGAGAAGAGTACAACCGTGATGAGCCTAGTGACTCAAAGGATAAATGGGAGGAGATAGGACTCAAGCTAGAAGATGAATGGGAAGGGGTTGACATAGACCAAGTACTCCAAGAAGGCCCCTCCCCACAAGGTGATAGCTTGTGTGCTATTGAAGCCTACACACTAGCAAATCAAGACATGGAAGTACTGAAGGATGAAGGAAAGAGTGAATCAACAATGAGCGATCTTGACGACATGTGGTACATGGAAGATAAAGAAAGCAACAAACAAGTCTTTGAAGATGAAGATCTGGTTGATAAAGAAGACTTCAAAGAAGAGATGAATGCGTACATAGTTGAAGGATTATATGTTCCGCATGATGAGTTGAAGAAATTGCAAGATGGTGATGAAGAGGCAACTACACTTGTTGAGATCGATTCGCCTTCAACACCGCTTGATGAACCAAATATCACTCTTGTTGAAAAATCTCTAAGGCCAAGGTACGCGCTGAAATCTCAAGATACTATTGGTATTGATGTTGATAAATTAAAATACTCATGCTCAACCAATAGTATGAATGATAGTTTAATGTCTATGCCTTGTTCCAATAGTGATCATGTTGATAGGCTAGATTTTCCTGAGAATGAAAAAGAGGAAACATTTATGTTTGATCCAATTAATCTCAAACCTAAAGAACCTTTTCCTAATGATGAGCTAAGTGCTATGCATGAAACATATGCTTCTTTTATTTACACCTTGACTTGTTGCTACAATTCACATGTGGTGTTAATTATGGACGCGTATGTTTACAATAAGTTTTGTAAATCTCGATCATGCTTTGCGCTTGGTCAAGCTAATGACCTTAAAGAATCATATGTCGGGAAAGGCCCGATTTTCACTAACCATGTAGACAAGGCTTGAATAATGAAAAAAAGAAGTCATGCCTAAGAGTTGCAAGATAAATCATCAACCTCTCCGAATCCCGCGGTGGATGCTGCTGTCTTCATCAATTTGAGAGCTTGTTCAGAGGTGTACAAATGAAGAAAATGAGATATTCAGAAGCTCCATCAAATCAACATTCCAACGCATCAAGAACCAACAAGTTTGAAGACCCGTGCAAGGAGTTATGGAGGAAACATTGAGCGTTGCGCGTTCTAAAATTTCAGGACAGATTTCATCGCCGAAGTAAAACGGACGTAACTCTCTTGTCCGGAGCTCGATTTGAGCAAATAAAGACTCGTTGGAAAGGAAATTTTGTGCACTGTGCAATGGAGTAGAGCTTGAGTATACTCTCTGTTCTGGACATTAAAAAAAATTCATGGAGTGAAGGCAGCACTGAAGGATGATAAAGAAGGAGATAATGATGAAACAAAAGGATGCTTTGGGCAAGTCTTCTATAAGTGATCAAGCACAACATGGGAAGTAAATTAAAGCTGCATTGATATATTTTCTTCTTGCATGAAGGGCCATGGCTATGCAACGAAAAGAAGGTATGTGAGAAAGTCCAGCTCTATGACTTTAAATGAAGCGCCTTTCGGGAGGCAACCCGTTTCTTTATATTTTTACTACTTTCTTAGAAAAAATAAAGAATGACACTATCTTATGATGATCAACTTGTGGTTATTAATCTAAGTTCAATTTACCTTTTTAGAACCACCATCATGTTCATGATAATATTTATTTGTATGCATTGCATTTTGTTATCAATGTGATGTTTCTTTGTGTATAAATGTTTTGCACATAGTTGGCTTGGTTGTTTTATATACTTAATGATATATGCTTCAGTTTCCATGTTAATGCTTCATAGGTACCTATGGGTATTTTCCTTTTGTGATCTTGTGTAAACGTGGTGTTTAAACAAGATTGCGGACCATCATCGTTAAGTTCGATAAACCTAGCTGGCTTTTCATATGTTTTCATGTTGCTTTGGTTAGTTTATAAGCTTTGCAATGCGCTTAATTTTTCTTGTGCTATAAGAGTTATTGATTTAGGGACAGACATGGTGTTTTAACCATTGATATATAAACCTTTACGGCTATGGAGAAATTCGGCAACCTAGTTGTAAACATGGTGTTTAGAACTAGGTGAAAACATTGTCTTTGTTTATATGCTTTCCTATCATGTGCATACACACCTTGCACAACGTACACTCATTAGGTTTTTATTCCTCATTAAACTAATTATGCCACAAGTTAAGAATCTTAGGAGACATTGTTGGATTGTTGGCAATTCTATCTACTCCCAACCGTCACGTTGGGGGTAGAATGTGTGTTAAAACGTCTTACAGGCAAGATAAAGACTCTCACTACAAGGAAATTGAAAGATGGCTAAGAAGTGCTTTGTCTTCTTCTTCCATGACTAGCAAAATGCTAAGCATGGGGGAGACCCTGAATCTTCAACATGGAAGTGCAACATGACACTCTAGAAGATAGAATGATAAAGATCGTTAACATCTCCGGATCAATGCGCAAGAAGCCACCAATCTCATCAAAATTCTGCATGGTCTCGAAGGGAAAACACTGGATATTTAGAAGCCAGATGAAGTTATGATTCCAACAAATCAAGAATCAAGACAATCGGAGGTTCCTACAAGCGGTTATGCCCGAATCACCGAGTGCAACACGTCCTGAAATCAGTTTTGGACAGCACACAACGCTGAAGTAAAATGGACATAGCTCCCTTGTTTGAACTCCGTTTTCGATGAATGACCACACGTTGGAAAGGTAATTTCATAAACTTTTCAATAGAGCTATATTTCGATATATGTTCTGTTCTGGAAAGAGGGGGAAATCCATGAAAAAGAGACAGCAAGGAGATGATGAGAACAAGAAAGAGGAGATGGTGATGACAACATTGAAGAGAAGGGTGACCAATGACTCCATTAAGCATACAAGATCAAATTCAGAAGTTTAGGAGCATTAATAAATCAAGACAAAAGCAAAAGCCACATCGATACATGGAGATGTCGGAAGAAGGCAACGAAGAATTACAAAGGATGGTAACATCTCCATGGACCTTCTCTTTTCCAAACACAAATGCTTGTAAGTATGCCTTCAACCTCAACTAGGTGCAACCTTTTGTTTTTCTCTTCAAACAATAACATGGCTACTAGGATGACAACCTAGGTTTCTTTTTACTTTCAATAGATAAGCATGACCATGTGTTCACCTCGATGTTCTATATTGCCTATGCTTACGGAAAGATGATGAAAGTTGCCGCTTTGTTTTACCTACATGAAGTTATACATGTCTTGGCTAATTGCTCTCTATAATATGATCTGAAATTAAATTAAATATCGGCTCTTTTATTTGTGGAGGTGAAATGACTATGCTCTAGACCCACATACATATCTTTGCTCTTTGATTTAAGTTTATGGATAGCCGGATAACTTGTTGTTTTTATGAAAACTTAACTTTTATGCTATCTACATATTTGTGATGCTCTTGCAAAGTTCTACCTACCAAAGCCATATACATATATGTTTTATGATAACAAAACCCGTAGATTGCAAACATATGTTTTGATGAGTTGGATTAGGATTGATTTCTATGGTTAGAGACCGAGAAGCTGGTCATTCCTTTGTGTAACTTTTTCATGCTAGCCTTTTTGTCCATGCATTGTGGGTTTTCACATCGAAAATTTCACAAACTTCGCTGGGCATCCACCCTAAACCAAAAACATCTTTTTGTGATCACCCCCTTGTCCACAACCCAATTTGAGTATGGAGTAAAATTCTCGATGGAGATTCAAATATTCCGCAAGATTATGGAATTTATACTTACTTTAGCAGTCATTTCCCCTCTCTTTTATGCTCGAGGACGAGCATCGTTCAAGCATGGAGGAGGAGTCATTCTCTGACACAAATGCTATGTAAGTATTATGTTGCAAAAAGTTTTGAGGAGCAAAAGAAAAAAGAAAAAAAATGATGAAAGAAGAAAAAAAATTATTATGATGAGAAGAAAAGAAAAGTAAGGAAAAAAGAAAGAAAGAGAGAAAAATGAGAAGGAAATAGAATAAAAGTAAAAAATAATAAAGATGCTCCTCGGATCTTTTTGCTTCATAAGTTCTCAAGTGCCTTGATGACAAATCCACACTCAAATCTTCCAACAATGTGCAATCCGATAATGAGGACTTCACTCGTGCCTCGGGATCATCCATTTGCCACTTGCACATGTCCACTTATCTAAATGTGTGTGTTTCGTCCCTCTCTCTTTCCAACATTTATTTTCCAATAGACGAGTCTCGGTAATTCCAATAGACCTCTCTCTTAATCTGACAATATTTCGGATATATGTTTTGCTAGGATTGTTTTTAACCTTCCAAGCTCCACATAAGCCTTCCACTATCACATATGAGTAGAGTAGGTTGAAAATAATCTAGTATAGGCTTGAGTGACTTGATGAGATGAGTGTTCCATGAGCTCTTGCAAGAGATTTTCACTTATGTTGGATATGCATCTTTTTGAAAATATTCCATGTGACAAGGTAATGGTTTGAAGTTCACTTAAGTTTGAGAGCATTGTGTTAAATGTGGCTTGTTCTTTATTGTTAGTCTATCTTTCATAATGAAAAAGAAGTCGGTCACAACTTGAACTTTAAAAATAAATTCTTAAGAGAGAGCAATTTGCCTCGTCATGAATGACTAAGTGCAGGGACAACATTGGAAGGCAACATTGATTTCCCTTTTAAGCAAGAATTACTTACTCGAGGACGAGCAAGGTTTAAGCATGGGGGAGATGTTGACGGTGAATTTCTGTCAACCTAGAGTACTTGTTATACATTGGTTTCGATTATGATTTGCAACTAACCCGCCACTAGGCATACTAATGATATAACAAGTTCACACTTGCATGTCGATTTTGGAGTTTGTTGTTTACACAGGAAATCTACGCTAATGAGGAGACTTTCGGGATAAGTTCACCAAGCACTTTGGAAGAAGATCATGAAGCCCGACAAGAGTCAAGACATGCGATGAACATGACTCCAAATGACCCGAGGACCGAAGCGTCAACGTGCAAGTCTTCAGGGACTCAACCAAAAAACAGTGAAGATGCAAGGATTCAAGCCTTAACTGTGAAGGAAACGACGTCAAAGGCCCACATGCAAGTGCACACAAATAAGGGATCACGTGAGAAGCAACCGGGGAGGAAACCGGGGCCGAACCGGGCCGAAATGGGCCTGGGACGTCCAGCCTGGGCCGACTGGCCCAGCCCGTTCCGGGGTCGGTTCGGTGCCCCCTTTGCCCTAGGTATTTGTCTATTTATTGCCTCCGCCGCCGTCGGCCGCCACATCGAACAAATCATCATACCGACGCCAATCACCAGAAAACCGCCGCCGCAAGATGAGGGAGAGAGTTAGATGAGCTCGTCGCAAGGATCAACGCCGGCGGAGAGAAGGAAGCAAGAGGAGGACTCCAAGCCGCTGGCCTAGGGGTGTTCCCAAGCTCCATCGCCGCCATCTTCATCGACGACGTTCTCCGGAGTCTCCATCACCGCTATGTGCTTCAATCCGTGTAAGATGATGGGGTACTGTCTCCGTTCATCCCTAGGATTAGATGGATACATGCTATGTGATCGCTACTTGATTCGTGGTTTCAATCTATTGTTTTCATGTTGATGATGCTTTGATGATTAAGGTATGCCACCGTGTTTTTCGGGCGTATGATATCCGCTACTCCCATAGATTCCATCAACATACCGTGTCCATTATATGTCTAGTCACGAATACCTTCGCGTAGTGACAGTACGAGAGGAGGGAAAGGGCGAAACCGTGGTCACAACCCCCGGTAGATTGGTTTACCGCTTTCGTGTAGTAGATGCATACCATGTTATCCTAGATCCTAGGGAGGGAACGCTTATCTTTCTTACTCACTCTCTTGTGTTCACCCCTTTATCATCTAGTTTAACCCTAGATTTGTTTGATCAACTTAACTTAGATTAACTTAGGTTAGATTGTCTTTACTTTTAGTTTAATACTCTCTTTAAAGGTTTCCTTAGTCAACTAGATTAGTACTTGGTTAAGCGCTAGTAATCCCCTTGCTCCGCGGATTGACAAGAACCTTGGGAATCCCGTGGTGAAAAAGGTGTAGGTCCGTACGCTTGCGGATCATAGGTGGATACGAGTTTTATCCGTCAACAACCAGAAACTCCAGCACCCTCATTGACGATCTTGAAGAGACTTTCGCATCCCTGCGCGAGTACCGCTGGAAGCTCAACCCGAACAAGTGCGTCTTCGGCGTACCTTCGGGCAAACTACTCGGCTTCATCATCAGCCACCGCGGCATCGAAGCCAATCCCAAGAAGATCTCCGCCATCACCAACATGAAAGCTTCCACGTGCATCAAAGACATCCAGAAGCTGACCGGGTGCATGGCGGCCTTGAACAGATTTATCTCGAAGCTCAGGGAACGGGGGCTCCGCTTCTTCAAACTACTCAAGCACCAAGAGAAGTTCGTGTGGACTCCAGAGGCGGACCAAGCCCTTTCCTAGCTCAAGGACTTCCTATCAAAGCCACCAGTCCTCATGGCTCCTCGCAAAGGCGAGCAGCTACTGCTCTACCTCGCAGCGACTACTCACGTGGTCAATACTGCCATCATCGTCGAGCGGCAGGAAGACGGCCACGCCTACCCAGTCCAGTGACCAGTATACTTCGTCAGCGAGGTCTTGTCAGAATCCAAGGCATGCTACCAGCCTGCACAGAAGCTTCTGTACACAGTGCTCATCACCTCGCGGAAGCTACGACACTACTTCCAGGAGTACTCGATCTCCGTCGTCACCGACTACCCGCTCGGCGACATCCTGCGGAACCAAGATGCTATTGGAAAAATCTCCAAGTGGGCAGTCGAACTCGGCTCCCTCAACATCGACTTCAAGGCATGCACAGCCATCAAGTCGCAGGAACTAGTCGACTTCATGGCGGAGTGGCGAGAGAATCAGCTACCTACTCCAACCGAGCGCCTAGAGCACTAGGTGATGTACTTCGACGGCTCACTCAACCTCGAGGGCGCAAGTGCAGGAGTACTCTTCTGGAAGGTCTCAAACAACAAAGCTGAGTACATCCTGCAGATCTTCTGGAAGGTCTCAAACAACAAAGCTAAGTACGAAGCTCTGCTACACGGGCTCCGCCTCGCGGCTTCACTGGGCATCAAGCGGCTACTAGTCTACGGCGACTCCGCAGTGGTCATCAACCAAGTCAACAAGTCTTGGGACCGCAACAAGGAGAACATGAATGCCTAATGCCTAGAAGTCCGCAAGCTCGAGAACAAGTTCTATGGTCTTGAGTTCCACCACGTCGTCCGCGACAACAACGTAGCAGCGGATGTCTTGTCGAAGCTTGGTTCTACTCACGCTCAAGTACTAGCGGGTGTCTTCGTCCACGAGCTTCATGCGCCATCCATCCCGGAGCCGGCGCCACCGACCACTGTCCCAGTGCATCCCCCGGCTGGCCAGGAGGTCATGATGATCGACGTGGACTGGAGGCAGCCCTTCATCGACTACCTCAGTGAGTAGAAGGTTCCCTCGAAGACAAGCTCTCCAGGCGGGGCACATCTTCCGGAGTACTCATGAAGTGCGTTCCCAGACAAGAAGGCAAGAACATCTTGGAGGAGATCCACAAAGGCGTCTGCGGCAACCACGTGTCCTCTCGCACGTTGGTCAGCAAGGCCTTCTGACAAGCTTTCTATTGGCCCACAGCTCTGGGCGACGCCGAAGAACTCGTCATAAGGTGCCAAGGGTGCCAATACTTCGCCAAGCAGCAACACGTCCCAGCCTACAAGCTAGTCACCATACCGCCAACCTAGCCTTTTGCCTGCTGGGGGCTCGACATGATTGGGCCACTTCCAACTGCGCCAGGCGGATTCAACAGAGTATTGGTGGCCATCGACAAGTTCACCAAGTGGATCGAGGTCAAGCCGGTTACATGCCCCAAGGCTGACAGAGTACTCGACTTCCTGGATGAACTCGTACATCGTTACGGACTACCCCATCGCATCATCACAGACCTGGGCTCCAATTTTAATAACCACCAGTTCTGGGAGTACTGCGAGAACAACGAGATCGACGTCCGATATGTCTCAGTTACCCATCCCCGGGCCAACGGACAAGTCGACCGCGCCAATGGGATGGTGCTCGACACCCTCACAAAGTGGTTACACGACGCCGCCAACTCCAAAGGAGGCAAGTGGATCAAGGAACTACCCAATGCACTCTGGGGGCTACGTACTCAACCCTCCAAGCCAACGGGGCAATCTCCATACTTCCTGGTCTACGGCTCCGAAGCAATCCTCCCTCCTGATGTCATGTGGGATTCACCAGCAGTGCAGCACTACAACGAAGGCATCTAAGAAGACAGCAGACGAGTTGATATCGACAGACTCGAAGAAGCTCGCTATGCCACCCTCGTCCAATCAGCAAGGTACCTGGATGGTATCCTACGCTACCATGATCGCAACGACAAGGAACGCTCCTTCAACATTGGAGATCTCGTCTTCCGCCGTATCCAGAACACGGAAGGACCGCACAAGCTCAGCTCCCCCTGGGAAGGCCCCTTCACCATCGCAAAGGTGACCAGGCCGGGCTCCTACCGCCTCCAAACACTTGAAGGCGAAGACATCAACAACTCGTGGAACGTCGACCAACTCCGTCGGTTCTACGCCTAGTCTACACGACTACTCCGGGGGCTCAAGTCTACACGACTACATCAAGACACCTTCGCTGTAAGCGGCCTCCGGGCCCAGGCACCAGTCTCCGGACTACTCCTCTCAGGATCCAGCCCATGCAGCTACCTACGGGTCCTGGGCTGCGACGAGCGACAAAGGACTCTAGAAGCGGTCTACTGAGAGACCATGTACTCCTAGATCCAGCCTACACGGCTACTAACGGATCTACTGCTGTAAGCGGCTACACGCCCTGGCGACTACTCTGTAACAACGGCCCTGGCGATCCAGGTGTACTTCTTCAGTAATAAAGTTTGATTATCCATCAACTACTTTACTCCTCCCTCAATGGGACTACTAGCGAGTACGACTACTCGCGACGACTCCAGGATGGGACTCCGCACTCACATATCGCGATAACGAGTACTCATTCATGGAAGTTTTCTTCATTCATACTTAGACAATTTCATTACAATTGTTTATGTACAACCACTACTACGAGCTAACTATTACAGGACTACTGGAGATTGAGTTTCTCGGCGACTTGTTCAGCAATTGGCGCCATCTGCTCCAGCTGCTCCGCGTACTGCTCGCCGGTGCAGTTGGCGGCTAGCCCGCCGGCGACTACGTCCACAAGAGCTTTTGGGAAGTACGACTTCATGAAGGCCAGCACCTGGTTCGGGATCGACTTCGCCAAGTGCATCACGTAGGTCGCCAGACGGCTGGGGGCTTCCTTCAGCCAGTCCACCAGTGGTGCTATCTTCGGACCCCAGGGTGAGGCACCAGCAGCCTCACAATGGGGAGCGTGGCTTCCTCGAGTTCCTTGAGCTGAGCCCACAGCTTCTCGCAGTCCTCGTTCAGCTTCTACAAGGATTTATAGCAGTTGACGAAGTCACAATCTGATGCAATACGGAGCTCCTTGTGCTTGTCGCACTCGTAAGCAAGCTCCTTATAATCGTACTCTAGTACCTGGCGGGCCTCTTGCTCTCGGTAGAAGAGGTTCTTCATGTCGGTCTGTGAAGCCCTCAGCTGGTCGACACGAGTCTCAAGCTCTGCAATCAACAAGGCAAAGCGGGTCAGACTACGTCAAGGTACTTCCAATAAGTACTCAACAAGACAATGGTGTACCTTTGTTCTTATTGCAGAGAGACTTGTTCTTCCGCACCAACTCGTCGCTCTTTGCCTGCACGTCCTGGATGTCATTATGATACTTGGCGAAGGCGGCGTCTAGCTTCGACTGCATCATGGTAGCGTGCTTCCGGGACTTCACGAGCTGCTCTTCCAATGCTTTCGCCCGGAGTACTGTGTCGCCGAACCCTTGAAGCATGTCGGACTTCTAACGGGACCTCTCCGCGACGTCCTGCAACAGACAACAGATATCAACTGGGTACTCAACACTAAAGGATTGACTACTCAAAGGTGTCGACTACTCACCTTCATCCATCGCTCGGCCTGGCGCACTGCCTCCAGGTGACGAGCCACCGTCGCTGGGTCGACCAGATCATCGATCAGCAGCTCGGCCCTGCCACGACTACTCGTTGCGGCCTCGGTCATTGGCACCGAGCGGATTGGCTCCGCGTCCTCGATCTCCGGCGAGCGGACGACCACCTCTAGAGCGGGTCCTAGCAGCGCGTCATCGCCTTCTCCTCCAGTCGCCGCGGCGGCTTCTCCGACGGCCACCTCCATCGGTTCGGGGGTTCCTCCGGCAGCTCCCTGAGCCTCCGGTGTGACACCTTCTACGAGCACAGCAGCCGGGATATCATTCCCCTCAGCTTCAGCACCTGTCGACAAGAGGACAAGTGTATCAGTCATACCTGGCGACTACGACTACTCTTCGAGGCTAATTGCACCTAAGAGAGTACTCACCTTCAACGACGCTGGCCTCAGGCAACGTAGCCTCAGCGGCCGGCACCTCGGGCTCTGCCTGAGGGGCGGGAGCGGACTCCTCAGCGGGCGGCGCGGCTTCCTCTTCCGCCACCGCTGTGGCGGGTTCATCCCCCTCCCAAGACAAGTCCGTCGATTTCCTGCAGAGTACATAAGCCGGTTGTCCATCAAGTATGACTACCACATCCAACGTACTACTCGGGAAGGATCAATACTTACAAGCTCGACCAGACCACCGTCACGGTTGGGGCACCAAGGATACTGGCAATGTCGACCAGTCCTGCCTCGGCAGGCGTCTCCTCCTGCGCCTCTGTAGCCGCTGCCTCTTCAGTAGTAGCAGCGACAGGTTCTGTGCTCCCCTAAGCAACAGGGGGCTGGCGCTCCTTCTACGCCAAAAGCTCTTCTATGGTGGGGGCTGGGCTACGACTACCCCCAGCTGCCTCCCCCACTGTGTCCCAGTCGCCTTCGTCACCCTGCTCAATGGGGTCGGACGGTGGCATCTCCTGCAAGCAAGGAAACTTCATCGTCAATACACAAACTCGAGACATCAGTACTCGACTACCTTATTCAAGATGGATTACCTCTCGGGATGTGGTCTCCATGGCCTTCAACTTCTTGGCCACGCGCTTGCGGGCCACATTGCGCGGCTTCATTGGCGGCGCGGGCAGACTAACCTCTAGGCTAGCCGGCGGATCCTGAATGAGAGGGATATGAGGCAACCCAGGGCGGCTGAACCTCGACCGCAGCTGGAAGCGCTCCTGCAGCGTCTCCTCAGCGTCGTCCTCATCGGGCGTGTCTTCAACGACAACTATGTCGTCTCCCTCGCCAACTTCGCGTCGCTCCTTGGCCTTGGCCTTCCCTTCCTCTAGGACCTCGACCAGCTGAAAAGGTGACGCCGGCTCGGAGATGAACTTCGCCAAGTCATCCTGCAAGAAGCACAACACATCAGTGCGACTACTCTTACGTAATGAGTACTCGACAATGGATGTGCCTACTGACCTCCTTGGGTGGGCACGCGGCGGAGTACTCTGGTACTGGGCATGGTGTGTACGCCGGCATATCTTTGAAGATCCTGGCCAGCCTATCAACAATGTCGTCGTCGTCGACTTCATCTCCAGGCATCCGCAATGTGTCGTCGTCGCCGGTGTACTCGTACCCTCGGGTGTCGCGGGCCATCAACGGCTGCACCCTTCGCTTCATGAAGCTGAAGGCCACATGTTTGGCCCTCTGCCTGGCTTCCCTCAATGCCTTGATCTTCGCCAACAGCTCGGGCAACTGAAGACCTTCTTGCATCGTCGGCTCCGAGTTCCACCATGGCCGGTGCTTGGGCTGCTTCCTGCTTGGCTTCGGCAGCTCCGGATGGTGGTTCGTGACGTAGAACCACTTCGCTTTCCAATCTTGAATGGAATTAGTCAACTTGTAGGAGAGGTACTACTCTGTCGCGTCCTCCCTCATCTGGATCCCCGCTCCTCCGACTACTCGGGGATTGCTGGCGCTGGGTTGAGGCTTCACCTGGAAGAACTTCTGGAACAAGATCCAATGGGGCTTGATCCCCTAGAAGGCTTCGCAGAAATGTACAAAGACAGCAGTGTGGAAGATACCGTTGTGTTGAGGTTGAGGTACTCGATGCCGTAGTACCCCAGCAATCCTTTGAAGAAGTCGCTGGCAGGGAGAGACAGTCCGCGCTCCGCAAACCGGGTGAACATCGGGATCTCATCCGGATTCTTCTCCATGGGGTACGGATCCCCTGCAGTGGCTCTCCACATGTCCACCTCCTTCTCCCGCAGAAACCCACTGTTGAGAAGGGCCAGCAGGTCCTCGGTCTTGGCCTTGGACTTCTTCCACTCACGGTTCGAATTTGGCCGTGGCGGAGACACCGGCGGCGTCCCCGCAGCAGATCCGGCGGCCTCTTCGCGAGCCCTCTTCTTCCCACCGGCGGCCTTCGCGGTCTTCGACGGTGAAGGCTTCATTCTCCAAGTGCATGGTGTCTTCACGCGCATTCGCTCGGGGGCTACAGCGGTGGCTTCCTACGGCGGCGCGCTCGGATCTACAATCCTCTCAACGGCGGCAGTGGGCACTGGTGGTGATTTCTGGCTAGATCCACTGGAATGCCTATGAATGCGTGGGGTGAAAAAACCTAGGGGTTTTGGCTTCTATTTATAAGTCAACGCGGCCCCTCCAACGGCCGGATGGATAAGTCTGCACTCGGTTGACTCAGCGGAGGCGTGTGACCCTTCAACTTCTACTAGTCGACGCGCCTCACCTCGGGGGCTCAGCTACTTCTACTCGACTTTCTGGGGAGCGACAAGACTCAAGAGCATCTCAGGACACATTCTACAAGATGACCCTTCAATTCGAGAGGAAGTACTCAAGGCTCGGGGGCTCCGTGCCACGTGTCCTTCAGTTTTTTCTCCGGATTTTTCGGGATTTTCTTGCCAAAACTTCAGATGGACCCTCAGCCAAAGTCTACAACTCAACCTAAGGCTCGGGGGCTATGAAGGATCAGATGGCGACTAGAGAGGGGGGGGAGTGAATAGGAGCCGGTAAAAATTCTTCTCAAAGAACCCAACCTATATCCTAGTCAAATCACGAGCACACACAAGCGATGGATCGAATCACACACCAATCGCCAAGACAACGAGGTTATGGATCAACCTCTAGTCCTAGGAACGATTCCTTGAAGCACACGCGGAAGCACAAGAAAGGAAGGAAGGAATCGAACCAAGAAGCAAAGCACACAGGCTCTGGCGGACCGTCCGGCCAGGAGGGGCGGACCGTCCGCACTGGCCACGCGGACCGTCCGGCCTGCTGCCGCGGACCGTCCGCACCCACACCGCGGACTGTCCGGCCCTACGCCGCGGACCATCCGAAAAAGTGACCAGAAGCTCCAGAGACGACCCTGAATAACGGACTGTCCGCGGGGAGCACGCGGACTGTCCGCCAGGCACCCGCGGACCGTCCGCCCGCTGCCACGGACTGTCCGAAACCACTTCCAACCAAAACTTAAAAACAAAACAGATCGAAAGCGAAGCCGAGCAAGAACACGAAGAACACGGGAAGAACACGCTCCTCGCGGACCATCCGCCGGCCCCTCGCGGACCGTCCGCGCCACACGGACAAAACAGAAAACAGCCCGACCTCAAAGGTCAACTCCCCCAAATCATCATCGGATTTCCCAAATGGTTGAAGCTGTGGAGAAAAGGGTTTGGGGACTTGAAAAGCGTCACACAAGGATGCTATAGCCCAAAAATCTTGCCTCCTAACTCCCTAAATCACTGGGAATCGCGAATCCTTTGAGCACCACCAAAAGCTAGAGCACCGAACGAAAATCCTTGAATCGAAGTGGTTTCCCGGCGTTTGAGGGCACAAGATCAATCACAAAGATGCATGAGACATCCATCCATGTTTCCCTCAAAGAAATCTGGGGAGAAACCCACTCAAATCCGCGGAATCACACCGCGGAAAACAAGCACAAAAAGACCACAAAAAACACAACTCCGAATCTTCTATACAAACCAGGAAAGATTCACAAGGTCTAGCATGCCGCCCTAGCATCCATCCCTCTCAACAAATCTCTCATGAAGCTCTCATGCTAGCCTAGAGAAAATAGAGAAGAAAATAGCTACGAAAAAGAGAAATGGGAGGAGGGAAATGAAACCCTAAGTCGCGGAGAGAGTGAGTGAAGGACCGATAAGGCGAACCAGAGAGGGGGGGAGTGAATGGGAGCCGATAAAAATTCTTCTCGAAGGAGATGAACACTCCAACAAGACGAACGCGGCTTCCAACACACGTCTCCGACTCACTACCAAGGTTGGTCAAGCCCACGTAGCCACTGGAGTGCCACTGGACCTAGGAACCAACACGCAACTTTCTGACCCGAGAAACGCAGCGGAAAAACCAAACCTCGAGTCTACAGACCCACACCGGTCAGACCGGTGAGCACCACCGGTCAGACCGGTCCCTGTTGGTGAAACTGAGCAACTTTCACTAAGTGGCTCTACACCGGTCGACCGGTGAGACACACCGGTCGACCGATGGCGACTCGAAAGCCCCCAAGGCACCAAACAAGCCAACCGACCACCAAACGGACCCAAACTCGAAACAGCAGCAACACGGGACAACAAGGAACACACCAAGACATTCACCCGAGCAAAAACCCACAAGGGCTTGCACCGGTCAGACCGGTCAAGAGCACCGGTCAGACCGGTGTAGCTCGGCGCCTCGGGATGAACGGCACCCGCGAGTCAACTCCCCCCAAATCCAAATCTCGATCTCCCGAATCGCTCCACGGACTTGAACAAGACTTTGGGGATATCATGAACACCTCATGAGGAGTTCATAGCCAAGTTTAATCCCACCAAAACTCGTCCAAAAAGGAGGAATCGAAGAAATCCCGCCGGAAGCACTTCCAACCCAAGAACTCAAGAAACCCCAAAATCGAGCACTTTTCCTCACGGATTTGGGAGGGGAATCACAGCCCAAAGAACCACGAAGGGTTCCCACAAATTTCCCCCATCAAATCCCCAAGAGAAAAGCCCCGAAAACTCCCCAAAGAAATCACCGAGAAAGGGCTCCGAAAATCACCACCAAGAACAACCGGGGAAAACACATCCAAACCTTGAGGAACCACGCCGAATCATCTATACATGAAACAAAGGTTCGTACAAGGTCTAGCAAGCCGCCGATCATCCATCCCTCTCTACAAGATCTCTCCGTGAAGCTCTCTTGCTAGTCCTAAGAAAAACCTAGAGAAAATAGGTGGAAAATAGGAAAACTAATGAGCTAGGGTTCCAAGAGTTGGCTGCCAACCTCTCACCTCTTGGGTTATATAGGCGGCAACCAAAAGTCTAAAATGCCCCTCTCTACTAACTAGGGATACAAGCCCCTCAAGGGCGGATTTGGAATTCTTGATGCCTTCACCATCGGACGGATGCCCGGCGACCGCACCTCGCGTAGCCTCGACGCAAGCCATGCGATCCCGACACGTGTCCTCCGCTTCGAAGATTCCGGACTGCGTCGTCGCACACCGGCCGACCGGTGCTCCTCACCGGGTCGACCGGTCCCCACCGGTCGACCGGCCGACCCACCGGTCGGACCGGCTCGGTGCCGCCGCACCTCCGTCTTCGGTTCTCCGGCCTTGGCTTTGTGGATCAACCAAGGAACCCGGTGGTTTTCCGGTGAACCACCGAAACCCCCGCGAACTCGGTGTAGCCTCCGCCAATCTCACTCATGACTTGGCTCCCACGTAGTCCCGGCTCGACCTTGGTTTTGAGGCTCAACCAAGAAACCGTCCACGACTTCATCTTGTCGTTCATGCCACCATGCGGCCCGCACTTGACCCCCGCCGGCCACCGGTCCCTCGAACGAAGCCTACTTGTCTTCTCCACACCCGGAGGCCTCACCGGCGATGACCTTTCACGCTTGTTCTTCACCCGCACCAACACGAGTCAAGCCGCAACCCGCACCGCAATACTTAGCCAAGAATCAGTCCACACAACGTTGTCAATCACTCATCACACAAGGAAGCGACCATCCACCGGTCCTCGAACCACACATGGTCCTCAATCTCCCCCTTGATGAGTGCATTGACAACACCCACACGAAAGTAACAAGAGAGAAAAGAAAAGAAAAAGAAACGAACAAAAAGAAACTCCAACAAGCGATCGAAAGCCAAACAAAGGCAAAGAGCAAGATCACTTGAAGGAAACAAGTCTCGGACCCCTTAGGCAAGGGCAACGGCTCAACACATCCGAGACAAAGCAAAGCTCAAGAAAAGAGCACAAACCACCGAAACAAAGCTCGAAAACTCACAAAGAGCTCCCCCTGCACACATGCAAGCTCCCCCTGAACCAATGCAACTCCCCCTGGACGAATGCATGCAAGAAACCACATGAAACGGACGGTTGCGGCACTTTCGACTCACACCGGTCGGACCGGTCATCACCACCGGTCGACCGGTGCCTAACATGTGTACAGGGACCAAGCACTCACACCGGTCGGACCGGTGCTCCTCACCGGTCGGACCGGTGTACAACGAGAGCCCGTAAATGGCTCGAAACCACTCGAAAACCTTCCAAACGCGTCCAACAAGCCATTTCAAGCTCAAACTTCTCCCCCTTATTGGCAATGCATGAATCAAGCCAAAAAATGCAAAAGATGCAACCTAGAGCTTCTCAAATAGACAAAATTCAACAAAGAATGCTACACATGTCCAAATGAGCAAGTTAGATACTCTACGGCTTCGTATCGATCTCAACTACATGATCACCAAGTTTCACAACCATTGGACGAAGCTAAGATGGATTTGAGCAATTTTGCGAAAGGCTTGCCTCTCATGAGCAAAGTCCTAAACATGATCAAAGCATATCAAAATGGCAAAGCCACACAAACTTCATGCTAGGACAGCTATTCTAATCATAAGACCATCACAAACACCCACAAGCACCTCATGTCATGTCAAATCCACCGAGCCATGTGCCTACTTCTATGTATGAGACTTCTCATTGGTAGGCATCATGCAACGGTTTAGCACCCAAAGCAAATTAAATTCAGCACATATGACATGGGAGCATATTTTCCAAGCATTTTTCATTTCATTTTCAGATTTGTAAATGGTACATGAAATGTCTTTGCGACAAAAAGGAACTTATGCTCCTCCACAAGATAAATCAAGAGGGCTAAACATTCATGATGGCAAATGAGCCTTTGGCCCCATATGATCAATAAACTAGCTATCCAACCACAAATTAAGTATAGCAAGGCCGCAAAAACATGTCAAGAGCATGTAAAGGCATTTACACATGAGAGAGTATACATGTGACATTTTTCAAAAGCATAGCTATCAACCATGGATTATTCATCAAGATCATCAAGAGCTAAGCCAAACTAACCATATCATACCAAACAAGCTCACAAAGACATATATCTCATTCCATGGTGAACGATGTATATGAGAGAAGCTTTTCCTAACCAATGCATATGATACAAAATGCATGCAATCTAAGATACAAGGATGCCTATACATCATGTTACATATGCCATGCCAAATGCAAGAAATGCACAAAGGAAAGCTATACATAAGCTACAAACCGCTCTTCAAGGGGAGGCAAAACGGGCTCGACACCACCGCAAAAGAAAGCTCCCACACACCCAACTCAAGAAATCAAACACACACCAAGTTCCCCCCGCAAACGAGTGAAAGTTGCTTGATCTAGGGGTTTGGTGAAAATATCGGCTAGTTGGTCATGTGTGGGTACATGGATCAACGCTATCTTTCCTTTCTCAACGTTGTCTCTCAGGAAATGATACCTCACTTCTATGTGCTTGGTTTTGGAATGGAGCACTGGGTTCTTTGCAACGCTTATGGCACTAGTGCTATCACATTGAAGTGGGACATGGGTATACTCCTCACCAAAGTCACTCATGGTGTAGGTGATCCAAAGGAGCTGAGAGCAACAACTAGCAGCGGCAACATACTCGGCTTCGGTAGTGGATTGAGCAACACTCGGCTGCTTACGGGAAGACCAAGACACCAAAGAAGAACCCAAAAACTGGCAAGTCCCAGAAGTGGACTTCCTATCCAACCGACACCCGGCAAAATCCGTGTCTGAAAAACCATGAAGCGCCAAAGAAGAGGACGCGGAGTACCAAAGGCCGAAGTCGGGAGTGTGACGCAAGTACCTGAAAATTCTCTTCACCGCTTGCCGATGCGAAGTCCTCGGAGACGCTTGAAAACGAGCGCACGGACACACCGAGAACGTATGTCCCGCCTCGTCGCCGTCAAGTAGAGGAGTGACCCGATCATGCTCCGCACTCCTTCCGGTCCACGTGTTCACCTTCCTCGTCCGCATCAAGAGCCGTAGTCGTACTCATCGGCGTCGTCATAGCCTTGGAGTCCTCCATCTTGAACTTCCTCACAATGTCCTTGGTGTACTTAGCCCGGTGCACAAATGTTCCTTCCTTTGATTCCTTGATTTGTAGCCCGAGGAAGAACCGCAACTCACCCATCATGCTCATCTCAAACTCCCCGCTCATATCATCTCGCAAACCTCGCAACAAGAGAGTTAGACGAGCCACCAAAGACAATATCATCCACGTACACCCGCACAATCGGGATATCTCCCCCCGCCCTCGGCAAAACAAGGTCTGATCGACCTTCCCAATCTCAAAGCCTCTCTCAAACAAGAACCCCCAAAACCTGCCATACCAAGCTCTAGGCGCCTGCTTCAACCCATACAACGCCTTCCTCAACTTGTACACCCGGTGGGGGTATTTCTCACTCTCAAACCCCGGAGGCTGCCTCACATACACTTCTTCCTCCAACACACCATTCAGAAAAGCACTCTTCACATCCATTTGGTGCAACTTGAACCCTTTAGCCACATAAAAGGCTAGAAGGATCCTAATCGCCTCCAAACGGGCTACGGGAGCAAAGGTCTCCTCGTAGTCGATCCCCTCCTTCTGACTGAACCCCTGGGCAACAAGTCTCGACTTGTTCCTCACAACCTCACCCTTCTCTCCCTCTTTGTTTTTCCACACCCATTTTGTACCAATCGGCTTACACCCTGGGGGAGGGTCAACCAACTCCCACACCTGATTCCTCTCAAAGTTCTCCAACTCCTCATGCATCGAGTTAACCCAATTGTGATCAGATAGTGCGTGTCCAATGTCTTTGGGCACCGCACCGCCATCCTCATCATCTCCATGTTCATGCTCCTCCTCCTGAAAGATCTCCTCGCCAAGCTCATCATCACCTGCACACTCAAAGACAAGCTGACTACGTGGCTCTGTCTCGTCGAAGGTTACCTCGCAAGTCTCCACGATTTGGTTAGTTTCCAGATTAAGCACACGATATGCTCTAGAATGAGATGCATAACCAAAGAAAATGCCGTCGACAGACCTAGCCTCAAACTTATCTAACTTCCTGCCTTTCTTCATAATGAAACACTTGCAACCAAAGACATGGAAGTGACTCACCTTGGGTGTGCGACCATGCATCAACTCATAGCATGTCTTTTTCTTGTGCACTCTGAGGTATATCCTGTTCGACACATAGCACGCGGTATTCACCGCCTCAGCCCAATACCTCCTCGGAGTCCTATGCTCATCAAGCATCGTCCGAGCCATCTCGCACAAGGTCCTGTTCTTCCTTTCCACAACACCATTCCGGGGAGGCGTATACGGACTCGAAAACCGGTGCTCAAGACCCAAGTCATGACAAAAGGTTTCAAAACGAGAGTTCCCGAATTCCGAGCCATTATCACCGCGGATAGCTCGTATGGCATCTCCGTGCCTCTCGTTCCTCAACCTCAAGACTAGATCTCGAACAAAACCAAACGTCTCCCCCTTATCCTCCGTAAAGAACACCCACGCATACCGAGAATAGTCGTCCACCACAACAAGGACATACCACTTCCCACCCGCGGATCGCACACGAGCCGGGCCAACAAGGTCCATATGGAGCAGCTCGCATGGACGCTCGCTCATCACATCGGTGAGAGGCGGGTGAGAAGAGGCCACCATCTTGGCATGCCTACACGGAGCACAAACCAACTCTTTCTCAAGCCTCAACCGTGGCAATCCTCGGACCAAATTGAGTTTACTCAAGCGAGACAAAAGGTCAAAGCTCAAGTGACCCAACTTCCTATGCCACTTCCACAACTCACTCGAAGAACCAACCAAGAAACAACGCTCCACACCCGAAGACTGAGAAAAATCAGCACGAAACACCTGACCCTCGGGAACGACCATACAGACAAGGTCCCCTCGAGAGTCAACAATCCGAGAACCACCAGGCCGAAACAACATCTCAAAACCCTCATCCAACAACTGGGACACAGAAAGCAAATTGTACCCCCGCCGATTGAACAAGAGCAACACGCCTCGCAGTGATCTTGTCACTCACTTTTATCTCACCTTCTGAAAGCACACGCCCACGCCCATTGTCCCCAAAGGTGATGTACCTCTTCGTCACCACCCGGACGAGACTTGAGAACCACCCCCTGTCTCCGGTCATATGCCTCGAGCAACCGGAGTCAATCAACCAAATGTTCTTCAAGTCTCCCACCTGCACATCAAAAATAGGCACGTGAGCGAACAAACGACTCAGCACTGGGGTTAGAACCAAAAGAGGAAAACCAGTGCCGAGCCATTTGCTCGAAAGTGGGGTTAGCACCAACCAAAGCATCTCTCCTACCAAAGCTACCTCCACGAACACCACCATGGTAACCACCCTGAGGGAACCATCCCTCTCTGCCTTGAGGAGGACCAGAACCACGCAAGAAAGCCCGTGGAACGTCCTTCCTCTCCAACTCACCGCCACGACTCCTCCAATCCCCGTATTGAGCACGAGATGGAGAACGCCTAGCAAACTGACCACCTGAACCCTTTCCAGCCCAACCACCAGAACCACAACCACCAGAAACAACCCTCGCACCTGTACGAGCACGAAACCCGAACATCCGTCCGCCTGTGCCCGCACCGGTCGGCCGGTGCTCCACACCGGTCCGACCGGTGTGGTCCGGCGCAAGACTACCCGCAGCCTTCTTCTCTCCCCAAGCCCGATCGTCCTCACAATCGCCTTGCCCCTGGGCATTTGCATACGAGGCTCAAGTACACCATCGGAAAGGTGGTACTTGTCCTTGTTATCCCACTCCTTCCTCATTCTCTCCTCTCGCTTCCTCTTGAAGCAAAACTCCTCCTTATGGCCATCTCTCCCACAATAGCCACAATGGAACCTCACAAGCTTAGGCTTTGGCTTGGGATGTGGCTGCTCACTTGGTTTCTCTCCACTCAAGCCCTCCACCGGTTTCTCACCACTAGCCTTCTCACTCTCCTTCCCAAAGAACACTTTCCCCGAAGTGCTCACGAACTTGATAGGCTTTTGTAGGTCATTTGTGGGTGTAGGAAACACGGGTGGAGCTGGGGTTGTGTCTAGTCGGTTCCTTAGATGGTTAGGTTTTGGTGGGAAATCATTTTTGTGGTGGGTTTTTGGTGGCTCCGGATATTCTCTCCACTTCCCTCACCAACCTTGTTTGCCCCAAGCCCCTCACCATCTTGCCTCTTAAAGGCCTCGATCATCATCCTCAACTGAGGCTCGTGACCGGACAACCAACCCATCAACTTCCTCAAATCATCATTCTCATCCTGCAAACGATCAACATAATGTGCAAGCTCCAAATTTTTCAATGCATGCATTTCACAGGTAGAGCAAGATGTAGGCATGGGTTCCTTCAATTTAGCCTCGAGCGAACTAGTGTAAGCATGCATCTCGTCAATCTTAGCATGCAAAACAGGGCAAGAAGTGCAAGCACCTAGCAAAGCAGTCTAGACTTAAGCTCGACCACTTCAACCCTAAGCACATCTAGTTCCTCACACTTGGAGGCATGCTTCTCCTTGAACAAAGCAAGATCGGCAAGGAAAATGGAGCAATCAAGACAATCATTCTCATCGAAACAACAGGGGCTAGCCTTAAGCGAATCAATCTCAAGCTTGCTATCAAGCACCCGTGTCTCTAGCTCGGCCCACTCTAGTCCTAGCATCCTCGAGTGAAGCCCTAAGCTCTTTCCTCATTTTCTTGGCCTCTCTAAGCATGTCATCACGGTTATCAAGCAAAGAGCCAAGCCTCTCATTTTCCCCGGCGCAAGAAGGGAAGCTCATCACGCACCTCGTCGTCGGACTCGCAGTCCGAGTCGCTCCGTGTGCTCTTCTTGCTTCGCCGGAGCTCAAAGCCATGGTGCGAAGCCGTCTCTCGCGAAGCGCCTCGCCGCACTCGGGTTCTTGGACGACCTCTTGTTCTTGCGGCGATCTCCCTCGTCGTCGGCCGCCGCTCGAGCTCGAGGTGGAGTACGCGGAACTGGAGTCGACGTCGCTCGCTCCAACCATCGCTCGGGCCTTGCCTCGGCCCTCCTTCTTCCTCGGTTGTCGCTCGTCCTTGTACTTGTTCTTGTGCTTGCTCTTGTGGTCGCGCCTCGAACGGTACTTGTCGTCGTTCTTCCTCGGCTTGTGCTTGTAGCTGTCCTTGTTCTCGGCCTTCTCCGGGCGGTCGGCGACGAAGTGTCCCGCTTGCCGCACCGGAAGCAAGTCCTCGTGTTCCTCCTCATGTTCACGCGGTTCTCGTGCGGCCTCTCGAACCGCCTCGTCAACGGCGCGCCACTCGTCCTCTCCAAGGTCATCAAACTCCTCATCCGGCATAGACATCGCAGAGGAAAACGAGAACATCCCGGTGGATGGGTTAGAGTTAGTCTTTCCTTTGGAACCACCAACGAGGGCAAGACTATGGGAATCGATCGGTCCCTCAAGCTTGGCAGTCATGCCCCTATCCACCTCAGCCGACTTGAGCTTTGAGAACAGCTCGTTCACCGTCAGAGTATCATACCTCTCCGACTCGACTATGGCCTCAAACTTTCCGCCCCATATCGTACGATCCAAAGAGTGTAAGAGCTTGAGCGCTCTATCATGATCATCGTACGGGAGCACGTCCACATTGGCCCTCATGTTGTTCACCACCACCGTGAACCTCTGAAACAAGGCATCGATGGACTCACCGGGAGATGAGTGAAGTTCTCGTACTCTCTCCGTAAGTCGCATACAACCGTGCTCGAACACCGGGCGTTCCCAACATGAGCCTCCTTCAACACCGCCCAAATCCTACAAGCCAAGTGCTCGGTGTGCACCCGATCGAACTCGGCCGACACAAAGCACGAAACAAGTAGTCGACCGCCTTATTGTTGGCGTCGAATCCGTCCCTCGACCCCCGGAGCAAGGAAATCCATCGGTCGGACATAGCCCTGTGTCCACCGTGACATCCCAAAGCGGTGACCCTTTCCGCGGAGGAACGCACCCATCCGCTTGCTCCACATCCGATAGTTCTTGCCATCGAAGTGTGGAGGACCCGAACCCCGTTCCCGGTACGCCATCCTTGGATCTTAGACGGTTAGAGTCAACAAAGACCCGAACCGGCTCGATACCACTTGAAGGACCGATAAGGCGAACCGAGAGGGGGGGGAGTGAATGGGAGCCGATAAAAATTCTTCTCGAAGGAGATGAACACTCCAACAAGACGAACGCGGCTTCCAACACACGTCTCCGACTCACTACCAAGGTTGGTCAAGCCCACGTAGCCACCGGAGTGCCACCGGACCTAGGAACCAACACGCAACCTTCGACCCGAGAAACGCAGCGGAAAAACCAAACCTCGAGTCTACGAGACCCACACCGGTCGGACCGGTGAGCACCACCGGTCGGACCGGTCCCCTGTTGGTGAACCGAGCAACTTTCACTAAGTGGCTCTACACCGGTCCGACCGGTGAGACACACCGGTCGGACCGATGGCGGCCGAAAGCCCCCAAGGCACCAAACAAGCCAACCGACCACCAAACGGACCCAAACTCGAAACAAAAAGAACACGGGACAACAAGGAACACACCAAGACGTTCACCCGAGCAAAAACCCACAAGGGCTTGCACCGGTCGGACCGGCCAAGAGCACCGGTCGACCGGTGTAGCACCGGGCACTCGGGATGAACAAAGACCCGCGAGTCAACTCCCCCAAATCCAAATCTCGATCTCCCGAATCGCTCCACGGACTTGAACAAGACTTTGGGGATATCATGAACACCTCATGAGGAGTTCATAGCCAAGTTTAATCCCACCAAAACTCGTCCAAAAAGGAGGAATCGAAGAAATCCCGCCGGAAGCACTTCCAACCCAAGAACTCAAGAAACCCCAAAATCGAGCACTTTTCCTCACGGATTTGGGAGGGGAATCACGACCCAAAGAACCACGAAGGGTTCCCACAAATTTCCCCCATCAAATCCCCAAGAGAAAAGCCCCGAAAACTCCCCAAAGAAATCACCGAGAAAGGGCTCCGAAAATCACCACCAAGAACAACCGGGAAAACACATCCAAACCTTGAGGAACCACGCCGAATCATCTATACATGAAACAAAGGTTCGTACAAGGTCTAGCAAGCCGCCCGATCATCCATCCCTCTCTACAAGATCTCTCCGTGAAGCTCTCTTGCTAGTCCTAAGAAAAACCTAGAGAAAATAGGTGGAAAATAGGAAAACTAATGAGCTAGGGTTCCAAGAGTTGGCTGCCAACCTCTCACCTCTTGGGTTATATAGGCGGCAACCAAAAGTCTAAAATGCCCCTCTCTACTAACTAGGGATACAAGCCCCTCAAGGGCGGATTTGGAATTCTTGATGCCTTCACCATCGGACGGATGCCCGCGACCGCACCTCGCGTAGCCTCGACGCAAGCCATGCGATCCCGACGCGTGTCCTCCGCTTCGAAGATTCCGGACCGCGTCGTCGCACACCGGCCGACCGGTGCTCCTCACCGGCCGGACCGGTCCCCACCGGTCGACCGGTCGGACCCACCGGTCGACCGGTCCGGTGCCGCCGCACCTCCGTCTTCGGTTCTCCGGTCTTGGCTTTGTGGATCAACCAAGGAACCCAGTGGTTTTCTGGTGAACCACCGGAAACCCCGCGAACTCGGTGTAGCCTCCGCCAATCTCACTCATGACTTGGCTCCCACGTAGTCCCGGCTCGACCTTGGTTTTGAGGCTCAACCAAGAAACCGTCCACGACTTCATCTTCTTGTTCATGCCACCATGCGGCCCGCACTTGACCCCCGCCGGCCACCGGTCCCTCGAACGAAGCCTACTTGTCTTCTCCACACCCCGGAGGCCTCACCGGCGACGACCTTTCACGCTTGTTCTTCACCCGCACCAACACGAGTCAAGCCGCAACCTGCACCTGCAATACTTAGCCAAGAATCAGTCCACACAACGTTGTCAATCACTCATCACACAAGGAAGCGACCATCCACCGGTCCTCGAACCACACATGGTCCTCAGTGAGCCATCCACACACACTCATGGCTTATATATCAGGTCCCGCCGGAGTGGTAAATGACTCGACTACCCCTAACTTAACTACTGGCGATACAACCCATGTAGGGGCATTCAGGTAATGTTTGTGGGTCTTGTCATCGGACGACTACGCCTTTGCCGCACCCCGCGTCCTCCCGACGCAAGACTAGCGATCCCGCCGCGTGTCCTCCGCTTCGAAGCTTCCCGACACGCCCGGATCCCGTCTCCGTCGTGTTGGGCCCTCGGACTTGGTTTTGAGGCCCAAACCAAGAAACCGTTCTCCGATGGTTTTATGGGCAAACCACCAAACCCCGCGTGCTCGGTCCGGCCTCCTGCCAAACCACTTGACTCGACCGCCACCGTGCACCAGCTCGATTGTCCATGACTTCTTCTTGCTCGTATCGCTACCATGTGCCCCGCACCTAGTCTCGCTGTCCACCGGGTCCCTCGAACCGAGCCTACTTGTCTCTCCATCTCTCGGAGGCCCCTCAAGGCTGAAGACCTTTCGCTCCTGTTCTTCACCTGCACCAACGCAAACCAAGCCGCAACCAACACCTACAATACTAGGTCAAGAGTCAGTCCAACACCCGTTGTCAATCACTCATCACTGAAGAGCGGTCATCCATCGACCACCGGGATGCTCCTGGTCCTCAATCTCCCCCTTGATGAGTGCATTGACAACACACAACGCGAAATGAAATCAGAGAAAGAAAGAAAGGAAGAAGAAAGAAAAACAAAGAAGCTCAACTCATGACCAAAACCAAAGAAAGGCAAAGAAAGGTCACCAAGCCAAGCAAAGCACAAACTTCACATTGAAAACCGCAAGAAAGCTCCCCCTGAACAAATGCAAGCTCCCCCTGAACATGCGGATGCAAACTTCCAAATTTTAGCTCACCTCTTCTGGATTTTCATTAAGCTCACCTCTTCTCCCCCTTGTTTACAATGTATGAATCAAGGTGAAAATGCAGAAATGCAAAACAAAGCATATAAACACCTACACGAGCTTCTCAAATAGGCCAAATCTAGTGTCAAAGGCTAAAAATGAGACAAAAATCACACATATGAATCATAGCATAGACAAAGCATTGCCACAAGTAATATATGAAAATACAAGTTTGTGACAAAGCAAAATTTTCAGATTTAAGCAGTTTTTCCAAAAGAAGGCTCGCTTCACATGTAAAAGCCTATCTATGTCACACTCAAACCACAAACATGCATCCCACTCAGAGATCATACAAGGATATCAAATTCTCAACAAAAGATCATTGTAAACACCTATAAAGCAAAACATGTCATGTGAAACCTCATGAGCCATGTGTCCACTTCGGGGAGACTTCTCCAGTGGTGAACATCATGCAACATGTTTTGCACCCATATCTGAAAGATACGACATTTTAAGTACAGACATGATGGATGGAGCATTTTTCAGGCATACACACTTCTTTTCAAGATTAATTCATTTCATGGTACATGAAGTGCCTTTGCGGCAAAAAGAAGCTTATGCTCCCCCATGAATGCAACATAGGCTAAACATTCACAATGATATTCGACCTTTGGCCCAAATGCAAGAAAAAGGCATCCAAGCACAATCTAAGCATGAAAAGCACATTTAGACCAAAACGTGACATGGATACACTACTACACATGAGTGGAGCACATTTCACCAAAAATTAGTCAAGATTAGCATTTATTTCAAAAAGAGCTATCTCACCACACATATATTTCAAATATTCCAAGAGCATAGCCTCACATCACCATTTCTCCACATATATGACCAATATCTCACAAATAGCCAAAGAGACTCAAATAAGGCATATGAAAGAAGCTCATCATCCTAAAATGCAATATGATACAAATGCAACATGATATATGACAAGATGGCTATCCTACCATGGTTTGTACATCAAGCAAAACATGTATATACATCAAAGTAAAACATGGTATGATACATATGATACAAAAGAAAATCCCCCAAGAATCAACTAGAAAGGGCAACAAACCCCAAGTTCCCCCCGCAAGTGCACAAATGTAGCTTGGTTGAGAGGCTTTGTAAAGATGTCGGCTAGCTGATCTTGGGTAGGGACATGACTCAACACAATGGTTCCTTTTTCCACATTGTCCCTCAAGAAATGATACCTCACTTCTATGTGTTTGGTTCTGGAGTGAAGCACAGGGTTTTTGGCTACGCTTATGGCACTGGTGCTATCACAAAGAAGTGGGATCTGGGTGCACTCCTCACCAAAGTCTGTCAAAGTGTATGAAATCCACAACAGCTGGGAACAACAACTCGCGGCTGCAACATACTCCGCCTCGGTGGTAGACTGAGCTACACTAGACTGCTTGCGGGAAGACCAAGAAACCAACGAAAACCCAATAACTGGCAAGTACCAGAAGTAGACTTCATCTCCACTCGACAACCAGCGAAATCCGCATCGAAAAAACCATGAAGAGAAAGAGTCGAGGAGGACGAATACCAAAGGCCAAGACCAGGGGCAGACTGTAGGTGCCGAAGATCCTCTTGACGACCTCTGGATGTGATGTCCTCGGCGAATCCTGAAAACGAGCGCACAGACACACACTGAACTGTATGTCTGGCCTCGTCGTCGTCAGGTAGAGGAGGGAGCCGATCATGCTCCTATACTCCCGCTGGTCCACTGGTTCTCCGTCCTCGTCCGCATCCAAAGTGGCCGTACTCCCCATGGGAGTCGACATCGGCTTCACATCTTGCATCTGGAACTTCCTCAACATGTCTTTCATGTCCTTGGTCTGGTGCACGAATGTTCCATCCTTCACTTGCTTGTTCTGCAGCCCGAGAAAGTACTGCAACTCGCCCATCATGCTCATCTCGAACTCCCTGCTCATCTCATCTGCAAACTTGGCAACAAGGTTATGCGACGAGCCACCAAAGACAATATCATCCACGTATATCTGAACAATCAACAAGTCATTTCCATGCTTGAGGAGAAACAAGGTCCTATCCACGGTACCCATCACAAACCCTCCGCTCAACAGAAAACCTCTCAATCTCCCATACCAAGCACGGGTGCTTGTTTCAACCCATACAGAGCCCTTTTCAACCTGTACACCCTGTGTGGGTACAACTCACTCTCAAACCCAGGTGGCTGCTTCACATACACCTCCTCCTCTATGACCCCATTCAGAAAGGCACTCTTCACATCCATCTGAAACAACTTGAACCCTTTAGCCACAGCAAAGGCTAGAAGAATCCGAATTGCCTCAAGACGGGCCACAGGAGCAAAGGTCTCCTCATAGTCGATCCCCTCCTTCTGACTAAACCCCTGAGCAACAAGTCTGGACTTGTTCCTCACAACCATCCCATTCTCACCCTCTTTGTTCTTCCAAACCCACTTGGTTCCTATAGGATGACAAGTTGGAGGTGGTTCAACTAACTCCCACACCTGGTTTCTCTCAAAGTTTTCCAACTCCTCATGCATAGAATTGACCCAGTTTGCATCAGATAAAGCATGTCCAATGTCCTTGGGCTCAAAGGTGGCAACAAAAGCATCATGAGCAAAATGAGAGGAATTCCTGGACCTTGACCGTGTAGTACGTTCGTCGATGTCCCCAATGATCTTCGACAGGGGATGCACTTCTTGAATCCGCCGGGGAGCCTCACGCCTCGAGACTACCTCCCCCTCAACTTCAGCTTCTCTTGCTTGGTCCTCTTGTCGCACCGTCGTTGTCCATGAAGTAGACGGTCCACGCTCTGTAGTGGTCGTAGGGGAAGTAGTGGGTACACACTCAGCTTCAGGCGCATTGTTCTCCCCATCATCATCTCCAGCTTCATCCTTCTCCTCTTCAAAGAGGTCCTCGGCCATCTCCTCTTCACCTGCACATTCAAAGCCAAGAGAGGTACATGGCATTGTCTCGTCGAAGGTTACCTCGCAAGTCTCCATGGCTTTGTTAGTCTCAAGGTTAAGCACCCTATAGGCTCTAGAGTGGTTAGCATATCCAAAGAAAATACCATCACTAGACCTAGCATCAAACTTGTCGTGTTTTCCCTTCTTAAGAATAAAGCACTTGCAGCCAAAGACTCGGAAATGACTCACCTTGGGTGCCCGACCATGCATAAGCTCATAACAGGTCTTCTTCTTGAAAGTTCGCAATAAAATCCTGTTGGAAACATGACAAGCCGTATTAACCGCCTCAGTCCAATACCTCCTAGGTGTCCTGTGCTCATCGAGCATCATTCTAGCCATCTCACAAAGAGTCCGATTTTTCCTTTCCACGACTCCATTTTGAGGGGGCACATAAGGGGTCGAATACTGATGTTCAAGACCTAGATCACGACAAAAGGCATCAAAACGAGAGTTCTTGAACTCTGAGCCATTATCACTGCGGATAGCTCGAATAGCATTCCCCTGCCTCTCGTTTTTCAACCTCACGATCAGATCTCGAACAAAACCAAATGTCTCACTCTTATCCTCCAAGAAAAACACCCAGGCATAGCGAGAGTAATCGTCCACCACAACAAGGACATACCACTTCCCACCCACCGAGCGAACTCGAGCTGGCCCAACAAGGTCCATGTGCAACAGCTCTGTCGGACGCTCGGTCATGACATCGGTCAGGGGTGGATGGGGAGTGGCTACCATCTTGCCATGCCTACACGGAGCACAAACCAAATCCTTCTCATGCTTCAACCTCGGCAATCCTCGGACAAGGTCAAGACTACTCAAGCAGGAAACCAAATCAAAGCTCAAGTGTCCCAACCATCTATGCCATTTCCACAAATCAGAAGAAGGACCGGCCATCAAACAACGAGCAGGACCCAAAGAACGAGAGAAATCAGCCCTAAAAATCTGACCCTCGGGGATGATCATACAGACAAGATCACCTCGAGAATTCAGCAAACGAGACTCGCCAGACTTGAAACGCACCTCAAAGCCCTCATCAAGCAACTGAGAAACCGAAAGCAAATTGAAACCCAAAGACTTCACAAGAGCAACTCTCTTCAACGTTACCTTCTCACTCACATGTACAACACCCTCAGAAATCACCCTTCCTCGTCCATTGTCCCCAAATGTGATGTACATCTTTTACTTCACTGGGGTGAGGCTGGAGAACCACTTCTTATCTCCGGTCATGTGTCGAGAACATCCGGAGTCGATCAACCAAATGTTCTCCAAGCCTCCTGCCTGTAGTCAGAAACAAGAACGAGAGTGAGCTAACGACTCGACACTGGGGTTAGCACAAAGAAAGTTAAACCGATTGTCGAGCCATCTCGCTCAAAAGAGGGGTTAGCAAACATCATTCCCTTGCCACCAAACTTCCCATGTCCCATGGAAGGAGTACAAGCACCACGAGGGGGAAAATGTGGTCCGTAGTTCCTTTGGAACCCAAAGCTGCGATCATCTCCCCTAAACCCGTATTGAGGATGAGTAGGAGGACGTCCAGCAAAACCACCACGAGCCCGACCAAACCTCTCACCAGCACGCACACCATCATCTCTCCTAACAAACCTCTCACCACCACCTCTCTATGGGAACCTACCACCCTGAGCTCCAACTCTACCAACACTCTTCACACTTCCCACACCCCGTGGAAGTGGCACTCTAGGCTCAGGAATACCATGAGACTGGCGATACCTGTCCTGGTTTGCTTGCTCCCTAGCAAGCCTCTCATCCCTCTTCCTCTTGTAGTAAAACTCTGCTAGATGCCTCTCCTTGCCACAATACTCACACCTGAAGGGGATGGGTTTTGGTTTTGGCTCTGGCTTCTCTTTGGGCTTCTCACCCTTCTCACTCACAAACTTCACCGGTTTATGGAAGTCATTTGTCTTAAGTGGGAATTTGGGTGGATCTTGGGTTGTGTCAAACTTGTTGCAAAGGTGGTTGGGCTTTGGTGTGAAAGAGTTCTTGGGTGCTTTTGGAAGTGGGACTTGGATGTCCCCGATCACCTCAAACTCGGGGTTAGACTCAACATACTTCTCATACACACTCTCCCCACTGTTCTCTCCCACTTTCTCACCCAACTTCTCAAAACCCAAACCACGACCATCAGCTCTCTTGAACTCCTCAATCATGATTTTCAATTGAGGTTCCTGCCCAGACAACCAACCCAACACCTTCCTCAAATAGTCATTCTCCTCATAGATGACATCCAAACGGGAAGTAAGTTCAATATTGCGCAAAGTAACTTCATCACAGCTAGAACATGCATTGACAACAGGAGATTTCAAAGAAGCTTCCAAAGAGCTAATAGTAGAACGAGCATCAACAAGCTTAGCATGCATAGTAGGACATGATTTACAAGCACCAAGCAAGGTGGGTCTAGCCTTAAGCTCATCATACTCAGTCCTAAGAGCATCTAGTTTAGCCAAAGTGGAAGCATTCTTCTCATTAAGCAACTTGATCTCATTCAACCATGCATCACACTCAAGACACTCAACATCATCGGGAGTAGTAGGAGCAAGTTTCAAAGAGTCATTCTCAAGTTTCAATTCAAGCAATTTGGACTCTAACTCTCCTACTTTCTCACTAGCATTCTCAAGTTGAGCCCTAAGATCTTTCCTCATCTTCTTAGCATCTCTCAACACACTATCACGGTTGTCAATCAAGCCATTCAACCTAGTGATCTCAGCAAGCAAAGAGTCGGGGTCATGATTTACCTCATCCTCCGAGTCGGAGTCACTGTCTTCCTTCTCGCTCTTCTTGCTGCTCGAGCTATGGGCCATCCCACAAAAGCCTTCAAGCGCCACACAGCTCAACCCACTGAAGTTCCGTATTGCACTCTTCTTGCCCTTGCGCCTCCCGGTGTCTTCATCTTCACTACTTGAGCTTGACTGCGCGTCGCTTGAGCTTGAGTCGACGTCGCTTGCACCGGCCACCATGGCTCTTGACTTGTCCTTCTTGTAGCCGCCCTTGCTCGGTCGCCGCTTCTCCTTGTCCTTGCTCTTGGACTTGCTGAAGTGCTTGCCCTTGGAGGAGTACTTGCCTTCACGCCTCGGGTGCGCCTTGTACTCACTCATCTTGTACTTGTTCTCCTCCGCTTCCGGGCACTCGGCGATGAAGTGGCCACGCTTGCCACACTTGTAGCACGTCCCTGAGCTCCACCTTGCATTCCTCCGACTCTCGTGTAGTCGATCAAACCTTCTTGAGAGCAATGCCAGCTCCTCCTCGCCCAGCACATCAAACTCCTCATCTGGAATAGACATAAGAGAAGACAAGGAAAACTATCGACAGTAAGGGTTAGATTTGCCCTTTGATCCGCCCACAAAAGCAAGACTATGGTCAGTCGAGCCCTCATGCTTGGATTGCAACTTCCTGTCAACCTCAGCCGACTTGAGCTTAGAAAAGAGGTCATCCAACTCAATAGTCAAATATTGCCCAGACTCCTTGATGGCCTCAACCTTAGCACCCCAAACATTTGGGTCCAAGACATGCAAGAGCTTCAAAGCCTGATCATGCTCGGTGTAAGGGAAATCCTCAACATTAGCCTTCATGTTGTTCACGATGGCGGTGAACCTCTGAAACATCGCATCAATGTCCTCACCGGGAAGTTGAGTGAAGTTCTAATATTGCATCCGGTAAGAGACAAAGAGGCGAGCCTTCACATGGTTATCACCACCATGAGCAACCAACAACTTCTCCCAAATTTGCCAAGCAAGATTCAAATGACGAACACGCTCAAACTCAGGATCACACAAGCTCCGGACCAAGTGATCAATGGCTTTTGCATTTGCCTCATACTTGGCCTTAGCACCGGCATCGGTCACCATAAGAGTATGGATGTTGTGTGGAATAGCATAGGTCTTGTCAAGCACAATGAAATCCAACAACTTGCCACGAAGAAAGATCATCATACGAGCCGCCCAATTGTGGTAACCCTTGCCATCGAAGTGCAGCGGACCGCCCCGCTCAACGTACGCCATCTTAGGATTCGAGACTTGTCAAAGTCGCAAAGAATCCGGCACCAAGCTCTGATACCAATTGAAGGATCAGATGGCGACTAGAGAGGGGGGAGTGAATAGGAGCCGGTAAAAATTCTTCTAAGAGAACCCGGCCTATACCCTAGTCAAATCCCGGTCACACACAAGCGATGGATCAAATCACATACCAATCGCCAAGACAACGAGGTTATGGATCAACCTCTAGTCCTAGGAATGATTCCTTGAAGCACACGCGGAAGCACAAGAAAGGAAGGAAGGAATCGAACCAAGAAGCAAAGCACACAGGCTCTGGCGGACCGTCCGGCCAGGAGGGGCGGACCGTCCGCACTAGCCACGCAGACCGTCCGGCCTGCTGCCACGGACCGTCTGCACCCACACCGCGGAATGACCGGCCCTACGCTGCGAACCGTCCGAAAAAGCAACCAGAACCTCCAGAGATGACCCTGAATAACGGACCGTCCGCGGGGAGCACGCGGACTGTCCGCCAGGCACCCGCGGACCGTCCGCCCACTGCCGTGGACTGTCCGAAACCACTTCCAACCAAAACTTAAAAACAAAACGGATCGAAAGCGAAGCCAAGCAAGGACACGAAGAACACAGGAAGAACACGCTCCTCGCGGACCGTCTGCCGGCCCCTCGCGGACCTTCCGCTCCACACGGACAGAACAGAAAACAGCCCGACCTCGAAGGTCAACTCCCCCAAATCATCATCGGATTTCCCAAACGGTTGAAGCTGTGGAGACAAGGGTTTGGGGACTTGAAAAGCGTCACACAAGGATGCTATAGCCCAAAAATCTTGCCTCCTAACTCCCTAAATCACCGGGAATCGCGAATTCTTTGAGCACCACCAAAAGCTAGAGCACCGAACGAAAATCCTAGAATTGAAGTAGTTTCCCGGCGTTTGAGGGCACAAGATCAATCACAAAGATGCACGAGACATCCATCCATGTTTCCCTCAAAGAAATCCGGAGAGAAACCCACTCAAATCCGCAGAATTACACCGAGAACAAAGGCACGAAAACAAGCACAAAAAGACCACGAAAAACACAACTCTGAATCTTCTATACAAACTAGGAAAGATTCGCAAGGTCTAGCATGCCGCCCTAGCATCCATCCCTCTCAACAAATCTCTCATGAAGCTCTCATGCTAGCCTAGAGAAAATAGAGAAGAAAATAGCTACAAAAAAGAGAAATAGGAGGAGGGAAATGAAACCCTAAGTCGCGGAGAGAGTGAGCCATCCACACACACTCATGGCTTATATATCAGGTCCCGCCGGAGTGGTAAATGACTCGACTACCCCTAACTTAACTACTGGCGATACAACCCATGTAGGGGCATTCAGGTAATGTTTGTGGGTCTTGCCATCGGACGGCCACGCCTTTGCCGCACCCCGCGTCCTCCCGACGCAAGCCATGCGATCCCGCCGCGTGTCCTCCGCTTCGAAGCTTCCCGACACGCCCGGATCCCGTCTCCGTCGTGTTGGGCCCTCGGACTTGGTTTTGAGGCCCAAACCAAGAAACCGTTCTCTGATGGTTTTATGGGCAAACCACCAAACCCCGCGTGCTCGGTCCGGCCTCCCGCCAAACCACTTGACTCGACCGCCACCGTGCACCGGCTCGATTGTCCATGACTTCGTCTTGCTCGTATCGCCACCATGTGGCCCGCACCTAGTCCCACTGTCCACCGGGTCCCTCGAACCGAGCCTACTTGTCTCTCCATCTCTTGGAGGCCGCTCAAGGCTGAAGACCTTTTGCGTCTGTTTTTCACCTGCACCAATGCAAACCAAGCCGCAACCAACACCTGCAATACTAGGCCAAGAGTCAGTCCAACACCCGTTGTCAATCACTCATCACTAAGGAGCGGTCATCCATCGGCCACCGGGACGCTCCTGGTCCTCAGGCTACTCCTTATGGAGTGCGATTTTGCAATCGCACATCCATATCAGTTTCGGCTTCAAGACAACACGGGCATTGTTGAAGACCTTCAAGGGCAGCACTCGAGGACGCTTGGGACTACTCGAGAAGACTTCAGGATTGTTCAAACATCAGCTGGAGTACATTCCAGCCTCGGGATGCTTCGACTACTCTTGAGGACTTTTGACTTGTAGCGCTCGGGGACGCTTGAGGACTACTTGTTAAGGACGTCAAGACTACTCGAAACTATCCTTCTCGACTACAAAGTACTCGGGGGCTTGTCGTATGGACCTCCCTAGGCCCACTACCTCGATGGATACCAGGACCGACTACTCGGTGGGCCCCTGGGACTACCCGACTTGCGCTGCACGGCACCTGATGGCGTGAAGCACAAGGACTATAGAGGAGAAGTACTCGGTTAGGAAGCTGTACATGTCCCACACTGTATGGAGGACTCCTAGACGTACTCGACTAGTACTCTCTCCTTGAACCGACTTGTAACCCTGCCTCCCGGACTATATAAGGTGAGGCAGGGATCCCTCTCTCCCTCATCTCATCTCACGGCGTAAGATTGCATCATCTTGTAATCGTACTCAATCAATCTAGAGCTATGCAGCATACAGGACGTAGGGTATTACGCACCTCGCGGCCCGAACCTGTCTAAATCGTGTGCCACGTGTCTCTTCCTTCGAGTTACCGATCTCGGCGAGGCCACATTCATCTACTTCGGGTACTCCCCTTAGTAGGTTGCCGGTCTAAAACACCGATAGGTGGGGAGGTCTTGCCGCAGTAGGAGTCGAAGCCTATACAAATTCCGTGTCGAAATACAACTCCTAACTCGAATTTGGCAGGGTAGTCCGGTCAAATCGCCCCCTGGACCCGGTCTAACCGCGTGTCTGACGCGCAGATCTCCCAGAAGCCATATCTCTCTCATCCGGACTCCGAATTGGACGTTATATATATGGATCTTGATCTACTCAACGAGAACTATCCAATAGTGGTGTCCAAATTACCTTTTGAGCAACTTTACCAGGCCGGTCTAACTGGGTTGTCATGTCGGTCTAACCGGGTCCCTCCAGATCTGCCAAATTCGGGTGTCAACATATGCCCCCCCTGTTTCTTGGTAAAGCTTGTGTACCAAGAAATATTTATTCAGAAGCAAAGCTGCATAGGAACAATGTTAAGCACAAGAATAGCAAACAAGTTTTACTTTTTAAGGACGATAGAATATATCAGCCATATTACTTGAATTTGCGAATTATGAAGAATGCAACTTGTTGCTGCTGTTTATGCATATTGTGTGAATCAAACAAATCTGAGCACACTAGCTCGGTTGTGTGGGATTGAAATATTAATTCAAACTCATTTCACAATTGCAAGTTTTTATGGATGCTTAAAGCTTCCAAATTACTTTTATGTCAATTGGTCATTGCAACACTTCCCAATTTAACAATAGAGAAGAATAAAAGAATTCAGTATTACATCCACAATTAATTTTTTAACCATAAGCAAATCAAGGTGAGTAATCAGCCCCAAAAATATGAATATGATACAATTACCTCAGAATTGGTAATGGCCAGATTACCCTCGAACTCCTCTTGCTTGTATTTTAATGCATATTGATTTATGCAAATAACCGTCAAGAAACTCCAGTAGCTATCAATCTTGGCTCGATCAAATGATATAAAGATGATCCATGTGGAACCCAAGGACCAAAATAAGAGTACGAAGGATAATCAAGCATATCTAAGGATGAATTCCAAAACATAGACATATGTGGCATTTGTAAAGTAAATGAACTAGGTAATGACCAATAATTTTGATGATTTGGTACAAACCTCAATTTTGAAGACCGTCTCTCATATCTTTTATTCTCCTTCAAATGAGTTGCACCTTTTGCTTGATCATTACACATGTCGTGAGTCCGAATGCTTTCTTTGGGAATCCATGCCATGCCTTTCTTCTTCAGCTCTTGAGCACTAAGCTTTTGTAGCTTCTTTCTCTGCCAATTTGATAAACCAAGCGGATGACTTGACTTTGCTTCAATTTTGGACAACAATGCTCCTCTTTTGTTTTTTGACCTCTTCAACTCCTTTTGTTCAGATTTGGCTCTCAGAGGATGAACAAGTGTTGAACACATTAATCGGCTTTTTGTTAACTGAATTCAGATCTGAACTTTTATCTTTGCGACCATCTCTTTTCACTCGATAAACTTGCTTGACAGCACTTTTCTTGTTTTCAGCACTAGACCGATCTTTATACTCAAAACAGTCACTTTCAACATATGGCTGCCTTGCACGTGATGGTCGCCCTGGAGCTGCATACTCAACATGATATAGTCTGAAATATGAAGGAGTATGTGTCCATGAATCACTCCACCCCCATGATGAATAAGGATGATCACTAGTGGGATATGGAGCATATGAAACCTACATTGATGGCTCAAAAGGAGAATATGTTGCTACTGCATGAAAACTCTTTCCTTGCCGATTCCAATTCCCGAAATTATGCTTAGGAGGCAATGTTGATGATTTAACTTTATTTGACCGATTAGCACACTTGGCCTCATTGTGTTTTTGATACTTAGCCAGAAGTTCGTCAAAAGTGAGGTTCGGCCTTTTACCATTGTGCTTGACATGGTCTTTACCTCCATTAGCTACAGGATGCTCAGATTTGGACATCCCTGATTTCTTCACACTTGCACCGATCAGAACTTTGGGATGCACCGGTCTGACCTGTGGGTCACCAGTTTGACCTTTGGGTTGCATCGGTCTGACCTGTGACTCCAGAACAGGAAGAGGAACAGGTTCCTGACTCGATGGCGAAAAATCCTTTTGCCCCCTAGTAAATTCCGGGTTTTGATAGGCTCATCGTCCCCGAAAATCACTTGATCTTGCAAGTTATGGACAATGTCCTTCTCAACACTCGGGAGATTTGAATCTACCTCCTTGGCAATTAAATCCGGATCTTTGGATAAACCGGCTGATGCTAACCGATTTAATGATCCTTTGCCATTGAAACCAATTGTTACCAACTGGTCATCCTCTCGTGTTTGAGCAAACCTCAATTGTCTAGTGTCAATGGCCGATTGTATGAATTGACGAAAAATATTGCAATCACTAGTATTATGATTAAAAGAATTATGCCACTTGCAATATTTTTTATCTTTTAACTCGAGAGGTGATGGACTAACTTTGTGATCAAAGAATTTAATAAAATTATTCTCTAGCAAGATATCGAATAAATTATCACACAAAGTTAAATCAAAGGTGTACTTAATTTTTTCCAATCGATGCTTTTGTGGAGAAGGCTTTAAGGCCAAGCAAACAAATGGTTCAGATTTCTCACCAATCCATTCGGCTATACCTTTTTTAGCACTTCCCAAACCCGATACTTTAGAGTTGATCACTATATTAGCATCGGACTTCACAATCGCTCTCGGCTTTGATCTCTTGCATTTAAGTCCAGAATAACCATAAGCACACCACGAAGAGAAAAACTTTGAGAGTGAAGATGTAGAAAATTTAAATGTCAAAGTATTTTTATGACCAACCTTTTTAATTTTCACAATACATTGGCTGGTAGAATCTAAAGGCATGCTATCACTAACAAGTAAATCATCCTCAATCGATCTCATAGAATTATTTATGATAGAATCACTAATAAATGAATTAACAACAAATATAGGATCTAATTGGGAATTACTTGTAAAACATACCTTATCAAATACATTGGAGAGGTGAGGAACCTTGATGTGGATGATGTTGCATTTCTCCTTTTGACGGCAGCCCACAGTCATCCTCTGTCTTGATCGGTCAGACCGGTTTAGAGAGCCCGTTAGACCGGTGTCTCCTGGGTTGCTGGAAATCACCTTGTGTCGACATGCCAATGATCCCTTCTCGCCTCCTTTGTCTTGGTTTTCAACAGTTTGATTTTCTGAATTTTTCTCAGCCTGAACTTGTCGGTTGGTAGCATGAAAAACGCTAGTAAAATGTACAACAACTCCGGCTTTAGAAAAATCAAGCATAGCTTTCTCCTTTTGATTAATATGCTCTTCTACAGCTAAGCTTAACTTTTTAGTTGCAACAGATTCAGAATGTACATCATTTGGTTCAGTTGTCATAATAACCGAACTATTGCTCAAATCTGAATCATTTTATTTTCCTTGGAGATTGCTACTTGATAAAGAAAGTCACATTGAAATTGTGCAAGAATCTGATCCAATTCTTGGCGCATCTCCTCAGGGAGGTCCTCTTTTTTGACTTCTTCATCTAAATACATGCTTTCTGAATTTTCATTAATCTGGCTATAGTTATGATGAACATTCGCAGCCAAATCATGATTATTAGCATTTGCAAGTGATGATGAGAAAGTAGGTGCAACCTCCACTCTAGTGTCATGCAGTGTAGCATATGATGATTGAGAACAACTGGCCTGATTAGCATGTCCAATTTTTTCATTTTGTTCTTTTATCCTTAATTCATATGCCTTAGCTTTCACAAGTACTTCATCAAGTGAATTAAATTTTATATCTTTCAATCAATCTCTAAGGGATGATTTTAAACCTCTAAAAGCAAGATAAGCTAGAGCTGAATCGGAAAAAGGTAAATTAAAGCATTGATTCTTTATTTCTTTGAATCGTTCTAAATAATTAAAAACCGATTCATCTCTACCTTGCTGAATATTATAGATATTAGTTGCACATGATGTTTGAGAATAACTGGCCTGATGGCTAGAATTAGCATGGCCAATTTTCTCATTCACCAGCATGTTTTGTGATGTAATCACATATCCTACCGATGAATAAATAGATGAAACACCTTGCTGAAAATTAGTAGAATTACTAGCATGTGGTATTCCATAAGAGTTGGCCAAACTCACCATGTTAGTTTGGCCTAGATACATGTTAACCGACTTTTGAACTTGTTGCATAGTCGGTGTATAAGTGTAATGTTGTATGTTTTTAGTGTCATTAAAACTCAAAGCATGCATATTATTTGACAATGGCTTTCTCATATTAAATTCAGAATTATCATTTGTATAAATAAAACCATCTGAACAAGCACTAGCCGATGCAATATGCCTACTAGTATCAAATAATCTAGCAACATCAACATAAGGATTCATGGTACTTGCAAAATAATTATTAACATTAGACATAGGTAATGTATTTGCAAATTGTACCTTGGGCTCGTTGTAGTTGAATTGATTTGAGAATAAGAATAGCCCGCCATAATAAGTCTTGATGCTTCAGATCTTGTAGTATAGATAAATCCAGATATCCACGAAAATCCAAGCAATCAATGACCAAAGTCTCGCTTCTCTTCTAGTCTTCAATATGTAGTAGCAAGAAAGACAAAGCACAATGCAAATGGCTTGAGCAGCCTAATGCAATGTGACAATTATAGATGCAATCGGTCCCAAAATACCTGATTCAACTATAATGGTGAATCAAAGTAATAGATCAAATTAGTAAAAGGTTAGGGATCGATAGAACAGTTTGAGCAACCGATCTTTCTTCCCCAGCGGAGTCGCCAAAAGTATGTTGACACTTTTCTGGGTCAACACACGAGAGCACGCGAACAGAGCGAAAAGCAGAGTCGCCGCCGGCGCCGGTCAGACAGGTCAGGCGTACCGGTCAGACCGGTGTCCTAGGGTTTGCCTAATTCGAGCGTTCGGGAGGGTAACTACCACACTTACGTGATGGAGGACGGCTAGGTTTACGAGCAAACTAGCAAAGAAATAAATGACACACTTACGTGGTGAAGAATGACTACTTTACAAGCAAACTAGCAAAGGTCGTCGAAGCTCTCGCCCAGGAGGGACCCCGTCAGGGCATGGATGTCGTCGGCATGCCCTAGGTCAACCAGCAGGCCCTAGGTCGCCATCTCAAGTCGTGGAGATCAAGAGACGAGAAGCATGGAGGTTGGCAAAGGGGGTTGAGAGGATAAAAAAGTAGAAGGTAATGATAGATTCGATTGTGTTCCCTCAATCGGCCATGACCCTTCATAAATATAGGGCGGGGAGGTCTTGCCCAAGTAGGAGTCGAAGCCTGTACAAATTCCGTGTCAAAATACAACTCCTAACTTGGATTTGGCAGGGTAGGCCGGTCAAACCGCCCCCTGGACCCGGTCTAACCGCGTGTCCGACGCGTAGATCTTCCAAAAGCCATATTTCTCTCAACCGGACTCCGAATTGGACGTTCTATATATGGATCTTGATCTACTCGATGAGAACTATCCAATGGTGGTGTCCAAGTTACCTTTTGAGCAACTTTCCCAGGCCGGTCTAACCGGGTTGTCATGTCGGTCTAACCGGGTCCCTCCAGACCTGCCAAATTGGGGTGTCAACAGCTAGGTGTACCAAAATCGACCGTCAACATACCCCCATGCTTAAACCTTGCTTGTCCTCGAGAAAGTCCAAGATCTTTGCTTAATTTGGAAATCAGCGTTGCTCTTCGATGTCTTCCTTGCACTTAGTTATGCACAAGAAGACATATTGCTCTTTCAAGTATTTAGCATTTAAGGTTCAAGTTTTGACCGGCTACTTCATTATGGAAGATAGACTATCATTAAAGAACATGCCACAATAAAACAAATATAGCGCTCTCAAACTTAAGCAAACTTTATACCTTTATTTTGTTGCATCGTGAACATAAGTGAAGTTCTCTTGCAAAAGCTCATGGAAACACTCATCTCGTCAAGTCACTCAAGCCTACAATAGATTAATCTCAACCTATTCCACTCATATGTGAAAGTGGAAAGCTTATGTGGAGCTTGGTAGGTAAAAACAATCCTAGCAAAACATTATACTTGAAATGTTGTCAATCTAAGAGAGAGACCTATTGGAATTACCGAGACTAGTCAAAAAGGCCATGGAAAATAAATGTTGGAAAAAGAGAGAGATGGAACACACACATTTAGAAAGGTGGACATGTGCAAGTGGCAAATGGGTGATCCCGAGACACGAATGAATTTCTCATTATCGGATTGCACATGGTTGGAAAAGATTGAGTATGGACCTGTCTTCAAAGCTCTCTAAGATTTAAATGAAGCTAAAAAGAATCGAGGAGCATTTTTATTTTTCTCTTTTTTTGTTTTTTCTTTTCTTATTTTTTATTTCTTCTTCTTCTTTTTTCTTTCTTTCCTTTATTTTTCTGCTCTTATATTTTTTTATTTTTTTATTCTTCATTTTTATGCTCCTCCGAACTTTTAAGCAACATAGTACTGCTATAGCAGTCCTCCCCCATGCTTAAATGATTGCTCGTCCTCGAGCACAGAAGTGAGGGGACCTATGGCTGCTAGAGAAGTACAAAATCTTTGTATTCCTTTATAAATCTTTTGAAATCTTCCAGGGCATCCTTCATGTAGAAACTCGCATGATCATTGATGAGTCCCTCCATATGTTATATGTCTCGAAATCTTGCCAGAAAATCTTCAGAAAATTCGTCGAAAGATCATCCATACTCAATTTGGGTTGTGGTCAAGGAGGTAATCACAAAATAGATGTTTTGGGTTTATGGTGGATGCCCAGCAAAGTTTGCAAAATTTCCAATGTAGAAACTCATAATGCATGGACAAGAATGGCTAGCATGAAAAAGATACGCAAAGGAATGGCCAACTTCTTAGTCTAGTACCACAGAAATCAATCCTAATCCAACTCATCAAGCTATAAGTTTGCAAACTAAAGGTTATATCATTAAAGTACTTGTATGTGTATAGTCTTTGGTAGGTAGAGCCTTGCAAGAGATTCACAAATGTAGATAGCATAATGATTTTAAATAAAACAAGTACAAGGCATAGGTCATCGGTAAACTTAAATCAAAGAGCAACATAAAGTATGTGGGTCTTAGAAATTAGTCATTTAACCTCCACAAATGAAAGAGCCGGTATTTATCAATTTAAGTCCTTTTTAATACAGAGCAAAAAGTCATGTCATATAAAACATCATGCAAGTAAAAGAAGGCGGCAACTTTCATCATTTTCCATAAGCAAGACATACAAATGATATTATCATGGTAAGATCAAAAGAGCTGGTGATTCATTTATTTAAAAGTAAAAACTAACTAACCTAGGTTGTCCTCCTAGTAGCCATGTTATTGATCGAGAGATAAATACAAAGGTTGTCTATGGTTGAAAGCATATATGTGCAAGCATTTAAACGGCGATGAACAATGATAAAGTTAAAGGAGAGTTACCGTCCTTTTTGATGCTCGTAATAAAGTGCAGAGACGCCTCCCCATGATCAAGCATTGTGCTTAGCATGGAAAAATGATGAGCATCTTGTGTTGAAGGTGATCCTTGTACTCCACGTGGTCTTTTTCCCTTTCGTCCTTCAAATCCTCCCCCATGCTTAGCGTGTTGCTAAGTGTGGATGAACTTGAATTGCTTGTAATTCCCTATTGCCATGTGTTTGAGAATCATCTTCACTTCTTGTCTTTTTGACTCATTTGTCCTTCAACTTATTCTTATTATCATCAAGCCATGGTTCCAATCCTTCATCACATTGTCATCACCGACTTCAATGCCGTCCTTTATCACTGCCTCATCTTCCACATTTTTTATTTTTTCTCCAGAACAGAAAATGTAACGAAACACCCCTCCAATTTGAAGTTCATGAAATTATCTTTCCAACGAGCCATCATATGCATGAAACGGGTTCCGAACAAGATAGTTGTGCCTATTTTACTCCGGCGATGCAATCTGTCCAATGCTGATTTGAGACTGCGCAGCACTCAATGTTTCTGCCATATCTCATTGTACGGGTCTTCAAAATTGATGATTCTTGATGTGTTGGAAAGGAGATTTGAAGGAGCTTCTGAATATTAACTTTTCTTCCATTGTGCATCTCTGAACATGTGCTCAAATCTTGATGGAAATAGTGACTTCCCTCTCAATCCTTGTAGATGACTAATGACCTTGATTGCAATCAGTCAAGAACTCATGGGAACACTTCGTCATGCCTGCAAAACAAATCAAATGCACATTCTACCCCCGGGGTGATGATCGGGAGTAGAAAAAAATTGCCAACAAACCAAATTCATCCCTAAGACATTAACTTGTGGCATAGATTACCTAGTAAAAAGAAAAGAGAACCTAATGAGTGTATGTGCGTGTAGGTGAAAATGCAAATGAAAGGAAGGGATATAAACAAAACAACGTTTACACCAAATTATAAGCTCCATGCTTACAAATTGGTTGTCATACTTTCCATTCTTACAAAGATTTATTAACCAAGGTCAAAACACACCATGTTCATCCCAAGATTAATAATTTTTTAAAGTGCAAGAGAAGTAGGACGCATTGCAAAATTTATAAACCAACCAATGCAATGTGAAAACAAGGTTTATAAAACTGAATGATGGTGGTCTCCAATCATGTCCAATCATGTCTAAACACCATGTTTACACAAGATTGCAAAAGAAAATGTCTCGTGCGCACGAAGCACCATTATGGAAATAAAGCATTCATCAAAAAGTTTCGCAAATAAACCAAGCTAACCTATGCATGATAGAACAAAGGGAGGTTGATGCGAAGTGCAAATGCAAAGGAGTTAGTAAAAAAGGGTCAGCAATGTTTGAAAAAGGCTTTTGATGTTGTTCCTCAATAATGACAAGCAAGTGTCACACCCGGATTTAAGGGCAAATCCGAATGCAAGAATACATGTGCGCCAGGATCAAGTTACACACATGCATCGACTCAGTGAATACCAAAACACAGTGTAAAGCATAAAGAGAGTATTAAACATTTATTACATGACCGAATGTCTCAACTAACAATCGTTCGAGTAGCTAACAGCGGAAAAGAAACACACGCAGAAGTCCTCCACAGGCAGCTAACTGGAGAACGAACGCCTAGAACTCATCGAATTCTCCAGGAAAATCCTCAAAGCGTCCATCTGAGCAGCAGCCGGGTAGTGTAGATGCAATATAGAAACAACAAGCACAAGCACATGTCGTACTCAACAAGGGAAAAGTTCTATAACAACATGCAAGGCTTTATGGTGGAAGCTGATGATTATAAAGCAAGTCAGCATTTTAGTTGGTCAAGTTTTATTTAGCAGCTGGTACTAGCAAGTGAAAGTATATACCAAACCCAAATAACAAATGCAATAGAACCATAGAATGTAATGCACAAGATTAAAAGTTCCATCTTTCATAAATTACTCCTGTGAGGGTCCAGGCCGCCCTTGACCGTCGGCACGGCTAACTAGTCAGTTTTACACTCTGCAGAGGTTGTACATCTTTACCCACAAGTCGTGTAAAAACCCAAAAAGAGTTTTAGACCCAACCATGCTGTGCAAAAGTAGGCACAATACCACACTACCGAGGTGTGGCTTTATAGGGACGCTACTAGGCCGTTACAAAGATCCCCAGATGCAGGCTGCCCGCTAGGTTACCTGATCAGTGCAGCGTATAAAGCTCCCTGGCGAGTACCGTGTCTTAGCCAAGCCCAACTCCCCTCCAGAGCAGGTCCATACGCCATCTACCGTTAGCCCCCAACCCTTATCAGGTAAAGCATACCTAACACCTAGTTCTCTAATTATTAAGCCAAGACAGAGCCATATGTCTTGTGGTTGTTCTGTTTTCCTGGGTGGTCGCTCCATGTTCCGATTAACAGGCATAAGGTGTTCTTGCATTACATTAACAATAGCATAAATAAATCCAGATTGACAAGTGTTCATTAAACCACCCAAAACCAAGTAAAGCTCTAGCATGTGCTACCCAACATAAAGTAAACCCAGGTTGATCAAGGCAGAGAATAAACAAAGCTAGTCAAATCTTAATAATGGGACCCTTCAATTTAATGCAAAGCAATAATAAATAATGGTGTAATTAAAATGCATGTTGTAATAGGATCAACAGGAATGCAGCAAGGACTTTCCTTCTACCAGCTCCGGAAACTGCTCAGGGTCTTGAAATTCTTCAACGGCAGCGAAGTCCTCGAACTGCTCGTACTCTACGCTCTACACATTCACATACAAGCATACAATGGAAATAAATAAAAAGCAGTACACCAATCATCTCAAATAGAAACAAAAACAACAGAAAACTAATCTACTCGTCGAGACAATCGCATGGACATAAAGAACGCTAAAAACGGAGTTAAAACGACTAAGATACGGCTAATACAAGTTTAAGGGCTAAACTGTAAAGAAAACGAAACTTCCTGGGCTAAAACGAAGAAAACAGGACCTATCTGTGAAAAATCTATACGGTGGATGGACCGGGTTGTGATTTTAAAGAAACACAGGGGTTTTCTTGCAAAAACACGCGGTTAAGGCGGGGAAGCGGATCTTATCTGCTGGATCAAGATCCGGCGGCTAGGATCGCCGGCTGGAGCAGCAAGGTGGGTTGACCGGTATTGACCGGTTTGACCCAGGGTCACAAGCGATCTGGATCGCCCAATCCAGATCGGACGGCGGCGGGCGCGATCGGCGCGGAGGCGGCGCACCGGCGGCAGGAAGCCCGCCGGCGAGCAGCGGCGCGCGGTGGAACTCTGGCGAGCCGACCCAACCTTTGGGTAGAAGGCACGGTTTTCGACAGGACTTGCACCGGGGCGAAGCTTGCGACGCGCCGAGTCGATCTAAGGCACTCGATTGGTCGCGTAGATGACGGTGGCGGTGGGCCGTGCGGCGGGGCGGACGACGCCCGACGGCGACCCACGCGCGAGCGCGTGCGGCGCGAAGCGGGGCACGGGAGCATGAACGAGAGACACCGGGGTGATCCTCACCTCCACGCACAACTCCGGGGGGGTGTCCACGACGGGCCGGGAGGCGGCGGACGGGCGGAGCGGCGGCGGCGGCGCGCTAGGGTTAGCGTCGGCGGCGGCCTCAGGGGCTCTAGGGTTTGGGGCGAAGGGTGGCGCGGCGTTGCGCAGGCGGCCCTTAAATAGGCCGTAAACAGCGCCTCGGCGTGCGGGTCGTGGGGCCATGGACGCGCGCAAGACCAGCTCGGGTAGGGGTCCCCGCCCCCGGTCGGACACGACCCGAGGTCGGGGATGACGGGCGGGACCCGCCCGTCGGCCGCGCCGGACGGCGGCGCGCGCACGCGGGCCGGGCCGCACCGGGCCACAAGCGAAGCGGGCCGCAGAGACCGAGGTGTGACGGCGAACCAGGCCGTGGAACTGAGGGGCGCGGCCGGACTTCGGCAATCTGGGCTCAAAACAAAGCAGGCCAGAAATGGGTAGGAGGAAGAAGGAATAAAGAAGAAGGATTTTCTTTTTGAAAAACATGCAAATGATTGAATTCAAACATGAATTTGAATTCAAACACTCTATAACAATGCACCATCATGTATGCAACAGTAAACTCCTATATTTCATTATTTAATTAAGAAAAATTATTAAATGCCTAGAAAAGCACAAAACTCCTTATATTCCTTAGACGAGAACAATGGTTGCTAAGCAAAATTTTAATTAAATTCAAAAGTGAAATTTAGGGTGTTACAACAAGTCACTTTATGAGAGGTAGAGTCTTGTCAACAAAAGTTTTATCAAAAGACCTAAAACATGCTAACAAGGTTTTAATGTAAGGCTTGTGGGTATCCTATATTTTTTTGCTTAAGATAAGAATTTTGAAAAGATAAGTCAGGTGAAGAAGTTCTATCTAAGGTTGTTTTGAAAAAGAAGAAAACCAAGGGTTAGATTTTTGGAAGCGAAACAAACCTATGGTTTTAGGATTACTAAAGGTATGAGGGGCTTCTCTTAAGGGTTTAGGATGAGGCTAGTCAGAATTTTAGAAAAGGGATAAAGATAGACTTTGTCGACTTGACATAAGTCGATTCCTCCCTTTGTTGGCCTAGGTTCTCGGTGTGGTTTGATAGGAAGGTTTAGGCAAAGATGTATTTTTCTTTTTCACAAAAAGGGTTTTAAACATGATATGCATCATGCAACAAAATGCAAGGGTGGAGAACAATGTGGAATGAAGTGCAACATGATATAAATGAACAAAATGACATGACATTATATGGCGGTGATCTAAACCAAAAGCAAAAGTAAGCCTAAGTTAACTTGCCACAAGTTTAGAATCAAAAGGGATCATACTTCATATTTCTTTCTAAAGACACAAATAAAAAGACTCTAAACACTAATAAGCACACAAAAAAGGTGGTCTACAAGTTTTCCAAAATTCAAGTAGCATAGTGATCACTCAATATCTATTCAAAGCATACAACATGTGGTTGTCACATTTATTAGAGCATTGGCGCAATGCTACTTGAAGTTTTCAAATGAAGAACACAATGTAGACTTGTCATAGTTTATATAGTATATAAAAAGATCGGGTTGCCTCCCGCAAAGCGCTTCATTTTAAGTCATAGAGCTTGACTTTCTCACGTACCTTTTTATTGTTGTGAAGCCATGGTTACTTGTGCGAGAATCCAAAGTAGCCATGCAGCTTGATGTTGTCTTATGAAATCGGTCGTGGTTCGTTTCCAACATCACCATGTGTTGAGTGGTGCCTCTTGTGTCTTCATTCATCGAAGCTCCAGAGGGTTTGTTTTATTCCTTAGCTTTTGAATTTCATCATGTACATGTTGTGGAACCATTGCCCCATTTTCTCTTTATTGACACCATGTCCATCTCCTCTATCTTGTCATCATCGCCTTGTTGCTCTTCGTGGATTTACCCCTGCATCCAGAATAGAGCATATACCAAAATATAGTTCTATTGAAAAGTTTAAAAAATTACCTTTCCAACGGGTACTCATTTGTCTTAATCGGAGTCCGGATGAGGGATTTGGCCATATTCGCTTGTAGGAACCTCCGATTGCCTTGCCGCTTGATTCGTTGGAACGTAGACTTCATGTAGCTTCTGAAAATTCAAATATATCCAATTGTTTCCTGCAGAGGTTGTGAAAGGCATCTTGATGACATCATTATCCTTTCGTTCATTGATCCGGAGATGTACGTGTGGTCTTCATGTTGAAGTTTTTTAGGGCACCATTCCACGCATCCCTTGGCTTCAAAAATCATTACCATCGCTTCATGATATGGATGGTAATGGAATCCTTCTCCATCACGCTTGACATGGTCGTTTTCAAAAGCTATAGCTTGAACAAACAATCCTCCAAAAGACATTAGTCTAAAAACTTAATCAACACATAGGCATACCTTGTTCATCTTCGTTTGCTTTGGGTGGGGGCTCAATAGCGGATGTTGGGCCACTAACCAAATTTAGCACCTACCACTAAAGAGCAAAACATGTGTAGACATTATCTTGGTTGAGCGAGGTTGGACTTGTTGAAGTTCGAATGTTGAAAACTTTTTCTCGATCGCTTTGTGTCTAGTTTTCCACCTACTTTCAAGGACACAAACAAGAAAGCAAGCGTATATGCAATGATAAAATTAGTGTTAGTTAAAAGAAAGATAGATCACCCTAGGGTTAGAGTTGTTGATCCCCGGCAACAACGCCAGAAAAAGGGGCTTGTTGACGGTGCAAAACTGTGCTCAAGTGCACCGCAAGCCTACAGGTGACTTGGTGCCTTTTTCACCAAGGAGGGTACTCCCTAGATTTGTTAATCCAAGGATCGGAAGCAAACCACTAAGGTTCTCTGTCTAACCTACCGGTCTAACCCTATGCGAAGTGTTGATTGCATAAAGATTAAACATACATAAAAGGATGTATGGATCACATCCACCTAGCCATAAAGGTAAGTATCCAAAAGGGTAACCCTAGCCTATCGTCTTTTTGTTGCCGCTCCGGCCACGATGACAAGTCAATCTAATACTATACCATGATAAGGAGTACACTTGATATGGAATAACCCGATATGGAGTGGTCTGATACACGTTCATTCACCGCTTTCTCCTCCACCATACTGTCACTACGCAAGGATATTCATCACTGAACGACAACCTCGGTTCGTGCACTACAGCGATGTATCCACAAGAGATAGACTAACCACCATGATTACTCTATTCCTACTAAGGGCATATGCTAGCTACACATATGATAAAACACTCATCGATGTAGATCAAAGTAGGACAAGATATGATTACATCACCATCGAATGTAGAATGTACCATTGCCTTGATGGAATCAAGGCATGGGCTCCAGAACTCCACCATGGCTTCACCACGCAGGGCCAACCATGGTGGCTAGGGCATGGCTTAGGCCATCTCCTAGGCAACTTGAGGACTTGCGGCGGCCGTCGGCTTCCTCCCGGTGCTTCTCCTTCGTGTCGGCGGCTTTCTGATGAATGGATGGATCGATCACCCCTCCTTGGGCACCCAAGGGATTGTATTTATGCCCTTGGGGAGCCTTGGGGCGTGCTCCACCTTGCTTTGCACGAGATCTTCCTTGGGAGAGAAGGGAACTTGATTTCCATAAAATCAGTCTCGTCCAGATTTTTCCTGATTCGCAGCCCTTCCTTGCCGGCACTGTATATCCCACGTCCAGACTCCAAATAATGTAAATTCGGTGTCCTGGTTGTATGGCACGAAATTTCCTCCAACTTTGGTATTCATTGCTTTCCTTGGAAACGAAGATAAGATCTCCAAATCGGCCTTGGAAGATAATCTGTTCTGATTTCGGACTGACTGCGCAGCAGAGATTTCGAGGATCATATCTCCTAGCTCCCCTATCCGAATTGGGCCTTCCACATATCCAAATCGAAGGTATCGTTGAGGACCACAGTTTTGGTAGTCAAACGTTTGCCATTAGAGGACATTTAAGTCTCCGAATCTGCACCGAAAGATCATGTTGTCCTGGACCCAGGACATGGTAAACATCCAAGTCCCCGGAGTTTTACGTGTTGATGCTTCGGTCTCTGGGCCATTTGGAGTCGTGTTCATCACGTGTCTTGACTTGTGTCGGGCTTGATGATCTTCTCTTGAAGTGCTTGACGAACTTATCCCGAAATTCTCCTATTTAACGTTAATTTCCTGCATAAACAACAAACTCTAAAATCGACATGCGAGAGGGAACTTGATACCCCCGGGGCGTTAGTACCATTAGTTAGAATATCAAATACATGCAAATGTTGATGGTAAACTCATAACTAGGTGTACCAAAATCGACCGTCAGCACTTACGGGGGAAAATTTCAAGTTTCTAGCAGCACACGAGAAATCTGTTCCTGAAGCATGAGAGCTCTTTCAAGACTACATTTCAGAATGCCCACACCATGGAATGGAAAACTGGTTGCTCTTGCAGACCATCTACCACGGGCCCTCTACCAACACCTGTGAAATGATGGATGCTGTAGCTGGAGGTGCTTTCCTGTCCCTTACACTTACTCAAGCTACTAACCTTGCAGAAAAGATGGCGTCCAATCAAGCTTGGAACGAGGAACGTCAACCCTGCAAGAAAGAAAGAGGAATGCACTAGCTCAAGGAGGTAGACATGCTGCCTGCCAAAATGGATTTACTGATGAAGAGGCTTGAAGACAAAGCCCCTGAGAAGAAGGAAGTCATGCAACTCTTCCAATCCCGCATAACCTATGAAGAGTGTGGAAACACTGGACACTCAGGGAGTCAATGGCCTTAGCTGGAGGAGGACGTGAACTACATCAACAATAACAACCAATATCATCCCCAACAGAATCAAGGATGGACTTGGTAGAGGACCAACTACCCAGGTAACTATTCGGAAAATTATCAAGGTAATAATTCTTCCAATAATTTGTCACCTTTTAGAGACTTAGTCCAAAACCAGGGTAGAATTATGGATAATCTATCTAAGAAGTTAGCTTCCAATGATAAAATGCTCCAAACTATTGGTAATAAGATGAAAGCTTTTCTTCTGCCATCAAGACCCAACATAGTTTTAATCTATCTCAGATTTAGCAGCTGGCATCTTCTGTTCCCACGGCTAACCCAGGTAAGATTTCGGTCCAGCCGGAAGAATTAGAATCTGCAAATCTTGTCGATATCTACTCTACAAATCTGTGTTGAAGTAAGACAGAAGAAGGCCCATGATGGACTGACTGGGGCATGCCCACCAAAAGAGGAGATTCAGGAAGGCCTGTCATCACAATCACTATTGGAGCCTACACCTTCAAGAATGCACTTTGTGACTTCGGGTCTAGTATCAACATAATGCCTAAGCTTGCAGACCTGTCACTATGCCACCCCGAGGGCATCTTAGACGACGTATGTCTGGGGGTAGGATGCTCCTACGTGGCTTCCGACTTTGTTGTTGTTGAGACTGGGGGAAGTGAGAATGCTCTAATGATTTTGGGGCGTCCTTTCCTTGCCACAGCCAAAGCCATCATCTACGCCGACGCCGCTAAGATCATCTTCACCATCAATGGGAGAAAGGAGGGATTCAATTTCAAGAACAAGATCCTAAAAGCTTCTGCACACCCCCGATATCCTTACCCCCAACAACACGAGCCAGTTGTCAAGAAGAAGATAAGAGATAGAAGGAGGAATAAGAAGAACAATAGACCTCAACCGCATGTGAAGGAAGTTTGGATGATCAACACGATTCAATCCAAGAATGAGTACCAGTTCCCTTCACTATTACAGCCAAAGCTTGAAGACCCTTGAGTTCCATCAATCCATTGCTCCATCAATCGATGGAACTTCCAGCGAGTTGTCTGCGACATGGGAGCGGGCATCAACCTAATGTCTAGGTAACCTACGAATTACTATATGGTGACCTGCCTTTGTATTCCACATATATAATGTTACAGATGGTGGATCAATCACAACGGTTCCTGGAAGGAATTGCACGAGATGTACCTGTCAAGATAAAGGACCACTATGTCCTGACTGACTTTTTAATCATAGACATGGGAGATGAGAAAGAACCTCCCATCGTGCTTGGAAGACCGTTCCTGAACACAACAATAGCAATCATCTACATCAGGACTGGCGAGATCCACTTCCAATTCAGAACTGAAAAGGTACGCTGCTACTTCAATACTTATATTGATCCTGAGCAGCCCAAGAAGAACAAGACGCGGAAACGCCTTCAGAAATTACAATGCAAGCTGCAAAGTTGATGGATGTCAAGAACATTGAAGGAGAGATTAAGGAGAAGTCCGCTAAGCTTCTACCAGCCCAGTATTATGAACCTGTTACTCCAGAAAGGTCTCCAACGAAGAAACAAGTTTGGAGGAAGAAAGATCAAAGTACACCTTCGGAAGACCAATCACTACTCGCGTCATTAACTGATCAATCATTAGCCACTACATCTACACCATGGGAGTAAGTACTCTAAACTCTCACCGAGAGGTAACTCAGTATTTATCTTTATATTCTGCACTACATATTTAGATTAGCATGTTTATTTCCCTATACCTGCATTGAAAAAAATCATAAAAATATTTTCTGCTTTTGCATTCTTTAAGGCCCACATCTACTCCGTACCGTGGCGGCATAAAAAAATAAAAAAATTGCATTCACATGTTTTTGTTTTAGCATCCCTTTTGCATATAAAAGTTCACAAAAATACATGGGCACATGAAGGTCCACACATTTCAGAAAAAACCCAAAAAAGAAGTGGGCACATGAAGGCTCACAACATAATCCTAGAACTTGTTCCTTCAGGTATGTGCGAGACTAATATTTACAGAGAGAATTTAATAAGGACCTGAAGGCAAACAAGTTCCAATGATGAATCAAGAATCACTTCAAGATCCAGCTTGGGGGGAGCACCCCAGTTATCATGAAAAGTATCACTATCCTATGTTTTTAGCTAGTTATTTGAGTATTAGTTAAAAGTCTTAGTTTGAATAAAATGCTAGAGTCCGCTAGTTGGCTTTTCTCTTTAATAATGATCTTGATGATATATGCTTGGAGATGATGAATAGTTGCTCCGTCGTAATTCCTTTTAAAAGTGCTTAGTTTTTAGACCTAGATTCTCTTGAAGCTTAAATCCTTAATTTGCTCTAAACCCAAAACCTGTGCATGTACATGCTTAATCTGAGTCTAGGCTTTGAAAGATTATTCATGAAAAGTTGAGTTGCTATTGATCATTTTTCCTAGAGAAGCTTGATTCCTGGATTTATCTTAAAAATCATGAAATTTTATATGACGAGTTCCTGTGTCTATGATCCTTAAGAGCTTGTATACACATCAAGATCATTCCATTCCACCACTTATGTTGCTTCTGACATGGAAGTACACATTTTTCATCAAGCCATATAACTCATGCAACTCTAGGATATATATCTCTTAATGTTAAAAAGGATTCTGGGTCTACATTTGAAAAAAAGAGAGGAAAAAGTGAGAAGAGAGTGGGAGAGAAAGGACAAGTGTCATACTAGGCGAAAAGGGCCTACCTCCCTAAAAAAATAAATTTAGAGATGAATAATGGACATGTGTCCGAGGGCGAGAAGAGCCCACATCTCTAAGGAGAGAGAAAAATGGACAAAAGTCCGGGGCGAGTAGAGCCGACCTCTCCAAAAATGGAAAGCCCAAATCTTAAAAATCCTAGAAAGAGAGATGTAGTCCAAGAGCTAGGCTAAAAGGCTTATCACCTTTCACCCTCATCCATCCAACACTATCATCCATACATATCTTGCCATGTGTTAGTCCATGCTTGAGAAGGTCATACACAAGATCTCTGAGTTTTATCTGAAAAATGTTGCAAAACCCCCAAGATGATAGCTAATCAAAGAATTTGAGATATACTTCTTGACTTGATTGTTTTGTCTTTTATTTGCCAAAGATTTATGAAAAGGCTATGCTTAAAGGTTGAAGGTAAGAGAGAGCAATCTTGTTGAGGAGAATTGGTTTTTGAAAACCATAGTACTTTTAAGGTGTGAAAGCGTTGTAGCAACTCATGATCCTGCTAAAGCATATCTTTGCTAGGGACTAGCAAAGGGTAAGCTTGGGGGAGTTTCTTGACACATTTTATCTATGAATTTTACCCCTCACATTTACTAGAAAAAAGACTAAAATATAATTAGATCACCTTATTAGGGTTTATATTGACAATTTCCACAAGTTTTGGTGAATCTATGAATTTACAGGGACTATTCAGAAAATATGCAAAGAAACCACTCTAGAAGACTCCAGAAGGCTCTGGAACTCAACGTGACTTAGCACCCAAGAAAGAAGCATCTAGAAGGATCAACGACCCACCTGGCCGAAGTGGACTGTGACAACCCCATCTGAGGTAGTTCTGTACTATCGCCTAAACCACTCCATTTGGTCATTAAGCGATAATAAAGAATCATCCCATTGAGTGTTGCTGGGTTTACGCCCAGTAAAACCCACAAGGAGGATCGAACGTATGCATTAAAACGCTCACGAAGGAGAGTCCAGAGTGCCTTACAAATTAACATCAAAGTCCCCGTAGGGTCCATTGTTACAAACCATAGTTCTTTGACATGAAAGTAAATGGTTCAGAGTTTATTAAAATAGCGGAAGAAAACTAAATGGTACGATCACATCATAAGAGGCCGGTTCATGATGCAATCATTCGTCATCATCCACCCATTCCAGCTCCCAGCCGGGTGGAAGTTCTCCAGGCCACACATCACATGGATTACCTGGAACAACATTTATAAAGCAAGACTAAGTATACTAATACTCAGCAAGACTTACCCGTCCAAAGAAAGACTTTAGCTCTAATCATGCAAGGCTTTTGGCTAGTGGGTTGGTTTGCCAAAAACCTACTAAGTAGTGATTCATTACTTTCACATTTTAGCTCATGTTCTAGTAGAAGTAATCATTACTAGATAGGCAACTATTGCAATCATAGTTGTTCAAACAATATCATAAGGGATATCATGGCCAGTAGATTAAGTAGTCTCAGATAACAGTGAGAGGCCGACAATTGATTGATTCAAAACCTTGCAAGGTGGACTTAAACACATGGGAGGTGCCCTCACTAAGAGTTCACCAACCAGGCAGTTCCCATCATTCCTCGGATTGGGATCAAATGCTACAGTCTCAAGTACAAGGTTTACTGGGCTACGCCACCAAGGTCACCCAGCCTCACGCAAGTACTCAGGTCGCGAGCCCAAGGCCGCAACCCTAAGTTTAGTAGCGCAAAGTTCCCGCACCGTCTCATTTAGGTACTAGGCTTATCATACCCATTTCTGACAAGTGCTTAGTACGTTCAAACACTTAATCAACGAAGCCATTGGACCGGAGCCCAAATCCCATGCTCTTACCACATGAGCAATCCATTTAATCAATATGGTGATTCCAAAATGGAGATCCTGTTCTTGCGAGTGACGAACATCACTCGACTTGTACCGGATCCTTAGAGCATAGCAACTAGCGACCTAACATGCTAGTAAAAGATCATAGGTACTTAAGGATCATGCAACTAGGGTTTCAATCAACTCCTGAACGTAAATGCACAGAAGATAATAATGATAAATTCAGAAGCTTGAAGGTAAACACATGGGTTAACGATTTAACCGGGGCTTGCCTTCATCAGCACAAGCAGACACACAAACTTCTGGACTTTGGTCCGGGTCTTGCTCTACGGTCACGTAGTGCACGTGTCCTCCTGCTCTCTCGTCCTCGTCAGCCAGCACGAGCATATAGCTACCGTCAGGGACTTCTACATGGAGGATTCAATGGAGTGATTAGGAGTGCCATTAATTTAATTTAATTCAAAAACAATAGCAAACAATCACAAGGGTCCCATTGTTGGCCATATTCTCCTTAACAAAAGTATTTAATCATTTTCCCATTAAAAGATAATCGAAAAGCTTAAATAGCCTTCTCTTTATGGTGATTGTTTACACATCTAAAGGAAATAATTATTTTAAAAGCACCAACAACAAGTAAATGTGCTTTCCTTCCACAAATTATTCTTCTAACTCATTTATAGGGTGTAAGCATAGCAAAGATGATTTTCCACATATTTTCCCTCTCTAGTTTAATATAGTTTTCCAACTTTTAAACAATCAACAAGCCTCAAAAATAGCCAAACATGAAGGACTGATACGGCAAACCAGAGAGGGGGGAGTGAATGGGAGCCGATAAAAAATCTTCTCGAAGGAGATAGAGGCTCCAACAAGATGAACACGGCTTCCAACACACGTCTCCGACTCACTACCCAAGTTGGCCAAGTCCACACAGCCACTGAAGAGCTACTGGACATAGGAACCAACAAACAACCTTCCGAACGTAAACACACCAACACGCACAGTGGAAACTTGCACGGCTTGCTGCCTGAGTTGCACAGGTCAGACCGATGGCCTGCGCCGGCCAGACCGGTGACACTGGTCAGACCGGTTGACAGAGCCGGTCAGGCCGGTGGCTACAGTAACCACACAACAAGCGTTCCAGAAGGCCTCAGTGACTTTTCTAGGCCCTGTAACAAAAACACCCCCAAAACACAACATGCACGGAAGGAAAACCCTACACAAAACCTAACAAACCAACTCCAAACAAACCAAGAACTGACCAGCAGCACCAAGACCCAAAGACACACGAGTCAAGCAGTTCACCCTAGGCAAATCGAACAAGTGACTTGCACCGGTCAGACCGGTCAAGAGCACCGGTTAGACCGGTGTAGCCTGGGCAGCTCGGGATGAAAAGCACCCGCGGGTCAACTCGGGATGAACAGCACCCGCGGGTCAACTCCTCCAAATCCAAACTTCGATCTCCCGAATCGCTCCACGGACTTGAACAAGACTTTGGGGATGATAGGAACACCTTATGAGGAGTTCATAGCCATGATTTTGTCCACCAAAACTTGCCAAATCAAGAGGAATCGAAGAAATCCCGCCAAGAACTCCTCTAACCCTAGAATACCGAAACCCCAAAATCGAGCCCCTTAACTCACGGATTTGGAAGAGAATCGAAGGCAAAAGAACCACGAAGGGTGCACACGAATTTCCCCCATCAAATCCCCAAGAGAATGGTCCCGAAAACACACCGAGAAAACCACCAAGAGAGGGATCCTAAAATCACCACCAAGAACAACCGGGAACAACACAACAAAGCCTTGAGGAACCATGCCGAATCATCTATACAAACCAAGAAGGATCATACAAGGTCTAGCTTGCTGCCCGATCATCCAACCCTCTCACAAAATCTCACCATGAAGCTCTCAAGATAGTCCTATGGAAATCCTAAGAAAATAGGAAGGGAAAATAGGAAAGCAAATGAACTAGGGTTTCAAGAGATGGCCGCCATCCTCTCACCCCTTGGGTTATATGGAGACAAGCCTAAAGACTAAAATACCCCTAAAGCCTAAACTAGGATACATGCCCACCAAGGGCACTTTGGGAATTTGTCTTCATAACACCATCGGACGGATGCCCGGCGACCGCACTCCGTGTAGCCTCGACGCTAGCCTTGCGATCCCGACGCGTGTCCTCCGCCTCAAAGATCCTGAACTGCGTCGTCGCACACCTATCAGACCGGTGCTCCTCACCGGTCAGAGCGGTACCCACCGGTCAGACCGGTCAGACCCACCGGTAAGACCGCGGTCTGGAGCTGCTACAGCACCATCTTCGGTTCTCTGGTCTTGGCTTTGTGGATCAACCAAGGAACCCAGTGGTTTTCTGGTGAACCACTGGAAACCCTGCGAACTCGGTGTAGCCTCCGCCAATCGCCACTCATGACTCGGCTCCCACGTAGTTCCGGCTCGACCTTGGTTTTGAGGCTCAACCAAGAAACCGTCTATGCCTTCATCTTGCTGTTCATGCCACCATGCGGCCCGCACTTGACCCCGGTGGCCACCTGGTCCCTCGAACGAAGCCTACTTCTCTTCTCCACACCCGGAGGCCTCACCGGCGATGACCTTTCGCGCTTGTTCTTCACCTGCACCAACACTAGTCAAGCCGCAACCTGCACCTACAAAACTTAGCCAAGAATCAGTCCACACAACGTTGTCAATCACTCATCACACAAGGAAGCGACCATCCACCGGTCCTCGAACAACACATGGTCCTCAATCTCCCCCTTGATGAGTGCATTGACAACACCCCCAAAAAGTAACAAGAGAGAAAAGAAAACGAAAAGAAACAAACAAAAAGAAACTCCAACAAGCGATTGAAAGCCAAACAAAGGCAAAGAGCAAGATCACTTCAAGAAGACAAGTCTCGAACCCCTTAGGCAAGGGCAACGGCTCGACACATCCGAGACAAAACAAAGCTCAAGCAAAGAGCACAAACCACCAAACCAAAGCTCTAAAAACCACAAAGAGATCCCCTTGCACACATGCAAGCCCCCCTGGACCAACGCAACTCCCCCTAGACGAATGCATGCAAAACACCACTTGAAACAAGGTAGCTGCAACAACTCAGCCCTGACCGGTTAGATCGGTCAACACCACCGGTCAGACCGGTGTGCAACATGTGAACAGGGCCAACACTCTGACCGGTCAGACCGGTGACCTTGACCGGTCAGACCGGTGTGCAACAGAGCCCAGAAATGGCTCGAACCACCTGAAAACTTTTTGAAAGCATCCAGCAAGCCATTTCAAGCTCAAACTTCTCCCCCTTGTTGACAATGCATGAGTCAAGACAAAAATGCAAAACTTTCAACCTAGAACTTCTCAAGTAGACAAAATTCAACATAGCATGCTACACATGTCCAAATGAGCAAGTTAGATACTCTATAGCTTCCTATCAATCTCAACTACATGATCACCAAGTTTCACAACCATTGGACGAAGCTAAGATGGATTTGGACAATTTTGCGAAAAATTTACCTCTCATGAGCAAAGTCCTAAACATGATCAAAACATATCAAAATAGAAAAGCCACACAAACTTCATGCTAGGACAGCCATTCTAATCATAAGACCATCACAAACACCCACAAGCACCTCATGTCATGTCAAAGCCACCGAGCCATGTGTCTACTTCTATATATGAGATTTCTCATTGGTAGACATCATGCAACGGTTTAGCACCCAAAGCAAATTAAATTTAGCACATATGACATGGGAGCACATTTTCCAAGCATTTTACATTTCATTTTCAGATTCAAATTTGGTACATGAAATGTCTTTGCGACAAAAAGGAACTTATGCCCCTCCACAAGATAAAGTAAGAGGGCTAAACATTCATGATGGCAAATGAGCCTTTGGCCCCATATGATCAGTAAACTAGCTATCCAACCACAAATTAAGCATAACCAAGCCACTAAAACATGTCAAGATCATATAAAGACATTTACACATGAGAGAGTATGTATGTAACATTTTTAAAAAACATAGCCATCAACCATGAATATAAATCAAGATCATGAAGAGCTAAGCCAAACTAACCATAGCATACCAAACTAGCTCACAAGATCATATATAGCACATCATGGTGAACAATGTATATGAGAGAAGCTTTTCCTATCCAATGCATATAAAACAAAATGCATGCAATCTAAGATACAAGGATGCCTATACATCATGTTACATATGCCATGCCAAATGCAAGAAATGCACAAAGGAAACTATACATATGCTACAAAGGAGCTCCCACACACCCAACTCAAGAAATCAAACACACACCAAGATCCCTCCGCAAACGATTGAAAGTTGCTTGATCTAGGGGTTTGGTGAAAATATCGGCTAGTTGGTCATGTGTGGGTACAGGGATCAAAGCTATCTTTCCTTTCTCTACATTGTGTCTCAGAAAATGATACCTAACTTCTATGTGCTTGGTTTTGGAATGGAGCACTGGGTTCTTTGCAACGGTTATGGCACTAGTGCTATCACATTGAAGTGGGACATGGGTATACTCCTCACCAAAGTCACTCATGGTGTATGTGATCCAAAGGGGCTGAGAGCAACAACTAGCAGCGGCAACGTACTCTGCCTCGATAGTGGACTGAGCAACACTCGACTGTTTGCGGGAGGACCAAGACACCAAAGAAGATCCCAAAAACTGGCAAGTCCTAGAAGTGTACTTCCTATCCAACCAACACCCGGCAAAATCCGCATCTGTCACACCCGTTTTCCGAAGAAAACCGAATGCATCTCATACGTGTGCCACAATCACAATTTCACACATATGATAGATAAATGAGTGTAATATCATGGTACAATGCTCAAAACGTACATAGAGAGGTTTATTAACTTATTACACTCATCGATAGACTCGAAGGTCTTAACACGAACATCGATAGCTAGACGATGAAACACCGTCTCCAACTTCACAAGCTCCTGACTGGGGGTAACGCGAGCCTCAGAATCCATCGAACTCGTCGAAGAACTCTACTCCAGCATCCTCCTCTGAACATATATGGCAAGGGTGAGTACACTTATGGTTGGTACTCAGCCCGTGGGGGAAAATGCAAAGCTATCAAGGGTAGGCTAGGGTTTTTAGCGGTAAGCATTTTAAGTTGGTCAAATTTTATTAGCAAGCACCTATTTACTAAGTGTAAGTGTATACCAACCCAAAACTTAGCTTTTTCAAGACTATTCCTCCAAATCATAAGTAAACCTCAATTTGAAATCCATTTCTAGTTAACTATCATGTGAGGGTCCAAGCCGCTCTTGACCGTGAGCACGGCTGATCGATCAGTTTTCACGCTGCAGAGGTTGTACACTTTACCCACAGTTCGTGTTCCCCATATTGCCCGGGTTCGCAAAGCCCTTAAACACTTCCGAGGTGAGTGGCAAGGGGTTCACTACGAAGCCTTTACAAAGGCGTGCAAAACACCAATATCCCACGACAGTTACAGCTCAGGGCGGACCATAACCCTCCCTAGTGGTCAGCACCTTAGCAAAGGCTACTACCCCAAAAGGACCGGGCCATACCCCTGCAACCCGGAGCCCCCTGTGTTCCTTCCGGACAAGGGCTATTAGATATTTTACACTCCTAATTAATTGGCTAAGCCAGAGCCATGTGGACTGTGGTTGCACTGTTTTCCTGGGTGGTTCTCCATGTTTTAATTTATGTGTTCTTGAATTACCATAAACACAAATTCCATTTAAATCCAACATTTTAAAAGTTAACTTCCATTCCCAAAGTATAGCATCTAAGCATTTATCTACCCAAACATTTATTTAAAACAAGGTATGCAAGGTATAAGGATTAAAATCTAGTCATTTCCTTAATAAGCATTTCCCATCAAAATTTATGCATAACGATTAAAATTTAAAGTGTGATAATATGCATGTTATTAGGACAAAAAGAGTTTGCAGGGGGGAAATCCACTTGCCTTCTTCTTCTAAAAACTGGGGGCTCAACCTCTTCAAAAGATGGCTCTCGCCCGACCTCGAACGTACGTCCTCTACGATCAAACAAGAGGAAACAAGCAATAAATAAAACAGTACATCAATCATTGCTAAAAGTCTAATACAAGCTTCTATAACTAACGTGCTTGTTGAGACGATCGCGTGGACACCAAAAACGCCTAAATCGGAGCTAGGACGGAAAAGTTATGATTAAAACAAATTCTAGGGACTATTTTGTGAAAGAAAATGATCCTTAGGGGGTTTTCCAAAAAAATCCAGGGGCTAAAACATAATTATAGGTATAAATTAGAGGACTTTGGTACAAAAGAGGGGCTTTGGACTGCGGTTGTGCATTTTTGAAAGGCTAGGGGCTTAACTATAAAAAAATCAGGACCAACTTGTATGAGTTCTTTATGGTGGAAGGACCGGCTTGTAAATAGAAAAAAGGTCAGGGATTCTTTAATAAAAATGCCGGCGCAACCCTAGGTTTGACTGTGTGGCCGGTTTGTCTGGGCGGCGGGTTTTAATCTGGGCCGTTGGACTTGCTCGGGCAGCTGCGGTTCAATGCAACCTAAAGGCGGCAGCGGCGCTAGGCCACAGGCGACGGTGCTGCTGTCCCGGCGGCGGCGGCTCGCCGGCCGGCTCGCCGGAGATGCCAAAAAGGCGCTACGGTGCACTAATTAACAGGGTGAAGACACCAAAATAAAGAGGAGAGGCAGGGGGTTTCACCGAGCTGCTCGAAGGGGAGGAAGAGGCGCGAGTGGTGCAGATCGACGGCGAGGTGCGGCCGGTGGACTCCTGCTCCGGCGGGCTTCCTTGGGGCGGCGGTGCAGAGGAGAGGAGGACCTCGAGTGAGCGGTGCGGGGTGAAGAGATGCTCGGGGGGCGGCTTTTATAGGTGGAGAGGGGAGGGGAGGAGGCGTGGGCAAGGCGGTGGGCGGCGGGCACGCCGGCGGCCGCCATTAAGGCTGGTGGGCTCGGTGCGTGGCAGTTACGGGAGGGAGAGGAAGGGGAAGGGGCTGGGCGGCGCGGGTTAGTGCGTGGCGCACTAAAGGAGAAGGGGAGGCGGCGCGGGGAGGCGAGGGGGCGCGGGGCAACGGGCCGCCGGCGCGGCCAGGGAGGTGGAGCGGGCGTCTGAGGGTTGAAGACGGCCCTGACAGGTGGGCCCCACCTGTCAGCGGCGTGTGAGAGTGTGAGAGGGGTAGCGGGCCGGCTGGAGTGAAGTGGGCCGCATTGCTGTGTTTGGGCCGCGCGTAAAAAGGAAAAAAAAGAAAAAAAACAGGCTGGCCTGGGCTGGAAAGGGGGAATGGGTGAGGGTTGGTCTGATTCTTTTTTTTCAATTCCTTTTCTTTTATTAGCTTTTCAAACTTTTACTCAAAACCTTTTCAAAATTTTTAAACAAACTTTTGACCACGCAATCAATCAAAACCCATGCATTCAACATGATGCACGAACACTTGGTTTCTCTAAATTAATTAATTATCATTGCATATATATTAAAGGCAAATTTAATTATTCAAATTCATTAACCTTAGAAATAAAATTCTAATTGTTGCTAGCATTTTAAGTGATGGAATTTTTGGGTGTTACAAATCCTACCCCCTTAAAGAGAATCTCGTCCTCGAGATTCAGGAAGATTGGGAAACAGCTGAGGAAATTCTGCCATAAGCTCATCTTCTCTTTCCCAAGTAGCTTCTTCCTCTGAGTGGTGACTCCATTGGACTTTGCACATTTTAATGACTTTGCTTCGGGTAATTCTTTGTGATGTGTCTAGAATTTTGATAGGGTGTTCCTTATAGGTTAGATCATCCTTCACATCAAGATCTTCCAAAGGTAGGTGGTCTACTTTAGTCTCACTTGAACACTTCTTGAGCTGTGATACATGAAACACATCATGTACATCTGACAATCGAGCTAGGAGTTCTAATTGATAGGCAACTTCCCCCTTTCTTTCTAAGATCTTAAAAGGTCCAATGAATCGTGGTGACAACTTCCCTCTAATCTTGAATCTTCGTAGACCTCTAATGGGTGATACTCTGAGATACACATAATTTCCTACTTCAAACACAACTTCTCTCCTTTTGGAATCAGCGTAACTCTTTTGTCGTGACTGAGCAGTCTTGAGATTTTCCCGAATTATCTCAACTTGTCTTTCAGCTTCTTTTATGATGTCTGGTCCAAAAAGTTGACTCTCCCCTGTTTGATCCCAGTACAATGGTGTTCTGCATTTTCTCCCGTATAAGGCTTCAAAAGGAGCCATCTTAAGGCTGGTTTGGTAGCTGTTATTGTAGGCAAACTCTGCGTGTGGCAAACTTTTATCCCAGCTACCTCCATGCTTTAAGGCACATGCCCTAAGCATATCCTCTAGGCTTTGATTTGTCCTTTCGGTTTGACCATCTGTTTGTGGATGATACGCAAAACTAAAGTTAAGCTTTGTATCCATTGATTCATGTAGCTTTCCCCCGGAAACGTGATGTAAGCTGTGTCCCACGGTCGGATACTATCCTCTTTGGAACTCCATGTAAGCATACAATTCGGACATATACGGTTCACGACTTGGCTCCGGTGTAAGTAGTTTTGACGGTATAAAGTGAGCAACCTTGGTTAACCTATCCACAATGACCCATATGGAGTCATATCCATCACGGGTACGTGGCAGTCCCACAATAAAATCCATGCCTATTTCTTCCCATTTCCACTCGGGTACTTTCAATGGTTGAAGCAAACCTGCCAGTCTCTGGTATTCTGCTTTTACTTTCTGGCATATGTCACATAGAGCTACATAAGCAGCAACATCCTTTTTCATTCCATACCACCAATATTTCTGCTTCAAATCTTGATACATCTTGGTGCTTCCGGAATGAATTGAATAGGCAGAGTCATGTGCCTCTTTAAGTATAGTCTCTCGAAGATGATCAATTTCGGGCACACAGATTCTGTTCCTGAACCAAATAGTTCCTTGGTCATCTCCTTTGAAATCTGGAACCTTGCCAGCATCAATCAACCGTCCATACTCCTTAATCTTCTCATCTGTCATTTGACCCTTCCTGATTTCTTGTTCAAGTGTAGATTCTACTTCCAACGTCATAGCTTCACTCTAGATGACAATTCCCAGATTGAGACGTGCCATCTCCCAACACAACTCTTGAGGCATCACATGAGCTATTAGTGCGTTTGCCTGACTTTTCCGACTCAAGGCATCTGCCACAACGTTTGCCTTGCCGGGGTGATACTGAATGTCCAAATCATAGTCTTTGATTAATTCTAACTATCTACGCTGTCTGAGATTTAGATCCTTCTGGGTCAAGATGTACTTCAAGCTCTTATGGTCAGTGAAGATGCGACACCTATTTCCGATCATATATTGCCTCCAAATTTTTAGAGCGTGCACAATGGCAGCCAACTCCAAAACGTGAGTGGGGTAATTCTGCTCATGTTTTCTCAATTGCCTAGAAGCATAAGCAATCACCTTTCCTTCTTGCATCAATACACAACCAAGACCTTGAAGTGAAGCGTCACAATACACATCAAAGCCCTTGTGAATATCTGGCATTATTAGTACAGGAGTTGTGGTTAATCTCTTCTTTAGTTCCTCAAAACTATCCTCGCACTTGGCATCCCACTTAAATTCCTTTCCTTTTTCTAACAATGAGGTGAGAGGTTTTACAATCTTCGAGAATCCTTCGATGAATCGACGGTAATATCCTGCCAATCCAAGGAAACTTCTTATCTCAGCCACATTCTTAGACGGATTCCAATCCAGTACCGCCTTCACCTTACTCGGGTCTACCGATATTCCACCCTCTGTGATAATATGCCCAAGGAAGGAAACTTCCTTTAGCCAAAAATCACATTTGCTGAATTTGGCATATAACTTATGTTCTCGTAGTTTCTGCAGCACGAGTCTCAGGTGTCCTCCATGCTCTTCTTCATTTTGGGAGAACACCAGAATGTCATCGATGAAAACTACCACAAACCTATCAAGGTACTCCATGAATACTTTACTCATCAGATACATGAAGTATGCTGGTGCATTTGTCAATCCAAAGGGCATAACCGTGAACTCGTATAAGCCATATCTAGATGTGAAAGCAGTTTTGGGAATGTCATCTAATCGGATTTTCAGTTGATAGTACCCGGATCGTAGATCGATCTTGGAGAATATTTTAGCACCTTTCATCTGATCGAACAAATCTTCAATCCTGGGTAAGGGGTATTTATTCTTGATGGTAACATCGTTAAGGGGATGATAATCTATGCAGATTCTTCTAGTACCATCTTTCTTATCAACAAAGAGAATGGGAGACCCCGAAGGTGACGAACTAGGTCGGATGTAACCTTTACTAAGCAACTCATCTATTTGTTTCTTTAATTCGGCCAAATCCTTAACATTCATTCCATATGGTCTTTTATAAATAGGAGCAGTACCAGGTAAAAGTTCAATGCTGAATTCAATGTCGCGGTCAGGCGGCGTACCTGGTAACTCATCTGGAAATACGTCGCGATACTCGTTCACAACTTTGATTTCTTCTAAGGATTTGCCCTTTGCTAAATTCACTGTTCCTTGTTCTTCGGATGAGTTATCCACTTTGAACTCAATTCTATCTCCTTGTGGGCTAGTTAAAACCACTGATCTCTTGCGACACTGAATCACCCCGTCATGCTTGCGCAACCAATCCATTCCAAGTATTACATCTATTCCCCAGGATTTTAAAACCACTAGGTCGGCTAGAAATTCTATCTCATTAAGTTTAAGGTTCACCCGTGGACATATGTGTCTGGCTTTCATTTCACCGCCCGGGGAGATAACTAGTAATGGTGTCTTCATAAGACTCATGGGCAAGCTATATTTTTCCACAAATTAAGTGGTAACAAATGAATGTGATGCTCCGGAATCGAATAAAACGGATGCAGGTTCAGAATTGACAAGGAACGTACCAAGCACGACCTCGGGAGCTTCCTGTGCCTGCTCAATCGTCACGTGGTTTACTTTCCCACGCACAAAGTTTTGTTGAGCCCTGCTGCCCTGAGGAGTAGAATTCCCCGGTGCGAACTCCGAGAGGATGGTCGCCCGAGCTTCGACCATTGCCCTTCTGTGGAGTTTGCATTCCACGCTTGGGACGCTTATTGGCATAATGCCCTAACTCTCCGCACTTGAAGCATCCACTAGGCTGAACTGGTGCGGTGTTTCTCACTGGAGCACCTGGGGCATTGTTCGGGCGACTCGCTGCGCCGAATTGGGGCACGAGGAGTCTGCTGATGGAAGCGCTGGGGCTGCTGAGCTGAACGCTGGAATGACTGGTTCTGCTGAAAATTTCCACTATATCCTCCTGAGCGGAACTGAGGATTCTGTGGTGCATTGTAGCGGGGACGTGTGTTGCTGCTAGACTGCCCTTGGTTTTGGAACTTGCGTTTCTGGTCTCCAAGTTCTCTACGCTTGCTTTCAAGATCGATAGCCTTGTCTAATAGGGTCTGGAAGTTGGGGAAAGTGTGGCTCTGGAGCTGATAGTTTAGTGGCCCTATGAGACCATCCAGAAATCATTCCTGCCTCTTCGGGTCAGTATCCACTTCATCCGGAGCATACCGAGACAGCTGGGTGAACTTGTCCCGATACTCGCTGACGGACATGCTGCCTTGCTTCAGAGCAAGAAACTTCTCCTGCTTCAATTTTATTATTCCAGACGGGATGTGGTGAGTACGGAAAGCTTCCTGGAACTCCTGCCAGGTGATAGTGTCAGCAGCGGCATGTGCTACAGTGTAGGCAACCCACCAATCGGCTGCAGCACCCTCTAAGCGTCCTGAGGCGTACAGGACTTTCTCTCGGTCATTGCACTCTTCTTATTAATAGTCTTGAGCCAATCATCAGCGTCAAGAGGATCCACTGAGTGGGAGTAGGTAGGTGGATGGTGGCTCATAAACTCTCTGTGTTTGTTGACTGGTGGAGGTGGTGGAGGTCCTTGTGGTGGCGGATTGTTTTGCTTTGTGCTGCGAGGTTCCGGGCCGATGGCGGTAAGATCTCGAATCAACCGCATCTGTGCCGTGAAGAACTGCTGCATGGTTGGATCCATTGCTAATCCCTGAGGTGGAGGCGGGGCGGGATTCTGCTGATTGGCGATGTGAGCACGTATCACGGGCGGTACGTCCTGTCCACCTCCAGACCTGGTGTTTACCATCTGATTGTTAGAGAAAGCCATTTCAGATAAAGAGCAGTATCGATAAACATGAGTAAGAGAGAAAGGGGCTACGATTAAATTGAAACTTAATTATTTTATTAATGCATATGCGGCCATCACACCACAAAGCATTTCAGTCAAGCAAAGACCCAAATCAACCATGTTTTCAACCAACAGGCATTATTACATCGATTACGTCCTCGCAGGGATGGGTCTAACGATCTCAACTCAAGGTGGCATCCTAACCCAGAAGACTTGTGGTAGCAGACGAAGAGCCGTAACGAAGCCTCTTGCGGGGTGGTGACTCCGCAGGGAAAGGGGTCTCATCAGGCTGGACGGGTGGCTCCCTACCGTCACGCTCGGCCTCCCGGTCGAGCAATCTCGGCGTAGGCGTCCTTCGGCCTCACCGTGGGTCTGCTCCAGCTCGGACGTAGCACCCTCCAGGTCAGTGTTGAGCGCTGCTGTGACCTGGGCAAGAGTGTGGAGGCGTGGGTCCTCGGAGCCGGTCAGTGGTACCACCGTCTGCTCAGTGCCACTGGTACGACGAGGGATGTGGCGGTAGTCGTTGAGGCTCAACTCCTGGTCATGCCTGAAACGAAGAGAGAACAAGGCCCTCCTGGCGGCATTGCTGACAGATGCCTGGTAGGTAGAGTGAGGTGTAGTAGAATCATGTGTCGTGCGCGAGATATAACCTCCTCCGGCATGGTTGCGCACCCTGATGTGGACCCTGGTCATGTAGTAGGTGCCCAGTGGCGGTTCGTTCCCGGTTCGTGGGTGACGTACATGGGGTACACGGTGTTCCCCAACTCCGGTAGAGAGTGTTCCGCGGCGGCCAAGGGAAGTAGCCAAGTGCCACCTCGGACGAGTGCATGATGCAGTACGGGTCTCCCTTGCGAGGTCCCTCGTAGTAAGCGTCGTCCCTCTCCTCGTTGTCATCCTCTGTCGCCTCACTATCCTCGGTGTCGTCGCCAGAGTCGTTTGGATCTCCTTCCGCGGCAACTGGTGCAGGATCCTCAGGAGCGACGAGGGGAGGCTGCCGGTGAGGCGAGGGCGCCGGTGGCGGCACCTCTACCGCTGGCGGGGAAGGCAGAGCTCGCGGAGATCCCAGCTCTCCATCAGAGTACACCTCCAGGATCGCTCCATCCTCTGCATCAATGAAGAAGTACGGGTCCTCCGGTTCCTCCTCAGGCTGGACAGGAGGGGGCAGCTGCGCTCCGAACGGCTGAGTCCTGGCCATCTATGAAAAGAAAACTGAACTCAGAGCAGAATAAAACAATAAAGGGGACAAGGTTTTAACAAAAGCAAATAAGATAGATTTTTAGGTGTATTTAGGGGATTTTTTTTAAATGAGAGAGCTGAAATGTCTTTCTAGATAATGTCCTTATTTCGACCATTTCTATCTAAGGTTGCGTCCTACAGTCAGCATTGCTCTGATACCACTCTGTCACACCCGTTTTCCGAAGAAAATCGAATGCATCTCATACGTGTGCCACAATCACAATTTCACACATATGATAGACAAATGAGTGTAATATCATAGTACAATGCTGAAAACGTACATAGAGAGGTTTATTAACTTATTACACTCATCGATAGACTCGAAGGTCTTAACACGAACATCGGTAGCTAGACGATGAAACACCGTCTCCAACTTCACAAGCTCCTGACTGGGGGTAACGCGAGCCTCAGAATCCATCGAACTCGTCGAAGAACTCTACTCCAGCATCCTCCTCTGAACATATATGGCAAGGGTGAGTACACTTATGGTTGGTACTCAGCCCGTGGGGGAAAATGCAAAGCTATCAAGGGTAGGCTAGGGTTTTTAGCGGTAAGCATTTTAAGTTGGTCAAATTTTATTAGCAAGCACCTATTTACTAAGTGTAAGTGTATACCAACCCAAAACTTAGCTTTTTCGAGACTATTCCTCCAAATCATAAGTAAACCTCAATTTGAAATCCATTTCTAGTTAACTATCATGTGAGGGTCCAAGCCGCTCTTGACCGTGAGCACGGCTGATCGATCAGTTTTCACTCTGCAGAGGTTGTACACTTTACCCACAGTTCGTGTTCCCCATATTGCCCGGGTTCGCAAAGCCCTTAAACACTTCCGAGGTGAGTGGCAAGGGGTTCACTACGAAGCCTTTACAAAGGCGTGCAAAACACCAATATCCCACGACGATTCTGACTCGGGGCGGACCATAACCCTCCCTAGTGGTCGCACCTTAGCAAAGGCTACTACCCCAAAAGGACCGGGCCATACCCCCCGCAACCCGGAGCCCCCCGTGTTCCTTCCGACAAGGGCTATTAGATATTTTACACTCCTAATTAATTGGCTAAGCCGAGCCATGTGGACCGTGGTTGCACCGTTTTCTCGGGGTGGTTCTCCATGTTTTAATTTATATGTTCTTGAATTACCATAAACACAAATTCCATTTAAATCCAACATTTTAAAAGTTAACTTCCATTCCCAAAGTATAGCATCTAAGCATTTATCTACCCAAACATTTATTTAAAACAAGGTATGCAAGGTATAAGGATTGAAATCTAGTCAACAACAACAACAACAACAACAACTTAGCCTTTTGTCCCAAGCAAGTCGGGGTAGGCTAGATATGAAACCCAAAGGTACCATCAACATAAAGACACGTAGAAGGAGTCATGGCTCAGGAACGTTGATGGCTAGTCTCCAAGCGCCCCTATCCAAAGCTAAGTCCTTGGAGATATTCCACTCCCTAAGGTCTCTCTTAACTGACTCATCCCAGGTCAGTTTAGGTCGACCTCTAACTTTCTTCACATTGTCGTCCCGCTCTAGGACACCACTACGCACCGCAGCCTCGGAGGCCTTCGTTGGACATGTCCAAACCATCTCAACCGATGCCGGATCGGTTTCTCCTCAATTGGCGCCACCCCGACCCCCGTCCCGAATATCATCGTTCCGTACTCTATCCCTCCTCGTGTGCCCACAAACCCAACGCAACATACGCATCTCCGCCACACTCAATTGCCGGACATGTTGCCTTTTTGTAGGCCAACACTCCGCACCGTATAACATCGCCGGCGAATCACCGTCCTATAAAACTTACCTTTTAGCTTCGAGGCACCCTTTTGTCACGAGAGGACGCCGGAGGCTTGACGCCATTTCAACCAACCAACCGAAATTCTATGCCTAACATCTTCGTCGATGTCGCCATCCTTCTGTAGTATCGAACCTAAATACCGAAAAGTATCCTTCTTGGTCACCACTTGCCCATCAAGGGTGACGTCTCCCTCCTCACGCGTCGTACCGCTAAAGTCACACCTCATGTACTCGGTCTTGGTCCTACTAAGTCTAAACCCTTTCGATTCTAACGTATGCCTCCACAGCTTCTAACTTCCTATTTACCCCCGCCCTACTCTCATCAACTAGCACCACATCATCGCAAAGAGCATACACCAGGGGATATCACCTTGAATGTCCCTTGTGACCTCATCCATCACCAAAGCAAATAGATAAGGGCTCAACGCTGACCCTTGATGTAGTCCTATTTTAATTGGGAAATCACTAGTATCGCCATCGCATGTCCGGACACACGTCACCACATCCCTGTACATATCCTTGATGAGGTTAACATACTTAGTTGGGACCTTGTGCTTCTCCAGTGCCCACCACATGACGTGTCTCGGCACTTTGTCGTATGCCTTCGGCATTTCCCATCAAAATTTATGCATAACGATTAAAATTTAATGTGTGATAATATGCATGTTATTAGGACAAAAAGAGTATGCAGGGGGGAAATCCACTTGCCTTCTTCTTCTAAAAACTGGGGCTCAACCTCTTCAAAAGATGGCTCCTGCCCGACCTCGAACGGTACGTCCTCTACGATCAAACAAGAGGAAACAAGCAATAAATAAAACAGTACATCAATCATTGCTAAAAGTCTAATACAAGCTTCTATAACTAACGTGCTTGTTGAGACGATCGCGTGGACACCAAAAACGCCTAAATCGGAGCTAGGACGGAAAAGTTATGATTAAAACAAATTCTAGGGACTATTTTGTAAAAGAAAATGATCCTTAGGGGGTATTCCATAAAAATCCAGGGGCTAAAACATAATTATAGGTATAAATTAGAGGACTTTGGTGCAAAAGAGGGGCTTTGGACTGCGGTTGTGCATTTTTGAAAGGATAGGGGCTTAACTATAAAAAAATCAGGACCAACTTGTATGAGTTCTTTATGGTGGAAGGACCGGCTTGTAAATAGCAAAAAGGTCAGGGATTCTTTAATAAAAATGCCGGCGCAACCCTAGGTTTGACTGCGTGGCCGGTTTGTCTAGGCCCGGGTTTTAATCCGGGCCGTTGGACTTGCTCGGGCAGCTGCGGTTCAATGCAACCTAAAGGCGGCAGCGGCGCTAGGCCACAGGCGACGGTGCTGCTGTCCCGGCGGCGGCGGCTCGCCGGCCGGCTCACCGGAGATGCCAAAAAGGCGCTACGGTGCACTAATTATCAGGGTGAAGACACCAAAATAAAGAGGAGAGGCAGGGGGTTTCACCGAGCTGCTCGAAGGGGAAGAAGAGGCGCGGGTGGTGCAGATCGGCGGCGAGGTGCGGCCGGTGGACTCCTGCTCTGGCGGGCTTCCTTGGGGCGGTGGTGCAGAGGAGAGGAGGAGCTCGAGTGAGCGGTGCGGGGTGAAGAGATGCTCGGGGGCGGCTTTTATAGGTGGAGAGGGGAGGGGAGGAGGCGCGGGCAAGGCGGTGGGCGGCGGGCACGCCGGCAGCCGCCATTAAGGCCGTTGGGTTCGGTGCGTGGCCGTTACGGGAGGGAGAAGAAGGGGAAGGGGCTGGGCGGCGCCGGGTTAGTGTGCGGCGCACTAAAGGAGAAGGGGAGGCGACGCGGGGAGGCGAGGGGGCGCGGGGCAACGGGCGGCCGGCGCGGCCAAGGAGGTGGAGCGGGCGTCTGAGGGTTGAAGACGGCCCTGACAGGTGGGCCCCACCTGTCAGCGGCATGTGAGAGTGAGAGCGGGGTAGCGGGCCGGCTGGAGTGAAGTGGGCCGCATTGCTGTGTTTGGGCCGCGCGTAAAAAGGAAAAAAAGAAAAAAAACAGGCTGGGCTGGGCTGGAAAGGGGGAATGGGTGAGGGTTGGTCTGATTTTTTTTTCAATTCCTTTTCTTTTATTTCCTTTTCAAACTTTTACTCAAAACCTTTTCAAAATTTTTAAACAAACTTTTGACCACACAATCAATCAAAACCCATGCATTCAACATGATGCACAAACACTTGGTTTCTCTAAATTAATTAATTATCATTGCATATATATTAAAAGCAAATTTAATTATTCAAATTCATTAACCTTAGAAATAAAATTCTAATTGTTGCTAGCATTTTAAGTGATGGAATTTTTGGGTGTTATAGCATCCGAAAAACCATGAAGAGCCAAAGAAGAGGACGCGGAGTACCAAAGGCCGAAGTCGGCGGTGTGACGCAAGTACCTGAAATTTTTCTTCAACTCTTGCCGATGCGAAGTCCTTGGAGACGCTTGAAAACGAGCGCATAGACATACCGAGAACTGGATGTCCGGCCTCGTCTCCGTCAAATAGAGGAGTGACCCAATCATGCTTCGGTACTCCTTCTGGTCCACATGTTCACCTTCCTCGTCCGCATCAAGAGTTGTAGTCGTACTCATCGGCATCGTCATAGCCTTGGAGTCCTCCATCTTTAACTTCCGCACAATGTCCTTGGTGTACTTAGCTTGGTGCACAAATGTTCCTTCCTTTGATTGTTTGATTTGTAGCCCGAGGAAGAACTGCAACTCGCCCATCATGCTCATCTCAAATTCCCTGCTCATATCCTCTGCAAACCTTGCAACAAAAGAGTTAGACGAGCCACCAAAGACAATACCATCCACGTACACCTGCACAATCAGGATTTCTTTGCCTTGCCTAAGTAGAAACAAGGTCTGCTTAACTTTCCCATCTCAAAACCTCTCTCGAACAAGAACCCCCTCAACCAACCATACCATGCTCTAGGTGCCTGCTTCAACCCATACAGCGCCTTCCTCAACTTGTACACCCGGTGGGGGTATTTCTCACTCTCAAACCCCGGTGGTTGCCTCACATACACTTCTTCCTCCAACACACCATTCAGGAAAGCACTATTCACATCCATTTGGTGCAACTTGAACCCTTTAGCCACGGAAAAGGCTAGAAGGATCCTTATTGCCTCCAAACGGGCTATGGGAGCAAAGGTCTCCTCGTAGTCAATCCCCTCCTTCTGACTGAACCCTTGAGCAACAAGCCTCGACTTGTTCCTCACCATTTCACCTTTCTCTCCCTCTTTGTTCTTCCACACCCACTTTGTTCCAATCGGCTTACACCCTGGGGGAGGGTCAACCAATTCCCAAACCTGATTCCTCTCAAAGTTCTCCAACTCCTCATTCATCGAATTAACCCAATTATGATTAGATAGTGCGCGTCCAATGTCTTTGGGCTCAAAAGTGGCAACAAATGCAGCATGAACGAAATGAGAATTGTTCTGAACCGTCGACCGTGTAGTGTGTTCATTCATGTCGTCGATGACCCTTGAAGCTGGGTGATCCACTTGTACTCGCCGGGGAGGTTCTAGCCTTGATGCTACCTTGTTGATGGTGAAAATCCGTCAACCTAGCCATGAGTTTACCTTCGGTGTTGGCATAAGTTTTATACCTTATCCATTGGTACTAGCCCCCATGGTATAACAAGTTCACGTGTGCATGTCAGTTTTGGAGTTTAGTGTTTATGTAGGATTTTAGCGTTGAATGCAAGACTTTTGGGATAAGTTCATCAAGCACCTTATGACAAGACCTTGAAGCCCCGTACAAGTCATGCAATGAAGCAAACTTAACTCCAAGAAGCCAGGGACTTGATCCGAGAAGACGACAAACTCCGAGGACCTAACCAGAAAAGTGTTGAATCTTGCAAGACAAGGAGTTATGCCCAATTCAGAGAGAAAATGACGACATGGACCTACATGTAGAAGGGGGAAACATCCAGGAAGCAAGGGAATCGATGTAAAGCAAAGGAGGCCTCAGGCTGGACCTGGATGGGCCCAGGCAGGCCGGCCCAGGCCAGGGCCAGTTTGCCCCCTCCTTTGCCCTAGCCGCCATTCAGGCTATTTACAGCCCCCTGACCGAGAGCCACATATCATGCAATTCATCATCGGCCGCCGAGGAGCAGAGAAGAGAGGGACACCATCTCGGAGAGGAGAGGGTCGAGCTAGTTGACTAGGGTTTCCCTAGCTGACGTGGGAACCTTGCACGGATGACCACGTCGGAGTTCCCGGAGCTAGAAGCAAGATCAAGGAAGGATCCCAGTGGTGATCTTGTGTATGTATCATTGTTATATATGAATTATCAAGTTGAATCTTTTCCTAGCGATCAAGTGTTTCCTCGAAGATTTCGTTTTTCAATCGGCTTCACTTATTCCAATTCTATTCTCGAGATAGATTACATAGGGTGTTCTTGTAGCCGTGGTGGCTAGAGGTACACCCCGAATCTTCCGAAAGAATCTCGACATGTCTTTTGACTCACCCTAGACTCCCCGCATGAGTAGGGATACGTTGTGACATAACGGGGGTTCCGAAAGGCGGATGTTTTCGGATTTGGACGGGAAACCACGATTTAAAGAGGCTTCTTATAAGATTCGATTTGCTACTTCTTCTCTTGCTTGGAACTTCAACAAAAGACTTACCCCGATCCCTCTAGATCGGTTTATCTACCCAATCTTACTTTGTTATCTCTGGTCTTTAGTAGATTAGATTAGTTTCGTGTCTTTTACCTAGATGCATTAGGGTTTCTTTTACCGAAGATTGGAGTTACTTGGCTTTACTAGATCAACTTTTGCGTCACACATTTGTTCCACGTATTCGATACCTTGGGTTCAACACTCGAGGGAAGAAGGGTCCCTTGACTACGACGGGAGACTTGTCCGCTTGCAAGTCATAAACGAAATTTGATACAACTATTAACCGTCAACAAGCCCCTTTTTCTGGCGCCGTTGCCGGGGAACAAGTGATCAAGATTTGATTTTTTTACTGCCTTTTTGCAATTTTCAGTTTTCTTTTTGTTTTTCTTTTTGCATCTACCAAACTTTGATCATCCTCAAAATACATCTAATCTAGTTTGCCTAACCCTAGTTTTTATAGATTTGTTTTTACTTTCTAGTTTTTGCATACTTTGTTTATTGCTAACCCTAACAGGAGATGGACGGCTACCTCTCCAACAAACCCGATAATTTTGTGGATGATCCAGAAAAACTTTACAGGCTAAGGAGACACAAAGCACATCAAGCTAAAAAGCTGGATTTTGTAGATTCGGAGTCGAAAGACAAAGGATCGCAGGAATCTCCGAAGAATTCACCACCTCAAAATCCTCGGGTGAATCGACTTCCACCGATGGGTGACCAACCACCGCAAGAAAGCAAGATTGGGGAGCTATGCACCCCGGACATCATCGACCTACCAATCTTGAACCTCAAGGAGATCAGAAGATCGTTCGAGATAAAGACCTCAACAATCCGCATGGTGCAACATTCAACCTTCACCGGTAAAGAGGATCCGAACCTTCACCTCCAAGCGTTCATTCAACTATGTCAGACTTTCAACATGGATGGGGTGACTCAAGATCAAATGAGGGCAAGGCTTTTTCCGTTCTCACTACTCGGGAAGGCTTTGCAATGGTTCCACTCTCAACCGGTGGAGACGGTGCAAAATTGGAACACGTTGATGAAGGCTTTCATGAAGGAATACTACTCGCCGGGTAAAACTCAAAGCTTGCGTAATAAGATTGCCACCTTTGTTCAATATCCTACGGAAACTATGTCAGAGGCATTCGAGCGCTTCAACGAGTACACCTGGGCGGTTCCACATCACAAGTTCCCGAAGGAAGACCTCGTGCAAAAGTTCTATCAAGGACTCACCATGGCGTCAAGGACGATCAATTGATGCATTGGCGGGAGGATCTATCATCGAGCTTACATCGACGAAAGCTTTCACTTTATTCAAGAAGGTCATGGATAATGACACATGGGCGTCATCCGGGCGCCTACATCCGGTTCAACCCACGGGGAACGTCAACGGAGTCTTGCAAGTGGAGAAGGAGGACATACTTGAAGGCAAGATCGACTCGCTCATGAGGAGGTTGGAGAAGATGGAGATAGAAAAGAAAGAGGCTCAAGACTTGAAGGCCGCCGAAGCAAGATCCACATGCGAAGAGTGTGGAGAGTATGGCCATATCCGCAAAGATTGTCCGGAGGAAGCCAAAACGCTCGACTACATGAGGAAGGGAGAATTGCCGAACTTCCGCTACGGGCAAGGTAGACCTCAATTTAATGCAAGCTCATCTATTCCTAATGCGGTTCTGCTTCGTTTACAATTGAAGGAGTTCATGGATGAGCAAGCTAAGATTAATAAGGACACTGTCACCAAGTTCAAGACCATAGATAAGGTGTTGGAGAACATCGATAGCAAGGTGAAGGAGGTCGGAAGTTCCAATCATCAAGTGCTCAACATGATGAAGATGCTCTAGACGCAAGTTGGACAACTTGCGGGGCGCCTCACTAATGATGAAGGGAAGCTTCCGGGAAAACCCAAAAGTCCCGAATCGGTGAAGGCCATTCAAACACGTTCGGGGAAGGATACTGAAGACCCGGAACGTTCCGCGGGAGCAAGGAAGCTTAAACCATCCACCGAGGTGGAAGGAGTTGCTAAAGAAAAGGTTACGGGGATCATCACCGAAGAGTCCAAATTTGAGATGCCGGAGGAAGACACGAGGATACCGCAACTCAAGCCACGCTACTTCCGAGGTAAACTTGACAATCACTTTGAGAAGTTTGTGGAAGTTGTGCGTAGATTTAGCATCAACATGCCATTACTAGATGCCCTACAAGTACCTACATATTCTCGTTACTTTAAAGACATACTTGCAAATAAATATGAGATAGCAACACTCGGGGTAGATCATGTTAAGATGTCCGAGGACTGTAGTGCCGCTATTGCTAATGGGCTAGAAAAGCTAAAGGACCCCGGGTGCCCTACTATGCCATGTTCGGTTGGTTCTATCAACTTCGAGAAGGCGTTATGCGACCTTGGAGCTAGTGTAAGCGTCATGCCGAGGGATGTGTTTGAGAAGCTACGCCTACCAATGGAGCCTACGGGTATATGTTTGGAGTTGGGAGATAACTCCATTCACTATCCCTTGGGCATTGCTGAAGATGTACCCGTGAAGGTCGGACACCACTTCATCCCCGTCGACTTCGTTGTGCTCGAGATGGGAGAGAGGGAGAAGCCACCGCTCATCCTTGGGAGGCCTTTCCTCAAGACCGTGGGAGCTACTATTGATGTTGGCAAGGGGGAGCATGTTCGATATCAATGGAGAAAGTGAAAGGACCTTGATGTCGCCTAGAGGGGGGGGTGAATAGGCGTGACGACCAAATTAAACCCTTTTTCCCAACTCACTTGAGCTGACAGTGCTCCACCGGTCAGACCGGTGGTGGTGACCGGTCAGACCGGTCAAGCACTGGTCTTCACAGATGACACCGGTCGACCGGTGCACCTCACCCGGTCGACCGGTGTAGCACGAAGAACCCGCAAAAACAACTTCAAGCGCCTCTTGGCTTCTAGCACGAACCAAACTCGGGGTGTGGCTCTTGTAGATGATCACAAGCGCAGTAATGAGCCCCGCACACACAAGTAACACACCCAAGTAGATCGAAGCGGAAGCAAATGATATATGCTAGAAAAACAACTTAGAGTGAGGAATCGCACGAGGAAGCAAGGATTTGTTTCCCGAAGTTCACCACCCACTGAGGAATGGCTACGTCTCCGTTGAGGAGCTTGTAAGGGACAATTCCCACAACAAGCCGGTCTCTTTCAACCACTTTCCTCCTTTCCACTAAGGTGATCTTTTCCACGAAGAGGCAAGATCGCAGCCCCTCACAAACTTCCCGCTTGCTCACCACAACCTTGGGAGCTAGCCGGCGACACCTAGCCGTCTAGGAGGCAAACCTCCAAGAGTAACAAATGCACCAAAGTTTGTAGGCTCGTAACCAAAGTGCTCAAGCTATGGAACCTGCTCTTGTTAGCTCACAAAGTCACTCCTAGGCTCACTTCCTCAACCCAACACAAGATGATGGCTTGAATCCACAAATCTCACAAAGAGATGGTTGGAGAGAGCCACTAAGGCTTAGAGCTAGTTAGAAATGGCTTGGGATCTCAAGAACAACACTAGAAGCAGCACCCACACACGAAGAGGGCTAGGGGTATTTATACCCCTCAAAGAAGAAAACTAGCCGTTAGACCCGGTGGCACCGGTCGGGCCGATCGTGCTCTACACCGGTCAGACCGGTGTATGAAAAACTAGCCGTTGGGCCAGCGGCACCGGTCAGACCGGTGCCTCTGACCGGTCAGACCGGTCAGGCCCCGAGTTGCCCCAAAACCTCTTTTAGAGAAACTAGCACTTCACCATCAAGATGAAATGATCCAGGTTAGGTTAGAAGGGTTAGTTAGCACACTCAAGGGCTAGATCTCACTTAGGTCAACTAATGAGCACTTTGACTTGGTCAACTTGCTAAGTTGCATCCCTCTTGATAGTACGGCATACCTATACTCAAGAAAAGAGTAAAAGAGCTTTGATGACCTCTTGAGCTTGAACAATCTTCAATTCTTGCCATACTTGATCGATAACCACTTGAGAGCTTTCAACTTAGCCTTTGACTTGAGCACGTCCATACTTGAGCTAGTGACTTAGGATCTTTCCATATAGCATAAGAATGCACACTTTGATCCATGGCCACTCCATGTTGCCAATCTTAACGAGTTGATGACTTGCAAAGCTTCCCTCGATTAAGGTTCGAATATGATACTTGAAGACCCCACGGATGCTAGACCTTCACCCTAGCAAAACACTTATGGCGGCTTAGCTACGGCCCCAAAGATTGCTTAGTCCCTCACCCTAGACATCTCGGTTGATCTCTTCATCACTTATCCAATCCACTTTGAGTTCCACTTTGCTTCACACGCAATTAACCTTCATTTGAAAGTCCCGTTTCAAATGCTTGATCTTGATTGACAACGGATATGCAAGCTTCCATTTTTAGAACCATGAAATGTGTACTCATCATCTTGTTCTCTTTTAATAAACTCATGAAGCCTTGCACCAAATACTCATCTTTGTAGATGTGAGCCATAAAATACATCCATATATAAAATACTTCAAAAGTAGCTCATGAATATATAATGAAAACCTCGCTCACGATCTTAAACAAAAACGTTAGTCCTTTAATCGCCTTGTCATTCAATTCACCAAAATCCACTTAGGGGCCTAGATGCACTTTCAATCTCCCCCCTTTTTGGTGATTGATGACAACTCGATTAAAGCTTACAAATAAAACAATAAAGCGCATTTAGATTCTCGTGTATAGCTAGAGCTCCCCCTTAATTTGTGCTTTGAGTTTGATTTCAAGAAAATGGCCTTAAATGCCATTAGCACAAATTTGGAAGAAAAGACGTGTGAGCTCCCCCTATATCTTAGAATCAGTGGAGTGCAACAAGTGTGAGCGACAAAATAAAATCCGTGATGCGTATGACAAGATATGCACAAAGCAAAGAAAAATGAGCCGATTGGGCAAAGCACCGGCCGAGCCGGTGCACCCGACCGGCCGACCGGCCGAGTCCCGGCCAGCTCTCCCAACCGGGCGGCACCGGCCGGGCCGGTGCCCCCGACCCGGCCGGACCGGTCGGGTCCAATCCAACAAGCACAAAGCAACGAAGTGTGTGCTATTTGGTCCAAGGTGGTCATGCCGGGGTTGCAAGTCGGTTTAGATCACCTTGCTCCATTTAGCCAACACAAACAATCATCATTTAAAACATGCATCACAATCTAACAATAAGGTCGCTTAAATATTACAATAAGGATTAAAACACACAATGGCACTCATACAAAAGTTCTCAAGTCCACTAAGATCAAATTCTAACTTATTACACGATTTTTCTCAAATGCCGGCGAACCTGGCCGACCGGTGCGAGGAGGCACCGCCGACCGTGCAATACGAACAACGACCCCGACAACACAAACTTGAGGCTTTAATCGCAATTCTTCTCCCCCTTTGTCATCAAGCATCCAAGAAGGGCCCGGAGAAGAAGCAAGCGCTCGATCACCGTCCTTGTGAGCCGTCTCCCCGGGTGAGAGCTCCCTCCTATTTGAAAGTCGTCAAGAATCCAATGCAAAGGAGAGTTTAGGTAAATCGATTCCGAGACGTTGATCCGAGATGGATGAGCTATGGGAGCACGCGCTTTTACCATAGAAGTACGGGTCGTAGCCAAAGATCTCGGCGGAGAAGCGAGCGCCCCAATCGTGTACTTGCTCGGGAGGTGGAGGAGGTGGGGGTGCTTGCTCTCGTTCCATGAAGTGAGACGATCCCGCTACGTCCGGAGGAGGTGGTACAAATGGTGGTGGAGGAGGAGGTACCGACGAAGATGATCCTTGCCCTTGCCGAGACTCGAAGAACATAGGGCCGTATTGGTTAAGCAAATCCGAGTTGGCCCATCCTCTCATCCTTTCTTCAAAGGAAGGTATCTCAGTCGGAGGAGATTCTGGAGATGGTGGAGATCGAGGTGGTTGAAAACCTTGGGCATTGTGCATGAGCTTCATCGTATCCCGCATTTGCTTGTTTGCCCGCCTTGACCTTTGTCGCTCCACCGGATGTCATGCCGGCTCCGACACATCCCAAAAATGAAGTTGAGAAACTTCTTCAAAGGAGAGGTGGATCTGGCGGGTCCGCTCCGGCCGCCGCCTCCCCACCGGTCGGACCGGTGCTCGGCACCGCCGGCCGACCGGCCGGCTCGAGCACCGACGGGAGGCGAACCGGCCGACCTGCACCCTCCTCAAAAATTTCTTCCTCCTGTTCTGGTGCATGCTCAACTCTAGGAGATGGAACCCGTGGATTCTTGCTTGGATTGAGCTTTAGAGGCTTGTGAGTGACATTCTTCGGAAACTCGGTCTTTGCAACCTTTTCGATCATATACATGATGTAGGGGCTGTAGCTGCAGATTTTCTTGGGGTCCTCGGATAGATGTTTAATCTCTTGCCAAATGAAGTCCCCGACACTGAACTCCGGAGCTCCCGGCCTCAAAGCCACCATCAAATTTTTCTGAAACTTAGTGATTTCCGAGGGGTTTCCATCTCTAGGTGTGATAGATACCCTAAGTAGCCTATTTAGGACAGCGAAGTAGGTGTAGAGATTCTTCACTTTCCCAAAGTTGGCATGCTCACCGCGAGGGTACATCACGTGCAAAGCATCCTTTTCTAGCTCCCCCTCATCATGGAGCTTCCTCAACTCCCCATCTCCTGCCATGATCCCAAAGCATCTCAAGAATCTGTGGAATGTAATGGAGTACCTTTGGCCGTTAGTCATCCAAATCATGGCCCTGTCGGCCTCAATGTGACCAAAGTGCACTGTGGCAAAGAACTGGGCAATGATCTCTTTGTTCCAATCGTGTCGGAACCCCATAAGTGACTTGACCCTTTGCCTCTCACAGTTGCTGATTACTTCATCAAAGATAGGGTCTCCTTTCCTTGCCATGTGCCCCCAATCCACAAACTGAGCCTTGTGTGTGATCTTGGGCTTCTTTATAATCACTGTAGTATAGTAGTCTTGCTGAAATTTAGCCCAAAACCTAGGATCCGAAGCGGTCTTGCCCTCCTCATAAGGGTTCTTGTCCCTTAGCTTCTTCAGGGCCTTAGTCATCCCTGACCCGTGGTACTTAACCGGCCGATCAGGATAAATGTAGGTGGGTGGCATGATCCTCAGCCTACCCTGATCGTCGTCGTCCTCCTCCATGGCATCCACATCCTCTTCTTCTTCCTCCTCATCCTCCTCCTCATCCTCATCCCCAGCACCATCGCTGTCTGACCCAGTCCTCGGTGTCTTCTCAACTCAAACCGACCCGATAAGTCTCATCTTCAACATTGTCATCGCTGCTTGTTCCGGTGTCACCTCCTAGATCGGGATCCTCAGCACTAGCTTGAGTAGAGCGGCGTCTCAATCTCTTGCCGCTGATGTTTACAGTGCTGCCCCCTTCCCCAAAATCACCGGGGATGGCTCCTCGGCGAGTGAGGACTTCCTCTCTTCTTTTCTTAGCCCCTTCCTTTTCCCGCACCATAGCTGCTGTCCTGAGTCGCACAAAGGATGACAAGAGTGTATAAGACTCCAGGAAAAAGATTGAATTGAATTGGAATTTAAACTTGAAAGTTCAGAACAGTTGGGTCTGTTCTGGGCCACACCGGTCAGACCGGTGAGGGGCACCGGTCAGACCGGTGCCACCCAGAACAGAGCCAATTGCTCCCACATTCAATCTGAGCAGCTGGTGATCTAAGATTTTGTCTAGATAAACAAAAGACACCCTAGAATAGATAAGTGTTGAAAAACAAGAAGAAAACACATTTTGGGGTGGACATGCGCCACCGGTCAGACCGGTGACGGCCACCGGTCAGACCGGTGAAAGCCGTCCGAACCCAATTTGTGATTTCTCACAATGTGTCCAACAAAATGCTATGGATCTATAGGTATGTCTTCTAGGTGATCTCAGAAGATGTTCTACCAAAGGGAATTCAAAACTTTGCACCAAGTGAGGAGATCGGGCAAAAGAAAGTTTTGAATACCTTTGGAGAGATGAACTCGAGTTGAATCCGAGAAACACGAAGGGGAAAGTGAAGAGGGGCCTTAGGAGATCCTTTTGCTTCCAATCTTGAGGCTTTTCCTTGGTTGAAACTTCAAATCACCATGGATTGTGAGAGAGGTGAAAGAGAGGAGATGGAGGAGGTTTTCACGGTTTGGAGGCAGTGGTGGGATGGTGAATGATGGAGGAGAGAGAAGGAAGGGGGGTAAAAGGATTCCTTTTACTGTGGCCCCACGGGCGACGCGCCGGCGGCCACCGGCCGGGACCGGTGACGGTCACCGGCCGACCGGGGTGACAACCGCCGGTCAAGCCGGAGAGGCCATATCGGTTTTTCCGCCCCCGTCGGTAGAACCGAAGATCCCGATAAAATTCAACAGAGAGTCCTTATCGGTAGAACCGACGCGCCCACGCGTAGTACCGGCCCTTTTCCTCCTTTTTGAGATTTTTCTCCTTGAAACTTCTCCAAAAAGGTTATAGGACAATTTCCATCCACTTAGGTTGCATAACCATGATTATGTGACTTCAAGGTATCCACCGGTCAGACCGGTGGCTTGCACCGGTCAGACCGGTGCGGCCTTGAGAAACAAAAATGAGCCACAATAAAGAATTTCGTTTCAACTTTTAGAGATGTTTTGGATATGAGATAGAAAGATGATATTGATCCAAAAACCATCAATTCTTAAAGGAAGGAAGGATTAACGAGTTTGAGCGAGTATACTTGATCCTTCCGAGAGAGAGATATAAAGAACGGATTTTAGGGACTTGAGAAAAACTTCTTAATTGTGACTAGCCATCAATCAAACAAGGAGAACTATAGTCACAACTAAGTTGATTGGGTCACTAAGACCAAGAACCAAATAATTTTCAAAGAGAGCACACTTCCTATACATGCTAGTTGATTTTTCGAAAAATCTATCCTATATCACAAAGTGCATGCATCCACTTCAAATGAATGCCCTAACAAGCATATTTGGCTCATATCTTCATCCTCGAGACACAAAGACGAGTAGAAGTAAAGATATCAACCAAATATCTAGGGAGGAGCACAAGAGGTCCATTTGAAGCAATTACATGCTAAGGATGGCACACTAGCATGATGTTATGGCCTAGATGCATTACGGTATATCAATGAGTTTCATGAAAACATACCTTTGCCTTAAGACCATTTCATTTGTGCATATATTTACTTTCAAACAACGTTAGCTCTTACTTGTTCTTTTGGAAGTTACGCTTATCGAGAGCTTTCTTTGAGATGCACAAACGCATGAGACTACAAGATTACTTAGAAGAAGTTGTTAGTCCCATAAGTGACTCAAGTTTTGTAATGAGCTCCCCCTTAAGTAGTGCTAGAGAATTTGAATTTCTCGACCACGGCACTTTGCTCAATCAAGAACATGTTGAGGCTCATTCCAAAACTTGGTCAAAACACACAAATGATTTGATAATTGACATGTGTTCAGCTTCTCATAACCTTTGACGCCAAATCACCCTTCATCTTGAGGATTTGGACAACCCCGGGTCACCCGGGCACTCATGCCGGGTCACCCTGCAGCATTCAGAGGCGTACCGGGTCACCCGAGCACTTGTGCCGGGTCACCCTCTCAAGTTTCTGGCTGCGTTGGCACCTGGCCGACGGCCGGTGCTCGTCACTTGGCCGACCGGTGACCACCCTCTGACCCATTTTGGTGATTTTTCCTTCCCTTTTCCTAGAGTGAGTGAATGTATCACTAATTTCAGACCTGCATCCAAGGATAAGGTATTGCTCTACTAGAGAGCCATTAAAGGCATCGAATGGCATGAGAAGGTAAAATTTCATAAAAATTAGTCGAAGTCACCACCTCATGCTTTGCTCATGCAAGAAGAGCTTCACATGAGTGTTCACAAAGAACCAACGTGACTTAGACTCAATTTAGCGCATTGGTTACCGAGATGTCACTGATTTCACGATTTCTATGAGTTTGCTCTTCACATGGTTGATTGAGTCCATCAAGATCTCCAAGTCGTCCAACCATGTGCTCAATGCATCTCTTACAACCTGCAAGCTCGCAAAGCATTCCTTGGTACCCAACACTTGTTGGGTCCTATTGGGTTAGTCACAAGGTGCTTAGGAACCCAAATAGCCCTCATGCTACAATGAGGTGAACTAATCTCTCTTATAGCACAAGTTCTATTCCTATCGTTCCTAAGCTTATGGAAATCATAATGGACGAGGCTTGATTTAGGAACGTTACCATTTGGGCAATCCTTACCCATGTGACCCTTTTGACGGCATTCGTAGCAAATGCGACTTTTGTTCTTGTTGGTCACCCCATTCCTTGCAATTTCTTTTCTACACTTGCTTCTGAGACTTGTTCTTGGAGAAGGTGGCTCCCTTGCCTTGTTTGCTTGAGGTGGGGCTGCCCTGGCTAGCACCGGTCTGACCGGTGGCACGCACCGGTCTGACCGGTCACGGTCAGAGCCACAGCCCGTTGTTGCTCTTGGGCACGAGTCGGCAAGGTGTCCCTTCTCTCTACACTTGTAGCACACCCTCCACTTGTTGGAGCTTCTAGGCTTCTTGGAGAGTGGTTCTTGTGCCTTGTGCTTGATCGGGCGATATTGGGGTTTGTTTTGCCCAATCTTGCTCTTTTCTTGAATCTTGTGCTTGTGGGACCTTGTATTTTGTTGAGGAGTTGAACTAGTGGCGGTTGATCCCTTCCCAAGCTTCTTCACCATGCTTTCACGGTTATCTTGAGAAGGTTGCACTTTGCTCTTCTCCTTCAACACACACAAGTCCTTTTGGAGCTTTTCGACCTCTTGCCTTAGTTTATCATTTTCTTTAATAATGAGGTCATCACAAGATTCTACAAGTACATGCTCAATGCTAGATTGGCTTGCTTGAGACAAACAAACATTAGCGCAAGATAAATTAACTTGAAATTGTGAGCATGTGCATGTGTGAGAAAGAGGTTGTATAGATTTTACCGATGAAAGCACAACCTCATGGGCTATCTCTAGTGTTGCATAAGAGTCAACAAGCTTCACATAGGAAAGTTCAAGTTCATTGTGATTAGCTTGTAACGCCATATGCTCGCTAGTGAGCTTTGCTAACTTGGCTTCTAGATCATCATTGGCATCTTCTTCTAATTTAGCTCTACAAGCAAAGGATTTGATGTCATGATCATATTTGTTAGCCAATGTTTCATACTTACAAGCCAAGGACGCAAGTTCGGATTTGAGAAGCTCAAGTTCTCTTGACGAGGAGCTTGAAGCTTCAATCTTTTGGTCCTTAGCTCCTTTGGCTTGTCTCTTCTTCTTGCTTCTCTTCTCCTTCTTGGCCATCAAGCAAGTTGGTGTGCCCCTGCAGGCACCGGTCTGACCGGTGGGTGTCACCGGTCTGACCGGTCCCTGCAGAGGGACAGCGTCTTCGCTTCTTTGCTCTTCTTCTTGCTTGAGGTTTGATGCTTGAGTCTCAGTGGATGCTTTAGAGGTAGGGCACATCTCCACTGACTCATCTTCATCATCACTCTCGAGTTCATCCCATTTGGTATTTACCAACTCAAGTAGTAATTTCCAAATGAGATGAGCATCTTCGGAAATCTTTTTGCTCTTCAAGATAATGTACTTTAGTTCGCTACATACACAGCTACACAAAAGGTTAGTAATAACGGCATTGAGTTGCTTCTTCTCCAAGTCCATTGGCGAGACACATGTCTCATCCTTTGGAAGGATACTCGCAACCATGATGCTCTCAGCGGTAGGGCCCAAAACCTTAAGTGCAATGAGAACATTAGAGCACCAAGAAGGATAGTTTGAGCCATCTAGAGCTAGAGGCTCAAACGGTACCTCACAAGTTGTCGACATCGAAGAACTCCAAGCGGTTAAGCTCGAATCGGAGAACCTTGCTCTGATACCAATTGAAAGGACCTTGATGTCGCCTAGAGGGGGGGGTGAATAGGCGTGACGACCAAATTAAACCCTTTTTCCCAACTCACTTGAGCTGACAGTGCTCCACCGGTCAGACCGGTGGTGGTGACCGGTCAGACCGGTCAAGCACTGGTCTTCACAGATGACACCGGTCAGACCGGTGCACCTCACCGGCCGACCGGTGTAGCACGAAGAACCCGCAAAAACAACTTCAAGCGCCTCTTGGCTTCTAGCACGAACCAAACTCAGGGTGTGGCTCTTGTAGATGATCACAAGCAGAGTAATGAGCCCTGCACACACAAGTAACACACCCAAGTAGATCGAAGCGGAAGCAAATGATATATGCTAGAAAAACAACTTAGAGTGAGGAATCGCACGAGGAAGCAAGGATTTGTTTCCCGAAGTTCACCACCCACTGAGGAATGGCTACGTCTCCGTTGAGGAGCTTGTAAGGGACAATTCCCACAACAAGCCGGGTCTCTTTCAACCACTTTCCTCCTTTCCACTAAGGTGATCTTTTCCACGAAGAGGCAAGATCGCAGCCCTCACAAACTTCCTGCTGCTCACCACAACCTTGGGAGCTAGCCGGCGACACCTAGCCGTCTAGGAGGCAAACCTCCAAGAGTAACAAATGCACCAAAGTTTGTAGACTCGTAACCAAAGTGCTCAAGCTATGGAACCTGCTCTTGTTAGCTCACAAAGTCACTCCTAGGCTCACTTCCTCAACCCAACACAAGATGATGGCTTGAATCCACAAATCTCACAAAGAGATGGTTGGAGAGAGCCACTAAGGCTTAGAGCTAGTTAGAAATGGCTTGGGATCTCAGCAACAACACTAGAAGCAGCAGCCCACACCAGAAGAGGGCTAGGGGTATTTATACCCCTCAAAGAAGAAAACTAGCCGTTAGACCCCGGGTGGCACCGGTCAGACCGGTGCTCTACCCTGTCGAGGCCGGTGTATGAAAAACTAGCCGTTGGGCCGGCGGCACGGCCGGACCGGTGCCTCTGACCGGTCAGACCGGTCAGGCCCCGAGTTGCCCCAAAACCTCTTTTAGAGAAACTAGCACTTCACCATCAAGATGAAATGATCCAGGTTAGGTTAGAAGGGTTAGTTAGCACACTCAAGGGCTAGATCTCACTTAGGTCAACTAATGAGCACTTTGACTTGGTCAACTTGCTAAGTTGCATCCCTCTTGATAGTACGGCATACCTATACTCAAGAAAAGAGTAAAAGAGCTTTGATGACCTCTTGAGCTTGAACAATCTTCAATTCTTGCCATACTTGATCGATAACCACTTGAGAGCTTTCAACTTAGCCTTTGACTTGAGCACGTCCATACTTGAGCTAGTGACTTAGGATCTTTCCATATAGCATAAGAATGCACACTTTGATCCATGGCCACTCCATGTTGCCAATCTTAACGAGTTGATGACTTGCAAAGCTTCCCTCGATTAAGGTTCGAATATGATACTTGAAGACCCCACGGATGCTAGACCTTCACCCTAGCAAAACACTTATGGCGGCTTAGCTACGGCCCCAAAGATTGCTTAGTCCCTCACCCTAGACATCTCGGTTGATCTCTTCATCACTTATCCAATCCACTTTGAGTTCCACTTTGCTTCACACGCAATTAACCTTCATTTGAAAGTCCCGTTTCAAATGCTTGATCTTGATTGACAACGGATATGCAAGCTTCCATTTTTAGAACCATGAAATGTGTACTCATCATCTTGTTCTCTTTTAATAAACTCATGAAGCCTTGCACCAAATACTCATCTTTGTAGATGTGAGCCATAAAATACATCCATATATAAAATACTTCAAAAGTAGCTCATGAATATATAATGAAAACCTGCTCACGATCTTAAACAAAAACGTTAGTCCTTTAATCGCCTTGTCATTCAATTCACCAAAATCCACTTAGGGGCCTAGATGCACTTTCAGAAAGGAGTTCCTTCAAGTTCCGTTGAAGAATCGAGGCATGCAACATGATTGGAGTGAAGGGAGAACCAAAGCAAAAGGAGGGGCTAAAAGGAAGAAGGAGCCGAAAAAATGAACGTAAAGAAAATCAAAGAAGGTGTTGCATCCGTCAAGACAAAGGAAGAGAAGCCTCCTGTGAAGACCAAAAAATGACTAAGTCGGAAGACAAGCCCGTGCCCAAGATGGTGCGGAAGTGGGTACCCAAGATTACAATGCCCGCAAAGAGCGTTGATCCGAAGTAATCAAGTGAAGAAGTCTAGCTATAGAATATAAACAAAGCGCTAGGCGGTAGGCAACCCGTTTCGTCGAGTCAAGAATAAGCTACCGGGAGGACAACCTGATTCCAGGTTTTTCGAGTCTTTTTAATAATTTAGTTTTGAGTTTTATTACGCAAAGACATTGGACTTAGAAGTGGTTGAACAATATTAGAGACATAATTCTTGATTGAATGTTTTGCTTTATCATAAACCCTTTGCATGAACCCTCCTATGTGCTTGTTTGTTCTTTTCTTTTCGAGAAACCACAACCAAATAATTTCAGAACCTAACTCCACCTTTCACCCCTATTATGGTGCTGTGGTTGACTTATTTTTCATGATAAAACCACACGAGTAGAGCCACGACTTATATCTAGGTGTTAATAAAAATTCAGCACGTGGTAGGACTCGCGTGAACCTAGAAATCATAACTCTTTGTTGGTTTAAAAATCTATATCCTTGGTTTCTCTAGGATTAGAATTTTTCTAAGCCTCATCTAATTTTGTTTTATTCAAAATCGCTCTCATTTAGCCAAAATTAGAACCTAAACCTATGCCCCCACGATCAAGCCGGGAAAAGTTTGCTCTCAACCGATGAAGGCAAACTATACCGGTGAGACCGATATCAATGTAGTCGGAAAATATTTTCGACTTACATTTGTTTTTAATGGTTTAAAAACTTCTCTAAATTTATGCTTGAACTCTTGCATGGCTCTGAAAAATATTTTTAAATTTCGAATTAGAGGAGTGCTTAACCTTAAACACACCTAAAGGGAGGCAATCTAGTTTGAATTAATCATGCATGCACCATTGGATACCCTTTCATCAACTTTCATCAAGACCACATGCAAAGGACAAGCATGGTGGGCAGCAAGCATCAACTTTGCAGGAATTTCATGGTGGCATGTGAAGCAAGTGGAGCTAGGGACCATGGACATGACCCAAAGCATGAAGCATCAAGTGGAAGGACCAATAATGCAAGAAAAGGAGTGGACGAGAGCGTTTGGGCGGTGCAACTCGTGAAGCACGCGGGCAAGAAAGTTGCAGAGGAGAAATGATCGTGCTGGAAGAAAGCCGAGGCGGGGAGGAGCACCAGGCACCCCAGGCCGGTCGGCCCAGGCCGGCCGGCCTCGCCTACTTAAGGAGCCCCCCGGCTCCCGTTTTCTGCAGGCAAGCTTCCCTCTCCTTCGTTAGTTTGTGTGTTCAAGTTTGTGTGCCCAAAACCTCTGTAGACATAGCCAACCTTCCCAAGCTTGATAGCTCAAAAAAATCCACCACCTTAATCCACTCAAAGTCCACATCCCGAAGTAAGATTTTAAGTGCCTAAGTTACCGGTTGCAACCCGGAGTTTTAGTAGAAGAAAAGAGTGCAGCAACCATGTGGAAGAAAACCACAAGTCTCTTCTCCAAGAAGAACGGTTCATCGTCATCCAAGCCATCGTCGATGACATCTTTGAGGAGGCACTCGGTTTCCGAGTCTCCCTGGAGCATGGAGACGGATACGGCACCACCAAGGAGGAACGATGCTCTCCTCCTTGGTGGTATGAGGGCTGCACGGAGCACGTCCATGAGGTTTACCGAACCTCAAGGGCACATGGAGGAGCCGCCCGTGCCACCATGACGATCGACCCGTTCGACCGCACCACCTCCATACACTCCGATATATTCCTCGTACGGCTTCATCATCTTGTCGTCGTCGGAGGAGGAGAGGCTCTCTCGTCTTGAGAAGAGGCTTGTGCCCAACGTCGAGTTCGACGACCAAGCACTCTTCACCATGGGTTTCGGCACCGACATATACTACATGTTGGGGCACCTTGGATGGGTGCAATTCTCCAACGGAGTATCGGCGGACACCCACAAGGAGTTCGCCTTGGAAATCTTGATGATCATTGCACCTATCCTTGATGATGGGGTGCAAAGCTTATCATTCCGTTTGGAGGGAGTCCAACAAGTGGTTCCCTACGAGCATGTTAGGGAGCTACTTGGATTCCATGAGGGAGCTCCGGAGAAAGTTGACGTGCCACCCAGCATGTAGATGGATTTTGGAATTTAATCTCCGGAGAAGCCCACCAACAATGCAATTGCATCCACAACCCCATTATCCGAATATTCCACTCTTGGATGTGCAAGAGGGTATTGGGGAGGATGAGGGAAACAAAGGTGACCAACACGGAGTTGAATTGGCTCTACTCGGCCTTAATTGCCAAGCAGCCAATAGACCCCTCATACCTTATGATCAACCGTTGGTGTTGCGAGGCAACATCGGGGGAGGGACATATTGGTTCGGGGTGCTACCTCTCTATGTTGGCCTTCTCCCTACGGCCGGGGATCACAAGAAACCCCGACTATCTTTTGCGTGGTACCTCTCTCGGCATTGAATATTTGCGACAAGGCAAATACATTAGTGGAGATGAGAGAGGAAGTTTTCGTTTGGCCATGGTGAACCTACCCCTCCCGTATGCAAGGCTAAGGCTTTTCATCGAAGGGAGGGAAGATTGGTTGGAAGAGGGATTCCTTGTCCCGACAAGGAAAAACAAAAGAGGAAGAATTGTAGAGGAGGGAACATCCTCCTCACAAGCGAGTGGTGCACAACCCAATGTGCCACCATTCGGCGGGATCCCTCCTCCGCCAAGTTATTACGGAGGGCCACAAGAGCAAGCATGGGGGGGTGGTGCACCGGTACCCCCACCAAATTATGTGGTGCCCAACGCAAACTTCGCGGAGCCCTACGCACAATATCCCCAACCACAACAAAGCATGGACATAATTGGAGGGTATGTTGCAAGAAACGCCCAAAACGTCGCAGCCATCCAAGCCAACGCGGCTCAACTTGGTGAGGGCAATGCAAATATTGCCTATGAGCTTGGACGCCTTCACCTAGTGGAGCCGAATCAATTCGTTGGAGGGAATGTCCAACCGTACTACGAGCAAAGGTATTACTATCAAGATCATCAACACCAACCACTGGCGGAGGACTAGGAAGATTAAGGAACTTTAGTTTTCTTTTCTTTTCTCTTTCTCTGTAATTTTCAGCTTTTGTTTATGTCTGTTTGCGTAATATTTTCTGTTTTTTTTAAAATTTCAGCAAGTGTGTTTGTTTATTTTCAGTTTGTATTTTAACTTGATTTCATCATTAATAAAGACACCACCTTGATTATATCATTGGAAAAGTTACAAAAATTTGTGCCATAATGATATATGATTATAATTGCCGCTTTGTTTATCTTTGTAATTGATTTATGCATGTCAAAGCTAGTGCTCTCTTAAAATACGAATATGAATTTATTTAAATACTAGCTTAATATTTAGCGGAGGTTATGATTAAAATAAAGACCCATAGTGTTTTATGTGCTCTCAAGTTATGAATAGATTGAAGATGGTTTTATGCTCAAAAATATCGCTAACCTTGTCATAAATATCACTTGTGTGTTGCTCAACCTATCCAAAGCCTAATATATATTTGAGTGCATAAACCTTAGTGTAAAAGATTTATTTTGAGTGAGTTATTGCAGGCCATGATTTCTCAGGCCCGAGACTAAGAAGCTGGTCATTCCGTTTTTGCGTATCTAACTTTTTGCTAGCCTTTTATCCGTGCATTGTGTATCCCCGCATCGGAGATCTCACAAACCTCGCCAGATATCCACCCTTAAAACCAAATATCATCTTTTGTGATTACCTCCTTGACCACAACCTATCGTCGAGAATGGATCATCAATTCAAGGAAGATCGCAAGACGGTGCCAACATTGAAGAATTCAAGTATCTCTCCAAGGAAAAATATTTCCGGTACCTACCTTATTTATCGCTTCTTTGCTCGAGGACGAGCAACGTCTAAGCATGGGGCAGGAGGTAGGTACGATGCAATTTTAGATTTCAAAAGGGGAGCAATTAAAAAATTAAAAGGGTGTAAATTAAAAAAATCGAAACTCCAAGGTGAAAGTCTCGTGACCGAATGAATGACAAGAAAAAAATGAATTAAAGAAAGAAAGAAAGAAAGAAAAGAAGGAGAAATATGAGATAAAGAAAAAAATATGAGTATGCGTAAAGTGAACTCCCCAGTTCTCTAAAGTGCATTAGGAAATTCAAGGCTTCAAGTTTAAAAGATCCATTCTCATTTTCCAACCATGTGCAATCCGATAACGAGGACTTCCTTTGTGCCTCGGGATCACTCTTTGCCATTTGCACATGTCCACTCATCTAAAGTGTGTGTATTTTTCTCTTTCCCCTCCTTGTTATGACATTATTTTCCAATGACCTTTTTGATGAGTCTCGGTAAGACCACGAGAAGCGTGTCTTGTTTTAACAACACCTCATTTATAAAATCTTGTTACGACTAAACTTTCCCAAAAGCTCCATATAAAGATTACCACACATATATGTTATGAGAGGGAAAGGAGTAGAATATATAGGCTTGAGAGACAAGCGAGTTGAGAGTTCATGAGCAATATACAAGATGATTTAAATTTGTGAACTTGGTTTAGCTTTTCTTTATCTCATTCTTTATTTCAAAAATTCTGAGATCTATTTAAACTTTGTGAGCATGTTAATACTCATGGGATAAGCCTAATAAGAATCTACCCTCCGTAGAGATGAAGGCTAGTACATTATGGACCTTTAATGAATTAAAATTTTGAGAGCATTATGTTTTCTTATGTATGATCAAGTGCAAGGTTTGAACATTGTTTGGCAACGATGATATCCATCGAAGGCTTACTCGAGGACGAGCAAGGTTTAAGCATGGGGAAGATGATGACGGTGAAAATTCGTCAACCTAGCAATGAGTTTACCTTCGGTGTTGGCATAAGTTTTATACCTTATCCATTGGTACTAACCCCCGTGGTATAACAAGTTCACGTGTGCATGTTGGTTTTGGAGTTTAGTGTTTATGCAGGATTTTAGCGTTGAATGCAAGACTTTTGGGATAAGTTCATCAAGCACCTTATGACAAGACCTTGAAGCCCCGTACAAGTCATGCAATGAAGCAAACTTAACTCCAAGAAGCCAGGGACTTGATCCGAGAAGACGACAAACTCCGAGGACCTAACCAGAAAAGTGCTGAATCTTGCAAGACAAGGTGTTATGCCCAATTCGGAGAGAAACTGACGACATGGACCTACATGCGGAAGGGGGAAACATCCAGGAAGCAAGGGAACCGACATAGAGCAAACGAGGCCTCGAGCTGGGCCTGGATGGGCCCAGGCCGGCCGGCCCAGGCCGGTCGGACCAGCCCAGTCCAGGGCCCGTTTGCCCCCTTCTTTTCGCTAGCCGCCATTCAGGCTATTTATAGCCCCTGACCGAAAGCCACGGATCATCCAATTCGTCATCGGCCGCCGAGGAGCAGAGAAAAGAGGGACACCATCTCGGAGAGGAGAGGGTCGAGCTAGTTGACTAGGGTTTCCCTAGCCGACGTGGGAACCTTGCACGAAAGACCACGTCGGAGTTCCCAGAGCTAGAAGCGAGATCAAGGAAGGATCCCAGTGGTGATCTTGTGTATGTATCATTATTATAGTTGAATTATCAAGTTGAATCTTTTCCTAGCGATCAAGTGTTTCCTCGAAGATTTCGTTTTTCAATCGGCTTTGCTTATTCCAATTCTATTCTCGAGATAGATTACATAGGGTGTTCTTGTAGCCGCGGTGGCTAGAGGTACACGCCGATCTTCCGAAAGAATCTCGACTTGTCTTTTGACTCGCCCTAGACTCCCCGCATGAGTAGGGATACGTTGTGACAGAACGGGGGTTCCGAAAGGCGGATGTTTTCGGATTTGGACGGGAAACCACGATTTAAAGAGGCTTCTTATAAGATTCGATTTGCTACTTCTTCTCTTGCTTGGAACTTCAACAAAAGGCTTACCCCGATCCCTCTAGATCGGTTTATCTACCCAATCTTACTTTGTTATCTCCAGTCTTTAGTAGATTAGATTAGTTTTGTGTCTTTTACCTAGATGCATTAGGGTTTATTTAACCGAAGATTGGAGTTACTTGGCTTTACTAGATCAACTTTTGCGTCACACATTTGTTCCACGGATTCGATACCTTGGGTTCACCACTCGAGGGAAGAAGGGTCCCTTGACTACGACGGGAGATTTGTCCTCTTGCAAGTCATAAACGAAATTTGATACAACTATTAACCGTCAACATACCTCCCCCTCAACTATAGCTTCTCCTCGATCTTGATTCGTCGTCGTAGGTGTAGGAGAGGGGCCGTCAACCACTGTAGTCGAAGTAGTAGGTACATGTTCAGCCGGGGGCACCACACCGCCATCTTCATCATCTCCAAGTTCATGCTCCTCCTCTTGAAAGATCTCCTCGTCAAGCTCATCATCACCTGCACACTCAAAGACAAGCTGACACGTGGCTGTGTCTCGTTGAAGGTTACCTCGCAAGTCTCCACGATTTGGTTAGTTTCAAGATTGAGCACACGATATGCTCTAGAATAAGATGCATAACCAAAGAAAATACCATCGACCGACCTAGCCTCAAACTTATCCAACTTCTTTCCTTTCTTCAGAATAAAGCACTTGCAACCAAAGACATGGAAGTGACTCACCTTGGGTGTGCGACTGTGCATCAACTTGTAGCATGTTTTCTTCTTATGCACTCTGACGTAGATCCTGTTTGACACATAGCACGTGGTATTCACCGCCTCAGCCCAGAACCTTCTCGGAGTCCTATGCTCATCAAGCATCATCCGAGCCATCTCACACAAGGTCCTGTTTTTTCTTTCCACAACTGAAGGACCGATTAGGCAACCAGAGAGGGGGGAAGTGAATGGGAGTCGATAAAAAATCTTTTCAAAAACTTGGCCTATGCCCCCAAATCACTTTCGAAGAATCTCGCACACACTTGCCAAGATCACGTAGTCACAACGGACCTACTGACCCTAGGAACAAGTTAGATCAAGCCTAAGAACAAAGCGGAAGCAAGCGTCAAACGAACCAAGAGAAAAAGCTAGCGCGAGGCAAACTGCAGCAGAAATTGTCGGTACTACCGGCCCCAGGTCGGTACTACCAATATGGGCTTACTGGCACCTAAAAACCAGGTTATCGGTACTACCGGCACTGGGTCGGTACTTCCGACTATCGGTACTACCGACCTTGTGTCGGTACTACCGATAAGGACTCTCAGGCAGCGGAAAATCAGGTCATCGGTACTAACTGCACAGTGTCGGTAGTACCGCCCCCCCTAAAAATCAGCCCGCGAAACAGCCCCAAACTTTCGATCGACGGATCTCCCAAACCACTTGGAGTCTTGAGACGAAATTTGGAGGAGATGTTAAGCACCCCTAGGTGAGATTATACCCCAAAAATTTCGTCTCCAAACCCACCAAAAACCGGGAGTCACGGATCACACGAGCTCAAGTTCTACACACGAGTTCATCCAAAGAATCACGAATCTAGGACGATTTGAGGAGTTTGGGGGCAAGAGAACACTGGGAAAAGAGGCACAAGGCACTCATGGATGAATCCCCCAAACAAATCCGAGCCAAAACCATGTAGAAAACGAGAATCAAGACGAGCAAGAAAATAACACAAAAATGACTTCGAAAATCATCACGGGAACCAGAACGCCGAATCTTCTATACAAACTAGGAAAGATTCACAAGGTCTAGCATGCCGCCCTAGCATCCATCCCTTTCAACAAATCTCTCATCAAGCTCTCATGCTATCCTAGAGAAAATGGAGAAGAAAATAGTCTAGGAAAAAGAGAAAGAGGAAGGGGGAAATGAAACCCTAAGTCGCGGAGAGAGGGATCCATCCACCCACACTCATGGCTTATATATCTGGTCCCGCCGTTGTGGTAAATGACTCGACTACCCCTAACTCAACTATTGGTGAAACAACCCACGCAGGGGCACTTATGTAATGTTTTTGGGTCTTGCCATCGGACGGCCACACCTTCGCCGCACCCCGCGTCCTCCCGACGCAAGCCATGCGATCCCGCCGCGTGTCCTCCGCTTCGAAGCTTCCCGACACGCCCGGATCCCGTCTCCGTCGTGTTGGGCCTTCGAACTTGGTTTTGAGGCCGAAACCAAGAAACCGTCCTCTGCTGGTTTTGTGGGCAAACCACCAAACCCTGCGTGCTTGGTCCGGCCTCCCGCCAAGCCTCTTGACTCGACCGCCACCGTGCACCGCTCGATCGTCCACGACTTCGTCTTGCTCGTCTCGCCACCATGTGGCCCGCACCTAGTCCCGCTGTCCACCGGGTCCCTCGAACCGAGCCTACTTGTCTCTCCATCTCCCGGAGGCCCCTCAAGGGCGAAGACCTTTCGCGCCCGTTCTTCACCCGCAACAACACGAACTAGGCCGCGGCCTACACACCGCGCGCACTGAGCCAAGAGTCAGTCCAACACCTGTTGTCAATCACTCATCACTGAGGAGCGGTCATCCATCGACCATCGAGACGCTCCTGGTCCTCAACAACACCATTCCGGGGAGGCGTATACGGACTCCAAAACTAGTGTTCAAGACCCATGTCATGGCAAAAGGTTTCAAAACGAGAGTTTCTGAATTCTGAGTCATTGTCACTGCAGATTGCTCGTATGGCATCTTTGTGCCTCTCGTTCCTCAACCTCAAGACAAGATCTCGAACAAAACCAAACGTCTCCCCCTTATCCTCGAGAAAGAACACCCACGCATACCGAGAGTAATCGTCCACCACAACAAGGACATACCACTCCCCACCCGCGGATCGCACACGAGCTGGGCCAACAAGGTCCATATGGAGCAGCTCGCATGGACGCTCAGTCATCACATCGGTGAGAGGCGGGTGAGAAGAGGCTACCATCTTGGCATGCCTACACGGCGCACAAACCAACTCTTTCTCAAGCCTCAACCGTGGCAATCCTCAGACCAAATTGAGTTTACTCAAGCGAGACAAAAGGACAAAGCTCAAGTGACCCAACTTCCTATGCCACTTCCACAACTCACTCGAAGAAACAGCCAAAAAACAACGCTCAACGCCAGAAGACTGAGTAAAATCAGCTCGAAACATCTGACCCTCGGGAACGACCATACAGACAAGGTCCCCTCGAGAATCCAAAATCCGAGAACCACCTGGCCGAAACGACACCTCAAAACCCTCATCCAACAGTTGGGACACAGAAAGAAAATTGTATCCAAGTGATTGAACAAGAGCAACACGCCTCAGAGTGATCTTATCACTCACCTTAATCTCACCTTCTGAAAGCACACGCCCACGCCCATTGTCCCCAAAAGTGATGTACCTCTTTGTCACCACCGGGACGAGACTTGAGAACCACCCGTTGTCTCCAGTCATATGCCTCGAACAACCGGAGTCAATCAACCAAATGTTCTTCAAGACTCCCACCTGAAATTAAAAAACGAGCACGTGAGCGAACAAACGACTCAGCACTGGGGTTAGTACCAAAAGGGTAAAACCAGTGCCGAGCCATTTGCTCGAAAGTGGGGTTAGCACAAACCAAACCATCTTTCCTACCAAAGCTACCTCCACGAACACCACCCTGGTAACCACTTCGAGGAAACCAACCCTGTCTGCCTAGAGGAGGACCAAAACCACGAAAGGAGAACCGTGGATCGTCCCTCCTCTCCATCTCAAAGCTACGACTCCTCCCATTCCCGTATTGAACCCGAGAGGGAGAATGCCTAGCAAACTGACCTCCCGCAAACTCTCCAGTCCAACCACCAGAACCACGACCTTCAGAACCAAATCTCACACTTGTACGAGCACGAAAACCGAACTTCTGCGTGTCCAGGCCTGCACCGGTCTGACCGGTGCCCCTCACCGGTCTGACCGGTGTAGCCCGGCCAGCAGCACCTCCAACAGCCTTTCGCTCTCCCCAAGCTGGGGCTGTCCTCACACTTGCCTTAGCCCTGGGCATCTGCACACGAGGCTCAGGTACACCATCGGAACGGTGGTACTTGTCCTTATTAGCCCACTCTTTCGCCATTCTCTCCTCTCACTTCCTCTTGAAGCAAAACTCATCTTTATGACCATCTCTCCCACAATAGCCACAATGGAACCTCACAAGCTTAGGCTTAGGCTTGGGTTTGGTCTGCTCACTTGGTTTCTCTCCACTCGACTTCTCCACCGGTTTCTCCTCACTAGCCTTCTCACTTTCCTTCCCAAGGAACACTTTCCCAGAAGTGCTCACAAACTTGATAGGCTTTTGGAAGTCATTTGTTTGTGGGGAAAACACGAGTGGAGCTGGGGTTCTATCTAGTCGGTTCCTAATATGGTTAGGTTTAGGAGGGAAATCATTTTTGTGGTGGGTTTTTGGTGGCTTTGGAATGTTTTCTCCACTTCTGTCACCAACCTTGTTTGCCCCAAGTCCCTCACCATCCTGCCTCTTGAATGTCTCGATCATTATACTCAACTGAGGCTCATGACCAGACAACCAACCCATCAAGTTTCTTAGCTCATCATTTTCATCCTGCAAACGATCAACATAATGTGCAAGTTCCAAATTCTTCAAAGCATGCAATTCACATGTAGAGCAAGATGTAGGAATTGGTTCTTTCAACTTTGCCTCAAGAGAAACAGTGTAAGCATGCATCTCATCAATTTTAGCATGCAAGACAGGGCAAGAAGTGCAAGCACCTAGCAAAGCACATCTAGACTTAAGCTCAGCCACTTCTACCCTAAGCACATCTAGTTCCTCACACTTGGAGGCATGCTTTTCCTTAAACAAAGAAAGATCAGCAAGAAAAATAGAGCAATCAGCACATTCAACATCAATTTCAAGCTTAGCATCCAAATTTTGAGTTCCTAGCTCAGCCACTCTAGTCCTAGCATCCTTGAGTGAGGCCCTAAGCTCTTTCCTCATTTTATTAGCCTTTCTGAGCATGTCATCACGATTATCAAGCAACAAGCCAAGTCGTTCATTCTCCTAACGCAAGAAGGGAAGTTCATCACGTACCTCGTCGTCGGAATCGGGGTCCGAGTCACTGTGTGCTCTTCTGGCTGTCGGAGCTCAGTGCCATGGTGCAGAAGCCGTCTATAGCGAAGCAGCTCAGCCCGCTCAGGTTCTTGGACGACTTCCTACTCTTGCGACGATCACCTTCATCTTCACTGCTGCTTGAGCTCGAGGTGGAGTACGCGGAAATGGAGTCGACATCGCTCGCTCCAACCATCGATCGGGCCTTGCCTCGGCTCTCCTTCTTCCTCGATCGTCACTCGTCCTTGTGCTTGTTCTTGTGCTTGCTCTTGTGGTCATGCCTCGACCGGTACTTGCCATCCGTCCTTGACTTGTGCTTGTAGACATCCTTGTTCTCGACCTTCTCCGGGCAGTCGGTGACGAAGTGTCCCGGCTTGCCGCACTAGAAACATGTCCTCGTGTTCCTCCGCATGAAGCACGTCCACATTGGCCCTCATGTTGTTCACAACCATCGTGAACCTCTGAAACAAGGCATCGATGGACTCACCGGGGAGATGAGTGAAGTTCTCGTACTCTCTCTGGTAGGTCGCATACATCCGAGCCTGAACCTGGGCATTCCCAACATGAGCTTCCTTCAACATCGTCCAAATTCTACAAGCCAAGTTCTCCGTGTGCACCCGATCGAATTCAGGCTGACACAGAGCACAAAACAAGTAGTCGACCGCCTTATTGTTGGCGTCGAACATGTCCCTCGATTCTGGAGCAAGGAAGTTCATCGGCTGGACATAACCTGTGTCCACCGTGACATCCCAAAGGATCTGACCCTTTCCGCGGAGGAACGCCGCCATCCGCTTACTCCACATCTGGTAGTTCTTGCCATTGAAGTGTGGAGGACCCGAACCCTGTTCCTGGTACGTCATCCTTGGATTTTAGACTGGTTAGAGTCAATCTAGACCCGAACCAACTCTGATACCACTTGAAGGACCACTTGAAGGAGATGGAGGCTCCAACAAGACGAACACGGCTTCCAACACATGTCTCCGACTACTACCCAAGTTGGCCAAGCCCACACAGCGACTGAAGAGCTACTGGACCTAGGAACCAACGAACAACCTTCCGAACGTAAACACACCAACACGCACAGCGGAAACTTGCATGGCTAGCTGCCTGAGCTGCACCGGTCAGACTGATGGCCTGCGCCGGTCAGACCGGTGACACCGGTCAGATCGGTGGACAGAGCCGGTCAGACCGGTGGACAGAGCCGGTCAGGCCGGTGGCTACAGCAACTGCACAACAATCGTTCCATAAGGCCTCAGTGACTTCTCTAGGCCCTGGAACAAAAACACCCCCAAAACACAACCTGCACGGAAGGAAAACCCTACACAAAACCTAACAAACCAACTCCAAACAAACCAACTCCAAACAAACCAAGAACTGACCGGCAGCACCAAGACCCAAAGACACACGAGTCAAGCAGTTCACCCGAGGCAAAACCCACAAGTGACTTGCACTGGTCAGACCGGTCAAGAGCACCGGTCAGACCGGTGTAGCCTGGGCAGCTCGGGATGAACAGCACCCGCGGGTCAACTCCTCCAAATCCAAACTTCGATCTCCCGAATTGCTCCACAGGCTTGAACAAGACTTTGGGGATAATAGGAACACCTCATGAGGAGTCCATAGCAATGAATTTGTCCACCAAAACTTGCCAAATCAAGAGGAATCGAAGAAATCCCGCCAAGAACTCCTTTAACCCTAGAAGACCGAAAACCCCAAAATCGAGCCCCTTAACTCACGGATTTGGGTGGGGAATCAAAGGCAAAAGAACCACGAAGGGTTCACATGAATTTCCCCCATCAAATCCCCAAGAGCAACATCCCGAAAACACACCGAGAAAACCACCAAGAGAGGAATCTGAAAATCATCACCAAGAACAACCGGGAACAACACAACAAAGCCTTGAGGAACCACGCCGAATCATCTATACAAACCAAGAAGGTTCATACAAGGTCTAGCTTGCCGCCCGATCATCCAACCCTCTCACAAAATCTCACCATGAAGATCTCAAGCTAGTCCTATGGAAATCCTAAGAAAATAGGAAGGGAAATAGGAAAGCAAATGAACTAGGTTTCCAAGAGATGGCTGCCATCCTCTCACCCCTTGGGTAATATGGAGACAAGCCGAAAGACTAAAATACCCCTAAAGCCTAAACTAGGATACACGCCCACCAAGGGCACTTTGGGAATTTGTCGTCATAACACCGTCGGACGGATGCCTGGCGACCGCACTCCGCATAGCCTCGACGCTAGCCTTGCGATCCCGACGCGTGTCCTCCGCCTCGAAGATTCCGGACTGCGTCGTCGCACACCGGTCAGACCGGTACCCACCGGTCAGACCGGTCTGGAGCTGCTGCTGCACCGTCTTCGGTTCTCCGGTCTTGGCTTTGTGGATCAACCAAGGAACCCAGTGGTTTTCTGGTGAACCATTGGAAACCCCGTGATCTCGGTGTAGCCTCCCCCAATCGCCACTCATGACTCGGCTCCCACGTAGTTCCGGCTGGAGCTTGGTTTCGAGGCTCAACCAAGAAACCGTCCATGACTTCATCTTGTTGTTCATGCCACCATGTGGCCCGCACTTGACCCCGTTGGCCACCGAGTCCCTCGAACGAAGCCTACTTGTCTTCTCCACACCTGGAGGCTTCACCGGTGACGACCTTTCGTGCTTGTTCTTCACCTGCACCAACACCAGTCAAGCCGCAACCTGCACCTGCAATACTTAGCCAAGAATCAGTCCGCACAACGTTGTCAATCACTCATCACACAAGGAAGCGACCATCCACCGGTCCTCGAACAACACATGGTCCTCAAAATAGTACCCACTGGTCCTATTGACCAGGGAACAATTAATTGGACAGCAAGCAAGAATTTCTAGCTAGCAATAAGATGATTAATGCATATAAAATTAAATATATCTATACTGGAGCCAAACTTTCTCGTACACATCCTCTTGTCTAAAACAATCCTATGAAACCAACAAACACAACTAGAGTTATTAGAGATCTTGATCTATACATTTATGATTAAAAACAAGAATAAATTAGGAATAAATATTTCTAGCAGTCCAACAATCATGATTAATTCAGTAAAGGTACAGTTAGGCATAACATGACTATTCCCAGAAGTATAGCTCAAAAACATATTTAGTTTTTGCTACAAAAATCATATAAGCAGGAAAGGGATAAATACAAGATAAATCATAACTAAAGATTCCTTCGGTAACTTTGTGCAAATTTTGGCACAGGACCTACACATGCTTGTATCCACAACATATCCAAAATCTAGCTCCTGATCATGTATGGAATTTGCAGGATAACAGATCTAGGAAAAAGGGTTTTCTATTCTCCATGCAAAAACTAAGGCTCAAAAGTATATACATGCTTTGTAGAAATTGCAGTTCTAGTCACACAGAGCACAACGAAATTGGATTTGCAATTTTGGATCTTTCTGCGATTTTATGTGCATTTTACAAGTCACTGGACAGAGTTGAGACAAAACCTAGTTAAAGATATGTACAACCAGGTCCCTCTTTCACACATATGCCATTGGCATTCCCAACCGTAACCCGACGGCGGTGGGTGCGCTCGCCGGCAGCGAAGTGGGGCTGGAGGACACAAACAAATGAGCGGGAAGATCAATTGGACTCACAAGGGTTCGATCCATGCCGGTGGCTTGGCCGGGGAACGACCCGGTGGTGGCCGGCGGCGAGGCAACCACGGCGCCTCCGCGGCGGCGAGTTTCCCGGCGAAATGTGGGGTGGAGCTAATCCATAAGCGGCTGTGGAAGCTCTAGTGGAGGTTAGGGAAGGAGTCTAAGAGCTTGGTCGGGTCGGAGAGCAAGCGGATGGGTAGGTTCGCCGCGCCGGCGCTAATGGCGACGACAGCGGACAGTGTGCTCTAAGGCGCGCGCAATGAAGAGACCCGGGGAGTTTTTATAGGCCATTAGCGTCACAAGGCAGCTTCGCCCGAGTGTCGTGGCCTACAGGAGCCATGGCATGGGTGCCAAGGCGGTTGGCGACATGCGGGCAGGCTCCAGCCAGTGGCGAAAAGTGGTGCGACCGCGCGCATGTGCGCTGCGGCCGCATGTCACCGGCCTAGGGGTAGGCGCGTGTCACGCCCGTAGGCATACAGTGCTCGTAGAGGCCTGTCTTGGACCGACAGTCGCGGGCCTGCTCCGGCGTGCGCCTCCGACGGTACGGCGGTGGGGCCGACATGGCAAGTCGCGCACGACGTCGCGCGCAGACACGCCCAACTCCAAAACAGTTTCACTTAGCCCATTTCAAAATGAATTTTCTCCAATATTTCAAACAGAAGTGCTCCAAACATTGAATACCAAAGTTATCCAGTAGGTTACCCTCTATAATAGTGCTAAAGGCTCTAGGGGTTTCACTCACTGGTTTGGGAATAAATTGCAGAGAAAGTCAGTCAAAAATTCGACACTAGTGAATAGTAACCCAGCACATTGTTTTGCATTTTTCATAACCTTCCACTCCAAACTAGCAATGCCACTCTACAGGAAAGTTGTGTGCCTAGCAAAACTGCACTTTTTTCCTATCGGGTGGTTTTGAAGTGTTTAGTGAGATTTTGGAGAACGTGCCAAAGTCCTAGAATGGCATAAGGAGGTCAAAGGGGAAACTAAGGTTTCAGCTGGGGTTTGGACCATGGGTTGACCTAGTGTGACCAATGGTGGTTAGAGGAAGAGTTAAGAGGGTCATTAGCACAATTCACCACTGAGCAAAAACATGGGGTGTTACAGCCTACCCCCCTTAACCGGAATCTCGCCCCAAGATTCAAAATTACAAGAGATAAGTGGGGAGAGTTCACTTACGAGTTTGACCGGAAGGAAGTCTGGATACTTGGTGTCTAGGAAGTGCTCGGCCCCCCACGTAGCTTCTTCTTCGGTGTGGTGACTCCACTGTATCTTGTACATTTTCACCCGTTGTATCCTAGTTTGCCTTTCCTTTTGATCCAATATTCTCATTGGATTCTATGCTAGTGATAGATCTGGTGCTATTTCTACATTAGTCTCCTCAATTATTTGTGCTTCCGGAATTTGCTCGCACTTATTCAATTGTGAGACGTGAAACACGTCGTGCACTGCGGACAGTCGGTCCGGGAGTCGAATGCGGTAGGCAACCGTACCAAACTTCTCAGTGACTTCGTAAGGGCCAATATAGCATGGGGCTAATTTCCCTTTTACTCTAAAGCGTTGCACACCTTTGGTTGGAGATACCTTTAGGTATAGATAGTTGCCAACTTCAAACTCTCGAGGAGCCTTAGCCTTGTCATGGAAACTCTTTTGCCTCATTTGAGCTGCTCTCAAATTTTCTGTAATCATGCCTACCCTCTCTTCGGCTTCTTGCACTAGCTTAGGACCAAACAAGGTTCGCGCACCTACTTGTGACCAATTTAATGGGGTACGACACCTTCTTCCATACAGAGCTTCAAACAGAGCCATTTTTAAGCTAGCTTGATAACTATTGTTATAAGCAAACTCTGCTAAGGCTAAGCATTTGTCCCAAGCCTTATCAAAGTGAATGACGCAAGCTCTCAACATATCCTCCACTAGTTGATTTACTCTTTCCATCTGACCATCGGTCTGTGGGTGATAGCTAGAGCTGTGGATTAGCTTGGTTCCCAAAGATTCATGAACTTGTGCCCAGAAGCGTGCAAAAAATTGAGTGCCTCAGTCTGACAAGATAGTCTTTGGAACACCGTGCAAGCGCACTATGAGATGAAACATAGATTTCCACGTAGCACTCGGCTGAATAGGTAGTGTGAACAAGAATGAAGTGAGCGGTCTTGGTAAGTCGGTCCACTATTACCCAAATGGAATCATGCTTCCGGGGTGTGAGAGGTAACCCGACGATGAAATCCATGCTTATGTCGTCCTACTTCCATGTAGGAATAGACAATGGTTGCATTTGACCTGCGGTCTTTAGGTGACTGGCCTTGATCCTTTGACATGTATCACAACCGGACACTTACTTGGCTATTTCACCTTTCATGTTTGACCACCAAAAATTTTTCCTGAGGTCTTGGTACATTTTGGTGTACCCGGATGAATGGTGAAATTAGAGAAATGAGCCTCATCCAAAATCTCCTTCTTTAGGTCCCGATCCCGTGAATAACTAGTCTCTGGCCAAACCATACAACTCCGTAGTCATCCTTTCGAAAACAATTAAACTTGGGATCTCCCTCAGATAACTTCTGAATGATTTTTTGAACCTCTTCATCGATAAGTTGATGAGGACCATGTGTCGTTCGAGGACGGGTGGATGGTCGCTTCCTAGTGTGATGAGTGATTGACAACGCCGTGTGGACTGATTCTTGGCTAAGTATTGCAGGTGCAGGTTGCGGCTTGACTCGTGTTGGAGCAGGTGAAGAACAAGCGCGAAAGGTCGTTGTCGGTGAGGTCTCCAGGTGTGGAGAAGACAAGTAGGCTTGGTTCGAGGGACTCGGTGGCGAGCAGGATCAAGTGCGGGTCGCATGGTGGCAAGAACAACAAGATGAAGTCGGTGGACGGTTTCTTGGTTGAGACACAAAACCAAGGTCGAGCCGGGACTTCGTGAGAGCCAAGTTATGAGTGGTGATTGGCGGAGGGTACATCAAGTTTGCGAGGTTTGCGGTGGTTCACCAGAAAACCACCGGGTTACTCAGCTGAGCCACAAAGCCGAGGCCGAAGTCCGGGCGTGGCTGTCAGGCCAAAACCGGTCTGACCGGTTTGGAGAACTGGTTTGGGGTCGCAGGGCATCGGAAGTTTCGAAGCGGAGGACATGCGTCGGGATCGCAAGACTTGCGTCGAGGCTACGCGAAGTGCGGTCGCTGGGCATCCGTCTGATGGTGCTACGAAGACAAATTCCCAAAGTGCCCTTGGTGGGCGTGTATCTTAGTGTAGGCCTTAGGAGCATTTTAGACTTTAGGCTTTCCTCCATATAACCCAAGAAGAGAGAGGATGACAGCCAACTCTAGGAACCCTAGCTCATTTGTTTTCCTATTTTCCCTTCCTATTTTCTTAGGATTTCCATAGAACTAGCTTGAGAGCTTCATGGTAAGATCTTGTGAGAGGGTTGGATGATCGGGTGGCAAGCTAGACCTTGTATGAACCTTCTTGGTATGTATAGATGATTCGGCGTGGTTCCTCAAGGCTTTGTTGTGTTGTTCCCAGTTGTTCTTGGTGGTGATTTTTGGAGCCCTCTCTTGGTGGTTTTCTCAGGATGTTTTCGAGACCTTGCTCTTGGTGATTTGATGGGGGAAATTCGTGTGAACCCTTTGTGGTTCTTTTGCTTTTGATTCCCCTCCCAAATCCGTGAGTTAAGGAGCTCGATTTTGGAGTTTTTTGAGTTCTATAGTTAGAGGTGTTCGTGAGGGTTGACTTTCGATTCCTCTTGATTGAGTGGGTTTTGGGGACCGAGCTTCTAAACAAGGGTAGCCCACGAGGTACCCCATCTATCCCCAAAGTCTCACTTTGATTCGTGGAACGAATCAGGAGATCGATTGGTTGAAGCTTTGAGTTTTTCCCGCGGGTTGAGTTCTTCCCGACTGTCCTGGCCAAAACCGGTCTGACGTGAAGAGTTTTTGAGCAAGGAAGTCCCTGTTGTGCTATGGCTATTCTTGTTCAAAGGAGGAGAGGTTCTTGAGGCGGGAAGGGTTTTTGGGGAGTTTCTGGACAGAACCGGCCTGACCGGTTTGCTAAAATCGGTCTGACCGGTTTCCCCTGCCTGTGTGAGGCTAAGTCCAACAGAAGCGGTTTGACCGGTTTCAGAAACTAGCCTGACTGGTTTGGGCTGCCAGCAGCCATGTCGTGTGTGTTTCCGCTGCATGTGTGCTGTGACTGTTGGTTGGGTCTTGCTCCTAGGTTCAGTAGCACTTCAGTGGCTACGTGGACTTGGCAAGAGAAGCTTGCGGAGGTGCACGAGTGAAATCGGGTTCATAGGCCGAATTCTTGAATAGAATTTTTATCGGCTCCCATTCACTCCCCCCTCTCTGGTTCGCCGTTTCGGTCCTTCAAGAGGTATCAGAGCCGGTTCGGGTCTTTATTGACTCTAACCAGCCTAAGATCCAATGATGGCGTACCAGGAACGGGGTTCGAGTCCTCCACACTTCGATGGAAAGAACTACCAGATGTGGAGTAAGCGGATGGCGGCGTTCCGCTGTGGAAAGGGTCAGATCCTTTGGGATGTCACAGTGGACAATAGCTATGTCCAGCCGATGAACTTCCTTGCTCCAGGATCGAGGGACATGTTCGATGCCAACAACAAGGCAGTCGACTACTTGTTTCGCGCTTTGTGTCAGCCTGAATTCGATCGGGTGCACATGGAGAGCTTGGCTTGTAGAATATGGTCGGTGTTGAGAGAAGCCCATGTTGGGAATGCCCAGGTTCATGCTCAGATGTATGCAACTTACCGGAGAGAGTACGAGAACTTCACTCATCTCCCGGGCGAGTCCATCGATGCATTATTTTAGAGGTTCACGGTGGTTGTGAACACTATGAGGGCTAATGTGGACGTGCTCCCGTACGATGACCATGATAGAGCTGTCAAGCTCTTACACTCTTTGGATCGTACGATTTGGGGCGGAAAGTTCAAGGCCATTGCGGAGTCGGAGAAGTATGACATTTTGACGGTGAACGAGCTGTTCTCGAAGCTCAAGTCGGCTCAGGTGGATAGGGGCATGACAGCCAAGCTCGAGGGCCCGACTGACTCTCATAGTCTTTCCCTCGTCGGTGGTTCGAAAGGAAAGGTAACACTAACTCATCCACCAGGATGTTCTCTTTGTCCTCTTTGATGTCTATGCCAGATGACGAGTTCGACGTGCTTGGAGAGGACGAGCTGGCGTTGTTGTCGAGGAGGTTTGAGAGGCTGCACAAGAACCGGGTGAACATGAGGAGGAACACAAGGACATGCTTTCAGTGCGGCAAGCCGGGACACTTCGTCGCCGACTGCCCGGAGAAGGTCGACAACAAGGATGGCTACAAACACAAGTCAAGGACGGATGGCAAGTACCGGTCAAGGCGTGACCACAAGAGCAAGAACAAGCACAAGGACGAGCGATGATCGACGAAGGAGAGCTGAGGCAAGGCCCGAGCGATGGTTGGAGCGAGCGACGTCGACTCCAGTTTCGCGTACTCCACCTCGATCTCAAGCAGCATTGAAGATGAAGGTGACCATCGCAAGGGCAGGAAGTCGTCCAAGAACCTGAGCGGGCTGAGCTACTTCGCTAGAGACGGCTTCTACACCATGGCGCTGAGCTCTGGCAGCAAGAAGAGCACACAGAGCGACTCGGACTCTGACTCCGACGACGAGGTGCGTGATGAACTTCCCTTCTTGCATCAGGAGAATGAACGACTTGGCTTGTTGCTTGATAATCGTGATGACATTCTTAGAGAGGCTAAAAAAATGAGGAAAGAGCTTAGGGCTTCACTCGAGGATGCTAGGACTAGAGTGGCTACACAGAATTTGGATGCTAAGCTGGAAATTGATTCTCTGAAAGCTTCACGTGTTGTTTCTGATGAAGTTGAATGTGCTGGTTGCTCTATTTTCCTTGCCGATCTTGCCTTGTTTAAGGAAAAGCATACCTCCAAGTGTGAGGAACTAGATGTGCTTAGGGTTGAAGTGGCTGAGCTTAAGTCTAGATCTGCTTTCCTAGGTGCTTGCACTTCTTGCCCTGTTTTGCATGAGAAAATTGATGAGATGCATGCTTATACTATTTCTCTTGAGACTAAATTGAAAGAACAAATTCCTACATCTTGCTCTACCTGTGAATTGCATGCTTTGAAGAATCTAGAACTTGCACATTGTGTTGGTCGTTTGCAGGATGAGAATGATGAGTTGAGAAAGTTGATGGGTTGGTTGTCTAGTCATGAGCCTCAGTTGAGGATAATGATCGAGACATTCAAGAGGCAGAATGGTAAGGGACTTGGGACAAAAAAGGTTGGTGAGGGAAGTGGAGAAAACATTCCTGAGCCACCAAAAACCCACCACAAAAATGATTTCCCTCCTAAACCTAACCATCTCAGGAACCGACTAGACACAACCCCAGCTCCACCCGTGTTTCCTCCATAAACAAATGATTTCCAAAAGCCTATCAAGTTTGTGAGCACTTCGGGAAAAGTGTTCTTTGGGAAAGAGAGTAAGAAGGCTAGTGAGGAGAAACCGGTTGAGAAGCCGACTGGAGAGAAATCAAGTGATCAGCCCCAACCCAAGCCTAAACCCAAGCTTGTGAGGTTTCATTGTGGCTATTGTGGGAGAGATGGCCATAAGGATGAGTTTCGCTTCAAGAGGAAGCGAGAGGAGAGAATGGCGAAGGACTGGGCTAACAAGGACAAGTACCACCTCTCCAGTGGTGTACTTGAGCCTCGTGTGCAGACGCCCAGAGCCAAGGCGAGTGTGATAACAGTTCTGGCTTGGCGAGAACGAAAGGCTGCAGGAAGTGCTGCTGGAGGTGTGAAACCGGTCAGACCAGTTTTGAAATCGGTCAGTCTGGTTTGGAGTCTGCAGGAGGGAAAGTTTGGTTTTCGTGCTCGTGAGAAGTCTCAGTTTGTCTCAGGTGGTCGTGGTTCTGGTGATTGGTCTGGAGAGTCTGCAGGTGGTCAAATTTCTAGGCGTTCTCCCCCTCGTGCTCAATACAGGGATGGGAGGAGTCGTAGCTTTGAGATGGCAAGGAGGGACGATTCACAGTTCTCCTTTCGTGGTTTTGGTCCTCCTCCAGGCAGAGAGGGTTGGTTTCCTCGGAGTGGTTACCGGGGTGGTGTTCGTGGAGGTAGCTTTGATAGGAGAGATGCTTTGGAGTGTGCTAACCCCACTTTCGAGCAAATGGCTCGGCACTAGTTTTACTCTTTTGATACTAACCCCAGTGCTGAGTCATTTGTTCACTCACGTGCTTGTTTTTGAATTTCAGGTGGGAGACTTGAAGAACATTTGGTTGATTGACTCCGGTTGCTCGAGGCATATGACCGGAGACATGGGGTGGTTCTCAAGTCTCGTCCCGGTGGTGACAAAGAGGTACATCACCTTTGGGGCCAATGGGCATGGGCGTGTGCTTTCAGAAGGTGAGATTAAGGTGAGTGACAAGATCACTTTAAGGCGTGCTGCTCTTGTTCAATCGCTTGGATACAATTTGCTTTCTGTGTCCCAGCTATTGGATGAGGGTTTTGAGGTGTTGTTTCGGCCTGGTGGTTCTCGGATTTTGGACTCTCGAGGGGACCTGTCTGTATGGTCGTTCCCGAGAGTCAGGTATTTCGAGCTGATTTTTCTCAGTCTTCTGGTGTTGTGCGTTTTTTCTTGGCTGTTTCTTCGAGTGAGTTGTAGAAGTGGCATAGGAAGTTGGGTCACTTGATCTTTGACCTTTTGTCTCGCTTGAGTAAACTCAATTTGGTTTGAGGATTGCCACGGTTGAGGCTTGAGAAAGAGTTGGTTTGTGCGTCGTGTAGGCATGCCAAGATTGTAGCCTCTTCTCGCCCGCCTCTCACGGATGTGATGACTGAGCGTCCATGCGAGCTGCTCCATATGGACCTTGTTGGCCTAGCTCGTGTGCGATCTGCGGGTGGGAAGTGGTATGTCCTTGTTATGGTGGACAACTACTCTCAGTATGTGTGGGTGTTCTTTCTCGAGGATAAGGGGAGACGTTTGGTTTTGTTTGAGATCTTGTCTTGAGGTTGAGGAACGAGAGGCACGGAGATGCCATACGAGCAATCTGCAGTGATAATGGCTCAGAATTCAGAAACTCTCGTTTTGAAACCTTTTTCCATGACTTGGATCTTGAACACCAGTTTTCGAGTCCGTATACGCCTCCCCAGAATGGTGTTGTGGAAAGGAAAAACACGACCTTGTGTGAGATGGCTCGGACGATGCTTGATGAGCATAGGACTCCGAGGAGGTACTGGGCTGAGGCGGTGAATACTGCGTGCTATGTGTCAAACAGGATCTACCTGAGAGTGCATAAGAAGAAAACCTACTACGAGTTGATGCACGGTCGCACACCCAAGGTGAGTCACTTCCATGTCTTTGGTTGCAAGTGCTTTATTCTAAAGAAGGGGATGAAGTTGGATAAGTTTGAGGCTAGGTCGGTCGATGGTATTTTCTTTGGTTATGCATCTCATTCTAGAGCATATCGTGTGCTCAATCTTGAAACTAACCAAATCGTGGAGACTTGCGAGGTAACCTTCGACGAGACACAACCACGTAGTCAGCTTGTCTTTGAGTGTGCAGGTGATGATGAACTTGGCGAGGAGATCTTTCAGGAGGAGGAACATAAACTTGGAGATTATGAAGATGGCGGTATGGTGCCCCAGGCTGAACATGTACCTACTACTTCGACTACAATGGTGGACGGCCCCTCTCCCACACCTACAACAACAAACCAAGATCAAGGAGAAGCTGTTGTTGAGGGGGAGGTAGCATCAAGGCGAGAACCTCCCCGACGAGTACAAGTGGATCACCCAGCTTCAAGGATCATCGACTACATGAATGAACGTACTACACGGTCGAGGGTTTGAAACAATTCTCATTTCACTCATGCTGTATTTGTTGCTACTTTTGAGCCCAAAGACATTGGACACGCACTATCTGATCATAATTGGGTTATGCATGAGGAGTTGGAGAACTTTGAGAGGAATCAGGTTTGGGATTTGGTTGATCCTCCTCCAGGGTGTAAGCCGATTGGTACAAAGTGGGTGTGGAAGAACAAAGAGGGAGAGAAAGGTGAAGTGGTGAGGAACAAGTCAAGGCTTGTTGCTCAGGGGTTCAGTCAGAAGGAGGGGATCAACTACGAGGAGACCTTTTCTCTCATAGCCCGTTTGGAGGCGATAAGGATCCTTCTAGCCTTTTTGTGGCTGAAAGTTTCAAGTTGCACCAAATGGATGTGAAGAGTGCTTTTCTGAATGGTGTGATAGAGGAAGAAGTGTATGTGAGGCAACCACCGGGGTTTGAGAGTGAGAAGTACCCCCACTGGGTGTACAAGTTGAGGAAGGCGCTGTAAGGGTTGAAGTAGGCGCCTAGAGCTTGGTATGGTAGGTTGAGGGGGTTCTTGTTTGAGAGAGGTTTTGAGATGGGGAAGGTTGATTAGACCTTGTTTCTACTTAGGTAGGGCAGAGATATCCTGATTGTGCAGGTGTACGTTGATGATATTGTCTTTGGTGGCTCGTCTAACTCTCTTGTTGCAAGGTTTGCAGAGGATATGAGCAGGGAATTTGAGATGAGCATGATGGGTGAGTTGCAGTTCTTCCTCGGGCTACAAATCAAGCAATCAAAGGAAGGAACATTTGTGCACCAAGCTAAGTACACCAAGGACATTGTGCGGAAGTTCAAAATGGAGGATTCCAAGGCCATGGCGACGCCAATGCGTACGACTACAGCTCTTGATGCGGATGAGGAAGGTGAACATGTGGATCAGAAGGAGTACCGGAGCATGATCGGGTCACTCCTCTACTTGACGGCAACGAGGCCGGACATCCAGTTCTCGGTATGTCTGTGCGCTCGTTTTCAAGCATCTCCAAGGACATCACATCGACAAGCGGTGAAGCGAATTTTCAGGTACTTGCGTCACACCCCTGACTTCGGCCTTTGGTACTTCGTGTCCTCTTCTTTGGCTCTTCATGGTTTTTCGGATGCGGATTTTGTCGGGTGTCGGTTGGATAGGAAGTCCACTTCTGGGATTTGGCAGTTTTTTGGATCTTCTTTGGTGTCTTGGTCTTCCCGCAAACTGTCGGGTGTTGCTCAATCCACTACCAAGGCAGAGTACGTTGCTGCTGCTAGTTGTTGCTCTCAGCTCCTTTGGATCACATACACCATGAGTGACTTTGGTGAGGAGTATACCCATGTCCCACTTCAATGTGATAGCACCAGTGCCATAAGTGTTGCAAAGAACCCAGTGCTCCACTCTAAAACCAAGCACATAGAAGTGAGGTATTATTTTCTAAGAGACAACATAGAGAAATGAAAGATAGCTTTGATCCATGTACGCACACATGACCAACTAGCCGATACTTTCACCAAACCCCTAGATCAAGCAATTTTCACTTGTTTGCAGGGAGAGCTTGGTGTGTGTTTGACTTCTTGAGTTGGGTGTGTGGGAGCTCCTTTGTAGAATATGTATAGTTTCCTTTGTGCATTTCTTGCATTTGGCATCCTTGTATCTTAGATTGCATGCTTTTTGTATCATATGCATTTTGTAAGAAAAGCTTCTCTAATATACATTGTTCACCATGATGTGCTATATATGATCTTGTGAGGTAGTTTGGTATGCTATGGTTAGTTTGGCTTAGCTCTTGATGATCTTGATTTATATCCATGGTTGATGGCTATGTTTTTGAAAAATGTCACATATATGCTCTCTCATGTGTAAATGCCTTTATATGATCTTGACATGTTTTAGTGGCTTGGTTACGCTTAATTTGTGGTTGGATAGCTAGTTTATTGATCATATGGGGCCAAAGGCTCATTTGTCATCATGAATGTTTAGCCCTCTTGCTTTATCTTGTGGAGGGGCATAAGTTCCTTTTTGTCGCAAAGACATTTCATGTACCAAATATGAATCTTAAAATGAAATGTAAAATGCTTGGAAAATATTCTCCCATGTCATATGTGCTAAATTTAATTTTCTTTGGGTGCTAAACCGTAGCATAATGTCTACCAATGAGAAGTCTCAAACATAGAAGTAGGCACATGGCTCGGTGGCTTTGACATGACATGAGGTGCTTGTGGGTGTTTGTGATGGTCTTATGATTAGAATAGTTGTCCGAGCATGAAGTTTGTGTGGCTTTGCTATTTTAACATGTTTTTCTCATATTTAGGACTTTGCTCATGAGAGGGTAATTTTTCGCAAAATTGCTCAATTCTATCGTAGCTTCGTCCAATGGTTGTGAAACTTGGTAGTCATGAAGTTGATGTCCTTACGAAGCTGTAGAGTATATAACTTGCTCATTTGGACATGTGTAGCATCTTGTGATGAATTTTTTATACTTGAGAAGCTCTAGGTTGCATGTTTTCAAACTTGAGCCTTGATTCATGAATTGGCAACAAGGGGGAGAAAGAAATATGGAGAAAAGTTGCATTGCATCCCTGGAACCTATGCCAAGAGTCAAGGGGGAGCTTGTGCATTTCTTTTGCATTTTTAGCTTTTGGGAGGTGTGGTCTGCTGTACAAAATCGGCCTGACCGGTTTTGGTAGAACTGGTCTGACCGGTTTTGGGAACCGGCCTGACCGGTTTGTGCCCAGGTTTGGCACTTGTTCAGGGGGAGCATGCATATGTGCAGGGGGAGCTCTTGTTTACGTTGGTGGTTTGGGCTCTTTGCTTGAGCATGGTTTTGTCTCAGATGTGTCGAGCCGTTGCCCTTGCCTAAAGGGTCAGAGACTTGTCTTCTTCAAGTGATCTTGTTCTTTGCCTTTCGCGGCTTTCGATCGCTTGTTGGAGTTTCTTTTTACTTGTTTCTTTTCTTTTCTTTTTATTTGATTACCAAATATGTGTGTTGTCAATGCACTCATCAAGGGGAAGATTGAGGACCATGTGTGGTTCGAGGACCGGTGGATGGTCGCTTCCTAGTGTGATGAGTGATTGACAACGCTGTGTGGACTGATTCTTGGCTAAGTATTGCAGGTGCAGGTTGCGTCTTGACTCGTGTTGGTGCAGGTGAAGAACAAGCGCGAAAGGTCGTTGCCGGTGAGGTCTCTAGGTGTGGAGAAGACAAGTAGGCTTGGTTCGAGGGACCCGGTGGCCAGCAGGGTCATGTGCGAGCCGCATGGTGGCAAGAACAGCAAGATGAAGTCGGTGGACGGTTTCTTGGTTGAGTCGGAACTTCGTGGGAGCCAAGTCATGAGTGGTGATTGGCGGAGGCTACATCAAGTTCGCGGGGTTTGTGGTGGTTCACCAGAAAACCACCGGGTTACTCGGTTGAGCCACAAAGCCGAGGCCGAAGACCGGGTGTGGCTGTCAGGCCAAAACTGATCTGACCGGTTTGGAGAACCGGTCTGACCGGTTTGGGGTTGCAGGGCGCCGGAAGCTTCGAAGAGGAGGACACGCGTCGAGATCGCAAGACTTGCGTCAAGGCTACGCGAAGTGCGGTCGCTGGGCATCCGTCTGATGGTGCTACGAAGACAAATTCCCAAAGTGCCCTTGGTGGGCGTGCATCTTAGTTTAGGCCTTAGGGGCATTTTAGACTTTAGGCTTGCCTCCATATAACACAAGAGGTGAGAGGATGGCAGCCAACTCTTGGAACCCTAGCTCATTTGTTTTCCTATTTCCCCTTCCTATTTTCTTAGGATTTCCATAGGACTAGCTTGAGAGCTTCATGGTGAGATCTTGTGAGAGGGATGGAGGATCGGGCAGCAAGCTAGACCTTGTATGAACCTCCTTGGTATGTATAGATGATTCGGCGTGGTTCCTCAAGGCTTTGTTGTGTTGTTCCCGGTTGTTCTTGGTGGTGATTTTCGGAGCCCTCTCTTGGTGGTTTTCTCGGGGTGTTTTCGGGACCTTGCTCTTGGTGATTTGATGGGGGAAATTCGTGTGAACCCTTTGTGGTTCTTTTGCCATTGATTCCCCTCCCAAATATGTGAGTTAAGGAGCTCGATTTTGGAGTTTTCGGAGTTCTAGAGTTAGAGGTGTTCTTGAGGGTTGACTTTCGAGTCCTCTTGATTGAGTGGGTTTTGGGATCCAAGCTTCTAGCCAAGGGTAGCCCACGAGGTACCCCATCTATCCCCAAAGTCTCACTTTGATCCGTTGAACGAATCGGGAGACGATTGGTTGAAGGTTTGAGTTTTTCCCGCGGGTAGAGTTCTTCCCGACTGTCCAGGCCAAAACCGGTCTGACCGGGGTTTCCCAAACCGGTCTGACTAGTTTAGCCCTGTGGGCTGTCATGAAGAGTTTTTGAGCAAGGAAGTCCCTGTTGTGCTATGGCTATTCTTGTTCATAGGAGGAGAGGTTCTTGAGGCAAGAAGGGTTTTTGGGGAGTTTCTGGACAGAAGCGGCCTGACCGGTGTGCTAAATCGGTCTGACCGGGTTCCCCTGCCTATGTGAGGCTAAGTCCAACAGAAGCGGTCGGACTAGTTTCAGAAACTGGCCTGACCGGTTTGGGCTGCCAGCAGCCGTGTCGTGTGTGTTTCTGCTGCGTGTGTGCTGTGGCTATTGGTTGGGTCTTGCTCCTAGGTTCAGTAGCACTTCAGTGGCTGCGTGGACTTGGCAAGAGAAGCTTGCGGAGGTGCACGAGTGAAATCGGGTTGATAGGCCGATTTCTTGAATAGAATTTTTATCGGTTCCCATTCACTCTCCCCCTCTCTGGCTCGCCATTTCGGTGCTTCAGTTGGGCCGTAGCGATTCTTTCATGGAGAGGGAATTCGATCGAGGCGGCATAAAGATTTCCATGCTCGACCAATTCTAAGTTAAACTTCCTCATTTCTTCACATAAAGCCTCATTACATGGCTCTAGCGTCACATAGTTGCAATGCTTGCGACTAAGCGCATCCGCAACCACGTTAGCTTTGTCAGGATGATAATGGACTTCCAAATCATAATCATCTATCAATTCCAACCATTTTCTTTGCCTCATATTCAGATCTGACTAAGTGAAAATATACTTAAGACTCTTGTGATCGGTGAAGATATTGAAGCGATTTCCCATCAAATAATACCGCCAAATTTTCAAGGCATGAACAACCGCTACTAGCTCAAGATCATGAGTAGGATAGTTCTTCTCATGAGGTTGAAGTGCCCGTGAGGCATAGGCAATGACTCGGTTTTCTTGCATAAGCACGCAACCAAGACCAGTGCCCGAAGCATCACAAAACACCTCAAACGACTTTGACATATCCAGCTAGGTCCACATGGGGGGCTGAGGTTAAATATTCCCTCAAAGTATGGAAGGCTTTATCACACTCTTCACTCCATACAAACTTGACACCTTTCTTCAACAGTTCAGTCATGGGTTTAGCTATTCTAGAAAAATCCAGAAAAAACCGACGGTAATAGCCAGCTAGACCCAAAAAACTGCGGATTTTATGTACCGACTTGGGTGGCTTCCAATCCATGACCTCCTGCACCTTGCTAGGATCCACGGAGATACCATCCTTGAAAATAGTCTGACCCAAGAATTTCACACTATCCAACCAGAATTCACATTTAGAGAGTTTGGCATAGAGTTTGTGATCCCTTAGTCGCTGCAAGACAATACGAAGATGTTTCGCATGCTCGGCTTCATTCCTGGAATAAATGTGGATATCATCAATGAATAACACTACGAACTTGTCCAATTCATTCATGAAGACTGAGTTCATAAGGTACATGAAATAGGCAGGTGCATTTGTGAGACCGAAAGACATCACCAGAAATTCATAAAGACCATATCTGCTGGAGAAAGCTGTCTTCGGAACGTCACTTGCTCTAATATTAATTTGATGATAGCCCGATCGAAGATCAATCTTGGAAAAGACTTTGGCACCAGCCAATTGATCAAAGAGAACATCAATGCGGGGCAAGGGATATTTATTCTTGATTGTCACCGCATTGAGTGGACGATAGTCAACACATATCCGCAAACTACCAACTTTCTTTTTCACAAAAAGAGCGGGGCTTCCCCAAGGAGAAGAACTTGAGCAGATATATCAAGTAATTCTTGTAATTGATTCTTCAACTCGGCTAGCTCTTTGGGTGGCATTCGGTAAGGTCTTTTAGAGATAGGTGTTGTGCCAGGCTGAAGCTCTGTGACAAATTCGACATCCCTGTCTGGTGGCATGCCAGGCAAGTCATCGGGAAAGACATGTGGATACTCACACGCCACTAGAATGTTTTCTAGCTGGATGGTTACGACAGCATAGGAACAATGATTTATGCTTTCTGCTTTAGGCAAGTACAAAGTGGTGTGACCACTGGTAGGGGAATGGATTTCTACCATTCTTGTGGCAACGTCCAAAATGACTTGATGTTGGGTCAACCAATCCATATCTAGGATCACATCGATACCCTCTAAACTCAAAGTCATAAGGTTCGTGGGGACAACTTTGCTACCTAACTCAAGTGGCACTCTCATGACTAGGTTTCCAGTGGTAACTCGCCCACCACGCATAGTTATCAAGAAAGGTCGGTTCATATGACAACTCTTCAATCCAAGCTTGCTCACAACTTTTTCATTTGTAAAACTATGAGTTGCACCAAAATCAAATAAGACTTTAACTGAAAAGCCTCGGATAGAGAATATACCCGTCAACACTGATGCTCCTTCCGGTATGTTCACCAAGGAGGTGTAGTTCAGTTTGCCCTGTTTGACTTGCACCACAGGTTTCTTGTATTGATTTCCGTGGCGGAACCCTGAGCCTTCACCTTGCTTGTTCTGCTTGGGTTTAGGGCACTCACTGGTGTAGTTCCCGGCTGCCCATAATTGTAGCAGTGACGGTCTTTAGCAGCATTGTTGTTGTTGATAGTTGGGGGTGCACTAGGCTTGTATGGTTGCTGCTACGCCTTACGGTACTGGAAATTCCCAGACGGCTTGTTCTGAGACGGGGTCACCCTCCAGTATCCAGTTGAAGATGACTGGGGAGGACCCTGAGTACCCTTCTTGATAAAGAGGAATTTCTTGCCTGACCCACTAGTAGCGGTGAATCCGGCCTGCCTCTTCTTATCCTTCTGAGCCTTTGTCATGGCATCTTCCTGAGAAATGGCCCTGTTCACAAAAACCTGATAACTGTTAGGCTCATAAAGATAAAGCCTCTCATAGAGCTCCTCGTGTAGCCCATCAAGGAAACGCTATATCTTCTTGGCATCTCTATCAACGTGATGCCCACCATACTGACACAAGGCATTGAACTTCTTAGCATACTCATTCACCATGTCAGAACCTTGCTTTAGAGCAAGCAACTCCTTCATCATTCTGTCTATTAGACTCTTAGGAATGTGATGTTCCTTGAAGGCCCTCTTGAATTCAACCCATGTGATTTGATGTCCCACTGGGATCATGGTCTTTAAATTCTCCCACCAAATCAGTGTTGCACCACGGAGCTGGAGGGCAGCGAAGCTAGCCTTACGTTCTTCGGAGCAGGGCAAGGTGAATACAGAGAACTTGGCCTCAATGGCCCTCATCCACGCATCAGCAGCAAGTGGTTCTTTGGCCTCCTCGAAAGTCGGGGGCTTCATGGCATAGAAATGCTCATACTTGGTGACTCGAGGCTGGCCATCAATGTTCTCCCCACGAGATTGTTCTGCAGCTGCAGAGCAAGTTGCTGCTGCATTTGCAAGAGCTGGCGCATCACCTCAGTTTGGGTGACCATGAATTGCTCTTGAATGGTCATGTTGGGAGGAGGTGGCGGAGCATCACTCCCACTTGCACCAAAACCATTGGGGGATGCATGGGTTTGTTCCACCATCTGAAATTCATGAGGTTTTCATTAGTCACATATTCACAAGCTTGTTTACAATATCCACAACAAGAATATGCAAGACAAAAACTCATAACATCAATTCAGTGAACACCGGGCAGCGTAGCTGAGTTAATAGAAAAATCATAACTCTCTGCCCCCATTAGGAAAAATTTCTGGTTTTTGGTCAGCAAGTGCAAAATTTAGTAAGCTCCAACATTGGTATTCAACCCGAGGTCTAATTCCAATGTTATTATGCCCGAAAAATTCCGTAACCGAGGTTCTGCCTAGCTGTTTTTGCTAGAGGCCGAACTGCACAAGTTTCGCCACAATTCTCGGTACGCTTATGCAAATGTGGTGAATTTTGGTGAGCATGATCTCCACAACATAACACAAATTTTGGTACTCAACACAAAGTGAAATTTTGATCACAACAGCCCTAATTCATTCATTGAGAAACGACAACATAAAGTTGTTCATCCAAGCATTACATGATGCGAAGTTTTTGGATCACCTACACACTATGTACAACAAAAACTCATCACACGTACTCTCGGAGCAGCCTCGACCCTTACACAAAAGCTAGCTGAGGAGACTAAACTAAGAGTACATGATTTTCATCCTAAAGACCAACACTAGACTGCTAGTAGCCCGCAGTGGAGCCAGCACTAGTATCCGGAGAAGTGGGTGGTGGACCATCAACACTATCCTCGCTCAAGCCCGTAGCTCCCTGCAGCTCGTCCGGAGCGGTAGGTGCAGCTGGTGGAGCGATCGGCGGCTGCTGCCCCTGGTGTGCCAACAGATACCACACCTCCACCTCTATCTCCAAGTCAGCTACCTGGTTCTGCATCTCCGCCACGTTCTGCACCAAGGCAAAACGCTGAGCCTCCGTGTGAGCAAGCTGCACTTGGGTCATATCGAGAGCGTGGTCTCTTGCGTGCAGCTGCTCCGTGAACTCGGCACGCTCCTGGTGCCACTGGATACACTCGTCCTGAAGTGCAACAATCTCCTGCTGGAGGTGAATGATGGTCTGTCGCTCAAACTGGAGGTCAAGGGTGAGGATATCCCTCATCGTCGGGGCGTCCATCAACACAACCGAAAGCGTACCCTGAGTGGAGAGACGAAACACCTGCATGTTGTAGACTGCCTCCAACAACCTCAGAAGCTGGTGCACTACGACCTCTGGAGTGTCCATCGTGAGCAACACGTCGGTGAGAGACATACGCTCACACCAAGCCGGGTCAAATGAGTCCATGGCCGGGAACAACCCCAGTGTAGTGAGCATCACCTTGTCTGGGTGCTGCTCGCAGAAAGTGTGGAGGATCCGCATGGCCGCGGACTCGATCGACTCGACACCGCAGTGAGAGAAGAACATCATGCTCAAGTCTACGCACTCCGAGTGCTCGGGCTGGGGTAGCACAGTCGCGGTCGTGCGGGCGTAGGGAACACCATGGTCCCAAAAGGAAACCACCTCGTGCAGCAGCGGCGTAGTGTAGCCAACCTCACTGAGAGTCTCCCACAAAATACGGGGAAACCCTCCAATTGAAGGGCATCAGTACGAATGGTACCACCCGTGTCAATCTCGTAGACCGGTGGCTGCGCCATCTGTACAAAAATTCGGAACTACACGTTAGACATCAAAACGACATCAATAAGAGCAGATGGTAAAATCTTCAGGTATGAACAAAAATTCATAACATGAAAACTAGGGCCCCAAAAATCCCCAAATTTCTACAGCAACTCGGTGACATAATTATGCACACTTTTGGTATTTAAAGGTAGATCTAGATTGGATTGGAACACGCTCGAAAAATTCCATTTTCAGAGGAAGTTTACCCAGAAAAACAGCAGGACAGAGACCTACTAAACTGAGCATAACGCCTGACAGAAAATTCCTAAAATCATGAGAAATTCACATTAGATGCTGAATTTTATAAGAAACAACTTTCTCAAAGGATGTCTAGTCAAATTCCGTACAGGATTGGCTCTAAAAATTATGAAATAACAGAAACAGAATCTGCCAGAAAACTCCTAAGATCAAAGAGAGGAAAACCTTATCTAAGATCAAGCAATCATCCTAAGAAAAATTACTTAAACATGCAATAACCAATTTTAGGTTCATCAAGATTTTAATCATGAGTGCACACGTCTTAACCGACCTCACACACATGGATCCAAATAGACGTAGTTAGTGCCGGTGGCAAGCTTATAATCGGCTCTCCTTATAATAACTAGTCGGAGCTACTCGATTCGCACTTATCGACTTACGAAACGTTGTTAGTGTACCTGCAGAAAACGAACCTTCTGTGCCAGCACGTCACGGAAGCGTCCACATACATTACCGTTCACTAGAAACGGTATCCATGCGTCAGGCCGCTGCATGGACAGCGTCCAACCTCAGACACCCTCCGTTTGAATGGAGTGTATCCTTGCCTCGCATATTTGACATGCGGAATGCACACGTGTGATAAACGTGGCAACATCACAACCAATGACGTGTTCATCTTGAATAGAGCATGTCATCCTTCGTATGACTTCATACGGAAAGCACACGTATGTAACACATGAGCGACCATACGTGAAGATGGGATCCGTTGAATAGATCACTCCATCAACCGTCACAATTCCCATCATGCAGAACAGCACACGTATAAAACACGTGGCTCAACTAGTTTGGTTGTACAAGAAAGTAAGTCTGACATAAAGTGCTGGAAGTTAGCAAAATACACCATAGAATCTTATGCCACCTTAAAGAACCCAAAATTCCCTCTAGGGCCTCTCGATCTAGATCCTTCCTTAACGATCCAACCGATTTTTTTAAATCCAATCAATCTTGGCAAGTTTTATTGTAAATCATGTGATTAGCATTATTCTAATTACTCTGATGCATACGGATGCTTTGATACCAACTGTGACAACCCCATAAGAGGTAATTCCGTACTATAGCCTAAACCACTCCATTTGGTCATTAAGCGATAATAAAGAATCATCCTGTTGAGTGTTGCCGGGTTTACGCCCGGTAAATCACTTGAAAACACAGAGAGGATCGAATGTATGCAATAAAACTCCCACGAAGGAGAGTCCAGAGTGCCTTACAAATTAACATCAAAGTCCCCGTAGGGTCCATTATTACAAACCATGGTTCTTTGACATGAAAGTAAATGGTTCAGAGTTTATTAAAACAGCGGAAGAAAACTAAACAATACGATCACATCATAAGAGAATGGTTCATGATGCAATCATTCGTCATCATCCACCCATTCCAGCTCCCAGCCGAGTGGAAGTTATCCGGGCCACACATCATATGTATTACCTGGAACAACATTTATAAAGCAAGACTGAGTATACTAATACTCAGCAAGACTTACCCGTCCAAAGAAAGACTTTACCTCTAATCATGCAAGGCTTTTGGCTAGTGGGTTGGTTTGCCAAAAAGCTACTAAGTAGTGATTCCTTACTTTCACATTTTAGCTCATGTTATAGTAGAAGTAATCATTACTAGATAGGCAACTATTGCAATCATAGTTGTTCAAACAATTAATCAAATAGTGATCTTCACAAAGTTCCATCATAAGGGATATCATGGCCCGTAGATTAAGTAGTCTCATATAACGGTGAGAGGACGACAATCAATTGATTCAAAACCTTGCAAGGTGGACCTAAACACACCGGAGGTGCCCTCACTAAGAGTTCACCAACCATGCAGTTCCCGTCATTTCTCAGATTGGGATCAGATGCTACAGTCTCAAGTACAAGGTTTACTGGGCTACGCCACCAAGGTCACCCAGCCTCACGCAAGTACGCCCCGGGCCCGCCACCCGAGTACTTGCGAACTAGTGACAGCACTATTGAGTCCTTCACAGTCCACCCCCCATGTATAGGACTAGTGGAGCCTTATACTATTTGGGTTGTTTCAAGTTTCGGCCTTGATCCTCCGGCATAGTCTCCCCATGCATTAATATAATAGTTCTTCTTCCATGGTTGTAAAATGTTTGCACTAATCATAGTTTGCATTGACATATAGTTTATAGTTATCGAGGAGAGAGGAGTATACTCTCTAGACTTTGCTATGTTTCTCTTACTATAATGACACTTTCTAGCTGCTCATGATGTTATGACTTGAACAATGCTATCAATATATTTATCTTTATGTGACTTACCCCTATTTATAGTAATTGATATATTTTGGCCACTCTACATTATAAAACTGAGAGATGAGCATGTATTAGCTAGTATGGATTAGAAAGACTTCTTTCCCTGTGGTAGAATTGAAATATGATACCTGGTTTTACTCTTGGTTAAAATGCTACAATGGTAGCTTCATATCTGTGTGCTTGCGGATTCCCTGTTTATATATATCTTCTTTTATAGAGATCCGAGGCATATGTAAGAGTACCATATCCATGCGTTTTCTGGCACACCTATCAGGGCTGACAACTTATATCGAGTTGTGCTATGAATCGTGTCGGAGTTCACCTTTTAGTTTATCTGAAAGCAACATCTGATATAAACTTAGCATCATGTTAAGATATACCTTTGCATTTCTGGTGCCGTCGATAGAGATGGATGTTATATCTGTTTCTAGTCGATCACATTAGCCGGGCCAAAGCTTTGCCTTTCCTGGACGAACCTGTCCACGTGAACGCACACACTTGAGTGGCCGAACCGGTGGGTTTTTCTTGTCCAACCGGTGCACACACGCACGTGCGCGAGTGGGTGAGCACGCTGGCGCAGACACCCCAGTACTCACCGTCGTGTCGCCTATGTCGAACCTCACTGCCCTGTCCACCCCCCTGGTCTTGTTCGCTGTCGTGCACCCCAGCGCGCCGGCACATGCGCACACGTCGTGCGGATGCACACAAGGTCGGTCCTTCTGAAGCTCCGATTAGGCAACCAAAGAGGGGGGAGTGAATGGGAGCCGATAAAAATTCTTCTCGAAGGAGATTGAAACTCTGACAAGATGAACCCGCTCGGTCGGACCCCCAAGATCACACGCTCCGCACTTCTACCTTCCGTTTGCCAACACCACGTAGCCACTGGAGTGCTACTGGTCCTAGGATCAACCTCTACCAGCAACCTCACCACACACGCACCCACGACAGCGGAAACACCTCGAAAGCCGGCTGTCCAGAGGAGGGCAGTTAGACCGGGTATAGGGGGCGGTTAGACCGCCTCCACCTGGTAACCAAGAAAACCTCCGAAACACCGCTTCCAAGCACCAAAATGCACCTCAGTTTCACCAACAAAGATCTCTGGTCAAGGCCATGCTAGCTACCACAAAATCTTGGCGAAAACCAAAACTCCACTCAGGGGCCTAGGGGCGGTTAGACCGGCAACCAGGGGCGGTCTAACCTCCTGTACCCAGCAACGAACTCCAACCAAGAACACCTAGCGAACAGCACGAGAACGACCCGAAATTTCACCCGGACGCTCCTCTGATCAAAGCGAACAAACTCACAGAGGAAAATCTAGCGAAACAAAACATCAACCTGAAAACACCCGGGCGGTTAGAGCGGCCCCTCCATGCGGTTAGACCGCCTCTCCCAGAAAAACAGCCCGCGGGTCAAACCCTAACTTCCTCGCGCCCGATCTCCCGAATCACTCCACGGATTGCAGCGAAACTTCGGGATTAGCTGGGTTACCTCCTGGGCAACCTCTACCTCAAAGGAATCGACCCGAAACGCTCACAATCAAGAGGAATCGACGAAATCGCCTCTCTAGGTCAAGAACTCGCCCAACTCGAAAAACCACCAAATCGAGTCCGATTCAAAGGAGATTTGAGGGAAAGTCACAAGCCAAAGAGGCACAAGATCCTCATATGTGACACCCACCAAAAACCCCAAGAAATCGTCCTCAAAACACCGCCAACAAAGAGCTCCGAAAGTCAACACAAAAGAGAGCGGGAAAACCACCTTGAGGAACAACGCCGAACCATCTATACATACCGTGAAGGTTCATACAAGGTCTAGCTTGCCACCCAAACATCCATCCCTCTCTCTAGATCTCACATGAAGCTCTCAAGCTGGTCCTACGAAAACCTAGGGAAAATGGAGAACGAAAATGAATAACAAATGCGCTAGGGTTCCAAGAGTTTGCTGCCATCCACCCACTCAATGAGTATATATGGAGGCACCCAAAAGACTAAACTACCCTCACCTAATAACTAGGGATACAAGCCCCTCGAGGGCGGATTTGGAAGTCTTCGGCATTTCTTCATCGGACGGATGCCCGGCGACCGCACCCTGCTTAGCCTCGATGCAAGCCTTGTGATCCCGACGTGTGTCCTCCGCTACGAAGCATCTCGGCGCCGGCGGCCAGGGCGGTCAGACCGCCCCTCCGGGCGGCTAGGACCGGTCCGGGAGATCCGACCGGCCCCGGGGCGGTCCGACCGCCCCTCCCGGGCGGTTGAACCGGCTCGGGTGGCCGCACCTCCTCGTTGAGTCTTCGGCCTCGGTTTTGTGGCTCAACCGAGTAACCCAGTGGTTTTCTGGTGAACCACTGCAAACCCCGCGAACTCGGTGTAGCCTCCACCAATCTCCACTCATGACTCGGCGCCCACGTAGTCCCGGCTCGACCTTGGTTTTGAGGCTCTACCAAGAAACCGTCCACGACTTTATCTTGCTGTTCATGCCACCATGCGGCCCGCACTTGACCCCACTGGCCACCGGGTCCCTCGAACAAAGCCTACTTGTCTTCTCCACACCTGGAGGCCTCACCGGCAACGACCTTTCGCGCTTGTTCTTCACCTGCACCAACACGAGTCAAGCCGCAATCTGCACCTGCAATACTTAGCCAAGAATCAGTCCACACAACGTTGTCAATCACTCATCACACAAGGAAGCGACCATCCACCGGTCCTCGAACCACACATGGTCCTCACCTTCTAGCCGTCTTGACCCCCTTTTCACAGCCTCGCTCTTCTGTTCGCCTGGGGTATTCCCCTGGCTTCCACCGCGCCTTCGTGCCGGTCGAGGCCTTGTCTCTCAGCTAGATGCAACCGCGTCCACGCGACCGAGCCATCGCCGGGCAAGCCCCGTTCTTGACCATGATCTTCTGTTCACAAGACGACGTCCCCGCCGCGTAGTGTGCCATCTCTGTCGTCCTCCGACGTGCCGAGCCACCGCGCTTCGGTCGTTCTCATCGCTGGGTGCTCCTGTTCGCAGTTGCGCGTCCGTGCGCACTCACGTGCACATGCACACACACCCGCGCTGCAAGATAACCACCACCCCGGCACAAACACCCCAGTCTCGACGCCATGGAGCTTGTTCCTTCACGCTGTTGTGGATCTCTGTTCCGTTCACCCTTGTCGAACCTCACCGTTGTAGGCACCCTTTCCGCCTAGGCGCACGAGCACCATGCCAAGCTGGTGCATGCCTTTGTCATGCGCACATAGGCGAGTGCACCGGTGTTAGTACCCTTAGGCCGTGACGCCGAAGCCATCGGCTTTGCCTGGCCGCGTCGAGCCTCTCTCTTTCGTCGCCGGCGTCTTGCACGCACACGTACCCGCACGAATGCACACGAGGGATGCCGGTGCTAGCGCTTAGGCCAACGCCGCCCGAGTGTCCCTAGTCGCCCAAGATCCCTTTCCAGACCGCTCTTCCTTGGCTCTCCGTCATGCGCACCGACCAATGTCTGTCGCCGCCGTGGAGCTCGGCCCGTCGCACCAGACCGCATCTTGTCACTGTCGGGCCGGAGTCCCGAACAAATGCTCTCCCTTTCCTTGCCCAAACCGAGCCCTAGGGTCTGACCATCTTCGTCGTGGCACGTGTCGATCGTCCGCCGGAACACCTTGCCGCCGGAGAGCTCTTGCCGTCCCGCCGCTCCTTTGGAGCTTTTTGTCGAACACGTTCCGGACGGGCCAAAAACCCAGTGGGGTTAACCCCGCATGCACGCCTACACGTTGACCTGCCTACCCCAGATCTGCCGGATCCCATCCACCGAGCCAACCCACTCCTTGCCACACCAATGTCTACACCGGCCCCCGGCCATCGCCGATCCCAGGGATCCCGTGTGGCCGGCCAAGGGTCTTTTCGCCTCACCGCTGCCTACACAGCTCTGTTCGCACCAGATCCCGGTCGGATGGTCTGCACCGGCCACGCCACTAGCCACTTGGGCTGCCATGTGTTCAACCACTGGCTTATAGCCTCTTGCGTGGCAGCCATGTGAGCGCCTAGAGCTAGCCTGCTGGCAGCCTATAGTTAGCTTAGAGTTAGTTGGAGTTAGCTTGTAGATAGCTTATAGTTAATGTTATTATGTATGTGTATTTTAATTTCAGAATTGTATTTTACTTTTGGAAAATCCTAGAAAATCCTTTTCTACTCCGAAAATTATGAAACCTTTTCCAAGGCTCTTCTAAAATTATAAACTCCGTGTTAGGCTAGTGTTTGCTCTCTTTTGGCTCTTAATTGTTGTTCATTTGGAGTTAATTGCAATAGGACCTGCCTTTATTTTATTTGCGCGTTAATAGGAGCAGCTTGAGCCGGGGAGCTGAGCTCGGAGATCAACTACACCGACCACTACGCCGCCGACAACTACTCACACGCAGGTGTCCACGCTTAGCTGATTCTGAAATTCCTATTAGGCATTGCTCTGTAGAATGCTAGCGCTTTATTTTGAATGCATGTTGATGAACCTTGCACTGCCTTCTTTTATTATCTTGTCCTTGACTGCCCTACCACTATATATGTATATAAGCATGTATATACGCTGAGCTTCGCGATGCATGTGTTGCGATGGGAATAGTGGTTCTTGGCGTGAGTGGGGTAAAACCGGCAGGAGAAGGCGTTTTGGGTACTTTGGTGGGCGTGAGCTCGAAACAACCGATCTGGGATTGGGGATGAGGGTGCAGTCCTCAGTGCATTACAACTTGTACAATTTTTAGAGCACAGGCGATGGGGTTTTACTGACGTTTGGAGGACATGAGCTCGCCCCGGTCTGAAACCGAGTGGGCCAACCGCTTCCCAGAAATTTTCGTACACACCACCTCGCTAAGAGTGGGGTTACGAGTTGAGCTTGACAAGTGCGGACCCATACTTGCCAGCACGATAGAGGGTATCTGAAGGACCGATACAGTGAACCAGAGAGGGGGGAGTGAATGGGAGCCGATAAAAATTCTTCTCGAAGAAGATGGAAACTCCAACAAGATGAACACAGCTTCCAACACACGTCTCCGACTCACTACCCAAGTTGGCCAAGCCCACGTAGCCACTGGAGTGCCACTGGACCTAGGAACCAACACACAACCTTCCGACCCGAGAACGCAGCGGAACACCAAACCTCGAGTCTACAGACCCACACCGGTCAGACCGGTGAGCACCACCGGTCAGACCGGTCCCTGCTGGTGAGACTGAGCAACTTTCACTAAGTGGCTCTACATCGGTCAGACCGGTGAGACACACCGGTCAGACCGATCACAGCCTGAAAGCCTCCAAGGCACCAAACAGGCCAATCGACCACCAAACTGACCCAAACACGAAACAGCAGCACCACCAGACAACAGTGAACACACCAAGACGTTCACCCGAGCAAAATCCCACCGAGGGTTGCACCGGTCAGACCGGTCAAGAGCACCGGTCAGACCGGTGTAGCCTGGGCAGCTCGAGATGAACAGCACCCGCGGGTCATTTCCCCCAAATCCAAACCTCGATCTCCCGAATCGCTCCACGGACTTGAACAAGACTTTGGGGATATTAGGAACACCTCATGAGGTGTCCATAGCCAAGTTTAATCCCACCAAAACTCGTCCAAAAAGGAGGAATCAAGGAAATCCCGTCAAGAGCACTTCCAACCCAAGAACTCAAGAAACCCCAAAATTGAGCACCTTTACTCACGGATTTGGGAGGGGAATCACAGCCCAAAGAACCACGTAGGGTTCCCACAAATTTCCCCCATCAAATCCCTAAGATAAAAGTCCCGAAAAGAACCCAAGGAAATCACCAAGAGAGGGCTCCGAAAATCACCACCAAGAACAACCGGGGAAAACACATCCAAACCTTGAGGAACCACGCCGAATCATCTATACATGAAACAAAGGTTCATACAAGGTCTAGCAAACCTCCCGATCATCCATCCCTCTCAACAAGATCTCTCCATGAAGCTCTCAAGCTAGTCCTATGGAAAACCTAAGGAAAATAGGAAGGAAAATAGGAAAATAAATGAGCTAGGGTTCCAAGAGTTGGCTGCCATCCTCTCACCTCTTGGGTTATATGGAGGCAACCGAAAGTCTAAAATACCCGTCTCTAACAACTAGGGATACAAGCCCCTCAAGGGCGGTTTTGGAAGACTTGAAGCTTTCTCCATCGGACGGATGCCTGGCGACCTCACCCTGCGTAGCCTCGACGCAAGCCATGCGATCCCGACGCGTGTCCTCCGCTTCGAAGTCTCCGGACTGCATCGTCGCACACTGGTCAGACCGGTGCTCCCCACCAGTCGAACCGGTACCCACCGGTCGACCGGTCCGCGCCGCTTTGCAACGATCGTCTTCGGTTCTCCCGGTCTTGGCTTTGTGGATCAACCAAGGAACCCAATGGTTTTCGGTGAACCACCGGAAACCCCGCGAACTCGGTGTAGCCTCCGCCAATCTCCACTCATGACTTGGCTCCCACGTAGTCCCGGCTCGACCTTGGTTTTGAGGCTCAACCAAGAAACCGTCCATGACTTCATCTTGCTTGTTCATGCCACCATGCGGCCCGCACTTGACCCCCGCCGGCCACCGGGTCCCTCGAACGAAGCATACTTGTCTTCTCCACACCTGGAGGCCTCACCAGCGACGACCTTTCGCGCTTGTTCTTCACCTGCACCAACACCAGTCAAGCCGCAACCTGCACCTGCAATACTTAGCCAAGAATCAGTCCACACAACGTTGTCAATCACTCATCACACAAGGAAGTGACCATCCATCGGTCCTCGAACCACACATGGTCCTCAATCAGTGGGGGAGAGGTGGAAGTGAGACCACCCTCTCAGTGCGTCTCCTGTGTGGCCACACGGGGGCATTTCACAGTTCCTGTGCAATTCCTTTTATGGGGGGGTCGCTTTGAGGGCCGGATGCAAGATGGGGCCGTAACTACCGAGAGTTTGCACGATAGGGTGGGCTCGGCCAGGCAACCAAGAAATCCTCTGAAACACCTCTTCCGAGCAACAAAACGCACCACGATTTCACCAACAGAGATCTCTGGTCAAGGCCATGCTAGCTACCAGAAAATCTTGGCGAAAATCAAAACTCCACCCAGGGGCCTAGGGGCGGTTAGACCGGCTACCAGGGGCGGTCTAACCTCCTGTACCCAGCAACGAACTCCAACCAAGAACACCTAGTAAACGGCACGTGACGACCAGAAATTTCATCCAGTCGCTCCTCTGATCGAGGCAAACAAACTCACAGAGGAAAAACTGGTGAAACAAAACTTTGACCAGGAAAGCCCAGGGCGGTTAGACCGCCCCCAGGCGGTTAGACTGCCCCTTCCAGAAAACGAACCCGCGGGTCAAACCCCAACTTCCTCGCGCCCGATCTCCCGAATCACTCCACGGATTGCAGCGAAACTTCGGGAATAGCTGGGTTACCTCCTGGGCAACCTCTACCTCAAAGGAATCGACCCGAATCGCTCACAATCAAGAGGAATCGAAGAAATCGCCTCTCTAGGTCAAGAACTCGCCCAACTCGAAAAACCACCAAATCGAGTCCGATTCAAGAGAGATTTGGGGGCAAAGTCACCAGCCAAAGAGGCATAAGATCCTCATACGTGACACCCACCAAAAGCCCCAAGAAATCATTCTCAAAACACCGCCAACAAAGAGCTCCGAATATCAACACCAAGAAGGACGGGAAACCACCTTGAGGAACAACGCCGAACCATCTATACATACCATGAAGGTTCGTACAAGGTCTAGCTTGCCACCCAAACATCCATCCCTCTCTCTAGATCTCACATGAATCTCTCAAGCTAGTCCTAGGAAAAACTAGGGAAAAAGGAGAACGAAAATGGAAAAACAAATGAGCTAGGGTTCCAAGAGTTGGCCGCCATCCATCCACTCAATGAGTATATATGGAGGCACCCAAAAGACTAAACTATCGTCACCTAATAACTAGGGATACAAGCCCCTCAAGGGCGGATTTGGAAGTCTTCGGAATTTCTTCATCGGACGGATGCCTGGCGACCGCAACCTACTTAGCCTCGACGCAAGCCTTGCAATCCCGACGCGTGTCCTCCACTTCGAAGCATCTCGGCGCCGGCGGCCAGGGCGGTCAGACCGCCCCCCTGGGCGGTTAGACCGGCCTGGGCCATCTGACCGACCCAAGGCGGTCTGACCGCCCTCCTGGGCGGTTGAACCGGCCTGGGTGGCCACAGCTCCTCGTCGAGTCTTCGGCATCGGTTTTGTGGCTCAACCGAGTAACCCAGTGGTTTTCTGGTGAACCACTGCAAACCCCGTGAACTCGGTGTAGCCTCCGCCAATCTCCACTCATGACTCGGCTCCACGTAGTCCCGGCTCGACCTTGGTTTTGAGGCTCTACCAAGAAACTGTCCACGACTTCATCTTGCTATTCATGCCACCATGCGGCCAGCACTTGACCTCACTGGCCACCGGGTCCCTCGAACGAAGCCTACTTGTCTTCTCCACACCTGGAGGCCTCACCGGCAACAACCTTTCGCGCTTGTTCTTCACCTGCACCAACACGAGTGAAGCCGCAACCTGCACCTGAAATACTTAGCCAAGAATCAGTCTACACAACGTTGTCAATCACTCATCAGACAAGGAAGCGACCATCCACCGGTCCTCGAACCACACATGGTCCTCAATCTCCCCCTTGATGAGTGCATTGACAACACCCACATGATGTAACACAAGATAAAAGAAAAAACAAATAAAAAGAAACCTCAACAACTGATCAAAAGCCAAATAAAGGCGAAGAGCAAGATCACTTGAAGAAGACAAATCTCGGACCCCTTAGGCAAGGGCAACGGCTCGACACATCCGAGACAAAACCAAGCTCAAACAAAGAGCGCAAACCAACGAACCAAAGCTCGAACACCACAGAGAGCACCCCCTGCACATATGCACGCTCCCCCTGAGCCAAAGCACACTTCCCCAAAACAAATGCAGCAATGCAACATGGGAATGCAATAAAGAGCAAAAACCTGCTCACTCTGCCCAGGGCGGTTAGACCGCCTACCACACAACTGATCGCCTGGGGGCGGTTAGACCGCCCCATGTGACCGGCCCTGCACCAAACTGCTCAAAATTTGCCTGAACCAATTGGAACACCTTCCAAACACTCCCAGGTGCCCAAAGCAAGCACAAACTTCTCCCCCTTGTTGACAATGCATGAATCAAGGCAAAATGCGAAAAGTTTCAACATATAGCTTCTCAAATATACAAAATTCATCAAAAGGAGCAACACAAGTCCAAATGAGCAAGTTAGATACTCTACATGTTCGTAATGACCTTAACTACATGATCACCAAGTTTCACAACCATTGGACAAGGTTAAAAAGGATTTGAGTAATTTTGCGAAAAGTTACTCTCTCATAAGCAAAAACCTAAACATGAGCAAAACATATCGAAATGGCAAAGCCATACAAACTTCATGCTAGGACAGCCATTCTAATCATAAGACCATCACAAACACCCACAAGCACCTCTTGTCATGTCAAAGCCACCGAGCCATGTGCCTACTTCTATGTATGAGTCTTCTCCATTGGTAGGCATCATGCAACGGTTTAGCACCCAAAGCAAATTAATTTTAGCACATATGACATGGGAACATATTTTCCAAGCATTTTACATTTCATTTTTAGATTTATAATTGGTACATGAAATGTCTTTGCGACAAAAAGGAACTTATGCCCCTCCACAAGATGAAGCAAGAGGGCTAAACATTCATGATGGCAAATGAGCCTTTGGCCCCATATGATCAATAAACTAGCTATCCAACCACAAATTAAGCATAGCAAAGCCACCAAAACATGTCAAGATCATGTAAAGGCATTTACACATGAGAGAGCATATATGAGACAATTTTCAAAAACATAGCATCAACCATGGATCATTCATCAAGATCATCAAGAGCTAAGCCAAACTAACCATAGCATACCAAACAAGCTCACAAAAACATATATAGCATCCCATGGTGAACAATGTATATATGAGAAGCTTTTCCTGTCCAATGCATATGATACAAAATGCATGCAATCTTAGATACAAGGATGCCTATACATCATGTTACATATGCCACGCCAAATGCAAGAAATGCAAAAAGGAAACTATATATATGCTACAAAGGAGCTCCCACACACCCAACTCAAGAAATCAAACACACACCAAGTTCCCCCCGCAAATGAGTGAAAGTTTCTTGATCTAGGGGTTTGGTGAAAATATCGGCTAGTTGGTCATGTGTGGGTACATGGATCAAAGCTATCTTTCCTTTCTCTACGTTGTCTCTCAGAAAATGATACCTCACTTCTATGTGCTTGGTTTTGGAATGGAGCACTGGGTTCTTTGCAACTCTTATGGCACTGGTGCTATCACATTGAAGTGGGATATGGGTATACTCCTCAACAAAGTCACTCATGGTGTATGAAATCCAAAGGAGCTGAGAGCAACAACTAGCAGCGGCAACATACTCTGCCTCGGTAGTGGATTGAGCAACACTCAATTGTGTGCGGGAAGACCAAGACACCAAAGAAGAACTTAAAAACTGGCAAGTCCCAGAAGTGGACTTCCTATCCAACCGACACCTGGCAAAATCCGCGTCTGAAAAACCATGAAGCGCCAAATAAGAGGACGCGGAGTACCAAAGGCCGAAGTCGGGAGTGTGACGCAAGTACTTGAAAATTCGCTTCACCACTTGCCGATGCGAAGTCCTCGGAGACGCTTGAAAACAAGCGCACAGACATACCGAGAACTGGATATCCAGCCTCGTCGTCGTCAAGTAGAGGAGTGACCCGATCATGCTCCGGTACACCTTCTGGTCCACGTGTTCACCTTCCTCATCCGCATCAAGAGCCATAGTCGTACTCATCAGCGTCGTCATAGCCTTGGAGTCCTCCATCTTGAACTTCCGCACAATGTTCTTGGTGTACTTAGCCTGGTGCACAAATGTTCCTTCCTTTGATTGGTTGATTTGTAGCCCGAGGAAGAACTGCAACTCGCCCATCATGCTCATCTCAAATTCCCTGCTCATATCCTCTGCAAACCTTGCAACAAGAGAATTAGACGAGCCACTAAAGACAATATCATCCACGTACACCTGCACAATCAGGATATCTCTGCCGTGCCTCAGCAAAAACAAGGTCTGATCGACATTCCCCATCTCAAAACCTCTCTCAAACAAGAACCCCCTCAACCTACCATACCAAGCTCTAGGCGCCTACTTCAACCCATACAGCGCCTTCACAACTTGTACACCCGGTGGGGGTACTTCTCACTCTCAAACCCCGGAGGTTGCCTCACAAACACTTCTTCCTCCAACACACCATTTAGGAAAGAACTCTTCACATCCATTTGGTGCAACTTGAACCCTTTAGCCACGGAAAAGGTTAGAAGGATCCTTATTGCCTCCAAACGGGCTACGGGAGCAAAGGTCTCCTCGTAGTCGATCCCCTCCTTTAGACTGAACCCCTGAGCAACAAGCCTTGACTTGTTTCTCACCACTTCACCTTCTCTCCCTCTTTGTTCTTCCACACTCACTTTGTACCAATCGGCTTACACCCTGGGGGAGGGTTAACCAACTCCCAAACCTGATTCCTCTCAAAGTTCTCCAACTCCTCATGCATCGAATCAACCAAATTGTGATCAGATAGTGCGTGTCCAATGTCTTTGGGCTCAAAGGTAGCAACAAATGCAGCATGAGCAAAATGAGAATTGTTCGGAACCCTCGACCGTGTACTGCGTTCATTCATGTCGCCGATGATCCTCGAAGCTGGGTGATCCACTTGTACTCGCCGGGAAGGTTTTCGCCTCGATGCTACCTCCCGCTCAACAACAGCTTCTCCTCGATCTTGATTTGTCGTCGTAGGTGTAGGAGAGGGTCCGTCCACCACCGTAGTCGAAGTAGTGGGTACATGTTCAGCCGGGGGCACCGTACCGCCATCTTCATCGTCTCCATGTTCATGCTCCTCCTCTTAAAGATCTCCTCGCCAAGCTCATCATCACCTGCACACTCAAAGACAAGCTGACTACGTGGCCCTATCTCGTCGAAGGTTACCTCGCAAGTCTCCACGATTTGGTTAGTTTCAAGATTGAGCACACGATATGCTCTAGAATGAGATGCATAACCGAAGGAAATACCATCAACCGACGTAGCCTCAAACTTATCCAACTTCCTGCCTTTCTTTAGAATGAAACACTTGCAACCAAAGACATGGAAATGACTCAACTTGGGTGTGCGACCATGCATCAACTCATAGCATGTTTTCTTCTTGTGCACTCTGAGGTAGATCCTGTTCGACACATAGCACGCAGTATTCACCGCCTTAGCCGAATACCTCCTCGGAGTCCCATGCTCATCAAGCATCGTCCGAGCCATCTCGCACAAGGTCCTGTTCTTCCTTTCCACAACACCATTCTGAGGAGGCGTATACGGACTCGAAAACTGGTGCTTAAGACCCAAGTCATGGCAAAAGGTTTCAAAACGAGAGTTTCTGAATTCTGAGCCATTATCACTGCGGATAGCTCGTATGGCATCTCCGTGCCTCTCGTTCGTCAACCTCAAGACTACATCTCGAACAAAACCAAACGTCTCCCCCTTATCCTCGAGAAAGAACACCCACGCATACCGAGAGTAGTCGTCCACCAAAACAAGGACATAACACTTCCCACCTGCAGATCGCACACGAGCTGGGCCAACAAGGTCCATATGGAGCAGCTCGCATGGATGCTCAGTCATCACATCGGTGAGAGGCGGGTGAGAAGAGGCTACCATCTTAGCATGCCTACACGGCGCACAAACCAACTCTTTCTCAAGCCTCAACCGTGGCAATCCTCGGACCAAATTGAGATTACTCAAGCGAGACAAAAGGTCAAAGCTCAAGTGACCCAACTTCCTATGCCACTTCCACAACACACTCGAAGAACTAGCTAAGAAACAACGCTCCACACCCGAAGACTGAGAAAAATCAGCACGAAACACCTGACCCTCGGGAACGACCATACAGACAAGGTCCCCTCGAGAGTCCAAAATCCGAGAACCACCTGGCCGAAACAACACCTCAAAGCCCTCATCCAACAGCTGGGACACAGAAAGAAGATTGTACCCCAGCGATTGAACAAGATAAACATGCCTGAGAGTGATCTTGTCACTCACTTTTATCTCACCTTCTGAAAGCACACGCCCACGCCCATTGTTCCCAAAAGTGATGTACCTCTTTGTCACCACCGGGACGAGGCTTGAGAACCACCCCCTGTCTCCGGTCATATGCCTTGAGCAACCGGAGTCAATCAACCAAATGTTCTTCAAGTCTCCCACCTGAAATTCAAAAACGAGCACGTGAGCGAACAAACGACTCAGCACTGGGTTAGTACCAAAAGAGTAAAACCAGTGTCGAGCCATTTGCTCGAAAGTGGGGTTAGCACACATCAAGCCATCCTTCCTACCAAAACTACCATCACAAACACCACCTCGGTAACCACCCTGAGAAAACCAACCCTCACTGCCTGGAGGAGGACCAAAGCCACGAAAGACAACTCGTGCACCGTCCCTCCTCTTCTTCTCAAAGCTACGACTCCTCCCATCACCGTAGTGAACTCGAGGGGGAGAATGCCTAGCAAACTGACCACCTGCTGACACACCAGACCAACCACCAGCAACACCACCTCCAGAATTGAAACCTCTCAACTCACCACCTCGAAAACCACTCCGCCCAAAATTCTGGGGGGGGGGCTGTTGAACCGCCTAGCCAGGACGGTCTAACCGCCCCCCTCTGGGCAGGGCCGGTCTGACGGCCTAGCCAGGCCGGTCAGACCGCCCCCTCCAGAACTGCTCCTCGGCTGCGGGAACTCGCATCTCCCCATGCTGGCACACTTCTCACCACAGCTGTACCCCTGGGCAGTGGCATACGAAGCTTAGGTACACCATGGGAAGGGTTGTACCTATCCTTGTTCGCCGACTCCTTTGCCATCCTCTCTTCCCGCTTCCTCTTGAAGCAAAACTCATCCTTGTGACCCTCTTTCCCACAATAGCCACAATGAAACCTCACAAGTTTAGGTTTAGGCTTGTATTGGGGCTGCTCACTTGGTTTCTCTCCACTCAACCTCTCCACCGGTTTCTCCTCACTAGCCTTCTCACTCTCTTTCCCAAAGAACACTTTCCCGGAAGTGCTCACAAACTTGATAGGCTTTTGGAGATCATTTGTGGGTGTAGGAAACACGGGTGGAGCTGGGGTTATGTCTAGTCGGTTCCTAAGATGGTTAGGTTTTGGGGGAAAATCATTCTTGTGGTGGGTTTTTGGTGGCTCTGGGATATTCTCTCCACTTCCCTCACCAACCTTGTTTGCCCCAAGTCCCTCACCATCCTGCCTCTTAAATGCCTCGACCATCATCCTCAATTGAGGCTCATGACCAGACAACCAACCCATCCACTTTCTCAGCTCATCATTCTCATCCTGAAAACGATCAACATAATGTGGAAGTTCCAAATTTTTTAAAGCATGCATTTCACAGGTAGGGCATGATGTAGGCATGGGTTCCTTCAATTTAGCCTCAAGAGAACTAGCGTAAACATGCATCTCATCAATTTTAACATGCAAAATAGGGCAAGAAGTGCAAGCACCTAGCAAGGTAGATCTAGATTTAAGCTCAGCCACTTCAACCCTAAGCACATCTAGTTCCTCACACTTGGAGGCATGCTTTTCCTTCAACAAAGCAAGATCAGCAAGAAAGATGGAGCAATCAGCACAATCAACCTTATCAGAAACAACAGGGCTAGCCTTAAGGGAATCAATCCCAAGCTTGCTATCAAGCACCTGTGTCTCTAGCTCAGCCACTCTAGTCCTAGCATCCTCGAGTGAAGCCCTAAGCTCTTTTCTCATTTTCTTTGCCTCTCTAAGCATGTTATATAGATTATCAAGCAAAGTACTAAGCTGTTCATTCTCCTGGCGCAAGAAGGGAAGCTCATCACGCACCTCGTCGTCGGACTCAGAGTCCGAGTCGCTCTGTGTACTCTTCTTGCTGCTGGAGCTCAGCGCCACGGTGTAGAAGCCATCTCTAGCGAAGAAGCTCAGCCCGCTCAAGTTCTTGGACGACATCTTGCCCTTGCGACGATCACCTTCGTCTTCACTGCTACTCGAGCTCGAGGTGGAGTACACGGAACTGGAGTCGACGTCGCTCGCACCAGCCATCGCTCGGGCCTTGCCTCGGCTCTCCTTCTTCCTCGATCGTCGCTCGTCCTTGTGCTTGTTCTTGTACTTGCTCTTGTGGTCGCGTCTCGACCGGTACTTGCCATCGTTCCTCGGCTTGTGCTTGTAGCCGTCCTTGTTCTCGACCTTCTCCGGGCAATCGGCGACGAAGTGTCCTGGCTTGCCGCACTGGAAGCATGTCCTCGTGTTCCTCCTCATGTTCACTCGGTTCTCGTGCAGCCTCTCGAACCGCCTCGTCAGGAGCGCCAGCTCATCCTCTCCAAGCACATCGAACTCCTCATCTGGCATAGACATCAAAGAGGAAAAAGAGAACATCCTGGTGGATGGGTTAGTGTTAGCGTTTCCTTTCGAACCACCAACGAGGGCAAGACTATGGGAATAAGTCGGACCCTCGAGCTTGGCAGTCATGCCCCTATCCACCTCAGCCAACTTGAGCTTTGAGAACAGCTCATTCACCCTCAGAGTGTCATACTTCTCCGACACCATAATGGCCTCGAACTTTCCGCCCCATATTGTACGATCCAAAGAGTGTAAGAGCTTGACAGCTCTATCATGATCATCGTACGGGAGCACGTCCACATTGGCCCTCATGTTGTTCACAATCACCATGAACCTCTGAAACAAGGCATCGATGGACTCACTGGGGAGATGAGTGAAGTTCTCGTACTCTCTCCGGTAGGTCGCATACATCTGTGCCTGAACCTGGGCATTCCCAACATGAGCCTACTTCAGCACCGTCCAAATCCTACATGCCAAGTGCTCGGTGTGCACCTGATCGAACTCAGGCTGACACAAAGCACAAAACAAGTAGTCGACCGCCTTGTTGTTGGCGTCGAATCTATCCCTCGATCCTGGAGTGAGGAAGTCCATCGGTTGGACATAGCCTGTGTCCACCGTGACATCCCAAAGGATCTGACCCTTTCCGCGGAGGAACGCACCCATCCGCTTACTCCACATCTGGTAGTTCTTGCCAACGAAGTGTGGAGGACCCGAACCCCATTCCTGGTACGCCATCCTTGGATCTTAGACTGGTTAGAGTCAACAAAGACCCGAACCGGCTCTGATACCACTTGAAGGACCAATTAGGCGACCAGAGAGGGGGGAGTGAATGGGAGCCGATAAAAACTCTTCTCGAAGGAGAATGAAACTCTGACAAGATGAACTCACTCGGTCGGACCCCCAAAATCACACGCTCCGCACTTCTACCTTCCGTTTGCCAAAACCACGTAGCCACTAGAGTGCTATTGGTCCTAGGAACAAACACTACCAGCAACCTCAACACACACGCACCCACGACAGCGGAAACAACTCGAAAGCCGAGTGTCTAGAGGGGGCGGTTAGACCGGGTATAGGGGGCGGTTAGACCGCCTCCACCAGGCAACCAAGAAATCCTCCGAAACACCTCTTCCGAGCACCAAAACGCACCACAGTTTCACCAACAGAGATCTCTGGTCAAGGCCATGCTAGCTACCAGAAAATCTTGGCGAAAACCAAAACTCCACCCAGGGGCCTAGGGGCGGTTAGACCAGCTACGAGTGGCGGTCTAACCTCCTATACCTAGCAACGAACTCCAACCAAGAACACCTAGTAAACGGCACGAGAACGACCCGAAATTTCACCCAGCCGCTCCTCCGATCAAGGCGAACAAACTCACAGAGGAAAAACCAGCGAAACAAAACTTTGACACTGAAAGCCCAGGGCGGTTAGACCGCCCCCAGGCGGTTAGACCGCCCCTTCCAGAAAACGAACCCGCGGGTCAAACCCCAACTTCCTCGCACCCGATCTCCCGAATCACTCCACGGATTGCAGCGAAACTTTGGGAATAGCTGGGTTACCTCCTGGGCAACCTCTACCTCAAAGGAATCGACCCGAATCGCTCACAAACAAGAGGAATCAAAGAAATCACCTCTCTAGGTCAAGAACTCGCCCAACTCGAAAAACCACCAAATCGAGTCCGATTCAAGAGAGATTTGGGGGCGAAGTCACCAGCCAAAGAGGCACAAGATCCTCATACGTGACACTCACCAAAAGCCCCAAGAATTCATTCTCAAAACACCGCAAACAAAGAGCTCCGAAAATCAACACCAAGAAGGACGGGAAAACCACCTTGAGGAACAACGCCGAACCATCTATACATACCATGAAGGTTCGTACAAGGTCTAGCTTGCCACCCAAACATCAATCCCTCTCTCTAGATCTCACATTAAGCTCTCAAGCTAGTCCTAGGAAAAACTAGGGAAAAAGGAGAACGTAAATGGAAAAACAAATGAGCTAGGGTTCCAAGAGTTGGCCGCCATCCATCCACTCAATGAGTATATATGGAGGCACCCAAAAGACTAAACTACCCTCACCTAATAACTAGGGATACAAGCCCCTCAAGGGAGGATTTGGAAGTCTTCGGAATTTCTTCATCAGACGGATGCCCGACGACCGCAACCTGCTTAGCCTCGATGCAAGCCTTGCGATCCCGACGCGTTTCCACCGCTTCGAAGCATCTCGGCGCCGGTGGCCAGGGCAGTCAGACCGCCCCCCTGGGCACTTAGACCGGCCTGGGCCATCTGACCGACCCCAGGCGGTCTGACCGCCCCTCCTGGGCGGTTGAACCGGCCTGGGTGGCCACAACTCCTCGTCGAGTCTTCGACCTCGGTTTTGTGGCTCAATTGAGTAGCCCAGTGGTTTTCTGGTGAACCACTGCAAACCCCGCGAACTCGGTGTAGCCTCCGCCAATCTCCACTCATGACTCGGCTCCCACGTAGTCCCGGATCGACCTTGGTTTTGAGGCTCTACCAAGAAACTGTCCACGACTTCATCTTGCAGTTCATGCCACCATGCGGCTCGCACTTGACCTCACTAGCCACCGGGTCCCTCGAACGAAGCCTACTTGTCTTCTCCACACCTGGAGGCCTCACCGGCAACAACCTTTCGCACTTGTTCTTCACCTGCACCAACACGAGTCAAGCCGCAACCTGCACCTGCAATACTTAGCCAAGAATCAGTCCACACAACGTTGTCAATCACTCATCACACAAGGAAGCGACCATCCACCGGTCCTCGAACCACACATGGTCCTCAACAGGTCGATAGTTCCGCCCCTGTACTGGTACTATGGAGCCCCCTCGGTAGTTCTGGCTCAGTGTCGGAAGTTCCGACCTGTCAATTTAATAGCTGCATTGTTTTAGACATCTAAAGTGATCCTATTCACCCTTCCTCTCGGCATCACAAGGTCCTTTCAATTGGTAGCAGAGCCTAATCCATTGATTTGGGCTTAACGACTAAGGGATCAAGATGCCAGGGAGTGGTGGTGGACTCTCCACTCAAGAAGTCACCACAAAGAATGCTCAAGAATGAAAGAGGGATCAAAACCGCTCTAGACCGAGCTGCTAGTCAAGGGGATATGGAGAACGCCCCAAGTTGTGCACCATCCAACATCGAGAGCTCCGACGATTCTTTCTCTGACTCGGACTCGGACTCCGATTTGAGTGATGATGACATAAAGGATGGTGATGATGATGCAACGAAGAAAATGGCCAAGAAAAGAAGGAAGGCCAAGAAGATGAAGAAGGCCAAGAACAAGAAGAAGGCAAAAATATGATCAAGAAAAAAAAGCAAAGCATTCTCCTTCCGTCTACTATGAAGTGCCCTATCGCTACACGCAAATTCCGAGCAACAATCCTAACGATAAATTCTATTCCATACATTTGGCAAAGCCTCCCCACTTTGATGGGAAAAACTATCCCAAATCGGCTTATGATAAGCAAATGCACCTTTACGGGCTTCACCCTTCTCTTTGGAAAATTGCGTGCTTAGGTGTGACAATTCCCGCCGAAGGTGAAGTTCCAGCAATCGATCATGAACAAGATCTCCACTGCAATCTACAAGCAACAAGAGTCATCACGGGTATCCTTGTGTGCTCAAGAGTTGAACAAGGTTTGGAACATCCAAATTGCAAAGGTGATTTGGGACACACTCAAGGAAGCACATGTGGGGACCGATCATGTGAGACAAGGAAAGATTGATTTGATCCACGGAGAACTTGAGCTATTCGTCATGAAGGATAGACAAACCATGAGGCAAATGTATGATAGACTAATGCTCCTTGTCTCGGACATTAGATCACTAGGAAGCAATGATTGGGAAGGCTCCAAGGGTGCGTTTGATGTAGGACGCAAGGGTGGCTCGGCCTGTGAGCCAGGCCGTGGCCAGCCATGGCCTGGTCCAACTCGGCCACCTGATCTAGTTTGATTTCATTTTGCAAAAAAGACAGGCCCAACAGAGAATTGTGTTTGATTTGCATGTACCAGTGATATGGCTACCTTTGAGACCATGAGCTGGTAGCCTTACCATCCATCTTCACTTCCTTCTTCCTCTTCGTAATTTCATCGAACACATACCAGACACCACCGCCACCCAAAATCCCCACTTCCAACACATACCAGGAAGATGCAGCCAAAAATTGAGGGGGTAGGAGGAGCGGTGCTCAACACCGAGCTTGTTAGTGGTCGGTCATTTGAGGAGGCGCAGGCGCCGGCGACAATGACGGCTTCAGAGGCGGAACAACCACAGCAGTAGCTGCATCACCTCCTCATCGAGCTCTCGTTCGAGGTGACAGCGACGCACGCAGACGAGGGCAGGACGATGCGCTGGCGAACGCTAGCGAGGTGTCGCTAGAGCTGGAGGTTCAGCTCGACCTGGTTGCGACCGCGGCGTGGAAGGTGGTCCCGGTGGGGTGCGGAGCACACGTCCGCGGCAGTGGCGGCCTCGACGTCCTCCTCGAGCACGTACGGGACGGAGGCCGTGGTGTGGGGACGCCAGGAGCTGCGCTTGCTCCGCCACGGCGAGCGCTACGAGCTCGACTGCACATCTGGCTGTTGTCCTCACCGTCCGTCGAGTGGTCCGGCGATGTCAGGGTGGTGTGTGCGTAGTCCGAGATCGAGGTGCAGCTCCGACCTTGACTTCGTCCATGGCTGCCAGGAGCGGACTCGACGGTGAGGTAGAGGGCATGGAGCGGTGGAGGAGGGAGGTGATGATGGTGGATTAGCGAAGTAGGAGGTGAGTCCACCTCACCCACGAGCGCCCCATGTGAGCTCTGAACGAGCCTGGCTCCCAAAAAAACGGAGGAGGAGAGCGTTTCCTGGGATGCAGGAGAGAGAGTGAATTTTGCAGCTGCAAGGCCTAGTTGAGGAACAGGGAAACAGAATCACACACCGGAGGGTGCACCTAGAGGGCTCGGGCCACCCTAAAATTCCCTCATAAAACGCCCCCAAGGTAACAAATAAGTTGCTAAGAGCTTTCGCCCCAAAGAACCCAAACCTAGTAACCATGATAAGAAGGGATCCCAACTTCTACAACATGACCCCCAATCAACTTCTTGATGAAATCTTTCATCAAGAGCTTGTTGATCAACATGTGGGGAAGTCACTTTACTTGACGGTGAACAAGAGTCTAGCCCTCAATGCTAGCTCTAGTGAAGCGGTGGAAGTAAAACACAAGACTTCCAAGACTAAGAATGAAGAATCAAGTGAAGAAGGAAGCACCGATGAAGACACCACATTTGCCATAAGAATGTACAAGACGTTCTTGAAGTCCAAGGCATCAAGTAAAGCCGGTGATGAAAGGAAAAAGTCTCAACGGAAGTGTTATGGGTGTGGAGAGTATGGACATTTCATTGTCGAGTGTCCCAAGAACAAGAACAAGAATGAGGAAGAGAAGAAGTACAAGGAGTATAAGAACAAGTACTAATGGCGTGCACATGTAAGTCAACAATGAGACTCAAGTGATGAAGATGAAGAGCCAAAAAAGCAAGGCATGGCACAAAGGACATCTTCACCACGCCTCTACAACAACTTCTCCGACGATGAGGGCAAATCTCACTTTTGCCTCATGGCAAGAGGGAGCAAGGTACAAGAATCAACCACCTCATCCTCTCTCACCTCTTCTTCATCCACACCTAGTGATGATATAGATAACCTATATGAGGAAGAAGAAATGGAAGCTAACATGATAAAACAATTTGGTAAAAGGGTCTATAAAGAAATTAAGAGGTTTTTGGAGAAATTAGAGAAAAAAACAGCGTCTCTCCGTGAGCAAGAGGACCTGTTTATCCTTGAAAAGGAAAGAAACCTAACTCTAGGGTGTCGGGGTATGAAATGCCCCCTACCCCCTATCGACTAGCTAGTACCCGGTCAACAATATGTACAAATGGAGGGTTGGAGCCTGGTACCGAAGGTTGTTTTCCCTATAGTGCCTTCTCGGCCCTGCTGTGGTGGCCCTTTCTCTCTCCCTTCTCATCCCTAGTTTGGACCGTGATGCCAGCGGACAGTGACCAAGCGTGAGGGAGAAGGTGGAGGAGGCATGTCCTTCCTCCCCGGCAAGGCGAGGCCCGCCTAGCCTCCTCTGCGATGGCAGCATGGGCACCCGATGGCGACGCCGGTGTGTTCCACCTACGGCGGTGGGCCTCCTAATTTTCACGTGCAAAGACGGCGTCGAGGGGCTTTTCCCTCGCGGCCGCTATTCACGATGTCAGGTGGAGGAAGCACGAGGATCGGGGTAGGACATGCGGGGCAGGGACGTCGCACGTGCGCCACGTTGGCACGTAGGGCTCCTCCTCCAGCCTACCGTGAGCTCTACGATCCCCTGGTGCATGTGATTTTACGTTATATCCATCCTTCAGGAAAGGATAGCAGAGAGTCCAGAGGGCTCCCAGGTCCCGGTGCGGACAGTGTCTTAGCTAGCGTGACTCCTATAAATCTAACCTTTATCCTGCACAAGAAATAATGGATTTGCATTTTAGATCTGCTGCAGCATATATTGCAGTAAGACATTGTTTGTCTACATATCTAAGGAACATGGCAATTGTACATAAACTGCTTAACATGCAAGCAGATGCCCTTGATCGACCAGATAGAAATGGTCATTGCCGAAGCACAAATGTGCTACCACTGGACTCTTGTCAAATGGATTCATACCGTAAGTGACAAGTTCTGATTAACGAGCTAGTGATAGTCATAAGACAAAGCGTGTTTCAAAGAAGCCAGAAGTTTACCAATGAATAAATATATGTTTGTATCAGAATACAGGACTGATTATAGAAATGGATAAACAATATTATGCGACGAAAGTGTAAAAATGACACTCTCAAAACAAATAGAAACGACAACACTGTGAACCAATCATTCTAGAAGAAATAGCGCATCTCCTGCTTGGCTTTGCTATGAGCTCTAATATATTTAAACAAGTGAGCCCTGCTCGCATCATTGGGTTCCTGGCCACTCCTTCCTTATCTCAAAGTAGTAGCTCATCTCCAAGTAGCACTTGCCATCGTCATCGAAAAACTGTAAGAGCATACGTTACAATTAATGATTGACGAATGAAGCAATTAATGATCTTGAAGCGTGAAAGACAAAGTTTAGCAGGGGTACCTTAAGTTTAGCAGAATAGGAACCTCTTGCAAAAATCCCAGCAGGGGTAGTCTCTTCTTCTCCCTCGTAGATGTAGGGCTCTTGCTGGGGACTAAAGGTCCCCAGCATCATCTTCTGGTTCTCCACTGCAATAAACAGTAACGTTAACAACTTTAATGGACAATAGTAGAAAAATGTGAAGGATCAAAACCTACTCTTGTACCAGATGCCCATGTACTCACAGTTAGGGTTGGATGAGTAATTTCTTTGGTTGGTTTCATCAGTAAGATCCAATTATTGTTATTAAATGTCTTAAATAGCTGATAGCCCATGCCTCCTAACCATGAGTAAAACGATAAATTTTCTTTAACTAAAGTTTGGAGCTGGGCAACAATTTTATGTTGATCATGAACAAGAGAAATAACATGTTGTTTGTTAAAAGTAAAGGACAATAGTAAACGAAATAGCAAGTTCACAAGGCTGTTGATTGCTTGTATCTTCAAGTTGAGGATGAGGTTTAAAAAATGTCCACATGGCAAGCAGATCTAATTTATGTTGATCTTGTACTAATATTCCTACATGATGCATTTGTGGTGTCCACACGCACCTCTTACTCCGGTCTTCCAAACAGTGTTGGTGTACTTGAGGCCTGACACGATGTTGTTGGAGACGATGAAGGAGAAACGGAAGCTGTATGGGCTGCCATCCTTCAGCGCGAATGCATAGCCCTTCTCATCCGCCTCGAATGGGATGGGCAAGACCAGATCTGGCCGGCCAGGTGATAGGATTGTCAGATTCAGCACCTTGACCTCTGGCTCCGCAGTTTCTGCTCCAAAGTTGTTGATATGTTTAGGAATGCACCATGACAAGGTAACACAAGGAAAATGTGGCAGACAAGCGGTAAGGTTACAATTATTACCTCCGAGCTGCTCTGTGTCGACTTGCCCTAGGAGTTGCTCCTTCCACCTCCTGAGGCTCTCATCATCCTACACAATCAAGTAAAAGATATCATTTTTCTCAAGTGGTCCAAACCTGAAAAAGATGTTAATAATGCACAAAAAGATGTTAATAATGCAGGTACCTTGTCGAGCTCGAGCTGTTCCTTGAGGGGGACCTGAGGACCAAGCACGACAGCGCGCTTGTTGCCTTCTTCATCCTCTTCTTCCTCCTCGTGTTCGGGCCCGTCGTGCTTCTCCTTCTCAGTCTCCTTATCGTCCATGGGCTAAACACGTGCGTGCACTCCTAACACAGTGGATCTGGATCGACGAGCTGCACACACAATATGGGACTAATACTAATGGACGACTACGACGTACTCAGAGATTGGGAGCAGGCGTGGTGTCCTTCGTTTTGTTTCTGTGCAGCACTGGCCGGGGGTGGTGATTCAGAGTGGTGGAGGTACGGTGCGGGCAGGGAAGGCGAGGGGGATGGGAGGAAATGTTCGTTGTGTACAAGATAGCAGCCTAGCCCAGCCACAGGAGGGCCACCAGATGTGCGTTCAGCCGTGCCTTGCGTAACCGCTTCGACCGGGAGACCTGGGAGCCAGCCGTTGTGATCAATCGATTTTGTCGCCATGATGGTTGGTTTCTAAACATAGCGCATTTTTCCCGGTGACTTTCTTGACCTTCTGCGTCCACTAATTTTTTTATTGTGCTTGTGTGTTTCAACGCAGCATTAACCCAAAACAGGTTTATTATTCATGCAGGCTTTAGATCTTACTTTATTATTAATAATGAAATTAAAGGTCAACTGGTGGTTGAGAAAAATGCATATGCATGCATCCTAATTTGCATGTGGATCTCATTAAATGTCAGTGTTATTTGATTTTTATATTTTTGTGACCCCAGCTCAATCGATTAAATTATGTCTTCAAAATGTTTTCTTTCATTTCATTCTTACTAGCTATGATATCATAAAACCATATATTTTGAAATAAAGTGTGTGGCATGCATGTAGCAAGTACTCCTCCTCCTTTTAGCGTTAAATACCCTGCTCTGTATAACTTAGTCAGGAAGAAAAACTTGTCAGTGGCCCAAGTACTAAGTATGACACCACTTAACGTCTCTTTCAGGAGGGCGTTGGTTGGGGTTAACTGGGAAAATTGGTTCAACCTAGTTGGAAGTGTTCTAGAAGTAAACCTTAGTAACCTTAGAGACACCTTTCGTTGGACAGCTAGTAAGAAATTCTCAGTTAAGGATTTGTACGATAATTTGGTCCTGAGATCCGGAATGCCGGTCGAGTGTGGGGCTTGGAAGGCTAAGATACCACTGAAGATTAAAATCTTCCTTTGGTATCTTAAGAATGGGGTGGTGTTAACCAAAGATAATCAGGTGAAAAGAAAGTGGAAAGGATGTACTAAGTGTTGTTTCTGTAATGTGTCTGAGTCTATCCAGCATTTGCTTTTGCTTGCCCAATGGCTAAACTTTTGTGGGGGGTAGTGAGTCTCACCTTTCGGATTAGGAAGCCAGACTGTGTTGAGCATCTTTTTGGTCCTTGGCTTCGAAGTTTTTCAAATAAGCAAAGGAACCTAGTTTTGATCGGGGTGGCGGCTTTTTGCTGGGCCATTTGGATCAGTAGGAATGATATCGTGTTTCACAAATCACATTTTATATCTATTTTGCAGGTGATGTTTAGGGGGGGCCCACTGGATCAGGAGTTGGGCCGTCCTCTCAAAGGAAGAAGGGAGGAACATTTTGAAGGAAGGTTGTCGACTAGTGGAGAGTGTGGCGTTGGAGATCTTCCATAAGTCAGGGTGGAACACCTTAAGGCGTATTGGCTTTTAGTCTATGTTGTTTGTGTCCTCCTTTTTGCATTGTACTGTTGAGTTGGTATGTGGATTATTTGTGTGGCTTCTTGCAGCCTAGTTGCTGCGTTTTGTTGACTGTTGGCTGCAGACAATTCCTTGGAATTGTTGAGGCCGGAACCTGGTTCCTTTATCTAAAAAAAGCTAGTACTCCTCCTTTCATTAATTTAATTTTCTTTTCTAGTTTGTATTCCGGTAGCAAGCTGCGTAGAAAATATTGGAACTAACTGCGCATAAGGCCAACTGAATTGGCACCGTAGGTAACCGATGGTCCACATTCTAGTTGCGTCAGACGATTGGTAGGAGGACTGTTGCAGAGGACAGTAGCACCGGATGATCCTGTAGCGAACTATTGGGGAATTCAGGAAAACCCGTCACCCTCGAAACGTTAGGTTTGACAAAGTTCTTGAGACATGTTTTTCAGGAACAGGGAACTCACGATTTTCGGAGGCCTGGAACCTGCGAAGCCTCGGATTCGCGAATGTATGAAGTTCGGGGATCGTGATTCGGTGAAGACGTGGAGTCGCGAACATGCGGAAGCCCGGAACCTCGAGCTGGCAATGGCGCGAACTTCGGAGGGCGGCTGATTCGGGAATCTGTCGGGGACCCAGTTCGGGAGTCACGCGTGAAGACATTCACGAACTGACGAAGAAGCAAAGGCCAATTCGAGAATCTGTCGAGGACCTAGTTCGGGAGTCACGCGTTTAGACATTCACGAACCGACGAAGAAGCAAAGTCAAAGTTGTTGTCCCAAAAAGTCCGGGTTTTGAGTGTGAACTAGTGGCAGATTTGTAAATATGTTAGACGAGAAAGACATTCTTGTATGCGTTCACACTAGGAATATTCTCTGAGCTTGAGGGTGTTTTGGGAATGTAAAAGTCCCTTGATCTCCCTATAAAAGGGGCGCGAGGGCACGTGTAAACGGATTCAGATTTTTGGGAACTTGTGCAATCTGTAGAGGGAACCACAGTCTCTCTGCGCTCTTACTTTGTGTTTGAACGTGTTAAGAACTCTCTCTCTCTCGTGTTAGGGGAATCATCCGAATTTTTCGGGTAACCCCCCAACACGAACATGGCCCCATTTGCCATTTGTTCGAGTTGGTTTTGGTGATTCATGCTAACACAAGTAATGAGACTACCCACATTGTCTAGCATGTCTTTGTAGGCATTCCTTGGTCCCATGGATGCTACCACATGTTCACATACCATACATAAGTTAACATACCATCTCCAAGCTAACATGTCATACCACAAGTTAACATACCATGGACATGTTAAGTTACTTACAGCAAATTTGAGGACTTAGTACATATTTTGAGGCTATAGGTAATGGAACGTTAAGGATGTTAAGTTGAAGCAAAGATCCAAGTTGAAGACGCGAAGAAAAGGAAGGAAATTGATACTGTCAGATGAACCGACGGTACCTAAAAAACAAGCGTCGGTACCTAAAAAATAGAGACGACTTGGTCGCGGGGTCTTCAGCACCGGATGATCCGACGCACCATTGGTGCGTAGCGTCGGGAGCAGTTGTGTCAGAGAACTTCAACGGTCATGTGCGTTGGAGGCAACGGCTAGTAGCACCGGATGAACCGACACTCGGAAAAAGCACTACTAGAAAAGTGATCATCAGTGACGATCTGCTCGTGACGCTGCTTACTTTGGTCACAGAATGGTATGTATTCCATGACGAAATGTCCATTTTCGTCATAAGTTGCGAGTGACGGAGATTTGGGTTAAAGAATTACGAAGAAAATGAAAAAAAACGTCACAGAACAGTAAAAGGAGATCCTCATAGATTAAATTTTGGCACGCAATATGGTACTGACGAAACCTTGTGGTCACAAATTAGATTTGGTATCGTCATAGTTTAAGTAGTATCGTTTGGCACAACTAATGATGAATCAAATTCGTCACAGATTAGGTTTTTGCACTTGACAGCGTGAGGACGTGGGGTCCACAGCTGTTTCGGCCCACTCTCTGCACATGAGTATTTTTAATTGTAATTGGCAAAAAAAGTGCTCCCGCGGAGCTTCGAACCAGGGACTAGCCGGTTTAGAAGTAGGAACCATACCACTGCAGTACATGTTGTTTCATGTTGTGAGTTTGCATTTAGTCTATTTGTTAGTCAATTATTGAATCTTGGGCCTGTCATGAAATCGATCATAATGGGCCGACGATACATGTGACCTAAGTATCTTTGTTTCCGTCGTGAGGATACGTGAAGTTCGTCGCGACTACTCAGGGACCAGCGGCGGCGTTTATCGCGGTTTAGGCATCACGCGCGTGAACGAGGTGCCTGGTACACCCATCGACGCGATGTCGGCGTAGTAGAACAGTTCAAGCGCTCGAGACAAGGACATAGGAGGCGTCTGGCGCGACGATAGGTTTCTTCATCGTGGTCAGAACGGCAGCGACGATTGCAAGGTTTGCGGATTTTTTTATTTGAAATTTTTGTTGAATATGCATAGGTGCTTGAAAGTTTAGGTCATATATATAGCTCTAAATTGAATTTGTTTGATCCCGAAACTAAGATGCAAAGTTTTGTTTATCAAATATTTGTTTTAATTTGCACATTTTTTGTAACTATTCAATTTAATCTTTGTTTGGTATTTTTAAATAATTTGTTGTTTTTGTCAAAACAGATGGATAGAAGCTGGATATTTGGGAAACAATTCACACCTGCATATTTGAAAGGAGTTGAAGAGTTTATGGAATTTGTTAGAGCAAGATCCGCACAAGACATCGAGATACGTTGTCCTTGCTGCAATTGTCTGAATCAAAGGGTGCGACCCCAACATGATGTTGAAAACCACATACACATCTTTGGAATGTCAGCTACATATACCAGGTGGATTCATCATGGGGAGCCTGCAGATAGTGTTGAAGTTGAGAATACAGAGCAATAGGATGTAGAAGGTGATCATGACTATGGGATACATGTGGATGTGGATGATGATGCTCATCTTGATGAGGATCTTGGAGTACCAGAGATGATTGGAGATCTGTATGCTCAAGCAGAGGCTGATGGAGAATAACCAAGGTTTGCAAGAGTACTTGAGGATGAGAAGAAGGCACTTAGCCTGGGATCTAGGCATTCCAAATTCTCTTTTATGGTTAGGATGTTGTATATCAAGTCTCGTTATCGAATCAGCAATGCAGGATTTTCAACGATGATGAACTTGATCTCATCAGGATACCCTAAGAGTGAGTTGCCAAATTCTTAAGATGAGGCGAAGAAATACCTTTGAGAGTTGGGCCTTGAATACGAAAACATACATGTGTGCAAGAATAATTGTGTGTTGTTTTGGGATTCAAAAAACAACCAAGTATGCGAAGTTGAATGTGTGCCCAGTATGCAAGGAGTCTAGATGGATCGATGAAACTGGGACCAAGCAGGTTCCACATAAGGTACTGAGGCATTTTCCACTGTTGCCAAGGTTGAAGAGAATATATGCTTCAAAGTGTACTTCTGAGGAAACTCGATGGCACATGAAAGTAAGGACGCCAGTGGAGAATGTAATGAGCCATCCGATCGATGGGGAAGCATGGAAGTACTTTGACAGTAAGGAAAAATCCTTTGCATCTGATCCAAGGAACTTGAGGCTTGCCTTAGCTACAGATGGGTTCAATCCATTTGGCAACATGAGTACCTAGTACAGTATGTGGCCAGTGCTTCTGACTCCTCTGAATCTCCCACCCTGGGAATGTGTTAATCCTGCAAATTGCTTTATGTCTTTACTCATCCCAGGGCCAAAATCTCTAGGAAAGGATTTTGATGTGTTCCTTGAGCCCTTAATTGAAGAACTGCTAGAGCTATAGAAGGGTGTAAGTACCTATGATGCATGTAATGGTAGGAAGTTTGACCTTCGTGCTGCTGTGCTATGGTGTATACATGATTACCCCGCGTTGAGCACGCTGTCTGGCCGAACAACAAAAGGGTATTATGCATGTATTTACTGCGACAAGGATCCTCTGTCTCGGTCAATAAGGAATAAGATATGTTACATTGGACATCGTCGATACCTTCCAAAGTCACATGCATGGCGGAGAAGCTTGGCTTTCGATGGTAAGCGTGAAAACGAGATGCACCAGAAAAGTTCACTTTGGGTGAGGTCCTCGACAAGCTAGATAAGGTGAGAGATGTCAGGACAGGGAAGGCAGTGAATGAAACTCAAAACACTGGAAGAAAAGGAAGCGTGATGTGGGTCCAAAGATTTATAGGCGCAAATCTGTGTTGTGGAGGTTGCCTTATTGGATACATTTGAAGCTTCCACATAATCTTGATGTCATGCACATAGAGAAAAACGTGTGTGAAAACCTTCTATGCACATTACTCAATGTGCCTGGCAAGACCAAGGACACACATAATGTTAGGCTAGATTTGTATGATATGGGCATCAGACACCATTTGCACTTACAGGAGAAAGGGAACAACTCAGTCAGTGCTCCACCCGCTCCTTATGTGTTGGGGAAGCAGCAGAGGGTCGAGTTTTGCAAGTTTCTCAGAGGTATCAAGTTTCCTGATGGATATGCTGCTAACCTAGCAAGGTACATAAGTGAAGATGGTGCGAGGGTGGTTGGAAAGCTCAAGACACATTCTTGCCACATACTCCTTCAAAGAATCATTCCTGCTGGACTAAGAGGATTGGTGCCGAAGGATGTGTATGAAGCAATAGTTGAGCTCGGGACCTTTTTTTAGGAAGCTATGCAGTAGAAATATAAGGATTGATGTTGTCAAACGGCTGAAAGAACAGATTCCATTGATCTTATGCAAGCTTGAGAAAATCTTTCCCCCTGCCTTCTTTGATGTCATGGTTCACTTGTGTGTCCATCTACCTGACGAGGCACTGTTAAGAGTGTTGGGGAATTCAGGAAAATACATCACCCTCGAAACGTCGAAGTCTAATGGTATTCTCAGAGTATGTTTTTCAGGGGCAGGAAATTCGCGAATGCAGGAACTCTGAGACCTGCGAAGTCTCGAATTCGCGAATGTGCAGAGTTCGGGAATCTTGATTCGGCGAGGAGATGAAGTCACGAACATGCGGGAGCCCGGAATCTCAACTGTTGATGGTCCGAACTTCGGAGAACTGCCGATTCGGGAATCTGATGAAGACTCTGTTCGGGACTCAGGCGCGTGGACATGCACGAATCAGCTGGGAAGCAAGGGCCACTTCGGGAATCTGTCGAAGACTTAATTCGGGAGTTTCGTGCGAAGACATTCACGAACCAGGGGAGAAGCAAAGTCAAAGTTGTAGTCCCGAAAAGTCCGGGTTTAGAGTGTGAACTAGTGGCAGATTTGTAAATATATTAGATAAAAAAGACAATCATGTATGCGTTCACACTAGGAATATTCTCTGAGGCTAGGGGTGTTATCGGTATGTAAAAGTCCCTTCACCTCCCTATAAAAGGGGGCGCGAGGGCACGTGTAAACGGATTCAGACTTTTTTGGGACTTGTGCAATTTGCGGAGAGCATCTCAAACTCTCTGCGCCCTAATTGTGAACTTGAACGTGTTGAGAACTCCTCTTGTGTTAGGGTAATTATCTGAATTTTTCGGGTATTCCCCCAACATTGGCGCCCACCGTGTCTCAGCCGAAAAAGAAACTCACGATGCCACCTCAAAAGAAATCCAAGAAGAACGCTCCAGTGCAGGCGAACCAGGATGATCGCCTTCCCACACAAGGAAATGAAACTTCGTTTGTGCCGGAATCCTCGAACGTAACGGACCGGCGGCGAAAAGAGAAGCTCGAAGCCCTCATGAAGGCGAGAGCGAGAAAAACAACTCATATCCAAGAACAACCTGCGAACAAAGCAAGAGCACGAGAATGTTGATGCCGATGATGATGCCATAGACGGACGACTAGCCTTGGTCCACCAAAAGATACAACGGTTGCGAGAAGACAAAGAAAAGTTCGCGGCTCAATTGCAGGCGAAGAGGAAAATCTCTGATAAACTAGAGCAGCTGAACAAAGCAAAGGAACAGATACAAGCGATACAGAGAGAAATCGATGAAATGAAGGAGCAAGAGAACAGCTCCCTATGGCAAGAAACACCACAGCAGAACCCCACGCCCGCAAGAGAATCCCCGAAGGAAAACTTCTTCGCGGGAAACGGAATCTCACATTTCGTGGATTCTGAATCACCACTCTCGATAGGGCTGCAAACAGCACCTTGGCCGCCGAAGTTCAAGCCTGTCTCTCTTCCCAAGTATAACGGTTTCGGAAATTCCGGCAATTCCTCATGAGATACGAGTCAGCCGTGAACTCAGCGGGAGGAGATGATGTTGCACTCGCCAAATCCTTCATCATAGCTTGCGAAGGACCGATCGAATTGGTACTCACTCCTGCCTCCACACTCGATCTACAGCTGGGTAGATCTCAAAACAAAGTTCATGCAAGCGTTTCAGATGTTCCACGACACAACGGCCGAAGCCTCAGATCTGTATAACTGCAAACAGAAGGACAGGGAACCCCTGCGAAACTTCGTGAGAAGGTTCATGCAACGAGAGGTCTCGGATCCCCGATGCGCGACGACAAGACAACGATCAAGGCATTGATCAAGGGCCTCACCCCGGGGCCAACGGCCTCTCATCTCACAAGAAAGAAGCACGAAACGGTTGAAGAACTATTTCGGGAGTTAGAAGATTACATCTCGTCCGATGATGACCACCGCAAGAGAGTAGCCGAACGGAACGAGGCAAGACGGGCGGCGAGAGATATGACCCGGAGGGCACCACCCCGAAGCATCCGCGAAATGTGAACAATGTTGGAAATCCTCGGCAACGAAGAAAGCGAGGCCAAGTGCCAGGGGAGGATTCAGCCAAAGAGGAAGGGGAAGAGAAAGAGGAACCTCAAACCTTCCGAACCACAACCCAAGAGATCCCCACTTCTATTGCCAGTATCATGGAAGAGGCCACAGCACCGAAGGGTGCCCTGAGACAAAAAAGAACATGGCACGAATCCAACAAGAGAAGGCGTTGATGAGCATCGCATCTTCGATGCCAACCCAGTTTCGGCCGAACTTCTGGCCACAGCAGTTCGCGAGTCCGCAGCCAAGCTCTGTACCAGTTCAGCAGTTTCCACAATCGCAATCAACATGGCAGCCTTCACAGCAATTCTTCCCTCAGTCACAAGCAATACGATCAATCCAGCGGCCCACGGCCCATTCGGGAAATCTTGCCACCGCCACCGAAAAGCTCTTCGAGGCCTCGGTCAAGTTCGGGACCTCGTAACTCCAAAGCACTCGCCATCATTCGGGACAATCATGCCAATCACGGGCGGATCTGCCATGGAGTTTGAAACAAAGAAGCAGCGAAGCAACTACTTCAGATCTGTGAATACCATCATCAATGATGGTCCACCGCCCGCCGAATGGGCGAAGGTGCCAATCACCTTCACGAGAGAAGATTTCAGGCTGAAATCCACGATCCACAATGATGCTATGGTGATTGAAGTCAACATTGCTGGATGGGTCATAGGAAAAATCTTGGTGGACAACGGGAGTTCGGCGGACATTTTATTCCTGAAAACATTCGAGAAAATGAATCTGAGCCAGCACATGTTGGACCCACCAGAGTACCCATTGCAGGGGTTCGGCGGCAAGCCCATCAAGCCAGTTGGAAAAATATCCCTCCCAGTTTCTTTCGGGGATCTCGAGAATGCCAGAACTGAGAACCTCACCTTTGATGTGGTTGACATATATCACCCGTATCTTGCGATCTTCGGCAGGGGTTTCATGAACAAGTTTGATCTTGTCATAAGGCAACGAGTTCCTTTGCATGAAGATGCCCTGCACCCAAAGGGGTTATCACGGTGTTCGGCAATCAACAAGAGGCCCGAAACATAGAAAAGGGCCACACGCCTGGTCAAACAAACGTGTATCGACCGAAAGCACCAAGAGACAAGGGGAACCTACGAAGAGCCAAAGCGGGACAAAGAGAAAACAAACATAGCCGCGGAAGACGAAACAAAGAGAGTGTATCTGGATGACATGCCCGACAGAGCAGTCATAATAGGGGCGAACCTTAGCGCCGAAGAGGATGATGAACTAATGCGATTTCTGAATAAGAACAAGGATGTTTTTGCATGGTCAGCCAAAGATTTGCAAGGCGTGGACAGAGACATAATCGAGCATGTCCTCGAAACAGATGACAAGATACCACCCAAAAAGCAAAAACTCCGGAAAATGTCTGACGAAAAAGTCAAGGCAGTGGAAGCAGAAGTTCAGAGATTGCAAGATGCCCAAGTAATCAGAGAAGTCAAGTACCCAGTTTGGTTAGCCAATACTGTGCCAGTCAAGAAGAAGAATGGCAAATGGAGGATGTGTATTGACTTCACTGATTTGAACAAGGCGTGCAAAAAGGACGATTTTCCCTTAGAAAGGGTAGATAAAATCGTGGATGATGCAGCCAACAGTGAGATGCTTTCGCTCCTGGACATGTTCTCTGGATATCATCAAATCAGAGTTCGCAGAGAGGACGAAGAGAAGACAAGCTTCATCACTCCTTTCGGAACATTTTGTTTCGTGAGAATGCCAGAGGGGCTGAAGAATGCGGGGTGCACATTTTCAAGAATGATAGCAATAGTGCTGCACCAGCAGATTCGGAGAAATATCTTGGCATATGTGGATGACATAGTCGTCAAAAGTGTTCAGAGAAAAGACCACATCAGTGACTTGGCTGAAACATTCGCGAACTTGAGGACAGCGAACTTGAAACTGAACCCAGAAAAGTGTGTGTTTGGGATTCACAAGGGGAAAGTTCTCGGATGCCTAGTTTCAACTAAGGGCATTGAGGCGAACCCTGACAAGATCAAGGCTTTGATGGAAATGCAAGAGCCGGCCTCAGTAAAAGATGTCCAGAAGTTGACAGGGAGGGTGGCTGCCCTTAACGCATTCATTCCCGGAGCCTGCGAAAGAAGTCTGCCATTCTTCCAAGTTCTCGAAGTGCCAAGAAATTCCAGTGGGCCGAACCTCAGAAGCAAGCTTTTCGCGAATTGAAAGACTACCTGTCCAACATGACCAAGCTCTGCCCTCCCGAGCCCAAATCGCCGCTTCTGCTGTATGTGTCAGCGTCAAATTCGGCAGTAAGCGCTGTGCTGGTGCAGGAGAAGGAAGAAGAAGGAAAGCTAAGGCAAATCCCCGTATATTTCGCCTCTGAGGCACTGTCTGGTTCCAAGGTTTTTTACTCCGAACTGGAAAAAATCGCGTATGCGGTTATCATGGCAGCAAGAAAGCTAAGACACTACTTCGAGGGCCACAGAATAAGGGTTGTCACCAACCAACCGTTAAGTGACCTGTTCGCAAACAGGGAGGCATCTACTCGAATCATCAAGTGGGGTGCTGAACTCTCTGAATATGTAGTGGATTTTGAAAAAAGAAGTGCAATAAAATCACAAGTGTCGAGCGATTTCGTCGTGGATTGGACCTCGCCCACTCAGAACACGGGGGAAAACATGCCCGAACCTTGGGTAGTGCAGTGTGATGGAGCATGGTGTTACAAGGGGGTCGGAATTTCGGCTGTTGTGACATCACCGACAGGCGTGGTTATAAGATATGCAGCACGGCTCGTGTTCGCGAACAATGAATACTCCACGAACAATACAACGGAGTACGAAGCTCTACTGCTGGCACTGAGAAAAATGAAAGCCTTGGGGCAGCAGACCTTCATAATCAGAACGGATTCGAAAGTAATCCAAGAACACATCGAAAAAGAAAGCGAGGCCAGGAATCCAATTCTCATGAAGTATCTTGAAAAAGTCAGAGAAATGGAAAGACACTTCAGAGGATATTCAGTTCAGCATATCCCAAGGGATGATAACAATGAAGCAGATAAGCTCGCGAAGGCAGCAGCCAGAAATCAAGAGTTACCACCAGATGTGTTCTTTGAAATCATCAGAGAGCCATCCATCAAGGATTCACGAACTCAAATCGTGAACATGGTGGAAATTCCAGACTGGAGAGCAGAAATAATGGCCTACTTAAGAGGACATTACGAACCACAGGATGAACTAGAAGAGAAAAGGTTGAGACAAAGGGCTCGGGGCTACACTGTGGTAAATGGAGAATTGTACAAATCAGGAGTCACTGAACCTTGGTTACGCTGCATTACCTCCGAAAAGGGTCGTGAACTCTTGAAAGAAATTCACAGTGGATTTTGTGGGGCACACATAGGCACCGGGGCTTTGGCCGGCAAGGCAATAAAACAAGGATTCTATTGGCCAACCATCAACATCGACGCCAAGATGTTGGTTCGGCAATGTGAAGCATGCCGGAAGACGGCAAATCGGCGAATCCGCCTTCAATGCCGCTTCATTTGATTCCTCCAACTCCGGCCTTTGCAAAGATGGGGCATGGATCTAGTAGGACCGTTGCCGGCGGCTCGGGGGTAATTGCCGATTTGCGGTCGTAGCGGTCGACTATTTCACGAAATGGGTAGAAGCAAAACCACTCGCGAACATCACGGCGGCAACGGTTCGAAATTCTTTTGGCGAACATAGTCCGCGAGGTTCGGAGTTCCTAGAGAACGACGAGTGATAATGGCAAACGGTTTGACTGCTACACCTTCAAAGAGTATTGCGGAACCCCGGGCACACAAGTGAAATTTTCGTCGGTTATCATCCACGGTCCAACGGAGCGAGTTGAAAGAGCCAATGGCCTCGATTTTTTCGGGAATCAAGAAATGCTTGTTTGATCGAAAAAAAGGAAAATGGGTGGATGAACTTCCAAAGGTGATCGGTCTCACAACACCACAGTGTCAAGGGCAACAGGTTTCACACCTTTTCGCCTACTCTTCGGGACTGAGGCTATGACACCAGAGGAGATCAAGAATGAAAGCATGAGGGTCTTGAAAGGAAAAGAGATAGAGGAAATTGACAAGAAGGTGGAGAAAGACATGATAGAGCTGACAATCCTCGAAGCAGCAGAAAACATTGAGAAATATCAGAGAGAGACAAGAGCATGGAGAGACAAAAAGGTGGTCCGGAAGGACATCAAAACCGGTGATCTTGTCTTGAAAAGAAAGAAAAATTGGGAGAACCCAGGAAAGCTTCATGAGTCATGGGAAGGGCCTTACATAGCTAAGGAAACAAATATGCCAGGGGCTTTTCGCCTGATGGAGCAAACTGGCGAAGAGTTGCCGTATTCGTGGAATGCTGACAGCTTAAAGAGGTATTATCCGTGAAGATCTTAATTGTACATAAGTATAGTAGATAGCAGTTTTTCAAATTTCGTAAGTTTACACCGTAGGAAAATAAAAGCCCGAGTCACGTGTTTATAAGTGACTTCGGAAGAAGTTAGTTCTATATCTTAATCGTAGTTCTAGAATAAGAAGGACCATACTCTTTTCCTTGCAAAGGGGGCTCTAAATTAAGAGGCAAGGTTTTTAACGAGGCGGATCCCATGTAAATACTCTTTCCGATATATATATGAAAAGAGTTTTCCCCCAAATTGCGTGTTTCCTATCTTCTGTCTCGAGAATTCCATCGTGAAAAAAGAAAAAAGTTCGTGAGAAAGGCTTCGTAATAGCCAGAATTCCATCGTGAAAAAAGAAAAAAGTTCGTGAGAAAGGCTTCGTGATAGCCAGAATTTCATCGTGAAAAAAGAAAAAAGTTCGTGAGAAAGGCTTCGTGATAGCCAGAATTCCATCGTGAAAAAAGAAAAAAGTTCGTGAGAAAGGCTTCGTGATAGCCAGAATTCCATCGTGAAAAAAGAAAAAAGTTCATGAGAAGGGCTTCCTGATAGCCGAAATCCCATCCATCGAGGGATTCCCACTGAAAAGGCCTGAGACAACAACAAGTTGTGGCCTAGAAAATCCCATCCATCGAGGGATTCCCATCAAAAAGGCCTGAGACAACAACAAGTTGTGGCCTAGAAAAATCCCATCCACGAGGGGATTCCCATCAGAAAATTCGCATGATGATTTCGAAAAACTGAATATCTAAGGATTTGCTTGTGTTTTCTCACTTGGTAGAGATTGTTTAAAATTTTTCTTTTCAGGTATCATCATTGTAAAAAAGGGGCAAGGGGCTCAGTCAGGTGATCGCAGAAAAACCTTGGTTGAAGCAACCGAGGGTTGCTGTATCAACCGAGGCAAGTCCGCCAGTTCGGTCAAGTCCACAAAATTCGGAACAAATTTTGTCGACTTGCACATCAGCAATCGAGATTCGCAAAAACTAAGGAAGACTACTCTCAGAAAAATGCGCTACAAAATTCGAGAATAGTAGGGTTCGCAAATCTGCAGTCCAGTTTTCATGCGAAACGGCAAGCCGGGGGAGGGTGACGTTTTTTCAAAGAAAAAACATATTCATTGCCTTATTCGCATAAAAACTCCCGAATAGTTCATCAAGAATTACAACAATCAACACGAAGCTTAGAATAACAATTCTACTACATATCCGGGTTTACAAACGTTGTTGTCAGCTACATCGCTAGCATAGGCGAACTCAGGTGAACTGGCTAAGGGGCTAAGGGGCTCCGTCTTCGGAGCTTTCGTGGATCGCGAAGTAGAGGCTGCAGAACGGCTATCCTTATGAAGCAAGAAAAACGAAGTGAGATCAAAACAACCTATCGAAAACTTAAGCGAAGCCTCAAGCCAAAAGTCAGAAAAATCTTGCTCAGGATGAGCCTGTTTGAATAAGCGCCATGCTTCACCACTAACAAGCATCCTATCTCGATGAATTCGTAGTGGTAGCACGTCCTGCGCAGGCCCAGCCTGCAGGACCTGCGCAGGTTAAAATGTACAAAACATTTGTTCAGAAACGTTTGACGAATTTACACAAAGCGTACAGCCGACCTCACTCAAAAGTTCAAACATGTTGTTTAATTCATTACATCCACCTTCGGTGATTCTCCTTCTGGTTCAGGGACTTGTCCACGATCGTCGCCACCGTCGCTGCTGCTACTGCTGCTGCTGCTGCCCGAGCCGTCCTCGCCAGATTCTCCCGAACTTTCCCCGGAGGACGATTTTTCGGGAGACGCTGCGGCGCGCTCTAGCTCCTCCTTTTCTCTCAGCTGCGAAACAAAGAAAAGAGTAAAGAAATCTTAAGAAACTGGAATACATACGACGAACATAAGTCACGAAATAGGCCAAAGAATTACCTCGTCAAGCTTCAACCGCCCAACAGTCTTAGCCATTTCCGCCCCGCCAACCATCCAGAATTCCTTAGCGAATTTTTGCTTTATAGCAATAACGTCAGGGTTGTCTTGAAGTATAGTTTCACTGGTAACGCCTGGGAACTGAGAAAGGTTCGCACGAAACTTTGCCAAGTCAGCACAGTCATAGTCATGAAGGACCTTCAGAATGCTTTCTACAAAAAAAGATACGGCAAAATTGCCGGCACCATCGATGACTTCATGGAGAGCCTTGAATTCCTCCTCGAGCCAGTCCATGAAATCAGGGATATCAATATCGTCTGGAAGAGGAGCTGGACGAACACCATACTCATTCAAGGACTTCTGATACTCAGCATAAAGCAACTTCAATCTTCCCAGGATTTCCAAAGTTTGTTTCTTCGAAGATTCACTTTCCGCCTTCAGCGCTTTCTCGAGATCTACGATTTTCTGGTCCTTCGAGCTAAGTGACTTGGCAAGGTTGGCGTTGTTGGTACGGAGATCTTCAGCAATCTTGGTAGCACGCTCTTGTTGTTGCCGAAGTTTCTCGATCATACTCAGGTCATCCTCGTGAGACTTCCGAACCTTCTCCAATTCTTTTTTGGAATCCTCGAGCGCGGCTTCGGCGAACTTCTTCTCGTCCTGACTTCTCTTTAAAGCCTCTGCCAGCTCAGAAACCTTCTTTTCCAGCTCTAGGTTCGTGGATTCTGCGAGACCAAACTTGCGCTCCAACTCCTTGGACTTCCGAGAGAGTTCCTCGTTAATCTTCTCCTGCGCAGAAAGCCGTTCTACGGCAACTTTCCCGAGCATAGAATATTTGAGAGTGTAGTCTTCATGGAAGCGCGCAAGTTTTGAGGGAGAATAGGAATGCAACAGATTCTTGAACTCTGAAAAATTCGAGAATAAATCTTAGACGAAGACTCTACAATCACAAATCGCACAAATGGGCACTGAGAGTCAACGAACCTTGCTTACTGAAGTGCTGCATAGTGACTTGTTTAGTCGAACCTGAGGAGGCCTTCCCTTGAGGGGAAGGGGTAGTGTCGGAGATAGATAGAGGCCTCTTTTCGGAGCCTTGAGCAGCTTCTTCAGGTTGTTCCGAGGCACCCTCTCCTGTTTCATCAACAATCGCGGACGATTTCCATAGAGTTAAAAACTTGGACGCCTTGCCCCTGACGCCAATTGTCTCGAAACCAACACGCAACAGTTTGCCGCGATAAGACGTACCAAAATTTTTGTTAAAGGCGGCCAAAGAAGGGGAAGGCGCTTGGTCTTCGGGGACGATCTCTCGAACTTCGACCAAGGGAATGTTTTCGGAAGAATGGCCGTCCCTTTGAATGGTCCGCTCAAGATCACGGGCAAAGTCGGAGGAGACTTGATCAGCGGCAGCGACATCGGCAGCAGGAATTTCGGCAACAGCAGGTGATTCAGGGTGAGCAACAGTTTCGACAACAGCGGCGGACTTCTCGACGAAGCGGCGAGTCGGCTCCCTCCGAACTTCGGAAGCAACATCTGAAAAGGAACCGATGTCGACGAACTCACTTTCGGAACCAACAGGACAAATGTCTCGAAAGTTAAATAATGGCCAGAAGAAAACACCTTTGGGAGTATCTGGCTTAGTGGGAACGTCGTCGTCGAAGGCGGACGGAACTCGCCGAATTCCGGAGGAAGAAACTTTTTTCACAGCCTTCTTCAACTTCTTGCGGGCCATCTGGGCAAGCCCGGAAGCAGCCTGGAGTTCAGCTTCTGAAGTCTGAGGTTCGGAGGTCCTTCGTTTACGCTTCGACGATTCGAGTGATCTGGTCTTCGAAGGCTTAACTCCCGAAGATGTTCCCTCGGTGGCGGGTGACAAGTTCCGCTTCGACGATCTAATTCGAGGAGCATTGATTGGAGCGGCAGAGCAGCTGGCCACGGCAACGGCAGGAAGTTTAAGTTTCAGACCAGGGCTTCGAGAGCTGAAAAATTTGTCACCGCAGATCTCCGAAAAGACGCGGTTGATTTTCTTCTTGTGCTTGACCAGGGCCTTGTATGCCTTGTATTCGTTCATGGTATATTCGCCCACCATGACATTGACCTTCTTCTCAACTTCGTCCATAAAATCCTTGGCGCTCTGGCCCTCGCGAAGTTTAGTCCCGAACTTCGGGAAAGGAACCTGCCGATCTGCCCAGTTGACGTTGTAGTCCACGATTTCGGCAGGGGACCAGCCCTTCGAGATAGGCCAGATTCGTGCGGCGACGAATTCTTCGATGATGTCGCGGCCGCCAAGTATCGTGCTGGCCAAGTGGAATGCACTCTCACAATTCCGAATTCCTAGGGCCCGCTGATTATACTTCCCCACGTTCATTGCGGTGAGGGGTGCGATCGGGCATGGCAACTTCGGCACATTGACCTTCAGGTAAAACCAGTAGGACTTCCAATCATCGGAAAGGTTGGTCTTGCAGCAGGGAGAAATCTGAATTCGGGTAATCCCTTGTCGGGTATTCTGGCGTCGGGTATTGAAAGTGCAGCACACGTGCTGGCTATGATAGAATTGCCCGTCCTCGCCTTTCACAACTTCTGGAATAATGACCAGTTCGTAGAACCTGGTGAAGGCATCAATGGTAGGGCTGCACCCGAAAGTCTTCAGAATCCAAATGAACTTTGATACTTCGAGAAAAGACGTCGGGGTAAGCTGATGGATCTTCACCGAGAACGCGTCAAGGATCGCCGGTAGCACTGGATCACAAGGGAATCGCAGCCCACAGATGAAGAAGTCCCGAAAAACCACAATCTCCCCTGGCTTGGGACTGGGAACCGTTTCATCGAGTGGGGCGCGCCCGGCCCCAGGTGAGAAAAATCCCGCCTTTTCGTACTCGCGGATAATGTCACTCGTCACTTTCGATTCTCCGAAAGCAAGCGAGGGCGGCAGGGGGCCAGAGGTCCTTAGCATAACGAGATCCTCCACCCCTGCATCCACATCTCCGACGTCGTCGCCGCCATCGGACCCAACCTCTCCGTCTTCGCGACTTCGGGAGCCACTAGGAGATCCAGCATCTTCGGCCGGTGCAGCACGATCCGATCCTTCGGCAGGTTGGTCGAGTGGGAGACCGGCAGCGATCAACTCTTCAGTAGTCATAGGTCTAGCTGTATTTCTGACACGAGCCACCTAGCAAACATAACCAGTCAGACAATTTAAACTAACAGTCGAAGAAGAGCTACGAAAATCGTAACATCACTACACCAAAGATAAACGAACCAACGCAACAACATAGCAAACATAAAAGGAATACCTTAGAAAATCGCGAGAAAGGCCTGAAGTTCGGAAGTCTTCTAGCACAGAGAGCTAGTTCCGCGAAGGAAGAGAAATGTGAAAATCACGAAAGGCGCGAGAGCAGTAAAAAATTTTTTAACAGCGCCGGCACGCTATTTATAGGGCCAGGGAGGGGCAGTTTCGCGAAGCGTGCCTCGATACAACCGCCATTTGCTCCCTGGGCGACGCGTGTCCCCTCCGACGTTCCGAGGGTGACGTTTTTTACTAAATTTCCGAAAAGTTCGTGGAATCGGATCGTCGGAGTCAACCCGCTTCCCCGAGGGGCTAGTGTTGGGGAATTCAGGAAAATACATCACCCTCGAAACGTCGAAGTCTAATGGTATTCTCAGAGTATGTTTTTCAGGGGCAGGAAATTCGCGAATGCAGGAACTCTGAGACCTGCGAAGTCTCGAATTCGCGAATGTGCAGAGTTCGGGAATCTTGATTCGGCGAGGAGATGAAGTCACGAACATGCGGGAGCCCGGAATCTCAACTGTTGATGGTCCGAACTTCGGAGAACTGCCGATTCGGGAATCTGATGAAGACTCTGTTCGGGACTCAGGCGCGTGGACATGCACGAATCAGCTGGGAAGCAAGGGCCACTTCGGGAATCTGTCGAAGACTTAATTCGGGAGTTTCGTGCGAAGACATTCACGAACCAGGGGAGAAGCAAAGTCAAAGTTGTAGTCCCAAAAAGTCCGGGTTTAGAGTGTGAACTAGTGGCAGATTTGTAAATATATTAGATAAAAAAGACAATCATGTATGCGTTCACACTAGGAATATTCTCTGAGGCTAGGGGTGTTATCGGTATGTAAAAGTCCCTTCACCTCCCTATAAAAGGGGGCGCGAGGGCACGTGTAAACGGATTCAGACTTTTTTGGGACTTGTGCAATTTGCGGAGAGCATCTCAAACTCTCTGCGCCCTAATTGTGAACTTGAACGTGTTGAGAACTCCTCTTGTGTTAGGGTAATTATCTGAATTTTTCGGGTATTCCCCCAACAAAGAGGTCCTGTTCAATATGGCTGGATGTATCCAATAGAAAGACGCCTGGGCAGTTTGAAGAATTTTGTAAGGAACAGGGCGAAGCCAGAAGGATCAATTGCCAAGGCATATGTGGCAAGTGACACCTTGACATTTTGTTCTAGGTACATGGAGGATATGGACAGTAGATTCAACACGGGGGATGATAGTGGTGGAGAGGTACCATTGCCTGATGACATCTCTGTTTTTTAGCATGGTGTTACTCTTGTTGGAGGCAATAGGGTCCAGTACATTGAAGATGATGTAATGGATAAGTTAGTTTGGTATGTGCTACATAATTGTGAAGAAGCTGATGAATATAAGGAGTAAGTATGATTTTTAAGACTTGCTGATTTGTTACTTAATTTTTTAAAATTTAATTTAAATAATCTTGTCTTTGCAGGTTGTACAGAGACGAGCTGTTGCAGCAAGGTGCACAACAAAATAATGTTGACAAAATGGTTGAACAAGGATTTGCCAAGTGGTTCAGGCACCACGTTAGTAACTACAACTATTTAGATATTAAGTGGATACGTATTTTTGCTAATGATTATTTTTGTTGCAATAGATTGAGCACCAACGCAAGGAGAATCCAGGGTCGGTTAGCGAAGGATTGTGGGCACTGTCTTGTGGACCATGTCTACGAGTTAAGTTTTCTACAGCTTGCAAGATTAATGGTGTTCGGTATAGCACAGCGGATCGCGAAAAATTTCTGCAGACACAAAATAGTGGTGTCATGACTCCAAGTGAACATAATAACAACATTATAGATTTTTATGGAGAACTTCAAGAGGTGATTGAGTTGTTGTATAACTCGAATCTTCAACTTTGTCGAACTGTGGTTATATTTCAATGCAATTGGTACAACCAAGTGGGCAGGGGGAAAGGCCTTCAAGATGACGGACATTTCAAATCCATCAATGTGCAGTCATTATGGTACAAGACAGATCCTTTCATCCTATCTTCTCAAGCGAAAAAAATATTTTACATTCAAGACACATCTTTAAGTAAAGATTGGCGAGTTGTGCAGAAGTTTGAACATAGAAACATTTATGATGTGGCAGAAAAAGATGAGGGCAGCCATGATGTGCATCAGGACGATTACCATTCTGATACTGAGCATGTGGTGCAAGAAGGTGGCGTCGACGTGCCATTACCAAATATTCAAGGTGGGGAAGCCACTCTAATTGAAGGCAATTTGCAAGAATTAATAAGAAACAAGAAGGAAGCTGCAATTATTGATGTCGATAACGAGGGGGAGGAGGAGGATGAGACAGTGCTGCAATACCGTAGTGACGATGCCAATGTAACAACGATGACATGTCTCCAGATGACGAAGATGAAGATTACTAGTTTGAATATATGTTTTTCCAAACCATATATGTCTCCACATGAAGATCACAAGTTACAATAATATAGATTGGCGATTACTGTTATCTCAATAAAAAAATATACCAGATTGACTACCACAAATGATACTTTAACGTGCCATTACCAAATATTTATACGGCATGTACATGCCAGCAGATGAAAGTTACTTGTCTTGTTGCCACATAAGGCACATCTAACTAGGCACATTGCACTGGCCATATGTATTTACAAGCTAAAGCAAGCAAGGCACAAAATCTTCTTGCCTTCCAGCCTGCTACGACACAACTATGACGGTTGCAAGATGATGATCTCAGCAGCCACCTCATTGATGACGTCACAACCTCGTCATCTACCAGCGTGGCATATGGCATCCTATGACCAACACAAGACTACATTTGTGACGAAACCAGATCGTCACACTATTGCAACGACGCCATCCGTTATCCAGGCGAACGGAAGATTGTGACGAAAATGTATCGTCACAAAATGCATTAACGGCGTTAACGGTGATGTCAGTTAGCCCGGCAGACGTGAAATTATGACGAAAACATGGTATAATCTATGACCAAAACAATTCATCATAGAATGAATTCAAATCCATGACGACACAAAATTCGTCACAGATTGGAGACACATCTATGACAAAAAAACCAATTTTGTCACCAATGAACAAATGTGACGCCACCATAGTGACGAAACCAAAATCGTCACAAAAATGTCACAAAAGACTAATTGTGACCATTCTGGCGTCTTCAATGACGATAATGCAACATCATTGATGACAACGTCCCTACTAGTGAAGATAGCGTCGGATCATCCGACGGTACTACTTTCAGCAGCTTTTAGCCAACGACTAGTTTGATGCCTTGGGCTATTTATACCTCCTCCACTCGCCCATTTGATGTGGCTGGATTGTGTGGAAGTGCAAGACACCTAGAAGATCATATCCAATCCATCCAAGTGCTTTATTGCTCATCCTTAGACTTGCATATGCTTCGTGTATGTGCTTAGTGCTAGGCTTAGCTTAGGGCTGAGTGAGTGCAAGGTTGTGCCAACCTTGTGAGGTGACTCTTGAGTGGATCAAGTTGTACAAGGTTCGCCGGAAGCCTTGGGGCCTAAGTGGCTCACCGGCAATCGTCATCGACCCTCCGGCTTAGTGTGGAGCGGCGAGGACACTTTGTGCGGGGAATGTGGAGACCCCCTTCCCTGGTAGAGGAGCTCCTTAGTGGAGGCGGCATCAAGGTGACCAAGGGGGCTTGGAAAGTGCCTAAGTGGCTAGCCAAGTGGTGCTCTTGGGAGAGACTTGGTGACCGGGAAGCAATACTCTTGTGTGAGTGCTTCAACAACGTGGACTAGGGGTGGCTTAGTGCCTACCGATACCACGGGATAAATCGCGTGTCAAGACTTTGCTTCCTCTCATCCCCTTTACGTTTCCGCATTTACTTTGTTGCAATCTTTGATTGCCTTTACTTTCCTAGAGTAGTATCATGCTAGGATTGGCTATAGGTAGCAAACCTTGTTTCGGGATGGGAGTTTCACACTAGAACGACCCTAGATGCACATCTAGATAGTATGTTTTAGTTTACCTTTGTGCAAAAATAGTGAAGCCATAGGTTAAGATTTTAAGATTGCCTAATTCACGCCCTCCCCCTCTTAGGCTTCGAGCATCCGATTCCTTACAAGTGGTATCAGAGCCGGGACTCACTTCCTTCACAAGGAAACACCAATTCGATTGGTAAATTGTGAAAACCGGCTCATTGGAACGGTTAGGCTTCACTGCCTAGTGAGTTGCTCTATAGAGGAATGAAAGGGGTGGATACCTTAGATTTGGCTCCACATTTCGATTGCACGGGCTACCCTCGGTGGAAGGTTCTCATGGAGGCCTATCTCCAAGCAAGGGACCTTGATGTTTGGAGAGTCACCGATGAGGGCATGAGATGTGGTACTAAGAAGGAAAAGCAATTTGATGTGATTGCTAAGAGTACCATTTTCTCCTCACTAGATGTCGGTGTTTTCAATAGAGTTTTTACTTGTGAAAATGCTCATGAGCTATGGAAAACCATCAAGGAGCAAAATGAGGGTTCAAAAGAAGTTGCTAATCAATGCTACAGTTGTCTTCTTGAGGAATTCGATAGCTTTAAGCAACTTGCAAATGAAAATGCCGAATCTATGTACTCACACCTAAATGTGCTTGTCAGTGAGATCAATGCTTTAGGTGTGAAGGACATCACGGACTTGAACATCAACCGCAAGATCCTTCAAAGTCTCCGGAAGCCCTATTATGACTTGGTGAAGGCAATCATCTACGAGAAGAAGCTTGAAGATTTGAAGCCATCTCATTTCCTGAGCAAGATCATGGCACATGAGCTTCAACTCATGCCCAAGTCAAATAAGGTGCCCCAAAAAAGCCCCAAGAACCATCCTCTCCAACTACAAGCCATGCTCTCTCAAGCCAACAAGAGAATATGTTGAGTAGGATGGCTACTCATGCAAGGTCAAGCGAGGATGATGGTGATGATGGTGACGATGGAGATTCCTCAAGTGATGAAGAGGTTGAATCTATGGTGGCCAAGTACGTGAAGAAGATCTTCAAGTATGTGAAGAAAGTCAACATGTACGGCTACAACGTCCACTTGAGAGAAGGGCGTCATCATCAACACATCAAGTTCACCAAGATCGAGCAAAAGCCCAAGAAGAAGGTGGTCAAGGAGAGGAGACCAAGGCAAGAAGCAACTATCACCGTCCGTGAGTGGACAAGTGGAGGAGAATCAAGCTCTTCTAGCTCAAGTGATGAATCAAGAAAGAACTTCACCACCCGCTTCATGCAAGGTCCTTCATCATCACTACACATGTGCCTTATGGCCAAAGGTATGGAGAGCAATGTAGGTGATGACGAATATGACACCACCTCTCTCGATGATCTTGTTGAGCTAGTCCATGAGCAAAAAGGAATGCTTAAGAAACAAGCTAATGAAATTAAAGAACTTAATGCTCTCAATGATCTTAGTGCAACCCTTGCTACAAATTATGAACATTTGTTGTGCAAATTCAATTTGCTTAGCAAGGAGTGTGATGAGCTAAAATCTAGGCTTGAGAGAAATGAGACTAAAACAAGTAATTCCTTTGAGCTTGATGAATCATCTATCCCTTGTGCAATTCCTATCTCCAAGGTAGATGCTTCAACTTTTTGCATTGATTTAATTGATGAATCTTGCTCACCATCTTGCTATGAGAATGTTCTTGTAGAAACATGTGATTCCCTCATAGGCAAGAAGAATGATGAGCTCAAGCAAGAAGTGAAATGGCTCCGAGAGAGGTTGGCAAACTTGATGGGCAAGGGCAAGAATGATGAGGAACAAGTGGACATCTCTCAAGACATGAAGAGTAAAGTCCAACCTTCTCAAGATAACCGTGACCCATGGTGAAGAAGCTTGAGAAGGGTGAAACCGTGACTTTCTACAAGTGTCATGGAGAAGGGCACAAGTTCTACAAATACCCTCAATTTGTCAAGAAGATGGACAAGGGCGAGAAGAAGAAATTGAAGCCCACCATCAAGAGCTCCCTCATCTACACCAAGCCCAACCGCAAGAACAAGACCAAGTGCAACACCTACGTCATCATGAAGAAGGCAAATGGCAAGGTGGTTGCACACAAGGTTGGGAAGATGAAGGAGGAGCGGCGTTGGAACCAACCCATTTGGGTGCCTAAGGAAGTTATCACCAACATAAAGGGACCTCAAATGGTTTGGGTTCCAAAGGCCACTTGAAGGCCTTGAGAACGGGGACTTGGGAGGCTTGGCACAAAGAAGTTGTGACGATTCAAGCCTAAAAGCCAAGCTTGCAAGTTGGACATGGGTTGCCCAAGTTTCCCGGTTGAGGTAATGGAAACTAGTACCTATCTCTTGTATCATTGTAGCTTCATTGCCGTGTTTAGGTTGCATTTGTTGCAATGTTTACATATGGTAGGTTGCTTGTGTCATGTGCTAACCCATGAGCAATCTACATGGTTTGATTAGTGTGTAGGAAAGCTACACTCATTCTTTCATGATGCATGTTTTCATATATATCTCTTTGCATCATGAGCAAGCTATAGGGTTAGCTTCCCTTTTGTTGTCATAAACAATGTGCATACATTTGGTTGGTGATTCAAACACTAAATGCACACATTTAGGGGGAGCTCATCCTATGGTTTGGTTATCGGACTAACATTGTTTCAAGTTTATCTTTTGTAGTCCCTTGGTGACGCGTTCCGGTGCGGTACTTTATTCTAAGAGAATGCTATTTCACTCTCAATGTGATCTAACATCTCTAAAAGAGTGAATATAGCAATATGATCTTCATGCTATTGAGTCATGTCCTTGCGAGCTTATGTCTCTATATAAATTCAAAGGCAATTTACTCATACATTCCTAATCCTTGTGGTACCTCAAGTACTGTCTTTGCAAGCTTCTTTCATGTGGTGTCACCTCAAGTGATATCATTTCCATGTGGCTCACCTCAATGTGGTGCCAACAAGGTAGAAAGGATCAACCCCCGGAGGTATGCAATGATCAAAAGACTACAAGTGATATCTACAAGTGGTAATGTAACAAGAACCCATTTGTCTTATCTCTTGCTCTTTAAGCTATCTCCTTGCATGATATGCTCTAAGCTTCCTTGTCTTACAAGTCTGTAGTTGTGCACTTGTCTTCACACTATATTTTTGTGCACACACTTAGGGGGAGCTTAGTTTGTATCATGCTAGTCTCATGAGCTTGTGATCCACCTTAGTCATTCATACATGTGGTATCTTCATTGATATCATACATATGGATCATGGTTCATGCGGATTTCTCCCTTGTATTTAACATTTCTCTTTGAGCTATGTTTGCTAGGACTTGCTAGTTTCCTTGGATCCCTTTTGTTTTGGACTTTTTGGAGATTTTATTGCAAAGGGGGGGAATGTGAGACCAAAGCAAACTAGTGGTTTCAAGGATATGAGACCAAAGGGGGAGAATGTGAACATAGGAAGAGAGATCAAAAAGGGGGAAGTTTGATCTAGGGGGAGTTTGGATGATGGTAAGCATCCAAGCGAGTGTAAGTGGTTCTAATTTTGTCAATTTTTGCAAATTTATGCTTGCTTTGCTTGTGTTGTCATAAATCACCAAAAAGGGGGAGATTGTAGCGAACATGGCCCCATTTGCAATTTGTTCAAGTTGACTTTGGTGATTCATGCTAACACAAGTAATGGGACTAACCACATTGTCTAGCATGTCTTTGTAGGAATTCCTTGGTCCCATGGATGCTACCACATGTTAACATACCATGCACAAGTTAACATACCATGCCCAAGCTAACAGGTCATACCACAAGTTAAGATACCATGGACATGTTAGGTTACTTACAGCAAATTTGAGGACTTAGTGTTAACACCAAAAATTGGTACAAGAAAGGGACTGACTTGTGGGCCGAGTTTGGTAATGAAATGCCATTCGACAGGTAAAATCTCCTTAGAGGATTCGGTAAAGATGCTTGCGGTCGGCAATACGCCATCTTCTGGCAAAAGGGTTGTTTGCGCTTTTAAAAGGAAGTTTTCGGGAACGCGTGATGACGTGGCCCGGATATAAGGAAGGGACGAATTGATGACGGGTACGAGACGGATATTGGCTCGGAGCATTTTTTTAGGTATTAAATGTTGTACTCATAGTCGACCAGGAGTCGTGTTAGGACAAGGGTATAAATATAAACCCTTGATGTCTGTAATAGGGATCGAACATCTACACAACAAAACCGACCCCGTGCCGAACTTCGAGTCCTTTAGTCGAGTCGTCGAGTTCTTCGAGAGGAGCCATTGATCCGTCGACCTCCGTAAGTACATGCAACCTTGTATCATGTCTAGTATCATGCGGTGGATTTAGACCGTGATGCAAGTAGTCTTGTTACCTTGCTTAGTATCATGCGGTGGATTTAAGCTTGGTTCAAGAGAGTTTCCTGTTAGATCATGAGTCATGCGGTAGGCTAAGATCTAGCTCGAAGCTAGTTATCGGCTCTATTAGATTTGGCAAGATCTAATAGATTCATTAAGTTACCACGTGTTGCTTTCGATTTTGCTTTATGTTTAAATTCACGTAACACTCTTTTGCCGAATCTAGATTGAGTAGTTTCGGCTTTACCTTTTTGAGATCCATGTGATGTGCTTTCAAGTCTTTATTTGTTATAAAGGATCAAATGCTCTCAATAGCCGAATTTAGATCAATCTAGATTGTCACATGTTGCGGGTTCAAGCTTTGACTTTTCAAATGTTTGTTCCTTCTTCATGGAACCCGGATCGGCTGTACAGCTGTATTCGGCAATTCTACCACAAGTGAAACGTGTTCATAAGTTTGTTTTAAATAATGTATGCTTTTAGCCTTCCATATTTAGATAGTATCATGCGGTGGATTAATTTATTTGTGGTTGGTGGCTTGGTTTCAAACAAGTTGTATCATGCGCTGGATTAACTTTTTTGGTGTCATGCTCGACAGGTTTCAAAGTACCTACACATGCGGTAGACTAGTGCTTTTGGCCTATGCATGCTTGTTTATTTCATATTTATAATCATGCTTTCACCTTATTCATTTTTATTGTTATTTATCCTCAAAAATCGGTCATGTCCGTGTGCGAGCAAAGATGTTTAAACAAAGACCGATCTTTTGTCATGCTTACATCATGCTTACGTCATGCATTCGGCTATATCCTGGTTTCATGTTTTAAAGCTCCCGAATGATGTTTAAACTATTGACAGATAGTTTGTTGTAGCTATATGTCATTTTAATTAGCTTTCTAGCCAGAAATACGGAACTGTCTGGTACCACTCGGCAAGTTCCAGGTTTTATCTTACTATTTTTCATCCTTTGTCAGTTTCAGGAAAATTGACTGGCACGCTTTCGGATCCGGCACGTGTGTTAAGCCAGCTTCGTTCGGCTTGCTGTGTGCTTGGTGCGAGGTGCTGATTTTGCGTCAACACTTAGTACATATTTTGAGGCTATAGGTAATGACATGTTAAGTATGTTAATTATGTTAAGTTGAAGCAAAGATCCAAGTTGAAGACGCGAAGAAAAGGAAGGAAATTGATACCGTCGGATGAACCGACTGTACCTAAAAAACAAGTGTTGGTGCAATCGTCGGACGAGTTGGTTCACTGGGTGAAACCCTAGGAGCCATCAGATGAACCCACGGTCCATTTCCTAGTAGCGTCGAACGAGTTGCAGAGGAAGAGCAGCGAAGACAGTAGAACCGGATGATCCGACGGTCTAAGTGAGGACACTGTCGGTCTACCCGATGCTCAGTTTGAATCAAGACAGAGACAAGCCAAGATGAAGTCTTCAGCACCGGATGATCCGATGCCTTGGTCAAGGGGAAGCGTCGGTCTATCCGACGGTTGTATGAAAGCTAATAGAGACGACTTGGTCACGGGGTCTTCAGCACCGGATGATCTGACGCACCGTCCGTGCATAGCGTCGGAGCAGTTGTGTAAGAGAACATTAACGGTCATGTGCGGTGGAGGCAACGGCTAGTAGCACCGGATGAACCGACGCCCGGAAAAAGATAGCGTTGGATCATCTGACGATACTACTTTCAACAGCTTTTAGCCAACGACTAGTTTGATGCCTTGGGCTATTTATACCTCCTCCACTCGGTGGCTGGATTGTGTGGAAGTGCAAGACACCTAGAAGATCATATCCAATCCATCCAGTGCTTTATTGCTCATCCTTAGACTTGCATATGCTTAGTGTATGTGCTTAGTGCTAGGCTTAGCTTAGAGCTGAGTGAGTGCAAGGTTGTGCCAACCTTGTGAGGTGACTCTTGAGTGGATCAAGTTGTACAAGGTTCGCCGGAAGCCTTGGGGCCTAAGTGGCTCGCCGGCAATCATCCTCGACCCTCCGGCTTAGTGTGGAGAGGCGAGGACACTTTGTGCGGGGGGCATGGAGACCCCCTTCCTTGGTGGAGAAGCTCCTTAGTGGAGGCGGCATCAAGGTGACCAAGGGAGCTTGGCAAGTGCCTAAGTGTCTAGCCTTTGTGGCGAGTCAAGTGGTGCTCTTGGGAGAGACTTGGTGACGGGGAAGTAATACTCTTGTGTGAGTGCTTCAACAACGTGGACTAGGGGTGGCTTAGTGCCTACCGATACCACGGGATAAATCGCGTGTCAATAGTTTGCTTCCTCTCATCACCTTTACGTTTCCGCATTTACTCTTTTGCAATCTTTGCTTACCTTTACTTTCCTAGAGTAGTATCATGCTAGGATTGGCTATAGGTTGCAAACCTTGTTTCGGGATGGGAGTTTCACACTAGAACAACCCTAGATGCACATCTAGATAGTATGTTTTAGTTTACCTTTGTGCAAAAATAGTGAAGCCATAGGTTAAGATTTTAAGATTGCCTAATTCACCCCCTCCCCCCCCCCTTAGGCTTCGAGCATCCGATTCCTTACAGATCCGACGGTCTAAGTGGGGACACTGTCGGTCTATCCGATGCCTGGTTTGAATCAAGACAGAGACGCGCCAAGACAGACTCTTCAGCACCAGCACCAGATGAATCGACGCCTTAGGCAAAAGGAAGCACAGGTCTATCTGACGGTCTCGAAGAAACCAACAGAGACATTTTAGCGAGAAGTCCTTCAGCACTAGATGAACCGACGCACCGTCGGTATATAGCATTGGATCAATTGTGTCAGAGAACCTCAACGGCTAAGTGAAATGGATAGCAGCACTAGATGAACCGATGACCCTGGAAAGATAGCATCGGTTCTTCCGACGCTACCGTTTTCAGTAGCCGCTAGCCAACAGCTCCTTGAGTACCTTGGGCTATTTATACCCCCTCCACTCACCCATTTGAGGTTGTTGTATTGTGTGGAACTGCAGAGGAGTGCAAGACACCAAGAAGATCATATCCAATCCATCCAAGTGCTGCTAAATTGCTCATCCATAGACTTGCACATGCTTTGTGTGTGTTTAGTGCTAGACTTATATTAGAGTTGGGTGCAAGGTTGTGCTAACCTTGTCAGGTGATTCTTGAGTGAATCAAGTTGTACGAGGTGCGCTGAAAGCCTTGGGACCTAAGTGGCTCACCGGCAATCGTCTTCGACACTTCGGCTTGGTGTGGAGTGGCGAGGACACTTTGTGCGGTGGACGTGGCGACCCCCTTCCTTGGTGGAGAAGCTCCTTAGTGGAGGCGACATCAAGGTCTGTAAGGGAGCTTAGCGAGTGCTTAAGTGGCGAGCTTTTGTGGTGAGTCAAATGCTGCTCTTGGGAAAGACTCGGTGACTAGGAAGCAATACTCTTGTGTGAGTGCTTCAACAACGTGGACTAGGGGTGGCTTAGTGCCTACCAATACCATGGGATAAATCGCGTGTCAAGAGTTTGCTTCCTCTCATCCCCTTTACATTTCCGCATTTACTCTTTTGCAATCTTTGCTTGCCTTTACTTTCCTAGAGTAGTATCATGCTAGGATTAGCTATAGGTTGCAAACGTTGTTTCGGGAAGGGAGTTTCACACTAGAACAACCCTAGATGCACATCTAGATAGTATGTTTTAGTTTACCTTTGTGCAAAAATAGTGAAGCCATAGGTTAAGATTTTAAGATTGCCTAATTCACCCCCTGCCCCTCTTAGGCTTCGAGCATCTGATTCCTTACAGATCCGTTGGTCTAAGTGGGGACACTGTCGGTCTATCCGATGCCTGGATTGAATCAAGACAGAGATACGCCAAGACAGACTCTTCAGCACCAGCACCAGATGAATCGACGCCTTAGTTAAGAGGAAGCACAAGTCTATCTAACGGTCTCGAAGAAACCAACAGAGACATTTTAGCGAGAAGTCCTTCAGCACTGGATGAACCGATGCACTGTCGGTGTATAGCGTTGGATCAATTGTGTCAGAGAACCTCAATGGCTAAGTGAAATGGACAGCAGCACTAGATGAACCGATGACCCTGGAAAGATAGCATCGGTTCATCCGACGCTACCGTTTTCAGTAGCTGCTAGCCAACAGCTCCTTGAGTACCTTGGGCTATTTATACCCCCTCCACTCACCCATTTGAGGTTGTTGGATTGAGTGGAAGTGCAGAGGAGTGCAGGACACCTAGAAGATCATATCCAATCCATCCAAGTGCTGCTAAATTGCTCATCCATAGACTTGCACATGCTTTCTGTGTGTTTAGTGCTAGGCTTATATTAGAGCTGAGTGCAAGGTTGTGCTAACCTTGTCAGGTGATTCTTGAGTGAATCAAGTTGTACGAGGTGCGCTGAAAGCCTTGGGACTTAAGTGGCTCACCGGCAATCATCTTCGACACTTCGGCTTGGTGTGGAGTGGCGAGGACACTTTGTGCAGTGGACGTGGCGACCCCCTTCCTTGGTGGAGAAGCTCCTTAGTGGGGGCGACATCAAGGTGAGTAAGGGAGCTTAGCGAGTGCTTAAGTGGCGAGCTTTTGTGGTGAGTCAAGTGCTGCTCTTGGGAGAGACTTGGTGAATAAGAAGCAATACTCTTGTGTGAGTGCTTCAACAACGTGGACTAGGGGTGGCTTAGTGCCTACCAATACCATGAGATAAATCGTGTGTCAAGTGTTTGCTTCCTCTCATCCCTCTTTACATTTTCGCATTACTCTCTTCAATCCTTGCTTGTCTTTACTTTCCTAGAGTAGTATCATGCTAGGATTGTCTATAGGTTGCAAAACTTGTTTTGGGATGAGGGTTTCACACTAGATCAACCTTAGATTGCACATCTAGATAGATTTGATCTAGTTTATGTTATGCAAAGTAGTGAAACCATAGGTTAAGGTTTTTAAGTTTCCTAATTCACCTCCTCCCCCTCTTAGGCTACGAGCATCCGATTCCTTACATGAGAATGACCTTCCCCTGCTAATCTGTTGACGATGCTACATTTAATCTATGAACTCGTATGTACTAGCATAGATGCACATACGACACACACATATCTTTAAATAAATTGAATGCTTAAACTGTTCTCCTATATTCCAAAACATTCAAAAACAATCGTAGAAAATTACATTAAATAGATAAAACTTACTTCACAAATATCCAAACTGAAACACTATGGAAGCAGCTGTAATTTTTTTCTACTCGCTCTTTGATAAAAAATTCAGTACATAGTTAAAGAAACTCACAGAATTTGTGAATAGCAATCTAGTGATGGTCTTTAGACTACTTTGATCTAAGCCATCCTTATTTTTTTCCTAAAAATTTGATAAATGATGAACAATGGGAAAAAGTTAAGTCAAATTAAACTAGTTAGCATACATTGTATTTCCTAATAACACAAATTACTAAAAAACTCCATAAATCAGTTTTATCACAATTATTGGTTGACTACTCCACCATTGTTTCTACCGCACTTCTAGTAACACCGCCATTATTGATAGAGAGTTCATGGATTGGCGTTCCTTTACACTCACCTGCTGATCAGTTCTTGTAAAATCCCACTAGCATGTGTGCATCTCAGCCCATTGCCCATCTTTTTACTGTTGTCACCCTAGTCTCGATCAACAAACACAAGCATATATCAAGAAAGATTATAGAGATAATGTGAGGAAGATGATGTTTACAAGGTCACTTAGCTGGTTGCATATAGATGGCAAAGTGGAGTACATATGGGTAATAGGGCGGTTGCTGGCTTGCTATGCCAGCTGCAGCAGTGTGTTGAATTTTAGCATCTTCAACATCAGCAACAAGTGCACAATGTAGGCGATGTGGTGAGGAAGATTTCTCATGAAGTGGTGGATGGATGCAAGGAGGTCACTAAATACTTATTGGGGGAAGCCTTCAATCCCGCATGCTGTGAAGGTAAGCAAGGAAGGTAAAAAATGAAAGGAAGCAAAAATTATGTTGAATGTACCGATCATGCTTGGACAATGGACATGTTAGGAAGTGATTAAGGCAATCAAAAAAGGAAATAATAGGAAACAATTATCTCGTGCCTGATTGTCGATGGTCAATGGAAGGATTAGCTAAATTGGAGGATTTTAATGGGCAACATGAATCAATCAGGAAAGAAAGGAATCGGGCGCACATGCATAGATGGAGATATTAGCAAAATTAGAGAGATTACCATTTACCACCTACGGTCATAAGCACAAATGGAAGGATCAGTGAGATTAGAAGATGGTGATGGGAAACATGAATTAATCACACGAGAGAAAATATTACTACAATGATTAGGAAGCTGTGATTAGGAAAGTTTGCAATGATTGAACGAAGGAAGGACAGTAGGCAGCAGCAAGAGAAAATATTTTGGATTTTGGAAGGCACACAAAATAGTTTGCATGTGACAAAATAGGGTGGACGTGGTTAGATTGTAAGAGTGCACGCCGTGACATGTGGGTCCACAGTGGGTTGCTGTGAGATGTACAATGGGCCTATTTTGAGTGGAACTTTTCAATCCTTATAGTATAGACACATGTCTAGTCGAGCCTCCCGGCCCAACCCTCGAGCTAGTCTCAAGCCGTTGTGCCGTGTCGTGTCACAGACGGCCCAAAGCTCGGGCCAACGTGCCAATTTCATTTCGGGCCAGCTCGTGAACACTACAATAAACTGTTCAATATGTGACGAACTCAAAGAACGTCGTTAACCATACACCCTCTCTATGATATTTGCAATTTTTCATCACAGATCTTCAAATAGTCCATACGGGCTCAAATTTGACCAAATTTCTATGACAAAAGTCAGTAGCCATCATACATACATTGAAATGAATGGTATTTTACTCAGCCAAAAATTTGACAAAACAAATATGTTACAATAAATAAACAAATAATGGATGAGGGGGTTTGAATCGAGGTTTGGTTGATAGAAGTGTGTTGTTCATTACCTTATGAGGAAACTACTTCAGATTTAATTCGTCACAGCTCTGCAAATAGTCTATACGAGCTTAAATTTGGGCACGGTTTCTATGATGAACGCTGGTAACCATCATAGATTGAAGTGGAAATTGTCACGAATTTGATACTATATGCAGCGAACATGGCCCATATGCCATTAGTTCGAGTTTGATTTTGGCGATTCATGACAACCTGATCAATGGGACTAACCATAGTGTTTAGCATGTCTTTGTAGACATTTCTAGGTCCCAAGGATGCCAAAATACCACATGCCCAATTGAGAATATAGTCTATTTTTCAAGGGTCAAAAACAAGAAAGAAAAGAAAAAGAAATGACACCATCACATGAACCGATGGTACCTAGATAGCAAGCGTCAGTGCAAGCGTCGGAGCACTTGGTACAATGCGCAGATGCTGAAATGAAGTTAACACCGTCGGATGAACCGACGGTCCATTTTCTAGTAGCGTCGGACGATTTGCAGAGGAAGAGCAGCGAAGAAAGTAGCACCAGATGATCCGACAGTCTGAGTGAGGACACCGTCGGTCTATCCGACGCTCAGTTTAAATCAAGACAGAGACACGCCAAGACAACGTCTTCAACACCAGATGAACCGACGCCTTGGGTCAGAGATAGCGTCGGTCTATCCGACGGTCACGAAGCAGCATACAGAGACGTTTCGGCGAAGCGTTCTTTAGCACAGAATGAATCGACGCACCGTCGGTGCATAGCGTCAGAGTAGTTCTGTCAGAGAACCTCAACGGCTATGCGACGTGGAAGGGACACCGGATGTACCAATGCCTTGAAAAGGATAGCATTGGTTCATCCGATGCTTACCTTTTTAGTGGTCGTTAGCCAACGGCTCTTTGGATGCCTTGGGCTATTTATACCCCCTCCACTCACCCATTTGAGGTTGCTGGAGTGTGTGGAAGTGCGGAGGAGTTCAAGACACCTAGAAGATCATATCCAATCCATCCAAGTGCTTAATTGCTCATCCTTAGACTTGCATATGCTTTGTGTATGTGCTTAGTGCTAGGCTTTGAGGACCATGTGTGGTTCGAGGACTGGTGGATGGTCGCTTCCTTGTGTGATGAGTGATTGACAACGTTGTGTGGACTGATTCTTGGCTAAGTATTGCATGTGCAGGTTGCGGCTCGACTGGTGTTGGTGCAGGTGAAGAACAAGCACGAAAGGTCGTCGCCGGTGAGGCCTCTAGGTGTGGAGAAGACAAGTAGGCTTCGTTCGAGGGACCCGGTGGCCAGAGGGGTCAAGTGCGGGCTGCATGGTGGCATGAACAGCAAGATGAGGTCATGGACGGTTTCTTGGTTGAGCCTCAAAACCAAGGTCGAGCCGGGACTACGTGGGAGCCAAGTCATGAGTGGAGATTGGCGGAGGCTACACCGAGTTCGCGGGGTTTCCGGTGGTTCACCAGAAAACCACTGGGTTCCTTGGTTGATCCACAAAGCCAAGACCGAAGAACCGAAGATGGTCTTTGCGGCGGTGCGGACCGGTCTGACCGGTGGGTCTGACCGGTCTGACCGGTGGGTACCGGTCTGACCGGTGAGGAGCACCGGTCTGACCGGTGTGCGACGACGCAGTCCAGAGACTTCGAAGCGGAGGACACGCGTCGGGATCGCATGGCTTGCGTCGAGGCTACGCAGGGTGCGGCCGCCGGGCATCCGTCCGATGGTGAAGACATGAAGACTTCCAAATCCGCCCTTGAGGGGCTGTCGGTGTTTAAACCTCTCGACCTCCATAGGAGGTACCCGCAGCAAGGTAGAAGGTGGGGATCGCCATGATCTGGAACCCGAAGGTCTGCGCGAGGACACAAGACACAAGATTTATACAGGTTCGGGTAGCCAGAGTAGCTACCCTACGTCCTGTTTGGAGTATATTGCGCCTTGCGCTTGGTGTTGTTCCCCGGAGGGATTTGATGTTCAGCTAGGTACCCGGCCCTCCTTTATATAGTCTAGGGGGCGGGTTCCTAGTCGGTTACAAGGCAGGAGTCCTAGTAGGATTACACGGAACGAGTCCTAGTAGATTTACAAGGGAATTCTAGTAGGAGTCCGTCTTCTACTCTTCTTCCTTCCTTGCATGAGTACCCAGGGTGTATGCCCGACAAGCCCCCGAGCACGTTGGAGTCGAGAGTAGTAGTTTGAGTAGTCTTGAAGCCTCTTCGAGTAGTTCTTGAGCGTCCTCGAGTACTGCTTGGAGAAGTCTTCAATAGTACTTGAACTGCCACGAGGCTGGAAGGTGGTCCAGCTCATCAGTCTTGAAGTCGAGATTATATGGAAGTGCGGTTGCAAAATCGCACTCCATATGGAGTAGCCCTCGAGCCTTAGGTTGAGTTGCGGACTCTAGGGCCGAGGGTCAATCTTGATTCCAAATCTTCCGTCTTGAAAAATTTGAATGATGGGTGTAGCATAGCACCCCGAGCCTTGAAATGATTAGGTAATCAATCCAAGGGTCTTCAGTGTTCGCGAAAGCCATCATCTGAGTACTCTTGTAGCGTTCAGCCCCCGAGCTCGTCGCCAAGAGAGCCGTAGGAGCCACGTCGAGTAGTTGTTGGTGCTGAGCCCCCGAGCTAGAGAGCTAGCAGAGACTACTCGAGTTGTTGTCGAGTAGTGATTTGGTGCGTAGCCCCCGAGTTCGGGAACTAGCCGCGCCGGTGGAGGTACGCGGAGCGAAGTCGTCGCCGGAGCTTGACCTGAAAGTAGAGATGCGTACATTATGTAGCATTTTTGTAGAAATTGAATTTAGAAATGACAAATACAAATATGAATATAGATGTAAATGGCATGTGTCATGCTCTTGTTTCGGTCGTAAGGCGTCGAGTAGTTAGCCTGATGCGGTTTAGCGCCCAGTCTCTGTGATCGCTGTTTAGCCATAGCCGCTGGAGGCGTGGAGGCATGACAGGAGAGCTGGTTTAAGCGCCCGGTCTCTGAGGAGCCTGTTTAGCCATAGCCGCTGGGGGCGTGGAGGCATGACAGGAGAGCCGAGGCTTTGCGCGAATCAAGGCGTGTGCTACTGTAGCGAGACCATTAAGAGGTAGACGAAAGTAGTCGACATGGTGACAAGAGAGAGCGCGATTGCTCGTTGTTCCGCATGGCGGAGAGCAGGATTGCGCAGTGCCTCCTCAGGGTGTAGCCGTTGTGCGCCTCCAGCACTCAGTACACGAAACGTCGTGGCAAGAGCCTCCTAATTTGGTGTACCAAGCCTGTGACAGTCAGTCAACGCTCCCCAAGGAATAGCTGGCACGGTGTAGCTCTGCTGGCAGGTAGCCGTTGAGAGGCGTACACGGAGTAGTCTTTGGCGTTGGTTCCTGTATGTGGAGAGCAAGCCAAAGAAAAAATAATTATTGAAATAAGTGACTTAGCTTGATTCATGACCGAGTGTCGACGAAGCCATGGCGGTCAGTGATGGAGCCGCGGCGGTTGGAGCTGAAGTCGACTAGTTGGAGGTGGATCCGGACTAGTTGTTGATGCCGCGGGAGCCGTCCTCGACTAGTTTTTAGGAAAGGGCATTTTAGACTTTCGGTTGCCTCCATATAACCCAAGAGGTGAGAGGATGGCAGCCAACTCTTGGAACCCTAGCTCATTTGTTTTCCTATTTTCCTTCCTATTTTCCTTAGGATTTCCATAGGACTATCTTGAGAGCTTCATGGTGAGATCTTGTGAGAGGGTTGGATCATCGGGCGGCAAGCTAGACCTTGTATGAACCTTTGTTGCATGTATAGATGATTCGGCGTGGTTCCTCAAGGTTTGGATGTGTTGTTCCCGGTTATTCTTGGTGGTCATTTTCGGAGCCCTCTCTTGGTAATTTCTTTGGGTTGTTTTCGGGACCTTTCTCTTGGGGATTTGATGGGGGAATTTGTGGGAACCCTTTGTGGTTCTTTGGCCTGTGATTCCCCTCCCAAATCCGTGAGTAAAGGGGCTCGATTTTGGGGTTTTCCGGGTTCTAGGGTTCGTGGTGCTCTTGGCAGGATTTCTTCGATTCCTCCTTTTTGGACGAGTTTTGGTGGGATTAAACTTGTCTATGGACTCCTCATGAGGTGTTCCTAATATCCCCAAAGTCTTGTTCAAGTCCGTGGAGCGATTCGGGAGATCGAGGTTTGGATTTGGGGGAGTTGACCCGTGGGTGCTGTTCATCTCGAGCTGCCCAGGCTACACCGGTCTGACCGGTGCCCTTAACCGGTCTGACCGGTGCGACCCTCGGTAGGTTTTTGCTCGGGTGAACGTCTGGGTGTGTTCGCTGTTGTTCCATGTTGTTGCTGTTTCGAGTTTTGGGTCAGTTTAGAGGTCGGTTGGCTAGTTTGGTGCCTTCGGGGCTTTCAGGCTGTGACCGGTCTAACCGATGTGTGTCACTGGTCTGACCGGTGTGGAGCCACTTAGTGAAAGTTGCCCAGTTTCACCAGCAGCGACCGGTCTGACCGGTGGTGCTCACCGGTTTGACCGGTGTTGGTCTGTAGAGTCGAGGTTTGGTGTTCCGCTGCGTTCTCGGGTTAGAAGGGTGTGTGTGTTGGTTCCTAGGTCCAGTGGCACTCCAGTGGCTACGTGGGCTTGACCAACTTGGGTAGTGAGTCGGAGACGTGTGTTGGAAGCCGTGTTCATCTTGAAGGAGTTTCCATCTCCTTCGAGAAGAATTTTTATCGGCTCCCATTCACTCCCCCCCTCTCTGGTTCGCTGTATCGGTCCTTCAAGTGGTATCAGAGCCTGTTCGGGTCTTTATTGACTCTAACCAGTCTAAGATCCAAGGATGGCGTACCAGGAACGGGGCTCGGGTCCTCCACACTTCGATGGCAAGAACTACCAGATGTGGAGTAAGCGGATGGGTGCGTTCCTCCGCGGAAAGGGTCAGATCCTTTGGGATATCACGGTGGACACATGCTATGTCCAACCGATGGACTTCCTCGCTCCAGGATCGAGGGACAGATTCGACGCCAACAATAAGGCGGTCGACTACTTATTTCGTGCTTTGTGTCAGCCTGAGTTCGATCGGGTGCACACCGAGCACTTGGCTTGTAGAATTTGGTCGGTGCTGAAGGAGGCTCATGTTGGGAATGCCCAGGTTCAGGCACGGATGTATGCGACCTACCAGAGATAGTACGAGAACTTCACTCATCTCCCCGGTGAGTCCATCGATGCCTTGTTTCAGAGGTTCATGGTGGTTGTGAACAACATGAGGGCCAATGTGGACGTGCTCCCGTACGATGATCATGATAGAGTGGTCAAGCTCTTACACTCTTTGGATCGTATGATTTGGGGCGGAAAGTTCGAGGCCATTGTGGAGTCGGAGAAGTATGACACTCTGACGGTGAACGAGTTGTTCTCGAAGCTCAAGTCGGCTGAGGTGGATAGGGGCATGACTGCCAAGCTCGAGGGTCCGACTGATTCCCATAGTCTTGCCTTCGTTGGTGGTTCGAAAGGAAATGCTAACACTAACCCATCCACCAAGATGTTCTCTTTTTCCTCTTTGATGTTTATGCCAGATGAGGAGTTCGACGTGCTTGGAGAGGACGAGCTGGCGCTCGTGACGAGACGGTTCGAGAGGCTGCACGAGAACCGAGTGAACATGAGGAGGAACACGAGGACATGCTTCCAGTGCGGCAAGCCAGGACACTTCGTCGCTGACTGCCCGGAGAAGGTCGAGAATAAGGACGGCTACAAGCACAAGTCGAGGATGGATGGCAAGTACCGGTCGAGGCGCGACCACAAGAGCAAGCACAAGAACAAGTACAAGGACAAGCGACGATCGAGGAAGAAGGAGAGCCGAGGCAAGGCCCGAGCGATGGTTGGAGCGAGCGACGTCGACTCCAGTTCCGTGTACTCCACCTCGAGCTTGAGCAGCAGTGAAGATGAAGGTGATCATCGCAAGAAGAAGAAGTCGTAACCTGAGCGAGCTGAGCTGCTTCGCGAGATACGACTTCTGCACCATGGCGCTGAGCTCCGGCAGCAAGAAGAGCACACAAAGCGACTTGGACTCTGATTCCGACGACGCGGTGCGTGATGAACTTCCCTTCTTGCGCCAGGAGAATGAGAGGCTTGGCTCTTCGCTTGATAACCGTGATGACATGCTTAGAGAGGCTAAGAAAATGAGAAAAGAGCTTAGGGCTTCACTCGAGGATGCAAGGACTAGAGTGGCTGAGCTAGAGACACAGGTGCTTGATAGCAAGCTTGAGATTGATTCCCTTAAGGCTAGCCCTGTTGTTTCGGATGAGGTTGATTGTGCTGATTGCTCCATCTTTCTTGCTGATCTTGCTTTGTTTAAGGAGAAGCATGCCTCCAAGTGTGAGGAACTAGATGTGCTTAGGGTTGAAGTGGCTGAGCTTAAGTCTAGACCTGCTTTGCTAGGTGCTTGCACTTCTTGCCCTGTTTTGCATGCTAAGATTGATGAGATGCATGCTTACACTAGTTCTCTTGAGGCTAAGTTGAAGGAACCCATGCCTACATCATGTTCTACCTGTGAAATGCATGCTTTGAAAAAATTGGAACTTGCACATTATGTTGATCGTTTGCAGGATGAGAATGATGAGCTGAGGAAATTGATGGGTTGGTTGTCTGGTCATGAGCCTCAGTTGAGGATGATGATCGAGGCATTTAAGAAGCAGGATGGTGAGGGACTTGGGGCAAACAAGGCTGGTGAGGGAAGTGGATAGAATATCCCGGAGCCACCAAAAACCAACCACAAAAATGATTTCCCCCCAAAACCTAACCATCTTAGGAACCGACTAGACACAACCCCAGCTCCACCCGTGTTTCCTGCACCCACAAATGATCTACAAAAGCCTATCAAGTTTGTGAGCACTTCGGGGAAAGTGTTCTTTGGGAAAGAAAGTGAGAAGGCTAATGAGGGGAAACCGGTGGAGGAATTGAGTGGAGAGAAACCTAGTGAGCAGCGACATCCCAATCCTAAGCCTAAGCTTGTGAGGTTCCATTGTGGCTATTGTGGGAGAGATGGCCATAAGGATGAGTTTTGCTTCAAGAGGAAGCGAGAGGAGAGGATAGCAAAGGAGTGGGCTAACAAGGACAAGTACCACCCTTCAGATGGTGTACTTGAGCCTCGTGTGCAGATGCCCAGGGCCAAGGCGAGTGTGAGGACAGTTCGGGCTTGGGGAGAGCGGAAAGCTGTTGGAGGTGCTGCTGTCAAGGTCACACCGGTCAGACCGGTGTGGAGCACCGGTCAGACCGGTTGTTGACGGATAAAAGACGTATCCCTCTACGATCCGCAAGCGTACGGACCCCACACCTTTTTCACCACGGGATTCCCAAGGTTCTTGTCAATCCGCGGAGCAAGGGGATTACAAGCGTTCGATCAACAACGACACACTAGCTACTAAAACCCTAACTACTATTATACTAGAAAACACTTAACTACACTAGAGAGAATGATAAACGATCAAGAGAGAAGACACTCACCCACGGGTCTACGATACTAGAGCATGCAATCGCTTAATGACATGAAAAACCAATCTAATCTATCGGGGATGTGACCACGGTTTCGCCCTTTCCCTCCTCTCGTACTGTCACTACGCGAAGGTATTCATGACTAGACCTTTGATGGCCACGGCGTATTGAATGGATCCAAGGAAGCATTGGAGCTCTACTCCCTTTACGGCATGGTAGCTAACCTTTAAGCATTAAAGTATATTCAACACAAGATGATAGATAGATAATCCGACAAAGTGCGATTACATCTCAATATCGATTACAACCCATGGACGAATGAGAAGATTACCCCATCAAGGTGCTGATCATGGCACCGTTGATCATGGTTTCCCTTCCGCCGATGTCTTCCTCCTTCTCCACGAGAGGGTGCTTCCTTCGAGGTGGTTGATCTCCAGCCGGAGATCCTCCTCCTCTCTCTCTAGCTTGTAGATGGCCTTCTGGTGCGAATAACTCCTCCTCCCTGTGTTGGCGGCGCGTCGGGGGTTTTAGGGTCGAAGATCCTTCGAGGGCAAGGAAGACGGGACCGAACCGGTGCCCGAAGTGGGCTGGGCCGGCCCGCCGGGCCGGCCGGCCCGTGCCCGGTTCGGCCCGGTTCGGTCGCCCTTTTGCTCCGTGGGTCCTCGTGCACTTATCTACTTTGCCCCCTCCACGTGGATGATTTTGACGCTGTTATCCTCGCGATCAAGATGGAGGCTCTCTTTGCATGAAGTTTGATCTTTTACGCTTCAATCCCCGGGGTGTTCCTTGTAGCACTTCGGTCCTCACCACCATTGGAAGTAATTTCAGCGAGCTCATGAACACGAACAAGACTCCATGAATGCTCCTTTGAACTTATTGAGAATCCGTCCTTTATGTCCATGATTTCCTACATAAACACAACACTTCCAAATGCATGCACAAAGATGAACTTGTTATATGATTAGTGTGCCTAGTGGCGGGTTAGTTCAATAATCAAATCCAAACCAAAGTGTAATGAACATGCTAGGTGCACCAAAATACACCGTCAACATCTCCCCCACACTTAGCTCTTGCTCGTCCTCGAGCAAGTACTCGTAAAAGAACTTCGTCCAAGGTGTGTAATCGTGTACCACTTATCCTTCTTCACAAGTTAGTCAATCCCTTCATCTTTAATACATAAACACAAAGTAATGATAATCAATCATAAACATGGGCGTTTAGAATTTTTACCACGTCAAAATTTACCCCACAACTCAAACTCTTCACCCGAAGCTTTCAATTTCAGCCATACTTACTTCTTTGCTTCCATTGGAGGGTTTTTATGTTTTTCAAAACAAAAATTCCTGCAACAAGTATTAGACAAAAACCTTTCTCCAAGCTCTCTCAAGTCACTCATATGAAGTGGCTATCCTAACCAAATTTTATAAAACTCTCACCTCCCATTAATCTCTCATATATCATGTAAAGTGGAGCTATAGGTAGGGCTAGCGCAATCAACACAAGTATTGTCAAACTAAGAACTTCCTCTAATGGTTGTCTACCTTTCAAAGCCAATGATCATGAGAATTAACCATATGTAGGGATATCAAGGATGAGAAGATTTAGAATGGTGGACATGTGCAAGGGCAAAAGAAAATTGTGACTTCAAGGCACCAATGATGTCCTCGTTGTCGGATTGCACATGGTTGGAAATAGAGTAAAAGTTTCGTCTCACAATCAACGTGACATCCTTCCTTACACTTTATTATTTTTCTTTTCTTTCACTTAATCCATCCCTCTCATATCTTCATTGCTAACTCATCTTTCTCTCCCTTATTTTTTTTTCTTTCATTCACATATGATTTTTCTTTCTTTCTTTTCCATACACATACTTTTTCTCTTTATTTTTTCTCTCTCTTGACAACTTTTCAAAGCTTTCAATTCTCCCTTTTCTCGCATGCATACAATCTGAATTTTTTTAAATAAATCATGCTAGAGACGAGATGAAACTTTGAAAATAGGTTGTGTTCAAGGAATACGATGTACAAAAGAGATGTATAGGGTTAGGTATGGAATCCAGTGATATACATGACTTTCGTTGCGAAAGTCATGAACTGAATATATGACGAGGCTAGCAACAAAAGATAAGCACAAGGACATGATCATTGCTCGAAATTAAAACTCACCAAGAGAGAAGGGTCCTAGCCTAACTCATCGTGCTAATCACACTTATGGTGGAGCGAAAAAAAAAATAAACTTGGCTTTGGATAGGAATTTTTTTCTTACTCTCAACTTGGAAAAAGAGGTTTTGCTAACCTTTATTACAAGAGTTTTAATATAATTTTCAGAACTGAAATCCTCCAATTTTTAGCATCGAAAATAGCACAACTAGCATGTGAAGCTCAAGATCGAAGTGCGGTATGGGTACTTTAAGTAGTAGCGATTCCACTAAGCACCACGGTAAACGATTTTCAAACCACATACTTGTGTTCATATATCAAGAATCGAGGATTAAACAAACAAGTAAATAAAGATAAACAATACATAAAACACAAAGATATATATATATATAAGACTCTTTTTATTTGGTTTTCTTGACTCAACACTAATTTAAGACACTTGCAGAAAATTTTAAAACAGACTAAAAAAAACTAAAGACTCATTAAAACACTAAGACTCACACACGAAGATTAAACCGAACCTAAACTTGAAGTTCAAAAGCTAAGGCTAGCGAGCTAGCTCTCCCCCACACTTAAAACATACGACGTCCTCGTCGTATCTTACAAAAACCAAAGGGGAAAACTAGATCTAGTGGTACTTCGAGCAAGCTTTGCACCACTTGCCTCTCATGTTTCCAACCATGCCGAAAAGTTTGCGCACGTTACGGTTAAGGAACTTGTAGTCATCTTCAACTACGCGCTCCAAGTCCTCCATACGCTGCTTCATCGCTTCCATGGTTTGAAGACATTCGTCGGCCGACGCGTAGAGAGCCGCGATGGATTGACGGCAAACTCGACGAGACACCGGATGCAATCCGAAGGGGTCATCGTCGCCATAATCTCCACCGTTGTCACCACCGTCGTCGCCACCTCCATTGTTGTCGCCTTCGCCACCGCCGTTGCCGTCGCCATTGGGGCCCTCGGGAGTCCTTTCATAGGGCCGCTCGCCCCAATCGTCATCGTCTCTACCGGCGGCCGCCCACGAGCTCGGGCTACGATCGTCGGAGTAGTCGCTATCCCCATAATCCTTAGGCTCCGGCGACACCTCCTTGTAATCTTTGCGCTTGATGCCTTGGAGGCCTCGCCGACCTTCGAACGGGTGTAGGGACCTTCTCTCCTTTGACGGGGTTGCGAGATGCAAGAGCTCCTGGTCGGGACACGTCCTCCGCAATGGATACGTGCGGTCCTCTTGACGGGTAGCTTGACCTCGCATCGCATCGCCTCCTCCATCGATGGCTTCTTGGCTTCTACCTTCAACTCTAAGCTTTTTGGAGGCTCAATGGCTGCTACAAGGGTGCAACACATTGCTTGAAAGGTTTGATTCTCGAGCTCCCAATTCGGCCAAATATATAGTCCCGAGAGAAAAGCCCCGGGAACCTTATTTTCCTTTTTTACACTTCCCTTAAAATTTTCCGACCAAACAAGGAAGTCAAAAAGGAGCAATTCGGGCGAAATTCGGGGACATCGGGCGTCGGGCCACCCCCGGGCCGATCCGACCGGGGCCGGCCGGCCCACCCCCGCCTCGGGGGCCGGGCCGGTCCGGTTTTTTGCACACCGCCCTATTTTTTCGTCCTCGCACATGAGAAAAAGTTGGCCCGGTTAATCTTCGCGAAAAACTCCGGAAAGCTAAAAGAAAAATTATTTACGAGAAGTTGGTGCCTTGTTTTTCGTCCTAGGCGGGACGTTCGGGCTCTTCCTCCATGGTAAAGACGTCAACATGATGAATGGGCACGACGTCGGGTTCGTAGTAAACCTTAAGCCGCTGTCCATTCACCACAAATTGATCGCCGTTTATATCCATAATGGTTACCGCTCCGTTGGAGAACACCGAATGCACAACATAAGGTCCGTCCCACTTGCTTTGCAATTTCCCCTTTCCGAAGGTTTTAAACCTCGAATTGTAGAGGAGGACCTTATCTCCTTCTTTAAATTTTTTTTTCAATCTTTTATCATACCACCTTTTGATTCTCTCCTTGTATATGCTTGCGTTTTCATAAGCTTTCAACCTCAACTCCTCTAGCTCGCTTATTTGAATTCTCCGTTTCACCACCGCGGCATCGAGATCAAGGTTCATCTCTTTAATCGCCCAATAGGCTTTATGTTCTAACTCAACCGGAAGGTGGCAAGCTTTTCCATAGACGAATTGATAAGGGGTCATACCTATCGGTGTTTTAAACGCCGTTCGATAAGCCCATAAAGCTCCGTCTAATTTCTTTGACCAATCCTTGCCTCCCTTCTCTATGGTTAAGTATGCTTTTTAATTGCCTATTTGACGTCTCCGCTTGTCTGTTGGTTTGTGGGTGATAGGCCGTGGAGACCCTATGCTCAATTCCCAACTTGGACAAGCACTTTTTGAAGTTCTTCCCGGTGAAATGAGTTCCTCCATCACTTATCAAGATTATCGGTGTACCGAAACGGGGAAAAATCACGTTCTTGATCATAGTGATGGACTCCTCCGTGGAAGCTTTACGACATGGTATAGCCTCTACCCACTTGGATACATAATCGACCATAACAAGTATATACTCGAAACCAAACGAGTTTTTAAAAGGCCCCATGAAGTCTATGCCCCATACATCGAATATGTCGATTTGCAAGTTGTATTTCAAAGGCATAGAATTTCTTTGAGAGATGTTTCCGGTTCTTTGGCATTCGAGGCATGACGCAACATATCTTTTAGTATCTTCATGCATCTCCGGCCAATAGAATCCGCTCGACCATACTTTGGCTTCGGTTCGAAAATGGCTATAGTGCCCACCGTACTCCGCCGAGTGGCACTTCCTTAGAATCTCAAGCCTCTCTTCTCTTGGCACACATCTTCTCATTACTCCATCATTGCCAAGCTTGAAGAGGTATGGTGCATCCCAAAAATACTTCTTACTTTCGAAATTATCTTCCTTTGAGTGTTTTTGTCTAGATGATCGAGGGGCATCTTTCGAATTGCTCGAATGATGTCAATCATCCAAGTATCTTTATCAAGCACTCTATAGAGGTGGTCATCTCTCATCTTATCTTCTATGGGCTCTTTATCATCTTGCCCACGATTCATCCTAGACAAATGATCGGCCACAACATTTTCCACCCCCCTTTTTATCACGAATTTCAACATCGAACTCTTGGAGAAGAAGGATCCAACGAATCAAACGTGGTTTAGCTTCCTTCTTAGCCAAGAGATACTTTATGGCTGCGTGATCGGTGTAAACAATGACTTTCGAGTTCACGATGTAAGATCTGAATTTTTCGAAAGCCAATACCACTGCTAGCAACTCTTTTTCCGTAGTAGCGTAATTTAATTGTGCCCCACTAAGAGTTTTGCTAGCGTAGTAAACGGCGTGAACTCGGCCTTCCTTTCTTTGTCCCAAGACCGCGCCTACGGCGTAGTCACTTGCGTCACACATGATCTCAAAAGGTTGGCTCCAATCCGGAGGTTGGATGATGGGAGCACTCACCAACGCATTTTTCAAGGTCCGAATGCCGCTAGACACTTCTCATCAAAGTCGAAAGCCACATCCTTTTGAAGAAGGTGTGTTAAAGGCTTAGTGATCTTCGAGAAGTCCTTTATAAATCTTCTATAGAATCCGGCATGGCCTAGAAAGCTCCTTAAGGACTTAACATCCGTAGGAGGTGGGAGTTGCTCAACCGTCTCTACCTTAGCCTTGTCCACTTCAATTCCTCTCTCGGATATAACATGTCCGAGCACTATGCCTTGCTTAACCATGAAGTGGCACTTTTCCCAATTTAAAACCAAATCTACCTCCGCACACCTTGTAAGGACCTTTTCTAAGTTTGCTAAGCAATCCATGAACGTCTTCCCGTAAACGGAAAAATCATCCATAAACACTTCAACAATTTCTTCGATGAATTCCGAGAAAACGGCCATCATGCAACGTTGAAAAGAGGTCGGAGCGTTGCATAGGCCGAAGGGCATCCTCCTATATGCAAACATTCCGTAAGGACACGTAAATGTTGTCTTATGTTGATCTTCCGGGTGAATGGGAATTTGCATGAACCCCGAGTATCCATCGAGAAAGCAAAAATAAGCGTGGTTTGCTAACCTCTCGAGCATCTCGTCTATGAACGGTAGGGGGAAGTGATCTTTCTTCGTCGCTTTGTTAAGCTTACGGTAATCAATACACATCCGCCACCCGGTCACGGTTCTTTGCGGTATCAATTCGTTCTTCTCATTCTTCACCACGGTCAAACCTCCTTTCTTCGGTACACAATGTACCGGGCTCACCCATTCGCTATGTGGAATCGGGTAGATGATTCCGGCATCAAGTAACTTGATAACCTCTTTCTTTACTACCTCTCGCATGGCATGGGTTAGCCTCCTTTGATGGTCCACTATAGGCTTACATTGGTCTTCCATTGGTATACGATGAGTGCAAAAGGCTGGGCTAATACCTTTGAGATCGTTAATTGAATATCCAATCACCTTCCTATGTTTTTTTAATAAAATCAGCAACGCTTCATTTTCTTCGGGGCTCAACTCGTCGCTCACAATGACTGGATAGGTTTTGTCTGGCCCCAAAAATTCATATTTTAATCCCTTGGGCAAAGGTTTAAGGTCTACTTCGGGCACTTGTGGCTCCTCGGGTTTGATTTCTCCTATGTCTTCGAACTTCTCTTCCTCCACACTACCATCATGCGGCTCTAAGCCTTTTGTTGCTTCCTCTAGTTCTTCATCTTGTCGATTACTAATTTGATTTTCCATCGCTCTTTGCAGCGGGTCTCTAAGGGTTTCAACAAAACAAAGACTATCTATCTCTTCTATTTCTTCATCTTCGGGAGGAAAAGAAGTAAGGTGTTTAGAAGCACGAAGAAAGTTATATGTGTACTTTGTTCCATTAAGGTTCATTGTTACTTTGCCTTCTCCGGCATCTAACACGGCATCAACCAACTTAAGAAAAGGCCTACCTAAGATTATATGATCAGAATCACTATGGTAAGCATCAATAACAAAGAAATCGATTGGTATGTAGTTTCTAGAGATTTTTACTTTCATGTTGCAAGCAATACCTAGAGGTTTGATAGTTCTACCATCTCCCATAATTAATTTCGTTGATGTTGGAGCTAAGTCTAGGTTGTGGTATTGAACTTTATCGTAAATTTTAGAAGATAGAACACTTACTTGGGCTCCGATGTCGCATAAAGCTTTGCATTGAACTCCGTTGATCTCGCAACTCAAGTGCGGCGTCATCTTCTCTTCTTCTTCGGATCCGATCGAATAAATTTCAGCAAGGCGAGCGTATGGTGATGCTTCGGGCTTGATCCCCATGATCCTCTTCACCTCGGCAATATGTTCCGGATCCACCACATCATCTCCAAAGAGCTTTTCAAAAATCTCACCGGTGGTTTCGAGGTCGTATGAATTTTCAGCTTTCCTCTCCGGTGGGAAATCGACTTCCAATGCTCTTGCCATTCCCTTTTGATTAGGGAACGGTCTTCTCTTGTCGAATACTTCTCCGTAATCAATAGGAACCCAATCCATTGGCTCGAACTCCCTTAGTGGCTTCGCGCTTGACATGCTTCTCTTGTTCGTCTTATTTGGTGCGGCGAAGTCGACGTTTGGTGTAGTTCTTGACTTAATGTGTTCTTGTTCAAGCTTTTCCATGATTGGCTCCTCTTTTGTGACTTCGGGGTTGCCTCTTTAGAAAAATCAGCAAGCTTTTTCTTCCTTGAATTGAATTCCGGCTCTTCCGCAAGTCTTGTTTCCCAATCTCTTCGCATGGCAGCCGCTTTGCTAACTTTTTGTAGAAGTTGGGCGGCTTCCGTGAGTGTTTTCTCCATGAGATCCCCACCGCACACATTTCGACGTGTCGCATGCAACTAGGGGTTAGGGAAAAGAAAAATGTATGCAAGAGTACGTCACCGGTGAAGCCGAGTTTTGGTCCTTGTTCGATTAATTCGTTAAACCTATCCCAGGCTTGGTCTATCCCTTCCTCTTCTCCTTGCATAAAATTGATCACTTGCCTCCTTAGATGTTGAACCTTGCTCATTGGAAAGAACTTCTCGCAAAACTTCTTTGTCAACTTGTTCCAATTGCCTTCAACTTCAAAGGACGCAACCGAGTACCATGTCTTTGCTTTGCCGGCAAGTGAGTAGGGAAAGAGATTCCATTTGAACCATTCATCGGGAACTCCTTCTTGACGCACCGTGTTGCATATTGTCGTGAAATCCCTTATGTGTCTATATGGGTCCTCCGTAACCATCCCTTCAAATGGGTTTTCCGCCACCATCTTCATGATCTTGGATTTAATTTCATACTTGGTCGCTTCGAGCTTCGAATCCGACTCTTGTACTTTTATGTCTTCACATCGAGGGCTAGCGTAATCCCTTAATGATTTCTCCGGTTCTTCCACGGGTTGATTAACGAACTCCATCTAGACAAGAAGATAAAAACAAAAACAAAAAAAGAAACAAGTGTTTTTCTGATAATATATGTTAGATATAGCGAATAAAAGATAAACTAAAATATAAAACTAAGTTAGATGCAAATCAAACGATGTAAACTAACTTGCTCCCCGGCAACGGCGCCGAAAAAAGGGGCTTGTTGACGGATAAAAGACGTATCCCTCTACGATCCGCAAGCGTACGGACCCCACACCTTTTTCACCACGGGATTCCCAAGGTTCTTGTCAATCCGCGGAGCAAGGGGATTACAAGCGTTCGATCAACAACGACACACTAGCTACTAAAACCCTAACTACTATTATACTAGAAAACACTTAACTACACTAGAGAGAATGATAAACGATCAAGAGAGAAGACACTCGCCCACGGGTCTACGATATTAGAGCATGCAATCGCTTAAAGACATGAAAAACCAATCTAATCTATCGGGGATGTGACCACGGTTTCGCCCTTTCCCTCCTCTCGTACTGTCACTACGCGAAGGTATTCATGACTAGACCTTTGATGGCCACGGCGTATTGAATGGATCCAAGGAAGCATTGGAGCTCTACTCCCTTTACGGCATGGTAGCTAACCTTTAAGCATTAAAGTATATTCAACACAAGATGATAGATAGATAATCCGACAAAGTGCGATTACATCTCAATATCGATTACAACCCATGGACGAATGAGAAGATTACCCCATCAAGGTGCTGATCATGGCACCGTTGATCATGGTTTCCCTTCGGTCGATGTCTTCCTCCTTCTCCACGAGAGGGTGCTTCCTTCGAGGTGGTTGATCTCCAGCCGGAGATCCTCCTCCTCTCTCTCTAGCTTGTAGATGGCCTTCTGGTGCGAATAACTCCTCCTCCCTGTGTTGGCGGCGCGTCGGGGGTTTTAGGGTCGAAGATTTTTCGAGGGCAAGGAAGACGGGACCGAACCGGTGCCCGAAGTGGGCTGGGCCGGCCCGCCCGGGCCGGCCGGCCCAGCCTAGTTTCGGCCGGTTCGGTCGCCCTTTTTGCTCCGTGGGTCCTCGTGCACTTATCTACTTTGCCCCCTCCACTTGGATGATTTTGACGCCGTTATCCTCGCGATCAAGATGGAGGCTCTCTTTGCATGAAGTTTGATCTTTTACGCTTCAATCCCCGGGGGTGTTCCTTGTAGCACTTCGGTCCTCACCACCATTGGAAGTAATTTCAGCGAGCTCATGAACACGAACAAGACTCCATGAATGCTCCTTTGAACTTATTGCGAATCCGTCCTTTATGTCCATGATTTCCTACATAAACACAACACTTCCAAATGCATGCACAAAGATGAACTTGTTATATGATTAGTGTGCCTAGTGGCGGGTTAGTTCAATAATCAAATCTAAACCAAAGTGTAATGAACATTCTAGGTGCACCAAAATACACCGTCAACACCAGTGCAGGCTTGGATAGGCAGCGTTTTGGGTTTCGTGCTCGTACAGGTGCGAGGGTTGTTTCTGGAGGTCGTGGTTCTGGTGGTTGGGCTGGAGAGTTTGCAGGTGGTCAGGTTGCTAGGCGTTCTCCCCCTCTAGTTCAATACGGGGATGGGAGGAGTCGTAGCTTTGAGAAGGAGAGGAGGGACGTTCCACGGGCTTTCTTTCGTGGTTTTGGTCCTCCTCCAGGAAGAGAGGGGTGGTTCCCTCAGGGTGGTTACCGTGGTGGTGTTCGTGGATGTAGCTTTGGTAGGAGAGATGCTTTGGTTTGTGCTAACCCAACTTTCGAGCAAATGGCTCGGCACTGGTTTTGCTCCTTTGGTACTAACCCAAGTGCTGAGTCGTTTGTTCGCTCACGTGCTCATTTTTGAATTTCAGGTGGGAGACATGAAGAACATTTGGTTGATTGACTCCGGTTGCTCGAGGCATATGACCGGAGACAGGGGGTGGTTCTCAAGTCTCGTCCCGGTGGTGACAAGGAGGTACATCACTTTTGGGGACAATGGGCGTGGGCGTGTGCTTTCAGAAGGTGAGATCAAAGTGAGTGACAAGATCACTCTGAGGCGTGTTGCTCTTGTTCAATCGCTGGGGTACAATTTGCTTTCTATGTCCCAGTTGTTGGATGAGGGCTTTGAGGTGTTGTTTCGGCCAGGTGGTTCTCGGATTTTGGACTCTCAAGGGGACCTTGTCTGTATGGTCGTTCCCGAGGGTCAGGTGTTTCGTGCTGATTTTTCTCAGTCTTCGGGTGTGGAGCGTTGTTTCTTGGCTGGTTCATTGAGTGAGTTGGGGAAGTGGCATAGAAAGTTGGGTCACTTGAGCTTTGACCTTTTGTCTCGCTTGAGTAAACTCAATTTGGTCCGAGGATTGCCACGGTTGAGGCTTGAGAAAGAGTTGGTTTGTGCGCCATGTAGGCATGCCAAGATGCTAGCCTCTTCTCACCCGCCTCTCACCGATGTGATGACTGAGCGTCCATGCGAGCTGCTCCATATGGACCTTGTTGGCCCAGCTCGTGTGTGATCTGCGGGTGGGAAGTGGTATGTCCTTGTTGTGGTGGACAACTATTCTCGGTATGCGTGGTGTTCTTTCTTGACCATAAGGGGGAGACATTTGGTTTTCTTCGAGATCTAGTCTTGAAGTTGAGGAACGAGAGGCACGGAGATGCCATATGAGCTATCCGCAGTGATAATGGCTCGGAATTCCGAAACTCTCATTTCGAAACCTTTTGCCATGACTTGGGTCTTGAGCACCAGTTTTTGAGTCAGTATACGCCTCCACAGAATGGTGTTGTGGAAAGGAAGAACAAGACCTTGTGCGAGATGGCTCAGACGATGCTTGATGAGCATAGGACTCCGAGGAGGTATTGGGCTGAGGTGGTGAATATCGCGTGCTATGTGTCAAACAGGATTTACCTCAGAGTGCACAAGAAGAAGACATGCTATGAGTTGATGCATGGTCGCACACCCAAGGTGAGTCACTTCCATGTCTTTGGTTGCAAGTGTTTCATTCTGAAGAGAGGCAGGAAGTTGGATAAGTTTGAGGCTAGGTCTGTCCATGGTATTTTCTTTGGTTATGCATCTCACTCTAGAGCATATCGTGTGCTCAATCTTGAAACTAACCAAATCGTGGAGACTTGTGAGGTAACCTTCGACGAGATAGAGCCACGTAGTCAGCTTGTCTTTGAGTGTGCAGGTGATGATGAGCTTGGCGAGGAGATCTTTCAGGAGGAGGAGCATGAACATGGAGATGATGAAGATGGCGGTGCGATGCCCCCGGCTGAACTACCCACTACTTCGACTACGGTGATGGATGGACCCTCTACTACACCTACGATGACAAATAAAGAACGAGGAGAAGCTGATGTTGAGGGGGAGGTAGCATCGAGGCGAGAACCTCCCCGGTGAGTACAAGTGGATCACCCAGCTTCGAGGATCATCGGTGACATGAATGAACGCACTACACGGTCAAGGTTTCAAAACAATTCTCATTTCGCTCATGCTGCATTTGTTGCTACTTTTGAGCCCAAAGACATTGGACACACACTGTCTGATCACAATTGGGTTAATTCGATGCATGAGGAGTTGGAGAACTTTGAGAGGAATCAGGTGTGGGAGTTGGTTGTCCCTCCCCCAAGGTGTAAGCCGATTGGTACAAAGTGGGTGTGGAAGAACAAAGAGGGAGAGAAAGGTGAGGTTGTGAGGAACAAGTCGAGGCTTGTTGCTCAGGGGTTCAGTCAGAAGGAGGGGATTGACTACGAGGAGACCTTTGCTCCCGTAGCCCATTCGGAGGCGATAAGGATCCTTCTAGCCTTTTCCGTAGCTAAAGGGTTCAAGTTGCACCAAATGGATGTGAAGAGTGCTTTTCTGAATGGTGTGTTGGAGGAAGAAGTGTATCTGAGGCAGCCTCCGGTGTTTGAGAGTGAGAAGTACCCCCACCGGGTGTACAAGTTGAGGAAGGCGCTGTATGGGTTGAAGCAGGCGCCTAGAGCTTGATAAGGCAGGTTGAGGGGGTTCTTGTTTGAGAGAGGTTTTGAGATGGGGAAGGTCGATCAGACCTTGTTTTTGCTGAGGCAGGGCAGAGATATCCTGATTGTGCAGGTGTACATGGATGATATTGTCTTTGGTGGCTCGTCTAACTCTCTTGTTGCAAGGTTTGCAGATGATACGAGCAGGGAATTTGAGATGAGCATGATGGGCGAGTTGCAGTTCTTCCTCGGGCTACAAATCAAACAATCAAAGGAAGGAACATTTGTGCACCAGGCTAAGTACACCAATGACATTGTGCGGAAGTTCAAGATGGAGGACTCCAAGGCTATGACGACGCCGATGAGTACGACTACAGCTCTTGATGCGGATGAGGAAGGTGAACATGTGGACCAGAAGGAGTACCGAAGCATGATCGGGTCACTCCTCTACTTGACGGCGACGAGGCCGGACATACAGTTCTCGGTGTGTCTGTGCGCTCGTTTCCAAGCGTCTCCGAGGACTTCGCATCAGCAAGCGGTGAAGCGAATTTTCAGGTACTTGCGTCACACTCCCGACTTCGGCCTTTGGTATTCTGCGTCCTCTTCTTTGGCGCTTCATGGTTTTTCAGAAGCAGATTTTGCCGGGTGTCGGTTGGATAGGAAGTCCACTTCTGGGACTTGCCAGTTTTTGGGTTCTTTTTTGGTGTCTTGGTCTTCCCGCAAAAAATCGAGTGTTGCTCAATCCACTACCGAGGCCGAGTATGTTGCCGCTGCTAGTTGTTGCTCTCAGTTCCTTTGGATTTCATACACCATGAGTGACTTTGGTGAGGAGTATACCCATGTCCCACTTCAATGTGATAGCACCAGTGCCATAAGCGTTGCAAAGAACCCAGTGCTCCATTCCAAAACCAAGCACATAGAAGTGAGGTATCATTTTCTGAGAGACAGCGTCGAGAAAGGAAAGATAGCTTTGATATCCATGTACCCACACATGACCAACTAGCCGATATTTTCACCAAACCCCTAGATCAAGCAACTTTCACTCGTTTGCGGGGGGAACTTGGTGTGTGTTTGATTTCTTGAGTTGGGTGTGTGGGAGCTCTCTTTGTAGCATATGTATATCTTTCCTTTGTGCATTTCTTGCCTTTGGCATGGCATATGTAGCATGTTGTATAGGCATCCTTGTATCTTAGATTGCATGCATTTTGTATCATATGCATTGGTTAGGAAAAGCTTCTCTCATATACATTGTTCACCATGGAATGAGATATATGTCTTTGTGAGCTTGTTTGGTATGCTATGGTTAGTTTGGCTTAGCTCTTGATGATCTTGATGAATAATCCATGGTTGATAGCTATGTTTTTTTGAAAATGTCACATGTATGCTCTCTCATGTGTAAATGCCTTTATATGATCTTGACATGTTTTAGTGGCTTTGCTATGCTTAATTTGTGGTTGGATAGTTAGTTTATTGATCATATGGGGCCAAAGGCTCATTTGCCATCATGAATGTTTAGCCCTCTTGCCTTATCTTGTGGAGGGGCATAAGTTCCTTTTTGTCGCAAAGACATTTCATATACCATTTACAAATCTGAAAATGAAATGAAAAATGCTTGGAAAACATGCTCCCATGTCATATGTGCTGCATTTAATTTGCTTTGGGCGCTAAACCGTTGCATGATGCCTACCAATGAGAAGTCTCATACATAGAAGTAGGCGCATGGCTCGGTGGCTTTGACATGACATGAGGTGCTTGTGGGTGTTTGTGATGGTCTTATGATTAGCATGGCTGTCCTAGCATGAAGTTTGTGTGGCTTTGCCATTTTGATATGCTTTGATCTTGTTTAGGACTTTGCTCATGAGAGGCAAGTTTTTCGCAAAATTTCCCAAATCCATCTTAGCTTCGTCCAATGGTTGTGAAACTTGGTGATCATGTAGTTGAGATCGATACGAAGCCGTAGAGTACCTAACTTGCTCATTTGGACATGTGTAGCATTCTTTGTTGAATTTTGTCTACTTGAGAAGCTCTAGGTTGAAAGTTTTGCATTTTTGGCTTGATTCATGCATTGCCAACAAGGGGGAGAAGTTTGAGCTTGAAATGGCTTGCTGGACGCATTTAGAAGGTTTTCAGGTGGTTTTGAGCCATTTCTGGGCTCTGTTGTGCACCGGTCTGACCGGTCGGGGTCACTAGTCTGACCGGTGTGAGTGCTGGTCTTGTGCACATGTTAGGCACCGGTCTGACCGGTGGTGATGACCGGTCTGACCGGTGTGAGCTGAAGTTGCTGCAGCTGCCCTGTTTTCAGCTGGTTTGCATGCATTTGTCCACGGGGAGGTGCATTGGTTCAGGGGGAGCTTGCATGTGTGCAGGGGGAGCTCTTTGTGGTTTTTGGAGCTTTGCTTTGGTGGTTTGCGCTCTTTGTTTTGAGCTTTGTTTTGTCTCGGATGTGTCGAGCCATTGCTCTTGCCTAAGGGGTCAGAGACTTGTCTTCTTCAAGTGATCTTGCTCTTTGCCTTTGTTTGGCTTTCGATCGCTTGTTGGAGTTTCTTTTTGTTCGTTTCTTTTCTTTTTCTTTTCTCTCTTGTTACTTTCGTGTGGGTGTTGTCAATGCACTCATCAAGGGGGAGATTGAGGACCATGTGTGGTTCGAGGACCGGTGGATGGTCGCTTCCTTGTGTGATGAGTGATTGACAACGTTGTGTGGACCGATTCTTGGCTAAGTATTGCGGGTGCGGGTTGCGGCTTGACTGGTGTTGGTGCAGGTGATGAACAAGCGCGAAAGGTCGTCGCTGGTGAGGCCTCCAGGTGTGGAGAAGACAAGTAGGCTTCGTTCGAGGGACCCGGTGGCCAGCGGGGTCAAGTGTGGGCCGCATGGTGGCATGAACAGCAAGATGAAGTCATGGACGGTTTCTTGGTTGAGCCTCAAAACCAAGGTCGAGCTGGGACTACGTGGGAACCAAGTCATGAGTGGAGATTGGCGGAGGCTACACTGAGTTCGTGGGGTTTCTGGTGGTTCACCAGAAAACCACTGGGTTCCTTGGTTGTTCCACAAAGCCAAGACCGAAGAACCGAAGACGGTGCTGCAGCAGTGCCAGACTGGTCTGACCGGTGGGTCTGACCGGTCTGACCGGTGGGTGCCGGTCTGACCGGTGTGCGACAACGCAGTCCGGAGACTTCGAAGCGGAGGACACACGTCGGGATCACATGGCTTGCGTCGAGGCTACACAGGGTGCGGCCGCCGGGCATCCGTCCGATGGTGAAGATATGAAGACTTCCAAATCTGCCCTTGAGGGGCTTGTATCCCTAGTTATTAGGAAAGGGCATTTTAGACTTTCGGTTGCCTCCATATAACCCTAGAGGTGAGAGGATGGCAGCCAACTCTTGGAACCCTAGCTCATTTGTTTTCCTATTTTCTTTCCTATTTTCCTTAGGATTTCCATAGGACTAGCTTGAGAGCTTCATGGTGAGATCTTGTGAGAGGGTTGGATGATCGGGCGGCAAGCTAGACCTTGTATGAACCTTTGTTGCATGTATAGATGATTCGGCATAGTTCCTCAAGGTTTGGATGTGTTGTTCCCGGTTGTTCTTGGTGGTGATTTTCGGAGCCCTCTCTTGGTGATTTCTTTGGGTTGTTTTCGGGACCTTTCTCTTGGGGATTTGATGGGGGAAATTTGTGGGAACCCTTCGTGGTTCTTTGGGCTGTGATTCCCCTCCCAAATCCGTGAGTAAAGGGGCTCGATTTTGGGGTTTTCCGGGTTCTAGAGTTCGTGGTGCTCTTGGCGGGATTTCTTCGATTCCTCCTTTTTGGACGAGTTTTGGTGGGATTAAACTTGTCTATGGACTCCTCATGAGGTGTTCCTAATATTCCCAAAGTCTTGTTCAAGTCCGTGGAGCGATTCGGGAGATCGAGGTTTGGATTTGGGGGAGCTGACCCGCGGGTGCTGTTCATCCCGAGCTGCCCAGGCTACACCGGTCTGACCGGTGCAACCCTCGGTGGGTTTTTGCTCGGGTGAACGTCTGGGTGTGTTCGCTGTTGTTCCGTGTTGTTGCTGTTTCGAGTTTTGGGTCAGTTTGGAGGTCGGTTAGCCTGTTTGGTGCCTTGGGGGCTTTCAGGCTGTGACTGGTCTAACCGGTGTGTCTCACCGGTCTGACCGGTGTGGAGCCACTTAGTGAAAGTTGCCCAGTTTCACCAGCAGCGACCGGTCTGACTAGTGGTGCTCACCGGTCTCACAGGTGTTGGTCTGTAGACTCGAGGTTTGGTGTTCCGCTGCGTTCTCGGGTCGGAAGGGTGTGTGTGTTGGTTCCTAGGTCCAGTGGCACTCCAGTGGCTACGTGGGCTTGACCAAGTTGGGTAGTGAGTCGGAGACGTGTGTTGGAAGTCGTCTTCATCTTGAAGGAGTTTCCATCTCCTTCAAGAAGAATTTTTATCGGCTCCCATTCACTCCCCCCTCTCGGGTTCGCCGTATCGGTCCTTCAGGCTTAGCTTAGATCTGAGTGAGTGCAAGGTTGTGCCAACCTTGTGAGGTGATTCTTGAGTGAATCAAGGTGTACAAGGTTCGCCGGAAGCCTTGGGGCCTATGTGGCTCACCGGCAATCGTCATCAACCCTCCAGCTTGGTGTGGAGCGGCGAGGACACTTTGTGCGGGGGACGTGGAGACCCCCTTCCTTGGTGGAGAAGCTCCTTAGTGGAGGTGGCCTCAAGGTGACCAAGGGAGCTTGGCAAGTGCCTAAGTGGCTAGCCTTTGTGGCGAGTCAAGTGGTGCTCTTGGGAGAGACTTAGTGACCGGGAAGGAATACTCTTGTGTGAGTGCTTCAACAACGTGGACTAGGGGTGGCTTAGTGCCTACCGATACCACGGGATAAATCGCGTGTCAAGAGTTTGCTTCCTCTCATCCCCTTTACGTTTCCGCATTTACTCTATTGCAATCTTTGCTTGCCTTTACTTTCCTAGAGTAGTATCATGCTAGGATTGGCTATAGGTTGCAAACTTTGTTTTGGGATGGGAGTTTCACACTAGAAAAACCCTAGTTGCAAATCTAGATAGTATGTTCTAGTTTACTTTTGTGCAAAAAATAGTGAAGCCATAGGTTAAGGTTATAAGATTGCCTAATTCACCCCCTCCCCCTCTTAGGCTACGAGCATCCGATTCGTTTCAAGTGGTATCAGAGTCAGGACTCACTTCCTTCACAAGGATACGCCAATTCGATTGGTAAATTGTGAAAAACGGCTCATTGGAATGGTTAGGCTTCACCGCCTAGTGAGTTGCTCTATAGAGGTATGAAAGGGGTGGATACCTTAGGTTTGGCTCCACATTTCGACGGCACGGGCTATCCTCGATGGAAGGTTCTCATGGAGGCCTATCTCCAAGCAAAGGACCTTGATGTTTGGAGAGTCACCGATGAGGGCATGAGAAATGGTACTAAGAAGGAAAAGCAATTTGATGTGATTGCTAAGAGTATCATTTCGTCCTCACTAGATGTAGGCGTTTTCAATAGAGTTTTTAATTGTGAAAATGCTCATGAGCTATGGAAAACCATCAAGGAGCAAAATGAGGGTTCAAAAGAAGTTGCTAATGAATGCTACGGTTATCTCCTTGAGGAAGTCAATAGCTTTAAGCAACTTGCAAATGAAAATGTTGAATCTATGTACTCACGCCTAAATGTGCTTGTCAATGAGATCAATGCTTTATGTGTGAAGAACATCACGAACTTGAACATCAACCGCAAGATCCTTCAAAGTCTCCGGAAGACCGATTATGACTTGGTGAAGGCAATCATCTACGAGAAAAAGCTCGAAGATTTGAAGCTATCTCATATTTTAAGCAAGATCATGGCACATGAGCTTGAAATCATGCCCACGTCAAAGAAGGCACCCCAAGAAAAGCCCCAAGAACCATCCTCTCCAACTAGAATCCATGCTCTCTCAAGCCAACAAGAGAAGATGTTGAGTAGGATGGCTACTCATGGAAGCTCAAGCGAAGATGATGGTGATGATGAAAATTCCTCAAGTGATGAAGAGGTTGAATCCATGGTGGCCGAGTACGTGAAGAAGATCTTCAAGTATGCGAAGAAAGTCAACATGTACGACTGCAACATCCACTTGAGAGAAGGGCATCATCATCAACACATCAAGTTAACCAAGATCAAGCACAAGCCCAAGAAGAAGGTGGTCAAGGAAAGGAGACCAGGGCAAGAAGCAACTATCGCCGTCCATGAGTGGACAAGTGCTGGAGAATCAAGTCCTTCTAGCTCAAGTGACGAATCAAGAAAGAATTTCACCACTCGCTTCATGCAAGGTCCTTCATCATCACTACATATGTGCCTTATGGCCAAAGGTATTGAAAGCGATGTAAGTGATGACGAATCCGACACCACCTCTCTTGATGATCTTGTTGAGCTAGTCCATGAGCAAAAAGGAATGCTTAAGAAACAAGATAATGAAATTAAAGAACTAAATGCTCTCAATGATCTTAGTGCAACCCTTGCTACAAATTATGAACATTTTTTGTACAAATTCAAATTGCTTAGCAAGAAGTTTGATGAGCTAAAATCTAAGCTTGAGAGCAAAGAGATTAAAACAAGTAATTCCTTTGAGCTTGATGAATCATCTATCCCTTGTGCAATTCCAATCTCCAAGGTAGATGCTTCAACTTCTTGCATTGATTTAATTGATGAATCTTGCTCACCATCTTGCAATGATAATGTTGTTGTAGAAACATGTGATTCCCTCATAGGCAAGAAGAATGATGAGCTTAAGCAAGAAGTGAAATGGCTCCGAGAGAGGTCGGCAAGCTTGATGGGCAAACGCAAGAGCGATGAGGAACAAGTGGACATCTCTCAAGACATGAAGAGAAAAGTCCAACCTTCTCAAGATAACCATGATCCCATGGTGAAGAAGCTTGAGAAGGGTGCAACCATGACTTGCTACAAGTGTCATGGAGAAGGGCACAAGTTCTACGAATTCCCTCCACTACGTGAAAAACTGGCTTTGGTAATGGGCGTAGATCGCCTTTGGTAACGGGCAATGCACCCGTTACCGATCAAGTGTTACAAATAAGACAAGAAAGGTAATGGGTAGATGCCCGTTACTTATTAGACATATTTGTAACGGGCATTAAACAACGACCGTTACCAAAACTAGCCACCGGTCACGTGAAATGGTTGTTTTTATGGACCCACAGGGAACTTTCGTAACGGGCACCAAAGCAAAGCCCGTTACAGAAGCTCAATATCAGAAACGCCTGATGTGCACCTGCGTCTCCACTATCTTGACGAAATGAGACGCGTTTATTTCATGCGCATCTCAGCACAACTAGTATTCGTAACGGGCATCAAACAACGACCGTTACCACAACTAGTCACCGGTCACATGAAATGGCTGTTTCTCTGGGCCCACATGGAACTTTAGTAACGGGCATTAAACAGAGCCTGTTACTATTAAATTAACATCAGAGACGCATTCTGTGAACCGGCGTCTCCACTGTCTCAATGAAATGCGACACTTCTATTTCTACACGCTTCTGCTTTCTCTCTATTAAAGGAGACGCTTGCTTTCAACCTGCGTGTCCTATATCTCGATGAACGGCCAGGTCCAGGGGCCCACCGGTCAGGACTGGTAACGGGCTTTTACACTACCCGTTACATTGTGGGCATTTTTGTAACAGAATTTCTGAATGAAGCCCGTTACTTACTGATCAGTGTTTGTAACGAGCTTTAATTAACACCCGTTACAGGTACGGTGGCCATCCCTACAGTAACCAGCCCGGTTGCCGGTGGCATCATGGAACCAGCCAGGATTTGGCAGCCACCAGGGGCTTCATCCTGGAACCAGCTAAGATATGGCAGCCACCATAGCAAGGAGATCTCACAAACACATTCTCACATCACAGATATTGGAAAAGCAAGATCACATTTATAGACAAGCTAGCTAGGATCACATCAAGTTTCAAGTTCCTCTCATCAGGGCTTGTTTGGATGGAGTCATGAGAAAACAGACTGAACCAGGTAGTATCTGACCCCAACCAAGCAAGCCAAGCAGGTTTCTCAGACAACAACACCTGACTAAAGAAGACTGAATGAGTTTCAAGTTTCTGGTCACAATAAACTCACGGCGCACCACTGTAGAACTTGCCCTTTCGGTCGATGGTCTCCTTAAGAATGTACTCGCACAGCATCTCCCAGACACGCTTTACATCTTCTGTGGAAACATCTACAGGAGGTTTGAAATCCTGCAAAATACAATTATTTATGAGAATACAAGTAGAAATCATTTTCTAAAATCAGATGGATAATATGAGCAGAGACAAGGTTGAGCATTATTATCTACTTACAGCAGCTGTCTTGATGTTAGGTATGTCATCGAGTAGTCTTAACATATGGAATGCCACATGGAATCCACACAAAGAGGACCCCATGGCTGCTGAGCACACTGCATCGAGGTAACAAAATGACAAGTTAATGCAGTACCAAATAGGTAAGAAGGGACCATAAAAAACCTCGGTCTTACAGCGAGATTTGTTTTGTGCTTGAGTGTGGCTTTTGGCTTTTTTTTCTTTCCTTTTGTCACTTTGTCCTGTGCATCACCAAAGGCCCTGCATGATCAGCAATACCAATTAGAAGCACTAAGAGATTGATTTTTTGTGAACAAAAAAACTATACCAAAGGCCCTGCATGGTCAGCAATACCAATTAGAAACACTAAGAGATTGAATTTTTGTGAACAAAACCTACAAGAAACTGACCAGTTCAAAACATTTTGGAGGTCTGGGAACTTTAGCGCGGGATGTTGTTTAGCAGAATCTAGATACCAAACCTCTTTGAACTTCATACAGATGATCATTGTTACCCAGTGGCTAGTGCAGTAGGCACCCACCATGTAGTAGTTGTTCATCATTGCATTTGAGATTGCTTTGCCAACTTGCTGAGAACGTTGAGAATATTTGTTGAAGTAAACAAATCTGGATCTAAAAACCCAACACTGATCTGCTTCTCCGCTGCCTTGTCCAACATTTTCCTACAAAAAATCAAATTGTTAGCATGCATGAACTTTGCGGTCAAAATTAAAGAAATATCTTTTTAGGTTTTATAGGACTTACATTGTCTACAACCTCATGAAGGTAGCATTCAAAGAAGCCAAGATTATAAGGTTAAACACGCTACTGAATTCAATGTTTAACATTAAAGCACCACAACCACCTTTAAAGTAGTCTTGATCCACCTTTGCTGGAAAGGCAAGTTTATCTTACTGTGTTCCATGACATAAGCATGCAACTTGGCACAATTTGGTTCAGTAGCCATTACATTTGCTTCTAACAACATAGGTGCACTAAGCTTGTATTTTGGTCGGTCCTGTTCTGTCCCATTAACACAATTAAGAATCTCATCTTTAGACAGAGGTTTCCTGACCTGGTTCCCCTTCAGCAGTGGAGATTGCCTGGGCTCCTCCTGTTGCATGGGATGTTGAACTTGTTGCATCTGCTGCTTAGGAGGAGATTGCCTGCACTCCTCCTCCTGCTAGAGAGGCCGCTGTTTCGTCTGTTTCTTATCCTCATGTTGCAGCTGCTGCTTAGGCGTAGTTTGCTTGGGCTCCTCCTGCTGTTGTCGACACTCCTGCTGGAGAGGCTGCTGTTTCGTCTGTTGCTTATCCTCATGTTGCAGCTGCTGCTTAGGCGGAGTTTGCCTGGGCTCCTCCTCTGGTTGTTGTCGACACTCTTGTTGTGCAGTTTTGCTGATCTGCTGCTGCTGCTGCTGTTGAGCCTTCTCTTGCTGACACTGAGCTACAACACCTCCATTTGATGTTGTACCCCTGCTACCTATTGCGGCTTCAGGGTTGGGATGTCTCATCATGGGTGGTATAATAATCCTGTCCTTTGGCCATTGGATCCTTTGAACGATAGCCGCAGCTAGGGTTGCTACGTCACCCCCATTAATTGGTACAGGCAGAGGGTATTGACTCGTATTGGCCCACACATAAGTAGGTTGCACCACAATATACCCATCTTACCCCGGTACTGAATGGCAAGCCTTTTGAGATGGAAAGACTTTCGCTAGTGCGAGCTCCACAGTGCCATCCAAAAGGCTGCACACGGTTGGCTCTGTCAGCTTATCTATTGTGTCCAGCATAGGTGATCGACTATCACTGTGCACTTCATTCACTTCGTCACCGTTGGCATTCCAATGATCTTGCTCTCTGCCATCTTCCTCCCTGACATCATAATGAACTTCCTCACTGTCATGCCCATCTTCTTCCTCAATGCCATCCATATCTTCTTCCTCGCTGCTACTGACAGGCGCTAGTAATTGGGAAGGAAGAAGTGCATTTTTGGGTATGTTGATGCCTGATAGTCTTAGAGCATGGACAATTGATTTAAATGTTTTGTCCGCCATCACATCATGAGCATCAGACCTCTTGTCCCTCTTCTTCTTGTACATTCCAGCGAACTCTTCACCAAACCCTTTATCCCAGCCAAGTGAACTAGACACGCCTCAGACCCAACCTCGATGCTCTGGAGTCTCAAGTGCTGCGGTGAGGATATCATCCTCCCTAACCCTAGAGAAAGAATCATCGCTACCTTGAGCGGCAAGTGTTTTCACCCTTTCTGCTACCCTCACCACCGCAGGGTTACTGAATGTTATGCCCCCGCTTCCTTCACTAGTATTCTTCTTCTTCTTCTTCCCTACCCTTGCCCGCAGATAAGGTCTCAAACGTCTAGGAAATTGGTCCAAAGGGTTATGTTTTCCTTCAGCAGCGAGCTTTGCATCCTCCTCCTCCCACTCTTTCCTTTTACCACGATAACCTTTTCTGCCCGTCTTGTGTGGCTTATTATGCAATGCTCTCTTTTGTTTCATCTCCTGACTCAATTGCTGAAATGAAGGAGAATTGGTTTCCTGCACAAACACGTCCCATTCTTGTTGCTGCAAAAAGGCATGCTTCACAAAGGGAGTCTCCTCTTCACTCACATATTTTTTTTCTTAAATGGGCTTGAACCGCCATTGCAAGGTTCCAATCCGTGATATAGCTGCCTTAACTACCTTCTTACGAACAAATTCTTCCAGATTGCCTGGGTAATCTAGCTTTTCCTCTAAAACTTTAAACAAATGGTCCTTTTCAATTGGTGAGAGATCATCAACCGCCTTGTCGATTGACACCCTCTACCGAGCAATGAGACCACAGACCAATACAAATCTATCCCTTACAGCATCTGGGGTAGGCCAAAAATTGGCATCAAGTCTAGTTGCAGTCAACTTGACTTCTGGCCATTTGGTTTGTGTCCTTGACCCACAGGATCGAGTACTACTCGCAGCAGTCTGTGCTGAGTGACCCTGTGAAGGAGGTTCACCGACGATGGGCTGTAATGATGCACTGGAGGTAGAGGAGTTTGTTGTTGTGGGAGACTGCATAGATGATATTTCAGGTTTGTCAGTACAGCAACATAAGCAAGACTGAAATCTAAATTTAATTCTTATTAGATATAATCATTTTCTCTGATAGGCAAAATAGCTGATACAATCGTAAATAAAATCAGCATAGACATGCACAGTTCATATTTTACTTAATTAGCATACATGGATAGGTGCTAACTATTTTGACAGGGACACAACAATATGCTTATATATCAAAGAAGAAAATAAATTCCTTCAACTGGTTCCTTTTCCAACTTGAGCAGTGATAGATTGTGTGTTCCATATGTACATGCAACAGGAGGATAAAGCAATGGTCATGACATTATATATGATAACAGTGAAACAACACTCACAACAACTCATGACACAGACAATAACAATATATATGATATTATAAACCACTGCGATGCAATTCCTAATGACATTATGTGGCCATCAGAATTAATGTATGCTAACATGTCCAAAGCATAAGTGTCGATCTGGTACATTCAGAGCATAGCAGAATTAAAGTATGCTAACATCTTTTATGCTTTTCATGAATTTACTGTTCAAAAATTATGGCACCAAGAACATGAAAATGGATTTCAACATTTCATATAACTTCATCTGTTAGCAACAATTTATTCAAAACAAACTTGGAGCAACAAAATCCATCCATCAAATGCACAGTCAATCAATTGAATATGAACTATTAAGGCATGTCTCCCTAATCCACCTTGACATGAATATATATCAGATTGGTTGGACTACATTATAAACCACTGCGATGCAATTCCCAATGACATTATGTGGCCATTAGAATTAAAATATGCTAACAGGTCCAAAGCATAACTGTCGATCTGAGCATAGTAGAATTAAAATATATGCTAACAGGTCAAAAGCATAAATGTTGATCCGGTACATTCAGAGCATAGCATAATTAAAGTATGCTAACAGGTCAAAAGCATAAGTGTCGATCTGGTACATTCAAAGCATAGCAGAATTAAAGTATGCTAACATCCTCGATGCTTTTCATGAATTTACAGTGCAAAAATTATAGCACCAGGAACATGAAAATGAATTTAATTAGTTCATATAACTTCATTTGTTAGCAACAATTTATTCAAAACAGACTTGGGGCAACAAAATGCATCAATCAAAACCACAGTCGATCAATTAAAGATGAACTATCTAGGCACATCTCCCTAATTAATCCACATTGACATGAATATATAGCAGATAATTTTTGGTGGCCGATGAGAGAGAGGGCATTGGGGGTTCAAGCAGGACTAACCTCTGTCACGAATGAAGTAGTTGTTCTCATGATGGTCGGAGGGGCCAGATCCATGGCGGCTCATGGCCTGAGGCGGCCGGCCGGCTCGTCGTCGTGGCCGGGGACGACGTCGATGGATCCATGTCAACCGTCTTTAGGTTGGCGGGATGTACATCCACACGCCAGTAACCGCATCCTCGTCACTGTCGTCACGCAGGGAGCGGTGGAGCTGGAGAAGGGCAGGGCTGCGGCGGGGAGAGAGCGGCGAAGGCGAGCTGTGCGACTGGCGGCGGCGGTGGGGAGAATGCGGGAGTTGTGGATCTGTCTAGCGAGGAGCCGAATATGAACGGCGCGCATAACTATGTTCAATGAAACTACTGGCGTGCCCCTGACAGCTCTGTGCAGCAATTGGAATTTCATGGGCACTATAGTAAATATAGTTGGAAAATTTTGAGCAGCTTGCGCACGGTTCGCTTGCTAACGTTGACGAGAGGGCTAGTATCATGGGCGACGATGGTTTGTGAACCCGGATCGCCTTTGTTGGGAGTTGGGTCAGGGGTTATCTTTTTTATATTGGCTGCTAACGCTAACGCGTGTTACAATTTTTTTTTGGAATGAAACTTGCTTCCCTGATTTATTAGAGCCCATAAAACAGCACCTAAAAATCATAAAAATACGAACAAGTTGTATTTGGACATTTAGAATTTGAATAAAATATCAACAGTCACACTTGTGTGCCCAAGATTCTTAGAATCCGTTTTTACATCCCATGTTAATGATGTAATAATTCTACTAACATCTAGTGTGCTCTAAAAAATCTATAAATTGACATGCAAACATAATTGGGTACCTAGAATTTTCTTCAAAATTTCAAATGGTTTTGATGAAGGAATTATATACTTGTTTACACATGTCTACATCTCTCACATAGTTTCCTAGAATGTTTGCTTGAACATTGAATTTTTCCACACTTTGCAACATGTTTGAACTCATATGCATTTGAAAATGTAACAAAACCTTGTGTTCACCTTCAGCTTACGAAATGTAGAGTTCCATCACTAATGGTTGTGTAAAACAAATATTATTTGTATGTTCTACTTACAAAGAACAAAAAAGGCATATAAACATCACTCAACAAACAGAATGTACACTAAACAATGAAATTAATGAATAGATGGTGATTTTAGAAAAATTTAGAAAAAAAAGTATCAAAGTTGGACTAAAAACGACAAAGAAATACTTGTTACAACATTTGGTTGCAGACTAAAAGGAGAAATGAGAACTGTTCTTCATTTGAATAGAACTGCCCCCCACAGTCATTTGAATAGATAAAAGGAGGAAGAAGAGGGCACCGCCGCCGCCGACATCCCAACATCCCGATAAAATCAAATCCGCGTTTAGTAATATCTAATAATTTACATTTAAGATAGATAATGTTCATATTAATGCTTGCGTCTACATCCCAATGTTCATCCTGCTGACGGCGTACTCCACGGCGGGGCGGAATTTACGCGTCCAGAGGTCGAACTCATGACAGATGCGACACTCGGTGCTGCAGTAGTGGATGATCTCTTTGGTATCTAGCCCGTAGCGCCTACATCCCACTTCCCAAATGCAGATGTGGGGAGTCTAGACGAGCAGCAACAGAATGTCGTCGTCATTGTCACCGTCATCAAGCCAGTACAACCACGCAATGTTGTCGAGATCCTGCTTGACGAAGTAGTGCAGTAGCCGCAGGTTGTGGTTCTTCCACCGGCCGTCAGGGGGCGATAGGCCGCCGCTGATTTCCTGGAGTAGTGCCATGGCTTCGGGGTCCGCCGGGTTGCAACGGTACTTCAACATCGCTAAAAAGTACTTGGCACCGGAGTCTTTAGCAGCGGCGGCATCTCCGATGAGCTTCAGAGCCTTATCGGGGTTCCGCTGCCTCATCAACCTCACCATTCCCTCGAAGCACAATGCCTCCGAATGATTGGTCTCGCGGAAGCGCCGCTCAAAGCATCACCTGACGTAGCGATTCTTGCACGCCGAATGAAGATCACGCAGAGACACATGCAGTAGTACCTCATCGGAGTTGCAGCTGCGCCGGAAGGTGCCGCATATTTTATTGCGAAGGTTTAGAAAATGGAAAACGGCCATATCCTTGATGGAGTGGATGATGATCTTTGTGAGAAGTTCATCTGGCAGCAACAGCATCAAGCACACCGCGGCGACCATCAAGGAGAATGGAGGAAATAGCACAGCGACGGGGTTTGGAATTTGAATGGTGACGAGGGTTGAAGTTGGCGGCAACGAGGGATGAAGTTGGCAAGGAGGATTGAAGTTGAAGAGGGATGAAGTTGGAGACTAGGATTGAAGTTGAAGGAGGCGACGAGCTCGAGGGTTGAAGGTTGAAGATGGCGCCTCGGCCAAGTCGTAATAAAACAATAAATGGAAATTGAAAAAGCGCCGCAGTTTGGCTGCTGCCGTTGACGAGTGGGACCGACATCATTGCCCCGCCCCTTCTCCTTCCCGCCTAAGTGAAAGGCGACGCGTGGCTTCGCGCTCGAGACGGAGCCCGATGCGCAATCGAGTGGCACGTATTGGCAGTAATGGAGTAGTGGGTGGGGGCAGAGGCACCTGACGGTTCCGGATCTTGTCAATATAACTCCCTCACCTAGTCGCACTCCCCTGCTTTCTTCCCTGCTTCTTCCATAAGCTTATCATATTTTTCTTCACTTCTTCTTCCTCCTCGCGATTCACCACTACAAATCTTTGGTCACCGAGAGAAAGAGGAGATGGTGTCGAGGAGCCCACTGTCGTTGAAGCGGGACGAAGGGAGGACGACGACGACGAAAGCTGCCGTCGGAAGAAGTTGGCGAAGGGGAAGGAGCCGGCGGCCAAGGATGCCGACGAGGAACCGCTCTTCATCGACAATAAGTTCTGTCGGTGCGGAATGTGGTCCCGACACTAACCAGTAATAAGCGCCAAGGTCTATCCCTCAATGGTCGATGCTATGCAATAAAGGACACAGAGTTTATCCTGGTTCCAGCCGAGGGGCCGTACGTCCAGCAGCGGTGTGCTCAAGGCACTATATTGCTCAGCACCGGGGGTGCCTGTAGTGGGGTTGCTACAAGCAAGGCGGGAGAGGAAGCATGACTTCCAAGTCCCTGGTGTAGTGGCTGAAGATGTTGTGGTAGAATTGGAGAGCAAGTGCGTGGTGCGACCTGTCTCGTGTTGTGTTGTGTCGTGTCCTCTGTCGTGTGTCGTTGTTTGTTGTTCCCTGCGGCAGGGGGGTTCGTCTTCCTTTTATAGACCAAGGAGAGAGCGAATCACATGCGTGCCGCGCTATTTGGCTACATGGGGAAGTGCGGTATGCTATGCCGTAGGGTAGGCGGCCGCCTGGACGGTCCTTGCAGCGATCCGGCCATCATGGCGTATCTTGCACCCAAACAGTAGCAGCTTCGAGGGTAGAAGAGCAGCGGACGACCGTGATGTCTTCAGGCGGGCTCGAGGGGGTTGCTGACGTCGGCCCGTACGGGGCACAGTGGTAGGTAAGGCGGCGTCCCGTTCCCGCACGCTCCACAGTGCCGGAGCTGTTGCCACAGCGCCCGGTCGTGGGTTCGTACGGACGGGGGCGGCAGCCATGCCGTTAACAATGGCAGGGATGGCGCCCCGCCGGCCTAGCGCCTTCACCTAATGCTGCAAGGTCACAAGAAAGCAGATCGAGGGTGCGGCCGACCCCCCTTCGAGGGCTCGGCGCATCAGCCGTACCGGAGTAGGGGGCGCGGCGTCACGGGACTAACACCGGCCGCGCCGCACAGTCCCCCACAGTGGCGGGGATGGGTTCCCTCCTGGGGAGTTGGTGCGACGGCACCGGGGCGCGAGCCCCAGGCGCATGATGGCGCCGCCCCGCCGTTGTCAGGGCATTAAATGCCTGCGTACGAGAGCAGGCGTGTGCGTGCGGAGCTCTCTCGAGCGAGGCGGACCCCGTTCGAGGGTGGAGGGGACCCTCGAGCGAGGCGGAGCCCGGTCGAGGTAAGCGCACCACCTCGAATGGGGCGGAGCCCGCCCGAGGGAGGCGCGCATCCTCGAGCAAGGTGAAGCCTGCTTGAGGGGATCTTCGAGTGGGCCGCCTTGGTGGGCCGTTGGGGCCTCCGTGGCATGGGCCATGCCCTGCATGCTTAAGCGAGGCGCGTTTGGTTTTGGCTTGTTGCGGGTTTTAAGTGGGGATTCCCCAGTTGTTTAAGGGGACCCCTATGGCTGTCCCCGACAGTAGCCCCCAAGCATCTGTGGGTTTGCCATTGAGGCTCCCGCAGATGCTGGAGCTTACTGATAGGACGTTCTTCCCTCCTGGTCTTGCGAACTCTTTCTGTGGGGCCGCGTCAGCGGACCCGCGGGTCTAGCCCCCGAAGCCCTACAGGAGCGTGGGTGCTCCTGCAGGGATTGACCGCGAGACTTGGTCAGAGGGCGTGGTACATGTTTCAACAGGCGTCGGCAATGTCTCAGCCGGCTTCGGTGACGCACGCGCTGCTGGCACTATATCTGGCGGGTGCAATTCAGGAGGTGTAGCCGTGCATCAAGCCCCTGAGCCTGGGCCCGTTCAAGGCGATCGGGTAGAGCTTTACGACTTGTTTTTTCACGCGCCCTCGCCGTCCCTCCGCGGGACGGAGGGTGAGGTTTCCGCAACCCCCATCGGTCGGGTCGCGGATTGTGGATTCCTCGTTGAGCTGTTAGTGGGTGGCTCGAGTGGACGCCCATGCCCCGTTCGATAAGGGTAGGCTGCATGGTCAAGAGACACGTCCATTGAAGCGCTTGCGTGGGTTTGCTAGGTGGGGCTCGGTCTCGTTCGCTAGGGACCGAGGGCGCGGAAGCTCTCCCTCGGTGGGATCCCCCGGCTAGCTGCCCTCGTTGGCTCTCGAACACGACATGTGGGGCACCCTCGAGCCGGCGGGCTCGAGGAACGGCTCGAATGCGTGTGCCCTCGTCGTCCCTGACTCTGGTGATCTGGGGCGCCTGTTCGAACCCGTCGAGGGTCAGGCTTCGAACCTCTGATCAGTGGGGCCGTGCGGGGTGGCGGCTAAGCGCTCTCGGCCTGGCATATGCGATCCTTCGAGGGGCCTGGGTGAGCCGGCCCTCGAGGCGCTGATCAGTAAAGTGGTGTGGGGCAGCGGCTAAGCGCTCCCGGCCTGGCATTTGCGAACCATCGAGGGACCTGGGCGAGCCAGCCCTCGAGGCGCTGATCAGTAAAGTGGTGCGTGGCATGGGTGCTCGCGGTACCTATTTTGCTTCAAACGGGCCCCGAGGTGACCTTCTCATGCCTGTACCCTTTCGAGGGTTGAAATTTTCCGAGCCAGGAGCCCGTGCCGCTTGAGGGTTCTCCTTACTTGGTAAGGAGCCAGGCCATTTAATGCTCCACAGTCGAGGCTGTGACTTCGCGTCGCGGGCGCGCCTTTTTAGGCGCCGCGGCCGCGCGCGTAGTGGGCGGCGTGGGCAGGCGGACGTGACCGCCTGCCACGGCCCTCCCTGTTCTTCGCCGTGATGATGGCCTATTTGCGGGGGTGTGGCCGCCGCGGTCGTGGTGGGGCCCGCCCGTCAGCGAGAAAAAGATTCCTTGTAGTTAATGCGCGCGGGACGTGCGCCCCGGAGAGCACGCCCACGGCTTATAAATCTGAGGGGAGGGAAAACGGCGGTTTTTACCTTAGCGTTCCGCCATTCTTGCCCCCTGCGCTCTTGCCTTCGTTTTGTTCTTGCCACCGCGCCCCTTCGCCATTAGAGCTCTTCTTCTTCCCGTCCTCCGCTCGCGGGTCCCTTGTCTTTTCTCATGGCGCCGCTTCCGCCCCTCACGATCCTCGACCCGTACGCATGGGAGCGGTCGTCGGTGAACCGGCTGGCCCTCAGCGACTCCGGTCTCCGCCGGCCGGCCGGGGCGGCGAACGAGGAGGGCCGGCCGGCGGAGTGGATCGTGCCGCCGCGGGGGACCACGCGCCCAACCCACCAGAAGGCTACGTGGTGAGCTTCATTCGCTTCCATGAGCGCGGCTTTGCCGCGCCGGCGAGCCGCTTAATGCGGGCGCTCTGCCACCGCTACGGCGTGGAGTTGCACAACTTCGCGCCGAACGCGATTTCGCAGGCGGCCACGTTCGTGGGCGTCTGCGAGGGGTATCTAGGGATCCCAGTGAATTGGGAACTCTGGATACACCTCTTCCGCGGGGAGCTGTTCACGCAGCCGACGACGGAGCAGAGGACCCGCCGCGCGGTGCGCACCGGCGGCATGTCGCTCGCCCTACGGACGCAGTACAAGGATGACTACATCCCTCGTACCATGACGACCAACAACGCCGGCTGGGAGCGGGGGTGGTTCTACCTTCGCAACGCCGAGCCCGGCCTCCCCCCTACACCGGTCTGGTGCTCCGGGAGAAACCCAACTCCTGGGGCCACGGGGTGTCCACGGTCCAGCATCAGAGGCGGCTGGACTCGCTCCTAGCCGCGCTGAAGAACCTGGCGACGCGCGGGCTGACCGCGGCGGGCATCCTCGCCTTCCTCCACCACCGGCGGATCGGGCCTCTGATGGAGAGGCCACTCTGTATCTTCGAGATGACGGAGGCAGCGGACCCCGTCACGCTGGCGAGGTCGCGGATGCTCCCAACCCCCCTCGAGCGGGGGTATGCGCTCACACGGGCGCGAAGCGCCGTCGACACCCGGATGCTGCGCCAAGACCGGTCCCCGTGGGACCTCGAGATGCTCCCCACCGGCCCGCTGGTAAGGCGTATACTTTGGCTCTGTTTTTGATTTTGACGATGCTCTGGGTTTCTGACGCGCCTTTGACGTCCTCGCTCGCAGATGGTGAGCCTGAGCGCCGCGAAGTCCGTTCCGCCCACTACTGACTCCCGCGCGCTTGGTCGGGCGGCGCAGCAACAGGAGCGGGGCGGGCGGCGCGCAAGAGGGAGCGCGCAAGGCGGCACCGCGAGCGCCGCGAGCGGCGGAACGAGGAGTACCGGCTGCGCGAGCAGCAGGGGGCTCTCCCTCCCGGGGACCGAGGAGTACTCGTCCTCGGAGGAGGATGAAGAGGAAGAAGGTGGGGGGCAAGGCCCCTCTGATAGGTGGGAGCCGCGCCCCCGTCGCCGGAGCCGGCTCCCGGCGGCAAGGGCGGCATCGCCTAGGGCGGGCGTGGCGGTGCTCGCCGCGGGCAATCAACGAGCGAGGTGCGGCGCGGGCCGCGGAGGGTGCCGGCGCGCGCGCCGGCCGAGGCACCGGCGCGCGTCATGGAGACGCGCGCGCGCAAGCGCGCCCGTGCGCGGGGCGGGGCCCGCGTGCGCGGCGGAGATGTCAGGAGGCGCGGCGACGGGTGCGTCGGCTGCGCCGGCGTCATCCACCGAGGCCTCGAGGAAGAGGAAGGGCGCCTTCTCCTCTTCGAGGTAAGGGTCTTGTTCTTCTGCGGGGTTTGGTTTTTGGCGACCAGGCGTTCTGATTTTTTGTTTGTGCTCACGCAGGGTGGTACCGACCGTGCCTCTCCTCGCACCAGCCAAGGTGTTGAGGGCGGACGCGTCTGTTCCCACCCGGCGGCGCTCGTCGATGGCGCCGCGGGCGGGGGCGGCGCGGCGGCGGCGGCGGGTGATAGCTCGCGGGCGCGGGCCGAGGCCTCGAGGCCTCGGCCGGCGGATCGGCCCGGCCGCGGCGCGGTCGGCGGTCGTCGAGGAGCGGCGGGCGTCGGTCGCGGCGGAGGCGCGGCCGCGCGCGACGGCCGTGGTGGTGGAAGCGCGGCCGCGGTGGCGGCCGTGGAGGGCGGTCGGGCGCCGCGGGTCGCGGCGGGGAGGCGCAACCGGAAGCGGTGGCCGCCGCGCCGCGTCGGTGCCCGCGGCTACGGAGGCGCGAGCGGAGGCGCCGGCGGAGGCGACGCGAGGGGGCCGGCGCCGCCGGCGGCTCCCGGGCGGTGGTGGTGGAGATCCCAGACGACGACTCCCCGCCGCCCGGGTGGGACCAGTGGGCGAGCATCCCCATGCTCTCCCCAGAGTCCCAGGAGGGGGCTCTCGTGAAGCGATGCGACGGCCACATGGTGGCAGGGGGCCGAGGGCACGGCGCCGAGGCCTCGTCTTCCCGCGCCGGCCACTCCGCCCAGGTAGAGGGGATCGCTGGCGATCCGCCCGCGTTCGCCGACGCCCAGGGGGAGCAGGAGCTGTGGGGGGAGCTCCACAACCATGGTGCCGCGCTCGACTGGGCGTTGCACGAGGCGCTGAGGATTCACGGCGGCCCCGCGTGGCGCGTCTTCCAGGTGGGGTGCCGTTGCTCGCTTCTCTTTTTTCTCGTTTCTGCGCGCTTGTCCTTGTAGCATGATGCTCACGGGTTTTGGCTTGTGGGTGACAGGAGCTCGAGCGTCGCGCCCGCGACAAGTACGGCGCGTTCGACCAGGTGACTGCCGAGCTCCACCAGCTCTGAGAGCGGTGCGACGCCTTCGATGCGCTCGCCGACGCCCTCAGGACCCCGGACGGCTGGCTGTCATATCGGGCCATGGCCCTGTGCGATCAACTTCACGGGAGCGCAAGGCAGGACCCGGCGCACCCCTCCAGCCTCGAGTGGGTCTGCACAGCTCTCATTGACCGGGATGAGGCGCTGCGGCAGGCGCGCTCGGACCTGGAGAAGATGCGCACGCTGGCGGCCAACTGGGAGGCGGAGGTGGCCGGCGCCCGCAACGACAACCGGGGGCTCCACTCGTCGCTCCGGGAGGCGCAAGCTCGGGAGCGCCGGGCCGAGGAGCGGGCGCGCGCGCTCGAGCGAGCAGAAGGCCAAGGAGGCCGACGACTTGAGGGCCGCCCTCGACGCCAAGGTCGCGGCGCTCACCGCCGCCGAGGGCCGGCTCTGCGGGGAGCGTACCGCCCGCCAAGGGGCCGAGGGGCGGCTCCGGCGAGGAGCGAGGCCGCTCTTGCCGATGCTCGATCGGCCCCGGAGCGAGAGCGCGTCGCTCGTGAGGCGGCGCGGATGTCGGCCGGAGGACCGGAACGTCGAGTTCTCCAAGGTCGAGGGCGAGCGCGATGGTGCTCGGCATCACGAGCGCGAGCCAGGAGCTGGCCCTCCGGGGAGCAAGGCGAGACCGTCAGGGGCCTCGAGCGGGCGGTCGAGGCCAGGCGCCGCGCCTTCGAGATGGAGAGGAAGCAAGTCGAAGGTAGGCCGCTGCTCGACTCCTGTTTCGCTGGTTTTCCCCTAGAGGGTTCGCACCGTTTTTCTGATTTTTTTCTCGTCTGGCAACTCCAGGCTTGCGCACCGCGCTGGGGCACGCGGCCGAGCGGGCCGAGGCGCTGCAGACCTCCTACAACTCCTCCGAGCCGGAGGCTGCGGGGAGTTGCGCAATGCGGCCCTCGAGACTGCCGGCCGTGGAGGAGGGCGAGGCGCGGGCGGGAGCTCGGCCCCGGCCGGCCGCCTGCGCGCCCTTGGCGGGCACGTCACTGGGCGGATGCGCTGGGCGCTGTATCTTGGCATCCAGAAGGCCCTCGGAGTGGTGCGGTCCCACTACGAGGTCAACTTCGAGGCGCTGGCGGAGGGGTACGTCGTCCCCGAGGGTGTTGAGGATGAGGTGGCGATGGAACGCGTGGACGCGCTCGCCGCCGACGCCGCCGGGACGCTCGCCGAGGCCTTCGAGGAGTTCCTCTTCCCGGATGCTGCTGATGCCGCCGCTCCTCCCGCTTGAAGACAGCCGGGCGCTAGGCCCGTTTTTGTTCATGTATCAGTATGCTGGCCGTGCGGCCCTTGTAAACAGACATGTTACTTTTGTCACAAACATTTGTCAAATGTGAAGTGATGTCTTTTGTTTATTGCGCCTTTTTGTTTCTCCTTCTTCCTGAATAGATTCTAGTTAGGGGAGTTCGATTTTCGCGGGTGGCCTGCTGGGTTGGAGGCGAGAGAGAAGGGCCGTATCCTCGCGGAGGCGTAGGCTATCTCTGGCTCGCGCGCTCCTTCCGCTAGGCTGCCTGCGCCCTGTTCGAATCTTTGTTCGAGGCCGGAGTAGAAAACAAACTTAGCGCGCATGAGTTGTTTCGTTTTTGCGCGCAAACGGGACCATTTTGGGGAGGGTGCCCCCCGCAGTAGCCCCCGAGGGTAACTTGGGTTTCAGGGGAAAGCCGAGTTGCCCTTTTTATTGAACCAGTGCTGTTTACATAATTGTCACCAACTGGGGTGCTGGTTTTGTGATTTCACAACAAAAAATACTTGGGAATCCTAGCTAGGGGTAGAAGTGACGTAGCTGTTGGATGTTCCAAGCGTTGGTGAGTTCTTCACCATCCTCGTTGGCCAGCTTGTACGTGCCGGGTTTGAGTACCTTCACCACGACGTAGGGTCCCTCCCATGGAGGTGATAGCTTGTGGCGTCCTCGGTGGTCCTGGAGTAGCCTTAGGACCAAATCCCCCTCGCTGAAGTCCCGCCGGCGTATCTTCCGTGCTTGGTAGCACCTGAGGGACTGTTGGTACCTTGCGGAGTGCATCAAGGCCACGAGGCGTGCCTCATCGAGCTGGTCCAGCGAGTCCTCGCGGGCTCGCTGGTTGGCATCCTCGTCGTAGACTCGAACCCTGGGCGACCCGTATTCTAAGTCCGTGGGGAGGACGGCCTCCGCGCCATGGACCAAGAAAAATGGGGTGAACCCGGTGGCTCTGCTCGGGGTGGTCCTTAGGCTCCACACGACCGCTGGTAGCTCTTGGAGCCATTTCCGACCAGATTTGTTTAGCTGGTCAAAAATTCTGGGCTTAAGGCCTTGTAGGATCATGCCATTGGCACGCTCTACTTGGCCGTTAGTCTATGGGTGTGCCACAGCTGCCCAATCCATACGGATGTGGAACTTGTTGCAGAACTCCAAGAATTTCCTGCCCGTGAACTGGGACCCGTTGTCGGTGATAATGGAGTTTGGCACTCCAAAGCGATGGATGATATCAGTGAAGAACGTCACCGCTTGCTCTGCCCTGAGGTTCGTAATGGGGCACACCTCCACCCACTTGGAAAACTTGTCGATCGCGACCAACAAGTGGGTGAAGCCCCCGGGCGCCTTCCGCAGGGGCCCGACGATGTCCAGCCCCCACACGTCGAATGGCCACGTTATGGGGATGGTCTGCAGGACATGAGCGGGAAGGTTGGACTTGCGGGCGTAGAACTGGCACCCTTCGCAGGTGCGCACGATCTCGCTGGCATCCGCGACCGCGGTAGGCCAGTAAAAGCCTTGGCGGAAAGCATTGCCGACGAGGGTACGAGGCGCGGCGTGATGGCCGCAGATCCCAGCATGGATGTCCCGCAGGAGCTCGCGCCCCTCGGGGATGGGCACGCACCGCTGCAAGATGCCGGAGGCGGCGCGCTTGTACAGCTCGCCGTCGACGAGGGCAAAGGACTTGGCCATCCTGGCGATGTGCCTGGCCGTGGCCCGGTCCGAGGGGAGTTCCCCTTGAGCCATCCAGGCGACATACTTGTCGCGCCAGTCAGCCTTGACAGGGGCTGGCTCGATGTCCATCACATCAGCCCCATAGGAGCCATACCCCTCGAGGAGGGAGAGCACGTACGCATCGTTTGAGGGGTCCTCGTCCATGGGTTCCGCGCCCGCTGGATTCGAGGGAGCCCCCGAGGGTTCCGCATGGCTCGAGGGGTGAGGCTCGAGGACGACCGAGGGCTGAGCGATATCGTGGGCAAAAACGTTCGGGGGGACGGTGATCCGCCCGGACGCGATCTTGGCCAGCTCGTCCGCCTCCTCGTTGTACCGGCGGGGCACGTGATTGAGCTCGATGCCGTAGAACTTGTCTTCGAGGGCTCGCACGGCCTTGCAGTAGGCCTCCATCTTGTCGTCGTGGCAACTCGCGTTCTTCATGACTTGGTCAATCACGAGTCGTGAATCCCCCCGTACGTCGAGGCGCTTGACGCCTAACTCAATGGCAATCTTGAGGCCGCAAAGGAGGGCCTCGTACTCAGCCATGTTGTTCGACGCGGGGAAGTGGAGGCGCACCGCGTACCGCATGTGCTCCCCGAGGGGCGACACAAAGAGCAGGCCCACGCCCGCCCCTGTTTTCATCACCGAGCCGTCGAAATACAGAGTCCAGCACTCTGCTTGGATCTGTGGCGGTGGCAGCTGCGTACCCGTCCACTCAGCGACGAAATCCGCAAGGATCTGGGACTTGATGGCCTTGCGCGGGGCATAGGCGAGCGTCTCGCCCATCAGCTCCACGGACCACATGGCGATCCTGCCCGCCGCGTCAGGATTGCGGATGATCTCCCCTAGTGGGAAGGAGGAGACCACCGTGACGGGGTGGGCCTCGAAGTAGTGGCGGAGCTTGCGCCGCGCGAGGACCACTGCATACAGCAGCTTCTAGACCTGAGGGTAGCGCGTCTTGGTGTCAGACAAGACCTCGCTGATGTAGTAGACTGGCCGCTGGACTGGCAGGGCGTGCCCTTCCTCCGTGCGCTCCACCACGATAACGGCGCTGACCACCTGGATGGTTGCGGCCACGTAGAGCTGCAGGGGTTCGCCGGTCCGCGGCGGCGTGAGGATCGGGGCGTGGGTCAAGGATGCCTTCAGCTTGTCGAGCGCATCCTGGGCCTCGGCGGTCCAGGAGAAGCACTCGTGCTTCTTGAGGAGGCGATAGAGGGGCAGGCCCTTCTCGCCGAGCCGCGAGATGAAGCGGCTCAAGGCGGCAAGGCACCCCAGCACCTTTTGCACCCCTTTGAGGTCCCGGATCGGGCCCATTCGTTCGAGGGCCGCAACCTTCTCGGGGTTGGCCTTGATGCCCCTTTGGGAGACGATGTATCCTAGGAGCATGCCTCACGGCACCCCGAAGACACATTTTTCGGGGTTTAGTTTGACCCCATTGGCCCGTAGGCAACCGAACGCGATGCCAAGGTCGCCAACCAGGTCGTCCGCCTTCCTGGTTTTTACGACGATGTCGTCCACATACGCCTCGACCGTTCGCCCGATGTGATTTCCGAAAACGTGTTGCATGCAGCGTTAATACGTTGCACCCTCGTTTCGGAGGCCAAACGGCATCGTGACATAACAGAACATCCCAAACGGCGTGATGAACGAAGTCGCGAGCTTGTCGGACTCCTTCATCTTTATTTGAGGATACCCGGAGTAGGCATCAAGGAAGCAAAGCAACTCACACCCAGCCGTTGAATCAACGATTTGATCAATGCGTGGCAAAGGAAAGGGAACTTTAGGACATGCTTTATTAAGACTAGTGTAATCTATACACATCCGCCATTTCCCGTTCTTTTTCTTTACAAGTACAGGGTTTGCTAGCCACGTAGGGTGGAACACCTCCTTGATGAACTCGGCCTCGAGAAGCTTCCGCAGCTCCGCTCCGATATCCCGTCGCCGCTCCTTGTCGAAGCGGCGGAGCCGTTGTTGCACGGCGCGGGCGTGAGGCAGGATGTCAAGGGAGTGCTCGGCGACCCCCCTCGGGATGCCTGGCATATCCGAGGGGCTCCACGCAAAGATGTCGGCGTTGGCGCGGAGGAAGTCGACGAGCACCACTTCCTATTTTGGATCGAGGGTGGAGCTGACCCTCAACGCGTTGCCCTCGGGGGCAGCAGGGTCGAGGGGCACCTCCTTGGTCTGCTCCGCGGCCTCGAAGTTGCCGGTGTGTTTGGAGGCGGAGTCGAGGTCCTCGTTGACCATCTTCCCCAAGGTGGTCACCAGCGCTTCATCCAGCGCCAGTGCTTCCGCATGCTCTACGCACTCGACGTCGCAGTCGAATGCGTGCTCGATGGACGAGCCTACGGTGATGATGCCATTCGGTCCCGGCATCTTCATCTTCAAGTAGGTGTAGTTGGGAACCGCCATGAACTTGGCGTAGCAGGGCCGCCCAAGTATGGCGTGATAGGCGCCCTTGAACCCCACCACCTCGAAGGTGAGCGTTTCCTTGCGAAAATTCTTCGCCGAGCCGAACCAAACCGGCAGGTCGATCTGCCTGAGGGGCTGGACTCGCTTGCCGGGCGCGATGCCATGGAACGGCGTCGTGCTGGGCTGCAGCTGGTCCAACCCGATCCCCAACAGGTGCAACGTGTGCGCGTAGAGGATATTGAGGCTGCTGCCCCCGTCCATCAAGACTTTTGAGAACCGCGTGTTCCCAATGATCGGGTCGACCACCAGCGGGTACTGCCCCGGGTTGGGGATGCGGTTCGGGTGGTCTTCCCGGCTGAAGGTGATGGCGTCCTCCGACCAGTCGTGGAAGGATGGAGGCGCCTTCTCCGCGGCGAGGACTTCGTGCCGCTCCCGCTTGCGTTGGCGGGTCGACATGTCGACAGTGGGTCCCCCGAAGATGAGGAACACGTTCTCCGCGGCGGGGAAGCCGCCGGCGTCGCCATCTCCTCCGTCCTTCTTGGCCTCCGCGTCCTTTGCGGCGGCGCGGCCATAGAATTTCTTGAGCATGTCGCATTGCTCAAGGGTGTGGTTTACTGGGGTCTTGTGGTAAGGACATGGATTTTTCAGCATGTCATCAAACACCCCCGGACCTCGAGGGGCCGGTCGAGGGCCCCGTCGAGTCGGGTCAACAGCAAGAGCCTCGGCATCATCGCCGTCGCGCCCCTGCTCGCGCGCCTCGCGGCGCGGCTTCTTTCCTTTCTTGCCCCGCTTGTCCTTCCGGTGGGGCTCCCTGGACTTGCTGCCCTCCGCGGGCGCGTCGTCCGAGCGCTTGCCCTTCTTGCCGTCGAAGATCTCCCCCACAGCCTCCTCTCCCCGAGGCGGGGCGGTGGCGATGTCGAACAGCTCGTTGGAGTCCGCAGGCGGGCTGCGTCCCAGCTCTCGCACGAGGTCCTGGCACGTGGTGCCCTCGAGGAAGGCGTGCACAATCTCAGATTGTGCCACGCTTGGGAGCTCTGTACAGCGCTTGGAGAAGCGCCGTATGAAGTCCCGCAGTGAATCGCCGGGCTTCTGAGTGCAGGAGCGCAGGTCCCAGGAATTCCCAGGGGGCACGTACGTGCCCTGGAAGTTACCCACGAACGTGCGGACCAGGTTGTCCCAGTTGTGGATCTGGCTGGCGGGCAGGTGCTCGAGCCATGTCCGGGCTGAATCGCCGAGGTGCAGGGGCAGGTTGCGGATGATGAACTCGTCGCTGGTGGCCCCGCCCAGCTGGCACGCCAGACGGTAGTTGTTGAGCCACACGCGGGGATCCGTCTCCCCGTTGTACTTGACGATGGTCGAGGGTTGGCGGAAGCGTTGGGGGAAGGCCGCGGCGCGGATCTCCCGGCTGAACACATGGGTCCCCAGGGGTTCCGGCGTCGGGGAACGGTCTTCATCGCCGTCGTAGCGTCCACCCCGTCGAGGGTGGTAGCCTACCGCCACCCGCGCATCCGTCTTGCTCGTGCGGCGGGCGTTGATGACGTTGCGGGCGTCGCCGTCCAGCGCCCTGCGCGTGTCAAGGAGCCGCTCCTTGGCCGGCGCGCGTCCCGGGTTGGCGGGTCGCCCCACAGCTTCACCTGCATGGACCAAGGGTTCGCCCCCTGTGCAGCCCCGTCTCCTTGTGCATCCCCCTGTTGGCGGATACGTGACGCTGAGCTTTCGGCCTGCTGGACGGCCGCTTGCTCGATGAGAGCCTGCACCTCGCGGTGCAGGTTCCGCGCCTCAGGGGTCGAGGGTGCCGGCATAGCCCGTAGCAGTGTCGCGGCGGCAATGAGCTTCTGACTTGCCCGCGGAGGCGCGTCCGGGTTGTCGACGTTAAAGTCGGCGTTGATGCGGTCGCGGGCCTGTTTGCCCAGCTCCCGCGCGCGTTCGCCGCGCGCGGAGGCTTTCCATCGAGGCGCGGAGCAGCCGCACCGTTCGATACTCCTCCGCCAGCTTGGCCTCGAGCTCACGAGCTTGGGCTAGCTGCGCGTCGGCGTCGGCCCCAGCAGGGGTGCTTGGCCCTGCGGCCAGGTGCGGAGCGATCCCTGGGGCAGGCGTGACCTCCCCGTCGCCGGCGCCCGCTGCGCCGGTGGCGTTTGCTGGGTCGTTGGCGATGACGACGCAGCACTCCCGTGCGGGGTCGTAGATCCCAGTGCTGGAGTTGTTGGAGCAGCCGAACCAGTAGTCCGTGGCGTCAAGAAAACGCCTGAACATGACTGGGTCTGGCGCGCCGGAGAAGTCCCACTCCGCGTACCCGTGGAGGTTGGCGGGTGGCAACGCGTCAAGGGAGCCTAAAGACGACTCATCGCCGGCGGAGGCGCCAGGGTCCCTGGCATCGAAGACGTGACGGCCAGGGGGACCCGGCGCATCGTCGTGTTGACGTTGGCGTTGTGGGCCGCCGTGGCACCACGAAGACCGATGGGGATGCGCGGCCGGAGATCGTGCGGCCCCGCCGGGGGCGGTGGTTGCCGTGGTGACGGGCGCGCCATGTTGAGAGGCGGTGCATTTAGCTTGCCGTTGCTCGGACCGCGCCCGGCGTGAGCGCTAGCGGAGCGGCGACGGCGTCGTGGCGTCGACGGGCCCGCGGCATCCGCGTCGGCGGGCGTCCGTGCCGTGGTGGTGCGCGCGGCGGGGACCGGAGCGGACCCGGCCTGACGCCGCGCTCGGAGCTCCTCAGGGTTGGTGAGGCGCATCAGCTAGCCGTTCCCCGTGGCCTGAAAGTTCAGGCCCCCGAACCGGATTTCGAACCCGGCGGGGAGGGGGTCCGAGCTGCCCATGCAGTAACGCCTACCGCGATACTCAGTGCGGATCACCATGGAGGGAGTTGACGATGGATTGACCTTAGGCGCTCGATTGCCCCACGGTGGGCGCCAACTGTCGGTGCGGAATGTGGTCCCGACACTAAACAGTAATAAGCGCCAAGGTCTATCCCTCAATGGTCGATGCTAAGCAATAAAGGACACAGAGTTTATCCTGGTTCCGGCCGAGGGGCCGTAAGTCCAGCAGCGGTGTGCTCAAGGCACTATATTGCTCAGCACCGGGGGTGCCTGTAGTGGGGCTGCTACAAGCAAGGCGAGAGAGGAAGCATGGCTTCCAAGTCCCTGGTGTAGTGGCTGAAGATGTTGTGGGAGAATTGGAGAGCAAGTGCTTGGTGCGACCTGTCTCGTGTTGTGTTGTGTCGTGTCCTCTGTCGTGTGTCGTTGTTTGTTGTTCCCTGTGGCAGGGGGGTTCATCTTCCTTTTATAGACCAAGGAGAGAGCGAATCACATGCGTGCCGCGCTATTTGGCTATGTGGGGAAGTGCGGTATGCTATGTCGTAGGGTAGGCGGCCGCCTGGACGGTCCTTGCAGCGATCCGGCCATCATGGCGTATCTTGCACCCGAACAGTAGCAGCTTCGAGGGTAGAAGAGCAGCGGACGACCGTGATGTCTTCAGGCGGGCTCGAGGGGGTTGCTGACGTCGGCCCGTACGGGGCACAGTGGCAGGTAAGGCGGCGTCCCGTTCCCGCACGCTCCACAGTGCTGGAGCTGTTGCCACAGCGCCCGGCGTGGGTTCGTACGCGCGGGGGCGGCAGCCATGCCGTTAACAGTGGCAGGGATGGCGCCCCGCCGGCCTAGTGCCTTCACCTAACCCTGCAAGGTCACAAGAAAGCAGATCGAGGGTGCGGCCGGCCCCCCTTCGAGGGCTCGGCGCATCAGCCGTACCGGAGTAGGCGGCGCGGCGTCACGGGACTGACACCGGCCGCGCCGCACAGTCCCCCACAGTGGCGGGGATGGGTTCCCTCCTGGGGAGTTGGTGCGACGGCACCGGGGCGCGAGCCCCAGGCACATGATGGTGCCGCCCTGCCGTTGTTAGGGCATTAAATGCCTGTGTACGGGAGCAGGCGCGTGCGTGCGGAGCGCCCTCGAGTGAGGCGGACCCCGTTCGAGGGCGGAGGGGACCCTCGAGCGAGGCGGAGCCCGCTCGAGGTAAGCGCACCCCCTCGAACGGGGCGGAGCCCGCCCGAGGGAGGCGCGCATCCTCGAGCGAGGCGAAGCCTGCTTGAGGGGATCTTCGAGTGGGCCGCCTTGGTGGGCCGTTGGGGCCTCCGTGGCGTGGGCCATGCCCTGCATGCTTAAGCGAGGCGCGTTTGGTTTTGGCTTGTTGCGGGTTTTAAGTGGGGATTCCCCAGTTGTTTAAGGGGACCCCTAGGGCTGTCCCCGACAAGTTCGTCGCCGAGCTGCTCAGGAGCGCCTTCAGAAAGCTTCAAGGTGTTTGCGTGGACTTTGACATTAAGGCGCATCATGATGTGTACAAGGACCCAACCTTGAAGGGTCTCGCCTTTAGGATCCACGGGTTGGCTGAGAAGCTCGACAACCTCCCCGTGGTCAAGCGGGCTGCCCGCTGCCATTTCTTCTTTGATGACGGCGGCTCTGATGGTGACGACGGCAGCCACGGCGACGACGGCAGCCATGACAATGACGGCGGCGACGACGGCAGCCATGACAACGACGGCGGCGACGACGACAGCCATGACAACGACGGCGGCGACGACGGCAGCCACAGCGACAACGGCGGGACTCCGACTAATTGATAGACTCCTCTACCAATTAGTAACAATAATGTCTGTGTGCTTTTGTGTCTTCGTCCGGTTCTTGGACATGAACTGCTTAGTTAATTATCTTGGTTGTTAGATTTTGTATGTCATGAACTCGATCTAATATACGCGAGTAGAGATCCAACCGCGTTGTGATGAACTGTGTTCTGTTGTGATTAACTGGAGATCTGTTGTGATGAATTAGATCTTATTAGAGTAGTCATTGCCGACGCAGGTTAGCCTGCTGACGCTGACGCGTGGGCCAGTTTCATTGGCGATGATGGTTAGTGAACCCGGATCGCATTTGTTGACAGTTGGGTCCGGGCGGGCAGGCAACGGTTATCTTTTTTATATTGGCTGGTGACGCTGACGCGTGGGCCTGTCACAATTTTTTTTGGAATGAAACTTGCTTCCCTGAATTATTAAAGCCCATTAAACAACACCTAAAAATCATAAAAATATGAACAATTTGTATTTGGACATTCAGTATTTGCATAAAATATCAATAGTGAAACTTGTGTGCTCAAAATTCATATATTTGGGTTTTACACCCCATGGTAATTATATAATAATTCTAAGAACATCAAATTTTCTCTAAAAAATCTACAAATTGACTTGGCAACATAATTTGGGTATCTAAACTTGTCTTCAAAATTTCAAGTGGTATCGATGAAGGAATAATATAATTGTGTACAATTGTCTTCATATCTCACATAGTTTCCTAGAATGTTTGCTTGAACATTGAAGTTTTCCACACTTTGTAACTTGTTCGAACTTATATGCATTTGAAAACTTAACAAAACCTTGTGTTCACCTTAAGCTTACGAAATGTAAAGTTTTATCACTAATGGTTGTGTAAAACAAATATTATTTGTATGTTGTACTTACAAAGAACAAAATAAGGCATATATACATCACTCAACAAACGGAATATACACTAAACAATGAAATTAATGAATAGATGGTGATTTTAGAAAAATTTAGAAAAAAAAAGTATCAAATCTGGACTAATAACGACGAAGAAATACTTGTTACAACATTTGATTGCAGATTAAAAGGAGAAATGTGAACTGTTCTTCACTTGAATAGAACTGGGCCCCACAGTCTTTAGCGACGCGGGGCTGATAACCCGCGTCGGATTTGCTGCTCTCCCAAAATTTTACATAGATAATTAGAGCATCATACAAAAGCTAATCTACTACTGATTTCCTATTCTTTGTGCCAACTTCACCATTTCGCAGGGCAGCCTAAAGCCTTCGCTGCAAAATAGAGAAATTCGAAGCCATCCTTTTTCCACGCCACAGCCGCCACCGGTGCCTGCGCACGGCTGATCACCGCGCACTTGTGCCGGAGGCGGGAGCGGTTCACCCCAAATGTGCCAAGTCGAGTAGTGGAGCACATGTGTGGCCTTCTCGCGCAAAGGTAGACACCCCTCGTTGCTCAGCCATCTCGACGACGTCGTACTATCGCCGCCCGCGACCCGCCTCATGTACCCCTTCGCGGTGTCGTCGGCGGCGGCACCGCCATTGTCTCTGTAGAGCAAGATGACGTATAACTAGGCCGCCACATCGTGCCCACCCTCGGCGGCACGGCGGAGATCATTGTATCCCCTTTGTTCGATGAAGAAGGCTTTGAATCCGGAGAGGAAACAAGCCTCCGGATTCCTGAGACCGCTCAGCATAGCAAGGAATGCTTTGTAAGCGGTGGGGTTCCACACCCAAGAAATCTCATCTCGTATCCCCTCTATCGACAAACACCGGCCGATGTCACCGTGGCTGCACACGGGGCGCATGGTCGAGCAAGTACCGCGTAGGCTACGGAGGTCAGCCAAGGGCCGCTCCGAGGTCGCACCGACGCGCGCCGCAATCTCAATGCGGAGGTCTTGAGGGAGGCTCAGCAGCAGCGATGACGGCTGGTGCGACGTGCTTCTTCCCGGCATGCTATCCATCTCCGGCCAGGAATGGTGATGATGAGGAGTAGTCAGTTGCTATTTTTCGCGGGTAGAGATGAAGGGGCAGGGGATCTAATTGTTTTGGAAGGAGAAGATACAGGAGATTTGTTTCCAAACACGGTTTAAGTAAGCGATGGAGACGACGTTTGGCTAATCTGTGTTATTATTTAATTCTACATTAGAAATGACATTTGGCTAATCCACGTAGAGATGATGTTTCGTTACCCCGCATATCATTTAATTCTACATTGGAATCACTACCTCTGCAGCTCTGCTCTCAGCCATTGACTGGCAACAGTTTCGACATTGACCGTCTTGGGAACCTCTTCCCTTTTCGTGTGCTCTGGATCGCTTATTACTTCCTCTCTTTTTTTTGGAGATGATGACTACATTGGATGTTTGGATGGAGGTGTTAGTGTTAGTTTGTAGCAAACTAACACAAAAACTACCACTAACAGTAACACCAACATCTACCATCCAAACACATTCATTGGAAATGATGTTTGCTTACTCCGCGTATCATTTAATTCTACATTAGAATCACTACCTCTGCAGCTCTGCTCTCAGCCATTGACTAGCAACAGTTTCTCGGCCGTCTTGACCGTCTTGGGAACCTTCCCGGCCGTTCCCGTGCTCTTGATCTTATCCCTTCCTTGTTTTTTCTATAAAAAGGCACCGACGCCTTTCGGTCCTTCTCACTTCAAGCTGCTTCCTTCTTCTCTAGATCTAGATCTAGCTATATGGTTCCTTCTTCTGATATAATAAAGCGAATCACTTGCTTCCTTCTTATCTAGATCTAGATCTAGATATAGCTATGGCGCAAAGAATAGATCTTGTAGGGCGCAAGCTTTTGCTTTTCTCTCTTCTTCCTCCTCCTCGATCTCGGGTGATTGGGTTGCTCATCCCTCTAACACAACTGCGAGAAGAATTCTTGTGACATACTCCTTCCTTGTAGTCGTTTCCGGGGTAGGTAGCCCAGAACCTCCTGGCATCAGGATGAACAATTTCATCATGTGTCCAATGATCATTGTTTTCAGGATGAACAATCCATCATCCTTTGTCCAATGGTCATTATTTTTCCTATGCTTTCTCCCTCCACTCGCGAAAGTCTCTTGTAAACAAAAGTGCAGGTTCAGAAAGCTTTGTGGTCTCATTGCAAGCCAAGAAACAATTCTCTAAGCCATCAACAAAGATGGAGCTTATTCAATGACCATGTGTAGCAAGATCGGCGACCTACGAGCAAGATCGATGTGTGTGTGTGATTTTGCATATCTCGTCATGAAGATATGGCCGCACTGTAACCTTGTTCTGATGTATCAATGATGACTGTAATCTTTGTGTGTGTGATTTTGCATATATCATCATGAAGATATGGCCACATTGTAACCTTGTTTTGATGTATCAATGATGACTGTAATCTGTGTGTGTGATTTTACATATCTCTTCATGAAGATATGGCCGCATTGTAACCTTGCTCTGATGTATCAATAATGACTATAATCTGTGTGTGTGTGATTTTGCATCTCAAGAGACTTGCTTTTGTGATTATCTCTGTGCAGTACAATTTTTTGTATGATTTACCTACTCACTTGCAAAGCTTGTAATTATCTCAACAATTTGGCAAATCAACTTGTTTCTCTCATGATTCCTGATGTAAGTTAATTAGATCTAGATTTGGCAAGTGAAACTATGCTAGATTATTGGAGACGAACTCTTTTTTAACTTGGCATATCTTTTTAGAAGTTGGCAAAGCACAAGATTTGCCAAGTAAAATTTGGCAAACTCTTAGAGGTGTTCTAATCCTATGTCTCTTTGATGTAATTTGTTCGTGATTTCGCATATCTTCTTGCCCATAACAAAAGCGACGCTGGTTCGTTAGTCCTCGTCTCTTGCCTGTAACAAAGGCGACGCTGGTTCGTTAGTCCTTGTTCCTTGCCTGTAGCAATGGCGACGCGGGTTCATTAATCCTCGTCTCTTGCCCGTTACTGAACTGAAGTAGAATATAAACAGAGTATAAATAGTATCTTTGGCAGAATATATTACAAGTAGGATTCAAATTCCACCACATCCCATATATTTCAAAAAGGATTGAAATTCCACCAATACATCGCATCCTTTATATTACAAAATGGATTCCATTTCCACCAATAGATACATCCTCTGGCATTACAAAAAGGATTCAGCAGAAATCAGGCTTGCTTTTTCTTCCTTGATTTCTGTATATGGATTTTTTCACTATGGTCGCTTCGCAAGTACGGTGTTTAGTGAGTTCCGAAGAGTTGGGGCTTGTATGAAGTGTCAAAGGTGGAATTTCATCAAACTGGTTGTATTCCTCCATCTCAACAACATTTTCAATCCCCACAATCCTTTTTTTCAGGTATAACCACAGACTAGTTCTTCTTTGCAAGGTCAGGTACATAGAACACTTGCTCAACATGTGTCTCCAGTACGGAATTATCGGTAACGGACTTTATAGCCAATTACCAATACGGTAGCGATCAGTAACAGACTTAAGCAGCCCGTTACTGATAGGGCATAGATCGGTAACGAACTTTACAAGCCTATTACCGATAGGTTTAACATTTGTAACGGGCTCTTTTAACATCCATTACAAAGAATTTATGTAACGGGCGTTTAATAAGAATGTTACTAGAAGTCCACATTGGTAACGGGCATTGTGGAGGCCAACCCCGAGGTCGTCCTGGCGCGCTTATAGGTAACGGGCGCCAAACAACAACCGTTACAGATGTGGGTGGATGTAACAGGCGTTAAGGGCCTATTACAAATGCTGCGTGACCTATTTGAGGTTTTCACGTAGTGCTCAATTTGTCAAGAAGATGGACAAGGGCGCAAAGAAGAAGTTGAACCCCAATATCAAGAGCTCCCTCATCTATACCAAGCCCAACCGCAAGAACAAGACCAAGAGCAACACCTACGTCATCAAGAAGAAGGCTAATGGCAAGGTGGTTGCACAAAAGGTTGGAAGATGAAGGAGGTACGGGGTTGAAACCAACCCATTTGGGTGCCCAAGGAAGTTATCACCAACATAAAGGGGCCTCAAATGGTTTGGGTTCCAAAGGCTACTTGAAGGCCATGAGTGCGGGACTTGGGAGTCTTGGCACAAAGAAGTTGTGGAAATTCAAGCCTAGAAGCCAAGCTTGCGAGTTGGACATGTGTTGCCAAATTCCTCGGTTGAGGTAATGGAAATTATAACTCATTTCATGTATCATTGTAGCTCCATTGCCTTGTTTAGGTTGCATTTGTTGCAATGTTTACATGTGGTAGGTTTCTTGTGTCATGTGCTAACCCATGAGCAACCTACATGGTTTGATTAGTGTGTAGGAAAGCTACACTTGTTCTTTCATGGTGCATGTTTTCATTTATATCTCTTTGCATCATGAGCAAGCTATAGGGTTAGCTTCCCTTTTGTTGTCATAAGCAATGTGGATACATTTGGTTAGTGATTCAAATACTAAATGCACACATTTAAGGGGAGCTTATTCTATGGTTTGGTTATGGGACTAACATTGTTTCAAGCTTATCTTATGTAGTCCCTTGGCGATGCGTTCAGGTGCGGTACTTCATTCTAAGAGAATGATATTTCACTCACAATGTGATCTAACATCTCTAAAAGAGTGAATATAGCAATATGAGATTCATGCTATTGAGTCATGTCCTTGAATGTCTCTATATAAGTTCAAAGGCAATGTACTCATACATTCCTAATCCTTGTGGTAACCCAAGTGTCTTCTATGCAAGCTTCTTTCAAGTGGTGTCACCCTCAAGTGATATCATTTTCAAGTGGTTCATCTCAATGTGGTGCCAACAAGGTAAAGAGGATCAACCCCCCGGAGGTAGGAAATGATCAAAAGACTACAGGTGATATCTACAAGTGGTAATGTAATAAGAACCCATTTGTCTTATCTTTTGTCCTTTAAGCTACCTCCTTACATGATATGCTCTAAGCTTCCTTGCCTTACAAGTTAATAGTTGTGCACTTGTTTTCACAATAATCATTTTATGCACACACTTAGTGTGAGCTTAGTTTGTATCATGATAGTCTCATGAGCTTGTGATCCACCTTAGTTATTCGCACATGTGGTATCTTCATTGATATCATACATATGGATCATGGTTCATGCGACTTTTTCCCTTGTATTTAAAATTTCTCTTTGAGCTATGTTTGCTAGGTCTTGCTAGTTTCCTTGGACCCCTTTTGTTTTGGACTTTTTGGAGATTTTATTCCAAAAGGGGACAGTGCGGGACCAAAGCAATCTAAGTGGTTCCAGAGTGGGAAGAGGCAAGCTACAAGTGAACATAGGAAGAGAAGATCAAAAAAAGGAGGAAGTTTGATCTAGGGGGAGTTTGGATGATGGTAAGCATCCGAGCAAGTGTAAGTGGTTCTAATTTTGTCAATTATCGCAAATTTATGCTTGCTCTGCTTGTGTTGTCATAAATCACCAAAAAGGTGGAGATTGTAGCGAACATGGCCCCATATGCCATTAGTTCGAGTTTGATTTTGGTGATTCATGACAACATGATCAATGAGACTAACCATATTGTTTAGCATGTCTTTGTTGACATTTCTAGGTCCCAAGGATGCCAAAATACCACATGCCCAATTGAGAAGATAGTCTATTTTTCAAGGGTCAAAAACAAGAAAGAAAAGAAAAAGCAATGACACCGTCAGATGAACCGACGGTACCTAGATAGCAAGTGTCGGTGCAAGCGTCGGAGCACTTGGTACACTGCGTAGATGTTGGAATGAAGGTAACACCGTCGGATGAACCGACGGTCCATTTTCTAGTAGCATCGGACGACTTGCAGAGGAAGAGCAGCGAAGACAGTAGCACCAGATGATCCGACGGTCTGAGTGAGGACACCGTCGGTCTATTCGACGCTTAGTTTAAATCAAGACTGAGACGCGCCAAGACAACCTCTTCAGCACCAGATGAACCGACGCCTTGGGTCATACATAGCGTCGGTCTAACCAACGGTCACGAAGCAGCATACAGAGACGTTTTGGCGAAGCTTCCTTCAGCACCGAATGAACCTACGCACCGTCGGTGCATAGCGTCGGAGTAGTTCTGTTAGAGAACCTCAACGGCTATGTGACGTGGAAGGGACACCGGATGAACCGACACCTTGAAAAGGATAGCATCGGTTCATCCGACGCTTACTTTTTTAGTGGTCGTTAGCCAACGGCTCTTTGTATGCCTTGGGCTATTTATACCCCCTCCACTCACCCATTTGAGGTTGCTGGAGTGTGTGGAAGTGCAGAGGAGTTCAAGACACCTAGAAGATCATATCCAATCCATCCAAATGCTTAATTGCTCATCCTTAGACTTGCATATTGTTGACGGATAAAAGACGTATCCCTCTACGATCCGCAAGCGTACGGACCCCACACCTTTTTCACCACGGGATTCCCAAGGTTCTTGTCAATCCGCGGAGCAAGGGGATTACAAGCGTTCGATCAACAACGACACACTAGCTACTAAAACCCTAACAACTATTATACTAGAAAACAACTAAACTACACTAGAGAGAATGATAAACGATCAAGAGAGAAGACACTCGCCCACGGGTCTACGATACTAGAGCATGCAATCGCTTAAAGACATGAAAAACCAATCTAATCTATCGGGGTTGTGACCACGGTTTCGCCCTTTCCCTCCTCTCGTACTTGTCACTACGCGAAGGTATTCATGACTAGACCTTTGATGGCCACGGCGTATTGAATGGATCCAAGGAAGCATTGGAGCTCGTACTCCCTCTACGGCATGGTAGCTAACCTTTAAGCATTAAAGTATATTCAACACAAGATGATAGATAGAAAATCCGACAAAGTGCGATTACATCTCACGATCGATTACAACCCATGGACGAATGAGAAGATTACCCCATCAAGGTGCTGATCATGGCACCGTTGATCATGGTTTCCCTTCCGCCGGTGTCTTCCTCCTTCTCCACGAGAGGGTGCTTCCTTCGAGGGGGTTAATCTCCAGCCCGGAGATCCTCCTCCTCTCTCTCTAGCTTGTAGATGGCCTTCTGGTGCGAATAAACTCCTCTTCGTCTGTTGGCGGCGCGTCGGGGGTTTTAGGGTCGAAGATCCTTCGAGGGCAAGGAAGACGGGACCGAACCGGTGCCCGAAGTGGGCTGGGCCGATCCGATCCGGGCCGGCCGGCCCGAGCCCGCTTCGGCCCGGTTCGGTCGCCCTTTTTGCTCCGTGGGTCTTCGTGCACTTATCTACTTCGCCCCCTCCACTTGGATGATTTTGACGCTGTTATCCTCGCGATCAAGATGGAGACTCTCTTTGCATGAAGTTGATCTTTTACGCTTCAATCCCCGGGGGTGTTCCTCGTAGCACTTTGGTCCTCACCACCATTGGAAGTAATTTCAGCGAGCTCATGAACACGAACAAGACTCCATGAATGCTCCTTTGAACTTATTGCGAATCCGTCCTTTATGTCCATGATTTCCTACATAAACACAACACTTCCAAATGCATGCACAAAGATGAACTTGTTATATGATTAGTGTGCCTAGTGGCGGGTTAGTTCAATAATCAAATCCAAACCAAAGTGTAATGAACATGCTAGGTGCACCAAAATACACCGTCAACATCTCCCCCACACTTAGCTCTTGCTCGTCCTCGAGCAAGTACTCGTAAAAGAACTTCGTCCAAGGAGTGTAATCGTGTATCACTTATCCTTCTTCACAAGTTAGTCAATCCCTTCATCTTTAATACATAAACACAAAGTAATGATAATCAATCATAAACATGGGCGTTTAGAATTTTTACCACGTCAAGATTTACCCCACAACTCAAACTCTTCACTCGAAGCTTTCAATTCCAGCCATACTTACTTCTTTGCTTCCATCGGAGGGTTTTTATGGTTTTCAAAACAAAAATTCCTGCAACAAGTGTTAGACAAAAACCTTTCTCCAAGCTCTCTCAAGTCACTCATATGAAGTGTCTATCCTAACCAAATTTTATAAAACTCTCACCTCCCATTAATCTCTCATATATCATGTAAAAGTGGAGCTATAGGTAGGGCTAGCGCAATCAACACAAGTATTGTCAAACTAAGAACTTCCTCTAATGGTTGTCTACCTTTCGAGCCAATGATCATGAGAATTAACCATATGTAGGGATATCAAGGATGAGAAGATTTAGAATGGTGGACATGTGCAAGGGCAAAAGAAAATTGTGACTTCAAGGCACCGATGATGTCCTCGTTGTCGGATTGCACATGGTTGGAAATAGAGTAAAAGTTTCGTCTCACAATCAACGTGACATCCTTCCTCACACTTTATTATTTTTCTTTTCTTTCACTTGATCCATCCCTCTCATATCTTCATTGCTAACTCATCTTTTTTTTTTCTTTTTCTTTTTTTTTCTTTCATTCATTTCCATACACATACTTTTTCTCTTTATTTTTCTCTCTCTTGACGACTTTTCAAAGCTTTCAATTCTCCCTTTTCTCGCATGCATACAATCTGAAATCTTTAAATAAACCATGCTAGAGACGAGACGAAACTTTGAAAATAGGTTGTGTTCAAGGAATACGATGTTCAAAAGAGGTGTATAGGTTTGGGTATGGAATCCGGCGATGTACATGACTTCCGTTGTGAAAGACATGTTACCGAATGAATGACGAGGCTAGCAACAAAAGATAAGCACAAGGATATGATCATTGCTCGAAATTAAAACTCACCAAGAGAGAAGGGTCCTAGCCTAACTCATCGTGCTAATCACACTTATAGTGGAGCGAAAAAAACAAACTTGGCTTTGGATAGGAATTTTTTTATACTCTCAACTTGGAAAAAGAGATTTTGCTAACCTTTATTACAAGGGTTTTAATATAATTTTCAGAACTGAAAACCTCCAATTTTTAGCATCGAACATAGCACAACTAGCATGTGAAGCTCAAGATCGAAGTGCGGTATGGGTACTTTAAGTAGTAGCGATTCCACTAAGCACCACGGTAAACGATTTTCAAACCACATACTTGCGTTCAAATATCAAGAATCAAAGATTAAACAAACAAGTAAATAAAGATAAACAATACAAAAAAAACACAAAGATATATATAAGACTCTTTTTATTTGGTTTTCTTGACTCAACACTAGTTTAATACACTTGCAAAAATTTTAAAAACTGACTCGAAAACTAAAAACTCATTAAAACGCTAAGACTCTCACACGAAGATTAAACCGAACCTAAATTTGAAGTTCAAAAGCTAAGGCTAGCGAGCTAGCTCTCCCCCACACTTAAAACATACGACGTCCTCGTCGTATCTTACAAAAACCAAAGGGGAAAACTAGATCTAATGGTACTTCGAGCAAGCTTTGCACCACTTGCCTCTCATGTTTCCAACCATGCCAAAAAGCTTGCGCACGTTACGGTTAAGGAACTTGTAGTCATCTTCAACTACGCGCTCCAAGTCCTCCATACGGCTGCTTCATCGTTTCCATGGTTTGAAGACACTCGTCGGCCGACGCGTAGAGAGCTGCGATGGATTGACGGCAAAATCGACAACACACCGGATGCAATCCGAAGGGGTCGTCGTCGCCATAATCTCCACCGTTGTCACCACCGTCGTCGCCACCTCCATTGTTGTCGCCTTCGCCACCGCCGTTGCCGTCGCCGTTGGGGCCCTCGGGAGTCCTTTCGTAGGGCTGCTCGCCCCAATCATCATCGTCTCTACCGGCGGCCGCCCACGAGCTCGGGCTACGATCGTCGGAGTAGTCGCTATCCCCATAATCCTTAGGCTCCGACGACACCTCCTTGTAATCTTTGCGCTTGATGCCTTGGAGGCGTGCCGACCTTCGAACGGGTGTAGGGACCTTCTCTCCTTTGACGGGGTTGCGAGATGCAAGAGCTCCGGTCGGGACACGTCCTCCGCAACGGATACGTGCGGTCCTCTTGACGGGTAGCTTGACCTCGCATCGCATCGCCTCCTCCATCGATGGCTTCTTGGCTTCTACCTTCAATTCTAAGCTTTTTGGAGGCTCAATGGTTGCTACAAGGGTGCAACACATTGCTTGAAAGGATTGATTCTCGAGCTCCCAATTCGGCCAAATATATAGTCCCGAGAGAAAAGCCCCGGGAACCTTATTTTCCTTTTTTACACTTCCCTTAAAATTTTCGACCAAACAAGGAAGTCGAAAAGGAGCAATTCGGGCGAAATTCGGGGACATCGGGCGTCGGGCCCCCCTTGGGCCGATCCGGCCGGGGCCGGCCGGCCCACCCCCCTCGGGGGCGGGCCGGTCCAGTTTTTTTGCACACCGCCCTATTTTTTTCGTCCTCAGCCCGTGGGAAAAAGTTGGCCCAGTTAATCTTCGCGAAAAACTCCAGAAAGCTAAAAGAAAAATTATTTACAGAAGTTGGTGCCTTGTTTTTCGTCCTAGGCAGGACGTTCGGGCTCTTCCTCCATGGCAAATACGTCAACATGATGAATGGGCACGATGTCGGGTTCGTAGTAAACCTTAAGCCGCTGTCCATTCACCACAAATTGATCGCCGTTTATATCCATAATGGTTACCGCTCCGTTGGAGAACACCGAATGCACAACATAAGGTCCGTCCCACTTGCTTTGCAATTTCCCCTTTCCGAAGGTTTTAAACCTCGAATTGTAGAGGAGGACCTTATCTCCTTCTTTGAATTCTTTTTTCTTCAATCTTTTATCATACCACCTTTTGATTCTCTCTTTGTATATGCTTGCGTTTTCATAAGCTTTCAACCTCAACTCCTCTAGCTCGCTTATTTGAATTCTCCGTTTCACCACCGCGGCATCGAGATCAAGGTTCATCTCTTTAATCGCCCAATAGGCTTTATGTTCTAACTCAACCGGAAGGTGGCAAGCTTTTCCATAGACGAATTGATAGGGGGTCATACCTATCGGTGTTTTAAACGCCGTTCGATAAGCCCATAAAGCGCCGTCTAATTTCTTTGACCAATCCTTGCCTCCCTTCTCTATGGTCTTGTTAAGTATGCCTTTTAATTGCCTATTTGACGTCTCCGCTTGTCCGTTGGTTTGTGGGTGATAGGCCGTGGAGATCCTATGCTCAATTCCCAACTTGGACAAGCACTTTTTGAAGTTCTTCCCGGTGAAATGAGTTCCTCCATCACTTATCAAGATTCTCGGTGTACCGAAACGGGGAAAAATCACGTTCTTGATCATAGTGATGGACTCCTCCGTGGAAGCTTTACGACATGGTATAGCCTCTACCCACTTGGATACGTAATCGACCATAACAAGTATATACTCGAATCCAAATGAGTTTTTAAAAGGCCCCATGAAGTCTATGCCCCATACATCGAATATGTCGACTTGCAAGTTGTATTTCAAAGGCATAGAATTTCTTTGAGAGATGTTTCCGGTTCTTTGGCATTCGGGGCATGACGCAACATATCTTTTAGTATCTTCATGCATCTCCGGCCAATAGAATCCGCTCGACCATACTTTGGCTTCGGTTCGAAAATGGCTATAGTGCCCACCGTACTCGCCGAGTGGCACTTCCTTAGAATCTCAAGCCTCTCTTCCCTTGGCACACATCTTCTCATCACACCATCATTGCCAAGCTTGAAGAGGTATGGTGCATCCCAAAAATATTTCTTACTTTCGAAATTATCTTCCTTTGAGTGTTTTTGTCTAGATGATCGAGGGGCATCTTTCGAATCGCTCGAATGATGTCGATCATCCAAGTATCTTTATCAAGCACTCTATAGAGGTGGTCATCTCTCATCTTGTCTTCTATGGGCTCTTTATCATCTTGCCCACGATTCATCCTAGACAAATGATCGGCCACAACATTCTCCACCCCCTTTTTATCACAAATTTCAACATCGAACTCTTGGAGAAGAAGGATCCAACGAATCAAACGAGGTTTAGCTTCCTTCTTAGCCAAGAGATACTTTATAGCCTGCGTGATCGGTGTAAACAATGACTTTCGAGTTCACGATGTAGGATCTGAATTTTTCGAAAGCGAATACCACCGCTAGCAACTCTTTTTCCGTAGTAGCGTAATTTAATTGTGCCCCACTAAGAGTTTTGCTAGCGTAGTAAACGGCGTGAACTCGGCCTTCCTTTCTTTGTCCCAAGACCGCGCCTACGGCGTAGTCACTTGCGTCACACATGATCTCGAAAGGTTGGCTCCAATCCGGAGGTTGGATGATGGGAGCACTCACCAACGCATTTTTCAAGGTCCGGAATGCCGCTAGACACTTCTCATCAAAGTCGAAAGCCACATCTTTTTGAAGAAGGTGCGTTAAAGGCTTGGTGATCTTTGAGAAGTCCTTTATAAATCTTCTATAGAATCCGGCATGGCCTAGAAAGCTCCTTAAGGACTTAATATCCGTAGGAGGTGGGAGTTGCTCAACCGTCTCTACCTTAGCCTTGTCCACTTCAATTCCTCTCTCGGATATAACATGTCCGAGCACTATGCCTTGCTTAACCATGAAGTGGCACTTTTCCCAATTTAAAACCAAATCTACCTCCGCACACCTTGTAAGGACCTTTTCTAAGTTTGCTAAGCAATCCATGAACGTCTTCCCGTAAACGGAAAAATCATCCATAAACACTTCAACAATTTCTTCGATGAATTCCGAAAACACGGCCATCATGCAACGTTGAAAAGAGGCCGGAGCGTTGCATAGGCCGAAGGACATCCTTCTATATGCAAACGTTCCGTAAGGACACGTAAATGTTGTCTTATGTTGATCTTCTGGGTGAATGGGAATTTGCATGAACCCCGAGTATCCATCGAGAAAGCAAAAATAAGCGTGGTTTGCTAACCTCTCGAGCATCTCGTCTATGAACGGTAGGGGGAAGTGATCTTTCTTCGTCGCTTTGTTAAGCTTACGGTAATCGATACACATCCGCCACCCGGTCACGGTTCTTTGCGGTATCAATTCATTCTTCTCATTCTTCACCACGGTTAAACCTCCTTTCTTCGGTACACAATGTCCGGGCTCACCCATTCGCTATGTGGAACCGGGTAGATGATTCCGGCATCAAGTAACTTGATAACCTCTTTCTTTACTACCTCTCGCATGGCATGGGTTAGCCTCCTTTGGTGGTCCACTACAGGCTTACATTGGTCTTCCATTGGTATACGATGAGTACAAAAGGCTGGGCTAATACCTTTGAGATCGTTAATTGAATATCCAATCACCTTCCTATGTTTTTTTAATAAAATCAGCAACGCTTCATTTTCTTCGGGACTCAACTCGTCGCTCACAATGACTGGATAAGTTTTGTCTGGGCCCAAAAATTCATATTTTAATCCCTTGGGCAAAGGTTTAAGGTCTACTTCGGGCACTTGTGGCTCCTCGGGTTTGATTTCTCCTATGTCTTCGAACTTGTCTTCCTCCACGCTACCATCATGCGGCTCTAAGCCTTTTGTTGCTTCCTCTAGTTCTTCATCTTGTTGATTACTAATTTGATTTTCCATCGCTCTTTGCAGCGGGTCTCTAAGGGTTTCAACAAAACAAAGACTATCTATCTCTTCTATTTCTTCATCTTCGGGAGGAAAAGGAGTAAGGTGTTTAGAAGCACGAAGAAAGTTATATGTGTACTTTGTTCCATTAAGGTTCATTGTTACTTTGCCTTCTCCGGCATCTAACACGGCATCAACCAACTTAAGAAAAGGCCTACCTAAGATTATATGATCAGAATTACCATGGTAAGCATCAATAACAAAGAAATCGGTTGGTATATAGTTTCTAGAGATTTTTACTTTCATGTTGCAAGCAATACCTAGAGGTTTGATAGTTCTACCATCTCCCATAATTAATTTCGTTGATGTTGGAGCTAAGTCTAGGTTGTGGTATTGAACTTTATCGTAAATTTTAGAAGATAGAACACTTACTTGGGCTCCGATGTCGCATAAAGCTTTGCATTGAACTCCGTTGATCTCGCAACTCAAGTGCGGCGTCATCTTCTCTTCTTCTTCGGATCCGATCGAATAAATTTCAGCAAGGCGAGCGTATGGTGATGCTTCGGGCTTGATCCCCATGATCCTCTTCACCTCGGCAATATGTTCCGGATCCACCACGTCATCTCCAAAGAGCTTTTCAAAAATCTCACCGGTGGTTTCGAGGTCGTATGAATTTTCAGCTTTCCTCTCCGGTGGGAAATCCACTTCCAATGCTCTTGCCATCCCCTTTTGATTAGGGAACGGTCTTCTCTTGTCGAATACTTCTCCGTAATCAATAGGAACCCAATCCATTGGCTCGAACTCCCTTAGTGGCTTTGCGCTTGACATGCTTCTCTTGTTCGTCTCATTTGGTGCGACGAAGTCGACGTTTGGTGTAGTTCTTGACTTGATGTGTTCTTGTTTAAGCTTCTCCATGATTGGCTCCTCTTTTGTGACTTCCGGGGTTGCCTCTTTAGAAAAATCAGCAAGCTTTTTCTTCCTTGAATTAAATTCCGGCTCTTCCGCAAGTCTTGTTTCCCAATCTCTTCGCATGGCAGCCGCTTTGCTAACTTTTTGTAGAAGTTGGGCGGCTTCCGTGAGTGTTTTCTCCATGAGATCCCCACCTGCACACATTTCGACGTGTCGCATGCAACTAGGGGTTAGGGAAAAGAAAAATGTATGCAAGAGTACGTCACCTAGGTGAAGCCGAGTTTTGGTACTTGTTCGATTAATTCATTAAACCTATCCCGGGCTTGGTCTATCCCTTCCTCTTCTCCTTGCATAAAAGTGATCACTTGCCTCCTTAGATGTTGAACCTTGCTCATTGGAAAGAACTTCTCGCAAAACTTCTTTGTCAACTTGTTCCAATTGCCTTCAACTTCAAAGGACGCAACCGAATACCATGTCTTTGCTTTGCCGGCAAGTGAGTAGGGAAAGAGATTCCATTTGAACCATTCATCGGGAACTCCTTCTTGACGCACCGTGTTGCATATCGTCGTGAAATCCCTTATGTGTCTATATGGGTTCTCCTCAACCATCCCTTCAAACGGGTTTTCCGCCACCATCTTCATGATCTTTGATTTAATTTCATACTTGGTCGCTTCGAGCTTCGAATCCGACTCTTGTACCTTTATGTCTTCACATCGAGGGCTGGCGTAATCCCTTAATGATTTCTCCGGTTCTTCCACGGGTTGATTAACGAACTCCATCTAGACAATAAGATAAAAACAAAAACAAAAAAGAAACAAGTGTTTTTCTGATAATATATGTTAGATATAGCAAATAAAAGATAAACTAAAATATAAAACTAAGTTAGATGCAAATCAAACGATGTAAACTAACTTGCTCCCCGGCAACGGCGCCGAAAAAGGGGCTTGTTGACGGATAAAAGACGTATCCCTCTACGATCCGCAAGCGTACGGACCCCACACCTTTTTCACCACGGGATTCCCAAGGTTCTTGTCAATCCGCGGAGCAAGGGGATTACAAGCGTTCGATCAACAACGACACACTAGCTACTAAAACCCTAACAACTATTATACTAGAAAACAACTAAACTACACTAGAGAGAATGATAAACGATCAAGAGAGAAGACACTCGCCCACGGGTCTACGATACTAGAGCATGCAATCGCTTAAAGACATGAAAAACCAATCTAATCTATCGGGGTTGTGACCACGGTTTCGCCCTTTCCCTCCTCTCGTCTCGTCACTACGCGAAGGTATTCATGACTAGACCTTTGATGGCCACGGCGTATTGAATGGATCCAAGGAAGCATTGGAGCTCGTACTCCCTCTACGGCATGGTAGCTAACCTTTAAGCATTAAAGTATATTCAACACAAGATGATAGATAGAAAATCCGACAAAGTGCGATTACATCTCACGATCGATTACAACCCATGGACGAATGAGAAGATTACCCCATCAAGGTGCTGATCATGGCACCGTTGATCATGGTTTCCCTTCCGCCGTGTCTTCCTCCTTCTCCACGAGAGGGTGCTTCCTTCGAGGGGGTTAATCTCCAGCCCGGAGATCCTCCTCCTCTCTCTCTCTAGCTTGTAGATGGCCTTCTCGGTGCGAATAAACTCCTCTCTCGTCCGTTGGCGGCGCGTCGGGGGTTTTAGGGTCGAAGATCCTTCGAGGGCAAGGAAGACGGGACCGAACCGGTGCCGAAGTGGGCCGGGCCGATCCGACCGGGGCCGGCCGGCCCGTGCCCGCTTCGGCCCGGTTCGGTCGCCCTTTTTGCTCCGTGGGTCTTCGTGCACTTATCTACTTCGCCCCCTCCACTTGGATGATTTTGACGCCGTTATCCTCGCGATCAAGATGGAGACTCTCTTTGCATGAAGTTGATCTTTTACGCTTCAATCCCCGGGGTGTTCCTCGTAGCACTTTGGTCCTCACCACCATTGGAAGTAATTTCAGCGAGCTCATGAACACGAACAAGACTCCATGAATGCTCCTTTGAACTTATTGCGAATCCGTCCTTTATGTCCATGATTTCCTACATAAACACAACACTTCCAAATGCATGCACAAAGATGAACTTGTTATATGATTAGTGTGCCTAGTGGCGGGTTAGTTCAATAATCAAATCCAAACCAAAGTGTAATGAACATGCTAGGTGCACCAAAATACACCGTCAACACATATGCTTTGTGTATGTGCTTAGTGCTAGGCTTAGCTTAGAGCTGAGTGAGTGCAAGGTTGTGCCAACCTTGTGAGGTGATTCTTGAGTGAATCAAGGTTTACAAGGTTCGCTGGAAGCCTTGGGGCCTAAGTGGCTCATCGGCAATCGTCATCGACCCTTCGGCTTGGTGTGGAGCGGCGAGGACACTTTGTGCGGGGGGACGTGGAGACCCCCTTCCTTGGTGGAGAAGCTCCTTAGTGGAGGCAGCATCAAAGTGACCAAGGGAGCTTGGCAAGTGCCTAAGTGGCTAGCCTTTTTGGCGAGTCAAGTGGTGCTCTTGGGAGAGACTTGGTGACTGGGAAGCAATACTCTTGTGTGAGTGCTTCAACAATGTGGACTAGGGGTGTCTTAGTGCCTACCGATACCACAGGATAAATTGCGTGTCAAGAGTTTGCTTCCTCTCATCCCCTTTACGTTTCCGCATTTACACTATTGGAATCTTTGCTTGCATTTACTTTCCTAGAGTAGTATCATGCTAGGATTGGCTATAGGTTGCAAACCTTGTTTTGGGATGGGTGTTTCACACTAGAACAACCCTAGTTGCACATCTAGATAGTATGTTCTAGTTTACTTTTGTGCAAAAAATAGTGAAGCCATAGGTTAAGATTTTAAGATTGCCTAATTCACCCCCTCCCCCTCTTAGGCTACGAGCATCCGAGTCCTTTCACTATACTCAACCAACATTTTGACAAAACAAATATTTTACAATAAGTAAATAAATAATGGCCAAGTGCGTTTGAACCAAGGTTTGATCTATACAAGTCTTGTGGCTTACAATTGTGCTACGCATTAACTTGTCAGGAAACTTCTTCAGTTTTAGTTCCAAAAATAAAAAGATGAATAGATAACCAAGATCTGAGAGGTATAGGATCTCACCACACTATTGTTTACAATGTACCTACTAACTCATACTTTTTTAGGGGTCACCAAGGTCAGGACGCCATGCCACCCGCCACCACAAGGGTCATGCCATCAACCTCCTGCGCTAGGTCACCTGGCCGCGGAAGCGCTGCCACCAGGGTCATGGCATAAGCCACCCACATTAGGTCAGTCGACTGCGGAAGCCAGGTGTCCAGTGGTTGTACACGTGTTTTTAGCAAAAAAGGCAATGAATAAACGTACCCAAACGGTTTCGAACCCGAGTTTCACAAAACTAGTGTTATCACTACGTTACGACTATGTCCGTGTATTTAGTTGGTACTTTTCATTTTATATCAAATTGTGAAATTAGATGTGCATAAGCCGCCCACGCTAGGTCACCCGACCGCGGAAGCCAGGTGTCCAGTGGTTGTACACGTGTTTTTAACAAAAAAAGGCAATGAATAAAGGTGCCCAAAGGGTTTCAAACCCAGGTTCCACAAAACTAGTGTTATCACTACATTATGACTATGTTCATGTATTTAGTTGGTACTTTTCATTTTATATGAAATTGTGAAATTAGATGTGTTGTACACAAAATTGTGTACCGATTCGAACTAGTTTTAGTTTTCAAAAGATGCGCCTTACCGCCACGCCATGAGCCCTGTTGTGTTTTGTTTGTTCCACGACATTACTTTTCTCTTTTTAATCTAGATTTAATACTTATAGATGGTTTTTCTCCATCATTATATAACTCCGAATTTGATAGTTATTTTCTATGTTTTCTAAAATTATTATATTTCAGTTATTGCCATTGTTTAGTTAATTACTATAATCTATGCGATCTTTATGCTAAGGCTTCTTTTCTCCACAAAGTACAAAATATATTAAACAACTTTTTCAGAAAAGAAAGGGGTCAGTTTGATCACTAAGCTTGTGCTCAAATGTTTCTGGACCAATGATGAAACATGAATGTAATTTGATAATTCGTTATTTCTATTATCATGAATGTAAAAACTAGAGTTTGTATTTGGGTTGAAGCCATAATTCAGGTAAATTGGTCGATATATTGTGTATGTCTTTGGGATGAATTGATCATTTTGATGAAATGACTAAATTTGTTGGTCTGATTTTTTTCATGGGCTTGTGATGGGTTGCGTAGTGGGTTTTGATCCGAGTGGAAAAATGACACAAAAAATGGCCCATTTTAGTGGTCTAGTTCTAAAATAGGCCCATTTGTTAAATGGGCCACATCTGCCACAACAGCAGATGTGTCATTGTCCACATCAACGGTACTCGCCACATCAGCAGTCATGTCAACTGCCATCTATGATGTTTATTTCTATTATAGATTTTAGGCTTACGTTGGCCTGTTCGTGTCGTATGAACATCCCTGGGCTCACTGCCTCGGTGGGTGTAAGGAATCGGATGCCCGTTATACTAAGAGGGGGAGGGGGTGAATTAGGCAACTTAAAACCTTAACCTAAGGCTCACTAACTTTTACACAAAAGTAAACTAGAACATACTATCTATATGTGCAACTATGGTTGTTCTAGTGTGAAACTCCCATCCCAAAAGAAGGTTTGCAACCTATAGCCAATCCTAGCATGATACTACTCTAGGAAAGTAGAGGCAAGCAAAGATTGCAATAGAGTAAATGCGGAAACATAAAGGGGATGAGAGGAAGCAAACTCTTGACACGTGGTTTATCCCGTGGTATCGGTAGGCACTAAGCCACCCCTAGTCCACGTTGTTGAAGCACTCACACAAGAGTATTGCTTCCCGGTCACCAAGTCTCTCCCAAGAGCACCACTTGACTCGCCACAAAGGCTAGCCACTTAGGCACTTGTCAAGCTCCCTTGGTCACCTTGATGCCGCCTCCACTAAGGAGCTTCTCCACCAAGGAAGGGGGTCTCCACGTCCCCCGCACAAAGTGTCCTCGCCGCTCCACACCAAGCCGGAGGGTCGATGACGATTGCCGGTGAGCCACTTAGGCCCCAAGGCTTCCGGCGAACCTTGTACAACTGGATTCACTCAAGAATCACCTCACAAGGTTGGCACAACCTTGCACTCACTCAGCTCTAAGCTAAGCCTAGCGCTAAGCACACACACAAAGCATGCACTAGTCTAAGGATGAGCAATTAAGCACTTGGATGGATTGGATATGATCTTGAATGTGTCTTGAACTCCTCTGCACTTCCACACAATCCAGCAACCTCAAATGAATGAGTGGAGGGGGTATAAATAGCCCAAGGCATCAAACTAGCCGTTGGCTAACGTCCACTGAAAAAGGTACCGTCGGATGATCCGACGCTATGCTTTTCCGGGCGTCGGTTCATCCGGTGCCCCTCCCACGTCACGTAGCCGTTGAGGTTCTCTCGACACAAGCGCTCCGACGCTATGCTCCGACGCTACGTCGGATCATCCGGCGTCGAAGGCCTCGCGTCCAGGTCGGTACTGTTAGCTCCCAACAGACCGTCGGATAGACCGACGCTATGCCTTAACCAAGGCGTCGGATCATCCGGTGCTGAAGGCTTCGTCTTGGCGCGTCTCTGTATGAATTCAAACTGAGCGTCGGATAGACCGACGGGGTCCCCTCTTAGACCGTCGGATCATCCGGTGCTACTGCCTTCGCTGCTCTTCCTCTGCAACTCGTCCGACACATGTACAAACCGGACCGTCGGTTCATCCGACAGTACCTAGGGTTTGACCCTGTGCACCAACTCGTCCGACGATTGCACCGACGCTTGTATTTGAGGGACCGTCGGTTCATCCGACGGTGCCTTGTCTTTTCCTTTTCTTGCTCGATTTTGACCCTTTGTTTTGGCATTTTTGCATGGGGTTTTCTTGCATCCTTGGAACCTAGAAATGTCTACAAAGACATGCTCAAACAATATGGTTAGTCCCAATGATCATGTTGTCATGAAGCACCAAAATCAAACTCCGAACAAATGGCATATGAGGCCATGTTCGCTACAATCTCCCCCTTTTTGGTGATTTATGACAACACAACCAAAGCAAGTATAAATTTGCTAGAATTGACAGAATTAGAACCACTTACACTTGCTTGGATGCTTACCATCATCCAAAACTCCCCCTAGATCAAACTTCCCCCTTTTTGCTCTTATGTTCACATTCTCCCCCTTTGGTCTCAAACCCTTGAAATCACTTGTAAGCATCCTTGAGCCCACTTGTAAGCTTACGCCACACGCTTGCTTTGGTCTCACATTCTCCCCCTTTGGACTAAAATCTCCAAAAAGTCCAAAGCAAACGGGTCCAAGGAAACTAGCAAGATCTAGCAATCGTAGCTCAAAGGAGAGATGTTAAATGCAAGGGAGAAAGCCGTATGAACCATGATCCATTTGTATGATATCGATGAAGATACCACATGTGAGGATAACTAAGGTGGATCACATGCTCATGAGACTAGCATGATACAAATTAAGCTCCCCCTAAGTGTGTGCATAAAAAGAATACCACTTGCAAGACAAGGGTAGTGAGAAACAAGTGCACAACTACAAACTTGTAAAACAAGGAAGCTTAGAGCATATCATGCAAAGAGGTAGCTTAAAGAGCAAGAGATAAGACAAATGGGTTCTTGTTACATTACCACTTGTAGATATCACTTGTAGTCTTTTGATCATTGCATACCTCCGGGTTGATCCTCTCTACCTTGTTGGCACCACATTGAGATGAGCCACTTGGAAATGATATCACTAGGTGACACCACTTGGAAGAAGCTTGCATAGAAGACACTTGGGGTACCACAAGGATTAGGAATGTATGAGTACATTGCCTTTGAACTTATTTAGAGACATAAGCTCGCAAGGACATGACTCAATAGCATGAAGCTCATATTGCTATATTCACTCTTTTAGAGATGTTAGATCACATTGAGAGTGAAATAGCATTCTCTTAGAATGAAACATCGCACCGGAACGCGTCGCTAAGGGACTACATAAGAAAAACTTGAAACAACGTTAGTCCCATAACCAAACCATAGGATGAGCTCCCCCTAAATGTGTGCATTTAGTGTTTGAATCACCAACCAAATGTATGCACATTGTTTATGATAACAAAAGGGAAGCTAACCCTATAGCTTGCTCATGATGCAAGGAGATATATATAAAAACATGCACCATGAAAGAACAAGTGTAGCTTTCCTACACACTAATCAAACCATGTAGATTGCTCATGGGTTAGCACATGAAACAAGCAACCTACCATATGTAAACATTGCAACAAATGCAACCTAAACAAGGCAATGGAGCTACAATGATAGAAGCGATGGGTTCTAGTTTCCATTACCTCAACCGGGGAACTTGGGCAACACATTTCCAATTCGCAAGCTTGGCTTATAGGCTTGAATCTTCTCATCTTGATTGTGCCAAGCCTCCCAAGTCCCCGCTCTTAAGGCCTTCAAGTGGCCTTTGGAACCCAAACCATTTGAGGCCCCTTCATGTTGGTGATGACTTCCTTGGGCACCCAAATGGGTTGGTTCCTACCCCGCTCTTCCTTCATCTTCCCAACCTTGTGTGCAACCACCTTGCCATTCGCCTTCTTCTTGATGACGTAGGTGTTGCTCTTGGTCTTGTTCTTGCGGTTGGGCTTGGTGTAGATGAGGGAGCTCTTGATGGTGGGCTTCAATTTCTTCTTTGCGCCCTTATCCATCTTCTTGACAAATTGAGGGCATTTGTAGAACTTGTGCCCTTCTCCATGACACTTGTAGCAAGTCACGGTTGCACCCTTCTCAAGCTTCTTCACCATGGGATCACGGTTATCTTGAGAAGGTTGGACTTGGCTCTTCATATCTTGAGAGATGTCCACTTGTTCTTCATCATTTTTGCCCTTGCCCATCAAGTTTGCCAACCTCTCTCGGAGCCATTTCACTTCTTGCTTGAGCTCATCATTTTCCTTGCCTATGAGACAATCACATGATTCTACAACAACATTCTCATGGCAAAATGGTGAGCAAGATTCATCGATTAAATCAATCCAAGAAGTTGAAGCATCTACCTTGGAGATAGGAATTGCACAAGGGATAGATGTTTCATCATGCTCAAAGGAATTACTTGTTTTAGTCTCATTGCTCTCAAGCTTAGATTTTAGCTCATCACACTCCTTGCTAAGCAATTTGAATTTGCACAACAAATGTTCATAATTTGTAGCAAGGGTGTCACTAAGATCATTGAGAGCATTGAGTTCTTTGATTTCATTAGCTTGTTGTTCAAGCATTCCTTTTTGCTCATGGATTAGCTCAACAAGATCATTGAGAGAGGTGGTGTCGGATTCGTCATCACTTACATTGCTTTCCATACCTTTGGCCATAAGGCACATGTGTGATGATGAAGGACTTTGCATGAAGCGGGTGGTGAAGTTCTTTCTTGATTCATCGCTTGAGCTAGAAGAACTTGATCCACCACTTGTCCACTCGCGGACGGCGAAGGTTGCTTCTTGCCTTGATCTTCTCTCCTTGACCACCTTCTTCTTGGGCTTGTGCTTGATCTTGGTGAACTTGATGTGTTGATGATGACGCCCTTCTCTCAAGTGGATGTTGTAGCCGTACATGTTGACTTTCTTCACATACTTGAAGATCTTCTTCACGTACTCGGCCACCATAGATTCAGCCTCTTCATCACTTGAGGAATCTTCATTATCACCATCATCACCATCATCTTCGCTTGAGCTTCCACGAGTAGCCATCCTACTCAACATTTTCTCTTGTCGGCTTGAGAGAGCATGGCTTGTGCTTGGAGAAGATGGTTCTTGGGGCTTTTCTTGGGGCGCCTTCTTTGACTTGGGCATTAGTTGAAGCTCATGTGCCATGATCTTGCTCAAGATATGCGATGGCTTCAAATCTTCGAGCTTCTTCTCGTAGATGATTGCTTTCACCAAGTCATAGTCGGGCTTCCGGAGACTTTGAAGGATCTTGCGGTTGATGTTCAAGTCCGTGATGTCCTTCACACCTAAGGCATTAATCTCATTGACAAGCACATTTAGGTGTGAGTACATAGATTCGGCATTTTCATTAGCAAGTTGCTTAAAGCTATTGAATTCCTCAAGGAGACAACCGTAGCGTTCATTAGCAACTTCTTTTGAACCCTCATTTTGCTCCATGATGGTTTTCCATAGCTCATGAGCATTTTCACAAGTAAAAACTCTATTGAAAACGCCTACATCTAGTGAGGACAAAATGATACTCTTAGCAATTACATCAAATTGCTTTTCCTTCCTAGTACCATTTTTCATACCCTCATCGGTGACTCTCCAAACATCAAGGTCCCTTGCTTGGAGATAGGCCTCCATGAGAACCTTCCACCGAGGATAGCCCGTACCATCGAAATGTGGAGCCAAACCTAAGGTATCCACCCCTTTCATCCCTCTATAGAGCAACTCACTAGGCGGTGAAGCCTAACCGTTCCAATGAGCCGGTTTTCACAATTTACCAATCGAATTGGTGTATCCTTGTGAAGGAAGTGAGTCCCGGCTCTGATACCACTTGTAAGGAATCGGATGCCCGTTAGCCTAAGAGGGGGAGGGGGTGAATTAGGCAACTTAAAACCTTAACCTAAGGCTCACTAACTTTTACAAAAAAGTAAACTAGAACATACTATCTATATGTGCAACTATGGTTGTTCTAGTGTGAAACTCCCATCCCAAAAGAAGGTTTGCAACCTATAGCCAATCCTAGCATGATACTACTCTAGGAAAGTAGAGGCAAGCAAAGATTGCAATAGAGTAAATGCGGAAACGTAAAGGGGATGAGAGGAAGCAAACTCTTGACACGTGATTTATCCCGTGGTATCGGTAGGCACTAAGCCACCCCTAGTCCATGTTGTTGAAGCACTCACACAAGAGTATTGCTTCCCGGTCACCAAGTCTCTCCCAAGAGCACCACTTGACTCGCCACAAAGGCTAGCCACTTAGGCACTTGTCAAGCTCCCTTGGTCACCTTGATGCCGCCTCCACTAAGGAGCTTCTCCACCAAGGAAGGGGGTCTCCACGTCCCCCGCACAAAGTGTCCTCGCCGCTCCACACCAAGCCGGAGGGTCGATGACGATTGCCGGTGAGCCACTTAGGCCCCAAGGCTTCCGGCGAACCTTGTACAACTGGATTCACTCAAGAATCACCTCACAAGGTTGGCACAACCTTGCACTCACTCAGCTCTAAGCTAAGCCTAGCGCTAAGCACACACACAAAGCATGCACTAGTCTAAGGATGAGCAATTAAGCACTTGGATGGATTGGATATGATCTTGAATGTGTCTCGAACTCCTCTGCACTTCCACACAATCCAGCAACCTCAAATGAATGAGTGGAGGGGGTATAAATAGCCCAAGGCATCAAACTAGCCGTTGGCTAACGTCCACTAAAAAAGGTACCGTCGGATGATCCGACGCTATGCTTTTCCAGGGCGTCGGTTCATCCGGTGCCCCTCCCACGTCACGTAGCCGTTGAGGTTCTCTGACACAACTGCTCCGACGCTATGCTCCGACGCTACGTCGGATCATCCGGTGCTGAAGGCCTCGCGTCCAGGTCGGTACTGTTAGCTCCCAACAGACCGTCGGATAGACCGACGCTATGCCTTGACCAAGGCGTCGGATCATCCGGTGCTGAAGGCTTCGTCTTGGCGCGTCTCTGTATGAATTCAAACTGAGTGTCGGATAGACCGACGTGGTCCCCTCTTAGACCGTCGGATCATCTGGTGCTACTGCCTTCACTGCTCTTCCTCTGCAACTCGTCCGACGCATGTACAAACCGGACCGTTGGTTCATCCGACGGTACCTAGGGTTTGACCCTGTGCACCAACTCGTCAGACGATTGCACCGACGCTTGTATTTGAGGGACCGTCGGTTCATCCGACGGTGCCTTGTCTTTTCCTTTTCTTGCTCGGTTTTGACCCTTTGTTTTGGCATTTTTGCATGGGGTTTTCTTGCATCCTTGGAACCTAGAAATGTCTACAAAGACATGCTCAAACAATATGGTTAGTCCCAATGATCATGTTGTCATGAAGCACCAAAATCAAACTCCGAACAAATGGCATATGAGGCCATGTTCGCTACAGTGGGTACCAGGACGGACTACTCGGTGGGCCCCTGGGACTACTCGGCTTGTGCCGCACGGCACGTGATGGTGTGGGGCGCAAGGACTACGGTGGAGAAGTACTCGGATACGAAGCTATACATGTCCTGTACTATGTACAGAACTCCTAGCCGTACCCGACTAGTACTCTCTCCTCGAACCGACTTGTAACCCTGCATCCCGGTCTATATAAGGCGAGGCAGGGACCCCTCTCTCTCATACGCATCATCTTGTAAACACATCCAATCAATCCAGAGCTATGCAGCATACAAGACGTAGGGTATTACGCACCTCGTGACCCGAACCTGTCTAAATTGTGTGCCACGTGTCTCTTCCTTCGAGTTACCGATCTTGGCGAGGCCACATTCATCTACCTCGGGTACTCCCCTTGGTAGGTTGCCGGTCTAAAACACCGACAGCTGGCGCGCCAGGTAGGGGATCTCGCGAAGATCTCATGGCGAACTCCACGGCTTCAGTCATCATCAAGCCAATCGTCGCTTTCAACCGCGGCGTCACCTTCGTCTTCGGGTCTTGGGTGTGCACTTCTGACGACGCTGGATCCTTCCAACGTCGCCTCACCATGACTCCCAACCCAAGCACTAGGCTTGTGACGCTTCCTGAAGTAGTCACGAGAGAACTCGTCTGAAAATTTGGTGAAATTTCGCTCTACAACCAACACGCCGACTTCGAGCTTGGATCCGACTCCAACTCTAACTCGACGTCCCCGTGGGCCATCGCATGCGTGAAATTCGTGTGCGGACTCCCCACTCCATGAGCACTTCCCATACGGCCTCTGCATCGCTAGCAAGGCCCATGCGAAGGCTCTCACTGTGCGCTGGGCCGGCAAGGAAATTGTCTCCGACTACACCTCGGACTCCAACCCCGTCTCTGGCTACTACTCGGACTCCTCCTATGAGTTCGATTTCGGATCGGACCCAGACGAACCCGAGTTTGAGATCTCCATGACCGAGCAACCGCTGTCAGGACTAGCTACCGGCCTGGTTATAACATCTACACCCGTCGGGAGATTCGTGTACTGGCCAGACTGCAAGCCTGCAGACTTGACAGACGGGAACTCATGCAACGTCGCCTACCTCGACTCGCTTCCTTTCCAGGAGGGAACACCATTATCTCTAGCACAGGAGCACACTCCAATAGAGGTGGCGACTACCGACTCCAGTCTCGGCTCTCCTGATCGTCAAGTCTTCTGGACTACCAACAAGACGCCGGGACCTTCAGGGACACGGCCTGACCGTTACCTCGAGATATCTCAGCAGATGAGTTGTCTACCAATGCACCCGCAGACGAAACCAGTGACGACAAGAACGCCCGACGTGAGCATAACCGGAAGCATAACGAACGGCGTCGACGTCTCCGTGAGAGCCCCCCCATACGGAACCTCACAGAGGCACTTAACCAAGTCAAAAGCCGGGTGCATACTACCCTTGAACAGTGCCTCATGTCTATCACTATGATAGCACGTCAGGCTCAGGGGATGCACGCGGGAGAAGTCATCGCCAAGCTCGCGAAGGACGCCTACTTCATGAGAGTCGAAAACCGAGTCTCTCAAGTGCCTCCCCTCAGAACTTGCGAAGCCGACCACGAAGCCACAAGCCGTAGTCCAGCCGACAACGGAAGCAACCATACTTGAGGAGAGCTACCACAGAACCCCAACCGCACTAGGGCATCAGCTGGTGGACCCTCTCAGGGCGGTCACAGCGCGGGTGGCGCCAGCGGCAGTCACGCCGTGGTGGCTCATGGCGACGCCGGCGGCGAAGGCAGCGGCGGTGGGAGCTCCTCGCACGGGGCTGGAAGGAGAGCCGGTGGCGGAGGCCACGCAGACAGCCACATCACTGGTGTCTCACACGGCGGCTACGATGCCCGCCGCAGTATTGAAGAAATTCGACGCAAGAAATCCTCCGCGGCAGGCGAGAACGACGGCTTCCCCGCCTTCTCTGCTCGACTTCGCAATCTGCTCCTTCCAGAGAAATTCAAGCCTCTCGGGATCACCAAGTACGATGCGAAGCAAGATCCAGTACAGTGGCTCAGATGCTATGCCCTCGCCATCGAGAATGCTGGTGGCAACAACGATACGAAGTGCCTCTACTTCCGTTTCTGTCTGGACCAAGTTCCACTTACATGGCTCGAGTCTCTCGAGAAGTACTCGATCGACAAGTGGGACCAGCTCAAGGAGCAGTTCACCAGCAACTTCGCGGGTGCCATGGGACACTCGGGTACTCACATGGACCTGGCCATGGTGAAGCAGGAACAGGGCGAGACCTTGCGCAAGTACATGCGATGCTTTTTCGACAAGCGCGCCACTGTAGTCGATGTCACCGACAAGGAATTCATCAACCTTTTCCAAGACGGTCTCTACCACCGTCGCACCTTTGAAGACTTCGGTCGTCACCGCCCGAGCTCCATTACCGAGCTCAAAGACATGATTACTTCATGGGCCGACGAAGAAGACAAGGCGAACGCTAAGTACGACGCTATTTGCAGCAAGAGCAAGCAAAATGCGGGCGGCAACAACAACAACAACTGGGATCAAGGTGGTCGCAACAACAACTACTCGGGTCCTAATCACAGGTGCAAGCTAGACAACACAGTCGCAGCTATCCAGCACCCTGTGAAAGACAACTCGAAGAAGACCCCCGACAGCTTCAAAGACTTGCTGAAAGAGAAGTGCCCATGGCACCTGGAGGGCAACCACACTACCGAGCAGTGCTACCAAATCCAGCGAGCACTCAAGGACTCTCCAGACCCACGACCTCCTCACGATAAGAAAGGCAAGAAAAAAGTCGACGAAGGCAACAACGACTTCCATGAACCCGACAAGACGGTGAACGTCCTCTTCGGCGGACTACCCACCAAACAGTCTCAGAAGGCCACTTGACGAGAAGTCTTAAACATTGAACCAGCGGTTCTGACCCCTCTCCGGTGGTAGGAGGTACCCATCACCTTCTCCCGCGCGGATCAATGGACAAGTTTCTCCGAACCAGCGCAGTTTCCTCTCTTCCTGAAGCCGGTAGTCGCGGGCTCCAGACTCAACAAGGTACTCATCAACAGTGGGAGTGGGCCTAACGTCCTTTTCACCAAGACCTTGAAGAAGATGAAGCTCGACATCACTCACATGCTCACCAAGAGCACATTGCCTTTCTACGGCATCGTCCCCGGGGAACGCCGCTATTCCACTGGGCTCAGTGGTCCTGCCAGTTACCTTCGAGGAAACCAGAGAAAACTACCGCACCGAGTACATCAAAATCGAAGTCGCGGACTTCGAGACTTCCTACCATGCCATCCTCGGCAGACCAACTATCGCCAAGTTCATGGCGGCACCCCACTACATGTACTTTGTACTCAAGATGCCAAGTCCGACCGGTGTACTCTCGCTACAAGGGGACATGGAGATATCCTTCGACTACGACACAGAAGCTGTGGAACTCGCAGCCACCAATCAAGTATCCAACGCCATGATGGAAATCTATGCTGCATCAAAGAAGCTTGCCCCAAGTGAACTCGACATCCCAGACAAGGCCAACAAGTCTCAGCCCTCTTAGGAAGTGCAAGTCAAGGCAATCGATCTTGGGACAGGCGATAGCAGCAAGACCACCATGATCGGGGCGGGCCTTGACCCGAAATAGGAAGACGCGCTCGTCAGCTTCCTCTGGGCTAACCGAGACATCTTCGCTTGGAAACCAGCGGACATGCCAGGGGTGCCCAGGAATCTGATCGAGCACTCAATCAACGTCGACCCAAAGCTACCCCGAAACGACAACACCTCCACCGTTTCGCCGACGACCGACGGGATGCCATCAAAAAGGAACTCACCAAACTACTCGCGACTGGCTTCATCAGAGAAGTCTACCATCCTGAGTGGCTCGCCAACCCCGTCCTTGTCCACAAGAAGAACTCCAACGGGTGGAGGATGTGCGTCGACTACACCGACCTCAACAAGCACTAACCCAAGGACCCCTTCGGGTTGCCGCGGATAGATCAAGTCATCGACTCCACGGCGGGCTGCGACCTGCTCTGCTTCCTCGACTGCTACTCCAGGTACCACCAGATTGCTATCAAGGAAAAAGACCAGGAGAAAACCGCGATCATCACCCCGTTCGGCACATACTGCTACACGACCATGTTGTTCGGGTTGAAGAACGCCAGTGCCACCTACCAGCGAGCTATCCAGGCCTACTTCAAGAGACAGCTCAACAAGAATGTCAAGGCTTAAGTGGATGATGTGGTCGTCAAGACCAGAAACTCCGACATGCTCATCGCCGATCTTGAAGAGACTTTCGCATCCTTGCGAGAGTACCGCTGGAAGCTCAACACGAACAAGTGCGTCTTTGGCGTACCGTCGGGAAAGCTACTCGGCTTCATCATCAGCCATCGCGGCATCGAAGCCAACCCCGAGAAGATCTCTACCATCACCAATATTAGAGCTCCCACCTGCATCAAAGATGTCCAGAACCTTACCGGGTGCATGGCGGCCTTGAACAGATTCATCTCGAAGCTTGGAGAACGGGGACTACCCTTCTTCAAACTACTCAAGCACCGAGAGAAGTTCGTGTGGACTCCAGAGGCAGATCAAGCTCTGTCTCGGCTTAAGGATTTCCTATCCAAGCCGCCAGTCCTCACGGCTCCTCGCAAAAAGGAGCAGCTACTGCTCTATCTCGCTGTGACTACTCACGTGGTCAGCTCTGCCATCATTGTCGGAGCGGCAGGAAGACGACCATGCCTACCCAGTTCAGCGACCAGTCTACTTCGTAAGCGAGGTCCTGTTGGAATCTAAAGAACTCTACCAACCAGTACAGAAGCTACTGTATGCAGTGCTCATTACCTCGCAGAAGCTACGACGCTACTTCCAGGAGTACTCGATTTCCGTCATTACCGACTACCCGCTCGGTGACATCCTACAGAACCAAGATGCTACTAGAAGAATCTCCAAGTGGGCAGTTGAACTCAGCGCCCTAAACATCGACTTCAAGCCATGAACAGCCATCAAGTCACAAGCACTAGTCTACTTCATGGTAGAACGGCGGGAGAATCAGCTACCAACTCCAACCGAGCGACCAGAGCATTGGGTGATGTACTTCGACGGCTCGCTCAAGCTGAAAGGTGCTACTGCAGGGGTACTCCTAATCTCTCCAACAGGCGAACAACTCAAGTATGTACTGCAGATCTTTCGGAAGGTCTCAAACAACGAAGCCGAGTACGAAGCTCTACTACACGAGCTCCGCCTCATAGCTTTCCTGGGCATCAAGCGACTACCAGTCTACGGCGACTCTGCAGTGGTTATCAACCAAGTTAACAAGTCTTGGGATAGCAACAAGGAGAACATGGATGCCTACTGCCTAGAAGTCCGCAAGCTCGAGAACAAGTTCTATGGTCTCGAGTTCCATCATGTCGTCCGCGACAACAACGTTGCGGCGGACATCCTATCGAAGCTTGGTTCTACTCGCGCTCAAGTACCAGCCGGTGTCTTCGTCCACGAGCTTCACGCGCCATCCATCCCGGAGCCGGCGCATACGACCACTGATCCAGCGCACCCGCCAGCTGGCCAGGAGGTCATGATGATCGACATGGACTGGCGACAACCCTTCATCGACTACATCCGCGAGGAGAAGGTTCCATCGAGCAAAAACTTGGCCGAGCAGCTCATCCGCCGGGCCAAGTCCTACATCCTATTCGGGGACAAGCTATACAGGCGGGGCGCCACTTCTGGAGTACTCATGAAGTGTGTTCCCCGAGAAGAAGGCAAGGATATCTTGGAGGAGATACACAAAGCCGTCTTCGGCAACCTTGTATCTTCACGTACGCTGGCCAGCAAGGCCTTCCGACGAGCTTTCTACTGGCCCACAGCTCTGGGCGATGTCGAGGAACTTGTCAGAAGGTGCCAAGGGAGCCAGTACTTCGCTAAGCAACAACACGTCCCGGCCTACAAGCTAGTCACCATATCACCAACCTGGCCTTTCGCCTGCTGGGAGCTCGACATGATTGGGCCTCTTCCAACTGTGCTAGGAGGATTCAACAGAGTTCTGGTGGCCATCGACAGTTGACCAAGTGGATCGAAGTCAAGCCGATTACCTGTCCCAGGGCCGACAGTGTACTCGACTTCTTGGATGAACTCGTGCATCGCTACGGACTACCCCATCGCATCATCACAGACATGGGCTTAAACTTCAACAATCACCAGTTCTGGGAGTACTGCGAGAACAGTGGGATCGACATCTGGTTTGTCTCAGTCGCCCATCCACGGGCCAATAAACAAGTCGAGTGCCGCAACGGGATGGTACTCGACGCTCTCAAGAAGCGACTGCACGACGCTGCTAACACAAAAGGTGGAAAGTGGATCAAGGAACTGCCCAATGCTCTCTGGGGCTGCATACTCAACCCACCGTGCCAAAGGGACAGTCACCCTATTTCCTGGTCTACGGCTCTGAAGCTATTCTACCTGCCGACGTCATGTGGGAGTCGCCGGCAGTAGAGCAGTACGACGATGGCATATCCGAAGACAGCAGACGAGTTGACATCGATGGACTCGAAGAAGTTCGCTGCGCTGCCCTTGTCCAGTCAGCAAGGTACCTAGAAGGCATCCAGCGCTACCACGACCGCAACATCAAGGAACACTCCTTCAACGTTGGCGATCTCGTCCTCCGTCGCATCCAGAACACGGAAGGACTACACAAGCTCAACTCGCCATGGCAAGGTCCCTTCACAGTTGCAAAGGTGACCAGACTAGACTCGTATCGCCTCCAGACGCTTGAAGGCAAAGACATCAGCAACTCGTGGAACGTCGACCAGCTGTGTCGGTCCTACGCGTAGTCTCTTGACTACTCTGGGGCTCAAGTCTACACGACTACTCCCGAGCCCTTCGCTGTAAGCGGCCTTTGGGTCCAGGCACTAGTCTCCGGGCTACTCTATTCTGAGATCCAGCGTTAACGGCTACTAACGGAACTCGGGCTGCTTAGAGCGTCAAGGACTATAGCAGCGGTCTATCAAGAGACCATGTACTTCAAGATCCAGCCTATACGGCTACTAACGGATCTACTGCTGTAAGCGGCTATACGCCCTAGCACTACTCTAGCCGTAGGTGGCCTCCAGGTCCTGGCGACATCACTTGTAAATGGCCCTGGCCATCCAGGTGTACTCTCTCAGTAATAAAGTTTGACTTTTGCTCAACTCATTTACTGTATCTTCCTCAACGAGTCTACTACCAAGTACTACTACTCGCTACAACTCCAAAGATGGGCACTCCGCATACTACATCGTGACAACGAGTACTCATTCGATGGAAGTCTTTTCATTAATACCTAAATAAGTTCATTACAACTTTGTTTATATACAACTGCTGCTACAAGATAACTCTACAGGATAACTACTGGAGGTTCAGCTTTTCGGTGACTTGCTCTGCAATCGGCGCCATCTGCTCTAGAAGCTCTGCGTACTGCTCATCTGTGCAATTGGCGGCTAGTCCACCCACAACCACATCAACTAGAGCCTTGGGGAAGTATGACTTCATGAACGCCAAGACTTGGTTTGGGATGGACTTCGCCAAGTGCTTGACATAAGTAGCCAGACTTCCGGGGGCTTCCTTCAACTGGTCAACCAGAGGGGCTATCTTCGGCCCGCTCGGGTGTGGCACCAGTAGCCTCGCGGTGGGGAACACGCCTTCTTCGAGTTCCTTGAGCTGTCCCCGCAACTTCTCGCAGTCTTCATTCAGCTTCTGCAGAGATTTATAGCAGTTGACAAGGTCACGATCCGAGGCGATCTGAAGCTCCATGTGCATATTACACTCATGGGCCAGCTGCTTATAATCGTACTCAAGTACCACGCGGGCATCCTTCTCTCTGTAGAAGAGATTCTTCATATCGACTTCTGATGCCTTCAGCTATTCCACTCGGGCCTCAAGATCCGCAAACAACTCAAAGGGAGATGTCAGACTAATACAGGGTACCCACAATAAGTACTTGACAAGATGACATCGGCATACCTTTGTTCTTCTGGCGCAGTGACTTGTTCTTGCGCACCAACTCATCGCTCTTCGCCTGCATCTCTTGTACTTCATTATGGTACTGGGCGAAGGCACCATCAAGCTTGGACTGGAGCATGGCGGAGTGCTTCCGGGCTTTATTGAGTTCTTTCTCCAACGTCTCTGCCCGGAGCACCGTATCACCATACCCCTAGAGCATATCAGACTTTTGTCGGGATCTCTCCACGACATCCTGCAGAAGGCAATAATTGTTATTTGGGTACTCAAGTCTGGCAGATTTCGACTAATCAAGGGTATTGACACATACCTTCATCCATTACTCGGCTCGCCGCATCGACTTCAAGTTGCGGGCTATCGTCGCCGGGCTGATAAGGTCAACTGCCAGAAGCTCGAGTCCATCACAACTAGTCGCGGCGGCCTCGGACATCGGCGCCGAACGGATCGGCTACGCGTCTTGGATTTCCGGCGAGCGGATGACTACCTCCAGGCTCGCCTCCGGCAGTGCATCGCCACGCACCTCTTCGGCCACCCCGGGGGCTGTTGTCTCCACCGGCTCGGTTGCTGCTCCTATGGCCACCTCGGCTTCTGGCACAACGCCTTCAACCGGCACAGCCTCGGGGATGGTATTTTCCTTGACTTCTACCCCTGTCAACGCAAGACACCCGAGATCAGTTCCACCGGGGGCTCTAACTACTACTCGAGGAAGGCTGCATTACCGCAGTGTACTCACCTTCTACTACACTGGCTTCCGGCAACGTAGCCTACGCGACCGGCGTCATGGTCTCGGCCTGAGGAAGGGGAGCGGACTCCTCGGCAGCAGGTGCGGAGACTTCTTCAGCCGCCGCCGTGCTGGGTTCATCTCCTTCCCAAGATACGTTAGTCAATTTCCTGCACAGTACAAAATCATTGGTCAACCAAGTAAGACTACAAAACTACAAGTATTACTCGAGAAAGGTTTTCACTTACAAGCTCGACCGGACGACAGTCACGGTCGGAGCGCCAAGTATGCTAGTGATGTCTACAAGCCCGACTTCGGTGGGCGCCTCCTATTCAGCTTGAGCCGCTACTGGTTCTTCAGCACCAGCAGTCGCGCTCGGATCCGGCCTTCTCTCCATGGCCGGCGCCTGCGGCTCGACAACTCTAGTCGACCGCTGTGTCATCTGCGACACAAGTTCTTCTACGGCGGGGGCTAGGCTGCGGCTTCTCTCAGCCGGCTCACCCACCATCTCCCAGTCGTATCCTTCCCCTTGGTCAACAGGGTCGGATGCTGGAATCTCCTGCAAACACTCAGAATTCAACTGTCAGCATACATAATATTGCAAGACAAGTGCTCGACTACTCTACTCGAGGAGCTTACCTCTTCAGACGTAGTCTCGGTGACCTTCAATTTCTTGGCGACGCGCTTGCGTGCCACATTGCATGGCCTCCCTGGCGGCGCAAGGAGACTAGCCTCCAGGCTAGTCGGTGGATCATTGATGAGAGGCACATTGGGCAGTCCAGGACGGGTGAACCTGGACCAACAGCTGGAACCGCTCCTGAAGCATCTCCTCGTCCTCCTCGTCAAACGTATCTTTAATGGTGACGGTGTCGTCACCCTCACCGACTTCAGAACGCTCCTTGCCCTTGCCCTTGCCCTCCTCTGGAATATCCACAAGTCGAGGAGGGGAAGCTGGGTCGGATACAAACTTCGTCAGCTCATCCTGCAGCAAACAGTTTGGGTGAGCTCGACTACTACAATACAATGAGTACTCGAATACACAAGTGTGATTACCAACCTTGTTTGGCGGACGAGCCGCGGAGTACTCAGGGACTGGACAGGGTGTGTATGGTGGCATATCTTTGAAGATCCTACCCAGTCTCTCGATGATGTCGTCATCGTCGACTTCATTATCGGGCATCCTCGACGTGTCGTCGTCACCCGTATATTGGTACCCGAGGGTATCGCACGCCATCAGTGGCTGCACCCTCCTCCTCATGAAGCTGAAGGCCACGTGTTCGGCCCTCAGCCCGGCTTCTCTCAAAGCCTTGATCTTCTGCAACAGCTCAGGTAGTTGAATACCTTCCTGCATCGTCGGCTTCGTGTTCCACTAGGGCCGATGCTTCGGCTGCTTCCCGCTCGGCTTCGGCAGCTCCGTGTGGTGGTTGGTGATGTAGAACCACTTCGCCTTCCAGTCTTGGTTGGAGTCGATCAGCTTGTACAACAAGTACTGCTCGGCAGCGTCCTCACGCATCTGGATGCCGGCTCCTCCGACTACTCTTGGGTCGTTGGCGCACAGCTGCGGCTTCAAGCGGAAGAACTTCCGAAACAAAACCTAGTGGGGCTTGAACCCCACGAAGGCTTCACATAAATGGACGAAGACGGAGACATGAAAAATCCCATTAGGGTTCAGGTTCAAGTACTCGATCCTGTAGTACTTGAGGAGACCCTTGAAGAAGTCGCTCGCTGGGAGAGCCAGCCCACGCTCCACGAACCAGGCGAACATCAGGATCTCGTCAGTGTTCTTCTCCATCGGGTACGAGTCTCCCGCGGCGGCATGCCACATGTCCATCTCCTTTTCCCGGAGGAACCCGCTGTTCACCAGCGCAAGCAAATCTTCGGTCTTCGCCTTGGATTTCTTCCACTCTTTGTTCGAATTTGGGTGCCGGGGAGAGGTCAGCGGCGTTGACCCCTCGGCGGATCCAGCCGCCTCATCATGGGATCTCGTCTTCCCGGCGCCAGTCTTCATGCTCTTTAATGGGGAAGACTTCATCCTCCAAATGCACTAGGTCTTCACTCGCATCCGCTCGGGGGCTTCTCTGGAGACAAACAGTGGCGGCGCGCGTGGATCTACTAATTGCAGTGCAGCGGCAGTGGTATGGGTGGCCAACTCTTGGCTAGATCTGTTACAAATGGCTGCAAATGTGGGGGGTGGAAAACCCTAAGGGTTTCGGCTTCTATTTATAAGCCAACCGACGGCGCTGCAACGGAGAGATGGATAAGTATCGGCAGCAGACTCAGCAACGGCCGCCTGACTCTTCATCTTCCAGTAATCGACGCGCTCTATCTCGGGGGCTCGGCTACGTCTACTCAATTCCCTGGGTGATGACAAGATTCCAGAGCAACTCAGGACACATTCTACAAACAATATGACCCTTCAATTCGAGAGGAAGTACTCGACTCAAGGCTCGGGGGCTCCGTGCCACGTGTCCTTCGGTTTTTTCTCCGAATTTCGTAGGATAATCTTGGCAGAACTTCAGATTGACCCTCAGCTTGAATCTACGATTCGACCTAAGGCTCGGGGGCTGTTGACGGTGTATTTTGGTGCACCTAGCATGTTCATTACACTTTGGTTTGGATTTGATTATGGAACTAACATGCCACTAGGCACACTAATCATATAACAAGTTCATCTTTGTGCATGCATTTGGAAGTGTTGTGTTTATGTAGGAAAACATGGACATAAAGGACGGATTCGCAACAAGTTCAAAGGAGCATTCATGGAGTCTTGTTCGTGTTCATGAGCTTGCTGAAATAACTTCCAATGGTGGCGAGGACCGAAGTGCTACGAGGAACACCCCCGGGGATTGAAGCGTAAAAGATCAAACTTCATGCAAAGAGAGCCTCCATCTTGATCACGAGGATAACAGCGTCAAAATCATGCAAGTGGAGGGGGCAAAGTAGATAAGTGCGCGAGGACCCACGGAGCAAAAAGGGCGACCGAACCGGGCCGAAATTGGGCCTGGGCCGGCCGGCCCAGGCGGGCCGGCCCAGCCCACTTCGGGCACCTGTTCGGTCCCGTCTTCCTTGCCCTCGAAGGATCTTCGACCCTAAAACCCCCGACGCGCTGCCAACACCGAGAGGAGGAGTTATTCGCACCAGAAGACCATCCACAAGTGTTGACGGATAAAACTCGTATCCACCTACGATCCGCAAGCGTACGGACCTACACCTTTTTCACCACGGGATTCCCAAGGTTCTTGTCAATCCGCGGAGCAAGGGGATTACTAGCGCTTAACCAAGTACTAATCTAGTCGAATGGAAAACCTTTGAAAGAGAGTATTAATCTAAAAGTAAAGACAATCTAACCTAAGTTAATCTAAGTTAAGTTGATCAAACAAATATAGGGTTAAACTATATGATAAAGGGGTGAACACAAGAGAGTGAGCAAGAAAGATAAGCGTTCCCTCCCTAGGATCTAGGATAACATGGTATGCATCTACTACACGAAGGCGGTAAACCAATCTACCGGGGGTTGTGACCACGGTTTCGCCCTTTCCCTCCTCTCGTACTGTCACTACGTGAAGGTATTCGTGACTAGACCTATGATGGACACGGTATGTTTATGGAATCTATGGGAGTAGCGGATATCATACGCCCGAAAAACACGGTAGCTAACCTTAATCATCAAAGCATCATCAACATGAAAACAATAGATTGAAACCACAAATCGAGTAGCGATCACATAGCATGTATCCATCTAATCCTAGGGATGAACGGAGACATTACCCCATCATCTTACACGGATTGAAGCACATAGGGGTGATGGAGACTCCGGAGAACGTCGTCGATGAAGATGGCGGCGATGGAGCTTGGGAACACCCCTAGGCCAGCGGCTTGGAGTCCTCCTCTTGCTTCCTTCTCTCCGCCGGCGTTGATCCTTGCGACGAGCTCATCTAACTCTCTCCCTCATCTTGCGGCGGCGCTTTTCTCGGTGATTGGCGTCGGTAGGATGATTTGTTCGATGGGTCACCATATTGGGGTGCGTAGGGGGTTGTATTTATGTCCTTGAGGTGCCTTTGGGCGTGCTCCACCTTGCCTTGCACGAAATCCTCCTTGGGAGAGAAGCAAACTTGGTTTCCATAAAATCAGCCAGATTTTCCTGATTCGCAGTCCTTCCTTGCCAATGCCATATCTCCCACGTTCGGACTCCAAATAATGCAAATTTGGTGTCCATGTTGTGTGCCACGAAATTATCTTCAACTTTGGTATTCATTTCTTTCCTTAAAAACGAAGATAAGATCTCCAAATCGGCCTTGGAAGATAATCTGTTCTGATTTCGGACTGACTGCGCAGCAGGGATTTCGGGGGTCATATCTCCTAGCCCCCTTATCCAAATTGGGCCTTCGACATGTCCAAATCGAAGGTATCGTCAAGGCCCACAACTTTGGTAGTCAAACTTTTGCCATTAAAGACCGTTTAAGTCTCCGAATCTGTACCGAAAGATCATGCTGTCCTGAGCTGCGAGAATATCTCTCGGGCTGAGTTGATCTCGTTGGTAAACATCCAAATCCCCGGAGTTTTGCGTGTTGATGCTTCGGTCCTTGGGTTGTTTGGAGTCTTGTTCACTTCGTGTCTTGACTTGTGACGGGCTTCATGATCTTCTCTTGAAGTGCTTGATGAACTTATCCCGAAAGTCATCTCTTTAACATTAATTTCCTGCGTAAACAACAAACTCCAAAATCGACATACAAGTGTGAACTTGTTACATCATTAGTATGCCTAGTGGTGGGTTAGTTGCAAATCATAATCGAAACCAATGTATAACAAGTACTCTAGGTTGACGGAAATTCACCGTCAACAACAAGCTAGAGAGAGAGGAGGAGGATCTCCGGCGGGAGATCAACCACCTCGAAGGAAGCACCCTCTCGTGGAGAAGAAGGAAGACACCGGCGGAAGGGAAACCATGATCAACGGTGCCATGATCAGCACCTTGATGGGGTAATCTTCTCATTCGTCCATGGGTTGTAATCGATATTGAGATGTAATCGCACTTTGTCGGATTATCTATCTATCATCTTGTGTTGAATATACTTTAATGCTTAAGGCTTGCAACCGTGCCGTAGAGGGAGTAGAGCTCCAATGCTTCCTTGGATCCATTCAATACGTCGTGGCCATCAAAGGTCTAGTCATGAATACCTTCGCGTAGTGACAGTACGAGAGGAGGGAAAGGGCGAAACCGTGGTCACATCCCCGATAGATTAGATTGGTTTTCATGTCTTTAAGCGATTGCATGCTTTAGTATCGTAGACCCGTGGGCGAGTGTCTTCTACCATGATCGTTTATCATTCTCTCTAGTGTAGTTTAGTGTTTTTTCTAGTATAATAGTAGTTAGGGTTTTAGTAGCTAGTGTGTCGTTGTTGATCGAACGCTTGTAATCCCCTTGCTCCGCGGATTGACAAGAACCTTGGGAATCCCGTGGTGAAAAAGGTGTGGGGTCCGTACGCTTGCGGATCGTAGAGGGATACGTCTTTTATCCATCAACAAGCCCCTTTTTCTGGCGCCGTTGCCGGGGAGCAAGTTAGTTTACATCGTTTGATTTGCATCTAACTTAGTTTTATATTTTAGTTTATCTTTTATTCGCTATATCTAACATATATTATCCAGAAAAACACTTGTTTCTTTTTTGTTTTTGTTTTTATCTTATTGACTAGATGGAGTTCGTTAATCAACCCGTGGAAGAACCGGAGAAATCATTAAGGGATTACGCTAGCCCTCGATGTGAAGACATAAAAGTACAAGAGTCGGATTCGAAGCTCGAAGCGACCAAGTATGAAATTAAATCCAAGATCATCAAGATGGTGGCGGAAAACCCATTTGAAGGGATGGTCACGGAGAACCCATATAGACACATAAGGGATTTCACGACAATATGCAACACGGTGCGTCAAGAAGGAGTTCCCGATGAATGGTTCAAATGGAATCTCTTTCCCTACCCACTTGCCGGCAAAGCAAAGACATGGTATTCGGTTGCGTCCTTTGAAGTTGAAGACAATTGGAACAAGTTGACAAAGAAGTTTTGCGAGAAGTTCTTTCCAATTAGCAAGGTTCAACATCTAAGGAGGCAAGTGATCACTTTCATGCAAGGAGAAGAGGAAGGGATAGACCAAGCCTGGGATAGGTTTAATGAATTAATCGAACAAGGACCAAAACTCGGCTTCACCGGTGACGTACTCTTGCATACATTTTTCTTTTCCCTAACCCCTAGCTGCATGCGACACGTCGAAATGTGTGCAGGTGGGGATCTCATGGAGAAAACACTCACGGAAGCCGCCCAACTTCTACAAAAAGTTAGTAAAGCGGCTGCCATGCGAAGAGATTGGGAAACAAGACTTGCGGAAGAGCCGGAATTCAATTCAAGGAAGAAAAAGCTTGCTGAATTTTCTAAAGAGGCAACCCCGGAAGTCACAAAAGAGGAGCCAATCATGGAAAAGCTTGAACAAGAACACATCAAGTCAAGAACTACACCAAACGTCGACTTCGCCGCACCAAATGAGACGAACAAGAGAAGCATGTCAAGCGCGAAGCCACTAAGGGAGTTCGAGCCAATGGATTGGGTTCCTATTGATTACGGAGAAGTATTCGACAAGAGAAGACCGTTCCCTAATCAAAAGGGAATGGCAAGAGCATTGGAAGTCGATTTCCCACCGGAGAAGAAAGCTGAAAATTCTTACGACCTCGAAACCACCGGTGAGATTTTTGAAAAGCTCTTTGGAGATGACGTGGTGGATCCGGAACATATTGCCGAGGTGAAGAGAATCATGGGGATCAAGCCCGAAGCATCACCATACGCTCGCCTTGCTGAAATTTATTCGATCGGATCCGAAGAAGAAGAGAAGATGACGCCGCACTTGAGTTGCGAGATCAACGGAGTTCAATGCAAAGCTTTATGCGACATCGGAGCCCAAGTAAGTGTTCTATCTTCTAAAATTTACGATAAAGTTCAATACCACAACCTAGACTTAGCTCCAACATCAACGAAATTAATTATGGGAGATGGTAGAACTATCAAACCTCTAGGTATTGCTTGCAACATGAAAGTAAAAATTTCTAGAAACTATATACCAACCGATTTCTTTGTTATTGATGCTTACCATGGTAATTCTGATCATATAATCTTAGGTAGGCCTTTTCTTAAGTTGGTTGATGCCGTGTTAGATGCCGGAGAAGGCAAAGTAACAATGAACCTTAATGGAACAAAGTACACATATAACTTTCTTCGTGCTTCTAAACACCTTACACCTTTTCCTCCCGAAGATGAAGAAATAGAAGAGATAGATAGTCTTTGTTTTGTTGAAACCCTTAGAGGCCCGCTGCAAAGAGCGATGGAAAATCAAATTAGTAATCAACAAGATGAAGAACTAGAGGAAGCGACAAAAGGCTTAGAGCCGCATGATGGTAGCATGGAGGAAGAGAAGTTCGAAGACATAGGAGAAATCAAACCCGAGGAGCCACAAGTGCCCGAAGTAGACCTTAAACCTTTGCCCAAGGGATTAAAATATGAATTTTTGGGCCCAGACAAAACTTATCCAGTCATTGTGAGCGACGAGTTGAGCCCCGAAGAAAATGAAGCGTTGCTGATTTTATTAAAAAAACATAGGAAGGTGATTGGATATTCAATTAATGATCTCAAAGGTATTAGCCCAGCCTTTTGCACTCATCGTATACCAATGAAAGACCAATGTAAGCCTGTAGTGGACCATCAAAGGAGGCTAACCCATGCCATGCGAGAGGTAGTAAAGAAAGAGGTTATCAAGTTACTTGATGCCGGAATCATCTACCCGGTTCCGCATAGCGAATGGGTGAGCCCGGTACATTGTGTACCGAAGCAAGGAGGTTTGACCGTGGTGAAGAATGAGAAGAACGAATTGATACCGCAAAGAACCGTGACCGGGTGGCGGATGTGTATCGATTACCGTAAGCTTAACAAAGCGACGAAGAAAGATCACTTCCCCCTACCGTTCATAGACGAGATGCTCGAGAGGTTAGCAAACCACGCTTATTTTTGCTTTCTCGATGGATACTCGGGGTTCATGCAAATTCCTATTCACCCGGAAGATCAACATAAGACAACGTTTACGTGTCCTTACGGAACGTTTGCATATAGGAGGATGCCCTTCGGCTTATGCAACACTCCGGCCTCTTTTCAACGTTGCATGATGGCCGTGTTTTCGGAATTCATCGAAGAAATTGTTGAAGTGTTTATGGATGATTTTTTCCGTTTACGGGAAGACGTTCATGGATTGCTTAGCAAACTTAGAAAAGGTCCTTACAAGGTGTGCGGAGGTAGATTTGGTTTTAAATTGGGAAAAATGCCACTTCATGGTTAAGCAAGGCATAGTGCTCGGACACGTTATATCCGAGAGAGGGATTGAAGTGGACAAGGCTAAGGTAGAGACGGTTGAGCAACTCCCACCTCCTACGGATGTTAAGTCCTTAAGGAGCTTTCTAGGCCATGCCGGATTCTATAGAAGATTTATAAAGGACTTCTCGAAGATCACTAAGCCTTTAACGCACCTTCTTCAAAAGGATGTGGCTTTCGACTTTGATGAGAAGTGTCTAGCGGCATTCCGGACCTTGAAAAATGCATTGGTGAGTGCTCCCATCATCCAACCTCCGGATTGGAGCGAACCTTTCGAGATCATGTGTGACGCAAGTGACTACGCCGTAGGCGCGGTCTTGGGACAAAGAAAGGAAGGCCGAGTTCACGCCGTTTACTACGCTAGCAAGACTCTTAGTGGGGCACAATTAAATTACGCTACTACGGAAAAAGAGTTGTTAGCGGTGGTATTCGCTTTCGAAAAATTCAGATCTTACATCGTGAACTCGAAAGTCATTGTTTACACCGATCACGCAGCCATCAAGTATCTCTTGGCTAAGAAGGAAGCTAAACCACGTTTGATTCGTTGGATCCTTCTTCTCCAAGAGTTTGATGTTGAAATTCGTGATAAAATGGGGTGGAAAATGTTGTGGCCGATCATTTGTCTAGGATGAATCGTGGACAAGATGATAAAGAGCCCATAGAAGATAAGATGAGAGATGACCACCTCTATAGAGTGCTTGATAAAGATACTTGGATGATCGACATCATTCGAGCAATTCGAAAGATGCCCCTCGACCATCTAGACAAAAACACTCAAAGGAAGATAATTTCCGAAAGTAAGAAATATTTTTGGGATGCACCATACCTCTTCAAGCTTGGCAATGATGGAGTGATGAGAAGATGTGTGCCAAGAGAAGAGAGGCTTGAGATTCTAAGGAAGTGCCACTCGGCGGAGTACGGTGGGCACTATAGCCATTTTCGAACCGAAGCAAAAGTATGGTCGAGCGGATTCTATTGGCCGGAGATGCATGAAGATACTAAAAGATATGTTGCGTCATGCCCCGAATGCCAAAGAACCGGAAACATCTCTCAAAGAAATTCTATGCCTTTGAAATACAACTTGCAAATCGACATATTCGATGTATGGGGCATAGACTTCATGGGGCCTTTTAAAAACTCATTTGGATTCGAGTATATACTTGTTATGGTTGATTATGTATCCAAGTGGGTAGAGGCTATACCATGTCGTAAAGCTTCCACGGAGGAGTCCATCACTATGATCAAGAACGTGATTTTTCCCCGTTTCGGTACACCGAGAATCTTGATAAGTGATGGAGGGACTCATTTCACCGGAAGAACTTCAAAAAGTGCTTGTCCAAGTTGGGAATTGAGCATAGGGTCTCCACGGCCTATCACCCACAAACCAACGGACAAGCGGAGACGTCAAATAGGCAATTAAAAAGCATACTCAACAAAACCATAGAGAAGGGAGGCAAGGATTGGTCAAAGAAATTAGACGGAGCTTTATGGGCTTACCGAACGGCGTTTAAAACACCGATAGGTATGACCCCGTATCAATTCGTCTATGGAAAAGCTTGCCACCTTCCGGTTGAGTTGGAACATAAAGCCTATTGGGCGATTAAAGAGATGAACCTTGATCTCGATGCCGCGGTGGTGAAACGAAGAATTCAAATAAGCGAGCTAGAGGAGTTGAGGTTGAAAGCATATGAAAACGCAAGCATATACAAGGAGAGAATCAAAAGGTGGTATGATAAAAGATTGAAGAAAAAAGAATTCAAAGAAGGAGATAAGGTCCTCCTCTACAATTCGAGGTTTAAAACCTTCGGAAAGGGGAAATTGCAAAGCAAGTGGGACGGACCTTATGTTGTGCATTCGGTGTTCTTCAACGGAGCGGTAACCATTATGGATATAAACGGCGATCAATTTGTGGTGAATGGACAGCGGCTTAAGGTTTACTACGAACCCGATATCGTGCCCATTCATCATGTTGACGTCTTTACCATGGAGGAAGAGCCCGAACGTCCCGTCTAGGACGAAAAACAAGGCATCAACTTCTGTAAATAATTTTTCTTTTAGCTCTCTGGAGTTTTTCGCGAAGATTTACTGGGCCAACTTTTTCCCATGGGCTGAGGAAGAAAAAAATAGGGCGGTGTGCAAAAACCCGGACCGGCCCGGCCCCCGAGGCGGGGGTGGGCCGGCCGGCCCAGCGGACCGGCCCCGGGGTGGCCCGACGCCCGATGACCCCGAATTTCGCACGAATTGCTCCTTTTTGACTTCCTTGTTTGGTCGGAAAATTTTAAGGGAAGTGTAAAAAAGGAAAATAAGGTTCCCAGGGCTTTTCTCTCAGGACTATATATTTGGCCGAATTGGGAGCTCGAGAATCAAACCTTTCAAGAAATGTGTTGCACCCTTGTAGTAGCCATTGAGCCTCCAAAAAGCTTAGAGTTGAAGCTAGAAGCCAAGAAGCCATCGATGGAGGAGGCGATGCGATGCGAGGTCAAGCTACCCGTCAAGAGGACCGCATGTATCCGTTGCGGAGGACGTGTCCCGACCGGAGCTCTTGCATCTCGCAACCCCGTCGAAGGAGAGAAGGTCCCTACACCCGTTCGAAGGTCGGCACGCCTCCAAGGCATCAAGCGCAAGGATTACAAGGAGGTGTCGCCGGAGCCTAAGGATTATGGGGATAGCGACTACTCCGACGATCGTAGCCCGAGCTCGTGGGCGGCTGCCGGTAGAGACGATGACGATTGGGATGAGCAGCCCAATGAATGGACTCCCGAAGGCCCCAACGGCGACGGCAACGGCGGTGGCGAAGGCAAAGACAATGGAGGTGGCGACGACGGTGGTGACAACGGTGGAGATTATGGCGACGACGACCCCTTCGGATTGCATCCGGTGTGCTGTCGAGTTTGCCGTCAATCCTTCGCGGATCTCTACACGTCGGCCGACGAATGTCTCCAAGCCATGGAAGCGATGAAGCAGCGTATGGAGGACTTGGAGCGCGTAGTTGAAGATGACTACAAGTTCCTTAACCGTAACGTGTGCAAACTTTTCGGCATGGTTGGAAACATGAGAGGCAAGTGGTGCAAAACTTGCTTGAAGTACCACTAGATCTAGTTTTCCCCTTAGGATTTTTGTAAGATACGACGAGGACGTCGTATGTTTTAAGTGTGGGGGAGAGCTAGCTCGCTAGCCTTAGCTTTTGAACTTCAAGTTTAGGTTCGGTTTAATCTTCGTGTGAGAGTCTTAGTGCTTTAATGAGTCTTTAGTTTTTGAGTCTGTTTCAAAATTTTTGCAAGTGTCTTAAATTAGTGTTGAGTCAAGAAAATCAAATAAAAAGAGTCTTTATATATATCTTTGTGTTTTATGTATTGTTTATCTTTATTTACTTGTTTGTTTAATCTTCGATTCTTGATATATGAGCACAAGTATGTGGTTTGAAAAACGTTTACCGTGGTGCTTAGTGGAATCGCTACTACTTAAAGTACCCATACCGGACTTCGATCTTGAGCTTCACATGTTAGTTGTGCTATGTTCAATGCTAAAAATTGGAGGATTTCAGTTCTGAAAATTATTTTAAAACCCTTGTAATAAAGGTTAGCAAAACCTCTTTTTCCAAGTTGAGAGTAAGAAAAAATTCCTATCCAAAGCCAAGTTTATTTTTTTCGCTCCACCATAAGTGTGATTAGCACGATGAGTTAGGCTAGGACCCTTCTCTCTTGGTGAGTTTTAATTTCGAGCAATGATCATGTCCTTGTGCTTATCTTTTGTTGCTAGCCTCGTCATATATTCAGTCCATAACTTTCACAACGAAAGTCATGAGTATCGCTGGATTCCATACCCAACCCTATACATCTCTTTTGTACATCGTATTCCTTGAACACAACCTATTTTCAAAGTTTCGTCTCGTCTCTAGCATGATTTATTTAAAAATTTCAGATTGTATGCATGCGAGGGAAGAGAGAATTGAAAGCTTTGAAAAGTTGTCAAGAGAGAGAAAAATAAAGGGAAAAAGTATGTGTATGGAAAAGAAAGAAAGAAAGAAAGAAAAATAATATGTGAATGAAAGAAAAAAAAAGAAAAAAGAGAAGGATGAGTTAGCAATAAAGGTATGAGAGGGATGGATCAAGTGAAAGAAAAGAAAAAAAATAAAGTGTAAGGAAGGATGTCACGTTGATTGTGAGACGAAACTTTTACTCTATTTCCAACCATGTGCAATCCGACAACGAGGACATCATTGGTGCCTTGAAGTCACAATTTTCTTTTGCCCTTGCACATGTCCACCATTCTAAATCTTCTCATCCTTGATATCCCTACATATGGTTAATTCTCATGATCATTGGCTTTGAAAGGTAGACAACCATTAGAGGAAGTTCTTAGTTTGACAATACTTGTGTTGATTGCGCTAGCCCTACCTATAGCTCCACTTTTACATGATATATGAGAGATTAATGGGAGGTGAGAGTTTTATAAAATTTGGTTAGGATAGCCACTTCATATGAGTGACTTAAGAGAGCTTGGAGAAAGGTTTTTGTCTAATACTTGTTGCAGGAATTTTTGTTTTGAAAATCATAAAAACCCTCCGATGGAAGCAAAGAAGTAAGTATGGCTGAAATTGAAAGCTTCGAGTGAAGGGGTTGAGTTGTGGGGTGAATCTTGACGTGGTAAAAATTCTAAACGCCCATGTTTATGTTTGATTATCATTACTTTGTGTTTATGTATTAAAGATGAAGGGATTGACTAACTTGTGAAGAAGGATAAGTGGTACACGATTACACTCCTTGGACGAAGTTCTTTTACGAGTACTTGCTCGAGGACGAGCAAGAGCTAAGTGTGGGGGAGATGTTGACGGTGTATTTTGGTGCACCTAGCATGTTCATTACACTTTGGTTTGGATTTGATTATGGAACTAACCCGCCACTAGGCACACTAATCATATAACAAGTTCATCTTTGTGCATGCATTTGGAAGTGTTGTGTTTATGTAGGAAAACATGGACATAAAGGACGGATTCGCAACAAGTTCAAAGTAGCATTCATGGAGTCTTGTTCGTGTTCATGAGCTTGCTGAAATAACTTCCAATGGTGGCGAGGACCGAAGTGCTACGAGGAACACCCCCGGGGATTGAAGCGTAAAAGATCAAACTTCATGCAAAGAGAGCCTCCATCTTGATCGCGAGGATAACAGCGTCAAAATCATGCAAGTGGAGGGGGCAAAGTAGATAAGTGCGCGAGGACCCACGGAGCAAAAAGGGCGACCGAACCGGGCCGAAATTGGGCTCGGGCCGGCCGGCCCGAGCGGGCCGGCCCAGCCCACTTCGGGCACCGGTTCGGTCCCGTCTTCCTTTCCCTCGAAGGATCTTCGACCCTAAAACCCCCGACGCGCCGCCAACACCGAGAGGAGGAGTTATTCGCACCAGAAGACCATCCACAAGCTAGAGAGAGAGGAGGAGGATCTCCGGCGGGAGATCAACCACCTCGAAGGAAGCACCCTCTCGTGGAGAAGAAGGAAGACACCGGCGAAACGGAAACCATGATCAACGGTGCCATGATCAGCACCTTGATGGGGTAATCTTCTCATTCGTCCATGGGTTGTAATCGATATTGAGATGTAATCGCACTTTGTCGGATTATCTATCTATCATCTTGTGTTGAATATACTTTAATGCTTAAGGCTTGCAACCGTGCCGTAGAGGGAGTAGAGCTCCAATGCTTCCTTGGATCCATTCAATACGCCGTGGCCATCAAAGGTCTAGTCATGAATACCTTCGCGTAGTGACAGTACGAGAGGAGGGAAAGGGCGAAACCGTGGTCACATCCCCGATAGATTAGATTGGTTTTCATGTCTTTAAGCGATTGCATGCTTTAGTATCGTAGACCCATGGGCGAGTGTCTTCTACCTTGATCGTTTATCATTCTCTCTAGTGTAGTTTAGTGTTTTTTCTAGTATAATAGTAGTTAGGGTTTTAGTAGCTAGTGTGTCGTTGTTGATCGAACGCTTGTAATCCCCTTGCTCCGCGGATTGACAAGAACCTTGGGAATCCCGTTGTGAAAAAGGTGTGGGGTCCGTACGCTTGCGGATCGTAGAGGGATACGTCTTTTATCCGTCAACAGGGGCTACATTCTGTATGGAATGCGATTCTTCGAATCGCATTTTCCATATGTTTCCTCTTCAAGACAAAGCGAGTATTATTGAAGACTTTCGAGAGGAGAACTCAAGGACACTTGGGAACTACTCGAGAAGACTTCAAGACTACTCAAGGATCAGCTGGAATACCTTCCAGCCTCGGGATGCTTCAAGTACTCTTGAGGACTTCTGGCTTGTAGTACTCGGGGACGCTTGATGACTACTCGTCAAGACCGACAAGACTACTCGAAACTATCCTGCTCGACTACAAAGTACTCAGGGGCTTGTCGTATGAACCTCCCTAGGCCCACTGCCTCGGTGGGTACCAGGACCGACTACTCGGTGGGCCCCTGGGACTACTCGGCTTGTGTCGCACGGCACCTGATGGCGTGGGGCGCAAGGACTGCGGTGGAGAAGTACTCGGAAAGGAAGCTATACATGTCCTGTAGTATGTAGAGAACTCCTAGCCGTACCCGACTAGTACTCTCTCCTCGAACCGACTTGTAACCCTGCCTCTCGGGCTATATAAGGCGAGGCAGGGACCCCTCTCTCTCATACGCATCATCTTGTAAACACATCCAATCAATCCAGAGCTACGCAGCATACAGGACGTAGGGTATTACACACCTCGCGGCCTAAACCTGACTAAATTGTGTGCCACGTGTCTCTACCTTCGAGTTACCGATCTCGGTGAGGCCCCGTTCATCTACATCGGGTACTCCCCTTGGTAGGTTGCCGGTCTAAAACACCGACAGTTCGGTCCCAAGTGTGCTTTATGACGGTCAAGAAACATCATAGATCGTGTTGATCTATGATGATTATGTATAAACGACTCAATTTAATTTGCGATGTTTGATAGATGATGTTATCTAAAATCATCATGGACACCCCCATCATGACGATTTTCATCGATCCGTAGTGAATTTTTTCTATGATAGTTTCTTGTAGTGGAAGCGTGGAGACATCCATCATGTATGTTCCGCTCGGTGTCCGTTGTGCGTCCATACCGTCATCCGCATGAGATGGGAGTCAGGGAGGGGAGAGAGTGTCAATGTAGAACTAGTAGGAGGGAGCCACGTGGTGCTAGGTGACTAGCGCCTAGCGCACCAATACTAGTTGTTGCCCATTGTTGACATTGCTAACGTCATCGACTAGAAACGGATATAAGATCCATCTCTATCAACGGCACTAGAAATGTAAAGGTATATCTTAACATGATGCTAAGTGTATATCAGATGTTGCTTTCAGATTAAACTAAAAGGTGAACTCTGACATGATTCATAGCACAACTCGATATAGGTTGTCAGCCCCGACAGGTGTGCCAAAAAATGCATGGATATGGTACTCTTACATATGTCTTGGATCTCTAGAAAAGAAGATATATATAAACAGGGAATCTGCAAGCGCACAGATATGAATATACCATTTTAGCATTTTAACGAGGAGTAAAACTAGGTATCATATTTATATTATAGCACGGGGAAAGAAGTCTTTCTAAACCATAATAGCTAATACATGCTCATCTCTGAGTTTTATAATGTAGAGTGGCCGAAATATATCAATAGCTATAAATAGGGGTAAGTCACATAAAGATAAAGATATTGATAGCATTGTTCAAGTCATAACATCATGAGCAACTAGAAAGTGTCATTATAGCAAGAGAAACATAGCAAAGTCTTGTTAGAGAGGATACTCCTCGGTAACTCTAAACTATATGTCAATGCAAACTATGATTAGTGCAAACATTTAACAATCATGGAAGAAAAACTATTATATTAATGCATGGGTAGACTATCCACGAGGATCAAGGCCGAAACTTGAAACAACCCAAATAGTATAAGGCTCCACTAGTCCTATACACAGGGGGTGGACTGCGAAAGACTCAACAGTGCTGTCACCACCACGATCTACCACATGACCCATCATATAGGGTGCAATCGCAGATAAATACAATATAAGCACCACGCTTACACTATCTTTACCGTTCACTCATGTTAACAAATGATCTAGGTGAGGGATATATGACTCCATACATGAATATAAAGGCAAATCAACTATGCTAGACATGTAATCATAATAAACACCAAAGCATATTGTCGGTGCGGAATGTGGTCCCGACACTAACCAGTAATAAGTGCCGTGGTTCCGGCCGATGCTAAGCAATAAGAGACACAGAGTTTTATCCTGGTTCCGGCCGGTGGGCCGTACGTCCAGCAGTGGCGTGCTCAAGGCACTATATTGCTCAGCACCGGGGGTGCTCGTAGTGGGGTCGCTACAAGCAAGGCGGGAGAGGAAGCGTGGCTTCCAAGTCCCTGGTGTAGTGGCTGAAGATGTTGTGGGAGAATTGGAGAGCAAGTGCGTGGCGCGACTGTCTCCCCGTTGTGTTCTGTCTGTCTCCCCCGCGGCAGGGGGGTTCGTCCCCCTTTTATAGATCAAGGAGGGAGCGAATCACATGCGCGCCGCGCTATTTAGCTACGTGAAGGGGCGTGGCGTGCTATGCTGTAGAGTGGGCGACCGTCCGGACGATCCTTGCAGCGATCCGGCCATCATGGCCTATCTTGTACCCGAACAGTGGCGACTTCGAGGGTAGAAGGGCGGCAGACGGCTGTGATGTCTTCTGATAGGCTCGAGGGAGCTGCTGACGTCAGCCCGTACGGAGCACAGTGGTAAGTAAGGTGGCGTCCCGTTCCCACACGCTCCACGGTCGCGGAGCCGCTGCCACGGCGCCGGCGTGCGCCCGTACGCACGGGGGCGGCGCCCATACCGTAACAAAGGTGGCGGGGATGGCGTCCCACGGAGCCTAGCGCCTCCACCTAACCCCCGTAAGGTCACAAGAACCGGCCGCGCCGCACGGTCCCCCCCCCCCACGGTGATGGGGATGGGCTCCCTCCCCGGGGAGTTGGTGCGGCGGCACCGGGCGCGAGCCCCGGCGCGTGATGGCGCCGTCCCGCCGGTGTCGGGCGTTAAATGCCCGCGTACGGGGGCAGGCGCACGCGTGCGGGCGCCCTCGAGCGAGGCGGACCCCGGTCGAGGGCGGGGCGGACCCTCGAGCGAGGCGGAGCCTCGCTCGAGGGGAGCGGGCCCTCGAGCGAGGCGGGCTCGCTCGAGGGAAGCGCACCCCTTTGAACGGGACGGAGCCCGCCCGAGGGAGGCGCGCATCCTCGAGCGAGGCGAAGCCTACTCGAGGGGATCTTCAAGAGGGCCGCCTTGGTGGGCCGTTGAGGTTCCGCGGCATGGGCCGTATCCTGCATGGTTAGGCAAAGTGTGTTTGGCTTTGTTGCGGGTTTTAAGTGGGGATTTCCCAGTTGTTAAAGGGGACCCCTAGGGCTGTCCCCGACAGTAGCCCCTGAGCATCTGTGGGTTTGCCATTGAGGCTCCCGCAGATGCTGGAACCTACTAATAAGACGTTCTTCTCTCCTGGTCTTGCGAACGCTTTCCGTGGGGCCGCGTCAGCGGACCCGCGGGTCTAGCCCCCGAAGCCCTGCAGGAGCGTAGGCGCTCCTGTTGGGGTTAACCGCGAGATTGGGACAGAGGGCATGGTACATGTTTCAACCGGCGTCGGCAATGTCTCAGCCGGCTTCGGTGACGCACGCGCTGCTGGCGCTATCCCCGGTGGGTGCAAGACAGGAGGTGTAGCCGTGCGCCAAGCCCCCAAGCCTGGGCCCGTTCAAGGCGATCGGGTAGAGCTTTACGACTTGTTTTTTATCGCGCCCTCGCCGTCCCTCCGCGGGACGGAGGGTGAGGTTTCCGCAACCCCCATCGGTCGGGTCGTGAATTGCGGATTCCTCGTTGAGCTGTTAATGGGTGGTTCAAGTGGACGCCCATGCCCCGTTCGATAAGGGTAGGCTGCGTGGTTCAGAGACACGTCCATAGAAGCGCTTGCGTGGGTTTGCTAGGTGGGGCTCGGTCCCGTTCGCTAAGGACCGAGGGCGCGGAACTCTCCCTCGGTGGGATCCCCCGGCTAGCTGCCCTCGCTGGCTCTCGAACACGACATGTGGGGCACCCTCGAGCTGGCGGGCTCGAGGAACGGCTCGAATGCTCGTGCCCTCGTCGTCCCTGACTCTGTGATCTGGGGCGCCTGTTCGAACCCGTCGAGGGTCAGGCTCCGAACCTCTGATCAGTAGGGCCGTGCGGGGTGGCGCCTGGGCGGCCCCATCTTTGAATCTGCGACCACCGAGGGGTCTGGGCGAGCTAGCCCTCGGGGCGCTGATTAATAAAAATGACGCGGGGCGGCGGCTAAGCGTTCCCGGCCTGGCATCTGCGACCATCGAGGGACCTGGGCGAGCCAGCCCCTGAGGCGCTGATCAGTAATATAGCGTGGCATGGGTGCTCGTGGTGCCCGCTTTGTTTCAAAACGGGCCTCGAGGCGACCTTCTCACGCCTGTGCCCTTTAGGGCGTCGAAATTGTCTCGAGCCAGGGGCTCGTGCCGCTCGAGGGTTCTACGTGGCATGGGTGCTTACGATGCCTGTTTTGTTTCAAAACGGGCCTCGAGGCGACCTTCTCACGCCCGTACCCTTTCGAGGGTTGACATTATCCCGAGCCAGGAGTCCGTGCCGCTCGAGGGTTCTCCTTGTTTTGCAAGGGACCGGGCCATTAAATGCTCCACAGTAGAGGCTACGGTTTCGCATCGCGGGCGCGCTTTTTTAGGCGTCGCGGCCGCGTGCGCGCGCGTAATGGGCGGCGTGGGCAGGCGGACGTGACCGCCGCCACGGCCCCGGCTATTCTTCGCCGTGATGATGGCTCATTCGCGGCAGCGTGGCCGCCGCGGTCGTGGTGGGGCCTGCCCGTCGGCGAGTAGGAAAGATTCCCTGCAGTTAATGCGCGCGGGACGTCCGCCCCGGAGAGCTCGCCCGCGGCTTTATAAATCTGATGGGAGGGAAAAACAGCGGTTTTTTACCTTAGCGTTCCGCCGTTCTCGCCCTTTGCGCTCTCGCCTTCGATTTGCTCTCGCCGTCGCGTGCCTTCGCCATTAGAGCTCTTCTCTTTCTCCTTGTCCCCCGCTCTCGCATCCCTCGTCTCTTCTCATGGCGCCGCCTCCGCCCCTCACGATCCTCGACCCGTACGCCTACGAGCGGTCAACGGTGACCCAGCTGGCCCTTGGCGAGCTGGTCACCGCCGCCGCCTGGCGGCAAACGAGGAGGGCCGCCCGGCGGAGTGGATAGTGCCGCCGGCGGGGGACCGCGCGCCCAACCCGCCGGAAGGCTACGTGGTGAGCTTCGTCCGCTTCCACGAGCGCGGCTTCATGCGAGCGCTGTGCTACTACTACGGCGTAGAGTTGCATAACTTCGCGCCGAACGCGATTTCACAGGCGGCCACATTCGTGGGCGTCTGCGAGGGATATCTAAGGATCCCAGTCAACTGGGAGCTTTGGATACACCTCTTCTGCGCGGAGCTCTTCACGCAACCCACGACGGAGCAGAGGATAGGTATACTAAGTTTTTGCACTCAAATATTTATATGGCTCTGGATAGGTAGAGCAACACGCAAGTGGAATTTATGAAAAGGTTTGCATTACTTTTAAGAACATAAATAAATCATCTTTAATCCATCTAAAACTTGAGAGCACATAAACACTATGGGTCTTTATTTTTATCATAACCTCCGCTAAAGATTAAGCTAGCATTTAGATAATTTCATATTTGTATTTTAAGAGAACATTAGCTTAAACATGCATAAATCAATTACAAAGATAAACAAAGCGGCAATTATAATCATATATCATAATGGCACAAACTTTGTAACTTTACTAATAGTAAAAACTTAGTGGTGACTTTATTCATGATGAAAATAAAAACTAAGACACATGCTGAAAAAATAAAATAACACACTTGCTGAAATTTTAAATAAAAATGAAAACACTACGCAAAAATAGGCGCATACAAGCTGAAAATTAAAGAAAAGGGGGTAAAGGAAAGATAACTAAAGCTCCTCCTCTCTCTAATCTTCCGCTGGTGGTTGATATTGATAGTCTTGGTTGTTGTACCCTTACTCATAATAGGATTGCACCACTCCTCCTATGAGTTGTCTGACGGTGCTAAGTGAAGGTGTCAAAGCTCATAAGCGATGTTTGCATTACCTTCACCCATTTGGTTTGCATTGGTTTGGATGGCTGCAATAATTTGCATGTTTCTTGCAGCGTATCCTCCAATGGTGGCCACATTTTGTTGTGGTTGAGGAAGATGTGCATATGGCTCCGCAAAGGCTACGTTGGGCACCACAAAATTGGTGGGGGTATGGCTGCACCACTCCCCCATGCTTGCATTAGTACATCACCGTAGTGACTCGGTGGCGCCGGGGTTCCTCCATAACTTTGTTGTGCACCTCCTTCTTGGCCATAGAAGATCCTTCTCCTATAATCCTTCTCTTTTATTTTTCTTCGCCGGCACAAGAAGTCCTTCCTCTAACCAATCTTCTTTCCCCTCAAGAAAAAGTCTTAATCTTTCATCCGATAGGGGCAAATTTACTTTGGCCAATTTTGAAGCCTCATCTCTCATCTTCACATATATATTTTCCTTTCTTCAAATCCTAGGGAAGTCTCGGGTAGGTGATGATTCGGGTTCCTTGCAATACCCGGTCTTAAAGAGATAGCCAACATGGAGAGGCAACACCCCGAACCAATATCTCCCGAACTCGATGTTGCTTCACAACACCACCGGTTGATCATAAGTTGAATGGGGTCGATTGGCTACCTGGCAATCAAATCCGAGTAAATCCAATTCAACTCCGTGTTGGTTATCTTTGACTCTCATTCTTCCCAAAATTATTTTGCACATCCATGAGTGAAACACTTGGATGATGGGGTTCCGGATAAAATTTCTTTGTTGCTACGCTTCTCCCGCAATCATACTCCAAAAACCTTCCCATGTGCATCCATGCACATCCACTTGTTCCGGGGCTCCCTTTTTGAAAATCGAGTTATTCCCTAATACATAGGGAACTGCTTGTTCAATCAAGATAGGAGACACTCGCCCATGGGTCTACGATACTAGAACATGCAATCGTTTTGAACATGAAAACCAATCAAATCTATCGGGGGTTGTGACCACGGTTTCGCCCTTTCCCTCCTCTCGTACTCACTACGCGAAGGTATTCATGACTTGACCTATGATGGACACGGCGTATTGAATGGATCCAATGGAGTATTGGAGCTCTACTCCCTTTATGGCATGGTAGCTAACCTTAAGCATTAAAGTATATTCAACACAAGATGATAGATAGATAATCCAACAAAGTATGGTTACATCTCAAGATCGATTACAAGTCATGGATGAAAGGAGATTAACCCATCAAGGTACTAGACATAGCACCGTTGATCACGGTTACCCTTCCGACGGTGTCTTCCTTCTTCTCCACTTGTGGGTGCTTCCTTCGAGGTGGTTGATCCCCCATCGTAGATCTCCCTCCTCTCTCTCTAGCTTGTGGAAGGCCTCTTGGTGCGAATGGCTCTCTCCAAACGGAATGAGAGACTCGACACTCCTTCATCAAGGATATGCGCCATGGTCATGAGAATTTCCTAGGAGAATTCCTTGTGGGTGTTTGCCGACACTCCGTTAGAGAATTGCACCCAACCTTGGTGTCCCGTATGAAAACCCAATATGTGGAGAGCTTGGTCGTCGAAGTCAACGTTCGCTACAAGCCTCTACTCAAGGTGAGCAAGCTTCTTCTCCTCCTCCGTCATGATGACAAACCCCTCGGAATACCGCGGAGCGTATGGAGGTGGAGCGGATGATCGTGTCGAGTGGCGAGGTCGGACGGGCGGCTCCTCCATATGTCCTTGAGGTCTGGTGAACCTCATAAACGAGTTTCGTGTGGCCCTCATGCCACCAAGGAGAAGAGTGTGGTTCCCCCTCGGCGGTGCCGTGTCCTCCTCAATACTCCGAGGAGACTCGGAAACCGAGTGCCTCCTCAAAGAGGTTGTCGATGATGGCTTAGATGATGATGATCCGTTCTTCTTGGTGAAAAAGACTTGTAGTTTTCTTCCATGGTTGCAGCACTCTCCCTCACAATTAAATATCTGGGGTTTTCAACCGGTAACATGGTACACAAATATTATTTTGGAGTCTGAACTTTGAGTGGATTAAGGATGTGATTTGTTGCACGAAACAACGGGGTGGATGGCTAAGTCTAAGGTAGTTCCAGACCACAAACTAGAGCACACAAACAAAGAGATGGATGGGAGACTTACCTCTCTTCTCCTCTTGGCTCGGTTCTTCTCAAGTGCACTCATGCTTCTTTGTTGCTTCGTGACCGCGTGCTCCATGGGGTTGCACCTTCCAAACGTTCTCGTCCACTCCTTTGATTGCATTATTGCTCCTTCCACTTGATGTTTTCGCTTTGACTCACTTCCATACTCCTTTGCTTCACATGCCTCCATGATATTCCTACAAAACAAAGCTTTGGCTGCCCCCCCATGCTTGTACCTTGCATGTGGTTTGAAAAAAGATGTTGGAGGGGCATCCCGTGATGGATCATGGTGCATGCATGGTTAGGTTAACTATATTGCCTCCCTCTAAGCATGTTTTAATGCTAAGCACTCCTCTAATTTCGAAAATAAAAAATAAAATCTAAGATATTAATGAGTTAAAATATAAATTTAGAGGAGTTTTTAAAGCATTAAAAACAAATGTAAGTTGAAAATATTTCCCGACTACTTTTATGTTGGTCTCAACGGTATCGTTTGCCTTCATTAGTTGAGAGCAAACTTTTCCGGCTTGATCATGGGGGCATAAGTTTAGGTTCTAATTTTGATTAGATAAGAGAGATTTTGAATAAAATAAAATTAAATGAGGCTTAGAAAAAATCTAACTCTAGAGAAACCAAGGATATGGATTTTAAACCAACCAAAAGTTAAGTTTCTAGGATCACACAAGTCCTACCACGTGCTGAAATTTAAATAACATCTTGGTACAAGACGTGGCTCCACTCGTTTGTTTTTAGCATGTAAAACAAGTCAACCATAACATCATAAAGAGGATGAAAGGTTTAGATAGGTTCTGAATTTATTTGGTTGTGGTTTCTCGAAAAGAAACAAACAAACACATAGGATGGTTATGAAAAGGGTTTATGGTCAAGCAAAATATTCAACCAAGAATTATGTCTGTAATATTGTTCAACCATTCTAAGTCTAATGTTTGGCGTAGTAAAATTCAAAATTGAACTATTAAAAAGACTGAAATAACCTGGAATCGGATTGTCCTCCCGGTAGCTTATTCTTAACACGACGAAACGGGTTGCCTCCCGCCTAGCGCTTCGTTTATAGTCCATGGCTAGACTTCTTCACTTGATTACTCCGGATCAATGCTCTTTGCGGGCGTTGCAATCTTGGGTACCCACTTCCGCACCATCTTGGCCATGGGCTTATTCTTCGACTTAGTCATTTTTTTGGTCTTCACAGGCTTAGTCATTTTTTTGGTCTTGACGGATGCAACAACTTCCTTCATGTAGTGGCTCGGCATCTCAAACTCCAGTGCTTCGGTCGTGATATTCATGGTCTCCTAATGTGATCCTCCATCACTCCCGAATGAGTTTGAGCAGCCTTCTCCTTCTCACGACCTTGAGATTGTCTTGGAAATTCTCCTTTGTTACCCATCGGGTGCCCGACAAGTTGTCCCACTTGCGTCTCTAACATCTTCATCACGATGAACACTTCATGTATAGAGCTTCTGACCTCCGTCACCTTGCCATCTAGATACTCTAATACTTTCTCCATAGCCTCGAACTTAGTGACGGCGTCCTTGTTGATCTCAGCTTGCTCGTCCATCAAGTCCTTGAATTGTGCACGAAGAGGAACCAAATTTTGAATGGACGAACTTGCATTAAATCGGGGTTTACCTTGGACATGGTCGTACTCCTCACACTCCTTGCATGTGGATCTTGCTTCGACAGCCTTTAGGTGTTGAACTTCTTTCTCTATCTCCATCTTCTCCATCCTCCTCTTAAGTAAACCGATATGCCACTCAAGGAATCCGGCTCGTATGTATTCATTGAATCACTCCAAAGCTCTCACAATCGTCATGCGGATAGTTGAGACCTTGATCTTGAACAGCCTTCCGGCGTCTTGAGTATTTATGATAGGTAGATCAACGATGTCGGTTTAGGTTGATCTTCCTTTGGACTTGGAGGTGGTGATTCCCTTCGAGATTCTGACGGTCCTTTAACTTCAACTTTTCGATCTAGGGTTTCCAACCCTTTAGCTTGTGTTGCACGTCTCCTTTTCCTGTAAAGTTTTCCTGGATCATCCACAAAAAATATTTGGGTTTCTTGGAGAGGTAGCCAACCATCTCCGGTCAGGGTTAGCAAAAACAAAAATCTAACAAAAGAAAAATTAGGGTTAATCAAAAACTAGATTAGATTGATTTTTTTATTTTTTAAGATGATCAAACTTAAGAGATGCAAAAAGGAAATCAAAAGAAAAACTGAAAAATAAGCGATACTAGATCGGATCTTGATTGCTTGTTCCCCGGCAACAGTGCTAGAAAAAGGGGCTTGTTGATGGTTAATAGTTGTATCAAAGTTTGTTTAGACTTGTAAGCGGACAAGTCTCCCGTCGTAGTCAAGGGACCCTTCTTCCCTCGAGTGGTGAACCCAAGGTATCGAATCTGTGGAACAATGTGCAACGCAAGGATTCAATCTAGTAAAGCAAAGAAATCTATCTTATGAAGAACCAAATTGCATCCAATCTACTAACTCATAAAGGAAACACATAAGATAGCTTTCCTTGCTTTACTAGATTGAATCCTTGCATTGCACATTGTTCCACGGATTCGATACCTTGGGTTCACCACTCGAGGGAGGAAGGGACCCTTGACTACGACGGGAGACTTGTCCGCTTACAAGTCTAAACGAACTTTGATACAACTATTAACCGTCAACAAGCCCCTTTTTCTGGCGCCGTTGCCGGGGAGCAAGCAATCAAGATCCAATCTAGTATCGCTTATTTTTCAGTTTTTTTTATTTTCTTTTGCATCTCTTAAGTTTGATCATCCTCAAAAAGAAAAAAAATCAATCAATCTAGTTTTTGATTAACCCTAATTTTTCTTTTGTTAGATTTTTGTTATTGCTAACCCTAACTGGAGATGGTTGGCTACCTCTCCAAGAAACCCAAATATTTTTTTGGATGATCCAGGAAAACTTACAGGCAAAGGAGACGTGCAACACAAGCTAAAGGGTTGGAAACCCTAGATTCAAAAGCTGAAGTTGAAGGACCGTCGGAATCTCCAAGGGAATCACCACCTCCAAGTCCAAAGGAAGATGAACCTCAATCACCACCCATGGGAGAACAACCGCAACCGGAGCGCAAGTTCGAGCTATGCACCCCGGACATCGTTGATCTACCTATCATAAACCTTCAAGACGCCAGAAGGCCGTTCAAGATCAAGGTCTCAACTATCCGCATGACAATTGTGAGAGCTTTGGAGCGTTTCAATAAATACATACGAGCCGGATTCCTTGAGTGGCATATCGGTTTACTTAAGAGGAGGATGGAGAAGATGGAGATAGAGAAAGAAGCTCAACACCTAAAGGCTGCCGAAGCAAGATCCACATGCAAGGAGTGTGAGGAGTATGCCAATGTCCAAGGTAAAACTCGATTTAATGCAAGTTCATCCATTCAAGATTTGGTTTCCCTTTGTACACAATTGAAGGACTTCATGGACGAGCAAGCTAAGATCAACAAGGACGTCGTCACTAAGTTCGAGGCTACGGAGAAAGTATTGGAGAATTTTGATGGCCAGGTGACAGAGGTCGGAAACTCTATACGTGAAGTGTTCATCATGATGAAGATGTTAGAAATGCAAGTGGGACAACTTGCCGGACAACCGATGGGTGACAAAGGAGAATATTCGAGACAACCCCAAGGTCCCGAGACGGTGAAGGCTACTCAAACTCGTTCGGGAGAGATGGAGGATCGCACTAAGGAAACCATGAAGATCACGACCGAAGGACCGAAGTTTGAGATGTCGAGCCATTACATGAAGGAAGTTGTTGCATCAGTCAAGACCAAAAGACAAAGCCAGCCTGTGAAGACCAAAAAAATGACTAAGCCGAAGAATAAGCCCGTGCCCAAGATGGTGCGGAAGTGGGTACCCAAGATTGCAATGCCCACAAAGAGCGTTGATCCGGAGTAATCAAGTGCAGAAGTCTAGCCATGGACTGTAAACGAAGCGCTAGGCGGGAGGCAACCCGTTTCGTCGAGTCAAGAATAAGCTACCAGGAGGACAACCCGATTCCAGGTTTTTCTAGTCTTTTTAATAATTCAGTTTTGAATTTTACTACGCAAAACATTAGACTTAGAATGGTTGAACAATATTAGAGACATAATTCTTGGTTGAATTTTTTGTTTTGATCATAAACCCTTTACATGAACCATCCTATGTGTTTGTTTGCTTTTTTCCAGAAACCACAACCAAAAAAATTCAGAACCTATCTCAACCTTTCATCCTCTTCACGATGTTATGGTTGACTTGTTTTACATGCTAAAAACACATGAGTAGAGCCACAACTTGTATCTAGATGTTATTTAAATTTCAGCACGTGGTAGGACTCGCGTGACCCTAGAAACTCAAATTTTGGTTGTTTTAAAAATCTATATCCTTGGTTTCTCTAAGATTAGAATTTTTTAAGCCTCATTTACTTTTATTTTATTCAAAATCTCTCTCATCTAATAAAAATTAGAACCCAAACTTATGCCCCCATGATCAAGCCGGGAAAAGTTTGCTCTCAACTAATGAAGGCAAACGATACTGGTGAGACCAACATAAAAGTAGTCGGAAATATTTTCGACTTACATTTGTTTTTAGTGCTTTAAAAACTCCTCTAAATTTATATTTTAACTCATTAATATCTCTGATTTTATTTTTTATTTTCAAAATCAGAGGAGTACTTAGCATTGAAGCATGCTTAGAGGGGGCAATCTAGTTAACCAAACCATGCGTGCACCATGATACATCATGGGGTGCCCTTTAACATCTTATCAAACCACATGCAAGGACAAGCATGGGGGGGGGCAGCCAAGGCTTTGTATTTCAGGAATATCATGGAGGCATGTGAGGCAAGGGAGTATGGAAGTGAGTCAAAGAGAAAACATCAAGTGGAAGGAATAATAATGCAAGCGAAGGAGTGGACGAGAACGTTTGGAAGGTGCACGCGGTCACGAAGCAAAATGAGTGCGCCAGAGAAGAACCGAGCCAAGAAGAGGAGAGAGGTAAGTCTCCCATCCAGCTCTTTGTTTGTGTGCTCTTGTTTGTAGTCCGGAACCACCTTAGACTTAGCCATCCACCTCGTTTGTTTCGTGCAACAAAACACATCCTAATTCCACTCAAAGTCCAGACTCCAAAATAATATTTGTGTATCTTGTTACCGGTTGAAAACCCCAGATATATATTTGTGAGGGAGAGTGCTGCAATCATGGAAGAAACCTACAAGCTTTTTCACCAAAGAAGAAGGGATCATCGTCGTCTAAGCCATCATCGACAACCTCTTCGAGGAGGCGCTCGGTTTCTGAGTCTCCTCGGAGTATTGAGGAGGACACGGTACCGCCGAGGAGGAACCACACTCTTCTCCTCGGTGGCATGAGGGCCTCAAGAAACTCGTTTATGAGGTTCACCAGACCTCAAGGACATATGGAGGAGCCGCCCGTCCGACCTCGCCACTCGACACGATCATCCGCTCCACCTCCATATGCTCCGCGGTATTCCGAGGGGTTTGTCATCATGACGGAGGAGGAGGAGAAGAAGCTTGCTCGCCTTGAGTAGAGGCTTGTAGCGAACGTCGACTTCAACGGCCAAGCTCTCCACATATTGGGTTTTCATACGGGACACCGAGGTTGGGTGCAATTCTCTAACGGCAAACACCCACAAGGAGTGTTGAGTCTCTCATTCCGTTTGGAGGGAGCCCACAAGTGGAGAAGAAGGAAGACACCGTCGGAAGGGTGACCATGATCAACGGTGCTATGTCTAGTCCCTTGATGGGTTAATCTCCTTTCATCCATGGGTTCTAATCGATCTTGAGATGTAATCATACTTTGTTGGATTATCTATCTATCATCTTGTGTTGAATATACTTTATTTCTTAAGGTTAGCTACCATGTCGTAAAGGGTGTAAAAGCTCCAATGCTTCCTTGGATCCATTCAATACGCCGTGTCCATCATAGGTCTAGTCATGAGTTCCTTCGCGTAGTGAGTACAAGAGGAGGGAAAGGGCGAAACCGTGGTCACAACCCCAATAGATTAGATTGGTTTTCATGTTCAAAACGATTGCATGTTCTAGTATCGTAGACCCATGGGTGAGTGTCTCCTATCTTGATTGAACAAGCGGTTCCCTATGTATTAGGGAATAGCTCGGTTTTCAAAAGAGAGCTCTGGAACAAGTGGATGTGCATGAGGCACATTGAAAGTTTTTTTTGGAGTATGATCGCTGGAGAAGACCATCAACGAGGAAATACTATTCGGAACCCCATCATCCAAGAGCTTCACTCATGGATGTGCAAAAGGATTTTGGAGAGAATAAGAGAGAAAAGATAACCAACACGAAGTTGAATTGGCTTTACTCGGCTTTGATTTCCAGGCAGCCAATCGATTCCACTCACCTCATGATCAACCAGTGGCGTTGTGAAGCAACATCGAGTTTGGGAGATATTGGTTCGGAGTGTTACCTCTCCAGGTTGGCTATCTCTTTGAAACCGGGTATTACAAGGAACCCGAAGCATCTCCTAGCCGGGACCTCCCTAGGATTTGAGTATATGAAGAAAGGAAAATATATAAGTGAAGATGAGAGAGGAGGCTTCAAAGTGGCCAAGGTGAATTTGCCCCTTTCGGAAGGAAGTTTGAGACTTTTTCTTGAGGGGAAGAAAGATTGGTTAGAGGAAGGACTTCTTGTGCCGGCGAAGAAAAATAAAAGAGAAGGATTATAGGAGAAATATCTTCTATGGCCCAAGAAGGAGGTGCAAAACAAAATTATGTGCCACCATTTGGAGGAATTCCGGCACCGCCAAGTTACTACAGTGGTGCACCAATGCAAGCATGGGGGAGTGGTGCAGCCATACCCCCACCAAATTTGCGGTGCCCAACGTAGCCTTTGCGGAGCCACATGCATACCTTCCTCAACCACAACAAAATATGGCCACCATTGGAGGATACGCTGCAAGAAAACATGCAAATTATTGCAGCCATCCAAACCAATGCAAACCAAATGGGTGAAGGAAATGCAAACATCGCTTATGAGCTTTGACACCTTTACTTAGCACCGTCAGACAATTCATAGGAGGAGAGGCGCAATCCTATTATGAATAAGGGTACAACAACCAAGACTATTAATATCAACCACCGGCGGAAGATTAGAGAGAGGAGGAGCTTTAGTTGTTTCCTTTCCCCCTTTTCTTTAATTTTCAGCTTGTATGCGCCTATGTATGCGTAGTGTTTTTAGTTTTTATTTAAATTTTCAGCATGTGTGTTAGTTTTATTTTCATCATGAATAAAATCACCACCTAGTTTTTACCTTTGGTAAAGTTACAAAGTTTGTGCCATGATTTCATACACCATGAGTGACTTTGGTGAGGAGTATACCCATGTCCCACTTCAATGTGATAGCACCAATGCCATAAGCGTTGCAAAGAACCCAGTGCTCCATTCCAAAACCAAGCACATAGAAGTGAAGTATCATTTTCTGAGAGACAACGTAGAGAAAGGGAAGATAGCTTTGATCCATGTACCCACACATGACCAACTAGTCGATATTTTCAGCAAACCCCTAGATCAAGCAACTTTCACTCGTTTGCGGGGGGAACTTGGTGTGTATTTGATTTCTTGAGTTGGGTGTGTGGGTGCTCCTTTGTAGCATATGTATAGTTTCCTTTGTGCATTTCTTGCATTTGGCATGGCATATGTAACAAGATGTATAGGCATCAATGTATCTTAGATTGCCATTTTGTATCATATGCATTGGATAGGAAAAGCTTCTCCTATATACATTGTTCACCATGGAATGAGATATATGTCTTTGTGAGCTTGTTTGGTATGCTATGGTTAGTTTGGCTTAGCTCTTGATGATCTTGATTTATAATCCATGGTAGATGGCTATGTTTTTGAAAAATGTCACATGTATGCTCTCTCATGTGTAAATGCCTTTATATGATCTTGAAATGTTTTAGTGGCTTGGTTATGCTTAACTTGTGGTTGGATAGCTAGTTTATTGATCATATGGTGCCAAAGGCTCATTTGCCATCATAAATGTTTAGCCCTCTTGCTTTATCTTGTGGAGGGGCCTAAGTTCCTTTTTGTTGCAAAGACATTTCATGTACCAATTATGGATCTGCAAATGAATTGTAAAATGCTTGGAAATGGTGGTCCCATGTCATATGTGCTAAATTTAATTTGCTTTGGGTGCTAAACCGTTGCATGATGCCTACCAGTGAGAAGTCTCATACATAGAAGTAGGCACATGGCTCGGTGGCTTTGACATGACATGAGGTGCTTGTGGGTGTTTGTGATGGTCTTATGATTAGAATGGCTGTCCTAGCATGAAGTTTGTGTGGCTTCGCCGTTTGGATATGTTTTGATCATGTTTAGGACTTTGCTCACGAGAGGCAAATTTTTCGCAAAATTGCCCAAATCCCTCTTAGCTTCGTCCAATGGTTGTGAAACTTGGTGATCTCGTAGTTGATGTCAATACGAAGCTATAGAGTATCTAAATTGCTCATTTGGACATGTGCAGCATCCTATGTTGAATTTTGTCTATTTGAGAAGCTCTAGGTTGAAAGTTTTGCATTTTTTGCTTGATTCATGCATTGCCAACAAGGGGGAGAAGTTTGAGCTTGAAATGGCTTGCTGGATGCATTTTAGAAGGTTTTTAGGTGGTTTCGAGCCTTTTATGGGCTCTGTTGTGCACCGGTTTGACCGGTCGAGGTCACCGGTCTGACCGGTGAGAGTGCTGGTCCTGTGCACATGTTGGGCACCGGTCTGACCGGTGGTGGTGACCGGTCTGACTGGTGTGAGCTGAAGTTGTTGCAGTTGCCCTGTTTCAAGTGGTGTTTTGCATGCATTTGTCCAGGGGGAGTTGCATTGGTTTAGGGGGAGCTTGCATGTGTGCAGGGGGAGCTCTTTGTGGTTTTTCGAGCTTTGGTTTGGTGGTTTGCGCTCTTTGCTTGAGCCTTGTTTTGTCTCAGATGTGTCGAGTCGTTGCCCTTGCTTAAGGGGTTCGAGGCTTGTCTTCTTCAAGTGATCTTGCTCTTTGCATTTGTTTGGCTTTCGATCGCTTGTTGGAGTTTCTTTTTGTTCGTTTCTTTTCGTTTTCTTTTATCTCTTATTACTTTTTGTGGGTGTTGTCAATGCACTCATCAAGAGGGAGATTGAGGACCATGTGTGGTTCGAGGACCGGTGGATGGTCATTTCCTTGTGTGATGAGTGATTGACAACGTTGTGTTGACTAATTCTTGGCTAAGTATTGCAGGTGCAGGTTGCGGCTTGACAGGTGTTGGTGCAGGTGAAGAACAAGCGCGAAAGGTCATCGCCCATGAGGCCTCCAGGTGTGGAGAAGACAAGTAGGCTTCGTTCGAGGGACCCGGTGGCCAGCGGGGTCAAGTGCTGGCCGCATGGTGGCATGAATAGCAAGATGAAGTGGTGGAAAGTTTCTTGGTTGAGCCTGAAAACCAAGGTCGAGCCGGGACTACGTGGGAGCCGAGTCATGAGTGGAGATTGGCGGAGGCTACACTGAGTTCGCAGGGTTTCTGGTGGTTCACCAGAAAACCACTGGGTTCCTTGGTTGATCCACAAAGCCAAGACTGAAGAACCGAAGACGGTGCTGCTGCAGTGCCAGACCGGTCTGACCGGTGGGTACCGGTCTGACCGGTGGGGAGCACCGGTCTGACCGGTGTGCGACGACGCAGTTCGGAATCTTCGAAGCGGAGGACACGCGTCGGGATCACAAGACCTGCGTCGAGGCTAAGCAGGTTGCAGTTGCCGGGCATCCGTCCGATGGAGAAAACTTGAAGACTCCCAAAACCGCCCTTGAGGGGCTTGTATGCCTAGTTGTTAGGAAAGGGTATTTTAGACTTTTGGTTGCCTCCATATAACCCATGAGGTGAGAGGATGGCAGCCAATCTCTTGGAACCCTAGTTCATTTTGCTTTCCTATTTTCCCTTCCTATTTTCTTAGGATTTCCATAGGACTAGCTTGAGAGCTTCATGGTGAGATCTTGTGAGAGGGTTGGATGATCGGGCGGCAAGCTAGACCTTGTATGAATCTTTGTGGCATGTATAGATGATTTGGCGTGGTTCCTCAAGGCCTTGTTGTGTTGTTCCCAGTTGTTCTTGGTGGTGATTTTCGGAGCTCTCTCTTAGTGGTTTTCTTGGGGTTTTTCGGGACCTTGCTCTTGGGGATTTGATGGGGGAAATTTGTGAGAACCCTTCGTGGTTCTTTGGGCTGTGATTCCCCTCCCAAATCTGTGAGTTAAGGGGCTCGATTTTGGGGTTTTCAGTGTTCTAGGGTTAGAGGAATTCTTGGCGGGATTTCTCCGATTCCTCATGTTTGGACAAGTTTTGGTGGGATTAAACTTGACTATGTCCTCATGAGGTGTTCCTATTGTCCCCAAAGTCTTGTTCAAGCCTGTGGAGCGAATCGAGAGATCAAGGCTTGGATTTGGAGGTGTTGACCCGCAGGTGTTGTTCATCCCGAGAAGCCCAGGTCACACCGGTGCGACCGGTGCCTCTCACCGGTCTGACCGGTGCAACCCTTGTTGGGTATTTGCTCGGGTGAACATCTGGGTGTGTTCGTTGTTGTCCTGTGTTGCTACTGTTTTGAGTTTGGGTCAGTTTGGAGCTCGATTGTCCTCTTTGGTGTTTCGGGGCTTTCTAGCTGAGACCGGTTTGACCGGTATGTTGCATCGGTCTGACCGGTGTGGAGCCTTTCTGTGGAAGTCGCCAAGTTTTACCAGCAGGGACCGGTCTGATCGGTGGTGCTCACTGGTCTGACTGGTCTTGGTCAGTGGACTCGAGGTTTGGTGTTCTGCTGCGTTCTCGGGTCGGAATGTTGTGTGTTGGTTTCTAGGTCCAGTGGCACTCCAGTGGCTACGTGGGCTTGGCCAATCTGTGTAGTCAGTCGGAGACCTGTGTTGGAAGCCGTGTTCACCTTGTTGGAGTTTCCATCTCCTTCGAGAAGAATTTTTATCGGCTCCCATTCACTACCCCCCTCTCTGGTTTGCCGTATCGGTCCTTCAGAACTTACAAGAGCGAAGCAAGATCAGTATCTCAATCAGCGTCTAGACGATCAGGAGCCAAGTAGACACCTTGCCTCCTCCTAGATCTTGACTAGCTAGCTACTCTGCTATATGGTGTTTCTAGGGCATAGTATCTTTGACTTGATGACTTAATCTTGTGTATGCAAACTCAGGTTTCCAGATGCCTCTACCAGGGGAAGGGGGCTGCTTATATAGCCCTTATGGGTAGACGTGCGGCGTTTGATCAAACCGACCTAACGAGTGGTTTAGATTGATCCTCATAGGTGGTGGAAGAACCTTATGGAAGTAGGGCTGAGGTGGCGCCCGATGGAGGCTGACCGGCCCCACTACCAAACCGATCGGGCTGGGGTAGGCCCCCTCGGGGCCTCCTTCGGCCAGGTGGTCCGTCACTTCTTCTAGATGCTTCTTTCTTGGGTGCCAAGTCACGTTGAGTTCTGAAGCCTTCTAGAGTCTTCTAGATTTGTTTCTTTTAGCACTTTACCCAAATGGTTACTGGATTTATATAATTTACCAAATCTCCAGAAAATTTGTTAGTGGCACCCTATTCTAAGTTGATAATAACATTTATGCCCTTTTCTCATGTTTAGTTGACGTATAAATATATAGGATAAGATGTGTCAACACCCATCGCTTGCTGGCATGCAACATATGCAGATCCGCACATGGATGCTGGTGAGCCACCACTACCGGCCCACTGCAGGGCATGGTAGCATCTGCTCTAGCCTTCACCGTGGGGCATGGTAGTGATCATGCCAGCTCGGTTTGTGGGGGCAGGAGTGAGGAAGGTCCGCGCCTCTCTTGCACTAGCCTCCATCGTGAGGTGGAGCTCTGGCCGCCACCGTAGGAGTCGAGGGAAGGAGGGGTCATGGTGGCCACGGGAGACCATAGTGTAGGGAGGTGGTCAGGTGGTTAGGTGGAGTTCAGTTAGGGATAACTAGATAAGTTACCTAAAGAGGTGGTGAACTAGTGATCAGAGTCAATATTATCGGGCTCGACCACCTGATTTGTTGAGGTGTGAGGCCCACACCCGAAACTAGGTAACATGTCGGGTCATCACCCGATGAACTCTATACCTCACTCTCTCTCCTCCCACCATCAAAATTTCTATGTGGTACTGCATGAGACGACCTATGAGACTGCTAATGTGTGTAGAAATGTACATGCTCTTATAGAGGTCTACAGCTGGAGACCATGGTGACCTTTAGTGCTTATAATCCTGGACTTGGAGTCACTACTAGAGAAGCAACTATTTGTACTTGTTGGGAACCCCTTTAGTATGGGGTAAGCCACGGTATTGTGGCTTTGGTAGAGGGTGCATTAGTATCAGGCATTTTACCTGGTACTAACAGGGTCATGAGTACAGATCATGCACATGACCCGGTACTAATGCACCTGGTCCGTTCTCGTTTGGTTTCTCTCTCCCTCCTGTCCTTTTTCTTTTCCTAGTTCTCATTTCGTTTTTATCTTATTTTTTCATCAACACTGTCACAATTACAACACATATTTCACATGTTCAAGATTTCACACGAATCACAACAATAAGCTCAAAATTGGATTTACTCTCACAGATTCACATGAAACACATCATGAACAAGAACTCACAACATGAAACAATATCATTTGCTCAACACTATCATCACTCAATGCAAGCAACAACAACACCACTACCACAAGCCAAACTCTATCAAATTTCTCACCCTTGTGATGCGCCGGCCCAAGATCCCGCCACAACCACTAGTCGTCGCCTCTTATTCTCCCATTGGGTCCCTAGCTCCTGCCATGGCCGCTACCTCCTCCTTGCTAGGGCCCCGTGTGCACGCCTGCTGGAGCTAGTGCTCACACCCTCCGCACCTCCTAGTCAAGGCCGGGACTGCACCCTCACACACGTCTCTCAAAACCAGCGCTGCCAGCCAGCCCACTGCCGACCTGGTCCTGGTCGTAGAGATGAGAGAGAGATGAGGTGAGATCCAGAAAGAAATGAGAAGAGGATAAGAGAGAAAGAGTGTGTGGGAGAAAGAGATAAGGAGAGACATGTGTGTGTGGGAGATGACAAGGGGGCGTTCATGCAACAGAATTAAGTGTAGGGGGCGGCGGGCGGCACGATGCACTACAAGAAAAATGCCGTCTAGTGACGCAAAAAAAGGTTGTTTGTCGTCATAAACCACAATTAATGGCACCGGTTGTTACAAAAATGTGTCGTCATTAATCGAGCGTCACAAACCGTGATTAATGACGAGACCTTATTTCCCGCTGTCATGAATTTAATGATGCATATAAGTTTGTAACAAAAAGGCGTCATAAAGTACATGCGACGTCGGACCTAATTCTGATGTGGCACGACATTTTGTGACAAACCGTTTTGTCATTAAGTGAATTCAGCCCATATTTTGACCGACCAGTGTCCAAATACCTTGTCATCATAGATTGAATTTTGCCCACTTAATGTTAAGCTGAGCCCAATGTCTCTTTCGTCATAAACTGCTTTTAGGTTTTATTAAGATTGGATGGAGCCCAATATTGTTTGCCTCATAGAATGTGTAAGGCCTATTTGTGGTTGGATGGAGCCCAATAATTGTTGTCGTCATGGACACTTTTAGGCCTAATTCTGGTTGGACCGCCCAATAATCGAGGTCGTCATAGAATGTTTTAGGCTTGGTTTTACTATGACCGAGCCCAATAATTGCATTTGTCATTAATTTGTTTTGGGTCTAGTACTGGTTGGATCGAGTTCAATATTAGATGACATCATGAAATGATTAAGGCCGAACTGATATTGGACCCATCCCACCATTTGCTGACGTCATTTTTGATACGACCCATTTTATTAATAAATCGTTTTTGAATTCATAAAAAATAATGAGCCAAGGGGGCATGCCCACATATTATTTCCTTGTTACCGACATCACAGATGATATTTCCACACCACAAGTACAAATTAATGTTTCAGATCACACATGACACATTATGTACACAGAACAACCACAAGCAGAAAGTAGGAGCTCACAAACCAATACACATTATATCTCCATGCTCACAAATAAAGCTGTTATTGAAATAGAACCCACTAAGATAACAAAGCTCCATACTCACAAACCAGCACAACTAGCTAGGAGGACACAAGCAGAAGACTAAGAAACATACTGGCCTTACCCAAGGCGCGAGCTTAGCAGTTGTCGAAGGAAGGTCTCAATAGTTTCTATTTGTTTCTTCAACCTCTCATTCTCATCAGTCTGCACTTTCATTGCTACATCTGATGCTTCTGCCTTGATCTTCAAGTCTTTCAAAACTTGGTCTTGTTCAACAAAGATTTCACCAAGGTAAGCAGCTGCATCAAGCCCTCCCAACGAAACTTCAGGTCTTGAGCACGTAGCGAAAGCTGGATAATCTCGAGGCATGTAATCAATGAATGGCTTTGACTTCACATTGGAGGGACAGGAATTTGATATTTGAACCGCAAGGATTGTCCTCAACATTTGAGCCTAAAAATGAAAGGAGAAGTCAAACTTGAACCTTAAATGAAGCAAACAACCAAACTTAAGAATAATCTTAAGAATAAAGTAGCAAGATAATCATGCATTCTGTTACATACCACGACATGTGATTGAATCTCAGCAATGCAGGAGTGGGATCTAGGCCCTGCACAAAAAGTTACAAATCAGGAACTAGATCTAGAGCGGTCAAGGTAAGAGAAGGATCTGATACCTAAGACAATAAACAAAGTAAATTACTTTCTAAGCATGGCTCATCTATTAAGTTGTGTTACAAATCTGTAACTGCATCTAGAGCGGCAAAGGTAAGAGAAGAATATCCAATCTAACACAATACATAAAGTAATTTACTTTCAATGCATGGCTCATCGATTAACTTGTGTTCCAAATCAGTGACTAGAGTGGCAAAGTTAAGAGAAGAATGTCCAAACTAACACAATACATGAAGCAATTTACTTTCTAAGCCAGTGAAAATACTACTAAGGGACTAGAAAGAAAAGGAAATGAGATTCTCACTTGTGAAGCTCCAAGATTCAGGGTCCCATGGATTGAGTGGGAATCGGGAGCCGGTGCTTGTGCCGTATCCTCGCTCAACTGCTCAGCTTGGCCAGCATAGTAGACATAAGCAGAACAACGATATCTACCGCCCACCATCTGCTGGGTAGCAATGGAGTGGAGTATTTATTATTTCGGGGCAGAGAGGGAATACAAAATTTGAAAATCCAGCTTTCGACTTCCTGATCGCGAAATGAAAATTTGGTAAGCTGCACTTGCTTTGGGGCCACCGACAAGTGAGGCTGTGCAATGGCGGCCCCATATTGTTAACGAGTTTGGGTGGGATTCTAGTGGCGTACAATATAGGCGGGAGATGGATATCTGGAAGAGGCCCATGCTTCAGTGAAGCTGGGTACATTTCCAGTCGAAGATCACAAAACCTAGCAGCTGCTTCTCCCACTACAATGCCTACACGTCTATTTTTTGAAGTCATACAGATATAAGGATCTTCCTTCTGCATTTTTATCTGGAACAAATCACACTCGTGTACCCACCAAATATTTCGCATGCGTACCGAGGAAAAATCCTGCATCTTCTGCCCTATACTTGTGACAGGATTCCTTAGTAGTGTAGGCCTTTGTATTCCGAGCATCCCACGTATTTTCATGGCTACTATAATCCCGTGAGGGCATGCTCTTCCATGAGGTGCACTGTACCTTAGTATCGATCATGGTTCGATAAATAGGCGTGCCCCAAGGCCTTTGCACATCGCCTCTTCATCCTCCATGCATTGTGCTAGCAGACCTCTCTATTTGGTTTTGCGCGCTGTGAAAAGAGGTGAGCTCTTAGATTCTGGGTCGTGTTTTTACAGGATACAATCATTGTTTTTGCTCAGTGCTTATCATGTTTACATTGTTGGCGAGTGTGTAGGATGATGGCTTCCAATGCGAAAGGAGGAACCGCCAACTTCCATGCTGTGCCACCTCCACAGCGGCCAAGATAAATGGATCCATATGATCTGTATGACATGGACGAAGCGGACGAGGAAGAAACGGAGGAGATGAAGAAAGATTCTTTGGCTTGGCTGCATGAGCAGGGTTACACTCACGTGCCTCACCATGGTCGTTGTGTGTGCCCTTACTACAATCTTGCAAACCGGCAGTGGTGCTTTCATGACATCCTACAGCATGCTTCTGGCATTGGTCACTCGGGACGTACCATGAAATAGAGGGGTAGGCACCATGCATTGGAGGAATATCTCCACACTGTTAACACCAAAATTTGGTAAGGAGTCTGACTTGTGGGTCCAGCTCGATGAAGAGTCCGTCTAGCGGAAGGAAGGTTGTTCTCAGATATATTCGGCAAAGAGATCTGCGGTCAGCTATCTGCTTCTGTTCGGCAAAGAAACAGTAGAGCTGATTTTGCGGGATTGGACGGTGACGTGGCTCAAGCAGGAAGGACGAATGGATGGATAGGCGATCAAGCTTAGAGATAAGTTAGGCAACGAATCCATTCGAGCTTGTACTTGGCAGGGTATAAATATGAGCCCTGAATGTATGTAACAAAGGACAATCATTCTTCAATACAAACCGGCCTTACGCCAAACCCTAGAGTCCATTTGTCGTGTCGTCGAGTTCTTCGAGAGGGCTCATCGACCCGTCGACCTCCGTGAGTACCGGCAACCTTGTATCACGTCTAGTAGCATGCGGTGGATTTAGATCTGATGCAAGTAGCTTGTTACCATGCTTCGTGTCATGCGGTAGATTCAAGCTTGGTTCAAGAGGGTTTCTTGTTAGGTCATGAGCCATGCGGTAGGCTAAGATCTAGCTTGAATCTAGTTATCGGCTCTATTGGATTTTGGCAAGATCCAATAGATTCATTAAGTTACCTCATGTTGCTTTGAGTTTTTACTTTATGTTTAAATTCATGTAACACCTTTTGCCCAATCTAGATGGGTTTGGATCGGCTTTATCCCTTTTCTGATCCTTATGAGAGTAGAATTCGTATTTTGACGCGTGGATCACGTGCTCTCCGATAGCCGAAACCGGATCGATCTAGGTTGTTATGGGTTGCGGGTTCAAGCTTGCCAACGTTGATATAAATCTTGAAAGAGCTGAGCATCATGCGGTAGATGCAGGTTTTTGGGTTGCTTTGAAGCTAGTCATCCGGTGGATTAGATTTCAAACCAATCTGATAGATTTATTCGCTTGGTAATGCTCGTTCCTTCTTCATGGACCCCGAATCGGGTACATTCGGCCGTATTCGGTTATGTTTCTTCACGAGTAGAACACGTGCGTAATTCATGCTTTAAATAATGTGTGCTTTTAGCTTTCCATATTTAGATTGTATCATGCGGTGGATAGATCTATTTGTGGAAAGTGGTACGATTTTCATGCAAGTTGTATCATGCGGTGGATAGATTTGTTTGACATCGTACCCGACGGGTTTCAAGGTACCTAGACATGCGGTAGACTAGTGCTTTTGATCTATGCATGCTTGTTTATTACATGTTTATGCTCGCGCTCCATTTTATTCGTTTATTTAATGTTAATCATCATGGGGATCGGTCATGGCTTCGTGCATGTGCATCTTTGCTCAAACAAAGACCGATCATTGTCATGCTTACGTCATCCATTCAGCTATGTCATTTTTCCTTTTATAAGTTCCCGAATGGCTTTCAGTTTATTGGCAGATAGCTTTCTATAGCTATGTGTCATCTCATCTGGCTTTGTAGCCGTAAATATGGAACTGTCTGGTACCACCCGGCAAGTTCCAAGTTTTGGTATCTAACTATTTTGTCTTTTGTTAATTTTCATGAAAAATTGACTGGCACGTCTCGTGACTCTTTGCGCGTGTGAAGCCAGCTTGTTCGGCTTGCTGTGTGTTTGGCGCTAGGGGCACGTTTTGCGTCAACACACTTTTTGGCACGCCCAGTGGGACCACAGCCGAAAGATCAAGATGCCTGAAATCGCGGACATCATGGACGTCAACATTGAGGACCTCTCTCCTGAACAACGGCGAGCGGCTCCGGGACGCTCGTGGACCGGTTCCGGCGAGAATGTCCGCTCGTCCTTCAAGAAGAACAGAAGCGGTGTCCCGTACCTGAAGAATGAGATGCCTAGGGTATTGCTACCAGGGAAGAGCGACGCCACGACACAGCAGGAGAGAGAGAAGTGCATGCAAGCATTCCGGGAATCTGCAGACTACATTTTGAGCAAGCACCACAAAGCTTTCCTTGGCGCGTTCTAGCAAATGATGGTGGCTGTCTTTGGCCCAGGCATAGAGCAAGCATTCCGCAAGGCGCCCGTCCATGGAGGCGCCGTGGAGCTGGGCGAGTCAAGCTCTCAACCACCATTACGGAGCCAGCCGATCCAGCCTCCTCCTCAGAGCGCTGGGAGTCAAGCGTTCCAGCCTCCTCCGCAAGGCGCTGAGAGTCAGCCAGTTCAGCCCCCGCTACAGGCCTCCGGAGGGCAGCCAATCCAGCCACCACCGCAGGGCAGCACGGGACAACCTGTGCAACAGCCGAACCCGTACCAGCTCACGTATGGGGACCTAGCGTTCGGCTCGCCTGGGGCCCCGCTTGCCTTCGGCCACAGAATTGCTCCGGCAAACAACTGGCTGCAGAGGAACCTATACGGCGGAGGCTATCACGAGGTGGGAAACTATGGAGCCATTGACGCTTTCCCGCATCCAGGTTACGTACCAGCTACAGGCGCACAAGAGGACGACGCCCTGGCGCGGAAAATGGCCGAGTTGATGCAAAATCAGTTCGGCCTTAAGCCAAAAATGCAGGGACCTGCCTACAAGCCGTCGTTCCCAGAATGGTACTTCAACGTGCTCCTTCCGCCAAGGGTGAAACCTCCGACGGAGTTCACGAAATTTTCCGGGCAAGACGACACAAGCACGGTGGAGCACATTGCTCGTTACCTGATGCAGCTCGGGGAATGCTCAGCTGAGGAAGCGTTCAGGGTCCGCTACTTCCCCGCGTCACTGACGGGCCCGGAGTTCCAATGGTTTTTGTCCTTGCCCCCTGAGTCAGTCAGCAGATGGAAAGACCAGGAACGGAAGTTCCACGCCCACTATTTCAGCGGCAGCTCAGAGAAGAAGCTGATCGACCTGGCCACCTTGAAGCAGAGGCACAGCGAGACGCCGTTGGAATTTCTCAGGAGATTCAGGGAAGTTAAGGGCATGTGCTTTTCGCTCAACTTGCCAGATGACCAGTTGGCCGATATGGCCGTCGCCGGGATGCTGCCGGCCGTGCGTGAGAAGCTGTTCGGCATGGAGTTTGAAAACCTGGGACAACTGTCTCAAAAGCTGTCGTTAATGAGCAACCAGGCGTATGGCTTCAAGAAGGATGCCAGGTTTGGCAAGCAGCATGACGTGGCGGACATCTACAACCAGTTCTTGGACAAGGCCGACCTGATTGAGGATTCTGATGATGAACTGGACGTGGCCGCAGCCGAAATCATGTGGGGGAAAGAGCCATTAACGATGAATCAACGCTGGGTCAAACAGACCAAGGGCACCTACGATTTCGACATCACAAAGGCTGACAAGCTGTTTGAGCTCCTAGTGAAGGAAGGCCGAATCAGATTGCCTGAAGGGCATTCCATGCTTCGGCCCGATGGGGTGAAGGAGAAGCGTTACTGCGACTTTCACGACAGGAACTCGCACTCCATCAACGACCATAGCCGGGTCTTCAGGATGAGGATCCGAGAAAGCCATCCAGGAAGGGCACCTCAGATTTGATAACAAGATGAAGCTGGATGGCCATCCCTTCCCTCAGAACATGGTGGGCTTCTCTGTCAACATGGTGACGGCCGAGGAGAAGGGAAAGGTCAAAGTCTTGACCTCAGCCAGGGCTAGGCAGGATGGAACAGTGGACCCGGGGCGTCAAGTAACTTTGGAGCAGATGCATGGTGAAGCCCCCCGCATTCTCAAGAGCCACGTCGAAATCGGGGAATCGTCCAAAGCCAAGCCCAAGGTGACCACGCGTATCCTCCTCAACAAGTGGCAGCACCAGGTGGAAAAGGAGCGTTACCAGAAGCGCAGATACGAGGAGGAGAAACGCAGAGCTGAAGAAGAGGCGCACAGAAGGGACCTGGAGCAATACACGCGCGAGCAGGAGCGCGCGCACTGGGGATGTGCATTCTTCGGCAGCCTTGTTGGAACGAGGGTTTGAAGCGCCCACGGCGAGGAACGCACGAGTGCGGTGACGGATATTTTGAGTACGGGCGGGAGAGCGCCGCTCGCCGATCCGTCCATGAGAGAATTGGAAGGATCCACCCTAACGAGGATCGGCGCCAAAAAAATTGAAATCATTGATCATCCCGGAAACGGCAAGCTGATTTAAGGTGGGCTGATCAAGAAGAGGACGAGGACGAGTACATCTGGCAGAAGGGGCAATGGTGCCCGCCTGGCCTACGGAAGAGTCAGAAGAGACGGGTTCAACGCTTGAGGAACCGTGAGCTGAGGCAGGCTGGGATCCAGACCAAGCAGGTGTGGCGTCCAAAGGATCAACCTGAAGGGTCAAGGCGTTCGGCTCCAACATGCATGGTATATTTTCTGCCGAACGAATTCATGGCTCCCGCTAATCAGGTTGTGTAGGAGGAAGCGTCCCTAGATGATGAGCAGATCGAGGGCATGATGGCGCAGCTGGTGCTGGCCAAGCAGGCAATCTTCGACAAACCGGCCAAAAATCGACACATGAGGCCGCTGTACTTGAGAGGATACATCAATGGCAAGCCATTGACCAAGATGTTTGTCGACGGGGGAGCGGCAGTCAACGTAATGTCGTACACCACCTTCAGGAAACTTGGCATGGGCCCCAGCGATCTGACGCCTACAAGTATAATATTGAACGATTTCGCTGGAAATCCTTCAGACACCAAGGGATGCGCTCACGTGGATCTGATGATCGGGTCCAAGACACTGCTCACGACCTTCTTTGTTATAGAGGGTAAAGGAGCCTACAGCCTACTACTTGGACGGGACTGGATTCATGCCAATTGCTGCGTCCCATCTACCATGCACCAATAGCTCATCCAGTGGGTGGAGGATGATATCGAGGTTGTCCAAGCAGATGACTCCGTGAGTGTCGCAAACATGGAACCAGCTTTCTGGGAGTATCAAGGCATTGACTGTTTCTCAGGGAAAGACTGGGGAGAAGGTCCTGTTGAACCTGTCAGCAGCGATCAACAGCCGATTCAAGCAGTCGGCTCTTATAGTAATTTTTAATGAAGAACCCCGTAGACGGCACTGATGGCAAGTTGGGGCGAGAGTTTATGTCGGCTGATAAATTGGAAGAGGTTGACATCGGAAGCGGTGACAAACCAAGGCCGACGTTCATCAGCGCAAACTTGCAGCCAGACTTCAGGGAGGAATTAATCAAGCTGCTCAAGGAATACAAAGATTGCTTCGCATGGGATTATTCGGAGATGCCTGGACTGGATCGTTCTATCGTTGAGCATCGGTTGCCAATCAAATCTGGTTTCAAGCCATACAAGAAACCACCCCGGAAAATCTACAAGGATGAAGTATTGGCCGATGTGAAGAAAGAAGTTGAAATATTACTTGATGCAAACTTCGTTCGGCCATGCAGATATGCGGAGTGGATTTCTAACATTGTCCCTGTTTACAAGAAGAATGGAAAGATGAGGGTCTGCATAGATTTCAGGGACCTAAACAGAGCTACTCCGATGGATGGTTACCCCATGCCTATTGCCGATTTGTTGATTGACGCCGCAGTCGGACACAAAGTGATCAGTTTCATGGATGGCACTGCGGGATACAACCAAATATTCATGGCAATAGAAGACATATCAAAGACGGCCTTCAGATTTCCTGATCATATAGGCCTGTTCGAATGGATAGTCATGACATTTGGGTAAAAAATGCCGATGCAACTTATCAGCGAGCCATGAATTACATTTTTCACGAGTTGATCGGCAAAGTTGTGGAAATCTACATTGATGATGTGGTAATCAAGTCCCTAAGTCATGACACACATTTGGAAGATGTGAAAAAGACCTTGGAGTGCACCCGGAAGCATGGTTTAAAGATGAATCCAAACAAGTGCGCTTTTGGGGTATTAGCTGGAGAGTTCTTGGGATTTTTAGTGCACGAAGGGGGAATTGAACTTGGCAAGAAGAGCATGAAGGCCATCGACGAAGTTGTTCCTCCAACTAATCTCAAGGAGTTGCAATCACTGCTCGGTGAAATCAATTTCGTAAGAAGATTCATTTCAAATTTGTCACAACAAGTTTTGCCATTCTCTCCACTGCTGAAGCTAAGGAAAGATCAGAAGTTCACATGGGGCGACGAACAACAAAAGGCTTTCGATGAGATCAAGCAGTACATGAAGGAGCCACCGCGTCTTGGTCCCTCCTCGACTGGATAAGCCTTTCAAGTTGTACGTGGCGGCCGATACCCAGACCATTGGATCGGCCCTTATTCAAGAATTCGAAGGAAAGGAGCGGGTAGTAGCATATCTTAGCCGAAAACTACTTGATCCTGAGACCAGGTATTCGGCTACAGAGAAGCTGTGCTTGTGCGTGTACTATTCGTGTACAAAGTTTCGGCACTACTTGTTGAATGCCAAATGCACTATGTATTCCAAGTTCGATGTAATAAAACATATGTTATCCATGCCAATTTTGAATGGCAGGATTGGCAAATGGATCTTGGCCTTATCAGAGTTTGAGTTAAAGTTCGAATCGGCAAAGGCTATCAAGGGACAAATCATTGCCGATTTTATAACTGAGCATCGCGATCCGTCAATTGATTTGCTTGAAATCACCCCTTGGGCTTTATTTTTTGATGGGTCATCATGTGGTAAAGGTGGGGGAGTAGGGATCCTGCTAATTTCGCCTAGGGGTGAGATGTTTGAATTTGCCATCCCTATACAGCCCACTTTTACAAACAATCAGGCCGAGTACGAGGAACTGTTTCGAGGGCTTCAATACTTGAGAGAAACTGGGGCCGTTTCAGTTGAAGTTTGTGGAGACTCAGAGTTGGTAATCAAGCAACTGAACGGCCAATACGAATGCAAAAGTGAAGCGCTGAGGAGTTACTACGAAGAATGCAGGGAAATCTTGAAGAGCTTCCCATTGGTAACTCTACAGCATATTCCTAGGGAACATAATGAAGAAGCAAACAGGATGGCTCAAAGCGCCTCTGGTTACAAAGAGAGTCAAGAAGCGTTTGCTGCAGATGTATGCGCATTGGGGACGGATCTTGCGGGAGATGATTGGAGAAAAGGGATCGTTGATTACTTGAAAGATCCATCCCGAAAGGTCTCTAGGAAGCTCAGGTACAAGGCCATAAAATTCGTTCTTCTGGATAACAATTTGTTCTATAAATCATTAGATGGGGTATTTTTACGATGCCTGGGTCCAGAGGAAGCCAAGAACATGATGAGCGAAGTGCACGATGGGATATGTGGAGCACACCAATCGGCCTACCGTATGAAATGGGTTATCAGACAAGCTGGGTGCTTTTGGCCGACGATATTAGAGGATTGCTTTGAGTATTACAAGGGATGTCAGGATTGCTAGAGGTTTGGAAATATTCAAAGAGTCCCCGCGTCAACATTGAATCCCATCATCAAGCCATGGCCATTCAGTGGCTGTGGTATAGACTTGATTGGCCAGATTAATCCACCATCTAGTAAGGGGCATAAGTTCGTGCTTTTGGCTACGGATTATTTTACTAAATGGGTTGAGGCGATCCCACTGAAGAAGGTAACATCGGAAAACATGGTTGAATTTGTTAAGGAGCACATCATCTATCGGTTTGGAATCCCTCAGACAACCACAACTGATGAAGGGGCACAATTCGTGTCACTGGAGTTCAGAGAGTTTGCCGAAAGCATGGGAATCAAATTGTTTAATTCTTCTCCATATTATGCCCAAGCTAATGGTCAGGCGGAGGCTTCTAATAAGATCATGATCAAGCTGATAAAAAAGAAGATCGACCAGAAGCCAAGGAGGTGGCATTCGGTACTCAGTGAGGCACTGTGGGCTTACCGAATGGCCCCCCATGGAGCTACAAAGACCTCTCCTTATGAATTGGTTTATGGACACCACGCGGTTCTACCTTGGGAGATGCAGTCAGATTCAAGGAGGGTTGTGTTACAGAAAGATTTGAGCTCCAAGGATTACAGTGGCCTAATGATGGACGAGCTAGAGGATTTACACGTGATCCGTCTTAGAGCCCTGGAAAACATCGAGAAGAACAAGCTGCGGGTTGCCAAGTACTATAACAAGAAAGTAAAAGTCAGGCAGTTTGCAGAAAGCGATTTAGTTTGGAAAGCGCTATTGCCGGTTGGAACTAAATATAGCGAATTCGGCAAATGGTCCCCTAACTGGGAAGGGCCCTTTCGTGTGGTCAGGTGCGTTCCTGGTAATGCATATATATTGAAAACTTTACTAGGAGAAGAATTTTCCGCTGCAATAAATGGAAGATATCTGAAGAAATATTATCCTAGTATTGAGATCGACCGATGATCACCAGCAGTGGGATTACACGCATCTGACATAGAAACAGCCGGCGCTCAAGAACAAGGCCGCCTTTAGAACAAAAATTCACAAACAGAAGAAATGGCCAGTGCCTAGATGCATTGCCCTTAGCACAAAACTACATTACAACTGCTTCTTGCAGGTTTACATCCAACAACCCTGGTGATCAGGACCTCAAGGAGGTGGGAAGCAGAAGGCGTGGAGGAAGAAGCGAAAGTATGAATCAATCTTTTCTTTGCTTCTTCTCCGGCTGCTCCCTCTTCAGTCGTTCCAGGACCACCGTGACGGCAACTTGGAACGCACGGGGGTGACCATGATTTGCAGCTTCCACCAAGCTGTCCCAGGCCGCTTTCAGGTTGTTGTACCTGTCAGAGACATCTAAAACAGAAGAATGGATGTTAGGGGTAAGAAATCCAGATGTAGGCACAAAGTCAAGAAGAAGTCAGAAGCATTTACCCCCTACTAGTGCCTCCAGAGCCATGCGACGCTCGCGTTCAGCTTGGCAACGGGTGGAGATGTCCCTGAGGCCATGCTCCAGGTGCCGAACGCGGCGGCGCAGTTGATGGCTGGTCCTCTGTTCAGGCGTGGCTTCCTCTGCTTCGAGGGAGGAATCGGAGGAGATGTACTCGGGCACGTCTTCGGTCCCGATGATTTCTTCAGGAAGCAAATCAAGGCTGAAAGGGGAAAAGAAGAGAAGGTAAAGCGCAAGATCATGTGGGAAACAGGAGGTAAATCAAGGGAAAACTCACCTTCGAATCGTGCGTTTCTTTGGAGGGCTGCTCTCCTGGGGTTGCTTGCCCTTGTCCATGGCCTTGGGGTTTTTTTCTCTAGAGACAGGGGAGGAGATGAGAAGTGATGGATGAGTGTGCGAGTGGATTTGTAGGGCATCTCAGCAGGCCATTTTATTGACCGAAGGGGTGCATTGGGAGTGATGAGTCGGCCGGTACACCGTTTTGGAATACCAAACGGCAGGGTTTTCTTCCCGAATGCGAAGGGTTTTTGCTTGAACAGTGCTTACGGATTGCCGATTCAGGGATCTTCTGTGGATTTTGCGCCAAAGGGCATCTGTTCTCGCGTATTCGGCTCAAGACAGTTCCCGGATATGTTTAAGGAAAACAAGATTCACAGATGCAAATGTAAAGAAATCATCGCAGTGCAAGCAAAGAATTCGAAAGTTCTTTATTTATTGCCGATGTTCAAACATCCCTAATACAATCTAGTCGAAAAGCCTGTTCAACACAGATTGGGGATGAGTGATTTCGGCAATGGCGTCGCCGTGGCCATCAAGGCGCTCTAAGATGAGCTCGATCTCCTCGATGTCTTCTGGCGCCGCCCCGGAAGCCGCGCGGCCTGGTGGAGTAGTCGACGTCCGTGTGCGTCGCCATGGCAGCTAGGCCCAGGGTGGTGCCCAAGCGAACGCCATGGACAGCCACCTCATCAACGCGGTGCTCCACCGCAGCAAGGCGCTCCGCCGGCGTGTCACCGCGGGCGTTCACCTTGTCGGCCAGCTGCTCCACTAGCGTCTTCAGCTGATTGAGCTCGGCATCGCGGGATGCAAGGTACAAGAAGAAGGGAGATTAGCATCAAAGGCCGGGTTGGATCAAAAATTGATTCCAGAGCCGTACTGTCGATGGTTTCCAGCAGCTGTTTGCGCTGGTCCTCCCACTCCAGCTCGGCTATGCCCGCCTTTTTGGCGACGTCCTCCAGCTCGCGCTGGGCCGTCTCCAGTTCCACCTTGAAGCGGAGAGCGTCGAGTTCCCCGTAGGGCACGGGGGAGTGGCCGTCGGACTCCGAGGAGTCGTCCGGAAGAAGCTGATTGGCCGGCGCAAGAGATGGATTCCACTGAATCAGCCTGAAAAGGAGATGATCGTCAAAAACAAGAAGATCAAAGATGAATCAAAAAGGAGGAATCAACGATCATTGCCTCCTGCGCGCATTGGCGCTGCTCCCTTCCGCCTCATCAGAGGCGCGGCGGCGGTTGAGGCGGCGCACCATGCTGCTCTGGGATGTGCACTGTTGGGAAAGGAGATTTGAGATTGACAAAGATTCGAGAGCTAAAGGCTTGGTGGGGAGCTAGGGGCACCTACGATTTCATTTATAGGCCTGGCAAGACAGATCGTGGCCTCAAGTCGTGGCTCTGGATCGTGGCGCATATCCCAAGAAAATCGGAAAGTGGAAAGGTTTCCTTGGCCAGCCCGCCAGCGGGTCGCTTGGATTAGGCTGAGTCACATTCAGTTTACTGGCTCGGCTGAGAGGAGTCAAAGTGCCATACGGGTGTTGGCATTTCTTTGCCGAATGGGTCGTTCAGCATTACACTTGGAGGTGCACAGAAGAAAAAGGAGATAAAATTGCGAGAACGAATATTACAGGAGCGACCAATTCGGTTATACATCAATTGAAGTGTCTAAATGTTCAAGTATTTCGCAATCACACTACGGACATTTGATGTTGCTTGGCGGAAATTGTCCAACCGCTCTTCGCAATCTTTCTGGGCACTAGACAAGGTGGTGAGTTCTGCACCACATTGTTCCATCTTGGCTATAGCCGATTTCGCTTCCTCTTGGGTCTTCTCTATCAATCCAGGGAGCTCGGCTATTTTCTTGTTATCGGCCTCTATCTCAGCTGACAGGCTTCTCAGTTCCGCCTCCAGAGCAGCTTTCCTGGCAATTTTTAAATCACAAGAAGCTTGTAGATTGGCCAATGTATCTTTATGGTTCTCGGTCTGAGATTGTGCCCCGTTCATGGCTTGTTCAGCACTGGCTCTCTTCTTTTCAATGGCCGGGCGGGAGCACACCTTCCTCAAAGCCTGCCTTATGGGCACATAGTGGATTTCCAGGCCACAGATAGATACAAGAGAAGCACTGATGTCCTCAGGAAGCTCTTGGCTAATAGACTCGAGCTTCTCTTCGAAGTGATCGAGATCTTTGAACTGATCTAGTGCATCTTTTTCCAGCCAGGCAAAGATCTCCCTGAGCTTTTCTAGCACTTCCTCTGACAGAGTATGATGCATTTCTTCGATTGCCTCGGCAGCTGGATTGTTCCCTATTGACAGACTTGATGATGATGGGGCCTGATCCTAAGAAAGGAGTATTGCGGAGTTAGGAGTGCTAAAAGTAAAGGTAGCAGAGTTGAGTGCAAATGAGTACCTCATGTCTGATTTCTTGAGCTGGGGCAGGACTTTGTTCGGGGGCAATCACAGGTGAAGAAGGTGTTCCAGGTAGAGCTGAAGCTTCTAAGTGAGAAGGTGTTGATGCAGTTGCTGGCAACTCATGGGCTTCTGGCTGAAGAGGAGATGGGTTCACCTCTGCTGGGGTTGGTGTCTCTGCATGACCAGCAGGTGATTGTACCCTTGGAGGACTTGATGGTTCTGACTGGATCGGGAGACTCATCTCTAGAGAATTCATTGCTTCTGCAGAGGGTGATTGAGTCTCTGATGAAGATGAGACCTCCACTGGGATAGGTAATTCAACCCTGGGTGGACTTGCTTGTTGAGACACTGGGACGTCCACAAGTTGTTCTTCCATTGTTTCTTCTGCAAGTGTCAAATTAAAAGATAAATGCCAGTGTTCATCCTCAAAAGAGGACAGTAAAGGTCATACTAGTGGATGGGGCATTGGCAAGTTCTGGCACTGAAGATTGCTGGGCTCTAGTCTGAAAATGCACAAAATATGATTTATCAGAACCAGAGTAATCTTGTGATCAAGAAAAGAAAAGGTTTTTACCTCGACAAGGACTTTCTTAACAGTTCTTCTCCTCTTGGCATTTGGGGGAGCTATTACAGACAAGCCTTGCCTCCTATCAGCAGCAAGGCTGGAAAGGCTTGGGTCTGTTGTGGCAAACCTAGCCATTAGCTGAGCCAAGGTTGGAGACCTGAATCCCAGCGCTGAGACCGGGCCTACGGCATTGTAGGTAATATTCCTAGCTCGAGGGGCAGGCACTGTGTTCTGTGGGTAAGAGAAGTAAGGTCAGAATCATGATTGAAAGAGGATGTGTCTGATTCAATGGTTCATCATGTTACCTCTGAAGTTGGATGAAAATCAGGCATCAACTCTGCATAGAACAAGTGTACAGGCTCACTGAAGATATGATCATGGAGTTCTTGCCACCAGGAGTTAAAGGTGGAGTGAGCTATGGTTATGGGTACAAAAGGCCAGGTGTAGACAGTGGGACTGCACACATAACGGAAGACTCGCTTACCGTGCATGAGTTCTTTGATTTCCTCTCTGGGCTTGAGGAATTCATGCAAAAACAGTCTTGGGGGCATCTGGCCACACCCAAGTTGCCGAGCCATTACATTGGGCTGATAATATTCATAAGTGCTATAGGTCAGCCTTCCTCCATTGAATTCAGCCGGCAGCATGCATGGGCGGATTATGATGTTGAGGATCTCGAAGAATCTCCCATCTTGGCGTTCAGATTCAAAAGAGAATTCACAGGGGAAAATCAAAGTGTCATTGTCCAGATAAGGGAGCCAGAGAGGATTTTGAAAACCTTTGAAGAACAGCTCAAAAAGCTAGGCGATGTCTCGTCGAATAAGAACAGTTGAAGCAGCTTCTCCATAATTCTGGCATCCTCTGGTGGCTTGAGGTTCCCCTTCAGGGTGATTGGATGAAGGGAAGAGCCTAGTGTTCAAATCAACACCAACAATCTGATGCATGTGAAGCTGCAGCCACATTTGAACAAACCACCAAGGACCGTTGACACATGTTATCCTCTGGCTAGTATACATCTGGGTGACAGTTTGGTGAAGCATATGGTACACACTGCCTAGGAGGAATTTCCCAAGGGGGAGGCGGTTGCCACTGACCAAATGAGAAGCCATTGCAATGTGATTCAGCATAGCCACATGTTCAGAAATGCCCTGTATTCAATTTCACCAAGGGGATTGTCCTTCATGTGTTTCAAGATGTAGTTCTTGTATCCGCTCCCTGGTTTCACCCCTGTTTTCCGTGAAGAGCTTCTGAAATCCCAGGGTTGAACGGATCCTGTAATGTCAAGGCCGGTGATCATATACACATCGGCCAGAGTTGGAGACATCGGGCCGTGGCCAAAGAGGAAGGCGTTGACGCCGTTTGACCAAAATGGCAAGCTGCTATCAGGAGGTCTTCATTCTTGGGGGGTCTCGGCCAAGGATAACTCCAAGCACTGAGCAATGCGGAGGGTATCAAAGTTTTGGGTTATGGCACTCTTGTCTACGAGAATCCTCCGGTACCAAGTTTTCCAGCCTGCGATTGGAGGCAAGGGCCAGTTCTTGAAGGCATCTTGCCACCGAGGAGGTGGGGATAGAGCTGCTTTGAAAGGGATCCTTTGAGATTCAGCCGCAATGAAATCTCGAGGATCAGAGTTTCCGACGGGACCAAGGTAATAGGATCTTGAATTGGCCTCGGTGCGAATCAAAAGCTCAGTGGAAGGCTCCTGAAGGAAAGCGGAGAAGAAATCTCAGGTAAAATTGAAAACCTAAATGCCGAATGAAGCTTACGGGAGGGGGATTTACCTGAGCAGCTTGGTTTTGAGCCGCCAATGGGGATCTGAGCTTAGAACAAGGAGATCTAGGGTTTGGATCTAGACGAAGATTTCGGCGGATTGCGCAGAGCGAACAACAGGTGTTGACAGATTCGATTTGAAGATGTTCGTGGCTGGAGTCAATTGCGGAACAAAATCACTTTTATCCAGCAATTGAAGGGGCATGTGTTAACACCAAAATTTGGTAAGGAGTCTGACTTGTGGGTCCAGCTCGATGAAGAGTCCGTCTAGCGGAAGGAAGGTTTTTCTCAGATATATTCGGCAAAGAGATCTGCGGTCGGCTATCTGCTTCCGTTCGGCAAAGGAACAGTAGAGCTGATTTTGCGGGATTGGACGGTGACGTGGCTCAAGCAGGAAGGACGAATGGATGGATAGGCGATCAAGCTTAGAGATAAGTTAGGCAACGAATCCATTCGAGGTTGTACTTGGCAGGGTATAAATATGAGCCCTGAATGTATGTAACAAAGGACAATCATTCTTCAATACAAACCGGCCTTACGCCAAACCCTAGAGTCCATTTGTCGTGTCGTCGAGTTCTTCGAGAGGGTTCATCGATCCGTCGACCTCCGTGAGTACCGGCAACCTTGTATCACGTCTAGTATCATGCGGTGGATTTAGATCTGATGCAAGTAGTCTTCTTACCATGCTTCGTGTCATGCGGTAGATTCAAGCTTGGTTCAAGAGGGTTTCTTGTTAGGTCATGAGCCATGCGGTAGGCTAAGATCTAGCTTGAAGCTAGTTATCGGCTCTATTGGATTTTGGCAAGATCCAATAGATTCATTAAGTTACCTCATGTTGCTTTGAGTTTTTACTTTATGTTTAAATTCATGTAACACCTTTTGCCCAATCTAGATGGGTTTGGATCGGCTTTATCCCTTTTGTGATCCTTATGAGAGTAGAATTCGTATTTTGACGCGTGGATCACGTGCTCTCCGATAGCCGAAACCGGATCGATCTAGGTTGTTATGGGTTGCGGGTTCAAGCTTGCCAACGTTGATATAAATCTTGAAAGAGCTGAGCATCATGCGGTAGATGCAGGTTTTTGGGTTGCTTTGAAGCTAGTCATCCGGTGGATTAGATTTCAAACCAATCTGATAGATTTATTCGCTTGGTAATGCTCGTTCCTTCTTCATGGACCCCGAATCGGCTGTTCAGCCGTATTCGGTTATGTTTCTTCACGAGTAGAACACGTGCGTAATTCATGCTTTAAATAATGTGTGCTTTTAGCTTTCCATATTTAGATTGTATCATGCGGTGGATAGATCTATTTGTGGAAAGTGGTACGATTTTCATGCAAGTTGTATCATGCGGTGGATAGATTTGTTTGACATCGTACCCGACGGGTTTCAAGGTACCTAGACATGCGGTAGACTAGTGCTTTTGATCTATGCATGCTTGTTTATTACATGTTTATGCTCGCGCTCCATTTTATTCGTTTATTTAATGTTAATCATCATGGGGATCGGTCATGGCTTCGTGCATGTGCATCTTTGCTCAAACAAAGACCGATCATTGTCATGCTTACGTCATCCATTCGGCTATGTCATTTTTCCTTTTATAAGTTCCCGAATGGCTTTCAGTTTATTGGCAGATAGCTTTCTATAGCTATGTGTCATCTCATCTGGCTTTGTAGCCATAAATATGGAACTGTCTGGTACCACCCGGCAAGTTCCAAGTTTTGGTATCTAACTGTTTTGTCTTTTGTTAATTTTCAGGAAAAATTGACTGGCACGTCTCGTGACTCTTTGCGCGTGTGAAGCCAGCTTGTTCGGCTTGCTGTGTGTTTGGCGCTAGGTGCACGTTTTGCGTCAACACACACAGATCCTCATTGTGCTACATTTTGTCGTGCATTAGGTATGGCGGGATAGGCGTGTGTCGTATCCATCTCCATGACCGTGTCTGTTGTCTTCCTCGTTGCCATGTCCGAAAATTCCGTTGCTGGTTGTGTGTTTGTGCGCACCTGTGCCAGTGCCACTATACGGGTGTAGGTCTATGGGTATGTATCATGTATGTGCACATTTAAGTTGAATAATTTGGGCAAGGTGACCATCATTTACGTTATGTATATTCTTGGAAAAATGGTGAATTTAGTCAAATGGTAAATTTGTAAAATCGGTCACCATTTACGTGTGTATCTGCAATGTGGTGTGGTTGTCGTATAGACATCCCTGGGCCCACTACTCAGGTGGGTGCTGGGACCGACTACTCCGTGGACCCATGGGACAACTTGACTTGGGCTACACGACACCTGATGGCATGGAGCGCAAGGCATACAGAGGGCTAGTACTCGGTTAGGAAGCTAGACATGTCTGGATCCATGTAGAGTACTCCTAGTCGTACTTGACTAGTACTCCTTTGACAAACTGACTTGTAACCCTACCTCCCGGGATATATAAGGCAAGGCAGGGACCGCTATTTCATCATCTGTATCATCGTGTAAACACACCAAATCAATCCAGAGCTACCCAGCATACAGGACGTAGGGTATTACGTAGCTCGCGACCTGAACATGTCTAAATTGTTTGCCACGTGTCTCTCCTTCGAGTTCCCGATCTCGGCGAGGCCACAAACGTCTTCCTCAGTTACTCCCTTTGGTAGGTTGCCGGTCTAAAACACCGACAGCTAGCACGCCAGGTAGGGGATCTTGCCGAGGATCTTATGACAAACTCGATGACTTCAATCATCATCAGGCTAACGGTCGCCTTCAACCGCGGCGACACCTTCGTCTTCCGCTCCTGGGTCTGCACCGCTGACGACGCTGGGTCGTTCTAGCACTACCTCACAATGACCCCGGACCCGGAGACCGAGCTCATGACGCTTCCCTAAGTTTTCACGGGCCCACAAGTTGATAAATTCTGTGAATTCTCGCTCTGCAACCAAGTCCCTGACTTCGAGATTGGATCCAACTCCAACTCGAACTCGACGTCACCCTGGATCGAATCATGTGAGCTGGCTCCTCAGCCATTGTGTGAAATGGTCCTCCCCCACTAGCACTTCCCGTACGGCCTCCGCAATGCATCTACAGACTACAAGGACACGCTCGTCCCACATCGGGCCGGTAAGGAGATCATCTCCGAGTACTCCTCGAACTCCACTGCCGTACCCGGCTACAACTCAGACTCTTCCTATGAGTTTCACTTCAGTTCGGACCCACTCGAGTCCGAGTCGGAGCCCAACACGACCGAGGAACCCCTGTCACGCCCTGCTGCTGGCTTGTCGTTACATCTACCCCCGCTGGCAGATTCATCTACTGGCTCGACCGCAAGCCCACTGACCTGACTGACGACAACTCATGTTGCTTTCCTACCTCGAGACACTCCCCTTCTAGGAGGAGACACTACTGGTTCCAAACAAAGACGAGCACACCCCCAATGAGGTGGCGACAATCGATTCAAGCATTTGCACCCCTGTCTGTGAAGTATTCATGGCAGCCGGGGATGCCGGAACCTCGAAAGAACGATCCGATCGGTACCTTGACGACATCTCAGAGGATTAGTTGTCAGCCAACACACCTCCAAACGAGACTACCGATGACAAGAACGCTCGACGCGACCGCAACAGGAAACAGGCTGATCGACGCCGACATCTCAGGGAAGCTCTCCCCATCCGGAACCTCAATGAGGCTCTGGATCAAGTTGCCAACCAGGTGCATGCCACCCTGAGCAATGCATCATGTCTATCACCACGATAGCACGACAGGCACAAGGGTACTGCACAGGTGAAGTCATCGCCAAGCTCGCTGAAGATGCCTACTTCATGCGGGTCAATGTTGAAATATCTTATCTATGAATTTTATCCCTCACATTTATTGGAAAAGGACTAAAATATAATTAGATCACCTTATTAGGGTTTATATTAACAATTTCCATGAGTTTCGGTGAATCTACGAATCTACAGGGACTATTAAGAAAATATGCAAAGAAACCACTCTAGAAGACTCCAGAAGGCTCCGGAACTCAACGTGACTTAGCACCTAAAAAAGAAGCATCTAGAAGGAGCAAGGACCCACCTGGTTGAATTGGGCCCAGAGGGGGGCCCACCCCAGCTCGACCGGCCTGGTGGTGGGGCCGACCGGCCCCCTGGTGCCAAATTTTCCCAGCTGCCGGAAGCTTCCTCCACCGCCTATGATGATCAATCTAAACCACATGTTTAGGTCGGTTTGATCCTACGGCGCACGTCTACCCCTTAGGACTATATAAGCAGCCCCTCTGCCCCCTAGCAGAGGCATCTAGAGGATCTACAATTCATTAGATCAAGTCACCAAGTCAGAGCCACTACGCCCTAGAAACACCATATAGTAGAGTAGCTAGCTAGTCTAGATCTAGGAGGAGGCAAGGCGTCTACTTGGCTCCTGATCGCCTAGAGGCTGATCGAGATACTGATCTAGCTTCGCTCTAGTAAGTTCTTATGTAGTTCCTTACATTTGTTATATAGACATATGTTCTCATCAATGATTATATTCGACATTATATGCTCTGGTGTTTACTATGATTACAAGTTTAGCATAGTTGATTTGCCTTTATATTCATGTATGGAGTCGTATAGCCCTCACCTAGATCATTTATTAACATGGGTGAACAGTAAAGATAGTGTAAGCTGGTGGTTATATTGTATTTATCTGCGATTGCACCCTGTATGCCGGGTTGTGTGGTAGATCGTGGTTGTGACTACACTATTGACTCCTTTGTAGTCCACCCCCCGGTGTATAGGACTAGTGGAGGCTTGTACTATTTGGGTTGTTTCAAGTTTCGGCCTTGATCCTACTGGATAGTCTCCCGATGCATTGATATAATAGTTCTTCTTCTATGATAGTTTGCATTGACTTATAGTTTAGAATTAACGAGGAGTATCCTCTCTAGCTAGACTTTGCTATGTTTCTCTTGATATAATGACGCATTCTAGCTACTTATGATGTTATGACTCGAACAGTGCTATTAATCTCTATATTTTATGTGACTTAGCCATGTTTATAGCAATTGATCTATTTTGGCCACTCTACATTATTAAACTGAGAGATGAGCATGTATTAGCTATTATGTGTTAGAAAGACTTCTTTCCTTGTGGTAAAATATAAATACGATACCTGGTTTTACTCTTAGTTAAAATGCTACAATGGTATATTCATATCTGTGCGCTTGCGGATACCCTATTTATATATATATATCTTCTTTTTTAGAGATCCAAGGCATAAGTAAGAGTACCATATCCATGCCTTTTCAGGCACACCTGTCAGGCTGACAACGTATATCGAGTTGTGCTATGAATCGTGTTGGAATTCACCTTTTAGTTTATCTGAAAGCAACATCCGATATACACTTAGCATCATGTTAAGATATACCTCTGCATTCCTGGTGTCGTCGATAGAGGTGGACCTTATATCCATATCTAGTCGATGACATTAGTAATGTCAACAAGCATTTTTGGCGTTGTTGCTGGGGAAAGAAAGTTTATAGCCTAGATGAAAAAGTTTCAATAATAGCATCCATGCATCTCTCACACGTAATGTATCGAGAACCCAAATTATCATTGCTTAATCAGGTTTACCCTTATTCTTTCCACTTTTGTCTATCTTATTTCAGGGTAATGTATGAATAAGAATCTTCCAGAAAACTTCGTTTGAAATCTAGAAAAAATCTTAAGGAAGGAAAGGTCAAAGCTCAGGTCTCCTGATTCTTGGCCCACGACTTCTGTCTTGGGAGATTCAACAGCGCGAAGCATAACACCCACGTTTGAAGTAATGGCAAACAAGTCCCTACGCAAATACTCCGCACCGACCTTGGACAACATTCGTATTAGTCCGATAGTCACTATAGGAATTGCTGCTTTTGAGCTCAAGCCTACGCTGATCAACATGGTACAAGCTAGCCAATTTGTGGAAAAGCTCATGAAGATGCCAACAAACACTTTCAAAAATTCTTAGAGATATGTAGCACCTTCACGATCAAAGATGTGCCAAGTGATGCAGTCCTACTTCATTTATTGGGGTGAGCGAAGCAACGGTTTTACTCCAACAAAGTCAAATTTACAACTTGGACATTGTGCTCTACTGCCTTTCTGGCAAAGTTTTTCCCTATAGGAAAAACCAATGCCTTACGGGCGAAAATTTCAAGTTTCCTGCAGCAACATGAGGAATCTAGTCCTGAAGCATGGGAGCACATTCAAGACTACATTTCAAACTGCCAACATCATGGAATGGAGAACTGGTTGCTCTTGCAGACCTTCTACCATGGGCTCTCTACCAACACCCGTGAAACGATGGATGTTGTAGCTGGAGGTGCTTTCCTGTCCCTTACACTTAGTCAAGCAACTAACCTTGTGAAAAAGATGGAGTCCAGTCAAGCTTTGAACGAGGAATGTCAACCCGCAAGAAAGAAAGAGGAATGCACCAGCTCAAGGAGGTAGATATTTTGTCTGCCAAAATGGATTTACTGATGAAGAGGCTTGAAGACAAAGCCCGTGAGAAAAAGGAAGTCATGCAACTCTTCAAATCCCGCATGACCTGCGAAGAATGTGGAAACACTGGACACTCAGGAGGTCAATGCCCTCAGCTGGAGGAGGACGTGAACTACATCAACAACAACAACAAATATCGTTCCCAGCAGAATCAAAGATGGACTTAGCAGAGGACCAACTACCTAGGTAACTATTCAGGTAACTATCAAGGTAATAATTCTTCCAATAATTTCTCACCTTTAAGAGACTTAATCCAAAACCAGGGTAGAATTATGGATAATCTATCCAAGAAGTTAGCTTCCAATGATAAAATGCTCAAAACTTTTAGTAATAAAATGGAAAGCTTTTTTTCTTCCATCAAGAACCAACATAGCTTTAATAATATGCTCAAATCTCAGATTTCTCAGCTGGCATCATCTGTTCCCACGGCTAACCTAGGTAATTCCAGGCTAGTCGGAAGAATTAGAATCAGCAAATCTTGTCGATATCTATTCTTCAGATCTGTGTTCGAGTAAGATAGAAGAAGGCCCAAGATGGACTTACTGGGGCATGCCCACCAAAAAGAGATCTATGAAGGCCTGTCATCACCATCACTATTGGAGCCTGCACCTTCAAGAATGCACTTTGTGACTTTGGGTCTAGCGTCAACATAATGCCTAAGGTAATATATAAGAAAATCAATGGTTCACCTTTATTGTATACAACCATGTGCTTGCAGCTTGCAGACCTATCACTATGCCACTCCGATGGCATCCTAGACGATGTATGTCGGGGGGTTGGACACTCCTACGTGGCTGCCGACTTCGTTGTTGTCGAGACTGGGGGAAGTGAGAACGCTCCAATAATTTTGGGACGTCCTTTCCTTGCCACAGCTAAAGCCATCATCTAAGCCAACACCGCTAAGATCATCTTCTTCATCAATGGGAGGAGGGAGAGATTCAATTGCAAGAACAAGATCCTAAAAGCTCCTGCACGCCCCCGATATCCTTACCCCCAAGAACACGAGCCAGTTATCGAGGAGAAGAGAAGAGATAGAAGGTGGAATAAGAAGAACAATCAACCTCAACCGCATGTGAAGGAAGTTTGGATGATCAATACGATTCAAATGGAGAATAAGAACCTGTTCCCTTCACCATTACTACGAAAGCTTGAAGACCCTAGAGTTCCATCAATCAATGGAACTTCCAGCGAGTTGTCTGCGACACGGGATCGGGCATCAACCTAATGTCTAAGGTAACCTATGAATTAATATGTGGTAACCTGCCTTTGTATTCCACATATATAATGTTGCAGATGGCGGATCAATCATAACGGTCCTGGAAGGAATTGCACAAGACGTACCTATCAAGATAAAGGACAACTATGTCTTGACTGACTTTTTAGTCATAGACATGGGAGATGAGCAAGATCCTCCCATCGTTCTTGGAAGACCGTTCCTGAACACAACAAGAGCAATCATCTACTTCAGGACTAGAGAGATCCACTTCCAGTTCAGAACTGAAAAGGTGCGCTGCTACTTCAATACTTATACTAATCCTGAGCAGCCCAAGAAGAACAAGACGCGGAGACGCCTTCAGAGATTACAACGCAAGCTGAACACAAAGTTGATGGATGTCAAGAACATTGAAGGAGAGATTAAGGAGAAGTCTACTTAGCTTCTACCAACCCAGTCTTCTGAACCTATTACTCCAGAAAGATATCCACTGAAGAAACAAGTTTGGAGGAAGAAAGATCAAGGTACACCTTCGGAAGAACAATCACTAGCGTCATCAACTGATCAATCAATGGCCACTACATCTACGCCATGGGGGTAAGTACTCTAAACTCTCACCGAGAAGTAACTCGGTATTTATCTTTATATTCTGCACTGCATATTTAGATTAGCATATTTATTTCCCTATACCTGCATTGAAAAAAAATCATAAAAATATTTTCTGCTTTATGCATTCTTCAAGGCCGCATGTACTCCATATTGTGGCGGCATAAAATATATATATATATATATATATGTATATATAAATTTTTGCATTCATATGTTTTTGCTTTTAGCATCCCTTTTGTGTATAAAAATTCACAAAAATACGTGGGCACATGAAGGTCCACACATTTAAGAAAAAACCCAAAAAAGAAGTGGACACATGAAGGCTCACAACATAATCCTAGAATTTTCTCCTTCGCGTTTGTGCGAGACTAATATTTACAGTGAGAATTTAATAAGGACCTGAAGGCAAACAAGTTCCAAGGATGAATCAAGAATCACTTTAAGATCCAGCTTGGGGGAGAGCACCCCTAGTTAACATGATAAGTATCACTATCTTATGTTTTTAGCTAGTTATTTGAGTATTAGATAAATTCTTAGTTTGAATAAAATGCTAGAGTCTGCTAGTTGTCATTTCTCTTTAATAATGATCTTGATGATATATTCTTGGAGATGATGAATAGTTGCTCTGTCGTAATTCCTTTTAAAAGTGCTTAGTTTTCAGACTAAAGCTTATATCCTTAATTTGCTATAAACCCAAAACCTGTGCAAGTTCATGCTTAATCTGAGTCTAGGCTTTGAAAGATTATTCATGAAAAGTTGAGTTGCTATTGATTATTTTCCTAGAGAAGCTTGATTCCTGGATTTATCTCAAAAATTATGAAATTTTATATGATGAGTTCCTGTGTCTATGACCCTTAAGAGCTTGTCATACATATCAAGATCATTCCATTCCACCATTTATGCTACTTCTGACATGGAAGTACGCATTTTCCATCAAGCTATACAGCTCATGCAACTCTAGTATATATCTCTCTTAATGTTAAAAAGGATTCTGGGGTTACATTCGAAAAAAAGAGAGAAGAAAAGAGAGGAAAAAATGAGAAGAGAGAGGGAGAGAAAAGGACAAGTGTCATACTAGGCGAGAAGGGTCTACCTCCCTAAAAGAAATAAATTTAGAGATGAATAATGGACACGTGTCCAAGGGCGAGTAGAGCCCACATCTCTAAAGAGAGAGAAAAATGGCCAAAAGTCAGGGGCGAGTAGAGCCCACCTCTTCGAGAATGGAAAGCCCAAATCTTAAGAATCTTAGAAAGAGAGATATACTCCAAGAGCTAAGCTAAAAGGCTTAACACCTTTCACCCTCATCCATCCAACACTATCATCCATATATATCTTGCCAAGTGTGACTCCATGCTTGAGAAGGTCATACACAGGATCTCTGAGTTTTATCTGAAAAAGTGTGTAGCGAACATGACCTCATATGCCATTTGTTTGAGTTAATTTTGGTGATTCATTCTAACACAAGTAATGGGACTAACCACATTTTCTAGCTTGTCTTTGTAGGCATTTCTAGGTCCCATGGATGTTACCACATGTTAACATACCATGCCCAAGATAACATGTCACACCACAAGTTAACATACCATGGACATGTTAGGTTACTTATAGCAAATTTGAGGCTATAAGTAATGGCATGTTAAGTATGTTAAGGATGTTAAGTCGAAGCAAAGATCCAAGTTGAAGATGCGAAGAAAAGGAAGGAAAAGACACCGTCGGATGAATCGACAATACCAATATAGCAAGCGTCGGTGCAATTGTCGGACGCGTTGGTACACTAGTTGAAACCCTAGGCACCGTCGGATGAACCGATGGTCCATTTCTAGTAGTGTTGGACGAGTTGCAAAGGAAGAGCAGCAAACACAGTAGCACCGGATGATCCGACGGTCTAAGTGAGGACACCATCGGTCTATCTGTTGACGGTGAATTTCCGTCAACCTAGAGTACTTGTTATACATTGGTTTCGATTATGATTTGCAACTAACCCGCCACTAGGCATACTAATGATATAAGAAGTTCACACTTGCATGTCGATTTTGGAGTTTGTTGTTTACGCAGGAAATTAAAGTTAAAGAGTAGACTTTCGGGATAAGTTCATCAAGCACTTCAAGAGAAGATCATGAAGCCTGTCACAAGTCAAGACACGAAGTGAACAAGACTCCAAACAACCCAAGGACCGAAGCATCAACACGCAAAACTCTAGGGACTTGGATGTTTACCAACGAGATCAACTCAGCCCGAGAGATATTCTCGTAGCTCAGGATAGCATGATATTTCAGTACAGATTCGGAGACTTAAACGGTCTTTAATGGCAAAAGTTTGACTACCAAAGTTGTGGGTCTCGACGATACCTTCGATTTGGACATGTGGAAGGCCCAATTCGGATAAGGGAGCTAGGAGATATAACCCCGAAATCCCTGCTGCGCAGTCAGTCCGAAATCAGAACAGATTACAATCCAAGGCCAATTTGGAGATCTTATCTTCGTTTTTAAGGAAAGAAATGAATAGAAAAGTTGAAGATAATTTCGTGGAACACAACCTGGACACCGAATTTGCATTATTTGGAGTCCGGACGTAGGAGATATGGCGCTGGAAGGAAGGACTGTGAATCAGGAAAATCTGGCTGATTTTATGGAAACCAAGTTTGCTTCTCTCCCAAGGAGGATCTCGTTCAAGGCAAGGTGGAGCACGCCCAAAGGCATCCCAAGGACATAAATACAACCCCTTAGGCACCCCAAGATGGGGACCCATCGAACAAATCATTCCACCGACGCCATTCACCAGAAAACCGCCGTCACAGGATGAGGGAGAGAGTTAGATGAGCTCGTCACAAGGATCAACGCCGGCGGAGAGAAGGAAGCAAGAGGAGGACTCGAAGCCGCTGGCCTAGGGGTGTTCCCAAGCTTCAACGCCGCCATCTTCATCGACGACGTTATCCGGAGTCTCCATCACCCCTATGTGCTTCAATCCGTGTAAGATGATGGGGTAATGTCTCCGTTCATCCCTAGGGTTAGATGGATGCATACTATGTGATCGCTATTTGATTCGTGGTTTCAATCTATTGCTTTCATGTTGATGATGCTTTGATGATTAAGGTTAGCTATCGTGTTTTTCGGGCGTATGATATCCGCTACTCCCATAGATTCCATCAACATACCGTGTCCATCATAGATCTAGTCACGATTACCTCCGCGTAGTGACAGTACGAGAGGAGGGAAAGGGCGAAACCGTGGTCACAACCCCAGGTAGATTGGTTTACCACTCTCGTGTAGTAGATGCATATCCATGATATCCTAGATCCTAGGGAGGGAACGCTTATCTTTCTTAATCACTCTCTTGTGTCCACCCTTTACCATCTAGTTTAACCCTAGACTTGTTTGATCAACGTAGGTTAGATTTGTCTTTACCTTTAGATTAATACTCTTTCAAAGGTTTTCATTCAACTAGATTAGTACTTGGTTAAGCGCTAGCAGTCCCCTTGCTCCGCGGATTGACGAGAACCTTGGGAATCCCGTGGTGAAAAAGGTGTGGGTCCGTACGCTTGCAGATCGTAGAGGGATACATCTTTTATCCGTCAACAAGCCCCTTTTTCTGGCGCCGTTGCCGGGGAGCAAGCCAGTTTGCTAAATTTAATCTAGTATTAATTTTGTTGATTACTAACATCAACCCTTATTTTCTAGAAAAAAATCTTTTTTTTGTTTTTCTTTCTACTTTTCTTGTGCCTAGATGGATTTGTTCACCTCACCATTGGAAGAAGAAGAGAAGTCGCTAAGGGAGCTAGCAATGCCGTCAATGGAAGACATTGAGATGCAAAAATCAGATTTGACGCTTGCTACAACCCACTATGAAGTGAAGCCTGGAATCATCAAGTTAGTGGCGACAAAACCATTTAGAGGATTGGAGGATGACAACCCATATAGACACATTACGGAATTCACGATGATATGCAACACGGTGCAACAAGAAGGAGTTCCGGCCGCTTGGTTCAAGTGGAATCTTTTTCCATTCTCTCTCGAAGATGAAGCGCAAAGATGGTACACACTTGCGTCTGTTGAAGCAAAAGGAAATTGGGATGAGCTAGTGAAGAAGTTTCTTTTGAAGTTCTTTCCCATAAGCAAGGTCCAAGACTTAAGGAGGCAAGTGCTCACTTTCAAGCAAGGAGAGGATAAAGGAATTGATGAAGCATGAGACCGTTTTAATGAACTACTTGAGCGAGGCCCGAACTTGGGATTTTCTGGTGACTTGATGTTGCATACCTTTTATTTTTCACTAACCCCTAACTCGTCTTGTTTTGTAAGCATGTGTGCAGGCGGTGATATAATGGATAAAACAATTAGTGAAGCCGCACAAATCTTACAAAGGATAAGCAATGGACAAAGAACGCAACGAGATTGGCAAAGACGTTGTCGAGAGGAGCAAAATGACAAAAGCAAGCCCAAGGTGCTTGCTGAAATTTATGAAAAAGGTAAACCAGAGGTCAGGGAAGATGAACCGACCATACAAAAAATTGAAGATCCAGTTCCCAAGGTAAGAGAAGTCATTTCGGATGTTTAAAATGTTAAAACTAACATGAATGTAGGCCGAAGTATGTGGAATGCTAGACCATTGGCGGAGTTCAATCAATCCGGTTGGGTTCAAGTTGATTTCGCCCCACTAATCCACTACCGAAGGAAGGAGGAACACTGACACATTGCCAAACTAGTTGAAGAAATATTTGATCAAGAGATGAGTGGAGAGTCGATCCAAAAGATGTTCGAAGAAGAAAGAGAAGGAGAAGAAGGATGGGTTAACCAGTTTGACAACTCAAGGATTTATGATGAAGGAAGAGAAGAGTACAATCGTGATGAGCCTAGTGACTCGAAGGATAAATGGGAGGAGATAGGACTCAATCTAGAAGATAAATGGGAAGGAGTTGACATAGAGCAAGTACTCCAAGAAGGCCCCTCCCCACAAGGTGATAGCTTGTGTGCTATTGAAGTCTACACACTAGCAAATCAAGACATGGAAGCACTCAAGGATGAACAAAAGAGTGAATCAACGATGAGCCATCTTGACGACATGTGGTACATGGGAGATAAAAAAAGTAACATACAAGACTTTGAAGACGAAGATTGGGATGACAATGAAGACTTCAAAGAAGAGACAAATGCAAATGTAGTTGATGGATTACACGTTCCACATGATGAGATGGAGGGGATGCAAAAAGGTAATAAAGAGACACCTTCACTCGTTGAGATTGATTCGCCTTCAACACCGCTAGATGAACCAAATATCACTCTTGTTGAAAAAGCTCTAAGGCCAAGGTACGTGCTGAAATCTCAAGATATTATTGGTATTGATGTTGATAAATTCAAATACTCATGCTCAACCAATAGTATGAATGATAGTTTAATGTCTATGCCTTGTTCCAATAGTGATCATGTTGATAGGCTAGATTTTTTGAGAGTGAAAAAGAGGAAACATTTATGCTTGATCCAATTAGTCTCACACCTGAAGAACCTTTGCCTAATGATGAGATAAGTGCTATGCATGAAACATATGCTTCTTTTATTTACACCTTGACTTGTTGCTACAATTCACATGTGGTGTTAATTATGGACGCGTATGTCTACAATAAGTTTTGTAAATCTCGATCATGCTTTGCGTTTGGTCGAGCTAATGACCTTAAGGAAGAACATGTCGGGAGAAGGTCCAATTTTCACTAACCATGTAGATAAGGCTTGAATAATGAAAAGTGAAGTCATGCCTAAAAGAGTTGCAAGATAAATCATCAACCTCTCCGAATCCCGCGATGGATGCTTCTGTCTTCATCAATTTGAGAGATTGTTCAGAGGTGTAAAAATGATGAAAACGAGATATTCAGAAGCTCCATCAAGTTACCATTCCAACGCATCAAGAACCAATAAGTTTGAAGACCCGTGCAAGGAGTTATGGAGAAAACATTGAGCGTTGCGCGTTCTGAAATTTCAGGACAGATTTCATCGCCGAAGTAAAACGGACGTAACTCTCTTGTCCGGAGTCCGATTTGGGCAAATAAAGACTCGTTGGAAAGAAAATTTTGTGCACTGTGCAATTGAGTAGAGCTTAGGTATACTTTCTGTTCTGGACATTAAAGAAAAAAATTCATGGAGTGAAGGCAGCACCGAAGGATTATAAACAAGGAGATAACGATGAAACAAAAGGATGCTTTGGGCAAGTCTTCTATAAGTGATCAAGCACAACATGGGAACTAAATTAAAGCTGCATTGGTACCTTTTTTTCCTGCATGAAGGGCCATGGCTATGCGACGAAAAGAAGGTATGTGAGAAAGTCGAGCTCTATGACTTTAAATGAAGCGCTTTTCGGGAGGCAACCCGTTTCTTTATATTTTTACTACTTTCTTAGAGAAAATAAAGAATGGCACTATCTTATGATGATCAACTTGTGGTTATTAATCTAAGTTCAGTTTACCTTTTTAGAACCACCATCATGTTCATGATCATATTTATTTGCATGCATTGCATTTTGTTATCAATGTGATGTTTCTTTGTGTATACATGTTTTGCACATAGTTGGCTTGGTTGTTTTATATACTTAATGATGTATGCTTCTTTTTCCATGTTAATACTTCATAAGGCATTATGAGTATTTTCCTTTTGTGATCTTGTGTAAACGTGGTGTTTAAATAAGATTGCGGACCATAATTGTTAAGTTCGATAAACCTAGCTAGCTTTTCATATGTTTTCATGTTGCTTTGGTTAGTTTATAAGCTTTGCAATGCGCTTAATTTTTCTTGTGCTATAAGAGTTATTGATTTAGGGATATACATGGTGTTTTAACCCTTGATAAATAAACCTTTATGGCTATGGAGAAATTTGGCAACCTAGTTGTAAACATGGTGTTTAGAACTAGGTGAAAACATTGTCTTTGATTATATGCTTTCCTATCATGTGCATACACACCTTGCACCACGTACACTCATTAGGTTTTTATTCCTCATTAGGATAATTATGCCACAAGTTAAGAATCTTAGGAGACATTGTTGGATTGTTGGCAATTCTATCTACTCCCAACCATCACCTTGGGGGTAGAATGTGCGTTTAAAACGTCTTGCAGGCAAGATAAAGACTCACTACAAGGAAATTGAAGGATGGCTAAGATAAAAATGTTTTGTCTTATTCTTCCATGACTAGCAAAATGCTAAGCATGGGGGAGACCCTGAATCTTCAACACGGAAGTGCAACATGACGCTCTAGATCAAGATCATTAACATCTCCGGATCAATGCGCAAGAAGCCACCAATCTCATAAAAATTCTGCATGGTCTCGAAGGGAAAATACTAGATATTTTTTGGATATTTAGAAGCCCCATGAAATTACGATTCCAACAAATCAAGAATCAAGACAATCGGAGGTTCCTACAAGCGGTTATGCCCGAATCACCAAGTGCAACACGTCCTGAAATCAGTTTTGGACAGCACACAGCGCTGAAGTAAAACGGACATAGCTCCCTTGTTTGAACTCCGTTTTCGATGAATGACCACGTGTTGGAAAGGTAATTTCATAAACTTTTCAATAGAGCTATATTTTTATATATGTTCTGTTCTGGACAAAGGGGGAAAATCACGAAAAAGAGACAGCAAGGAGATGATGAGAACAAGAAAGAAGAGATGGTGATGATAACATTGAAGAGAAGGGCGACCAATGACTCCATTAAGCATACAAGATTAAATTCAGAAGTTTAGGAGCATTGATAAATAAATACAAAAGCAAAAGCCACATCGATACATGGAGATGTCGGAAGAAGGCAACGAAGAATTACAAAGGATGGTAACATCTCCATGGACCTTCTCTTTTCCAAACGCAAATGCTTGTAAGTATGCCTTCAACCTCAACTAGGTGCAACCTTTTGTTTTTCTCTTCAAACAATAACATGACTACTAGGAGGACAACTTAGGTTTCTTTTTACTTTTAATAGATAAGCATGACCATGTGTTCACCTCGATGTTCTATATTGCCTATGCTTACGGAAAGATGATGAAAGTTGCCGCTTTGTTTTACCTACATGAAGTTATACATGTCTTGGCTAATTGCTCTCTATAACATGATCTGAAATTAATTTAAATACCGGCTCTTTTATTTGTGGAGGTGAAATGACTATGCTCTAGACCCACATACATATCTTTGCTCTTTGATTTAAGTTTATGGATAGCCGGATAACTTGTTGTTTTTATGAAAACTTAACTTTTATGCTATCTACATATTTGTGATGCTCTTGCAAAGGTCTACCTACCAAAGCCATATACATATATGTTTTATGATAACAAAACCCACAGATTGCAAACATATGTTTTGATGAGTTGGATTAGGATTGATTTCTATGGTTCAGGACTAAGAAGCTGGTCATTCCTTTGTGTAACTTTTTCATGCTAGCCTTTTTGTCCATGCATTATGGGTTTTCACATCGAAAATTTCACAAACTTCGCTGGGCATCCACCCTAAACCAAAAACATCTTTTTGTGATCACCTCCTTGTCCACAACCCAATTTGAGTATGGAGTAAAATTCTCGATGGAGATTCAAATATTCCGCAAGATTATGGAATTTATACTTACTTTAGCAGTCATTTCCCCTCTCTTTTATGCTCGAGGACAAGCATCGTTCAAGCATGGGGGAGGAGTCATTCTCTGACACAAATGCTATGTAAGTATTATGTTGCAAAATGTTTTGAGGAGCAAAAGAAAAAAAGAAAAAAAGAGAAGAAAAAAATGAAAGAAGAAAAAAAAATTATTATGATGAGAATAAAAGAAAAGTAAGGAAAAAAGGAAGAATAAAGAAAAAAAGAGAAAGAAAGAAAGAGAGAAAAATGGGAAGGAAATAAAATAAAAGTAAAAAAAATAATAAAGATGCTCCTCGGATCTTTTTGCTTCATAAGTTCTCAAGTGCTTTGATGACAAATCCACACTCAAATCTTCCAATCACGTGCAATTCGATAACGAGGACTTCACTCGTGCCTCGGGATCTTCCATTTGCCACTTGCACATGTCCACTTATCTAAATGTGTGTGTTTCATCCCTCTCTCTTTCCAACATTTATTTTCTATGTCCTTTTTGACGAGTCTCGGTAATTCCAATAGACCTCTCTCTTAATTTGACAATATTTCGGATATATGTTTTGCTAGGATTGTTTTTAACCTTCCAAGCTCCACATAAGCCTTCCACTATCACATATGAGTAGAGTAGGTTGAAAATAATCTAGTATAGGCTTGAGTGACTTGATGAGATGAGTGTTCCGTGAGCTCTTGCAAGAGATTTTCACTTATGTTGGATATGCATCTTTCTGAAAATCTTCCATGTGACAAGGTAATGGTTTGAAGTTCACTTAAGTTTGAGAGCATTGTGTTAAATGTGGCTTGTTCTTTATTGTTAGTCTATCTTCCAAAATGAAAAAGAAGCCGGTCACAACTTGAACTTTAAAAATAAATTCATAAGAGAGAGCAATTTGCCTCGTCATGAATGACTAAGTGCAGGGACAACATTGGAAGGCAACACTGATTTCCCTTTTAAGCAAGGATTACTTACTCGAGGACGAGCAAGGTTTAAGCATGGGGGAGATGCTGACGGTGAATTTTCGTCAACCTAGAGTACTTGTTATACATTGGTTTCGATTATGATTTGCAACTAACCCGCCACTAGGCATACTAATGATATAACAAGTTCACACTTGCATGTCGATTTTGGAGTTTGTTGTTTACGCAGGAAATTAACGTTAAAGAAGAGACTTTCGGGATAAGTTCATTAAGCACTTCAAGGCAAGATCATGAAGCCCGTCACAAGTCAAGACACAAAGTGAGCAAGACTCCAAACAACCCAAGGACCTAAGCATCAACACGCAAAACTCCGGGGACTTGGATGTTTACCAACGAGATCAACTCAGCCCGAGAGATATTCTCGCAGCTCAGGACAGCATGATCTTTCGGTACAAATTCGGAGACTTAAATGGTCATTAATGGCCAAAGTTTGACTACCAAACTTGTGGGCCTCGATGATACCTTCGATTTGGACATGTGGAAGGCCCAATTCGGATAAGGGAGCTAGGAGATATAACCCCCGAAATCCCTGCTGCGCAGTAAGTCCGAAATCAGAACAGATTATATTCCAAGACCGATTTGGAGATCTTATCTTCGTTTTTAAGGAAAGAAATGAATACCAATGTTGAAGATAATTTTGTGGCACACAACCTGGATACCGAATTTGCATTATTTGGAGTCCAGACGTGGGATATATGGCGCTGGCAAGGAAGGACTGTGAATCAGGAAAATCTGGCTGATTTTATGGAAATCAAGTTTGCCTCTCTCCCAAGGAGAATCTCGTTCAAGGCAAGGTGGAGCACGCCCAAAGGCATCCCAAGGACATAAATACAACCCCTTAGGCGCCCCAAGATGGGGACCCATCGAACAAATCATTCCACCGACGCCATTCACCAGAAAACCGCTGCCGCAAGATGAGGGAGAGAGTTAGATGAGCTCGTCGCAAGGATCAACGCCGGCGGAGAGAAGGAAGCAAGAGGAGGACTCGAAGCCGCTGGCCTAGGGGTGTTCCCAAGCTTCATCACCACCATCTTCATCGACGACGTTCTCCGGAGTCTCCATCACCCCTATGTGCTTCAATCCGTGTAAGATGATGGGGTAATGTCTCCGTTCATCCCTAGGGTTAGATGGATGCATGCTATGTGATCATTATTTGATTCGTGGTTTCAATCTATTGCTTTCATGTTGATGATGCTTTGATGATTAAGGTTAGCTACCGTGTTTTTCGGGCGTATGATATCTGCTACTCCCATAGATTCCATCAACATACCGTGTCCATCATAGATCTAGTCACGATAACCTCCGCGTAGTGACAGTAAAAGAGGACGGAGGGAAAGGGCGAAACCGTGGTCACAACCCCCGATTGATTGGTTTACCACTCTCGTGTAGTAGATGCATATCCATGATATCCTAGATCCTAGGGAGGGAACACTTATCTTTCTTAATCACTCTCTTGTGTCCACTCTTTACCATCTAGTTTAACCCTAGATTTGTTTGATCAACTTAGGTTAGATTTGTCTTTACCTTTAGATTAATACTCTTTCAAAGGTTTTTCATTCAACTAGATTAGTACTTGGTTAAGCGCTAGCAATCCCCTTGCTTCGCGGATTGACAAGAACCTTGGGAATCCCGTGGTGAAAAAGGTGTGGGTCCGTACGCTTGCGGATCATAGAGGGATACATCTTTTATCCGTCAAAACTATCTGACGCTTAGTTTGAATCAATACAAAGACGCACCAAGACGAAGTCTTCAGCACTGGATGATCCGATGCCTTGGTCAAGGGGAAGCGTCGGTCTATCCGACGGTCGTGTGGAAGCTAACAGAGACGACTTGCTTCGAGGTCTTCAGCACCGGATGAACCGATGCACCGTTGGTGTATAGCGTCGGAGCAGTTGTGTCAGAGAATCTCAATGGCTAAGTGACGTGGGAGGGGCATCGGATGAGCCGACGCCTTGAAAAAGATAGCATTGGTTCATCCGACGCTTACTTTTTCAGTGGTCGTTAGCCAACGGCTAGTTTGATGCCTTGGCTATTTATACCCCCCTCCACTCACCCATTTGAGGTTGCTAGATTGTGTGGGAGTGCAGAGGAGTTCATTATATCAAGTCACCAAGTCAGAGACACTACACCCTAGAAACACCATATAGCAGAGTAGCTAGCTAGTTTAGATCTAGGAGGAGGTGAGGCTTTTACTTGGCTCCTGATCGTCTAGAGGCTGATCGAGATACTGATCTATCTTCGCTCTTGTAAGTTCTTGTCTAGTTCCTTACATTTGTTATATAGACATATGTTCTTATCAATGATTATATTATATTCGACATTAGATGCTTTGGTGTTTATTATGATTACATGTTTAGCATAGTTGATTTGCCTTTATATTCATGTATGGAGTCGTATAGCCCTCACATGGGTGAACGGTAAAGACAGTGTAAACGTGGTGCTTATATTGTATTTATCTGTGATTGCACCCTATATGTCGGGTCGTGTGGTAGATCGTGGTTGTCACAACACTATTGAGTCCTTCGTAGTCCACCCCCCATGTATAGGACTAGTGGAGCCTTATACTATTTGGGTTGTTTCAAGTTTCGGCCTTGATCCTCCTAGATATTCTCCCCATGCATTGATATAGCAATTCTTCTTCCATGATTGCTAAATGTTTGCACTAATCATAGTTCGCATTGACATATAGTTTAGAATTACCGAGGAGTATCCTCTATAGCTAGACTTTGCTATATTTCTCTTGCTATAATGAAACTTTCTTCTCATGATGTTATGACTTGAACAATGATATCATTATCTATATTTTATGTGTCTTACCCTGTTTATAGCAATTGATATATTTTAGCCACTCTACATTATAAAACTAAGAGATGAGCATGTATTAGCTATTATGGATTAGAAAGACTTCTTTCCCTGTGGTAGAATATAAATATGGTACCTAATTTTACTGCTGGTTAAAATGCTACAATGATCTATTCATATCTTTGTGCTTGCAGATACCCTGTTTATATATTTATCTTCTTTTCTAGAGATCCAAGGCATATGTAAGAGTACCATATCTTTTCTAGAGATCCAAGGCATATGTTTTTAGGCACACATGTTAGGGCTGACAACCTATATCAAGTAGTGTTATGAATCGTGTCGAAATTCACCTTTTAGTTTATCTAAAAGCAACATCTGATATACACTTAGCATCATGTTAAGATATACCTCTACATTTTTGGTGCCATCGATATAAATGGATCTTATATCCGTTTCTAGTCAATGACGTTAGCAATGTCAACAGTCAACAACAGAGCCACCCCCGCTGGAAATCACGAAGCAACTAGTCGCAGTCGCACCCTACCAGATGGCGGACGCAATCGTGTTTGCGGAGAACACCAACTGACCCCCAACCACTCTAGAGCCTTAGCAGGAGAACCCTCACACGGTGGCCATAGCAGTGGGGGCGGTGGCGGCAGCAACGAGGGAAGCAGTGGCGGCAGTTCCTCCCACGGTGGCGGAAGAAGAGTTGGTGGCGGTGGCCATCGCGGAGGCTAAGGCCACGCGAACAGCTACGCCACCGGCAATACACACGGCGGCTACGACGCCTGCCACAGGATCGACGAGATTCACCGCGCCAAGAAGGCTACTAAAATTAGCGATAGCGATGGCTTCCCCGCCTACTCTGCATGACTTCGTGATCTGCTCCTTCCTGAGAAATTCAAACCTCTCGGGATGACCAAGTACCACGCGAAACAAGTCCCAGTTCATTGGCTCATGTGCTATGCCCTGTCCATTGAAAATGCTTGTGGCAACAACGAAATGAAGTGCCTCTACTTCCCCTTCTGTCTAGACTAGGCTCCACTCACATGGCTTGAGTCACTTGACAAGAACTCAATCGACCAGTGGAACTAGCTGAAGGCTGAGTTCACTAGCAACATCGCGGGCACCATGGGGCGCTCGGGTACTCTCATGGACCTGGCGATGGTCAAGTAGGAGCAAGGCAAGACGCTCCGCCAGTACATGCGTCGCTTTTTCAACAAGCGTGTGACTGTAGTCGACGTCACCGACAAAGAAGTCATCAACCTCTTCCAAGACGGGCTCTATAACCGTCACACCTTCGAAGACTTCGGTTGCCTCCGCCGAAGTTCCATCACCAAGCTCAAAGACATGATCACCTCATGGGCCGACGAAGAGGACAAGGCGAACGCAAAGTACAACTCCATTCGCGGCAAGAGCAAGACAACACTAGTAACAACAACAACAACATCAACAACAACAACAACAACAACAACAACAACAACAACAACAACAACAAGGACCAAGGGGGTCGCAACAACAACAACTACTCGGGTCCTAACCACAAGCGCAAGCCAGACAACACAGTCGCGGCTATACAGCATCCTGTGAAGGACAACTCCAAAAAGACCTTTGGCGGCTTCAGTGACTTGCTCAAAGAGAAGTGCACGTGGCATCTGGATGGCAATCACAAAACTAACTAATGCTACCAACTCCGGCGAGCACTCAAGCATATTCCAGAGCCACGACCTCCTCACGACAAGAAGGGAAAGAAAAGGTCGATGAAGGCAATGGCAACTTCAAGGAATGTGACAAGACAGGAATTCCTGAGCATTGAACTAGCGGTACCGACACCTCTTAGGTGGTCGGATGTACCCATTACCCTCTTCTGTGCGGATCACTAGACAAGCTTCTCTAAGCCAGGATGTTTCCCACTATTCCTTAAACTAGTAGTCGCGGGTCCAAACTCAACAAGGTACTCATCAACTGCGGAAGCGGACTCAACATCCTCTTCACCAAGACCTTGAAAAAGATGAAGCTCAACATCACTGACATGCTCACCAAGAGGGCGTCACCTTTCTATGGTATCATCCCAGGTAACGCGGCTATTCCACTTGGCTCAGTGGTCCTTCCAGTTACCTTCGGGGAGAGAAGGGAGAACTACCGCACTGAGTACATCAAGTACGAGGTTACGGACTTCGGAACCTCCTACCAAGCCATCCTCGGCAGACCCGCTATTGCTAAGTTCAAAATGCCTAGTCCTTCTAGAGTACTCGCGTTGCAAGGGGACTTGAAGATTTCTTACGACTGTGACACTGAAGTTGTGGAACTTGTAGCCACTAATCAAGTACCCAATGCAATGATGGAGATCTTAGCTGCCTCCAAGAAGCTTGCCCCAACTGAACTCGAGATACCTGAGAAGACCGACACCGCAAACAAGCCTCAGCCAACAGGGTACGTATAGGTGAAGGCCATTGACCTCGAGACAGGCGACAGCAGCAAGACTATTTGATTGGCGTGGGGCTCGACCTGAAATAGGAAGACGCGCTCATAAGCTTCCTCTGGGCTGACTGAGACATGTTTGCGTGGAAGCCAGCGAACATGCCAGGGTGCCCAGGAGGCTGATCGAGCATTCACTCAACGTCTACCCTAAAGCTATTCCCAAGCGACAACACCCCGCCACTTCGCTGAAGAACGACGGGACACCATCAAGAAGGAACTCGCCAAACTACTCACGACCGGCTTCATCTGTGAAGTTTTCCATCCTAGGTGGCACGCCAACCCCGTCTTCATCCGCAAGAAGAACATGAATGAGTGGAGGATGTGTGTCGACTACACCGACCTTAAAAAGAATTTCCCCAATGACCCCTTCGGGTTGCCGCAATTTGATCAAGCCATCGACTCCACGGTGGGCTATGACCTGCTCTGCTTCCTCGACTGCTACTCCGGCTACCACTAGATCGCTATCAAGGAAGAAGACTAGGAGAAGACCGTGTTCATCACGCCGTTCGGCACCTACTGCTACACGACAATGTCGTTCGGGTTGAAGAACGCCAGAGCTACCTACCAGCGAGGTATCAGGCCTGCTTCAAGAAGCAGCTCAACAAGAATGTCGAAACATATGTCGATGACGTGGTCGTCAAGACCAGAAACTCTGACATGCTCATCGCCGATCTTGAAGAGACTTTCGCATCCCTACAAGAGCACCAATAGAAGCTCAATCCCAACAAGGCCTTCAGTGTACCATCTGGGAAACTACTCGGCTTCATCATCAGCCATCACAGTATCAAAGCCAATCGCGAGAAGATCTCTGCCATCACCATATGAAAGCTCCAACCTGCATCAATGATGTCCAGAAGCTGACCGGGTGCATGGCGGCCCTGAGCAGATTCATCTCAAAGCTCGGAGAACAGGGACTACCCTTCTTAAGCTACTCAAGCACCAAGAGAAATTCGTATGGACTGCAAAGGATGATCAAGCTCTGGAGCAGCTTAAAGACTTCATGTCGAAGCCACCGGTCCTCTCGGCTCCTAGCAAAAAGGAGTAGCTACTGCTCTACCTCGCTGCGACTACACATGTGGTCAATACTACCATCGTCATCGAGCGGCAGGAAGAAAGCCACGCCTACCCACTCCATCGACCAGTCTACTTCGTCTGTGAGGTTCTGTCAGAATCCAAGGCACGGTACCAGTCGGTCCAGAAGCTACTCGATGCAGTACTCATCACCTCGAGGAAGCTACAACACTACTTCTAGGAGTACTCGATCGTCGTCATCACTGACTATTCGCTTGGTGACATACTGCGCAACCAAGATGCTGCTGAAAGAATCTCCAAGTGGGCGGTCAAACATGGCGCCCTCAACATCGACTTCAAGCCACGCACCACTATGAAGTCCCAAGCACTGGTCGACTTCTTGGAAGAGTGGCGGGTGAATCAGCTACCAACTCCAACAGAGCGACCAGAGCATTGGGTGATGTACTTCAACGGTTCACTCAAGCTCGAAGGCGCGGGTGCAGGGTACTCCTGATTTCTGCAAAGGGCGAACAACTCAAGTACATCCTGCAGATCTTCTGGAAGGTCCCAAACAACGAAGCCGAGTAGGAAGCCTTGCTGCACGGGCTCCGTCTCGCAATCTCACTGGGCATCAAGCGGCTACTAGTCTATGACGGCTCCGTAGTGGTCATCAACCAAGTTAACAATTCTTGGGATCGCAACAAGGAGAACATGGACGCTTGCTATCTGGAAGTTCACAAGCTCAAGAATAAATTCTATGGTCTCAAGTTCCACCACGTCGTCCGCGACAACAACGTTGCAGCGGACGTCCTGTCGAAGCTTGGTTCTACTCGTGCACAAGTACTCGTCGGAGTCTTCGTCCATGAACTTCACGCGTCATCCATCTCGGCCAGCGCCAACTACCACTGACCCTGTGCCACCACAGCTTAGTCAGGAGGTCATGATGATCGATGTTGACTGGAGACAACCCTTCATCGACTACATCCGTGAGCAGAAGGTTGCCTCCGACAAGAACAAGGCCGAACAACTCATCCGCCGAGCCAGGACCTATGTACTAGTCAGAGACATGCTCTATAGGCGGGGTGCCACATCTGGAGTACTCATGAAGTGCATACCTCGGGATGAAGTTAAGGACATCTTGGAGGAGATTCACAAAGGCGTCTGCGGCAACCACGCATCTTCTTGCACGTTAGTGAGCAAAGCTTTCTGACGAGCTTTCTACTAACCCACAGCTCTGGCCGACGCTGAAGAACTCATCAGAAAGTGCCAAGGATGTCAATTCTTGGCCAAGCAGCAACACGTCCTGACCTACAAGGTAGTCACCATACCACTGACCTGGCCCTTTACCTGCTAGGGGCTCGACATGATTGGGCCTCTACCAACTGCACCAGGAGGATTCAACAGAGTCTTAGTAGCCATCAACAAGTTCACCAAGTGGATCGAGGTCAAGCCAGTTACCTGCCCAAAGGCCGACAGAGTACTCGACTTCTTGGATGAACTCGTGCATCACTACGGGCTACCCCATCGCATCATCACAGACTTGGGTACCAACTTCAACAACTATAAGTTAACGGAATACTACGAGAATAGCGGGATCGACATCTGGTACGTCTCAGTCGCCCACCCGCACGCCAACAACCAAGTTGAGCGTTCCAACGGGATGGTATTCAACGCCCTCAAGAAGCGATTGCACGACGCTGCTAACACCAAGGGAGGCAAGTGGATCAAGGAACTACAAATGCACTCTAGGGGCTTCGTACTCAACCTACCAAGCCAACATGGAAGTCGCCCAACTTCCTGGTCTACGTCTCCGAAGCTAAACTACCTACCGACGTGATGTTGGAATCTTTGATAGTAGAACAATACGACAAGGTCATATCAGACGACAGTCATTGGGTTAACATCGACAGCCTCGAAGAAGCCTGTTGTGCCACCCTCATCGAGTCGGCAAAGTACCTAGAGGGTATCCGACGCTACCAGAATCGCAACATCAAGGAATGCTCCTTCAACGTCGGTGATCAAGTCCTTCATCGCATTCAGAACATGGATGAACTACAGAAACTCAGCTCGCCATGGGAAGATCCCTTCTCAGTCTCGAAGGTGACCGTACCAGGCTCATATCTCCTCCAAAAACTTGAAGGCGACGACATCAACAACTCATGGAATGTCGACCAGCTGTGTCGCTTCTATGTGTAGTCGCTCAACTACTCATCTATGGGTCCAAGTCTATACGGCTACTCACGGACTCTCTGTTGTAAGCGCTCTCTCAGTCCTAGTACAAGTCTCCGAACTACATCTCTCCAAAATCCAGCTTCAACGGCTACTAACAGATCTTGGGCCGCACATAGCAGAAGGACTTTGGCGGCGGTCTACAGACCATGTACTCTATAGATCCAACCTATACAGCTACTAACGGATCTCCAACTGTAAGTGGCACAAGAGCCTAGCATACACTTAGCCGTAGGCGGCCTACGGGTCTTGGTGACTACTCATCTGTAAACGGCCCTGGCCATCCATGTGTACTTTTTTCGTCAGTAATAAAGTTTGATTCTACTCAACTTGTTTATTGTGCCTTCAAACTAGGCAGATTTTACCAAGTACTACTACTCTCCACATCTTCCACGGCTTGGTACTCGCACACTTCGCTGTAAGGGGCGACCATGATTACTCATTACAAAAAGAAGTAGTTATTATTTCAAACTAAGTCTCTAACTACTTCGTTTGTTCTACATCAACTACCCTAAGCTACCTCTATAGGTACAACTACTAGAGATTCAGCTTCTCCGCCACTTGCTCAGCAATGGACGCCATCTCTTCCAGAATAGTCTTGTACCTCTCATCAATGCAGTTTGCCACAAGACAACTAGCTACCACATCCACCAGTGCTTTGGGGAAGTAAGACTTTATGTATGCCAGCACCTATGATGGACTTTGCAGATGTTTGACATATGTCGCCAAACGCCCAAGGGCTTCCTTCAGCTAATCTACCAGTGGAGCTATCTTGGGTCGGCCTGGATGTGGCATCAGTAGCCTCGCGATGGGCAGCACGGCTTCTTCGAGTTCTTTTAGCTGGCCTTGAAGCTTCTCACAGTCTTCATTGAGCTTCTGCAGAGATTTATAACAATTGACAAGGTCACGATCTGAGGCTTCGCAGAGCTCCATGTGTGTGATGCACTCATGGCGCAACTGAGCGTACTCGTACTCCAGTACCTCTCACCTGTCGGTCTCACGGTACACAATGTTCTTGAGGTCCGTCTCAGATGCCTTCAACTGGTCGACCCTTGCCTCAAGATCTATAGACAACCTGATGCAATGTCAGATTACTCAAAATGTGCTACAATAAGTACTCACTAACCATGGCAAAAGACACACCTTTGTTCTTTTGGCGCAACAACTTGTTCTTCTGGATCAAGTCATCGCTCATCTCTTGCATCTCTTGTGCCTCATTATGGTACTGAGTGATGGCACCGTCAAGCTTGAATTGGAGCAATGCAGAGTGTTTCTTCGACTTCTCTAACTCCTTCTTCAAAGCTTCAGCGCGGAGGACGGTGTCACCATACCCCTTTAGAAGATCGGTCTCCTGACGGGATCTCTCCACCATGCCCTACGCAAGACACAACAACTTGTCTATAATCAATATACAGAAAGGCAAGTAAACTCAGGGTACTCGCAGCATACCTTGATCCAGTTCTCTGTCCGGCACCATGACTCCATGCTCAGCAACACAAAGGTCGGGTCAATGAGATCATCATCCAGCAACGCAAGACACAACAGCTGGTCTATAATCAATATACAGAAAGGCATGGGCGCCAACCGAAGCGGCGCAGCCTCTTCTATCACCGCCTCGCGGACGACGAAGTCAGTACTCGCCTCACGATACGGATCAGCTCGCTCTTCCGTGCTCACCTTGGGGGCTACGGTAGTCCCCGACCCGGGGGGGGCCGTTGTCGTCGCCACAACAACTGGCTCTGTGGATTCCGTCTCCACAACAGCTGTCTCCACGGCTACCGCCTCAAGGATTATGGCTCCCTCGGCTTGCGCTCCTGTCAGGACAAAATCAACAAGTCGGTAAGTGCCTACGACTACCCTACATGATGACTACTCGTGGTGGCTGGAAGCATACCTTTAACCAGGGTCGCCTCTTCGAGTATCGGCTCCACCGCGACATCAACTTGTGGTGGTGGCGTGGGTTCTCGTGCCTCCGCCGAGCAGTCTTCTCCATCGGCCGGATTGCTTGTCTCCCCACCATCCCGCGACAAGTCCGTGAATTTTCTGCACCATGAAGTATCCAATCAACAATGTAAGCTTGAAGACTACATGACTACTCGAGAGTTCAGGGAACTTACAGAGTTGACCGTACAATGGTGACGGTCGGAGCGCCTAGTATGCTAGCGATATTCACGATAGCAGCTTCACTAGCAGCTCCGGCCTCAATAGGAGTTTCCTCCGGCTGCTCCATAGCTACGCCTGCAGCCGGTAGGAGGCTCTGTCCTTTTTCAACCGACGTCTGTGCCTCTATGATGCTGGTTTGTTGTTGTGCCCCTTCTGGCACGACTTCTTCACTGGCTGGAGGCGAGCTGGTGTTCCTTTCAACTGTCACCCCCACCGTCTCCCAGACGTCCTCATCACTCTGATCGGCAGGGTCCGAGGACGGGATGTCCTGCAACAATACAAGTCATATTGTCAGCACCAGACTACTCATCGGCAAGACTCGACTACTCTAGTCGCGCTACTCACTTCTGGTCTGGTGGCCTCTGATAGCTTCAACTTCTTTACAGCGTGTTTCCACGCCACATTGTGTGGCCTCCTAGGCGGCGCGGGTAAGCTAGCCTCTAGGTTGGATGGCTTCTCAATGACGGGGATGTTCGGCATCCCAGCTCAGTTGAATCATGAGCGGAGCTGGAACCCCTGCTGCAGTGTTTCCTCGTCCTCATCTTCGGAGCTATCTTCAATGATGATGGCATTGTCGCCTTCACCGACTTCGCGACGCTCCTTCGCCTTGGGATCCCCCTTCCCTGCGCATGTCCTTCAAGTCGGGGCGGTGAAGGAGGGACAGGGAGGTACTTCTCCACATCGTCCTACAACATAAAGCAAGTATGAGTACAACTATGTCAAGCAAATGAGTACTCGGGGGGTTCTGTCACGACTACTGACATGGTTTGGCGGCCGTGCCGTAGAGTATTCTGGCAGCAGACACAGTGTGTACGGGGCATATCCTTGAAGATCTTGCCCAGCCTCTCAATGATGACATCATCCTCGACTTCGAAGCCGGGCATCCGGGACGTATCCTCATCGCCGGTGTAATAGTACCCGAGGGTGTCTCGCGCCATCAATGGTTGCACCCTCCTCTTCATAAAACTGAAGGCAACGTGTTCAGCCCTCTCGTAGGGCCTTGATTTTCTTTAGCAAGAGGTAGCTGAATACCTTCCTGCATGGTGGGCTCCGTGTTCCACCACGGCGCGTGCTTTGGCTGATGGCCGCTGGGCTTCGGCAGCTCCGGGTGGTGGTTGCTGATGTAGAACCACTTCGCCTTCCAGTCTTGGTTGCTGTCGATGAGCTTGTACGACAAGTATTGCCCGACGGCGTCTTCATGCATTTGAATCCAAGTTCCTCCAACTACTCGCGGATCATCTGTGCTCAGTTGTGGTTTCACCCGGAAGAACTTTCGGAAAAAGATCTAGTAGGGCTTGATCCCCACAAAGGCTTCGCAAAACTGCATGAAGATGGAGGCGTAGAAAACCCATTGGGGTTGAGGTTGAGGTTAAGGTACTCAATGTCGTAGTACCTAAGCATTCCCTTGAAGAAGTCGCTGGCCAGCAGCACGAGTCCATGCTCCACAAATCGCACAAACATCGGAATCTCGTTCGTGTTCTTCTCCACTGGATACGGGTCACCAGTGGTGGTGTGCTAGAGATCTATCTCCTTCTCGTGAAGGAATCCTCTGTTGGCTGGGGTAAGGAGGTCCTCGGTCTTCAACTTCACCTTCTTCCACTTCTTTGCCGGATTGGGCGGGGGGAGGAGGGCAGCGGCGATGACTGGCCGGCATCTCCAGCCTCTGCGCGGCTCCTCTTCTTCGACGTGGCAAGCGTTCAGGTAACTCCAATTGGTAAGCCACTTCACCCCGTCTTTCCAAGACTTGAACAGGTCAGATAAAGCGGGGTGATATATTTCCTCTAATGCTAAACCTTCGAAGACCTCGAATAGGTGACACTCTAAGATATGCATAATCTCCAACTTTAAGTACTACCTCTCTTCTCTTAGGATCAGCATAACTCTTTTGCCTGGATTGAGCGATTTTAAGATTCTCTCAAATTATCTCAACATGTCTTTCAACTTCCTTTATAATCTCTGGACCAAAGAGTTGACTTTCCCCTGTCTGATTCCAGAACAACGGTGTTCTGCACTTTCTTCCATACAATGCCTCAAATGGAGCCATCTTAAGACTACTCTGATAGCTATTGTGGTAAGCGAACTCTGCGTATGGCAAACTCTTATCCCAACTTCCACCATGTTTTAGTGCACATGCTCTCAACATATCTTCTAAGATCTGATTTGTCCTCTCAGTCTGACCATCTGTCTGTGGATGATACGCCGAACTAAAATTCAACTTTGTATCCATAGACTCATGCAGCTTCTGCCAGAATCGGGATACGAATTGAGTGCCTCGGTCCGAAACTATCTTCTTTGGAAACCCATGTAGACATACTATTTTTGATATGTATAACTCTGCTAACTTTGCTCCTGAGTATGTGGTCTTCACTGGTATAAAGTGAGCAACTTTAGTTAATCTGTCCACTATAACCCATATTTAGTCATAACCATCACGTGTACGTGGTAGTCCCACTATAAAATCCATGTCAATTTCTTCCCACTTCCATTCCGGTACTTGTAATGGTTGAAGCAACCCTGCTGGTCTTTGGTGCTCTGCTTTTACCCTCTGACACTCATCACACAGTGCAACATGTGCTGCAACATCTTTCTTCATACCGTACCACCAATACTTCTGCTTTAAATCTTGATACATCTTGGTACTGCCCAGATGTATAGAAAATGCCGAATCATGTGCTTCTTTCAGTATGGTTTCACGGAGGTGTTTGATTTTTGGCACACAAATCCTATTCTTAAACCAGATAGTTTTGTATTCATCCTCTCTGAATTCTGGAACGTTTCCTAGCTCAATCAACTTCTTATATTCCTTAATCTTTTCATCATTCAATTGCCCCTTTCTAATCTCTTCTTCAAGAGTTGGCTCAATTTCCAAGGTCATGCTCTCACTCTGTGCAGCTATTTCAAGATTAAGTTGTGCCATTTCCCAACACAGTTCCTGAGGCATTAAATGGGCTACTAACATGTTTGCCTGACTTTTACGACTCAAAGCATCTGCTACTACATTTGCCTTTACAGGATGATATTGTATATCCAAGTCATAATCTTTAATCAACTCCAGCCATCTGCGTTGTTTGAGATTGAGATCTCTTTGAGTGAAAATGTACTTTAAACTTTTGTGATTTCTGAATATCTAACACTTGTTACCAATCATATAGTGTCTCCAAATCTTCAGCGTGTGCACTATGGCTGCTAACTCTAGATCATGAGTAGGATAGTTTTGTTCATGTTTCCTTAGCTGCCTAGAAGCATAAGCTACCACTTTTCCCTCTTGCATCAAGACACAACCAAGACCTTGTCGTGATGCATCATAGTATACATCGAACCCTTTGTGTATATCTGGCAGTATCAGTACTGGGGCGGTAGTCAGCTTCCTCTTCAATTCCTCAAAACAAACTTGGCACTTGTCATCCCACTTGAACTCTTTTCATTTTTCCAACAAAGACGTGAGAGGTTTCCCAATCTTCGAGAATCCCTCAATGAACCGACAGTAATAACCTGCCGAACCAAGAAAACTTCTAATCTCCGGTACATTCTTAGGTGGATTCCAATTCAACACATCCTGAAACTTACACGGATCCACAGCAATCCCTCCATCAGTGATGATGTGCCCAAGGAAAAAGACTTCTTTTAACCAAAAATCACACTTACTGAACTTGGCATATAACTGATGTTCTCGAAGTTTCTGCAATACCAACCTCAAGTTTTCCTCATGCTCTTCCTCATTCGAGAAAACACTAAGATGTCATCAATGAACACTACCACAAACCTATCAACATACTCCATGAAAACTGTGTTCATCAGGTACATGAAGTAGGCTGGAGCGTTGGTCAATCCAAAGGACATCACTGTAAACTCATACAGACCATATCTAGATGTGGAAGCTGTCTTAGGAATATCCTCCATACGAATCTTCAACTGATGGTAACCAAATCCTAGGTCTATCTTAGAGAAAACTTTCGCTCCTCTCATCTGATCGAACAGATCCTCAATCCGGGTAAAGGATATTTGTTTTTGATAGTGACCTCATTGAGAGATCGATAATCTACACACATACTCCTAGATCCATCCTTTTTATCTACGAAGAGTGTGGGGGCTCCCCATGGTGATGAACTAGGACAGATAAACTCTTTACTTAACAATTCTTCTATTTGTTTCTTTAGTTCAGCCAGATCCTTAACATCCATTCTATACAGTCTCTTAGATATAGGAGCGGTGTCAGGTAAGAGTTCGATACTGAATTCAATGTCTCGGTCAGGTGGCATACCTGGTAAGTCATCGGGAAATACATCTGGGTACTCATTCACCACTTTGATATCCTCCAGAACCTTTCCTTTCATTGAATTCACTATCTCCTTTCCGGTAGGCGACAGTGTGGCAATAAAGTCTATTCTGTCTCCTTGTGGGCTTGTCAAGTGAACTGACTTCTCTCGACACTGTATAACCCCATCATACTTTCTTAACCAGTCCATCCCTAGGATCACATCTATGGCCCATGATTTTAAGACCACTAGATTGGATGGAAAGTCTACCCCCATGATTTTAAAATTTACTTGTGGGCACAAATGACTAGCTTTCATATCACCGCCTGGGGGACTAACAAGCAATGGTTTCTTTATTGGACTCACAAGCATATTATGCTTTGCTACGAACTGATCACTTATAATTGAATGCGTAGCTCCCGAATCAAACAGTATTGTGGCAGGTACAGAGTTGATAGGAAACGTACCAAGCACAACCCCAGAAGCGTCCTGAGCCTGCTCCACAATCATGTTGTTCACCTTGCCATGCACATAGTTCTGTTGTGCCTTATTGTCTGGAGTGCTTGAATTTCCAGGACGTGCTTGAGTCGATGGCTGTCCAGCTTTCTGAACATTGCTCCTCTGGGGACTCTGCATCCCACGTTTAGGATAGTTATTGGCATAATGTCCCAACTCACCACACTTGAGGCACCCATTAGGCTGCACTGGCGTTGTGTTCCTCACTGGTGCACCTGGAGTATGAGCTGGGCGGTTTTGCTAGTAGTTTGGAGTGCAGGGAGTTTGTGGGTTGAAGCATTGGGGCTTCTGGAATGAGCGTTGTAGCTGCATGTTTTGAGGATATTTTCCACTCTGTTCTCCAGAGCGGAACTGTGGGTTCTGTGGGAAGCTGTAGCGTGGGCGAGTGTTGCTGCTGGACCGTCCCTGGGATTGGAACTTCCACTTTTGCTCGCCGAGCTCTTTGCGCTTGTTCTCCAAGCCAATTGCCTTGTTCAGCAAGGTAGCAAAGTCTGGGAAAGTATGGCTCTTTGGTTGGTAATTCAGTGGCCCAATCAGTCCATCCAGAAAGTGTTCCTGTCTCTTCAGGTCAGTGTTGACCTCATCTGGGGCGTAGCGAGACTACTGAGTAAATTTGTCTAGGTATTCATTTACAGACATATTGCCCTATTTCAGAGCAAGAAACTCCCTCTGTTTCAACTTCAGCACCACATCAGGGATATGATGTGCATGGAAAGCATCCTTGAATTGCTGCCAAGTAATAGTGTTGGGTGCAGGGTGTGTGGCGGAATATGCATCCCACCAATCTGAGGCTAGCCCTTCCAAGCATCCAGAAGCATACAAGACCATTTCGCGGTTAGTGCACTGAGCTCTTTCCAGCTTTTTAGTAACAGTTTTCAACCAATCAACAACATCCAGAGGATCGGTTGAGTGGGAGTAGGTAGGTGGGTGGTGGCTCATGAACTCCTTGTGTTTGTCTCTCGGAGCGGGTGGTGGTGGTGGTGGCTGTGGCTGATTCTGCTGGGCCTGTAAGTTCTGCACTGCAGCGTTGAGGTTTTGAATAAGTTGCATCTGGGCAGCAAAGAATTGTTGGATAGCAGGGTCCATTGCTGGATTGGGTGGGTGAGGTGGCACCGGGTTCTGCTGATTAGCAATATGTGCCCAGACAACAGGTGGAACGTCCTGTCCTCCTCCTGACCTGGTGTTACCATCTGATTGTTAGAGAAAGGCATTTCGGATAAGAATATTGAACTGATGTATATAGAGGTAGGCTCAAATAGAGAAATCAGCATGATTCTATTTCTGTGGCAGATTTGGTTGATCTTGGTAAAACAGTTGTAACTCATAATGCCCTTTCCCAAAAATTATGAAATTTTACCAGGCTGTAAAAGACATAATTATGAAACCAACCCCACTGGAATCCTCTCAATTGGAGATCTACAGCTTGAGATAAAATTCGAACACCGCAGCTGTGTCGGCATGATTTTACAGATTCTGTTAGTCCCAATGTTTTGTACGTAACTTTCTGTGTATTAACTCTATGGTTCTGAATTTTTGACAGAAATTGATCCACAAAATTTGTCAACCAACCCAACTTGATTTAGGTCAATCGGAGTTCTGTAGCTTGAGTTATGGTTAAAACATTACTGCGCTGTTAGAGAGCTGCACAAACAGATTTTGTGCAACTTATTTGGTGTGATAGATAAGATGAAAGACAACATGGAATTAAACCCAACTATCCATTTACTTTAACAAAATTTTTCTTATTGCATTTGTGGCCATCACTCCACAATACAACTCACTCAAACAAAGATCCAAATCAAACATAGTTCAAGCAACAACTTATTACATTCGTTCATCATCGTAGGAACGTCTACCGAAAAAAACATGTAAAGGGTGGATATCCTAGATTCCTATCCTACTGAAGACGAGTAGTTGCTGCTGCGGTGCCATAACAAAGTCTCTTGTGTGGAGGTGACCGAGAAGGACAAGATGCTTTTGCTTCCTCGGGTGGCTGTTGTCCTGCAAGTTGAGCTTCGAACTGAGCTATCCTTGCTTGTGCATTTTGAAACTCCCGATGAGTTGTGTCTAACTCCGCTGTTGCACCCTCCAGATCTGTGTTAAGGGCTGCAGTCACCCTGGTAAGTATGTCCACACGACTGTCTCGGAAGTCACCCATGGGTACCACAGTGTTTTCAGTGCCACTGACTCTGCTGGGAACAAATCGGAAGTCTGTGCCTTCAATACGATCACGGAAAGTGTTGCTAACTGACCACAGTGCTCCTCTAGTAGCATCGTTGATGGCAGCAGCCTCTGAAGCGAAGTGTGTTGTACTGGGATGGATCGTATGAGTCCTCCATCCGCCTGCCTGTCCTGTGGTCACTCGGACGTGAACCTCTGTAGTGTAATAATCCCACATTCTAGGCTCCACATAATGCCTGGTGATGTACAAAGGCCTCACTGGGTGCTCTGTGTCTTGTCGCAGTTCCTCCAACAACTCGCAAAACAGACCATCTGGACCTACATAGGTGTGCTCATGGTACTCTGCCCTGCGGTACCTATGCTCATCGCCCTGTTCATCTCCATTCTCATTATCATTGTTGTTGCCACCATTCAGGTTGCCATTGTTGTTCCCGTTGTTTCCTATCCCATCGTTATCGTCCTCCAATCCTTCTATATCAATATATTCATCCTCTTCACCTTCATCCTCATTCTCGTCCTCTTCCTCACTAGAGTTTTCCTCACTGCTACTAGAACCATCTCCGGAGTCATCTGGATCATTGCCTGCGGCATCCTGTACAGGCTCATCCTCTTCAGTATCATCTGGTTCTGGTGCCTCTCCAACCACTGGTGGAATCACAATATCCCCATCTCCGTCAACCTCCAGAAGAACCTCGTCGTACAACTATGGCTGCTCTTCTACCTCATCATCCTCAAAGACAACCTTTTCTGGTCTTCTTCTATATCCTCCGGTGGCTGTATCTCCTGGTGCTCCTGCTCTACCATCTCTGGCTTCACCTGTACTGGATAATCTCCAACCTCCTATTGTACCTCATCAAGCTGTGCCTCTACCTGAGCTGCTGGGTAATATGGAGCCAACTGCCCCATAGGGAAACGTTCTCTAGTGCTCTTGCGGGCAGTCTGACGTGTCCTAGCCATCTGTTAAGAGAAAATGAACTCAATATAGAACAAATCAAAATGATGCAGTTTTCAACAAAGAACAAAGAACAAATTAGATTTTTATGTGAAAATAAAGCTGTTTTGAAAGATGACATGATGATCTAGAACATGAATCCTTAATTTTCGTCCATTTCTAACTAAGGCTGCGTTCCTATAGTCAACACTGCTCTGATACCACTCTGTCACATGTATTTTCCGAAGAGAAACCAAGTGCATCTCATATGTGCGCCAGGATCAATTTACACAGATATGATAGACAAAATGAGTGAAATATCATTAACAAGTATTTAAACGCATATCAGAGTTTAACCACTTATTACACTCATGCGGGAGACTCGAAGGTCTCTAACAACGGAAAACGATAGCTACTCGAAGAGTCTCCGTCTTCCGCTCCCACAGGCACTTGACTGGGGGACCACGAGCCTTAGTACTCATCGTAGTCGTCGTAGAACTCGCCTCCATAGTTCTCCTCTGAATAGCAATAGGCAAGGCTGAGTACACTTATGGTTGGTACTCAGCAAGCGGGGGAAGATGCAAGGCTATCAAGGTAGGCTAAGGTTTTGCAGCGGTTAGCATTTTAGTGTTGGTCAAGTTTTAATTATAGAGCCTATTTACTAGGTGTAAGTTCATACCAACCCACTTAAGAAAACTTTATATATGAAACAACCCAAAGCTCATCGAACCACAATTTATTCTCATCTTTAAGTTTATTAATAATGTGAGGGTCCAAGCCACTCATGACCGTGAGCACGGCTGATTGATCAGTTTCACACTCTGCAGAGGTTTGCACACTGTACCCACAGTTCGCGTAAAAGCTCCGAAGAACTTTAAACCCAACCATGCAATGCTGTCCAAGCACCATACCACACTTCCGAGGTGTGATTGCATAGGGACGCTACGAAGCCTTTACAAAGGCATGCAAAAGACTAAGGACACACATAGTTAAAGATCAGGGTGGACCATAACCCTCCCTAGTGGACAGCACCTTAGCAAAGGTTGCGTCCAAGAGGACCGGGCTATACCCCTACAACTCGGATCCCCCTCTACTCCTTTCGGAAAAGGGCCACTAGTACGATCACACACCTAATTATTCGGCTAAGGTCAGAGCCATGTGACACTGTGGTTGCACATGTTTTCTTGGGTGGTTCTCCATGTTCCGATTAAATCAAGTGTTCTTGCATTACCCAAAACATTTATCTTTAAACATAGAGCATTTCCATAAAAGACCATTTTATCCAACCCAAGTTGAGCAACTATCATATTCTACCCAAAAACATTTATTTAAACGGGCTGGGTCAAGGATCAGGGTAAAAAGTCTAGGTATGTCCTTAAAAAGGTGTTCCCGTCAAATTAATGCAATATCATCATAAAAGTAAACTTAATTATAATGCAGTTATATAGGACAAAATAGAACATGCAAGGGGAGAAGACCACTTGCATTCTTCAACTACAGCAAAATCTTCTTCTTCCTCAAACAACTGCTCCTGATCGACTCCGAGAGGTGGCTCAGTTGAAACAGGCACGATATCTACGATTACACACATAAAGCATACAATAAATAAAACAGATCACCAATCATTCCTTAATACTAAAAACACACTACGAAAGTGACGGGCTCACTAAGACGATCACGTAGATAGCTAAAATGCTAAAAACGGAGCTATAACGATAAAGATACGCTAAAAACAAGGTACAGAGACTAATCTACGAAGAACTAAACTTTCCAAGGGCCTAATCGCAAGAAAACATTGGCTAAAAACTAATTATACTTAAAAACAGAAGGTTTATATCATAAAAAGGCTGGTCTGGACCACGGGTGCAAGGATGTATTAAGGACAGGGGCTAAAACATAAAATTCAGGATTGAATTGAAAAAATCTATTACGGTGGAAGGATCGGCATGCAATATTTAAGAAACTGGGGACCTCTTTAAGAAACAGAACCCGGCTTGACCGTTACTCGCGGGGTTGACCCGCGGCTGGTTGGATCCGGGCCGTTGGCGGCCGAACCAACGGCTGGCCACGCCCGCGTGCGCCGGGGTGGTGGCACGCGGCGGCGGAGGTCACTGGCGACGGCCAAAAGTGGCTTCCGGCCACGGCTTCACGCGCGGATTGCACCTACGTGTAGATAGCGCGACGGCGAAGCCAACCGTGCGCTTGCACAAGAGGTTTAGGCGGCGGCCGAAGCACAGCGTCCATGGGGGCGGATGGCCGGCGACCGGCGAGCGGCGACAGGGTGTGCGGCTCGAGAAAAACAATGGGAAGGCGGGGGATTGTTTCCTTACCAAACGAAGGAGCTTAGGCGGGAGAGAGAACGGCGGGGAAGTCGACGGCGGCAGAGATCGGCGCCGGTGGCCGAGCTTCAAGGGCGGCGGCGACGAGCTCAAATGGGCGCAAGAGAACCGGTGAGGGAGGTGGGGGAGCTCGGGTGCGAGTGAAGGGGGTGCGGCATGGTTCTAGGGGCACTTATATAGGCCCGGAAGGGGAGGGAAGGCGGCTTCCCAGCGGCCATGGCCATCAATGGTCGCGGCCTTGATGGGGATTCAAGAGGGGGAGGGATTAAGCGGGGTAACAGCCGGGTTATGGCGGTGAAGTGAGGGGGGAGCTTCACTGTGCTTGATGGCGGGTTCTTGAAGGCGGGGAGCGGGAGAACCGGTGGTAACCGCTGCCGGCCATGAAGGAGGGACGGCTGCCCCGCCGGCTGGAGGTAGGGGGAGGGCCTGACGGCTGGGCCCCACCTGTCAGCGACTGTCGCCAAAAAGAAAAGGAGGGGGTGTGGGATGGGCCGGTGGGGAGGTGTTGGCTGGGCCGCGTGGGCTATCTTGCGCGCGGGCGCGAGGATAGGAAGGCCGGCGGCCCGGGTTAGCTTGTGGGCTGCGGAAAAGAGAGAGGAAGAGATGGGTCGGCTCGGCCTGAAGGGAAAAGGGGAGAGGGGAAAAGGTTTTCTTTTTTAAAATAAACTCTTTTCAAATTTATTTTCAAATTTTCAAACTTCAATCATACAAGAAACCATGCATTCGCATCATGATGCACAAGCACTTATTATTTCTAATTTTATCCAAGTGATATTTAAATATTTTAAAAGCCAATTTATTTGATAATTTAATTATGTCCTTACGGAAAATTAAACCTAACCACTTGTTGCTTATATTAATTTAGTGATGGAATTGTTAGGGTGTTACATTGCTAAGAGTATCATTTTGTCCTCACTAGATGTAGGCGTTTTCAATAGAGTTTTTAATTGTGAAAATGCTCATGAGCTATGGAAAACCATCAAGGAGCAAAATGAGGGTTCAAAAGAAGTTGCTAATGAACGCTACGGTTGTCTCCTTGAGGAATTCAATAGCTTTAAGAAACTTACAAATGAAAATGCCGAATCTATGTACTCACGCCTAAATGTGCTTCTCAATGAGATCAATACTTAATGTGTGAAGAACATCACGGACTTGAACATCAACCGCAAGATCCTTCAAAGTCTCCGGAAGCCCGATTATGACATGGTGAAGGCTATCATCTATGAGAAGAAGCTCGAAGATTTGAAGCCATCTCATATCTTGAGCAAGATCATGGCACATGAGCTTAAAATCATGCCCAAGTCAAAGAAGGTGCCCCAAGAAAAGCCCTAAGAACCATCCTCTCCAACTACAAGCCATGCTCTCTCGAGCCAACAAGAGAAGATGTTGAGTAAGATGGCTACTCACAGAAGCTCGAGCGTGGATGATGGTGACAATGAAGATTACTCAAGTGATGAAGAGGTTGAATCCATGGTGGCCGAGTACGTGAAGAAGATCTTCAAGTATGTGAAGAAAGTCAACATGTACGGCTAAAACGTCCACTTGAGAGAAGGGCGTCATCATCAACACATCAAGATCACCAAGATCGAGCAAAAGCCCAAGAAGAAGGTGGTCAAGGAGAGGAGACCAAGGCAAGAAGCAACTATCACCATCCGTGAGTGGACAAGTGGTGGAGAATCAAGTTCTTCTAGCTCAAGTGATGAATCAAGAAAGAACTTCACCACCCGCTTCATGCAAGGTCCTTCATCATCACTACACATGTGCCTTATGGCCAAAGGTATGCAGAGCAATGTAGGTGATGACGAATCCGACACCACCTCTCTCGATGATCTTGTTGAGCTAGTCCATGAGCAAAAAGGAATGCTTAAGAAACAAGCTAATGAAATTAAAGAACTTAATGCTCTCAATGATCTTAGTGCAACCCTTGCTACAAATTATGAACATTTGTTGTGCAAATTCAAATTGCTTAGCAAGGAGTGTGATGAGCTAAAATCTAGGCTTGAGAGAAATGAGACTAAAACAAGTAATTCCTTTGAGCTTGATGAATCATCTATCCCTTGTGCAATTCCTATCTCCAAGGTAGATGCTTCAACTTTTTGCACTGATTTAATTGATGAATCTTGCTCACCATCTTGCAATGAGAATGTTGTTGTAGAAACATGTGATTCCCTCAGAAGCAAGAAGAATGAAGAGCTTAAGCAAGAAGTGAAATGGCTTCGAAAGAGGTTGGCAAGCTTGATGGGCAAAGGCAAGAGCGATGAGGAACAAGTGGACATCTCTCAAGACATGAAGAGCAAAGTCTAACCTTCTCAAGATAACCGTGATCCCATGGTGAAGAAGCTTGAGAAGGGTGCAACCGTGACTTGCTACAAGTGTCATGGAGAAGGGCACAAGTTCTACAAATGCCCTCAATTTGTCAAGAAGATGGACAAGGGCGCAAAGAAGTTGAACCCCACCATCAAGAGCTCCCTCATCTACACCAAGCCCAACCGCAAGAACAAGATCAAGAGCAACACCTAAATCATCAAGAAGAAGGCTAATGGCAAGGTGGTTGCACACAAGGTTAGAAAGATGAAGGAGGAGCGGGTCCAGAACCAACCCATTTGGGTGCCCAAGGAAGCCATCATCAACATGAAGGGGCCTCAAATGGTTTGGGTTCCAAAGGTCACTTGAAAGCCATGAGAGAGGGGACTTGGGAGGCTTGGCACAATGAAGATGAGAAGATTCAAGCCTATAAGCTAAGCTTGCAAATTGGACATGTGTTGCCCAAGATCCCCGGTTGAGGTAATGGAAACTAGTACCTATCTCTTGTATCATTGTAGCACCATTGCCTTGTTTAGGTTGCATTTGTTGCAATGTTTACATATGGTAGGTTGCTTGTGTCATGTGCTAACCCTTGAGCAACCTACATGATTTGATTAGTGTGTAGGAAAGCTACACTTGTTCTTTCATGGTGCATGTTTTCATATATATTTCTTTGCATCATGAGCAAGCTATAGGGTTAGCTTCCCTTTTGTTGTCATAAACAATGTGCATACATTTGGTTGGTGATTCAAACACTAAATGCACACATTTAGGGGGAGATTATCCTATGGTTTGTTAATGGGACTAACATTGTTTCAAGCTTATCTTATGTAGTCCCTTGGTGACGCGTTCTGGTGCGGCATTTCATACTAAGAGAATGCTATTTCACTCTCAATGTGATCTAACATCTCTAAAAGAGTGAATATAGAAATATGAGCTTCATGCTATTTAGTCATGTCCTTACGAGCTTATGTCTTTATATAAGTTCAAAGGCAATGTACTCATACATTCCTAATCCTTGTGGTACCCCAAGTGTCTTCTATGCAAGCTTCTTTCAAGTGGTGTCACTACTAGTGATATCATTTCCAAGTGGCTCATCTCAATGTGGTGCCAACAAGGTAGAGAGGAACACCCTCCGGAGGTATGCGATGATCAAAAGACTACAAGTGATATCTACAAGTGGTAATGCAACAAGAACCCATTTGTCTTATCTCTTGTCTTTTAAGCTACCACCTTGCATGATATGCTCTAAGCTTCCTTGTCTTACAAGTTTGTAGTTGTGCACTTGATTTTCACATTATCATTTTGTGCACACACTTAGGGGGCTTAGTTTGTATCATGCTAGTCTCATGAGCTTGTGATCCACCTTAGTTATTCTTACATGTGGTATCTTCATTGATATCATACATATGGATCATGGTTCATGCAGCTTTCTCCCTTGTATTTAACATTTCTCTTTGAGCTATGTTTGCTAGGACTTGCTAGTTTCTTTGGATCCCTATTGTTTTGGACTTTTTGGAGATTTTATTCCAAAGGGGGAGAATGTGAGACCAAAGCAAGCTAGCGGTTCCAAAGTGGGAAGAGGTAAGCTATGGTGAACATAGGAAGAGAAGATCAAAAAGGGGGGAAGTTTGATCTAGGGGGAGTTTGGGTGATGGTAAGCGTCCAAGCAAGTGTAAGTGGCTCTAATTTTGTCAATTTTTGCAAATTTATGCTTGCTTTGCTTGTGTTGTCATAAATCACCAAAAAGGGGGAGATTGTAGCGAACATGGCCCCATTTGCCATTGTTCGAGTTGATTTTGGTGATTCATGTTAACACAAGCAATGGGATTAACCACTTTGTTGAGCATGTTTTTGTAGGCATTTCTAGGTCCCATGGATGTTACCACAAGTTAACATACCATGCCCAAGTTAACATGTCATACCACAAGTTAACATACCACGAACATGTTAGGTTACTTATAGAAAATTTGAGGACTTAGTATATATTTTGAGGCTATATGTATCACCCTAATTCTATTAAAAATTTGGCTTTATTAAAATTTGCTAGCAACCATTTTATTGCTTAAGGAGTATAAGGTTGTTTTATTTAATTTTAGGCATTTAAAACTTTTCTAAAATTAATTTAATGAACCATAGGATTTATGTGTTGCATACATGCTGGAGCATTATTTTGGTTGCTGGAATTCAAATTCAAATTTGAATTCTAATGCTTGAAACCCCTTACCAAAAATGCTAAACCTTTTTCTCTTTATTTCCTTTTCCCCTTTCCCTTTCGGCCCAGCCCCTTAGCCTAGCCCAGCCGCGACGACAGCCAGGCCGCCGGCCCAACCCGCCCGCCGCGCACGCCGGCCCGGCCGCCCGCGCCCCGCGCCCGCGCCCCGGCCGGCCGACCGCCGGGGCCCCCTCGTCGCCCCGCCTCCCCGCCGCGCCCGGCCGATGACGGCGGGCCCCCGCCCGTCATCCCTCTCGTGCCCGCTCGGACTCCGCCGCCGCACGCCGCCGAGTCCGACCCGCGCCCGCGCGCGCCTCCGCGTGGCCCGCACGCCAAGGACGCCCCGCCCGGACTATTTATAGGCCGCCGCCGCCTCCCGGACCCCCAACCCGAGCCGCCCGTGCCCTAGTCGCTCGAGCCCCGTGCGCCGCCGCCGCCGAAACCCTAGCCACCGCCGCTTCGGTGTCCGCCGCCGTCGTCGCCCGCTCGCCGCCGTGGAGCACATCCGGAGGCCGCGCAAGGAGGTGAGCCACCCGCCGGCGCCGTTGGTTGTCGACCCCGCGCATCCCCCGTCGCCTTGGAGCCATCGCCGGAGTCCGCCGCCGCACCGAGCCGCGCCGCCGCGTGGAGCGCCGCCGCCGTTGCGACCTAGCCTTCCGCGCCGCCTTGGTTGGACTCCCCGTCGCCCGTGCTTTGTGTTGGTGCCGCTTGCGCACGAAACCGAGCCCCCCACTCCAATTCCATGTGCGGCGTCGCCGGCCGCCGCCGCGTGCCGGCCGCCGGCCGCCGCCGTCCCCCTCGCCACCCGCCGCCAGCGCCCGCGTGCGATCCGAGCCGTCGGATTAAGATCCGACGCTCCTGTCCAATCCCGCCGCCCGCAAGCCACCACCACCGTTAGATCTAGATCCAACGGATCTAGATCGGGTCAACCCGGTCAACTAGGTCAAACCCACCGCCAGCCCTGGCGTTTTTGCAGAAAAGCCCTTGGATTTTCTTTATTTACGAAAATACCCTTCCACCATATGAGTTTTCTTACAGTTTAGTCCTTTTTCTTTATTTTAGCCCGAAATCTTTTTAAATCTTCGCAGATTAGTCCCTAAACCTTCCCGAAGCCATAACTTGGTCGTTTTAGCTCCGATTTTAGCGTTCTTTATGTCCACGCGTTCGTCTCGAAGCGTAGATTAGTTTTATGCTATTGTTTAGATCTGTTTGATCTGTTTGGTGACTGTTTCTTATTTATTTCTATTGTATGCTTGTATGTGATGATTGTGGATCGAGAGAGCGATTCGTTCGAGGGATTTGAAGATCCGGTCGTGCAAGAGTTTGAGCAGCAAGGCTTTGTTGAAGGCAAGTATTCCTTGATGCATGCCCGCTTGTCCTACATAACATGCACTTAAATTCACTGTTTTTACTTTTCGCTTGCATTAATTTGATGGGAACCTATTAAGGATCATGCCTAGCTTTTGACTACCTTTACCTTGATGCCGGGAATTAAATTAATCTTGTGGTAGTTATTGCTTAGCATGCTCAACTGGGAATTGGTATTAATCTACTGGGTTACTTTTTGTTATTCTATGTTCCGTTTATGATCTTTTACTTTACAAGACCACTTTAATATGTTAATCGGAACATGGAGAACCACCCAGGAAAACAGTACAACCACAAGAACTAATGGGCAATGGTCTTGGCTGAATAATTAGGAACTTTAGCTTGGGATGGTCTTACCTGATAAGGACAAGGGATCGGCGGTACTGTGGGGTATGGACTCGCTCTAGCAGGGGGTTGGGTGAGTTATTCTTTTATGGTGGGGTATTGACCTGCTAGGGGACTTTATACCTTGCTAACTGATCCGGACCTTGTGGGTCATAACTTGCTAAGGAACCTTTGTAAAGGCCATGTAGCGTCCCTATGCGATCACACCTCGGAAGTGTGATATGGTGTCTTGCAAACACAGCATGGTTGGGTCCAAAGTTCTTCGGAGCTTTTACGCTGCTTGTGGGTAAAGATGTACAACCTCTGCAGAGTGTTAAACTAATCGATTAGCCGTGCTCACGGTCAAGAGCGGCCTGGACACTCACATGATTAAATTATGGAACTTTAATGTTTAATTTGTGGTTTATTTCTTCATTTATGATGTTTATATCTTATTAATTGGGTTGGTATGAAATTACACCTTTAGTAATCAGGTTGCTAATAAAACTTGACCAGCTAAAATGCTAAAATGCTTGAACCTTAGCCATCCACCATATGGTCTCGCATGTTATGTTGTTTTCCCCTTGCTGAGTACGATATGTGCTCACGCTTGTTTATTCTCTTGCGTCTACAATACCCGGATTTGCTGCTCAGACTGGGAGAACTTTGAAGACAATCCAGAAGATATCCAGGAGTTCTAGGTGTGCGTAGTCTTCAGTCAGCTGCCTGTGGAGGCATTTTGTCCGCTGCGAGAACTCGTTTGTTTAAGTTTCGTTTAAGACTATGGTTTGTAATAACTCTTTATTCATGTGGCACTGATTTTGGTATTCATAATGTCTAAGCGTGTGTGTAACTTGATCCTGGCGCACACGTGATCAATGCATTCGGTTTTGCCTTTAAAACCGGGTGTGACACTATAAGTAATGTCATGTCAAGTATGTTAAGTTGTAGCAAAGAACCAAGTTGAAGACGCGAAGAAAAAGAAGGAAAAAGACACCGTCGGATGAACTGACGGTACCATCGGTGCAATAGCATCGGAGCACTTGGTACACTGCGCAATGACTGGAATTAACTTGATATCGTCGGATGAACCGACGGTCCCTTTCCTAGTTGCATCGGATGAATTGGAGAAAAGAAGTTGCGAAGACAGCAGTGTCGGATGAACCGACGGTCCATTAGAGGGAACCGTTGGACTATCCGGTGGTCAAGTTTGAACAAGACAGAGACGCACCAAGACGAAGCCTTAAGCACCGGATGAACTGACGGGTCAGCAGCGGTTCATCCGACGGTCGCGTGAAAGCTAACACAGACGGTTTGGTCGTAGGGTCTTCAGCACTGGATGAACTGACGGTGCGTCAGTGTATAGCATCAGAACAGTTGTGTCAGTAGAGCTGCAACAGCTAAGTGACGTGGAGGGCACCGGATGAACCGACGCCCTGGAAAAGCATAGCATCGGTTCATCCGACGCTTACTTTTTCAGTGGTCATTATCCAACGGCTCTTTGGATGCCTTGGGCTATTTATACCCCCTCCACTCAGCCATTTCAGGTTGCTGGATTGTGTGGAAGTGCAGAGGAGTTCAAGATACCTAGAAGATCATATCCAATCCATCCAAGTGCATAATTGCTCATCCATAGACTTGCATATGCTTAGTGTATGTGCTTTGTGCTAGGATTAGCTTAGAGCTGAGTGAGTGCAAGGTTGTGCCAACCTTGTGAGGTGATTCTTGAGTGAATCAAGTTGTACAAGGTTCGCTGGAATCCTTGGGGCTTAAGTGGCTCACCGGGAATCGTCATCGACCCTCCGGCTTGGTGTGGAGTGGCGAGGACACTTTGTGCGGGGGACATGGAGACCCCCTTCCTTGGTGGAGAAGCTCCTTAGTGGAGGCGGTATCAAGGTGACCAAGAGAGCTTGGCAAGTGCCTAAGTTGCTAGCCTTTGTGGCGAGTCATGTGGTGCTCTTGGGAGAGACTTGGTGACCGGGAAGCAATACTCTTGTGTGAGTGCTTCAACAATGTGGACTAGGGGTGGCTTAGTGCCTACCGATACCACAGGATAAATCGCGTGTCAAGAGTTTGCTTCCTCTTATCCCCTTTACGTTTCTGCATTTACTCCTTTGCAATCTGCTTGCCTTTACTTTCCTAGAGTAGTATTATGCTAGGAATGGCTATAGGTTGCAAACCTTGTTTTCGGATGGGAGTTCCACACTAGAACAACCTTAGTTGCACATCTAGATAGTATGTTCTAGTTTATCTTTGTGTAAAAATAGTGAAGGCATAGGTTAAGGTTTTAGATTGCCTAATTCACCCCCTCCCCCTCTTAGGCTACGAGCATCTGATTCCTTACAGGAGGAGAGTGTCGTTCCTCCTTGGCGGTGTCGTGTCCTCCTCCATGCTTTGAGGAGACTCGGAAACCGAGTGCCTCCTCGAAGACCTCATCGAAGATGGCTTGGACGACGATGACCCCTTCTTCTTGGTGAAGAGACTTTTGGTTTTCTTCCACATGATTGCAGCACTCTTCTCTCTAATAAAATTCTAGGTTTCAATCGGTAACTAGGCACTTCAAAAATTACTTCGGAATCTGGACTTTGAGTGGATTAAGGGTGTGAATTGTTGGAGCTATCAAGCTTGGGAAGGATGGCTACGTCTATGGTGGTTCTGGACTCGAGAACTTAAGCACACAAATAGATGAAAAAGAGAGCTGCTTGCCTGCAGAAGACGGGCATCAGGGGGTGCCTTTTATAGGGCAGGTCGGCCGGCCTGGGCCGACCGGCCCTGGTGGCTGTGTGCCCCTCCCTGGCTCAGTTTTCTTCAGCGCGATGATCTCCCCTTTGTGACTTTCGTGCCCGCGTGCTCCACTTGTTTCACCGCCCAAACGCTCTCGTCCACTCCTTTGCTTGCATTATTGGTCCTTCCACTTGATGATCTTGCTTTGAGTCATGTCCATGCTCCCTTGCTCCACTTGCTTCACATGTCACCACAAATTTCCTGCAAAGTTATGCTTGCTGCCCACCCATGCTTGTCCTTTGCATGTGGTTGTGATGAAAGTTGTTGAAAGGGCATCCAATGATGCATTATGGTGCATGCATGACTAACTTAACTAGATTGCCTCCCTCTAAGCGTGTCTTATGGCTAAGCACTCCTCTAATTTCAAAAATTAAAAATAATTTCAGAGCTATGGAAGAGCTCAAGCATAAATTTAGAGAAGTTTTTAAACCATTAAAAACAAATGTAAGTCAAAAATATTTTCCGACTACATTTATATCGGTCTCACCGGTATTGCTTTCCTTCATTAGTTGAGAGCAAACTTTCCCGGCTTGATCAAGGGGGCATAGGTTTAGGTTCCAATTTTGGCCAAGTGAGAGATATTTTGAAAGAAATAAAATTAAATGAGGCTTAGAAAAAATTCTAATCTTAGAGAAACCAAGGATATAGATTTTTGAAACAACCAAAAGTTAAGTTTTCTAGGTTCACGCGAGTCCTACCACGTGCTGAAATTTAAATAACATCTAGGTACAAGTCGTGGCTCTACTCGTGTGTTTTTAGCATGAAAAACAAGTTAACCACAATATCATAAAGAGGATGAATGGTTGAGTTAGGTTCTGAATTTATTTGGTTGTGGTTTCTCGAAAAGAAGCAAACAAACACATAGGAACGTTCATGTAAGGGGTTTAAGCAAAATATTCAACCAAGAATTATGTCTAGAATATTGTTCAACCACTTCTAAGTCTAATGTCCTTGCGTAGTGAAGTTCAAAACTGAATTATTTAAAAAGACTAGAAAAACCTGGAATCGGGTTGACCTCCTGGTAGCTTATTCTTGACTCGACGAAAAGGGTTGCCTCCCGCCAAGCGCTTCGTTTATAGTCCATGGCTAGACTTCTTCACTTGATTACTTCGGATCAACGCTCTTTTCGGGCATTGAAGTCTTGGGTACCCACTTCTGCACCATCTTGGGCACGGGCTTATTTTCTGGCTTAGTCATCTTTTTAGTCTTCATAGGCGGCTTTTGTTCCTTTGTCTTGACGAATGCAACATCCTCCTTGATTTTCTTCACATCCTTCTTCTTCGGCTCTTTCTTTTTCTTAAGGCCTTCCTTCTCCCTTGGTTCTTCCTTAACAACGCGACGATGAGGTGGAACATATTTAACTTCAATCATATTGCATACCTCGAGGCGTGGTCGAAACTTGAAAGAACTTTTCTCGCCATTAATGTCAAAGTTGATCTCCCCCTTGCCAACATCAATAGTAGCTCCCACAGTCTTGAGGAACGGCCTCCCAAAGATGAGTGGTGGCTTCTCCCTCTATCCCATATCGAGTACCATGAAGTCAACGGGGATGAAGTGATGTCCAACCTTCACGGGCACATCTTCGGTGATGCCCAAAGGATAGCGAATGGAGTTATCACCCAACTCCAAGCACATACCCGTAGGCTCCAACGGTAGGTGTAGCTTCTCGAACACATCACTTGACATGACGCTCACACTTGCTCCAAGGTCTCATAATGCCTTCTCAAACTTGAATGAACCAACGGAACATGGAATTGTCGGGCATCCGGGGTCTTTTTGCTTCTCTAGTCCATTTGCAATAGTGGCGCTACATTGCTCGGACATCTTGACATGATCTACCCCGAGTGTTGCTATCTCATATTTATTTGCAAGTATGTCTTTGAAGTCACGAGAATATGTAGGAACTTGAAGGGCATCCAATAACGGCATGTTGATGCTAAGTCTACACACAACCTCCACAAACTTCACAAAGTGGTTACCAAGTTTACCTCGGAAGTAGTGTGGCTTGTGTTGCGGTATCTTCGTATCTTCTCCCGGCATCTCAAACTCGGGCTCTTCGGTAACAATCTCCGTAACTTCCTCTTTAGCAAATTCCTCCGCCTCGACAGATGGTTTAAGCTTCCTTGATCCCGCGGAACGTTCCGGATCTTCAGTTTCCTTTCCCGAACGTGTTTGAATCGCCTTTGCCGTCTCGGGACCTTTAGGTTGTCCCGGAAGCTTCCCTTCATTAGCGGTTAGGCGCCCGGCAAGTTGTCCCACTTACGTCTCGAGCATCTTCATCATGTTGAGCACTTGATGGTTGGAGCTTCCGACCTCCGTCACTTTGCTATCAATATTCTCCAACACCTTGTCTATGGCTCTGAACTTGGTGACGGTGTCCTTGTTGATCTTAGCTTGCTCGTCCATGAAGTCCTTCAATTGTATACGAAGCGGAATCAAATTTGGAATGGATGAGCTTGCATTAAATTGAGGTCTACCTTGCCCATAGCGGAAGTTCGGCAAATCTCCCTTCCTCACGTAGTCGAGCACCTTGGCTTCCTCTGGACAATCCTTGTGGACATGGCCATATTCTCTGCACTCTTCACATGTGGATCTTGCTTCTGCAGCCTTTAAGCTTCAGCCTCTTTCTTCTCTATCTCCATCTTCTCCAACCTCCGCATGAGTGAATAGATCTTGCCTTCAACTATGTTTTCCTTCTCCACTTGCAAGACTCCTTTGACGTTCCCCGTGGGTTGAACCAGAAGTAGACGTCCGGATGACGCCCACGTGTCATTGTCTGCGACCTTCTTGAATAGAGTGAAAGCTTCGGTCGGCGTAAGCTCGATGATAGACCCTCCCACCGATGCATCGATGATTGTCCTTGATACCATGGTGAGTCCTTGGTAGAACTTTTGCACAAGGTCCTCCTTCGGGAACTTGTGATGTGGAACCGCCCGAGTGTACTCATTGCAGCGCTGGAATGCCTCCGAGATAGTCTCCGTAGTATATTGAGCAAAAGTGGCAATCTTATTATGCAAGCTTCGAGTTTTACCTAGCGAGTAGTATTCCTTCGTGAAGGCCCTCATCAACGTATTCCAATTTTGCACCGTCTCCGCCGGTTGAGTGTGGAACCATTGCAAACCTTCCCGCGTAGCGAGAAAGGGAACAACCTCGCCCTCATTTGATCGGTGAAGGGTAAATGTTGCACCATGCAGATTGTTGAGGTCTTGATCTCGAACGGTCTTCCGATCTCCGCGAGGTTCAAGATTGATAGGTCGACGATGTCTGGGGTGCATAGCTCCCCGATCTTGCGTTCTTGCGGAGGTTGTTCACCCATTGGTGGAAGTCGATTCTCCCGATGACTTTGAGGTGGTGGAAGTCGATTCCAACGATCCTTCGTCTTCCGACTTTGAATCTAGAAAATCCAGCTTTTTAGCTTGATGTGCTTCACGTCTCCTTAGCCTATAAAGTTTTTCTGGATCGTTCACAAAATTATCGAGTTTGTTGGAGAGGTAGCCGTCCATCTCCTGTTAGGGTTAGCGATAAACAAAATATACAAAAAACGAAAAAGTAAAAACAAATCTATAAAAACTAAGGTTAGACAAACTAGATTAGATTGATTTTGAGGACGATCAAAAGTTAGTAGATGCAAAAAGAAAAATCAAAAGAAAACTGAAAATTACACAAAAAGCAATAAAAGATCGAATCTTGATCACTTGTTCCTCGGTAACGGCGCCAGAAAAAGGGGCTTGTTGACGGTGTATATTCGTGTTAAAGTTCAAGTAGACTTTCAAGTGGACAAGTCTCCCGTCGTAGTCGAGGGACCCTTCTTCCCTCGATGTCACACCCTGAAATTTCCAATTTCAGGATGTGAATAGAAAGAATAATTAAATAATAATTTTCTCATAAGTTTTTTTTTTAAATCCAACATTTATATTCTTTACAGGGAATATAGTATAGAGAAAACCTTTGTTGTTTTTTGGAAATTGAATAAATGGTTTTGTGTGTTGCATTCATGCCGATGCATCTTGGTGCTTCTTGAGTGCTAAAGGTTTCAAAATTGCGCCTAGGTGTTGTCCAAACCCTTCTGAGAATTTTCCGGACTTTTCTAGAATTTATTCTCATTTTCTGTGAGGTATTTCTATTTATTAGAAGGCTCTAAAATCTTTTTGATGAGCTCCAAATACTTTATTTGGATTGTTCATGCTCCAATCTAGCTCTGGGAATTTTCCTGGAATTTTTGTGATTTTCGGAGTATTTTTCGTGCCTTTAAACAATTTCTAGATTTTTTCGGAATTGTTTTCGCAAAAATAAATTCGAAAAAAAGAAAACCTATCCTTTCGGTTTAGGCCAAGCCCGAAGGCCCGACCCGCTCTGACCCCAGCCCGGTGGCCAGGCCCAGCGAGGTCCATCTGGACAAGCCCGAGGCCGCCGCGGCCGGACGCCGCCGCCGGCCGGCTGTCCTAGGCGCGCACGCCAAGGAAGGCTAGGGTATCGCACCCAATAAAAGGAGAGCACCTCGAGCTACGCGTGCCCTAACCCTACTCCGCCTCGCCGCCTTGTCCCGCGCCGCCGGCCGGTGTGCCACAGCCGCCGATTCGCCGCCCCTGTTCATCTATGTCCAGAGGTAAGGGATGACTCCGCCTTTTTACACCCAGCCCCCTGGAGTATCCTGTAATTTTTGTCTTTTCTTTTGTGTCTAGTAGATCTTGCGTAAAAACCCCCAGATCTTTTAGACCTTCACAACCAGATCCATCCCGAGAGCTTTTATAGATCTAACCCCGAACTTTACCAGTTTCACGAGCACTATTTGTTGTGTCTTAGAAGTTTCCTCTGCTACCCCCTGAGATCTATAGTTATTCACGAATAGGTCCTCCAATCTTGTTTTCTCCATATCTTGCACGTTTTAACTCCGTTTTAATCCATTCAAGTTGTGTTAGGTTCATAATAAAATAAAGCACACATTAGTGGTGTGTTTTCCTCATGTTCGTTTTCTGAAAATAAATTTAATATTAATCTTGATTAATGCCTAGATATGCATGCCCTTTATAAATAAAAGCAATATAGATCTATACCCGTTTTTCATAATCAATATTAATTTGATTAATGATTACTTTACATGCTTTTATAAATAAAATCTAATTAGATCTTTACCTCGTTTTTCGTACACCAAATGTTAATTTATTTAATAATTAATTAACATTTCCAATTAAAAGTTCATTAGGTGTTTACACTGTCTTTTATAATAAATGTTAACTTGCCTAATGTTAACATGCATGTAATTTCTAAATTAAGTTTGATTAGCTCAACACGTCATGTGTCTTTATTCAATTAGTTCTTCTAACCTTTTTCTTAAATAAATTGTTTAACTGATATAATTGACACATGAACTTTTGTGAATAAAATTTGACTAGACCTTTACTTCGGTTTTGCAAATAAAATATAATATTGCATTAATGTCAATGTAGGGTATTTTATTTCCGAAATATCCTTTATATTTGTTTTGTTAATTAAAATAAAACTAGCTCGCCTAGTCTTTTGTGTTCCATGTATGCAAATCGTCAGTTAGACGTTCTCTTTTGTGTTTCTAGCCTTGTGTAAGCTTTAGATCTTTCTAAATCGAGTTCTAGTTTAGATCAAGTTGTTTCTTGCCCTTCTAAGCACGGTTTGTGTGTTTTGGTGATCCAAGTAGATACCTTAGAGTTTTTGTTCTGCATTTCTTTATCAAGTAATCCTACCATGATTATTTCATGTTTCTCTTAGAACCTCGTTCATCAATATCTAGTTCATGTCTATCCTATCTCAGTTAGGTTGTCTCTTTATGAATCAGTTGTGTTCTTGTACCTAATCTATCGTAGCTACCTTTCTTTAGAGTTTACCCTGTTATCTCTTTCTCCTGTCAGATCAGATCACCCTTGGTTAATGTGTCAGTTGTTCATCCGAGTTCTCTTTGTAGACTGGTTCTCCTTAACCTTAGCCTAAGATTTGTGTGTGCGTTATAGTTCACTTCTACCGTTCTCTTTCGTTTCACCTTAACTTGTACGTTAGCATGTGTATCACCTGTTAATTGCTTTAACACTAAAACTGCATGCAAATCTTGACTAATTCTTGTTCCATTCCTTTTATAAATATAAAGTGATTAGGTTCTAATCCGGTTTTCTTTAATCATGATGTAATTGGTTAATCCCTATTCATAGCTAGTTTTTCTAAATAAAAGATGTTAGAGTTAAACATCGGTTTCAGAATAAAGTTAATATGCCTAATGACATCATAAATGCCTTTTCAATATTAAATATGTTTAGTTGAACACGTGACATAAAGTTACTCACCTAGGTATCTTATACTTGTTTTATCTTTCTAAAGTAATTGTTAATTTGACATACTTCTACTCGAATGTTATAAATAAAATATGATTAGGTTTATCGTGATTTCTTTAATTGAATGTAACTTGTTTAATGGTAACATAGAGTATTTTTCTGAAATATTCTTTACATGATTTCTTAATTAAGATATGCCAAGCGTATAGTTTTTTTATGATGATCTCACGATAGATTCGAGCTTAGTTCCATTCTCAGTGTTTCCCTCGTTCATGCGTAACCAATAGAATCGAGCCTATCTCTTAGGTGCGCTCTTTTAAAGCTTTTCTTTTGATTGATGTATTGTTCTTAGTATATGCTTGTTTGTTTGCTTTGTATGCTTGTGCCAATGATTGAGGCGAGTAGAACGAACGTGGTTCGAGAGCATTGAAGAGCATGAAGGTGAAGATATTCTGAGCAACTACTTTGTGGTTAAAGGCAAGTGTGTCCTTAATCTTTTGTCCTAAGAATTACATTTAATCACTCATTGCATTTCTTGCATTAATTTTGATGGGTTCCTATTAAGGATGACTAGCCTCATTGACCATTATCTTGAACCTGGTTTTTAATTGATACTGAAGGTAGATATTGCTTAGTTTGCTCAACTAGGTTGGTAATAATCAACGTGGTTACCTTTTATGCTCTATGTTCCTTTATGTTATTTTAATTGCAAGACCACCTTTTCTATGTTAATCGAAACATGGAGAACCACCCAGGAAAACAGTACAACCACAAGAACTAAATGGGCACTAGTATTGGCTGAATAATTAGGAACTTTAGCTTGGGGTGATCTTACCTGATAAGGACAAGGGATCAACGATACTGTGGGGTATGGACTCGCTCTAGCAGGGGGTTGGATGAGTTCTTTATTCTATGGTGGGGTATGGACCTGCTAGGGGACTTTATACCTTGCTAACTGATTCGGACCTTGTGGGTCACAACTTGTTGGAGAACCTTTGTAAAGGCCATGTAGCGTCCCTATGCAACCACACCTCGGCAGTGTGGTATGGTGCTTGGCCGGCATCACATGGTTGGGTTCAAAGTTCTTCGGGCCTTTTACGCTGCTTGTGGTGAAAGTGTACAACCTCTGCAGAGTGTAAAACTAATCGATTAGCCGTGCTCACGGTCAAGAGCGGCCTGGACCCTCACATGATAACTGAACTTGAAGATGGATTTAAATCGTGCTCTCTGGTTATTCTTGCCATATTCTTATGGTGTATCTTATCTTTATGCTTAATGTGGGTTGTTATAAACTTATACTCTATTAGTAATCAGGTGCTAATAAAATTTGACCAACTAAAAATGCTAAATGCTTATAGCCCAGTCCACCATAAAGCCTTTGCATTCATATTTCCCCCCACACTTGTTGAGTACGATAAGTGCTTACCCTTGCTATAAACAATGTTGTTCAGAAAGAGGAAGCTACTCTGAAGTCTTTTGAAGATGTTGTGGAGTTCTAGGCGTACGCGACCCCCAGTCGACAGCCTGTTATGTTTGGAGCCTTCGTTTCCATGATTAAGCGTAAATCTCTGATAATCTCCCTTTTTCTTACGTGATATTGTTTCTGTTATTCACTTATGTTAACTATATGCATGAAACTTGATCCTGGCATGCATATAGGTTTGCACTTGGTTTTCTTTGGAAAAAACAGGTGTGACACTCGAGTGGTGAACCCAAGGTATCGAATTAGTGGAACAAATGTGTGACGCAAGACTTGATCTAGTAAAGCCAAGAAACTTCTATCTTCAAAAGGTGAACCCTAATGCATCTAATCAAAGAACATCAAAAATAAATCTAATCTACTAAAGACCGGAGGTAGCAAGAGATAGAGGGGGTAGATTAACCGATCTAGAGAGATCGGATCAAGCCTTTTGTTGAAGTTCCAAAGAAAAGAAGAAGTAGCAAATAAAATCTCATTAGAAGCCTCTTTAAACCATGGTTTCCCGTCCGACTCTAAAAATGCCCACCTTTTGGAGCCACCGTTCAGCCACAACGCACCCCTATTCATGCGGGTTAGTCTAGGGAGAGTCCGAGGACAAGTCGAGATCTTTAGGAAGGTCAAGCATGCACCTCTAGCCACCACGGCTACAAGAACACCCTAAGTGATCTATCTCGAGAATAGATCTAAGATAAGCAAAGCCGATCGAAAACGAAGACTTCGGAGAAACACTTGATCGCTAGAAATCGGATTCAACTTGTTACATCAACTAGTACGTGATAAATGAATCAAGATCACCACCGGGATCCTACCTCAATCTTGCTTCTAGCTCAAAGAACTCCGACGTGGTCTTCCTTGCAAGGTTCCCATGTCGGCTAGGGAGACCATAGTCAACTAGCTCGACCCTCTCCTCTTCGAGATGGTGTCCCTCTCTTCTCTGCTCCTCGGCGGCTGGTGATGAATGGATTCATACGTGGCTCTCGACCCCGGGGCTGTATATAGCCCAAATGGCGGCTAGCTCAAAGGGGGAGGTGACGGGGCCCTGGAATGGGTCGGGCCAGCCGGCCTGGGCCGACTGGCCTGGGCCCACCTCCGCCCAGTTGCCTGCCTCCTTCGTGTGGCGTCGGTTCCCGAGTCTTCTAGATCTTCCCCCTTCTACATGTGGGCCCTTGTCATCAGTTTCTCTCCGAGTTGGATGAAGCTCCTTGTCTCGCAAGATTCAGCACTTTTCTGGCTAGGTCCTCGGAGTTTATCATCTTCTCGGGTTAGGTCCCTGGGCTTCTTCGAGTCAAGTTTGCTTCATTGCATGACTTGTACCGGGCTTCAAGGTCTTGTCAATGTGCTTGATGAACTTATCCCGGAAGTCTTGCTTTCAACATCAAAACCCTGCATAAACACTAATCTCCAAAACTGACATGCACGAATGAACTTGTTATATCAAGGGGGTTAGTACCAATGGATAAGATACAAAACTCATGCCAACACCGAAGGTAAACTCATGGCTAGGTTGACGGAATTTCACCATCAACATGTGTCAAGCTAGGAAACTGACATTGTCAAGTGTTGGCAGATGTTGGTGTAGGTCTATCTAGTGGTGCTATGTTTTGGGTTGGAAACTTGTGATGATGTTCAGGCTCGTTACCTAGTGATGTTTACTCTCCCTGGGAGTCCTAGGGGTGATCGTTGTCCTAATATAGATTGAGTCAAGGTAGGTTAGGGCAAGTCAAGGGTCAGTGAACTCCTCTTTTATCCCTATTCTGTGACTTGTTCGGTATTTCCATTGTTGCAATGGAAATGAGGGATGCCCTCAATTCGAAAAAATGTGGCAAGCTAGGAAACACGATCATGTATAAGTATAATAAGAGCGGATGTTCTTGTCTAGAAACAAGAATAGGCCGAACAACACATGAGATCATGATTCATGGAAATGTAAAGTTACTAATTAACATCACGATCTTCATACACATAAGACAAGAAAATAAGACAATGTTCACATACATCACGATGTTCACGAAACCTAAAGATACATAAGACGATGTTCCCACGAGAGGCTAGCAACACCGCCGGACTGACGAGCAGGGGCGGGTACGACAATGCGCCTGAGCTCTGTGTGCCTGGGGGAGATTGATTGCTTCATTGCGTCAGATGGGCAGTAGGATAGAAACGTGAGTGTTTGGGAGGATAACTATGGGTAGAGTGGTTCGAAACTGGCAAGGACGTCGATGGTGGTAGGAATACAATGGCCAGATTCCATGAGAAGTTATGCAAGCTTATGTGAAAAGCTAAGCAACGAGTCTCTAGATCGAGTGGTTATGATTCATCTTCAAGCTTCCATGGGGTGTTGTGGCAAGCTTCCATGAAATTAGGAAACGGGCGCCTCGGCCTGTCGAGGAAGGCTACGACCGGATGGTACTGATAAGAAAAGGTGACTAGACCGGACTAAAATTAGTGGGAAAAATAGAATGACTACGGCCGGATCTTACTATCTGCAAAAGTCAGCAGACCGGACAAAATGGTTCGTTGAATTGTTATTACGAAAACACGATCGCATTATTTGAATGAACATCCATCCAAAGTAGGAAACAGAGTCCATTCTAAAGTGACTAATTAAACATCACAATTTCCACGTACATAAGACAATGTTCCAACGAAATCTAAGGATACTAATTAATATCACTGATAACGTAACATCACAATGTTCACATACATAAGACAATGTTCCAACGAAATCTAAAGATAATAATTAACATCACAGATAACATAACAGTATAGATCTTCCACCGACGTGACTCCCTCACTACATCTACTCCATCCATCCCTCATTCCTGGCCACAACGTAGTGGCGGCTCCACTTCTTCTTGTACTTCTGCCTTAGGGGTGCAGACCTAGCCATCCCAAGGACATGGTCCTTGACCTCATTCAGCTTGCGCCATCGATGCATAAGGTTGGGGTAGACAGGGCACCCGTACGTGCCAAGCACCAAAAGACGCGCAAAGCATCGCCCCGGGGGACCGGAGGGATGTAGCCGCGAAAACAGTCCTTAGACGAGTCTGTGTCATCTTGGGAGTCGGGGTCGGAGTCAAACTAACCAGCATGAAGGGTAATCGTAAACTTCAGCTTCCGAGGCGGCGACCGTGGAGGAGGCTGGATATCTACCAGTAAGACACTAGCTGCTTCTGGCAAAGCGCCAGCGAGATCGCCGGCGGGTCGACGTTGGCGTTGTCGGAGCATAGCGGCAGTGACGGTGGAGGAGACCGGGAATCCACCGGCGAGCCACCACCGGCTCTTGGGAAACCGCCAATGAGCGATGGCGGGTCGACGTTGGCGGTGTCGGAGCGTGGCGGCAGCGTGCCGTGGATGTGGCCCCACAGCGTCTCCGTAAACATGCGAGCGAAGTGCTAGTTGTCACACGGTGGCACCCAGTCACGGGCGCGCGAAAAGGATGTGGCGCCGAAGGATCGGTTGAAGGGCGATGGTGAGAGCCAGCACGATGGGGAGTCGGTGAGCGATAGCCGGCATGACGGGAAACCTGTGGGGGATAGCCGGCGCGACGGGGAGCCTGATCGCTTCATTGCGTCGGCCGGTTAGCATTGAGGCGCGAGTGTTTGGGAAGTGGTAGTGTGGTTCGAGTCGTTTCAGCTTCTTGTAGCTGGAAGGTGGCGGTGGAACCATCTTCCCGTCGCCTCTAGGATCAGCCATTCCTACCGCAAGCCATTGCAGATATGCTCGTAGCAAAAGTCGAGAGTTTTTGCGAAGGCAGTGAAGCCTTTCTCCTGTGAATTACTGATTTATATTAAAGATTCACCTTACACAACCATAAGGAAAGTGTTTCCTGTTAAAATGACAGAACCAAGAAGTGGTGCAGTGGTAAGCAATGTAGTCTTGTTCCTATAGGTCTTTAGTTCGAACCCTTGCAATGGTAAGTTTTTTTTTGCAACATTTTGTGACATAACGAAAATGCTTACATGTGGGACCTCCATTTATGATGACTTGGAATGACAGTAGGAAATAAGCAGTTTCGCAATCGTTACTCAGGAAGGTCCTTCCAACAAAACATCAACAGATCGGACTAGCAAAACATCAACAAAATTAGCTCAGAATGGTGAGAGTGCTCAAAGCAAATCAACATAATAAGATGGCATCTCAAAGCAACTCATCACCACAAAGTTTACACCACCAATGCAAGTAGCAAACATCATAACATGATGAGGTAGAAAGATGTTTCTTAATACATCGGTAGATCGACAATTCTCCCCGCATATAGATTCAAGGTAATATTATGTCTGGCTTCCTGCAGCTGTCCATTCATCTTCTGCAGCTTGGCTTCAAGCATCACTTAAATCGATAAATTCTGAGGGTCGTTCACATGATTTGAAGAAGACATCAATAACAACTTTCATAAGATGGCATGTCATGGTTATTCATCATTCAAAATTGTTCCAATAATCGCAACTACCTATTGTTCAATTCCATTTCCATGAACACTTGGACAAGTTTTGTCTATGTTGGCTTACCCTTCTTCCTCTTTTGAAGCTCAGTGGCAGTATCTTCAAGCATAAATTTTTCAGTATCTCCAAGCTTCATGTTAGCCTTTCTGCATTCTTCTTTCCATGACCTTTCTTCCTCTTTAGCTTTTGCTATCCTACATGTTAGCTTATTCAGAATAGCTTTAGTCCTACCATTTGATTCAAGATCAATCCAAACAAACGCCTGACATTGTTTTCCTTGAGGATGCAAACACCAAATACATATATGTTCATAAAATTGTCCATTTCCAACACTAATATCAAGAGTACAAGTACTAGAAGTCTATTGAAATTTAAATAAGTTATTGTTAACCTAACCACAGGTTCCATACTGGTGCCCAAGGGTGTTGAAGCTTTCCCTAACAAGGATATCATACCCATGTTGGCTCAGTCCACTGATTTCGTTACATCGAAGCCTCCTGATGCTGATCTTATCAATTCATAAAATGATGCAAGCCGAAAACTAATTGAAAATAACACCGATTATCTATAGTCGATCAACTTCTAACACCAATTGCAATGCAAATCTGAGTGTATGATAAAAACTGAATCTATTGTATATGGTCATCAATCCTCTAGATCCCTAAATCTAGAAATCCCCATCCCTAGGTCGATAGGGGAAAATATAGTGCCTCAAACTAGAGGACTGACCTTGTCGTCCTATTTCATGAACTCGTAGCCGGGAGGTGGCACATAAACGCTCTCTCATCGCCACTAGAATCCGCCATTCATACCACGAGTCGTTGCAGATCTGCGCGTAGCAAAAGTTGAGAGTCTTTGCGAACGTAGTGAAGCGTTTCGCCTGCGAATTACTGATTTATATTAAATATTCACCTACGACAACCATAAGGAAAGTATTTCTTGTTAGCATAACACAACCATGAAGTAGTGCAGTGGTAAGGAGTACAACCTTGTTTCTTCAGGTCCCTGGTTCGAACCATGCCATGGCAAATTATTTTTGCAACGTTTCGTGACCTAGCCTCTAGTCTAGCGAAAATGGTTACACGTGGGACCCTAGAACTATTTATGACGACTTGGAACAATCTATTTTCGAAAAAATGCTTACATGTGGGACCCAACTAAATTCTATGACGACTTGGAACACTTTATTTAAAAATAATGCTTACATGTAGGACCAAAGTTGGTTTATGACGCCGCTGACATGGCAAAAAGGCTTACATGTGGGACCCAACTAAAATTTATGACGACTTGGAACACTCTACTTTTAAAAATAATGCTTATATGTGGGACCGATGTTGGTTTATGACGTTTTTGCAGAACTTATGGCGTCACAAAACAGCATGGAACAGTGAATGCCCGCCTACAATACCAACCGTAATGACGAAAATTATTTTGTCACTAAATTTTCTCGGAAGTGACATATTATGACGAGATCAGACAGGAACGTCATAAATCAATGACGCTAAAATGTGGTTGTGTCACTAGTCAACGATTTTCTTGTAGTGGTGGAAGGAGCATTAGTATCAGGGCTTCTTCCCACCTAGTACTAATGTGCCTCTTTTGATATCAGGTCTTCTTTTCATCCGGTACAAATTGATGCCTATGGTATTTGTACTAAACGGTGCCACCAATTGCTACAAATGTGGTGCATTTGTACAGGGCTAGTCCCCACATGGTACAAATGGTCCTCACGGGGGGCGCGTCGTTCGCCTCCCTTCCCACCCGGTACTAATGTGTCTATTAGTACCACGGGGCAAAATACTCCAATATTATAACACCTTTTGAGCCTCAGGATATAAAGCCTGTGCTCTAATAGTGAGTGTAAGCCACACTAGGGCTCCGACATGTTCGGAGATCCATGTTGTACTGGATATGTGTATTCATGATATTATTATATATGATGTTGCTACTCTATTATATGTTATATTGCTTTGTAACATTTGAAATCGAGATTTGCATGTGATAGTCGCTTAACTACCACGGAGGTGCAGAGGCTTGAATTTTTTCAAATGGAAATTTGGGTCGTTTCACTCACTTCCCTACCAGGCCTTGTTCAGTTGCCCCCTTCCCGGCCGGGAATGCGGTCCAACCCACGGGGGACACCCGGCCTGGGATCAATACAGCCCCCCAAAAAAAATGGTCGTTCGTTTAACCCCCTCCCGAGATCCAATACCGGCCCACATCCACCCTCTCTTCACACTTCAGCCCGGAAAGAAAACATCTCCTCTCGAGTCGTGGAACTGACCCCCCAGGCGGCGTCTTCGCGAGGGGAGAGGCAACAGCGAGGGTGAGCGGCGGAGGCGGGGTGGATCATGAGGAGGGGGATGGACGGACGGTGTCTGCGGCGACCCCTCCCGACGGCGACCTTCCCGACGACAACCCCTCCTGGTGAGCCACCCATCCTCACCCTTCACCTCTTCCCTCTCTCTAGGGTTTTTGTTGCCTGCGCATGCCCGGATCTAGGTGTCCAAACCGATATAGTCCAAGTACGCAGATTCTTGATTCTTTGTCTTTGCCTGTACTTGGGGTCTAGTTCTTGTACTTGGGGTCTAGTTGTTGAGGTCGTGCCTTGTGTTGAAGATCTGTATCATGTGATTTCGGCTAAATGTGAAATGATAGCAGCCAGTTTATGTGGTCCAGAAATGCTGAATTACTAGCATGCGCAGCTGTTGTATTCGTCTGTGTAGTGGTAGTACAAATTTCAGTCGCCGTCAGCAATTAGCAATAGGCTACAAAAAAAGCAGTTTGTGGCAACCATGAAGTATTTGCTCATTTGTTTAAGTCCTCTGCACGTTTGTTATTTTGGTGACAAGACAAGTATTTGCTCAGGCCATGTAATTATTCTCTATGATTACAGCTTCTGATCTAAATGCTTGTTTCATTCAGTTAGGTTGCTATTGTGTGTCATTCAGTTTCATTCAGCATTGTTCATGTAGTTTCATTCAGTTTCATTGTCAGATGAAACAACCTTTAGGTTGCTCTGTACTTGTCCGGTGCACACACCCACCCTTCCTAAAGGAAGGTGGGTGCTGTTCAGTTGAGTTAATTTGATTAAATTCAGGGTACCATGTGAATCTGCTTTGGATGGATTAACATAAGTACATGGAGCATTTTATACACTGTCCTGCTTGTGAGATGAGCCACATAACTTACTGCTTGTTGTTGTCCTGGCCATTTATGTCCTCTCTGAATTTTGTTTCATGTGCTTATGAGGATTTTATTTATGATATCTTGATCCTGAAGTACACTGTACAGATTCTAGGTTTAGCTATGGAAATTTTATTAGACAGTTTATTCTTGCTGGAGTTGACGCCTACACTACAAATGTAAATTTAAAGCATGTGTTTGTTGTTGATATAAACTCAATTCAAATGTAGTTGGTGGTTACTGCAAGCATCATATTGTTGTAATTTATAAATTTAGCCACTAAGCTGGCTGCTGAAGAAATAGTGGTTAAATCTGAACATAGCACCATGATAGACAACTTTCACTATTCAGGATCTCTAGTGATGGAATCAGACAGATGTCCCCAGTTCTGCATCGAATGATCAAGCCTATGACATCGCCATTATATCCTATATAATTGATTGATAGATCTGGGCCTCACCCTCAGCGTCTACAACTTCACGTCTTCTACAGACTACAGTTTATGAAGTTATACCCCTGTTGGCTGTTGCATCAGTTTTTTTTTGGCTTGCTGCCCCTTCACATGCATAGATAATGTAGTATGATGCATATATCAGTCTTTTAGGATCCTTGGTTTGCTCCAAGCATTTGGCATTTGGTCGATTCCTGGTTTTCATTTTACTGAAACCACTACAGTAATTTCCTTCCTTTTTGTAGAAGTTACGCTCTTTTACTTAATAGCAATCATGCTACATGTTGTCAGAGCTGACTGTGTGCCGTTTCTTTGCAGTTGTTTCGCAGTTTCCCGAAAGCCTACTGTTTTGGGGCCTGCTTCATGGCGCATGTAGCAAAATTCTTGTCTGAGAGATGGATTATCAGGACACCATGAGCCTATCGTTTTGGACGAACTCTTTTGACTGTGTTGCCCCCCCACCCATCCTATTAGTAATTGTGGTCTTTCTGGACCATAGCGCAACTGCACAACCTCTTGGCATTGTGCAGCACTACACCGGTTGTTGATCAATCTCTTCCATGTGTACGCCCCAATGACGTTTATGGCATCTTACTTGTTGGTAGCCTGTGAGGTGTGTTGTGTGGCTTTGTCTGGAAGTGATATGTATGTTGTGCATCTGTAGCTTTGCTATTTACATTAGAAAATCACCAAACGCTTGCTTGGTTGTCAGATGGATTCTGATGGTTTTAACTGCATCAGCAGTTAAGAATAGCCTACCAGGAGCGTCTGTTGTATTGGTGAGAACAGGGTTCAACCGAATGCATTTTTTCTGGAAGGGATTAAACGTCAAGAGGGATTAAACCCCAACAGGGATTAAGTGGTGGGAAGGGGATTCACCCAACCCCTCCCTGTATTAAATACTCCTGGGGTTTTCACCCCTCCCTGCCGAACAAGGCCTCATATGGTGAAATAAAGAATAATAATGTGTACCGGATGCTAGCTCTTCCAACAATCACTAATAGTTTCACCACATTTTGGTAGTTATTTTGACAGCTAGATGCTATATTCTTCTGAGCAGCCACATAGAAAGATGGAAAGTGCAAAATTAAAATACCTAGCATCACATGCAAAAGCACAAACAAACTAGCACTACACTTCAAGGATGCACTCATACTGTAAGCATCAAAAAGCTCTGAAACTTTAGGGATAACCCCATGACCAAAGGATACACAAATGCTGAAAAATTAACGACTGGTAAAGGAAGCATGCGTATTTTTGGCAAACAAGTCATCGATCCTATAGAAATATATCTGAGTATATCTGGTTGCATGATTCATTACAAAATGTGCACTGATAACATTTTGTGATAGAAAGTGTTTAAATGATGAACTCCAAACAACTCAAAAGTCAACTAATGATGAAGACGTAAGACATAGTGAACGGGTCATCCTAGAAGCAATAACATTTTGTGATAAAAAGTGTTTAAATGATGAACTCCAAACAACTCAAAAGTCAATTAATGACGAAGACAGAAGACATAGTGAACGAATCATCCTAGATGCAATAATAACACATCTTCTACTTGGCTTAACTATGAACACTAATATATATTCAACAAGAAGACCTTCATCCCTCCACATTATTGGGTTCCTGGCCACTCCTTCCTAATCTCAAAGTGGTAACTCATCTCCAAGTAGCACTTGCCATCATCATCAACAAACTAAAAGGGCAAACGATATATTATTAATAATGAGCTATGATCATGAAGCACATGTGATAAAACTTGATAAATATGGATACCTTTAGTTTAGCAGAATAGGAGCCTCTTGCAAAAATACCAGCAGGGGTGGTCTCTTCTTCACCCTCATAAATGTATGGCTCTAGCTGGGGACTGAACGTCCCCAACATCATCTTCTGGTTCTCCACTGCAACAAACAGTGAAAAATATCAACTATTTCAAATTGATAATGGTAGAAAGAATGTGAAGTACCAAACCATACTCAAGTGCCCAATGGTCTTGATCTCTTAACACTCTTTGTTTGTTGTTGTATACTCCCTCCATTTCATAATACTTGTCATTTTGGCTTTTCTAGATACATTCCTTTTGCTATGCACCTATATATCTAGGTGCATAGTAAAAGGAATGTATCTAGAAAAGCCAAAATAACAAGTATTATGAAACGAAGGGAGTAATAAGGAAAGCCCTGATTACCTCAATTTTCAATAGATCACATTATTTTTAAAGTAGAAATAAATTTGTTTTTATTTCCAGTAGTAATATATGTATCACATTAGCAGTATATATTTGATCTTATGCTGATGGTGAAATAATGTGAATCATACAAGGTCATCTAACCATGCATGGGTAATCAGAAAAGGAAGTCTTTAAATGCCAATGAGGGGATCGCAAAATATTGGTAATATAATGGATTAGAAAATCGGATTCAAACATTCATTTTATGTGCTATGTAATATGTCTTTCATTGGTGATTTCGATGAATAAAGTGTCAATAAAGTGCTAGTAATAACAGATCCAATCAAGTTTAGTTTTTTTAGCCAAATAAATCAAGTTTAGTTGAGTACTAGTAATTATATACTATGCACCGAGGAATTTGTGCATGGTGTCGTCCACACCTCTTACTCCAGTCTTCCAGACTGTGTTAGTATACTTGAGGCCCGAAACAATATTGTTCGAGACGTTGAAGGAGAAGCGGAAGCTGTAGGTGCTGCCATCCTTGAGGGCAAATGCGTATCCCTTCTCATCAGGCTGAAATGGGATTGGCAGGACCAGATCCGGCCGACCCGGTGACAAGATGGTTAGGTTCAGGATCTTCACCTCCGGCTCCGTAGTTTCTGCATGGAAAATTAATTTCTCACGTGTTCAAGAATTTGCACAATGGCTAGATATCCATAACCTGAGTACAGGGTTCTAACGAACATGTTACAATTACTACCTCCAAGCTGTTCTGCGTCGACTTGCCCAAGAAGCTGTTCCTTCCACCTCCTCAGACTCTCGTCATCCTATAAAAACAAGTTGAAGATCACAATTTTAGGATTACTGCAAAACAGAAATGAAGAACGCAACGTCATAAAAAAATGTCCATCACTTTATTGAGTCCCAGTGTGAGACCTTATCGAGCTCGAGCTGTTCCTTTAGGGGAACCTGGGGGCCCAGCACCACAATGCCCTTGTTACCGTCTTCATCCTCTTCTTCCTCAATGTCAGTTCCTTTGTGCTTCTCTTCTTCTTTCTCTTTGCCCTTGTTGTCCATGGCCGGATTATGCACGTCCCAATGTGGTCGATGGGGAGGATCGAGGTGAGTGAGTAGACCAATGCCAAAGAACAAGCAGATGAGGAAACAATTCTCAGAGATTGGGAGCGAGCCTGTCAGAAGGATAATTGGTGGGGCGAGGCGGTTTGGAGGGGTGGTGGTAGGGAAGGGAGGAAAAGGTCAGTACAATATTAGAGAGCAGCCCGGGCAGCCGCCGGAGGGGCAGTGGGCAGCAGGTGTATGGATCACCACTCCTTCGTAAGCGCTCTCGACGGGGGCCTGCAAGCCAGTCATAACATCTCATTGCAGGTTCCACCTTGGAATAGTGGTTTCTGTGGTTGCGCACCATTTTCGCTGCCATTATTTGTTACCTTCAGTACCCCTCAAAACAAATGTATGAATGCATGCATACAACATTTACTCCTTCCTTGATTAGAAGATATGACAACTACTCGAGGAAAAAATACATGCATGAACTCTATTTCGGGTAAATATCACGAGGATGTGATATCTACTTGTTCAAATAATAATAACTTTCTCATGACACTTTTTTTTCAAATCCATTTGCATCTGGCAAAAAGCCCGTCCATTCTCCGGCTTGTTATTATGGAGCATGGATGACTATATGCATGGATGATGAGACTACTTTATTTATGCACAATGTTCTTAATAGAAATGATGAGAAGATGACCTGAAGAGGTTGTGATGATACTCCCTCCGTCCGTTCCAAATTATAATTTGTTTAATTTTTTAACTCAAGTTTGACTCCTCTTGTTCATAAATTTTGCGCCATAAACCTATCTGAAATCAACCCCTCGGTGACTAGCTTTCAAGGAGTAAAAGAATGAGAGGAACTGTGGAGTTGGATGTTGACGGCTGTTAAGTCCAACTTTAGCAGTTAATATTCTCATGAATAAATTAAAGAAGAAAAGACATTTCTTTCACACATTTTAGTTAAAAATAATGTGGTTCCACTTGTCATTGGAGATTATTTAGTTGCAGGAAAATAAGCATAAATCAAGTGAGAAAACCACCTTCTATGATCCAAGTGATGGAAGCTCAACGAATCAGAACTCGCCACATGGACATCACATAGATTGAAGGGCCAAAGCTGCCTAAACAAACTCAAAATACTATATACGCCTAGAATCTACCCAAGGGCCCACCTGAGCCACCTGACCAAAGGGGAAGGTCAGTAGGGCTCACAAGGTGTCGGTCGAACTGACCTTGGGGCGCCCATCCTGGCCGTCCATGTGGTGGCTCCCAAATTTGACCTAAGCAGCGGTTCAGGGGTGTACGCGGTACTTTGATGCTCGAAACAAAGTGCCACAATGCCTATAAATAGAGGGGAGGAGGGCTCATTTGAGACACACACAACTTTGATTCACTTCCTTTTTGTTCCTAGGCTATTGGAGTATGTTAGAGTAGTTCTACTTCAGGTTCCAAGTCTACTCAGGGATCTAGGTATGAGTTTTGTATCTTTACTTCTTTGTATGACTTAATCTATTTCAGTTATTTATCTATTTCATATAAAGTAGTGCTTTCATATATAGATGATATGTTCTTGTGTTCTTCCCATGTTCTTGATTTAGAGGCATGTGTTCTTCGTGAACACAACCCTTTGATCTTGTGGTTTCTTAAGTTCTCATGCCTGTTTGTAGGACTTGCCTAGTTTTATCTAGTTAGAGTAAACAAAAGTGTTGCATGGCGTTGATGCTATGGTACTCGGTCAGAGTGGCCAGTTATTTGGTGGCTTCGATCTGGGTCACATTGGCTCGGGACGGTCAGAGTCTATGTTGACGGATAAAAGACGTATCACTCTACGATCCGCAAGCGTACGGACCCCACACCTTTTTCACCACGGGATTCCCAAGGTTCTTGTCAATCCGCGGAGCAAGGGGATTACAAGCGTTCGATCAACAACGACACACTAGCTACTAAAACCCTAACTACTATTATACTAGAAAACACTAAACTACACTAGAGAGAATGATAAACGATCAAGATAGAAGACACTCGCCCACGGGTCTACGATACTAGAGCATGCAATCGCTTAAAGACATGAAAACCAATCTAATCTATCGGGGATGTGACCACAGTTTCGCCCTTTCCCTCCTCTCGTACTGTCACTGCGCGAAGGTATTCATGACTAGACCTTTGATGGACACGGCGTATTGAATGGATCCAAGGAAGCATTGGAGCTCGTACTCCCTCTACGACACGGTTGCAAGCCTTAAGCATTAAAGTATATTCAACACAAGATGATAGATAGATAATCCAACAAAGTGTGATTACATCTCAAGATCGATTACAACCCATGGACGAATGAGAAGATTACCCCATTAAGGTGCTGATCATGGCACCGTTGATCATGGTTTCCCTTCCGCCGGTGTCTTCCTTCTTCTCCACGAGAGGGTGCTTCCTTCGAGGTGGTTGATCTCCCGCCGGAGATCCTCCTCCTCTCTCTCTAGCTTGTGGATGGCCTTCTGGTGCGAATGACTCCTCTCCCCGGTGTTGGCGGCGCGTTGGGGGTTTTAGGGTTGAAGATCCTTCGAGGGCAAGGAAGACGGGACCGAACCGGTGCCGGAACTGGGCTGGGCCGGCCGGCCGGGCCGGCCGTCCCAGGCCCAATTCGGCCCGGTTCGGTCGCCCCTTTTGCTCCGTGGGTCCTCGCGCACTTATGTACTTTGCCCCCTCCACTTGCACGATTTTGATGCTGTTATCCTCGCGTCCAAGATGGGGGCTCTCTTTGCATGAAGTTTGATCTTTTACGCTTCAATCCCCGGGGGTGTTCCTCGTAGCACTTCGGTCCTCGCCACCATTAGAAGTGATTTCAGCGAGCTCATGAACACGAACAAGACTCCATGAATGCTCCTTTGAACTTATTGCGAATCCGTCCTTTATGTCCATGTTTTCCTACATAAACACAACACTTCCAAATGCATGCACAAAGATGAACTTGTTATATGATTAGTGTGCCTAGTGGCGGGTTAGTTCCATAATCAAAACCAAACCAAAGTGTAATGAACATGCTAGGTGCACCAAAATACACCGTCAACATCTCCCCCACACTTAGCTCTTGCTCGTCCTTGAGCAAGTACTCGTAAAAGAATTTCGTCCAAGGTGTGTAATCGTGTACCACTTATCCTTCTTCACAAGTTAGTCAATCCCTTCATCTTTAATACATAAACACAAAGTAATGATAATCAAACATAAACATGGGCGTTTAGAATTTTTACCACGTCAAGATTCACCCCACAACTCAAACCCTTCACTTGAAGTCTTCAATTTCAGCCATGCTTACTCCTTTGCTTCCATCGGAGGGTTTTTATGGTTTTCAAAACAAAAATTCCTGCAACAAGTATTAGACAAAAACCTTTCTCCAAGCTTTCTCAAGTCACTCATATGAAGTGTCTATCCTAACCAAATTTTATAAAACTCTCACCTCCCATTAATCTCTCATATATCATGTAAAAGTGGAGCTATAGGTAGGGCTAGCGCAATCAACACAAGTATTGTCAAACTAAGAACTTCCTCTAATGGTTGTCTACCTTTCAAAGCCAATGATCATGAGAATTAACCATATGTAGGGATATCAAGGATGAGAAGATTTAGAATGGTGGACATGTGCAAGGGCAAAAGAAAATTGTGACTTCAAGGCACCAATGATGTCCTCGTTGTCGGATTGCACATGGTTGGAAATAGAGTAAAAGTTTCGTCTCACAATCAACGTGACATCCTTCCTTACACTTTATTATTTTTTTTTCTTTTCTTTCACTTGATCCATCCCTCTCATATCTTCATTGCTAACTCATCTTTCTCTTTTTCTTTTTCTTCTTTCATTCACATATGATTTTTCTTTCTTTCTTTCTTTTCCATACACATACTTTTTCTCTTTATTTTTCTCTCTCTTGACAACTTTTCAAAGCTTTCAATTCTCTCTTTCCTTGCATGCATACAATCTGAAATTTTTAAATAAATCATGCTAGAGACGAGTCGAAACTTTGAAAATAGGTTGTGTTCAAGGAATACGATGTACAAAAGAGATGTATAGGGTTGGGTATGGAATTCGGCGATATACGTGACTTCCGTTGTGAACGTCACGTTACCGAATATATGACGAGGCTAGCAACAAAAGATAAGCACAAGGACATGATCATTGCTCGAAATTAAAACTCACCAAGAGAGAAGGGTCCTAGCCTAACTCATCGTGCTAATCACACTTATGGTGGAGCGAAAAAAATAAACTTGGCTTTGGATAGGAATTTTTTCTTACTCTCAACTTGGAAAAAGAGGTTTTGCTAACCTTTATTACAAGGGTTTTAAAATAATTTTCAGAACTGAAATCCTCCAATTTTTAGCATCGAACATAGCACAACTAACATGTGAAGCTCAAGATTGAAGTGCGGTATGGGTACTTTAAGTAGTAGCGATTCCACTAAGCACCACGGTAAACGATTTTCAAACCACATACTTGTGTTCATATATCAAGAATCGAAGATTAAACAAACAAGTAAATAAAGATAAACAATACATAAAACACAAAGATATATATAAAGACTCTTTTTATTTGATTTTCTTGACTCAACACTAATTTAAGACACTTGCAAAAATTTTAAAACAGACTCAAAAACTAAAGCCTCATTAAAACACTAAGACTCTCACACGAAGATTAAACTGAACCTAAACTTGAAGTTTAAAAACTAAGGCTAGCGAGCTAGCTCTCCCCCACACTTAAAACATACAACGTCCTCGTCGTATCTTACAAAATCCTAAGGGGAAAACTAGATCTAGTGGTACTTCAAGCAAGTTTTGCACCACTTGCCTCTCATGTTTCCAACCATGCCGAAAAGTTTGCGCACGTTACGGTTAAGGAACTTATAGTCATCTTCAACTATGCGCTCCAAGTCCTCCATACGCTGCTTCATCGCTTCCATGGCTTGGAGACATTCGTCGGCCGACGTGTAGAGATCCGCGATGGATTGACGGCAAACTCGAGAGCACACCGGATGCAATCCGAAGGGGTCGTCGTCGCCATAATCTCCACCGTTGTCACCACCGTCGTCGCCACCTCCATTGTCGTTGCCTTCGCCGCCGTCATTGCCGTCGCCGTTGGGGCCTTCGGGAGTCCTTTCATTGGGCTGCTCATCCCAATCATCATCATCTCTACCGGCGGCCGCCCACGAGCTCGGGCTACGATCGTTGGAGTAGTCGCTATCCCCATAATCCTTAGGCTCCGGCGACACCTCCTTGTAATCTTTACGCTTGATGCCTTGGAGGCATGCCGACCTTCGGACGGGTGTAGGGACCTTCTCTCCTTCGACGGGGTTGCGAGATGCAAGAGCTCCGGTCGGGACACGTCCTCCGCAACGGATACGTGCGGTCCTCTTAACGGGTAGCTTGAGCTCGCATCGCATCGCCTCCTCCATCGATGGCTTCTTGGCTTCTAGCTTCAACTCTAAGCTTTTTGGAGGCTCAATGGCTGCTACAAGGGTGCAACACATTGCTTGAAAGGTTTGATTCTCGAGCTCCCAATTCGGCCAAATAAATAGTCCTGAGAGGAAATCCCTGGGAACCTTATTTTCCTTTTTTACACTTCCCTTAAAATTTTCCGACCAAACAAGGAAGTCAAAAAGGAGCAATTCGGGCGAAATTCGGCGTCATCGGGCGTCGGGCCCTCTCGGGCCGGTCCGCCGGGCCGGCCGGCCCACCCCCGCCTCGGGGGCCGGGCCGGTCCGGTTTTTGCACACCGCCCTATTTTTTCTTCCTTAGCCCATGGGAAAAAGTTGGCCCGGTAAATCTTCGCGAAAAACTCCAGAAAACTAAAAGAAAAATTATTTACAGAAGTTGATGCCTTGTTTTTCGTCCTAGGCGGGACGTTCGGGCTCTTCCTCTATGGTGAAGACGTCAACATGGTGAAGGGGCACAACATCGGGTTCGTAGTAAACCTTAAGCCGCTGTCCATTCACCACAAATTGATCGCCGTTTATATCCATAATGGTTACCGCTCCGTTGGAGAACACCGAATGCACAACATAAGGTCCGTCCCACTTGCTTTGTAATTTCCCCTTTCCGAAGGTTTTAAACCTCGAATTGTAGAGGAGGACCTTATCTCCTTCTTTAAATTCTTTTTTCTTCAATCTTTTATCATACCACCTTTTGATTCTCTCCTTGTATATGCTTGCGTTTTCATATGCTTTCAACCTCAACTCCTCTAGCTCGCTTATTTGAATTCTTCGTTTCACCACCGCGGCATCGAGATCAAGGTTCATCTCTTTAATCGCCCAATAGGCTTTATGTTCCAACTCAACCGGAAGGTGGCAAGCTTTTCCATAGACGAATTGATAAGGGGTCATACCTATCGGTGTTTTAAACGCCGTTCGATAAGCCCATAAAGCTCCGTCTAATTTCTTTGACCAATCCTTGCCTCCCTTCTCTATGGTCTTGTTAAGTATGCTTTTTAATTGCCTATTTGACGTCTCCGCTTGTCCGTTGGTTTGTGGGTGATAGGCCGTGGAGACCCTATGCTCAATTCCCAACTTGGACAAGCACCTTTTGAAGTTCTTCCCGGTGAAATGAGTTCCTCCATCACTTATCAAGATTCTCGGTGTACCGAAACGGGGAAAAATCACGTTCTTGATCATAGTGATGGACTCCTCCGTGGAAGCTTTACGACATGGTATAGCCTCTACCCACTTGGATACATAATCAACCATAACAAGTATATACTCGAATCCAAATGAGTTTTTAAAAGGCCCCATGATGTCTATGCCCCATACATCGAATATGTCGATTTGCAAGTTGTATTTCAAAGGCATAGAATTTCTTTGAGAGATGTTTCCGGTTCTTTGGCATTCGGGGCATGACGCAACATATCTTTTAGTATCTTCATGCATCTCCGGCCAATAGAATCCGCTCGACCATACTTTTGCTTCGGTTCGAAAATGGCTATAGTGTCCACCGTACTCCCGCCGAGTGGCACTTCCTTAGAATCTCAAGCCTCTCTTCTCTTGGCACACATCTTCTCATCACTCCATCATTGCCAAGCTTGAAGAGGTATGGTGCATCCCAAAAATATTTCTTACTTTCAGAGATTATCTTCCTTTGAGTGTTTTTATCTAGATGATCGAGGGGCATCTTTCGAATTGCTCGAATGATGTCGATCATCCAAGTATATTTATCAAGCACTCTATAGAGGTGGTCATCTCTCATCTTATCTTCTATGGGCTCTTTATCATCTTGTCCACGATTCATCCTAGACAAATGATCGGCCACAACATTTTCCACCCCCTTTTTATCACGAATTTCAACATCAAACTCTTGGAGAAGAAGGATCCAACGAATCAAACGTGGTTTAGCTTCCTTCTTAGCCAAGAGATACTTGATGGCTGCGTGATCGGTGTAAACAATGACTTTCGAGTTCACGATGTAAGATCTGAATTTTTCGAAAGCGAATACCACCGCTAGCAACTCTTTTTCCGTAGTGGCGTAATTTAATTGTGCCCCACTAAGAGTTTTGCTAGCGTAGTAAACGGCGTGAACTCGGCCTTCCTTTCTTTGTCCCAAGACCGCGCCTACGGTGTAGTCACTCGCGTCACACATGATCTCGAAAGGTTGGCTCCAATCCGGAGGTTGGATGATGGGAGCACTCACCAACGCATTTTTCAAGGTCCTGAATGCCGCTAGGCACTTCTCATCAAAGTCGAAAGCCACATCCTTTTGAAGAAGGTGCGTTAAGGGCTTAGTGATCTTCGAGAAGTCCTTTATAAATCTTCTATAGAATCCGGCATGGCCTAGAAAGCTCCTTAAGGACTTAACATCCGTAGGAGGTGGGAGTTGCTCAACCGTCTCTACCTTAGCCTTGTCCACTTCAATTCCTCTCTCGGATATAACATGTCCGAGCACTATGCCTTGCTTAACCATGAAGTGGCACTTTTCCCAATTTAAAACCAAATCTACCTCCGCACACCTTGTAAGGACCTTTTCTAAGTTTGCTAAGCAATCCATGAACGTCTTCCCGTAAACGGAAAAATCATCCATAAACACTTCAACAATTTCTTCGATGAATTCCGAGAACACGGCCATCATGCAACGTTGAAAAGAGGCCGGAGCGTTGCATAGGCCGAAGGGCATCCTCCTATAAGCAAACATTCCGTAAGGACACGTAAACGTTGTCTTATGTTGATCTTCCGGGTGAATGGGAATTTGCATGAACCCCGAGTATCCATCGAGAAAGCAAAAATAAGCGTGGTTTGCTAACCTCTCGAGCATCTGGTCTATGAACGGTAAGGGGAAGTGATCTTTCTTCGTCGCTTTGTTAAGCTTACGGTAATTGATACACATCCGCCACCCGGTCACGGTTCTTTGCGGTATCAACTCGTTCTTCTCATTCTTCACCACGGTCAAACCTCCTTTCTTCGGTACACAATGTACCGGGCTCACCCATTCGCTATGCGGAACCGGGTAGATGATTCCGGCATCAAGTAACTTGATAGCCTCTTTCTTTACTACCTCTCGCATGGCATGGGTTAGCCTCCTTTGATGGTCCACTACAGGCTTACATTGGTCTTCCATTGGTATACGATGAGTGCAAAAGGCTGGGCTAATACCTTTGAGATCATTAATTGAATATCCAATCACCTTCCTATGTTTTTTTAATAAAATCAGCAACGCTTCATTTTCTTCGGGGCTCAACTCGTCGCTCACAATGACTGGATAAGTTTTGTCTGGGCCCAAAAATTCATATTTTAATCCCTTGGGCAAAGGTTTAAGGTCTACCTCGGGCACTTGTGGCTCCTTGGGTTTGATTTCTCCTATGTCTTCGAATTGCTCTTCCTCCACACTACCATCATGCGGCTCTAAGCCTTTTGTTGCTTCCTCTAGTTCTTCATCTTATTGATTACTAATTTGATTTTCCATCGCTCTTTGCAACGGGTCTCTAAGGGTTTCAACAAAACAAAGACTATCTATCTCTTCTACTTCTTCATCTTCGGGAGGAAAAGGTGTAAGGTGTTTAGAAGCACGAAGAAAGTTATATGTGTACTTTGTTCCATTAAGGTTCATTGTTACTTTGCCTTCTCCGGCATCTAACACGGCATCTACCAACTTAAGAAAAGGCCTACCTAAGATTATATGATCAGAATTGCTATGGTAAGCATCAATAACAAAGAAATCGGTTGGTATATAGTTTCTAGAGATTTTTACTTTCATGTTGCAAGCAATACCTAGAGGTTTGATAGTTCTACCATCTCCCATAATTAATTTCGTTGATGTTGGAGCTAAGTCTAGGTTGTGGTATTGAACTTTATCGTAAATTTTAGAAGATAGAACACTTACTTGGGCTCCGATGTCGCATAAAGCTTTGCATTGAACTCCGTTGATCTCGCAACTCAAGTGCGGCGTCATCTTCTCTTCTTCTTCGGATCCTATCGAGTAAATTTCAGCGAGGCGAGCGTATGGTGATGCTTCGGGCTTGATCCCCATGATTCTCTTCACCTCGACAATATGTTCCGGATCCACCATGTCATCTCCAAAGAACTTTTCAAAAATCTCACCGGTGGTTTCGAGGTCGTATGAATTTTCAGCTTTCTTCTCCGGTGGGAAATCCACTTCCAATGCTCTTGCCATTCCCTTTTGATTAGGGAACGGTCTTCTCTTGTCGAATACTTCTCTGTAATCAATAGGAACCCAATCCATTGGTTCGAACTCCCTTAGTGGCTTCGCGCTTGACATGCTTCTCTTGTTCGTCTCATTTGGTGCGGCGAAGTCGACGTTTGGTGTAGTTCTTGACTTGATGTGTTCTTGTTCAAGCTTTTCCATGATTGGCTCCTCTTTTGTGACTTCCGGGGTTGCCTCTTTAGAAAAATCAGCAAGCTTCTTCTTCCTTGAATTGAATTCCGGCTCTTCCGCAAGTCTTGTTTCCCAATCTCTTCGCATGGTAGCCGCTTTACTAACTTTTTGTAGAAGTTGGGCGGCTTCCGTGAGTTTTTTCTCCATGAGATCCCCACCTGCACACATTTCGTCGTGTCGCATGCAACTAGGGGTTAGGGAAAAGAAAAATGTATGCAAGAGTACGTCACCGGTGAAGCCGAGTTTTGGTCCTTGTTCGATTAATTCATTAAACCTATCCCAGGCTTGGTCTATCCCTTCCTCTTCTCCTTGCATGAAAGTGATCACTTGCCTCCTTAGATGTTGAACCTTGCTAATTGGAAAGAACTTCTCGCAAAACTTCTTTGTCAACTTGTTCCAATTGCCTTCAACTTCAAAGGACGCAACCGAATACCATGTCTTTGCTTTGCCGGCAAGTGAGTAGGGAAAGAGATTCCATTTGAACCATTCATCGGGAACTCCTTCTTGACGCACCGTGTTGCATATTGTCGTGAAATCCCTTATGTGTCTATATGGGTTCTCCGTAACCATCCCTTCAAATGGGTTTTCCGCCACCATCTTGATGATCTTGGATTTAATTTCATACTTGGTCGCTTCGAGCTTCGAATCCGACTCTTGTACTTTTATGTCTTCACATCGAGGGCTAGCGTAATCCCTGAATGATTTCTCCGGTTCTTCCACGGGTTGATTAACGAACTCCATCTAGACAATAAGATAAAAAACAAAAACAAAAAAAACAAGTGTTTTTCTGGATAATATATGTTAGATATAGCGAATAAAAGATAAACTAAAATATAAAACTAAGTTAGATGCAAATCAAACGATGTAAACTAACTTGCTCCCCGGCAACGGCGCCAGAAAAAAGGGGCTTGTTGACGGATAAAAGACGTATCCCTCTACGATCCGCAAGCGTACGGACCCCACACCTTTTTCACCACGGGATTCCCAAGGTTCTTGTCAATCCGCGGAGCAAGGGGATTACAAGCGTTCGATCAACAACAACACACTAGCTACTAAAACCCTAACTACTATTATACTAGAAAACACTAAACTACACTAGAGAGAATGATAAACGATCAAGATAGAAGACACTCGCCCACGAGTCTACGATACTAGAGCATGCAATCGCTTAAAGACATGAAAACCAATCTAATCTATCAGGGATGTGACCACGGTTTCGCCCTTTCCCTCCTCTCATACTGTCACTACGCGAAGGTATTCATGACTAGACCTTTGATGGACACGGCGTATTGAATGGATCCAAGGAAGCATTGGAGATCGTACTCCCTCTACGGCACGGTTGCAAGCCTTAAGCATTAAAGTATATTCAACACAAGATGATAGATAGATAATCCGACAAAGTGCGATTACATCTCAAGATCGATTACAACCCATGGACGAATGAGAAGATTACCCCATTAAGGTGCTGATCATGGCACCGTTGATCATGGTTTCCCTTCCGCCGGTGTCTTCCTTCTTCTCCACGAGAGGGTGCTTCCTTCGAGGTGGTTGATCTCCCGCCGGAGATCCTCCTCCTCTCTCTCTAGCTTTTGGATGGCCTTCTGGTGCGAATGACTCCTCTCCCCGGTGTTGGCGGCGCGTCGGGGGTTTTAGGGTTGAAGATCCTTCGAGGGCAAGGAAGACGGGACCGAACCGGTGCCGGAACTGGGCTGGGCCGGCCGGCGCTCGGGCCGGCCGGCCCCGTGCCCAATTCGGCCCGGTTCGGTCGCCCCTTTTGCTCCGTGGGTCCTCGCGCACTTATGTACTTTGCCCCCTCCACTTGCACGATTTTGATGCTATTATCCTCGCGTTCAAGATGGGGGCTCTCTTTGCATGAAGTTTGATCTTTTACGCTTCAATCCCCGGGGGTGTTCCTCGTAGCACTTCGGTCCTCGCCACCATTAGAAGTGATTTCAGCGAGCTCATGAACACGAACAAGACTCCATGAATGCTCCTTTGAACTTATTGCGAATTCGTCCTTTATGTCCATGTTTTCCTACATAAACACAACACTTCCAAATGCATGCACAAAGATAAACTTGTTATATGATTAGTGTGCCTAGTGGCGGGTTAGTTCCATAATCAAAACCAAACCAAAGTGTAATGAACATGCTAGGTGCACCAAAATACACCGTCAACAGTCTAGTTAATAATGCAAGCCTGGTGCTTGGAATGCATAACTTCGTTGGATATCATTGTGCCCCATGGTTAGACTAAGGTAGGCTATGATAGTGATAGCTGTTGGACCCTTTGTAACCCTATGTGTTTGGATATTGCTGTAGGAGTGTGTAAAGTCCAGTAACCACGTACTTTTGTGTGGAAGAGGCATGAGGTTAGCTCCATGTTTGCACCTGGGTGTGTAATACATCTGTACATCTCTTGTATCTTCTGACTTTGTATTAGTACATTAGAACCTAGAGCTAACTTCTGTGTCTATCTCCCTATTTAATATGTTCTCCTGAGATGAATCATTATACGTCACACTACCTCATTATCATTATCTTTCTACATACCCTTATGTTTGAGTTGTTGTTTCTTCCTCAACTCATGACTTATATTCATTGCAACAGTATTAGTCTTGTTATCCTACCCACCTTTCTTGATAGGATACCCTTTGGAATACTCTTTTGGGGAAATGTTACAATGGTATATGATGAGTACATACTAGGGCATAATTTGGCCAGCCGCACAATAGTGTAGGCGGCAGCCGTGCATGCGGTTTGGCCAGGCGCACGACAGTTGTAGTCAGGCGGCGATCATGTGAGCCTCATAATCACACCTTACTTAGCTTGAGAGGAGGAAGGCACCTTAAAAGGGAGAGCCACCCTTCACCTTTTTGACTAGTCTTTTGCGGTGATTGGGCCTTTCCCCGAAGGGTGCGCTATAGTACGGTGCTAAGATTGCCGAGGTTCAGGTCGTTGGGCCTAGTGGACTCACATGTCATGATATACTTTGCAATATGTATCGTATTTATGAATTATCTTCACTGAAGAAAGTGGTTTCAACTTTTGAAAAAAAAATCTGTGTTTGGTCAAGCAACGGAAATTCAATCAAACTCATAATTGTGTCAATGAAATCGTTTCCTTCTTTTTTTGTTTGAATATTCACTTGAGACCACTGCAACTTTCTCCTCTTGGCATTCTAGGAGGAGGGCTATTTTTTCCCCAGGGGACCTTGATCTTTCCATCGATTCTTAGGCAAATTCATTTACTTGATATCAGTCGCAGAACAAACTTCTTTTGTCTAAAGCTCAAACCTCTTTCTGCAAATAGCAAACGGAACCTTGTACTCCGTCAGTCTTCCCGCCCTTCCCTTTAAATAGAACTGATTTATTAGGCTTTTTGGCTTTTCAGGTCAGTCCGCTTGGGAGAACAAAATGAAATACGAACAACCCGACACAATATGAGGTGCAGTGGAGATCGTCTATTCGGTCCTCTTTTTTATGAAGTGGGGAAGGGAAGGAAGGAAACATAGCATGTCACAAAAGCAATGCAAGGGGGCTTCGGGTTCTTTTGCTTCCTTCAAAAAAACTCATCTTCGAGCCTCTAAAAATATATACAAATGATAGTAAAATTTAATTATTAGAAAACTTTTATCATACAAAACATTGTTTTCGGTACCATTTTCTGGCCTCTCTGACATCCACGTCATCCCCACCCAACCCACCGACCCCACCCCCACATCGTCTTCAATCGCATCCAACCACGAACCCCACCGCCGCCTGCATTCGTCCTCATCCACTCCGCGCATCACGGATGCCGCCCCACCGCCGCCCCCTCGCCTCACCCACGCCGCCCGTTCCCCTCCCCACCGGCGCCCTCTTGCCTCCCCTCCGCCGAGTCTCCATAAAGGTGCCCCTTCTCTTCTCTCCCAGACCGACTTCTCTCCTCTGCGCCCGCCGTTGTCGATCTCGCTTCATCCCTACCCAAGGTGAGGAGAGGAATCGGTTCCCCTCGCTTTCCCCTCTCTGTTTTGCCCCTCTCCCCGGCCGCCGCTATGCCCGGAGTCGCTGATGGGAGTGCCGCCGGTTGCCTAGACTGACTTCTTTCCTCTTCGCCTACCGCCGTCGATGCTGTGCCCCTCGCTTCCCTCTCCGCTTGCCCCTCTCCCCAACCGCCGCTGTGGCCGGAGTCGGCGGCACGAGGGTCGCCCGTCAACCTTGCCGGCAGGAAGCTCCAGGTCTATCTCTCTCAATTGCACGTTTCATTGATTTTTTGTGGCGTATTGGTTTAATGTTCCTGCTTTCAAATTGAATTTCAGGAGCGGATCATCCTGTCTGCTCATGTTGTTGTTTCATCGTTTGGAGTGGTCTTTTTTTTAACTTCTGAAAAATTTGATGCAGTAGCAGTGCTTTTCTTATGTGATTAGTCATCGAGTTGTTTATGACCTAAGGTGAGGAGTAAACAGCAACAGGAGAAGACAGGATGGAATTGATATTCGTGTGATTAGTAAACACTACTCTTGGGCATATCAAGTACTCCTCTTATGTTTTCTGCTCTCATTTTGGGCATGAACGTTTGATGCGGCCGTATGCGGTATGTCTTCTGTCCTGGACATTGTAGATGAAAGAACATCCTGTCTCCGATTAAATTTCAAGCAAAAAAAAATTGCATTTGTTCACTGCCTTTTCTTACCAAAATGTTCCAGGGTGGAATTTATTTGATATAGAGATTCCGATTTGGCCACCGTATTCTCTCTGCTGGGCCGGTTGATTGGCCTGTTTTCATAGTAAACAGCAACTGATTCCATGTTGTTTACTATATCAGTTCATATTTAGAATAGCTAAACAAAAGTTATCCAATTGTTTATGACCTGTTCTTGCGGCCTTTGTCAATTTGTTAGGTATATGTCAAAGTTCTGAGAATTATTGAATAACATTTGTATCATCATTGTCGTGAAATCGTCATTCCAATATATAGTGTTCCACCGTCCCAAGTAGCCACAATATTAGTTCATAGTTTACCATAAATCTATTTCAAATCCCGCAGCAACGCGCGGGGAATCACCTAGTTTAATAATAAAGCAAGCCACAACCGAAAACACTTGTAGACAGAGAGGCTTTGGTACGCCCCTTTAGTCCCGGTTCAACTTTGGAGCCGGGACTAAAGGGGTTTCATCGACGTGGCCACTAATGCCATGAGTGCTCACCCCCTTTAGTCCGGATTGATAACACCAACCATGACAAAATCCCCCCCCCCCAGTCTAGGTACGTGTTACGGACCGTGACAAAAAGGGGTCTTTAGTCTCGGTTCGTAACACAAACCTAGACTAAAGGGGGTGACCCTTTTGTCACAGTTGGTAACACAAACCTAGACTAAAGGAGGGCATTTTGTCACGGGTCATTACCGACCGGGACTAAAGGGTCTCCCACGAGTTACTATAAGAGGATAGCATCCTCTACTCAATTAGATGTGTTGTATAGATGAGATAGTAAGGAAGCTACACGCGAGGCTGGATGTCACGAGTTCGAATCCCCGCACCCGCGCACGCGTATATTTCGCGTGAAAAATCACATGACTTGGTATTAGCAACCGAGACTAAAGACCCCCCTAATCCCGGTTCCTTCACACGGGACTAAAGGACCCCGTTTTGTCTCCCATCATCATTCTCAGTTGCAATTGAGAGACCTATACCCCTTACCAACCAGAAATGAATGTCCTCTCTCCAGCAGTGAAATATGATATTTGAACATCTTTTTGAAGAAACCGAGCGGTCAAACTTGTGGTAAAAAAGTTAAATGGAACATAATTTGTAGGGAGTACTTGCCTTTGTCGCAAGTTCTTCGTCGCTGAGGGATCCTTTGTAACTAATAACAAACCCAAAATATTCTTTAGTGCACCAAGTTTGCACGTCGTCCTTACTGATCCATACCATGGTAGATCTTGTTATGTTTTCCGTAAGTTAAAAAATTCTTGTTTAGTAGATGCTAAAACTAAATTATTTGCCACATGTATAGTTATGATTAGATTTATGTTAAACATGAAGTAGTCGAGCCATAGCTTAGGATTTTAATATGTACATTACAAATTTACCGGTGATGTTGGGCACACTGATTTTTGTCAAATAGTAGATATCAAAATTATAACTATGGGGGTGTTTGGAGAAGTAGCCAAAAGCTATTTTTGAGAACTCCACTTCAAATAGCTCAATTAGCACCTCTTGGGAGGATAATTTTTTAAAGTGAGTTAGTTGCAAATCTATAACTCCTATATAGGAGCTCCCCACTAGGGAGTTCTCTCAACATGCAAGCATGCCACCTCAACAACCCCAGTAAGACCATGACATCAAGTGGTGGGCCCCATTATTTGAACTAGCTAAAAAATAGTATAACTCAAAAATTTAAAAACCAAATTAAATTATGATGACATCATTAGATTCCTTTTAATAAATGCTTCAAAACAAGATCTCATATGAATATATTTTGATAAAATGACAAATAGGCCCCATCGATGGTAGTTGGTATAGTATACTGAAAAGTAAAAAAAGATTGAAAAAGGAAAAAGAAGAAATAAAAAGAATAGGAGGGTGATAGTAATATTCTAACCCATAGATTTCTCCTACATACTCACGGCAACGTGCAGGGAATTGAGGAATATAAAGAAATAGCAGTGTAGATAGTCTTAGCCGAAACATAACGAACAGATCTTTTTTCATTTGACATCATGAAATATATCCATTTTAATACTAAATAGCTATTAAACACATGAGTAGGCCCGACACCACCCCTACACTACGCTTAAAAAAAGTGTAAGTTATGATTTCTAAAGTTCCTTTTGCATGCTGACAATCCGTGAAAGGGAAATGTTATTGTAAGAGAGATATGTTATTACAAAAGAAATCGTGCAAACTGCAAATAAAGCTAGGTGAATTTTGGTGAAATACCACTGTGACTTTAGTATGTCATCATGCTAACACATGGTAACACCGATTACTCTAGGGTTTAGGGGTGCAACAACGTGCGTGGTGTTCAAGCCCAGATCAAAGAATTACCAACGGCGGCGACGAGGTTTCCGAGGTAGCCGAAATTCTTTCTTATGATCACACACGTGAGGTTGCTGAAATTCTCTCTTACGATCATTGCATTTTTCTTAATTCCCGCAGCAACGCGTGGGTGAGATTCCCCTAGTAGCTCTAAAATTAGCCTAAATATTTGGCTCTTCTTGAGCTATTTGTCAAAAAGGGAAGAGATAAAAATAGCCATGAGATTCAAACTGATTTCACGTTAGTATTTATATTTAGGGTCCGGTTTATAAATCTCACCATTTGATGTTCCATAGACAAGTAGGTAAGAAAGTTGTGTTTGTCTCACAAACACGCTTCCCGGACGATACTCTTTCTGGGACGGGGTAGTACGTAAATTTAAAGGAGAAACCGGAGTGGAGAGAACCTCAGGAGATGCAAGTTTCAGGGCGCCTCCGTCCAGTCCATTCCCCGACCGCGAGTCCCATGTGGGTCCCCGGAGTGACTTCGAACACGTAGGTGCCAAGCAAGATGGAGATGCAAGTGGGTACCCAACGATGTTTTTTGTCAACTGATTAATTACGTTAGCATGCCATTCTAATTCATTTCCCCCTCACAATTAATTACGTGAAATGTCATATTAATTCATTTTTATCAATTTTTTGAGTTGACCCAATAACCCATTATAATCCCAACTTGCATCCCTACAGATGGTCTTGACGTCCAGACTCCACAAAAATATGCAGAACCGAAACAATTGCTAAAAGTATCAATAGAAAAAAAATAAAATGTCCAAAAATAATAAAATTAAACAATAGATCTAGAAAAATCAGACAACAAAAAGTTTAAAAGAAAAAATTGAAAAACAAATATGGAAAAATCTAGAGCAAAATTTGGGCGCAATATTTTATCCAGAAAATAAAAGGTTTTGCAAAAAAAGTTTTGAAAAAAGTATATTCAACAAAATTCTGAAAAAACAAAAATTCAAAAAATTTGAAAAAAATGTAACAATGTTAGAACAAAAAATCCTTAAAAATCCTTGATACTGCTTTTAAAAAAGAAATCCTCGATCCTATAGTCCTCACTGGGATCAATCGTGGTGGTCACTCTCGTTGCCAGTCCCATGGACGGCCGCTTGGCTGACAGGTAAGCTCACCTCGAGAACTGGCACCACCACTACAGGTCCCACCACTCCCAAGGGACTAGAGCCTCATGGGGCCCGACACATCCTCCAAGTGGAGCGTCATTGGTCCGCGAGATGCCATGTCGATCGGGACTGAGCCTTGATGGGGTTGACGCATCCCCCTAAGTGGAGTGTACTTGGGCAGTGACTCGTCGTGTCGACTAGGGCAGTGCCTGGCAAGTCACAGAGACAAGCTCGACCTCTCACTGTTGAAACCCCACAGCTGAGGTACCTACCACTACGCCATCGAGCTCGTCGTTGTGCCACCGAGCCCGCTACTAGCCCCGATCGTGCCACCGGGCTTGATACCGCGATCGCACTAAGGGAAGAGAAGAGAAGGATAAGGGGAGAGAGTAAGAGAAGAAGAAGAAGTGATAAATCATGGGTGGACAAGGTGGGGCCCACCCTGCACTAGTGCTATTTACTGGTGGTGCTCCCGTCAACTGGCTAGAGGCATCTGAGCAGTCGACCTGAAAGGATAAGTTTGGTAACAGGTCTCACTGTTGGGCCAAGCTCGCGAGGTGCAAACAGTCTCGATTTGGTGGCCTAGATGGCCTCCCGAGCCAAGCTGGCGAGGTGCAAAAAGAGCCCACCAACCTGCACCATGTGGAATGCCCCAATCAACCATTCCTCGTGATGCAGGCTCCAGCGAGGTGTCACGGTGACCCCCGTTCTACCTCGAGATGTGGGGATAGGGATAAGGCGGCAGGTGAGGGCCAAAAAAAAGGCGCATGTGGTGGTGTAAGAGATTGGAGGCGAGGCAAGTCAGTACACTAGAGCAGACAGTGGGGTGTTAAGCAGAACAAAACAGATGAGCAATTGGTAGGGCACGAAGGAGCACAAATGGGATAAGGGGGGCACAAAGAGCAGGAGTCAAAAAAGTGGCATCGCCAACACACTGTGTCCACGGTGGAGCGGAGGGGCGGTGGGCCACGATCGTGGAGGGCGGGGTCAGCGGCGACCGTGATGGCGCCGGGAAAGTAGTTGTCGCAGCGGCGCACAGGCCAGGTCCCCATGTGTCGTCTCCAACTCTCCATTGAGGAGGGTGTGGGGATGGGGTCCATGAAGGTGCACCCCATAGAGAGTGGCAGGGGTGGATTTGGCGGTGATAGTGCATAGTTGGGGGTGGGGCATTGGTCGCGACAACCCATTTATGTGACCAATCTCGCTGTAAGTGAAGGCCGGCGGGTGTGAGCAACATGCAGCTGGTAGCTTGAGTCGCGTGTGAGGCAGCGAACATCATGCACAAGTTAGCATTGCAGTGGTGTAGGTGATGAGTGGTAGTTTGCTGTTGTGTAGTGGAGAGGAGTAGGGAGCCATGGTGGTAGAGGAGGCGGGTATGAGTCCACACTGTGCCACGGTGGTGGCTCTGATAGGAGGTGGCGGCATCGGTGGTGGATCTGATGAGAGGCAGTGGCATTGGTGGAGAGGAGCAGGGAGGTGATCTAGGAGAAGTCGACTTAGGGTAAGCCTACTTTGGTCCATGTGCAAGGTAAACATATCAGTTCATGCAACCCAACAAACACCACCTCAGTCTAATTGGTTCAAATCTACCAATCAAGATCACTGCATCCCGTCAACCTGGCCCGTCTGGCTCGGGCCTTGCTCACAGGCTAGGCTGAGACAATCCAACTTATTAACAAACGCACCCAAAGGCCCTCCACCTCTCTCTCCCGTCTGTCCACCCTCTCTTGAATAAACTCCCCTCCACCCCACCTCTTCCTATCTTGGGCAACACCACCGCTGTGTCGCCATCCCTCCTACACTGGCATCACCACCGGTCCGTCAGTCTCCCCCAGCCATCCCTATAAATCTGGCGGAAAAAGATCCCTTACCGAACCTGAAATCCCTAACCCAAACCAAACCCTAACCCTAACCCTAACACGAAATTGGAGGTTGAGAGTTGGTTGTCGCAGGAAAAGCCGAGAAGGTCATGTCGTCGCTGGAGAAGGAGGCCTGCCACTAGGTATCCATCCCCACTCCCAAAATCCGCACCCACTTGAAATAGGGAGGGGTATGACAAGGGTACAATTAATTAATTCAATGCGTGTGTATGCATGTGCGTGTAGAATGGATTTTTCATCTATGTATACACAAAGTTAATTATTCGTTGGATATGGGTGAAATTGAGAAGGGTAAGGAGTTTATAATAATTATTTAGATTTGAGTGTGGACAAAGAGTGGGTTTGCCTATATCCTCCCAGACGAAGGAGGAGGATTAACCCATGTTCACCCCTAGGTATCGAATTGCAACTGGTTACGAGTTCACGAAAGCAGTAGGAGTTTACACTTCATATATACTACCCGTTATACGAAAGTATCAAACTGAGCAATACAATTCTCCAAGCAAATGAAGCTACAAGCACAGACTGACACAACCAAGCAAATGAAGCCTTCATTTTTCCTGATCGGCGTCGTCGATCACTTCCGCCTCTTGTACAAGGAGACACAGACTAGGAAGTACCCAAAGTTGGCCATCGCCGTAACCGCCAGGGCCCAGTACACGTTGTCTAGCCTCCCCTGGTTTATGTCCCCGGGTAGCCACGTGGTGACCTGCCGCACCACGTCCACGAACACTGTGCTAAGGTAGAACCCCAGCACGATCAAGAGCGGCGCCATGGCCGTTGCGGTGCTCCGCAGCTTCTTGGGGAACTCCTGGTAATAGAACGCCATGTTCCCCGGGAAATGCAGGGCCTCCCCGGCGCCTATGATGCCCAGCGGGACAAGCAGCCACAGCACGGACATGGCACGTTGGCACCGCCTGTGCCAGCGGCGCGATGCGCGCGGACCACACCCAGCCTGTAGCGAACATGGCCTCATATGCCATTAGTTTGAGTTTGATTTTGGTGATTCATGACAACATGGTCATTGGGACTAACAATACTGTTTTAGCATGTTTTTGTAGACACTTCTAGGTCCCAAGGATGCAAGAAAACCACATGCCAAAATGAGAAAATAAAGGGTCAAAACTGAGCAAGAAAAGGAAAAGAAAAGACACCGTTGGATGAACCGACGGTATCAATTTAGAAAGTGTTGGTGCAATCGTCGGACGAGTTGGTACTCAGGGTAAAACCCTAGGTACCGTCGGATGAACTGACGGTCCACCTTTTAGTAGCGTCGGACGAGTTGCAGAGGAAGAGCAGCGAGACAGTAGCACCGGATGATCCGACGCCTTGGTCAAGGGGTACCGTCGGTCTATCCAACGCTCAGTTTGAATCAAGACAGAGATGCGCCAAGACGAAGCCTTCAGCACCGGATGATCCGACGCCTTGTTCAAGGGGTAGCGTTGGTCTATCCGACGGTCGCATAGAAGCTAACAGAGGCGACTTAGACGCAAGATCTTCAGCACGGGATGAATCGACGCACCGTCGGTGCATAGCGCCAGAGCAGTTGTGTCAGAGAAGTCATGTGTGGTGGAGGCAACGGCTAGTAGCACCGTATGAACCGACGTCCGGAAAAAGATAGCGTCGGATCATCCGACGGTACTACTTTCAGCAGCTTTTAGCCAACCGCTAGTTTGATGCATTGGGATATTTATATCTCCTCCACCTGCCCATTTCAAGGAGCTGGATTGTGTGGAAGTGCAGAAGAGTTCAAGACACGTTGAAGATCATATCCAATCCATCCAAGTGCTTAATTGCTCATCCTTAGACTTGCATATGCTTTGTGTATGTGCTTAGTGCTAGGCCTAGCTTAGAGCTGAGTGAGTGCAAGGTTTTTCCAACCTTGTGAGGTGATTCTTGAGTGAATCAAGTTGTACAAGGTTCACCGGAAGCCTTGGGCCTAAGTGGCTCACCGGCAATCGTCATCGACCATCCGACTTGGTGTGGAGCGGCGAGGACACTTTGTGCGGGGGACGTGGAGACCCCCTTCCTTGGTGGAGAAGCTCCTTAGTGGAGGCGGCATCAAGGTGACCAAGGGAGCTTGGCAAGTGCCTAAGTGGCTAGCCTTTGTGGCGAGTCAAGTGGTGCTCTTGGGAGAGACTTGGTGACCGGAAGCAATACTCTTGTGTGAGTGCTTCAACGTGGACTAGGGGTGGCTTAGTGCCTACCGATACCACGGGATAAATCGCGTGTCAAGAGTTTGCTTCCTCTCATCCCCTTTACGTTTCCGCATTTACTCTTTTGCAATCTTTGCTTGCCTTTACTTTCCTATAGTAGTATCATGCTAGGAATGGTTATAGGTTGCAAACCTTATTTTGCGATGAGAGTTTCACACTAGAACAACCCTAGTTGCACATCTAGATAGTATGCTCTAGTATATCTTTGTGTAAAATTAGTGAAGCCATAGGTTAAGGTTTTAAGTTGCCTAATTCACCCCCTCCCCCTCTTAGGCTAATGAGCATCCGATTCCTTAGAAGTGGTATCAGAGCCGGGACTCACTTCCTTCACAAGGAAACGCCAATTCGATTGGTAAATTGTGAAAACCGGCTCATTGGAACATTTAGGCTTCACCGCTTAGTGAGTTGCTCTATAGAGGAATGAAAGGGGTGGATACCTTAGGTTTGTCTCCAAATTTCGATGGCACGGGCTACCCTCAGTGGAAGGTTCTCATGGAGGCCTATCTCCAGGCAAAGGACCTTGATGTTTGGAGAGTCACCGATGAGGGCATGAGAAATGGTACTAAGAAGGAAAAGCAATTTGATGTGATTGATAAGAGTATCATTTTGTCCTCACTAGATGTAGGCATTTTCAATAAAGTTTTTACTTGTGAAAATGCTCATGAGCTATGGAAAACCATCAAGGAGCAAAATGAGGGTTCAAAAGAAGTTGATAATGAACGCTACGGTTGTCTCCTTGAGGAATTCAATAGCTTTAAGCAACTTACAAATGAAAATGCCGAATCTATGTACTCACGCCTAAATGTGCTTGTCAACGAGATCAATGCTTTAGGTGTGAAGGACATCACGGACTTGAACATCAACCGCAAGATCCTTGAAAATCTCCGGAAGCTCGAATATGACTTGGTGAAGGGAATCATCTACGAGAAGAAGGTCGAAGATTTGAAGCCATCTCATATCTTCAGCAAGATCATGGCACATGAGCTTCAACTCATGCCTATGTCAAAGAAGGCGCCCCAAGAGAAGCCCCAGGAACCATCCTCTCCAACTACAAGCCATGCTCTCTCAAGCCAACAAGAGAAGATGTTGAGTAGGATGGCTACTCATGGAAGCACAATCGAGGATGATGGTGATGATGGTGACGATGGAGATTCCTCAAGTGATGAAGAAGTTAAATCCATGGTGGCCGAGTACATGAAGAAGATCTTCAAGTATGTGAAGAAAGTCAACATGTACGGCTACAACGTCCACTTTAGAGAAGGGCGTCATCATCAACAAATCAAGTTCACCAAGATTGAGCACAAGCCCAAGAAAAAGGTGGTCAAGAAGAGGAGAGCAAGGCAAAAAGCAACTATCACCGTCCATGAGTGGACAAGTGGTGGAGAATCAAGTTCTTCTAGCTCAAGTGATGAATCAAGAAAGAACTTCACCACCTGCTTCATGCAAGGTCCTTCATCATCACTACACATGTGCCTTATGGCCAAAGGTATGGAAAGCAATGTAAGTGATAATGAATCGATACCACCTCTCTTGATGATCTTGTTGAGCTAGTCCATGAGCAAAAAGGAATTCTTGAGAAACAAGCTAATGAAATTAAAGAACTCAATGCTCGCAATGATCTTAGTGCAACCCTTGCTACAAATTATGAACATTTGTTGTGCAAATTCAAATTGCTTAGCAAGGAGTGTGATGAGCTAAAATTTAAGCTTGAGAGCAATGAGATTAAAACAAGTAATTCCTTTGAGCTTGATGAATCATCTATCCCTTGTGCTATTCCTATCTCCAAGGTAGATGCTTCAACTTCTTGCATTGATTTAATTGATGAATCTTGCTCATCATCTTGCAATGAGAATGTTGCTGTAGAAACATGTGATTGTCTCATAGGAAAGAAAAATGATGAGCTCAAGCAAGAAGTGAAATGGCTCCGAGAGATGTTGGCAAGCTTGATGGGCAAGGGCAAGAACGATGAGGAACAAGTGGACATCTCTCAAGACATGAAGAGCAAAGTCCAACCTTCTCAAGATAACAGTGATCCCATGGTGAAAAAGCTTGAGAAGGGTGCAACCGTGACTTGCTACAAGTGTCATGGAGAAGGGCACAAGTTCTACAAATGCCCTCAATTTGTCAAGAAGATGGACAAGGGCGCAAAGAAGAAGTTGAACCCCACCATCAAGAGCTCCCTCATCTACACCAAGCCCAACCGCAAGAACAAGATCAAGAGCAACACCTACGTCATCAAGAAGAAGGCTAATGGTAAGGTGGTTGCATACAAGGTTGGGAAGATGAAGGAGGAGCAGGGTTGAAACCAACCCATTTGGGTGCCCAAGGAAGTCATCACAAACATGAAGGGGCCTCAAATGGTTTGGGTTCCAAAGGACACTTGAAGGCCTTGAGCGCGGGGACTTGGGAGGCTTGGCACAAAGAAGATGTGAAGATTCAAGCCTATAAGCCAAGCTTGTAAATTGGACATGTGTTGCCCAAGTTCCCCAGTTGAGGTAATGGAAACTAGAACCTATCTCATGTATCATTGTAGCTCCATTGCCTTGTTTAGGTTGTATTTGTTGCAATGTTTACATATGGTAGGTTGCTTGTGTCATGCGCTAACCCATGAGCAACCTACATGGATTAATTAGTGTGTAGGAAATCTACACTTGTTCTTTCATGGTGCATGTTTTCATATATATCTCTTTGCATCATGAGCAAGCTATAGGGTTAGCTTCCCTTTTGTTGTCATAAACAATGTGCATACATTTGGTTGGTGATTCAAACACTAAATGCACACATTTAGGGGGAGCTCATCCTATGGTTTGGTTATGGGACTAACATTATTTCAAGTTTATCTTATGTAGTCCCTTGGTGACGCGTTCCGGTGCGGTGCTTCATTCTAAGAGAATGCTATTTCACTCTCAATGTGATCTAACATCTCTAAAAGAGTGAATATAGCAATATGAGCTTCATGCTATTTAGTCATGTCCTTGCGAGCTTATGTCTTTATATAAGTTCAAAGGCAATGTACTCATACATTCCTAATCCTTGTGGTACCCCAAGTGTCTTTTTTGCAAGATTCTTTCAAGTGGTGTCACCTCTAGTGATATCATTTCAAAGTGGCTCATCTCAATGTGGTGCCAACAAGGTAGAAAGGATAATCCCCCGGAGGTATGCAATGATCAAAAGACTACAAGTGATATCTACAAGTGGTAATGTAACAAGAACCCATTTGTTTTATCTCTTGTCCTTTAAGCTACCTCCTTGCATGATATGCTCTAAGCTTCCTTGTCTTACAAGTTTGTAGTTGTGCACTTGTTTTTCACACCATATTTTTATGCACACACTTAGGGGGAGCTTAGTTTGTACCATGCTAGTCTCATGAGCTTGTGATCCAACTTAGTCATTCTCACATGTGGTATCTTCATTAATATCATACATATGGATCATGATTCATGCGGCTTTCTCTCTTGTATTTAACATTTCTCCTTGAGCTATGTTTGCTAGGACTTGCTAGTTTTCTTGGAGCCCTTTTGCTTTCGACTTTTTGGAGATTTTATTCCAAAGGGGGAGAATGTAAGACCAAAGCAAGCTGGTGGTTTAAGTTTACAAGTGGTTTCAAAGGATATGAGACCAAAGGGGGAGAATGTGAATATAAGATCAAAAAGGGGGAAGTTTGATCTAGGGGGAGTTTGGATGATGGTAAGCATCCAAGCAAGTGTAAGTGGTCCTAATTCTGTCAGTATTTGCAAATTTATGCTTGCTTTGGTTGTGTTGTCATAAATCACCAAAAAGGGGGAGATTGTAGCAAACATGGCCTCATATGCCATTAGTTTGGGTTTGATTTTGGTAATTCATGACAACATGGTCATTGGGACTAACCATATTGTTTTAGCATGTCTTTGTAGACACTTCTAGGTCCCAAGGATGCAAGAAAACCACATGCCAAAATTAGAAAATCAAGGGTCAAAACCGAGCAAGAAAAGGAAAAGATAAGACACCGTCGGATGAACCGACGGTATCAATTTAGCAAGTGTTGGTGCAATCGTCGGACGAGTTGGTACTCAGGGTGAAACCCTAGGTACCGTCAGATGAACCGACGGTCCACCTTTTAGTAGCGTCGGACGAGTTGCAGAGGAAGAGCAGCGAAAATAGTAGCACCGGATGATCCGACGCCTTGGTCAAGGGGTACCGTCGGTCTATCCGACGCTCAGTTTGAATCAAGACAGAGACGCGCCAAGACGAAGCCTTCAGCACCGGATGATCCGACGCCTTGGTCAAGGGGTAGCGTCGGTCTATCCGACGGTCGCGTGGAAGCTAACAGAGGCGACTTGGACGCGGGGTCTTCAGCACCGGATGAACCGACGCACCGTCGGTGCATAGCGTCGGAGCAGTTGTGTTAGAGAAGTCATGTGCGGTGGAGGCAACGGCTAGTAGCACCGGATGAACCGACGCCCGGAAAAAGATAGTGTCGGATCATCCGACGGTACTACTTTCAGCAGCTTTTAGCCAACAGCTAGTTTGATGCCTTGGGCTATTTATACCTGCTCCACCAGCCCATTTGAAGGAGCTGGATTGTGTGGAAGTGCAAATGAGTTCAAGACACATTGAAGATCATATCCAATCCATCCAAGTGCTTAATTGCTCATCCTTAGACTTGCATATGCTTTGTGTATGTGCTTAGTGCTTGGCTTAGCTTAGAGCTGAGTGAGTGCAAGGTTGTGCCAACCTTGTCATGTGATTCTTGAGTGAATCAAGTTGTACAAGGTTCACCGGAAGCCTTGGGCCTAAGTGGCTCACCGGCAATCGTCATCGACCATCCGGCTTGGTGTGGAGCGGCGAGGACACTTTGTACGGGGGACGTGAAGACCCCCTTCCTTGGTGGAGAAGCTCCTTAATGGAGGCGGCATCAAGGTGACCAAGGGAGCTTGGCAAGTGCCTAAGTGGCTAGCCTTTGTGGCGAGTCAAATGGTGCTCTTGTGAGAGACTTGGTGACCGAGAAGCAATACTCTTGTGTGTGTGCTTCAACGTGGACTAGGGGTGGCTTAGTGCCTACCGATACCACGGGATAAATCGAGTTTGCTTCCTCTCATCCCCTTTACGTTTCCGCATTTACTCTTTTGCAATCTTTGCTTGCCTTTACTTTCCTAGAGTAGTATCATGCTAGGAATGTCTATAGGTTGCAAATCTTGTTTTGGGATGGGAGTTTCACACTAGAACAACCCTAGTTGCAAATCTATATAGTATGTTCTAGTATATCTTTGTGTAAAATTAGTGAAGCCATAGGTTAAGGTTTTAAATTGCCTAATTCACCCCCTACCCCTCTTAGGCTAACAAACATCTGATTCCTTACACAGCCGCCGGCGCTCCACCAGCGCCGCGGCCACCATGCCCGCGACGTTCACGATGTGACCAAGCCCGACGCGCTGCAGCGGCGTGGGGAGCGCGCCCGTGGCTCTGCGCCAGAGCGGGAACGCTGCGCGCTCAAGGACCGGGCGTGGCGGCGATGAAGGCGGCGAGCGAGCAGACGGTGATGGACCCGGCCGGGATGTTGAACCTCGGGCCGAGGGACCGGTCCATGGCGAGCGCCTGCAGGATGACCATCCCGATTATCACGCCGATGGAGACGCTGACGAGTATGCCCGCGACCAGAGCGGCAGCACGCCGAGGAGGGATTTGAGGTCCTCCACTTGCTGCACCGTGCACAGTCGCCAGCTGCTAGGACGAGGGCCGCCGCCACCTGCTGCGTGCGGCGTGCCTTCGCTCGCCGTGATCATCGAGGCACGGTTTAGAAATCTGCAACGTCACAGGAGACTCAACAATAATGTGCATCGATGTTCAACTGATTTAAATATATAGATATTTCAATCATCACTTGATGAATGCGAGAATTTGCAACGCACCCTTGCCTCTTAGTCGGAGGCTCGGAGCACCGTCAGTTCCAGAGTCTGCGACGGCGCCATCGCCAACATAGTATTGCACTCGCCCGACGCCGCTGGCAACATTGGCACGAGCCTTGCGCACGGCGGCCACAACAACGCGCGTGAGCTCGGTGTACGGGCTTCCCATGGGAGCGGGCATCCTGTAGTATCGCGCACCGAGCAGCAGCATGAGCAGGCTCGCCACCGATGTGCAGAGGCAGACGCCGAAGCCGATGGTCCAGGAGACTCCGTCCCGGAGGTAGACGATGGCCGTGTCGCCGACGATGAAGGAGCGGTAGAGGAAGACGAAGTACCAGTTGAAGAAGGTGTCCTGGTCGCGGGCGCTGCTGAACTGGTCCGCGCCCAGGGTCGCCACGTTGAACCGCGTCCCACCCGTGCCGATGGAGAGCAGGCACACGGCGGCGTAGAGCACGGTGAGCTGCGCGGGAGTCCCATGCGGGCACGTGGCAGATCGCGGGGCGCAAGGCGGCGGCCGCAGGGATGGCAGCGCCGCGGTGAGCTTGAACAGAACAAATGCCTGGCGGTGATAATGACTGTGTCTCCCCCATCAGTACAGTTAAGTTTTAAACCAATTGTGCCCTGGTTTTTGCAGAGACGGGTGATGGGCAAGCCTGATTGTGGTTTGTGGGGTTGCATAAATATTTAATTTGAGCAATGCATGATTATGCTTAAGGCCCAACCGACTGTGTTGGAGGAATTAAGTCAAGAATGACAGAAAGATGTCTCTTTGCTTGATGCGTAGGTGAATGGATGCAATGTGGAGGTCTAGTCATCTAGAGAGATTAGCAGTGTTTTAACCAAAATTATTATTGTTAAGTGAGAATGGAGCAATATGGACTATCATCCGCTCTTGGTGCTGAAGATAGTGTAAACCAAGAGCGAGGATAGTCCATATTGCTTCACTCAACAAGAAGATGATAAGACAGTGTAAACCAAATCAAAGCCAACATAGGTTACACATGTCAGCTCGGAGTACAAAAGCACTTGACAAAATCTTGGGCTTAGGATGGGATGGTTTAAGGCCAGTCTCAGTGTGTTGACACAAAACGTGCACCCGGCGCCAAACACACAGCAAGCCGAACAAAGCTGGCTTCACACGCGCAAAGAGTAAAAGACGTGCCAGTCAATTTTTCCTGAAAATTAACAAAAGACAAAGCAGTTAAATACCAAAACTTGGAACTTGCCGGGTGGTACCAGACAGTTCCATATTTACGGCTAAGAAGCCAAATGGGATGACACATAGCTATAGAAAGCTATTTGCCAATGAATTACAACCATTCGGGAACTCGCAAAAGGAAAAAGTAATATTGCCGAATGGATGACGTAAGCATGATAGCGATCGGTCTTTGTTTGAACAAGGATGCACAGCACGAAGCCATGACCGATCCCCATGAAGATTAGCATTAGATAAATGAATAAAGTAAAGCACGGACATGATCATGTAATAAACAAGCATGCATAGATCCAAAGCACTAGTCTACCGCATGTCTAGTTACTTTAAAACCCGTCGGGTACGATATCAAGCAAATCTATCCACCGCATGATACAACTTGCATGGGGAACCGTACCACTTTCCACAAATAGATCTATCCACCGCATGATACAATCTAAATATGGAAAGCTAAAAGCATACATCATTTAAAGCATGAATAACGCACGTGTTCTACTCGTGAAGAAACATAACCGAATACGGCTGAACAGCCGATTCGGGGTCCATGAAGAAGGAACAAACATTACCAAGTAAGTAAATCTATCAGATTGATTTGGGATCTAATCCACCGGATGACTAGCTCCAAAGCAACCCAAAAACCTGCATCTACCGCATGATACCCGGCTCTTTCAAGATTTATACAAACATTAGCAAGCTTGAACCCGCAACACGTAACAACCTAGATCGATTCGGTTTCGGCTATCGGAAAGCACAAGATCCACGTGTTAAAACATGAAATCTACTCGAACAAGGATCGTAAAAGAGGTAAAGCCGATCCAAACCCATCTGGATTGGGCAAAGGTGTGTTACATGAATTTAAACATAAAGTAAAACTCAAAGCAACACGGGGTAACTTAATGAATCTATTAGATCTTGCCAAAATCTAATAGAGCCGATAACTAGCTTCAAGCTAGATCTTAGCCTACCGCATGGCTCATGATCTAACAAGAAACACTCTTGAACCAGGCTTGAATCTACCGTATGACACGAAGCATGGTAACAAGACTACTTGCATCAGATCTAAATCCACCGCATGATACTAGACATGATACAAGGTTGCCGGTACTCACGGAGGTCGACGGATCGATGAACCCTCTCGAAGAACTCGACGACACGACAAAAGGACTCTAGGGTTTGGCGTAAGGCCGGTGTGTATTGAAGAATGATTGTCCTGTTACATACATTCAGGGGTCATATTTATACCCTGTCAAGTACAACTTCGAATGGATTCGTTGCCTAACTTATCTCTAAGCTTGATCGCCTATCCATCCATTCGTCCTCCCTGATTGAGCCACGTCACCGTCCAATCCCGCAAAATCAGCTCTACTATTCCTTTGCCGAACTGGAGCAGATAGCCAACCGCAGATCTCTTTGCCGAATATCTCTGAAAAGATCCTTCCTTCCACCAGACGGACTCTTTATCGAAACGGACTCACAAGTCAGACTCCTTACCAAATTTTGGTGTTAACACAGTGGACATATTATGAACACGATTACCTAGAGTGACACATCATCTAAAAACATTTGAAACTATAATAAAACACCTCCCTCTCAATGCATAGTTTCATCTATTGTTGTTTTATAGGTTGCATGCAAGACATAAGTATTGTCTAGGTAACTGTGTAGGGAGGGTTTCATTCTCATGAAACTCATTTTACCTCTCTCTTCATTAATACACCGTCGCATCATCAAAAGTGCTTACATGGCAGCCAATTTAATGTCTATGAAACCCTCACTGATACTGGCCTAATTAAGTCGAAATTAATTAATATGCCTGCTTAGAAGCTAAGCAACTGACGAGGAGTCCTGCTTTAAAAAATGCATTACGGATTTTCCAATCTAATAAACAGCGGATGCAAGTTGGAAAATGTGTGCGACCACCACGAGACTTGCCTCGAGGACTCGAGGTGAAGCGAAGTCACCAGGGCGTAAAGTCCTATGAAAAATATAAATGTTGGTCTGTTGTGCTACCAGGGGGTACATGTAGGCCGAACATGTATGTGCTCGTATTCTAGACACAAAAATATATATATTATATTATCTAGCACATAATATGGTTTCTAAAAAAGTATGTACTTATACTGTTTAAAGTCATCCATATGCTCATATGCATTGAATATGAACAAATTATGTACTCAAACAAGTATTTACTCATACTCTTTTGGTATATGTACAATTGAATATATGTGCGCTACTCTAAATTCAGCTTGTGCTCACTGGTACAGTACATACATGCTCCATATGTGTATTCATACTCTCACAATTAATATGTATACTTGTACTTGGTTTCGGTCATATTGTTATTATACATAACACCGTAAATTGAGGAGAGGAATAAGGGGCCAAAGGGTAAAAAAGAATATTTTTTTATAAATCACATGCATAGTTTTAAATAGCAGGCTATTTGTTAAGATTAATTAGAGATAATTAATTAGTGATCAATAGATAATTATTGTTAATTAGTGGTAGGATTAGTATTAGTCAAAGGGTATCGTACAAGGCAAGAAAACCTCTACCGAAGAGGTATCGTCACCACCAAGTTCCAACTGCTCCTGGCAGTTCCCAGAATATCCACCGAAGGGGCACAGTGTCCTACCGCAGAGGCATGACGTCGTTTCATCTAGCCCCTTGGGCTTGTATATATTTGTAATTACTGTTCAACAATCAAGAAATTCAATCATTCTTTCACATTCACTCGCAACACGTTATCAACACTTTGCCTTCCAACCACCGAGCACAGGCAGAGAGGGAACTCGCTGGCAGAGAGGGAACTCGCCGGAAGATCGTCGGAGACTCACCAGAGTAAGCCTCCACCATGGCTTCGGTTCCTTCTTCACCTTCCATGAACGCGATGGTAGACACCATCACGAACGCGATGGAGAACATGTTCACCAACTGCAATGTCGCTGGCCCTCCACGCTATGTCATCCATACCACCGTCCGTCGGGCTCTCCGTGACATCGACGCCGGTCGCGCCCCCCTGCGTCGCTTCAACGGCGTCCGTACGGTCACCGGAGCCCGACGCTCCTCGCCGCGCCTCATCCAGTACGCCCCGAGCATCCGCCCGAGGCACATCAGCGCCGCCACGTTCGCACGGCGCATTGATGGAGCCCCACCGACTCCAATGCCGCAGCCACCGATGCCGTCGCCGAACGTCTTCTCGCTGCCGACGCCGTCTTCAACCGTACCACCGGCAGTTGCTGCCCACTGGAACGGCAGTGCCGCCGGAGCAAGAGGTTGGCCACCGGGCTTCGCCTACGACCTCGACACCGCCCTTCCTCGCGCATCGACTGCAACTCCTCCTCTGCGCTCCTATGCCAACGTCACCGCTGCCGCCCCTCGCCCAATCAGCTCCGGGCGCCCTTCCTCCTCGGTTGAGGGAAAGGACGCTCCCCTTCACTAATTCGTCGGCGTGGGACCGGCCGGGGCGCGCTCAGCAATCCTCTTCAAGGGGACGGCCGAGGCGCAACCTAGCCGGCGGACCCCCATGGCCTGCTCCCTGAGGCCATGGATTAGCGGAAGCGGGGACAGGAGCGCGAGGACGGCGACCGGCGCGGCCTCCACGGCAAGCGGAGGGCGGCGACCGGCGTGGCATCCACGGCGAGCCGTAGGGCGGCGGTCGGCGCGGACTCCACGGCGAGTCGGAGGACGGTGGCCGGCCGAGCGTGGCGACGGCGAGGCGCTCACTCGGTCGACGGCGGGCGTGGCGGGCGGGGTGCGGCGGCGGCGGCGTGGAGGTTGGGGGCGACTAGGGTGAAACCCTAACCACCGCCCTCTTATAGCGGTGGCCGGCGGGCTGGTCCGGCCGCGCCCCCGCCGCCGGGCTGCAACACTGTTGGGCCGCGGCAAGCGCTGGGCCGGTCGGACCCCCCTCCTTTCTGTTTGTTTTTTCTTTTTTTCCTTTCTTTATTAGTTTCATTTTTTTAGTTCCTAATTTCCTGCATAAGTTTGAATAATTGGTACAATTTAATTTATGCTATCTGTGACTTTGTAATATTATATATTTGTACCTGCATATTATGCCGTAACCATGAATAATATATGTGTGGCTTGTAATTCTTGCTCAAGTTTTTCATTTGTCTCAAACTATTATTCATTTGTGTTGCAATCTTTCATTTTGTGCAACCTAAAATATTACATTTGTAACTTAAATTTTCTGTTTAAAATATATTGCTGTACCCAAACCTTATCCAGCGATATGTTTGTTGCAAATATAATTCTAATAATAGTATATAGATTTGTATATACCTTACAAATCACAAGTTATATCCCATGGACCCCAAATGAATTGTTTTTACTTTCAATTGATTTATGCTATAATTTAGTACTTTATTATCAGTCCTGAACTATATATTAAATCCTATACATATAATGATTACTCGATAATCACCCATATAGGAATATGACTACCACTAGAGAATTTGAGGAACTCACTCTAGATGGAAGTAATTACCCAACTTGGGCCTCTGATATAAAGATTGCACTTGCGGCTAGGAAAATTTCCTCAACTATACAAGAACCTCAACAAGGGGTTGTTGTAACTGATCACCAGAATTATTCTACTTTGGCATTGTTGCGCTTTTGTATTCATAAAGATTTAAAAGTCGAATACGTTATGGTTGAGAATGCCAGGGAATTATGGGTTGCTCTCAAAGAACGTTATGATCAGCAAAAAGAACTTATTTGGCCCGAGGCCAACCACGAATGGAATCATCTGCCCTTACAAGATTTCAAAACCGTGGCTAATTATAATCAAACTGTTCATAGAATCTGCTCTCATTTAAAATTTTGTGAGAAAGAGCCTACTGATGCTGACAAGATAGAGAAGACCCTCTCTACTATGCACCCTTCTGATAGGGTTATTTAGCAACAATATAGGGCTCATGGATATACAGTTTATTCCAAGCTTATACATACATTATCTCAAGCTGAAAAACATGATGAACTTCTTATGAAGAACCATCAAAAACATCATGTTGGATCGGCACCTCTCCCTGAGGTTCATAGTGTACAGAAGAGCAATAGGAATAAACAGAAGTTCCAACGACGAGATCCACGGAACAAGTTTAACAAGCGCAAATTCAACAAAGGCAACAAGCCTCACTTCGATAATAAGAAGAAAGACAATGCAAAACCCAAGAATGACAAAAAGTGTCATCGATGCGGGGATTATTCACATTTTGCTAAGGCTTGCAAGACCCCTAAGCACTTGGTTGCATTATATCAGAAGTCATTAAAAGAGACCAAACCGGCAGAAGAGAAAAGATATGAAACCCATTTCAATATTTTATCTGTGGATAAAGAAGTGGGTTGTTCTCGGGAAGCCCCGATTAAAAGAAACAACACCACCACTAAGGATCTCCCATCCACAGATAATATGCTCATAGACTTTGAATCTGGAGACATATTTGGAGATCTAGAGTAGTTTGGTCCAGATTTAACAATTTGTGTTGTAATAGTAATAGTAGCTATATTATAACAATCTTGTACCCTTTTTGTTTGTATATAAATAAATCATCTATTTATTTTTGTACATTCTTTTATATACAATATTTATATACCCTTGCTCTTTTGTTATATAATCATTGTATATTTATTTCCCTTCTATTACATGACACATAGATGTCGATAACAAACAATCAATCGGAGGAAGAATTATGCCTTGTGGATTCTTGCACCACAAATTCTATACATAGAGAAATTAAATATTTCCAAACCCTTAAGAAAAAGGAAGGAAATATTATGACTATAAATGGTAAAGACACTGTGATAGTTGGTTCTGGACGAGCTACTATTACATTGCCTATGGGTACCCAAATAATGATGGAGAATGCCTTACAGTATCCTAATTCTACCCGTACCCTTCTAAGTTTTAGAGATATCCGTAAGAATGGTCTACATGCAGAAACACATGTAGATAGTAATAAGGAATACCTCTTATTGACCAAACTTACGGGCTATGGCAAACAAATATGTGAAAAATTCTCTTCACTCCAAACTGGATTGTACTATACATTTATTAAAATTGTTCCACATGTTACTTATAAAATAATTTTCCAAGATGTCGATACATTCCGAAATTGGCATGATCGTCTTGGACATCCAGGAATAGGGATGATGAGGAAAATTATAATCAATTCAATAGGTCATGACATGGCAAAAGCTAAATTTCCCCAGAATAAAGATTTTTGTTGCACTGCTTGTGCTACTGGGAAATTAATTGTAAGACCATCCTATCTTAAAATCCGAGCAGAACCACTAAAATTTCTTGAACGAATTCAAGGAGATATTTGTGGTCCGATTCAGCCTTCATCGGGACCATTTAGATATTTTATGGTTTTGATTGACGCATCTACTAGATGGTCTCATGTGTCTTTGTTATCGACTCGTAACCATGCCTTTGCCAAAATTATGGCTCAGGTCATAAAATTAAAGGCGCAATATCCTGAACATAGGATACAATATATTCGTATGGATAATGCTGCAGAATTCTCATCCCGTGCATTTAACGATTATTGTATGGCATTGGGAATTCTAGTTACGCATTCAGTTCCTTATGTCCATACTCAAAATGGATTGGCTGAATCACTGATTAAACGGATCAAGCTTGTAGCAAGACCTTTACTCATGAATTGTCAATTGCCTACGTCGTGTTGGGGTCATGCAGTTCTGCACGCTGCAGACTTAATCCAACTACGACCAACTGCATATCATGACACTTCCCCCTTACATTTAGTACATGGGAATCCTCCTAATATTTCCCATTTGCGTAAATTTGGGTGCGCTATATACGTACCCATCTCACCACCTAAGCGAACATCAATGGGTCCACACAGGAAAATGGGGACCTATATTGGATATTCCTCTCCGTCAATCATAAAGTACTTAGAACCCTTGACAGGGGATCTTTTTACTGCCCGGTTCGCTGATTGCATATTTAATGAGGATCATTTCCCGGCATTAGGGGGAGAATCGTACTGAAATAAATGTCAGGAAATAGAATGGAATGCTGAAGGCATTTCATTTCAAGATCCACGTACTACTGAGACTGAACAACAGGTTCAAAGAATTATTGACTTGCAAAATATTGCGAATAATCTGCCACACGCTTTTACAGATTATAGTGGTGTCATGAACTCTTATCATCCTGCAAGGAATGTGCCTGAAAGAGTGGAGGTACCAAAAAAAACCACTCAACCCTCGATTAATAATAAGAGGGGGATAAGCACTTCTAAGAAGCAAGATAAGTCTGCCAATAAGCAGAAGAAGACAACAAAATCAAATACAAATTTGTTTAATGGACACCCGAAGGACATTGTATGTCTTGTGGATAGTTATAATCCACACTCTAGCTCAGTTATGCGCATAAACACTGGAGCTAATACATTGGAACTTCTTGGATCCATCATTGAGGGAAATAATGATGAATCTTTAAGGATTGAAGAAATCGCTATCAATTTTGTTGAGACTGGAGAACCTTATGGTCGTAAGTCCATAGTAGTCGACTCTTATTTCTCTGAAGAAATTGAAAATGTCTTTCACACTGATTTGGATCCCAAGTCTATGGCTGAGTGTAAAAAGCGCTCGGACTGGGATAAGTGGAAAGAAGCAATTGAAGTAGAGATTGCCTCGGTAAATAAAAGAAAGGTATTTTCGGCTGTTAGGCCAACACCTCCCGGTATCCTACCTGTGGGATATAAATGGGTTTTTTGTTCGTAAGAGAAACGAAAACAACGAAGTGGTGAGGTATAAAGCGAGGCTAGTGGCACAAGGTTTTACGCAAAGACCTGGCGTTGATTTCAACAAAACATACTCTCCGGTCATGAATGGAATAACATTCCGATATTTAATCTCATTGGCAGTACAAAACCATCTATCTATGCAGTTGATGGACGTAGTGACAGCATATTTATACGGGTCACTAGATTCTGATATATACATGAAGGTTCCTGATGGAATTTGTATACCAGATAATAAGGCAAATCGTAACATGTATTGCATCAAGTTGCAGAAGTCATTATATGGCTTAAAACAGTCAGGCCGAATGTGGTACAATCTGTTAAGTGAATTCCTTAGGTTGAAGGGATACACAAACAATGATGACTGTCCTTGCGTCTTCATTAAACGGTCCTCGACATGATTTTGTATCATATCGGTATATGTCGATGATCTTAATATCATTGGCAACGAAACCGATATTAATGAAGCTCGTCATCATTTAAAGACGGAATTTGAGATGAAGGACTTGGGTAAAACGAAGTATTACTTAGGTTTACAACTTGAGCATTTACCCAATGGTATATTCGTATACCAATCTGCCTATATTGATAAAATATTGAAGAAATTCAATATGGACAAGGCATATCCTATAAAGACTCCCATGGTAGTAAGATCCTTAGATATTGAGAAGGATCCTTTTAGACCATGGGGAAAAGATGAACAGGTATTAGGACCACAAGTCCCATACCTAAGTGCGATTGGAGCACTTATGTATCTTGCTAACAATACCCAGCCGGATATTGAATTTGCAGTAAATTTATTAGCAAGACATAGTGCTGCACCTACCAAACGTCATTGGGTAGGAGTTAAATCTATTTTCAGATACCTCAATGGCACTAGAGATCTTGGATTATTCTATAGTAGAAGTCAAAATCCTAATCTTATAGGATATACAGATGCTGGTTATTTATCAGATCCCCATAATGGCAGATCGCAAACAGGCTTTGTATTCATGCAAGGTAGCACAGCAATATCTTGGAAGTCTACAAAGCAGACTTTAGTATCTACATCAACCAATCATTCTAAAATGATAGCATTATACGAGGCATCACGCGAATGCGTATGGCTCCACAGAATGATAAACCACATAATAGAATCTTGTGGTATTGGAACGGTTGATACACCGACAATTATCTTTGAAGATAATTCAGCATGTGTTACTCAAATGGAGTCAGGTTATATAAAGAGTAATATGACTAATCATATTATCCCTAAACTATTCTACCCCCATGAACTCCAAAAGAATGGAGAAATAGAAATCTTGCAAACTAAGTCTTGTGATAATTTAGCTGATCTATTTACAAAGTCGGTACCATATTCATCATTTGTTAAATACGTTAAAGGAATTGGTATGAGAAGACTTGGAGATTTGCAAAAATCAGGGGGAGAATCTCATTAAGATATAACCTACATAAGCATCACATTACACTCTTTTCTTTATATGAGTTTTACTCTTAAAGAGCTTTCTCACATAAAGTTTTTAATGAGATAATGTTAACACATGGTAATTGTCATATTATCTATTTTTTCTCACAGAGGTTTTTCAAGGATAATATATGACATATTGATCTTTGATCAAAGTGTCTTTAGACTAAGTCTTTAATATTACATAAAGGGTCTATAGACATTGTGAATTATATATATTTTGGGATTTTCTCCTTATTTTTCCCACTAGGTTTTTAGGAGTTTTACGAGATATATCGATATACCTTAGTTTTTTCCACAGGGTTTTCCAAAGCTTTCAAGAATACGATTGACAATCCAATATCAAAGATTCTAGAAGATTAAACGGTGCCTTCGCAAGATCTATTGATCAAGGGGGAGTGTTAAGATTAATTAGAGATAATTAATTACTGATCAATAGATAATTATAGTTAATTAGCGGTAGGATTAGTATTAGTCAAAGGGTATCGTACAAGGCAAGAAAACCTCTACCGAAGAGGTATAGTCACCACCAAGTTCCAACTGCTCCTGGCAGTTCCCAGAAAATCCACCGAAGGGGCACAATGTCCTACCGCAGAGGCACGACGTCTTTTCATCTAGCCCCTTGGGCTTGTATATATTTTAATTACTGTTCAACAATCAAGAAATTCAATCATTCTTTCACATTCACTCGCAACACTATTAACTCGCTATGGGAAAATGAAGCTTTGTCGTGGGTTCTGTTCTTTGTCGTGTGCACTTTTTCGGGCGCACGGCAAAAAAAAACGCCCAGTAAAAAAATTGTATGATGTGTGTTTTTATTTTGGCGTGCGGCAAACAAATAGTTTGTCGTGCGTTTTTTCCTTGGCACGCGGCAAACATTTTTCCCACCGGCCGTTACCCCCGTTAACATGTTCATTGCATTTGTCGTGCGCCGTAGGAAAATGCACGGCTCCACTTCAAGAACATTATTTTTTACTCTATACTTCAAATTTATACATGTCTTGATAAATTTACTATTTTTAACAATTATGTGTCCCTTAAAGAATTTTTGCCTTATACGTCAAATTTGAACTGCAAGTGCATTAAGTAATGGAGTAAAATTTGTAAAAAAATGATAGTCATGTAATTGAATAATTTTTAAGACCTTATCCATGAAATTAGATGAAATTTTGAACATTTTGTTCGCGATTCAAGAAAATCCACATGCGGTTGCAATGTTTTAAAATTGTATAAAATGCAAACAAAGTCTAAAAATCATAAGATTTGTTAAGAGCTCATGATTAGCTATGTGAAGCTTGTGATAAATCATATAGAGTGTTTTGCGAAAGTCGTTATGGATGGTGTTCAGAAACTGAAACATCTCATAAGAAGTTTGAGAGTGTTGAAAGCCACTTGATTAGGTTTGTAGCCTTAGTAAAGATCAAATTGGATATTGACTTCGAAATTTTTTTCTCTAGTGAACATACAACATAGAGTAAAGATGAAATTGGATATTGACTTTGAATTTTTTTCGCATCTATTTGATAATTTTAGTACATTAACTCTAATTATGAGATTTAAATAGACATAAATTAATTTTGAGCCATAACTACATGACAAAATAGAATAAAGTGTTGTAAACGATGCCCATGTTATTGAGTCAAGTGTATGACTTTATCTGGGAATTAAATAAAATTGAAATAATATTATCACAAAAATGTGCATTTTAATTGTATACTGAAAAATAGCTTTGTCGTGCGCCATGGGTACCGGCGCACGGCAAACAGACCTATTTGTCGTGCGCCCTCCTCCACCGCGCAAGGCAAAGGCCCAAAGTCGGCCCATCTATCCACGACCCAAAAAAAACCCCACCGACCTATTTAACCCGCCCCATCCCAAACCATACGGCCACCTCCTCCCTCCCTCACCCCTAGTCCCGCTGCCACCCCAACCCTCCCTCACCACCCCAGATCCCGTCGCTATCCCCTCCCTCCCTCACCGCCCCAGATCCCGCCACCACTGGCCACCCTCTCCCTTCCTCAGCCAGCCCCTAAACCCACCGCCACTGGCCACCCTCTACCTCCCTTAGCCCGCCCCCAGATGGAGGAGCGCGTGGAGCCACGAATGGATCCCACCGGCCACCGCCGCCCTCTCCTTCCCACCGGTTGCCTCCATGGCGGCGTGCTCCTCCACGACCGCGCCCTCCTCCACGGCGGCGCGCTCCCTATGGTGCCCTCCTCCATGGCGCGCGGCGGCGGCGTTCCGAGCTCCTGGATGCGGCAGATCCTTCCCCCACAACGCGGTGCCCCTCTCCCACTTCATGCTCCACCGCCTCCCTCTCCGACGGGATCTCGAGCAGGGGAGGGTCCGGATTCGGTAGGCGTCCCTCTCCCCTCCTCCACCAGTCGAGCGACGGCGTGGATCCGGTGCGGTGGGAGTCCAGCGCGGTGGATGCGCAGTGCGGTGGAGTACCGGTGCGGTGGGGCCTCGGCGCGGTGGAGGCCCGCGGCGTCCTCAGTATACGTAGCGCGTCTCCGGCACGGTGGTGGCCGACTCCGACGCGGTGCTAGCTAGACGGCGGGCCCCGCTCTGTGTTATTTTTTTCTTTTTTTGTTTTGTTTGTCGTGTGCCTCACCTCAAAGCGCACGACGAAGAACGTTCCAAGCCGCCTCCAAGGCGTCTCCAAGAGGCGCCGTCAGTTAGCTTTTCTTTGTCGTGCGCTGCCCGTGGCGCATGACAAAGATTTTTAACCTTGCGTTTTTTAGGAAGGCACGCGACAAAGGAACTTTACTGTGCAAAAATCTATCGTGTGCCCTTTGCCATGCGCCCCGATAGAAAACGCACGGCAAAGGCTTTATCGTGCATTTTCTAGCCTTTGTTGTGCGCCCGTGACGCACGGCGAAGCTCTGTTTTCCTGTAGTGACTGGCTCGTTCTTTGTAAAAAAAATAGGCTAGCTATTGTTAATCGTTTACTATGGCCGCTAAAAACATTTTAGCTCTACTAAACACCGCTATTTGGCTTACCGGCGAAACCTATTTAGCATCGCTAATCCTATTTTCTACAGTTTGGGTCGATGACGCTTTATTTTTTCCACACTAGAGCCCCAAAAGCTCATTAGTTGCTAAAAACAATGATAATGGTGCAAAATCATAGTTGTAATCTTTAATTTTGAATTGAAGTGCTAGATGTGAAGACATGTTCTCATATAGTCGTGGATAGGGTTGAAAACGGACATTTTCTATCCCGTTCCGTTCCGACCGTTTTTCTACATTATGCTTTTTGTTCCCGTTTTTACCGAATTATGAAAAGTTGTCAGATTCAATTAATTTTAATGTCATTTTTCATTATTTTGTAGTAGTTTACTTTCATAAATGTAGAAAAATCTCCTTCTGTTCCGACCGTTTTCTACATTTATGATCCCGTGTTCAACCTTTTTCGACCGTTTTCATCCCTAGTCGTGGACATGCATAGTATACATAAAATTTCCTTACATCTATGTGTTCTATGCATGATTAATTGAAATTTTTCATATTTATATAAGACCGCTAAATGAAAAAGCTTCCATTATATCCCGCTATAGCTTTATATAGCTTTTGAAAGAAGCTGATGCTGATTGATTTAGCCCTCTATTTAAAACATTGACCTCATGCCAAAATGGAGCCCCCCGTCAGCTGATTAAACCAAAAAAAAAATGAAAGTTGAGAAACTAGATTAACTGATTTCAAATTAGGAAAGAACTTAAACCCTCGCAGCAAAGTCGAGGAACAAAAATGTCCATCTTGCATATAAATGCATTGAAAGACTCAGGGTTGAGCCAATTATTGTAACACTTTAGGTTAAACTTGTCATTTAATAAACTACTAAATTTATCAAACCTTTATTGTTTGTACCAAATAAAAAATGAATTCAGACGTCCTCAAGCCCTTCATTTTTTCATAAACTCAAAGGATCATCAACGCAAAGTTACATTAACTTGACAATTGGCATCAACATTTTAGATTTATTTTACTAAAATATTTTAGCAGTGTTAGAATTTTAACATAGTTCCGTATTTATATTATACTTTTAAATCCTTAAGAAAAAGAAAATAAGAAACTATGTTTGACTTACCATCTTGAGCTTTAAGCAAGGCACGCATACAAAGGCATAATGGGTATCCAACATTATCCACAGTTGATTTTCAAATTAGCTATCTAGATTATATAACTGAATATTTGGTATCTGAGTCATGCTGCTCTTCGTCTTGTAATATAATGGAGTCCAAACATTTGACAAAACAAAATGATTATTTTGTATCCAGTATGTCATGTACGATTTCTGAAAATCTGAAAAATGATTTGGAATAAATATTCAACCCCTTTCGGTTGATAGGACAGTTGGAAAGTACCGCAACATGTGCCCCCTTAGAGGCATACACTACTTCTACCACCTTTTTACATCCTTGCAAATGTATGAAGTGCTACCACCGGTTACAACATGATAGAAAAGTTGCTAACCTACTAGGCCAACTCAAATCATACTTTTGGTACTTCTTTGTTACAAGGATTGTAATCTAATATATTACATATCTTATATTGAACCAAGAAAAAGAATACCTGAAAATAAAAAAAAAATAGCTGTAGAGTAGCTGGGGTCAAACCGAAAACATGTCTAGTTATTGAACAACTACCAATGGCTATTGATCTATGATTTGGGGCTGTATCATGTCTGAATGCATACTCCTTAAACTCTACTGTACGTAATTGGTGCATATATTCAAGTGTTGAGCAGTGTTCTATTTCTTTTGATGTAATTTTTTTTGCTCACTGACATGCTAAATTGAAGGACCATATTATTGTGCGAAACAAGCATCGCCCAGTAGTCCTTAAAGTGTGGTTGAATCAAATGTCCAATTCTCATGTGTCATTTAACGATCAATAGTGATTGTAATCCTGTTTGTTAAGTAATAAAGCAAAGTTTTTGGTTAGAAAACAAAACTAAAGTCCCAAGATGAATTTAGTGATGATTTATTGAACACAGGCTGAAAAGATAGACAAGTGAAGTACTGACACTTCCAATTAATTGTAACTTGCAACAAAGTTACTTTGTGAAGCGACAACAAATCAGTATATTTTCTGTTCGACTTCAATGTTGTTACAATATTTCTGCTTCAATGCATAATAGTTTTCTCTCACAACAAATCAGCACCGTAGACTTATTTGAAAATGGAAGGTGGAAAACTTATAGTTGGGATCGGAGCTGTCAGTATCATAGCATGAATGCACCATTGGCCTGGATGCTCATTTATTTAAGGAGAGACCCCGACGTGTTAATTATTGGCTAAGGTGTCATATTAATAATTATGTTGTGTAGAATAATTCTAACCCCTCGAAGTTTTGAAAGTGAAAATGAGCAAGGAAACATAGGAATGTCAGACAAGCACAAAAGAAACTGTTTGGTGGATTAGAAATATTGAGAAAACTGATATCCAGATGGACCAAAGTATTTTGTTGCACCTTACTATACCAAAACATCATTTAATTAATTGTATAACGGAACTAAAACGAAAATGCCTCTTTTTCTAGTGCTTGGAGCCTGAGTTATCCGAACAAGAGGTTATTCCTCTTTTTCTGAGTTGTTGAATTTACTTTTACAAAGAAGCCAATCATAATGAGCATTTGTGCCAATATCAGTGCACACCAAGAATTCCCCCATGTGCATGGTTGATAAAGTTCTACTTTATTATCATATAGTCCTGCTTTAATTTAGCACTGGGCACACCTCCAATCAGAATGGAAAGAGACATTGCAATATCACCAATAAACGATGGCAACACATCTAAAGGCCAGTGATCTATCAAATCAAACCGAGAATTTGAAGTAGACATTTCTATAGGCAGTGATCTAGGCAGTTGCGTGGGATTCACTATGAGCGAAGTGTGTATACTCTGTATAGTAGCTGTTGCATCTAGTAAATCGTGCAGATCGATGCAGGAAGAAATGTATGAACCACGCATACCAGGACGTTGATAGCGGTGGCGGCGAGGATGACAGGGAATGTTAACACCTCAGCTGCTGGGCCTCCTAGGAGTGACAGATCTTCTCGGCCCAACAGTCGAGTCATGGGCCCGGAGTGGGCGTACTGGGTTGTCGAGTGCCGGGCTCAGCCCATGTAACCTGCTGGCTGTGTCGTATGCGTGTGCGTGTTGCCTGTGGCTATATGTACTGAGTAGAAGGGAGTGGAGGATTAACTTGCATGAACACAACTTTTTGCGATGAAAGCTTTCCTCTGCCCTTCTACTCTGCTGATCCTCTTCTGATTTCTCGATTCTCCTACTCGTTCCTCTGCTGATTGCTAACATTTGGTATCAGATTCACCGGTTGCTGGGGGTTCTACTCTCAGTTCGAGTTTATTCTGTCAATCGTGTGGTGTTGGGCGGTGATCGCGATTCGTCGTGGCCGTCCTGCGTCACCGCATCTCGATTTGCAGAATTACTCCTCGCTTCGTGTTGATCCTGCTTTCCATCGATTGAGTAAGAAACGGATCTAGTCGGGTGTGAGCTATTGCTTGATTTCCATCAGAAATCGCAGTAGTGTCCCATAATTCCAATCCACCGTATCTCGATCTGGGAGCACCTCCCTACCCTGTATCCATTCCCTCCTCATCCCCATTACACCCGCCTTCAATGCCGCTTGGGAGCCATGAATCCCGAGACTAAGATGGTGCTCGATGCGCTCTCCAAGCGTTTTGATGATTTGGAGGCTCGTTAGGAACAGAGTTTTACAGAGGCTGGTGAGAAGTTGGAGAAGGAGTTTGCTGAGGCCGAAGAGAAGTGGGAGGTCCGTTTCTCTCAGTGCGATGACAAGTGGGAACGCCAGTTCGCAGATCTCACGGTCGCGCAAGATGCGGGCATGGAGAAGCTGGAGCGCGTGACGGCGGCTCTTGATGAATGGAAACCGGAGGTCGAGGGGACCATGGACGACATACGGATCGAGGTCGGCAAACTCTCCAAGCACCGGGAGCGTGCGGTGCGTGCACGTTCCCCTCCACTGTTGCCGACCGTGCCGCCCCCAACTCTGCCGCCGTCAACACCGCGACAGCTGCTGCTCACCTCGTCGGCGCAAGTGCTGCCTCAGCCGACAGAGATCCCAAACAGCATCACTTGGAGGATCTCCTCGGGTCGGCGTCCGGGCGCCCGCCTGCTTCGGACCAAGCCGATCGGCCCCATGGGCACTACTTCGACAACTTCAACAGGGAGGATGGCTATGGGTTAGTCACAACCCTAGTGCATCCCCGGGTCAAGGTGCGTGTCGTTTGCCTACTCCTCCTCCAAAATTGGGTGCTCCTCAGTTGCCTCGTACTGAAATTCCTTTGCATAGTTCCAGTAACCAATGGAGATCTGTGAATTCTGGTTCTTCTTCTATGGGTAGATTGCCTAAATTGAATTTCCCTGTTTTTGATGGTGATAACCCTAAACTCTGGTTAAGTAGAGCCATGGATTACTTTGATCTATATGAAGTGGAGCATCACCGTTGGATAATTGTAGCTTCTATGCATTTTGTTGCCCCTGCCTCCAGGTGGTTGCAATCTGTGCAGCACAAACTTAAGTCCTGCTCTTGGAAAACCTTTGCTGATATGGTGCTTGATCGCTTTGGGCGTGATCAGCATGAATTGCTAATTCGTCAACTTTTTCACATTAAGCAGTCTTCCTCAGTAGCTGATTATGTGGATAGGTTTTGCTGAACTAGTGGATCAATTAGCATCTTATGAAAACAACCCTGATCCTCTCCACTTTACTATGAGATTTATTGATGGTCTTATGGAGGATTTGCGTGCTCCTGTACTCATTCAGCGTCCCACAGACTTGGATACTTCATATGTTTTGGCTAAATTGCAGGAAGAGGTCGCCGTTCCTGGAAGAAGAAGGGAGTTCAAGAAGAATGATTATGGGTTTCCACATAAACAAGATGCCCCACCATCATCTCTTCTTCCAGCTCCTGGGAAGCTTGATAGGACTGTCATGGCAAGCCAGGAAGCAAGCAAGCCACGCTCTATCAATGACCGCTAGTCTTCCCTCAAATCATACCGTCGTGCACAAGGGTTGTGTCAACATTGTGCTGAAAAATGGACCAAAGATCACAAATGTTCTGACAAGATTCAACTACATGTCCTCCAAGAGGTGCTTGAAGTCTTTAAGGATATGGAGTTCTCTGATATTGAGCAGAACTGTATGGGGCATTCTCCGGATCAGCTCTTTTGTTCTATCTCTGAAGTTGCTGTTTTTGGTACTTCTGCTTCAAGGACTATGTGTATGGCTGGTCAAATTCAAGGTGTTGGTATTAAAATTCTGGTGGACTCAGGAAGCTCTCATACCTTCATTAGCTCTTCTTTAGCTGCCCAGTTACAAGGTGTTTGTCCTCTAAAGATCCCAACCCAAGTACAAGTGGCCAATGGGCAGAATCTGGTGTGCTCTGATTATTTTCCCCATACTGAGTGGAAGTTTGATCTTAGGGTCCTGCCTTTGACTTCCGATGACATGATCTTGGGACTTGGTTGGTTAGAGGCACACAATCCTATGAAAGTTCAATGCGAGGACAAATGGATGTATATTCCTTATGATGGAGCTACTATACTGCTGTGTGGTTCTGCAGCTAACCTCCCAGTAGGAACTGTCATCCAATTATGTTCTGTTCAGACCATATGCCAGCCCAGTGTGGAAACTCAGATTCTAGAGGAAATTTAGTTACTAATTGAGGAATTCGGCTCTCTGTTCGTTGTTCCAAACGATTTACCTCCAACCAGAGCATGTGATCATTCTATTCCTCTGATTGAAGGGGCTGCTCCTTTTAGCTCTAGACCCTACAGGTTTGCCCCCGCTTTGAAGAATGAGATTGAAAAGCAAATTAGTGACCTATTGAAAAATGGAATCATACAACTTAGTTCCAGCCCATTTTCCTCATCAGTGCTGCTGGTTAAGAAAAAGGATAACTCATGGTGTTTTTGTGTGGATTATAGGCAGTTAAATGTTATTACTATGAAGGGCAAATATCCTGTGCCTGTAATCGACGAGTTCTTAGATGAGTTATCTCATGCCAACTGGTTCACTTCATTGGATCTTCGTGCTGGCTTCCACCAAATCTGTCTCAAGCCTGGTGAAGAATACAAAACTGCTTTCCAAACCCATTGTGGGCAGTTTGAGTTTCGAGTTATGGCTTTTGGGCTCACTAGGGCCCTAGGAACTTTTCAATTTGCAATGAATTCAACTCTGGCTCCATTTCTCAGGAAGTTCGTGTTGGTCTTTTCGATGACATTTTGATCTATAGCTCTTCCTTTGTGGAACATGTTAGTCACATCAGACTGGTGTTAGAACTTTTGCAGCGAGATCAATGGAAAATTAAACTGTCCAAGTGTTCTTTTGCTTAAAGGCAGATTAACTATTTGGGTCATACTATCAATAAGCATGGTGTGGGTACTGATCCCCAAAAGATTGCTGCCATATCTGAGTGGCCTCCTCCTCTCAATACCAAAGAGCTAAGAAGTTTCCTGGGTTTAGCTGGCTACTATAGAAAGTTTGTCAGAAACTTTGGTATCATCAGCAAACCCCTCACTGAGTTGTTGAAAAAGAACTCTCTATTTATATGGACTTCAGAGCATGAGCACTCCTTTGCTGCTTTAAGGAAAGCCCTTACTCACTCCCCGGTCCGGGCTCTTCCTGATTTCTCAAAACCGTTCTATATTGAAACAGATGCTAGTGGGTTGGGAATTAGAGCTGTGTTGATGCAAGAAGGACAACCTTTGGCATTCATTAGTAAGGCTCTTGGCCCTAAGTCTTTGGGATTGTCTACCTATGAAAAAGAGTACATGGCCATTCTGCTGGCTATCCAACAACGGAGACCATATTTACAACATGGACAGTTTGCCATACATACTGACCAAAGAAGCTTGTCCATGTTATCTGAGCAAAGGCTTCATACCCATTGGCAGTAGAATGTGTTCTCCAAGCTATTAGGCCTCCAGTACAAAATAGTCTACAAGAAGGGTCTGGAGAACAAGGTGGCTAATGCTTTATCCAGGAAATCTTCCCATTCTTCTTATTGTGCTGCTATTTCTTCATGCACTCCATTATGGATGACTGAAGTCATGAACGATTACCAAGAGGATCAGGCTACTTTGGAGCTGATTGCTAAACTGTTCATTGACCCTGTTGTTGTTCCTGGTTTTTCTTTACACAATGGTATCCTTAAGTTTCACAATAGGATTTGGGTGGGGTCTAATCCTCCACTTCAAGATAAGCTGTTGAAAGCCTGTCACGCTAGTGCTATTGGAGGGCATTCTGGGATTCTAGTCACTTATAGGCGTATGAACAAACTGTTTTCCTGGAAGGGCATGAAGGCTGATGTGGTGCAGTTTGTGTCTACTTGTCTCACTTGTCAGTAGGCTCAGTCTGATAGGGCCAAGTTGCCTGGTAAGCTCCAACCTCTTCATGTTCCTACTTCAGCCTGGCAGATAATTTTAATGGATTTTGTGGAAGGATTGCCTTCATCTGGTCATGCCAATTGTATTCTGGTGGTTGTTGATTCATTTACCAAGTATGCACACTTTATTCCTCTTCATCATCCTTACACGGCTGCATCAGTAGCCAAACTATTCTTGAACAATGTCTACAAGTATCATGGCATGCCCAGTTCCATTGTATCTGATAGAGACCGAGTTTTCAAAAGTAAATGGTGGAGGGAATTATTCTTGTTGGCAGCAGTTCAATTGCAAATGAGCTCTAGTTACCATCCTCAGTCTGATGGACAAACTGAAAGGGTCAACCAAACTATGGAGACTTTTCTCAGGTGTTTTGTTAATGTCTGCCCTTCTAAGTGGCTGAATTGGCTTCCTTTGGCTGAATTTTGGTATAATTCTTGTGATCACTCTGCTATTGGTCGTTCTCCCTTTGAAGCCTTGTACGGTTACACTCCTAGACATTTTGGTGTTTCCTCTTCTGATGTTGTTCCATATAGTGATCTATCATCTTGGCTTCGTGAGCATGAAGTGATGAATAGTCTAATCAAACAACATTTGGCTCGGGCCAAACTGTGTATGAAGAAGCAAGCTGATAAATCCAGGTCTGAAAGAAGCTTTGAGGTGGGTGAATCTGTATTCCTCAAGCTGCAGCCTTATGTTCAGTCATCATTTGCTCCCAGATCCAATCAGAAACTGGCTTTCAAATTCTTTAGGCCATACAAGATCATTGCCAAAGTGGGATCAGTAGCCTACAAGTTGGACTTACCAACTTCTTCTTCCATTCACCTGGTCTTTCATGTATCTCAGCTTAAGAAAGTGGTCTCTGGCAATGTTGAGGTAACTCCTGATGTTCCTGCTGATACTGACTCCCTTCGTGTTCCTGAAGCTATCTTACAGAAGAAGGTTGTCAACCATGGTGTTAACCCGGTTACTCAAGTACTCATTAAGTGGTCCAACTGGCCATCGTCCTTGGCAACTTGGGAAGACTTGGAACGTCTGCAGCAACGCTTCCCGTCTGCGCCAGCTTGGGGACAAGCGACGTTTCAGGGGGGAGGGATGTTAACACCTCCGCTGCTGGGCCTCGTAGGAGTGACAGATCTTCTCGGCCCAACAGTCGAGTCATGGGCCCGGAGTGGGCGTAGTGGGTTGTTGAGTGCCGGGCTCAGCCCATGTAACCTGCTGGCTGTGTCGTATGTGTGTGCGTGTTGCCTGTGGCTATATGTACTAAGTAGAAGGGAGTGGAGGATTAACTTGTATGAACACAACTTTTGCGATGAAAGCTTTCCTCTGCCCTTCTACTCTGCTGATCTTATTCTGATTTCTCAATTCTCCTACTCCTTCCTCTGCTGATTGCTAACAGGGAAGCAGCCGAAGTAGGAGTCGGAGACGACGGCACTAGCGACGGGCACCAGGTTGAGGGAGCCGCGGACGATGTTGGCGATCTGGGCCGTGTCGATGCTCTCCACGTTGTACTCCTTGAGCAGGTATACTATCAGGTTGCTGGTCGTCCCGTTGACGGCCAACCCCAAACCCAGCATGCTCCATTAATTTGTTCCAATAATCGTATGTACAAACATGGTCATGAAGATAGAAAGATCACAAACAGATGAAGACACTACAATTTCATGACGACAGAGCTGAGAGAGATCAGAAGGAGCAAGCAGAGAAGGGAGGTGGATCTTATCTGCACCTGCAATGACGGGGAGGGTTATCCATCTTCCTTTCTTTGGGCCTGACCTGTCTTGGGCATCCTGGTCGACAGGCTTGAGCTGAGAACCCGGCAAGCTCTCCATCTCCATCTCCACTCTCTCAAACAAGTGTGGACACTCAGTTCATTTCAGAGTTGTGTGTACATTGTAAGCCATGTATGTGCATATATAGGCTTGTGGATTGATATAAAGTCATGCTAGACCAGCACCTGTAGAGACACGGACTTTAGTCCGGGTTGGGAAGAGCCATAGGGCTCTAAAGTCTAACTAGGACTAAAAGTGAGAGACAAAAGCCCCCCACCATTTAGTCCCGAGTCAACAAACTAAAACTAAATGGGTCCTTTAGTTCAGGTTCGTATTACCAACCGGGACTAGGGGCACGCCAGCGCTCACCCCCTTTAGTCTGGGTTGGTAATACCAACCGGGACTAAAGGGTCTTCGTCCTTTTTTTCAATTTGAGTGTATATTCTAATTGTTGTTATACATATTTGCACTAAGTATCTATATATACGTGTCTATATACTATATACGTAATTATACTTATATATTATAAAGCCCCATATTTTCAGTGCAGAAAATCCGAATCCCTGCACCCTTGCGATAGTCCCTGGATTAGTGGCTATCGCGTACAGAATGCATCACAGACGGTAAATCACAACCATACATCGCATCACACAAATATCAGTACATAATTTATTACATGTCCATAATGGAGTACAACATTACAGGCCTCTTGGCTGAATGAGAGTTAAAAGTCTACGCAGCAGTAGCTAGCATCCAAGAAGAGTTTCCATCTTTTATTCTTCTCGCTCACAAGCATCCTTGAGCGCAGTGATGCATCCCTCAGTCGTACCACCCGTCGGCGTTAGTCAGACTCATACCCTGCACACCCAAAGTCTATCCCTGTTGACGGATAAAACTCATATCCACCTACGATCCGCAAGCGTACGGACCTACACCTTTTTCACCATGGGGTGACCCCCAAGGTTCTTGTCAATCCGTTGAGCAAGGGGATTGCTAGCGCTTAACCAAGTACTAATCTAGTTGATGGGAAACCTTGAAAGAAAGGATACTCTAAAGTAAAAGCAATCTAACCTAAGTTGATCAAACAAATCTAAGGTTAAACTAGATGGTAAAGGGTGGACACAAGAGAGAGAGGTTAAGATAGATAAGCGTTCCCTCCCTAGTGTATAGGAACACATGAAGATGCATCTACTACACAAAAAGGGTGTTGCCTACACTAGCTTCATGGCGATTATGCGGCCGCTAAGCCTTTTCCCTCCACCGTACTGTCACTACGCAAGGTAATCAAACACTTTCACGTATAATCGCATCTATACCTAAGCATCCGTAGGGTTAAGCTAATCACCACGATTACCACAAACCCTACTAAGATCACATGTTGCGTAAACATATGTAAACAAAGCATACGCGAAGACATAGACCATAAAGCATTGATTGGCATAAGGTTCATGTACAGATTACATATCATGCATCCATCTAACCCTAGGAACGAACGGAGACATTACCCCATCATCTTACACGGATTGAAGCACATAGGGGTGATGGAGACTCCGGAGAACTTCGTCGATGAAGATGGCGGCGATGAAGCTTGGGAATACCCCTTGTCCAGCGGCTTGGAGTCCTCCTCTTGCTTCCTTCCCTCCGCCGCTGTTGATCCTTGCGACGAGCTCATCCAACTCTCTCCCTCATCTTGCGGTGGCAGTTTTCTGGTGAATGGCGTCGGTAGAATGATCTGTTCGATGTGGCGGCTGACAGCGGTGGAGGCAATAAATAGACAAACACCTAGGGCAAAAGGGGGCGTCGAACCAGGCCAAAAGGCCCCTGGGCCGATCCGACTGGGCTGGCCGGCCCAGGCCCTTTCTGGGCCGGTTCGGGCCCGTGTTCCTCCCCAGTTACTTCTTGCATGATTCCTTATTCGTGTGCACTTGCATGTGGGCCTTTGACGTCGTTTCCTTCATGGTTAAGGCTTTAATCCTTGCTATGCAAGCTTCCCTATGCTTAAACCTTTCTCGTCCTCGAGTAAGTAATCCTCGCTTAAAAGGGAAATCAACGTTGCCTTCCAATGTTGTCCCTACACTTAGTCATTCATGACGAGGCATATATGTATACGGCTTTGATAGGTAGAACTTTGCAAGAGCATCACAAATATGTAGATAGCATAAAAGTTAAGTTTTCATAAAAACAACAAGTTATCCGGCTATCCATAAACTTAAATCAAAGAGCAAAGATATGTATGTGGGTCTAGAGCATAGTCATTTCACCTCCACAAATAAAAGAGACGGTATTTAAATTAATTTCAGATCATATTATAGAGAGCAATTAGCCAAGACATGTATAACTTCATGTAGGTAAAACAAAGCGGCAACTTTCATCATCTTTTTGTAAGCATAGGAAATATAAAACATCGAGGTGAATACATGGTAATGTCTATCTATTGAAAGTAAAAAGAAACCTAGGTTGTCCTCCTAGTAGCCAGGTTATTGTTGGAAAATAAAAACAAAAGGTTGCACCTAGTTGAGGTTGAAGGCATACTTACAAGCATTTGTGTTTGGAAAAGAGAAGGCCTATGGAGGTGTTACTGTCCTTTGTAGTTCTTCGTTGCCTTCTTCCGACATCTCCATGTATCGATGTGGCTTTTGCTTTTGTCTTGATTTATCAATGCTCCTAAACTTCTGAATTTGATCTTGTATGCTTAATAGAGTTATTGGTCGCCCTTCTCTTCAATGTTGTCATCACCATCTCCTCTTTCTTGTTCTCGTCATCTCCTTGCTGTCTCTTTTTCATAGATTTCCCCCTCTGTCCAGAACAGAACATATATCGAAATATAGCTCTATTGAAAAGTTTATGAAATTACGTTTCCAACATGTGGTCATTCATCGAAAACGGAGTTCAAACAAGGGAGATATGTCCATTTTACTTCAGCGTTGTGTGCTGTCCAAAACTGATTTCAGGACGTATTGCACTCAGTAATTCGGGCATAACCTCTTGTAGGAACCTCCAATTGTCTTGATTCTTGATTTGTTGGATTCATAGCTTCATGGGACTTATAAATATACAAAAATATCCAATGTTTTCCCTTCGAGACCATGCAGAATTTTGATGATATCGGTGGCTTCTTGTGCATTGATCCGGAGACGTTGATGATCTTGGTCATTTTTATCTTCTAGAGCGTCATGTTGCACTTCCGTGTTGAAGATTCAGGGTCTCCCCCATGCTTAACATTTTGCTAGTCATGGAAGAAGAAGACAAAGCATTTTTATCTTAGTCATCCTTTAATTTCCTTGTAGTGAGAGTCTTTATCTTGCCTGCAAGACGTTTTAAGCGCACATTCTACCCCCAAGGTGACGGTTGGGAGTAGATAGATTTGCCAATATCCAACAATGTCTCCTAAGATTCTTAACTTGTGGCATAATTAGTCTAATGAGGAATAAAAACCTAATGAGTGTACGTGGTGCAAGGTGTGTATGCACATGATAGGAAAGCATATAAACAAAGACAATATTTTCACCTAGTTCTAAACACCATGTTTACAACTAGGTTGCCGAATTTCTCCATAGCCATAAAGGTTTATTTATCAAGGGTTAAAACACCATGTCTATCCCTAAATCAATAACTCTTATAGCACAAGAAAAATTAACCGCATTGCAACGCTTATAAACTAACCAATGCAAAATGAAAACATATGAAAAGCTAGCAAGGTTTATCGAACTTAATGATGATGGTCCGCAATCATGTTTAAACACTACGTTTACACAAGATCACAAAAGGAAAATGCCCAGCTGGAGCATTAACATGGATATGAAAGCATATATCATTGAGCCTTAAAACAACCAAGCCAACTATATGCAAAACATGTACATGCAAAGAAACATCACGTTGATAACAAAATGAAATGCATGCAAATAAATAAATACGAGCATGAACATGATGGTGGTTCTAAAAAGAAAACTAAACTAAGATTAATAACCACAAGTTGATCATCATAAGATAGTGCTATTCTTTGTTTTCTCTAAGAAAGTAGTAAAAAAAATAATGAAACGGGTTGCCTCCCGAAAAGCGCTTCATTTAAAGTCATAGAGCTCGACTTTCTCACATACCTTCTTTTCGTCGCATAGCCATGGCCCTTCATGCAAGAAGAAAAGGTACCAATGCAGCTTTAATTTACTTCCCATGTTGTGCTTGATCACTTATAGAAGACTTGCCCAAGGCATCCTTTTGTTTCATCGCTATCTCCTTCTTTATCATCCTTCGGTGCTGCCTTCACTCCATGAATTTTTTCTTTAATGTCCAGAACAGAAAGTATACCCAAGTTCTACTCTATTGCACAATGCACAAAATTTCCTTTCAAATGAGCCTTTATTTGCCCAAATTGGACTCTGGACAAGAGAGTTACGTCTGTTTTACTTCGGCGACGAAATCTGTCCTGAAATTTCAGAACGCGCAACGCTCAATGTTTTCTCCATAACTCCTTGCACGGGTCTTCAAACTTGTTGGTTCTTGATGCGTTGGAATGGTAACTTGATGGAGCTTCTGGATATCCCATTTTCTTTATTTGTAAACTTCTGAACAAGCTCTCAAATTGATGAAGACAACAGCATCCATTGCGGGATTCGGAGAGGTTGATGATTTATCTTGGAACTCTTTTAGGCATGACTTCTCTTTTTTTAATTATTCGAGCCTTGTCTACATGGTTAGTGAAAATCAGGCCTTTCCCGAAATGTACCTTTTTTAAGGTCATTAGCTTGACCAAGAGCAAAACATGATCGAGATTTACAAAACTTATTGTAAACATACGCGTCCGTAATTAACACCACATGCAAATTGTAGCAACATGTCAAGGTGTAAATAAAAGAAGCATATGTTTCATGCATAGCACTTAGCTCATCATTAGGCAAAGGTTCTTTAGATGTGATATTAATTGGTTCAAACATAAATGTTTCCTCTTTATCATTCTCAAGAAAATCTAGCCTATCAACATGATCATTATTGGAACAAGGCATAGAATCTAAACTATTATTCATACTATTGGTTGAGCATGAGTATTTGAATTTATCAACATAAATACCAATAATATCCTGAGATTTCAGCGCGTACCTTGGCCTTAGAGCTTTTTCAACAAGAGTGATATTTGGTTCATCTAGCGGTGTTGAAGGCGAATCAATCTCAACGAGTGAAGGTGTCTCTTTGTTACCTTTTTGCACCCCCTCCATCTCATCATGTGGAACATGTAATCCATCAACTACATTTGCATTTGTCTCCTCTTTGAAGTCTTCATTGTCATCCCAATCTTCGTCTTCAAATTCTTGTATGTTACTTTCTTTATCTCCCGTGTACCACATGTCGTCAAGATCGCTCATCGTTGACTCACTCTTTTCTTCATCCTTGAGTGCTTCCATGTCTTGATTTGCTAGTGTGTATGTTTGAATAACACACAAGCTATCACCTTGTAGCTTGAGTCCTACCTTCTCCCATTTGTCCCTTGAGTCACTAGGCTCATCACGGTTGTACTCTTCTCTTTCTTCTTCAAACATCTTTTGGATCGACTCTCCACTCATCTCTTGATCAAAAATGTCTTCAACTCTCTTGGCGACGCGTCGGTGTTCCTCCTTCCTTCGGTAGTTGATTAGTGGGGCAAAATCAACTTGAATCAAACCGGATTGATTGAACTCCGCCAATGGTCTAGCATTCCACATACTTCAGCCTACATTCATGTTAGTTTCAACATTTTTAACATCCGAAATTACTTCACTTACCTTGGGAAGTGGATCTTCAATTTCTTGTATGGTTGGTTCATCTTCCTTGACCTCCGGTTCATCTTTTTCAAAACATTCAGCAAGCACCTTGGGCTTGCTTTTGTCGTTTTGCTCCTCTCGACAACGTCTTTGCCAATCTCATTGCGTTCTTTGTCCATTGCTTATCCTTTGTAAGATTTGTGCGGCTTCATTAATTGTTTTATCCATTATATCACCGCCTGCACACATGCTTACAAAACGAGAAGAGTTAGGGGTTAGTGAAAAATAAAATGTATGCAACATCAAGTCACCGGAAAATCCCAAGTTCGGGCCTTGCTCGAGTAGTTCATTAAAATGGTCCCGAGCTTCATCAATTCTTTCATCCTCTCCTTGCTTTGAAAGTGAGCACTTGCCTCCTTAAGTCTTGGACCTTGCTTATGGGAAAGAACTTCAAAAGAAACTTCTTCACTAGCTCATCCCAATTTCCTTTTGCTTCAACGAACACAAGTGTGTACCATCTTCGCGCTTCATCTTCGAGAGAGAATGGAAAAGGATTCCACTTGAACCAAGCGGCCGGAACTCCTTCTTGTTGCACTGTGTTGCATATCATAGTGAATTCCTTAATGTGTCTATATGGGTTGTCATCCTCCACTCCTCTAAATGGTTTTGTCGCCACTAACTTGATGATTCTAGGCTTCACTTCATAGTGGGTTGTAGCAAGCGCCAAATCTGATTTTTGCATCTCAATGTCTTCCATTGACGACATTGCTAGCTCTCTTGGCGACATCTCTTCGTCATCCAATGGTGAGGTGAACAAATCCATCTAGGCACAAGATAAGTAGAAAGAAAAATAAAAAAGTCAACAAAACTAATACTAGATTAAACGTAGCAAACTGGCTTGCTCCCCGGCAACGGCGCCAGAAAAAGGGGCTTGTTAACGATAAAACTCGTATCCACCTGCGATCCGCAAGCATACGGACCTACACCTTTTTCACCACGGGGTGACCCCCAAGGTTCTTGTCAATCCGCGGAGCAAGGGGATTGCTAGTGCTTAACCAAGTAATAATCTAGTTGATGGGAAACCTTGAAAGAAAGGATACTCTAAGGTAAAAGCAATCTAACCTAAGTTGATCAAACAAATCTAAGGTTAAACTAGATGGTAAAGGGTGGACACAAGAGAGAGACGTTAAGATAGATAAGCGTTCACTCCCTAGGGTTTAGGAACACATGAAGATGCATCTACTACACGAAAAGGGTGTTGCCTACACTAGCTTCAAGGCGATTATGTGGCTGCTAAGCCTTTTCCCTCCACCGTACTGTCACTACGCAAGGTAATCAAACACTTTCACGTATAACCACATCTATACCTAAGCATCCATAGGGTTAAGCTGAGGACCAGGAGCGTCCCAGTGGTCGGTGGATGACCGCTCCTTGGTGATGAGTGATTGACAACGGGTGTTGGACTGACTCTTGGCTTAGTGCGCAGGTGTAGGCTGCGGCCTAGTTCGTGTTGTTGCAGGTGAAGAACGGGCGCGAAAGGTCTTCAGCCTTGAGGGGCCTCCGGAGATGGAGAGACAAGTAGGCTCGGTTCGAGGGACCCGGTGGACAGCGGGACTGGGTGCGGGCCACATGGTGGCGACACAAGCAAGACGAAGTCATGGACAGATGAGCCGGTGCACGGTGGCGGTCAAGTCAAGTGGTTTGGCGGGAGGCCGGACCGGGCACGCGGGGTTTGGTGGTTTGCCCACAAAACCATCGGCGGACGGTTTCTTGGTTTGGGCCTCAAAACCAAGTCCGAGGGCCCAACACGACGGAGACGGGATCCGGGCGTGTCGGGAAGCTTCGAAGCGGAGGACACGCGGCGGGATCGCATGGCTTGCGTCGGGAGGACGCGGGGTGCGGCAAAGGCGTGGCCGTCCGATGGCAAGACCCACAAACATTACCAAAATGCCCCTACGTGGGTTGTATCGCCAGTAGTGTAGTTAGGGGTAGTCGAGTCATTTACCACTCCGGCGGGACCTGATATATAAGCCTGGAGTGTGTGTTGATGGCTCTCTCTCTCCGCGACTTAGGGTTTCATTTTCCCCCCTTCCCTTTCTCATTTTCGTAGCTATTTTCCTTCCTATTTTCTCTAGGCTAGCATGAGAGCTTCATGAGAGATTTGTTGAGAGGGATGGATGCTAGGGCGGCATGCTAGACCTTGTGAATCTTTCCTGGTTTGTATAGAAGATTCGGGGTTGTTTTTCGTGCCTTTTTGTGCTTGTTTTCGTGCCTTTGTTCTCGGTGTGATTCCGCGGATTTGAGTGAGTTTCTTTCCGGATTTCTTTGAGGGAAACATGGATAGATGCCTTGTGCATCTTTGTGCTTGATCTTGTGCCCTCAAACGCCGGGAAACTACTTCGATTCGTGAGTTTTCGTTCGGTGCTCTAGGTTTTGGTGGTGCTCAAAGGATTCGCGATTCCCGGTGATTTAGGGAGTTAGGAGGCAAGATTTTTGGGCTATAGCATCCTTGTGTGACGCTTTTCAAGTCCCCAAACCCTTGTCTCCATAGCTTCAACCGTTTGGGAAATCCGATGATGATTTGGGTGAGTTGACTTTCGGGGTCGGCCGTTTTTCGCTTCGTCCGCACCGGCGGACGATCCGCGGGGGGTCGCGGACGGTCCGCGTGGGCCGTGTTCGTCCCGTGTTCTTCGCGTTCTTGCTCGTCCTTTGTTTCGATCCGTCGCGATTTCGATTTTTGGTTGGACGGAGTTTCGGACGGTCCGCGGTGTCGGGCGGACGGTCCGCGGGTGCTTGGCGGACGGTCCGCGTGCTCCCCGCGGACGGTCCGTGGGTCGTGTGTGGCTTTGGTTCGTTCGTGTGATTTAACGGACGGTCCGCGGGAAGGGCCGGACGGTCCGCGACGTCGGCGCGGACGGTCCGCGAGAGCGAGGGTCGGACGGTCCGCGCGGTCCATCGCGGACGGTCCGCACCTGCCCCGGCCGGACAGTCCCGCCGAGAGCTCGTGCAGGTCTTTGTTTGCTTCGATTCCTTTCCTCCCTTTCTAGTGCTTCCGCGTGTGCTCCTAGGAATCGTTCCTAAGGCTAGAGGTTGATCCATAACCTCGTGGTCTTGGCGATTGGTGCGTGATTCGATCCATCGCTCGTGTGTGACCGGGATTTGAGTAGGACATAGGCCGGGTTCTTTGGGAAGAATTTTTACCGGCTCCTATTCACTCCCCCCCTCTCTAGTCGCCATCTGATCCTTCAATTGGTATCAGAGCTTGGTGCCGATTCTTTGCGACTTTGACAAGTCTCGAATCCTACGATGGCGTACGTTGAGCGGGGCGGTCCGCCGCACTTCGATGGCAAGGGTTACCACAAGTGGGCGGCTCGTATGATGATCTTTCTTCGAGGAAAGGCATTTGGATTTTATTGTGCTTGACAAGACCTATGCTATTCCGGTCAACATCCATACTCTTATGGTGACCGATGCCGATGCCAAGGCCAAGTATGAGGCTAATGCAAAAGCCGTTGATCACTTGTGCCGGAGCTTGTGTGATCCGAGTTTGAGCGTGTTCGCCATTTGAATCTTGCTTGGCAAATTTGGGATAAGTTGTTGGTTGCTCACGGTGGTGATAACCATGTGAAGGCTCGCCTCTTTGTCTCTTACCGGATGCAATATGAGAATTTCACTCCGCTTCCCGGTGAGGACATTGATGCGATGTTTCAGAGGTTCACCGCCATCGTGAACAACATGAAGGCAAATGTTGAGGATTTTCCGTATTCCGAGCATGATCAGGCTTTGAAGCTCTTGCATGTCTTGGATCCAAATGTTTGGGGTGCTAAGGTTGAGGCCATCAAGGAGTCGGGAAACTATTTGACTATTGAGTTGGATGACCTCTTTTCTAAGCTCAAGTCGGCCGAGGTTGACGGGAAGTTGCTATCCAAGCATGAGGGCTCGACCGACCATAGTCTTGCTCTTGTGGGAGGATCAAAGGGCAAATCTAACCCTTCCCGTCGACGCTTTTCCTTGTCCTCTCTTATGTCCATTCCGGATGAGGAGTTTGATGTGCTTGGGCGAGGAGGAGCCGGCCTTGCTCTCAAGAAGATTTGAACGACTACACGAGAGTCGGAGGAACGCAAGGCGGAGCTCGGGGACGTGCTACAAGTGTGGCAAGCGTGGCCACTTCATCGCCGAGTGCCGGAAGCGGAGGAGAACAAGTACAAGGTGAACGAGTACAAGGCGCACCCGAGGCGTGAAGACAAGTACTCCTCCAAGGGCAAGCACTTCAACAAGTCCAAGAACAAGGACAAGGACAAGCGGCGACCGAGCAAGAGCACCTACAAGAAGAACAAGGCAAGAGCGATGGTGGCCGGTGCGAGCGACGTCGACTCAAGCTCAAGCGAGGAGCGGCTCAAGCTCAGCGGCGAAGATGAAGACGCCGGGAGGCGCAGGGTGGCAAGAAGAGCGCAAGCGGGAACCTCGGCGGCCGGAGCCGTGTGGCGCTCGAGGGCTTTTGTGGCATGGCCCATAGCTCGAGCAGCAAGAAGAGTGTGAAGGAGGACAGCGACTCCGACTCGGAGGATGAGGTAAACCGTGATCCCGACTCTTTGCTTGCTGAGATTGCTAGGTTGAATGGTTTGCTTGATAATCGTGATAGTGTGCTGAGAGATGCCAAAAAGATGAGGAAAGATCTTAGGGCTCAGCTTGAGAATGCTAGTGAGAAAGTAGGAGATTTAGAGTCAAAATTGCTTGAATTAAAACTTGAGAATGACTCTTTGAAACTTGCTCCTACTTCTCCCGATGATGTTGAATGTGTTGAATGTGATGCTTGGTTGAATGAGATCAAACTGCTTAATGAGAAGAATGCTTCTCTTTTGACTCAACTAGATGCTCTTAGGAATGAACATGATGAGCTTAAGGCTAGACCTACTTTGCTTGGTGCTTGCAAATCATGTCCTACTATGCATGCTAAGCTTGTCGATGCTCGTTCTACCATTAGCTCTTTGGAAGCATCTTTGAAATCTCCTGTTGCAAATGCATGTTCTAGCTGTGATGAAGTCACTTTGCGTAATCTTGAACTTACTTCCCGTTTGGATGTCATTTATGAGGAAAATGATTATTTGAGGAAGGTGTTGGGTTGGTTGTCCGGCGGGAACCTCGCTGAAAATCATGATTGAGGAGTTCAAGAGGGCCGATGGTCGTGGTTTGGGGTTTGAGAAGTTGGGTGAGAAAGTGGGAGAGAACAATGGGGAGAGTGTGTACGAGAAGTGTGTTGAGTCTAACCCCGAGTTTGAGGTGATCGGAGAGATCCAAGTCCCACTCCCAAAAGCACCCAAGAACTCTTTCACACCAAAACCCAACCACCTTTGCAACAAGCTTGACACAACTCAAGATCCACCCAAATTCCCACCTAAGACAAATGATTTCCGAAACCGAGTGAAGTTTGTGGGTGAGAAGGGTGAGAAGCCTAGAGAGAAGCCGTAGCTAAGACCAAAACCCATCCCCTTCGGTGTGAGTATTGTGGCAAGGAGAGGCATCTTGCGAGTTTTGCTACAAGAGGAAGAGGGATGAGAGGCTTGCTAGGGAGCAAGCAAACCGGGACGGTATCGCCGGTCTCGCGGTATTCCCGAGCCTAGAGGGCCACTTCCACGGGGTGTGGGAAGTGTGAGGAGTGTTAGCGAGGTGTTCCCACCGAGAGGTGGTGGTGAGAGGTTTGTCGGAGAGATGATGGTGTGCGTTCGGTGAGAGGTTTGGTCGGGCTCGTGGTGGTTTTGTCCGGACGTCCTCCTACTCGTCCTCGGTACGGGTTTAGGGGAGATGATCGCAGCTTTGGGTTCCGGAGGAACTACGGACCACGTTTTCCCCCTCGTGGTGCTCGTACTCCTCCCATGGGACATGGAAAGTTTGGTGGCAAGGGAGTGATGTTTGCTAACCCCTCTTTTGAGCGGATGGCTCGACACCGGTTTAACTTTCTCTCGTGCTAACTCCGGTGTCGAGTCGCTAGCTCATTCTCGTTCTTGTTTCGACCGCAGGCGGGGAGGCTTGGAGAACATTTGGTTGATCGACTCCGGTGTTCTCGACACATGACCGGAGATAAGAAGTGGTTCTCCGGCCCTCACCCCGGTGAAGGAAAAGCGAGACATCACATTTGGGGACAATGGACGAGGTAGGGTGCTTTCGAGAGGGTGTTGTGCATGTGAGTGACAAGGTAACGTTGAAGAGAGTGGCTCTTGTGAAGTCTTTGGGTTTTAATTTGCTTTCGGTTTCTCGGTTGCTTGATGAAGGTTTTGAGGTGCGTTTCAAGTCGGGCGAGTCTCGTTTGCTTGATTCTCGAGGTGATCTTGTCCGTATGATCATCCCCGAGGGACCGATTTTCGGGGCTGATTTCTCTCGCTCTTTGGGTCCTCGCTCGCCGTTTGATGGCCGGTCCTTCTTCGATTTGTGGAAATGGCATAGGCGGTTGGGACACTTGAGCTTTGATTTGGTTTCCCGCTTGAGTGGTCTTGACCTTGTCCGAGGATTGCCGAAGTTGAAGCTTGAGAAGGATTTGGTTTGTGCTCCTTGTAGGCATGGTAAGATGGTAGCCACTCCCCATCCACCCCTGACCGATGTCATGACCGAGCGTCCGACGCAGCCGTTGCATATGGACCTTGTTGGGCCGGCTCGAGTTCGCTCGGTGGGTGGGAAGTGGTATGTCCTTGTTGTGGTGGACGATTACTCTCGCTATGCCCGGGTGTTCTTCTTGGAGGATAAGAGTGAGACTTTTGGCTTTGTTCGAGATCCGATCGTGAGGTTGAAAAACGAGAGGCATGGGAATGCTATTCGAGCTATCCGCGGTGATAATGGCTCGAGTTCAAGAACTCTCGTTTTGATGCCTTTTGTCGTGATCTAGGTCTTGAACATCAGTATTCGACCCCTTATGTGCCCCCTCAAAATGGAGTCGTGGAAAGGAAAAATCGGACTCTTTGTGAGATGGCTAGGACGATGCTCGATGAGCACAGGACTCCTAGGAGGTTTTGGGCTGAGGCGGTCAATACAACTTGTCATGTTTCCAATCGGATTTTATTGAGAGCTTTCAAGAAGAAGACCTGTTATGAGCTTATGCATGGTCGGGCACCCAAGGTGAGTCACTTCCGAGTTTTTGGTCAGGTGTGCTTTATTTTGAAGAAGGGAAAACTCGACAAGTTTGAGGCTAGGTCTAGTGATGGTATTTTCTTTGGATATGCTAACCACTCTAGAGCCTATAGGGTGCTTAATCTTGAGACTAACAAAATCATGGAGACTTGCGAGGTGACTTTCGACGAGACAATGCCATGTACTTCTCTTGGCTTTGAATGTGCAGGTGATGAAGAGATGGCCGAGGACCTCTTTGAAGAGGAGAAAGATGAAGCTGGAGATGATGATGGGGAGAACCATGCGCCTGAAGCCGAGCATGTACCCACTACTTCCCCTACGACTACTTTGGAGGATGGACCGTCTACTTCATGGACAACGACGGTGCAACAAGAGGACCGGCGAGAGAAGCCGAAGTTGAGGGGGAGGTAGTCTCGAGGCGTGAGGCTCCCCGGCGGATTCAAGAAGTGCATCCCCCGTCGAAGATCATTGGAGACATCAATGAACGCACTACACGGTCGAGGTCCGGGAATTCCTCTCATTTTGCTCATGCTCGCTTTTGTTGCTACTTTTGAGCCCAAGGACATTGGACATGCTTTATCCGATGCAAACTGGGTCAATTCTATGCATGAGGAGTTGGAAAATTTTGAGAGGAACCGTGTGTGGGAGTTAGTTGAACCACCTCCAAATTGCCATCCCATAGGAACCAAGTGGGTTTGGAAGAACAAAGAGGGAGAGAATGGGATGGTTGTGAGGAACAAGTCCGGACTTGTTGCTCGGGGGTTTAGTCGAAGGAGGGGATCGACTACGAGGAGACCTTTGCTCCCGTGGCCCGTCTTGAGGCAATTCGGATCCTTCTAGCCTTTGCCGTGGCTAAAGGGTTCAAGTTGTTTCAGATGGACGTGAAGAGTGCTTTTCCGAATGGGGTCATAGAGGAGGAGGTGTATGTGAAGCGACCACACGGGTTTGAGAGCGAGTTGTACCCACACAGGGTATACAGGTTGAAAAGGGCTCTGTATGGGTTGAAACAGGCGCCCCGTGCTTGGTATGGGAGATTGAGAGGTTTTCTTTTGAGCAGAGGGTTTGTGATGGGTACCGTGGATAGAACCTTGTTTCTCCTCAAGCATGAAAATGACTTGTTGATTGTTCAGATATACGTGGATGATATTGTCTTTGGTGGCTCGTCACATAACCTTGTTGCCAAGTTTGCAGATGAGATGAGCAGGGAGTTCGAAATGAGCATGATGGGCGAGTTGCAGTATTTTCTCGGGCTGCAGATCAAGCAAGTGAAGGACGGTACATTTGTGCACCAGACCAAGTACACGAAAGACATGCTGAGGAAGTTCCAGATGCAAGATGTGAAGCCGATGTCGACTCCCATGGGGAGTACGGCCACTTTGGATGCGGATGAGGATGGAGAACCAGTGGACCAGCGGGAGTACAGGAGCATGATCGGCTCCCTCCTCTACTTGACGGCGACGAGGCCAGACATACAGTTCAGTGTGTGTCTGTGCGCTCGTTTTCAGGCTTCGCCGAGGACGTCACATCGACAGGCCGTCAAGAGGATTTTCGGTACCTACGTCCGCCCCTGGTCTTGGCCTTTGGTATTCTTCCTCCTCGACTCGTCTCTTCATGGTTTTTCCGATGCGGATTTTGCTTGGTTGTCGAGTCGAGAGGAAGTCTACTTCGGCACTTGTCGGTTTCTTGGTTCTTCGTTGGTCTCATGGTCTTCCCGCAAGCGCCTAGTGTAGCTCGGTCTACCACGAGGCGGAGTATGTTGCTGCCGCGAGTTGTTGTTCCCACCGCTGTGGATTTCATACACTTTGAGAGACTTTGGTGAGGAGTGCACCCGCATCCCACTTCTTTGTGATAGCACCAGTGCCATAAGCGTAGCCAAAAACCCGGTGCTTCACTCTAGAACCAAACACATAGAGGTGAGGTATCATTTCCGAGGGACAATGTGGAGAAAGGAATCATTGTTTTGAGCCATGTCCCTACCCAAGATCAGCTAGCCGACATCTTTACAAAGCCTCTCGACCAAGCTACATTTGTGCGCTTGCGGGGGGAACTTGGGGTTTGTTGCCCTTTCTAGTTGACTCTTGGGGGATTTCCTTTTTGTACCATATGTATCATACCATGTTTACTTTGATGTATATACATGCTTTGCTTAATGTATAAACCATGGTAGGATAGCCATCTTGTCATATATCATGTTGCATTTGTGTCATATTGCATTTTAGGATGATGAGCTTCTTTCATATGCCATATTTGAGTCTCTTTGGCTATTTGTGAGATATTGGTTATATGTGTGGAGAAATGGTGATGTGAGGCTATGCTCTTGGAATATTTGAGATATATGTGTGGTGAGATAGCCCCTTTTTGAGATAAATGCTTAACTTGACTAATTTTTGATGAAATATGCTCCACTCGTGTGTAGTTGTGTATCCATGTCACAATTTGGTCTAAATATGCTTTTCATGCTTAGATTGTGCTTGGATGCCTTGTTCTTGCATTTGGGCCAAAGGCCGGATATCATTGTGAATGTTTAGCCTATGTTGCATTCATGGGGGAGCATAAGCTTCTTTTTGCCGCAAAGGCACTTCATGTACCATAAAATGAATTAATCTTGAAAAGAAGTGTGTATGCTTGAAAAGTGCTCCATCCATCTTGTCTATGCTTAAAATGTTTTATCTTTCACATATGGGTGCAAAACATGTTGCATGATGTTCACCAGTGGAGAAGTCTCCCCGAAGTGGACACATGGCTCATGAGCTTTGACATGACATGCTTTGCTTTATGGGTGTTTGCCATGATCTTTTGCTGAGAATTTGACATCCTTGTATGATCTTTAAATGGTATGCATGTTTGTGGCTCAAGTGTGACATGGATAGGCCTTTACATGTGAAGCGAGCCTTCTTTTGGTAAAAATGCTTAAATCTGAAAATTTTGCTTTGTCACATGCTTGTATTTTCATATATTACTTGTGGCAATGCTTTGACTATGCTATGATTCATGTGTGTGATCTTTGTCTCATTTTTAGCCTTTGACACTAGATTTGGCCTATTTGAGAAGCTCATGTAGATGTTTATATGCATTGCTTTGCATTTCGCATTTTCACCTTGATTCATACATTGTCAACAAGGGGGAGAAAAGGTGAGCTTAATGAAAATTCAGAAAAAGGTGAGCTGAAATTTGGAAGTGTGCATCCACATGTTCAGGGGGAGGCATTTGTTCAGGGGGAGCTTTCTTGCTGTTTTCGGTGTGGATTTTGTGCTTTGCTTGGCTTGTGACCTTTCTTTGCCTTTCTTCGGTTTTGGTCATGAGTTGAGCTTCTTCGTTTTTCTTTCTTCTTTCTTTCTCTTTCACTCTGAATTTCATTTCGCGTTGTGTGTTGTCAATGCACTCATCAAGGGGGAGATTGAGGACCAGGAGCGTCCCAGTGGTCGGTGGATGACCGCTCCTTGGTGATGAGTGATTGACAACGGGTGTTGGACTGACTCTTGGCTTAGTGCGCAGGTGTAGGCTGCGGCCTAGTTCGTGTTGTTGCAGGTGAAGAACGGGCGCGAAAGGTCTTCAGCCTTGAGGGGCCTCCGGAGATGGAGAGACAAGTAGGCTCGGTTCGAGGGACCCGGTGGACAGCGGGGCGCGGTGCGGGCCACATGGTGGCGACACAAGCAAGACGAAGTCATGGACGGATGAGCCGGTGCACGGTGGCGGTCAAGTCAAGTGGTTTGGCGGGGAGGCCGGACCGGGCACGCGGGGTTTGGTGGTTTGCCCACAAAACCATCGGCGGACGGTTTCTTGGTTTGGGCCTCAAAACCAAGTCCGAGGGCCCAACACGACGGAGACGGGATCCGGGCGTGTCGGGAAGCTTCGAAGCGGAGGACACGCGGCGGGATCGCATGGCTTGCGTCGGGAGGACGCGGGGGTGCGGCAAAGGCGTGGCCGTCCGATGGCAAGACCCACAAACATTACCAAAATGCCCCTACGTGGGTTGTATCGCCAGTAGTGTAGTTAGGGGTAGTCGAGTCATTTACCACTCCGGCGGGACCTGATATATAAGCCTGGAGTGTGTGTTGATGGCTCTCTCTCTCCGCGACTTAGGGTTTCATTTTCCCCCCTTCCCTTTCTCATTTTCGTAGCTATTTTCCTTCCTATTTTCTCTAGGCTAGCATGAGAGCTTCATGAGAGATTTGTTGAGAGGGATGGATGCTAGGGCGGCATGCTAGACCTTGTGAATCTTTCCGGTTTGTATAGAAGATTCGGGGTTGTTTTTCGTGCCTTTTTGTGCTTGTTTTCGTGCCTTTGTTCTCGGTGTGATTCCGCGGATTTGAGTGAGTTTCTTTCCCGGATTTCTTTGAGGGAAACATGGATAGATGCCTTGTGCATCTTTGTGCTTGATCTTGTGCCCTCAAACGCCGGAAACTACTTCGATTCGTGAGTTTTCGTTCGGTGCTCTAGGTTTTGGTGGTGCTCAAAGGATTCGCGATTCCCGGTGATTTAGGGAGTTAGGAGGCAAGATTTTTGGGCTATAGCATCCTTGTGTGACGCTTTTCAAGTCCCCAAACCCTTGTCTCCATAGCTTCAACCGTTTGGGAAATCCGATGATGATTTGGGTGAGTTGACTTTCGGGGTCGGGCTGTTTCTGCTCTGTCCGCACCTGGCGGACAGTCCGCAGGGGGGTCGCGGACGGTCCGCGTGGGCCGTGTTCGTCCCGTGTTCTTCGCGTTCTTGCTCGTCCTTTGTTTCGATCCGTCGCGATTTCGATTTTTGGTTGGACGGAGTTTCGGACGGTCCGCGGTGTCGGGCGGACGGTCCGCGGGTGCTTGGCGGACGGTCCGCGTGCTCCCCGCGGACGGTCCGTGGGTCGTGTGTGGCTTTGGTTCGTTCGTGTGATTTAACGGACGGTCCGCGGGAAGGGCCGGACGGTCCGCGACGTCGGCGCGGACGGTCCGCGAGAGCAGGTCGGACGTCCGCGCGGTCCATCGCGGACGGTCCGCACTGCCGGCCGGACAGTCCGCCAGGAGCCTGTGCAGTGCTGTTTGCTTCGATTCCTTTCCTCCCTTTCTAGTGCTTCCGCGTGTGCTCCTAGGAATCGTTCCTAAGGCTAGAGGTTGATCCATAACCTCGTGGTCTTGGCGATTGGTGCGTGATTCGATCCATCGCTCGTGTGTGACCGGGATTTGAGTAGGACATAGGCCGGGTTCTTTGGGAAGAATTTTTACCGGCTCCTATTCACTCCCCCCCTCTCTAGTCGCCATCTGATCCTTCATAAGCTAATCACCACGATTACCACAAATCCTACTAAGACCACATGTTGCGCAAACATATGTAAAAAAACATACGCGAAGACATAGACCATAAAGCATTGATTGGCATAAGGTTCATGTATAGATTACATATCATGCATCCATCTAACCCTAGGAACGAACAGAGACATTACCCCATCATCTTACACAGATTGAAGCACATAGGGGTGATGGAGACTCCGGAGAACGTCGTCGATGAAGATGGCGGCGATGAAGCTTGGGAACACCCCTAGTCCAGCGGTTGGAGTCCTCCTCTTGCTTCCTTCCCTCCGCCGGTGTTGATCCTTGCGACGAGCTCATTCAACTCACTCCCTCATCTTGCGGTGGCAGTTTTCATGTGAATGGCGTCGGTAGAATGATTTGTTCGATGTGGCGGCTGACAGCGACGGAGGCAATAAATAGACAAACACCTGGGGCAAAAGGGGGCGTCGAACCGGGCCAAAAGGCCCCTGGGCCGATCTGACTGGGCCGGTTCGGGCCTATGTTCCTCCCCAGTTGCTTCTTGCATGATTCCTTATTTGTGTGCACTTGCATGTGGGCCTTTGACGTCGTTTCCTTCATGGTTAAGGCTTGAATCCTTGCTATGCAAGCTTCGCTGTTTTCTGGTTGAGTCCCTGAAGACTTGCTCGTTGACGCTTCGGTCCTCGGGTCATTTGGAGTCATGTTCATCGCGTGTCTTGACTCTTGTCGGGCTTCATGATCTTCTTCCAAAGTGCTTGGTGAACTTATCCCGAAAGTATCCTCTTTAGCATAGATTTCCTGCGTAAACAACGAACTCCAAAATTGACAAGCAAGAGTGAACTTGTTATATACGGGGGGTTAGTTCCAGTGGTTACAATAATAAATCAATACCAACATTAAAGGTAAACTCATAGCTAGGTTGACGGAAATTCACCGTCAACAATCCTCAAGGAATATGATAGGTCCACTTCACCAATTGTATGCATCTTTAAGGGGCCTAAGTCTATAGGGTTAGAAAAGAGACAAGGTAGAGGCTCAGGTTTCCTATGCAGCAGCAGCAAAGCAACAACAAGAAATATCTCCATCAAGATCCCAACCCAAACTCTCAACACAGCTCGGAAACTCTTGGTACCCTAGGGCCCCATCTCCACAACCTATCTCCATCTAGAGTTGATGCGAGAACTTCCTCTCGTCGCACCTCAATGATTGCAATCGGATCCACGATGTAGAGGGTAGTGGCGGAGCTACGTGTATTTGTGGATGTCATCTGGCATCGATGGTCTGCTGTAATTCATGGAGAAATCACTATGTCATGGCGTTAATGTATAGGCTTGACATCAATATTCAATGGAGGTGATATCGGTGGCACTACGGTCTGGCTTCGCCCCTGATAGAGGGAGCTACTCTCCTCTCCCTGACTGCAACTAAGGCTCACCACACACTCAACTACAGGGGAAGGTAGAAATCCCAAAACATGAGAACCAACAATCCACTGGGCTCGTCCATGATGGAGGACACGGCTATACATATAGATCAAACAAGTCTGCAGAGTGTGTACACCTGTACCCAACTTGGCATGTAACCCGGTTGGTGTACGGCCAACCGAGCCCATCCTACCGTGCGAACTCTCGGTAGTTACGGTCCCATCTTGCATCCGGGCCTCAAAGCGATCCCCTGCGAAGGGAATTGCACCGGAACTGTGAAATGCTACCGTGTGGCCACATGGGAGTCGCACTAAAGAAGGTGGTCTCACTCCCACCTCTCCCCCACTGATACCCCGCTATCCTACTAACAGGTACGATTCCGCACTTGTCGAGCTCAACCCGGCCCTAACCCCACTCTTGACGAGGTGGTGTGTATGAAAAAGTCCCGTGAAGCGATTGGCCCACTCGGTTTCAGACTAGGGCGAGCTCATGTCCTGTAAAACCCCAACACTTGTGCTCCAAAAACCGTAAAAGCGGGAATGCACTGAGGAGTGCACCCTCATCCCCAATCCCAAATCGGTTGTTTCGAGCTCACCCCCGCCAAAGTACCGAAAACACCTTGTCCTGCCGGTTCTTACCCCACACACGCCAAGAACCGCTATACCCATCCTAACACATGCATCGCGAAGCTTAGCATATATACATGCTTATATATAGTAGTAAGGCAATCAAGGACAAGATAAATAAAGACGGCTATGCAAGGTTCACCATCATTCAATTTAAGTAAAGCACTAGCATTCTACATAGCAATGCCTAATAGGTACTCAGAACCAGTCGAGCGTGAACATGTGGTCACGTAGTCATCGACGACATAGTCGTCGGTGTAGTCGAACTCCGAGCTCAGCTCCCCGGCTCCGGCTACTCCCATTATCACATAAATAAAATAAAGACGGGTCCTATTTGCAATTAACTCCATATGAAAGCAATTATGAGCCAAAAGAGAGCACACTAGCCTATCACGGAGTTTGTGATTTTAGAAGAGCTTTGGAAAAGATTTCACATTTTTCAGAGCAAAAATGGATTTTCTCGGATTCTGAAGATAAAAATGCATTTCTGACAATAAAATACGTATCCACAATAAGCCTACTATGAACTGACTATAGACCGACTCTAGTGGTCTCTAAGCTAACTACAGATCGGCTGATGGCTAGCTCCAGTTGCCTACGTGGCCGCCACATAGACAGCTTTAAGCTAGCTCTAGCACGAGTGGCAGCTAGCTGGGCCGCCCATGTGGCCGGCGTACGGGATCCATACGGGGTCTAATGCGGCGCGGTCCGACGTAGGCAGGCGTGTGGCTCAAAGGTGGTTGGCTGGGAGCACAAGATCCGAGCGAATTAGTTGCGGCACGGCTCGGTGTGGACGTGCGTGGGGCTCGGCTGGGATTCGTCAGCCACAAGAGATCGAAGGCATCCATTGCGGCAAGATCACCATGTGGGCCAGTGTGTGTGAGGAAACCCCAGTCGGGTTTTGGCATGGGCGGCTTGTGCTCGACGGTCGGCCCCAAAGGGACGGCAGACGGGAAAGGGCTCGCCGGCGGCGAGGTGTGTTGGTGGAAATCGGGCCCGAAGGTGGACGCCGACACAACAGCCCCCTGAAAGTCCTCCCTCCTCCGAAGGGGAAAGCGGCCGAAGGCCCCCCTCGGAGAAAGGCAGAGAAGCTTAGCTACTTACGCTACCTCTACTAATCCAACTACTACTATCTTCTAAATACTCCTACCTCCGCTATTTCTATTACGAAAGAGAAACGAAGCACTTAGGAAAACCGAAAGCCAAGAAAACAAGCTGGAGCCTTCGGAGCTCTCTTCTCATTAAAGTGTGTCCGTTCTATTACAAGGGGGTCACTATTTATAAGAGGCCCCGGGTATGATCATCCACGTCAATTACACCTTTTTCGTTTCTGACAAACGCCCTTACACGCTTTACAAGGGCATAACAGCAACTCCCTACATCGTATAGGCCTCCAGCGTGTCTTCGCATGGCCAAACCACCTTTACAGGCTACGCACCTTGTCTCTGCTTCGTACGGCGCCCCTTTACATGTCTGTTGTAGCCACGTGTCATGGCACCATCTCGACGGAGCCAAGGGCCACCACTCGCGCCGCGCCTTCGGCGCCGAACTAGCCCATGACTCTGCCTCGGTCGCAACGTGCTCCCGATTCGCCCCGCACGGACCGCCTTCAACCACGAGCCCGAGCGGACCCGTCGCTGCAGCACTTTTGGCCCTTTCTCACCTTCGGCACCGAAGGTCACCCCTCCACACCTTCGGCGCCGAAGGCCAGCGCCATGGGATCGACGAGGGGGGCTGCTCCTGCGAAATAACGCTCACAAAACTCAAGCAGCATCAGCGTTATCATTAAATCACCCAAGCATGCTCCAACAAAACAACTCGAAGTCGCCCGCTGACCGAAGCCGAACACCTGGCCGGACGTGGCATGACGCTTCCGAAGACCATTTTCCCCAATAGTAGCCCCTTGTCAGTGAGGGCTGTCCTTCCCTTTTGATGGGCCGAACTTACGATCAAAACCTTTACAGGGCGAAAAACGGGCTTCGGAACTCCCACAGACGGCCCACGCTCTCGCCAAGGTAAAAGACGCGTTCTGCCCTTTGGAAATTTTACCGTTGTGAGAGGCGATCACTGGGGTAAAAAGGTAAATCTGCGCGCTGCGCGCGGGATTAACGGGCGCTAGCGCACTATAAAAGGGGACTGAACTCTTGGGCTACCCCACCCCACCGCTGTGACAGCCGCGAAGCTTGAAACTCCGAAGGTTCTACCGTAAGATTTCCTTCGCCCCCCTGTTTTCTACCACTTCGCATTTAGATCGCATCTATGGCCCCAAAGCGAAGGCGCGACGCTGTCACAAAGGAAATCCTGAAGACGTACACCTTCGGCCAAAGCCAGATCGATGGAACCAATGTGGGTTCCCTTCAGAAGAACCGCATGGTTGGGACCGCGCGAGCCCCTGACCGAGAGACCGTACCGCAGCCTCGCGGCAATGAGGTCGTCATCTTCCAGGATCTGCTGTTTGCGGGGCTTCGGTTCTCCCTTCACCCTACTGTCGTCAATATCCTTCGGTACTTCGACATATACCTGCATCAGCTCACCCCCAATGCGATCCTTCGGTTGTCAGTGTACATGTGGATATGCCGCACCACGAAGATCAAGCCCTCCGCCGAGGGGTTTGCTTCGGCGCATCAAGTCCACCACCAGCACCGAACGGTCTTCGAAGAAGAAGGAGGCCAATATGTCGAGAAGGACTGCCAATTTGGCTATTTGAATTTCTCCTATAAGTCCGGCGTGGTGAGCCCCGTGACTGCCTATCGCAACAAGTGGCCTTCGGACTGGCAACAACACTGGCTTTACCACACCGTGACTCCGCCCGCCACCGGGGAGTCTCACCCACTGGCTACGAAGGAGCTGCCTCCCCTTCACGAGTCATATGCGAAGAACCCCTCCTGCCCCGAAGGCGACGAGTTCGTGATGATGCTTCGCCGGTTCGCGCGTAAGTACAGCACGCGTGACATCATGGAGGAGTATCGCAACATCCCGGTGTGCCCGCTAGTGGACGGCTGGGCTGTGGCCGACGACGCCTGGGCGACCGACATCGGCGGGATCCCGTGCCCTGACTGGACGAAGGCGTTCAGCTTCACCTCCGCCTGTGAGTGCCTTTGTGCCCTTCGGAGTCCTACTCACCATTTTCCGCATATTCGAAGCTTCATGTGTTGACTACTCACACCTTCTGGCTTGCAGTACTGAAGAAGAGGAAAGTGGAAGACCACAGCGATTTCATCTTCAGCCCTGTGTCATCGAAGGAGTACAAGGAGACAGTCTCCGAGCTCAACCGGTCTCGAACAAACTGAGTGTTCAAGTTTTTCAAGATCGCCGCGCCAGAGCGCGTTGGCTTCGCCAAGCATCGCGGGGCAGCCGAAAGGAAAGCTGCGGCTCTTGCCGCTACCGACGCGGACACGGGCGAAACTGCAACTTCGCCACGCGCCGCTCCGATGAGGAAAACTGACAGGAAAAACGCTCCCACCGCCGCCGCCGCCGCCGCCGCCGAAGGAAAAGCGCGGAAGAAACGTGGTGGCCGGCCGGCGAACTCACCCCCGGCGGCCAAGAGAACCCGGGTTGTGGACGTCGAGACTGGCGTCGTAGAGGACGTGATTGCTGTCGTGCCGCTGCGCTCGGCCGCTCCTTCAGTCGGGCCGACGAGGGGCCCGGCGGGCCACTGCTCGTGCCACTGAGCCCAAAGGAGAAAGATAGCGATGACGACAGTGACGTCCGCATCGTATCTTCCGTCGGTGAAGCCCCTCGCGGTCACAGCCCCACCGCCTTCGGTGCCGAAGCCCCCCGCGACGAAGGCAAATCTAGCTCTGCCTCCACCAGCTCCTCCAGCTCATTGTCCGAGAGCACTGAGCAGTCTGACTCCCCCTCGGCCACAGGCGCCGAAAAAAATGCCCTTTCCGCTGCTGCGGAAGAAGATGAAGAAGAAGAGGAAGAGCCTGATAGCAGCAACTACCGTGTGATGCCGGAGGAGCCCCAAGCCGCCGCTATTCGCCTTCAAGTTCCCACCGAGGCCAAACTAATTGGTGGAAAACATATCCGCTTCCTGGGCCTGACGAGCGACGGCCATGAATGCAAATTTCTAGAGGAGGAAGGATCAAGCTTCGTGTTTCCCCATGAAGAGGAATACTTCGGGAACCTTAGCTCCGCCGACCTGACCACTTCTTGCGGGGATTTGTCCCTGAAGGCCTTCGTTGCGTCTATCGGTTGCGTCTCGAAGGCTGGAGCAGGAAAGAAAAAAGGCGAAGCAGCTATCGGTTGCGGCCACCACTTCGCTACAAAGTCGCATAGCGGAGTTGGAGGGACGGCTAGCCGCTGAGTAGGAGCACAACCGATAGCTACTGCGGACGAAGGAGGACGAAGCGAAAGCTTCCCAAACTGCCCTGGAGATGTTGCGCCTTGACGTGCAAAACCTTGCCAGCACAAAAGAGGATTTGGGCGCCCAACTCCGCGACAAGGAGGTCAAGCTGGCCGAAGCACAAAACGAACTGAGCCAACTGAGCAACGTGCTGGAGCGGTACCGCGCGGAGCATATACAAAGCGCAGAGACTCTTCATTCAGAGATCTTGGAGCTACTAGGGCAGTGCAATCTTGATGCACCACCGACCGCGTTCCCCTAGTGCACCGTCGGAGCGTTTTACGACTGGGTGAGCACCTGCTTCGACCTAATCACCATGAACATGAAGATCTTCGGTGAGCTCGGAGCTGCGGTGGGGGTTCGCACGCTGGCCTATTCTGTGTGCTCCCTGATTCCTGCAAAACGCCCCTCATCGGAGAAGACAATTAGCAAAAAAGATCTCCGGCGGCTAACGAAGGACGACCACCAGTGGCCCTCCGACACAGAATTGGACGTGACGCGGCTCCCCGTACTTGCCAAGAACTTCTTGAACACTTTCTTCGCTGAGTGCGGGTCCCGTCTTACTCTTGACGAGTTGGCTCGCCTGAGTGCACAGGTTCGCCGAAGCAGCTTTTATATCTGTTCTAACACCCCTATTTCGGTGCCAACCCCTGACGATGCAATCATGTTGCCTTTGATGCTGTGCAGATAGGGCCTCGCTTATAGGCGCGTGTTCTCGCGTGGTGGTGTGCTTCCGGAGCCCAGTTCATGAGGGAGGGTGACTGGATCGCTATGCCCGGGGTTCCGTTGATCACCGCTGGACACACCGAAGCCGCCACCGACGTGGAAAAGGACAGGGCCTGTGCGTAGTGCGACGACGCCCGCGCCACCGAAGAGGCGACGGGGCCGGGAGCCGAAAACGTACGCGACGACGGTACCAGGATCCTTTAGGCGAGACGGAGTGCGCTGAGGCGACCGTGAACGATGTCGCGGCCGCCTTCATGCCCGCCGTACCTGTCGCCTCTCTCGAAGGAGACGACGTCCCCACACCAGATGGTAATGCCCCCGCTGTGGCCAGCGCCGAAGAGAACCCAGCAGGTGACGCATCGCAGACAGCACACGTCGCAGAGCTCGAAGCCACACTGCTCACCGCCAGCTCACCTGGGCGCGAGGCCCCACTGGAGCCCGCCCGCCGAGTCAACTGAGCCTCCGGTCGTCGCCACCGAAGCCGAGGTCTGAGGAGCACTGGGCTGTGATTTTGTAAATAGATGATACCTTCTCTTTTGGTGCCATGGTTGTATTAGACACTAATATAAGGTGCCTCTGCGCAGGTTCCCTTGGTGGCGCCTGCGCAGAGAGCCGAAGGTGCGAGTGACCCGCCCTTGCCCCTGAACTCTTTTTTTATTGCCTCCAATGTGTGGACTAAGTTTAGCATCCGCCACCTAGGCGTGTTGTATTCGGAATTCTTGTTGTATCGCGCGAAACGCTATCAGGTCCGCAACGAGGCCGTGAAGCGCTTCTTTGCGGAATTTTTGAAGGACCCACACACCGAGAGGCCATCCTTAGAGAACGCGCCGCCCGACGGGTGGCCAAGCGTAATTTGATAGACCCCTTCATAACCGAAGGGATCGCTCCGAAACCAGAGCCGGTCGAAGAGGGTGCCATTGGGCCGCCCGAATACGTATATTTTCCTGATGCCTCGTTGGATGACCCTACGGTTACGAAGACTGAGCCAGTGTGAGTGCCGGCGCACTGACTTTGATCCTGTCTTCAGTGCAGGACGCATGCCCACCGACGGCGAGCTTCGGCAGATGGCTCTTGACATAATAGACACGACGTTTCTTCGTTTGATCGACGAGATCTGCAAAGACGTACTTAACGAAGATTGATCACTTAGAAGTATCGATCCGTCGTGGCTTCGCGTCGCGCCAAGTGATGCCGTGAAGACTTGAAGTGGCCTGCTTCGAAACTCCCCCCGGAAGTGTTCGCGGCATGCTGATGCGACGCGACCCCAACCGATTCGTATAGTGTGTGCAGATGAAGAGACATGTTCTATTTGTATTGACATGTTAAATTGTAACATTGGATTGTTGTACTGAAAAACGCTGTATATTCAAAGTACGATAATAAAAACGAAGGTGGTTGTAACCATCGCTTGTCACTTCTGTTCCTACGCTCGTTTTTTGTGTCGTCGCCTTTCGACTCGGCCTGTGACGACCGAAACCGCTAGCGAAAGACAAGTGTTTTGCCTTCGGATGTGGTAGCTTAGATTTTTGCCGAAAGGTAGCGCTGCTTCGGGCCAGTGACAATACCCTCGCGTCGCTTCGGGCGGATCTGGCCTTCGGTCAAGTAAAAGTGAGATGCCGCATCAAGCGCGCCTCCCCTTAGGCCATATCGGGGCCTTTGCGCCGCGTCAAGCGGACTTTATCCTTGGTCATATCGGGAACGACGCACCACCCCGGCGTGCTTTCACTTAGGCCAAATCAGGGCCTTTGCACTGCATCAAGCGGGCTTTTTCTTTGGTCATATCGGGACCGACGCACCGCCCCAGGCGTGCTTTCACTTAGGCCAAATTGGGGCCTTTGCGCCACATCAAGCGGGCTTTATCTTAGGTCATATCGGGACCGATGCACCGCCCCAGATGTGCTTTCACTTAGCCCAAATCGGGGCCTTTGCGCTGCATCAAGCGGGCTTTACCTTCGGACACGATGTCACACCCAGTTTTAAAGGCAAAACCGAATGCATTGATCACGTGTGCGCCAGGATCAAGTTACACACACGCTTAGACATTATGAATACCAAAATCAGTGCCACACGAATTAAGAGTTATTACAAACCATAGTCTTAAACGAATCTTAAACAAACGAGTTCTCGCAGCGGACAAAATGCCTCCACGAGCGGTCCGACCGAAGACTACGCACACCTAGAACTCCTGGAAATCTCCTGGAATATCTTCAAAGTTCTCCCAGTCTGAGCAGCAAACCCGGGTATTGTAGATGCAAGAGAATAAACAAGTGTGAGCACATATAGTACTCAGCAAGAGAGAACAACATAACATGCAAGGCCATATGGTGGATGGCTAAGGTTCAAGCACTTTAGCATTTTAGTTGATCAAGTTTTATTAGCAACCTGATTACTAAAGAGTGTAAGTTCATACCAACCCAATTAATAAGATATAAGCATCATAAATAAAGAATAAAACAACAATTTAAACATTAAAGTTCCATAATTTAATCATGTGAGTGTCCGGGCCGCTCTTGACCGTGAGCACGGCTAATCGATTAGTTTAACACTCTGCAGAGGTTGTACATCTTTACCCACAAGCAGCGTAAAAACTCCGAAGAACTTTGGACCCAACCATGCGGTGCTTGCAAGACACCATATCACACTTCCGAGGTGTGATTGCATAGGGACGCTACATGGCCTTTACAAAGGTTCCCTAGCAAGTTATGACCCACAAGGTACGGATCAGTTAGCAAGGTATAAAGTCCCCTAGCAGGTCGATACCCCACCATAAAATGAATAACTCACCCAACCCCCTGCTAGAGCGAGTCCATACCCCACAGTACCGCCGATCCCTTGTCCTTATCAGGTAAGACCATCCCAAGCTAAAGTTCCTAATTATTCAGCCAAGACCATCGCCCATTAGTTCTTGTGGTTGTACTGTTTTCCTGGGTGGTTCTCCATGTTCCGATTACATATTAAAGTGGTCTTGCAAAGTAAAAGATCATAAATGGAACATAGAATAACAAAGAAGATAACCAAGTAGATTAATACCAATTCCCAGTTGAGCATGTTAAGCAATAACTACCACAACATTAATTTAATTCCCGGTATCAAGGTAAAGGTAGTAAAAAGCTAAGCATGATCCTTAATAGGTTCCCATCAAATTAATGCAAGCGAAAAGGTAAAAACAGTGAATTTAGATGCATGTTATGTAGGACAAGCGGGCATGCATCAAGGAATACTTGCCTTCAACAAAGCCTTGCTGCTCAAACTCTTGCACGACTTGATCTTCAAATCCCTCGAACGAATCGCTCTCTACGGTCCACAATCATCACATACAAGCATACAATAGGAATAAATAAGAAACGGTCACCAAACAGATCAACAGATCTAAACAGTAGCATAAAACTAATCTACGCTTCGAGACGAACGTGTGGACATAAAGAACGCTAAAATCGGAGCTAAAACGACTAAGTTATGGCTTAGAGAAGGTATAGGGACCAATCTGTAAAGATTTGAAAAGGTTTTGGGCTAAAATAAAGAAAAAAGGACTAAACTGTAAGAAAACTTCTAAGGTGGAAGGGTATTTTTGTAAATATAAGAAACTCAGGGGCTTTTCTGCAAAATTGCCAGGGCTGGCGGTGGGTTTGACCTAGTTGACCGGGTCGGGTTGATCTAGATCCGTTGGATCTAGATCTAGCGGCTGCGGCTGTTTGCGGGCGGCGCGGCTTAGATCGATCCATTGGATCTCGATCCGGCGGCCGAGGACACGGGCAAGCGGCGGGCGGCGGGGAACACAGGCGGCGGCGGCGAGCGGCGTCGGGCGGCGGCGGACTCGCCGGCGGGGACCCCGATCTAGGGTTTCCGCCACCGTGCTAGGGACGCGGAGGGCACCTACGCGATGCGCGCAACACGACGAACCGATCTAGGGCGGCGGCTATGGCGGAGGGGCGGCGACGCGAGCGGTCGGCGCGGCGGCGCGGCGCGAACTCCGGTGAGCAACGCGGGCGGTGCAAAGCACGAGGACGTCCACAAGCGGCGCGGTCGACTTCCCCTCACCTCCTTGCGCGTCTCCGGTGCTGCTCCTCGACGATGAGGCGACGGCGGCGGCGAAAACCGAAAGCGCGGCGCGGGCTAGGGTTTCGGCGAGCGCAAGACGGCGACTTGGCTCGGGCGGCTCGGGTGGGAAGTACGGGGGCGGCGGCGTGCCTTAAATAGCCGGGCGGAGGCTCCTTGGTGTGCGCGCTACGCACGGGCGCGTGCGGAGCTCGGACTCGCGCGGCGGCGGCGGGAGTCCGGGCGGAAACGACGCGAGGGTAGGGGATGACCGGTGGGTCCCGGTCGTCGGCCCTCGGCGGCGCGGTGCGGGCGGGGAGGAAGACGGGCCGGCGCGGTTGGGCCACGCGGCCGGCCGGTTGGGCCGGCGGCCCGCCGGGCCGCGGCTGCGCGCGGGGGTTGCCGGCCGAAAAGCCGGGTCGCGGGCCGCCGCGCGGCCGGGCCGCAGCTCGCTGGCCGGCGAGCCGGGCCGCGCGAGTTGGGCGATGGGCTAGAAGGGGGGAAAGGGGTTAAGGAAAAAGGAGAAATGGGTTTAGCATTTTTGGCAAAAGGGGTTTCAAACAATAGAATTCAAATTTGAATTTGAATTCCAGCAACCAAAAATAATGCACCAGCATGAATGCCACAATTAATTCCTATAATTCATTAACTTTATTTTAGAAAAGTTTTAAATGCCTAAAAATAAATAAACAACCTTATATTCCTTAGGCAAATAAATGGTTGCTAGCAAATTTTTATAAAGCCAAAATTTTAATAAAATTAGGGTGTTACAAATCCCACCCCCTTAAGAAGAATCTCGTCCTCGAGATTCGGACAGATTGGGAAAAAGATCTGGAAATTCTGCTTTCAGCTCATCCTCCCTTTCCCATATTGCCTCATCCTCTGCATGATTACTCCATTGTACTTTGCACATCTTAATCACACTATTCCTGGTGACCCTTGTCATTGTTTCCAATATCCGAATGGGGTGTTCAACAATAGTGAGATCCTCTTTAACGCTTAGATCATCCAAGGGTAACGGCTCCCTGTCATGAGGACCAAAACCCTTCTTCAACTGAGAGATATGGAATACATCATGCACATCAGCTAGCTGGACTGGCAACTCCAACCTGTAAGCCACTTCTCCCACTTTTTCAAGAATCTTGAAAGGTCCAATAAACCGAGGTGACAACTTTCCTTTAACTCTGAATCGACGCAAACCTCTGATAGGTGACACCTTTAGGTACAAATAGTCGCCTTCCTGAAAGACCACATCCCTTCGTTTGCCATCTGCATAACTTTTCTGTCTAGACTGAGCAATCCTCAAATTTTCCTTGATGATCTGAACTTGTTTCTCCGCTTCTCTGATGATATCTGCCCCAAATAACTGCCTTTCGCCTGTCTCACTCTAATATAATGGGGTTCTACACTTCCTTCCATACAGGGCCTCAAAGGGTGACATTTTGAGACTAGCTTGGTAGCTGTTGTTATAAGAGAATTCAGCATATGGCAAGCTCTTATCCCAACTATAACCATGCTTAAGCGCACATGCTCTCAGCATGTCTTCTAGGATCTGATTGGTTCTCTCTGTCTGTCCATCTGTCTGTGGATGATAAGCTGAGCTGAAATTTAGCTTAGTATCCAGAGATTCATGCAACTTCCCCGAAACGAGAAGTAAAGCGAGTACCTCTCGTCGACACGATCTTCTTTGGTACACCATGCAAACACACAATCCTGGACATGTATAGCTCCGCCAACTTAGCTCCTGTATAAGTAGTCTTTACCGGAATGAAGTGAGCTACCTTAGTCAAACGATCCACGATAACCCAAATCGAATCATAACCATCTCGGGTTTGGGGTAAACCCACTATGAAATCCATTCCGATTTCTTCCCACTTCCACTCAGGCACCTTCAATGGTTGAAGCAAACCAGCAGGTCTCTGATGTTCAGCCTTAACCCGGTGGCAAGTGTCACACAAAGCCACATGAGCGGCCACGTCTCTCTTCATACCGTACCACCAATACCTCTGTTTGAGATCCTGGTACATCTTAGTACTGCCTGGATGGATAGAATAAGCTGAGTCGTGAGCTTCTCTCAAGATCGTCTCTCTGAGATCTCCTGTCTCTGGTACACACAACCGGTTCTTAAACCACACGGTTCCTTGTTCATCTTCTGTGAAATCTGGGGCTTCTCCCTGTTGCATACTCTCTTTAATCTTTTGTATTCCAGCATCCTCTAACTGCCACTTGCGTATCTCTTGCTCCAGAGTGGACTGCACTTCCAAAGTCACTCCTTCTGCATGTGCAACCACTTTCAAGTTGAGCCTTTCAAACTCTTTTACCAACTCGTCAGGAAACTGAATGGTCATAGCCATGTTAGTGTGGCCCTTCCGACTCAAAGCATCAGCAACCAGATTCGCTTTACCCGGATGGTAATGAATCTCTAGATCATAGTCCTTGATCAACTCTAACCAATGATGCTGTCTTAGATTAAGATCCTTCTGAGTGAAGATATACTTCAGACTCTTGTGATCAGTATAGATCTGACACTTAGTTCCATAATGTAGTGTCTCCAAATCTTCAATGCATGAACCACTGCTGCTAACTCAAGATCATGCGTAGGATAGTTCGACTCATGTTTCCTCAACTGTCGAGATGCATAGGCTATAGCATGACCTTCTTGCATCAACACACATCCTAGACCTTGTCGAGATGCATCACAGTAAATGTCAAAGCTCTTTCGTAGATCAGGCATTACTAGAACAGGTGTTGTGGTTAACCGCTTCTTTAATTCTTCAAAACTGGACTGACATGCACTGGTCCATTTGAACTCCCTGTCCTTCTCTAGCAATGTAGTGAGAGGCTTCACAATCTTGGAGAATCCTTCAATAAACCGACGATAGTAACCAGCAAGTCCAAGGAAACTCCGGATCTCAGACACTGTACGAGGGGCTTCCCACTTCAATACATCACTAACCTTGCTGGGATCCACTGCAATACCTCCGTTGGTGATGATATGACCTAGAAAAGACACTTTCTTGAGCCAGAACTCACACTTGCTGAACTTCGCATATAACTCATGCTCTCTCAGTTTCTGCAACACAAGCCTCAAATGCTCCTCATGCTCTTCCTCATTCTTGGAGTAGATCAAAATGTCATCAATGAATACCACAACAAACTTATCCAGATACTCCATAAAGATCTTGTTCATCAAGTACATGAAGTACGCGGGTGCATTGGTTAACCCAAAGGACATAACTGTGTACTCATAAAGTCCGTACCTGGTAGAAAAAGCTGTCTTAGGAATATCCGAAGGCCTAATCTTCAACTGATGATAACCAGATCGCAGATCGATCTTAGAAAACACTTTAGCTCCTCTCATCTGATCAAACAAATCTTCAATACGTGGCAGAGGATACTTGTTCTTGATGGTAACATCATTAAGAGATCTGTAATCAACACACATCCTTTGTGTGCCATCTTTCTTACCCACAAAGATAACGGGTGCTCCCCAAGGTGATGAACTAGCACGAATGAACCCTTTACCCAATAATTCTTAAATCTGAGCTTTAAGTTCTTGTAACTGATCACTAGACATTCTATATGGGCGCTTAGAGATAGGGGCAGTACCAGGTAAAAGATCAATAACGAACTCAACATCTCGGTCAGGGGGCATACCTGGCAACTCCTCGGGAAACACATCAGGATAACCGCACACTACTCGTATGTCTTCCAAGGCTGCTCCGTCAAGCTTATTCACGGCACTGGCACTTGATGGCGCAGGATCTGCTGCAAACTCAAATCTTTCACCAGCTGGACTTGTAAGTAGGATTGACCTCTTAGCACACTGTATCACCGCATCACACGTGGTCAACCATCCCATTCCCAGTATCACATCGATCCCCTTTGAATCCAAGATTATAAGATTGGCACGGAAATCTCTGCCCACAATCTTGAGATGGACGTCATCACATTTATAGATAGCTTTCAATTCCCCCCCAGGTGAGGTAACTAACATGTGGCGAGACATGGGACTGATAGGTAGATTATGTTGAGCTACGAACCGGGATGTAATGAAAGAATGGGATGCTCCCGAATCAAACAAAGCGAGGCGGGGAGTAGAGTTGACTAGAAACATACCGAGCACTACTCGGGGTTCTCTCGAGCGACTTTAGCATCAACGTGCATCGCCTTGCCTCGTGCATAGCTCGTTGTCCTTTGTTAGACTGCGGGGTTTGGCTTCCGCTCCTTGTCTCGCTGGCGGTTCCGCACGGGGGTATGTGGAGGGTTCCTCTTTGGGCAAGCATTGGCATAGTGACCAAGCTCTCCGCACTTGAAGCAAGTAGTGGTGGCGAGGATTGGGCGGCGCCACGGACCTTACGGGTGTGCCAACCGGGGCTCTCTCGCCGACTCGCCGGGAAGCCGGGCGGGGAGTCCGAGGAACGGACGCCGAAACCGCCGAGCGGACTGCCGGAACCGCCGAGCGAGGACGCCGGGACCGCCGCTGCCCAAAGTTTCCACCCGGTCCCCCAAAGCGGAACGGGGTGTTCGGCGGTGGGTTGAAGCGCGGGCGAGACGCACTCCCAAACCGCCTAGAGCCGACGGCCTTCCTCTTCTCGCTCTCCGAGCTCCTTGCGCTTGTGCTCCAAGCGGATGGCGGCATCAACTAGCCGCCGAAAGGATAGGACATCGGTGGTACTACAACGAACCGGCCAACCCATCTAGGAACGGCTCCTCGCTTCTTCCTATCTTCGGCAACCTCCTCGCTGCATAGCGAGACAACTCGATGAACTTGTCTCTATACTCGGTCACCGACATTCCTCCCTCGCTTCGAGAAAGGAACTCCTTCTTTTTGATCTTCATGACTCCGCAGGGTATATGATGACTCCCGAAGTTGGTGGTAAACTCCTCCCAAGTGATAGTGTCTGGGGAGGCATGAGCGGCGAGTACGCATCCCACCAAGCGGCTGCAGAGCCTTGAAGTCGTCCTGCAGCATACAGGACCTTCTCTCTCGTCGTCACACCGGGCAGGTAGTGAGCATCTTCGGTATTGTCTTGAGCCAATCTTCAGCTTCCGGTGGATCGGCGGCGTGAGTAAACACGGGAGGGTGATGACTCATGAACTCCCGGTGCTTGTTGCGAGGCGCGGGTGGCGGCACCGGCGGATTGTTGACCTGGGCTTGCAAGTTTGTCACGGTGGTGGTCAAGTTCGGAGGAGCCGGGTCCGTGCCTCCGGAAATGCTGCAAAGCGGGATCCATTTGTACTGGCTGCGGTGCTCTTCCTGCTGGTTGATCAACACCTGATCCTGACCTGGTGTTCACCATCTGAGTGTTAGGGGCATTATTTTAGATGATTGCACCAAGGGTTAAACTCAGGAAGTTAAGATAGCAATGATATTCAGATAAGACAGATTCTATTGACTCCAAACAATCAGGCATAGCTCTCAGTGTGGGTAACCAAAAATTATGGATTTTGGACTGATAAAAGGTAATGAAATTACGAAACTACTCCAACTGGAATCACCTCAATCGGAGTTGTGTAGCTCTGGTTATAAAATAAACAAGTCAGGTAGGTCAGCAGTGTTTAACAGATTCGTGAGGCTGTACTGTTTCAGTTATAACTCTCTGATTATCCATCCAAATATTCTGAATTTTTCACAGAAAATCAGCCACAAAATTCTTGAACTTTTCCAATTGGTTTTACTGCAATCGGAGTTCTGTAGACCGAGATAAAATTAAAATAGTGCTGCTGACTCAGAAAACTGTGCGATCAGATTTTTGGGACCTCGAATTTGCATTAAGGGAAAACTTAAGGGACAAAAAGATTAAGATAGATAACTGATTGAGACTGAAAGTTAACCCCCACAAACTTACTACTAAACCAATGTCGTTGTGGTCATCACTCCACAACACATTGCACTCAACCAAAAATCCAACTCATACATTGAGCACAAAATCAAACATTCAACCACACCTCTAAACTAAACACACTTTACCGAACGTCTACTAGCGATTACAAAGAGATCCTATCCCTTAATCTTAATCCTAAGGACTATCTTCTGCCATGGCATCAGTGCGAGCGTCAGGGGAGTCGTAGTGTGGCCTCTTGGGTGACGGGGAGGTACATCCTTCTGTGGCTTCATGGGCTTCTGGCTGCTCCCTGTTCAGAAGTGTAGCTTCTAGGGCACGCCTCTGCATCTCCAGTGTGAAAATCTGCTGCTGTGCTGCATATAGTGTGTTGTTGGCATCATCCAATGCAGTGTTCACAGCTGCAAGTAGACTCCGGACATTGTTGAGCGTCCCTTCATAGGCTGGTCTTTGGGGCGATGTAAGTCTTGGCTTCCCCACTTGCTCTAAAAGGTGTGTAACGGCGGTGGGTATCCTCTAACTTCGTCACGCTCCTTGTGCGAGAGCACATAGAGCGCCCTCCGAGCCGACTCTTGCTATCCCGGCATCCATAGTAGTCCCGTGAGCCACATCATGATGCTTGGACACCTCCTTCACTCCACGGCATGGAATGTACTCCTCCAAGATGGCAACAACCTCCCAATGGGGCTCGAACCACGGATGAGTCCACGGCTCACAATGGTAGACAGGGGCTTTATCATAGCCCAGGCGGAGTACCATCGCTCTCAGGTGGTCTGCCATGGGAATGCCTACTCGATCAGCTCTATAGTGGTACACTTCCCAGATCGCTTCCTCAGCTTCCTCCTCTTGCTCTTGTTCTTCTTCCTCCATCTCTTGATCAAGGTGATCCTCATCTTCTCCTGGCGCTTGCTCCTCTAGGTTTGGTCGTTCGGCCTAGCTCATCCTCCTCTGGAATCGTCTCCTCCGGATCTTCCTCATCATCAGGCACCATGATAAGGTTAGGGAAAACCACAGGTGCAGGCTCCATCTCAATCTCCTCATCTGTATCTCCATCATGCAAATCATGATACTGTTCCTGTGGAGCATACTGATGGATTGCTCCAGCCTGAGAGGTCTTCAAGCTACGAGCCATCTGTAGTGTAGTGTAGAATGAGAAAGATGGTAAGGCCAAAAGGATGAGAGCTAAAGCAAGCACAAGGTAAAGAATGCAGACAGCTCAAGAGTGAAGCAAAAAGGCAAGAGTAAGGTTAATAAGAATAAAGCAAGCATGTAAGAGAAAGCTTCTATGAGTATAAAATCCTTAGTTCGACCATTTCTATCTAGGCTAGCGTTCCTACAGTCAACACAGCTCTGGTACCACTCTGTCACACCCAGTTTTAAAGGCAAAACCGAATGCATTGATCACGTGTGTGCCAGGATCAAGTTACACACACGCTTAGACATTATGAATACCAAAATAAGTGCCACACGAATTAAGAGTTATTACAAACCATAGTCTTAAACGAATCTTAAACAAACGAGTTCTCACAGCGGACAAAATGCCTCCACAGGCAGCTGACTGAAGACTACGCACACCTAGAACTCCTGGAAATCTCCTGGAATATCTTCAAAGTTCTCCTAGTCTGAGCAGCAAACCCGGGTATTGTAGATGCAAGAGAATAAACAAGCGTGAGCACATATCGTACTCAGCAAGAGAGAACAACATAACATGCAAGGCCATATGGTGGATGGCTAAGGTTCAAGCACTTTAGCATTTTAGTTGATCAAGTTTTATTAGCAACCTGATTACTAAAGAGTGTAAGTTCATACCAAGCCAATTAATAAGATATAAGCATCATAAATAAAGAATAAAACAACAATTTAAACATTAAAGTTCCATAATTTAATCATGTGAGTGTCCAGGCTGCTCTTGACCGTGAGCACGGCTAATCAATTAGTTTAACACTCTGTAGAGGTTGTACATCTTTACCCACAAGCAGCGTCAAAGCTCCGAAGAACTTTGGACCCAACCATGCGGTGCTTGCAAGACACCATATCACACTTCCGAGGTGTGATTGCATAGGGACGCTACATGGCCTTTACAAAGGATCCCTAGCAAGTTATGACCCACAAGGTCCGGATCAGTTAGCAAGGTATAAAGTCCCCTAGCAGGTCGATACCCCACCATAAAATGAATAACTCACCCAACCCCCTGCTAGAGCGAGTCCATACCCCACAGTACCGCCGATCCCTTGTCCTTATCAGGTAAGACCATCCCAAGCTAAAGTTCCTAATTATTCAGCCAAGACCATTGCCCAGTAGTTCTTGTGGTTGTACTATTTTCCTGGGTGGTTCTCCATGTTCCGATTACATATTAAAGTGGTCTTGCAAAGTAAAAGATCATAAACGGAACATAGAATAACAAAGAAGATAACCAAGTAGATTAATACCAATTCCCAGTTGAGCATGCTAAGCAATAACTACCACAAGATTAATTTAATTCCCGGTATCAAGGTAAAGGTAGTAAAAAGCTAGGCATGATCCTTAATAGGTTCCCATCAAATTAATGCAAGCGAAAAGGTAAAAACGATTGAATTTAGATGCATGTTATGTAGGACAAGCGGGCATGCATCAAGGACTACTTGCCTTCAACAAAGCCTTGCTGCTCAAACTCTTGCACGACTTGATCTTCAAATCCCTCGAACGAATCGCTCTCTACGGTCCACAATCATCACATACAAGCATACAATAGGAATAAATAAGAAACAGTCACCAAACAGATCAAACAGATCTAAACAGTAGCATAAAACTAATCTACGCTTCGAGACGAACGCGTGGACATAAAGAACGCTAAAATCGGAGCTAAAACGACTAAGTTATGGCTTAGAGAAGGTATAGGGACCAATCTGTAAAGATTTTAAAAGGTTTTGGGCTAAAATAAAGAAAAAAGGACTAAACTGTAAGAAAACTTCTAAGGTGGAAGGGTATTTTTGTAAATATAAGAAACTCAGGGGCTTTTCTGCAAAATTGCCAGGGCTGGCGGTGGGTTTGACCTAGTTGACCGGGTCGGGTTGATCTAGATCTGTTGGATCTAGATCTAGCGGCTGCGGCTGTTTGCGGGCGGCGCGGCTTAGATCGATCCATTGGATCTCGATCCGGCGGCCGAGGACACGGGCAAGCGGCGGGCGGCGGGGAACACGGTCGGCGGCGGCGAGCGGCGGCGGGCGGCGGCGGACTCGCCGGCGGGGACCCCGATCTAGGGTTTCCGGCCACGGACGCTAGGGACGCGGAGGGCACCTACGCGATGCGCGCAACACGGCGAACCGATCTAGGGCGGCGGCTATGGCGGAGGGGCGGCGACGCGAGTGGTCGGCGCGGCGGCGCGGGCGCGAACTCCGGCGAGCAATCGCGGGCGGTGCAAAGCACGAGGACGTCCACAAGCGGCGCGGTCGACTTCCCCCACCTCCTTGCGCGTCTCCGGTGTTGCTCCTCGACGATGAGGCGACGGCGGCGGCGAAAACCGAAAGCGGCGGCGCGGGCTAGGGTTTCCGGCGGGCGCAAGACGGCGGCTTGGCTCGGGCGGCTCGGGTGGGAAGTCCGGGGGGCGGCCGCGTGCCTTAAATAGCCGGGGCGGGGGCTCCTTGGCGTGCGCGCTATGCACGGGCGCGTGCGGAGCTCGGACTCGCGCGGCGGCGGCGGAGTCCCGGGGAAACGGCGTCGGGTAGGGGATGACCAATGGGTCCCGGTCGTCGGCCTCGGCGGCGCGGTGCGGGCGGGGAGGAAGACGGGCGGCGCGGTTGGGCCACGCGGCCGGCCGGGCCGGTTGGGCGGCGGCCTGCCGGGCGCGCGCGCCGCGCGGGGGTTGCCGGCCGAAAAGCCGGGTCGCGGTCGCCGCGCGGCCGGGCCGCGAGCTGGCCGCCGCGGCGAGCCGGGCCGCAGTTGGGCGATGGGCTAGAAGTGGGGAAAAGGGGTTAAGGAAAAAGGAGAAAGGGGTTTAGCATTTTTGGCAAAAGGGGTTTCAAACAATAGAATTCAAATTTGAATTTGAATTCCAGCAACCAAAAATAATGCACCAGCATGAATGCCACAATTAATTCCTATAATTCATTAACTTTATTTTAGAAAAGTTTTAAATGCCTAAAAATAAATAAACAACCTTATATTCCTTAGGCAAATAAATGGTTGCTAGCAAATTTTTATAAAGCCAAAATTTTAAAAAAATTAGGGTGTTACACACGACGATAAGTGACAGGAGTGGCCCGTGCGCACACAATGCGGCCCGCGCCCACGCCGTCACTTACCCCGCTGAAGGCCACCTCGAAGACTATGCCCCCTGTGGAAAATGTGGGGGTTGCATAGCTTCGTCGGAGCTGCGAAAGCGTGCTTAAAAGAGAAAAAACTTGGATGCGAAGTGCTGGGGGAAAGCTGACTTATATTACACATTAGAAAACAAATTACACGGGTCCCCCTCGTTAAAAACCTCACACTTCGCGGGTCCAGAGGGGAACCGTGAAGCCTCCCCTGTGAGGAAAAGAGTATGTCCCCCCTACTTAATGTACATATATTACAAACTTCTCAACACAACGTAGAAAAAAACTAAGAAACGAAAATAACAACAGCTGCCGCTCACGGCGACCTGTGACGAAGTACTTCTGGAGCATGTCCACATTCCACGTGTAGGGCTCTTCTTCGCCGGTCAATCGACGCAACTTGAAAGCTGCTTCATTCGAAGTTGTAATTGCTATAAATGGGCCTTCCCACTTCCCGTGCATCTTGCCCTTCAGTCTTCCCTTCGGTATCATGCGTAGCACCAGATCCCTTGGCCGTATGAGCTTCGGTCTGATCTTTTTGTTCTTCCACCTTCTGGTTTCTTTCTGGTAGGATGACAAGTTCGTTGCTGCCTGTAAGCGCACCTCCTCAATGTTCTGGACTGAAGTCTTGAGGTCTTTGTCACTGGAAGGAATGTCCCTCCAGGTTCCCAAACACAGTTCTTCAGGCAACATGGCCTCCTCGCCATATAGCAACTTGAACGGCAAAAACTGCGTGGTTCTAGACGTTGTGGTGTTGTGGGACCAAATCACCCTCGGCAGCTCTTCGGCCCACTTGCTTTTGGGCAGGTCGGTGATGTTCCTTTTTATACCGGCGAAGATTACCCCATCTGCCCGTTTCACCGCCCCATTGGACTGCGGGTGGTAGACCGAAGCGAAGCATAACTTGGTACCCAGGTAGGTACAGAAGTCCTTGAAGTCGGCGCTGTCAAACTGCTTGCCATTGTCCACGGTGACTTCGTGTGGCACGCCGAATGTTGACAGTTAATAGTTGTATCAAAGTTCGTTTAGACTTGCAAGCGGACAAGTCTCCCGTCGTAGTCAAGGGACCCTTCTTTCCTCGAGTGGTGAACCCAAGGTATCGAATCTGTGGAACAAATGTGTGACGCAAAAGATGATCTAGTAAAGCCAAGTAACTTCAATCTTTCGATAAAAGAGAAACCCTAATGCATCTAGATAAAAGACACGAAACTAATCTAATCTACTAAAGACCGGAGATAACAAAGTAAGATTGGGTAGATAAACCGATCTAGGGAGATCGGGTTAACCCTTTTGTTGAAGTTCCAAGCAAGAGAAGAAGTAGCAAATCAAATCTTATTAGAAGCCTCTTTAAACCGTGGTTTCCCGTCCAACTCCGAAAACATCCGCCTTTCGGAACCCCCGTTCTGTCACAACGTATCCCTACTCATGTGGGGAGTCTAGGGCGAGTCAAAAGACAAGTCGAGATTCTTTCGAAAGATCCGGCGTGTACCTCTAGCCACCGCGGCTACAAGAACACCCTATGTAATCTATCTCGACAATAGATTTAGAATAAGCAAAGCCGATTGAAAAACGAAATCTTCAAGGAAACACTTGATCACAAGGAATAGATTCAACTTGATAATTCAACTATGACAATGATACATACACAAGATCACCACCGGTATCCTTCCGTGATCTTGCTTCTAGCTCCGGGAACTCCAACGTGGTCTTCCGTGCAAGGTTCCCACGTCAGCTAGGGAGACCCTAGTCAACTAGCTCGACCCTCTCCTCTCCGGGATGGTGTCCCTCTCTTCTCTGCTCCTCGGCGGCCGATGACGAATTGGATGATGTGTGGCTCTCGACGCTGGGGCTATAAATAGCCCGAATGGCGGCTAGGGCAAAGGAGGAAGCAAACGGGCTCTAGAAAGGGTTGGGCCGGCCAGCCTGGGCCCATCCAGGCCCAGCTCGCGGCCTCCTTTGCGTGGTGTCAGTTCTCGAGTCTTCTAGATGCTTCCCTCTTCTGCATGTAGGTCCATGTCGTCAGTTTCTCTCCGAATTGGACATAACTCCTTGTCTTGCAAGATTCGGCACTTTTCTGATTAGGTCCTCGGAGATTGTCATCTTCTCAGGTTGAGTCCCTGGCTTCTTGGAGTCAAGTTTGCTTCATTGCATGACTTGTACGGGGCTTCAAGGTCTTATCATAAGGTGCTTGATGAACTTATCCCGAAAGTCTTGCTTTCAACGCTAAAACCCTGCATAAACACTAAACTCCAAAACCGACATGCACAAGTGAACTTGTTATACCACGGGGGTTAGTACCAATAGATAAGGTATAAAACTTATGCCAACACCGAAGGTAAACTCATGGCTAGGTTGACGGATTTTCACCGTCAACATCTCCCCCATGCTTAAACCTTGCTCTTCCTCGAGTAAGCCTTCGATGGATATCATCGTTGCTCATCAATGTTTAAACCTTGCACTTGATAATACATGAGAAAACATAATGCTCTCGAAATTTTAATTCGTTAAAGTTCCATAATGTACTAGCCTTCATCTCTACAGAGGGTAGATTTATAATTAAGTTTATACCACAAGTATTAACATGCTCCCAAAATTTAAATAGATCTCAGAATTTTTGAAATAAAGAATGAGATAAAGAAAAGCTAAACCAAGTTCCCAAATTTAAATCATCTTGCATATTGCTCATAAACTCTCATCTCATCTCGTCTCTCAAGCCTATATATTCTACTCCTTTCCCTCTCATAACATATATGTGTGGTAGGCTTTATATGGAGCTTTGGGAAAGTTTAGTCCTACCAAGATTTTATAAAAGAGATGTTGTCAAAACAAGACAAGCTTCTCATGGTCTTACCGAGACTCGTCAAAAAGGTCATTGGAAAATGATGTTATATCAAGGAGGGGGAAGAGAAAAATACACACACTTGAGATGGGTGGACATGTGCAAATGGCAAAGAGTGATCCCGAGGCACAAAGGAAGTCCTCGTTATCGGATTGCACATGGTTGGAAAATTGAGTATGGATCTTTTAATCTTGAAGCCTTGAATTTCCTAATGCACTTTAGAGAACCGGGGAGTTCACTTTATTTTTATTTTTGCACATACTCATATTTTTTTGTCTTTTTCTCATATATCTCTTTCTTTTTTTCTTTCTTTCATTCATTTTGTTCTTTTTTTCTTTCTCATAAAATTTTATTTTCTCCCCTTTGAACTCTAAAATTGCATTGTACCTCCTCCCCCATGCTTAGACGTTGCTCGTCCTCGAGCAAAGAGGCGATAAATAAGGTAGGTACCGGAAATATTTTTCCTTGGAGAGATACTTGAATTCTTCAATGTTGGCACCGTCTTGCGATCTTCCTTGAATTGATGATCCATTCTCAACGATAGATTGTGGTCAAGGAGGTAATCACAAAAGATGATATTTGCTTTTAAGGGTGGATATCCGGTGAGGTTTGTGAGATCTCCGATGTGGGGATACACAATGCACGGATAAAAGGCTAGCAAAAAGATAGATACGCAAAAATGGAATGACCAGCTTCTTAGTCTCGGGCCAGAGAAATCATGGCCTGCAATAACTCACTAAAAAATAAATCTTGTACACTAAGGTTTATGCACTCAAATATATATTAGGCTCTGGATAGGTTGAGCAACAGACAAGTGATATTTATGACAAGGTTAGCGATATTTTTGAGCATAAAAACTATCTTCAATCTATTCATAACTTGAGAGCACATAAAACACTATGGTTCTTTATTTTAATCATAACCTCTGCTAAAGATTAAGCTAGCATTTAAATAAATTCAGATTCGTATTTTAAGAGAGGACTAGCTTTAACATGCATAAATCAATTACAAAGATAAACAAAGCGGCAATTATAATCATATATCATCATGGCACAAATTTTTGTAACTTTTCCAATGATATAAACAAGGTGGTTCCTTTATTAATGATGAAATCAAGCTGAAATACAAACTGCAAGTAAACAAACACACTTGCTGAAATTTAAATAAAAACAGAAAATATTACGCAAACACAAACAAACAAAAGCTGAAAATTACAGAGAAAGGGAAAAGAAAAGAAAACTAAAGTTCCTTCTTCTTCCTAGTCCTCCGCCGGTGGTTGGTGTTGATAATCTTGATAGTAGTACCCTTGCTCATAGTAAGGTTGGACATCCCCTCCAACGAATTGATCCGGCTCCACTAGGTGAAGGCGTCCAAGCTCATAGGCAATATTTGCATTACCCTCACCAAGTTGAGCTGCATTGGGTTGGATGGCTGCGATGTTTTGTGCATTTCTCGCAACATACCCTCCAATTATGGCCACACTTTGTTGTGGTTGGGGATATTGTGCGTAGGGCTCCGCGAAGGTTACGTTGGGCACCACATAATTTGGTGGGGGTACCGGTGCACCACCCCCCCCCATGCTTGCTCTTGTGGCCCTCCATAGTAAATTGGTGGAGGAGGGATCCCGCCAAAAGGTGGCACAACATTGGGTTGTGCACTACCCGCTTGTGCAGAGGAGGATCCCTCCTCTACGATTCTTCCTCTTTTATTTTTCTTCGCCGGGACAAGGAGTCCCTCTTCCAACCAATCTTCCCTCCCTTGGATAAAAAGCCTAAGCCTTGCATCCGGAAGGGGTAGGTTCACCGTGGCCAAACGAAAACCTTCTCTCTCATCTCCACTAATATATTTGCCTTGTCGAAAATACTCAATGCCGAGAGAGGTCCCATGCAAAAGATGTTCGGGGTTTCTTGTGATCCCCCACCGTAGGGAGATGGCCAACATAGAGAGGTAGCACCCCGAACCAATATCTCCCGCTCCGATGTTGCCTCGCAACACCAACGGTTGATCATAAGGTATGAGGGGTCTATTGGCTGCTTGGCAATTAAAGCCCAGTAGAGCCAATTCAACTCCGTGTCGGTCACCTTCGTCTCCCTCATCCTCCCCAATACCCACTTGCACATCCAAGAGTGGAATACTCAGATAATGGGGTTGCGGATGCAATTGCGTTATTGGTGGGCTTCTCCGGAGATCAAATTCCAAAATCCATCTAACATGCCGGGTGGCACGTCAACTTTCTTTGGAGCTAACTTATGGAACCCAAGTAGCTCCCTAACATGCTCGTAGGGAACCACTTGTTGGACTCCCTCCAAACGGAATGATAAACTTTGCACCCCATCATCAAGGATAGGTGCAATGGTAATCAAGATTTCCAAGGTGAACTCCTTGTGGGTGTCCACCGGCACTCCGTTGGAGAATTGCACCCATCCAAGGTGCCCCAACATGTAATATATGTCGGTGCCGAAACCCAAGTAGTTGAGTGCTTGGTCGTCGAAGTCGACATTGGGCACAAGCCTCTTCTCAAGACGAGAGAGTTTCTTCTCCTCCTCCTCCGACAATATGAGGAATATATCGGAGTGTATGGAGGTGGCGCGATCAAATGGGTTGATCGTCGAGGTGGAACGGGAGGCTCCTCCGTGTGCCCTTGAGGATCGGTAAACCTCATGGACGTGCTCCTTGTTGCCCTCATGCCACCGAGGAGGAGAGCGTCATTCCTCCTTGGTGGTGTTGTATCCCCCTCCATGCTCCGAGGAGACCCGGAAACTGAGTGCCTCCTCGAAGACATCGTCGACGACGGCTTGGATGAACTTGTGGTTTTCTTCCACATGGTTGCAGCACTCTTCTCTCCACTAAAACTCCGGGTTGCAACCGGTAACTAGGCACTTAAAATCTTACTTCGGGATGTGGACTTTGAGTGGATTAAGGTTGTGGATTTTTTGAGCTATCAAGCTTGGGAAGGTTAGCTATGTCTACGGAGGTTCTGGGCACACAAACTTGAACACACAAACTGAGGAATGAGAGGGAAGCTTGCCTGCATAAGACGGGAGCTGGGGGGCTCGTTTTATAGGGGAGGCCGGCCGGCCGTGCCTCGTGCTCCTCCCCGCCTCGGCTTTCTTCCAGCATGATCATTTCTCCTCCATGACTTCCTTGCCCGCGTGCTCCACGAGTTCCACTGCCCAAACGCTCTCGTCCACTCCTTTTCTTGCATTATTGGTCCTTCCACTTGATGCTTCATGATTTCAGTCATGTCCATGCTCCACTTGCTTCACATGCCACCATGAAATTCCTGCAAAGGCATGCTTGCCGCCCACCCATGCTTGTCCTTTGCATGTGGTCTTGATGAAAGTTGATGAAAGAGTATCCAATGGTGCATGCATGATTAATTTAAACTGGATTGCCTCCCTTTAGGTATGTTTAAGGTTAAGCACTCCTCTAATTCAAAAATTAAAAATATTTTCAGAGCTATGGAAGAGCTCAAGCATAAATTTATATAAGTTTTTAAACAATTAAAAACAAATGTAAGTCGAAATTTCCGACTACGTTGATATCGGTCTTACCGGTATGGTTTGCCTTCATTGGTTAAGAGCAAACTTTTCCCGGCTTGATCATGGGGGCATAGGTTTAGGTTCTAATCTTGGCTAAATGAGAGAGATTTTGAATAAAACAAAATTCAACAAGGCTTAGAAAAATTCTAATCTTAGAGAAACCAAGGATATAGATTTTTAAAGCCAACCAAAAGTTTAGTTTCTAGGTTCACGCGAGTCCTACCACGTGCTGAAATTTGATTAACACCTAGGTATAAGTCGTGGCTCTACTCGTGTGTTTTTAGCATGAAAAATAAGTCAACCACAGCACCATAATAAGGATGAAGGGTTGAGTTAGGTTCTGAAATTATGTGGTTGTGGTTTCTCGAAAAGAAACAAACAAACACATAGGAGGGTTCATGCAAAGGGTTTATGATAAAGCAAAATATTCAACCAAGAATTATGTCTCTAATATTGTTCAACCACTTCTAAGTCTAATGTCTTTGCGTAATAAAATTCAAAACTAAATTATTAAAAAGACTCGAAAAACCTGGAATCGGGTTGTCCTCCCGGTAGCTTATTCTTGACTCGACGAAACGGGTTGCCTCCCGCCTAGCGCTTCGTTTATAGTCCATAGCTAGACTTCTTCACTTGATTACTTCGGATCAACGCTCTTTGCGGGCGTTGCAATCTTGGGTACCCACTTACGCACCATCTTGGGCACGGGCTTATCTTCTGGCTTAGTCATTTTTTTGGTCTTCACAGGCGGCTTTTCTTCCTTTGTCATGACGGATGCAACACCTTCCTTGATTTTCTTTACGTTCATCTTTTCGGCTCTTTCTTCTTCTTCAGCCCCTCCTTCTTCTTTGGTTCTTCCTTTACTCCAATCATGTTGCATGCCTCGAGTCATGGTCGGAACTTGAAGGAACTCCTTTCTCCGTTGATATCGAACATGATCTCCCCCTTGCCAACATCAATAGTAGCTCCCACGGTCTTGAGGAAAGGCCTCCCAAGGATGAGCGGCGGCTTCTCCCTCTCTCCCATCTCGAGCACCACGAAGTCGACGGGGATGAAGTGGTGTCCGACCTTCACGGGTACATCTTCAGCAATGCCCAAGGGATAGCGAATGGAGTTATCTCCCAACTCCAAACACATACCCATAGGCTCCAATGGTAGGCGTAGCTTCTCGAACACATCTCTTGGCATGACGCTCACACTAGCTCCAATGTCGCACAACACCTTCTCGAAGTTGAATGAACCAACGGAACATGGAATAGTAGGGCATCCGGGGTCCTTTTGATTCTCTAGCCCATTAGCAATAGCGGCACTACACTCCTCGGACATCTTGACATGATCTACCCCGAGTGTTGCTATCTCATATTTATTTGCAAGTATGTCTTTAAAGTAACGAGAATATGTAGGTACTTGTAGGGCATCTAGTAATGGCATGTTGATGCTAAGTCTACGCACAACCTCCACAAACTTCTCAAAGTGGTTGTCAAGTTTACCTCGGAAGTAGCGTGGCTTGAGTTGCGGTATCCTCGTGTCTTCTTCCGGCATCTCAAATTCTGGCTCTTCGGTGACGATACCCGTAACCTTCTCTTTAGCACTTCCTTCCGTCTCGGCGGATGGTTTAGGCTTCCTTGCTCCCGCGGAACGTTCTGGATCTTCGGTCTCCTTTCCCGAACGTGTTTGAATGGCCTTCGCCGATTCGGGACTTTTAGGTTGTCCCAGAAGCTTCCCTTCATCATTAGTGAGGCGCCCCGCAAGTTGTCCCGCTTGCGTCTCGAGCATCTTCATCGTGTTGAGCACTTGATGATTGGAACTTCCGACATCCGTCACTTTGCTATCGATGTTGTCCAACACCTTGTCTATGGTCTTGAACTTGGTGACGGTGTCCTTGTTGATCTTAGCTTGCTCGTCCATGAATTCCTTCAATTGTATACGAAGCATAACCGAATTCGGAATAGATGAGCTTGCATTAAATTGAGGTCTACCTTGCCCGTAGCGGAAGTTCGGCAATTCTCCCTTCCTCATGTAGTCGAGTGTTTTGGCTTCCTCCGGACAATCTTTGCGGACATGGCCATACTCTCCACATTCTTCGCATGTGGATCTTGCTTCGGCGGCCTTCAAGTCTTGAGCCTCTTTCTTTTCTATCTCCATCTTCTCCAACCTCCTCATGAGCGAGTCGATCTTGCCTTCAAGTATGTTCTCCTTCTCCACTTGCAAGACTCCTTTGACGTTCCCCGTGGGTTGAACCGGATGTAGGCGCCCGGATGACGCCCACATGTCATTATTCACGACCTTCTTGAATAGAGTGAAAGCCTCCGTCGGTGTAAGCTCGATGATAGATCCTCCCGCCGATGCATCGATGATCGTCCTTGACACCATGGTGAGTCCTTGATAGAACTTTTGCACGAGATCTTCCTTCAGGAACTTGTGATGTGGAACCGCCCGAGTGTACTCGTTGAAGCGCTCGAATGCCTCCGCGATAGTTTCTGTAGGATATTGAACAAAGGTGGCAATCTTATTACGCAAGCTTTGAGTTTTACCCGGTGAGTAGTATTCCTTCATGAAAGCCTTCATCAACGTGTTCCAATTTTGCACCGTCTCCGTCGGTTGAGAGTGGAACCATTGCAAAGCCTTCCCGAGTAGTGAGAATGGAAAAAGCCTTGCCCTCATTTGATCTTGAGTCACCCCATCCATGTTGAAAGTCTGACATAGTTGAATGAATGCTTGGAGGTGAAGGTTCGGATCCTCTTTACCGGTGAAGGGTGAATGATGCACCATGCGGATTGTTGAGGTCTTGATCTCGAACGGTCTTCCGATCTCCTCAAGGTTCAAGATTGGTAGGTCGATGATGTACGGGGTGCATAGCTCCCCAATCTTGCACTCTTGCAGTTGATTTCCCATCGGTGGAAGTCGAATCTCCCGAGGGCTTTGAGGTGGTGAATTCTTCGGAGATTCCTTCGACCATTTGTCTTCCGACTCCGAATCTACAAAATCCAGCTTTTTAGCTTGATGTGCTTCGCGTCTGCTTAGCATGTAAAGTTTTTCTGGATCATCCACAAAATTATCGGGTTTGTTGGAGAGGTAGCCGTCCATCTCCTATTAGGGTTAGCAATAAACAAGATATGCAAAAACTAGAAAGTAAAAATAAATCTATGAAAACTAGGGTTAGACAAACTAGATTAGATTTACTTTGAGGATGATCAAAGTTTAGTAGATGCAAAAAGAAAAACTAAAAGAAAACTGAAAATTACAAAAAGGTAATAAAAAATCAAATCTTGATCACTTGTTCCCCGGCAACGGCGCAAGAAAAAGGGGCGTGTTAACGGTTAATAGTTGTATCAAAGTTCGTTTAGACTTGCAAGTGGACAAGTCCCCTGTTGTAGTCAAGGGACCCTTCTTCCCTCGAGTGGTGAACCCAAGGTATCGAATCCGTGGAACAAATGTGTGACGCAAAAGATGATCTAGTAAAGCCAAGTAACTTCAATCTTTCGATAAAAGAGAAACCCTAATGCATCTAGATAAAAGACACGAAACTAATCTAATCTACTAAAGACCGGAGATAACAAAGTAAGATTGGGTAGATAAACCGATCTAGAGAAATCGGGTTAAGCCTTTTGTTGAAGTTCCAAGCAAGAGAAGAAGTAGCAAATCGAATCTTATTAGAAGCCTCTTTAAATCGTGGTTTCCCGTCCAACTCCGAAAGCATCCGCCTTTTGGAACCCCCGTTCTGTCACAACGTATCCCTACTCATGCGGGGAGTCTAGGGCGAGTCAAAAGAAAAGTCGAGATTCTTTAGGAAGATCCGGCGTGTACCTCTAGCCACCGCGGCTACAAGAACACCCTATGTAATCTATCTCGAGAATAGATTTAGAACAAGCAAAGCCGATCGAAAAATGAAATCTTTGAGGAAACACTTGATCGCTAGGAATAGATTCAACTTGATAATTCAACTATAACAATGATATATACACAAGATCACCACCGGTATCCTTCCTTGATCTTGCTTCTAGCTCCGGGAACTCCGACGTGGTCTTCCGTGCAAGGTTCCCATGTCGGCTAGGGAGACCCTAGTCAACTAGCTCGACCCTCTCCTCTCCGGGATGGTGTCCCTCTCTTCTCTGCTCCTCGACGACCGATGATGAATTGGATGATGCGTGGCTCTCGACCCCGGGGCTATAAATAGCCCGAATGGTGGCTAGGGCAAAGGAGGGAGCAAACGGGCTCTGGACAGGGCTGGGCCGGCCGGCTTGGGCCCATCCAGGCCCAGCTCGTGGCCTCCTTTGCGTGGTGTCGGTTCCCGAGTCTTCTAGATGCTTGTCTTGCATGTAGGTCCATGTCGTCAGTTTCTCTCCGAATTGGACATAACTCCTTGTCTTGCAAGATTCGGCACTTATCTGGTTAGGTCCTTGGAGTTTGTCATCTTCTCGGGTTGAGTCCCTGGCTTCTTGAAGTCAAGTTTGCTTCATTGCATGACTTGTACGAGGCTTCAAGGTCTTATCATAAGGTGCTTGATGAACTTATCTCGAAAGTCTTGCTTTCAACGCTAAAACCCTGCATAAACACTAAACTCCAAAATCGACATGCACAAGTGAACTTGTTATACCACGGGGGTTAATACCAATGCATAAGGTATAAAACTTATGCCAACACCGAAGGTAAACTCATGGCTAGGTTGACGGATTTTCACCGTCAACACCGAAGCGGCATACGATGTTCTGCTAGAAAAACTTCTGTATTGTTGCTGAAGTAATGCTCAACAATGGCTTTGCTTCTACCCATTTGGAAAAATACTCCACTGCCACCACGGCATGGGTGTAATTTCCGGTTGCTGTTGGTAGCGGACCGACGATGTCAATGCCCCATCGGGCGAAGGGCCACACTGGCGGTATCAGTTGTGTCTCATTAGATGCAAACTTGTTGTAAGGCGCATGGCGCTGACACTCTGGACACTGGCGCACGATGTCGTGTGCATCTGCTACCGCTGAAGGCCAGTAGAAACCCTAACGAAAAGCCTTCTGCACTAAGGCCCTCGTGCCGAGGTGATGTGAACACATGCCACTGTGGATCTCGTGGAGTAGTTGCTTGCCCTCGGTCACTGATATGCACTTTAGCAATGGGGCGCACACCCCCTTTCGGTACAAGTTACCGTCAATGATGTGGTAATTTCTCGCCCTGATGGCCACTCTCTTATCGACGACGCCATCTTTGGCCTCATAATAGCCCCTGACCGCCGCTACTATTGGGGCGTGCGAGTCTTCACTCTGTACGGCATTCACAAACTTGGAAGGCGTTGCTTCGTCAGCAGCAGATCTTATAGTTGTTGTTTCGTAAAACACATCCCGGGGCAAAGGTTCGAGGAAAGCAGTTGCTTTTGCTATGGCATCGGCTTCCTTGTTATAGTGCCTGGGAAAACTTTGTACTGTAATGCCAATGAAAAACTTCTCCATGCTTCGTACAGCTTGCAGATACTTCATCATGTCTGGCTTCTTTGCCTTGTTTTCCCGATGTGGCCGGCTACGAGCTCGGAGTCCGTCAAGATGACGAGCCTCCTTGCTCCCACCACCCTAGCCTTCCGAAGCGCGAGCAGTAAACCTTCGTATTCTGCCATGTTATCCATGTAGTTGTCACAATTCAACCGCAACACGTAACGAAGTTTGATACCAGAGGGAGACTTGAGGACTGCCGCTGCCGCTGAACCCAGATGACAATATGCGCCGTCGCACTGAACCTCCCAAACTGGCTCCAAGACTATGGGGTCCCCATTCGGGACCGAAGGTGTCCAATCAGCAACAAAATCAGTGAGGACCTGAGACATTATTGCACTGCGAGCAACGAAGTTTATGACATGCTCTGCCAGCTCGGTGGCCCACTTGCCCATTCTCCCTGTGGACTCCTTGTTTTCAAACATGTCTCGAAGAGGGAAAGCTGTGGGGACCGATATATTGTGGCTTTGAAAATAATGCCGAAGCTTCCTTTTTGCCATCACAACTGCATAAGCCATCTTCTCCATCTTCGAGTAGAAAAGTTTTGAGCCGCTCAAGGCTTCGGAAACGTAATAGATGGGGAACTGCTTCAGGACTTCTACTTCCATTCGCTCTTCAACCAGTACTGCACTGACTGCTGTGTCGGTTGCTGCGATGTACAGTAACAGCTCAGCCTTTAGTGACGGTTTGGTCATGACGGCTGCCTCTTCTAGATATTTTTTGAGATCCTCGAAGGCTTGTTGTTTCTCCGCGCCCCACTGAAAAACTGAGTTCGCGCGAAGCACCTTGAAGAAAGGTAGGCTTCGCTCAGCTGCCTTGGAGATGAACCGGTTCAGCGATGCTATTCTGCCCGTGAGCCTTTGGACCTCCTTTCTGTTGCTTGGTGGCTGCATCCTTCCTAATGCTTCCATCTTCTAAGGTTTGCCTGTATGCCCCGTTTTGAGACCATGCACCCTAACAACTGCCCCTTCCGAATGCCGAAGATACACTTCTCTGGATTAAGCTTGAGGCCGTTCCGCCTCATGTTGTCGAAGGTCTTGGTCAGGTTTGCAATGCGATCTTTCACCTTCTCGCTCATGATGACGATGTCGTCGACATAGGCCGAGGCATTGCGCCCCAGCTGGCTACCCAGGATCAGCTTCATCATGCGGTTGAAAGTTGGCCCAGCGTTGCGAACGCCTTCTGGCATTCTGACGAAACAAAAAATGCTGAAGGGGGTTGTGAACCCGGTCTTAGCCTCGTCCTCCCTTCGCATCCACACGTGGTGGTATCCGGAGAAACAATCCAGGAGACTCAGCATCTCGCATCCAGCTGCCTAATCAATGATAATGTCAATCCTTGGCGGCGGGTAAGGGTCCTTCGGGCACGCTTTGTTGAGTTCTGTGAAATCGATGCACATGCGCATGTTCCCATTCTTCTTCGGCACCATCACCACGTTGGCCACCCACACGGGGTATTGCACTTCTCTTATGATTCTTGCGTCAAGCAGCTTCTGCACTTCGGCCTCTGTAGACTTGACCCTGTCGCCTGACATTGTCCGTTGCCTCTGCAGTTTCGGTTTGACCTTCGGGTCGGTGTTCAAGGCATGCTCTATAACCGAGCGGTGGACCCCCATCAAGTCCGACTTGGACCATGCGAACACATCCTGGTTATGACAAAGGAACTGCAGGAGTTTGTCTTCCTCCTCCGTGCTGACCTCGGTACCTATCATGATGGTCCTGCTTGGCACATCTGCGCACAAAGGGACTGTCCTTGTGTCGTCAACTGCTTTCATGCGCTCGGCTTCGGCCCCTTTCATGGACTGCCTCATTTGGGCCTCGGCCTTCTGCTCTTCCTCTGCTACGGCTTCGCTGCCCTCCTCTTCATTGATAACGTGCACCTGCCTATTATGCACTGAAGTGTTCCGCTCGGCCCTTCGAGCCTTCTCTTGGCTGCCATACACCGAAATCACCCCCGCCGCGGTTGGTATCTTCATCAGCAAGTACCCTTGGTGGATAACTGCCGCGAACTTGTTGATGGTGTTACGGCCGAAGATGGAATTGTACGGGTATACGAAGTCAACAACATCAAAGTTTATGACTTCCGTCCTCATGGTGGCCCCTTGACCGAAGCTCACATTGACGTCAATCTTACCTAGGGCCTCGATTCTCTTGTTGCCGAAACCGTACAGCGGGTGTTCTGCTTTCTGCAAGTCTTCTCTTTTGAAACCCATGCCAGAGAAACACTGCCAGGTCAATATATCCGCTGAACTGCCATTGTCCACTAGGACTCTTCCGACATCGTTACTGAAGTAGTATTTTGTGTTCTTGCCAATGTTTGCTCTTATGACGAGCGGGTCATTGTGGGGATAATGTTGCAGCCGAATGTCAGCAGCCGTGAAAGTTATTGGGATGTGGGACCAGGGCAAATGAAAATATTTCTCGGAACAAATGTGCGATACACTTCAGTAATATTCTTGCCGCTGACGCTTCGTCTCGTGCACTAGCTCATTGGAGCCGCCCGAGATTGCATTGATGATGTTGACCATACCCATCATTCCCGGGCTGCTAGAATTAGGTGTCTCTTGCTTTGGTGGAGGTGGTGGTGGTGGCTGGGCGTAATGCATTTGATGGTGGATGGGTGGGTTCGGCCACGAAGGCACAAATACCGACGGTTGCTGCGTGTGTATGGGTGGGGGTGGTGGCAACTGCGGCTCCGAGGGAGTGTATACCTGCGTTGGGTGGAACATCTATGCGGGCGCCGAAGGCTGGAAAGACTAGTGGTGATATGGTGGTGGCAAAGCCCTGAGCTACCCCGTGTTCTGGCACTTCGTGGCATGCTTCACAGCCAGGCCCGCTGCCTTCGCCTTCTCCTCGGCTTCCCACTCCAACTTCTTCTTGATCACCAAAGGGCATTGATGGGTGTGGTGGTGAGCGTCGATCCCATGGAGCCAACAAAGAAACCTTTCGTCCCCCCCCCCCCCCCGCTGTGGAGGATGTGGTTGTTGTGGCTTCGGCCCTCTTCCGTTTTTGTGTCCTCCTTTGTGCCCACCGCCGTTTCGATTCTGGTTTTGGTCGGCGGGAGCGGATCCATGTTGCCCTGATGGGGTGCCTGCTTCAGCGGATGTGTTTGCCACCCCTTCGGTTGGTCCCACTGACCCTGCTGCTTCTGCTTCTTGGCTGCGTTGGCTCGGTCCAGCCTTCGGTGACGGCCTTTATCAGACTTGCAGTATTCTTGCATTACCTCAAACAGTTCCTGCAGGGACTTCGCCTTGATTCTGTCAAGCACATCCTGGCAATTTCTGACCCTCAAACCTCCAACAATGGTGTCAATAGTGCTGCTTTCGGACACCCCAGGTGCACGCGCTGTCAGTTTCACCACCCTGTGCATATACTCCTGCAGTGACTCCCTATCTCCCTGGATGCACATGTTGACGAGGTCATTGGAATCTAGCTCTTCGACTTACATGCCCTTGAAGCTGGACAACAGCTTGTTGTGCAGCTGAAACCAGGAGGTTATGTGCCCCTTCGGTATGTTTGCATACCAATACTGAACCTCTCCTTTGAGGGCCAGCACAAGTGCCTTTGCCTTCGTTGTGGCATTACCACTGTTGGACTCCACCGCCGCTTCGAATTTCATGAGGAACTCTTTGGGGTCGTAGTCCCCGTCGTACTGGGGTAGGGTGATGGCGTTGAAGCGACGAGGCCACGGCGCGCTTTCGAGCTCGACTGAGAGCGGGGATACCGGGACGATGTTGCGGAACGGGGCGTCATCTGGTACGAAGTGCTCCGGCGGCTACCCACGCTACAGTCGGTGGCCGATGCTTTGCCCTTCGGACGCATCCTTCTGTTGCCTCCACTAATCCAGCTGAGCCTGCATGGCCTGCAAGGTGTGCCAGACGTGCTGCTGAGACACCGGCGCAGCCTGCGCGGCGGCCACCGGTGGTGGAGCGACCAGCGTAGGGATGGCCTGCTGCGGCGGCGTCGTGCCGGCAATCTGACTCTGGAGCATTGCGAGATAGCGCTCAGCTTGCCTGATGTTGAAGTCAACAGCACCTGGGGCGGCATGCGTCGGCGCCGCATCGTGCTGTTGGGACAGCTGACGAAGACGGACGCATCTCCTGGTCTTGTTGGGCCGCCACAGTCTTGCCTGCGACGAGAGCCCGGATCCTTCGGAGCGCCTCGATGTCTTGCGCCGAAGCCCCTAGCCCCTCTAGCCTAACCTCAAACACCCCCGAAGCGGTGTGCTCGACCTCGGGAACGCTCGGCCCGGCACTGGTTCCCGCTGAAGGCTGGACGGCCGAAGCCGAAGGGTTGGCGGGCTCTGGTGCTAGCGGTGGAGTTGACGCCTGAGTTATGGTAGCTTCGGCACCTGCTGATCGCGTCCTCGCCATGCGGTCCTAGATTCTTCCACGAGGTGGGCGCCAAACTATTAGTGGAAATCGGGCCCGAAGGTGGACGCTGACACAACAGCCCCCTGAAAGTCCTCCCTCCTCCGAAGGGGAAAGCGGCCGAAGGCCCCCCTCGGAGAAATGCGGAGAAGCTTAGCTACTTACGCTACCTCTGCTAATCCAAATACTGCTATCTTCTAAATACTCCTACCTCCGCTATTTCTATTACGAAAGAGAAACGAAGCACTTAGGAAAACCGAAAGCCAAGAAAACAAGCTGGAGCCTTCGGAGCTCTCTTCTCATTAAAGTGTGTCTGTTCTATTACAAGGGGGTCACTATTTATAGGAGGCCCCCGGGTATGATCATCCACCTCAATTACACCTTTTTCGTTCCTGACAAACGGCTTTACACGCTTTACAAGGGCATAACAGTAACTCCTCGCGTCGTACAGGCCTCCAGCGTGTCTTCGCACGGCCAAACCACCTTTACACGTTGCGCACCTTGTCTCTGCTTCGTACGGCGCCCCTTTACACATCTGCTATAGCCACGTGTCATGGCACCATCTCGACGGAGCCAAGGGCTACCACTCGCGCCGCGCCTTCGGCGCCGAACCGGCCCATGACTCTGCCTCGGTCGCAAGGTGCTCCCGAGTTGCCCTGCACGGACCGCCTTCAACCACGAGCCCGAGCGCACCCGTCGCGTGGCGCTTTTGGCCCCTTCTCACCTTCGGCACCGAAGGTCACCCCTCCACACCTTCGGCGCCGAAGGCCAGCGCCCTGGGATCGACGAGGGGGGATGTTCCTGCGAAACAACGCTCACAAAACTCAAGCAGCATCAGCGTTATCGTTAAATCACCCAAGCACGCTCCAACAAAACAACCCGAAGTTGCCCACTGACCGAAGCCGAACACCTAGCCGGACGTGGCATGGCGCTTCCGAAGACCATTTTCCCCAACAAGGTGGTGCGTTGGTTGGCCAACAATTGACACGGCATGCATGAGGAGGTCCAAGAGGTGCGTCTAGGGCAAAAGAAAGGTCCGGTCTTGGCCGGTGTTTGTCTGCATGGAGGCGACGCGAGCTACTAACAGGGCAAAGCGGGAGTGCCAATGCATGGACATGACTGCCATCTCGCGACCTAGGCGCTATGGCTCGGAACTAGTGTGCAACATGTGGGTCATGTTGGTGCGCGTGCGTGCGTTCGGCCGCTAGGGCAAGAATTGGCCAAGCATGGCGGCGCGGTTGGCGAAAGTTCTGGGCGGTGAAGACGGCTCAGCGGCGCGGTCTCTTGCGCGGCGCCGGCGTCTCCTGTCGGCGTGCGTGTGTGTCTTGGCCAAAGAAAGGCAGGGCTTTGGCCCTCAGGTGCGCGTGAGTGTGAGCATGCGCGTGTGCGTGAATGTGCGCATGTGCGTGCTGACGGCTCAGCCACTACGTCGGACCGAGGCTCGGCGAGCGCAGCGCATGACACCGAAAGGAAATGACCCTGCAACAAGCAAAGGAGCGTGGGTGGCATCGATGGCAGTGACACCTGCAAAATGGCCGACATGGCTCGGAGGCCAACACACATTCGTCTGCGGGTCGCGCGGTGGCGCGGGCAAGCAAGGGCAGGGCATCTCGGTGAGACCAACCTCCCCATGGTGAGAAGGCCGGGGATCCACAGCAGAGTGAGGACAGTGGCGCTCACCAGGTGATCCTTGGACGTGACAGTGAGGCGGTGGTGAAGAGGTGCAGTGCGGAACAGCTCGGAGCAGCGAGACACTGAATAAGAGTTGCATCGTCCTCAGCTGGTCCGGCTCCTGCTCTGTGGCGGTGACTTGGTCACGGGCGGTTCCGTCTTCGCGGCAGTCGGCTCCCCCATGAATGGCCTTCCCCACCTCCCTCTCCAACTCCTCCTCCTCAGACGTCAGCGGCGGCGGAAGTGGGGAAAAATCCCCAGGCAAACTAAGGTTTGGGGAAACCCGCGGTAGCGGCTTATATAAGCGGTGGTAGGTAAGGCGGATGGCAGGATTGGGTGCACGACGCATGGAGCGCATCTAGGGCAGCAGCCATGGCCGCACGACCGAGCTCGGCCGAGCTGGCGAGCTGCTGCTGGCTGCGCGTGGGGAAAAGAGGGAAAGGGGGAGAAAGGAGGAAGAAAGTTGTGGTGATGTGGCGCCGTCAACTGGAGCCCACTTGCTAGTGACTCAAGCAAAGGCAAAGGGACGGCAGGCATACTGAGCCAATAGGCTGACGGGCCGGCGCAAGATTAGGGTGGGCCGGCAACCTTAGTGACGAGTTTAGGGACTTCCGACGAACTTCGCAAGTGATGTTTAGGCCCAGGTTAGGTTTGAGGGTTTTCCTATTTTCATTTAACCTTTTCTCCTATTTAACTTAAGATTCAAATTTCGTAAGTCGCTAAGTGAGTGCCGAATAGCTCTCGACTAGTTATTATAGGGAGAAATGTGTATATGCCTTGCCACCAGCACTAACTTCGAGTTTTGGCTTGATTGCCTTGTGAGGACGAATAGGACGTATTGCATCATGTTAAAAATTGTGGAAATTTAAAACTGAACCCCCACTTGTTTTATGTGCTCTCTAAGGAAATTTTGCTAGTGTGATTTCTCTTTGCATAGCCTCTCATGTGTAGAGGTGTTGCTGCCTAGAATTTTTGATGTGGCTGTTTGCTTAGATTTTTGCACCTTGTTCAAGAATAAATTTGCATAGGTGATCTCTACCAAAGTTGCTCCATATCTAATCTAGATCCCGCTCACAAAAGTTCATGGTCATAGCTTTTGTCTATCTCAAGTTGTGCTCAGATTAGTGAACACCTGTCTTGCTGTTTTCCCCAACAACCAAATCTGAAACATTGCTTAGTTGAAGCACCTTTTAACCTTTCTAGCTCAATCTTTGAGCACCAATTTTGTGCCCCACACAAATTTGGAAATTTTTTGGGCTATGGTTTTTAAGTTATGAATTTTTGTTCACAACACCTAGAACTTTATGTCATTATGTATGTCTGCTCATATCGAGTTCTAACGTACGATTGTACCCTTGTACACATGATTACCCCATTTCTTAACCACGAGTTCTTTTATCATTGTCCAAATCTATCTTGTATTCTCAAATCCGTTTGGTCCCCACTTTTGTCATTATGTCCAGATGGACAATGTTGGATCTGCGACGGCTGGTGTGGAAGCATGGACCCTCGTGAACTGCCTTGAGGGTGGATTTCCTACACTCTTGTGGGACACCTTGAAGGACTTTGGGTACACCGCTTATCCAGAGTACTCGACACGTGAGGTCATGACCACAAGCCGGCTCCTTCATTGTGAAGTGAAGGTGAAGATCCCAGTGTGCCCGACAAAATCCTGCTTGGGAAGAGTGGGAGTGTAAGGCACAAGAGTTGAACCTGGCTAACACTGTGCAGAAGGCTACTCTCGAAGCGCTCACAATTTTTTGTGGAATGCACCCTAACGTGGTAGCTAGCACTGTAGCCAGAGTGATTCCTATACCTGAGCGACACACTGGACCATGGGTCGAACGCGAAGCTTCTCTCTCAGCTCAGGGCAACTCTCACTATGACCCTGATCTTGTCACCTCAGTTCATTTTTCTGAAGCCATGTATGACACCGACTAACTGATGGTGGGAGAAACTACATTCTTTAGATGCCAAATCTATAAGCAACGAGTGAAAAAGTGGAGAATACTGCTCAAGCGTTGAAGGAAGCCCGAGCAATGATAACTACTCTCAAGAAGGGAAGATATAAGGAAAAGGCCAAGATTCGATAATTAAGTGAAGTTATCCATGAGCAGAATTTCATATTGCGGCATAATGACCAATATATGTTTGAACTGGAGAATCAACTAGAAGCGATAGCAACTCCACCTCTGGAACTTGTCATTCCCGACCTAGAAGAAGAGGAAGATGTTGAGGAGATTCAAGGAGAATCTGGAGTAGAGTCTGGACCTACTTCACTGTAGCTTTCCTTAGGCATGGAAGACTCAATCGTAGGAAGTAAACCTAAGATTACCTTGTTGTCTAGTTGGAGTTTGGTGTGCTTGTAATAAAGTAATGAGTTGTATGAGTGTGGTAGTAGTAAGGAACCCCTAGTGTGTGCAGCCACTTTTGGTTAGTTTTTGTGGTAGGCTGAATTAGGAGCTTTCTCTTATGCGGCTAGGCTGCATTGTAACCCCCAGATATTGTTGTGGTGATCCCGAAACCTTTCATCGATGTATTGCTTTGGTTGAACATCTTTCAGCAGTGATCTTTGTAAAGGAATTGTTTAAGCTAGTTGTGATCAGATCTGAGTTCCTTGATGAGTACCAAATTTGTCTAGAATTTCATGGTGATCATGTTCACCAAAGCTCAGCGTTTTTGCACATTTCTACCAAGAGTTATGAAAGTTTTAGGGCAACTCTGCTCGCTGTCCAAATCAACTAGACAAGCCACGATATTGGAATCTTGCAGGCATGTTAACTTTGGAGTTTGCCTCGGAGTTGAATACCAACTTTGGAGCTTATAAAAGCCTCCACCTGCTGACCAAAAATGATAATTTTTAGGTACATGAGCGGAGATTTATGAATTTTATGCTTATGACCGTTGTGATGTCCAGTTTCCCAAAGTTTACCATAAATGCGTTTTCGTCGTGTATATTCTACTTGTTAATTTTATGAGTAAGCTTATGAATGTGTGTTTAATGAAACCTCAATTTTTCAAATGTTCGGGCCGACACGCAACACTCCCAATTGTTTTGGTGCGTCGGGTAGTGGTGACCCACCGCCGCCACCACCCATGACACCGGCAGAGGCACTCATGGCAGCACAAACCGAAGTATTGCACCAGCTCTTGCAGACGCAACAGCAGATGGCCCAACAGACACAGCAGCTGCAACAGAGACCTCCGCATGGGGCCAATCATGAGGGACCGCATATGGTAACCACCTACACCCAGTTTATTGGGATGAAGCCCCCAACATTTGCTAAGGCAGAAGAACCGCTTGAAGCTGATGCATGGGTCAGAGCCATATAGGACAAATTTTCTGTATTTACCCTGCCTTGCTCTGAGGAACGTAAGGCCAACTTTGCGACCTTGCAGCTTCGAGGTGAAGCACTAATGTGGTTGGAGCATTTCAAGTCCATGCAACCTTCCGAACACGATGTCACTTGGGATGAATTCACGAAAGCTTTCAAGGACCACCATATCCCAAAAGGACTCATGGATAGAAAGATGAAAGAGTTGTTGGCTCTTAAGCAAGGAGTTCATATTGTGTATCAATATGTACAGAAGTTCAACAATATCTACCAGTACGGAGGACATCACATGGACACCAATGACAAAAAGATGGAACATTTCCGTGATGGTCTTACCGGTGACTTGTACAAAAGGCTAAATCTGCCAGAGCCCAACAGTTATCATGAGTTGGTAAACAAAGCTATCTCTCAGGAGGACGCCATGAAGAAGGCAGAGAAAGATAGGAAGTGACAAGCTGATTTCACTTCAGGCAGTGGATCGAGCAAGAAGTTTCACTTTGTCAAGAAGCATACTCATGGGTCTTCGCAGTTCTCGTCGTCTGGGCAGTGGAGAGTGACTCCATCCTAAGATAAACCTTCGGGAAATTTCCAGTACCGGAAGGATCATCAGCAAGTGTCCAAGCCTAAAGAACTTCCACCCCGCATTTGCTACAACTGTAGATAGCCCGGGCATTATGCAAATGAGTGCACGAACCCTAAGCAGCAGAAGCCCCAACTAGTGAATCAGAACCCCGGAGCAGCTAAAGGCAATCACGGCAAGAAGCCGATCTTTCAAGTGAAGCAAGGTCAGCTTAACTTCATAGGTAATGTCTCTATCGGGAACACCTTCACTACCTTGTCCTTGGATTTTCGAATCTCGGGACGAGATTCTTTTTAAGGGGGCAGGCTGTGACGTCCCAGGTTTTTATTTAGCATCATTAGCGCTAATAACCGAGTCAAGCAAAATAAAATTTGTTGACTCTAATAAACCTTGGTCAACATGTGTCATCACCTCGAAAACCTAGCCAGCAATCACTAGTGACCCTCTTAATCAAGTCAACACGCACTTGTGGTCAAACCTTGGTCAAAGGCATGGTCAAAACCCTAGTCAAACCCCTATGTCTTTGAACCCCCGTTGGAACTTTTGCCGGGTTCTCAAATTTTCACTTAACACTTCAAAATCGGCCAATATGAAATTTGTTCGTCTTTTCAAGGGACACACTTTTCATAATTAGCAGCATTTGGGATTTTGAGTGGAAATTGGAGAAAATCTCAGTCAAACTCAGCTTTCGCTATTCACCGACACCATAAAAACCAGCAAATTTGCCTATAGTTTATGCTCAAACCATTGATCAAAACAGAGGTCGGCCTTTACAAAAAAATGTTCTCCTATGCTTGCTCTACAACGTTGGTATTCAAAGGTTTGTGGGGTTTTATTTGAATTATTGGAGTTATCCCCGGTCGAACGCGGTTAAACGAAAAACAAACTGGGCAGCGCCGCGCTCCAGCGCGTCGCGCCTGCGCGCACCCGTGCGCCGCCGCGTGGCGGCCGGGTCCCGCACGCCGGCCGCGCCCGAGCCGCGCCTCCCGAGGCCTCGCGTGCCCCGAGCCACATAGAAACCCGCTCCCCCGTGCCGCGTGTTGACCGCCCGTGTGCTCGCGCCGTGCCCCGGCCGCATCGCGTGCCTCCCTGCGCCGGCCGGACCCTCCTCCTTCCCCTCCTGGCGTCGAAGCAAAACTCCCTGCGCGCCTCCTATAAAAACCACAGGCCGGTCCCCCGCGCGTGTGTGCCCCTTGCCACCTTCCTGTGCTCGCCGCCACCCCACCATTGGAGCCCGCGAGCCGAGCTCCGCCTCCGTGCCGCAAACCTTACCGCTTGACCACTCCAGCACCTCCACCACATTGTTGACGGTTAATAATTGTATCAAAGTTCGTTCGTGACTCGCAAGCGTACAAGTCTCCCGTCGTAGTCAAGGGACCCTTCTTCCCTCGAGTGGTGAACCCAAGGTATCGAATCCGTGGAACAAATGTGTGACGCAAGACTTAATCTATTAAAGCCAATTAAACTTCAATATTCGATAAAAACCTAATGCATCTAAGTTAAAGACACAAAACAGATCTAATCTACTAAAAACCGGAGAAAACAAAGTAAGATTGGGTAGATAAACCGATCTAGAGGGATCGGGGTAAGCCTTTTGTTGAAGTTCCAAGCAAGAGAAGAAGTAACAAATCGAATCTTAATAGAAGCCTCTTTAAATCGTGGTTTCCCGTCCAAATCCGAAAACATCCGCCTTTCGAGACCCCCGTTCGTCACAACGTATCCCTATTCATGCGGGGAGCTTAGGGCGAGTCAAAAGACAAGTCGAGATTCTTTCGGAAGATCCGGCGTGTACCTCTAGCCACCGCGGCTACAAGAACACCCTATGTAATCTATCTCGAGAATAGAATTGAAATAAGCAAAGCCGATCGAAAAACGAAATCTTCGAGGAAACACTTGATCGCCGGGAAAAGATTCAACTTGATAATTCAACTATAACAATGATACATACACAAGATCACCACCGGGATCCTTCCTTGATCTTGCTTCTAGCTCCGGGAACTCCGACGTGGTCTTCCTTGCAAGGTTCCCACGTCGGCTAGGGAAACCCTAGTCAACTAGCTCGACCCTCTCCTCTCCGAGATGGTGTCCCTCTCTTCTCTGCTTCTCGGCGGCCGAAGACGAAATCTTCTCTGCGTGGCTCTCGGTCAGGGGACTATAAATAGCCCGATTGGCGACTAGGGCAAAGGAGGGCGAAATTGGGCCCAAAATGGGCCTGGGCCGGCCGGCCTGGGCCCATTTAGGCCCAGCCCGTGGGCTCCTTTGCCCCACGCTCGGTTCCCTTGCTTCCCGGATGTTTCCCCCTTCGCATGTGGGTCCATGTCGTCGGTTTCTCTCCGAATTGGACTCAACTCCTTGTCTTGCAAGATTCAAGACTTTTCCGGTCGGTCCCCGGAGTCTCGTTGTCTTCTCGGATCAAGTCCCCCGCTTCTTGGAGTTAAGTTTGCTTCATTGCATGACTTGTTCGGGGCTTCAAGGTCTTGTCATGAGGTGCTTGATGAACTTATCCCGAAAGTCTTGCATTCAACACTAAATCCCTGCATAAACATTAAACTCCAAAACCGACATGCACACGTGAACTTGTTATACCACGGGGGTTAGTACCAATGGATAAGGTATAAAACTCATGCCAACACCGAAGGTAAACTCATGGCTAGGTTGACGGATTTTCACCGTCAACATCTCCCCCATGCTTAAACCTTGCTCGTCCTCGAGTAAGCCTTCGACGGATATCACTATTGCCAAACAATGTTTAAACTTTGCACTTGATTACACATGAGAAAACATAATGCTCTCAAAAATTTTAATTCATTAAAGTTCCATAATGTACTAGCCTTCATCTCTACGGAGGGTAGATTCTTATTAAGCTTATCCCACAAGTATTAACATGCTCACAAAGTTTTAAATAGATCTCAGAATTTTTGAAATAAAGAACGAGAATAAAGAAAAGCTAAACCAAGTTCACAAATTTAAATCATCTTGTATATTGCTCATGAACTCTCATCTCACTTGTCTCTCAAGCCTATATATTCTACTCCTTTCCCTCTCATATATATGTGGTAGGCTTTATATGGAGCTTTGGGAAAGTTTAGTCCTAACAAGATTTTATAAATGAGGTGTTGTCAAAACAAGACAAGCTTCTCATGGTCTTACCGAGACTCGTCAAAAAGGTCATTAGAAAATAATGTTAAATCAAGGAGGGGAAAGAGAAAAATACACACACTTTTAGATGAGTGGACATGTGCAAATGGCAAAGAGTGATCCCGAGGCACAAAGGAAGTCCTCGTTATCGGATTGCACATGGTTGGAAAATGAGAATGGATCTTTTTAACTTGAAACCTTGAATGCACTCTTAGAGAACCGGGGAGTTTACTTTACACTCATATATTTTTTTCTCTTTCTCATATTTCTCATTCTTTTCTTTCTTTCTTTCTTTCTTTCTTTCATATATATATATATTTATATTTTTTTACCTTGAAAGTCATGAATATCGCTGGATTTTTTTCTTTCATCATTATTTTTTTAAAATATTCCGCTTTGAACTCTAAAACTGCACCGTACCTACCTCCTCCCCCATGCTTAGACGTTGCTCGTCCTCGAGCAAAGAGGCGAAAAATAAGGTAGGTACCGGAGATATTTTTCCTTGGAGAGATACTTCAAATCTTCAACGTTGGCACCGTCTTGCGATCTTCCTTGAATTGATGATCCATTCTCAACGATAGGTTGTGGTCAAGGAGGTAATCACAAAAGATGATATTTGGTTTAAGGGTGGATATCCGGCGAGGTTTGTGAGATCACCGATGCGGGGATACACAATGCACGGATAAAAGGCTAGCAAAAAGATAGATACGCAAAAATGGAATGACCAGACTTCTTAGTCTCGGGCCAGAGAAATCATGGCCTGCAATAGCTCACTCAAAAATAAATCTTGTACACTAAGGTTTATGCACTCAAATATATATAAGGCTTTGGATAGGTTGAGCAACACACAAGTGATATTTGTGACAAGGTTAGCAATATTTTTGAGCATAAAAGACATCTTTAATCTATTCATAACTTGAGAGCACATAAAACACTATGGGTCTTTATTTTAATCATAACCTCCGCTGAAAATTAAGCTAGCATTTCAATAAATTCAGATCTGTATTTTTAAGAGAGCACTAGCTTAAACATGCATAAATCGATTACAAAGATGAACAAAGCTGCAATTTTAATCATATATCATTATGGCACGAATTTTGTAACTTTTCCAATGATATAATCAAGGTGGTGTCTTTATTAATGGTGACATCAAGTTGAAATACAAACTGAAAATAAACAAACATGCTTGCTGAAATTTAAATAAAAACAGAAAATACTACGCAAACACACATAAGCAAAAGCTGAAAATTACGAGAGAAAAAGAAAAGAAAAGAAAACTAAAGTTCCTAAATCTTCTAGTCCTCCGCCGGTGGTTGATGTTGATAATCTTGATAATAATACCCTTGCTCATAATACGATTGGACGCTTCCTCCGACGAATTGATTTGGCTCCACAAGGTGAAGGCGTCCAAGTTCAAAGGCGATATTTGCGTTGCCTTCACCGAGTTGAGCTGCGTTAGCTTGGATGGCTGCGACGTTTTGAGCATTTCTTGCAGCATACCCTCCAATAATGGCCATGCTTTGTTGTGGTTGGGGATGATGAGCGTAGGACTCCGCGAAGTTAGCGTTGGGCACAACATAATTTTGTGGGGGTACCGGTGCACCACCCCCCCATGCTTGTCCTTGTGACCCTCCGTAATAACTTGGCGGAGGAGGGACCCCGCCGAATGGTTGCACATTGGGTTGTGCTCCACTCGCTTGTGCGGAGAATGTTCCCTCCTCTACGATTCTTCCTCTTTTGTTCTTTCTTGCAGGGACAAGTAATCCCTCTTCCAACCAATCTTCCCTTCCTTCGAAGAAAAGCCTAAGCCTCTCATTCGGAAGGGGTAGGTTCACTATGGCCAACCGATAACCTCCTCTCTCATCTCCACTAATGTACTTGCCTTGCCGCAAATACTCAAAACCGAGAGAGGTACCACGCAAAAGGTGAGCGGGGTTTCTTGCGATCCCCGGCCGCAAGGAAAAGGCCAACATGGAGAGGTAACACCCCGAACCAATATTACCCGCCCCCGATGTTGCTTCACAACACCAACGGTTGATCATGAGGTAAGAGGGGTCTATTGGCTGCCTGGCAATTAAAGCCGAGTATAGCCAATTCAACTCCGTGTCGGTCACCTTTGTTTCCTTCATCCTCCCCAATACCCTCTTGCACATCCAAGAGTGAAATATCCGGATAATGGGGTTGCGGATGCAATTGCGTTGTTGATGGGCTTCTCCGGAGATCATGTTCCAAAATCCCGCCAACATGCCGGTGGCACGTCAACTTTCTCCCGGAGCTCCCTTGTGGAATCCAAGCAGCTCCCTAATGTGCTCGTAGGGAACCACTTGTTCGATTCCCTCCAAACGGAATGACAAGCTTTGCACCCCATCATCATCAACGATGGGTGCAATAGTCATCAAAATTTCCAAGGCGTAACCCAAATGGGTGTCCACCGATATTCCGTTGGAGAACTGCACCCATCCGAGGTGCCCCAACATATAGTATATGTCGGTGCAAAAACCCAAGGTGTAGTAGAGTGCTTGGTCGTCGAACTCGACGTTCGGCACAAGCCTCTTCTCAAGATTGGCGAGCCTCTCCTCCTCCTCCGCCGACAAGATGATGAAGCCGTACGAAGAGTGTTTCGGGGTGTAAAGAGGTGGTGCGGTTGAGCGAGTCGATCGTCGTGGTGGCACGGGCTGCTCCTCCGTGTGCCCACAAGGTTCGGTGAACCTCATGGAAGTGCTTCTCGCAGCCCTCATACCACCAAGGAGGAGAGCATCGTTCCTCCTCGGTGGTGCCTTTTCCGTCTCCTTGCTCGGGGAGACTCGGAAACCGAGTGCCTCCTCGAAGACGTGGTTGATGATGGCTTGGACGACGAAGAACTCTTCTTCTTGGAGAAGAGACTTGTGGTCTTCTTCCACATGGTTGCTGCACTCTTTCTTCAACTAAAATTCCGGGTTGCAACCGGTAAACTAGGCACTTAAACTCTTTGCTTCGGATGTGGACTTTGAGTGGATTAAGGATGTGGATTTTTCTTGAGCTATCAAGCTTGGGATGGTTGGCTAAGCCTACGGAGGTTCTGAGCACACAAACTTGAACACACAAACAAGGGAAGGAGAGGGAAGCTTGCTCGCAGAAAACGGGAGCCGGGGGCTCCTTAAATAGGGCAGCCGGCCGGCTCGGGCCGGCCGGCCCGGGGCTCCTCCGGCTCCTCCCCGCCGCGTCTTTCTCCCGCAAAGACGATCATTTCGCCTCTGCAACTTTCCTGCCCGCGTGCTCCACGAGTTGCACCGCCTAAACGCTCTCGTCCACTCCTTTTATTGAATTATTGGTCCTCCCACTTGATGCTCCATGCTTTGGGTCATGTCCATGCTCCCTAGATCCACTTGCTTCACATGCCACCATGAAAATCCTGCAAAGTTGATGCTTGCTGCCCACCATGCTTGTCCTTTGCATGTGGAATTGGTGAAAGTTGATAAAAGGGAATCCAATGGTGCATGCATGATTAATTCAAACTAGATTGCCTCCATTTAGGTGTGTTTAAGGTTAAGCACTCCTCTAATTCGAAATTTAAAATATTTTTCAGAGCCATGCAAGAGCTCAAGCATAATTTTAGAGAAGTTTTTAAACCATTAAAAACAAATGTAAGTCGAAAATATTTTTCGACTACGTCGATTTCGGTCTCACCGGTATAGTTTGCTTTCATCGGTTGAGAGCGAACGTTTTCCCGGCTTGATCATGGGGGCATAGGTTTAGGTTCTAATTTTGGCTAAATAAGAAAGATTTTGAATAAAACAAAATTAGAATAGGCTTGGAAAAATTCTAATCCTAGAGAAACCAAGGATAAAGATTTTTAAAACCAACCAAAAGCTTTGATTTCTAGGTTCACGCGAGTCCTACCACGTGCTGAATTTTATTAACACTTAAACATAAATCGTGGCTCTACTCGTGTGGTTTTAGCATGAAAAATAAGTCAACCTCAGCACCATAATGAGGGTGAAAGGTTGAGTTAAGGTTCTGAAATTATTTGGTTGAGGGTTTCTCGAAAAGAAAAAGAATCAAACAAGCACATATGAGGGTTCATGCAAAGGGTTTATGATAAAGCAAACATTCAATCAAGAATTATGTCTCTAATATTGTTCAACCACTTCTAAGTCTAATGTCTTTGCGTAATAAAACTCAAAAACTAAATTATTAAAAATACTCGAAAAACCCGGAATCGGGTTGTCCTCCCGTAGCTTATTCTTGACTCGACGAAACGGGTTGCCTCCCGCCTAGCGCTTCGTTTATAGTCTATAGCTAGACTTCTTCACTTGATTACTCCGGATCAACGCTCTTTGCGGGCGTTGCAATCTTGGGTACCCACTTCCGCACCATCTTGGGCGCGGGCTTGTCTTTTGGCTTGGTCGGCTTAGTCATTTTTTTGGTCTTCACAGGCGGCTTCTCTTCCTTTGTCTTGACGGATGCAACACCTTCTTTAATTTGCGTTACGTTCACTTTTTCCGGCTCCTTCTTCTTTTTCAGCCCCTCCGTTTGTTTTGGTTCTACCTTCACTCCAATCATGTTGCATGCCTCAATCCTTGGACGGAACTTGAAGGAACTCCTTTCTCCGTTGATATCGAACATGATCTCCCCCTTGCCAACATCAATAGTAGCTCCCACGGTCTTGAGGAACGGCCTCCCTAGGATGAGTGGCGGCTTCTCCCTCTCTCCCATCTCGAGCACAACGAAGTCGACGGGGATGAAGTGGTGTCCAATCTTCACGGGTACATCTTCGGCAATGCCCAAGGGATAGCGAATGGAGTTGTCGCCCAACTCCAAACATATTCCCGTAGGCTCCATCGGTAGGCGTAGCTTCTCGAACACATCCCTCGGCATGACACTCACACTAGCTCCAAGGTCGCATAACGCCTTCTCGAAGTTGAAAGAACCAACTGAACATGGAATTGTAGGGCACCCGGGGTCCTTTTGCTTCTCTAGCCCATAAGCAATAGCTGCACTACACTCCTCGGACATCTTGACATGATCTACCCCGAGTGTTGCTATCTCATATTTATTTGCAAGTATGTCTTTAAAGTAACGAGAATATGTAGGTACTTGTAGGGCATCTAGTAATGGCATGTTGATGCTAAGTCTACGCACAACTTCCACAAACTTCTCAAAGTGGTTGTCAAGTTTACCTCGGAAGTAGCGTGGCTTGAGTTGCGGTATCCTCGTGTCTTCCTCCGGCATCTCGAACTCGGGTTCCTCGGTGACGATCCCCGTAACCTTCTCTTTAGCAACTCCTTCCACCTCGGTGGATGGTTTAAGCTTCCTTGCTCCCGCGGAACGTTCCGGATCTTTGGTCTCCTTCCCCGAACGCGTTTGAATGGCCTTCGCCGATTCGGGACATTTGGGTTGTCCCGGAAGCTTCCCTTCATCATTAGTGAGGCGCCCCGCAAGTTGTCCAACTTGCGTCTCGAGCATCTTCATCATGTTGAGCACTTGATGATTGGAACTTCCGACCTCCGTCACTTTGCTATCGATGTTCTCCAACACCTTGTCTATGGTCTTGAACTTGGTGACGGTGTCCTTGTTGATCTTAGCTTGCTCATCCATGAACTCCTTCAATTGTATCCGAAGAGGAACCGCGTTAGGAATAGATGAGCTTGCATTAAATTGAGGCCTACCTTGCCCGTAGCGGAAGTTCGGCAATTCTCCCTTCCTCATGTAGTCGAGCACTTTGGCTTCCTCCGACAATCTTTGCGGACATGGCCATACTCTCCACATTCTTCGCATGTGGACCTTGCTTCGGCGGCCTTCAAGTCTTGAGCCTCTTTCTTTTCTATCTCCATCTTCTCCAACCTCCTCATGAGCGAGTCGATCTTGCCCTCAAGTATGTCTTCCTTCTCCACTTGCAAGACTCCTTTGACGTTCCCCATGGGTTGAGCCGTGTGTAGGCGCCCTGATGACGCCCACATGTCATTATCTCCGCGACCTTCTTGAATAGCGTGAAAGCTTCCGTCGGTGTAAGCTCGATGATAGATCCTCCCGCCGATGCATCGATGATCGTCCTTGACGCCATGGTGAGTCCTTGATAGAACTTTTGCACGAGGTCTTCTTTCGGGAACTTGTGATGTGGAACCGCCCGGTGTACTCGTTGAAGCGCTCGAATGCCTCCGAGATAGTTTCGTAGGATATTGAACAAAGGTGGCAATCTTATTATGCAAGCTTTGAGTTTTACCCGTGAGTAGTATTCCTTCATGAAAGCCTTCATCAACGTGTTCCAATTTTGCACCGTCTCCGCCGGTGAGAGTGGAACCATTGCAAAGCCTTCCCGAGTAGTGAAAACGGAAAAGCCTTGCCCTCATCCGATCTTGAGTCACCCCATCCATGTTGAAAGTCCGACATAGTTGAATGAATGCTTGGAGGTGAAGGTTCGGATCCTCTTTGCCGTGAAGGGTGAATGTTGCACCATGCGGATTGTTGAGGTCTTGATCTCGAACGGTCTTCCGATCTCCTCGAGGTTCAAGATTGGTAGGTCGATGATGTCTGGGGTGCATAGCTCCCCAATCTTGCGTTCTTCCGGTGGTTGGTCACCCATTGGTGAAGGTCGATTCTCCCGCGGACTTTGAGGTGGTGAATTCTTCGGAGATTCCTGCGATCCTTTGTCTTCCGACTCCGAATCTACAAAATCCACCCTTTTTAGCTTGATGTGCTTCGCGTCTCCTTAGCCTCGTAAAGTTTTTCTGGATCATCCACAAAATTATTGGGTTTGTTGGAGAGGTAGCCGTCCATCTCCTGTTAGGGTTAGCAATAAACAAAGTATGCAAAAAAAAACTAGAAAACAAAACAAATCTATAAAGACTAGAGTTAGACAAACTAGATTAGATGTATTTCGAGGATGATCAAAATTTAGTAGATGCAAAAATAAAACAAAATCAGTACTGAAAATTACAAAAAAAGCAATAAAAAATCAAATCTTGATCACTTGTTCCCCGCGCAACGGCGCCGTAAAAAAGGGGCTTGTTGACGGTTAATAATTGTATCAAAGTTCGTTCGTGACTCGCAAGCGTACAAGTCTCCCGTCGTAGTCAAGGGACCCTTCTTCCCTCGAGTGGTGAACCCAAGGTATCAAATCCGTGGAACAAATGTGTGACGCAAGACTTAATCTATTAAAGCCAAGTAATCTTCAATATTCGATAAAAACCTAATGCATCTAAGTTAAAGACACAAAACAGATCTAATCTACTAAAAACCGGAGAAAACAAAGTAAGATTGGGTAGATAAACCGATCTAGAGGGATCGGGGTAAGCCTTTTGTTGAAGTTCCAAGCAAGAGAAGAAGTAACAAATCGAATCTTAATAGAAGCCTCTTTAAATCGTGGTTTCCCGTCCAAATCCGAAAACATCCGCCTTTCGAGACCCCCGTTCGTCACAACGTATCCCTATTCACGCGGGGAGCTTAGGGCGAGTCAAAAGACAAGTCGAGATTCTTTCGGAAGATCCGCGTGTACCTCTAGCCACCGCGGCTACAAGAACACCCTATGTAATCTATCTCGAGAATAGAATTGAAATAAGCAAAGCCGATCGAAAAACGAAATCTTCGAGGAAACACTTGATCGCCGGGAAAAGATTCAACTTGATAATTCAACTATAACAATGATACATACACAAGATCACCACCGGGATCCTTCCTTGATCTTGCTTCTAGCTCGGAACTCCGACGTGGTCTTCCTTGCAAGGTTCCCACGTCGGCTAGGGAAACCCTAGTCAACTAGCTCGACCCTCTCCTCTCCGAGATGGTGTCCCTCTCTTCTCTCGCTTCTCGGCGGCCGAAGACGAAATCTTCTCTCGCGTGGCTCTCGGTCGGGGGACTATAAATAGCCCGATTGGCGACTAGGGCAAAGGAGGGCGAAATTGGGCCCAAAATGGGCCTCCGGGCCGACCGGGATCGGGCCGGCCGGCCCGGGCCCATTTTGGGCCCGGCCCCGTGGGCTCTTTTTGCCCCACGTCGGTTCCCCTTGCTTCCCGGATGTTTCCCCCTTCGCATGTGGGTCCATGTCGTCGGTTTCTCTCCGAATTGGACTCAACTCCTTGTCTTGCAAGATTCAAGCACTTTTCCGGTCGTGTCCCCCGGAGTCCGTTGTCTTCTCGGATCAAGTCCCCCGCTTCTTGGAGTTAAGTTTGCTTCATTGCATGACTTGTTCAGGGCTTCAAGGTCTTGTCATGAGGTGCTTGATGAACTTATCCCGAAAGTCTTGCATTCAACACTAAATCCCTGCATAAACATTAAACTCCAAAACCGACATGCACACGTGAACTTGTTATACCAAGGGGGTTAGTACCAATGGATAAGGTATAAAACTCATGCCAACACCGAAGGTAAACTCATGGCTAGGTTGACGGATTTTCACCGTCAACACACATCACCCTCGAGCTCTAGCACTCACGTGTTGGTTAGCCCTGCTGATCTCCTCGTCGGAAATCCCGCCGCAGCGGCCACCGCCATGTCCCCTCGCCGGCGCCGTCCCCACCCCATCTCCGGCCACAAACCGGTCGCGGGTGAGCTCCCCCTCCCCTCTGGCCTCTTCCCTAGCCAAGTCCGGCGATCCCCTCGCTGGAATCGTAGCCGAACCGCCGCCGGCCAGGGCTAGGGACCCAATTGCAAGGGACACTTTCTTTCCAAGGGCCGATATGCAAATCAAGGGTATATTTGTGAATATGAAAAACTTTCCAGGGACCTTCTTGAAAATCAGGATCTTCAATAGTGAAGCCTTTATGCCGATTCTTGTAAAATCCGTAGAAAATATTAGAAAATCAGAAAACTACAAACTCAATTTTGTTGGATTCCTTGAGAAAAACCCTACAACTTTTCTAAAGCATGACCTACTTTTGAGTGATGGTTTGTGCTTGAAAAATAGAAATCAATTAAAACTAGATCTGTTGTAATTCAAAATCCACATGTGATCTATAGCTGAGTTTCGGATATGTTGTGAGTTATGTCATGCCGAGCTTTTGTACTAAAAATTGCACAAAGTTAGTGTGTAGATCTTTTATTATGAATTGTTTTTATGCTGAATGTGCCTTAATGATTTTTGTAGCAATAAATAAATATTTTTTTGTGCTCAACTTGTGCATGTGATCTTGCTATGCCTAAATGCACCTGTGGTGAATTAACCATAATTTTATATCTGTCAGAAATATTTATTCTTGAAATATTCTTAGTTTTAAATGTAATTGCATACCTCAAGATATAGAGTAGCTCTAGGTGTATATGTTACATGCTTAGCTTAGAATTGGACCAAAGGCCATGTGTGAGAAAGTTGGGATCCTTTTGATGCTTATTTATTTTTAATATGCATTTATCATGTTTTCGTAGCTATCTCTTGTTATTTTCAGTATATTTAATTTCATAGCTCTCCTAAGTGTGCATGTGTTTGCAGTGTCTTTGTATGGGTTTGTAGTGCTTCATAAACACTTCCACTAGTTTTTATGAATTTATTTCGTGAATAAAAGCAATGGAAGCCATTTAAGCTTATTATTAAAGCTAAATTTTGAAAATCACCACATCCAAACTAAAGGACCCTATGTATGTGATGTTGATCTTACTAAGAATCTAAGTGTCACCACCCTTACTGTTTGTGAAATTTTAATTAATTTATTTACATAAATATGTACACAATCACTATCAAAAAGATTAATTAATAAAGAACCACATATTGTTCCTTTTGGAAGAGTATGCTGAATGTATTTATTATCTTGGTGAATGTGGTCAACCATGCACCCCATGATTGTCATTTGTTGTTTGTAATTAATTAAATTAAACCGTTAATTAAATCTTGCATTTTCATCCTCGTGTAGATCTTCACAACAGTAGATATACGCTCGTCCCGGAAGGAGGAGACGAAGGTGCTGATGGAGAGCTACAGTACGTGGACGTAGCTCAAGACCTGGACCAAAGTCCAGAAGGGCCCAAGGCCAACCTTGCCAGTGAAGGCAAGCTCCGGATCATTAACCCTTCCTTTTTAAATTATGAAATTATCTTTGCTATGTTTGTGCGTTTAAGTTTTAGGAGTTGAATTGAAACCCTAGATACATGATCCCTAGGTACATATGCTCTTTTACTAGTATGATAGGTCGATGGCTGCTATGTTATAGGACCAGTACAAGTCGAGTGATGTTCGTCACTCGCGAGAATAGGTTCTTATGTTGGAATCTTAAGATCTTTATAAATGGATTGCTCATGTGGTAAGAGCATGGGATTGGGCTCCGGTCCAGTGGCTTTCGTGGGCTAAGCTTTTGAACGTACTCAACACTTACCGGGAATGGGACCGATAAGCTTAGTACCTTAATGAGATGGTGTGGGAACTTACTATTACTAATCTTAAGCAATCACCTACCCGACTTGCAACTGGGAGGTGGGTACATGTGTGAAGCTGGGTGTACTGTGTGGGGCACACCAGATAGCCTTGTACCCGGGATTGTAAGCTTCGATCCCAAGCCAAGGACATTTGGGAACCGCCTGGTGGTTCCACGTGGGGGCACCCTCCATGTGTTTAGGTTTAGCTTGCAAGGTTATAAATCAATCGATTGTCGGCCTCTCACCGTTATCTGAGACTACTTAATCAACTGGCCATGATATCCCTTAATGTTGGAATTTGTGAATATTATTGCGTGAAATAATTGTATTATGCAATTCTTGATGGCAATTGATGGCTCACTTAGAAATGGTAATCAACTAGAATTTGTGCTAAATATTGAATGTAAGGACATACTCTTTGTTGCTTTTCAGCAAAAGAACTCCACCGGCCAAAAATCCTCTCATGTCTAGAGTTTGGTGATGTAGTTATCACCCGACGGTTAAGTCTTGCTGAGTATTAGTATACTCAGCCTTGCTTTTAAAATGTTGTTGCAGGTGTTGTTTGGCCTGGTGAGATTCCACTCGGTTGGGAGCTGGAATGGGTGGATGATAACGAGTGATGCTATCACGGACGACCTCCTGTGATGTTTATCGTTTTGCTAGTTTAAGTATTTCCGTTGTTTTCGAACTCTGAACCTTTACTTATCATGTCAGGAACAATGGTTTGTAATAATTAAACCCTTAGGAGTAATTTGGATTTAAATTGTGTTTGTACTCTGGACTCGCCTTCGTGTGAGTTTTAGTACATATGTTCGATCCTCTGTGTGATATCCAAGTGATTTACCGGGAGTTAACCCGGCAACTAACGACAGGATGATACTTTATTACCGCTTAATGACCAAAGTGGATTGATTTAGGCATTAGTACGGTATTTTCCTGGGCGGATTGTCACATTACCCCCCATAGAGACATAATTTGACACATTTACTATAATAACTTAAGACAGAATTTAGACTAATGTGGCATACTTATAAGAATTATATACTAAGTAAACATGCAACAATTGGCACAAGATTGAGTTGGATATTTGTAGTAATATGCAATGCCCCATGAGGTCCTAAGTTTGAAGACCCAACACTCAAAACTTAACATATTTCTAGTTCGTGTAGAGGATAAATACATAATATTGACACGTATAAATTTTTCTTTATTCTAAGAGACAATGTTTGTAGTGGCACCTATATGACATATTGAAAAATGACTCAAAAAATAGTGTCTCTACATGTGAAATTATCTCCTTCTTGTCATATAAATAAGTGAACTTAGGACTTCTTTTATCACAAAATGTTTATAAAGAAAATTATAAAAAGTCTCATAGCATAAATAATTAACTCTTCATTGTATACATGTTAGATCATGGATTAGTAATGGGTGGCCAATCTCTGAAAAGGCCCGATTGTTGGTTATGCAACTCCAAAACGTCAATTGTTTTGTTTATATACACATAAAAGAGAATGCTTTAATTAACAATGTGAGATTGTTGTTATTAGAAGCATTATGGAAAGTTCTTTTACAGTATTTAGTTTTCATAGTTTCATTGGAGTTACTAATCCAAAATTATACCTTTAGGATTATATAGACATCTCATATATGTTATATTTGTTATCAAATACCTCATGAAGTGCAAGTAGCATTAAGAAGATCAAATGTAGGATTTGTACACACTTCTCCAACCATGTAGATTGCTTATGGATTAGAGTGAGAGACGAAAGAAACCTACCATATGGTAACCATATCTAGGCAATGCAACATATATGACTTGAGAAAGACAAAGCATGCAAAGTCATGGCAAAGGTGTTATAGCAAGATTGAATTGAAGTCTAGCAAGCATTACCTCTTTTACCTTTACACAAGGGACTTGAGCAACATATATATTGGTATATGTCCAATCTTGTGAACATTGCTTCTATGCTTGAGCCTTTTTCTTCTTCTTATGAACCAACCTCAAAATTCCCATTGTCGATCTTTGGGCTTATGGATTAGATTGAGTTATTCAAGCTCCATATCACATTAATGACAGTGTGTGCATCGCGGTGAGCGAGAATGTGTTGATAGCGATCATTGGTTGAACATTCAACGAGGTGTCTCGATGGCCACTCTTGCAAACTCGAGGCTCTTTCCTGACCTTCTCTAGGCTACAACGTGTTCTTCAGGTTCTCTGATGTGGTGATTATTTGACGCATGTGCGGGTCTCTTATTTAATAATGTGTCATCTTAGTATATATATTTTTTCTATTAAATCAAACTATGGCTCCCTTGTTCCGGAGGAGGCATAAATGAGTTTCAGATTAAAATAAAAAATGGTTTTCAGATTATCTTTTTTTTTTTTAAAAAAAAACCCGCACCCTATCCAATAGGAGGAAACGGCTAAGCAATCCTCATCTTCCCCGCGAACGAGTCGGCCACTCGGCCAAGCGAAACAAAGACTGAAGCAGCCAAATTGAGATAAGAGGCGGAGGGGGAAGGAGCCGCTCTGGACAAGATAATGTCGTCGCCGGCCTGCACCCACCTGCTCCCCTCCGCCGCCGCGGTATCCTTCCTCCCTCGCCGCGCCTCCCTCCAGCTTTCCTGCGCCACTGGGTGGAGGGCAGGAAGCCGCCGCCTGGCGGTGGTGCCCGCGGCCACGGCGGAGGCGGCGGCGCCCGCCTACACCTCCGATTCCCTCATCCTCTACTTCAAGGCGGAGGGAACCCTGGAAGAGAGGGCCATTCCCAAGATCACCGAAACACTCGAGGTTTCAATTTCCTCTAGTTTCACTCTTTTTACAATCTCTAATTTTTGTAAATACTTTGCAGAAAGAAATAAAAAATCGTCAATTGATGGAGAAATCAACACTTTTTTATGCTGTAGGGTATGGAGGGGGTCAAGGACTTGGAAGTGGTAATCGAAGAAGGCATAGCAAGTGTTGTGGTACGTCAGCTTTTCTTGTCCCCGCTCTTGCGGTTACTGCTCCCACTAGGCACAAATTAGTGCGCTCGTCTGTGTGCATAGATTTTCCATGGTCAATGTTTAACATAGTGGGCTAAGGCATTTAGAGTTCCACTTTAAAAAACAGCTAATAGCTGGCTAAATAAAACTATAGCCGCAAATAGTGGCTATACGCGGTACCCTCCTCAATGAGCTATATCCTATAGCAGGCTATTTAAAACATTGTCCACGGTACATTGTGGCCCTGCTTGGTTCTTTGGTGTTGGTGTTAGCGTTAGTCTTTTGCACCCCCAGCTAACACCTAAAAAACTAACACCTTGGATGCTTGGATGAGGGTGTTAGTTTGCATTTAATTCTACTTTTGCAACCATTCAAGGATCCAAATCTGTCTCATGTGCGCGATTTTTTGCTGAAGGCTCTGTGTGGCCAAGTTCAGCATCACGATTTTCAAACAAAATTCAGGTGACTGTGGTCTGAAAAGCATCCTCACAGCCGACCTGTGCCACAACAGGTGTTCCCAAGTTTCGCTCACAAAGAGAAACAAAACAGGTGTCACCAAGATGGGGGAACCCGTCCGCCACCTGGGAGTTGAGGTCAAATCCCTCAACTCCAGTGCTGAACGGGGCGGCGCCGCCGTGGTCGCTTGCACTGGCCATCCACGTGTTGCCGCCGGCGGATTCCTGGGAGAAGAAGTCGTACCCATCCCCGTCCATCGGCGCTGGGGAAGGAGGGCGCGGAGGTGGGCAGGTGGCGGCGGCGCTGGGCGTTGGAGTAGGAGGCGGCGGCGCTGGGATGTAGGGCGGCAGAGGTGGTGGTTGGAGGAAAGGAGGGTGGCGGTGCTGGGGAGGCCGCGCGGCGGTGGCACTGCAGACCCGCTGCGGCGCTGGTGGAGCCCCTGGTGGTGGCGTCGCCCTGGTTTTTCCCCGCGCGATGCGAACCGATAGGGAGGGGATGCGATCCGCTGTGGAGAGAGAGGGGGGAAGGAGTAAATTGAGGTGGGTCCCACTAAAACTAACACCAATTACCACCTCATAGGGATGTTAGTTTTTTGAGGGTGTTAGTCCCAAGTAACAGCAAAATAACACCTATGCTTGGATCTCAGGTGTTAGTTTGGTGTTATTTTGTACAAAACTAACACTAACACCTCAAACCAAGCAGGGCCTGTATGCGGTCCGGCTCAAAATGTTATTGCAACTATTGGCAGTACAGTTTGATCTTTTTCCTCGGGAAAGGAAAACCGAACAGTTTAATGCTAGGTTGAGATGGAACATGGTTTTCTGGAAACTTGAATTTTCTAGGGAGAAAAAATCAGGTAAAAAGAAGATGCTTGTCTTGCAGCTTTCAAATGTTTAATAAAGTAATTAAATAAATAAATATTTAAATGTTTTGTTTTACTGAAATTTCTAGAATCTCAGTTTAACTTCGCAAGCTGTTCAGCAAATTCTTTCAAGCTTAAATATTCCAAGCAAGGATCTCTGATCCAGAATCCAAACATTTTGGTCACAAATAGAACCATGCACAGTTTCTGCAAAATTAGATCACTTCTTTCTTCTTGGCAATGAAATAATTGAACAGGATTTTCTTGTCATGCACTGGTTACTGATTATTCATCTTAGGAATTTTGCTCCATACAGGATTTTTTTTTTGTATTCCAAAATGTCAGGAGTTTATCTGTCTTGTTACTAGAAAACTGCATTCCTTTGGTAGGTTGACCATAAACTGTATTAACTTGTTAAGTACAATAAACATGAGAAAGAATATTAATTTTGGACTGGAGACAAAATCACAAAATTAGACCTGCAATCTCATCCACAGTGTATGACATCTGGCCACTGTTGGATCACATTGTTACAATAACCATTGGACTAATAAAAAAAACTTTGGCTCCAAACCTATACACAAGCTGTGGAGACAAATCTTGTTATGATTGATGAAATATTGACCAAGTAAAAGCTTCATGGGGAAGTTTTTACCTGACATGATTCCCTTGCTATTTTATTTTTCATTCATACGTGAAGCGCAGACAACATGCAGTTCTGCACTGAAAAGGGCATGGAGCCCCAGTTTATAGCTAATTGTCTAATACAGTACAGACACCTCCTAGCTCACAGGTAACTGCAAGTAAATTGCTTTTGCTATCTGCTCCAGTGTTTCAGTGAAACGATATTCATGAAAAAAAACAGTAGATATTGCTCTCCTCTGTAATATCTGCAGTTAATTCTGTATTTCTGTGTCACATTTTTCAAAGCTCAGTGTCACGTAGCTTGGTGTGAAGTCATATACTGCTCTGATTATCGCATCTTCTTTGTGTGAAGTCATATACTGCTCTGATTATCGCATCTTCTTTCAGTTAACAAAGGAGACAACTGTACAAGCTACGGGTGTGGCCTCGAACCTAGTGGAAGCCATCCAGGGAGCTGGGTTCAAGCTGCAAACACTAAGCCTCAGCTTCAATGATTTCGATGAGGCAACAGGAGTAGGGGGCGGTTTTCAACCCAGTGAATGAGCTAATTTGTTTTGCCCTTTTCTGTGCCAAATGCATATAACTCGCGATCTCCTTGGTGGTTCCTTCAGATTTTGTTTAGTTTCTGTACCCCTTGCCTTGTAATTTTTATCACAGCCTCATAATTTCTAGCAAATTGTCATGAAAGCTGTGATTCTTTTTCATACTATTGTTTATCTTTAATCACAGCTGTTGTATAAAATTATCTATGGAAGGTTAATATTTCAGGTTGAACTAGATTAGCTAACCTGGTCTGTCTGCCTGCTTGTTTGAGTAATGTTCTTCATTTGCACGTCCTATCTTGCGGTTTTGGGCTCAAACAGGAATTTTCTAAATGTATTTTTCTATATCGATCTTGCAAAAAATATATGGTCCGCCCGAAATTTTGCAAAACTATACATCTGCCGCCATGGCCCACGACGTCAGAGATATAACGCCGTGCCCCACGGCGGTAGGAGCCGCCAGCAGTGGGCCCGTAGGTCTTACCGCCGCGGGCCACGGCGTTAGGTCCCTGACGCCGTGGGCCACGGTGATAGGAGCCTACCGTCAGGCGGCAGTGTGGCCCCCAAGTAACGCCGCAGGCCACAGCGGTATGTATGGACCTACCGCCGTGCGCTGCAGCGGTAGGATTTTTTTTTGTAAATTTCAATTTTTGAAGCATTGATAAAACGGCGAACCATTAATACTTAACAACGAATTTAGATAAACGATCAGAACATTTGCAATGGCTGCGACACAATTACCCTAACTTTGTGCCGCTGCTGCTAGTCCTAACGTGCCTTAGGGAATTTAGATAAACGATTACAATAATTGTAGTTTAGTTGTACGAATAGTACCCAGAGAACCCGGACATCATATGCCGGAGTGTTGGGAGGGCATGTAGTACCCTGACTGGGGTGGAGTTGGATCAGATTGTGGCGGGGGTGGAGTTGCTGGTGGAGTGTTGTCCTTCTTTTCGTGGCACGGACAACAACAAGATTTCGTCCTCACGTCGCCGTGTTCGTCTTCACCACCATTGGTCTGGTCACCGGTCCGTCGTCGTCGTTGGTAGATGTCGGATCTGGAGAAGCCAATGCCGACGCGAGTTCTTTCCTCAGGTTGAAGATGACAACATCCTCGAGGTAGTCGATGTACTCTTGATACGGGTGAATAGCTGGGGGATCCACCCATTGCACAAAACCACAGTTATCTGGTCTTTTAGAGTACTGCAGAAACCGTGATTACATTAGTAAATCATAAAATAATGAAGGACAGAGGTCATGGAGTTTTGCTTACCCATGCTCGTGAGCAATGCCAGAAGCGTCGACCAGAATTGTTCCATCCCTGATAAACCTGCATCACACAGAACTCACCGTGTGCACACCTTGGCCAGTTCACTGTTTAATTTGGTGTGTACTATCTAACATCACACATGGATTTGAAATCTCTCTTGTCTAAGACTGGAAAATTGTTGTTGAACTCTGGATCTTGCTGGCTCCATAGTGCTGGATCGAGGGAGTCATCATCATCATCCCCGGTCCATGAACTCATTGTTGCTTGTTGTGTTGTGAAGTGAGACCGGAGAAGAGTGCTCACATATATGTAGGCGCACACTGGATGGTGGGCCATTCGATCCGGGGCAAGAAAATGCGCAGTGACTCAGAGGAAACACACCCTAGTACTAGGTACACTGTTTGGTGCAGTGACTAATAAAAAACACACCCTATGTGTTCACTGTTTGGTGCAGTTCACAGAAAACACACCCTAGTACAAGTTTTACTGTTTGCATCTGAAATGCATCTGGAATCAAGTTCTTAAAGATACAACCCGACTCTAGAGAATGATGAGTCGAATACTGTCTACTGGGTACAATAGGGGTATTTTTCCTTCCTCATAGCCCGGCGAGCTCTCTCCCTCTTCCTCTCTCTATCTGCTTCACGGCCCGCGGCCGCTTCACGTTCTTTGATCTCCCGGCGAATGCGAATTTCCTCCAGCAGCTCCTTACGTTTTTCTTCTTGTTTTTTTGCCTCAACCATCCTTTGCCACCTTTCACGTGCTGAACGACCCGTCTCCTCGATGTAACGTTGTCTTGTTCGGATTGCTCACAATCTAGCCACTGCATAAAATCACAGAGAGGAGGTGGAGTTTTTTTCAAAGACAAGTTAGCACATAATAAAATAGCAATGACATAATATTTATTTAGTAATGCAGTTTGTTCTTACTTTTGGTTTAACATTGCGACATGGTGGGAGTGGGTCATGCTCGTAGTTCTCGCACATGAAGAACCTCATCCCATAGCAGTACCCGAGAACGTTGCACTTGACAAGCTTACAGTTGTCACCGCAGTAGCACATAGGAGTGTGGATCCCCTTTGGCACCGGAGCATTGTCCTTGATACCAGTGAGCAACTCCAAATCCAACTCAGGACCCATCGAAGCCATTGAAAGCATACAAAAAAGATGAGAAATATGATAATTCATTACATGTTTCATTTGAAATTAGAGAACAAAACATAACAGGATATGATAAGAAATTTGACAGCAAGAATAAAACAATAAGCAAATGAAAAGGTAGTTCAATTATTACAACATGATAACATGCATAAGTTCAAATATTACAAGACCTTGCCAGATAAAATTGTTTAAATATTACAAGATGATAACATGCATAAATATTTTAAATATTACAACACGGTAGCACAAACATGTACGATCAAAGCATTCCTTCGTTGTAGCGACTGGAACGACGACCACGTGACTAGATGAAGGTGGTGTAGAAGTGGCAGTGGAAAAGTAAGATGCTTCAGCGCATTTTTTGTAGGAGTGTCCTGGATTGTTGCACTTAGAGCATATCTGCACCCGAGGTTCAGCTTCAGCCTCATCCATGTTGTTCCTAATCCTCTTCTTCCTGCGTCGACCTACACCTTGACACATGGTTGGATCTGGATTTGATATGTACAACACGCTGTCTTTGGGGTCTTGAGTGAAAGTTCTAAGATGCAGATAACCCTCAATAGTGTGGTTCCAAGTGTCTAGAATGGTTTGCTTCAGAAAGTATTTAGGCACCTAGCGACCCCAATGCTTATTCTTTGTTGCAAGGTATGCAGCGATCACATGTGAGCAGGGGTAGTGTAGCAGCAGTGGCTTCTGGCAAGAGCATGATCATGTGTGATTCCCAATAACTATTTTTTGTATTGTTATTTCACCATTTGCTTTTTGTGATTTGGACTGGCAACTTATCTGGTATTTCCACAACACTTCCTCGCCAGGATCACAATGTAGAGGTTGTGGGTAAGCTTGTGAGCAAGAGCAGCCTTCTGTTGTTTGTTCAAGTACTCAGTCATCCATGTTGAATACACCTTCTGACAATCCTGCATTGCTGCATGTGCTGCATTAGCACGGTCAAGAAAGTACTTCATTGTGCGGTAAAAGAAGAACTCGATGATACCAACAAGAGGTTGAGCTCTGACACCACGCAAAATAGTGTTGTAGACCTCAACAAAATTTGTTGTCATTATCCCATGCCTCACACCTCCCTTATCAAATAGGAGACACCATTTCTCCCTAGGCACATTCTGAATCCACTTGCTGAAGGTCTTCACAGCACGTCCCCTTCTCCTTCTGACATTTGGAGCATCTAGCCCCACGTCCTCTAGAGAAACTGGCTCTTCCCCGGGTTCAGTACTTACTGGCTTCTTAGCTATCTCTTATGATGCTTTCTTCGTCAGATCATCTAATTTTTGCCATAGGTCGTAGAACTTTTTTTCCTGATTGGTCGAACATAAGCACTTGAACAATTATGTAAGTTCTTTGTTTTTGAACTGGCTATGAAAGTTTGCTCCCATATGCCTCATGCACCACCTGCTATGCACATCTGGCCATTGTGCTGCTCTGTTACGCTCTTCACTACCTTCTTTGATGTCATTAATGCCCTGCAAAATACCTTTGTGTTTATCGTGTATCACACACACGTCTGACACATCTCCCACCACCATCTGCTTCAATCTCTCCAAAAACCAATACCAACTATCATCATTCTCTCCCTCTGCAAAAGCAATTGCCAATGGCAACAGCTGATTGTTGCCATCCAGCCACAGTTGTAAGGATTGTGCCCTTGTATTTTCCTATTAGAATGTGCCATCTATGCAAATAACTGGTTGACACTGTTTGAATGCAGCAATAGTGGGACCCAAAGCTAAGAATGCCCGCTGCAAGACTTGCTTCCCTGGCCTTGATACAAGATTATAAGTCTTGATATCATAATAACTACCAGGATTTAGCGTGGCAATTGTGTTCAGCAATCGAGGCAGATTGTCATAGGATGCTTCGTAAGTTCCCCACCTCTTCTCCATTACCTTCTTCTTTGCAATGTATGCCTTACCATAACTTATCTGTTACCTAAATTTCTCCTCAATTGCCAAGATAATGGACTTACGCTCATAAGCAGGATTTTCCACAATCTTAGCAAACATCTAGCTGGCCACAAAACTGGATGACAAATTACGATGGCTTGCATCCAGCTGCTCAAGTACACAAGTGTGATCCACAAAAGATTTGATTTCCCAGTAATTTTTCCACTTGCCCTTGGAAGCATACACTCGAAAAGGACAATTGGGCTTCAAACATTTTACATCATATATATGTGGAGAACTCTTCACTACCCTGAACTCTCTCTGGAAAGTAAGCGTGGCCCACCTCTTCATGCATCCTTCACCTCTACTACACTCTTACACATGGCGCCAACAGAAACCGTATTGTCTTTATACTCCCAGGACACATTCTCACCAGGATTGATAGATAGTTGTGAGAAATTGTAACTGTCCCAGTCCCTTGGAACTAGCGGGTCATCCTCATCATCTGAGGAGTCCTCTTCCAACCCACGTTCATCCTCATCGGCCTCCATTTTGTACCACTTGAGTACTTCTTCATTAACTTTCCCCTCGTCAATTTCACCACGGGCCTCAAAGGGTGTGTCACCATCTCCTTCTTCTTCCTCAGTGGAACCACCATCTCCTTCTTGTGGCTCAGTTGCAGGACCATCTCCTGCTTGTAGTTCAGCCTCACCCTCCTCAGGCACTTGACTACTAGATTCAGCCTTATGAACAACTTGGATAAAAAACTTCACAGGCAAACCTATTTCACATGCTGTTTTGATATAACTCTTTCAATGTCTGGTGCCCTGAAGTGGCATAAGCCCCCAATATAATGACTCACTCCTGTTGATTAGAGCCATAATGGACAAGTCATCTTGCTCTGCATCTACATGGAATGCCCTAAAAAAAGTCGGTAATGGATCCCCAAGTTTTTGAGGCTACTCTGCTAATCACATGGTCAACTGAATCAAATTCTGACAAGTCAACTCCATGTTCACCATATCTAATCTGCCCATTACCGAAATACAACTTGACATGAGATCATCCGACATGTCTGACAGCATGAAAAAATAAAACGCTATTAACCAGTGGATCTACAACTAAAAAATATATCTACTCAGAGCTACACTTAAACTATAATTTTACTAAGCAGATCTACACTAAAACTATAATTTTACTAAGTAGATCTACACTAAAACTATATATTTACTAAGCATATCTACACTAAAACTATATATTTACTAAGCAGATCTACACTAAAACTATATATTTACTATTATGACAGTTCAAACTATTAAGTGTCAGAGTATTACCTCTAACGAGACGAAAAACCGGCAGAGCTTCACACCTTCACCACCTCCTCCTCACCCCCTTCTCCTCTTCCCCCTCTCTTTCTTTTTTTTCGAATTATTATGACATTTTCGGCTGAATTTCGGTGTTATATAGGTAGCTAGATCCTAGCGCCGTGGCCCACGGCGCTAACAGGCCTGCTGCCACCGTTGCCCGCGGCGCTAGGACATGCTAGGACATAATGTCGTAGCCCACGACGCTATGTTCCTAACACAGTGGGTTACAGCGCTATGTCTGTCCCGCGCTAAGGGCCCACTGCTAGCGGCTCCTACCGCAGTGGGCCACGGCGTTATATCCCTGACGCCGTGGGCCACGGCGACAGATATATAGTTTTGCAAAATTTCGGGCAGACCATATATTTTTGCAAAATCGTGATAGAAAAAATATAAAAAAATTCCTCCAACAGCCTAGGTTTCCTCTATCGTGTTTTGGGCCCAAATTGGAATACGTTGGTATTGTATTGGAAATAGGCCTGTAAATTATGGAGTGTACACATTAATGCAGAAAATTTATTTTTGTGTCCATGTATGAAGGTAGTTGGGCCTTGTTTGTCACACCCAGATTTAAGGGCAAATCCGAATGCATAGAACACATGTGCGCCAGGATCAAGTTTCACACATGCGTTGACTCAGTGTATACCAAAACACAGTGTAAAAGCGTAAAGAGAGTATTAAAACTTTATTACATGACCGAATGTCTCAAAAACATAACATAAACGAGTACTAGCAGCGGTAAAGGACGTCTCCACAGGCAGCTGACTGGTGGCACGCTCGCCTAGAAACCACCGAACTCTCCAGGAAAGTCTTCAAAGCGACCGTCTGAGCAAGCAACCGGTTGTGTAGATGCATATAAAAGAACAACAAGCATGAGCACATGTCATACTCAACAAGGGAAAAGATCTATAACAACATGCAAAGGCTTTATGGTGGAAGCTTGTGGTTGCATAGCAGATCAGCATTTTAGTTGGTCAAATTTTATTAAGCAAGCTATATTACTAGCAAATGTAAGTTTATACCAACCCAAAGATTAACATAAGCATCATCATCATGAACGAAAGTAAATGCAACAAGTTTAATCCATCTTCCATAGTTTAATCATGTGAGGGTCCGGCCGCCCGTGACCGTGGGCACGGCTAACTAGTTAGTTTTACACTCGCAGAGGTCGTACATCTTTACCCACAAGTCGCGTAAAAGTCCCGAAGAACTTTAAACCCAACCATGCGATGCCGATCGTGCACCATACCACACCGCCGAGGTGTGATTGCATAGGGACGCTACGAGGCCGTTACAAAGATCCCCGCATGAAGGCCGCCCGCTAGGTTACCTAGTCGGTGCAACGTATAAAGCTCCCGACGAGTACCGTGTCTTAGCTAAGCCCACACCTACGCCCGAGCAGGTCCATACGCCACTACCCGCCAGCCCCCAACCCTTATCAGGTAAAGCATACCTAACACCCGGTTCACTAATTATTAAGCCAAGACAGAGCCATATGTCTTGTGGTAGCACTGTTTTTCTGGGTGGTTCTCCATGTTCCGATTAACACAGGTGATCTTGTTTAATGAAAGATACAACATAAGTATAGCAAGATTATCATTGTTGTTCATCAAAAACCACCATAACCCAAGTTGTCGTATGGACCTCCCTGGGCCCACTACCTCGGTGGGTACCAGGACCGACTACTCGGTGGGCCCCTGGGACTACCCGACTTGCGCTACACGGCACCTGAAGGCGTGGAGCACAAGGACAGCATAGGAGTAGTACTCGGATAGGACTCTGTACATGTTCCGCACTATGTAGAGGTCTCCTAGACGTACTCGACTAGTACTCCTTCCCTACTCCGACTTGTAACCCCGCTCTCCCGACTATATAAGGCGAGGCAGGGACCGATCCCCGGATCACCTCATCCAATCTCAACTCACGGCGCACCGTTGCACCATCCTGTAACCGTGCCCTATCAATCCGTAGCTACGCAAAGACAGACGTAGGGTATTACGCACCTCGCGGCCCGAACCTCGTCTAAATTGTGTGCCACGTGCCTCTTCCTTCGAGTTACCGATCTCGGCGAGTCACATTCATCTACTTCGGGTACTCCCCGTAGTAGGTTGCCGGTCCAAAACACCGACACCGGCGCGCCGTAGGGGCTCTCGCTCGAGATCACATGGCGAACTCGACGGCTTCCGTTCACATCAAGCCAACCGTCGCCTTCAACCGTGGCGACACCTTCGTCTTCGGGGCTTGGGTCTGCACTGCTGATGGCGTGGGCTCCTTCCAGCGCCGCTTGATCATGCAACCCGACTCGAGGACAGGCCTTGTGACGCTTCCCCGAAGTTGTCACGGGCAAGCTCGCCGGCAAGTTCGGCGAAATTTCGCTCTCCAACCTCCACGCTGACTTCGAGCTCGAGTCCGTCTCCAACCTCGAATCCGACGTCGCCATGGGCCATCGCATGCGAGCCGGCTCCTCGCCCATCGCAGCGGTCCCCTCTCCACGCCGCCGCCTCCGCGCGTGGCCCTCGCGTTCCCGGCCGGGCCCGCACGGAGGCTTCGCACCACGCCGGCCGGCAAGGAGCCCGTAACCGAGTACAACTCGGACTCCGACGCCGTCTCCAACCGCGTCTCGGACTCCAGCCCTCTCTCCGAGTTCTACTCGAACCCGGACTACGAGTTCGACTTCGGGTCGGACCCTCGAGGAGCCCGAGTCCGAAGACAACTCCTCTGAGCTTCCCTTGTCGTGGCCGCCCTCTCGGGCCGGTTATAAGATCAACGCCGGCCGGGAGATACGTCTACTGGCCAGACCGCAAACCTGCCGAGCTGACAACAGAGGACTCACGCTACGTCGCCTACATCGACTCGCTACCGTTCCAGGAGGGAACACCACCGGCCCAAGCCGACTCAAGCACACCAACCGAGGTGGCACCTTCGAGCCAAGCTTGGGTACGCCCGATCGTCAAGTCTTCATGGCTGCCGGCGACACCCCGGAACCTCGGTGCACGGCCGCGTACAAGTACCCGGAGGACATCTCCGCGTACGAGCCGTCCGTCGATGCCCCCGCGACGAGACCGACGCCAACAGGGACGCCCGCGCGAACGTAACAGAAGCGCAACGAACGACGCCGGCGGCTCGCAGACAACCTCCCCATCCGCAACCTTGCGGAAGCTCTCGGCGCCGAGAGCAGAGTTCACACCACTCCCGAGCAATGCCTCATGTCGATCACAACGATCGCACGGCGGTGCTCGGGGCATACGGGCCGGAGAAGTCATCGCCAAGCTCGCCGAGGAAGCCTACTTCATGCGGGTCGACAAGAGAGTCGCCCAACCTCTCCCGCCCAAGCCTCGCGACAACGAGGCTACTAGTCGCAAGGTTGACCCCGGTCCTAACCGTACTCGGGGCGACATCCCGCCCGAACCAAACCGTCGACGCTCCACCGCCGGCGGACCCTCACGACAAGACAACGTCAACCGAGAAGTCGTCCCCCACCGTGCTCCGGCCGGTGGTGGCGGCAACGACCCCCGACGGCGGCGGCAACGACGGCGGCGGCGGCTCCCAACCATGGAGCCAACAAGAAAGCCGGAGGCGGCGGCGGCCGCGGCGGCCGCGGCCACGCGCATAGCCACGCCTCCGGCGCCTCTCACGGCGGGTACGATGCTCGCCGCAGAATCGAAGAGTTGCGGCGAGAAGAAGTCGACGACCGCCGCCGAAGGCGACGGCTTCCCCGCCTTCTCACCTCGGCTTCGCAACCTCGCTCCTCCCCGACAAGTTCAAGCCTTTGGGGATCACCAAATACGACGCGAAGCAGATCCCATCCAAAGGGCTCCGATGCTACGCTCTCTCCATCGAGAACGCCGGCGGCAACGGCGACACCAAGTGCCTCTACTTCCCCTTCGCTCGGGACCAAGCCCCACTCACGTGGCTCGAGTCGCCGGACAAGCACTCAATCGACAAGTGGGACCACCGAAGGAGCAATTCACAAGCAACTTCGCGGGCGCCATGGGCCGTTCGGGTACTCGCATGGACCTTGCCATGATCAAGCAGAACAAGGCGAGACCCTCCGCAAGTACATGCGCCGCTTCTTCGACAAGCGCGCTACCGTCGTGGACGTCACCGACAAGGAGGTCATCGACCTCTTCCAGGACGGGCTCTACCATCGCCGCACCTTCGAGGACTTCGGCCGGCGCCGCCCCAAGTCCATTCCCCACCTCAAGGACATGATCACGTCCTGGGCGGATGAAGAGGACAAGGCCAACGCCAAGTACGACGCCATCCGCGGCAAGTCCAAGCAGAACCAAGGCGGCGGCAGCAGCAGCAACCCAAACCAAGGCGGCCGCAACAACAACAACAACAACAACAACTTCTCGGGTCCCAACCGCAAGCGCAAGCCAGACAACACCGTCGCGGCTATCCAGCGCCCCCCGAAAGGGAACTCGAAGAAGAACTCCGGCGGGTTTAAAGACCTGCTGAAGGAGAAGTGCCCGTGGCATCCAAACGGCAACCACACCACTGAGCAGTGCTACCAGCTCAGGCATGCGCTCAAGGATACGCCGGAGCCACCGCACCCTCACGATCAGAAGAACAAGAAGAAGGACGGCGACGACTTCCAAGAACCCGAGAAGACTGTCAACGTCCTCTTCGGCGGACTACCCTGCAGGCGGGAGCAGAAGGCTACTCGCCGTGAAGTGATGTCCATTGAACCAGCGGTTATGACCCCTCTCAGGTGGTCCGAGACGCCCATCACCTTCTCCCGCACGGACCAATGGACCGACTTCTCCGAACCAGACGCTTCCCTCTCGTCCCGAAACCAACAAGGGCGGGCTCTAAGCTCAACAAGGTCCTCATCGACGGCGGAAGCGGGCTCAACGTCCTCTTCACCAAGACTCTCGGAAGATGAACCTTGACGTCACCCCCATGCTCGACAAGAGCAAGATGCCTTTCTACGGCATTGTCCCGGGCAACGCGGCTATCCCACTGGGCTCAGTGGTACTGCCAGTTACCTTGGGGCGTCCCGCGACAACTACCGCACCGAGTACATCAAGTTCGAGGTCGCGGATATCGAGACTTCCTACCATGCCATCCTCGGCAGACCGGCCATCGCCAAGTTCATGGCGGTGCCCCACTACACATACTTGGTACTCAAAATGCCAAGTCCAGCCGGCGTACTCTCCCTCCAGGGGGACTTGAAGATCTCTCACGACTGCGATACAGAGGCCGTGGTGATTGCTTCGACAAATCAAGTACCCACCCCAATGATGGAGGTCTACGCCGCGTCGAAGAAGCTTGCCACAAGCGAACTCGACATCCCAGAGAAGTCGGACAGCGCCAACAAGCCTCGGCCACCCGAGGAGGTGCTCACCAAGTCGGTCCGACCTCGGAACAGCGACCCCACCAAGACTACCACCATCGGGGCCGGCCTCGACCCCAAATAGGAAGACGCGCTCATCAGCTTCCTTCGGGCTAACCGCGACATCTTCGCGTGGAAGCCAGCGGACATGCCAGGAGTGCCCAGGGAGCTGATCGAGCACTGCCTCAACGTCGACCCAAAGGCTACCCCCAAGCGACAACATCTCCGACGCTTCGCCGACGACAGACGGGATGCCATCAAGAAGGAGCTCGCCAAGCTACTCGCTGCTGGCTTCATCAGAGAAGTCTTCCATCCTGAGTGGCTCGCCAACCCCGTCCTCGTCCGCAAGAAGAACTCGAACGAGTGGAGGATGTGCGTCGACTACACCGACCTCAACAAGCACTGCCCCAAGGACCCCTTCGGGTTGCCGCGGATTGATCAAGTCATCGACTCCACGGCGGCCGCGGACCGCTTCGCTTCCTCGACCGCTACTCCGGGTACCACCAGATCGCAATCAAGGAGGAAGACCAGGAGAAGACCGCGTTCATCACCCCGTTTGGCGCGTACTGCTACACGACCATGTCCTTCGGGTTGAAGAACGCCGGCGCCACCTACCAACGGGCCATCCAGCTCGGCTTCAAGCGGCAACTCAACAAGAACGTCGAGGCCTACGTGGATGACGTGGTTGTCAAAACCAGGGACTCCGCACCCTCATCAACGACCTTGAAGAGACCTTCGCATCGCCGCGCGAGTACCGCCGGAAGCTCAACCCGAACAAGTGCGTCTTCGGCGTACCTTCGGCAAACTACTCGGCTTCATCATCGCCCAACGTGGCATCGAAGCCAACCCCGAGAAGATCTCCGCCATCACCAAGCATGAAAGCTCCCACGAGCATCAAGGACGCTCCGTAAGCCGACGGGGTGCATGGCGGCATTGAACGCATTCATCTCGAAGCTAGGAGAACGGGGTCTCCCCTTCTTCAAACTACTCAAGCACCACGAGAAGTTCGTGTGGACCGCAGAGGCGGACCAAGCCCTTGCCCGGCTCCAAGGACTTCCCCGTCGAAGCCCCCGGGCCCTCACGGCTCCCTACAAGGGCGAGCACCGGCCGCTCTACCTCGCCGCGACTACTCACGTGGTCGCATCGCCATCGTCGTCGAGCGGCAGGAAGACGGCCACGCCTACCCGGTCCGGGCCGCCCCGCCTACTTCGTGCGCCGAGGTTCTATCGCAGTCCAAGGCTCGCTACCGGCCCCGTGCGAAGCTCCCGTACGCTCTACTCATCACCTCGCGGAAGCTACGACACTACTTCCCGTGAGTACTCGGTCTCCGTCGTCACCGACTACCCACTCGGCGACATCCTGAGGAACCCGCACGCCACCGAAGGATCTCCAAATGGGCCGTCGAGCTCGGCGCCCTCACCATCGACTTCAAGCCACGCACGCCATCAAGTCGCAAGCTCTAGTCGACTTCATGGCAGAGTGGCGGGAGAACCCGCCTACCTACTCCCACCGTGCGACCGCAGCATTGGGTGATGTACTTCGACGGCTCACTCAACCTCGAGGGCGCAGCGCAGGGGTACTCCCCGATCTCCCCCAACGGCGAACAACTCAAGTACGTCCCGCATCTTCTAGAAGGTCTCGAACAACGAAGCCGAGTACGAAGCCCTCCTACACGGGCTCCGCCCTCGCGGCTTCACTTGGCATCAAGCGGCTACTAGTCTACGGCGACTCCGCAGCTGGTCATCAACCAAGTCAACAAGTCCCGGGACCGCAACAAGGAGAACATGGACGCCATCGCCTAGAAGTCCGCAAGCTCGAGAACAAATTCTATGGTCTCGAGTTCCACCACATCGTTCGCGACAACAACGTTGCGGCGGACGTCCTCTCGAAGCTCGGATCCACCCGCGCCCAAGTACCCGCGGGCGTCTTCGTCCATGAGCTTCACGCGCCATCCATCCCCGAGCCGGCGCCACCGACCACCGCCCCGGCCCAACCAACCACCGGGCAGGAGGTCATGATGATCGACGTGGACCGGAGGCAACCCTTCATCGACTACCTCGGCCGAGCGAAAGGTCCCCTCCGACAAGAACGCAGCCGAACAACTCGTCCGCCGCGCCAAGTCTTACGTCCTCGTCGGCGACAAGCTTTACAAGCGAGGCGCATCTTCCGAGTACTCATGAAATGCGTTCCTCGCGAAGAAGGCAAGGACATCTTGGAGGAGATCCACAAGGGTGTCCGCGGCAACCACGCGTCCTCCCCCGCACGCCGGTCGGCCAAGGCCTTCCGGCGAGCCTTCTACCGGCCCACGCCCCGGGCGATGCCGAAGAACTCGTCGGACGGTGCCAAGGATGTCGCTTCTTCGCCAAGCAGCAACATGTCCCCGCCTACAAGCTAGTCACCATACCACCAACCCGGCCCTTTGCCCGCCGGGGGCTCGACATGATTGGGCCACTACCAACCGCGCCAGGAGGATTCAACGAGGTACCGGTAGCTATCGACAAGTTCACCAAGTGGATCGAGGTCAAGCCGGCCACATGTCCCAAGGCCGACAGAGTACTCGACTTCCCGGATGAACTCGTACACCGCTACGGCTACCCCACCGCATCATCACGGACACCGGGGTCCAACTTCAACAACCACCCGCCCGGGGAGTACCGCGAGAACAGCGGAATCGACGTCGGATACGTCTCCGTCGCCCATCCACGGCCAACGGACAAGTCGAGCGCGCCAACGGGATGGTGCTCGACGCCCTCAAGAAGCGGCTACACGACGCCGCTAACTCAAAAGGGGGCAAGTGGATCAAGGAACTACCCAACGCACTCGGGGGCCGCGGACTCAACCATCCAAGCCAACGGGGCAATCCCCCCTACTTCCTCGGTCTACGGCTCCGAAGCCATCCTCCCCGCCGATGTCATATGGAACTCGCCAGACGCGGTGGAGCACTACGACGAAGGCGTCTCGAAGACGCGACGAGTTGATATCGACAACCTCCTCGAAGAAGCTCGCCGTGCCGCCCTCGTCCAATCGGCAAGGTACCCGGAGGGTATCCGACGCTACCACGATCGCAACGTCAAGGAACGCTCCTTCAACGTTGGAGATCTTGTCCTCCGCCGTATCCCGTAACACCGAAGGACTTCACAAACTCGCCCTCCCCCCGGGAAGGGCCCTTCACCGTGGCTAAGGTGACCGGCCAGCTCCTACCGCCTCCAAACACTTGAAGGCGAAGAAGTCAACAACTCGTGGAACGTCGACCGGCTCTCGTCGATTCTACGCCTAGTCTACTCGACTACTCCGGGTTCAAGTCTACACGACCGCATCAACACCCCTAGCCGCATGCGACCCTCCGGTCCCGGCTTCAAGTCTCCCGGACTACTCTCCTCCGTGTCCGGCCCCCGTGCGGCTACCTACGGACCCTGGGCTGCAATGAGCGTCAAGGACTCTAGCAGCGGTCTACCAAGAAAACCACACTCCAAGATCCAGCCTGCGCGGCTACTTACGGATCTGCGATCCAGCCTGCACGGCTATCTACGGATCACTCACTGTAAGCGGCTACCCGCTCCAGTCCTACTCAGCTGTAAGCGGCCTCCGGGTCCAGGCGACTACTTGTAACTACGGCCCTGGCCACCCAGGTGTACTTCTTCAGTAATAAAGTCTGATTGGTCATCAACTTCTTTACTGCCTACTCCCTGCGACGGGACTACTAAGCCGAGTACTACTACTCGCACCTACTCCACGATGGGCGCTCCGCACTCTGAGATCGCGGTTACGAGTACTCATTGATGGAACTTCACAATTCATTGATATATGAGATAGTTCATTACAACTATTTCCTATACAACCATGGCTACTAGCTATCTATGCAGGGCTACTGGAGATTCAGCTTATCGGCTACCTGCTCCGCAATGGGAGCCATCTGCTCCAAAGAACTCGCATACCGCTCATCCGAGCGCTGGCGGCTACCCCGCCGGCGACTACTTCCACCGGGGCCTTCGGGAAGTACGACTTCATGAAGGCCAAGCACTCGCTTCGGGATTGACTTGGCCATGTGCTTCACGTAGGCGGCCGCCGGCTTGGCGCCTCACGAAGTCGATCCGCCAACGGAGCAATCTTGGGGCCGCCCGGTGCGGCACCGGGAGCCTCGCGATCGGAAGGGCGGCCTCTTCAAGGTCCTTCGGCCTGGGCCGGAGCGCCTCACGGTCCTCGTTCAACTTCGCAAGGATTTGTAGCAAGCTTGACGAGATCCCGTCGATGCAATTCTCAACTCCATGTGCTTCTCGCACTCGAAGGCCAGCTCCTTGTAGTCGAGTTCAAGTACCTGGCGGGCTTCTTGCTCCCGGTAGAAGAGATTCTTCATGCTGATCTCCGCGCCCTTCAGACGCTCCACCTGGCCTTCGAGTTCTGCAACACAGGAACACAACAAACGGGTCAGAGCTTGATAACTCCCAACAAGTACCCGACAAGTCAAGAGACATACCTTTATTCTTGTTGCGGAGGCCTTTGTTCTTCCGCACCAGCTCGTCGCTCTTCGCCTGCAAGTCCATCACATCGTTGTGGTACTTGGCGAAGGCGGCGTCAAGCTTCGACTGCATGGCGGCCGCGTGCTTCCTCGACTTCATGAGCCGCTCCTCCAAGGCTTCCGCCGCAAAGACCGTGTCGCCGTAGCCTTGCAGCAGATTTGACTTCTCGCGGGATCGTTCCGCGACGTCCCGCACAAAACCAATTCAAGTCGCCCGCAGTACTCAACGAAAGGATTGACTACTCGGGAGGCAACGGCTACGTACCTTCATCCACCGTTCGGCTCGCCGCATCGCCTCCGCATGTCGCGCCAACACCGCCGGCTCGACGAGATCGTCGGCAAGCAACTCGATCCCGCCACCGCTACTTGTCGTAGCCTCCGTCATTGGCGCCGAGCGGATAGGCTCCGCGTCTTGGATCTCCGGGGACCGGATCGCCACCTCCGGGGCAACCCCCGGCGACGTGGCGGCCCGCCTCCTCCTCGGCGGACTTCTCGACGGTTTCCCCCACGGGCTCGGGGGCTCCTCGTCGCAGCCTCCTCCGGGCCTCCGGTGTCAACTCTTGCACGGGCACCCCCCGCAGGGATGTCACCACCTTCGCCGCCCGTCACCAAGGAACACGCGCATCGCATTCTCGACTACTCTTCTTGGGCTCTACGACCTTCGGGAAGAGTACTCACCTTCGACTATGACCGCCTCCCGGCGCCGCCGCCGGCGGCCGGGGGCTCGGTCGCGGCTTGGGCTTCGGAGCGGGTTCCTCGACGGGCGGCGCGGCCTCTTCTACCTCTGCCGCGGGCTCCTCTCCGTCCCAGCTCAAGTCGGTGGATTTTCTGCACAAGTATCCACAAAGGTTCATCAGATAGCATCGACTACTACAATGAGTACCACTCATGAAGGCGTGATACTTACAAGTTCGACCGGACGATAGTCACGCCCGGCGCACCGAGGATGCTGGCGATGTCAACCACCCACCCTCGGCGGGCGTTTCTTCTTGCGCCTCCTCGACTACCGCCTCCTCTACGGTGGCGGCGGCCGGCGCGGACGTTCTCCGCGCCCCCGCGGCTCCCACCTCTTCGGCGGCGGCGGCCGCGGGTACTCCGCTCCCTTCCGGGGCGGGGGGGCCGGCGCTCCGACCGCGCCGCAGCTCTTCGACGCGGGGAGCCGGACTTCGGCTTCCCGGCCGGTTCCCCCACCGTGGGCCACGTGCCCTCATCGCCCTCCTCCACGGGCCCGCCGGCGGCCTCTCCCGCACATGGGGATAACTACTCGTCGGCACCGTACTCGATCATTGGGTACTCGACGCCTTCTCGCTCAAGATGACTTACCTCCGGAGGCGTGGTCTCTGAGATCTTCATCTTCTTGGCTACCCGCTTCTTGGCGGGGGTTGCGCGGCTTCCTCGGCGGCGCGGCAAGGCTAGCCTCCGTGCTAGCCGAGGGTCTTGGATGAGAGGTACATGAGGCAAGCCTGGACGGCTAAACCTCGACCGCAGCTGGAAGCGATCCTGCAGCGTCTCCTCGTCCTCTTCGTCATCGGAGGTATCCTCCACGATGACGGGATCGTCGTCGTCTCCGACTACTCGGCGCTCCTTCACCTTCTCCACCGCTGGAATCTCAATTCCGCTTGGTGGTGGCTGCGGTTCGGAGACAAACCGTTTCACATCGTCCTGCATCAAAAAGACACAAAGGCGTCAGCACCTCTGCTACAAGTGCCTACTACTCGACGAGGTGGGTACGACTACTTACCTCGTTGGGCGGGCGCGCGGCGGAGAACTCCTCGACAGGGCACGCCGTGTACTCCGGCATGTCCTTGAAGATCCTCGACAACCTCTCGACGATGTCGTTGTCTTCAATTTCGCCCCCCGGCATCCGCGACGTGTCGTCGTCGCCGGTGTACTCGAAGCCCATCGTATCCCGCGCCGACGCCGGCCGGATCCGACGCTTCATGAAACCGAAGGCCACATGCTCGGCCCTCGCCCCGCATCACGCGGGGCCTTGATTCGTGCCGCAACTCCGGGAGCCGGATCCCCTCCCCGCATGGTGGGTTCCGTGTTCCACCACTCTTGGTGCTTGGGCCGCCGTCCGCTCGGCTTCGGCGGCTCGGGATGGTGGTTCGTGGTATAGAACCACCTCGTCTTCCAATCCGTGTTGGAGTCCACGAGCTTGTACGCCGTGCATCGCCCGGCGGCATCTTCCCTCAACCGGATCCCGCCCCCCCGACTACTCGGGGTTGGAGGCGCCGGGCCGCGGCTTCACGCGGAAGAATTTCCGAAGAGAATCCAATGCGGCTTGATCCCCAAGAATGCTTCGCGAAATGGACGAAGACGAAGTGTGGGAAGATTCCGTTGGGGTTCAAGTTGAGGTACTCGATGCCATAGTACCCGAGAAGCCCTTTGAAGAAATCGCTCGCCGGGAGCGCAAGCCCGCGCTCCACGAAGCGCGAGAACATCGGGATCTCGTCTTGCGCCTTCTCCATTGGATAGGGATCTCCCCGCGCGCATCTCCACATATCGATCTCCTTCTCCCCGATGAACCCGGAGTTCAACGGGGTCAGCAAGTCCTCGGTCTTCACCTTCGACCTTTTCCACTCGCGGCTTGGGTCGCCGCGCGGTGGAGACGTGGGCGGCGCCGCTCCGGTACCGGCCGCGGCAGCTTCTGCATGGCTCCTCTTCTTCCCGCCGGCCTTCAACGTCTTCGACGGGGACGGCTTCATCCTCCAAGAACAGGGAGTCTTCACTCGCATCCGCTCGGGGGCTACCCTACAGCTTTCGGGTGGCGATGCGCTTGGATCTACTGCGGCGGCAGTGCTCGTTGGAGTGGATCTACTTCAAGATTCAAGTGGCGAATGACGCGGCTCACTTGGGTGAAAAACCCTAAGGGTTTCGGCTTGAATTTATAAGCCAAATCGCCTCCGTAACGGCGGCCGGGATAAGTCCGCGCGTGGGCGACTCCGCCGCGCGCGCGTGACTCTTCGTATTCTACTAGTCGACGTGCCTCACCTCGGTGGCTCGGCTACTTCTACTCGACTACCTGGGACGCGGCTAGTCTCAAGAGCATCTCAGGACACATTCTTCAAGAAGACCCTTCAATTCGAGAGGAAGTACTCGACTCAAGGCTCGGGGGCTCCGTGCCACGTGTCCTTCGGTTTTTTCTCTCCGGATTTTTCGGGATTTTCTCGCGAAGACTTCGGATAGATCCTCAGCCAGAGCCCGCGGCTCGAGGCTCGGGGGCTACTCCACGTGGATTGCGGTTCCGCAAATCGTATCTTCTTGACGGCTCCGGCTTCAAGACAAGACAGGCATTTTTGAAGACCTTCGAAGGCGGATTTCAAGGACGCTTGGGACTACTCGAGAAGACTTCAAGATTGCTCAAACATCAGCTGGAGTACATTCCAGCCTCGGGATGCTTCGACTACTCTTGAGGACTTTTGACTTGTAGCACTCAGGGACGCTTGAGGACTACTCGTTGAAGCCGTCAAGACTACTGGAAGCTATCCTTCTCGACTACAAAGTACTCGGGGGCTTGTCGTATGGACCTCCCTGGGCCCACTACCTCGGTGGGTACCAGGACCGACTACTCGGTGGGCCCCTGGGACTACCCGACTTGCGCTACACGGCACCTGAAGGCGTGGAGCACAAGGACAGCATAGGAGTAGTACTCGGATAGGACTCTGTACATGTTCCGCACTATGTAGAGGTCTCCTAGACGTACTCGACTAGTACTCCTTCCCTACTCCGACTTGTAACCCTGCCTCCCGGACTATATAAGGCGAGGCAGGGACCGATCCCCGGATCACCTCATCCAATCTCAACTCACGGCGCACCGTTGCACCATCCTGTAACCGTGCCCTATCAATCCGAGCTACGCAAAGCATACGGGACGTAGGGTATTACGCACCTCGCGGCCCGAACCTGTCTAAATTGTGTGCCACGTGCCTCTTCCTTCGAGTTACCGATCTCGGCGAGTCACATTCATCTACTTCGGGTACTCCCCGTAGTAGGTTGCCGGTCCAAAACACCGACACAAGTTGAGCAACTAAGCATGGTCTACCCAACATAAACATAAACCCAGGTTGATCAAGGCACAGGATAAACAAAACTAGTCAAACCTTAATAGTAGGACCCATCAATTTAATGCAAAGCAATAATAAATAACGGTGTAATTAAAATGCATGTTGTAAAAGGATCAACGGGAATGCAGCAAGGACTTGCCTTCTACCATCGTGTGTCTGCTCGCTCACAAAAGACCTTGGAAATCTTCAACTCCGGCATTTCTCCACGAACGAACCGTCCTCTACGCACCACATCATTCACATACAAGCATACAATGGAATAAAATAAGAAACAATCACCAAACAGTACTAACAGAACTAAACAGGGGCAAAAAGTCGTTCTACTCGTCGAGACGATCGCGTGGATATAAAAAACGCTAAAAACGGAGCTAAAACGACGAAGTTATGGAGGAAACAAGATCAGAGGACCTATTCGTAATTAACTATAGCTTTTAGGGGTTAGCAGAGGAGATTCCCGAGACACATCAAACAGTGCTCGCGAATAGATCTAATCTGGGGTTAGATCTGCAAAAAAGTTTCGGGATGGATATGGTTGTGAAAGGTAGGATTTTTCCAATGGGTTATGAGCAAAGGTTGCAAGACACCTAAATCAATCTAAAGATTACTGGAAACTTGAGGGACCTAATCGCGAAACAGGGTGTCATCTTCTTCCTCAGGCCAAACAGAGGACAGGGAGACCGGCCATGGACGAGAACTCCCCGTCCAACGGCGGCGCCGGCGGCACGGGCGACGAGGAGGCCGGAGAAGGACTAAACCGGACGGGGAGGACGTGGGGAAACGCTTGGAGCACTCACCGTCGGCGGAAACGAAAGGAATCGGCCCGTGTTCGTCGAGTCAACGCCGGCGGGATTTCCTTGCTTGCGGTTCGGGCTTGGCCGCCGTAGGGCGGCGGCGGCACGTGGGCGCAGAGCGGGGCGCGCGCGCGGGCGGCGCGCGCAAGCGTGCGGGCGGCGGCGCGCGCGCGCGGGCGGCGGCGGCGCGGCGTGTAGGGCGGCGCGCGCGCGCGCGCCGCCGCGCGAGGGCGGGCGCGCGCGCGCGTGCGTGCGGGCGGCGCGCTAGGGCCGCGCCGGGGAGGCGCGCGCGCCCTTTATGGTGACGCGCGCGCGGCGCGGCTCCCCGGGCGGCGGGCGCGACGCGGCCCTAGATGGGCCCCGCGCGGGCCTGCGGCGGCGGAGCAGGTTGGGTCGAGCCTCGGGCTCGGCCCAATCCGGTAGGTAGGGTTTTTCTTTTTTTTGGAATTCATTTTTAATGCGAAAACAATTTCCAGAAAAGTCTAGAAATTGCTTAAAGGCACGAAAAATACTCCGAAAATCACAAAAGTTCCAGGAAAATTCCTAAAGATAGATTAAGACATGAACAATCCAAATAAAGCATTTGGAGCTCATGAAAAAGATTTTAGAGCCTTCTAATAATTAGAAAAAACTCAAGGAAAATGAGAATAAATTCCAGAAAAATCCGGAAAATTCTCGGGAGAGGTTGGACAGATCCTAAACGCATTTTTGAAACCTTTTTGCACTCAAGAACCACTAGATGCATCGGCATGAATGCAACACACAGAACTTTTATTTAAGAAAGGATTTTTTCCCATACTATATTTCCTGTAAAGAAAAATAAAAGCTGGGCAAAATTTTAAAATTTAGAATAAATCGTTGTTTAATTTTTTTTCTTCCTATTCACATTCTGAAATTGGAAATTTCAGGGTGTGACATTGTTCCGGGGTCTTATCTGGGGTGTAGCTGGGTATGTTAGGTACACCGTGGCATACCTTGTAGATTCTACACAGGTAGAGTGATACTATACGGTCCATGTACCATAGTCGATACGTTAAAAATGGAAAACATCAACTCTACAGCTCCTCCACCGCATGCCTAGCCGGTCTCGCGATCAACGAACTACATGTCGCCACTACTAGAAAACCCCTCCTCTAGACACGGCAGATTTAGAGTTAGACATTTATTCCTTCTCTATGTCGATGCAGACATGCTTGCATAAAGCATGTTAGAAGCATATTCGTACCTACCGCGTCAAACCTTGTAAAAATGAATTCTTTAAATGTTGCTATGAAAGAAGAAGACTTTTGATAGATATGTTAAATGCATATCTACAAATGTTGATATAATTTTATAGACACATGTATAAAACATCTCTAGTGGTGTAGTTACATAGTATAGTAACACTTCATTGCGTGTTAAGACACATAGATACAATTTATAGGTACATATACAAAACATGCCTTGTAATATAGACACGTTTTATAATGATGCTTTATTGCGTAGAAAGATTTTAGATATGTTTTAATCGATCATGATAGGTGATGTGGCATGTGATGTGGCGGGTGATGTGGCATGTGACATGGTGAGTGATGTGATCGATGACATGGCATGTGTCGTGGACGGTGACACATTTTCATAGTAACACCAAATTGTGTGTTAACAAATATAGAAACAAATTGTAAATACATTGTCATTACATGTCTAGGATGTTAGCCATGTTTTATATTAACACCATATCATGTATTAAGAAACATAAAGACGTTCGTCTATACTATTATTTATTTTATTTGCATTTATAAATTCAATATATCATTTTATTTTCTAATAGGTTAATATTCCATAAACAGATTATCCATGACATTGCATTGGCAATCAATTATATTCTTTGCTTTACAAAAAGCAACAATGAGTACTTTATTCAAGAACCAACATGCCCATTAAAGTACTGTCGTCAAGACAATTGCGTTGATAAAGAAACATAGACAAAGTGACAATATCATAATATTATTTTTATTGTTTTTACTAACTTAAATCTATGCTTCATTGCCCATTCTTGCCCCTATCTCCATCGCAGCTTCACTTCTCCTTTGACTAGGTTGGTTCAGATTTGAACATGTAGCTTTCTTCACCAGCAACGAGGCACAAGATTAGATGAAACACAACTTAAAAATATTACAAACACATGGTTAATCTTTGAAAAAAAACTTACATGTGAACGAGGCCAAGGAATAATATAGCCAATAGCATCTGTTAGTGTATGAATCTCAAACATGGGTCTAGGTATGAGCTCATCTCCTTTATTTCTAATGTCAACATTCTCAAGACGTTCAACATAAAGTATTCCTTTTCCAAGCATGACCCCTCCAATATCTTGTGTGGCATTATTAGTCACTAACTTCCCTTTGGCCACAACTTTTCCTTTGTTTCTTAGTGAAAGAAGATAGAAGATACACTGGATAACGACTCTACAATTTTGAAAAACATGAAGATAAGAGTTTTTACATTTAGCTAATTAATTTAATTACAAACAAAAAAAGAGGAATAGAAGCATACCAATTCTGGCCGGACCAAACTGGGTGCTTTAACTCTTCGGATTCTCTAGATTAGGCAGAAATTATAGTAGTGAAAACATAACATCACTCAAGCAAGTTCACTAATTATAAACTATATTACAGTGTTAGCTTAAACATATCATGTTTGTCAACATGGGGTCCTGCTTTGTGGCTGAATTACTATTATCTTCATGAATGGTACTCTGACCATTAGCTTGCTGCGGCCACAGTGTAGCTAAGTTAATACGAAAGTTTACTAAAGAAACATTATGTGATGCCGGAGATGGTTCCCGAGCCCTCTTTTGGGAGGACAACTGGCTTGTCGGTTGTTCAATCAAAGCCTCGACCCGAACCTGTGGGTGTCCATCTCGTCGAGGATCATACGCTCTCGCATTGTGCGAGAAGGGATCAACTCATGGTATATATTGGGCCACTGATATTACCCATTCCCAGATGATGCAAGTTATCATTCAGTTCCTATCTGTCTGGGACTTGGTTCGCACCGTCACGCTCACATCTAAGCGTAATAGGTTCGTTTGGAAGTGGTCGCCCAATGGTCAGTACTTCTCAACCTTGGCTTACTCTGCACTCTTTCTTGGTCACGTGGACATCCTGGGTGCTCGGCAGATAAGTTTCAGATGCTTGGGAAATGTAAGTTTTTGGATGGTTGGTTTTAAATGGTCACTGCTGGACTTCCGACAAGATTCGACGTCATGGCTTGCGAGAGTCAGATTTCTATGCGTTATGCACACAAGAGGTCAAGACGCTGGATCACCTCCTTGTCGACTGTGTCTTCAGCCGAGAGATGTGGTTCAGAACCCTGAGATATGTCCTATAGAATCTCGCACCGGACAGGCCGCAAGACTCTTGCTACTTGGTGGTGTAGGGAGGAAGCAAGTCACTAAGGCTCGAAGGAAAGGCTTCGATGCCTTCGTCTAGTTGGTCGCTTGGTCCATTTGGAAGGAGCGCAACAGATATGTGCACAATTGGGAGGCGCTCATGCCGATCGTGCTAGCACCGACAATCTTGGAGGAGGCAAATACCTGGCACACACAGGTTTCCTTCCGCTTGCTCGCCTCTTGGGTGTGCAGCCTTTTCTATTGTAATCTTTCTTTCCTGTTTTCTCTCTTTTTGGTTCCTAGCTTAGACTTTTTGTTCCCTTTTTTGGCTGTGCCGCTTTGTGTACTTGTGTTCAACCTTCTCTCTTCTCTAAATGAAAACATGCTTTGCACATCTTAAAAAAATACATGATAGAACCATTATAATTAATTCTAGAGGCTCGAGACAAGTGTGTCACAACTGATGATTCTGTCATATCTTCTGCGTCCCCAAATCCTGCATGGGGCAAGAGAAGGATAATACCAATTTGGCATAGGCACAAACCATATGTTGTCAAATAAAACGAATTAATAGAAGTGAATGAATTAGTTATGTGAAACAAAGGAATAAAAAAAATACTCTTAACATATGTCAGAATACCTTCTTATATGGATCAACGTTGTCAGCTCCAACCGCAGAAGCATAAGACCTACAATTAAATAAAAATACTTGATTGCACAAAACATAACATTTTAAGAATTCAAATACTAGTTTAGCCAGAACATATAGGTTTGCTTACTCATTGAAGCAGCCTAACATGTCAACTTGAAGGATATGGCTAATGTGGTTGATAACGCTCAGTTATTTACATATCATAGCATAAGGCTTGTGAGAATTAACAAGACTATGAATACCAACAAAACCTCTTGGGGAGAGGACCCAAATCATGCAAGATCGGTTCAAACAATCTCTATTTGAAGTGATGCAAAAATTGTAACAATGAAATGGTTTATTATTTATTAATGAAATGCAAAAGGAAGATGGCACAGAAGAGTTTCAAACCACCAAACTAACAAAAATTCACAATTTCTAGGTCATTGTACTAAACTACTAATGACCAAAAATTCAAGTAGAAATGATTTGAATGGCCACAAGCATTAAAAAAGAGTGCAGTTCCCTTAAACAAGAGTATCATGTTTGTGAATATACCATAACAAAAGCTCTATAAGGCATACCCTTTTTTTGTTAAACTCCTTCAATAGCTCCAGAATTATATGACTTGGTAGATAAGGAGTTTTTTGGCACCATAGAAGTTCATGCCAATGAAATTTCCATAAAGATCAATGAGGGGCCCTCCAATCTCAGCCTTAAAATAAAAATAAAAGAAATTAACACACATAAAAGGATGATAGTACTTGTGCAGTAACGATGTAATGTATTAAATTACTAAACATATTATGAAACAATTAATTCCACCACAATAGAAACCAGTGCAATGTACCTTGGTGATCTTGCAAGTCGAGATTCCATGCTCGTCGCTGACAAGTTTGATTGAATTGTCAGTCAACTCTCCACTTGTTGCCATGAGTTTTCCTATTTAAAAAGTATGCCCTATAGCTACTACCTTAGTAGAAGACATCCCCTTAGTGTGAAGTTTTGCTATTCGACGACCATGGAAACCCCTGATGATGACAACAACAATATTATAGCGTAAGTCATAATGTTGCAGTTCCCCTTCGATGCGTTCATTATTTGGAAGTAACACCTGAATCTGCAATTAATGACAAAGTGGGCAAAGTGGGAATTAACAATAAATAAACAAGCAGGGATCCACAATGATTTGCAGTACAAACTGTAAGGAATCGGATGCCCGTTAGCCTAAGAGGGGGAGGGGGTCAATTAGGCAACTTAAAAACTTAACCTATGGCTTCACTACTTTTTCTCAAAGTAAACTAGAACATACTATCTAGATGTGCAACTAAGGTTGTTCTAGTGTGAAACTCCCATCCCAAAAAAAGGTTTGCAACCTATAGCCAATCCTAGCATGATACTACTCTAGGAAAGTAAAGGCAAGCAAAGATTGCAAGAGAGTAAATACGGAAACGTAAAGGGGACGAGAGGAAGCAAACTCTTGACACACGATTTATCCCGTGGTATCGGTAGGCACTAAGCCACCCCTAGTCCACGTTGTTGAAGCACTTAGACAAGAGTATTGCTTCCCGGTCACCAAGTCTCTCCCAAGAGCACCACTTGACTCGCCACAAAGGCTAGCCACTTAGGCACTTAGCAAGCTCCATTGGTCACCTTGATGCCGCCTCCACTAAGGAGCTTCTCCACCAAGTAAGGGAGTCTCCACGTCCCCCGCACAAAGTGTCCTCGCCGCTCCACACCAAGCCGGAGGGTCGATGACGATTGCCGGTGAGCCACTTAGGCCCCAAGGCATCCGGTGAACCTTGTACAACTGGATTCACTCAAGAATCACCTCACAAGGTTGGCACAACCTTGCACTCACTCAGCTCTAAGCTAAGCCTAACACTAAGCACATACACAAAGCATGCACTAGTCTAAGGGTGAGCAATTAAGCACTTAGATGGATTGAATATGATCTTGAATGTGTCTTGAACTCCTCTGCACTTCCACACAACCCAGCAACCTCAAATGGGTGAGTGGAGGGGGTATAAATAGCCCAAGGCATCAAACTAGCCGTTGGCTAACGTCCACTGAAAAAGGTACCGTCGGATGATCCGACGCTATGCTTTTCCAGGGCGTCGGTTCATCCGGTGCCCCTCCCATGTCACGTAGACGTTGAGGTTCTCTGACACAACTGCTCCGATGCTATGCTCCGACGCTACGTCGGATCATCCGGTGCTAAAGGCCTCGCGTCCAAGTCGGTTCTGTTAGCTTCCAACAGACTGTCGGATCGACCGACGCTATGCCTTGACCAAGGCGTCAGATCATCCGGTGCTGAAGGCTTCGTCTTGGTGCGTCTCTGTATGAATTCAAACTGAGCGTCGGATAGACCGACGGGGTCCTCACTCAGACCGTCGGATCATCCGGTGCTACTGTCTTCCTTGCTCTTCTTCTGCAACTCGTCCGACGCTACTAAATAACGGACCGTCGGTTCATCCGACGGTACCTAGGGTTTGACACTGTGCACCAACTCGTCCGACGATTGCACCGACGCTTGTATTTGAGGGACCGTCGGTTCATCCGACGGTGTCTTCTCTTTTCCTTTTCTTGCTCGGTTTTGACCCTTTGTTTTGGCATTTTTGCATGGGGTTTTCTTGCATCCTTGGGACCTAGAAATGTCTACAAAGACATGCTCAAACAATATGGTTAGTCCCAATGATCATGTTGTCATGAATCACCAAAATCAAACTCCGAACAAATGGCATATGAGGCCATGTTCGCTACAATCTCCCCCTTTTTGGTGATTTATGACAACACAACCAAAGCAAGCATAAATTTGCTAGAATTGACAGAATTAGAACCACTTACACTTGCTTGGATGCTTACCATCATCCAAACTCCCCCTAGATCAAACTTCCCCCTTTTTGATCTTATGTTCACATTCTCCCCCTTTGGTCTCATATCCTTGAAAACACTCGTAAGCATCCTTGAGCCCACTTGTAAGCTTAAGCCACAAGCTTGCTTTGGTCTCACATTCTCCCCCTTTGGAATAAAATCTCCAAAAAGTCCCAAAGCAAACGGGTCCAAGGAAACTAGCAAGATCTAGCAACCATAGCTCAAAGGAGAAATGCTAAATGCAAGGGAGAAAGCCGCATGAACCATGATCCATAAGTATGATATCAATGAAGATACCACATGTGAGAACTAAGGTGGATCACAAGCTCATGAGACTAGCATGATACAAACTAAGCTCCCCCTAAGTGTGTGCACAAAAGGATACCACTTGTAAGACTAGGGTAGTGAGAAACAAGTGCACAACTACAAACTTGAAAGACAAGGAAGCTTAGAGCATATCATGCAAGGAGGGAGCTTAAGGGACAAGAGATAAGACAAATGGGTTGTTGTTACATTACCACTTGTAGATATCACTTGTAGTCTTTTGATCATTGCATACCTCCGGGGGTTTGATCCTCTCTACCTTGTTGGCACCACATTGAGATGAGCCACTTGGAAATGATATCACTAGGTGACACCACTTGAAAGAAGCTTGCATAGAAGACACTTGGGGTACCACAAGGATTAGGAATGTATGAGTATATTGCCTTTGAACTTATATAGACATAAGCTCGCAAGGACATGACTCAATAGAATGAAGCTCATGTTGCTATATTCACTCTTTTAGAGATGTTAGATCACATTGAGAGTGAAATAGCATTCTCTTAGAATGAAACACCTCACCGGAACGCGTCGCTAAGGGACTACATAAGATAAGCTTGAAACAATGTTAGTCCCATAACCAAACCATAGGATGAGCTCCCCCTAAATGTGTGCATTTAGTGTTTGAATCACCAACCAAATGTATGCACATTGTTTATGACAACAAAAGGGAAGCTAACCCTATAGCTTGCTCATGATGCAAAGAGATATATATGAAAACATGCACCATGAAGGAACAAGTGTAGCTTTCCTACACACTAATCAAACCATGTAGATTGCTCATGGGTTAGCACATGACACAAGCAACCTACCATATGTAAACATTGCAACAAATGCAACCTAAGCAAGGCAATGGAGCTACAATGATGCAAGAGATAGGTACTAGTTTCCATTACCTCAGTCAGGGAACTTGGGCAACACATGTCCAATTTGCAAGTTTGGCTTATAGGCTTGAATCTTCTCATCTTGATTGTACCAAGCCTCCCAAGTCCCCGCCCTTAAGGCCTTCAAGTGGCCTTTGGAACCCAAACCATTTGTGGCCCCTTCATGTTGGTGATGACTTCCTTGGGCACCCAAATAGGTTGGTTCCTACCCCGCTCTTCCTTCATCTTCCCAACCTTGTGTGCAACCACCTTGCCATTTGCTTTCTTCTTGATGACATAGGTGTTGCTATTTGTCTTGTTCTTGCAGTTGGGCTTGGTGTAGATGAGGGAGCTCTTGATTGTGGGCTTCAATTTCTTCTTTGCTCCCATGTCCATCTTCTTGACAAATTGAGATCATTTGTAGAACTTGTGCCCTTCTCCATGACACTTGTAGCAAGTCACGGTTGCACCCTTCTCAAGCTTCTTCACCATGGGATCACGGTTATCTTGAGAAGGTTGGACTTGGCTCTTCATGTCTTGAGAGATGCCCACTTTTTCTTCATCGTTCTTTCCCTTGCCCATCAAGTTTGCCAACCTCTCTCGGAGCCATTTCACTTCTTGCTTGAGCTCATCATTTTCCTTGCTTATGAGATAATCACATGTTTCTACAACAACATTCTCATGGCAAGATGGTGAGCAAGATTCATCGATTAAATCAATGCAAGAAGTTGAAGCATCTACCTTGGAGATAGGAATTGCACAAGGAATAGATGTTTCATCAAGCTCAAAGGAATTACTTGTTTTAGTCTCATTGTTCTCAAGCTTAGATTTTAGCTCATCACACTCCTTGCTAAGCAATTTGAATTTGCACAACAAATGTTCATAATTTGTAGCAATGGTGTCACTAAGATCATTGAGAGCATTGAGTTCTTTAATTTTATTAGCTTGTTGTTCAAGCATTCCTTTTTGCTCATGGATTAGCTCAACAAGATCATTGAGAGAGGTGGTGTCGGATTCGTCATCACTTACATTGCTTTCCATACCTTTGGCCATAAGGCATATGTGTGATGATGAAGGACCTTGCATGAAGCGGGTGGTGAAGTTCTTTCTTGATTCATCGCTTAAGCTAGAAGAACTTGATCCACCATTTGTCCACCCACGGACGGCTATTGTTGCTTCTTGCCTTGGTCTCCTCTCCTAGACCACCTTCTTCTTGGGCTTGTGTTTGATCTTTGTGAACTTGATGTGTTGATGATGATGCCCTTCTCTCAAGTGGACGTTGTAGCCGTACATGTTGACTTTCTTCACATACTTGAAGATCTTCTTCACGTACTCGGCCACCATGGGTTCAACCTCTTCATCACTTGAGGAATCTCCATCGTCACCATCATCTTCGCTTGAGCTTCCATGAGTAGCCATCCTACTCAACATTTTCTCTTTTCGGCTTGAGAGAGCATGGCTTGTTGTTGGAGAGATGGTTCTTGAGGCTTTTGTTGGGGCGCCTTCTTTGACTTGGGCATGAGTTGAAGCTCATGTGCCATGATCTTGCTCAAGATATGCGATGGCTTCAAATCTTCGAGCTTCTTCTCGTAGATGATTGCTTTCACCAAGTCATAGTCGGGCTTTCGGAGACTTTGAAGGATCTTGCGGTTGATGTTCAAGTCCGTGATGTCCTTCACACCTAAGGCATTAATCTCATTGACAAGCACATTTAGGCGTGAGTACATAGATTCGACATTTTCATTAGCAAGTTGCTTAAAGCTATTGAATTCCTCAAGGAGACAACCGTAGCGTTCATTAGCAACTTCTTTTGAACCCTCATTTTGCTCCTTGATGGTTTTCCATAGCTCATGAGCATTTTCACAAGTAAAAACTCTATTGAAAACGCCTACATCTAGTGAGGACAAAATGATACTCTTAGCAATCACATCAAATTGTTTTTCTTTTCTAGTACCATTTTTCATGCCCTCATCGGTGACTCTGCAAACATCAAGGTCCCTTGCTTGGAGATAGGCCTCCATGAGAACCTTCCACCGAGGATAGCCCGTGCCATCGAAATGTGGAGCCAAACCTAAGGTATCCACCCCTATCATTCCTCTATAGAGCAACTCACTAGGCGGTGAAGCCTAACCGTTCCAATGAGCCGGTTTTCACAATTTACCAATCGAATTGGCGTTTCCTTGTGAAGGAAGTGAGTCCCGGCTCTGACACCACTTGTAAGGAATCGGATGCCCGTTAGCCTAAGAGGGGGAGGGGGTGAATTAGGCAACTTAAAAACTTAACCTATGGCTTCACTACTTTTTCTCAAAGTAAACTAGAACATACTATCTAGATGTGCAACTAAGGTTGTTCTAGTGTGAAACTCCCATCCCAAAAAAGGTTTGCAACCTATAGCCAATCCTAGCATGATACTACTCTAGGAAAGTAAAGGCAAGCAAAGATTGCAAGAGAGTAAATGCGGAAACGTAAAGGGGACGAGAGGAAGCAAACTCTTGACACACGATTTATCCCGTGGTATCGGTAGGCACTAAGCCACCCCTAGTCCACGTTGTTGAAGCACTCAGACAAGAGTATTGCTTCCCGGTCACCAAGTCTCTCCCAAGAGCACCACTTGACTCGCCACAAAGGCTAGCCACTTAGGCACTTGTCAAGCTCCCTTGGTCACCATGATGCCGCCTCCACTAAGGAGCTTCTCCACCAAGGAAGGGGGTCTCCACGTCCCTCGCACAAAGTGTCCTCGCCGCTCCACACCAAGCCGGAGGGTCGATGACGATTGCCGGTGAGCCACTTAGGCCCCAAGGCTTCCGGTGAATCTTGTACAACTGGATTCACTCAAGAATCACCTCACAAGGTTGGCACAACCTTGCACTCACTCAGCTCTAAGCTAAGCCTAACACTAAGCACATACACAAAGCATGCACTAGTCTAAGGGTGAGCAATTAAGCACTTGGATGGATTGAATATGATCTTGAATTTGTCTTGAACTCCTCTGCACTTCCACACAATCCAGCAACCTCAAATGGGTGAGTGGAGGGAGTATAAATAGCTCAAGGCATCAAACTAGCCGTTGGCTAACATCCACTGAAAAAGGTACCGTCGGATGATCCGACGCTATGCTTTTCCAGGGCGTCGGTTCATCCGGTGCCCCTCCCACGTCACGTAGCCGTTGAGGTTCTCTGACACAACTGCTCCAACGCTATGCTCCGACGCTACGTCGGATCATCCGGTGCTGAAGGCCTCGCGTCCAAGTCGGTACTGTTAGCTTCCAACAGACCGTCGGATAGACCGACGCTATGCCTTGACCAAGGCATCGGATCATCCGGTGCTGAAGGCTTCGTCTTAGCGCGTCTCTGTATGAATTCAAACTGAGCGTCGTATAGACCGACGGGGTCCTCACTCAGACCGTCGGATCATCCGGTGCTACTGTCTTCCTTGCTCTTCTTCTGCAACTCGTCGGACGCTACTAAACAACGGACCGTCGGTTCATCCAACGGTACCTAGGGTTTGACCCTGTGCACCAACTCGTCCGACGATTGCACTGATGCTTGTATTTGAGGGACCGTCGGTTCATCCGACGGTGTCTTCTCTTTTCCTTTTCTTGCTCAGTTTTGACCCTTTGTTTTGGCATTTTTGCATGGGATTTTCTTGCATCCTTGGGACCTAGAAATGTCTACAAAGACATGCTCAAACAATATGGTTAGTCCCAATGATCATGTTGTCATGAATCACCAAAATCAAACTCCGAATAAATGGCATATGAGGCCATGTTCGCTACACAAACCTTCAAGTTCTCATCAATATTTCCATTAGAAAGTCTAACAAAACTTGCTGATGTCAGAATTCTTGTCATGGATTTGTACTGGCCTATAATTACACCAGTGCAAGCAGAAAACCTAGTTTTCTCTACAGCAGAATCACCACAGAATGAAGCAAGTGAGACAACACTTAAAGATGTATTCAAAGCAAGTTTTTCAGTGAGCTCGTTCCATGTATCTTCTGGAAATTCCTCTTCAAAATTATTACACAAATACGTGCCTCCTGAGTTAAGGAATCATAGAACAATTCAGATTGCTATGAAAGCGAAATATGCAACAAAAAAGTGGTCAGCAGAAGCAAAAGCAACACCTCACCTTCAAGTGTCAGTGGCAGGGGATAACCTCGGGATAATAGATCTTTAGTAAACTCTTTTGTGAATTCTGTGGCGACAAGGTGAAGTAAATAATGGTCACGCTGAAGCAAGCAAAACTGAAGGCAAATTACTCACCATTATCTGGCAGGGGACAAAAATCAGGGGACTCCATTAATTCTTTGATGTCTGGTGCAGCAAGGTGAAGCCATGATAACAAGGTATCAGTGATACTCATTAACTGTATACACAGTATCAGCAATGATAATTTAAGAACATTAGAAGTGACCCAGCTTTGATTCACCTTGGCATTCAGTTTCCGAATCACTTGAAGAGGATACAGAAGCCTTCTGAACTGTATCTGGGTTCTTCTCACTTGTGCTACCTATAGGTTAGTAGGATTGTCACACAGTTCACTTAAATGAGGAACATATTTTTTTTTAAATAATTTTGACATGATCATATTGTGTTTATACAGATAGCATAACAAAGAGACAGTTGAGGGCAATTCAAACATTTGAATGTCTTCATGGTCTATGTACATGTTAAAATACAAAATAAGTTTACGAACAGAGGGTAGAACCACAAAACAAACCTTGCAGCACTGGATTCATTAAAAATTAAAAAGAATTTCTAAACAGTACACATTACCAGCCTACATGAGTGACTAGTACTCACCTTCTCGAATAAGAGTAGTGGAAGATTTACATATCTCCAGACTTGCTTGCGTGATGAAGTAAATTTGTTAGCCGTTCCACAGAGTTACTGTTTCCCATGCAATATAATGGGACATATCTGAGCTTAGGTAAAACGATACAGTTCCACATATTTCTCTCACATCTCAGGATCTCACATCTCAGGATCAAGGATAGAGCCTGTAACACTGGTACCATTCTCAGTAGATTCTAACAGTAACCAGATTTGAGTGCTCGCTATGCCGGGTATGCCGTGGCATACCCTGTAGATTCTACCCAGGTGTATACAGCCCATATAGGATAGGCCAAACGTCAAAAGTGGAAAAGATCAACTCTACAGTCCCTCCACCAGATGCCTAGTCAGGCGATTAACGAACTACGTGTCGCCTTCGCAAACAAAACATGCATTTTTCATGGTCTTTAGAAAGTGCAGACGTAAAGTAACATGATAATCTTCCTTGAACTGTTATACTAGCTCTGTAAGATTATTTATGCATGTTTTGCGCTTAATCTGTTGAAAATTAAAACTTGTCATGCTATATATGGATTGTTTATACATTGACTCTGGATCGAATCGTGGATGAAAAAGTTTGGCATACCCTTTGGTAAAATCCTAACTATGCCCTGCACCCCCATTTTTTGGGTGGGTGAGGGGTGGGGGTATGTGCTAATCAACAGAACAGTGTAACCCAAACAAGTTTTCAGGAAACAGTGGTGACTCCCTCAGAGCAGCCAAACGACTGCACCAACAGCAAGTCCAACCCGCATGTTTCATGTTTCAGAGTACTCCCCCCCCCCCCAAGAATATATTTAAAGCTCTGAACTAGAAAATTTTTCTGTGCTTGTCCCTGTTTTAATAGGTAAAAATAAAATACAGCGAATGTACCTTATCCTAAAGGGCACAAACGACAGACAAATTTACTCCTTTGGTAGAAATGCAGTCCCTTCATCATCCGGACAAGACATGTTCATGCCAACGAAGCATCCCCTATCGTCGACAAGGGGTCCTCCAATACCAAACTGCATAAAAAAGAGATGATGCTAAGCCTATAGCAAAGAAATAAAGCCTTTGGCACAAGGAAAATCATTTTCTTTATAACAAGACCATTATTTATTTCCACAACGTCAAGACATCAGGAGAGAAATCAGCAATGCACCTTAGGGATTTTACACGTGGACAGGATAAGCCTTTGATAATAAAGCTCACTTGATTTCTCAGTCACTACCCCAGTTGACACCATTACATCTCTTGCTTCCGAGCAACATAGAGCTGCTACTTTTTTATTAGGTCGAAATTCCAAGTCATTTTCAAGAGATGCTTTTCGAAAACCAGGGTAAGGACCGATCCTGACAGTAAGAATATTGCAGTCCAAATCAATCTTTTCCAAGCAACCAAATGTAATTTCCCCATTTGGAAGGTTCACACAAATCTGCAGTAAAAAAACAAGAAATCAAGTTACGCAATTATGACCCATATCTTAAACAGGCTAGTAATGCAGTACAGAAAAATCGGGGAAACCAACCGACAAATTCTGATTTGTTCTTCTGGGATCTTGAAAGGATCTAATCCCACTTGCTGAAGTCAGAATACGTGTAATACATACATTGCTTTCCATAACAATGCCTGTGTATTGAGCATGTATCTGATTTCCTGCACAAGATCTTAATTTTAGCTTTACAATAACAGATGATTAAATGCAAATATAGAAAACTAGAACTGATAATTAAATGCAAATGTAGGAAGCCAATTGGTATAATCACCATCGAATGTATACGGAGAAACAACACTTTTAGATAATTCTGGCACAACTTCCTCACAAGACGGATCTGGACCAAAGCTTTTAACGTGAGTTGTGTAAATACATGCAAAAAAGGATGAATCAACAACACTAATCGTACCAAAATTTTTGCTAGCATTCTGCTTTTCATTTGACCTACCTGATGAGTAAACATCTCTTCCTTTAATTGACATAATTGCAACCCTGAAGCAAAAGGAACAAAAGACAAATGGTCATCAGCATCAATTCCATTAATTTCTTCTCTTAGAACCCACTTATAAAATTGATTGGATAAATTCTTGATGCACATAAGGCCAAAATTTAAGCACCCAAACCTAAATTTACAGGATTACATAAATGATATAATAGAAGTAAAGCGCAAGCACATCATTGCAATGATATTTAACTTTAATACTACCAAATGCTTAATACTATGAATTTACAATATGCAAATATGGCAAAACAAAAGGAGGACTACTCCTGACCCCCCCCCCCCCCCCACACACACACAAAAAAAAATGGGAACTGTTTAAGATTCAGCATTGCTAATGCTCGGACGTCTAGGGTTTAGGGATGCGTCTGATCCAGGTGCTAGCAGCGAACACACACGCATCAGTTTGAATCAGGAACCACACTGTGCTGTGGGACGTGCAAAAAAAAAGACCACCAAAACCTTGCTCCATGTTTCAGGAAACATCGTCCTGGCTATAGAGTTTGGTTGCCTCCATGGCCAGCTCCTAATCTGCTTCTTCCTCAATCCAAATTGGGGCAAAGAACAATTTCCAAGAAAAAATGATGAAACATATTGATTTGTTAGGTGCAACAAGATGGAATATAGTGTGCAACATGTGCAGATTTTGCAAACCAATTGATGAAACATTCACTATTACGCTTAACAGTAGGAAAAATTAAGTGCTCAATTAAAGCAGAGATGAAACATCCTAACTAGCTATTGCTGTATTTAAAATCAAGAAAATGTAAATTGAAACAGCCGAAACATGAAGTTGAAGCATTACAACCGTCACCAATCACTACATCTACAATTACCAGAGACGAAACCATCCAAATACCAATGGCAACAATTTGTTGGATATGAAAACATTCCAATGACTTGCCTTTCCCAAGAAGTGCATGACTCAGTTTAGTGCTTGCATGAGTGCATGCATGTACACCTTGGCGCCTTTGGAGGAGCTCACCAAAGAGCAATTTTTCAATTTACGTACACTTATTGCAACACAAAAATCATTGTACTACTGCAACATCAGAAATCATCACGAGCTACGTACAACAAAAACACTACTAGAGAATCACACATATATCCCAGGCCTGATTTTTCATTTGTACCTGGTATTTTGCCCACCGGTACAAATGATGACATTTGTACCGATTGGAGCCACCAACCGATACAAATGTCCTCTCACAAAGGTCCGTCGGGGCCTCATCCAACCCACGCGGTACAAATGTCTCATATTTGTACCGTTTGGTGGCTCCCACTGTAGAAATGTGAGGCCAACTGTAGCGAACATGGCCTCATATTCCATTAGTTCGAGTTTGATTTTGGTGATTCATGACAACATGATCAATGGGACTAACCATATTGTTTAGCATGTCTTTGTAGACATTTCTAGGTCCTAAGGATGCAAAAATACCACATGCCAAATTGAGAAGATAGTCTATTTTTCAAGGGTCAAAAACAAGAAAGAAAAGAAAAAGAAAGGACACCGTCGGATGAATCGACGGTACCTATATAACAAGCGTCGGTGCAATCGTCAGACGAGTTGGTACACTGGGTGAGAACCTAGGCACCGTCGGATTAACCGACGGTCCATTTTTTAGTAGCGTCGGACGAGTTGCAGAGAAGAAGAAGCGAAGACAGTTGCACCGGATGATCAGACGGTCTGAGTGAGGACACCGTCAGTCTATCCGACGCTTAGTTTGAATCAATACAGAGACACGCCAAGACGAGGCCTTCAGCACCGGATGAACCGACGCCATGATCAGAGGAAACATCGGTCTATCCGATGGTTACGAAGAATACATACAGTAAGGGTTTGGTGAAGCGTCCTTTAGCACTGGATGAACCGACGCACCATCGGTGCATAGCGTCGGAGCAGTTCTGTCAGAGAACCTCAACGGCTAAGTGACGTGGGAGGGGCACCGGATGAACCAATGCTCCTATAAAGTAGGCGTTGGTTCATCTGACGGTCAACTTTTCAGAGAGCCGTTAGCGAACGGCTAGCTGAGTGCCTTGGGCTATTTATACCCCTTCCACTCACCCATTTGAGGTGGTTGGATTGTGTGGAAGTGCAGAGGAGTTCAAGACACATAGAAGATCATATCCAATCCATCCAAGTGCTTCATTGCTCATCCTTAGACTTGCATATGCTTTGTGTATGTGCTTAGTGCTAGGCTTAGCTTAGAGCTGAGTGAGTGCAAGGTTGTGCCAACCTTGTGAGGTGATTCTTGAGTGAATCAAGTTGTACAAGGTTCGCCGGAAGCCTTGGGGCCTAAGTGGCTCACCAGCAATCGTCATCGACCCTCCGGCTTGGTGTGGAGCAGCGAGGACACTTTGTGCGGGAGACGTGGAGACCCCTTCCTTGGTGGAGAAGCTCCTTAGTGGAGGCGGTATCAAGGTGACCAAGGGAGCTTGGCAAGTGCCTAAGTGGCTAGCCTTTGTGGTGAGTCAAGTGGTGCTCTTGGGAGAGACTTGGTGACCGGGAAGCAATACTCTTGTGTGAGTGCTTCAACAACGTGGACTAGGGGTGGCTTAGTGCCTACCGATACCACGGGATAAATCGCATGTCAAGTGTTTTCTTCCTCTCATCCCGTTTACGTTTCCGTATTTACTCTATCGCAATCTTTGCTTGCCTTTACTTTCCTAGAGTAGTATCATGCTAGGAATGACTATAGGTTGCAAACCTTGTTTTGGGATGTGAGTTTCACAATAGAACAACCCTAGTTGCACATCTAGATAGTATGTTCTAGTTTATCATTGTGCAAAAGTAGTGAAGCCATAGGTTAAGGTTTTAGATTGCCTAATTCACCCCCTCCCCCTCTTAGGCTAACGAGCATCCGATTCCTTGCAAGTGGTATCAGAGCCGAGACTCACTTAGTTCACAAGGATACGCCAATTCGATTGGTAAATTGTGAAAACCGACTCATTGGAATTGTTAGGCTTCACCGCCTAGTGGGTTGCTCTTTAGAGGAATGAAAGGGGTGGATACCTTAGGTTTGGCTCCACATTTCGATGGCACGGGCTATCCTCGGTGGAATGTTCTCATGGAGGCCTATCTCCAAGCAAAGGACCTTGATGTTTGGAGAGTCACCGATGAGGGCATGAGAAATGGTACTAAGAAGGAAAAGCAATTTGATGTGATTGCTAAGAGTATCATTTTGTCCTCACTAGATGTAGGCGTTTTCAATAAAGTTTTTAATTGTGAAAATGCTCATGAGGTATGGAAAACCATCATGGAGCAAAATGAGGGTTCAAAAGATGTTTCTAATGAACGCTACGTTTGTCTCCTTGAGGAATTCAATAGCTTTAAGAAACTTACAAATGAAAATGCTGAATCTATGTACTCACGCCTAAATGTGCTTGTCAATGAGATCAATGCTTAAGGTGTGAAGAACATCACGGACTTGAACATCAACCGCAAGATCCTTCAAAGTCTCCGGAAGCCCGATTATGACTTGGTGAAGGCTATCATCTATGAGAAGAAGCTCGAAGATTTGAAGCCATCTCATATCTTGAGCAAGATCATGGCACATGAGCTTAAAATCATGCCCAAGTCAAAGAAGGTGCCCCAAGAACCATCCTCTCCAACTAGAAGTCATGCTCTCTCAAGCCAACAAGAGAAAATGTTGAGTAGGATGTCTACTCATGGAAGCTCGAGCGAGGATGATGGTGATGATGGTGACGATGAAGACTCCTTAAGTGATGAAGAGGTTGAATCATGGTGGCCGAGTACGTGAAGAAGATCTTCAAGTATGTGAAGAAAGTCAGCATGTACAGCTACAACGTCCACTTGAGAGAAGGGCGTCATCAACACATCAAGTTCACCGAGATCGAGCACAAGCCGAAGAAGAAGGTGGTCAAGGAGAGGAGACCAAGGCAAGAAGCAACTATCGCCGTCCGTGAGTGGACAAGTGGTGGAGAATCAAGTTCTTCTAGCTCAAGTGATGAATCAAGAAAGAACTTCACCACCCGCTTCATGCAAGGTCCTTCATCGTCAATACACATGTGCCTTATGGACAAAGGTATGGAAAGCAATGTAAGTGATGACAAGTCCGACACCACCTCTCTTGATGATCTTGTTGAGCTAGTCCATGAGCAAAAAGGAATGCTTAAGAAACAAGCTAATGAAATTAAAGAACTCAATGCTCTCAATGATCTTAGTGCAACCCTTGCTACAAATTATGAACATTTGTTGTGCAAATTCAAATTGCTTAGCAAGGAGTGTAATGAGCTAAAATCTAAGCTTGATAGCAATGAGACTAAAATAAGTAATTCCTTTGAACTTGATGAATCATCTATCCCTTGTGCTATTCCTATCTCCAAGGTAGATGCTTCAACTTCTTGCATTGATTTAATTGATGAATCTTGCTCACCATCTTGCAATGAGAATGTTGTTGTAGAAACATGTGATTGTCTCATAGGCAAGAAAAATGAAGAGCTCAAGCAAGAAGTAAAATGGCTCCTAGAGAGGTTGGCAAATTTCATGGGCAAGGGCAAGAACGATGAGGAACAAGTGGACATCTCTCAAGACATGAAGAGAAAAGTCCAACCTTCTCAAAATAATCGTGATCCCATGGTGAAGAAGCTTGAGAAGGGTGCAACCGTGACTTGCTACAAGTGTCATGGAGAAGGGCACAAGTTCTACAAATGCCCTCAATTTGTCAAGAAGATGGACAAGGGTGAGAAGAAGAAATTGAAGCCCATCATCAAGAGCTTCCTCATCTACACCAAGCCCAATTGCAAGAACAAGACCAAGAGCAACAACTATGTCATCAAGAAGAAGGCTAATGGCAAGGTGGTTGCTGAAAGTGCATCTTGGCCCCTAATTGTTTTGGTGATAATGACAAGCACGTTTTGTGGTATTTAATGCTTTGACAAGATGTGTGCAGGTCTTAAATGAATAAAACTCATATGGTTGATCAAAGGAAGGCCCCCAATTTCAAGTCGTTGGTTTCAACTCGAATCAAGGCTTAATTTACTTTTTCTTTTGAATTTGAGTATAGGAAACACCGTACTATAAAGGGGGATGCAAATCGATAGCCAAAAGATGCTAAAAGTGCTCTAGAAGGTAATCCAAGTGAGTGAGAAGAGTTGAGAGTTGACACGTGCAAAAATGCTTCTCTTTCCTCAAACTCTCAGGCTGGGCTGGTTGTACCGACGCCACGTCGGTACTACCGACCACCGCCCTTCGGTAGTACCGGCGCAGGGCCGGTATACCGATAAGGGTTCTCTGGCGAGTTTTAGCCAGAGGGCCGGTACTACCGACCCTGTGTCGGTACTACCGGTGTCCGTACTGTTTTAATTCAGAAACCCCCCCCTCGGTAGTACCGACACCGTGTCGGTAGTACCGGGGTTACACGATTTTGCACAGTGACGGCTAGTTTTTAGCGCCTAGTATTTAACCCCCCTTCTCCCTCCTCACTCATTGCTGACCAACCACGGGACAAACACTTCATTGAGCATTCACTCCACCTCTCCCCTCTCCTCTAGAGCTAATCCTTGGTTCCCTTGAGCTAGGGTTTGAGAAGAGAGGTGATTTCTAGTGAAGTGTGACCAAGCTTTGAGAGCCCCATCGTTCTTCTCCTTCTCAAGAGCACTTGAAGCATCTCCGGGCTTTTGGTTTGCATTTGTTACTCTTGAAGCTTGCTTCTAGACGGTTAGGTGTCGCCCGCGAGTGCCCTCTTGGTGTGGTGCACCCAGGATCGTTTGTATTGCCCTCTCCTTGGTGGAGAATTCTTAGTGAGCACCAATCTTCCTTTGTGGGGGTTGGAAGAGGAAAAGAGGCTCTTGGTGATAGCCCTCCCTTTGTGGGATCCTCAACGGAGACGTAGCATCCTTTGTGGGTGTGAACTTCGGATTAAATCTTGTGTCTCCTTTGCTTGCTTGAATTCTTTGTTTCTAACTAACCCTAGAACTTGTTTTAGCCCGATCTATCAATTGGTTGCTATCCAACTCATTTCTGTGGTTGCAGGTAGTTCTTAGCATCTAAACTTAAACTTTGATTCAAGTAGAATTGCTAGAAACCGCAAAGAATTCAAATTTCGTTTTAAGTTATTTCTGCCTGTCGGTAGTACCGACCTGGTACCGGTTGTACCGACCCCGTCGGTAGAACCGGCACCACGTCGGTAGTACCGACAGGGGTTTTAATCCGCTGCTTTTGTTTTAGAAATTTGAAGTGATCCTATTCACCCCCCTCTAGGCATCACAAGGTCCTTTCAATTGGTATGAGAGCCTAATCCCTTGATTTAGGCTTAACTGCTAAGGGATCAAGATGTCGGGGATTGGAAGCAACCCAACCACCGAGGAAATTGCCGCAAAAGAAGCTCAAGAGAGAGAGCTCACGGCAGCTCAAGTCGGCGACATCGTCAGCAGGGCCCCAAGCCGTACTCCATCCAACGTGGACAGCTCCGACGACTCATCGTCGGATTCCGACTCCGACTCGGATTCCGACTCAAGTGATGAGGATTCCAAGGACGATGATCTTGCAGCAAAGAAGGCGACAAAGAAGAAAAGAAAGGCTAAGAAGAAGAAGAAGGCCAAGAAGATGGCAAAGAAGCTCCTCAAGAAGATGATCAAGAAGGAGAAAGCCAAGTACTCTCACTCCGGCTTCTACGAAGTGCCCCATCACTACAGGCAAATCCCGGGCAACAACTCTAACGATAAATTTTATTCCGTGCATTTGGGAAAGCCTCCTCATTTCGATGGGAAGGACTATCCCAAATGGGCTTATGATATGCAAATGCACCTTTACGGGCTTCACCCTTCTCTTTGGAAGATTGTGGTTGTAGGTGTAACAATTCCCGCCGAAGGAGAAGCCCTCACCATTGAGCATGAGCAAGATCTTCACCGCAATGTACAAGCCACAAGAGTCATCACGGGATCCTTGTGTGCACAAGAATTCAACAAGGTTCGGAATATCCAAATTGCCAAGGTAATTTGGGACACACTCAAGGAAGCACATGAGGGAACCGAGCATGTGAGACAAGGGAAGATGGACCTAATTAATGGAGAACTTGAGCTTTTCTTCATGAATGATGGAGAGACCGTTCAAGAAATGTATGATAGACTCATGGTCCTTGTCTCGGACATTAGAGCTCTTGGGAGCAAAGATTGGGATGACTCAAAGGTCACAAAGAAGTTGGTAAGAGCTTTTGCCCCCAAGGACAAGAACTTGACGCAAATGATAAGAAGAGATCCAAGATATCCAACAATGACTCCCACTCAACTCCTTGGAGAGATATTGCATCAAGAACTTGTTGACCAAGATGTGGAGAAGTCTCTAACCTTGAAGATGGGCAAGAGCCTAGCTCTCAAAGCTAGCTCTAGTGAAGTAGTTGAAGAAAAGCCCAAGGCATCCAAGAGCAAAAAGGAAGACACTAGCGATGAAGAAAGCACGGATGAAGAAACCGCCTTTGCTATAAGAAAGTACATGAAGTTCTTGAAGTCAAGAAACTCAAGAAAAGGTGGAGATGGTAGAAGGAAGAAGTCACAAAGGAAGTGTTATGAGTGTGGAGAGTATGGACATTTCATTGCCGAGTGCCCCAAGAACAAGAACAAGAATGAGGAAGAAAAGAGGTTCAAGGAGAGGAGCAAGGAGTACAAGAAAAAGTACCAAGGGCGTGCACACGTGGGTCAACAATGGGACTCAAGTGATGAAGATGAAGAACCAAAGAAGCAAGGGATGGCAACAATTGCCATGGCACAAGGTTCATCTTCAACACGCCTCTTCAACAACCTCTCCGATGATGAAGACCACTCTCATTTTTGCCTCATGGCAAGGGGGAGCAAGGTACAAGACTCGACCGTCTCATCCTCTCCAACATCCTCTTCATCCATCTCTAGTAGCGACATAGAAAATCTAGATGAGGAAAAGGAACTAGAGAACAACATAATAAAGAAATTTGGTAAAAATGGCCACAAGGAAATTAAAAGGCTATTGGACAAACTAGAGAAGAAGAAAGAGATCCTTCATGAGCAAGAAGACTTGCTTATCCTTGAAAAGGAAAGAAACCTTGCTTTAGAAAAATCTCTTGCCGAAGAGAAGGCTAAGGTGGAAAAGTTGACCATGGACTTGTCCTTGATCGGCGATTCTAATAAGAAGATGTCAATGGATCTCACCTTGGCAAATGAATCTTTAGCTTCCCTAAAGACTACTCATAGTGAGCTTCAATCAAGCTTCTCATGCTTGACGGAGAAGTACAAATCTCTTGAAGCTAACTTTAGTAGTCTTTGGGAAAGCACCAAAGCCACTCCATCGGCAAACTTGGACTCTAGTGCCTCCACTAGCAAAACTTGCTCTTCTTGCGCTAACATTGATATGAATGCTATCAAGACTAACCTTGCAAGGCTTGAAGAGAAAATAAAGAGCAAAGACAAGGAAATTGCCCGATTGAACATGTTGTTTACACAAGGCAACATTAGTGCCAAGTCAATACCCAAGGTGGTGGACAAGCAAGGACTTGGACACCGCAAGAACAACAAGGCAAATGGTAGGGTGACGGTGAAAGGGCATGAGATCCCCTTATGGAACAAGGGAGGCTACCTCAGCACAATAATGGATATTGCCCATGGAGTCACCACATCTACCACAACCAAGGAAGCTCCAAAGATGGTGCAAACCACAAAGGGAATTGGTGGGAGTAACACCTCACCTAAGGCATCGAAGAATGTGGTTGAGCAAAAATCCACACCCAACTACACTTGTGATTACATTATAACCTTGGACCATAATGGTAAAATGGTCGTCAAGTATGTTGGGGCCTATACCATGAAGGCCATGAGAAAGAGTGTGTGGGTTCTAAAAGTTTTTACATCTAACCTCCAAGGACCCAAATCCTTTTGGGTACCTAAACCAAGAGCTTAAACTTGTTTTGTAGGCCTACTCCTCCAGTGGAAGTGCATGGTTGATTGATAGTGGTGCCACTAATCACATGACCGGAGATGAAGGCTTGTTTGCATCCCTTGACCGTTATGACAACCCTACGGAAACTATCATTTATGGAGATAATGGTCAAGGGGATGTCATTGGTTTAGGTAAAATTGCTATCTCAACAACAAATTCAATTGAAGATGTTTATCATGTGCAAGGGTTGGGATACAACTTGTTGTCGGTTTCACAACTTTGTGAGAAAGGCTACAATTGTCTCTTTACTCATGAGGGTGTGACCGTCTCTAGAAGGGAGGATTCCTCTATTGTCTTTGCGGGTCAGCTACGGGGAAAACTTTACTATGTGGATTTCACAAAAGTAAAGGTGGATCCTAAGGCTTGCTTAGTGGCAAAATCCGACTTGGGTTGGCTATGGCATCACCGACTAGCCCATGTTGGCATGAGGAACTTGGCCAAACTTCAAAAAGACGAGCACATCCTAGTACTAACAAATGTTGTCTTTGAGAAAGATAGGTTATGTAGTGCATGTCAAGCCGGGAAGCAAGTTGGAGCTCATCATCCCGCCAAGAACATTCTATCCTCATCAAGACCATTGAAGCTGCTACACATGGATTTGTTTGGACCAATTGCCTACATAAGCATCGGTGGTAACAAATATGGTTTAGTAATTGTTGATGACTTTTCCCGTTTCACTTAGGTATTCTTTTTGCAAGATAAAAGTGAGGCAAAGGGAATTGTGAAGAAGTTCATTAGAAGAGTTCAAAATGAGTTCGAGCTCAAGGTCAAGAACATAAGAAGTGACAACGGCTCGGAGTTTAGGAACACACAAGTTGAAGAATTCCTAGATGAAGAAGGCATCAAGCATGAACTCTCCGCTCCATATACACCTCAACAAAATGGCATTGTTGAGAGGAAGAACCGCACATTGATAGAAGCGGCAAGGACAATGCCTGATGAGTACAAGACTCCGGACTCATTTTGGGCGGAAGCCATCAGCACCGCATGCCACGCCGCCAACCGACTCTACCTCCACAAGTACTTGAACAAGACTCCCTACGAAATCATCACCGGTAAGAAGCCTAGTGTGCATTACTTTAGGGTCTTTGGGTGTAAGTGTTTCATACTTAACAAGAAACCCAAAGCCTTAATGTTTGCATCCAAGGTTGATGAAGGTTTTCCACTTGGTTATGGAACTAACGAGCATGCCTATCGTGTTTTCAATAAAACCACCGGTTGTGTTGAGACCACGGTGGACGTGAAATTTGATGAATCCAACGGCTCTCAATGAGAGCAAGTTAGTGAAAACCTTATAGATTATGAAGAGCCCCCAAGCATATCCATCTTTAGAATGGGGACCGGTGAAGTGATGCCTCGGGAGATTCAAGCACAAACTCCGGTTGACACAAGCACTGATGATCCATCATCATCAACAAGAGTGGAACCACCTAGTTCTCAAGTCCAACAAGATGAGAGTCAAGTTCATAGTGACGATCATGGACGGGGCTTTGATCAAGGGGGAGAACTAAGTGATGAAGCTCAAGAAGATACACCACAAGTTGAAGATGATGATGATGGACCTATTCAACGTCAATCTCAAGAGCCACACCCAAGGGTACATCAAATGGTTCAACGTGATCATCCCATCGACAACATTCTTGGAAGTATTCAAAGAGGGGTAACAACTCGATCTAGATTGTCAAATTTTTGTGCATTTTACTCGTTTGTTTCCTCTTTGGAACCTCTTAGTGTGGAGCAAGCTCTTGAGGATCCAGATTGGATTATTGCCATGGAGGAAGAATTGAACAACTTCAAGAGAAATGAAGTTTGGGAGTTGGTACCAAGACCCAAGCAAAATGTGATCGGCACCAAATGGGTTTTTAGGAACAAGCAAGATGAATTTGGTGTCGTCACGAAGAACAAGGCAAGGGTTGTTGGCAAGGGTTACACGCAAGTTGAAGGCTTAGATTTTGGAGAGACTTATGCACCGGTAGCAAGGCTCGAGTCAATTCGTATTCTTTTGGCCTATGCCACTCATCATGATTTCAAGCTTCATCAAATGGATGTGAAGAGTGCTTTCTTGAATGGACCTCTCCAAGAAGAAGTGTATGTGGATCAACCACCGGGCTTTGAAGATTGAATATTTCCAAATCATGTGTACAAGCTCCATAAGGCGCTCTATGGGCTTAAGCAAGCTCCTAGAGCATGGTATGAATGCCTTAAGGATTTTCTTCTCAAGAACGGCTTTGAGATAGGCAAAGCCGATTCTACTCTCTTCATACAAAGAAACGGAAATGATATTTTCGTTTGTCAAATTTATGTCGATGATATCATTTTTGGGTCTACTAATGATAAATTTTGTGAAGAATTTAGTAGGATCATGACCAAGAGGTTTGAGATGTCTATGATGGGAGAATTGAAGTTCTTTCTTGGGTTTCAAATCAAGCAAATGAAGGAAGGGACTTTCTTGTGTCAAACCAAGTATGTGAAGGATATGCTCAAGAGGTTTGACATGGCCGATTCCAAGCCCATCAAAACACCCATGGCATTAAATGGACATCTTGATCTCAATGAAGAAGGGAAGTCGGTCGACCAAAAGGTATTTCGTTCCATGATTGGCTCCCTCCTTTACCTTTGTGCATCTAGGCCCGACATAATGCTTAGTGTGTGCATGTGTGTAATATTTCAAGCCAATCCTAAGGAGTGCCATCTAATGGCTGTTAAGAGGATCTTTAGAGATTTAGTTCATACTCCTAACCTAGGCTTGTGGTATCCCAAAGGTTCCACTTTTGATCTACTTGGCTACTCCGATTCGGATTATGCCGGTTGCAAAGTAGATCGGAAGAGCACTACCGGGACTTGCCAATTTCTTGGTAGGTCTTTGGTGTCGTGGAGCTCAAAGAAGCAAAATTCGGTTGCTTTATCCACGGCCGAAGCCGAATATGTGGCGGCCGGTGCTTGTTGTGCACAACTCTTGTGGATGAAGCAAACGTTGAGTGATTATGGTTGCAAGTTTAGTAAGATTCCACTCTTGTGTGACAACGAGAGTGCTATCAAACTAGCGAACAATCTCGTCCAACACTCTAGAACAAAGCACATAGACATTAGACATCACTTCTTATGGGATCATGAGGCTAAGGGTGACATTGCTTTACGGCATGTTTGCACCGAAAAGCAACTTGACGACATTTTCACTAAGCCTCTAGACGAGCAAAGGTTTTGTGCTTTGAGGAGTGAGCTAAACATCTTAGATTCTCGTAACTTGGCTTGATCTTCTGCACATAAACTTGTTTGTTGCCTAGATAGGATGCAAAATGTTTTATTTTAACTCTCTTGTGTGTGTTTTACAAAACTTTGGATTTTTACATAGTGGGTGGTGACTATAGCTTTGATTGATTGCTTGTGACTAGTCACCAACTCCTATGGAGTCTCTACATGTCCATATTCCCCCTTCCCAAAATTCTCAATCCAGATCTTCAATCTATTCCAAAAACCACTTAATCTGCCGGTACAACCGACACAAGGTCGGTAGTACCGATATGAGTTCTCTGTTAGAATTTCTAGGCGATCCCCGGTAGAACCGACGCCATGTCGGTACTACCGGACCCCTCGGTAGAACCGACCCAGGGTCGGTATACCGATATGACATTTCTGTCTCATTTTCCAGGGACCGCCGGTAGTACCGACGCCCCGTCGGTACTACCGATAAGGGCCGCTGGGCTATATAAGCCCCGCGACCGGAGGGGCTAGGGTTCCTTATTTCTAACCGTTGCACCGCCCCATCTCTCTTCCTCCTCTCAAATCCGTGAGGGGATCTCCAAACCCAGCCGTGGAAAGTGTTCCTAGCCCACATCCTTAGATTCTCCACCCTCCGGAACATCCGATCCTCGCCGGAAGTTCGTCGATTCGCGCGGGAAGCTTCTCAAGGTATTCATTCAAAATCTCCGTCGATCGATCTCTCAATGTAGTTGTTTCTAGAGGCAATGCTTTAGGGAATCATCATCTTTACCCCCCTAGAACTCGTATCCATGATTTGGTAGCTTTTGGTTAGCTAAAACCTCCGGATTCAATCCTTTCCACCAAAAATCGAACCCCATCGGTAGTACCGACACCATGTCGGTAGTACCGATGGGGGGCTGTTATCTCAGTTTCCCCCCTTAGGTTGAGCCATTCCTTTTCATATTCAATACTCCCATCTTATGCAATCGTTGCTAATCCTCCAGATGGGTCGCGCCGGCAAGCAAGTGGTTCGTGAAGGCTCTGATGAAGACGACGTTCCTCTCGCTCAAAGGAAGAGGAAAGGGGGAGCTAGCTCTCAAGCTCCTCGTGGTCGTGGTTGTACCAACCCTCTTGCTGCTCCTCGCCAGTCCACGGGACAAGGTCATCGTGCCCGTACCAAGAAAGCACACCAACCCGATGACCATTATGATGACTATGAGGACATCTCCTTGGAAACGCTCTCATTGTTCATCCTTCGGCCATCAAGACCTCCTCGTCCAGCCACTCAAATGGGGATTGTGAGGATGGTAGACTACACAAGAGGGTCTCACAATGTCTACAAGGAAACGTACTCCGACCCCGCTCTTTGGCAAAAGGAGTTTGATGCGGACATCCGCTTTTGGCTCAAGTTCAATGCCGATTGGTATGAGTCAGTCATTCTCAGCAAGGACCACATGACTATCGATATGAAGTCAATTAATTGGGATCTCCTTAGGTCACTTGATATTCCGGCCGTCAATGATGCTATTGATATATGCCATGCCAAGGGGATGACCAATGTGATGTCAATCAACTATGATTGGAATGAGGAAGTGGTCGCCCAATTCTATGCCAATCTCTACATCCGCCGTGAGACCCGGACCTTTCATTGGCTTCTTCAAGGCAAACCCCTCTCCGTCTCTTATGAGCGTTTTGCTCAAATTCTTGGCTTCGGTGAGGAGGATCTCGCTCGTCCCAAGCTGCATGGTGGAGAGTTCCCTCTTGACAGTGAGATGGCTTTCATGTATAACTCGGTGTATGGCAAGGTGGAATTTGGCACCACTCATGGGATGAAGCCCGTTTATCGGATGTTACACCAACTCTTTCGCTACACTCTCACTCCAAAGATAGGTGACAACACCAATATCTCCAATGTGGCAAAAGAGATCCTAGTGAGGATGGCACCGGGCAAGGAAGACTTTAGCATATTCAACTTCATTTGGGAGGAAATCATTGTGTGCTCCGTATCCGCCAACAAGAGTTGCCAATATGCCCCTTGGATATTCAAGATGATTTGTGAGGTGGAGGGAGTTGATATCCTCCCCGACAAGACCCATACTTGGTACAAGCCCAACAAAGACAACATCGAGAGGCTCCTCAAGTTGGGCAAGCATGCCCCTCCTCGTCCTTCTACCGCAGGTGTCTCCTCCTCCGGTGGTCCATCCACCTTTGAGCCACCTTCCTCCTCTCGTGGGCCTCCGCATCTCGAGGCACCGTTCCCCCCGGCAAGAAAAAGAGTATCTTCAATTTCCTCTCTCAAGGACTTTTTGCTTGCATCAATGTGGGACGACACAATGCACAGGAAATACATGCCCATAGGCAGCACGTTGATGAGCAGCTCCTCAAGCTAGAGACGCGTCAAAAGTCCTTGCTCGCTCAACACAACATTGAGCACTCTCCCGTCCGCGAGCCCATGGACTTTCCTCCTCCACCAAACTTCTACAACCCTTGGGAGATCTACGGCGACGCTTCCATGATGTATGGAGCTCCTCCGGCCGACATCGACGACGAGGACTTTGGTGGTGGTGAGACCGACGAGGACGACTCTCCTCCGGCTGCCCACTCTCCACATGACTATGATGATTGAAGGGCCTCCTCTTTTTGGCGCTTGATGCCAAAGGGGAGTGAGCTCACAATTTACTCATGTGTGGTGTGGGCTTGCATCTTCACTTATCTATCTATCTATCCTTGTGTTTGTGGACATGTAAGGACTATGTGTGGTTTCATGTGGTGTAATGCTTGTTGAAGAACTTAGAACTCATTTAAATTTGGAAGACTCAAGTTGTGCTTGTGTTGTGAGGAACCTTGGTTATCTATTTGTGATGCTTGTTATTTCTCACTTTATTGTTTTGTATACCATGTCATATGCATCACGGTTTATATATCACACTCATGCACTTGTGTATGCAATTTGAGAGTGAAAAGTCTTCTAAGTGTGTGATGGGCATTTAAGGCCTTCATAAAAGTTGAAGCACATATTTAGGGGGATTTTCATTTTCAAATTTGTCAAATACACACATCTTTCATATAAACAATTTGTGGTTGTCATCAATCACCAAAAAGGGGGAGATTGAAAGTGCATCTTGGCCCCTAATTGTTTTGGTGATAATGACAAGCACGTTTTGTGGTATTTAATGCTTTGACAAGATGTGTGCAAGTCTTAAATGAATAAAACTCATATGGTTGATCAAAGGAAGGCCCCCAATTTCAAGTCGTTGGTTTCAACTCGAATCAAGGCTTAATTTACTTTTTCTTTTGAATTTGAGTATAGGAAACACCGTACTATAAAGGGGGATGCAAATCGATAGCCAAAAGATGCTAAAAGTGCTCTAGAAGGTAATCCAAGTGAGTGAGAAGAGTTGAGAGTTGACACGTGCACAAATGCTTCTCTTTCCTCAAACTCTCGGTCGGGCCGGTTGTAGCGACGCCACGTCGGTACACTACCGACCACCGCCCTTCGGTAGTACCGGCGTAGGGCCGGTATACGGTAGGGTTCTCTCGGCGAGTTTTAGCCGGAGGGCCGGTACTACCGACCCCGTGTCGGTACTATCGGTGTCCGTCTTGTTTTAATTCAGAAACCCCCCCCTCGGTAGTACCGACACCGTGTCGGTAGTACCGGGGTTACACGATTTTGCACAGTAACGGCTAGTTTTCAGCGCCTAGTATTTAACCCCCTTCTCCCTCCTCACTCATTGCTGACCAACCACGGGACAAACACTTCATTGAGCATTCACTCCACCTCTCCTCTCTCCTCTAGAGCTAATCCTTGGTTCCCTTGAGCTAGGGTTTGAGAAGAGAGGTGATTTCTAGTGAAGTGTGACCAAGCTTTGAGAGCCCCATCGTTCTTCTCCTTCTTAAGAGCACTTGAAGCATCTCCGGGCTTTTGGTTTGCATTTGTTACTCTTGAAGCTTGCTTCTAGACGGTTAGGCGTCGCCCGCGAGTGCCCTCTTGGTGTGGTGCACTCGGGATCATTTGTATTGCCCTCTCCTTTGTGGAGAATTCTTAGTGAGCACCAATCTTCCTTTGTGGGGGTTGGAAGAGGAAAAGAGGCTCTTGGTGATAGCCCCCCCTTTGTGGGATCCTCAACGGAGACGTAGCATCCTTTGTGGGTGTGAACTTCGGATTAAATCTTGTGTCTCCTTTGCTTGCTTGAATTCTTTGTTTCTAACTAACCCTAGAACTTGTTTTAGCCCGATCTATCAATTGGTTGCTATCCAACTCATTTCTGTGGTTGCAGGTGGTTCTTAGCATCTAAACTTAAACTTTGATTCAAGTAGAATAGCTAGAAACCGCACAGAATTCAAATTTCGTTTTAAGTTATTTCTGCCTGTCGGTAGTACCGACTGGCACAGTGCGGTAGTACCGACCCTGTCGGTAGAACCGGCACCACGTCGGTAGTACCGACAGGGGTTTTAATCTGCTGCTTTTGTTTCAGAAATTTGAAGTGATCCTATTCACCCCCCTCTAGGCATCACAAGGTCCTTTCAGTTGCACACAAGCTTGGGAAGATGAAGGAGGAGCGGGGTTGGAACCAACCCATTTGGGTGCCGAAGGAAGTCATCACCAATATGAAGGGGCCTCAAATGGTTTGGGTTCCAAAGGCCACTTGAAGGCTATGAGAGCGGGGACTTGGGAGGCTTGGCACAAAGAAGATGAGAAGATTCAAGCCTACAAGCCAAGCTTGCGAGTTGGACATGTGTTGCCCAAGTTCCCCGGTTGAGGTAATGAAACTATAACTCATCTCATATATCATTGTAGCTCTATTGCCTTGTTTAGGTTGCATTTGTTGCAATGTTTATATATGGTAGGTTGCTTGTGTCATGTGCTAACCCATGAGCAACTTACATGGTTTGATTAGTGTGTAGGAAAGCTACACTTGTTCTGTCATGGTGCATGTTTTCTTATTTATCTCTTTGCATCATGAGCAAGCTATAGGGTTAGCTTCCCTTTTGTTGTCATAAACAATGTGCATACATTTGGTTGGTGATTCAAACACTAAATGCACACATTTGGGGGGAGCTTATCCTTTGGTTTGGTTATGGGACTAACATTGTTTCAAGCTTATCTTATGTAGTCCTTTTGCGACGCGTTCCGGTGCGGTACTTCATTCTAAGAGTATGCTACTTCAATCTCAATGTGATCTAACATCTCTAAAAGAGTGAATATAGCAATATGAGCTTCATGCTATTAAGTCTTGTCCTTGCGAGCTTATGTCTCTATATAAGTTCAAAGGCAATGTACTCATACATTCCTAATCCTTGTGGTACCCCAAGTGTTTTATTTGCAAGCATCTTTCAAGTGGTGTCACCTCTAGTGATATCATTTCCATGTGGCTCATCTCAATGTGGTGCCAACAAGGTAGAGAGGATCATCCACCCCGGAGGTATGCAATGATTAAAAGACTACAAGTGATATCTACAAGTGGTAATGTAACAAGAACCCATTTGTCTTATCTCTTGTCCTTGAAGCTACCCCTTGTATGATATGCTCTAAGCTTCCATTGTCTTACTAGTTTGTAGTTGTGCACTTGTTTTCACACTATCTTTTTGTGCAAACACTTAGGGGGAGCTTAGTTTGTATCATGCTAGTCTCATGAGCTTGTGATTCACCTTATTTATTCTCACATGTGGTATCTTCATTGATATCATACATATGGATCATGGCTCATGCGACTTTCTCCCTTGTATTTAACATTTCTCTTTGAGCTATGTTTGCTAGGACTTGTTAGTTTCCTTGGAGCCCTTTTGTTTTGGACTTTTTGGAGATTTTATTCCAAAGGGGGAGAATGTGAGACCAAAGCAAGCTAGTGGTTCCATAGTGGGAAGAGGCAAGCTATGTGTGAACATAGGAAGAGAAGATCAAAAAGGGGGAAGTTTGATCTAGGGGGAGTTTGGATGATGGTAAGCATCCAAGCTAGTGTAAGTGGCTCTAATTTTGTCAATTTTCGGCAAATTTATGCTTGCTTTTGTTGTGTTGTCATAAATCACCAAAAAGGGGGAGATTGTAGCGAACATGACCTCATATGCCATTAGTTCGAGTTTGATTTTGGTGATTCATGACAACATGATCAATGGGACTAACCATATTGTTTAGCATGTCTTTGTAGACATTTCTAGCTCCCAAGAATGCCAAAATACCACATGCCAAATTGAGAAGATAGTCTATTTTTCAAGGGTCAAAAACAAGAAAGAAAAGAAAAAGAAAGGACACCGTCGGATGAACCGACGGTACCTATATAACAAGTGTCGGTGCAATCGTCGGACGAGTGGGTACACTGGGTGAAAACCTAGGCACCGTTGGATGAACCGACGATCCATTCTTTAGTAGCGTCGGACGAGTTGCAGAGAAGAAGAAGCGAAGACAGTGGCACCGGATGATCCGACGGTCTGAGTGAGGACACCGTCGGTCTATCCGACGCTTAGTTTGAATCAATACAGAGACGCGCCAAGACGAGGCCATCAGCACCGGATGAATCGACGCCATGATCAGAGGTAGCGTCGGTCTATCCGATGGTTACGAAGAATATAGACAATAAGGGTTTGGCGAAGCGTCCTTCAGCACTGGATGAACCGATGCACCGTCGGTGCATAGCGTCGGAGCAGTTCTGTCAGAGAACCTCAACAGCTAAGTGACGTGTGAGGGGAACCAGATGAACCGATGCTCCTGAAAAGTAGGTGTCGGTTCATCCGACGCTTACTTTTTCAGTGGTCGTTAGCCAACGGCTCTTTGGATGCCTTGGGCTATTTATACCCCCTCCACTCACCCATTTGAGGTTGCTGGATTATGTGGAAGCGCAGAGGAGTTCAAGACACCTAGAAGATCATATCCAATCCATCCAAGTGCTTAGTTGCTCATCCATAGACTTGCATATGCTTAGTGTATGTGCTTAGTGCTAAGCTTAGCTTAGAGCTGAGTGAGTGCAAGGTTGTGCCAACCTTGTGAGGTGTTTCTTGATTGAATCAAGTTGTACAAGGTTCGCCGGAAGCCTTGGGGCCTAAGTGGCTCACCGGCAATCGTCATCCACCCTCTGGCTTGGTGTGGAGTGACGAGGACACTGTGCGGGGGGACGTGGAGACCCCCTTCCTTGGTGGAGAAGCTCCTTAGTGGAGGCGGCATCAAGGTGACCAAGGGAGCTTGGCAAGTGCCTAAGTGACTAGCCTTTGTGGCGAGTCAAGTGGTGCTCTTAGGAGAGACTTGGTGACCGGGAAGCAATACTCTTGTGTGAGTGCTTCAACAACGTGGACTAGGGGTGGCTTAGTGCCTACCGATACCACGGGATAAATCGAGTGTCAAGAGTTTGCTTCCTCTCATTCCATTTACGTTTCCGCATTTACTCTATCACAATCTTTGCTTGCCTTTACTTTCCTATAGTAGTATCATGTTAGGAATGGCTATAGGTTGCAAACCTTGTTTTGGCATGAGAGTTTCACACTAGAACAACCCTAGTTGCACATCTAGATAGTATTTTCTAGTTTATCATTGTGCAAAAGTAGTGAAGCCATATGTTAAGGTTTTAGATTGCCTAATTCACCCCTCCCCCTCTTAGGCTAACGAGCATCCGATTCCTTGCACCAACACATGTGTACCGGGTTAAGACACCACCCGGTACAAATGTAGGCACATTTGTACTAGGTAAAAAGAAAGTCCGATGCAAACATCCTTCCATCAATCTATAGCGGTGACTTAGACAAATTTTCTCCGGACGCCTCTGGTTCCCAACCATCCTTTTATCTTTCAAGAGTCAGTCAACCAATTGATAGCATCGACAGGATAGAGCTATAGAGATCGAGGGAAGGGGTTCCTAGAGAGAAGGGGTTGAGAGAACTGCCGGCAGCAGCAGTGCGGAGATCAGGAGAGCGCAGCGCGGAGAAAGGGCGTGGACAGCAGGTAGGAGGGGCACGGATAGGAGGAGGCGAGACATGCATAGCATGAGCATGAGCATGAGCCTGGCCAGGAGCTGGACGCCCAGGTCCTGGTATGGTCACGTGGCGCGAAAGGTTAGCGCGGCATCCGAAACTTTGCTCGCGTCGGACGTCAGCGCTAAAGCCTGCAGTTTATAAGATCAAGATTTTGTACGATTTCAGATTATACGATGCCTGATAAGGAGGCTGCCGAGTGGCTTTGTTTCGTCTGGCTGGCGTGGGGGTCAGGCCGGCGCCGGCGGCCGAGTGGCGACGCGACACGCGAACGTCGGGTTGCGTCGCGGGTGGAGCACTGCAGTTTTGTGCTGTTTTGGGAAGGTGGAGGACGTGTGCTCCCGCCGTTTCCGCCCGGGTCTCTGGCTGTCGAAACGCAAGGCAGCGGCGGCTCCGGAGACCGGAGGCGGAGAGGTCGATCAGGTGGCTTGAACGCGGAGTACCGAGAACTGAATACCTGATGCGGTCGTGGGACTGCGGACGTGTCGCGGGATCGATCGAGCGGAGGCCGAGGTGGCGGCTAGGGTTTTGGCGTCGACACGGCGAACCGGTCGGTAGTCGTAGCGAACGTTTATATATCTTTTATTTTATCATCACGTGGGCTCTTGGATTCGGAATTGGCCATAGCTATAGGGCTCGTTTGGCACAGCTCAACTTCACCTGTAGAGCTGTTTTTTAGAAAACAACTCCATGAGCAACTTTATGAGCGGGGGAGAGAGCCATGTTTTTGCAGCTTCACCATGTGCTTAACTCTGTGAGAGTGCGTTTTCAGAGAAGCTGTCCAAAGAGTTGGGCAGAGAGTTGGCTGTTTGGCTATTGAAGTTGTGAAGCTGGTCGTGAAGCTGCTAATGAAGCTGTACCAAACGGGTCGATAATTTGGCAGCCCACTTGATTCGCCGCCCGGCGGCCTCTGGCCGTTTTAACGCGGCGTCGCGGGCTGGCTTTGCCATTGGTGGATTTTTTTATTTTTTTATTTTGCAAAAATAAATGGTTATTTCAAAATTTTGTAAAAGTGACCTCCAACTGTTATTTGAAATTGCGGCCGCCAAATCAAACGGCATCAGCATACACTACTGGAATTGCCACATTTGCCTAGAGCCCAGAGCTTTGCAGAGAGTCAAATAAAAAACTCCCGGCAAAGAAGATTTTGCCGAGAGTCAAGTAAAAAACTCTCGGCAAGAAGAAAACACTCGGCAAATAATTCTCTGTCGAGTGTTAATTCTTTGGCTCCCGGCAAAGAATTTTTTAAAAAATCACTTTTTTACTTTCATTTTTTCTATCCTCAACATACACTTATACAAAACTTATGCTCAAAGTTGGCACAATTTCAACTCTATTTGCTATATCTAAAAATTTTACTTCTTCCTAAGTATTTTTCGTAAAGTTGTTGGAAAAATGATATTCATGTCCATAAAACATCTCTAAAATCATGTACACGAAATGAAGTTAAATTTCTGGCACTGGTTCTCTATGCATGATGGAGATGAGGTAGAAAGGATATAAAATTGTATAAAATTCAAATGAAGTTTGAAAATCAAGAAATTTGTCAAGTGCTCATGATATCATATGTGCAGGTTGTGGTAACAAGTTAAGAAGGTTTTGAATACTTGGACACGTACCTTGTTTACAAACCGGGACATCTCATAAGAACTTTCAGAGAATTTGAACTAATGTCACGGGTTTGGTGTCTTAGAGAAATTCAAATTTGAGTATTACCACAAAAACTTTTTTATAAGTAATATACGTCATAACTATTGATACCATTTTTTCCCCGAAAAACGGGTCAAAAGGGATAAGAAGGAGCAGCCGATAAGAAAATAGTACAATCGGCCGATTAAAGAGAAAGAAAGACGGTCAACAAGACTCGCCGATGGTCAAAGGAGTCTAAATCTATCTATCGATGGGCTGGCGAGTCAACCAATCGGTCGATGGTCAGCCAGGGAATCAGCGGATGAGAAAGAAGAAGGTGGAGATCAAGAAGATACGCCAAAGGCAAGGCACGTCAGAGGCATGTCAATCTACGATTGGCAACGGGTCAGAGTCAATTTTAGGAGAGTTTGAGTCTTGCATGAGTCTTTTTCTATTTTTTAGTAGTGTTTGTTTTCTTTAGACGCAGGTAAACAATGTCATAATCGGCTGGGAGTTGGGTCGTCCTCAGGACATAAATAGCGACCCCGCGTGGTCGGAAAAATTGTACAGATCAATATCAAACAAACTGCCTCCGGGCAAACCCTTTACAATTTGGGAACGTATCAGGTGGAAACCAGCCCACCCGTGGAAACTATGGAAACCCCGATCACAGCGGTTCGATCTGCATCCGATGGCCATCGGAAGAGGTGGGAACCTTTTGCAAAGAACCGCCCGCCTGGCCCCCTTCCGATCGTGGTAATTTTTCAAAAACCCCCCCGGCCCCCTCATCCTGCAGGCCGCACGGTTGGCCCCGTCCCCCACATGTGATTCCGCGATCATCGCCGCCATCCGTGATCATGGGCTCGGACGCCAGCCGCCACGATGCCATGCCGCCGGGACGCCATGACTCCGGCGTCCACCAGAAGCCGCTGGTGCTTCACTCAAGGGAGACCACCGTCCGCCAGGACGCCATGCCGCCGGGATGCCATGACTCCGGCGTCCACCAGAAGCCGTCGGTGGTTCACGCAAGAGAGGCCACCATTAAAAACCGGTGGCCATCGCCCGACGTTCAATCCCGGACGCCCCTAGAGGCCTCCGTTCACACACGCCAGTTGCCGCCCGTCCTCCACGCACGGCAGTTGCCGGCGGCTGCCGTACAGGAGCGCCAGGCCCTGGCGCCATCGGTTCAGGAGTGCCAGCCCCTGGCAAATGCCGTTCAAGCACGCCAGCCCGCCGCCCCGTCCTCTACGCACGGCAGCTGCCGGTGGATGCCGTTCAGGTGCGCCTGCCCCTAGCACCCTCGGTTCGGCGGCTGCCGGACACGGCACCCCGCCGTTCGAGAGCGCCAGCCGCCGCCGCTCGTCATTCAAGAGGGCCAGCCGCAGCCCGCCGTTCAGGCCATGAACTCCGGGAGGTGGATTTGTAGAAAAAATTTCAGATTCACGCAACAAGTTTGAAGATCTAATCCAAATGGCCAAGAACTCAGATTCAGGGATGGAGTTTTTATTTTCTAGTTTAGCCAACCTTGAAGAACCTCTCAAAGCCATGATTCCAGCCGCATCAGTTACTAAACAGGATGAGTTTGAGTCATTCCTTGGTACCAAAATTCCAAATGAAGTCGAAATACATCCACCAACTAATGTCGTTTCAAAAGGGCGTAGCAAAAGAATTAAGAAGAGCAAGGAGAAGAAGGCATCGAGAAAACGGAAGTGTGGAAAATGCAAGCAATTAGTGGATCGTGATGCACGTAATTGCCCAAACAACGTAGTTGGCTGATTGTAAACACCTTGTTTTTTTCCATGTTTTACTTCCCTTTACTGAATTATACAACATGGATTTTTAAATATTTTATTGAACTATAATTGTACTGTGAGATGCAAAAATCAGTGTTGCCTTTATGCTTGTGAAAATTGGCAAGGAGTTGCTTCAGTGTTGCATTGGGATTTTTTCTGCAATTATACAGTATTGAGGTATTGAGTTTGTCCTGAGTTTATTAACTGAATCAAAATTGCTCCCTGCATTGGTAACAAAGGTGACACAATTCACATGTTACATGCAATCTGTCACATGGATGTGATGATTGGGATCAATTTCACCAGTTCACACACAATTGGGAGTGACCTGAACAAACATTATTCATTTCATTTTCATTCTTTTCATTTCACTGCATAGGAGGCACAATTGCCATGCTGCCTTTTTCAGCCTTTACAAAGAACAATTACAGTACAAGAATGCAGCTACATAGGCCTTTCATTCATTTTTCATTACATAGGTGATGCATTGCAATTGCTACCTTTTGCCTCCCTAGTTGAATTCTGCTTCAACAATCCAGAATCGATACAGGACTATAGCTAGATAGGAACAATTTCCATTTCAGGCTTTTCCCATTGCTTCATTTTGCTTCAGTATGCTAACCGCCTCAAGATCAGTGACGACATCCAGTGAATTTTGCATCAGCTGCATCCTGCACCACTGCATTGGCAAAAATTGTATGCTTTCTGCTTCGGGATCCCTTCCACTTCAGCTGCATCGTGTCTTCGTCATCAGTTGGCATCACGTTTCTCTGCAAAATCCACTGGCTGTGCCATTTTTACTGAAACCGGCACAAAGGATGCAGCTGATGCAAATGATGGCTAACCCTGGAGGGTCAGGGGCAAACCTAGAGGCGGCGGCCGGCAGGGTCCTCCCTAGAGGCGGCGTCCTCCCTGGAGGCGGCTGGATCGATCGTAAAGGGAGGGGTGGCGGAGATCCAGATCAGGCGGCGGCAGCAGGGATCCGGCCAGCGGCGGCGTCGGGGATCCTGTAGGCGGCGGCGTCGGTTCTGGAGGCGGCGCCGCGGCGGGAGTCGACGGCGTACCGCGACGTCATACTAGGAGCGGCGGCGTCCCTTGACTCGAGGCGAACCGGCGGGTCGGGGTGCCGCGTGGGGGGGGGGGGGGGGGGCTCGGCTGCGGGGATGAGGGGGCCGGGTGGTTTTTTGAAAAATTACCAGGATCGGAAGGGGCCAGGCGGGCGGTTCTTTGCAAAAGGTTCCCACCTCTTCCGATGGCCATCGGATGCAGATCGAACCGCTGTGATCGGGGTTTCCATAGTTTCCACGGGTGGGCTGGTTTCCACACGATACGTTCCCTTACAATTTACAGCATCTACTTTACAACATCTACTTTTCGGTGACTTCGCCATTGCGTTTTTCCTTTTCTCCAACGTCGTCCTTCAAGTTCGTCAGGCTGCATTGATCGATCTCCGGCAAGCTTGTGAGTACCATTTTACCGAATAACCCTAGGTTTTAACCTCCGGGCGCATCGTTAAGGTTTCATCTAGTTCTTTATTCACCCCTTAACAATATTAGCTAGATCTGCAAGTTTTCTTACATATTCTTGTAGTTTTTATCTTTTATCATCAATTTATCCAGCTCGATCTAGATCTTGTCGGCTTTCACCATCATAGCCGATCCAACTTGTTCGAGTGCTAACATCACGATCGGTCGATCCAGCCAATCTCTTTACTTACGCTTTCGCGCTTCGGTCGAGTCGGCCGATCCCGCTTCTCTATATCGGCCGATTCGACAGATACACGTGTCAATAAAGGCCCATCGGTTCTCTAGTTGATCCCTAATATTTTCCATTGTCAATTAACAGGTCAGATTGGCTGGCACGCCTCGCTACAGACCGGGGAGTCACGTGTGTCGCATGTGGAGGTGACGTCCCATTTTTTGTCAACACACTTTTGGCACGCCCAGTGGGACACAAAAAAGTCAACAATGTCTAAGAATATGAAGAATACTTAAGTTGACCCGACCAACGTTCAACCAGTCACTAAATATCAGCTGAAGGATGCAAACAAAGCCGAGTTTGAAGCTCACATGAAGCAATATGAAGAACTATGCTTGGCTTCAAATGGTCAGACTAATAGTGGGGGTTTACCAGAAGAATCCTCTTCCAGCACCTCAACATATCACCTTCTCAGCTGATCCTCGAGGACTTCAAGACATGATGAATAAGGCTATGCATCAAACCATGATTGATCAGTCAAAAGTCCTTGCCAATACTATCATAAACTGTCTGACTGAGACGCTCAAGAAGGGAATAGAAGAGGGATACTGGGACCTGCATACTTTCGACCAAAGCGATCTCCTCCACTGTTCCTAAAGGGTCAATCAGCTTCCCAGTCGATTGATGATCCAACGGTAGCAATTACACTATCTCCACAGATTAATGCAACTGCCCCAAATTCCTCATCGGATGCTTAGACGATTCAAAATCAGAATATTAGAGATGTTCCTAAGGATCCTTCTATTACAGTGCGGATAGTTGAAACCTATTTAGCACAACCCAATGTCCAGGATCAGACATTCTCAGTTTAGAATCCTCATAAAAATATCCTGCAATGAGGGATCAGAATGGAAGACTTTCAGGATGGGGCTTGCCTCATGATCACTTTGAGACTGACATCTCAAATTTTTTCGAACCTCACCCTGAAGAAATTATAGAAGTGAAGTACCCAGAATCTTATCAAGCTATGTTTGCAGGTACTCTAAATTGTGCATATGACTAATGAAGGAGTGGAGTTTGTCTACTTTAATCATGGGCGCAAAGCTTTTGAAAGAGTCAAGATAGGACCAACTCATGCACATATGGTTATACCAACTGAAAGGAAAGCTCCTGTTCTACCTCAGAGACAAGCTCCTCAGCCGATCTTAGGAATGCCCATACAAACCACTCCATTACAACAATCAACATCAGCGTAGCCTGTCTTAACCCCAACCAATACGGTTGCTCATATAAGATCATCACCTCAGTAGCCGGTCAATCAGGGGATGACAAGGCAGCCAGTAGCACCACCACGGCAGGTGGATGCTGTGCAAACAATGCAGATGCTCCTAAACCAATTGGTCGGCTCAAGCCAATAGAACCTGCATCAGCCAACTCCAACTCCATCGGCTGGACAGCCAATCAGATAAACTCCACCTGTAACAAGTCAATCAAATGCTCAATGTTCTTCTGGAGAAAGGGTATCGCAGTACCAAATCCACAATCAATAACTTTGGAAGAACAACCTCCAGAGACTCCATCAGCTGAGATGCAAGCGATAGAACAGATATCTGCTGAGTTGAAGTCTCATCTGAAAGAGGAATTGATTGACCATCTGTTAGAGATGCTGCAAAAACAATTTGGGATAAAACATAAGCAGCAAACCTACATGTACAGAACACCGTATCCATCGGGGTACGATCATATACCGTTCCATCGAAGATTCAAGGTGCCATATTTTACTAAATTCTCTAGGCAAGATGACACATCCACAATGGAGCACATCACTCGGTTCATCTTATAGTGTGGAGAAGCAGGGAATGTTGACGCACTAAGGATACAATTGTTCTCTTCGTCTCTCCCAAGGCCAACATTTTCATGGTTCACCTCACTTTTGGCCAACTCTATCATCAAGTGGTCCGATTTGGCACAACAGTTCCACAATTATTTCTTCTCAGGCATTCATGAGATGAAGATTACTGATCTGACCAGACTCAAACAAAGAAACGATGAAACTATTGCTGGATTCGTTCAGAGGTTCAGGGAGGTCAGAAAAAATGCTATAGTCCGAATCTGGGAGACAAGCAACTGGCTGAATTGGCATTCCAAGGGCTCTTGCCATCCTTGAGGGAGAAATATGCGTCACATAACTTCGAGAGTCTCAGCCCATTGGTCAGTCGAATGAGTCAGGAAACTACAAAGTCCTATGAGCCTAGGAGGAACTTCCAAAAGAAGGTGTCTTATGTGGATTGCTTTGACTCTGACAATGAGGAAAATATGATACGGCTTGCAGAGTGGGTCAAAGGCAAGAAGACAGTATCCTTCCCCTTTGGTAAGAAGGAACCAGAAAGATTCATCTTTGATATCACTAAGGCCGATAAGATATTTGATCTGTTGCTTCAGCAAGGATAGATCAAACTCTCCCAGTTCCATACCATACCATCTGCAGAAGAGTTCAAAAGGCTGAAGTACTGCAAGTGGCACGATGCAACTTCGCACAACGCCAATGATTGCAACATCTTTAGACAATAGATTCAATAAGCTATTGAGCAAGGGAAACTCAAGTTTGAAACCCCTACCAAAGCTGAAAAGCCGATGAAGATTGATCAACACCCCTTCCCAACTAATACAGTTGAGGTGTCTAGCAAAGACACAGCACGTGTTAAGTTGCTAACGTCAAAATCGGCTCAAAAGAAAGGAGATGTTGATCCTAAGGTACAAACAACCACTGTAGATGTTACAGGAAAAGGGTTGCTGCTTGAAGAAGAAGACATAAAGCCACGCCGGCTTGTCACGTCCCAGATGTTGATCAACAAGTTTCAGCGACAACAAGAGGAGGGAGAGAAGAGTGGGCACAACGCAATGAAGGACATTGGAGATGTCCGTTCTTCAAGTATTGTTGGGAGGAAGGAATCAAACTACCGACAATGGAAAATTGTCCAGAGTGCAACGAGGCTTATAACAATAGCAGCTCATCCAAGAGGGTTTGCTCCAATGACAGAATGCCTACGACTGTGGATCACCATTAATTCAACAACCAATGGATCCCAGTTCATCAATGGCTAGGGGAAAAGCCAACGTCTACGATCAGCATGGGGGCAAGGCCAGTGTTTACGATCGGCTGGGAGGCTGAGTCAATGAGAAGTCAAACAATTGGCTGGAAGAGGTGGCCGATTCCTTAGTTCCTGATGTAGATATCATGTGTCGATCTTCTGAAACTGGCGAACTCGCCGGCAAGTTCGGCGAAATTTCGCTTTTCGACCAACACGCCGACTTCGAGCTCGGACCCGCTTCCAACTCGAACTCGACGTCCCCGTGGGCTATCGCATGCGAGCCGGCTGCTCAGCCATCGCATGTGGTCTCACCACCCCGCGAGCGCTCCACGTGTGGCCCCCACAATCTCAGCAGGGCCCGCACGGAGGCTCCCTCTACACGCCGGGTCGGCAAGGAGCCTGTACCCAAGTACAACTCGGACTCCGACACCGCGCCCGGCCACGCTTCGGACTCCAACCCCCTCTCCGGCTTCTACTCGGACTCCGCGTACGAGTTTGACTTCAGGTCGAACCCTGAGGATCGCGAGTCCGAGGACAACACTACTGAGCAACCCTTGTCAGGGCCGGCTTCTGGGCTAGTTATAACGTCCACACTGGCCGGGAGATTTGTCTACTGGCCAGACCACAAGCCCACCGACCTCATAAGCGGGGACTCACACTGCGTCGCCTACCTCGACTCGCTCCCGTTCCAGGAGGGAACACCACTGGCTCGAGCTGAGGAGTACACTCCAACTGAGGTGGTGAGCTCCGACTCCAATCTTGGCAACCCCGATCGCCAAGTCTTCATGGCTGCCGGTGACACGCCAGGACCTTCAGGGATGGCACAAGACCGGTACCTTGAAGACATCTCCGCACATGAGCTGTCTGCTGAAGCACCTGCGGATGAGACCGACGCCAGCAGGGACGCTCGACGTGAGAGCAACAGAAGGCGGAACGAACGGCGCTGGTGTCTCCGAGACAGCTTACCCATCCGCAACCTTCCAGAGGCCCTCGAACAAGTCGAAAGCAGGGTACACACCACCCCCGAGCAATGCCTCATGTCGACCACAGTGATCGCACACCAGGCTCAGGGGATACGTGCTGGAGAAGTCATCGCCAAGCTCGCAGAAGACGCTTACTTCATGCGAGTCGACAACAGGGTCAACCAACCTCCTCCTGCCAGGAACCGCGATAACGAGGCTACAAGTCGCAGCACGGACCTCGGCCGCAACCGTACTCGAGCCGAGCTGCCGGCTCAGCCCAACCGTACTCGTGCAGACGCCGGCGGACCCTCACAAGGCGGCAACAGCAATCGTGAGATCATCCCTCACCGCGACCCTAGCGGCTGCGGCCGTGACCCTGGCGGCGGCGGCAGCGACGGCGGAAGCTCCAACCATGGGGCCAACAGGAGGGCCGACGGTGGGGGCGGTCGCGGCGGTTGAGACCATGCGAACAGCCACGCCTCCGGTGCCTCACAGGGCAGCTACGACACCCGCCAGAAGATTGAAGAACTACGGCGGAAGAAGTCCGCCACCACAGGCGACAACGACGGCTTCCCCGCCTTCTCTCCTCGGCTTTGCAACTTGCTCCTCCTGGACAAGTTCAAACCTCTAGGGATCACCAAGTACGACGCGAAGCAGGATCCCATCCAGTGGCTCAGGTGCTACGCCCTCTCCATCGAGAACGCTGGCGGCAACAACGACACCAAGTGCCTCTACTTCCCCTTCTGCCTGGACCAAGCCCCGCTCACATGGCTCGAGTCGCTGGACAAGCACTCGATCGACAAGTGGGACCAGCTGAAGGAGAAGTTCACCAGCAACTTCGCGGGCGCCATGGGCCGATCGGGTACTCGCATGGACCTGGCTATGGTGAAGCAGAAACAAGGCGAGACCCTCCGCATGTACATGCGCCGCTTCTTCGACAAGCGCGCCACCGTAGTCGACGTCACCGACCAGGAGAACATCGACCTCTTCCAAGACGGCCTCTACCACCGCCGCACCTTCGAAGACTTCGGTCGCCACCGCCCCAAGTCCATCCCCCACCTCAAGGACATGATCACGTCCTGGGCGGATGAAGAAGACAAAGCCAACACCAAGTACGATGCCATTCGTGGCAAGAGCAAGCAGAACACGGGCGGCGGCAGTGGAAACAACGGGAACCAAGGCGGTCGCAACAACAACAAAAACTACTCGGGTCCCAACCACAAGCGCAAGCCAGACAACACTGTCGCGGCTATCCAGCGGCTTGCGAAGGAGAACTCGAAGAAGACCTCTGGCGGCTTCAAAGACTTGCTGAAGGAGAAGTGCCCGTGGCATCTGGATGGCAACCACACCATAGAGCAGTGCTACCAACTCAGGCAAGCACTCAAGAGTACTCCAGAGCCGCCGCACCCTCATGACAAGAAAGGCAAGAAGAAGAACGACGGAGGCAATGACGACTTCCAGGAACCAGACAAGACTGTCAACATCCTCTTCAGCGGACTACCCAGCAGACGGGAACAAAAGGCTACTCGTCGAGATGTCATGAGCATTGAACCAGCGGTTCCGACGCCTCTCAGGTGGTCGGAGGTACCTATTACCTTCTCCCGCACGGATCAATAGACCAGCTTCTCCGAACCAGGGCGTTTCGCTCTCGTCCTGAAGCCGGTGGTCGCAGGCTCCAGGCTCAACAAGGTCCTCATCGATGGCGGAAGCGGGCTCAACGTCCTTTTCACCAAGACCTTGAAGAAGATGGGGCTCGACATCATGCACATGCTCACCAAGAGCTCCTCGCCCTTCTACGGCATCGTCCCCGGGAACGCGGCTATCCCACTGGGCTCAGTGGTCCTGCCAGTTACCTTTGGGGAATTTCGGGACAACTACCGTATCGACTACGTCAAGTTCGAAGTCACAGACTTCGAGACGTCCTACCATGCCATCCTCGGCAGACCGGCTATCGCCAAGTTCATGGCGGTACCCGACTACACCTACTTGGTACTCAAGATGCCAAGCCCAGCAGGTGTACTCTCACTGCAAGGGGACTTGAAGATCTCGCACGGCGCGACACGGAAGCTGTGGAGATCGCCTCCACAAATCAAGTACCCAACGCAATGATGGAGGTCTACGCTGCGTCGAAGAAGCTTGCCCCAAGTGAACTCGACATCCCAGAGAAGTCAGACAAAGCTAACAAGCCTCAGCCAGCTGAGGAGGTTCTGGTCAAAACAATTGACCTCGGGACAGGCGACAGCAGCAAGACCACTACCATCGGGGCGGGTCTCGACCCCAAATAGGAAGACGCGCTCATCAACTTCCTCCGGGCTAACCGCGACATCTTCGCGTGGAAGCCAGCGGACATGCCAGGGGTGCCCTGGGAGTTGATCGAGCATTCCCTCAACGTCGATCCTAAAGCTACCCCGAAGTGACAACACCTCCACCGCTTCGCCGACGACAGACGGGACGCCATCAAGAAGGAACTCGCAAAACTACTCCCGGCTGGCTTCATCAAAGATGTCTTCCATCCTGAGTGGCTCGCCAATCCCGTCCTCGTCCGCAAGAAGAACTCGAACGAGTGGAGGATGTGCGTCGACTACACCGACCTCAACAAGCACTGCCCCAAGGACCCCTTTGGGTTGCCGCGGATTGACCAAGTCATCGACTCCACAGCGGGCTGCGACCTGCTTTGCTTCCTCGACTGCTACTCTGGATACCACCAGATCGCGATCAAGGAAGAGGACCAGGAGAAGACTGGGTTAATCAACCCGTTTAGCGCGTACTGCTACACGACCATGTCCTTCGGGTTGAAGAACGCCGGCGCCACATATCAACGAGCTATCCAGGCTTTCTTCAAGAGGCAACTCAACAAGAACGTCGAAGCCTGTGCATCCCTGCGTGAGTACCGCTGGAAGCTCAACCCGAACAAGTGCGTCTTCGGCGTACCTTCGGGCAAACTACTCGGCTTCATCATCAGCCACCGCAGCATCGAAGCCAACCCCGAGAAAATCTCCGCCATCACCAGCATGAAAGCTCCCACGTTCATCAAAGACGTCCAGAAGCTGATCGGATGCATGGCGGCCCTGATCAGATTTATCTCGAAGCTCGGAGAATGGGGGCTCCCCTTCTTCAAACTACTCAAGCACCAAGAGAAGTTCGTGTGGACTCCAGAGGTGGACCAAGCTCTTGCCGAGCTCAAGGACTTCCTATCGAAGCCACCAGTCCTCACGGCTCCTCGCAAAGGCGAGCAGCTACTGCTCTACCTCGCTGCGACTACTCACATGGTCAGTACTGCCATCATCGTCGAGCGGTAGGAAGACGGTCACGGCTACCCAGTCCAGCGACCAGTCTACTTCGTCAGCGAGGTCCTGTCAGAATCTAAGACACGCTACCAGCCCGTACAGAAGCTTCTGTACGCAGTGCTCATCACCTCACGGAAGCTACAACACTACTTCCAAGAGTACTCGATCTTCGTCGTCACCGACTACCCACTCGGCGACATCCTGCAAAACCAAGATGCTACTGGAAGAATCTCCAAGTGGGCAGTTGAACTCGGCGCCCTCAACATCGACTTCAAGCCACGCACAGCCATTAAGTCGCAGGCACTAGTCGACTTCATGGCAGAGTGGCGGGAGAATCAGCTACCTACTCCAACCGAGCGACCAGAGCACTGGGTGATGTACTTCGACGGATCACTCAACCTCGAGGACGCAGGCGCAGGAGTACTCTTGATCTCTCCAACAGGCGAACAACTCAAGTACGTCCTGCAGATCTTCTGGAAGGTCTCAAACAACGAAGCCGAGTACGAAGCTCTCCTACACGGGCTCCGCCTCGCGGCTTCACTGGGCATCAAGCGGCTACTAGTCTACGGCGACTCCGCAGTGGTCATCAACCAAGTCAACAAGTCCTGGGACCGCAACAAGGAGAACATGGACGCCTACTGCCTAGAAGTCCGCAAGCTCGAGAACAAGTTCTATGGTCTCGAGTTCCACCACATCATCCGCGACAACAACGTCGCAGCGGACGTCCTGTCGAAGCTTGGCTCTACTCGCGCTCAAGTACTAGCAGGTGTTTTCATCCACGAGGTTCACGCGCCATCCATCCCGGAGCCGGCGCCACCGATCACTGTCCCAGCACATCCCCCGGCTGGCCAGGAGGTCATGATGATCGACGTGGACTGGAGGCAACCCTTCATCGACTACCTCAGTGAGCAGAAGGTTCCCTCGGACAAGAACTTGGCCGAGCAGCTCATCCGTCGCGCCAAGTCCTACGTCCTCGTCGGAGACAAGCTCTACAGGCGGGGCGCATCTTCCGGAGTACTCATGAAGTGCGTCCCCAGACAAGAAGGCAAGGACATCTTGGAGGAGATCCACAAGGGCGTCTGCGGCAACCACGCGTCCTCCCGCACGCTGGTCAGCAAGGCCTTCCGACGAGCTTTCTGCGGCCCACGGCTGCGGGCGACGCCGAAGAACTCATCGAAGGTGCCAAGGGTGCCGGTCGCTTCGCCCAGCGGCAACACGTCCCAGCCTACAAGCTAGTCACCATACCGCCAACCTGGCCTTTCGCCTGTTGGGGGCTCGACATGATTGGGCCACTACCAACTGCGCCAGGTGGATTCAACAGAGTATTGGTGGCCATCGACAAGTTCACCAAGTGGATCGAGGTCAAGCCGGTCACATGCCCCAAGGCCGACAGAGTACTCGACTTTCTGGAGGAACTCGTGCATCGCTACGGACTACCCCATCACATTATCACAAATCTAGGCTCCAACTTCAACAATCACCAGTTCTGGGAGTACCGTGAGAACAGCGGGATCGATGTCCGATACGTCTCAGTTACCCATCCTCGGGCCAACGGACAAGTCGAGCGCGCCAACGGGATGGTGCTCGACACGCTCAAGAAGCGGCTACATGACGCTGCTAACTCTAAAGGAGGCAAGTGGATCAAGGAACTACCCAATGCACTCTGGGGACTACGTACTCAGCCCTCCAAGCCAACGGGGCAATCTCCATACTTCCTGGTCTACGGCTCCGAAGCAATCCTCCCTACTGATGTCATATAGGATTCACCAGCAGTGGAGCACTACGATGAAGGCGTCTCTGAAGACTGCAGACGAGTTGACATCGACGGGCTCGAAGAAGCTCGCTGCACCGCCCTCGTCCAATCAGCAAGGTACCTGGAGGGTATCCGACGCTACCATGATCGCAACGTCAAGGAACGCTCCTTCAACGTTGGTGATCTCATCCTCCGTCGCATCCAGAACAAGAAAGGACTACACAAGCTCAGCTCGCCCTGGGAAGGTCCCTTCACAGTTGCAAAGGTGATCGGACCGGGCTCCTACCGCCTCGAGACACTTGAAGGCGAAGACGTCAACAACTCGTGGAACGTCGACCAACTCTGTTGGTTCTACGCCCAGTCTACATGACTACCCAGGGGCTCAAGTCTACACGACTATATCAAGACCCCTCTGCCCTAAGCGGCCTCCGGGTCCAGGCACCAGTCTCAGGACTACTCCTTCGCTGTAAGCGGCCTCGGGGTCCAGGCACCAGTCTCTGGACTACGCCTCTCCAGAATCTAGCCCATACTGCTACCTACGGATCCTGGGCTGCGACGAGCGACAAAGGACTCTAGCAGCGGTCTACTGAGAGACCATGTACTCCTAGATCCAGCCTACACGGCTACTTACGGATCTACTGCTCTAAGCGGCTACACGCCCTAGCACTACTTAGCCGTAGGCGGCCTCCGGGTCCTGGCGACTACTTTGTAACTACAGCCCTGGCCACCCAGGTGTACTTCTTCAGTAATAAAGTTTGATTATTCATCAACTACTTTACTGTCTTCCTCCCCTCAACGGGACTACTACCGAGTACGACTACTCGCGACAACTCCACGATGGGACTCCGCACTCAAAGATCGCAGCAACGAGTACTCATTGATGGAAATTTTTCTTCATTCATACTTAAACAATTTCATTACAATTGTTTTTATACCACTACTGTTACAAGCTAACTATTACAAGGCTACTGGAGATTAAGTTTCTCAGTGACTTGATCTGCAATAGGCACCATCTGCTCCAGCAGCTCCGCGTACGGCTCGAGGGTGCAGTTGGCGGCTAGCCCGCCGGCGACTACATCTACGGGAGCCTTCGGGAAGTATGACTTCATGAAGGCCAGCACTTGGTTCGGGATCGACTTCGCCAAATGCTTCACGTAGGACGCCAGCCGGCTGGGGGCTTCTTTCAACCGGTCCACTAGCGGCGCTATCTTGGGACCGCCAGGATGAGGCACCAGCAGCCTCACGATGGGGAGTGCGGCTTCTTCAAGTTCCTTGAGCTAGGCCCGCAGCTTCTCGCAATCCTCGTTCATCTTCTGCAATGATTTGTAGCAGTTGACGAGGTCACGGTCTGATGCAATACGGAGCTCCATGTGCTTGTCGCACTCGTAAGCAAGCTCCTTACAATCATAATCTAGTACCTGGCGGACCTTCTGCTCCCGGTAGAAAAGGTTCTTCAGATCAGTTTCCGAAGTCTTCAGCTGATCAACTCGAGTCTCAAGCTCTGCAACCAACAAGGCACAGCGGGTCAGACTACCTCTCAACCTCCAACAAGTACTCAACAAGACAAATGGTGTACCTTTGTTCTTGATGCGGAGAGACTTGTTCTTCCGGACCAAGTCGACGCTCTTCGCCTGCATCTCTTGGACGTCATTATGGTACTTGGCAAAGGCGGTGTCAAGCTTTGACTGCATGGCGGCAGTGTGCTTCCGAGACTTCACGAGTTGATCCTCCAATGTCTCGGCCCGAAGCACCACATCGCTGTACCCTTGAAGCATCTCCGTCTTCAGGCGGGACCTCTCAGCGACGTCCTGCCCAGACAACACACATCAGATGGGTACTCAACGCTAAAGGATTGACTACTCAAGGGTCATGACTACTCACCTTCATCCACTGCTCGGCTTGGCGCACCGCTTCCAGGTGCCGAGCCACCATTGCTGGGTCGGCCAGATCGTCCGCCAACAACTCGATCCCGCCACGACTACTCACAGCGGCTTTGGTCATCGGTGCCGAGAGGATTGGCTCTGCGTCTTGGATCTCCGGTGAGCGGACGACCACCTCCAGAGTAGGTTCTGGCAGTGCGTCGTCCCCTCCTCCTCCTGTCGACGCGGCGACTTCTCCGGCGGCCACCTCCATCGGCTCGGGGGCTTCTACGGCAGCCTCCTGAGTTCCCGGTGCCACGTCTTCTACGGGCACCGCCGACGGGATCTCATTTCCCTCGGCCTCAGCACCTGCTGACAAGAGAACAAGTGCATCAGTCATACCTGGCGACTACGACTACTCCTCTGGGCTAATTCTACCTGAGAGAGTAGTTACCTTTAACGATGCTGGCCTCGGGCAGCGTAGCCTCAGCGGTCGGCGCTTCGGGCTCCGCCTGAGGGGCGGGAGCGGACTCCTCAGCAGGTGGCGCGGCTTCTTCTTCCGCCACCACTGCAGCGGGTTCATCCCCCTTCCCCGGGACGAGTTCGTCGATTTCTGCCCGCAGTACACAAGCCGGTTGTCAATCAAGTACGACTACCACATCAAGTACTACTCGGGAAGAATCAACACTCACAAGCTCGACCGGACCACCGTCACGGTTGGGGCGCCGAGGATGCTGGCAATGTCGACCATTCCCACCTCGGTAGGCGCCTCCTCCTGCGCCTCTGCGGCCGCTGCCTCTTCCATAGCAGCAACGGCGGGTTCTGTGCTCCCCTGAGCAACGGGGGGCTGTTGCTCCATCTGTGCCAAAAGCTCTTCGACAGTGGGGGCTGGGCTACGACTACCAGCGACCTCCCCCACCGTGTCCCAGTCGCCTTCATCGCCCTGCTCAACGGGCTCGGTAGGCGGCATCTCCTGCAAACAAGGAAACTTCATTGTCAACACATGAATTGGAGACATCAGCACTCGACTACACTACTCAAGACGGCTTACCTCTTGAGACGTGGTCTCTATGACCTTCAACTTCTTGGCCACGCACTTGCGGGCCGCATTGCGCGGCCTTCTTGGCGGCGCGGGCAGACTAGCCTCTAGGGTAGCCGGCTGATCCTGAACGAGAGGGATGTGAGGTAAGCCAGGACGGCTGAACCTCGACCATAGCTGGAAGCAGTCCTGCAACGTCTCCTCGTTGTCGTCCTCTTCGGACGTGTCGTCCACGACAACTGTGTCGTCTCCCTCGCCGACTTCGTGCCGCTCCTTGGTCTTGGCCCTCCCTTCCTCTGGGACCTCGACTAGCTGGGGAGCCGACGGCGGCTCGGAGACGAACTTCTTCAAGTCATCCTGCAAGAAGAACAACTCATCAGTGCGACTACTCTCATGCAATGGGTACTCGACTTCGGATGCGGCTTCTAACCTCTTTTAGTGGGCGCGCGGCAGAGAACTCTGGTACGGGGCACGGCGTGTACGCCGGCATATCTTTGAAGATCCGGGCCAGCCTATCAACAATGTCGTCGTCGTCGACTTCATCTCCAGGCATCCGGGACGTGTCGTCATCGCCGGTGTACTCGTACCCCAGGGTGTCGCGAGCCATTAGCGGCTGCACCCTGCGCTTCATGAAGCTGAAGGCCACGTGCTCGGCCCTCAGCCCAGCTTCCCTCAGCGCCTTGATCCGCGCCAACAACTCAGGCAGCTGGAGCCCTTCTTGCATTGTCGGCTCCGAGTTCCACCACGGACGGTGCTTGGGCTGCTTCCCGCTGGGCTTCGGCAGCGCTGAGTGGTGATTCGTGACATAGAACCACTTGGCCTTCCAGTCCTGGTTGGAATCTATCAACTTGTAGGAGAGGTACTGCTCGGCGGCGTCCTCCCTCATCGGGATCCCTGCTCCTCCGACTACTCGCGGGTTGCTAGCGCTGGGTTGCGGCTTCACCCAGAAGAACTTCCGGAACAAGATCCAATGGGGCTTGATCCCCAAAAAGGCTTCGCAGAAATGTACGAAGACGGCGGTGTGGAAGATACCGTTGGGGTTGAGGTTGAGGTACTCAATGCCGTAGTACCCCAGTAGCCCCTTGAAGAAGTCGCTCGCCGGGAGAGACAGTCCGCGCTCCGCGAACCGCGCGAACATCGGGATCTCGTCCGGATTCTTCTCCATGGGGTACGGATCCCCGGCGGCGGCCCTCCACATGTCCACCTCCTTCCCCCGCAGGAACCCACTATTGAGAAGGGCTAGCAAGTCTTCAGTCTTCGCCTTGGATTTCTTCCATTCACGGTTTGGATCTGGCCGTGGCGGGGACACCGGCGGTGATGTCCCTGCAGCAGATCCGACGGCCTCTTCACGGGCCCTCTTCTTCCCGCCGGCGGCCTTCGTGGTCTTCGACGGAGACGGCTTCATCCTCCAGGTGCACGGTGTCTTCACGCGCATTCGCTCGGGGGCTACTGTGGTGGCTTCCTACAGCGGCGCACTCAGATCTGCGCTCTACTCAATGGCGGCGGTGCGCACTAGTGGCTATTCTCGGCTAGATCTGCTGAAAGCGAATGCAGCTGCGTAGGGTGAAAAACCCTAAGGGATTTGGCTTCTATTTATAAGTCAACGCGGCCCCTCAACGGCCGAATGGATAAGTCTGCGCTCGGCTGAATCAGCGGCCGCACGTGACCTTTCAAATTCTACTAGTCGACGCGCCTCACCTCGGGGGCTCGGCTACTCCAACTTGACTTCCCGGGAAGCGGCAAGACTCAAGAGCATCTCAGGACACATTCTACAAGATGACCCTTCAATTTGAGAGGAAGTACTCGACTCAAGGCTCGGGGGCTCCGTGCCACGTGTCCTTCGGTTTTTTCTCCGGATTTTTCGGGATATTCTTGCCAAAACTTCAGATGGACCCTCAGCCAGAGTCTACAACTCAACCTAAGGCTTTGGGGCTACTCCATATGGAGTGCGATTTTGCAATCGCACTTCCATATCAATTTCAGCTTCAAGACAACACGGGCATTGTTGAAGACCTTCAAGGGCAGCACTCGAGGATGCTTGGGACTACTCGAGAAGACTTCAGGATTGCTTAAACATCAGCTGGAGTACATTCCAGCCTCGGGATGCTTCGACTACTCTTGAGGACTTTTGACTTGTAGTACTCGGGGACGCTTGAGGACTACTCGTTAAGGCCGTCAAGACTACTTGAAGCTATCCTTCTCGACTACAAAGTACTCGCGGGCTTGTGGTATGGACCTCCTTGGGCCCACTACCTCGGTGGGTACCAGGACCGACTACTCGGTGGGCCCCTGGGACTACCCGACTTGCGCTGCACGGTACCTGATGGTGTGAAGCACAAGGACTATAGAGGATAAGTACTCGGTTAGGAAGCTGTACATGTCCCGCACTGTATGGAAGATTCCTAGACGTACTCGACTAGTACTCTCTCCCTAAACCGACTTGTAACCCTGCCTCCCAGGCTATATAAGGTGAGGCAGTGACCCCTCTCTCGATCATCTCATATCATGGCGTAAGATTGCATCATCTTGTAATCGTACCCAATCAATCCAGAGCTACGCAGCATACAGGACGTAGGGTATTACGCACCTCGCGGCCCGAACTTGTCTAAATTGTGTGCCACGTGTCTCTTCCTTCGAGTTACCGATCTCGGCGAGGCCACATTCATCTACTTTGGGTACTCCCCTTAGTAGGTTGCCGGTCTAAAACACCGATAGAGGAGCAGCAGTCAATCTGATGCCATACACCTTGCTGCACATGACTAGGAAGTCTGATGATGATCTAACCCAAACTGACATGATGCTGGTGGACTTTGAAGGCAACGTCTCTCCGGATCAAGGTTTAATCTGCGTGGAGCTCACCATCGGTACTAAGACCCTTCCAACCACCTTCTTTGTCATTAAAGGGAGGGGATCTTATAATTTACTGCCAGGTCGGGATTCAATACATGCTAATTGTTGCATACCATCTACAATGCACCACTACATCATCCAATGGATCGGAGATTTAGTGGAGATGGTCCAGGAGAAACCTCCTTAACAGTAGTAGCTACAGAGGACAACATTATAATTCAGATCTGAAGGTTACGTTGAAGTGATAAATCAGAAAATTTATGAAAAGTCAATTATGTTCATCATCACTGAACGAACAACAATTCTGGATCATCGTCGTCAATAAAGGAATGAAGCAAGAGAAAAACAAACAAGGAAGCATAAATTTGATGAAGATGAATCGCCAGATTCTGCGACCTTCTCCATTAAATCCCAACGAAGAAGACATAGGGTTGTTCTTCATCCTAAACGCCCTGGAACAACATCCACTCTCCCCCATCAGCTGATGCACCCAAGACGCATCACAAGGGTTCTTCTAGCTGTTGGACCTCCTGGATTCACAAGAGAAGACTAGAGGGGGAAGTATGTCCTAAACTATATCACAAGAATTCTTCTAGACATCAAGAGGTGGGAGAAGATCGAAAATTAGAAGCCTAAAGCCTACTGAATATATGTCTTGAGCCATGGGTGAAAGCGAGAAGTGCTCTCCATGAAAGATGAGGGCGGTTATTTATAGTCAAGGCGTTGGGAAAAGATAACGATGAGGAAGCCAAAAAATATAGAAACCAAAGATACTAGATCCTGTAAAAGAGGAAACAGATAACTCGTGAATGGTTCAGTTTCCAAAGGATGATCGATTCAGAGAAACATTCCCCAAAAATAGAGGTGGCATGCACATGTGGCGAGCGATAGAGATTTCTTCCACACAATTATAAACTACAGAGCATAGTTCACAAAAATCTTCTGCTCATCGTCGCAGAAAAAGTTGGCAAGCTCACTAACAGCACCTAGGAGAAATGCCATTTCAAGTAAGTGTTTGTCAACGACTAGTGGCAATCGCTATCTCCTAAAGAATTTTCTAGGAAAATATGCCTCTCATACCTAAAAGCTAAAGGAGCCAATGTCTACGAAGATCAAAAGACTTAAAGAAGCCACGGAGAAACCCTAGGACAAAAGGGTAAGTTTTATAGGGAAGAAGAACATAAGAGCCAAAGGTGTCACGTGGTAAACAGTCCTGGGAAGTGTCAGATGATCGTTACATTGAAGGGATAGGACACTATCGATGAAAGCGATGGAGACTGATCGCATCAGCCATGTGAAGAGATTTGACTATCTTTTAAACTAAGAAGAGGATACCAGATTCGAGTAAATTTTGGAGCAAAAGATTATTTACTTTGAAACCGGGAGGCATGTGTTGATACCATTTTTTGGAAAAACATGTAAAAAGGGATAAGAAGGAGGAGCCAATAATAAAATAGTACAATCAGACGATTAAAGAGAAAGAAAGATGGTCAACAAGACTCGCCGATGGTCAAAGGAGTCTAACTGTATCTATCGATGGGCTGGCAAGTCAACCAATCGGCTGATAGTCAGCCAGGGAATCGGCCAATGAGAAAGAAGAAGGCAGAGATCATGAAACGCCAAAGGCAAAGCATGGCAGAGGCGGGTCAATCTACGATAGGCAACGGGTCAGAGTTAGTTTTAGGAGGGTTTGACTCTTGCATGACTCTTTTTCTATTTTTAGTAGTATTTGTTTTCTTTAGACGCAAGTAAACAATGTTGTAATCGGCTAGGAGTCGGGTCGTCCTCAGGACATAAATAGCGACCCTGCGTGGTCGGAAAAATTGTACACACCAACGTCAAACAAACCGCCTCCGGGCAAACCCTTTACAATTTACAACATCAACTTTACAACATCTACTTTTCAGTGACTTCGCCATTCGTTTTTCCTTTTCTCCAACGTCATCCTTCGAGTTTGTGGGGCTGCATCGATCGATCTCCAGCAAGCTTGTGAGTACCATTTTACCAAATAACCCTAGGGTTTAACCTCCAAGTGCTTCGTTGTGGTTTCGTCTAGTTCTTTATTCACCCGTTACCGATATTAGCTAGACCTGCAAGTTTTTGTACCAATTCTTGTAGTTTTTAGCTTTTATCATCAATTTATCCAGCTCAATCTAGATCTTGTCGGCTTTCACCATCACAACCGATTTGACTCGTTCGAGTGCTGACATCATGATCGGCCGATCCAGCCGATCTGTTTACTTATGCTTTCGCACTTTAGTCGCTTTCGAGCCGTCCAATCCCACTTCTCCATATCGGCAAATTCGGTAGATACACATATCACTAAAGGCCCATCGGTTCTCTAGCCGATCCCTAATATTTTCCATTGTCAATCAACAGGTCAGATTGGCTGGCACGCCTCGCTACAGACTGGGGGGTCATGTGTGTCGCACGCGGAGGTGATGTCCTATTTTCGCGTCAACGATAACAGGTGACATGTTGAATTTTATAAGTAATATACATCATAACAGGTGGCATGTTGAATTTTGGAAAATTTTCATGTCTGTTTGTTATTTTATTAATTTTTTATTAAAATTGTCACTCTTCGCCGAGAGCTATGCTAGTAGGAAGGCTCTTGGCAAAGCTCCCCGCCGGCCCACCATAGGCCCACGATCCTGTCGGCCCACGTCTAGCCCGCCCATGAACCAGTTGGTCCCCCTCCGCCTATAAACCTCCGCCCCCACTCTCCCTCAATTATAAGCCCCACCGCCCCCACTCTCTTCCCTTCCCTCTCTCTCTGGTGCCGCCACCCTCTCTCCCCTCCCTCTCCTCTCTCTGCTCTGCCTCTCGCAGTCGTCGGCCATCCCTGTCCCTCTCCCCTCGCGGCTCCTCTTCTCCCCCACCGCTTGCCCCTCACTGGACATGTGAGGAGGGTGGTGGTGCCGTATTCCCCATCAGCGTTGCGTAATGCGTTCCCCACCAGCGGTTGGCCCGCAGCCCTCCCTCCCTCCCTCCCCTGCTACGTCCCCACTGGCGTAGATGTTGAGCACGATGGTGGGACAGGCGGTGCACTCCCCGTGGTGCAGTGCGGCCACTTACCCCTCACCGCGGAGCCTCTCCAAATTCGGTGTGGGGGTGGCGACTCAGAGTGATGTGTTGATGGTTAAATAATGCGTCAAGTTACGACCCGCAAGTGCATGGGTCATTGTAGCATTTCCCTTAGAGTATTCCCAAGGTTAATCAATCCGTGGAACAAGTGGATTGCTATGCTCAACTAAGCACTAATGTTGTTGATTAAAATCTCTTTATCAAATATGTATAAGTAAGGAACTTAATGCGATCTAATCTAGATTAAAGAAAGAAAAGTAGCGAGCAATTGAATGGAGATCTCAAGAACATAGAATGCTTGCCAAGGGTCTAGGATCACTTGAAGATGTAACCACCTAGCAAGAAGAACCCGATCTAATCTATCTCAAAGATAAAGGTGCACGGAGTCGAACCCTTTCCCTCTCACGTACTAGTCACTACACGAGGGTAATCCGTGATCGAACACCAAGTGCGCAAGATGTTGATGTGTTGTAGGCATGCATGATCAAAAGTGTGAACCAAGCTTATTATGTTTTCCCTCCCGCACACTGTCACTACACGATGCTAATCGCATATAGAACAAAAGGAACACGATACATGAGACTACGAGCGACGGATCCCCAAAGAATGCCAGCCGACTGATAAGATTAACGCACCATCAACATGAATATGATAGCAAAAGATCCAAAACATAGGTTCAGTGATTACAACTCAAGATCCCCCTTCAACCCCTAGGACAAACAAGGACTTTACCCCATAATGTTACACATTGTAGAGCCGATCATGGTGTAGAATCCTCCAATGTTGATAAAGGTCACGTGTGCTCCCTTCGCGATCCAGTCTCCTTGTTCTCGGTCTTGTGGCGGCGGATGACGAATGAATCTCCCTGGCTCTTTGCGTGCAAACTCTTAATAGCTTGAGGGGTACTAGGTCAAAGGGGAGGTTGAACCGGGCTGAAACGGGCCAGGTCGGTCGGCATGGACCGGTCGGCCCATGCCATTTTTGGCCTGGTTCGGCCCCATTTTTCGCGTGCGAGATCCTAGTGTAATTGCTGATTAACTCCCTTCTGCATGAGGGTCTTGATGTCAGTTTCTCCGCTGTTTGGATAGGGCTCCTTGTCGTGCAAGCTTCAGCATTTTCTGCCTGGGTCCTCGGAGTTTTTTGTCTTCATAGTTCAGGTCCTTGGGCCTCTTGGAGACATGTTCACTCCATATCTTGACTTGTATCGGGCTTCATGATCTTCTCGTAAGGTGCTCGGTGAACTTTACCCGGAAGTCCTCATTTAGGTGGTCGATTCCTGCATACACAATAAACTCCAAAAACCACATGCAAGAGCGAACTTGTTATATCAAGGGGGTTAGTACCATTAGAGTGGATATCAAATCAATGCCAACATTGAAGGTAAACTCATGGCTAGGAGTGTCAAAGTCGACCGTCAACAGTTCCCCCATGCTTAAACCTTGCTCGTCCTCGAGTAAGCGTTTAATGGTTATTAGTGTCGCCTTTCATTGTTCACACCCCGCACTTGATCATACATCAAGAAAACATAATAATGCTCTCTAAATTTATTTGTTATAGTTTCGATGTACTAGCCTTCATCCCTACGGAGGGTGGATGTCAAATAGGTTCATCCCACAAGTAATTAATCATGCTCCCAAATTTTGGATGAATCTCAGAAATATTGAAATGAAGTGTAAGATGAAGAAAGAGCTAAACCAAGTTCAAAAATTTAAACCACTTTGCATCTTGCTCTTGAACTCTCATCTCATCTTGTCTCTCAAGACAATTTGTTCTACTCCTTTCCCCGCTCAAAACTTTATATAAGTAAAAGGCTTTATCTAGAGCTTTGGGAAAAGTTTAGTCCTACCAAGATATTATAATCAAGATATTATCAAAACAAGACAAACTTCTCATGGATTTACCGAGCCTCGTCAAAAAGGTCATTAGAAAAAATGTTTTCAAGAAGGGGGGAGAGATGAACACACACTTCTTGAGATAAGTGGACATGTGCAAATGGCAAAGAGTGATCCCAAGGCACAAACAAAGTCCTCGTTATCGGATTGCACATGGTGGAAAGATGAGTATGGGTCTTGATCTTGAATCTTCTTGAAATTCCAATGCATATAGAGATTCGGGGAGTTATATACATATATATATATATAGACACACACACATATGTTTTTTCTTCTCCCTCTTTATTTCTTCTTTTTTCATCATCATTCTTTTTTCTTCTTCTCTTTCTCTTTCTCTTTTTTTGTTTTTTAACTCCCCTAAACTCTAGACTACATTAGTACCTACCTTCTTGGCAACTCCCCCATGATTAGATGATTGCACATCGTGCCAAGGTAGGTACTGAAAATCCTAAATTTTCCCGGATAGAACACTTGAAATCTTCTAAGGATCCTTCACACACCCTTTATGTCGTCCTGGAGGTCTCCCGAAATGATCTTCCTTGAAATATTCATCCATACTCAAGAATTAGGTTTTGGTCAAGGAAGTAAAACACAAAAAGATATTTTGGGTTTATGGGTGGATATCCGGCGAGGTTTGCAAAATTTCTGATGTGGAAACTTACAATGCACAGATAGAAAAGGCTAGCAATAAGATAGATACACAAAAATGAAATGACCAGCTTCTTAGTCTCGAACCAGAGAAACAAGCCTTGAAACAATGCACCCAAAAATAAATCTTGCACACTAAGTTCTTGCACTCAATTAAATATAAGGCTTTGGATAGTGTTGACGGTTAATAATTGTATCAAAGTTCGTTTGTGACTCGCAAGCGTACAAGTCTCCCGTCGTAGTCAAGGGACCCTTCTTCCCTCGAGTGGTGAACCCAAGGTATCGAATCCGTGGAACAAATGTGTGACGCAAGAGTTGATCTAGTAAAGCCAAGTAACTTCAATCTTTGGTAAAAGAGAAACCCTAATGCATCTAGATAAGAACACAAAACAAAGATAAATCTAATCTACTAAAGACCGGAGAAAACAAAGTAAGATTGGGTAGATAAACCGATCTAAAGGGATCGGGGTAAGCTTTTTGTTGAAGTTCCAAGCAAGAGAAGAAGTAGCAAATCGAATCTTAATAGAAGCCTCTTTAAATCGTGGTTTCCCGTCCAAATCCGAAAACATCCGCCTTTCGAGACCCCCGTTCTGTCACAACGTATCCCTATTCATGCGGGGAGCTTAGGGCGAGTCAAAAGACAAGTCGAGATTCTTTCGGAAGATCCGGCGTGTACCTCTAGCCACCGCGGCTACAAGAACACCCTATGTAATCTATCGTACGAATAGAATTGGAATAAGCAAAGCCGATCGAAAAACGAAATCTTCGAGGAAACACTTGATCGCTAAGAAAAGATTCAACTTGATAATTCAACTATGACAATGATACATACACAAGATCACCACCGGGATCCTTCCTTGATCTTGCTTCTAGCTCGGGAACTCCGACGTGGTCTTCCATGCAAGGTTCCCACGTCGGCTAGGGAAACCCTAGTCAACTAGCTCGACCCTCTCCTCTCCGACATGGTGTCCCTCTCTTCTCTGCTCCTCGGCGGCCGAAGACGAATTCTCCTCCCCGTGGCTCTCGGTCAGGGGACTATAAATAGCCCGATTGGCGGCTAGGGCAAAGGAGAGCGAGTTTGGGCCCAAAATGGACCTGGGCCGACCGGGATCGGGCCGGCCGGCTGGGCCCATTTAGGCCCGGCCCCGTGGGCTCCTTTGCCCCACGTCGGTTCCCTTGCTTCTCGGATGTTTCCCCCCTTCCGCATGTAGGTCCATGTCGTCGGTTTCTCTCCGAATTGGACTCAACTCCTTGTCTTGCAAGATTCGGCACTTTTACGGTCGGTCCCCGGAGTCCGTCGTCTTCTCGGATCAAGTCCCCGGCTTCTTGGAGTTAAGTTTGCTTCATTGCATGACTTGTACGGGGCTTCAAGGTCTTGTCATGAGGTGCTTGATGAACTTATCCCGAAAGTCTTGCATTCAACACTAAAACCCTGCATAAACATTAAACTCCAAAACCGACATGCACACGTGAACTTGTTATATCACGGGGGTTAGTACCAATGGATAAGGTATAAAACTCATGCCAACACCGAAGGTAAACTCATGGCTAGGTTGACGGATTTTCACCGTCAACAGATAGGTTGAGCAACATGCAAGAGGTATTAATGACAAGGTTATCATAACTTTTAAGAACGAAATAAATCATCTTTAACCCATCCAAAATTGAGAGCATGAGAAAAAATATGGGTCTCCATCTTTCTCATAACTTCCACAAAGGATTAAGCTAGCATTTAAATTTAATTTCAGACTTGCATTAATGAGAGCATTAGCTTAATAATGCATAAATCAAGCACAAAGACGAGCAATATTTTCCATCCTCACCAAAGGTCATGAGTAAGGGGCAATATTTATTCATTGATGATTTGAAGTAAACATTACTACTAGCACGTATGCTGAAAAATAAATAAAGTAGAAGGCTATTTACAAACTTACCTTATTTTCCTCGCTTAGCCTTGACGATCTGGGTCACCATCCAAGGTGTAGATGTCAATGTATTTAATGGGCACAACATCAGGCTCTAGGAATACCTTGAGTTGTTGTCCATTCACAACATATTGATCTCCTTTGTGTCCATGATTGTTACCGCTCCTGATGGTGACACTGAATGTACGACGTACGATCCATCCCATTTTCTTTGTAGTTTTCTTTTGCCGAACACCTTGTATCGAGAATTGTATATTAGGACCTTGTCTCCTTCATTGAATTCCTTCTTATGCAATCTTTTGTCATACCATCTTATCATCCTTTCTTTATTGATGCTAGCATTGTGATATGCCGTCAATCTTAGCTCTTCAAGTTCACTTATTTGAATCCTCCGCTTTATTCGTGCCACATCAATATCAAGATTCATCTCCTTTATTGCCCAATAAGCCTTGTGCTCTAGTTCTACCGGTAAATGACATGTTTTCCATAAACAAATTGATAAGGGGTCATACCTATCGGTGTTTTATGTGCGGTCCAGTATGCCCACAACGGTCCGTCTAGCTTCTTTGATAAATCTTTTCATCCTTTAGTCACCGTCTTCATGAGGATTCCTTTGAGTTGCTTGTTCGATGTTTCCTCTTGGCCATTTGTTTGTGGATGATAGGACGTAGACACCCTATGCTTGATTCCCAACTTTGCTAAGCATCTTTTGAAATCCTTGCCAATAAAGTGTGATCCACCATCACTTATTAAGATTCTAGGAACGCCGTATCGAGGGAATATCACCGTCTTGATCATTTGAATGGCCTCTTCCGTAGATGCTTTCTGACATGGAGTTTCTTCAACCCATTTTGATACATAATCAACTATGACCAAGATGTATTCGGGAAAAGCTATTCGGCATGGAGATTGACAATCTTGGTCAACTGTCACAGAGGTTGTCATTAATGAGCAATCAAGCTTATGGATTCAAGAAAGACTCAAGATTTGCCAAACACAATGATATAGCTGACATCTACAACCAATTCCTCGAAAGAGCTGATCAAGGGGAAGAATTGGATGATGAGGAGGAGATAGCCGCAGCTGAGATGGTGTGGGGCAAAGAGCCGCTAACTGTGAACCAGAGATGGATAAAGCAAGCCAAGGGCACATATGATTTTGATGTGACCAAGGCTGACATGCTCTTTGAGTTCCTTGTAAAGGAAGGCCGAATCAAGTTGCCAGAAGGGCATTCTATGCTTCGGCCTGATGGAGTTCAAGAGAAAAGATACTGTGGATTTCATGACAGGAACTCTCACTCCATCAATGATTGTAGGGTTTTCATGATGAGGATCCAGAAGGCTATCCAGGAGGGTCACTTGAAATTTGATAATAAAATGAAGCTGGATGGCAACCCTTTCCCTCAGAGCATGGTTGGGTTTTCTGTTAACATGGTGACCACTGAGGAAAAGGGGAAAGTAAAGGTCTTAACTTCGGCGAGAGCAAAGCAGGATGGATCAGTTGATCCTACTCAACAAGTGACAGTGGAACAAGTCCACAAAGAAGCGCCTCGCATCCTGAGAAGCCAAATTGAAGTGGGGGAATCTTCCAGATCCAAACCAGGGTGACTACACGTATCCTCCTTAACAAGTGGCAGCGTCAACAAGAGAAGGAACGCTACCAAAAACAGAAATATGAGGAGTAGGCACGGAGGTTTGAAGAAGAAGGGCACAGGAGAAAGCTAGAAGAACATGCACGAGAACAGGAGCGTGCACATTGGGGATGTGCGTTCTTCAAGCATTGCTGGAATGAGGGTTTGAAGCTCCCCAACTGAACAATTGTCCTGAATGCAGTGACAAGTACAATGAGTATAGGCAGGATACTGTCAATCACCGATTCGTCCATGAAAGAATTGGAAGGATACATCCTAGTGACGGTCGGCGCGTAAAAATAAATTAAGTCGATGATCACCCAAGGAAAAGATATGCTGATCAAAAGTGGGTCGATCAAGAAGAACAGGAGTGTGAATACATCTGGCAGGAAGGATAGTGGTGCCCACCTGGCTTGAGGAGAAGCCAAAAGAGAAGAGTTTAGCGCTTGAGGAATCAGGAGTTGAAACAAGCAGGGATCAAAAGAAAGCACGTGTGGCGTCCAAAGGATAGGCCTGATGGATCTGGTCGTTCGGCTCCAACATCCATGGTATGCTTTTTGCCGAATGAGTTCATGGCTCCAGCTAACCAAGTTGTGCAGGAAGAGGCGTCCCCAGACATTAATGAGGATGAGTAACTTGGGCTGATGGCACAGCTGGTATTGGCTAAGCAGGCAACCTTCGACAAACCGGCCAAGAATCAACATATCAGGCTGCTATACTTGAGAGGATACGTCAATGGCAAGACATTGACCAAGATGTTTGTTGATGGTGGAGTTGCAGTCAATGTGATGCCATACACCACGTTCAGGAAGCTTGGCATGGGCCCTGGAGATTTAACGCCGACAAGTATAATTCTGAATGATTTTGCTGGGAATCCTTCAGACACCAGGGGCTGCGTGCATGTGGACCTAATGATCGGGTCTAAAACTTTGCTCATGACCTTCTTTGTCATTGAGGGCAAAGGGGCTTATAGCTTGCTGCTTGGACGGGACTGGATCCATGCAAACTGCTGCATCCCATCTACCATGTACCATCAACTTGTTCAATGGGTAGATGATGATATAGAAGTGGTCCAAGCAGATGATTCAGTGAGCGTGGCTAATGTCGAACCAGCCTTCTGGGAGTATCAAGGCATAGATTGTTTCTCAGGAATGGATTGGGGTGAAGGTCCTGTTGAACCAGTTAGGAGTGATCAACAGCCAATTCAAGCAGTCGGATCTTATAGCAATTTTTAATGGATAATCCAATTGATGGAACTGATGGGAAGTTAGGGCGTGGATTCATGTCGGCTGATAAATTGGAAGAAATTGACATTGGAGATGGTGACAAGCCAAGCCGATATTTATCAGTGCTAACTTAGATTCGGGTTTCAGAAAAGAGTTGATCAAGCTATTGAAAGAATATAAAGATTGCTTCGCTTGGGATTATTTGGAGATGCATGGTTTGGATCGTTCCATTGTTGAGCATTGGTTGCCAATTAAACCTGGTTTTAAACCTTACAAGCAACCTCCCCGAAAAATCTACAAGGATGAAGTATTGGCCGACGTGAAAAAAGAGGTTGAGAGATTGATCGATGCAAATTTCATTCGGTCATGCAGATATGCGGAGTGGATCTCTAACATCGTCCCTGTTTACAAGAAAAATGGGAAGATGAGGGTTTGCATAGACTTTAGAGATCTAAATAGAGGTACTCCCATGGATGGATATCCAATGCCTGTTGCTGATTTGTTGGTTGATGTCGCTGCTGTACATAAAGTTATTAGTTTCATGGATGGCAATGCAGGGTACAATCAAATTTTTATGACAATAGAAGACATATCAAAGACAGCCTTCAGATGTCCTAGACATATAGGCCTTTTTGAGTGGATTGTCATGACATTTGGGTTAAAAAATGCCGGTGCAACTTATCAAAGAGCCATGAATTATATTTTTCATGAGTAGATCGGCAAAATTGTTGAGATATACATTGATGATGTCGTGATCAAATCTTTGAATCATGAATCACACTTAGATGATGTGAGGAAAACTCTCGAGTGCACCTGAAATCATGGGTTAAAGATGAACCCGAACAAGTGTGCCTTTGGGGTTTCAGCTGGAGAGTTCTTGGGGTTTTTGCTGCATGAAGGAGGAATAGAGGTTGGGAAGAAAAGCATGAAAGCTTTCGATGAAGTTGTTCCTCCAACCAATCTCAAGGAGTTGCAATCACTGCTTGGCAAGATCAATTTTGTGAGGAGATTCATTTCAAAATTGTCACAAAAGGTGTTGCCTTTCTCTCCGTTGTTGAGGATCAAGAAAGATCAGAAGTTTGTATGGGGTGACGAACAACAAAAGGCTTTCGATGAAATCAAGAAGTACATGAAGGAACCACCAGTGTTGGTGCCTCCACAATTGAACAAGCCTTTCAAGTTGTACGTGGCGGCCGATACCCAAACTATTGGATCAGCCCTTATACAAGAATTTGAGGGAAAGGAACGGATAGTAGCGTACTTTAGCCGAAAACTGCTTGATCCTGAGACAAGGTATTCGACTGTGGAGAAGCTTTGCTTGTGTGTTTATTACTCATGTACAAAGTTTCAGCACTATTTGTTGAATGCCGAATGCGTTGTATATTCAAAGTTTGATGTAATTAAACACATGTTATCTATGCCAATTTTGAATGGAAGGATTGGTAAGTGGATTTTAGCTTTATCCGAGTTTGAATTGATGTTTGAATCAGCAAAAGCTTTTAAAGGTCAGATTATTGCTGATTTCATTACTGAACATCGTGATCCATCAATTGATTTGCTTGAAATTACTCCTTGGGCTTTATTCTTTGATGGATCCTCATGTGGCAAAGGTGGTGGGGTAGAAATTTTATTAATTTCACCCAGAGGTGAGATGTTTGAGTTTGCTATTCCTATTCATCCTACTGTCACCAATAATCAAGCTGAATATGAGGCACTGCTTAGAGGGCTTCAATATTTGAAAGAAGCAAAGGCTATTTCAGTTGAAATTTATGGAGATTCAGATCTAGTTATAAAACAATTGAATGGCAAATATGAATGTAGAAATGATATCCCGAGGAATTACTACGAGGAGTGCAAGGAAATCCTGAAAAGTTTTCAGTTAGTAATTTTACAATATATTCCTAGAGAACACAATGAAGAGGCAAACAGGTTGGCTCAAAGTGCTTCGGGTTATAGGGAAAACCAAGAGGTGTTTGCCACAGAGCTGTGTGCTTTCGGGAGTGATCTAGCGGAGGATGATTGGAGAAAAGAGATTGTTGATTATCTGGAAAATCCATCCCGAAAGGTTTCTAGGAAGCTCAGGTATAAAGCTATAATTTGTTCTTATTGATGGGCGTTTGTTTTACAAATCACTAGATGGGGTGTTGCTGCAATGCCTGGGTCAAGAAGAAGCAAAGAAAATGATGAGTGAAGTGCACGATGGGCTGTGTGGAGCGCATCAATCGGCTTATCGTATGAAATGGGTTATCAGGCACACTGGATGTTATTGGCCGACGATGCTGGAGGATTGCTTTGAGTATTACAAAGGTTTTCAAGATTGTCAGAAATTTGGGAATATCCAAAGAGTTCCAGCATCAGCTCTGAATCCTATTATCAAGCCATGGACATTCAGAGGATGGGGTATAGATTTGATTGGCCAAATAAACCCTCCATCTAGCAAGGGGCATAAGTTTGTGCTTTTGGCAACAGATTATTTCACCAAATGGGTTGAGGCAATTCCATTGAAGAAAGTGACATCACAAAACATGGTTGAGTTTGTTAAAGAACACATCATGTACAGATTTGGGGTTCCTCAAATAATTACAACTGATCAAGGAGCTCAATTTGTATCATCAGAGTTGAGGGGATTTGCTGAAAGAATGGGAATCAAATTATTGAATTCTTCTCCTTATTATGCTCAAGCTAATGGTCAGGCAGAGGCTTCTAACAAGATCATGATCAAGATTATACAAAACAAGATTGATCAGAAGCCAAAGAGGTGGCATTCGGTACTCAATGAGGCTTTGTGGGCTTACCGAATGGCTCCTCATGGAGCTACGAAAACATCTCCTTATGAGTTGGTTTATGGGCATCATGTTGTTTTGCCCTGGGAAATACAATCAGATTCAAGGAGAGTGGTTTTGCAAAAGGATTTAAGTTCCAAAGATTACAGTGGCTTAATGATGGATGAGTTAGAGGATTTGCATATGATTCGTCTTAAAGCCCTGGAAAATATTGAAAAGAACAAGATGTGAGTTGCTAAATATTACAACAAGAAAGTAAAAATCAAGCAATTTGCGGAAGGAGATTTGGTTTGGAAAGCGTTACTGCCGATTGGGACTAAGTACAGTGCGTTAGGCAAATGGTCCCCGAATTAGGAAGGTCCTTTTCGGGTAGTTAGATGTACACCTGGAAATGCTTATATCTTGAAAACTTTGCTAGGAGAGGAATTTACTGCTGCTATAAATGGAAGGTATTTGAAGAAATATTATCCTAGTATTGAGGTTGATCATTGATTACAAGCATCAGGAACACAGAGACAGCCGGCGTTCGGGAAAGAAGCCGCCTTTAGAACAAAAAATCCTAATAGAGGGGATGGCCAATACTGGAGTGTATTGCCCTTAGCACAAAAATATTCTACATTACAAATGTTTCTTGCAGGCTTTTATTTGACAACCCAGCTACCTAAGATTACAAGAGGGTGGGAAGCAGAAGGCCTGGAGAAAGAAGCGAAAGTATGCTTCATTCCTTTGATTCCTTGTTTTTCTTCTTCAGCTCTTTCCTCTTCAACTGTTCCAAGACCACTGTAACAGCAACCTGGAAGCTTCGGGGGTTGCCATGACTTGCAGCTTCCATCAGGCTGTCCCAGGAAGTCTTCAAGTTATTGTATCTGTCAGAAATATCTGAAGAAAGGAACAGTTGTTGAATGTGGGATCTGAGCTTAAACGTGGGAATCAGATGAATATGAAGATCTTACCCCCTACCAACGCCTCCAATCTCATGCGGCATTCGCGTTCGACACTGCAGTGAGCGGTGATGTCTCGCAGGCTGTGTTCTAGATGCTGAATGCGACGGCGCAGTTGGTGGTTTGTCCTTTGTTCTGGCGTGGCGTCTTCTTCTTCAGTGGAGGAATCGGAGAGGATGTACTTGGGAACCTCTTCAGTTCCAAAGATTTCTTCAGGAAGCAAGTCAAGGCTGGAAAAAGCATAGAGGGGTAAGCCATGAGATTGCAATCAAGAGCACAAGAAAGGATTGACAGAAAACTTACTCTCGAATGGTACGCTTCTTTGGTGGAGCGCTGCCTTCCTTGATGGGTTGCTTTCCCTTGTCCGCCATGACTTTAAGGTTTTTTCCTCTAGAGCAGGGAGAGAAGATGTGAGGTGATGGAAGTGTATGCGAGTGGATTTGCAGGGCACCAAGGGGGCTATTTTATTAGCTGTGAGAGTGCATTGGGAGTGATGACTGGTTGGCGTACATTATTGGAGTATCAAGCTGTAGGGTTTTCTCTCCGAATGCAAAGGGTTTTCATTGAATAGTGTTTATGGTTCCCGAATTGAGGATTTTCTGCGGATTCTGTGCCAAGGGGCAGGGGTTTTTGCTTGTTCGGCTAAAATAAAGTTCTCGAATTCGTTCAAAAACAGTAAGGATTCGCATTCACAAGCAAAAGGGGATCATCACAATACAAACACGGAAGTTTAAAATTTCATTATTTATTGCCGAAATTCCAAACATCCCTAGTACAAACTAATCAAAAAGCCTGTCCAACACAGACTGGAGATGGATGGAGTCGGCAATGGCATCGCTGTGGCCGTCGAGGCGCTCCAGGATGACCTCGATTTCGTCGACGTCTTCCGGTGTGCCGCCCTGGAAGCCGCGCGGCTGCGTGGAGTAGTCGACGCCGGTGTGCGTCGCCATGGCGGCCAAGCCTAGGGTGGTGCCCAGACGAACTCCATGAAGGGCCACCTCATCAACACGGTCTTCCACCGCGGCAATGCGGGCTGTCGACGTGTCGTCGGGGGCGTTCACCTTGTCCGCCAATTGCTTCACCAGCGTTTTCAGCCAGTTAAGCTCAGCGTCGCGGTCTGCAGCATTGCGGAACAATGGCGGTTAGTTCAAATTTGAGTCAGATTAAAGTCAATCAAGAGATTTACCGTCAATGGTCTCCAGCAGTTGTTTGCGCTGATGCTCCCATTCGAGCTCAGCGATGCCGGCCTTCTTGGAAACATCTTCCAGCTCGTGCTGGGTTTCGTCGCGCTCCGCCTTGAACCGGAGGGCGTCGCACTCGTCGTAGCGCAAGGGAGAATAGTTGTACGACTCCGAGGAGTCGTCCGGCAGGGCTGGATTTGCGGCCGGCGCGGGAGCTGGATTCCACTAGATAAGCCTGAAAATACAAAGGGATCATCAGAAACAGAAAGAAATTTAGAGAGAACCGTAAAAGGAGTTGATGATCACCGCCTCCGACAAGCGCCAGCGCGGCTTCCTTCAGCGTCGTCGCTGGCTCGACGCCTGCTGCTGCTGCCTGCCATCAGGTTTTTTTGGAGTACTAGTGCTGGATAAGGAAAGTTTAGATTGCAAAGGCTTGAAGACAAAAGATTTGGTGAAAGGCTGGGGGCACCCACGGTTTTATTTATGGGGATGGCAAAGAGATCGTGGCCGCAGATTGTGGTGCATACCCCGAGAAATTTGGAAGGTGGAGAGGTTTCCTTAACCGAATCGTCGTCGAGTCGTTTGGAATTCAAGCGGAGTCATATTCGGTTGACTGGCTCGGTTGAGTTGCGGTCGGATTGCTATTCGGGTCTAGTACTGTTTAACCAGAGTTGCCGAATGGACCGTCTAAAAATTACAAACAAGGTGAGACAAAAAATGGAAAGTGAAATTTATGATAAACAAAAGTACAAGGACGATCAATCATTCAGCTACAAGCTGTTTGGCACAATCAAATGTTCAAATACTTTGAGATTATACTAGAGGCGTCTGATATCATTTTGCTGATGCTCTCCAGCAGTTTCTGATCAGCTTCTTGAGTGTTGGATAGAGCGGAAAGCTTTTTCTTGAGCTGGTTTGATTCAATCAGGGCTGTTGAAGCTTCCTTTTGGATTTTCTCTGTTAATCCGGGGAGTTCGGCTATCTTTTTCTTATCATCCTTGATTTCTACTGTTAGATTCTTCAATTCAGTTTCTAGTGCAGTTTTCCTGGCGATCTTCAACTCAAGTGCATGCTGCAATTCAGCCAACAATTCTTTGTTGCTCTGGATTTGAGAATGTGATTCTTTCACGAATTGCTTGTCTTTAGCTCTCTTTTGTTCCAGGGCTGGTCGAGAGGATTGATTCTTCAAGGCTCTCCTTACTGCTGCAAAGTGGTTATCCAGTTGAGAGATAGGCTCCAGGGAAGTCTTGATGTCATCAAGAAGTTCTTGAGTGATGGATTCTAACACTTCTTCTAGAAGATCAACATCCTTAGCTTGGTCCTAGATATCTCTTTGTAGCAGGGAGAGGATTTCTCTCAGTTTTGCCTGGTTTTTCTCTGATAGAGCTTGGTTTGAAGATGCCTCATCACCTTTTTCGGCAGCTAAGTCATCCACAGTGAATGAAAAGCTTGGTGGTGATGCAACCTGATCCTGAAATGGGAAGGTTTGCCGAATTAAGGATGATTTGTTGAAAGAAAGTAACAGGATTGGATGCCTAATACTTACCTCATTCCTGGCTTCCTGGGGGATTTTTTTCAGGCTCAAGAGGGAGTTCCTGGGTGATCAACTGAGGAGGAGCTTGAGGAGTTCCTGGTAAAGATGAAGTTTCTAACTGAGGGGATGCTGGTGGAGTCCCTGGTAGATTTGAAGCTTCTGGCTGAGGTGAGGATGGATCCATCCCTGATAAAACTGGAATCTCTGCTTGAGTAGGGGCTAGTTGAATTCCTGGAGAAGTTGAAGCTTCTACTTGAGGAGAAGATGGATGGGTCCTTGGTGAAGATGGATTTGAAGCGTATTGAGGAGAAGGGCTCTCCACAGGTTGGTTCACCAATACTTCCTCTACAAATAACCAATAGAAAGTGAGTGCCAATGGTCTTTGAAAAGAGGTAAAATGGTGAAGATCTTACCAGCAGATGGAGCAGTGGCAGATTCTGTAGTAGTTGATGGTTGTTGAACTCTAGTCTGAAATTATACAAGATAAAATTATCAGAATAAAGAGTGGTTTTTGTAAGGAATCAGATGCCCGTTAGCCTAAGAGGGGGAGGGGGTGAATTAGGCAACTAAAAACCTTAACCTATGGCTTCACTAATTTTGCGCAAAGGTAAACTAGAACATACTATCTAGATGTGCAACTAAGGTTGTTCTAGTGTGAAACTCCCATCCCAAACGAAGGTTTGCAACCTATAGCCAATCCTAGCATGATACTACTCTAGGAAAGTAAAGGCAAGCAAAGATTGCAAGAGAGTAAATGCGGAAACGTAAAGGGGATGAGAGGAAGCAAACTCTTGACACACGATTTATCCCGTGGTATCGGTAGGCACTAAGCCACCCCTAGTCCACGTTGTTGAAGCACTCACACAAGAGTATTGCTTCCCGGTCACCAAGTCTCTTCCAAGAGCACCACTTGACTCACCACAAAGGCTAGCCACTTAGGCACTTGTCAAGCTCCCTTGGTCACCTTGATGCCACCTCCACTAAGGAGCTTCTCCACCAAGGAAGGGGGTCTCCACGTCCCCCGCACAAAGTGTCTTCGCCGCTCCACACCAAGCCGGAGGGTCGATGACGATTGCCGGCGAGCCACTTAGGCCCCAAGGCTTCCGGCGAACCTTGTACAACAGGATTCACTCAAGAATCACCTCACAAGGTTGGCACAACCTTGCACTCACTCAGCTCTAAGCTAAGGCTAGCACTAAGCACACACACAAAGGATGCACTAGTCTAAGGATGAGCAATTAAGCACTTGGATGGATTGGATATGATCTTGAATGTGTCTTGAACTCCTCTGCACTTCCACACAATCTAGCAACCTCAAATGGGTGCGTGGAGGGGGTATAAATAGCCCAAGGCATCAAACTAGCCGTTGGCTAACGTCCACTGAAAAAGGTACCGTCGGATGATCCGACGCTATGCTTTTCCAGGGCGTCGGTTCATCCGGTGCCCCTCTCACGTCACGTAGCCGTTGAGGTTCTCTAACACAATGCTCTGACGCTATGCTCCGACGCTACGTCGGACATCTGGTGCTGAAGGCCTCGCGTCCAAGTCGGTACTGTTAGCTTCCAACAGACCGTCGGATAGACCGATGCTAAGCCTTGACCAAGGCGTCGGATCATCCAGTGCTGAAGGCTTCGTCTTGGCGCGTCTCTGTATGAATTCAAATTGAGCGTCGGATAGACCGACGGGGTCCCCACTCAGACCGTCGGATCATCCGGTGCTACTGTCTTCCTTGCTCTTCCTCTGCAACTCGTCCGACGCTACTAAATAATGGACCGTCGGTTCATCCGACGGTACCTAGGGTTTGACCCTGTGAACCAACTCGTCCGACGATTGCACCAACGCTTGTATTTGAGGGACCGTCGGTTCATCCGACGGTGTCTTCTCTTTTCCTTTTCTTGCTCGGTTTTGACCCTTTGTTTTGGCATTTTTGCATGGGATTTTCTTGCATCCTTGGGACCTAGAAATGTCTACAAAGACATGCTCAAACAATATGGTTAGTCCCAATGATCATGTTGTCATGAATCACCAAAATCAAACTCCGAACAAATGGCATATGAGACCATGTTCGCTACAGTTTTATGCTAAGGAGGAGAGAGGTGTTAACCTCAATAAGAACTCTTTTGGAGGTTCTTTTCTTCTTGGCAGCTGGGGGAGCAACCAGGGATGGAGCTTTCCTCTTATCAGAAGTTGAACTGATAAGAGTTGGATCTGATGTAGCATATTTGGACATCAGCTGGGCCAAAGTTGTGAATTTAAATCCCAAGGCAGAAATTGGGCCTGCAGCATTATAAGAGATTGTCCTAGCTAGAGGGGCAGGCACTGTATTCTGCAAAAGGTGGCAAAAATCATGATTAGTAAGGAGGGATGCTTGAGAAAAGAAATAAGATAAGTGCATTACATCTGAAGTTGGCTGAAAGTCAGGCATTAGCTCAAGGCAAAAAGAATGTACTGGATCATTGAAGATGTGATCATGGAATTCTTGCCACCAGGAAATAAAAGAAGGATGAGCTACTGATGTTGGTACAAAGGGCCAAGTATAAATAGTTGGGTTGCATTGATATTCAAAGACCCTTCTGGCTCGCAGGTTTTCTTTGATTTCCTCTCTGGCTTCAGGAATTCGTGAAGGAATAGCCTTGGGGGCACTTGGCCACATCCTAGCTGTCGGGCCATCATGTTAGGCTGATAATATTCAAAGGTGCTATGATTTAGCCTTCCTCCACAGAATTCTGCTGGCATTGAAGACATTGAAAATCTCTATGGATCTTGCGTCATTGCATCCATTCTCGAAAGTGAATTCATAAGGGAGGGTTAAGTTGTCATTGTCCAAATAAGGAAGCAAAAGGGGATTGGTGAAACCTCTGAAGAAAAGCTCGAAGAGTTGACTGATGTTCTGGTCAATGGATATGGTTGAGGCAGCTTCTCCATAAGTTTGGCATCCTTTGGTAATCTGAACTTCTCCTTCTTTATAATTGGATGAAGGAAAACGCCGATTGTTGAGATCAATACCGACAATCTGGTGCATGTATAGCTGCAGCCACATTTGTACAAACCACCAAGGGCCATTGACATAAGAAATCTTTTGGCTGGTGTGCATCAAAAGGGTGGTTTGATGAAGCATATGGTATACACTCCCTAGGAGATACTTTCCAAGGGGAATGAGATGACCAGCAGCCAAATCTTCAGCAATTGCAATATGGTTCAGTGTTGGCTCATTGGCTTTGCCACAGAAGATAAATCTGCATAGCCACATGTTCAGAAAGGCCCTGTACTCAATCTCAGTTAGAGGGCCATCAGACATGTGATTCTGGATATATGACTTATATCCAACTCCTGTTTTCACTCCTCTTTGCCTGGTGGAGCCTTTGTATTTGTAAGGATACATGGATCCTGTGATACCAAGGCCGGTCATCATATATACATCGGCCAGAGTAGGAGACATGGGTACATGACCAAAAAGGAAAGCATTGACTCCATTTGACCAGAAATAACAGGCAGCAATCAGGTGGCTTTCATTCTTGGGAGTTTCGGCCAAAGATAACTCCAGACATTGGACAATGCGAAGAGTGTCCCAATTGCCGGTTTTTTGCACTTTCATCATCAAGTATCCTCTTATACCAGTTTCTCCAACCTGCAATTGGGGGCAGGGGCCAAGTTCTGAAGGCGTATTGCCACTCATGAGGTCTTGACAAAGCTGCTTTGAAGGGGATTCTTTTAGATTCGGCTTCAATGAACTCAAGGGGGTCAGAGATTCCCACAGGTCCGAGGAAATAGGATGATGATTTGTCCTTGATGGGAATCAAAAGCTTGGTGGATAGAGCCTATCAAGAAAAGATAGAAGAAGAAATCTAAGATGGGAATCGAAGAAGTAATACCGAATGGACCTCAAGGGGATGAAATTTACCTGGAGATCTTGATTTTGGTCCGCCATTTGAAGATTTGAGCTTGGGGAGTTGATGACCTAGGGTTTGGATCTGAGCGTAGACTCCAACAGATTGTGAGAGGCAAGAATGGGTGTTGAACAGATTTAGCTCGGAGACGTTGAGCATTTATGGTCAATTTCGGAATAAAATCACTTTTATCCCGTAAATGAAGGGGCATATGTTAACACCAAAAATTGGTACAGGAAAGGGACTGACTTGTGGGCTGAGTTTGGTAACGAAATGCCATTCGGCAGGAAAAATCTCCTCATAGGATTCAGTAAAGATGCTTGCGATAGGCAATACGCCATCTTTTGGCAGAAGGACTGTTTGCGGTTTTAAAAGGAAGTTTTCGGGAATGCGTGATGACGTGGCCCAAATATAAGGAAAGGACGAGTTGATAGCGAGTACAAGATGGACATTGGCGCCGGAGCATTAATTTAGGTATTAAATGTTGTGCTCGTAGTCGACCAGGAGTCGTGTTAAGACAAGGGTATAAATATAAACCCTTGATGTCTGTAATAGGGATCGAACATCTACACAACAAAACCGGCCCCGTGCCAACTTTCGAGTCCTTTAGTCGAGTCGTCGAGTTCTTCGAGAGGAGCCATCGATCCGTCGACCTCCGTAAGTACCGGAAACCTTGTATCATGTCTAGTATCATGCGGTGGATTTAGACCGTGATGCAAGTAGTCTTGTTACCTTGCTTAGTATCATGCGGTGGATTTAAGCTTGGTTCAAGAGGGTTTCCTGTTAGATCATGAGCCACACGGTAGGCTAAGATCTAGCTCGAAGCTAGTTATCGGCTCTATTAGATTTGGCAAGATCTAATAGATTCATTAAGTTACCACATGTTGCTTTGGATTTTTCTTTATGTTTAAATTCATGTAACACCTTTTTGCCCAATCTAGATCGATTGGTTTCGGCTTTACCTCTTTGAGATCCATATGATGTGCTTTCAAGTCTTTGTTTATTATAAAGGATCAAGTGCTCTCAATAGCCGAATTTAGATCAATCTAGATTGTCACGTGTTGCGGGTTCAAGCTTTGACTTTTCAAATGTTTGTTCCTTCTACATGGAACCTGGATCGGCTGTACAGCTGTATTCGGTAATTCTACCACGAGTGAAACGTGTTCATAAGTTTGTTTCAAATAATGTATGCTTTTAGCCTTCCATATTTAGATTGTATCATGTGGTAGATTAATTTATTTGTGGTTAGTGGCGTGGTCTCAAACAAGTTGTATCATGTGGTGGATTAACTTGTTTGATGTCACACTCGACGGGTTTGAAAGTGCCTAGACATGCGGTAGACTAGTGCTTTTGGCCTATGCATGATTGTTTATTTCATATTTATAATCATGCTTTCACCTAATTTATTTTAATTGTTATTTATCCTCGAAAATCGGTCATGACCACGTGTGAACAATGCTATCTAAACAAAGACTGATCTTTTGTCATGCTTACGTTATGCATTCGGCTATATCCTGGTTTCATGTTTTAAAGTTCCTGAATGATGTTTAAACTGTTGACAGATAGCTTGTTGTAGCTATATGTCATTTTAATTGGCTTTCTAGCCGTAAATACAGAACTGTCTGGTACCACTCGACAAGTTCCAGGTTTTATCTAACTATTTTTCATCCTTTGTCAGTTTCAGGAAAATTGACTGGCACGCTTCGGATCCGGCACGTGTGTTAAGCCAGCTTCATTCGGCTTGCTGTGTGCTTAGCACGGGTTGCTGATTTTGCGTCAACAGTCTCCTCTTGTTTAATATTTCTTCGAAGTTAATTGGGGTCCAATCCATTTGTTCGAACTCCTTTAACAGATTTGCATTCGCCAAGCTTCTTCCTTGTAACTCTTTGAGCTTGCGAATTTTGATGCCTTGGATTGGTCCTCCTTCATTGTGGGTTGCCCCTTCAATCTTTTCTTGCCTTGCTTCTTCTTTCTTCACTTTCAGGGCTTCTTTTCTTAAAATTCCAGCAAGTACCTCCACGTAAGTTCCTTGCTCAACGCTTCCCGAAGTATGTTCTTCCCAATCTCTTTGCATGGCCAACCCCCTCGCTTATTCTTTGTAGTAATTGGATGGCCTCCGTGAGTGTTTTCTCCATGATATTTCCGCCTGCACACATTTGAACATATTGCATGCATTTGGGGGTTAGGGAAAAATAAAAAGTATGCAGGAGTACATCACCGGAGAATCTGAGCCTTGGCCCTTGTTTAATCAATCCATTGAATCTTTCTCAAGCTTGATCTATTCCTTCCTCTTCTCCTTGTGCAAAATTTATCACTTGCCTCCTCACATTTTGAACTCTACTTATCAGTTTTATCACAAAATTTCTTCACCAATCAATTCCAATTTCCTTCCACCTCGAAGGATGCAAGTGAGTGTCATCGTTTTGCTTTATCCACAAGCGAGTATGGAAAAAGATTCCAATTGTACCAATCGACTGGAACTCCTTATTGCACCGTGTTGCATAGCATCGTGAAACGCTCGATGTGCCTATATGGATTGTCCATCTTCACCCGTCTAAATGGGTTTGCTGCCGCCATCTCAATCATCCGAGGCTTGATCTTGTACTTCGTAGCCTCGAGTATCAAATCTGATTTTTGGACTTTAATATCCTCCAATTGCGGGCTAGCATAGTACCATAGTGGTTTTTCTTCTTCCTCCATGGGGTGATTGACAAAAGCCATATAGACAACAAAAAACAAAAAACAAAAACAAGGATTTCTAGATAAATGGTTAGGTGTTAGTAATCAACAAAAATAATACAAAGTTAAACGTAGCAAACTAGCTTGTTGCCCTACAATTACGCCCGAAAAGCTTGTTGACGGTTAAATAATGCATCAAGTTACGATCCGCAAGCGCACAGGTCAGTTGTAGCTTTTCCCATAGAGTATCCCCCAAGGTTAATCAATCTGTGGAACAAGTAGATTGCTATGCTCAACCGAGCACTAATGTTGTTGATTTAAAGCTCTTTATCAAATATGTATAAGTAAGGAACTTAATACGATCTAATCTAGATTAAAGAAAGCAAAGTAGAGAGCAATTGATTGGAGATATCAAAAACGTAGAATGCTTGTCCAAGGGATCTAGGATCACTTGAAGATGTAACCACCTAGCAAGAACAACCTGATCTAATCTATCTCAAAGATAAAGGTGCACGGAGTCCAGCCCTTTCCCTCTGTCGTACTAGTCACAACACGAGGGTAATCTATGATCGAACACCAAGTGCACAAGACGTTGATGTATTCTAGGCATGCATGGTCAAAAGTGTGAACCACGCTTATTATGTTTTACCTCCCACGCATTGTCACTACACGATGCTAATCGCATAAAGAACAAAAGGAGCACGATACGTGAACCTAAGAGCGATGCATCCCCAAAGAAAGCCAGCCGACCGATAAGATTAACACACCATCATCATGAACATGATAGCAAAAGATCCAAAACATAAGTTCGGTGATTACAACTCAAGATCCCCCTTCAACCCCTAGGGCAAACAAGGACTTTACCCCATAATGTCACACATTGTAGCACCGATCATGGTGTAGAATCCTCTGAAGTAGATGAAGGCCACGAGTCTCCCTTCGCGATCCAATCTCCTTGTTGTTCTCGGTCTTGTGGCGGTGGATGACAATTGAATCTCCCCATGGCTCTTTGCGTCCAAACTCTTAATAGCCTGAGGGGGTACTGAAGCGATACGAGGTGGCTATGCTAGCGCAAAACAAAATTTCCCCCGCAAAACAGGAACTTCTGCTGTCAGAGATCACGGGATTACCACTAGACGCGCAGATGCAGCGGAACCGTCTCGATGTAGACGAACGCGTCGAGGGTAGCACGCAGTGCAATTGCTCACGTCCTTCTTGACTTGAACGGGCGGCTCGTCCGATCCAAGTGCTCTAGATGCAGCACCTCCAAGGTATCCACACGTACGGAGGAGGAAGCGATGCACACCGGATTGCTAGGTCCGCGAGTGCGACGAGGAGAGAGCGTTGGCGGCGCGGCTGCTACTTGAAAAAGTCGTGCCTTTTCCGGAGGGGTGTGGTCCATATTTATTGGGAGGAAAACCCCCCACACCATCGTCCATTTACAATACGGGACTAATAGATGGTGTACCCCTTCCAACGCTAATGGGCTTTACAACATTTGTGGCCCATTAGGACTTTTACACCATATTGGATCAAATCCATCTGAGCCCACTAGTGGATCAAATCCAGTTGGCTCTAGGGCATAGTTCCAACAGTCTCCCAATTGCACTAGAGTCAACTATGCAAGTATATTCATCCTCATTCGGCTTCCAACCCCTTAAATGTGTGACCCTATAGGTTCACGTACACATAGACTTGACCCGAGTACATTACTCGATCAATAGTTGATAGCGGCCTCTAGCAAGACGTGTCAACTCCTATGCATACTTAAAGATCTTATCAGACAAACCATCACAACATTTCATACATGCTATTCCCTCTGCCTCACGATATTTGGACTAGCTCCAAGCTAACCTCTCTGTCTCGACACTGTGATTTGGATCATCAAAAGGGGGTTAACCCTTAACCCAACATGGCCATGCATTTGTTGATCCGATCACTCGAGGGGCCCAGAGATATCTCTCTCAAGTAGAGTGGCAAATTCTATCTTGATTGACCATGCCTCACAGCATGCTTCCTGACAAACCCGAAAACCATCTTTATGACTACCCAGTTACGGAGTAGCGGTTTGTTGACGGATAAAAGACGTATCCCTCTACGATCCGCAAGCCTACGGATCCCACACCTTTTTGACCACGAGACTCACGGGACTCCCAAGGTTCTTGTCAATCCGCGGAGCAAGGGGATTACAAGCGTTCAATCTACTTTTACGCACTAGCTACTAAAACCCTAACTATTATTAAACTAGAAAACAACTAAATTACACTAGAGAGAATGATAAACGATCAAGGTAGGAGACACTCGCCCATGGGTCTACGATCATGCAATCAATTAAAGATATTAAACCAATCTAACCTACCGGGGGTTGTGACCACGGTTTCGCCCTTTCCCTCCTCTCGTACTGTCACTACCTGAAGGTATTCATGACTAGACCTATGATGGACACGACGTATTGAATGGATCCAAGGAAGCATTGGGTCCCTACTCCCTTTACGGCTAGGTTGCAAACCTTAAGCATTAAAGAATATTCAACACAAGATGATAGACAAAGTATGATTACATCTTACGATTGATTACAACCCATGGAGAAACAAGGAGATTACCCCATCAAGGTGCTGGACATAGCACCGTTGATCATGGTTTCCCTTCCGACGGTGTCTTCCTTCTTCTCCACGAGAGGGTGCTTCCTTCGAGGGGTACGATCTCCCTCCAGAGATCCTCCTCCTCTCTCTCTAGCTTGTGGATAGCCTCCTGGTGCGAATGGCTCTCCCCTTCTGTCGAATGGCGGCACCCAGGCTTTTAGAGTTCAAGATCCTTCGGGTGCAAGGAAAACGGGACCGAACCGACCACCGAAGTGGGCTGGGCCGGCCGGCCTGGGCCGACCGGCCTGGGCCCACCTCGGCCCGGTTCGGTCGCCCCTTTGCTCCCGTGGGTCCTCATGTAATTATGCACTTTGTGCCCTCCACTTGCATGATTTTGACGATGTCATCCTCGCATCCAAGATGGAGGTTCTCTTCGCATGAAGTTCGGTCTTTTACGCTTCAATCCCCGGGGGTGTTCCTCGTAGAACTTCGGTCCTTGCCACCATTGGAAGTGATTTCATCAAGCTCATGAACACGAACAAGACTCCGTAAATGCTCCTTTGAACTTGTTGCGAATCCGTCCTTTATGTCCATGTTTTCCTACGTAAACACAACACTTCCAAATGCATGCACATAGATGAACTTGTTATATGATTAGTGTGCCTAGTGGCGGGTTAGTTCCCTAATCAAATCCAAACCAAAGTGTAATGAACATGCTAGGTGTACCAAAATACACCGTCAACATCTCCCCCACGCTTAGCTCTTGCTCGTCCTCGAGCAAGTACTCGTAAAAGAACTTCGTCCAAGGTGTTGTAATCATGTACCACTTATCCTTCTTCACAAGTTAGTCAATCCTTTCATCTTTAATACATAAACACAAAGTAATGATCATCAAACATAAACATGGGCGTTTAGAATTTTTACCACGTCAAGATTTACCCCACAACTTAAACTCTTCACTCAAAGTCTTCAATTTTAGCCATACTTACTTCTTTGCTTCCATCGGAGGGTTTTTATGATTAAAAAAATTCCTGCAACAAGTATTAGACAAAAACCTTTCTCCAAGCTCTCACAAGTCACTCATATGAGGTGGCTATCCTAAACCAATTTTATAAAACTCTCACCTCCCATAAGTCTCTCATATAACATGTATAGTGGAGCTATAGGTAGGGCTAGCGCAATCAACACAAGTATTGTCAAACTAAGAACTTCCTCTAATGATTGTTTACCTTTCAAAGCCAATGATCATGAGAATTAACCATATGTAGGGATATCAAGGATGAGAAGATTTAGAACGGTGGACATGTGAAAGGGCAAAAGAAAATTATGACTACAAGGCACCGATGACGTCCTCGTTGTCGGATTGCACATGGTTGGAAAAAGAATGAAAGTTTCGTCTCTCAACAACGTGACATCCTTCCTTACACTTTATTTTTCTTTTCTTTCAATTGATCCATCCCTCTCATATCTTTATTGCTACCTCATCTCTCTCTTTTTCTTTTTCTTCTTTCATTCTTTCATTCTCATATTTTTTTCTTTCACATATTTTTTTCTTTCTTTCTTTCTTTTCCATACCCATACTTTTCTCTTTATTTTTCTCTCTCTTGACAACTTTTCAAAGCTCTCAACTCCTCTCTTTCTCGCATGCATACAATCTGAAATTTTAAATAAATCATGCTAGAGACGAGACGAAACTTTTGAAAGTAGGTTGTGTTCAAGGTATGCGATGTACAAAAGAGATATATAGGGTTGGGTATGGAATTCGGCGATGCACGGGACTTCCAAGGTGAAAGTCTCGTTACCGAATGTATGACGAGGCTAGCACTAAAAGATAAGCACAAGAACATGATCATTGCTCGAAATTAAAACTCCCAAGAGAGAAGGATCCTAGCCTAACTCATCGTGCTAATCACACTTATGGTTGAGCAAAAAAAAATAAATTGGCTTTGTATGGGATTTTTTCTTACTCTCAACTGGGAAAAAGAGGTTTTGCTAACCTTTATTACATGGGTTTTTAAGATAATTTTCAGAACTGAAATCCTCCAACTTTTAGCATTGAACATAGCACAACTAAAATATGAAGCTCAAGATTGAAGTGTGGTATGGGTACTTTAAGTAGTAGCAATTCCACTAAGCACCACGGTAAACATTTTTCAAATCGCACACTTATGTTCATATATCATGAATCGAAGATTAACAAACAAGTGAATAAAGATAAGCATCACACAAAAATATATAAAGACTCCTTTTATTTGATTTTCTTTGACTCAACACTAATTTAAGACACCTCAACCTTGCAAAAATTTAAAAACACACTCGAAAACTAAGACTCATCAAACTCTAAGACTCTCGCTCGAAGATTAAACCGAACCTAAACTTGAAACTTAAAAGCTAAGGCTAGCTAGCTAGCTCTCCCCCACGCTAAAAACATATGACGTCCTCGTCGTATCTTACAAAATTCCTAAGGGGAAAACTAGACCTAGTGGTACTTCAAGCAAGTGTTGCACCACTTGCCTCTCATGTTTCCAACCATGCCAAAAAGTTTGCGCACGTTACGGTTAAGGAACTTGTAGTCGTCTTCGACTACGCGTTCCAAGTCCTCCATACGCTGCTTCATCGCTTCCATGGCTTGGAGACATTCATCGACCGACGTGTAGAGATCCGCGATGGATTGTCGACAAACTCGACAACACATTAGATGCAATCCGAAGGGGTCGTCGTCGCCATTATCTCCACCATCATCCCCGCCGTCGTCGCCACCACCATTGTCGTTGCCGCATTCATTGCCATCTTTGCCATCGCCGTTGGGGCCTTCGGGAGTCCTCTCCTTGGGTTGCTCATCCCAAATGTAGAGGTTGTTATCATCTCTTCCGGCGGCCGCCCACGATCTCGGGCTACGATCGTCGGAGTAGTCGCTACCCCCATAATCCTTAGGCTCGGGCGACGCCTCCTTGTAGTCTTTGCGCTTCATGCCTTAGATGCGTGCCGACCTTCGAACGGGCGTAGGGACCTTCTCTCCTTCGACGAGGCTGCGAGATGCAAGAGCTCCGGTCGGGACACGCCCTCCGCAACGGATGCGGGCGGTCCTCTTGACGGGTAGCTTGAGCTCGCATCGCATCTCATCCTCCATCGATGGCTCCTTGGCTTCTAGCTTCAACTCTAAGCTTCTTGGGGACACAATGGCTGCTGCAAGGGTGCAAAATATTGCTTGGAGGGGTTGATTCCCGAGCTCCCAATTCGGCCAAATAAATAGTCTGGAGAGGAAAGCTCTAGAAACCTCATTTTCCTTTTTTTAAACATCCCTTAAAATTTTTTGACCGAAGAAGGAAGTCGAAAAGGAGCAATTCGAGCAAAAATCGGAGACGACCGCCGCCGGGACCCAGCTGGGCCGATCGGCCTGTGCCGACCGACCCACCCTGTCTCGGGGGCCGGGTCAGTCCAGTTTTTCGTGCACCGCCCTTTTTTCACCTCCTTAGCCTATGGGAAAAACTTGGCCCAGTAAATCTCCACGAGAAACTTCAGAAAACTAAAAGAAAAACTATTTACAGAAATTCATGCCTTGTTTTTCGTCCTAGGCGGGATGTTCGGGCTCTTCTTCCATGGTGAAGACATCAACATGGTGAAGGGGCACAACGTCGGGTTCGTAGTAAACCATAAGCCGCTGACCATTCTCCACAAATTGATCGCCGTTTATATCCATAATGGTTACCGCTCCGTTGGAGAGCACCGAATGCACAACATAAGGTTCATCCCACTTGCTTTGCAATTTCCCCTTTCCGAAGGTTTTAAACCTCGAATTGTGGAGGAGGACCTTATCTCGTTCTTTAAATTTTTTCTTTTTCAATCTTCTATCATACCACCTTTTGATTCTCTCTTTGTTTATGCTTGCATTTTCATATGCTTTCAACCTCATTTCCTCTAGCTCGCTTATTTGGATCCTTCACTTCACCACCGCGGCATCGAGATCGAGGTTCATCTCTTTAATCGCCCAATAGGCTTTATGTTCCAACTCAACCAGAAGGTGGCAAGCTTTTCCATATACGAATTGATAAGGGGTCATACCTATCAGTGTCTTGAACGTCGTTCGGTAAGCCCATAAAGCTCCGTTTAATTTCTTTGACCAATTCTTGCCTCCCTTCTCTATGGTTTTGTTGAGCATGCTTTTTAATTGCCTATTTGACGTCTCCGCTTGTCCGTTGGTTTGTGGGTGATAGGCTGTAGAGACCCTATGCTCAATTCCCAACTTGGACAAGCACTTTTTGAAATTCTTCCCGGTGAAGTGAGTTCCTCCATCACTTATCAAGATTCTCAGTGTACCGAAACGAGGAAAAATCATGTTCATGACCATAGTAATGGACTCCTTCGTGGAAGCTTTACGACATGGTATAGCCTCTACCCACTTGGATACATAATCAACCATGACTAGGATATACTCAAATCCAAATGAGTTTTTAAAAGGCCCCATGAAGTCTATACCCCATACATCGAATATGTCAATTTGTAGGTTGTATTTCAAAGGCATAGAATTTCTCTGAGAGATGTTTCCGGTTCTTTGGCATTCGGGGCATGATGCAACATATCTTTTAGTATCTTCATGCATCTCTGGCCAAAAGAATCCGCTCGACCATACTTTTGCTTGGGTTCGAAAATGACTATAGTGCCCACCGTACTCCGCCGAGTGGCACTTTCTTAGAATTTCTACCCTCTCTTCTCTTGGCACACATCTTGTCATCACTCCATCATTGCCAAGTTTGAAGATGTATGGAGCATCCCAAAAGTATTTCCTACTTTCGGAGATTATCTTCTTTTGAGAGTTTTTATCTAGATGATCGAGAGGCATCATTCGAATTGCTCGAATGATATCGATCATCCAAGTATCTTTATCAAGCACTCTATAGAGGTGGTCATCTCTCATCTTATCTTCGATGGGCTCTCTATCATCTTGTCCATGATTCATCCTAGACAAATGATCGGCCACAACATTTTCCACCCCCTTTTTATCACGAATTTCAACATCAAACTCTTGGAGAAGAAGGATCCAACGAATCAAGCGTGGTTTAGCTTCCTTCATAGCCAAGAGATACTTGATGGCTGCGTGATCGGTGTAAACAATGACCTTCGAGTTCACGATGTAAGATCTGAATTTTTCGAAAGCGAATACCACCTCTAGCAACTCTTTTTCCGTAGTGGCATAATTTAATTGCGCCCCACTAAGAGTTTTGCTAGCGTAGTAAATGGCGTGAACTCGGCCTTCCTTTCTTTGACCCAAGACCGCGCCTATGGCGTAGTCACTTGCGTCACACATGATCTTGAAAGGTTGGCTCCAATCCGGAGGTTGGATGATGGGAGCACTTACCAACGCAATTTTCAAGGTCGGGAATGCCGCAAGGCACTTCTCATCAAAGTCGAAAGCCACATCCTTTTGAAGAAGATGCGTTAAAGGCTTAGTGATCTTTGAGAAGTCCTTAATAAATCTTCTATAGAATCCGGCATGGCCTAGAAAGCTCCTTAAGGACTTAACATCCGTCGGAGGTGGGAGTTTCTCAACCGTCTCTACCTTAGCCTTGTCCACTTCAATGCCTCTCTCGGATATGACATGTCCGAGCACTATGCCTTGCTTAACCATGAAGTGACACTTTTCCCAATTTAACACCAAGTCTACCTCCGCACACCTCGTGAGGACCTTTTCCAAGTTTGCCAAGCACTCCATGAACGTCTTCCCATAAACGAAAAAATCATCCATGAACACCTCGACAATTTCCTCGATGAATTCCAAAAATACGGCCATCATGCAACGTTGAAAAGAGGCCGGAGCGTTGCATAGACCGAAGGGCATCCTTCTATATGCAAACGTTCCGTAAGGGCATGTAAACGTTGTCTTGTGTTGATCTTCCGGGTGAATGGGAATTTGCATGAACCCCGAGTACCCATCGAGAAAGCAAAAATAAGCGTGGTTTGCTAATCTCTTGAGCATCTCGTCGATGAACAGTAGGGGGAAGTGATCTTTCTTTGTCGCTTTGTTAAGCTTACGATAATCAATACACATCCGCCACCCGGTCACGGTTCTTTGCAGTGTCAATTCGTTTTTCTCATTCTTCACCACGGTCAAACCTCCTTTCTTTGGTACACAATGTACCGGGCTCACCCATTCGCTATGCGAAACCGGGCAGATGATTCTGACATCAAGTAACTTGATAACCTCTTTCTTTACTACCTCTCGCATGGCATGAGTTAGCCTCCTTTGGTGGTCAACTACGGGCTTACATTGGTCTTCAATTGGTATACGATGAGTGCAAAAGGCTGGGCTAATACCTTTGAGATCATTAATCGAATATCCAATCACCTTCCTATGTCTTTTCAATAAAATCAGCAACGCCTCATTTTATTTCTCCTATGTCAGGGCCCAAAAATTCATACTTTAATCCTTTGGGCAAAGGTTTAAGGTCTACCTCGGGCGCTTGTGGCTCCTCGGGTTTTATTTCTCCTATGTCTTCGAATTTTCCTTCCTCCACGCTTCCATCATGTGGCTCTAAGCCTTTTGTTGCTTCTTCTAGTTCTTCATCTTGTTGATTACTAATTTGATTTTCCATTGCTCTTTGCAGCGGGTCTCTAAGGGTTTCAACAAAACAAAGGCTATCTATCTTTTCTACTTCTTCATCTTCGGGAGGAAAGGGTGTAAGGTGTTTAGAAGCACGAAGAAAATTATATGTGTACTTTGTTCCATTAAGGTTCATTGTTACTTTGCCTTCTCCGGCATCTAAAACGGCATCAACCAACTTAAGAAAGGGCCTACCTAGGATTATGTGATCATGATTACTATGGTAAGCATCAATAACAAAGAAATCGGTTGGTATACAATTTCTAGAGATTTTTACTTTTATGTTGCAAGCAATACCTAGAGGTTTGATAGTTCTACCATCACCCATAATTAATTTCGTTGATGTTGGAGCTAAGTCTAGGTTGTGGTCTTGAACTTTATCGTAAATTTTAGAAGATAGGACACTTACTTGGTCTCCGATGTCGCAGAAAGCTTTGCATTGAACTCCGTTGATCTCGCAACTCAAGTGTGGTGTCATCTTCTCTTCTTCTTCGGATCCTATTGCGTAGATTTCGGCGAGGCGAGCGTATGGTGATGCTTCGGGCTTGATCCCCATGATTCTCTTCACCTCGGCTATGTGTTCCGGATCCACTATGTCATCTCCAAAGAGCTTTTGAAAAATCTCACCGGTGGTTTCAAGGTCGTATGAATTTTCCGCTTTCTTCTCCGGTGGGAAATCCACTTCCAATGCTCTCACCATTCTCTTTTGATTAGGGAACGGTCTTCTCTTGTCGAATACTTCTCCGTAATTGATCGGAACCCAATTCATTGGTTCGAACTCCCTTAGTGGCTTTGCGCTTGACATGCTTCTCTTGTTCGTCTCATTCGGTACGGGGAAGTCAACGCTCGGGGTAGTTATTGACTTGATGTGTTCTTGTTCAAGCTTTTCCGTGATTGGCTCCTCTTTTGTGACTTCCGGCGTTGCCTCTTTAGAAAATTTAGCACACTTCTGCTTCCTCGAATTATATTCCGGCTCTTCCGCAAGTCTTGTTTCCCAATCTCTTCGCATGGCAGCCGCTTTACTAACTTTTTGTAGAAGTTGAGTGGCTTCCGTGAGTGTTTTCTCCATGAGATCCCCGCCTGCACACATTTCGACGTGTTGCATGCAACTAGGGGTTAGGGAAAAGAAAAATGTATGCAAGAGTACGTCGCCAATGAAGCCGAGTTTTGGTCCTTGTTCGATTAACCCATTAAACCTATCCCAGGCTTGGTCTATCCCTTCCTCTTCTCCTTGCATGAAATTGATCACTTGCCTCCTTAGATGTTGAACCTTGCTAATTGGAAAGAACTTCTCGCAAAACTTCTTTGTCAACTTGTTCCAATTGCCTTCAACTTCAAAGGACGCAAACGAGTACCATGTCTTTGCATTGCCAGCAAGTGAGTAGGGAAAGAGATTCCATTTGAACCTTTCATCGGGAACTCCTTCTTGGCGCACCGTGTTGCATATCGTCGTGAAATCCTTTATGTGTCTATATGGGTTCTCCGTAACCATCCCTTCAAACGGGTTTGCCGCCACCATATCGATGATCTTGGATTTAATCTCATACTTGGTCGCTTCGAGCTTCGAATCCGACTCTTGTACTTTTATGTCTTCACATCGAGGGCTAGCGTAATCCCTTAGTGATTTCTCCGGTTCTTCCACGGGTTGATTGGCGAACGCCATCTAGAAAATAAGATAAAAACAAAAACAAAAACAAAACAAGTTGGTTTTATGGATAATATATGTTATATATAGCAAACGAAAGACAAACTAAAATATAAAACTAAGTTAAATGCAAATCAAACGATGTAAACTAGCTTGCTCCCCGGCAACGGCGCCAGAAAAAGGGGCTTGTTGACGGATAAAAGACGTATCCCTCTCGATTCGCAAGCGTACGGATCCCACACCTTTTTCGCCACGGGATTCCCAAGGTTCTTGTCAATCCGCGAAGCAAGGGGATTACAAGCGTTCAATCTACTTTTATGCACTAGCTACTAAAACCCTAACTATTATGAAACTAGAAAACAACTAAATTACACTAGAGAGAACGATAAACGATCAAGGTAGGAGACACTCGCCCATGGGTCTATGATCATGCAATCAATTAAAGGTATTAAACCAATCTAATCTATCGGGTGTTGTGACCACGGTTTCGCCCATTCCCTCCTCTCGTACTGTCACTACGCGAAGGTATTCATGACTAGACCTATGATGGACACGGCGTATTGAATGGATCTAAGGAAGCATTGGGGCCCTACTCCCTTTACGGCTAGGTTGCAAACCTTAAGCATTAAAGCATATTCAACACAAGATGATAGATAGATAATCTGACAAAGTATGATTATATCTTACGGTCGATTACAACCCATGGACTAACAAGGAGATTACCGCATCAAGGTGCTGGACATAGCACCGTTGATCATGGTTTCCCTTCCAACGGTGTCTTCTTTCTTCTCCACGAGAGGGTGCTTCCTTCGAGGGGTCTGATCTCCCTCCAGAGACCCTCCTCCTCTCTCTCTAGCTTGTGGATGGCCTCCTGGTGCGAATGGCTCTCCCCTTCTGTCGAATGGCGACGCCCAGGCTTATAGGGTTCAAGATACTTCGGGTGCAAGGAAAACGGGACCGAACCGGCCACAGAAGTGGGCTGGGCCGGCCGGCCTGGGCCGACCGGCCTAGGCCCACCTCGGCCCGGTTCAGTCGCCCCTTTGCTCCCCTGGGTCCTCATGTAATTATGCACTTTTCCCCCTCCACTTGCATGATTTTGACGATGTCATCCTCGCGTCCAAGATGGAGGTTCTCTTCGCATGAAGTTCGGTCTTTTACGCTTCAATCCCCGGGGGTGTTCCTCATAGCACTTCGGTCCTTGCCACCATTGGAAGTGATTTCATCAAGCTCATGAACACGAACAAGACTCCGTAAATGCTCCTTTGAACTTGTTGTGAATCCGTCCTTTATGTCCATGTCTTCCTACATAAACACAACACTTCCAAATGCATGCACATAGATGAACTTGTTATATGATTAGTGTGCCTAGTGGCGGGTTATGTAACACCCTAAAATTCCATCACCAAATTAAGAAACTTGGTGTTTAGATTTTATTTTCTAAGGATTAATTAAATTATCAAATAAATTTGGCCTTTAAAATATTTAAATATCATTTTAATAATTTAGAAGCAATAAGTGCTTGTGCATCATGATTTGAATGCATGGTTTTATTATTTGTTTGTGTGAAGTTTTAAAAGCTTTTAAAATTATTTTGAAAATCTTGGAGTGTTTTGAAAAGAGTCCAATTTCAAAAGTTTGAAAAAGTTGAAAAAAGTGTTTGAAAAAAATACCTCTTCTCTCCCTCTCTTCTCTCTTCCAGCCCAGCCCAGCCCAACCACCCTCTCCTTTCTTTTTCCCCGCGCGGCCCAACCTCCCGCCGGCCCACATCTCTTCTCCCCCTTTTCTTTTCTTTCCCGTGCGGCCCACCTCCCTTCTTCCAGCCCAAATAGCACCCACCGGCCTTTTTCCTTCCCCTCTCCCGCATGCGGCCCGTGTTCATCGCATGGCCCAGCTCCCTCTTTCGGCCCATCAGTCCCGCACGGCCCAGCTTCTCCCTCCCTCTCTCTTCCACTCACTGCCAGACCGGCCCCACATGTCAGCCCTTTCCCCTACCTCCAGCACCCTCCCCTGCACCGCAACACAGCCGCGCCGCCGGCCGCTGTTGGGGAATTCAGGAAAACCCGTCACCCTCGAAACGTCGAGTCTAACGGAATTCTCAAAGTATGTTTTTCAGGAGCAGGGAATTCGCGAATCTAGGAAGTCTGGGACCTGCGAAGTCTCGAATTCGCGAATGTGCAGGGTTCGGGAACCTTGATTCGGTGAAGAGGCGGAGTCATGAACACGCGGAAGCCCGGAATCTCAACTGTTGATGGTCCGAACTTCGGAGATTTGCCGATTCGGGAATCTGGTGAAGACTCTGTTCGGGACTCAGGCGCAAGGACACACACGAACCTGCTGGGAAGCAAAAGCCACTTCGGGAATCTGTTGAAGACCTAATTCAGGAATTTCGGGCGAAGACATTCACGAATCATGGGAGAAGCAAAGTCAAAGTTGTAGTCCCAAAAAGTCCGGGTTTAGAGTGTGAACTAGTGGCAGACTTGTAAATGTGTAAGGGGGGAAAAGACATTCTTGTGTGTGTTCACATTAGGAATATTCTCCGAGCCCGAGGGTGTTATCGGAATGTAAAAGTCCCTTCGTCTCCCTATAAAAGGGGGCGCGAGGGCACGTGTAAACGGATTCAGACTTTTTTGGGACTTGTGCTATTTGCAAGGGGAATTTCAGTCTCTTTGCGCCCTAACTGTGCTATTGAACGTGTTGAGAACTGTCACTTGTGTTAGGGTAGTATTCCGAATTTTTCGGGTACCCCCAACATTGGCGCCCACCGTGTTCCAGCCGAAAAGAAACTCACGATGCCACCTCAGAAGAAGTCAAAGAAGACTGCTCCGGTGCAGGCCAACCAGGAGGATCGCCATCTCACACAGGGGAACGAAAATTCGTTTGTTCCTGAATCCTCGAACGTAACAGACCAGCAGCGAAGAGAGAAGCTCGAAGCCCTCATGAAGGCGAGAGCAGAAAAAACAGCTCACATCCAAGAACAACCTACTGAACAGCAAGAGCACGAGAATGTTGATGCTAATGATGATTCCATAGACAGAGAGCTAGCCATGGTACACCAAAAGATACAACAGCTGCAGAAAGACAAAGAAAAGTTCGCGGCTCAGTTGCAGGCGAAGAGGAAAATCTCTGAAAAGCTGGAGCAGCTGAACAAAGCAAAAGAACAAATACAAGCAATTCGAGAGAGAAATTGACGAAATGAAAGAGCAAGAGAACGACTCCCCGTGGCAAGAAACACCGCAGCAGAACCCCGCGCCCGCAAGAGAATCCCCGAAGGAAAACTTCTTCACGGAAACGGAGTCTCACACTTCGTGGATTCCGAATCACCACTCGTCAATAGGGCCGCAAACAAGCACCTTGGCCGCCGAAGTTCAAGCCGCCTCTCTTCCCAAGTACAACGGTTTCGGAAACTCCGGGCGGTTTCTCATGAGATACGAGTCACCGTGAATTCGGCGAGAGGAGATGATGTTGCACTCGCCAAATCCTTCATCATAGCTTGCGAAGGACCGCATCGAATTGGTACTCATTGTCGCTTCTCCACACTCGATCTACGACTGGGTAGATCTCAAAACAAAGTTCATGCAAGTGTTTCAGATGTCCCATGACACAACAGCCGACGCCTCGTATTTGTATAACGCAGCGTAAGGACGGGGAACCACCGCGCGAAATTTCGTGAGAAGATTCATGCAACAGAGGTCTCGCATCCCCGACGCCGATGACAAGACAACGATCAAGGCACTGATCAAGGGTCTCACCCCAGGGCCAACGGCTTCCCACCTCACAAGAAAGAAGCCTGAGACAGTTGAAGAATTATTTCGGGAATTGGAGGATTACATCCTATCTGATGATGACCACTGCAAGAGAGTAGCCGAACGGAACGAGGCAAGACAGGGCGGCAGAGATATGACCTGGAGGGCACCACCCCAGCATCCGCGAAATGTAAACAGTGTTGGAAATCCTCAGCAACAACAAGAAAGCAGGCCAAGTGCCAGGGGAGGATTCAGTCAAAGAGGAAGGGGGAGAGGAAGAGGAACCCCAAACCTTCCGAACCACAACCCAAGAGATCCCCACTTCTACCGCCGGTATCATGGAAGAGGCCACAAGCACCGAAGGGTGCCCCGAGACAAAAAAGAACATGGCACGAATCCAACAACGAAGGCACCGATGAGCATCGCATCCTCGATGCCAACCCAGTTTCGGCCGAACTTCTGGCCGCCGCATTTCGCGAGTTCGCAGTCAAGCTCTGTACCAGTTCAGCAATTTCCACAATCGCAATCAGCATGGCAGCCTTCACAGCAATTCTTCCCTCAGTCGCAAGCGATACAGTCGATCCAGCAGCCACAACCCATTCGGGAAATCTTGCCACCGCCTCCAGAAAGCTCATCAAGGCCTCAGTCAAGTTCGGGACCTCAGAACTCCAAAGCATTGCCATCGTTCGGGACTATCATGCCAATCACAGGTGGATCTGCCATGGAATTTGAAACAAAGAAGCAGCGAAACAACTACTTCAGATCTGTGAATACCATCATCAATGATGGTCCAGCTGCCCGCCCGGAGTGGGCGAAGGTGCCAATCACCTTTACAGAAGAAGATTTCGGCCGAAATCCGCGATCCACAATGATGCCATGGTGATTGAAGTCAACATTGCTGGATGGGTCATAGGAAAAATCTTGGTGGACAACGGGAGTTCGGCGGACATCTTATTCCTGAAAACATTCGAGAAAATGAATCTGAGTCAGCACATGTTGGACCAACCAGAGTACCCATTACAGGGGTTCGGCGGGAAGCCCATCAAGCCGGTTGGAAAAATATCACTCCCAGTTTCTTTCGAAGATCTTGAGAATGCCAGAACTGAGAACCTCACCTTTGATGTGGTTGACATATATCACCCGTATCTTGCGATCTTCGGCAGGGGTTTCATGAACAAGTTCGATGCTGTCATAAGGCAACAGTTCCTATGCATGAAGATACCTGCGCCCAAAGGGGTTATCACAGTATTCGGCAATCAACAAGAGGCCAGGAACATAGAAAAGGGCCACACGCCTGGTCAAACGAACGTGTATCAGCTGAAAGCAGCTGAAGAGAGAAAGGAAACCTATGAAGAGCCAAAGCGGGACAAAGAGAAAAATAACATAGCCGCAGAAGATGAAACAAAGAGAGTGTATCTGGACGACATGCCCGACAGAGCAGTCATAATAGGGGCGAACCTCAGCGCCGAAGAGGATGATGAACTCATACGATTTCTGAACAGAAACAAGGATGTTTTTGCATGGTCAGCCAAAGATTTGCAAGGCGTTGACAGAGACATAATCGAACATGTCCTCGAAACAGATGACAAGATACCGCCCAAGAAGCAAAAACTTCGGAAAATGTCTGACGAAAAGGTCAAGGCAGTGGAAGCGAGAAGTTCGGAGATTACGGGATGCCCAAGTGATCGGAGAAGTCAAGTACCCGGTCCGGTTAGCCAACACCGTGCCGGTCAAGAAGAAAAATGGCAAATGGAGAATGTGTATCGACTTCACCGATTTGAACAAGGCGTGCAAGAAGGACGATTTTCCCTTGGAAAGGGTAGACAAAATCGTGGATGATGCAGCCAATAGTGAGATGCTTTCGCTCCTGGACATGTTCTCTGGGTATCATCAAATCAGAGTTCGCAAAGAGGACGAAGAGAAGACAAGCTTCATCACTCCTTTCGGAACATTTTGTTTCGTAAGAATGCCGAGGGGATTTCGAAGAATGCGGGGTGCACGTTTTCAAGAATGATAGCAATAGTGCTTTGCACCGGCGATTCGGAGAAATATCTTGGCATACGTGGATGACATAGTCGTCAAAAGTATTCAGAGAAAAGACCATATCAGTGATTTGGCAGAAACGTTCGCGAACTTGAGGACAGCAAACTTGAAGCTAAACCCAGAAAAATGTGTGTTCGGAATTCACAAGGGAAAAGTTCTTGGATGCCTAGTTTCAACGAAAGGCATTGAAGCAAACCCTGACAAGATAAAGGCTCTGATGGAAATGCAAGAGCCAGCCTCAGTGAAAGATGTTCAGAAGTTGACAGGGAGAGTGGCTGCCCTCAACAGATTCATCCCCAGAGCTGCAGAAAGAAGTTTGCCATTCTTCCAAGTTCTCAGAAGTGCCAAGAAATTCCAGTGGTCCGAACCTCAGAAGCAGGCTTTTCGCGAACTGAAGGACTACTTGTCCAGCATGACCAAGCTCTGTCCTCCCGAGCCAAAATCGCCGCTTCTGCTGTATGTGTCTGCATCAAATTCGGCAGTAAGCGCAGTGCTGGTACAGGAAAAGGAAGAAGAAGGAAAGCTGAGGCAAATTCCTGTATATTTCGCCTCTGAGGCATTGTCTGGTTCCAAGGTTTTCTATTCCGAACTGGAGAAGATCGCGTATGCGGTCATCATGGCAGCAAGAAAGCTAAGACACTACTTCGAGGGCCACGAGAATAAGAGTTATCACCAACCAACCGTTAAGTGACCTTGTTCGCAAACGAGGAGGCATCTACCCGAATTATCAAGTGGGGTCTTGAACTCTCCGAGTATGTGGTGGATTTCGAAAGAAGAAGTGTAATAAAATCGCAAGTCCCCGCATTTCATCGTGGACCGGACCTCACCTACTCGGTACACTTGGAGGAAAATATGCCTGAACCTTGGGTAGTGCAGTGTGATGGAGCATAGTGTTACAAGGGGGTTGGAATTTCGGTACGTTGTAACATCACCGACGGGCGTGGTCATAAGATATGCAGCACGGCTCGTATACGCGAACAATGAATACTCCACGAACAATACAACGGAGTACGAATCTCTCTCTCTGCCGGCATTGAGAAAAATGAAAGCCTTGGGGCGAACGGAGACCTTCATAATCGAACGGATTCGAAAGTAATCCGGGAACACATCGAGAAGGAAAGCGAGGCCGGGAATCCGAGTTCTCATGAAATATCTTGAAAAAGTCGAGAGAAATGGAAAGACACTTCGAGGATATTCGGTCCGGCCACATCCCAAGGGATGATAACAACGAGGCGGATAAGGCTGGCGAAGGCGGCGGCCGAAATCAAGAGCTACCACCGGATGTGTTCTTTGAAATCATCGAGAGAACCTTCCATCAAAGATTCAAGAACTCAAATCGTGAATATGGTGGAAATTCCAGGATCGTAGAGCGAAATAATGGCCTACCTAAGGGGACATTACGAACCACAAGATGAACTGGAAGAGAAAAGGTTGAGGCAAAGGGCTCGGGGCTACACAGTGGTAAATGGAGAACTGTACAAATCAGGAGTCACTGAGCCTTGGCTACGCTGCATCACCTCCGAAAAAGGTCGTGAACTCCTAAAAGAAATTCAAAGTGGATTTTGTGGGGCACACATATGCACCAGGGCTTTGGCTGGCAAGGCGATAAAACAAGGATTCTATTGGCCAACCATAAACATCGACGCCAAGATGTTAGTTCGGCAATGTGAAGCATGCCAGAAGACGGGAAATCAGCAGAATCTGCCTTCAATGCCAGTTCATTTAATTCCTCCAACCTGGCCTCTGCAAAGATGGGGCATGGACCTAGTAGGCCCGTTGCCAACGGCTCAGGGTAATTGCCGATTCGCGGCTGTAGCGGTCGACTATTTCACTAAGTGGGTAGAAGCAAAACCACTCGCGAACATCACAGCAGCAACAGTTCAGAAATTCTTTTGGCAGAACATAGTCTGTAGGTTCGGAGTTCCTAGAGAACTGACGGTTGATAATGGCAAACGGTTTGACTGCTACACCTTCAAAGAGTATTGCAGAACCCTAGGCACACAAGCGAAATTTTCGTCAGTTTATCATCCACAGTCCAATGGAGCAGTTGAAAGAGCCAATGGCCTGATTTTTTCCGGAATCAAGAAATGCTTATTTGATCAGAAAAAGGGAAAATGGGTGGATGAACTTCCAAAGGTGATCTGGTCTCACAACACCACAGTTTCAAGGGCAACAGGTTTCACACCTTTTCGCCTACTCTTCGGGGCTGAGGCTATGACACCAGAGGAGATCAAGAATGAAAGCATGAGAGTCTTGAAAGGAAAAGAGATAGAGGAAATTGACAATAAGGTGGAGAAAGACATGATAGAGCTGACAATCCTCGAAGCAGCAGAAAACATTGAGAAATACCAGAGAGAGACAAGGGCATGGAGAGACAAAAAGGTGGTCCGGAAGGACATCAAAACTGGTGATCTTTTCTTGAAAAGAAAGAAAAATTGGGAGAACCCAGGAAAGCTTCATGAGTCATGGGAAGGGCCTTACATAGCTAAGGAAACAAATATGCCAGGGGCTTTTCGCCTGATGGAGCAAACTGGCGAAGAGTTGCCGTATTCGTGGAATGCCGATAGCTTAAAGAGGTATTATCCATGAAGATCCTAGTTGTACATAAGTGTAGTAGATAGCAGTTTTTCAATTTTCGTAAGTTTACACTGTAGGAAAATAAAAGCCCGAGTCACGTGTCTATAAGTGACTTCGGGAAAAAATTAGTTTTATGTCTTAATCGTAGTTCTAGAATAAGAAGGACCATACTCTTTTCCTTGTAAAGGGGGCTCTAAATCAAGAGGCAAGGTTTTTAACGAGGCGGATCCCGTGTAAATACTCTTTCTGATATATATATGAAAAGAGTCTTCCCCCAAATTGCATGTTTCGTATTTTGTGTCTCGAAAATTCCATCGTGAAAAAATAAGTGGTTCGTGAGAAAGGCTCCCTGATAGCCGGAAATTCCATCGTGAAAAAAGAAGTGGTTCGTGAAAAGGCTTCGTGATAGCCAGAATTCCATCATGAAAAAAGAAGCGGTTCGTGAGAAAGGCTCCCTGATAGCCGAAATTCCATCGTGAAAAAAGAAAAAGTTCATGAGAAAGGGCTTCCTGATAGCCGAAATTCCATCGTGAAAAAAGAAAAAGTTCATGAGAAAGGGCTTCCTGATAGCCGAAATTCCATCGTGAAAAAAGAAAAAGTTCATGAGAAAGGGCTTCCTGATAGCCGAAATTCCATCGTGAAAAAAGAAAAAGTTCATGAGAAAGGGCTTCCTGATAGCCGAAATTCCATCGTGAAAAAAGAAAAAGTTCATGAGAAAGGGTTCCTGATAGCCGAAATTCCATCGTGAAAAAAAAAGTTCATGAGAAAGGGCTTCCTGATAGCCGAAATTCCATCGTGAAAAAAGAAAAAGTTCATGAGAAAGGGTTTCCTGATAGCCGAAATCACATTGCTAGAAAAATCCCATCCATCGAGGGATTCCCACCGAAAAGGCCCGAGACAACAACAAGTTGTGGCCTAGAAAAATCCCATCCATCGAGGGATTCCCACCGAAAAGGCCTGAGACAACAACAAGTTGTGGCCTAGATAAATCCCATCCACGAAGGGATTCCCACCAGAAAGTTCGCATGATAATTTCGAGAAAACGAATGTCTAAGGGTTTGCCTATGTATTCTCACTCAGTTCAAATTGTTAAGGGCAAAGGGGCTTCATCAGACGTTCGCAGAAAAATCTTGGTTGAAGCAACTGAAGGTTGCAATTTCAACCGAGGCAAGCCTGCCAAGTGGGGCAAGTCCACAAAATTCGAAAAACAAATTTTGTCGACTTGCGTGACGATGGTAGAAATTTTCAAAAATTTAACGAAGATTCCTCTTAAAAACGCGCTAAAGAAGTTCGTGAATAGTAAGATTCGTGAACCTGCAATACACTTTTTATGCGAAACGGCAAGGTGGGGGAGGGTGACGTTTTTTCAAAGAAAAAACATATTCATTGCCTTATTCGCATAAAAACCAATGAACAGTTCTTCGATAATTACAACACTTGGCGTAAAATTCAAAACGAAAGCTCAACAACATGTCCTGGTTTACAAACACTGTCTTCAGCCACATCGCAAGCGTAGGCGAAATCAGAGGCATCGGCTAAGGGGCTAAGGGGCTCCGTCTTGGGAACCTTGTCAGACGGCGGAGTGGGTGACACGGAGCGAACCTTCTTGCGAAGTGAGAAAGACGAGGAGAGGTCAAAACAACCTATACAAAACTTAAGCGAAGCTTCAAACCAAAAATCGGAAAAATCCTGTTCAGGATGCGCTCGTTTGAACAGGCGCCACGCTTCACCACTAACGAACATATCGTCTCGATGAATCCGAAGTGGTAGCACGTCCTGCGCAGGCCCAGCTTGCAGGACCTGCGCAGGTTAAAATTTACAAAGCAGCTGTTCAGAGAAGTTTGATGAATCTACATAAATCTACAAGCCAGTCTCGAATTCACCCAAAAAGAGTTTAGACATGTCGCTCAATTCGTAACATCCACCTTCGGCGAATCTTCTTCTTGTTCGGGGACTTGTCCACCGTCGTTGCCATCATCACTGCTGCTACTGCTGCTGCTGCCGCCTGAGCCGTTCTCGCCGGTTCCACCCGAACTCTCCCCGGAAGTCAATCCTTCGGGGGACGCGGCGACGCCTTCTCGCTCCTCCTTTTCTCTCAGCTGTGAAAGGAAGAGAAGAGTAAAGAAAGCTTAAGAAACTGGAACACCTGCGACGAACATAAGTTACGAAATCGAGCAAAAAAGAAATTACCTCGTCAAGCTTTGCCCGCGCAACAGTCTTAGCAATATCCGCCCCGCCAACCATCCAGAATTCCTTCGCGAATTTCAACTTTATAGCCACAATGTCAGGGTTGTCTTGAAGTATCGTATCGCTGGTAACGCTTGGGAACTGAGAAAGATTCGCGCGAAACTTCGCCAGGTCCACACAGTCGTAATCGTGAAGGACCTTCAGAATACTCTCCACAGAAAAAGATACGGCGAAGTTGCTGGCACCAGAGATCACTTCGGGAAGAGCCTTGAATTCCTCCTCAAGCCAATCCATGAAATCGGGGATATCAATGTCATCTGGGAGAGGGGCTGGACGAACACCGTACTCATTCAGGGACTTCTGGTACTCAGCATAAAGCAATTTCAGCTTCCCCAAAATTTCCGAAATGTTTTTCTTCGAAGCTTCACCTTGCTCTACCAGCGCCTTCTCAAGATCCACGATCTTCCGATCCTTTGAGCTTAGTGACTTAGCGAGGCTGGCATTGTTGATGCGAAGATCTTCAGCAATTTTCGCGACTCGCTCTTGCTTCTGCCGAAGTTTTTCGATTACGCTCAAATCATCTTCATGAGATTTCCAAATTTTCTCGAGATCCTTTTTCGATTCCTCGAGCGCAGCTTCGGCTACTTTCTTTTCATCCTGACTTCTTTTCAGAGCCTCTGCCAGCTCAGACACCTTCGTCTCAAGTTCCAGATTCGTGGATTTCGCGAGGGTGAAGTTGCGCTCCAGCTCTTTCGACTTCTGAGAAAGTTCTTCATTAATCTTCACCTGTTCAGAAAGCCGGTCTACGGCAACCTTACCGAGCATCGAGTACTTGAGGGCATAGTCTTCATGAAATCGTGCAAGCTTTGAAGGCGAATACGAATGTAACAGATTCTTGAATTCTGCGAAGATCAAGAGAAAGTCTCAGACTAAGACTCAACAGCTGGGAAACGTATGAAAAGATAGTAAGAAAGGACGAACCTTCTTTAGAGAACCGCTGCATGGTAACTTGTTTTCTTGAACCCGAAGAAGTTTTCCCTCGAGGCGAAGGAGCGGTTTCGGAGACAGAGAGGGGCCTTCTCTCGAAGCCTTGGGCGGCCTCTTCGGCTCGTTCGGGCGCTTCTTCCCCTGTTTCATCAACAATGGCGGACGATTTCCATAGAGTTAAAAACTTGGACGTCTTGCCCCCGACGCCACTTGTCTCGAAACCAACACGCAACAGCTTGCCGCGATGAGACGTACCAAAACTTTTGTTGAAAGCGGCCAAGGAAGGAGAAGGCACTTGGTCTTCGGGGACGACCTCCCGAACTTCGACCAAAGGAACATTTTCGGAAGAATGGCCCTCCCTTTGAATAGTACGTTCAAGATCACGGGCAAAATCGGAGGAGACTTGATCAGCGGCAGTGGCATCACCAACAGGAGTTTCGGCAGCAGCAGGAGACTCAGTATGAACAGCAACTTCAGTAGCAACAGCTGACTTCTCAGCAGCAGCAGGGGATGCCTCTTGTTGGACTTCGGGAGCAACATCTGAAAAGGAATCGATGTCGACGAACTCATTTTCGGAACCAGCAGGACAAATGTCTCGAAAGTTAAATAATGGCCAGAGGAAAACACCTTTGGGGCTATCTGTCTTCGTGAGGATGTCGTCATCGAAGGCGGACGGGACCCGCCGAACTCCGGTGGAAGAAACCTTCTTCGCAGCTTTCTTCAATTTTTTGCGGCTCATCTGGGCAAGCCCTGAAGCAGCCTGGAGTTCAGCTTCTGAGGTTTGAGGTTCGGAGGTCCTTCGTTTACGCTTCGACGACTCAAGTGATCTGGTCCTCGAAGGCTTCACTCCCGAAGACGTTCCCTCGGTGGCAGGTGACAAGTTTCGCTTCGACGACCTGATTCGAGGAGCGTTGATGGGGGCGGCTGAGCAGCTGGCCACGGCGACGGCAGGAAGTTTCAGTTTGGGACCAGGGCCTCGAGAGCTGAAAAATTTGTCACCGCAGATCTCCGAAAAGACGCGATTGATCTTCTTCTTGTGCTTCACGAGGGCCTTGTATGCTTTATACTCGTTCATGGTATACTCGCCTACCATGACATTGACCCTTTTCTCAACTTCGTCCATGAAGTCCTTGGCGCTCTGGCCCTCGCGAAGTTTAATCCCGAACTTCGGGAAAGGAACCTGCCGATCTACCCAGTTGACGTTGTAGTGTACGAATTCGACAGGGGCCCAACCGTTCGAGATAGGCCAGATTCACGCGGCGACAAATTCTTCGATAATATCACAGCCGCCAAGTATTGTGCTGGCCAGATGAAATGCACTCTCGCAATTCCGAATTCCTAGGGCCCGCTGGTTGTACATCCCCACATTCACTGCGGCGAGGGGCGCGATCGGGCATGACAGCTTCGGCACATTGACTTTCAAGTAAAACCAGTAGGACTTCCAATCGTCGGAAAGGTTGGACTTGCGGCGGGGGAGAAATACGGATTCGGGTAATCCCTTGTCGGGTGTTCGGCGTCGTGTATTGAAGGTACGGCATGCGTCTTTGGTCGTGGTAGAACTGCCCGTCTTCACCTTTCACAACACGGAATAATCACCGGTTCGTAAAACCTGGTGAAGGCGTCGATGGTAGGACTGCGGCCGAAGGTCTTCAGAATCCAAATAAACTTCGATACTTCGAGGAAGGACGTTGGGGTAAGCTTGTGGATCTTCACTGAGAATGCATCGAGAATTGCTGGTAGGATTGGGTCACAAGGGAACCGCAGCCCACAGATGAAGAAGTCTCGAAAACCACAATTTCTCCGGCCTTGGGAGTAGGAGTTAGTTCATCAAGCGGGGCGCGCCCAGCGTCAGGAGAGAAGAATCCGGCCTTCTCGTACTCGCGAATAATGTTGTTCGTGACCTTCGACTCTCCAAAAGCGAGCGAGGGCGGCAGTGGGCCAGAAGTCCTCAGCATGACGAGATCGTCGACACCGGCGTCCACATCCCTGACGTCTTCGCCGCCGTCGGACCCAACCTCTCCGTCTTCGCGACTTCGGGAACCGCTGGGTGAACCAACATCTTCGGCCGGTGCATCACGATCTGCACTTTCGGCAGCTTGGTCGAGTGGGAGACCGGCAGCGATCGGCTCTTCGGTAGTCATGGGTCTAGGCGTACTTCTAATGCGAGCCACCTAACAAACGTGAACATTCGGACGGGTTTAGACTAATAGTCGAAAATAAAACTAGGAAAATCGTAACATTACTACACCAAAGTTTAACGAACTAACGAAACAACAAAGCAAACATAAAGGAATACCTTAGAAGAGCGCGAACAAGGCGGGAGTTCGCAAGTTTTCTAGCGAGAGAAAGCTAGTCCCGCGAAGGAAGAAAAATGCGAGAATCGTGAAAAGCGCGAGAGCGATAAAGCGCGAGAGCAGTAAAAAATTTTTTAAACAGCGCCTGCCCGCTATTTATAGGGCCGGGGAGGGGTAGTTTCGCGAAGTACGCCTCGATTTAACCGCCTTTGGCTCCCTGGGTGACACGTGTCCCCTCCGACGTTCCGAGGGTGACGTTTTTTACTAAATTTCCGAAAGGTTCGTGGAATCGGATCGTCGGAGTCAACCCGCTTCCTCGAGGGGCTAGTGTTGGGGAATTCAGGAAAACCCGTCACCCTCGAAACGTCGAGTCTAACGGAATTCTCAAAGTATGTTTTTCAGGAGCAGGGAATTCGCGAATCTAGGAAGTCTGGGACCTGCGAAGTCTCGAATTCGCGAATGTGCAGGGTTCAGGAACCTTGATTCGGTGAAGAGGCGGAGTCATGAACACGCGGAAGCCCGGAATCTCAACTGTTGATGGTCCGAACTTCGGAGATTTGCCGATTCGGGAATCTGGTGAAGACTCTGTTCGGGACTCAGGCGCAAGGACACGCACGAACCTGCTGGTAAGCAAAAGCTACTTCGGGAATCTGTTGAAGACCTAATTCAGGAATTTCGGGCGAAGACATTCACGAATCACGGGAGAAGCAAAGTCAAAGTTGTAGTCCCAAAAAGTCCGGGTTTAGAGTGTGAACTAGTGGCAGACTTGTAAATGTGTAAGGGGGGAAAAGACATTCTTGTGTGTGTTCACATTAGGAATATTCTCCGAGCCCGAGGGTGTTATCGGAATGTAAAAGTCCCTTCGTCTCCCTATAAAAGGGGGCGCGAGGGCACGTGTAAACGGATTCAGACTTTTTTGGGACTTGTGCTATTTGCAAGGGGAATTTCAGTCTCTTTGCGCCCTAACTGTGCTATTGAACGTGTTGAGAACTGTCACTTGTGTTAGGGTAGTATTCTGAATTTTTCGGGTACCCCCAACAGCCGCCTCCCCGCGTCCCCCGCGGCTCCCCTCCTTGAATCGCCGCCGTTAAGGTGCAATTAAGCCTCGGTGCTTCACTCCACCCCATTACTCCATCGGTTTCCTCTCCATTCAAGCCTCTCCCTTGAATGCAATCAAGACCGGCCGGCCCACCATGGCCATTCATGGCCATCACTTCGGCCGTCGCCCCTTCTCCCCTCCTTGCCCTATAAGAGCACACCCGAGAGCCTCTATGGCTGCCCTTTTCACTCACCCGCGCCTCCCAAACCCTCTCCCCACCTCCACAGGCGCCGCTCGATCTCCGCTGCCGCCGCCTCCCCATCGCTCAAGCTGTCTCCAACTCGTTGCCGTGGTGGTGAGCAAGCTCTCCCTCGCTTCCTTTTATTTTTACCCCGAACCGCAGCAGTCCCAGCCATACACCGGCCTTGCTCCGCCCGCCACGACCGTCGTGGTGCTGTCGCCGTCACCCTGGCCACCTCTCTGAGCCCTTGAGTTAGTTTGCCTCTCTCCCCTCTTCGTGTAGAGCCTATTCGCGCGCCAAACCGAGCCCTAGAGCTCAAGTTCGGCCTGCTCCGGCGAGCTAGCCGCCGTGCACCGCCTCCCTCCGGCGTGCCCGCCGCCGTCCCTTCACGTGCAGACGACGCGAGCCGTCGGATCGTAAGCCGACGGTCCAGATGCGTCCGCCGCCGCCTGATCGCGTGCGCGCATCCACAGCCGCTCGATCCGCGATGAACAGCTGAGATCGCGTACCCCTTGGCCCTTTTATAACCGGTGCACCGTGAACCCCATGGACCAAGTCCACCGCCGGTCCACGACCGCGCCCACCACTCGATCCAGGTCTAACAACCCAGTTCAACCCGTGATCCCAAGTCAATCCCATCCATAACGGTCAACCAGGGCGGTTTTGCTAAGAAGCCCCTGCGGTTTTCTAATATATCATGCCGGTCCTTCCACCTTTAAGTTTTCTCGCATATAGGTCCCTGTTTTTATGATCTAGCCCCTGGTTTTCCTAGATTCCATCACTAGAGGCCCTTTTCATCACTCTTTGCATATAAACCCATCTCTTTATATTCATAATTATGTTTAGGTCCCTGGTTTCTTGTAGTTAAGCCCCTGAAATCCTGTTTCTTCACAGAAAAGCCCCTGAACCTTGTTTTAGCCATATCTTTTTCGTCTTTTATACATTTTAAGCGTTCTTGGTGTCCGCGCGACCGTCTTTTCAAGCCCGTCAGTTTTAGAACCTTGTTTAGTCCATAGATCTAGCGTTTTAGCTCCGTTTAACTGAGGACCAGGAGCGTCCCGGTGGTCGATGGATGACCGCTAATCAATGATGAGTGATTGACAACGGGTGTTGGACTGACTCTTGGCTTAGTGCGCAGGTGTAGGCTGCGGCCTAGTTCGTGTTGTTGTAGGTGAAGAACGAGCGTGAAAGGTCTTCAGCCTTGAGGGGCCTCCGGGAGATGGAGAGACAAGTAGGCTCGGTTCGAGGGACCCGGTGGACAGCGGGACTAGGTGCGGGCCACATGTGGCGATACGAGCAAGACGAAGTCATGGACAATCGAGCCGGTGCACGGTGGCGGTCGAGTCAAGTGGTTTGGCAGGAGGCCGGTCTGAGCACGCGGGGTTTGGTGGTTTGTCCACAAAACCATCGGAGGACGGTTTCTTGGTTTGGACCTCAAAACCAAGCCCGAGGGCCTAACACGACGGAGACGGGATCCGGGTGTGTCGGGAAGCTTCGAAGCGGAGGACATGCGGCGGGATCACATGGCTTGCGTCGGGAGGACGCGGGGTGCGGCAAAGGCGTGGCCATCCGATGGCAAGACCCACAAACATTACCTAAATGCCCCTGTGTGGGTTGTATCGCCAGTAGTTGAGTTAGGGGTAGTCGAGTCATTTACCACTCCGGCGGGACCTGATATATAAGCCATGAGTGTGTGTGGATGGCCCTCTCTCTCCGCGACTTAGGGTTTCATTTCCCCTCTCCCATTTCTCATTTTCATAGCTATTTTCTTCTCCATTTTCTCTAGGCTAGCATGAGAGCTTCATGTGAGATTTGTTGAGAGGGATGGATGCTAGGGCGGCATGCTAGACCTTGTGAATCTTTCCTGGTTTGTATAGAAGATTCGGAGTTGTGTTTTTCGTGGTCTTTTTGTGCTTGTTTTCGTGCCTTTGTTCTCGGTGTGATTCTGAGAATTTGAGTTGGTTTCTCCCCGGATTTCTTTGAGGTAAACATGGATGGATGCCTTGTGCACCTTTGTGATTGATCTTTTGCCCTCAAACGCTGGGAAACCACTTCGATTCAAGGAATTTCGGTCGGAGCTCTAGCTTTTGGTGGTGCTCAAAGGATTCGCGATTCCCGGTGATTTAGGGAGTTAGGAGGCAAGATTTTTGGGCTATAGCGTCCTTGTGTGACGCTTTTCAAGACCCCAAAACCTTGTCTCCACAGCTTCTACCGTTTGGGAAATCCGATGATGATTTGGGGGAGTTGACCTTCGAGGTCGGGCTGTTTTCTGTTCTGTCCGTGTGGCGCGGACGGTCCGTGAGGGGCCGGCGGACGGTCCGCGAGGAGCGAGTTCTTCCCGTGTTCTTCGTGTTCTTGCTCGGCTTCGCTTTCGATCCGTCGTGGCTTTGAGTTTTCGTTGGGAAAGGTTTCGGATAGTTCGCAGCAGCGGGCGGACGGTCCGCGGGTGCCTGGCGGATAGTCTGCGTGCTCCCCGCGGACGGTCCGTTATTCAGGGTCGTCTCTGGAGGTTCTGTTTGCTTTAACGAACGGTATGCGGCTCAGGCCGGACAGTCCGCGGCAAGGGAGCGGACAGTCTGCGGTACCCTGCGGGACGGTCCGCGCGGCCATCGCGGACAGTCCGCGCTGCCTGGCCGGACGGTCCGCCAGAGGCTGCCAGCTTTGCTTCTTGGTTCGATTCCTCCCTTCCTTTCTCGTGCTTCCGCGTGTGCTTCAAGGAATCGTTCCTAAGACTAGAGGTTGATCCATAACCTTGTTGTCTTGGCGATTGGTGTGTGATTCGATCCATCGCTTGTGTGTGACCCGAATTTGACTAGGGTATAGGCCGGGTTCTTTGAGAAGAATTTTTACCGGCTCCTATTCACTCCCCCCTCTCTAGTCGCCATCCGATCCTTCATTAACCCCGTTCTTGTTGCGTTAGGCTCATATAAACTCAAAGTACTCGGTAGGAGCAATGATGTACATGTTCTTTGTTTTATATTTTATTTAAATATTAAATATGATTAAATCCTATTACACATGCTTTTCTAATTAAAATCTAATTAGAGTTCAACACGGGTTTTCATAAGAAAGTTAATATGATTGATACTAATTAAATATTTCTTTTAATTAAAAGTTAATTAGATGTATATCTCGATTTTTATAATCAAACTTAATTTGAATAATGATTATGCAATTTGCTTTCTACTAAAATGTAACATAGGCTATATCCCGGGTTTTCTTAATTAAATGTTAATTTGATTAAAATGAATATAAATGTGTTTTAAATTATAATTTGATTAGAATAACTCGAAATATAATGATCAACACCTAGATGCTTTTAAATGCTTCTTTTAAAATTAAATGTTTAATTTGCATAAATCATACTTGAGTATTTATAAGTAAAATAGGACTAGGCCTACATCGTATTTTAAATACAAATATAACTTGCTTAATCATAAATAGTGTATTTCTCTGAAATAACCTATACACATGATTTTACTTAATTAAAAGATACCAAACACGTAGCTAGCTCTTGTATGTGATCATCCAAATCTCCCGATAGTTCAGAGTGTTCCTTGTGTTCGCTTTCTTGGAGCCAAACCTTGTTTTCCCTTTAAGCATTTCACGCTTGGTGTATTGTTTTGTTTATTGAATGTATTTTTGTGTGCTCGTAGACATCGTGCTAGTTTCAAACAAGCAGCCAGTTGAAGTAGATCAAGAGCAAGTGTTTGAAGAAGAAGAACCTCAGTGTTTAAGCAAGGAAGGCAAGTGGTCTTCTCCCCCTGCATGATTCTATTTTATCCTATGTAATTGCATGACAACTAAGTTTATATTTATTATGTTATTGCATTAAATTGATGGGAACACCCTTTATAAGGACTTACCTAGACTTTTACACAATCCTTGGATCAACCCTGTTTAATAAATGTTTTTGGGTAGAATATGCTAGTTGCTCAACTTGGGTTGGATAAAAATAGTTTTCCAAGATAAATGCTTATATGTTTTATGACGATGATGCTTTTGGTAAGACAAGATCATGTGATTTAATTGGAACATGGAGAACCACCCTAGAAAACATGCGCAACCACAGTGTCACATGGCTCTGACCTTAGCCAATTAATTAGGTGTGCGATTGATCTGATGGCCCTTTTCCGAAAGGAGCAGAGGGGGATCCGGGTTGCAGGGGTATAGCCCAGTCCTTTTGGGGTAGCAGCCTTTGCTAAGGTGCTGACCACTAGGGAGGGTTATGGTTCGCCCTGATCTGTAACTATGCGGGTCGTTAGTCTTTTGTATACCTTTGTAAAGGCTTCGTAGCGTCCCTATGCAATCACACCTCGGAAGTGTGGTATGATGCCTGATCAGCATCGCATGGTTGGGTTCAAAGTTCTTCAGAACTTTTACGCGAGCTGTGGGTAAAGTGTGCAAACCTCTGCAGAGTGTAAAACTGATCGATCAGCCGTGCTCACGGTCATGAGCGGCTTGGACCCTCACATGATTAATAAACTTAAAGATGAGACTAAATCGTGGTTCAATGAGTTTTGGTTGTTTTGTTTAAAAGTTTCTTAAGTGGGTTGGTATATACTTACATCTAGTAACTAGGCGTTCTTTAATTAAAAGTTTGACCAACATTAAAATGCTAACCGCTGCAAAACCATAGCCTATCTTTGGTAGCCTTGCATCTTCCCCCACTTGTTGAGTACCAACCATAAGTGTACTCAGCCTTGCTTACCGCTGTTCAGAAGAAAACAATGGTGTAGAGTTCTACTGCGACCTTGAGGAGTTCTGAGGCATGCTTCTCCCCCAGTCAAGTGACTGTGGAAGCGGAAGACGAAGACTCGACGTGTAGTTATCGTTTTCCGATGTTAAAGACCTTGGTGTCTTCCGAATGAGTGTAGTAAGTTGTTAAACCCCTTGTTACGTTTTTACTGTCTATGATAATACACTCATTTCATCTATCATATGTGTGGAACTAGATCCTGGCACACATATGAGATGCATCTGGTTTCCCTCCAGAAATCGGGTGTGACAGAGTGGTATCAGAGCAGTGTTAACTGTAGGAAGGCAGCCTTAGCTAGAAATTGTCGAAAATTAAGGATTCATGTTCTAGAAAGCCATGTCATCCTTCAAAATTATATAATTTACGCATAAAAATCTAATTTATCCATTGTTCTTTGACAAAACCCATCAATTGTTTTTGATCTATACTGAGTTCAGTTCTTGTTCGGTCAGCTGGATCAACCACCAGTGTTTCCTAGTATAAGTTCTTAGATGGCCTACCCTCTTATCAACTTCGTTAGAATCGTTCCTGTGAGGACGTGTGATGTAAATGCTTGATTGTTTGAACTCATGTTTGATTTGGAGTTTGGATTGGAAATAAATTGTTAGGTTAACAAAGATAGTTTGGGTTCAAATCTGGCTTATCCTTATCTGTCATTCAAGTTGGTTGGAGGATGTCAGAAGATCAAAGCTTAAACATCAACAACCAGAAATCTACAAGCATATACATACATCAACATATGAAAGAAGTTAAAAAAAAGATGGTCAGTTTCTTTCATCCCTGTTATTCTTCTCTCTACCACAATGTGATTACAATCACAAAAGATGGATATGATATCAATAATTTTACCTTATTCTTCAATTTATTTCCAACCTCTTCTGAGCTTACCTTTATCACACAACCAGATGGCGAGTCCCATTGGAAATCATGAAGATAAATACAACAAAAGAAACATCGACATTCCATCTACAACCTCAGCAAGTGAACGCAGAATGCTAGAGTATATGGCAACACAAATTCAAACTCTACAAGCAATGACACAAACCATGGTTAATATCCATCAGTATATTATAGAGCAAGCATCAAATCCTAAGAACCCCAATCTTGTTTTGGGTGATAACCTTCAGATTCCATCTGTTCCACTGTCATTAGACAAAGAAAATCTATCAGTCATGCAAGCTCAAGTCTTATAAGGACAAAAGCAGACCAACACATCATCCCCTCATAACACAGAGATAACCAAAACTGGAGTTCCTGCCGGACCAGAAAAGAAGCAAGTTGTAGAAGCATGGAATCATTAAAATAATAAGAGTAGTCATGGAGCACCAGAGTTGCGGACGAATGAACAACATGAACATATGAAGACTGCAGGAGCATGTCGATGTTGTGAGCATTATGGTCGTTCATGTCTCCAAAAAGAAGCCAGCCTAATGAGAGATGAGGCTAGACAATGTTATCATTTGGATATCAATAAGAAAAGGAAGTTATGTACCCAAAATCTAGTCCTAGAAGAAGTTGCTCAAGCTATAGATAGTACTCAGACTATAAACCTTGAGGATTAGAGTATAACTTTCAAAGCATGTCAACCTGATAGATTCAAACAACTCAAGAAGCATGCAAGTGAAGAAAGCCAAGACAAAAGTATTAAAACACTGTGTTTCAGATGCGGTAAAGAAGGTCACTATGTTAATAATTGTCCAACAAAGCGTAAGAGGATTTTGCCTAGTCACGATGGATTATATTGCCTCAAGTGTGTAGAAATGGACATCTTGATAGTTGGTGTGCAAAAGAGGTTGATAATCAACCCCAAGATCGAAGTCTCAATACCTTTACTTCTAGTCAAACATGCAGTCGTCAAGATACTAAAGCAAGAAAAGCATGTTTCTATTGTAACAAAGAGGGACATTTCATAAGTCAGTGCCCCAAGAAGCTTTTGGATCAAAAGAAGAAACAAAGATTTGAAGAGTGATTTCAAATAGTCAAAAAATGGAGTTAATCCTTCTCTATTCAAATCACCTTATCAAGACGACAAGGAGATTCTACCAGGGTAAGTCAATGAAGTTGAGGAAGGGAATGGACAGTCACAAGCAGAGTTAGGTTCAGTATTCCAATGATGCTTATAAAGTGAGTTGTGAAGAATAAAGAATTATGTTTATAAAGCTTGTGTAAGACGAATTATATGGAAGCAAGACAAGCAGTGTTGAATGCTAAACACCTGAACTCTTATTTCATGCTAGCCTTTGTGAATCTCAGGATGAGAATCTGTCTTAAATTGGAAGTTCAAATTGCTTCATCTTTTTGAGTTCATCTCTTCATGCATTAGTACACTATTCCTATCTGGAATACCTTTCTCTAACAATCAGATGGTAAGCACCAGGTCAGGAGAAGGTCAAGACATTCCACCTGTTGTCCGTACTCATATTGCTAATCAGCAGAATCAAGCACCACCCCACCCCTCAACCCAGCAATGGATCCAGCAATGCAACAAGTCCTTGCCACTCAGATGCAGCTAATCCAAAACCTGACTAACACTATTCAAAACATTCAAGCTCAGAAAAATCAGCCACCACCAGCACTAGTGGATAGCATAAGGAATTCATGAGTCAACGTTCTCCCACATACTCCCACTCAACCGTTCCATTGGATGCTAATGATTGATTAAAGACTGTCACCAAGAAGTTGGAGATGATGCAGTGCACTGGTCGAGAGATGGTCTTGCATGTAACAGGCCGTTTGGAAGGATTAGCAGCTGATTGGTGGGATGCGTACACTGCCGCACATGTTGTACCTAACACCATCACCTAGCAGGAGTTCAGGGATAATTTTCGCGTGCACCACATTCTTTCTGGTGTGATCAAGCTTAAGCAAAGGGAGTTCCTCGCTCTAAAGCAAGGCAATATGTCGGTTAACGAGTATCTGGACAAGTTTACTCAGTTATCTCGCTATGCACCGGATCAAGTTAATACTGACCCAAAGAGGCAGGAACGCTTCCTGGAGGTCTGATAGGGCTACTCAACTATCAACTACAGAGTCATAGCTTCCCGGACTTCGCTACATTACTGAACAAAGCTATAGGTCTGGAGAACAAACGTGTGGAACTTGGTGAACAGATGCGCAAGTTCCAATCTCGTGGACAATCAGCAACACACGCCCCCGCTTCAACTCATCACAGGGTTCTCAGTTTAGTTCTGGTGGATCAAGTGGAAATTATTTGCAAAATTCTCAGTTGCAGCGTTCAACCCAACAGTTCCAGCATTTCAGCCAACAAACACCAAATGTTCCAAAACATCATCGAGATCGCTCAGGTGCACCAGTATGAAACAACTCTCAAGTTCACTCTAATGGTTGTTTCAATTGTGGAGAATTGGAACGATATACCAGCATCTTCCCAAATCGTAACATCTGAACTCCCCAGAAAGACAATGGTCAAAGGTTCGGACAACCAACATCTCAGATACACCATGAAAGTGCAAATTCTTAGATCCACAAGGGTCAACGGAATTACGTGCGTGGCAAAGTGAACCACGTGACAGCTGAACAAGCTCAAGACACTCCTGGTTTTGTGTTGGATATGTTTCCTGTCAACTCTGTGCCTACAACGATTTTATTTGATTCCGAAGCATCATATTCATTCATTACTGAACAATTTGTGGCAAAGCATGGAATACCTATAAGTTATATGAAGACACATTTGTTTGTTAGTTCCCCGAATGGTGAAATGAAATCTGCATATGTATGCTCAGAAGTCAATCTTAAGATCAAGGGAATAAATTTTCAAGCTGATCTAGTAGTTCTTACATCTAGTGGAATAGATGTAATACTTGGAACGGATTGGTTAGGCGAATGTGACAGAATAATTCTGTGTACCAAGAAGTCAGTACTCTCAACCAGCCCCAAGGAGATAGAATTGAGGTTGTTGCTATTGCCCCATCCAAAGAACAAGGCAAAGTGAATCAAGATTTAGGAAAGTAGGTGAAGGAGCTACGATTGTCAGAAGAGCTCAGCGTACAAGATGGATTCAAAATAATACCCTTAATTCTTCAATCTCTCCGAATCTCGGGACGAGATTCTTTTTAAGGGGGGTAGATTTGTAACACCCTAGAATTCCATCACCAAATTAATGTAAGCAACATGGTGTTTAGATTTTATTTTCTAAGGATTAATTAAATTATCAAATAAATTTGGCCTTTAAAATATTTAAATATCATTTTAATAATTTAGAAGCAATAAGTGCTTGTGCATCATGATTTCAATGCATGGTTTTATTATTTGTTTGTGTGAAGTTTTAAAAGCTTTTAAAAATGTTTTGAAAATCTTGGAGTGTTTTGAAAAGAGTCCAATTTCAAAAGTTTGAAAAAGTGTTTGAACAAAATACCTCTTCTCTCCCTCTCTTCTCTCTTCCAGCCCAGCCCAGCCCAACCACCCTCTCCTTTCTTTTTCCCCGCACGGCCCAACCTCCCACCAGCCCACCTCTTTTCCCCCCTTTTCTTTTCTTTCCCGTGCGGCCCACCTCCCTTCTTCTAGCCCAAACAGCACCCGCCGGCCTTTTTCCTTCCGCTCTCCCGCATGCGGCCCGTGTTCACCGCATGGCCCAGCTCCCTCTTTCGGCCCATCAGTCCCGCACGACCCAGCTTCTCCCTCCCTCTCTCTTCCACTCACTGCCAGACCGGCCCCACATGTCGGCCCTTTCCCCTACCTCCAGCACCCTCCCCTGCACCGCAACAGAGCCGCACCGCCGGCCGCCTCCCCGCGTCCCCCGCGGCTCCCCTCCTCGAATCGCCGCCATTAAGTTGCAATTAAGCCTCGGTGCTTCACTCCCCCCCCCATTACTCCATCGGTTTCCTCTCCATTCAAGCCTCTCTCTTGAATGCAATCAAGACCGGCCGGCCTGCCATGGCCATTGATGGCCATCACTTCGGCCGTCGCCCCTCCTCCCCTCCTTGCCCTATAAGAGCACACCCGAGAGCCTCTGTGGCTGCCCTTTTCACTCACCCGCGCCTCCCACACCCTCTCCCCACCTCCACAGGCGCCGCTCGATCTCTGCCGCCGCCGCCTCCCCATCTCTCAAGCCGTCTCCAACTCGTTGCCATGGTGGTGAGCAAGCTCTCCCTCGCTTCGTTTTATTTTTACCCCGAACCGCAGCACTCCTAGCCGCACGCCGGCCTTGCGCCGCCCGCCACGACTGCCGTGGTGTTGTCGCCGTCACCCTGGCCACCTCCCTGAGTCCTTCAGTTAGTTTGCCTCTCTCCCCTCTTCGTGTAGAGCCTGTTCGCGCGCCAAACCGAGCCCTAGAGCTCAAGTTCGGCCTGCTCCGGCAAGCTAGCCGCCGTGCACCGCCTCCCTCCGGCGTGCCCGCCGCCGTCCCTTCGCGTGCGGACGACGCGAGCCGTCGGATCGTTAGCCGACGGTCCAGATGCGTCCGCCGCCGCCTGATCGCGTGCGCGCATCCAAAGCCGCCCGATCCGCGATGAACAGCTGAGATCGCGTACCCCTTGGTCCTTTTGTAACTGGTGCACCATGAACCCCATGGACCAAGTCCACCGTCGGTCCACGACCGCGCCCACCGCTCGATCCAGGTCTAACGGCCCAGTTCAACCCGTGACCCCAAGTCAATCCCATCCATAACGGTCAACCAGGGCGGTTTTGCTAAAAAGCCCCTGCGGTTTTCTAATATATCATGCCGGTCCTTCCACCTTTAAGTTTCCTCGCATATAGGTCCCTGCTTTTATGATCTAGCCCCTAGTTTTCCTAGATTCCTTCACTAGAGGCCCTTTTCATCACTCTTTGCATGTAAACCCCTCTGTTTATATTCATAATTATGTTTAGGTCTCTGGTTTCTTGCAGTTAAGCCCCTGAAATCTTGTTTCTTCACAGAAAAGCCCCTAAACCTTGTTTTAGCCATATCTTTTCCGTATTTTATCCATTTTAAGCGTTCTTGGTGTCCGCGCGACCGTCTTTTCAAGCCCGTCAGTTTTAGAACCTTGTTTAGTCCATAGATCTAGCGTCTTAGCTCCGTTTAACCCCGTTCTTGTTGCGTTAGGCTCATATAAACTCAAAGTACGCGTTAGGAGCAATGATGTACATGTTCTTTGTTTTATATTTTATTTAAATATTAATTATGATTTAATCCTATTACACATGCTTTTCTAATTAAAATCTAATTAGAGTTCAACACGGGTTTTCATAAGAAAGTTAATATGATTGATACTAATTAAATATTTCTTTTAATTAAAAGTTAATTAGATGTATATCTCGATTTTTATAATCAAACTTAATTTGATTAATGATTATGCAATTTGCTTTCTACTAAAATGTAACATAGGCTATATCCCGGGTTTTCTTAATTAAATGTTAATTTGATTAAAATGAATATAAATGTGTTTTAGATTATGATTTGATTAGAATAACTCGAAATATAAAGATAAACGCCTAGATGCTTTTAAATGCTTCTTTTAAAATTAAATGTTTAATTTGCATAAATCATACTTGAATATTTATAAGTAAAATTGGACTAGGCCTACATCGCATTTTAAATACAAATATAACTTGCTTAATTATAAATAGGGTATTTCTCTGAAATAACCTATACACATGATTTTACTTAATTAAAAGATACCAAACACGTAGCTAGCTCTTGTATGCGATCATCCAAATCTCCCGATAGTTCTGAGTGTTCCTTATGTTCGCTTTCTTAGAGCCAAACCTTGTTTTCCCTTTAAGCTTTTCATGCTTGGTGTACTGTTTTGTTTATTGAATGTATTTTTGTGTGTTCGTAGACATCGTGCCAGTTTTGAACAAGCAGCCAGTTGAAGTAGATCAAGAGCAAGTGTTTGAAGAAGAAAAACCTCAGTGTTTAAGCAAGGAAGGCAAGTGGTCTTCTCCCCCTGCATGATTCTATTTTATCCTATGTAATTGCATGACAACTAAGTTTATATTTATTATGTTATTGCATTAAATTGATGGGGACACCCTTTATAAGGACTTACCTATACTTTTACACAATCCTTGGATCAACCCTGTTTAATAAATGTTTTTGGGTAGAATATGCTAGTTGCTCAACTTGGGTTGGATAAAAATAGTTTTCCAAGATAAATGCTTATATGTTTTATGACGATGATGCTCTTGGTAAGACAAGATCATGTGATTTAATCGGAACATGGAGAACCACCCAAGAAAACATGCGCAACCACAGTGTTACATGGCTCTGACCTTAGCCAATTAATTAGGTGTGCGATTGATCTGATGGTCCTTTTCCGAAAGGAGCAGAGGGGGATCCGGGTTGCAGGGGTATAGCCCAGGCCTTTTGGGGTAGTAGCCTTTGCTAAGGTGCTGACCACTAGGGAGGGTTATGGTTCGCCCTGATCTGTAACTATGTGGGTCGTTAGTCTTTTATATACCTTTGTAAAGGCTTCGTAGCGTCCCTATGCAATCACACCTCGAAAGTGTGGTATGATGCCTGATTAGCATCGCATGGTTGGGTTCAAAGTTCTTCAGAACTTTTACGCGAGCTGTGGGTAAAGTGTGCAAATCTCTGCAGAGTGTAAAACTGATCGATCAGCCGTGCTCACGGTCATGAGCGGCTTGGACCCTCACATGATTAATAAACTTAAAGATGAGAATAAATCGTGGTTCAATGAGTTTTGGTTGTTTTGTTTAAAAGTTTCTTAAGTGGGTTGGTATATACTTACATCTAGTAACTAGGCGTTCTTTAATTAAAAGTTTGACCAACATTAAAATGCTAGCCGCTGCAAAACCATAGCCTATCCTTGGTAGCCTTGCATCTTCCCCCACTTGTTGAGTACCAACCATAAGTGTACTTAGCCTTGCTTACCGCTGTTCAGAAGAAAACAATGGTGAAGAGTTCTACTGCGACCTTGAGGAGTTCTGAGGCATGCGTCTCCCCCAGTCAAGTGCCTGTGGAAGCGGAAGACGAAGACTCGACATGTAGTTATCGTTTTCCGATGTTGAAGGCCTTCGTGTTTTCCGAATGAGTGTAGTAAGTTGTTAAACCCCTTGTTACGTTTTTACTGTCTATGATAATACACTCATTTCGTCTATCATAGTGTGGAACTAGATCCTGGCGCACATATGAGATGCATCTGGTTTCCCTCCAGAAATCGGGTGTGACAGGTTAGTTCCATAATCAAAGCCAAACCAAAAGTGTAATGAACATGCTAGGTGTACCAAAATACACCGTCAACACGGTTGATGGCCCCTAAGTAGGTCAATTCACATCCTGAGTACATGCGACAATCTCAAGTCTAAGAACATAGCGTATACGTTGTGTAAATAGAGAACAAAGTCTCAAATTGGGTCAGTCCAGGCCCATGTCATACATGTGCCCACATTATTAGTTATACATCTCCATGTTCATGACTTGTGAAACATAGTCATCAACTAATTCATGTGCTAGTCACTAACTCATACTAAGGACAACTTTTGAATAACCATACAAGTAAAAGAGTTTCACAAACAATTCACATAATTGCCAATCAAATACAAGTCACCTTTCATGGATATTCAATAAAAGAACCAAGTGACATGGATATAATGAAATATAATGATCTCTATGATTCCTTATAAGACATATTTCTAACATTCTTCCATTTGCACTTGAGCTAATCTAGAATATATCTAATACCCATAGCTCTCATGTGGGCCTCATGCTTAAGCTGTGGAAGGGGCTTTGTCAAAGGATCTGCAACATTCAAATCCGTGTGTACTTTGCATATCTTGATATCACCTCGTCTAACGATCTCTCGTATCAGATGAAATTTCTGCAGTACATATTTATTCTTTTGGTGGTTCCTTGGCTCCTTTGCTTGTGCAATAGCCCCATTGTTGTCACAATAAAGATCCAATGGGCTAGAGACACTCGGAAACACACCAAGTTCAGAAAGGAACTTCCTTATCCAAACACTCTCCTTTGCAGCTTCCGAAGCCGCGATGTACTCGACTTCTGTTGTAGAATCAGCCACTGTCTCCTGCTTGGAACTCTTCCAGCTGACAGCTCCACCGTTTATTGTAAATACGTATCTGCTTGTAACACTGTGTGCATACGAAATATCTGGACATGTACATATCATTGCATACATAATAGATCTGATGGCCGAAGCATACGGTATTCTACTCATGCGTTCCCGCTCATCAGTTGTTGAAGAACACTGAGTCTTGCTAAGATGTATGCCATGTGGCATAGGCAAGAACCCTTTCTTCGCCTCTTCCATGTTGAACCTTTTCAACACTTTATCAATGTAAGTGTCTTGGCTTAATCCTATAAGCCTTTTTGATCTATCTCTATAGATTTTGATGACCAAAATGTATGCTGCCTCACCTAAGTCCTTCACTGAAAAACTATTTTTTCAATGAGGTCTTAGCGGCCTCAAGCATAGGAATGTCATTTCCAATCAGTAATATGTCATCCACATATAAGATTAGAAATAGTACATAGGTCCCACTTTCCTTCTTGTAAACACAAGGCTCTTCTTCACTCTGAATGAAGTCAAACCCTTTGACCACTTCATCAAAGCGAAGGTTCCAACTCTGAGATGCTTGCTTCAATCCATAAATGGACTTTTGAAGTTTGCACACCTTTCTAGCATTGGTTGGATCAACAAATCCCTCTAGTTGTGTCATATACACATCCTTAGTCAGATTTCCATTTAGGAAAGCTGTTTTGACATCCATCTACCATATCTCATAATCGAAGTATGCAGCTATAGCTAGAATGATCCGAATAGATTTAAGCATCGCTACGGGTGAGAATGTCTCGTTGTAGTCAACTCCATGAACTTGTCGAAAACCTTTTGCAACAAATCGAGCTTTATGGGTGTGAACATTTCCATCCATGTCCTTCTTCTTCTTATAGATCCATTTGCACTATATGGGTTTAACACCATTTGGCGGGTCAACCAAGTTCCAAACTTGATTGTCATCCATGGAATCTATTTCGGATCTCATGGCACTTTGCTATTTCTCGGAATCTAGGTCCATCATTGCTTCCACATATGTCATAGGTTCATCATTGTCTAACAACAATATGTCGCGCTCTCCCGCGATCATGAGATTGAGCTTATCAGTTGCGCGACGTGCCCTTTCTGACCTTTGTGGTTGTGGTGGTGCTTCTCTTGCCACGGTCATCTCAACTCGTTCAGCTACATTAGCATCACTTGTGAAATCTTGCCCAAGCGGCTCATGTTGACCTTCTTCAAGATACACCTTCTGTCAACATTTTTCTCTTTTAAGAAACTCTTTGTCTAAGAAAACACCGTTCCGAGCGACAAACAATTTTGCCTTCTGACCGGTTGTAGAAATAATATCCCAAGGTTTCCTTTGGATATCCCACGAATATGCACTTGTCTGATTTAGGTGTTAATATATCTGATTGAAGTTTCTTCACATAAACCTCAGAACCCCAAATTTTCAGAAAAGACAAACTGGAGTCTTACCAATCCACATCTCATATGATGTCTTAACTACAGACTTTGAAGGTACCCTATTTAAAGTGAAAGCTGCGGTTTCTAGAGCATAACCCCAAAATGATAATGGTAGGTCCGACTGGCTCATCATTGATCGGACCATGTCCAACAAGGTTCGATTACATCGCCCGGATACACCGTTTCTTTGAGGTGTTCCAGGTGGCGTAAGTTGTGGAACAATTCCGCAACTCTTTAGATGACTGCTAAACTCATGGCTCAAATACTCACCTCCACGATCAGATCGCAAGGTCTTGATTTTCTTGCCATGTTGATTTTCTACTTCACTCTGAAATTCTTTGAACTTTTCAAAAGTTTCAGACTTGTGCTTCATTAAATAGACATAACAATATCTACTTAAATCATCAGTGAACGTTATGAAGTATTGGTATCCACCTCTAGCTGTCGTACTAATTGGTCCGCACATCAGTATTTATGAGTTCCAGTAAGACTGAGGCTCTCTCAGGAAAACCTGAGAAAGGCATCTTGGTCATATTGCTTAGCAAACAAGCTTTACATGTCTCGTAGGATTCAAAATCAAACGAAGTTAAAAGTCCATCGTTATGGAGCTTCTTCATGCGCTTTTCACTGATGTGACCCAAACAACAATGCCATATGTAGGTAGGACTTAAATCATTAGGTCGAGACCTTTTAGCACTTATGTTACAGATAGGTGAATCATCAAGATTTAAAACAAATAAGCCATTCACAATGGATGCGCAAGCCACAAACATATTATCCTTAGTGATCACACAAACATTGTTTTCACTCGCAAATGAATAACCATCCTTCATCAAACATGAAGGGGATAGAATGTTTCGACTCAAACTAGGAACAAAATAACGATTATTCAACTCCATAATAAATCCTGACGGGAGGTGGAGTTGCATCGTCCCGACAGTCAACGTAACAACTCTTGCATTATTGCCCACGCGGAAATCAACTTCTCCTCTTTCAACGCTTCTACTTCTTATCATTCCCTGTGTCGAAATGCAAATGTGAGCAATCGATCCGGTATCAAATACCCAAGAAATAATGATAGTATCAGCGAGGAAAATATGATCTGTAACATAAACATGAAGTGTACTTGAAGTGGAAGTACCCTTACTTCCCTTGTTTTTCAAAGAAGCTAGGTACAACTTGCAGTTTCTTTTCCAATGACCAATTTCCTTACAATGAAAACATTCAACATTGGAAGCTGGACTAGCCTTGGGCGTCTGGTTTGGCATGTTGATCTTATCCTTGGCCTTGCCTTTCTTCTTCCAAGAATTGCCCTTCCATTTAAAGGTCGGCTTGTTTTGGATCGCCATCACATGACTGCTGCCAGCACATTTCTTGATGTCACTCTCTGCTGTCTTTAGCATACCACACAGTTCATTCAAGCCCTTCTCCGCCCCATGCACATGGTAGTTCGAGATGAAGTTCCCATAGCTAGGTGGAAGAGACGTGAGAATGAAATCAGTGGACAACTCCTTGCCCAGTGGGAAGCCTAACTTCTCCAACCTTTGAACGTAACCAACCATTTTGATTACATGTGGTCCTACTGGCGCGCCTTCTGCCAATTTGCACTCCACAAAGGCTTTAGAGACATTGAACCTTTCAGTCCTAGCCTGTGTGGCGAACATATCATTGAGTGCCACGACCATATCTTGCACATGGACTGACTCAAACTGCATTTGCAAGTCAGGTTCCATACACGTAAGCATAAGGCAGCCCACTTCAAGATCGACATCCCATGCATTCTTGTAAGCGTTTTTTTCAGTGAGTGTTGCATTTTCATTAGGCTCCTCGGGTAAAGGGGTGTCTAGAACCTCTTCCTTTTTCTCAGCCTTGAGAATAATTCTAAGGTTACGGATCCAATCTGTATAGTTCGTTCCATTCAACTTGTCCTTCTCAAGGATCGTACGCAAAGAAAATTCCTTACTAGGTGCCATCTACAACAAAATAATAAATGCAAAATACTAAGACAAAATATCCATGACTGAGTAAAATAAAAGAATTTACTCCCACTAAAATCAATATCCCCACAATGATACTTAGTGATTCAGAATCCACAACTAACAAGTCTACTAGTGAGCTTTTGCATCACCGCTAGTAAACAAGGTAGATCGGTAAGCAACTCTTTGCTGATCATATCACATATGACTCCTGTTGTTGGGTGACATCTCTATGTCTAGGCTCCCAACCTTTATGCGCCAATGTCCTTAACCATTAAGATGACTTTGATAAGCAAACCAACACTTATGCATGTAAGTATCCGATACAAACCCGTCTAGTCAAGGAAAACTAGTGGCACCCTAATTTCATAGAACCACCACTAATTGTATGAGACATGGGACAGTTGCAAGTGTTGGGCGGGCATGTTAACTTAAAATTCTAAAGGGATCATTCTACTCGTAACATCACACGCAAAAAAATAATATTGTCGCATGTAAAAGTAGAACGGTAAGAACGACATTCACACAGTTGTAACACGGTATGGCCTATTGTCACATGGTGATCTCCATCTCCATTGACCTGTACATCATGTTGATCTCCATCTCCATGATCTGTGTGTGCCATCCTCCATGTGATGAGTCCTCCAAGAACTATCTAACGCGTGCTAGTAATGAAAGTTACACAATCGCGTATTAGATCATTACAAATTGGTACGCAGACCATTACATTAATTTTGACAATACATGTGGCTCCAACCATATTGCCGTACGCGTGACACGCAGGTCACGAAAAAAATTACACACATGCATCACATACACATATAGGCCATACCGATCACAAAACCTAGAAAACAGATTATCTCAATTCCGACGACCAAACTTAAAATGCACGAAAACCCGTCTTGCAAGCCGAATTTAGCAAAACTAATTTCGTCGAGACCAGCATTGCTGGTTTATCTCATGTGTAAAATTTTCTGTAGAACAATTTTCGTATAGAAAACATCTTCATCCGAGTTAACCACGAAAAGTTATGACTGTTTTACCGAACAACAAGTTTTCTGGTTTTCCTGGGCTGGTAGCAGATCCAATCTGCCGCCGCCATGCATCCCATGCGCCTGGCACTTGACCTAGCTTCGATTCGACCAATCCAATTGATCTTCTCGTTGTGATTGGGTTTACGTGTGTCACTTAACTCCGATGGAGGAATTCCGACCGGTTGGAGTAATTCGTTACATGACCATCACGTCAAGAACACGAAGCCAATCAAAATTTTGATCTACATCTGCATATCTCCATATGCACACATCCCGAATCTAAAACTTAGCATCTACGGCTCTGGTACCACTGAAGGGATATGGGGTGGCTACGCTAGCGCAAAACAAAATTTTCCCCGCAAAACAGGAACTGCTGCTGTCAGACATCACGGGATTACCACTAGACTCGCAGATGCAACGGAACCGTCTCGATGTAGACGAACGCATCGAGGGTAGCAGGCAGTGCAGTTGCTCACGTCCTTCTTGACTTGCACGTGTGGCTCGCCCGATCCAAGTGATCCAGATGCAGCACCTCCAAGGTATCCACACGTACGGAGGAGGAAGCGACGCACACCGGACTGCTAGATCCGCGAGTGCGACGAGGAGAGAGCGTTGGCGGCACGGCTGCTACTTGAAAAAGTCATGGCTTTTCAGGAGGGGTGTGGTCCATATTTATTGGGAGGAAAACCACCCACACCATCGTCCATTAGCAATACGAGACTAATAGATGGTGTACCCCTTCCAACGCTAATGGGCTTTACAACATTTGTGGCCCATTAGTACTTTTACACCATAATGGATCAAATCCATCTGAGCCCACTAGTGGATCAAATCCAGTTGGCTCTAGAGCATATTTCCAACAGGTACTAGATCAAAGGGGAGGTTGAACCGGGCCGAAAACGGGTTAGGCCGGTCGGCATGGGCCGGTCGGCCCAGGCCCTTTTTGGCCTAGTTCTGCTCCATTTTTCGCGTGCGAGCTCCTCGTGTAATTGCTGAAGATAGGAAGTCAACCTATCGCACAGCCCATAAGGCCCATCAACCGTCGTCTTCCTTCAACCACCGCCGCTTCCTCCTCCCACCACCACCCCAGCTGGCGGCTCCCCGCCGCCAGGCCGCCCGCCCGCGACCCACCGCCACCCGTGACCCCGCCCTTCCTAACCCGGTGCATGTCGTCACCCCAAGCTGCCGGTCACCCGGTCCACCGCCGGTCCGACCCCGCCCGGCCGGTGGCGCTACCGTACCGCCTCGCCTCCACCGCCAACCGAGTCGCCGCCGGTCCTCCGGTCCCCCCCAACCTCCTCTTTTCTATGGTCCGGGGACCATTGGAGCCCCCTCCCCCCTCGACCCCGAACCCCGAAACTCTAACCCTAAACCGCCACCGTCCGCCCCAGCCCACCTCCCACCCCTCCGGCGAGGACCTTCCCGGCGGCGGCGACTTCTCCAGAGCCCGCAAAGACAGAGAGGAGGGAAGAAGAAGGTGGTGATCGTGCGGTCAACAATGGTTGCACGAATCTCAAACAGTGGAAGTTTGTGCACCTTATTACCTTCTGGAATATATGTAGGATTTGCCGTCGGCATGGCCGGTCGGCCCAGGCCCTTTTTGGCCCAGTTCGGCCCCATTTTTCGCGTGCGAGCTCCTTGTGTAATTGCTGATTAACTCCCTTCTGCATGTGGGTCCTTGATGTCAGTTTCTCTGCAGTTTGGATAGGGCTCCTTGTCGTGCAAGCTTCAACATTCTCTGTCTAGGTCCTCGGAGCTTTCTGTCTTCATGGTTCAGGTCCTTGGGCCTCTTGGAGTCATGTTCACTTCATCTTGTGATGCCCCAGCTTTTAATTGGCATCATTAGTGCTAATGACCGAATCAACCGAGTCAAACACAGTTGACATTGGTCAAACCTTGGTCAATCTGGGTCATCACCTCGAAAACTGAGTCAACAATCCTTAATGACCCTCTTGATCAAGTCAACATCCACTTGTGGTCAACCCTAGGTCAAAACCACGGTCAAACCCCTCCGTCTTTGAACTTTCTCCAGAACTTTTGGCGTGTTCTCCAAATTCTACTTAAATACTTCAAAATCGGCCAATAAAAAAGTTGTTTGTCGTTTCGAGGGACACAACTTTCCTAATTGGCGGCACTTCAAATTTTGAAGTATTTGAGCTCAAAAAACTCAGTCAAAAGCCATTTGAATTTTGTTTTGAACCATGGAAAATCCTGAACTTTGTCACGTGTTCCAAGACAAACATTTCACCAAAACATTTGTCGGCCTTTGCAAATATTGTAGAGGGATGTCTCCTCTACAACGTCCGTATCTAGCGTTTTTGTCGCGCAGTTCAAAAATCTGTAGTTGCCCGCAGTCAAAGCAGCATTGGCGGACTGGAAAAATTGGTCAAAGCTCTGCTTGCGTTCCCGCGCACGCGCATGCCCCGCCTCGCCTGCCTCGGTGCCTGAGCCGACCCATCCAACAAGACCTCGGAGCGCATGTGGACAGCCTTGTCCGGGTCCCTACACCCTTTTGCACCCTCCCTCCTCGGAACGCGCGCGCCGGTCCCTACGACACTGTCCTCTCCGCTGCAACGTGGCGCGACGGTGCACCCATCCACCGGACCTCCCACCACGCGGTTCCTTGGAGTCGGTACCACCCACGTCACCTATTTAAGCGAAGGGAAGCTCCTCGCGCGAGCTGTTGCACAGTCGCCGCTTAGACCCTGTCGCCGTCACTGCCATTGAGGCCACTGCCGTGGAGCCGCCTCCCCCAGCCATCTCCGCCACCAATCAATGCCTCTAGCAGCTGCCCTAGAACCTACTGGTGCCGACCGCGCTGCCCCTTTCCTTGCCCCGGCCGAGAGCTTGCCGGAGCAGGAGCTCCAGCGACCGCCGCCGCATACCACTGCCGAGCCCCATCACCGGCAGCCCCTATACCCCAACCAAGCACGCAAACCGATCTCTGGTGAGTCCCACACCCTATCCCTCGACTTCCCCACCCTGGAACGCTGGCGAGTAGCTAGAATTTTGGCCGAAGTCGCCGCCCTCCATGGACAAGGGCCGCATTGCAAGGTCCTGAGTCATTCTGGGTGCTTTGTGCGAACTGAGGGTATATCTGTGAGAAGCAAAAGGTTCCAGGGACTTGTCTGCGAAAGAAATTCTTAAATAGTAAATGCTTTGTGCAGGATCAAAGAAAATCCGTAGAACATCATACAAAATTCAGAAAAATGCAAACTCAATTTTGTGGGATTCCCTGTAAAGAACACTACAAAACTAGATCTGTTGTCACTAGAAAATTAAGAAAAATGCAAACTCAATATTGTAAAGCATGCCCATACTTTGTCTTGATAATTTTTGCATGAAAAATACAAAACTAATACAACTAGATCTGTTGTATCTCCTAATCCACAAGTGATCTATAGCTGAATTTTGGATATGTTGTGTGCTATGTCACGCCTAGCTCTTGTACCCAACATTGCACAATGTTACTTAGTAAATCATTTTATATGATTTATTCGGTATTTGTGTTGAATTTGTATAAATGATTTTTGTAGCTAAAAATAAATATATTTTTGTGCTCAACTTGTGGACATAGCATTTCTATGCATAAATCCATCTCTGGTGAATTAATCAAAATTTTATACTTATCATAAATATTTATTCTTTAAATATGCCTAATTTTATTTGTAAATACATAAGTCAAGATTTATAGTAGCTCTAGGAGTATATGTTGCATGCCTAGCTTAGTTTTGAACCAGAGGCCATGTGTGAGAAAGTAGGTATCATTTTGATGCTTATTTATTTTCATATGTGTTTATCATATTTTGGTAGCTAGCTTTTGTTATTTTTGGTATAATTAATTTCATAGCTCTTTTAAATGTGCATGTTTGTGCAGTGGCTTTGTATAGGTTTGTAGTTCTTCATAAAATACTCCACTAAATTTTATTAATTTATTTTATGAATAAAAGCAATGGAGGTCATTAAAGCTTAATAGAAAAGTGAATTTGAAAATCACCAACCACACCCCTAATGACCCTATGTGTGTGATGTAAATCTTTTTAAAAAAGGGCTTAAGACCAACCCCTTGCTGTTTGTGAAAAATAAATTAATTTATTTATGTAAATATGTACATAATAACTATCAAAAAGAATAATTAATAAAGAACCATATTGTTCCTTTTTGGTAGAGTATGCTGAATGTATTCTGATCTATGTGAATGTGGTCAACCATGCACCCCATGGTTGTCATTTGTTGTTTATAATTAATTAATTTAAAAGCCGTCAATTAAATCGTGCATTTGCATCCTCATGTAGATCTTCCCGACGGTAGATATACGCTCGTGATATCGCTTAATGATGGAACTTGGTGAAGTTTACTGCTTGAATTAACTGTATTGTGCAATCCTTGATTGAATTAGTTGGCACATTTAGAAATGTTAATCAACTAGAATTTGTACTAAAATATTGAAAGTAAAGACATACTCTTTGTTGCTTTTTAGCAAAAGAACTCCACCCGACAGTTGTTGATGGTGTATTTTGGTACACCAAATATGTTCATTACACTTTGGTTTGAATTTGATTATGGAACTAACCCGCCACTAGGAAGCCTAATCATATAACAAGTTCATCTTCGTGTGTGCATTTGTAAGTGTTATGTTTATGTAGGAAAACATGGACATAAAGGACGGAATCACATCAAGTTCAAAGGAGTAATTAAGGAGTCTTGTTCATGTTTATAATCTTGATGAAATCACTTCCAATGGTGGCAAGGACCGAAGTGTTACAAAGGAACCTTCTCGAGGATTGAAGCATAAAAGACCGGACTTCATGCAAGGAGAACCTCCATCTTGGACGCAAGGATGACATCGTCAAAATAGTGCAAGTGGAGGGGGCAAAGTGCATAAATACATGAGGATCCATGGGAGCGAAGGGGCAACTGAACCAGGCCGAGATGGGTCTGGGCCGTTGTGACAACCCACCCAGGAAAATATCGTACTATCGCCTAAACCAATCCACTTTGGTCATTAAGCGATAATAAAGTATCATCCCGTCGTTAGTTGCCGGGTTAACGCCCGGTAAATCACTTGAATAGCAACAAGGATCGAATATATGCATTAAAACTCACTCGAAGGTGAGTCCAGAGATACAACATCATTAATATCCAAATGCGTACCCCGAAGGGTTTAATTATTACAAACCAAAGTTTTTTCCATAACGAAATAGTTCAGAGTTTTGAAACAGCGGAATTAAAACTAACGGAAGCGGAAACACCACGGGAGGCCATCCATGATGCCTTCAGTTGTCGTCCTCCACCCACTCCAGCTCCTAGCCGGGCAGGATCTCTCCGGGCCACACATCACCGAAAGCATTACCTGGATCAACACATTATAGCAAGGCTAAGTACACTAATACTCAGCAAGACTTACCCGTTGGTGATATCTACTTCACCACTTCTAGACATGAAAGGCTTTTTGGCTACTGGGTTGCCCTTGCTGAAAAGTAACAAAGAGTAGGTCCTTACTTTCAAGATTTTAGCACAAGTTCTAGTGGGTTTAATCTTTACTACATTAGCCAAGTAGTACAAACAAAGTTGTACAATACAATTAATCAAGCATAATATTCATCGACTTCCATCATTAGGGTTCTCATGGCTAGTGGAGTAAGTAGTCTTAGATAACGGTGAGAGGCCAAAAATCGATTGATTCAAACCTTGCAAGGTAGACCAAACACACGGTAGGCTGCCCCCGCAAGGACAACTTTCCCAGGCCATTTCCAAAAATCCTCGGGATGGGATCGAATCTTACAATCTTTGGTGCAGGCTATCCGACATACCCCGCGAGGCACCCGGAGTCACCGTACACCACCGGTAGCTAGCCGTGGGACGAATCCCAAGAGTAGTAATAGTGGGATCCCTTGCCGCCTCATTAAGGTACTAGGCTTACCGGTCCCATTCCCGACAAGTGTTTAGTACGTTCAAACACTTAACCCACAATAGCCATTTGACCGGAGCCCAAATCCCATGCTCTTACCACTTGAACAATCCAATTAAGGATATATTGTGATTCCTATCTAGGAACCTATTCTCGCGAGTGAGGTCATCACCCGACTTGTAACGGTCCTATAGCTTAGCAGCTATCGACCTATCATACTAGTAAGGACATAGGTACCTAGGGATCATGCATCTAGGGTTCCATTCAACTCCTGAACTTAAATGCACAAGCATCCATAGATAATTGAATAAAGAATTTGAAAACTAGGTTAGATGCACCGGAGCTTGCCTTCGTCAGCTAGGTTAGCCTGGGCACCCTCGGTGTCGTCGAGTACCTCCACGTACTGCAGCGAAGCTTCCGCTCCTCCTTCCTCGGTTTCCGGGACAAGCGAGTAATCACCGTCCGGAAGATCTACACGGAATGCAATGCAAGGTTCAGGTGATGTAATAGGTTGTTATCTTGTCCAACTCTTGTTGGTCATATTCACCTTAACAAGTATCTAGATAGCACATCTCTTTTAGGAAGGTTATTGGTTATACATGATTCATTCTTTTATTGCACATTTGAATAAATGTTTCTTTTGTACTTGACATTTCATGTAGAGGTTTATTCCTTTTCCTCTCACTAGCAAGGGTATGAATAATATTTTTATTTATGATTTAACTTCTTATCAGTAAGGATATTTAATTAACTTTTAATTAAATTAAGGAACACTTTCCAAAAGGGAAAAAAATTAAAAAGGGGCTTTTCTTTATTTAATTTCCCTTTAATCTTTTAAAGGGCTTTAAAGAATTTTATTAAGCAATAAAATACCAAAAATTTAAAAAAGTGTTTCTTAAGTATATTAGCACCTATAATGGCCCACTGGACCCACATGTGATGCTTGGAAGCTAGGAAATTAAAGGCTATAGAAAAAATAACAAAGACTAGCTAGTGATTCAAATTAAATGCATACAAAAATAAATAAGCATCAAAATGATCCAAACTTTCTCATGCATGCTCTATGGTCCTAAACAAGCCTAAAGAACCAGCATGTACACCTAAAAGCTCTACTAAACTTGCTTCATTAATTTACAATGGAAAACATGTACAAATTAAGAATAAACATTTCTTTTACACCAAAAATCATGATTAATTCACAAGAGGTGTGTTTTGACATAACATGACAGCATGCACAAGTTGGGCACAAAAACATAAATATATTTAGCTACAAAAATCATCTAGGCAGTTTTTGCAGAAAAGAGAAACAATTTATCTAGCAAGATTTACTTCATAACTTTGTGCAATTTTTGGCACAAGAGCTAGCCCTGGCTGGGCATACAATATATCCAAAATATAGATACAGAGGAGCTATAGTTTTTGAGTTATAACAGATCTAGGTATTTCACAATCCTTTTCTTCATATCAAAACTATTTTGAATCAAGCCATGTGAGAATAACAAAAGATGTGGGATTTCTCTCGCTGAATCCAACAAAATTGGTTTGGCATTTTTCTGAATTTTCTACGATTTTCTAGTGATTTTCTAGTTCACTGGACTGACTAGCAAGAAAATATAGATATGTTTCATTGCAGATAGGTCCTGAAATTTGCACCCAACACCCTGATAAGATCTTCAGTCCCGCAATTGGGTCCCTGGCCGGGGAGGGCGGCGCGGCTCCGGCCAAATCCGGCGAGCCGGCGACGCTCCCGGCCGGCAAGCGGTGGGGGTCGACGGTATGCTCACCTAGGGGTTAGGGGTGACCGGAGTTAGGGTGGAGAAGCTACCAGCGAGGGGGATCGACGGCGGCCGGCGGCGGTGGCCGCGACGGCTCGGGGAAAACGGCTAGGAGGGCGTTGTGCTGGGCAACAAGCGAACTTGGGAGGTTCACGGGTGTCTAGTGAAGCTACTGGAGAAGTTGGCCGGCGGCGAGAGCGAGCGGGCGCACGAGCTCAAGGCGGCGGCAACAATGGCGGGCGGAGGGGCTCGGGATGGCGCGGCGCGGGGGAGGAGGAGCGGCTTTTATAGGCCGGCTCACCCTTGGTGACGACGGGTGACGGCGGGGAGATGCTCCCGCCGTGCTACGGCGGCTCGGGCGGCGCGCGTACGGCGGCGACACCGCCGACGGACCGGCGGTCCGTGGCGCGCGCTCGCGCGCGTGCGCGCGGCGTGATGGCGCGGACTCGAGGCGCCTCGGGGCCGGGGGCGCGTCGGGGTGCGTGTGGCTCGGGCGGCGCACGCCTCGGGCGGGGGCGGCGTCGGGAGGCGCGGGTGCGGACGTGGGGCCGGTGGCGCGCGGTCGGCGACGCGTGGCGCACGGGCGCGCACGACGTCGCGGCGCGTTGGCGCTCTGCCCTTGCCCTATTTGCTGGAGCCTTGTTTGACTCAACTTTTCTCCAAAATTTTGAATAAAACTTGACCAAGTGGTGGACATGAAATTTGTAGATCTCGCTACCCTCTACAATTTCTAAAAAGACTATATAGGGTTTTTCTTCACGGATTTTGCAATATACCAATGCCAACTTTGAATGTCAGCCTGTCTTTTTGAACAATGAATCGTGTCTTGCAACCAATTTTTCAAGCTTTTCCACTCCAAATTTGAAATGCCAATCTACATGAAAGTTGTGTCCCTCAACAAGATGGACAACTTTCATAAAGGTAGAATTTTAAGTGTTTAGGTGAATTTTGGAGAACGCGGCAAAAGTTCCGGCAGACATCCATGGACACTAGGGTGGCAAAGGGGTTTGACCAAGTCTTTGACCATGGGTTGGCCCCACAAGTGTGTCTACTATTCAAAGGGGGGTCACTAGGGTAGGTTAGTGAGTTTTTCGAGGTGAGGGCCTAGGTTGACTGTGATTTGACCACTGTTGACTACTTTGACCAGCTGTTAGAGTTAATTAAAAACCTGGGGCGTCACAGCCTACCCCCCATAAATGGAATCTCGTCCCGAGATTCGATTTGATAACGAAAGGAGGGGGGAGAACTCACGGTTTCGAGATCGTAGGAAGCCCGGATACTTTGTATTAAGATAGTCTTCCGTCTCCCACGTTGCTTCTTCTTCCCTGTGATGACTCCATTGGATCTTGTACATCCGTACGGTCTGTCTTCGGGTCTTTCGCTCTTTTTGGTCTAGTACTTTCAATGGGTGCTCGATGAGCGAGAAATCCGGCTCAATCCAAGCATTGGATTCTGTGATGATCTCATTCTCCGGCACAAGCATTCCCTTCTTCAAGTGAGTTACATGGAACACATTGTGGACTGCGGAAAACCGTTCCAGCAACTGGATACGATAAGCCACTGGCCCACATACTTCTATAACTTCATAGGGTCCGATGTAGCGCGGAGCTAACTTTACCTTGACTCCGAACCTTTGCACACCTTTGGTGGGGATACCTTCAAATATACGTAATCTCCCACTTCAAAGTGTCGAGGTGCGGTTCCCTTGTCATGGTAACTCTTTTGCCTCATCTGTGCCATCTTCAAATTCTCTCTTATCACTTGCACTCTTTCTTCGGCATCTTTAACTAAGTCCGGACCAAAGAGTGTTCTCTCTCCGGCCTCTGACCAATTCAGCGGAGTGCAGCATCTACGTCCGTAAAGAGCATCGAACGGTGCCATCTTCAAATTGGCTTGATAGCTATTGTTGTAGGAGAATTCTGCCAAAGACAAACACTTGTCCCAACTCTTGTCAAAGTGCAAGATGCTTGCTCTCAACATATCCTCCAAAATCTGATTTATTCGTTTCGTCTGACCATCGGTCTGCGGATGATAACTGGAACTGCGGATTAGCTTGGTTCCCAAACACTAATGCAATTGCTCCCAAAAACGGGCTACAAACTGAGTTACTCTGTCAAAGATTATAGTCTTCGGAATTCCATGCAAACGAACTATATGGTCCATGTACAGCTCTGCATATTGCTGTACTGAATAAGTGGTATGCACGGCAATGAAGTGAGCGGTCTTGGTGAGTCGGTCTACGATTACCCAATTAGAATCTTTCTTTCTAGCCGTTAGGGGTAAACCCACAATGAAATCCATACTAATATCATCCAACTTCCACATGGGTACCGACAGGGGATGGAGTACACCGGCCGATTTCAAATGGCTTGCTTTCATCCGGTGGCAAGTATCGCACTCGGCTACGTACTTGGCTATATCAACCTTCATATTGGACCACCAGAAGTTTTAGATCTTGGTACATCTTGGTACTGCCGGGATGAATAGAAAATTTGGACTTGTGAGCCTCATCTAGAAAGATCTTCTTGCTTTCCGAGTCAACGGGGACCACAAGACGCTTCCCGAACCAGACCACATCTTGGTGATCTTTCTGGAAACAATTATACTTAGGATCATCCTCTGCTAGTTTCTGTTTGATGATTTGTATATCTTCATCATTGTGTTGAGCAGTGGCAATCCTATCATAAAGATCGGACTCTGCCGTTAAGGCATAAAGACTTCCTGAGGTACCACTTCTAAGTTGAGCCTTCTCATTTCTTCACATAATGGTTCACTAACTGGCTCCAACTCTAGGTGGTTGCAGTGATCTTTGCAGCTAAGAGCATCTGCAACAACGTTTGCCTTGCTGGGGTGATAGTGCACTTCTAGATCATAATCCTTAATTAACTCAAGCCATCTTCTTTGCCTCATATTCAACTCTGACTGAGTGAAGATGTATTTGAGACTTTTGTGATCAGTGAAGATGTTGCAACGATTACCCATTAGGTAATGCCTCCATATCTTGAGAGCGTGGACAACAGCAGCTGACTCAAGATCGTGGGTAGGATAATTGAGCTCATGAGGTCAAAGTGCTCGAGAAGCATAGGCAATGACTCGACCTTCTTGCATGAGGACACAGCCGAGACCCGTGCCTGATGCGTCACAGAAGACTTCAAACGGTTTGGAATTATCCGGTTGCACTAGCACTGGGGCTGAGGTTAGATGTTGCCTCAAGGTGTGGAAGGATTTCTCACATGCTTCGCTCCACACGAACTTCACTCCTTTCTTGAGTAGCTCAGTCATAGGTTTTGCGGTTCTAGAGAAGTCAGGAATGAATCGAAGGTAGTATCCTGCCAATCCTAGTAAGCTGCGGATTTGGTGTACGGACTTGGGTGGTTTCCAATCCGTCACCTCTTGAACTTTGCTAGGATCTACGGAGATACCATCATGGGAAATGGTGTGCCCTAAGAATTTCACACTCTTCAACCAGAATTCACATTTGGAGAACTTAGCATAAAGCTTATGATCTTGCAAACATTGAAGGACAACTCGGAGGTGTTTGGCGTGTTCTTTATCGCTTTTGGAGTAGATGAGAATATCATCGATAAAGACCACGACAAATTTGTCGAGTTCCGTCATGAACACGGAGTTCATGAGGTACATGAAGTAGGCTGGGGCATTCGTGAGACCAAAGGACATTACCAAGAACTTGTAAAGACCATAACGAGTGGAGAAAGCAGTTTTAGGAATGTCGCAAGGTCGAATTTTGATTTGATGATAACCAGAATGAAGGTCAATCTTAGAGAAGACTTTGGCTCCAGCCAATTGATCAAAAAGAGCATCGATTCGGGAAAGAGGGTATTTGTTCTTGATGGTGACTGCATTGAGCGGTCGGTAATCCACACACATTCTCAAGCTACCATCTTTCTTTTCGACGAAAAGAGTGGGACAACCCTAAGGAGAAGAGCTTGGGCGAATATAACCCTTATCTAACAATTCTTGGGGTTGAGTTTTCAGCTCAGCTAATTCTTTGGGTGGCATACGATACGGTCTTTTGGAAATGGGTGCGGTACCCGGTTGGAGTTCGATCACAAACTCGACATCCCTGTCTGGTGGCATGCCAGACAACTCATCAGGAAAGACATCCGGATACTCACACACTACTGGAATTTCATCAAGAGGGGAGATAATGGTCACATAGGCACAAGAATTAGTATCGTCCTTGAAAGGTAGGTACAAGGTAGTGTGCCCGACCGTAGAAGAATTGACCTCTACGACCCTATCTGATATATCTAAAATTACCTTATGTTGGTTCATCCATTCCATACCCAAGATAACATCCATGCTTCCTAATTTGATGGTTATGAGATTAGATCGAATAACCTTACTTCCTAGCCTTAAAGGAACTCCAAAGGTTACTAGGTGAGAAGTGATGTTTCCACCTGGTGTGGTAATTTTATAAGCCGATTTGGTTTGCATTCCTTTTAGACCCAATTTGTATAGTAGATTCTCACTTATGAAACTGTGGGTGGCTCCTGAATCAAACAAAATCTTAACAGGAGTGTTGTTGATAGAGAATGTACCCGTGAGCACTGAAGCTCCCTCTGGGATATCGCTCATGGCGGTAAAGTTTAGCTTGCCTTGGCGTACTTGCACCATAGGCTTCTTGGCTGGGGTGGCAGGCTTGTTTCCTACACCTTGATTCAGCGGGTTGGGCTTGATCTGCCTGGGCTTGGGACACTCGCTCATGTAATGCCCTGGCTGACCACAATTGTAGCAACGATGATCACAAACATTGCGAGGAGGTGCATTAGGCTTTGGAGCCTGCTGCTGAGCATTGCGAAACTAGAAGTTTGAAGGATCGGATCGCGACTAGAGAGGGGGGGAGTGAATAGGAGCTGTAAAAATTCTTCTCAAAGAACCCGACCTATACCCTAGACAAATCCCTGTCACACACGAGCGATGGATCAAATCACACACCAATCGCCAAGACAACAAGGTTATGGATCAACCTCAAGTCTTAGGAACGATTTCTTGAAGCACACGCGGAAGCACGAAAGAAAGGAGGGAGGAATCGAACCAAGGAACAAAGCTGCCAGGCTCTGGCGGACTGTCCAGCTAGGTGGGGCGGACTGTTCGCAAAGCCCACACGGACAGTCCGGCCAGGTGCCGCGGTTAGTTCGCAAGGACCACGCGGACCGTTCGGCCAGAAGCTACGGACTGTCCGTTAAAGCCAACAGAACCACCAGAACCGACCCGAGAAAAACGGACCGTCTGCGAAGACCAGGCGGACCGTCTGCGCGGGTTCCGGACCGTCTGCTACCGAAGCTCGGATCGTCCGCAAACCGGCTGCAACAAAAACCTAAAACAAAACCGGATCAAACCGAAACAAAACAAGAACACGAAGAACACCACAACGAACTGGGGTTGACCTCGCGGACCGTTCGCGGAGAAGGGGCGGACTGTCCGCCAGGTTAAACAGAGCAGAAAACTCCCGAGCTCGCGAAGTCAACCCCACCAACTCATCACCGAAAATCCCAAACGGTTCAAGTTCTTGAGACAAGATTTGGGGGAGATGTTAGGCACCCCTAGGTGAGATTATACCCCAAAAATCTCGTCTCCAAACCCACCAAATCACCGGGAATGGCGGATCACACGAGCACAAGTTCTACTCTCGAGTTCATCCAAAGAATCACGAATCTAGGACGATTTGAGGAGTTTGGGGTCAAGGAATCACTAGGAAAAGAGGCACAAGGCACTCAAGGATGAATCCCCCAAACAAGTCCAAGTCAAAACCATCTAGAAAATGAGAATCAAGACGAGCACGAAAATAGCACAAAAATGACTCCGAAAAACATCACGGGAACCACAACGCCGAATCTTCTATACAAACCAGGAAAGATTCACAAGGTCTAGCATGCCTCCCCAGCATGCATCCCTCTCAACAAATCTCTCATGAAGCTCTCGTGCTAGCCTAGAGAAAAAAGGAAGAAAATAGTCCAGGAAAAAAGAGAAATGGAAGGGGGGAATGAAACCCTAAGTCGCGGAGAGAGAGAGCCATCCACACACACTCATGGCTTATATATCGGGTCCCGCCGGTGTGGGAAATGACTCGACTACCCCTAACTCAACTACTGGGGATGCAACCCACGCAGGGGCATTTATGTAATGTTTGTGGGTCTTGCCATCGGACGGCCACGCCTTCGCCACACCCCGCGTCCTCCCGACGCAAGCCATGCGATCCCGCCGTGTGTCCTCCGCTTCGAAGCTTCCCGACGTGCCCGGATCCCGTCTCCGTCATGTTGGGCCTTCGGACTTGGTTTCGAGGCCCAAACCAAGAAACCGTTCTCCGATGGTTTTGTGGGAAAACCACCAAACCCCGCGTGCTCGGCCCGGTCTCCCGCCAAGCCTCTTGACTCGACCACCACCGTGCACCGGCTCGATCGTCCATGACTTCATCTTGCTCGTCTCGCCACCATGTGGCCCGCACCTAGTCCCGCCGTCCACCGGGTCCCTCGAACCGAGCTTACTTGTCTCTCCATCTCCCGGAGGCCCCTCAAGGCTGAAGACCTTTCGCGCCCGTTCTTCACCTGCAACGACACGAACTAGGCCGCAGCCTACACCTGCGCACTGAGCCAAGAGTCAGTCAAACACCCGTTGTCAATCACTCATCACTGAGGAGCGGTCATCCACCGACCACCGGGACGCTCCCGGTCCTCAATCTCCCCCTTGATGAGTGCATTGACAACACACAACGTGAAATGAAATTCAGAGAAAGAAAGTAAGAAGAAAGAAAAACAAAGAAGCTCAACTCATGACCAAAACCAAGGAAAGGCAAAGAAAGGTCACAAGCCGAGCAAAGCACAAACTCCACACTGAAAACAGCAAGAAAGCTCTCCCTGAACATGTGGATGCAAACTTCCAAATTTTAGCTCACCTCTTCTGAATTTGCATTAAGCTCACCTCTTCTCCCCCTTGTTTACAATGTATGAATCAAGGTGAAAATGCAGGAATGTAAAACAAAGCATATAAACATCTACATGAGCTTCTCAAATAGGCCAAATCTAGTGTCAAAGGCTAGAAATGAGACAAAGAGCACATATATGGATCATAACATAGTCAAAGCATTGCCACAAGTAATATATGAAAATATAGGCATGTGACAAAGCAAATTTTCAGATTTAAGCAGTTTTATCAAAAGATGGCTCACTTCAAATGTAAAGGCATATCCATGTCATATTCTAGCCAAAAACATGCATATCATCCAGAGATCATACAAGGATATCCAATTCTCAACAAAGGATCATTGCAAACACCCATAAAGCAAAGCATGTCATGTTAAAGCTCATGAGCCATGTGTTCACTTCGGGGAGACTTCTCCACTGGTGAACATCATGCAACATGTTTTGCACCCATGTGTGAAAGATAAAACATTTTAAGCATAAACATTATGGATGAAGTATTTTTCAAGCATACACACTTATTTTCAAGATTAATTCATTTCATGGTACATGAAGTGCCTTTGCGGCAAAAAGAAGCTTATGCTCCTCCATGAATGCAACATAGGCTAAACATTCACAATGATATTCGGCCTTTGGCCCAAATGCAAGAAAAAGACATCCAAGCACAATCTAAGCATAGAAAGCACAATTAGACCAAAACATGACATGGATACACTACTACACATTAGTGGAGCACATTTCATCAAATTTAGTCAAGAGTAGCATTTGATTCAAAAAGGGCTATCTCACAACACATATATCTCAAATATTCCAAGAGCATAGCCTCACATAGACATTTCTCCACACATATGACCAATATCTCACAAGTAGCCAAAGAAACTCAAATAAGGCATAGGAAAGAAGCTCATCATCCTAAAATGCAATATGATACAAATGCAACATGATATATGACAAGATGGCTATCCTACCATGGTTTATACATCAAGCAGAGCATGTATATACATCAAAGTAAACATGGTATGATACATATGGTACAAAAATAAATCCCCCAAGAATCAACTAGAAAGGGCAACAAACCCCAAGTTCCCCCGCAAGAGCACAAATGTAGTTGGTCGAGAGGCTTTAAAGATGTCTGCAAGCTGGTCTTGGGTAGGGACATGACTCAACGCAATGGTCCCTTTTTCCACATTGTCTCTCAAGAAATGGTACCTCACTTCTATGTGTTTGGTACTGGAATGAAGCACTGGGTTTTTCGCTACGCTTATGGCACTGGTGCTATCACAAAGAAGTGGGATCTGGGTGCACTCCTCACCAAAGTCTCTCAAAGTGTATGAGATCCACAACAGTTGGGAACAACAACTCGCGGCTGCAACATACTCGCCTCGGTGGTAGGCCGAGCTACACTAGGGCGCTTGCGGAAGACCACGAAACCAACGAGGACCCAAGAAACTGACAAGAACCAGAAGTAGACTTCCTCTCGACTCCGCAACCAGCAAAATCCGCATCAGAAAAACCATGAAGAGAAAGAGTCGAGGATGAAGAATACCAAAGACCAAGACTAGGGGCAGACTGTAGGTACCTGAAGATCCTCTTGACGGCCTGTCGATGTGATGTCCTCGGCGAAGCCTGAAAACGAGCGCACAGACACACACTGAACTGTATGTCTGGCCTCGTCGCCATCAAGTTGAGGAGGGAGCCGATCATGCTCCGGTACCCCCGCTGGTCCACTGCTTCTCCGTCCTCGTCCACATCCAAAGTAGCCGTACTCCCCATGGGTGTCGACATTGGCATATTTTATTCAAAAACCAGTGATTAAGGTTTAATTAATTAATCTCTGGTGCATATAAGCTCTGATGCCAACTGTGACAACCCGCCCAGGAAAATACCGTGCTATCGCCTAGGACCGATCCACTTGGGTCATTAAGCAATAATAAAGTACCATCATGTCGTAAGTTGCCGGGTTAACGCCCGGTAAATCACTTGAATAGCACAAGGATCGAATATATGCATTAAAACTCACTCGATGGCGAGTCCAGAGATACAACAACATTAATATCCAAATTCATACCCCGAGGGGTTTAATTATTACAAACCATAGTTTTGACATGATGAAACAGTTCAGAGTTTTCGAAAAGCAGCGGAAATAAACTAGCGGAAGCGAAGACACCACGGGAGGCCATCCATGATGCTTTCAGTAGTCGTCCTCCACCCACTCCAGCTCCCAGCCGGGCGGGATCTCTCCGGGCCACACATCACTGAAGGCATTACCTGGATCAACACATTATAGCAAGGCTGAGTATACTAATACTCAGCAAGTCTTACCCGTCGGTAATAACTACTTCACCAAATCTAGACCATGAAAGGCTTTTTGGCTACTGGGTTGCTTTTGCTAAAAAGTAACAAAGAGTCGGTCCTTACTTTCAAGATTTTAGCACAACTTCTAGTAGGTTTAATCGTTACTACATTAGCCAACTAGTACAAACAAAGTTGTACAATACAATTAATCAAGCATCATCTTCATCAACTTCCATCAATAGGGATCTCATGACTAGTGGAGTAAGTAGTCTCGGATAACGGTGAGAGGCCGACAATCGATTGATTTAAACCTTGCAAGGTAGACCCAAACACACGGTAGGCTGTCCCCGAAAGGACAACTTCCCAGGCCGTCCCCATAAATCCTCGAGTCGGGATCGAATCTTACAGTCTTTGGTGCAGGCTATCCGGCATACCCTGTGAGATACCCGGAGTCACCATACACCACCGGTAGATAGCCGTGAGAGCGAATTCCAAGAGTAGTAATAGTAGGATCCCTCGCCGCCTCATTAAGGTACTAGGCTTACCGGCCCCATAACCGGCATGTGCTTAGTACGTTCAAAAACTTAACCCACATAACCACTGGACCGGAGCCCAGATCCCATGCTCTTACCACGTGAGCAATCCATTTAAGGATACATTGTGATTCCTATCTAGGAACCTATTCTCGCGAGTGAGGTCATCTCTCGACTTGTAACGGTCCTATAGCTTAGCAGCTACCGATCTATCATACTAGTAGGAACCAAAGGTACCTAGGGATCATGCATCTAGGGTTTCATTCAACTCCTGAACGTAAATGCACAATCATTCATAGATAATTGAATAAAGAACTTTAAAACTAGGTTAGATGCACCAGAGCTTGCCTTCGTCAGCTAGGTTAGCTTGGGCACCCTCGGTGTCGAGTACTTCCACGTACTACAGAGAACCTTCCGCTCCTCCTTCCTCGGTTTCCGGGACAAGGGAGTAATCTCCGTCCGGAAGATCTACACGGAATGCAATGCACTTTAGGTGATGTGATAGTTTGTTGTCTTATCCAACTCTAGGTTGGTCATATTCACCTTAACAAGCATTCATCTAATGTTTATTTTTTAGGAAGGTTATTGGTTGTACATGGGTTACTCTTTTATTCCACATTTGAATAAAGGTTTTTATTAAGCTTAACATTTCATGTGAAAGCTTCATTTCCTTTTATCTTCACCAATAAAGGTGTAATTAATATTTTTATTTATGAATTAATTTCTTATCAGTGATGATATTTAATTATCTTTTAATTATATTAAATAATACTTTTCAAAAAGGAAAAAGATTTAATTAATGGTTTTTCTTTATTCAATTTCCCTTTAATATTAAAAGGGCATTTAAAGTTTTTATTAATCAGTTAAATTACCAAAAATTAAATGAGTGTTTCTTAAGCCTACTAGCACCTACCCTTGTCCATTGGACCCACATGTAAGTATTGGATGCTAGGAAATTAAATATTATGGAAAATAACAAAGGCTAGCTAGTGATTCAAAGTAAATGCATACAAAAATAAATAAGCATGAATTTGCTCCAAACTTTCTTGTGCAAGCTCTCTGGTCCTAAACAAGTATAAAGAACTAGCATGTTCACATGGAACCTCTACTGAACTTGGTTTATTAATTTACAAAGGAACATATACATAAATCAATAATAATTATTTCTGTTAATCCAAAATTCATGATTAATTCACAAGATATGTATTTTGGCATTACAAGACAGTGTGCACAAGTTGAGCTCAAGAAAATAAATATAATTAACAGGAAAAATCATCTAAGCAGTTATTGCGGGAATGGAAAAGAATTTATTTAGCAAGATCCACTGCATAACTTTGTGCAATTTCTGGCACAGCATCTAGTCATGTCCTAACACACAACATATCCAAAGTTGGGATACAGAGGAGTTATATATTTCAAGTCATGACAGATCTAGGTTTAACACATTTGTATTTTTCCTGCTAAAACTATTTAAAATCTAGCCATGAGTATATAACAAAAGAGGTGGGATTTATCATCCTGAACCCTACAAAATTGGTTTGGGATTTTTCTGATTTTTCAGTGAATTTCTAGGAATTTTCTAATGCTCGGGACTGATCTGCAAGAAAAGTTAGATAGGGTTCTTCACAACTAAGCCCTGCTTTTTACTCTAAACACCCTAACAAAACTTGAATCGCGGCAAATTGGTTCCCCGGCCAGGCCGGCGGCGCGGGCATGGCTGATTCCGGCGAGCCGGCGGCGATGTGGGGCGGGCGAGCGGCTCGTGGAGGACCACATGCTCACCTAGGGGTGGCGGGGGAACCGGATGGGAGGTGGGGGTGGCGGCGGCGAGCTTCGGCGGCGGCCAGTGGCGGTACCCGCGGCGGCCCGGTGAACGGCGGCGTGGGGGTGGATTGCTGGCAAACAAGCGAGTGCCGGAGCTTCACTAGGACCTAAGGCGGCTACCAGAGTGGCTGGTCAGCGGTGAGCACCGGTGGCGAGCTCCAGCAGCGTGCGGCGGTGGCAATGGCACGGGGCGGCTCGGGGTGGCGCACGGCGGGGAACAGGGGGCTTAAATATGCTGCCGCGCGGTGCTCGGGGTGACGTAGAGGCGACGAGGAATATGCTGGCCGCGGTGCTACGGCGGCTCGAGGCGCGCGTGTACGTCGGCGGCACGGCCGACGGACCGTCGGTCCGCGCGCGCGCGCGCACGGCGGCGTTGGCCTCGGGGCTCCTCGGGACGGGGCGCTGCGGGGACGCGTGGCCTCGGGATGGAGCACGCCTCGGCCGGCGGGGCCTCGGGCGGCGCGGGCGTGGACGCCGGAGCAAGGCCGGCGGCGGGCGGCGATGGCGGCGCACGGGCGCGCGCGACGTCGCGGCGCGACGCGCTCTGGGCTCATCTGTGTTGCTGGTGCCCGGTTCAGAATGGTTTTTCTCAAAATTTTTGAACAGAACTGAACCCAGTGATGAATACCAAAGTTGTAGATTTAGGTACCAGCAACATTTTCTACAAAGGCCATATGGGGTTTTTCTGCATGGATTTGAAAATATTTGAATGCCAACTTCGAATGTCAGTCTGTTTTGGCCAACAGTGTTTTCTGCCTTGCAAGGGGTTTTTCAAGTTTTTCCTCTCCAAATTTGAAATGCCAATCTACATGAAAGTTGTGTCCCTCATCAAGATCTACAACTTTCCTAAAGGTAGAATTTTAAGTGTTTAGGTGAATTTTGGAGAACGCGGCAAATGTTCCGGCAGACACCTGTGGACACTGGGGTGGCAAGGGGTTTGACCCAACCTTTGACCATGGTTTGGCCCCACAAGTGTGTTTACTATTCATTTGGGGTCACTAGGGTGGGTTAGTGAGTTTTTCGAGGTGAGGGCCCAGGTTGACCTAGGTTTGACCACGGTTGACCATTTGACCGGCTATAATCGTTAATTAAAAACCAAGGGCGTCACAGCCTACCCCCCTTAAACGGAATCTCGTCCCGAGATTCAGTTTGACAACGAAGAGATGGGGAGAAGGACTCACTGTTTCGAGATTGGAGGAAGCCCGGATACTTGGTGTTAAGATAATCCTCCGTCTCCCATGTGGCTCCATTGGATCTTGTACATTCGCACGGTCTGCCTTCGGGTCTTTCGCTCTTTTTGGTCTAGTACTTTCAATGGGTGCTCGACGAGCGAGAAATTCGGCTCGATCCAAGCATTAGCTTCCGTGATGATCTCATTTTCCGGAACAGGCATTCCCTTCTTCAACTGAGTTACATGGAACATATTGTGAACTGTGGAAAACTGTTCTAGCAATTGGATACGGTAAGCCACGGGTCCACATACTTCTATAACTTCGTATGGTCCAATGTAGCGCGGGGCTAACTTTCCCTTGACTCCGAACCTTTGCACACCTTTGGTGTAGGATGCTTTCAAATACACATAATCTCCCACTTCAAGGTGTCGAGGTGCGGTTCCCTTGTCATGGTAACTCTTTTGCCTCATCTGTGCCACCTTCAAATTCTCTCTTATCACTTGCACCTTTTCTTTGGCCTCTTTAACTAACTCTGGTCCAAAGAGTGTTCTCTCTCCGGCCTCTGACCAATTCAGCGGAGTGCGGCATCTACGTCCGTACATAGCATCGAACGGTGCCATTTTCAAGCTGGCTTGATAGCTGTTATTGTAAGAGTACTCTGCCAAGGACAAACACTTGTCCCAACTCTTGTCAAAGTGCAAGATGCTTGCTCTCAACATGTCCTCTAGAATCTGATTTATCCTCTCCGTCTGACCATCGGTCTGCGGATGGTAACTGGAACTGCGGAGTAGCTGAGTTCCCAAACACTCATGCAACTATTCCCAAAAACGGGCTACAAACTGAGTCCCTCTATCAGAGATTATAGTCTTTGGGATTCCATGCAGACGAACTATGTGGTCCACGTACAACTCTGCATATTGTTGTACGGAGTAAGTGGTGTGCACGGCAATGAAGTGAGCGGTCTTGGTGAGTCTATCCACAATTACCCAAATGGAGTCTTTCTTTCTAGCGGTTAGGGGTAAACCCACAATGAAATCCATGCTAATATCGCCCCACTTCCACATAGGTATCGACAGGGGTTGGAGTACTCCTGCCGATTTCAAGTGACTTGCTTTCATTCGGTGGCAAGTATCGCACTCGGCTACATACTTGGCTACATCCACCTTCATATTGGACCACCAAAAGTTCTGCTTCAGATCTTGGTACATATTGGTACTACCGAGATGAATAGAGAATTTGGACTTGTGAGCTTCATCTAGAATGATTTTCTTAATTTCTGGGTCAACGGGGACCACTAGACGTTTCCCAAACCAGACCACATCCTGGTGATCCTTCTGGAAACAAGTGTACTTGGGGTCTCCTTCTGCTAGTTTCGCGCTTGATGGTTTGAATATCTGCATCATTGCGCTGGGCAGTGACAATTCTGTCATAAAGGTTTGACTCTGCCGTCAAGGCCTAAAGAATACTTTGCGGTACCACTTCTAAGATGAGCCTTCTCATTTCTTCACACAAGCGTTCACTGATTGGCTCCAACTCTAGGTGGTTGCAATGATCTTTGCGGCTAAGAGCATCCGCAACAACATTTGCTTTGCCGGGATGATAGTGCACTTCTAGATCATAATCCTTAATCAACTCAAGTCATCTTCTCTGTCTTATTTCAATTCTGACTGGGTGAAGATGTATTTGAGGCTCTTGTGATTGGTGAAGATGTTGCAATGATTACCCATTAGATAATGTCTCCATATCTTGAGGGCATGAACAACAGCAGCTAACTCAAGATCATGGGTAGGATAGTTGAGCTCATGGGGTCGAAGTGCCCGTGAGGCATAGGCAATGACTCGGCCTTCTTGCATAAGGACACAGCCGAGACTCGTGCCTGATGCGTCACAGAAGACTTCAAATGGTTTGGAATTATCGGGTTGAGCTAGCACTGGGGCTGAAGTTAGATGTTGTCTGAGGGTGTGGAAAGCTTTCTCACATGCTTCACTCCACACGAATTTCACTCCTTTCTTGAGTAATTCGTTCATGGGTTTTGCGATTCTAGAAAAGTCAGGAATGAATCGACGGTAGTATCCCGCCAATCCTAGGAAACTGCGGATTTGATGTACGGATTTAGGTGGTTTCCAATCCATCACCTCTTGAACTTTGCTAGGATCTACGGAGATACCATCGTGGGAAATGGTGTGCCCTAAGAATTTCACACTTTTCAACCAGAATTCACATTTGGAGAACTTAGCATAGAGCTTGTAATCTCGCAAACGCTGAAGGACAACTCGGAGATGGTTGGCGTGCTCTTTCTCGCTCTTAGAATAGATGAGAATATCATAGATAAAGACCACGACAAATTTATCGAGTTCCGTCATGAACACAGAGTTCATGAGGTACATGAAGTAGGCTAGAGCATTAGTGAGTCCGAAAGACATGACCAAGAACTCGTAAAGACCATAACGAGTGGAAAAAGCGGTTTTAGGAATGTCGCAAGGTCGAATCTTGATTTGGTGGTAGCCAGAACGAAGATCGATCTTAGAAAAGACGTTGGCACCAGCCAATTGATCGAAAAGAACATCGTTTCGGGGAAGCGGGTATTTGTTTTTGATGGTGACTGCATTGAGGGGTCGATAATCTACGCACATTCTCAAGCTACCATCTTTCTTTTTGACAAAGAGAGCAGGGCAACCCCCAAGGAGAAGAGCTCGGGCGAATGTAACCCTTATCTAACAATTCTTGGAGTTGGGTCTTTAGTTCAGCTAACTCTTTGGGTGGCATGCGATAAGGTCTTTTCGAAATGGGTGCGGTACCGGGCTGGAGTTTGATCACAAACTCGACATCTCTGTCTGGTGGCATACCAGGCAACTCATCGGTAAAGACATCCGGGTACTCACACACTACTGGAATTTCGTCAAGAGAGGAGATAATGGTCACATAGGCACAAGAGTCAGTACCGTCCCGAAAAGGTAGGTACAAGGTAGTGTGCCCGACCGTAGGAGAGTTGATCTCTACGACCCTATCCGATATATCTAGAATCACCTTATGTTGATTCATCCATTCCATACCCAAGATAACATCCATGCTCCCCAATTTGATAACTATCAGATTAGATTGAATAACCCGACTTCCTAGTCTTAGAGGAACTCCAAAAGTCACTAACTGAGACGTGATGTTTCCACCGGGTGTGGTAATTTTATAAGTGGATTTGGTTTGTGCTCCTCTTAGACCCAATTTGTCTAGTAGACTCTCATTTATGAAACTATGGGTGGCTCCTGAATCAAATAAGACCTTAACAAGAGTGTTATTGATAGAGAATGTACCCGTGAGTACTGAAGCTCCTGCTGGAATGTCACTCATCGTAGTGAAGTTCAGCTTGCCTTGGCGCACTTGCACCATGGGCTTCTTGGCCAGAGTGGTCGGCTTGCTTCCTGTACCCTGATTCTGGGGTTGGGCTTGATCTGCCTGGGCTCGGGACACTCATTAATGTAGTGCCCTGGCTGGCCACAGTTGTAGCAACGACGATCTCCAACATCGCGAGGGGGTGCAATAGGCTTTGGAGCCTACTGCTAGGCACGGCGGAACTGGAAGTTCCCTGCGGGTTTGCCCTGGGGTGGCTTCATCGTCCAGCGTCCAGTTGAAGATTGCTGGGATGGGCCTGGAGCTTCCTTCTTCACAAAGCGAAACTTCTTGTTCGTTCCGCTGCCTGGGGTGAAACTAGACATCCTCTTGTTGTCCCCATGGGCTTTCTTCATAGCATCCTCCTGAGAGATAGCCTTGTTCACTAGCTCATGGAAGTTTGCGGGCTCGAGCAGATTTAGGCGCTCATACAGCTTGCCATCAAGCCCGTCACGAAACCTCTCCATCTTCTTGGCATCGGTATCAACATGATGCCCACCATACTGACACAAGCTATTGAACTTCTGAGCATAGCGGTACACTGAGTCAGATCCCTGACGGAGGGCCAACAGCTCCCTCATCTTCCTATCCATCAGTCCCTTGGGAATGTGGTGGCTCTTGAAAGCCTGCTTGAACTCATCCCAAGTCACAGCGTGGCCTCGCTGCATTGACTTGAAGTGGTCCCACCACATCAAAGCTTCTCCTCGCAGTTGCAGCGCTGCGAAGTTCGCTTTGTTCTCCTCGGAGCAAGGCAACACAAAGGCAGAGAATTTTGCCTCTATGGCCTTGACCCAAGCCTCAGCTTCCAGAGGGTCTTCTGCTTTAGCGAAGGTCGGCGGCTTCATAGTGATGAACTGGGCGTACGTAGTGACCTGGTTAGGCCCCTCGTGATTGGCCCCGTGTGGCGGCCCTCGGTTCATCTGCTGGCGATCTGTTGCTGCGTCTGCAGGATCTGGCGCAGCACCTCGGTTTGGGTGGCCATGAAAGCCTCCGTCGGTGTCATGGGCGGGGGTGGTGGCAAGTCACCACTACCACTTGCTCCGAAACCATTGGGAGAGCTGCGCATGGTTCCCACCACTTGAAAAGTGAGCTTTATTAGTGAGATACCCAAAAGATTACTCCAAATGATGACAAGCACGATCATGCATAATCACATCTCATTAGTATTTAAACAATGAGGACAACAACAATCACAATATTCTATAGCCACCAAGATTCACAGAATCGTTCTTCTCAACACGGTTAGGACTGTGATTACTCAATTGCACGGCTCATAATTACTCTCGAACAATCATCGTCATTTCGGATACCAAAGAGGGTACGGACGAGCGCTTAATCGCTGGCAACGAGTGATGTCCCTAAAAATGCTTTGGTTTACCAACGTTTTTAGGTGAGATTGCAAAATTGACAAGCGTGGTCATTTGCAACGATTTATCCAAGGATCTGGTGTTCAAACGCAAGAAAATTTCAATTTGAATGACAACGAAATTTACTTAAAGCATACAAGCTTAAGCATTCTTTATTACAACACGATAGAACAAGGTTCAAAGACATTACAACTCGAATTTGAAACAACATGACATGACACGATACAAGCAGTGCTTGTCTCGGAGACGTGCTGTCAAGCCACTAGTCTAAACATCTCAAGACAACTCGATCAGATCGACATCCTCCTCATCCATGCTGTCAGCAACCTAGTTGCCCACTGAAGCACCACTGTATGAAGGCGAAGCTGGGGGAGTCGGTAGCGGTGGTCTCCGCCCGGCTCGTCCGATCCCGGACCGACAAAGCCCCGCTGCTCCTCCGGTGTGCTCCATCGGGGGCGGTGGGCAGTAAGGCCACTATAGCCCGCAAGGCCGCCACCGTACCTCGGCCTCCTCGCACTGTCTGCTGCATATCAGCAATGTTTTGCAGTAGTGTCAGCCTCTCTATCTCGTGAGCGTCGGCATCCTCCTCTAGTGCATGGTTCTCCTCCTCCAAATCTACGATCCTCTGCAAGTGATCACCTCTCTCAAGCTCCAACTGGAACCTCCTAGCACGCAGCCTGTCATTCTCCTGCTGCACCTGGGTAACCGTGAAGTTCAGTTGCTGGTGTGCTGCTGAAAGCTGCTCCCAATCGTTCCTAGATGCCTCCAAGCGCTGTGCAATAATCGTTGCGGTGTTATAACGCAGCCCCTGAAGTGTGAAGACCACGTTCAGACAACGGGCAAGCATCTGAGTAACATCCAACGGCTCTGCTAGGGTCAGTAGCTCCCGTAGGTGGTCCATACGGTCCAACCAAGCTGGGTCGTGAGGACTCACGGCAGGAAACAGTCCAAACGGAGAAAGAGCTACCACGGTGGGGTTGAGGTCACAGAAGTCTGTCAGTACTCTGAGGGCGACTGACTCCACGGACTCGTGAGTGATAAATCCCCAGTAGATAAAGCTCAAGTCAAACCAGTCGGCGTGGTCTGGGTGTGGCAGAACAGTAACGATCACTCTGCAGCGGGGAACGCCAAAGCACTCAAACTCCTTCACCTCGTAAGTCGGTGGGGTGAGGTAGCCTGCGGCACGGAGTGCTTCCCACGCCAGGCGCGGAAAACCCTCCCATTGCAACCCGTTGGTACGGATCGTACCGTCAGCGTCGAACTAGTGGAACACGGGGAAATCCATCTGTACACAAATGTAACTCATGTCAGATCTCAAAGAGAACGGCATGTCAAATGGTGAAGTTCTGGCAGCTGTGAATAAAAATTCATAACCAAAAATCCAGAAACCTCAAAAATTTCCCAAGTTTTAAATTAAATCTTTAATACTTTTAATTAAACTTTTTAAGGTTGAGCATGGTCCTTAACCTGGATGTGCCTAGGGAAGTGTGAACCAACCCAACGAACTAGGATTGAGACTTGCTATTACAAGATAACTAGTTGAGGAGCGATTATTTTTAACAATTTGGTTTAATTAACCTAGCACATGGTAAACAAATTTTTTCACAAAATTTCGGCAGCATGACTGCTAGGTATGGAAGGTACTCTAGTTTATAAAAAGCACACAATAGCATAAACTTCCTTAAAGAACATATGGAAATTCGATTTTTGGGTCCATTTTAGTTGTTTCGATTTTTAATATGCATGCAAGACGTCCTATTTGACCTCACATGGCAACCAAGCCAAAAATCGGAGTTAGTGCCGGTGGCAAGGCTTTTATTCATCTCTCCCTATAATATCTAGTCGAGAGCTATACGGTACTCGCTTAACGACTAACGAAGCGTTGTTATGTACCTGTAGAAAACGAACCTTTCGTGCCAGCACGTCACGAAAGCGTCCCCAAACATTACCGTTCACTATAGAAACGGCATCCATGCGTTAAGCCGCTGCATGGACAGCGTCCAACCTCGGACACCCTCCGTTTGAATGGAGTGTATCCTTGCCTCGCATGAGCGACATGCGGAATGCACACGTATGAAACACGTGGCGACACACCACTCACAAACATACGCGAAGATGGGATCCGTGGAATGGATCACTCCATCAACCCTCGCAATTCCCGTGATGCGGAACAGCACACGTATAAAACACGTGGCTCCTAGTTTGGTTGTGCATTAAAGTAAGTCTGACATAAAGTAATGTGCTGGAAGTTAGCAAAATAGACCATAAGTTATTTAGCCACCTGGAAGAACCCAAAATTCCCTCTAGGGCCTCTCCGTCTAGTTTATCCTTAGCGGACCAACGTATTTTTGGAAAATCAGAAAACATTGGCATATTTTATTCAAAAACCAGTGATTAAGGTTTAATTAATTAATCTCTGGTGCATATAAGCTCTGATGCCAACTGTGACAACCCGCCCAGGAAAATACCGTACTATCGCCTAGGACCGATCCACTTTGGTCATTAAGCAATAATAAAGTACCATCCTGTCGTAAGTGAGGGCCATGTGTGGTTCAAGGACCGGTGGATGGTCGCTTCCTTGTGTGATGAGTGATTGACAACGTTGTGTGGACTGATTCTTGGCTAAGTACTGCAGGTGCAGGTTGCGGCTTGACTGATGTTGGTGCAGGTGAAGAACAAGCGCGAAAGGTCGTCGCCGGTGAGGCCTCCAGGTGTGGAGAAGACAAGTAGGCATTGTTCGAGGGACCCGGTGGCCAGCGGGGTCAAGTGCGGGCCGCATGGTGGCATGAACAGCAAGATGAAGTCGTGGACGGTTTCTTGGTTGAGCCTCAAAACCAAGGTCGAGCCGGGACTACGTGGGAGCCAAGTCATGAGTGGAGATTGGCGGAGGCTACACCGAGTTCGCGGGGTTTCCGGTGGTTCACCAGAAAACCACTGGGTTCCTTGGTTGATCCACAAAGCCAAGACCGAAGAACCGAAGACGGAGGTGCAGCAGCACCAGACCGGTCTGACCGGTGGGTCTGACCGGTCTGACCGGTGGGGACCGGTCTGACCGGTGAGGAGCACCGGTCTGACCGGTGAGGAGCACCGGTCTGACCGGTGTGCGACGACGCAGTCCGGAATCTTCGAAGCGGAGGACACGCGTCGGGATCGCATGGCTTGCGTCGAGGCTACGCAGGGTGCGGTCGCCGGGCATCCGTCCGATGGTGAAGACATCAAGAATTCCAAATCCGCCCTTGAGGGGCTTGTATCCCTAGTTAGTAGAGAAGGGCATTTTAGACATTCGGTTGCCTCCATATAACCCAAGAGGTGAGAGGATGGCAGCCAACTCTTGGAACCCTAGCTCATTAGTTTTCCTATTTTCCACCTATTTTCTTTAGGTTTTCCTTAGGACTAGCAAGAGAGCTTCATGGAGAGATCTTGTAGAGAAGGATGGATGATCGGGCGGCTTGCTAGACCTTGTACGAACCTTTGTTTCATGTATAGATGATTCGGCGTGGTTCCTCAAGGTTTGGATGTGTTTTCCCCGGTTGTTCTTGGTGGTGATTTTCGGAGTCCTCTCTCGGTGATTTCTTTGGGTTGTTTTCGGGGCCTTTCTCTTGGGGGTTTGATGGGGGAAATTTGTGGGAACCCTTCGTGGTTCTTTGGGCTGTGATTCCCCTCCCAAATCCGTGAGTAAAGGTGCTCGATTTTGGGGTTTCTTGAGTTCTTGGGTTGGAAGTGCTTTCGGCGGGATTTCTTCGATTCCTCTTTTTTGGACGAGATTTGGTGGGATTAAACTTGGCTATGGACTCCTCATGAGGTGTTCCTGATATCCCCAAAGTCTTGTTCAAGTCGGTGGAGCGATTCGGGAGATCGAGATTTGGATTTGGGGAAGTTGACCCACGGGTGCTGTTCATCCCGAGCTGCCCGTGCCACACCGGCTCGACCGGTGCTCTTGACCGGTCTGACCGGTGCAACCCTCTGTGGGATTTTGCTCGGGTGAACGTCTTGGTGTGTTCGTTGTTGTCCCGTGGTGCTGCTGTTTCGAGTTTGGGTCCGTTTGGTGGTCGGTTGGCTTGTTTGGTGCCTTGGGGGCTTTTAGGCTGCCATCGGTCTGACCGGTGTATCTCACCGGTCTGACCGGTGTAGAGCCACTTAGTGAAAGTTGCTCAGTTTCACCGGCAGGGACCGGTCTGACCGGTGGTGCTCACCGGTCTGACCGGTGTGGGTCTGTAGACTCGAGGTTTGGTTTTTCCGCTGCGTTCTCGAGTCGGAAGGCTGTGTGTGTTGGTTCCTAGGTCCAGTGGCACTCCAGTGGCTACGTGGGCTTGGCCAACTTGGGTAGTGAGTCGGAGACGTGTGTTGGAAGCCGTGTTCGTCTTGTTGGAGTTTTCATCTCCTTCGAGAAGAATTTTTATCGGCTCCCATTCACTCCCCCCCCCCTCTCGGTTCGCCGTATCGGTCCTTCAAGTGGTATCGAGCCGGTTCGGGTCTTTGTTGACTCTAACCGCCTAAAATCCAAGTATGGCGTACCGAGAACGGGGTTCGGGTCCTCCACACTTCGATGGCAAGAACTACCGGATGTGGAGCAAGCGGATGGGTGCGTTCCTCCGCGGAAAGGGTCGACTGCTTTGGGATGTCACGGTGGACACAGGCTATGTCCAGCCGATGGATTTCCTTGCTCCGGGGTCGAGGGGACGATTCGACGCCAACAATAAGGCGGTCGACTACTTGTTTCGTGCTTTGTGTCGGCCGAGTTCGATCGGGTGCACACCGAGCACTTGGCTTGTAGGATTTGGGCGGTGTTGAAGGAGGCTCATGTTGGGAACGCCCGTGTTCGAGCACGGTTGTATGCGACCTACGGAGAGAGTACGAGAACTTCACTCATCTCCCCGGTGAGTCCATCGATGCCTTGTTTCGCAGGTTCACGGTGGTGGTGAACAACATGAGGGCCAATGTGGACGTGCTCCCGTACGATGATCATGATAGAGCGGTCAAGCTCTTACACTCTTTGGATCGTACGATATGGGGCGGAAAGTTCGAGGCCATAGTCGAGTCGGAGCGGTATGATACTCGATGGTGAACGAGCCGTTCTCGAAGCTCAAGTCGGCCGAGGTGGATAGGGGCATGATCGCCAAGCTCGAGGGACCGACCGATTCCCATAGTCTTGCCCTCGTTGGTGGTTCCAAAGGAAAGACTAACTCTAACCCATCCACCGGATGTTCTCGTTTTCCTCTTTGATGTCTATGCCGGATGAGGAGTTTGATGACCTTGGAGAGGACGAGCCGGCGCCGTTGACGAGGCGGTTCGAGAGGCTGCACGAGAACCGCGTGAACATGAGGAGGAACACGAGGACTTGCTTCCAGTGCGGCAAGCTGGGACACTTCATCGCCGACTGCCCGGAGAAGGCCGAGAACAAGGACAACTACAAGCACAAGCCGAGGATGAACGATGGCAAGTACCGTTCGAGGCGCGACCACAAGAGCAAGCACAAGAACAAGTACAAGGACGAGAAACGATTGAGGAAGAAGGAGGGCCGAGGCAAGGCCCGAGCGATGGTTGGAGCGAGCGACGTCGACTCCGGCTCCGCGTACTCCACCTCGAGCTCGAGCGAGCGGCCGACGACGAGGGAGATCGCCGCAAGAACAAGAAGTCGTCCAAGAACCCGAGCGGGCCGAGCCGCTTCGCGAGAGATGGCTTCCGCACCATGGCGGCGAGCTCCGGCAGCAAGAAGAGCACACGCAGCGACTCGGACTGCGAGTCCGACGACGAGGTGCGTGATGAACTTCCCTTCTTGCGCCGGAGAATGAGAGGCTTGGCTCTTTGCTTGATAACCGTGATGACATGCTTAGAGAGGCCAAGAAAATGAGGAAAGAGCTTAGGGCTTCACTCGAGGATGCTAGGACTAGAGTGGGCCGAGCTAGAGACGCAGTGATTGATAGCAAGCTTGAGATTGATTCGCTTAAGGCTAGCCCCGTTGTTTCGATGAGAATGATTGTGCTTGATTGCTCCATATTCCTTGCTGATCTTGCTTTGTTTAAGGAGAAGCATGCCTCCATGTGTGAGGAACTAGATGTGCTTAGGGTTGAAGTGGGCCGAGCTTAAGTCTAGACCTGCTTTGCTAGGTGCTTGCACTTCTTGCCCTGTTTTGCATGCTAAGATTGATGAGATGCATGCTTACACTAGTTCGCTCGAGGCTAAATTGAAGGAACCCATGCCTACATCTTGCTCTACCTGTGAAATGCATGCATTAAAAAATTTGGAGCTTGCACATTATGTTGATCGTTTGCAGGATGAGAATGATGATTTGAGGAAGTGGATGGGTTGGTTGTCTGGTCATGAGCCTCAGTTGAGGATGATGATCGAGGCCTTTAAGAGGCAAGATGGTGAGGGGCTTGGGGCAAACAAGGTTGGTGAGGGAAGTGGAGAGAATATCCCGGAGCCACCAAAAACCCACCACAAGAATGATTTCCCACCAAAACCTAACCATCTAAGGAACCGACTAGACACAACCCCAGCTCCACCCGTGTTTCCTACACCCACAAATGACCTACAAAAGCCTATCCAGTTTGTGAGCACTTCGGGGAAAGTGTTCTTTGGGAAGGAGAGTGAGAAGGCAAGTGGTGAGAAACTGGTGGAGGGTTTGAGTGGAGAGAAACCAAGTGAGCAGCCACATCCCAAGCCAAAGCCTAAGCTTGTGAGGTTCCATTGTGGCTATTGTGGGAGAGATGGCCATAAGGAGGAGTTTTGCTTCAAGAGGAAGCGAGAGGAGAGAATGGAGAAGGAGTGGGCTAACAAGGACAAGTACCATCCTTCCAATGGTGTACTTGAGCCTCGTATGCAGATGCCCAGGGGCAAGGCGATTGTGAGGACAGTTCGGGCTTGGGGAGAGAAGAAGGCTGCAGGTGGTGCTGCTGCCCAGGTCACACCGGTCAGACCGGTGTGGAGCACCCGGTCGACCGGTGCGGGCCCAGACAGACACGGTATGTTCGGGTTTCGAGCTCGTACGGGTGTGAGGGTTGTTTCGGTGGTCGTGGTTCGGTGGTTGGGCCGGAAAGGGTGCGGGTGGTCGGTTGCTAGGCGTTCTCCTCCTCGTGCTCAATACGGGGATTGGAGGAGTCGTGGTGTTGAGTTGGAGAGGAAGGACGTTCCACGGGCTTTCTTGCGTGGATTTGGTCCTCCTCCAGGCAGAGAGGGGTGGTTCCCTCAGGGTGGTTACCGTGGTGGTGTTCGTGGAGGTAGTTTTGGTAGGAGAGATGCTTTGGTTGGTGCTAACCCCACTTTCGAGCAAATGGCTCGGCACTGGTTTTCCTCTTTTGATACTAACCCCAGTGTTGAGTCGTTTGTTCGCTCATGTGCTTATTTTTGATTTTCAGGTGGGAGACTTGAAGAACATTTGGTTGATTGACTCCGGTTGCTCGAGGCATATGACCGGAGACAGGGGGTGGTTCTCAAGTCTCGTCCCGGTGGTGACGAAGAGGTACATCACTTTTGGGGACAATGGGTGTGGGCGTGTGCTTTCAGAAGGTGAGATAAAAGTGAGTGACAAGATCACTCTGAGGCGTGTTGCTCTTGTTCAATCGCCGGGGTACAATTTGCTTTCGTGTCCCGGCTTGTTGGATGAGGGCTTTGAGGTGTTGTTTCGGCCAGGTGGTTCTCGGATTGTGGACTCTCGAGGGGACCTTGTTTGTATGGTCGTTCCCGAGGGTCAGGTGTTTCGTGCTGATTTTTCTCAGTCTTCGGGTGTGGAGCGTTGTTTCTTGGCTGGTTCTTCGAGTGGGTTGTGGAAATGGCATAGGAAGTTGGGTCACTTGAGCTTTGACCTTTTGTCTCGCTTGAGTAAACTCAATTTGGTCCGAGGATTGCCACGGTTGAGGCTTGAGAAAGAGTTGGTTTGTGCTCCGTGTAGGCATGCCAAGATGGTGGCCTCTTCTCACCCGCCTCTCACCGATGTGATGACCGAGCATCCATGCGAGCTCGCTCCATATGGACCTTGTTGGCCCGGCTCGTGTGCGATCTCGCGGGTGGGAAGTGGTATGTCCTTGTTGTGGTGGACGACTATTCTCGGTATGCGTGGGTGTTCTTTCTCGAGGATAAGGGGGAGACGTTTGGTTTTGTTCGAGATCTAGTCTTGAGGTTGAGGAACGAGAGGCACGGAGATGCCATACGAGCTATCCGTAGTGATAATGGCTCGGAATTCGGGAACTCTCGTTTTGAAACCTTTTGTCATGACTTGGGTCTTGAGCACCGGTTTTCGAGTCCGTATACGCCTCCCCGCAGAATGGTGTTGTGGAAAGGAAGAACGGGACCTTGTGCGAGATGGCTCGGACGATGCTTGATGAGCATAGGACTCCGAGGAGGTATTGGGCAGAGGCGGTGAATACCGCATGCTATGTGTCGAACAGGATATACCTCAGAGTGCACAAGAAGAAAACATGCTATGAGTTGATGCATGGTCGCACACCCAAGGTGAGTCACTTCCATGTCTTTGGTTGCAAGTGTTTCATTCGAAGAAAGGCGGGGAAGTTGGATAAGTTTGAGGCTAGGTCCGTCGATGGCATTTTCTTTGGTTATGCATCTCATTCTAGAGCATATCGTGTGCTCAATCTTGAAACTAACCAAATCGTGGAGACTTGCGAGGTAACCTTCGACGAGACAGAGCCACGTAGTCAGCTTGTCTTTGAGTGTGCGGTGATGATGAGCTTGGCGAGGAGATCTTTCAGGAGGAGGAGCATGAACATGGTGATGATGAGGATGGTGGTGCGGTGCCCCCGGCTGAACATGTACCCACTACTTCGACGACGATGATGGATGGACCCTCTGCTACACCTACGACGACAAATCAAGAACGAGGAGAAGCTGATGTTGAGGGGGAGGTAGCTTCGAGGCAAGAACCTCCCCGGCGAGTTCAAGTGGATCACCCAGCTTCGAGGATCATCGGCGACATGAATGAACGCACTACACGGTCGAGGGTTCGAAACAATTCCCATTTTGCTCATGCTGCGTTTGTTGCTTCTTTTGAGCCCAAAGACATTGGACACGCACTATCCGATCACAATTGGGTTAACTCGATGCATGAGGAGTTGGAGAACTTTGAGAGGAATCGGTGTGGGAGTTGGTTGACCCTCCCCCGGGGTGTAAGCCGATTGGTACAAAGTGGGTGTGGAAAAACAAAGAGGGAGAGAAGGGTGAGGTTGTGAGGAACAAGTCGAGACTTGTTGCTCAAGGGTTCAGTCAGAAGGAGGGGATCGACTACGAGGAGACCTTTGCTCCCGTAGCCCGTTTGGAGGCGATTAGGATCCTTCTAGCCTTTTCCGTGGCTAAAGGGTTCAAGTTGCACCAAATGGATGTGAAGAGTGCTTTTCTGAATGGAGTGTTGGAGGAAGAAGTGTATGTGAGACAGCCTCCGGGGTTTGAGAGTGAGAAGTACCCCCATCGGGTGTACAAGTTGAGGAAGGCGCTGTATGGGTTGAAGCAGGCGCTTAGAGCTTGGTATGGCAGGTTGAGGGGGTTCTTGTTTGAGAGAGGTTTTGAGATGGGGAAGGTCGATCAGACCTTGTTTTTGCTGAGACGGGCGAGAGATATCCCGATTGTGCGGTGTGTACGTGGATGATATTGTCTTTGGTGGCTCGTCTAACTCTCTTGTTGCGAGGTTTGCGGATGATATGAGCGGGGAGTTTGAGATGAGCATGATGGGCGAGTTGCGCTCTTCCTCGGGCTACAAATCAAGCAATCAAAGGAAGGAACATTTGTGCACTAGGATAAGTACACCAAGGACATTGTGAGGAAGTTCAAGATGGAGGACTCCAAGGCTATGACGACGCCGATGAGTACGACTACAGCTCTTGATGCGGACGAGGAAGGTGAACACGTGGACCAGAAGGAGTACCGGAGCATGATCGGGTCACTCCTCTACTTGACGGCGACGAGGCCGGACATACAGTTCTCAGTGTGTCTGTGCGCTCGTTTTCAAGCGTCACCGAGGACTTCGCATCGGCAAGCGGTGAAGAGAATTTTCAGGTACTTGCGTCACACTCCCGACTTCGGCCTTTGGTACTCCGCGTCCTCTTCTTTGGCGCTTTGTGGTTTTTCAGACGCGGATTTTGCCGGGTGTCGGTTGGATAGGAAGTCCACTTCTGGGACTTGCCAGTTTTTGGGTTCTTCTTTGGTGTCTTGGTCTTCCCGCAAGCAGTCGAGTGTTGCTCAATCCACGACCGAGGCCGAGTATGTTGCCGCTGCTAGTTGTTGCTCTCAGCTCCTTTGGATCACCTACACCATGAGTGACTTTGGTGAGGAGTATACCCATGTCCCACTTCAATGTGATAGCACTAGTGCCATAAGCGTTGCAAAGAATCCAGTGCTCCATTCCAAAACCAAGCACATAGAAGTGAGGTATCATTTTCTGAGAGACAACGTCGAGAAAGGAAAGATAGCTTTGATCCATGTACCCACACATGACCAACTAGCCGATATTTTCACCAAACCCCTAGATCAAGCAACTTTCACTCGTTTGCGGGGGGAACTTGGTGTGTGCTTGATTTCTTGAGTTGAGTGTGTGGGAGCTCTCTTTTGCCGGTGGTGTCGAGCCCGTTTTGCCTCCCCTCGAGAAGCCGGTTTGTAGCATATGTATAGCTTTCCTTTGTGCATTTCTTGCATTTGGCATGGCATATGTAGCATGATGTATAGGCATCCTTGTATCTTAGATTGCATGCATTTTGTATCATATGCATTGGATAGGAAAAGCTTCTCCTATATACATTGTTCATCATGGAATGCTATTTATGTCTTTGTGAGCTTGTTTGGTATGCTATGGTTAGTTTGGCTTAGCTCTTGATGATCTTGATGAATAATCCATGGTTGATAGCTATGTTTTTGAAAATGTCACATGTATGCGCTCTCATGTGTAAATGCCTTTACATGATCTTGACATGTTTTACTAGCTTTGCTATGCTTAATTTGTGGTTGGATAGCTAGCTTATTGATCATATGGGGCCAAAGGCTCATTTTTCATCATGAATGTTTAGCCCTCTTACTTTATCTTGTGGAGGGGCATAAGTTCCTTTTTGTCGCAAAGACATTTCATGTACCAATTATGAATCTGAAAATGAAATGTAAAGTGCTTGGAAAATGTGCTCCCATGTCATATGTGCTGAATTTAATTTGCTTTGGGTGCTAAACCGTTGCATGATGCCTACCGATGAGAAGCCTCATACATAGAAGTAGGCACATGGCTCGGTGGCTTTGACATGACATGAGGTGCTTGTGGGTGTTTGTGATGGTCTTGTGATTAGAATGGCTGTCGTAGCATGAAGTTTGTGTGGCTTTGCCATTTTGATATGCTTTGATCATGTTTAGGACTTTGCTCATGAGAGGCAAGTTTTTCGCAAAATTGCCCAAATCCATCTTAGCTTCGTCCAATGGTGGTGAAACTTGGTGATCATGTAGCTGATTTCGATACGAAGCTATAGAGTATCTAACTTGCTTATTTGGACATGTGTAGCATCCCTTGTTGAATTTTGTCTTTTTGAGAAGCTCTAGGTTGAAAGTTTTGCATTTTTGGCTTGATTCATGCATTGCCAACAAGGGGGAGAAGTTTGAGTTTGAAATGGCTTGCTGGATGCATTTAGAAGGTTTTCAGGTGGTTTCGAGCCATTTATAGGCTCTGGTGTGCACCGGTCTGACCAGTCGAGGTCACCGGTCTGACCGGTCGGAGTTCTGCTCCTATGCACATGTTGGGCACCGGTCTGACCAGTGGTGGTGACCGATCTGACCGGTGTGAGCTGAAGTTGTTGTAGCTGCCCTGTTTTTCAAGTGGTTTGCATGCATTCGTCCAGCGGGAGGTGCATTGGTTCAGGGGGAGCTCTTTGTGGTTTTTCGAGCTTTGTTTTGGTGGTTTGCGCTCTTTGCTTGAGTTTTGTTTTGTCTTAGATGAGTCGAGCCGTTGCCCTTGCCTAAGGGGTCTGAGACTTGTCTTCTTCAAGTGATCTTGCTCCTTGCCTTTGTTTGGCTTTCGATCGCTTGTTGGAGTTTCTTTTTGTTCGTTTTTTCCTTTTCTTTTCCCTCTTGTTACTTTTTGTGTGTGTTGTCAATGCACTCATCAAGGGGGAGATTGAGGACCATGTGTGGTTCGAGGACCGGTGGATGGTCGCTTCCTTGTGTGATGAGTGATTGACAATGTTGTGTGGACTGATTCTTGGCTAAGTAATGCAGGTGCAGGTTGCGGTTTGACTGGTGTTGGTGCAGGTGAACAACAAGCGCGAAAGGTCGTCGCCGGTGAGGCCTCCAGGTGTGGAGAAGACAAGTAGGCTTCGTTCGAGGGACCCGTGGCCGGCGGGGGTCAAGTGCGGGCCGCATGGTGGCATGAACAGCAAGATGAAGCCATGGACGGTTTCTTGGTAGAGCCTCAAAACCAAGGTCGAGCCGGGACTACGTGGGAGCTGAGTCATGAGTGGAGATTGGCGGTGGCTACACCGAGTTCTCGGGGTTTGAAGTGGTTCACCGTAAAACCACCGTGTTCCTTGGTTGATCCACAAAGCCAAGACCGAAGAACCGAAGACGGTCTTTGCCGCAAAGGTGCCGGGCCGGTCGGCCGGTGAGGAGCACCGGTCTGACCGGTGTGCGACGACGCAGTCCGGAATCTTCGAAGCAGGTTGCGGTCGCCGGGCATCCGTCCGATAGAGAAGAGATCAAGTCTTCCAAAACTGCTCTTGAGGGGCTTGTATCCGTAGTTGTTAGGAAAAGGTATTTTAGACTTTCGGTTGCCTCCATGTAACCCAAGAGGTGAGAGGATGGCAGCCAAGCCTTGGAACCCTAGTTCATTTGTTTTCCTATTTTCCCTTCCTATTTTCTTAGGATTTCCATAGGACTAGCTTGAGAGCTTCATGGTGAGATCTTGTTGAGAGGGTTGGATGATCGGGCGGCAAGCTAGACCTTGTAAGAACCTTTGCTGCATGTATAGATGATTCGGCGTGGTTCCTCAAGGTTTGGATGTGTTGTTCTCGGTTGTTCTTGGTGGTGATTTTCGGAGCCCTCTCTTGGTGATTTCTTTGGGTTGTTTTCGGGACCTTTCTCTTGGGGATTTGATGGGAGAAATTTGTGGGAACCCTACGTGGTTCTTTGGGCTATGATTCCCCTCCCAAATCCGTGAGAAAAGGAGCTCGATTTTGGGGTTTTCCGGGTTCTAGGGTTTGAGGTGTTCTTGGCGGGATTTCTTTGATTCCTCCTTTTTGGACGAGTTTTAGCGGGATTAAACTTGGCTATAGACTCCTCATGAGGTGTTCCTAATATCCCCAAAGTCTTGTTCAAGTCCGTGGAGCGATTTGGGAGATCGAGGTTTGGATTTGGGGGAGTTGACCCGCGGGTGCTGTTCATCCCGAGCTGCCGCGGCTACACCGGTCTGACCGGTGCTCTTGACCAGTCTGATCGGTGCAACCCTCAGTGGGTTTTTGCTCGGGTGAATGTCTGGGTGTGTTCGCTATTGTCCTGTGTTGCAGTTGTTTCAAGTTTGGGTCTGTTTGGAGGTCGGTTGGCCTGTTTAGTGCTTTTTGGGCTTTCAGGTTGTGACCGGTCTGACCGGGGCGACTCACCGGTCTGACCGTTGTGGACCCACTTAGTGAAAGTTGCCCAGTTTCACCAGCAGGGACCGGTCTGACCGGTGGTGCTCATCGGTCTTACCGGTGTTGGTCAGTGGACTCGAGGTTTGGTGTTCCGCTGCGTCCTCGGGTCAGAAGGGTGTGTGTGTTGGTTCCTAGGTCCAGTGGCACTCTAGTGGCTACGTGGGCTTGACCAACTTGGGTAGTGGGTCGAAGACGTGTGTTGGAAGCCGTGTTCATCTTGTTGAAGTTTTCATCTCCTTCAAGAAGAATTTTTATCGGCTCCCATTCACTCCCCCCCTCTCAGGTTCGCCGTATCGGTCCTTCATCCTCGGAGCAAGGCAGCACAAAGGCAGAGAATTTTGCCTCTATGGCCTTGATCCAATCCTCAGCTTCCAGGGGGTCTCCCGCTTTAGCGAAGGTCGGCGGCTTCATTGCGATGAACTGGGCGTACGTGGTGACCTGATTAGGCCCCTCGTGGTTGGCCCCGTGCGGCGGCCCTCGGTTCATCTGCTGGGCGATCTGCTGCTGCGTCTGTAGAATCTGGCGCAACACCTCAGTTTGGGTGGCCATGAAGGCCCCCGACAGCGTCGTGGGCGGTGGAGGTGGCAAGTCACCGCTACCGTTCGCTCCGAACCCGTTGGGTGAGCTGCGCGTGGTTCCCACCATCTGAAATGTGAGCCTTGGTTAGTTACATAATCAAAAGCTTACTCCAAAATGATGACAAGCATGATCATACATAACCACAACTCATTAGCATTTATATGATGAGGACAACATCAGTCGAAAAAGTATCACGTAGCCAACAAAAACTTCTAGGATCGTTCTTCAACACAGTTAGGAATGCGATCACTCGAATAACATGAGCCAACATTCTCTCTCGAACAATTACTGTCACTTCAGGTACCAACGAAGGTGGTATATGAACGAGCACTTAATCATTGGGAAAACGACTGATGTCCCTAGAATGCCTTGGTTTACTAATGCTTTTGTGAATTGCAAGATTGGACCAGCGTGGTCATTGCAACGATTTATACAAGAATGCGGCAATCATACGCAATACAACTTCAACTTCTGTGTGAACAAGCGAATTCCAATTAAGACACACATGCTTAAGCATTCATTATTACAACAAGATGGAATAAGGTCCATGGACATTACAAAGCTTGAATTGAAAAACAACAGAATATGACAAGCTACCGGCAATCTAGTTTGCCACCGAAGCACCACTGTCCGTAGGCGAAGCTGGGGGAGTCGGCAACGGTGGTCCTGCCTGGCTAGTATGATCCAGACCAGACAGACCCTGCTCCTCCTCCAGGTGTGCCTGTACTGGAGGTAGTGGCTATAAGGCCACTATAGCCTGCAAGGCTGCCACCTGTACCTCGGCCTCCTCCACCTGCTGCTGCATATTAGCAATGTTCTCAAGTAGCGTCAACCTCTGAATCTCATACGCATCGGCATTCTCCTCTAGGGTGTGATTCTCCACCTCCAGATCTACAATCCTCTGCAGGCGGTCGCCTCTCTCTAGCTCTAACTGGAATCTCCTAGCACGCAGCCTGTCATTTTCCTGCTGCATCTGTGTCAGTGTAAAGTTCAGCTGCAGACGCGCTGCAGATAGCTGCTGCCAATCACGCTTAGATGCCTCCAAACGCTGCCCAATAACCGCTGCGGTATTATAGCGTAGCCCCTGAAGTGTGAAAACCACGTTAAGATAGCGAGTCAACGTCTGAGTGACATCCAGTGGCTCTGCTAGTGACAACAGCTCCCGTAGGTGATCCATACGGTCCAACCATGTTGGGTCGTGAGGACTCACAACAGGGAACAACCCAAACGGAGAGAGAGCTACCACAGTGGGGTTGTGGTCACAGAAGTCCGTCAGCACTCTGAGGGCTGCTGACTCAACGGCCTTGTGGGTAATGAATCCCCAGTAGATAAAACTCAAGTCGAACCAATCGGCGTGGTCCGGGTGTGGTAGAACAGTGATAATCACTCTGCAACGGGGAACGCCATAGCGCTCGAACTCGGACACCTCGTAAATCGGTGGTGTGAGGCAGCCTGCGGCGCTGAGTGCTTCCCACGCAAGGCGTGGAAAACCCTCCCAGTGCAACCCATTGGTACGGATCGTACCATCAGCGTCGAACTCGTGAAACACGGGGAAAGCCATCTATACAAAAATGTGACACATGCCAGGTCTCAAAGAGAACGGCATGTCAAATGGTGAAGTTCTGGCAGCTGTGAATAAAAATTCATAACCAAAAATCCAGAATCCTCCAATCCTTTCCAAGTTTCCCGGTTATTACAAAATTTCTTTAACACATATTTGATTTTTAAGGTTGACCTCGAACAAGGAAAGCAAGGTGGACGATACAAGATCTAGATGTGCCTAGGAAAGTGTAAACCAACCAAAAGAAGCTAGGATCGAAACTTGCAATTACAAGCTAGACTGGTTAAAGAGCAACTGCTTTAACAAACTTGTTTAATCAAATCTAGCACAAGGTTGAACAAGGTAAACAAGCTTTTTCAAAATTTCGGCAGCATGACAGCTAAGCATGAGAGGTACTCTAGTTTATAAAAAACACACATGAGCAAAATCTTCCTTAAAGAGCATATGGAAATTCAGTTTTTGGGTCCATTTTAGTTGTTTTGATTTTTAATATGCATGCAAGATGTCCTATCCGACCTCACATGGCAATCAAGCCAAAAATCGAAGTTAGTGCCGGTGGCAAGGCTTTTATTTGTCTCTCCCTATAATATCTAGTCGAGAGCTATACGGTACTCGCTTAACGACTAACAAAGCGCTGTTATGTACCTGCAGAAAACGAACCTTTCATGCCAGCACGTCACGAAAGCGTCCACATACATTACCGTTCACTATAGAAACGATATCCATGCGTTAAGCCGCTGCATGGACAGCGTCCAACCTCGGACACCCTCCGTTTGAATGGAGTGTACCCTTGCCTCGCATGAGCGACATGCGCAATGCACACATATGAAACACGTGGCGACACGCAACTTATAACAGACGCGAAGATGGGATCCGTGGAATGGATCACTCCATCAACCCTCGCAATTCCCGTGATGCGGAACAGCACACGTATAAAACACGTGGCTCATCTAGTTTGGTTGTGCAAGAAAGTAAGTCCGACATAAAGTAATGTGCTGGAAATTAGAAAAATAAACCATAAGTTAATTAGGCCACCTGAAAGAACCCAAAATTCCCTCTAGGGCCTCTCGGTCTAGTTTATCCTTAGCAGACCAACATATTTTGGAAAATCAGACAATCTTGGCATATTTTATTCAAAAACCATTGATTAAGTTTATTAATTAATCTCTGGTGCATATAATTGTTCCGATGCCAACTGTGGCAACCCGCCCAAGAAAATACCGTACTATCGCCTAAACCAATCCACTTTGGTCATTAAGCGATAATAAACTATCATCCTGTCGTTAGTTGCCGGGTTAACGCCCGGTAAATCACTTGAATAGCAACAAGGATCGAATATATGCATTAAAACTCACTCGAAGGTGAGTCCAGAGATACAACATCAATAATATCCAAATGCGTACCTCGAAGGGTTTAATTATTACAAACCAAAGTTTTTGCCATAACAAAATAATTCAAAGTTTTGAAACAGCGGAACTAAAACTAACGGATGTGGAAACACCACGGGAGGCCATCCATGATGCCTTCAGTTGTCATCCTCCACCCACTCCAGCTCCCAGCCGGGTGGGATCTCTCCGGGCCACACATCACCGAAAGCATTACCTGGATCATCACATTATAGGAAGGTTGAGTATACTAATACTCAGCAAGACTTACCCGTTGGTGATATCTACTTCACCACTTCTAGACATGAAAGTCTTTTTGGCTACTTGGTTGCCCTTGCTGAAAAGTAACAAAGAGTAGGTCCTTACTTTCAAGATTTTAGCACAAGTTCTAGTGGGTTTAATCTTTACTACATTAGCCAACTAGTACAAACAAAGTTGTACAATACAATTAATGAAGCATAATATTCGTCGACTTCCATCATTAGGGATCTCATGGCTAGTGGAGTAAGTAGTCTCAGATAACGGTGAGAGGCCGAGAATCGATTGATTCAAACCTTGCAAGGTAGACCCAAGCACACGGTAGGCTGCCCCCGCAAGGACAACTTTCCCAGGCCGTTTCCAAAAATCCTCGGGTTGGGATCGAATCTTACAGTCTTTGGTGCAGGCTATCCGGCATACCCCGCGAGGCACCCGGAGTCACCGTACACCACCGGTAGCTAGACGTGGGACGAATCCCAAGAGTAGTAATAGTGGGATCCCTCGCCACCTCATTAAGGTACTAGGCTTACCGGTCCCATTCCCGACAAGTGTTTAGTCCGTTCAAACACTTAACCCACAATAGCCATTGGACCGGAGCCCAAATCCCATGCTCTTACCACATGAGCAATCCAATTAAGGATATATTGTGATTCCTATCTAGGAACCTATTCTCGCGAGTGAGGTCATCACCCGACTTGTAATGGTCCTATAGCTTAGCAGCTATTGACCTATCATACTAGTAAGGACATAGGTACCTAGGGATCATGCATCTAGGGTTCCATTCAACTCCTGAACTTAAATGCACAAGCATCCATAGATAATTGAATAAAGAATTTGAAAACTAGGTTAGATGCACCGGAGATTGCCTTCGTCGGCTAGGTTAGCCTAGGCACCCTCGGTGTCGTCGAGTACTTCCACGTACTGCAGCAAAGCTTCCGCTCCTCCTTCCTCGGTTTCCGGGACAAGCGAGTAATCACCGTCCTGAAGATCTACACAGAATGCAATGCAAGGTTCAGGTGATGTGATAGGTTGTTATCTTGTCCAACTCTTGTTGGTCATATTCACCTTAACAAGTATCTAGATAGCACATCTCTTTTAGGAAGGTTATTGGTTATACATGATTCATTCTTTTATTGCACATTTGAATAAATGTTTCTTTTGTACTTGACTTTTCATGTAGAGGTTTATTCCTTTTCCTCTCACTAGCAAGGGTATGAATAATATTTTTATTCATGAATTAACTTCTTATCAGTAAGGATATTTAATTAACTTTTAATTAAATTAGGGAACACTTTCCAAAAGGGAAAAGAATTAAAAAAGGGCTTTTCTTTATTTAATTTCCCTTTAATCTTTTAAAGGGCTTTAAAGATTTTTATTAACCAATAAAATACCAAAAATTTAAAGAAGTGTTTCTTAAGGATATTAGCACCTATAATGGCCCACTAGACCTATTTGTGATGCTTGGAAGCTAGGAAATTAAAGGCTATAGAAAAAATAACAAAGACTAGCTAGTGATTCAAATTAAAGCATACAAAAATAAATAAACATCAAAAAGATCCAAACTTCCTCAAGCATGCTCTCTAGTACTAAACAAGCCTAAAGAACCAGCATGTACACCTAAAAGCTCTACTAAACTTGCTTGGTTAATTTACAAAGGAAAACATGTACAAATTAAGAATAAACATTTCTGTTACACCAAAAATCATGATTAATTCCCAAGAGGTGTGTTTTGACATAACATGACAGTGTGCACAAGTTAGGCACAAAACCATAAATATATTTAGGTACAAAAATCATCTAGGCAGTTTCTGCAGAAAAGGGAAACCATTTATCTAGCAAGATTTACTTCATAACTTTGTGCAATTTTTGGCACAGGAGCTAGTCCTGGCAAGAAATACAACATATCCAAAACTTAGATACAGAGGAGCTATATGTTTTGAGTTATGACAGATCTAGGTATTTGACAATCCTATTTTTCATGTTAAAACTATTTAGAATCAAGCCATGTGAGAATAACAAAAGTTGTGGGATTTCTCACCCTGAATCCAACAAAATTGGTTTGGCATTTTTCTGAATTTTCTACGATTTTCTAGGGATTTCTAGTGCACTGGACTGACTAGCAAGAAAACATAGATAGGTTTCATTGCAGATAGGACCTGAAATTTGCACCCAGCACCCTGATAAGATCTTCAATCCGACAATTGGGTCCCTGGCCGGGGAGGGCGGCACGGCTCCGGCCAAATCCGGCGAGTCGGCGGCGCTCCCGGCCGGGCAAGCGGTGGGGGTCGACGGTATGCTCACCTAGGGGCTAGGGGTGACCGGAGTTAGGGCGGAGAACCCGCCGGCGAGGGGGATCGACGGCGGCCGGCGGCGGTGGCCGCGGCGGCTCGGGTAAAATGGCGAGGAGGGCGTTGTACTGGGCAACAAGCGAACTTGGGAGGTTCACGGGTGTCTGGTGAAGCTACTGGAGCAGTTGACCGGCGGCGGCGGCAATGGTGGGCGGAGGGGCTCAGGATGGCGCGCTGCGGGGAGGAGGAGCGGCTTTTATAGGCCGGCTCGCCCTTGGTGATGACAGGTGACGGCGGGGAGATGCTCCTTCCGTGCTACGACGGCTCGGGCGGCGCGCGTACGGCGGCGACACCGCCGACGGACCGGCGGTCCGTGGCGCGCGCGCGCGCGCGCGGCGGCGTGGACGGCGCGGACTCGAGGCGCCTCGGGGCGCGGGGGCGCGTCGGGGGCGCTTGTGGCTCGGGCGGCGCACACCTCGGGCGGGGGGGGGCGGTGTCGGGAGGCGCGGGCGCGGACGCCGGGACCGCGGCGCGCGGCGCATGGGCGCGCGCGACGTCGCGGCGCGTCAGCGCTCTGCGCTTGCCCTTTTTGTCGGAGCCCTGTATGACTCAACTTTTCTCCAAAATTTTGAATAAAACTTGACCAAGTGGTGAACATGAAAGTTGTAGATCTAGCTACCCTCTACAATTTCTAAAAAGACTATATAGGGTTTTTCTTCACGGATTTTGCAATACACCAATGCCAACTTTGAATGTCAGCCTGTCTTTTTGAACAGTGAATCCTGTCTTGCAACCAATTATTCAAGCTTTTCCACTCAAAATTTGAAATGCCAATCTACATGAAAGTTGTGTCCCTCAACAAGATGGACAACTTTCATAAAGGTAGAATTTTAAGTGTTTAGGTGAATTTTGGAGAACGTGGCAAAAGTTCCGGCAGACATCCATGGACACTAGGGTGGCAAAGGGGTTTGACCAAGTCTTTGACCATGGGTTGGCCCCATAAGTGTTTCTACTAATCAAAGGTTGGTCACTAGGGTAGGCTAGTGAGTTTTTCGAGGTGAGGGCCCAGGTTGAGCATGATTGGACCACTGTTGACTACTTTGACCGGCTGTTAGAGTTAATTAAAACCTGGGGCGTCACAGTCGGTCGGCCCAAGCCAGCCAGCCTGGCCCACTTCGGGGGTCAGTTCGCCCCCTTTTCTTGCACCCGAAGATCCTTCAACCCTAAGTTCATGGAGGCGCCGCCATTTGCAAGACAGAGAGCCATTCGCACCGAGAGGCCATCCACAAGCTAGTGAAAAAGAGAGGAGGGAGTTCGGTCGGGAGAAGGATCGCTCAACTCGAAGGAAGCACCCACAAGTGGAGAAGAAGGAAGACACCATCGGAGGCGTCACCATGATCAATGGTGCCATGTCTAGCACCTTGATGGGGTAATCTTCTCATTTGTCCATGGGTTGTAATCGATCTTGAGATGTAATTGCTACTTTGTTCGGATATCTATATATCATCTAGTGTTGAAGAAGCTTCGATGTTTAAGGTTAGCTACCATGCTGTAAAGGGATTGAAATCTCAATGCTGCCTTGGATCCATTCAATACACCGTGTCCATCATAGGTCTAGTCACGAATACCTCTGCATAGTGACAGTACGGGGGGAAGGAAAGGGCGAAACTGTGGTCACAACCCCTGATAGATTAGATTGTTTTCATATCTTAAGCAGTTGCATGTTCAAGTACCGTAGACCCTTGGGAAAGTGTATTTTACATATCTTGTTGGTTTATTCGTTCTCTCTAGTGTAGCGTAGTTGTTCTCTAGTTTAACAGTAGATTAGGGTTTAGATAAGTTAGTAAGTAGAGGTAGATAAAATGCATGTAATCTCCTTGCTCCGCGGATTGATAAGAACCTAGGGAATCCCCATGGTGAAAAAGGTGTAGGTCCGTACGCTTGCGGATGTATGTGGATACGAGTTTTATCCGTCAACAAGCCCCTTTTTCGGGCGCCGTTGCCAGGGAGCAAGCCCGTTTACATCGTTTGGTTTTGCATCTAATTTGTTTTATATTTAGTTTATCATTTTTTTGCTAATATCTAACCCCTATTACCTAGAAAAACACTTTGTTTTGTTGTCTAGATGGCATTAGTCAACCACCCCGTGGAAGAACCGGAGAAATCGCTAAGGGATTATGCTAGTCCTTGATGTGAAGACATAAAAGTACAAGAGTCAGATTCAAAGCTCGAAGCGACCAAGTATGAGATCAAATCCAAGATCATCGAGATGGCGGCGGCAACCCCGTTTGAAGGGATGGCTACGGAGAACCCATATAGACACAAAGGCATTTCCCGACGCTATGCAACATGGTGCATCAAGGAGGAGTTCCCGATGAATGGTTCAAATGGAATCTCTTTCCCTACTCACTTGCTAGTGAAGCAAAGACGTGGTACTTGTTTGCGTCATTTGAAGTTGAAGGCAATTGGAACAAGTTAACAAAGAAATTTTGCGATAAGTTTTTTCCAATTAGCAAAGTTCAATATCTAAGGAGGCAAGTGATTGCTTTCATGCAAGGAGAAGATGAAGGGATAGACCAAGCTTGGAATAGATTTAATGAGTTGATTGAACAAGGACCAAGACTCGGCTTCTCTGGTGATGTACTCTTGCATACATTTTTCTTTTCCTTAACCCATAGTTGCATGTAACACGTCCAAATGTGTGCAGGTGGGGATCTCATGGAGAAAACACTCACAGAAGCCGCTAAACTTTTACAACAGATTAGCAAAGCGGCGGCCATGCGAAGAGATTGGGAAACAAGACTTGCGGGAGAGCCGAAACATAATTCAAGGATGAAGACGTGTGCTGAAATTCCTAAAAAGGCCGGAAGTCAAGAAAGAGGAGCCAATCTCCGAAAAGTTTGAAGAAGTACATATCCAGTCAAGAACTACCCCGAGCGTTGACTTCGCCGAATCAAATGAAACAAACAAGAGAAGTATGTCAAGCGCGAAGCTATTAAGGGAGTTCGAACATATGGATTGGGTTCCACTCGACTATAGAGAAGTATTCAACAAAAGAAGACCATTCCCTAACCAAAAGGGGAAGACAAGAGCGTTGCAAGCGGATTTCCCACCGGAAAAGCAAGCGGAAAATTCATACGACCTTAAAACCACTGGTGAGATCTTTTAAAAGCTCTTTGGTGATGATGAAGTGGATCTGGAACACATAACCGAGGTGAAAAGAATCATGGGGATCAAGCTCGAAGCATCGCCATACGCTCGCCTCGCCAAAGTTTACGCGATAGGACCCGAAGAAGAGGAGAAGATGACACTACACTTGACTTGTGAGATCAATGGAGTTCAATGCAAAGCCTTATGCAACATCGGAGCCCTAGTAAGTGTCCTATCTTCTAAAATTTATGATAAAGTTCAAGACCACAACCTAGACTTAGCTCCAACATCAAAAAAGTTAATTATGGGAGATGGTAGAACTATTAGACCTCTAGGTATTGCTTGCAACATTAATGTAATCATCTCTGGAAAATGCATACCAACTGATTTCTTTGTTATTGATGCTTACCATAGTAATCATGATCACATAATCCCAGGTAGGCCCTTTCTTAAGTTGGTTGATGCCGTGTTGGATGCCAGAAAAGGCAAAGTAACAATGAATCTTAATGGAGAGAAGTACACATATAATTTTCTTCGCATTTCTAAACACCCTTCACCTTTTCCTCCCAAAGATGAAGTAGTAGAGGAGGTAGATAGTCTTTGTTTTGTTGAAACCCTTAGAGACCCACTGCAAAGAGCGATGGAGAATCAAGCTAATGATCAACAAGACGAAGAACTAGAGGATGCAACAAAAGGATTAGAACCACAAGATAGAAGCATGGAGGAAGAAAAATTTGAGGACAAATGAGAAATTAAACCTGAAGAGCCAGAAGTGCCCGAGGTGGATCTTAAACCTTTGCCCAAAGGATTAAAGTATGAATTTTTGGGCCCAGACAAGACTTATTGAGTCATTGTGATCGACAAATTGAGTCCCGAAGAAAATGAGAAGTTGCTGAATTTATTGAAAAAAGCATAGGAAGGTGATTGGATACTCGATTAATGATCTCAAAGGACTTAGCCCAGCCTTTTGCACTCATCATATACCTATGGAAGACCAATGCAGGCTCGTAGTGGACCACCAAAGGAGGCTAACTCATGCCGTGTGAGAGGTAGTAAAGAAAGAGGTCATCAAGTTACTTGATGCCGGAATCATCTACCCGGTTCCGCATAGCGAATGGGTGAGCCCGGTACATTGTGTACCAAAGAAAGGAGGTTTAACCGTGGTGAAGAATGAGAAGAACGAATTAATACCGCAAAGAACCAAGACTGGGTGGCGGATGTATATTGATTATCGAAAGCTAAACGAAGCAACGAAGAAAGATCACTTCCCCTTACCGTTCATTGACGAGATGCTCGAGAGATTAGCAAACCACACTTATTTTTGCTTTCTCGATGGGTACTCAGGGTTCATGCAAATTCGCATTCACTTGGATGATCAACACAAAAAAACTTTACATGCCCTTATGGAACATTTGCATATAGAAGGATGCCCTTCGGTCTATGCAACGCTCCAGACTCTTTTCAATGTTGCATGATGGCCGTATTCTCGGAATTCATCGAAGAAATTGTTGAGGTGTTCATGGATGACTTTTCCGTTTATGGGAAGACATTCGTGGATTGCTTGGAAAACTTGGATAAGGTCCTCACAAGGAGTGCGGCGTTAGATTTGGTTCTAAATTGGGAAAAGTGCCACTTCATGGTAAAGCAAGGCATGGTGCTCGGACATGTTATATCCGAAAGAGGAATAGAAGTTGACAAAGCTAAAGTGGAGACGGTTGAGCAACTCTCACCTCCAACAGATGTTAAGTCCTTGAGGATCTTTCTAGGCCATGTCGCATTCTATAGAAGATTTATTAAGGACTTCTCAAAGATCACTAAGCCTTTAACACATCTCTTTCAAAAGGATGTGGCTTTCGACTTCGATGAGAAGTGCTTAGCGACATTCCGGACCTTGAAACGTGCTTTGGTGAGTGCTCCCATTATTCAACCTCCGGATTGGAGCCAACCTTTCAAGATCATGTGTGATACAAGTGATTACGCTGTAGGAACAGTTTTGGGTCAAAGAAAGGAAGGCCCAGTTCACACGGTTTACTACGCTAGTAAAACTCTTAATGAGGCCCAATTAAATTATGACACTACAGAGAAAGAGTTGCTAGTGGTGGTATTTGCCTTTGAAAAATTTAGATCTTACATCGTGAACTCGAAGGTCATTGTTCACACTGATCACGCGGCCATCAAGTATCTCTTGGCTAAGAAGGATGCTAAACCAAGATTAATTCGTTGGATCCTTCTTCTTGAAGAGTTCGATGTTGAAATTCATGATAAAAAGGGGGTGGAAAATGTTGTGGCCGATCATTTGTCTAGGATGAACCGTGTACAAGATGATAAAGAGCCCATAGAAGATAAGATGAGAGATGACCACCTTTATCGAGTACTCGACAAAGATACTTGGATGATCGATATCATTCGAGCAATGAGGAAGATGCCTCTTGATCACTTAGATAAAAACGCTCAAAGGAGGATAATATCTGAAAGTCGAAAATACTTTTGGGATTCACCTTACCTCTTCAAACTTGGCAATGATGGAGTAATGAGAAGATGTGTTCCAAGAGAAGAGAGGCTAGAAATTTTGAGGAAGTGCCACTTGGCAGAGTACAGTGGACACTATAGCCATTTTTGGACCCAAGAAAAAGTGTGGTCCAGCGGATTCTATTGGCCGGAGATGCATGAAGATACTAAAAGATATCTTGCATCATGCCCCGAATGCCAAAGAACCAGGAATATTTCTCAAAAGAATTCCATGCCCATGAAATATAATCTATAAATCGACTTATTCGATGTGTGGGAGATAGACTTCATGGGGCCTTTCAAAAATTCACATGGATTTGAGAATATCCTAGTCATGGTTTATTATGTATCCAAGTGGGTGGAGGCCATGCCATGTCGTAAAGCTTCCACGAAAGAGTCCATTGCAATGATCAAGAGCATGATTTTCCCTCGCTTCGGTACTTCGAGAACCTTGATAAGCAATGGAGGAATTCACTTCACTGGGAAGAATTTCAAAAAGTGCTTGTCCAAGTTAGGATTTCTACAGCCTATCATCCATAAACCAACGGACAAGCGGAAACAGCGAATAGGCAATTAAAGAGCATCCTCAACAAAACCAAAGAGAAGGGAGACAAGGATTGGTCAAAGAAATTAGACGAAGCTTTGCCAGCATATCGAACGGCGTTCAAGACACTGATAGGTATGACCCCTTATCAATTTGTCTATGGCAAAGCTTGTCACCTTCCGGTTTAGTTAGAGCACAAAGCCTATTGGGCAATTAAAGAGATGAACCTCGATCTAGATGCCGCGGTGGTAAAGCGAAGGATCCAAATAAGTGAGCTAGAGGAGATGAGGTTAAAAGCCTATGAAAATGTGAGTATATACAAAGCAATGATTAAAAGGTGGTATGACAAAAGATTGAAGAAAAAGGAATTCAAGGAAGGAGATAAGGTCCTCCTCTACAATTCGAGGTTTAAAACCTTCGGAAAGGGGAAATTGCAAAGCAAGTGGGACAGACCTTACATTGTTCATTCGGTGCTCTCCAATGCAGCGGTAACCATCATGGATGTGAAAGGTGATCAATTCATGGTGAATGGTCAACGACTTAAGGTTTTTATGAACCCGATGTTGTGCCTCTTCACCACATTGATGTCTTCACCATGGAGGAAGAGCCCGAACGTCAAGCCTAGGACGTAAAACAAGGTGAGGATTTTTGTAAATAGTTTTCTTTTATTTTTCTGGAGTTTCTCGCGAAGTTTTACCAGGCCATATTTTTCTCATGGGCTGAAATGTGAAATAAAAGGGATATGCGAACAACCGGACCGCACCAGCTCGCGAACCAAGGCAGGCCGGCCGGCCCGGTCCGACTGGCCCAGAGGGCCCAGGCGGCGGTTCACCCCTGGTTTCCTCTGGGACGCGTGTTTTTGACTTTTTTCTTTGGTCAGAAAATTTTAAGGGAAGTTCAAAAAAGGAAAAGGAGGTTTCTAGGGTGTTCCTTCTCAGACTATTTAATTGGCCGAGGTGGGAGCTCGGGAATCCATCCCAACTCGCATCGTTTTGCACCCACGCAGTAGCCATGACGTCCCCGAAGAGCATAGAGTTGAAGCTAGGCACCAAGGAGGCATCAACGGAGGAGGCGAAGCGATGTGAGTTCAAGCTACCCATGGAGACCATGAGGACCGCCCGCATCTATTACGGAGGGCGTGTCTCGACCGGAGCAATCGCATCTCGCTACCCTGTGAAGGAGGAGAAGGTCTCTACTCCCGTTCGAAGGTCGGAGCGCATCCGAGGCATGAAGAGGAAGGATTACAAGGAGGTGTCGCCCGAGCCTAAAGACTACAGGGGGAGTGACTATTCCGATAATCGTAGCCCGATAGCCCAAGGAGAAGACTCCCAAAGGCCCTAACGACGGCGGCAACAACGAAGGATACGACGACGACAGTGGAGACCCTGGTGGTGACGACACTTTCAGGATCCATCCGAGGTGTTGTGCAGCTTGACGTCACTCCATCTCGCAGATCAACACATCGGTCGACGAGTGTTTCCAGGCCATGGAGGCAATGAGGCAGCGCATGGAAGATTTGGAACACGTGGTTGAAGATGACTATAAATTTCTGAATCACAATGTGCGGAAGTTGTTCGGCATGGTGGGGAACATGAGGGGCAAGTGGTGTAATAGCTGTAGGAAGTACCACTAGAGAGATTTCCCCCCTTAGGTTGCACCGTAAGATTGCATGAGATGCTAGAGAAAGGTCCCCGCCTCACCTTATATAGTCCGGGAGGCAGGGTTACAAGTCGGAGTAGGGAGAGAGTACTAGTCGAGTACGTATAGGAGTCTTCCATACAGTGCAGGACATGTACAGCTTCCTAACCGAGGACTTCTCCTCTGTAGTCCTTGTGCTCCACGCCATCAGGTGCCGCGCAGTGCAAGCCGGGTAGTCCCAGGGGCCCACCGAGTAGTCGGTCCTAGTACCCACCGAGGTAGCGGGCCCAGGGAGGTCCATACGACATCGTCCTCGAGTAAGTAATCCTTGCTTAAAAGGGAAATCAGTGTTGCCTTCCAACGTTGCCCCTGCACTTAGCCATTCATGACGAGACAAATTGCTATCTCTTCAATTTACTTTTAAAGTTCAAGTTGTGACCGACTTCTTTTTCATTATGGAAGATAGACTAACAATAAAGAACAAGCCACATTTAACACAATGCTCTCAAACTTAAGTGAACTTGAAACCATTACCTTGTCACATGGAAGATTTTCAAAAAAATGCATATCCAACATAAGTGAAAATCTCTTGCAATAGCTCATGGAACACTCATCTCATCAAGTCACGCAAGCCTATGCTAGATTATTTTCTACCTACTATACTCATATGTGATAGTGAAAGGCTTATGTGGAGCTTGGAAGGTTAAAAACAATCCTAGCAAAACATATATCCGAAATATTGTCAAATTAAGAGAGAGGTCTATTGGAATTACCGAGACTCGTCAAAAAGGCCATGGAAAATATATGTTGGAAAGAGAGAGGGACGAAACACACACATTTAGATAAGTGGACATGTGCAAGTGGAAAATGGATGATCCCGAGGCACGAGTGAAGTCCTCGTTATCGGATTGCACATGGTTGGAAGATTTGAGTGTGGATTTGTCATCAAGGCACTTGAGAACTTATGAAACAAAAAGATCCGAGGAGCATCTTTATTATTTTTTTACTTTTATTTTATTTCCTTCTCATTTTTCTCTCTTTCTTTCTTTCTCTTTTTTCTTTATTCTTCCTTTTTTTCTTACTTTTCTTTTCTTCTCATCATATTTTTTTCATTTTTCATTTTTATTCTTTTTTTTCTTTTGCTCCTCAAAACTTTTTGCAACATAATACTTGCATAGCATTTGTGTCAGAGAATGACTCCTCCCCCATGCTTGAATGATGCTCGTCCTCGAGCATAAAAGAGAGGGGAAATGACTACTAAAGTAAGTATAAATTCCATAATATTACGGAATATTTGAATCTCCATTGAGAATTTTACTCCATACTCAAATTTGGTTGTGGACAAGGAGGTGACCACAAAAAGATCTTTTTGGTTTAGGGTGGATGCCCAGCGAAGTTTGTGAATTTTTCGATGTGAAAACCCACAATGCATGGACAAAAAGGCTAGCATGAAAAAGTTACACAAAGGAATGACCAGCTTCTTAGTCTCTAACCATAGAAATCAATCCTAATCCAACTCATCAAAACATATGTTTGCAATCTATGGGTTTTGTTATCATAAAACATATATGTATATGGCTTTGGTAGGTAGAACTTTGCAAGAGCATCACAAATATGTAGATAGCATAAAAGTTAAGTTTTCATAAAAACAACAAGTTATCCGGCTATCCATAAACTTAAATCAAAGAGCAAAGATATGTATGTGGGTCTAGAGCATAGTCATTTCACCTCCACAAATAAAAGAGCCGGTATTTAAATTAATTTCAGATCATATTATAGAGAGCAATTAGCTAAGACATGTATAACTTCATGTAGGTAAAACAAAGCGGCAACTTTCATCATCTTTCCGTAAGCATAGGCAATATAGAACAACGAGGTGAACACATGGTCATGCTTATCTATTGAAAGTAAAAAGAAACCTAGGTTGTCCTCCTAGTAGCCATGTTATTGTTTGAAGAGAAAAACAAAAGGTTGCATCTAGTTGATGTTGAAGGCATACTTACAAGCATTTGTGTTTGGAAAAGAGAAGGTCCATGGAGATGTTACCATCCTTTGTAATTCTTCGTTGCCTTCTTCCGACATCTCCATGTATCGATGTGGCTTTTGCTTTTGTCTTGATTTATTAATGCTCCTAAACTTCTGAATTTGATCTTGTATGCTTAATGGAGTCATTGGTCACCCTTCTCTTCAATGTTGTCATCACCATCTCCTCTTTCTTGTTCTCATTATCTCATTGCTATCTCTTTTTCATGGATTTCCCCTGTCCAGAACAGAACATATATCGAAATATAGCTCTATTGAAAAGTTTATGAAATTACCTTTCCAATGTGTGGTCATTCATCGAAAACGGAGTTCAAACAAAAGAGCTTTGTCTGTTTTACTTCAGCGCTTAGTGCTGTCCAAAACTGATTTCAGGACGTGTTGCACTCGGTGATTCGGGCATAACGGCTTGTAGGAACCACCGATTATTTTGATTCTTGATTTGTTGGAATCGTAACTCCATAGAGCTTCTAAATATCCAAAAATATCCAGTGTTTTTCCTTCGAGACGATGCAGAATTTTGATGAGATTGGTGGCTTCTTGCGCATTGATCCAGAGATGTTAACGTTCTTTATCATTCCATCTTTTAGAGTGTCATGTTGCACTTCCGTGTTGAAGATTCAGGGTCTCCCCCATGCTTAGCATTTTTCTAGTCATGGAATAAGAAGACAAAGCACTTCTTAGTCATCCTTCAATTTCTTTGTAGTGAGAGTCTTTATCTTGCCTGTAAGACATTTTAAACGTACATTCTACCCCCAAGGTGACGGTTGGGAGTAGATAGAATTGCCAACAATCCAACAATGTCTCCTAACATTCTTAACTTGTGGCATAATTAGTTTAATGTGGAATAAAAACCTAATGAGTGTACATGGTGCAAGGTGTGTATGCACATGATAGGAAAGCATATAAACAAAGACAATGTTTTCACCTAGTTCTAAACACCATGTTTACGACTAGGTTGCCGAATTTCTCCATAGCCATAAAGGTTTATATATCTAGGGTTAAAACACCATGTCTATCCCTAAATCAATAACTCTTATAGCACAAGAAAAATTAAGCGCATTGCAAAGCTTATAAACTAACCAAAGCAACATGAAAACATATGAAAAGCCAGCTAGGTTCATCGAACTTAACGATGATGGTCCGCAATCTTGTTTAAACACCACGTTTACACAAGATCACAAAAGGAAAACACCCATAGGTACCTATGAAGCATTAACATTGAAACTGAAGCATACATCATTAAGTATATAAAACAACCAAGCCAACTATGTGCAAAACATGTATACACAAAGAAACATCACATTGATAACAAGATGCAATGCATACAAATAAATATTATCATGAACATGATGGTGGTTCTAAAAAGGAAAACTGAACTTAGATTAATAACCACAAGTTGATCATCATAAGATAGTGTCATTCTTTATTTTCTCTAAGAAAGTAGTAAAAATATAAAGAAACGGGTTGCCTCCCGAAAAGCGCTTCATTTAAAGTCATAGAGTTGGACTTTCTCACATACCTTATTTTCGTTGCATAGCCATGGCCCTTCATGCAAGAAGAGAAGGTACCAATGCAGCTTTAATTTACTTCCCATGTTGTGCTTGATCACTTATAGAAGACTTACCCAAAGCATCCTTATGTTTCATCATTATCTCTTTCTTTATCATCCTTCGGTGCTGCCTTCACTCCAAGAATTTTTTTAATGTCCAGAACAGAAAGTATACTCAAGCTCTACTCCATTGCACAGTGCACAAAATTTCCTTTCCAACGAGTCTTCATTTGCTCAAATCGGACTCTGGACAAGAGAGTTACGTCCGTTTTACTTCGGCGATGAAATCTGTCCTGAAATTTCAGAACGCGCAATGCTCAATGTTTCCTCCATAACTCCTTGCACGGGTCTTCAAACCTGTTGGTTCTTGATGTGTTGGAATGGTAATTTGATGGAGCTTCTGAATATCTCATTTTCTTCATTTGTACACTTCTGAACAAGCTCTCAAATTGATGAAGACAGCAGCATCCATTGCAGGATTCGGAGAGGTTGATGATTTATCTTGCAACCCTTTTAGGCATGACTTCTTTTTTCATTATTCAAGCCTTGTCTACATGGTTAGTGAAAATCGGGACTTTCCCGACATACGATTATTTCAGATCATTAGCTTGACCAAGCGCAAAGCATGATCGAGATTTACAAAACTTATTGTAAACATACGCGTCCATAATTAACACCACATGTGAATTGTAGCAACAAGTCAAGGTGTAAATAAAAGAAGCATATGTTTCATGCATAGCACTTAGCTCATCATTAGGAAAAGGTTTTTTTGGTGTGGGATTAATTGGATCCAAAATAAATGTTTCCTCTTTTTCATTCTCAAGAAAATCTAGCCTATCAACATGATCACTATTGGAACAAAGCATAGACATTAAACTATCATTCATACTATTGGTTGAGCCTTAGTATTTGAATTTATCAACATCAATACCAATAATATCTTGAGATTTCAGCGCGTACCTTGGCCTTAGAGCTTTTTCAACAAGAGTGATATTTGGTTCATCTAGCGGTGTTGAAGGCGAATCGATCTCAACAAGTGTAGTTGCCTCTTCATCACTATCTTGCAATTTCTTCAACTCATCATGTGGAACATGTAATCCTTCAACTATGTACGCATTCATCTGTTCTTTGAAGTCTTCTTTATCAACCAGATCTTCATCTTCAAAGACTTGTATGTTGCTTTCTTTATCTTCCATGTACCACATGTCGTCAAGATCGCTCACTGTTGATTCACTCTTTCCTTCATCCTTGAGTACTTCCATGTCTTGATTTGCTAGTGTGTAGGCTTCAATAGCACACAAGCTATCATCTAGCTTGAGTCCTATCTCCTCCCATTTATCCTTTGAGTTACTAGGCTCATCACGGTTGTACTCTTCTCTTCCTTCATCATAAATCTTTGAGTTGTCAAACCGGTCGATCCATCGTTCATCTCCTTCTTCTCTTTCTTCTTCAAACATCTTTTGGATCGACTCTCCACTCATCTCTTGATCAAATATATCTTCAACTAGTTTGGCAATGTGTCGGCATTCCTCCTTCCTTCGGTAGCTGATTAGTGGGGCAAAATCAACTTGAACTCAACCGGATTGAATGAACTCCGCCAATGGTCTAGCATTCCACACACTTCGACCTACATCATGTTAGTTTCAACATTTTTAACATCCGAAATGTCTTCTCTTACCTTGGGAAGTGGATCTTCAATTTCTTGTATGGTCAGCTCATCTTCCTTGACATCCGGTTCATCTTTTTCAGAAATTTCAGCAAGCACCTTGGGCTTGCTTATGTCATTTTGCTCCTCTCGACAACATCTTTGCCAATCTCATAGCATTCTTTGTCCATTGATTTGTGCGGCTTCACTAATTGTTTTATCCATTATATCACCACCTGCACACATGCTTACAAAATGAAATGAGTTAGGGGTTAGTGAAAAATAAAAGGTATGCAACATCAAGTCACCGGAAAATCCCAAGTTCGGGCCTCGCTCAAGTAGTTCATTAAATCGGTCCCATGCTTCATCAATTCCTTCATCCTCTCCTTGCTTGAAATTGAGCACTTGCCGCCTTAAGTCTTGGACCTTGCTTATGGGAAAGAACTTCAAAAGAAACTTCTTCACTAGCTCATCCCAATTTCCTTTTGCTTCAATAGACGCAAGTGTGTACCATCTTCGCGCTTCATCTTCGAGAGAGAACAGAAAAAGATTCCACTTGAACCAAGCGGCCGGAACTCCATTTTGTTGCACCGTGTTGCATATCATCATGAATTCATTAATGTGTCTATATGGGTTGTCATCCTCCAATCCTGTAAATGGTTTTGTCGCCACTAACTTGATGATTCCAGGCTTCACTTTGTAGTGGGTTGTAGCAATCATCAAATCTGATTTTTGTACCTCAATGTCTTCCATTGACGGCATTGCTAGCTCCCTTAGCGACATCTCTTTGTCTTCCAATGGTGGGGTGAACAAATCCATCTAGGCACAAGAAAAGTAGAAAGAAAATAAAAAAGATTTTTTTTTCTTTTTTAGAAAATAAGGGTTAGGTGTTAGCAATCAACAAAATTAATACTAGATTAAACGTAGCAAACTGGCTTGCTCCCCGGCAACGACGCCAGAAAAAGGGGCTTGTTGACAGATAAAACTAGTATCCACCTACGATCCGCAAGGGTACGGACCTACACCTTTTTCACCACGGGATTCCCAAGGTTATTGTCAATCCGCGGAGCAAGGGGATTACTAGCGCTTAACCATGTACTAATTTAGTTGACTAAGGAAACCTTTAAAGAGAGTATTAATCTAAAAGTAAAGACAATCTAGCCTAAGTTAATCTAAGTTAAGTTGATCAAACAAATCTAGTTTTAAACTAGATGGTAAAGGGGTGAACAAAAGAGAGTGAGTAAGAAAGATAAGTGTTCCCTCCCTAGGATCTAGGATAACATGGTATGCATCTACTACACGAAAGCGGTAAACCAATCTACTGGGGGTTGTGACCACGGTTTCAACCTTTCCCTCCTCTCGTACTATCACTACGCGAAGGTATTCGTGACTAGACCTATGATGGACACGGTATGTTGATGGAATCTATGGGAGTAGCGGATATCATACACCCGAAAAACACGGTGGCCTACCTTAATCATCAAAGCATCATCAACATGAAAACAATAGATTGAAACCACGAATCAAGTAGCAATCACATAGCATGTATCCATCTAATCCTAGGGATGAACGGAGACATTACCCCATCATCTTACACGGATTGAAGCACATAGGGGTGATGGAGACTCCGGAGAACGTCGTCGATGAAGATGGCGGCGATGGAGCTTGGGAACACCCCTAGGCCAGCGGCATGGAGTCCTCCTCTTGCTTCCTTCTCTCCACCGGTGTTGATCCTTCCGACGAGCTCATCTAACTCTCTCCCTCATCTTGCGGCGGCGGTTTTCTGGTGATTGATGTCGGTAGGATGATTTGTTCTATGTGGCGGTCGACGGCGGCGGAGGCAATAAATAGACGAACACCTAGGGCAAAGGGGGCACCGAACCTACCCCGGGGGTACCGAACCTACCCCGGAATGGGCTGGGCCGGTCGGCCCAGGCCGGCCGTCCCAAGCCCATTTCAGCCCGGTTCGGCCCCGGTTTTCTCCTCGGTTGCTTCTCGTGTGATCCCTTATTTGTGTGCACTTGCATGTGGGCCTTTGACGTTGTTTCCTTCACGGTTAAGGCTTGAATCCTTGCTATGCAAGCTTCGCTGTTTTCTGGTTGAGTCCCTGAAGACTTGCACGTTGACGCTTCGGTCCTCGGGTCATTTGGAGTCATGTTCATCGCGTGTCTTGACTCTTGTCGGGCTTCATGATCTTCTTCTAAAGTGCTTGGTGAACTTATCCCGAAAGTCTCCTCATTAGCGTAGATTTCCTACGTAAACAACAAACTCCAAATTCGACATGCTAGTGTGAACTTGTTATATCATTAGTATGCCTAGTGGCGGGTTATTTGCAAATCATAATCGAAACCAATGTATAACAAGTACTCTAGGTTGACGGAAATTCACCGTCAACAGACTACTTACCCGACTGGCTATGATGTCCCTTTATGATGGAACTTTGTTTTTTTTTGAACCGAGAACCGTGGGGCAAAGCCCCCCGGCAAAACGCAACTATATTAAAGGAGAAAAGGAGCAAGAACTTACAACAGGCCCAACCAGAGGTTAGGCAAACAGAGAAAGGTGAAAAAGGCCAAAAGGCCAAAAGGCAAAAACAGCCAACAAAACAAAGCTAAGCAAACAATTACAAGGCTTGCAGCCAGAGCAAGATGGAAGGATGAAGACTTGCTTTGATCCTAATGAGATGTTCTGAGACTTGAGCTTTGAAGGCCGATTTCCATGCAGCCAGGCATGGAGGTTTCCCATTAAAAATGAGGTCATTTCTTTCATTCCAGATACACCAAGCACCAATCATAAAAATTTCCATGAAGAAGGGTTGAGCAAAATCCAATTTGGCCGCCTGTATCTTTTGGTGAATATTTAGATTAGCATTCCAAGTGATACCCAGCGCAGACCATCTGCATGCTGCAGAGTGACAGTCAAAGAAAAGATGTTCAACTGATTCTTCTACATCTTCAAGAGAGAGAACACAATTATACCCATCCTCTAAGTATTTCCTCCTTCTTCTCAAAATATTTCTGGTGTTAAGCCTGTCATTTAGTAGAAGCCAAGCGAAAAACTTAACTTTGGGTATACATTTTGATTTCCAAATCCAAAGGATAGGCAGGTTGGGCTGAATATCTCTGAAATAGTAATGATTGTATTTACTGGAGGAATATCTATGTTGTCCCCAAATGTAGATCCAAGAATCTTTACCATCATGATCCACATGATGTAGGTCATCAAGAAAGTTTTGCAATTGAAGTAACTCATTATAGGCTTCCCTGGACATGGGGATTCTAAAACAATTAATCAGGGAAGCAGGCTGCCTGAGGGCCCAAAGAGAGATACGGGGGTCTTTAGCAAAGCCCAAAAGATGAGAAAAAATATTTGAATGAACCCTTCCATTAATAAGATCCTCCCAAAAACTGACTGTATTTCCATGATTGGGGATACACATAGCAACACCCCTGAAGTGGACATTAAGTCGCAGGATATCCTTCCACCAAAAGGAACCTTTTTCCCTTGCCAGATGAGGAACAGTGCCATTGTAATATTTTTGCCAAATAAGGCTGACCCACTGAATTTTCTCCTGCTTGTAGAATTTATCAAGTTGTTTAAGTAGTAAAGCATCATTTTGCGCACTCAGATTCATTACCCCAAGCCCACCTTTAGCTTTTGGTTTTCTGACCAAGTCCCAAGCTGCCAGATTTTAGCCCTTTCTATTGAACTCTCTGCCTCTCCAAAGGCAGTTCTTCCTGTGCTTATCAATGATATCAATGATAGTGATGGGCAACTTAAGAGTGCACATATAGTATGTAGGCAAGGAGGAGAGGACAGAGTTAACAAGTTGCAAACGACCAGCATACGAAAGATGCAAAGAAGCAGCAACCATTTTCCTTCCAATTCTGCAAATAAGGGGAGCATAGTCCTTAACTTGAGGTTTGGTGAGACCATAGGAAGGCCTAAATATGTAAAGGGGGAAGAGCCTACAGTACACCCAAAGGATTGCGCCAGAGAATTGGCACGCTCAGAAGAAATATTGATGGGAACCAGACATGATTTATGAAAATTAACTATCAGGCCAGAGGAAACACTAATCTTATTGAGAATGTCTTTCAGAATAGTAAGCTGTGAGTCACAACCTTGCATGATAATAATTGTGTCATCAGCATATTCGATAATAGGGAAAGGGTTCTCAGACCTCTGTGGGAAAGGAGGATGAAGATTGCCAATTTCATATTCCTTGTTAATAGCACATTGAAGAAGGTCAGCAGCAATGGCAAATAGGAGGGGGGAAAGGGGGTCTCCCTGCCTGACACCACGAATACATCTGAAGTCTTTACCAGCAGTTCCATTCAAGAGCACAAAAGAGGTCCCAGAACTAAGAAGCTCATTGATCCACATGATCCATTTTTGAGGGAAACCCTTTGCATGCAGCATATCAAGGACAGCAGAGTGCTCAATCAGGTCGAATGCTTTCTCAAAGTCCAGCTTGAGAATGACGATATCCCTTCTTGAGTGATGGCACTGATGTAAGAATTCGAAAGCCCAACCAAGGCAGTCTTGAATTGTTCTCCCTTTAATAAAACCATATTGGTTTTCATGTATAATATCCATTGCCAGAGGTTGTAGTCTGTTAGCAAGCAGCTTGGTGACCATCTTAATAGAGGAGTTGAGGAGTGAGATGGGTCTAAAATCGTTCACTTTCTCAGGATTATCTTTCTTGGGGACCAAGGTAATGTAAGAGTGATTGATGCTTTTAAGGTCAGCCTGATGATGAAAGAAATCAAAGCACAACTTATACATGTCACCTCTAATGATGGGCCAACATTTTTTGATAAAAGTATTGTTAAAGCCATAAGGGCCAGGAGCTTTGTCACTAGGGAGATCAAGAATGACATTATCAATTTCTTCTGTAAAGAACGGGCTACACAGAACTTCAAGGTTATGATGTCGTTTGACAATGGCATCAAGGTCAAACTGCATATTAGTGTGAACAAAAAAACCCAGTCTTCTTCTGAACTCATTCCAGAATAAAGCACTTTTTTCCTCATGACTATAGACCATTCTGTCAGTATCATCCATGATTTGACTGATCACATTCTTCCTGAATCTTTCAGTGGCCATTGAATGAAAAAATTTGGTGTTTTCATCCCCAAATTGATTCATGCACTGGGTAAACCTCTGTCTCCAGTATTGATTCTGCATTCTCAACAGGTTGGAGATATGAACTTTGATAATTTTCCCGAAATTAAACTCCTGGGAATAGAGAGGTCTGAGTTCTTCCAATTTATCCAAGAAAGCAATCGTCATATTGCAATTGGCAATGAGTTTAGAAAGGTTTGAGATGCCTTTAGACCAATGCTTGAGTATTCTTCGAAGGTTCTTAAATTTAGCACTAATAATATGAGCACTATTGTCAGAGTTGTGATGAGAGTTCCAGGCAGTTTAAATCTGTTCAATACATTCAGGATGGTTAAACCAGTAGTTCTCAGAACGAAAGATATTTGCTTTAGGGACATTAGTACCAATTTGCACTCTGCAGGGCAAGTGATCAGAAGTGATCCTAGCAAGGGGCAGGACAAGCGATAGAGGGAAGATGGAGGTCCATGCAACAGACGTGAAGAACCAATCAATCTATTGCAGGAGAGGGACTTCCTGCATATTACTCCAGGTATAACTTCTCCCTTTAATAGGCAGTTCAACCAGGCCAAGGTGACTGATAATGTTATTGAAGACCAAGGAATCATGAAAATTGCCCCGGTCTTGTTTCTATTCTTAGCATATCTATAAAAGTTAAAGTCTCCCATTAATAACCAAAGGTCTTCATCCTGAATCTGCAGATTGCAAAGCCAATTAACAAATTGATCCCTGGCAGGCTGTCTGCAGGGACCATAGACCACAACTAGATTCCAGAGGGTGAGACTGTGGGTGGAGGTTAAAGCAAGATGAATAGCAAAATTCTTTTTATCAATCACAATGGCAGAGAAGTGCTTTGAGACCCAGCAGACCAAAATACCCCCAGAAGAACCCAAAGATGGGCAAAAGTCAAACTGATTAAATATTTTCGGAGCAAACTTACGGATAAAACACAGATCAAATGATTCTTTCTTTGTTTCTTGAAGACAGAAAATGTTGGCATGACTTTCTTCGATTTTGTTTCTAATGGGGTCCAAGCACGACTATTCATTGTAACAATTAAGAGAATGTACCAGGATGTGGGGGATAACCACCACAAACAAAACAGGGCTAGAAATAGATAAGTGTATCATGAGCATAGTACCTAGTAACCCATTACAAAAGTTAAAATTCTAGCCACAAAAGACAAAAGCCCCAGACCAGAAAAAAAAGTTGTATACTTGAGATTCATTTATTTTCTTCGTCTTCAGGGGTTAGAGTGGCAAGGTTCAACTCCATAGGAGGTATGCCACAAAAGGATTGGCCAAGCTCAATAAGAATAGGCGCTGGGATAGGGGCCACTTCATCCTCATCAATATTGTCTTCAAGACATCTACTCACAATGGCTTTCTTGAGAGCAGCAACAGAGGAGATAGATACCGATTTCTTTGAAGCACCCTTCTTCCTTCTAGGTTCACTGTTCAGCTGAATATGTTCCTGCACAATGCCTGTCTTTAAGCGGGTACTTCTGCGAACTTCATCATCTACTGATGGAACTTTGTGAAGACTATTACTTTGATTAATTGTTTGTACAACTTTGATTGCAATAATTGCTTATCTAGTAATGATTACTTATACTAGAACATGGGCTAAAATGTGAAAGTAAGGATTCACTACTTAGTAGCTTTTTGGCAAGCAAACCCACTAGCCAAAAGCCCTGCATGATTAGAGGTAAAATCTTTCTTTTCGACGGGTAAGTCTTGCTGAGTATTAGTATACTCAGCCTTGCTTTATAAATGATGTTTTCAGGTAATCCATGTGATGTGTGGCCCGGAGAACTTCCACCTGGCTGGGTGCTGGAATGGGTGGATGACGAAGAGTGATTGCATCATGGACAGGCCTCCTATGATGTGATCGTACCGTTTAGTTATCTTCCGCTGTTTTCAATAAACTCTGAACCATTTACTTCCTTGTCAAAGAACTATGTTGTAATAATAGACCCTACGGGGATTTGACATTAATTTGTAAGGCACTCTGGACTCTCCTTTGAGGGACTATTAATGCATACGTTCGGTCCTCTCTGTGTTGCCAAGTGATTTACCAGGTGTAAACCTGGCAACACTCAACGGGATGATTCTTTATTATCGCTTAATGACCAAATGGAGTGGTTTAGGCGATTGTACCGAATTATCTTGTGTGGGTGAAGCGGTGCGGCGGGGTTAAGTCAGGTGCGTCGGATCTCGATCCGACGGCACAGATCGCGTGCAAACGCTGGCCGGTAGAGGGCGGCGAAACGATGGCGGCGGCCGATGGTGAGCGGCGGCGGGGTTCCGGCAGTGAACCCTAACTAGGGCTCTCATGCTCGGTTTGGGACGCGGAGCGCATCTACGCGTAGCGCGCGAGTCGGCGAAGCCAACGGGGACGGCGGTTACGGCGGCGACGCGGCGGAGTGGGCGGATGACGTGACGGCGGGGCTCGGGAGCTCCGGAAAGGACCTCCGGGTGCTACGATGCACCAACTCGACAACAAACGACCCCAGCGTGTAGCTCACCTCCAGGCGCAGCTCTTGGACAGCTTCACGTCGACGAAACAGCAGCGGAGGCGGGGAATCGACGGCGGCGGCGGGAGCTAGGATTTCAGGTGTTGGCGGCGCTCGAAGCTACGGCGGCTAAGGCATGGGTGGGGAGGATCCCGGTGGCGGCGCGAACTTAAATAGCCCGGGGAACCCGGTCTTGGCATGCGGGCCACGCACGGGAGGGCATGCAAGGGTCGGACTCGGCGGCGGCGGCGGAGTCCCGGTCGGATGCGGCTCAACGAAGGGGATGATAGCTAGGTCCCAGCTGTCGGTGACCGAGACGGAGGCGGGGAGCGGCTGCGGCGGGCTAGCGGCAGAATTGGGCGGAAAGGCCATCTGGGCCGCGGCGACGGCTGGGCGACGGCGGTTGTTGCGCGAGCGGGGCCTGTGCGCACGGGTTGCTGGGCTGCCACTCGGAGTTGGGCCACAACCACGAGCTGCTACTACTGGGCTGCTGGGCTAGAAAAGGGTGACGGGCTGAATTGAAGAGGAGGAAGGGATAGGAATAGGGTAAGGCTTTAGGAATTTGAAAAGAACTCAAACAAATAGAATTCAAACTTCAAATTTGAATTCTAACAATCAAAAGCAATGCTCTAGCATGAATGCCACAATTAATTCCTATGATTCATTAATTTTAGTTTAGAAAAAAAATTAAAATCTCTAAAAGAAAAGTAAAGCAACCTTATATTCCTTAACCAATTTAAGGTTTCTAGCAAAATTTAATTAAACCAAAATTTAGCAAAATTATGGTGTTACAAATCCTACCCCCCTTAAGAAGAATCTCGTCCTCGAGATTCGGATATATTGGGAAAAAGATCTGGAAACTCTGCTTTCAGCTCATCCTCTCTCGCCCAGGTTGCCTCATCCTCAGCATGATTTTTTTGAACGAAAACCGTGGGGCAACGCCCCCCGACAGAAGATTATATTAAAAAAGAGGAAGCAAAGTTACAGAGAGGAAGGACTTACATCCGGCCCAACCAGTGGTTAGGCAGCGAGAAGGACTAGCAAAGAAAATACAACAGATTAGGTTACAGGGGTTAGGCAGAGAAGAGAGGGGGCAACAAAGCAACATAGCAACACTACATGGAAAGTTACAAAGCACTAAGCCAAAGTTTGATCGAGGAGTGAAGACTTGACTTGATTCTGCAGAGATGATCCAAAACAAGTGCCTTGAAATTAGCCTTCCAAACAGCAAGGTGTGGAGGCTTGTCTTCAAAAATGACATCATTTCTTTGTTTCCAAATACACCAAGCACCAATCATAAAAATCTCAATGAAGAAAGGATGCCCAAATATAGGTCTGGCTTGCAAGATCTTCTGGTGAACACTTAGATTTTCCTCCCAAACAATTCCCAAAGCGAGCCATCTGTTGGCAGCAGCAGGGCAACTGAAAAAAAGATGGGTAGCAGTTTCTTTCTCACTATTCTGACACATTACACAGTTGTATCCTTCATCCGGCACTTTCCTTCTCCTTTTCAAAATGTTCCTTGTATTCAACCTATCATTGAGAAGTAGCCAGGCAAAAAACTTGATCCTTGGGATGCACTTGGTTTTCCAAATGTCAAGAATTGCTCTACTAGGCCTGAGTTCTCTGAACTAGTACCTATAAAAGTGGCTACTCAGAAACCTACGTTGTCCCCAAATAAGGTACCAAGAATCTTTGGAACTAGGGCTGATGGGGGGAGGTTACTCAGAAAGGCCTGTAAATCCAGAAACTCATTGTAAGCAGCTCTGGTCATGGGGATCCTGAAACAATTCAGCAGATTGTCAGACGTCCTCAGGGCAAACAAAGAAATGGTAGGATCCTGAGCAAAGTGCAGTAGATGAGAAAACTTCTCAGAATGAATGACCCCATCAATGATATCCTCCCAGAAACTGACAGTGTCACCCTGGTTTGGGTTACAAGTGGCAACACCTCTGAATTGGGTTTGAAGCCAAAAGATGTCCTTCCACCAGAAGGAGCCCTTTTCTCCTGTCAGATGAGGAACAATGTTGCTGTAGTATTTCTACCAGATGAGAGCAACCCATTGAATATCTTCCTTACTATAAAATTTATGTAGCTGCTTGAGGAGAAGAGCATCATTCTCAATATTTAAATTGATAACTCCAAGCCCACCTTTGCTTTTAGGCTTCCTGACCAGATCCCAAGCAGCGAGATTGTACCTTTTACTATTGAAGTCCTTGCCTCTCCAGAGACAATTTTTCCTGTGTTTATCAATGATCTCAATGACAGTGAGGGGAAGCTTCAGAGAACACATGTAATAAGTGGGGAGTGATGAGATGACCGAGTTGACTAACTGTAGCCTTCCATCATAGGAGAGGAACTGGGAAGCAGCCGACAACCTTCTTTCAATTCTGCAAATTAGAGGGGCATAATCCTTCACCTGGGGCTTAGTCAGGCCTAGGGGGAGACCAAGATAAGTAAAGGGAAAGGAGCCCACCACACAACCAAAAGTTTGAGCCAGGGAGGAAGCTTTCTCAGGAGAAACATTAATTGGAGCGAGACAAGATTTGTGGTAATTTACCACAAGACCACTGGAGAGGGTAATGCTGTGCAGAATTCCTTTTAGGAGGACCAACTGATCCTCATTAGCTTGCATATCCAGGATGGTGTCATCAGAATACTGGACAATTGGGAAGGGGGCATCAGCTCTTTGGGGGAAAGGGGGCAGAAGATTACCAAGATAAAACTCCCTGTTGATGACACACTGAAGGAGATCAACAGCAATGGCAAAGAGAAGAGGGGAGAGGGGATCCCCTTGCCTGACGCCTCTGGTACATTTAAAATCTTTTCCAGCAGTGCCATTAAGAAGGATAGAGGAAGTAGCAGTGGACAACAGCTCCTCAATCCACCTCAACCATTTCGGAGGAAACCTTTAGCATGAAGCATCTCCAAAATAGTGGAATGTTCTACCAGATCAAAGGCCTTTTCAAAGTCCAGCTTCAGGATAATAATCTCCCTTCTAGAGTGGTGACATTGGTGACATTGGTGAAGATATATAAATATATTTATTACATGCAATTAGCTCAACTTTTGATGCATCTCTTAGAAAATGTAATAAATTCCTTATTTCCCTAGATAGACTAGCCACGACATTTTGATGCCACCCGGCTACACATCGGTTGTTGTGGAGGAGATTTGTCAGCCACGATTTGAAGATCTAGAGTTGGACATCCCAGGAGGTGATGGGGAGAGGACCGGAGTGTCCAAGGACCGGTGGATGATCGCTCTTGGTTGTGATTAGTGATTCACAACATGGCGTGGACTGACTCTTGGCCGAGTATTGCATGTGCAGGTTGTGGCTTGATTTGCGTTGGTGCAGGTGAAGACTGGGTGTGAAAGGTCTATGCCTTACGGGGCCTCCAAGGAGTGGAGAGACAAGTAGGCCTGACTCGACGGACTTGGTGGCCAGCGGGGTCAAATGCGGCACGCATGGTGGCAAGAAAAGTAAGACAAAGTTGTCGATCAGAGTCGGTGCAGGGTAGCGGCTCACAACCGGAGTCTACACGTGGGGTTTGCAGCAGATGACAAAAAAACCGTCGGGTTACTTGGTTGAGCCACAAAACCAAGACCAGAGGCTCGGCGGGCGGAGACGAGATCCGGACGCGCTGAGAAGCTTCGATGCCGGAGGACTTGTGGCGGGATCGCAAGGCTTGCGCCGAGAAGCTTTAACGGTTGCGTCGATTCCCCGCTTGTAGCTCGTTGGTTCTTCGTGCCTTTTCCGAGCTATTTTATCAGTTTTTCGTGCGCGGCTAGTTCCTTCGATTCTAAAGTGTTTGGGTTCAAATTTGTTGGTAGGGATCATGGATAGCTGCCTCGTGCATCTTTTTGCTTGATCTTGACCCCCCAAACTTCGAATTCGGCCTCCGGTTGAAGGATTTTTGTTGGACCCTAGGTTTTTTGTTGAGCTCGGTATCGATTCGATTCCCAACAATTTAGTTCATTTGAGGACACAAGTTTTGGGGCAAAGCATCCCCTAGGGTCGCTTCACATCTCCCCCAAATCTTTCCTCAAGTGCTCAAGCCATTTGGGAGATCCATGGTGGTATAGGGGAGGTTGTCTTCTCGGTTTTCACCTCGGGCTGTTCTATTCTAGGGCTGGCGGACTGTCCGCCTGTAGCCCGCGGACCGTCTGCAAGGTGAGATTTCTTTGCGTGTTCATCCAGTTCTTGCGAGCTCGCGTGTAGATCTTTGAGGTGCCAAAGTTCTGTGGTAGGAGATTTGGCGGACCGTCCGCCCGAAGGACGCGGACCATCCGCGCGATACAAGTTGCTCTCGGACAGTCTGCAGGTAGGGTACAGACCATCCACATTTCGGGGTGCACTTTTGGTGGTTCTGTTGCGTTTAATGTACTGTCCGCTCGAGGGTCGCGGACCGTCCGCTCGGTGTCAGCGGACCATCTGCCCGGTGTCCGCGGACCGTCCGCCCCAGCCTCGTGGATCATCCTCCTGGGGCTGTGCAGAGTTGCTAAGTCCTTTGCTTCTTGAGTTTCGCTTTCGCTTCGGGATTGTTTGGGGTTTGTTCCTAGGGTTAGTAGGTCCGTTGTGACTACGTGACCTTGGCAAACTCGTGTGGGAATCCTTGGTTGTGAATTTGGGGCATAGGCTGAGTTCTCTCTTTGGAGAAGAATTTTTATCGGCTCCCATTCACCCCCCTCTCTGGTCGTCTAATCGGTCCTTCAATTGGTATCAGAGCAGGTTACGGATCTTTGTGATTCTAACTAGTCTAAGATCCAAAAATGGCATCCAAAAATTGGTATAAGAACTACCATACGTGACAATGGCGGATGGCTGCTTTCCAACGTGGCAAGGGTCAGATCCTGTGGGATGTCACGGTGAACACAGCTTATGTTCATCCACTGAACTTACTTGCTCCAGGATCGAGGGACATGTTCGACGCCAAAGACAAGGCGGTCGACTACCTGTACCGTTCTTTGTGTGAATCCGAATTCGAACGGATTCGAACAGAGGATTTGGCGTGCACGATTTGGGAGCAGTTTAAGAATGCTCATGCTGGGAACACTCAGGTTCAGGCGCGGCTCTTTGCGACTTACATGAGAGAGTACGAGAACTTCACTCATCTCCCTGGTGAGTCCATAGATGACATGTTTCTGCGTTTCACGGTGATCGTGAACAACATGAGGGCTAATGTGGTCGTGCTCCCATATGATGACCATGACAGGACTGTCAAGCTCTTGCATTCTCTCGATCATACCATGTAGATCATATGGTGGATGAGCTGTTTTCCAAGCTCAAGTCGTCCGAGGTGGACTGTGGGGTGCGTGCAAAGATCGAGAACATATAAGCGCCAGGATGGGGAATCCCTTGGGGCAAACATGGTTGGTGAGAAAAGTGGTGAGAATAAGGGGAAGATTGAAGATGTCCCAGAGCCACCAAAAACCCACCACACAATGCCTATTTTCCTAAACCGAATCATCATAGGAACCGACTAGACACAACCCCATCTCGACCCGTGTTTCCACCATAATCCGACAACTTCCAGACACCCAACAAGTTCAAGAGTGTCTTGGGGAATGAGTTCTTTGGGAAGAAGGAAGAGAAAACAAGTGAGGAGAAACCAGAGCCCAAAGAGAACCCAAAACCAAAGCCAACACTGAAACCCTTCCATTGTGAGCATTGTGGGAGGGATGGGCACCTTACTGAGTTTTACTTCAGGAGGAAGCATGAGGAGAGGTTGGCTAGAGAGTTGGCCAACAAGGACAGGTACCACCCTTCTCGTGGTGTGCCTGAGCCCAGGTTGGTGCCAAGAGGCGTGCGTATGGTACGTACCATTTACCCTCGAGAGAGGCGTGAGTTTGTTCCTTGAGGTGAGCCTCCACATAGAGAAGGTGGTAGGCGTGTTGTGTTTGGGCGTGGTGAGTTTGCTGGATGTTCCTTTGCTCGTGGTCAATACGAGTATGGGTTGAACAATCGCAGTTTTAGGTCCTAGGGAGCGACGGGCCACGGTCTCCCCTTCGTGGTACATGTAGTCCTCCAATGGGACGTGTGGGTGTTCCACCTAGGAGTGATAGGATGGATTTTTCTAACCCCACGTTTGAGCAAATGTCGAGGCACTGGTTTGATTTGTTCATATCTGGATTCATCCACTTCATACGTTTCTTGCCATTCCTCTTCCTTTCTTTTTCTTCTTTTTCTTTCATTCTCTCTCTTCTATTTTCTTTTTTTCTTTCGTTTCTTTTCCATACACATTTTTGTCTTTACTTTTCCTTCTCTTGACATCTTTATCTCTCTTTTCAAAGCTTTCAACTCCTCCCTTTCTTGCATAAACACAATCTGAATTTTAAAATAAAACTATGCTAGAGACGAAACGAAACTTCAAGAATAGGTTGTGTTCAAGGAATACGATGTACAAAAGTGATATAAAGGTTTGGGTATGGAAGTGCATGACGAGGCTAGCAATAAAAGATAAGCACAAGGACATGATCATTTGTTGAAATTAAAACTTCCAAGAGAGAAGGATCCTATCCCAACACATTATGATAATCCCACGTACGTTGGTGCGAAAAAGTAAATTAGGCCTTGCATAAGATTTTTCTTAAACTCTTAACTTGGAAAAAGAGAATTTGCTAACCTTTATTAAAAGGGGTTTTCAATAATTTTCAGAATTGAATTCCTCCAATTTTTAGCATCGAACATAGCACAACCAAAATATAAAGCTCTAGGAAGCATGATGCGAGTACTTTTGGAGGTAGAAACTCCACTAAGCACCATGGTAAATGTTTCAAACCAAATACTTATGTTCATTTATCAAAAATTAAAGACGAACAAACGAGTAAATTAAGAAAAGCATCACAAGAGACAGAAAATTTAAATGACTCTTTTTATTTGATTTTCTTGACATGAACACTAACTTTAAGACACTTCAAACTGTCAAAAATTTAAAAGCACACTCCAAAACTTAAGACTCTAAGACTGTCACACTGTAGCGAAAACTAAACTGAACCAAAACTAAACTTAAAGCAAAAGGCTAGCTAGCTAGCTCTCCCCCACACTAAAATAATATGACGTCCTCATCGTATCTTCCAAAAAACCTGAGGGTGAAAACTGTATCTAATGGTACTTCCTGCAGCTATTGCACCACTTGCCCTTCATGTTCCCCACCATGCTGAATTGTTCCACATGTTGCGATTAAGAAACTTATAGTTGTCTTCGACCACGCATTCTAAATCTTCCATGCGCTGCCTCATCACCTCCATGGCCTGGAAACACTTGACGACTGATGCGTAGAGCTCCGAGATGGAGTGACAGCAAGTCGCACAACACATCGGATACATCTCGAAAGGGTCATCATTGCAAGGGTCTCCGTCGTCGTCATCGCCGTCGTCGTCGCCATCATTGCCGTCGTCGTCGTTGCCGCCGCCGTTGGGGCCTTCGGGAGTCTTCTCCTTGGGCACCTCATCCCAATAATACTAATCATTATTATCTCTTCCGGCGGCTGCCCACGAGCTCAGGCTACGATCATCGGAATAGTCACTCCCCCCCATAGTCTTTAGGCTCGGGCGACACCTCCTTGTAATCCTTCCTCTTGATGCCTCGGATCCATGCCGACCTTCAAACAGGAGTAAGGACATTCTCCTCCTTGTCGGGGTGGAGAGATGCGATTCCTCCAGTCGGCACACGCCCTCCGCAACAGATGCGGGCGGTCCTCTTGATCTCAACGGGTAGGTTGAGCTCGCATCGCTTCACCTCCTCTATTGATGGCTCCTTGGTGCCTATCTTCAACTCTACGTTATTCAGGAATGTCATGGCTGCTACGTGGGTGCAAGAGAATGCGAGATGGGATGGATTCCCGAGCTCCCATCTCGGTCAGTTAAATAGTCTGAAAAGGAATAATCTAGAAACCGCATTTTGCTAGAAACCGCGTTTCCTTTTTCAAACTTCCCTTAGAATTTTCTAACCAAAGAAGGAAGTCGAAAAGCTGCATCTCGGAGTAAATCGGGGGCAAACCGCCGCTCCGGCCCCCTGGGCCAGTCGGACCGGGCCGGCCAGCCTGCCTCGGTTCGCGGGCCGGTTCGGTCCGGTTTTCCGTGTCCCCCTTTTATTTCGCATTTTCAGCCCATGAGAAAAGATGGCCTGGTAAAACTTCATGAGAAATTCCAGAAAAATTAAAGAAAAACTATTTACAAAATCCACATCTTGTTTTACGTCCTAGGCTAGACTTTCGGGCTCTTCTTCCATGGTGAAGACATCAATATGGTGAAGAGGCACAACGTCTGGTTCGTAATAAACCTTAAGCCGTTAACCATTCACCATAAATTGATCACCTTTCACGTCCATGATGGTTACCGCTCCATTGGAGAGCACCGGACGAACAATGTAAGGTCCATCCCACTTGCTTTGCAATTTCCCCTTTCCGAAGGTTTTAAACCTCGAATTGTAGAGGAGGACCTTATCTCCTTCTTTGAATTCCTTTTTCTTCAACCTTTTGTCATACCGCCTTTTTATCCTCTCTTTTTATATGCTTGCATTTTCGTATGCTTTCAACCTCATCTCCTCTAGCTCGCTTATTTGGATTCTTCGCTTTACCACCGCGACATCTAGGTCGAGGTTCATCTCTTTGATCTCCCAATAGGCTTTATTTTCCAACTCAACCGGAAGGTGGCAAGCTTTGGCATACACGAATTGATAAGGGGTCATACCTATCAGTGTCTTGAACGTCGTTCGATACACCCAGAAAGCCCCGTCTAATTTCTTTGACCAATCTTTGCCTCCCTTCTCTATGGTTTTGTTGAGGGTGCTCTTTAATTGCCTGTTCAATGTTTCCGCTTGTCCATTGGTTTGTGGATGATAGGCCATAGAAATCCTATGTTCAATTCCTAACTTGGACAAACACTTTTTGAATTCTTCCCGGTGAAGTGAGTTCATGCATCGCTTATCAAGATTCTCGGAGTACCAAAGCAAGGGAAAATCACGCTCTTGATCATTGCAATGGACTCCTCCGTGAAAGCTTTACGACATGGCATGGCATGGCCTCTACCGACTTGGATACATAATAAACCATGCCTAGGATATCCTCAAATCCATGTGAGTTTTTGAAAGGCCCCATGAAGTCTATTCCCCACACATCGAATAAGTCGATTTGTAGATTATATCTTAAGGGCATAGAATTTCTTTGAGAGAGATTCCCGGTTCTTTGGCATTTGGGGCATGACACAACATATGTTTTAGTATCTTCATGCATCTTTGGCCAATAGAATCCGCTGGACCACACTTTTCCTTGGGTCTGAAAGTGGCTATAGTGTCCACCATACTTCGCCGAGTGGCACTATCTAAAAATTTCTAGCCTCTCTTCTCTTGGCACATATCTTCTCATGACTGCATCATTGCCAAGTTTGAAGAGGTAAGGTGAATCCCAAATGTATTTTCGACTTTCGGAGATTATCCTCCTTTGAGAGTTTTTATCTAGATGATCAAGAGGCATCTTCCGAATTGCTCGAATGATATCAATCATCCAAGTATCCTTGTCAAGTACGCGATAGAGGTGGTCATCTCTCATCTTGTCTTTTATGGGCTCCCTCTTGTACTTGACGGCGACGAGACTGGACATCCAGTTTTTTGTGTGTCTGTGCGCTCATTTTCAGGCATCGCCAAGGACTTCACGTCGGCAGGCCATTAAGCGGACCTTTAGGTGTCTTATATACACCCTTGAGCTCTGTCTTTGGTACTCGGCGTCCTCTTCCCTTTCGCTTCTTGGTTTTTCAGATACCGACTTTGCGGGGTGTCGAGTCGATTGGAAATCGACTTTGAGTACTTTCCACCTTTTGGGTTCCTCACTTGCTTCTAGGTCTTCTTGCAAACAGTCTAATGTAGCTCAATCTACCACCGAAGCCAAATATGTTACCGCCGCTAGTTGTTGCTCCCAGCTGCTTTGGATCACATACACTCTGAGTGATTTTGGTGAGAAGTGTTCCCATGTACCTCTCATATGTGATAGCACGAGTTCCATTAGAGTTGCCAAAAATCCCGTGCTTCACTCTAGAACCAAACACATAGAAGTGAGATACCACTTCTTGAGAGACAATGTTGAGAAGGGAAACATAGACCTCATCCATGTACCTACAGAAAAGCAACTTGCCAATATCCTAACCAAGCCTTTGGACCAAGCTACATTTGCTCATTTGCGAGGAGAGCTTGGAGTTGTTTTTCCTTTTTGAGTTGTGGTTAGGAGGGTTGATGTACATATGCATGTTACATTTTCTTTTATGTATCATATCATGTTTGCATCTTTGTATCATAGACTACATTTCTAACATATGCCATAGAGATGTGCCTCTCTCATATGCTTTTCTCACCATGATATGCTAGATATGAGGTTATGACTTTGCTTGTGATGCTCATGAGATGTACAACTATGCTCTTGGTAGTTTTGCAATATATATATGCTTGTGAATGGCTTCTTTTTGGTAAAAAATTCTATGTGATCCTCTCTTGTGAGTAAAATGCCTCTCATGTTCAATTTGGGTGCTTATGGCTATATCTTGCTTAATTTGTGCTTGGGACCATGTTCTTTTCATTTGAGATCACAGAACCATCTATCATCATGAATGTTTAGCCTACATGCTACCTTGTGGAAAAGCCTAAGCCTCTTTTTGCCGCAAAGGCACTTCATGTACCATGCTTAACTTGTAAATCATGAAAATGGTATGTCAAATGCCTATGCTTGAAAAATGTGCTTTCATGTCATAATTGTTTTAAATTCCTTATCTTGGGTGCTAAACCGTTGCATGATGTTCACCAATGAGATGTCTCATATCTAGAAGTGGACACATGGCTCGGTGGCTTTGACATGACATGAGATAGCTTGTAGGTGTTTGTGATGACCTTGTGATGAGAATGTATGACCTTACATGAAGTTTGTGAGTTATATGTTGTATGTGCTCCTTATGATCATGTTTAGGTCCTATGCCCATGAGAGGGAAATTTTTTTGAAAAATGCTTCATTTTCATCATGGCTATGCCACTTGCTTGTATATCCCTTTCTATCTTGTTGGCGATGCTTGTGCTAAAATTGTGGCTATCTTGCTTGTCTATGTCTCAATTTTAGCAAGTTGTAGTGCTCTTTGTATATTTGAGAAGCACATGCTTGCATTTGTATACTTCATTCACGCATTACCAACAAGGGAAAGGAAAGTACCCAATTCATGTTTCCAGGGGGAGTTTTGCATCAAGGAATGAATAAATTGGGAGAAGTGCATTTGTTCAGGGGGAGCTTGCATTCATGCATTTGGGAGCTCTTTTTCTCTTGAATTTTAGTTGTTCTCTTATACCGGTGGTGTCGAACCCTTTTGCCTCACCTTGTGGAGTTGGCATTTTTGGAGCATTTTATCTTAGTTGTGTCGAGTCGTTGCCCATGTCTTAGGGGACTGAGATTTTTCTCACTCAAGTGATCTTTTCTTGGCTTTTGTGTGGCTTTTGATTGCTTTCTTGAGTTTTTCTTTTTTTTCATTTCTTTTCTTTTTCTCTTCTCTCTGAATTGGTTACGTGTGTGTGTTGTCAATGCACTCATCAAGGGGGAGATTGAGGACCACAGGGTCCGAGGACCGGTGGATGGTCGCTCCTGGCTGTGATGAGTGATTGACAACATGGTGTGGACTGACTCTTGGCCGAGTATTGCAGGTGCAGCTTGCGGCTTGATTTGCGTTTGTGTAGGTGCAAAGTGGTCGCGAAAGGTCTATGCCTTGTTGGGCCTCCGAGGAGTGGAGAGACAAGTAGGCCTGACTCAAGGGACACGGTGGCCAGCGGGGTCAAGTGCAGGCCGCATGGTGGCAAGAAAAGCATGACGAAGTCATCGATCGGAGCAGGTGAAGGGTAGCGCCTCACAACCAGAGTGCACGCGGGGTTTGCGGCGGTTCACCAGAAAACCGTCGGGTTATTTGGTTGATCCACAAAACCAAGACCGGAGGCTCGGCGGACGGAGACGGGATCCGGATGCACCGAGATGCTTCTACGCCGGTAGACGCGTGGTGGGATCACAAGGCTTGTGTCGGGAGGACATGGTCTGTGGCGACAGCATGGCCGTGCGATGAAGAGAAGTGCTACATGACCTATTTTCCCCTGAGTGGTTTGTATCACAACTTAAGTGCTAGGGGTAGTGTTGTCATTTGCCTGGCCTGGGAGGGACTCATATATACTAGCTTTAGGGTTTCCAGGAAAACCATCCATCCGGACTGCTTCTCATTTTCTTGCTCCATAGGGTTAGATTTTTCCTCGGTTTGTAAAGAATCTGACCTCCATGTGAATGGAAGCTTTCTTGGTTGCGTCGATTCCCCACTTGTAGCTTGTTGGTTATTCGTGCCTTTTCCGAGCTATTTTCATCAGTTTTTCGTGCGCGGCTTGTTTCTTTGATTCCGAGGTGTTTGGGTTCAAATTTGTTGGTAGGAATCATGGATAGCTGCCTCTTGCATCTTTGTGCTTGATCTTGGCCCCCCAAACTTAGAATTCGGCCTCCGATTGAAGGATTTTGGTTGGACCCTAGGTTTTTGGTGGAGCCTGGTTTCGATTCGATTCCCAGCGATTTAGTTCATTTAAGGACCCATGTTTTGGGGCATAGAATCTGCTAGGGACACTTCACATCTCCCCCAAATCATTCCTCAAGAGTTCAAGCCACTTGGGAGATCCATGGTGGTGTAGGGGAGGTTGTCTTCTCGGTTTTCACCTCAGGCTGTTCTGTTCGAGGGCTGGTGGACTGTCCACCTATAGCCCGCGGACCGTCCGTGACGTGAGAGTTCTTCACGTGTTCGTCTAGTTATTGTGAGCTCGCGCATAAATCTTTCAAGGTGCCAAAGTTCTGTGGTAGGAGGTTTGGCGGACCGTCCGCCCGAAGGTCGCAGACCGTCTGCGTAGCACAATTTGCTCTCGGATGGTATGCGGGTAGGGTACAAACCGTTCGCATTTCGGGGTGTTCTTCTAGTGGTTCTGTTGCTTTCCACAGGCTGTCCGCTCGAGGGTCGCGCACCGTCGTCCCGGTGTCCGCAGACCGTCCGCCCCAGCCTCGAGGACCTTCCGCCTGGTGTTGTGCAGAGTTGCTAAGTCCTTTGCTTCTTGAGTTTCGCTTTCTCTTCGGGATTGTTTGGGGTTTGTTCCTAGGGTTGGTAGGTCTGTTGTGACTATGTGACCTTGGCAAATTCGTGTGGGAATCCTTGGTTGTGAATTTGGGGCATGGGCCGAATTATCTCTTTGGAGAAAAATTTTTATCGACACCCATTCACTCCCCTCTCTCTAGTTGCCTAATCGGTCCTTCAAAGGACACTTAAGGACGCAGTTCATGGTATCATATTGTGGCCCAAACATTACATTATAATCCCCAGACGGAGGCATCACTCCCTCCTACAGAGCCCCCGCAGCCGCGACCATCATCATCTCCGTGGCCATCCTCACGGCCTTCAATATCACCTAGCTCATCGTCTACACAAGAACCATTTTCAATTCCGGAGGTGTGAGCTCCAGCCTAGATAATGACATCAATCCCAAATCACCTCCAAAAAGCAAAAAAACCAATGGCGGCAAAGCAAGCACCATCAAAAGTAGAAAAAACACCAAAGCACCACAGAAAAAACCGCATAGCCACCAGAGTACATAAAAAACCACGAAACCACATCAGAAAAAACCACCTAGCCACAAAAGCACAACCGAAAAAACCACCAGAGCACAGTCGTCCAACCCAGTGCAACCACTAAAGCAGAAAAAACCACCAAGCCACGAGAGCACAACCGAAAAATCCCCAGGAGCACTGTCTTCCAACCTAGTGCAACCACCAAAGCAGAAAAAACCAACAACGATAAAGAAAATGGTTGAGCCCATCAGCAAAAGGAAGCTAGCATGGGAGACGATAGAAGAAGAAGGAAAAATGATGATCGGTGCCCAACATGTGCGTGAATTTTTCAACAATCTAAATACAAAACAGCAACGGAGGGAGCTCGAGAAGACCAAAAATGTAGATCCGGGCAAACTTGGGTTTTTCAAACTAATGAGTGAAAACAACAAGAAAATGATGCCCATAATGGTGTCGATGTCGTCTAAAGAAGATACTTGTGCAAAAGTTGGGGTAGAAAACAGATGTGTCGATAAGCCAACAGACTTACGTTGCCTCCGACCTCAATGCACAGGAACAAGCTCTAGCAGAAATGCCTACACAACAAGTAGTGCAAGTCCATGATTTCATGGAACAATTAGGGCTGCCGATAAGTGTTGCACTCGACCATGAAGAACCACCCTGGGATCCAAGTTTTGAGTTTAGATGGCCCTTTCAGCTAGGAAAACCTCTTATCCGAACAGAACTAGTACTTAATCTCTCACCCAAGATGTACAAATTTCATGAGTGGTACATGCGGCAATCAGCGAAAGGCATAGATACCATAGGTATACTTGCTAGATCAGAAGATTTTTCTAGTGAATGCAACAAGATGGTTGGGACTTCAAAGATATTTATGAAGTTTACCATTTAGATGCCCTGAATACCAATCTTATTGTCGCTTGGTGTCTGTAAGTGGATCAACTAATTAACTTTGAATTTCATTTTTGGCAGCCTGCAAAAACAAGAGATGCAAAAAAATAATTTTGCCAACAGATTGAGTTTTATGGACCCATCAAAAGTCAACGATTTTGAGGTCAAGCATCAACCAAACACAACAATCGCGACAATCTATTGGACCTTCTCTAAGTTTCATGACAAGGATCTCATGCTACTACCTTACAACTGCAAGTATGTGCGATTGCCATCTAATTCTCCTTGCTAATTATGTTTAGTTCTAATTTGTATGAGTATTAAGACCATGTATATACAATTTCCACTGGATTTTTGTGATCATTCAAGTCGACAATAGTAGCGTCATAGTGTGGGATTCATTGTGAAAAAACCCTACAAGTTACCAAGACCTTCAAAATCTATTTCAAGAGTAAGAATTCTATCTAAGATGTTCTTTTTTATGCAATATATATATATATATATATATATATATATATATATATATATATATATATATATATATATATATATATATATATATATATATATATATATGTTACTAAGACATTCTCTTTAATTGATTTTCTTCAGAGCTTGGGAAAAATTCATTGCAGAGATAGAAGGTCAATTGAACCCAACAATTACATCTATTTTGATTATCCGGTACGTAATCCAAATAACAAATTCAAATTGAGAAAATTTAAATTTTATCACACTTATATTTCATAACATTTTCTCCTATCCACTTTAATCTTTAGTGTTTGAGACCGGAATAAAGAAATAATTAATGTGGATACTATGTCTGCGAGCACATATGATCTTGGGCAAGTGCAAACTCTAGAAATTATAATGTAACTTAATTAAATAAACCAATGAATAATACATCATTTCCTAACTGCTTCTATATTTAATTGTTGGGTGTAATATATTAACATATTTGCACATTACAGATGGATATGGTTAAGGACGAGGTCATTCAGAAGGATCGTATTTTGGTGATTGAAGAAAGTCTCTTGGGATTCCTCTTGGATGAGGTGGTTAATCCAGCAAGAAAACATCATTACGATGGACCTAAAAAATCCAATAGAGACTAGAAAATTGAATTGAACAATATTTCGATGTATAAATACTATCTATTTTGATGTGTATATTTCTAAGTATTTATATGTAGATATATAAGTTTATACATAAGCCTAAGTGCGTATATGGTATATATATAGACAGGTCTACATAGATGTTAAGTGCAAATATGTATACATACATATATAGGTAAACAACAATTAGAATATACGCTCAAATCGAAAACAAAAAATGGACGAGACCCTTTAATCACGGTTGGTATTACCAACCGAGAGTAAAGGAGGTGTGCGCAGGCGCTGGCGTGCCCCCTTTAGTCTCGGTTCATAATACCAATTGAGACTATCGGACCCCTTTAGTCCAGGCTGGTTCACCCGAGACTAAAGGGGGGGCTTTGTTTCTCATCATTTGGTCCAGTTGGACATGAGAAACCTATTCCCCTTACAAACCGAGACTAACGCCCCTCTCCCCGTCAGTGGCTGCATCGCCCACCATGTCTTGCTAGGTCGCGGTGACTAAAACACCTCCGACAGTAGGCTCGTCGGGCCCACCTGATCCACTCGATGGTGATCATTGACTCCGCCCCAGCCCGCGCAGGCCCATCTCCGTCACGGCCGCCGCCACTTCGCTGCCGCTCTCCACAACCTGCTTCGCCTCCTTCAAAGAGGCGTGGGCACACCAGAACACGTGCATCACCACCTTGGTGCCACCACTACCCAATGTGCCTATGGACCGACCTTCCTTCGACGCGATGCACTGCTGCGCGTGAGATAGCCCGGCGAGCGCGGCATTGCACCGGACCGCACACTAAAACCAGGGGCACGGTGGTGTTTCTTCCCGAAGCTCAATCGACCTCCTCCTTCTCGAGCCTCGACTTGATCTGCGAACTGTGTAGGATGGACAGGTGCCACCGTCGGCGAGGGAGATGACAGTAGTGTAGTGCTGGGCTACCGCTGCTGCTTGGGCATCAATGCTGATGAGGAAAAGGAGTAGCGCAGTGGGCTATGAGGGGCTCAGGTGCCGGCGTGGGGGCAGGGCGTGAGCGTCATGGGTGATGAGGTCGACAACGTGTCCGGCTCTACTCTGTCGCGCTCACCGTCCGTGTCCCGGCTTCAGCTCCGCCTCGTTTGTCGACAAGGGAGAAGCAGGGGAGTGGCACGACTGACGGTGTGGACGTCTAGGGGATGATAGGATGTAGCTGAAGCCAAAACAAAAAGTTCACTACAAGGTTTTGTATCAAATTCAACGCCACTGTATTGCAACGCCAAAAATTTGGTTGGTATAGATGGATGTATTGCAACCATTCCTAAAAATCGTAGCGGTACGTGTTTTTAATACAACGGTTTTGAAGGTGTTGCAAAGCTTTGTTGCATTTGGGTGACGATATTGCAATGGTGTCAAAGGGTTGCACTAGAATTGATTTTGGTTGCAATTGTGTGGTAGTACGGCAACTACATTTGTGTTAGTTGCATTTAGTTGTGACTATTGCTTCTCTTGTGTGGTGTTGCATAAATTATCAGAAGCGTTGCAAATTATTGAAGCTTAATGCAACAAGAACTCTTGGAGGCGAAGCAAAAGGGAGGTTGAATTGCAACATATATTTACAGTTGCAATATACTTTGGTATTGTTGCAAATGCTAAATTTTATTGCAACAAGATCTTTTGCTTCGAAGAAAAAATTGTGTTCAAGTGCAACGCCTAATTTTTTGTTGCGATATATACTTTGAGTGTTGCAACGAGAACTAATGAGCCAAGGCTGATTTGGGTTGGGCCTTGTAGTGTGTATGATATACTATAAAAAAATATAATTCATAGTCAAAAATAGAACTTGGCTAATTTTGAATTTAGATTTTTTTTTAATTATTAATTTTAACAAAGAAGTTTGAATTGGTAGGAAAACAATCTGTCATTAGTGACAAAATAGAAAAAAACACCATGCTGTGGAATTGAACCAAGGACCTCAATACTACACTAGTATATGACTTACCACTACACCATAACAATGTTTTTGTTAGCTAGCATAGTTCAAGCATTTTTCACGTTTCTATGTTGTCAGCTTATAGTAACCTTATAGCTATTAAAATAGATGTGGACCACGTGGTCCCCCTTCAACATTCCCTCTTTGTTTAAGTGTAGGGTTTGTGATAAAAAATTCATAATCATTGGACATGTTATTAGTGAGTTATCAATTATCTTGCAAAAAATGCAAAAAAAACACGCTTCATAATGGGTTTGAACTACAGACCAACAACATCATACCAATTTGCCTTACCATTGAGCTACAACACCTTTTGCAATATTATTAGCACTTTAACAAGTAATGTACTTTAACAACATTTGAAGTAGCAAATGGTTTAAAATGGAAAACACATAAACATAGAAGTTGTAGAACTCATCAACATCTACACTTTGTATTATGATCATTTTTTGCATTTAACGGATTTTGAACGATTCAAATTTTGAATTTCAAAAATTTACAAAGATAAACTAGTTTTTAAAATCCTACATGGTTTTAAATTAAAAAGTCATGAATACCAAGTTTGTATAAGTTCTCAAGATCTACACTTCGTGTTCTAATCATTTTTGCATTTGATAGATTTTGAACGATTCAATTTTGAATTTCAAAAATTTATAAAGAAAAATCAATTTTTTAAACCCTAGATGGTTTCAAATTAATTTTGCTTTGTGTCTAATGCAACACCGAAAAAATGTTGCAATGGGCCTAAAATGGTTGCAATAGACACAATGCGAGGAAACCAAAACAATTTTTAAATTGTCACCGGCTACGATTGCGATGTCACCCGGTCCCACCTTGAAGATGTGTCGATGTGGTCCCACCTTGAGGACGTGGTGATGCGGTAATACCAACGGGTGTCCCCCTCGGTGACGTGGCGTTGTGGTCCCACCAATTGTCCCACCTAGACGACATGGCGCTCGGTGAAGTTCATTAAGATTTATTGGACAACTCTTATTTTGGTCATTTGTTCATCAGACAAAATGATAATAGCATTGTTCACAAAATTTATGTATCTCACTTATGAAACCATATGAGTGTCTAATGCAACACTGAAAAAGTGTTGCAATAGGGCTAAAATGGTTATAATAGACACAATACCAGAAATTTAATTGGCAAAAAAAATACCTGATTGGGGATCGAACCTAAGACCTTTGTAACAAAAGTGACATGTGCAAACCACTAGAATAATCATTAGTTAATGTTGTATTATGGTGTTTTATTTCTTTTTGTTAATTGAACTGCAATAAATCCTTTAAAACAAACATGGAAAAAAATATGTGGCTATACAACATATTTTGAGTCCATTAGAGCATTTTATGATATTATTTGAATTATGATAGAGTAAATTCGAGATGTAAGTTTGAATTACCCCTAATAAACCGTTGTCGAAATCAATTTTTCATTCGTTAAAGTTGTAGATCTTGGTAGAGAATGATTTTAGAAAATTTTAGAAAAAAGAATTATCGAATTTGGAGTTAGTATGAGGCGAGAAAAACTAGTTACAAGTTTTAGTCAAAGATTAAAAAGAGAAAACACACGTGTTCATCTCAGTTTATAGCAATTGCAATTTCTGTTTTTAATCTTCGGATAAAACTTGTAAACTATTTTTCTTCCTCATACGAACACCAAATCAGTTGATTCTTTTTCCTATTTTTTTATAAAATCGAGATGTTTTACTCAGTGCCATTTGTTTGTATCTTAATTACTATTTCTTTATTGCTTTTCATACAACACAACTTTTCCAACTAAAAAGAGAATATAAAAAACATGTTTTTTCATAATAATTGCTAATATAACTTAATATTCTCTAATGTTATGGTCAACATGAGATGGTGTCAAAAATTGAGGTCCATACAAGTTCGGTCACGTTATTAGTTGTTCAAATCTCAAAGTTTGTTTTCAATTGTAGGAAACTATGTGAGTCTTGTGTCGTCCTATTTCTTTTTAGTTTTTGCATGAAAAATACAAATGTGAAAACACTAGATCTGCAATATCTCAAAAAACATGGAACCTCTGTAGATAATTTTTGGATATGTTGTGTGTTAGGTCATGACTAGCTCCTGAGCCAAAAATTGCATAAAGTTATAATGTAAATCTTTTTATAAAAATGTTTTTCTATTTCAGGCAGATCTGCATAAGTAATTTTTCATGTTAAATATATTCATGTTTTTGACCCCAACTTGTGCACACTGTCTTGTAATACCAAAATACACATCTTGTGAATTAATCATGATTTTTAGATTAAAGTAAATAATTATTCTTAAATTATGCATGTTTTCCTTTGTAAATTAATTATCATCACTAATAAGAAATTAATTCTTAAATAAAAATATTAATTACACTTTATTGGAGAAGATAAAAGGAAATGAAGCTTTCACATGAAACGATTGTGCATTGACGTTTCGGGAGTTGAATTGAAACCCTAGATGCATGATCCCTAGTTACCTATGCTCTATCACTAGTATGCTAGGTCGATAGTCGCTATGCTATAGGACCGATAGAAGTCGAGTGATGTTCGTCACTCGCGAGATTAGGTTCCTAGATAGGAATCATAAGATATCCTTAAATGGATTGCTCATGTGGTAAGAGCATGGGATTTGGGCTCCGGTCCGGTGGCTTTCGTGGGCTAAGCTTTTGAACGTACTAAACATATGCGGGTATGGGACCGTTGCGCTAGTTCATTTTATTTCCGCTGTATTTTTGAACTCTGAACCTTTACTCCATGTCATGAACAATGGTTTGTAATAAATTGTGTTAACTCATGTTGTACTCTAGACTCACCTTCGCGTGAGTTGTAATGCATGTGTCGATCCTCTATTCGATGTCCAAGTGATTTACCGGGCGTTAACCCGGCAACTAGCGACAGGATGATACTTTACTATTGCTTAAATGACCAAAGTGGATCGGTCTTAGGCGATAGTACGGTATTTTCCTGGGCGGGTTGTCACAGATGAACATCTCTCGCTCATCTACATGGGCATGTGTGAGACCACTTATGACTTTGTGAGGTTGTGCATCTCCACTTTCTTTTTTTGTCAACACTTATACACGAATTTTTGAATTTTTTATGTAGCTTAAGGCATTTCAACATTTATTCTTTAGGACAGTTCCTCCCTGTCGATCCCACTAAAATCAGATTAGGAAAGCTTTAGTGGAACTCTTTTGGTAACTCTCTTTGTAGTTTATTATAAAAAACAATAGAGTAAAATTTCTTTCGAACTCTCTACCTAAACTTTTAAAAAGATTTCAGCACAAGCTCTTCATAGCACCACATATTTTTTTAGAAATGATTTTCAGAAAGATTTAAGAAAATATTTTCAAAAACAATTGTACACAAAATCATTGAAAAAGTTTATCAACAAATAATTTCAGAAAAAACTTATGAAAACTTTTGGACCAATTTTTTCCAGAAACTTAAGAAAAAAAGTGTTAAAAAAGAATATAGAAAACTATAAAAAGATCTCTACTTCCCTGAAAAGTACGAAGTGGAAAAAAATAAAACCATCCGCTGCCGTGACTGCTCATCCTCCGCTCGGCACCCGTGCCCCCACCTGCCTCTCGCGACCGTGCGTCTGCCCCGCGTCCGCCTTCCACTCGCGCATCTAACCCTACCACGCCGCGAACACCCCCCTCCGCGCTGCCGCCCCCTTGCGTGCTGCCACCCCTTGCCTCCGCAGCACCCCTCGCGCGCCGCCGCCCCTCGCCGCCGTAGGGGTTGCCTGCCCGCCCCGCGCGTCCGCCTCTCCGTGGCTCCCTCCCCCAATCCTCAATCGTAGGACCGTTTGGATCTCGATCCATCACAGAAGCCGGGATGGCGATGGGGCAGCCTGCATCGGGGAGACGGGACGGCGGGCGCGGGATCCGACAGCGAGGATGAGTGACGCGTGACGGCCTCCACGCACTCCATGCCCGCGCCGTCCTCGGTTTCTCCTCCCCGCGCTACACGCCGGCGCTGCCCTGACTGCTCCTCGGCGCTTGTGGTGGTTATGGTGCGCCTCCTGTACTCCTCGGCTCACCCGACCCAGGGCCTCGCCGTCAACCTCCACCGCCTCTCCGTATTCGGATCTCCTCCTCCCCTCTCCGTCAAGTAACCACGTCGCAATGTCACATTCCATGGATCGTTCCTGTTATTAGCCATTAAGAAATTAAAATGGGTTACAACCCTAGCATAGAAAGAAAGGATTCCCAGGTTTGTGGCTAATAAAATCTCAGTAATCAACATATATGAATTTCTATTTTGGTTGTACTGTTTGCTTCACAAGCTATCAATATTATTATCATCTCACATTTACCTATCAACTATAGATTATTTAGCAAGAAATGATATATCTATTTACTTTTATTTGCCAACTATACTACTTTTATGAACCACACCTTTCTCCCTAAAATAACATGGTTCAATTAATTGCAGATCTGTTCAAAGGCATTTAGGCATTTATTTGCAGATGATGTGTCAGAGAAGAGGAGGTAGTAAGAAGTTACTTGGACAAGTGGTGTTCGCATTTTGCTTGCTTTCAGGTTGAGAGCTCTGAAAAAAAGAATGCATCTTCATTTATTGTTTTACTACTACAGAAAAGAGAATGTGTTATGGAAGTGAAATGTTTTCAGATGTCAAAATATCTAATCAGAAGACAAGGGATGATGGTTTTCATAGAATCATGGTACTCTTGCTGTTTTCAGTACAATGACTTTGATCATATATTCTTTCCTGAACATCTAGGTGAAGTTAAATGATACCTTGGAAATGTTAAGGTTGCAACTTGAACTTCTGTTGTTAAGGTATCTTGAAGTTTAGGGACCAATTTCCAAAACTTTGGACAAACCCGAGGAGTTCCGGCCGGAGCGCTTCGTCGGGAGCAAGGTCGACGTCAAGGGTCAGGACTTCGAGATGCTGCCGTTCGGGTTCGGCCGACAGATATGCCCTGGCTACAGCCTAGGGCTGAAGGTGATCCAGAGGACCCTCGTCAACCTGCTGCACAAGTTTGCGTGGATGGTGGCGATGTCAGGCTACAGCTGCGCAGACTCAAATCAGCCAACATTAGGCAAATGCTACTTGAATCCCAAGTATTACCTCATTGCTTTAATCGTGTTAAAGTCATCTTGTGTGTTCTCATGATATCTGACATAGCATTATTAGTTCTCTTATTCAACGTCACATTGTTGTTTTGTGCTGAGAATGATATCGAGTGGGAAGGTAGTGGAAAATCACGAGTAGTTACCTGTGACATATTGGTAGAAATTGCTGAATGAGAATAAGTCAATAAGCTTTCATGACATGCTGCTACACTTTGTTGACTTAAATATGAATTAACTCAATCATCCTTCGGGTTGAACACAAGAGATAATTTATATTTAGTATATTTATTTAGCTGTTCTAACACACCACAATTTAACTATTGTTCGTATAAAGATCTATCCATCTAGCGTTTACCTATGTGAATTCTTAAGGCTGATCATGGTGTGACTTCCTTGAACCTGATATGGTGGTGTGTGACTTCCCTGAACCTGAATATAATATTGGTGGTTGTCTCTTGCAGTTGTGAGGGAACCTTTGCAACAATTCCTAAAATGTTAATATTTTTGAAGTGTTGCCTTGTTGGACAAATTGGTTGTGTTTTATAACACTTGGATTTTCTAAGCCTACTTATAAGCTGTAGTCTGCATACCCCTTACTTTGAGTGCAATAAACAAGTGCCAATGGTTGAGGAGATATAGATTTTACATGATTGATTTTAGATTTTGCATGTCCTCTGAACAGATTTGAATTTGAGATAATGTTATTTGCCAAAATATTATATCACAATTATAGTTTTACTAAAGCATGTCAATGTTTTTTTAGGAGGAAGCTTGAGTTTGAGGAGGAGCGTGCGAATGGTGGACGATGGTGTACACGAAGTTGAAGACAACCTTTGCTGCTGCAATAGATAGGTCATATAATTCGAATGAGTTCAAACTGTGTGTTGGATACATTATGTGTTATACCAATGGTTGTCCAAGTTTAGTTTTACAGTGGGTTCATTAAAGATTTGTACAAACAAATTATATTCCATTTTAATGGATGTTGTTGTGTTATTTATTATGTATTTATCGTTTTGCGATTATTGATTTAAGCTACCAAACAAAACGTCCCAACATGAATTATTAATATAATAATATGGTGTTGCAATATATGATGAAAATCAAACCAAATTGTGTTGCAATAATCACACATATAACAACCGCATTTAGTCATGGCAATAGGTACGATAATCGTGGCAATAGATAAACCTATCTATAGCAACCAACCTAACTAATGTGGCAATAGCCTATGCTGTCTATAGCACCATTCACAGACGTGGCAATAGCGGACCTCTCTGTAGCAACCAACCTACGGAGACGTTGCGATAACCTAAACCGCTTATAGCAACCATTAAGGCGGCGTGGCAATAGAGAAGCTCTATTGCAATGCTTTCTCCGCGTAGGAATAACCATGATCGCAACACCTGTATTGCATTGCGGTTGCATTGTGTTGCTACACGAACATCGTGTCGCAATACGTATCGCTAGCAACGACTAGTTCGTTGCAATTGACACTATTGCCACACCCATAGTGGTTGCAATTGCTATTGTTACAACACTCACGAGGTGTTGCGAAAGCGTCAAAAGTGTTGCAATAGAGGGGTTGTGTGTTGCAACTAAAACGTAACACGTTGCATTATGCTATTGCTACTGTTACAAGTGCAACGACATTTAACCAAAAGAAAAAGGTAGCAAAAGTACTATTGCTACCATTTTTGTGTCTTTTGCTACACTTTTTTGGTGTTGCATTTGATACAAAACCTTGTAGTGGTTCGAGGACTCAAGTGGCCTTTTAAAAAGTTCAGTGACGAACTTGACCCTTTGCCAATACTTCGGGGATGAACTTGCCTATTTTTCCTTCCATAAAATATAGGATAGTGGTCAAGAGAACATGCCTTGGAGCATAACCCAAGAACTGATAGGGCTGTTTAGATAGGCAATTGTGATGGAGAAGGTGAGTGAATAGTGAAAAGTGGTGGAGATGTGATACAAATGTTTAGTTTGAAAAAGTGGTGGAGATGGAAGAGTAGTGTATTAGACCGCGTGCTGTGAGAGAGGATGTGATGGGTGAAAGGATGGATGATAGTGAAATTTAGATTGAAGGTATTTAGTTTGGAAAACAAGTGGTGGAGATGTGATGGGGTGAATAGTGGATTGGAGTGGGAAGTGGGGGAACTAAACATATAACGCCTTTGGTGACGGGCAAAGCGCCCATTACTGATATAACATTACAACCGTTACCAATAATTATCACCGGTAATGGCATTATCATAATGCATGTTACCAATGTGAAATTAAAAAATCAAAATACCTTGTATTATTTTATTTTACACACACATGCATACACACAAGTATACAGTTACATACACATGCTTAATTACATCCATACACATGCTTAAAGTATCAAATAGTTTTCTTTTCTACACACCTCTCAAAACAAACATCTTGGAATATCAAGATGACTAGATTATTAAAAAGGATAAAACTTTGATGAGAAACTAACCATCTTCAATGCTCCCCTGATTATTCCACCTTGGCAAGTGCTAGGGAGCTCAACAAAATCAGCAAGAGGATTGTCCTCTAATACAAATGTATGGAATCGAATGCTTGTAGCCTAAGAGGGAGAGGGGGTGAATTAGGCAACTTAAAACCTTGACCTATGGCTTCACTACTTTTGCATAAAGTAAACTAGATCAAATCTATCTAGATGTGCAATCTATGTTTGATCTAGTGTAAAATTTCACACCAGTTTTTTTCCAAAGAAAACAAAGTGCAAACCTATATGCATGCCAGGATTAAATTTCATGAATATAGTGACATAGAAGTGAATACAGAAATAGTATCACATAAGAAAAAGGAAGATTATCAGAGTTTACGCTTAATCCTGGAAACGAAGACACCATACTCCACAAGCAATCGACTTGGGGTTGCGGACGCCTAGAACCAGCAACATCTTCAAAGCAACTTCCTCCTTCTGAGCAACATTGTTTATAGCAAGAGTGAGCACTTGTCGTACTCAGCAAGTGTGGGGAAAGAATGAATGCAAAGGCTTTATAGTGGACTGGGCTCTAAGCATTTAGCATTTTCATTGGTCAAGTTTTCTTAGCACCTGATTACTAGTGAAGTATAATTTTATACCAACCCACATTAAGCATAAAGATAAGATAGGCCATAAATATATGGCTAACATAACCAGAGAGCACGGTTTAAGTCCATCTTCAAGTTCAATTAATCATGTGAGGGTCCAGGCCGTTCTTGACCGTGAGCACGACAAATCGATTAGTTTTACACTTTGCAAATGTTGTACACTTTCACCACAAGCAGCGTAAAAGCTCTGAACAACTTTGAACCCAACCATGCCATAGGGACGCCATACCACACTACCGAGGTGTGGTTGCATAGGGACTCTACAAGGCCTTTACAAATGTTCTCCAACAAGTTATGACCCACAAGGTCCGGATCAGTTAGCTAGGTATAAAGTCCCCTAGCAGGTCGATACCCCACCATAAAAAGAATAACTCACCCAACCCCCTGCTAGAGCGAGTCCATACCCCGCAGTACCGCCGATCCCTTGTCCTTGTCAGGTAAGATCACCCCAAGCTAAAGTTCCTAATTAATTGGCCAAGACTAGTGCCCGTTTAGTTCTTGTGGTTGTACTATTTTCCTGGGTGGTTCTCCATGTTCCGATTAATGCACAGTGATATTGTATTAAAATTATCATAAAGGAACATAGAGCATAAAAGAGTATCCATGTTGTTTATTACCAGCCCAATTGAGCTAACTAAGCAAGGTCTACCATCAAGATTAATTAAAACCAGACTCAAGATAATGGTCAAGTAAGGCTAGTCATCCTTAATAGGAACCCATCAAAATTAATGCAAAGCAATGCAATAGTGATTAATAAAGTTATTGGGTCAAAAGATCAAGGGCACACTTGCCTTTAACCACAGAGTAGTTGCTCAGAATGTCTTCACCTTCAAGCTCTTCAAAGCTCTCGAACAACATTCCTTCTACTCGCATCAATCATTAGACACAAGTATACAAAGCAGACAAACAAACTAACTAAGGACAATTCACCACTCAAAAGAAAACTTTAAAAGAGCACACTAAAGGATAGACTCGATTCTATGTTTACGCAACGACGAAAGAACATTGAAAATAAAAATATGGTCGATGCTAACGAAAAATTATTATCAAACAACAAGAAGAGACTACGTGCTTGACATATTTTAATTAGAAAATCATGTGGTAAGAATATTTCAAAGTAAGTTATATTTAATTAGAAAAACACGATAAACTTAACCATATTTTATCTGCATATATTTAAGTGCAAGCTATATCAGATTAACAATTAACATTAAAAGAAAACGCATGTGAAAGAATCTAAACGAATAACTTTATATTGCGTGTTCAACTAAACATATTATCATTGAAAAGGCATTTATATTATCATTAATCAAATTAACTTTATTATGAAAACCGATATATAACACTAAGCATATTTTATTGAAGAAAACTAGTTATAAATAGTATTTAACAAATTTAAATCTGAGCTTATGAAAACCGGAATAGAACCTAACCACTTTTATTTGGCAAAGTAATGAAATAAATATTAGTCAAGATTAACATGCAACTTTGATGTAAAAACAAGTAACAGGTGATACACATGCTACCACACAAAGTTAAGGTGAAACAAACTAGAACGACACAAACGAACTAACAAACACAGAAGAAAACCTTAAGGTGGGCTTAGGAAAACTAGTCTACGAAGAGAACTAGACAGAAAGGACAACACTGTACAAAGGTAAGCTGAACTGATGCTGGTAGAGAAGAGATAACAAGATTGGCTCTAAAAGAAGATAGCTGCGGAAGACTAGACACAAGAACATAGTTGATTCATGAACAAGCTAGATGTTAAAGATTGGATCACAAAGAATTAAAAGAGCGAAGCTGACTCACCGAGAGACAACTAGGAAAAGGATTTACTAGCTTGGAAACAAAGAAAACTGAGATATAGGTGACAAACAACGTCTAATGATTATTTGCATTTATGCATATGAAAGACTATAAGCTTAGATCCATTTTAATTTAACAAAATAGATGTAAACAATATTTTAGAAATAAAATACCCTATGTAGGCATTAATTCATATTAAATTTTATTTGAAGAAACTGGTGTAAAGAACTTAGTCCAATTTTATTTATAAATGTTCACATGCCAATTATGCCAATTATCAAACATTAATTTAGAAAGATTAGAACAACTAATCGAATTAAAGCATTTTATGTGTTGTGCTAAACAAACTTTATTTAGAAAGCACATGCATGTTGACATTAGTCCAGTTAACATTTATTATAAAAGACGGTGTACAAGCCTAATAAAATTTTAATTAGAAAAGTTAATTAAATGTTAAACATTATGCAAGATTAACATTAGTTTAAGAAAACCGAGATGTGGCACTAATTAGCTTTTATTTAAAAGCATGTGACATAATCATTAATCAAATTAGCATTGACCATGAAAAACGGTATATATTACTATATTGCTTTTATTTACAAAAGACATGTTTAATAGACATTAACAAAATTAATGTTAAATAAATTTTCAGAAAACAAGCATGATGAAAACTCACTATTAACATGTGCTTTACATTATTATGAACCTAACGCAACTTCAACGGATAAAAATGGAGCAAAAACATGGATTTTGTGAGATAAACAAGATTGGAGGACCAAGTTGTGATTATCTATGGATAACAGGGGCTGGCAGAGAAGATCTGCAAGATACATTGAAAAGTGCTCACGAAAAGGATAAAGGACAGGGTTAGATCCGAAAAACATCTCGGTTGTGTTTATGTGTGAAAGTAGGATTTTTGTATGGGGTTATGGACAAAATTTGCAAGACACAAGAATAGATCTAAATATTACATAAAAAGACCAGGGGTCTAACTGTAAAACAAGGAGTCTTCTTCCTCCTCCGGTCAGAAACAAATAGAGAGGTCATGGCTTACAGGACCCTCTGGGCGTTTCCAATCGTGGGGCTACGCGTAGCTAGGGACACGGGTGAGATGCAAAACGGAGAGAGGAGAGCGAGGGGATCACTGGGAGGTGCTCACTAGCGTTGGGGAGGAAGGGAGCGATCCAGATTTGGAGGAGGACGGAGCCCTATGCACGGCTCGGCATACAGGCCGTGGTGGCACTCTAGTGCATCTCTCGCGACGGGGAGGGGCGGCGGGTGTGAGGTTCGTCGAGGTGAACCCCAAAGTAGCGCCAGCTTGCTCCAGCGGCTTCCATGTCCAGCGAATCGATGACAAGAGCCTCTGCCTTGCTCTGCTCGTGCGGACGGCATACGGCCGGAAAAATCGGTGGTGGTGCTCCGGAAGTTGACTCGCGATGGGAGCCGACGGTGGAGTTGCGGCTTGGCCTTGTGGAGCTCTTTGCGGCGACGGACTGCTCCAGTTGCGCCCCTAGGTGGCGATGGTGGTAGCCCTGGCGCACGGTTCCGGCGGCTTGAGCGGCGGTGGTGCACTTGCGCAGGGCAAAGCGGAGCAGGGTGGCTAGGGCATGCGGTGGCCAGGGCGCTATCCCCTTTATAGTGTGCAGGGTGGAGCCTGGCGTGGTACGCACGCCAAGGAGCGGTGGCGGCCATAGCCATGGTTCTGCCTGCTTGGCCAGGGTGGCCGATGGGCCTTGCGGGCCTGGTGGATGGGCTGGGATGGACTCGGTCGGGCCGTCGGGCTTGGCCCAGGTAGGAAAGGATAGGTTTTGTTTTCTTCCGAAATTATTTTCCAGTGCAAAACAAATTCAGGAAAACCCCAGAAAATGTTAAAAGGCACGGAAAATACCCAGAAAAACCCAAAAATTCTAGGAAAATTCCCAGAGACAGATTGAGACATTAGCAATCCAATAAAGTATTTGGAGCTCATGAATAAGATTTTATAGCCCTTAAATAAATAGAATGAGCTCAGCAAAAATGAGAATAAATTCCAGAAAAGTACGATAAATTATCTGAAGGGTTTGGACAGCTCCTAAACGCATTTTTGAAACATTTTGCACTCAGGAAGCACCAAGATGCATCGATAGGAATGCAACACTCACAACCTTTTATTTGATTCAGAAAATCAAACAAGGATTTTTCCTATACTATATTTCCTGTAAAGAAAAATAAATGTTGGAAAAGTTTTAAAATTATGATAAATCGTTATTTAATTATTCTCTCTATTCACATACTGAAATTGGAAATTTCAGGGTGTGACGTGAAACCCACATCCCAAAACAAGTTTTGGAACCTATAGCCAATCTAAGCATGATACTACTCTAGGAAAGTAAAGGCAAGCAAGGATTGCAAGAGGGTAATGCGGAAACGTAAAGTGGGGTGAGAGGAAGCAAACTCTTGACACATGATTTATCACATGGTTTCGGTAGGCACTATGCTACCCCAAGTCCACGTTGTTGAAGCACTCACACAAGAGTATTGCTTCTCGGTCACCAAGTCTCTCCCAAGAGTACCACTTGACTCGCGACAAAGGCTCGCCACTTAGGCACTCGCCAAGCTCCCTTGGTTACCTTGATGCCGCCTCCACTAAGGATCTTCTCCACTTAGGAAGGGGGTCTCCACGTCCCCCGCACAAAGTGTCATCGCCACTCCACACTAAGCCAGAGGGTCGAAGACAATTCCCGATGAGCCACTTAGGCCCCAAGGCTTCCGGCGCACCTTGCATAACTTGATTCACTCCAGAATCACCTCACAAGGTTGGCACAACCTTGCACTCACTCGGCTCTAAGCTAAGCCTAGCACTAAGCACACACACAAAGCATGTGCAAGTCTATGGATGAGCAATTTAGCACTTGGAAGGATTGGAAATGATCTTCTAGGTGTCTTGCACTCCTCTGCAGTTCCACACGGTTCAGTAACCTCAAATGGTGGGGTGAAAGAAGTATAAATTGGCCAAGCCAACAAACTAGTCGTTGGGCTAAAGCTGCAGAAAGTAATACCATCGGATGACCCGACGCTATGCTTTTCCGGGCGTTGGTTCATCTGGTGCTACTAACCGTTGCCCTCCACCGCGCGTGACTGTTGACACAAATCATCCCACACTTTATCCGACAGTGCGTCGGTTCATCCGGTGCTGAAGGACTCTTCACCAAAACCTTATTGTTAGCAAATGCGAGACCGTCGGATGAACCGCTGCTCCACCTTTGGTTCATCCGGTGCTGAAGCTGCAGACTTGGCAAGCCTTTGTCCTGATTCAAACTGAGCGTCGAATGACTGACGGTGTCCCCACTTAGACTGTCGATTCATCCGGTGCTACTGTCTTCTGCATCCATGGTCGCTTCCTTGTGTGATGAGTGATTGACAATGTTGTGTGGACTGATTCTTGGCTAAGCAATGTAGGTGCAGGTTACGGCTTGACTGGTGCTGGTGCAGGTGAAGAACAAGCGTGAAAGGTCGTCACCGGTGTGGCCTCTAGGTGTGGAGAAGACAAGTCGGCTTCATTTGAGGGAGCCGATGGCCAGCGGAGTCAAGTACGGGCCACATGTCGTCATAAACAGCAAGATGAAGTCATGGACGGTTTCTTGGTTAATCCTCAAAACCAAGGTCGAGCCGGGACAACGTGGGAGCCGAGTCATGAGTGGCGATTGACCCATGATACACCGAGATGGTGGGGTTTCCAGTTGTTCACCAAAAAACCACTGGGTTCCTTGGTTGATCCACAAAGCCAAGACCGAAGAACCGAAGACGGTGCTGCAGCAGCTCCAGACCGGTCTGACGGGTGGGTCTGACCGGTCTGACCGTTGGGTACCGGTTTGATCAGTGAGGAGCACCGGTCTGACCGGTGTGCGACGACGTAGTCAGGAATCTTCGAAGCGGAGGACACGCATCGAGATCGCATGGCTTGCGTCGAGGCTAAGTAGGGTGCGGTCGCCGGGCATCCGTCCGATGGAGAAAACCTGAAGACTTCCAAAAACGCCCTTGAGTGGCTTGTATCCCTAGTTGTTAAGTAAGGGCATTTTAGACTTTCGGCTTGCCTCCATATAACCCAAGTGGTGAGAGGATGGTAGCCATCTCTGGGAACCCTAGTTCATTTGCTTTCCTATTTTCCCTTCCTATTTTCTTAGGATTTCCATAGGACCTGCTTGAGAGCTTCATGGTGAGATCTTGTGAAAGGGTTGGATGATCCGGAGGCAAGCTAGACCTTGTATGAACCTCTTTGGTATTTATAGATGATTCGGCGTGGTTCCTCAAGGCTTTGTTGTGTTGTTCCCGGTTGTTCTTGGTGGTGATTTTCGGAGCCCTCTCTTGGTGGTTTTCTCGGTGTGTTTTCGGGACCTTTCTCTTGGAGATTTGATGGGGGGAATTCGTGTGAACCCGTCGTGGTTCTTTTCCCTTTGATTCCCCTTCCAAATCCATGAGTTAAGGGGCTCGATTTTGGGTTTTTTGGTGTTCTATGGTTAGAGGAGTTCTTGGCAGGATTTCTTCGATTCCTCTTGATTTGGCAAGTTTTGGTGGACAGAAACTTGGCTATGGACTACTCATGAGGTATTTTTACTATCCCCAAAGTGTTGCTCAAGTCCGTGGAGTGATTCGCGAGATCAAGGTTTAGATTTGGGGGAGTTGACCCGCGGGTGCTGTTCATCCCGAGCTGCCCAGGTTACACCGGTCTGAACGGTGCTCTTGACCGATCTGACCGGTGTGAACCACTTATGGGATTTGCCTTGGGTGAACTCTTGACTCGTGTGTCATTAGGTCGTGGTGTTGCTGGTCAGTCCTTGGTCTATTTAGAGGTGTTTTGCTAGGTTTTGTGTATGGTTTTCCTTCCATGCAGGTTTTGTTTTGGGAGTGTTTTTGTTCCAGGGCCTAGAGAAGTCACTGAGGCTCTCTGAAACACTTGATGTGCGGTTGCTGTAGCCACCGGCCTGACCGACCCTGTCCACCGGTCTGACCGGTGTCATCGGTCTGACCTGCGCAGGCCATCGGTCTAACCGGTGCAGCACAGGTAGCAAGTCGTACAAGTTTCCGTTGTGCGTGTTGGTGTGTTTTGGCTCAGAGTTTTGTTTGTTGGTTCCTAGGTCCAGTAGCAATTGAGTGGCTGCGTGGGCTTGGCCAACATGGGTAGTGAGTCGGAGACGTGTGTTGGAAGTCGTGTTCGTCTTGTTGAAGTCCCATTCTCCTTCAAGTGGTATCAGAGCCGGTTACGGGTCTTGATTGACTCTAACCAGTCTAAGATCCAAAGATGGCGTACCAGGAACGGGGTTCGGGTCCTTCACACTTCGATGGCAAGAACTACCAGATGTGGAGTAAGAGGATGGCGACGTTTCTCCGCGGAAAGGGTCAGATCCTTTGGGATGTCACGTTGGACAATGGCTATGTCCAGTTGATGAACTTCCTCGCTTCAGGATTGAGAGACATGTTCGACGTGAACAATAAGGCGGTCGACTACTTGTTTCGTGCTTTGTATCAGCCTGAGTTCGATCGGGTGCACACCGAGCACTTGGCTTGTAGAATCTGGTCGGTGTTGAAGGAAGCTCATGTTGGGAATGCCCAGGTTCAGGCTCGGATGTATGCGACCTACCGAAGAAAGTATAAGAACTTCACTTATCTCCCTGGTGAGTCCATCGATGCCTTGTTTCAGAGGTTCACGGTGGTTGTGAACAACATGAGGGCCAATGTGGACGTGCTCCCGTACAATGATCATGATAGAGCCGTCAAGCTTTTACACTCGCTGGATCGTATGGTTTGGGGCAGAAAGTTCGAGGCCATTGTGGAGTCGGAGAAGTATGACACTGACTGTGAACGAGTTATTCTCGAAGCTCAAGTCGGCTGAGGTGGATCGGGGCACGACAGCCAAGATCGAGGGCCCGACTGACTCTCATAGTCTCGCCCTCGTCGGTGGTTCTAAAGGAAAGGCTAACACTAACCCATCCACCAGGATGGTCTCTTTGTACTCTTTGATGTCTATGCTAGATGAGGAGTTCGACGTGCTTGGAGAGGACGACCTGGCGTTGCTGATGAGGAGGTTCAAGAGGCTGCACGAGAACCAGGTGAACATGAGGAGGAACACAAGGACATTCTTCCAGTGCAGCAAGCCGGGACACTTCGTCACCAACTGCCCAGAGAAGGTCGAGAACAAGGATGGCTACAAGCACAAGTCAAAGACAGATGGCAAGTACTAGTCGAGGTGTGACCACAAGAGCAAGCACAAGAACAAGCACAAGGACGAGCGACGATCGAGGAAGAAGGAGAGCCGAGGCAAGGCACGAGCGATGGTTGGAGCGAGCGACGTCGACTCCAGTTCTGCGTACTCCACCTCAAGCTCAAGCAGTAGTGAAGATGAAGGTTATCGTTGCAAGAGCAGGAAGTCATCCAATAACCTGAGTGGGCTGACCTGCTTCCCTAGAGACGGCTTCTGCACCATGGTGCTGAGCTCCGGCAGCAAGAAGAGCACACAGAGCGACTCAGACTCCAAATCCGACGACGAGGTGCGTGATGAACTCCCCTTCTTGCGTCAGGAGAATGAACGGCTTGGCTTGTTGCTTGATAATCGTGATGATATGCTTAGGGAGGCAAAGAAAATGAGGAAAGAGCTTAGGGCTTCACTCGAGGATGCTAGGACTTGAGTGGCTGAGCTAGAAACACAGAATTTGGATGCTAAGCTTGAAATTAATTCTTTGAAAGCTTCACCTGTTGTTTCTGATGAAGTTGAATGTGTTGATTGTCCTATTTTCCTTGCTGATCTTGCCTTGTTTTAAAAAAAGCATGCCTCCAAGTGTGAGGAACTAGATGTGCTTAGGGTTGAAGTGGCTGAGCTTAAGTCTAGACCTGCTTTGCTAGGTGCTTGCACTTCTTGCCCTGTCTTGCATGGTAAAATTGATGAGATGCATGCTTACACTATTTCTCTTGAGGCTAAGTTTAAAGAACTAAGTCTTACATCTTGCTCTACCTATGAAATGCATGCTTTGAATCATTTGGAACATGCACATTATGTTGATCGTTTGCAGGATGAGAATGATGAGCTGAGAAAGTTGATGGGTTGGTTGTCTGGTCATGAGCCTCAGTTGAGGATAATGATCGAGCCATACAAGAGGCAAGATGGTGAGGGACTTGGGGCAAACAAGGTTGGTGAGGGAAGTGGAGAAAACATTCCAAAGCCACCAAAAACCCATCACAAAAATGATTTCCCTCCTAAACCTAACCATCTTAGGAACCGACTAGACACAACCCCAGCCCCACCCGTGTTTCCCCCACAAACAAATGATTTCCATAAGCCTGTCAAGTCTGTGAGCACTTCGGGGAAAGTGTTCTTTGGGGAAGAGTGTGAGAAGGCTAGTGAGGAGAAACCAGTGGAAAAGCCGAGTGGAGAGAAACCAAGTGAGCAGCCCAAACCCAAGCCTAAGCCTAAGCATGTGAGGTTCCATTGTGGCTATTGTGGGACAGATGGCCATAAGGATGAGTTTTGCTTCAAGAGGAAGCGAGAGGAGAGAATGGCGAAGGAGTTTGCTAACAAGGACAAGTACCACCCTTCCAATGGTGTACTTGAGCCTCGTGTGCAGATGCCCAGGGCCAAGGCGAGTGTGAGGACAGTTCCGGCTTGGGGAGAGCGAAAGGTTGTTGGAGGTGCTGCTGGCCGGGCTACACCGGTCAGACCGGTGTAGGCCTGGACAGGCAGCAATTCGGGTCTCGTTCTTGTACAGGTGTGAGGTTTGGTTCTGGAGGTCGTGGTTCTGGTGGTTGGGCTGGAGAGTTTACAGGAGGTCATTTGCTAGGCATTCTCCCCCTCGTGCTCAATACGGGGATGGGAGGAGTCGTAGCTTTGAGATGGAGAGGAGGGACGGTCCACGGTACTCCTTTCATGGTTTTGGTCCTCCTCCGGTAGAGAGGTGTTGACGGTGGAATTCCGCATTCTAGCCATGAGTTTACCTTCGGTGTTGGCATAACTTTTTTATCTTATCCATTGGTACTAACCCCCGTGGTATAACAAGTTCACTTGTCCATGTCGGTTTTGGAGTTTAGTGTTGATGCAGGGTTTTAGCGTTGAAAGCAAGACTTTCGGGATAAGTTCATTAAGAACCTCATGTCAAGACCTTGAAGCCTGGTACAATTCAAGCAATGAAGTGAACATGAATCCAAGAGCCCAAGGACCAAGCCCGAGAAGATGGAAAACTCCTAGGACCTAGCCAGAAAAGTGCTGAATCTTGCGAGACAAGGAGCTTCGTCCAATTCGGAGAGAAACTGATGACAAGGGCCCACATGCACAAGGGGGAGGATCAAGAAGACTCGGGAAGCAACACCGGGCGAAGGAGGCCACGAACTGGGCCGAAGTGGGCCCAGGCCGGTCGACCCAGGCCGACCGGCCCAGCCCGTTTCGAGGCCCAGTCAGCCCCCCTTTGACCTAGATGCCTCTCGGGCTATTTATAGCCCCCTGACCAAGAGCCACGCATCAATCAATTCGTCATCTGCCGCCGAGGAGCAGAGAAGCTTGAGGGACACCATCTCGGAGATGAGGGTCGTGCTAGATGTCTAGGGGCTCCCTAGCCGATGTGGGAACCGTGCATGGAAGACCACGTCGGAGCTCCGGAGCAAGGATCAAGATCGAGGTAGGATCCCGGTGGTGATCTTGTTCATGTAATCTTTCATGGTGAAGTTTTTATAGTGAATCCGATTTCTAGCGATCAAGTGCCTTCTCGATGATTTTGTTTTCTTCTTGGTTTTGCTTCTTCCCCGATCTAGCCTATAGCTAGTTTGCTTAGGGTGCTCTTGTAGCCGCGGTGGCTAGAGGTGCATACTAGACCGACCAAGTGATTTCAACTTGTTCTTATCGAACTCGCCCTAGACTACCCGCATGAATAGAAGTACGTTGTGACAGAACAAGGGCTCTGAAAGGCGGGTGTTTTCGGAATCAGACCGGAGGCCACGGTTTAAAGATGCTTTTAATGAGACTCGCATTTCTATCTTCATCTATCTTGTTTGGAGCTACAACATATGCATGATCTAGACTCTCTAGATCAGTTATCTCTTGCTTTCTCTTGCTGTCGGGGACAGCCCTAGGGGTCCCCTTAAACCACCGGGAAATCCCCACTTAAAACCCGCAACAAAGCAAAACACGCTTAGCTTAACCATGCAGGTGCCTAACCATGCAAGGTACAACCCACGCTGCGAAGGACCTCAATGGCCTACCAAGACAACCCTCCCGAAGATCCCCTCGAGCAGGCCTCGCCCCGCTCGAGGATGCATGCCTCCCTCGGGCGGGCTCCATCCCGTTCGAGGGGGTGCACTCCCCTCGAGCGGGCTCTGCCCCGATAGAGGGTCCACTCCCCCTCGAGCAGACTCCGCCTCGCTCGAGGGTCCGCCTCGCCCTCGATCGGAGTCCCCTTCGCTCGAGGGCGCCCCTCACGCGTGCGCCGGCCCCCGTACACGGGCATTTAACGCCCTGACACCGGCGGGGCGGCGCCATCATGCGCCCGGGGCTCGCGCCCCGGTGCCGCCGCACCAACTCCCCAGGGAGGAGCCCATCCCCATCACTGTGGGGAGGGACTGTGCAGCGCGGCCGGTGTCAGTCCCGTGACACCGCGCACCTGCTCCAGTACGGCTAACGCGCCGAGCCCTCGAAAGGGGGCCGGTTGCACCCTCGATTCACTTTCTTGTGACCCTACAGGGTTAGGTGGAGGTGCTAGGCCGGTGGATCGCCATCCCGGCCACTGTAACAGCATGGCCGCCGTCCCCGTGCGCGCAGGCGCACGCCAGGCGCTGTAGCAACAACCCCAGCACTGTGAAGCGCATCGGAAAGGGACACCGTTTTACCTACTCCTGTGCCCCGTACCGGCCAACGTCAGCACCTCCCTCGAGCCTATCAGAGGACGTCACCACCATCTGCCGCCCTTCTACCCTCGAACCGCCACTGTTCGGGTACAAGGTAGGCCATCATGGCCAGATCGCTGCGAGGATCGTCCGGACGGCCGCCCACTCTACAGCATAGCACGTCGTGCTTCCCCACGTAGCTAGGTAGCGCGGCGCGCATGTAATCCGCCTCCCCCTTGATCTATAAAGGGGGAGCGAACCCCCCAGCCGCGGGAGGGACTCAACAGCATCCGAGACAGGAACACATCGCACACCACGTACTCATTTTCCAATTCTCCCACAATATCTTCGGCCACTCCTCCAGGGACTTGGAAGCCACGCTTCCTCTCCCGCCTTGCTTGTAGCAGCCCCACTACAGGCACCCCCGGTGCTAAGTAATATAGTGCCTCGAGCACGCCACTGCTGGACGTACGGCCCCCTCGGCCGGAACCAGGATAAATACTCTGTGTCACTTGTTACATAGCATCGACCATCGAGGGATAGACCACGGCGCTTTCTACTGGTTAGTGTCGGGACCACATTCCGCACCGACAGTTGGCGCCCACCGTGGGGCAATCTGAGCGCCTAAGGTCATTCCGTCAACTCCCTCCATGGTGATCCGCAGTGAGTACCGTGGTACACGCTACTGCATGGGTAGCTCGGACCCCCTCCCAGCCGGGTTCGAAATTCGCTTCGGGGACCTGAACTTTCAGGCCACGGGGAACGGCTATCTCATGCGCCTCACCAACCGTGAGGAGCTCCGCGCGCAGCGCTAGGCCAGGTCCGCTCTGGTCCCCGCTGCACGTGCCGCCACGGTGCAGACGCCCGCAGGCGCGGATACGCGGGTCCGTCGACGCCGCGACGCCGCCGCCGCTCCGGGCTACGTTTGCGCCGGGCGCGGTCGGAGCGACGGCAGCCGAGCGCGCCGCCTTTCAACACGGCGCGCCCACCGCCACGACGACCGCCACCGCCCCCGGCGGGACAACGCGCGGTCTCCGGCCCGCGCATCCCCATTGGGTTGCGTGGAGCCACGTCGGCCTACAACGCCAACGTCAACACCGCGATGCGCAGGGTCCCGCCTGGCCGCCACGTCCTCGTCGCCAGGGATCCCAGCGCCTCAGTGGCTGACAAGTCGTCTCTAGGCTCCCTCGACGCGTTGCCGCACGCCAACCGCCACGGCTATGCGAGACGGGGGACTTCTCCCGGCGTGCGGACCCGGTCATGTTCGGGGCGTTTCCTCGACGCTACGGACTGCGGTTCGGCCGCTCCCGACGACTCCCGGCACGGGAGCTACGACCCCGCGCGGGAGTGCTACGCCGTCATCACCAACGACCCAGCCAATGCCGGCCGGCGCGGTGGGCGCCGGGAGACGGGGAGATCACCCCCGCCCCGAGGATCGCCGCGCGCATGGCCGCGGGGCCAAGCGCAACCGCCGGGGCCGACGCCGACGCGTAGGCCGGCCCAAGCCCGTGAGCTCGAGGCCAAGCCGGCGGAGGAATACGGGACGGTGCGGGCCGCTCCGCGCCTCAATGGCGGGGGAAGCCCCGCGCGCGGCGAACGCGCGCGCGGGAGCCGGGGCCGACGGGTCCGCGACCGCATCAACACCGTCCCTAACGTCGACAACGCGGACGCGCCCCCCGCGGGCGAGCCAAAAACTCATCGCCGCCGCGACGCTGCTGCGGGCCATGACGGCACCCTCGACCCCCGAGGCTCGAGACCTGCACCGTGAGGTGCAAACTCTCATCGAGCAAGCGGCCGTCCAGCAGGCCGAGAGCTCGGCCTCGCGCATCCGCCAACAGGGGGATGCGCGGGACGACGAAGCCGCACCAGGAGGCGAACCCTCGGTGCATGCAGGGGGACCGGCGGGGCAACCCGCCGACCAAGGACGCACGCCGGCCAAAGAACGGCTCCTTGACGCACGCAGGGCGCTGGATGGCGACGCCCGCAACGTCATCAACGCCGGGCGCACGAGCAGGGCCGACGCACGAGCAGCAGGGGGCTATCACCCTCGACGGGGTGGACGCTACGACAGCGGCGAGGACCGCTCCCCGACGCCGGAGCCCCCAGGCACCCGTGTGTTCAGCCGGGAGATCCGCGCGGCGGCGTTCCCCCAACGCTTCCGCCAACCCTCAACCATCGTCAAGTACAACGGGGAGACGGACCCCCGCGTGTGGCTTAACGACTACCGCCTGGCTTGTCAGCTGGGCGGGGCCACCAGCGACGAGGTCATCATCCGCAACTTGCCCCTGCATCTCAGCGACGTGGCCCGGACATGGCTCGAGCACTTGCCCGCTAGCCAAATCCACAACTGGGATGATCTGGTCCGCACGTTTGTGGGCAATTTCCAGGGCACGTACGTGCGCCCTGGGAATTCCTGGGACCTGCGCTCCTGCACGCAGAAGCCCGACGAGTCGCTGTGGGACTTCATACGGCGCTTCTCCAAGCGCTGCACGGAGCTCCCCAGCGTGGCGCAGTCCGAGATCGTGCATGCCTTCCTCGAGGGCACCACGTGCCGGGACCTCGTGCGGGAGCTGGGACGCAGCCCGCCCGCGGACTCCAACGAGCTGTTCGACATCGCCACCAGCTTCGCCTCCGGGGAAGAGGCCGTGGGGGCGATCTTCGACGGCAAAAAGGGCAAGTGCTCGGAGGACGCGCCCGCGGAGGGCAGCAAGTCCAAGGAGCCCCACCGCAACGATAAGCGGGGCAAGAAGGGGAAGAAGCCGCGCCGCGAGGCGCGAGAGCAGGGGCGCGACGGCGGCAATGCAGAGGCCCTTGCTGTTGACCCGACTCGACGGGGCCCTCGACCGGCCCCTCGAGGCCCGGGGGTGTTCGACGACATGCTGAAAAACCATGTCCTTACCACAAGACCCCAGTGAACCACACCCTTGAGCAGTGCGATATGCTCAAGAAATTCTATGGCCGTGCCGCCGCGAAGGAGGCAGAGGCCAAGAAAGACGGAGGCGACGGCGACGCGGGCGGCTTCCCCGCCATGGAAAATGTGTTCCTCATCTTTGGGGGGCCAACCGTCGATATGTCGACCCGCCAGCGCAAGAAGGAGCGGCACGAGGTCCTCGCCGCGGAGAGGGCGCCTCCGTCCTTCCTTAATTGGTCGGAGGACGCCATCACCTTCAGCCGGGAGGACCACCCGAACCGCGTCCCCAACCCGGCCGACCCGCCGGTGGTTGACCCCATCATCGGGGGAACACCCGGTTCTCGAAGGTCCTCATGGACGGAGGCGGCCGGCCTCAACATCCTCTACGCGCATACGTTGCGCCTCATGGGGATCGGGTTGGACCGGTACACGGCCCGAGCACGAAGCCGTTCCACGGCATCGCGCCGGCAAGCGGTGTCCGGCCCCTCGGGCGATCGACTGCCGGTTTGGTTTGGCACCCCGAAGAATTTCCGCAAGGAGATCCTCACCTTCGAGGTGGTGGGGTTCAAGGGGGCCTACCACGCTATACTTGGGCGACCCTGTTACGCCAAATTCATGGCGGTCCCCAATTATACTTACTTGAAGATGAAGATGTCGGGACCAAACGGCGTCATCACTGTCGGCTCATCCATCGAGCACGCGTTCGACTGCGACGTCGAGTGTGTGGAGCACGCAGAGGCACTGGCACTGGATGAAGCGCTGGTGAACACATTGGAGAAGATGGTCAACGAAGACCTCGACTCCGCTGCCAAGCACGCCGGCACCTTCGAGGCTGCGGAGCAGACCAAGGGGGTCCCTGTTGACTGTTAATAATTGAATCAAAGTTCGTTTGTGACTCGCAAGCGTACAAGTCTCCCGTCGTAGTCAAGGGACCCTTCTTCCCTCGAGTGGTGAACCCAAGGTATCGAATCCGTGGAACAAATGTGTGACGCAAGACTTAATCTATTAAAGCCAAGTAATCTTCAATCTTCGATAAAAACCTAATGCATCTAAGTTAAAGACACAAAACAGATCTAATCTACTAAAAACCGGAGAAAACAAAGTAAGATTGGGTAGATAAACCGATCTAGAGGGATCGGGGTAAGCCTTTTGTTGAAGTTCCAAGCAAGAGAAGAAGTAGCAAATCGAATCTTAATAAAAGCCTCTTTAAATCGTGGTTTCCCGTCCAAATCCGAAAACATCCGCCTTTCGAGACACCCGTTCTGTCACAACGTATCCCTATTCATGCGGGGAGCTTAGGGCGAGTCAAAAGACAAGTCGAGATTCTCTCGGAAGATCCGGCGTGTACCTCTAGCCACCGCGGCTACAAGAACACCCTATGTAATCTATCGTACGAATAGAATTGGAATAAGCAAAGCCGATCGAAAAACGAAATCTTCGAGGAAACACTTGATCGGCGGGAAAAGATTCAACTTGATAATTCAACTATAACAATGATACATACACAAGATCACCACCGGATCCTTCCTTGATCTTGCTTTTAGCTCCGGGAACTCCGACGTGGTCTTCCTTGCAAGGTTCCCACGTCGGCTAGGGGAACCCTAGTCAACTAGCTCGACCCTCTCCTCTCCGAGATGGTGTCCCTCTCTTCTCTGCTTCTCGGCGGCCGAAGACGAAATCTTCTCTGCGTGGCTCTCGGTCAGGGGACAATAAATAGCCCGATTGGCGGCTAGGGCAAAGGAGGACGGATTTGGGCCCAAAATGGGCCTGGGCCGACCGGACTGGGCCCATTTAGGCCCAGCCCGTGGGCTCCTTTGCCCGACGTCGGTTCCCTTGCTTCCTGGATGTTTCCCCCTTCTGCATGTGGGTCCATGTCGTCGGTTTCTCTCCGAATTGGACTCAACTCCTTGTCTTGCAAGATTCAGCACTTTTCTGGTCAGGTCCCTGGAGTCTGTCGTCTTCTCGGATCAAGTCCCCGGCTTCTTGGAGTTAAGTTTGCTTCATTGCATGACTTGTTCAGGGCTTCAAGGTCTTGTCATGAGGTGCTTGATGAACTTATCCCGAAAGTCTTGCATTCAACACTATATCCCTGCATAAACATTAAACTCCAAAACCGACATGCACACGTGAACTTGTTATACCACGGGGGTTAGTACCAATGGATAAGGTATAAAACTCATGCCAACACCGAAGGTAAACTCATGGCTAGGTTGACGGATTTTCACCGTCAACATCTCCCCCATGCTTAAACCTTGCTCGTCCTCGAGTAAGCCTTCGATGGATATCATCATTGCTAAACAATGTTTAAACTTTGCACTTGATTACACATGAGAAAACATAATGCTCTCAAAATTTTAATTCATTAAAGTTCCATAATGTACTAGCCTTCATCTCTACGGAGGGTAGATTCTTATTAAGCTTATCCCACAAGTATTAACATGCTCACAAAGTTTTAAATAGATCTCAGAATTTTTGAAATGAAGAACGAGATAAAGAAAAGCTAAACCAAATTCACAAATTTAAATCATCTCATGTATTGCTCATAAACTCTCATCTCACTTGTCTCTCAAGCCTATATATTCTACTCCTTTCCCTCTCATATATATGTGGTAGGCTTTATATGGAGCTTTGGAAAAGTTTAGTCCTAACAAGATTTTATAAATGAGGTGTTGTCAAAACAAGACAAGCTTCTCATGGTCTTACCGAGACTCGTCAAAAAGGTCATTGGAAAATAATGTTAAATCAAGGAGGGGAAAGAGAAAAATACACACACTTTTAGATGAGTGGACATGTGCAAATGGCAAAGAGTGATCCCGAGGCACAAAAGAAGTCCTCGTTATCGGATTGCACATGGTTGGAAAATGAGAATGGATCTTTTTATCTTGAAGCCTTGAATGCACTCTTAGAGAACCGGGGAGTTCACTTTACGCACATATATATTTTTTTCTTTCTCATATTTCTCATTCTTTTCTTTCTTTCTTTCTTTCTTTCTTATATATATATTTTTTTACCTTGAAAGTCATGAATATCGCTGGATTTTTTTCTTTCATCATCATTTTTTTAAAAATATTCCCCTTTGAACTCTAAAACTGCACCGTACCTACCTCCTCCCCCATGCTTAGACGTTGCTCGTCCTCGAGCAAAGAGGCGAAAAATAAGGTAGGTACCGGAGATATTTTTCCTTGGAGAGATACTTGAAATCTTCAACGTTGGCACCGTCTTGCGATCTTCCTTGAATTGATGATCCATTCTCAACGATAGGTTGTGGTCAAGGAGGTAATCACAAAAGATGATATTTGGTTTAAGGGTGGATATCCGGCGAAGTTTGTGAGATCACCGATGTGGGGATACACAATGCACGGATAAAAGGCTAGCAAAAAGATAGATACGCAAAAACGGAATCATGGCCTGCAATAACTCACTCAAAAATAAATCTTGTACACTAAGGTTTATGCGCTCAAATATATATAAGGCTTTGGATAGGTTGCGCAACACACAAGTGATATTTGTGACAAGGTTAGCAATATTTTTGAGCATAGAAGACATCTTTAATCTATTCATAACTTGAGAGCACATAAAACACTATGGGTCTTTATTTTAATCATAACCTCCGCTGAAAATTAAGCTAGTATTTAAATAAATTCAGATCTGTATTTTTAAGAGAGCACTAGCTTAAACATGCATAAATCGATTACAAAGATGAACAAAGCTGCAATTTTAATCATATATCATCATGGCACGAAATTTGTAACTTTTCCAATGATATAATCAAGGTGGTGTCTTTATTAATGGTGACATCAAGTTGAAATACACACTGAAAATAAACAAACATGCTTGCTGAAATTTAAATAAAAACAGGAAATACTACGCAAACACACATAAGCAAAAGCTGAAAATTACGAGAGAAAAAGAAAAGAAAAGAAAACTAAAGTTCCTAAATCTTCTAGTCCTCCGCCGGTGGTTGATGTTGATAGTCTTGATAATAATACCCTTGCTCATAATATGGTTGGACACTTCCTCCGACGAATTGATTTGGCTCCACAAGGTGAAGGCGTCCAAGTTCAAAGGCAATATTTGCGTTGCCTTCACCGAGTTGAGCTGCGTTAGTTTGGATGGCTGCGATGTTTTGAGCATTTCTTGCAGCATACCCTCCAATAATGGCCATGCTTTGTTGTGGTTGGGGATGATGAGCGTAGGACTCCGCGAAGTTAGCGTTGGGCACAACATAATTTTGTGGGGGTACCGGTGCACCACCCCCCATGCTTGTTGTTGCGACCCTCCGTAATAACTTGGCGGAGGAGGGACCCCGCCGAATGGTTGCACATTGGGTTGTGCTCCACTCGCTTGTGCGGAGGATGTTCCCTCCTCTACGATTCTTCCTCTTTTGTTCTTCCTTGCAGGGACAAGTAGTCCCTCTTCCAACCAATCTTCCCTTCCTTCGGTGAAAAGCCTAAGCCTCTCATTCGGAAGGGGTAGGTTCACTATGGCCAACCGATAACCTCCTCTCTCATCTCCACTAATGTACTTGCCTTGCCGCAAATACTCAAAACCGAGAGAGGTACCACGCAAAAGGTGAGCGGGGTTTCTTGCGATCCCCGGCCGCAAGGAAAAGGCCAACATGGAGAGGTAACACCCCGAACCAATATTACCCGCCCCCGATGTTGCTTCACAACACCAACGGTTGATCATGAGGTAAGAGGGGTCAATTGGCTGCCTGGCAATTAAAGCCGAGTATAGCCAATTCAACTCCGTGTCGGTCACCTTTGTTTCCTTCATCCTCCCCAATACCCTCTTGCACATCCAAGAGTGAAATATCCGGATAATGGGGTTGCGGATGCAATTGCGTTGTTGATGGGCTTCTCCGGAGATCATGTTCCAAAATCCCGCCAACATGCGGGTGGCACGTCAACTTTCTCCGGAGCTCCCTTGTGGAATCCAAGCGGCTCCCTTACGTGTTCGTAGGGAACCACTTGCTCGATTCCCTCCAAACGAATGACAAGCTTTGCACCCCATCATCATCAACGATGGGTGCAATAGTCATCAAAATTTCCAAGGCGTAACCCAAATGGGTGTCCACCGATATTCCGTTGGAGAACCGCACCCATCCGAGGTGCCCCAACATGTAGTATATGTCGGTGCAAAAACCCAAGGTGTAGAGTGCTTGGTCGTCGAACTCGACGTTCGGCACAAGCCTCTTCTCAAGATTGGCGAGCCTCTCCTCCTCCTCCGCCGACAAGATGATGAAGCCGTACGAAGATTGTGTCGGGGGTGTAAGGAGGTGGTGCGGTTGAGCGAGTCGATCGTCGTGGTGGCGCGGGCTGCTCCTCCGTGTGCCCACGAGGTTCGGTGAACCTCATGGAAGTGCTTCTCGCAGCCCTCATACCACCAAGGAGGAGAGCGTCGTTCCTCCTCGGTGGTGCAGTGTCCGTCTCCATGCTCCGGGGAGACTCGGAAACCGAGTGCCTCCTCGAAGACGTGTTTGATGATGGCTTGGACGACGACGAACTCTTCTTCTTGGAGAAGAGACTTGTGGTCTTCTTCCACATGGTTGCTGCACTCTTTCTTCAACTAAAATTCCGGGTTGCAACCGGTAAACTAGGCACTTAAACTCTTTGCTTCGGATGTGGACTTTGAGTGGATTAAGGATGTGGATTTTTTTCTTGAGCTATCAAGCTTGGGATGGTTGGCTATGTCTACGGAGGTTCTGAGCACACAAACTTGAACACACAAACAAGGGAAGGAGAGGGAAGCTTGCCCTGCGGAAAACGGGAGCCGGGGGCTCCTTAAATAGGGCGGGCCGGGCCGGCTCGGGCCGGCCGGCCGGGGCTCCTCCGGCTCCTCCCCGCCGCGTCTTTCTCCCAGCATGATCATTTCACCTCTGCAACTTTCCTGCCCGCGTGCTCCACTAGTTGCACCGCCCAAACGCTCTCGTCCACTCCTTTTCTTGAATTATTGGTCCTCCCACTTGATGCTCCATGTTTGGGTCATGTCCATGCTCCCTAGCTCCACTTGCTTCACATGCCACCATGAAAATCCTGCAAAGTTGATGCTTGCTGCCCACCATGCTTGTCCTTTGCATGTGGAATTGGTGAAAGTTGATAAAAGGGAATCCAATGGTGCATGCATGATTAATTCAAACTAGTTGCCTCCATTTAGGTGTGTTTAAGGTTAAGCACTCCTCTAATTCGAAATTTAAAATATTTTTCAGAGCCATGCAAGAGCTCAAGCATAATTTTAGAGAAGTTTTTAAACCATTAAAAACAAATGTAAGTCGAAAATATTTTTCGACTACGTCGATTTCGGTCTCACCGGTATAGTTTGCTTTCATCGGTTGAGAGCGAACGTTTTCCCGGCTTGATCATGGGGGCATAGGTTTAGGTTCTAATTTTGGCTAAATAAGAAAGATTTTGAATAAAACAAAATTAGAATAGGCTTAGAAAAATTCTAATCCTAGAGAAACCAAGGATAAAAATTTTTAAAACCAACCAAAAGCTTCGATTTCTAGGTTCACGCGAGTCCTAGCACGTGCTGAATTTTATTAACACTTAAACATAAATCGTGGCTCTACTCGTGTGGTTTTAGCATGAAAAATAAGTCAACCTCGGCACCATAATGAGGGTGAAAGGTTGAGTTAAGGTTCTGAAATTATTTGGTTGGGGGGGTTTCTCGAAAAGAAAAGAATCAAACAAGCACATAGGAGGGTTCATGCAAAGGGTTTATGATAAAGCAAACATTCAATCAAGAATTATGTCTCTAATATTGTTCAACCACTTCTAAGTCTAATGTCTTTGCGTAGTAAAATTCAAAAACTAAATTATTAAAAATACTCGAAAAACCTGGAATCGGGTTGTCCTCCCGGTAGCTTATTCTTGACTCGACGAAATGGGTTGCCTCCCGCCTAGCGCTTCGTTTATAGTCTATAGCTAGACTTCTTCACTTGATTACTCCGATCAACGCTCTTTGCGGGCGTTGCAATCTTGGGTACCCACTTCCGCACCATCTTGGGCGCGGGCTTGTCTTTCGGCTTAGTTGGCTTAGTCATCTTTTTGGTCTTTACAGGCGGCTTCTCTTCCTTTGTCTTGAAGGATGCAACACCTTCTTTGATTTTCGTTACGTTCACTTTTTTCGGCTCCTTCTTCTTTTTCAGCCCCTCCGTTTGTTTTGGTTCTCCCTTCACTCCAATCATGTTGCATGCCTCAATCCTTGGACGGAACTTGAAGGAACTCCTTTCTCCGTTGATATCGAACATGATCTCCCCCTTGCCAACATCAATAGTAGCTCCCACGGTCTTGAGGAACGGCCTCCCTAGGATGAGTGGCGGCTTCTCCCTCTCTCCCATCTCGAGCACAACGAAGTCGACGGGGATGAAGTGGTGTCCAATCTTCACGGGTACATCTTCGGCAATGCCCAAGGGATAGCGAATGGAGTTGTCACCCAACTCCAAACATATTCCCGTAGGCTCCATCGGTAGGCGTAGCTTCTCGAACACATCCCTCGGCATGACACTCACACTAGCTCCAAGGTCGCATAACGCCTTCTCGAAGTTGAAAGAACCAACTGAACATGGAATTGTAGGGCACCCGGGGTCTTTTTGCTTCTCTAGCCCATAAGCAATAGCTGCACTACACTCCTCGGACATTTTGACATGATCTACCCCGAGTGTTGCTATCTCATATTTATTTGCAAGTATGTCTTTAAAGTAGAGAGAATATGTAGGTACTTGTAGGGCATCTAGTAATGGCATGTTGATGCTAAGTCTACGCACAACTTCCACAAACTTCTCAAAGTGGTTGTCAAGTTTACCTCGGAAGTAGCGTGGCTTGAGTTGCGGTATCCTCGTGTCTTCCTCCGGCATCTCGAATTCGGGTTCCTCGGTGACGATCCCCGTAACCTTCTCTTTAGCAATTCCTTCCACCTCGGTGGACGGTTTAAGCTTCCTTGCTCCCGCGGAACGTTCCGGATCTTCGGTCTCCTTCCCCGAACGCGTTTGAATGGCCTTCTCCGATTCGGGACATTTGGGTTGTCCCGGAAGCTTCCCTTCATCATTAGTGAGGCGCCCCGCAAGTTGTCCCACTTGCGTCTCGAGCATCTTCATCATGTTGAGCACTTGATGATTGGAACTTCCGACCTCCGTCACCTTGCTATCGATGTTCTCCAACACCTTGTCTATGGTCTTGAACTTGGTGACGGTGTCCTTGTTGATCTTAGCTTGCTCATCCATGAACTCCTTCAATTGTATCCGAAGCGGAACCGCATTAGGAATAGATGAGCTTGCATTAAATTGAGGCCTACCTTGCCCGTAGCGGAAGTTCGGCAATTCTCCCTTCCTCATGTAGTCGAGCACTTTGGCTTCCTCCGGACAATCTTTGCGGACATGGCCATACTCTCCACATTCTTCGCATGTGGACCTAGCTTCGGCGGCCTTCAAGTCTTGAGCCTCTTTCTTTTCCATCTCCATCTTCTCCAACCTTCTCATGAGCGAGTCGATCTTGCCTTCAAGTATGTCTTCCTTCTCCACTTGCAAGACTCCTTTGACGTTCCCCATGGGTTGAGCCGGATGTAGGCGCCGGATGACGCCCACGTGTCATTATCCGCGACCTTCTTGAATAGCGTGAAAGCTTCCGTCGGTGTAAGCTCGATGATAGATCCTCCCGCTGATGCATCGATGATCGTCCTTGACGCCATGGTGAGTCCTTGATAGAACTTTTGCACGAGGTCTTCTTTCGGGAACTTGTGATGTGGAACCGCCCGGGTGTACTCGTTGAAGCGCTCGAATGCCTCCGAGATAGTTTCTATAGGATATTGAACAAAGGTGGCAATCTTATTATGCAAGCTTTGAGTTTTACCCGGTGAGTAGTATTCCTTCATGAAAGCCTTCATCAACGCGTTCCAATTTTGCACCGTCTCCGCCGGTTGAGAGTGGAACCATTGCAAAGCCTTCCCGAGTAGTGAAAACGGAAAAAGCCTTGCCCTCATTTGATCTTGAGTCACCCCATCCATGTTGAAAGTCTGACATAGTTGAATGAATGCTTGGAGGTGAAGGTTCGGATCCTCTTTGCCGGTGAAGGGTGAATGTTGCACCATGCGGATTGTTGAGGTCTTGATCTCGAACGGTCTTCCGATCTCCTCGAGGTTCAAGATTGGTAGGTCGATGATGTCTGGGGTGCATAGCTCCCCAATCTTGCGTTCTTCCGGTGGTTGGTCACCCATTGGTGGAGGTCGATTCTCCCGCGGACTTTGAGGTGGTGAATTCTTCGGAGATTCCTGCGATCCTTTGTCTTCCGACTCCGAATCTATAAAATCCAGCTTTTTAGCTTGATGTGCTTCGCGTCTCCTTAGCCTGTAAAGTTTTTCTGGATCATCCACAAAATTATTGGGTTTGTTGGAGAGGTAGTCGTCCATCTCTCGTTAGGGTTAGCAATAAACAAAGTATGCAAAAAACTAGAAAACAAAACAAATCTATAAAGACTAGAGTTAGACAAACTAGATTAGATGTATTTTGAGGATGATCAAAATTTAGTAGATGCAAAAATAAAACAAAATCAGTACTGAAAATTACAAAAAAAAGCAATAAAAAATCAAATCTTGATCACTTGTTCCCCGGCAACGGCGCCAGAAAAAGGGGCTTGTTGACAGTTAATAATTGTATCAAAGTTCGTTTGTGACTCGCAAGCGTACAAGTCTCCCGTCGTAGTCAAGAGACCCTTCTTCCCTCGAGTGGTGAACCCAAGGTATCGAATCCGTGGAACAAATGTGTGACGCAAGACTTAATCTATTAAAGCCAAGTAATCTGCAATCTTCGATAAAAACCTAATGCATCTAAGTTAAAGACACAAAACAGATCTAATCTACTAAAAACCGGAGAAAACAAAGTAAGATTGGGTAGATAAACCGATCTAGAGGGATCGGGGTAAGCCTTTTGTTGAAGTTCCAAGCAAGAGAAGAAGTAGCAAATCGAATCTTAATAAAAGCCTCTTTAAATCGTGGTTTCCCGTCCAAATCCGAAAACATCCGCCTTTCGAGATCCCCGTTCTGTCACAACGTATCCCTATTCATGCGGGGAGCTTAGGGCGAGTCAAAAGACAAGTCGAGATTCTCTCGGAAGATCCGGCGTGTACCTCTAGCCAACGCGGCTACAAGAACACCCTATGTAATCTATCGTACGAATAGAATTGGAATAAGCAAAGCCGATCGAAAAACGAAATCTTCGAGGAAACACTTGATCGCTGGGAAAAGATTCAACTTGATAATTCAACTATAACAATGATACATACACAAGATCACCACCGGGATCCTTCCTTGATCTTGCTTTTAGCTCCGGGAACTCCGACGTGGTCTTCCTTGCAAGGCTCCCACGTCGGCTAGGGGAACCCTAGTCAACTAGCTCGACCCTCTCCTCTCTGAGATGGTGTCCCTCTCTTCTCTGCTTCTCGGCGGCCGAAGACGAAATCTTCTCTGCGTGGCTCTCGGTCAAGGGACTATAAATAGCCCGATTGGCGGCTAGGGCAAAGGAGGACGGATTTGGGCCCAAAATGGGCCCGGGCCGACCGGATCCCAGGGCCGGCCGGCCCGGGCCCATTTAGGCCCGCCCCCATGGGCTCCTTTGCCCGACGTCGGTTCCCTTGCTTCTCGGATGTTCCCCCCTTCGCATGTGGGTCCATGTCGTCGGTTTCTCTCCGAATTGGACTCAACTCCTTGTCTTGCAAGATTCAGCAATTTTCTGGTCAGGTCCCTGGAGTCTGTCGTCTTCTCGGATCAAGTCCCCGGCTTCTTGGAGTTAAGTTTGCTTCATTGCATGACTTGTTCAGGGCTTCAAGGTCTTGTCATGAGGTGCTTGATGAACTTATCTCGAAAGTCTTGCATTCAACACTATATCCCTGCATAAACATTAAACTCCAAAACCGACATGCACACGTGAACTTGTTATACCACGGGGGTTAGTACCAATGGATAAGGTATAAAACTCATGCCAACACCGAAGGTAAACTCATGGCTAGGTTGACGGATTTTCACCGTCAACAGTCCCCCTCGACCCTTCAGCCCCCGGGGGCAAGGCGTTGAGGGTCAGCTCCACCCTCGACCCCAAATAGGAAGTGGTGCTCGTCGACTTCCTCCGCGCCAACACCGACGTCTTCGCGTGGAGCCCCTCGGACATGCCAGGCATCCCGAGGGAAGTCGCCGAGCACTCCCTTGACATCCTGCCAAACGCCCGCGCCGTGCAGCAACGGCTGCGCCGCTTCGACGAGGAACGACGACGGGCAATCGGAGCGGAGCTGCGGAAGCTTCTCGAGGCCGGATTCATCAAGGAGGTGTTCCACCCTACGTGGCTAGCAAACCCCGTGCTTGTAAAGAAAAAGAATGGGAAGTGGAGGATGTGTATAGACTACACTAGTCTTAATAAAGCATGTCCCAAAGTTCCTTTTCCTTTGCCACGCATTGATCAGATCGTTAATTCAACGGCTGGGTGTGAATTGCTTTGCTTCCTTGATGCTTACTCCGGATACCACCAAATACAAATGAAGGAGTCCGACCAGCTCGCGACTTCGTTCATCACGCCGTTCGGGACGTTCTGCTACGTCACGATGCCGTTTGGCCTCATAAATGCGGGTGCAACATATCAGCGTTGCATGCAGCACGTTTTTGGGGATCACATCGGACGGACAGTTGAAGCATACGTGGACGATATCATCGTAAAAACCAGGAAGGCGGACGACCTGGTTGGCGACCTTGGCGTCGCGTTCAACTGCCTACGGGCCAATGGGGTCAAGTTAAACCCCGAAAAATGTGTCTTTGGAGTGCCGCGAGGCATGCTCCTGGGATACATTGTCTCCCAGCGGGGAATCGAGGCCAACCCTGAAAAGGTCGCGGCCCTCGAACGAATGGGTCCGATCCGGGACCTCAAAGGGGTGCAGAAGGTGCTGGGGTGCCTCGCCGCCTTGAGCCGCTTCATCTCGCGGCTCGGTGAGAAGGGCCTCCCCCTCTACCGTCTACTTAAGAAGCACGAGCGCTTCTCCTGGACCACCGAGGCCCAGGATACGCTCGACAAGCTGAAGGCGTCTCTGACGCACGCCCCGATCCTCACGCCGCCGCAAGATGGCGAACCCCTGCAGCTCTATGTGGCCGCAACCACCCAGGTGGTCAGCGCCGTGATCGTCGTAGAGCGCGCGGAGGAAGGACACGCCCTGCCTGTACAGCGGCCGGTCTACTACATCATCGAGGTCCTGTCAGACACGAAGACGCGCTACCCCCAGGTCCAGAAGTTGTTGTACGCGGTAGTCCTTGCGCGACGCAAGCTCCGCCACTACTTCGAGGCCCACCCCGTCACGGTGGTCTCCTCTTTTCCACTAGGAGAGATCATCCGCAACCCTGACGCCGCAGGAAGGATTGCCAAATGGTCCGTGGAGCTGATGGGCGAGACGCTCGCCTACGCCCAGCGCAAGGCCATCAAGTCGCAAATCCTGGCGGATTTCGTCGCTGAGTGGACGGATACGCAGCTGCCGCCCCCACAGATCCAAGCGGAGTGCTGGACTCTGTTCTTCGACGGCTCGGTAATGAAAACAGGGAGCGGGCGCGGGCACCTCGCTCTTCGTGTCTCCCCTCGGGGAACACATGCGGTACACGGTGCGCCTTCACTTCCCTGCGTCAAACAATATGGCTGAATACGAGGCCCTCCTCAGCGGCCTCAAAATCGCCATTGAATTAGGCGTCAAGCGCCTTGACGTGCGGGGGGACTCGCAGCTCGTGATCGATCAGGTCATGAAGAACGCAAGCTGCCACGACGACAAGATGGAGGCCTACTGCAAAGCCGTGCGAGCCCTCGAGGACAAGTTCTATGGCATCGAGCTCAACCATGTGCCCCACCGGTACAACGAGGAGGCAGATGAACTGGCCAAGATTGCGTCCGGGCGGATCACCGTTCCCTTTAACGTTTTCGCCCGCGACGTCGCTCAACCCTCGGTCGTCTTCGAGCCCTACCCCTCGAGTCACCACGAGCCCTCGGGGGCTCCCTCGAATCCAGCGGGTGCGGAACCCATGGACGAGGACCCCTCGAACGAGGCGTACGTGCTCTCCCTCCTCGAGGGGTACGGCTCCCACGAGGCCGAGGCGATGGACATCGAGCCAGTTCCTGCCCAAGTGGACTGGCGCGACAAGTACATTGCCTGGATGGCTCGAGGGGAACTCCCCGCGGACCGGGCCGCGACTAGGCGCATCGCCAGGATGGCCAAGTCCTTCGCCCTCGTTGATGGCGAGCTGTACAATCGCGCCGCCTCCGGCATCCTACAGCGGTGCGTGCCCATTCCCGAGGGGCGCGAGCTTCTACGGGACATTCACGCGGGGATCTGTGGCCACCACGCCGCGCCCCGCACCCTCGTCGGCAACGCGTTCCGCCAGGGCTTTTACTGGCCTACCGCGGTCACGGACGCCAGCGAGATCGTGCGCACCTGCGAAGGGTGCCAGTTCTACGCCCGCAAGTCCAACTTGCCCGCCCATGCCCTGCAAACCATCCCCGTGACATGGCCATTCGCTGTGTGGGGGCTGGACATCGTCGGGCCCCTGCGGAAGGCGCCTGGGGGCTTCACCCACTTGCTGGTCGCGATCGACAAGTTCTCCAAGTGGGTGGAGGTCCGCCCCATCACGAATCTAAGGGCAGAGCAGGCGGTGACATTCTTCACTGACATCGTCTACCGCTTTGGAGTACCAAACTCCATCATCACAGACAATGGGTCCCAGTTCACGGGCCGGAAGTTCTTGGAGTTCTGTGACAAGTTCCACATCCGCGTGGATTGGGCGGCTGTGGCCCACCCACAGACCAATGGCCAAGTAGAGCGTGCCAACGACATGATCCTACAGGGCCTTAAGCCCAGAATTTTCGACCAGCTCAACAAATCTGGGCGAAAATGGCTCCAAGAACTACCAGCGGTCGTGTGGAGCCTAAGGACCACCCCGAGCAGAGCCACCGGGTTCACCCCGTTTTTCCTAGTCCACGGCGCGGAGGCCGTCCTCCCCACGGACTTAGAATACGGATCGCCCAGGGTTCAAGGCTATGACGAAGATGCTAACCAGCGAGCCCGCGAGGACTCGCTGAACCAGTTGGACGAGGCACGCCTCGTAGCCTTAATGCATTCCGCGAGGTATCAACAGTCCCTAAGATGCTACCAAGCATGCAAGATACGTCGACGGGACTTCAGTGAAGGGGATTTGGTCCTAAGGCTGCGCCAAGAAAATCGAGGGCGCCATAAGCTATCGCCCCCATGGGAGGGACCCTACGTCGTGGTGAAGGTACTCAAGCCGGGCACATACAAGCTGGCCAACAAGGACGGTGAAGAACTCTCCAACGCTTGGAACATCCAACAGCTACGTCGCTTCTACCCTTAGCTAGGATTTCCAAGTATTTTTGTTGTAAAAACCGTACGACCAACGCCCCAGTTGGTAAACAACTATGTAAATGCTTCAAGTCTAAATAAAAGGGCAACTCGGCTTTCCCCTGAAACCTAAGTTACCCTCGGGGGCTACTGCGGGGGGCACCCCCCCCCAAAATGGTCCCATTTTTGCGCAAAAATAAAAACAACTCACACGCGCTAAGTTTGTTTCCTACTTCAACCTCGAGCAACGATTCGAACAGGGCGCAGGCGGCCCAGCGGAAAGAGCGCGCGAGTCAGAGATAGCCTACGCCGCGAGGACATGGCCCTTCTCTCTCGCCTCCAACCCAGCAGGCCCCCCCAGCGAAAATCGAACTCCCTTAAGTAAAATCCACTCAGGAAGAAGGAGAAACAAAAAAGCGCAATAAGCAAAACACTTCATTTCGTATCATCAAATGTTTACGATTGAGATAATGTGCTTATTTACAAAGGCCCCATGGCCAGAATACTGATACACAAAAAACAGGCCTAGCGCCCAGCTGTTTTCAGGCGGGAGGAGCAGCAGCATCAGCAGCGTCTGGGAAGAGGAACTCCTCGAAGGCCTCGGCGAGCGACCCGGCGGCGTCAGTAGCGAGCGCGTCCACACGCTCCATCGCCACCTCGTCCTCGACGCCCTCGGGAACGATGTAGCCTTCCGCCAGCGCCTCGAAGTTGACCTCGTAGTGGGACCGCACCACTCCGAGGGCCTTCTGGACGCCCAGATGCAACGCCCGGCGCATCCGCTCAGTGACGTGCCCGCCAAGGGCGCGCAGGCGGCTGGCCAACGAGCTGCCAGCCTGAGCCTCGCCCTCCTCCACGGCACGACAGGTCTCGAGGGCCGCATCGCGCAACTCCTGCAGCTCCCGCTCGGAGGAGTTGTAAGAAGCCTGCAGCGCCTCGGCCCTCTCAGCTGCGTGCCCCAGAGCGGTGCGCAAGCCTGGAACCGCCAAGACAGGAAAGAAATCAGAAAGGGGGAAGCGAGCCCTCTAACGAAAAACCAACCAAATAAGAAGTCAAGCAACAGCTCACCCTCGACTTGCTTCCTCTCCGTCTCGAAGTCGCGGCGCACGGCCTCGACCGTCAGCTCGAGGCGCTTGACGGCCTCACCTTGCTCCTGGAGGGCCAGCTCCTGATTGGCGTTGGTGATACTGAGCATAATCACCTCGCCCTCGGCCTGGGAGAGCTTGTTGTCCCGCTCCGCCAATGACTTCTGCGCCGTCTCGCGGGCGACGTGCTCCTGCTCCAGCGCCGTCCGGGCGTGGACGAGGGCGGCTCGCTCTCGCCGGAGCCGCCCCTCGGCCCCTTGGCGGGCGGTGCGCTCTTGCGGGAGCGATCCTCGGCGGCGACGAGCGCCGCGGCCTTGGCGTCGTGGGCGGCCTTCAAGTCGTCGGCCTCCTTGGCCCGCTGCTCTGGCCCGCGCACCCGCTCCTCGGCCCGGCGGCGCCGCGCTCGCGCCCCCTCGAGCGACGAGCGGAGCTCCCGGTTCTCGCCGCGGACGTTGGCCACCTCCGCCTCCCAGTTAGCGGCCAGCGTCCGCGTCTTCTCCAAGTCCGAGCGCGCCTGCCACAGAGCCTCACCACGATCGATGAGGGCTGTGCAGACCCGCTCGAGGCTCGAGCGGCACGCTGGGTCTTGCCTCGAGCTCTCGGGGAGCTCGTCGCGCCACGCCATGGCCGTGCGCCGCCGCCCGGTGTCCGGCGTCCTGAAGGCGTCAGCGAGCGCGTCGAAAGCGCTGCACCGCTCCCGGAGCTGGTGGACCTCGGCGTTCACCCGGTCAAAGGCGTCGTACTTGTCGTGGGTGCGGCGCTCGAGCTCCTGGCACCACAAAATCAAAACCCATAAGCGCTGCGACACGGGGGCAGCACACAGAAACGAAAGGAAGAAGAGAACGAGCAACCACGGCCTACCTGGAAGACGCGCCATGCAGGGCCGCCATGGACCCGCAGCGCCTCGTTCAGCGCGCGGTCGAGCGTGGCGCCGTGGCTCGGAGCTCGCCCCAGAGCTCCTGCTCCCCCCTGGCGTCGGCAAACGTAGGGGGATCGTCGACGGCCCCCTTCACCTGGGAGGGGCGCCGGCGCGGGAGGACGAGGCCTCGGCACCGTGCCCTCGGCCCCTCGCCACCAGGTGACCCTCATGCCGCCTCACAAGGGCCCCTTCCTGGGGCTCGGGGGAATGCGTGGGGAAGCTAGCCCACTGATCCCACCTGGGCGGCGGGGAGTCGTCCGAGACCTCCACCACCTCCGCCCGCGGATCGCCGGCGGGCGCCGGCGCTTGTGCCGCCCTCCACCGGCGCCTCCACTTGCGCCTCCGTGGCCGCGGGCGCCCGGCGCGGCGCCGCGGCCACCACCTCCGCCGTGCCCCCGCGACCACGGGCGCCTCCATAGGTTGCACCCGCTCCGCCTCCTCCGCAACCGGCGCCACGGACAACGCCTCCGTAGCGACAGCCTCCGCGGGCCGTGCCTCCGCCACGACCGCCGCCGCGGCCCTGCGCGCGTTCCCACGACGGCCGGCGCTAGCCGCTCCGCCGACCGCCGGCCGCGCGGCCGGTAGTCCGATCCGCCGGCCGGGGCCTCGAAGCCTCGACCGGGCTTTGCGAGCTCTCGCCCGCCGCCGCCGTGCTTGCCCCCCGCTCGCGACGCCCTCGACGAGCGCCGCCGGGTGGGGATGGATGCGTCCGTCCTCAGCACCTTGGCCGGTGAGAGAGGAGGCACGGTCGGCACCACCCTGCGCAGGCACAAACAGAGGGTTAGGACGCCTGATCATCAACAAATCAAACCAAGCAAAGGATCGAGCTCCTTACCTCGAAGAGGAGAAGGCACGTTTCCTTTTCCTCAAGGCCTCAGCAGATGATGCCGGCGCAGCTGGCGCGCCCGCCGTTGCGCCTCCCCGACGCCGCCGCGCGCGAGCACGCCCCGCCCCGCGCGTGGGCATGCCCGACGCCGCGCCTCCCAAAGGCGCCGCCGCGCGCGCAGGCACGCTCGCCCCGCGTACGGGCACGCCCGCCGTCGCGCCTCCCCGGCGACGACGCCGCCACACGCGTAGGCACGCTCGCCCCGCGCGCGCGCGCGCTCGCCCCGCGCGCGCGGGCACGCTTGACGCGCGCACGGGCGCGCTCGCCGCACGCGCCTCGTGGCGCGCGCCGGCGTCTCCGCCCGCGCGTGCCGCCCTTGTTGTCGATTGCCGGCGGCGGGCGCGCCGCGCCGCGCCCGCCCCGGCTATGCCGCCCTTGCCGCCGGCACCAGCTCCGGCGACGGCGGCGCAGGCTGCCACCTATCAGAGGGGCCCTCCCCCTCAGCCTCTTCCTCTTCGTCCTCCTCCGAGGATGAGTACTCCTCGGTCCATGGGGAGGAGAGCCCCAGTTCTTCGCGCCATCCGTACTCCACGTTCCGCCAGTCGCGGCGCGCTTGATGTCGCCTCGCGCGCTCCCTCTGCGCGCGCCGCCCGCTCCTCGCTCCCGCTCGCTGCGCGCGCCCGCCGAGCGCGCGGGAGTAGGGGGTGGGCGGAACGGACTTTGAGGCGGTGAAGCTCACCAGCTGCATACGGAAACATCAAGGACACGTCAGGAGGAAGAAGCAACACCAAGAACCAAAACAAAATCAAGAATCAAACTCACCAGCGGGCCGGTGGGGAGCATCTTGAGGTCCCATGGGGTTCGGTCCGGATGCATCGGCATTCGGGTGTCGGCGGCGCTCCGCGCCAGGGTGAGCGCATATGGCCGCTCGAGGGGCGTCGGGAGCATCCGCGACCTCGCCAGATCGACGGGGTTGGCCGCCTCTGTCATCTCGAAGATGCAGAGCGGCCTCTCCATCAGGGGTACGACCCGCCGGTGATGGAGGAAGGCGAGGACGCCCATCGCGGTCGGCCCTCGCGCGGCCCGGGCTCGCGGGCGGCCGGGACCGATTCCTCGCCGCCTCCGATGCCGGGGCGTGGACACCCCGTAGCCCCAAGAGCCGGGCTTCTCCTTGAACACCCGACCGGGTGTAGGGGGGGGGGAGGCCGGGCTCGGCGTTGCGCAAGTAGAACCATCCCCGCTCCCGGCCGGCGTTGTTTGTCGTCATGGTGCGGGGGGATGTAGACGTTCTTGAATTGCCCCCGCAGGCAAGCGACATCCCGCCGGCGCGCACCGCGCGGCGGGTCCTCGGCTCCGTCGTGGGCTGCGTGAAGAGCTCCGCGCGGAAAAGGTGTACCCAGAGCTCCCAGTTGACTGGGATCCCCAGGTACCCTTAGCAGACGCCCACGAACGTGGCCGCCTGCGAAATCGTGTTGGGCGCGAAGTTGTGCAGCTCCACTTCGTAGTAGTGGCACATCGCCCGCATGAAGCGGCTTGACGGCGCGTTGAAGCCCCGCTCGTGGTAGCGGATAAAGCTCACCACGTAGCCCTCCGGCGGGTTGGGCGCGCGGTCCCCCGCCGGCGGCACTATCCACTCCGCCGGGCGTCCATCTTCATTGGCCGCCAGCTGGCCGGCGGCGACCAGCTCGCCAAGGGCCAGCCGGGTCACCGACGACCTCTCCCAGGCGTACGGGTCCAAGATCGTGAGGGGCTGAGGCGGCACCATGAGGAAGGACCAAGGAAAGCGAGAGCGGAGGACGAGAAACAGAAGAAGAGCTCTAATGGCGACATCGCACGGTGGCAAAGGCAAGGCGAAGACGAAGGGGCAGGGGGCTGAAACGGTGAGGCGTTATGGTAAAAAACCGTCGTCTCCCCCCCCTCAGATTTATAAGCCGCGGGCGAGCTCTCCGGGGCGGATGCCCCGCGCGCATTAACTGCAGGGAATCTTCTATTCACGCCGACGAACGGGACCCACCACGACCGCGGCGGCCACATCACCGCAGACGGGCCATCATCACAGCGAAGACCTGCAGGGACCGAGGCGAGCCGTCACGTTCGCCCCCGCCACGCCGCCCACTACGCGCGCGCGCGCCCGCAGCGCCTAAAAAGGCGCGCCCGCGCTGCAAAAACCGCAGCCTCAACTGCGAGGCATTTAATGACCGGGTCCCTTGCCAAGCATGGAGAACCCTCGAGCGGGGCGAGCCCCTGGCTCGAAACAAAGACAACCCTCGAAAGGACATCGGCGTGAGAAGGTCGCCCGGGGCCTGCTTGAAGTAAAGTAGGCACCGCGGGCACCCATACCACGCAAAACCCTCGAGCGGCACGGGCCCCTGGCTCGAAACAAAAACAGCCCTCGAAGGGACATCAGCGTGAGAAGGTCGCCCGGGGCCTGCTTGAAGTAAAGCAGGCACCGCGGACACCCATGCCACGCAAAACCCTCGAGCGGCACGGGCCCCTGGCTCGAAACAAAAACAGCCCTCGAAGGGACATCGGCGTGAGAAGGCCGCCCGAGGCCTGCTTGAAGTAAAGCAGGCACCGCGGGCACCCATGCCACGCAAGACCCTCGAGCGGTGCGAGCCCCTGGCTCGAGACGATAACAGCCCTCGAAGGGACATCGGCGTGAGAAGGTCGCCCGGGGCCTGCTTGAAGTAAAGCAGGCACCGCGGGCACCCATGCCACGCAAAACCCTTGAGCGGCACGGGCCCCTGGCTCGAAACAAAAACAGCCCTCGAAGGGACATCTGCGTGAGAAGGCCGCCCGGGGCCTTCTTGAGGTAAAGCAGGCACCGCGGGCACCCATGCCACGCAAAACCCTCGAGCGGCACGAGCCCCTAGCTCGAGACAATAACAACTCTCTGAAAAGGGCACAAGCGTGAGAAGGTCGCCCCGAGGCCCGCCTAGGACAAGGCAGGCGTCACGGGCACCCATGCCACGTAGTGCTACCAACCAGCGCCTCGAGGGCTGGCTCGCTCAGACCCCTCGACGGCCGCAAACGCAAAAGACGGGGCCGTCTAGGCGCGGCCCCGCACGGCCCTACTGATCAGAGGTTCGAAGCCTGACCCTCGACGGGTTCGAACAGGCGCCACAGATCGCAGAGTCAGGGACGACGAGGGCACACGCATTCGAGCCGTTCCTCGAGCCCGTCGGCTCGAGGGTGCCCCACATGTCGTGTTCGAGAGCCAGCGAGGGCAGTTAGCCGGGGGATCCCACCGAGGGAGAGCTTCCGCGCCCTCGGTCCCTATCGAACGGGACCGAGCCCCACCTAGCAAACCCACGCAAGCGCTTCCATGGACGTGTCTCTGGACCACGCAGCCTACCCTTATCGAACGGGGCATGGGCGTCCACTCGAACCACCCGCTAGCGCCCCGACGAGGAATCCGCAATTCGCGACCCGCTCGATGGGGGTTGCGGAAACCTCACCCTCCGTCCCGCGGAGGGACGGCGAGGGCGCGTAAGAAAACAAGTCGTAAAGCTCTACCCGATCGCCTCGAACGGGCCCAGGCTCGGGGGCTTGACGCACGGCTACACCTCCTTGAAATTGCACCCGCCGGAGACAGTGCCAGCAGCGCGTGCGCCACCGAGGCCGGCTGAGATATCGCCGATGCCGGTTGAAACATGCGCCACGCCCTCTGATCAGTTCTCGCGGTTAACCCCTGCAGGAGCACCCACACTCCTGCAGGGCTTCGGGGCTAGACCCGCGGGTCCGCTGACGCGGCCCCACGGAAAGCGTTCGCAAAACAAGAAGGGAAGAACGTCCTATCGCAGGTTCCGGCATGCGCGGGAGCCTCAATGGCAAACCCACAGATGCTCGGGGGCTACTGTCGGGGACAGCCCTAGGGGTCCCCTTAAACCACCGGGAAATCCCCACTTAAAACCCGCAACAAAGCAAAACACGCTTAGCCTAACCATGCAGGTGCCTAACCATGCAAGGTACGGCCCACGCTGCGAAGGACCTCAATGGCCTATGAAGACAACCCTCCCGAAAATCCCCTCGAGCAGGCCTCGCCCCGCTCGAGGATGCATGCCTCCCTCGGGCGGGCTCCGTCCCGTTCGAGGGGGTGCACTCCCCTCGAGCGGGCTCTGCCCCGATCGAGGGTCCGCTCCCCCTCGAGCAGACTCCGCCTCACTCGAGGGTCCGCCTCGCCCTCGATCGGAGTCCGCTTCGCTCGAGGGCGCCCCTCACGCGTGCGCCGGCCCCCCGTACACGGGCATTTAACGCCCGACACCGGCGGGGCGGCGCCATCATGCGCCGGGGCTCGCGCCCCGGTGCCGCCGCACCAACTCCCCGGGGAGGAGCCCATCCCCATCACCGTGGGGAGGGACGTGCGGCGCGGCCGGTGTCGGTCCGTGACACCGCGCACACTCGCTCGCACGGCTAACACGCCGAGCCCTCGAAAGGGGGCCGGTTGCACCCTCGATTCACTTTCTTGTGACCCTACGGGGGTTAGGTGGAGGTGCTAGGCCGGTGGATCGCCATCCCCGGCCACCGTAACAAGCCGGCCGCCGTCCCCGTGCGCGCAGGTGCACGCCAGGCGCTGTAGCAACAACCCCAGCACTGTGAAGCGCGTCGGGAAGGGACACCGTTTTACGTACTCCTGTGCCCCGTACCGGCCAACGTCAGCACCTCCCTCGAGCCTATCAGGGGACGTCGCCACCATCTGCCGCCCTTCTACCCTCGAACCGCCACTGTTCGGGTACAAGGTAGGTCATCATGGCCAGATCACTGCGAGGATCGTCCGGACGGCCGCCCACTCTACAGCATAGCACGTCGTGCTCCCCCACGTAGCTAGGTAGCGCGGCGCGCATGTAATCTGCCTCCCTCTTGATCTATAAAAGGGGGGGCGAACCCCCCAGCTGCGGGAGGGACTCAACAGCATCCGAGACAGGAACACATCGCACACCACGTACTCATTTTCCAATTCTCCCACAATATCTTCGGCCACTCCTCCAGGGACTTGGAAGCCACGCTTCCTCTCCCGCCTTGCTTGTAGCAACCCCACTACAGGCACCCCCGGTGCTAAGTAATATAGTGCCTTGAGCACGCCACTGCTGGACGTACGGCCCCCTCGGCCGGAACCAGGATAAATACTCTGTGTCACTTGTTACTTAGCATCGACCATTGAGGGATAGACCACGGCTTTCTACTGGTTAGTGTCGGGACCATATTCCACACCGACACTTGCTACCTCTTTAGTATATTAGATTAGATTCGTTTTCTTGATGATGTCTTAGATTAGATGCAATTTGGTTCTTTAATAGATAGCTTTCTTTGCTTTACTAGATTAAATCCTTGTGTTGCACATTGTTCCACGGATTCGATACCTTGGGTTCACCACTCGAGGGAAGAAGGGTCCCTTAAATACGATGGGGGATTTGTCCGCTTGCAAATCCATATGAACTTTGATATGATAATCTACCGTCAACAAGAGGGTTGGTTCCCTCATGGTGATTACCGTGGTGGTGCTCGTGGTGGTAACTTTGGTATGAAAGATGGTTTGGTTTGTGCTAACCTCACTTTTGAGCAAATGGATCGGCACTAGTTTTACTCTTTTGGTACTAACCCTAGTGCTGAGTTGTTTGTTCTCTCACATGCTCGTTTTTTAATTTCAGGTGGGAGACTTGAAGAACATTTGGTTGATTGACTGCAGTTGTTCGAGGCATATGACCGGAGACAAGGGGTGGTTCTCAAGTCTCGTCCCGGTGGTGACAAGGAGGTACATCACTTTTGGGGACAATAGGTGTGGGCGTGTGCTTTCAGAAGGTGAGATTAAGGTGAGTGACAAGAGCACTCTGAGGCATGTTGCGCTCGTCCAATCGCTTGGATACAATTTGCTTTCTATGTCCCAGCTGTCGGATGAGGGTTTTGAGGTGTTGTTTTGGCCTGGTGGTTCTCGGATTTTTGACTCTCGAGGGGATCTAGTCTGTATGGTCATTCCCGAGGGTCAGGTGTTTCGAGCTGATTTTTCTCAGTCTTCTGGTGTTGAGCGTTGTTTCTTGGCTGGTTCTTCGAGTGAGTTGTGGAAGTGGCATAGGAAGATGGGTCACTTGAGCTTTGACCTTTTGTCTCGCTTGAGTAAACTCAATTTGGTCCGAGGATTGCGACGGCTGAGGCTTGAGAAAGAGTTGTTTGTGCGCCATGTAGGCATGCCAAGATGGTAGCCTCTTCTCACCTGCCTCTCACCGATGTGATGACTGAGCGTCCTAGCTCGTGTGCGATATGCGAGTGGGAAGTGGTATGTCCTTGTTGTGGCGGACGACTACTCTCAGCATGCGTGGGTGTTCTTTCTCGAGGATATCGGGGAGACGTTTGGTTTTGTTCAAGATCTTGTCTGGAGGTTGAGGAACGAAAACACGGAGATGCCATACGAGCAATCCACATTGACAATGGCTCAGAATTCAGAAACTCTCGTTTCGAAACCTTTTGCCATGATTTGGGTCTTGAACACCAGTTTTCGAGTCCGTATATGCCTCCCGAGAATGGTGTTGTGGAAAGGAAAAACAGGACCTTGTGTGAGATGGCTCGGACGATGCTTGATGAGCATAGGACTCCGAGAAGGTTCTGTGCTGAGGCAGTGAATACTGCATGCTATGTGTCGAACAGGATCTACCTAGGAGTGCATAATAAGAAAACCTACTATGAGTTGATGCACGATCGCACACCCAAGGTGAGTCACTTCCATGTCTTTGGTTGCAAGTGCTTTATTCTAAAGAAAGGGAAGAAGTTGGATAAGTTTGAGGCTAGGTCGGTCGATGGTATTTTCTTTGGTTATGCATCTCATTCTAGAGCATGTCGTGTGCTCAATCTTGAAACTAACCAAATCGTGGAGTCTTGCGACGTAACCTTCGACGAGACACAGCCACATAGTCAGCTTGTCTTTGAGTGTGCAGGTGATGATGAGCTTGGCGAGGAGATCTTTCAGGAGGAGGAGCATGAACTTGGAGATGATGAAGATGGCGGTGTGGTGCCCCCGGCTGAACATGTACATATTACTTCGACTACAGTCGTGGATGGCCCCTCTCCCACACCTACGACGACAAACCAAGATCAAAGAGAAGCTGTTGTTGAGGGGGAGGTAGCGTCAAGGCGAGAACCTTCCCCGCGAGTACAAGTGGATCACCCAGCTTCAAGGATCATCGGCGACATGAATGAATGTACTACACGGTCGAGGGTTCGGAACAATTCTCATTTCGCTGATGTTGTATCTCTTGCCACCTTTGAGCCCAAAGATATTGGACACGCACTATTTGATCATAATTGGGTTAATTCGATCCATGAGGAGTTGGAGAACTTTGAGAGGAATCAGGTTTGGGAATTGGTTGACCCTCCTCCAAGGTGCAAGCCGATTCGGACAGAATGGGTGTGGAAGAACAAAGAGGGAGAGAAAGGTGAAGTGGTGAGGAACAAGTCAAGGCTTGTTGCTCAGGGGTTCAGTCAGAATGAGGGGATTGACTACGAGGAGACCTTTTGCTCCCATAGCCCGTTTGGAGGCGATTAGGATCCTTCTAGCTCTTTCCATGGCTAAAGGGTTCAAGTAGCACCAAATGGATGTGAAGAGTGCTTTCCTGAATGGTGTGTTGGAGGAAGAAGTGTAAGTGAGGCAACCACTAGGGTTTGAGAGTGAGTAGTACCCTCACCGGGTGTACAAGTTGAGGAAGGTGTTGTATGGGTTGAAGCAGGCACCTAGAGCTTGGTATGGTAGGTTGAGGGGGTTCCTGTTTCAGCGAGGGTTTGAGATGGGAAAGGTCGATCAAACCTTGTTTTTACTCAGGCAGGGCAGAGATATCTTGATTGTGCAGGTGTACGTGGATGATATTGTCTTTGGTGGCTCGTCTAACTCTCTTGTTGCAAGGTTTGTAGATGATATGAGCATGGAATTTGAGATGAGCATGATGGGTGAGTTGCAGTTCTTCCTCGGGCTACAAATCAATCAATCAAAGGAAGGAACATTTGTGCACCAAGCTAAGTACACCAAGGACATTGTGCGGAAGTTCAAGATGGAGGACTCCAAGTCTATGACGACACCTATGAGTACGAGTACAGCTCTTGATGCGAATGAAGAAGGTGAACATGCGGACAGAAAGGAGTACTGAAGCATGATTGGGTCACTCCTCTACTTGACAGCGACGAGACCAGACATCCAGTTCTCAGTATGTCTGTGCGCTTGTTTTCAAGCGTCTCCGAGGACTTCGCATCGACAAACGGTGAAGTGAATTTTCTGCTACTTGCGTCACACTCCCGACTTCGGCCTTTGGTACTCTGCGTCCCCTTCTTTGGCGCTTCATGGTTTTTTGGATGCGGATTTTGCCGGGTGTTGGTTGGATAGGAAGTCCATTTCTGGGACTTGCCAGTTTTTGGGTTCCTCTTTGGTGTCTTGGTCTTCCCGCAAACAGTCGAGTGTTGCACAATCCACTACCGAGGCAGAGTACGTTGTCGCTGCTAGTTGTTGCTCTCAGCTCCTTTGGATCACATACACCATGAGTGACTTTGGTGAGGAGTATACTAATGTCCCACTTCAATGTGATAGCACTAGTGCCATAAGCGTTGCAATGAACCTAGTGCTCTATTCCAAAACCAAGCACATAGAAGTAAGGTATCATTTTCTGAGAGACAACGTAGAGAAAGGAAAGATAGCTTTGATCCATGTACCCACACATGACCAACTAGCTGATATTTTCACCAAACCCCTAGATCAAGCATCTTTCACTCATTTGCGGGGGGAGCTTGGTGTGTGTTTGATTTTTTGAGTTGGTGTGTGGGAGCTCCTTTGTAGCATATGTATGGCTTTCCTCTATGCATTTCTTGCATTTGGCATGGCATATGTAACATGATGTATAGGCATCCTTGTATCTTAGATTGCATGCATTTTGTATCATATGCATTTTGTAGGAAAATCTTCTCTCATATACATTGTTCACCATGATGTGCTATATATGAACTTGTGAGCTAGTTTGGTACGCTATGGTTAGTTTGGATTAGCTCTTGATGATCTTGATTTATATCCATGGTTGATGGCTATGCTTTTGAAAAATGTCACATATATGATCTCTCATGTGTAAATGCCTTTATATGATCGTGACATGTTTTAGTGGCTTGGTTATGCTTAATTTGTGGTTGGGTTGCTAGTTTATTGATCATATGGGACCAAAGGCTCATTTTCCATCATGAATGTTTAGCCATCATGCTTTATCTTGTGGAGGGGCATAAGTTCCTTTTTGTCGCAAAGACATTTCATGTACCAAGTATGAATCTGAAAATGAAATGTAAAATGCTTGGAAAATGTGCTCACATGTCATATGTGCTAAATTTAATTTTCTTTGGGTGCTAAACTGTTGCATGATGCCTACCGATGAGAAGTCTCATATATAGAAGTAGGCACATGGCTCGGTGGCTTTGACATGACATGAGGTGCTTGTGGGTGTTTGTGATGGTCTTATGATTAAAATGGTTGTCATAGCATGAAGTTTGTGTGGCTTTGCCACTTTGACATGTTTTGCTTATGTTTAGGTCTTTGCTCATGACATGGTAAATTTTCGTAAAATTCCCCAAATCCATCTTAGTTTCGTCCAATGGTTGTGAGACTTGGTGATCATGTAGTTGAGATCGATACGAAGCTATAGAGTATCTAACTTGCTCATTTGGACATGTGTACTATCTTATGTTGAATTTTGTCTATTTGAGAAGCTCTAGGCTGAAAGTTTTGCATTTTTATCTTGATTCATGAATTGCCAACAAGGGGGAGAAGTTTGAGCATGAAATGGCTTACTGGATGCATTTAGAAGGTTTTTAGTTGGTTTCGAGCCATTTCTAGGCGCTAGTGTGCACCGGTCTGACCGGTCGAGGTCACCGGTCTGACCGGTCAGAGTGCTGGACTTGTTCACATGTTGCACACTGGTTTGACCGGTGTTGTTGACCGGTCTGGCCGGTCAGGGCTGAGCTATTGCAGCTGCCCTGTTTCAAGTGGTGTCTTGCATGCATTCGTCTCGGGGGAGTTGCATTGGTTCAGGGGGAGCTTGCATGTGTGTCGGGGGAGCTTTTTGTGGTTTTTCGAGTTTTGGTTTGGTGGTTTGCGCTCTTTGTTTGAGCATAGTTTGTCTCGGATGTGTTCAGCCGTTGCCCTTGCCTAAGCGCTCCGAGACTTGTCTTCTTCAGGTGATCTTGCTCTTTGCCTTTCTTTGGCTTTCGATTGCTTGTTAGAGTTTCTTTTTATTCGTTTCTTTTCTTCTTCTTTTCTCTCGTGTTACTTTATGTGGGTTTTGTCAATGCACTCATCAAGGGGGAGATTGAGGACCATGTGTGGTTCGAGGACTGGAGGATGGTCGCTTCCTTGTGTGATGAGTGATTGACAATGTTGTGTGGACTGATTCTTGGCCAAGTAATGCTGATGCAGGTTGCGGCTTGACTGGTGTTGGTGCGGGTGAAGAACAAGCGCGAAAGGTCGTCACCGGTGAGGCCTCTAGGTGTGGAGAAGACAAGTAGGCTTCGTTCGAGGGACCCATTGGCCAGCGGAGTCATGTGCGGGCCGCATGGTGGCATAAACAGCAAGATGAAGTCATGGACGGTTTCTTGGTTGAGCCTCAATACCAAAGTCGAGCTGGGACTACATGGGAGCCGAGTCATGAGTGGCGATTGGCGGAGGCTACTCCGAGTTAGCGGGGTTTGCAAAGGTTCACCAGAAAACCACTGGGTTCCTTGGTTGATCCACAAAGCCAAGACTGAAGAACCGAAGACGGTGCTGCAGCAGCTCCAGACGGGTCTGATCGGTGGGTACCAGTCTGACCGGTGAGGCACATCGGTCAGACAGGTGTGCGACGATGCAGTCAGGAATCTTCGAAGCGGAGGACACGCGTCGGGATCACATGGCTGGCGTCGAGGCTAAGTAGGGTGCGGTCGCCGGGCATCCGTCAGATGGAGAAAATCTGAAGACCTCCAAAACCGCCCTTGAGGGGCTTGTATCCCTAGTTGTTAAGCAAGGGCATTTTATAACCCAAATGGTGAGAGGATGGCAGCCATCTCCTGGAACCCTAGTTCATTTGCTTTCATATTTTTCCTTCCTATTTTCTTAGGATTTCCAACGAACTAGCTTGAGAGCTTCATGGTGAGATCTTGTGAGAGGGATGGATGATCGGGCGACAAGCTAGACCTTGTAAGAACCTCCTTGGTATGTATAGATGATTCGGCGTGGTTCCTCAAGGCTTTGTTGTGTTGTTCCCGGTTGTTCTTGGTGGTGATTTTCGGAGCCCTCTCTTGGTGGTTTTCTCGGTGTGATATCGAGACCTTGCTCTTGGGGATTTGATGTGGGAAATTCGTGTGAACCCGTCGTGGTTCTTTTGCCTTTGATGCCCCTCCCAAATCCGTGACTTAAGGGGCTCGATTTTGGGTTTTTCGGTGTTCTAGGGTTAGAGGAGTTCTTGGCGGGATTTCTTTGATTCCTATTGATTTGGCAAGTTTTTGTAGACAAAAACCTGGCTATGGACTCCTCATGAGGTGTTCCTACTATCCCCAAAGTCTTGCTCAAGTCCGTGGAGCGATTCGGGAGATCAAGGTTTAGATTTGGGGGAGTTGACCAGCGGGTGCTGTTCATCTCGAGCTGCCCAGGCTACACCAGTCTGACCGGTGCTCTTGACCGGTCTGACCGGCGCGAACCACTTGTGGGATTTGCCTTGGGTGAACTGCTTGACTCGTGTGTCTTTGGGTCGTGGTGCTGTTGGTCAGTTCTTGGTTTGTTTGGAGGTGTTTTCCTAGGTTTTGTGTAGGGTTTTCCTTCCGTGCATGTTGTGTTTTGGGAGTGTTTTTGTTCTAGGGCCTAGAGAATTCATTGAGGCTCTCTGGAGCACTTGTTGTGTGGCTGCTGTAGCCACAGGCCTGACCGGCCCTGTCCACTGGTCTGACCGGTGTCACCGGTCTGACCGGCCTTACCATTGGTCTGACCGGTGCAGCACAGGCAGCAAGCCGTGCAAGTTTCCGCTGTGCGTGTTGGTGTGTTTTGGCTCAGAAGGTTGTTTGTTGCTTCAACTTAACATACATAACATGCCATCACCTATGTTAACTTGTGGTATGAACAAGTTAACATGTGCATGGTATGTTAGCTTTTGCGCAGTGTATCAAGTCCTTATTTTTGCTATGTACAAGTTAACATGTGCATGGTATATTAACTTGTGGTGTGACATGTTAACTTGGGCATGGTATGTTAACTTGTGTTTAGCTCCATGGGACCTAGGAATGCTTCCAATGACATGCTAGACAATGTGGTTAGTCCCATTACTTGTGTTAGCATGAATCACCAAAATCAACTCGAACAAATGGCAAATGGGACCATGTTCGGTACAACAAAGCGGCAACTTCTACCCATAGCAGCCCAACTGGTGACAATTGTAGTCACACCCAAGAACATCTTGAATCCATGCTATTTTAAAACTTAAATAAAGAAATCATCAGTGTGTCATACTATAATTAAGGCCATAGAGGACAGAAGATAAAAGAAGGTTGGAGAATGAAATGAAAACATTTGATAGACAATAACTTCAACATCTTAATCCAGCGAAGGGAACACAACCAATTCTTGTTCCAAGATTTTGTTAGTCGATGCTTGTTGCCCGTCATTGGTTGTCTCATGTGGATCAACCAAGGGTTCATTAGGTTGAGCTTCAGTCAATGCCTCATCAACCTCCTACATAAAAGAAAAGATCTAGAAATGAGTAAAGTAAACAAAGCAGATATCAATAATAAAGGATTTTACCTCGACTATGGGTAGCTCGATCTGAAGACTAGTTGGTTCAAGAAGGCTTTGTTGATCTTGACATCCGGAACATCTGGAACACCTCCTAAAGAATGTTCTGCTTCGGGTTGCTCACATGTTGTGATTGGGACCTCTTCAATCGGGTTCTCCTAAGTCGACCCTTGCACAACTTCTTTTTCAGATTAATCGGCTGCCAAATTAGTTTTTGTTCGAGACGGTTTCTCTACTAAGCCTGAAGACTGCACAAGAAATAAATAGCTAAATAAGGTCTACTAAAGAAAAAAAGGAATAAGTTGATTAAATACCTCAAAAGCGTCAGCTAGAGCTCTAGTCATGTTCGGAACATCAACAACTACAATGTTGGTCTTTCTTTTTGTTCTACAACCGGATGGCTTGCTTGAGTCCAAGAATTTACTGGCTAAAACTTTTTTCTTGAAGCTTGACAAGACTGGTTTGTTTAAGGTGGAGGTTGTTGCTGAACCTTGCATACACAAAGCAATTAAGGGAGCATTATGTCCGATGTACGGACGAGACCTTGGAAAGAGGTAAGTGATCGGCTTGTCATTCTTCGTTCGAGCGGGAGGTTCAATAGTGTCATGCTAAAACAAAGAAGACCAGATCAATCAAAACACTAAAAGAAAAACAGAAATACATAGAGCATTGAGCAAGAGAATACCTCATCAGGGGGAGCATATACATGATCCAATTTTTCACAGTAAATTCTAGGGATACATAGAAAAGATGATCGCACCATTCGGTCCACCAGATATAGAAAATAGGGGAAGGAAAATCGCAAGTTTCCAAGAGCCAAGATCAATGGTGGAAGAGTCAGGGATTAAATCTCGAAGTTGATTATAATGAATATCATTTAGAATGACCTCCTTGACAAGCACTAACTAACGAATCCCAATTGAAAAGCACTAACTAACGAATTAAAGAATTCATATGTAGTCGATTGATCTTTTCCAAAGACATAAGATGGGAGAAGTTTTGGTTTGATCATCTCCTCAAAAATTATCATGTTGTCATTATCATTGATAATATATCGAATCTGAGAACAATCTCAAAAGAAAAGTTGACATCTTCATATGCAAACCGGATTGTGGAATTTGGCATGAAACCGAGGTAAAAGATCTTGAAATGATCAGCTATACGAGATGGAGTCGTCTTGTTTCCTAGAAATACAGAGACTGCCTCCCCAAAGGAAGTGCATCAGTCTTTTTCAATCGAGACATCACCTGGCTGATCTTTCGGAAAAGATGAACTGAAAATGTCCTACTCCAAACTATTGTGAAGGTGAAGGTTCAGCCACATGTTGATGAACCACCAAGGTCCTCCTGGGGTACCTATGGGTCTGCCAGTTGGCAGATTGACTGACACTTGACGAAGTATAGTATAGAGTTCCAAGTGGAATCGAAGAACCGATTGCCAGATGTTCAACTATGATCTGGAAACTAGAGGTGGGGTCAAAAGATTTGCCATAGAAAATGAACTTTTCAAGCCAAATATTCAGGCATGTGACATGTTCTCTTTTATCTAGAGTGCTTGTGTTCATGTGCTCGACAATATAGCCTGACCAGCCACCCACATTCTCTGTCTTTAGACGATGAGAAAGTTTATCAGTCTGATGAGAAAACAGGGTATCCTAAGAAGAAATGTTTAGACCGGTCAACATGAGGACATCAGCTAAAGTCCAAGTCAACAGACCATGACCAAATAAGAAAGTATTAAGAGCATCATACCAAAAGTAAGAAGCAGCTATTGAGAGAAATTTGTTTTGAGGCATATCAAACAAAGATAAAGTGATGCATTAGCCAATTTTGTATTTGTACCAGAAACCTTTATTCTTTCGAGACATTCTTCAATACCAATTTTTCCATCTCTTAGTGTATCCTGTCCAAAACTTGAAGCAATTGTCCCAATCAGCTAAGTCTAAAGATGCATACTTGAAGGGGATCCTACCGGTTTCAAGATTAATCATCTCAGTAGGGTCAGAATTTTCCATTGGACAAAGAAAGACGAAGCCAGTCTTATTATTAGTGGGGATGGTAAGATTGGGTCTGAGTTTTTGAAGAAAGATTCAAAATCTAAGATTCATTAAATGAATAACGGTATTAGAGTTGGCAGAAGCAGAAGTCGTGGAAATACTTGGGGAACCGAGGGGAGAGTCGCCGTCGGGGGCATAGGAGGAAGATGAAAGCCACCAGCAGAGCTTGAAGAGGCCATGATTTGACGAAGGGTGTGGTCTTAGGGTTTGATCTCCAAGAAGCTTAAGCTATTGCAAGCAACAAATTTTGGGGAAAAAGAAGATCCGAAGAAGTTGTATTTATTGGCCCTTTGAAAATATGGTTTGGATCTTTTAGTCATTTTCGAATTGAGGAAAGATACTGGATTCGAGCGAATTTCAGAGCAATAGGATATTTAGTCCGAAACTGGGGAGCATGTGTTGACACCGTTTTTTGGAAATGAGTCAAAAGATGAAAACAGGAGAATACATCAAGACATGCCGCTGGGGGTGCAGTGCAATTGACCGATTTGAACAAGGAAGGTGGTCAACGGAACCCGCCGATGGTTAAGCTAGTACAACCCGATCTATCGAAGGTCAAGCAGGTCAGCCCAATCGGCCGATGGTCAATCCAAGGGATTGGCTTATTAGAAGCAAGGAAGCCGCAATAGAGGAATACACCAAGGACAAGACATGGTGGAGGTGAAGGACCGAACTGGTGGCACAAAAAGCACGACGAAGTCATCGATCGGAGCCGGTGCAGGGTAGCGGCTCACAACCGGACATGTGGCGGGATCGCAGGGGTTGCGTCGAGAACACGCGGTTTGTGGCGATGGCGCGGCCGCGTGATGAAGAGGAGTGCTACATGACCTATTTCCCCATGAGGGGTTCGTATCACAACTTAAGTGCTAGGGGTAGTGCGGTCATTTGCCTGGCCCGGGAGGGACTCATATATATTAGCTTTAGGTTTTCCAGGCAAACTATCCATCCGGACTACTTCTCAATTTCTTGCTCCATAGGGTTAGATTTTTCCTCGGTTTGTAAAGAATATGACCTCTGAGTGAATGGAAGCTTTCATGGTTGCGTCGATTCCCCGCTTGTAGCTCGTTGGTTCTTTGTGCCTTTTCCGAGCTATTTTCGTCGGTTTTTCGTGCGCGGCTTGTTCCTTTGATTCCGAGGTGTTTGGGTTCGAATTTGTTGGTAGGGATCATGGATAGCTGCCTCGTGCATCTTTTTGCTTGATCTTGACCCCCTAAACTTCGAATTCAGCCTTCGATTGAAGGATTTCGGTTGGACCCTAGGTTTTTTTGAGCTCGGTTTCGATTCGATTCCCGTCGATCTAGTTCGTTTGAGGACCCAAGTTCTGGGGCATAGCATCCCCTAGGGACGCTTCATATCTCCCTCAAATCTTTCCTCAAGAGCTCAAGCCATTTGGGAGATCCATGGTGGGATAGGGGAGGTTGTCTTTTCGGTTCTCACCTTGGGCTATTCTATTCGAGGGCTGGCAGACTGTCCTCCTGTAGCCCGCGGACCGTCTGTAAGGTGAGATTTCTTCGCATGTTCATCCAGTTCTTGCGAGCTTGCATGTAGATCTTTCGAGGTGCCAAAGTTATGTGGCAGGAGATTTGGCGGACCGTCCGCCCGAAGGTCGCGGACCGTCCGCGCGGCACCAGTTGCTCTCGGACAGTCCGCGGGTAGGGTACGGACCGTCCACATTTCGGGGTGCACTTCTGGTGGTTTTGTTGCGTTTAATGGACCGTCCGCTCGAGGGTCGCGAACCGTCCGCATGGTGCTGTGCAGACTTGCTAAGTCCTTTGCTTCTTGAGTTTCGTTTCCGCTTCGGGATTGTTTGGGGTTTGTTTCTAGGGTTAGTAGGTCCGTTGCGACTACGTGACCTTGGCAAACTGGTGTGGGAATCCTTGGTTGTGAATTTGGGGCATAGGCTGAGTTCTCTTTTCGGAGAAGGATTTTTATCGGCTCCCATTCCCTCCCCCCCTCTCTGGTCGTCTAATCGGTTCTTGAATTGGCATCAGAGCAGGTTACTGATCTTTGTGATTCTAACCAGTCTAAGATCCAAAAATGGCATACCAGGAATGGGGTTAGGGTCCTCCACACTTTGATGGTAAGAACTACCATATGTGACAAAGGTGGATGGCTGCTTTCCTCCATGTCAAGGGTCATATCCTGTGGGATGTCACGGTGAACACAACTTATATTCATCTTCTTAACTTACTTGCTCCAGGATCGAGGGACATGTTCGACACCAACAACAAGGCGGTTGACTACCTGTACCGTTCTTTGTGTGAATCTGATTTTGAATAGGTTCGGACAGAGGATTTGGCGTGCAGGATTTGGGAGCAGTTAAAGAATGCTCATGCCGAGAACGCTCAGGTTTAGGCACGGCTCTTTGCTACCTACAGGAGGGAGTATGAGAACTTCTCTCATCTCCCTGGTGAGTCTATAAATGACATGTTTCAGCGTTTCACGGTGATCGTGAACAACATGAGGGCTAATGTGGCCGTGCTCCCGTATGATGACCATGACAGGACTGTCTAGCTCTTGCATTTTCTGGATCATACCATGTAGAGTGGGAAGGTTGAGGCCATCCTAGAGTCGGAGAAGTATGGGACCCTCACGGTGGACGAGTTGTTTTCCAAGGACAAGTCGTCCGAGGTGGACCGTGGGGTGTGTGCAAAGATCGAGAACCCGACTGATCGCCATAGTCTGGCTCTCGTATCTTGTTCAAGGACTAATGCTAACATGTCTTCGAGACATTTTTCTTTGTCTTGCCTTGTGTCCATGCCAGATAAGGAGTTCGGCGTGTTGGGCAAGGAGGATCTCGCATTGTTGAGCAGGCAGTTCGAGCGCATGTACACGAACCGGAAGAATGCTCGGGGGAGCTCGGACATGTGCTACCGGTGCGGGAAGCACGAGCACTTCATCACCGAGTGCCCGGAAGCCATGGAGGTCAAGCCTGACCACAAGCACCGTCCGAGGACAGACCACAAGCACCACTCGAGGGACGACTACAAGGGAAAGAACAAGACCGGGCAGAGGCCAAGGAGTGGTGGTCACAAGAAGAAGGAGCGGGTGATGGTGGCCGGCGCGAGCGACATTGACTCAAGCTTCTACTACCCTTCATCGAGCTCAAGTGATGAAGAAGAGAACCGTCACAAGGGCAAGTGGTCGGGCAAGAACATCAACGGCTTGTGCTTCGCTGCCCAAGGGTTTTGCGGCATGGCACATAGCTCCGCAAGCAAGAATAGTAGCAAGGATGACTCGGGCTCCGACTCCGAGGAAGAAGTAAACAATGATCCATCCTTCTTGATAGCGGAGAATGCTAGGTTGAAGGACTTGCTTGACAATCGTGATGATGTGCTTAGAAAGACCAACAAGGAGAAGAGGGAGTATAGGTCTTTGCTTGGAGAGGCTAAGGTGAAGTTGGTTGAGGTAGAATCTTTGCTTGATGATGCTAGGGCTCAAATAGATTCTCTTAAGTCTGCTCGTGTTGTGACCAATGAACTTAAATGCACTGATTGTTCCACTTTTCTTGGTGAATTGATTGTGCTTAAGGAGAATTATGCCTCCAAGGTCGAGGAACTAGATGTGCTTAGAATTGAGCTTGACGAGATCAAATCTAGGCCCTCCTTGCTTGGTGCTTGAACTTCTTGTTCTATTTTGCATGAGAAGCTAGATGTTTCGCTTGTTTATGCTAGATCTTTAGAGGCTCAGCTGAAAGCTCCTATCCCTACAATTTGTTCTACTTGTGGAATAAATGTTGTGAAGAATATGGAGCTTGCACACTATGTTGATCGTTTGCAGGATGAGAATGATGAGTTGAGAAAGTTGATGGGTTGGTTGTCTGGTCAAGAACCTTAGTTGAGGATAATGATCAAGACATATAAGCGCCAGGATGCGGAAGCGCTTGGGGCAAACAAGGTTGGTGAGGGAAGTGGTGAGAATGAGGGGAAGATCGGAGATGTCCCAGAGCCACCAAAAACCCGCCACAAAATGCCTATGTTCCTAAACCGAATCATCTTAGGAATCGACTAGTCACAACCCTAGCTCCACCTGTGTTTCCACCACAATCTGACAACTTCCAGACACCCAACAAGTTCAAGAGTGTCTTGGAGAATGAGTTCTTTGGGAAGAAAGGAGAGAAACCGAGTGAGGGGAAACCAGAGCCCAAAGAGAACCCAAAACCAAACCAAAACCGAAACCCTTCCATTGTGAGAATTGTGGGAGGGATGGGCACCTTGCTGAGTTTTGCTTCAGGAGGAAGCATGATGAGAGGTTGGCTAGAGAGTTGGCCAACAAGGATAGGTACCGCCCTTCTCATGGTGTGCCTGAGCCTAGGTTAGTGCCGAGAGGTGACGGTATGGTGCGTACCATTTACCCTCGAGAGAGGTGTGAGTTTGTGCCTCGAGGTGAGCCTCCCAATAGAGAAGGTGGTAGGCGTGTTGGGTTTGGGCATCGTGAGTTTGCTAGATGTTTCTTTTCTTGTGGTCAATACGGGTATGGGGGGAACAATCGTTGTTTTAGGTCCCAGAGGAGCTACGGGCCACGGTCTCCCCTTCGTGGTACGTGTAGTCCTCCAAGGGGACATGTGGGTGTTCCACTAGGAGTGGTAGGATGGATTTTGCTAACCCCACATTTGAGCAAATGGCGAGGCACTGGTTTGATTCGTTTTGTACTAACCCCAGTGCTGAGTCTTTTGCTCACTCTCTCGCTGTCATTTTTTATTTTGCAGGTGGGAGACATGGAAGGCTTTTGGTTGATCGACTCCGATTGCTCTCGACACATGACTGGAGATCGACGGTGGTTCTCCAGCCTCACCCCAGTGATGACCAAAGAGCCGGGGACAATGGGAAAGGTAGAATGCTTTCAGTGGGCACGATGAAGGTGGGTGAGTTTGTGACTCTTCGGCATGTTTCTCTTGTCAAGTCTTTGGGGTACAATCTTCTCTCTGTCTCCCAACTTCTTGATGAGGGGTTTGAAGTCCGTTTCAAAACGGGCTATTCTCGTGTTTTGGATTCTCGAGGCGATCTCATGTGCACGATCATCCCCGATGGTCAAATTTTCAGAGTATTTTTCTCAGTGTGTTGGCTCTTCTCGTTGTTTGGTTGCTGGTGTTTCGGCGGAGCTTTGGAAATCGCATAGGAGATTAGGACACTTGAGTTTTGACTTGTTTTCATACTTCAGCGGGCTAGGATTAGTCCGAGGATTGCCAAAGTTGAAATACCAAAAGGATTTGGTATGTGCTCCGTATAGGCATGGCAAGATGGTCGCCACCTCTCATCCGCCTCGGACATCCATTATGACAGAGAGGCCATGCGAGCTCTTCCATATGGACTTGGTTGGTCCAGCACGTGTGTGCTCGGTGGGTGGGAAATGGTATGTCCTTGTGATCGTGGACGACTATTCTCGCTATGCTTGGGTCTTCTTTTTAGCTGACAAAGGGGAGATGTTTGGTTTTGTGAGGGATCTAATCTTGAGGTTGAAGAACGGGAGACATGGAGATACTATTCAAGGTATTCGTAGCGACAATGGCAGTGAATTTAAAAACTCTTGTTTCGAAACCTTTTGTCGTGATTTGGGTCTCAAACATCAGTTTTCTTCTCCATGTGTGGCGTGTCAGAATGGTGTGGTTGAGAGGAAAAATGGTTACCTTTGTGAGATGGCTCGGACGATGCTTGATGAGCATAGGACTACGAGGAAATATTGGGTGGAGGCAGTGAATACCGCTTGCCATGTTGGGAACCGGATTTTTTAAGGGCCTTCTTGAACAAGACGTGCTATGAGCTCATGCACGGGTATGAAACTAGAGTGAGCCATTTCTGGGCTTTTGGTTGTCGGTGCTTCATTCTCAAGAAGGGTAGGCCAGATAAGTTTGAGTCGAGGTCTTCCGATGGGATCTTCTTGGGTTATGCTAGTCATTCCAGAGCATTTCGTTTACTCAATCTTAATACTAACCTAGTCATGGAGACTCGCAAAGTGACCTTTGACGACACAAAACCATGCAATTTGTTTGTCTTTGAGTGTGCAGGTGATGATGAAGTTGGCAAGAAGATCTTTGAGGATGAGGAGGATGATGCTGGATAGGATGATGGTGATGATGGTGAAGCTCCAGCCACGCATGTACCCTCTACTTCTGCTGTGATGACTACGGTGCAGGATGGTCCATCCCGTACACCGCATACGATCCAGCAAGATCAAGTGTGTTGACGGATAAAAGATGTATCCACCTACGATCCGCAAGTGTACGGACCTACACCTTTTTCACCACAGGATTCCCTAGGTTCTTGTCAATCCGCGGAACAAGGGGATTACAAGCGTTTGATCCACTTCTACTACTAACTTACCCAAACCCTAATCTATGGTTAAACTAGAAAACAACTACCCTACACTAGAAAGAATGATTAAGCCAACGAGATATGAAAGAGACACTTGCCCATGGGTCTACGATACTTGAACATGCAACCGCTTAAAGCATGAAAACCAATCTAATCTATCGGGGGTTCTGACCACAGTTTCGCCCTTTCCCTCCCCCCGAACTGTCACTACACAGAGGTATTCGTGACTAGACCTATGATGGACACTGCGTATTGAAAGGATCCAAGAGAGCATTGGGGCCTTACTCCCTTACGGCATGGTAGCTAACCTTAAACATCAAAGCATATTCAACACAAGATGATAGATAGATATTCGAACAACATAGCGATTACATCTCAAGATCAATTACAACCCATGGACAGATGAGAAGATTACCCCATCAAGGTGCTAGACATGGCACCGTTGATCATGGTGACGCTTCCAATGGTGTCTTCCTTATTCTCCACTTGAGGATGCTTCCTTCGTGTTGAGCGATCCTTCTCCGAAGATCTCCCTCCTCTCTCTCTCTCTCTAGCTTGTGGATGGCCTCTCGATGCGAATGGGTCTCTGTATTGCGAATGGCGGCGCCTCCACAAACTTAGGGATGAAAATCCTTCGGGTACCAGAAAGGGGGGCCGAACCGACCCCCGGAGTGGGGTTCGCTCGCCCTTTTCGCTCCTGTGGGTCCTCATGTCTTTATACACTTTGCCCCCTCCACTTGCACTATTTTGACGATGTCATCCTCACGTCCAAGATGGAGGTTCTCCTTGCGTGAAGTCCGGTCTTTTACACTTCAATCCTCGGGGGTGTTCCTTGGTAACACTTTGGTCCTTGCCACCATTGGAAGTGATTTCATCAAGCTCATGAACACGAACAAGACTCCTTAATTGCTCCTTTGAACTTGTTGTAAATCCGTCATTTATGTCCATGTTTCCTACATAAACATAACAATTCCAAAAGCACACACGAAGATGAACTTGTTATATGATTAGTGTGCCTAGTGGCGGGTCAGTTCCATAATCAAATCCAAACCAAAGTGTAATCAACATGTTTGGTGTACCAAAATACACCATTAACAGAGTGGAAGCAGTTGCTAAGGGGGAGGTTGTCTCCAAGCGAGAGGCACCGAGGCGCATTCAAGTTGATCATCCACCCTCAAGAATCATCGGTGACATCAATGAGTGTACGACATGGTCGAGGTCTAGAAATGCTTCTCACTTTGCTCATTCAGCTTTTGTTGCTACCTTTGAGCCGAAAGACATTGGACACGCTCTATCTGATCTTAATTGGGTGAATGCATGCATGAGGAGTTAGAGAACTTTGAGAGAAAGCAAGTGTGGGAGTTAGTGGAGCCACTACCAAACTGCAAACCTATTGGGACAAAATAGGTGTGGAAAAACAAAGAGGGGGAAATGGTGAGGTGGTGAGGAACAAGTTGAAGTTGGTTGCTCAGTGCTTTAGTCAGAAGGAGGGGATAGACTACGAGGAGACAATTGCTCCCGTAGCCCATTTGGAGGCAATTCGGATCCCCCTAGCCTTCCTTGTGGCTAAAGGGTTCAAATTGTACCAAATGAATGTGACGAGTGCCTTCTTGAACGCGTTTTTAGAGGAGGAAGTTTATGTGAAGCAACCACCGGGCTGTGATAGTGCTGAGTTTCCCAACAAGGTGTATAGGCTGAGAAAGGTGTTGTATGGGCTGAAACAAGCTCCCCGTGCTTGGTATGGCAGTTTGAGGGGGCTCTTGTTTAGCAAGGGGTTTGAGATGGGCAAGGTTGATAAAACTCTTTTTGTCCTCAGGTAAGGTGATGATATCCTAATAGTTCAGGTATAAGTGGACGATATTGTCTTTGGTGACACGTCTCACTTTTTGGTTGCAAGGTTTGCAGAGGATATGAGCAAAGAGTTTGAGATGTCTATGATGGGAGAATTCCAGTTCTTTCTCAGGCTTCAGATCAAGCAGGCGAAGGAAGGAACCTTTGTGCATCAAACCAAGTACACGAAGGACATCCTCATGAAATTCAAGATGGATGACTCGGAGCCCCTGTCAACACCGATGAGTACGACTACAACGCTTGACGCGGACGAGGACGGAGAGCCCTTGGACCAGAAGGAGTACCGGAGCATGATCGGCTCCCTCTTGTACTTGACGGCGACGAGGCTTGGCATCCAGTTTTCTATGTGTCTGTGCGCTCATTTTCAAGCATCGCCAAGGACTTCACATCGGCAGGCTGTCAAGCGGATCTTTAGGTACCTTCAATACACTCCTGAGCTCGGTCTTTGGTACTCGGCGTCCTCTTCCCTTTCGCTTCTTGGTTTTTCGGATACCGACTTAGCGGGGTGTCGAGTCAATTGGAAATCAATTTTGAGTACTTTCGAGTCACTTGCTTTTTGGTCTTATTGCAAATAGTCTAATGTAGTTCAATCTACCACCTAAGCCGAATATATCACTGCCCCTAGTTGTTGATCCCAGCTGCTTTGGATCACATACACGCTGAGTGACTTTGGTGAGAAGTGTTCCCATGTACCTCTCATGTGTGATAGCATGAGTGCCATTAGTGTAGCACAAACCCCATGCTTCACTCTAGAACAAAACACATAGAAGTGAGGTACCACTTCCTGAGAGACAATGTTGAGAAGGGAAACATAGACCTCATCTATGTACCTACATAAAAGCAGCTTGTCGATATCCTAACCAAGCCTTTGGATCAAGCTACATTTGCTCATTTGCGGGGAGAGCTTGGAGTTGTTTTTCCTTTTTGAGCAGTTTGGGGTTTGTTACTAGGGTTGGTAGGTCCGTTGTGACTACGTGACCTTGGCAAACTCGTGTGGGAATCCTTGGTTGTGAATTTGGGGCATAGGCCGAATTCTTTCTTTGCAGAAGAATTTTTATCAGCTCCCAGTCACTCCCCCCCTCTCTGGTTGCGGTTCAAAGGACACTTAATGATGCGGTTCATGGTATCATACTGTGGCCCAAACATCAAATTATAATCCCAAGACAGAGGCATCACTCCCTCCTACAGAGCCCCTGCAGCCGCGACCATCATCATCTCTGAGGCCATCCTCACAACCTTCAATATCACCTCGCTCACCGTCTACACAAGAACCATTTTCAACTCCGGAGGTGTGAACTCCAGCCACGATAATGACATCAATCCCAAATCACCTCCAAGAAGCAGAAAAAACCAATGGCAGCAAAACAAGCGCCATCAAAAGCAGAAAAAACACCAAAGCACCGCAGAAAAAACCACCTAGCCACAAAAGCACAATCGAAAAAACCACCAGAGCACAGTCTTCCAACCCAGTGCAACCACTAAAGCAAAAAAAACCACCAAGCCACGAGAGCAAAACCAAAAAATCCCTAAGAGCACAGTCCTCCAACCCAGTGCAACCACCAAAGCAGAAAAAAACGACAATGATAAAGGAAATGGTTGAGCCCATCAGCAAAAGGAAGCTAGCATGGAAGGCACTAGAAGAAGAAGGAAAAATGACGATCGGTGCCCAACATGTGCTTGAATTTTTGAACAATCTGAATACATAACAGCGACAGAGGGAGCTCGAGAAGACCAAAAAAGTAGATCCGGGCAAACTTGGGTTTTTCAAACTAGTGAGTGAAAACAACAAGAAAATGATGCCCATAATCTTGTCGACATCGTCTAAAGAAGATACTCGTGCAAAAGTTGGGGTAGAAAATAGATGTGTTGATAAGCCAACAGATTTACGTTGCCTTCGGCCTCAATGCACAGGAACAAGCTCTAGCAGAAATGCCTACACAACAAGTAGTGTAGGTCCATGATTTCATGGAACAATCAGGGCTGCCGATAAGTGTTGCACTCGACCATGAAGAACCACCCCGGGATCCAAGTTTTGAGTCTAGATGGCCCTTTCAGCTAGGAAAACCTCTTATCTGGACAGAACTGGTACTTAATCTCTCACCCAAGATGTACAAATTTTATGAGTGGTACATGTGGCAATTAGCAAAAGGCGTAGATACCATAGGTATACTTGCAAGATCAGAAGATTTTGCCAGTGAATCCAACAAGATGGTCTGGATGGACTTCAAAGATATTTATGAAGTTTACCATCTAGATGCCCTGAATACCAATCTTATCATCGCTTGGTGTCTGTAAATGGATCTACTAATGAACTTTGAATTTCATTTTTGGCAGCCTACAAAGACAAGAGATGCAAAAAAAGAATATTGCCAACAGATTTGGTTTTATGGACCCATCAAAAGTCAACGATTTTGAGGTCAAACACAACAATCGCGACAATCTATAGGACCTTGTCTAAGTTTCGTGACAAGGATCTCATACTACTACCTTACAACTGCAAGTATGTGAGATTGCCATCTAATTGTCCTTGCTAATTCTGTTTAGTTCTAATTTGTATGACTATTATGACCATGTATATACAGTTTCCACTGGATTCTTGTGATCATTCAAGTCGACAATAGTAGCGTCATAGTGTGGGATTCATTGAGAAAAAAACCCTGCAAGTTACCAAGGCCTTCAAAATCTACTTCAAGAGTAAGAATTCTATCTAAGATGTTCTTTTTTATGCAATATATATATATTATATAATATATATATATATATCTTTTACTAACACATTATCTCTCATTAATTTTCTTCAGAGCCTGGGAAAAATTCATTGCAGAGAAAAAATGTCAATTGAACCAAACAATTACATTCTATATTGATTATCTGGTACGTAATCCAAATAACAAATTCAGATTGAGAAAATTTAAATTTTATCACACTTATATTTCATAAGATTTTGTCCTATCCACTTTAAACTTTAGTGTTTGAGAAAGTAATAAGGAAATAATTAATGTGGATACTATGTCTGTGAGCACATATGATGTTTGGCAAGTGCAAACTCTAGAAATTATAATGTAAGTTAATTAAATAAACCTATGAATAATACATCATTTCCTAACCACTTCTATATTTATTTGTTGGGTGTAATATATTAACGTATTTGCACATTACAGATGGTTATGGTTAAGGATGAGGTCATTCAGAAGGATCGTGTTTCGATGATTCAAGAAAGTCTCTTGGGATTCCTCTTGGATGAGGTGGTTAATCCAGCGAGAAAACATCATTACGATGGATCTAAAAAATCCAATAGAGACTAGAAAATTGAAGTGAACGATATTTTGATGTATAAATACTATCTATTTTGATGTGTATATTTCTAAGTATTTATATGTAAATATATAAGTTTGTACATAAGCCTAAGTGCGTATATGGTATATATATAGACAGGTATACATAGATGTTAAGTGGAAATATGTATACATACATATACGGGTAAACAACAATTAGAATATATGCTCAAATCGAAAACAAAAAAGGGAGAAGACCCTTTAATCACGTTTGGTATTACCAACCGCGACTAAAGGGGGTGTGCGCAGGCGCTGGCGTGCCCCCCTTATTCTCGGTTCATAATACCAACCGAGACTAAAGGATCCCTTTAGTCCAGGTTGGCTCACCCGGGACTAAAGGGGGGGGGGGCTTTAGTCTCTCATCATTTGTCCCAATTGGACATGAGAACCTATTCCATTTACCAACTGAGACTAACGCCCCTCTCCTCACCAGTGGCTGCGTCGCCCACCCTATCTTGCTAGGTCGCGGTGACTAAAACACCTCCGATAGTAGGCTCGTCGGTCCCGCCTGATCCACTCGATGGTGATCAGTGACTCCACCCCTGCCCGCGCAGGCCCATCTCCGCCACGCCCGCCGCCACGTCGCCGCTGCGCTCCTCAACCTGCTTTGCCTCCTTCAAAGAGGCGTGAGCACACCGGAACACGTGCATCACCACCTTGGTGCCACCACCACCCAATGTGCCTGTGGACCGACCTTCCTCCGTCATGAAGCGCTGCTGCGCGTGAGATACCCCGGTGAGAGCGGCATTGCACCGGACCGCACGCTCAAGCCAGGGGCACGGTGGTGTTCCTTCTCGAAGCTCAATCGACCTTCTCCTTTTGGAGCCTCGACTTGATCTGCGAACAGTATAGGATGGACAGGTGCCACCGTCGGCGAGGGAGATGACAGCAGTGCAGTGCTGGGCTACCGCTGCTGCTCAGGCATCGATGTTGACGAGGAAAAGGAGCAGCGCAGTGGGCTACGAGGGGCTCAGGTGCCGGCGTAGGGGTAGGGCGCGAGCGTCATGGGTGGCAAGCTCGACAACGCGCCCAGCTCCGCTCTGTCGTGCTCGCCGTCGGTGCGCCTGGCTTCGGCTCCGCCTCGTTCGTCGACAAGGGAGAAGTACGGGAGTGGCACGGTTGATGGCGTGGATGTACAGGGGATGAAAGGATGTAGCTGAAGCCAAAACAAAAAGTTCGAGGACTCAAGTGGCCTTTTAAAAAGTTCAGGGACAAACTTGACCATTTGCCAATACTTCAGGGATGAACTTGCCTATTTTGCCTTCCATAAAATATAGGATAGTTGTCAAGAGAACATGCCTTGGAGCATAACCCATGTACTGATAGGGCTGTTTAGATAGGCAAATGTGATGGAGAAGGTGAGTGAATAGTGAAAAGTGGTGGAGATGTGATACAAATGTTTAATTTGGAAAAGTGGTGGATATGGAAGAGTAGTGCATTAGATCGCGTGCTGTGAGAGAGCATGTGATGGGTGAAAGGATGGATGATAGTGAAATTTGGATTGAAGGTATTTAGTTTGGAAAACAAGTGGTGGAGATCTGATGGGGTGAATAGTGGATTGGAGTGGGAAGTGGGGGAACTAAACATATAACGCCTTTGGTGACGGGCAAAGCGCCCATTACTGATATAACATTACAACCGTTACCAATAATTATCATCGGTAATGGGCATTATCATAATGCATGTTACCAAAGTGAATTTAAAAAATCAAAATACCTTGTATTATTTTATTTTATACACGCATGCATACACACAAGTATACAATTACATACGCATGCTTAGTTACATTCATACACATGCTTAAAGTATCAAATAGTTTTCTTTTCTGCACACCTCTCAAAACAAACATTTTGGAATATCAAGATGACTAGATGATTAAAAAGGATAAAACTTTAACGAGAAACTAACCATCTTCAATGCTCCCTTGATTATTCTAGTTAACATATTGCAATGCTGAAGACCTTGGCTAGTGCTAGGGGGCTCAACAAAATCAGCAAGAGGGAGAGGGGGTGAATGTGGCAACTTAAAACCTTAAACTATGGCTTCACTACTTTTGCATAAAGTAAACGAGATCAAATCTATCTAGATGTGCAATCTATGTTTGATCTAGTGTGAAACGTCACACCTTTTTTTCCAAAGAAAACCGAGTGCAAACCTATATGCATGCCAGGATCAAATTTCATGCATATAGTGACATATAAGTGAATACAGAAACAGTATCACATAAGAAAAAGGAATATTATTAGAGCTTACGCTTAATCCTGGAAACGAAGACACCATACTCCACAAGCAATCAACTGGGGGTTGCGTACGCCTAGAACCAACAACATCTTCAAAGCAGCTTCCTCCTTCTGAGCAACATTGTTTATAGCAAGAGGGAGCACTTGTCGTACTCAGCAAGTGTGGGGAAAGATTGAATCCAAAGGCTTTACAGTGGACAGGGCTATAAGCATTTAGTATTTTAGTTTGTCAAGTTTTATTAGCACATGATTACTAGTAAAGTATACATTTATACCAACCCACATTAAGCATAAAGAGAAGATAGGCCATAAGTATATGGCTAACATAACCGTGAGCACAGCTAATCGATTAGTTTTACACTCTGTAGAGGTTGTACACTTTCACCACAGGCAGCGTAAAAGCTCCAAAGAACTTTTAACCCAACCATGTAATGCTAGCTAGGCACCACACCACACTACCGAGGTGTGGTTGCATAGGGACGCTATAAGGCCTTTACAAAGGCTCCCCAGCAAGTTATGACCCACAAGGTCCGGATCAGTTAGCAAGGTATAAAGTCCCCTAGCAGGTCGATACCCCACCATAAAAAGAATAACTCACCCAACCCCCTACTAGAGCGAGTCCATACCCCGCAATACCACTGATCCCTTATCCTTATCAGGTAAGATCACCCCAAGCAAAAGTTCCTAATTAATTGGCCAAGACCAGTGCCCATTTAGTTCTTGTGGTTGTACTGTTTTCCTAAGTGGTTCTCCATGTTTGGATTAATACACAGTGATCTTGCATTAAAATTATCATAAAGGAACATAGAGCATAAAAGAGTATCCATGTTGTTTATCTACCATCAAGATTAATTAAAACCATGTTCAAGATAATGGTCAAGTAAGGCTAGTCATTCTTAATAGGAACCCATCAAAATTAATGCAAAGCAATGCAATAGTGATTAATAATGTTATTGGGACAAAAGATCAAGGGCACACTTGCCTTTAACCACAGAGTAGTTGCTCAAAATGTCTTCGCCTTAAAGCTCTTCAAAGCTCTCGAACAACGTTCCTTCTACTCGCATCAATCATCAGGCACAAGTATACAAAGAAGACAAACAAACAAACTAAGGACAATGCACCACTCAAAAGAAAAACTTTAAAAGAGCGCACTAAAGGATAGACTTCATTCTATGTTTACGCAACGACGAAATAATGTTGAAAATAAAACTATGGTCGATGCTAACGAAAAATTATTATCAAACAAGAAGAAGAGACAACATGCTTGACATATTTTAATTACAAAATCATGTGGCAAGAATATTTCAAAGTAAGTTATATTTAATTAGAAAAACACGATAAACTTAACCATATTTTTTTGCATATATTTAAGTGCAAGCTATATCAGATTAACAATTAACATTAAAAGAAAAGCATGTGAAAGAATCTAATCGAATAACTTTATATTGCGTGTTCAACTAAACATATTAACATTGAAAAGGCATTTATATTATCATTAATCATATTAACTTTATTATGAAACCAATATATAACACAAAGCATATTTTATTTAACAAAAACTAGTTATAAATAGTATTTAACAAATTTAAATCTTAGCTTATGAAATCCAGAATAGAACCTAACCACTTTTATTTGGAAAAGTAATGAAATAAATATTAGTCAAGATTAACATGCAACTTTGATGTAAAAACAAGTAATAGGTGATACACATGCTACCGCACAAAGTTAAGGTGAAACGAACTAGAACGGCACAAATGAACTAAGAAACATACAAGAAAACCTTAAGGTGGGCTTAGGAAAACTAGTCTACGAAGAGAACTAGACTGAAAGGACAACACTAAACAAACGTAAGGTGAACTGATGCTGGTAGAGAAGAGATAACAAGATTGGCTCTTAAAGAAGATAGTGTCGGGGACAGCCCTAGGGGTCCCCTTAAACAACTGGGGAATCCCCACATAAAACCCGCAACAAGACAAAACCAAACCTTGCTTAAGCATGCAGGGAATGGCCCATGCCACGGAGGCCCCAACGACCCAGCAAGGCGGCCCACTCGAAGATCCCCTCAAGCAGGCTTCGCCTCGCTTGAGGATGCGCGCCTCCCTCGGGCGGGCTCCGCCCCGTTCGAGGGGGTACGCTTACCTCGAGCGGGCTCCGCCTCGCTCGAGGGTCCACTCCGCCTCGCTCGAGGGCGCTCCGCACGCGCGCGCCTCGCTCCCGTGCGCGGGCATTTAATGCCCCGACAACGGCGGGGGCGGCGCCATCATGCACCCGGGGCTCGCGCCCGGTGCGCCGTCGCACCAACTCCCCAGGAGGGAACCCATCCCCGCCACTATGGGGGACTGTGCGGCACGGCCGGTGTCAGTCCCGTGATGCCGCGCCGCCTACTCCGGTACGGCTGACGCGCCGAGCCCTCAAAGGGGGGCCGGCCGCACCCTCGATCTGCTTTCATGTGACCTTGCAGGGTTAGGTGAAGGCGCTAGGACAGCGGGGCGCCATCCCTGCCACTGTTAACGGCATGGCTGCCGCCCCCGCGCGTACGAACCCACGGCCGGGCGCCGCGGCGCGGATCCGACGCCGTGGAGCGTGCGGGAACGGGACGCCGCCTTACCTGCCACTGTGCCCCGTACGGACCGACGTCAGCAACCCCCTCGAGCCCGCCTGAAGACATCACAGTCGTCCGTTGCTCTTCTACCCTCGAAGCTGCTACTGTTCGGGTACAAGATACGCCATGATGGCCGGATCGCTGCAAGGACCGTCCAGGCGGCCGCCTACTCTACAGCGTAGCAAACCACACTCCCTCACGTAGCCAAATAGCGCGGCACGCATGTGATTCGCTCTCTCCTTGGACTATAAAAGGAAGACGAACCCCCCTGCCGCAGGGGACGGGACAACGAACAACAAGACACGACAGAGGGCGAGGCACACAACACAACACGAGACAAATCGCACCACGCATTCGTTCTCCAAATCTCCCACAACATCTTCAGCCACTCCATCAGGGACTTGGAAGCCACGCTTCCTCTCCCGCCTTTCTTGTAGCAGCCCCACTACAGGCACCCCCGGTGCTGAGCAATATCGTGCCTTGAGCACACCACTGCTGGACGTACGGCCCCTCGGCCGGAACCAGGATAAACTCTGTGTCTTTTATTGCTTAGCATCGACCATTGAGGGATAGACCTCGGTGCTTATTACTGGTTAGTGTCGGGACCACATTCCGCACCGACAGTTGGCGCCCACCGTGGGGCAATCGAGCGCCTAAGGTCAATCCATCGTCAACTCCCTCCATGGAGATCCGCACTGAGTATCGCGGTACGCGTTACTGCATGGGCAGCTCGGACCCCCTCCCCGCCGGGTTCGAAATCCGGTTCGGGGGCCTGAACTTTCAGGCCACGGGGAGCGACTACCTGATGCGCCTCACCAACCGTGAGGAGCTCCGTACGTGGTGCCAGGCCGGGTCCGCCCCGGTCCTTGCTGCACGCACCACCACGGCGCGGACGCCCGCCGGCGCGGATGCCGCGGGCCCGTCGACGCCGCGACGCCGTCGCCGCTCGGCCGGCGCTCACGCCGTGCGCGGTCGAGCGACGGCAAGCTGAACGCACCGCCTCTCGACACGGTGCGCCCATCAGCACGGCAACCACCGCCCCGGCGGAGCAGCGCACGGTCTCCGGGCCACGCTTCCCCATCGGTCTTCGTGGTGCCACGGCGGCCTACAACGCCAACGTCAACACGGCGATGCGCCGGGTTCCCCCTGGCCGTCACGTCTTCGTTACCAGGAACCCTGGCGCCTCCGCAGGCGATGAGTCGTCTTTAGGCTCCCTTGACGCGTTGCCACCCGCCAACCTCCACAGGTACGCGGAGTGGGACTTCTCCGGCATGCCAGACCCAGTCATGTTCAGGCGTTTTCTTGACGCCACGGACTACTGGTTCGGCTGCTCCGACAACTCCAGCACTGGGAGCTACGACCCCGCGCAGGAGTGCTGCGTCGTCATCGCCAACGACCCAGCAAATGCCACCGGCGCCGCGGGCGCCGGCGACGGGGAGGTCACGCCTGCCCCAGGGATCGCTCCGCGCTTGGCCGCAGGGCCAAGCACCCCTGCTGGGGCCGACGCCGACGCGCAGCTAGCCCAAGCTCGTGAGCTCGAGGCCAAGCTGGCGGAGGAGTACCGAACAGTGTGGCTGCTCCGCGCCTCGATGGCTGGAGAAGCCTCTGCGCGCGGCGAATGCACGCGGGAGCTGGGCAAACAGGCCCGCGACCGCATCAACGCCGACTTTAACGTCGACAACTCGGATGCGCCTCCGCGGGCAAGTCAGAAGCTCATTGCCGCCGCGACACTGCTACGGGCTATGCCGGCACCCTCGACGCCTGAGGCACGAAACCTGCACCGCGAGGTGCATGCGCTCATTGAGCAAACGGCCGTCCAACAGGCCGAGAGCTCGGCCTCGCGCATCCGCCAACAAGGGGATGCACGAGGCGACGGGGCGGCACAGGGGGGCAAACCCTCGGTCCATGCAGGTGAAGCGGCGGGGCGACCCGCCAATCCGGGACGCGCACCAGCCAAGGAGCGGCTCCTCGACACGCGAAGGGCCCTGGACGGCGACGCCCGCAACGTCATCAACACCCGCCGCACGAGCAAGGCGGATGCGCGGGCGGCGGTAGGCTACCACCCTCGACGGGGTGGACGCTACGACAGCGATGAAGACCGTTCCCCGACGCCGGAACCCCCGGGGACCCGTGTGTTCAGCCGGGAGATCCGCGCAGCGGCCTTCCCCCAATGCTTCCGCCAACCCTCGACCATCGTCAAGTACAACGGGGAGACGGATCCTGCGTGTAGCTCAACGACTACCGTCTGGCGTGCCAGCTGGGCTGGGCCACCAGCAACGAGGTCATCATCCGCAACCTGCCCCTGCACCTCGGCGATTCGGCCCGGACATGGCTCGAGCACCTACCCGCCAGCCAGATCCACAACTGGGACGACCTGGTCCACACGTTCAAGGGTAACTTCCAGGGCACGTACGTGCGCCCTGGGAATTCCTGGGACCTGCACTCCTGCACTCAGAAGCCCGGCGAAGCACTGCGGGACTTCATACGGCGCTTCTCCAAGCGCTGTACAGAGCTCCCAAGCGTGGCGCAATCTGAGATTGTGCACGCCTTCCTCGAGGGCACCACGTGCCGGGACCTCGTGCGAGAGCTGGGACGCAGCCCGCCTGCGGACTCCAACGAGCTGTTCGACATCGCCACCAGCTTCGCCTCAGGAGAGGAGGCTGTGGGGGCGATCTTCGACGGCAAGAAGGGCAAGCGCTCGGACGACGCGCCCGCAGAGGGCAGCAAGTCCAGGGAGCCCCACCGGAAGGACAAGCGGGGCAAGAAAGGAAAGAAGCCACGCCGCGACGCGCGCGAGCAGGGGTGCGACGGCGATGATGCCGAGGCTCTTGCTGTTGACCCAGCTCGACGGGGCCCTCGACCGGCCCCTCGAGGTCCGGGGGTGTTTGATGACATGCTGAAAAAGCCATGTCCTTACCACAAGACCCCAGTAAACCACACCCTTGAGCAATGCGACATGCTCAAGAAGTTCTATGGCCGTGCCGCCGCAAAGGACGCGGAGGCCAAGAAGGACGGAGGAGATGGCAACGCCGGCGGCTTCCCCGCCGTGGAGAACGTGTTCCTCATCTTCGGGGGACCCACCGTCGACATGTCGACCCGCCAGCGCAAGCGGGAGCGGCACGAAGTCCTCGCCGCGAAGAAGGCGCCTCCATCCTTCCTCGACTGGTCGGAGGACACCATCACCTTCAGCCGGGAAGACCACCCGAACCGCATCCCCAACCCGGGGCAGTACCTGCTGGTGGTCGACCCGATCATTGGGAACTCGCGGTTCTCAAAAGTCTTGATGGACGGAGGCAGCAGCCTCAATATCCTCTACGCGCACACGTTGCGCCTGTTGGGGATCGGGTTGGACCAGCTGCAGCCTAGCACGACGCCATTCCATGGCGTCGTGACCGGCAAGCAAGTCCAGCCCCTCGGGAAGATCGACCTGCCGGTTTGGTTTGGCTCGGCGAAAAATTTCCGCAAGGAAACGCTCACCTTCGAGGTGGTGGGGTTCAAGGGCGCCTATCACGCCATACTTGGGCGGCCCTGCTACGCCAAGTTCATGGCGGTTCCCAACTACACCTACTTGAAGATGAAGATGCCGGGACCGAATGGCATCATCACCGTAGGCTCGTCCATCGAGCACGCATTCGACTGCGATGTCGAGTGCGTAGAGCATGCGGAAGCGCTGGCGCTGGACGAAGCGCTGGTGACCACCTTGGAGAAGATGGTCAACGAGGACCTCGACTCCACCAAGCACACCGGCAACTTCGAGGCCGCGGAGCAGACCAAGGAGGTGCCCCTCGACCCCGCGGCCCCCAAGGGCAAGGCGTTGAGGGTCAGCTCCACCCTCGATCCAAAATAGGAAGTGGTGCTCGTCGACTTCCTCCGCGCCAACGCCAACATCTTCGCGTGGAGCCCCTAGGATATGCCAGGCATACCGAGGGAGGTCGCCGAGCACTCCCTTGACATCCTGCCTCACGCCACGCCGTGCAACAACGGCTCCGCCGCTTCGACGAGGAGCGGCGACGGGCTATCGGAGCGGAGCTGCGAAAGCTTCTCGAGGCAGGGTTCATCAAGGAGGTGTTCCACCCTACGAGGCTAGCAAACCCTGTACTTGTAAAGAAAAAGAACGGGAAATGGCGGATGTGTATAGACTACACTAGTCTTAATAAAGCATGTCGTAAAGTTCCCTTTCCTTTGCCACGCATCGATCAAATCGTTGATTCAACGGCTGGGTGCGAGTTGCTTTGCTTCCTTGATGCTTACTACGGGTATCATCAAATAAAGATGAAGGAGTCCGACTAGCTCGCGACTTCATTCATCACGCCGTTCGGGATGTTCTGTTACGTCACAATGCCGTTTGGCCTCCGAAACGCGGGTGCAACGTATCAGCGCTGCATGCAACACGTTTTTGGAGATCACATCGGCGAACGGTCGAGGCGTATGTGGACAACATCGTCGTAAAAACCAGGAAGGCAGACGACCTGGTTGGCGACCTTGGCATCGCGTTCGGCTGCCTACGGGCCAATGGGGTCAAACTAAACCCCGAAAAATGTGTCTTCGGGGTGCCGCGAGGCATGCTCCTAGGATACATCGTCTCCCAGAGGGGCATCGAGGCCAACCCCGAAAAGGTTGCCGCCCTCGAACGAATGGGCCCGATCCGGGACCTCAAAGGGGTGCAAAAGGTGCCGGGGTGCCTTGCCGCCTTGAGCCGCTTCATCTCGCGACTCGGCGAGAAGGGCCCGCCCCTCTATCGCCTCCTCAAGAAGCACGAGCGCTTCTCCTGGACCGCCGAGGCCCATGATGCGCTCGACAAGCTGAAGGCATCCTTGACCCACGCCCCGGTCCTCACGCCGCCGCAAGACGGCGAACCCCTGCAGCTCTACGTGGCCGTGACCACCCAGGTGGTCAGCGCCGTAATCGTGGTGGAGCGCACGGAGGAAGGGCACGCCCTACCGGTCCAGCGGCCGGTTTACTACATCAGCGAGGTCTTGTCTGACACCAAGGCATGCTACCCTCAAGTCCAAAAACTGTTGTACGCGGTGGTCCTCGCGCGGCGCAAGCTCCGCCACTACTTCAAGGCCCACCCCATCATGGTGGTCTCCTCCTTCCCGCCGGGGGAGATCATCCACAATCCGGACGCGGCAGGCAGGGTCGCCAAGTGGTCCGTGGAGCTGATGGGCGAGACGCTCGCCTATGCCCTGCGCAAGGCCATCAAGTCCCAGATTCTGGCGGATTTCGTCGCTGAGTGGACGGATACGCAGCTGCCACCGCCATAGATCCAAGCAGAGTGCTGGACTCTGTATTTCGACGGCTCGGTGATGAAAACAGGGGCGGGCGCGGGCCTGCTATTTGTGTCGCCCCTCGGGGAGCACATGCGGTACGCGGTGCGCCTCCACTTCCCCGCGTCGAACAATATGGCTAAGTACGAGGCCCTCCTTTGCGGCCTCAAGATCGCCATTGAGTTAGGCGTCAAGCGCCTCGACGTGCGGGGGGATTCGCAACTCGTGATTGACCAAGTCATGAAGAACGCGAGTTGCCACGACGACAAGATGGAGGCCTACTGCAAGGCCGTGCGAGCCCTCGAAGATAAGTTCTACGGCATCGAGCTCAATCACGTGCCCCACCGGTACAACGAGGAGGCGGACGAGCTGGCCAAGATCGCGTCCGGGCGGATCACCATCCCCCCGAACGTTTTTGCCCGCGATATCGCTCAACCCTCGGTCGTCCTCGAGCCTCACCCCTCGAGCCATGCGGAACCCTCGGGGGCTCCCTCGAATCCAGCAGGCGCGGAACCCATGGACGAGGACCCCTCGAACGAGGCGTACGTGCTCTCCCTTCTCGAGGGGTATGGCTCCTACGGGGCTGATGTGATGGACATCGAGCCAGCCCCTGTCAAGGCTGACTGGCGCGACAAGTATATCGCCTGGATGGCTCGAGGGGAACTCCCCTCGGACCGGGCCACGGCCAGGCGCATCGCCAGGATGGCCAAGTCCTTTGCCCTCGTCGACGGCGAGCTGTACAAGCGCGCCGCCTCCGGCATCTTGCAGCGGTGCGTGCCCATCCCCGAGGGGCGCGAGCTCCTGCGGGACATCAACGCTGGGATCTGCGGCCATCACGCCGCGCCTCGTACCCTCGTCGGTAATGCTTTCCGCCAAGGCTTTTACTGGCCTACCGCGGTCGCGGACGCCAGCGAGATCATGCGCACCTGCGAAGGGTGCCAGTTCTACACCCGCAAGTCCAACCTCCCCGCTCATGTCCTGCAGACCATCCCCATAACATGGCCATTCGCCGTGTGGGGGCTGGACATCGTCGGGCCCCTGCGAAAGGCGCCCAGGGGCTTCACCCACTTGTTGGTCGCGATCGACAAGTTTTCCAAGTGGGTGGAGGTGCGCCCCATTATGAACCTCAGGGCAGAGCAAGCGGTGACGTTCTTCACTGATGCCATCCATCGCTTTGGAGTGCCAAACTCCATTATCATCGACAACGGGTCCCAGTTCACGGGCAGGAAATCCTTGGAGTTCTGCGACAAGTTCCACATCCGTGTGGATTGGGCAGCTGTGGCACACCCGCAGACCAACGGCCAAGTAGAGCGTGCCAACGGCATGATCCTACAAGGCCTCAAGCCCAGAATTTTCGACCAACTAAATAAATCTGGTCGGAAATGGCTCCAAGAGTTACCAGCGGTCGTGTGTAGCCTAAGGACCACCCCGAGCAGAGCCACCAGGTTCACCCCGTTTTTCCTAGTCCATGGCGCGGAGGCTGTCCTCCCCACGGACTTAGAATACGGGTCGCCCAGGGTTCGAGGCTACGACGAGGATGCCAACCAGCGAGCCCGCGAGGACTCGTTGGACCAGCTGGACGAGGCACGCCTCGTGGCCTTGATGCACTCCGCAAGGTATCAACAGTCCCTCAGGCGCTACCAAGCACGGAAGATACACCGGCGGGACTTCAGCGAGGGGGATTTGGTCCTAAGGCTACGCCGGGACAACCGAGGACGCCACAAGCTATCACCTCCATGGGAGGGACCCTACGTCGTGGTGAAGGTACTCAAACCCGGAACGTACAAGCTGGCCAACGAGGACGGTGAAGAACTCACCAACGCTTGGAACATCCAACAGCTACGTCGCTTCTACCCCTAGCTAGGGTTTCCAAATATTTTTTGTTGAAAAATACACATAACCAGCACCCCAGTTGGTGACAATTATGTAAACAGCACCGGTTCAATAAAAAGGGCAACTCGGCTTTCCACTGAAACCCAAGTCACCCTCGGGGGCTACTGCAGGGGGCATCCCCCCCCCAAAATGGTCCCATTTTCGCGCAATAACGAAACAACTCACGCGCGCTAAGTTTTTTCTCTACTTCGGCCTCGAGCAAAGATTCGAACAGGGCGCAGGCAGCCTAGTGGAAGGAGCGCGCGAGCCAGAGATAGCCTACACCTCCGCGAGGATACGGCCCTTCTCTCTCGCCTCCAACCCAGCCGGCCACCCGCGAAAATCGAACTCCCCTAACTAGAATCTACTCAGGAAGAAGGAGAAACAAAAAAGCGCAATAAACAAAGGACATCACTTCACATTTGACAAATGTTTGTGACAAAAGTAACATGTCTATTTACAAGGGCCGCACGGCCAGCATACTAATACATAAACAAAAACGGGCCCAGCGCCCGGCTGTCTTCAGGCGGGAGGAACGGCGGTGTCAGCAGCATCCAGGAAGAGGAACTCCTCGAAGGCCTCGGCGAGCGTCCCGGCGGCGTCGGCGGCGAGCGCGTCCACACGCTCCATCGCCACCTCGTCCTCAACACCCTCGGGGACAACGTAGCCCTCCGTCAGCGCCTCGAAGTTGACCTCGTAGTGGGACCACACCACCCCGAGGGCCTTCTGGACGCCAAGATGCAGCGCCCGGCGCATCCGCCCGGTGACATGGCCGCCAAGGGCACGCAGGCGGCTGGCCAACGAGCTACCGGCCTGCGCCTCGCCCTCCTCCACGGCCTGACAGGTCTCGAGGGCCGCATTGCGCAACTCCTGCAACTCCTGCTCGGAGGAGTTGTAGGAGGTCTGCAGTGCCTCGGCCCGCTCAGCCGCGTGCCCCAGCGCGGTGCGCAAGCCTGGAGTTGCCAGACGAGAAAGAAGTCAAAAAAAGGGTGCGAACCCTCTAGGGGAAAACCAGCGAAACAGGAGTCGAGCAGCGGCCTACCTTCGACCTGCTCGAGGCCCCTGACGGTCTCGCCTTGCTCCTGGAGGGCCAGCTCCTAGCTCGCGCTCGTGATGCTGAGCACCATCAGCTCGCCCTCGACCTTGGAGAACTTGACGTTCCGGTCCTCCAGCGACATCTGCGCCGCCTCACGAGCGACGCGCTCCCGCTCCAGGGCCGATCGAGCATCGGCGAGAGCGGCCACGCTCCTCGCCGGAGCCGCCCCTCGGCCCCTTGGCGGGCGGTACGCTCTGCAGAGCCGGCCCTCGGCGGCGGTGAGTGCGCGACCTTGGCGTCGAGGGCGGCCCTCAAGTCGTCGGCCTCCTTGGCCTTCTCGCTCGAGCGCGCGCGCCCGCTCCTTGGCTCCGGCGGCTGGCCGAGCTCGCGCCTCTGGAGCGACGAGTGGAGCCGCCGGTTGTCGTTGCGGGCGCCGGCCACCTCCGCCTCCCAGTTGGCCGCCAGCGTGCGCATCTTCTCCAGGTCCCAGCGCGCCTGCCGCAGCGCCTCATCCCGGTCGATGAGAGCTGTGCAGATCCGCTCGAGGCTGGAGGGGTGCGCCGGGTCTTGCCTTGCGCTCTGGTGAAGTTGATCGCGCAGGGCCATGGCCCGATACGACAGCCAGCCGTCCGGGGTCCTGAGGGCGTCGGCGAGCACATCGAAGGCGTCGCACCGCTCCCGGAGCTGGTGGAGCTCGGCAGTCACCTGGTCGAAGGCGCCATACTTGTCGCGGGCGCGGCGCTCGAGCTCCTGTCACCCACAAGCCAAAACCCGTGAGCATCATGCTACAAGGACAAGCGCGCAGAAACGAGGAAAAAGAGAAGCGAGCAACGGCACCCCACCTGGAAGACGCGCCACGCGGGGCCGCCGTGAATCCTCAGCGCCTCGTGCAACGCCCGGTCGAGCGCGGCGCCATGGTTGCGGAGCTCCCCCCCCGCCACCCTCCTCGCTCCCCCGGGCGTCGGCAAAACGCGAGCGGATCGCCAGCGATCCCCTCTACCTGGGCGGAGCGGCCGGCGCGGGAAGACGAGGCCTCGGCACCGTTCCCTCGGCCCCCTGCCACCATGTGGCCGTCGCGTCGCCTCACGAGAGCCCCCTCCTGGGACTATGGGGAGAGCGTGGGGATGCTCGCCCACTGGTCCCACCCGGGCGGCGAGGAGTCGTCGTCTGGTATCTCCACCGCCACCGCCCGGGAGCCGCCGGTAGGCGCCGGCCCTCGCGTCGCCTCCGTCGGCGCCTCCGCTCTCGCCTCCGTAGCCGCGGGCGCCCGACGCGGCGCCGCGCCACCGCTTCCGGTTGCGCCTCCGCAGCGACCGCGGGCTCCCGACCGCCCTCCTCGACCACCGCCGCCCGCCGTGCCTCGCCGTGGCCGGCGCCGCAGTTGCGCCTCCACCGGTGGCCGCCACCGCGCGGCGCCTCCACCACGGCCGCCGCGGCTGCCCCTCCGCCACGACCGCGCCCGCCGCCCCTCGACGACCACCGGCCGCCGCCGCGAGCAGGTCGGTCCGCCGGCCGAGGCCTCGAGGGCCTCGCCCGCGCCTCCTCGCGAGATCTCACCCGCCGCCGTCGCCGCGCCGCCCCGCCCGCGGCGCCCTCGACGAGCGCCGCCGGGTGGAAACGGACGCGTCTGCCCTCAACACCTTGGCTGGTGTGAGGGGAGGCACGGTCGGCGCCACCCTGCACAAGTACAAACAAAAAATCGGAACGCCTGGTCGCCAAAAAACCAAACCCCGCAGAAGAGCAAGCCCCTTACCTCGAAGAGGAGAAGGCGCGTTTCCTCTTCCTCGAGGCCTCGGTGGATGGCGCCGGCGCGGCTGGCGCGCCCGTCGCCGCGCCCTCCGTCATTTCCGCCGCGCGCGCGGGCCCCGCACCTCGCGCGGGCGCGCGCGCGCGCGCGCGCCTGCGCGGCGCATGCCGGCACCTCCCGCGGCCCGCGCCGCTCCCGTTGTTGATTGCCGGCGGCGGCGCGCCGCCGCGCCCGCCCGGCCGCGATGCCGCCCTTGCCGCCGAAGCTGGCTCCGGCGACGGGGGTGCAGGCTCTCACCTATCAGAGGGGCCTTGCCCCCCAGCTTCTTCCTCTTCATCCTCCTCCGAGGACGAGTACTCCTCGGTCCCCGGGGAGGAGAGCCCCTGCTGCTCGCGCAGCCGGTACTCTTCGTTCCGCCGCTCGCAGCGCTTGCGGTGCCGCCTCGCGCGCTCCCTCTTGCGCGCCGCCCGCTCCCGCTCCCATTGCTGCGCGCCGCCCGCCGAGCGCGCGGGGAGGGCGGGGGGTGGGCGGAACGGATTTCGTGGCGCTCAGGCTCACCATCTACAGGCGAGAACGTCATAGACGCGTCAGGAGCCAGGAGCATCGTCAAAATCAAAAACAGAGCCAAAGTATACGCCTTACCAGCGGGCCGGTGGGGAGCATCTCGAGGTCCCACGGGGACCGGTCTTGGCGCAGCATCCGGGTGTCGACGGCGCTCCGCGCCCGTGTGAGCGCATACCCCTGCTCGAGGGGGGTTGGGAGCATCTGCGACCTCGCCAACGCAACGGGGTCCGCCGCCTCCGTCATCTCGAAGATGCAGAGCGGCCTCTCCATCAGAGGCACGATCCGCCGGTGGTGGAGGAAGGCGAGGACGCCCGCCGCGGTCAGCCCGCTCATCGCCAGGTTCTTCAGCGCTGCTAGGAGTGAGTCCAGCCGCCTCCGATGCTGGACCGTGGACACCCCGTGGCCCCAGGAGTTGGGCTTCTCCCGGAGCACCAGACCGGTGTAGGGGGGGAGGCCGGGCTCGGCGTTGCGAAAGTAGAACCACCCGCGCTCCCAGCCGGCGTTATTGGTCGTCATGGTACAAGGGATGTAGTCGTCCTTGTACTGCGTCCGCAGGGCGAGCGACATGCCGCCGGTGCGCATCGCGCGGCGGGTCCTCTGCTCCGTCGTCGGCTGCGTGAACAGCTCCACGCCGAAGAGGTGTATCCAGAGCTCCCAATTCACTGGGATCCCTAGATACCCCTCGCAGATGCCCACGAACGTGGCCGCCTGCGAAATCGCGTTCGGCGCGAAGTTGTGCAACTCCACGTTGTAGCGGTGGCAGAGCACCCGCATGAAGCGGCTCGCCGGCGCGGCGAAGCCGTGCTCATGGAAGCGAATGAAGCTCACCACGTAGCCTTCCGGTGGGTTGGGCGCGTGGTCCCCCGCCGGCGGCACGATCCACTCCGCCGGCCGGCCCTCCTCGTTCGCCGCCAGCTAGCCGGCGGAGACCAGGTCGCTAAGGGCCAGTCGGGTCACCGACGACCGCTCCCATGCGTACGGGTCGAGGATCGTGAGAGTCGGAAGTGGCGCCATGAGAAAAGACAAGGGATGCGAGAGCGGAGGACCGGAAGAAGAAGAAGAGCTCCAATGGCGAAAGGGCGCAGTGGCAAGGACAAAACGAAGGCGAGAGCACAGGGGGCAAGAATGGCGGAGCGCTAAGGTAGAAACCGCCGTTTTCCCTCCCCTCAGATTTATAAACCGTGGGCGTGCCCTCCGGGGCGCACGTCCCGCACGCATTAACTGCAGGTGTCGGGGACCGCCCTAGGGGTCCCCTTAAATAATGGGGGAACCCTCACTTAAATCCCTGCATCAAAATAAGCTAAGCCTAACCATGCAGGAAACTAACCATGCAGGACATGGCCCATGCGGCAGGACTCCGGAGGCCCACCAAGACGGCCCGTCCGGAAGACCCTCGAGCAGTGCTCCGCCCTCGCCCGAGGGCACGCTCCTCCTCGAACGGGCTCCGCCCCGTTCGAGGGGCAACCCCCTCCTCGAACGGGCTCCGCCCCCGTTCGAGGGGCGACCCTTCCCTCGAGCGGTCCCGCCCCCGCTCGAGGGCGCGCTCCCCCTCGAGCGAGTCCCGTCTCGCCGAGGGTCCGCTCCCGCCCTCGGCCGGGGCCCGCCACGCTCACGGGCGCCCCGCACGCGTGCGCCGGCCCCGTACTTGGGCATTTAACGCCCCGACGCCGCAGACGGCGCCATCATGCGCCCGGGGCTCACGCCCCCGTGCCGCCGCACCAACTCCCCGAGGAGGAGCCCATCCCCGCCACCGTGGGGTGGACCGTGCGGTACGGCGGTGTCGTCCCGTGACACCGTGCGCATGCTACCGTACGGCTAACGCGCCCGACCCTCGAAAGGGGGCCGGGCGCACCCCTCGACTCCACTTTCCCGTGACCCCGCAGTTGGGTGAGGGGCGCTAGGCCGGTGGGTGGCCATCCCGCCACCGTAACGGCGCGGCCGCCGTACCCACGCGTGCGGGCGCACGCCCCCGACTCCGCAGCGCACGCCCGAGCACCGCAGCAACCACTCCACCACCGCAGCTCATTGGGAAGTAACGCCGTTCGCCCGCTCCCGTACCCCGTACCGGGTCATCATCGCACCTCCCTCGAAGCCTATCGAGAGGACGCCATCGCCATCCCCGCCTCCTACCCTCGAACCGCCACTGTTCGGGTACGAGGTAGGCCATCATGGCCGGATCGCAGCGAAGATCGTCCGGACGGCCACCCGCTCTACACCGCAGCACGACGTGCTCCCACACGTAGCTAGGTAGCGCGGCGTGCATGTAACTCGCCGCCCCCTTGGCCTATAAAAGGGGAGGCGAGCCCCCAGCCGCGGGGAGAGAGAAGTTCAGAGGAACAAGCACAGTTGAACACAACGCACCGTGCACTCACTCTCTCATTCTCCCACAACATCTTCAGCCACTCACCAGGGACTTGGAAGCCACACTTCCTCTCCCGCTTTGCTTGTACTTGCCCCACTACAAGCACCCCCGGTGCCGAGCAATATAGTGCCACGAGCACACCACTGCTGGACGTACGGCCCCCTCGGCCGGAACCAGGATAAACCTTGTGTCATTTGTTGCTTGACATCGACCATTGAGGGATAGACCTAGGCGTTATCTACTGGTTAGTGTCGGGACCATATTCCGCACCGACAGTTGGCGCCCACCGTGGGGCAAAACGAGCACCTAAGGTCATTTCGCCAACTCCCTCCATGGTGATCCGCACTGAGTACCGTAGCACCCGCTACAACATGGGTAGCTCGGACCCTCTCCAGGCCGGGTTCGAGATCTGCTTCGGGGACTTGAACTTCCAGGCCACGGGGAACGGCTATCTCATGCGCCTCACCAATCGTGAGGAGCTGCGCGCGCGCCGCGAGGCCGGGTCCGCTCCGGTCTCCGCCGCACGCACGACACCGGCGCAGCGCGCGCGCAGCACGGATGCCGCGGGCCCGTCGACGCCGCGACGCCGTCGTCGCTCCGGCTACGCCGCGCGCGGGGCGCGGTCCGAGCGGCGGCGGACCGAGCGCGCCGCCGCCCGGCCGCGGCGCCCACCGTCCACGACGGCCGCCACCGCCCCCGGCCGGGATCGCGTGCGGTCTCCGACCACGCATTCCCATCGGGCTGCGAGGCGCCACTACGGCCTACAATGCCAACGTCAACACGACGATGCGCGGGTTCCGCCCGGTCGCGCACGTCTTCGTCGCCGGGGGATCCCGCACTTCGGCCAGCGGGACGAGTCGTCCCCGGGCTCCGTCGACACGATGCCACCCGCCAACCGCCATGGGTACGCGGAGTGGGACTTCTCCGGTGTGCCGGACCCAGTTGCGTTCAGGCGCTTCCTCGACGCCACGACTCACCGGGTTTGGCCGCTCCGACGATCTCCAAAGACCGGGAGCTACGACCCCACGCGGGAATGTTGCGCCGTCATCACCAACGACCCGGCCAACGCCCGCCGGTGCGGCGGGCGCCGGGAGATGGGGAAGTCACGCCGCCCCGAGGGATCGCCGCGCGCCTAGCCGCGGGCCAGCGCTCCCGCCGGGGCCGACGTCGACGCACAGCCGCCCAAGCTCGCGAGCTCGAGGCCAAGCCGGCGAAAGAGCACGGACGGCGGCCGCTCCGCGCCCTCGATGGCGGGGGAGGCCTCCGCGCGCGCGCGAACGCGCGCGGAGCCGGGCCGACAAGTCCGTGACCGCCCAACCCCGCCCCCAACGTCGACAACGCGGATACTCCGCCGCGGGCGAGCCAAAAGCTCATCGCCGCCGCGACACCGCCGCGCGCCATGCCGCGCCCTCGACCCCCGAGGCTCGAGACATGCACCGCGAGGTGCAAACCCTCCTTGAGCAAGCGGCCGTCCCGGCGGGCCGAGAGCTTCGGCCTCACGCATCCGCCAACAAGGGGACGCGCGGGCGATGATCCGGCACCGGGGGCGAACCCTCGGTGCACGTAGGTCAACTTGCCGACCAGGGGACGCACGCCGCCAAGGAGCGGCTCCTTGACACACGCAGGCGCCGGGATGGAGACGCCCGCAACGTCATCAACGCCGGCGCACCCGGAAGGCGGACGCGCGAGCGGCCAGGGGCTACCACCCTCGAAGGGGTGGACGCTACGACGGCCGGTGAGGACCGCTCCCCAACGCCGGAGCCCCCGGCACCCGTGTGTTCGGCCGGGAGATCCGCACGGCAGCGTTCCCCCAGCGCTTCCGTCAGCCCTCGACGATCGTCAAGTACAACGGGGAGACGGACCCTCGTGTCTGGCTCAACGATTACCGCCTGGCCTGTCAGCGGGCGGGGGCCACCAACGACGAAGTAATCATCCGCAACTTGCCCCCGCATCCGGGCGACGCGGCCCGACGTGGCTCGAGCACTTGCCCGCCGCCCGCATCCATAATTGGGACGACCTAGTCCACACCTTCGTGGGCAACTTCCGTGGGCACATACGTGCGCCCCGGGGAACTCCCCGGGGATCGCGCTCCCCGCACGCGAGCCGGGCGAATCGCTACGGGACTTCATACGGCACTTCCCTCCAAGTGCCGCACGAGCTCCCCGTGGCCGTGGGCACGTCCGAGATCGTGCACACGTTCCTCGAGGGCACCATGTGCCGGGACCTTGTGCGCGAGCTGGGACGCAGCCCGCCCACGGACTCGAACGAGCTGTTCGACATTGCCACCAGCTTCGCCTCCGGAGAGGAGGCCGTGGGGGCAATCTTCGACGGCAAGAAAGGCAAGCGCTCCGAGGACACGCCCGCGGAGGGCAGCGGGTCCAAGGAGCCGCGCCGCAACGACAAGGGGGCAAGAAGGGGAAGAAGCCGCGCCGCGAGGCGCGCGAGCAGGGGCGCAACGGCGGCAACGCCGAGGCCCTCGCCGTGACCCGCCCGACGGGGCCCTCGACCGGCTCCTCGAGGCCCGGGGTGTTCGACGACATGATGAAGAAGCCATGCCCCTACCACAAGACCCCCGTGAATCACACTCCCTTGAGCAAAGGCGACATGCTCAAGAAGTTCTATGGCCGTGCCGCCGCGAAGGAGGCGGGAGGCCAAGAAGGATGGGGGCGATGGCGACGCGGGTGGTTTCCCCGCCGTCGAAAATGTGTTCCTCATCTTTGGGGGACCCACCGTCGACATGTCAACCCCAACGCAAGAAGGAGGGGCACGAAGTCCTCGCCGCGAGAGGGCACCTCCGGCCTTTCTCAATCGGTCGAAGGATGCCATCACCTTTAGCCGGGATGATCACCCAAACCGCATCCCGAACCCGGGCGCTAAGCACGACCGGTGGTCGATCCCATCATTGGGAACGCCCGGTTTCGAAGGTCCTTATGGAGGGAGGCAGAGAGCCTCAATATCCTCTTCGCGCACACATTGCGTTCGATGGGGATTGGGGCCGGGGACTGTGCCCACAGACGAAGCCGTTTCACGGCATCGCGCCCCGGCAAGCGGGGTTCAACCCCTCGGGCATCGATGCCGCCCGTCCGGTTTGGGACCCCCCAAGAATTTCCGCAAGGAAACCCTCACCTTCGAGGTGGTGGGATTCAAAGGGGCCTACCATGCCATCCTTGGGCGACCATGCTATGCCAAGTTCATGGCGGTCCCCAACTACACGTACCTAAAGATGAAGATGCCGGGTCCAAACGGCGTCATCACCGTTGGGTCGTCGATCGAGCACGCATTCGACTGCGACGTCGAGTGCGTGGAACATGCAGCAGGCACTAGCGCCGGGATGAAGGGCCGGTGAACACACCGGAGAAGATGGTCAACGACGACCCGGCCTCCGCCGCCAAGCACGTCGGCACGTTCGAAGCCGCCGAGCAAACCAAAGGGGTCCCCCTCGACCCGTCGGCCTCGAGGGCAAAGCGTTGAGGGTCGGCTCGACCCTCGATCCTAAATAGGAAGCGATGCTCGTCGACTTCCTCCGCGCCAACGCCGACGTCTTCGCGTGGAGCCCCTCGGACATGCCGGGCATCCCGAGGAGGTCGCCGAGCACTCCCTTGATATCCCGCCCAACGCTCGCGGCCGTGCGGCCGAGCGGCCGCGCCGCTTCGACAAGGAGCGGCGACCGGGCGACGGAGCGGAGGCTGCGGAAGCTCCTCGAGGCCGGATTCATCAGGGAAGTGTTCCACCCTACGTGGCTAGCTAATCTCGTGCTTATAAAAAAGAAAAATGGGAAGTGGAGGATGTGTATAGACTACACCGGCCTCAATAAAGCATGTCCAAAAGTTCCTTTTCCTTTGCCACGTATAGATCAAATCGTTGATTCAACAGCCGAGGTGTGAACTACTCGTTTCCTTGATGCCTATTCGGGATATCATCAAATAAAAATGAAGGAGTCCGACCACTCGCGACTTCGTTCATCACACCGTTCGGGACGTTCGTTACGTCACAATGCCTTTCGGCCTCGTAAACGCGGGCGCAACATACCGGCGGCCGCATGCGAAGCACGTTTTTTGGGGACCATATCGGGCGGACGGTCGAGGCTTACGTGGACGACATCGTCGTCCCGACCAGAAGGCGACGACCCTGTTAGCGATCTTGGCGTCGCGTTCGCCGCGCTCGCGGGCCAACGGGGTCAAGCTCAACCCCGAAAAATGTGTCTTTGGAGTGCCGCGGGGCATGCTCCTAGGGTACATCGTCTCCCCGGCGGGGAATCGAGGCCAACCCCCGAAAAGGTCGCGGCCCTCGAGCGAATGGGTCCGATTCGGGACCCCACGGGGTGCGAAAGTGTTGGGGTGCCCTCGCCGCCTTCGCCGCTTCGTCTCGAGGCTCGGCGAGAAGGGCCTGCCCCTCTACCGGCTGCTCAAGAAGCACGAGCGCTTCTCCTGGACCGCCGAGGCCCAGGAAGCGCTCGACAAGCTGAAGGCGTATCTAACGCACGCCCCAATCCTTACGCCGCCGCGAGACGGCGAACCCCTCCAACTCTACGTGGCCGCAACCACCCAGGTGGTCAGCGCCGTGATCGTCGTAGAGCGCATGGAGGAAGGGCATGCCTTGCCTGTGCAAAGGCCAGTCTACTACATCAGCGAGGTCCTGTCGGACACGAAGACGCGCTACCCCCAGGTCCAGAAGCTGTTGTACGCGGTAGTCCTCGCGCGGCGCAAGCTCCGCCACTACCCCCGAGGCCCACCCGCCACGCCGTGGTCTCTTCCTTCCCGCTAGGAGAGATCATTCGCAACCCCCGACGCAACGGTGCAATTGCCAAGTGGTCCGTGGAGTTGATGGGCGAGACGCTCGCCTACGCTCCGTGCAAGGCCATCAAATCGCAAATCTAGCCGATTTCGTCGCCCGAGTGGATCGGACACGCAACCGCCGCCTCCTCGGATTCGGGCGAGTGCGCGGACTCTGTTCTTCGACGGCTCGGTGATGAAGACAGGAGCGGGCGCGGGCCTGCTCTTCGTGTCACCCCTCGGGGAGCACATGCGCTACGCAGTACGCCTCCACTTCCCCGCGTCCAACAATATGGCGGAATACGAGGCCCTTCTCTGCGGCCTCAAAATCGCCATTGAGTTGGGCGTCAAGCGCCTCGACGTGCGAGGGGATTCGCAGCTCGTGATCGATCAAGTCATGAAAAACGCGAGCTGCCACGACGACAAGATGGAGGCCTACTGTAAAGCCGTGCGGGCCCTCGAAGACAAATTCTACGGCATCGAGCTTAATCATGTACCCCGCCGGTACAACGAGGAGGCAGACGAGCTGGCAAAAATAGCGTCCGGGCGGATCACCGTTCCCCCAAACGTTTTTGCGCGCGACATCGCGCAGCCCTCGGTCACCTTCGAGCCTTTCCCCTCGAGCGACGGCGGACCCTCGGGGCTCCCTCGAATCCAGCGGGTGCGGAACCCTGGAAGAGGACCCCTCGAACGAGGCGTATGTGCTCTCCCTTCTCGAGGGGTACGGCTCCCCACGAGGTCGAGGCGATGGATATAGAGCCGGCTCCTGTCCAAGCGGATTGGCGGGGAAAAGTACACCGGCTCGGATCGCTTCTGGGGGGGACTCCCCGAAGATCGGGCCGCGACTTGAGCGCATCGCCAGGATGGCCAAATCCTTCGCCCTCGTCGACGGCGAGCTATACAAGCGCGCCGCGTCAGGCATCCTCCAGCGGTGCATACCCATTCCCGAGGGGCTTGAGCTCCTACGGGACATCCACGCGGGAATCTGTGGCCACCACGCCGCGCCACGCACCCTCGTTGGCAACGCGTTCCGCCAAGGCTTCTATTGGCCTACCGCGGTCGCGGACGCCAATGAAATCGTGCGCACTTGCGAAGGGTGCCAGTTCTACGCCCGCAAGACCAACTTGCCCGCTCACGCCCTGCAAACGATCCCCGTAACATGGCCATTCGCCGTGTGGGGGTTGGACATCGTCGGGCCCCTGCGGAAGGCGCCGGGGGCTTCACCCACCGCTTGTCGCGATCGACAAGTTCTCCAAGTGGGTGGAGGTGCGCCCCATCACGAATTTGAGGGCCGAGCGGGCGGTCACGTTCTTCACCGACATCGTCTACCGCTTTGGAGTGCCAAACTCCATCATCACGGACAACGGGTCCCGGTTCACGGGCCGGAAGTTCTTGGAGTTCGCGACAAGTTCCACATCCGCGTGGATTGGGCGAGCCTCGTGGCACACCCACGGACCAACGGCCAAGTGGAACGTGCCAACGGCATGATTCTACGGGGCCTCAAACCCGCAACTTTCGACCAGCTCAACAAATGCCGGAAATGGCTCCAAGAACGCCCGCGGTCATGTGGAGCCTAAGGACCACCCCAGCGAGCCACCGGGTTCACCCCGTTTTTCCTAGTTCATGGCGCGGAGGCCGTCCTCCCCACGGATCTGGAATACGGGTCGCCCAAGGTTCGAGGCTACAACGAGGATGCTAACCAGCGAGCCCGCGAGGACTCGCTGGATCAGCTAGACGAAGTACGCCTCGTGGCGTTGATGCACTCCGCAAGGTATCAACAGTCCCTACGACGCTACCAAGCACGCAAGATACGTCGGAGGGATTTCAGCGAGGGGGACTTGGTCCTAAGGCTACGCCAAGACAACCGAGGGCGCCACAAGCTATCGCCCCCATGGGAGGGACCCTACGTCGTGGTGAAGGTGCTCAAACCGGCACGTACAAGGCGGCCAACGAGGACGGCGAAGAACTCACCAACGCTTGGAACATCCAACAGCCTACGTCGCTTCTACCCTTAGCTAGGATTTCCAAGTATTTTTTCGTTGTAAAAACGCATGGCCAACACCCCAGTTGGTGTCACCTATGTAAATACTCCAAGTATAATAAAAGGGCAACTCGGCTTTCCCACGAAACCCAAGTTACCCTCGGGGGCTATCGCGGGGGGGGGGGCATCCCCCCCCAAAATGGTCCCATTTTTCGCGCAAAAATAAAAAACGATTCACACGCGCTAAGTTTGTTTTCTACTTCAACCTCGAGCCATGATTCGAACGGGCGCGAGGTGGCACGGCGGAAGGAGCGCGCGAGCCGAGGAGCATGACCTACGGCACGCGTGGCTACGGCCGTCTCTCTCGCCTCCAACCCGGGCCCCCTGCGCGAAAAACGAACTCCCCTAACTAGAATCTACTCAGAAGAAGGAGAAACAAAAGCGTAATAAGCAAACGATTTCATTTACAAGCAACGCCCATGTTCATGAAATGACTTGTTTATTTACAAAAGACCACGAGGCCAGGAGTTCGATACACATAAACAAAAACGGGCCTAGCGCCCGAGATGCTTTCGAGGGCGGGTGGAGCGGCGACATCGGCGGCGTCCGGGAAGAGAAATTCTTCGAAGGCCTCGGCGAGCGACCGGCGGCGTCGACGCAAGCGCGTCCGCACGCTCCATGGCCACCTCGTCCTCGACGCCCTCGGGCACGATGTAGCCTTCCGCCACCGCCTCGAGGGTTGACCTCGTAGTGGGATCGCACCACTCCAGGGGCCGTCTCGCACGCCTAGATGCAACGCCGGCGCATCCGCTCCGTGGCGTGGCCGCCGAGGGCGCGCGGCGGGCGGCCGAGCGGGCGCCGGCACGGGCCTCGCCTTCCTCGACGACGCGGCAGGTCTCGAGGGCCGCGTCACGCGCCTCCCGTGCGGCTCCGCTCGGAGGAGTTGTGGGAAGCTGCGAGGGCCTCGGCCGCCCGGCCGACATGCCCCAAGGCCGTGCGCAAGCACCGAAATCAACAAGACGACAAGAGATCGAGAAAGGGGGGAAACGAACCCTCTAAAGCAAGAACCAACAAGCGAGGGTCAAACAAGTAACTTACCCTCGACTTGTCTCCTCTCCGGATCGAGGGTCGCGGCGCGCGGACTCGAGCGCCCACTCGAGACGGCCGGACGGTCTCGCCTTGCTCGCGGAGGGCCATCTCCTCGATTGGCATTGCGCGATGCGGCGCCGGCGCCTCGTCCTCAACCTTGGAGAATGCGGCGTTCCGCTCCTCCGGCGACCTCTCTCCCGTTGCCTCGCGCGCGGCGCGCTCCCGCTCCCGGCGCGCGTCCGGCGTCGCCGAGGGCGGCCCCGCTCTCGCCGGAGCCGCCCCTCGGCCCACGGCGGGCGATGCGCTCTGCGCGGGCGCTGCTCCTCGGCGGCGACGAGAGTCGCGGCCTTGGCATCGAGGGCGGCCTTCGGGTCGTCGGCCTCCTTGGCGCTGTTGCTCCAACCCGCGCGCCCGCTCCTCGGCTCCGGCGGCTCCGCGCCCGTGCCCCCTCGAGCGACGTGCGGAGCTCTCGAGTCTCGGCGCGAGCGGTGGCCACCTCCGCCTCCCGGTTGGCGGCCGGCGTCCGCGTCCCGTCGAGTCCTCGCGCGCGTTCCACGGCGCCTCGTCGCGATCGACGAGGGCTACGCGGATCCGCCGAGACTCGAGTGACGCGCCGGTGTCCCGCGCCCCGAGCTCTCGGGGAGCACGTCGCACCACGCCATCGCCGGTACACCGGCCCGAGGTTGTGCGGCGTCCCCGAGAGCATCCGCAAGCGCGTCGAAAAGCGAGCGCATCGCTCCGAGGCCCCGCGGGCCTCGGCGTTCACCGGTCGAACGCGTTGTACTTTTCACGAGCGCGGCGCTCGAGCTCTGGCATCCACACATCGAATCTCGTAAGGTGTCGAGGCTTGAATGCGGCACACGGAAACGAAAAGGAAGAGGGACGAGCAACGGTGGCTCACACGGAAGACAAGCCGGGCGGGCGCCGTGAACTTGCGGCGCCTCGTTCAACGCACGGTTGAGCGTGGCGCGCGTGGCTCCGGCTCGCCCCGAGCTCCTGCTCCCTCTCGGGTGTCGGCAAACGCCGAGGATCCTCCACGGCCCCCCCCCACGGGCGGGGCGGCCGGCGTGGGAGGACGAGGCCTCGGCATCGTGCCCACGGCCCCCCACTATCATGTGACCCTCGTGCGCCTCACGAGGGCCCCTCTGGGGCTCGGGGAGAGTTCGTGGGCCAGGCTGGCCCCTCGGTTCCACCCGGGCGGCGGGGGGGTCATCCGAGAGCTCCACCACCTCCGCACTTTGGAGACCGCGGGCGGGGAGGAGCCGCCCGCTCGCCTCCCGTGGCGCCCCCCCGCGCCTCGCGGCCACGGGCGCCGTCGTCGGCGCCGTCGCCGCCACCTCCGTCCGGGTGCCGCCGCATGCGCGGCGCTCCCGCGAGGTTGCGCCCGCTCGCCTCCTCCGCCGTGGCCGCGCCCCGCGGCGGCACCCTCCACCGCGGCCCCCGCCTGCGGCTGCGCCTCCGTGGCGGCCGCGCCGGCCGCCCCGGCGACCTGCGGCCGCGCCGCGGCGGCCGGTCCGCCGACCGGGGGCCTCGAGGCCCCGGCCGGGCCTTGCGAGCTCGTGCCGCCGCCGCGCGCTTGTCCCCGGGCGCGACCCCCTCGACGAGCGCCGCCGGGTGGGGATTGACGCGTCCGTCCTCAGCACCTTGGCCGGTGCAAGAGGAGAGACGGTTGGCACCGCCCTGCGCAAACACGAACGGAGGGTTAGAGCATCTAATCACCAGCAAACTAAATCCAAATGAAGGAAGGCAGGCTCCTTACCTCGCGGAGGAAAAGGCCCGCTTCCTTTTCCTCGAGACCTCCGACGAGGCCGGCGCAGCGGTCGCGCCCCCCGCGGCCGCCTCCGGCGGCGCCGCCGCACGCGCGGGCGCGCCGCCCCGCGCGTGGGCGCGCCCCGATGCCGCACCCCCGGTGGCGCCCCCGCACGCGGGGGGGCACGCTCGCCCGCGCGCGGGCGCGCGCGCGTGCCCCCGACGACGACGCCCGCGCGCGCGACGCGCTCCCTCCGCGCGCGGGGCACGCTCGACGCGCGCACGGGCGCGTCCGCCGCGCGTGCCTCGGTGGCGCGCGCGCGCACCTCCGCGGCGCGCACCGCCCCGACGATGATTGCTCGGCGGCGGGCGGCCGCGCGCCCGCCCCGACGAAGCCACCCACGGCCGGCGCGCGGGATCCGGCGACGGGGGCGCGGGGCGCCACAAGTGCGAGGGGCCCTCCCCCTCAAGCTCTTCCTCCTCGTCCCCGCTCCGGGACGAGGGCTCCCTCGATGTCCCGGGGAGGAGAGCCCCCGCTCCTCCCCGCCGCCGGTGCTCCGCGGACCGACGGTCGCGGCGCGCTTGGCGACGCGCCGGCGTGCTCCGCTTGCGCGCCGCCCGCTCTGCTGCTCTTCCGCTGCGCCGCCGGCCGAGCGCACGGGAGTCGGGGGTGGGTGGAACGGACTTGGCGGCGTTGAGCTGCACCCCGGTGCGCGCAAGAGCGACAATGGCGCATCGGGAAACGGAAGCAAGAACAAGGACTAAAACGAATCAAAAACCACACTCACCAACGGGCCGGTGGGGAGCATCTCGATATCCCACGGGGTCCGACCCGCGGCGCCGGCGTCCGGGTGTCGACGGCGCTCCGCGCCGGGTGAGCGCGTACGGCCCGCTCCCGGCGGCGTCGGGAGCATCCGCGACCTCGCCGGGTCGACGGGGTTGGCCGCCTCCGTCATCTCGAAGATGCGAGAGGGGCCTCTCCATCAACGGCACGACCCGCCGGTGGTGGAGGAAGGCGAGGACGCCCATCGCGTTGAGCCCCTCCTTCGCCAGCCGCTGCAGGGCGCGAAGGACGGACTCTGGCGCGCCCGTCTTTGGGCCGTAGACAACCCGTGGCCCCGGGGAGTCCGGCCTCTTCTTGAACACCCGGCCGGTGTAGGGAGGGAGGCCGGGCTCGGCGTTGCGCAGGTAAAACCATCCCCGCTCCCAGCCGGCGTTGTTCGTCGTCATGGTGCAGGGGATGTAGAAATCCTTGAGCTGCCCCCGCAGGGGCGAGCGACATCCCGCCGGCGCGCACCGCCCCGGCTGCGGGTCCTCGGCTCCGACGTGGGCTGCGTGATGAGCTCCCCGCGGAAGAGGTGTACCCAGAGCTCCCAATTGACTGGGATCCCCAGGTACCCTTCGCAGACGCCCACGAATGTGGCCGCTGCGAGATCGCGTTGGGGGCAAAGTTGTGCGGCTCCACCCCATAGTGGTAGCACAATGCCCGCATGAATGTGCTCGCGGCGCGTTGAAGCCGCGCTCGTGGTAGCGGAGGAAGCTCACCACGTAGCCCTCCGGCGGGTTAGGCTCGAGGTGCGTCGCCGGCGGCACGATCCACTCCGTCGGGCGCCCTTCTTCGTTGGCGAACGGGCGGCCGGCGGCGACCGGCTCGCCAAGTGCGAGCCGGGTCCGCCGTCGACTTCTCCCGGGCGTACGGCTCCGGGATCCTAATGGGAAGGGCGAGGAGGGCGCCATGAGGAGGACGAAGGAATGCGAGCGGAGAACGAGGAGCGGGAGGAAAAAAGCTCTAACGACAAGCTCGCGCGATGGCAAGAGCAAGGCGAAGGCGAAGGGACGGAGGGAGCGAAAGTGGTAAGGTGCCAAGATAAAAAACCGCCGTCCATCCCTCCCCGCGGTTTATGGCGACGGGCGAGCTCTCCCGGAGCGGACGCCCGCCGACGTGCTTGCGGAATCTTTCCATCGCGTCGACGGGTGGGCCCCACCACGGCCGCGGAGGCTCTAACTGCTTGCCCAGGGCGGGTCATCATTGCGGCAAGGCCGGCGGCGGCCGAGGGCAAAAAAACCGTCACGTCCGCCGGCCACGCCGCCCACTACGCTCGCGCGCGGCGCGGCGCCTAAAAGGCGCGCCGGCGGCTGCAAAACCGCGGCCACGACGCAAGGCAATTAAATGCCGGGCCCCTTGCCAAGCAAGGAGAGCCCTCGAGCGAGGCGAACCCTCGGCTCGAAACAAAGGCGACCCTCGATGGGATATCAGCGTGAGAAGGCCGCCCGGGACCTGCTCGATGTAGAGCAGACCACCGCGGGCACCCATGCCACGTAGAACCCTCGAGCGGCATGACCCTCAACTCGAAACAAGGCGACCCTCAATGGGATATCAGCATGAGAAGGTCGTCCGGGACCTGCTCGACGTAGAGCAGACCACCGCGGGCACCCATGCCACGTAGGACCCTCGAGCGACATGACCCCCAACTCGAGACGATGTCAACCCCCTAAAAGAAGGCACGCGCGTAAGAGGATCGCCCAGGTCACGCTTGAAATAGAGCGACACCGAAAGCACTCATACCGCGCCATGCTGCCAACAAGCACCTCGAGGGGCGGCACGCCCGGACCCCCCTCGACGAGCGCAAACGCGAGAAGACGGGGCTGTCCATGCACGGCCCCGCACGGCCTTGCGATCGAGAGGTTCGACCGACCCTCGACGGGTTCGAACGGGCGCCCCGGATCACGGAGTTAGGGACGACGAGGGCACGCGCATTCGGCCGTTCCTCGAGCCCGTCGGCTCGAGGGTGCCCCACATGTCGTGTTCGAGAGCCGGCGAGGGCGACTGGCGGGGGATCCCACCGAGGGAGAGCTTCCGCGCCCTCGGTCCCTAGCGAACGGGACCGAGCCCCACCCCAGCAAACCCACGCAAGCGCTTCCATGGACGTGTCTCCGGACGCGCGACCTACCCTTATCGAACGGGGCATGGACGTCCACCTGAACCACCCGCTAGCGACTCGATGAGGAATCCGCGATTCGCGACCCGCCGATGGGGTCGTGGAAACCTCACCCTCGGGTCCCGCGGAGGGACGGCGAGGGCGCGTTAAAAAAACAAGTCGTCGAGCTCGGCCCGATCGCCTCGAACGGGCCAAGGCTCGGGGGCTTGACGCGCGGCTACACCTCCTTGAAATTGCACCCGCCGGAGACAGTGACAGGGGAGCGTGCACCCCCGATGCCGGCTGAAATACCGCCGATGCCGGTTGGCATATGTGCCACGCCTTTCTGACCAAATTGCTCGCGGTTAACCCCTGCAGGAGAGCCCACACTCCTGCAGGGCTTCGGGGGCTAGACCCGCGGGTCGGCCCGGACGCGGCCCCACGGAAAGCGTTCGCAAACAAGGAGGGAAGAACGTCCTATCAGTAGGTTCCAGCATCTGCGGGAGCCTCAATGGCAAACCCGCAGATGCTCGGGGGCTACTGTCGGGGACCGCCCTAGGGGTCCCCTTAAACAATGGGGGAACCCTCACTTAAATCCCTGCATCAAAATAAGCTAAGCCTAACCATGCAGGAAACTAACCATGCAGGACATGGCCCATGCGGCAGGGACTCGGAGGCCCACCAAGACGGCCGTCCCGGAAGACCCTCGAGCGAGGCTCGCCTCGCCCGAGGGCACGCTCCTCCTCGAACGGGCTCCGCCCGTTCGAGGGGCGGCCCCCTCCTCGAACGGGCTCGCCCGTTCGAGGGGGGCGACCCTTCCCTCGAGCGGTCCCGCCCCGCTCGGGGCGCGCTCCCCCTCGAGCGAGTCCCGTCTCGCTCGAGGGTCCGCTCCGCCCTCGGCCGGGGCCCGCCACGCTCACGGGCGCCCCGCACGCGTGCGCCGGCCTCTGCCCGGGCATTTAACGCCACGACGCCGCGGGGACGGCGCCATCATGCGCTCGGGGCTCACGCCCGGTGCCGCCGCACCAACTCCCCGAGGGAGGAGCCCATCCCCGCCCGCGTGGGGTGGACGTGTGTACGGCCGGTGTCGGTCCCGTGACACCGTGCGCACGCTCTTGTACGGCTAACGCGCCCGACCCTCGAAAGGGGCGGGCGCACCCTCGACTCCCACTTTCCCGTGACCCCGCGGGTTGGGTGAGGGGCGCTAGGCCGGTGGGTGGCCATCCCGGCCCCCTTGCGCGGCGCGGCCGCCGTACCCACGCGTGCGGGCGCACGCCTGACTCCGCGGGCGCACGCCCGAGCACCTTGCAACAACCACTCCACCACCGCGAGCTCATTGGGAAGTAACGCCGTTCGCCCCTCCGTGCCCCGTCTCGGTCATCATCGGCACCTCCCTCGAAGCCTATCGAGAGGACGCCATCGCCATCCGCCACCTCCTACCCTCGAACCGCCCCGTTCGGGTACGAGGTAGGCCATCATGGCCGGATCGCGGCGAAGATCGTCCGGACGGCCACCCGCTCTACACCGCGGCACGACGTGCTCCCACACGTAGCTAGGTAGCGCGGCGTGCATGTAACTCGCCGCCCCCCTTGGCCTATAAAAGGGGGGAGGCGAGCCCCCCGGCCCGCGGGAGAGAAGTTCGAGAGGAACAAGCACGGTTGAACACAACGCACCGTGCACTCACTCTCTCATTCTCCCACAACATCTTCGACCACTCACCGGGGACTTGGAAGCCACGCTTCCTCTCCCGCTTTGCTTGTACTTGCCCCACTACAAGCACCCGGTGCCGAGCAATATAGTGCCACGAGCACACCAGTGCTGGACGTACGGCCCCCTCGGCCGGAACCAGGATAAACCTTGTGCCATTTGTTGCTTGACATCGACCATTGAGGGATAGACCTAGGCGTTATCTACTGGTTAGTGTCGGGACCATATTCCGCACCGACAGCAGGGAATCTTTTTTCTCGCTGACGGGCGGGCCCCACCACGACCGCGGCGGCCAGGCCACCGCAAACAGGCCATCATCACGGCGAAGAATAGCGAGGGCCGTGGCAGGCGGTCACATCCGCCTGCCCACGCCGCCCACTACGCGCGCGGCCGCGACGCCTAAAAAGGCGCACCCACGACGCGAAACCGTAGCCTCGACTAGGGGGCATTAAATGGCCCGGCTCCTTGCCAAGCAAGGAGGACCCTCGAGCGGCACGAGCTCCTGGCTCGGGAGAAATCAACCCTCGAAAGGGTACATGCGTGAGAAGGTAACCCCAGGGCCCGTTTGGAACAAAACAGGTACCGCGAGCACCCATGCCACGCCATTTTTACTGATCAGCACCTCGAGGGCTGGCTCGCCCAGGCCCCTCGATGGTCGCAGATGCCAGGCCGGAAGCGCTTAGCCGCCGCCCCGCACCATTTTTACTGATCAGCGCCTCGAGGGCTGGCTCGCCCAGGCCCCTCGATGGTCGCGGATGCCGAGCGGGAGCGCTTAGCCGCCGCCCCGCACCATTTTTACGATCGGCGCCTCGAGGGCCGGCTCGCCCGAGCCCCTCGATGGTCGCGGATGCCGGCGGGAGCGCTTGCCGCCGCCCCGCACCATTTTTGCCGATCGCCTCCTCGAGGGCCGGCTCGCCCGTGCCCCTCGATGGTCGCGGTGCCGGGCGGGAGCGCTTAGCCGCCGCCCCGCACCACTTTACTGATCAGCGCCTCGAGGGCTGGCCACTTTACTGATCAGCACCTCGAGGGCCGGCTCGCCCAGGCCCCTCGAAGGATCGCAGATGCCAGGCCGGGAGCGCTTAGCCGCCACCCCGCACGGCCCCACTGATCAGAGGTTCGAAGCCTGACCCTCGACGGGTTCGAACAAGCGCCCCAGATCACCAGAGTCAGGGACGACGAGGGCACGCGCATTCAAGCCGTTCCTCGAGCCCGCCAGCTCGAGGGTGCCCCACATGTCGTGTTCGAGAGCCAGCGAGGGCAGCTAGCCAAGGGATCCCACCGAGGGAGAGCTTCCGCGCCCTCGGTCCCTAGCGAACGGGGCTAAGCCCCACCTAGCAAACCCACGCAAGCGCTTCACTGGACGTGTCTCTGGACCACGCAGCCTACCCTTATCAAACGGGGCATGGGCGTCCACTCGAGCCACCCACTAACAGCTCAACGAGGAATCCGCAATCCGCGACCCGACCGATGGGGGTTGCGGAAACCTCACCCTCCGTCCCGCGGAGGGACGGCGAGGGCGCGTGAGAAAACAAGTCGTAAAGCTCTACCCGATCGCCTTGAACAGGCCCAGGCCCAGGGGCTTGACGCACGGCTACACCTCCTGAATTGCACCCGCCGGAGATAGTGCCAGCAGCGTGTTCATCACCGAAGCTGGCTGAGACATTGCCGACGATGGTTGAAACATGAACCACGCCCTCTGACCAAGTCTCGCGGCCAATCCCTGCAGGAGCACCCACGCTCTGCGCAGGCTCGAGGCTGAGACCCGCGGGTCCGCTGACGCGGCCCCACGGAAAGCGTTCGCAAGACCAGGAGGGAAGAACGTCCTATCAGTAAACTCCAGCATCTGCGGGAGCCTCAATGGCAAACCCGCAGATGCTCGGGGGCTACTGTCGGGGACAGCCCTAGGGGTGCCCTTAAACAACTGGGGAATCCCCACTTAAAACCCGCAACAAGCCAAAACCAAACCTTGCTTAAGCATGCAGGGAATGGCCCACGCCACGGAGGCCCCAACGACCCACCAAAGCGGCCCACTCGAAGATCCCCTCAAGCAGGCTTCGCCTTGCTCGAGGATGCGCGCCTCCCTCGGGCGGGCTCCACCCCGTTCGAGGGGGTGCGCTTACCTCGAGCAGGCTCCGCCTCGCTCGAGGGTCCACTCCGCCCTCGAACGGGGTCCGCCTCGCTCGAGGGCGCTCCGCACGCGCGCGCGCTCGCTCCCGTGCGCGGGCATTTAATGCCCGACAACGGCGGGGCGGCGCCATCATGCACGGGGCTCGCGCCCGGTGCGGTCGCACCAACTCCCCGTGAGGGAACCCATCCCCGCCCGCGTGGGGGACCCGTGCGCGCGGCGGGTGTCGGTCCGTGGCGCCGCGCCGCCTACTCGGTACGGTGCCGACGCGCTGAGCCCTCGAAGGGGGGCCGGCCGCACCCTCGATCTGCTTTCTTGTGACCTTGAAAGGTTAGGTGAAGGTGCTAGGCCGGCGGGGCGCCATCCCTGCCACTGTTAACGGCATGGCTGCCGCCCCCGCGCGTACGAACCCACGATGGGCGGCGCGCGCGGCTCCCAAGACGCGTGGAGCATGCGGGAACGGGACGCCGCCTTACCTGCCACTATGCCCCGTACGGACCGACGTCAGCAACCCCCTCGAGCCCGCCTGAAGACATCACGGTCGTCCGCTGCTCTTCTACCCTCGAAGCTGCTACTGTTCAGGTACAAGATACGCCATGATGGCCGGATCGCTGCAAGGACCGTCCAGGCGGCCGCCTACTCTACGGCGTATCACACCACGCTCCCTCACATAGCCAAATAGCGTGGCACGCATGTGATTCGCTCTCTCCTTGGACTATAAAAGGAAGACGAACCCCCTGCCGCAGGGGACGGGACAACGAACAACAAGACACGACAGAGGGCGAGGCACACAACACAACACGAGACGAATCGCACCACGCATTCGTTCTCCAAATCTCCCACAACATCTTCAGCCACTCCATCAGGGACTTGGAAGCCACGCTTCCTCTCCCGCCTTGCTTGTAGCAGCCCCACTACAGGCACCCCCGGTGCTGAGCAATATAGTGCCTTGAGCACACCACTGCTGGACGTACGGCCCCTCGGCCGGAACCAGGATAAACTCTATGACTTTTATTGCTTAGCATCGACCATTGAGGGATAGACCTCAGCGCTTATTACTGGTTAGTGTCGGGACTACATTCCGCACCGATAGATAGTTGCGGAAGACTAGACACAAGAACATAGTTGATTCATGAACTAGCTAGATGTTAAAGATTGGATCACAAAGAATTAAAAGAATGAAACTGACTCACCGAGAGACAACTAGGAAAAGGACTAACTAGCTAGGAAACAAAGAAAACTGAGATATAGCTGACAGACAACGTCTAACGATTATTTGCATTTATGCATATGAAAGACTATAAACTTAGATCCATTTTAATTTAACAAAACAGATGTAAAGGCTATTTTAGAAATAAAATACCCTATGTAGGCATTAATTCAGATTAAATTTTATTTGATGAAACTCGTGTAAAGAACTTAGTCCAATTTTATTTATAAATGTTCACATGCCAATTATTCCAATTATTAAACATTAATTTAGAAAGATTAGAACAACTAATCGAATTAAAGCATGTGACGTGTTGTGCTAAACAAATTTTATTTAGAAAGCACATGCATGTTGACATTAGTCCAGTTGACATTTATTATAAAAGAAGGTGTACAAGACTAATAAACTTTTAATTAGAAATGTTAATTAAATGTTAAACATTATGCAAGATAAACATTAGTTTAAGAAAACTGAGATGTGGTACTAATTAGCTTTTATTTAGAAAGCATGTGAGATAATCATAAATCAAATTAGCATTGACAATGAAAAACGGTGTATATTACTATATTGTTTAATAGACCTTAACAAAATTAATGTTAAATAAATTTTCAGAAAACAATTGAGGACCAGGAGCGTCCCAGTGGTCGATGGATGACCGCTCCTCAGTGATGAGTGATTGACAACGGGTGTTGGACTGACTCTTGGCTTAGTGCGCAGGTGTAGGCTGCGGCCTAGTTCGTGTTGTTGCAGGTGAAGAACGGGCGCGAAAGGTCTTCAGCCTTGAGGGGCCTCGGGAGATGGAGAGACAAGTAGGCTCGGTTCAAGGGACCGGTGGACGGCGGGGCCCGGGTGCGGGCCACATGGTGGCGACACGAGCAAGACGAAGTCATGGACAATCGAGCCGGTGCACGGTGGGGGTCGAGTCAAGTGGTTTGGCGGGAGGCCGGACCGAGCACGCGGGGTTTGGTGGTTTGCCCACAAAACCATCGGCGGACGGTTTCTTGGTTTGGGCCTCAAAACCAAGTCCGATGGCCCAACACGACGGAGACGGGATCCGGGCGTGTCGGGAAGCTTCGAGGCGGAGGACACGCGGCGGGATCGCATGCCTTGCGTCGGGAGGACGCGGGGTGCGGCAAAGGCGTGGCCGTCCGATGGCAAGACCCACAAACATTACCTAAATGCCCCTACGTGGGTTGTATCACCAGTAGTTAAGTTAGGGGTAGTCGAGTCATTTACCACTCCGGCGGGACCTGATATATAAGCCATGAGTGTGTGTGGATGGCTCTCTCTCTCCGCGACTTAGGGTTTCATTTCCTCCCTCCCACTTCTCATTTTCGTAGCTATTTTTCTTCCATTTTCTCTAGGCTAGCATGAGAGCTTCATGAGAGATTTGTTGAGAGGGATGGATGCTAGGGCGGCATGCTAGACCTTGTGAATCTTTCTTGGTTTGTATAGAAGATTCGGAGTTGTGTTTTTCGTGGTCTTTTTGTGCTTGTTTTCGTGCCTTTGTTCTCAGTGCGATTCCACGAATTTGAGTGGGTTTCTCCCCGGATTTCTTTGAGGGAAACAGGGATAGATGTCTCGCGCATCTTTGTGATTGATCTTGTGCCCTCAAACGCCGGGAAACCACTTCGATTCGAGAGTTTTTGTTCGGTGCTCAAGCTTTTGGTGGTGTTCAAAGGATTCGCGATTCCCGGTGATTTAGGGAGTTAGGAGGCAAGATTTTTGGGCTATAGCATCCTTGTGTGACGCTTTTCAAGTCCCCAAACCCTTTTCTCCACAGCTTCAACCGTTTGGGCAATCCGATGATGATTTGGGGGAGTTGACTTTCGAGGTCGGGCGTTTTCTTCGTGTTCTTGCTCGCCTTTCGTTTCGATCGTGTTCGTCCCGTGTTCTTCGTGTTCGTCCTGTGTTCTTTGTGTTCTTGCTCGCCTTTCGTTTTAATCTGTCGCGATTTTGAGTTTTGGTTGGACGGTCCGCGGGTGCCTGATGGACAGTCCGTGTGCTCCCCGCGGACGGTCCGTGGTTCGCAGTGTGCCACTGGTGGTTCTGTTTGTTTTAACAGACGGTCCGCGGCTCAGGCCGGACAGTCCGCGGCAAGGGTGCGGACAGTCCGCGGTACCCGGCCGGACGGTCGCGCGGCCCATCGCGGACGGTCCGCCTGTCTGGCCGGACGGTCCGCCGTAGGCTGTGCGCTTTGCTTCTTGGTTCTATTCCTCCCTTCCTTCTTTCGTGCTTCCGCGTGTGCTTCAAGGAATCGTTCCTAAGGCTAGAGGTTGATCCATAACCTCGTTGTCTTGGCGATTGGTGTGTGATTCGATCCATCGCTTGTGTGTGACCGGGATTTGAGTAGGGTATAGGCCGGGTTCTTCGAGAAGAATTTTTACCGGCTCCTATTCACTCCCCCCCTCTCTAGTCACCATCTGATCCCTCGCAAGCATGATGAAAACTCACTATTAACGTGTGCTTTACATTATTATGAACCTAATGCAACTTGAACGGATAAAAACGGAGCAAAAACATGGATTTTGAGATAAACAAGATTGGAGGACCAAGTTGTGATTATCTATAGATAACAGGGGCTAGCAGAGAAGATCTGCAAGACACATTGAATAGTGCTCGCGAAAAGGATAAAAGACATGGTTAGATCCAAAAAAGAGCTCGGTTGGATTTATGTGTGAAAGTGGGATTTTTGGATCCGAAAAAGGTGCTCACCAGCGTTGGGGAGGAAGGGAGCGACCTGTATTTGGAGGAGGACGGTGGCCTGTGCACGGCTCAGCATACAGGCCGTGGTGGCACTCTGGTGCATCTCTGCGATAGGGAGGGGCAGCGGGGAAAGCAACGCCAGCTTGCTCCAGCGGCTTCCACGTCCAGCGAATCGACGACGAGAGCCCCTGCCTTGCACTGCTCGTGTGGACGGCTTGCGGCCAGAAAAATCGGTGGCAGTGCTCCGGAGGTTGACTCGCGATGGGAGTCGGCGGTGGAGCTGCGGCTTGGCCTTGTGGAGCTCTTTGCGGCGACGGCCTGCTCCAGTTGCGCCCCTAGGCGGCGAATCGACCAGTGCCTGGTGGTGGCCATGGCGCACGGCTCCGGCGGCTTGAGCGGAGGCGGCGCGCTTGCACAGGGCAAAGCGGAGCAGGGCGGCTAGGGCATGCGGTGGCCAGGGCGCTAGCCCCTTTATAGGGTGCAGGGTGGAGCCTGGCGTGGTGCGCACGCCATGGAGCGACGGCGACCATGGCTCTGCCTGCCTTGGCGGGGTGGCCGATGGGCCTTGCGCGCCTAGTGGCTGGGCCGGGATGGACTCGGTCGGGCCTTTGGGCTGGGCCCAGGTAGGAAAGGATAGGTTTTTTTCCCGAAATTATTTTCTAGTGCAAAACAAATTCAGGAAAACCCAGAAAATGTCTAAAGGCACAGAAAATACTCAGAAAATGCCAAAAATTCCACGAAAATTCCCAGAGATAGATTGAGACATGAGCAATCCAATGAAATATTTGGAGCTCATGAAAAGATTTTAGAGCCCTCAAATAAATAGAATAAGCTCAGGAAAAATGAGAATAAATTCCAGAAAAGTACGGAAAATTCTCTGAAGGGTTTGGACAGCTCCTAAACGCATTTTTGAAACCTTTTGCACTCAGGAAGCACCAAGATGCATCGGCAGGAATGCAACACTCACAACCTTTTATTTGATTCAAAAAATCAGACAAGAATTTTTCCTATACTATATTTCCTGTAAAGAAAAATAAAAGTTGGAAAAGTTTTAAAATTATGAGAAAATTGTTATTTATTTATTCTCTCTATTCACATACTGAAATTGGAAATTTTAGGGTGTGACATGAAATCCTCATCCCAAAAAAAGTTTTGGAACCTATAGCCAATCCAAGCATGATACTACTCTAGGAAAGTAAAGGCAAACAAGGATTGCAAGAGAGTAATGCGGAAACGTAAAGAGGGATGAGAGGAAGCAAACTCTTGACACATGATTTATCCCATTGTATCGGTAGGCACTATGCTACCCCAAGTCTACGTTGTTGAAGCATTCACACAAGAGTATTGCTTCCCGGTCACCAAGTCTCTCCCAAGAGTACCACTTGACTCGCGACAAAGGCTCGCCACTTAGGCACTCGCCAAGCTCCCTTGGTCACCTTGATGCCGCCTCCACTAAGGAGCTTCTCCACATGGGAAGGGGGTCTCCAAGTCCCCCGTACAAAGTGTCCTCGCCACTCCACACTAAGCCGGAGGGTCGAAGACGATTACCGATGAGCCACTTATGCCCCAAGGCTTCCGGCGCACCGTGCACAACTTGATTCACTCAAGAATCACCTCACAAGGTTGGCACAACCTTGCACTCACTGAGGTCTAAGCTAAGCCTAGCATTAAGTACACACACAAAGCATGTGCAAGTCTATGGATGAGTAATTTAGCACTTGGATGGATTGGATATGATCTTCTAGGTGTCTTGCACTCCTCTGCAATTCCACACAGTCCAGCAACCTCAAATGGTGGGGTGGAAGGGGTATAAATAGGCCAAGCCAACAAACTAGTCGTTGGGCCAAAGCTGCAGAAAGTAATACCATCGGATGATCCGACGCTATGCTTTTCTGGGCGTTGGTTCATCTAGTGCTACTAGCCGTTGCCCTCCACCGCACATGACTGTTGACACAAATCATCCCACGCTTTATCTGACGGTGCGTCGGTTCATCCGTTGTTGAAGGACTCTTCATCAAGACCATATTGTTAGAATATGCAAGACCGTTGGATGAACCACTGCTCCACCGTTGGTTCATCCGGTGCTGAAGATCCAGACTTGGCACGCCTTTGTCTTGTTTCAAACTGAGCGTCGAATAGAATGACAGTGTCCCAACTTAGACCGTCGATTCATCCGGTGCTACTGTCTTCTGCAGCTATTCTCCATTCAATCACCTGACGCAACTAGGATACTTGAAGATCCGCTTGACGGCTTGCCTATGTGAAGTCCTCGGCGACACTTGAAAACGAGAGCACAGACACACCGAAAACTAAATGTTCGGCCTCGTCGCCATCAAGTACAAGAGGGAGCCGATCATGCTCCGGTACTCCTTCTGATCCACGAGCTCTCCATCCTCGTCCGCATCCAGCACAGTAGTCTTACTCATCGGTGTCGACAGGGGATTCGAGTCGACCATGTTGAATTTCTTGAGGATGTCCTTCGTGTAGTTGGCTTGATGCACAAAGGTTCCCTCATTCACCTACTTGTTCTGAAGCCCAAGAAAGAAGTGCAATTCTCCCATCATAGACATCTTGAATTCTTTGCTCATGTCCTCTGCAAACCTCAGAACCAAAGAGTGAGAGGAGCCGCCAAAGACAATATTATCTACATACACCTGAATAATTAGGATATCATCGCCCTACCCGAGGAGAAAAAGAGTCTTATATACTTTTCCCATCTTAAACCCCTTGCTGAATTAGAACACCCTCAAACAGGCATACCATGCCCGGGGAGCTTGTTTCAGTCCATACAATGCTTTCCTAAGCCTATACACTGGGTGGGGAAACTCAACAATCTCAAAGCCCGGTGGTTGCTCCACATAAACCTCTTCCTCCAAAAACCCATCCAAAAAGGCACTATTCACATCCATTTTGTACAATTTGAACCCTTTGGCCACATAAAAGGCTAGAAGGATCCTAATCACCTATAAACGGGCTACATGACCAAATGTCTGATCATAGACTATCCCCTCCTTCTGACTATAGCCCTGAGCAACCAACCTCGATTTGTTTCTCACCACTTCGCCATTGTCACCCTCGTTGTTCTTTCACACCCAAGTTGTCCCAATAGGTTTCCTCTACCAACTCCCAATTCTCTCAAAGTTCTTTATCCCCTCATGCATTGCGTTCACCCAATTAGGATCTGAGAGTGTGTGTCCAATGTCTTTCGGCTCAAAGGTGAAGCGTCCCCACATCAGTACCAGTCCCAGGAGGCTAGCAACACATTTATTACAACAGGTGTTTCAGTCCCTTACATCACAGAGGCATAGTGGGCACGAGAGCGCCACTGCCACAAGGAACAACACAAAAGCTAAATACCAAACTACGATAGCGAAGGCTTCTAAAGCCTCATCAGAGTACCACGCCATGGAAGCTCTCTGAGGATACCCTGAATCCACATGCACAGTTGGGTGTAGGGCAGCGACCTACTCGATGTCTTCGGGAACGATGTCAGGATTCTCCTCTGAAAAACAGTTAGTTAAGCAAGAATGAGCACAAACGTACTCAACAAGTTCAACCCCACCCACGGAGGGGCTTATAAGCAGATCATGCACATGGTATATCAAGGATCAGGTTAAGGTTTATTTGCAAGCACATTTACTCATGCAGGGGTTCAATTTCGAAAAGGTTTTCGCAAACAATTTTTATGACCCAAGTAACTCAGTTGTTTTTGAGAGAACCAATTAGGGACTACCGGACTCCCCGTCCGCAGTAGCCCAGCCACACAGCCACACACTTTTCTAGAAAACAACTCACGCCATGAAAACCTCCCAAACCCAAACACTAGTTTTGTGACACGACTATTCGAATAGGTTTTACACTCTGCAGAGGTTGTACATCTTTACCCGCTAGTAGGGTACCGCCATACGAACACCTCAGTGTCGGCGCGGATCCTATCAAAGCCATTGCCCACCTTAGCTAACCCTACGAGCCACCACGGAAGCAACCAATGGGTTATCTCTCTTAACCAGGGCGTACCTCACACAGATCGTACCCCTACTCCTTGGTCTCCCGCTGCTCACCCGCACACGAGATGGCAAGTAGATTAACTAGTGGGATTTATGCTAAACCGTTGCCACATACAACGGTTGAGTGGTAGTACGATAATTGGGGCCAGGTGAGTTGTCATGCAACCCAGTCCTTAACGACAAGATGGACATCTCCAAATATGCTCAACCACACAGGTTCGAGCTCACCCATACTCCTGACACACACGTCCAACCCGTCTACCCAGTTCTTTACTCATTTTCCAAACATATCCAACTTCCACTTTTAAATCACTCACACCTTATTAAATCACTCACACCAGGTTTTTGCAGTAAAACAATATGCAATTTATAAAATGGGTATAGGGTTATGTTTATAAAACTAGGACCAAAGCATGAATGAAAGAATGAGATTGAACTTGCCGTCTTCAAAGTCCTCGGGGAGTTCCTGCTCGGGGTTCAGGATCTTGGGCTCCTGCTCGCAGTACTCGGCTCCAAGCTCCGGCTCGTGGTACCCTCATTCGTTCACTGCGTTGGCTATAGTGTACACAAGCAAGCATGCAATCAATACAAGCACACACAGTTTTACCGGCTGAGCTCGAGGAAAAGTAAATAGATAAAATCGAGGAATAAATGTTAAGTAGGGGTTTGGAAGATGGATTGGTAGAGGTATACCCAGGATGGGTGTGATGAATTCTGGGCAGGATTTGAATTAAAATCGCGCATGAAATGATGGGTTAAAGGGAGTAGTTAGGGCCAATCAAGAAAGTAAGGACTTATTGGTAATTTCTGCTAATGGAAAAGGGCATGATTATAATAGTGTAAACTTGGTAAGGGCCTGGTTGTAAATTGCTTAAGGATGAACAAGATTTAGTTCATAATTAACTATTAACCTAGGGGCTGTTTTGGAGTAAGAGGGAGAGAGAGTGAATAGAGTTAGAGAGGGGCTCAGAATAAAAAGAAAGTCTAGGGGGCTTTGGGCAAAAGCGCCCTTCTTCTCTCCCCCCCGATCTAGAACAGGGGAGGGAGGTAGGGGCGGCCTCGGTCGACGGCGGGCGGTGGCGCACAGGGGTCGGCGACGGCTGGGGGTAGAGGGGAAACGGAGAGGGCGACAAGGGGGATCGATTCCCCTACCCACCTTGGGCTGTGATGGCATGTAGAAGAGGATCGGCGGTGGCGGCGGAGAGGGGTGGTGCCGGCTATGGGCGGCGGCACTAGGAAGGCTTTGGAGGAGAGTGAGATGGCTGTGGCGATGCATGGTGCAACGAGGAGTGGCGCGGGCTATTTATCGCCGGAGTAAGGCGGCTCGGGGGAGATATTTCCAGCGGGTGGGGGGGCTCGCCGGCGAAGGCGGTGTTCCGGCGGGGCCGTGGTGGCCGGCCGGAATCCCGGTCGCCGGGCGACGGGATGGCTCGGGCGGTGGCCAATTAGGGCGGTGCGGTCGTCGGGTGGGAGCCGTCGGGTCGGCGCGGGATGGCCGGCGGCGACGGCGTCGTGGTGTGACGGCTCGGGCAGACGGAGAAATGGCGACCCGCCAGGGTGTGGTCACGTCACGGGGTCGGGATGGCGTGCTGAGGAGGAGAGGGGGCCGGCGCGGTCGGGGAGCCAGGCGCGCGGGCCAGAGGAGGAAGAGAGGACAAGGAAGGAAGAAAGAAGGAAGGAAAGGAAAGAGGTAAAAGAAGGAAAGAAAAAGGAGAAAGGAAGAGAAAGGAAAAAAGAAGAGAAAAGAAAAAGGAAAAAGAAAATAAGAGAAGAGAAAAAAGGAAAATAGGGGAAAACGGGAAAAGAATGAAAAGAAAAAGAAAAAGGGTTTAGAATATTAGGATGAATCCTAGGAAAATAAGGAGGGAGGGGAAAAAGGGATTTTGCGGGGTTCTCCGGTTTCGGGCATCAACGTGATTTTTCGGACGACGGTGATGGCGAGGCGGAACGGCTGGCGGGACTGTGGCAAGTCCGGGATTCTCGGCAAGATGGTCGACAGTGGCGCTAGGGCGGTGCCGGCGGGATTCGCGCCATGCGCGCCGAGGGAAGGAGGGAGGGAAAAGATGACCGGGGTTTCAGGGAGGTAATTGAGCTCAACGGGAAAGTTTTGAAAACACACATTATTTAGTAGGTGATTTATTAGGAGCTAAAAACGCGGGCGTTACAAACCTACCCCACTTAAAATGAATCTCGTCCGCGAGATTCGGCTAGTTTCCGAACAGGTGGGGAAATTCTTTCCTCAATGCGTCCTCTCGTTCCCACGTGGCATCTTCTTCCCCGTGTCTGCTCCATTGGACTCTGCACACTCGCACTTCCTGGTACCTAAGATCTGGCTGTAGATCAATTGTTTCTGCCGGCACTCGCTTCTCTTTGAGTACTGTCATAAGTCTTCGTAACTGGGAGACATGAAACACTGGATGGATGTCTGACATCTCCTCTGGTAGTTCCAACCGGTACGCTATTGCTCCAACCCTATTCAGCACCTTGTACGATCCAATGTGCCAAGGGGCCAGCTTCCCGTGCACTTGAAATCTTCGAGTTCCTCGGATAGGTGAAACCTTGAGGTAAGAAAAATCTCCAGGATTGAAGCTTACTTCTCGCCTCTTCTTGTCTGCATAGCTCTTTTGTCGGGATTGGGCAGCCTTCAACTTTTCTCGGATTTCGGCTACTCGCTCCTCGGCTTCCTTCATAAGTGCTGGCCCAATCAGGGCATGTTCTCCTACTTCTAACCAGATCAATGGTGTCCTATATTTCCTCCCATATAAGGCTCCAAACGGTGACATCCCTAGGCTTGCCTGATAGCCATTGTTGTAGGAGAACTCTGCATACAGCAGACTTTGTTCCCAGTCTTTGCCATAGGTGAGGACACATGCTCTCAACATGTCTTCCATAATTTGGTTCACCCTCTCGGTCTGTCCATCTGTCTGCGGGTGATACACCGAACTGAAATCCAGCTTGGTACCAATGGCCTTATGCAAACTTTTCCAAAACCTCGAGGTAAACTGGGTCCCTCTATCTCAGACTATCCTGCTAGGTACTCCATGCAACTTCACTATGTTTTCTATGTACAGCTTTGCCAACTTCTACCAAGCATAAGTGGTAAGTCCGAGTAAAAAGTGAGCGACCTTAGTGAGTCGGTCCACTATTACCATATGGAATCATGTCCCTTCTAAGTCTTCGGCAAACCCACTACAAAGTCCATGCCTAATTCATCCCATTTCCACACCAGAATGTGTAAAGGCTGCAACAGTCCTGCGGGTTTCTGGTGTTCAACTTTAATCCTCTGACAAGTATCACAGTGAGCGACGAACCGGGCAATGTCTGCTTTCATTCCATACCACCAATATTTCTGCTTTAAATCCATATACATCTTAGTTGATCCCGGGTGGATGGAATATGCCGAGTTGTGTGCCTCATCCATGGTGGTCTGTCGGAAATCTCCGTCTTCAGGCACACATATCCTATTCTTATACCACAGTGTGCCATGATCATCCACTCTAAAGTCTGGGGCCTTATTCTCTCCTGTGTGCTTGCGGATTTTCATCAGATTCTCATTGGCCTCTTTGGCCTTCTTGATCTTTTCCTTCAAGGTAGGTCGAACACTTAGTTGGCAGACGTAGCCTTGGGGAACAATGTGCACGTTGAGTCATGCCATTTTCTCTTGCAACTGGGCACTCTTAGGCGTTGCCTTTTCGTAGGATTTTCTTCTTAAGGCATCCGCCACCACATTGGCTTTTCCTGGGTGGTAGTGGATTTTTAGGTTATAATCTTTAACTAATTCTAGCCACCTTCTTTGCCTTAGGTTCAGGTCAGGCTCGGTGAAAATGTACTTTAAGCTCTTGTGGTCTGTATAGATTTCGCACTTATTCCCAATCAGGTAATGTCTCCAAATTTTGAGGGCATGCACTACGGATGCGAACTCCAAGTCATGGGTAGGATAATTCTGCTCGTGGGGCTTATGTTGGCGGCAAGCATACACCAATACTTTTCCATCTTGCATAAGGACACATCCTAACCCTTGTCGGGAGGCGTTGCAATAGACGACAAAATCTCGTTGAATGTCTGGCAAGGTCAGCATTGGGGCTGTTGTCAATCTTCTTTTCAACTCCCGAAAGCTTTTCTTACAAGACTCAGTCCAGCTGAACTTCTTCTCCTTCTTGAGCAACTCCGTCATGGGTTGGGCAATCATAGAAAATCCTTCAATAAACCTCCGGTATTATCCTGCTAAACCAAGAAAGCTTCTAATCTTGCTCACATTGCTTGGTTGTTGCCAGTTGGAGACTGTTTCGACTTTCCCGAGGTCTACTGCTACTCCTTCTACTGTCAGAATAAGCCCAAGGAAGGATATTTTCTCTAGCCAGAATTCACACTTGCTAAACTTAGCGTACAGCTTGTGTGCCCTTAGTTTCCCCAGTACCACCCGAAGATGCTGCTCATGTTCCTCCACACTCTTGGAGTAAACAAGTATGTCGTCAATGAAAACTACGACAAACTTGTCCAGCTCTTCCATAAAAACCTTATTCATGAGGTTCATAAGATACGCTTGTGCGTTGGTGAGTCCAAAGGACATCACTATGAACTCATACTGCCCGTAACGTGTGACAAAGGCGGTCTTTGGGATGTCGCTTTCCCTAATCTTGAGTTGGTGGTATCCTGAACTTAAATCCACCTTCGAAAAATACTTGGCTCCTTTCAGTTGGTCAAATAAATCATCTATCCTGGGGAGAGGATACTTGTTCTTGATAGTAACTTCGTTCAGTGAGCGATAGTCCACGCACATCCTCAGGCTTTTATCCTTCTTTTCGACAAAGAGCACTGGGGCTCCTCATGGTGATGAGCTTGCTCTGATAAATCCACTTCGCTGAAGTTCTCTTAGCTGCTTCTTTAGCTCTGCCAGCTCAGGAGCTGCCATCCTATAGGGTTTCTTAGCTATGGTAGAGGTTCCGGGGATAAGGTCAATGACAAACTCTATATCCCTATCAGGTGGCATTCCGGGGAGTTCTTCGGGGAACACATCTGGATACTCCCGCACTACTGGGACATCCTCTATGGATTTGGCTTCAATGCTAAAAACCATTATGTCTGGTCTGTGTCCTCGGGTGTGGCAGGTCACTTGTATTCCGTCTGGGTTGGTTAGGTGTACTACCTTATCGGCACAACTTATGAGACCATGGTGTTGGCTTAACCAATCCATCCCAAGGATCACATCTATTCCCTTGGACTTCCGTACTACTAGGTTTGCTAGGAACACTACCCCACTTAAAATGATCCTTACCCAGGAGCAACCCAGTTGACACTTGATGTCACCTCCGGGCATTCAGGTTAACAGGGGTGCTTTTAGTAGTGTTGTAGGTATGTTATGTTTTTCCACAAAACTTGAGGATATGAACGAATGTGATGCTCCTGAATCAAATAATATGGTTGCCAAGACTGAGCTGACCAGGAACTCACCAAGCACTACGCCTTATGCTTCTTGAGCCACCTGTGCGTTGATGTGGTTGATGCGGGCTCGTCCATAGGACTGCTGGGGCGACCTTATTTGCTGGTTGTTGTTGTTGTTGCCAAAGTTGTTGTTGCTGCGAACTGGCACGCGGTTGGCTCCAAATACGAGCGGTCTTAGCCCATTCACTGAGTTGGAGAAGGCTGAGGCTGTTGGCTTGTTGGCATATGGACAGTTGGCAATGAAGTGTCCAGTCTCACAGCAGTTGAAACACACCTTGGAGTTGTTGTTGTTGTTGGCAGTGACCTGGCTAGTGTTGCTCTGTGGGGGCTTCATGGCATCCTAGTTGTTGTATGGTTTGAACTGGGTTCTGGGGCCTTGCGAGCCCGTGGCTTGGGACTAGGTTCTGTACTGCATGGGGGCTTGGAACCTGGACATGGGGTGACCGAAGCTTCTCTGCCTCTGGGAATGTTCTTGCTGTTGAGCCTTGTGCTCCATGAACTTGTGCTTGCTTTCTTTCTTCACTTTTGCCTTGCCTCTCTCGGTGAAGATGGTCGTGTTCATAAGGGTGTTGAAATCCCGGTAGATCTGAGGGGTAAGCAGAGTCCACAGCTCCAGAGTCAAGTCCTTCTTGAACATCTCCTGCTTCTTGGAGTCCTTATCCACTTCCTGAGAGGCGTAACGAGCAAACTCTATGAACTGATAAGTGTATTCTTCCACTGACTTGTTGCCCTGGCGGAGTTCACAGAACTCGTCTGACTTGCGCTTCAGTGTGGCTTTTGGGATGTGGTGGTGATGAAACTCTATCACAAACTCATCCCAAGTGATGGCGAAGGGATCCTTGGCTGCTACACAGTAGTTTTCCCACTAGGCTAAGGCTGTTCCGGTGAGCTGGTGAGTAGCCAGGAGAACCTTGTCTCGATCTTAACAGTTGAAGGGCTCCAGTTCCCATAGGATGGCTCTCAGCTAGTCATCAGCATCCAAGGGATTCACGGATCCGCCAAAAGTGGGTGTCTTTGTCCTGAGAAATTCTATCAGCTTCTCATTCATGCCCAGAACACGGGGCCTTGGACGGTGGATGGCATTGAATATGGCTTCCATCAGTAGAGTCTGGTTGGCCAATACTTGCGCTAGGTCTACGGGAGGGGGTGGCGGTGGTAGGACAACGTTTTCTCCTCCATCCTCGCCTTGATTCACTTCTTGGTCGTTGAGGCGCGCCCTTCGATCGGCTTGAGATCCTTTCGCGTCCATACGACCAGAGCCTTGGTGGGTCCTAACAGGGCGCCTGGAAACCATCTGTAAAGGAGAGGGTTTCTAAGAGATCTAGGTTTTATGTGATGTTTAAGTTGATTAAGACGGATTTCTTTTTGAAAAGGCAGGGTCTCCTCCTGCCGGCAAGCACACAACAAGCACATAGCAAACAAACAAGCACAAACAAATTTTTATTGCAAACAAGTGAGGAGGATACATCCCGAACTACTCGACTGGTACAATGCGGACACACTACATGACTCGGTACTACGTCAAAAGCTATGGGTGCGACTCTAAGCTCGGAACAACGTGGCTTCATTCCCTAGGTCAAGGCAACTGAGGCATGCTACTTTCGAGGCGAGCCATCGGGATGAGCAGCTCATCGTCATCCTCGCCCTCAGGGTTTCCATTGTCTTGGGGCTGTGTTGCAGCTTCTACGGTTGTCGTTGGTTGTTCGGTGACTACTGGTGGTGTTGTCGGGGTTTCAATAGTTTCTCCCCACCCTACAAAGGGTGTCCCAAGCAGGACTTGTGCTTCTCCAATGGACGGAACAGGTGTTCCACTGTTAGTCCATTCCTACATGCGCTGATCTTGGATCTGCCTAAGGCTTTCATGGGCAACAACTTCACTGCTTATGGCAGCTGCGGTCCTTACTTCATCTTGAGCCACTCAGACTTGGTGCATCCTTACTATGACTTCTGCTTGCTCAGCCTGACTGATTTGCTCCCTCAAGAGTTTGGCCTGGTCATCAAAGAGTTTGTCCAGGGAGATGAGGTAGTCAACTATATGGCACAAAAGGTCTTCTTGGTGGCGGCGCCGTTCCAGGTATCTCATGCGGACTTGTCAGACTGAGGTTCTGATGGCGGGGGGGGGGGGGGGAATAACTCATTGGAGTGGGGACGAGGTATTCCTCATAGATTTGACACAGGTAGCAGAGGGTCTTTCTAAGGGCCAAGGGGTAGGTGTCTCGGTGTCGAAACCCTGTGGCGGTCACCCGCCATGGCCCGACGTTGGGGTAGCGGTTGCTTCTGGCGATGGAGAGGACCACTCTACAACGAAGAGTGCTGAGTTGCTTGTACTCTCTACTGTAGTACCTAGGGTGCTCAGCGATACCGAGGCACTCCAGGGAGTTTATAAGGAGGCGAGCAAAACCAGGCTCCTCCTGGCACACGCCTTGGGTCCATCCATCTTCCGCCATCTGAAAACAAGGGTATAGTTGAACAAGTTTTGGTGGGTACAAAAGATAGATAGTTTTATTTAGCAACAGGGTTGGGGTACACTCCTCAGGGTACACTTATTATTACTAGGACAATATCTCTATCCTAGGCACTCCAGTCTATCCTCATGGGGACTCTTCCTCCGTCTGAATGCGACGCTTCTTTGGTGGGAGGTCTTGCTCTAGTATCACGTCCTCGGTCTGGGTTCCCTTATCCCAGTGAGTTTCTTCGGGTTAATCTTCCATCAAACCAGCTTCTTCTCTTCTTCTACGTTCCTTGTTGAGCTCATCCCATAAGTTCCTGTGGAATATTTCAGAGTGTTCCCTTTCCATAGCATAATCTCGCTTTAGGTTAGCTCGGGCGACTTCCGCCATTGTTGTCTTCACCCTTTCCAGTTCTATCTTTTGTTCTGCTCTTTCTGCCTTGTCGATTTGGTGCTTCAGATGTTCGGCTTGTTCACGGTAGAGGTGGTCTAGGCCATTGAGGTAGATGGACAGGTGGGAAACTGCATCTTCTATGTCCTCTTCTTCTCTTTCCAGTCCCCTCATGCAGTCAATCCATGAGCGTCCTCTACCTCTTGAGGGTGCGAAAAATCCCATTGGGGTCCGCCTGAGCTGTTGCCTATAAACCACTCGTAGACGTCGCAGCCTTCGGGTAGGTGTCTTGAAAACGAAACCCAGTGGTGGAGATGAACCAGGGTTCTATGTCGGGGTAGAGTGTGCTTGTACCCACGAAGATTAGCACTTTACACCGAATGGTGCCATAGCGCTTGTATTCCTGATAGACGAACTCAGGTGTGTGTTAACACCAAAATTTGGTAAGGAGTCTGACTTGTGGTTCCGGCTCGATGAGGAGTCCGTCTGTTGGAAGGAAGGATCTTTTCAGAGATATTCGGCAAAGAGATCTGCGGTCGGCTATCTGCTCCGGTTCGGCAAAGGAACAGTAGAGCTGATTTTGCGGGATTGGGCGGTGACGTGGCTCAATCAGGAAGAACGAATGGATGGATAGGCGATCAAGCTTAGAGATAAGTTAGGCAACGAATCCATTCGAAGTTGTACTTGACAGGGTATAAATATGAGCCCTGAATGTATGTAACAAACACAATCATTCTTCAATGCACACCGGCCTTACGCCAAACCCTAGAGTCCTTTTGTCGTGTCGTCAAGTTCTTCGAGAGGGTTCATCGATCCGTCGACCTCCGTGAGTACCGGCAACCTTGTATCATGTCTAGTATCATGCTGTGGATTTAGATCTGATGCAAGTAGTCTTGTTACCATGCTTCGTGTCATGCGGTAGATTCAAGCTTGGTTCAAGAGGGTTTCTTGTTAGGTCATGAGCCATGCGGTAGGCTAAGATCTAGCTTGAAGCTAGTTATCGGCTCCATTGGATTTTGGCAAGATTCAATAGATTCATTAAGTTACCCCGTGTTGCTATGAGTTTTTACTTTATGTTTAGATTCATGTAACACACTTTTGCCCAATCTAGATAGATTTGGATCGACTTTACCCTTTTGTGATCCTTGTACGTGTCGAGTTCGTGTTTTAGCACGTGGATCTTGTGCTTTCCGATAGCCGAAACTGGATCGATCTAGGTTGTTACGTGTTGCGGGTTCAAGCTTGCCAATGTTGGTATAAATCTTGAAAGAGCTGGGTATCATGCGGTAGATGCAGGTTTTTGGGTTGCTTTGGAGCTAGTCATCCGGTGGATTAGATCTCAAATCAATCTGATAGATTTATTCACTTGGTAATTTTTGTTCCTTCTTCATGGACCCCGAATCGGCTGTTCAGCCGTATTCGGTTATGTTTCTTCACGAGTAGAACACGTGCGCTATTCATGCTTTAAAATAATGTATGCTTTTAGCTTTCCATATTTAGATTGTATCATGCGGTGGATAGATCTTTTGTGTAAAGTGGTACAATTTTTCATGCAAGTTGTATCATGCGGTGGATAGATTTGCGTGACATCGTACCCGACGGGTTTTAAAGTGCCTAGATATGCGGTAGACTAGTGCTTTGGATCTATGCATACTTGTTTATTACATGTTTATGTTCGTGCTTTACTTTATTCATTTATTTAATGTTAATTGTCGTGGGGATCGGTCATGGCCTCGTGCATGTGCATCTTTGTTCAAACAAAGACCGATCGCTGTCATGCTTACGTCATCCATTCGGCAATGTTACTTTTCCTTTTATAAGTTCCCGATTGGTTTCAATCTATTGGCAGATAGCTCTTTATAGCTATGTGTCATCCCATCTGGCTTCTTAGCCGTAAATATGGAACTGTCTGGTACCACCCGGCAAGTTCCAAGTTTTGGTATCTAACTATTTTATCTTTTGTTAATTTTCAGGAAAAATTGACTGGCACGTCTCGTGACTCTTTGCGTGTGTGAAGCCAGCTTGTTCGGCTTGCTGTGTGTTTGGCGCTAGGTGCACGTTTTGCGTCAACACACTTTTTGGCACGCCCAGTGGGACCACAGCCGAATAGATCAGGATGCCTGACATCACAGATATCATGGACGTCAACATTGAGGACCTCTCTCCCGAGCAGCGGCAGCAACTCCAGGACGCCATGGACCAGTTCCAGCAAAAATGTCTGCTGTCCTTCAAGAAAAATAGAAGTGGCGTCCCGTACTTGAAGAACGAGATGCCCAGGGTGTTGCTGCCAGAGGAGAGCGATGCCACGGCTCAGCAGGAGAAAGAGGAGTGCATGCGAGTATTCCGGGAATCTGCAGACTACATGTTGAGCAAGCACCACAAAGCTTTCCTCGGTGCGCTCCAGCAAATGATGGTGGCCGTCTTTGGCCCAGGCATGGAACAAGCGTTCAGCAAGGCACCCGTCCAAGGGGGCACCGTGGAGCTGGGCGAGTCAAGCTCTCAACCACCAATACGGAGCCAGCCACTTCAACCTCCTCCTCAGAGCTCTGGAAGTCAAGCGTTCCAGCCTCCTCCGCAGGGTCTTTGGGGGTCGGCCCGGTTCGGCCCCCCACTACAGGCCTCAGGAGGGCAGCCAATCCAGCCACAACCGCAGGGCAGCACGGGTCAACCCGTGCAACAGCCGAATCCGTACCAGCCTACGTACGGAGAACTAGCGTTCGGCTCGCCTGGAGCCCCGCTTGCCTCCGGCCACAGGATTGCTCAGGCGAACAACTGGCTGCAGAGGAACTTATACGGCGGAGGCTACCATGAGGTGGGAAACTATGGGGGATTTGACGCCTTCCCGCATCCAGGCTACGCGCCAGCTGCAGGCGCGCAAGAGGACGACGCCCTGGCACGGAAGATGGCCGAGTTGATGCAAAATCAGTTCGGCCTCAAGCCAAAAATGCAGGGACCTGCCTACAAGCCGCCGTTCCCAGAGTGGTACTACAACGTGCTCCTTCCGCCAAGGGTGAAGCCGCCGACGGAGTTCACGAAATTTTCAGGGCAGGACGACACGAGCACAGTGGAGCACATCGCTCATTACCTCATGCAGCTCGGGGAATGCTCAGCTGAGGAAACATTCAGGGTCCGCTACTTCCCCGCATCACTGACAGGTCCAGCATTCCAGTGGTTTTCGTCCCTACCCCCTGAGTCAGTTTGCAGATGGAAGGACTTGGAGCGGAAGTTCCACGCCCACTATTTCAGTGGCAGCTTGGAGAAGAAGCTGATCGACCTTGCCACCTTGAAGCAGAGGCACAGCGAGACGCCGCTAGAATTTCTCAGGAGATTCAGGGAGGTTAAAGGCATGTGCTTCTCGCTCAACTTGCCAGACGACCGAGTGGGCGATATGGCCGTCGCCAGGATGCTGCCGGCCGTACGTGAGAAACTGTTCGGGATGGAGTTCGAAAACCTGGGCCAGCTGTCACAGAAGCTATCATTGATGAGCAACCAGGCGTATGGCTTCAAGAAGGACGCTAGGTTTGGCAAGCAGCATGATGTTGCGGATATCTACAACCAGTTCTTAGACAAGGCTGATCTGATCGAGGATTCTGATGATGAACTGGATGTGGCCGCAGCCGAGATTATGTGGGGGAAGGAGCCTTTAACGATGAATCAGCGCTGGGTCAAGCAGACCAAGGGCACCTACGATTTCGATATCACGAAAGCTGACAAACTGTTTGAGCTCCTAGTAAAGGAAGGCCGAATCAAGCTGCCTGAAGGGCATTCCATGCTTCGGCCCGATGGAGTCAAGGGGAAACATTACTGTGGCTTCCACGACAGGGATTCGCACTCCATCAACGATTGCAGGGTCTTCAGAATGAGGATCCAAAAAGCCATCCAGGAGGGGCACCTTAAGTTCGACAACAAGATGAAGCTGGATGGCCACCCCTTCCCTCAGAACATGGTGGGCTTCTCTGTCAACATGGTGACGGCCGAGGAGAAGGGAAAGGTCAAAGTCTTGACCTCGGCCCGGGGCTAGACGAGGATGGAGCGGTGGACCCAGAGCGCCAAGTAACTCTGGAAAAGGTGCATGGTGAAGCCCCCCGCATTCTCAAGAGTCACATCGAAATCGGGGAGTCATCCAGAGCCAAGCCCAGGGTGACCACGCGCATCCTCCTCAACAAGTGGCAGCGCCAGATGGAGAAAGAGCACTACTAGAAGCGACGGTACGAGGAGGAGAAGCGCAGAGCCGAAGAAGAAGCACACAGAAGGGACCAGGAGCAATACACGCGCGAGCAGGAGCGCGCGCACTGGGGATGTGCATTCTTCAGGCATTGTTGGAACGAGGGTCTGAAGCTGCCCACGCTGAGGAACTGTCCTGAATGCAGTGACAGATATTTTGAGTACAGGCAGGAGACTGCCAATCGCCGATCCGTCCATGAGAGAATTGGAAGGATCCACCCTAACGAGGATCGGCGCCAAAAAATTGAAGTCATCGATCACCCCAGGAAGCGACAAGCTGATCTAAGGTGGGCTGATCAAGAGGAGGATGAGGATGACTACATCTGGCAGAAGGGGCAATGGTGCCCGCCTGGCCTACGCAAAAGTCAGAAGAGACGGGTTCAACGCTTGAGGAACCGTGAACTGAGGCAGGCCGGGATCCAAACAAAGCAGGTGTGGCGCCCCAGGGACCAACCGGAAGGATCAAAGCGTTCGGCTCCAACTTGCATGGTATACTTTTTGCCGAACGAATTCATGGCTCCTGCTAACCAGGTTGTGCAGGACGAGGCGTCCCTAGATGACGAGCAGGTCGAGGGGATGATGGCACAACTGGTGCTGGCCAAGCAGGCAATTTTCGACAAACCGGCCAAGAATCGACATATGAGGCCGCTGTACTTGAGAGGATACGTCAATGGCAAGCCATTGACCAAGATGTTTGTCGACGGTGGGGCGGCAGTCAACGTAATGCCGTACACCACCTTCAGGAAACTTGGCATGGGCCCGAGCGATCTGACGCCTACCAGCATAATACTGAATGATTTCGCTGGGAATCCTTCAGATACCAAGGGATGCGCTCATGTAGATTTGATGATTGGGTCCAAGACGCTGCTCACTACCTTCTTTGTCATCGAAGGTAAAGGAGCCTACAGCCTGCTGCTTAGGCGGGACTGGATTCATGCCAACTGTTGTGTCCCATCCACCATGCATCAGCAGCTTATCCAGTGGGTGGACGATGAGATTGAGGTCGTTCAAGCAGACGACTCCGTGAGCGTGGCGAACATGGAACCAGCCTTCTGGGAATACCAAGGAATTGATTGTTTCTCAGGGAAAGACTGGAAAGAAGGTCCTGTTGAGCCTGTCAGCAGTGATCAACAGCCGATTCAAGAAGTCGGCTCTTATAGTAATGTTTAATGGAGAACCCCGTAGATGGCACTGATGGCAAGTTGGGGCGAGGATTTATGTCGGCTGATAAATTAGAAGAGGTTGACATTGGAAACGGTGATAAGCCAAGGCCGACGTTCATCAGCGCAAACTTGCAGCCAGACTTCAGGGAGGAGTTAATCAAGCTGCTTAAGGAATACAAAGATTGCTTCGCCTGGGATTATTCGGAGATGCCTGGATTGGATCGTTCTATCGTCGAGCATCGGTTGCCAATCAAATCTGGTTTCAAACTGTACAAGCAACCACCCCGGAAGATCTACAAGGATGAAGTATTGGCCGATGTGAAGAAAGAAGTTGAAAGATTACTTGATGCAAACTTCGTTCGGCCATGCAGATATGCGGAGTGGATTTCTAACATTGTCCCTATGTACAAGAAGAATGGAAAGATGAGGGTCTGCATAGATTTCAGGGATCTGAACAGAGCTACTCTGATGGATGGTTACCCCATGCCTATTGCCGATTTGTTGATTGACGCCGCAGCTGGACACAAAGTCATCAGTTTCATGGACGGCAATGCGGGTTACAACCAAATCTTCATGGCAATAGAGGACATATCAAAGACGGCCTTTAGATGCCCTGGTCATATAGGCCTGTTTGAATGGAGTGTCATGACATTTGGGTTAAAAAATGCCGGTGCAACTTATCAGCGAGCCATGAATTACATTTTTCATGAGTTGATCGGAAAAATTGTGGAAATCTACATTGATGATGTGGTAATCAAGTCCCTAAGTCATGACACGCATTTGGAAGATGTAAAGAGGACCTTAGAGTGCACCCGGAAACCTGGTTTAGAGATGAACCCAAACAAGTGCACTTTTGGGGTATCAGCTGGAGAATTCTTGGGGTTTTTGGTCCACAAAGGGGGAATTGAAGTTGGCAAGAAGAGCATGAAGGCCATTGATGAAGTTGTTCCTCCAACCAATCTCAAGGAGTTGCAATCACTGCTCGGCAAAATTAATTTCGTGAGAAGATTCATTTCAAATTTGTCACAGAAGGTTTTGCCATTCTCTCCATTGCTGAAGCTAAAGAAAGATCAGAAGTTTACTTGGGGCGACGAACAACAAAAGGCTTTCGATGAGATCAAGCAGTATATGAAGGAGCCACCGGTCTTTGGTCCCTCCTCAGCTGGATAAGCCTTTCAAGTTGTACGTGGCGGCCGATACCCAAACCATTGGATCGGCCCTTATTCAAGAATTTGAAGGAAAGGAGCGGGTAGTAGCATATCTTAGCCGAAAACTACTTGATCCCGAGACTAGGTATTTGGCTACGGAGAAGCTGTGCTTGTGCGTGTACTACTCGTGTACAAAGTTTCGGCACTACTTGTTAAATGCCGAATGCACTGTGTATTCCAAGTTCGATGTAATAAAACATATGTTATCTATGCCAATTTTGAACGGTAGGATTGGCAAATGGATCTTGGCCTTATCGGAGTTCGAGTTAAAGTTCGAATCGGCAAAAGCTATCAAGGGATAGATCATTGCCGATTTTATAGCTGAACATCGCGATCCGTCAATTGACTTGCTTGAAATTACCCCTTGGGCTTTATTTTTTGATGGATCATCATGTGGTAAAGGTGGGGGAGTAGGGATCCTACTGATTTCGCCTAGAGGTGAGATGTTTGAATATGCCATCCCTATACAGCCCACTGTCACAAATAACCGAGTCGAATACGAAGCATTGCTTCGAGGGCTTCAATATTTGAGAGAAGCTGGGGCCGTTTCAGTTGAAGTTTATGGAGATTCAGAGCTGGTGATCAAGCAATTGAACGGCCAATACGAGTGCAAAAGTGAAGCGCTGAGGAGTTACTACGAAGAATGCAGGGAAATCTTGAAGAGCTTCCCGTTGGTAACTCTACAGCATATTCCTAGGGAGCATAACGAAGAAGCAAACAGGCTGGCTCAAAGTGCCTCTGGTTACAAAGAGAGTTAAGAAGCGTTTCTTTGCGAGAGGTGTGCACTTTGGGGACGGATCTTGCAGAAAATGATTGGAGAAAAGAGATCGTTGATTACTTGAGGGATCCATCCCGAAAGGTCTCTAGGAAGCTCAGGTACAAGGCCATAAAATTCGTTCTTCTGGATGATAATTTGTTCTATAAATCATTAGATGGGGTATTATTACGATGCCTGGGTCCAGAAGAAGCCAAGAACATGATGTGCGAAGTGCACGATGGGATATGTGGAGCACACCAATCGGCCTACCGTATGAAATGGGTTATTAAACAAGCTGGGTGCTTTTGTCCGACGATATTAGAGGATTGCTTTGAGTATTACAAGGGATGTCAGGATTGCCAGAGGTTTGGAAATATTCAAAGGGTCCCCGCATCAGCATTGAATCCCATCATCAAGCCATGGCCATTCAGGGGCTGGGGTATAGACTTGATTGGCCAAATTAATCCGCCATCTAGTAAGGGGCATAAGTTTGTGCTTTTGGCTACAGATTATTTTACTAAATGGGTTGAGGCGATCCCACTGAAGAAGGTGACATCAGAAAACATGGTTGAATTTGTCAAGGAGCACATCATCTATCGGTTTGGAATCCCTCAAACAATCACTACGGATCAAGGGGCACAATTCGTGTCACTGGAGTTCAGAGAGTTTGCCGAAAGCATGGGAATCAAATTGTTCAACTCTTCTCCCTATTATGCCCAAGCTAATGGTCAAGCAGAGGCTTCTAATAAGATCATGATCAAGCTGATACAAAAGAAGATCGACCAGAAGCCAAAGAGGTGGCATTCGGTACTCAGTGAGGCACTGTGGGCTTACCGAATGGCCCCCCATGGAGCTACAAAGACCTCTCCTTATGAATTGGTTTATGGACACCACGCGGTTCTACCTTGGGAGGTGCAATCAGATTCAAGGAGGGTTGTGTTACAGAAAGATTTGAGCTCCAAGGATTACAGTGGTCTAATGATGGATGAGCTAGAGGATTTACACATGATCTGTCTTAGGGCCCTGGAAAACATTGAGAAGAACAAACTGCAGGTTGCCAAGTACTACAACAAGAAAGTAAAAGTAAGGCAATTTGCAGAAGGCGATTTGGTTTGGAAAGCGCTATTGCCGATTGGAACTAAATACAGTGAATTCGGCAAATGGTCCCCTAACTGGGAAGGACCTTTTCGCGTGGTCAGATGCGTCCCTGGTAATGCATATATATTGAAAACTTTGCTAGGGGAAGAATTTTCCGCTGCAATAAATGGAAGATATCTGAAGAAATATTATCCTAGCATTGAGATCGATCGATGATTACACACATCTGACACAGAGACAGCCGGCGCTCAAGAACGAGGCCGCCTTCAGAACAAAAAATCCATAAACGGAAGAAATGGCCAGTGCCTAGATGCATTGCCCTTAGCACAAAAACTACAGTACAACTGCTCCTTGCAGGTTTACATCCAACAACCCTGGTGATCATGACCTCAAGGAGGTGGGAAGCAGAAGGCGTGGAGGAAGAAGCGAAAGTATGATTCAATCTTTTCTTTGCTTCTCGCTCCGCCGCTCCCTCTTCGGTTGTTCCCGGGACCACCGTGACAGCAACTTGGAAGGCACGAGGGTGACCATGGTTCGCGGCCTCCACCAAGCTGTCCCAGGCCGCCTTCAGGTTGTTGTACCTGTCAGAGACATCTGAAGCAGAGGGGTGGATGTTAGGGGCAAGAAATCTAGATGCAGGCACAAAGCCAAGAAAAAGTCAGAAGCATTTACCCCCTACTAGTTCCTCCAGAGCCATGCGGTGCTCGCGTTCGGCTTGGCAACGAGCGGTGATGTCGCTGAGGTTGTGCTCCAAGTGCCGAACGCGGCGTCGCAATTGATGGCTGGCCCTCTATCCAGGCGTGGCGTCCTCTGCTTCGAGGGAAGAATCGGAGGAGATGTACTCAGGCACATCTTCGGTCCCGATGATTTCTTCAGGGAGCAAATCAAGACTAAAAGAGGGAAAGAGGAGGAGGTAAAGCGCAAGATCACGAGGAAACGGGAAGTAAATCAAGGGAAAACTCACCTTCGAATCGTGTGTTTCTTTGGAGGGCTGCTCTCCTGGGGCTGCTTGCCCTTGTCCATGGCATTGGGGTCTTTTCCTCTGGAGACGGGGGAGGAGATGAGAAGTGATGGATGAGTGTGCGAGTGGATTTGCAGGGCATCTCAGCAGGCTATTTTATTGACAGAAGGGACGCATTGGGAGTGATGACCGGCCAGTACACACTGTGGGAATACCAAATGGCAGGGTTTTCTCCCGGATGCGAAGGGTTTTGCTTGAACAGTTCTTACGGACTTCCGATTCAGGAATCTTCCGTGGATTTTGCGCCAAGGGGCATCTGTTCGCGCGTATTCGGCTCAAGACAGTTCCCGGATGCTTTCAAAGAAAGACAAGATTCACGGATGCAAATGTAAAAGAAAATCATCACAGAGCAAGCACAGAATTCAAAAGTTCTTCATTTATTGCCGATATTCAAACATCCCTAATACAATCTAGTCGAAAATCCTGTTCAACACAGATTGGGGATGAGTGATTTCGGCAATGGCGTCGCCGTGGCCATCGAGGCGCTCCGGGATGAGCTCGATCTCCTCAATGTCCTCTGGCGCGCCGCCCCGAAAGCCGCGCGGCCTGGTGGAGTAGTCAACGTCCGTGTACGTCGCCATGGCAGCCAGGCCCAAGGTAGTGCCCAAGCGAACGCCATGGGTGGCCACCTCGTCGACGCGGTGCTCCACTGCGGCAAGGCGCTCCGCCGGCGTGTCGCCGCGGGCGTTCACCTTATCGGCCAGCTGCTCCACCAGCGCCTTCAGCTGGTTGAGCTCAGCATCGCGGGCTACAAGAAGCAAGAAGAAAGGAGATTAGTGTCAAAAGCCGGGTTGGATCAAAGAATTGATTTCAGAGCCGTACCGTCGATGGCTTCCAGCAGCTGTTTGCGCTGGTCCTCCCATTCCAGCACGGCTATGCCCGCCTTCTTGGAGACGTCCTCCAACTCGTGCCGGGCCGTCTCCAGCTCTTCCTTGAAGCGGAGGGCGTCGAGCTCCCCGTAGGGCACGGGGGATTGGCCGTCGGACTCCGAGGAGTCGTCCGGAAGAGGTTGATTAGCCGGTGCAGGAGACGGATTCCACTGAATCAACCTGAAAGGGAGGTGATCGTCAAGACAAGAAAAGAATCAAAGTTGAAAGCAAAGAAGAGGAATCGACGATCATTGCCTCCGGCGCGCATTGGCGCTGCTCCCCTCTGCCTCGTCGGAGGCACGGCGGCAGTTGAGGCGGCGCACCATGTTGGTTTGGGATGTGCACTGTTTGGAAAGAGGAAGGCGTTGACGCCGTTTGACCAAAAATGACAAGCTGCTATCAGAAGGTCTTCGTTCTTGGGGGGTTCGGCCAAGGATAACTCCAAACACTGAGCAATACGGAGGGTATCCCAGTTTTTGGTCAATACACTTTTGTCTATGAGAATCCTCCGGTACCAAGTTTTCCAGCCTGCGATTGGAGGCAAGGGCCAGTTCTTGAAAGCGTCTTGCCACCGAGGAGGTGGGGACAGAGCTGCTTTGAAGGGATCCTCTGAGATTCAGCCGCAATGAAATCTCGAGGATCAGGGTTCCCCACAGGACCAAGGTAATAAGATCTTGAATTGGCCTCGGTGCGAATCAGAAGCTCAGTGGAAGGCTCCTGAAGAAAAAGCGGAAAAGAAATCTTAGGTGAATTTGAAAACCTAAATGCCGAACGAACCTTACGGGGAGGAATTTACCTGAGCATCTTGGTTTTGAGCTGCCATTGGGGATTTGAGCTTGGAACGAGGAGATCTAGGGTTTGGATCTAGATGAAGCTTCCGGCGGATTGCGAAGAAAGAAGAACAGGTGTTGACAGATTTGATTTGAAAGTATTCGTGGCTGGAGTCAATTGCGGAACAAAATTACTTTTATCCCGCAATTGAAGGGGCATGTGTTAACACCAAATTTTGGTAAGGAGTCTGACTTGTGGGTCCAGCTTTATGAGGAGTCCGTCTGTTGGAAGGAAGGATCTTTTCAGAGATATTCGGCAAAGAGATCTGCGGTCGGCTATCTGCTCCGGTTCGACAAAGGAACAGTAGAGTTGATTTTGTGGGATTGGGCGGTGACGTGGCTCAATCAGGAAGAACGAATGGATGGATAGGCGATCAAGCTTAGAGATAAGTTAGGCAACGAATCCATTCGAAGTTGTACTTGACAGGGTATAAATATGAGCCCTGAATGTATGTAACAAACTCAATCATTCTTCAATACACACCGGCCTTACGCCAAACCCTAGAGTCCTTTTGTCGTGTCGTCGAGTTCTTCGAGAGGGTTCATCGATCCATCGACCTCCGTGAGTACCGGCAACCTTGTATCATGTCTAGTATCATGCGGTGGATTTAGATCTGATGCAAGTAGTCTTGTTACCATGCTTTGTGTCATGCGGTAGATTCAAGCTTGGTTCAAGAGGGTTTCTTGTTAGGTCATGAGCCATGCGGTAGGCTAAGATCTAGCTTGAAGCTAGTTATCGGCTCTATTGGATTTTGGCAAGATTCAATAGATTCATTAAGTTACTCTATGTTGCTATGAGTTTTTACTTTATGTTTAGATTCATGTAACACACTTTTGCCCAATCTAGATAGATTTGGATCGGCTTTACCCTTTTGTGATCCTTGTACGAGTCGAGTTCGTGTTTTAGCACGTGGACATTGTGCTTTCCGATAGCCGAAACCGGATCGATCTAGGTTGTTACGTGTTGCGGGTTCAAGCTTGCCAATGTTGGTAAAAATCTTGAAAGAGCTGGGTATCATGCGGTAGATGTAGGTTTTTGGGTTGCTTTGGAGCTAGTCATCCGGTGGATTAGATATCAAATGAATCTGATAGATTTATTCACTTGGTAATGTTTGTTCCTTCTTCATGGACCCCGAATCGGCTGTTCAGCCGTATTCGGTTATGTTTCTTCACGAGTACAACACGTGCGCTATTCATGCTTTAAAATAATGTATGCTTTTAGCTTTCCATATTTATATTGTATCATGCGGTGGATAGATCTATTTGTGGAAAGTGGTACGGTTTTTCATGCAAGTTGTATCATGCGGTGGATAGATTTGCGTGACATCGTACCCGACGGGTTTTAAAGTGCCTAGACATGCGGTAGACTAGTGCTTTGGATCTATGCATACTTGTTTATTACATGTTTATGTTCGTGCTTTACTTTATTCATTTATTTAATGTTATTTGTCGTGGGGATCGGTCATGGCCTCGTGCATGTGCATCTTTGTTCAAACAAAGACCGATCGCTGTCATGCTTACGTCATCCATTCGGCAATGTTACTTTTCCTTTTATAAGTTCCCGATTGGTTTCAATCTATTGGCAGATAGCTCTTTATAGCTATGTGTCATCCCATCTGGCTTCTTAGCCGTAAATATGGAACTGTCTGGTACCACCCGGCAAGTTCCAAGTTTTGGTATCTAACTATTTTATCTTTTGTTAATTTTCAGGAAAAATTGACTGGCACGTCTCGTGACTCTTTGCGCGTGTGAAGCCAGCTTGTTCGGCTTGCTGTGTGTTTGGCGCTAGGTGCACGTTTTGCGTCAACAGTGGGTACCTTACTCTGACGTGCTCCAGGATGAGTAGAAGCAAGTTAGGGACACCAGGTTCTGCGGGGCAGACTCCTCCGTTCCATCCTGGGTTAGCCATCTGGAACCAGGCAAGGATCAAGGTAAGGAATTTGTGGAAAGGTGAGTTTAGTAGAGAAAAGGTTAGAGAGGGCCAGAAAAAGGTCTCGGGTCCTAGGGGTCATGTCCTACAGCCAACCTACGGCTCTGATACCACCTGAAGCGTCCCCTCATCAGATGTGACAAAATATGACAAAAATACCAGTCCCAGGAGGCTGGCAACACATATGTTACGACAGGTAGTTTTGTCCCTTACATCACGGTGCATAGTGGGCGTGGGAGCGCCACTGCCACAAGGAACAACACAAAAGCTAAAGACCAAACTACCATAGTGAAGGCTTCTAAAGCCTAATCAGAGTACCACGCCATGGAAGCTCTTTGGGGAGACCCTAAATCCACAGGCACGGTTGGATGTAGGGCGGCGACCTACTCGATGTCTTCGGGAACGAAGTCGGGATCCTCCTCTGAAAAACAATTAGTTAAGCAAGGATGAGCACAAACGTACTCAACAAGTTCAACCCCACCCACAGAGGGGCTTATAAGCAGATCATGCACACGGTATATCAAGGATCAGGTTAAGGTTTATTTGCAAGCACATTTACTCATGCAGGGGTTCAGTTTCGAAAAGGTTTTCGCAAACAATTTTTATAACCCAAGTAACTCAGTTTTTTTGAGAAAACCAACTAGGGACTATCGGACTCCCCGTCCGCAGTAGCCCAAGCACACAGCCACACACTTTTCCAGAAAACAACTCACGCCATGAAAACCTCCCAAGCCCAAACACAAACTTTGTGACCACACCGTGACTAGTCTAATACAGTGGACACGGCTATTCGAATAGGTTGTACACTCTGCATAGGTTGTACATCTTTACCCACTAGTAGGCTACAACCACACGAACACCTCAGTGTCGGCGCGGATCCTATCAAAGCCATTACCCACCTTAGCTAACCCTATGAGCCACCACGGAAGCAACCAAGGGGTTATCTCTATTAACCAAGGTGTACCTCACACAGATCGTACCCCTACTCCTTGGTCTCCCGCTGCTCACCCGCACACGGGATGGGAAGTAGATTAACTAGTGGGATTTATGCTAAGCCGTTGCCACATACAACGGTCAAGTGGTAGTACGATAATTGGGGCCAGGTGAGATGTCACGCAACCCGGTCCTTAATGACAACATGGACATCTCCAAACATGCTCAACCACACAGGTACGAGCTCACCCATACTCCTGACACACACGTCCATCCCGTCTACCCAATTCTCTACTCATTTTCCAAACATATCCATTTCCACTTTTAAATCACTCACACCTTTTTAAAGCACTCACACATTTTTAAAGCAATCATTTAGGCCAAACAAAGGTCAATCATATCAATTATTGGTGGCTATCCTACCAGGCTTTTGCAGTAAAACAATATGCAATTTGTAAAATGGGTATAGGGTTATGTTTATAAAACTAGGACCAAAGCAAGCATCAAAGGATGAGATTGAACTTGCCGTCTTCGAAGTCCTCGGGGAGTTCCTGCTTGGGGTTCGGGATCTCGGGCTCCTGCTCGCAGTACTCGGCTCCAATCTCCGGCTTGTGGTACCCTCCTTCGTTCACTGCGTTGGCTATAGCGTACACAAGCAAGCATGCAATCAATACAAGCATACACAGTTTTACCGGCTGAGCTCGAGGAAAAGTAAGTAGATAAAATGGAGGAATAAATGTTAAGCAGGAGGTTTATATGATGGATTGGTATAGGTATACCCGGGACGGGAGTGATGAATTCTGGGCACGATTGGAATTAAAATCACGCATGAAATGATGGGCTAAAGGGAGTAGTTAGGGCTAATCAAGAAAGTAAGGACTTATTGGTAATTTCAGCTAATGGAAAAGGGCGTGATTATAACAGTGTAAACTTGGTAAGGGCCTGATTGTAAATTGCTTAAGGATGAACAGGATTTAGTTCATAATTAACTATTAACCTAGGGGCTGTTTTCGAGTAAGAGTGAGAGAGAGTGAATAGAGTTAGAGAGGTGCTCAGAATAAAACAAAAGTCTAGGGGCTTTTGGCAAAAGCGCCCTTCTGCCCCCCCCCCCCCCCCCCGAACGGGGGAGGGAGGTAGGGGCGGCCTCGGCCGACGGCGGGCGGTGGCGCCCCTGGCGTCGGCGACGGCCGGGGGTAGAGGGAAAATGGAGAGGGCGACAAGGGGGGTCGATTCCCCTACCCACCTTGGGCTGTGATGGCGTGCAGAGGCGGATCGGTGGTGGCGGCGGACAGGGGTGGTGCCGGCTTTGGGCGGTGGTGCTAGAAGGCTCGGGGAGGAGAGTGAGATGGCCCTGGTGATGCGTGGTGCAACGAGGAGCAGCGTGGGCTGTTTATAGCCAGAGTAAGGCGGTTCGGGGGAGATATTTCCAGCAGGGGGGTGGGGGGCTCACCGGCGAAGGTGGTGCTCTGGCGGGGCCATGGTGGCCGGCCGGAATCCTGGTCGCCGGGCGACGGGATGGCTCGGGCAGAGGCCAATTAGGGCGGCTGCGGTCATCGGGTGGCGGCCCCGTCGGGTCGGCGCGGGATGGCCGGCGGCGACGGCGCCGTGGTGTGACGGCTCTGGCAAACGGAGTAATGGCGACCCACCAGGGTGTGGTCACGTCACGGGGTCCGGGTTGCATGCTGAGGAGGAGAGGGGGCCGGCGCGGTCGGGGAGCCAGGCGCGCGGGCCAAAGGAGGAAGAAAGGAGAAGGAAGGAAGAAAGAAGATAGGAAAGGAAAAAGAGAAAGGATGGGAAGAAAAAGAAGAAAGGTGGAGAAAGGGAAAAGGAAAAAGAAAATAGGAGTAGAAAAAAGGAAAATAGGGGTAAAAGGCAACAGAAGGAAAAGAAAAAGAAAAAGGGTTTAGAAAATTAGGATAAATCCTAGGAAAATTAGGAGGGAGAGGAAAAAGGGATTTTGTGGGGTTCTCCGGTTTCGGGCATCAGCGTGATTTTTGGGACGACGGTGATGGCGAGGCGGACCGGCTGGCGGGACTATGGCAAGTCCGGGATTCCCGGCAAGGTGGCCGACAGCGGCGCTAGGGCGGTGCCGGCGGGATTCGCGGCACGCGCGCCGAGGGAAGGAGGGAGGGAAAAGATGACCGGGGTTTGAGGGAGGTAACTGAGCTCAGCGGGAAAGTTTTGAAAGCACGCGTGATTTAGTAGGTGATTTATTAGGAGCTAAAAACGTGGGCGTTACAAAAGGTAGCAACAAAAGCTGAATGAGCAAAGTGAGAATCATTTGTGGACCTCAACCGCGTCGTATATTCATTAATGTCGTCGATGATTCTTGAGGGTGGATAATCAACATGAACGCATGTCGGTGCCTCTCACTATGATCTTGTTGGATCATAGTCGGTGTAGGGGGTGAGCCATCCTGCACTATAGTTGTCATAGTGGAAGTAGTGGGTACATGTGTGGCTGGAGCTTCACCATGATCACCATCATCCTCTCCAGCATCATCCTCCTCATCATCAAAGATCTTCTCACCAATCTCATCATTACCAGCACACTCAGAAACAGACGAACTGCATGGCTGGGTCTCATCAAAGGTAACCTTGCAAGTTTCCATGACTAGGTTAGTATCAAGGTTGAGAACACAAAATGCTCGAGAATGACTCTCATAACCTAAAAAGATGCCATCTGAGGACCTCGTCTAAAACTTATGCAGCCTACCCTTCTTGAGAATAAAGAACTGACAACCAAAAGCCCTAAAATGACTCACTATAGGTGCTCGCCCATGCATGAGATCGTAGCATATCTTGTTCAAGAAGGCCCGAAGAAAAATCTGGTTCCCAACATGGCACGCAGTATTTACCGCCTCAGCCCAATATCTCCTTGGAGTCCTATGCTTGTCGATCAACATCCAAGCCATCTCACAAAGGGAACGATTTTTCCTCTCTACCAACCCATTCTGACAAGCAACATAGGGATAAGAGAATTGATGTTCGAGACCCAAATCACAACAAAAGGTTTCGTATCAAGAGTTTTTAAAGTCGGTGCCAATGTTGCTACGAATAGCTCCAACAGAATCTCCATTCCTCTCGTTCTTCAACCGCAAGATTAGATCTCAGATAAAACCATACATCTCCCCCCTTGTCAGCGAAAAAGAAGACCAAAGAATAGCGAGAATAGTCATCCACTATGACAAGGACGTACCATTTCCCACCTGCCGAGCACACATGAGCTGGACCAACCAAGTCCACATGGAACAGCTCGCATGGCTTTTTTGTCATAAAGAATGTCAGAGGCGGGTGAGAGGCGGTGACCATCTTACCATGCCTACACGGAGCAAATACCAAATCCTTTTACTACTTCAACTTAGGTAATTCTCTGACCAAGCCTAGCCCACTCAAGCTTGACAACTAGTAAAAACTCAAGTGACCTAGCCTCCTATGCCATTTTCAAAGCTCCGCCGAAACACCAGCAACCAAACAACGAGAAGAGCCAACACAATGAGAAAAATCGGCTTTGAAAATCTGACCATAAGGGATGGCCGTGCACACAAGATCACCTCGAGAATCCAAAACACAAGAAGCACCCGTTTTGAAATGGACCTCAAAACCATCATCAAGAAGTTGGGACACCGAAAGAAGATTGAACCCCCGAGGACTTGATTGGAGCAACACACCTAAGAGTCGTAGACTAGCTCACCTTCACCGTGCCCACTGAAAGGACTGTACCTTTCCCATTGTCCCCCAAAAGTAATGTACTCTTTGGTCATCACCGGGTTGAGGCTAGAGAACCACATTCGATCTCTGGTATTCTGTCGAGAGCAATCAGAGTCGATCAACCAAAAGCCCTCCAAGCCTTCTACCTGAAAATAGAAAATGAGAGTGAGAGTGAGCAAATGACTCATCACTGGGGTTAGTAGAAAATGAATCAAACTAGTGTCGTGCCATTTGCTCAAAAGTGGGGTTAGCAAAATCCATCTTATCACTCCAAGGTCCAACATCCACACATCTCTATGGAGGACTACGCATACCACGAGGTGGAGACCATGGCCCGTAGCTCCTCTGAGACCTAAATCTATGATCCTTACCCCCATACTCATATAGGCCACGAGTGAAGGAACATCCAGCAAACTCACCACGCCCAAACCTAACATGCCTGCCACCATCTCTTTGTAGTGGCACACCTCGAGGCACAAACTCACGCCTCTCCAGAGGGTAAACCGTACGCACCACACCCTCACTCCTAGGCACCATCCTTGGCTCAGGCACACCACAAGAAGGGTGGTGCCTGTCCATGGTTGCCATCTCCCTAGAAAACCTCTCCTCACACTTCCTCCTAAAGAAAAACTCTGCTAGGTGCCTATCCCTCCCACAATGCTCACAATGTAAGGATTTTGGTTTTGGCTTTGGGCTCTCTTTGGGCTGTGGCTTCTCCAAACTTGGTTTCTCTCCCTACTTCCCAAAGAACTCATTCCCTAAGTCACTCTTAAACTTGATGGGTTTCTGGAAGTTGTTGGTTTGTGGAGAAAACATGGGAGGATCTGGGGTTGTGTCTAGTCGGTACCTAAGTGGGTTTGTCTTAGGAGCATAGGCATTTTTGTGGAAGGTTTTTGGTGGAGCTGTGATATCACCAATCTTCTCCTTCTCATCACTACACTCCCCAACCTTATCCGACCCAAGCGCTTGCCTATCATAGCACTTGTACGCCTCACTAATCATCCTGAGTGGAGGCTCGTGACCCAATAACCAACCCATCATCTTTCTCAACACATCATTCTCATCCTGCAAGCGATCAACATAGTGTGCAACCTCCAAATTCTTCACAGCATTAATTTCACAAGTAGAGCATGATGTAGGAATATGAGCTTAATGAAGCGAAACATCTAGAGCAAACTTCAGAGAATCTATTTAAGCCCTAGCATCAGTAAGCAAAGACTCTAGCTCAACCACCTTCTCCTTAGCCTCTCCAAGCAAAGACCTTTACTCCCTCTTCACCTTGTTAGTCTTTCTAAGAACATCATCATGATTGTCAAGCAATTCATTCAACCTAGCATTCTCTGCTACCAAGAAGGAAGGATCATTGTTACCTCATCCTAAGAGTCGGAGTCTGGGTCCTCCTTGTTGCTCTTCTTGCTTTCGGAGCTATGTGCCATGCCGCAACAACCTTGGGCGGCGAAGTACAAGTCGCTGATGTTCTTTCTTAACTGTTTGCCCTTGTGCTATTCTTCTTCATCACTTGAGCTCGATGAAGACTAGCTGGAGCTTGAGTCAATGTCACTTGCTCTGGCAACCATCGCTCATTCCTTCTTCTTGTGACCGCCACTCTTCCTCGGCCTATGCTTAGACTTGTGCTTGCCCTTGTGGTCATCCCTCGAGTAGTGCTTGTGGTTGGTCCTCGGAGGGTGCTTTTGCTCGAGCTTGATCTCCATGGCCTCCAGGCACCCAGCACTGAAGAGCTCGTGCTTCTCGCATCGGTAGCACATGCCCGAGCTCCTCCTAGCGTTCATCCAGTTCGTGTACATGCACTCGAACTGCCTACTCAGTAATGCGAGATCCTCCTCGCCTAGCACATCGAACTCCTCATCTGCCATGGACACAAGACAAGACAAAGAGAAATGTCTCGAAGATAGGTTAGTGTTAGTTCTTGGTCCAGAAATGAGAGTCAAACTATGAGGGTCAGACGGGTTCTCTATCTTTGCTCATACCCCACGGTCCACCTAGGACGACTTGAGCTTGGAGAACAGCTTGAGGGACTCATACTTCTCTAACCTTAGAATGGCCTCGACCTTCTCACTCCACACGGTATGATCCAGAGAGTGCAGGAGCTTTGTAGCCCTGTCATGATCATCGTACGGGAGCGCAGCCATATTAGCTCTCATGTTGTTCACAATCACAGTGAACGGCTGGAACATGGTGTCTATGGACTCACCGGGGAGATGAGTGAAGTTCTCATACTCTATCTGGTAGGTCACGAACAATAGATCCTGAACCTGAGCATTCCCAGCGTGAGCATTCTTCAACTGCTCCCAAATCGTGCAAGCCAAGTCCTCTTTATGAACCCGATCGAATTCAGATTGAAACAGAGAACGAAACAAGTAGTCGACCGGCTTATTGTTGGCGTCATGGATGTCCCTCGAACCCGGAGCTAGGAAGTTAACCGGATGAACATAAGTTGTGTTCACCGTAACATCCCAAAGCAACTAACTCTTGTCGTGAAGGAAAGCAACCATCCTTCTCTGGTACACCTGGTAGTTCTTACCATCAAAGTGTGGAGGACCCGATCCTGTTCTTGGGGCATGTTTGGAAACATGGTTGTGGCCAGCCCGGCCCAGCATCCAGGTCGTGGCCAGACTTAGGCCGGTTAAAACGGGCCACCCCTCTTGTTTGGGTGCTTGGCTGAACCCAACCAGGTCACGCCAAGCTGGTGTTTGGGCACCACCTGGGAGCCATGCTGGCAGCCCAACTGCTACCAACTGCTGAAACGGGATGGTGTTTGGCACCATGCCGGGACGCCCAAGCACCCAGGTTTCATCCAATATCACACACACAAGATCAAAACCAACAATTTGAGATACACAGTTTCATATATGATTTCATCATCACAATTATAAAACCTTAAGTTCATATCAAAGAATAAATTTGTATCACAATTACAATATCATAAGTTCATTATCACAATTACTATTTGCCTCAGATATATAATTTGTATCACTACAGGCATAATTAAGGTCATCCAACAAGTAAGAATTGTATCATCACAGGCTTTATGTGATTGGGTGGACTCACTGCATGTTTTCTATCATTGGTGGTTGTTAGCAAATGAATAAAAAAGGCTGAACAAAACATCCAAGAACAAGCAATTCAGAAATCGACAGAACCATCATTCAATGCCATCATCTAAAGCAACAGCTTTGTGTTGCAACTGAGTGATGGCTCATCAAAGTTTTTTACACTCATAAGAAGCAGTAAACATATGAAAACAGCGGCCACCTCAAGTATACATTGCATCATAGGCCAGTTGTAATCCCTATCCACCAAGTACTTAACAGAACTGCAATGGAATAAGTGAAAACATAAGAGACAACATTGCATTTAGTTGTTCATGCATTTAACAGAGGCTACAAATAGTCTTACAACACAGCAATTGTATATGAAATAGTTATCCACCCTCTTAGCAAAACAAAACCCCAAAAGTACAACAAAATGTTAGCCAAACTAGGTGCACAAGCTCTGCAACAAAATAAAAGTGAAGCATAATCATGAATTTGCAGTAAACATGCATGCATAGACCAAAAGAACTAGTCTACCGATGTCTAGGTCCTTTCAAACCCGTCGAGCATAACATCAAACAAGTTAATCCACAGCATGATACAAATTGTTTGAAATCACACCACCAACCAAGAATATATCAATCCAGCGCATGACACAATCTAAACATGGAAGGCTAAAAGGATACATTATTTAAAGCAAGCTCATGAACATGTTTCACTCGTGATGGGATTGCCGAATACAGCTGTACAGCCGATTCGGGTTCCGCGGAGAAGGAACAAACTATACTATATTAACAAGCTTGAACCCGCAACACGTGACAATCTAGATTGATTCGAATTCGGCTATTAGAGAGCATGTGACTCGTTCGCCACATCGAGCCAAAGATTGGAATATGTAACACGTGGATCACAAACAAGATAGAGCCGAATCTAGTCAATCTAAATTGGGCAATAACAGTGTTACATGAATTAAACATAAGGGCAAAATTCAAAGCAACACAAGGTAACTTGATGAATCTATTAGATCTTGCCAAATCTAATAGAGCCGATAACTAGCTCCAAGTTAGATCTTAGCCTACCGCATGGCTCATGATCCAACAAGAAAACCTTCTTGAACCAAGCTTAAATCCACTGCATGATACTAAGCATGGTAACAAGACTACTTGCATCACGGTCTAAATCCACCGCATGATACTAGACATGGTACAAGGTTGCCGGTACTTACGGAGGTCGACGGATCGATGACTCCTCTCGAAGAACTCGGCGACTCGACTAGAAGGACTCGAAGGTTGGCAAGGGGCCAGTTTGTTGTGAAACTGTTCGATCTCTATTACAAACACTAAGGGTTTATATTTATACCTCGCTCTAACGCGACTCCAGTCAACAACGATTACAACATTTATTGCCTAAAATTAATATCATGGCGTCATGTCGGTCTCGTACCCGTCATCACTTCATCCCTTCTTTATATTCAATCCACGTCATCACATATTCCTGAATGCTTTCCTCATTCAACTTTGGAACAGCTCTTTTGAATAATGACGTACACCCGACCGCAGACGCTTCTACCGATTGCTTTGAGGAAAACCTTCTGCCAAATGGCGCTCTTCTACCAAACTCGGCCCACAGGTCAGTCTCTTCCCTATACCAATTTTTGGTGTTAACATATGCCCCTTCAATTATGGTATAATAGATGACTTTATTCCGGAATTGACCATAAATGCTCAACGTTCTCAGGCCGAATCCGTTCGACACCCGTTCTTTCCTCCTTCAAACCGTTGGAGCTTTCGCCCAGATCCAAACCCTAGTTCATCAACTTTTCAAGCTTCAATCTCAAATGGCGAACCAAGACCAAGCTCTTCAGGTAAATCTTATCCTCCTCAGGCTCATTTGGTATTACTTTTCTCGAATCTCATCTTAAATTTTTCTTTTACCCTTTCTTGTTATTGATAGGCTCTAGCTGCCGAAATCTTGATTCCTGTTGAGGATCAATCAGCGTCTTATTTCCTCAGGCCCGTAGGAATCTCCGACCCTTCTGAGTTCTTTGCAGTCGAATCTCAAAGGATTCCCTTCAAGACATCACTATTGAAACCCCATGAGTGGCAGGCCACTTTAAAGAATTGGCTTCTGCCCCCAATTGCAGGCAGGAGAAACTGGTATAAGAGGATGCTTGATGATGACAGCCCCAAGACAAACAATTGGGACAACCTTCGCATTTCTCATTGTTTAGAATTGTCCCTGGCCGAAACACCCAAAAATGAGAGCCTTTTAATTGCAGCTTCCCACTTTTGGTCTAACGGCGCAAATGCCTTCCTTTTTGACCATGGGCCAATGTCCCCTACTTTGGCCGATGTGTACATGATAACCGGCCTGAGAATCACAAGAACTGTGTATCCACACAAGTACAGGGGCTCCTCCATGAGGACTGGAGTGAAAACTGGAGTTGGATACAAGAGATATATCCAAAAAAATATGTCTGATGGCCCCTAACAGATGTTGAATACATAGCCTTCCTGAACATGTGGTTATGCAGATTTATCTTTTGTGGCAAAGCCAATGAGCCAACCCTGAACTACATTGTGATGGCCGAAGACCTGGCTGCTGGCACATCTATCCCCCTAGGGAAGTACCTTCTTGGAAGTGTCTATCATATGCTTCATCAAACCACCTACCTGATGCACACCAGCCAAAAGATCCCCTGTGTTAATGGCCCTTGGTGGTTTGCTGCAATTATATATGCACCAGATTGTTGCCATTGACCTTGTGAGTTTAGTTTTTAAACCAGATGCACTGATGTACAATCTATAGAAATCTTCAATGCCTTCGTTCATCCATGTATCCTGTTAGCAGAATTTTGTGGAGGAAGTCTGATTCCGAGTACTTTTGAGTACTACCCACCAAACATGATGGCCAGGCAATTAGGATGTGGCCAAGTGCCCCCAAGGCTATTCCTCCATGAATTTCTCAAGCCCAGAGAGGACATCAAGGAATCCATGTGAAGGACCGATACGGCGAACCAGAGAGGGGGGGGGGAGTGAATGGGAGCCGATACAAATTCTTCTCGAAGGAGATGGGAACTCCTACAAGATGAACACGGCTTCCAACACACGTCTCCGACTCACTACCCAAGTTGGCCAAGCCCACATAGCCACTGGAGTGCCACTGGACCTAGGAACCAACACACACACCCTTCCGACCCGAGAACGCAGCGGAACACCAAACCTCGAGTCTTCAGACCCACACCAGTCAGACTGGTGAGCACCACCGGTCAGACCGGTCCCTGCTGGTGAAACTGAGCAACTTCCACTAAGTGGCTCTACACCGGTCAGACCGGTGAGACACACCGGTCGACCGATCGCGGCATCGAAAGCCCCCAAGGCACCAAATAGGCCAACCGACCACCAAACTGACCCAAACTCGAAATAGCAGCACCACAGGAAAACAGCGAACACACCAAGACGTTCACCCGAGCAAAATCCCACCGAGGGTTGCAATGGTCAGACCGGTCAAGAGCACCGGTCAGACCGGTGTAGCCTGGGAAGCTCGGGATGAACAGCACCCGCGGGTCAACTCCCCCAAATCCAAATCTCGATCTCCCGAATCGCTCCACGGACTTGAACAAGACTTTGGGCATATTAGGAACACCTCATGAGGAGTCCATAGCCAAGTTTAATCCCACCAAAACTCGTCCAAAAAGGAGGAATCAAGGAAATCCCGCCAAGAGCACTTCCAACTCAAGAACTCAAGAAGCCCCAAAATCAAGCACCTTTACTCACGGATTTGGTAGGGGAATCACAGCCCAAAGAACCACGAAGGGTTCCCACAAATTTCCCCCATCAAATCCCCAAGAGAAAGGCCCCGAAAACAACCCAAAGAAATAACCAAGAGAGAGCTTCGAAAATCACCACCAAGAACAACCGGGGAAAACACATCCAAACCTTGAGGAACCACGCCGAATCATCTATACATGAAACAAAGGTTCATACAAGGTCTAGCAAGCCGCCCGATCATCCATCCCTCTCAACAAGATCTCTCCATGAAGCTCTCTTCCTAGTCCTATGGAAAACATATGGAAAATAGGAAGGAAAATGGGAAAACAAATGAGCTAGGGTTCCAAGAGTTGGCTGCCATCCTCTCACCTTTTGGGTTATATGGAGGCAACCGAAAGAATAAAATGCCCTTTCCTAATAACTAGGGATACAAGCCCCTCAAGGGCGGTTTTGGAAGACTTGAAGCTTTCTCCATCGAACGGATGCCCGACGACCGCAACCTGTTTAGCCTCGACGCAAGCCTTGCGATCACGACGCGTGTCCTCCGCTTTGAAGATTCCGGACTGCGTCGTCGCACACCAGTCAGACCGATGCTCCTCACCGGTCGGACCGGTCCCCACCGGTCAGACCCACCGGTCAGACCGGTCTGGCGTTGCTGCAGCTCCGTCTTCGGTTCTTCGGTCTTGGCTTTGTGGACCAACCAAGGAACCCAGTGGTTTTCTGGTGAACCACCGGAAACCTCGCGAACTCGGTGTAGCCTCCGCCAATCTCCACTCATGACTCGGCTCCCACGTAGTCCCGGCTCGACCTTGGTTTTGAGGCTCAACCAAGAAACCGTCCACGACTTCATCTTGCTGTTCATGCCACCATGCGGCCCGCACTTAACCCCCGCCGGCCACCGAGTCCCTCGAACGAATCCTACTTGTCTTCTCCACACCCGGAGGCCTCACCGCCGACGACCTTTCGCGCTTGTTCTTCACCTGCACCAACACCAGTCAAGCCGCAACCTGCACCTGCAATACTTAGCCAAGAATCAGTCCACACTACGTTGTCAATCACTCATCACACAAGGAAGCGACCATCCACCGGTCCTCGAACCACACATGGTCCTCAATCTCCCCCTTGATGAGTGCATTGACAACACCCACACGAAAGTAACAAGAGAGAAAAGAAAAGAAAAAGAAACGAACAAAAAGAAACTCCAACAAGTGATCGAAAGCCAAACAAAGGCAAAGAGCAAGATCACTTGAAGAAGACAAGTCTCGGACCCCTTAGGCAAGGGCAACGGATCGACACATCCAAGACAAAGCAAAGCTCAAGCAAAGAGCGCAAACCACCAAAGCACAGCTCGAACAACCACAAAGAGCTCCCCCTGCACACATGCAAGCTCCTCCTGGACCAATGCACCTCCCCCTGGATGAATGCATGCAAACCAACTGAAAACAGGGCAGCTGCAGCAACTTCAGCTCACACCGGTCAGACCGGTCATCACCACCGGTCAGACCGGTGCCTAAGATGTGCACAGGATCAGCACTCACACCGGTCAGACCGGTGACCCCTACTGGTCAGACCGGTGCACAACATAGCCCAAAAATGGCTCGAAACCACCTGAAAACCTTCTAAATGCGTCCAGCAAGCCATTTCAAGTTCAAACTTCTCCCCTTGTTGGCAATGCATGAATCAAGCCAAAAATGCAAAAAATTCAACCTAGAGCTTCTCAAATAGACAAAATTCAACAAAGAATGCTACTCATGTCCAAATGAGCAAGTTAAATACTCTACGGCTTCGTATCGATCTCAACTACATGATCACCAAGTTTCACAACCATTGGACGAAGCTAAGATGGATTTTGGCAATTTTGCGAAAAACTTGCCTCTCATGAGCAAAGTCCTAAACATGATCAAAGCATATCAAAATGGCAAAGCCACACAAACTTCATGCTAGGACAGCCATTCTAATCATAAGACCATCACAAACACCCACAAGCACCTCATGTCATGTCAAAGCCACCGAGCCATGTGCCTATTTCTATGTATGAGACTTCTCATTGGTAGGCATCATGCAACCGTTTAGCACCCAAAGCAAATTAAATTCAGCACATATGACATGGGAGCATATTTTCCAAGCATTTTTCATTTCATTTTCAGATTTGTAAATGGTACATGAAATGTCTTTGTGACAAAAAGGAACTTATGCCCCTCCACAAGATAAAACAAGAGGGCTAAACATTCATGATGGCAAATGAGCCTTTGGCCCCATATGATCAATAAACTAGCTATCCAACCATAAATTAAGCATAGCAAAGACACTAAGACACGTCAAGATCATATAAAAGCATTTACACATGAGAGAGCATACATGTGACATTTTCAAAAACATAGCCATCAACCATGGATTATTCATCAAGATCATCAAGAGCTAAGCCAAACTAACCATAGCATACCAAACAAGCTCACAGAGACATATATCTCATTCCATGGTGAACAATGTATATGAGAGAAGCTTTTCCTAACTAATGCATATGATACAAAATGCATGCAATCTAAGATACAAGGATGCCTATACATCATGTTACATATGCCATGCAAAATACAAGAAATGCACAAAGGAAACTATACATATGCTACAAAGGAGCTCCCACACACCCAACTCAAGAAATCAAACACACACCAAGTTCCCCCCGCAGACGAGTGGAAGTTGCTTGATCTAGGGGTTTGGTGAAAATATCGGCTAGTTGGTCATGTGTGGGTACATGGATCAAAGCTATCTTTTCTTTCTCTACGTTGTCTCTCAGAAAATGATACCTCACTTCTATGTGCTTGGTTTTGGAATGGAGCACTGGGTTCTTTGCAACGCTCATGGCACTGGTGCTATCACATTGAAGTGGGACATGGGTATACTCCTCACCAAAGTCACTCATGGTGTAGGAAATCCAAAGGAGCTGAGAGCAACAACTAGCAGCGGCAACATACTCGGCCTCGGTAGTGGATTGAGCAACACTTGATTGCTTGCGGGAAGACCAAGACACTAAAGAAGAACCCAAAAACTAGCAAGTCCCAGAAGTGGACTTCCTATCCAACCGACACCCGGCAAAATCCGCGTCTGAAAAACCATGAAGCGCCAAAGAAGAAGACGCGGAGTACCAAAGGCCGAAGTTGGGAGTGTGACGCAAGTACCTGAAAATTCGCTTCACCGCTTGCCGATGCGAAGTCCTCGGAGACGCTTGAAAACGAGCGCACAGACACACCGAGAACTGTATGTCCGGCCTCGTCTCCGTCAAGTAGAGGAGTGACCCGATCATGCTCCGGTACTCCTTCTTGTCCACGTGTTCACCTTCCTCGTCCACATCAAGAGCTGTAGTCGTACTCATCAGCGTCGTCATAGCCTTGGATTCCACCATCTTGAACTTCCGCACAATGTCTTTGGTGTACTTAGCCTGGTGCACAAATGTTCCTTCCTTTGATTGCTTGATTTGTCGCCCAAGGAAGAACTGCAGCTCGCCCATCATGCTCATCTCAAATTCCCTGCTCATATTGTCTGCAAACCTTGCAACAAGAGAGTTATACGAGCCACCAAAGACAATATCATCCACGTACACCTGCACAATCAGGATATCTCTGCCCTGCCTCAGCAAAAACAAGGTCTGATCGACCTTCCCCATCTCAAAACCTCTCTCAAACAAGAACCCCCTCAACCTGCCATACCAATCTCTAGGCGCTTGCTTCAACCCATACAGCGCCTTCCCCAACTTGTACACCCGGTGGGGGTACTTCTCACTCTCAAACCCCGGAGGCTGCCTCACATACACTTCTTCCTCCAACACACCATTCAGGAAAGCAGTCTTCACATCCATTTGGTGCAACTTGAACCCTTTAGCCACGGAAAAGGCTAGAAGGATCCTAATCGCCTCCAAGCGGGCTACGGGAGCAAAGGTCTCCACGTAGTCGATCCCTCCTTCTGACTGAACCCTTGAGCAACAAGTCTCGACTTGTTCCTCACAACCTCACCCTTCTCTCCCTCTTTGTTCTTCCACACCCACTTTGTACCAATCGGCTTACACCCTGGGGGAGGGTCAACCAACTCCCACACCAGATTCCTCTCAAAGTTCTCCAATTCCTCATGCATCGAATTAACCCAATTTTGATCACATAGTGCGTGTCCAATGTCTTTGGGCTCAAAAGTAGCAACAAATGCAGCATGAGCGAAATGAGAGTTGTTTCGAACCCTCGACCGTGTAGTGCGTTCATTCATGTCGCCGATGATCCTCGAAGCTGGGTGATCCACTTGAACTCGCCGGGGAGGTTCTCGCCTCAATGCTACCACCCCCTCAACATCAGCTTCTCCTCGTTCTTGATTTGTCGTCGTAGGTTTAGTAGACGGTCCATCCATCACCGTAGTCGAAGTAGTGGGTACATGTTCAGCCGGGGGCACCACACCGCCATCCTCATCATCACCATGTTCATGCTCCTCCTCCTGAAAGATCTCCTCGCCAAGCTCATCATCACCTGCACACTCAAAGACAAGCTGACTACGTGGCTCTGTCTCGTCGAAGGTTACCTCGCAAGTCTCCACGATTTGGTTAGTTTCAAGATTGAGCACACGATATGCTCTAGAATGAGATGCATAACCAAAGAAAATACCATCGACAGACCTAGCCTCAAACTTATCCAACTTCCTCGCCTTTCTTCGAATGAAACACTTGCAACCAAAGACATGGAAGTGACTCACCTTGGGTGTGCGACCATGCATCAACTCATAGCATGTCTTCTTCTTTTGCACTCTGAGGTATATCCTGTTCGACACATAGCACGCGGTATTCACCGCCTCAGCCCAATACCTCCTCGGAGTCCTGTGCTCATCAAGCATCATCCGAGCCATCTCGCACAAGGTCCTGTTCGTCCTTTCCACGACGCCATTCTGGGGAGGCGTATACCGACTCGAAAACTGGTGCTCAAGACCCAAGTCATGGCAAAAGGTTTCAAAATGAGAGTTTCTGAATTCCGAGCCATTATCACTGCGGATAGCTCGTATGGCATCTCCGTGCCTCTCGTTCCTCAACCTCAAGACTAGATCTCGAACAAAACCAAACGTCTCCCCTTTATCCTCGAGAAAGAACACCCACGCATACCGAGAGTAGTCGTCCACCACAACAAGGACATACCACTTCCCACCCGCAGATCGCTCACGAGCTGGGCCAACAAGGTCCATATGGAGCAGCTCGCATGGACGCTCAGTCATCACATCGGTGAGAGGCGGGTGAGAAGAGGCTACGATCTTGGCATGCCTACAAGGCGCACAAACCAACTCTTTCTCAAGCCTCAGCCGTGGCAATCCTCGGACCAAATTGAGTTTACTAAAGCGAGACAAAAGGTCAAAGCTCAAGTGACCCAACTTTCTATGCCACTTCCACAACTCACTCGAAGAACCAGCCAAGAAACATCGCTCCACACCCGAAGACTGAGAAAAATCAGCACGAAACACCTGACCCTCGGGGACGACCATACAGACAAGGTCCCCTCGAGAGTCCAAAATCCGAGAACCACCTGGCCGAAACAACACCTCAAAGCCCTCATCCAACAACTGGGACACAGAAAGCAAATTGTACCCCGGCAATTGAACAAGAGCAACACGCCTCAGAGTGATCTTGTCACTCACTTTGATCTCACCTTCTGAAAGCACACGCCCACGCCCATTTTCCCCAAAGGTGATGTACCTCTTTGTCACCACCGGGACGAGACTTGAGAACCACCCCCTGTCTCCGGTCATATGCCTCGAACAACCAGAGTCAATCAACCAAATGTTCTTCAAGTCTCCCACCTAAAATTCAAAAACGAGCACGTGAGCGAACAAACGACTCAGCACTGGGGTTAGTACCAAAAGAGTAAAACCAGTGCCGAGCCTTTTGCTCGAAAGTGGGGTTAGCACCAACCAAAGCATCTCTCCTACCAAAGCTACCTCACGAACACCACCACGGTAACCACCCTGAGGCAACCACCCCTCTCTGCCTGGAGGAGGACCAAAACCACGAAAGTGAACCCGTGGACCGTCCCTCCTCTCCTTCTCAAAGCTACGACTCCTCCCATCCCCGTAGTGAACTCGAGGGGGAGAACGCATAGCAACCTGACCACCTGCAAACTCTCCAGCCCAACCACCAGAACCATGACCTCGAGAAACATCCCTCGCACCTGTACGAGCACGAAACCCAAAACGCTGCCTGTCCAGGCCTGCACCGGTCTGACCGGTGCCCCACACCGGTCTGACCGGCAGTGACCTGGGCAGCAGCACCTCCAACAGCCTTCTGCTCTCCCCAAGCCCAAACTGTCCTCACATTCGCCTTGGCCCTGGGCATCTGCACACGAGGCTCAAGTACACCATCGGAAGGGTGGTACTTGTCCTTGTTAGCCCACTCCTTTGCCATTCTCTCTTCACGCTTCCTCTTGAAGCAAAACTCCTCCTTATGGCCATCTCGCCCACAATAGCCACAAATGGAACCTCACAAGTAGGCTTGGGATGTGGCTGCTCACTTGGTTTCTCTCCACTCATCTCCTCCACCGGTTTCCCCTCACTAGCCTTCTCACTTTCTTTCCCAAAGAACACTTTCCCCGAAGTGCTCACAAACTTGATAGGCTTTTGTAAATCATTAGTGGGTGTAGGAAACACGGGTGCAGCTGTGGTTGTGTCTAGTCGGTTCCTAAGATTGTTAGGTTTTGGGGGGAAATCATTTTCGTGGTGGGTTTTTGGTAGCTCTCGGATATTCTCTCCACTTCCCTCACCAACCTTGTTTGCCCCAAGTCCCTCACCATCCTGCCTCTTAAATGCCTCGATCATCATCCTCAACTGAGGCTCATGACCAGACAACCAACCCATCAACTTCCTCAAATCATCATTCTCATCCTGCAAACGATCAACATAATGTGCAAGTTCCAAATTTTTAAAAGCATGCATTTCATAGGTAGAGCATGATGTAGGCATGGGTTCCTTCAATTTAGCCTCAAGTGAACTAGTGTAAGCATGCATCTCATCAATCTTAGGATGCAAAACAGGGCAAGAAGTGCAAGCACCTAGCAAAGCAAGTCTAGACTTAAGCTCAGCCACTTCAACCCTAAGCACATCTAGTTCCTCACACTTGGAGGCATGCTTCTCCTTAAACAAAGCAAGATCAGCAAGGAATATGGAGCAATCAGCACAATCAACCTCATCCGAAACAACAAGGCTAGCCTTAAGGGAATCAATCTCAAGCTTGCTATCAAGCACCTGTGTCTCTAGCTCAGCCACTGTAGTCCTAGCATCCTCGAGTGAAGCCCTAAGCTCTTTTCTCATTTTCTTGGCCTCTCTAAGCATGTCATCACGGTTATCAAGCAAAGAGCCAAGCCTCTCATTCTCGTGGCGCAAGAAGGGAAGTTCATCACGCACCTCGTCGTCAGACTCAGAGTCCGAGTCGCTCTGTTTGCTCCTCTTGCTGCCGGAGCTCAGCACCATGGTGCAGAAGCCGTCTCTCGCGAAGCAGCTCAGCCCGCTCAGGTTCTTGGACGACTTCTTGTTCTTGCGACGATCACCTTCATCTTCACTGCTGCTCGAGCTCGAGGTGAAGTACGCGGAACTGGAGTCGACATCGCTCGCTCCAACCATCGCTCGGGCCTAGCCTCGGCTCTCCTTCTTCCTCGATCGTTGCTCGTCCTTGTACTTGTTCTTGTGCTTGCTCTTGTGGTCGCGCCTCGACCGGTACTTGCCATCCGTCCTCGACTTGTGCTTGTAGCTGTCCTTGTTCTCGACCTTCTCCGGCGGCCAGCGGCGACGAAGTGTCCCGCTTGCCGCACCGGAAGCATGTTCTCGTGTTCCTCCTCATGCTCACGCGGTTCTCGTGCGGCCTCTCGAACCGCCTCGTCAGAGCGCCGCCTCGTCCTCTCCAAGCTCGTCGAACTCCTCATCTGGCATAGACATCAAAGAGGAGAAAGAGAACATCCTGGTGGATGGGTTAGAGTTAGCCTTTCCTTTGGAACCACCAACGAGGGCAAGACTATGGGAATCAGTCGGTCCCTCGAGCTTGGCTGTCATGCCCCTATCCACCTCAGCCGACTTGAGCTTCGAGAACAGCTCGTTCACCGTCAGAGTGTCATACTTCTACGACTCCACAATGGCCTCGAACTTTTCGCCCAAAATCGTACGATCCAAAGAGTGTAAGAGCTTGACCGCTCTATCATGATCATCGTACGGGAGCACGTCCACATTGGCCCTCATGTTGTTCACAACCACCGTGAACCTCTGAAACAATCCATCGATGGACTCACCGGGGAGATGAGTGAAGTTCTCGTACTCTCTCCGGTAGGTAGCATACATCCGTGCCTGAACCTGGGCGTTCCCAACATGAGCCTCCTTCAACACCGCCCAAATCCTACAAGCCAAGTGCTCGGTGTGCACCCGATCGAACTCAGGCTGACACAAAGCACGAAACAAGTAGTCCACTGCCTTATTGTTGGCGTCGAATCTGTCCCTCGATCCTGGAGCGAGGAAGTCCATCGGCTGGACATAGCCTGTGTCCGCCGTGACATCCCAAAGGATCTGACCCTTTCCGCGGAGAAACGCACCCATCCGCTTGCTCCACATCTGGTAGTTCTTGCCATCGAAGTGTGGAGGACCCGAACCCCGTTCCTGGTATGCCATCCTCGGATCTTAGACTGGTTAGAGTCAATAAAGACCCGAACCGGCTCTGATACCACTTGAACGACCGATACGGCGAACCAGAAAGGGGGGGAGTGAATGGGAGCCGATAAAAATTCTTCTTGAAGGAGACGGAAACTCCTACAAGATGAACACGGCTTCCAACACACGTCTCCGACTCCCTACCCAAGTTGGCCAAGCCCACGTAGCCACTGGAGTGCCACTGGACCTAGGAACCAACACACACACCCTTCTGACCCGAGAACGCAGCGGAACACCAAACCTCGAGTCTTCAGACCCACACCGATCAGACCGGTGAGCAGCACCGGTCAGACCGGTCCCTGCTGGTGAAACTGAGCAACTTTCACTAAGTGGCTCTACACCGGTTAGACCTGTGAGACACACCGGTCAGACCGATCGCAGCCTGAAAGCCCCCAAGGCACCAAACAGGCCAACCGACCACCAAACTGACCCAAACTCGAAACAGCAGCACCACAGGAAAACAACGAACACACCAAGACGTTCACCCGAGCAAAATCCCACCGAGGGTTGCACCGGTCGAGGACCGGTCAAGAGCACCGGCCGACCGGTGTAGCTCCGGGCAGCTCGGGATGAACAAAGACCCGCGGGTCAACTCCCCCAAATCCAAACCTCGATCTCCTGAATCGCTCCACAGACTTGAACAAGACTTTGGGGATATTAGGAACACCTCATGAGGAGTCCATAGACAAGTTTAATCCCACCAAAACTCGTCCAAAAAGGAGGAATCAAGGAAATCCTGCCAAGAGCACTTCCAACTCAAGAACTCAAGAAGCCCCAAAATCGAGCACCTTTACTCACGAATTTGGGAGGGGAATCACAGCCCAAAGAACCATGAAGGGTTCCCACAAATTTCCCCCATCAAATCCCCAAGAGAAAGGTCCCGAAAACGACCCAAAGAAATCACCAAGAGAGAGCTCCGAAAATCACCACCTAGAACAACCGGGGAAAACACATCCAAACCTTGAGGAACCACGCCGAATCATCTATACATGAAACAAAGGTTCATACAAGGTCTAGCAAGCCGCCCGATCATCCATCCCTCTGAACAAGATCTCTCCATGAAGCTCTCTTGATAGTCCTATGGAAAACTTAAGGAAAATAGGAATGAAAATGGGAAAACAAATGAGCTAGGGTTCCAAGAGTTGGCTGCCATCCTCTCACCTCTTGGGTTATATGGAGGCAACCGAAAGTCTAAAATGCCCTTTCCTAATAACTAGGGATACAAGCCCCTCAAGGGCGGTTTTGGAAGACTTGAAGCTTTCTCCATCGGACGGATGCCCGGCGACCGCAACCTGCTTAGCCTCGACGCAAGCCTTGCGATCCCGACGTGTGTCCTCCGCTTCGAAGATTCCGAACTACGTCGTCGCACACCGGTCAGACCGGTGCTCCTCACCGGCCGGGACCGGCCCCCACCGGCCGACCGGCTCCGGCGCCGCCGCAGCCTCCGTCTTCGGTTCTTCGGTCTTGGCTTTGTGGATCAACCAAGGAACCCAGTGGTTTTCTGGTGAACCACCGGAAACACCGCGAACTCGGTGTAGCCTCCGCCAATCTCAACTCATGACTCGGCTCCCACGTAGTCCCGGCTCGACCTTGGTTTTGAGGCTCAACCAAGAAACCGTCCACGACTTCATCTTGCTGTCCATGCCACCATGCGGCCCGCACTTGACCCCGCTGGCCACCGGGTCCCTCGAACGAAGCCTACTTGTCTTCTCCACACCTGGAGGCCTCACCGGCGACAACCTTTCGCGCTTGTTCTTCACCTGCACCAACACCAGTCAAGCCGCAACCTGCACCTGCAATACTTAGCCAAGAATCAATCCACACAACGTTGTCAATCACTCATCACACAAGGAAGCGACCATCCACCGGTCCTCGAACCACACATGGCCCTCACCATGGAAGCAAGAAGGATTTTTGAGTATAAGTGCAGCACAACCTTCTATGCACCTAGGCCTTTTGTGCCAATAACAGTTGCTCACCCTTCTTTCATTCCTTGGTGGCAAGAACTTCATGATCATATTTTTAACATGCCAGTACACCCTCTCTGCCTTGAATTAATGCCTGACTTTCAACCAACTTTAGAGGTAATATGTTCATCTCCCATTCTTATATCTGTTTTCAATCATATTCCTCTTCACTGACCACGATTCTGTCATTTTTGCAGGATATAGTACCTGCCCCACTTGCCAGGACAATCCCCTACAAGATCGAAGGCCAAATCTCTGCCTTGGGATGTCGATCTCCTACTCTGGCTCAACTGATGGCTAGATACTCAACGCTAGATCCAGTTCTCATCAGGCTAGCCTGTGATAAAAGGAAAGCTCTATCTCTGATTGCTTCTCTAGCTGTTAAGAAGAAAAGAACAAGAAAAAAGCTACTTATTCAGGTCAGAACCTCCCCTTTCTGAACATAATGCCATTTTTCATTCTGATCATCTTTATCTTTCCATGATTCTAGACCAGAGCTGAACAACCTTTGGTCATCACCGACTCTGCCAATGCTTCACCCACTGGTAAAATTTCACCATCTTATTCTTTAATCATTTTTTCTACATTGGCACTTATCCCCTACTTGTTAGTTGCAGAGGAAATTTTTTGAGCCAAATTGTGGGGAGTTCTTCTCCTCAGCATGATTCAAATCCAACATCACCAAGGATCCAACCATCTTCTCCACAACCAGAAGCCTCAGCCTCACCAGGGACTCATCCAGCTTCTCCTCAACTAGATATCCAAGAGCCTTTCCTCGAGCCTGAATAACTTCCTTCCCCCACTCGGGAAGCTAGAAAAGATGTAAGCATGAACACCAATCCTTCTATTTTTATTCAATAGATCACTAACAATTCGGCAAGAACCTCTTTTCCGGAGGAAACTGTGCCATCACCAAGTTATTCCTTTGTTGTGGATGACTTGGTTGTCGAAAAAGGAGATGAAGCATCCTCTAGACAGGCTTTATCAGAGGAAAATCGAGCAAAGCTGAAGGAAATCTTCTCCCTGCTGCAAAGGGATGTTCAAGACCAAGTCAAGGATGCTGATCTTCTAAGAGAGGCACTTGAACTTATCGATCAAGATCTTCTTGCTGATATCAAGGCTTCCCTAGAACCTGTTTCCAAACTGGATAATCACTTTGTAGCAGCAAAACAGGCTTTGAAGAACCTATCCTCCCAACCACCTCTGGAACAAAGGAAAGCTCCAGCCAAGCAATCTGTGAAAGATTTGCATGCCCAAATGCAGGACCATAAGGAATTGCTAACGAAATTGCAGCCTGCAGTCGAGCTGAAGAAAGCCAGAAAAGCTGCATTTGAGGTCGAGCTGAGAACCCTGACAACTGAGATCGAGGCTGATGAAAAGAGGATGGCTGAACTTGCTAAATCAATGAAAAAAATACAAAAAGATGCTTTAGTAGCCATGAATGCAGGAAAGCAACTCAAGACAAAGCTCTCTTCTCTGTCTAAAACCCAAGAAGCTGATCAAAGATTACTGGAGAATATCAACAAGATGATATCAGATGCCTCCAATGTAATATCAAAATACTTGGGTGTATAATTGTAACAAACAATTTGTAGCCGAATGCCTCATCAGCTCTATAATTTTGCTCCCCATTAATCTTTATTTTTCCATATTTGTCCTACCTTATTTTGATGAGCAGTTTCTGGATGATTCATTCGAAAATTCTGACCATAACAGTGTCAAATCTGAAAACGAACCGACTGTAACACAGCCGAATCTTGACCAGTCAAACCGAATGTGACTCAGCATGAATCCCAAATGACTCGGCGACCGTTCGGTCGAAGGAGTCTCTCCACTTCCCAAATTTCTTGGGATATGCACCACGATCTCCGGCTACGATCCCTTCGTCAGTTCCATAAATAAAGACCTCGGGTGTCTCCAGCCTTTCACCAAATCCTCTTCCTCCCAAGCTTCTGCTAACTCGAGCTCTTCTTTTCCAAGCACTAGTACTCCCAAAAGCTCCATGGCAAACAGTGGCACCAGGCGTCCTGCCAACGACGAGGCCGAAGGGAGACGCACCGGCGCTCGTCGGAGGTGATGATCGGTGATTTCTTCACAACCTTCTCTTAGATCTTGTCTCACCCCTGGTGATTCTTTTTGCGTTTTCAGGCTCATCTGATGGAACCCTGCCCCTGCTCCAGCTACAACTCCAGCCATGGCGAGCGATTCTTCGGAATCGTCTAGCCGTTCCCACTTCTCCGACTCGCACTATACCGATCGTGATGCCCGCAGATTCAAAGAGGAACGTGACACAACCCGACACGAGTTGGAGATCATCTCCAAACAGGCCGAGATCCCCGAGCTCGAGTGGTAGCATCAACGCAAAGCGACTGCTCGAGGCCATCGATGGTGAGTCATATAACTGGCTTAATTTCAACTTAATCTTGAACTAACTGCCATTGCTCTGTGACCTCTGTAGATCGCGATGCCGAGCTCAATAGGGTGAAGGCGCTGGCTGAGAAGCTGGCGAACAAGGTGAACGCTCCCGGAGACACACCGAAAGCTCACCTTGGCGCGGTGGAAGGCCGCGTCGATGAGGTGGCCCTTCATGGCGTCCGACTGGGCACTACCTTGGGCCTGGCCGCCATGTCGACGCACACCGGCGTCGACTACTCTACGCGGCCACACGGATTCTACGGTAAGCCCACAAGGCCACTATAGAGTGCCTCGATGGCCACAGCGTCGCCATTGCCTATTCCATCCACCCCCAGTCTGTTCTGAATAGGCTGTTTGATTAGTTTGTACTAGGGGTTATGGAATTTCGGCAATAAAAATGAAATTTTATCTTTTGTAATCGTCTTGTGATGACTTCATTAATTTGTGCATACGAATCTTCACTGTTTTGAACGCATTCAGGAACCTCTCCTCTAGCCGAATACGCACAAACTCTTGCTCCTTGGTGTAAAATCCGTAGAAAAATCCTCATTCGGGAACCATGAACACTGTTTCGACGAAAAAACCCTTCGTGTCCAAGGAAATACCCCCGTCGTTTGGTATTCTCATCAATACACGACAGCCATTCATCACTCCCGATGCACTTCCATTGCTAATAAAATAGCCTCTCTAGTGCTCTGCAAATCCATTCGCACCCACTTCCATCATTTCACTCCCTCTCGTCCTCCTCTTCCAGAAAAAATCCCCAAGGCCATGGCGGACAAGGGGAAAAAGCCACTCGAGGAGAACAGCTTCCCATCAAAGAAGCAAACCATCCGAGAGTAATCTTCTCTTCTCATCCCTTTCTCTTGATTTTGACTGCAATCTCGTGATTTATCTTTCTTTGATTTCAGTCTCGATCTGCTACCGGAGGACATCTTCGGTACTGATGAAATCCCTGAGTACATCCTCTCCGATACCTCAAATGAAGAAGAAAACGCCACGCACGAGCAGAAGACCAACCATCAGCTGCGCCGTCGCATTCGGCATCTAGAACATGATTTGCGGGACATCACCGCCCGTTGCAGTGCCGAACGCGAACGCCGCATGAACTTGGAGGTGGTGATAGGCGGTGAGATCTTTATCCCCGTTTGAATCCCATGTTCAAGTTCATATCCCGTGCTCGATAATAATCTGTTCTTCTTCATATGTGTCCGACAGGTACAACAACCTGAAGGCTGCCAGGAACAGTTTGATGGAAGATCCAGAACATGCCAGCCCCCAAGGTTTCCGCGTTGCCGTCACGGTGGTCTTGGAGCTGCTGAAGAGGGACGACCTCAAGAGGAAAAGCGCTGAACCAAAGAAATGAAGTTACTTTCACTTCTTCCTCCAGGCATTTTGCTTCTTGCAGGCCGTCTTTTGTAACCTTAGGCAGCTGTGTTGTTAACAGAAGAACCTGCAATAACATCAATGATGCAAAAATATTTTTTGTGCTAAGGGCAATACACTTTAGTATTGGCCCTTCCCCTTTGTCTGAATTTTTTATTCTGAAGGCGGCTTCTTTTCGAATGCCGGCTATCTCCGCATTTCCGACGCTTGTAACAACAATCAACGATCAAGTTCAAGACTAGGATAGTATTTCTTCAAATATCTCCCGTTTATAGCAGCAGTGAATTCTTCTCCTAGTAAGATTTTTAAGATGTACGCATTTCCAGGCGTGCACCTAACCACCCGAAAGGGACCTTCCCAATTCGGAGACCACTTGCCGAATGTGATGTACTTAGTCCCAATCGGCAATAATGCTTTCCAAACCAAATGTCCCTCTGCAAATTGCTTGACCTTTACCTTCTTGTTATAGTACTTAGAAACTCGCATTTTGTTTTTCTCAATATTCTCCAAGGCCCTAAGACGAATCATGTGCAAGTCTTCTAATTCGTCCATCATTAAGTCATTGTAATCTTTGGAACTTAAATTCATTTGCAATATTACTCTCCTTGAGTCTGATTGCATCTCCCATGGCAAGATAGCACAATGTCCATAAACTAACTCATAAGGAGATGTCTGTGTAGCCCCATGAGGAGCCATTCGGTAAGCCCACAAGGCTTCATTGAGTACTGAATGCCACCTTTTTGACTTCTGATCAATCTTCTTCTATATAATCTTGATCATGATCTTGTTAGAAGCCTCTGCCTGACCATTATCTTTAGCATAATAAGGAGAAGAATTTAATAATTTGATCCCCATACTTTCAACAAAATCTCTGAATTCTGAAGATGTAAACTGAGTTCCTTGATCGGTTGTAATTGTTTGAGGAATTCCAAATCGGTAAATGATATGCTCTTTGACAAACTCAACCATATTTTCTGATGTCACTTTCTTCAATGGAATTTCCTCAACCCATTTAGTTAAATAATCTGTTGCTAAAAGCCCAAACTTATGCCCCTTGCTAGATGGATGATTTATTTGGCCAATCAAGTCTATTCCTCATCCTCTGAATGGCCATGGCTTGATAATAGGATTTAAAGCTGATGCTGAAACTCTCTGAATATTTCCAAACTTTTGACAATCTTGACACCCTTTGTAGTCTTCAAAGAAATCTTCCAGCATTGTTGGCCAATAACATCCAGTCTTCCTAATGACCCACTTCATTCGGTAAGCCGACAGATGTGCTCCACACAGCCCATCATGTACCTCACTCATCATCCTCTTTGCTTCTTCTTGACCCAAGCATTGTAGCAACACCCCATCTAAGGATTTGTAATACAAACATTCATCAAGAAGAACAAACTTTATGGCTTTGTATCTGAGCTTCCTAGAAACCTTTCGGGATGGATCCTTCAAATAATCAACAATTTATTTTCTCCAATCATCCTCTTCTAGATCACTCCCAAAGGAATATATATCGATACCAAACACTTCTTGATTCTCTCTATAACCTGAAGGACTTTGAGCTAACCTGTTTGCCTCTCCATTGTTTCCCTAGGGATGTGTTGCAGAATTACTAACTAAAAGCTTTTTAAGATCTCTTTGCACTCCTCGTAGTAATTCCTCAGGATATCATTTCTGCATTCATATTGGCCATTCATTTGTTTTATAACTAGCTCTAAATCTCCAAAAATCTCAACTGAAATAGCCTTTGCCTCTTTCAAGTATTGAAGCCCTCTGAGCAATGCTTCATACTCAACTTCATTATTTGTGATAGTAGGTTGAATAGGAATAGCAAACTAAAACATTTCTCCCCTGGGTGAAATTAATAAAATACCTACTCAACCACCTTTTCCACATGAAGATCCATCAAAAAATAAAGCCCAATGAGTAATCTGAAGTAAATTAATTGATGAATCACGATGTTCGCTAATGAAATCAGCAATAATCTGTCCTTTAACAGGTTTTGCCGACTCAAACCTTAATTCAAACTCAGACAAGGCTAAATCCACTTGCCAATCCTTCCATTCAAAATTGGCATAGACAACATGTGTCTAATTACATCAAATTTTGAATATACAATGCATTCGGCATTCAAAAAATAGTGACGAAACTTTGTACATCAGTAATAAACACATAAGCAAAGCTTCTCTGCAGCCGAATATCTAGTTTCGGGATCAAGCAATTTTCGGCTAAGGTATGCAACTACTCTTTCATTTCCTTCAAATTCTTGTGTGAGGGCCGATCCAATGGTTTGGGTATCGACCGCCACGTACAACTTAAAAGGCTTGTTCAATTGTGGAGGTACAAACACTGGTGGTTCCTTCATATATTCCTTGATCTCGTTGAAAGCCTTCTGTTGTTCGTCACCCGATACAAATTTCTGATCCTTTTTGAGTCTTAACAGTGGAGAAAAAGGCAACACCTTTTGTGATAAGTTTGAAATGAATCTTCTCACAAAATAGATTTTGCCAAGCAATGACTGCAACTCCTTAAGATTGGTTGGAGGAATAACTTCATCAATAGCTTTCATGCTTTTCTTGCCAACTTCTATCCCTCCTTCATGCACCAAAAATCCCAGGAACTCTCCAGCCGAAACTCCAAAAGCACACTTGTTCGAGTTCATCTTAAGTCCATGTTTTCTAGTGCATTTTAGAGTTTTCCTCACATCATCCAAATGTGATACATGATCCAATGACTTGATCACAACATCATCAATATATATCTCCACAATTTTGCCAATCAACTCATGAAAAATATAATTCATGGCTCTTTGATAAGTTGCACCAGCATTTTTCAATCCAAATGTCATGACAATCCACTCAAATGGACCTATATGTCCAAGACATCTAAAGGCTGTCTTTGCTACATCTTCCACTGCCATAAAAATCTAATTGTACCCTGCATTGCTATCCATGAAGCTAATAAATTTATGTCCAGGAGCAGCATCAACCAGCAAGTCAGCAACGGGCATTGGATATCCATCCATGGGCGTCGCCCTGTTAAGATCTCTAAAGTCTATGCAAACCCTCATCTTTCCATTTTTCTTGTAAACAGGAATTTTATTAGAGATCCACTCTGCATATCTGCATGGCCGAATGAAATTTGCTTCTATTAATCTCTCAACTTATTTTTTCACGTCGGCCAATACTTCATCCTTGTAGATCTTTCGGGGAGGTTGCTTGTAAGGTTTATAACCAGGCTTGATTTGCAACCGATGCTCAACAATAGAACGATCCAAACCAGGCATCTCCGAATAATCCCAGGCGAAGCAATCTTTGTACTCCTTTAGTAGCTTAATCAACTTTTCCCTGAAATTTGAATCCAAGTTAGCACTGATAAATGTCGGCCTTGGCTTGTCACCATCTCCAATGTTTATTTCTTCCAAATTATTGACCGACATAAAACCACGTCCTAACTTCCCATCAGTTCCATCAATTGGATTCTCCATTAAAAATTACTATAAGAGCCGACTGCTTGAATCGGCTGTTGATCACTGCTGACTAGTTCAACAGGACCTTCACCCCAGTCCTTGCCTGAGAAGCAATCTATGCCTTGACACTCCCAGACGGCTGGTTCCACGTTAGCCACGCTTACTGAATCATCTGCTTGGACAACTTCTACGTCATCATCCACCCATTGAACAAGATGTTGATGCATAGTAGATGGAATGCAGTAGTTCGCATGGATCCAATCTCTTCCAAGCAGCAAGCTATATGCCCCTTTGCCTTCAATGACAAAGAAGGTCGTGAGCAGAGTCTTAGATCCAATCATCAAATCCACATGCACACAGCCCTTGGTGTCTGAAGGATTTCCAGCAAAATCATTCAGAACTATTCTTGTTGGCGTCAAATCTCCAGGGCCTATGCCAAGCTTCCTGAATGTATTGTACGGCATCACATTGACAGCAGGTCCTCCATCAACAAACATCTTGACCAATGGCTTCCCGTTGACATATCCTCTTAAGTACAGCGGTCTCATGTGCCCATTCTTGGCTGACTTATCAAAAGTAGCTTGCTTGGCCAACGCTAACTGTGCCATCAGTCCAAATTGCTCGTCCTCATCCATGTCTGGCAATACTTCCTCCTGCACAATTTGATTAGCTGGAGCCATGAATTCATTTGGCATGAAGCATACCTTGCATGTAGGGGCCGAACGATCAGATTCATCACGCTTGTCTTTTGGGTACCATACTTGTTTCCTCTTAATCCCTGCTTGCTTCAGTTCCTGATCCCTCAAGCGCTGAACCCTTCTCTTTTGGCTTCTCCTCAAACCAGGTGGGCACCACTGTCCTTTTTGCGAAAAATACCCTTGATCTTCTTCTTCTTCATGATCAATCCACCTGTGATCAGCATATCGTTTCTTCGGTTGATCATCAATCCTGTTTATTTTTAAACGCCAACCATCACTAGGATGCACCCTTCCAATTCTTTCAAGGACGAATCTGCGGTTGGCAATGTCTTGCCTATATTCGGTATACTTGTCGCTGCATTTGGGGCAGTTATTTTGCGTGGGAAGCTTCAAACCCTCATTCCAACAGTGTCTGAAGAAGGCACATCCCCAGTGTGCACGCTCTTGCTCTCGCATATATTCTTCTTGTTCCTTCCTGCACATCTCTTCTTCATATCTCCGCTTCTCCTATTCGTATTTATGCTTCTGGTAGCGCTCTTTTCTTGCGGACGCTGCCACTTGTTGAGGAGAATACGCGAAGTCACTCTGGGTTTAGAGGATTCACCCACTTCAATTTGACTTTTCAGAAAGCGAGGCTCTCCCTTGTGGATATGTTCAAATGTTACTTGTCGAACGGGATCAACTGAGCCATCCTGCTTCGCCTTTGCCGAAGTCAAAACATTCACTTTTCCTTTCTCTTCAACAACATTCACCATGCTGACTGAGAACCCAATCATGTTCTGAGGAAAAGGATTACCATCCAATTTCATTTTATTATCAAACTTCAGATGACCTTCTAGTATAGCCTTTTGAATTCTCATTCTAAAGACCCTGCATTCATTGATGGAATGAGAATTTCTGTCATGAAATCCACAATACCTCTTTTTTTTTCAGTCCATCAGGCCGAAGCATAGAATGCCCTTCTGGCAACTTTATTCGGCCTTCTTTCACGAGGAATTCAAAGATCTTATCTGCCTTAGTCACATCAAAATCATAAGTGCCTTTAGCTTGCTTGATCCACCTCTGATTTACTGTCAATGGCTCTTTGCCCCACACTATCTCTCGCCGTGCCTATTTCCTCTTCATCATCATATTCATCTCCTTGATCTGCCCTTTCGAGGAATTGATTGTAGATGTCAGCTATGTCATTGTGTTTGACAAATCTGGAGTCTTTCTTGAAGCCATATGTTTGATTGCTCGTCAATGACAGTCTATGTGACAGCTGGCCAAGGTCATCGAATTCCATGTCGAATAACTTCTTCCGAATAGCTGGCAACATCCCTGCTATAGCCATACCAGCCAATTGATCATCTGGTATGTTCAAAGAGAAGCACATGCTTTTTGTTTCTCTGAACCTCCTGAGGAACTCCATTGGTGTTTCATTGTTCCTCTGGCTCAAGGTAGTCAAATCAATTAGCTTTTTCTCTTTACTGCCAATGAAATAATGAGCATGAAACTTTTCCTCCAAATCCTTCCATGAGCAGATTGAGTGAGAAGGTAGAGAATTGAACCATGTAAACGCCAGACCTGTCAATGATAGAGGGAAATATCTAATTCTGAAGGCCTCATCAGTAGAAGCTTCCCCAAGCTGCATTAGGTACAGGGCTATATGTTCCACAGTACTGGTATCATCTTGCCCTGAAAACTTGGTGAACTCCGTGGGGACTTTCACCCTGTTCGGTAATGCCACCCTATGGTACCATTCCGGAAAGGGAGGTGTATACGTGTCTTAGGTTCTTAGGTTTTAGACCGAATTGATTTTGAAGCACATCGGTCATTCTCTGCACCAAGAGATCAACATTGGTATCTTGATTCCCTGGCCCTCCAGCAGGCATCCCTGTAGTAGCACCATACCCAGGATTCAGGAGAGCATCAATGACACTATAATCCATGAATTCTGAATACCCGTTCCCGTACATGTTCCTTTGCAACCTGTTATTTGTTGGGGCTATCTTGTAAGTAGAGATAGGTTGAACTCCAGGAGTGTCAAATGCCATTTCTCCATATGTACGTGGATTTGGTACTGCTTGATGAGGGTTCTGGCAAATTGGTTGACTATCCACGTGCTGAGTTGGCTGAACACTTACACTCTGTGGAGGCGTTTGAGCACTTACATCTTGACGAGATGGTTGACCATTAACAGCAGTACTTGATTCACCCTGCTCAAAATGTTTGTCCACACTTGGGCCAAAGACACCAACCATCATTTGTCGGAAGCTATTCAAAAATGCAGTGTTGTGTCTAGTCATTATTTCTTCCATAGTTCGTTGTATCATAGCAAAAGCCTCTTGCTTCTCTGCAGCAGATGTGGTATCAGACTCCCCTGGCATCAGAACTCTTGGCATATCTGTTATGAGGAACGGCACACCACTCTTATTCTTGGAGAAAGACAATAGACACTTCTGCTGGAATTGGTCCATAGTTTCTTTCAATTGTAATTGTTGTTCTGAAGACAGTTCATTTAAGGTGACCTCCAGGACAGCTTGGATATCAGGCATCTTGATCAATTTGAGTGTCCCACTGGGCATGCCAAAAAGTGTGTTGACGTAAAATCAGCACCTCACGCCAAGCACACAGCAAGCCGAATTAGTTGGCTTAACACACGTGACCAGAATCCGGAAGCGTGCCAGTCAATTTTCTCTGAAACTGACAAAGGATGAAAAAAGGTTAGATAAAACCTGGAACTTGCGAGGTAGTTCCAGACATTTCCGTATTTACGGCTATAAAGCCAATTATAACGACATATTGCTACAAACAAGCTATCTGCCAGCAATCCGAACGTCATTCGGGAACTGATAAAACATATAAACAGGGCATAGCCGAATGTATGACGTAAGCATGATGAAAAATCGGTCTTTATTTAAACAACATTGCGCCATGTGACCATGACCGAACATCAAGCATAAATCATGATAAAATAAATAAAAGCAAAGCATAATCATGAATTTGCAGTAAACATGCATGCATAGACCAAAAGCACTAGTCTACCGCATGTCTAGGTACTTTCAAACCCGTCGAGCATAACATCAAACAAGTTAATCCACCGCATGATACAACTTGTTTGAAATCACACCACCAACCAAGAATAGATCTATGCAGCGCATGATACAATCTAAACATGGAAGGCTAAAAGCATACATTATTTAAAGCAAGCTCATAAACATGTTTCACTCGTGATGGGATTGCCGAATACAGCTGTACAGCCGATTCGGGTTCCGCGGAGAGGGAACAAACTACACTATATTAACAAGCTTGAACCCGCAACACGTGACAATCTAGATTGATACGAATTCGGCTATTAGAGAAAACGTGACCCGTTCGCCACATCGAGCCAAAGATTTGATCATGTAACACATGGATCACAAACAAGATAGAGCCGAATCTAGTCAATCTAAATTGGGCAATAAGAGTGTTACATGAATTAAACATAAGAGCGAAATTCAAAGCAACACATGGTAACTTCATGAATCTATTAGATCTTGGCAAATCTAATAGAGCTGATAACGAGCTCCAAGCTAGATCTTAGACTACTGCATGGCTCATGATCCAACAAGAAAGCCTTCTTGAACGAAGCTTAATTCCACTGCATGATACTAAGCATGGTAACAAGACTACTTGCATCACGGTCTAAATCCACCGCATGATACTAGACATGATGCAAGGTTGCCGGTACTTACGGAGGTCGACGGATCGATGGCTCCTCTCGAAGAACTCGACGATTCGACTAGAAGGACTCGAAGGTTGGCACGGGGCCGGTTTGTTGTGAAATTGTTCGATCCCTATTACAAGCACTAAGGGTTTATATTTATACCCTAGCTCTAACACGACTCCTAGTCGACCACGATTACAACATTTATTGCCTAAAATTAATATCATGGCATCATGTTCGTCTCGTACCCGCCATCAATTCATCCCTTCTTTATATTCAATCCACGTCATCACATATTCCCTAATGCTTTCCTCTTTCAACCGTGGAACAACTCTTTTGCTGAATAATGACCTCCCAACCGCAGGCGCTTCTACCGAATGCTTTGAGGGAAACCTTCTGTCGAATGGTGCTCTTCTACCAAACTTGGCCCACAGGTCACTCTCTTCCTTGTACCAATTTTTGGTGTTAACACTGAGCTCCTTTGCTATAAATAGGCCCAAGACCCTTCAGCTAGCCAAATCCAAAAAAGGCACCATGGCAACTTCAGTTGATAATATAGTCACGCCCTGGCTTTGTGAGCGTCCGCCCGAGTATAAAGCAGAGGTATCATTCCTTTAAGCTAGAAAAATGCTTGCAAAGTTGGGATAACTCCACCAACCTGTGCACCCGCACCCAGTGAAGAATCCAAGTGCAGCATGGGGCAGTACATGCCATGACGGTCCTTGCAAGGAGAGGCCTACTATGGTGTTGGAGGTCGCTGTGCTACACCGGGGGAGGTCGAAGGCGGTGCTGGTTCCATTTGGGATCTTGTGAGAGCACCCTAGCAAAGAGATGGGACTCCACAGGAAACCTTTTGGGGCTAGAGTACAAGTGGCTATGTGGCAGCCACGACCTTGCCGTCGGTGGAGGGCTCCACGGTTGCGACACGCTCTATTAGCCTAGGTTGTGCCGCTTGCACCATGTAAGGTAGATCGAGACCTTTAACATGTTTGTATCTAATAACTTGGCCTTGGGCCAAGGTCTTATGTAGATTTGTAGCTACTATACATGAGTTTGGAATAGCCGCTCATCTCTATCGATGACTGTGATTGGAGCACCCGAGACAACAATGGCATTTCCAAGGCCTCAGCGCTGTTGTGGCGTTACGCCGACCTTAGGAAGGTCATAACACCCGACATGAGTGCCTGTGATGACCTGGGTCGCCACGGCCGCTTGTGTAGTGATGCAGCACAGCGGCATCAACCTTTAGGTGTAGAGGCCAAGATCGACCTAAACGACGGCAAGGCCGCAGCGAAGCATTGTAAATAGGACCACGGAGGTCGTCAACGGGCAGTAGAGCCTTTAAGCACGGGGCAGTTGATGTGGGGGCCACTGTAGGTCGTAGACTCCTAGAAGGCATGTAGGCAACCTAGCCTAAGGGGTGTGAAGTAAACCCTTGTGTGAAGAGATCGAGACGACCTTGAGACTGCTGGAGCCTAGGCGACCTAGAGTAGGTTGACTGTAGGTCGCTGGCGACCTTGAATGCAAAGTTGGATTTCTGATATTGGGGGGCATAAACTGGGGCATAACGAGACCACGTCGGCCGAAACCCCATGCGAAGGCCAGCAAACGCAGATTCCCGCACGGATCTAGCCGTTACTTCCAAGTAGCCGTTAGGCCGAAGAGAGCCGTTGGCGATAGATCCGTTTGAGGGAGCCAGACCGTTAGGTCGCCGTAAATTGCGCCGGATAGACCTCGGGGCCCCACCGCCCGTTGAAGCACTGGGTCCCGGCTATATAAGGCTGACCCACGACCCAAGGCCCTCCACTTGCTTCCATTTCCACTTAGTGCTAGGGTTGCCGCCACCGCGCCATGCATAGAAAAGCGAGAGCGCCACCGAGCATAGGCCCACCACCGCCGCGCCCTCGCATGCGAATTAAGTCACTGGTGACCTTTAGATCGAAGTGCGTCAGGCTCGAAGAGGGCAAGATGGAGAAGCTGGCGATTGCAAATCCAAGCACCGTCTAGGAGACGTCGACAGTGACTGAAGAGCACATTCAGTTGTTGGTCGACCGCAGGCTGCTGCGGCCCAAGTTGCATGTCGAGTGGAGGCCAGCAGAGGGCGAGGTGTTCCTGACAGAGCGGATCGACGAGACCGTCGTCTTCCTCGCGCACATCGTGTGTGGATTCGGCATCCCCACTGGCGACTTCCTACGCTGGCTTCTGCACTTTTACAGCATCGAGTTGGTGCATCTGGCGCCCAACTCGATCACGATCATTGTGACCTTAATCCACCTCTGTGAAGGCCTACCTCAGCATCACGCCTCACTTCCACCTCTGGCGCCACTTCTTCGAGCTGAAGAAGACGGGCAAGGGTGTGGTCATTTGTAGCATCAGCTTCATGTTACGTCGGAACATGAAGCCGAAGTATATCGACCAGGCGCTCCCTGACAACACCACCAGCTGGAAGCAGGGGTGGTTCTACATCGACAACCCCACGTCAGCACTGAGGGAGAGGACAGAGCGGATTCCGGTTGTAGGCCCGGAATGGATCAACCATCTGGCGAAGCTGGACACCCAAGAGCTCAAGCCCTTGCTGGACGATCTGGAGCAGCTCAAGGTGGAGGGGCTGACCGGCGCCATGGTGGCCATCAGCTTCTCATCCAGCCTCTTCAGGACAAGGCCCATCTGACCTTTGAATATTGGGGTCAATCCGACCCGTCCCGAGTCGCGCAGCGCAAGGTCTCCAAGGCAGAGATGATAGCTCGCACGAAGAACATATTCGGCGGGCGGATCCGCAACAAGGAGTGCCCCAAGGCATTGGGGATATACAGCCCTTTCTGACCCGATGAGTTTTCGACCTTGGCCTTTCTTCACTCTAAAGTTCTTTGAGTACATATCTTGGTTCTGATGGGATGTTTACGTCTTGTTTTGTAGCACCGCGAAGGAATCTACTGGTGCCTGACACCGCTGCGTGACGAGGACTAGAACAGCTACAAGGTCCGCAGCGTGGCGGACATGGTGCGGCGCCACCTCATCTCATCAACGCGGTGCCCATCGCGTCACGCAGGGGTCCATCCAAAGTCGCCGCACCATGACGCACGCGGCAGACCACGGGGAAGATACCCGCCTCCCAGGCCACGGCCCAGGTCGCGGAGGCGAAGAAGAGGAGTGGGAAGCGGACTAGGTCTGCGGTGTCAGCGGAGACCACCACGATGAGTTCTGACGTCGAAACCATCAACGTTGAAGAAGATGAGGGCGACGTGCAGTCGATGAAGGAACAATGGCTCCGTCACCGGGAAGGCAGGCGCCAAAGATGCCCCGCCCGGTGCCTAGTGCGCAGGGGCAGCCTACATCAAGCACCGACCCAGCAGACGACGTTGGGTTGAACAAGAGGTTAAAGAAGGTCGCGCCCAAGCCTTGCAAGTCGAATCTTGGGTCGGCAACCAAGTAAGTCGGTTGTCCTGCTCACGACGTGACTTTGTTTTTCCGTTGTCCCTTGGTTGTTTGCTTAGGTCGCCTTTTCATGAGCAGGGTTCCTCCGATGACGTCGAAGAGCGGGAAGAACGCCTCGGGCCAGGAGGCGTTTGGGAGCAAGGTCCCAAAGACGCCGGTGGTGGAGTCACCGGCAGCTTCAGTGGTCGACGTAATGAGCATGGCCGCCGGGGCTGGGGCGACGACGGCGTTGTCGTATGGACCTCCCTGGGCCCACTACATCGGTGGGTACCAGGACCGACTACTCGGTGGGCCCCTGGGACTACCCGGCTTGCGCTACACGGCACCTGAAGGCGTGGAGCACAAGGACAGCAAAGGAGTAGTACTCGGATAGGACTCTGTACACGTTCCGCACTGTATAGAGGTCTCCTAGACGTACTCGGCTAGTACTCCTTCCCTACTCCAACTTGTAACCCTGCCTCCCGGACTATATAAGGCGGGGCAGGGACCGATCTCTGGCATCCAATCTCAATCCCCTACAACCCACGGCGCACTATTGCACCATCTTGTAATCGTGCCCTATCAATCCGTAGCTACGCAAAGATACAGACGTAGGGTATTACGCACCTCGCGGCCCGAACCCTCGTCTAAATTGTGTGCCACGTGTCTCTTCCTTCGAGTTACCGATCTCGGCGAGTCACAATCATCTACTTCGGGTACTCCCCGTAGTAGGTTGCCGGTCTAAAACACCGACACCGGCGCGCCGTAGGGGCTCTCGCTCGAGATCACATGGCGAACTCGACGGCTTCCGTCCACATCAAGCCAACCGTCGCCTTCAACCGCGGCGACACCTTCGTTTTCGGCCGCCCGGGTCCGCACCGCCGATGGCGCGGGCTCCTTCCAGCGCCGCTTGACCATGCAACCCAACCCGAGGACAGGCCTCGCGACGCTTCCCGAAGCCGTCACAGGCGAACTCGCCGGCAAGTTCGGCGAAATCTCGCTCTTCAACCAGCACGGCGACTTCGAGCTCGAGTCCGCCTCCAACTCGAACTCGACGTCGCCATGGGCCATCGCTTGCGAGCCGGCTGCTCGCCCATCGCACGGCCCCTTCACCACGCCGCGCCCCCGCGCGTGGCCCCCGCGTCCTCGGCCCGGGCCCGCACAGGGGCTCCTACTCCACGACGGGCCGGCAAGGAGCCCGTAACCGAGTACAACTCGGACTCCGACGCCGTCCCCGATCACGTCTCGGGCTCCAACCCCCTCTCCGAGTTCTACTCGAACCCGGACTACGAGTTCGACTTCGGGTTCCAACCCCCTCTCCGAGTTCTACTCCGAAGACGACTCCACTGAGCTTCCTTTGTCAGGGCCAGCCTCTGGGCTGGTTATAAGATCAACACCAGCCGACAGATACGTCTACTGGCCGGACCGCAAGCCCGCTGACCTGGCAAAGGGAGACTCACGCTACGTCGCCTACATCGACTCACTACCGTTCCAGGAGGGAACACCACTGGCCCAGGCTGACTCCAATACACCCACTGAGGTGGCACCTTCTGAGTCCAGCCTTGGCACCCCTGACCGCCAAGTCTTCATGGCTGCCGCGACACCCCCCGGGAACCTCGAGCACGCGCCGCGTACAAGTACCGGAGGACATCTCCGCGGACGAACCGCTCGCCGATGCCCCCCGCAGGGGAGACCGACGCCAACAGGGACGCCCGACGCGAGCGTAACAGAAGCGCAACGAACGGCGCCGGCGGCTCGCAGACAACCTTCCCATCCGCAACCTTGCGGAGGCTCTCGAGGCGGTCGAGAGCAGAGTCCACACCACTCCTGAGCAATGCCTCATGTCGATCACAACGATCGCACGCCAGGCTCAGGGCATACGCGCTGGAGAGGTCATCGCCAAGCTCGCTGAAGAAGCTTACTTCATGCGGGTCGACAACAGAGTCAGCCAACCTCCCCCAGCTAAACCGCGCGACAACGAAGCTACTAGTCGCAGCGCCGGCGTTGGCCCCAACCGTACTCGAGGCGACATCTCGGCTGACCCAAACCGTCGCCGCTCTCACGCCGGCGGACCCTTGCAAGACCAAGGCAACCGAGAGGTTGTCCCCCACCGCGCTCCGGCCGGTGGCGGCGGCAACGATCCTGACGGTGGCGGCGGCGGACGGCGGCGGCGCCTCCAACCACGGAGCCACCAGAGAGAGCTTGGGGCGGTGGCGGGGCCGCGGCGGCCGAGGCCACGCGAATGCCACGCCCTCCGGCGCCCGCACGGCGGGTACGACGCCCGCCGAAGATCGAGGAGCTACGGCGGAAGAAGTCGACCACCGAGGGCGACGGCTTCCCCCCGCCTTCTCACCACGGCTTCGCAACCTACTCCTCCCCAACAAGTTCAAGCCTTTGGGGATCACCAAGTACGACGCGAGCAGATCCTATCCAGTGGCTCCGATGCTACGCTCTCTCCATCAAGAACGCTGGCGGCAACAGCGACACCAAATGCCTCTACTCCCCCTTCTGCCTGGACCAGGCACCACTCACGTGGCTCGAGTCGCTCGACAAGCACTCGATTGACAAGTGGGACCAGCTGAAGGAGCAGTTTACAAGCAACTTCGCGGGCGCCATGGGCCGTTCGGGTACTCGCATGGACCTCGCCATGATCAAGCAGGAACAAGGCGAGACCCTCCGCAAGTACATGCGCCGCTTTTTCGACAAGCGCGCTACCGTTGTCGACGTCACCGACAAGGAGGTCATCGACCTCTTCCAGGACGGCCTCTACCATCGCCGCACCTTCGAGGACTTCGGTCGTCGCCACCCCAAGTCCATTCCCCACCTCAAGGACATGATCACGTCCTGGGCGGACGAAGAGGACAAGGCTAATGCCAAGTACGACGCCATCCGTGGCAAGACCAAGCAGACCCAGGGCGGCGGCAGCGGCAGCAATGCAAACCAAGGCGGCCGCAGCAACAACAACAACAACAACAACAGCAACTACTCGGGTCCCAACCGCAAGTGCAAGCCAGACAACACCGTCGCGGCTATCCAGCGCCCTGCGAAAGGGAACTCGAAGAAGAACTCTGGCGGGTTCAAGGACTCTCGCCGAAGGAGAAGTGCCCGTGGCATCCGAACGGCAATCACACTACCGAGCAAGCTACCACCTCGGCACGCACTCAAGGACACGCCGAGCCACCGCACCCTCATGATCGAAGGGCAAGAAGAAGGACGGCGACAACGACGACTTCCAGAACCCGAGAAGACCGTCAACGTCCTCTTCGGCGGACCGCCTAGCGGGGCGGGAGCGAAGGCTACCCGCCGCGAAGTGATGTCCATCGAGCCGCCGGTCATGACCCCTCTCGGTGGTCGAGGTACCCATCACCTTCTCCCGCGCGACCGCGTGGACTAGCTTCTCCGAGCCGGACGGTTCCCTCTCGTCCCGAAACCAACAAAGGGCGGGTTCCAAGCTCAACAAGGTGCTCATCGACGGTGGAAGCGGGCTCAACGTCCTTTTCACCAAGACCTTGAAGAAGATGAACCTCGACGTCACCCCCATGCTCAATAAGAGCAAGATACCCTTCTATGGCATCGTCCCGTGCAACGCGGCTATCCCACTAGGCTCGGTGGTACCGCCGCTACCTTCGGGGCGTCTCGGGATAACTACCGCACCGAGTACATCAAGTTCGAGGTTGCGGATTTCGAGACTTCCTACCACGCCATCCTCGGCGACCGCCATCGCCAAGTTCATGGCGGTGCCCCACTACGCCTACTTGGTACTCAAGATGCCAAGTCCGGCCGGTGTACTCTCCCTCCGGGGGGACTTGAAGATCTCCCACGACCGCGATACGAGGCCGTGGCGATCGCTTCAACAAACCAAGTACCCACCCCAATGATGGAGGTCTACGCCGCGTCGAAGAAGCCGGCTACGAGCGAACTCGACATCCCGCAGAAGTCCGACAGCACCAACAAGCCTCGGCCCACCCGAGGAGGTACTCGTCAAGTCGGCCGACCTCGAACAGGCGACCCCGAGCAAGACCACCACCATCGGGACCGGCCTCGACCCCAAATAGGAAGACGCGCTCATCGCCTTCTTTCGGGCTAACCCCGACATCTTCGCGTGGAAGCCGGCGGACATGCCGGAGTGCCCGTGGAGCCGATCGAGCACCGCCTCAACGTCGATCCAAAGGCCACCCCTAAGCGACAACACCTCCGACGCTTGCCGACGACGACGGGACGCCATCAAGAAGGAGCTCGCCAAGCTACTCGCCGCAGGCTTCATCGAGAAGTCTTCCATCCCGAGTGGCTCGCCAACCCCGTCCTCGTCCGCAAGAAGAACTCGAACGAGTGGAGGATGTGCGTCGACTACACCGACCTCAACAAGCACTCGCCCCAAGGACCCCTTCGGGTTGCCGCGGATTGATCAAGTCATCGACTCCACGGCGGGGCCGCGACCTACTCGCTTCCTCGATCGCTACTCCGGTACCACCGGATCGCAATCAAGGAGGAAGACCAGGAGAAGACCGCGTTCATCACCCCGTTTGGCGCGTCATCGCTACACGACCATGTCATTCGGGTTGAAGAACGCCGGCGCTACCTACCAACGGGCCATCCAGGCCTGCTTCAAGCGGCAACTCAACAAGAACGTCGAGGCCTACGTGGATGACGTGGTTGTCAAAACCAGGGACTCCAGTACCCTCATCAACGACCTTGAAGAGACCTTCGCATCATTACGCGAGTACCACTGGAAGCTCAACCCGAACAAGTGCGTCTTCGGCGTCCCTTCGGGCAAACTACTCGGCTTCATCATCAGCCAGCGCGGCATTGAAGCCAACCCCGAGAAGATCTCCGCCATCACCAGCATGAAAGCTCCCACGAGCATCAAGGACGTCCAGAAGCTGACGGGGTGCATGGCGGCGTTGAACAGATTCATCTCGAGGCTAGGAGAACGGGGTCTCCCCTTCTTCAAACTTCTCAAGCATCATGAGAAGTTCGTGTGGACTCCAGAGGCGGATCAAGCCCTTGCCCAGCTCAAGGACTTCCCCCCCCAAAGCCGCCGGTCCTCACGGCTCCCTACAAGGGCGAGCGCCATCTTGCTCTACCTAGCCGCAACTACTCACGTGGTCGCATCGCCATCGTTGTCGAGCGGCAGGAAGACGGCCACGCCTATCCGGCCCGCCCGGTCTACTTCGTCGGCCGAGGTTCTATCGAGTCCAAGGCTCGCTACCGCCCGTGCGTGCTTCGTACGCTCTACTCATCACCTCGCGGAAGCTACGACACTACTTCCGTGAGTACTCGGTTTCCGTCGTCACCGACTACCCGCTCGGCCGACATCCCGAGGAACCCGCACGCCACCGAAGAATCTCCAAGTGGGCCGTTGAGCTCGGCGCCCTCACCATCGACTTCAAGCCACGCACCGCCATCAAGTCGCAGCACTAGTCGACTTCATGGCGAGTGGCGGGAGAACCGCCTACCTACTCCCACCGTGCGACCGCAGCATTGGGTGATGTACTTTGACGGCTCACTCAACCTCGAGGGCGCAGCGCGGGGGTACTCCCCGATCTCTCCAACGGGCGAACAACTCAAGTACGTCCCGCGATCTTCCCGGAAGGTCTCGAACAATGAAGCCGAGTACGAAGCCCTCCTGCACGGGCTCCGCCTCGCGGCTTCACTTGGCATCAAGCGGCTACTAGTCTACGGCGACTCCGCAGTGGTCATCAACCAAGTCAACAAGTCCTGGGACCGCAATAAGGAGAACATGGACATGGACGCCTACTACCTAGAAGTCCGCAAGCTCGAGAACAAGTTCTACGGTCTCAAGTTCCATCACATCGTCCGCGACAACAACGTTGCGGCGGACGTCCTCTCGAAGCTTGGATCCACCCGCGCCCAAGTACCCGCGGGCGTCTTCGTCCATGAGCTTCACGCGCCATCCATCCCGGAGCCGGCGCCACCGACCACTGCCCCAGACCATCCACCAGCTGGGCAGGAGGTCATGATGATCGACGTGGACTGGAGGCAACCCTTCATCGACTACCTCAGCGAGCAGAAGGTCCCCTCCGACAAGAACGCGGCCGAGCAACTCGTTCGTCGCGCCAAGTCCTACGTCCTCGTCGGCGACAAGCTTTACAAGCGGGGCGCATCTTCTGGAGTACTCATGAAGTGCGTCCCTTGTGAAGAAGGCAAGGACATCTTGGAGGAGATTCACAAGGGCGTCTGCGGCAACCACGCGTCTTCACGTACGCTGGTCAGCAAGGCCTTCCGCGAGCTTTCTACGGCCCCACGCCCCGAGCGATGCCGAAGAACTCGTCGAAGGTGCCAAGGATGTCAATTCTTCGCCAAGCGACAACACGTCCCGGCCTACAAGCTAGTCACCATACCGCCGACCCGGCCCTTTGCCTCGCCGGGGGGCTCGACATGATTGGGCCACCGCCAACCGCGCCGGAGGATTCAACGAGGTACCGGTGGCCATCGACAAGTTCACCAAGTGGATCGAGGTCAAGCCGGTCACATGTCCCAAGGCCGACAGAGTACTCGACTTCCCGGATGAACTCGTACACCGCTATGGGCTACCCCACCGCATCATCACGGACACCGGGGTCCAACTTCAACAACCACCGCTTGCGGGAGTACCGCGAGAACGACGGGATCGACGTCGATACGTCTCGCCGCCCATCCACGGGCCAACGGACAAGTCGAGCGCGCCAATGGGATGGTGCTCGACGCCCTCAAGAAGCGGCCGCATGACGCCGCCAATTCTAAAGGGGGCAAGTGGATCAAGGAACTACCCAACGCACTCGGGGGCCGCGGACTCAACCATCCAAGCCGACGGGGAAATCCCCCCTACTTCTCGGTCTACGGCTCCGAAGCCATCCTCCCCGCCGACGTCATATGGAACTCACCGGCAAGGGAACACTACGACGAAGGCGTCTCGGAAGACGACGAGACGAGTTGATATCGACAAGATCGAAGAAGCTCGGCCGCGCCGCCCTCGTCCCGCCCGCCCAGGTACCCGGAGGGTATCCGACGCTACCATGATCGCAACGTCAAGGAACGCTCCTTCAACGTTGGAGATCTTGTCCTCCGTCGTATTCGAACACGGAAGGACTCCACAAGCTCGGCCTCTCCCGGGAAGGCCCCTTCACCGTGGCTAAGGTGATCGGGCCGGGCTCCTATCGCCTCCAAACATTTGAAGGCGAAGACGTCAACAACTCGTGGAACGTCGACCAACTCTGTCGATTCTACGCCTAGTCTACACGACTACTCCGAGGTTCAAGTCTACACGACTACATCAACGCCCCTTGCCGCAAGCGACCCCCCGGGTCCTGGCTCCAAGTCTCCGGACTACTCTCCTCCCGGTGTCCGGCCCCGTGCGGCTACCTACGGACCCTGGGCTGCGATGAGCGTCAAGGACTCTAGCAGCGGTCTATCAAGAGACCACACTCCAAGATCCAGCCCCACGGCTACCTACGGATCTGCGGTCCAGCCTACACGGCTACTTACGGATCACCAGCTGCAAGCGGCTACCCGCTCCAGCTCCACTTAGCTGTAAGCGGCCTCCGGGTCCAGGCGACTACTTGTAACTACGGCCCTGGCCATCCAGGTGTACTTCTTCAGTAATAAAGTTTGATCGTCCATCAACTTCTTTACTGTCTACTCCCTATGACGGGACTACTAAAGCCGAGTACTACTACTCGCACCTACTCCACGATGGGCGCTCCGCACTCTGAGATCGCGGTTACGAGTACTCATTGATGGAACAACTTCATTTCATTGATACATGAATAAGTTCATTACAAGTGGTTTTTGTACAACTGTGGCTACTAAGCTACCTATGCAGGGCTACTGGAGGTTCAGCTTCTCGGCTACCTGCTCCGCGATGGGAGCCATCTCGCTCCAAAGAGCTCGCGCATCGCTCATCCGAGCGCTTGGCGGCTACCCCGCCGGCGACCACCTCCACTGGAGCCTTCGGGAAGTGCGACTTCATGAAGGCTAGCACTTGCTTCGGGATCGACTTGGCCATGTGCTTGACGTAGGCGGCCGGCCGGCTTGGCGCTTCACGAAGTCGATCCGCCGCAGGGGCTATCTTGGGGCCGCCCGGTGCGGCACCCGGCGGCCTCGCGATCGGAAGAGCAGCCTCTTCAAGGTCCTTCGGTGGGCCCGAGCGCCTCGCAATCTTCGTTCAACTTCGCAAAGATTTGTAGCAGCTTCGACGAGATCTCCGTCGAGGCAATCCGCAACTCCATATGCTTCTCGCACTCGATGGCAAGCTCCTTGTAGTCGAGCTCAAGTACTCGGCGGGCTTCTTGCTCCCGTAGAAGAGGTTCTTCATGCCGACCTCCGAGGCTTTCGACCTGCTCCACCTGGCCTTCGAGTTCTGCAATACACCACAACAACGGGTCAGAGGCTTTGACGGCTTCCAACAAGTACTCGACAAGTCAAAGGACTTACCCTTATTCTTGTTGCGGAGGCCCTTGTTTTTCCGCACCAAGTCGTCGCCCTTCGCCTGCAGCTCCATCACATCGTTGTGATACTTGGCGAAGGCGGCGTCGAGCTTCGACTGCATCGCGGCTGCGTGCTTCCGCGACTTCACAAGCTGCTCCTCCAGGGCCTCGGCTCGGAGCACGGTGTCGCCGTAGCCTTGCAGCATGTTCGACTTCTCGCGGGATCGCTCCGCGACGTCCTGCACAAGACAAGCTCAAGTCAACAGAGTACTCAACGCAAAGGATTGACTACTCGGGAGGCTTCGGCTACGTACCTTCATCCACTGCTCGGCTCGCCGGATCGACTCCAGGTGCTGGACTACAGTTGCCGGCTCGACGAGATCGTCGGTCAGCAGCTCAATTCCGCCACGGCTACTCGACGTAGCCTCCGTCATCGGCGCCGAGCGGATAGGCTCCGCGTCTTGGATCTCGGGGGATCGGATTGCCACCTCCAGGGCAACCCCTGGCAACGTGGTAGCTGCCTCCCCCTCGGCGGACTTCTCGGCGACCTCCCCCCCACGGGCCCGGGGCTCCTTCCGCGGCCTCCGGGCCTCTCGGTGTCAACTCCTGCATGGGTACCCCTGCAGGGATGTCACCTCCTTCAGCGCCTGTCAACAAGGAACATGCGCATCAGTGCCTACGACTACTCGTCCTGGAGTTCTACAGCTTCAAGAAGGGTACTTACCTTCAACTATGGCCGCCTCGGCGCCGCGGCGCTTCCCGGCGCCGGGGGCTCGGTCGCGGCTTGGGCCTCGGGAGCGGGCTCCTCGACGGGCGGCACGGCCTCTCTCCCGCCTCCGCGGTCGCGGGCTCTTCCCCGTCCCGGCCTCGGATCCGTGGATTTTCCGCACAAGTGTTCACAGAAGTTTGTCAGGCAATCATCGACTACTGCAACGAGTACTACTCATGAAGGTGGGGTACTTACAAGGTCGACCGGACGATAGTCACGGCCGGAGCACCGAGGATGCCGGCGATGTCAACCGGCCCACCCTCGGCGGGCGTCTCTTCTTCCGCCTCTTCGGCCATCGCCTCCTCCACGGTGGCGGCGGCCGGCCGCGGACGTCTTCTCGCGTCCCTCGCGGCTTCCATCTCTCCAACGGCGGTGGCCGCGGGTACTCGCTCTCCACCGGAGCGGGGGCCGGCGCTCCACCGCGCCGTAAGATCTTCGACAGTGGGGGCTGGACTTCGGCTTCCAGTCGGCTCCCCCACCGGGTCCCACACGCCTTCATCGCCCTCTTCGACGGGCTCCGTTGGCGGCACCTCCTGCACACAACAGACGACTACTCGTCAGCAACGTACTCGACTACTGGGTACTCGACTACTCTGTTCAAGAACACTCACCTTCGGAGGCGTGGTCTCTGAGACCTTCATTTTCTTCGCCACCCGCTTCTTGGTGGGGTTGCGCGGCTTCCGCGGCGGCGCAGCAAGGCTAGCCGGAGGATCTTGGATCAGTGGCACGTGAGGCAAGCCCGGACGGCTAAACCTCGATCGCTGCTGGAAGCGGTCCAGCAGCGTCTCTTGGTCTTCTTCCTCGTCATCGGAGGAATCCTCCACGACGACGGTTTGTCGCCTTCACCGACTTCGCGGCGCTCCTTCACCTTCCCCTCCGCCGGGATCTCGATCCCGCTCGGCGGCGGCTGCGGCTCGGAGACAAATCGCTTCACATCATCCTGCGCGAAGACACAAGGCATCAGCAACTCTGCTACAAGTGCCCACTACTCGACGAGGGGGGTACGACTACTCACCTCGTTGGGCGGGCGCGCGGCGGAGTACTCCTCGACAGGGCACGCCGTGTACTCTGGCATGTCCTTGAAGATGCGTGACAACCTCTCGATGATGTCGTTGTCGTCCAACTCGCCCCCTGGCATCCGCGACGTGTCGTCGTCGCCGGTGTACTCGAAGCCCAGCGTATCCCTCGCCATCAGCGGCTGGATGCGGCGCTTCATGAAACTGAAGGCCACGTGCTCGGCCCTCAGTCCAGCCTCTCTGAGCACCCAGATGCGTGCTAGTAGCTCAGGGAGCTGGATCGCCTCCCCGCATGGTGGGCTCGTGTTCCACCACTCCCGATGCCCGGGCCGCCGTCCGCTCGGCTTCGGCAGCTCCGGGTGGTGGTTGGTGATGTAGAACCACCGCGTCTTCCGTCCGTGTTGGAGTCCACGAGCTTGTACGCCGTGTACCGGTCCGCGGCGTCCTCCCTCGGGCCGGATCCCGCCCCTCCGACTACTCGGGGTTGGAGGCACCGGGCTGCGCCTGACGCGGAAGAACTTTCGGAAGAGCACCCAGTGCGGCTTGATCCCAAGGAAGGCCTCGCAGAAGTGGACGAAGACCGACGTGTGGAAGATGCCGTTGGGGTTCAAGTTGAGGTACTCGACGCCGTAGTACCCCAGCAGCCCCTTGAAGAAGTCGCTTGCTGGCAGCGCAAGCCCGCGCTCGACGAAGTGCGGGAACATCGGGATCTCGTCCTCCGCCTTCTCCATCGGATACGGATCTCCGGCGGCGGATCTCCACATGTCGACTTCTTTCTCCCTGATGAATCCGCTGTTCAACAGGGTCAGCAGGTCCTCTGTCTTGACCTTCGACTTTTTCCACTCGCGGCTCGGATCGGCGCGCGGTGGAGACATGGGCGGCGCCGCATCCGTGGCGGCCGCGGCGGCCTCTGCACGGCTCCTCTTCTTCCCGTCGGCCTTGGACGTCTTCGACGGCGACGGCTTCATCCTCCAAGTACAAGGAGTCTTCACTCGCATCCGCTCGGGGGCTACCCTAAATCCTTTGGGTGGCGATGCGCTCGGATCTACTACGGCGGCAGTAGGCGCTGGAGTGGATCTACTTCAAGATTCAAACGGAAATGACTGCGGCTCACTTGGGTGAAAAACCCTAAGGGTTTCGGCTTCTATTTATAAGCCAAATCGCCTCCGTAACGGGCGGTTGGATAAGTCCACGCGCGGCTGACTCAGCGTCTGCGCGTGACTCTTCGCATTCTACTAGTCGACGCGCCTCACCTCGGGGGCTCGGCTACTTCTACTCGACTACCTGGGACGCGGCTAGTCTCAAGAGCATCTCAGGACACATTCTCCAAGAAGACCCTTCAATTCGAGAGGAAGTACTCGACTCAAGGCTCGGGGGCTCCGTGTCACGTGTCCTTCGGTTTTTTCTCTCCGGATTTTTCGGGATTTTCTTGCCAAGACTTCAGATGGATCCTCAGCGAGAGCCCGCGGCTCGAGGCTCGGGGGCTACTCCATGTGGATTGTGGTTCTGCAAATCGCATCTCCACGACGGCTTCGGCTTCAAGACAAAACAGGCATTTCTTGAAGGCCTTCGGAGGCAGATTTCAAGGACGCTTGGGACTACTCGAGAAGACTTCAAGATTGCTCAAACATCAGCTGGAGTACATTCCAGCCTCGGGATGCTTCGACTATTCTTGAGGACTTTTGACTTGTAGCACTCAGGGACGCTTGAGGACTACTCGTTAAGGCCGTCAAGACTACTGGAAGCTATCCTTCTCGACTACAAAGTACTCGGGGGCTTGTCGTATGGACCTCCCTGGGCCCACTACATCGGTGGGTACCAGGACCGACTACTCGGTGGGCCCCTGGGACTACCCGGCTTGCGCTACACGGCACCTGAAGGCGTGGAGCACAAGGACAGCAAAGGAGTAGTACTCGGATAGGGACTCGTACACGTTCCGCACTGTATAGAGGTCTCCTAGACGTACTCGGCTAGTACTCCTTCCCTACTCCGACTTGTAACCCTGCCTCCCGGACTATATAAGGCGGGGCAGGGACCGATCTCTGGCATCCAATCTCAATCCCCTACAACCCACGGCGCACTATTGCACTATCTTGTAATCGTGCCCTATCAATCCAGAGCTACGCAGCATACAGGACGTAGGGTATTACGCACCTCGCGGCCCGAACCTGTCTAAATTGTGTGCCACGTGTCTCTTCCTTGGAGTTACCGATCTCGGCGAGTCACAATCATCTACTTCGGGTACTCCCTATAGTAGGTTGCCGGTCTTAAACACCGACAGGCGTCTGAGGCAAATAAGGTCGGGACTAGTGCGCCTCCCGCCACCAGGGGTGAGGGTGGTGACTGCGGCACCTCTGACCCGTAGGAGGCACCACCTCCATGGGGCATCATTGACAAGGGCATGGAGGCGGTGAAACGACGAAGACCAGTGTCTTTATGCCGGAACCCCGTGGGAGGCGGAGGTCGTTGCTGACCGCCAAGACCTGGAGATGTTCAAGGAGGTGGCACGCACAATCGGACTGTGCTGCTGGTGAGGACCTTTGTTGAGTTCCTTAGGTTCTTGCTTTGGGTACTTGAGTGCCATGAAGTTTAATGATCTGCCTTGTTTGCTGTGCAGTCCCTTGCAGAGCAGGCACAAGCTCGGACAGGTCTGCTACGGGAGGCAGCAAACGCGCACGCAGAGGCCGCCCCAGCCCGTGAGGCGTAGTTGCAGGCCGAGGTGGTGGCCGCGTGCGAGATTAAGCGCGTCAAGGAGGCCATGGTACGCGAGGCGCACAAGGACGTGGCCGACCTGAAGAAGATGGAGGACGCCGAGCGGAAGGCCAAGTACGCGACCTCCGACCTCCAGGCCGTTGTAGAGGGTACGTTCTCACAGCTTCCCTGGGCCGACTCAGTTTGCTTTTGTAGGGTCTTGGTCATGATTCTTCAACCTTGAATTGCTGCAGGTGCTCAAGAGACCAAGGAGGCCCCCAAGAAAGAGCTGACCACAATCAAGCGCTAGCTCACGCCCATCAAGGAGAAGTCCACGGAGACCCAGTGAGGTTGGCATCTTGCTTTTTGCTTGAGAGTTGGCCAACGTGTCGCGACTGGACATGATTCTGATTCTGCTTTCTTGTAATGCAGGTATTGAGAAAGTGATAGAAGGGGAGTGCCCGATCTTTCGGTGAGTGGAGATAAATCCAATTTGGTGGTTATTGACCCTCACGATCCGACTAGGACGAGCTGGACTCAAAGCGCCAATGCAATCGCTGAACCAACTCCCAATGGTTACCAACCTTGCTGGCGCAAGATCAGCCTGATCACGTAGATCAATTCCTGTTTGCAATCGAAGAACGAACAAGAATTCGAGGCGAGCAATCTTAATATCACTCGAAGGTGGAGTCTGCAATACACGAACGCAGCGCTATGCGGCTGTTCGGTGGTAGCTAATGCTAGCTTGTAAAACAAACTCGAGTTTCTATGGAAGCGGCTGCTGAGTATATATGGAGGGACATCGTCCTAGGGTTGGGGCGTCCTAGGGTGGGGCGCCCCCAACTTGGGCCTAAGGCCCATCAAATTGGCGACGCAGCCCCTTGGCAGATTTTGGACGTCAACTTGTTTCAAAGATTCCCGTAGACTCAGGACGAATTTTGGCATGCGACCAGTGCCATTGGAAGCTCTATGAAATTTTGCTTCCAACCATATATAAAGCGTCCAAAACCAACTCCGTATGCGACCAGGGCATCCGTTTTATTGCGCACTGCTCCTGGATTCCGAACTGGGCTCGAACTTGAATTGCTTTTGGTCTCCACCTCGGGGACTCGGACCAGATCAACCTTGGACCTCCTTCTTGACATGGAAAACCTTATTGGACTCCATCTTCTCCAATCCATGCACCACGCATGGACATAAGCATGGTTGCCATGTCCTCATCATTCTCCCCCTTTTGAAGGAAAAACGTCCTCGACGCCGATTGTACTTGGAAATGATCCTGCACAACACAACGGAGAACGGGGTTGCGGAAATAAAGCAAGTCAAAACAATTGTGAGGAGGAATGTGACCATGTTTCCAATTGTGTCTCATGTCATGTCGCATAAAATTGCCAGCATCTATGGAGACTTCGTTATTGAAAGACACATTATGTTTGTCATTACTATCTTGCAAAAGATTAGTACCAACAAAGGACATAACAGGAATTACCAGTTTATTGCAAGAAAATTCAGCACCAAAAATCATGGAGAGCCACCAATAATGCTTTCCTTCTTGTAAAATAAAACTAATAGAGGAACATGTGAATATGTTTGTATGATGGTTACTCTCTAATCGATCACAATCTTGCAAAACAAAAGGAGAACTCAGATTTGTACAAATGTAAACACGATGTACCATATATTGTCCTTTGTTGTTATATTTTCCTGTAACATGATATGAATATTTAGACAACCGTGGCAAATCAGCATATGAAAAAATTTTCTCTTCTAAACAATCTAGATTACATAAATCATCGAATTCAATGTAACCCAAAGTATGAAAAGAATACAACAAATGGAGCTCATCACTTTTACTAGCAACATGCATAACAAGTTTATTTTCAGCACTAGCATGTAAAACGGAAGTAGTAACACACCATGCATCTTTGTCACAAGAAACATCAAGCAAATAACCATGTGACAAATCTAAATCAAGAGATGGTTCCATTATGAATTGCTCAACTAAAGTATGATTTGTGGAAAAATTCAGCATATTAACACAATTCTCACCTTCCGTGAGTGTAGCACCATGGACATTACCTGTGTTCGCAGTAGGATGATATGATGCATTGTAAAATGATGGTTCAAAAGTGGCACAGGAGGATGTGAGCTCCTCATTTTCGTTCATGTCGTCCTTGTCCTCCTGCTTGTTGTGAGCATCATGGTGCTGAATCACCGTCGACTCAACCCTCTCATGGGGTGTAGGCACGGACGTGGATGGTGCAAGGGAAATAGACGCTGAACTCGGTGTCGAAACTGCTGCCTGCAAAAGAGTTAGAATATATCTTCGAGCGGTGTCCTTGCACGTCACGTTCAGCGTTGCGAGCATAATATGAAGGTACAAATCTACGTCGCATAGCAGCTTTTAATTCAGCCCAAGTGGTGGGCTGTTTTTGTTTATATTCATGATGCCACCAAAATAAAGCTAAATCAGTAAATGCACTAATAGCAGTTTGAACTTGAGAAATTGCAGGAATATCATGGTATGAAAATTTCTGTTCCACCTCTAACTTCCAATCAATACATGCAGCTGGATCATATTTGCCATTGTAAAGTGGAATTGTAAATGGAAGCGTAGAAAAAGAATCATTACCACCACGGGTGGACGCACAACGGGCGTGTCCATGGAGGTCTCCGGCGTCGACATCCTTCTGTAAACCCGTGATTAGTGTTTTCATTGCATCGAGGTGTGACACAATGGTGTCGAGCTTGGCCTTAGTGGCCTGCGGCTATGCATCCTTTTTGTCTACATCTTCTGCCATGGTTAGCGCAAACATAAAACAAAACGAGACGACAAAAAGGCGTGTATTTGCTCACAAAGGCGCTCAAACTAATATTGTTATCAAATTCTTATCCGTTCTTACCAAGCACACAGGGGCGAACTGCAACCAACTGGTGGAACCTACGAAAGATTGGAGGAGCGATTGCCTGGCGAAACGAAACCTGGTCAGCGTAGAACTTTGTGGAGTTTCGGAAAGGTTGCACTCAATGGAAGGATTAGCACAATCAAACAATAATGCAAAGTTGAATTATAGTGGTAAACACCATCAAACGTTGCTGATCACAAGTCTGGAAAATAATGAAGGAGCGAGGGGCGGTCGGAGGGGGCGCACGGACGGCGGATCCCACGGTGAGCTGCGCACGGCAGGGGGCAAGCACGGGCACGGCGCGACAGGGGGTGCACGGTGAGCAAAAGAAAAGGGGAACGTTACACGGCGTGCCCGAGTCAGCCAAGGCCGCTGGCGCCTCGCAATCCAGAGGGCGTGATGGGCCGACACTCGGTCTCCGGAGGGAAGTGAGGCGTGGGGGAAACGACGCGCATCGGGGAAAAACTGCCGAACCAGACGAGCCCAATATTCCTTCCCGGATATGTGCACCTTTTTTTGTTTCTTTCTGTTTTTTTAATGAGTCTTTTCCTTTTTTGTCATGGACTCTCTAGGGGGGCGATCGGGACAGGTGGAGGAGAACGGCGCAGCCCACGCGTTTTGCGGAGGAAACCGAGGCACAACGCGAGGGGAGGTTACGGCGCGAGGGGATAGTTTAGCGTGGGTGGAATTGCAGCGCGAGGGGTTGGGCAAGGATTGGATGGCGTGATTTTTTTTACTTTCCTATTTTTTTATAAACTGCCAAAACAAAGGGGTGCAAACCGCTGGTGTGTTTCTCTGTCGCGACCAGGATTCCTCGTGGGGTTTAGTGCGAGGGAAAAAAGTTTCAGCGTGGGAGGTTTTTGTCGTGGGGAGAAGGGGTCGTGGTTCGGTGCGGGGGTTGGATAGCGAGCAACGGAGAGAAACGGTAGTGAAGAAACTAGGGTTAGATGTGAAGAAAAAAGACACGAGTAACTAGCAACAATCGAACAAACAAAGCACGCAAACTCAACAAAGCAAAATATTGAATGAAAGTGCAAGGCTAAAACGGGTTGCTGGGACAAGGATCTAACCTAGAACAATTTTTTTGTTTGGTTTTTTTGGACTGTAGGAAATAAAAACACTCGATAAACTCACCGATCAACCTGGAAAGTTGATACCACTTGATAGAGGGGGGGTGCCCACTCTTTTGGTGAGTGGAGATAAATCCGATTTGGTGGTTGTTGACCCTCACGATCCGACTACGACGAGCGAGACTCGAAGCGTCACTTGATACCACTTGCATTTTGATCAACCTATCTAAAGCCTTATATTCATTAAGTGCAAAAACCAAGTTTACAAGATTTATTTTTGGGTGCATTGATTCAAAGCTTGATTTCTCTGGCTCAAGAGTAAAAAGCTGGTCATTCCATTTTTTCGTATCTATCTTTATACTAGCCTTTTCTAATGACCTTTTTGCATTGATTCAAAGCTTGATTTCTCTGGCTCAAGAGTAAAAAGCTGATCATTCCATTTTTTCGTATCTATCTTTATACTAGCCTTTTCTAATGACCTTTTTGACGTGTATTGGTAAGTACATGAGAAGCTTGTCTTGATTTGATAATATCTCAACTATAATATCTTGGTTGGACTGTTGACGGTATATATTGGTATTAACTTCATGTGGACTTGCAAGAGGACAAATCTTCCGTCATAGTCAAGGGACCCTTCTTCCCTCGAGTGATGAACCCAAGGTATCGAATCCGTGGAACATTGTGCTATGCAAGAAACAATCTAATAAAACCGAAAACTTTGAAAGGTGAATCTTGTGCATCTAATCTATTGAATCCTGTGCATCTAATCTTAAAAACATCATAAAAACGAATCTAATCTATTGAAAGCTAGAGGTAGCAAGAGATAGAGGAGGATAGATAAACCAATCTAGAGAGATTGGATCAAGCCTTCATTGAAGTTCCGAACAAAGGAGAAGTAATCAAGTTCAATCTCATAAAAAGCTTCTTTAAACCATGGTTTCCCGTCCGACTCCGAAAACGCCAGCCTTTTGGAGCCACCGTTCTGTCACAACGCACCCCTATTCATGCGGGTTAGTCCAGGGCGAGTCCAAGGACAAGTTGAAATCTCTTAGAAGGTCGGGCATGCACCTCTAGCCACCACGGCTACAAGAACATCCTCGGTGATCTATCTCGAGAATAGACATTAAGATAAGAAAAGCCGAGCGAAATCAAAGACGTAGGAGAAACACTTGATCGCTAGAAATCAAATTGCAACTTGATAATTCAACATTACATGATACATGAATCAAGATCACCACCGGGATCCTACCTCGATCTTGCTTCTATCTCGGGGAACTCCGATGTGGTCTTCCTTGCAAGGTCCCCACGTCGGCTAGGAAGATCCTAGTCAACTAGCTTGACCCTCTCCTCTCTGAGATGGTGTCTCTCTCTTCTCTGCTCCTCGGCGGCCCATGACGAATGAGTTGATGCGTGGCTCTTGGCCTCGGGGCTATAAATAGTCTGAATGGCGACTTGGTAAAAGGGGGGGTCAACTGGGCCTTGAAATGGGTTGGGCCGGCCTGGGCCCACTTCGGCCCAGCCGATGGCCTGCTTTGCTAGATGTTTCTTCCCGAGTCTTCTAGAGCCTTCCCCCTTCTGCATGTGGGCCCTTGTCGTCAGTTTCTCTTCAGATTGGATGAAGCTCCTTGTCCCGCAAGATTCGGGACTTTTCTGACTAGGTCTTCGGAGTTATTCATCTTTTCGAGTTTGGTCCCTGGGCTTCTTGGAGTTATGTTCACTTCATTGCTCTACTTGTACCGGGCTTCAAGGTCTTGTCATGAGGTGCTTGATGAACTTATCCCAGAGGTCTTGCTTTCGACACTAAAACCCTGTATAAACACTAAACTCCAAAACCGACATGCACGAACGAACTTGTTATACCAAGGGGGTTAGTACCAATGGATAAGATATAAAAGTCATGCCAACACCGAAGGTAAACTCATGGCTAGGTTGACGAAATTTCACCGTCAACATCTCCCGCATGCTTAAACCTTGCTCGTCCTCAAGTAAGCCTTCGATGGATATCATTGTTGTCCTTCATTGTTTAAACCTTACACTTGATTATACACAAGAAAACATAATGCTCTCAAAAATTTAATTTGTTAAAGTTTCATAATGTACTAGCCTTCATCCCTACGGAGGGTAGATTATTAATTAAGCTTATTCCACAAGTATTAACATGCTCCTAAAATTTAAATAGATCTCAGAAATTTTGAAATAAAGAACGAGGTGAAAAAGAGCTAAACCAAGTTCACAAATTTAAATCATCTTGCATAGAGCTAAAGTCTCATCTGGTCTCTCAAGCCTATTTGTTCTAGTCATTTCCCTCTCATAATATATATATATATATATAGGTGGTAGGCTTTATATGGAGCTTTTTTTGGGAAGTTTAGTCCTACCAAGATATTATAAATGAGGTGTTGTCAAAACAGGACAAGCTTCTCATGGTCTTACGGAGACTCGTCAAAAAGGTCATTGGAAAATAATGTTATATCAAGGACGGGGAGAGAAAAATACACACACTTGAGATAGGTGGACATGTGCAAATGGCAAGAGTGATCCCGAGGCACAAAGGAAGTACTCATTATTGGATTGCACATAGTTGGAAACTGAGTTCGGATCTTTTAATCTTGAAACCTTGAAATTCCTAATGCACTTTAGAGAACCGGGGAGTTCACTCTATTTTATTTTTACACATACTCATATTATTCACTTTTTCTCATACATATATTTTTTCTTTATACTCATTTTTTTCTTTTTCTTTCTCATCATTTTTATTTTTTTATTTGATCCCCTTTGAACTCTAAAATTGCATTGTACCTACCTCCTCCCCCATTCTTAGACGTTTGCTCGTTCTCAGGCAAAGAGGTGATAGAGATAAGGTACGTACCAGGAATACTTTTCCTTTGGAAAGATACTTGAAATCTTCAATCTTGGCACCATCTTGCAATCTTCCTTGAATTGATGATCTATTCTCAATGATAGGTTGTGGTCAAGGAGGTAATCACAAAAGATGATATTTGGTTTTAAGGGTGGAAATCCGGCGAGGTTTGTGAGATCTCCGATGTGGGGATACACAATGCACAGAAAAGAGGCTAGCAATAAGATAGTTATGCAAAAACAGAATGACCAACTTCTTAGTGTCAGGCCAGAGAAATCATGGCCTGAAATAACTCACCCAAAAATAAATCTTGTACACTAAGGTTTATGCACTCAAATATATATAAGGCTCTAGATAGGTAGAGCAACATGCAAGTGATATTTATGAAAAGGTTAGCATTACTTTTAGGAATAAAAATCATCTTTAGTCCATCTAAAACTTGAGAGCATATAAAACACTATGTGTCTTTATTTTTATCATAACCTCCGCTAAAGATTAAGCTAGCATTTAGATAATTTCAGATTTGTATTTTAAGAGAGCATTAGCTTAATCATGCATAAAACAGATACAAAGATAAACAAAGCGGCAATTATAATCATATATCATCATGGCATAAATTTTGTAACTTTGCCAAAGGTAAAAACAAGGTGGTGACTTTATTCATGATGAAAACAAACTAACACACATGCTGGAATTTAAATAAAAACTGAAATTACTACGCATACACAAGCTGAAAATTAAAGAAAAAGGGAAAAGAAAAGAAAACTAAAGCTCCTCCTTCTTCTAATCTTCCGCCGGTGGTTGGTATTGATAATCTTGGTGGTTGTACCCTTGCTCATAATAGGATTGGACATCCCCTCCTACGAATTGATCCGGCGGTGCTAGGTGAAGGCGCCCAAGCTAATAGGCAATATTTGCATTGCCTTCACCTAATTGAGCTGCGTTGGATTGGATGGCTGTGATGTTTTGCATGTTTCTTGCAGCATATCCTCCAATAATGGCCACACTTTGTTGTGGTTGGGGAAATGGTGCATAGGGCTCCGCAAAGGTTACATTGGACACCACATAATTTGGTGGAGGTATGGCTGCACCACTCCCCCATGCTTGCATTGGTGGCCCTCCGTAGTAACTTGGCGGTGTGGGAATTCCTCCATACGGTGGCACATAGTTTTGTTGTGCATCTCCCTCTTGTGCCGAGGAGGATCCTTCTTCCACAATGCTTCCTCTTTTATTCTTCCTTGCCGGCACAAGGAGTCCTTCCTCCAACCAATCTTCCCTCCCTTGAATGAAGAGTCTTAGTCTTGAACCCGGAAGGGGTAAGTTAATTTTGGCCACTTTGAAGCCTCCTCTCTCATCTCCACTTATATATTTTCCTTGCTTCATGTATTCAAATCCAAGAGAGGACCTGGGTAGAAGATGTTCAGGATTTCTTGAAATTCCCGATCTTAAGGAGATGGCCAACATGGAGAGGTAGCACCCCGAACCAATATCTCCCAATCCCAATGTTGCTTCACAACACTATTGGTTGATCATGAGGTAGGAGGGGTCTATCGGCTGCCTGGCAACTAAAGCCGAGTAGAGCCAATTCAACTCCGTGTCGGTCACTTTTGTTTCCCTCATCCTCCCCAAAATCATTTTACTCATCCATGAGTGAAATACTTGGATGATGGGGTTCTGGATGGAATTCCTTTGTTGTGGGCCTCCCCGGAGATTAAATTCCAAAATCCATCCAACATGCCTTCCGGCACGTCTACTTTCTCCGGAGCTCCCTTTTGTAAACCAGGTAGCTCCCTAATTCCTTGTGGGTGCCACGGTCATTAGAATTTCCACCAACCATAATGATAAACTCATCAAGGATAGGTGCCATGGTCATTAGAATTTCCAAGGAAAATTCCTTGTGGGTATTTGCTGACACCCCATTGGAGAATTGCAACCATCCAAGGTGCCCCAACATATAATAAATGTTTGTGCCAAAACCCAATGAGTTGAGAGCTTGATCGTCGAAATCGACGTTCGCCACAAGCCTCTTCTCAAGGTGAGAGAGTTTCTTCTCCTCCTCCTCCGACATGATGATGAAGCCACATGAGGAATACCGCGGAGTGTACGGAGGTGGAGCGGATGATCAGGTAGATCGACGAGGTGGGATAGGCGGCTCCTTCGTACGCCTTTGAGGTTCGGTAAATCTCATGGGTGAGCTCCTTGTGGCCAAGATACCACCGAGGAGGAGAGTGTCGTTCCTCCTTAGCGGTGCCGTGTCCTCCTCCATGCTCCGAGGAGACTCGGAAACCGAGTGCCTCCTCGAAGACGTCATCGAAGATGGCTTGGACGACGACGACCCCTTCTTCTTGGTGAAGAGACTTGTGGTTTTTTCCACATGATGGCAACACTCTTATCTCTAATATAATCTCGGGGTTTCAACCGGTAACAAAGCACTTCAAGAATTATTTCGGACTATGGACTTTGAGTGGATTAAGGGTGTGACTTGTTGGGCAAAACAAACTTGGGAAGGATGGCTAAGTATAAGTTGGTTCTGGACTAAAACTTCGAGCACACAGACAGAGAGACGGGAGAGTTGCTTGCCTGATGAAGACAAGCACCGGAGGTGCATTTTATAGGGGAGGCCGACCGGCCTGGGTGGCCTCGTGCCTCCCCTAGCTTGGCTTTCCTCCAGCGTGATGATATCCCCTTTGTCTTTTTCGTGCCCGCGTGCTCCACAAGTTGCACCGCCCAACCTCTCTCATCCACTCTTTTGATTGCATTATTGGTCCTTCCACTTGATGCCTTTTCTTTGAGTCATGTCCATGCTGCTTTGCTTCACATGCCACCATGAATTTCCTGCAAAACAATACTTGTTGACCCCCATGCTTGTCCTTTGCATGTGGTCTTGATGAAAGTTGTTGGAAGGGAATCCCGTGATGCATCATGGCGCATGCATGATTTTCTTAACTAGATTGCCTCCCTCTAAGCATGTCTTAAGGCTAAGCACTTCTCTAATTTCAAAAAATAAAAATAAATTCAGAGCTATATAAGAGCTCATGCATAAATTTAGACAAGTTTTTAAAGCATTAAAAACAAGATGTAAGTCGAAAATATTTTCCGACTACATTTATATTAGTATCAACGGTACTGTTTGCCTTCAATAGTTGAGAGCAAACTTTTCCCGGATTGATCATGGGGGCATAAATTTAGGTTCTAATTTTTGCTAAATAAGAGAGATTTTGAATGAAATAAAATTAAATGAGGCTTAGAAAAAATCTAATCCTAGAGAAACCAAGCATATAGATTTTTAATCCAACCAAAAATTAAGTTTCTAGGCTCACGCGAGTCCTACCACGTGCTGAAAATTAAATAACATCTTGATACAAGTCATGGCTCTAGTCGTGTGTTTTTAGCATGTAAAACAGGTCAACTACAACATCATAAACAGGACGAATGGTAGAGTTAGGTTTTGAATTTATTAGGTTTTGGTTTCTCGAAAAGAAGCAAACAAAACATTGGATGGTTCATGTAAAGGGTTTATGATCCAAACAAAATATTCAAACAAGAATTATGTCTCTAATATTGTTCAACCACTCTAAGTATAATGTCTTGCGTAGTAAATTTTAAAACTAAGTTACTTGAAAAGACTCGAAAAATCTTGAATCGGCTTGTCCTCCCAGTAGCTTATTCTTTACTCGATGAAACGGGTTGCCTCCCGCCTAGCGCTTCGTTTATAGTCCATGGCTAGACTACTTCACTTGATTACTTCGGATCATGCTATTTGTGGGCATTGCAATCTTGGGTACCCACTTCCGCACCATCTTCGGCACGGGCTTATTCTCCGGCTTAGTCATCTTTTTGATCTTCACATGCGGCTTTTGTTCCTTTGTCTTGACGGATGCATCAACTTCCTTGATTTTCTTCACTTCCTTCTTCTTCAGCTCTTCTTTCTTCCTTGGTTCTTCCTTAACAACATGACGATGAGATGGAACATATTTAACTTCAATCATATTTTATACCTCGAGGCGTGGTCGAAACTTGAAGGAACTCCTCTTGCCATTAATGTCGAACTTGATCTCCCCCTTGCCAAAATCAATGGTAGCTCTCACAATCTTGAGGAAAGACCTCCCAAGGATGAGTGGTGGCTTCTCCCTCTCTCCCATCTCAAGTGCCACGAAGTCGACGGGGATGAAGTGGTGTCCGACCTTCACGGGCACATCTTCAGCGATGCCCATGGGATAGCGAATGGATTTATCACCCAACTCCAAATACATACTCGTAGGCTCCAATGGTAGGCGTAGCTTCTCGAACACATCTCTTGGCATTTAGCTCACACTTGCTCCAAGGTCGCATAATGCCATCTCGAATTTGAATGAACCAACGAAACATGGAATCGTCGGGCATCCAGGATCTTTTTGCTTCTCTAGTCCATTTGCAATAGCAACACTACATTGCTCGGTCATCTTGACATGATCTACCCTGAGTGTTGCTATCTCATATTTATTTGCAAGGATATATTTGAAGTAACGATAATATGTAGGAACTTGAAGGGCATCCAATAACGGCATGTTGATGCTAAGTCTACGCACGACCTCCGGAAACTTCTCAAAGTGATTATCAAATTTACCTCAGAAGTAGCACGGCTTGAGTTGCGGTATCATCATGTCTTCTCCCAGCATCTCAAACTCGGGCTCTTTGGTGACGATCTTGTAACTTCCTCCTTAGCAAATCCCTTCGTCTCAGCGGATGGTTTAGGCTTCCTTGCTCCCGCGAAACGTTCCGGATATTTGGTCTCCTTCCCCGAACGAGTTTGAATAGCCTTCGCTGTTTCGGGACCTTTAGGTTGTCCTGGAAGCTACCCTTCAATAGCGGATAGGCGCCCGACAAGTTGTCCCACTTGCGTCTCGAGCATCTTCATCACTTTGAGCACTTGATGGTTAGAGCTTCCGACCTCCGTCACCTTGGTATCGATGTTCTCAAACACCTTGTCTATGGCCTTGAACTTGGTGATTGTGTCCTTGTTGATCTTAGCTTGCTCATCCATGAAGTCCTTCAATTGTATATGAAGCGGAACTGAATTCGGAATGGATGAGCTTGCATTAAATTAAGGTCTACCTTGCCCGTAGCAGAAGTTCGGCAAATGTCCCTTCTTCATGTAGTCGAGCACCTTGGATTCCTCCGGACAATCCTTGTGGACATGTCCATATTCTCTGCACTCTTCACATGTGGATCTTGCTTCAGCAGCCTTTAAGTCTTGAGCCTCCTTTTCTATCTCCATCTTCTCCAACCTCCGCATAAGCGAATCGATCTTGCATTCGAGTATGTCTTCCTCCTCCACTTGCAAGACTCCTTTGACGTTCCCCGCAGGTTGAACCGGAAGTAAGCGTCCGGACGATGCACACGTGTAATTGTCCACGGCCTTTTTGAATAGAGTGAAAGCCTGAGTCAGTGTAAGCTTGATGATAGATCTTCCCACTGATGCATCGATGATCGTCCTTGATGCCATGGTGAGTTGTTGGTAAAAATATTGAATGAGGTCCCCCTTCGGGCACTTGTGATGTGGAACCGCCCAAGGGTACTCATTGAAGCGCTCGAATGCCTCCGAGATGGTTTCTGTATGATATTAAGCAAAAGTAGCAATCTTATTACGCAAGCTTTGAGTTTTACCCGGCGAGTAGTATTCCTCCATGAAGGCACTCATCAATGCATTCCAATCTTGCACCGTCTCCGCCGGTTGAGAGTAGAACCATTGCAAAGCCTTCCCAAGTAGCGAGAACGGAAAGAGCCTCACCCTCATTTGATCTTGAGTCACCCCGTCCATGTTGAATGTTTGACATAGTTCAACGAACGCTTGGAGGTGAAGGTTCAGATCTTCTTTACCGGTGAAGGGTGAATGTTGCACCATGCAGATTGTTGAGGTCTTGATCTCGAACGGCATTCTGATCTCAGCGAGGTTCAAGATTGGTAGGTCGATGATGTCCGGGGTGCATAGCTCCCCGATCTTGCGTTCTTGCGGTTGTTCTCCCATCGGTGGACGTCTATTCTCCCGAGGAATTTGAGGTGGTGGATTCTTCGGAGATTCCAACGACCTTCGTCTTTCGACTTCGAATCTACAAAATCTAGCTTCTTAGCTTGTTGTGCTTCGCATCTCATTAGCCTGTAAAGTTTTTCTGGACCATCCACAAAATTATCAGGTTTGTTGGAGAGGTAGCCGTCCATCTCCTGTTAGGGTTAGCGATGAACAAAATATACACAAAACGAAAAAAACAAATCTAAGAAAACGAGGATTAGACAAACTAGATTAGATTGATTTTGAGGATGATCAAAAGTTAGTAGATGCAAAAAGAAATACCAAAAGAAAACTGGAAATTACACAAAAGGCAAAAAAAGATCGAATCTTGATCACTTGTAACCCGGCAACGGCGCCAGAAAATGGGGCTTGTTGACGGTATATATTCGTATTAAACTTCAAGTGGACTTACACGTGGACAAATCCTCCGTCGTAGTCAAGGGACCATTCTTTCCTCGAGTGATGCACCCAAGGTATCGAATCTGTGGAAAATTGTGCGATGCAAGAATCAATCTAATAAAGCCGAGAACTTTGATCTTTAAGAGGTGAATCTGGTGCATCTAATCTTAAAGAACATCATGAAAATGACTCTAATCTATTGAAAGACGGAGGTAGCAAGAGATAGAGGGGGATAGATAAACCAATCTAGAGAGATTGAATCAAGCCTTCGTTGAAGTTCCGAACAAAGAAGAAGTAAACAAGTTCAATCTCATAAAAAGCTTCTTTAAACCATGGTTTCCCGTCCGACTCTAAAAACGCCCGCCTTTTGGAGCCACTGTTCTGTCACAATGCACCCCTATTCGTGCGGGTTAGTCTAGGGTGAGTCCAAGGACAAGTTGAAATCTCTCAGAAGGTCAGGCATGCACCTCTAGCCACCATGGCTACAAGAACATCCCTGGTGATCTATCTCGAGAATAGATCTTAAGATACGAAAAGTCGATCGAAATCAAAGATGTAGGAGAAATAATTGATCGCTAGAAATCGGATTGCAACTTGATAATTCAACATTATAAGTTACACGAATCAAGATCACCATCGGGATCCTACCTCGATCTTTCTTCTAGCTCCAAGAACTTCGACGTGGTCTTCCTTGCAAGGTTCCCACACTGGCTAGGAATATTCTAGTCAACTAGCTCGACCCTCTCCTCTCCGAGATGGTGTCCCTCTCTTCTCTGCTCCTCGGTGGCTGATGACGAATGAGTTGATGTGTGGATCTTGGCCTTGGGGCTATAAATAGTCCGAATGCCGGCTAGGTCAAAGGGGGGTCGACTGGTTCCTGAAATGGGATGGGCCGGTCGACCTGGGCCAACCGGCCTGGGCCCACTTCGGCCCTGCTGACGGCCTGCTTTGCCTGGTGTTGCTTCCCGAGTCTTCTAGATCCTTCCCCCTTTTGCATGTGGGCTCTTGTCGTCAGTTTCTTTTCCGATTGGATGAAGCTCCTTGTCCCGTAAGATTCGGCACTTTTCTGACTGGGTCCTCGGAGTTTTTCATCTTCTCGGGTTTGGTCCCTGGGCTTCTTGAAGTTATGTTCACTTCATTGCTTGACTTGTGCCCGGCTTCATGGTCTTGTCATGAGGTGCTTGATGAACTTATCCCGGAAGTCTTGCTCTCGACACTAAAACCCTGCATAAACACTAAACACCCAAACCGACATGCACGAACAAACTTGTTATACCAAGGGGGGTAGTAACAATGGATAAGATATAGAAGTCATGCCAACACCGAAGATAAACTCATGGCTAGGTTGACGGAATTTCACCATCAACATGGACTAAACTTCCCCATAGCTCCATATGAAGCATTCCACCAAATATTCGATAGAGGAAAGAAGTAGAACAAGTAGGCTTGGGAGACAAGATGAGATGAGTGTTCATGAGAAAGATGCAAGGAGGATTATTATTGATCTTGGTAAAAGCAATTTTTCTTCACCCCGCTCTTTATTTTTAAATATTTTTGAGATTTGTTAAAATTTGAGGGCATGATTAATTACTTGTGGAAAGAACTTACATGATATCTACTCTCCATAGAGATGAAAGCTAGATACATTATGGAACTTTAACAAATATAAACTTGGAGAGCATTATGTTATCTCATGTATGATCAAGTGCAGAGTATGAGCATTGAAAGGCAATATCGACATCAATTAAAGGCTTACTCGAGGATGAGCAAGGTTTAAGCATGGGGGTATGTTGACGATCGATTTCTGTCAACCAAGAACAGTGGCTACACTTTGGTTTGGGCTTTGAAATACAACTAACCCGCCACTAGGAATACTAATGATGTAACAAGTTCACACTTGCATGTGGTTTTTAGAGTTTATTTATTATGCAGAACATCAACGTCAAAGAGCAGACTTTCGAGATAAGCTCATCAGGCACTTTACAAGATCATGAAGCCCGGCACAAGTCAAGACACATGATAAACATGACTCCAAATGTCCCAAGGACTGAAGTATCAACACGTAAAACTCCGGGACTTAGAGATTTACCAACGAGATCTAGTCAGCCGAAGATATATTCTCGCAGCCTAGAACAGGATGATCTTTCGGTGCAGATTCGGTGACTTAAACGGCCTATAATGGAAAAAGTTTGAATACTAAAGTTGTGGGACTCAACGATAGCTTCGATTTGGACATATGGAAGGCTCAATTCGGGTCAAGCATCTAGGAGATATCGCCCTTGAAATACCTGTTGCGCGGATTAGTCCGAAATCAGACACATTATCTTTCGCGGCTGTTTTGAGGATCTTATCTTCATTTCCAAGAAAAACAATGCATACCAAAATTGGAGATAATTTTGTGGCACACAACCTGGACATCGAATTTGCATTATTTGGTGCCCAGACGTGAGAGATATGGTGTTGGCAAGGAAGGGTTGCGAATCAGGAAAATTTGAACAAGGCTGAGTTTTTTGAAACCAAGTTTGCTTCTCTCCCAAGGAGGATCTCATGCAAGGCAAGGTGGCACACGCCCCAAGACACCTCAAGGGTATGAGTACAAACCCATAGGCACCCCAAGATGGTTACCCATTTAGATCCATTCATCACAACTCGGCGAAACTGAAAAGCAAGCACCGAAGGGAGACGACGACTGCCACGAGTCCTCGAAGTTGTCTAGGAGATGGCCTAGGACGACCCTAGACACCATGGCCGCCCTGCGTGGTTGTGCCATGGTGGATTTTTGGAGATAGTTGAGGTCATCAATGGGATGTACTAAGTGGTGGTGACCAAAAGACATCAACTATGTGAATAAAGCAATTCATGTCATCCGATCTTTTAGCGACTCGATTCCTCCTTTTACGATCTTGTGCTTTCTTGGGTTTGCCTTATTTCAATCTATTGCTATGATAGATTGCTTGAGGTGCCCTTGTATCCTGGGTGGCTAGAGGTGCACATCGGATCTACCAAGAAGTGCAACGCGTTCTTAACGAGTGTACTCTCGATAGCGAACCGCACGAATAGGGCGCGTCGTGACAGGACGAAGGTTCCAAATCACAGAGTTGGGCTAGGGTTTGATGGAGGATAGAAGTTTAAAGAACGCATTTGATGAGATACATGCTGCTTTTGCTTTTTTTAGAAGAACTACAACTAGATGATGATAGGCCCTAGTTACCCTTACTTGCTCTATCATGTTGCCTATGCTATGGATGTGATCAACCTTATGCTATCATATACATATCTCTTAGGTTTATCTTTGTATGCAATCAATGCTTAATGTTAGGTTAATCTGGCTAGAAAAAGGTAGAGAACCTTAGCGGTTTGCTTCCGATCCTTGAATTGACAAACCTTGGGGACCCTCCTTGGTGAAAAAGGCACCAAGTCACTCGTACGCTTGCGGTGAACTTCAACATGTTTTTGAACCGTCAACACTTTTTTGAGCTCCAGAGGCATACCTACAACCACCAGTGTGACATCAGGCCTCTCCTGGGATCATCGTCGGACACGGGAGAAGATGATGATCGAGTTCCTCACACTTCGCAGGCATTCTTCTAGCTTTAAGCCCCCAAAACATCGTTCCCTGTGCTTTGGTGGACGAACATACATCCATGGAGTGGAGTACTACATCGAGACCCTATGATCTACAATGATTCAGTGCCTTGCTCCTAGACTCGCACCCCTATTTACAGTGAGGGACAGCCCCGGTGGTGCTCATCCTTATCCGGCACTAATTCCACGTGGAACACGAGCCTTTGTACACATGTGAGGATGTATGTTGCGCCTTTCCCTTAACTAACAGTCACATGGCACATCTGTCCTCTTTGGTGGATAGAGGTCCCGTGACCAGGCAGAACCACCGTTACTGAGGTCACGACGTGTCTTTGGCGCTTGGCATTTTCCCAAAGATTCTGACTATTTTGGCTTATTTGCCCAACGGATAGAGCATCATGTTTCCTAGGCAGAAGGCCCTAGGTTCTTCTTTTGGACCATCAAACCAACCAAGTTGTCGACTTTACTACTCAGGGGCTACTCCCAGAGTGCGTCTTCAATGTCCTCTGATTTTCCTATGTTGCTTCTACTGATAGGAAGTTAGCTTCTGATAGTTCATCACTCGAGCATGTTGCACATGCCATTGCGGCCTCCCTGAGGTTGGAATACCTACATAGTTTCACTTGACCTACATCAGGTCGGTGTGACAACCCGCCCAGGAAAATACCGTACTATCACCTAAGACCGATCCACTTTGGTCATTAAGCAACAGTACAGTATCATCCTGTCGTTGGTTGCCGGGTTAATGCCCGGTAAATCACTTGGACATCGAACAGAGGATCGACACATGCATTAAAACTCATGCGAAGGCGAGTCCAGAGTACAACATGAATTAAACATTTTATTACAAACCATTGTTCATGACATGGAGTAGAGGTTCAGAGTTCGAAAACAGCGGAAACAAATTAAACTAGCGCAACGGTAGGCATCACAGGAGGCCATCCGTGATGTCATCACTTGTCGTCACCCATTCGGTCAATCACACCTGCAACAACAGTTTTAAAGCAAGGCTGAGTATACTAATACTCAGCAAGACTTAACCGTCGGGTGGTAACTACATCACCAAACTCTAGACATGAAAGGCTTTTGGCCGGTGGAGTTTCTTTTGCTGAACAGCTACTAAAAGTAGATCCTTACTTTCAATCTTTTAGCACAAGTTCTAGTTGATTACCATTTCTAAATGTGCCATCTAATTCAATCAAGAATTGGGCAGGCTATTAATTCATACAACAACATTCCTCGAGTTCCATCATTATGGGATATCATGGCCAGTTGATTAAGCAGTCTCGGATAACGGTGAGAGGACGCAATCGATTGATTTAAACCTTGCAAGGTAGACCCAAACACACGGTAGGCTGTTCCCGTGAGAACAACTTTCCCTGGCCGTCCCCAAAAATCCCCGGGTCGGGATGAAAGGCCACAGTCTTTGGTGTAGGCTATCCGGCATACCCCGCGAGATACCCGGAGTCACCATACACCACCGTTGGCGAGCCGTGAGAGCGAATCCCAAGAGTAGTGACAGTTCCATCCCTAACCGTCTCATTAAGGTACTAGGCTTACCGGTCCCATTCCCGGCAAATGTTTGGTACGTTCAAAAGCTTAGCCCACATGACCACTGGACCGGGGCCCAATCCCATGCTCTTACCGCATGAGCAATCCATTTAAGGATATCTTATGATTCCTATCTAGGAACCTATTCTCGCGAGTGACGAACATCACTCGACTTCTATCGGTCCTATAGCATAGCAGCTATCGACCTAGCATACTAGTAATAGAGCGTAGGTACCTAGGGATCATGCATCTAGGGTTTCAAATCAACTCCTGAAACGTAAATGCACAATAATAGCAAACATAATTGCATAATTTTAAAAGACGGGGTTAATGATCCGGGGCTTGCCTTCGCTGGCAAGGTTGGCCTTGGGCCCTTCTGGACTTGGGTCCAGGTCTTGAGCTACGTTCACGCTCGGCAGCTCTTTGTCAGCACCTTCGTCTCCTCCTTCCGACACGAGCGTACGTCTACTGGCGGAAAGATCTACACGAGGATGCAAATGCAAGATTTATTCGATGGTTTTTACTTTAATTACTTACAAACCATATTGACAATCAAGGGGTGTATTTGTTGGGCACATTCACCTAGATAAGAATACATTCAGCATACTCTTCCATAAAGGAACAATATGCAACTCTTTATTAATTATTATTTTTGATGGTTATTGTGTACATATATATGTACATAATTTAATTTAAATTCACCAACCGTAGTGGGTTGGTGTATTTAACCTTTTTAACATGATTTGCAACCATCCTCAAGTTAACATGGGTGGTTTGGTGATTTCTCTTTTAGGGAGGTTATTGGTTGTACATGGTTCATTCTTTTATTGCACAATTGAATAAAGGTTTCTTTGTACTTGTCATTTCATGTGAAAGCTTTAATACTTTTCCTTTCACAAGTAAAGATATGAATAATATTTTTATCCTTGAATTAATTCCTTATCAGCAATGAGAATTAATTATCTTATAATTAAATTAGATAATACTTCCAAAAAAAGGAAAAATAATTAAATTAGGGCTTTTCTTTATTTAATTTCTCTTTAATATTAAAAGGGCTTTTAAGCTTTTTATTAAGCAATTAAATTACCAAAAATTAAAGGAGTGTTTCTTAAGCCTACTAGCACCTATACTGGTCCATTGGGCCCACATGTAAGTGTTGGATGCTAGGAAATTAAATATTATGGAAAATATCAAAGGCTAGCTAGTGATTCCATTTAAATGCATAAAACAATAAGTAAGCATCAAAATGCTCCCAACCTTCTGGTGCATGCTCTCTGATCCCAAACAAGTCTAAAGAACCAGCATATACACCTAGGAACTTCACTGAACTTGGTTTATTAATTTACAAAGGAAAACATGCATAAATCAAGAATAATTATTTCTGTTAATCCAAAAATCATGATTAATTCACAAGATGTGCACTTTAACATTACAAGATAGTGTGCACAATTTGAGCTCAAGAACATAAATATATTTAGCAAGAAAAATCATTTCTGCAGATCTGCCAGAAATGGAAAAACATTTTTAGAAAAAGATTTACATCATAATTTTGTGCAATTGTTGGCATAGGAGCTAGTCATGACCTAACACACAACACATCCAAAAATTAGCTACAGAGGATTTATGGTTTTTGAGATATTGCAGATCTAGGGTTTTCACATTTGTATTTTTCATGCCAAAACTATCAGGAACTAGCTCAGGCCAGAATAACAAAAGTTGTAGAATAATTCACCACAAATCCAACAAAATTGGCCTTGCATTTTCCGATTTTTCTGTGATTTTCTACCCAATTTACAAGAATCAGGAAAACTGCAACACTATTGGAGATACCCTTTTGCAGAAAAACCCTCGGAAAGATACTCTTCTTTGCAATGTCACCCTTGGGGTGGCCGGCCGGCGCGGGGAAGCCGAATTCCGGCGAGCCGCCGCCGGGCTTGGCCAGGGAAGGGCGTGAGGAGGGGCTACGGGTCACGGGGGTGCGATTTGGGGGGCTCGGCGGGGGCGGGGAGAGGGTCGGCGAGGGCGGCGAGGGCGGCTAGGCCTGGTGGCCGCCGCGGCTGGAAATCCCGGTGGTGGGGCTCGATGCAGGGGGCTTGGGGCGGTTGGCGAGTGAGGGTAGGGGCAGGGAAGGGTGGTGGCAAGGCTCCTTTGGCCCGCGGTCGGCCGGAGTTGGCAGCTCGCCGTGGTCGCTTGCACCGGCGCCGGTGGCAGTGCGGTTGGCCGCGGGGAGGGGGCCTGCGCACGGGGCTAAGGGCAGTGGTGCTTTTAAAGCGACGAGCGACCCTCCTAGCGACAAGGGGATGGACGGGGGGGGTGCCTTGGGGCGCGCACACGCAGGAGACAGCGCGAGGACCGCCGGTCCATGGCGTGTCGTACCTGTTGGCTCGGTTTTCAAGGCGTTCCCGAGGTTCGAGGCATCGGGAGGCGGACAACGGCCTTGGGAAGGCACGGCCTGCCTCGGGAACATGCGCCGGCGGGGTCGGAAGCTGAGGCACGGGCGGCCGGCGTGGCGTGCACGCGGGAGCGCGTCCACGGCCAAATTCTATTCGGTGTGCCCCTGTTCGAACTCAATTTTCTCCAAAATTTTGAACAAGAGTTGACTAAGCTTTGAATACGAACGTTGTAGATCTAGTTACCCTCTAAAACTTTCAAAAAGGCTATAGGGTTTTTTTCTCAACGGATTTTGCAGGAACGTCGTGCCAACATTGAATGCCGGCCTGTTCTGTAAAACAGGAGGTACTGCCAGTCGATCAAGTTTTTCACCAATTTCCACTCAAAATTTGAAATGCCAATCTGCATGAAAGTTGTGTCCCTCAACAAGATGGACAACTTTCATAAAGGTAGATTTTGAAGTGTTTAGGTGAATTTTGGAGAACGCGGCAAAAGTTCCGGACGACATTCGCTGACGTCAACGGTTAAGCGGGTTTTGACCGTGTCTTTGGCCAAGGGTCCACCACGGGTGTGTGTAGGCTTGGCCAAGGGGTTCATTAGGGTTCATTGGCGAGGTTTTCGGGTGACGACCCAGGTTGACCTAGGTTTGACCGGGGTTTGACTGGTTTGACTCGGCTGATTCGGTCATTAGCGTTAATGACGGTAATTAAAAACCTGGTGCGTCACAGCCTACCCCCCTTAAGAAGAATCTCGTCCCGAGATTCGAAATTACAAAGGGAGTGAGGAAATGGTTCTGGGATAGAGGTGTTACCTAAGAAATTTAGTTGGCTTTGCTCCACTTGAGGGCTTGGCTTGTTGTTGTTGGTAGCAGATCCGGGGTTCTGCTTGTGTTGCTGAAGGTTATGATTTCTTGGGTTCGGGCACTCCTTTGCGTAATGCCCGGGTTGTCTACAATTGTAGCACAAACGGGGTGGAAGATCTCTGGGTTTGGAGATCGGTTGCTGGGCTTCCTTGATAAGGCGGAGCCTGTTCCTCTCCTTTTTCCTTGCCCTCTTCGTGGTTCGCGAAGGTGTTGCACTAGCGGGGAGTTGAGTGGTCTTGTTAGGGTTACAGCTTCGCTTGCCTTCACGCGGACAAGTCTCCGTACAGGTAATTTCCCACTCACTTACATCTATCCCGGATAAGACTCGTTTGTTGCCTCGATTTGCCCTCTCTTCTGCTCTAAGATCCATTGGTAGGCGAGAAGGTGGTAATATTGAGTCGGAGGCTTGGTGTTGGTCTTGATTAACATACTGTTCCAACAGATTGAACAAACGGGCTTGTTCGACCATAGAGGCAGATAAGGACTGAGAGAGACTGTCTGCCAAACTATTCTGATATGGTTTCCCATGACGTCCTTGGATAATATCGTACACCATCTGGTTCAACATGGAATTCTGCCCTTCTAACAGTTGAGTTGCGCCGACAATGGTGTTTATGTCCCTCTGGGTGGGTACTTCTGGTGAGCAGGGCTTGGAAGGTTGAACCTTCTATTGCAACAGTGGCATTTGCGGCAGTTGTTGAGCCATCTGTTGCTGTGTTTGCAGGAGTTGGCACAACACCTCGGTATGTGCTGCTACGAAAGCTTCGGATAACATCGTGGGTGGCGGTAGCATAAGATCACCACTACCTGATGCATCAAAACCATAGGGGTTATTCCGTGCCGGTCTGAACATCTGAAAATTTTAAGTCCCTAATTAGTACATGTTCGGAATCTCACCCATAAACTCATAATTCGAACATACTCTACGAGACTCGTTCACGGTAAGCAATGCGAACCATACATCCCAACAGCCACAATATCAACTTGGTAAAGCTTTGTCTACACATCCCATGGCCGGGAATGCAGATGGAACAAAAGGTACAAGGTGCTTTTCCTTACTACCTCATCGTCGTTCGTGAGGAAGCGGACGATGAATGTGCATATGCACAGCTAATAGCAGACATAACCCTCCAACGATACAGAGGTACATCCCTAACAATGTCCAGCGAAATGACTCAAGCTCTTCTGAAGACGGACTCATGGGTGGCAGCTTGGATTGATTTCTGCTTTTGGTCTACTCTGAGCTTCTTCTTGACTTCGGAAATGAAGACGGAGAACAGTTTGCCCGGGAAGATTGAAGTAGCTGGGAGAGGTGCTCTAGTGGCAAGTAGCCAGGCTAGCTAGAAGAAGAACAAGAACAGTGATAATGCCGAGCTCTGATGGAAATGGAGCTTTCGTATCGGCGGTTCCGGGTAAAAGGTTCCATTTTATAATCGCTGTGGGGGAGCAACGGTCAGTTGACCCAGTCGGGTATCGGGTGTAGACAACACGGAGCTCAACAAGATCAGCTCACGCGATCACGGCGTCGTGAATACGGTTGTGGAAATCGATGGTAGAGCGACGTCATGGCGTCGTATGTCCGTGATACTGATGACGATGGGGCTCAATGGTCTAAATAATCGACCGTGATGGGGAGCAAAACGAGAAAAGCTCAGTGTACTACGCCCTATGTTTGCGATAGCAACACAGAGGAGCGTAGCATAAAGCTTCGATCGATCCTGGGCGTACTTCCTTGCTCGATTCTGAGGATTTGAAGGTTATGAGCACGGACCAAGAACGAATACACGATGGATAACTTTTCCACACTGACTATTCGAGAACCTTGAATGCTCAAAAGGATTTCTACGTCTATGGCCTCCGCTTGGCTGGCAGAAAAGGAATTTGGTGCTACAAGGTCGTTGGGAATGGCGGCATGATGCCAAGTCGATCTAACTTTCTAAAAGAGCATTATGAGGAAAAGGAAGGCTAATAAAAGAGTTCCCATATTTTCTTGTACGAAAGATGACTTCAAATGGGAACTTCAAAGAATAATCTTGCTCACACCTTTACTTATTTCGCAAATTTTGAGGTTTTGACAACTCGTTGTTTTGAAAGTGCAATACATTTCAAAGTCGATGCAATGCACATGCTTGTGCAGTATGGTGCTCATGATGCACGTTAGAATGAATCGGCTACCCATATGACGAGTTAGTGATTCCGAAGACAATCAAGGGCAGAGGAGGATTTGAGTGGCGAGTCGCTTTCTCACAACCAAGATACCTAGCGCGCTCCTAGTGGCAGTTGTGTGGCTGCAGCGCACATGATGCCCTAGGCTCCGTCGCGGCACCTGGTTATGGGATAACAACATCACCATCAAGAGAAGCAAGGTAGGGTACGAGTAGGGGTACGGAGTTTTCGTGCGAATGCACGTTAGTATACCCATGCTTCCCAAATGCATATGCTATGCAGTGCATGCTCAAAAGCCACATTTTAATTTAAATCACAAGGTTTGAGCAAGACCGAGAAGAACAAGTTCAGGATTGAGGAATCGGTTGGATCTTTGACTGGCACGAAATTCGTGGAGTACGGATCTTGATTGACCACAACTAGCATAAATAATGCCTTACGAACATTATTGCTGAAAGAGATATTTGATCCAGGCATTACATCGATGGGGGTTTTCAGAATTACCAAACATCATTTGGAATTACAATGCAGGCTAGCTGCAATGACAAAGTTCCTAGTTCAACTAACTGCAAACTAACCAAGAGCGGTTGTGGTACACTAGGGTTTCTTACAACACTACACTCTTATGACTCAGAGCTTTATTTCCAACGGACCAACTTCCAAGGGTGGGATTTTCTACGCTGAGAGTCTACGGTGATGCGGGTCCAGACTCAATTCCAGATTCACCCTGGATATCTTCAACATCTTCTTCTTGCGCTGGTCCAGGAATGACAGGTTCTGGGGGTGGAACTGCTATAGCTTCCAGTTGATTTTCTAGTTCAAGCATATACTGATCGTTATGCTGCAACAAGAAATTCTGCTTATGTATAATCTCGGTTAACTCTTGTATCTTGGCCTTATCCTTTCATCTTTCCTTCTTGAGAGTAGCGATCATTGCTCGGGCTTCCTTCAACGCTTGAGCTGACCACTCCACCTCCTTAACTTTGTATCTATAGATCTGATGTCTATAGAATACGCTTTCTCCCACCATTCGTTGGTAGGTGTCGTACATGACTTCCGAAAAGCGGACTGATGTGACAAGGTCAGGACTATAGTGCGAGTTGTTTTGGGCTGGGAGGATAGTTTCTCGTTCACCACCCGGTGCAATGTGTCACTCGGGTACCGGAATTCCTTTGGCTGCAGAGTTGGCTATCTCGACAGGGTGCTTCCCACAGAAAGTTGTGAGTGCTTCGAGAGCAGCCTTTTGCATCGTGTCGAACAAGTTTCTTCCGTGTGCCGTACACTCCCACTCATCCCAAGCAGGATTGGTCGGGCACACTGAAATCCTCACCTTCAATTCACAACGAAGGAGTTGGCCTGTGGTCATGACCTCACGTGTCGAGTACTCTGGGTAAGTGGTGTACCCAAAGTCCTTCAGGGTGTCCCACAAAAGTGCAGGAAAACCACCCTCCTCGAGGTAGTCCACGAGAGTCCATGATTCCACATCAGCCGACGTAGAGCCAGCATAGTCTATCTGGACATAACGACAACAGTGAGAATTAGGCGGGTGCAAGTGTACAAAGGTAACTCGATCCACGAATACGGGTAGGGTTAAGGTATGGGGTAATTATGTATACTAAGATCCAACGTATGCTGGACTCGAACGAGCAGGCATACCAAATGGTACAAGGTCTGGCAATCGGGAACCGAACTTCCTAACTTGAACCGGAGTCCAGCACTTCACAATCTGCGGCGTAACTTAACAAGGTGATGAAACTCAAGTTGAGTACGCAAGGTTGAGCTAGAGAATTAGGAAGGTGCTTAACCAAGCGAGGTTTCAAAAGGTTCTAGGGAGATGTCAAGGCAAGGGTTGACTACCAAGCATAACTTGCGGTAGACCAAGGTATGATCACGAACTGGGGCTAGCAGAACGGGATTAGATTGGAGCAACCTAGGTTAGGATCACCTAGACAAATGATTCTTGAACGAGGACAACAATCTAAGCAACAACTCTAATAAATCAAACATGACAATACATCTACACTTAAAGAGGCTAAACAGAACAAAACACGCTATCACTATTTTACCTCAGAGAGCACGGAAACAGATGTGAGTTCAGTTTAGGTTCTTTCACGACTTTTAACCTGATGCAAGACGTCCTATGCGTCCTCACAATGGCATTCAAGCCAAAACTCGGAGTTAGCGCCGGTGGCATGGCACATACGCGTATCTCCCTATAATAACTAGTCGAGATCTAGTCGATGCTTTCTTTGCGACTTACGAAACGAGGTTAGTGTACCTGCAGAAGATCACAGAATACAACGAACCTTTCATGCCAGCACTCATGAAAGCGTCCACATACATTACCGTTCACTATAGAAACGGCACCCATGCGTTAAGCCGCTGCATGGACAGCGTCCAACCTTGGACATACTCCGTTTGAATGGAGTATATCCTTGCCTCGCATGAGCGACATGCGGAATGCTCACATATGAAACACGTGGCAAGACACAACTCATAAACTGACGTGAAGATGGGATCCGTGGAAGGGATCACTCCATCAACCCTCGCAATTCCCGTGATGCGGAACAACAGACGTATAAAACACGTGGCTCCTAGTTTGGTTGTGCGAGAAGGTAAGTCTGACATAAAGTAAAATGTGCTGGGAGTTAGCAAAATAAACCATAGATTAATAAGCCACCTGAAAGAAACCAAAAATTCCCTCTAGGGCCTCTCGGTCTAGTTTATCCTTAACGGACCAACGTGTTTTGCAATTCAAACAATCTTGGCAAATTTTACTCGAAAATCATGTGATTAAGATTGTTAATTCCGCTCCGGTGCAGGCAATCGCTCTGATACCAGCTGTTACACCCCGCCCAGGAAAATACCGTACTATCGCCTAAGACCGATCCACTTTGGTCATTAAGCAACAGTAAAGTATCATCCTGTCGTTGGTTGCCGAGTTAATGCCCGGTAAATCACTTGGACATCGAACAGAGGATCGACACATGCATTAAAACTCACGCGAAGGCGAGTCCAGAGTACAACATGAATTAAACATTTTATTACAAACCATTGTTCATGACATGGAGTAGAGGTTCAGAGTTCGAAAACAGCGGAAACAAATTAAACCAGCGCAACGGTAGGCATCACAGGAGGCCATCCGTGATGTCATCACTTGTCGTCACCCATCCGGTCAATCACACCTGCTGTCGGGGACAGCCCTAGGGGTCCCCTTTAACAACTAGGAAATCCCCACTTAAAACCCGCAACAAAGCCAAACACACTTTGCCTAACCATGCAGGATACGGCCCATGCCGCGGGGACCTCAACGGCCCACCAAGGCGGCCCTCTCGAAGATCCCCTCGAGCAGGCTTCGCCTCGCTCGACGATGCGCGCCTCCCTCGGGCGGGCTCCGTCCCGTTCGAGGGGGTGCGCTTCCCTCGAGCAGGCTCCGCCTCGCTCGAAGGGTCCGCCCCGCCCTCGACCGGGGTCCGCCTCGCTCGAGGGCGCCCGCACGCGTGCGCCGCCCCCCGTACGCGGGCATTTAACGCCACGACACCGGCCGGACGGCGCCATCATGCGCCCGGGGCTCGCGCCCCAGTGCCGCTACACCAACTCCCTAAGAGGGAGCCCATCCCCATCACTGTGGGGGGGACTGTGCAGCGCGGCCGGTGCCAGTCCCGTGACGCCGGCCGCCTGCTCCGGTACGGCTAACGCGCCGAGCCCTCGAAGGGGGGCCGGCTGCACCCTCGATTTGCTTTCTTGTGACCTTACAGGGTTAGGTGGAGGCGCTAGGCCGGTGGGACGCCATCCCTGCCACTGTTACGGTATGGCTGCCGCCCCCGCGCGTACGGGCGCACGCCAGGCGCTGTGGCAACGGCTCCGGCACTGTGGAGCGTGTGGGAACGGGACGCCACCTTACTTACCACTGTGCTCCGTACGGGCCGACGTCAGCAGCTCCCTCGAGCCTATCAGAAGACATCACAGCCATCCACCGCCCTTCTACCCTCGAAGCTGCCACTGTTCGGGTACAAGATAGGCCATGATGGCCGGATCGCCACAAGGATCGTCCGGACGGCCGCCCACTCTACAGCATAGCACGCCACGCCCCTTCACGTAGCTAAATAGCGCGGCGCGCATGTGATTCACTCCCTCCTTGATCTATAAAAGGGGGGACGAACCCCCCCCCCTGCCGCAGGGGGAGAGACAGACACAACACAACAGGAGACAGGCTGCGCCACGCACTTGCTCTCCAATTCTCCCACAACATCTTCAGCCACTACACCAGGGACTTAGAAGCCACGCTTCCTCTCCCACCTTGCTTGTAGCAGCCCCACTACGAGCACCCCCGGTGCTGAGCAATATAGTGCCTTGAGCACGCCACTGCTGGACGTACGGCCCACCGGTCGGAACCAGGATAAAACTCTGTGTCTCTTGTTGCTTAGCATCGACCGTTGAGGGATAGACCACGGCGCTTATTACTGGTTAGTGTCGGGACCACATTCCGCACCGACAGTTGGCGCCCACCGTGGGGCAATCGAGCGCCTAAGGTCGATTCATCAACTCCCTCCATGGTGATCCGCACTGAGTACCGCGCTACGCGCCTGCGCATGGGCGGCTCGGACCCCCTCCCCGCCGGATTCGAAATCCGGTTCGGGGCCCGAACATTCGAGCCACGGGGAACGGCTACCTCATGCACCTCACCAACCGTGAGGAGCTCCGCGCGCGGCGCCGGCCGGGTCCGCTCCGGTCCCCGGCCGCGCGCACCGCCACGGCGGCCGACGCCCGCCGGCACGGACGCCGCGGGTCCGTCGACGCCACGATGCCGTCGCCGCTCCGGCCGGCGTTCACGCCAAGCGCGGTCCGAGCGACGGCAAGCCGAGCGCACCGCCTCTTAGCGCGACGTGCCTGCCGCCACGGCAGCCACCGCCCCAGCAGGATAGCGCGCGGTCTCTGGACCGCGCTTTCCCATTGGGCTGCGTGGTGCCACGACGGCCCACAACGCCAACGTCAACACCACGATGCGCAGGGTTCCGCCTGGCCATCACGTCTTCGTTGCCAGGGATCCCGGCGCCTCAACGGGTGACGAGTCGTCCCTGTGTTCCCTTGACGCGTTGCCGCCGGCAAATCGCCACGGGTACGCGGAGTGGGACTTCTCCGGCGTACCGGACCCAGTCGTGTTCCGGTGTTTCCTCGACGCTACGGACTACTGGTTCGGCTGCTCCAACGACTCCAGCACCGGGAGCTACGACCCCGCGCGCGAACTCCATTGGGAGCCGGCATCTTCAGCACTAGGTAGGTGTAGTGCGGGACGGCCTTGAACCTGGCCAGCATAGGACGACCTAGGATGGCGTGGTAGGACGACTTTAAGTCAGCGACCTCGAAGCTGAGGTACTCCGTGCGGAAGTTCTCCTCCATGCTGAACGTAACCAGGAGGGAGACCCAACCCATGGGGTAGGCCGCCTTGCCGAGCACGATGCCGAAGAAAGGCACGTTGCACTCTGTGTGCCTCTTGAAGTCAAAGTCCATTTTCTTCAGGGTGTCGACGAAGATGACGTTGAGCCCGCTCCCGCCATTGATGAGGGTTTGAGCGAGCAGGGCGCCTTCGATGTTGGGCTCAACGACTAGCAGGTACGACCCATGATCTTTGATGTGGCCCAGTGATTGGCTCTAGAGAAGGTGATGGGCTGCTCCGACCAACGCAGAGGCTGCAATGGTTTGGTGTGGATGACCTGGACCTCGTGGTTGTCCTTTCGGTACCTCCTCCTACTCATGCTGCTCTTCAGGCCGCCGACGATCATGTTGATCGATCTCTTGGCATGCTGGAATGGACCGTTGGGGTTTCCTTTCTCCGGTGGGGGAGGCAAGACGCGCTCCTCGCGGCGATCTTGAGGCGGGTTGTTATCACGTCGCCGGTCATCGCGACGCTCGTTGTCTTGGCAGCCACGTCGGTCGTCGTGGCGGTTGTTGCTGTAGCGACGTGAGGATGACCTATCTCCGTCGCCTTTAGGTCGCTTGGGGTCCCCGAGCACGCGGAACACCCTTTTGAACTGCTGGCACTCGCGGACCGTGTGAGTACACCCTTCATGGAATGTGCAGGGGCCATCCAGCACCGCGTTGAACTCCTCGACGTTGAACGTCGAAGGCCTGCGCCCGTCCGCCACAAGGACCTCTGAAGATCGCTTGCAGAACATTGAACCAGCGTCGCCAGCGGCACCAGAGGTGCCAGCGTCTTGCTTGCCATCATGGTCAAACTGGTTGACCAAGGCCTCCTCCGTGTCGATCAGCTTGCTGACGACCTCCATGAACGGTGTGACTGTCACGACCCCGGACTCATGAATCTTCTTGAAGACCTTGCGGTCCCTGAGACCTTTCTTGTAGCTGTCGACGGCCTGTTCATCGCAGACGCTGACACAAGTGTTGTGGTTCTCGAACAACCGGTTGGTGTAGTCCTGCAGCCCCTCGTCGGGCTTCATAGTGACCCTCCCGAGGTAGAAGACATTGCCGGGACGGTTGTACGTTGCTTGGAAGTTCGACGTGAAGGCCTGAGATAGGTCGTCCCACGATGTGATGCTGCCCACCGGGACGTTGTTGAGCCAGAGCGACGGTGCATCACCCATCACTAGCGGGAAGTAAGCTGCCATATGGTCGAAGTTGCCGCCGGCTGATTTGACCCCGACGTAGTAGGTCGACAGCCAGATGATGACTTCCACAAACACTGAAGACCCTTGGATTAATTCTTCCATTATTACAAGGCTGGGGGACTACTAGGCTACACCCATCTATTGTTTTTTTAAAGAGAAAGCAGAATCAAGATTGACCCTCAACCAAAGTCCACGACTCAACCAAAGCTCAAGGGCTACTATATATGGAGTGCGATTTCAATTGCACTTCCATATAATCTCAAGTTCAAGACAGATGAGTTGGACCACCTTCCAGCCTCTTGGCAGTTCAAGTACTATTTTAGGACTCCTCAGAGTAGTACTCGAAGAGGCTTCAAGACTACTCAAACTACTACTCTCGACTACAAAGTGCTCGGGGGCTTTTGCGTCTCGGGTACCCGCAAGGAAGAAAGATGATGGACTCCTACTAGAATTCCCCTGTAATCGTACTACAACTCATACTATGTAGTCCTACTAGGACTCCTACAATTTAGCTGACTAATAACCCGCCCCTTGGACTCTAGAAAGGAGGTTCGGGTACATAGGAGGACAACTAAAGCGAACCGAATTTCCGCGAACGGAAACCCAACTCTCTGCACCTCCATGATAGTCCCAGGAAGTGGCTATCATGAGCAATCCCTATCTCAAGTGGTACAAATGCATACAACACAGGAATAAAAGGAGAATTACATAATATTATTACAACATTAGAGTACAACTCTTCGGCGCAAGCCGGGTACAAGTCCAACTGGACTGAATCAAGAAAAGTAAAACATCTACGCATCGAAACTATCAAAGCAAAGCATCTCCAGCTCCACAGTCAACTCGAGCATAGGACCAGCTCTAGTCTTCACACCTTAGTTGTTAAAGTTGTAGTCGTAGATGGTTACCAAGTCTGAAACGCCAGCATCTACCCGATAAGCGGGTAGGTCATGTCAGCTTCCCAACAAAGAGCAAAAACAGTGGTTGAATATAATATGCATGTATAAATCCTACTATTGGCTGTAGAAAGCTAAAGCTATGCATGCAGCAGCGCAGAAGAAACAACTAAGGTATGCGGAATAAACAGCGAAGTCCACACCTCCGGGAGGTCCACACCTTAAGGTTCTACACCTCCGGGGTCCACACCCCTAACAAGGAAGTACACCAAAGCACTAAATCACACGCGATCGAGCTCCCAACTCTCATGTGCGATGTAGGGCCCACTTGCTCCTATCCCCACATCTCAACGGCCTCGGGCCGGCTCACACACTCGGGGAATAGAAGAAGCACAAGAAAAGAGTCTAGCAGAATAACAGATATCAGGACTGCCCATAACCTATGGACACAGACCATAACTATGGGTTTTACACTCTGCAGAGGTTGTACAACTGTACCCGTCCGAATAGAGCCGAAACCAACTATCACCGGTTCCAAACCCTACCATACAGCTGGAGTCCAAGTAAGTGGATAACACTCTCCTTTCTCTTCCAGTCTGGTGCGGCCCCTGTGTATAGCTCGTACTGCCAACGAGGGGTCCCTCGAAGCTGTGAAACCCTTCCTTGGCCTCGCTGGGGTGAAGTCTTCTAAGGAGGAACGACGTCTCCTAGCACGATCTCACCGATCCGCCTACAGGCAGAATGCTATCCACTACGAGTCTCGCCCCGCACCCCCGCCCATAACAAGGCAGGTGGTTTGAACGGTAAGAGTCCAAAAAAGCGTGGTTAGACTAACGATCGGTCCTTAAGGTCCGAGAGCGAGCACTCCCCATCTCCACCGAATCCGACACGTCACTCGGGTGAGCGGGCAGATCACATCTCCCTGAGGCAGGCGTTCACAAGTAGCCAACTGGCTCACTCCCACCAGAACACGTCAAGGGATACACACCCACAACTCACACTAGAACACACCGAGATCTCCTACATCTTTGTCCATGCCCAGAATAGCATCCATAATCAAGTAACAAAAGTATGGATAGTGAGTATAAGGGACTAGCTAGGGGTAAGTAGCTAGCCCCGAGGTAGGTAAAGCAAGGAAACATGATATATCAAATATCAAGGCATGGCTAAACAAATGGCTATGCAATCCATCGAATCAAGTAACATAAATATAGAACTAGCAACTAATAGCATGCATGGGTTATACATGGTTGGGAGTGACATGACACCTACGCAGTAGTCATCGTAGAGTAGTAGAGGTTGAGCGTCCTCTCGGTCTATGTTGATGTAGAAGGGTCTTCTTGATCGTCGCAGCTCGGGTCTTCAAACGAGAACACAAGCCTTCACAAGATGTGACACGAAAATAAATAACGAGCATTACATCTAATGCAAAAATACCAATAAGAACCAATATAGAAGATCTAATCAAACTCCAAGCTAAATACAACCAGCATTGTTTTAAATAATGAAAATAGAGCAATTGGTTTCAAAACAAAAGTAGTTTGAGCAACGAGTTTTTATATACTAGGTAACAAGATAGGAGCAAGAGTTAGTTCAAAGTTAGTTTATGGATCTCACGGCTAAGATCTTAGGTGAACAAGCTTGCAAACAGGAAAGCAAAGAGGCTGAGGTCGAGCACTTGCAAGGTTTAAACTCACGGAGGGTCAAAGTGGTAGCTCAAAGGATGATGATAGCAAAGCGAGACAACGATAAACTAGAAAAGGCATTATCATGCTGTCAGGTGGTGAGATCTGAATAACCCACGGGGGTGTTAATCCCTGTGGTTTAGTTGTTTGGCGGGGAGATCGGGAGCTAAGAACGTGATGGTTATGCTAGTGTAGCACACAGAAATTACGACGAGACACAAGGACAAGGTGATTTTATACTAGTTCGGGCCTCTGGAGAGTAAAACCCTACGTCCATTTCTTCGGTTTGTATTGCTTCGATTGTGGTGGAATTACAAGGTCGTGGTGTCGATGGTCTGCGGATGTCCCTGGGGGATGCCCTTGCCCACCTTATATTGGGCGACGGACAAGGTCGGTGGACCAGAGTCCAGGTCGGTTACAATAAGGAAACCTATCTCTAGTCTGTTTACATCATGGAAGGCTTATCCGAACTGCCTGAATCCGTCCGAACTGCCTTGTCTTGCGCGCCAAGCTGTCTTCTTGTCTAGACAAGGTCGTCTGGGGAATCTTCTGGAAGGTCTTCAGGAGGTCGTGTCGGCCGCCAACTAGGTTGGTAGGGCCCACTGACAGGTCGGCGGGTCTTCTGGTAGGCCAGACCCACTTGTCGAGGTCGGCCGTGAGCCTGGTCGGTGGGGACCCAGGGGTACCCATGTCTCACAAGCCCCCGAGCGAGGTGTATGCCCAGTGACCTTAGAAAGGTCATGACGAAGTCGTAGAGCTATCGACAGGTCGAATGGCCTCGTCGGTCCAAAAAAGAAAAAAACAAATCAGCTTAGCAACCTACCTATTTTGTAGCCTTGCCGAACGAAGAGAGGTCGAGTGATGACCTATAGGAAGCAGACTTCCAATAGATTGAAATGATGATGAAAAAATTTAGAGGGCAGGATGTCCGGTATGATGATCCAAAAAAGAAGAACAGAAGAAAAAGTAGGTCAAGTAGCGACGAGATGGGAAACAGGTTTCCCAACAGGTCGGTACGATGAAGAAAACAAGAGGGCGTCGAAGACACACTCGTAGAGTAGTCCCCGAGCATTAAAGCAAGCAGCATGGCTGGTCTGATGCTTAAAAAGAGAAGAAAATTGAGTCATGGTCTTGGTCGAACGAAGTGTAGAGACACCCAGATCTCCAAGCATGGCTGCAAGAAGTCTAGCAGGGCTGACCTCAAGGAGGCCATTGTAGGCATGCCGACCTCGAAGAGGCCTCAAATTGACGATGTCCAGTATTTGAGGATACCCAGCAGGATCTTGAAAGGTGCGTCGCATGAAGAGGTTGTCAACCATGAAGCTTGGCAAAGTGATGTTAATCTTGAACGTATGGAATGTAGAGACACCCAGATATCCTGCATAGTTGCAAGGAGTCTGGCAGAGCCACTCGAGGCGTGCCGACCTCAGGAAGGTCTCAAATCAAAAGCGCCCAAGCACCCGGAAGTACTTGGTAGGGCCATTAGGTGCGCACGCCACAGGGAAGCCTTCATTCCCGATGTAAAATCCTATGGAGGTCTTCCAAACTGATGAAAACGACGACGAAACCGGAGGGAGGTCGAGCAAACTGACAAGGACGACGACGGAGCCGAAGGAAGGTTGAGCCACCTGACGAAGATGACGATGGAGAAGGAGGAGGGTCTAGCGACCAGACGAAATGACGACGGAGCCGGAGGAGGGTCTAGCGAGCTGACGAAGACGACGACAGAGCCGGAGGAAGGTCTAGCTACCTGACGAAGACGACGATGGAGATACCAAGAAATCCACTGAAAATGACGCTAGAAATGCCCAGAGATCTAGGAGTTGTACCTCCCCTTTCTCAGCCATGTAAAAATAATACTTGATGAACTTTCTTTTGATCTCGGCATGAGGTACTTGCTTTTGTGCCTGCACGAACATGGTAGTCTTTGAAGTAATGTCGTCTTGTGTGCTGCCTCGCTGACCACTACTCACGGAGAGGCTGGCTTGCAGACCTCCACAGCTCAGCAGGGAGGCTTACGTGAGATCAGCACACGAGAGGAAGGGAGTCTAGGACTCAGGTTTAGCAACCTTATCGATCAAGCAGGCTCGCATCGACAAAAGGAAAGTACTCATGAGGGGCGATGTCCTCATGTCGAACGACCCCTATGTTGGCTTTGAGCCAAGCCCCTTAGCATGTCGAGGGGGAGGAGCAGAAAAACTTTAACCCTCAGGTCTTATGACCCATATATTGGCTCTAGCCAAGCCCCTGAGCATGTCGAGGGGGAGAGTTGATGGCATGAGAGAGGAGAAGGTAGGACCCCACAGGTCTGGCGACCCTTAGATTGGCAAGGCCAAGCCCCTAAGCATGTCAAGGGGGAGGGATCGAAAGAGTAGACAGAAACATGTAGAGCAGGTTTATGAAATAAATTAAAGCTATCAAAATATTTAATTAAAACTGGCACTTAGCTGGTGCATGTAGTTGATGTCGGGGCGGCGACATGTCATCCGTGCTGTGTCCGAATGTACAGGTCCTGCCCAAGCTACGACCTTGAGGATGCTTCACCAGTGTTTGGTATTCGGCCGCATGGAAGTCCATGCATCCATCTCATAAGGGAATATATTAGAATAATCTATGTGGGCCAAGTAAAAAGAAACAAGATTGGCTATTATGGGAAAAAAGAAAAAGAAGTTGTCGGTGTTTTAGACCGGCAACCTACTAAGGGGAGTACCCAAAGTAGATGAATGTGGCCTCGCCGAGATTGGTAACTCAAAGGAAGAGACATGTGGCACACAATTTAGACAGGTTCGGGCAGCGAGGTGCGTAATACCCTACGTCCTGTATGCTACGTAGCTCTGGATTGATTGGGTACGATTACAAGATGATGCAATTGTACGCCGTGAGATGAGATGATGAGAGAGGGGTGCCTGCCTCGCCTTATATAGCCCAAGAGGCAGGGTTACAAGTCGGAGTAGGGAGAGAGTACTAGTCGAGTACGTCTAGGAGTCTTCCATACAGTTGGGGACATGTACAGCTTCCCAACCGAGTACTTCTCCTCCGTAGTCCTTGTGCTTCACGCCATCAGGTGTCGTGCAGCGCAAGCCGGGTGGTCCCAGGGGCCCACCGAGTAGTCGGTCCTAGTACCCACCGAGGTAGTGGGCCCAGGGAGGTCCATACAACAAGCCCCCGAGTACTTTGTAGTCGAGAAGGATAGCTTCAAGTAGTCTTGACGGCCTTAACGAGTAGTCCTCAAGCGTCCCCGAGTACTACAAGTCAAAAGTCCTCAAGAGTAGTCGAAGCATCCCAAGGCTGGAATGTACTCCAGCTGATGTTTGAGCAATCTTGAAGTCTTCTCGAGTAGTCCCAAGCGTCCTCGAGTGCTGCCCTCGAAGGTCTTCAAAAACGCCCACGTTGTCTTGAAGCCGAAGCTGATATGGGAGTGCGATTGCAAAATCGCACTCCATATGGAGTAGCCCCCGAGCCTTAGGTTGAGTCGTAGGCTCTGGCTGAGGGTCCATCTGAAGTTTTGGCAAGAATATCCCAAAAAATCCGGAGAAAAATCCGAAGGACACGTGGCACGGAGCCCCCGAGCCTTGAGTCGAGTACTTCCTCTCGAATTGAAGGGTCGTCTTGTAGAATGTGTCCTGAGATGCTCCTGAGTCTTGTCACTTCCTAGGTAGTCGAGTAGAGGTAGCCGAGCCCCCGAGGTGAGGCGCGTCAACTAATTGAAGTTGAAGAGTCACGCGCGGCCGCTGAGTCAGCCGAGTGCAAGACTTATCCATCCGGCCGTTGGAGGGCTAAGTTGACTTATAAATAGAAGCCAAAATCCTTAGGGTTTTTCACCCACGCAGTTGTAGCCATTTCAGATAGATCTTGGCCAGAGTTGCCACCAGCGCACACCGCCGCCGCTGTAGATCTGAGCGCGCCGCCACCCAGAGCCACCGGAGTAGCCCCCGAGCGAATGCGCGTGAAGACACCGTGCACTTGGAGGATGAAGCCGTCGCCGTCCAAGACCATGAAGGCCACTAGCGGGAAGAAGAGGGGCCACGACGAGGCCGCCGGATCTGCCGTAGGGGCAGCATCGCCGATGTCTCCACCGCGGCCAGATCCAAACCGCGAGTGGAAGAAGTCGAAGGTGAAGACCGAAGACTTGATGGCCCTCCACAACAGCGGATTCATCCGTGAGAAGGAGGTGGACATGTGGAGGGCCGCCGCCGGGGATCCGTACCCAATGGAGAAAAGCGAAGACGAGATCCCGATGTTCGCGCGCTTCGCGGAGCGCGGACTTGTGCTCCCAGCGAGCGACTTCTTCAAGGGGCTCATGGGGTACTACGACATCGAGTACCTCAACCTTAACCCCAACGGTATTTTCCATACCACCGTCTTCGTCCACTTCTGTGAAGCGTTTCTGGGGATCAAGCCCCACTGGATCTTGTTCCGGAAGTTCATCTGGGTGAAACCGCAACCGAGCGCTAGCAACCCGCGGGTAGTCAGAGGAGCGGGAATCCGATGTGGGAGGATGCCACCGAGCAGTACCTTTCGTACAAGCTCATCGACTCCAACCAGGACTGGAAGGCGAAATGGTTCTACATAATGAACCACCACCCCGGGTTGCCGAAGCCGAGCGGGAAGCAGCCCAAGCATCGCTCGTGGTGGAACACGGAGCCAACGATGCAGGAGGGAATCCAGCTCCCCGAGTTGTTGGTGCGGATCAAGGCGCTGACGAAAGCCGGGCTGAGGGCCGAGCACATGGCCTTCAGCTTCATGAAGCGCAGGGTGCAGCCACTGATGGCGCGCGACACACTAGGATTCGAGTACACCGGCGACGGCGACACGTCGCGGATGCCTGGAGACGAAGTCGACGACGATGACATAGTCGACAGGCTGGCACGGATCTTCAAGGACATGCCACCGTACAAGGCGTGCCCCGTCCCGGAGTACTCCGCCGCACGCCCGCCAAAGGAGGTAAGTAGCGGTAGCTCGTGTCGAGTACCCAGTCTTTCTGAGTAGTCGCGCTGATGAGTTGTGTCTTGCAGGACGACTTAAAGAAGTTTGTCTCCGAGCCGCCGCCGCCCCCTCAGGAAGTCGAGATCCCGGAGGAGGGAAAGACCAAGGCCAAGGAGCGGCGGGAGGTCGGCGAAGGAGACGACACCGTTGTCATGGAGGACACGTCCGACGAGGATGACGACGAGGAGACGCTGCAGGACCGCTTTCAGCTGCGGTCGAGGTTCAGCCGTCCTGGCTTGCCTCACGTTCCCCTCGTGCAGGACCCACCGACTAGCCTAGAGGCTAGCCTGGCCGCGCCCCCATGGAAGCCGCGCAATGCGTCCCGCAAGCGCGTGTCGAAGAAGTTGAAAGTCACGGAGACCACTTCCCCAGAGGTAAGCCATCTTGAGTAATGTAGTAGAGTACTCATGTCTCGAGTCCACTTGTTGACGATGAACTTTCCTTGCTTGCAGGAGATGCCGCCTATGGAGCCCACTGATCAGGGTGACGAAGGCGAGTGGGACACGGTGGGGGAACCCGCTGGGAGTCGTATCCCAGCCCCCACTGTTGAAGAGCTCCTGGCGCAAATGGAGCGCCAACCCCCTGCTCGTCAAGAGAGCACGGAGCCCACAGCTGCTGCAGAAGAAGTCGTGGCCGCGGAGGCGCAGGAGAGCACTGCACCTGCGGCCGTCATTGCAGAAGATGAGGTGCAAGAGGAGGCGCCCGCCGAGGGTGGACTGGTGGACATTGCCCGCATCCTTGGCGCCCCGACAGTGACGGTAGTCCGGTCAAGCTTGTAAGTGTTGGATCTTCCAGAGTAGTAGTTGATGTAGTAGTCGAACTTCATTGACAACCAACTTGTGTACTCTACAGGAAATCAACCGATCTGTCCTAGGAGGGGGATGAACCCTCTACAACAGTGGCGGAAGAAGAAGCCGTGCCACCCGCCGAGGAGTCCGCTCCCGCTCCTCAGGCGGAGCCCGAAGCGCCGGCTACTGAGTCTACGTTGCCTGAAGCCCGCGTAGTCGAAGGTGAGTACTCTGCTGAGGCTGTAGTTCCCCCCAGAGAGTAGTCGTAGTCGTCAGATGACGCTGATGCACGTGTCTTCTTGTTGACAGGCGCTGAAGCCGAAGGGAGCGAAATCCCTGCGGCGGTGCCCATGGAGAGGTTGACACCAGAAGTGCAGGAGGCTGCTGGAGGAGCCCCCGAGCAGATGGAGGTGGCCGTCGGAGAGGCCGCCACAGTGACCAGAGGAGAGGAGGCCACCGCGCAACCAGAACCCACTCTGGAGGTGGTCGTCCGCTCCCCGGAGATCCAAGACGCGGAGCCCATCCGCTCTGCGCCGATGACCGAAGCTGCCACGAGTAGTCGCGGCGGAGTAGAGCTGCTGGCGGATGACTTGGTCGATCCGTGGCTCGACATCTGGAGGCAGTCCGCCAAGCCGAGCAGTCGATGAAGGTGAGTAGTCGTAACTCCTGAGTTAGTCAATCCTGTAGCGTTGAGTACCCATTTGATGTGTATTGCCTGTGCAGGACGTCATGGGGAGGTCCCGCAAGAAGTCCAATATGCTTCAAGGCTTCGGCGACACGGTGCTCCGGGCGGAGGCGCTAGAGGACCAACTCGTGAAGTCCCGGAAGCACGCAGCCGCCATGCAGTCCAAGCTTTATACCGCCTTCACCAAGTACCACAACGACATCCAGGAGATGCAGGCGAAGAGCGACGACTTGGTGCGGAAGAACAAGTCCCTCCGCAACAAGAACAAAGGTACACCACTTGTCTTGTTGAGTAGTTGTTGGAGATCGAGAGGTAGTCTAACCCGCTGCGCCTTGTTGTTTGTAGAGCTTGAGACCCGGGTTGAGCAGTTGAAGACTTCAGAGACGGATCTAAAGAACCTCTTCTACCGGGAGCAGGAGGCCCGCCAGGTACTCGAGCTAGACTATAAGAAGCTTGCCTTCGAGTGCGACAAGCACATGGAGCTTCGTATTGCCTCCAATAGTGACCTCGTCAACTGCTACAAATCGTTGCAGAAGCTGAACGAGGACTGCGAGGCGCTACGGGCCCAGCTGAAGGAGCTTGAAGAAGCCGCGCTTCCCATCGCAAGACTCTTTGTGCCTCATCCTGGTGGCCCCAAGATAGAACCGCTCGTGGATCGACTGAAGGAAGCCCCCAGCCGGCTGGCGGCCTACATGAAGCATCTGGCAAAGTCGATCCCGAACCAGGTGCTGGCCTTCATGAAGTCCTACTTCCCGAAGGCGCTCGTGGATGTAGTCGCTGGCGGGCTAGCCGCCAACTCTACGGACGAGCAGTATGCGGAGCTGCTGGAGCAGATGGCGCCCATTGCGGCGCAAGTAGCCGACAAGCTCAATCTCCAGTAGTCCTGTAATAGTTAGCTCATAGCAATTGATGTACAAAAAACAATTGTAATGAAATTGTTTAAGTATTAATGAAGAGAAGTTCCATCAATGAGTACTCGTAGTCGCAATCTCAGAGTGCAGAGTCCCATCGTGGAGTTGTCGCGAGTAGTGGTACTCGGCGGTAGTCCCGTTGAGGGAAGTAGACAGTAAAGAAGTTGATGAACGATCAAACTTTATTACTGAAGAAGTACACCTGGATGCCCAGGGCCGTAGTTACAGAGTAGTCGCCAGGACTCGGAGGCCGCTTACGGCTAAGAGGTGCTAGGGCAAGTAGACGCTTACAGCAGTAGATCCGTAGGTAGCCGTATAGGCTGGATCTAGAAGGACATGGCCTCTCAGTAGACCGCTGCTAGAGTCCTTTGTCGCTCGTTGCAGCCTAGGATCCATAGGTAGCCGTATTGGCTAGATTCTGGAGAAGAGTAGTCCGTAGACTAGTGCCTGGAACCAGAGGCCGCTTACAACGAAGGAGTAGTCCGGAGACTGGAGCCAGGACCCGGAGGCCGCTTACGGCAGAGGGGTCTTGATGTAGTTGTGTAGACTTGAGCCCCCAGGGCAATCGTTTAGACTTAGGCGTAGAACCGACAGAGCTGGTCGACGTTCCACGAGTTGTTGACATCTTCGCCTTCAAGTGTCTGGAGGCGATAGGAGCCCGGCCCAGTCACCTTTGCCACAGTGAAGGGACCTTCCCAGGGGGAGCTGAGCTTGTGTAGTCCTTCCATGTTCTGTATACGACGGAGGACGAGATCGCCAACGTTGAAGGAGCATTCCTTGACGTTGCGGTCGTGGTAGCGTCGGATACCCTCCAGGTACCTTGCTAATTGGACGAGGGCAGCGCAGCGAGCTTCTTCGAGGCCATCGATGTCAACTCGTCTGCTGTCTTCAGAGACGCCTTCGTCGTAGTGCTCCACTGCTGGTGAGTTCCATATGACATCAGTAGGGAGGATTGCTTCGGAGCCGTAGACCAGGAAGCAAGGGGATTGCCCCGTTGGCTTGGAGGGCTGAGTACGCAGCCCCCAGAGTGCATTGGGTAGTTCCTTGATCCACTTGCCTCTTTTAGAGTTAGCAGCGTCGTGTAGCCGCTTCTTGAGAGCGTTGAGCACCATCCCGTTGGCGCGCTCGACTTGTCCGTTGGCCCTAGGATGGGCGACTGAGACATATCAGACGTCGATCCAGCTGTTCTCGCAGTACTCCCAGAACTGGTGGTTGTTGAAGTTGGAGCCCAGGTCTCTGATGATGCGGTGGGGTAGTCCGTAGCGATGCACGAGTTCATCCAGGAAGTTGAGTACTCTGTCAGCCTTGGGGCATGTGACCGTCTTGACCTCGATCCACTTGGTGAACTTGTCGATGGCCACCAGTACTCTGTTGAAACCACCTGGCGCAGTGGGTAGTGGCCCAATCATGTCGAGCCCCCAGCAAGCGAAGGGCCAGGTTGGCGGTATGGTGACTAGCTTGTAGGCTGGGACGTGTTGCTGCTTGGCGAAGTATTGGCATCCTTGGCACCTTCTGACGAGTTCTTCGGCGTCGCCCGCAGCCGTGGGCCGCAGAGAAAGCTTGCGGAAGGCCTTGCCGACCGGCCGTGCGAGAAGACGCGTGGTTGCCGCAGACGCCCTTGTGGATCTCCTCCAAGATGTCCATGCCTTCTTGCCTGTGGACGCACTTCATGAGTACTGCAGAAGATGCGCCCCTCTTGTAAAGCTTGTCTCCGACGAGGACGTAGGACTTGGCGCGGCGGATGAGCTGCTCAGCCAGGTTCTTGTCCGAGGGAACCTTCTACTCGTTGAGGTAGTCGATGAAGGGTTGCCTCCAGTCCACGTCGATCATCATGACCTCCTGGCCAGCGGGCGGATGCGCTGGGACAGTGGTCGGTGGCGCCAGCTCCGGGATGGATGGCGCGTGAAGCTCGTGGACGAAGACACCCGCTGGTACTTGAGCGCGAGTAGAACCGAGCTTCAACAGGACGTCCGCTAGAATGTTGTTGTCGCGGACGATGTGGTGGAACTTGAGACCATAGAACTTGTTCTTGAGCTTGCGGACTTCTAGGCAGTAGGCGTCCATGTTCTCCTTGTTGCGGTCCCAGGACTTGTTGACTTGGTTGATGACCACTGCGGAGTCGCCGTAGACTAGTAGCCGCTTGATGCACAGCAAAGCCGCAAGGCGGAGCCCGTGTAGGAGAGCTTCGTACTCGGCTTCATTGTTTGAAACCTTCCAGAAGATCTGCAGGATGTACTTGAGCTGTTCGCCCGTTGGAGAGATCAAGAGTACCCCTGCACCTGTGCCCTCGAGGTTGAGTGAGCCGTCGAAGTACATCACCCAATGCTCTAGTCGCACAGTTGGAGTAGGTAGCTGGTTCTCCCGCCACTCCGCCATGAAGTCGACCAGCGCCTGCAACTTGATGGCTGTGCGTGGCTTGAAGTCGATGGTGAGGGCGCCGAGCTCGACTGCCCACTTGGAGATTCTTCCAGTAGCATCTTGGTTCCGCAGGATGTCGCCGAGCGGGTAGTCGGTGACGACGGAGATCGAGTACTCCTGGAAGTAGTGTCGTAGCTTCCGCGAGGTGACGAGTATCGCGTACAGGAGCTTCTGAACAGGCTGTTAGCGTGCATTGGACTCTGACAGGACCTCGCTGACGAAGTAGACTGGGCGCTGGACTGGGTAGGCGTGGCCGTCTTTCTGCCGCTCGACAACGATGGCAGTACTGACCAAATGAGTAGTCGCAACGAGGTAGAGCAGTAGCTACTCGCCTTTGCGAGGAGCCGTGAGGACTGGTGTCTTCGATACGAAGTCCTTGAGCTGAGCAAGGGCTTGGTCCGCCTCTAGAGTCCACACGAACTTCTCTTGATGCTTGAGTAGTTTGAAGAAGGGGAGCCCCCGTTCTCCAAGCTTCGAGATGAATCTGTTCAAGGCCGCCATGCACCCGGTCAACTTCTGGACGTCTTTGATGCACGTGGGAGCTTTCATACTGGTGATGGCAGAGATCTTCTCGGGGTTGGCTTCGATGCCGCGTTGGCTGATGATGAAGCCGAGTAGTTTGCCCGAGGGTACGTCGAAGACGCACTTGTTCGGGTTGAGCTTCCAGCGGTACTCGCGCAGAGATGCGAAAGTCTCTTTAAGGTCGCCGATGAGGGTATTGGAGTCTCTTGTCTTGACGACCACGTCATCCACGTAGGCTTCGACATTCTTGTTGAGTTTCCTCTTGAAGCAGGCCTGGACAACTCGTTGATAGGTGGCGTCGGCGTTCTTCAACCCGAAGGACATGGTCGTGTAGCAGTACGCGCCAAACGGGGTGATGAACGTGGTCTTTTCCTGGTCTTCTTCCTTGATCGCGATCTGGTGGTACCCGGAGTAGCAGTCGAGGAAGTAGAGCAGGACGCAGCCCGCCGTGGAGTCGATGACTTGATCAATCCGCGGCAACCCGAAGGGGTCCTTGGGGCAGTGCTTGTTGAGATCGGTGTAGTCGACGCACATCCTCCACTCGTTCGAGTTCTTCTTGCGGACGAGGACGGGGTTGGCGAGCCACTCGGGATGGAAGACTTCTCTGATGAAGCCAGCCTCGAGTAGTTTGGCGAGTTCCTTATTGATGGCATCCCGTCTGTTGTCGGCAAAGCGTCGGAGGTGTTGTCGCTTGGGGGTGGCCTTAGGATCGACGTTGAGGCAGTGCTCAATCAACTCCCTGGGCACTCCTGGCATGTCCGCTGGCTTCCACGCGAAGATGTCGCGGTTAGCCCGGAGGAAGTTGATGAGCGCGTATTCCTATTTGGGGTCGAGACCGGCCCCGATGGTGGTAGTCTTGCTGGCGTCGCCTGTCCCAAGGTCGATTGTCTTGACCAGGACCACCTCAGCTGGTTGAGGCTTGTTGCCTTTGTCAGACTTCTCGGGGATGTCGACGCAGCGTAGACCTCCATCATGGTGTTGGGTACTTGATTTGTAGAGGCGATCTCCACGGCTTCGGTGTCGCAGTCGTGCGAGATCTTCAAGTCCCCTTGGAGAGAGAGCACACCTGTTGGGCTTGGCATCTTGAGCACCAAGTAGGTGTAGTGAGGCACCGCCATGAACTTGGCGATGGCCGTTCTGCCGAGGATGGCATGGTAGGATGTTTCGAAGTCCGCGACCTGGAACTTGATGTACTCGGTACGGTAATTGTCTCGAGATTCCCCGAAGGTGACTGGAAGGACCGCTGAGCCCAGTGGAATAGCCGCGTTGTCAGGGACGATGCCGTAGAAAGGCGTGTTGCTCTTGGTGAGCATGTGGGTGATGTCGAGCTTCATTTTCTTCAAGGTCTTGGTGAAAAGGACGTTGAGCCCGCTTCCGCCGTCGATGAGGACCTTGTTGAGCTTGGAGCCCGCGACCACTGGCTTCAGGCTGAGAGGGAACCGTCCTGGTTCGAAGAAGCTGGTCCATTGATCCGCGCGGGAGAAGGTAATGGGTACCTCCTACCACCTGAGAGGGGTCGGAACCGCTGGTTCAATGCTCATGACTTCTCGACAGGTAGCCTTTTGCTCCCGCCTGCTGGGTAGTCCGCCGAAGAGGACGTTGACAGTCTTGTCGGGTTCCTGGAAGTCGTTGTTGTCTCCGTCGTTCTTCTTCCTGCCTTTCTTGTCGTGAGGGTGCGGTGGCTCTGGAGTACTCTTGAGTGCATGCCTGAGTTGGTAGCACTGCTCGGTGGTGTGGTTGCCGTTCAGATGCCACGGGCACTTCTCCTTCAGCAAGTCTTTGAAGCCGCCGGAGTTATTCTTCGAGTTCTCCTTCGCAGGGCGCTGGATAGCCGCGACAGTGTTGTTTGGCTTGCGCTTGCGGTTGGGACCCGAGTAGTTGTTGTTGTTGTTGCGACCGCCTTGGTTCCCGCTGTTGCCGCCGCCGCCGCCCGTGTTCTGCTTGTTCTTGCCACGGATGGCGTCGTACTTGACGTTGGCCTTGTCTTCTTCATCCGCCCAGGACGTGATCATGTCCTTGAGGTGGGGGATGGACTTGGGGCGGCGACGACCGAAGTCTTCAAAGGTGCAGCGATGGTAGAGGCCGTCTTGGAAGAAGTCAATGACCTCCTTGTCGGTGACGTCGACTACAGTAGCGCGCTTGTCGAAGAAGCGGCGCATGTACTTGCGGAGGGTCTCGCCTTGTTCCTGCTTGACCATGGCCAGGTCCATGCAAGTACCCGATCGGCCCATGGCGCCCGCGAAGTTGCTGGAACTGGTCCTTCAGCTGGTCCCACTTGTCGATCGAGTGCTTGTCCAGCGACTCGATCCATGTGAGTGGAGATTGGTCTAGGCAGAAGGGGAAGTAGAGGCAATTGGTGTCATTGTTGCCGCCAGCGTTCTCGATGGAGAGGGCGTAGCACCTGAGCCATTGGATGGGGTCTTGCTTCGTGTCGTACTTGGTGATCCCCAAATGCTTGAACTTTTTGGGGAGGAGCAAGTTGCGAAGTCGAGGTGAGATGGCGGGCAAGCCGTCGTTGTCGCTTGCAGTGGCTGACTTCTTCCGCCGCAGCTCCTCAATCTTCTGGCGGGCGTTGTAGCCGCCCTGTGAGGCACCAGAGGCGTGGCTGTTCGCGTGGTCACGACCGCCGCGATTGCCGCCGCAACCGGCCCTCCTGTTGGCTCCGTGGTTGTAGCTTCCATCGTCGCTGCCGCCGCCGCCGGCAGGAGCACGGTGAGGAACGACCTCGCGGTTGCTGTTGCCACCCTGCGAGGGTCCGCCGACGTTCGCGCGAGTACGGTTGGGCTGAGCTGGGAGCTCAGCTCGAGTACGGTTGCGACCGAGGTCAGCACCGCGACTTGTAGCTTCGTTGTCACGGTTCCTGGCGGGAGGAGGCTGGTTGACCCTGTTGTCGACCCGCATGAAGTAGGCATCTTCAGCGAGCTTGGCGATGACTTCTCCAGAACGTATGCCCTGAGCTTGGCGTGCGATCGCTGTGATCGACATGAGGCATTGCTCATGGGTAGTGTGTACTATGCTCTCGACTGCTTCGAGAGCTTCCGCAAGGTTGCGGATGGGGAGGTTGTCTCTGAGCCGCCGGCGCCGTTCGTTGCGCTTCCTGTTACGCTCACGTCGAGTGTCCCCGTTGGCAGGAGTCTCGTCTGCAGGTGCGTCAGCAGACAGCTCGTCTGCGGAGATGTCTTCAAGGTACTTGTCTGTAGCCGTCCCAGATGGTCCGGGGGCATGTGACCGGCTTGACCTCGATCGGTAACTTCCCTGTGTATGTAGCTCCTAGAGATCGATGGATTCACATGGCCTTGGACCTTAACGTGAATGTGATGGACTCAGAGTCCGTCGACCTATGCTTCCGTCGAGTGCAAATCAAAAATGGCCTTGATGTCGTGCACGTGGTGAACTCATAAGCTGATATGAGCGTCCAACACTCCAGGCCGCCACCGACCTTGAGCGTGTATCTTTGTAGATATGTTTTCTTTGCTGCGTGGAAATAGATTCCAGGCGCACACCTTCGGCTAGCACTCCGCCTCTCATATTTGGATCCGTGGATGTTGTCGCGCATGACACCGTGTGAATGGGTGGGTGGTGGACGCAGAAAATTTTGGCGCGCCGTCTGTAGAACGAAAACGCAGCAGCGAGCAGGTCACTGTGTAGATATCCTTCATGTCGTCGCCGAAGACTATCGCCGTAGCAAACTTCCATCACGCTACACGAAGAGCTCGCGGTCACCCCTACCTGGCGCGCCAACTGTCAGATGTGATATCTAGACAGCCCACGGGGGTGTTAATCCCTGTGGTTTAGTTGTTTGGCGGGGAGATCGGGAGCTAAAAACGCGATGGTTATGCTAGTGTAGCACACGGAAATTACGATGAGACACAAGGACAAGGTGATTTTATACTGGTTCGAGCCTTTGAAAAGTAAAACCCTACATCCAGTTCTTTGGTTTGTATTGCTTCGATCATGGTGGGATTACATGGTCCTGGTGTCGATGGTCTGCGGATGTCCCAGGGACGCCCTTGCCTGCCTTATATTGGGCGACGGACAAGGTCGGTGGACCGAAGTCTACGTCAGTTACAACAGGGAAACCTATCTCTAGTCTGTTTACATCATGGAAGGCTTATCTGAGCTGCCTTAATCCGTCTGGATTGCATTGTCTTGCGCGCCAAGCTGTCTTCTCATCTGGACAAGGTTGTGTAGGGAATCTTTTGGAATCTCTTCAAGAGGTCGTGTGGTCCGCCAACTAGATCGGTAGGGCCCATTGACAGGTCGGCGGTCTTCTGGTAGGCCGGACCTGAGGACCATGTGTGGTTCGAGGACCGGTGGATCATCGCTTCCTTGTGTGATGAGTGATTGACAACGTTGTGTGGACTGATTCTTGGCTAAGTATTGCAGGTGCAGGTTGCGGCTTGACTGGTGTTGGTTCAGGTGAAGAACAAGCGCGAAAGGTCGTCGCCGGTGAGGCCTCCAGGTATGGAGAAGACAAGTAGGCTTCGTTCGAGGGACCTGGTGGCCAGGGGGGTCAAGTGAGGGCCGCATGGTGGCTTGAACAACAAGATGAAGTCATGGACAGGTTCTTGGTTGAGCCTCAAAACCAAGGTCGAGACAGGACTACGTGGGAGCCGAGTCATGAGTGGCGATTGGTGGAGGCTACACAGAGTTCGCGGGGTTTCCAGTGGTTCACCAGAAACCACTGGGTTCCTTGGTTGATCCACAAAGCCAAGACCGAAAAACTGAAGACGGTGCTGCAGCAGCTCCAGACCGGTCTGGCCGGTGGGTACCGGTCTGTCCAGTGAAGAGCCCCGGTCTGACCGGTGTGCGACGACGCAGTCCGAAATCTTCGAAGTGGAGGACACACCTCGGGATCGCATGGCTTGCGTTGAGGCTAAGCAGGGTGCAGTCACCGGGCATCCGTCCGATGGAGAAAATCTGAAGACTTTCAAAACCGCCCTCGAGGGGCTTGTGTCCCTAGTTATTAATTAAGGGTATTTTAGAGTTTAGGTTGCCTCCATATAACTCATGAGGTGAGAGGATGGCAGCCATTTCTTGGAACCCTAGTTCATTCGCTTTCCTATTTTCCCTTCCTATTTTCTTAGAATTTCCATAAGACTAGCTTGAGAGCTTCATGGTGAGATTTTGTGAGAGGGTTGAATGATCGGGCAGGAAGCTAGACCTTTTAAGAACCTCCTTGGTATGTATAGATGATTCGACGTGGTTCTTCAAGGCTTTGTTGTGTTGTTCCCAGTTGTTCTTGGTGGTGATTTTCGGAGCCCTCTCTTGGTAGTTTTCTTGGTGTGATTTCGGGACCTTGCTCTTGGGCATTTGATGGGGAAATTCGTGTAAACCCTTCGTGGTTCTTTTGCCTTTGATTCCCCTCCCAAATCCGTGAGTTAAGGGGCTCGATTTTGGGGTTTTCGGTGTTCTAGGGTTAGAGGAGTTCTTGGCAGGATTTCTACGATTCCTCTTGATTTGGCAAGTTTTGGTGGACAAAATCGTGGCTATGGACTCCTCATGATGTGTTCCTACTATCCCTAAAGTCTTGTTCAAGTCCGTGGAGTGATTCGGGAGATCGAAGTTTGGATTTGGAGTTGACCCATGGGTGTTGTTCATCCCGAGCTGCCCAGGTTACACCGGTCTGACCGGTGCTCTTGACCGGTGTGACCGGTGCGAACCAATTGTGGGATTTGCCTCAGGTGAACTGCTTGACTCGTGTGCCTTTGGGTTTTGGTGCCGCTAGTTAGTTCTTGGTCTATTTGGAGATGTTTTGTTAGGTTTTGTGTAGGGTTTTCCTTCCGTGCAGGTTGTGTTTTGGGGGTGTTCTTGTTCCAGGGCTTGGAGAAGTCACTGAGGCTCTCTGGAACGCTTGTTGTGCGGCTGCTGTAGCCACCGGCCTGACCGACTCTGTCCACTGGTCTGACCGGTGTCACCGGTCTGACCAGCGCAGTCCATCGGTCTGACCGGTGCATCACAGGCAGCAAGCCGTGGAAGTTTCCGATGTGCGTGTTGGTGTGTTTTGGCTTGGAAGGTTGTTTGTTGGTTCCTTGGTCCAGTAGCACTTCAGTGGCTGCGTGGGCTTGGCCAACTTGGTTAGTGAGTCAGAGACGTGTGTTGGAAGCCGTGTTCGTCTTGTTGCAGTCTCCATCTCCTTCGAGAAGAATTTTTATCGGTTCCCATTCACTCCCCCCTCTCTTGTTCGCCGTATCGGTCCTTCAAGTGGTATCAGGGCCGGTTCGGGTCTTTATTGACTCTAACCAGTCTAAGATCCAAGGATGGCATACCAGGAACGGGGTTCGGGTCCTCCACACTTCGATGGCAAAAACTACCAGATGTGGAGTAAGCGGATGGCGGCGTTGCTCCGCGAAAAAGGTCAGATCCTTTGGGATGTCACGGTGGACACAGGCTATGTTCAGCTGATGAACTTCCTTACTCCAGGATCGAGGGACATGTTCGACGCCAACAACAAGGCGGTCGACTACATGTTTCGTGCTTTGTGTCAGCCTGAGTTCGATCCGGTGCACACCGAGCACTTGGCTTGTAGAATTTTGTCGGTGTTGAAGGAAGCTCATGTTGGGAATGCCCAGGTTCAGGTTTAGATGTATGCGACCCCGGTGAGTCCATCAGTGCCTTGTTTCAGAGGCCAGCGGTGGTTGTGAACAACATGAGGGCCAATGTGCACGTGCTCCCGTACGATGATCATGATAGAGCTATCAAGCTCTTACACTCTTTGGATCGTACGCTTTGGGGTGGAAAGTTCGAGGCCATTGTGGAGTCAGAGAAGTATGACACTCTGACGGTGAAAGAGCTGTTCTCGAAGCTCAAGTCGGCTGAGGTGGATAGGGGCATGACAGCCAAGCTTGAGGGCCCGACTGACTGTCATAGTCTTGCCCTCGTCGGTGGTTTGCAAGGAAAAGCTAAGAACAACCCATCCAATAGGATGTTCTCTTTGTCCTCTTTGATGTCTATGCCAGATGAGGAGATCGACGTGCTTGGAGAGAATGAGCTAGCGTTGCTGACGAGGAGGTTCGAGAGGCTGCACGAGAACTGGGTGAACATGAGGAGGAACACGAGGACGTGCTTCTAGTGCGGCAAGTCGGGACACTTCGTCGCCGACTGCCCGGAGAAGGTCGAGAACAAGGATGGCTACAAGCACAAGTCAAGAACGGATGGCAAGTACCGATCGATGCGCGATCACAAGAGCAAGTACAAGAACAAGCACAAGGACGAGCGACGATCGAGGAAGGTGAGCCGAGGCAAGGCCCGAGCGATGGTTGGAGCGTGTGACGTTGACTCCAGTTCCGCGTACTCCACCTCGAGCTTAAGCAACAGTGAAGATGAAGGTGATCGTCGCAAGAGCAGGAAGTCGTCCAAGAACCTGAGCGGGGTGAGCTGCTTCGCTAGAGACAACTTCTGCACCATGGCGCTGAGCTCCAGCAGCAAGAAGAGCACAGAGAGTGACTCGAACTCTAATTCCGACGACGAGGTGCGTGAACTTCCCTTCTTGCGTCAGGAGAATTAACGTCTTGGCTTGTTGCTTGATAATCGTGATGACATGCTTAGAGAGGCTAAGAAAATAAAGAAAGAGCATAGAGCTTCACTTCAGGATGCTAGGACTAGAGTGGCTGAGCTAGAAACACAGAATTTGGTTCCCTCATGGTGGTTACCGTGGTGGTATTCGTGGATGAAGGACCGATACGGCGAACCAGAGAGGGGGGAGTGAATGGGAGCCGATAAAAATTCTTCTCGAAGGAGATAGAAACTCCAACAAGATGAACAAGGCTTCCAACACACGTCTCCGACTCACTACCCAAGTTGGTCAAGCCCACGTAGCCACTGGAGTGCCACTGGACCTAGGAACCAACACACAACCTTCTGACTCGAGAACACAGCGGAACACCAAACCTCGAGTCTACAGACCCACACCGGTCAGACCGGTGAGCAACACTGGTCAGACCGGTCCCTGCTGGTGAAACTGAGGAACTTTCACTAAGTGGCTCTACACCGGTCAGACCGGTGAGACACACCGGTCAGACCGATCACAGCCTGAAAGCCCCCAAGGCACCAAACAGGCCAACCGACCACCAAACTGACCCAAACTCGAAACAGCAGCACCACAGGACAACAGCGAACACACCAAGATGTTGACCCGAGCAAAATCCCACCGAGGGTTGCACCGGTCAGACCGAAGCCAAGAGCACCGGTCGGACCGGTGTAGCTCGGCGACTCGGGATGAACAAAGACCCGCGGGTCAACTCCCACAAATCCAAACCTCGATCTCCCGAATCGCTCCACGGACTTGAACAAGACTTTGGGGATATTAGGAATACCTCATGAGGAGTCCATAGCCAAGTTTAATCACACCAAAACTCGTCCAAAAAGGAGGAATCAAGGAAATCTCGCCAAGAGCACTTCCAACCCAAGAACTCAAGAAACCCCAAAATTGAGCACCTTTACTCACGGATTTGGGAGGGGAATCACAGCCCAAAGAACCACGAAGGGTTCCCACAAATTTCCCCCATCAAATCCCCAAGAGAAAGGTCCCGAAAACAACCCAAAGAAATCACCAAGAGAGGGCTCCGAAAATCACCACCAAGAACAACTGGGGAAAACACATCGAAACCTTGAGAAACCACGCCGAATCATCTATACATGAAACAAAGGTTCATACAAGGTCTAGCAAGCCGCCCGATCATCCATCCCTCTCAACAAGATCTCTCCATGAAGCTCTCTTGCTAGTCCTATGGAAAACCTAAGGAAAATAGGAAGGAAAATAGGAAAACAAATGAGCTAGGGTTCCAAGAGTTGGCTGCCATCCTCTCACCTCTTGGGTTATATGGAGGCAACCGGAAGTCTAAAATGCCCTTTCCTAATAACTAGGGATACAAGCCCCTCAAGGGCGGATTTGGAAGTCTTCATGTCTTCACCATCGGACGGATGCCCGGCGACCGCACCCTGCGTAGCCTCGACGCAAGCCATGCGATCCCGACGCGTGTCCTCCGCTTCGAAGTCTCCGGACTGCGTCGTCGCACACCGGTCAGACCGGTGCTCCTCACCGGTCAGACCGGTATCCACCGGTCAGACCGGTCAAACCCACCGGTCAGACCGGTCTGGCACTGCTGCAACACCGTCTTCGGTTCTTCGGTCTTGGCTTTGTGGATCAACCAAGGAACCCAATGGTTTTCTGGTGAACCACCGGAAACCCCACGAACTCGGTGTAGCCTCCGCCAATCTCCACTCATGACTCGGCTCCCACGTAGTCCCGGCTCGACCTTGGTTTTGAGGCTCAACCAAGAAACCGTCCATGACTTCATCTTACTGTTCATGCCACCATGCGGCCCGCACTTGACCCCGCTGGCCACCGGGTCCCTCGAACGAAGCCTACTTGTCTTCTCCACACCTGGAGGCCTCACCGGCGACGACCTTTCGCGCTTGTTGTTCACCTGCACCAACACCAGTCAAGCCGCAACCTGCACATGCAATACTTAGCGAAGAATCAGTCCACACAACGTTGTCAATCACTCATCACACAAGGAAGCGACCATCCACCGGTCCTCGAACCACACATGGTCCTCAATCTCCCCCTTGATGAGTGCATTGACAACACCCACATGAGAGTAACAAGAGAGAAAAGAAAAAGAAAAGAAACGAACAAAAAAAATTCCAACAAGCGATCGAAAGCCAAACAAAGGCAAAGAGCAAGATCACTTGAAGAAGACAAGTCTCGGACCCCTTAGGCAAGGGCAACGGTTCGACACATCTGAGTCAAGGCAAAGCTCAAGCAAAGAGCGCAAACCGCCGAAACAAAGCTCGAAAAACCACAAAGAGCTCCCGCTGCACACATGCAAGCTCCCCCTGAAACAATGCACCTCCCCCTGGACGAATGCATGCAAACCAGCTGAAAACAGGGCAGCTGCAGCAACTTCAGCTCACACCGGTCAGACCGGTCATCACCACTGGTCAGACCAGTGCCTAACATGTGTACAGGACCAGCACTCACACCGGTCAGACCGGTGCTCTTCACCGGTCAGACCGGTGTACAATAGAGCCCAGAAATGGCTCGAAACCACCTGAAAACCTTCTAAATGCGTCCAGTAAGCTATTTCAAGCTCAAACTTCTCCCCCTTGTTGGCAATGCATGAATCAAGCCAAAAATGCAAAATTTTCAACCTAGAGCTTCTCAAATAGACAAAATTCAACAAAGAATACTAGACATGTCCAAATGAGCAAATTAGATACTCTACATCTTCGTATCGATCTCAACTACATGATCACCAAGTTTCACAACCATTGGACGAAGGTAAGATGGATTTGGGCAATTTTGCGAAAAACTTGTCTCTCATGAGCAAAGTCCTAAACATGATCAAAGCATATCAAAATGGCAAAGCCACACAAACTTCATGCTCGGGCAGCCATTCTAATCATAAGACCATCACAAACACCCACAAGCACCACATGTCATGTCAAAGCCACCGAGCCATGTGCCTACTTCTATGTATGAGACTTCTCATTGGTAGGCATCATGCAACGGTTTAGCACCCAAAGCAAATTAAATTCAGCACAAATGACATGGGAGTAGATTTTCCAAGCATTTTACATCTCATTTTCAGATTCATAATTGGTACATGAAATATCTTTGCGACAAAAAGGAACTTATGCCCCTCCATAAGATGAAGCAAGAGGGCTAAACATTCATGATGGCAAATGAGCCTTTGGCCCCATATGATCAATAAACTAGCTATCCAACCACAAATTAAGCATAGCAAAGCCGCTAAAACATGTCAAGGTCATATAAAGCATTTACACATGAGAGAGCATACATGTGACAATTTTTCAAAAGCATAGCCATCAACCATGGATTATTCATCAAGATCATCAAGAGCTAAGCCAAACTAACCATAGCATACCAAACAAGCTCACAAAGACATATATAGCATTCCATGGTGAACAATGTATATAGGAGAAGCTTTTGCTATCCAATGCATATGATACAAAATGCATGCAATCTAAGATACAAGGATGCCTATACACCATGTTACATATGCCATGCCAAATGCAAGAAATGCACAAAGGAAACTATACATATGCTACAAAGAGAGCTCCCACACACCCAACTCAAGAAATCAAACACACACCAAGTTCCCCCCGCAAACGAGTGAAAGTTGCTTGATCTAGGGGTTTGGTGAAAATATCGGCTAGTTGGTGATGTGTGGGTACATGGATCAAAGCTATCTTTCCTTTTTCTACGTTGTCTCAGAAAATGGTACCTCACTTCTATGTGCTTGGTTTTGGAATGGAGCACTGGGTTCTTTGCAATGCTTATGGCACTGGTGCTATCACATTGAAGTGGGACATGTGTATACTCCTCACCAAAGTCACTCATGGTGTATGAAATCCAAAGGAGCTGAGAGCAACAACTAGCAGCGGCAACATACTCGGCCTCGGTAGTGGATTGAGCAACACTCGATTGCTTGCGGGAAGACCAAGACACCAAAGAAGAACCCAAAAACTAGCAAGTCCCAGAAGTGGACTTCCTATCCAACCGACACCTGGCAAAATCCGCGTCTGAAAAGCCATGAAGCGCCAAAGAAGAGGACGCGGAGTACCAAAGGCCGAAATCGGGAGTGTGACGCAAGTACCTGAAAATTCTCTTCACCGCTTGCCGATGCGAAGTCCTCTGAGACGCTTGAAAACGAGCGCACAGACACACCGAGAACTGTATGTCCGGCCTCGTCACCGTCAAGTAGAGGAGTTACCCGATCATGCTCCAGTACTCCTTCTGGTCCACGTGTTCACCTTCCTCGTCCGCATCAAGAGCTGTAGTCGTACTCATCGGCGTCGTCATAGCCTTGGAGTCCTCCATCTTGAACTTCCGCACAATGTCCTTGGTGTACTTAGTCTGGTGCACAAATGTTCCTTCCTTTGATTGTTTCATTTGTAGCCCGAGGAAGAACTGCAACTTGCCCATCATGCTCATCTCAAATTCCCTGCTTATATCATCTGCAAACCTTGCAACAAGAGAGTTAGACGAGCCACCAAAGATAATATGATCCACGTACACCTGCACAATCAGGATATCTCTGCCCTGCCTCAGCAAAAACAAGGTCTGATCGACCTTCCCCATCTCAAAACCTCTCTCAAACAAGAACCCCCTCAACCTACCATACCAAGCTCTAGGCGCCTGCTTCAACCCATGCAGCGCCTTCCTCAACTTGTACACCCGGTGGGGGTACTTCTCAATCTCAAACCCTGGAGGCTGCCTCACATACACTTCTTCCTCCAACACACCATTCAGGAAAGCACTCTTCACATCTATTTGGTGCAACTTGAGCCCTTTAGCCACGGAAAAGGCTAGAAGGATCCTAATCGCCTCCAAACGAGCTACGGGAGCAAAGGTCTCCTCGTAGTCGATCCCCTCCTTCTGACTGAACCCCTGAGCAACAAGCCTCGACTTGTTCCTCACAACCTCACCTTTCTCTCCCTCTTTGTTCTTCCACACCCACTTTGTACCAATCGGCTTGCACCCTGGAGGAGGGTCAACCAACTCCTGCACCTAATTCCTCTCAAAGTTCTCCAACTCCTCATGCATCGAATTAACCCAATCGTGATAAGATAGTATGTGTCCAATGTCTTTGGACTCAAAAGTAGCAACAAATGCAGCATGAGCGAAATGAGAATTGTTCCGAACCCTCGACCGTGTAGTGCATTCATTCATGTCGCCGATGATCCTCGAAGCTGGGTGATCCACTTGTACTCACCGGGGAGGTTCTCGCCTCGATGCTACCTCCCCCTCAACATCAGCTTCTCCTCGTTCTTGATTTGTCATCGTCGGTGTAGTAGAGGGTCCGTCCATCACCGTAGTCGAAGTAGTGGGTACATGTTCAGTCGGGGGCACCGGACCGCCATCTTCATTGTCTCCATGTTCATGCTCCTTCTCCTGAAAGATCTCCTCACCAAGGTCATCATCACCTGCACACTCAAAGACAAGCTGACTACGTGGCTCTGTCTCGTCGAAGGTCACCTCGCAAGTCTCCACGATTTGGTTAGTTTCAAGATTGAGCACACGATATGCTCTAGAGTGAGATGCATAACCAAAGAAAATATCATCGACAGACCTGGCCTCAAACTTATCCAACTTCCTGCCTTTTTTCAGAATGAAACACTTGCAACCAAAGACATGAAAGTGACTCACCTTGGGTGTGCAACCATGCATCAACTCATAGCATGTCTTCTTCTTGTGCACTCTGAGGTAGATCCTGTTTGACACATAGCACGCGGTATTCACCGCCTCAGCCCAATACCTCCTCGGAGTCCTATGCTCATCAAGCATCGTCCGAGCCATCACGCACAAGGTCCTGTTCTTCCTTTCCACAACACCATTCTGGGGAGGCGTATACGGACTCGAAAACTGGTGTTCAAGACCCAAGTCATGGAAAAAAGGTTTCAAAACGAGAGTTTCTGAATTTCGAGCCATTATCACTGCGGATAGCTCGTATGGCATCTCCGTGCCTCTCGTTCCTCAACCTCAAGAATAGATCTCGAACAAAACCAAACGTCTCCACCTTATCCTCGAGAAAGAACACCCACGCATACCGAGAATAGTCGTCCACCACAACAAGGACATACCACTTCCCACCCGCAGATCGCACACGAGCTGGGCCAACAAGGTCCACATGGAGCAGCTCGCATGGATGCTCAATCATCACATCGGTGAGAGGCGGGTGAGAAGAGGCTACCATCTTGGCATGCCTACAAGGCGCATAAACCAATTCTTTCTCAAGCCTCAACCGTGGCAATCCTCGGACCAAATTGAGTTTACTCAAGCGAGACAAAAAGTCAAATCTCAAGTGACTCACTCCAAGAACCAGCCAAGAAACAATGCTCCACACCCGAAGACTGAGAAAAATTAGCACGAAACACCTGACCCTCGGGAACGACCATACAGACAAGGTCCCCTCGAGAGTCTAAAATCCGAGAACCACCTGGCCGAAACAACACCTCAAAGCCCTCATCCAACAATTGGGACAGAAAGCAAATTGTACCCCAGCGATTGAACAAGAGCAACACGCCTCAGAGTGATCTTGTCACTCACTTTGATCTCACCTTCTGAAAGCACACGCCCACGCCCATTGTCCCCAAAAGTGATGTACCTCCTTGTCACCACCGGGACGAGACTTGAGAATCACCCCCTGTCTCCGGTCATATGCCTCGAGCAACCGGAGTCAATCAACCAAATGTTTTTCAAGTCTCCCACCTGAAATTAAAAAACAAGCACGTGAGCGAACAAACGACTCAGCACTGGGGTTACTACCAAAAGAGTAAAACCAGTGCCGAGCCATTTGCTCGAAAGTGGGGTTAGCACCAACCAAAGCATCTCTCCTACCAAAACTACCTCCACGAACACCACCACGGTAACCACCCCCGAGGGAACCACCCCTCTCTGCCTGGAGGAGGACCAAAACCACGAAAGAGAACCCGTGGACTGTCCCTCCTCTCCTTCTCAAAGCTACGACTCCTCCCATCCCCATAGTGAACTCGAGGGGGAGAACGCCTAGCAACCTGACCACCTGCAAACTCTCTAGCCCAACCACCAGAACCACGACCTCCAGAAACAACCCTCGCACCTGTACGAGCATGAAACCCAAACCGCCGCTCGTCTGTGCCCGCACCGCCCGTCCGACCGGTGCCCCACACCGTCCGACCGGTGTGACCCGGGCAGCAGAAGACCTCCAACGACCTTCCGCTCTCCCCAAGCCCGAACTATCCTCACACTCGCCTTGGCCCTGGGCATCTGCACACGAGGCTCAAGTACACCATCGGAAGGGTGGTACTTGTCCTTGTTAGCCCACTCCTTCGCCATTCTCTCCTCTCGCTTCCTTTTGAAGCAAAACTCCTCCTTATGGCCATCTCTCCCACAATAGCCACAATGGAACCTCACAAGCTTAGGCTTAGGCTTGGGATGTGGCTGCTCACTAGGTTTCTCTCCACTCAACTCCTCCACCGGTTTCTCCTCACTAGCCTTCTCAATTTCTTTTCCAAAGAACACTTTCCCCGAAGTGCTCACAAACTTGATAGGCTTTTGTAGATCATTTGTGGGTGTAGGAACACGGGTGGAGCTGGGCTTGTGTCTAGTCGTCTCCTAAGATGGTTAGGTTTTGGGCGGAAATCATTTTTGTGGTGGGTTTTTGGTGGCTCTGGGATATTCTCTCCACTTCCCTCACCAACCTTGTTTGCCCCAAGTCCCTCACCATCCTGCCTCTTAAATGCCTCGATCATCATCCTCAACTGAGGCTCATGACCAGACAACCAACCCATCAACTTCCTCAAGTCATAATTCTCATCCTGCAAAATATCAACATAATGTGCAAGTTCCAATTTTTTCAAAGCATGCATTTCACAGGTAGAGCATGATGTAGGCATGGGTTCATTCAATTTAGCCTCAAGAGAACTAGTATAGGCATGCATCTCATCAATCTTAGCATGCAAAACAGGGCAAGAAGTGCAAGCACCTAGCAAAGCAGGTCTAGACTTAAGCTCAGCCAATTCAACCCTAAGCACATCTAGTTCCTCACACTTGGAGGCATGCTTTTACTTGAACAAAGCAAGATCAGCAAGAAAGATGGAGCAATCAGCACAATCAACCTCATCCGAAACAACAGGGCTAACCTTAAGGGAATCAATCTCAAGCTTGCTATCAAGCACCTGTGTCTCTAGCTCAGCCACTCTAGTCCTAGCATCCTCGAGTGAAGCCCTAAGCTCTTTTCTCATTTTCTTGGCCTCTCTAAGCATTTCATCACGGTTATCAAGCAAAGTGCTAAGCCTCTCATTCTTCTGGCGCAAGAAGGGAAGTTCATCATGCACCTCGTCATCGGACTCAGAGTCCGAGTCGCTCGGTGTGCTCTTCTTGCTGCCGGAGCTCGGCGCCATGGTGCAGAAGCCGTCTCTTGCGAAGTAGCTCAGCCCGCTCAGGTTTTTGGACGACTTCTTGTTCTTGCGACGATCACCTTCATCCTCACTGCTGCTCGAGCTCGAGGTGGAGTACGCGGAACTGGAGTCGACGTCGCTCGCTCCAACCATTGCCATCCGTCCTCGAGTTGTGCTGGTAGCTGTCCTTGTTCTCGACCTTCTCCGGGCAGTCGGCGACGAAGTGTCCTGGCTTGCCGCACTGGAAGCAAGTCCTCGTGTTCCTCCTTATGTTCACTCGGTTCTCGTGCAGCCTCTCGAACCGCATCGTCAAGAGCGCCAGCTCGTCCTCTCCAAGCTCGTCGAACTCCTCATCTGGCATAGACATCAAGGAGGAAAAAGAGAACATCCTGGTGGATGGGTTAGTGTTAGCCTTTCCTTTCGAACCACCAACGAGGGCAAGACTATGGGAATCAGTCGGTCCCTCGAGCTTGGCAGTCATGCCCCTATCCACCTCAGCCAACTTGAGCTTCGAGAACAGCTCGTTCACCGTCAGAGTGTCATACTTCTCCGACTCCACAATGGCCTCGAACTTTCCGCCCCAAATCGTACGATCCAAAGAGTGTAAGAGCTTGACCGCTCTATCATGATCATCGTACGGGAGCACGTCCACATTGGCCCTTATGTTGTTCACAACCACCGTGAACCTCTGAAACAAGGCATCGATGGACTCACCGGGGAGATGAGTGAAGTTCTCGTACTCTCTCCGGTAGGTCGCATACATCCATGCCTGAACCTGGGCGTTCCCAACGTGAGACTCCTTCAGCACCGTCCAAATCCTACATGCCAAGTGCTCGGTGTGCACCCGATCGAACTCAGGCTGACATAAAGCATGAAACAAGTAGTCGACCGCCTTGTTGTTGGTGTCGAATCTGTCCCTTGATCCTGGAGCGAGGAAATCCATCGGCTGGACATAGCCTGTGTCCACCGTGACATCCCAAAGGATCTGACCCTTTCCGCGGAGGAACGCACCCATCCTCTTACACCACATCTGGTAGTACTTGCCATTGAAGTGTGTAGGACCCGAACCCCGTTCCTGGTACGACATCCTTGGATCTTAGACTGGTTAGAGTCAACAAAGACCCAAACCGGCTCTGATACCACTTGAAGGACCGATACGGCGAACCAGAGAGGGGGGGGGGGGGAGTGAATGGGAGCCGATAAAAATTATTCTCGAAGGAGATAGAAACTCCAACAAGATGAACAAGGCTTCCAACACACGTCTCCGACTCACTACCCAAGTTGGTCAAGCCCACGTAGCCACTGGAGTGCCACTAGACCTAGGAACCAACACACAACCTTCCGACTCGACAACACAGCGGAACACCAAACCTCGAGTCTACAGACCCACACCGGTCAGACCGATGAGCACCACCGGTCAGACCGGTCCCTGCTGGTGAAACTGAGCAACTTTCACTAAGTGGCTCTACACCGATCGGACCGGTGAGACACACCGGTTAGACCGATCACAGCCTGAAAGCCCCCAAGGCACCAAACAGGCCAACCGACCACCAAACTGACCCAAACACGAAACAGCAGCACCACAGGACAACAGCAAACACACCAAGACGTTCACCCGAGCAAAATCCCACTGAGGGTTGCACCAGTCAGACCGGTCAGGAGCACCGGTCAGACCAGTGTAGCCTGGGCAGCTCGGGATGAACAGCACCCGCGGGTCAACTACCCCAAATCCAAACCTCGATCTCCCGAATCGCTCCACGGACTTGAACAAGACTTTGGGGATATTAGGAACACCTCATGAGGAGTCCATACCCAAGTTTAATCCCACCAAAACTCGTCCTAAAAGGAGGAATCAAGGAAATCCCGCCAAGAGCACTTCCAACCCAAGAGAAAGGAAAGATAACCTTGATCCATGTACCCACACATGACCAACTTGCCGATATTTTCACCAAACCTGTAAATCAAGCAACTTTCACTCGTTTGCGGGGGGAGGTTGGTGTGTGTTTGATTTCTTGAGTTGGGTGTGTGGGAGCTCCTTTGTAGCATATGTATAGTTTCCTTTGTGCATTTCTTGCATTTGGCATGGCATATGTAACATGGTGTTGAGACATCCTTTTATCTTAGATTGCATGCATTTTGTATCATATGCATTGGATAGGAAAAGCTTCTCCTATATACATTGTTCACCATGGAATGCTATTTATGTCTTTGTGAGCTTGTTTGGTATGCTATGGTTAGTTTGGCTTAGCTCTTGATGATCTTGATTTGTAATCCATGGTTGATGGCTATATTTTTGAAAATTGTCAAATGTATGCTCTCTCATGTGTAAATGCTTTTATATGATCTTGACATGTTTTAGTGGCTTGGTTATGCTTAATTTGTGGTTGGATAGCTAGTTTATTGATCATATGGGGCCAAAGGCTCATTTGCCATCATGAATGTTTAGCCCACTTGCTTTATCTTGTGGAGGAGCATAAGTTCCTTTTTGTCGCAAAGACATTTCATGTACCAAATTTGAATCTGAAAATGAAATGTAAAATGCTTGGACAATGTGCTCCCATGTCATATGTGCTAAATTTAATTTGCTCTGGGTGCTAAAACGTTGCGTGATGTCTCATATATAGAAGTAGACACATGGCTCGGTGGCTTTGACATGACATGGGGTGCTTGTGTGTGTTTGTGATGGTCTTATGATTAGAATAGTTGTCCTAGCATGAAGTTTGTGTGGCTTTGATATTTTTATTTGTTTTGATCATGTTTAGGACTTTGCTCATGAGAGGTAAATTTTTCGCAAAATTGCTCAAATCCATCTTAGCTTCGTGCAATGGTTGTGAAACTTGGTGATCTTGTAGTTGATGTCAATACGGAGCTATCGAGTATCTAACTTGCTCATTTGGACATGTGTAGCATCCTATGTTGAATTTTGTCTATTTGAGAAGCTCTAGGTTGAAAGTTTTGCATTTTTGGCTTGATTCATGCATTGCCAACAAGGGGGAGAAGTTTGAGCTTGAAATGGCTTCCTGGATGCATTTAGAAGGTTTTCAGGTGGTTTTGAGCCATTTCTGGGCTCTGGTGTGCACCGTTCTGACCGATCAAGGTCACCGGTCTGACTGGTCAGAGTGCTGGTTCTGTTCACATGTTGCACACCGGTCTGACCGGCCAGGGTTGAGTTGTTGCAGCTGTCCTGTTGTCAAGTGGTGTTTTGCATGCATTCGTCCAGGGGGAGTTGCATTGGTTCAGGGGGAGCTTGCATGTGTGCAGGGGGAGCTCTTTGTTGTTTTTGAGCTTTGGTTTGGTGGTTTGCGCTCTTTGCTTGAGCATAGTTTTGTCTCGGATGTGTCGAGCCGTTGCCCTTGCCTAAGGGGTCCGAGACTTGCCTTCTTCAAGTGATCTTGCTCTTTGCCTTTGTTTGGCTTTCGATCGCTTGTTGGAGTTTCTTTTTATTTGTTTCTTTTCTTTTTCTTTTCTCTCTTATTACTTTATGTGGGTGTTGTCAATGCACTCATCAAGGGGGAGATTGAGGACCATGTGTGGTTTGAGGACCGGTGGATGGTCGCTTCTTTGTGCGATGAGTGATTGACAACGTTGTGTGGACTGATTCTTGGCTAAGTATTGCAGGTGTAGGTTGCGGCTTGACTGGTGTTGGTGCAGGTGAAGAACAAGCGCAAAAGGTCATCGCCGGTGAGGCCTCTAGGTGTGGAGAAGACAAGTAGGTTTCGTTCGAGGGACCCAGTGGCCAGCGGGGTCAAGTGCGGGCCGCATGGTGGCATGAACAGCAAGATGAAGTCATTGACGGTTTCTTGGTTGAGCCTCAAAACCAAGGCCGAGCCAGGACTACGTGGGAGCCGAGTCATGAGTGGCGATTGGCGGAGGCTACACCGAGTTCACGGGGTTTCCAGTGGTTCGCCAGAAAACCACTGGGTTCCTTGGTTGATCCACAAAGCCAAGACCGAAGAACTGAAGATAGTGCTACAGCAGCTCTAGACCGGTCTGACCGGTCTGACCGGTGAGGAGCACCGGTCTGACCGGTGTGGGACGGCGCGTCGAAGCAGAGGACACGCGTCGGATCGCATGGCTTGCGTCGAGGCTAAGCAGGGTGCGGTCGCCGGCATCCGTCCGATGGAGAAAATCTGAAGACTTCCAAAACCGCTCTTGAGGGGCTTGTATCCCTAGTTATTAAGTAAGGGTATTTTAGACTTTCGGTTGCCTCCATATAACCCATGAGGTGAGAGTATGGAAGCCATCTCTTGGAACCCTAGTTCTTTCGCTTTCCTATTTTCCCTTCCTATTTTCTTAGGATTTCCATAGGACTAGCTTGAGAGCTTCAAGGTGAGATTTTGTGAGAGGGTTGGTTGATCGGGCGGCAAGCTAGACCTTGTATGAAGCTCCTTGGTATGTATAGAAGATTTCGGGACCTTGCTCTTGGGGATTTGATGGGGGATATTCGTGTGAACCCTTCATGGTTCTTTTGCCTTTGATTCCCCTCCCAAATCCGTGAGTTAAGGGGTTTTCGGTGTTCTAGGGTTAGAGGAGTTCTTGGCGGGATTTCTTCTATTCCTCTTGATTTGGCAAGTTTTGGTGGACAAAATCGTGGCTATGGACTCCTCATGATGTGTTCCTACTATCCCCAAAGTCTTGTTCAAGTCCGTGGAGTTGACCCGCGGGTGCTGTTCATCCCGAGCTGCCCAAGTCACACCGGTCTGACCGGTGCTCTTGACCGGTCTGACCGGTGCGAACCAATTGTGGGATTTGCCTCGGGTGAACTGCTTGACTCGTGTGTCTTTGGGTTTTGGTGTTACTAGTTAGTTCTTGGTCTGTTTGGTGTTGTATTGTTAGGTTTTGTGTAGGGTTTTCCTTCCGTGCAGGTTGTGTTTTGGGGGTGTTCTTGTTCCAGGGCCTAGAGAAGTCACTAAGGCTCTTTGGAACACTTGTTGTGCGGCTGTTGTGGCCACCGTCCTGACCGGCTCTGTCCACTGGTCTGACCGGTATCACTGGTCTGACCGGCGCAGGCCATCGGTCTGACCGGTGCAGCACAGGCAGCAAGCCGTGCAAGTTTCCGCTGTGCGTGTTGGTGTGTTTTGGCTTGGAAGGATGTTTGTTGGTTCCTCGGTCCAGTAGCACTTCAGTGGCTGCGTGGGCTTGGGTAACTTGGTTAGTGAGTCGGAGACGTGTGTTGGAAGCCGTGTTCGTCTTGTTGGAGTCTGTATCCCCTTCGAGAAGAATTTCTATCGACTCCCATTCACTCCCCCCCTCTCTGGTTCGCCGTATCGGTCCTTCAGGACCCACTTGTCGGGGATGGTCGTGAGCCTGGTCGGTGGGGACCCAGGGGTACCCATGTCTCACACATGCCAAGATATGTGGCGACAACTCAAAGGGGCTGAAAGGATAAACATATGATCGATATTCGGTGGCAATGCGGTGAGGTGTGCCTAAGAGCGCTACGAGGCATGTACTGCTAATGTGGCAACGACCATGGCGAGGCTGCTAGGTTGCGGCTCGGGGTTGCCGTTCGTGAAGTAGAGGCCTCTACTCGCAACACAGCCGTCCATCACATGCGGCATCTTTGTTTGAAGCACATGGCACGGTACACGCTTCACAACAAGTAGCAACGTGGAGCGGGAGCGGGTTATGCGCGAAGCAGCACAAAGCAGGGGCAGTGGTGTAGGAAAGGTAAGCGAGGATTCATGTGCGCAACACGACAATGACTCCAGCATCCCAGACCCACAACATCACAGGGGCGGGCAGCGGCCACGAATACGCAGGGAAAAAAGGGCTTGGTTCAAGGGCAAGAGCGGAGAAGGACATGATAGCAACGTGCATCTCATAATTATGAAACCAACGCAAGGTTTCATAATTTTCAGAGCTCCTGAGAATTAGTTATGGATTTTTGAAAGGTAAAAGCATTTATAAAACATTTATTAATACCTTTATTAAAACAGAAAAGGATTTTTGTTAAAAACATGCTAACGTCAACATGACGTCAGCGGTCAGCAAGTTAGTGGGTCATTAGTGTTTAGCGGGCTCAAAAGGCCCAATGGGCTTGGCCCAACAGGCCCAACCAACCAAGTCCAACCCCCCCCCCCGAAATTTACTGGGGTTCAATGGCACTCCCCCACGCGAGAGTGCGTCATCGACACGGTCTGGCGCAGCGCTTCGCCGGAGGCGCGCACGGTGAGCGGTGGTTAGGTCTCTGGTAACTGGCGAGGTTAAGGGTTCGTCGGCTAGGTCATGACCAGCAACCAGGCGCGGCCAAGGTCCAAGCTTTGGACCTCTACGGCCGGTGCTCGACACGACGGCGATGCGAAGGTGGCGGCGTGGTGTGAGGCGGACCTTAAGACCGTCCTTTGGCCATGCGCTGGGGTGCGTGTAACCGTGGCTGCGAGCTACGTATGCGCGGACACAGGCCTTGTCTCGGTCGCGACACGGCTGGCATGCGCTCGCGAACATCTAGCTTGCCAAAGTCACGACGCAGCATGGCTACAGCAAAGCAGAGCAAGGCTGCAACCACAACTCCTGCACAATAACGCGGGTCGAATCCCGGGCAGAAGACGCTACAAAGAACTGACGTGAGGATGTGTTCACCTCTCGCACAAACCATCGAACAGGTTGAGGGCGTGCAAAGGTGAAGCCAAAGAACACGAGTGAAAACAGGGGTTGCTCGGCTCCAGTAGCGGATCCACAGGTTATGCCGGGTATGCACCGGCATACCCTGCGATTCCGGCAACTTCAAGTACATGTATACGTATTTAGGGGTAAAAAAATAAACATACACGTCAAACTGTCAAAGCCCAATCAAGCAGCAATAGCGTTCTAGAGCAAGCAGGCTCAGTGTGTGTCAGCCCATGCGGCCACGAGGGGCACGCTACCTATGCGATGTGCGACGGCGGACGGAAGGACTCACGCACGGACGGAATTACGAGAGACTCGGATCGCATCTTCAACACGCCATTCACGCGTCCTCGTCTCGCCGTGTGTCGTGCCGCCGTTACGATCCAGATCGAGGCAACGCTCACAGGTCACCAGATCACCAAACGTCCCTGCCCTGCCATCCCTGTTGCATTCCAGTCCTTTGAGTGCACCGGCAGGCGACATCTAGTTGAATTTGTGATCACAATTGTTAAGGTGAGATTCAATTATTCTTTGGATTTAAAAAATCATGTGTTCTTTAAATTTGATGAAGATGATAATCAATACATTTATGTCCATTCGAAAGTGTAGAATAAATATGTCCGCAAAATAACATCGTAAGTCTTTGGTACTATATTGTGCCTATATACATTTATCAGTGTCTTTTGAAACTATTTATATTTCATGGTTTTACTTATTCCATGAATTTAAGTATTATTGTGTTATTAGTGGATATATATACCAAATGACGTTATACAACATATACCAAATTGATAAAATGGATTTACCGAATTGTATATGAAATTTTTCGAGCGGCATATCCTAAGTTAAAATCCTAGATTCGCCACTGCTCGGCTCGACAGCGGGTCAACACAGGCAATATTACAAGGCCAAGCAGGGCAAAAAGGAGTGGCTTGGGTACGTGCTGCTCACCTAGGGGCTCGTCGGAGGTCTCAGCGTGGCAGGATGGGTCACGACCGTGGCTAGGGGAAGCAGGCCAGCTTGACGTCGCGGTATGGCTCGCAGATGGCATCGGCAACATCATCGATCCGCTCCTCCATTTGGGCTCCTTGTGGTCGAGGTTGTTGTACATGGCGACCTCGTCAGCTCGGTGTCGTACTGCACTCAGGTGCTCCATGGCCTCTCAGTCCTTGGTGTCGGTGCGGTGAAGGCGGCACTACGGTGAGGCTTCTCCTGACGACAGCTTCCACAACGATCTCCTTGGCACCGGCTTCTGCGAGCAGCAGCTCCGACTCCTCCTTGCAGCAGCGGGTGTTGTTGCAACCGGGCTCCTCTTCATCGGGCTTGGCGTCGCGGTGCTCAACGTCTTCACACGGGCAGAGGAAGCAGGGGTGTCGGGTCTTGGCATCTCGATCCATGGTGGCTCTAGGAAGCGACGACACGATATGGCGCAACACAACCCAATGCGCGGCATGGAGCGGCTTCACCTTCGGCACAATGGCGACCGGTGTCCCCCCTTCTCCTTCTTCTCTTCTTCTTCTTGTTCCTCCTCTGATTTTCCCCTCTCTGTTTTTTGGTCTTGTGGCAGCACAAGAAGGGAGAAGATAACCCCAAGGGGGCGACTGCAGAATGGGTGGTAGCGGTCTTGGGATCTTATAGACCGAAGGCTAGGGTTCGCAGGGCACCGGGGTAGGTGCAGCACTGGCCCATGGGCGGCCAGGATGCAAAGGACGGCGCGGTGCGGCGACATGGCATCCATCCGCGGGGGTCGGCGCACCAGCAAGGGCGCGGGGATGGTCATGAGTGCGTGGGCATCCGCACGGGTGCGCGCCAGCTTTGACAGAGCCGGCGAGCCCGTCCCATCAAGCGCGCACGTGCGGCGCTCGTGCCTTGTATGACCGGAGGAGGATGAAAAGACAACATGGGCGGCTAACGAGCGAGCCCCGCTTGGCAGTGAAAAAAAGGAGGTTGATGTTGGGCCGCGAGGTGGGCTGCAGGTTGGGCTTTGCGGTTGAAGGTCAGGCAGGGTGCTTCTTGGTTCAAGACCAAAGAGTCAAAGGGGCACTATGACGCCCTAGGTTTTCAGTCGGGTTATTTAACCCTAATGATCCGGTCAACCAAGTTGACTTTGGTCAAACGACGGTCAACCTGGGCCATCACCTCGAAAACATCACCGACAACCCCTAATGACACCCCTTGGTCAACCCATGGTCAAGGTTTGGTCAAAACCCTGGTCAAACCCCTTGAACACCCCTTTGACCCTCCTTGTCACCCGGAACTTTTGCCGCGTTCTCCAAATTTCACCTAAACACTTCAAATTCTCCCAATGTAAAAGTTGTATATTGTGTCAAGGAACACAACTTTCATGTTGAGTGGCATTTGAGATTTGGAGTGAAAATGCGTGAAAAAGCTTGGTCAACGCCTAGAGTTACTAATCATCGGCACCTAGAATTCTGCCATCATGGCATGCATTTTGAGCACAAATGGGTCAGAATATATCCATACGCCCTTTGTAAAGTTGTAGAGGGATACTAGATCTACAACTTTCCTATTTACATCTTGGCGCACTTCAGTTCAACTTTTTGGAGTTACGCTCAGTCAAACAGGGCTACTTGAAAATTTTCGCAGGCACTGGGCGCTCCGGAACGTGCCGGCCACGCCAACGCCGTGCGCTGCCCGCACCATGGTCCCACTGGGCTTGGACGCCGAGGTTGGGCTGCCACATGGAGAGCCCGGTGCAGCGTTCCACACCACCAGCAGGCCCCACTCATTGCTGCACCGCCTTCCCGACCCTTTCCCCTCGCGCCACGCACCGAGTGCGCACAGGCCGTGCCGCGCCGACCCTCGCAGCCGCCCTATGGCGTCACCGCTGTACACCTTGCACGGCACCACTGCCTTGCCGTGCCCATACCGTGGACGGTCGTGACTTCTTCCCCAAGGCACGAGTGCCTATAAAGGCTCAGGAGCTCGCCGGTCGCGCGCAATGCGCCGACGCCCAGAGCTGTCGCTCCGCCATGGCTGTAGACGTCGAACACCTTGACCCTCCTTTTTCCCAACAGCCCAGGCACTCAGGCTTGTTCATTGGGACCTAAGAGAGCCCCCGCACCGGCTTGCTGCCCGGCCCGAGCCGCATTTCACCGGAGCAACTGCCCCCACGGCTACCGCCGCCGGCCTCCGCCGTGCTTACTCACCGGTGGTCCTTCTGCCCCAAACCAGTACCGAATCAGTCGTACACGACCCCTAGAACCTTCCCAGCCCCTTCCCCGGTGAAGACCGCCGCCGAGGCCGCCGGATTTTGGCCAGCCGCGCCGCCCCCTTGGTCCGGGGACCACATTGCAAGGTCCTAGGAACTTCTAAGGGTCTGGACGCAAACAAAGGGTATGGTTGTGACGCTTTAGCTCTTTCCAAGGTACAGTTTGCAAAATGTTTCTTTACTCTTTGATGTGTTTCAGCTGCACGTTGTAAAATTTGTATAAAATCACAGAAAAATCCAAAAATTGCAAACCCAATTTTGCTGTGCTCTGTTTTACTAGAACTACAACTTCCTCAAAGCATGTATATACTTTTGAGCTTTAGTTTGTTTTTGAAAAATTGAATTGTGAAATACCTAGGTATGTGTTTGTGCAAAATTCATACATGATCTTGAGCTGGATTTTGGATATGTTGTGGAGACTAGCATGTGTAGGTCCTGTGCCAAAACTTGAAAAAAGTTACTAAAGGGATCTTTTTATATAAATTATCTTGCGTTATTGACAAATCTGCCTAGATGACTTTTGTAGCTTAAAATATAATTATTTTTGAGCCCTACTTCTGGCTATTGTCATCTTATACTAAAATGCACGTCCACTGAATTTACCCTGGTTTTATCACTGTTAAAAATATTATTTCCAAATATATGCTTGTTTTTATTCATAAATGCATAGAATAAGATCTATAATAGCTCTAGGTGTGTATGTTGGTTTCTTAGGCTTGTTTGAGGCCAGAGCAAGTGTAGGAGAAAGTTTAACTACATTTCTGTTTTATTTATTTTTATATGCATTAATCCTTTAAATGCTAGCTAGAAATGCTTTTATTTGTGTGCATTTAATTTCAGTGGTGCAAACTAGTTGCTTGCTGTCCAAAGGAGTGTCTCCTGGTCATTAGAACCAGTGGGTATTGTTGGGCAAGTTTTGAGGTGTAATTGGTTGATGAAAGGTTGAAAACTAGATTAATCTAGTAAAGGAAAAATAGGAAAAAACAACTTCTTTTCTGTGTAAGTTATATAAATGAGTTAGGAAGGTAATTTGTGCCATAAAAGTACCTTCCTTGCTGTCTTGCATTTATAGTAAAAATTCTTTTATATATGCACACAATCACCATCATGAGAGTGTTTAATGGCATTTCGTGTTTACTTTTAAATGAGTAATTGTTTAAATACTTTTGTTAAGGTGAATATGGCCAACCATATACCCCTAGTGGCTGTTTGCTACTGTTTGTTATTTAAATTAAATTGATCACCCTCCTAATCACTGCATTGCATTCCCCGTGTAGAAGTCCTCGACAGTAGCTATACGCTCGTGCCGGCTGCCGAGGACGAGGGAGCAGGAGGAGACGTGCACTATGTGACCATAGAGCAAGACCCGGACCAAAGTCCCGAAGTTTGTCTGTCTACTTGTGCTGACGAAGGCAAGCCCCGGTTTAATCATTAACCCATGTGTCTACTTTCAAGTTTCTGAACTTATCATTGCTATCTTAGGTGCATTTACGTCCAGGAGTTGATTGAAACCCTAGTTGCATGATCCTTAAGTACCTATGATCTTTTACTAGCATGTTAGGTCGCTATTTGTTATGCTCTAAGGATCTGGTACAAGTCGAGTAATGTTCGTCACTCGCGAGAATAGGATCTCCTTTTTGGAATCACCTTATTGATTAAATGGATTGCTCATGTGGTAAGATCATGGGATTTGGGCTCCGGTCCAATGGCTTCGTTGGTTTAGTGTTTGAAAGTACTAAACACTTGTCAGAAATGGGCACGGTAAGCCTAGTACCTAAATGAGGTGGTACGGGGTTTTACTATCACTACTCTTAGGGTTGCGGCCCCGGGCTCGCCACCCGAGTGCATGCGTGAGGCTGGGTGACCTTAGTGGCGTAGCCCAGATAAACCTTGTACTTAAGACTGTGAGCTATTATCCCCAAACCGAAGAATGACGGGAACCGCCTGGTTGGTGGACTCTTAGTGAGGGCACCTCCCGTGTGTTTAGGTCCACCTTGCAAGGTTTTGAATCAATCGATTGTCGGCCTCTCACCGTTATCTGAGACTACTTACCCGACTGGCCATGATATCCCTTTATGATGGAACTTTGTGAAGATTATTATTTTTATTAATTGTTTGCACAACTATGATGGCAATAGTTGCTTATCTAGTAATTAGTTCTACTAGAACATGAGCTAAAATGTGAAAGTAAGGATTCATTACTTAGTAGCTTTTTGGCAAACAAACCCAGAAGCCAAAAGCCGTGCATGATTAGAGGTAAAGTCTTTCTTTTAGACAGGTAAGCCTTGCTGAGTATTAGAATACTCAGCCTTGCATTATAAATATTGTTTCTAGGTAATGCATGTGATGTGTGGCCCGGAGAACTTCCACCCGGCTGGGAGCTGGAATGGGTGGATGACGAGGAGTGATTGCATCATGGACAGGCCTCCAATGATGTGATCATATCGTTTAGTTATCTTCCACTGTTTTCAATAAACTCTGAACTATTTACTTTCGTGTCAAAGAACTATGTTTGTCATAATGGACCCTACGGGGATGTGATGTTAATTTGTAAGGTACTCTGGACTCTCCTTCATGGGAGTTTTAATGCATACGTTCGATCCTCTCTGTGTTGTCAAGTAATTTACCAGGTGTAAACCCGGCAACAATCAACGGGATGATTCTTTATTATCGCTTAATGACCAAATGGAGTGGTTTAGGTGATAGTACAAAATTAACTCGGATGGGGTTGTCACAGTTTGTACCAGAGCATCCATATGCACCGGAGTGATTAGATTAATACTAATCACATGATTTACAATAAAACTTGCCAAGATGGATTGGATTACGAAAGTCCATTGGATCGTTAAGGAATGATCTAGATCGAGAGGCCCTAGAGGGAATTTTGGGTTCTTTAAGGTGGCTTAAGAATCTATGGTTTATTTTGCTAACTTCCAGCACTTTACTTTATGTCAGACTTACATTCTTGCACAACCAAACTAGATGAGCCACGTGTTTTATACGTGTGTTGTTCCACATCATGGGAATTGCGAGGGTTGATGGAGTGATCCATTCCACGGATCCCATCTTCGCGTCTAGATATGAGTTGTGATGTCGCCACGTTTATCATACGTGTGCATTCCGCATGTCGATCATGCGAGGCAAGGATACACTCCATTCAAGCGGAGGGTGTCCGAGGTTGGACGCTGTCCATGTAGCAGCTTGACGCATGGATATCGTTTCTATAGTGAACGGTAATGTATGTGGACGCTTCCGTGACGCGCTGGCACGGAAGGTTCGTTTTCTGCAGGTACACTAACAACGTTTCGTAAGTCGTTAAGTGCGAATCGAGTAGCTCCGACTAGTTATTATAAGGAGAGCCGATTATAAGCTTTCCACCGGCACTAACTACGTCTGTTGGATCCATGTGTGTGAGGTCGTTTAAGACGTGTGCATTCATGATTAAAATCTTGTTGAACCTAAAATTTGTTATGGCTTGTTGGAGTAATTTTCCTAGGGTGATTGCTTGATCTTAGATAAGGTTTTCCTCTCCATTGATCTTAGGAAATTCCCGACAGATTTTGTTGCTGTCATTTCTCAATTTTTATAGACCAATCTGTAAGGAATCTGACTAGACATCCTTTAGGAGGGTTGTTACTTATCAAGTTGAGAATCTACTGTGAATTTCTTAGGATTTTAGGAATTTTCTACAGAGAGTTATGCTCAGTTTAGTGAGTCTCTGTTCTGCTGTTTTTCAGAGCAATCTTCCTCTGCAAATATAATTTTCCGAGCATGTTCCAATCAAATCTAGATCTACCTTTGAATACCAAAAGTGTGCATAATTATGCCACTGAGTTGCTGGAAAAATTTGGGAAATTTTGGGACTCTGGTGTTTGAGTTGGGAATTTTTGTTCCCCACCGCCAGGATAAGACCCCGTACCAAATTCTCCACACGTGATAACCTTAGCTTTTGATTCCAAGTTGAATATCAAATTGCTCCAAACCCCTGCATTGGTTTGCAATTTTGAGTCATGAATCCTTGTAGTCTTGAGCTGAGTGCATGAAATTATTAGTCCTGGAATCTTGCGTTGCCCGAGTCGAAGTTTTGTTCCAATTGAGTTTTTCGTCGTACATGTTCTGCTTGTGAAAACAAGCTTATGAATGTGTATGTAATGGAAGCTCAATTATTTCAAATGAAGGACAGACATTCTGCTCCCCATCTGGTTTTGGTGTGTCGAGTAATGGTAGTGACCTACCACTACCACCTAGGACGGTGGTAGAGGCATTCATGGCTGCTCAAAAGGGCATGTTGTGCCAAATCCTTCAGACGCAGCAGCAATTAGTCCAAATGCTGCAGCAGCAACCTCCCCTTGGTGCCTATCCAAATGGACCAAATTTGGTCACTCAGACCACGAACTCCACCAGAAAATATCTAGAGAAACCTCAACCCTTTGAGTCTTGCTCACCCCGAGTACCTACTCAGGGTGATAAATGGTGCAATCGAGATGTTGAAAGAACAAAATTCAGTGTTAAGTCATATTGTGGACAATATCCTCCAGGATCGTTATCCTGGGTTATCTCAAACTAGTTTAACTGACGGTCTTTCTCAGGTGTTATTTACGTCTACGGTTGAGCAGGCCCGCTTATGCAAGTTGTTGGTGGATAATACGAAGAAGAGTCAACTCAACACCTCTGATTCTCTACTACCACCATCGAAGCTACCAATGGACCTTACCAAGGAAGAAGGAAAAAGCCGGAGCCACAAGCGAGCATTCCCCGAAATGGATTTGAGTGAGTGGGGAACTACCTTAAGGGAATTTTGTCCTCGCAGGGGCAAACAAAGAGACGACAATGGCAAGAAGCCACGTCAATAAGCTTCCAAGCCTAAATAACTTCCACCCCGCATTTTCTACAATTGTAGACAACTCGGGCATTACGCCAATACATGCCCGAACCCTAGGTTGGACAAGCCCCGTTCACAAAGGCAAGGCTCCAAAGCAAGTAAGAGTCATCGTAATAAGAAGCCCAATATTCAAGGGAAGCAAGATCGGTGTAACTTCATGGGTATTGTTTCTATTCAAGAACATCTATCTCTATGACTTACCGTCAATTGTTGTTTGTGAACAACCCCCGTGGACATTTGATGGTAATGTTTATGCCCCTTGAAGCCCTAAGCTACCCTTGCTAGTGACATCTTTACCTCAACCGTGCTTGATCTTGCAGTCTTGAACGTCTTCATCTTGACCTTGCTCACAACTTTATGAACGTATAAAACATGAATAGAAAGAGTTAAATTCTGTTGGTATGCTTTGAGCATCATCATGTCACGCATGGGTTGCACCCTTAATTTAATAAATTCATGGGCATGGAAATGCATTACTTAGCATGTGCAATGGGAACCATGGATGAACTAACATGCATACGCATTGAAGGTTTCAACCTTTCTCCTCTATCCTCCTTATGGCTGTTGAGATTGTTGTTCCATGACCAAAGGTGCCGCGACGGAACCTAGTGCATCATGTGTGCTGCAGCCATGTGATCACCACTTGGGGCGTGCCAGGTATCTTGGGTAGGGAGCATGCAACTCACCGCGGATCCGTGTTCTCCACCCTATGGTTGTCCCCTGGTTGCCAGCTAACTGCATGGGTAAACAAGTCATGCTAACAAGCATCACGAGCATCATATCCCATGAACATGTGCATTCCTCACTACGCGTCATGGCAAGTGCATCATATGTTCATATACATAAGCATCATGTGCTCATCTGCATGTGCATCACACTCCATGCACCGCAACATGAGCATTAACATGCGCACCACTCCATTGTTGCACCGATAACATAAGGAATGTTGTTAGCAAAACTCACCGACTAAATAGTATGTGAGCAAGTATCTTCGGACGTCGCTGTACCAACCCTTTCCTTTCAAGTCATTCTCATTGCTATCCATAAACAACTCCGTGCAATTGCTCCATATGATCTTACCATCCTTTATTATTGCTATGGACAACTAACCTTGGACTCCTAAGGGTGGAACCTTTGATCCATCCTTACACCTCTGTTGCTTTTCAAAAATAAATTCAGAAATCTTAGTAAACATATTTGTTTACTAGCCTTCCTTTTCTTCATAGAAATCCCCTTTATAATCACTTTTCAACTTGGTCTCTGTCCGCTTAATCTCAAAGTTCCTTAGCATCTGATCAAATCAACCAACTAAGTTGAAGAGGTGGAGCAAAGTTTTAGTGAGCAATCAAGGTTCTCGAAAAACCAAGTCATGAGAGTCCTCTGTCACTTATCAATCCACGATCCGTTGATCATAATGCCCAAATCCTAGGAATCAAGAAACGAGCAAACGAAGTACCGGTTAAATCTTTTGCTAAACTCTCCTTGTTACAATCTCACCATCGCGGTCAATTCTTCCGACCGTTGGACCCCATTCTTTTTAGTGCCACGATGGTACAACGCCGTAGCGTCGCCCTGCCATCTCTTTTCCTGTGGTCACGATCACGTCGCCGAGACCTCACGGGCCGACCATTATCGAGCCCCATGTTGCCACCGCCGGATTGCTCCGCTAGTCCCCACCTCAATCGGTCGGGATGACTGTTGTGTTTCCGTTGAGGTATAAAAGGGAAACCCTCCAGTGGCGTTGCAATTGCCAAGCCTCGCCTGCTTTCGAGCTTGACAGTGCTGTCGCTCTTGTTTCTCCCCTCCGCCTAGTTTTTGGCCAACCCGCCACTAGCCCATTTCTGTTGTTGCTCCACCCACTCCCCGAGCAAGCTGTCCGCCGTCTTCGCCGATAACCTCCAGAAGAAGCTCAGAAGAAGACCAAGAGAAGAACCCCAACTTTCATCGCTGACATGGCTCAGTTCGTGGAGATGCTCAAGTCCCTCCGCTGGACGCTTGTAGCGATGTACCTCTGCATCGTTGGCAGAGTTAGTCTTCTTTTAGTTTTCCATGTACACATCCATCGCCCGCTTCCTCATGAACCGAGTTGAGGCAGTGAGGAGAGTACCATGTATCTTTTGCCCCATCTGAATTCTCGCTATCGAGAAGTGTAAGCGAGTATGTCTTCCACCTTTGTAACCTTTTCCTTGTTGGAAGAAGGTTGCTCCAATCTTGTTGTCGAATCTCGGGACGAGATTCTGTTTAAGGGGGGTAGGCTGTGACGCCCTAGGTTTTCAGCCGGGTTATTTAACCCTAATGATCCGGTCAACCGAGTTGACTTTGGTCAAACGACGGTCAACCTGGGCCATCAACTCAAAATCATCACTGACAACCCCTAATGACACCCCTTCATCAACCCATGGTCAAGGTTTGGTCAAAACCCTGGTCAAACCCCTTGAACACCCCTTTGACCCTCCTTGTCGCCTGGAACTTTTGCCGCGTTCTCCAAATTTCACCTAAACACTTCATATTCTCCCAATGTAAAAGTTGTGTATTGTGTCGAGGAACACAACTTTCATGTTGAGTGCCATTTGAGATTTCGAGTGGAAATGCTTGAAAAAGCTTGGTCAACGCCTAGAGTTACTATTCATCAGTGCCTAGAAATCTGCCATCATGGCATGCATTTTGTGCACAAATGGGTGAGAAAAAGGCCATACGCCCTTTGTAAAAGTTGTAGAGGGATACTAGATCTACAACTTTCCTATTTACATCTTGGCGCACTTCAGTTCAACTTTTTGGAGTTACGCTTGGTCAAACAGGGCTACTTGAAAATTTTCGCAGGCACTGGGCGCTCCAGAACGCGCCGGCCGCGCCAACGCCGCGCGCGCGCCCCCGCCGCGGTCCCCACCGGGCCCGGACGCCGAGGTTGGGCTGCCACGTGGAGAGCCTGGTGCAGCGTTCCACACCACCAGCGGACCCCACTCATCGCCGCACCGCCTTCCCGACCCTTTCCCCTCGCACCACGCGCCAAGCGCGCACGGGCCGTGTCGCGCCAACCCTCTCCGCTAGCCTATGGCGTCACCGCCGTATACCTTGCACTGCACCACCGCCTTGCCGTGCCCATACTGTGGACGGTCGTGACTTCTTCCCCAAGGCACGAGTGCCTATAAAGGCACAGGAGCTCGCCGGCCGTGCGCAATGCGCCGACGCCCAGAGCTGCCGCTCCGCCATGACTGTAGACGTCGAACGCCTTGACCCTCCTTTTTCCCAACTGCCCAAGCATGCAAGCTTCTTCCTTGGGACCTAAGAGAGCCCCCGCACTGGCTTGCCGCCCAGCCCAAGCCGCAGTTCACCGGAGCAACCGCCCCCACGGCTACCGCCGCCGGCCTCTGCCATGCTTACTCACCAGTGGTCCTTGCGCCCCAAACTAGTACCCGAATCGGTCGTACACGACACCTAGAACTTTCCCAGCCCCTTCCCCGGCCAAGACCGCCGGTGAGGTCGCTGGATTTTGGCCAGTCGTGCCGCCCCCCTTGGTCCAGGGACCACATTGCAAGGTCCCAGGAACTTCTAAGGGTCTGGACGCAAACTAACGGTATGGTTGTAAGGCTTTAGATCTTTCCAGGGTTCAGTTTGCAAAATGTTTCTTTACTCTTTGATGTGTTTCAGCTGCACCTTGTAAAATCTGTATAAAATCACAGAAAAATCCAAAAATTGCAATCCTAGTTTTTCTGTGCTCTGTGTGACTAGAACTACAACTTCCTCAAAGCATGTATATTCTTTTGAGCTTTAGTTTTTGCTTGAAAAATTGAATTGTGAAATACCTAGATCTGTGTTTGTGCAAAATCCATACATGATCTTGAGCTGGATTTTGGATATGTTGTGGAGAGTAGCCTGTGTAGGTCTTGTACAAAAATTTGCACAAAGTTACTGAAGGAATCTTTTAATATAAATTATCTTGTGTTATTGACAAATCTGCCTAGATGATTTTTGTAGCTTAAAATATAATTATTTTTGAGCCCTACTTCTGGATACTGTCATCTTGCGCTAAAATGCACCTCCGGTGAATTTACCCTGATTTTATCTCTGTTAACAGTATTATTTCCAACTATATGCTTGTTTTTATTCCTAAATGCATAGATCAAGATCTATAATAGCTCTAGGTGTGTTTGTTGGTTTCCTAAGCTTCTTTTAGGCTAGAGCATGTGTAGGAGAAAGTTTAACTACATTTCTGTTTTATTTATTTTTATATGCATTAATCCTTCAAATGCTAGCTAGAAATGCTTTTATTTGTGTGCATTTAATTTCGGTGGTGCAAACTAGTTGCTTGCTGTCCAAAGGAGTGTCTCCTGGTCATTAGAACCAGTGGGTATTGTTGGGCAAGTTTTGAGGTGTAATTGGTTGATGAAAGGTTGAAAACTATATTAATCTAGTAAAGGAAAAATAGGAAAAAACCAATTCTTTTGTGCGTAAGTTATATAAATAAGTTAGGAAGGTAATTTGTGGCATAAAAGTACCCTTCCTTGCTGTCTTGCATTTGTAGTAAAAATTCTTTTATATATGCACACAATCACCATCATGAGAGTGTTTAATGGCATTTTGTGTTTACTTTTAAATGAGTAACTATTTAAATACTTTTGTTAAGGTGAATATGGCCAACCATATACCCCTAGTGGTTGTTTGCTACTGTTTGTTATTTAAATTAAGTTGATCACCCTCCTAATCATTGCATTGCATTCCCCGTGTAGAAGTCCCCGACGGTAGCTATACGCTTGTGCCGACTGCCGAGGACGAGGGAGCGGGAGGAGACGTGCACTACGTTACCGTACAACAAGACCCGGACCAAAGTCCGGAAGTTTGTCTGTCTGCTTGTGCTGACGAAGGCAAGCCCCAGTTTAAGCATTAACCCATGTGTTTACTTTCAAGTTTCTGAACTTATCATGGCTATCTTATGTTCATTTACGTTCTGGAGTTGATTGAACCCTAGTTGCATGATCCTTAAGTACCTATGATCTTTTACTAGCATGTTAGGTCGCTAGTTGCTATGCTCTAAGTATCCAGTACAAGTCGAGTGATGTTCGTCACTCGCGAGAATAGGATCTCCTTTTTGGAATCACCTTATTGATTAAATGGATTGCTCATGTGGTAAGAGCATGGTCTTTGGGCTCCGGTCCAATGGCTTCATTGGTTAAGTGTTTGAGAGTACTAAACACTTGTCGGAAATGGGCACGGTAAGCCTAGTACCTAAATGAGGTGGTACGGGGTCTTACTATCACTACCCTTAGGGTTGCGGCCCCGGGCTCGCCACCTGAGTGCATGCGTGAGGCTGGGTTCCCTTAGTGGCATAGCCCAGATAAACCTTGTACTTAAGATTGTGAACTATTATCCCCAAACCGAAGAATGACGGGAACCGCCTGGTTGGTGAACTCTTAGTGAGGGCACCTCCCGTGTGTTTAGGTCCACATTGCCAGGTTTTGAATCAATCGATTGTTAGCCTCTCACCGTTATCTGAGACTACTTTCCCGACTGGCCATGATATCCCTTTATGATGGAACTTTGTGAAGATCATTATTTGATTAATTGTTTGCACAACTATGATGGTAATAGTTGCTTATCTAGTAATAATCACTTCTACTAGAACATGAGCTAAAATGTGAAAGTAAGGATTCATTACTTAGTAGCTTTTTGGCAAACAAACCCACAAGCCAAAACCCGTGCATGATTAGAGGTAAAGTATTTCTTTTAGATGGGTAAGTCTTGCTGAGTATTAGTATACTCAGCCTTTCTTTATAAATGTTGTTTCCAGGTAATGCATGTGATGTGTGGCTTGGAGAACTTCCACCCGGCTGGGAGCTGGAATGGGTGGATGACGAGGAGTGATTGCATCATGGACAGGCCTCCAATGATGTGATCATATCATTTAGTTATCTTCCGCTGTTTTCAATAAACTCTGAACTATTTATTTTCGTGTCAAAGAACTATGTTTGTAATAATGGACCCTACGGGGATGTGATGTTAATTTGTAAGGCACTCTGGACTCTCCTTCGTGTGAGTTTTAATGCATACGTTCGATCCTCTCTGTGTTATGAAGTGATTTACCGGGTGTAAACCCGGCAACACTCAACGGGATGATTCTTTATTATCGCTTAATGACCAAATGGAGTGGTTTAGGCGATAGTACCGAATTATCTCGGATGGGGTTGTCACAGGCACGAGCAGACTTCGGTTAGAGAGATATGGCCCATGTCAGTTATTAGTTCTTTTCGATTTAGTTTTGAATAGCTTGAATTATAATTTGAATTTCAATTCTATTCAACTTGAAACTCCACACAATGGAACTCCAACTAAAATCCAAGAACTCCAACTCACAATTTATACAATAATTTAAAAATAATTTATATTTGGTTTTAATTTTTATGGGATTTGAGGTGAGAGGCTACCAAATCGGTTTAAAATTTTGTAGCACACAAGTTCAAACCAAAAAGTTTTAAATTTAGGCAAAAATTCACACATGGTAAACCATTCAAATTTCTAGTATGTTACTACACCCCATGAGGTAACACCTCAACTCCCAAGTGTAGAGCGCAATATGCTACACCAAACAAGACGTAGGATACACTACTCTGGCTGCCAAAATCTGTATAATTCTGTGTCGTGTGTCCTCACGCATATCTTCGAGTTCCAGGTCTGGCAATCCCACACTATCTACTCTTCGACAGGTAACCCTATGGAGGTTGCCGGATATAAAACTTAGACAATATCTTCTCCCAAGAAATGCCAATAAATATTGGACCCTCTCTCATGATCGGTGGTAAAACCAGTACAATCGGTTATCCAGCATCTATCCATCTGGAAAGTTTTTGGCGAATCCAACTAAAATTACTAACCGCAAAACGAATCGAAAAGAACATTCTGCAAAATGAAATTTTTTCAAATTTAACAAAAAATCACTTACTAGATTTACACACTGCTGCAGTAAGTATCACCAAGGTTGCGGCGGAGTGAGCAGCCATTGGAAGGTGCAAATCTTTGTCGGAATGATCTGTTCTGTTTGCCTAGTCGCCTCTCCATTCTCCTTTTCTTCCTTCGGGGCAATGGGTTGCAGGAAAACTATTTTTGGCTATAGTGCGGGCTTTTTCTCCTGCCAACTTACCAGAATCACTACGTGTTGTGGTTGGGGCTGATGTGTTTGGTGACCTAGCGCGGGCGGCACACCACATGGCATAGGCCGTAACTAGTGTGGTGGGGGCAGCCAGCCACAAGGTGGTCGTGGGTAGGTAACTTGGTGTGGGCGGCTCATGGTGAGCTGAGGCAAGACAGCGAAAAATATTGGATATATGTATAAGGTTTCACAAAAAAGTTACACCATGAGGTGGTGCAGCGGTAAAAAATGTTTTGTTCTTCTTGTAGGTCTTTGGTTCGATCCATCATGATGGCGAGTTATTTTTGCAACATTTCGATGGGGCTCTAGCGGTTGAGCTCCAACTCTTTGAACCTACATGTGGGACCAAGGTTGGTTTATACTGTTGCATGAACTCACATATGGGACCGATGTTGGTTTATGGCGTCGCAAAACATGTATGGAACAGGAATTGCTCAACTACAATAGTAATTGTTATTACAAAAGTTTTTTTGTCACTAAATTTGCTCAGAAGTGAAATATTATGATGAGATCACCTAGGAAGATCATAAATCAATAACGCTAAAATGTGGTTGCGTCACTAGTTAATGTTTTTCTTGTAGTGATAGTACATTAGAACCTAGAGCTAACTCGTATGTTGCTCCCTATGTCGTAGTGCTCCTTAAGAGTAGCATTGTGTGTCACACTACCCCTTACCATATCATTATCCTTACCCTTGTTTTTGAGTGTTACTTCTACTTCTATCTATGATCCAGTCTTGTTATCTGCCATTGCCTTCCTTGGATTCTATACTTGAAGGACCGAATTGGCGACCAGAAAGGGGGATTGAATGGGAGCCGATAAAAATTCTTCTCAAAGGAGATGGCTTCTCAACAAGTTAAACACGGCTTGGCCAAATCACTTCTCCGACTCAACTACCCAAGTTGGCCAAGACCATGTAGCCACTGGAGTGCTAATAATCCTAGGAACTAACAACTCAACCAACCAAAACTGAACTCCAAAACACGTAGCGGAAATCTACACAGCTTGTTGTGTGTTCCACACCGGTCAGACGGATGGCTACTACTGGTCAGACCGATGGCACCATTTAGGCTGGTGACAACAACAGCTGCACAACAAAGTTCCAGAAGACCTCAGTGAGTCCTCTAGGTCATGGAAGAAAATCACCTTCAAAACTCAAACTGAAGGGGACGAAGAACCTCCAGAAAACTAAGTAAAACACATTGAAACCTGCCAAAAACTGACTAGCAGCACCACAGCCCAAAGCCACATGAACTAGGCATTCACCCAAGGCAAATCCTACAGGAGCCTTGCACCGGTCAGACCGGTCAGGCCTGGGCAGCTCGGGGTGAATAGTGAGGCGTGGGTCAACTCCTCCAAATTCACTTCCCGATCTCCCGATTCACTCCACGGATTCACACAAGACTTTGGGGATACTAGGAGCACCTCATGGTCATCCCATAGCTTTGTTTTGGTCCACCAAAACTCATTGAATCAAGAGGAATCAAAGAATTTCCACCAAGAACACCACTTTCCCGAAACCTAGGAAAACCCCAAAATTGAGCCCCTTTATTCACGGATTTGGGAGGGGAATCACAAGTAAAAGAACCACAAAGGTTTCATGCAAACATCCCCCACCAAATCCCAAAGAAAAAGGTCTCAAAGCCACCACAAGAAAATCACCAAGAAAAGGCTCCGAAAATCACCAAAAAGGGAAAATAGGAGAGACACAATCAAGCCTCGAGGAATCACGCTGAATCATCTATACATACGACGAAGGTTCATACAAGGTCTAGATTACCTCCCGATCATCCATCCCTCTCTCAAGATCTCACCATGAAGCACTCGAGCTAGTTCTAGAATCATAAGGAAGATAGGAAGGGAAAAATATCAAAGCAAAATGAGTTAGGGTTCCAAGAGATGGCTGCCATCCTCTCACCACTTGGGTTATATGAAGGCAACTGAAAGACGAAACTACCCCTATTACATTAAACTAGGATACACGCCCCTGAAGGGCCGTTTGGGAAACTTTGTCGTAGCACCATCGGACGAATGCCCGGCGACCGCAGTCTTGCTTAGCCTCGACGAAAGCCTTGCGATCCCGACGTGTGTTCTCCGCTTTGAATCCTCCGGAAGCCGTCGTCACACACCGGTCAGACCGGCCTAATGCTTCTGCACCTCCGTCTTCAGTCCTGGCTTTATGGATCAAGCAAGGAACCCAGTGGTTTTCTGGTGAACCACTAGAAACCCCGCGAACTCAGAGTAGCCTCTGCCAATCGCCACTCATGACTCGACTCCCATGTAGTCCCTACTCGACCTTGGTTTTGAGGCACAACCAAGAAACCTTCCATGACTTCATCTTCCTATCCTTGCCACCATGCGGCCCGCACTTGACCCCACTGGCCACCGGGTCCCTCGAACGAAGCCTACTTGTCTTCTCCACACCTAGAGGCCTCACCGGCAATGACCTTTCGCGCTTGTTCTTCACCCGCAACAACCAGGAACCAAGTTGAGAAGTACCTTGGTTCGTGTGTGATGAGTGATTGACCGGATGGTTTGAAGCTTTGTGTGTGTAGTGTTGAGTTGTGTTGTGTGTGTTTTATTTTGTGTATTTACCTTATTGTTTATGTGGTGTGTTGTCAATGCACTCGTGAGGAGTGGTTGACAACGTTGTGTGGACTGACTCTTGGCCTAGTATTGCAGGTGTTGGTTGCGGCTTGGTTTGCGTTGGTGCAGGTGAAGAACAGGCGCGAAAGGTCTTAGCCTTGCGGGGCCTCCGAGGAGTGGAGAGACAAGTAGGCTTGGTTCGAGGGACCCGGTGGCCGACGGGATCAAGTGCGAGTTGCATGGTGCAAGAAGAGCAAGACGAAGTCGTGGACATGGAGCCGGTGCATCGGTGGTGGCCAAGTCAAGGAACGAGGCAAGACTGAGTAGACCGTCCGGGCGCCGGAGGTGAAAGGCTTGGCGGGCTCGACGCTTGGCGTGGTGAGGCCGGGCCGTGTACGCGGGGTTTGGTGGTTTGGCCACAAAACCATCGGAGGAGGGTTTCTCGGTTTGGGCCTCAAAACCGAGCCCGAGTGCCTGACGTGATGGAGACGGTATCCAGGTGCGTCGGGAAGCTTCGAGGCGGGCGACACGCGGCATGATCTAGGTGCTTGCGTCGGGAGGACGTGAAGGCCTGATGGATGCGCGGCCGTCCGATGGTGAACTTCATGTGTTGACCAAAACGCCCCCGTGAGGGGGTTGTGTTGTACTCCTAGTGTAGGGGCACTTCGGTCTTTTCCGTGAGGGCCTATATATAGGAGGAGGGGGCTGAATTTTCAGCCAACTCTTGGGCTAGAGGCTGCTGTACTCTTTCATTTTGGAGTGCTTTGGGAGAGAGGGAGAGAGGGGAGAGTGGCTCTTTGATTGGAGCTTTTTGCCAACTTAGATTTGGTTTCTAGGAGTGGCTTGTAATCGATTGGACAAGATATTCATAGTGATTTCATCCTCTAAATCTTGTGCCAATCTTTCTATTCCCGAATTTTTTTTATTGCTTTTTCGGAGCTCTTTTTGTGCTATTTTCGTGCTTGTTTTTGGTGCCTTTGTTCTTGGTGTGATTCCGCGGATTTGAGTGGGTTTCTCCCCGGATTTGTTTGAGGGAAACATGGATGGATGTCTAGTGCATCTTTGTGATTGATCTTGTGCCCTCAAATGCGGGGAAATCACTTCGATTCAAGGATTTTCGTTCGGTGCCCTAGCTTTTGGTGGTGTTCAAAGGATCCGCGATTCCCGATGATTTAGGGAGTTAGGAGACGAAATTTTTGGGGTATAGCATCCTTGGTTGATGCTCTACATGTCCCCAAACTCTTGTCTCAACAGCTACTATCGTTAGGGAGATCCGGTGATGGATTGGGAGTGTTGACTTTCGGGGTCGAGCAGTTTTCAGTTCTGCTCGTGCTTGGCGGACGGTCCGCGAGGGCCAGGCGGACGGTCCGCGTGTACAATGTTCTTCGCGTGTTCTTCGTGTTCTTGCTCGGCTTTGCTTTCGATCCTATTTGGTTTTGGTTTTTCGTTGCAGCCGGTTTGCGGACGGTCCGGGCTTCAGTAGCGGACGGTCCGTGGCCCGTGCGGACGGTCCGCCCGGTCTTCGCGGACGGTCCGTTTTTCTCGGGTCGGTTCTGGTGGTTTTGCTCGCTTTAACGGACGGTCCGCGGCTCAGGCCGGACAGTCCGCGGCGAGGGTGCGGACAGTCCGCGGTACCTCGTCGGACGGTCCGCGCGGCCATCGCGGACGGTCGCCGCCCCGCCCGCCGGCCGGACGCGTCCGCCGAGCTCGGCTGCTTTGCTCTTTGGTTCGATTCCTCCCTCCTTCATTCGTGCTTCTGCATGTGCTTCAAGGACTCGTTGTCTTAGCGATTGGTGTGTGAATCGTTCCAACGCTTGTGTGTGACCGGGTTTTGACTAGGGTATAGGCCGGGTTCTTTAAGAAGAATTTTTATCCGTCTCCTATTCACTCCCCCCCCTCTCTAGTCACCATCCGATCCTTCAATTGGTATCAGAGCCGGTTGTGGATTCTTTTGGCTCTAACAAGTCTTGAATCCATAGGGTGACTAGAGGAAAGAGGTGCTTTTTCTTGCGACCTTGGTTTGCACGTTTTGAGTCCGACGATTTGGAGTTGTGCCCTTGGAAAACCATAACTTGAGATACCTTCAGTAAAACGGGTATAACTTTTCGCTCGGTGCTCCGTTTGGCTCAAATTTTTACAGCGGTCTTCTAAAGATCATTTTGGGGTCTTCAAAAATTCAGAAAAAATCAACAAGATAATTGAAAAATCCTCATTTATGTCTCTTGCGACTTTGTCTTGTTTCTTCTGGATTTTCTCTAGACTTCATTTCACCTTATTTTGAGCTGAAATTTTTTTGTGCCTCTATCTTTGGTGCTTCTTGTTCAGTGGTAAAATTTTGGGAAAAAGATAAGATCTTTTGCTATTGAACTCGTCAGTAGTTGTTAGAGAATTGAGGCTTTTTGAGTGCTTTCTTTGCATCGTTGCTTGTTCCTCGAGTTTGCTTTCGACTAATCCTAACCGGTACCTTGATTATGGCACCAAGTTCTTCTCCTTGTGGTTCTTTGAGCAGGAGGAGTATGGCGGTTGAGGCGGAAGCCGGAGTGGAGGAGATGATATCTCTCATCGAGAACTATCGAGATGGTGACATCAAGAAAGGCGAGCTCTACCACAATCTAGGAGGCATGAACCAAGGTACACTTGCCAAAGCTATCTTGATCCTATGCAATAGGTTGGATGTTTGTGAGCGTGATTGTGGAGACTTGCATAGGAGAAACATAGATTTGTGTGATGCCTTGCGTAGGAAGAATGAGAAAATTAAATGCTCTCTTACTAGGTTGAAATGTGGTATGGCACATTGGAGGTCTCGTGCTTTGAATTCTTGCACTTCTTGTAACACCATGCATGCTGAAAATGATGCTTTGATTGCTTCCATTGCATGCTTGAAATCTGAAATCAAGGTGTTAAATTTCAAAGCTTCTTTGCCTTGCAAATCTTGCGATGCCTTGTGTGCTGAAAATGAGAAATTAAAAGATGAAGTTAGTTGGCGCAAAATGCATGTTGAAGCTTTTAGAAGAGCATGCGACAATCTTGATTTTGAGAATGATGAATTGAGATCATCTCTTGCTAACTTGCAATCTGAAATTGACTTGTTGAGATCCAATGCTTCTATGCCTTGCAACTCTTGTGTTGTTTTGAATGATGAGCTTGATATGGCTAGGAGTAAGATTGCTTTGTTAGAGACAAGTGCTTCTTTACCATGTGTTTCTTGTGAGTCTTTGCATGCTGAAATTAATAAATTAAAATTGACTCACACCACATGTGTAGATGATCTTGAGCATGCTAGGGCTGAAATTTGTGATATAAAATCCATGCCTTGTAGCAAGTGCTATGTGTTTCTGGTTGAGGATGCTTGCCATACTTCTTGCAATGATGATAATGCTTTGCGAGATGTAAATGATGTTGCTTGTTCATGTGATTTCGTTTGCACCTCATGCAATGATTTGGAAAGTGAAGTTTTGGCTTTGAAAAAGATGCGCGAGGATATGAGCGCTAAGTTGGTTGAGCATGATGAGATGAGTGCCAACCTTGAGAAAGAAAATGAACTCTTGCGTACCACATATGCTAAATGCATTGAAGAAGAAATCAATAATTTGAGAAATATGACATGTGGTACTTGTGAGCGCCTCAAGTCTCAAAATGAGGTGCAAGAGTCTTTGTGCCAAGGGTTTGGATTCTCACTTCTCTTGTCACTCCGATGTTGATGCTTCTAAATTTGCTTCTTCTAAACCGGAGTCGACTTCTTCTCTTGAGTGTGAGTCTTTGGATGGTGGTAAGTGTGCTAGTGCTTTAGATAGCTCTCTCATAGCTACTCCTAAGCTTGTTGCTCCTTCCGCTGTTGCCCAAGGTGAATTGAATGGAAAGGGTGCCTCCCACATATTTGGAACTCATATTCCCAAGCCGAGGTTCCAATGCACCTTTTGCAAGAAGGATGGGCATACCGTTGAGTTTTGCTTTCGCCGTGTCAAGCACGAGCGACGTGTGCGTGCTAAAGCTTTTAAGAAGCCACGTAGCCTTTCTCATGGCACGTGTGATTCTAATGTGGGCACCAAGTTGGATGTTGGGGTTGATGCTTCATGCTCTAAGTCCCAAGGGACTTCCCACTTACAAGAGAATGGTGATTCATCCACTCAGACCGTGCCTCTCGATAGGCCTTTGTACCATTGCTCTCACTGTGGGAAGGATGGGCATCAAGAGAGTTTTTGCTACCACCGGGCAAGGAGAATACGGCGAGGAGGTGCCTCTAGGACTTTGGTTGTTCATAGCCCTTCTCATGGCATGAACACTTGTGAGCCTAAGAAGGCGCGATTTGTGGACGGGTTTTATGACACTCTTTCTAGTGAGTTAGGCCATGCTCGTGGACATGCTTCTAGTGTTTCTTGTGTTGGTCCGCGACATGCTTCCCGTGGTGCTTGTGTTGGTTCTTCTCCTACGACCCCGAAGGATCTTTGCCTTTTTGCTTGTGGTAGCACTCGACTTTCTTTGCGAGTGACTTCTTTGAGGCATGGTTCCAAGGGTGTTCGAAAGACTTTTCATTCCAACCGGCATTTGCATCATGCTAACCCACATGATAGGTTGTGTGCACCACTTACCCGTGTGACCAAATCTTGGATTCCCAAGTACGTGCTTGCTAACCCTTTGGGATCCAAGGCTCGGTCTTTCTCTGTAACAACCCAGGAATCTAGGTGTGTGAATTTTGCGAAAATTTAAAACTTTTTGTTTGCTTTGGAGTGCTATCAATTTTTGAGCCGAAATTGCTAGCCTCTCACCAAATTCTCCACCAATTTATCCTATTTATAAAAATTATATTTAAAATATGGTATAACAAGTGAGTTGGATTTTCCTTGATTTATTTGGAGTTCATTTGTGTGAAGTTTGAATTTGATTGGAATTCAAATTCAAACTCCTAATCAAACCTTTATTCAAACCTATTAGCTTTTAAAACCAAATGGCAGCTAGGAGTAGTGGGCCGTTTCAACCTTTCTCTTGCGTTGCTCCAGCCTAGCCCACGACCAGATCTGGCCCAATCAACCCGCACCGCAGCTGCCCCCTCACCCTCTTGCACCCGCCGACCAGTGGACCCCGCCGGTCAGCCTTATCCCTACCCCTTTCCCACCTAACCACCGAGCGAGCCAACCGGCCCGACGCGCGCGCCACCGCCGGTCCCGTCGCACCGCTAGCGCGGCGCGGGGCGCGACCGAGCCGCCCGGCCGGGCGCGCACGCCGAGGGCGCGCGGGCGCGCGGGCGCGCGGATCGAGCCGGACCGGAGGGAGGAAAAGTCCTATTTGCCCCGCGCGCCGTGACCCTGCCTGTAGCGCAGAGAGAGGGGTGAGTGTGTGGCGCCGCCGCAGCCGCCGGTCGGTCCGAGCCGGGGCAATCTCGGGAGATCGCCATGACCTAGCGGCGCAGCGGATTCAAAAGCGGGGAGGGGAGAGCACCCCTTCCATAGCCGCCGCCGAAGGGGAAGCAGGAGGGGGGAAAGGTGGAGGAGCAAAGGAGGAGCGGGAGGAGCTGCTGAGCCGCGCCGTCGCCGGCGCGTCGCCGCCGCGGAGGGACGAGCCCGCGAGGAGCCGGACGAGGGGGAGACGCCGTTCGTGGTCGAAGAGAAGCCGAACCGAAGCAGGGGAGCCAGCGACGCCGTGGACATCAACGCCGCGCCGCCACCTACGCCGCACCTGCTACGTCTACACCGCCGACCCGCGCGGTGAGCGCCATGGCCTTCCCTCTCTTCTCCTTGCGCCGGTCGCCTTAGTCGAACTGCCTGTGTGCGTGCCTTCGAGCCGCCTCTGTCCGAGCGCGCGCGCCGCCGCCCCCCCCTCCCCCCCCCCCCCCCCCCCCCCCCCCCCCCCGGGCGACGCCGCGTCGCGACGTGTCGGCGGCAGCCCGGGGTCGAGGCTACCCCAAGCCGTGACGCCCCGGTCGCCGCCGTTTCGTGGGGTTCTTGGTGCTTTTGCGGGTGGGCCGGGGGAACACCCCGTGTCGCGCCGCCGTGCGCCGCGCCGAGCGCGTGACGCGCCGCCGGCCCGGAGGTCAAGCGAGCCCTTTTCGCCGTGTCTCGTGCCGCCGTGAACCCGGCCTTCGTGCCGTGGATGTGCCGATGCGAGGGGAGGTGGGCGCGCGGCGCCGGCCGGCCGCACCCATGCGCGCCATGGCCGAGGCCCCGCCGCCCGGTGAGCCGCGCGTGCGCCCGTGCCTCGCCGCCTACCATTCCGTGCCGCGCCGGCCTTGAGCCGTGCTCTTGTTTCGGGCAGAACGTGCGAGCGTATGACCCTACCGGCCGCACCCCGCCGCGCGCCCAGGGGCTTCGCCCGCACGGGGAGACGCGCCGCGCGCCGGCGACGGCGCGCGCGCCGCGTGCCGTGGCGAGCGTGCGGCGGACCGACCCTCGAGCCGTGTGCGCGCGTGTGAGTACAGGGGAAAAGAGGAGGGCCGAGCGCCCGACGCCGTGTCCGGGGCGCCGCCGCCGCCGATGCCGGCGTGCCGGCCGCGCCCGCCCGCGCGTGGCGAGCACATAAGGGAGGAGCAGGGGGATCTCCCCCGGTCGTGGTAAAGGGGAAAGCAGGCGCCGGGCCATCGCCGCTAGCCGGGCCTTTAGAGCCGTCCGCCCGTCGGGCCACATTAGGAGCCGCGCGTTAAGAGAGGGGCCCAAACCGAAGTTTGGGGCCTCAACCGAAAATCGGGGAGGATTTCTAGACTTCCCCCCGCCCGGGTCCGGTGGACCGAGCCCAAGGGGCTGATTTCAGCCCACTTAACCTTCCACCCATTTTCGGCCCATGGAGCGAGAAAACCCTTTTCTTTTCGTTTAAAAATTCCGGAAAATGTTTTGGACCTTTAAAAATTAGTAAGAAATTCTAGGGTGCTCGAAAAATACAAAACTAATTTCTATAAATCCGTATTTGCAAAACCTTGCTGATTGTAGGTAGTTCGGGCTCTTTTGGATTTTCTAAGTTGGATTTTATTTGGAGTTATTGCTTAGATGTGCACCGATATCTTATCTTCGCGTCGAATCTCGTGCCGCAGACCCGAGCTTCGACCAGGAGGACGTGGAGGACCCCGAGTACACTGCACCGGACAGCGACTGCTTCAACGGCACAGAAGGTGTCATGTCACTCCCATCCATATAGATCCCATGTTGATATTTAGTTGCTAGTGCTTTACTTTAATGCATTGTTCTGATGAATTGCATAACCCGTTTACTAGCCATGCCTTGATGTTTATTATATCCTGTTCCTTGTTCTACTACCTGCGGGACTAGCTACAGACCCCTAGCTAGTCCCTTACTTCAACTATCCATACTTTTGTTGTTTGATTATGGATGGTGCTGCGGGTTTGAGCCGAGATGTGGGTATCTCGGTGTGATTCTAGCGTGTGTTCCGGGTTGTGTACCCCTTGCCGTGTTTTGGCGGGAGCGAGCCGCCGGTTACTTGTGAACGGCCGCCGAGGGAAGATGCGATCCGGCCTCTTACCCAAGGGTCGTGTCGTGTGGGATGGAGATGTTGAGTGCTCGCTCTCGGCCCCTTAAGGACCGATCGTCGCTTGACCTTGTTTCGAATGACTACTTTCGTACGGACCGCCCGCCTTGTATTGGGCGGGGGTGCGGGGTGAGACTTGTAGTGGATAGCACCCCTCCCGTAGGAGGATCGGTGTGATCGTGTCGGGAGTGGTCCGTCCCTCCTTAGTAGACTTTGCCCTAGCGAGGCCGGGGAAGGGTTCCACGGCTTCGAGGGACCTCTCGCGGGTAGTATGAGCTCCGCCGCGGAGGCCGGGCCGTGCTCGGAGATGCGAAGGGTACTATCCACTTACTTGGGCTTCGGCCCGTATGGTAGGGTCGGACACGGTGACGGCCGGTTCCGACCTATTCGGGCGGGGTACAGTTGTACAACCTCTGCAGAGTGTTAAACCTATAGCTATAGTCCGTGTCCACTGGTTATGGACAGTCTTTCGATCTCTCACCTGACTAGATACTCTTCTCTTGTGCTTCTTCTCTCTCCCGAGTGTGTGAGCCCGGCTTCGGCCGTTGAGATGTGGGGATAGGAGCCGGTGGGCCCCACATCGCAGATGAGAGATGGGTTCTGGATCGTGGTTGAGATCCGGTGCTTTGGTGTGGTGATCCTTGAGCGGGGTGTGGACCCCTGAGGTGTGGACCCTGAAGCGTAGCTTCCCCGAGGTGTGGACCTCCTTGCTTTACTCTGCTTACCTTGAATGTCGCACTGCTGCTTTGCTTAAGCTTTCTACGGCCAGATTAGGGTTACCTCATGCATAGTAGAATATACACCGCTTTTGCCTCTTTGTTGGGAAGCTGACATGACCTACCCGCTTATCGGGTAGACCCTGGTGACTCTGACGCAGAGCCAGACTACGACTTCGACAACGACGGCTGGGTGGACTGAGCTCTTCCTACACTTGAGCTGCCTGCGGATATGGAGTTTCCCGCGCTTTCATGGAGCCGCTGCTAGACGATTTATTCCTGTTTGATTCAGTCCTGATGGACTTGTACCCGGCATGTGCCGAAGAGATGTACTCTGATTAATGTAATAAAATAAATGTTGTACTCTACTCATTGTTTTACTTTTCGGTATGGATTTTGGAATCGCTGAGACAGGGATTGCACGTGGTAGCCTCCTGGGACTACCACCGAGGTGCTAAGATTCGGGATTCCGTCCGCGGAAATCCGGGTCGTTTCAGTTGGTACCAGAGCCATGCTTGACTGTAGGACGAGCCCCAGGAATGGTCGATAGCATAGGAAGCCGTTTCTGAACCTTGAAACTTTATATAAACTCCTTGGCTTCCGTATGTATATAACTATACTTATATATATGCATTACCTTGATTAACTTTCACTAACTGCCTTACTAACTACGCTCTAACAACGTTGTGCAGATGGCGGAGACGACGTGGGTTCCGTTGGAGTCGGATGGCAAGAGCTACGGAGGCTTCTGCCACCTGCTGAGGGAGTGCTTGGAGGCTGCCGGAGTGGAGACCGACGGTGTCAGCTACAAGGGGAGGGCCATGGGGCACTTGGAGCAGACTCCCACTTACCTGACCGTCACGGTGCCAGCAGACCCACGGGTGCGAGTTTGAGGAGGTAGTGGTGTACTGCTTCGAGAGCTCGGTCACGGAGGCGCACCGGACCGCGCACGCAGGGCTCTCAAGAAGGTTTGTGACCTGCTCAGGGAGAGGCTGAAGGACACACCGTTCAGAGTACTTCCGGCAGAGATCTTCGACCACGGTCGCTGGGACTCGAGTGACCGAGCACGGTACCAGGAGGTGACTCCAGTGGACGGGGAGGACCAGGCGATGCTCGCGGCCAGGCGGTGCATCCTGGCCCAGGACCAGGCACTGTTCTGGGCGGACGGGGAGACACTGTACCTTCGGTGGAGGTGTGACGTTGCCCTGCGGCAGGTTCGGGACTTGGAGGAGGACAGAGAGGATTTACTGGACGAGCTGGAGGCGGCGCACGAGAGGAATGGAGAGCTAGTACAGCTGGGACTGGCAGCGGCCGCAGCCAGCACTGAGAGAGACTCCTGGAGGATCGCTACTTTGGAGGCACGGGCGAGGGCGAGAGCGGGAGGCTCACCGGCTTCGGTGGAGGCCGCGCGAGAGGATCGAGTGAGGGCCGGCAGAGGCTCGAGACCGGGTGGAGTCGATCGGAGCCGCGGCAGCTAGCCGACTACCGAGGTCAAGGTGTGGGACCTACGAGGCGAGCCGACACAACTACCACCACATGTGTTACCCGGGAGGACCGGGTCTACGAGGAGAGGGACCGAGCGAGACAGGACCCGCGCGGCCCGGGAGCGTTCCGACCCGCGAGAGGCCGGCGCAGCTGGAGGCGCTTTCCGCACAGCTTCCACCCAAGAAGAGGCCCAGACTGAGGATGGAGACTTTCGAGCTTCCCCCGACGCTCCTACCACGAGTGCGGCCGTACCCGAGTGGTTCGCAGGACACAGCGGAGATGGATCGTGCTCTACAGGACACTCGTGACTACTACGGGGGACCGGCGATCGTGGGTGCCGGGTTACCCAGAGTCCACTCACCACCGTTCTACTCGGTTCCACAGACACCGCTCCGAGGCACCTCGAGTATTCGGTGATGGGAGTAGAGATCTTGTAGCGTATTCGAGTAGATGTAATGAGTTAGATGTAATGCTACCGTTCATGTGACATGCACGTAGTAGCTACCCCATGATGTACCATGCGTTAGCAGGATGTGTTGCCGTGTACCCTCGAAGGTCGTAGGAGTAAACCTCGAGGTGCACCTCTTTTGTATGGTGGCATTGATTGAGTGACATGGATCTTCATGGTTTCTTTCGGATTTCATGCTTCTTAATGTCTGTCTGAAATTTCGTGATTGTTAGCAGGATTACTCCATTATAGTTTATAACCTGATTAAATACATTCTCCCTACCGCTACTAACTATTGCAACTGGAACAGATGTCGGGAGCAAGGAGGTCCGGGCGACTCCTGGCCCGTTTCGAGGAGGTCGGCCGGGGACGACGGAGGGGAGGATGCCCCTAACCCGGCGAGGAGCGAGAGGCCGCGGACGTCGTGGAGGTCTCGCGCCACGAGGCGGGCTCCGTGGAGGCCGAGGAGGCCGGGTTGGCGGTCGAGGAGCCGCGCGCGACGACGAGGGAGCTCAGGAGCAGGAGCTCGAGCACGAGCAGGTACCCCAGCCAGAGGGAGGAGCAGGCCAGGCTCAGGGACACGAGGTGCCACCACCGCCACCTCCCCCGAACTTGGCCGACGTGATGGCGCGACTGCGGACCGATGCGGACGATCACCCCGGATGCTGGCCCGGAACAACAACCACAACAACCACGGGGGTCGAACCGCAACGCTCCGGAGGGCTTCCGGAAGAAGGTTGAAAACTTCAACAAGCCGCGCCCGCCTACCTTTGACCACTCGGGCCGACCCGATGGACGCGGACAACCGGCTACGTGAGATCGAGAAGAAGCTGGAGCTGACTGAGCTTACAGAGGAGGAGTGTGTGACCGTGGCCGCGCACCAGTTGGTCGGCACGGCCGGTGCGTGGTGGGACGACATCGTGACTCGCACCGGGACCCGTTGCACATCGGGTGGGACGAGTTCGTGGAGGCTTTCCGGAGCCACCACATCCCAGACGCAGTGATGGACAGAAAGGCTGACGAGTTCAGGCACCTCAAGATGGGAAACATGTCAGTGCAGGAGTACGCCAACCGTTACCAGGAGCTGATGAGGTACGCGCCAGACGACACCGACACAGAAAAGAAGAAGGTGTACTGGTTCAGGAAGGGGCTGCACAAGGGGATGGCACACCACTTGTCCGCGCACGACTGCCCGACACTTCGCTCCATAATCGACAAGGCACTGATAGTGGAGAGGTCAAGGCTGGAGTACATGGAGGTACGAGGGAGCAAGTCCAAGCGCACAGACCAGGCAGGACGCTCAGGTCCACCCCAGAGGCAGAGGACAGGCTACGCACAGGGCCACCAGACTCAGCAGAGGCACCACGCCTCTCAGTCTCAGCCGCAGAGCAGAGCCCACCCAGGTGGGAGTGGAGGTCAGAACAGCTGGAAGCCGAGGCCACCACCGCAGGCAGCAGACAGATCCAAGGTGACGTGCTTCAACTGCCGTCAGGTGGGGCATAAGTCGTTTGAGTGTCCCCAGCAGGTACCACCAGGGAGTCAGAGCCGCAGCACTCAGTTCCAGACCCCAGCCAAGCCACCAGCACCAGGAGGACAGCCACCCCGTACACAGCAGAGGTCTGCTCAGCCGCCAGCTACTCGAGGCCGTCTGAACCACCTCACCGCTGAGGAGGCAGCAGCTGCACCCGACGTCACACTTGGTGAGTTCCTTGTTGACTCAGTTTTGGCTACTGTTTTGTTTGATACTGGAGCTCAGTTTTCGTACATTTCTACCAAGTTTTCTAAAGAAAGGTCTTTACCAACTAAGCCTCGACCAAGGCCTATCTCGACTAGCTCTCCGCTAGGAGAGAAGAGGAGTACGTTAGAGTGCAGGGGAGTGAGGATGGTGTTTGAGGGGCTACCGTTCACGGCAGACTTGACAGTTTTGGAGTCTACCGGGATAGACGTGATCTTAGGGATGGATTGGTTGGCAAAGCACAACGGGATAGTTTCTTGCAACCCCAGAGTGATACAGCTTGAACACCCCAGCGGAACTACAGTGCGGATCGAGCCACAGAGTCCGAAGGTTGCTACGATGTTGTGCAACATGAGTGGGAAAGAGATCGAAGAGATCCCAGTGGTCCGTGAGTTTCCGGACGTGTTCCCAGAGGAGCTTACGGAGTTACCCCCAGACCGGGACGTGGAGTTTGTGATTGAGCTGATGCCAGGGGCGGGGCCCGTTGCAAAGAGTCCGTATAGGATGTCGTCAGACGAGCTGGACGAGTTGAAGAAACAGCTCAAGAAGTTGCTCGAGCAAGGGTTTGTTCGGCCGAGTGCCTCACCGTGGGGATCACCAGTGCTCTTCGTGGAGAAGAAAGACGGCACAAAGAGGATGTGCATTGACTACCGCACGCTCAACTCGATGACAATCAAGAACAAGTACCCACTGCCCAGAATCGAGGATTTGCTGGATAGACTCAAAAAGGCAAGGTTCTTCTCCAAGATCGACTTGAGGTCAGGCTACCACCAGATGAAGATCCGAGAGCAGGACATACCCAAGACCGCCTTCACCACACGCTACGGCTTGTACGAGTTCGTGGTGGTTTCCTTTGGGCTGACCAACGCCCCTGCCTACTTCATGAACTTGATGAACAAGGTCTTCATGGAAGAGTTGGACAGGTTTGTAGTGGTGTTTATCGATGATATCTTGATCTACTCCGAGACCACTGAGGAGCACGAGGAGCACCTGAGAGTTGTGCTAGAGAGGCTGAGGCAGCAGAAACTGTACGCCAAGTTCAGCAAGTGCGAGTTCTGGATGGAGAAGGTCGCGTTCTTGGGACACGTGTTGTCAGCAGAGGGGATAGCCGTGGATCCGTCCAAGGTTGAGTTGGTGACCAAGTGGGAGCAGCCTTTAAACGTGACAGATGTCAGAAGCTTCCTTGGGTTGGCAGGTTACTACCGGAGGTTCATTGAGAACTTTTCCAAGATCGCAAAGCCAATGACAGAGTTGCTCAAGAACAACACAAAGTTCGAGTGGTCAGAAGCGTGTGAGAAGAGCTTTCAAGAGCCGAAAAAGAGACTCACCACGGCCCCCGGTGCTTACCTTGCCAGATATCAAGAAAGACTTTGTGGTCTACTGTGACGCTTCAAAGCAAGGACTTGGTTGTGTGCTGATGCGGGGAAGGGAAAGTTGTGGCTTATGCTTCCGGACAGTGAAGAAACACGAGGAAAACTACCCGACACACGACTTGGAGTTGGCGGTACGTTGTGCATGCGCTCAAAATGCGGAGACACCTGCCCGATAGGGAACAAGTGTGAGCCGTTTTCCGACCACAAGAGCCCGAAGTACTTCTTTACACGTACCGAGCCGAACATGAGGCGAGACGGTGGTTAGAGCCGATCAAGGACTACGACGTCGAGATCAACTACCACCCGAGCAAAGCTAACGTCGTGGCAGATGCACTGAGCCGGAAAACATACTGCAACAACCTCATGATAAAGGAAGAGCAACCCGCTTTGCATGAAGAGCTAGAGAAGCTGAGAATCGAGATTGTGGATCAAGGCCAAGTCAACGTGATGCAAGTGACCTATGACCTGGAGGAGCGAATCCGTACAGCCCAGAAAGAGTGTGCAGAAATCAAGGTGTTGCGAGAACTAATGAAGCAGGGCAAGGCAGAGGACTACCGGGTTGATGAACAGGGCACTGTATGGTTGAAAGAACGGGTCTGCGTACCGCAAGACAAGGCACTCCGGGATCAGATCATGAGAGAAGCTCACGACTCGAGGTACTCGATTCACCCGGGCAGCACCAAGATGTACAGAGATCTGAAGGTCAGAGTCCGGTGGAAGGATATGAAGAAGGACATAGCACACTACGTGGCCTCCGTTGCGACACCCGTAGCGAGTAAAGATTGAACATCGAAACCCGCCGGTCCGTTGAAGCCGTTGGATATCCCAAGTGTGGAAGTGGGAGGACATATCCATGGACTTTGTGGTGGGACTCCCTAGAACACCAAAAGGAAACGACTCGGTTTGGGTCATAGTGGACGGCCGACTAAAGTGGCTCACTTTGTGCCGGTGAAGACCGTGATGCAACCGAGAAGTTGGCGGAGCTGTTCGTAGAACACATACTCGAGCTACACGGGGCACCCGTAAGTATCGTGTCCGATCGAGGACCACGGTTGTCTCCAAGTTTTGGCAGAGCTTCCACAAGCTTATGGGCACCACTCTCAGCTACAGCACAGCTTTTCACCCACAGACCGACGGGCAGACAGAGAGAGTCAACCAGGTCCTAGAGGACATGCTGCGAGCGTGTGCACTCACCTATGGTACTGATTGGGAGGGCAGTTTGCCGTTTGCAGAGTTCTCGTACAACAACAGCTTTCAAGCAAGTCTCCGGATGGCACCCTTTGAGGCACTTTACGGTCGGAAGTGCAGGACACCGCTAGCTTGGTCAGAGGTTGGAGAACGAACTCTGTTTGGGCCAGCAATCATTGAGGAAGCAGAGGAGAAGGTTGAGAAAGTTCGTGAGAACCTGAAAATCGCTCAGAGTCGTCAGAAGAGCTATGCCGACAAGAGAAGGAGAGAGTTGACCTTTGCAGTTGGTGACAGGGTGTACTTGAAAGTCTCACCGCTCCGCGGGACTAAGAGGTTCTTGGTGAAGGGAAAGCTTGCACCGAGGTACGTGGGGCCATACCTTATCACCCGCAGGATTGGGAGTTTGGCCTACCAGCTTGCACTACCCGAGACAATGGCAGGAGTTCACCCAGTGTTCCACGTGTCACAGCTGAAGAAGAGTGAGAAGGCAGTGGAGGCAAAGCAAGTGCCCATGGAGTTGCTTGACTTGCAAGACAACCTGGAGTATACAGAATACCCTGAGAAAATCTTGGACAGAGCTGTCAAGGAAACAAGGAGAACTACCATTCCCTTCTGTAAAGTGTTGTGGAGCAACCATACCGAGCGAGAGGCAACATGGGAGAAGGAAGCCGATCTCAAGAAGGAGTACCCTCACTTGTTCACGGAGGAGATCGAGGACTAAATCTCGAGGACGAGATTCTCGGTGGTGGGGGAGAATGTAACAACCCAGGAATCTAGGTGTGTGAATTTTGCGAAAATTTAAAACTTTTTGTTTGCTTTGGAGTGCTATCAATTTTTGAGCCGAAATTGCTAGCCTCTCACCAAATTCTCCACCAATTTATCCTATTTATAAAAATTATATTTAAAATATGGTATAACAAGTGAGTTGGATTTTCCTTGATTTATTTGGAGTTCATTTGTGTGAAGTTTGAATTTGATTGGAATTCAAATTCAAACTCCTAATCAAACCTTTATTCAAACCTATTAGCTTTTAAAACCAAATGGCAGCTAGGAGTAGTGGGCCGTTTCAACCTTTCTCTTGCGTTGCTCCAGCCTAGCCCACGACCAGATCTGGCCCAATCAACCCGCACCGCAGCTGCCCCCTCACCCTCTTGCACCCGCCGACCAGTGGACCCCGCCGGTCAGCCTTATCCCTACCCCCTTTCCCACCTAACCACCGAGCGAGCCAACCAGCCGACGCGCGCGCCGCCGCCGGTCCCGTCGCACCGCTAGCGCGCGCGCGGGGCGCGACCGAGCCGCCGGCCGGCGCGCACGCCGAGGGCGCGGCGCGCGGCGCGCGGATCGAGCCGGACCGGAGGGAGGAAAAGTCCTATTTGCCCCGCGCGCCGTGACCCTGCCTGTAGCGCAGAGAGGGGGGTGAGTGTGTGGCGCCGCCGCAGCCGCCGGTCGGTCCGAGCCGGGGCAATCTCGGGAGATCGCCATGACCTAGCGGCGCAGCGGATTCAAAAGCGGGGAGGGGAGAGCAGGGAGCAGTTGGCCTCGCCACCAACCCACATTGGGGTTTTGCCCCTTCCATAGCCGCCGCCGAAGGGGAAGCAGGAGGGGGAAAGGTGGAGGAGCAAAGGAGGAGCGGGAGGAGCTGCTGAGCCGCGCCGCCGCCGGCGCGTCGCCGCCGCGGAGGGACGAGCCCGCGAGGAGCCGGACGAGGGGGAGACGCCGTTCGTGGTCGAAGAGAAGCCGAACCGAAGCAGGGGAGCCAGCGACGCCGTGGACATCAACGCCGCGCCGCCACCTACGCCAGACCTGCTACGTCTACACCGCCGACCCGCAGTGAGCGCCATGGCCTTCCCTCTCTTCTCCTTGCGCCGGTCGCCTTAGTCGAACTGCCTGTGTGCGTGCCTTCGAGCCGCCTCTGTCCGAGCGCGCGCGCCGCCGCCTCCCCATGGGCGACGCCGCGTCGCGACGTGTCAGCGGCAGCCTGGGGTCGTGGCTACCCCAAGCCGTGACGCCCCCGGTGCTGTCGCCGTTTCTGTGGGGTTCTTGGAGTTTTTGCAGGTGGGGCTGGGGGAACACCCCGTGTCGCGCCGTCGGGTGCCGCGCCGTCGTGCGCCGCGCCGAGCGCGTGATGCGCCGCCCGCCGGAGGTCAAGCGAGCCCTTTTCGCCGTGTCTCGTGCTTGCCGTGAACCCGGCCTTCGTGCCGTGGATGTGCTGATGCGGGTGGAGGTGGGCGCGGGCGCCGGCCGGCCGCACCCATGCGCGCCATGGCCGAGGCCCCGCCGCCCGCGTGAGCCGCGCGTGCGGCCGTGCCTCGCCGCCTACCATTCCGTGCCGCGCCCGCCTTGAGCCGTGCTCTTGTTTCGCCGCAGAACGTGCGAGCGTATGACCCTACCGGCCGCACCCCGCCGCGCCCGGGGCTTCGCCCGCACCAGGGGGACGCGCGCGCGCGCGCGGGCGACGGCGTCGCGCCGCGCGCCGTGGCGAGCGTGCGGCGGACCGACCCTCGAGCCGTGTGCGCGCGTGTGAGTACGGGGGAAAAGAGGAGGGCCGAAGCGCCCGACGCCGTGTCCGGGGGCGCCGCCGCCGCCGATGCCGGCGTGCCGGCTGCGCCGCCGCCCGGCGTGGCGAGCACATAAGGGAGGAGCAGGGGATCTCCCCTGGTCGTGGTAAAGGGGAAAGCAGGGCGCTGGGCCATCAGCGCTAGCTGGGCCTTTAGAGCCGTCCGGCCCGTCGGGCCACATTAGGAGCCAGCGCGTTAAGAGAGGGGCCCAAACTGAAGTTTGGGGCCTCAACCAGAAAATCAGGGAGGATTTCTAGACTTCCCCCGCCTGGGTCCGGTGGACCGAGCCCAAGGGGCTGATTTCAGCCCAGTTAACCTTCCAGCCCATTTTCGGCCCATGGAGCGAGAAAACCCTTTTCTTTTCTGTTTAAAAATTCCAGAAAATGTTTTGGACCTTTAAAAATTAGTAAGAAATTCTAGGGTGCTCAGAAAAATACAAAACTAATTTCTATAAATCCGTATTTGCAAAACCTTGCTGATTGTAGGTAGTTCGGGCTCTTTTGGATTTTCTAAGTTGGATTTTATTTGGAGTTATTGCTTAGATATGCACCGATATCTTATCTTCGCGTCGAATCTCGTGCCGCAGACCCGAGCTTCGACCAGGAGGACGTGGAGGACCCCGAGTACACTGCACCGGACAGCGACTGCTTCAACGGCACAGAAGGTGTCATGTCACTCCCATCCATATAGATCCCATGTTGATATTTAGTTGCTAGTGCTTTACTTTAATGCATTGTTCGATGAATTGCATAACCCGTTTACTAGCCATGCCTTGATGTTTATTATATCCTCGTTCCTTGTTCTACTACTGCCGGGACTAGCTACGGACCCCTAGCTAGTCCCTTACTTCAACTATCCATACTTTTGTTGTTTGATTATGGATGGTGCTGCGGGTTTGAGCCGAGATGTGGGTATCTCGGTGTGATTCTAGCGTGTGTTCTGGGTTGTGTACCCCTTGCTGTGTTTTGGCGGGAGCGAGCCGCTGGTTACTTGTGAACGGCCGCCGAGGGAAGATGCGATCTGGCCTCTTACCCAAGGGTCGTGTCGTGTGGGATGGAGATGTTGAGTGCTCGCTCTCGGCCCCTTAAGGACCGATCGTCAGTTGACCTTGTTTCGAATGACTACTTTCGTACAGACCGCCCGCCTTGTATTGGGCGGGGGTGCGGGGTGAGACTTGTAGTGGATAGCACCCCTCCTGTAGGAGGATCGGTGTGATCGTGTTGGGAGTGGTCTGTCCCTCCTTAGTAGACTTTGCCCTGGCGAGGCCGGGGAAGGGTTCCACAGCTTCGAGGGACCTCTCGCGGGTAGTATGAGCTCGCCGCGGAGGCCGGGCCGGGCTCGGAGATGCGAAGGGTACTATCCACTTACTTGGGCTTCGGCCGTATGGTAGGGTCGGACACCGGTGACGACCGGTTCCGACCTATTCGGGCGGGTACGGTTGTACAACCTCTCGCAGTGTTAAACCTATAGCTATAGTCCGTGTCCACTTGGTTATGGACGGTCTTTCGATCTCTCACCTGACTAGATACACTTCTCTTGTGCTTCTTCTCTCCCCCGAGTGTGTGAGCCCGGCTTCGGCCGTTGAGATGTGGGGATAGGAGCCGGTGGGCCCCACATCGCAGATGAGAGTTGGGTTCTGGATCGTGGTTGAGATCCGGTGCTTTGGTGTGGTGATCCTTGAGCGGGGTGTGGACCCCTGAGGTGTGGACCTCGGAAGCGGAAGCTTCCCCGAGGTGTGGACCTCCTTGCTTTACTCTGCTTACCTTGAATGTCGCACTGCTGCTTTGCTTAAGCTTTCTACAGCCAGATTAGGGTTACCTCATGCATAGTAGAATATACACCGCTTTTGCCTCTTTGTTGGGAAGCTGACATGACCTACCCGCTTATCGGGTAGACCCTGGTGACTCTGACGCAGAGCCGGACTACGACTTCGACAACGACGGCTGGGTGGACTGAGCTCTTCCTACACTTGAGCTGCCCGCGGATATGGAGTTTCCCGCGCTTTCATGGAGCCGCTGCTAGACGATTTATTCCTGTTTGATTCAGTCCTGATGGACTTGTACCCGGCATGTGCCGAAGAGATGTACTCTGATTAATGTAATAAAATAAATGTTGTACTCTACTCATTGTTTTACTTTTCGGTATGGATTTTGGAATCGCTGAGACAGGGATTGCACGTGGTAGCCTCCTGGGACTACCACCGAGGTGCTAAGATTCGGGATTCCGTCCGCGGAAATCCGGGTCGTTTTATTCTCGTCTCCTTGTGTGTAGGTATGGAGACGCGGTTGGAGAACATGAGCTCAATGGAGACATGATGGTTCTCCACACCGCTTTGGATGGCTCTTGAAAGCCTTTGTACACATGTATAGTGAGTTTTCTTTTCCCCGTGTACTCTCTTGTATATACTTGTGTCTTGCTTGTGTGAAAACCATGGTAGGCTAGCCACCTTGTTCATGATAGCTTTGTGATCTTGAATATCTATCTTGCTATTTTTGTATGATTTTATGGTGGATGTTATTTATGAACATCATGTCATGCTTTATGGTTGATTGCTCAGATATGTCATGTTGTTCATTCATATCATGTTTGTCTAGATCGATGGTACCTTTCTTGTTAGCATGTTTGTCCCCCATGTATCTCTTGTCATGCTAGCTTGGTAATATATGTTGGTGGATGATCCATGTGATCTTGTATCATGCTTTTGTTTAGTTCTTGTATATTGTTTGGCATGTTGTTCTTTGGTATCATGTTGGTTTAGTGTTGTACCTTGTTGACATACTTGCTTGCCCATGCTTATTCATATTTGTGGAATCATGTTACAATGCTCTATTTATGTTATTTGATATTATCAATGCATTGTGTAGCTGTTGTGAGCTTTCCTTGGAGTTTTGGGCTTGTCTTGTCTTCGAGTTGTGTTGTTGTTCCTCTTTTCGGTTGGTTTTAGAGTTTTTCCTTGCTCTTCCTTTTCCTAGCCTTTGCTTTGTTAGTTGCCTTTGGTTGAGGGGGAGCTTGGCTTCTCTTGATAGGGAATTTGATTCCAAGAAGGGTTGTGGCTTTTTGGGCAGTCTTTGTGATCCTTCAATTGGTATTCCTTCAATGGTATTCAATTGGGATCTTTGAGGTTTTGCAATTGGTACTTTTTCTATGGTACTCAATTGGGACCTTTGGTGGCTCTTCTCTTGCTTGGAGCGATTTTTGGTTGGTGTGTTCCCTTGTGAGCTTTATTGGTGTTAAGTCAAGTTCCTTGTCTCCCTATGCATTCTGCATTGCATTTGTATCATATATCATGATGTATAGACTTTGCTAGGTTTGACATTTGTGTCTCGCATTCTGTCATATATCATGTTTCTTTTGATGTACATATCTTCCTATGTTGCATTTGTATCATATTGCATTTTAGGATGATGAGCTTCTTCCATATGCCTCATTTGAGTTTCTTTGGCTACTTGTGAGATATTGGTCATGTGTGTGGAGAAATAGCTATGTGAGGCTATGCTCTTGGAATATTTGAGATATATGTGTTGTGAGATAGCCTTTTTGAATCAAATGCTAATCTTGACTAAATTTGATGAAATGTGCTCCACTCATGTGTAGTAGTATATCCATGTCACTTTTTGGTCTAAATGTGCCTTTCATGCTTAGATTGTGCTTGGATGTCTCTTTCTTGCATTTGGGCCAAAGGCCGATATCATTGTGAATGTTTAGCCTATGTTGCATTCATGGAGGAGCATAAGCTTCTTTTTGCCGCAAAGGCACTTCATGTACCATGAAATGAATTAATCTTGAAAAGAAGTGTGTATGCTTGAAAAATGCTCCCTCCATCATGTTTATGTTAAAATGTCTTATCTTTCACACATGGGTGCAAAACATGTTGCATGATGTTCAGCAGTGGAGAAGTCTCCCCGAAGTGGACACACGGCTCATGAGCTTTGACATGACATGCTTTGCTTTATGGGTGTTTGTCATGATCTTTTGCTGAGAATTGGATATCCCTGTATGATCTTTGAATGGTATGCATGTTTGTGGCTCAAGTGTGACATGGATAGGCTTTTACATGTGAAGCGAGCCTTCTTTTGGTAAAAATGCTTAAATTTGAAAATTTCGCTTTGTCACATGCTTGTATTTTCATATATTATTTGTGGCAATGCTTTAACTATGCTATGTTTCATATGTGTGATCTTTGTCTCATTTTTAGCCTTTGACACTAGTTTTGGCCTATTTGAGAAGCTCATGTAGATGTTTATATGCTTTGTTTTGCATTTCTGCATTTTCACCTTGCTTCATACATTGTCAACAAGGGGGAGAAGAGGTGAGCTTAATGAAAAATTCAGAAAATTGCATTTAAAATTTGGGAGTTTGCTCCACTTGTTCAGGGGGAGCTTGCATTTGTGTAGGGGGGAGCTTTGGTGAGTCTCCTTTGTTTGCCTGAGTTGTGCTTTGGTGGTTGCTTTTTGCTCTATCACGTGTGTTTAGGGTGAGCTTTGTATGCTCTTTGTCCCTAGTGCATGTGTTTAGGGGGAGCTTGTGAGCTTGGTGTGCTCTTTTCTCTATCTCATGAGTTTAGGGTGAGCTTTGTATGCTCTTTTGTCCTAGTTCATGTGTTTAGGGGGAGCTTGTGAGTTTTGTGCTCTTGTGCCGGTGGTGTTGAGCCCCCTTTGCCTCTTCTTGAGGAGCTGGCGGTTGACTTATGTTTTCGATTATCACATGATTGGTGTTGAGCCCTTTGTGCCTCTTCTTGAGGGATCGTGTGATTTCGCTTGTCCATGATCGGTGTTGAGCCCTTTGTGCTTCTTCTTGAGGGATCATGCATTCTTGTCTCGGTTGTGTCGAGTCGTTGCCCATGTCTTTGGGGACCGAGACATTGAGTTGGCCTTTGTGGTTTCTCTCATGCCAAGTGACCTTGTTCTTTGCTCTTGTGTGGTTTTCTTTCACTTGGATGAGGTGTTCGGTCTTTGCCCTCTCAAACCATTTCTTTGTGCTCACTTGTTGTCAATGCGCTCCTCAAGGGGGAGAAATTTGGAAAATCAAGTTGATATGAACCTTGATTTGATGGTGATGAGCGGTTGACAAGTGTTTTGGTAAGAGTTTTATGGCACTTTGGGTTGAGCATTTTGGTTTGGTGGCTTTTAGGGATTGCATGTTGGTAGTGTGTCTCTTCGATTGCGCTTAGCCTTGTGTTTGCTTTGGTTTCGAGAGGAATTTGTCATAGCATGCTTTTATCCCTTCTCACTTCAAGTGGCCTTTTGTTTGCTTTTTATAGGCTTTGTGGCGCTTGAATGAGTTCTTATTTGCTTTTTGACCTTCTTTTGTCAATGCACTCATCAAGGGGGAGATTGAGGAACCAAGTTGAGAAGTACCTTGGTTCGTGTGTGATGAGTGATTGACCGGATGGTTTGAAGCTTTGTGTGTGTAGTGTTGAGTTGTGTTGTGTGTGTTTTATTTTGTGTATTTACCTTATTGTTTATGTGGTGTGTTGTCAATGCACTCGTGAGGAGTGGTTGACAACGTTGTGTGGACCGACTCTTGGCCTAGTATTGCGGGTGTTGGTTGCGGCTTGGTTTGCGTTGGTGCGGGGTGAAGAACGAGCGCGAAAGGTCTTAGCCTTGCGGGGCCTCCGAGGAGTGGAGAGACAAGTAGGCTTGGTTCGAGGGACCCGGTGGCCGACGGGATCAAGTGCGAGTCGCATGGTGCAAGAAGAGCAAGACGAAGTCGTGGACATGGAGCCGGTGCATCGGTGGTGGCCAAGTCAAGGAACGAGGCAAGACTGAGTAGACCGTCCGGGCGCCGGAGGTGAAAGGCTTGGCGGGCTCGACGCTTGGCGTGGTGAGGCCGGGCCGTGTACGCGGGGTTTGGTGGTTTGGCCACAAAACCATCGGAGGAGGGTTTCTCGGTTTGGGCCTCAAAACCGAGCCCGAGTGCCTGACGTGATGGAGACGGTATCCAGGTGCGTCGGGAAGCTTCGAGGCGGGCGACACGCGGCATGATCTAGGTGCTTGCGTTGGGAGGACGTGAAGGCCTGATGGATGCGCGGCCGTCTGATGGTGAACTTCATGTGTTGACCAAAACGCCCCTATGAGGGGTTGTGTTGTACTCCTAGTGTAGGGGCACTTCGGTCTTTTCCGGAGGGTTTATATATAGGAGGAGGGGGCTGAATTTTCAGCCAACTCTTGGGCTAGAGGCTGCTGTACTCTTTCATTTTGGAGTGCTTTGGGAGAGAGGGAGAGAGGGGAGAGTGGCTCTTTGATTGGAGCTTTTTGCCATCTTAGATTTGGTTTCTAGGAGTGGCTTGTAATCGATTGGACAAGATATTCATAGTGATTTCATCCTCTAAATCTTGTGCCAATCTTTCTATTCCCGACTTTCGGGGTCGAGCAGTTTTCAGTTCTGCTCGTGCTTGGCGGACGGTCCGCGAGGGCCAGGCGGACGGTCCGCGTGTACAGTGTTCTTCGCGTGTTCTTCGTGTTCTTGCTCGGCTTTGCTTTCGATCCGATTTGGTTTTGGTTTTTCGTTGCAGCCGGTTTGCGGACAGTCCGGGCTTCAGTAGCGGACGGTCCGTGGCCCGCGCAGACGGTCCGCCCGGTCTTCGCGGACGGTCCGTTTTTCTCGGGTCGGTTCTGGTGGTTCTGCTCGCTTTAACGGACGGTCCGCGGCTCGGGCCGGACGGTCCGCGGCGAGGGTGCGGACGGTCCGCGGTACCTCGCCGGACGGTCCGCGCGGCCATCGCGGACACTCCGCCCTGCCCGGCCGGACGGTCCGCCAGAGCCTGGCTCCTTTGCTCTTTGGTTCGATTCCTCCCTCCTTCATTCGTGCTTCCGCATGTGCTTCAAGGACTCGTTGTCTTGGCGATTGGTGTGTGATTCGTTCCAACGCTTGTGTGTGACCGGGTTTTGACTAGGGTATAGGCCGGGTTCTTTAAAAAGATTTTTTATCTGGCTCCTATTCACTCCCCCCTCTCTAGTCGCCATCCGATCCTTCAAGAAGTCCACTGTAACGAGTTACAGTGATCACTCCGAGATCTCATTTTCTTGTAATTGTCCGTCCCCTAGGCGACGGGGTTGAGCGAGATCAAGCTGTCTGACCCTGACGTTTCAAGGTCAGGCAAGGTGGTGCAATCCGACCCCTTCGTCAGGGTAAAACGAGGTGGTTGGCGCTGTTGGTTCAAAGGCCATTGCACACTTACCAAGCCTTCGTGGGACAGTATTCACTATGTCCAAAACTCACTTTGGTAATAGGCATAGATGGCCTTTCGTAATGGGCAAAGCATTCGTTATTGATCAAGTGTTACAAATGAGCAAGAAAGGTGATAACACATATTCGTAACGTGTATCAAACAACGACCGTTACCACAACTAGCCACCGATCATGTGAAATGGCTGTTTCTTTGGGCCCAAAGAGAACTTTGGTAACGGGCAACAAAACAAAGTTCGTTACAGTAACTCAACATCAGAGATGCGTTATGTGAAACTGCATCTCTGATGTCTCGACGAAATGAGACGCGTCTATTTCACACGCGTCTCAGCACAACTAGGATTCGCAATGGGCATCAAACAACAACTGTTACCACAACTAGTCAGCGGTCACGTGAAAATGACTATTTCTCTGGCCCATAGGAAACTTTTGTAATAGGCACTAGAATAGAACCGGTTACTGTGAAATCAATATCGGAGACGCGTGCGGTGAACTTGCGTCTCTGATGTCTCGACGAACAAGCCAAGTTCTGGGTCCTGTCGGTCAGCACTGGTAACGGGTTTTTACGGTGCCCGTCACATTGTTGGCATGTTTGTAACGGGTGTTCTGATTGAAGCCCGTTACTTAGTGATCAGTGTTTGTAACAAGCTTTAATTAAAGCCCATTACAGATACGTAGGCCACCCCTAGAGTAACCTGCTGCCTGCTTGTCGGCTGCATCCTGGAACCAGCCAGGATTTGGTAGTCATCGGGGGCTGTATCTTGGAACCAGCTAGGATATGACTAAATTCACAGATATTAGATCCAGCATCCAAATTCACAGAAATCCACATAATTCACATGCATCATATGACAAAATGCACCACCATCATCTCACAAGTAAAGAAGCACCACTGGCTTGACAACAATATCACAACCATAGTTAACGATCTTGACGACAATATCACAAAATTCATGGACAAAGAGGAATGCAAAAATTTTCTAGTCACCATGTATAATATGAGCCCACACAGTTTCATCAGCATGGAATTTTCCTCTGACTGTGATCACCTATTCCATGAGGAATGTGGCAATTCTTTCACGAACATAGACCAGTGTTGATTTGTTGAGAGGATGCTCATCTAGCCTCTAAGCTCTGGATATAACAATGTCACCAATCAGCACACATATATAGGTGGTTACCAAACATGTGCATTGCTAATAAGCAAGAACTGTGCTTAGTTGCAGGTTTTACAAATGAAGATCCCAAGAAAGTACCTCCATATGTGGTCTCTATCTTTTAATTGAAGTATGTGATAGGCACAATAGAAGCCGCAGAGTTAGGATCCTGTAGGTTGTTGGTGGCACTGGAATAAATGTAGAAAGAAAAATAGTGGTGATCGAGAAGAAATAAACTCAATCTTTAGTACTAGCTTCCATAGAAAGTAATAAGTGGTATCTACCTTAACATATTTGACATGTTCCAAGGTGCTAAGGCGCGACTTCTTATTGCGGCAGTAACGTTCCCAGCTCCTACAACGAAATATGCAACAATTGTTAGGGCACTATTAATTAACATACTCTGCACAGTTTGTTGTGGAACGTCCGCATGTTAAGAAAGAAATAACTTACTCATTAATGATTTGTTCACAAGGGTTAGTATCAGTCTTAATTGTTGACGAGGGCCCGAATTAAGCCCCCCTTTGATGGCAAAGTGATCTTCCATAAGACAAGGTAATCCAGCACCATTGACAATGTCAAGGCCAATATTTAAGATGAGGAAGACTGAGGACCCTGGTCAAGACCCTCACTGGCAAGACGTCACGCTCCCGTCTAGTTGGCAGCATCTCCGACCAGTTCCCTACAAGTGGGACTCCCTCCAACAAGTCTCCGCCTCGCACGAAAAGTCTCCGCTTCACATGACAAGTCTCCGACCAGCGCAAGCTCCCCCCGACTCCGACTGAGGCGTGGGTCATGGCACGCGGCGTGAGCCTGGTGCACGAACGCCTCCAGCATGATGCGTGGGTGAACGATTCTCCGCGCCATGCAAATGCACCAACTGGCGGCCCATGCAAGCAGTCGGCCCCAACAAGAGCCTTAATGCGGGTTTGCCCAGCTGCACAACCATCCCATCGCCATCATATCGAACTCTGCCACACGCAAGCTTTGCCCGAGGCACTCAAGCACCCCCTACGACGAGCTCTGGACTAAGCTTAGGCCTTAGCGTGGCAGGCTAGTCAAGTGCTCGGGCAGACCAAAATAACCACGAACTACTCGGAGGAGGCGCCAAGCGTCTCGGGGTGAACAGCCTCGCTCGGCCATGCAGCGGCTCCCACGACCAAGTAGCACAACTTCGCTTCAATGCGTCCTAACGGACAGCGACACGCGACGGGACATCCCAGCGACCAAGCATTGTACTTTTTTCTCCTCCCCCCTTGTGCCCCTCCTCTTGTGTCTACAAAATGGAGAGGAGAACAGCCGTCACAAGGGTTAGATCTCCTACAGATCGGACACCATCCTAAGGGACTTGGGTCCGACTCCCTTTCCCGGCTAGTTTATAACCCCTAGTACAAACACTCCTAGCTCGGGAACACGTCAGCTCGACACTATACGTAGGGTATTACCCCTCGGAGGCTCGAACTACTATACATCTCGTTGTCTGCTCTGCTAACCATCCGAGGCTGACGTACAATCTATACAAATATTACTGTCCGGCGGTAGAGAACCCTGACAGTTGGTGCGCCAGATAGGGGCACATCGTGTGTCTCGACGAACTTCACCAGCGGATCGGATGGACGGCCGCAGGGTCCCGTTGACCCCTGGGGCCACCTTGCGCTTTGGCTCCCTCGGCTATGTCTACACCGGACCGGCGGAGTCCGTCGCCGAGCGTACCTTCGCCCGGTCTCCTACTCCTAACGTCCTGACGGGGGCTGCGGGACGTGAAGCTTTCGTCCGAGGCTTTTCGGATGAGATGATCATCGGCATGTTGGGGCCAAACCCAACACATGAGCGTTTTAGGCTCGCTGCCTACTACCTCACCAACCTCACCTTCCAGGCAAGCGGAGCCGAGCCGCTTGCTTGGGGAGAGTTCGTGGAGCGGTACACCGTGATGTACCCCCATGGACAGCCCATCCTCCCGGACGACCCGGTGACGGCCTACATCAACAACTTGCGTGCAACCGGTGCCGCCCCCCAGATCTATGACGACTCGAAGGACACGAACCACGTGGCAGCGCGACCCCACGCGATAGTGCAACATCCGTGCGGCCTCGGCATCGAGCAGCTCCAAACCGAAGCCAGCACCGCGCCACCGCGCCTCTGACGCCCAACAACGGGCACAGCTCCACAAGCTTGTGGAGGCCAAGCTCCAGCTCGATGAGGACCTGGCCCTTCTTCACCAGGAACTGGGGATGGACCTAGAGCCCCACGACCGTCAACCTGCACAGGACGTTCCCGTGCAGGAGCAACCCCGAGAGCGCAACGGCGAGCGGCAGGATCGCCGCCTCGCTGCCGAACAACCACGGGCCCGCGCGCTAACGCCGTCGGCCCGGACACGAGCACGAGACAATAACCGCGCGCCAACGAGGGTGCTAACATCGACGCCAATGCCAACACTGACGCTGACACCCCGCCACTCTTCAGGCGGGCGTCGCAGAACCTTGCCGCGCAGTCATGTTGCTGCGCGACTGTCTGGAGGCGGCGTGATGCCCGGCGACCTCCGAGGAGCGACGGGTGTGCCAGCTGAGGACCATGTGTGGTTCGAGGACTGGTGGATGGTCGCTTCCTTGTGTGATGAGTGATGGACAACGTTGTGTGGACTGATTCTTGGCTAAGTATTGCAGGTGCAGGTTGCGGCTTGATTGGTGTTGGTGCAGGTGAAGAACAAGCGCGAAAGGTCGTCGCCGGTGAGGCCTCCAGGTGTGGAGAAGACAAGTAGGCTTCGTTCGAGGGACTCGGTGGCTAGCGGGGTCAAGTGCGGGCCGCATGGTGGCATGAACAGCAAGATGAAGTCGTGGACGGTTTCTTGGTTGAACCTCAAAGCCAAGGTCGAGCCGGGACTACGTGGGAGACAAGTCATTAGTGGCGATTGGTGGAGGCTACACCGAGTTCGCGGGGTTTCCAGTGGTTCACCAGAAAACCATTGGGTTCCTTGGTTGATCCACAAAGCTAAGACCGAAGAACCGAAGACGGTGCTGCAGCAGTGCCAGACCGGTCTGACCGGTGAGGAGCACCGGTCTGACCGGTGTGCGACGACGCAGTCCGGAGACTTCGAAGCGGAGGACACACATCGGGATCGCATGGCTTGCGTCGAGGCTACGCAGGGTGCGGTCGCCGGGCATCCGTCCGATGGTGAAGACATGAAGACTTCCAAATCCGCCCTTGAGGGGCTTGTATCCCTAGTTATTAGGAAAGGGCATTTTAGACTTTCGGTTGCCTCCATATAACCCAAGAGGGGAGAGGATGGCAGCCATCTCTTGGAACCCTAGCATTTGCTTTCCTATTTTCCCTTCCTATTTTCTTAGGATTTCCATAGGACTAGCTTGAGAGCTTCATGGTGAGATCTTGTGAGAGGGTTGGATGATCGGGCGACAAGCTAGACCTTGTATGAACCTTTGTTGACTGTATAGATGATTGGGCGTGGTTCCTCAAGGTTTGGATGTGTTGTTCCAGGTTGTTCTTGGTGGTGATTTTCGAAGCCCTCTCTTGGTGATTTCTTTGGGTTGTTTTCGGGACCTTTCTCTTGGGGATTTGATTGGGGAAATTGGTGGGAACCCTTCATGGTTATTTGGGCTGTGATTCCCCTCCCAAATCCGTGAGTAAAGGGGCTCGATTTTGGGGTTTTCCGAGTTCTAGGGTTTGTGGTGTTCTTGGTGGGATTTCTTCGATTCCTCCTTTTAGGACAAGTTTTGCTGGGATTAAACTTGGCTATGGACTCCTCATGAAGTGTTCCTAATATCCCCAAAGTCATGTTCAAGTCCGTGGAGCGATTCGGGAGATCGAGGTTTGGATTTGGGGGAGTTGACCCGCGGGTGCTGTTCATCCCGAGCTGCCCAGGCTACACCGGTCTGACCGGTGCTCTTGACCGGTCCGACCTGCAACCCTCGGTGGGTTTTTGCTCGGGTGAACATCTGGGTGTGTTCGCCGTTGTTCCGTGTTGCCGCTTGTTTCGAGTTTGGGTCGGCTTGGTGGTCGGTTGGCCCGTTTGGTGTTTTGGGGGCTTTCGAGCCGTGGACCGGTCCGACCGGTGTGTCTCACCGGCTCGACCGCTGTCGAGCCACTTAGTGGAAGTTGCTCAGTTTCACCAGCAGGGACCGGTCTGACCGGTGGTGCTCACCGGTCTGACCGGTGTTGGTCAGTGGACTCGAGGTTTGGTGTTCCGCTGCGTTCTCGGGTCGGAAGGGTGTGTGTGTTGGTTCCTAGGTCCAGTGGCACTCCAGTGGTTACGTGGGCATGGCCAACATGGGTAGTGAGTCGGAGACGTGTGTTGGAAGACGTGTTCATCTTCTTGGAGTTTTCATCTCTTTCGGGAAGAATTTTTATCGGCTCCCATTCACTCCCCCCTCTCTGGTTTGCCGTATCGGTCCATCAAGTGTTATCAGAGCCGGTTCGGGTCTTTATTGACTCTAACCAGTCTAAGATCCAAGGATGGCATACCAGGAATGGGGTTCGGGTCCTCCACACTTCGATGGCAAGAACTACTAGATGTGGAGTAAGCTGATGGGTGCGTTCCTCCGCGGAAAGGGTCAGATCCTTTGGGATGTCATGATGGACACAGGCTATGTCCAGCCGATGGACTTCCTCGCTCCAGGATCGAGGGACAGATTCGACGCTAACAACAAGGCGGTCGACTACTTGTTTCGTGCTTTGTGTCAGCCTGAGTTGGATCGGGTGCACACCGAGCACTTGGCATGTAGGATTTGGACGGTGCTGAAGGAGGCTCATGTTGGGAATGCCCAGGTTCAGGCACGGATGTATGCGACCTACCGGAGAGAGTACAAGAACTTCACTCATCTCCCCGGTGAGTCCATCGATGCCTTGTTTCAGAGGTTCACGGTGGTTGTGAACAACATGAGGGCCAATGTGGACGTGCTCCCGTACGATGATCATGATAGAGCGGTCAAGCTCTTACACTCTTTGGATCGTACGATTTGGGGCGAAAAGTTCGAGGCCATTGTGGAGTCAGAGAAGTATGACACTCTGACGGTGAACGAGCTGTTCTCGAAGCTCAAGTCGGCTGAGGTGGATAGGGGCATGACAGCCAAGATCGAGGGCCCGACTGACTCTCATAGTCTCGCCCTCATCAGTGGTTCAAATGGAAAGGTTAACACTAACCCATCCACCAGGATGTTCTCTTTGTCCTCTTTGATGTCTGTGCCAGATGAGGAGTTCGACGTGCTTGGAGAGGACGAGCTGGTGCTCCTGACGAGGCGGTTCGAGAGGTTGCACGAGAACCGGGTGAACATGAGGAGGAACACGAGGACATGCTTCAAATGCGGCAAGGTTGGACACCATTTCGCCGAGTGTCCGAAGGTGAACAACCACGACAAGCACAAGTTCGTGGACAAGAGGAAGAAGTCCAAGAAGAAGGATCATGAACATGGGAAGAAGTCTCGGTCTCCAGAGAAGATGAAGAGATCGAGCGACATCAAGTCCGATTCCGAGGACACGTCTTCAAGCTCAAGTGATGAAGACGAAGAGGATGACAAGAAGAAGAAGAAGAAGAAGAAGAAGAAGAAGAAGAAGAAGAAGAAGAAGAAGAAGAAGAAGAAGAAGAAGAAGAAGAAGAAGAAGAAGAAGAAGAAGAAGAAGAAGAAGAAGAAGAAGAAGAAGAAGAAGAAGAAGAAGAAGAAGAAGAAGAACCTCGGCAAGTATCTCAACGGCCTTTGTGTGACGGGCCTAAGCCTCAAGGACGACTTCTGCGGCATGGCTCGCAGTTCGAGCAGCAAGAGAAGCCAGAAGGATGCATCAGACTTGGATTCCGAGGATGAGGTATGTGATGAGCTCTCTTCTTTGCGCAAGGAGAATGAGGAGTTGGTTGACTTGCTTGATAATCGCGATCACATGCTTAGAGAGGCTAAGAAGCTTAGCAAGGAGCTTAGATATATGCTCGAGGATGCTAGGACTAGAGTGGCTGAGCTAGAAACACAGGTTCTTGATAGCAAGCTTGAAATTGATTCTCTTAAGGCTAGCCCTGTTGTTTCTGATGAGAATGATTGCGCTGATTGCTCGCTTTCGGGCCGACTTGATCGATCTTAGGGAGAAGTATGCCTCCAAGTGTGAGGAACTAGATGTGCTTAGGGTTGAGTTGGCTGAGCTACAATCTAGACCCACTTTGCTTGGCGCTTGCACTACTTGCCCTAGCTTGCATGAGAAAATTGTTGAGCTTCGTTCGCGCATTGCTTCGCTTGAGGCTGATTTGAAAGTGCCTATTCCTACTTCTTGTTCTACATGTGAGTTGCATGCTATGAAGAATTTGGATCTTGCAAAATGTGTTGGTCGCTTGCAAGATGAGAATGATAAATTGCGTGAAGCGCTGAGTTGGTTGTCGAGTCAAGAACCTCAGCTTGGTATGATGATTGCTAGTTGTAAGCGCTTTGATGGTTGGGCTTTGGGATTGGATAAGGTTGGTGAGGGCAGTGGTGAGAGAGAAAGGAAATTTGGGAATGTTTCAGTTCCACCACAACCCACACCCAAAGACAAGCTTGCATCCAAGCCAAACCAATCAAGAGACCGAGTTTGAAGGCAAGTGAAAAGCCTAGTGAGAAACCAAGTGAGAAGCCTTGTGAAGAGCCTCATCCCAAGCCTAAGCCCAGATCTATCCGTTTCCAGTGTGAGTTTTGTGGAAAGGATGGTCACAAGAGAGCGTTTTGCTTCAAGAGGAAGCGTGAGGAGAGAATGACGAAGGAGTGGGCTAACAAGGACAAGTACCACCCTTCTGATGGTGTACTTGAGCCTCGTGTGCAGTTGCCTAGGGCCAAGGTGAGTGTGAGGACAGTTCGGGCTTGGGGAGAGCGGAAGGCTATTGGAGGTGCTGCTGCCCAGGCTACACCGGTCAGACTGGTGAGAGGCACCGGTCAGACGGCGGTGCGAGCCGGACAGCGCCAGTTTGGGTTTCGTGCTCGTACAAGTGCGAGGTTTGGTTCTGGAGTTCATGGTTCTGGTGGTTGGGCTGGAAAGTTTGCAGGAGGTCAGTTTGCTAGGCATTCTCCTCCTCGTGCTCAATACGGGGATGGGAGGATCCGTAGTTTTGAGAAGGAGAGGAGGGACAGTCCACGAGTTTTCTTTCGTGGTTTTGGTCCTCCTCCATGTAGAGAGGTTTGGTTACCTCATGGTGGTTACCTTGGTGGTGTTCGTGGAGGTAGCTTTGGTAGGAAAGATGGTTTGGTTTGTGCTAACTCCACTTTCGAGCAAATGGCTAGGCACGAGTTTTACACTTTTGGTACTAACCCCAGTGTTGAGTCACTTGCTCGCTCTCGCTCTTGGTTTTGAGTTGCAGGTGGATGGCCTGGAGAACATTTGGTTGATACCGGGGGTGGTTCTTCGGCTTCATATCCCGGTGGTGACATGTAGGTGCATCACTTTCGGGGATGGTAGACAAGGATGAGTGAATTGTGAAGAAATGATAAAGGTGAGTGTATTTGTGACCTTCAAGTGTGTGGCCTTGGTCAAGCCACTTGTGTCTTTTGCTCTTTGCTCTATCTCATGTGTGTAAGGTGAGCTTTGTATGCTCTTTGGCCTTAATGCATGAGTTTAGGGGGAGCTTGTGAGTTTTGTGCTCCTTTGCTCTTTTGTCGGTGGTGTAGAGCCCTTTTTGCCTCCCCTCGAGGAGCCGGTGGTTTGTGAGTTTTGTGTGGGAGCTCCTTTGTAGCATATGTATAGCTTTCCTTTGTGCATTTCTTGCATTTGGCATGGCATATGTAACATGATATATAGGCATCCTTGTATCTTAGATTGCATGCATTTTGTATCATATGCATTGGATAGGAAAAGCTTCTCCTATATACATTGTTCACCATGGAATGCTATATTTGTCTTTGTGAGCTTGTTTGGTATGCTATGGTTAGTTTGGCTTAGCTCTTGATGATCTTGATGAATAATCCATGGTTGATGGCTATGTTTTGAAAAATGTCTCATGTATGCTCTCTCATGTGTAAATGCCTTTATATGATCTTGACATGTTTTAGTGGCTTGGTTATGCTTAATTTGTGGTCGGATAGCTAGTTTATTGATCATATGGGGACAAAGGCTCATTTGCCATCATGAATGTTTAGCCCTCTTGCTTCATCTTGTGGAGGGGCATAAGTTTCTTTTTGTCGCAAAGACATTTCATGTACCATTCACAAATCTGAAAATGAAATGAAAAATGCTTGGAAAATGTGCTGTCATGTCATATGTGCTGAATTTAATTTGCTTTGGGTGCTAAACCGTTGCGTGATGCCTACCAATGAGAAGTCTCATACATAGAAGTAGGCACATGGCTCGGTGGCTTTGACATGACATGAGGTTCTTGTGGGTGTTTGTGATGGTCTTATGATTAGAATGGCTGTCCTAGCATGAAGTTTATGTGGCTTTGACATTTTGATATGTTTTGATCATGTTTAGGACTTTGCTCATGAGAGGCAAGTTTTTCGCAAAATTGCCCAAATCCTTCTTAGCTTCGTCCAATGGTTGTGAAACTTGGTGATCATGTAGTTGAGATCGATACGAAGCTAAAGAGTATCTAACTTGCTCATTTGGACATGTTGAGGACCATGTGTGGTTCGAGGACCGGTGGATGGTCGCTTCCTTGTGTGATGAGTGATTGACAACGTTGTGTGGACTGATTCTTGGCTAAGTATTGCGAGTGCGAGGTTGCGGCTTGACTCGTGTTGGTGCGAGGTGAAGAACAAGCGCGAAAGGTCGTCGCCGGTGAGGCCTCCGGTGTGGAGAAGACAAGTAGGCTTCGTTCGAGGGACCCGGTGGCCGGCGGGGGTCAAGTGCGGGCCGCATGGTGGCATGAACAAGAAGATGAAGTCGTGGACGGTTTCTTGGTTGAGCCTCAAAACCAAGGTCGAGCCGGGACTACGTGGGAGCCAAGTCATGAGTGGAGATTGGCGGAGGCTACACCGAGTTCGCGGGGTTTCCGGTGGTTCACCAGAAAACCACTGGGTTCCTTGGTTGATCCACAAAGCCAAGACCGGAGAACCGAAGACGGAGCTGCAGCAGCACCAGACCGGTCTGACCGGTGGGTCTGACCGGTCTGACCGGTGGGGACCGGTCTGACCGGTGAGGAGCACCGGTCTGACCGGTGTGCGACGACGCAGTCCGGAATCTTCGAAGCGGAGGACACGCGTCGGGATCGCATGGCTTGCGTCGAGGCTACGCGGGGGTGCGGTCGCCGGCATCCGTCCGATGGTGAAGACATCAAGAATTCCAAATCCGCCCTTGAGGGGCTTCTATCCCTAGTTAGTAGAGAGGGGCATTTTAGACATTCGGTTGCCGCCTATATAACCCAAGAGGTGAGAGGATGGCAGCCAACTCTTGGAACCCTAGCTCATTAGTTTTCCTATTTTCCACCTATTTTCTCTAGGTTATCCTTAGGACTAGCAAGAGAGCTTCACGGAGAGATCTTGTAGAGAGGGATGGATGATCGGGCGGCTTGCTAGACCTTGTACGAACCTTTGTTTCATGTACAGATGATTCGGCGTGGTTCCTCAAGGTTTGGATGTGTTTTCCCCGGTTGTTCTTGGTGGTGATTTTCGGAGCCCTCTCTCGGTGATTTCTTTGGGTTGTTATCGGGGCCTTTCTCTTGGGGATTTGATGGGGGAAATTTGTGGGAACCCTTCGTGGTTCTTTGGGCTGTGATTCCCCTCCCAAATCCGTGAGTAAAGGTGCTCGATTTTGGGGGTTTCTTGAGTTCTTGGGTTGGAGGTGCTTTCGGCGGGATTTCTTCGATTCCTCCTTTTTGGACGAGATTTGGTGGGATTAAACTTGGCTATGGACTCCTCATGAGGTGTTCCTGATATCCCCAAAGTCTTGTTCAAGTCCGTGGAGCGATTCGGGAGATCGAGATTTGGATTTGGGGGAGTTGACCCGCGGGTGTCTGTTCATCCCGAGTCGCCCGTGCTACACGGCTCGACCGGTGCTCTTGACCGGTCTGACCGGTGCAAGCCCTTGTGGGTTTTTGCTCGGGTGAACGTCTTGGTGTGTTCGTTGTTGTCCCGTGTTGCTGCTGTTTCGAGTTTGGGTCCGTTTGGTGGTCGGTTGACCTGTTTGGTGCCTTGGGGGCTTTCAGGCTGCCACCGGTCTGACCGGTGTGTCTCACCGGTCTGACCGGTGTAGAGCCACTTAGTGAAAGTTGCTCGGTTTCACCGGCGAGGGACCGGTCCGACCGGTGGTGCTCACCGGTCCGACCGGTGTGGGTCTCGTAGACTCGAGGCTTGGTTTTTCCGCCGCGTTTCTCGGGTCGGAAGGTGGTGTGTTGGTTCCTAGGTCCGGTGGCACTCCGGTGGCTACGTGGGCTTGACCAACCTTGGTAGTGAGTCGGAGACGTGTGTTGGAAGCCGTGTTCATCTTGTTGGAGTTTCGATCTCCTTCGAGAAGAATTTTTATCGGCTCCCATTCACTCCCCCCCCTCTCCCGGTTCGCCGTATCGGTCCTTCAAGTGGTATCGCAGCCGGTTCGGATCTTTGTTGAGTCTAACCGGTCCTAAGATCCAAGGATGGCGTACCGAGAACAGGGTTCGGGTCCTCCACACTTCGATGGCAAGAACTACCGGATGTGGAGCAAGCGGATGGGTGCTTTTCTCCGCGGAAAGGGTCGGATCCTTTGGGATGTCACGGTGGACACAGGCTATGTCCACTGTTGATTTCCTCGCTCCAGATCGAGGGACGGCTTCGACGCCAACAATAAGGCGGTCGACTACTTGTTTCGTGCTTTGTGTCGGCCGAGTTCGATCGGGTGCACACCGAGCACTTGGCTTGTAGGATTTGGGCGGTGTTGAAGGAGGCTCATGTTGGGAACGCCCGTGTTCGGGCACGGTTGTATGCGACCTACGGAGAGAGTACGAGAACTTCACTCATCTCCCCCGGTGAGTCCATCGATGCCTTGTTTCGCAGGTTCACGGTGGTGGTGAACAACATGAGGGCCAATGTGGACGTGCTCCCGTACGATGATCATGATAGAGCGGTCAAGCTCTTACACTCTTTGGATCGTACGATATGGAGCGGAAAGTTCGAGGCCATAGTCGAGTCGGAGCGATATGATACTCTGACGGTGAACGAGCTGTTCTCGAAGCTCAAGTCGGCTGAGGTGGATAGGGGCATGACAGCCAAGATCGAGAGCCCGACTGATTCCCATAGTCTTGCCCTCGTTGGTGGTTCCAAAGGAAAGGCTAACTCTAACCCATCCACCAGGATGTTCTCCTTTTCCTCTTTGATGTCTATGCCAGATGAGGAGTTTGATGACCTTGGAGAGGACGAGCTAGCGCTGTTGACGAGGCGGTTCGAGAGGCTGCACGAGAACCGGGTGAACAAGAGGAGGAACACGAGGACATGCTTCAAGTGTGGCAAGGCTGGACACTATTTCGCCGAGTGTCCGAAGGTGAACAACCACGACAAGCACAAGTTCATGGACAAGAGGAAGAAGTCCAAGAAGAAGGACATTAACATGGGAAGAAGGCTCGGTCTCGAGAGAAGATGAAGAGATCGAGCGACATCGAGTCCGATTCCGAGGACACGTCTTCAAGCTCGAGTGATGAAGACGAAGAGGATGAGAAGAAGAGGAGGAAGAAGAAGAACTTTGGCAAGTATCTCAACGGCCTTTGTGTGACGGGCCTAAGCCTCAAGGACGACTTCGCGGCATGGCTCGTAGTTCGAGCAGCAAGAGAAGCCAGAGGGACGCCTCGGACTTGGATTCCGAGGATGAGGTATGTGATGAGCTCTCCTCTTTGCGCAAGGAGAATGAGGAGTTGGTTGACTTGCTTGATAATCGCGATCACATGCTTAGAGAGGCTAAGAAGCTTAGGAAGGAGCTTAGATCTTCACTCGAGGATGCTAGGACTAGAGTGGCTGAGCTAGAGACACAGGTGTGCTTGATAGCAAGCTTGAGATTGATTCCCTTAAGGCTAGCCCCGTTGTTTCGGATGAGAACGATTGTGCTTGATTGCTCTGTTTTCCTGGGCCGACTTGACCGATCTTAGGGAGAAGTATGCCTCCAAGTGTGAGGAACTAGATGTGCTTAGGGTTGAGTGGCCGAGCTACAATCTAGACCCACTTTGCTTGGTGCTTGCACTTCTTGCCCTAGTTTGCATGAGAAAATTGCTTGAGCTCCGTTCTCGCATTGTTTCGCTTGAGGCTGATTTGAAAGTGCCTATTCCTACTTCTTGCTCTACATGTGAGTTGCATGCTATGAAGAATTTGGATCTTGCAAAATGTGTTGGTCGCTTGCAAGATGAGAATGATAAGTTGCGTGAAGCGCTGAGTTGGTTGTCGAGTCAAGAACCTCAGCTTGGTATGATGATTGCTAGTTGTAAGCGCTTTGACGGTTGGGCATTGGGATTGAATAAGGTTGGTGAGGGCAGTGGTGAGAGAGAAGGGAAATTTGGGAATGTTTCGGTTCCACCAAAACCCACACCCAAATACAAGTTTGCATCCAAGCCAAACCAACCAAGAGAAAAACCGAGTGAGAAGGCGAGTGAAAAGCCTAGTGAGAAACCAAGTGAGAAGTCTTGTGAAGAATCTCATCCCAAGCCTAAGCCCAGATCGATTCGTTTCCATTGTGAGTTTTGTGGAAAGGATGGTCACAAGAGAGCGTTTTGCTTCAAGAGGAAGCGTGAGGAGAGAATGGCGAAGGAGTGGGCTAACAAGGACAAGTACCACCCTTCCGATGGTGTACTTGAGCCTCGTGTGCGGTGCCCGGGGCCAAGGCGAGTGTGAGGTCGGTTCGGGCTTGGAGAGAGCGGAAGGTCGTTGGAGGTCTTGCTGCCCGTGCTACACCCCGGTCGGACGGTGAGGGGCACCGGTCAGACCGGTGCAGGCCTGGATAGGCAGCAGTATGGGTTTCGTGCTCGTACAGGTGCGAGGGTTGTTTCTGGAGGTCGTGGTTCTGGTGGTTGGTCTGGAAAGTTTGCAGGAGGCCAGTTTGCTAGGCATTTTCCCCCTCGAGCTCACTACGGGGATGGGAGGAGTCGAGGTGTTGAGTTGGAGAGGAAGGATGGTCCACGGGCTTTCTTTCGTGGTTTTGGTCCTCCTCCAGGCAGAGAGGGTTGGTTCCCTCATGGTGGTTACCGTGGTGGTGTTCGTGGAGGTAGCTTTGGTAGGAAAGATGGTTTGGTTTTTGCTAACCCCACTTTCGAGCAAATGGCTAGGCACTGGTTTTACACATTTGGAACTAACCCCAGTGTTGAGTCGGTTGCTCGCTCTCGCTCTTGGTTTTGAGTTGCAGGTGGATGGCCCGGAGAACATTTGGTTGATATTGGGGGTGGTTCTTCGGCTTCATACCCCGGTGGTGACATGGAGGTACATCGCTTTCTGGGATGCTGGACAAGGATGAGTGAATTGTGAAGAAATGATAAAGGTGAGTGTATTTGTGACCTTCAAGTGTGTGGCCTTGGTCAAGCCACTTGGTTTCTTTTGCTCCTTGCCTTATCTCATGTGTGTAAGGTGAGCTTTGTACGCTCTTTGGCCTTAATGCATGAGTTTAGGGGGAGCTTGTGAGTTTGGTGCTCCTTTGCTCTTTTGCCGGTGGTGTCGAGCCCTTTTTGCCTCCCCTCGAGGAGCCGGTGGTTTGTGAGCTTTGTGTGTGGGAGCTCCTTTGTAGCATATGTATAGCTTTCCTTTGTGCATTTCTTGCATTTGGCATGGCATATGTAACATGATGTATAGGCATCCTTGTATCTTAGATTGCATGCATTTTGTATCATATGCATTGGTTAGGAAAAGCTTCTCTCATATACATTGTTCACCATGGAATGAGATACATGTCTCTGTGAGCTTGTTTGGTATGCTACGGTTAGTTTTGGCTTAGCTCTTGATGATCTTGATGAATAATCCATGGTTGATAGCTATGCTTTTGAAAAATGTCACATGCATGCTCTCTCATGTGTAAATGCCTTTACATGCTCTTGACATGTTTGTGTGGCCTTGCTATGCTTAATTTGTGGTTGGATAGCTAGTTTATTGATCATATGGGGCCAAAGGCTCATTTGCCATCATGAATGTTTAGCCCTCTTGATTTATCTTGTGGAGGAGCATAAGTTCCTTTTTGTCGCAAAGACATTTCATGTACCATTTACAAATCTGAAAATGAAATGAAAAATGCTCGGAAAATATGCTCCCATGTCATATGTGCTGAATTTAATTTGCTTTGGGTGCTAAACCGTTGCATGATGCCTACCAATGAGAAGTCTCATACATAGAAGTAGGCACATGGCTCGGTGGCTTTGACATGACATGAGGTGCTTGTGGGTGTTTGTGATGGTCTTGTGATTAGAATGGCTGTCCTAGTATGAAGTTTGTGTGGCTTTGCCATTTTGATATGCTTTGATCATGTTTAGGACTTTGCTCATGAGAGGCAAGTTTTTCGCAAAATTGCCAAAATCCATCTTAGCTTCGTCCAATGGTTGTGAAACTTGGTGATCATGTAGTTGAGATCGATACGAAGCCGTAGAGTACCTATCTTGCTCATTTGGACATGTGTAGCATCATATGTTGAATTTTGTATATTTGAGAAGCTCTAGGTTGAAAGTTTTGCATTTTTGGCTTGATTCATGCATTGCCAACAAGGGGGAGAAGTTTGAGCTTGAAATGGCTTCTTTGGACGTGTTTAGAAGGTTTTCAGGGTGATTTCGAGCCATTTCTCGGGCTCGTTGTGCACCGGTCGACCGGTCAAGGTCACCGGTCTGACCGGTGTGAGTGCTGGTTCTGTACACATGTTGCACACCGGTCTGACCGGTGGTGTTGACCGGTCTGACCGGTCAGGGCTGGTTTGTTGCAGCTGCCCTGTTTTCAAGTGGTGTCTTGCATGCTTTCGTCCAGGGGGAGTTGCATTGGTTCAGGGGAAGCTTGCATGTGTGCAGGGGGAGCTCTTGGAGATTTTTCGAGCTTTGTTTCAGTGGTTTGTGCTCTTTGCTTGAGCTTTGATTTGTCTCGGATGTGTCGAGCCGTTGCCCTTGCCTAAGGGGTCCGAGACTTGTCTTCTTCAAGTGATCTTGCTCTTTGCCTTTGTTTGGCTTTCGATCGCTTGTTGGAGTTTCTTTTTGTTCGTTTCTTTTCTTTTTCTTTTCTCTCTTGTTACTTTCGTGTGGGTGTTGTCAATGCACTCATCAAGGGGGAGATTGAGGACCATGTGTGGTTCGAGGACCGGTGGATGGTCGCTTCCTTGTGTGATGAGTGATTGACAACGTTGTGTGGACCGATTCTTGGCTAAGTATTGCGGGTGCGGGTTGCGGCTTGACTCGTGTTGGTGCGGGTGAAGAACAAGCGCGAAAGGTCGTCGCCGGTGAGGCCTCCGGGTGTGGAGAAGACAAGTAGGCTTCGTTCGAGGGACCCGGTGGCCGGCGGGGGTCAAGTGCGGGCCGCATGGTGGCATGAACAAAGAAGATGAAGTCGTGGACGGTTTCTTGGTTGACCCTCAAAACCAAGGTCGAGCCGGGACTACGTGGGAGCCAAGTCATGAGTGGAGATTGGCGGAGGCTACACCGAGTTCGCGGGGTTTCCGGTGGTTCACTAGAAAACCACAGGGTTCCTTGGTTGATCCACAAAGCCAAGACCGAGAACCGAAGACGGAGGTGCAAGCGGCACCGGACCGGTCCGACCGGTGGGTCCGACCGGCTCGACGGGTGGGGACCGGTCCGACCGGTGAGGAGCACCGGTCTGACCGGTGTGCGACGACGCGGTCCGAATCTTCGAAGCGGAGGACACGCGTCGGGATCGCATGGCTTGCGTCGAGGCTACGCAGGTGCGGTCGCCGGGCATCCGTCCGATGGTGAAGACATCAAGAATTCCAAATCCGCCCTTGAGGGGCTTGTATCCCTAGTTAGTAGAGAGGGGCATTTTAGACATTCGGTTGCCGCCTATATAACCCAAGAGGTGAGAGGATGGCAGCCAACTCTTGGAACCCTAGCTCATTAGTTTTCCTATTTTCCACCTATTTTCTCTAGGTTATCCTTAGGACTAGCAAGAGAGCTTCACGGAGAGATCTTGTAGAGAGGGATGGATGATCGGGCGGCTTGCTAGACCTTGTACGAACCTTTGTTTCATGTACAGATGATTCGGCGTGGTTCCTCAAGGTTTGGATGTGTTTTCCCCGGTTGTTCTTGGTGGTGATTTTCGGAGCCCTCTCTCGGTGATTTCTTTGGGTTGTTATCGGGGCCTTTCTCTTGGGGATTTGATGGGGGAAATTTGTGGGAACCCTTCGTGGTTCTTTGGGCTGTGATTCCCCTCCCAAATCCGTGAGTAAAGGTGCTCGATTTTGGGGGTTTCTTGAGTTCTTGGGTTGGAGGTGCTTTCGGCGGGATTTCTTCGATTCCTCCTTTTTGGACGAGATTTGGTGGGATTAAACTTGGCTATGGACTCCTCATGAGGTGTTCCTGATATCCCCAAAGTCTTGTTCAAGTCCGTGGAGCGATTCGGGAGATCGAGATTTGGATTTGGGGGAGTTGACCCGCGGGTGCTGTTCATCCCGAGCTGCCCAGGCTACACCGGTCTGACCGGTGCTCTTGACCGGTCTGACCGGTGCAAGCCCTTGTGGGTTTTTGCTCGGGTGAACGTCTTGGTGTGTTCATTGTTGTCCCGTGTTGCTGCTGTTTCGAGTTTGGGTCCGTTTGGTGGTCGGTTGACCTGTTTGGTGCCTTGGGGGCTTTCAGGCTGCCACCGGTCTGACCGGTGTGTCTCACCGGTCTGACCGGTGTAGAGCCACTTAGTGAAAGTTGCTCAGTTTCACCAAGCGGGGACCGGTCCGACCGGTGGTGCTCACCGATCCGACCGGTGTGGGTCCGTAGACTCGAGGCTTGGTTTTTCCGCCGCGTTTCTCGGGTCGGAAGGTGGTGTGTTGGTTCCTAGGTCCAGTGGCACTCCAGTGGCTACGTGGGCTTGACCAACCTTGGTAGTGAGTCGGAGACGTATGTTGGAAGCCGTGTTCATCTTGTTGGAGTTTCGATCTCCTTCGAGAAGAATTTTTATCGGCTCCCATTCACTCCCCCCCTCTCTGGTTCGCCGTATCGGTCCTTCACTTGTGTAGCATTCTTTGTTCAATTTTGTCTATTTGAGAAGCTCTATGTTGAAATCTTTGCATTTTGGGCTTGATTTATGCATTGACAACAAGGGGGAGAAGTTTAAGCTTGAAATGGCTTGCTGGACGCATTTAGAAGGTTTTCAAGTGGTTTCGAGCCATTTCTGGGCTTTGTTGTGCACCGGTCTGACCGGTCAAGGTCACCGGTGTGAGTGCTGGTCCTGTGCACATGTTAAACACCGGTCTGACCGGTGGTGATGACCGGTCTGACCGGTGTGAGCTGAAGTTGCTACAGCTGCCCTGTTTTCAGCTGGTTTGCATGCATTCGTTCAGGGGGAGGTGCATTGGTTCAGGGAGAGCTTACATGTGTGAAAGGGGAGCTCTTTGTGGTGTTTGAGCTTTGGTTTGGTGGTTCGCACTCTTTGCTTGAGCTTTGTTTTTGTCTCGGATGTGTCGAGCCGTTGCCCTTTCCTAAGGGGTCCGAGACTTGTCTTCTTCAAGTGATCTTGCTCTTTGCCTTTGTTTGGCTTTCGATCGCTTGTTGGAGTTTCTTTTCGTTCATTTCTTTTCTTCTTCTTTTCTCTCTTGTTACATTCGTGTGGGTGTTGTCAATGCACTCATCAAGGGGGAGATTGAAGACCATGTGTGGTTCGAGGACCGGTGGATGGTCGCTTCCTTGTGTGATGAGTGATGGACAACGTTGTGTGGACTGATTCTTGGCTAAGTATTGCAGGTGCAGGTTGCGGCTTGATTGGTGTTGGTGCAGGTGAAGAACAAGCGCGAAAGGTCGTCGCCGGTGAGGCCTCAAGGTGTGGAGAAGACAAGTAGGCTTCGTTCGCGGGACCCAGTGGCCCGCGGGTCAAGTGCGGGCCGCATGGTGGCATGAACAGCAAGATGAAGTCGTGGACAGTTTCTTGGTTGAGCCTCAAAACCAAGGTCGAGCCGGGACTACGTGGGAGCCAAGTCATGAGTGGAGATTGGCGGAGGCTACACCGAGTTCGCGGGGTTTCCGGTGGTTCACCGTAAAAACCACCGGGTTCCTTGGTTGATCCACAAAGCCAAGACCGAAGAACCGAAGACGGTGCTTGAACGGCGGTGCCCGCACCGGTCTGACCGGTGGGTCTGACCGGTCTGACCGGTGAGGAGCACCGGTCTGACCAGTGTGCGAAGACGCAGTCCGGAGACTTCGAAGCGGAGGAGACACGTCGGGATCGCATGTCTTGCGTCGAGGCTACGCAGGGTGCGGTCGCCAGGCATCCGTCCGATGGTGAAGACATGAAGACTTCGAAATCCGCCCTTGAGGGGCTTGTATCCCTAGTTATTAGGAAAGGGCATTTTAGACTTTCGGTTGCCTCCATATAACCCAAGAGGTGAGAGGATGGCAGCCAACTCTTGGAACCCTAGTTCATTTGCTTTCCTATTTTCCCTTCCTATTTTCTTAGGATTTCCATAGGACTAGCTTGAGAGCTTCATGGTGAGATCTTGTGAGAGGGTTGGATGATCGGGCGGCAAGCTAGACCTTGTATGAACCTTTGTTGCATGTATAGATGATTCGGCGTGGTTCCCCAATGTTTGGATGTGTTGTTCCCGGTTGTTCTTGGTGGTGATTTTCGGAGCCCTCTCTTGGTAATTTCTTTGGGTTGTTTTCGGGACCTTTCTCTTGGGGATTTGATGGGGGAAATTTGTGGGAACCCTTCGTGGTTCTTTGGGCTATGATTCCCCTCCCAAATCCGTGAGTAAAGGAGCTCGATTTTGGGGTTTTTCGAGTTCTAGGGTTTGTGGTGTTCTTGGCGGGATTTCTTCGATTCCTCCTTTTAGGAAAAGTTTTGGTGGGATTAAACTTGGCTATGGACTCCTCATGAGGTGTTCCTAATATCCCCAAAGTCTTGTTCAAGTCCGTGGAGCAATTCGGGAGATCGAGGTTTGGATTTGGGGGAGTTGACCCGCGGGTGTTGTTCGTCCCGAGCTGCCCAGGCTACACCGGTCTGACCGGTGCTCTTGACCGGTCTGACCAGTGCAACCCTTGGTGGGTTCTTGCTCGGGTGAACGTCTGGCTGTGTTCGCTGTTGTTCTGTGTTGCTGCTGTTTCGAGTTTGGGTCAGTTTGGTGGTCGGTTGGCCTGTTTGGTGTTTTCGGGGCTTTCAGGCTGTGACCGGTCTGACCGGTGTGTCTCACCGGTCTGACCGCTGTCGAGCCACTTAGTGGAAGTTGCTCAGTTTCACCAGCAGGGACCGGTCTGACCGGTGGTGCTCACCGGTCTGACCGGTGTTGGTCAGTGGACTCGAGGTTTGGTGTTCCGCTACGTTCTCGGGTCGGAAGGGTGTGTGTTGGTTCCTAGGTCCAGTGGCACTCCAGTGGCTACGTGGGCTTGGCCAACTTGGGTAGTGAGTCGGAGACGTGTGTTGGAAGCCGTGTTCATCTTGTTGGAGTTTTCATCTCCTTCGAGAAGAATTTTTATCGGCTCCCATTCACTCCCCCCCTCTGGTTCGCCGTATCGGTCCTTCACCAGCAGCTGAAGACGCTACTCGAGACGGTGGAGGCACAGCAAGCGGAAAGCTCCGCTTTGCGCCAGCGCTCAGAATGAGGGTGGGGAGGAGCACTGTCCGCGCGCGGCCCAAACCCACCTCCATTTCAACATCGGGAGCACGGGGAAGGGGGCGAGGTCGCTGCGCCCGTAGTCAAGAGCCGGCTTGGGCCCAACCAGGACGCGCGGAACACCATCAAGGCCCGCCGACGGGCCGAGAGCGTTGACAACCACCGCGACAACCACTGGCACCATGACGACGATCGAGGACACAGGCGACACCATGATAGCGACGACAAACGTGACTGCAGCTGGTCGCCGACCAGAGAGGTCCACGGGCCTTTGGTCAGAGCATCTGGGATGTGAGGTTCCCCTCGCATTTTCGTGCTCCGACAAACGTACCTAGGTACGATAGGGACACCAACCCCAGTGTGTGGCTTGAGGACTATCGACCCTCGTGCCATGCTGGGGGAGCGATAGACGACCTCTTCGTCATAAAGAACCTACCGCTCTACCTAGGCGACTCCGCGCGAACATGGCTCGAGCAGCCGCGGGACAAGATCCACGACTGGATCGACCTGCGTCGAGTCTTCGTCGAGAACTTCCAAGGCACCTACACGCGTCGCGGCAAACAGTTGGAGCTGCGCAACTGCAAGCAGCAGCTGGGAGAGAGCCTGCGCGAGTACATTTGGCGCTTCTCCAAGCACTGCACCGAACTATCCGGTGCTACTGACAACTACGCCATCTCGGCGTTCCAGAACGGCACGACCTGCACTTCCCTCATCCATCGACTCGGGCGCTGCATGCCTCGTACGACCAGCGAGCTCCTCGACATCGCGAGCAACCATGCTCATGGCGAGGCAGTGGTCGCCGCGACGCTCAACACCCCTCAAGGCAAGGGGAAGCAAATCGTGGACCATGGTGAGGGGACGTCCTCACGCTTCAAGAAGAAGAAAAAGAATGACAAGCGTCGTTGCGACGATAACCTGGTCACACCGATGGAGCGCAAGGCGTCACGCCCCAAGGGCAACCCGACCAAGCCTGCGCCGTCCAAGGACCACTTCGAGAGGCTCCTGGACGCGCCTTGTCCCCACCACGAGGTCCCCGTCAAGCACTCCATCAAAGACTATCGGCTCATCAAGAACTACGTCAACGGCACCCTCAAGCCAAGAACGGCGGATCAACCTAAGAAGGGAGGGTGTTGACAGTGAAATTCCGTCAACCTAGCCATGAGTTTGCCTTCGGTTTTGACATGAGTTTTATACTCTATCCATTGGTACTAACCCCCTTAATATAACAAGTTCATTCGTGCATGTCAGTTTTGGAGTTTAGTGATTATGCAGGGTTTTGACCTTGAAAGCAAGACTTTAGGGATAAATTCATCAAGCACCTAGTGACAAGACCTTGAAGCCCCATACAAGTCATGCAATGAAGCAAACTTGACTCCAAGAAGCCCAGGGACCAAACCCGAGAAGATGACAAACTCCGAGGACCTATCCAGAAAAGTGCCAAATCTTGCGGGACAAGGAGCTACGTCCAACTCGGAGAGAAACTGACGATAAGGGCCCACATGCAGAAGGGGAAATATCTAGAAGACTCGGGAACCGATGCCACGCGAAGGAGGCAGGCAACTGGGTCAGAGTGGGCCAAGGCCGGTCGGCCTAGGCCGGTTGGTCCAGCCCGTTCCGGGGCCCAGTCTCCTCCCCCTTTGACCTAGCCGCCATTCGGGCTATTTATAGCCCCGGGGTCAAGAGCCACGCATTGATTAATTCGTCATTGGCCGCCGAGGAGCAGAGAATAGAGGGACACCATCTCGGAGAGGAGATGGTCAAGCTAGTTGGCTAGGGTCTCCCTTGCTGACGTGGGAACCTTGCAAGGAAGACCACGTCGGAGTTCTCGGAGCTAGAAGCAAGATCAAGGTAGGATCCCGGTGGTGATCTTGTTCATATATCATTGTACTAGTTGATGTATCAAGTTGAATCCGATTCTTAGCGACTAAGTGTTTCTCCGAAGTCTTCGTTTTCGATCGGCTTTGCTTATTCTAGATCTACTCTCGAGATAGATCACATAGGGTGTTCTTGTAGCCGTGGTGGCTTGAGGTGCACGCCTGATCTTCCGAAAGAACTCGACTTGTCCTCAGACTCGCCCTAGACTACCCGCATGAATAGGAGTACGTTGTGACAGAAGGGCGGCTCTGAAAGGCGGGCGTTTTCGGAGTCAGACGAGAAACCACGGTTTAAAGAGGCTTCTAATGAGATTTGATTTTCTACTTCTTCTTTCGCTTGAAACTTCAACAAAAGGCTCAACCTGATCTCTCTAGATCGGTTTATCTACCCCCTCTATCGTTGTTACCTCCGGTCTTTAGTAGATTAGATTCGTTCTTGTGTTGATTCTTATGATTAGATGAATTAGGGTTTTATCTATCGAAGATTGGAGTTACTTGGCATTACTAGATCATCTTTTGCGTCACACATTTGTTCCACGGATTCGATACCTTGGGTTCACCACTCGAGGGAAGAAGGGTCCCTTGACTACGACGGGAGACTTGTCCGCTTGCAAGTCCAAACGAACTTTGATACAACTATTAACCGTCAACAGAGTGCCACCCCTCGACAACGATGACAACGCAGATGCTATGTACCTGGCTGAAGATGGTGCGGTCCAAATGATCTTCGGTGGATCCCCGGCAAGACCCTCGAGGCGGCGCGAGAAGCTCATCCGGCGAGAAGTCTTCAACGCTGACACCGTGAAGCCGTCCAACCTAAAGTGGTCGGAGGTTCCAATAACCTTCGACCGCAAGGACCATCCCAACCATGTGCCATAGCTAGGATCCTACCCACTAGTGGTAGCTCCCCTGTTCAAGTCCAAAAAGTCCACAAGGTCCTGATCGATTGGGGAAGTGGGATCAATGTGCTCTATGCGTCTACGCTTGATGACATGGGCATCCCGCGGTCCCAGCTAAGGCCGTCGATCGCACCATTCCACGGGGTTGTCCCCGGGATAGACACGCTCCCCATTGGGCAGATTGATCTTCCTGTCACGTTCGGGGACTAGCAGAACATCCGCACCGAAACCCTCACCTTCGAAGTGGTGGGGTTCTTAGGGACGTACCATGCGATCCTCGGGAGGCTCGCATACGCGAAGTTTATGGCTTTGCCGAACTATACATACCTGAAACTGAAGATTCCCGGATTGAAGGGATCATCACAGTAGGGACCACGTATCAGCGTGCATTCGAGTGTGACGCTGAATGCTTTCAGTTTGCTGAGGCACTCATCCGGTCCGAGAAGCTCCACGCCGAGTTTCCGTCCGAGGACCAGGATGTCCCCGAGTCGTCCAAGCGAGCGGCCTGCTCTTTCGAGCCCGCCAAGGACGTCAAGGATGCGGCCATCTTTGATGATGGCTGTACGCTTCATATCGGGACGACGCTCGATCCTAAATAGGAAAGCGCGCTCGTCGACTTCTTCAAAGCGAACCTCGACGTGTTCGCATGGAAACCCTCCGATATGAAGGGGATCTCGAGAGAGGTTGCCAAGCACATACTGAACATCAAGCCGGGATCGAAACCGATAAAGCAACGTCTTCGCCGCTTCAACAACGAGAAGTGCAAGGAGATTGGCTAGGAAATCGTGAAGCTCCTTAATGCAGGGTACATCCGAGAAGTATTTCACCCCGAGTGTCTTGCTAACCTGGTACTTATAAAGAAGAAGAATAAGAAATGGAGGATCTGTGTTCACTGCACGGGCCTTAACAAGGCATGTCCCAAGGATCTGTTTCCTTTTCCTCGCATAGATCAGGTAGTTGTTTCGACAGCTGGGTGTGAAACCCTCTATTTTCTTGATGCGTACTCCGGGTACCACAAGATAGCGATGTGCATAGCAGACCAACTCGCATCCTCGTTCTTCACTCCGTTCGGGCTTAGGAACCCAGGCGCTACTTTCCAACGATGCATGCGATGTGTCTTTGGGGAGTTGATAGGAGGCATCATCGAGGCGTATGTCGACAACATCATTATCAAGTCGAAGAGGACAAGGGACCATGTTCCTGACCTCACCGAGGTCTTTGTGAAGCTGCGACAGCATGGGGTGAAGCTAAACCCTAAGAAATGCGTTTTCGGGGTTCCGAGGGCATGCTCCTTGGCTTTGTCATGTCAGAACGCGACATTGAGGTGAACCCCGAGACGATCTCGGCCATCATGGATATGGGACCAATCAAGAACTTAAAAGGTGTACATAGTGTCACGAGTTGCCTCGCGGCTTTGACCCGCTTATAGCACGACTCGGAGAGCTTAGCCTACCACTGTACAAGCCCATGAATAAGTCCAACCACATCACATGGACCCCCGAAGCATAGGAAGCGCTCGACTCGCTCAAGAACGTGCTCAAGAGTCCACCGATCCTCACATTGAGGACCATGTGTGGTTCGAGGACCGGTGGATGGTCGCTCCCTTGTGTGATGAGTGATTGACAACGTTGTGTGGACTGATTCTTGGCTAAGTATTGCAGGTGCAGGTTGCGGCTTGACTCGTGTTGGTGCAGGTGAAGAACAAGCGCGAAAGGTCGTTGCCGGTAAGGCCTCCAGGTGTGGAGAAGACAAGTAGGCTTCGTTCGAGGGGCCCGGTGGCCAGTGGGGTCAAGTGCTGGCCGCATGGTGGCATGAACACCAAGATGAAGTCGTGGACGGTTTCTTGGTAGAGCCTCAAAACCAAGGGCGAGCCGGGACTACGTGGGAGCCGAGTCATGAGTGGAGATTGGTGGAGGCTACACCGAGTTCGCGGGGTTTGCAGTGGTTCACCAGAAAACCACTGGGTTACTCGGTTGAGTCACAAAACCGAGGCCGAAGACTCGACGAGGAGGTGTGGCCACCCAGGCCGGTTCAACCGCCCAGGGGGGCGGTCGGACCGCCCGGGGCCGGTCGAATCTCCCGGGCGGTCTAACGCCGGGGGGCGGTCCGACCGCCCCGGCCGCCGGCGCCGAGAAGCTTCAAAGCGGAGGACACGCGTCGGGATCGCAAGGCTTGCGTCGAGGCTAAGCAGGTTGCAGTCGCCGGGCATCCGTCCGATGGTGAAGACATGAAGACTTCCAAATCCGCCCTCGAGGGGCATGTATCCCTAGTTATTAGTTAAGGGTAGTTTAGTCTTTTGGGTTCCTCCATATATACTCATTGGATGGGTGGATGGCAGCCAACTCTTGGAACCCTAGCTCATTTGTTTTCCCATTTTTGTTCTCCATTTTCCTTAGGTTTTAGAGGACTAGCTTGAGAGCTTCATGTGAGATCTTTAGAGAGGGATGGATGTTTGGGTGGCAAGCTAGACCTTGTACGAACCTTTCATGGCATGTATAGAAGGTTTGGCGTTGTTCATCATGGTGGTTTTCCCGTCTCCTTTGTGTTGATTTTCGGAGCTCTTTTTGGCGGTGTTTTGAGGACGATTTCTTGGGGTTTTTGGTGGGTGTCACGTATGAGGTCCTTGTGCCTCTTTGCCTGGTGACTTTGTGAAGGACCGATACGGCCAACCAGAGAGGGGGGGAGTGAATGGGAGCCGATAAAAATTCTTCTCGAAGGAGATGGAGACTCCAACAAGATGAACACAGCTTCCAACACACGTCTCCGACTCACTACCAAGGTTGGTCCAGCCCACGTAACCACTGGAGTGCCACTGGACCTAGGAACCAACACACCACCTTCCGACCCGAGAAACGCAGCGGAAAACCAAAACTCGAGTCTACAGACTCACACCGGTCAGACCGGTCAAGAGCACCGGTCAGACCGGTGTAGCCTGGGCAGCTCGGGATGAACAGCACCCGCGGGTCAACTCCCCCAAATCCAAATCTCGATCTCCCGAATCGCTCCACGGACTTGAACAAGACTTTGGGGATATCAAGAACACCTCATGAGGAGTCCATAGCCAAGTTTAATTCCACAAAAACTCGTTCAAAAAGGATGAATCGAAGAAATCCCGCCGAAAGCACTTCCAACCCAAGAACTCAAGAAAACCCCAAAATCGAGCACTTTTACTCACGGATTTGGGAGGGGAATCACAGCCCAAAGAACCACGAAGGGTTCCCACAAATTTCCCCCATCAAATCCCCAAGAGAAAAGCCCCGAAAACACCCCAAAGAAATCACGAAGAGAGGGCTCCGAAAATCACCACCAAGAACAACCGGGGAAAACACATCCAAACCTTGAGGAACCACGCCGAATCATCTATACATGAAACAAAGGTTCGTACAAGGTCTAGCAAGCCGCCCGATCATCCATCCCTCTCTACAAGATCTCTCCGTGAAGCTGTCTTGCTAGTCCTAAGGAAAACCTAGAGAAAATAGGTGGAAAAAAGGAAAACTAATGAGCTAGGGTTCCAAGAGTTGGCTGCCATCCTCTCACCTATTGGGTTATATGGAGGCAACCGAATGTCTAAAATGCCCTTCTCTAACAACTAGGGATACAAGCCCCTCAAGGGCGGATATGGAATTCTTAATGTCTTCACCATCGGACGGATGCCCGGCGACCGCACCCTGCGTAGCCTCGACGCAAGCCATGCGATCCCGACGCGTGTCCTCCGCTTCGAAGATTCCGGACTGCGTCGTCGCACACCGGTCAGACCGGTCAGACCCACCGGTCAGACCGGTCTGGTGCTGCTGCACCTCCGTCTTCGGTTCTCCGGTCTTGGCTTTGTGGATCAACCAAGGAACTAGTGGTTTTCTGGTGAACCACCGGAAACCCCGCGAACTCGGTGTAGCCTCCGCCAATCTCCACTCATGACTTGGCTCCCACGTAGTCCCGGCTCGACCTTGGTTTTGAGGCTCAACCAAGAAACCGTCCACGACTTCATCTTGCTGTTCATGCCACCATGCGGCCCGCACTTGACCCCGCTGGCCACCGAGTCCCTCGAACGAAGCCTACTTGTCTTCTCCACACCTGGAGGCCTCACCGGCAACGACCTTTTGCGCTTGTTCTTCACCTGCACCAACACGAGTCAAGCCGCAACCTCGCACCTGCAATACTTAGCCAAGAATCAGTCCACACAACGTTGTCAATCACTCATCACACAAGGAAGCGACCATCCACCGGTCCTTGAACCACACATGGTCCTCAATCTCCCCCTTGATGAGTGCATTGACAACACCCACACGAAAGTAACAAGAGAGAAAAGAAAAAGAAAAGAAACGAACAAAAAGAAACTCCAACAAGCGATCGAAAGCCAAACAAAGGCAAAGAGCAAGATCACTTGAAGAAGACAAGTCTCGGACCCCTTAGGCAAGGGCAACGGCTCGACACATCCGAGACAAAGCAAAGCTCAAGCAAAGAGCACAAACCACCGAAACAAAGCTCGAAAAATCTCAAAGAGCTCCCCCTGCACACATGCAAACTCCCCCTGAACCAATGCAACTCCCCCTGGACGAATGCATGCAAGAAACCACATGAAACAGGGCAGCTGCAGCAACTTCAGCTCACACCGGTCAGACCGGTCATCACCACCGGTCAGACCGGTGCCTAACATATGTACAGGACCAGCACTCACACCGGTCAGACCGGTGCTCTTCACCGGTCAGACCGGTGTACAACAGAGCCCAGAAATGGCTCGAAACCACCTGAAAACCTTCTAAATGCATCCACTAAGCCATTTCAAGCTCAAACTTCTCCCCCTTGTTGGCAATGCATGAATCAAGCCAAAAATGCAAAACTTTCAACCTAGAGCTTCTCAAATATACAAAATTCAACAAAGAATGCTACACATGTCCAAATGAGCAAGTTAGATACTCTACGGCTTCGTATCGATCTCAACTACATGATCACCAAGTTTCACAACCATTGGACGAAGCTAAGATGGATTTTGGCAATTTTGCGAAAAACTTGCCTCTCATGAGCAAAGTCCTAAACATGATCAAAGCATATCAAAATGGCAAAGCCACACAAACTTCATGCTAGGACAGCCATTCTAACCATAAGACCATCACAAACACCCACAAGCACCTCATGTCATGTCAAAGCCACCGAGCCATGTGCCTACTTCTATGTATGAGACTTCTCATTGGTAGGCATCATGCAACGGTTTAGCACCCAAAGCAAATTAAATTCAGCACAAATGACATGGGAGCATATTTTCCAAGCATTTTTCATTTCATTTTCAGATTTGTAAATGGTACATGAAATGTCTTTGCGACAAAAAGGAACTTATGCTCCTCCACAAGATAAGTCAAGAGGGCTAAACATTCATGATGGCAAATGAGCCTTTGGCCCCATATGATCAATAAACTAGCTATCCAACCACAAATTAAGCATAGCAAGGCCACAAAAACATGTCAAGAGCATGTAAAGGCATTTACACATGAGAGAGCATACATGTGACATTTTTCAAAAGCATAGCTATCAACCATGGATTATTCATCAAGATCATCAAGAGCTAAGCCAAACTAACCATATCATACCAAACAAGCTCACAAAGACATATATCTCATTCCATGGTGAACAATGTATATGAGAGAAGCTTTTCCTAGCCGATGCATATGATACAAAATGCATGCAAACTAAGATACAAGGATGCCTATACAACATGCTACATATGCCATGCCAAATGCAAGAAATGCACAAAGGAAAGCTATACAAATGCTACAAACCGGCTCCTCAAGGGGAGGCAAAACAGGCTCGACACCACCGGCAAAAGAGAGTTCCTACACGCCCAACTCAAGAAATCAAACACACACCAAGTTCCCTCCGCAAACGAGTGAAAGTGGCTTGATCTAGGGGTTTGGTGAAAATATCGGCTAGTTGGTCATGTGTGGGTATATGGATCAAAGCTATCTTTCCTTTCTCAACATTGTCTCTCAGAAAATGATACCTCACTTCTATGTGCTTGGTTTTGGAATGGAGCACTGGGTTCTTTGCAACGCTTATGGCACTAGTGCTATCACATTGAAGTGGGACATGGGTATACTCCTCACCAAAGTCACTCATGGTGTAGGTGATCCAAAGGAGCCGAGAGCAACAACTAGCGCGCGGCAACATACTCGGCCTCGGTCGTGGATTGAGCAACACTCGACCGCTTACGGGAAGACCAAGACACCAACGAAGAACCCAAAAGCTCGGCAAGTCCCGAAGTGGACTTCCTATCCAACCGACACCCGGCAAAATCCGCGTCTGAAAAACCATGAAGCGCCAAAGAAGAGGACGCGGAGTACCAAAGGCCGAAGTCGGGAGTGTGACGCAAGTACCTGAAAATCCGCTTCACCGCTTGCCGATGCGAAGTCCTCGGAGACGCTTGAAAACGAGCGCACAGACACACCGAGAACTGTATGTCCGGCCTCGTCGCCGTCAAGTAGAGGAGTGACCCGATCATGCTCCGGTACTCCTTCTGATCCACGTGTTCACCTTCCTCGTCCGCATCAAGAGCTGTAGTCGTACTCATCAATGTCGTCATAGCCTTGGAGTCCTCCATCTTGAACTTCCTCACAATGTCCTTGGTGTACTTAGCCTGGTGCACAAATGTTCCTTCCTTTGATTGCTTGATTTGTAGCCCAAGGAAGAACTGCAACTCGCCCATCATGCTCATCTCAAACTCCCTGCTCATATCATCTGCAAACCTCGCAACAAGAGAGTTAGACGAGCCACCAAAGACAATATCATCCACGTACACTTGCACAATCAGGATATCTCTACCCTGCCTCAGCAAAAACAAGGTCTGATCGACCTTCCCCATCTCAAAACCTCTCTCAAACAAGAACCTCCTCAACCTACCATACCAAGCTCTAGGCGCCTGCTTCAACCCATACAGTGCCTTCCTCAACTTGTACACCCGGTGGGGGTACTTCACTCTCAAACCCCGGAGGCTGTCTCACATACACTTCTTCCTCCAGCACACCATTCAGAAAAGCACTTTTCACATCCATTTGGTGCAACTTGAACCCTTTAGCCACGGAAAAGGCTAGAAGAATCCTAATCGCCTCCAAACGGGCTATGGGAGCAAAAGTCTCCTCGTAGACGATCCCCTCCTTCTGACTGAACCCCTGGGCTACAAGTCTCGACTTGTTCCTCACAACCTCACCCTTCTCTCCCTCTTTGTTTTTCCACACCCACTTGGTACCAATCGGCTTACACCCTGGAGGAGGGTCAACCAACTCCCACACCTGATTCCTCTCAAAGTTCTCCAACTCCTCATGCATCGAGTTAACCCAATTGTGATCAGATAGTGCGTGTCCAATGTCTTTGGGCTCGAAAGAAGCAACAAACGCAGCATGAGCAAAATGGGAATTGTTTCGAACCCTCGACCGTGTAGTGCGTTCATTGATGTCGCCGATGACCCTCGAAGCTGGGTGATCCACTTGAACTCGCCGGGGAGGTTCTCGCCTCGAAGCTACCTCCCCCTCAACATCAGCTTCTCCTCGTTCTTGATTTGTCGTCGTAGGTGTAGCAGAGGGTCCATCCATCATCGTAGTCGAAGTAGTGGGTACATGTTCGGCGGGGGCACCACACCGCCATCTTCATCATCACCATGTTCATGCTCCTCCTCCTGAAAGATCTCCTCGCCAAGCTCATCCTCACCTGCACACTCAAAGACAAGCTGACTACGTGGCTCTGTCTCGTCGAAGGTTACCTCGCAAGTCTCCACGATTTGGTTAGTTTCAAGATTGAGCACACGATATGCTCTAGAATGAGATGCATAACCAAAGAAAATGCCATCGACAGACCTAGCCTCAAACTTATCCAACTTCCCGCCTTTCATCGAATGAAACACTTGCAACCAAAGACATGGAAGTGACTCACCTTGGGTGTGCGACCATGCATCAACTCATAGCATGTCTTCTTCTTGTGCACTCGAGGTATATCTCGTTCGACACATAGCATGCGGTATTCACCGCCTCAGCCCAATACCTCCTCGGAGTCCTATGCTCATCAAGCATCGTCCGAGCCATCTCGCACAAGGTCCTGTTCTTCCTTTCCACAACACCATTCTGGGGAGGCATATACGGACTCGAAAACTGGTGATCAAGACCCAAGTCATGACAAAAGGTTTCAAAACGAGAGTTCCTGAATTCCGAGCCATTATCACTGCGGATAGCTCGTATGGCATCTCCGTGCCTCTCGTTCCTCAACCTCAAGACTAGATCTCGAACAAAACCAAACGTCTCCCCCTTATCCTCCAGAAAGAACACCCACGCATACCGAGAATAGTCGTCCACCACAACAAGGACATACCACTTCCCACCCGCGAGATCGCACACGAGCCGGGCCAACAAGGTCCATATGGAGCAGCTCGCATGGACGCTCGCTCATCACATCGGTGAGAGGCGGGTGAGAAGAGGCCACCATCTTGGCATGCCTACACGGAGCACAAACCAATTCTTTCTCAAGACTCGGCCCGTGGCAATCCTCGGACCAAATTGAGTTTACTCAAGCGTGACAAAAGGTCAAAGCTCAAGTGACCCAACTTCCTATGCCACTTCCACAACTCACTCGAAGAACCAGCCAAGAAACAACGCTCCACACCCGAAGACTGAGAAAAATCAGCACGAAACACCTGACCCTCGGGAACGACCATACAAACAAGGTCCCCTCTAGAGTCCACAATCCGAGAACCACCCGGCCGAAACAACACCTCAAAGCCCTCATCCAACAACCGGGACACGAAAGCAAATTGTACCCCGGCGATTGAACAAGAGCAACACGCCTCGCAGTGATCTTGTCACTCACTTTTATCTCACCTTCGAAAGCACACGCCCACGCCCATTGTCCCCAAAGGTGATGTACCTCTTTGTCACCACCGGACGAGTCTTGAGAACCACCCCCTTGTCTCCGGTCATATGTCTCGAGCAACCGGAGTCAATCAACCAAATGTTCTTCAAGTCTCCCACCCGAAAATCAAAAATAGGCACGTGAGCGAACAAACGACTCAAGACCGGGGTTAGTACCAAAGGAGGAAAACCGATAGGCCGAGCCATTTGCTCGAAAGTGGGGTTAGCACCAACCAAAGCATCTCTCCTACCAAAGCTACCTCCACGAACACCACCACGGTAACCACCCTGAGGGAACCACCCCTCTCTGCCTGGAGGAGGACCAAAACCACGCAAGAAAGCCCGTGGAACGTCCTTCCTTTCCAACTCAACACCACGACTCCTCCAATCCCCGTATTGTGCACGAGGAGGAGAACGCCTAGCAAACTGACCACCTGCACCCTTTCCAGCCCAACCACCAGAACCACGACCACCAGAAACAACCCTCGCACCTGTACGAGCTCGAAACCCGAACAGCAACCGTCCGTCCGTGCCCGCACCCCGGTCGACCGGTGCCCCACACCGGTCCGACCGGCAGTGACCTGGGCAGCAACACCACCTGCAGCCTTCTTCTCTCCCCAAGCCCGAACTGTCCTCACAATCGCCTTGCCCCTGGGCATCTGCATACAAGGCTCAAGTACACCATCGGAAGGGTGGTACTTGTCCTTGTTAGCCAACTCCTTCTCCATTCTCTCCTCTCGCTTCCTCTTGAAGCAAAACTCCTCCTTATGGCCATCTCTCCCACAATAGCCACAATGGAACCTCACAAGCTTAGGCTTAGGCTTGGGATGTGGCTGCTCACTCGGTTTCTCTCCACTCAAACCCTCCACCGGTTTCTCACCACTAGCCTTCTCACTCTCCTTCCCAAAGAACACTTTCCCCGAAGTGCTCACAAGCTTGATAGGCTTTTGTAGATCATTTGTGGGTGTAGGAAACACGGGTGGAGCTGGGGTTGTGTCTAGTCGGTTCCTTAGATGGTTAGGTTTTGGTGGGAAATCATTTTTGTGGTGGGTTTTTGGTGGCTCCGGGATATTCTCTCCACTTCCCTCACCAACCTTGTTTGCCCCAAGCCCCTCACCATCTTGCCTCTTAAAGGCCTCGATCATCATCCTCAACTGAGGCTCATGACCCGACAACCAACCCATCAACTTCCTCAAATCATCATTCTCATCCTGCAAACGATCAACATAATGTGCAAGCTCCAAATTTTTCAATGCATGCATTTCACAGGTAGAGCAAGATGTAGGCATGGGTTCCTTCAATTTAGCCTCGAGCGAACTAGTGTAAGCATGCATCTCATCAATCTTAGCATGCAAAACAGGGCAAGAAGTGCAAGCACCTAGCAAAGCAGGTCTAGACTTAAGCTCAGCCACTTCAACCCTAAGCACATCTAGTTCCTCACACTTGGAGGCATGCTTCTCCTTAAACAAAGCAAGATCAGCAAGGAATATGGAGCAATCAGCACAATCATTCTCATCAGAAACAACAGGACTAGCCTTAAGTGAATCAATCTCAAGCTTGCTATCAAGCACCTGTGTCTCTAGCTCAGCCACTCTAGTCCTAGCATCCTCGAGTGAAGCCCTAAGCTCTTTCCTCATTTTCTTGGCCTCTCTAAGCATGTCATCCCGGTTATCAAGCAAAGAGCCAAGCCTCTCATTCTCTCGGCGCAAGAAGGGAAGTTCATCACGCACCTCATCGTCGGACTCGCAGTCCGAGTCGCTCCGTGTGCTCTTCTTGCTTTGCCGGAGCTCAACGCCATGGTGCGAAGCCATCTCTCGCGAAGCGGCTCGGCCCGCTCGGGTTCTTGGACGACTTCTTGTTCTTGCGGCGATCTCCCTCATCTTCGCCGTCGCTCGAGCTCGAGGTGGAGTACGCGGAACCGGAGTCGACGTCGCTCGCTCCAACCATCGCTCGGGCCTTGCCTCGGCCCTCCTTCTTCCTCGATCGTCGCTCGTCCTTGTACTTGTTCTTGTGCTTGCTCTTGTGGTCGCGCCTCGAACGGTACTTGCCATCGTTCATCCCCGGCTTGTGCTTGTAGGCTTGTCCTTGTTCTCGGCCTTCTCCCGGGCGGTCGGCGACGAAGTGTCCCGGCTTGCCGCACTGGAAGCAAGTCCTCGTGTTCCTCCTCATGTTCACGCGGTTCTCGTGCAGCCTCTCGAACCGCCTCGTCAACAGCGCCAGCTCGTCCTCTCCAAGGTCATCAAACTCTTCATCTGGCATAGACATCAAAGAGGAAAACGAGAACATCCTGGTGGATGGGTTAAAGTTAGTCTTTCCTTTGGAACCACCAACGATGGCAAGACTATGGGAATCGCCGGTCCCTCGAGCTTGGCGATCATGCCCCTATCCACCTCGGCCGACTTGAGCTTTGAGAACGGCTCGTTCACCGTCGCAGTATCATACCTCTCCGACTCGACTATGGCCTCGAACTTTCCGCCCCATATCGTACGATCCAAAGAGTGTAAGAGCTTGACCGCTCTATCATGATCATCGTACGGGAGCACGTCCACATTGGCCCTCATGTTGTTCACCACCACCGTGAACCTCTCGAAACAAGGCATCGATGGACTCACCGGGGAGAAGAGTGAAGTTCTCGTACTCTCTCCGGTAGGTCGCATACATCCGTGCTCGAACACCGGGCATTCCCAACATGAGCCTCCTTCGGCAAGACCGTCCAAATTCTACAAGCCAAGTGCTCGGTGTGCACCCAATCGAACTCGGCCGACACAAAGCACGAAACAAGTAGTTGACCGCCTTATTGTTGGCGTTGAACATGTCCCTCGATCCTGGAGCGAGGAAGTTCATCGGCTGGACATAGGCTGTGTCCATCGTGACATCCCAAAGGATCTGAACCTTTCCTCGGAGAAACGCAGCCATCCGCTTACTCCACATCTGGTAGTTCTTGCCATCGAAGTGTGGAGGACCCGAACCTCGTTCTTGGTACGCCATCCTTGGATCTTAGACTGGTTAGAGTCAATAAAGACCCGAACCAGCTCTGATACCACTTGAAGGACCGATACGGCGAACCAGAGAGGGGGGAGTGAATGGGAGCCGATAAAAATTTTTCTCGAAGGAGATGGAAACTCCAACAAGATGAACACGGCTTCCAACACACGTCTCCGACTCACTACCAAGGTTGGTCCAGCCCACGTAGCCACTGGAGTGCCACTGGACCTAGGAACCAACACACCACCTTCCGACCCGAGAAACGCAGCGGAAAACCAAAACTCGAGTCTACAGACTCACACCGGTCAGACCGGTCAAGAGCACCGGTCAGACCGGTGTAGCCTGGGCAGCTCGGGATGAACAGCACCCGCGGATCAACTCCCCCAAATCCAAATCTCAATCTCCCGAATCGCTCCACGGACTTGAACAAGACTTTGGGGATATCAAGAACACCTCATGAGGAGTCCATAGTCAAGTTTAATCCCACAAAAACGCGTTCAAAAAGGAGGAATCAAAGAAATCCCGCCGAAAGCACTTCCAACCCAAGAACTCAAGAAAACCCCAAAATCGAGCACTTTTACTCACGGATTTGGGAGGGAATTACAGCCCAAAGAACCACGAAGGGTTCCCACAAATTCCACCCATCAAATCCCCAAGAGAAAAGCCCCAAAAACACCCCAAAGAAATCACGAAGAGAGGGCTCCGAAAATCACCACCAAGAACAACCGGGGAAAACACATCCAAACCTTGAGGAACCACGCCGAATCATCTATACATGAAACAAAGGTTCGTACAAAGTCTAGCAAGCCGCTCGATCATCCATCCCTCTCTACAAGATCTCTCCGTGAAGCTCTCTTGCTAGTCCTAAGGAAAACCTAGAGAAAATAGGTGGAAAAAAGGAAAACTAATGAGCCAGGGTTCCAAGAGTTGGCTGCCATCCTCTCACCTCTTGGGTTATATGGAGGCAACCGAATGTCAAAAATGCCCTTCTCTAACAACTAGGGATACAAGCCCCTCAAGGGCGGATATGGAATTCTTGATGTCTTCACCATCGGACGGATGCCCGGCGACCGCACCCTGCGTAGCCTCGACGCAAGCCATGCGATCCCGACGCGTGTCCTCCTCTTCGAAGATTCGGACCGCGTCGTCGCACACCGGTCGGACCGGTGCTCCTCACCGGCCGGGGACCGGTCCCCACCGGTCGACCGGTCCGGTGCCGCCGCACCTCCGTCTTCGGTTCTCCGGTCTTGGCTTTGTGGATCAACCAAGGAACCCAGTGGTTTTCTGGTGAACCACCGGAAACCTCGCGAACTCGGTGTAGCCTCCGCCAATCTCCACTCATGACTTGGCTCACACGTAGTCCCGGCTCGACCTTTGTTTTGAGGCTCAACCAAGAAACCGTCCACGACTTCATCTTGCTGTTCATGCCACCATGCGGCCCGCACTTGACCCCGCTGGCCACCGAGTCCCTCGAACGAAGCCTACTTGTCTTCTCCACACCTGGAGGCCTCACCGGCAACGACCTTTCGCGCTTGTTCTTCACCTGCACCAACATGAGTCAAGCCGCAACCTGCACCTGCAATACTTAGCCAAGAATCAGTCCACACAACGTTGTCAATCACTCATCACACAAGGAAGCGACCATCCACCGGTCCTTGAACCACACATGGTCCTCACTTTGCCCCCAAATCATTTTTGAATCGGACTCGATTTGGTGGTTTCTCGGTTTGGGAGAGTTCTTGAACTAGAGAAGTCATTTCTTCGATTCCTCTTGATTGTGAGCGTTTCGGGTCGATTCCTTTGAGGTAGAGGTTGCCCAAGAGGCAACCCAGCTGTTCCCGAAGTTTTGCTGCAATCCGTGGAGTGATTCGGGAGATCGGGCGTGAGGAAGTTGAGGTTTGACCCGTGGGTTCGTTTTCTGGAAGGGGCGGTCTAACCGCCTGCAGGGGGCGGTCTAACTGCCCTGGGTGTTTCCAAGTCGAAGTTTTGTTTCGCCAGATTTTCCTCTGTGAGTTTGTTCGCCTTGATCGAGGAGCGTCCGGGTGAAATTTGGGGTCGTTCTCATGCTCGTTTGCTAGGTGTTCTTGGTTGGAGTTCGTTCTTTGGGTGCGGGAGGTTAGACCGCCCCCGGTAGCCGGTCTAACCGCCCCTAGGCCCCCGGGTGAAGTTTTGGTTTTTGCCAAGATTTTCTCGGTAGCTACCATGGCCTTGACCAGAGATCTCTGTTGGTGAAACCGTGGTGAGTTTTGGTGCCCGGAAGAGGCGTTTCGGAGGATTTCTTGGTTACCAGGTGGAGGCGGTCTAACCGCCCCCTATACCCGGTCTAACCGCCCCCTCTGGTTAGCCGGCTTTCGAGTTGTTTCCGCTGTCGTTGCTGCGTGTGTGTTGTGGTTGCTCGTAGAGTTTGTTCCTAGGACCAGTAGCACTCCAGTGGCTACGTGGTTTTGGCAAACGGAAGGTAGAAGTGCGGAGTGTGTGATTTTGGGGGTTCGACCGAGCTAGTTCGTCTTGTCGGAGTTTCAATCTCCCTCGAGAAGAATTTTTATCGGCTCCCATTCACTCCCCGCCTCTCTGGTCGCCTATTCGGTCCTTCACACATCTCTGACCCCTGAAGAGCCGATGCTCCTGTACATCTCAGCAACAACTCAGGTCATCAGCGGTGCACTGGTGGTCGAACGAGAAGATCTCAGAAGGTCGCAGAAGGTGCAACGACTTGTGTACTTCATTAGTGAGGTGCTCTCTGACTCCAAGACGCGATACTCACAGATGCAAAAGCTCGTGTACGCAATCTTGATGACCAAGTGCAAGCTCCGACACTACTTCGACACGCACCCCATTACCGTGGTATCCAAATACCCACTCAGAGAGGTCATCCAGAACCCTGAGGCAGAAGGGAGAATTGCCAAGTGGGCGCTCGAGCTGATGGGGCAAAACATAACATACGCACCACACAGTGCTATCAAGTCCCAAGTACTCGCAGACTTCGTTGCTCAGTGGACGGAGTTTCAGACTCCCCCGGCGTCGATTGAGAACGAGACATGGATCATGTACTTCGATAGCTCGGTCATGAAGGAAAGAGCTAGTGTAGGCCTCGTCTTCATCTCGCCTCTGGGCATGCGCATGGAGTACTTGGTATGACTACACTTCCCGGCATCAAACAACATCGCTGAGTACGAAGCCCTAATCAATGGCCTCCGAATCGCTATTGAGCTCGGGATCAAATTCCTTGAGATAAGGGGGGGTGGGGGCTCGGAGCTGGTCGTGGACCAGGTCATGAAGGACAAGAACTGCATGGACCCAAAGATGGCAGTGTACTGCCAAGCAGTGCGTGGTCTGGAGGATCAGTTCCGCAGGCTCGAGCTTCATCATGTACTGTGCGACTACAACAAAGTTGCCGACGTACTCGCGAAGACCGAATCCAGTCACAGCCCAGTGCCTCATAGAGTCTTCGCGAGTGATCAGCTTGTTCCCTCCGTTCGTGCAGAGGGGGAGAAGCCCCCCGAGGAGGAAGAACCCGAGGTAATGGCGATTGATCAGCTACCCGAGCCAAATCTTGAAGATCTCGACTAGCGGTTCCCAATACTCAAGTGGCTCGTCGAAGAAAAGCTCCCCTCTGACCAAACGGAGCCTCGACGAATCACACGCCGAGCGAAGGCGTTCGTCCTTATCGAGTGTGAGCTTTACAAGTGGGGAGCCTCTGGCATACTCATGCGATGCATCCTTGGAGACCAGGGCTGCGAGCTGCTACGAGAGATACACGCCGGCACCTGTGGTCATCAAGCTGGCCTGAGAACACTTGTCGGAAAGGCTTTTTCGACAAGAATTCTACTGGCCGACAGTAGTGGCAGACTCCAAGGACATCGTACGACGTTGTGAAGGGTGTCAGTTCTATCCTCAACAAACTCACCTCCCGACGACTCACAACCGTCCCTCATGTGACAACCCGCCCTGGAAAATACCGTACTATCGCCTAAGACCGATCCACTTTGGACACTAAGCAATAGTAAAGTATCATCCTGTTGTTAGTTGCCGGATTAACGCCCGGTAAATCACTTGGACATCGAACAGAGGATCGACACATGCATTAAAACTCACGCGAGGGCGAGTCCAGAATACAACATGAGTTCAACATTTTATTATAAACCATTGTTCATGACATGGAGTAAAGATTCAGAGTTTGAAAACAGCGGAATTCAAATAACTAGCGCAACGGTAAACATCACAGGAGGCCATCCGTGATGTCATCACTTGTCGTCACCCTTCCGGTCAACAACACCTGCAACAATAGTTTTTAAAGCAAGCTGAGTATACTAATACTCAGCAAGACTTAACCGTCGGGTGGAGTTTCTTTTGCTGAACAGCTACTAAGGGTAGATCCTTACTTTCAATATTTTAGCACCAGTTCTAGTTGATTACCATTTCTAAATGTGCCATCTAATTCAATCAAGAATTGGATAAGCAATTAATTCATACAACCATATTCCTCGAGTTCCATCATTATGGGGATATCATGGCCAGTTGATTAAGTACTCTCGGATAACGGTGAGAGGCCGACAATCGATTGATTTAAACCTTGCATGATAAACCCAAACACACGGTAGGCTGCCCCCGCAAGGACAACTTTCCCAGGCCGTTTCCAAAAGTCCTCGGGTTGGGAGCAATGCCTACAGTCCTGGGTGCAAGGTTAGCTGGTATACCCCGCAAAGTATCAAGTCTCACACAATGCACCCCCTTCCCGGTAGCTTGCCGGTAAGGCGATTACTCAAGAGTAGTAGGGGAGAGTTCCCGCGCCATCTCATTAAGGTACTAGGCTTACCGGTCCCATACCTGGCAAATGTTTAGTACGTTCAAAAGCTTAGCCCACGAAAGCCATTGGACCGGAGCCCAATCCCATGCTCTTACCACGTGAGTTTTCCATTTATAAAGATGTTATGATCCCAACATAAGAACCTATTCTCGCGAGCGACGAACATCACTCGACTTCTATCGGGTCCTATAGTATAGCAGCTATCGACCTAGCATACTAGTGATAGAGCATAGGTACCTAGGGATCATGCATCTAGAGTTTCAATTCAATTCCTGAAACGTAAATGCACAATCGAAGCAAACATAATTGCATAATTTAAAAAGACGGGGTTAATGATCCGGGGCTTGCCTTCGCTGCCAAGGTTGGCCTTGGGCCCTTCTGGACTTGGGTCCAAGTCTTGAGCTACGTCCACACACTACAGCTCTTCTTCGGCACCTTCGTCTCCTCCTTCCGGCACGAGCGTACGTCTACTGGCGGGAAGATCTACACGAAGATGCAAATGCAAGATTCACTCGACGATTTTTAATTTAATTAAGCACAAACCATAAAGGATAAACAAGGGTGCATTTTTTGGACACATTCACCTAGATAAGAATACATTTAGCATACTCTTCCAAAAAAGGAACAATTTGCAATTCTTTATTAAATATTCTTTTTGATGGTGACTGTGTACATATATATGTAAATAATTTAACTTAAATTCACAAACAGTAGTGGGTGGGTACGTTTAACTTTTTAACATGATTTGCAACCACACACAAGATTAGCAAGGGTGGTTTGGTGATTTTTCCCATTTAATGACTATGAAGCCTTAATTACTTCCAATGCTTTAATTCATGTAATTAATTAATAAAATTCGTTGGAAGGGTGTGTTTAACACTAAACACCTATAACAAACTATTGGACACACATGCGTGCTTTGGATGGCTATAAATTAATTATTTTTGAAAAAGACAAAAGCTAGCTAGATGGACAAGGTAAATGCACACAAATATAAATACTCAACAAAATGATGCAAACTTTCTCACACATGTTATATGGTTCAAAACTAGCCTAGTGGTGCAGCACATACACCTAGAATTATTAAGAAACTTGAGTTAAGCATTTTCAAAGAAAATTAAGCCTAATTGAAGAATAAATATTTCTGTAATTATAAAATTGTGATTAATTCACCAGAGTTGTGTTTTGGAATAAAAAGACAGTGTGAAAAAGTTGGTTGCAAAAACCTAATTATTTTTAGCAAGAAAAATCATTTATGCAGATCTGACAGAAATGGAAAAACATTTTTATAAAAAGATTTACATCATAACTTTGTGCAATTTTTGGCATAGGAGCTAGTCATGACCTAACACAAAACATATCCAAAAATTAGCTACAGAGGATTTACAAGAAACAGGAAAGTCACTTTACTATTGGAGTTACCCTTTTGCAGGGAGGCCCTCGAAAATAAAAGTTGCTTTGCAACGTAGTCCCTGGGGCAACAGGCCGGCGCGGCTGGGGCAATTCCGGCGAGGCTCGTCGCCGGCTTGACCGAGGAAGGGCTGGGGAAGGGTGCTAGGGTGTCTAGGGGCTGGTTTGGGTCGGCGTTGGGGGCGGAGCTAGCCAGCGGCGAAGTGAGCGGCGGCGCCCGGCGGCGGCGGCCGCTGCGGCTTCAACTCCGGCGAGGTTTGGGCCGGGGAAAAGGAGTGGAGGGGTTTGGTAGTTTCCTTAGGGGCTAGAGGAGGTGAGAGACCAACTGATTCCGCCGGAGCTGCGCGGGTTTGAAGCTTGGCCGGCGTGCGTCCAAGGATCGACGGCGGGCGGCGCGGTCGGCCGTGGGGGGGGGGGGGGGGGATGCAGCGCGTCGGTGTAACGGGGCAGCGGCACCCTTATAGGGGCAGGGCGGACCTCCTAGCGACCATCGGACTGGTGGGGGACGCGCATGGGGACTCGCGCACCGGACGACGGGGAAGGGACCGCTGGTCCATAGCGGGTTTGCACGGCAGCTCGGGACTCGAGGCGTTCCCGGCGATCGAGACATCGGGAGGTGATCCTTGACCTCGGGAAGGCGCGGGTGACCTCAGGAACACGCACCGGCGGGTCCTAGACGCTGAGGCGGCGGCGGCCTGCGGCGCGGCCTTGCTCTGGCGCTGCACGTTTTGGACTGAACCACTTCGAGCACGATTTTCTCCCAAATCTTGAATGCAAATGCACAAAACAGTGAATAGGAAAGTTGTAGATCTAACTACCCCCTACAACTTTCACAAAGGCCATATAGTGTTTTTCTTAACGGATTTTGCAGGAACGTCGTACCAACTTTGAATGCCGGCCTGTCCCTGTGAACCGGAGGTACTGGTAGTTTACCAAGTTTTTCACCAATTTCCACTCAAAATTTGAAATGCCAATCCACATGAAAGTTGTGTCCCTCAACAAGATGGACAACTTTCATAAAGGTGGATTTTGAAGTGTTTAGGTGAATTTTGGAGAACACGGTAAAAGTTCCAGACGACATTCGCTGACGTCAATGGTTAACCATGGGTGTGTGTAGCCTTGGTCAAGGGGTTCATTAGGGTTCATTAGCGAGGTTTTCGAGGTGATGACCCAGGTTGACCTAGGTTTGACCAGTGTTCGGCCGGTTTGACTCGGCTGATCCGGTCGTCAGCATTAATGACGGTAATTAAAAACCTGGGGCGTCACACCTCACAAGTAGGTCCGGCCTACCAGAAGACCCGCCGACCTGTCAGTGGGCCCAACCGACCTAGTTGGTGGTCCACACGACCTCCTGAAGACCTTCGAGAAGATTCCCCAGACGACCTAATCCATCACGACCTCAAGACTTGGCGTATGAGACAAGACCTCTGTGGACTTCGCCTAAAGCAGATCGACGGGATATGGCAAGATGTGTAACGTAGACTTAGGTCTCCTGGTCGTAACCGACCAGGAGTCTGGGAACCGACCTCATCCGCTGGCCAATATAAGTCAGTCGAGGCGACCCATGTAACATACGCAATCCCCAAGCAATCTACACCAACAACTGGACGTAGGGTTTTACTCTTTGGAGGCCCGAACCAGTATAAACTCGCCATGTTCTCTCTGTTCCGCGTACTCAAGTGCAACCTTCGAGTTCCTAGCCTTAGCCTTCACCCCGCCGAACAACTAAACCACACGGATTAACACCCCCGTGGGCTGTCCAGATGTCACCATCTGACAGTTGGCGCGCCAGGTAGGGGCAAGTCAAGGTTCTTTGTGCAACTCGATGGCTTCGACCAACGGCGTCATCTGGCCGAAAAGCATGGCGGACATCCTTGCCAACCCCGTCGAAATCTACTTTGGCTCAATGCCGGCGGCATCCACCAGTCCAGCCGCATGCCTCGTCATCGAGTGCAACACGGTCACCACTGACCAACAGATCAGAACAGATCTGATGAAGGAAACCCACCCACCCACTCCTAGCGACCTGATCGCTGGGATCGATCGTGTCGAGGGCATGCTCTCTGACACAATCAAGGTCTGCGAATGCGTCAAACGCCCTCGTACGACCTCGTCGCCATCTAGCATGCCTCTTGGCTTGTGCAACGCTGCCCACGTAGCATCACGCTACATGAAGTGCAAGATCCAGATCGAATATGGACCCAAATCTCAAGATCGCAGAAGTCGCAGGAATCACTTCTATGAGCCCTGCCCTATCCACGAGAAGTCCAAACACACGGCGCGCCAGTGCCGTGTCCTCAAGAAGCTTCGTCGGCCTCTTACTGCGCCCCATCACCGTCGACTGAACCAAGAGTCGTCTCCGAATCACCTTCTGTTTCAGGTCGCCCACACAACGATCTCACCGAACTATTCTGGAGAGGAACTCAAAACCCTAGATCGCCAGATCTTGGTCGTTTCTGCTAATGTACCACCTGAAGACGGAGAAACCAATGAACAACGCCAAGAGAGTGAGAACGCCAACGCTGCCAAAGCTGTTTGACGACAACAAGAGCTTGCCGCTCCTACTACAGGTGCTTGTCAACAACCGGTTAACACCGGACAGGTCCATAACAACTCGGGAAACAAGCACCTGCAGCACCCGCGGCTCCTCAGCAGCGACGCCATGATGATCCACCTCGTGCCAACCATCTACGTGCAAGAGACCTCCTTAGGGATTTTGAAAGTGATGGCCATGAAGTCTACAACTCGCCGCAAGCCAACTTGGGAGTCACTCTTGCCGCCCTAAATCACCTCGACGATTCTCCGATGGTACGACAACTTCAAGCTAATGTCCGCGTCGCCGCTGCTCAGATCGAAGAAAGAAGTCCCGTATACAGTAGATCTGCGGTGAGTTCCTACTCCAGAAGCAGATCGGAGCGTCCTCGCCAGCAACGTCGTAGCCAAGGTCCCCTCGACCCAGTGGCTAAAGAAGGTGGAGGCGAAAATGAAGTGGCGTAGCCGGCCAACCCCGCGGCTAATGTTCCAGCTAACGCCCCAGCTAATGTCATTGGCAACGTCATCAACAATGCAGCCAATGCTGCCAACATACAGGGGAACGTCGCCCCAAACCCAAGACACAATGCAGGAGCTCAACCGCCTTCGGTCCTAGCTCATCGAGTAGAAGGGAGCCAACGCCACCGCATATGAGATGAAGTGGAGATAGCTTGACATGCTAACTATGACCGCAAACATGGGTTCCCGATGCCCTTGATGCCAACAACCCCATTCAAGCCACAGATCTCCAGATTATGCACAACTAGGAACCCCTACAACATGCCCAGTACAACCAAGACAATGGCCCTCCCGATGACCTTTATGTCATCCCGGCAGCTCACGCTCCGTCAGCAAGCCCGGGAGCTTTCAATAACTTTCCAGCATTCTTACGACATCATACCCCAAGGACTTCAAGATAGCTATCGAGAAATACGATGGCCGCTCCGACCCGAGTATATGGCTTAAGATGTACAACATTGTAGGACATGCTTCCGGCGGCAACGAAGATCACATGGTGGGATACTTCCCTCTCGTAATGGGCAAGGTACCACTCCTGTGGCTCGACAACCTCCCAGCAGAGTGCATCACCTCTTGGGCGACCTTGTCTTGCCTCTTCATGACCAACTACCAGGCGACTTACAATCGTCCTTGCAATACTCACACCTCGCTAGAGTACGGAAGAGAAGTGATGAAACTCTCCGTGAGTACACTAACCAGTACTTCGAGAACCGCAACACCCTTGCAGGCGTGAAAGACGAAGATGTCATCTCTTACTACAAAAAGGGAATCACCAACATCAACCTGTTCGAGAAGATCCACGAGGCTGACACACACACCATTGGCGACCTCATGGCCTACGTCGATAAGCTCGTCGACACTCAAGACGCGGTCATGCACGACTTCAACGGAGAAGACCACGACGACGGAGGCACCAGGTCCCGCAAGTGATCTGGCGAGGCCTATGTGGCAGATCCTCCAAGACCTTCTGAAGGACCGATACGGCGAACCAGAGAGGGGGGGAGTGAATGGGAGCCGATAAAAATTCTTCTCGAAGGAGATGAAAACTCCAACAAGACGAACACGGCTTCCAACACACGTCTCCGACTCACTACCCAAGTTGGCCAAGCTCACGTAGCCACTGGAGTGCCACTGGACCTAGGAACCAACACACACAACCTACCGACTCGAGAACGCAGCGGAAAAACAAACCCCGAGTCTACAGACCCACACCGGTCAGACCGGTGAGCACCACCGGTCAGACCGGTCCCTGCTGGTGAAACTGAGCAACTTTCACCAAGTGGCTCTACACCGGTCAGACCGGTGAGACACACCGTCGGACCGATGGCGACCGGAAAGCCCCCAAGGCACCAAACAAGGCCAACCGACCACCAAACGGACCCAAACTCGAAACAGCAGCACCACGGGACAACAACAAATACACCAAGACGTTCACCCGAGCAAAAACCCACAAGGGCTCGCACCGGTCAGACCGGTCAAGAGCACCGGTCAGACCGGTGTAGCTCCGGCGACTCGGGATGAACAAGACACCCGCGGGTCAACTCCCCCAAATCCAAATCTCGATCTCCCGAATCACTCCACGGACTTGAACAAGACTTTGGGGATATCAGGAACACCTCATGAGGAGTCCATAGCCAAGTTTAATCCCACCAAAACTCGTCCAAAAAGGAGGAATCGAAGAAATCCCGCCGAGAGCACTTCCAACCCAAGAACTCAAGAAACCCCAAAATCGAGCACCTTTACTCACGGATTTGGGAGGGGAATCACAGCCCAAAGAACCACGAAGGGTTCCCACAAATTTCCCCCATCAAATCCCCAAGAGAAAAGCCCCGAAAACAACCCAAAGAAATCACCGAGAGAGGGCTCCGAAAATCACCACCAAGAACAACGGAAAAACACATCCAAACCTTGAGGAACAACGCCGAATCATCTATACATGAAACAAAGGTTCGTACAAGGTCTAGCAAGCCGCCCGATCATCCATCCCTCTCTACAAGATCTCTCCGTGAAGCTCTCTTGCTAGCCCTAAGGAAAACCTAGAGAAAATAGGTGGAAAATAGGAAAACTAATGAGCTAGGGTTCCAAGAGTTGGCTGCCAACCTCTCACCTCTTGGGTTATATAGGCGGCAACCGAATGTCTAAAATGCCCCTCTCTACTAACTAGGGATACAAGCCCCTCAAGGGCGGATTTGGAATTCTTGATGTCTTCACCATCGGACGGATGCCCGGCGACCGCACCCTGCGTAGCCTCGACGCAAGCCATGCGATCCCGACGCGTGTCCTCCGCTTCGAAGATTCCGGACTGCGTCGTTGCACACCGGTCAGACCGGTGCTCCTCACCGGTCAGACCGGTCCCCACCGGTCAGACCGGTCGACCCACCGGTCGGGACCGGTGCGGTGCCGCCGCACCTCCGTCTTCGGTTCTCCGGTCTTGGCTTTGTGGATCAACCAAGGAACCCAGTGGTTTTCTGGTGAACCACCAGAAACCCCGCGAACTCGGTGTAGCCTCCGCCAATCTCCACTCATGACTTGGCTCCCACGTAGTCCCGGCTCGACCTTGGTTTTGAGGCTCAACCAAGAAACCGTCCACGACTTCATCTTGTTGTTCATGCCACCATGCGGCCCGCACTTGACCCCCGCCGGCCACCGGTCCCTCGAACAAAGCCTACTTGTCTTCTCCACACCTGGAGGCCTCACCGGCGACGACCTTTCGCGCTTGTTCTTCACCTGCACCAACACGAGTCAAGCCGCAACCTGCACCTGCAATACTTAGCCAAGAATCAGTCCACACAACGTTGTCAATCACTCATCATACAAGGAAGCGACCATCCACCGGTCCTCGAACCACACATGGTCCTCAATCTCCCCCTTGATGAGTGCATTGACAACACCCACATGAAAGTAATAGGAGAGAAAAGAAAAAGAAAAGAAACGAACAAAAAGAAACTCCAACAAGCGATCGAAAGCCAAACAAAGGCAAAGAGCAAGATCACTTGAAGAAGACAAGTCTCGGACCCCTTAGGCAAGGGCAACGGCTCGACACATCCGAGACAAAGCAAAGCTCAAGCAAAGAGCGCAAACCACCGAATCAAATCTCGAACAACCACAAAAAGCTCCCCCTGCACACATGCAAGCTCCCCCTGAACCAATGCAACTCCCCCTGGACGAATGCATGCAAAACAAATTAAAACGGGGCAGGCAAAGCAATTTCAGCTCACACCGGTCAGACCGGTCATCACCACCGGTCAGACCGGTGCCCAACATATGTACAGGACCAGCACTCACACCGGTCAGACCGGTGCTCATCACCGGTCAGACCGGTGTACAACAGAGCCCAGAAATGGCTCGAAACCACCTGAAAACCTTCTAAACACGCCCGGTAAGCCATTTCAAGCTCAACCTTCTCCCCCTTGTTGGCAATGCATGAATCAAGCCAAAAATGCAAAACTTTCAACCTAGAGCTTCTCAAATATACAAAATTCAACATAGGATGCTACACACGTCCAAATGAGCAAGTTAGATACTCTACGGCTTCGTATCGATCTCAACTACATGATCACCAAGTTTCACAACCATTGGACGAAGCTAAGATGGATTTTGGCAATTTTGCGAAAAACTTGCCTCTCATGAGCAAAGTCCTAAACATGATCAAAGCATATCAAAATGGCAAAGCCACACAAACTTCATGCTAGGACAACCATTCTAATCATAAGATCATCACAAACACCCACAAGCACCTCATGTCATGTCAAAACCACCGAGCCATGTGCCTACTTCTATGTATGAGACTTCTCATTGGTAGGCATCATGCAACGGTTTAGCACCCAAAGCAAATTAAATTCAGCACATATGACATGGGAGCATATTTTCCAAGCATTTTTCATTTCATTTTCAGATTTGTAAATGGTACATGAAATGTCTTTGCGACAAAAAGGAACTTATGCTCCTCCACAAGATAAATCAAGAGGGCTAAACATTCATGATGGCAAATGAGCCTTTGGCCCCATATGATCAATAAACTAGCTATCCAACCACAAATTGAGCATAGCAAGGCCACACAAACATGTCAAGAGCATGTAAAGGCATTTACACATGAGAGAGCATACATGTGACATTTTTCAACAGCATAGCTATCAACCATGGATTATTCATCAAGATCATCAAGAGCTAAGCCAAACTAACCGTAGCATACCAAACAAGCTCACAAAGACATATATCTCATTCCATGGTGAACAATGTATATGAGAGAAGCTTTTCCTAACCAATGCATATGATACAAAATGCATGCAATCTAAGATACAAGGATGCCTATACATCATGATACATATGCCATGCCAAATGCAAGAAATGCACAAAGGAAAGCTATACATGTGCTACAAACCGGCTCCTCGAGGGGAGGCAAAACGGGCTCGACACCACCGGCAAAAGAGAGCTCCCACACACCCAACTCAAGAAATCAAACACACACCAAGTTCCCCCCGCAAACGAGTGAAAGTTGCTTGATCTAGGGGTTTGGTGAAAATATCGGCTAGTTGGTCATGTGTGGGTACATGGATCAACGCTATCTTTCCTTTCTCAACGTTGTCTCTCAGGAAATGATACCTCACTTCTATGTGTTTTGTTTTGGAATGGAGCACTGGGTTCTTTGCAACGCTTATGGCACTGGTGCTATCACATTGAAGTGGGACATGGGTATACTCCTCACCAAAGTCACTCATGGTGTAGGTGATCCAAAGGAGCTGAGAGCAACAACTAGCAGCGGCAACATACTCGGCCTCGGTCGTGGATTGAGCTACACTCGACTGCTTGCGGGAAGACCAAGACACCAAAGAAGAACCCAAAAACTGGCAAGTCCCAGAAGTGGACTTCCTATCCAACCGACACCCGGCAAAATCGCGTACGAAAAACCATGAAGAGCCAAAGAAGAGGACGCGGAGTACCAAAGGCCGAAGTCGGGAGTGTGACGCAAGTACCCGAAAATTCTCTTCACCGCTTGCCGATGCGAAGTCCTCGGAGACGCTTGAAAACGAGCGCACGGACACACCGAGAACTCGTATGTCCCGCCTCGTCGCCGTCAAGTAGAGGAGTGACCCGATCATGCTCCGGTACTCCTTCCGGTCCACGTGTTCACCTTCCTCGTCCGCATCAAGAGCCGTAGTCGTACTCATCGGCGTCGTCATAGCCTTGGAGTCCTCCATCTTGAACTTCCTCACAATGTCCTTGGTGTACTTAGCTCCGGTGCACAAATGTTCCTTCCTTTGATTGCTTGATTTGTAGCCCGAGGAAGAACTCGCAACTCACCCATCATGCTCATCTCGAACTCCCCGCTCATATCATCCGCAAACCTCGCAACAAGAGAGTTAGACGAGCCACCAAAGACAATATCATCCACGTACACCCGCACAATCGGGATATCTCTCGCCCGCCTCGGCAAAAACAAGGTCCGATCGACCTTCCCCATCTCAAAGCCTCTCTCAAACAAGAACCCCCTCAACCTCGCCATACCAAGCTCTAGGCGCCGCTTCAACCCATACAACGCCTTCCTCAACTTGTACACCCGGTGGGGGTACTTCTCACTCTCAAACCCCGGAGGTCGCCTCACATACACTTCTTCCTCCAAAGACACCATTCGGAAAAGCACTCTTTACATCCATTTGGTGCAACTTGAACCCTTTAGCCACGAAAAAGGCTAGAAGGATCCTAATCGCCTCCAAACGGGCTACGGGAGCAAAGGTCTCCTCGTAGTCGATCCCCTCCTTCTGACTGAACCCCTGAGCAACAAGTCTCGACTTGTTCCTCACAACCTCACCCTTCTCTCCCTCTTTGTTTTTCCACACCCACTTTGTACCAATCGGCTTACACCCCGGGGGAGGGTCAACCAACTCCCACACCCGATTCCTCTCAAAGTTCTCCAACTCCTCATGCATCGAGTTAACCCAATTGTGATCGGATAGTGCGTGTCCAATGTCTTTGGGCTCGAAAGAAGCAACAAATGCAGCATGAGCAAAATGGGAATTGTTTCGAACCCTCGACCGTGTAGTGCGTTCATTCATGTCGCCGATGATCCTCGAAGCCTGGGTGATCCACTTGAACTCGCCGGGGAGGTTCTCGCCTCGAAGCTACCTCCCCCTCAACATCGCCTTCTCCTCGTTCTTGATTTGTCGTCGTAGGTGTAGCGAGAGGGTCCATCCATCATCGTAGTCGAAGTAGTGGGTACATGTTCAGCGGGGGCACCGCACCACCATCCTCATTATCACCATGTTCATGCTCCTCCTCCCCGAAAGATCTCCTCGCCAAGCTCATCATCACCGCACACTCAAAGACAAGCTGACTACGTGGCTCTGTCTCGTCGAAGGTTACCTCGCAAGTCTCCACGATTTGGTTAGTTTCAAGATTGAGCACACGATATGCTCTAGAATGAGATGCATAACCAAAGAAAATGCCATCGACAGACCTAGCCTCAAACTTGTCTAACTTCCTGCCTTTCTTCAGAATGAAACACTTGCAACCAAAGACATGGAAGTGACTCACCTTGGGTGTGCGACCATGCATCAACTCATAGCATGTCTTCTTCTTGTGTACTCTGAGGTATATTCTGTTCGACACATAGCACGCGGAGTTCACTGCCTCAGCCCAATACCTCCTCGGAGTCCTATGCTCATCAAGCATCGTCCGAGCCATCTCGCACAGGGTCCTGTTCTTCCTTTCCACTACACCATTCTGGGGAGGCGTATACGGACTCGAAAACTGGTGCTCAAGACCCAAGTCATGACAAAAGGTTTCAAAACGAGAGTTCCCCGAATTCCGAGCCATTATCACTACGGATAGCTCGTATGGCATCTCCGTGCCTCTCGTTCCTCAACCTCAAGACTAGATCTCGAACAAAACCAAACGTCTCCCCCTTCTCCTCGAGAAAGAACACCCACGCATACCGAGAATAGTCGTCCACCACAACAAGGACATACCACTTCCCACCCGCGAGATCGCACACGAGCCGGGCCAACAAGGTCCATATGGAGCAGCTCGCATGGACGCTCGGTCATCACATCGGTGAGAGGCGGGTGAGAAGAGGCCACCATCTTGGCATGCCTACACGGAGCACAAACCAACTCTTTCTCAAGCCTCAACCGTGGCAATCCTCGGACCAAATTGAGTTTACTCAAGCGAGACGAAGGTCAAAGCTCAAGTGACCCAACTTCCTATGCCACTTCCACAACTCACTCGAAGAACCGGCCAAGAAACAACGCTCCACACCCGAAGACCGAGAAAAATCAGCACGAAACACCCGACCCTCGGGAACGACCATACAAACAAGGTCCCCTCGAGAGTCCACAATCCGAGAACCACCCGGCCGAAACAACACCTCAAAGCCCTCATCCAACAACCGGGACAAAGAAAGCAAATTGTACCCCGGCGATTGAACAAGAGCAACACGCCTCGAGTGATCTTGTCACTCACTTTTATCTCACCTTCCGAAAGCACACGCCCACGCCCATTGTCCCCAAAGGTGATGTACCTCTTCGTCACCACCGGACGAGACTTGAGAACCACCCCCCGTCTCCGGTCATATGCCTCGAACAACCGGAGTCAATCAACCAAATGTTCTTCAAGTCTCCCACCCGAAATTCAAAAATAGGCACGTGAGCGAACAAACGACTCGGCAAGCTCAGGGTTAGTACCAAAGGAGGAAAACCGAGTGCCGAGCCATTTGCTCGAAAGTGGGGTTAGCACCAACCAAAGCATCTCTCCTACCAAAACTACCTCCACGAACACCACCACGGTAACCACCCCCGAGGGAACCACCCCTCTCTCGCCCGGAGGAGGACCAAAACCACGCAAGAAAGCCCGTGGAACGTCCTTCCTCTCCAACACACCGCCACGACTCCTCCAATCCCCGTATTGAGCACGAGGTGGAGAACGCCTAGCAACCGACCACCACTGTACCCTTTCCAGCCCAACCACCAGAACCACGACCACCAGAAACAACCCTCGCACCTGTACGCGCTCGAAACCCGAACAGTGTTGTCTGTCCGGGCCTGCACCGGTCGGCCGGTGCCCCACACCCCGTCCGACCGGTGTGGCCCAGGCGGCGCGCCACCTGCGGCCTTCTTTTCTCCCCAAGCCCGAACTGTCCGCACAATCGCCTTGCCCCCGGGCATCCGCATACGAGGCTCAAGTACACCATCGGAAGGGTGGTACTTGTCCTTGTTAGCCCACTCCTTCTCCATTCTCTCCTCTCGCTTCCTCTTGAAGCAAAACTCCTCCTTATGGCCATCTCTCCCACAATAGCCACAATGGAACCTCACAAGCTTAGGCTTTGGCTTGGGATGTGGCTGCTCACTTAGTTTCTCTCCACTCAAACCCTCCACCGGTTTCTCACCACTAGCCTTCTCATTCTCCTTCCCAAAGAACACTTTCCCGGAAGTGCTCACAAACTTGATAGGCTTTTGTAGGTCATTTGTGGGTGTAGGAAACACGGGTGGAGCTGGGGTTGTGTCTAGTCGGTTCCTTAGATGGTTAGGTTTTGGTGGGAAATCATTCTTGTGGTGGGTTTTTGGTGGCTCAGGAATATTTTCTCCACTTCCCTCACCAACCTTGTTTGCCCCAAGCCCCTCACCATCTTGCCTCTTAAAGGCCTCGATCATCATCCTCAACTGAGGCTCGTGACCGGACAACCAACCCATCAACTTCCTCAAATCATCATTCTCATCCTGCAAGCGATCAACATAATGTGCAAGCTCCAGATTTTTCAATGCATGCATTTCACAGGTAGAGCAAGATGTAGGCATGGGTTCCTTCAATTTAGCCTCGAGCGAACTAGTGTAAGCATGCATCTCATCAATTTTAGCATGCAAAACAGGGCAAGAAGTGCAAGCACCTAGCAAAGCAAGTCTAGACTTAAGCTCGCCCACTTCAACCCTAAGCACATCTAGTTCCTCACACTTGGAGGCATGCTTCTCCTTAAACAAAGCAAGATCGGCAAGGAATATGGAGCAATCGGCACAATCATTCTCATCGAAACAACGGGGCTAGCCTTAAGCGAATCAATCTCAAGCTTGCTATCAAGCACCTATGTCTCTAGCTCAGCCACTCTAGTCCTAGCATCCTCGAGTGAAGCCCTAAGCTCTTTCCTCATTTTCTTGGCCTCTCTAAGCATGTCATCACGGTTATCAAGCAAAGAGCCAAGCCTCTCATTCTCCTGGCGCAAGAAGGGAAGCTCATCACGCACCTCGTCGTCGGACTCAGAGTCCGAGTCGCTCTGTGTGCTCTTCTTGCTGCCGGAGCTCAACGCCATGGTGCAGAGGCCGTCTCTCGCGAAGCAGCTCAGCCCGCTCAGGTTCTTGGACGACCTCTTGCTTTTGCGGCGATCTCCCTCGTCGTCGCTGCTGCTCGAGCTCGAGGTGGAGTACGCGGAACTGGAGTCGACGTCGCTCGCTCCCACCATCGCTCGGGCCTTGCCTCGGCCCTCCTTCCTCCTCGATCGTCGCTCGTCCTTGTACTTGTTCTTGTGCTTGCTCTTGTGGTCGTGCCTCGAACGGTACTTGTCGTCGTTCTTCCTCGGCTTGTGCTTGTAGTCGTCCTTGCTCTCGGCCTTCTCGGGCGATCGGCGACGAAGTGTCCCGGCTTGCCGCACCGGAAGCAAGTCCTCGTGTTCCTCCTCATGTTCACGCGGTTCTCGTGCGGCCTCTCGAACCGCCTCGTCAACGCCGCCGGCTCGTCCTCTCCAAGGTCATCAAACTCCTCATCCGGCATAGACATCAAGGAGGAAAACGAGAACATCCTCGGTGGATGGGTTAGAGTTAGTCTTTCCTTTAGAACCACCAACGAGGGCAAGACTATGGGAATCAGTCGGTCCCTCGAGCTTGGCAGTCATGCCCCTATCCACCTCAGCCGACTTGAGCTTCGAGAACAGCTCGTTCACCGTCAGAGTATCATATCGCTCCGACTCGACTATGGCCTCGAACTTTCCGCTCCATATCGTACGATCCAAAGAGTGTAAGAGCTTGACCGCTCTATCATGATCATCGTACGGGAGCACGTCCACATTGGCCCTCATGTTGTTCACCACCACCGTGAACCTCTGAAACAAGGCATCGATGGACTCACCGGGGAGATGAGTGAAGTTCTCGTACTCTCTCCGTAGGTCGCATACAACCGTGCTCGAACCCGGGCATTCCCAACATGAGCCTCCTTCAACACCGCCCAAATCCTACAAGCCAAGTGCTCGGTGTGCACCCGATCGAACTCGGTCGACACAAAGCACGAAACAAGTAGTCGACCGCCTTATTGTTGGCGTCGAAGCCGTCCCTCGATCTCGGAGCGAGGAAATCAACCGGCCGGACATAGCCCTGTGTCCACCGTGACATCCCAAAGGATCCGACCCTTTCCGCGGAGAAAAGCACCCATCCGCTTGCTCCACATCCGGTAGTTCTTGCCATCGAAGTGTGGAGGACCCGAACCCCGTTCCTGGTACGCCATCCTTGGATCTTAGACTGGTTAGAGTCAACAAAGACCCGAACCGGCTCTGATACCACTTGAAGGACCGATACGGCGAACCAGAGAGGGGGGAGTGAATGGGAGCCGATAAAAATTCTTCTCGAAGGAGATGAAAACTCCAACAAGACGAACACGGCTTCCAACACACGTCTCCGACTCACTACCCAAGTTGGCCAAGCTCACGTAGCCACTGGAGTGCCACTGGACCTAGGAACCAACACACACAACCTTCCGACTCGAGAACGCAGCGGAAAAACAAACCCCGAGTCTACAGACCCACACCGGTCGGACCGGTGAGCACCACCGCCGGTCGGACCGGTCCCTGCTGGTGAAACTGAGCAACTTTCACCAAGTGGCTCTACACCGGTCGGACGGTGAGACACACCGGTCGGACCGATGGCGACGAGAAAGCCCCCAAGGCACCAAACGAGCCAACCGACCACCAAACGGACCCAAACTCGAAACGGCGGCACCACGGGACAACAACAAATACACCAAGACGTTCACCCGAGCAAAAACCCACAAGGGCTCGCACCGGTCGGACCGGTCCAAGAGCACGGTCGGACCGGTGTAGCTCCGGCGGCTCGGGATGAACAGCACCCGCGGGTCAACTCCCCCAAATCCAAATCTCGATCTCCCGAATCACTCCACGGACTTGAACAAGACTTTGGGGATATCAGGAACACCTCATGAGGAGTCCATAGCCAAGTTTAATCCCACCAAAACTCGTCCAAAAAGGAGGAATCGAAGAAATCCCGCCGAGAGCACTTCCAACCCAAGAACTCAAGAAACCCCAAAATCGAGCACCTTTACTCACGGATTTGGGAGGGGAATCACAGCCCAAAGAACCACGAAGGGTTCCCACAAATTTCCCCCATCAAATCCCCAAGAGAAAAGCCCCGAAAACAACCCAAAGAAATCACCGAGAGAGGGCTCCGAAAATCACCACCAAGAACAACCGGGAAAAACACATCCAAACCTTGAGGAACAACGCCGAATCATCTATACATGAAACAAAGGTTCGTACAAGGTCTAGCAAGCCGCCCGATCATCCATCCCTCTCTACAAGATCTCTCCGTGAAGCTCTCTTGCTAGCCCTAAGGAAAACCTAGAGAAAATAGGTGGAAAATAGGAAAACTAATGAGCTAGGGTTCCAAGAGTTGGCTGCCAACCTCTCACCTCTTGGGTTATATAGGCGGCAACCGAATGTCTAAAATGCCCCTCTCTACTAACTAGGGATACAAGCCCCTCAAGGGCGGATTTGGAATTCTTGATGTCTTCACCATCGGACGGATGCCGGCGACCGCACCTCGCGTAGCCTCGACGCAAGCCATGCGATCCCGACGCGTGTCCTCCGCTTCGAAGATTCCGGACCGCGTCGTTGCACCCGGTCGACCGGTGCTCCTCACCGGCCGACCGGTCCCCACCGGTCGACCGGTCGGACCCACCGGTCGGGACCGGGCCCGGTGCCGCCGCACCTCCGTCTTCGGTTCTCCGGTCTTGGCTTTGTGGATCAACCAAGGAACCCGGTGGTTTTCCGGTGAACCACCGGAAACCCCGCGAACTCGGTGTAGCCTCCGCCAATCTCCACTCATGACTTGGCTCCCACGTAGTCCCGGCTCGACCTTGGTTTTGAGGCTCAACCAAGAAACCGTCCACGACTTCATCTTGCTTGTTCATGCCACCATGCGGCCCGCACTTGACCCCCGCCGGCCACCGGGTCCCTCGAACAAAGCCTACTTGTCTTCTCCACACCTGGAGGCCTCACCGGCGACGACCTTTCGCGCTTGTTCTTCACCTGCACCAACACGAGTCAAGCCGCAACCTGCACCTGCAATACTTAGCCAAGAATCAGTCCACACAACGTTGTCAATCACTCATCATACAAGGAAGCGACCATCCACCGGTCCTCGAACCACACATGGTCCTCACCTTCCACCTTCCTCGAAGGCAACTTCAACATGGTCATGGACGACCAGTGCCAAATCCACCGCGACACCAAGCACAGCATGAGAGAGTGCGAGCCGCTAAAGCGTGCTCTTGGAGTACCGTCTACCTCCTAGAAGACCAGGAGCAGCAATAATGACGACCAGAGTGGAGGCCAACGCTTCGACAACCGTAACCGTTGACCTGATCGACGAGATTACCGTGACCGCAGGCCCTATCCTCGCAACGATGACAGGGACCGACGTGATTATCGCCGCGACTACCGCCGCGATGACAGACGTGATGACTACTATCGCAATGATCGCAACGACAGGCGTGATGACCACAGGAGTGATCGTCGCGATGACCACCACGACGACTAGCATAACGACCGATGAGATGACCGACGTGATGATCGACGTCGTCAGGAAGACCACAATCACCATGACAACAATTGGAAGGAACGAACTCCACCGCCACCGCCCAAAGGGGGCAACCCCAATGGCACGTTTCGGAAGGCCAATCGCGAGATCAACTTCATCGTCTGAGGTCGCCAAGCGATCAAAAGCAACAAGCAGACCCAATCAAACGCTAGGGAGATCGAGCATGTCAATAATGAGAACCTGCGACCTCTGCGTTGGTCTGAATTCCCAATCACTTTCTCCAAGAAAGATCATTGGGTTTACATCCCCGACCCCGGGACTTACTCGCTGGTCGTTAACCCCATAGTCGATGGGGCCTTCCTGCCTAAGACCCTTATCGATGGGGGCAACAGTTTGAACATCATCTTCGTAGAGACACTACGCAAGATGGAGTTTGACTTCAGCAAGATGACAGCTTGCAATGAGCCCTTCTATGGGGTTGTGCCTGGCAAGGCTGCATACCCCATAGGTTGTGTATGCCTACCGATCACCTTCGGCACAGAGGAGGACTTCCGCACATATTACCCGACGTTTGAGGTCGCGGACTTCAGCTCTTCATACCATGCCATCCTAGGACGACATATGCTTGCCAAGTTCATGGCCTTACCACACCACAACTACCTCATCATGAAGATGCCAACGCCAAACGGAATCCTTTCCATCCTCGGGGATTTCATGGTCTCTTACAATTGCGAAAGCACTACCGTCGAGCTATCCAAAGATTCAGCGATCAAAGCCGCAACAACGGTCATGATCGCCCAGGCAGCCAAGATCGACCAAATCACTCTGCAGGTACGAGAGCAGAAGTGTACAAGCGCAGCTTTGGACCCAAGTCCAGCTGTCAAGAAGGTTTGCCTCGGCCTGCCCGACGCATCCTAGGAAGTTGTCACCGGGGCCGACCTCAACCCCAAATAGGAACTCGCGCTCACCAGTTTCCTCAGGGACAACACTGACAATTTCGCATGGAGTCCATCTGATATGCCTGGTGTCCCCTGGGAACTAGCTGAGCATGCACTTGAAGTTAACAAGACCGCACAACCTATCAAGCAAAAGCTCCGGTGATTTGCAAAGATAGAAAACAAGCAATAGAAGTAGAAGTCTGTAAGCTCTTAGCTGCAGGATTTATCAGAGAATGTAAACAACCGATTTGGCTCGCAAACCCGGTTCTTGTACCGAAGAAAACTGAAGGATTAAGGATGTGTATTGATTACACCGACCTCAACAAACACTACCTGAAGGATCCTTTCCCTCTTCCTCATATCGACCAGGTCGTGGACTCCACAGCTGGTAGCGTCCTTCTCTGCTTCCTTGACTGCTATTCAGGGTATCACCAGATGGCCCTGCATCCCGACGATGAAGACAAAAGGGCATTCATAACGCCCCACGACATCTATTGCTACAAGGTCATGACCTTTGGCCTAAAAAACGCTGGAGCCACATATCAAAAGGCAATTCATAAGTGCCTAGCATCACAGATCGAGAAAACGTCGAGTCCTACGTAGACAATGTGGTTGTCAAAACCACAGAGGAAGACAAGCTCATCGCCGACCTCGCCGAAACCTTCGCCAACTTACGAGAGTTCCACTGGAAGCTCAACACAAAAAAATGTGTCTTCGGTGTACCTTCCGGACTGCTCCTGGGCTTCATGGTCGAGCACCGTGGCATTGAAGCTAACCCCGTGAAGGTCGACGCTATCCACAAGATGGCCAAGCCATCCAACAAGAAGGACGTCATGAAGCTCATGGCGATGATGGCGGCCCTAGGTCGTTTCATCAGCAAACTCGGCGAAAAAGGCTTGCCCTTCTTCAAGCTATTAAAGAAGCCCGACAAGTTTGTGTGGGACGACGAGGCCTAGAAAGCATTCGAGGCTCTCAAAGAGTCCTTGACGACACCACCGATCATGACACCTCCAATCCTAAAGGAAACACTCCCACTCTACATCTCTGCCACCACTAATGTGGTCTGCACAATTCTCATCGCCGAGCGAGAGGAAGAAGGGAAGGCCTATCCTGTTCAACGACTTGTGTATTACGTGAACGAGGTCCTGGCCGACACTAAAACACGTTATACACAACCTCAGAAGTTGCTCTATGCACTCCTAATTACGTCCAGAAAGCTTCTCCATTACTTCCAACCTCACAAGATCGTGGTTCCATCTTCGTTCCCACTAGGAGAAATCATCCGCAACCACGACGCCAATAGTCGCATCGTCAAATGGTCACTCGAACTCGGAGACTTCGAAATCGATTTTTGCCCCAGGAAAGAGATCAAGTCACAGATCCTCGCAGACTTCGTGTCTGAGTGGACAGAGATCCAGATGCCCCCTCCTAAGGAGCGATTTGAACACTGCATAATGTACTTCGATGGCGCCCTCAACCTCGAAGGAGCGGGCGTGGACGTGTTACTTATCTCTCCCCAGAGAGGGGAGCTCAAGTACGTCTTGCAAATCCACTACAAGGCCTCCAACAACGGTGCAGAATATGAAGCCCGGATTCACGGGCTCCGAATAGCAGTGTCCCTTGGCATCAAGCGGCTACTGGCTTTTGGTGATTCCAAGGTCGTCATTGAGCAAGTCAATAAGGAGTGGGACTGCATCAAAGATACAATGGATTCTTACTGTGCTGAGATTCGCAAACTCGATGGCCACTTTGAGGGGATCAAATTCCAGCACGTCCCACAAAACAACAATGTTGTCGCTGGTGTGCTTTCCAAACTAGGCTCTCTACGAGCTCTAGTTCCAGCAGGCGTGTTCATCCATGACCTACGCAAGCCTTCAATCAAGCTTCTGGAACCAAACAACCCAGAACCACCCGCAAACGATCAAAACTCAGCACTTCCCCGTGATGTGCTGATGTCTGAAAAAGAAAATGACTGGCACAAGCCCTTCCTAGACTTTATACTCGACCAGCTCATCCCCGACGACAAAACAGAGCGAGAACGTATCACGCGACGAAGTGCTAACTACATCGTGATTGGTTCCGACCTATACAGAAAAGCTGCCTGCATTGGCATCTTGATGAAATGTATCCTACGATCAGAAGGTCTCCAGCTCTTAGCCGAGATCCACAGCGGCGAGTGTGGCTGCCACGCTGCGTCTAATAATTTGGTCGGTAAAGCATACTGATCTGGATTTTACTAGCCCACGGCCATAACCGATGCTAAAGATATCGTAAAAAGGTGCAAAGGATGCGAATTCTTTGCCAAACAGCAGCACTTGCCAGCTCAAACCCTGTGCACTATCCCTTTGTCGTGGCCTTTCGCTATGTGGGGTCTCGATGTTGTGGGACCGTTTCGTACCTCCCCTGGCGGATACAAACATATACTAGTGTCTGTCGACAAATTCACCAAGTGGATCGAAGTCCGACTCGCTGTGAAAGTAACATTGGAAGAAGCAGTCAAATTCATCGGAGACATCAAGCATCGTTTTGGTGTGCACAATAGGATCATAACTGACATGGGTGCAGCCTTTACTGGCTCGGTCTTCTGGGACTTTTGCCAGGACAATACTATCGACGTCTACTTCTCCTCTGTCGCCCACCCCCGGTGCAACGGCCAGGTCGAACGAGCCAACGACATGGTGCTCCAAGCTCTTAAGGACCGTATCTACGACGACGCCTCCAACTATGCCACCCGCTGGTTAGCTGAGCTAACACACGTGATTTGGGGTCTCATGACTCAAGTCAGCTCTGCTATAGGCTTCTCGCCCTTCATTCTGGTCTACGGATCAGAAGCTGTATTACCTACCGATGTCGCCTTCGGAGCTCCACGCATCCAGTTCTACGAGGAAGGAGAGGCCGAGCACGCATCGACCTCGACAGCCTCGAAGAACAAAGGCTCACAGCCGTCATGAGACAAGCTCGTCACGACCAACAGCTCCAACGCTATCATGATCGCAACATTAATGAAACTTCCTTCAACATTGGCCACCTTATCCTTAGGCGCATCCTGAAGACTGACGGCATGCACAAGCTCTCTGCCCCTTGGGAGGGACCCTTTATCGTCATCGAGGTCATTAGCCCGTCTACATATTGCCTCTAGTGGGGCGATGGACAAGGAGTACCCAATCCTTGGAACGTGGAGCATCTACGATGATTCTATCCGTAGAATAGTTTTAAATTTAAGCTATGTATTTCCTTTTCTTGTACCTTTTTCAGATTAAAAAAATAAATATTTCAAAGCAGTCATCTGTTATGAGTCAAGCACTACCTTTTCCTACCTCATACAATAAACCCTCCCCCTCGACATGCTCGGGTGCTTGGCTAAAGCCAATATATGGGTTGAAAAACCTAGGAGTCCTAAGTCCTATTCGTTCCTCCCCCTCGACATGCTCGGGGGCTTGGCTCAAAGACCACCGAGGGGTCATCCGACCTGAGGATACCATCCCTAATGAGTATGAATCCTCCTGCCACTACGAGCATGCTTGATTGAAAAGGTCGCCAGACCTGAGCCCTAGGCTCGTCCCTCGCGCGCCAACCTCGCGTAAGCCTCCACGCCGAGCTGTAGAGGTCGGTAAGCCAGCCTCTCCGTGAGTAGTGGTTAGTGAGTCAAGAACACAAGACGTCGTCATCTACTAAGATTAACCAAGCTCGTGCAAGCAAAAGGCAAGTACTTCATTAAGGTCTTTCAAAGATACTTTCAGAAATATTGTTTACATAATTATGAGAGGAGGAGGAGGGTACAACTCCTAGACCAAGACTATGGTTCACCATCATCGCCTTCATAGTCGATGTTCTCCATCACCTCATTGGCGGCGTCTTCAACCTCGAGCTCCAAGGCCTTGAGGTCCTTCGTGGTGTCAGAGCCACCCACGATCTTGGCCATGTCGATGTCAGGACAATGAGACTTAACCCTCACCAACACATCAGTCGCAGCCGCCAAGCCCACCCCCCTCAGCAAGGTCAAGAGCCGATTTGGGGTGTCTATCAGGCGATCAACAATGGACTGCTGCTCCTCCCCCTCTGATGGAACGGCCATGCAAGACATTGCATAGATGACAGCGCCATGGAGGTCGTTTAGCTCCACCTTATACCCTACAATGGTGATTTGGTCACTCTGCAATGACTTCAAAACAACTTCGTATTCGGCTTCAAGGCCCGGATGAGCTCCTGTCTCATAAGCCAGCTTTTGAGATACGGCGTACTCACTGTCAGTGGCTTCTTTCATCGCCCATTTGAGCTCTTGGCCCCTAGCCTTGGCCTCCCAGAGTGATATCTTCGAATCCCGAGCCTTGCCTTTGGAGGCCGCGAGAGCGTTCTTCAGCTCCTATTCACAGTTACGGAACTCTGTAAGATGCAACAGTTAGCATATTGCCAAACGACCTTCACCTCAACAAAGATCACTAACAGGAAGAATCGATCTACCGGTGGACATAGTATTGAATTGCGCAACGGCCTCTATGGCCTTGCACTTCTCCTCGGTGGGCTCGTTCTCGAGCCTCTTCTCCTCCACCACTGCCGCTTCACGGACCTCTTTGAGCTCTCACTCAATGTCGAGGATCTGCTGTTCCTTCTCGGTCGCATCCTTCAGCAGGCCGGACAGACCTTTGGCACGTTCCACCAGGGACTGTGAGAAAACAACAAGGTCATCAGCAGCAACCGTGCATCTATATGAAGAAATAAGTCGCAAGACAACTCACTGTCAACACATTGTCAATGGTAACAATGATGGTCCGCAAGGCCTGCGTGTCCTCGTTGTCTTCATACCAGTCCTCCTGTCAAGGGTGTGATTCCAGTTAATTGATTGTCGTGCCAGCCTTGGGCTCGAAGATGAGGATGGAGGTACCTACGTGCCAGATGTTCCTAGACCTCTTGGTGCTAGGTCAATTAGAGGCTGGCCCCTAAGCAGGTCCTTAGCCATTCTAGGCACTACACTGGTGGGGTCGACGTCAATAATTGTTGGGGAAGTCATTGCGTCGGCATCCCCAACAGAAGCTGCGCCCACCGCTTCAACAACACGTGGTGGGCTCTGCACCTTTGAATCCGCCACTGGCAGTGAAGTCGCCATTCTCTCAACCGTTCCTCACGGCGGAGTGGCAGTAAGCGCGTCATCAGCAAGCGCCTCCCCCACGACCTGCGGTTCAGGCGATCTCGTGCGGGAGGGGGAAGACGGGATATTATGACCCATGTGTGGCTCCACCATGGGCCTGCGAGACAAACACATCGTCAAGATAAACATTGGCGAGATAACCAGAGGAATGAGCTCTCGAGAATTTACCTCACAACGGCAGGGATCTGAGCCTTCGGCTTAAAGACCCGAGGACGAATCATCGTGGTCATCCTCACCTGCGCCGCGACAACTGCACGCTGCGCATCCAAACCACGTCGAAGGGCATCCTCTGACGTCTTCTCTACTAGTTCCCGCTGCCTCTTGGCAGTAGGATTCTCCGACCTGCTTGACTGTCGATCTTTAGTGACGGCCAACTCCTCGATCGCTTCGTCTTTCACCTTCTCCTCCTCGTCGTCCTCTTTCGACTTGACCTCCCGCAAGCGAGGTATCGGAATCGCTGGAGTAACCATCACCGGAGGGCAAGCAGCCCTTCTCTTCCTCCTCCTCTTCTTCTTCTGCTCTGCAGCCTTCACCGCAGAGACGGCAGCAGCGACAGCTGAAGCCAACTTCTTGCCCATTGTCGACTTGGTTCTACGCCTTGACTTCGCAGCGCCACCAGTATCTGGACCTGTCCCGGCATCATCATCTCCGGCCTCGTCATCGGTATCTTCGTCGGCCTCCACCGACGAGTCAGACTCGTTAAACTCTAGCAGACGACCTGCTGGAGGCTTGTACTTATCCGACCTAAGCTTCCTCCAGTGCTGCTCGCCTTTAGGAAGAGGCGCTGGGCACCACATCAGAAGCTCACGCTCCTGCACACAGACAATCAAGACATTCACACGACCTAAAAAAACCTAGGTGCAAGAAAAATGACCAAATGGTAGATCTCAAGATCTTACCGGGTTAGCCGGCCTCTTCAACGAGTGTGCCTTAGGGCACTTCTTCACCTTCACTTTCCCAGAGCACATATGGGATACTCTAGCCGCCATCTCCTCTTTAGAGACCTTGCAGTTGACTTCACGTGTGGGGTCCGACTGCCCCCACTACTTGTATGCTAGGTGAACCAGATCCTTGATCGGTTGGATCATCCACCAGCAAAACGACCTCGCCACAACGGCCCTGTTACCCCTTGCTTATTCATGTCGCTTACAAGCTCCAGGACCACCTCGAGCTCCTTGACATCCCGGGACGACAATCCTAAATCCCATTCATTTATTTTTACTGGCCTATGGCCAGTACGACGTGGCAACCCAGGAAGCTGATCTGCAATATAAAACGACTCTGACCTCCACCCAGTAGTGTTGTCGGGGAGGTCAGTGTCTATCCACTCTGCCTTGAGGCCCGACCTCAAATGAAACATTACAGCCCCCACTGGCCCCGACTCTTGCCAGTGCTCTTCACACAGAAGAAATATCTCCACAACAAGAAGTGAGGCAATATCACTAGATACACCTCAGAGAAGTGAATAAATGTCGACACTACGGTAATGGAGTTGGGAACAAGATGTACCAGCTCCAATCCGTAGTAGTACAGGAAGCCGCGGAAGAAGTCCACCGCGGGGAGGTTGAAGCCGTGCTCGAAGATGGAAGCAAAGATGACCTGCTCCTTGACATCTTCGCTCAGGAACTCTTCCCAAGTAGTAGCTCTCCACTCCACCTCCTCCTTGGGTCGGAGCAGTCCATCCTTCACCAAGGCCCGGATCTTTGCCTCGGTCATCGTCGACTAGACACACGCCGTCTGCGGGTCCGGCATGGAAGTCGCCTCCGCCGCCATTTCACCACTAGGGTTCGCGATGGATCTAATATTGCACAGGGTCATGACGCGCATGCGCAAGAGGAGCGCGGCGCAGAGCGGTGGTGCTAGTACGCAGCTGGCCGGACTTGGAGGAGGGACACGCACGCACTTGTGAGCAAGATCTTTGCGGCCACGAGAAAGCAAGGGAAGAGGAAGCAACAATAGTGAAAGCGAAAGGGATGTGAGGAAGAAGAAAGAGGAATGGGATCAACCCTGCCTCAGGCCACCCTATTTATAGGGGGTCCACCAAATATGCCCGTTACGGTTCCTTCCCCAATACAATGCACCTCAACGGCTCTATTCCGATAAGTTCGCGAGAAAATCTCAGCGGATTTGTCGCTGATTGGTTATAGCTACGACCTAAAGCCGGAGTTTAGGTCGTCAGCAAAACAATAAAACAACATCAGGTCGTCCTGATGGGAAACACATTTTGCAAGCCACCACGTCACATTAACTTAGGTCTTTGACAAATCATTTTGCCAAATCGACCAAGTACAAGACAGAGGAGAGTGAACATTACATGGACCACCCGAAGGTACACAGGTCGCCTGCGACCTTATTGGATCCAGAATCCAAAGGTACACAAGTTGCCTGTGACCTCATTGGATCCAGAACCCGATGCACAAGGCAAAAATACTAAGAGTCCCGGGCCACCTAGAGCAAATCTTGCGACCTACTTTACCGAAGTAAAGTACGTCGCGAGACTTCTCCAAGCACCAGGACCTTGATGGCGGCCTTACGGGAGGCAGCTGCAGGATGACACGCAACCTAAGGCATGCTCGGCTCCAACTATTGGAATAGAGACACGAGCTTGCTCTTCGGCGTTGAAATCCAAGCCCTAGTGAGCTCCCGGTGCTCACTAGAGACGTCCTGCTATTGCCCCAGCTCGGGAAGCATCACCTCCAAACTCTACCTCGTACCTCGCAGTGGTAGGGCTCAGAGGATGGAGATGTTACCTAAACTTCGCGAGAATTCTCCTAGCTCCAAGCTTCCACAAGTGCAAGACTTTACAATCTGGTAAACGAACACATGCCCATGGCATGATAGGAATGCTATACTGCGGCTTCATTGCTCAACTATGCTCGGCGAGTGTTCCCTTCAGCCTCAAAGGTGCTATTTATAGCTAAACGCCGCACCCCGGGCAGCTGGCGAGGTAATGGCACTGTGACTACATGATACTGGAACCTGTAGCCTGTGTCCGACTAAAGGCGACGATATTACTTTCTCTGACTCGTGACGTCCTTGTCGCTAGCGCATCAATGATGCCTGAGCCCGACCGCAGAGGTCACATGGCTACAGTAACTCCTCGATCAGTGGGCAGTTTGTCGTTTTCTTGCTGGCAAGGGAATCTTCAACCACTGTTGACCTGTGACCCTGTAGTCTACGCTACATGACAAAAATCTGACCCCGCGTCAGATGGCTCCAAGCCTAATATTAGCCCCCTTCACAACATTGACTCTACGACCTTCATCTATGACCTGATGTCTATTATCTGCACCCGCTAGGCTCTGCATCCTGGTGCACCCACTATGGCTCTGCATGTAAATGGACCAATTCTAGTCAACCTATATTTCTGTTTCCCGAGCAGAATGGTCGTAGGTTCGATTGAAGACCTTCTGGAGTAGGCGTGCTTTGCTGCTCTGCCAGATCCATCTGGCCACCTAAAGAATAGAAGTACCATGAAGATGAGAAACTCACTTCTACGATTTCGTCGGGCCCCCATGGTCGGTGCGCCTATTGCTAAGGTTGTCAATACCTTAGTGCCATGGCTCCGCTAGATGGCTGGCAACTATGTTAGTTGTCTGGACACCAAAACAACCTCCTCGAGGTCGGCGTGCCTTGACACCTAGGTCTTGCAATACCTCGGTATGTCTACGGCTCTGCCAATCTAGTTGGACGCCCTAGATGCGTGACCATTCGAGGTCGGTGTGCTCTTGTAGCCTTGCCAGCCTATTCTGGACACCCAGGATTTTACAACAGAAATGAAGGCCTCCCTGTGGGGTGCCCGCTTGATGGCCCTACCAAGTACTTCCGGGTGCTTGGGCGCTATAGAATTGCGACCTTCCCTAGGTCGGCATGCCTCAAGTGGCTCTGCCAGACTCCTTGCAGCCATGCATGATATCTGGGTGTCTCTGCACTCCAGACGTTCAAGATCAACATTATTTTGCCAGCTTCCTCGTTGATCGTTTCGACCACTATAGAAGACCACTTCATACATCGCGTCTTTCTAGATCTTGCTAGGTATCCTCCGATACTGGGCATAGTTGATTTGAGGCCTCTTCGAGGTTGGCACACCTACAAAACCTCCTTGAGGTCGGCCCTTCTAGACTCCTTGCAGCCAAGATTGGAGATCTGGGTGTCTCTACACTTCGTTCGATCAAGACCGTGCCTTAGTTTTTCTTCCCTTTTTGAGCATCAAACCAGCCATGCTTGAAGGACCGATTAGGCGACCAGAGAGGGGGGGAGTGAATGGGAGCCGATAAAAATTCTTCTCGAAGGAGATTGAAACTCCAACAAGATGAACTCGCTCGGTCGGAACCCCAAAATCACACACTCCGCACTTCTACCTTCTGTTTGCCAAAACCACGTAGCCATTGGAGTGCTATTGGTCCTAGGAACAAACACTACCAGCAAACTCAACTCCTACGCACCCACAACAGCGGAAACAACTCGGGAGCCGGCTGTCCAAAGGGGGGCGGTTAGGACGGGTATGGGGGGCGGTTAGACCGCCTCCACCAGGAAACCAAGAAATCCTCCGAAACACCTCTTGAGGAACCATGCACCACGGTTTCACCAACAGAGATCTTTGGTCAAGGCCGTGCTAGCTACCAAAAAATCTTGGCGAAAACCAAAACTTCACCCAGGGGCCTAGGGGTAGTTAGACCGGCTACCAGGGGCGGTCTAACCTCCTGTACCCAACAAAGAACTCCAAGCAAGAACTCCTAGCAAATGACACGAAAACGACCCGAAATTTCACCCAAACGCTCCTCTAATCAAGAGAACAAACTCACAGAGGAAAATCCGGCGAAACCAAAACTTCGACCTGGAAGGCCCAGGGCGGTTAGACCGCCCCCTCAAGGCGATTAGACCGCCCATTCCAGAAAACCTACCCGCGGGTCAAACCTCAACTTCCCATCGCACGATCTCCCGAATCGCTCCACGGATTGCAGCAAAACTTCGGAAATAGCTGGATTACCTCCTAGGCAACCTCTAACTCAACGGAATCAACCCGAATCGCTCACAATCAAGAGGAATCGAAGAAATTGCCTCTTTAGGTCAAGAACTCGCCCAACTCGAAAAACCACCAAATTGAGTTCCTTAACTCACGGATCTGGGAGGGGAATCATAGCCTAAAGAACCACAGAGGGTTCCCACAAATTTCCCCCATCAAATCCCCAAGAGCAAGGTCCCGAAAACACTCCAAGAAAACCACCAAGAGAGGGCTCGGAAAATCACCACCAAGAACAACCGGGAACAACACAACAAGGCCTTGAGGAACCACGCTGAATCATCTATACATACCAAGAAGGTTCATACAAGGTCTAGCTTGCCGCCCGATCATCCAACCCTCTCATAAGATCTCACCATGAAGCTCTCAAGCTAGTCCTATCGAAATCCTAGGAAAATAGGAAGGGAAAATAGGAAACCAAATGAATTAGGGTTCCAAGAGTTGGCTGCCATCCATCCCCTCAAAGAGTATATATGGAGGCACCCAAAAGACTAAACTACCCTTACTTAATAACTAGGGATACAAGTCCCTCAAGGACGAATTTGGAAGTTTTCGGATTTTCTTCATCGGACGGATGCCCGGCGACCGCAACCTGCTTAGCCTCGACACAAGCCTTGCGATCCCGACGTGTGTCCTCCTCTTCGAAGCATCTCGGCGCTAGCGACCAGGGCGGTCAGACCGCCCTCCCTGGGCAGTTAGACCAGCCCGGCAATCTGACTGGCCCAGGCGGTCTGACCGCACCTCCTGGGTGGTTGAACCGGCCTGGGTGGCCGCACCTCCTCGTCGAGTCCTCGGCCTCGGTTTTGTGGCTCAACCGAGTAACCCAGTGGTTTTCTGGTGAACCATTGCAAACCCCGCGAACTCGGTGTAGCCTCCGCCAATCTACACGCATGACTTGGCTCCCACATAGTCCCAGCTCGACCTTGATTTTGAGGCTCTACAAAGAAACTGTCCACGACTTCATCTTGTTGTTCATGCCACCATGCGGCCCGCACTTGACCCCGCTGGCCACCGGGTCCCTCGAACGAAGCCTACTTGTCTTCTCCACACCTGGAGGCCTCACCAGCGACGACCTTTCGCGCTTGTTCTTTGCCTACACCAACACGAGTCAAGCCTCAACCTGCACCTGCAATACTTAGCCAAGAATCAGTCCACACAACATTGTCAATCACTCATCACACAAGGAAGTGACCATCCACCGGTCCTCGAACCACAAATGGTCCTCAATGCGGCCTGCTTCAATGCTCGAGCACTACTCTACGAGTGTGTCTTCAACGCCCTCTTGTTTTCCTTGTCGTACCGACCTGATTGGGAAACCTATTTTCTCATCACGTTGTTACTCGACCTACTTTTTCTTCCTTTTCTTGTCTGGATCATCATACCGGCCATCCTACCCACCACGATGCTCAGATACTACTATATGAGTGCATCTTTGATTCCCTCTGAATTGTTTCATCGCCGTTTCAATCTATTGGAAGTCTGCTTCCTATAGGTCGTCACTCGAATTCTCTTCGTTCGACAAGACTATAAACAGGTCGGCTGCTATGCTGATTTATTCCTCTTTCTTTTTTGACCAATGTGCATGCTATTCGACCTGTCGATAGCTCTACGACTTCGTCATGACCTTTCTAAGGTCGTTGCGCCTACACCTCACTCGGGGGCTTGTGAGACATGGGTACCCCTGGGTCCCCACCGAGCAGACACACGGCCGTCCCTGACAAGTAGGTCCGGCCTACCAGAAGACCCGCCGACCTGTCACTGGGCCCAACCGACCTAGTTTGTGGCCCACACGACCTCTTGAAGAACTTCTAGAAGATTCCCAGACGACCTCCTCAAGACTTGGGTATAAGACAAGACCTCAGTGGACTTCGCCTAAAGAAGATCGACGGGATATGGCAAGATGCATGATGTAGACTTAGGTCTCATGGTTGTAACTGACCAGGAGTCTGGGAACCGACCTCATCCGCTGCCAATATAAGGTGGGCAATGCGACCCTTGTAACATACGCAATCCCCAAGCAATCTACACCAACAACTGGACGTAGGGTTTTACTCTCTGGATGCCCGAACCAGTATAAACTCTTTGTGTTCTCTGTGTTCCGCGTACTCAAGTGCGACCTTCGAGTTCTTATCCTTAGACTTCACCCCGCCGAACAACTAAACCACAGGGATTAACACCCCCGTGGGCTATCCAGATCTCACCATCTGACATTCACTCATCTCCTCGTAGCAGTCGACAAGTTCTCCATGTGGATCAAGGCTCAACCCATCATTAACGTAGGCTTAGAGGAGGCGGTATCCTTCTTCATTGACATCATTTACCACTTCGGCATACCCAACACGATCATCACCGACAACGACACCTAGTTCACAGGCAAGATATTCCTCAACTTCTGCGACGACAGCAACATTCGTGTGGACTGGCCGGCCGTTGCCCACCCAAAGACGAACAAACAAGTCAAGAGGGCGAAGGGCATGATCCTACAAGGCTTGAAGCAACGGATCTTCAAGTGACTCGAGAAGGTCTGAGCGAGATGGGTGGACGAGCTACCGTCCGTGCTGTGGAGCCTGCGTACCATGCTGCATCGAGCCAAAGGCTTCACACCCTTCTTCATGGTGCACAGCTCGGAAGCAGTCCTACCCACGAACATCGACTACGACAGTCCACGAGTACGAGCCTGCACCGAGGAAGGCAACCAAGTCGCGTTCGAGGATGCGATTGACCAACTCGACGAGGCGCGGGATGTGGTGTTCCTTCACTACGCCAAGTAGCAGTAGGACCTGCGATGCTACCACGAGCGCAACGTGCGTCCTCACGAGTTCCACGTCAGAGACCTGGTCCTCCGACGAGTTCAAGGCAGCAAGGACATGCACAAGTTATCTCCACCTTGCGAGGGGCCGTTCATCATCCACGAAGTGCTTCGACATGGGACTTACAAGCTCGAATACGAGGATGGGAGGGTCGTCTCCAATGCATCAAACATTGAGCACTTGCGCTCGTTTTATCCTTGAGTAACTGTACGAACCTCGTACATCAATAAATAGATGTTGCATGCCTTGTTCTCATTTCTTTGAGTTCGGAAACTTATCGTGGACTATGTTTACGAGTTTGCGACAGCTTTGAGGCTGAGCAGCGAGTGTTCTTGCACTGATGCAAAGACACTCCCTGCTCGGGGGCTACCCAGGGCACGATGCGCTCCCTTCGATTTTACGATTTTTTTAAAAAAATCCTAACAATTGTGTTGAGACAGATCGCACGAGCGAAAGGTTTTTTGGACGGAAACTCGACCTTGTGAGAAGTAAGGGTGATGGCCTGCGTGGGGTGAGGTGCTGCTGCTCATTCAAAGTTCCTAGTACCTACACTGCCGCGGCTACGGTGTGAAGACTTGCGAGCACAGCCCGAGCCCTCAGGTCTTTTTACGACCTCTTTTCAAAAGCATTCAGGTGACCTCCTGGGCTTTGGTCCAAAAGTGATTTCAAAAACAAAACCACGCCAAGTTACCTCTCGAACCTCTCAAGTTCTCAGGGGCTGCGAACGAGTGGTTACCCTTAGTGGTTTGAGAAGGCTGAGCTATCCGACTCCTACGCTTCCGTGGCTCCAGAGTAAGGCTTGGTCGCCTCGATTCTCTAAGGTCGACTACATGTTGCGGTAGTCGTCCTCGAGCGCTCGGAAGCCATTGAGATGTAATGCAATTTGAATAAAGTTCTCTGCTACATGATTCGTAGCGTTATGACTTGTTCTTATCACTACATGGAATAAAAGTGATACAATTAACATGAGGGCTCAGGGGCTCCCGAGTCCTCTAGTGCGTCTTGTGGCAGCAGCTCCAGATCTTTCAAGGAGGCATCGGCCATGTCGCGGGAGAAGGAGGCACAGTCTTCCTCAAGCTTGTCGCACTATGCATCGGAGATGCCGGGGGCCCAGCCGCCGCTCAGCGCCATGTGGTCCAGCCCCTTGTAGTGCGACTCAAACATGGCAAGTACTCGGAGCACTGCACGCCGAGCCATCGCCAGCTCAAGCTCCCGGACCAAGTGACACCCTGAGCTCGGCCATGACTATGCTAATGGCCCTTCCAAGCTTGGCCAAGTCCTCATGTTCCTCTGTCGGGCCACCTCCGACTCGCGCTGGGCGTTCCGGGCTTGGTTCAGTGCAACCGCGTCCTGCTCCTGAGCCATCTGCAACTACTCCAGCTCGGCTCTGGTTTCTGGAAGATGAACAGGACAACAAGTTATGGCGGTTCCACAAGAAAGAGGGAGACAGAACCAAGATCAATGTAACATACCAGAAATTTGAAAAATTTACCATGTGTGAATTTTTGCAAAAATTTAAAACATTTTGTTTGAACCGATTTGCTAGCCACTGAAGGACCTATACGGCGAACCAGAGAGGGGGACTGAATGGGAGCCGATAAAAATTCTTCTCAAAGGAGATGGAGACTCCTACAAGACAAACACGGCTTCCAACACACTTCTCTGACTCACTACCCAAGTTGGCCAAGCCCACGTAGACACTGAAGTGCTACTGGACCTAGAAACCAACAAACAACCTTCCGAGCCAAAACACACCAACACGCATAGCGGAAACTTGCATGGCTTGCTGCCTGTGCTGCACCGATCAGACCGATGGCCTGCGCCGGTCAGACCGGTGACACCAGTCAGACCGGTGGACAGCGTCGGTCAGGCTGGTGGCTACAGCAGCCGCACAACAAACGTTCCAGAGAGCCTCAGTGACTTCTCTTGGCCTTGGAACAAAAACACCCCCAAAACACTACCTGCACGGAAGGAAAAACCTACAAAAAACATAACAAACCAACTCCAAACAAACCAAGAACTGACCAGCAACACCAAGAGCCAAAGACACACGAGACAAGCAGTTCACCTGAGGAAAATGCCACAAGTGACATACACCAGTCAGACCGGTCAAGAGCGCCAGTCAGACCGGTGTAGTCTGGGCAGCTCGGGATGAACAACACCCACACGTCAACTCCCCCAAATCCAAACTTCGATCTCCCGAATCGCTCCACAGAATTGCAGAATTGAACAAGACTTTGGGGATAATAGGAACACCTCATGAGGAGTCCATAGCCATGATTTTGTCCACCAAAACTTGCCAAATCAAGAGGAATGGAAGAAATGCCGCCAAGAACTCCTCTAACCCTGGAACACCGAAAACCCCAAAATGGAGCCCCTTAACTCATGGATTTGGGAGGGGAATCAAAGGCAAAAGAACCATGAAGGGTTCACACGAATTCCCCCCATCAAATCCCCAAGAGCAAGGTCCCGAAAACACACCGAGAAAACCACCAAGAGAGAGCTCCGAGAATCACCACCAAGAACAACCGGGAACAACACAATAAATCCTTGAGGAACCACGCCGAATCATATATACATACCAATGAGGTTCATACAAGGTCTAGCTTGCCGCCTGATCATCCAACCCTCTCACGCTATATTGCTGACCATGAAGCTCTCAAGCTAGTCCTATGGAAATCCTAAGAAAATAGGAAGAGAAAATAGCAAAGCAAATGAACTAGGGTTCCAAGAGATGGCTGCCATCCTCTCACCTCATGGGTTATATGGAGGCAACCGAAAGTCTAAAATACCCTTACTTAATAACTAGGGATACAAGCCCCTCAAGGGCGGTTTTGGAAGTCTTTAGATTTTCTCCAACGGACGGATGCCCGGTGACCACACCCTGCTTAGCCTTGACGCAAGCCATACGATCCTGACGCGTGTCCTCCGCTTCGAAGATTCCGGACTGCGTCGTCGCACACCGATCAAACCGGTGCTCCTCACCGGTCAGATCGGTACCCACCGGTCAGACTGGTTTGGAGCTGCTATAGCACCGTCTTCGGTTCTTCGGTCTTGTCTTTGTGGATCAACCAAGGAACCCAGTGGTTTTCTGGTGAACCACCGGAAACCCCGCGAACTCGGTGTAGCCACCACCAATCGCCACTCGTGATTCGGATCCCACGTAGTCCCGGCTCGACCTTGGTTTTGAGGCTCTACCAAGAAACCGTCCTTGACTTCATCTTGCTGTTCTTCACCTGGAGGCCTCACCGACGACGACCTTTCACGCTTATTCTTCACCTGCACCAACACCAGTTAATTTCGCAACCTGCACCTGCAATACTTAGCCAAGAATCAGTCCACACAACATTGTCAATCACTCATCACACAAGGAAGCGACCATCCACTGGTCGTCGAACCACACATGGTCCTCAATCTCCCCCTTGATGAGTGCATTGACAACACCCACATAAAGTAACAAGAGAGAAAAGAAAAAGAAAAGAAACAAACAAAAAGAAACTCCAACAAGCGATCGATAGCCAAAGCAAGGCAAAGAGCAAGATCACTTGAAGAAGGCAAGTCTCGGACCCCTTAGGCAAGGGCAACGGCTCGACACATCCGAGACAAAACTATGCTCAAGCAAAGAGCGCAAACCACCAAACCAAAGCTCAAAACCACAAAGAGCTGCCCCTGCACACATGCAAGCTCCCTCTGAACCAATGCAACTCCCCCTGGACGAATGCATGCAAAACACCACTTGAAACAGGGCAGCTGCAACAACTCAGCTCTCACTGGTCAGACCGGTTGCCACCACCGGTCAGACTGGTGCTCAACATGTGCACAGGACCAGCACTCTGACCGGTCAAACCGGTGGCCTCGACCGGTCAGACCGGTGCACACCAGAGCCCAGAAATGGCTCGAAGCCACCTGAAAACCTTCTAAATGCATCCAGCAAGCCATTTCAAGTCAAACTTCTCCCCCTTGTTGACAATGCATGAATCAAGCCAAAAATGAGAAAATGCAACCTAAAGCTTCTCAAATAGTAAAAATTCAACATAGGATGCTACCCATGTCCAAATGAGCAAGTTAGATACTCTATAGCTTCGTATCGATCTCAACTACCTAATCACCAAGTTTCACAACCATTGGACAAAGCTAAGATGGATTTGGACAATTTTGTGAAAAAATCACCTCTCATGAGCAAAGTCCTAAACATGATCAAAACATGTCAAAATGGCAAAGCCACACAAACTTCATTCTAGGACAACCATTCTAATCATAAGACCATCACAAACACCAACAAGCACCTCATGTCATGTCAAAGCCACCGAGCCATGTGCCTACTTCTATATATGAGACTCATTGGTAGGCATCATGCAATGGATTAGCACCCAAAGCAAATTAAATTTAGCACATATGATATGGGATCACATTTTCCAAGCATTTTACATTTCATTTTCAGATTCAAATTTAGTACATGAAATGTCTTTGCGATAAAATGGAACTTATGCCCCTCCACAAGATAAGGCAAGAGGGCCAAACATTCATGATGGCAAATGAGCCTTTGGCCCCATATGATCAATAAACTAGCTATCCAACCACAAATTAAGCATAACCAAGCCACTAAAACATGTCAAGATCATATAAAGGCATTTACACATGAGAGAGCATATATGAGACATTTTTCAAAAAACATGGCCATCACCATGGATATAAATCAAGATCATCAAGAGCTAAGCCAAACTAACCATAGCTTACCAAACTAGCTCACAAGATCATATATAGCACAACATGGTGAACAATGTATATGAGAGAAGCTTTTCCTAACCAATGCATATGATACAAAATGTAAGCAATCTAAGATACAAGGATGCCTATACATAATGTTACATATGCCATGCCAAATGCAAGAAATGCACAAAGGAAAGCTATACATATGCTACAAAGGAGCTCCCACACAGACAACTCAAGAAATCAAACACACACCAAGCTCCCCCCGCAACCGAGTGAAAGTTGCTTGATCTAGGGGTTTGGTGAAAATATCGGCTAGTTGGTCATGTGTGGGTACATGGATCAATTCTCTTTCTCTACATTGTCTCTCAGAAAATGATACCTCACTTCTATGTGCTTGGTCTTGGAATGGAGCACTGGGTTCTTTGCAACGCTTATGGCACTGGTGCTATCACATTGAAGTGGGACATGGGTATACTCCTCACCAAAGTCACTCATGGTATATGTGATCCAAAGGAGCTGAGAGCAACAACTAGCAGCGGCAACGTACTCTGCCTCGGTAGTGGATTGAGCAACACTCGACTGTTTGCGGGAAGACCAAGACACTAAAGAGGAACCCGAAAACTGGAAAGTCCCAAAAGTGGACTTCCTATCCAACTGACACTGGCAAAATCCGCATCCGAAAAACCATGAAGCGCCAAAGAAGAGGACGTGGAGTTCCAAAGGCCGAAGTCGATAGTGTGACGCAAGTACCTGAAAGTTCTCTTCACCGCTTGCCGATGCGAAGTCCTCGGAGACGCTTGAAAACGAGCGCACAGACATACCGAGAACTGGATGTCCGGCCTCGTCACCGTCAAGTAGAGGAGTGACCCGATCATTCTCCGGTACTCCTTTTGGTCCACGTGTTCACCTTCCTCGTCTGCATCAAGAGCTGTAGTCGTACTCATCGGCGTCGTCATAGCCTTGGAGTCCTCCATCTTGAACTTCCGCACAATGTCCTTGGTGTACTTAGCTTGGTGCACAAATGTTCCTTCCTTTGATTGTTTGATTTGTAGCCAGAGGAAGAACTACAACTCCACGTACACCTGCAAAATCAGGATATCTCTGCCCTACCTAAGTAGAAACAAGGTCTGATCAACCTTTCCCATCTCAAAACCTCTCTCAAACAAGAACCCCCTCAACTTACCATACCAAGCTCTAAGCGCCTACTTCAACCCATACAACGCCTTCCTCATCTTGTACACCCAGTGGGGGTACTTCTCACTATCAAACCCCGGTGGTTGCCTCACATACACTTCTTCCTCCAACACACCATTCAGGAAAGCATTCTTCACATCCATTTGGTACAACTTGAACCCTTTAGCCACGAAAAAGGCTAGAAGGGGCCTTATCGCCTCCAAAGCAATGGGAGCAAAAGTCTCCTCGTAGTCGATCCCCTCCTTCTGACTAAACCCCTGAGCAACAAGCCTTGACTTGTTCCTCACAACTTCACCTTTCTCTCCCTCTTTGTTCTTCCACACCCACTTTGTACCAATCGGCTTACACCCTGGGGGAGGGTCAACCAATTCCCAAACCTGATTCCTCTCAAAGTTCTCCAACTCCTCATGCATTGAATTAACCCAATTATGATCAAATAGTGCGTGTCCAATGTCTTTGGGCTCAAAGGTGGCAACAAATGCAGCATGAGCGAAATGAGAATTGTTCCGAACCCTCGACCGTGTAGTACGTTCATTCATATCGCCGATGATCCTTGAAGCTGGGTGATCCACTTGTACTCGCCGGGGAGGTTCCCGCCTTGATGCTAACTCCCCCTCAACTGTAGCTTCTCCTCGAATCTTGATTCGTCATCGTAGGTGTAGGAGAGGGGCCGTCAACCACTGTAGTCGAAGTAGTAGGTACATGTTCAGCAGGGGGCACCACACCGCCATCTTCATCATTTCCAAGTTCATGCTCCTCCTCCTGAAAGATCTCCTCGCCAAGCTAATCATTACCTGCACACTCAAAGACAAGCTGACTACGTGGCTGTGTCTCGTCGAAGGTTACCTCGCAAGTCTCCACGATTTGGTTAATTTCAAGATTGAGCACACGATATGCTCTAGAATGAGATGCATAACCAAACAAAATACCATCGACAGACCTAGCCTCAAACTTATCCAGCTTCTTCCCTTTCTTCAGCATAAAACATTTGCAACCAAAGACATGGAAGTGACTCACCTTGGGTGTGCGACCGTGCATCAACTCGTAGCATGTTTTCTTCTTATGCACTCTGAGGTAGATCCTGTTAGACAAATAGCACGCGGTATTCGCAGCCTCAGCCCAGAACCTTCTCGGAGTCTTATGCTCATCAAGCAACGTCCGAGCCATCTCACACAAGGTCTTGTTCTTCCTTTCCACAACACCATTCCGGGGAGGCGTATACAGACTCGAAAACTGATGTTCAAGACCCAAGTCATGGCAATAGGTTTCAAAACGAGAGTTCCTGAATTCTGAGCCATTGTCACTGCGGATTGTTCGTATGGCATCTCCGTGCCTCTCGTTCCTCAACCTCAAGACTAGATCTCGAACAAAACCAAACGTCTCCCCCTTATCCTCGAGAAAGAACACCTGTGACGCCCCAGGATTTTAATTACAGTCATTAACGCTAATGACCGGATCAGCCGAGTCAAACCAGTCAAACACCGGTCAAATCTAGGTCAACCTGGGTCATCACCCCGAAAACCTCGCCAATGAACCCTAATGAACCCCTTGACCAAGTCTACACACACCCGTAATGGACCCTTGGCCAAAGACACGGTCAAAACCGGCTTAACCGTTGACGTCAGCGAATGTCGTCCGGAACATTTGCCGCGTTCTCCAAAATTCACCTAAACACTTAAAATTCTACCTTTATGAAAGTTATCCATCTTGTTGAGGGACACAACTTTCATGTAGATTGGCATTTCAAATTTTGGGTGGAAATTGGTGAAAACCTTGATGGACTGCCAGTACCTCCTGTTTTCCAGAACAGGCCGACATTCAAAGTTGGCACGACGTTCCTGCAAAATCCGTTGAGAAAAACAATAGACGGCCTTTACGAAAGTTGTAGAGGGTAGTTAGATCTACAACTTTCCTATTCATTATTGGGTGCACTTCTATTCAACTTTTTGGAGATACGCGCGTTCAAACAGGGCCTCAGGAGCACTGTTCAGTAGCCGACACCGTCGCGACGTTGCGACGCTGAGCCGCGCGCGCCGCGCGCGCGCGCGCGCCCCGCCGCAGCCGCCCGCGCTTCGGCGTCCGGGCCACGCGCTGCTCCTTCCCCAGGCCACACGCACACCGAGGTGCCCTTGAAGTCCGTGTGCACCTCCCCCTTTGGACTGACCCGTACGCGCCGATTGCACACCGACCGACGGTCTGTTGCCTGTCTCCCCGCCGGGCGTGCCTAACAAGGCCCCCTCGCGCCCCGAGGCACCGCCGTGCGTGCGAGGACGTCGCGCGGCGGGGTCGCCGCCCATAAAGTGCCGGGCCGGCCGTCCCTTCGCGACTATGTGCTCGCCCCTACCCGGACCGAGCCGCCGCCGGCGCCCGGCCCCCGCCGCCGTGGTGAGCTCCCCTTCCGGCCGGTCGCGTGCTCTTCCAACGCCTCCTCCACCTTCCTCCGCCCAAACCGCAACTCACCGGCCCGTCTACCGGGACCAAGCGCGCCCGGCTCGCCGGGAACGGCGGCCGCGGCGGCCGCATTCACCGGACGCGGCGCACCCGCTCGCCGGCGCCACCACCGCCCCGGACGAGCGCCCAAACCAAGCCCCTAGCGTCCCTAGATCACCCCCGTACCCTTCCCCGGCCAAGACCCGCGGCGAGCCGCCGGAATTTGGCCAGCCCACGCTGGCCACCGCGCCCCGGGGACTACATTGCAAACACAAAGATTTTTCCAGTGTCCTCATTGCAAAAGGTGAACTCCAATAGTTAAAGTGATGTCCTGATTCTTGTAAATTGTGTAGAAAATCACAGAAAAATCTGAAAAATGTAAAACAAATTTTGTTGGATTCAAGGTGAAATATCCCACAACTTTTATTATTCTGGCCTGAGCTAATTCCTGTTAGTTTTAGCATGAAAAATAAAAATGTGAAAACCTAGATCTGCAATATCTCAAAAACCATAAATCCTCTGTAGCTAATTTTTGGATATGTTGTGTGTTAGGTCATGACTAGCTCCTGTGCCAACAATTGCACAAAGTTATGATGTAAATCTTTTTATAAAAATGTTTTCCATTTCTGGCAGATCTGCATAAATGATTTTTCTTGCTAAATATATTTATGTTTTTGAGCTCAACTTGTGCACACTGTCTTCTAATACCAAAATACACATCTTGTGAATTAATCATGATTTTTGGCTTTCCATAAATATTTATCCTCTAATTATGCATGTTTTCCTTTGTAAATTAATAAGCTAAGATTAGTAGAGGTTTCATGTGGTTGTGCTGGTTCTTTAGGCTTGTTTAGGACCAGAGGGCATTCATGGGAGAGTTTGGATCAATTTGATGCTTATTTATTTTTTTGAATGCATTTAAATTGAACCACTAGCTAGCCTTTGATATTTTCCATAATATTTAATTTCCTAGCATCCAACACTTACATGTGGGTCCAATGGACCAGTATAGGTGCTAGTAGGCTTAAGAAACACTCCTTTAATTTTGGTAATTTAATTGCTAAATAAAATGCTTAAAAGCCCTTTTAATATTAAAGAGAAATTAAATAAAGAAAAGCCCTTATTTAAAACTTTTTCCGTATTGAAAGTATTATCTAATTCAATTAAAAGATAATTAATTCTCATTGCTGATAAGGAATTAATCCATGGATAAAAATATTATTCATATCTTTGCTTGTGAAAGGAAAAGGATTCAATTGTGCAATAAAAGAATAACCCATGTACAACCAATAACCTTCCTAAAAGAGAAATCACCAAACCACCCATGTTAACTTGAGGGTGGGTGCAAATCATGTTAAAAAGGTTAAATATACCTACCCACTACTGTTAGGGAATTTAAATTAAAATTATTTACATATATATGTACACAATCACCATAAAAAAGAATAACTAATAAAGAATTGCATATTGTTCCTTTATGGAAGAGTATGGTGAATGTATTCTTATCTAGGTGAATGTGCCCAACAAATACACCCCTTGATTGTCAATATGGTTTGTAAGTGATTAAAGTAAAAATCATCAAATAAATCTTGCATTTGCATCCTCATGTAGATCTCCCGAGCGGTAGTTGTACGCTCGTGCCGGAAGGAGGAGACGAAGGTGCCGACAAAGAGCTGCCGAGCGTGAACGTAGATCAAGACCTGGATCCAAGTCCAGAAGGGCCCAAGGCCAACCTTGCCAGCGAAGGCAAGCCCCGGATCATTAACCCCATCTTTTAAAATTATGCAATTATGTTTGCTATATGTTTCAGGAGTTGATTTGAAACCTAGATGCATGATCTTTAGGTACCTATGCTCTATCACTAGTATGCTAGGTCGATAGCTGCTATGCTATAGGACCCGATAGAAGTCGAGTGATGTTCGTCACTCGCGAGAATAGGTTCCTAGATAGGAATCATAAGATATCCTCAAATGGATTGCTCATGTGGTAAGAGCGAGGGATTGGGCTCCGGTCCAGTGGTCATGTGGGCTAAGCTTTTGAACGTACTAAACATTCGCCGGTTATGGGGCCGGTAAGCCTAGTACCTTAATGAGACGGCTAGGGATGGAACTGTCACTACCCTTAGGATTCGCTCTCACGGCTAGCTACCGGTGGTGTATGGTGACTCCAGGTATCTCGCAGGGTATGTCGGATAGCCTGCACCAAAGACTGTGGCCTTTCATCCCGACCAGGGGATTTTTGGGGACGGACTGGGAAAGTTGTCCTTCTGGGGGTAGCCTACCGTGTGTTTGGGTCTACCTTGCAAGGTTTAAATCAATCGATTGTCGGCCTCTCACCGTTATCCGAGACTGCTTAATCAACTGGCCATGATATCCCATAATGATGGAACTCGAGGAATATGGTTGAATGTATTAATTGCTTGTCCAATTCTTGATTGAATTAGTTGGCACACTTAGAAATGGTAATCAACTAGAACTTGTGCCAAAAGATTGAAAGTAAGGACCTACCCTTAGTAGCTCTTTAAGCAAAAGAAACTCCACCGGCCAAAAGCCTTTCATGTCTAGAGGTTGGTGATGTAGTCATCACCCGACGGTTAAGTCTTGCTGAGTATTAGTATACTCAGCCTTTCTTTAAAAATTGTTGTTGCAGGTGTGATTGATTGGAAGGGTGACGACAAGTAATGACATCACGGATGGCCTCCTGTGATGTCTACCGTTGCGCTAGTTTAAATTATTTCTGCTGTATTTTCGAACTCTGCACCTTTACTCCATGTCAGGAACAATGGTTTGTACTAAAATATTCTAATCTATGTTGTACTCTGGACCCGCCTTCGCGTGAGTTTAATGCATGTGTCGATCCTCTGTTCGATGTCCAAGTGATTTACCGGGCGTTAACCCGGCAACCAACGACAGGATGATACTTTACTATTGCTTAATGACCAAAGTGGATCGGTCTTAGGCGATAGTACGGTATTTTCCTGGGCGGGTTGTCACAGCTGGTATCAGAGGGATTGCACACCAGAGCTTAATTAACAATCTTAATCACATGACTTTCGAATAAAATTTGCCAAGATTGTTTGAATTGCAAAACACGTTGGTCCGTTAAGGATAAACTAGACCGAGAGGCCCTACAGGGAATTTTTGGTTTCTTTTAGGTGGCTTATCAATCTATGGTTTATTTTGCTAGCTCCCAACACATTACTTTATGTCAGATTTACTTTCTCGCACAACCAAGCTAGGAGCCACGTGTTTTATACGTGTGCTGTTCCGCATCATGGGAATTGCGAGGGTCGATGGAGTGATCCATTCCACGGGTCCCATCTTCGCGTATGTTTATGAGTTGTGTCTTGCCACATGTTTCATACATGAGCATTCCGCATGTCACTCATGCGAGGCAAGGATATACTCCATTCAAACAGAGGATGTCTGAGGTTGGACGCTGTCCATGCAGCGGCTTAACGCATGGGTGTCGTTTCTATAGTGAACGGTAATGTATGTGGACGCTTTCATAAGTGCTGGCATGAAAGGTTCGTTGTGTTCTATGATCTTTTGCAGGTACACTAACCCCGTTCCGTAAGTCCGCTAAGTAAGCACCGACTAGATATCGACTAGTTATTATAGGGAGATACGTGTATGTGCCATGCCACCGGCGCTAACTTTGAATTTTGGCTTGATTGCCTTGTGAGGACGCATTGGATGTCTTGCATCATGTTAAAAGTCGTGAAAGAACCTAAACTGAACTCACGTCTATTTCCGTGCTCTCTAAAGGTAAAATAGTGATAGCGTGTTTTGTCCTGTTTAGCCTCTTTAGGTGTAGACGTGTTGTCGTGCTTAAATTCAATAGAGTTGTTGCTTAAATTGCTGTTCTTGTCCAAGAACCTTTCGTCTAGGTGATCTTAACCTAGGTCGCTTCAATCTAATCCAGTTTCTGCTCGCCAAAGTTCATGATCGTAACTTAGGTTTACCGCAGGTTATGCTCGGTTAGTTAACCTTTGTCTTGCCATCTTCCCAGAACCTTTTTGATACCTTGCCTAGATAGCACCTTTCCTAATCTTCTAGCAACCTTGCATACTCAACTTGAGTTTCATCACCTTGCTAAGTTATGCCGCAGACTTGTGAAGTGCTGGACTCTGGTTCAAGTTAGGAAGTCGGTTTCCGATTGCCAGACCTTTACCAGTTGGTATGCCTGATCGTTCGAGTCCAGCGTATGATGGATCATAGGATGCATAATTACCCCATACCTTAACCCTACCCGTATTCGTGGATTGAGTTATCTTTGTACACTCGCACTCGACTGGTTCTCACTTCTGTCGTATGTCTAGATCGACAACGCTGGCTCTACGTCGGCTGATGTGGAATCATGGACTCTCGTGGACTACCTCGAGGAGGGTGGTTTTCCTGCACTTTTGTGGGACACCCTGAAGGACTTTGGGTACACCACTTACCCAGAGTACTCAACACGTGAGGTCATGACCACAGGCCAACTCCTTCGTTGTGAAGTGAAGGTGAAGATTTCAGCATGCCCGACCAATCCCGCTTGGAAGGAGTGGGAATGTACGACACACGGAAGAAACCTGTCCGACACAGTGCCGAAGGCTGCTCTTGAAGCACTCACCACTTTCTGTGGAAAACACCCTGCCGAGATAGCCAACTCTGCAGCTAAAGTAATTCCGGTACCCGAGCGACACATTGCGCCGGGTGGTGAACGAGAAACTATCCTTCCAGCCCAGAGCAACTCTCACTATAGGCCTGATCTTGTCACCTTAGTCCGCTTCTCAGAAGCCATGTACGACACCTACCAACGGATGGTGGGAGAATGCGTATTCTATAAACACCAAATCTACAGATACAAAATTAAGGAAGTGGAGTGTTCAGCTCAAGCGTTGAAGGAAGCCCGAGCAATGATCGCTACTCTCAAGAAGGAAAGACGAAGGGATAAGGCCAAAATACAAGGGATAACCGGGATCATACATGAGCAGAATTTCTTTTTGCAGCATAACGATCAATATATGCTTGAACTAGAAAATCAACTGGAAGCTCTAGCTGTTCCACCCCCAAAACCTGTCATTCCTGGACCAGCGCAAGAAGAAGATGTTGAGGATATCCAAGGTGAATCTGGAATTGAGTCTGGACCCGAGTCACCGTAGTCCTTCAGCATGGAAGATCCCACCCTCGGAAGTTGGTCCGTTAGGAATAAAATCCAAGTCGTGAGAGTGCAGTGTTGTAAGGAATCCTAGTGTACCATGACCACTTTTGGTCAACTATCGCTGTCGGTTGAACTAGGAACCTTGTCATTGCAGCTAGTCTGCCTTGTAATTCCAAATGTTGTTTGGTAATTCTGAAAACCCTCGTCAATGTACTACCTTGATTAAACATCTCTTTCTGCAGTAATGTGCGTAAGGCATTATTTATGCTAGTTGTGATCAATCAAGTTCTGTGCTCCACAATTTTCGTGTCAATCGAAGATTCGATCAATTCCTCCATCCTGAATTTATTCTTTTCGGTCTTGCTCAAAACCTTGTGTTTTAAATTAAAAATGTTGCTTTTTAGCATGCACTGCATAGCACATGCATTTGGGAAACATGGGTATACTAACGTGCATTCGCACGAAAACTCCGTACCCCTACTCGTACCCTACCTTGCTTCTCTTGAGGGTGATGTTGTTATCCCATAACCAAAGGTGCCGCGACGGAGCCTAGGGCATCGTGTGTGCTGCAGCCACACGACTGCCACTAGGAGCGCGTTAGGTATCTTGGTTGTGAGATAGCAATTCGTCACACAGATCCTCTCCCTAGTATTGATTGCCCTTCCAATCATTAACGCATATGGGTAACCGAGTCATTCTAACGTGCATCATGAGCACCATACCGCACGAGCATATGCATAGTGTCTTCACAAGCATATGCATCGCATCAACTTGAAAAGTATTGCACTTTCAAAACAATGAGTTGTCAAAACCCCAAAATTTGTGAAATAAGTAAAGGTGTGAGCAAAATTATTCTTTGAAGTTCCCACTTGAAGTCATCTTTCGTACAAGAGATTATGGAACTCTGTCATTAGCCTTCCTTTCTTTGTAATGGTCCATTGGAAATCTCTGTCGAATTGGTCCCTTGCCGTGAATCACGACGACCTTGTAGCATCGATCCCTTTCCTGCTAGCCAAGTGGAAACAGTAGAAGTAGAAACTTTTCTTGAGCAGTCAAGGTTCTCGAACAGTCAACGTGGAGAAGACATCCATCGTGTATTCGTTCTTGGCCGTGCTCATAATTCTCAAATCCTCAGAATTGAGCAAGGAAGTACACCCAGGATCGATCGAAGCTTTTGCTACACTTCTCTCTGTTGCTATCGCGAACAGAAAAAGCGTTGTACCCTGAGCTTTTCTCGTTTTGCTCCCCCTCATGATCAATTCCTTTAGACCGTTGGACCTCATCTGTATCAGTGTCACGTCCGTGCGACGCCATGATGTCGCTCTACCCTCGATTTCCGCAACCGTATTCACGACGCCGATGCCTCACGGGCTGACCATTGTCGAGCTCCGTGTTGTATACACCAGATACCCGACTGGGTCAACTGACCGTTACAGCCTCACAGCGGTTATAAAATGGAACCGTTTAACTGGAACCACCGATACAAAAGCTCATATTCCGTCCAAGCTCGGCAGTATCACTGTTCTTGTTCTTCTTCCACCTACTTCAATCCCCTCGAGCAAGTTGTTCTCCCGTGTTCGTTTCCAACATCGAGAAGAAGCTCAGAGCAGACCGAAGGCAGAAATCAATCCAAGCTGCCACCCATGACTCCGTCTTTAGAAGAGCTCGAGTCATTTCGCTGGACATTGTTAGGGATGTACCTCTGTATCGTAGGAGGATTATGTCTGCTAATAGCTGTGCATGTGCACATTCATCGCCCGCTTCCTCACGAACGGCGATGAGGTAGTAAGGAAAAGCACCTTGTACCTTTTTGTCCCATCTGCATTTCCCAATCATGAGGTGTGTGGACCAGGCTTGACCGATTTGATATTGTGACTTTTGGATGTCCGGTTTGCATCGTTTACCGGGAACAAGTCTCATAGAGTATTTTCGAATTATAGGTTTCTGGGCGAGATTCTGAACACGTACTAATTAAGGACTGAAATTTTCAGATGTTCCGACCGGCATGGAATAACCCCTATGGTTTTGATGCATCAGGTAGTGGTGATCTTACGCTACCGCCGCCACGATGTTGACCGAAGCTTTCGTAACAGCACATACCGAGGTGTTGCGCCAACTCCTGCAAACACAGCAACGAATGGCTCAGCAACTACCGCAGATGCCACCGTCGCAACAGAAGGTTCAACCTTCCAAGCCCTGTTCACCAGAAGTACCCACCCAGAGGGACATAAACACCATTGTCGGCGCAGCTCAACTGTTAGAAGGGCAGAATTCCATGTTGAACCAGATGGTGTACGATATCATCCAAGGACGTTATGGGAAACCATATCAGAATAGTTTGGCAGACAGTCTCTCTCAGTCCTTATCTGCCTCTATGGTCGAACAGGCCCGTTTGTTCAATCTGTTGGAGGAGTATGTTAATCAAGATCAACCCCAAGCCTCCGACTCCATATTACCACCTTCTCGATTACCAATGGATCTTAGAGCAGAAGAGAGGGCAACTCGAGGCAGCAAACGAGTCTTATCCGAGATAGATGTAAGTGAGTGGGAAATTACCTGTACGGAGACTTGTCCGCGTGAAGGCAAGCGAAGCTGTAACCCTAGCAAGGCCACTCAACTCCCTGCTAGTGCAACACCGTCGCAAGCCACGAATTCAGCAAGGAAAAAGGAGAGGAAGAGGCTCTGCCTTATCAAGGAAGCCCAGCAACCGATCTCCAAACCTAGAGATCTTCCACCCCGTTTGTGCTACAAGTGTAGACAACCCAAGCATTATGCAAAGGAGTGCCCGAACCCAAGAAAGCAAAACCTCCAGCAACACAAGCCGAACCCCGGATCCGCTATCAACTACGACAACACGACGAGCTCTCAAGTGGAGCAAAGCCAACTGAATTTCTTAGGTAACACCTCTATCCTAGAACGAGTTCCTCACTTCCTCTTGTAGTTTCGAATCTTGGGACAATATTCTGTTTAAGGGGGGTAGACTGTGACGCCCCAGGGTTTTAATTACCATCATTAACGCTAATGACCGGATCAGCCGAGTCAAACTAGTCAAACACCGGTCAAATCTAGGTCAACCTGGGTCATCACCCCGAAAACCTCGCCAATGAACCCTAATGAACCCCTTGACCCAGTCTACACACACCCGTAATGGACCCTTGGCCAAAGACACTGTCAAAACCGGCTTAACCGTTGACGTCAGCGAATGTCGTCTGGAACTTTTGCCGCGTTCTCCAAAATTCACCTAAACACTTAAAATTTTACCTTTATGAAAGTTATCCATCTTGTTGAGGGACACAACTTTCATGTAGACTGGCATTTCAAATTTTGGGTGGAAATTGGTGAAAAACTTGATGGACTGTCAGTACCTCCTGTTTTCTAGAACAGGCCGACATTCAAAGTTGGCACGACGTTGCTGCAAAATCCGTTGAGAAAAACACTAGACGGCCTTTACGAAAGTTGTAGAGGGTAGTTAGATCTACAAATTTCCTATTCATCACTGGGTGCACTTCTATTCAACTTTTTAGAGATACGCGCGTTCAAAATGGGTCTCAGGAGCACTGTTTAGTAGCCGACGCCGTCGCGACGCCGAGCCGCGCGCCCGCGCGCGCGCGCGCCCCGCCGCAGCCGCCCACGCCTCGGCTTCCGGCCACGCGCCGCTCCTTCCCCGAGTGCCACACGCACAATGAGGTGCCCTTGAAGTCCGTGTGCACCTCCCCCTTTGGACCGACCCGTACGTGCCGATTGCACACCGACCGGCGGTCCGTTGCCTGTCTCCCCCGCCGGCGCGCGCGCCAAGGCCCCCTCGCGCCCGGAGGCACCGCCGTGCGTGCGAGGACGTCGCGCGCGGCGGGGCCGCCGCCCATAAAGCCGGGCCGGCCGTCCCTTCGCGACCGTGCGCTCGCCCCCCTCGCCCGTACCGAGCCGCCACCGGCGCCCGGCCCGCCGCCGCGGTGAGCTCCCCTTTCGGCCGGCCGCGTGCTCTTCCAACGCCTCCTCCACCTTCCTCCGCCCAAACCGCAACTCACCGGCCCGTCTACCAGACCAAGTGCACCTAGCTCGCCGGGAACGGCAGCCGCGGCGACCGCATTCACGGGCCGGCCGGCGCACCCGCCGCCGGCGCCACCACCGCCCCCGGCCGAGCGCCCAAACCAAGCCCCTAGCGTCCCTAGATCACCCCCGTACCCTTCCCCGGCCAAGACCCGCGGCGAGCTGCCGGAATTTGGCCAGCCCGCGCCGGCCACCGCGCCCCGGGGACTACATTGTAAACACAAAGATTTTTCCAGGGTCCTCATTGCAAAAGGTGAACTCCAATAGTTAAAGTGATTTCCTTATTCTTGTAAATTTCATAGAAAATCACAGAAAACTCAGAAAAATGTAAAACCAATTTTGTTGGATTCATGGTGAAATATCCCACAACTTTTATTATTCTGGCCTGAGCTAATTCCAGTTAGTTTTAGCATGAAAAATACAAATGTGAAAAACCTATATCTGCAATATCTCAAAAACCATAAATCCTCTGTAGCTAATTTTTGGATATGTTGTGTGTTAGGTCATGACAAGCTCCTGTGCCAACAATTGCACAAAGTTATGATGTAAATCGTTTTATAAAAATGTTTTTCCATTTCTGGAAGATCTGCATAAATGATTTTTCTTGCTAAATATATTTATGTTTTTAAGCTCAACTTGTGCACACTGTCTTTTAATACCAAAATACACATCTTGTGAATTAATCATGTTTTTTGGCTTCCCAGAAATATTTATCCACTAATTATGCATGTTTTCCTTTGTAAATTAATAAGCTAAGATCAGTAGAGGTTTCATGTGGATGTGCTGGTTCTTTAGGCTTGTTTAGGACCAAAGGGCATTCATGGGAGAGTTTGGATCAATTTGATGCTTATTTATTTTTTTAATGCATTTAAATGGAACCACTAGCTAGCCTTTGATATTTTCCATAATATTTAATTTCCTAGCATCCAACACTTACATGTGGGTCCGATGGACCAGTATATGTGCTAGTAGGCTTCAGAAACACTCCTTTAATTTTGGTAATTTAATTGCTTAATAAAATGCTTAAAAGCCCTTTTACAATTAAAGAGAAATTAAATAAAGAAAAGCCCTTATTTAATTCTTTTGCCTTTTTGAAAGTATTATCTAATTCAATTAAAAGATAATTAATTCTCATTGCTGATAAAGAATTAATTCATGGATAAAAATATTATTGATATCTTTGCTTGTGAAAGGAAAAGGATTAAAGCTTTCACATGAAATGACAAGTACAAAGAAACATTTATTCAATTGTGCAATAAAAGAATAACCCATGTACAACCAATAACCTTCCTAAAAGAGAAATCACCAAACCACCCATGATAACTTGAGGGTGGGTGCAAATCATGTTAAAAAGGTTAAATATACCTACCCACTACTGTTAGTGAATTTAAATTAAAATTATTTACATATATATGTACACAATCACCATAAAAAAGAATAACTAATAAGGAGTTGCATATTGTTCCTTTATGGAAGAGTATGTTGAATGTATTCTTATCTAGGTGAATGTGCCCAACAAATACACCTCTTGATTGTCAATATGGTTTGTAAGTGATTAAAGTAAAAATCATCAAATAAATCTTGCATTTGCATCCTCGTGTAGATCTCCCGAGCGGTAGCTGTACGCTCGTGCCGGAAGGAGGAGACGAAGGTGCCGACAAAGAGCTGCCGAGCGTGAACGTAGCTCAAGACCTGGATCCAAGTCCAGAAGGGCCCAAGGCCAACCTTGCCAGCGAAGGCAAGCCCCGGATCATTAACCCCGTCTTTTAAAATTATGCAATTATGTTTGCTATGATTGTGCATTTACGTTTCAGGAGTTGATTTGAAACCCTAGATGCATGATCTTTAGGTACCTATGCTCTATCACTAGTATGCTAGGTCGATAGCTGCTATGCTATAGGGCCCGATAGAAGTCGAGTGATGTTCGTCACTCGCGAGAACAGGTTCCTAGATAGGAATCATAAGATATCCTCAAATGGATTGTTCATGTGGTAAGAGCGTGGGATTGGGCTCCGGTCCAGTGGTCATGTGGGCTAAGCTTTTGAACGTACTAAACATTCGCCGGTTATGGGGCCGGTAAGCCTAGTACCTTAATGAGACGGCTAGGGATGAAACTGTCACTACCCTTGGGATTCGCTCTCACGGCTAGCTACCGGTGGTGTATGGTGACTCCGGGTATCTCGTGGGGTATGCCGGATAGCCTGCACCAAAGACTGTGGCCTTTCATCCCGACCCGGGGATTTTTGGGGACAGCCTGGGAAAGTTGTCCTTGCGGGGGCAGCCTACCGTGTGTTTGGATCTACCTTGCAAAGTTTAAATCAATCGATTGTCGGCCTCTCACCATTATACGAGACTACTTAATCAACTGGCCATGATATCCCATAATGATGGAACTCGAGGAATATGGTTGAATGTATTAATTGCTTGTCCAATTCTTGATTGAATTAGTTGGCACACTTAGAAATGGTAATCAACTAGAACTTGTGCTAAAAGATTGAAAGTAAGGACCTATCCTTAGTAGCTGTTTAAGCAAAAGAAACTCCACCGGCCAAAAGCCTTTCATGTCTAGAGGTTGGTGATGTAGTCATCACCCGACGCTTAAGTCTTGCTGTGTATTAGTATACTCAGCCTTTCTTTAAAAATTGTTGTTGCAGGTGTGATTGATCGGAAGGGTGACGACAAGTAATGACATCATGGATGGCCTCCTGTGATGTCTACCGTTGCGCTAGTTTAAATTATTTCCGCTGTATTTTCGAACTCTGAACCTTAACTCCATGTCAGGAATAATGGTTTGTACTAAAATATTCTAACCTATGTTGTACTCTGGACCCGCCTTCGCGTGAGATTAATGCATGTGTCGATCCTCTGTTCGATGTCCAAGTGATTTATCGGGTGTTAACCTGGCAACCAACGACAGGATGATACTTTACTATTGCTTAATGACCAATGTGGATCGGTCTTAGGCGATAGTACGGTATTTTCCTGGGCGGGATGTCACAACACCCACGCATACCGAGAATAGTCGTCCACCACAACAAGGACATACCACTTCCCACCCGCAGATCGCACACGTGCTGGGCCAACAAGATCCATATGGAGTAGCTCGCATGGACGCTCAGTCATCACATCGGTGAGAGACGGGTGAGAAGAGGCTACCATCTTGGCATGCCTAAACATAGCACAAACCAACTCTTTCTCAAGCCTCAACCGTGGCAATCCTCGGACCAAATTGAGTTTACTCAAGCAAGACAAAAGGTCAAAGATCAAGTGACACAACTTCCTATGCCACTTCCACAACTCACTCGAAGAACCAGTCAAGAAACAATGCTCCACACCAGAAGACTGAGAAAATTCAGCTCGAAACACCTGACCGTCGGGAACGACCATACAGATAAGGTCCCCTCGAGAATCCAAAATCTGAGAACCACCAGCCGAAACAAAACCTCAAAACCCTCATCCAGCAGCTGGGACACAGAAAACAAATTGTATCCAAGCGATTGAACAAGAGCAACATGCCTGATAGTGATCTTGTCACTCACCTTAATCTCACCTTCTGAAAGCACACGCCCACGCCCATTGTCCCCAAAAGTGATGTACCTCCTTGTCACCACCGGGACGAGACTTGAGAACCACCCCTTGTCTCTGGTCATATGCCTCGAGCAACCGGAGTCAATCAACCAAATGTTCTTCAAGTCTCCCACCTGAAATTCAATAACGAGCATGTGAGCGAACAAACGACTCAGCACTGGGGTTAGTACCAAAAGAGTAAAACCAGTGCCGATCCATTTGCTCAAAAGTGGGGTTAGCACAAACCAAACCATCTTTCCTAACAAAGCTACCTCCACGAACACCACCACGGTAACCATCACGAGGGAACCAACTCTCTCTACCTGGAGGAGGACCATAACCACGAAAGAAAGCCTGTGGACTGTCCCTCCTCTCCATCTCAAAGCTACGACTCCTCCCATCCCCGTATTGAGCACGAGAGGGAGAACGCCTAGCAAACTAACCTCCTGCAAACTCTCCAGCCCAACCACCAGAACCACGACCTCCAAATCAAACCTCGCACCTGTACGAGCACGAAACCCGAACTGCTGCCTGTCCAGGCCTGCACCGGTCTGACCGGTGCCCATCACCGGTCTGACCGGTGTAGCCCGGCCATCAGTACCTCCAACAGCCTTTCGCTCTCCCCAAGTCGGAACTGTCCTCACACTCGCCTTAGCCCTGGGCATCTGCACACGAGGCTCAAGTACACCATCGGAAGGGTGGTACTTGTCCTTGTTAGTCCACTCCTCCATTCTCTCCTCTCGCTTCCTATTGAATCAAAACTCATCCTTATGTCCATCTCTCCCACAACAGCCACAATGGAATCTCACAAGCTTAGGTTTCGGCTTGGGTTTGGGCTGCTCACTTGGTTTCTCTCCACTCGACTTCTCTACCGGTTTCTCCTCACTAGCCTTCTCACTTTCCTTCCCAAAGAACACTTTCCCAGAAGTGCTCACAAACTTGATAGGCTTTTGGAGATCATTTGTTTGTGGGGAAAACACGGGTGGAGCTGGGGTTGTGTCTAGTCGATTCTTAAGATGGTTAGGTTTAGGATGGAAATCATTTTTGTGGTGGGTTTTTGGTGGCTCTGGAATGTTTTCTCCACTTCCCTCACCAACCTTGTTTGCCCCAAGTCCCTCATCATCCAGCCTCTTGAATGTCTTGATCATTATCCTCAACTGAGGCTCATGACCGGACAACCAACCCATCAACTTTCTCAGCTCATCATTCTCATCCTGCAAATGATCAACATAATGTGCAAGTTCCAAATTTTTCAAGGCATGCATTTCACAGGTAGAGAAAGATGTAGGAATTGGTTCTTTTAACTTAGCCTCAAGAGAAACAGTGTAAGCATGCATCTCATCAACTTTAGCATGCAAGACAAGGCAAGAAGTACAAGCACCTAGCAAAGCAGGTCTAGACTTAAGCTCAGCCACTTCAACCCTAAGCACATCTAGTTCCTCACACTTGGAGGCATGCTTTTCCTTAAACAAAGAAAGATCAGCAAGGAAAATAGAGCAATCAACACATTCAACATCATCAGAAACAACAGGTGAAGCTTTCAGAGAGTCAATTTCAAGCTTAGCATCCAAATTCTGAGTTTCTAGATCAGCCACTCTAGTCCTAGCATCCTCGAGTGAAGCCCTAAGCTTTTTCCACATTTTCTTAGCCTCTCTAAGCATGTTATCATGATTGTCAAGCAACAAACCAAGCCATTCATTCTCCTGCCGCAAGAAGGGGAGTTCATCACACACCTCGTCGTCAGAGTCAGAGTCCGAGTCGCTCTATGTGCTCTTCTTGCTGCCGGACCTCGGCGCCATGGTGCAGAAGCCGTCTCTAGCGAAGCAGCTCAGCCCGCTTAGGTTCTTGGATGACTTCTTGCTCTTGCGACGATCACCTTCATCTTCACTGCAACTCGAGCTTGAGGTAGAGTACGCGGAACTGGAGTCGACGTCACTCGCTCCAACCATCGCTTGGGCCTTGCCTCGGCTCTCTTTCTTCCTCGATCGTCACTCGTCCTTGTGCTTGCTCTTGTGGTCACGCCTCGACCGGTACTTGCCATCCGTTCTTGACATTTGCTTGTAGCCATCCTTGTTCTCAACCTTCTTCGGGCATTCGGCGACGAAGTGTCCCGGCTTGCTGCACTGGAAGCATGTCCTCGTGTTTCTCCTCATGTTCACCCGGTTCTCGTGCAGCATCTCGAATCTCCTCGTCAGCAACACCAGCTCGTCCTCTCCAAGCACATCGAACTCCTCATCTGGCATAGACATCAAAGAGGACAAAGAGAACATTCTGGTGGATAGGTTAGTGTTAGCCTTTCCTTTCGAACCACCGATGAGGGCAAGACTATGAGAGTTAGTCGAGCCCTCAAGCTTGGCTGTCATGCCCCTATCCACCCAGCCGACTTGAGTTTCGAGAACAGCTCGTTCACCGTCAGAGTGACATACTTCTCTGACTCCACAGTGGCCTCGAACTTTCCGCCCCAAATCGTACGATCCAAAGAGTGTAAGAGCTTGACAGCTCTATCATGATCATCGTACGGGAGCACGTCCACATTGGCCCTCATGTTGTTCACAACCACCGTGAACCTCTGAAACAAGGCATCGATGGACTCACCAGGGAGATGAGTGAACTTCTCGTACTCTCTCCGGTAGGTCACATACATTCAAGCTTGAACCTAGGCAATCCCAACATGAGCCTCCTTCAACACGAACCAGATTCTACAAGCCAAGTGCTCGGTGTGCACCCGATCGAACTCAGGCTGACACAAAGCATGAAACAAGTAGTCGACCGCCTTATTGTTGGCATCGAACATGTCCCTCGATCATGGAGCAAGACAGTTCATCGGCTGGACATAGCATGTGTCCACCGTGACATCCCAAAGGATATGATCCTTTCCGCGAAGGAACGCCGCCATCCGCTTCCTCCACATCTGGTAGTTCTTGCCATCGAAGTGTGGAGGACCCGATCCCCGTTCCTGGTACGCCATCCTTGGATCTTAGGCTAGTTAGAGTCAATAAAGATCCGAACCGGCTCTGATACCACTTGAAGGACCGATACGGTGAACCAGTGAGGGGGGGGGTGAATGGGAGCCGATAAAAATTCTTTTCGAAGGAGATGGAGACTCCTACAAGACGAACACGGCTTCCAACACACTTATCTGACTCACTACCCAAGTTGGCCAAGCCCACGCAGCCACTGAAGTGCTACTGGACCTAGGAACCAAGAAACAACCTTCCGAGCCAAAACACACCAACACGCACAGCGGAAACTTGCACGGCTTGCCGCCTGTGCTGCACCAGTCAGACCGATGGCCTACGCCGGTCAGACCGGTGATACCGGTCAGACCGGTGGACACCGCCAGTCAGGCCGGTGGCTACAGCAGCCGCACAACAAACGTTCCAGAGAGCCTCAGTGACTTTTCTAGGCCTTGGAACAAAAACACCCCCAAAACACAACCTGCACGGAAGGAAAATCCTACACAAAACCTAACAAACCAACTCCAAACAAACCAAGAACTGACCAGCAGCACCAAGACCCAAAGACACATGAGACAAGCAGTTCACCTGAGGCAAATCCCACAAGTGACTTGCACCAGTCAAACCAGTCAAGAGCCCTGGTCAGACCGGTGTAGTCTGGGCAGCTCGGGATGAACAACACCCGCGGGTCAACTCCCCCAAATCCAAACTTCAATCTCTCGAATTGCTCCACGGACTTGAACAAGACTTTGGGGATAATAGGAACACCTCATGAGGAGTCCATAGCCATGATTTTGTCCACCAAAACATGCCAAATCAAGAGGAATCGAATAAATCCCGCCAAGAACTCCTCTAACCCTAGAACACCGAAAACCCCAAAATCGAGCCCCTTAACTCACGGATTTGGGAGGGGAATCAAAGGCAAAAGAAGCACGAAGGGTTCACACAAATTTCCCCCATCAAATCCCCAAGAGCAAGGTCCCGAAAACACACCGAGAAAACCACCAAGAGAGGGCTCCGAAAATCACCAACAAGTACAACACAACAAATCCTTCAGGAACCACACCGAATAATCTATACATACCAAGGAGGTTCATACAAGGTCTGGCTTGCCGCCCGATCATCCAACCCTCTCACAAGATCTCACCATGAAGCTCTCAAGCTAGTCCTATGGAAATCCTAAGAAAATAGGAAAGCAAATGAACTAGGGTTCCAAGAGATGGCTGCCATCCTCTCACCTCATGGGTTATATGGAGGCAACCGAAAGTCTAAAATACCCTTACTTAATAACTAGGGATACAAGCCCCTCAAGGGCGGTTTTGGAAATCTTTAGATTTTCCCCATCAAACGGATGTCCGGCGAACGCACCCTGCTTAGTCTCGACGCAAGCCATGCGATCCCCACGCATGTCCTCCACTTCGGAGATTCCGGACTGCGTCGTCACACACCGGTCCAACCGGTGCTCCTCACCGGTCAGACCGATCAGACTGGTCTTGAGCTGCTGCAGCATCGTCTTCAGTTCTTCGGTCTTGGCTTTGTGGATCAACCAAGGAACCCAGTGGTTTTCTGGTGAACCACCGGAAACCCCGCAAACTCGGTGTAGCCTCCGCCAATCGCCACTCATGATTCGGCTCCCACGTAGTCCTGGCTCGACCTTGGTGTTGAGGCTCTACCAAGAAACCGTCCATGACTTCATCTTGCTGTTCATGCCACCATGCGGCCCGCACTTGACCCTGCTGGCCACCGGGTCCCTCGAATGAAGCCTACTTGTCTTCTCCACATCTGGAGGCCTCACTGGCGACGACCTTTCGTGCTTGTTCTTCACCTGCACCAACACGAGTCAAGCCGCAACCTGCACCTGCAATACTTAGCCAAGAATCAGTCCACACAACGTTGTCAATCACTCATCACACAAGGAAGCTACCATCCATCGATCCTTGAACCACACATGGTCCTCAGCCTTTAATCTTATAATCCTTAATAATTAAAACCATATAAAATTACTTTCAAATTATGGTATAATCATGTGTTGGAGTTCTTTGATTTATTTCGGAGTTCAATTGTGTGGAGTTTGAATTTGAAAGTAATTCAAATTCAAACTATAAGCAAACCTATTTCCAAAACTATTTGAAAAGGAGCTAACACATAACTTGGGCCCTAACTCTGTAAACAAAGTCCGCTGGAGCCTCGTAACTTCTTACCTGTGACCGATGAACCTCGTTCACCCTTCCCGTCGGCCCAGACCAACCCAGCACCGCAGCCCATCTCGGCCCACCTTACCTATTTCCTGCGGCCACCCAGGCCAGTTCAACCGCCCAAGATGGGCGGTCAGACCGCCTGGAGCTGGTCAGATCTCCCGGGCCGGTTTAACCGCCCAGGGGGGCGGTCTGACCGCCCTGGCCGCCGACGCCGAGAAGCTTCGAAGCGGAGGACACACGTCGGGGTAGCAAGGCTTGCATCGAAGCTAAGCAGGTTGCGTTCGCCAGGCATCCGTCCGATAGTGAAGACATGAAGACTTCCAAATCCGCCCTTGAGGGGCATGTATCCCTAGTTATTAATGAATGGTAGTTTAGTCTTTTGGGTGCCTCCATATACTCATTGAATGGGTGGATGGCAGCCAACTCTTGGAACCCTAGCAAATTGGTTTTTCCATTTTCATTCTCCTTTTCCTTAGGATTTTAGAGGACTAGCTTGAGAGCTTCATGTGAGATCTAGAGAGAGGGATGGATGTTTGGGTGGCAAGCTAGACCTTGTACGAACCTTTCATGGCATGTATAGATGGTTCGGCGTTGTTCATCATGTTGGTTTTCCAGTCTCTTTTGTGTTGATTTTCGGAGCTCTTTGTTGGCGGTGTTTTGAGGACGATTTCTTGGGGTTTTTGGTGGGTGTCACGTATGAGATTCTTGTGCCTCTTTGGCTGGTGACTTTGCCCCCAAATCTCCTTTGAATCGGACTCGATTTGGTGGTTTCTCAAGTTGGGAGAGTTCTTGACCTAGAGAAGCGATTTGTTCGATTCCTCTTGATTGTGAGCGTTTCGGGTCGATTCCTTTAAGGTAGAGGTTGCCCAGGAGGTAACCTAGCTATTCCCAAAGTTTTGCTGCAATCCGTGGAGTGATTCGGGAGATCGGGCGCGAGGAAGTTGAGGTTTGACCCGCGGGTTCGTTTTCTGGAAGGGGCGGTCTAACTGCCTGAAGGGGGCGGTCTAACCGCCCTGGGTGTTTCCAGGTCGAAGTTTTGTTTTGCCGGATTTTCCTCTGTGAGTTTGTTCGCCTTGATCAGAGGAGTGTCTGGGTGAAATTTGGGGTCGTTCTCGTGCTGTTTGCTAGGTGTTCTTGGTTGGAGTTCGTTGCTGGGTACAGAAGGTTAGACCGCCCCTGATAGCCGGTCTAACCGCCCCTAGGCCTCTGGGTGGAGTTTTGGTTTTCGCCAAGATTTTCTGGTAACTAGCATTGCCTTGACCAGAGATCTTTGTTGGTGAAACCGGGGTGAGTTTTGGTGCTCAGAAGAGGCGTTTCGGAGGATTTCTTGGTTACCAGGTGGAGGCGGTCTAACGGCCCCCTATACCCGGTCTAACCGCCCCCCTCTGGTTAGCTGGCTTTCGAGTTGTTTCCGCCGTCGTTGCTGCGTGTGTGTTGTGGTTGCTGGTAGAGTTTGTACCTAGGACCAGTAGCACTCCAGTGGCTACGTGGTTTTGGCAAACTGAAGGTAGAAGTGCGGAGCGTGTGATTTCGGGGGTTCAACCGAGCTAGTTCGTCTTGTCGGAGTTTCAATCTCCCTCGAGAAGAATTTTTATCGGCTCCCATTCACTCCCCCCACTCTCTGGTCGCCCTATCGGTCCTTCAACGGATCAAAATAGAAGCAGAGCAAGAACACGAAGAACACGGGAAGAACTCGCATGTCGCGGCCTGTCCGCCACCTGCTCGCGGACTGTCCGCGCCTTGCGGACAGAGCTGAAACCAGCTCGACCTCGAAGGTCAACCTCTCGAATCCATCACCGGATCTCCCAAACGGTAGAAGCTGTTGAGACAAAAGTTTGGGGACATGATATGCGTCAACCAAGGATGCTATACCCCAAAAATTTCGTCTCCTAACTCCCTAAATCATCGGGAAACGCGGATCCTTTGAACACCACAAAAAGCTAGAGCACCGAACGAAAATCCTTGAATCGAAGTGGTTTCCCGGCGTTTGAGGGCACAAGATCAATCACAAAGATAAACTAGACATCCATCCATGTTTCCCTGAAAGAAATCCGGGGAGAAACCCACTCAAATCCGCGGAAACACACCAAGAACAAAGGCACCAAAATAAGCATGAAAAAGACCATGAAAATCACAACGACGAATCTTCTATACAAACCAGGAAAGATTCACAAGGTCTAGCATGCCACCCTAGCATCCATCCCTCTCAACAAATCTCACATGAAGCTCTCATGCTAGCCTAGAGAAAAAATGCAGAAGAAAATAGCTACGAAAATGAGAAAATGGGAGGGGGAAATGAAACACTAAGTCGCGGAGAGAGAGCCATCCACACACACTCATGGCTTATATATCAGGTCCCGCCGGAGTGGTAAATGACTCGACTACCCCTAACTTAACTACTGGCGATACAACCCACGCAGGGGCATTTAGGTAATGTTTGTGGGTCTTGCCATCGGACGGCCACGCCTTTGCCGCACCCCGCGTCCTCCCGACGCAAGCCATGCGATCCCGCCGCGTGTCCTCCGCTTCGAAGCTTCCCGACACGCCCGGAACCCGTCTCCGTCGTGTTGGGTCTTCGGACTTGGTTTTGAGGCCCAAACCAATAAACCGTCCTCCGATGGTTTTGTGGGCAAACCACCAAACCCCGCGTGCTCGGCCCGGCCTCCCGCCAAGCCCCTTGACTCGACCGCCACCGTGCACCGGCTCGATCGTCCATGACTTCGTCTTGCTCGTCTCGCCACCATGTGGCCCGCACCTAGTCCCGCCATCCACCGGGTCCCTCGAACCGAGCCTACTTGTCTCTCCATGTCCCGGAGGCCCCTCAAGGCTGAAGACCTTTCGCGCCCGTTCTTCACCTGGAACAACACGAACTAGGCCGCAGTCTACACCTGCGCACTGAGTCAAGAGTCAGTCCAACACCCGTTGTCAATCACTCATCACTGAGGAGCGGTCATCCATCGACCACCGGGACGCTCGTGGTCCTCAATCTCCCCCTTGATGAGTGCATTGACAAAACACAGCGCGAAATGGAATTCAGAGAAAGAAAGAAAGAAAGAAGAAAAGAAAAACAAAGAAGCTCAACTCATGACCAAAACCAAAGAAAGGCAAAGAAAGGTCACAAGCCAAGCAAAGCACAAACTCCACACTAAAAATAGCAAGAAAGCTCCCCCTGAACAAATGCAAGCTCCCCCTGAACATGTGGATGCAAACGTCCAAATTTTAGCTCACCTCTTCTGAATTTTCATTAAGCTCACCTCTTCTCCCCCTTATTGACAATGTATGAATCAAGGTGAAAATGCAGAAATGCAAAACAAAGCATATAAACATCTACATGAGCTTCTCAAATAGGCCAAATCTAGTGTCAAAGGCTAAAAATGAAACAAAGATCACACATACGAATCATAGCATAGTCAAGGCATTGCCACAAGTAATATATGAAAATACAAGCATGTGACAAAGCAAAATTTTTAGATTTAAGCAATTTTACCAAAAGAAGGCTCGCTTCACATGTAAAAGCCTATCCGTGTCACACTTGAGCCACAAACATGCATACCATTCAAAGATCATACAAGGATATCAAATTCTCAGCAAAAGATCATGGCAAACACCCATAAAGAAAAGCATGTCATGTTAAAGCTCATGAGCCATGTGTCCACTTCGGGGAGACTTCTCCACTGGTGAACATCATGCAACATGTTTTGCACCCATATGTGAAATATAAGACATTTTAAGCATAGACATGATGGATGGAGCATTTTTCAAGCATTACACACTTCTTTTCAAGATTAAATCATTTCATGGTACATGAAGTGCCTTTGCGGCAAAAAGAAGCTTATGCTCCTCCATGAATGCAACATAGGCTAAACATTTACAATGATATCGGCCTTTGGCCCAATTGCAAGCAAAAGACATCCAAGCACAATATAAGCATGAAAAGCACATTTAGACCAAAACATGAAATGGATACACTACTACACATGAGTGGAGCAAATTTCACCAAAAATTAGTCAAGATTAGCATTTATTTCAAAAAGGGCTATCTCACCACACATATATCTCAAATATTCCAAGAGCATAGCCTCACATCACCATTTCTCCACACATATGACCAAAATCTCACAAATAGCCAAAGAGAGTTAAATAAGGCATATGAAAGAAGCTCATCATCCTAAAATGCAATATGATACAAATGCAACATGATATATGACAAGATGGCTATCCTACCATGGTTTATACATCAAGCAAAGCATGTATATACATCAAAGTAAACATGGTCTGATACATATGGTACAAAAAGGAAATCCCCCAAGAATCAACTAGAAAGGGCAACAAACCCCAAGTTCCCCCCGCAAGCGCACAAATGTAGCTTGGTCGAGAGGCTTTGTGAAAATGTCTGCAAGCTGATCTTGGGGAGGGACATGACTCAACAAAATGGTTCCTTTTTCCACATTGTCCCTCAAGAAATGATACCTCACTTCTATGTGTTTGGTTCTGGAGTGAAGCACTGGGTTTTTAGCTACGCTTATGGCACTGGTGCTATCACAAAGAAGTGGGATCTGGGTGCACTCCTCACCGAAGTCTCTCAAAGTGTATGAAATCCACAACAGCTGGGAATAACAACTCGCGGCTGCAACATACTCCGCCTCGGTGGTAGACTGAGCTACACTAGACTGCTTGCGGGAAGACCATGAAACCAACGAAGACCAAAGAAACTGGCAAGTACCAGAAGTAGACTTCCTCTCGACTTGACAACCAACAAAATCCGCATCGGAAAAACCATGAAGAGAGAGAGTCGACGAGGAAGAATACCAAAGGCCAAGACCAGGGGCAGACTATAGGTACCTGAAAATCTTCTTGACGGCCTGTCGATGTGATGTCCTCGACAAAGCCTGAAAACGAGCGCATAGACACACACTGAACTGTATGTCTGGCCTCGTCGCCTTCGAGTAGAGGAGGGAGCAGATCATGCTCCTGTACTCCCGCTGGTCCACTGGTTCTCCGTCCTCGTCCGCATCCAAAGTAGCCGTAATCCCCATGGGAGTCGACATCGGCTTCACATCTTGCATCTGGAACTTCCTCAGCATGTCTTTCGTGTACTTGGTCTGATGTACAAATGTCCCATCCTTCACTTGCTTGATCTGCAGCCCGAGAAAGTACTGCAACTCGCCCATCATGCTCATCTCGAACTCCCTGCTCATCTCATCTGCAAACTTGGCAACAAGGTTATGTGACGAGCCACCAAAGACAATATCATCCACGTATATCTGAACAATCAACAAGTCATTTCCATGCTTGAGGAGAAACAGGGTCCTATCCGCGGTACCCATCACAAACCCTCTGCTCAACAGAAAACCTCTCAACCTCCCATACCAAGCATGGGGCGCCTATTTCAACCCATACAGAGCCCTTTTCAACCTGTACACCCTGTGTGGGTACAACTCACTCTCAAACCCAGGTGGCTGCTTCACATACACCTCCTCCTCTATGACCCCATTCAGAAAGGCACTCTTCACATCCATCTGAAACAACTTGAACCCTTTAGCCACGGCAAAGGCTAGAAGGATCCGAATTGCCTCAAGACGGGCCACAGGAGCAAAGGTCTCCTCATAGTCGATCCCCTCCTCCTGACTAAACCCTTGAGCAAGAAGTCTGGACTTGTTCCTCACAACCATCCCATTCTCACCCTCTTTGTCCTTGGGCTCAAAGGTGGCAACAAAAGCAGCATGAGAAAAATGAGAGGAATTCCTGGACCTTGACCGTGTAGTACGTTCGTCGATGTCCCCAATGATCTTCGACAGGGGATGCACTTCTTGAATCCGCACGGGAGCCTCACGCCTCGAGACTACCTCCCCCTCAACTTCAGCTTCTCTTGCCTGGTCCTCTTGTCGGACCGTCGTTGTCCATGAAGTAGATGGTCCACGCTCCGTAGTGTTTGTAGGGGAAGTAGTGGGTACGCACTCAGCGTTAGGCGCATGGTTCTCTCCATCATCATCTCCAGCTTCATCCTTCTCCTCTTCAAAAAGGTCCTCGGCCATCTCCTGTTCACCTGCACATTCAAAGCCAAGAGAGGAACATGGCATTCTCTCGTCGAAGGTTACCTCGCAAGTTTTCATGATTTTGTTAGTCTCAAGGTTAAGCACCCTATAGGCTCTAGAATGGTTAGCATATCCAAAGAAAATACCATCACTAGACCTAGCCTCAAACTTGTCGAGTTTTCCCTTCTTAAGAATAAAGCACTTGCAGCCAAAGACTCGGAAATGACTCACCTTGGGTGCCCGACCAAGCATCAGCTCATAATAGGTCTTCTTCTTGAAAGCTCGCAATAAAATCCTGTTAGAGACATGACAAGCTGTATTGACCGCCTCAGCCCAATACCTCCTAGGAGTCCTGTGCTCATCGAGCATCGTCCTAGCCATCTCACAAAGAGTCCGATTTTTCCTTTCCACAACTCCATTTTGAGGGGGCACATAAGGGGTCGAATACTGATGTTCAAGACCTAGATCACGACAGAAGGCATCAAAACAGGAGTTCTTGAACTCTGAGCCATTATCACTGCGGATAGCTCGAATAGCATTCCCATGCCTCTCGTTTTTCAACCTCACGATCAGATCTCGAACAAAACCAAATGTCTCACTCTTTTCTTCCAAGAAAAACACCTAGGCATAGCGAGAGTAATCGTCCACCACAACAAGGACATACCACTTCCCACCCACCGAGCGAACTCGAGCTCGCCCAACAAGGTCCATATGCAACAGCTCTGTTAGACGCTCGGTCATGACATCGGTCAGGGGTGGATGGGGAGTGGCTACCATCTTGTCATGCCTACACGAAGCACAAACCAAATCCTTCTCAAGCTTCAACCTCGGCAATCCTCGGACAAAGTCAAGACCACTCAAGCGGGAAACCAAATCAAAGCTCAAGTGTCCCAACCGCCTATGCCATTTCCACAAATCAGAAGAAGGACCAGCCATCAAACAACGAAGCGAGGACCCAAAGAACGAGAGAAATCAGCCACGAAAATCGACCCTCAGGGATGATCATACAGACAAGATCACCTCGAAAATCCAGCAAACGAGACTCGCTAGACTTGAAACGCACCTCAAAACCCTCATCAAGCAACTGAGAAACCGAAAGCAAATTGAAACCCAAAGACTTCACAAGAGCAACTCTCTTCAACGTTACCTTGTCACTCACATGCACAACACCCTCAGAAATCACCCTTCCACGTCCATTGTCCCCAAATGTGATGTACATCTTATCCTTCACTGGGTGAGGCTGGAGAACCACTTCTTATCTCCGGTTATGTGTCGAGAACATCCGGAGTCGATCAACCAAATGTTCTCCAAGCCTCCTGCCTGTAGTCAGAAACAAGAACGAGAATGAGCTAGCGACTCGACACTGGGGTTAGCACAAAGAAAGTTAAACCAGTATCGACCCATCTGCTCAAAAGAGGGGTTGGCGAACATCATTCCCTTGCCACCAAACTTCCCATGTCCCATGGAAGGAGTACGAGCACCACGAGGGGGAAAACATGGTCCGTAGTTCCTCTGGAACCCAAAGCTGCGATCATCTCCCTGAACCCGTATTGAGAACGAGTAGGGGGACGTCCAGCAAAACCACCACGAGCCCGACCAAACCTCTCACCAGCACGCACACCATCATCTCTCCTAACAAACCTCTCACCACCACCTCTCTGTGGGAACCTACCACCCTGAGCACCAACTCTATCAACACTCTTCACACTTCCCACACCCCGTGGAAGTGGCACTCTAGGCTCAGGAATACCATGAGACTGGCGATACCTGTCCTGGTTAGCTTGCTCCCTAGCAAGCCTCTCATCCCTCTTCCTCTTGTAGCAAAACTCTGCTAGATGCCTCTCCTTGCCACAATACTCACACATGAAGGGGATGGGTTTTGGTTTTGGCTCTGGCTTCTCTCTAGGCTTCTCACCCTTCTCACTCACAAACTTCACGGGTTTCTGGAAGTTATTTGTTTTGGGTGCATCTTGGGTTGTGTCAAGCTTGTTGCAAAGGTGGTTGGGCTTTGGTGTGAAAGTGTTCTTGGGTGCTTTTGGAAGTGCGACTTGGATGTCTCCGATCACCTCAAACTCGGGGTTAGACTCAACACACTTCTCATACACACTCTCCCCACTGTTCTCTCCCACTTTCTCACCCAACTTTTCAAACCCCAAACCACGACCATCAGCTCTCTTGAACTCCTCAATCATGATTTTCAATTGTGGTTCCTGCCCAGACAACCAACCCAACACCTTCCTCAAATAGTCATTCTCCTCATAGATGACATCCAAACGGGAAGTAAGTTCAAGATTGCGCAAAGTAACTTCATCACAGCTAGTGCATGCATTGACAACAGGAGATTTCAAAGATGCTTCCAAAGAACTAATGGTAGAACGAGCATCAACAAGCTTAGCATGCATAGTAGGACATGATTTACAAGCACCAAGCAAAGTGGGTCTAGCCTTAAGCTCATCATACTCAGTCCTAAGAGCATCTAGTTTAGCCAAAGTGGAAGCATTCTTCTCATTAAGCAACTTGATCTCATTCAACCATGCATCACACTCAAGACACTCAACATCATCAGGAGTAGTAGGAGCAAGTTTCAAAGAGTCATTCTCAAGTTTCAATTCAAGCAATTTGGACTCTAATTCTCCTACTTTCTCACTAGCATTCTAAAGTTGAGCCCTAAGATCTTTCCTCATCTTCTTAGCATCTCTCAACACACTATCACGATTGTCAATCAAGCCATTCAACCTAGTGATCTCAGCAAGAAAAGAGTCGGGGTCACGATTTACCTCATCCTCCGAGTCAGAGTCGCAGTCTTCCTTCTCGCTCTTCTTGCTGCTTGAACTATGGGCCATGCCACAAAAGCCCTCAAGCGCCACACAGCTCGACCCGCTGAGGTTCCGGCTTGCACTCTTCTTGCCCTTGCACCTCCCGGCGTCTTCATCTTCTTGAGCTTAGAAAAGAGGTCATCCAAATCAATAGTCAAATAATGCCCAGACTCCTTGATGGCCTCAACCTTAGCACCCCAAACATTTGGATCCAAGACATGCAAGAGCTTCAAAGCCTGATCATGCTCGGTGTATGGAAAATCCTCAACATTAGCCTTCATGTTGTTCACGATGGCGGTGAACCTCTGAAACATCGCATCGATGTCCTCACCGGGAAGTTGAGTGAAGTTCTCATATTGCATCCGGTAAGAGACAAAGAGGCGAGCCTTCACATGGTTATCACAACCGTGAGCAACCAACAACTTCTCCCAAATTTGCCAAGCAAGATTCAAATGGCGAACACGCTCAAACTCAGGATCACACAAGCTCCGGACCAAGTGATCAACGGCTTTTGCATTTGCCTCATACTTGGCCTTAGCACCGGCATCGGTCACCATAAGAGTATGGATGTTGACCGGAATAGCATAGGTCTTGTCAAGCACAATGAAATCCAACAATTTTCCACGAAAAAAGATCATCATACGAGCCGCCCACTTGTGGTAACCCTTGCCACCGAAGTGCGGCGGACCGCCCCGCTCAACGTACGCCATCTTAGGATTCAAGACTTGTCAAAGTCGCAAAGAATCTGGCACCAAGCTCTGATACCAATTGAAGGATCAGACGGCGACTAGAGAGGGGGGAGTGAATAGGAGCCGGTAAAAATTCTTCTCAAAGAACCCGGCCTATACCCTAGTCAAATCCCGGTCACAAACAAGCGATGGATCGAATCACACTCCAATCGCCAAGACAACGAGGTTATGGATCAACCTCCAGTCTTAGGAACGATTCCTTGAAGCACACGCGGAAGCACGAGAAAGGAAGGGAGAAATCGAACCAAGAAGCAAAGCACACAGGCTCTGGCGGACCGTCCGGCCAGGAGGGGCGGACCGTCCGCACTGGCCACGCGGACCGTCCGACCTGCTACCGCGGACTGTTTGCACGCACACCGAGGACTGTCCGGTCCTGCGCCGCGGACCGTCCGAAAAACCAAACCGAACCACCAGAGACGACCCCGAATAACGGACCGTCCGCGGGGAGCACGCGGACTGTCCGCTAGGCACCCGCGGACCGTCCGCCCTCTGCTGCGGACTGTCCGAAACCTTGCCCAACGAAAACTCAAAGCCACAACGGATCAAAAGCGAAGCCGTGCAAGAACATGAAGAACACAGGAAGGACTCGCACGTCGCGTACGGTCCGCCACGTGCTCGCGGACTGTCCGCGCCTTGCGGACAGAGCTGAAACCAGCTCGACCTCAAAGGTCAACCTCTCTAGTCCATCACTGGATCTCCCAAACGGTAGAAGCTGTTGAGACAAAAGTTTGGGGACATGATATTCGTCAACCAAGGATGCTATACCCCAAAAATTTCTTCTCCTAACTCCCTAAATCATCGGGAATCGCGTATCCTTTGAACACCACCAAAAGCTAGAGCACCGAACGAAAATCCTTGAATCGAAGTGGTTTCCCGGCGTTTGAGGGCACAAGATCAACCACAAAGGTGCACAAAACATCCATCCATGTTTCCCTGAAAGAAATCCGGGGAGAAACCCACTCAAATCCGCGGAAACACACCAAGAACAAAGGCACCAAAAACAAGCACGAAAAAGACCACGAAAATCACAACGCCGCATCTTCTATACAAACCAGGAAAGATTCACAAGGTCTAGCATGCCGCCCTGGCATCCATCCCTCTCAACAAATCTCACATGAAGCTCTCATGCTAGCCTAGAGAAAAAATGGAGAAGAAAATAGCTACGAAAATGAGAAAATGGGAGGGGGAAATGAAACCCTAAGTCGCGGAGAGAGAGAGCCATCCACACACACTCATGGCTTATATATCAGGTCCCGCCGGAGTGGTAAATGACTCGACTACCCCTAACTTCACTACTGGCGATACAACCCATGCAGGGGCATTTAGGTAATGTTTGTGGGTCTTGCCATCGGACGGCCACGCCTTTGCCGCACCCCACGTCCTCCCGACGCCAGCCATGCGATCCCGCCGCGTGTCCTCCGCTTCGAAGCTTCCCGACACGCCCGGATCCCGTCTCCGTCGTGTTGGGTCTTCGGACTTGGTTTTGAGGCCCAAACCAAGAAACCTTCCTCCGATGGTTTTGTGGGCAAACCACCAAACCCCGCGTGCTCGGCCCGGCCTCCCGCCAAGCCCCTTGACTCGACCGCCATTGTGCACCGGCTCGATTGTCCATGACTTTGTCTTGCTCATCTCGCCACCATGTGGCCCACACCTAGTCCCGCCGTCCACCGGGTCCCTCGAACCGAGCCTACTTGTCTCTCCATCTCTCGGAGGCCCCTCAAGGCTGAAGACCTTTCGCGCCCGTTCTTCACCCCGCAACAACACGAACTAGGCCGCAGCCTACACCTGCGCACTGAGCCAAGAGTCAGTCCAACACCCGTTGTCAATCACTCATCACTGAGGAGCGGTCATCCATCGACCACCGGGACGCTCCTGGTCCTCACACGTAGTCCCGGCTCGACCTTGGTTTTGAGGCTCAACCAAGATACCATCCATGACTTCATCTTGCTGTTCATGCCACCATGCGGCCCGCACTAGACCCCGCTGGCCACCGGGTCCCTCGAACGAAGCCTACTTGTCTTCTCCACACCTGGAGGCCTCACCGGCGACGACCTTTCGTGCTTGTTCTTCACCTGCACCAACACCAGTCAAGCCGCAACCTGCACATACAATAATTAGCCAAGAATCAGTCCACACAATGTTGTCAATCACTCATCACACAAGGAAGCGACCATCCACCGGTCCTCGAACCACACATGGTCCTCACCCTAGCTAGTCCCATATTCCCACTATCCATACTTTTGTTGCTTGATTGTGGATGGTATTCTGGGCTTGGACTGAGATGTGGGAGATCTCGGTGTGTTCTAGTGTGAGTTATGGGTGAGTTCTTCCTTGATGTGTTTCTGGCGGGAGCGAGCCATTTGGTTACTTGTGAATGCCTACCTCATGGAGATGCGATCTGGCCTCTCGCCCGAGCGGCGTGTCGGACGTGATGGAGATGGGGAGTGCTCGCTCTCGGCCCTTGAGGACCAAGTCGACTTACCACTAGATGCAGTATCTACTTTCGTACAAACCGCCCACCTTGTTATGGGTAGGGGTGCGGGGTGAGACTCGTAGTGGATAGCACCCTGCATGTAGGCGGATCGGTGTGATCATGATGGGAGATGACATTCCTCCTTAGAAGACTTCGCCTCGGTGAGGCCGGAGAAGGGTTCCACAGCTTTGAGGGACCCCTCGATGGCAGTACGAGCTCTACAGCAGGGGCTGCGTCAGACTCGGAGACGCAGGAGGGTACTATCCACTTACTTGGACACCAGCCGTATGGAAAGGTTTCGGGCGGTTCGCTACCGTCCGGGCTCTATTCGGGCGGGTACAGTTGTACAACATCTGTATAGAGTGTTTAAACCTATAGCTATAGTCCGTGTCCACCGATTATGGACAGTACTGCTATCTACCGCTACTTCCGACTAGACTCTTTTCTTGTGCTTCTTCTCTCCCCCGAGTGTGTGAGCCCGACCTGAGGTCGTTTGGTTGTGGGGATAGAAGCAGGTGGGCCCCACATCGCAGATGAGAGTTGGGAGCTGAATCGTGGGTGTGATTTGGTGCTTTGGTGTGGACTTCCCTTTTTGAGGGGTGTGGACCCCAGAGGTGTGGACCTCCCAGAGGTGTGGACCTAACTGCTTATTTTGCATTCCTTGATTGTTGCTTCCGCGCTGCTGCATGCATAGCTTTCTACATCCAGATGTAGGTTTTATCCATGCATATTAGATTCAACCACCGCTTTTGCTCTTTGTTGGGAAGCTGACATGATCTACCCGCTTATCGGCTAGATGCTGCCATTTCAGACTTGGTGACCACCTACGACTACAACTTTCTACGACAAAGGAGTGAAGACTAGAGCTGGTCCTATGCTCGAGTTTGCCTGTGGAGCTGGAGATGCTTCGCTTCGATAGATCCGCTGCGTAGGTGTTTTACCTTTCTTGATTCAGTCCTGTTGTACTTGTACTCGGCTTGTGCCAAAGAGTTGTACTCTGATGTTGTAATAATATAATGTAATGTTTCTTTTATTCCTGTGATGTATGGATTTGTACCACTTGAGACAGGGATTGCACGTGATAGCCTCTTCCTGGGACTATCATGAAGGTGCAGAGAGTCGGATTTCCATTCGCGGAAATTTGGTTCGTTTCACTCATGGACTTACTCTGAAGCTGCTCCGACAAGCGCTCGATCGCATAATCCTTAATGACCTTGAGGAGAGCGGTGTTTAGCTCCTTCTCGAAGTCATCCCGGTGCGATACACGCGCATCGCTGAAACATTAGGGAACGAGTCAGAACACGCCAAGAATCAAATGACAAGTGGGATGATTGTTGACGGTGAAATTCCGTCAACCTAGCCATGAGTTTACCTTCGGTGTTGACATGAGTTTTATACTTTATCCATTGGTACTAACCCCCTTATCACAAGTTCATTCGTGCATGTCCGTTTTGGAGTTTAGTGTTTATGTAGGGTTTTGACTTTGAAAGCAAGACATTCGGGATAAGTTCATCAAGCACCTTGTGACAAGACCTTGAAGCCCCGTACAAGTCATGCAATGAAGCAAACTTGACTCCAAGAAGCCCAGGGACCAAACCCGAGAAGATAACAAACTCCGAGAACCTATCCAGAAAAGTGTCGAATCTTGCGGGACAAGGAGCTACATCCAACTCGGAGAGAAACTGACGACAAAGGCCCACATGCAGAAGGGGGAAGGATCTAGAAGACTCGGCAACCGATGCCACGCGAAGGAGGCAGACAACTGGGTCGGGGTGGGCCCAAGACAGTCGGCCCAGGCCGATCGGCCCGGCCCATTCCGGGGCCCAGTCGCCCCCCCTTTGACCTAGCCGCCATTCGGTGTATTTATAGCCCCAAGGTCAAGAGCCACGCATCGATTCATTTGTCATCGGCCGCCGACGAGCAGAGAAGAGAGGGACACCACTCAAAGAGGAGAGGGTCGAGCTAGTTGACTAGGGTCTCCCTAGCCGACGTGGGAACCTTGCAAGGAAGACCACGTCAGAGTTCCCGGAGCTAGAAGCAAGATCAAGGTAGGATCGGTAGTGGTCTTGTTCATATATCATTATACTAGTTGATGTGTCAAGTTGAATCCGATTCTTAGCGACTAAGTGTTTCTCCGAAGTCTTCGTTTTCGATCGCCCTTTGCTTGTTTTAGATCTACTCTCGAGATAGATCACATAGGGTGTTCTTGTAGCCGCGGTGGCTAGAGGTGCACGCCTGATCTTCCGAAAGAACTCGACTTGTCCTCGGACTCGCCCTAGACTACCCGCATGAATAGGAGTACGTTGTGACAGAACGGGGGCTCTGAAAGGCAGGCGTTTTCGGAGTCGGACGAGAACAACAGTTTAATGAGGCTTCTAATGAGATTTGATTTGCTACTTCTTCTTTCACTTGGAATTTCAACAAAAGGCTCAACCCGATCTCTCTAGATCAGTTTATCTACCCCCTCTGTCTTTGTTACCTCGGGTCTTTAGTAGATTAGATTCATTCTTGTGTTGATTCTTATGATTAGATGCATTAGGGTTTTTTCTATCGAAGATTGGAGTTACTTGGCATTACTAGATCATCTTTTGCGTCACACATTTGTTCCACGGATTCGTTACCTTGGGTTCACCACTCTAGGGAAGAAGGGTCCCTTGACTACGACGGGAGACTTGTCCTCTTGCAAGTCTTAACGAACTTTGATACAACTATTAACCGTCAACAAGCCCCTTTTCTGGCGCCGTTGCCGGGGAACAAGTGATCAAGATTTGATTTTTTACTGCCTTTTTGTGATTTTCAGTTTTCTTTTAGTTTTTCTTTTTGCATCTACTAAACATTGATCGTCCTCGAAATCAATATAATCTAGTTTGTCTAACCCTAGTTTTCTTAGATTTGTTTTTACTTGTGTTTTTGCATATTTTGTTTATCGCTAACCCTAACAGGAGATGGATGGCTACCTCTCCAACAAACCCAATAATTTTGTGGATGATCCAGCAAAACATTATAGGCTAAGGAGACGCGAAGCACATCAAGCTAAAAAGCTAGATTTTGTAGATTCAAAGTCGAAAGACAAAGGATCGAAGGAATCTCCGAAGAATTCACCACCTCAAAGTCCTCGGGAGAATCGACCTCCACCGATGGGTGAACAACCGCCGCAATAATGCAAGATTGAGGAGCTATGCACCTCGGACATCATCGACCTACCGATCTTGAACCTTGAGGAGATCTAAAGACCATTCAAGATCAAGACCTCAACAATCCGCATGGTGCAACATTAACCCTTCACAAGTAAAGAGGATCCGAACCTTCACCTCCAAGCGTTCAGTCAACTATGCCAGACTTTCAACATGGATGGGGTGACTCAAGACCAAATGAGGGAAAGGCTTTTTCCGTTCTCACTACTCAGGAAGGCTTTGCAATGGTTCCACTCTCAACCGGCGGAGACGGTGCAAAATTGGAACATGTTGATAAAGGCTTTCATGAAAGAATATTACTCGCCGGGTAAAACTCAAAGCCTGCGTAATAATATTGCCACTTTTGCTCAATACCCTACAGAGACTGTCTCGGAGGCATTCGAGCGCTTCAATGAGTACACTCAGGCGGTTCCACATCACAAGTTCCCGAAGGAACACCTCGTGCAAAAGTTCTATCAAGGACTCACCATGGCGTCAAGGACGATCATCGATGCATCAGCGGGAGGATCTATCATCGAGCTTACGTCGACCGAAGCTTTCACTCTATTCAAGAAGGTCGCGGATAATGACACATGGGCGTCATCCGGACGCCTACTTCCAGTTCAACCCATGAAGAATGTCAAAGGAGTCTTGCAAGTGGAGAAGGAGAACATACTTGAAGGCAAGATCGATTCACTCATTAGGAGGTTGGAGAAGATGGAGATAGAAAATAAAGAGGCTCAAGATTTGAAGGCTTCCGAAGCAAGATCCACATGTGAAGAATGCGGAGAGTATGGCCATGTCCACAAAGATTGTCCAGAGGAAGCCAAGGTGCTCGACTACATGAGGAAGGGAGAATTGCCGAACTTCCGCTACGGGCAAGGTAGACCTCCATTTATGAAGGACCGATTAGGCGACCAGAGAGGGGGGGGAGTGAATGGGAGCCGATAAAAATTCTTCTCGAGGGAGATTGAAACTCCGACAAGACGAACTAGCTCGGTCGAACCCCCGAAATCACACGCTCCGCACTTCAACCTCCCGTTTGCCAAAACCACGTAGCCACTGGAGTGCTACTGGTCCTAGGAGCAAACTCTACCAGCAACCACAACACACATGCAGCACCGACAGCGGAAACAACTCGAAAACCGGCTAACCGGAGGGGGCGGTTAGACCGGTATAGGGGGCGGTTAGACCGCCTCCACCGGCAACCAAGAAATCCTCCGAAACACTTCTTCCGAGCACCAAAACTCACCACGGTTTCACCAACGAGATCTCTCGGTCAAGGCCATGCTAGCTACCGGAAAATCTTGGTGAAAACCAAAACTTCACCCGGGGGCCTAGGGGCGGTCTAACCTCCCGTACCCGAGAACGAACTCCAACCAAGAACACCTAGCAAACGCGCGAGAACGACCCCAAACTTCACCCGGACGCTCCTCTCGATCAAGGCGAACAAACTCACGAGAGGAAAATCCGGCGAAACAAAACTTTGACCCGGAAACACCCGGGCGGTTAGACCGCCCCTTCCAGAAAACGAACCCGCGGGTCAAACCTCAACTTCCTCGCGCCCGATCTCCCGAATCACTCCACATTGGAGCAAAACTTCGGGAATAGCCGGGTTACCTCCCCGGGCAACCTCTACCTCAAAGGAATCGACCCAAAACGCTCACAATCAAGAGGAATCGAAGAAATCGCTTCTCTAGGTCAAGAACTCGCCCAACTCGAGAAACCACCAAATCGAGTCCGATTCAAAGGGGATTTGGGGGCAAAGTCACCAGGCAAAGAGGCATAAGAACCTCATACGTGACACCCACCAAAAACCCCAAGAAATCGTCCTCAAAACATCGCCAAAAAGAGCTCCGAAAATCAACACAAGGGAGACGGGAAAACCACCATGATGAACAACGCCAAACCTTCTATACATGCCATGAAAGGTTCGTACAAGGTCTAGCTTGCCACCCAAACATCCATCCCTCTCTCTAGATCTCACATGAAGCTCCCAAGCTAGCCTTCTAAAATCCTAAGGAAAATGGAGAACGAAAATGGAAAAACTAAATGAGCTAGGGTTCCAAGAGTTGGCTGCCATCCACCCATCTAATGAGTATATATGGAGGCACCCAAAAGACTAGACTACCCTTCACTAATAACTAGGGATACATGCCCCTCGAGGGAGGATTTGGAATTCTTGATGTCTTCACCATCGGACGGATGCCCGGCGACCGCACCCTGCGTAGCCTCGACGCAAGCCTTGCGATCCCGACGCGTGTCCTTCGCTTCGAAGCTTCTCGGCACCGGCGGCCAGGGCGGTCAGACCGCCCCCCCCCGCGGCGGTTAGACCGGCCCCGGGGATCCGACCGCCCCTCCCCGGGCGGTTGAACCGGCCCGGGTGGCCGCACCTCCTCGTCGAGTCTTCGGCCTCGGTTTTGTGGCTCAACCGAGTAACCCGGTGGTTTACGGTGAACCACCGCAAACCCCGCGAACTCGGTGTAGCCTCCGCCAATCTCCACTCATGACTCGGCTCCCACGTAGTCCCGGCTCGACCTTGGTTTTGAGGCTCTACCAAGAAACCGTCCACGACTTCATCTTCTTGTTCATGCCACCATGCGGCCCGCACTTGACCCCGCTGGCCACCGGGTCCCTCGAACGAAGCCTACTTGTCTTCTCCACACCTGGAGGCCTCACTGGCAACGACCTTTCGCGCTTGTTCTTCACCTGCACCAACACGAGTCAAGCCGCAACCTGCACGTGCAATACTTAGCCAAGAATCAGTCCACACAATGTTGTCAATCACTCATCACACAAGGAAGCGACCATCCACCGGTCCTCGAACCACACATGGTCCTCAATCTCCCCCTTGATGAGTGCATTGACAACACACTCACATGAAGTAACACAAGAGAAAAGGAAAAGAAATGAAACAAATAAAAAGAAACCCCAACAAGCGATCGAAAGCCAAAGACATGCAAAGAGCAAGATCACTTGAAGAAGACAAGTCTCGGACCCCTTAGGCAAGGGCAACGGCTCGACACATCCGATACAAAACACAGCTCAAGCAAAGAGCGCAAACCACCAAAGCAAAGCTCGAACACCACAAAGAGCTCCCCCTGCACATATGCAAGCTCCCCCTGAGCCATAGCACACTCCCCCTGAACACATGCAGCAATGCAACTCAGGAATGCAACAAAGAGCAAAAACTTGCTCACACTGCCCAGGGCGGTTAGACCGCCTGTACCTGATCTGACCGCCTAGGGGCGGTTAGACCGCCCCAAGAGACCGGCCCTGCACCAAACTGCTCAAAATTTGCCCGAAACAATTGGAACACCTTCCAAACACTCCCAGGTGCCCAAAACATGCACAAACTTCTCCCCCTTGTTGACAATGCATGAATCAAGGCAAAATGCGAAAACTTTCAACATATAGCTTCTCGAATATACAAAATTCATCACAAGGAGCTACACAAGTCCAAATGAGCAAGTTAGATACTCGACGGGTTCGTAATGACCTTAACTACGTGATCACCAAGTTTCACAACCATTGGACAAGGCTAAAAAGGATTTGAGTAATTTTGCGAAAAGTTACTCTCTCACAAGCAAATACCTAAGCATGAGCAAAACATATCAAAATGGCAAAGCCACTCAAACTTCATGCTAGGACAGCCATTCTAATCATAAGACCATCATAAACACCCAAAAGCACCTCATGTCATGTCAAAGCCACCGAGCCATGTGCCTACTTCTATGTATGAGACTTCTCATTGGTAGGCAACATGCAACGGTTTAGCACCCAAAGCAAATTAATTTCAGCACATATGACATGGGAACATATTTTCAAGCATTTTTCATTTCATTTTCAGATTTATGATTGGTACATGAAATGTCTTTGCGACAAAAAGGAACTTACGCCCCTCCACAAGATTAAGCAAGAGGGCTAAACATTCATGATGGCAAATGAGCCTTTGGCCCCATATGATCAATAAACTAGCTATCCAACCACAAAGTAAGCATAGCAAAGCCACTAAAACATGTCAAGATCATGTAAAGGCATTTACACATGAGAGAGCATATATGTGACATTTTTCAAAAAATTAGCCATCAACCATGGATCATTCATCAAGATCATCAAGAGCTAAGCCAAACTAACCGTAGCATACCAAACAAGCTCACAAGAACATATATAGCATCCCATGGTAAACAATGTATATAGGAGAAGCTTTTCCTATCCAATGCATATGATACAAAATGCATGCAATCTAAGATACAAGGATGCCTATACATCATGATACATATGCAATGCCGAATGCAAGAAATGCACAACAGAAAGCTATACATATGCTACAAAGGAGCTCCCACACACCCAACTCAAGAAATCAAGCACACACCAAGTTCCCCCCGCAAATGAGTGAAAGTTGCTTGATCTAGGGGTTTGGTGAAAATATCGGCTAGTTGGTCATGTGTGGGTACATGGATCAAAGCTATCTTCCCTTTCTCTACGTCGTCTCTCAGGAAATGATACCTCACTTCTATGTGTTTGGTTTTGGAATGGAGCACTGGGTTCTTTGCAACGCTTATGGCACTGGTGCTATCACATTGAAGTGGGACATGGGTATATCCTCACCAAAGTCACTCATGGTGTAGGTGATCCAAAGGAGCTGAGAGCAACAACTAGCAGCGGCAACATACTCGGCTTCGGTCGTGGATTGAGCAACACTCGACTGCTTGCGGGAAGACCAAGACACCAAAGAAGAACCCAAAAACTGGCAAGTCCTAGAAGTGGACTTCCTATCCAACCGACACCCGGCAAAATCCGCGTCTGAAAAGCCATGAAGCGCCAAAGAAGAGGACGCGGAGTACCAAAGGCCGAAGTCGGGAGTGTGACGCAAGTACCCGAAAATTCTCTTCACTGCTTGCCGATGCGAAGTCCTTGGACACACTTGAAAACGAGCGCACAGACACACCGAGAACTGTATGTCCGGCCTCGTCGCCGTCAAGTAGAGGAGTGACCCGATCATGCTCCGGTACTCCTTCTGGTCCACGTGTTCACCTTCCTCGTCCGCATGAAGAGCCGTAGTCGTACTCATCGGCATCGTCATAGCTTTGGAGCCCTCCATCTTGAACTTCCTCACAATGTCCTTGGTGTACTTAGCCTGGTGCACAAATGTTCCTTCCTTTGATTGCTTGATTTGTAGCCCGAGGAAGAACTGCAACTCACCCATCCTGCTTGTTGACGGTGTATTTTGGTGCACCTAGCATGTTCATTACACTTTGGTTTGGATTTGATTATGGAACTAACCCGCCACTAGGCACACTAATCATATAACAAGTTCATCTTTGTGCATGCATTTGGAAGTGTTGTGTTTATGTAGGAAAACATGGACATAAAGGACGGATTTGCAACAAGTTCAAAGGAGCATTCATGGAGTCTTGTTCGTGTTCATGAGCTTGCTGAAATCACTTCCAATGGTGGCGAGGACCGAAGTGTTACGAGGAACACCCCCGGGGATTGAAGCGTAAAAGATCAAACTTCATGCAAAGAGAGCCTCCATCTTGATCGCGAGGATAACAACGTCAAAATCATGCAAGTGGAGGGGGCAAAGTAGATAAGTGCACGAGGACCCACGGAGCAAAAGGGGCGACCGAACCGGCCGAGCCGGGCCCGGGCCGGCCGGCCCGGGCCGGCCGGCCCGGCCCACTTCGGGCACCGGTTCGGTCCCGTCTTCCTTGCCCCTCGAAGGATCTTCAACCCTAAAACCCCCGACGCGCCGCCAACACCAGGGAGAGGAGTTATTCGCACCAGAAGGCCATCCACAAGCTAGAGAGAGAGGAGAAGGATCTCCGGCGGGAGATCAACCACCTCGAAGGAAGCACCCTCTCGTGGAGAAGAAGGAAGACACCGGCGGAAGGGAAACCATGATCAACGGTGCCATGACCAGCACCTTGATGGGGTAATCTTCTCATTCGTCCATGGGTTGTAATCGATCTTGAGATGTAATCGCACTTTGTCGGATTATTTATCTATCATCTTGTGTTGAATATACTTTAATGCTTAAGGCTTGCAACCGTGTCGTAGAGGGAGTACGAGCTCCAATGCTTCCTTGGATCCATTCAATACACCGTGGCCATCAAAGGTCTAGTCATGAATACCTTCGCGTAGTGACAGTACGAGAGGAGGGAAAGGGCGAAACCGTGGTCACAACCCCGATAGATTAGATTGGTTTTTCATGTCTTTAAGCGATTGCATGCTCTAGTATCGTAGACCCGTGGGCGAGTGTCTTCTATCTTGATCGTTTATCATTCTCTCTAGTGTAGTTTAGTGTTTTCTAGTATAATAGTAGTTAGGGTTTTAGTAGCTAGTGTGTCGTTGTTAATCGAACGCTTGTAATCCCCTTGCTCCGCGGATTGACAAGAACCTTGGGAATCCCGTGGTGAAAAAGGTGTGGGGTCCGTACGCTTGCGGATCGTAGAGGGATACGTCTTTTATCCGTCAACAAGCCGCTTTTTCTGGCGCCGTTGCCGGGGAGCAAGTTAGTTTACATCGTTTGATTTGCATCTAACTTAGTTTTATATTTTAGTCTATCTTTTATTTGCTATATCTAACATATATCATCCAGAAAAACACTTGTTTCTTTTTTTGTTTTTGTTTTTATCTTATTGTCTAGATGGAGTTCGTTAATCAACCCGTGGAAGAACCGGAGAAATCATTAAGGGGTTACGCTAGCCCTCGATGTGAAGACATAAAAGTACAAGAGTCGGATTCGAAGCTCGAAGCGACCAAGTATGAAATTAAATCCAAGATCATCAAGATGGTGGCGGAAAACCCATTTGAAGGGATGGTTACGGAGAACCCATATAGACACATAAGGGATTTCACGACAATATGCAACACGGTGCGTCAAGAAGGAGTTCCCGATGAATGGTTCAAATGGAATCTCTTTCCCTACTCACTTGCCGGCAAAGCAAAGACATGGTATTCGGTTGCGTCCTTTGAAGTTGAAGGCAATTGGAACAAGTTGACAAAGAAGTTTTGCAAGAAGTTCTTTCCAATTAGCAAGGTTCAACATCTAAGGAGGCAAGTGATCACTTTCATGCAAGGAGAAGAGGAAGGGATAGACCAAGCCTGGGATAGGTTTAATGAATTAATCGAACAAGGACCAAAACTCGGCTTCACCGGTGACGTACTCTTGCATACATTTTTTTTCCCTAACCCCTAGTTGCATGCGACACGTCGAAATGTGTGCAGGTGGGGATCTCATGGAGAAAACACTCACGGAAGCCGCCCAACATCTACAAAAAGTTAGCAAAGCGGCTGCCATGCGAAGAGATTGGGAAACAAGACTTGCGAAAGAGCCGGAATTCAATTCAAGGAAGAAAAAGCTTGCTGATTTTTCTAAAGAGGCAACCCCGGAAGTCACAAAAGAGGAGCCAATCATGGAGAAGCTTGAACAAGAACACATCAAGTCAAGAACTACACCAAACGTCGACTTCGCCGCACCAAATGAGACGAACAAGAGAAGCATGTCAAGCGCGAAGCCACTAAGGGAGTTCGAACCAATGGATTGGGTTCCTATTGATTACGGAGAAGTATTCGACAAGAGAAGACCGTTCCCTAATCAAAAGGGAATGGCAAGAGCATTGGAAGTGGATTTCCCACCGGAAAAGAAAGCTGAAAATTCATACAACCTCGAAACCACCGGTGAGATTTTTGAAAAGCTCTTTGGAGATGACGTGGTGGATCCGGAACATATTGCCGAGGTGAAGAGAATCATGGGGATCAAGCCCGAAGCATCACCATACGCTCGCCTTGCTGAAATTTACTCGATAGGATCTGAAGAAGAAGAGAAGATGACGCCGCACTTGAGTTGTGAGATCAACGGAGTTCAATGCAAAGCTTTATGCGACATCGGAGCCCAAGTAAGTGTTCTATCTTCTAAAATTTACGATAAAGTTCAATACCACAACCTAGACTTAGCTCCAACATCAACGAAATTAATTATGGGAGATGGTAGAACTATCAAACCTCTAGGTATTGCTTGCAACATGAAAGTAAAAATTTCTAGAAACTATATACCAACCGATTTCTTTGTTATTGATGCTTACCATAGCAATTCTGATCATATAATCTTAGGTAGGCCTTTTCTTAAGTTGGTAGATGCCGTGTTAGATGCCAGAGAAGGCAAAGTAACAATGAACCTTAACGGAACAAAGTACACATATAATTTTCTTCGTGCTTCTAAACACCTTACACCTTTTCCTCCCGAAGATGAAGAAGTAGAAGAGATAGATAGTCTTTGTTTTGTTGAAACCGTTAGAGACCCGCTGCAAAGGGCGATGGTAAATCAAATTAGTAATCAACAAGATGAAGAACTAGAGGAAGCGACGAAAGGCCTAGAGCCGCATGATGGTAGCATGGAGGAAGAGAAGTTCGAAGACATAGGAGAAATCAAACCCGAGTAACCACAAGTGCCCGAGGTAGACCTTAAACCTTTGCCCAAGGGATTAAAATATGAATTTTTGGGCCCAGACAAAACTTATCCAGTCATTGTGAGCGACGAGTTGAGCCCCGAAGAAAATGAAGCGTTGCTGATTTTATTAAAAAACATAGGAAGGTGATTGGATATTCAATTAATGATCTCAAAGGTATTAGCCCAGCCTTTTGCACTCATCGTATACCAATGGAAGACCAATGTAAGCCTGTAGTGGACCATCAAAGGAGGCTAACCCATGCCATGCGAGAGGTAGTAAAGAAAGAGGTTATCAAGTTACTTAATGCCGGAATCATCTACCCGGTTCCGCATAGCGAATGGGTGAGCCCGGTACATTGTGTACCGAAGAAAGGAGGTTTGACCGTGGTGAAGAATGAGAAGAACGAATTAATACCGCAAAGAACCGTGACCGGGTGGCGGATGTGTATCGATTATCGTAAGCTTAACAAAGCGACGAAGAAAGATCACTTCCCCCTACCGTTCATAGACGAGATGCTCGAGAGGTTAGCAAACCATGCTTATTTCTGCTTTCTCGATGGATACTCGGGGTTCATGCAAATTCCTATTCACCCGGAAGATCAACATAAGACAACGTTTACGTGTCCTTACGGAATGTTTGCATATAGGAGGATGCCCTTCGGCCTATGCAACGCTCCGGCCTCTTTTCAACGTTGCATGATGGCCGTGTTTTCGGAATTCATCGAAGAAATTGTTGAAGTGTTTATGGATGACTTTTCCGTTTACGGGAAGACGTTCATGGATTGCTTAGCAAACTTAGAAAAGGTCCTTACAAGGTGTGCGGAGGTAGATTTGGTTTTAAATTGGGAAAAGTGCCACTTCATGGTTAAGCAAGGCATAGTGCTCGGACATGTTATATCCGAGAGAGGAATTGAAGTGGACAAGGCTAAGGTAGAGACGATTGAGCAACTCCCACTCTCCTACGGATGTTAAGTCCTTAAGGAGCTTTCTAGGCCATGCCGTATTCTATAGAAGATTTATAAAGGACTTCTCGAAGATCACTAAGCTTTTAACGCACCTTCTTCAAAAGGACGTGGCTTTCGACTTTGATGAGAAGTGTCTAGCGGCATTCGGACCTTGAAAAATGCGTTGGTGAGTGCTCCCATCATCCAACCTCCGGATTGGAGCCAACCTTTCGAGATCATGTGTGACGCAAGTGACTACGCCGTAGGCGCGGTCTTGGGACAAAGAAAGGAAGGCCGAGTTCACGCCGTTTACTACGCTAGCAAAACTCTTAGTGGAGCACAATTAAATTACGCCACTACGGAAAAAGAGTTGCTAGCGGTGGTATTCGCTTTCGAAAAATTCAGATCTTACATCGTGAACTCGAAGGTCATTGTTTACAACGATCACGCAGCCATCAAGTATCTCTTGGCTAAGAAGGAAGCTAAACCACGTTTGATTCGTTGGATCCTTCTTCTCTAAGAGTTTGATGTTGAAATTCGTGATAAAAAGGGGGTGGAGAATGTTGTGGCCGATCATTTGTCTAGGATGAATCGTGGACAAGATGATAAAGAGCCCATAGAAGATAAGATGAGAGATGACCACCTCTATAGAGTGCTTGATAGAGATTCTTGGATGATCGACATCATTCGAGCAATTCGAAAGATGCCCCTCGATCATCTAGACAAAAACACTCAAAGGAAGATAATCTCTGAAAGTAAGAAATATTTTTGGGATGCACCATACCTCTTCAAGCTTGGCAATGATGGAGTGATGAGAAGATGTGTGCCAAGAGAAGAGAGGCTTGAGATTCTAAGGAAGTGCCACTCGGCGGAGTACGGTGGACACTATAGCCATTTTCGAACCGAAGCAAAAGTATGGTCGAGCGGATTCTATTGGCCGGAGATGCATGAAGATACTAAAAGATATGTTGCGTCATGCCCCGAATGCCAAAGAACCGGAAATATCTCTCAAAGAAATTCTATGCCTTTGAAATACAACTTGCAAATCGACATATTCGATGTATGGGGCATAGACTTTATGGGGCCTTTTAAAAACTCATTTGGATTCGAGTATATACTTGTTATGGTTGATTATGTATCCAAGTGGGTAGAGGCTATACCATGTCGTAAAGCTTCCACGGAGGAGTCCATCACTATGATCAAGAACGTGATTTTTCCCCGTTTCGGTACACCGAGAATCTTGATAAGTGATGGAGGGACTCATTTCACCGGGAAGAACTTCAAAAGGTGCTTGTCCAAGTTGGGAATTGAGCATAGGGTCTCCACGGCCTATCACCCACAAACCAACGGACAAGCGGAGACGTCAAATCGGCAATTAAAAAGCATACTCAACAAAACCATAGAGAAGGGAGGCAAGGATTGGTCAAAGAAATTAGACGGAGCTTTATGGGCCTATCGAACGGCGTTTAAAACACCGATAGGTATGACCCCTTATCAATTCGTCTATGGAAAAGCTTGCCACCTTCCGGTTGAGTTGGAACATAAAGCCTATTGAGCGATTAAAGAGATGAACCTTGATCTCGATGCCGCGGTGGTGAAACGAAGAATTCAAATAAGCGAGCTAGAGGAGTTGAGGTTGAAAGCATATGAAAACGCAAGCATATACAAGGAGAGAATCAAAAGGTGGTATGATAAAAGATTGAAGAAAAAAAGAATTCAAAGAAGGAGATAAGGTCCTCCTCTACAATTCGAGGTTTAAAACCTTCGGAAAGGGGAAATTGCAAAGCAAGTGGGACGGACCTTATGTTGTGCATTCGGTGTTCTCCAACGGAGCGGTAACCATTATGGATATAAACGGCGATCAATTTGTGGTGAATGGACAGCGGCTTAAGGTTTACTACGAACCCGATGTCGTGCCCTTCATCATGTTGACGTCTTCACCATGGAGGAAGAGCCGAACGTCCCGCCTAGGACGAAAAACAAGGCATCAACTTCGTAAATAATTTTTCTTTTAGCTTTTACGGAGTTTTTTCGCGAAGATTTCTTTGGGCCAACTTTTTCCATGGGGGTGAGGAAGAAAAAAATAGGGCGGTGTGCAAAAACCGGGACCGGCCGGCGCCGGCGGGGGTGGGCCGGCCGGCCCGGGCGGGCCGGCCCGGGGGGTGGCCCGACGCCCGATGACCCCGAATTTTGCCCGAATTGCTCCTTTTTGACTTCCTTGTTTGGTCGGAAAATTTTAAGGGAAGTGTAAAAAAGGAAAATAAGGTTCCCAGGGCTTTTCTCCCAGCCATTGAGCCTCCAAAAAGCTTAGAGTTGAAGCTAGAAGCCAAGAAGCCATCGATGGAGGAGGCGATGTGATGCGAGCTCAAGCTACCCGTCAAGAGGACCGCACGTATCCGTTGCGGAGGACGTGTCCCGACCGGAGCTCTTGCATCTCGCAACCCCGTCGAAGGAGAGAAGGTCCCTACACCCGTCCGAAGGTCGGCACGCCTCCAAGGCATCAAGCGTAAAGATTACAAGGAGGTGTCGCCGGAGCCTAAGGATCATGGGGATAGCGACTACTCCGACGATCGTAGCCCGAGCTCGTGGGCGGCCGCCGGTAGAGATGATGATGATTGGGATGAGCAGCCCAATGAATGGACTCCCGAAGGCCCCAACGGCAACGGCAACGGCGGTGGCGAAGGCAACGACAATGGAGGTGGCGACGACGGTGGTGACAACGGTGGAGATTATGGCGACGACGACCCCTTCGGATTGCATCCGGTGTCTTTGTCGAGTTTGCCGTCAATCCATCGCGGATCTCTACACGTCGGCCGACGAATGTCTCCAAGCCATGGAAGCGATGAAGCGGCGTATGGAGGACTTGGAGCGCGTAGTTGAAGATGACTACAAGTTCCTTAACCGCAACGTGCGCAAACTTTTCGGCATGGTTGGAAACATGAGAGGCAAGTGGTGCAAAACTTGCTTGAAGTACCACTAGATCTAGTTTTCCCCTTAGGATTTTTGTAAGATACGACGAGGACGTCGTATGTTTTAAGTGTGGGGGAGAGCTAGCTCGCTAGCCTTAGCTTTTGAACTTCAAGTTTAGGTTCGGTTTAATCTTCGTGTGAGAGTCTTAGTGTTTTAATGAGTCTTTAGTTTTTGAGTTTGTTTTAAAATTTTTGCAAGTGTCTTAAATTAGTGTTGAGTCAAGAAAATCAAATAAAAAGAGTCTTTATATATATATCTTTGTGTTTTATGTATTGTTTATCTTTATTTACTTGTTTGTTTAATCTTCGATTCTTGATATATGAACACAAGTATGTGGTTTGAAAATCGTTTACCGTGGTGCTTAGTGGAATCGCTACTACTTAAAGTACCCATACCGCACTTCAATCTTGAGCTTCACATGCTAGTTGTGCTATGTTCGATGCTAAAAATTGGAGGATTTCAGTTCTGAAAATTATTTTAAAACCCTTGTAATAAAGGTTAGCAAAACCTCTTTTTCCAAGTTGAGAATAAGAAAAAAATTCCTATCCAAAGCCAAGTTTATTTTTTTCGCTCCACCATAAGTGTGATTAGCACGATGAGTTAGGCTAGGACCCTTCTCTCTTGGCGAGTTTTAATTTCGAGCAATGATCATGTCCTTGTGCTTATCTTTTGTTGCTAGCCTCGTCATATATTCGGTAACATGACTTTCACAATGGAAGTCACGTACATCGCCGAATTCCATACCCAACCCTATACATCTCTTTTGTACATCGTATTCCTTGAACACAACCTATTTTCAAAGTTTCGTCTCGTCTCTAGCATGATTTATTTAAAATTTCAGATTGTATGCATGCAAGGAAAGAAAGAATTGAAAGCTTTGAAAAGTTGTCAAGAGAGAGAAAAATAAAGAGAAAAAAAGTATGTGTATGGAAAAGAAAGAAAGAAAGAAAGAAAGAAAAATCATATGTGAATGAAAGAAGAAAAGAAAAAGAGAGAAAGATGAGTTAGCAATGAAGATATGAGAGGGATGGATCAAGTGAAAGAAAAGAAAAAAATAAAGTGTAAGGAAGGATGTCACGTTGATTGTGAGACGAAACTTTTACTCTATTTCCAACCATGTGCAATCCGACAACGAGGACATCATTGGTGCCTTGAAGTCACAATTTTCTTTTGCCCTTGCACATGTCCACCATTCTAAATCTTCTCATCCTTGATATCCCTACATATGGTTAATTCTCATGATCATTGGATTTGAAAGGTAGACAACCATTAGAGGAAGTTCTTAGTTTGACAATACTTGTGTTGATTGCGCTAGCCCCACCTATAGCTCCACTTTTACATGATATATGAGAGATTAATGGGAGGTGAGAGTTTTATAAAATTTGGTTAGGATAGCCACTTCATATGAGTGACTTGAGATAGCTTGGAGAAAGGTTTTTGTCTAATACTTGTTGCAGGAATTTTTGTTTTAAAAACCATAAAAACCCTCCGATGGAAGCAAAGGGGTAAGCATGGCTGAAATTGAAGACTTCAAGTGAAGGGTTTGAGTTGTGGGGTGAATCTTGACGTGGTAAAAATTCTAAACGCCCATGTTTATGTTTGATTATCATTACTTTGTGTTTATGTATTAAAGATGAAAGGATTGACTAACTTGTGAAGAAGGATAAGTGATACACGATTACACACCTTGGACGAAGTTCTTTTACGAGTACTTGCTCGAGGACGAGCAAGAGCTAAGTGTGGGGGAGATGTTGACGGTGTATTTTGGTGCACCTAGCATGTTCATTACACTTTGGTTTGGATTTGATTATGGAACTAACCCGCCACTAGGCACACTAATCATATAACAAGTTCATCTTTGTGCATGCATTTGGAAGTGTTGTGTTTATGTAGGAAAACATGGACATAAAGGACGGATTTGCAACAAGTTCAAAGGAGCATTCATGGAGTCTTGTTCGTGTTCATGAGCTTGCTGAAATCACTTCCAATGGTGGCGAGGACCGAAGTGTTACGAGGAACACCCCGGGGATTGAAGCGTAAAAGATCAAACTTCATGCAAAGAGAGCCTCCATCTTGATCGCGAGGATAACGGCGTCAAAATCATGCAAGTGGAGGGGGCAAAGTAGATAAGTGCACGAGGACCCACGGAGCAAAAGGGGCGACCGAACCGGGCCGGGCCCGGGCTGGGCGGCCGGCCCGGGCCGGCCGGCCCGGCCCACTTCGGGCACCGGTTCGGTCCCGTCTTCCTTGCCCTCGAAGGATCTTCAACCCTAAAACCCCCGACGCGCCGTCAACACCAGGGAGAGGAGTTATTCGCACCAGAAGGCCATCCACAAGCTAGAGAGAGAGGAGGAGGATCTCCGGCGGGAGATCAACCACCTCGAAGGAAGCACCCTCTCGTGGAGAAGAAGGAAGACACCGGCGGAAGGGAAACCATGATCAACGGTGCCATGACCAGCACCTTGATGGGGTAATCTTCTCATTCGTCCATGGGTTGTAATCGATCTTGAGATGTAATCGCACTTTGTCGGATTATCTATCTATCATCTTGTGTTGAATATACTTTAATGCTTAAGGCTTGCAACCGTGCCATAGAGGGAGTACGAGCTCCAATGCTTCCTTGGATCCATTCAATACGCCGTGGCCATCAAAGGTCTAGTCATGAATACCTTCGCGTAGTGACGGTACGAGAGGAGGGAAAGGGCGAAACCGTGGTCACAACCCCCGATAGATTAGATTGGTTTTTCATGTCTTTAAGCGATTGCATGCTCTAGTATTGTAGACCCGTGGGCGAGTGTCTTCTATCTTGATCGTTTATCATTCTCTCTAGTGTAGTTTAGTGTTTTCTAGTATAATAGTAGTTAGGGTTTTAGTAGCTAGTGTGTCGTTGTTAATCGAACGCTTGTAATCCCCTTGCTCCGCGGATTGACAAGAACCTTGGGAATCCCGTGGTGAAAAAGGTGTGGGGTCCGTACGCTTGCGGATCGTAGAGGGATACGTCTTTTATCCGTCAACAATGCTCATCTCAAACTCCCTGCTCATATCGTCTGCAAACCTTGCAACAAGAGAGTTAGACGAGCCACCAAAGACAATATCATCCACGTACACCTGCACAATCAGGATATCTCCCCTTGCCTCGGCAAAAAACAAGGTCGATCGACCTTCCCCATCTCAAAACCTCTCTCAAACAAGAACCCCCTCAACCTGCCATACCAAGCTCTAGGCGCCTGCTTCAACCCATACAGCGCCTTCCTCAACTTGTACACCCGGTGGGGGTACTTCTCGCTCTCAAACCTCGGAGGCTGCCTCACATACACTTCTTCCTCCAGCACACCATTAAGAAAACCACTCTTCACATCCATTTGGTGCAACTTGAACCCTTTAGCCACGGAAAAGGCTAGAAGGATCCTAATCGCCTCCAAACGGGCTACGGGAGCAAAGGTCTCCTCGTAGTCAATCCCCTCCTTCTGACTGAACCCTTGAGCAACAAGTCTCGACTTGTTCCTCACAACCTCACCCTTCTCTCCCTCTTTGTTTTTCTACACCCACTTTGTACCAATCGGCTTACACCCTGGGGGAGGGTCAACCAACTCCCACACCTAATTCCTCTCAAAGTTCTCCAAATCCTCATGCATCGAATTAACCCAATTGTGATCAGATAGTGCGTGTCCAATGTCTTTGGGCTCAAAAGAAGCAACAAACGCAGCATGAGCAAAGTGAGAATTGTACCGAACCCTCGACCGTGTAGTGCGTTCATCCATGTCGCCGATGATCCTCGAAGCTGGGTGATCTACCTGAACTCGCCGGGGAGGTTCTCGCCTCGAAGCTACCTCCCCCTCAACATCAGCTTCTCCTCGTTCTTGATTTGTCGTCGTAGGTGTAGCGGAGGGTCCATCCATCATCGTAGTCGAAGTAGTGGGTACATGTTCGGCGGGGGCACCGCACCGCCATCTTCATCATCACCATGTTCATGCTCCTCCTCTCGAAAGATCTCCTCGCCAAGCTCATCATCACCGCACACTCAAAGACAAGGCGACTACGTGGCTCTGTCTCGTCAAAGGTTACCTCGCAAGTCTCCACGATTTGGTTAGTTTCAAGATTGAGCACACGATATGCTCTAGAATGAGATGCATAACCAAAGAAAATGCCATCGACGGACCTAGCCTCAAACTTATCCAACTTCCCCGCCTTTCTTCGAATGAAACACTTGCAACCAAGGACATGGAAGTGACTCACCTTGGGTGTGCGACCATGCATCGGCTCATAGCATGTCTTCTTCTTGTGCACTCGAGGTATATCTGTTCGACACATAGCATGCGGTATTCACCGCCTCGGCCCAATACCTCCTCGGAGTCCTATGCTCATCAAGCATCGTCCGAGCCATCTCGCACAAGGTCTGTTCTTCCTTTCCACAACACCATTCGGGGAGGCGTATACGGACTCGAAAACGGGTGCTCAAGACACAAGTCATGGCAAAAGGTTTCAAAACGAGAGTTCTCGAATTCCGAGCCATTATCACTTGCGGATAGCTCGTATGGCATCTCCGTGCCTCTCGTTCCTCAACCTCAAGACTAGATCTCGAACAAAACCAAACGTCTCCCCCTTCTCCTCGAGAAAGAACACCCACGCATACCGATAATAGTCGTCCACCACAACAAGGACATACCACTTCCCACCCGCCGGATCGCACACGAGCCGGGCCAACAAGGTCCATATGGAGCGCTCGCATGGACGCTCGGTCATCACATCGGTGAGAGGCGGGTGAAAAGAGGCCACCATCTTGGCATGCCTACACGGAGCACAAACCAACTCTTTCTCAAGCCTCAACCGTGGCAATCCTCGGACCAAATTGTGTTTACTCAAGCGAGACAAAAGGTCAAAGCTCAAGTGACCCAACTTCCTATGCCACTTCCACAACTCACTCGAAGAACCCGGCCAAGAAACAACGCTCCACACCCGAAGAGCGAGAAAAATCAGCACGAAACACCTGACCCTCGTGAACGACCATACAGACAAGGTCCCCTCGAGAGTCCACAATCTGAGAACCACCTGGCGAAACAACACCTCAAAGCCCTCATCCAACAACTGGGACACAGAAAGCAAATTGTACCCCAGCGATTGAACAAGAGCAACACGCCTCGGAGTGATCTTGTCACTCACTTTGATCTCACCTTCTGAAAGCACACGCCCACGCCCATTATCCCCAAAGGTGATGTACCTCTTCGTCACCACTGGGATGAGACTTGAGAACCACCCCCTGTCTCCGGTCATATGCCTCGAACAACCAGAGTCAATCAACCAAATGTTCTTCAAGTCTCCCACCTGAATTTCAAAAACGAGCAAGTGAGCGAACAAACGACTCAGCACTGGGGTTAGTACCAAAAGAGTAAAACCAGTGCCAAGCCATTTCCTCGAAAGTGGGGTTAGCACCAACCAAAGCATCTCTCCTATCAAAGCTACCTCCACGAACACCACCACGGTAACCACCCTGAGGGAACCACCCCTCTCTGCCTGGAGGAGGACCAAAACCACGCAAGAAAGCCCATGGAACGTCCTTCCTCTCCAACTCAAAGCCACGACTCCTCCGATCCCCGTATTGAGCACGAGGAGGAGAACGCCTAGCAAACTGACCACCTGCACCCTTTCCAGCCCAACCACCAGAACCACGATCACCAGAAACAACCCTCGCACCTGTACGAGCACGAAACCCAAACGGTACCTGTCTGTCCGGGCACCGCACCGGTCGACCGGTGTGACCTGGGCAGCAACACCACCAGCAGCCTTCCGCTCTCCCCAAGCCCGAACTGTCCTCACACTCGCCTTGCCCCTGGGCATCTGCATACGAGGCTCAAGTACACCATCGGAAGGGTGGTACTTGTCCTTGTTAGCCCACTCCTTCTCCATTCTCTCCTCACGCTTCCTCTTGAAGCAAAACTCCTCCTTATGGCCATCTCTCCCACAATAGCCACAATGGAACCTCACGAGCTTAGGCTTAGGCTTGGGATGTGGCTGCTCACTTGGTTTCTCTCCACTCAAACCTTCCACCGGTTTCTCACCACTAGCCTTCTCACTCTCCTTCCCAAAGAACACTTTCCCCGAAGTGCTCACAAACTTGATAGGCTTTTGTAGGTCATTTGCGGGTGTAGGAAACACGGGTGGAGCTGGGGTTGTGTCTAGTCGGTTTCTTAGATGGTTAGGTTTTGGAGGGAAATCATTTTTGTGGTGGGTTTCTGCTGGCTCCGGGATATTCTCTCCACTTCCCTCACCAACCTTGTTTGCCCCAAGCCCCTCACCATCTTGCCTCTTGAAGGCCTCGATCATCATCCTCAACTGAGGCTCATGACCGGACAACCAACCCATCAACTTCCTCAAGTCATCATTCTCATCCTGCAAACGATCAACATAATGTGCAAGCTCCAAATTTTTCAATGCATGCATTTCACAGGTAGAGCAAGATGTATGCATGGGTTCCTTCAATTTAGCCTCGAGCGAACTAGTGTAGGCATGCATCTCATCAATCTTACCATGCAAAACAGGGCAAGAAGTGCAAGCACCTAGCAAAGCAGGTCTAGACTTAAGCTCAGCCACTTCAACCCTAAGCACATCTAGTTCCTCACACTTGGAGGCATGCTTCTCCTTAAACAAAGCAAGATCAGCAAGGAATATGGAGCAATCAGCACAATCATTCTCATCCGAAACAATAGGTCTAGCCTTAAGCGAATCAATCTCAAGCTTGCTATCAAGCACTTGTGTCTCTAGATCAGCCACTCTAGTCCTAGCATCCTCGAGTGAAGCCCTAAGCTCTTTCCTCATTTTCTTAGCCTCTCTAAGCATGTCATCACGGTTATCAAGTAAAGAGCCAAGCCTCTCATTCTCCTGGCGCAAGAAGGGAAGTTCATCACGCACCTCATCGTCGGACTCAGAGTCCGAGTCGCTCTGTGTGCTCTTCTTGCTGCCGGAGCTCAGCGCCATGGTGCAGAAGCCATCTCTCGCGAAGCAGCTCAGCCCGCTCAGGTTCTTGGACGACTTCTTGTTCTTGCGGCAATCTCCCTCCTCTTCACTACTGCTCGAGCTCGAGGTGGAGTACGCGGAACTGGAGTCGATGTCGCTCGCTCCAACCATAGCTCGGGCCTTGCCTCGGCTCTCCTTCTTCCTCGATCGTCGCTCGTCCTTGTACTTGTTCTTGTGCTTGCTCTTGTGGTCGCGCCTCGAACGGTACTTGCCGTCCATCCTCGGCTTGTGCTTGTAGCTGTCCTTGTTCTCAGCCTTCTCCGGGCAGTCGGCGACGAAGTGTCCCGGCTTGCCGCACTGGAAGCAAGTCCTCGTGTTCCTCCTCATGTTCACATGGTTCTCGTGCAGCCTCTCGAACCGCCTCGACAAGAGCACCAGCTCGTCCTCTCCAAGCTCGTCGAACTCTTCATCTGTCATAGACATCAAAGAGGAGAAAGAGAACATCCTGGTGGATGGGTTAGAGTTAGCCTTTCCTTTGGAACCACCAACGAGGGCAAGACTATGGGAATCAGTCGGTCCCTCGAGCTTGGCAGTCATGCCCCTATCCACCTCAGCCGACTTGAGCTTTGAGAACAGCTCGTTCACGGTCAGAGTGTCATACTTCTCCGACTCCACAATGGCCTCGAACTTTCCGCCCCAAATCATACGATCCAAAGAGTGTAAGAGCTTGACCGCTCTATCATGATCATCGTACGGGAGCACGTCAACATTGGCCCTCATGTTGTTCACAACCACCGTGAACCTCTGAAACAAGGCATCGATGGACTCACCGGGGAGATGAGTGAAGTTCTCGTACTCTCTTCGGTAGGTCGCATACATCCGTGCCTGAACCTGGGCGTTCCCAACATGAGCCTCCTTCAACACCGCCCAAATCCTACAAGCCAAGTGCTCGGTGTGCACTCGATCGAACTCAGGCAGACACAAAGCATGAAACAAGTAGTCGACCGCCTTATTGTTGGCGTCGAAGGCGTCCCCTCGATCTCGGAGCGAGGAAATCAACCGGCCGGACATAGCTTTGTGTCCACCGTGACATCCCAAAGGATCTGACCCTTTCCGCGGAGAAAAGCACCCATCCGCTTGCTCCACATCTGGTAGTTCTTGCCATCGAAGTGTGGAGGACCCGAACCCCGTTCCTGGTATGCCATCCTTGGATCTTAGACTGGTTAGAGTCAATAAAGACCCGAACTGGCTCTGATACCACTTGAAGGACCGATACGGCGAACCAGAGAGGGGGGGAGTGAATGGGAGCCGATAAAAATTCTTCTCGAAGGAGAACGAAACTCCAACAAGATGAACGCGGCTTCCAACACATGTCTCCGACTCACTACCAAGGTTGGGCAAGCCCACGTAGCCACTGGAGTGCCACTGGACCTAGGAACCAACACACCACCTTCCGACCCGAGAAACGCAGCGGAAAAATCAAACCTCGAGTCTACAGACCCACACCGGTTAGACCAGTGAGCACCACCGGTCAGACCGGTCCCTGCTGATGAAACTGAGCAACTTCCACTAATTGGCTCTACACCGGTCAGACCGGTGAGACACACCGGTCAGACCGATGGCAGCCTGAAAGCCCCCAAGGCACCAAACAGGCCAACTGACCACCAAACGGACCCAAACTCGAAACAGCAGCAACACGGGACAACAACGAACACACCAAGATGTTCACCCGAGCAAAAACCCACAAGTGCTTACACTGGTCAGACCGGTCAAGAGCACCGGTCAGACCAGTGTAGCCTGGGCAGCTCGGGATGAACAGCACCCGCGGGTCAACTCCCCCAAATCCAAATCTCGATCTCCCGAATCACTCCACGTACTTGAACAAGACTTTGGGGATTCAGGAACACCTCATGAGGAGTCCATAGCCAAGTTTAATCCCACAAAAACTCGTCCAAAAAGGAGGAATCGAAGAAATCCTGCTGAAAGCACTTCCAACCCAAGAACTCAAGAAACCCCAAAATTGAGCACCTTTAATCACGGATTTGGGAGGGGAATCACAGCCCAAAGAACCACGAAGGGTTCCCACAAATTTCCCCCATCAAATCCCCAAGAGAAAGGTTCCGAAAACAACCCAAAGAAATCACCGAGAGAGGGCTCCGAAAATCACCACCAAGAACAACCGGGGAAAACACATCCAAACCTTGAGGAACCACGCCGAATCATCTATACATGAAACAAAGGTTCGTACAAGGTCTAGCAAGCCGCCCGATCTTCCATCCCTCTCAACAAGATCTCTCCGTGAAGCTCTCTTGCTAGTCCTAAAGAAAACCTAAGGAAAATAGGTGGAAAATAGGAAAACTAATGAGCTAGGGTCCCAAGAGTTGGCTGCCATCCTCTCACCTCTTGGGTTATATGGAGGCAACCGAATGTCTAAAATGTCCTTCTCTACTAACTAGGGATACAAGCCCCTCAAGGGCGGATTTGGAATTCTTGATGTCTTTACCATCGGACGAATGCCCGGCGACCGCACCCTGCGTAGCCTCGACGCAAGCCATGCGATCCCGACGCGTGTCCTCCGCTTCGAAGATTCGGACCGCGTCGTCGCACACCGGTCGACCGGTGCTCCTCACCGGTCGAGCCGGTCCCACCGATCGACCGGTCGGACCCACCCACGACGGACCGGTGCGCGGCTGCCGCGGCTCCGTCTTCGGTTCTCCGGTCTTGGCTTTGTGGATCAACCAAGGAACCCGGTGGTTTTCGGTGAACCACCGGAAACCCCGCGAACTCGGTGTAGCCTCCGCCAATCTCCACTCATGACTCGGCTCCCACGTAGTCCCGGCTCGACCTTGGTTTTGAGGCTCAACCAAGAAACCGTCCACGACTTCATCTTGCTGTTCATGCCACCATGTGGCCCGCATTTGACCCCGCTGGCCATCGGGTCCCTCGAACGAAGCCTACTTGTCTTCTCCACACCTGGAGGCCTCACCGGCGACGACCTTTCGCGCTTGTTCTTCACCTGCACCAACACGAGTCAAGCCGCAACACGCACCTCGCAATACTTAGCCAAGAATCAGTCCACACAACGTTGTCAATCACTCATCACACAAGGAAGCGACCATCCACCGGTCCTCGAACCACACATGGTCCTCAGCTTGATAGCTCAAACAATTCACACCCTTAATCCACTCGAAGTCCACATTCCGAAATAATCTTTGAAGTACCTAGTTACGGGTTGTAACCCGAAATTTTAGTGGAGAGAAAAATGTTGCAATCATGTGGAAGAAAACCACAAGTCTCTTCACCAAGCAGAAGGGGTCAATGTCATCCAAGCCATCTTCAACGACGTCTTCGAGGAAACACTCGGTTTCCGAGTCTCCTCGGAGCATGGAGGAGGACACGACACCACCAAGGAGGAATGACACTCTCCTCCTCGGTGGCATGAGAGCAACAAGGAGCACGTCCATGAGGTTTACCGAACCTCAAGGGCGTACGGAGGAGCTGCCCGTCCCACCTCATCGATCAACCCGTTCATCTGCGCCACCTCCATACACTCCGCGGTACTCCACATATGGCTTCATCATATTGTCGGAGGATGAGGAGGAGAAGAAACTCTCTCACCTTGAGAAGAGGCTTGTGGCAAACGTCGATTTCGACGATCAAGCTCTCAACGTATTGGGTGTCGGCACAGACATATATTATATGTTGGGGCACCTTGGATGGGTGCAATTCTCCAACGGGGTGTCGGCAAACACCCACAAGGAGTTTGCCTTGGAAATCTTGATGACCATGGCGCCTATCCTTGATGAGGGGGTGCAAAGTTTATCATTCCTTTTGGAGGGAATCCAACAAGTGGTTCCCTACAAGTATATTAGGGAGCTACTTGGGTTCAAAAAGGGAGATCCGGAGAAAGTTGACGTGCCGGATGGCTTGTTGGATGGATTTTGGAATTTAATCTCCGGAGAAGCCCACCAACAACGCAATTCCATCCGCAACCCCATTATCCAAGTATTCCACTCTTGGATGTGCAAGATGATTATGGGGAGGATGAGGGAGATGAAGGTGACCGACATGGAGTTGAATTGGCTGTACTCGGCTTAATTGCCAAGCAGCCAATAGACCCCTCATACCTTATGATCAACCGATGGTATTGCGAGGCAACTTCGGGATCGGGAGACATTGGTTCGGTGTGCTACCTCTCTATGTTGGCCATCTCCTTAAGGCCGGGGATTACAAGGAATCCCGAACATCTTTTACGTGGGACCCCTCTCGGATTTCAGTATTTGAAGCAAGGAAAATATATTAGTGGAGATGAGAGAGGAGGCTTTCATATGGCCAAGGTGAACATACCCCTTCCGGATCCAAGACTTAGGCTTTTCATTCAACGGAAGGAAGATTGGTTGGAGGAGGGACTACTTGTCTCGGCGAAGAAAAATAAAAGAGGAAGAATTGTAGAGGAGGGATATTCCTCCGCGCAAGCGGGTGGTGCATAACCAAACTATGTGCCACCATTCGGGGGAATCCCTACTCCGCCAAATTATTACGGAGGGCCAACGATGCAAGCATGGGGGAGTGGTCCAGCCATGCCCCCACAAAATTATGTTGTGCCCAACGTAACCTTTGCGGAGCCCTATGCACAATACCGCCAACCACAACAAAGCATGACCATAATTGGAGGGTAAGCTGTGAGAAATATGCAAAACAACGCAGCCATCCAATCCAACGCGGCTCAACTTGGTGAAGGCAATGCAAATATTGCCTATGAGCTTCGACGTCTTCACCTAGTACCGCCGAAACAATTCGTTGGAGGGGGTGTCCAAACCTACTATGAGCAAGGGTACAACTACCAAGATCATCAATACCAACCACCGGCGAAGGATTAAGAAGAAGGAGGAGCTTTAGTTTTCTTTTCTTTTACCTTTTTCTGTAATTTTCAGCTTGTGTTTGCTTGTGTTTGTGTAGTATTTTTCAATTTTTATTTAAATTCCAGCAGGTGTGTTAGTTTATTTTCAGCATGTACTTCAACTAGTTTCCATCATTAATAAAGACACCACCTCGTTTTTATCTTTGGAAAAATTATGAAATTTGTGTCATGATGATGTATGATTATAATTGCCGCTGTGTTTATCTTTGTAATTGATTTATGCATGTTAAAGCTAGTGCTCTCTTAAAATACGAATTTGAATTTATCTAAATGATAGCTTAATCTTTAGCGGACGTTATGATTAAAATAAAGACCCATAGTGTTTTATGTGCTCTCGAGTTTTAGGTAGATTATAGATGATTTTTATTCTTAAAAGTAATGCTAACCTTGTCATGAATATCACTTGTGTGTTGCTCTACCTATCCAAAGCGTTATATATATATTTGAGGGCATAAACCTTAGTGTACAATATTTATTTTTGAGTGAGTTATTGTAGGCCATGATTTCTCTGGCCCAAGGCTAAGAAGCTGGTCATTCTGTTTTTGTGTATTTATCTTATTGCTAGCCTTTTATCCGTGCATTGGGTATCCCCACATTGGAGATCTCACAAAGCTCGTCGGATATCCACCCTTAAAACCAAATATCATTTTTTGTGATTACCTCCTTGACCACAACCTATTGTTGAGAATGGATCATCAATTCAAGGAGGATTGCAAGACGGTGCCAACATTGAAGAATTCAAGTATCTCTCCAAAGGAAAATTATTCCCGGTACCTACCTTATCTCTATCACTTCTTTGCCCGAGGACGAGCAAACGTCTAAGCATGTGGGAGGAGGTAGGTACAATGCAATTTTAGAGTTCAAATGGGAGCAAATAAAACAATTTAATGCCAAAGAAAAAAGAAAAAAATTAGGAAAGAAAGAAAAAGAAAAAAAATATATATATGAGAAAAAAGAGAAAAATATGAGTTGTGTAAAAAAAATAAAGTGAACACCCTGGTTCTCTAAAGTGCATTAGGAATTTCAGGGCTTCAAGATTAAAAGATCCATACTTATTTCCAACCATGTGCAATCTGATAACGAGGACTTCCTTTGTGCCTCGGGATCACTCTTTGCCATTTGCACATTTCCACCCAACTCAAGTGTGTGTATTTTTTCTCTTTCCCCTCCTTGACTTAACATTATTTTCCAATGACCTTTTTGACGATTCTCGGTAAGACCATGAGAAGCTTGTCTTGTTTTGACAACATCTCATTTACAATATCTTGGTAGGACTAAACTTTCCCAAAAAGCTCCATATAAAGCCTGCCACGTATATGTATGTTATGAGAGGGAAAGGAGTAGAATAAATAGGCTTGAGAGACAAAGTGAGATGAGAGTTCGTGAGCAATATGCAAGATGATCCAAATTTTTGAACATGGTTTAGCTCTTTCTCATCTTGCTCTTTATTTCAAAATTTCTGAGATCTATTTAAACTTTGGAGCATGTTAATACTTGTGGGATAAGCCTAATTAAGAATCTACCCTCCGCAGAGATGAAGGCTAGTACATTATGGAACTTTAACGAATTAAAATTTTGAGAGCATTATGTTTTCTCATGTATGATCAAGTGCAAGGTTTAAACAATGAAGGGAAATGATGATATCCCTCGAAGGCTTACTCGAGGACGAGCAAGGTTTAAGCATGGGGGAGATGTTGACGGTGAAATTCCGTCAACCTAGCCATGAGTTTACCTTCGGTGTTGACATGAGTTTTATACTTTATCCATTGGTACTAACCCCCTTAATATAACAAGTTCATTCGTGCATGTCGGTTTTGGAGTTTAGTGTTTATGCATGGTTTTGACGTTGAAAGCAAGACTTTCAGAATAAGTTCATCAAACACCTTGTGACAAGACCTTGAAGCCCCGTACAAGTCATGCAATAAAGCAAACTTGACTCCAAGAAGCCCATGGACCAAACCCGAGAAGATGACAAACTCCGAGGGCCTATCCAGAAAAGTGCCGAATCTTGCGGGACAAGGAGCTACATCCAACTCAGAGAGAATCTGACGACAAAGGCCCACATGCAGAAGGGGGGAAGAACTAGAAGACTCGGAACCGACGCCACGTGAAAGAGGCAGGCAACTGGGCTGGGGTGGGCCCAGGCCGGTCGGACCGGCCCATTCCGGGGCCCAGTCGCCTCCCCCTTTGACCTAGCCGCCATTCGGGCTATTTATAGCCCCAGGGTCAAGAGCCACGCTTCGATTAATTCTTCATCGGCCGCCGAGGAGTAGAGAAGAGAGGGACACCGTCTCAGAGAGGAGACAGTCGAGCTAGTTGACTAGGGTCTCCCTAGCCGACTGGGAACCTTGCAGGGAAGACCACATCGGAGTTCCCGGAGCTAGAAGCAAGATCAAGGTTGGATCCCGGTGGTGATCTTGTTCATATATCATTGTACTAGTTGATGTATCAAGTTGAATCCAATTCTTAGCGACTAAGTGTTTCTCTGAAGTCTTCGTTTTCGATCGGCTTTGCTTATTTTGGATCTATAATCGAGATAGATCACATAGCGCGTTCTTGTAGCCGCGGTGGCTAGAGGTGCACGCCTGATCTTCCGAAAGATCTCGACTTGTCCTTGGACTCACCCTAGACTACCCGCATGAATAGGAGTACACTGTGACAGAACTAGGGATGGCAATGGGGCGGGTTAGGGGCGGGTAGAGCATACCCATGCCCGCCCCGACATGGGCAGCGGGTAAAATTTCTTACCCGTCCCCGTGCCCATGGGTAAAATTTCTTACCCGTCCCCGTGCCCGCCGGGTATCGGGCGGGTAACGGGTTACCCATGGGTACAACATTGTAAACACATTGCCATTATGCCATACCACAATCTCAAATTCACAATTCAACAAATTATTTCAATATTGCAACATCTCACACAATAAACATTCATATGATAAATATAGTCACATTGTCAGTTTGTCACATCGGTACATCACATGATAAATGCGTAAATGGAGTCACATTGTCACATCACATGATGAACCACACATTCATAGCACATATTTTAAAAAAAAGCATTGTTGACTTAGGGTTAGGCGGCGCCTGTGGGATGAGGAATGTTGGGTTGGGCCGAAGGTTGGGCTGAAACTGAAACATTTTGTTGAGTTTGTGATTGTTTGACGGGTACCCACGGGTTACCCATGGGTAAGATTAGATCCCCGCCCCGTACCCGCCTCACGCCGGGTTGGCTATGGGCGCCACCCACGGGTGAAAAATGGTACCCATGCCCGTCCCCATCGGGTCGGGTACCCACCGGGTACCCGGTACCCGTACCCGAATTGCCATCCCTAGACAGAACGGGGGCTCTGAAAGGTGGGTGTTTCCAGAGTCGGACGGGAAGCCACGGTTTAAAGAGGCTTCAAATGAGATTTGATTTGCTACTTCTTCTTTCGCTTGGAACTTCAACAAAAGGCTCAACCCGATCTCTCTAGATCGGTTTATCTACCCCTTCTATCTTTGTTACCTCCGGTCTTTAGTAGATTAGATTCATTCTTGTGTTGATTCTTATGATTACATGCATTAGGGTTTTATCTTCGAAGATTGGAGTTACTTGGCATTACTAGATCATCTTTTGCATCACACATTTGTTCCACGGATTCGATACCTTGGGTTCACCACTCGAGGGAAGAAGGGTCCCTTGACTACGACAGGAGACTTGTCCGCTTGTAAGTCTAAACGAACTTTGATAAAACTATTAACCACCAACAATGATGAAGGAAAGCGTCTGCTCGACTTACCCTCAAGGTCCTCCATCAACTTGGTGTTGCTCTCGCGTAGCCGCGTCACCTCCTCGTAGACCTCCTGAAGCTGGTTGGTGACCTGGGAGAATTGGCGGCAAGCAATCGCCAGATCCACCATGGCGGTTCCCAGGTCGTGCTCCAGGTCTACCACCTTCGTCTCAAGCGCCGCTTTCTTGCGGGCCGCGGCCTGGGCGGCGTCCAGGGCAGCGGCCTTGGTAGTGGCAGTGGCGGTCCTGGCCCTCTCGGCGGCCTCCTCGGCGGACGTCGTGGCCACACGGAGCTTCTCGATCTCAGGTTCGGCAAGATCCACCCACGACGCCAGTGCATCCCCCTCCGTGCGGAATTCTCTCTCCACGCACGCTCTCCTCCGACCAGACACTGCGAGGGTCTGCCCCGAATAAGTCGAAGTTGAGCCACACTTCACGGAAGAACCAGGAAAATCGGAAACAAGTTACTGGCGCATAGTTAACTCACCGATGTCGCGGGGAGTATCAATTCGTCGAACGCGTGCGCAACGACACTAACCTGCGCTCAAGAGTGTTGCACGCCGCGGCCTCCTCGTCGTCCTCGACATCGTCACCGACCTCGGAGGTGGCCAACCACAGGACGCAGGCAAGTTCAAGGATGCGGGCATCAGTGCCTCCGACGTCTCGAGGCAGGGCCACGCCCGACTTCTCCCTGGCCTCCTGGATCTCCGGGGAGGCGGCTCTTGTCGCGCCCTCGGGGGCATCGTGCTCCTGAGGGACCGTGGTGGGCTGGCTCGACGCTGGTACCTCCTCCACGGTGGTAGTAGTAGGCTGGGGGGATGATGGCTCCGCTCCCCTGACAGCTTCCTCGAATGCACCGACCATCGAAGGTGTGGGCACGACCACAGCTGTCTCTATAGGCTCGAGCAAGGGCGCGTCCGTGGTCTCTCCAGCAGTCGGTGATGGGGGCTCGATCGCAGCCGACTCCGCGGAGGTTGTAGACTTGCCAAGAACCCCCTCCTCCGCCTTCAGCGTGTCTGATGGTGCCGAACCGCCAGCATCCCCGTCCTGATGTGACGTCGACGGGTCCAACACGATGGCATCCAAGAGCGACGGGTCGGCGAACACCCGCTCCGTCACTGCCTCAAGGATCTCCCGGTCGTTGCTCGAGAGCTCGGTGGCGTCAATTTCAACGGTCTCAATACCTATTACCTAAACCACTCCATTTTGTAATTAAGCGATAATAAAGAATCATCTCATTGAGTGTTGCCGGGTTTACACCCGGTAAATCACTAGAAAATGCAGAGAGAATCTAACGCATGCATTAAAACTTCGACAAAGGAGAGTCTAGAGTGCCTTACAAATTAATACCAATCTCCCCGTAGGGTCCATTATTACAACCATGGTTCTTTGACATGAAAGTAAATGGTTTAGAGTTTTATTAAAACAGTGGAAGTACTAATAGCGATACGATACAACATCACAGGAGACCATCGGTGATGCCATCACTCGGTGCCATCATCCACCCATTCCAGCTCCCAGCTGGGTGGAATCTCACCAGGCCAAGCAACTTAACCTGAAAGCAACAATTATAGCAAGGATGAGTATACTAATACTCAACAAGAATTACCCGACAAAAGTTACCTCTGGATATGTAGGGCTTTTGGCTAGTGGGTTTGTTTTGCCAAAAAGCAACTAGGATCATGGATCCTTACTTTCATTATTTTAGCTCAGATTCTAGTAAGCTTATCATTACTATAATGAGCAACTATTGCAATCAAGAATTGTACAATACAATTAATTCACGCTGAAGAATTCACATAATTCCATCATTAAGGGATGTAATGGCAAGTTGATTAAGTAGTCTCGGATAATGGTGAGAGGCCGACAACCGATTAATTCAAAACCTTGCAAGGTAGACCTAAACACACGGAGCGGTGCCCTAGTAGAGACGACACCGACCAAACGGTTCCGAAAAGTCCTCGGGTTGGGATAATAGCATACAGTCCTGGGTACAAGGCTATCTGGGATGCCCCACCTAGTACACCTAGCCTCACACATGTACCCTCCTCCCGGTTGCAAGCCGGGCAGGAGACGATTCGAGAGCAGTAATTGTGAGACATGGGTACCCTTGGGTACCCACCGACCAGGCTCACGGCCATCCCTAACTAGTAGGTCCGGCCTACCAGAAGACTCGCCGACCAGATAGTGGGCCCAACTGACCTAGTTGGCGGCCCACACGACCTCCTGAAGAACTTCCAGAAGATTCCATAGATGACCTGATCTGCTACGACCTCAAGACTTGGCGTGCAAGACAAGACTCTGGTGGCCTTCGCCCAACGTTGATCGACGGGACATGGCAAGATGTGTAACATAGACTTAGGTCTCCTGGTCGCAACCGGCCAGGAGTCTGGGAACCGACCTCATCCACTAGCTACTATAAGGCGGATGAGGAGATCCCTTGTGTCCCGCCAATCAATCCCGCAATCCTCAGCAATACAGACCGAAGAATTGGACGTAGGGTTTTACTCTCCGGAGGCCCGAACCAGTATAAACTCGCTGTGTTCTCTGTGTTCCGCGTACTCGTGTGCGACCTTCGAGTTCTTAGCCTTAGACTCCTCCCCATCAATCAAATAAACCACAAGGATTAACACCCCTGTGGGCTGTCCAAATCTCACCATCTGATAGTTAGCGCGCTAGGTAGGAGAGAGTCAAGGTTCTTCGTGCAATTTGATGGCTTCGACCAATGGCATCATCTTCCCGGAGTGCATGGCGGACTTCCTCGCCAACCCCGTCAACATCTGCTTTGGGTCGATGCCGGCGACATCCACCACTACAGCCGCCTGCCTCACCATAGAAGGCAACGCGGTCGCCACCGACCAACAGATCTGAATAGATCTGTTGAAGGAAACCCACCCACCCACTCCCAGTGACCTAGTCGCCGGGATTGATCATGTCGATGGCATGCTCTCTGACACAATCAAAGTCTGTGAACACGTCACACACCCTCCCACGACCTCTTCGCCCTCTAGCATGACTCTGGGCTTGCACAACGCTACTCATGTAGCGTCATGCTACATGAAACACAATATCCAGATCGAATCTGGACTCAACTCTCACGATCGTGGAAGCCGCAGCAATCACCTCGATGAACCCTGCCCTATCCATGAGAAGTCCAAACACACCGCACGCCTGTGTCGTGTCCTCAATAAGTTTCGTCGACCCCTTACTGCGACCCACCGCCGCCAGTTGAACAAAGAGTCGTCTCCGGACCGCGTTGTGTTCCAGGTCGCTCACACAATGATCTCCCCGAACTATCCGGGAGAAGAGTTCGAGACCCTAGATCGCCAGATCTTGGTCGTCTCTGCGGATGTACCCCCGCAAGATGGTGAAACAGACGAGCAGCATCAAGAACGTGAGAACGCTAATGCCGCCAGAGCTGTCCGACGACAACAAGAGATCGTTGCTGCTGCCCCAGGTGCAGGCCAACAACTGGCTAACGCCGGACAAGTCAATGCTAACGCCGGGAAAGAAGCACCGGCGGCACCAGCTGCCCCTCAACAGCGACGCAAAGATGATCAACCTCATGCCAGTAGACTGCATGCGCGAGACCTCCTTAGGGACTTAGAGCACGACAGACTCGAAGTTTACAATTCACCGCAAACTAACTTGGGAGCTGCCCTTGCTGCTCTAAATCACCTCGAAGATTCCCCAACGGTCTGACGCCTTCAAGCCAACGTCCGCATCGCAGCTGCCCAGATCGAAGAAAGAGGTCCTAGATACAGCAGATCCGTGACAAGTTCCTACTCCAAAAGTAGATCGGAGCGTCCTCGCCAGCGACGTCGTAGCCAGGGTCCCTTAGACCCGGTGGCCGAAAAAGGTCGAGGAGAAAACGAAGTAGCACAGCCGGTCAACCTCGCTGCCAATGCTGCAGCCACTTCTCCAGCAAACGCTCCGGCCAATGACACTAGTAATGTCGTCAACAATGCAGCCAATGCTGCCAATGTTCAAGGAACGCCGCTCCAAACCTAAGAAACAATGCAGGAGCCCAGCCTCCTCTAGTCCAGGCCAATCGTGCAGGAGGAAGCCAGCGTCATTGCATAAGAGATGAAGTCGAGATAGCTCGATGTGCTAACTACGACCGCGAGCATGGGGTCCCTGACGCCCTTGACACCTACAACACCATTCAAGCTACAGAACTCCGGATCATGCACGACCAAGAAATCCTGCGATGTGCTCTGTATGACCAAGAAAACGGCCTTCCCGACGACCTCTACGTCATCCCCGCAGCTCACGCCTCATCTGCAAGCCCGGGAGGGGTCAATAATTTCCCAGCTTTCTCACGACGTCTCCGGACAATCAGATACCTAAAAGACTTCAAGCCAGCTATTGAGAAGTACGACGGTCACTCTGACCCAAGTATATGTCTCAAATTGTACAGCATAGCGGCGCATGCCTCTGGAGGCAATGAAGACAACATGGCGGGATACTTCCCTCTCGTGATGGGCAAGGCACCACTCTTGTGGATTGACAATCTCCCAGCAGAGTGCATCATCTCCTGGGCAACTTTGTCTCGCCTCTTCACGACCAACTACCAGGCGACCTACAACCGTCCTGGCAATACTCACCACCTCGCCAGAGTACAGATGAGGCGTGACGAAACTCTCCGTGAGTACACCAACCGAAACTTCAAGAACCGCAACACCCTTGCAGGTGTCAAAGATGACGACGTCATCACTTACTACAGGAAGGGAATCACCAACATCAAGCTGTTCGAGAAGATCCATGAGGCTGATGCACACACTATTGGTGACCTCATGGCCTACGTTGACAAACTAGTCGACACTCAAGATGCGGTAATGCATGACTTCAACGGAGAAGACTACGACGATTGAGGCATCAGGTGGCGCAAACGATCTGGTGAAGCCTATGTTGCAGATCCACCAAGACCTTCCACCTTTCTCGAAGGTGACTTCAATATTGTCATGGACGACCAGTGCCAGTTCCACCGCGACACCCTTGGAGTCCAGTCTACCTCCAAGAAGACAAAGAGCAACGACGACCGTAATGGTAGTCAACACTTCGAAATCATATCCATCGACCTGATCGACGAGATTACCGTGACCACAGGCCCTATTCCCGCAATGACGATAGGGATCGATGTGATTATCGTCGTGACTACTGCCGCGACGACAGACGCGATGACTACCGTCGCGATGACCGCACCGACAAGCGTGCCAGAAGTGATCATCGTGATGATCGCCATGATGATCGTCACAACGACCGATGAGATGATCGACGCCGCCAGGACGACCACAATGGCCAGGAAAGCAACCGAAAGGAGCGGATGCCTCCACCACCGCCCATAGGGGGCAACCCCAACAGTGCATTCCAAAAGGCTAACCACGAGATCAACTTCATAGTCAGAGGTCGTCAAGCGATCAAAAGCAACCGACAGACTCGATCAAACGTCAGGGAGATCGGGCACGTCAACACTGAAAAGCCGCGACCTCTGTGGTGGTCTGAATTCCCAATCACTTTCTCCAGGAAAGATCATTGGGTTCACATCCCTGACCCCGGTACCTATCCGCTGGTCGTTAACACCATAGTCAATGGGGCCTGGCTGCCTAAGACCCTCATCGACGGAGGCAGCAGCCTAAACATCATTTTCACAGAGACGCTACGCAAGATGGAGTTCGACTTCAGCAAGATGAACCCTTCTACGGGGTCATGCCAGGAAAGGCTACATACCCCATAGGTCTTGTATGCCTTCAGGTCACCTTTGGCACAGAGGAGAACTTCCGTACGGAGTACCTAACGTTCGAGGTTGCGGACTTCCGCTCATCATACCACTCCATCTTCGGACGACCTATGCTCGCCAAGTTCATGGATATACCACATCACACCTACCTCATCATGAGATGTCGGCACCAAACGGAATCCTTTCCGTCCTCGGGTACATCATGGTCTCCCACAATTGCGATAGTGCCACTGTTGAGCTCTCCAAAGATTCAGCAATCAAAGCCGCAGCAACGATCATGGTTGCCTAGGCAGCCAAGATCGATCAAACTACCCTTCAGATACTAGAGCAGAAGCGCACAAGTATGGCTTTGGACCCAAGTCCAGCTGTCAAGAATGTTTGCCTCGGCCTGCCAGACGCAGCCAAAGAAGTCGTCAGCAACGATCATGGTTGCCTAGGCAGCCAAGATCGATCAAACTACCCTTCAGATACTAGAGCAGAAGCGCACAAGTATGGCTTTGGACCCAAGTCCAGCTGTCAAGAATGTTTGCCTCGGCCTGCCAGACGCAGCCAAAGAAGTCGTCATCGGGGTCGACCCGACCCCAAATAGGAACTCGCGCTCACCAGCTACCTCAGGGACAACGCTGACATTTTCGCATGGAGTCCATCCGATATGCCTGGAGTACCCAGGGAGCTGGCTGAGCACAGACTTGAAGTTAACAGGACCGCTCGACCTATCAAGCAAAAGCTCCGGCGATTTGCAAAAAGATAGAAAACAAGCTATAGAAGTAGAAGTCTGTAAGCTCTTAGCTGCAGGTTTTATTAGAGAATGTCAACACCCGGTTTGGCTTGCAAACTCGGTTCTTGTACCAAAGAAAACTGGTGGATTAAGGATCTGTATCGATTACACCGACCTTAACAAGCATTGCCTGAAGGATCCGTTCTCTCTTCCTCATATTGATTAGGTCGTGGACTCCATGGCTGCTGGCGTCCTACTTTGATTCCTCGACTGCTACTCGGGGTATCATCAGATAGCCATGCATCCTGACAATGAAGACAAAACAGCATTCATAACTCCTCATGGCATCTATTGCTACAAGGTCATGACCTTTGGCCTGAAAAACGCTGGAGCAACATACCAAAAGGCAATTCAGAAGTGCTTGAAGTCCCAAATCAGGAAGAACTTCGAGGCTTATGTAGACGATGTGGTCATCAAGACCACAGAGGAAGACAAGCTCATCGCTGACCTCACCAAAACCTTCTCCAATTTGCGAGAGTTCTAGTGGAAGCTCAACTAACAAAGTGTGTCTTTGGTGTCCCGTTCGGATTGCTCCTGGGCTTCATGGTCGGGCACTGAGGCATTGAATCCAACCCAACGAAGATCGACGCTATACGCAAGATGGCTAAGCCATCCAACAAGAAGGACGTCATGAAGCTCACCAGCTTGTTGGCGGCCCTAGGTTGTTTCATCAGGAAGCTCGGTGAAAAAGGCTTACCCTTCTTCAAGCTATTAAAGAAGGCCGACAAGTTTGTATGGGACGATGAAGCCCAGAAAGCTTTCGAGACTCTCAAAGAGTCCTTGACGACACCACCAGTTATGACACCCCCAATCCCGAACGAAACACTCCTACTCTACATCTCTGCCACCACTAATGTGGTCAGCATAGTTCTCGTCGCTGAGCGAGAAGAAGGGCAGGCCTACCCTGTTCAACGACCTGTGTATTACATGAGTGATGTCCTGGCGACGCTAAGACACGTTACACACAACCTTAGAAGCTGCTCTATGCACTCCTGATTACATCGAGAAAGCTTCGACATTACTTCGAAGCTCACAAGATCGTGGTTTCGTCTTCGTTCCCCTTAGGAGAGATCATCCGCAACCGCGACGCCAACGGCCGCATCGTCAAGTGGTTAGTCGAGCTTGGAGAGGTCGAAATTGAGTTTTGCCCCAGGCAAGCGATCAAGTCGTAGATCCTCGCAGACTTTGTGTCTGAGTGGACAGAGATCCAGATGCCCCCTCCCAAAGGAGCGGCCTGAACAGTGGATAATGTACTTTGACGACGCCCTCGACCTCAAAGGAGCGGGCGCAGGTGTGTTACTTATCTCTCTTTAGGGAGATCAGCTCAAGTACGTCCTATAGATTCATTACAAGGCCTCCAACCACAGAGCAGAATATGAAGCCCTGATCCATGGACTCCGAATAGCAGTGTCCCATGGCATCAAGCAACTACTGGCTTTTGGCGATTCCAAGGTCGTCATCGAGCAAGTCAACAAGGAGTGGCATTACGTCAAGAACACAATGGATGCTTACTGCGCTGAGATTCGTAAACTTAAAGGCCACTTCGAGGGCATCGAGTTCCAGCACGTCCCACGCAACAACAACATCGCCGCTGATGTGCTTTCTATACTAGGCTCTCGTCGAGCCCTACTCCCAGCAGGCGTGTTCGTCCAAGACCTACGCAAGCCTTCAATCATGTGACAGAACCGCTCAAATTAATTCCATATTATTGCCTAAACCACTCCTCTTGGCCATTAAGCAATAATATAGAAGTAACTTGTCATCTCTGCCGGGTCACACACGGTAAATCACTTACATCACAGGATCGACATTTGTACAACAAACTCACACGAAGGCGAGTCCAGAGGTAAACAAGTCACCAATTATTACATAACATCCTTCAAAGGTTCATTATTACAAACCAAGTCTTTTGCATAAAGGTAAATAGTTCAGAGTTCGAAACACAGCGGAAATAAAGTACTACACGACATGAGCAACATCACATGAGGCCATCTGTGATGCCACTAAGCACTGTCATCCTCCCACTCGTACTCCCAACCGGGTGGGAGAGAACCAGGCCACGGAAAGCCATCATCACACACATCATCACCTGCAATGCAACAACAAAAGCAAGGCTGAGTATACTAATACTCAGTAAGACTTAACCGTCGGGTGATTGGAAATCACCAATTCTCTATGCAAGGCTTTATGGCTGGTGGGTTGTTTTGCTGAAAAGTAATAAAGAATATGTCCTTACTTTCAAATTTTACCTCCAAATTCTATTCAATTAACCATTACTAGATTATCCAACTAATTCAAGCATGAGTTGTACAATACAAATTAAACAAGTATACAATTCCTTCTCAATTCCATCATTAAGGGACATAGAGTGGATGGTTAAGCAGTCTCAGATAACGGTGAGAGGCCGACGATCGATCGATTAGTAACCTTGCAAGGTGGACCTAAACATACGAGAGAATGCATACCCCAAGAATGCCAAATAAAACCAAAAGGGGTGGGGTATACACCAACAAGGCGGTTCCCAATCGTCCTCAGTTCGGGATCAAGTCCACAGTCCCTGGTACCAGGTTATCCGGCCACAGTATCTGACCGCCCGAGTCCACCTATGTACCACTGCCTAGTATCTGGGGATCTCTCCCGGGTGTAGTGGTAGAGAGTTCCCTTGCTGGATCAGGAAAGTACTATCCTTACCGGTCCCATTCCCGACAAATGCTTACTACATTCAAAAGCTTAACCATTGACATCTACTAACTGGAGTCAGTCCCATGCTCTTACCGCATGAGCTGATAAGTTCAACAATCTTGTGATTCCAACATAAGAGACCTATAGCTCGCGAGTGACGGTCATCACTTGACTTCTACCATGGTCCTAAGCATGGCAACTAGCGACCTAACATGCTAGTATTTGAACATAGGAACATAGGATCATGCATCTAATGTTTCAATTCAACTCCTGAACGTAAATGCGCAAACATTGCATAAAAGGAAAAGCTGCAGGAGTTTAACAAAAGTAGGTTATGCTCCGGGGCTTGCCTTTACTGGAAAAGTCAGAAGCGAGATCCTCTGAACTTTGGTTCGAGTCTTGCTGCACTTCCACCACGTTGACTTCTCTCTCGGCTGATTCCCCTCCAGACTCAGGCACCAGCTCGTAGTTTCTGTCGGGAAGTTCTATACGACATGTAGATGCATTATGATCCAAGTATACAACTTAAGAAGTTAAATTCAGTTCTGAATTCGGAGATAAATATAGGTGTTTTTTTGTTGGCCATATTCACCTTAACAAGTCTCTAATTAAACTTTTCTTCACTAAGGACAAGTGGATGGGTGTGAAAGTTTATTCTTGCTTAATTGTGACTGTGTACACATATAAGTTCATTAAGGAAACTTCACTAAAGTGTTTTGGGGCTGTCCAGAGATGATTTTATAAATTTCAAGCTTGAATTGAAGCTGTAGATGGTGATAGGTTTTGTTTTTCCTTTACTTGTTCTTTTAAAGCTCGATTACTAGGAAATTCAATTCTGACCAAAATATACACAAACTGACCATGAAATTTTACCAGCATGCACATAACAGCAATACATAAGTTCTGACCAAAAACAATTAGGCAAAACAAAGCTACAAAACAATTATGATAAATGTAACAAGTTTAAGCTACTAGGAGCATGAATAAATCATAAAACAAAATATACATAGAATCTGAGGCTATAACTTGGCACACAGCATGATAAGGACATATTTAGCTCACACACCAAAATTACATCCATTGCTGCAGTAGAAATATGCATTTGAATTTAACTCAAACTAGTCACCATAAATTAGCAGGGCAACCTACACATGTCTAAAATTCATCTCTGATTTATGAAACATACTACTAAGCATTGCAGATCTACAGCAGAAAGTTGGAAAGCATTTAATCAACAGATAAATCTAAACAATTCATAAATGGAGAACAGACTGAAATCAATATAAATTCATAACTGAAGATACACACGTGATTTGAGTGCCATTTTTCTACACAAGTCTAGGAATGATATTGTTGACAACATATCCAAAATTCACATTCAGAGCATTTATACATTTCAAGTTATTTCAAATTTATTCAAACTGATCAATTCAAGATCATTTAAAAACTACTCTGAAATTTGAAAACTTCCTTTCTAGGAAAGTTAGGCTTCTTCACAAGGATTCCAGAACAGTTGAGTTTGCATTTTTCTGATTTTTATACCATTTACTATGTAATTTACAAGATTCAGGAATTTGAATCTATGGTTGAAGATTCGTTTTATAGTTTGACCCTTGGTTCTTTTACGCAGGCCCCTGGAAGATTCCAATCCTCGCAAGGAGGTCCCCAGCGGCGGCGCGATGCCGGCCTGCGGCGAGGGATGGCCGGACTCCGGCGAGTAAGCGGCTAGGGTGGGGTTTGGACTAACCCTCAGGCGATTGGCGGGGTTGGCTCGGCGGAAAACGGCTCCAGCGAAGGTCGGCGGCGAGGGAGGCGGCGGTCGGCCGCGGCGGCCGCAATGCCGGCGAGCGGGCGAGTCGACCGGCAAATGCGTGTGCACGGGAGCGTCCAAGGGGTGCGGGTGGAGGCTTTCACGGCGCTCGAACTCGAGTAGGGGCGACGAACCAAGGGGCGCACCGGCGAGCTCTGGCCGGCGGCAATGGCGGGCGCGGGAGGCGGCTCTGAGCAGCGACGTGCAAATGCGAGGGAGGGGGAGGTGCGTGGGGCGTCGGGAGGACCTAAGGGCGCGCATGCGTGCCGGGTGGCTCGGCCGGGCGGTCCCGGCGTGCGGGGCGAGGCGCGTGGCCGGCCATCGGCCGCGAGCGCGCGGGCGGGCGTGCGGTCCTACGGGTGCGAGGCCGTGGTCCCGGCCACGATGACCGACGCGTGGTCTCGCCGTGACGCGCGTACGGACGGCGGGCGATGTGGGCCCGGCGCGCGGCGCCGACAGCGCGACGTCGCGCGTGGGGCGCACTCTGGCGTCCCAGCCCAAAAACGTTTCGCTGTGCCCGACTTTGACCGATTCAAACTCACAAATTTCGAACTAAAGTTCAAATTCGCCAAATACGAAAGTTGTAGACCAACTAACCTTGTCCAACTTTCGTAAATGCCGACCGGTCAATTTCTCAACGAATTTGGAGATAATCGTCCTCGAAGTTACAGATTTGTATGTCTTGGTCAAACCGTTCAGCAGGGCTTTGACTGTGTTTTTGAGGGTTCAAACCTCGGAATTTGAAATGCCAGCAATGGAATGAAATGTGTTCCCGAAAAAACTGAGCAACATTGGTGTTGGTCGATTTTGATGTTCTATAATGTAATTTTGAGAACACGCAAGAAAACTAATCCAGCCTTAAGGAGCACTTGGGCTTTGACCACGGTTTAGGGTGTTGACCAAGGTTCTTTGTGCAAAAGTGTGACCCACAATGTCAAACATGATTAGAGGCTAATTAATCTTGATTAATAAAGCTAGGTAATGTCATAAGAACAATAAACATCAGGGATATTACAGCCTACCCCCCTTAACAAGGATCTCGTCAAGAGATCGGAAATTCAAGACAAAGGTTGGGGGAAAGACACTTACGATTCTGAACTTGTAAGAATCTCGGATAATGAGTGTTAAGGTAGTGTTCAGTTTCCCATGTGGCTTCCTCTTCCGTATGATGACTCCATAAGACCTTGTACATGGTCACTGATTTTCTCCTTGTCTTCCTCTCTTTTGTGTCAAGAATCCGCATCGGATGTTCTACCAGCGAAAGTTCTGGTTGTATCCATGCGTTGGCTTCATCTATAACCCTCATTTCAGGTTCATGGGCGCACTTTCTTAATTAAGACACATGGAACACGTTGTGTATAGAGCAAACCGCTCGGGTAGGCGAATGCGATAAGCAACTGGTCCACAAACCTCCGTAATTTCATAAGGGCCAATGTACCTTGGAGCTTACTTCCCTTTTACTCCAAATCTTTGTACCCCTTTGGTGGGTGAAACTCTCAAATACACCTTTTCACCAACTTGGTATTCCCTTAAAGTTTTTCCCTTGTCATGGTAACTCTTTTGTCTCATTTGCGCGGCATTTAAGTTTTTTTTATCACTTCGACCCTCTCCTCGGCTTCTCTAACTAAGTTTGGACCAAAGAACTTCGGCTCTCCTACCTGAGACTAAAAGGGGTGCGGCATCTTCGCCCATAAAGAGCCTCAAAAGTTGCCATCTTCAAGCTAGCCTGATAGCTGTTATTATAAGAAAATTCTGCCAGGGCTAAGCATTTGTCCCAACTCTTGTCAAAGTGAATGATACATGCCCGAAGCATGTCTTCGACAATTTGGTTGACTCTTTCCATCTGTCCATCCATCTGAGGATGATAGGTGGAACTACGGATTAGCTTTGTTCCCAAGTTTTCGTGTAACTGCTCCCAAAAACGAGCTATAAACTGATGACCTCGATCAGAAATGATGGTATTAGGAATTCTGTGCAATCGCACTATGCGATCAAGATATATTTCTGCATAGTCTTTGGCTGTGTAAGTACTGTTAACCACGATGAAGTGTGCAGTCTTGGTTAACCTATCCACCACGACCCAGATAGAATCGTGATTCCTGGACGTGAGTGGCAATCCCACAATGAAATCTATGCTGATGTCATCCCATTTCTAAGAAGGTATGGGCAAGGGTTGGAGAGTACCCGCTGTTTTTAAATGGCTTGCCTTGATTCTGGAACATGTGTCGCACTCAGAAACATACTTTGCTATGTCGACCTTCATGTTGGACCACCAGAAATTCCCTTTTAAATCTTGGTACATTTTACTACTCCCAGGGTGAATTGAGAATTTGGAGAGATGAGCCTCGTCCAAAATTTTCTTCCTGAGGGTACTGTCTTCTGGGACAACGAGACGCTGCCCAAACCAAATTGTACCATTGGGGTCTTGTCGGAAACACGTGTATTTTGGATCATTTTGAGACAACCTCTGTTTGATGGTTTTGATTCCCTCATCACTAGCTTGAGCCATTAATAATTCATCCCACAAGACAGACTCTACCGATATGGCTTTCAACATGCCTTGAGGAACAATTTCTAGGCGGAGTTTACTTAGCTCGCTGCACAAAGTATCCCTATAAGATTTTTTGGACAAACATTAGCAATGACTCTTGCGACTGAGAGCATCCGCAACTACATTGGCTTCGCTGGGGTGATAGTGCACTTCAAGATCGTAATCCTTAATGAGTTCTAACCACCTCCTTTGGCGCATATTCAAATCAGCTTGAGTAAAGATATACTTAAGACTTTTAAGATCGGTGTAGATGTTGCAACGGGTTCCCATTAAATAATGCCTCCAGATTTTCAAGGCATGAACGACTGCTGCTAACTCAAGATCGTGAGTTGGATAATTCTTCTCATGTGGGCGGAGTGCTCGAGAAGCATAAGCAATAACTCGGTTTTCTTGCATAAGGACACAGCCCGGACACCTTGCACGAGGCATCACAATAAACCTCATATGGCTTGGAGTTATCAGGTTGAGCCAACACTGGGGCGGAAGTTAGGTACTGCTTCAAAGTTTGGAAAGCATTCTCACATTTTTCATCCCACACGAATTTGACTCCTTTCTTCAACAATTCAGTCATAGGTTTGGCAATTCTAGAAAAATCCGGGACAAAGCGGCAGTAATACCCAGCAAACCCAAGAAAGCTTCTAATCTGATGGACAGACTTTGGTGGCTTCCAATCCATCACTTCTTGCATTTTACTTGGATCCACGGATACACCTTCATTAGATATGGTGTGCCCTAAGAACTTGACACTATCCAACCAGAATTCGCATTTGGAGAATTTGGCATAGAGTTTATGATCCCTCAAACGTTGAAGAACAATGCGAAGATGTTCAACATGCTCCTCTTCGTTCTTGGAATAAACCAAGATGTCATCGATGAAAACCACAACGAATTTATCCAGTTCAGTCATGAACACTGAGTTCATGAGATACATGAAGTAGGCAGGTGCATTAGTAAGACCGAAGGACAACCAGATATTCATACAGCCCATATCGTGTGGAGAAGGCAGTCTTAGGAATATCACAAGGCCGAATCTTTATCTGATGATAGCCCGACCTAAGATCAATTTTGGAAAAGACCTTGGCTCCAGCCAGTTGATCAAACAACACATCAACGCGGGGCAAGGGGTATTTATTTTTGATAGTAACCGCATTGAGAGGGCGGGTAGTCCACACAAAGCCTCAAACTACCGTCTTTCTTTTTAACAAAGAGAGCAGGACATCCCCAAGGAGAAGAACTCGGGCGGATGAAACCCTTGTCCAATAATTCTTGAAGCTGGGTCTTCAACTCAGCCAGCTCCTTGGGTGGCATACGATAAGCTCTTTTCGAAATAGGTGCCGTACCAGGTTGTAGTTCAATCACGAACTCAATGTCCCGATCCGGTGGCATGCCCGGCAGATCATCAGGAAAGACATCCGGATAGTCACAGACCACTGGGATTTCCGCTAAGTTTATGGCTATTGAGACATAGGCACTGGGGTCCATAGATTCCCTCAAAGGTAAGTAAAGAGTCGAGACACCGACAACAGCTGAAGTGATTTCTATTCTTCGTTCAGCAATATCCAAGGTTACTTTATGATGTGTCATCGAATCCATTCCCAAAATGACATCTATTCCATCTAGCCCCAGGGTTAAGAGATTGGTCTGGAAGACCTTGCTACCTAGCTGCAACGGTACACTCTTGACTAGTGTGTTGGAGGATATTTTCCCTTCGGGGGTTGCGATCTTAAAATCATTCTTAACTCGAAGCACATTTAGACCCAAGTTGACTTGTGTATTTTGGTTCATAAAGCTATGTGTAGCACCGGAATCAAACAAAATCTTAACAGATTTGCCATGGATAGAGAAGGTACCCGTCATAACTGCTTCTCCCTCAGGAATTCCCACCATGGTGGTGAAGTTGAGACAACCCTGCTTGACTTGCACGGTCTGCTTCTTCCCTTTGTCCTTGTTGTTCTGAGGCTGTCCCCGTCCCTGATTCTGCTGCCTGGGTTGAGGACAGGCATTCATAAAATGCCCGGTTTTCCCACAATTGTAGCAGCGTCCTTCATTGTTGGTGCGGGCAGGTGGGGGTGCATTGGGCCTAGCATTCTGCTGCTGAAAATTTAGGGTATGGAAATTCCCTTGCTGCTGATTTTGGGGAGGTTTCGCGACCCATCGCCCAAAACGTTAGTTCCCTGAAAATTCTGTGATGCCTTCTGAACTATGCGGAACTTGCGCTTAGGCGCGTTATTAGAGTTGAACGCAGCCTTCCTTTTCTTTGCATTCTTTCATTGCATCCTCCTGGGATATGGCCAGGTCCACTATCTCATGATAGATGTTTGTTTAGATTGGGGTTCAACTTTTCATAGAGCTCAGGGTCAAGACCCCTGCGAAAGCGATCCATGTTCTTGGCATCTGTATCAACATAGTAGTCACCATACTAACACAGGTTGTTGAATTTCTGTGCATACTGATACACAGAGTCAGAACCCTGCCTCAAGTTCAACAGCTCATTCAACTTCCTCTCCACCATCCCCTTAGGAATGTGATGATTCTTAAACGCAGTCTTGAATTCTGCCCACGTGATCTCATGCCCATTGGGCTGCATCATCTTGAAGTGATCCCACTAAAGCAATGCCGGACCACAGAGATACATTGCTGCAAACTTAACCTTTCGCTCCTCGGAGGATGGCGAGGTGAGAACATCCAACTTGGCTTCAATAGCACGCAGCCAAGCATTAGCTTCCAATGGCTCCTTCGCTTTGTGAAAAAGCGGCGGTTTCAGTGTAGAGAACTGAGCATAAGTTGCCACTCGATGATCTTCCTCTAGTTGATCATTACGCCGTTGATTCATCCGTTGTTGATTTTGCAGTATCTGGCGCATCATATCAGCTTGAGCAAGGAGGAAGGTCTCCATAGGCGTCATGTTCGGTGGGGGAGGTGGTGGCGGCAGATTGCTACCACTAGCATCACCAAACCCATGGGGATTTCTGTGCGTCGATCCCACCATCTGAAAAATTTGCAATGGAGGTTAGCCACATATTCATAATCTTGCCAATATAAGCATAAACAAGAAGAATCATGTGAAAAACGTCCCCTCCATGCACAATTTCCAGAAAAGACAGCCAAGTACTCTGCCGTATAAAATTCATATCTCGCTGCTCGGTCATCGAACGATGCTAAACTTTGGTTGGTAGTAGAAAAATTTCGTTCACTACAACTTTGGTATTCAACTGAACCAAGAACTTCGACGTCAACATGCCCGAAAAATTAAAATCCCATCTGTCTGTCCAGCCTGAATTTCAGACTGCAACCAGGTACAGAAAAATTCATATCTTCCAAACCGTAAAACCAATGAGGCTGAAATTTTACGAGCATGCACACAAGGAAATTTCCAACAACTTTGGTATTCATTTCACAGCCCAGATCTGACCATAAAGAGGTTCAATTTCCCATTACATACCGCTGCACCCAGATCGCAGCATTCATCTAGTAGACTTAATTACAACACATTAGCCTAACTTTTAGCAAGTCTTCACCCTAGGTTACATAGGGTCAATGGTAGCATCAGGCTACCCAAAAGAATACTCATCCTACATCAGCCTATCCCATTCACGGACCAAAATCAGGCCACCTCGTATGAGTATGGACACTAGTCTATCAACATCTAGTAAGCATCATCACCGCCCGAGGCGGCACTAGCAGCAAGCGAAATCTCGTCCATCGGGTCCAGCAGCGTGGCCTCGGTGTCGTCCACCATGGACTGAGCATCGTCCTGGTCACCCTCCATAGCCCCAGGGGCTGGCGGTGGAACCGGCTGCTGCAGCATATGGATCATCTCATTGGCCGCCTCCAGGTCCTGGTCCATGGCCTCAAGCTGTCCATCCATGTCCACCAGTGCCTCGAGGTGAACAAACCTCTCGTCCTTTAGCTGCTCCATCTCCTCTCTCTGCTGCTCCATCTCCTCTCTCTGTTGCTCCCTCTGCTCTTGCAGTCCCACGATGGCATGGAGAGGGTCAGTGAGTATGTTGACCCACTGAGCGTCACGCGCCACCCAGTTGGCCTCACGGGCCTCCAGCTATCCAACTTGCAGTCGTGCCTCGGCGAGGTCCTGCTCAAGGCCCATGTAGCCAAACGAGAGAGAGAGTAGGTGGTGGGTGCGCACTCCCAGCTCTCCGGCGGCGCCGAAAGCAGAAGCAGTCACCGGTGGTGGAAGCAGCACTGTGAAGGGCCTGCAGACGGTACAGCGCACCCTCGCGCCGAACCATCTCCTGCAGCGCGTTGAGTGGGCGCATGCCGGCCAAAAGGTCTGCCATGTGCCCCATGCGGTGCCTCCACGCGGGGTCCTCGGGGTCCACTATCGGTAGCAGTGCCACCAGTGAGGTGGACACCTCGTCAGGGTGCTGGTCGCAGAAGGAGTTAAGCACTCCCAAAGCGGCCACCTCTAGCGTCTCCAACAACTAGACGCTCACGACGTCCGTGCTCAGGTCGGCCCACTCTGGGTGGTCGGGGTGGAGCAGCACGGACACCTGAATACGGCAGTGGGGCACTCCCAGCTGCGTGGTCTCCATCGCCTCGTAAGTCAGAGGCGTCGGGTACCCAGACGAGCGAAGGGCGTCCCACAAGATGCGGGCAAAGCCCTCAAGGTGCAGCCCGTCAGTACGGACTGAACCGTCCGGACGAACCTCCCAGAAAAGTCGTCCAGCCATCTGCATCACAAAACTCCCACTGGTTAGCGTGAGTTAAGAAATGACAGATTCTGTACGGTGCACAAAAATGTACGTAACTCAAAAACTGTTGAGCCAAAAATTCCCAATTTTCACCAGATTCTTGCTGAGGCACTAAGACAGAAGTTTGGTATTCAAAAGTTGAGCTAAAAACAAAATGAATAAGGTCAAAAAGCCACAAGTTCAGATTGTTGTAACCCAGAAATTTCAGCCAACAGCACTGTACTAAACAGAGCATAACTTCAATTTCATTTACTCAAAATTCTTGAATTTTTCACAGCAGAACCACAACAAGATTTAGAGCAAATTTTTTATCTAGCACTTTTGCTGGAAACTAGGTCTTGGGGGCCGAAAAATTTCAGAACTGAACCGCTGCCAAAAGACAGCTAGATTAAACCTTAGGACAAAGATCCCAGCTTGAGTTTGGTTGAACCAATTTTTATGAAATTTTTACAGTATACCCTATGGGAGATCTGGAACCTTTTTCTTAGATGATTTCTAAATAAAAACTTATTATATTGATCGGGAAAATAATTCCAGACCAGCAGCTTGTTCGTTCGATAGCTAGTTGGACCTTATATGCCTTGACAGATTTTTATCAAGTCTTGACTTCAAGTTTTAAAGTTTAAGGTTGCTGTTCACTTATGATTTTTATCATGATCCAAGCACACCTATGCGTCCTCACAGACAATTCCTTGTCAACACGAAGTTAGTGCCGGTGGTATGGCAAATAAGCAATCCCTATAATAGCTAGTCGAAAGCTAAACCAAAGGAGTTACCGGATCTAACGAGTCGCGGTTAATGTTCCTGCAGAAAATCACAGAACATCCCGAACCTTTCATGCCAGCACTCATGAAAGCGTCCACATATATTACCGTTCACTATAGAAACGGCATCCATGCATAAAGCTGCTACATGGACAGCATCCTATTTAAGACTCTGACGCGACGTGAGTGCCCACTGGAATAGGCCTCACTCATCCCTCACGGACTTCCCGTGGTACCATCACGTATAAGACACGTGACGAGACTCAGACGCGACGTGGCACCCATTGGAATAGGTCCCACTAGTCCCTCACAGGACTTTCCTGTGGTACCACCACGTATAAGACACGTGATGAATTAGTATGGTTGTACAAGAAAGTAAATCTTGACTGAAAGTAATGCGTTGGAAGTTAGTCTAGATAAACCATAGTTAACTAGCCACCAGAAAAACCCAAAAACCACTAGGGCCTCTCGGACTAAACCATCCTTAGCGTCCCTGACGTACTTCGGAAACACACCTTAATCTTGCAAGTTTTATTCTAAAACATGTTATTTAGGGTGTATTAAGACATCTGGTGTACAAGTGAAGCTTTGATGCTAGCTGTGACAGAACCGCTCAAATTAATTCCATATTATTGCCTAAACCACTCCTCTTGGCCATTAAGCAATAATATAGATGTAACTTGTCGTCTCTGCCGGGTCACACACGGTAAATCACTTACATCACAGGATCGACATTTGTACAACAAACTCACATGAAGGCGAGTCCAGAGGTAAACAAGTCACCAATTATTACATAACATCCTTCAAAGGTTCATTATTACAAACCAAGTCTTTTGCATAAAGGTAAATTGTTCAGAGTTCGAAACACAGCGGAAATAAAGTACTACACGACATGAGCAACATCACATGAGGCCATCTGTGATGCCACTAAGCACTGTCATCCTCCCACTCGTACTCCCAACCGGGTGGGAGAGAACCAGGCCACGGAAAGCCATCATCACACACATCATCACCTGCAATGCAACAACAAAAGCAAGGCTGAGCATACTAATACTCAGCAAGACTTAACCGTCAGGTGATTGGAAAATCACCAACTCTCTAGACATGCAAGGCTTTATGGCTGGTGGGTTGTTTTGCTGAAAAGTAACAAAGAATATGTCCTTACTTTCAAATTTTACCTCCAAATTCTATTAAATTAACCATTACTAGATTAGCCAACTAATTCAAGCATGAGTTGTACAATACAAATTAAACAAGTATACAATTCCTTCTCAATTCCATCATTAAGGGACATAGAGTGGTTGGTTAAGCAGTCTCAAATAACGGTGAGAGGCCGATGATCGATCGATTAGTAACCTTGCAAGGTGGACCTAAACATACGGGAGAATGCATACCCCAAGAATGCCAAACAAAACCAAAAGGGTTGGGGTATACACCAACCAGGCGGTTCCCAACCGTCCTCAGTTCGGGATCAAGTCCACAGTCCCTGGTACCAGGTTATCCGGCCACGGTATCTGACCGCCCGAATCCACCTATGTACCACTGCCTAGTATCTAGGGATCTCTCCCGGGGGTAGTGTCAGGAAAGTGCTAGGCTTACCGGTCCCATTCCCGACAAATGCTTAGTACATTCAAAAGCTTAACCATTGACATCTACTAACCGGAGTCAGTCCCTTGCTCTCACCACATGAGCTGATAAGTTCAACAATCTTGTGATTTCAACATAAGAGACCTATAGCTCGCGAGTGACGGTCATCACTCGACTTATACCGTGGTCCTAAGCATGGCAACTAGCGACCTAACATGCTAGTATTTGAACATAGGAACCTAGGATCATGCATCTAAGGTTTCAATTCAACTCCTGAACGTAAATGCACAAACATTGCATAAAAGGAAAAGTTGCAGGAGTTTAACAAAAGTAGGTTATGCTCCGGGGCTTGCCTTCACTGGCAAAGTCAGAAGTGATATCCTCCGAACTTTGGTTCGGGTCTTGCTGCACTTCCACCACTTTCACTTCTCCCTCGGCTGATTCCCTTCCAGACTCAGGCACTAGCTCATAGTTTCTGTCGGGAAGTTCTATACGACATGCAGATGCATTTTGATCCAAGTATACAACTTAAGAAGTGAAATTCAGTTCTGAATTCGAAGATAAACATAGGTGTTTTTTTGTTGGCCATATTCACCTTAACAAGATTCTAATTAAACTTTTCTTCACTAAGGAAAAGTGGATGGGTGTGAAACTTTATTCTTGCTTAATGGTGACTGTGTACACATATAAGTTCATTAGTTAAGTAAACTTCACTAAAATGTTTTGGGGCTGTCCAGAGTTGATTTTATAAATTTCAAGCTTGAATTGAAGCTGTGGATGGTGATAGGTTTTGTTTTTCCTTTACTTGTTCTTATAAAGCTCGATTACTAGGAAATCAATTCTGACCAAAATATACACAAACTGACCATGAAATTTTACCAGCATGCACATTACAACAATACATAAGTTCTGACCAAAAAAATTAGGCAAAACAAAGCTACAAAACAATTATGATAAATGTAACAAGTTTAAGCTACTAGGAGCATGAATAAATCATAAAACAAAATATACATAGAATCTGAGGCTATAACTTGGCACACAGCATGATAGGGACATATTTAGCTCACACACCAAAATTACATCCATTGCTGCAGTAGAAATATGGATTTGAATTTAACTCAAACTAGTCACCATAAATTAGCAGGGCAACCTACACATGTCCAAAATTCATCTCTGATTTATGAAACATACAACTAAGCATTGCAGAGCTACAGAAGAAAGTTGGAAGGCATTTGATTAACAGATAAATCTAAACAATTCATAAATGGAGAAAAGGCTTAAATCAATATAAATTCATTACTGAAGATACACACATGATTTGAATGCAATTTTTCTACACAAGTCTAGGAATGATAATGTTGACAACATATCCAAAATTCACATACAGAGCATTTATACATTTCAAGTTTTTTCAAATTTATTCAAACTGATCAATTCAATATCATTTAAAAACTACTCTGAAATTTGAAAACTTCCTTTCTAGAAAAGTTAGGTTTCTTCACAAGGATTCCAGAACAATTGAGTTTGCATTTTTTCGATTTTTCTACCATTTACTACGTAATTTACAAGATTCAGGAATTTGAATCTAGGGTTGAAGATTCGTTTTACAGTTAGGCCCTTGGTTCTTTTACGCAGGCCCCTGGGAAGATTCCAATCCTCACAAGGAGGTCCCCGGCGGCGACGCGAGGCCGGCCGGGGGCGAGGGACGGCTGGACTTCAGCGAGTAAGCGGTTAGGGTGGGGTTTGGAGTAACCCTGAGACGATTGGCGGGGTTGGCTCGGCGGAAAACGGCTCCGGCGAAGGTCGGCGGTGAGGGAGGCGGCGGTCGGCCGCGGCGGCTGCAATGCCTGTGAGCAGGCGAGTCGACCAGCCAATGCATGTGCACGGGAGCAACCAAGGGGTGCAGGTGGAGGCTTTCACGGCGCTCGAACTCAAGTAGGGGCGACGAACCAAGGCGCGCACCGGCGAGCTCTGGCCCGCGGCAATGGCGGGCGCAAGAGGCAGCTCTGAGCAGCGCCCGTGCAAATGCGAGGAAGGGAGAGGTGCGTGGGGGTGTCGGGAGGATCTAAGGGCGCGCATGCGTGCGAGGTGGCTTGGCCGGTTGGGGCCGGGCGTGCGGGGGCGCGGCGCGTGGCCGCGGCGGCGGCGCGTGCACGGCGCGGCCGGCCGTCGGGCGCGCGCGCGCGCGGGCGGGCGTGCGGGCGCGAGGCCGTGGGCCCGGCCACGATGACCGACGCGTGGTCTCGCCGTGACGATGTGGGCCGGCGCGCGGCGCCGGTGCGGCGCCGACGGCGCGACGTCGCGCGCGGGGCGCGCTCCGGCGTCCCAGCCCAAAAACGTTTCGCTGTGCCCGACTTTGACTGACAAATTTCGAACTAAAGTTCGAATTCGCCAAATACGAAAGTTGTAAACCAGCTAACTTTCTCCAACTTTCGTAAAGGCCGACCAGTCAATTTCTCAACGGATTTGGAGATAATCGTTCTCAAAGTTACGGATTTGTATGGCTTGGTCAAACTATTCAGCAGGGCTTTAATTGAGTTTTTGAGGGTTCAAACCTCAGAATTTGAAATGCCAGCAACGGAATGAAATGTGTTCCTGGAAAAACTGAGCAACATTGGTGTTGGTTGATTTTGAAGTTCTATAATGAAATTTTGAGAACGCGCAAGAAAACTAATCCAGCCTTAAGGAGCACTTGGGCTTTGACCACGGTTTAGAGTGTTGACCAAGGTTCTTGATTAATAAAGCTAGGTGATGTCATAAGCACAATAAACATCAGGGATGTTACAAATCAAGCTCTTGGATCCTGATAATCTAGAGCCACCTTCAAACGACCAAAATTCAGCACCTCCCTGTGACGTGCTCATGTCTGAAAAAGAGGATGATTGACGCAAGCCCTTCATAGACTTCATACTCGACCAACTTGTCCCCGACGACAAGTCAGAGTGAGAACACATCACGCGATGAAGTGCTAACTACATTGTGATTGGTTCCGACCAATACAGGAAAGCTGCCTCCACTGGCATCTTGATGAAGTGTATCCTACGGTCAGAGGGTCTACATCTCTTAGTTGCGTTTCACATCGGCGAGTGTGGTTGCCACGCGGCATCCACCAACTTGGTCGGTAAAGCATATCGATCTGGATTCTATTGGCCCAAGGCCGTAACTGACGCTAAAAAACCCGTCAAGAGGTGCAAAGGATGCTAGTTCTTTGCTAAACATTAGTAGCTGCCAGCTCAGGTCTTGCGCACTATCCCTCCATCATGGCCCTTTGCTATGTGGGGCCTCGACACCGTAGGACCGTTTCGTACCGCCCTAGGCGGCTACAAACATATCCTAGTCGCCGTAGACAAATTCACCAAGTGGATTGAAGTCCGACCTGTTGTGAAAGTAACGTCGGAAGAAGCAGTTAAATTCATCGGAGATATCAAACATCGCTTCGGTGTGCCTAATAGGATTATCACTAACCTAGGTAAAGCTTTCACTGGCTCGGTCTTCTGGGACTTTTGCCAAGATAACCTCATCGATGTTTACTACTCCTCGGTCGCCCACCCACGGTGTAATGGACCGTATCTATGACGACGCCTCCAACTATGCCACCCGGTGGTTAGCCGAGCTGCCTCACGTAACCTGGGGTCTCAGGACTCAAGTCAGCTCTGCCACAAGCTTTTCGCCCTTCTTTCTGGTCTACAGATCAGAAGCTGTACTTCTTATCGACGTCGCTTTCCGAGCTCCAAGGATTCAGTTCTACGAGGAAGGAGAGGCCGAGCAAACACGTCACATCGACCTCGACAGCCTCGAAGAACAAAGACTCACTGTCGTCCTGAGACAAGCTCGTCATGACCAACAGCTACGTCTCTATCAAGATTGCAATGTTAGGGACACTTCATTCAACGTTGGCGACCACATCCTTAGACGCATCCAAAAGACCGACGGCATGCACAAGCTCTCTGCCCCTTGGGAGGGGCCCTTCATCATCACGAAAGTAATCAGCCCGTCAACATATCGACTCCAGTGGGGTGACGGGCAAGGAGTACCCAACCCCTGGAATGTGGAGCATCTACGACGATTCTATCCGTAGAATAGTTTTAAATTTAAGCTATGCATTTGCCTCTTTTGTACACCTTTTTCAGATTAAATAAATTAATATTTCAAGCAGTCATCTGCTATGAGTCGAGCACTACCTCCTCCTTCCTCGTACAATAACCCCCCCCAGTCGACATGCTCGGGAGCTTGGCTAAAGCCAACATCTGGGTCGCAAGACCTGGGGGTACTGAGTCTCTTTTATTCCTTCCCTTGATATGCTCGGGGGCTTGGCTCCAAGCCAACATAAGGGTCATTCGACCTAAGGACGCCATCCCGAATGAGTACAAAGCCTCCTGCCGCTACGAGCATGCTTGATCAGGAAGGTCACCAGACCTGAGCCCTAGGCTCCTTTCTCGTGCGCCGACTTCTCGTAAGCCTCCACGCTAAGCTGTGGAGGTCGGTAAGCCAGCCTCTTTGTGAGTAGTGGTTAGCGAGTAAAGAACACAGAACATCACCATATACAAGATCAACCAAGCTCGTATAGGCAAAAGGCAAGTACTTCATTAAAAATTATTCCAAATATCCCTGAAGCTTTATTTACAAGTTATGGGAGGAGGGGGAGGTACAGCTCCTAGGTACTACTGGTCGCCACCGTCGCCACCATCACCACCAGCTCCACCATCGCCTTCGAAGTTGATGTTCTCCATCACCTCGTTGCTGGCATCATCAACTTCAAGCTCCAGGGCTTGGAGGTCCTTTGTGGTGTCCGCACCGCCCTTGATCTTGGCCATGTCGACCTCAGGATAGTGAGACTTAACTCTCACCAACGCATCGGTCGCAGCCGCCAAACCCATCGCCCTCAACAAAGTCAAAAGCCTGTTAGGAGTGTCTACCAGGCGATCAACAATGGACTACTGCTGCTCCCCTTCTTCTGGAATAGGTATGCAAGACATTACATAGTTGGCAGCACCCATAAGGTTGTTCAGCTCCACCTCATACCCTGCAATGGTGATTTGGTCACTCTGCAATGACTTCAAAACTACTTCGAACTCGGCTTCAAGGCCCCGACAAGCTGCTGTCTCATAAACCAGCTTTTGAGATATGGCGTACTCACTGTCAGTACCTTCTTTCATCGCCCGTTTGAGTTCTAGGCCTCCAGCCTCGATCTCCCAGACCCTTATCTCCAAATCCCGAACCTTGCTCCTAGAGGTCGCCAGAGCGTTCTTCAGCTCCTCCTCGCGGTTCCGGAAATCTGCAGGATACAACAGTTAGCACACAGCTAACGACCTTCTTCTCAAAAGGGATAAGGATTCGACCTACCAGTAGCCATGGTATTGAACTGCGCGGTAGCCTCCACGGCTTTGCACTTCTCCTTGGCAAGCTCATCCTCAAGCTTCTTCTTCTCGGCGGCTACCGCCTCGCGGACCTCCTTGAGGACTCACTCAAGGTTGACAATCCGCTGCTCCTTCGCCGTCGCATCCTTTAGCAGGTCAGCCCGTCCCATAGCCCTCTCTGCTACCACAACACAACAAGATCATCAACATCATTTCAAACACGTGCAATCAAGTAACAATAATACGTCATGAAGCACTCACCGTCAGCGCATTGTTGATAGTGATGATGCTAGTCCGCAAGGCCTACATGTCTTCGTTGTCTTCAAACCAATCCTCCTGCCAAGGGGTGTGATTCCAATTAATTGATTGTCGTGGCAACCTTGGGCTTGAAGATGAAGATGGAGGTACCTATGCGCCAGATGTTTCTAGACCTCCTCAGCCTCGCCAGGCACGGCACTGATGGGGTCGACATCAATAATCGTTGGTGAGATTGTCACCTCGACGCTCCCAGCGGAAGCTCTTTCCGCTTCAACAATCCGCGGGGGAGTTCCCACCCTCGCGACGGCCAAGGCGGTGAAGTCACCCCGCTCTCAACTGCTCCTCGTGGCGGAGTAGCAGTGCGCGCGTAATCAGCAAGCGCCTCCCCCACGACCTGTGGCTCACGCGACCTCGTGCGGGAGGGAGAAGATGGGGCAACTAGCCCCCCTTGTGGCCTCATCACCGGCTTGCATGACAAAACACCTCATAAAGATAAAAATCAGCAATATAGTAAGTAAAAGACAGAACAAGCCCTCAAGATTTTACCTCGTCATGGCCGCGATTCGAGCCTTCGGCCAAAATATTCGAGGCTTAATTATTGCAGGCATCATTGCCTGTGCCGCTGGAGCACTACACTGCACCTCCAATCCACGTCGGAGAGCATCCTCCGACGTCTTCTGCACTAGCTCCCGCTGCCTCTTGGCAGCAGGACTCTCCGACCTCCATGTCGCTTGATCCCTAGGGACCGGCAACTCTTCAATTGTCTCATCCTTCTCCTTCTCCTTCTCTGACTCCTCCTCCTCTTCCGACTCAACCTCCCGCGAGTGAGGTGTCGGAATAGATGGAGTAACGACTGTCGGGCATACTCCCCGGGTACCCATACGAGGAAGGATGAAGACATACTTCTACTAGAATTCCCCTGTAATCCTATTAGGACTCGTTTCGTGTAATCCTACTAGGACTCCTGCCTTGTAACTTACTAGGAACCCACCCCTTGAACGATATAATAGAGGGCCGAGTACCTAGCCGGGCACCTGACCTCAACCAACACCAAGCGCAGGGCGCCATACTTGATCCCCCAAACAGGACATAGTGTTCGCCACTTTGGCGGCCCGAACCTGTATAAATCTTGTGTCCCGTGTCCTTGCACATACCTTCGAGTTCTCGGTCTCCCGATCACGATCCTCACCGCACAATCTACTACCTCGGGTACCCCCATGGTAGATTTGCCGGACTAAAACATCGACAGCTGGCGCGCCAGGTAGGGGTGATCATCACCACCGGGCGAATTCGAAGGACCTCGTCAAAACATTCAATCTACTCGGCGATTCGGCAGGGTTGATCTGCTAAGAACTTTTGGTTGAGCACGATTCGGGTCTACATATTCTACCGTTGCGGCTACTAGCCGGCTGCACTTCATCAAATAGTCAAATCAGCAACTCGTCGAGTTTCTACAGCGGCTCGTCGTCGACTACTCCGCCTCGCGCAGGCTAGTCGTTGACTACTTCGAATACGCCACGCGTCCGGTGCCTCGGCACGTCGCGCGGCTCGTCATGCAGCTCGTCGTCGACTACTTCGACTACAACGCGCGTCCAGGTGCCTCGACACGTTGCGCGGCACATCGCGCCGCTCGTCGTCGACTACTTCGCCTACGCCGCGCGTCTGGGTGCCTCGGCACGTCACGCGACACGTTGCGCGGCTCGTCGCGCCGGTCGTTGTCGACTACTTTTCCTACGCCGCGCGTTTAGGTGCCTCTACACGTCGCATGACTCATCGCGCCGCTCGTCGTCGACTATTTGCTTACGCCGCGCGTCCGGGTGCCTTGGCACGTCGCGTAGCCCGTCTCGTGGCTCGTCGTTGACTACTCCGTGCGCCGCGACTTCATCTTGCGGCCACACTAGCTCTACTTCAGCCACGCCGTCTGTCGCGATTACTTGTCTCGCGGAAACACTGGCTCTACTTCAAGTACGTCGCGCGCTGCCGTGACGTCGTCTTCCAGTCGCATCGCGTCAGCCATTCATCTCGACTAGTTTTCCAAATTAGTCGAGAACGGCAGTCACGCCCCTGACAACTAGTCGGAATAAACTCTGACTAGCCAACTTCAGCAACAACCGTCGCGCCTCCATCGCTGACGGCCACAGCTTCATTAACAGTCTGCTCAGGCAACAACAGCTAAGTCATTTATTTAAATAATTATTGTTTTCTTTCTTGGCTTGTTCTCCTCATCATTTAGGACTACTTGCCGACTACTCATTTGTGTAAACTTCTCAGTGGGTTTTCACGGGAGCTACACTTTGTTGACTACTCTTGGGGTATATCAATCAAGTCACCACGACCCTACTTCATCAACCCGGGGGCTATCTCTAGGAGGCAGCTTCTAAAGTCCGCCCCATGCGGCAACTTAAAGTCGACTCTGGTCGCACCTTCGCCTGCTCCAGTAGCATACTACGTGTGTAAGCTTCGATGGAACCTTGCTGTAAGTGGTCCTCGCGTCTTGGCAACGATGGTCCCTAGCTACACGTGGTCTTCACGCTCTGTACCTTGGGTCTGAAATCCATGGCCCATGTACACAAGTCCACTACGATCGCAACGTTCAAGTCTACTATGGTGGCAATCGTACCTTGGGTCTGAAATCCATGGCCCAAGTGCACAAGTCGACTTCGGTCGCACCTTCTAGCTCGCTCCTACGGCAACCGTACCTTGGGTCTGAAATCCACGGCTCGGGTACTCAAGCCCACTCTGGTGGCACAAGTCAACACTAACAGTCGCACACAAGCCCACTCCAGTGGCACAAGTCGACGCTAACGGTCACACCCAAGCCCACTCTGGTGGCACGAGCCGACTTCGGTCGCAAGCTTAAGCCAGCTCCGGCAGCAAAACTACTCGTTTTCTCTAATTTTTCATTCACTTTGGCTTTCCGGAAAGTATTTTTTGTTTTTTCCATCTTAAGTCCACCCCATGTAGCACAAAGTCGACTACTGTAGTTGCATCTCAAAGTCCGCTCCGCGCGGCATCCTAAAGTCAACTTCTAAAGTTGCATATCAAAGTCCGCTCTATGTGAAAACTAAAGTCGACTTCGGTTTTCAAGTCACGTCTCAAAGTTCGCCATGTGCGGCAACTAAAGTCAACTTCGCTTTTTAAGTCACATTCTAATGTCCGCTCCGCGCGGCACAAAGTCGAGTTCAGTTTTCACACAGTCCGCACTGCCGGCATCTAAAGTCGACTTCGGTCGCATCTAAAGTCCGCTTTGACGGCACGACTACTTCTCAAGCTCGATGGCTCGATGCCAAACTACTACTCAAAATCTCTCCAGCTCGGGGGCTGCACTCAAATTACTACTCAAGGATAACTTCAGCAGGCTTCGCTCGCTCTCAAGCTCAGGGGCTCCGCACCAACAACTACTCGACGTGGCTCATACAACTCTCTTATCTCGATGGCTACATGCTGCAAGAGTACTCGGATGATGGCTTTCGCAAACACTGAAGACCCTTGGATTGATTATCTAATCATTTCAAGGCTCGGGGGCAGCTATGCTACACCCATCATTCAAAATTTTCAAGACGGAAGATTCGGAATCAAAATTTACCCTCAGCTAGAGTCTACAGCTCAACCTAAGGCTCGGGGGCTACTCCATATGGATTGCGATTTTGCAACCGCACTTCCATATAATCTCAACTTCAAGACAGATGAGCTGGACCACCTTCCAGCCTCGTGGCAGTTCAAGTACTATTGAAGACTTCTCTAAGCAATACTCGAGGACGCTTAGGAACTACTCGAAGAGGCTTCAAGACTACTCGGACTACTACTCACGACTACAATGTGCTCGGGGGCTTGTCGGGCATACTCCCTGGGTACCCATTCGAGAAAGGATGAAGACAGACTCCTACTAGAATTGCACTGTAATCCTATTAGGACTCTTCCATGTAATCCTACTAGGACTCCTGCCTTGTAACCGACTAGGAACCCGCCCCCTGAACTATATATAGGAGGGCCGGGTACCTAGTCGGGCACCTGATCTCAACCAACACCAAGCGCAGGGCGCCATACTTGATCCCTAAACAGGACGTAGGGTTTGCCACCTTGGCGGCCTGAACCTGTATAAATCTTGTGTCCCGTGTCCTTGTGCATACCTTCGAGTTCCCAGTCTCCCAATCACGATCCTCACCGCACAATCTACTACCTCGGGTACCCCCTTGGTAGGTTTGCCTGCCTAAAACACTGACAACGACCATCGGAGGGGATGCGGCCTTCCTCTTCCTCTTTTTCTTCTTCTGCTCTGCGGCCTTCACCGCAGAGATAGAAACAACAACAGCTGAAGCCTACTTCTTTCCAACCGTCGACCTGGTCCTGCGCCGGGACTTCATGACACCAGCGTCTGGGTCTGCCCCGGCCTCTGCATTAGTATCTTCGTCGGCCTCCACCGATGAGTCAAACTCGTAAAACTCTAGCAGACGACCTGCTGCAGGTTTGTACTTGTCCGACCTAAGCTTCCTCCGGTGCAACTCTCCCTCAGGGAGAGGTGTTGGGCATCACATCTGAAGCTCACGCGCCTGCAAATGGATCTGAAGCTCGCACGCCTGCAAATGGACGACAAGGACAACGACCAGATCAGTCGGCCTCTTCAACGAGTGTGCCTTAGGGCACTCCTTCACCTTTACTCTCCCAGAATACATCTGGGAAACTCTAGCTACCATCTCCTCCTTGGAGACCTTGCGGTTGACCACACGTGTGGGGTCCGATTGCCCAAAGTACTCATACACCGGGTGGAACCGATCTTTTGATCGGTTGGATCATCCGCCGATAGAATGACCTCGCCACCGCCGCTCCTGTCACCCCCCGTTTCTTCATATCGCTGACAAGTTCCAGGACCCCCTTGAGGTTCTCGATGTCACGAGATGACAGTCCTAAATCCCACTCGCTTATCTTCACTGGCTTATGGCAAGTACGACGTGGAAGACCAGGAACTTGATCTGCAATGTAAAACCACTCCGACCTCCACCCAGCGGTGTTGTCGGGGAGGTCAGCGTCTATCCACTCTGCCTTGATGTCTGACCTCAAATTGAACATCACAGGACCCACTGGCCCCGACCTCTTGCCAGTGCTCTTCACGTAGAAGAAATATCTCCACAAGGAAGTGAGGCGATATCCCCAGATACGCCTCGCAAAAATGTATGAAAGTTGAAAATACAGTGATGGAGTTGGGAACAAGATGTACCAGCTCCAGTCTATAGTAGTACAACAAGCCGCGGAAGAAGTCTCTCGCCGGGATGTTAAACCCAGGCTCGAAGAATGAGGCGAAGACGACCTGCTCCTTGACGTAACTGTTCCCCAGCGGCAGCCCTATACTCCACCCCCGCCTTCGGCCGGAACAGTCTGCGGTCCACCAGCAACTGGATCTTTGCCTCGGTCATCGTCGACTGGACCCACACCGCCTTCGGCTCCTGGATGCAAGCCCCCTCTGCCGCCATCTCACCTCTAGGGTTGGAGTTGCATATAATATGGCACAAGGACTTGACGTGCATGCGCTAGAGGAGCACAGCGTGGAGCGGCGGCGCTAGCACGAGCCTGGCCGGAGTTGGAAGCTGGACGAGTGGGCGCGGAAGCACGGCGGTCGCAAGATTGCTACGACGCGCGTGGGAGAGAGAAAGCAATGGAAGCGGAAGCGACAGCGACGGGAGGAAGACGAAGGGGAATGGGGTCAACCCTGCCCCGGGTTGCCCTATTTATAGGGGGGTCCATTGAATCTATCCGTTGCGACTCCTTCCACCATACAATACGCCCCAACGGCTCTATCCCGAGAAGTTCGCGAGAAGATTAAGGCGTATTTTTCTCTAAACAGACTATGGCTACGACCTAAATATGAGTTTAGGTCATCATCCAAATAAAAAAGATAACATCAGGTCATCCTAATGACAAACACATTTTGCGAGCCCCCGCGTCACATTAATTCAGATTTTTCGCAAATTATTTTGACAAATCGACCAAGTACATGACAGAAGAAAGCGAACATTACATGGATCACCCAAGGGTACATAACCGCCCACGACCTTATTGGATTTTGAATCTGAAGGTCCACAAGTCGCCTGCGACCTTATTGGATCCAGAATCCGAAGGTACACAAGTCGCCTGCAACCTCATTGGATCCATAACCTGGCACACAAGATAAACATACTACAAGACCTGGGCCACCCAAAACAGTCACCACAACCTGCTTTGCCGAAGCAGAGCACGTCGCGAAACTCCTCCTAGCACCAAGACCTTGATGGCGGCCTTGCGGGAGACAACTGCAAGACGGCACGCAACTTAAGGCATGCTCGGCTCCAACTATTGGAATGGAGACACGAGCTTGCTCTTCGGCATTGAAAACCAAGCCCTAGTGAGCTCCTAGTGCTCACTACAGACGTCCTACTATAGCTCCAGCTCGAACAGCATCACTCCCAAACTCTACCTAGTACCTCGAAGAGGCTTTGCTCAGAGGATGGAGATGTTGCCTACACTTCGCGAGAATTCTCCTAGCTCCAAACATCTACAAGTGCAAGAACCTACAATCTGGTGGATGAACACATGCCCATGGCATGGAGGGATTACAACTCTGCAGCTCCATGGCTCAGCGATGCTCGGAGCTTGCCTCCCTAAGTCACAAAGGAGCTATTTATAGCCAAAGCAGCGCCCTGGGCAGCTGGCGAAGTAATGACACCGTCACCACATGATAATTGACCTGTAAGCCTGTGCATGATTAAAGGCGACGACATTAACTTTCTTCTGACTCACGACGTCTTTGTCGTTTGTGCACCAATGATGCTTGAGCCCCACCGCAGAGGTCACATAGCTACGGTAACCCCCTAGATCAGTGGACAGTTTGTCGTTTTCTGGGTGGCAAGAGCATCCCCGACCACTGTTGACCCATGACTCTGTAGTCTACACTACACGACAAAACCTGACCCTGCGTCGGGTGGCTCCGCACCTAACTTAGCCCCCCTTTCGACGACGACTTTACGACCTCCTTTTACAACCTGATGACTTTCATTTGCACCTTCTAGGCGATGCGTCCTGGTGCACCCGCTATGGCTCTGCACATAAACGGACCTTTTCCAACTAGCCTATATTTCTGTTTCCTGAGCAGAATGGTCGTAGGTTCGATTGAAGACCTTCCGGGGTAGGCGTGCCTCACTGCTCTGCCAGGTCCTTCTAGGCGCCTGAAGATCTAGAAGTACCATGGAGATCAAAAGCATCACGGAGATCTACGATTTCGTCGGGCCCCCATGGTCGGTGTGCCTATTGCTGAGGTCGTCGATACCTTAGTATAATGGCTCTGCTAGATAATCAGCAGCTATGTTGGTCGTCTGGACAATAAAATGACCTCCTTGAGGTCGGCGTGCCATAATACTTAGGTGTTGCAATACCTTGGTATATCTACGGCTCTGCCAACCTAGTTGGGCGCCACGGATGCGTGACCTTCTGAGGTCGGTGTGCTATCATAGCCCAGCCAACCTGCTCTGGACACCAAAGATTTTATGTCAGGAATGAAGGCCTCTCTGAGGGGTGTGCGCCTGTTGGCCCTGCCAAGTGCTTCTGGGTGCTTGGGCGCTTTTCTCTTGAGACCTTCTTGAGGTCGGCATGCCTTGAGTGGCTCTGCCAGACTCTTCGCAGCTATGCAAGATATCTGGGTGTCTCCACACTCCATACATTCAAGATCGACGTTCTATCACAAGATTCATCATCGACCAACCTTGGACATCGCAACTTCAGCTACGACGTCATCAACGACTTTTTCATTCGACGCATCTTTCAAGATCCTGTCGAGTATCCTCGAATACTAGGCATTGTTGATTTAAGGCCTCATCGAGGTCGGCACTCCTGAGGTCGGCCCTGCCAGACTCCTTGCAGCTATGCTAGGAGATCTGGGTGTCTCTACACTTCGTTTGATCAAGACCATGGCTCAGTTTTCTTCTCTTTTGGATCATCAAACCAGCCATGCTATCTGCTTCAATGCTTGGGGACTACTCTACGAGTCGTCTTTGACGCCCTCTTGTTTTCTTCGTCGTACTGACCTGTTGGGAAACCCATTTCTCATCATGTCGTTACTCGACCTACTTTTTCTTCTCTTCTCTTTTTTGGATCATCATGCCGGCCATTCTGTCCGCCATGATGCTCGGATATTATTCGTGAGTGCATCTTCGATGCCCTCTAATTTTTTCATCATCATTTCGATCTATTGGAAGCCTGCTTCCTATAGGTCGTCACTTGACCTCTCTTCGTTCGGCAAGACTTCAAACAGGTTGGATGGAAAGTTGACTTGTTATTTTTTTGAACCGACGTGCATGCTATTCAACCTGTGGATAGCTCTACGACTTCGTCATGACCTTTTTAAGGTCGCTGTGCATACACCTCGCTCGGGGGCTTGTGAGACAAGGGTACCCCTGGGTCCCTACCGACCAGGCTCACGGCCATCCCTGACAAGTAGGTCCGGCCTACCAGAAGACTCGCCGACCTGATAGTGGGCCCAACCGACCTAGTTGGCGGCCCACACGACCTCCTGAAGACTTTCCAAGAATCAGCTCATGAACACATGTAGATTTGGCAGTACAAGAGATCTAGGGTAAAAGGATTTCAATTTTTCATGCAAAATTTATCACACAAAATATATACAGCCTTTACAAAAGTTGTAGTACTCTTCACAAGGAAACTAGCAAAATTGGTTTCACATTTTTCTCATTTTTATGTGAATTTCTATGCAATTTAAAAGTTGCAGGAAAAACATAAGAAGACTAAAGAATCTAATTTCACTCAGGCCCCTATAAACTTTTGAAACCTCACAGATATGCCCTCGGGCCAGGATCTCTCACAAACATGCCCCTAGAGGCAGAGGGGAGCTCGGCGCCGGCGATGTGGGCCCCGGGCTGGCAAACATTTGACACAGATGCGCGATTGGGGTCACCCGTGATTGATTGACGGGCTTGACTTGGCCGGAGATGTCGCCGGCGAGCGACGCGGCGGAGCAATGGAGGCGCGGCTGTGGGAGTTCGATTTCCGGTGAGGACAGGGGAGGTGCGGATCAACATGTGGCACGGGTAGCTCCCCTGTGGAGATGGTTTGTTGGCTCAGGGATCAAGCGGAGGGTGGAGCTCACCGTGCGGGTGCTCGGCAGCGGCCTTGGGCAAACATTCTCCAGCAAGCAGGCTGTACGGTCAGGCCAACACGCGGGTGTGCCAGCTCAAGTGGTGCGAGGAGAATGGCTAGGCGTGCTAAGACGACACCAGAATGGGGCGGCATAGCGAGCTCACCGAGGCGGCACCTATGGCGGATGGCGGCGACTCGAGGTCGTGCGAGGAAAGACTGGTCTAGCTTTTATAGGTGGGCACAAGCTGGTGATAGAGTTTCCTTGCGCGCCAAGGCGAGTGGAGTCGCGGTATGGCCTAGGTACGACGATAGGGGGCGGCGACGTGCAGGCGGCCATCGGCCAACGGCCTAAGGCGGCGCAGCCATCCAGCGGGTGAGAGCGCGGCACGTGGCACCGGCCAAGGGGAGATGTGCGACATGCACAGGAGCGCGAGGCACGACACACAATCCGGTGGTCACAGGCCCATCTCGGCGTGCGTGTACGACGAGGTATGACGGTGGGCGACGTGGACGAGCACGAGCGACGTCACACACTAAGCGCGCCGACTCGATTTTTGAATTCAACTTAGCCCTGATTGAAATGTCCAAACTTGATATTTCACTACAGAAGTGGACCAAGAGGTGAATAGGAAAGTTGAAGATCTCAAACCTATAACACCCCCATGTGTTTATTAAAGATAAATACCTTAATTAGTTGTGTTAATCAAGTTTATTTGGCTCCTAAATATGTTTGACATGATTTGGCACAAGTTTGCACAAAAATCCTCGGTCAAAGTTCAAATTCATGGTCAAATCCTTAGAGCTCCAAAATGCTCATTCAATTTTCTTGCACGTTCTCCAAATTTTTCTATAGAAGTTCAAAGTTGGCCAATATAAAAGTTCTTCGTTATCCCCGGGAATACATTTTTAATAATTAGCAGACATTCCAATTTTGAGTGGAAGTTCGCTTAAATTCGAGTTGAACGTGTCGTGAACAGTAACTCGGGGCCGACAACTCCTGCATCTTCAACACGTTTTCCCACAAACCCATTGATCAAAACCTATGTCGCCCTTTGTGAAAGTTGTATGTCTATAGCTCCTCTACAACTTTTAGTTCTGGAGTTTTTCAAGTTAGTTATCACTTTGTGAAGCTTTCGAATTTTGAAAGTAGGCTCGTGAAATAAAAGAAGGTGCCGGCGTCGCATGGCCGTGCTCCAACTCGTTCGCGTGCGCGCCCGCCCGTCCGACACGCGTCGCCTCTCCGTTGCTCCGGCGTACGGACCCCGTTCTGTCCGTAGTGGACTGCGCGACATAGTGGAGCCTCCGCCTCAGTCAAATGGGGCTGCGCCGCGCCTAGGAGCACATCCGCGAAAAGACGCGGGCCCGGCCGGCCACACACCGTCATTCGGTTGTGCCGCACCGCGCGCCTCGCGCATGCAGTGCGCTAGCTGGCCACACGCGCGCCCTGACGTCTCGCCCTCGGTATCGTCACATGTGCCATCTCCTACTTAAGCAGAGCCAAGCCGTCATCGTTTTCCCCCACGCCCCCACTCTTCCACCCTCCGCCGCTGCGCGGCTTTGTCCGTCGCCGCCATTGCTACTCCGCAGTGGAGCCGCCTCCTCCACGTTAAACAAGCCCACCAGTGCCTCCCTCCACCCACACTCCAGTTTCTCCGACCACCAGACCACCTCCATTGCCGGCCTTCACACCGTAATAGGGCGGACATGGATGTACTGCGCCGCTAAGCACTACCGCCGACACTTCCTCCGACCCTTCCATCCACCGGAATAGAACCCTAGGTGAGCAAGGACCACTCCCCCACCCTTTACCGGCCAGAACGACCTTCCCCTAGCCGGATTCCGGCGATTCCCGTCGCTGGCCGCGGCCAGGGACTACTTTGCGAGGTCTGAGGTCTTTCTAGGGGCTAGAACGCAAAACCTAGGGACCTGTTTGTAAGAAACCAGTTTTCAGATCTAGGGTGTCCAGGCTGAATCTTGTAAAATCCCTAGAAAATTGTAGAAAAAATTAAATAATGCAAATCTAATTTTGTTGGGTTCCTAGTGACGGAACCTACCTTTTCTAGAAAGCATGTATAGAGTTTTTCTGTGTAGATTTTGAATGAAAATTCAAACTCAGTTTGATGTGTTTTTGGTGTAGTTTAAAATATACACATGCTATGGATTTGAATTTTGGATATGTTTGTCTTTACGACATGTCTAGATCTGTGACCAAAGTAGGCATAATTTTGATTTGTAGATTTTCAGTTATGATTTATGTGAGCTTTATGCTAGATTCAGCTTGATGCTTTTTCTCCCCCTTTACTAAACTTTTCTTTAAGCACCAGTGCACCCTAGGGCTTCGTTTTGGTGAATAGTCCCTTTGATAGGTTGGATATGATTTTAGGATGTGCTTTGATTTATGTTTTAGATTTAATCTTGTGTAGGAGTTTAAATTCAAAATTTGAAAAATAATTTGAATATGCACCTATGCTTTGGCCAGAGGCTTAGTTTTGAAATGTATGACTTATAAGAGGAAGTTGAGATCAAAAAGTTTAGTAAATATTTTTATATGAATTAATGGTTATTTACTAGGCTAAAGTTTGCCTTTTTCATATAATTTAAATTATAAATGTTCTAAATCTAAATTTTGGTGCGTGAGCTTAGGATGGGTATATGATGATGTGTGCAGAAGCTTGGACAAATTCTCGTATAATTTAATTTATAAATGTTCTCAATCTAAATTTTAGCACCAACTCTCCTCTTGTAGCCAGCACCGGTTTCATCTAACCTTTTTGGATAAAAGTTCATATTTTTTGTTTAGTATTTATGTTTTACTTGTGCATTTAAGTTCCAGGACTTGTTTGAAACCTAGATGCATGATCTTTAGGACTCCTATGCTCTTTTACTAGTATGTTAGGACACTAGTGCCGTGCTTTAAGGACACGGTACAAGTCGAGTAATGACTCATTGCTCGCGAGATATAGGTTACTTATGTTGGAATCTTAAGTTGGTTAAAATGACTCGCTCATGTGGTAAGAGAAATGGGTTCGGTCTCGACCGAGTAGCATTGTGCCGGTTTAAGCTATTGAACGTACCAAGTGCTTGTCAGGAATGGAACCGGTAAGCCTAGTACCTTCTGAACCGGGGCGGGATCTTTCTAGCTACCCGCTTGCGATGTGTCTCCGGGCTAGCTACCTGTGGTATAGTGGGTGAGTTTCGGACTGGTCGGGTTAGACCCTCCGAATAACCGTGTACCAGAGTTTGTAGCATCTGATCCCAAATTGTGGGATGTTGGGAAACGCTTGGTTGGGGTAGACACTGCACTTGGTCTAACTTCTTCCATGTATCATGGGTTTACCTTGCAAGGATATAAATCGATCGATCATCGGTCACTCGCCGTTACTGAGTCGGCTTGACCACTGGCTACCCCATACTTATTTATCGAACAGTTGATTAATATTGTTGTCTGTTTAATATTGTTTGCACAACATGCTTGTTTAGTGCAGGTGCTCACTTAGAATGGTTAACATACTAGAATATGAGCTAAAACTTGAAAATAAGGATCAACTCTTAGTCACTTTTGGCAAAACAAACCCACGAGCCAAAAAGCCTTGCATGTCTAGATGTATTTTCTTGTTGTCGGGTAAGTCTTACTGAGTATTAGTACTCAACCTTGCTTAATTTGTGGTTTTCAGGTAACCCCATCTGGCCTGGTTCTATTCCAGATGGCTGAGAACTTGAATTGGAAAGCAATGATGAGGAGTGATATGCATGGATCGCCTCTTGTGTGTATCATGCGTTTAGTTTAATTTCCGCTATTTAAACTCTAAACCACCTTTACTTTTATGCTCTGTAAATCTAGTTTATAATACTAAGTACTTATGAACTTGTGGACCTTTATGTAATATAATGTTGTACTTTGGTCCCGCCTTCGTGTGGGCTTAGCGCATATCTCGATCCTGTTGTAAGTGATTCACCGGGCATGCCCCGGCAGAGGTGACAGAATAGTTCTTTATTATTGCTTAATGGCCATGTGGACAGGCTTAGGAGATAATACGGAATTATTTTGGGCGGTTCTGTCACAAAACCCGTCTACAACTTCTACAAATGGTGTATGGTGATTTTCTCAACCATTATTGCACAAATGGCATGCCAAGTTGCAGATTTTCTCGGCGCCTGTGAATAGTGACTAGAAGCGTTGACCTAGTTTTTTCACGCATTTCCACTCCAAATCTCAAATGCCACTCAACATGAAAGTTGTGTTCGTCAATAGACTACACAACTATTTGGGTGAATTTGAATTGTTTAGGTGAAATTTGGATAACGCGGAAAAAGTTCCGGGTGACAGAGAAGGGTCAAAGGGGTTTTATGGGGTTTTGACTAGGGTTTTGACCAAGGGTGTCCCTAGTTGACAAAAGTTTACCAAAGTGTGTCATTAAGGGTGGTTGGTGATGTTTTCGTGGTCATGGCCCATGTTGACCGTCGTTTGAACAAAGTCAACCCTGTTTGACTAGAGCATTCAGGTTAAAGACCCAGAAGAAAACCTGGGGCGTCACAAAGAGCACCGGTAAGACCGGTCACGCCTGGGTAGCTCAGGATGAACATCACCTGCGAGTCAACTCCCCCAAATCCAACTCTCGATCTCCCGATTCGCTCCACGGATTCGCACAAGACTTTGGGGATAGTAAGAACACCTCATGGGCACTCCATAGCCAAGTTATGGTCCACCAAAACTCGTTGAATCAAGAGGAATCGAAGGATTTCCGCCAAGAACACCACTAACCCTAGGGCAACGACAACCCCAAAATTGAGCCCTTTTACTCACGGATTTGGGAGGGGAATCAAAAGGAAAAGAACCACGAACGGCTCATGAATATATTTCCCGCCAAATGCCAAAGAGAAAGGTCTCAAAATCGCTAAGAAAAGGCTTCGAAAATTGAAGGACCGATACGGCGAACCAGAGAGTGGGGGGAGTGAATGGGAGCCGATAATAATTCTTCTCGAAGGAGATGGGGACTCCAACAAGAAAAACATGGCTTCCAACACACGTCTCCGACTCACTACCCAAGTTGGTCAATCCCACACAGCCACTGGAGTGCTACTGGACCTAGGAACCAACAATTAACCTTCCGAGCCAAAACTCACCAACTCGCACAGCGGAAACTTGTACGGCTTGCTGCCTGTTCTGCACTGGTCAGACTAATGGCCTGCGCCGGTCAGACCGGTGGACAGAGCTGGTCAGACCGGTGGCTACAGCAGCCGCACAACAAGTGTTCCAAAGAGCCTCAGAAATTTCTCTAGGCCCTAGAACAAAAACATCCCCAAAACACAACCTGCACGAAAGGAAAACCCTACACAAAGCTTAGGAAAACAACTCCAAAAAGACCAAGAACAAACCAGCAACACCACTGCCCAAAGACACACGAGTCCAGCAATTCACCTGAGGCAAATCCCACAAGTGGTTCACACCGGTCAGATCAGTTAAGAGCACCGGTCAGACCGGTGTAACCTGAGCAGCTCGGGATGAACAGCACCCGCGGGTCAACTCCCTCAAATCCAAACCTTGATCTCCCGAATCGCTCCACGAACTTGAGCAAGACTTTGGGGATAGTAGGAACGCCTCGTGAGGAGTCCATAGCCAAGTTTATGTCCACAAAAACTTGCCAAATCAAGAGAAATCCAAGAAATCCCGCCAGGAACTCCTCTAACCCTAGAACACCGAAAACCCCAAAACTGAGCCCCTTAACTCACGGATTTGGGAGGGGAATCAAAGGCAAAAGAACCACGAAGGGTTCACACGAATTTCCCCCATCAAATCCCCAAGAGCAAGGTGCCGAAAACACACCAAGAAAACCACCAAGAGAGGGCTCCGAAAATGACCACCAAGAACAACCGGGAACAACACAACAAAGCCTTGAGGAACCACGCCGAATCATCTATACATAACAAGGAGGTTCATAAAAGGTCTAGCTTGCCACTCGATCATCCAACCCTCTCACAAGATCTCACCATGAAGCTCTCAAGCTACTCCTATGGAAATCCTAAGAAAATAGGAAGAGAAAATAGGAAAGCAAATGAACTAGAGTTCCAAGAGATGGCTGCCATCCTCTCACCTCATGGGTTATATGGAGGCAACCGAAAGTCTAAAATACCCTTACTTAATAACTAGGGATACAAGCCCCTCAAGGGCGGTTTTGGAAGTCTTTAGATTTTCTCCATCAGATGGATGCCCGGCGACCGCACCCTGCTTAGCCTCGATGCAAGCCATGCGATCCCGACGCGTGTCTTCCGCTTCGAAGAATTCGGACTGCGTCATTGCACACCGATCAGACCGGTGCTCCTCACCGGTCAAATCGGTACCCACTGGTCAGACCGGTCAGACCCACCGGTCAGACCGATCTGGAGCTGCTGCAACACCGTCTTCGGTTCTTCGGTCTTGGCTTTGTGGATCAACCAAGGAACCCAGTGGTTTTCTGGAGAACCACTGGAAACCTCACGAACTCGATGTAGCCTCCGCCAATCACCACTCATGACTTGGCTCCCACGTAGTCCCGGCTCGACCTTGGTTTTGAGGCTCTACCAAGAAACCGTCCATGACTTCATCTTGTTGTTCATGCCACCATGCGGCCCGCACTTGACCCCGCTGGCCACCGAGTCCCTCGAACGATGCCTACTTGTCTTCTCCACAGCTGGAGGCATCACCGGCGGCGACTTTTCGCGCTTGTTCTTCACCTGCACCAACACCAATCAAGCCACCACCTGCACCTGCAATACTTAGCCAAGAATCAGTCCACACAACGTTGTCAATCACTCATCACATAAGAAAGCGACCATCCACCGGTCCACGAACCACACATGGTCCTCAATCTCCCCCTTGATTAGTGCATTGACAACACCCACATAAAGTAACACGAGAGAGAGGAAAAGAAAAGAAACGAATAAAAAGAAACTCAAACAAGCGATCGAAAGCCAAACAAAGGCAAAAAGCAAGATCACTTGAGGAAGACAAATCTCGGACCCCTTAGGCAAGGGCAATGGCTCGACACATCCGAGACAAAACTATGCTCAAGCAAAGAGCACAAACCACCGATCCAAAGCTCGAACACCACAAAGAGCTCCCCCTGCACATATGCAAGCTCCCCCTGAGCCGAAGCACACTCCCGCTGAACTAATGCAGCAATGCAACACGAGAATGCAGCAAAGAGCAAAATTCTGCTCACCATGCCCAGGATGGTTAGACCGCCTTCACAAGGCGGTTAGACCGCCTGCCACACATCTGACCGCCTGGGGGGCGGTTAGACCGCCCCATGTGACCGGCTCTGCACTAATATGCTCAAAAATTGCCCGAACCAATTGGAACACCTTCCAAACACTTCCAGGTGTCCAAAACATGCACATACTTCTACCCCTTGTTGACAATGATGAATCAAGGCAAAATGCGAAAAGTTTCAACATATAGCTTCTCAAATATACAAAATTCATCACTAGGAGCTACACAAGTCTAAATGAGCAAGTTAGATACTCTACAGGTTCAGAATGACCTCAACTACATGATCACCAAGTTTCACAACCATTGGACATGGATAAAAAGGATTTGAGTAATTTTGCGAAAATTTACCCTCTCATGAGCAAAAACCTAAACATGAGAAAAATATGTCAAAATAGCAAAGCCACACAAACTTCATGCTAGGACAATCATTCTAATCATATGACCATCACAAACACCCACAAGCACCTCATGTCATGTCAAAGCCACTGAGCCATGTGCCTACTTCTATATATGAGACTTCTCATTGATAGACATCATGCAATGGTTTAGCACCCAAAGCAAATTAAATTCAGCACATATGACATTGGAGCACATTTTCTAAGCATTTTACATTTCATTTTCAGATTCATATTTGGTACATGAAATGTCTTTGCGACAAAAAGGAACTTATGCCCCTCCACAAGATAACGCAAGAGGGCTAAAAACTAGCAAGTCCCAGAAGTGGACTTCCTATCCAACCGACACCCGACAAAATCCACGTCTGAAAAACCATGAAGCGCCAAAGAAGAGGACGCGGAATACCAAAGGCCGAAGTCAGGAGTGTGACGCGGAATACAACCATTCTGATCGGTATGTCTGTGCGCTCGTTTCCAAGCGTCTCCGAGGACTTCGCATTGGCAAGCAGTGAAGCGAATTTTTAGGTACTTGCGCCACACTCCCGACTTCGGCCTTTGGTATTCCGCGTCCTCTTCTTTGGCGCTTCATGGTTTTTCAGACGTGGATTTTGCTGGGTGTCGGTTGGATAGGAAGTCCACTTCTGGGACTTGCTAGTTTTTAGCCCTCTTGCGTTATCTTGTGGAGGGGCATAAGTTCCTTTTTGTCGCAAAGACATTTCATGTACCAAATATGAATCTGAAAATGAAATGTAAAATACTTAGAAAATGTGCTCCAATGTCATATGTGCTGAATTTAATTTGCTTTGGGTGCTAAGCCATTGCATGATGTCTATCAATGAGAAGTCTCATATATAGAAGTAGGCACATGGCTCAGTGGCTTTGACATGACATGAGGTGCTTATGGGTGTTTGTGATGGTATTATGATTAGAATGGTTGTCCTAGCATGAAGTTTGTGTGGCTTTGCCATTTTGACATATTTTTCTCATGTTTAGGTTTTTGCTCATGAGAGGGTAAATTTTCGCAAAATTACTCAAATCCTTTTTAGCCATGTACAATGGTTGTGAAACTTGGTGATCATGTAGTTGAGGTCATTCTGAACCTGTAGAGTATCTAACTTGCTCATTTAGACTTGTGTAGCTCCTAGTGATGAATTTTGTATATTTGAGAAGCTATATGTTGAAACTTTTCGCATTTTGCCTTGATTCATCATTGTCAACAAGGGGTAGAAGTTTGTGCATGTTTTGGACACCTGGAAGTGTTTGGAAGGTGTTCCAATTGGTTCGGGCAATTTTTGAGCATATTAGTGCAGAGCCGGTCACATGGGGCGGTCTAACCGCCCCCCAGGCGGTTAGATGTGTGGCAGGCGGTCTAACCGCCTTGTGAAGGCGGTCTAACCACCCTGGGCATGGTGAGCAGAATTTTGCTCTTTGCTGCATTCTCGTGTTGCATTGCTGCATTAGTTCAGCGGGAGTGTGCTTTGGCTCAGGGGGAGCTTGCATATGTGCAGTGGGAGCTCTTTGTGGTGTTCGAGCTTTGGATCGGTGTTTTGTGCTCTTTGTTTGAGCATGGTTTTGTCTCGGATGTGTCGAGTCGTTGCCCTTGCCTAAGGGGTCCGAGACTTGTCTTCTTCAAGTGATCTCGTTCCTTGCCTCTCTTTGGCTTTCGATCACTTGTTGAGGTTTCTTTTTATCCGATTCTTTTCTTTTTCTTTTCTCTCGTGTTACTTTATGTGGGTGTTGTCAATGCACTCATCAAGGGGGAGATTGAGGACCATGTGTGGTTCGAAGACCGGTGGATGGTCGCTTCCTTGTGTGATGAGTGATTGACAACGTCGTATGGACTGATTCTTGGCTAAGTATCACAGGTGTAGGTTGTGGCTTGACTCGTGTTGGTGCAGGTGAAGAACAAGCGTGAAAGGTCATCGCTGGTGAGGCCTCCAGGTGTGGAGAAGACAAGTAGGCTTCGTTCGACGGACCCGGTGACCAGTGGGGTTAAGTGTGGGCCGCATGGTGGCATGAACAGCAAGATGAAGTTGTGGACGGTTTCTTGGTAGAGCCTCAAAACCAAGGTCGAGCCGGGACTACGTGGGAGCCAAGTCATGAGTGGAGATTGGCGGAGGCTACACCGAGTTCGCGGGGTTTGCAGTGGTTCACCAGAAAACCACTGGGTTACTCAGTTGAGCCACAAAACCGAGGCCGAGGACTCGATGAGGAGGTGCGGCCACCTAGGCCGGTTCAACCGCCCAGGAGGGGCGGTCAGACCGCCTGGGCCAGTCAGATCGCCAGGGCCGGTCTAACCACCCCAGGGGGGGCGGTCTGACCGCCCTGGTCGCTGGCGCCGAGATGCTTCGAAGCGGAGGACACGCATCGGGATCGCAAGGCTTGCGTCGAGGCTAAGCAGGTTGCAGTCGTCGGGCATCCGTTCGATGAAGAAAATCTGAAGACTTCCAAATTCGCCCTTGAGGGGCTTGTGTCCCTAGTTATTAAGTAAGGGTAGTTTAGTCTTTTGGGTGCCTCCATATATACTCGTTTAGGGGATGGATGGCAGCCAACTCTTGGAACCCTAGCTCATTTGTTTTTCCATTTTCATTCTCATTTTCCTCTTGTTTTTCCTAGGACTAGCTTGAGAGCTTCATGTGAGATCTAGAGAGAGGGATGGATGTATGGGTGGCAAGCTAGACCTTGTACGAACCTTCATGGTATGTATAGATGGTTCGGCGTTGTTCCTCAAGGTTGTGAAGTGCCTTTTTCGTCCTTCTTTGTGGTGATTTTCGGAGCTACTTGTTGTGTTTTTGTTGGCAAAGTTCTGAGGACGTTTTCTTGAGGTTATTGGTGGGTGTCATGTATGAGGATCTTGTGCCCCTTTTGCTGGTGACTTTGCCCCCAAATCTCTCTTGAATCGGACTCGATTTGGTGGTTTTTTGGGTTGGGAGAGTTCTTGACCTAGAGAGAAGATTTCTTCGATTCCTCTTGATTGTGAGCGAATCGGGTCGATTCCTTTGAGCTAGAGGTTGCCCAAGAGGTAAACCAGCTATTCCCGGAGTTTCGCTGCAATCCGTGGAGTGATTCGGGAGATCAGGCGATGGGAAGTTGAGGTTTGACCCGCGGGTAGGTTTTCTGGAAGGGGTGGGCTAACTGCCACGAGGGGACGGTCCAACCATCCTGGGCCTTCCAGGTCGAAGTTTTGATTTCGCCAGATTTTCTTCTGTGAGTTTGTTCGCCTTGACCAGAAGAGCGTTTGGGTGAAATTTCGGGTCGTTTTCGTGCTGTTTGCTAAGAGTTCTTTCTTGGAGTTCTTTGCTGGGTACAGGAGGTTAGACCGCCCCTGGTAGCCGGTCTAACCGCACCTAGGCCCCTGGGTGAAGTTTTGGTTTTCGCTAAGATTTCCTGGTAGCTTGCATGGCCTTGACTAGAGATCTTTGTTGGTGAAACCGTGGTGCATTTTGGTGCTCGGAAGAGGTGTTTCGGAGGATTTCTTGGTTGCCTGGTAGAGGCGGCCTAACCGCCCACCATACCCGGTCGAACCGCCCCCCTCTGGATAGTCGGCTCCCGAGTTGGTTCCGCTGTTGTGGGTGCGTAGGAGTTGAGGTTGCTGGTAGTGTTTGTTCCTATGACCAGTAGCACTCCAGTGGCTACGTGGTTTTGGCAAACGGAAGGTAGAAGTGCGGAGCGTGTGATTTTGGGGGTCCGACCGAGTGAGTTCAACTTGTTGGAGTTTCAATCTCCTTCGAGAATAATTTTTATCGGCTCCCATTTACTCCGCCCCCCTCTCTGGTCGCCTAATCGGTCCTTCAGAAGTGGTACCTCACTTCTATGTGTTTGATTCTGGAGTGAAGCATGGGGTTTTTGGCAACACTAATGGCACTCATGCTATCACACATGAGAGGTACATGGGAACAATCCTCACCAAAGTCACCCAGCATGTATGAGATCCAAAGCAGCTATGAGCAACAACTAGCGGCAACAACATATTCGGCTTCTGTGGTAGACTAAGCTACACTAGACTGTTTGCGAAAGGACCAAGAAACAAGCGAAGATCCCAAAAACTGACAAGTCCCTGAAACAAGCGAACAACTTCCTATCGACTCGACACCCCGCCAAGTCGGCATCCAAAAAACCAGGAAGCGAAAGGGAAGAGGACGCCGAGTACCAAAGACCGAGCTTAGGAGTGTATCGAAGATACCTGAAGATCCGCTTGTCCTATGGACCTCCCTGGGCCCACTACCTCGGTGGGTACCAGGACTGACTACTCGGTGGGCCCCTGGGACTACCCGACTTGCGCTGCACGGCACCTGATGGCGTGAAGCACAAGGACTACCGAGGAGAAGTACTCGGTTAGGAAGCTGTACATGTTCCGCACTGTATAGAGGACTCCTAGACGTACTCGACTAGTACTCTCTCCCTGAACCGACTTGTAACCCTGCCTCCCGGACTATATAAGGCGAGGCAGGGACCCCTCTCTCAATCATCTCATCTCAAGGCGTAAGATTGCATCATCTTGTAATCGTACCCAATCAATCTAGAGCTACGCAGCATACAGGACGTAGGGTATCACGCACCTCGCGGCCTGAACCTATCTAAATTGTGTGCCACGTGTCTCTTCCTTCGAGTTACCGATCTCGGCGAGGCCACATTCATCTACTTCGGGTACTCCCCTTAGTAGGTTGCCGGTCTCAAACACCGACAGCTGGCGCGCCAGGTAGGGGATCTCGCCCGTGATCACATGGCGAACTCAACGACTCTTGTCTACATCAAGCCAACCGTCGCCTTCAACCGCGGTGACACCTTCGCCTTCGGCGCCTGGGTGTGCACTGCTGACAGCGCTGGATCCTTCTAACGCCGCCTCACCATGCCGCCCAACCCGGAGACCGGCTTCGTGATGCTTCCTGAAGTAGTCACGGGCGAACTCGCTGGCAAGTTCGGCGAAATTTCGCTTTTCGACCAACACGCCGACTTCGAGCTCGGATCCGCTTCCAACTCGAACTCGACATCCCCATGAGCTATCGCATGCGAGCCGGCTGCTCAGCCATCGCATGTGGTCTCACCACCCCGCGAGCGCTCCACGCGTGGCCCTCGCAACCTCAGCAGGGCCCGCACGGAGGCTCCCTCTACACGCCGGGCCGGCAAGGAGCCCGTACCCGAGTACAACTCAGACTCTGACACCGTACCCGGCCACGCCTCGGACTCCAACCCCCTCTCCGGCTTCAACTCGGACTCCGCGTATGAGTTCGACTTCGGGTCGGACCCTGAGGATCCCGAGTCCGAGGACAACACTACTGAGCAACCCTTATCAGGGCCGGCTTTCGGGCTGGTTATAACGTCCACACCCGCCGGGAGATTCATCTACTGGCCAGATCGTAAGCCCGCCGACCTGATGAGCGGGGACTCACGCTACGTCGCCTACCTCGACTAGCTCCCGTTCCAGGAGGGAACACCACTGGCTCGAGCTGAGGAGTACACTCCAACTGAGGTGGCGAGCTCCGACTCCAGTCTTGAAAACCCCGATCGCCAAGTCTTCATGGCTGCCGGCGACACGCCAGGAACTTCGGGGACGGCACATGACAAGTACCTCGAAGACATCTCCGCAGACGAGTTGTCTGCTGAAGCACCCGCGGATGAGACCGACGCCAACAGGGACGCTCGACGTGAGTGAAACAGAAGGCGGAACGAACGGCGCCGGCGTCTCCGAGACAACCTCCGCATCTGCAACCTTGCAGAGGCCCTCGAACAAGTCGAGAGCAGGGTACACACTACCCCTGAGTAATGCCTCATGTCGATCACAGCGATCGCATGCCAAGCTCAGGGGATACGCGCTGGAGAAGTCATGGCCAAGCTCGTAGAAGACGCTTACTTCATGCGAGTCAATACACGGTCAACCAGACTCCTCCCGCCAGGAACCGCGACAACGAAGCTACCAGTCGCAGCGCGGACCTCGGCCGTAACCGTACTCGAGCCGAGCTGCCGGCTCAGCCCAACCGTACTCGTGCAAACGCCGGTGGTCCCTCTCAAGGTGGCAACAACACTGCAGCTGCTGGCGGCAATCGTGAGATCATCCCTCACCGCGACCCTGGCGGTGGCGGCAGCGACGGTGGAAGCTCCAACCATGGGGCCAACAGGAGGGCCGGTGGCGGAGGCGGTCGCGGCGGTCGAGACCACGCGAACAGCCACGCCTCCGGAGCCTCACAGGGCGGCTATGATGCCCGCCAGAAGATTGAAGAACTGCGGCGGAAGAAGTCCGCCACCGCAGGCAACAACGACGGCTTCCCTGCCTTCTCTCCTCGGCTTCGCAACTTACTCCTCCCGGACAAGTTCAAACCTCTAGGAATCACCAAGTACGACGCGAAGCAGGATCCCATTTAGTGGCTCAGGTGCTACGCCCTCTCCATTGAGAATGCTGGCGGCAACAACGACACCAAGTGCCTCTACTTCCCCTTCTGCCTGGACCAAGCCCCGCTCACATGGCTCGAGTCGCTGGACAAGCACTCGATCGACAAGTGGGACCAGCTGAAGGAGCAGTTCACCAGCAACTTCGTGGGCACCATGGGCCGATCGGGTACTCGCATGGACCTAGCTATGGTGAAACAGGAACAAGGCGAGACCCTCCGCAAGTACATGCGCCGCTTCTTCGACAAGCGCGCTACCGTAGTCGACGTCACCGACAAGGAGGTCATCGACCTCTTCCAAGACAGCCTCTACCACCGTCGTACCTTCGAAGACTTCGGTCGCCGCCGCCCCAAGTCCATCCCCCATCTCAAGGATACGATCATGTCCTGGGCAGATGAAGAAGACAAAGCCAACGCCAAGTACGATGCTATCCGTGGCAAGAGCAAACAAAACACGGGCGGCGGCAGCGGCAACAACGGGAACCAAGGCGGTCGCAACAATAACAACTACTCGGGTCCCAACCGCAAGCGCAAGCCAGACAACACTGTCGCCGTTATCCAGCGCCCTGCAAAGGAGAACTCGAAGAAGACCTCTGGCAGCTTCAAAGACTTGCTGAAAGAGAAGTGCCCGTGGCATCTGGACGGCAACCACACCACCGAGCAGTGCTACCAACTCAGGCGAGCACTCAAGAGTACTCTAGAGCCACCGCTGTCGGGGACAGCCCTAAGAGTCCCCTTAAACGACGGGGAAATCCTCACTTAAAACCCGCAACGAAGCAAAACACGATTAGCCTAACCATGCAGGTGCGTAACCACGCAGGGTGCGGCCCACGCTGCGGAGGACGTCAATGGCCCACCAAGACAACCCTCTTGAAGATCCCCTCGATCAGGCTTCGCCCCGCTCGAGGACACATGCCTCCCTCGGGCGGGCTCCGTCCCGTTCGAGGGGGTGCACTCCCCTCGAGCGGGCTCCGCCCCGATCGAGGGTCCGCTCCCCCTCGAGCAAACTCCGCCCTCGCTCGAGGGTCCGCCCCGCCCTCGATCGGAGTCCGCTTCGCTCGAGGGCGCCCTCACGCGTGCGCCGGCCCCCGTACACGGGCATTTAACGCCCGACACCGGCGAGACGGCGCCATCATGCGCCCGTGGCTCGCGCCCCGGTGCCGCCGCACCAACTCCCCAGGGAGGAGCCCATCCCCATCACTGTGGGGGGGGGGGGGGGGGCGTGCGGCGCGGCGGTGTCGGCCCGTGACACCGCGCGCCTGCTCCAGTACGGCTAACGCGCCAAGCCCTCGAAGGGGGGCCGGCTTTACCCTCGATTCACTTTCTTGTGACCCTACAGGGTTAGGTGGAGGCGCTAGGCCGGTGGATCGCCATCCCTGCCACTGTAACAGCATGGCCGCCGTCCCCGCGCGTGCAGGCGCACGCCAGGCGCTGTAGCAACAAATCCAGCACTGTGGAGCGCGTCGGGAAGGGACGCCGTTTTACCTACTCCTGTGCCCCGTACAAGCCAACGTCAGCACCTCCCTCGAGTCTATCAGAGGACATCACCGCCGTCCGCTGCTCTCCTACCCTCGAACCGCCACTGTTCGGGTGCAAGATAGGCCATGATGACCAGATCGCTGCAAGGATCGCCCGGACGGCCGCCCACTTTACAGCATAGCACGTCGTGCTTCCCCACGTAGCTATATAGCGCGGCGCATGTAATCCGCCTCCCCCTTGATCTATAAAAGGGGGGGCGAACCCCCAGCTGCGGGGGGAGACGAAGGAGGAGACCCAAAAACACACCGCTCACCACGTACTCATCCTCCAATTCTCCCACAATATCTTCAGCCACTCCACCAGGGACTTGGAAGCCACGCTTCCTCTCCCGCCTTGCTTGTAGCCGCCCCACTACAGGCACCCCCGGTGCTGAGTAATATAGTGCCTCGAGCACTCCTCTGCTGGACGTACGGCCCACCCGGCCGGAACCAGGATAAAACTCTGTGTCACTTGTTACTTAGCATCGACCATTGAGGGATAGACCTCGGCGCTTTCTACTGGTCAGTGTCGGGACCATATTCCGCACCGACAGTTGGCGCCCACCGTGGGGCAATCGAGCGCCTAAGGTCATTCCGACAACTCCCTCCATGGTGATCCGCGCTGAGTACCGTGGTACACGCTACTGCATGGGTAGCTCGGACCCCCTCCTAGCCGGGTTCGAAATTCGCTTCGGGGACCTGAACTTTCAGGCCACGGGGAACGGCTATCTCATGCGCCTCACCAACCGCGAGGAGCTCCGCACGCGGCGCCGAGGCCGAGTCCGCCCGGTCCCCGCCGCACGCGCCGCCACGCGCGGACGCCCGCGGGCACGGATGTCGCGGGCCCGTCGACGCCGCGCCGCCGCCGCCGCTCGGGCTACATTCGCGCCAAGCGCGATCCGAGCGACGGCGGCCGAGCGCGCCGCCTCTCAACGTGGTGCGCCCTCCACCGTTACGACGACCGCCACCGCCCCAGCGGGACAGCGCGCGGTCTCCGGGCCACGCATCCCCATCGGGTTGCATGGCGCCACGACGGCCTACAACGCCAACGTCAACACCACGATGCGCAGGGTGCCGCCTGGCCGCCACGTCTTCGTCGCCAGGGACCCCGGCGCCTCAGCAGGGGACGAGTCGTCCCTGGGTTCCCTCGATGCGTTGCCGCCCGCCAACCGCCACAGCTATGCAGAATGGGACTTCTCCGGCGTACCGGACCCAGTCATATTCAGGCGCTTCCTCAACGCTACGGACTACTGGTTCGGCTGCTCCGACGACTCCAGCACCGGGAGCTACGACCCCGCGCGGGAGTGCTACGCCGTCATCACCAACGACCCGACCCAATGCCGGCCGGCGCGGCGGGCGCCGGAGACGGGGAGATCACCCCTGCCCCAGGGATCGCCGCGCGCATGGCCGCGGGGCCAAGCGCTCCCCGCCGGGGCCGACGCCGACGCGCAGCCGGCCCAAGCCCGCGAGCTCGAGGCCAAGGCGGCGGAGGAAATACGGACGGTGCGGCCGCTCCGCGCCTCAATGGCGGGGGAAGCCTCCGCGCGGCGAACGCGCGCGGAGCCGGGCCGACGGTCCGCGACCGCATCAACTCCGTCCCCAACGTCGACAACGCGGACGCGCCCCCGCGGGCGAGCCAAAAGCTCATCGCCGCCGCGACGCTGCTGCGGGCCATGCCGGCACCCTCGACCCCCGAGGCTCGAGACCTGCACCGCGAGGTGCAAACTCTCATCGAGCAAGCGGCCGTCCAGCAGGCCGAGAGCTCGGCCTCGCGCATCCGCCAACAGGGAGATGCGCGGGACGACGAAGCTGCACCGGGAGGCGAACCCTCGGTGCACGCAGGGGGGCCGGCGGGGCAACCCACCAACCAAGGACGCACGCCGGCCAAGGAGCGGCTCCTTGACGCACGCAGGGCGCTGGACGGCGACGCCCGCAACGTCATCAACGCCAGGCGCACGAGCAGGGCGGATGCGCGAGCAGCAAGGGGCTACCACCCTCGACGAGGTGGACGCTACGACAGCGGCGAAGACCGCTCCCCGACACCGGAACCCCCAGGCACCTGTGTGTTCAGCCGGGAGATCCGCGCGGCGGCGTTCCCCCAGCGTTTTCGCCAACCCTCGACCATCGTCAAGTACAACGGGGAGACGGACCCCCGCGTGTGGCTTAACGACTACCGCTTGGCTTGTCAGCTGGGCGGGGCCACCAGCGACGAGGTCATCATCCGCAACTTGCCCCTGCATCTCGGCGACGCGGCCTGGACATGGCTCGAGCACTTGCCCGCCAGCCAAATCCACAACTAGGACGATCTGGTCCGCACGTTTGTGGGCAACTTCCAGGGCACGTACGTGCGCCCTGGGAATTCCTGGGACCTGCGCTCCTACACGCAGAAGCCCGGCGAGTCGCTGCGGGACTTCATACGGCGCTTCTCCAAGCGCCGCACGGAGCTCCCCGCCGTGGCGCGGTCCGAGATCGTGCATGCCTTCCTCGAGGGCACCACGTGCGGGACCTCGTGCGAGAGCCCGGGACGCAGCCCGCCCACGGACTCCAACGAGCTGTTCGACATCGCCACCAGCTTCGCCTCCGGAGAGGAGGCCGTGGGGGCGATCTTCGACGGCAAGAAGGGCAAGCGCTCGGAGGACGCGCCCGCGGAGGGCAGCAAGTCCAAGGAGCCGCACCGCAACGACAAGCGGGGCAAGAAGGGGAAGAAGCCGCGCCGCGAGGCGCGCGAGCAGGGGCGACGGCGGCAATGCCGAGGCCCTTGCTTGTCCGACCCGCTCGACGGGGCCCTCGACCGGCCCCTCGAGGCCCGGGGGTGTTCGACGACATGCTGAAAAAGCCATGTCCCTACCACAAGACCCCAGTGAACCACACCCTTGAGCAGTGCGATATGCTCAAGAAATTTTATGGTCGTGCCGCCGCGAAGGAGGCAGAGGCCAAGAAAGACGGGGGCGATGGCGACGCAGGCGGCTTTCCCGCCGTTGAAAACGTGTTCCTCATCTTTGGGGGGCCAACCGTCGACATGTCGACCCGCCAGCGCAAGAAGGAGCGGCACGAGGTCCTCGCTGCGGAGAGGGCGCCTCCGTCCTTCCTCAATTGGTCGGAGGACGCCATCACCTTTAGCCGGGAGGACCACCCAAACCGCGTCCCCAACCCGGGCCAGTACCCGCTGGTGGTTGACCCCATCATCGGGAACGCCCGGTTCTCGAAGGTCCTCATGGACGGAGGCAGCAGCCTCAACATCCTCTACGCGCATACGTTGCGCCTCATGGGGATCGGGTTGGACCGGTGCGGCCCGGCACGAAGCCGTTCCACCCGCATCGCGCCCGCAAGCGGTGTCCAACCCCTGGGGCGGCATCCACCGCCGCTTGGTTTGGCACCCCGAAGAATTTCCGCAAGGAGATCCTCACCTTCGAGGTGGTGGGGTTCAAGGGGGCCTACCACGCTATACTTGGGCGACCCTGTTACGCCAAATTCATGGCGGTCCCCAATTATACTTACTTAAAGATGAAGATGCCGGGACCGAACGGTGTCATCACCGTCGGCTCATCCATCGAGCACGCGTTCGACTGCGACGTCGAGTGCGTGGAGCACGCAGAGGCACTGGCGCTGGATGAAGCGCTGGTGAACACGCTGGAGAAGATGGTCAACGAAGACCTCGACTCCGCCGCCAAGCACGCCGGCACCTTCGAGGGTGCGGAGCAGACCAAGGGGGTCCCCTTCGACCCTTCAGCCCCCGAGGGCAAGGCGTTGAGGGTCAGCTCCACCCTCGACCCCAAATAGGAAGTGGTGCTCGTCGACTTCCTCCGCGCCAACGCCGACATCTTCGCGTGGAGCCCCTCGGACATGCCAGGCATGTCCGAGGGAAGTCGCCGAGCACTCCCTTGACATCCTGCCAAACGCCCGCGCCGTGCGGCAAGGGGCGCGCGCCGCTTCGACGAGGAGCGGCGACGGGCACTCGGAGCGGAGGCGCGGAAGCTTCTCGAGGCCGGATTCATCAAGGAGGTGTTCCACCCAATGTGGCTAGCAAACCCCGTGCTTGTAAAGAAAAAGAATGGGAAGTGGCGGATGTGTATAGACTACACTAGTCTTAATAAAGCATGTCCTAAAGTTCCTTTTCCTTTGCCACGCATCGATCAGATCGTTGATTCAATGGCTGGGTGTGAATTGCTTTGCTTCCTTGATGCTTACTCCGGATACCACCAAATAAAAATGAAGGAGTTCGACCAGCTCGCGACTTCGTTCATCACGCCGTTCGGGACGTTCTGCTACGTCACGATGCCGTTTGGCCTCAGAAATGCGGGTGCAACATATCAGCGTTGCATGCAGCATGTTTTTGGGGATCACATCGGACGGACGGTCGAAGCATACGTAGACGACATCGTCATAAAAACCAGGAAGGCGGACGACCTGGTTGGCGAGCTTGGCGTCGCGTTCAACTGCCTACGGGCCAATGGGGTCAAGTTAAACCCCGAAAAATGCGTCTTTGGAGTGCCGCGAGGCATGCTCCTGGGATACATTATCTCCCAGCGAGGAATCGAGGCCAACCCTGAAAAGGTTGCGGCCCTCGAACGAATGGGCCCGATCCGGGACCTCAAAGGGGTGCAGAAGGTGCTGGGGTGCCTCGCCGCCTTGAGCCGCTTCATCTCGCGGCTCGGTGAGAAGGGCCTGCCCCTCTACCGCCTGCTTAAGAAGCACGAGCGCTTCTCTTGGACCACCGAGGCCCGTGGATGCGCTCGACAAGCCGAAGGCGTCTCTAACGCACGCCCCGATCCTCACGCCGCCGCAAGACGCGCGAACCCCTGCAGCTCTACGTGGCCGCAACCACCCGGGTGGTCGGCGCGCCGTAATCGTCGTGGAGCGCACGGAGGAAGGGCACGCCTTGCCCCGTACGGCCGCCGGTCTACTACATCGGCGAGGTCCTCGTCGGACACGAAGACACGCTACCCCCCCCGAGTCCGCGAAGTTGCTGTACGCGATAGTCCTTGCGCGGCGCAAGCTCCGCCACTACTTCGAGGCCCACCCCGTCACGGTGGTCTCCTCCTTTCCGCTAGGAGAGATCATCCGCAACCCCAACGCCGCGGGAAGGATCGCCAAGTGGTCCGTAGAACTGATGGGCGAGACGCTCGCCTACGCCCCGCGCAAGGCTATCAAATCCCAAATTTTGGCGGATTTCGTCGTTGAGTGGACAGATACGCAGCTACCGCCGCCGCAGATCCAAGCGGAGTGCTGGACCCTGTTCTTCGATGGCTCGGTGATGAAAACGGGGGCAGGCGCGGGCCCGCTCTTTGTGTCGCCCCTAGGGGAGCACATGCGCTACGCAGTGCGCCTCCACTTCCCCGCGTCCAACAATATGGCTGAATACGAGGCCCTCCTCTGTGGCCTCAAAGTCGCCATTGAGTTGGGCGTCAAGCGCCTCGACGTGCGGGGGGACTCGCAGCTCGTAATCGATCAGGTCATGAAGAGCGCGAGCTGCCATGACGACAAGATGGAGGCCTACTGCAAGGCCGTGCGGGCCCTCGAGGACAAGTTCTATTGCATCGAGCTCAACCATGTGCCCCGCCGGTACAACGAGGAGGCAGATGAACTGGCCAAGATTGCGTCCGGGCGGATCACCGTCCCCCCGAACGTGTTCGCGCGCGACATCGCGCAACCCTCGATCGTCTTCGAGCCCTACCCCTCGAGCCACGACGGACCCTCGGGGGCTCCCTCGAATCCAGCGGGTGCGGAACCCATGGACGAGGACCCCTCGAACGAGGCGCACGTGCTCTCCCTCCTCGAGGGGTACGGCTCCCATGAGGCCGACGCGATGGACATCGAGCCGGCTCCTGCCCAAGAGGACTGGCGCGAAAAATACATCGCCTGGATCGCTCGAGGGGAACTCCCCGCAGACCGGGCCGCGGCCAGGCGCATCGCCAGGATGGCCAAGTCTTTTGCCCTCATTGACGGCGAGCTGTACAAGCGCGTTGCCTCCGGCATCCTGCAGCGGTGCGTGCCCATTCCCGAGGGGCGCGAGCTCCTACGGGATATTCACGCGGGGATCTGCGGCCACCACGCCGCGCCCCGCACCCTCGTCGGCAACGCGTTCCGCCAGGGCTTTTACTGGCCTACCGCGGTCACCGACGCCAGCGAGATCGTGCGCACCTGCGAGGGGTGCCAGTTCTACGCCCGCAAGTCCAACTTGCCCGCCCATGCCCTGCAAACCATCCCCGCGACATGGCCATTCGCCGTGTGGGGGCTGGACATCGTCGGGCCCCTGCGGAAGGCGCCCGGGGGCTTCACCCACTTGCTGGTCGCGATCGACAAGTTCTCCAAGTGGGTGGAGGTGCGCCCCATCACGAATTTAAGGGCAGAGCAGGCGGTAACATTCTTCACCGACATCGTCTACCGCTTTGGAGTGCCAAACTCCATCATCACAGACAATGGGTCCCAGTTCACGGGCAGGAAGTTTTTGGAGTTCTGCGACAAGTTCCACATCCGCGTGGATTGGGCGGCTGTGGCGCACCCACAGACCAACAACCAAGTAGAGCGTGCCAACGGCATGATCCTACAGGGCCTTAAGCCCAGAATTTTCGACCAGCTTAACAAATCTGGGCGAAAATGGCTCCAAGAACTACCGACGGTTGTGTGGAGCCTAAGGACCACCCCGAGCAGAGCCACCGGGTTCACCCCGTTCTTCCTAGTCCATGGCGCGGAGGCCGTCCTCCCCACGGATTTAGAATACGGATCGCCCAGGGTTCGAGGCTATGACGAGGATGCTAACCAGCGAGCCCGCGAGGACTCGCTGGACTAACTGGACGAGGCACGCCTCGTAGCCTTAATGCATTCCGCAAGGTATCAACAGTCCCTAAGACGCTACCAAGCACGCAAGGTACGTCGAAGGGACTTCAATGAAGGGGATTTGGTCCTAAGGCTACGCCAAGACAACCGAGGGCGCCATAAGCTGTCGCCCCCATGGGAGGGACCCTATGTCGTGGTGAAGGTACTCAAGCCGGGCACGTACAAGCTGGCTAACGAGGACGGTGAAGAGCTCACCAACGCTTGGAACATTCAACAGCTACGTCGCTTCTACCCTTAGCTAGGATTTCCAAGTATTTTTATTGTAAAAACCGTATGACCAACGCCCCAGTTGGTAACAACTATGAAAATGCTTCAAGTCTAATGGAAGGATAACTCGGCTTTCCCCTGAAACCCAAGTTACCCTCGGGGGCTACTGCGGGGGGCACCCCCCCCCCCCCCAAAATGGTCCCATTTTTTGCGCAAAAAATAAAAACAACTCACGCGCGCTAAGTTTGTTTCCTACTTCAACCTCGAGCAACGAATCGAACAGGGCGCGGGCGGCCCAGCGGGAGGAGCGTGCGAGCCAGAGATAGCCTACGCCGCGTGGATATGGCCCTTCTCTCTCGCCTCCAACCCAGCAGGCCCCCAGCGAAAATCGAACTCCCCTAAGTAAAATCTACTCAGGAAGAAGGAGAAACAAAAAAGCGCAATAAGCAAAGAACTTCATTTTGTATCATCAAATGTTTACGATTGAGATAATGTGCTTATTTACAAGGGCCCCATGGCCAGAATACTGATGCTCCAACAAAAAACGGGCCTAGCGCCCAACGACTTTCAGGCGGAAGGAGCGGCAGTGGCAGCGGCGTCCGGGAAGAGGAACTCCTCGAAGGCCTCGGCGAGCGACCCGGCGGCGTCGGCGGCGAGCGCATCCACACGCTCCATCGCCACCTCGTCCTCGACGCCCTCGAGAACGATGTAGCCCTCCGCCAGCGCCTCGAAGTTGACCTCGTAGTGGGACCGCACCACTCCGAGGGCCTTCTGGACGCCCAGATGCAGCGCCCGGCGCATCCGCTCGGTGACGTGACCACCAAGGGCGCGCAGGCGGCTGGCCAGCGAGCTGCCGGCCTGAGCCTCGCCCTCCTCTACGGCACGGCAGGTCTCGAGGGCCGCATCACGCAACTCCTGCAGCTCCCGCTTGGAGGAGTTGTAAGAAGCCTGCAGCGCCTCGACCCGCTCAGCTGCGTGCCCCAGAGCGGTGCGCAAGCCTGGAACCGCCAAGACATGAAAGAAATCAGAAAGGGGGAAGCGAGCCCTCCAACGAAAAACCAACCAAATAAGAAGTCAAGCAGCAGCTCACCCTCGACTTGCTTCCTCTCCGTCTTGAAGTCACGGCGCACGGCCTCGACCGTCAGCTCGAGGCGCTTGACAGTCTCTCCTTGCTCCTGGAGGGCCAGCTCCTGATTGGTGTTGGTAATGCCGAGCATAACCAACTCGCCCTCGGCCTTGGAGAGCTTGTCGTCTCGCTCCGCCAATGACTTCTGCGCCGCCTCGCGGGCGACGCGCTCCTGTTCCAGCGCCGCCCGGGCGTTGACGAGGGCGGCCTACTCTCGCTGGAGCCGCCCTCGGCCCCTTGGCGGGCGGTGCGCTCTTGCGGGGAGGAGCGCTCCTCGGCGGCGACGAGCGCCGCGGCCTTGGCGTCGTGGGTGGCCTTCAAGTCGTCGGCCTCCTTGGCCGGCTCCCCCCGCGCGCCCGCTCCTCGGCTCGGCTCGCTGCGCTTGCGCCCCCTCGAGCGACGAGCGGAGCTCCCGGTTCTCGCCGCGGACGTTGGCCACCTCCGCCTCCCAGTTGGTGGCCAGCGTCCGCGTCTTCTCCAAGTCCGAGCGCGCCTGCCACAGCGCCTCATCACGATCAATGAGGGCTGTGCAGACCCGCTCGAGGCTCGAGCGGTGCGCTGGGTCTTGCCCCGAGCTCTCGGGGAGCTCGTCGCGCCACGCCATGGCCCGGTACGCCAGCCAACAGTCCGGCGTCCTGAGGGCGTCAGCAAGCGCGTCGAAAGCGCTGCAGCGCTCCCGGAGCTGGTGGACCTCGGCGTTCACCTGGTCGAAGGCGTCGTACTTGTCGTGGGCGCGACGCTCAAGCTCCTGGCACCCACAGAATCAAAACCCATAAGCGCTGAGACACGAAGGCAGCACGCAAAAACGAGAGATGAAAGAAAAACAGGCAACCATGCCCTACCTGGAAGACGAGCCATGCAGGGCCGCCATGGACCTGCAGTGCTTCGTTCAACGCGCGGTTGAGCATGGCGCCGTGGTTCCGGAGCTCGCCCCAGAGCTCCTGCTCCCCCCTGGCGTCAGCAAATGCAGGGGGATCGTCGACGGCCCCCTCCACCTGGGCGGAGCGGCCGGCACGGGAGGACGAGGCCTCGGCGCCGTGTCCTCGGCCTCCCGCCACCATGTGACCCTCGTGCCGCCTCACGAGGGCCCCCTCCTGGGGCTCGGGGGAGCGTGTGGAGAGGATAGCCCACTGATCCCACCCGGGCGGCGGGGAATCGTCATCCGGGACCTCCACCACCTCCGCCCGGGAACTGCCGACGGGCACCGGCCCCTGCGCCGCCTCCACCGCGCCTCCGCTTGCGCCTCCGTGGCCGCGAGCGCCGGTCGTGGCGCGCGCGCCACCACCTCCGCCGTGCCGCCGCGTCCCACGGACGCCGCCGCAAGTTGCGCTCGCTCCGCCTCCTCCGCGGCCGGCGCCACGGGCCACGTCCCCGCCGGCGGCGACCTCCGCGGGCCGCACCTCCACCACCGCCGCCGCCGCGCCCTGCGTTCCTACGACGGCCGGCGCCGGCCGCTCTCGCGTGGCCCCCGCGCGCCGCGGCGGGCCGATCCGCCGGCCGGGGCCTCGAAGCCTCGGTCGGGCTTTGCGAGCTCTCGCCCGCCGCCGCCGGTGCTTGCCCCCGCCCGCGACGCCCTCGACCCGAGCGCCGCCGGGTGGTGATGGACGCGTCCGTCCCCGGCACCTTAGCTCGGTGCGAGAGGAGGTACGGTTGGCACCACCTGCGCGGGGCACAAGCAGAGGGGGTTAGGAACGCCGGACCGTCAACAAATCCAATCAAACCAAGCCAAGGGGTCGAGCTCCTTACCTCGAAGAGGGAGAAGGCACGTTTTCTTTTCCTCGAGGCCTCGCCGGATGAGGCCGGTGCAGCTCGCCGCGCCCGCCGTTGCGCCTCCCCCGGCGGCGCCGCCGCGCGCGCGGGCGCGCCCGTTCCGCGCGGCGGTCCACGCCCGCCGCGCGCCTCCCGAAGGCACCGCCGCGCGCGCGGGAACACTCGCCCCGCATGCGGGCACGCTTGCCGTAGCGCCTCCCCGGCGACGGCGCCGCGCGCGCGCACGCTCGCCCCCGGCGCGCGGCGCGCTCGGCCCGCGCGCGGGCACGCTTGATGCGCGCACAGGCGCGCTCGCCGCGCGCGCCTCCGTGGCGCGCGCCCCGCACCTCCGCGGCGCGCGCCGGCACCTCCGCGACGCGCGCCGCCCCCGATGTCGATTGCCCGGCGGCGGGCGCCGTTGCGCCCACCCCGTGGCGATGCCGCCCTTGCCGCCGGCGCGGTTCGGCGACGGGGCGCAGCCGCCACCTATCGGAGGGCCCTCCCCCTCGCCCTCTCCCTCCTCGTCATCCTCCGAGGATGAGTACTCCTCGGTCCCCGGGGAGGAGAGCCCCGCTCTTCGCGCGCCGGTACTCCGCGTTCCGTCGGTCGCGGCGCGCGATGTCGCCTCGCGCGCTCCCTCTCGCGCGCCGCCCGCCCCTGCTCCCGCTGCTGCGCCGCCCGGCCAAGCGCGCGGGAGTCGGGGGTGGGCGGAACGGACTTTGAGGCGGTGAAGCTCACCAGCTGCATGCGGGAACGTCAAGGACGCGTCAGGAGGCAGAAGCCACACCAAGAACTGAAACACAATCAAGAACCAAACTCACCAGCGGGCCGGTGGGGAGCATCTCGAGGTCCCATGGGGTCCGGTCTGGATGCATCGGCATCCGGGTGTCGACGGCGCTCCGCGCCCGGGTGAGCGCGTATGGCCGCTCGAGCAGCGTCTGGAGCATCCGCGACCTCGCCAGATCGACGGGGTTGGCCGCCTCTGTCATCTCGAAGATGCAGAGCAGCCTCTCCATCAGGGGCACGACCCGCCGGTGATGGAGGAAGGCGAGGACGCCCATCGCGGTCAGCCCCTGCGCCGCCAGGCTCTGCAGGGCGGCCAGGACCGACTCCTACCGCCTCCGATGCTGGGGCGTCGACACCCCGTAGCCCCAAGAGTCGGGCTTCTCCTTGAACACCCGACCGGTGTAGGGGGGGAGGCCGGGCTCGGCGTTGCGCAAGTAGAACCATCCCCGCTCCCAGCCGGCGTTGTTCGTCATCATGGTGCAGGGGATGTAGACGTTCTTGAATTGCCCCCGCCGGGCAAGCGACATCCCGCCGGCGCGCACCGCGCGGCGGGTCCTCGGCTCCGTCGTGGGCTGCGTGAAGAGCTCCGCACGGAAAAGGTGTACCCAGAGCTCCCAGTTGACTGGGATCCCCATGTACCCTTCGCAGACGCCCACGAACGTGGCTGCCTGCGAAATCGCGTTGGGCGCGAAGTTGTGCAGCTCCACTTCGTAGTAGTGGCACATCGCCCGCATGAAGCGGCTCGCCGGCGCGTTGAAGCCCCGCTCGTGGTAGCGGATGAAGCTCACCACGTAGCCCTCCGGCGGGTTGGGCGCGCGGTCCCCCGCCGGCGGCACTATCCACTCCGCAGGGCGTCCATCCTCGTTCGCCGCCAGCTGGCCGGCGGCGACCAGCTCACCAAGGGCCAGCCGGGTCACCGACGACCTCTCCCAGGCGTATGGGTCCAAGATCGTGAGGGGCTGAGGCGGCGCCATGAAGAAGGGCGAAGGAAAGCGAGAGCGGAGGACGAGAAACGGAAGAAAAGCTCTAATGGCGACACCGCACGGTGGCAAAGGCGAGGCGAAGACGAAGGGGCAGGGGGCTGAAATGGCGAGGCGTTAAGGTAAGAAACCGCCGTCTCCTCCTCCCCTCAGATTTATAAGCCGCGGGCGAGCTCTCCGGAGCAAATGCCCCGCGCGCATTAACTGCAGGGAATCTTCCCTTCGCGCCGACGGACGGGCCCCACCACGACTGCAGCGGCCACATCGCCGCAGGCAGGCCATCATCACGGCGAAGACCCATGGGGATCGAGGCGAGCCGTCACGTCCGCCCGCCACGCCGCCCACTACGCGCGCGCGCGCGGCCGCAACGCCTAAAAAGTGCGCCCGCGCTACAAAGCCGCGGCCCTCGACCGCGAGGCATTTAATGACCCGGTCCCTTGCCAAGCAAGGAGAACCCTCGAGCGGGGCGAACCCACGGCTCGAGACAAGGGCAGCCCCTCGGGGGGACATCGGCGTGAGAAGGCCGCCGGGACTCGCTGAAGTAAGCGAGCACCGCGGGCGCCCATGCCACGCAAAACCCTCGAGCGGCACGAGCCCTTGGCTCCAGACGATAACAACCCTCGATGGGATATCGGCGTGAGAAGGCCGCCCGGACTCGCCGAAGTAAAGGCACCGCGGGCGCCCATGCCACGCAAAACCCTCGAGCGGCACGAGCCCTTGGCTCAAGACGAAAGCAGCCCTCGAAGGGACATCGACGTGAGAAGGCCGCCCGGAGCCTGCTTGATGTAAAGCAGGCACCACGGGTACCCATGCCACGTAAAACCCTCGAGCGGCACGAGCCCCGGGCTCAAGACAATACCAACTCTCTAAAGAGGGCACGCGCGTGAGAGGGTCGCCCGGGGCCTGCTTGAAGTAAAGCAGGCACCACAAGCACCCATGCCGCGCCGTGCTAACAAGCAGTGCCTCGAGGGCTGGCTCGCCCAGATCCCTCGACGGCCGCAAACGCAAAAGACGGGGCCGTCCAGGCGCGGCCCCGCACGGCCCTACTGATCAGAGGTTTGAAGCCTAACCCTCGACGGGTTCGAACAGGCGCCCCAGATCGCAGATTCAGGGACGACGAGGGCACGCGCATTCGAGCCGTTCCTCGAGCCCGTCGGCTCGAGGGTGCCCCACATGTTGTGTTCGAGAGCCAGCGAGGGCAGCTAGCCGGGGGATCCCACCGAGGGAGAGCTTCCGCGCCCTCGGTCCCTATCGAACGGGACCGAGCCCCACCTAGCAAACCCACGCAAGCGCTTCCATGGACGTGTCTCCCGGACCGCGCGGCCTACCCTCTTATCGAACGGGGCATGGGCGTCCACTTGAACCACCGCTAGCGCCGACGAGGAATCCGCAATCCGCGACCCGCTCGATGGGGGTTGCAGAAACCTCACCCTCCGTCCCGCGGAGGGTCGGCGAGGGCGCGTAAGAAAACAAGTCGTAAAGCTCTACCCGATCGCCTCGAACGGGCCCAGGCTCGGGGGCTTGACGCACGGCTACACCTCCTTGAAATTGCACCCGCCGGAGACAGTGCCAGCAGCGCGTGTGCCACCGAGGCCGGCTGAGATACCGCCGATGCCGGTTGGAACATGTGCCACGCCCTCTGTCCAATTCTCGCGATTAACCCCTGCAGGAGCACCCGTACTCCTGCAGGGCTTCGGGAGCTAGACCCGCGGGCCCGGCCGCCGCGGCCCCACCCGAAAAGCGTTCGCAAAACAAGGAGGAAGAACGTCCTATCAGTAGGTTCCAGCATCTGCGGGAGCCTCAATGGCAAACCCACAGATGCTCGGGGGCTACTGTCGGGGACAGCCCTAGGAGTCCCCTTAAACGATGGGGAAATCCTCACTTAAAACCCGCAACGAAGCAAAACACGATTAGCCTAACCATGCAGGTGCCTAACCACGCAGGGTGCGGCCCACGCTGCGGAGGACGTCAATGGCCCACCAAGGCAACCCTCTCAAAGATCCCCTCGATCAGGCTTCGCCCCGCTCGAGGACACATGCCTTCCTCGGGCGGGCTCCGTCCCGTTCGAGGGGGTGCGCTCCCCTCGAGCGGGCTCCGCTCCGATCTAGGGTCCGCTCCCCCTCGAGCAAACTCTGCCTCGCTCGAGGGTCTGCCTCGCCCTCGATCGGAGTCCGCTTCGCTCGAGGGCGCCCCGCGCGTGCGCCGGCCCCGTACACGGGCATTTAACGCCCGACACCGGCGAGAGCGGCGCCATCATGCGCCCGGGCTCGCGCCCGGTGCCGATGCACCAACTCCCCGTGGAGGAGCCCATCCCCATCACCGTGGGGGGGGGCGGGCGGCGGCGCGGCGGTGTCGATCCCGTGACACCGCGCGCCGCTCCGCATCGCTAACGCGCCAAGCCCTCGAAGGGGGCCGGCTTCACCCTCGATTCACTTTCTTGTGACCCTACAGAGTTAGGTGGAGGCGCTAGGCCGGTGGATCGCCATCCCTGCCACGCGCGGCATGGCCGCCGTCCCCGCGCGTGCGGGCGCACGCCGGCGGCCGCGCAACAACTCCGAAAGACCGTGGAGCGCGTGGGGAAGGGACGCCGTTTTACCTACTCCCGGACGGCCGCCCACTCTACAGCATAGCACGTCGTGCTTCCCCACGTAGCTAGATAGCGCGGCGCGCATGTAATCCGCCTCCCCCTTGATCTATAAAAGGGGGGCGAACCCCCAGCCGCGGGGGGAGACGAAGGAGGAGACCCAAAAACACACCACGCACCACGTACTCGTCCTCCAATTCTCCCACAATATCTTCAGCCACTCCACCAGGGACTTGGAAGCCACGCTTCCTCTCCCGCCTTGCTTTTAGCCGCCCCACTACAGGTACCCCCGGTCCGAGTGATATAGTGCCTCGAGCACGCCTCTGTCGTACGCCCCCCCCCCCCCGACGAACCAGGATAAAACTCGTGTCACTTGTTACTTAGCCATGGATGCCAATTAAGAGTTAGTATAGGCTACCTTTTTGATGCATCAGAGTTATTGGAACCCAACTTTCCTTTTTGCCTACTTGTAATCTCCAAACTTAGGCTAAAAAAACAAGTTTACTTAGAAGTCACCATTAGCTTTGTATTGAAAGAAAATTTATTCAAGATTTGCAAAATTACCTTTGTGATGGTCCAAAAATGAAGTTAGTGCCCTGTCTCTTCTTATTAGTTGTAGGTTCAGGTGCCAAGTTTTGACTACAATAATATTTAAAGTACTAGGATAAGACATTAAAATTTTGGAGTCTAGGTGCAGGAAGTGGAGTATGACCTAACCTTTGGGGATAACTCATAGAACGTGGTGGTGCTTCATTCTGCAATGGCACAATGGAACTCTGAGTTGATTTTGCAACCTTTTTCTTCTTTTTTGGTGTCCCTCTACATAAGAAAATACAAAATTAATAATCTGATATAAATAAAAATCAAGCATGCATAATGATGAAACATGTACATAAGGAAGTTACTTAGCAATTTTCATTGCCTCAATGTCTTCTTTGTTGCCCTTCCTACATTTAGGCCAATGATGGCCGTATTCCTTCATGGATTGGACATTGGTGCTGCCCTTTTTTACCCTTGTTACCACTACAACCTTTGTGTCTCTCGAGTTTGATGCCTACCGGAAACGCGACTTTAGTAGTGGTGGATACATGAAGAAGCCATGGAGCAGATTTAGGCCATCGTCTTTTGTCGAGCAAAGCGGGATTAATGCACTATATGCTTTGCTCTAAATTTCTCGATGGAGTAGTACAAGTCAACATATTTCTCAATAGGTGCATTAGGTAGTGATGTAATGAATGCAAGTGCATGTTTACAAGGAAATGCCGAGAGACTTCCCATTGTCACGCAAGAACATGTCCGTTGAGCCAAGTTCACCACAAACCTAAAGCCACTACCACCACGTAAGGTAATTTCAGCCATCTCATCCCGAGCATTCTAACACTTCCAAGTTTAATTCTCTACTCTTTTCATTTAACTTCTTAATTATGTAGGGAAGGATGAAGCCATCTAACTTCTTTCCAATTTTCCTCCTTTGGTTCCACTTCACCATAATTAATTGTCTCATCTTATCCATCAAATCATCCAAATTCATGGACTTGTAGTCCTTAATCCAATTGTTTAAGCACTCTGCCAAGTTGTTGGTCACATAGTCCACTTTGCAAATGGTAGAGAATTGACTTCTAGTCCACAACTTTTTGTGAGATTTTCTAAGGTAATTAGTTGCGGCGGGGATTTGCTTTCTCCATTTCGACCCGAGTGTTTGTCAAATATGTATTGGTTCCATGAGTAGGCTAGCTGCCCACAAATGGTCATCAAACACTTTCCCATGATACCTCTTTTTAAAATTGGTCACCAAGTGAAACATGCACTCTCTATGCTCTGCCTCTAGAAACACTTCGATAACGGCCCCCATGATTGCTTGGCATCATCGGTGCTTATGGTTAAACCCATGGGTGACCCAATAACCTCTCTAAGTACCGCTCATGAACCAACTCCAATTGTCACTATCTTCGAGTCAAAAACTCCAACACAAACGGGATACAACCAATTATGTGCATCAATTGCGAAGGCGGTAGCCAAGCTGACCCTTTGAACCTACCCGTAAAAAATGTGCTATCTATTGCCAAGTAAGGTCTACAACCATTAATGAAGCCATCTATGCAAGGTTTCATGGCAAAGAAGAGTCTCCTAAATCTGAATTTCCCATTCACTTCATACGGTCAATAACTGCCGAGCTATCGGGACAAGAGCTCTCAACTTGTTCTTTTGAAACTAAACAAATTATCAAAGCTGCTTTCCCAATCACCATAAAGTTGTTTCAATGCTAGTTGTTTACCCTTGTACACCCTCATGTATGGGATGCTCACCTTGTGATTTTCCTTAAGTCTTTGGCATAAATATTTTGCTCCCAAAGTAGCATCCTGTATAAGAAAATCTTTCACCTTCCAACAAATCCAATGTTTGGTAGCATTCTTTACTGACTTTCTCCTTCTACTGCTAGAACAAGCATGCTTTAAGGTATTTACCTTCACCTGCAAAGTAGCAACATAGGTAATCAATAAAACAGCAACAAACATTGTACAAACAGCAACTAAAATTAATAAAACAGCAACAAACATCAATTAAAATTGATAAAACAGCAACAAACAACCATCAAAATTAATAAAACAGCAACACAACAATTACCCTTACCATTATAGTGCATTTGTCGGCCGTCGTAGATGCATGAAGCCTCCATGAACATTTATCCTTCACTTTCATTGAACAATAGGCTCTGAACCTACTCTTTGAACTCATCTCGGTGTTGAACTCAAACTCATGTTTTATTGCATGTTGACAAAGAGCCAACTTGAACTCTGACATTGTACGGTAAGTAGTGTCTACTGCCATAGGAGGATCTTCTGAATCAAAATCAGCAACTGGTTGCTGATTTACTTCTTCGAAAAGAAAAGTGGAAGATTCATACAACCTTGAAACCACCGATGAAATCTTTTAAAAGCTCTTTTTGAGATGATGAAGTGCATCCGTATCATATAGCCGAGGTGAAGAGAATCATTAGATCAAGTCCGGCTATCACCATACGTCAGCCAAGTTTATGCGATAGATCCGAAGAAGAAGAGAAGACGGCACCACACTTGGTTATGAGATCAACGGAGTTCACGTAAAGCTTTGTATACATCGGAGCCCAAGTAAGTGTCCTATCTTCTAAAATTTATGATAATGTTCAAGACCACAACCTAGACTTAGCTCCAACATCAACGAAATTAATTATGGGAGATGGTAGATAGAACTATTAGACCTCTAGCTATTGCTTGCAACATGAATGTGAAAATCTCTGGAAAATGTATACCAACCGATTTTTTTGTTATTGATACTACCATAGTAATCATGATCACATAATCCTAGGTACACCCTTTCTGTTGATTGATGCCGTGTTCGATGCTGGAAAAGGCAATGTGTACACTGAGGACCAGGTGGTTCGAGGACCGTGATGGTCACTTCCTTGTGTGATGAGTGATTGACAACGTTGTGTGGATTGATTCTTGGCTGGCATTGCGGTGTGCAAGCGTGCTTGGCTCGTGTTGGCAGGTGGAAGGACAAGTGCGAAAGGTCGTTTACGGTGAGGCTCAGGTGTGGAGAAGACAAGTAGGCTTCGTTCGAGGGACCCGGTGGCCAAGGTCAAGTGCGGGCCGCATGGTGGCATGAACAACAAGATGAGGTCGGGACGGTTTTCGGTAGAGCTCAAAACCAAGGACGAGCCGGACTACGTGGGAGCCGAGTCATGAGTGGAGATTGGCGGAGGCTACACCGAGTTCGCGAGGGTTTTGCAAGGGGTTCACCGTAAAACCACTGGGTTACTCGGTTGAGCCACAAAACCGAGGCCGAGGACTCGACGAGGAGGTGCGGCCACCCAGGCCGGTTCAACCGCCTCAGAGGGGCTACGTACCTCCCGGGGCCGGTCGTATCTCCCGGTCGGCTCCACCGCCCAGGGGGGCGGTCTGACCGCCCCACCGCCGGCGCGAGAAGCTTCGAAGCGGAGGACACGCGTCGGGATCGCAAGGCTTGCGTCGAGGCTAAGCAGGTTGTGGTCGCCGGCATCCGTCCGATGGTGAATACATGAAGACTGAATCCGCCCTCTGAGGGGCATGTGTCCCTAGTTATTAGTGAAGGGTAGTTTAGTCTTTTGGGTGCCTCCATATATACTCATTGAATGGGTGGATGGCAGCCAACTCTTGGAACCCTAGCTCATTTGTTTTTCCATTTTCGTTCTCCATTTTCCTTAGGATTTTAGAGGACTAGCTTGAGAGCTTCAAGTAAGATCTAGAGAGAGGGATGGATGTTTGGGTGGCAAGCTAGACCTTGTACGAACCTTTCTGCGGCACAAGTAGATGGTTCGGCATTGTTCATCATGGTGGTTTTCCCGTCTTCTTTGTGCTGATTGGAGCTCTTTTTTGATGGCGGTGTTTTGAGTGACGATTTCTTGAGGTTTTTTGTGGGTGTCACGTATGAGGTTCTTGTGCCTCTTTGGCTGGTGACTTTGCCCCCAAATCTCCCGTGAATCGGACCTCTCGATTTGGTGGTTTCTCGAGTTGGGCGAGTTCTTGACATAGAGAAGCGATTTCTTTGATTCCTAATGATTGTGAGCGTTTTGGGTCGATTCCTTTAAGGTAGAGGTTGCCCAGGAGGTAACCCAGCTATTCCCGAAGTTTTGCTGCAATCCGTGGAGTGATTCGGGAGATCGGGCGTGAGGAAGTTGAGGTTTGACCCGCGGGTTCGTTTTCTGGAAGGGGCGGTCTAACCGCCTGGGGGGGCGGTCTAACCGCCCCGGGTGTTTCGTGTCGAAGTTTCATCTCGCCGGATTTTCCCTTCCGTGAGTTTGTTCACCTTGATCGAGGAGTGTCCGGGTGATATTTGGGGTCGTTCTCGTGCTGTTTGCTAGGTGTTCTTGGTTGGAGTTCGCTGCTGGGTACAGGAGGTTAGACCGCCCCTGGTAGCCGGTCTAACCGCCCCTAGGCTCCTGGGGTGGAGTTTTGGTTTTCGCCAAGATTTTCCGGTAGCTAGCATGGTCTTGAAATCGCAGATCTTTGTTGGTGAAACCGAGGTGAGTTTTGGTGCTCGGAAGAGGAGTTTCGAGGCTTTCTTGGTTACCAGGTGGAGGCGGGTCTAACCGCCCCCTATACCCGGTCTAACCGCCCTCTCGTTAGCCGGCTTTCGAGTTGTTTCCGCTCGTCGTCGTCGTACGTGTTGTGGTTGCCGTGTAGAGTTTGTTCCTAGGACCGCAGCACTCAGTTGGCTACGTAGTTTTGGCAAACGGAAGGTAGAAGTGCGGAGCGTGTAATTTCGGGGGTTCGACCGAGCTAGTTCGTCTGAGTTTCAATCTCCCTCGAGAAGAATTTTTATCGGCTCCCATTAACTCCCCCTCTCTGGTCGCCTAATCGGTCCTTCAAGTGGTATCAGAGCCGGTTCGGGTCTTTATTGATTCTAACCGCCTAAGATCCAAGGATGGCGTACCATGAACGGAAGTCTGGTCCTCCACACTTCGATGGCAAGAACTACTGATGTGGAGCAAGCTGAGCGGGGTGCTTTTCTCCGCGGAAAGGGTCAGATCCTTTGGGATGTCACAGTGGTGGATACATGATACGTTCAGCCGATGGATTCTTCGCTCCCGGATCGAGGGCCGCATTCGACGCCAACAATAAGGTGGTCGAATACTTGTTTCGTGCTTTGTGTCGACCGAGTTCGATCGGGTGCACACCGTGCACTTGGCTTGTAGGATTTGGGGCGGTGTTGAAGGAGGCTCATGTTGGGAACGCCTAGGTTCAGGCACGGATGTATGCGACCTACCGGAGAGTACGAGAATCCTCTCACTCATCTCCCTAAGTGAGTCCATCGATGCCTTGTTTCGCAGGTTCACGGTGGTTGCATCAAATATGAGGGCCAATGTGGACGTGTTCCAGTACGATGATCATGATAGAGCGGTCAAGCTCTTACACTATTTGGATCGTACGATTTAGGCGGAAAGTTCGAGGCCATTGTGGAGTCGGATAAGTATGACACTCCGACGGGAACGAGTCGTTCTCGAAGCTCAAGTCGGCCGAGGTGGATAGGGGCATGACTGCCAAGCTCGAGGGTCCGACTGATTCCCATAGTCTTGCCTCGTTGGTGGTTCCAAAGGAAAGGCTAACTCTAACCCATCCATCAGGATGTTCTCCTTTTCCTCTTTGATGTCTATGCCACATGAGGAGTTTGATGACCTTGGAGAGGATGAGCTGGCGCTGTTGACGAGGAGGTTCGAGAGGCTGCACGAGAACCAGGTGAACATGAGGAGGAACACGAGGACGTGCTTCTAGTGCGGCAAGCCGGGACACTTCGTTGCCGACTGCCCGGAGAAGGTCGAGAACAAGGACAACTACAAGCACAAGTCGAGGACTCGAGGACCATGTGTGGTTCGAGGACCGGTGGATGAACAGAAATCTCCTTGTGTGATGAGTGATTGACAACGTTGTGTGGACTGATTCTTGGCTAAGTATTGCAGGTGCAGGTTGCGGTTTGACTCGTGTTGGTGTGAAGAACAAGCGCGAAAGGTCGCTGCTTCTGGTGAGGCCTCCGGTGTGTGGAGAAGACAAGTAGGTTTCGTCGAGGGACCCGTGGCCGCCGGGGCCGAAGTGCGGGCCGATGGTGGCATGAACAGCAAGATGAAGTCGTGGACGGTTTCTTGGTTGAGCCTCAAAACCAAGGTCGAGCCGGGACTACGGGGAGCCAAGTCAGAGGGAGATTGGCGGAGGCCACACCGAGTTCGCTGGGGTTTCCGGTGGTTCACCGTAAAACACCGGGTTCCTTGGTTGATCCACAAAGCCAAGACCGGAGAACCGAAGACGGAGGTGCAGTACACCAGACCGGTCTGACCGGTGGGTCTGACCGGTCTGACCGGTGGGGGTCCGTCACCGGTGAGGAGCACCGTCCGACCAGTGCGCCCACGCACCGAATCTTCGAAGCGGAGGACACGCGTCGGGACGTGACGCTTTGCGTCGAGGCTACGCAGGGTGCGGTCGCCGGGCATCCGTCCGATGGTGAAGACATCAAGAATTCCGAATCCGCCCTTGAGGGGCATGTATCCCTAGTTAGTAGAGAGGGGCATTTAGGACATTCGCTGCCGCCTATATAACCCAAGAGGTGAGAGGTTGGAGTACCAACTCTTTGGAACCCTAGCTCATTTGTTTTCCTATTTTCCACCTATTTTCCTTAGGTTTTCTCTAGGACTAGCAAGAGAGCTTCACGGTGAGATCTTGTAGAGAGGGATGGATGATCGGGCGGCTTGCTAGACCTTGTACGAACCTTTGTTTCATGTATGATGATTCGGCGTGGTTCCTCAAGGTTTGGATGTGTTTTTCCCCTGGTTGTTCTTGGTGGTGATTTTCGGAGCCCTTTCTCGGTGATTTCTTTAGGTTGGTTTCGAGGCTTTTCTTCTCTTGGGGATTTGATGGGGGAAATTTGTGGGAACCCTTCGTGGTTCTTTGGGCTGTGATTCCCCTCCCAAATCCGTGAGTAAAAGTGCTCGATTTTGGGGGTTTCTTGAGTTCTTGGGTTGAAGGTGCTTTCGGCGGGATTTCTTTGATTCCTCCTTTTTGGACGAGATTTGGTGGGATTAAACTTGGCTATGGACTCCTCATGAGGTGTTCCTGATATCCCCAAAGTCTTGTTCAAGTCCGTGGAGCGATTCGGGAGATCGAGTTTTGGATTTGGGGGAGTTGACCCGGCGGGTGCTGTTCATCCCGAGCTGCCTGTGCCACACGGCCTCGACCGTGCTCTTGACCGGTCTGACCGGTGCAAGCCCTTGTGGGATTTTGCTCGGGTGAACGCCTTGGTGAGTTCATTGTTGTCCCGTGGTGCTGCTGTTTCGAGTTTGGGTCCGTTTGTGGTCGGTTGGCCTGTTTGGTGCCTGGGGGCTTTCTCGTCGCCATCGGTCCGACCGTGCTTCTCACCGTCTGACCGGTGTAGAGCCACTTAGTGGAAGCTGCTCAAAGTTCACCAGCAGGGACCGGTCTGGCTCGTGGTGCTCACCAGTCTGACCGGGGGTGTGGGTTTGTAGACTCCGGGCTTGTTCCGCTCGCGTTCTCGAGTCGATAGGCCGTGTGTGCTGGTTCCTAGGTCCAAGGGCACCCGCTGGCTACGTGGGCTTGGCCAACTTGGGTAGTGAGTCGGAGACGGTGTTGGTAGCCGCGTCTGCCTTGTTGGAGCTCTCATCTCCATCGAGAAGAATTTTTATCGGCTCCCATTCACCCCCCCTCTCTGGTTCGTTGTATCAGTCTTTCAAGTGGTATCGCAGCCGGTTCGGGTCTTTATTGACTCTAAATCCGCTCCAAGATCCAAGGATGGCGTACTGTGAACGGGGTTCGGGTCCTCCACACTTCGATGGCAAGAACTACCAGATGTGGAGCAAGCGGATGGGTGCGTTTCTCCGCGAGGGTCAGATCCTAGATGTCACGGTGGACACAAGCTGCGTCCACTGCTGATTTCCTCGCTCCAGATCGAGGGACAGCTTCGACGCCAACAATAAGGCGGTCGACTACTTGTTTCGTGCTTTGTGTCACCGAGTTCGATCGGGTGCACACCGAGCACTTGGCTTGTAGGATTTGGGCGGTGTTGAAGGAGGCTCATGTTGGGAACGCCCCTGTTCAGGCACGGTTGTATGCGACCTACCGGAGAGAGTACGAGAACTTCACTCATCTCCCCGGTGAGTCCATCGATGCCTTGTTTCGCAGGTTCACGGTGGTGGTGAACAACATGAGGGCCAAATGTGGACGTGCTCCCGTACGATGATCATGATAGAGCGGTCAAGTCGTTTACACTCTTTGGATCGTACGATATGGAGCGGAAAGTTCGAGGCCATAGTCGAGTCGGAGCGGTACGATACTCGGACGTGAACGAGCCGTTTCGAAGCTCAAGTCGGCCGAGGTGGTAGGATAGGGGCATGACTGCCAAGCTCGAGGGACCGACTGATTCCCATAGTCTTGCCCTCGTTGGTGGTTCCAAAGGAAAGACTAACTCTAACCCATCCACCAGGATGTTCTCGTTTTCCTCTCTGATGTCTATGCCACATGAGGAGTTTGGATGACCTTGGAGAGGACGAGCCGGCGTCGTTGACGAGGCGGTTCGAGAGGCTGCACGAGAACCGCGTGAACATGAGGAGGAACACGAGGACTTGCTTCCAGTGCGGCAAGCCGGGACACTTCGTCGCCGACTGCCCGGAGAAGGCCGAGACCAAGGACAGCTAAGGCACAAGCCGAGGAAGAACGACGACAAGTACCGTTCGAGGCGCGACCACAAGAGCAAGCACAAGAACAAGTACAAGGACGAGCGACGATCGAGGAAGAAGGAGGAGCCGAGGCAAGGCCCGAGCGATGGTTGGAGCGAGCGACGTCGACTCCAGTTCCGCGTACCCACCTCGAGCTCCCGAGCAGCGCCGACGACGAGGGAGATCGCCGCAAGAACAAGAGGTCGTCCAAGAACTCCGAGCGGGCTGAGCCGGCCCGCGAGAGACGGCTTCTGCACCATGGCGTTGAGCTCCGGCAGCAAGAAGAGCACACAGAGCGACTCGGACTCTGAGTCCGACGACGAGGGCGTGATGAGCTTCCCTTCTTGCGCCGGGAGAATGAGAGACTTGGCTCTTTGCTTGATAACCGTGATGACATGCTTAGAGAGGCCAAGAAAATGAGGAAAGAGCTTAGGGCTTCACTCGGGGATGCTAGGACTAGAGTGGGCGAGCTAGAGACACGAGGTGCTTGATAGCAAGCTTGAGATTGATTCGCTTAAGGCTAGCCCCGTTGTTTCGATGAGAATGATTGTGCTTTGATTGCTCTATTTTCCTTGCCGATCTTGCTTTGTTCAAGGAGAAGCATGCCTCCAAGTGTGAGGAACTAGATGTGCTTAGGGTTGAAGTGGCCGAGCTTAAGTCTAGACTGCTTTGCTAGGTGCTTGCACCTCTTGTCGTGTTTTGCATGCTAAGATTGATGAGATGCATGCTTACACTAGTTCGCTCGAGGCTAAATTGAAGGAACCCATGCCTACATCTTGCTCTACCCGTGAAATGCATGCATTGAAAAATTTGGAGCTTGCACATTATGTTGATCGTTTGCGGGGATGAGAATGATGATTTGAGGAAGTTGATGGGTTGGTTGTCCGGTCACGAGCCTCAGTTGAGGATGATGATCGAGGCCTTTAAGAGGCAAGATGGTGAGGGGCTTGGGGCAAACAAGGTTGGTGAGGGAAGTGGAGAGAATATCCCGGAACCACCAAAAACCCACCACAAGAATGATTTCCCACCAAAACCTAACCATCTAAGGAACCGACTAGACACAACCCCAGCTCCACCCGTGTTTCCTACACCCACAAATGACCTACAAAAGCCTATCAAGTTTGTGAGCACTTCGGGGAAAGTGTTCTTTGGGAAGGAGAGTGAGAAGGCTAGTGGTGAGAAACCGGTGAAGGGTTTGAGTGGAGAGAAACCAAGTGAGCAGCCACATCCCAAGCCAAAGCCTAAGCTTGTGAGGTTCCATTGTGGCTATTGTGGGAGAGATGGCCATAAGAAGGAGTTTTGCTTCAAGAGGAAGCGTGAGGAGAGAATGGAGAAGGAGTGGGCTAACAAGGACAAGTACCACCCTTCTGATGGTGTACTTGAGCCTCGTATGCAGATGCCCAGGGGCAAGGCGATTGTGAGGACAATTCGGGCTTGGGGAGAGAAGAAGGCTGCAGGTGGTGCTGCTGTCCAGGTCACACCGGTCAGACCGGTGTGGGGCACCGGTCGGACCGGTGCGGGGCCCGGACGGACGGATGTTCGGGTTTCGAGCTCGTGCGGTGCGAGGGTTGTTTACGGTGGTCGTGGTTCCGGTGGTTGGGGCCGGAAAGAGTGCGAGTGGTCGGTTGCTAGGCGTTCTCCTCCTCGTGCTCAATACGGGGATTGGAGGAGTCGTGGCGTTGAGTTGGAGAGGAAGGACGTTCCACGGGCTTTCTTGCGTGGTTTTGGTCCTCCTCCAGGCAGAGAGGGGTGGTTCCCTCAGGGTGGTTACCGTGGTGGTGTTCGTGGAGGTAGTTTTCGTAGGAGAGATGCTTTGGTTGGTGCTAACCCCACTTTCGAGCAAATGGCTCGGCACTGGTTTTCCTCCTTTGGTTCTAACCCCCGAGTCCGAGTCGTTTGTTCGCTCACGTGCCTATTTTTGATGTGCAGGTGGGAGACTTGAAGAACATTTGGTTGATTGACTCCGGTTGCTCGAGGCATATGACCGGAGACGAGGGGGTGGTTCTCAAGTCTCGTCCCGTGGTGACGAAGAGGTACATCACCTTTGGGGACAATGGGCGTGGGCGTGTGCTTTCGGGAAGGTGAGATAAAAGTGAGTGACAAGATCACTCGAGGCGTGTTGCTCTTGTTCAATCGCTCGGGGTACAATTTGCTTTCGTGTCCCGGTTGTTGGATGAGGGTTTTGAGGTGTTGTTTCGGCCTGGTGGTTCTCGGATTGTGGACTCTCGAGGGGACCTTGTCCGTATGGTCGTTCCCGAGGGTCGGGTGTTTCGTGCTGATTTTTCTCGTCTTCGGGTGTGGAGCGTTGTTTCTTGGCGGTTCTTCGAGTGAGTTGTGGAAGTGGCATAGGAAGTTGGGTCACTTGAGCTTTGACCTTTTGTCACGCTTGAGTAAACTCAATTTGGTCCGAGGATTGCCACGGTTGAGGCTTGAGAAAGAGTTGGTTTGTGCTCCGTGTAGGCATGCCAAGATGGTGGCCTCTTCTCACCCGCCTCTCACCGATGTGATGACCGAGCGTCCATGCGAGCCGCTCCATATGGACCTTGTTGGCCCGGCTCGTGTGCGATCTCGTGGGTGGGAAGTGGTATGTCCTTGTTGTGGTGGACGACTATTCTCGGTATGCGTGGGTGTTCTTTCCGGAGGATAAGGGGGAGACGTTTGGTTTTGTTCGAGATCTAGTCTTGAGGTTGAGGAACGAGAGGCACGGAGATGCCATACGAGCTATCCGCAAGGTGATAATGGCTCGGAATTCGGGAACTCTCGTTTTGAAACCTTTTGTCATGACTTGGGTCTTGAGCACCGCCTTTTCGAGTCCGTATACGCCTCCCCGGAATGGTGTTGTGGAAAGGAAGAATAGGACCTTGTGCGAGATGGCTCGGACGATGCTTGATGAGCATAGGACTCCGAGGAGGTATTGGGCCGAGGCGGTGAATACCGCATGTTATGTGTCGAACGGGGATATACCTCGAGTGCACAAGAAGAAGACATGCTATGAGTTGATGCATGGTCGCACACCCAAGGTGAGTCACTTCCATGTCTTTGGTTGCAAGTGTTTCATTCGAAGAAAGGCGAGGAAGTTGGATAAGTTTGAGGCTAGGTCCGTCGATGGCATTTTCTTTGGTTATGCATCTCATTCTAGAGCATATCGTGTGCTCAATCTTGAAACTAACCAAATCGTGGAGACTTGCGAGGTAACCTTCGACGAGACAGAGCCACGTAGTCGGCCTTGTCTTTGAGTGTGCAGGTGATGATGAGCTTGGCGAGGAGATCTTTCGGGAGGAGGAGCATGAACATGGTGATGATGAGGATGGTGGTGCGGTGCCCCCGCCGAACATGTACCCACTACTTCGACTACGATGATGGATGGACCCTCTGCTACACCTACGACGACAAATCAAGAACGAGGAGAAGCTGATGTTGAGGGGGAGGTAGCTTCGAGGCGAGAACCTCCCTGGCGAGTTCAAGTGGATCACCCAGCTTCGAGGATCATCGGCGACATGAATGAACGCACTACACGGTCGAGGGTTCGAAACAATTCCCATTTTGCTCATGCTGCATTTGTTGCTTCTTTCGAGCCCAAAGACATTGGACACGCACTATCCGATCACAATTGGGTTAACTCGATGCATGAGGAGTTGGAGAACTTTGAGAGGAATCGAGGTGTGGGAGTTGGTTGACCCCTCCCCCGGGGTGTAAGCCAATTGGTACAAAGTGGGTGTGGAAAAACAAAGAGGGAGAGAAGGGTGAGGTTGTGAGGAACAAGTCGAGACTTGTTGCTCGGGGGTTCGGCCGAAGGAGGGGATCGACTACGAGGAGACCTTTGCTCCCGTAGCCCGTTTGGAGGCGATTAGGATCCTTCTAGCCTTTTCTTCGTGGCTAAAGGGTTCAAGTTGCACCAAATGGATGTGAAGAGTGCTTTTCTCGAATGGTGTCTTTGGAGGAAGAAGTGTATGTGAGGCGACCTCCGGGGTTTGAGAGTGAGAAGTACCCCCACAGGGTGTACAAGTTGAGGAAGGCGCTGTATGGGTTGAAGCAGGCGCCTAGAGCTTGGTATGGCAGGTTGAGGGGGTTCTTGTTTGAGAGAGGTTTTGAGATGGGGAAGGTCGATCAGACCTTGTTTTTGCTGAGGCAGGGCAGAGATATCCTGATTGTGCAGGTGTACGTGGATGATATTGTCTTTGGTGGCTCGTCTAACTCTCTTGTTGCGAGGTTTGCAGATGATATGAGCAGGGAGTTTGAGATGAGCATGATGGGTGAGTTGCAGTTCTTCCTCGGGCTACAAATCAAGCAATCAAAGGAAGGAACATTTGTGCACCAGGCTAAGTACACCAAGGACATTGTGAGGAAGTTCAAGATGGAGGACTCCAAGGCTATGACGACGCCGATGAGTACGACTACAGCTCTTGATGCGGACGAGGAAGGTGAACACGTGGACCAGAAGGAGTACCGGAGCATGATCGGGTCACTCCTCTACTTGACGGCGACGAGGCCGGACATACAGTTCTCAGTGTGTCTGTGCGCTCGTTTTCAAGCGTCTCCGAGGACTTCGCATCGGCAAGCGGTGAAGAGAATTTTCAGGTACTTGCGTCACACTCCCGACTTCGGTCTTTGGTACTCCGCGTCCTCTTCTTTGGCGCTTCATGGCTTTTCAGACGCGGATTTTGCCGGGTGTCGGTTGGATAGGAAGTCCACTTCTGGGACTTGCCAGTTTTTGGGTTCTTCGTTGGTGTCTTGGTCTTCTCGTAAGCAGTCGAGTGTTGCTCAATCCACGACCGAAGCCGAGTATGTGGCCGCTGCTAGTTGTTGCTCTCAGCTCCTTTGGATTACCTACACCATGAGCGACTTTGGTGAGGAGTATACACATGTCCCACTTCAATGTGACAGCACCAGTGCCATAAGCGTTGCAAAGAACCCAGTGCTCCATTCCAAAACCAAGCACATAGAAGTGAGGTATCATTTTCTGAGAGACAATGTTGAGAAAGGAAAGATAGCTTTGATCCATGTACCCACACATGACCAACTAGCCGATATTTTCACCAAACCCCTAGATCAAGCAACTTTCACTCGTCTGCGGGGGGAACTTGGTGTGTGTTTGATTTCCTGAGTTGGGTGTGTGGGAGCTCTCTTTAGCCGGTGGTGTCGAGCCCGTTTTGCCTCCCCTTGAGGAGCCGGTTTGTAGCATATGTATAGCTTTTCTTTGTGCATTTCTTGCATTTTGCATGGCATATGTAACATGATGTATAGGCATCCTTGTATCTTAGATTGCATGCATTTTGTATCATATGCATTGGTTAGGAAAAGCTTCTCTCATATACATTGTTCACCATAGAATGAGATATATGTCTTTGTGAGCTTGTTTGGTATGCTACGGTTAGTTTGGCTTAGCTCTTGATGATCTTGATGAATAATCCATGGTTGATAGCTATGCTTTTGAAAAATGTCACATGTATGCTCTCTCATGTGTAAATGCCTTTACATGCTCTTGACATGTTTTTGTGGCTTTGCTATGCTTAATTTGTGGTTGGATTGCTAGCTTATTGATCATATGGGGCCAAAGGCTCATTTGCCATCATGAATGTTTAGCCCTCTTGATTTATCTTGTGGAGGAGCATAAGTTCCTTTTTGTCGCAAAGACATTTCATGTACCATTTACAAATCTGAAAATGAAATGAAAAATGCTTGGAAAATATGCTCCCATGTCATATGTGCTGAATTTAATTTGCTTTGGGTGCTAAACCGTTGCATGATGCCTACCAATGAGAAGTCTCATACATAGAAGTAGGCACATGGCTCGGTGGCTTTGACATGACATGAGGTGCTTGTGGGTGTTTGTGGTGGTCTTATGATTAGAATGGCTGTCCTAGCATCAAGTTTGTGTGGCTTTGCCATTTTGATATGCTTTGATCATGTTTAGGACTTTGCTCATGAGAGGCAAGTTTTTTTTTCGCAAAAATTGCCAAAATCCATTTTAGCTTCGTCCAATGGTTGTGAAACTTGGTGATCATGTAGTTGAGATCGATACGAAGCCGTAGAGTACCTAACTTGCTCATTTGGACATGTGTAGCATCCTATGTTGAATTTTGTATATTTGAGAAGCTCTAGGTTGCAAGTTTTGCATTTTTGGCTTGATTCATGCATTGCCAACAAGGGGGAGAAGTTTGAGCTTGAAATGGCTTGTTGGGCACGTTTAGAAGGTTTTCAGGTGGTTTCGAGCCATTTTCGGGTTTCGTTGTACACCGGTCCGACCGGTGATGAGCACCGGTCCGACCGGTGTGAGTGCTGGTCCTGTACATATGTTGGGCACCGGTCCGACCGGTGGTGATGACCGGTCCGACCGGTGTGATGTCGAAAGTCTTCGCACTGTCCGTTTCATGTGGTTTCTTGCATGCATTCGTCCAGGGGGAGTTGCATTGGTTCAGGGGGAGCTCTTTGTGAGTTTTCGAGCTTTGTTTCGGTGGTTTGTGCTCTTTGCTTGAGCTTTACTTTGTCTCGGATGTGTCGAGCCGTTGCCCTTGCCTAAGGGGTCCGAGACTTGTCTTCTTCAAGTGATCTTGCTCTTTGCCTTTGTTTGGCTTTCGATCGCTTGTTGGAGTTTCTTTTTGTTCATTTCTTTTCTTTTTCTTTTCTCTCTTGTTACTTTCGTGTGGGTGTTGTCAATGCACTCATCAAGGGGGAGATTGAGGACCATGTGTGGTTCGAGGACCGGTGGATGGTCGCTTCCTTGTGTGATGAGTGATTGACAACGTTGTGTGGACTGATTCTTGGCTAAGTATTGCGGGTGCGAGGTTGCGGCTTGACTCGTGTTGGTGCGGGTGAAGAACAAGCGCGAAAGGTCGTCGCCGGTGAGGCCTCCGGAGTGTGGAGAAGACAAGTAGGCTTCGTTCGAGGGACCCGGTGGCCGGGCGGGGGTCAAGTGCGGGCCGCATGGTGGCATGAACAAGAAGATGAAGTCGTGGACGGTTTCTTGGTTGAGCCTCAAAACCAAGGTCGAGCCGGGACTACGTGGGAGCCAAGTCATGAGTGGAGATTGGCGGAGGCTACACCGAGTTCGCGGGGTTTCCGGTGGTTCACCGAAAACCACCGGGTTCCTTGGTTGATCCACAAAGCCAAGACCGGGAGAACCGAAGACGGAGGTGCGGCAGCACCGACCGGTCCGACCGGTGGGTCGACCGGTCCGACCGGTGGGGACCGGTCGACCGGTGAGGAGCACCGGTCCGACCGTGTGCGACGACGCGGTCCGGAATCTTCGAAGCGGAGGACACGCGTCGGGATCGCATGGCTTGCGTCGAGGCTACGCAGGTGCGGTCGCCGGCATCCGTCCGATGGTGAAGACATCAAGAATTCCAAATCCGCCCTTGAGGGGCTTGTATCCTTAGTTAGTAGAGAAGGGCATTTTAGACATTCGGTTGCCGCCTATATAACCCAAGAGGTGAGAGGATGGCAGCCAACTCTTGGAACCCTAGCTCATTAGTTTTCCTATTTTCCACCTATTTTCTCTAGGTTTTCCTTAGGACTAGCAAGAGAGCTTCACGGAGAGATCTTGTAGAGAGGGATGGATGATCGGGCGGCTTGCTAGACCTTGTACGAACCTTTGTTTCATGTATAGATGATTCGGCGTGGTTCCTCAAGGTTTGGATGTGTTTTCCCCGGTTGTTTTCGGTGGTGATTTTCGGAGCCTTCTCTCGGTGATTTCTTTGGGGTGTTTTCGGGGCTTTTCTCTTGGGGATTTGATGGGGGAAATTTGTGGGAACCCTTCGTGGTTCTTTGGGCTGTGATCCCCCTCCCAAATCCGTGAGAAAAGTTGCTCGAATTTGAGGTTTCTTGAGTTCTTGGGTTGGAAGTGCTTTCGGCGGGATTTCTTCGATTCCTCCTTTTTGGACGAGATTTGGTGGGATTAAACTTGGCTATGGACTCCTCATGAGGTGCTCCTGATATCCCCAAAGTCTTGTTCAAGTCCGTGGAGCGATTCGGGAGATCGAGTTTTGGATTTGGGGGAGTTGACCGCGGGTGCCGTTCATCCCGAGCCGCCCGAGCTACACGGCTCGACCGGTGCTCTTGACCGGCCCGACCGGTGCAAGCCCCTCGTGGGTTTTCGCTCGGGTGAGTGTCTTGGTGTGTTCTTTGTTGTCCCGTGGTCTTTGCGCTGTTTCGAGTTTGGGTTCGTTTGGTGGTCGGTTGGCCTGTTTGGTGCCTTGGGGGCTTTCTGGCTGCCATCGGTCTGACCGGTGTAGAGCCACTTAGTGGAAGTTGCTCAGGTTCACCTGCAGGGACCGGTCTGACCGGTGGTGCTCACCGGTCTGACCGGTGTGGGTCTGTAGACTCGAGGTTTGTTTTTCCGCTGCGTTTCTCGGGTCGGAAGGTTGCGTGTTGGTTCCTAGGTCCAGTGGCACTCCAGTGGCTACGTGGGCTTGACCAACCTTGGTAGTGAGTCGGAGACGTGTGTTGGAAGCCGCGTTCGTCTTGTTGGAGTTTTCATCTCCTTCGAGAAGAATTTTTATCGGCTCCCATTCACTCCCCCCTCTCTGGTTCGCCGTATCGGTCCTTCAGGCACCCAAAAGACTAAACTACCCTCACCTAATAACTAGGGATACAAGCCCCTCAAGGCCAGATTTGGAAATCTTCGGAATTTCTTCATCGGGTAGATGCCCGGCGAACGCAACCTGCTTAGCCTCGACGCAAGCTTTGCGATACCGACCCCGGTGCTTGACGCAGCTTGACGCCGGTGGCCAGGGCGGTCAGACCGCCCCCCTGGGCGGTTAGACCGGCCAGGGAGATCTGACCGGCCCCAGGCGGTCTGACAGCCCCTCCTAGGCGGTTGAACCGGCCTGGGTGGCCGCACCTCCTCGTCGAGTCTTCGGCCTTGGTTTTGTGGCTCAACCGAATGACCCATTGGTTTTCTGGTGAACCACTGCAAACCCCGCGAACTCGGTGTAGCCTCCGCCAATCTCTACTCATGACTTAGCTCCCACGTAGTCCCGGCTCGACCTTGGTTTTGAGGCTCTACCAAGAAACCGTCCACGACTTCATCTTGCTGTTCATGCCACAATGCGGCCCGCACTTGACCCCACTGGCCACCGGGTCCCTCGAACGAAGCCTACTTGTCTTCTCCACACCTGGAGGCCTCACCGGCAACGACCTTTCGCACTTGTTCTTCACCTGCACCAACACGAGTCAAGCCGCAACCTGCACCTGCAATACTTAGCCAAGAATCAGTCGACACAACGTTGTCAATCACTCATCACACAAGGAAGTGACCATCCACCGATCCTCGAACCACACATGGTCCTCAATCTCCCCCTTGATGAGTGCATTGACAACACACTTGATTTGTAACCAAAGATAAAAGGAAAAGAAAAGAACTAATAAAAAGAAACCTCAACAAGCGATCGAAAGCCAAAGAAAGGCAAAGAGCAATATCACTTGAAGAAGACAAGTCTCGGACCCCTTAGGCAAGGACAACGGCTCGACACATCCGAGGCAAAGCAAAGCTCAAGCAAAGAGCGCAAACCACCAAAGCGAAGCTCGAACACCACAAAGAGCTCCCCCTGCACATATGCAAGCTCCCCCTGAGCCAAAGCACACTCCCCCTCAACAAATCTAGCAATGCAACATGGGAATGCAACAAAGAGCAAAAACCTGCTCACTCTGCCCAGGGTGGTTAGACCGCGTACCCCAGGCGGTTAGACCGCCTACCACTCATCTGACCGCCTGGGGGTGGTTAGACCGCCCCGTGTGACCGGCCCTGCACCAAACTGCTCAAAAATTGCTCGAACCAATTGGAACACCTTCCAAACACTCCCAGGTGCCCAAAGCATGCACAAACTTCTGCCCCTTGTTGACAATGCATGAATCAAGGCAAAATGCGAAAACTTTCAACATATAGCTTCTCAAATATACAAAATTCATCACAAGGAGCTACACAAGTCCAAAGGAGCAAGTTAGATACTCTACAGGTTCGTAATGACCTTAACTATGTGATCACCAAGTTTCACAACCATTGGACAAGGCTAAAAAGGATTTGAGTAATTTTGCAAAAAGTTACTCTCTCACAAGCAAAAACCTAAACATGAGCACAACATGTCAAAATGGAAAAGCCACACAAACTTCATGCTAGGATAGCCATTCTAATCATAAGACCATCACAAACACCCACAAGCACCTCATGTCATCTCAAAGCTACCGAACCATGTGCCTACTTCTATGTATGAGACTTCTCATTGGTAGGCATCATTCAACGGTTTAGCACCCAAAGCAAATTAATTTCAGCACATATGACATGGGAACATATTTTCCAAGCATTTTTCATTTCATTTTCAGATTTATAAATGGTACATGAAATGTTTTTGCGACAAAAATGAACTTATGCCCCTCCATAAGATAAAGAAATAGGGCTAAACATTCATGATGGAAAATGAGCCTTTGGCCCCATATGATCAATAAACTAGCTATCCAACCACAAATTAAGCATAGCAAAGCCACTAAAACATGTCAAGATCATATAAAGGCGTTTACACATGAGAGAGCATATATGTGACATTTTTCAAAAATACAGCCATCAACCATGGATCATTCAACAAGATCATCAAGAGCTAAGCCAAACTAACCATAGCATACCAAACAAGCTCACAAAAACATATATAGCATCCCATGGTGAACAGTGTATATAGGAGAAGCTTTTCCTATCCAATGCATATGATACAAAATGCATGCAATCTAAGATACAAGGATGCCTATACATCATGTTACATATGCCATGCCAAATGCAAGAAATGCACAAAGGAAACTATACATATGCTACAAAGGGGCTCCCACACCCCCAACTCAAGAAATCAAACACACACCAAGTTCCCCCCGCAAACGAGTGAAAGTTGCTTGATCTAGGGGTTTGGTGACAATATCGGCTAGTTGGTCATGTGTGGGTACATGGATCAAAGCTATCTTTCCTTTCTCGACGTTGTCTCTCGGAAAATGATACCTCACTTCTATGTGCTTGGTTTTAGAATGGAGCACTGGGTTCTTTGCAACGCTTATGGCACTGGTGCTATCACATTGAAATGGAACACGAGTATACTCCTCACCAAAGTCACTCATGGTGTATGAAATCCAAAGGAGCTGAGAGCAACAACTAGCAGCGGCAACGTACTCGGCCACGGTAGTGGATTGAGCAACACTCGACTATTTGCGGGAAGACCAAGACACCAAAGAAAAACCCAAAAACTAGCAAGTCCCAGAAGTGGACTTCCTATCCAACCGACACCCGGCAAAATTCACGTCTGAAAAACCAAGAAGTGCCAAATAAGAGGACGCAGAGTACCAAAGGCCGAAGTCGGGAGTGTGACACAAGTATCTGAAAATTTGCTTCACCGCTTGCCGATGCGAAGTCCTCGGAGACGCTTGAAAACGAGCGCACAGACACACCGAGAACTGTATGTCCGGCCTCGTCGCCGTCAAGTAGAGGAGTTACCCGATCATGCTCCGGTACTCCTTCTGGTCCACGTGTTCACCTTCCTCGTCCGCATCAAGTAGAGGAGTTACCCGATCATGCTCCGGTACTCCTTCTGGTCCATGTGTTCACTCTCAAACCTCGGAGGTTGCCTCACATACGCTTCTTCCTCCAACACACCATTCAGAAAAGCACTCTTCACAGCCATTTGGTGCAACTTGAACCCTTTAGCCACGGAAAAGGCTAGAAGGATCCTTATTGCCTCCAAACGGGCTACGGGAGCAAAAGTCTCCTCGTAGTCGATCCCCTCCTTCTGACTGAACCCTTGAGCAACAAGCCTCGACTTGTTCCTCACAACCTCACCTTTCTCTCCCTCTTTGTTTTTCCACACCCACTTTGTACCAATCGTCTTACACCCTGGGGGAGGGTCAACCAACTCCCAAACCTGATTCCTCTCAAAGTTCTCCAACTCCTCATGCATCGAATTAACCCAATTGTGATCAGATAGTGCGTGTCCAATGTCTTTGGGCTCAAAAGTAGCAACAAACGCAGCATGAGCAAAATGGGAATTGTTTCGAACCCTCGACCGTGTAGTGCGTTCATTCATGTCGCCGATCATCCTCGAAGCTGGGTGATCCACCTGTACTCGCTGGGGAGGTTCTCTCCTCGATGCTACCTCCCCCTCAACATCAGCTTCTCCTCGTTCTTGATTTGTCGTCGTAGGTGTAGTAGAGGGTCTGTCCATCACCGTAGTCGAAGTAGTGGGTACATGTTCAGCCGGGGGCACCACACTGCCATCCTCATGGTCTCCATGTTCATGCTCCTCCTCCTGAAAAATCTCCTCGCCAAGCTCGTCATCACCTGCACACTCAAAGACAAGCTGACTACATGGCTCTGTCTCGTCGAAGGTTACCTCACAAGTCTCCACGATTTGGTTAGTTTCAAGATTGAGCACACGATATGCTCTAGAGTGAGATGCATAACCAAAGAAAATACCATCGATAGACCTAGCCTCAAACTTATCCAACTTCCTGCCTTTCTTCAGAATGAAACATTTGCAACCAAAGACATAGAAGTGACTCACCTTGGGTGTGCGACCATGCATCAACTCATAGCATGTCTTCTTCTTGTGCACTCTGAGGTAGATCCTGTTTGACACATAGCACGTGGTATTCACAGCCTCAGCCCAATACCTCCTCGGAGTCCTTTGCTCATCAAGCATCGTCCGAGCCATCTCGCACAAGGTCCTGTTCTTCCTTTCCACAACACCATTCTGGGGAGGCATATACGGACTCGAAAACTGGTGCTCAAGACCCAAGTCATGGCAAAAAGTTTCGAAACGAGAGTTTCTGAATTCCGAGCCATTATCACTGCGGATAGCTCGTATGGCATCTCCGTGCCTCTCGTTCCTCAACCTCAAGACTAGATCTCAAACAGAACCAAATGTCTCCCCTTATCCTCAAGAAAGAACACCCACGCATACCGAGAAGAGTCGTCCACCACAACAAGGACATACCACTTCCCACCCGCAGATCGCACACGAGCTGGGCCAACAAGGTCCATATGGAGCAGCTCGCATGGACGCTCAGTCATCACATCGGTGAGAGGCGGGTGAGAAGAGGCTACCATCTTGGCATGCCTACACAGCGCACAAACCAACTCTTTCTCAAGCCTCAACCATGGCAATCCTCGGACCAAATTGAGTTTACTCAAGCGAGACAAAAGGTCAAAGCTCCAGTGACCCAACTTCCTATGCCACTTCCACAACTCACCCGAAGAACCAGCCAAGAAACAACGCTCCACAACCGAAGACTGAGAAAAATCAGCACGAAACACCTGACCCTCGGGAACGACCATACACACAAGGTCCCCTTGAGAGTCCAAAATCCGAGAACCACCAGGCCGAAACAACACCTCAAAGCCCTCATCCAACAACTAGGACACAGAGAGCAAATTGTACCCCAGCGACTGAACAAGAGCAACACACCTCAGAGTGATCTTGTCACTCACTTTTGTCTCACCTTCTGACAGCACACGCCCACGCCCATTGTCCCCAAAGGTGATGTACCTCTTCGTCACCACCGGTATGAGACTTGAGAACCACCCCCTGTCTCTGGTCATATGCCTCGAGCAACCGGAGTCAATCAACCAAATGTTCTTCAAGTCTCCCACCTGAAATTCAAAACTGAGCACGTGAGCAAACAAACGACTCAGCACTGGGGTTAGTACCAAAAGAGTAAAACCAGTGCCGAGCCATTTGCTCGAAAGTGGGGTTAGCACACATCAAGCCATCTTTCCTACCATAACTACCACCACGAACACCACCTCGGTAACCACTCCGAGGAAACCACCCCTCGCTGCCTGGAGGAGGACCAAAGCCACGGAAGACAACCCGTGGACCGTCCCTCCCCTCCTTCTCAAAGCTACGACACCTCCCATCCCCGTACTGAACTCGAGGGGGAGAATGCCTAGCAACCTGACCACCTGTTGTCTCTCCAGACCAACCACCAGCAACTCCACCTCCCGGACACCGAAACCTCTCGACTCACCACCTCGAAAACCACTCCGCCCGAGTGCGGGGGGCCGGTTGAACCGCCTAGCCAGGCCGGTCTAACCGCCCCCCTCTGGGCTGGGCCGGTCTGACCGCCTAGCCAGGCCGGTCTAACCGCCCCCTCCAGAACTACTCCTCAACTGCGGGAACTCGCATCTCCCCATGCCGGAACACTTCTCACCACAGCTTTACCCCTGGGCAGTGGCATACGAGGCTTAGGTACACCATGGGAAGGGTTGTACCTATCCTTGTTCGCCCACTCCTTTGCCATCCTCTCTTCTCGCTTCCTCTTGAAACAAAACTCATCCTTGTGACCCTCTTTCACATAATAGCCACAACGGAACCTCACAAGCTTAGGTTTAGGCTTGGATTGGGGCTGCTCGCTTGGTTTCTCTCCACTCAACTCCTCCACCGATTTCTCCTCACTAGCCTTCTCACTCTCTTTCCCAAAGAACACTTTCCCGGAAGTGCTCACAAACTTGATAGGCTTTTGGAGATCATTTGTGGGTGTAGGAAATATGGGTGGAGCTGGGGTTGTGTCTAGTCGGTTCCTAAGATGGTTAGGTTTTGGGGGAAAATCATTCTTGTGGTGGGTTTTTGGTGACTCTGGGATATTCTCTCCACTTCCCTCACCAACCTTGTTTGCCCCAAGTCCCTCACCATCCTGCCTCTTAAATGCCTCGATCATCATCCTCAACTGAGGCTCATGACCAGACAACCAACCCATCAACTTCCTCAGCTCATCATTATCATCGTGCAAACGATCAACATAATGTGCAAGTTCCAAATTCTTCAAAGAATGCATTTCACAGGTAGAGCATGATGTAGGCATGGGTTCTTTCAGCTTAGCCTCAAGAGAACTAGTGTAAGCATGCATCTCATCAATCTTAGCATGCAAAACAGGGCAAGAAGTGCAAGCACCTAGCAAAGTAGGTCTAGACTTAAGCTCAGCCACTTCAACCCTAAGCACATCTAGTTCCTCACACTTGGAGGCATGCTTCTCCTTACACAAAGCAAGATCAGCAAGAAAGATGGAGCAATCAGCACAATCAACATTATCTGAAACAACAGGGCTAGCCTTAAGGGAATCAATTTCAAGCTTACTATCAAGCACTTGTGTCTCTAGCTCAGCCACTCTAGTCCTAGCATCCTCGAGTGAAGCCCTAAGCTCTTTTCTCATTTTCTTTGCCTCTCTAAGCATGTCATCACGATTATCAAGCAAAGTACAGAGCCGTTCATTCTCCTGGCACAAGAAGGGAAGCTCATCACGCACCTCGTCGTCGGACTCAGAGTCCGAGTCGCTCTGTGTGCTCTTCTTGCTGCCGGAGCTCAGCGCCATGGTGCAGAAGCCGTCTCTCGCGAAGCAGCTCAGCCCGCTCAGGTTCTTGGACGAGTTCTTGTTCTTGCGACGATCACCTTCATCCTCACTGCTGCTCGAGCTCGAGGTGGAGTACGCGGAACTGGAGTCGACGTCGCTCGCTCCAACCATCGCTCAGGCCTTGCCTCGGCTCTCCTTCTTCCTCGATCGTCGCTCGTCCTTGTACTTGTTCTTGTGCTTGCTCTTGTGGTCGCACCTCGACCGGTACTTGCCATCGTTCCTCGGCTTGTGCTTGTAGCCATCCTTGTTCTCGACCTTCTCTGGGCAGTCGGCGACGAAGTGTCCCGGCTTGCCGCACTGGAAGCATGTCCTCGTGTTCCTCCTCATGTTCACCCTGTTCTCGTGCAGCCTCTCGAACCTCCTCGTCAACAGCGCCAACTCGTCCTCTCCAAGGACGTCGAACTCCTCATCTGGCATAGACATCAAAGAGGAAAAAGAGAACATCCTGGTGGATGGGTTAGTGTTAGCCTTTCCTTTCGAACCACCAACTAGGGTGAGACTATGGGAATCAGTCAGACCCTCGAGCTTGGCAGTCATACCCCTATCCACCTCAGCCGACTTGAGCTTCGAGAACAGCTCGTTCACCGTCAGAGTGTCATACTTCTCCGACTCCACAATGGCCTCGAACTTTCCGCCCCATATTGTACGATCCAAAGAGTGTAAGAGCTTGACAGCTCAATCATGATCATCGTACGGGAGCACGTCCACATTGGCCCTCATGTTGTTCACAACCACTGTAAACCTCTGAAACAAGGCATCGATGGACTCACCGGGGAGATGAGTGAAGTTCTCGTACTCTCTCCGGTAGGTCGCATACATCTGTGCCTGAACCTGGGCATTCCTAACATGAGCCTCCTTCAGCACCGTCCATATTCTACAAGCCAAGTGCTCGGTGTGCACCCGATCGAACTCAGGCTGACACAAAGCACGAAACAAGTAGTCGACCGCCTTATTGTTGGCGTCGAATCTGTCCCTCGATCCTGGAGCGAGGAAGTCCATCGGCTGGACATAGCCTGTGTCCACCGTGACATCCCAAAGGATCTGACCCTTTCCGCGGAGGAACGCACCCATCCGCTTACTCCACATCTGGTAGTTCTTGCCATCGAAGTGTGGAGGACCCGAACCCCGTTCCTGGTACGCCATCCTTGGATCTTAGACTGGTTAGAGTCAACAAAGACCCGAACCGGCTCTGATACCACTAGAATGACCAATCAGGCGACCAGAGAGGGGGGGAGTGAATGGGAGCTGATAAAATTCTTCTCGAAGGAGATTGAAACTCCGACAAGATGAACCCGCTCGGTCGGACCCCCAAAATCACACGCTCTGCACTTCTACTTTCCGTTTGCCAACACCACGTAGCCACTGGAGTGCTACTGGTCCTAGGAACAAACTCTACCAGCAACCTCACCACACACGCACCCACGACAGTGGAAACACCTCGAAAGCCGGCTGTCCAGAGGGGGCGGTTAGACCGGGTATAGTGGGCGGTTAGACCGCCTCCACCTGGTAACCAAGAAATCCTCCGAAACACCTCTTCTGAGCACCAAAACGCACCACGGTTTCACCAACAAACATCTCTGGTCAAGGCCATGCTAGCTACCGGAAAATCTTGGCGAAAACCAAAACTCCACTCGGGGGCCTAGGGGCGGTTAGACCGGCTACGCGGGGGTGGTCTAACCTCTGTACCCCGCAACGAACTCCAACCAAGAACACCTAGCAACCGGCACGAGAACGACCCGAAATTTCACCCGGACGTTCCCTCGATCAAGGTGAACAAACTCACGAGAGGAAAATCCGGCGGAACAAAACTTCGACACACGAAACACCCGGGCGGTTAGACCGCCCCCTCCAGGCGGTTAGACTGCCTCTCCCAGAAAAACAGCCCGCGGGTCAAACCCTAACTTCCTCGCGCCCGATCTCCCGAATCACTCCACGGATTGCAGCAAAACTTCGGGATTAGCTGGGTTACCTCCTAGGCAACCTCTACCTCAAAGGAATCGACCCGAAATGCTCACAATCAAGAGGAATTGACGAAATCGCCTCTCTAGGTCAAGAAGTCGCCCAACTCGAAGAACCACCAAATCGAGTCCGATTCAAAGGAGTTTGGGGGCAAAGTCACCAGCCAAAGAGGCACAAGATCCTCATACGTGACACCCACCAAAAACACCAAGAAATCGTTCTCAAAACACCGCCAACAAAGAGCTCCGAAAGTCAACACAAAAGAGAGCGGGAAAACCACCTTGAGGAACAACGCCGAACCATCTATACATACCATGAAGGTTCGTACAAGGACTAGCTTGCCACCCAAACATCCATCCCTTTCTCTAGATCTCACATGAAGCTCTCAAGCTAGTCCTAGGGAAAACTAGGGAAAATGGAGAACGAAAATGGAAAAACAAATGAGCTAGGGTTCCAAGAGTTGGCTGCCATCCACCCATTCAATGAGTATATATGGAGCCACCCAAAAGACTAAACTACCCTCACCTAATAAATAGGGATACAAGCCCCTCAAGGGCGGATTTGGAAATCTTCAGAATTTCTTCATCGGACGGATGCCCGGCGACCGCAACTTGCTTAGCCTCGACGCAAGCCTTGTGATACCAACGTGTGTCCTCCGCTTCGAAGCATCTTGACGCCGGCGGCCAGGGCGGTCAGACCGCCCCCCTGGGCGGTTAGACCGGCCAGGGAGATCTAACCGGCCCCAGGCGGTCTCACCGCCCCTCCTGGGCGGTTGAACCGGCCTGGGTGGCCGCACCTCCTCGTCGAGTCTTCGGCCTCGATTTTGTGGCTCAACCGAGTAACCCAGTGGTTTTCTGGTGAACCACTGCAAACCCCGCGAGCTCGGTGTAGCCTCCGCCAATCTCTACTCATGACTTGGCTCCCACGTAGTCCCGGCTCGACCTTGGTTTTGAGGCTCTACCAAGAAACCGTCCACGACTTCATCTTGCTGTTCATGCCACCATGCGGCCCGCACTTGACCCCACTGGCCACCGGGTCCCTCGAACGAAGCCTACTTGTCTTCTCCTCACCTGGAGGCCTCACCGGCAACGACCTTTCGCGCTTATTCTTCACCTGCACCAACACGAGTCAAGCCGCAACCTGCACCTGCAATACTTAGCCAAGAATCAGTCCACACAACGTTGTCAATCACTCATCACACAAGGAAGCGACCATCCACCGGTCCTCGAACCACACATGGTCCTCACTTTTGACTTGTAGTACTCGGGGACGCTTGAGGACTACTCGTTAAGGCCGTCAAGACTACTTGAAGTTATCCTTTTCGACTACAAAGTACTCGGGGGCTTGTCGTATGGACCTCCCTGGGCCCACTACCTCGGTGGGTACCAGGACCGACTACTCGGTGGGCCCCTGGGACTACCCGACTTGCGTTGCACGGCACCTGATGGCGTGAAGCACAAGAACTACTGAGGAGAAGTACTCGGTTAGGAAGCTGTACATGTCCCGCACTGTATAGAGGACTCCAAGACGTACTCGACTAGTACTCTCTCCCTGAACCGACTTGTGACCCTGCCTCCCAGACTATATAAGGCGAGGCAGGGACCCCTCTCTCAATCATCTCATCTTACAGTGTAAGATTGCATCATCTTGTAATCATACCCAATCAATCCAGAGCTACGCAGCATACAGGACGTAGGGTATTACGCACCTCGCGGCCCGAACCTATCTAAATTGTGTGCCACATGTCTCTTCCTTCGAGTTACCGATCTCGGCGAGGCCACATTCATCTACTTCGGGTACTCCCCTTAGTAGGTTGCCGGTCTAAAACACCGACACCGCTTGACGGCTTGCCGATGTGAAGTCCTCGATGATGCCTGAAAACGAGCGCACATACACACAGAAAACTGGATGTTCGGCCTTGTCGCCGTCAAGTACAAGAGGGACCCGATCATGCTCTGGTACTCCTTCTGGTCCACGGGCTCTCCGTCCTCCTCCGCGTCAAGCGTTGTGGTCGTACTCATCGGTGTCAACCGGGGCTTCGAGTCGTCCATCTTGAAATTCTTGAGGATGTCCTTCATGTACTTGGCTGGATGCACAAAGGTTCCCACCTTCTCCTGCTTGATCTGAAGCCTGAGAAAGAACTGCAATTCTCCCATCGTAGACATCTGTAACACCCTGAAATATACGGATTTCAGGATTTTAATAGGAAAAATAATTAATCAACGATTTTCTCATAATTTAAAATTTTACCAATAATTATTCTCTTTACAGGAAATTTAGTACAAGAAAATCATTGTTTGTTTTCTAAATTAAATAATATGACTCCGAGTGTTGCTTTTATTTTGATTGTATTTGTTTTTGCTAGTGCTAGTTTTTTTAAAAAACAGGCAAAAAGTTATACCACAAAACATCTCCCTTCCACTCTCTTTCTCCTTGCAATCCAGCCCAGCCGACCCTTTCTTCTAACCGGCCCAAGTCGCAGCAACAACCAACAGCCAGGCAGCAAGCGGCCCAAGTCTTCCCCGCGGCCTAGCAACACCTTCTCCTTTCTTTCCAGTCGCTGACCGGCTGAGCCCGCTCGTCAGGTCAACCCCCTTCCTCCACCGGCATCCTCCTCTCCTCTGTTCCGCGACAGTCGCGCCGCCAGCCGATATCACAACCTTCCCCGCTTCTCCCTGCCATCTTGTGCGCCATCAAGGGGCAATCAAAGCACCGGCTTCACTCTCCCTCATAACTCCCGTCCGTTTCCCCTCTAATTAAAGCCTCCCCTTGATTGTCGTTAAGGCCGCCGGCATCACGGGCCATTGATGGCCGGCCATGCTGCATCCCCTTCCCCTCCCTCCATCTCTGCCTGCTATAAAGCTGAACACCCGAGGCCACGCGCACCCTAGTGCGCTCCGCCGCCCTGCTCCAGCCGTCGCGTCTCGCTCGCGCGGCACCGCCGCGGACGGCCAAGCACCGCCGCCTTCGCCGACCGCTGCTGCCCGTTGGCGAGCGCTGCCTCCGACCTTTTCCAGAGCAAGCCAACACCGTCACGGGATCTGCAACGCTGATCCGTACCTCCAGAGCCCCTGCCCGTCGCCGGAAACACACCAGGGAAGCTCCACCGCACGAACCCGAGGTACTGGCCGCTGTTCTTCCACCAGTGGCCGGTTTCTGCTCGTCTCCGTTCGCCCCTGCCGTCGGTGAGAACCCCCACTCACTCCCCTCTATCTCCTCTACCTCCCGCGCCAATCAATCGAAGCTCTAACTACCCTGGCTGCCGGCGATTGCAACCACCAGACCCGCCGGTTGCCATCTCCTCCGTACGTCGTGCACCAAATTCCAGCCACCTCAAGCACCTTCCCCGCCAGTGTGCACTCCCACGTGATCCCCCTCGACCTTTCCTACATCTTCCCCTCCTCAATCATGCCTCTCCTCACCCGAAGCGTCACCGTTGTGGCCGACCAGAAGTTCTGCAGTCTGCCGTCCATGGCTGTTCGTGGAAGCCATCGTTAAAATAGAACAGATAAGGTAATTTTGCAGCCACGGCCCTGATAAACTTCCAAATCCTGAACATAAATCTGTGTCTTGAACCTTTAGCGGATAACCCCTATAAATATCCCACCTTTTGCACATGAATCCCACCGGTGCTTCTGTTCTTTGGCCATGGAGGCACAACATGCCTATTCATTCTTCTGAAAGATGAAGGCCATGCAGTTTTGTGATTGAGATTTTATTTATCCCATCTGTGCAGCATCGTCACAGTGTCCGGCTCGATCGATTATGCTTCCTGAAATTGGAGTCTTATGACTGGTACCGGTGTCATGATTGGAGTCTGATCATTTCTGTTGTTCACAACCAAACATCGTCGTCACACAAAGCTCCATCAGTACGTCATTGTGATGTATTATTTATCTTGCTGTCTTTAGCTCTCTGAACATGCATGCTATTGTTCCAAGCAAAGCGGCCACTCCCATGTTGCATACAGTTTGGATACGAATCAATGTCATCTTATGAAATTGAATAATTTAATTCTTGTCGACATAATCTTGCTACCAGTCATGCACGTGCATGTTCAGAAGCTAATACAACTCATGGGTCCACCCATACATTCAGTCTATACATTGCTTGATGTCATCATTGTATCATGCTTATGTCATATATATTCCTTCCCCTAAAAAAGCCTGCATATTATATAGATATCTATCTAGCCAGTAATCTAAGTCATGTCTCCATCTACTACTTGCTTTGTAAATCTCCCTTCCAATCTACAGTTAATCACGATTATATCCCTAATCTTTGTTTAATCTATATATCTCACGTGTTATCCGTTTAAGCTCGTTCTCGTTGCGTTAGTTTCGTCTCACAATAAAATATGCACTAGACATGATGTTCAATCTAAAATGTGTTTTAAGAATTTATCCTAAATTAATTTGATTAGATGTCTATTGAAATGTCTTTTGTGAATAATAATTGATTAGGGCCTATATAACGGTTTTCCATAGCATATGTTAAATTGACTAATCTATTTATTGATGTTTTCTAAATAAATCTAATTAGATCTACCTTTCGGCTTTTCATAATACAAATGTTAAATTGGTTAATATTTATTCAATTTTTTTATAAATAAAAGCAACATAGGTTATCTCGAGTTTTCTTAATTAAATGTTAATTTGATTAATATGAAGGTAAACGTGTTTTTTAATTATAATTTGCTTAGTTCAACTCGAAATATAAAGATACACACTTAGATGCTTTACATGCTTCTTCTAAAATTAAATATTTAATTTGCATAAATCATACTTGAATATTTATGAATAAAATTGGACTAAGTTTACACCGCCTTTTATATATAAATATAATTTGCTTAATTGTAAATAGGATATTTCTATGAAATAGCCTATACACATTGTTTTATTCAATTAAAATATATCAAGCATATAGCCTTTGTGTGTGAAATCCAAATCTCTCGACGGAGGTGCCTTTTCAGCGATAGTTGCTTTCTTAGCATTTCTTGCGTTCACGATCATAGAACCAAACCCTGTTCTCTCTTTTAATAGCCTCTCTTGATTGGTGTATTGTTCTTAGTTGTGCTTGTTTGCTTTTGCATGTTTGTACCTGATGTTTGCTTCGAGTAGAAGATCGAGTTGTTGGTCGGAAGACCGGAAGTTTCAAGTGAGCAAGAGCGGAAGAGCATAAGAGTAGTTTTTGTTGAAGAAAGGCAAGTGGTCTTCTCCACCTGCATATTCTATTTTTGTCCCACACAACTTGCATGATAACTAAGTTTACATTTAATGTTGTACTGCATAAATTTGATGGGAAAATCACCTTTTTAAGGACATGACTAGAACTTTGTCCTTACTACCTTGGACAACCCTTTTAAATAAATGTTTTGGGTAGATAATGCTTAGTTGCTATAACTTGGGATGGTTTAAATGAATCTTTTGTAATACGATGAATGTTGATCATGATCTTTGGTGATATAATTATATGTGTGTGCTTATGGTTAATAACAAGATCATATATGACTTAATCGGAACATGGAGAACCACCCAGGAAAACAGTGCAACCACAAGACATATGGCTGTCTTTGCTCATTAATTAGGGAAGTCTTGTGTGGCTATTAGCCTTAGTAGCTTGGGGTACGGCGGAATGCTTTTATGACTCTTCTACTCTGGACAGGTTTTGGAACAGAAGTTCTCTTCTAGGCTTACCTGGTCTGAGGGTAGAGAGAGGGTACGAAAGATAGCCTCTAGGACGTACTACTATGGACTAATACACATAGGAGGACTCTTTTGTAAAGGCCTCGTAGCGTCCCTATGCAACCACACCTCGGAAGTGTGGTATTGTGCCTACTTTTGCACAACATGGTTGGGCTCAAAGTTCTTCGGAACTTTTATGCGACTTGTGGTGAAAGTGTACAACCTCTGCAGAGTGCAAAACTGTTATAACAGCCGTGCTCACGGTCAAGAGCGGCCTGGACGCTCACATGATAATCAAACATAAAGATGGAATTAAATTGTGGTTTCTTGTGGGTTTTTGAGAGGAGATGTTTTCCTAAATGCTTAAGTGGGTTGGTATACACTTACATCTAGTGAATAAGTGCTTGCTAATAAAATTTGACCAACATTAAAATGCTAACCGCAGCAAAAACTCTTAGCCTATCCTTGATAGCCTTGCATCTTTCCCCACTTGCTGAGCTCCAACCATAAGTGCGCTCATCCTTGCTAAACCGCTGTTCAGAGAAGAAGAATCAGAAGGAGAAGAAGGTGTATGATGTCCAAAAGATGGTGCTAGGCGTACGCAACCCCCAGTCAATTGCCTGTGAAGTTTGGAGCCTTTGTTTCCCAGGATTCTGCTGTAAATCTCTGATAAGCTCTTTTCTTTACGTGATATTGTTTCTGTTATTCACTATGATGTCACTATATATATATGAAATTAGATTCTGGCATACATATAGGTAGCACTTGGTTTTCTTCGGAAAATCGGGTGTGACAACATCTCAAATTATTTTCTCATATCCTCTGCAAACATCGCAACCAAAGAGTGAGACGATCCGCCAAAGACAATATCATCCACGTACACCAGAACAATTAGGATATCATCACCCTGCCTGAGGAGAAAAAGAGTTTTATCAACCTTGTCCATTTAAAACCCGTTGCTGAACAAGAACCCCCTCTAGTGGCCATACCAAGCACAGGGAGCTTTTTTCAGCCCATACAACGCCTTTCTCAGCCTATACACCCTGTGGGGGAACTCAGCACTCTCAAAAACCGGTGGTTGCTTCACATAAACTTCCTCCTCTAAAAACCCATTCAAGAAGGCACTGTTCACATCCATTTGGTACAGTTTGAACCCTTTAGCCACAGAAAATCCTAGAAGGATCCTAATCGCCTCCAAGCGGGCTACAGGAGCAAATGTCAACTCATAGTCTATCCCCTCTTTCTGACTATAGCCCTGAGCAACCAACCTCGACTTGTTCCTCACCACCTCACCATGTTCTCCCTCTTTGTTTTCCACACCCATTTTGTCCCAATAGGTTTGCAGTTTGGTGGTGGCTCCACTAAGTCCCGCACTTGGTTTCTCTCAAAATTCTCTAACTCCTCATGCATGGCATTTACCCAATTAGGATTAGAAAAAGTGTGTCCAATGTCTTTCGGCTCAAATGTAGCAACAAAAACTGAATGCGCAAAGTGAGAAGCATTTCTGGACCTCGACTGTGTCGTATGCTCATTGATGTTGCCGATGATTCTTGAGGGTGGATTATCAACTTGAACGCGCCTCAGTGCCTCTCGCCTGGAGACAACCTCCCCCTCAGCAACTGCTTCCACTTGATCTTGCTAGATCGAGGCGGTGTAGGGGATGGACCATCATGCACCATAGTCGTCGTAGTGGAAGTAGACGGTACATGCGTGGCTGGAGCTTCACCATCATCACCATCTACCTCTCTAGCATCATCCTTCTCATCCTCAAAGATCTTCTTGCCAACTTCATCGTCACCTGCACACTCAAAGACAAACGAAGTGCATGGTTGTGTCTCGTCGAAGGTAACCTCGCAAGTCTCCATGACTAGGTTAGTATCAAGGTTGAGCACACGAAATGCTCGAGAATGACTAGCATAACCCAAGAAAATCCCATCGGAGGACCTCGACTCAAACTTATCAAGCCTACCCTTCTTGAGAATAAAGTACCGACAGCCAAAAGCCCTGAAATGGCTCACTCCAGGTGCTCGCCCGTGCATGAGCTCATAGCATGCCTTGATCAAGAAGGCCCTCAGAAAAATTCGGTTCCCAACATGGCAAGCGATATTCACCGCCTCCGCCCAATATCTTCTCAGAGTCCTATGCTCGTGGAGCATCATCCGAGCCATCTCACAAAGGGAGCGATTTTTCCTCTCAACTACACCATTCTGACAAGCCACATAGGGAGAAGAAAACTGATGTTCGAGACCCAAATCACGAAAAAAGGTTTTGAAACAAGAATTTTTAAATTCACTTCCATTGTCGCTACGAATAGCTTGAACAACATCTCCATTCCTTTCATTCTTTAACCCCACGATTAGATCCCGAACAAAACCAAATGTCTCTCCCTTGTCATCTAAGAAGAAGACCCAAGCATAGCGAGAATAATCGTCCACGATCACAAGGACATACCATTTTCCACCCACCGAGCACACACGAGCTGGACCAACCAAGTCCATATGGAACAGCTCGCATGGCCTCTCTGTCATAACGGATGTCAGAGGCGGATGAGAGACGGTGACCATCTTGCCATGCCTACACGGAGCACATACCAAATCCTTTTGGTATTTCAACTTTGGCAATCCTCGGACCAATCCTAGTCCACGCAAGCGTGAAAACAAGTCAAAACTCAAGTGACCTAATCTCCTATGCCATTTCCAAAGCTCTGCCGAAACACCAACAACCAAGCAACGAGAAGAGCCAAAGCACTGAGAAAAACTGGCTCTGAAAATCTGACTCTCGGGGACGATCGTGCACACAAGATCGCCTCAAGAATCCAAAACACGAGAACAACCCATTTTGAAATGGACTTCAAAACCCTCATCAAGAAGTTGGGAAACAGAGAGAAGATTGTACCCTAAATACTTGACAAGAGAAACACGTCGAAGAGTCACGGACTCACTCACCTTCACTATGCCCACTGAAAGCACTAAACCTTTCCCATTATCCCCAAAAGTGATTTACTCCTTGGTCATCACCAGGGTGAGCCTAGAGAACCACCTTCGATCTCCAGTCATGTGTCGAGAACAACCAGAGTTGATCAACCAAAAGCCCTCCATGCCTCCCACCTGCAACATAAAAAATGAGGGCAAGAGTGAGTAAAAGACTAAGCACTGGGGTTAGTACAAAACAAATCAAACCAGTGCCTCGCCATTTGCTCAAACGTGGGGTTAGCAAAATCCACCCTATCACTCCTAGGTGGAACACCCACACGTCCCCTTGGAGGAGACCGTGGCCCGTAGCTCCTCTGTGACCTAAAGCTGTGATTGTTCCCCCCATACTCATATTGGCCACGAGCAAAGGAACGTCCAGGAAACTCACCACGCCCAAACCCAACACGCCTACCACCTTCTCTATGTGGTGGCTCACCTCAAGGCACAAACTCAAGCCTCTCTCAAGGGTAAATTGTACGCACCATACCCTAGTCTCTCGGAACCAACCTAGGCTCAGGCACACCACGATAAGGGTGGTACCTGTCCTTATTGACCAACTTCTAGCCAACCTCTCCTCACGCTTCCTCCTGAAGCAAAACTCAGCAAGGTGCCCATCCCTCCCACAATGCTTACAATGGAAGGGTTTTTGTTTTGGCTCTGGTTTTGGGTTCTCTTTGGGCTCTGTCTTCTCCTCACTAGGTTCTCTCCCTTCTTCCCAAAGAACTCATTCCCCAAGTCAATCTTGAACTTGATGGGTTTTTGGAAGTTGTCGGTTTGTGGAGGAAACACAGGTGGAGCTAGGGTTGTATCTAGTCGGTTCCTAAGCGGATTTAGCTTGGGAGCATAGACATTCTTGTGGTAGGTTTTTGGTGGTTCTGGGATGTCACTGATCTTTCCCTCATTCTCACCACTTCCCTCACCCACCTTGTCTGACCCAAGTGCCTGCCCATCATAGCGCTTGTATGCCTCGATCATCATCCTCAACTAAGGCACATGACTAGACGACCAACCCATCATCTTTCTCATCTCATCATTCTCGTCCTGCAAGAGATCAACATAGTGTGCAATCTCCATATTCTTCACAACATTTATTTCACAAGTGAAGAAAGATGTAGGAATAGGAGCTTTCAGCTGAGCTTCTAGAGATCTAGCATAAACAAGTGAAACATCTAGCTTCTCATGCAAAACAGGACAAGAAGTGCAAGCACCAGGCAAGGAGGGCCTAGATTTCATATCATCTAGCTCATCCCTAAGCACATCTAGTTCCTCGACCTTGGAGGCATATTTCTCCTTAAGCACAGTCAATTCACCAAGAAAAGTGGAACAATCAGTGCATTCAGGTTCATTGGTCAAAATAGAGTAGACTTAAGAGAATCTATTTGAGCCCTAGCATCATCAAGCAAAGATTCTAGCTCAACCACCTTCTCCTTAGCCTCTCCAAGCAAAGACCTATACTCGCTCTTCTCCTTGTTGGTCTTTCTAAGCACATCATCACAGTGGTCAAGCAAGTCATTCAACCTAGCATTCTCCGCTATCAAGAAGGATGGATCATTGTTTACCTCTTCCTCGGAGTCGGAGCCCGAGTCATCCTTGTTGATCTTCTTGCTTGCGAAGCTATGTGCCATGCCGCAAAAGCCTTGGGCAGCAAAGCACAGGCCGTTGATGCTCTTGCTTGACCGCTTGCCCTTGTGCCGATTATCTTCTTCATCACTTGAGCTCGATGAAGAGTAGCAGGAGCTTAAGTTGATGTCATTCGCACCAGCCACCATCGCCCCATCCTTCTTCTTGTGACCACCACTCCTCCTTGGCCTTTGCTTAGACTTGTTCTTGCCCTTGTAGTCGTCCCTCGAGCGGATCTTGTGGTCGGTCCTCGGACGCTGCTTGTGCTTGGGCTTAACCTCCATGGCTTCTGGGCACTCGGTGATGAAGTGCTCGTGTTTCCCGCACCGGTAGCACATGCTCGAGCTTTTCTTAGCATTCTTCTTGTTCGTGTACAGGCGCTCAAACTACTTGCTCAGCAACACGAGGTCCTTCTGGCTTAGCACGTCGAACTCCTCATCTGGCATGGACACAAGCCAAGACAAAGAAAAATGTCTTGAAGACATGTTAGGATTAGTTCTTGAACCAGATACAAGAGACAGACTATGAGGGTCAGTCGAGTTATCGATCTTTGCACACACCCCACGGTCCACCTCGGACGACTTGAGCTTGGAAAATAGCTCGTCCACCGTGAGGGTCTCATACTTCTCCGACTCAAGAATGGCCTTGACCTTCTCACATCACACAGTATGATCCAAAGAATGCAGGAGCTTGATAGCCTTGTCATGGTCATCATACGGGAGCACGGTCACATTAGCCCTCATGTTGTTCACAATCACCGTGAACCGCTAAAACATGGCATCAATCAACTCACTATGGAGATGAGTGAAATTCTTGTACTCTCTCCGGTACGTTGCAAAGAGCCGAACCTGAACCTGAGCGTTCCCGGCATGAGCATTCTTCAGTTGATCCCAAATCCTGCATGCCAAATCCTCTGTCTGGACCAAGCTCTAGGCGTCTGCTTCAACCCATACAACGCCTTCCTCAACTTGTACACCCGGTGGGGGTGCTTCTCACTCTCAAACCCCGGTGGCTGCCTAACATACACTTCTTCCTCCAACACACCATTCAAGAAGGCACTCTTCACATCAATCTGGTATAACTTGAACACTTTAGCCACGGAAAAGGCTAAAAGGATTCTGATTGCCTCCAAACGAGCTACGGGAGCAAAGGTCTCCTCGTAGTCAATCCCCTCTTTCTAACTATACCCCTGAGCAACAAGCCTTGACTTGTTTCTCACCACTTCACCTTTCTCTCTCTCTCTCTCTCTCTTTGTTCTTCCACACCCATTTTGTCTCAATCAGCTTACACCCTAGGGGAGGGTCAACCAATTCCCAAACTTGATTCCTCTTGAAAGTCTCCAACTCCTCATGCATCGACTTAACCCAATTATGATCAGATAGTGTGTGTCCAATGTCTTTGGGCTCAAAGGTGGCAACAAAAGCAGCATGAGAGAAATGAGAATTGTTTCGAACCCTCGACCGTGTAGTACATTCATTCATGTCGCTGATGATCCTCGAAGCTGGATGATCCACTTTTACTCACCGGGGAGGTTCTCGCCTCTATGCTACCTCCCCCTCAACAGCAGCTTCTCCTTGATCTTGGTTTGTTGTCATAGGTGTGGGAGTGGGGTTGTTCACCATTGTAGTCAAAGTAGTAGGCACATGCTCAGCTGGGGGCACCACACCACCATCTTCATCATCTCCATGTTCATGCTCCTCCTCCTGAAAGATGTCCTCGCCAAGTTCATCATCACATGCACACTCAAAAACAAGATGACTACGTGGTTGTGTCTCGTCGAAGGTTACCTCACAGGTCTCCATGATTTGGTTAGTTTCAAAATTGAGCACACAATATGCTCTAGAGTGAAATGCATAACCAAAAAAAATACCATTGACCGACCTAGCGTCGAACTTGTCCAACTTCTTCCCTTTCTTAAGGATAAAGAATTTGCAACAAAAGATATGGAAGTGACTCACCATGGGTGTGCGACTGTGCATCAACTCGTAGCAGGTTTTCTTCTTGTAGACTCTGAGGTAGATCCTGTTCGAAACATAGCACGCGGTATGAACCGCCTCAGCCCAGGACCTTCTCGGAGTCCTATGCTCATCGAGCATCGCCCGAGCCATCTCACAATAGGTTCTGTTTTTCCTTTCCACCATGCCATTCTGGGGAGGCGTATACGGACTGCAAAACTGGTGTTCAAGACCCAAGTCATGGCAAAAGGTTTTGAAATGAGAGTTTCTAAATTCCGAGCCATTGTGAGGACCATGTGTGGTTCGAGGACCGGTGGATGGTCGCTTCCTTGTGTGATGAGTGATTGACAACGTTGTGTGGACTGATTCTTGGCTAAGTATTGCAGGTGCAGGTTGCGGCTTGACTGGTGTTGGTGCAGGTGAAGAACAAGCGCGAAAGTTCGTCACCGGTGAGGCCTCCAGGTGTGGAGAAGACAAGTAGGCTCCGTTCGAGGGACCATATGTCCAGCGGGGTCAAGTGCGGGCCGCATGGTGGCATGAACAGCAAGATGAAGTCGTGGACGGTTTCTTGGTTGAGCCTCAAAACCAAGGTCGAGCCGGGACTACGTGGGAGCCGAGTCATGAGTGGAGATTGGTTGAGGCTACACCGAGTTCGCGGGGTTTCCGGTGGTTCACCAGAAAACCACTAGGTTCCTTGGTTGATCCATAAAGCCAAGACCGGAGAACCGAAGACGGTCTTTGCCGCGATGCGGACCGGCTCGGCCGGTGGGTCTGACCGGTGAGGAGCACCGGTCTGACCATTGTGCGACGACGCAGTCCAGAATCTTCGAAGTGGAGGACACGCGTCGGGATCGCAAGGCTTGCGTCGAGGCTAAGCAGGTTGCGGTCGCCGGACATCCGTCCGATGGAGAAAGCTTCAAGTCTTCCAAAACCGCCCTTGAGGGGCTTTTATCCGTAGTTGTTAGAGAAGTGTATTTTAGACTTTTGGTTGCCTCCATATAACCCAAGAGGTGAGAGGATGGCAGCCAAGCCTTGGAACCCTAGTTCATTTGCTTTCCTATTTTCCCTTCCTATTTTCTTAGGATTTCCATAGGACTAGCTTGAGAGCTTCATGGTGAGATCTTGTGAGAGGGTTGGATGATCGGACGGCAAGCTAGACCTTGTAAGAACCTTTGTTGCATGTATAGATGATTCGGTGTGGTTCGTCAAGGTTTGGATGTGTTGTTCCCGGTTGTTCTTGGTGGTGATTTTCGGAGCCCTCTCTTGGTGATTTCTTTGGGTTGTTTTCGGGATCCTTCTCTTGGGGATTTGAAGGGGGGAATTTGTGAGAACCCTTCGTGGTTCTTTGGGCTGTGATTCCCCTCCCAAATCTGTGAGTAAAGGGGCTCGATTTTGGGGTTTTCCGAGTTCTAGGGTTAGAAGTGTTTTTGGCGGGATTTCTTCGATTCCTCCTTTTGGACAAGTTTTGGTGGGATTAAACTTGGCTATGGACTCCTCATGAGGTGTTCCTAATATCCCCAAAGTCTTGTTCAAGTCCGTGGAGCGATTCGGGAGATCGAGGCTTGGATTTGGGAGAGTTGACCCGCGGGTGCTGTTCATCCCGAGCTGCCGAAGCTACACCGGTCTGACCGGTGCTCTTGACCGGTCTGACCGGTGCAACCCTCGGTGGGCTTTTGCTCGGGTGAACATCTGGGTGTGTTCGCTGTTGTCCTTTGTTGAGGCTGTTTCGAGTTTGGGTCAGTTTGTAGGTCGGTTGGCCTGTTTGGTGCTTTGGGGCCTTTCAGGCTGTGACCAGTCTGACCGGTGCGTCTCACCGGTCTGACCGGTGTAGAGCCACTTAGTCGAAGTTGCTCAGCTTCACCAGCAGGGACCGGTCTGACCGGTGGTGCTCACCGGTCTGACCGGTGTTCGTCAGTGGACTCGAGGTCTGGTGTTCCGCTGCATTCTCGGGTCGGAAGGTTGTGTGTTGGTTCCTAGGTCCAGTGGCACTCCAGTGGCTATGTGGGCTTGGCCAACTTGGGTAGTGAGTCGGAGACATGTGTTGGAAGCCGTGTTCATCTTGTTGGAGTTTCCATCTCCTTCGAGAAGAATTTTTATCGGCTCCCATTCACTCCCCCCTCTCTAGTTCGCCGTATCGGTCCTTCAAGTGGTATCAGAGCAGGTTTGTGTCTTTATTGACTCTAACTAGTCTAAGATCTAAGGATGGCGTACCAGGAACGGGGTTCGGGTCCTCCACACTTCGATGGCAAGAACTACCAGATGTGGAGTAAGCGGATGGGTGCGTTCCTCCGCGGAAAGGGTCAGATCCTTTGGGATGTCACAGTGGACACAGGCTATGTCCAGCCGATGGATTTCCTCGCTCCAGGATCGAGGGACAGATTCGACGCCAACAATAAGGCGGTCGACTACTTGTTTCGTGCTTTGTGTCAGCCTGAGTTTGATCGGGTGCACACCGAGCACTTGGCTTGTAGAATTTGGACGGTGCTGAAGGAGGCTCATGTTGGGAATGCCCAGGTTTAGGCACGGATGTATGCGACCTACCGGAGAGAGTACGAGAACTTCACTCATCTCCCCGGTGAGTCCATCGATGCCTTGTTTCAGAGGTTCATGGTGGTTGTGAACAACATGAGGGCCAATGTGGACGTGCTCCCGTACGATGATCATGATAGAGCGGTCAAGCTCTTACACTCTTTGGATCGTACGATTTGGGGCGGAAAGTTCGAGGCCATTGTGGAGTCAGAGAAGTATGACACTCTGACGGTGAATGAGCTGTTCTCGAAGCTCAAGTTGGCTGAGGTGGATAGGGGCATGATTTCCAAGCTCGAGGGTCCGACTGATTCCCATAGTCTTGCCCTCGTTGGTGGTTCGAAAGGAAAGGCTAACACTAACCCATCCACCAGGATGTTCTCTTTGTCTTCCTTGATGTCTATGCCAGATGAGGAGTTCGATGTGCTTGGAGAGGACGAGGCGGCGGCTGCCCGACGAGGAGGTTCGAGAGGCCGCACGAGAACCGAGTGAACATGAGGAGGAACACGAGGACATGCTTCCAGTGCGGCAAGCCGAGACACTTCGTCGCCGAGCCGCCGGAGAAGGTCGAGAACAAGGACGGCTACAAGCACAAGCCGAGGAACGATGGCAAGTACCGGTCGAGGCGCGACCACAAGAGCAAGCACAAGAACAAGTAGAGGGACGAGCGACGATCGAGGAAGAAGGAGAGCCGAAGCAAGGCCCGAGCGATGGTTGGAGCGAGCGACGTCGACTCCAGTTCTGCATACTCCACCTCGAGCTCGAGCAGTAGTGAAGACGAAGGTGATCGTCGCAAGAACAAGAAGTCATCCAAGAACCTGAGGGGACTGAGCTGCTTCACGAGAGATGGCTTCTGCACCATGGCGCTGAGCTCCGGCAGCAAGAAGAGCACACAGAGCGACTCGGACTCTGAGTCCGACGACGAGGTGCGTGATGAACTTCCCTTCTTGCGCCAAGAGAATGAGAGGCATGTGTCGTATGGACCTCCCTGGGCCCACTACCTCGGTTGGTACCAGGACCGACTACTCGGTGGGCCCCTGGGACTACCCGGCTTGCGCTACACGGCACCTGATGGCGTGGAGCACAAGGACTACAGAGGAGAAGTACTCGGTTAGGAAGTTGTACATGTCCTGCACTGTATGGAAGACTCCTAGATGTACTCGACTAGTACTCTCTCCCTACTCCGACTTGTAACCCTGCCTCCCTTCTCTAGCATCTCATCTAATCCACTGTGCACTATTACACCATCTTGTAATCGTGCCCAATCAATCCAGAGCTACACAGCATACAAGACATAGGGTATTACGCACCTCGCGGCCCGAACCTGTCTAGATTGTGTGCCACGTGTCTCTTCCTTCGAGTTACCGATCTCGGCGAGGCCACATTCATCTACTTCGGGTACTCCCCTTAGTAGGTTGCCGGTCTAAAACACCGACAGCTGGCGCGGCAGGTAGGGGCTCTCACCCGAGATCACATGGCGAACTCGACGGCTCCCGTCTACTTCAAGCCAACCGTCGCCTTCAACCGCGGCGACACCTTCGTGTTCAGCGCCTGGGTCTGCACTGCAGACGGTGCGGGCTCCTTCCAGTGTTGCCTAACCATGCCGCCCAACCCGAAGACCGGCTTTGTGATGCTCCAGCTAATGAGACCCCCGCAGACAGAGACGCTCGACGTGAGCGTAACCGGAAGCGCAGCGAACGTTGCCGACGCCTTCGCGACAATTTCCCCGTCCGCAACCTTGCGGAAGCTCTCGAGGCCGTCGAGAGCAGAGTACACACTACCCCCGAACAATGCCTCATGTCGATCACAGCGATCGCACGCCAGGCTCAGGGCATACGCGCTGGAGTGGTCATCGCCAAGCTCGCTGAAGACGCCTACTTCATGCGGGTCGACAACAGGGTCAACCAACCTCCTCCCGCCAGGCACCGCGACAACGAAGCCACAAGTTGCAGCGCCAACAATGGTCCCAACCGTACTCGAGCTGAGCTTCCCGCTCAGCCCAACCACACTCGCTCCAACGCCGGCGGACCTCCACAGGGTGGCAACAGCAACCGCGAAGTCATCCCTCACCGTGCTCCGGCCGGTGGCGGCGGCCATGACCCTGACGGCGGCGGCAGCGACGGCGGAAGGTCCAACCATGGAGCCAACAGGAAGTCCAGTGGCGGCGGCGGTCGCGGTGGCCGAGGCCACGCGAACGCCCACGCCTGCGGCGCCTCACGGTGGCGGCTACGACGCCCGCCGAGAGATTGAGGAGGCTGCGGCGGAAGAAGTCGACCACCGCAGGCGACAACGACGGCTTCCCCGCCTTCTCACCTCGACTTCGCAACTTGCTCCTCCCCGACAAGTTCAAGCCTTTGGGGATCACCAAGTACGACGCGAAGCAGGATCCTATCCAGTGGCTCAGGTGCTACGCCCTCTCCATCGAGAATGCTGGCGGCAACAACGACACCAAGTGCCTCTACTTCCCCTTCTGCCTGGACCAAGCTCCACTCACATGGCTCGAGTCGCTGGACAAGCAATCGATCGACAAGTGGGAACAGCTAAAGGAGCAGTTCACCAGCAACTTCGCGGGCGCCATGGGCTGATCGGGTACTCGCATGGACCTGGCCATGGTCAAGCAGGAACAAGGCGAGACCCTCCGCAAGTACTTGCGCCGCTTCTTCGACAAGCGCGCTACCATAGTCGACGTCACCGACAAGGAGGTCATCGACCTCTTCCAAGACGGCCTCTACCACCGCCGCACCTTCAAACACTTCGGTCGTCGCCGCCCCAAGTCCATCCCCCACCTCAAGGACATGATCACGTCCTGGGCGGATGAAGAAGACAAGGCCAACACCAAGTACGACGCCATCCGTGGCAAGAGCAAGCAGAACATAGGCGGCGGCGGTGGCAACAACGGGAACCAAGGCGGTCGCAACAACAACAACTACTACTACTCGGGTCCCAACCGCAAGCGCAAGCCAGACAACACTGTCGCAGCTATACAGCGCTCTGCGAAGGAGAACTCGAAGAAGAATTCCGGCGGCTTCAAAGACCTGTTGAAGGTGAAGTGCCCGTGGCATCTGAACGCCGACCACACCACCGAGCAGTGCTACCAGCTCAGGCATGCACTCAAGGGTACACCAGAGCCACCGCACCCTCACGATAAAAAGGGCAAGAAGAAGACCGACGGAGACAACGGCGACTTCCAGGAACCCGACAAGACCGTCAACGTCCTCTTCGGCGGACTACCCAGCAGGCGGGAGCAAAAGGCTACCCGTCGAGAAGTTATGAGCATTGAACCAGCGGTTCCGACCCCTCTCAGGTGGTCGGAGGTACCCATCACCTTCTCCCGCACGGATCAATGGACCAGCTTCTCCGAACCAGGACGGTTCCCCCTCGCCCTGAAGCCAGTGGTCGCGGGCTCTAAGCTCAACAAGGTCCTCATCGACGGTGGAAGCGGGATCAACGTCCTTTTCACCAAGACCTTGAAGAAGATGAAGCTCGACATCACCCACATGCTCACCAAGAGCAACACGCCCTTCCACGGCATCGTCCCTGGTAACGCGGCTATCCCACTAGGCTCAGTGGTCCTGCCAGTTACCTTCGGGGAATCTCGTGACAATTACCGTACCGAGTACATCAAGTTCGAGGTTGCGGACTTCGAGACTTCTTACCACGCCATCCTCGGCAGACCGTCCATCGCCAAGTTCATGGCGGTGCCCCACTACACCTACTTGGTACTCAAGATGCCAAGCCCAGTGGGTGTACTCTCTCTCCAAGGGGACTTGAAGATCTCCCACGACCGCGACACAGAAGTCGTGGAGATCGCCTTTACGAATCAAGTACCCAACGCCATGATGGAGGTCTACGCTGCGTCAAAGAAGCTTGCTACAAGTGAACTCGACATCCCGGAGAAGTCTGACAACGCCAACAAGCCTCAGCCACTTGAGGAGGTCCTAGTCAAGACGATCGACCTCGGAACAGGCGACCCCAGCAAGACCACCACCATCAGGGCCGGCCTCGACCCCAAATAGGAAGACGCGCTCATCAACTTCCTCCGGGCTAACCGTGACATCTTCGCGTGGAAGCCAGCGGACATGCCGGGAGTGCCCAGGGAGTTGATCGACCACTGCCTCAACGTTGATCCTAAGGCCACCCCCAAGCGACAACACCTCCGACGCTTTGCCGACGACAGACGGGACGCCATCAAGAAGGAACTCGCCAAACTACTCGCGGCTGGCTTCATCAGAGAAGTCTTCCATCCTGAGTGGCTCGCCAACCCCGTCCTCGTCCGCAAGAAGAACTCGAACGAGTGGAGGATGTGCGTCGACTACACCGACCTCAACAAGCACGCCCCCCCAAGGACCCCTTCGGGTTGCCGCGGATTGATCAAGTCATCGACTCCACGGCGGGCTGCGACCTGCTCTACTTCCTCGACTGCTACTCCGGGTACCACCAGATCACGATCAAGGAAGAAGACCAGGAGAAGACCGCGTTCATCATCCCGTTTGGCACGTACTGCTACACGACCATGTCCTTCGGGTTGAAGAACGCCGGCGCCACCTACCAACGAGCTATCCAGGCCTGCTTCAAGAAGCAGCTCAACAAGAACGTCGAAGCCTACGTGGATGACGTGGTCGTCAAGACCAGAGACTCCAGTACCCTCATCGATGACCTTGAGGAGACTTTTGCATCTCTGCGCGAGTACCGCTGGAAGCTCAACCCGAACAAGTGCGTATTCGGTGTACCTTCGGGCAAACTACTCGGCTTCATCATCAGCCAACGCGGCATCGAAGCCAACCCCGAGAAGATCTCCACCATCACCAGCATGAAAGCTCCCACGAGCATTAAAGACGTCCAGAAGCTGACCGGGTGCATGGCGGCACTGAACAGATTCATCTCGAAGCTTGGAGAACGGGGGCTCCCCTTCTTCAAACTACTCAAGCACCAAGAGAAGTTCGTGTGGACTCCAGAGGCGGACCAAACCCTTGCCCAGCTCAAGGACTTCCTATCGAAGCCGCCGGTCCTCACGGCTCCCCGCAAAGGCGAGCAGCTACTACTCTACCTCGCTGCGGCTACTCACGTGGTCAGTACTGCCATCGTCGTCGAACGGCAGGAGGACGGCCACGCCTACCCAGTCCAGCGCCCAGTCTACTTCGTCAGTGAGGTCCTATCAGAGTCCAAGGCAAGCTATCAGCCTGTGCAGAAGCTCCTGTATGCAGTACTCATCACCTCGCGGAAGCTACGACACTACTTCCAGGAGTACTCAATCTCCATCGTCACCGACTACCCCCTCGGCGACATCCTGCGGAACCAAGATGCTACTGGAAGAATCTCCAAGTGGGCAGTCGAGCTCGGCGCCCTCACCATCGACTTCAAGCCACGCACAGCCATCAAGTCGCAAGCGCTAGTCGACTTCATGACAGAGTGGCGCGAGAACCAGTTACCTACTCCAACCGTGCGACCAGAGCATTGGGTGATGTACTTCGACGGCTCACTCAACCTCGAGGGCGCAGGTGTAGGGGTACTGCTGATCTCTCCAACGGGCGAACAACTCAAGTACGTCCTGCAGATCTTCTGGAGGGTCTAAAAAAACGAAGCCGAGTACGAAGCTCTCCTACACGGGCTCCGCCTCGCGGCTTCACTGGGCATCAAGCGGCTACTAGTCCACGGCGACTCCGCAGTGGTCATCAACCAAGTGAACAAGTCCTGGGACTGCAACAAGGAGAACATGGACGCCTACTGCCTGGAAGTCCGCAAGCTCGAGAACAAGTTCTACGGTCTCGAGTTCCACCACATCGTCCGCGACAACAACGTTGCAGCGGACGTTCTCTCGAAGCTTGGATCTACCCGCGCTCAAGTACCAGCGGGTGTCTTCGTTCACGAGCTTCACGCGCCATCCATCCCGGAGCCGGCGCCACCGACCACTGTCCCAGCGCACCCACCAGCTGGACAGGAGGTCATGATGATCGACGTGGATTGGAGGCAACCCTTCCTCGACTACCTCAGCGAGCAGAAGGTTCCCTCAGACAAGAACTCGGCCGAGCAGCTCATCCCACGCGCCAAGTCCTACGTCCTCGTCGGAGACAAGCTTTACAAGCGGGGCGCATCTTCTGGAGTACCCATGAAGTGCGTCCCTCGGCAAGAAGGCAAGGACATCCTGGAGGAGATCCACAAGGGCGTCTGCGGCAACCACGCGTCTTCCCGCACGCTGGTCAGAAGGCCTTCCGGTGAGCTTTCTACTGGCCCACAGCCCTGGGCGACGCCGAAGAACTCGTCAAAAGGTGCCAAGGATGACAGTACTTCGCCAAGCAGCTGAAGGATCAGATGGCGACTAGAGAGGGGGGGAGTGAATAGGAGCCGGTAAAAATTCTTTCCAAAGAACCCGGCCTATACCCTAGTCAAACCCCGGTCACACACGAGCGATGGATCGAATCACACACCAATCGCCAAGACCATGAGGTTATGGATCAACCTCTAGCCTTAGGAACGATTCCTTGAAGCACAAACGGAAGCACAAAAGAAGGAGGGGAGGAATCGAACCAAAAAGCAAAGCGCACAGGCTCTGGCGGACCGTCCGGCCAGGAGGGGCGGACCGTCCGCGCAGGCCTCGCGGACCGTCGACCCGAAGCCGCGGACCGTCCGCGCCAACCCTGCGGGACCGTCCGGCCCTACGCGCGCGACCGTCCGTTACAGCACACGGAACCACCGTAAGCGACCGAGAAAAACGGACTGTCCGCCAAGGCCGGGCGGACCGTCCGCGCCACCCACGGACCGTCCACTACTTGAGCTCGGACCGTCCGCAAACCGGCTGCAACAAAAACCAAAAGCCAAACCGGATTGAAAGCAAGGACGCGCAAGAACACGACGAACACGCGACGAACCCTAGCCACGCGGACCGTCCGCCAGCACCTCGCGGATTGTCAACTCCCGAGCAGAAAACGCCCGACCCCGAAAGTCAACTCCCCCAAATCATCATCGGATTTCCCAAACGGTTGAAGCTATGGAGACAAGGGTTTGGGGACTTGAAAAGCGTCACACAAGGATGCTATAGCCCAAAAATCTTGCCTCCTAACTCCCTAAATCACCGGGAATCGCGAATCCTTTGAGCACCACCAAAAACTAGAGCACCGAACGAAAAACTGCGAATCCAAGTGGTTTCCCGGCGTTTGAGAGCACAAGATCAATCACAAAGATGCACGAGACATCTATCCATGTTTTCCTCAAAGAAATCCGGGGAGAAATCCACTCAAATCCGCGGAATCGAATCGGGAACAAAGGCACGAAAACAAGGACAAAAAGGCCACGAAAACACAACCCCGAATCTTCTATACAAACCAGGAAAGATTCACAAGGTCTAGCATGCCGCCCTAGCATCCATCCCTCTCAACAAATCTCTCATGAAGCTCTCATGCTAGCCTAGAGAAAAATGGAAGAAAAATAGCTACGAAAATGAGAAAGAGGAGGGAGGAAATGAAACCCTAAGTCGCGGAGAGAGAGAGCCATCCACACACACTCATGGCTTATATATCAGGTTCCGCCAGAGTGGTAAATGACTCGACTACCCCTAACTTAACTACTGGCGATACAACCCACGTAGGGGCATTTATGTAATGTTTGTGGGTCTTGCCATCGGACGGCCACGCCTTTGCCGCACCCCGCGTCGTCCCGACGCAAGCCATGCGATCCCGCCGCGTGTCCTCCGCCTCGAAGCTTCCCGACACGCCCGGATCCCGTCTCCGTCGTGTTGGGTCCTCGGACTTGGTTTTGAGGCCCAAACCAAGAAACCGCCCGCCGATGGTTTTGTGGGCAAACCACCAAACCCCGCGTGCCCAGTCCGGCCTCCCGCCAAACCACTTGACTCGACCGCCACCGTGCACCGGCTCGTCTGTCCATGACTTCGTAGCTATTTTTCGTAGCTATTTTTCGTAGCTATTTTTCTTCCATTTTTCTCTAGGATAGCATGAGAGCTTCATGAGAGATTTGTTGAGAGGGATGGATGCCAGGGCGGCATGCTAGACCTTGTGAATCTTTCCTGGTTTGTATAGAAGATTCGGGGTTGTGTTTTCGTGGCCTTTTTGTGATTGTTTTCGTGCCTTTGTTCCCGGTTCGATTCCGCGGATTTGAGTGGGTTTCTCCCCGGATTTCTTTGAGGAAAACATGGATAGATGTCTCGTGCATCTTTGTGATTGATCTTGTGCCCTCAAACGCCGGGAAACCACTTGGATTCGCAGTTTTTCGTTCGGTGCTCTAGTTTTTGGTGGTGCTCAAAGGATTCGCGATTCCCGGTGATTTAGGGAGTTAGGAGGCAAGATTTTTGGGCTATAGCATCCTTGTGTGACGCTTTTCAAGTCCCCAAACCCTTGTCTCCATAGCTTCGACCGTTTGGGAAATTCGATGATGATTTAGGGGAGTTGACTTTTGGGGTCGGGCGTTTTCTGCTCTGTCCGCACCTGGCGGACAGTCCGCGAGGTGCTGGCGGACGGTCCGCGCGGCTAGGGTTCGTCGCGTGTTCGTCGTGTTCTTGCGCGTCCTTGCTTTCGATCTGGTTTGGCTTTTGGTTTTTGTTGCAGCCGGTTTGCGGATGGTCCGAGCTCGAGTAGCGGACGGTCCGCCCGGCCTTGGCGGACGGTCCGTTTTTCTCGGGTCGCTTCTGGTGGTTCTGTGTGCTTTAACGGACGGTCCGCGGCGTAGGGGGCGGACGGTCCGCGGGGTTGGCGCGGACGGTCCGCGGCTTCGGGTCGGACGATCCGCGAGGCTCGCGCGGACGGCTCCGCCGTCTGGCCGGACGGTCCGCCAGAGCCTGTGCGCTTTGCTTTTTGGTTCGATTCCTCCCCTCCTTCTTTTGTGCTTCCGCGTGTGCTTCAAGGAATCGTTCCTAAGGCTAGAGGTTGATCCATAACCTCGTGGTCTTGGCGATTGGTGTGTGATTCGATCCATCGCTCGTGTGTGACCGGGGTTTGACTAGGGTATAGGCCGGGTTCTTTGGAAAGAATTTTTACCGGCTCCTATTCACTCCCCCCCTCTCTAGTCGCCATCTGATCCTTCAATTGGTATCAGAGCTTGGTGCCGGATTCTTTGCGACTTTGACAAGTCTCGAATCCTAAGATGGCGTACGTTGAGCGGGGCGGTCCGCCGCAGTTCGATGGCAAGGGCTACCACAAGTGGGCGGCTCGTATGATCATCTTTCTTCGTGGGAAGCTGATGGATTTCTTTGTGCTTGACAAGACCTATGCTATTCCGGTCAACATCCATACTCTTATGGTGACCGATGCCGGTGCTAAGGCCAAGTATGAGTCTAATGCAAAAGCCGTTGATCACTTGGTCCGGAGCTTGTGTGATCCAGAGTTTGAGCGTGTTCACCATTTGAATCTTGCTTGGCAAATTTGGGAGAAGTTGTTGGTTGCTCACGGTGGTGATAACCATGTGAAGGCTTGCCTCTTTGTCTCTTACCGGATGCAATATGAGAATTTCACTCCACTTCCCGGTGAGGACATTGATGCGATGTTTCAGAGGTTCACCGCCATCGTGAACAACATGAAAGCTAATGTTGAGGATTTTCCCTACACCGAGCATGATCAGGCTTTGAAGCTCTTGCATGTATTGGACCCAAATGTTTGGGGTGCTAAGGTTGAGGCCATCAAGGAGTCTGGGCAGTACTTGACTATTGAGTTGGATGACCTCTTTTCTAAGCTCAAGTCGGCTGAGGTTGACAGGAAGTTGCAATCCAAGCATGAGGTCTCGACTGACCATAGTCTTGCTCTTGTGGGTGGATCAAAGGGAAAATCTAACCCTTCCTGTCGACAGTTTTCCTTGTCTTCTCTCATGTCCATTCCAGATGAGGAGTTTGATGTGCTGGGCGAGGAGGAGCTGGCCTTGCTCTCAAGAAGGTTTGAACGACTACACGAGAGTCGGAGGAATGCAAGGCGGAGCTTAGGGACGTGCTACAAGTGTGGCAAGCGTGGCCACTTCATCGCCGAGTGCCCGGAAGCGGAGGAGAACAAGTACAAGGTGAACGAGTACAAGGCGCACCCGAGGCGTGAAGACAAGTACTCCTCCAAGGGCAAGCACTTCAACAAGTCCAAGAGCAAGGACAAGGACAAGCGGCGACCGAGCAAGAGCGGCTACAAGAAGAACAAGGAAAGAGCGATGGTGGCCTGTGCGAGCGATGTTGACTCAAGCTCAAGCGAGGAGCAGTCAAGCTCAAGAAGCGAAGATGAAGACGCCGGGAGGTGCAAGGGCAAGAAGAGTGCAAGCCGGAACCTCAGCGGGTTGAGCTGTGTGGCGCTTGAGGGCTTTTGTGGCATGACCCATAGTTCAAGCAGCAAGAAGAGCGAGAAGGAAGACAGTGACTCCGACTCGGAGGATGAGGTAAACCGTGACCCCGACTCGTTGCTTGCTGAGATTGCTAGGTTGGATGGCTTGCTTGACAACCGCGATAGTGTGCTTAAAGATGCTAAAAAGATGAGGAAAGATCTTAGGGCACAACTTGAGAATGCTAGTGAGAAAGTAGGAGAGTTAGAGTCCAAATTGCTTGAATTGAAACTTGAGAATGACTCTTTGAAACTTGCTCCTACTACTCCTGATGATGTTGAATGCCTTGAGTGTGATGCATGGTTGAATGAGATCAAGCTGCTTAATGAGAAGAATGCTTCCACTTTGGCTAAACTAGATGCTCTTAGGACTGAATATGATGAGCTTAAGGCTAGACCTACTTTTCTTGGTGCTTGTAAATCATGTCCTACTATGCATGCTAAGCTTGTTGAAGCTCGTTCTACCATTAGTTCTTTGGAAGCATCTTAGAAATCTCCTGTTGTCAATGCATGCACTAGCTGTGATGAAGTTACTTTGCGCAATCTTGAACTTACTTCCCGTTTGGATGTCATCTATGAGGAGAATGACTATTTGAGGAAGGTGTTGGGTTGGTTGTCTGGGCAGGAACCTCAATTGAAAATCATGATTGAGGAGTTCAAGAGAGCTGATGGTCGTGGTTTGGGTTTTGAGAAGTTGGGTGAGAAAGTGGGAGAGAACAATGGGGAGAGTGTGTATGAGAAGTGTGTTGCGTCTAACCCTGAGTTTGAGGTGATTGGAGATATCCAAGTCCCACTTCCAAAAGTACCCAAGAACTCTTTCACACCAAAGCCCAACCACCTTTCCAACAAGCTTGACACAACCCAAGATCCACCCAAATTCCCACCTAAGACAAATGACTTCCAGAAACCGGTGAAGTTTGTGGGTGAGAAGGGTGAGAAGCCTAGAGAGAAGCCAGAGCCAAAACCAAAATCCATTCCCTTCAGGTGTGAGTACTGTGGCAAGGAGAGGCATCTTGCAGAGTTTTGCTACAAGAGGAAGAGGGATGAGAGACTTGCTAGGGAGCAAGCAAACCGGGGACGGTATCGCCGGTCTCATGGTATTCCCGAGCCTAGAGTGCCACTTCCACGGGGTGTGGGAAGTGTGAGGAGTGTTGGCGGGGTTCCCACGCAGAGGTGGTGGTGCGAGGTTTGAGAGGAGAGATGATGGTGTGCATCTTTGGTGAGAGGTTTGGTCGGGCTCGTGGTGGTTTTCTTTGGACGTCCCCCTACTCGTCCTCAATACGGGTTCAGGGGAGATGATCGCAGCTTTGGGTTCCAGAGGAACTACGGACCACGTTTTCCCCCTCGTGGTGCTCGTACTCCTCCCATGGGACATGGGAAGTTTGGTGGCAAGGGAATGATGTTTGCTAACCCCTCTTTTGAGTAGATGGCTCAACACTGGTTTAACTTTCTTTGTGCTAACCCCAGTGTCGAGTCGTTAGCTCATTCTCGTTCTTGTTTCTGACTACAGGCAGGAGGCTTGGAGAACATTTGGTTGATCGACTCCGGATGTTCTTGACACATGACCGGAGATAAGAAGTGGTTCTCCAGCCTCACCCCAGTGAAGGAAAAGTTGTACATCACATTTGGGGACAATGGACGAGGAAGGGTGCTGTCTGAGGGTGTTGTGCATGTGAGTGACAAGGTAACGTTGAAGAGAGTGGCTCTTGTGAAGTCTTTGGGTTTCAATTTTCTTTCGGTTTCTCAGTTGCTTGATGAGGGTTTTGAGGTGCGTTTCAAGTCTTGCGAGTCTCGTTTGCTTGATTCTCGAGGTGATCTTGTCTGTATGATCATCCCCGAGGGTCGGATTTTCGTGGTCGATTTCTCTCATTCTTTGGGTCCTCGCTCGCTGTTTGATGGCCGGTCCTTCTTCTGATTTGTGGAAATGGCATAGGCGGTTGGGACACTTGAGCTTTGATTTGGTTTCCCGCTTGAGTGGTCTCGACCTTGTCCGAGGATTGCCGAGGTTGAAGCTTGAGAAGGATTTGGTTTGTGCTCCGTGTAGGCATGGCAAGATGGTAGCCACTCCCCATCCACCCCTGACCGATGTCATGACCGAGCGTCCGACAGAGTTGTTGCATATGGATCTTGTTGGGCCAGCTCGAGTTCGCTCGGTGGGTGGGAAGTGGTATGTCCTTGTTGTGGTGGATGATTACTCTCGCTATGCTTGGGTGTTCTTCTTGGAGGATAAGAGTGAGACTTTTGGTTTTGTTCGAGATCTGATTGTGAGGTTGAAAAACGAGAGGCATGGGAATGCTATTCGAGCTATCCGCAGTGATAATGGCTCTGAGTTCAAGAACTCTCGTTTTGATGCCTTTTGTTGTGATCTAGGTCTTGAACATCAGTATTCGACCCCTTATGTGCCCCCTCAAAATGGAGTTGTGGAAAGGAAAAATCGGACTCTTTGTGAGATGGCTAGGACGATGCTCGATGAGCACAGGACTCCTAGGAGGTATTGGGCTGAGGCGGTCATACGGCTTGTCATGTTTCCAACAGGATTTTATTGCAAGCTTTCAAGAAGAAGACCTGTTATGAGCTTATGCATGGTCGGGCACCCAAGGTGAGTCATTTTCGAGTCTTTGGCAGCAAATGCTTTATTCTGAAGAAGGGAAAACTCGACAAGTTTGAGGCTAGGTCTAGTGATGGTATTTTCTTTGGATATGCTAACCACTCTAGAGCCTATAGGGTGCTTAACCTTGAGACTAACAAAATCATGGAGACTTGCGAGGTAACCTTCGACGAGACAATGCCATGTACCTCTCTTGGCTTTGAATGTGCAGGTGATGAAGAGATGGCCGAGGACCTCTTTGAAGAGGAGAAGGATGAAGCTGGAGATGATGATGGGGAGAACCATGCGCCTGAAGCTGAGTGTGTACCCACTACCTCCCCTACGACCACTATGGAGCGTGGACCGTCTACTTCATGGACAACGACGGTGCAACAAGAGGACCAGGCGAGAGAAGCTGAAGTTGAGGGGGAGGTAGTCTCGAGGCGTGAGGCTCCCCGGCGAATTCAAGAATTGCATCCCCTGTCGAAGATCATTGGGAACATCGATGAACGCACTACACGGTCGAGGTCCAGGAATTCCTCTCATTTTGCTCATGCTGCTTTTGTTGCTACTTTTGAGCCCAAGGACATTGGACATGCTTTATCTGATGCAAACTGGGTCAATTCTATGCATGAGGAGTTGGAAAACTTTGAGAGGAACCAGGTGTGGGAGTTAGTTGAATCACCTCCAAATTGTCATCCCATAGGAACCAAGTGGGTTTGGAAGAACAAAGAGGGAGAGAATGGGATGGTTGTGAGGAACAAGTCCAGACTTGTTGCTCAGGGGTTTAGTCAGAAGGAGGGGATCGACTATGAGGAGACCTTTGCTCCTGTGGCCCGTCTTAAGGCAATTCGGATCCTTCTAGCCTTTGCCGTGGCTAAAGGGTTCAAGTTGTTTCAGATGGACGTGAAGAGTGCTTTTCTGAATGGGGTCATAGAGGAGGAGGTGTATGTGAAGCAGCCACCTCGGTTTGAGAGCGAGCCGTACCCACACAGGGGTGTACGGGTTGAAAAGGGCTCGTATGGGTTGAAACGGGCGCCCGTGCTTGGTATGGGAGATTGAGAGGTTTTTCGTTGAGCGAGAGGGTTTGTGATGGGTACCGTGGATAGGACCTTGTTTCTCCTCAAGCATGGAAATGACTTGTTGATTGTTCGGATATACGTGGATGATATTGTCTTTGGTGGCTCATCACATAACCTTGTTGCCAAGTTTGCGGATGAGATGAGCGGGGAGTTCGAGATGAGCATGATGGGCGAGTTGCGGTACTTTCTCGGGTTGCGGATCAAGCAAGTGAAGGACGGTACATTTGTGCACCGGACCAAGTACACGAAAGACATGTCGAGGAAGTTCCGGATGCAAGATGTGAAGCCGATGTCGACTCCCATGGGGAGTACGGCCACTTTGGATGCGGACGAGGACCGGAGAACCGGTGGACCGGCGGGAGTACAGGAGCATGATCGGCTCCCTCCTCTACTTGACGGCGACGAGGCCGGACATACGGTTCGGCCGTGTGTCCGTGCGCTCATTTTCGAGGCTTTGCCGAGGACATCACATCGACGAGCCGTCAAGAGGATTTTCGGGTATCTACACCGCCCTCGGTCTTGGCCTTTGGTATTCTTCCTCCTCGACTCTTTCCCTTCATGGTTTTTCCGATGCGGATTTTCTTTGGTTGTCGAGTCGAGAGGAAGTCTACTTCGGTACTTGCCGGTTTCTTGGGTCTTCGTTGGTCTCATGGTCTTCCCGCAAGCGAGCCTAGTGTAGCTCGGTCTACCACCGAGGCGGAGTATGTTGCCGCCGCGAGTTGCTATTCCCGTACCGTTGTGGATTTCATACACTTTGAGAGACTTTGGTGAGGAGTGCACCCAGATCCCACTTCTTTGTGATAGCACCAGTGCGATAAGCGTAGCCAAAAACCCAGTGCTTCACTCCAGAACCAAACACATAGAGGTGAGGTATCATTTCTTGAGGGACAATGTGGAGAAGGGAACCATTGTGTTGAGCCATGTCCCTACCCAAGATCAGCTTGCAGACATTTTCACGAAGCCTCTCGACCAAGCTACATTTGTGCGCTTGCGGGGGGAACTTGGGGTTTGTTGCCCTTTCTAGTTGATTCTTGGGGATTTCCTTTTGTATCATATGTATCATACCATGCTTTACTTTGGTGTATATACATGCTTTGCTTGATGTACAAACCATGGTAGGATAGCCATCTTGTCATATATCATGTTGCATTTGTATTATATTGCATTTTAGGATGATGAGCTTCTTTCATATGCCATATTTGAGTCTCTTTGGCTATTTGTGAGATATTGGTCATATGTGTGGAGAAATGGTGATGTGAGGCTATGATCTTGGAATATTTGAGATATATGTGTGGTGAGATAGCCCTTTTTGAAATAAATGCTAATCTTGACTAATTTCTGATGAAATGTGCTCTACTCGTGTGTAGTTGTGTATCCATGTCACAGTTTGGTCTAAATATGCTTTTCATGCTTAGATTGTGCTTGGATGCCTTGTTCTTGCATTTGGGCCAAAGGCCGAATATCATTGTGAATGTTTAGCCTATGTTGCATTCATGGGGGAGCATAAGCTTCTTTTTGCCGCAAAGGCACTTCATGTACCATAAAATGAATTAATCTTGAAAAGAAGTGTGTATGCTTGAAAAATGCTTCGTCCATCATGTCTATGCTTAAAATGTCTTATCTTTCACATATGGGTGCAAAACATGTTGCATGATGTTCACCAGTGGAGAAGTCTCCCCGAAGTGGACACATGGCTCATGAGCTTTGACATGACATGCTTTGCTTTATGGGTGTTTGCCATGATCTTTTGCTGAGAATTTGATATCCTTGTATGATCTTTGAATGGTATGCATGTTTGTGGCTCAAGTGTGACATGGATAGGCTTTTACATGTGAAGCGAGCCTTCTTTTGATAAAACTGCTTAAATCTGATCCTTCAGCAGCAACATGTCCCAGCCTACAAGGTAGTCACCATACCGCCAACCTGGCCCTTCGCCTGCTGGGGGCTCGACATGATTGGGCCACTGCCAACTGCTCCAGGTGGTTTCAACAGAGTATTGGTGGCCATGGACAAGTTCACCAAGTGGATCGAGATCAAGCCGGTCACATGCCCCAAGGCTGACAGAGTACTCGACTTCCTGGATGAACTCGTGCATCGCTACGGACTACCCCACCGCATCATCACAGATCTGGGCTCCAACTTCAACAACCACCGGCCCGGGAGTACTGCGAGAACAGCGGGATCGACGTCCGATACGTCTCAGTTGCCCATCCTCGGGCCAACGGACAAGTCGAGCGCGCCAACGGGATGGTGCTCGACGCTCTCAAGAAGCGGCTACACGATGCTGCTAACTGCAAAGGAGGCAAGTGGATCAAGGAACTACCCAACGCACTCTGGGGGCTACGTACTCAGCCCTCCAAGCCAACGGGGCAATCCCCTTACTTCCTGGTCTACGGCTCCGAAGCAATCCTCCCTGCCGACGTCATATGGAACTCACCAGCAGTGGAGCATTACGACGAAGGCGTCTCTGAAAACAGCAGACGAATTGACATCGACAGCCTCGAAGAAGCTCGCTGCGCTGCCCTCATCCAATCAGCAAGGTACCTGGAGGGTATCTGACGCTACCACTATCGCAACGTCAAGGAACGCTCCTTCAACGTTGGTGATCTCGTCCTCCGTTGTATCTAGAACACGGAAGGACTACACAAGCTCAGCTCCCCCTGGGAAGGTCCCTTCACCGTGGTAAAGGTGACCGGGCCGGGCTCCTACCGCCTCCAGACACTCGAAGGCGAAGACATCAACAACTCGTGGAACGTCGACCAGCTCTGTCGGTTCTACGCCTAGTCTACACGACTACTCCGGGGTTCAAGTCTACACGACTACATCAACACCCCCCTGTCGTAGCGCCCTCCGGTCCCGGCTCCGGCCTCCGGACTACTCCTATCCAGGATCCAGCCCACGCGGCTACCTACGGATCCTGGGCTGCGACGAGCGACAAAGGACTCTAGCAGCGGTCTACTAAGAGACCATGTACTTCAAAATCCAGCCTACACGGCTACTTACAGATCTACTGCTGTAAGCGGCTACTCGCCCTAGCACCAGTTAGCTGTAAGCGGCCTCCGGGTCCAGGCGACTACTCTGTAACTATGGCCCTGGTCATCTAGGTGTACTCTTTCAGTAATAAAGCTTGATCAATTATCAACTTCTTTACTGTCTACAGGACTACTGCCGAGTACGACTACTCACATCACCTCCACGATGGGGCTCCGCACTCCAAGATCGCAGCTACGAGTACTCATTGATGGAACTTTTCTTTCATTAACTCTTAAACAATTACATTGCAAATGTTTTTGTACACATACTACTGTGAGCTAACTACTACAGGGCTACTGGAGGTTAAGCTTCTCGGCAACCTGCTCCGCGATGGGTGCCATCTGCTCTAGTAGCTCCGCGTACTGCTCATCTGTACAGTTGGCGGCTACCCCGCCAGCGACTACTTCCACGGGCGCCTTCGGGAAATAAGACTTCATGAAGGCAAAGACTTGCTTCGGGATCGACCTCGCCATATGCTTCACATAAGCCGCCAGCCGACTGGGGGCTTCCCTGAGGCGATCCACGAGCAGAGCGATCTTGGGGCTGCCCGGATGAGGCACCAAGAGCCTTGCAATCGGCAGAGCGGCTTCCTCAAGATCCTTCAGCTGGGCCCGCAACGCCTCGCAATCTTCATTCAACTTCTGCAACGATTTGTAGCAGTTGACGAGATCACGGTCAGAAGCGATCCGAAGCTCCATGTGCTTCTCGCACTCGAAGGCAAGTTCCTTATAGTCAAGCTCGAGTACCTGGCGGGCCTCCTGCTCTCGGTAGAAGAGGTTCTTCATATCTGTCTCTGAGATCCTCAACTGCTCCACCCGGGTCTCAAGCTCTGCAAAACAACAAGGCGCAGCGGGTTAGACTACCTCTTGACCTCCAATAACTATCCAACAAGTCAAGCGACGTACCTTTATTCTTGTTGCGGAGCGTCTTGTTCTTCCGCACCAAGTCGTCGCCCTTTGCCTGCAATTCCTCGACATCATTATGATACTTGGCAAAGGCGGCGTCGAGCTTGGACTACATGGCGGCCGCGTGCTTCCGCGACTTCAAGAGTTGATCTTCTAGCGCTTCAGCCCGAAGCACCGCGTCACCAAAGCCCTGCAGCATGTTGGACTTCTCGCGGGACCTCTCCACGACGTCCTGCACAGACAACACATGTCAATGAGTACTCAACAATAGAAGATTGACTACTCAGGAGTTAAGACTATTCACCTTCATCCATTGTTCTGCCTGGCGGACCGCCTCCAGATGCCTGGCTACCGTCGTCGGGTCCACCAAGTCGTCAGCAAGCAGCTCCACCCCGGAACGACTACTCGTGGCAGCTTCCGTCATTGGCGCAGAGCAGATGGGCTCTGCGTACTGGATTTCCGGAGAATGGACCACTACTTCCAGAGCAGCCTCTGGCGTCACGGCAGCCTCCTCTCCTCCGGTGGCCACAGCGATCTCCTCGGCGGCCTCCTCCATTGGCTCGGGGGCTCCTTCCGCAGCCTCCGGCACTTCTGGTGTCAACCCCTGCATGGGTACCGCTGCGGAGATATCGCTCCCTTCGGCCTCAGCACCTGTCAAGAAGACGACAAGTGCATTAGCAACTACGACTACTCTATGGGGAATACCAAAGCCTCAGCAGAATACTTACCCTCGACCACGCTGGCCTCGAGCAATGTAGCCCCAGCAGCCGGCGCTTCTGACTCCGCCTGAGGGGCTGGGGTAGACTCCTCGGCGGGCGGCGCGACTCCTTCCTCCGCCACCGTCGTGGAGGGCTCATCTCCCTCCCAGGATAGGTCTGTTGATTTCCTGCAGAAGTACACAAAATTGGTTGTCATTCAAGCTCGACTACTACACCAAGTACTACTCGGGAAGGCTCAGCACTTACAAACTTGACCGGACTATCGTCACGGCCGGGGCACTGAGGATGCTGGCAATGTCTACCAGTCCACCCTCGGTGGGCGCCTCCTCTTGCGCCTCTGCAGCCGCTGCCTCCTCTGCAGCAATGGTAGCCGGTACATTGCCCTCCTGCGCTCCTGCAGCCACCACCTCTTCGACGGCGGGGGCTGCGGGTTCCGTGCTCTCTTGATGAGCAGGGGGCTGGCGCTCCAACTGCGCTATGAGCTCTTCAACAGTGGGGGCTGGGCTACGACTCCCAGCGGGCTCCCCCACTATATCCCATTCGCCTTCATCACCCTCTTCGACGGGCTCCGTTGGCGGCACCTCCTGCATACAAGGAAGATCAATCATCAGCAAGTGAACTCGTACGACGGATACTCGACTACACTAGTCAAGACGTCTAACCTCTTGAGGCGTGGTCTCTGAGACCCTCAGCTTCTTCGTCACCCGCTTGCGGGCGGGGTTGCGCGGCTTCCGCGGCGGCGCAGCTAGACTAGCCTCCAGGCTAGCCGGCGGATCTTGCACGAGGGGTACATGAGGAAAGCCGGGACGGCTGAACCTCGACCGCAGCTGGAAGCGGTCTTGTAGCGTCTCCTCCTCCTCCTCGTCATCGTCGGACGTGTCTTCTACGATGACAGTGTCATCTCCTTCGCCGATCTCTCGCCGCTCCTTGGCTTTGGCTTTTCCCTCCTTCAGGATCTCGATTCCCTGAGGGGGCAGCTGCGGTTCGGAGAGGAACTTCTTCAAGTCGTCCTGCAAGGCACAAGACATTAGTGCGACTACTCACAAGCAATGACTACTTGACTAGGGGGTACGGCTACTTACCTCCTTTGGTGGATGCGCGGCGGAGTACTATTGGACCGGGCACGCCGTGTACGGTGGCATGTCCTTGCAGATGCGCGTCAGCCTATCAATGATGTCGTCGTCGTCGACTTCACCTCCAGGAATCCGCGACGTGTTGTCGTCGCCGGTGTACTCGAAGCCCAGGGTGTCGCGGGCCATCTGTGTCTGCACCCTGCACTTCATAAAGCTGAAGGCCACGTGCTCGGCCCTCAGCCCGGCTTCTCTGAGCTCCTTGATGCGTGCCGGCCGGCCTCGGGAGCCGGATCCCCTCCCGCATCGTGGGCTCCGTGTTCCACCGGGGCCCCGGTGTTTGGGCTGCCTCCCGCTCGGCTTCGGCAAGCCGGGGTGGTGGTTCGTGACGTAGAACCACCTCGCCTTCCAATCCTGGTTGGAGTCGATGAGCTTGTACGAGAGGTACTGCTCGGCAGCGTCCTCCCGCATTTGGATGCCCGCTCCTCCAACTACTCGCGGGTTGCTGGCGCTCGGCTGCGGCTTCACCCAGAAAAATTTTCCGGAACAGGATCCAGTGCGGCTTGATCCCCAGGAACGCCTCACACAAATGGATGAAGACTGCGGTATGGAATATACCGTTGGGGTTGAGATTGACGTACTCAACGCCGTAGTACCCGAGAAGACTCTTGAAGAAGTCGCTTGTAGGTAGTGCGAGTCCGCGCTCTGCGAAGCGCACGAACATCGGAATTTCATCCTCGCTCTTCTCCATGGGGTACGGGTCCCCGGCGGCGGCCCTCCAACTGTCCATCTCCTTCTCACGGATGAACCCGCTGTTGAGGAGGGCCAGCAGATCCTCCGTCTTCGTCTTCGACTTTTTCCACTCGTGGCTTGGATCCCGCGGCCGGGGGAGACATCGGCGGCGCCGCCGCCCGTGGCGGCCCGCAGCGGCCTCGTCACGGCCCCTCTTCTTCCCAGCGGTCTTCAAGGACTTGGATGGTGAAGGCTTCATTTTCCAAGTACACGGCGTCTTCACGCGCATTCGCTCGGGGGCTACTCTGTAAGCTCTGGGTGGCGGCGCGCTTGGATCTACTGAGGCGGCGGCGTGCGCTGGAAGTGGATCTGGCCCAGATCTATTCGAAATGGCTACAGCAGTGATGGGTGGAAAACCCTAAGGGTTTTGTTTCTATTTATAAGCCAAAATGGCCCTCCAACGGCCGGACGGGTGAGTCCGCGCTCGGCTGACTCAGTGGCCGCGCGTGACCCTTCGTATTCTACTAGTCGACGTGCCTCACCTCGGGGGCTCGGTTACCTCTATTCGACTACCTGGGAAGCGACAAGACTCAGGAGCATCTCAGGACACATTCTTCAAGATGACCCTTCGATTCGAGAGGAAGTACTCGACTCAAGGCTCGGGGGCTCCGTGCCACATGTCCTTCGGTTTTTTCTCTCCGGATTTTTCGGGATTTTCTTGCCAAGACTTCAGATGGACCCTCAGCCAGATCCTGCGGCTCAACCTAAGGCTCAGAGGCTACTCCATATGGAGTGCGATTTTGCAATCGCACTTCCATATCAGCTTCGGCTTCAAGACAAGGCGGGCATTTTTTGAAGACCTTCGAAGGCAGCACTCGAGGACGCTTGGGACTACTCGAGAAGACTTCAAGATTGCTCAAACATCAGCTGGAGTACATTCCAGCCTCGGGATGCTTCGACTACTCTTGAGGACTTTTGACTTGTAGTACTCGGGGACGCTTGAGGACTACTCGTTAAGGCCGTCAAGACTACTTGAAGCTATCCTTCTCGACTACAAAGTACTCGGGGGCTTGTCGTATGGACCTCCCTGGGCCCACTACCTCGGTGGGTACCAGGACCGACTACTCGGTGGGCCCCTGGGACTACCCGGCTTGCGCTACACGGCACCTGATGGCGTGGAGCACAAGGACTACGGAGGAGAAGTACTCGGTTAGGAAGCTGTACATGTCCTGCGCTATATGGAAGACTTCTAGACGTACTCGACTAGTACTCTCTCCCTACTCCGACTTGTAACCCTGCCTCCAGGACTATATAAAGTGAGGTAGGGACCCTTCTCTAGCATCTCATCCAATCCACGGTGCACTATTACACCATCTTGTAATCATGCCCAATCAATCCAGAGCTATGCAGCATACAGGACATAGGGTATTACGCACCTCGCGGCCCGAACCTATCTAGATTGTGTGCCACGTGTCTCTTCCTTCGAGTTACCGATCTCGGCGAGGCCACATTCATCTACTTCGGGTACTCCCCTTAGTAGGTTGCCGGTCTAAAACACCGACAGCTTGGCACTTTGCTTGATAACCGTGATGACATGCTTAGAGAGGCCAAGAAAATGAGAAAAGAGCTTAGGGCTTCACTCGAGGATGCTAGGACTAGAGTGGCTGAGCTAGAAACACAGGTGCTTGATAGCAAGCTTGAGATTGATTCCCTTAAGGCTAGCCCTGTTGTTTCGGATGAGGTTGATTGTGCTGATTGCTCCATCTTTCTTGCTGATCTTGCTTTGTTTAAGGAGAAGCATGCCTCCAAGTGTGAGGAACTAGATGTGCTTAGGGTTGAAGTGGCTGAGCTTAAGTCTAGACCTGCTTTGCTAGGTGCTTGCACTTCTTGCCATGTTTTCCATGCGAAGATTGATGAGATGCATGCTTACACTAGTTCTCTTGAGGCTAAGCTGAAAGAACCCATGCCTACATCATGCTCTACCTGTGAAATGCATGCTTAGAAAAATTTGGAACTTGCACATTATGTTGATCGTTCGCAGGATGAGAATGATGAGCTGAGAAAGTTGATGGGTTGGTTGTCTGGTCATGAGCCTCAGTTGAGGATGATGATCGAGGCGTTTAAGAGGCAGGATGGTGAGGGACTTGGGGCAAAGAAGGTTGGTGAGGGAAGTGGAGAGAATATCCCAGAGCCACAAAAAACCCACCACAAAAATGATTTCCCCCCAAAACCTAACCATCTTAGGAACCGACAAGACACAACCCCAGCTCCACCCGTGTTTCCTACACCCACAAATGATCTACAAAAGCCTATCAAGTTTGTGAGCACTTCGGGGAAAGTGTTCTTTGGCAAAGAGAGTGAGAAGGCTAGTGAGGGGAAACCGGTGGAGAAGTTGAGTGGAGAGAAACCAAGTGAGCAACCACAGCCCAAGCCTAAGCCTAAGCTTGTGAGGTTCCATTGTGTGAGGACAGTTCGGGTTTGGGGAGAGTGGAAGGCTGTTGGAGGCGCTGCTGACCAGGCTACACCGGTCAGACTGGTGTGGGGCACTGGTCAGACCAGTGCAGGCCTGGACAGGCAGCAGTTTGGGTTTCGTGCTCGTACAGGTACAAGGGTTGTTTCTGGAGGTCGTGGTTCTGGTGGTTGGGCTGGAGAGTTTGCAGGTGGTCAGGTTGTTAGGCATTCTCCCCCTCGAGTTCACTACGGGGATGGGAGGAGTCGTAGCTTTGAGAAGAAGAGGAGGGACGTTCCACGGTCTTTCTTTCGTGGTTTTGGTCCTCCTCCATGCAGAGAGGGGTGGTTCCCTCAGGGTGGCTACCGTGGTGGTGTTTGTGGAGGTAGCTTTGGTAGGAGAGATGCTTTGGTTGGTGCTAACCCCACTTTCGAGCAAATGGCTCGGCACTGGTTTTACTCTTTTGGTACTAACCCCAGTGTTGAGTCGTTTGTTCGCTCATGTGCTTGTTTTTGAATTGTAGGTGGGAGACTTGAAGAACATGTGGTTGATTGACTCCGGTTTCTCGAGGCATATGACCAGAGACAGGGGGTGGTTCTCAAGTCTCGTCCCGGTGGTGACAAGGAGGTACATCACTTTTGGGGACAATGGGCGTGGGCATGTGCTTTCAGAAGGTGAGATCAGAGTGAGTGACAAGATCACTCTCAGACGTGTTGCCCTTGTTCAATTGCTGGGGTACAATTTGCTTTGTGTCCCAGTTGTTCGATGAGGGTTTTGAGGTGCTGTTTCAGCCAGGTGGTTCTCGGATTTTGGACTCTCGAGGGGACCTTGTCTGTATGGTCGTTCACGAGGGTCAGGTGTTTCGTGCTGATTTTTCTCAGTCTTCGGGTGTGGAGCGTTGTGTCTTGGCTGGTTCTTCAAGTGAGTTGTGGAAGTCGCATAGGAAGTTGGGTCACTTGAGCTTTGACCTTTTGTCGCGCTTGAGTAAACTCAATTTGGTCCGTGGATTGCCACGGTTGAGGCTTGAGAAAGAGTTGGTTTGTGCGCCTTGTAGGCATGCCAAGATGGTAGCCTCTTCTCACCCGCCTCTCACCGATGTGATGACTGAGCATCCATGCGAGCTGCTCCATATGGACCTTGTTGGCCCAGCTCGTGTGCGATCTGCGGGTGGGAAGTGGTATGTCCTTGTTGTGGTGGACGACTATTCTCGGTATGCGTGGGTGTTCTTTCTCGAGGATAAGGGGGAGACGTTTGGTTTTGTTCGAGATCTAGTCTTGAGGTTGAGGAACGAGAGGCACGGAGATGCCATACGAGCTATCCGCAGTGATAATGGCTCAGAATTCAGAAACTCTCGTTTCGAGACCTTTTGCCATGACTTGGGTCTTGAGCACTAGTTTTCGAGTCCGTATACGCCTCCCTAGAATGGTGTTGTGGAAAGGAAGAACAGGACCTTGTGCGAGATGGCTCGGACGATGATTGATGAGCATAGGACTCCGAGGAGGTATTGGTCTGAGGCGATGAACACCGCGTGCTATGTGTCAAACAGAATCTACCTTAGAGTGCACAAGAAAAAAACATGCTATGAGCTGATGCATGGTCGCACACCCAAGGTGAGTCACTTCCATGTCTTTGGTTGCAAGTGTTTCATTCTGAAGAAAGGCAGGAAGTTGGATAAGTTTGAGGCTAGGTCTTTCGATGGTATTTTGTTTGGTTATGCATCTCATTCTAGAGCATATCGTGTGCTCAATATTGAAACTAACCAAATCATGGAGACTTGCGAGGTAACCTTCGACGAGACAGAGGCACGTAGTCAGCTTGTCTTTTGAGTGTGCAGGTGATGATGATCTTGGCGAGGAGATCTTTCAGGAGGAGGAGCACAAACATGGAGATGATGAAGATGGTGGTGTGGTGTCCCCCGGCTGAATATGCACCCACTACTTCGACTACGGTGATGGACGGACCCTCTCCTACACCTACGACGACAAATCAAGAACGAGGAGAAGCTGATGTTGAGGGGGAGGTAGCATTGAGGCGAGAACCTCCCCGGCGAGTACAAGTGGATCACCCAACTTCGAGGATCATCAGCGACATGAATGAACGCACTACACGGTCGAGGGTTCGGAGCAATTCTCATTTTTCTCATGCTGCATTTGTTGCTACTTTTGAGCCCAAAGACATTGGACACGCCCTATCTGATCAAAATTGGGTTAATTCGATGCATGAGGAGTTGGAGAACATTGAGAGGAATCAGGTTTGGGAGTTGGTTGACCCTCCCCCAGGGTGTAAGCCGATTGGTACAAAGTGGGTGTGGAAGAACAGAGGGAGAGAAAGGTGAGGTTGTGAGAAACAAGTCGAGGCTTGTTGCTCAGGGGTTCAGTCAGAAGGAGGGGATCGACTACGAGGAGACTTTTGCTCCCGTAGCCCGTTTGGAGGAAATAAGGATCCTTCTAGCCTTTTCCATGGCTAAAGGGTTCAAGTTGCACCAAATGGATGTGAAGAGTGCTTTCCTGAATGGTGTGTTGGAGGAAGAAGTGTATGTGAGGCAACCTCAGGGGTTTGAGAGTGAGAAGTACCCCCACCGGGTGTACAAGTTGAGGAAGGCGCTGTATGGGTTGAAGCAGGCGCCTAGAGCTTGGTATGGCAGGTTGAGGGGGTTCTTGTGTGAGAGAGGTTTTGAGATGGGAATGGTCCATCAGACCTTGTTTTTGCTGAGGCAGGGCAGAGATATCCTGATTGTGCAGGTGTACATGGATGATATTGTCTTTGGTGGCTCGTCTAACTCTCTTGTTGCAATGTTTGCAGATCATATGAGCAGGGAATTTGAGATGAGCATGATGGGCGAGTTGCAGTTCTTCCTTGGGCTACAAATCAAACAATCAAAGGAAGGAACATTTGTGCACCAGGCTAAGTACACCAAGGACATTGTGCGGAAGTTCAAGATGGAGGACTCCAAGGCTATGACGACGCCGATGAGTACGACTACGGCTCTTGATGCAGACGAGGAAGGTGAACACTTGGACCAGAAGGAGTACCAAAGCATGATCGGGTCACTCCTCTACTTGACGGCGACGAGGCCAAACATCCAGTTTTTGTTGTGTCTGTGCGCTCATTTTCAAGCGTCTCCGAGGACTTCGCATCGGCAAGCGGTGAAGCGAATTTTCAGGTACTTGCATCACACTCCCGACTTCGGCCTTTGGTACTCCGCATCCTCTTCTTTGGCGCTTCATGGTTTTTCAGACGCGGATTTTTCCGGGTGTCGGTTGGATAGGAAGTCCACCTCTGGGACTTCCCAGTTTTTGGGTTCTTCTTTGGTGTCTTGGTCTTCCCGCAAACAGTCGAGTGTTGCTCAATCCACTACCGAGGCTGAGTACATTGTCGCTGCTAGTTGTTGCTCTCAGCTCCTTTGGATTTCATACACCATGAGTGACTTTGGTGAGGAGTATACCCATGTCCCACTTCAATGTGATAGCACCAGTGCCATAAGCGTTGCAAAGAACCCAGTGCTCCATTCCAAAATCAAGCACACAGAAGTGAGGTATCAATTTCTGAGAGACAACATAGAGAAAGGAAAGATAGCTTTGATCCATGTACCCACACATGACCAACTAGCCAATATTTTCACCAAACCCCTAGATCAAGCAACCTTCACTCGTTTGCGGGGGGAACTCGGTGTGTGTTTGATTTCTTGAGTTGGGTGTGTGGGAGCTCCTTTGTAGCATATGTATAGCTTTCCTTTGTGCATTTCATGCATTTGGCATGGCATATGTAACATGATGTATAGGCATCCTTGTATCTTAGATTGCATGCATTTTGTATCATATGCATTGGATAGGAAAAGCTTTTCTCATATACATAGTTCACCATGGAATGCTATTTATGTCTTTGTGAGCTTATTTGGTATGCTATGGCTAGTTTGGCTTAGCTCTTGATGATCATGCTGAATAATCTATGGTTGATGGCTATGTTTTTTGAAAAATGTCACATGTATGCTCTCTCATGTGTAAATGCCTTTACATGATCTTGACATGTTTCAGTGTCTTTGCTATGCTTAATTTGTGGTTGGATAGCTAGTTTATTGATCATATGGGGCCAAAGGCTCATTTGCCATCATGAATGTTTAGCCCTCTTCTTCATCTTGTGGAGGGGCATAAGTTCCTTTTTGTCACAAAGACATTTCATGTACCAATTATGAATCTGAAAATGAAATGTAAAATGCTTGGAAATGTGCTCCCATGTCATATGTGCTGAATTTAATTTGCTTTGGGTGCTAAACTGTTGCATGATGCCTACCAATGAGAAGTCTCATACATAGAAGTAGACACATGGCTCGGTGGCTTTGACATGACATGAGGTGCTTGTGGGTGTTTGTGATGGTCTTATGATTAGAATGGTTGTCCTAGCATGAAGTTTGTGTGGCTTTGCTATTTTGGTATGCTTTGTTCATGTTTAGGACTTTGCTCATGAGAGGCAAGATCGCAAAATTGCCCAAATCCATCTTAGCTTCGTCCAATGGTTGTGGAACTTGGTGATCATGTAGTTGAGATCGATACGAAGCTGTAGAGTATCTAACTTGCTCATTTGGACATGTGTAGCATCCTATGTTGAATTTTGTCTATTTGAGAAGCTCTAGGTTGAAAATTTTGCATTTTTGGCTTGATTCATGCATTGCCAACAAGGGGGAGAAGTTTGAGTTTGAAATGGCTTGTTGGATGCATTTAGAAGGTTTTCAGGTGGTTTCGAGCCATTTCTGGGCTCTGGTGTGCACCGGTCTGACCGGTCGAGGTCACCGGTCTGACCGGTGTGAGTGCTGATCCTATGCACATCTTAGGCACCGGTCTGACCGGTGTGAGCTGAAGTTGTTGCAGCTGCCCTGTTTTTAGCTCGTTTGCATGCTTTCGTTCAGAGGGAGCTTGCATGTGTGCAGGGGGAGCTCTTTGTGGTGTTTGAGCTTTGGTTTGGTGATTTGCGCTCTTTGCTTGAGCTTTGTTTTTGTCTCGGATGTGTCGAGCTGTTGCCCTTGCCTAAGGGGTCCGAGACTTGTCTTCTTCAAGTGATCTTGCTCTTTGCCTTTTGTTTGGCTTTCGATCGCTTGTTGGAGTTTCTTTTTGTTCATTTGTTTTCTTTTTCTTTTCTCTCTTGTTACTTTCGTGTGTGTGTTATCAATGCACTCATCAAGGGGGAGATGGAGGACCATGTGTGGTTCGAGGACCGGTGGATGGTCTCTTCCTTGTGTGATGAGTGATTGACAACGTTGTGTGGACTGATTCTTGGATAAGTATTGCAGGTGCAGGTTGCAGCTTGACTCGTGTTGGTGCAGGTGAAGAACAAGCGCGAAAGGTCATCGCGGTGAGGCCTCCAGGTGTGGAGAAGACAAGTAGGCTTCGTTCGAGGGACCCGGTGGCCAGCGGGGTCAAGTGCGGGCCGCATGGTGGCATGAACAGCAAGATGAAGTCGTGGACGGTTTCTTGGTTGAGCCTCAAAACCAAGGTTGAGCCGGGACTACGTGGGAGCCGAGTCATGAGTGGAGATTGGCGGAGGCTACACCGAGTTCGCGGGGTTTCCGGTGGTTCACTAGAAAACCACTCGGTTCCTTGGTTGATCCATAAAGCCAAGACCGGAGAACCGAAAATGGTGCTGCAGCAGTGCTAGACCGGTCTGACCGGTGGGTCTGACCGGTGAGGAGCACCGGTCTGACTGGTGTGCGACGACGCAGCCTGGAATCTTCGAAGCGGAGGACAAGGGTCGGGATCACAAGGCTTGCGTCGAGGCTAAGCAGGTTGCAGTCGCCGGGCATCCGTCCGATGGAGAAAGCTTCAAGTCTTCCAAAACCGCCCTTGAGGGGCTTGTATCCGTAGTTGTTAGAGAAGGGTATTTTATACTTTCGGTTGCCTCAATATAACCCAAGAGATGAGAGGATGGCAACCAAGCCTACGAACCCTAGTTGATTTGCTTTCCTATTTTCCCTTCCTATTTTCTTAGGATTTCCATAGGACTAGCTTGAGAGCTTCATGGTGAGATCTTGTGAGAGGGTTGGATGATCGGGCGGCAAGCTAGACCTTGTAAGAACCTTTGTTGCATGTATAGATGATTCGGCGTGGTTCGTCAAGGTTTGGATGTGTTGTTCCCGGTTGTTCTTGGTGTTGATTTTTCGGAGCCCTCTCTTGGTGATTTCTTTGGGTTGTTTTCGGGACCTTTCTCTTGGGGATTTAATGGGGAAAATTTGTGGGAACCCTTCGTGGTTCTTTGGGTTGTGATACCCCTTCCAAATCCGTGAGTAAATGGGTTCGATTTTGGGGTTTTCCGAGTTCTAGGGTTAGAAGTGTTTTTGGCGGGATTTCTTCGATTCCTCCTTTTTGGACAAGTTTTGGTGGGATTAAACTTGGCTATGGACTCCTCATGAGGTGTTCCTAATATCCCCAAAGTCTTGTTCAAGTCCGTGGAGCGATCGGGAGATCGAGGTTTGGATTTGGGGGAGTTGACCCGCGGGTGCTGTTCATCCCGAGCTGCCCAGGCCACACCGGTCTGACTGGTGCTCTTGACCGGTCTGGCCAGTGCAACTCTCGGTGAGTTTTTGCTCGGGTGAACATCTGGGTGTGTTCGCAGTTGTCCTGTGTTGAGGCTGCTTCGAGTTTGGGTCAGTTTGTAGGTCGGTTGGCCTGTTTGGTGCTTTGGGGGCTTTCAGGCTGTGACCGGTCTGACCGGTGCATCTCACCGGTCTGACTGGTGTAGAGCCTGTCGTATGGACCTCCCTGGGCCCACTACCTCGGTGGGTACCAGGACCGACTACTCGGTGGGCCCCTGGGACTACCCGGCTTGCGCTACACGGCACCTGAAGGCGTGGAGCGCAAGGACTACACAGGAGTAGTACTCTATAGAGGTCTCCTAGACATACTCGACTAGTACTCCTTCCCTACTCCGACTTGTAACCCTGCCTCCCGGACTATATAAGGCAAGGCAGGGACCGATCTCAGGATCATCTCATCTCATACAATCCCCTACAACTCACAGCGCACTATTGCACCATCTTGTAATCGTGCCCTATCAATCCAGAGCTACGCAGCATACAGGACGTAGGGTATTACGCACCTCGCGGCCCGAACCTGTCTAAATTGTGTGCCACGTGTCTCTTCCTTCGAGTTACCGATCTCGGCGAGTCACAATCATCTACTTCGGGTACTCCCCGTAGTAGGTTGCCGGTCTAAAACACCGACAGCTGGCGCGCCAGGTAGGGGCTCTCGCTCGAGATCACATGGCGAACTCGACGGCTTCCGTCCACATCAAGCCAACTGTCGCCTTCAATCGCGGCGACACCTTCGTCTTCGGCGCCTGGGTCTGCACTGCTGACGGCGCGGGCTCCTTCCAGCGCCGCCTGACCATGCAACCCAACCCGAGGACGGGCCTCGTGACGCTTCCTGAAGTCGTCACAGGCGAACTCGCCAGCAAGTTCGGCGAAATCTCGCTCTTCAACCACCACGCTGACTTCGAGCTCGAGTCCGTCTCCAACTCGAACCCGACGTCGCCATGGGCCATCGCTCGCGAGCCGGGCTGCTCAGCCATCGCAGACGGCCCCTTCACCACGTCAGCGCTCCGCGCGTGGCCCCCGCGTCCTCAGCCGGGCCCGCACGGGGGCTCCTACTCCACGACGGGCCGGCAAGGAGCCCATAACCGAGTACAACTCGGACTCCGACGCCGTCCCCGACCGCGCCTCGGACTCCAGCCCTCTCTGCGAGTTCTACTCGAACCCGGACTACGAGTTCGACTTCGGGTCGGACCCTGAGGAGCCCGAGTCCGAGGATGACTCCTCTGAGCTTCCCTTGTCACGGCCAGCTTCTGGGCTGGTTATAAAATTGACACCGACCGGCAGATACGTCTACTGGCCGGACCGCAAGCCCGCTGACCTGGCAAAGGGAGACTCACGCTACGTCGCCTACATCGACTCACTACCGTTCCAGGAGGGAACACCACTGGCCCAGGCTGACTCCAACACACCCACTGAGGTGGCACCTTCTGAGTCCAGCCTTGGCACCCCTGATCGCCAAGTCTTCATGGCTGCCGGCGACACCCCGAAACCTCGTGCACGGCCGCGGACAAGTACACGGAGGACATCTCTGCAGACGAGCTGTCTGCTGATGCGCCTGCGGGCGAGACCGACGCCAACGGGGACGCTCGACGCGAACGTAACGAGAAGCGCAGCCGAACGACGCCGGCGGCTCAGAGACAACCTTCCCATCCGCAACCTTGCGGAAGCTCTCGAGGCGGTCGAGAGTAGAGTCCACACCACTCCTGAGCAATGCCTCATGTCGATCACAACGATCGCATGCCAGGCTCAGGGCATACGCGCTGGAGAGGTCATCGCCAAGCTCGCTGAAGAAGCTTACTTCATGCGAGTCGACAACAGAGTCAGCCAACCTCCCCCAGCTAAGCCGCGCGACAACGAAGCTACTAGTCGCAGCGGCAACGCTGGCCCCAACCGTACTCGAGGTGACATACCAGCTGACCCAAACCGTCGCCGCTCCCACGCCGGCGGACCTTCTCAGGACCAAGGCAACCGAGAGGTTGTCCCCCACCGCGCTCCGGCCGGTGGTGGCGGCAACGACCCTGACGGTGGCGGCAGCGACGGTGGCAGCTCCAACCACGGGGCCAACAGGAGAGCTGGAGGCGGCGGCAGTCGCGGCGGCCGAGGCCACGCGAACAGCCACGCTTCCGGCGCCTCGCACGGCGGGTACGATGCCCGCCAGAAGATCGAGGAGCTGCGGCGGAAGAAGTCGACCACTGCAGCTGAGGGCGACGGCTTCCCCGCCTTCTCACCCCGGCTTCGCAACCTGCTCCTCCCCGACAAGTTCAAGCCTTTGGGGATCACCAAGTACGACGAGAAGCAGGATCCTATCCAGTGGCTCCGATGCTATGCTCTCTCCATCGAGAACGCTGGCGGCAACAGCGACACCAAATGCCTCTACTTCCCCTTCGTCCGGACCAGCCCGCTCACATGGCTCGAGTCGCTGGACAAGCACTCGATCGACCAGTGGGACCAGCTGAAGGAACAATTCACAAGCAACTTCGCGGGCGCCATGGGCCGTTCGGGTACTCGCATGGACCTCGCCATGATCAAGCAGGAACAAGGCGAGACCCTCCGCAAGTACATGCGCCGCTTCTTCGACAAGCGCGCTACCGTCGTCGACGTCACCGACAAGGAGGTCATCGACCTCTTCCAGGACGGCCTCTACCATCGCCGCACCTTCGAGGACTTCGGTCGTCGCCGCCCCAGGTCCATTCCCCACCTCAAGGACATGATCACGTCCTGGGCGGATGAAGAGGACAAGGCCAACGCCAAGTACGACGCCATCCGCGGCAAGTCCAAGCAGAGCTAGGGCGGCGGCAGCGGCAGCAATGCAAACCAAGGCGGCCGCAACAACAACAACAACAACTACTACTACTACTCGGGTCCCAACCGCAAGCGCAAGCGTACAACACCGTCGCGGCTATCCGGCGCCCTCGCGAAAGGGAACTCGAAGAAGAACTACGGCGGGTTCAAGGACCTGCTGAAGGAGAAGTGCCCGTGGCATCCGAACGGCAACCACACTACCGAGCGGTGCTACCGGCCTTAGGCACGCACTCAAGGACACGCCGGAGCCACCGCACCCTCACGACCAAAAGGGCAAGAAGAAGGACGGCGACAACAACGACTTCCAAGAACCCGAGAAGACCGTCAACGTCCTCTTCGGCGGACTGCCCAGCAGGCGGGAGCAGAAGGCTACCCGTCGTGAAGTGATGTCCATCGAGCCAGCGGTTATGACCCCTCTCAGGTGGTCAGAGGTACCCATCACCTTCTCCCACGCGGACCAGTGGACCAGCTTCTCCGAACCAGGACGGTTCCCTCTCGTCCTGAAACCAACGGTGGCGGGCTCCAAGCTCAACAAGGTGCTCATCGACGGTGGAAGCGGGCTCAATGTCCTCTTCACCAAAACATTGAAGAAGATGAACCTCGACATCACCCCCATGCTCGACAAGAGCAGCATGCCTTTCTACGGCATCGTCCCAGGCAACGCGGCTATCCCACTGGGCTCAGTGGTACTGCCAGTTACCTTCGGGGCGTCTCGGGATAACTACCGCACCGAGTACATCAAGTTCGAGGTCGCGGATTTCGAGACTTCCTACCACGCCATCCTCGGCAGACCGGCCATCGCCAAGTTCATGGCGGTGCCCCACTACACCTACTTGGTACTCAAGATGCCAAGTCCCGGCCGGTGTACTCTCCCTCCAGGGGGACTTGAAGATCTCTCACGACCGCGATACGAGGCCGTGGTGATCGCTTCAACAAACCAAGTACCCAACCCGATGATGGAGGTCTACGCTGCGTCGAAGAAGCTTGCCACAAGCGAACTCGACATCCCAGAGAAGTCTGACAGCGCCAACAAGCCTCAGCCACCTGAGGAGGTACTCGTCAAGTCGGTCGACCTCGGAACAGGCGACCCCAGCAAGACCACCACCATCGGGGCCGGCCTCGACCCCAAATAGGAAGATGCGCTCATCAGCTTCCTTCGGGCTAACCGCGACATCTTCGCGTGGAAGCCAGCGGACATGCCAGGAGTGCCCAGGGAGCTGATTGAGCACTGCCTCAACGTCGATCCAAAGGCCACCCCCAAGCGACAACACCTCCGACGCTTTGCCGACGACAGACGGGACGCCATCAAGAAGGAGCTAGCCAAACTACTCGCGGCCCGGCTTCATCGAGAAGTCTTCCATCCTGAGTGGCTCGCCAACCCTGTCCTCGTCCGCAAGAAGAACTCGAACGAGTGGAGGATGTGCGTCGACTACACCGACCTTAACAAGCACTGCCCCAAGGACCCCTTCGGGTTGCCGCGGATTGATCAAGTCATCGACTCCACGGCGGGCTGCGACCTACTCGCTTCCTCGATCGCTACTCCGGTACCACCAGATCGCAATCAAGGAGGAAGACCAGGAGAAGACCGCGTTCATCACCCCGTTTGGCGCGTACTGCTACACGACCATGTCATTCGGGCTGAAGAACGCCGGCGCCACCTACCAACGGGCCATCCAGGCCTGCTTCAAGCGGCAATTCAACAAGAACGTCGAGGCCTACGTGGACGATGTGGTTGTCAAAACCAGGGACTCCAGTACCCTCATCGAAGACCTTGAAGAGACCTTCGCATCGCTGCGCGAGTACCGCTGGAAGCTCAACCCGAACAAGTGCGTCTTCGGCGTACCTTCGGGCAAACTACTCGGCTTCATCATCGCCCCGCCGCGGCATTGAAGCCAACCCCGAGAAGATCTCCGCCATCACCGGCATGAAAGCTCCCACGAGCATCAAGGACGTCCGGAGGCCGACGGGGTGCATGGCGGCGCTGAACAGATTCATCTCGAGGCTAGGAGAACGGGGTCTCCCCTTCTTCAAACTACTCAAGCATCATGAGAAGTTCGTGTAGACTCCAGAGGCGGATCAAGCCCTTGCCCAGCTCAAGGACTTCTGTCAAAGCCGCCAATCCTCACGGCTCCTCACAAGGGCGAGCGCCATCGCTCTACCTAGCCGCGACTACTCACGTGGTCGATCGCCATCGTTGTCGAGCGGCGGGAAGACGGCCACGCCTACCCGGTCCGGCGCCGGCCTACTTCGTCGGCGAGGTTCTATCGTAGTCCAAGGCTCGCTACCACCCCCGTGCGAAGCTCCCGTACGCTCTACTCATCACCTCGCGGAAGCTACGACACTACTTCCGTGAGTACTCGGTCTCCGTAGTCACCGACTACCCGCTCGGCGACATCCCGAGGAACCAAGACGCCACCGAAGAATCTCCAAGTGGGCCGTCGAGCTCGGCGCCCTCACCATCGACTTCAAGCCACGCACGGCCATCAAGTCGCAAGCACTAGTCGACTTCATGGCGAGTGGCGGGAGAACCGACTACCTACTCCCACCGTGCGACCGAGCATTGGGTGATGTACTTTGACGGCTCACTCAACCTCGAGGGCGCGAGGGCGCGCTGGGGTACTCCCGATCTCTCCAACGGGCGAACAACTCAAGTACGTCCTGCGGATCTTCTCGGAAGGTCTCGAACAATGAAGCCGAGTACGAAGCCCTCCCCGCACGGGCTCCGCCTCGCGGCTTCACTGGGCATCAAGCGGCTACTAGTCTACGGCGACTCCGCAGTGGTCATCAACCAAGTCAACAAGTCCTGGGACCGCAACAAGGAGAACATGGACGCCTACTGCCTAGAAGTCCACAAGCTCGAGAACAAGTTCTATGGTCTCGAGTTCCATCACATCGTCCGCGACAACAACGTTGCAGCGGACGTCCTCTCGAAGCTTGGATCCACCCGCGCCCAAGTACCCGCGGGCGTCTTCATCCATGAGCTTCACGCGCCATCCATCCCGAGCCGGCGCCACCGACCATCGCCCCGCCCCATCCACCACCGGGCGAGGAGGTCATGATGATCGACGTGGACTGGAGGCAACCCTTCATCGACTACCTCAGCGAGCAGAAGGTCCCCTCCGACAAGAACGCGGCCGAGCAACTCGTCCGCCGCGCCAAGTCTTACGTCCTCGTCGGAGACAAGCTTTACAAGCGGGGCGCATCTTCCGGAGTACTCATGAAGTGCGTCCCTCGTGAAGAAGGCAAGGACATCTTGGAGGAGATCCACAAGGGCGTCTGCGGCAACCACGCGTCTTCGCGTACGCTGGTCAGCAAGGCCTTCCGCGAGCTTTCTGCGGCCCACGCGCCACGGGCGATGCCGAAGAACTCGTCAGAAGGTGCCAAGGATGTCAGTTCTTCGCCAAGCAGCAACGCGTCCCAGCCTACAAGCTAGTCACCATACCACCGACCTGGCCCTTCGCCCGCCGGGGGCTCGACATGATTGGGCCACCGCCAACCGCGCCGGGGAGGATTCAACGAGGTACCGGTGGCTATCGACAAGTTCACCAAGTGGATCGAGGTCAAGCCGGTCACATGCCCCAAGACCGACGAGTACTCGACTTCCCGGATGAACTCGTACACCGCTATGGGCTACCCCACCGCATCATCACAGACCTGGGGTCCAACTTCAACAACCACCAGTTCTGGGAGTACTGCGAGAACAGCGGGATCGACGTCAGATACGTCTCAGTTGCCCATCCACGGGCCAACGGACAAGTCGAGTGCGCCAATGGGATGGTGCTCGACACCCTCAAGAAGCGGCTACATGACGCTGCTAATTCTAAAGGGGGCAAGTGGATCAAGGAACTACCCAACGCACTCTGGGGGCTGCGGACTCAACCATCCAAGCCAACGGGGCAATCCCCCCTACTTCCGGTCTACGGCTCCGAAGCCATCCTCCCCCGCCGACGTCATATGGAACTCACGGCGGTAGAGCACTACGACGAAGGCGTCTCGGAAGACAGACGGGTTGATATCGACGGCCTCGAAGAAGCCCGCCGCGCCGCCCTCGTCCAATCGGCAAGGTACACGGAGGGTATCCGACGCTACCATGATCGCAACGTCAAGGAACGCTCCTTCAACGTTGGAGATCTTGTCCTACGCCGTATCCGAACACGGAAGGACTCCACAAGCTCGGCTCCCCACGGGAAGGCCCCCTTCACCGTGGCTAAGGTGACCGGGCCGGGCTCCTACCGCCTCCAAACACTTGAAGGCGAAGACGTCAATAACTCGTGGAACGTTGACCAACTCTGTCGATTCTACGCCTAGTCTACACGACTACTCCGGGGTTCAAGTCTACACGACTACAACAACACCCCTCGCCGCAAGCGACCCTTCCGGGTCCTGGCTCCAAGTCTCCGGACTACTCTCCTCCTGGTCCAGCCCGCGCGGCTACCTACGGACCCTGGGCTGCGACGAGCGTCAAGGACTCTAGCAGCGGTCTACCAAGAGACCACACTCCAAGATCCAGCCCCGCGCGGCTACCTACGGATCTGCGATCCAGCCTCCACGGCTACCTACGGATCACCGGCTACGAGCGGCTACCCGCTCCGCGGCGCCACTTAGGCGCGTAAGCGGCCTCCGGGTCCAGGCGACTACTTGTAACTACGGCCCTGGCCACCCAGGTGTACTCCTTCAGTAATAAAGTTTGATCGTTCATCAACTTCCTTACTGTCTACTCCCTGCAACGGGACTACTAAAGCCGAGTACTACTACTCGCACCTACTCCACGATGGGCGCTCCACGAGTACTCATTGCTGGAAAAATTCATTTCATTTATACATGAATAGTTCATTACAACTGTTTCCTGTACAACTCTGGCTACTAAGCTACCTATGGAGGGCTACTGGAGGTTCAGCTTTTCGGCTACCTGCTCCGCAATAGGAGCCATCTCGCTCCAGCCGGCTACGTGTACCGCTCATCCGAGCGTTGGCGGCTACCCCGCCGGCGACCACCTCCACCGGAGCCTTCGGGAAGTACGACTTCATGAAGGCCGCACTTGCTTCGGGATCGACTTGGCCATGTGCTTGACGTAGGCGGCCGGTCGGCTTGGCGCTTCACGAAGTCGATCCGCCAGAGGGGCGATCTTGGGGCCGCCCGGGTGCGGCACCAGGAGCCTCGCGATCGGGAGAGCAGCCTCTTCAAGGTCCTTCAGCTGGGCCCGGAGCGCCTCGCAATCTTCGTTCAACTTCTGCAAAGATTTGTAGCAGTTGACGAGATCTCTGTCAGAGGCAATCCGCAGCTCCATATGCTTCTCGCACTCGAAGGCGAGCTCCTTGTAGTCGAGCTCAAGTACCTGGCGGGCTTCCTGCTCCCGGTAGAAGAGGTTCTTCATGCTGACCTCCGAGGCTTTCCGTCGCTCCACCTGGCCTTCGAGTTCTGCAACACAACACAACAACGGGTCAGAGGCTTGAAGACTTCCAACAAGTACCCGACAAGTCAAAGGACATACCTTTGTTCTTGTTGCGGAGGCCTTTGTTCTTCCACACCAAGTCGTCGCCCTTCGCCTGCAGTTCCATCACATCGTTGTGGTACTTGGCGAAGGCGGCGTCGAGCTTCGACTGCATCGCGGCCGCGTGCTTCCGCGACTTCACGAGCTGGTCCTCCAGGGCCTCGGCTCGGAGCACGGTGTCGCCGTAACCTTGCAGCAGGTTCGACTTCTCGCGGGATCGCTCCGCGACGTCCTGCACGACACAAGCTCAAATCAAGAAGAGTACTCAACGCAAAGGATTGACTACTCGCGAGGCTACGACTACGTACCTTCATCCACTGTTCGGCACGCCGGATCGCCTCCAGGTGCTGGGCCACCGTTGCCGGCTCGACGAGATCGTCGGCCAGCAGTTCAATTCCGCCACGGCTACTCGACGTAGCCTCCGTCATCGGCGCCGAGCGGATAGGCTCCGCGTCTTGGATCTCGGGGGATCGGATTGCCACCTCCAGGGCAACCCCTGGCGACGTGGTAGCCGCCTCTCCCTCGGCGGACTTCTCGACGACTTCCCCCACGGGCTCGGGGGCTCCTTCCGCGGCCTCCGGGGCCTCTGGTGTCAACTCCTGCATGGGCACGCCTGCAGGGATGTCACCTCCTTCAGCGCCTGTCAACAAGGAACACGCGCATCAGTGCCTACGACTACTCGTCCTGGAGTTCTACAGCTTCAAGAAGGGTACTCACCTTCGACTATGGCCGCCCTGCGGCGGCGGCGCTTCGGCCGGCCCGGGGGCTCGGTCGCGGCTTGGGCCTCGGGAGCAGGCTCCTCGACGGGCGGCACGGCCTCTCCTGCCTCCGCTGTCGCGGGCTCTTCCCCGTCCCAGCTCAGATCTGTGGATTTTCTGCACAAGTATTCACAGAAGATCGTTAAGCAATCATCGACTACTGCAACGAGTACTACTCATGAAGGCGTGGTACTTACAAGTTTGACCGGACAATAGTCACGGCCGGAGCACCGAGGATGCTGGCGATGTCAACCAGTCCACCCTCGGCGGGCGTCTCCTCCTCCGCCTCTTCGGCTACTGCCTCCTCCACGGTGGCGGCGGCGCGCGCAGGCGTCTCCGCGTCCCCTCGCGGCTTCCATCTCTCCAACGGCGGCGGTCGCGGGTACTCGCTCTCCTCGGAGCGAGGGGCGGGCGCTCCGACGCGCGCCGAGAGATCTTCGACGGGTGGGGGGCTGGACTTCGGCTTCCAGCCGGTTCCCCCACCGAGTCCCACACGCCTTCGTCGCCCTCTTCGACGGGCTCCGTTGGCGGCACCTCCTGCACACAAAGGACGACTACTCGTCAGCACTGTACTCGACTACTGGGTACTCGACTACTCTGTTCAAGATAACTTACCTCCGGAGGCGTGGTCTCTGAGACCTTCATCTTCTTCGCCACCCGCTTCTTGGTGGGGTTGCGCGACTTCCGCGGCGGCGCAGCTAGGCTAGCCTCCAGGCTAGCCGGAGGGTCTTGTACAAGTGGCACATGAGGCAAGCCTGGACGGCTAAACCTCGACCGCAGCTGGAAGCGGTCCTGCAGCGTCTCTTCGTCTTCTTCGTCATCGGAGGTATCCTCCACGATGACGGGGTCGTCGCCTTCACCGACTTCACAGCGCTCCTTCACCTTCCCCTCCGCCGGGATCTCGATCCCGCTCGGTGGCGGCTGCGGCTCGGAGACAAACCGCTTCACATCATCCTGCGCAAAGACACAAGGCGTCAGCAACTCTGCTACAAGTGCTCACTACTCGACGAGGGGGTACAGCTACTCACCTCGTTGGGCGGGCGCGCGACGGAGTACTCCTCGACAGGGCACGCCGTGTATTCCGGCATGTCCTTGAAGATGCGCGACAACCTCTCGATGATGTCGTTGTCGTCCAACTCGCCCCCCGGCATCCGCGACGTGTCGTCGTCGCCGGTGTACTCGAAGCCCAGCGTATCCCTCGCCATCAGCGGCTGGATCCGGCGCTTCATGAAACTGAAGGCCACATGCTTGGCCCTCAGTCCAGCTTCTCTGAGCACTCGGATGCGTGCTAGCAGCTCAGGGAGCTGGATCCCCTCTTGCATGGTGGGCTCGTGTTCCACCACTCCCGATGCCCGGGCCGCCGTCCGCTCGGCTTCGGGAGCCGGTGTGGTGGTTGGTGATGTAGAACCACCGCGTCTTCCGGTCCGTGTTGGAGTCCACGAGCTTGTGCGCCGAGTGCGGTCCGCGGCGTCCTCCCTCGACCGGATCCCGGCTCCCCCCGACTACTACGGGGTTGGAGGCACCGGGGCCGCGGCTTGACGCGGAAGAACTTCCGGAAGAGCACCCAGTGCGGCTTGATCCCGAGGAAGGCCTCGCAGAAGTGGACGAAGACCGACGTGTGGAAGATGCCGTTGGGGTTCAGGTTGAGGTACTCGATGCCGTAGTACCCGAGCAGCCCCTTGAAGAAGTCGCTTGCTGGCAGCGCAAGCCCGCGCTCCACGAAGCGCGAGAACATCGGGATCTCGTCCTCCGCCTTCTCCATCGGATAAGGATCTCCTGCGGCGGATCTCCACATGTCGACTTCTTTTTCCCTGATGAACCCACTGTTCAGCAGGGTCAGCAGGTCCTCCGTCTTGACCTTCGACTTTTTCCACTTGCGGCATGGATCAGCGCGCGGTGGAGACAGCGGCGGCGCCGCACTGGTGGCGGCCGCGGCGGCCTCTGTACGGCTCCTCTTCTTTCCGCCGGCCTTCGATGTCTTCGACGGCGACGGCTTCATTCTCCAAGTGCAAGGAGTCTTCACTCGCATCCGCTCGGGGGCTACCCTAAACCCTTCGGGTGGCGATGCGCTTGGATCTACTACGGCGGCAGCAGGCACTGGAGTGGATCTACTTCAAGATTCAAGTGGAATCGCTGCGACTCACTTGGGTGAAAAACCCTAAGGGTTTTGTCTCTTATTTATAAGCCAAATCGCCTCCGCAACGGGCGGCCAGATAAGTCCACGCGCGGCTGACTCAGCGTCTGCGCGTGACTCCTCGTATTCTACTAGTCGACGCGCCTCACCTCGGGGGCTTGGCTACTTCTACTCGACTACCTGGGACGCGGCTAGTCTCAAGAGCATCTCAGGACACATTCTCCAAGAAGACCCTTCAATTCGAGAGGAAGTACTCGACTCAAGGCTCGGGGCCTCCGTGCCACGTGTCCTTCGGTTTTTTCTCTCCGGATTTTTCGGGATTTTCTTGCCGGGACTTCGGATGGATCCTCAGCCAGAGCCCGCGGCTCGAGGCTCGGGGGCTACTCCATGTGGATTGCGGTTCTGCAAATCGCATCTCCACGACGGCTTCGGCTTCAAGACAAGACAGGCATTTCTTGAAGACCTTCGAAGGCGCATTTCAAGGACGCTTGGGACTACTCGAGAAGACTTCAAGATTGCTCAAACATCGACCGGAGTACATTCCAGCCTCGGGATGCTTCGACTACTCTTGAGGGCTTTTGACTTGTAGTACTCAGGGACGCTTGAGGACTACTCGTTAAGGCCGTCAAGACTACTGGAAGCTATCCTTCTCGACTACAAAGTACTCGGGGGCTTGTCGTATGGACCTCCCTGGGCCCACTACCTCGGTGGGTACCAGGACCGACTACTCGGTGGGCCCCTGGTACTACCCGGCTTGCGCTACACGGCACCTGAAGGCGTGGAGCGCAAGGACTACACAGGAGTAGTACTCGGTTAGGACTCTGTACACGTTCCGCACTGTATAGAGGTCTCCTAGACGTACTCGACTAGTACTCCTTCCCTACTCCGACTTGTAACCCCGCCTCCCGACTATATAAGGCGAGGCGGGGACCGATCTCGGGATCATCTCATCTCATACAATCCCCTACAACTCACGGCGCACTATTGCACCATCTTGTAATCGTGCCCTATCAATCCGAGCTACGCGGCATACGGGACGTAGGGTATTACGCACCTCGCGGCCCGAACCTGTCTAAATTGTGTGCCACGTGTCTCTTCCTTCGAGTTACCGATCTCGGCGAGTCACAATCATCTACTTCGGGTACTCCCCGTAGTAGGTTGCCGGTCTAAAACACCGACAGAGCCACTTAGTGGAAGTTGCTCAGTTTCACCAGCAGGGACCGGTCTGACCGGTGGTGCTCATCAGTCTGACCGGTGTTGGTCAGTGGACTCGAGGTTTGGTGTTCCGCTGCGTTCTCGGGTCGGAAGGTTGTGTTTTGGTTCCTAGGTCCAGTGGCACTCTAGTGGCTACATGGGCTTGCCCAACTTGGGTAGTGAGTCGGAGACGTGTGTTGGAAGCCGTGTTCATCTTTTTGGAGTTTCCATCTCTTTCTAGAAGAATTTTTATCGGCTCCCATTCACTCCCCCCCTCTCTGGTTCGCCGTATCGGTCCTTCACATTGTCACTGTGAATCGCTCGTATGGCATCTCCGTGCCTCTCATTCTTCAACCTCAAGACAAGATCTCGAACAAAACCAAATGTCTCCCCTTTCTCCTCAAGAAAGAACACCCACGCATACCGAGAATAGTCGTCCATCACAACCAGGACGTACCACTTCCCTCCCATATATCACACACGAGCTGGGCCAACAAGGTCCATATGGAGCAGCTCGCATGCACGTTATGTCATCACATCGGTGAGGGGTGGATGGGAAGCAGCTACCATCTTAGCATGCCAACATGGAGCACAACTATTTCTCAAACCTCAGCTGTGGCAATCCTCGGACCAAGTTGAGTTTACTCAAGCGAGACAAAAGGTTGAAGCTCAAGTGACACAACTTCCTATGCCACTTCCACAACTCACTCGAAGATCCATCCAAGAAACAACACTCAACACCAGAAGACTGAGAAAAATCAGTAAGAAACACATGAGCCTCGGGAACGACCATACAGACAAGGTCCCCTCGCGAATCCAAAATCTGAGAACCACCAGGACGAAACAACACCTCAAAACCCTCATCCAATAGCTTGGACACGGAAAGAAAATTGTACCCGAGCGATTGAACAAGAGCAACATGCCTGAGAGTGATCTTGTCACTTACCTTAATCTCACCTTCTGATAGCACACGCCCTCGCCCATTGTCCCCAAAGGTGATGTCCTTCTTTGTCCCCATGGGGACGAGACTTGAGAACCACCCCATGTCTCCGGTCATATGCCTCGAGCAATCGGAGTCAATCAACCAAATGTTCTTCAAGTCTCCCACTTGAAATTCAAAAGTGAGCACATGAGTGAACAAACGACTCAACACTGGGGTTAGTACCAAAAGAGTAAAACCAGTGTCGAGCCATTTGCTCCAAAGTGGGGTTAGCACAATCCAGAACATTTCTCCTATCAAAGCTACCTCCACAAACACCGCCACGGTAACCACTATGAGGGAACCAACCCTCTCTAGCTGGAGGAGGACCAAAACAACGAAAGGAAGACCGTGGACCGTTCCTCCACTCCATCTCAAAGCTACGACTCCTCCCATCCTCGTATTGAGCACGACGGGGAGAACGCCTAGCAAACTGACCACCTGCAGACTTCCCATACCAACCACCAAAACCAAGACCACCCGAACCAAACCGAGCCTCCTCACGAGCACGGAAACCAGAACCCTGTCTACCCAGACCTGCACCGGTCTGATCGGTGTAGTGTACCGGTCTGACTGGTGTAGACCAGCCAACAACACCTCCTGCCACTTTTCAATCCCCCCAAGACGAAACCGTCCTCACAATCGCCTTGGCCCTGGGCATCTGCATACGAGGCTCGAGTACACCATTGGAAGGGTGGTACATGTCCTTGTTAGCCCACTCCTTTGCCATTCTCTCCTCATGCTTCCTCTTGAAGAAAAACTCATCCTTGTGACCATTTCTCCCACAATCATCACAATGAAACGGCACGAGCTTAGGTTTGGGCTTGGGTTGGGGCTGCAAACTTGGTTTCTCTCCACTCGGTTACTCAACCGGTTTCTCCTCACTAGGCTTCTCACTCTCTTTCCCAAAGAACAAATACTCCAAAGTGCTCTTGAACTTGATATGGTTTTGGGAGTCATTTGTGGAGTGAGGGAATATGGGTGGATCTGGATTTGTGTCGAGTTTGTTTCGTAGTGGCTTGGGTTTTAGGAGCATAAACATTTTTGTGGTAGGTTTTTGGGGGAGCTTGGATATCACTAATTTTTTCTCCTCCCTCACCACTAGACTCTCCAACCTTCTCCGACCCAAGTGCTTGCCCATCTTGGTGCTTATAGGTCTGCATCATCATCCTCAGTTGGGGTTCATGCCCCAAGAACCAAACCATCATTTTTCTCAACTCATCGTTCTCAACCTGCAAGCGATCCACATAATGTGCAAGTTCCAGATTTTACAAAGCATGTACTTCACATGTAGAGCAAGAAGTGGGAACTGGTTCTTTCAGCTTAGCCTCAAGTGAAACAGTGTAAGCATGCATCTCACCAATTTTCTTATGCGAAACAGGGCAAGAAGTGCAATCACCTAGCAAAGCAGATCTAGATTTAAGCTCAACCACTTCAACCCTAAGCACATCTAGTTCCTCATACTTGGAAGCATGCTTTTCCTTGAACATAGCAAGATCAGCTAAGAAAATAGGGCAATCAACTCATTCAACTTCATTAGAAGCAATAGGTGAACCTTTAAGCGAATCAATTTCAAGCTTAGCATCTAGGTTTTCTGTTTCTTGCTCAGCCACTCTAGTCCTAGCATCCTCAAGTGAGGCCCTAAGCTCCTTCCGCATCTTCTTAGTCTCTTTAAGCATATCATCGCGATTATCAAGCAACAAGCCAAGTCGTTCATTCTCCTGACGTAAGAAGGGAAGCTTGTCATGTACCTCATCCTCGGAGTCGGAGTCTGAGTCACTATGGTGACTCTTCTTGCTGCCAGAGCTACGCGCCATGGTGCATAAGCCATCTCTAGCAAAGCTACTCAGCCCACTCTGGTTCTTAGATGACTTCTTGCATTTGCGCCGATCACCTTCATTTGCACTACTACTCGAGCTCGAGGTGGAGTACACGGAACTGGAGTCGAAGTCGCTCGCTCCAGCCATCGCTCGGGCCTTGCCTGGGCCATCCTTCTTCCTCGATCGTCTCTCGTCCTTGTGCTTGTTCTTGTGCTTGTACTTGTGGTCTTGCCTTGATCGGTACTTGCCATCCATCTTCGACATGTTCTTGTAGCTGTCGTTGTTCTCGACCTTGTCGGGGCAGTCGGCGACGAAGTGTCCTGGTTTGCTGCACTGGAAGCATGTCCTCGTGTTCCTCCTCGTGTTCACCCGGTTCTCGTGCATCCTCTCGAACCACCTGGTTAGTAGCGCCAGCTCATCCTCTCCAAGCACGTCGAACTCCTCATCTGGCAAAGACATCAAAAAGGACCAAGATAACATCTTGGTGGATGGGTTAGCGTTAGAATTTCCTTTCGAGCAACCGATGAGGGCGAGACTATGAGAGTCAGTCGGGGCCTCAATCTTGGCTGTCATACCCTGATCCACCTCAGCCGACTTGAGCTTCAAGAACAACTGGTTCACAGTCAAAGTGACATAATTCTCAGACTCTACAATGGCCTCGAACTTTCCGCCCCAAACCGTATGATCCAGCGAGTACAAGACCTTGACGGCTCTATCATGATCATCGTGCGGGAGCACGTCCACATTGGCCCTCATGTTGTTCACCACAACCGTAAACCGCTGGAACAAGGCATCGATGGACTCACTGGGGAAATGAGTGAAGTTCTCGTACTCTATCCTGTAAGTCGCATTGTAGCGAACATGGCCCCATTTGCCATTTGTTCGAGTTGATTTTGGTGATTCATGCTAACACAAGTAATGGAACTAACCACATTGTCTAGCATGTCTTTGTAGGCATTCCTAGGTCCCATGGATGTTACCACATGTTAACATACCATGCACGAGTTAACATACCATGCCCAAGCTAACATGTCATACCACAAGTTAACATACCATGGACATGTTAGGTTACATACAGCAATTTTGAGGACTTAGTATATATTTTGAGGCTGTAAGTAATGGCATGTTAAGTATGTTAAGGATGTTAAGTTGAAGCAAAGACCCAAGTTGAAGACGCGAAGAAAAGGAAGGAAAAAGACACTATCGGATGAACCTACGGTACCATCGGTGCATAGCGTCGGAGCACTTGGTACACTGCGCAATGACTAGAGTTAACATGACACCATCGGATGAACCGACGGTCCCTTTCCCAGTTGCGTCAGATGAATTGGAGAAGAGGAGCCGGGAAGATAGCAGCGTCGGATGAACTGACGGTCCATTGGAGGGAACCGTCGGTCATCCGGTGGTCGTGTTTGAACAAGACAGAGACGCAACAAGACAAAGCCTTAAGCACCGGATGAATCGACGGGTCAGCAGCGGTTCATCCAACAGTCACGTGAAAGCTAACAGAGACAATTTTGCCACGGGGTCTTTAGCACCGGATGAACTGATGGTGCGTCGGAGCAGTTCGGTCAGAGAACCTCAACAGCTAAGTGACGTGGGAGGGGCACCGGATGAACCGACGCCTTGAAAAGGATAGTATCAGTTCATCTGACACTTACTTTTTCAGAGGTCGTTAGCCAACGGCTCTTTGGATGCATTGGGCTATTTATACCCCCTCCACTCACCCATTTGAGGTTGCTAGATTGTGTGGAAGTGCAGAGGAGTTCAAGACACCTAGAAGATCATATCCAATCCATCCAAGTGCTTAATTGCTCATCCATAGACTTGCATATGCTTAGTGTATGTGCTTAGTGCTAGGCTTAGCTTAGAGCTGAGTGAGTGCAAGGTTGTCCAACCTTGTGAGGTGATTCTTGAGTGAATCAAGGTGTACAAGGTTCGCTGGAAGGCTTGGGGCCTAAGTGGCTTACCGGCAATCGTCATCGACCCTCCGACTTGGTGTGGAGAGGCGAGGACACTTTGTGTGGGGGACGTGGAGACCCCCTTCCTTGGTCTCACAACGGAAAATCACAAATGAATCTCACAACGGAACCAGTTCACATATTTATTCGAAACTGTCACAGCTCACTCTCTTCATTCATCTGTTCTGGATCACTTTCCATTCCTTCTTCCTAAAAGAATAAGACATGTTCACAGATTAAATATTTCAAAATAACACTATTCTGGCACAATTGTAATTGAAAAATGGGCTATGATTAGTACATTTTCTTGCTGCAAGCATCCAATCTTTGATTCTTTGGTACATATCAAAGCTTGCCTACTTCACTAATCACTACTACCTGTCTACTTGCACAGATCTACTAGACTACTACTAGTGCTAGTACTAGTAATCTAGTTAGACATATACTCATACTTAGATGTGTACCTAAAATAAACCTGAGACGGTGGGATTGGTGCCTTGGTGGCTTTGGGTTCGGCGGTGCCGCTGGCAGCAACCAGCTCAAGCTCCAACACCGTGGGGTGGAGGCAGTCAGGACGTCAAGCAGAAGGCTAGGACTGAACGCTTTGTCCAACTCCACTTCGCAGCATCGATCTTGATGTGCGTCCCGCGTGGTCAGCCACGACACGTTTGAGGAGCAATGCCAACGACCCTCGAGGCGATAGGTCGATGGTGGGTAGCAGCACAGCAGGTGGCGGGCTAGGCGGCTAGCGGCGGCGCTGCGCAGCCTTGCAGGAGAAAGAGCCGAATGGAGTTTAGGGTTAGGGGAGGCTTTTATATGTCCATGATGTAGCAATGTTGGGCCAATTGGGCTGTGGACAGTGGAGATGGGCCATATCTCAGGAGAATGTAACCGGGATGAAAACGGGATGATTCTGTTTGAAAACGGGATCCAACCAATACGAACGGAAAACCCCTCAACCGTATCCCGTCCCGCTCCTGTGTTCTCCCATCCCGTGTCCCGTCCCGTTACCGGTAAAAACCGTCCCGTTTTCGTTTTCCACATAATTTGGGACAAAAATGAGAACACGGGCGGGCGGTAACGGGATTTTGTCCATCCGTTTTCATCGCTACATAGACTTCCATATGCTTAGTGTATGTGCTTAGTGCTAGGCTTAGCTTAGAGCTGAGTGAGTGCAAGGTTGTGTCAACATTGTGAGGTGATTCTTGAGTGATTCAAGCTGTACAAGGTTCGCCGGAAGCCTTGGGGCCTAAGTGGCTCACCGGCAATCGTCATCGACCCTCCGACTTGGTGTGGAGAGGTAAGGACACTTTGTGCGGGGGACGTGGAGACCCCCTTGCTTGGTGGAGAAGCTCCTTAGTGGAGGCGGCATCAAGGTGACCAAGGGAGCATGGCAAGTGCCTAAGTGGCTAGCCTTTGTGGCGAGTCAAGTGGTGCTCTTGGGAGAGACTTGGGGACCGAGAAGCAATACTCTTGTGTGAGTGCTTCAACAACATGGACTAGGGGTGGCTTAGTGCCTACCGATACCACGGGATAAATCGTGTGTCAAGATTTTGCTTCCTCTCATGCCCTTTACGTTTTCGCATTTACTCTATTGCAATCTTTGCTTGCCTTTACTTTCATAAAGTAGTATTATGCTAGGATTGGATATAGGTTGCAAACCTTGTTTTGGGATGGGAGTTTCACACTAGAACAACCCTAGTTGAACATCTAGATAGTATGTTCTAGTTTATCTTTGTGTAAAAATAGTGAAGCCATAGGTTAAGGTTTTTAGTTGCCTAATTCACCCCCTCCCCCTCTTAGGCTAATGAGCATCTGATTCCTTACAAGTGGTATCAGAGCTGGGACTCACTTCCTTCACAAGGAAACGCCAATTCGATTGGTAAATTGTGAAAACCGGCTCATTGGAAGGGTTAGGCTTCACCGCTTAGTGAGTTACTCTACATAGGTATGAAAGGGGTGGATACCTTAGGTTTGGCTCCACATTTCGATGGCACGAGCTATACTCGGTGGAAGGTTCTCATGGAGGCCTATCTCCAAGAAAAGGACCTTGATGTTTGGAGAGTCACCGATGAGGGCATGTGAAATGGTACTAAGAAGGAAAGGCAATTTGATGTGATTGCTAAGAGTATCATTTTGTCCTCACTAGATGTAGGCGTTTTCAATAGAGTTTTTAATTTTGAAAATGCTCATGAGCTATGGAAAACCTTCAAGGATCAAAATGAGGGTTCAAAAGAAGTTGCTAATGAATGCTACGGTTGTCTCCTTGAAGAATTTAATAGCTTTAAGCAACTTGCAAATGAAATTGCCGAATCAATGTACTCACACCTAAATGTGCTTGTCAATGAGATCAATGCTTTAGGTGTGAAGAACATCACGGACTTGAACATCAACCGCAAGATCCTTCAAAGTCTCCGGAAGCCCGATTATGACTTGGTGAAAACCATCATCTATTAGAAGAAGCTCGAAGAATTGAAGCCATCTCATATCTTGAGCAAGATCATGGCACATGAGCTTGAAATCATGCCCAAGTCAAAGAAGGCGCCTCAATAAAAGCCTCAAGAACCATCCTCTCCAACTACAACCCATGCTTTATGAGATTATGTTGAGTAGGATGGCTACTCACAGAAGCTCAAATGAAGATGATGGTGATGACGGTGACGATGAAGATTCCTCAAGTGATGAAGAGGTTGAATCCATGGTGGTCGAGTATGTGAAAAAGATCTTCAAGTATGTGAAGAAAGTCAACATGTACGGCTACAACGTCTACTTGAGAGAAGGGCATCATCATCAACACATCAAGTTCACCAAAATCGAGCACAAGCCCAAGAAGAAGGTGGTTAAGGAGAGGAGACCAAGGCAAGAAGCAACTATCGCCGTCCGTGAGTGGACAAGTGGTGGAGAATCAAGTTCTTCTAGTTCAAATGATGAATCAAGAAAGAACTTTTCACCACCCGCTTCATGCAAGGTCTTTCATCATCACTACACATGTGCCTTATGGCCAAAGGTATGGAAAGCAATGTAAGTGATGACAAATCCGACACCACCTCTATTGATGATCTTGTTGAGCTTGTCCATGAGCAAAAAGAAATGCTTAAGAAACAAGCTAATGAAATTAACGAACTCAATGCTCTCAATGATCTTAGTGCAACCCTTGCTACAAATTATGAACATTTGTTGTGAAAATTCAAATTGCTTAGCAAGGAGTGTGATGAGCTAAAATCTAAGCTTGAGTAATGAGACTAAAACAAGTAATTCCTTTAAGCTTGATGAATCGTCTATCCCTTGTGCTATTCCTATCTCCAAGGTAGATGCTTCAACTTCTTGCATTGATTTAATTGATGAATCTTGCTCATCATCTTGCAATGAAAATGTTGTTGTAGAAACATGTGATTGTCTCATAGGCAAGTAAAATGATGAGCTCAAGCAAGAAGTGAAATGGCTCCGAGAGAGGTTGGCAAGCTTGATGGGCAAGGGCAAGAACGATGAGGAACAAGTGGACATCTCTCAAGACATGAAGAGAAAATTCCAACCTTCTCAAGATAACTGTGATCCCATGGTGAAGAATCTTGAGAAGGGTGCAACCGTGACTTGCTACAAGTGTCATGTAGAAGGGCACAAATTTTACAAATGCCCTCAATTTGTCAAGAAGATGGACAAGGGAACAAAGAAGAAGTTGAACCCCACCATCAAGAGCTCCCTCATGTACACCAAGCCCAACCTCAAGAACAAGACCAAGAGCAACACCTACGTCATCAAGAAGAAGGCTAATGGAAAGGTAGTTGCACACAAGGTTGGGAAGATGAAGAAGGAGCGGGGTTGGAACCAACCCATTTGGGTGCCCAAGGAAGTTATCACCAACATGAAGGGGTCTCAAATGGTTTGGGTTCCAAAGGCTCCTTGAAGGCCATGAGCACGGGGACTTGGGAGGCTTGACACAAAGAACATGTGAAGATTCAAGCCAAGAAGTCAAGCTTGCAAGTTGGATATGTTTTGCCCAAGTTCCCCGATTGAGGTAATGGAAACTATAACTCATTTCATGTATCTTTGTAGCTCCATTGCCTTGTCTAGGTTTGCATTTGTTGTTATGCCTATTCTACACCCTAGGTGTAGAATGCCATTCTACACCTAACCAACCTAACCCACCATCCAACCCAACACAAATCCATCCAACCGGATCCCACCTCCCCCAACCCGACCCATTTAACACAGGCGTCCCTCGTCCTCTTCCCGTCCCCAACCAACCTTCTTTCCCCTGTGCGAGCGCGAGGCACAAGCGCGCGGAGTGAAGCGAGTGCCGAGTGTGAGCCGGCGCGGAGCGCGGCGAGTTGGAGCGGTGCGGCACACCCGGCGAGCCCAGAGCGCAGGGAGCAGCAGCGCAACAAGGACGCGCCCTCCACCCATCGCCTCCTTGCTCCGCCGGATCGTGCCCACCCTCTGCCAGCTCTGGCCTCTGGGGCGTGCCGTGGAATCCGTCCGAGAGGGGCGAGCAGCGTGAGCCCAGGCGAGGCTCACGGACATGGCGTGCCTGCGATGCAGAAGTGCAGAAGATGGGGTGCTGTGGTGGCCATGTAGCGCAGGATGCGGCCGAGCCCGATGTCGGTGGCGGCCGTGGAGAGGATGCTAGCGCTGGCAGCGAGGAAGGACCGGACGACGATGCGGCAGTGCACCGACTTGCTGTGGACCATCCAGAACGTGGGCATACTGGATCGATCCAATATTCTTCATCCTCTGTCTCTCGTTTAGCTTTTTTTCTGATTTCAGGCACTAATTTCTTTGTGCCGTTCGTATTCTAATGATTTGGGAGAGAAATTGGAATGCATGACAACAGGGTCATGTGATTGATCAGCATCCAACAGCGGCCCACGGCGGGAATCCAGCTATGGACAGGTGCGTTGGTCAGTAGCTACAGCGAGATTGCCACAGGAGCTCAGAGATGCAGGGTGCGGCAAGCTCCGGAGGCTGGCGGCTTGCTGGAGGGTAACGAGCGCGAGCTAGAGCTCAATCCCCACAAATCAGTCTACAGAGAGTCAGAGAAGCCTGGGGAAAGGTTAGCACAGCCTGCTACCGCACCAAAAATCGACATGCCTCCGTTGTCATTTGCCTGTGATTGAGCGTATTTGAAGTACCTGTGAGAATTACTCTTTCTCTCTCTCCTCTACTGGTAGCTATTGTGTGTGAACTGTGATTATAGTGGTACTCGGGAACTAAAACAAAGGCCTAAACAGAGGATTATTGAAATAAAGCATTATCGAACAAAGGGTTACTGAACAATGGACTGAAACAAAGATTATTGAGCAAAAGGATCACTTAACAAAAGGAAAGAGATATTAATGATCAAAGGAGGGATTACTAAACAAAGGAGGCCTGAACGAAAGGACCTTTGAGATACTATGAGTTTGTGTTGAACAATGAGCTCATGAATCTTGTGGGTTGGAGAACTACTGAAGGCTACTGATGAAAGGATTACTGAACAAAGGACTCAAAAAAAAGGATTACAAAACAAAGGACTGAAAAAAAAGATTACTGAGATCATGTACTCCAGAAGTTGCAATGAATATGTGTAAAGACTAAGATCATGTGGATTACATGAGGCTACAACTACACGATTACATCAAAATAAAACAAACAAATTACTGAGCTCGGTAATTGCTCAGGTTACTAAGCTACTTTTACTGTCACATGATTACATGAATGCTGAAATTACTGAAGACTCAAAACATGATGTTCAGTAATTGCTCAGATTACTAAGCTACTATTACTGTCTAATGGTTAAATTACTGAAGCCTCGAAATCACATTAGGTAGTGAATGCCAAAATTACTGAAGACTCAAAACATGATGTTCAATAATTGCTCAGATTACTGAGGTACTATTACTGTCTAATGATTAAATTACTGAAGCCTCAAAATCACATTAGGTAATGAATGTTGAAATTACTGAAGACTTAAAACATGTTGTTCAGTAATTGCTCAAATTACTAAGGTACTATTAGTGACATAACTACAGATATGCTTGTGATTACAGAGTTACTCCAGATATGCTTGTGATTACTGAATTAAAAGTACTGAAGAAAACATGAGGAACTGCAACTGAACTTAAGATCAATAAATTTGGGAGATGAGCTATGTTTTGCTAGTAAAAGGCCCCCATGTCATCTGAAAGACAAAATAGCCACATGTACTAAATGGTAATTTACATTGATATTGGATGGAGAATAATTGATGTTTTGTGAGGAGTAACAAAAAAAGGCAAATGGCAGGGTACTTTCAGATCCAAAGAGTTTACAAGAAATAATTACAAGAGTCCAAATAGTGTAATCTTATAAAAATACAACAGCCGTGCGAAAACATCTCTGAAGATGTGCAGACATCATACGTCACTTAAAATTTCATTACTAAATTACTAAACTACTTGAACCATAACATGAAAAGCACCACAAAAGTTTGTGAGTTGCATGCCCACAACATCACAGTAAAATAAACAAATTTGGCGCATTCAGTATGTTGAGCAGGAGGTAGATGTTTCCCGTGTGATAGTTCCACCTATATTTCTTGGCTTTGCTGCTCCTTCAGGACCAATCACCATGCTCAAGGGAGCCTTTTCCACATGCTGAAGCTGACCAATCACCTCCAAAGAGCTACGGTGGCCCAGAGCACCCTCCACTACAGGCTAAAATGAAAACAAAGAGAAAGAAATAATTAGCTGGAGCATCAACCCTTTCAACCAAAAAAATATAAGGCAAAAAGAATTACTGAAACAACATGAATTACCGAATTACCAACTTGTGAAATTACTGAATTACCAAAATAGTTCACATATCAAACAATAGTACACACAACAAAACAAAAATAGTTAACAAACAACTACGTTGGTCCCAAGCAGGCCCTATCAAACCCAAAAACTACTTAAACAAAATTATTGAACACAGCGAGAGGGGTGCTATAGCTCGAACTATGCGGAAAGGGTCTTTTGCGATTGCGCTTATGGTAAACAAACGGTACCCTGTACTGGGATTCAAGATGCAAATATGTTAGGGGCTTGAGCATCACATGTATATTACAATTATTGAAGGTACAAGATTACTGAACAAATTTGACTGAATAAAGTTAAATGAATGGACTACTTTCGAAGCAGGTATTGAACAAATTAAGCTTATACTAAGCTTAATTACTGAAGGACTACTTTCTTTAAAATCTACACTACTGAACACACTTGTAAATGCACTTCAAACAATGAGATGGGAAAAACTTTGCCAAAAAATTGTATTTCTGAACAAATTATTAAGTAGTTAAGTACATATCAGTGCCTATTGTTGTTGAAAATTACCAAGGACAACATTTTACTGAAACAGAGCTATATTACTGGACTACTTGAAAAGAAAACACAATTATTTCAGAATTACATGACCTGGAGTACTAAACAAGATTAATTACTGAACACAATGGATGCCAAACCAAATATGATGGATTAGTGTACATAATTACTGAGAAAGGTAGTGTACTAAATGTCAAACTTTAGTAGTTGAAGAGCTGATAGCCAGGAACATAATTAGCTTGAACTACTAAAGCTTAGTGTTTACACTTCCTTGGAACAAGTAAATTGTATTGGTTCCACAATTATTTCAAAATTACATTACTAAACGGGATTATTACTGAACACAATGGATCAACTATTGAATCAAATATGATGGATTACTGAAACATAATTACTAAGAAAGGTAAACGAAGATGGACTATTGAAGTATAACAAAGAATTACTAAACTACTGAACTGCTAAAGACACTTGTGTGCTACTACTGAACTACTGAAGAAACAACAATTTCTGCAGAATTACTAATACATTCAATGCTACTGAATTACTAACACACTCAATGCTACTGAAAATTAGAATATGGCTCAATTGTAAGATGTTGGACACATGGATCAATCATAGTCACTTCTCAAAAAATTGCACAAAAAATGATTGAAATGGATGCACTCTTGCAAAATTACTAGTTGGAGTTAGACAGTTTGGGACAAACTAGGAGATATGATTCAAGTGAGCCTATGAAACCTGAATTAGTAAATTTTATTGCATCCATTTGTTTTCATTTCAGTAGAGTGCGCATATTTGCCAGGGTTTACGCTTGATGTTTCAGGTATGGAATTACTGAGGCACTATCGCGATGCGTATGATGGCTTAATGAACTCATGAAACAGTGGAAATGCAAAGATAAGATCAGAATTACCAGGACTATTGGGTAAATTACTCCATTAACCAATTACTCAAACAAAAAAGCTCATGGAGTAACAAAAATTGTGCTACTGAACTAACTCAAAAAGGTATGGGTGCTTATCCATTACCGAGGCCAAAATCCTTACATATCTGTTAGGCTAACCTAGTAATGTGTAGTGTTCAATAGGCACACTCTCTCTACAACTCCAGGAACTATCCACGAATCTCCTTGGAAACAAAATACCACACCATTCATGAACTGCATGTCACAACAAAAATTGTAGAGATAAAAGCATGCGTCAGCATCACCCTTACTTAATCAGGGCAAAACAAGGCACACACGACATCCTGACACAATCGTTTAGAGTTTAAGCAATCCATGGATGAGCAAACACATCATGTCATGGATTCGGTTGAATCACAAAAACTTCTACTATAGAATCCCCCATAAATTAGAACACTCCAGGGCGGAGCTCCTGATTAGATGATTTTTTGTTCCTTTTACTAATTGAATCAAGTAAATCTGATGGTGGAGTGGGTGCTTCATAGTAGTACGGGGATGTAGGAGCTCACCTTTTCTTCAATGTTGCTTGCGCTCCGTCTCGCCTCACACGGGAAACCCACCTCCTGCCTCGGCTGAAGCTTCCTGACGACAAACTGCTGTAGCCTCGACACGCGCCGCCTTGATCTCCAAGCTGGCCTCCGACCAAGGGGCAGGGAGCCTGAAGGGGGTCGCGGTGGGGGAGCCTCCCGCGCAACAGCCGTCAGAGACCCTCACTATCGTTCCCGACGCCGTCCCGCCCACCCTAGCAAATCTCGTCGTGACCGCCGCCCGATAGAGTCGGGGAAAATGAAACTGGTACAGGGTTCAGGATGGATTGGTGGGATAGGTGTGGATACCCGGTAGCGGGCCGAAGGTTGGGATAATGGGTTGTGCGTTTGCGGACCCGGTGGCTGGCTGGTTTGTTCGAACATGTAAGTCGGTTTGGGTGCCTGGGTGTAGAATAGGTTTCTACACCCCTAGCACCCAAATCAGTCCGACCGGACGGACCAACCAGCCAACCCACCCACACGCATGCACCCACGCCCATTAACCGCTCCAAGTGTCCGACCTGCTAACCGGCACCCAACCCCACCCCTCCCAACCCCCGATTCATTTGCACCCACAGATTCCCCCGAGCATCTCATGGCAGTGGCGATTCGCGAGGAACGGCACCCGCGAGCGGCGGTGATAATCTGCGGCTTCAGCAGTGGGGGACGGGGCGGTTCTGAAGCGGCACACGTGCTCTCTATCCCTTCCTCTGCGAGCCCCCTGGAGGCACCTGCACCTTCGTCGCGGGGAGTAGATTGGGGTTGAGGCGGCGCAGGGGGAGCTTGCAGTGATGCGCGGCTGGGGAGGGTCAGCCATGAAGCTAGGTGTCACAAGTGCTCCGCCGTGCAGACGGTGAGCATCCCCCACACCCGCACTATTTTTGTTCCAGGGGGCGTCCGTGGATGTGCTAGGGCCTAGGGTTTCGATTTTCCGCTGGATTTTTTCTTCAATTCAAGGTTGTGGTGGCATGTTGACCACCTGTATGTCAACGGGAGTAGCAATGTGACATCAGGGTTAACCCGCGCCCTCACTATTCTTCCAATTTTTTTATCTCTACAATATTTGTTGTGACATGCAGTGGATGAATGGTGTGTTATTTTGTTTCCAAGGAGATTTGTGGGTAGTTCCTGGAGTTGTAGAGAGAGTGTGACTACTGAACACAACACATTACTAAGTTAGCCTAACAGATATGTAAGGATTGTGGCCTCGGTAATGGATAAGCACCCATACCTTTTTGAGTTAGTTCAGTAGCACAATTTTTTGTTACTGCATGAGAGGGGGGAGTGAATGGGAGCCGATAAAAATTCTTCTCGAAGGAGATGGAAACTCCAACAAGATGAACACGGCTTCCAACACACGTCTCCGACTCACTACCCAAGTTGGCCAAGCCCACGTAGCCACTGGAGTGCCACTGGACCTAGGAACCAACACACAACCTTCCGACCCGAGAAACGCAGCGGAAAACCAAACCTCGAGTCTACAGACTCACACCGGTCAGACCGGTGAGCACCACCGGTCAGACCGGTCCCTGCCGGTGAAACTGAGTAACTTTCACTAAGTGGCTCTACACCGGTCAGACTGGTGAGACACACCGGTCAGACCGATCGCAGCCCGAAAGCCCCCAAGGCACCAATCAGGCCAACCGACCACCAAACGGACCCAAACTCGAAACAACAGCAACACGGGACAACAACGAACACACCAAGACGTTCACCCGAGAAAAAACCCACCAGGGCTCGCACCGGTCAGACCGGCCAAGAGCACCGGTCGACCGGTGTAGCACGGGCGCTCGGGATGAACAACACCCGCGGGTCAACTCCCCCAAATCCAAATCTCGATCTCCCGAATCGCTCCACGGACTTGAACAAGACTTTGGGGATATTATGAACACCTCATGAGGAGTCCATAGCCAAGTTTAATCCCACCAAAACTCGTCCAACAAGGAGGAATTGAAGAAATCCTGCCGAGAGCACTTCCAACCCAAGAACTCAAGAAACCCCAAAATCAAGCACCTTTACTCACGGATTTGGGAGGGGAATCACAGCCCAAAGAACCACGAAGGGTTCCCACAAATTTCCCCCATCAAATCCCCAAGAGAAAAGTCCCGAAAACAACCCAAATAAATCACCAAGAGAGGGCTCCGAAAATCACCACCAAGAACAACCGGGGAAAACACATCCAAACCTTGAGGAACCACGCCGAATCATCTATACATGAAACAAAGGTTCATACAAGGTCTAGCAAGCCGCCCGATCATCCATCCCTCTCAACAAGATCTCTCCGTGAAGCTCTCTTGCTAGTCCTAAAGAAAACCTAAGGAAAATAGGTGGAAAATAGGAAAACTAATGAGCTAGGGTTCCAAGAGTTGGCTGCCATCCTCTCACCTCTTTTGTTATATGGAGGCAACCGAATGTCTAAAACGCCCTTCTCTACTAACTAGGGATACAAGCCCCTCAAGGGAGGATTTGGAATTCTTGATGTCTTCACCATCGGACGGATGCCCGGCGACCGCACCCTACGTAGCCTCGACGCAAGCCATGCGATCCCGACGCGTGTCCTCCGCTTCGAAGATTCCGGATCGCGTCGTCGCACACCGGTCGACCCACCGGTCGAGGCCGGTGCGGCGCCGCCGCAGCTCCGTCTTCGGTTCTTCGGTCTTGGCTTTGTGGATCAACCAAGGAACCCAGTGGTTTTCCGGTGAACCACAGGAAACCCCGCGAACTCGGTGTAGCCTCCGCCAATCACCACTCATGACTTGGCTCCCACGTAGTCCCGGCTCGACCTTGGTTTTGAGGCTCAACCAAGAAACCGTCCATAACTTCATCTTGCTGTTCATGCCACCATGCGGCCCGCACTTCACCCCGCTGGCCACCGGGTCCCTCGAACGAAGCCTACTTGTCTTCTCCACACCTGGAGGCCTCACTGGCGATGACCTTTCGCGCTTGTTCTTCACCTGCACCAACACCAGTCAAGCCGCAACCGCACCTGCAATACTTAGCCAAGAATCAGTCCACACAACGTTGTCAATCACTCATCACACAAGGAAGCGACCATCCACCGGTCCTCGAACCACACATGGTCCTCAATTTACAAGTGTGTTCAGTAGTGCAGATTTCAAATCAACTAGTCCTTCAGTAATTAAGCTTAGTATAAGCTTAATTTGTTCAATACCTGCTTCGAAAGTAGTCCATCCATTTAACTTTATTCAGTCAAATTTGTTCAGTAATCTTGTACCTTCAATTATTGTAATATACATGTGATGCTCAAGCCCCTAACATATTTGCATCTTGAATCCCAGTACAGGGTATCGTTTGTTTACCATAAGCGCAATGGCAAAAGACCCTTTCCACATAGTTCGAGCTATAGCACCCCTCACGCTCTGTTCAGTAATTTTGTTTAAGTAGTTTTTGGGTTTGATAGGGCCTGTTTGGGACCAATGTAGTTGTTTGTTAAGTATTTTTGTTTGTTGTGTGAACTATTGTTTGCTATGTGAACTATTTTGGTAATTCAGTAATTTCACATGTTGGTAATTCGGTAATTGATGCCCATGAGATTGATATTCAGTAATTCAGTAATTCATTGCATCATCTGTTTGGCCCATGACACTGATGTTAGGAATTCATGCCGAGGAGATTGATATTCAATAATCTAGTAATCCATATCAATACATTCTCTTCAGTATAATTCGGCTCTCCTTGTTAAAAATCATTTTGATCATCAGGATTTAGGAATGGCTTTGGCTTTTCTCATTGTTTTTTAATGTAATGGGCTTACTAGTTAATTTCCCAACAACATCACCTTAGCTTTGATGGGGATTCACCATTGTGTTCAGTAATATTTACCTTTCAGTAATTGTAATGTGCATGGGCTGATCGAACCCCTCACATGTTCGCTTCTTGGATCTGACAGGCATAATTCTTTACAACATGGGCAACATCAAAAGGCTCTTTCCTGCTAAGATTGAAGAAGCAGCTCCAGTCAGTTGTGTACATGGGCTCAGTAATACACACCACTAGGCTCAGTAATTTTTCAGCACGTCTCTTGCTATTAGTTTTGAGAGTTCAGTAATTTTTAGAACTAATTTCAGTTACATTAATTACTAAAGTCGTAATCTGCTGAGTAATGCTGAGTAATTTATGCAGTAATAATAATGTTCAGTAATGCTCGATAATACTTTTTGGTAATTTCAGTCTCAGTAATTTATGCAGTAATAATAATGTCCAGTAATGCTCATTAATTTATGCAACAACCAATTTGTTTATTTATTCATTAATCTGGAAGAGGTTGGAGCTTGATGGCATCTGCACATGTTCAGAATCACATTAAGACGCATCTGTGTGCTGATGGAATAGCTTTGTGTCAATAAAAAGCTTGAAAGATTTGAAGCATGCAAGACTGCAAGCCTAGAGATCAAACATCTAGTTTTTTTACTGAATATCTTTGTATTTTGTTAAAAAAAATTTAAACTGTTGTAACCGATACGGAGATGTATCAATTAAACTTATTCTTCCAGTAATTTGGATTATAATGCCTTTTTCAATCATGCAAAACTGTTAGTATGATGCGAGAAATATTTTGTGGAGAAAATTGGCATCCAGATTGAAGTCAGCATTGTTTGGACATGCTTGTTTTTCTACCTTATGGTAGGTAAATATTCGCAATGTAAGTGAGAGAAAACTGCATATCTGTAACTTGTGCATGCTATTTTCCATCATTTAGTAATTTGGGGCTTTGTATTCTCCATCCAAAGTTACATGATTGTATACTCAAAGTGATTTGGGCTAATAATCTGACACAAGTAACATGTCAGTAATTTGAAGCTCAGTAATCCATACTGTAAGTAGACCAACACTATTATCATGCTAGTAATTGGGGTTTAGTATTTTTTTGCATCATTCATTGCATCTATTCGAACAACCTCAAGCACTCCAAAGTCCAAAGAAAGTAACCACTGACATTAGAGGTATAGCCATGATACTATTCTACAACCTTCGTGCTTCTTGCCTGATCCTAATTCTCCATGCTCCTCCCTAGCATCACATCTTTCAGAGTACTGGCTAAATCAATCCAAAGCCTCTCCCTCTGACATTGCAAGAGCCTGTCCAGTATTCCTGATTCCTAAATTTCAAGTCTCCGGCCAGCAACTTCTCCAGCAACTTCTCTAAACCTCTCCATGCGCAGGATTTCTACAGGAATTATCTCATTTTTCAATAAACTGATTTACTGCAGCAAAAGGATAACCATTTAAGCTTTCAGTAAGTTTTCAGTAATTCATTTCCATCAGTAATTTTTAGTGATGCCAATAATCCTGTTATCGTTAATTTCTGCTAATCATTTTTCTTCCAGCATATTTTCTCTTTCAGTAATTCATGTTGTTTCAGTAATTCTTTTTGCCTCATATTTTTTAGGTTGAAAGGGTTGATGCTCCAGCTATTTTTGTTTCTCTTTGTTTTCATTTGAGCCTGTAGTGGAGGGTGCTCCGGGCCACCGTAGCTCTTTGGAGGTGATTGGTCAGCTTCAGCATGTGGAAATGGCTCCCTTCAGCATGGTGATTGGTCCTGAAGGAGCAGCAAAGCCAAGAAATATAGGTGGAACTATCACACGGGGAAACATCTGCCTCCTGCTCAACATACTGAATGCCCCAAATTTGTTTATTTTACTGTGATGTTGTGAGCATGCAGCTCACAAACTTTTTTGTGGTGCTTTTCATGTTATGGTTCAAGTAGTTTAGTAATTTAGTAATGAAATTTTAAGTGACGTATGATGTTTGCACATCTTCAGAGATGTTTTCGCACGGCTGTTGTATTTTGATAAGATTACACTATTTCGGACTCTTGTAATTATTTCTTGTAAACTCTTTGGATCTGAAAGTACCCTGCCATTTGCCTTTTTTGTTACTCATCACAAAACATCAATTATTCTCCATCCAATATCAATGTAAAGTACCATTTAGTACATGTGGCTATTTTGTCTTTCAGATGACATGGGGGCCTTTTACTAACAAAACATAGCTCATCTTCCAAATTTATTGATTCTAAGTTCAGTTGCAGTTCCTCGTGTTTTCTTCAGTACTGTAGCCTTTTAATTCAGTAATCACAAGCATATCTGGAGTAACTCAGTAATCACAAGCATATATGTAGTAATCTCACTAATAGTACCCTAGTAATCTGAGCAATTACTGAACATCATGTTTTGAGTCTTCAGTATTTTCAACATTCGTTACCTAATGTGATTTTCAGGCTTCAGTATTTTAACCATTAGACAGTAATAGTACCTCAGTAATCTGAGCAATTACTGAACATCATGTTTTGAGTCTTCAGTAGTTTCGGCATTCATTACCTAATGTGATTTTGAGGCTTCAGTAATTTAACCATTAGACAGTAACAGTAGCTTAGTAATCTGAGCAATTACTGAACATCATGTTTTGAGTCTTCAGTAATTTCAGCATTCATGTAATCATGTGACAGTAATAATAGCTTAGTAATCTGAGCAATTACTGAGCTCGGTAATTTGCTTGTTTTATTTTGATGTAATCGTGTAGTTGTAGCCTCATGTAATCCACATGATCTCATTCTTTACACATATTCATTACCACTTCAGGAGTACATGATCTCAGTAATCTTTTTTTCGTCCTTTGTTCAATAATCCTTTTTTCAGTCCTTTGTTCAGTAATCCTTTCATCAGTAACCTTCAGTAGTTCTCTAACCCACAAGATTCATGATCTCATTGTTCCACACACACTCATAGTATCTCAAAGGTCCTTTTGTTCAGTCCTCCTTTGTTCAGTAATCCCTCCTTTGTTCATTAATCCCGCTGTCCTTTTGTTAAGTTATCCTTTTGCTCAGTAATCTTTGTTTCAGTCCATTGTTCAGTAAACCTTTGTTCGATAATGCTTTATTTCAATAATCCTCTGTTTAGGCCTTCGTTTAGTTCCCGAGCACCACTATAATCACAGTTCACACACAATAGCTACCAGTAAAGAAGAGAGAGAGAGAGAGAGAGAGAGAGTAATTCTCACAGGTCCTTCAGTTACGCTCAATCACTGGCAAATGACAATGGAGGCATGTCGATTTTTGGCGTGGTAGCAGGCTGTGGTAACCTTTCCCCAGGCTTCTCTAACTCTCTGTAGACTGATTTTGTGGGGATTGAGCTCCAGCTCGCGCTCGTTACCCTCCAGCAAGCCGCCAGCCTCCGGAGCATGCCGCACCCTGCATCTCTGAGCTCCTATGGGAATCTCGCCGTAGCTGCTAACCAACGCACCTGTCCATAGCTGGATGCCCGCCGTGGGCCGCTGCTGGATGCTAATCACAGAATAATCACATGGCCCTATTGTCATGCATTCCAATTTCTCTCCCAAATCAGCAGAATACGGACGGAACAAAGAAATTAGTGCCTAAAATCAGAAAAAAAGCTAAACGAGAGACAGAGGATGAAGAATATTGGATCGATCCAGTATCCCCACTATCTGGATGGTCCACAGCAGCTCGGTGCACCGCCGCATCGTCGTCCGGTCCTTCCTCGCTGCCAGCGCTAGCATCCTCTCCACGGCCGCCACTGACGTCGGGCTCAGCCGCATCCTGGGCTTCATGGCCACCACGGCACCCCCTCCTCTGCACTTCTGCATCGCAGGCACGCCATGTCCATGAGCCTCGCCTAGGCTCGCACTGCTCGCCCCTCTCAGATGGATTCCACAGCGCGCCCCGGAGGCCAGAGCTGGCAGAGGGAGGGCACGATCCGGCAGAGCAAGGAGGCGACGGGTGGAGGGCACGTCCTTGTTGCACTGCTACTACCCGCGCTCCGGGATCACCAGCCGTGCCGCTGCGCTCCAGCTCGCCGCGCTCCGCGCCGCTCGTGCCTCGCGCTCACGCAGGGAAAAGAAGGTCGGTTGGGGACGGAAGAGGACGAGGGATGCCTGTGTTAAACGGGTCGGGTTGGGGGCAGGTAGGATCCGGTTGGATGGGTTTGTGTTGGGTTGGATGGTGGGTTAGGTTGGTTAGGTGTAGAATGGCATTCTACACCTAGGGTGTAGAATAGCGCTGTCGTGTGTGTATATATATATATATTTCTGCATCATGAGCAAGCTATAGGGTTAGCTTCCCTTTTGTTGTCACAAACAATGTGCATACATTTGGTTGGTGATTCAAACACTAAATGCACACATTTAGGGGGAGCTAATCCTATGGTTTGGTTATGGGACAAACATTATTTCAAGCTTATCTTGTGTAGTCCTTTGGCGACGCGTTCCGGTGCAGCACTTCATTCTAAGAGAATGCTATTTCACTCGCAATGTGATCTAACATCTCTAAAGGAGTGAATATAGCAAAATGAGCTTCATGCTATTGAGTCATGTCCTTGCGAGCTTATGTCTCTATATAAGTTCAAATACAATGTACTCATACATTCCTAATCCTTGTGGTACCCCAAGTGTCCTCTTTGCAAGCTTCTTTCAAGTGGTATCACCTTCTAGTGATATCATTTCCAAGTGGCTCATCTCAATGTGGTGCCAACAAAGTAAAGAGGATCAACCCCCGGAGCTATGCAATGATCAAAAGACTACAAGTGATATCTACAAGTGGTAATGTAACAACAACCCATTTGTCTTATCTCTTGTCCTTTAAGCTACCTCTTTGCATGATATGCTCTAAGCTTCCTTGTCTTACAAGTTTGTAGTTGTGCACTTGTTTTTCACACTATCTTTTTGTGCACACACTTAGGGGGAGCTTAGGTAGTATCATACTAGTCTCATGAACTTGTGATCCACCTTAGTTATTCACATATGTGGTATCTTCATTGATATCATACATATGGATCATGGTTCATGTGGCTTTCTCCCTTGTATTTAACATTTCTCTTTGAGCTATGTTTGCTAGGTCTTGCTAGTTTCCTTGGACCCCTTTTGTTTTGGACTTTTTGGAGATTTTATTCCAAAGAGGGAGAATGTGGGACCAAAGCAAGATAAGTGGTTCCAAAGTGGGAAGAGGCAAGCTACGATTGAACATAGGAAGAGAAGATCAAAAAAGGGGGAAGTTTGATCTAGGGGGAGTTTGGATGATGGTAAGCATCCAAGCAAGTGTAAGTGGCTCTAATTTTGTCAATTTTTGTAAATTTATGCTTGCTTTGCTTGTGTTGTCATAAATCACCAAAAAGAGGGAGATTGTAGCGAACATGGCCCCATTTGCCATTTGTTCGAGTTGAATTTGGTGATTCATGCTAACACAAGTAGTGGGACTAACCACGTTGTCTAGCATGTCTTTGTAGGCATTCCTAGGTCCCATGGATGTTACCACATGTTAACATACCATGCACAAGTTAACATACCATGCCCAAGCTAACATGTCATACCACAAGTTAACATACCATGGCTTAGTGCCTACCGATACCACGGGATAAATTGTGTGTCAAGAGTTTGCTTCCTCTCATCCCCTTTACGTTTCCGCATTTACTCTATTGCAATATTTGCTTGCCTTTACTTTCCTAGAGTAGTATCATGCTAGCAGTAGATATAGGTTGCAAACCTTGTTTTCGGATGGGAGTTTCACACTAGAACAACCCTAGTTGCACATCTAAATAGTATGTTCTAGTTTATATTTGTGTAAAAATCGTGAAGCCATAGGTTAAGGTTTTAGTTGCCTAATTCACCCCCTCCCCCTCTTAGGCTAACGAGCATCCGATTCCTTACAAGCATACATCTGAGCCTGAACCTGAGCATTTCCTACATGAGCTTTTGTCAACTGTGTCCAAGTTCTACAAGCAAAGTTCTCCGTATGCACCCGATCGAATTCGGATTGACACAGAGCACGAAACAAGTAGTTGACCACATTGTTATTGGCGTCGAACATGTCCTTCGATTCTAGAGCAAGGAAGTTCCTCTGGTGGACATCAGTTGTGTCCACTGTGACATCCCAAACGATCTGACACTTACCGAGGAGGAACGCCGCCATCCGCTTACTCCACATCTAGTAGTTTTTGCCATCGAAGTGCGGAGGACCTGAACCCCGTTCCTGGTATGCCATCCTTGGATCTTAGACTGGTCAGAGTCAATCAAGACCCATACCCGGCTCTGATACCACTTGAAGGACCAAAATGACGAACCAGAGAGGGGGGGAGTGAATGGGAGCCGATAAAAATACTTCTCAAAGGAGATAGAGGCTCAAACAACATAAACACGGCTCCCAACACTACAAGGTTTTGTATCAAATTCAACATTGCAAAAGTGTTGCAAAGGACACAAAAATGGTAGCAATTGTAATTTTGCTACCTCTGTTTTTTGGTTAAAAGTCGTTGCACTTGTAGCCGTAGCAATAGGCATAATGCAACAGATTATGTTTTAGTTGCGACACACAACCCCTCTATTGCTACACTTTTGATGCTTTTGCAACACTTGATGAGTGTTGTAACAATAGTGATTGCAACCACTATGGGTGTGGCAATAGAATCAATTGCAACGTACTAGGCGTTGCTAGCGATACATATTGCGACACGCTGGTCGTGTAGCAACACAATGCAATTGCAATGCAACTCGGGTGTTGCAAGAGTGGTTATTGCTACGCGGAGAAAGCATTGCAATATAGCTTCTCTATTACCACATCACCTAAATAGTTGCTATATGTGGCTTAGTTTATTGCAACATCTCTTTAGGTTGGTTGCTATAGATAGCATATATGTGGCTTAGTTTATTGCAACATCTCTTTAGGTTGGTTGCTATAGATAGCATAAGCTATTGCCACGTAACTTAGGTTGGTTTCTACAAATAGGTCATCTATTGCCACATTACTAACTGGTTGCTATAGGTATATTCCTCTATTGCCACCATCACAAGGGATAGTTTCTCTTTTTTGTTTGCTAGCTTAAATCAATAATCACAAAACGATAAATACATAATGAATGAAGCATCACCATTCATTAAAATGAAATATATATGTCATACAAATCTTTAGTGAAACACACCCAATGTCAAACTAAACTTACACACAACCATTGGTATAACACATAATGTATCCCACAGTTTGAAATCATTCGAATTATGTGACCTATGTCTACTGCAGTAGCAAGATTGCCTTCATGTTCACTATCGTCGACCATTCGCATGCTCCTCCTCAAACTCAAGGTTCCTCCTGAAAAATCAGACATGCTTTTAGTAAAACTCTAATTGTAATATAATATTTTGGCAAACAACATTTATTCAAATTCAAATCTGTTCAGAGGACATGCAAAATTAAAAAGCAGTCATGTAAAATCTATATCTCCTAAACCATTGGAACTTGTTTAATCCGCATAGAGTAAGGGGGTCTGTAGACTACAACTTATAAGTAGGCTTAGAAAATCCAAGTGTTATAAAACATGACCAGTTTGTCCAACAAGGCAACAGTTCTCAGATATAGTAATATTTTACGAACCGTTGCAAAGGAATATTGGCATTATCACAGGTTCTTAAGAATGAATTGAAATCTGTGTGCTAATATTTTTTTGGGCAAAACAACTAAGAATTGCTTACTATTAGCACTCACCAAGACAAACAATGACCTCAATCACACTGTGCGGAGGCTGCAACCCAGAGCCAAGGGCGACCTCACAGAGGTAGGCTTGGTGTTCCAGGGGGATGTACGGAGTTGACTTCAAGTGGATCTTGGATGGCCTACAAGAGAAATCTGACAATCTTGAAATAGATACATCATGTTTATATAACAACAAACCAATTGGATTTAAGAACTGCTGAAACAGATAGGAAATGAAAGCAACAGATCAAAGGGCAGGTGAAACAAGGCCACTGACCTTGTTAATGTGCATATATCTGAGAGGAAACCAAAAAAGAACCTTACTAAACAGAGACCAAAAACAATAACACCACTCTTTTCATGAATTGGGGACCAATAAGATAATTCAAGTAGATAAGATAAATGATTTTTCACATGGAAACAATCAAACTCAAGTACTGAGTGTCTCGTGTAGGCAGCAGTAACAAAAAAATTAACAAAGACAATGTAAAGTGTGTTAAAAAAAATATTCAGCTCCTCTAAAGAAAAAACAATTAGTTCAAGGTTGCACAAAGTACCTGTGCATTCTTTTTGGACAATGCAGCTCAAAATGTTAGTAGTAATGTCGAGCAGCTCACTTCATGTTAAGGATAAATGAAATTATTGCTGTCACATAAGAGAAAGCTAATTATTGAAAAGAGAAATCTAATTATTGAAAAGACAAGCATTGCAAACTACTATGGGAGGTCTTCAAATTATATGTATATCACAATTGAAACTTCGTAAAAAATATTTATTATCATTGGAAAACAATGTCCACCTGGAATTATTTATTATCGGTGAAGAGTTCTCATGCTTCGAAGTGCGAGAATATCGATTGCACCGAAATGAATTGAACTGAAATATCTACCGATTGTAGGTTGGGTAGAAAAAATAAAGCAGCTAATAGCCAAAGGTTTTTTAAAAATAACAGGTTGCAGGCTTCATATATCATCCTAACTAAAGAAATCATTCAAATTTCAACCAATAACACTCTATGCTGGGAGGTTACTAGATTATGAAAACACAATCTTTTTGTTCTTGGCTAGAACTGGAAGGTGATAAGTTGTTGTTCAACTAGAAGACCTGACCATGGAATGTACAGATGGTTTCGTATGCCAAAAAAGGCTGATGCAGCGATGCTTGATTTCAGAAACTGTTGCTGCATTAAGCTGCATACTAAACCATAGCCGAAAATGAGAAGGCAACTGCTAAAGACAAGCTAGAAACAGGAAGTACAGCCTGATCTTGTCACCACTCGACCATTTTGTGAACTAGTTCCAATTGACTGGTATTAACAACAGTAACTTTTCCAATTTCAAAATGACACAGAGTAGAAGGAACCGGGCAACTAGCCACATCACTAGGTGTTGATGTGGGAAAAAATCAGAGCTTATCCGTGTATAAGGTAGTGAATTTCACTCCAGGGTCGAGTTCACTTAAATTATTTGCAATAGCATCTGGTGAAAATATTATCGCAAACATGAATGTTTCCTAGCCCAAATAGCATGTTTAAATCATATAGTTATCTCAGAACCTAAGGTTGGAAAGTTTGTTGAGGGCAAGAGCCATCTGACCCATGAAGCTCATGTGGGCATGTTTAAATCATACAATTTTGTTTCTTTCTTTTTCACCTGACTACATAACATTCAACTACTTGGCATTCACTGACGTCAGCTAGTACCATTCGAATAGCACTCAGCATTTTTCAGCTACTACTGTGCAGTTTAGCAGCGTATCTATCCAATTGGTGGTAATCAAAGCATCAGCAAAATTAGAAGCAAATCTCAGGTTTGGTCACCTGCACTTAAGGTGCTTCAGATACTCAATGCCATCATCAAGCATGGAAGCCTTGTCCGTCTGCACCTGCAAAATTGTTCCCCATAAACAGCAGTAGTGAAATTATTAGCTTCCAAATTCCAATCTGTACACAACTTGAAATTAGTTGACAAGGAATATAACTGACTTGGCAATTTCCAATACCAAGAAGCTGACTGACAGCTCCTTGCTTGCCTTTTCTCCCATATAAAGGAACTGCCAGGTCGATGCCACGAGTTGCCACCGTAAGACCGGAGGCCTGCAAACGAGGCAGCTTCGTGTCACTGCCGGCCATGGAGGAAGAGGAGGGAGACGCGCTGGAGGCCGGCACCGCGGCGTCGTGCTGGATCCGGGCGCCGCCGGCCGGGCATGCCGCAGGGCTCCCAGGATGAGCACCACCGGTTGGGCTCGCTCGAGGAGGAGGCGCTGAACGGGTGGGCTCCCGGAAGAAGGGCTAGGCTACTCGCTGGTGGCGGCTCCAGGTGCTCGTCGCCATGACGGACAGGAGGGACGTGCGAGGACAGGAGGGCGGACAAGGGGAGGGCGTGGGGAGGGACGGGAGCGGCATGGGGACAGGATGGGAGGAGGTGGAGGCGGCGAATGAGGCTGAGCCGCTGATGGAGTAGGGCAAAGAGGAGCTAGGGTTTGAGCTGCAAACGCGATCTGAGCCATGGAACCAGAGATGAACGGTAATTAACTATTAGGCCATTTGGGCTGAATTGTTTTTACAGAGGCCTGGTTTGCTTAATGTGGTTAGAAAAATCTAAAAAATTGCATAACCTCATGATTTTAGTGTATACTCCGTCCATCTGAAAATTATTGTCATTTTCGCTTTTCGAGAAACATATTTTACTGAATATAAAAAATATAATAAAGTTATGTAGCCACATGATTTTGGTTTATGAGCGTCGCATAAAACATTTATGTGATTTCGATAAAGAGTTGTTGAATATCCCTCACAAAAGCATATATGGCCCACGTAATACTATATAGCTAAGTGAGATATGTTCGCAGTTGTGAAAGATGTATAGTATCACTTTATTAAAGTAGTTTGCAACTTTTGTGAGATAGTTAGGAGCCAAAATATGTTGTTATGTGAATCTATGGAATTTTCTGATCAAGTTTTGATATTATTGTAATTATTTATTTCATTACTAAGGAATAAATGTGAAAATATCATAAAGTAACTAAAAAAATTTAAAAAGTTACTTAGCCACGTGATTTTGATGTATGAGCGTCACATAAAAAATTCAAGTGATTTCGATATAGAGTTGTTGAATATCCATAACAAAGACATATATAGCTCACATAGTACTATGTAGCTAAGTAAGATATGTTCGTAGTTGTGAAGCATGTATAATATCACTTTGTTGAAATCATTTGAAACTTTTATGAGATAGCTATGGAGCCAAAATATGTTATTGTGTGAATCTATGGAAATTTTAGATCAAGTTTTGCTATTACTGTACTTATTTGTTAAATTACTAAGGAATAAATGTGAAAATATAATAAATTGGCTAGAAAATCTAAAAAGTTATGTAGCCACATGATTTTGGTTCATGAACGTCACATAAAAAATCAAGTGATTTCGATGAAGAGTTGTTGAATATCCCTCACAAAAGCATATATGGCTGACGTAATACTATATAACTAAGTGAGATATGTTCGTAGTTGTGAAAGATGTATAGTATCACTTTATTAAAATAGTTTGCAACTTTTATGAGATGGTTATGGAGTCAAAATATGTTGTTATGTGAATCTATGGAATTTTCTGATCAACTATTGATATTTCTATAATTATTTATTTCATTACTAAGGAATAAATGTGAAAATATCATAAAGTAACTACAAAAACATAAAAAGTTACGTAGCCACGTGATTTTGGTGTATGAGCGTTACATAAAAAGTTCAAATGATTTCGATAAAGAGTTGTTGAATTCCCTAACAAAGACATATATAGCTCATATTATTCTATGTAACTAAGTGAGATATGTCCCTAATTGCGAAAGATGTATAGTATCACTTTGTCGAAATCGTTTGAAACTTTTATGGGATGGTTACGCAGCCAAGGTGTGTTGTATAGCCACATATTTTTTAACTTTGTTTTAAAATTTTTATTGAATTTCAATTAATTAAAAGAAACAAAACACTTTAATACAATATAAACTAATGCTTATCTTAGTGGTTTGCACAGGTCACTTTTGTTCCAAAGGTCTCAAGTTCGATCCCAAGCATGCATGTTTTTGCTAACTAAATTCTTGACATTGTGTATATTGCAACCATTTAGTGTTGCATTGGACAAAAAACAAATATTTTACATCTCACTCATATGGTTTCATAAGTATAACTGACATGTAATTTTTGTGAACAATGGTATTACCATTTTGACGGATGAACAAGCCACGACCTTGGTGGAGCCAGGGTAGTAGGGCACGGCCAGCCACGGTCCTGTTGCAGCCGCCTGTGGCCAACCACGGCCTTGGTGTAGCCAGGACGCGACCGGGGCACGGCCGGGGCGCGGTCGACCGGGGTCATGGCGTGGGCGGGCCGCGGCCGGCCGAGGCTCGGTCGGCCGTGTGGCGTAGGAGGCTGCGGCCGGCCGGGGCCGTGGTGTGGGAGCCTAGAGGCCGGCCGCGGCCGGCCGAGGCCGTGGCGTAGCCGGCCGGGGATCAGTACGACCGGCCGGGGCTCGGCCGAGCGCGACCGCAGTTGGGCGGTGGCAAAACCAAGTACAAAAATGATAAATGTAATGGAAAAACACAAAATGTTATGTAGTGTAGTGGTAAGAGTGCTTTTGTTGAAGTAGGAGGTGAATAGTTCAAACCGTAATCCACACAATTTTTATTTTTTTTAATCTTTTCTTGCCTACCTAAAAATATTTAATTACTATTTTTTGAGGGGGCGCTGGTAGGTCCGCATCACCACATCCTCAAGGTGGGACTGCATCGACACATCCTTAAGGTGGGACCGGGTGACATGGCAATCACGATCGGTGACAATTTAAAATTGTTTGGTTTCCCGGAATTGTGTCTATTGCAACCATTTTAGGCCCATTGCAACAGTTTTTTGGTGTTGCATTAGACAGAAAATAAAAATAATTTGAAACCATCTAGTGTTTCAAAAATGTTTTTTCTTTGTAAATTTTTGAAATTCAAATTTGAATCGTTCAAATTCTGTCAAATGCAAAAAAATGATCATAATATGAAGTGTAGATCTTGGTGAGTTCTATAACTTTTATATTTATGAATTTTCCATCTAAAACCATTTACTGCTTCAAATGTTGTTAAAGTGGGACCGTAGTGTCACATGGTCGCGGTGGGACCGTACCGAGTGTAACTAACTAATGGAATCCTGTAAAGTAACTTTTCTATTTTAGTATCTATAAGATTACTATAAGCTGACACCCTAGAAACATGAAAAAGGATTGAGCAATGATAGATAACACTAACATTATAACGGTGTAGTGGTAAGTCATATACTAGTGTAGTATTGAGGTCCTTGGTTCAATTCCATACCATGACGTTCAATTATTTTTTTTATTTTGTCTCTAATGACAAATTGTTTCCCCACCAATTCAAACTTCTTTCTCAAAATTAATAATTAGAATAAAACCTAAATTCAAATTTAACCAAGTTATATTTTTATTATGAATTGTATTTTGTTCATAATATATCATATACAAGGCCCAATCCAAATCAGCCTCGGCTACTAGTTCTCGTTGTAATAAGCATGTAACAGTTGCAACTCCCAAAAAGCGTTGCAATTGAGAACCACTTTTGCTTCGCCCCTAGAGTCCTCGTTGCAATAAGTTGTAGCAGTTGCAACCCCAAAACAACATTGCAATTGCAAACCACTTTTTCTTCGGCTATCAAAGTTCCCGTTGCATTAAGCATCTAGCGTTTGCAACGCTTGTGAAATTTTATGCAACACAAAACAAATGTAGCAATAGGCACAACCAAATGCAACTAATGCAAATGTGGTTGGAGTACTACCACATAATTGCAATCAAAATCAATTCTACTGCAATATTTAACCATTGCAGTATCCTCCACATAATGCAACAGAGCTTCGTAATGACTTGAAACCGTTGTATTAAAGGCATGTATCACTACCATTTTTTATAATGGTTGTAATACAACCGTCTCTAGCAACCAAATTTTTGGCATTGCAATTTAGAGGCGTTGAATTTGATACAAAACCTTGTAGTGCAACACACGTCTCCGACTCAACTACCCAAGTTGGCAAAAACCATGTAGCCACTGGCGTGCTACTGGTCCTAGGAACCAACACACAACCTACCAAACCAAAACTCACAAACAGTACACACACAGTGGAAACTTGCACGGCTTGTTGACTGTGCTTCACCGGTCAGACCGATGGCCTGTGCCGGTCAGACCTGTGACATCGGTCGGAACGGTGGACAGAGCCGGTCAGGCTGGTGGCTACAGCAGCCGCACAACAAACGTTCCAAGAAGCCTAAGTGACTTCTCTTGGCCTTGGAACAGAAACACCTCCAAAACACAACCCGCAAAGAAGAAGAACCCTTCTCAAAGCCTAACAAAACGACTCCAAACTGGCCAAGAACAGACCACCAACAACACAACCAAAAGACACATGAATCAAGAAAATCACCTGAGGCAAATCCCACAAAAGGCTTACACCGTTCAGACCGGTCAAGAGCACCGGTTAGGCCGGTCATGCCTGGCCAGCTCGGGATGAACAGCACCCGCGGGTCAACTCCCCCAAATCCAACTCCCGATCTCCCGATTCGCTTCACAGATTCGCACGAGAATCTGGGGATAGTAGAAACACCTCATGGGCACTCCATAGCCAAGTTATGGTCCATCAAAACTCGTTAAATCAACAGGAATCGAAGGATTTCTGCCAAGAACACCACTAACCCTAGGGCAACGAAAACCCCAAAATTGAGCCCCTTTACTCACGGATTTGGGAGGGGAATCGAAAGGAAAATAACCACGAAGGGCTCATGAATATATTCCCCACCAAATCCCAAAAAGAAAGGTCTCAAAACCGCCTCAAGAAAATCGCCAAGAAAAGGCTCCGCAATTCACCAAAAAGGAAAACCGGGAAGAACTCAAACATGCCTTCAGGAACCACGCCGAATCATCTATACATACCATGAAGGTTCATACAAGGTCTAGCTTCCGCCCGATCATTCCTCCCTGTCACAAGATCTCACTGTGAAGCTCTCAAGCTAGTCCTAGAATTTCCAAAGGAAAAGGGTAGAGGAAAATAGCAAAACAAAATGAGCTAGGGTCCCAAGAGATGGCTGCAATCCTCTCACCACTTGGGTTATATGGGAAACTGAAAGTCTAAGATACCCTTACTAGCTAACTAGGGATACATGCCCCTCAAGGGCGAATTCGGAAATCTTTATCTTCGCTCCATCGAAAGCGGCCGCAAACTTGCTTGGCCTCGACGCAAGCCTTGCGATCTCGACGCGTGTCCTCTGCTTCGAAGTCTCCAAACTGCATCGTCGCACACCGGTCAGATCAGTCTGATGCTGCTGCACATCCGTCTTCGGTTCTTTGGTCTTGGCTTTGTGGATCAACCAAGAAACCCAGTGGTTTTCTGGTGAACCACCGAAAACCCTGCGAACTCGGTGTAGCCACCGCCAATTACTACTCATGACTCAGCTCCCACGTAGTCCCGGCTCGACATTGGTTTTGAGGCTCAACCAAGAAATCGCCCATGACTTTATCTTGTCGTTCTTGCTACCATGCGGCCTGCACTTGACCCCGCTGGACACCGGGTCCCTCGAACGAAGCCTACTTGTCTTCTCCACACCTGGAGGTCTCACCGACAACAACCTTTCGCGCTTGTTCTTCACCTCCAGCAGCACCAGTCAAGCCGCAACCTGCACCAGCAATACTTAGCCAAGAATCAGTCCACACAACATTGGCAATCACTCATCACACCAGGAAGCCACCATCCACCAGTCCTTGAACCACACATGGTCCTCAGATGGTCAGGTACCGGGACATTGATGTGTCCTCCGCGCCCTCGATCAACGCCGTGGTTATGGCCGCTGAAGTCTTCAGCGCCACTGACGTTGCAACGTCACATTGCCTTATCGGCGGAGGCGGCGCCGGACCATCATCTGCAGGCACCATCACCACGTTCTTGCAACCTGAGCCGGTCCCGGTCGGTGGCTCCAATGCCGCTTGGGGGGCGGTCGTCTCCGTGATCGCCCGCTCCTCCTCAACGACGGCGGCGGCAGAAGAAGGGGATGGTGCAGCTGACTCCTCCACCAAAATGACCACCGCTAGCTCCTCCTCGACCTGCATCGGCAGTGGCTCAACACTCGGGGGCTGGGGTGAGGCTCGTAGGGCACGACACGCGCTCTCAACACCAAGCGCTTCAAAGGTGCGAGGCTCAGGACGCCGGTGTCTGCGTATCTACGAGCAGATGGATCCAAGTTAGCGAGCAAAACAAGTTGAAGAGTTCATGACGATGGTTACGAGGACAAGAACTTACATCTTGGAGCGAACACGGGACTTCTTCACCGGGCGGCCCGATGAACCCTGCTCGGGGGGGCTGCACGCTTACTGCCCACCGACTCGGGGGCTGCCCCACTTCGACCCACCACCTCGATGGTGGCGCTGTGTTCCCCGGCTGCTAAGGGGCTGACCTTCCGACCTCCGCCATGGTCGGGGTCGGTCCTTGGCCCCCTCCTGCAACGAAGGTAACTTGTACGTCTTGGGATCCGCCGCCCCGGATAATCAATGACTAGACGCGCTGCGGGGCAGTGCCGGAATCCGCCTCCTGCGGCGCACTCGGCGTCAACACCGAGTCTGTCGACCTCGCCCGCGACCGATGCCTTTGCAAAGAGTTAGCGTCGGGGCGGTCGGAGCCATCAAAGAGGTGGCGGGATGGAGTCGTCCGCTCCTCCGACCGCCTCGACGGATCGGCCCGGCGAGGTGGGTCTCTTCGCACTTCCGGGGCGCTCGGTCCGCCGGGCGCCATGCGAGGACAGGCCGCCTGCTAATCCTCTCAGGCGGGGCAAACCGCTGATCGCGAGCTCGAGCCTGTGTTCTTCTCGCGCGCGGCTATCTGCGGTCGCCGCGACGATGTCACTTCAGTTGCGTGAGGAGGCGACAACGTGGACGACCCCAGCATGTGTCTCTGGTCCACCACCACGCTGGCCATGTCGCCGCTCCACGATGGCTCCGGCGATGGGTCTTCATTGGAGGAGACGTCGCGCTCCCCCGCCTTCCGCTTCTTGATGCGGTTGTCATTCCGATCGCGCTTAGCGATCTCGTGCTCCTTTTGTTGTGCCTTGCGTGCAGCACACCGCCTCTCTGCGGCTGCCTTGTTCCGATTGAAGATCGCCTCCTCCTGGAGAGGCGCCTTGGCCGGAACAAGGTGCGCACACCTCAGCTGCAAAAATAAAGGAATGGAAGACTCAGCCAACATCGAAGGTTCCCGAGAAGGCTAGCTTCATGATAAAAAGCCCAAATCAACAAAAACTTGTCAAAGAAGACGACGACTTACCAATCTCTCGACCCCCTCATGGGGAAGCATTGGGAGCAACAACGTCGGCGGCCACGTGTAAGATGCCTTCCTGGTCGCCTGCGCCACGCGACGCTGGATCTCAAGTGGCGACGGGTGGGCCAGTGCGGTCACGGTCCCCGTCTAGGGGGCTTGGTCGGCCGTCATCTCACAGAGACGAAGCAGTCGCCTCCGGAGCGGCAGAACTCCTCGCACGTGGTACTGCCTAATGACGGTTGACAGGGTGAGCCCGGCTCCTCGGAGATGCCCCAGCACCGCTTAGTGATCCTTGAGGATCTGTTCTTGCTCTGTCTTCATGGGGCCGTCGGTCTAGTTCCTCCGCGACTGGCCGATGGAGTTCTCGGTGAACGCCGGCAGTGCGAACTCGGGGTCGTTCCACAGGTAGAACCATCCCTTGTGCCAGCCGCTGTTGAGCTGCTCAGGGACGATGGGATGTAGTCATCGCCCCGACCCTGCTTCATCTAGAGGTTGGCGCAGCCAATCCTCACCGCCCGGGAGCCGTCCTTCAAGCACATGAACATGAAAAAGTACCGGAAAAGGTGCCAATGGGCACTTATTCTCAGGTACCCCTCGCACATCGCCTCGAACGGCGCCATCTGCTGGATGTTGTTCGGGTTGAGATGCTGCAGCTGGAGGCCGTACTTGAAGAGGACTCCACAAATGAACCACCTAGTGGGGACGGAGAAGCCGCACTTGTGGAAGGCCACGAATGAGACCACGAACCCCTTGGGAGGTTGCGGCACAGGCTCGTCGCCAGGCTCCTTCCACTCCACGGCGGCGGTGAGTGGAAGGAGCTTACCCGCCTCGACAAGACAATGCAGCTGCTCGCGGGACACATTGGACCGCGTCCAGTTCGACATCGCGGTGGTGGAGTCTCGGGCGGCCTGGTGGCGCAAGAGGTGGTGGCACTGCGGATGCGGAAGAGCAAGGGGGAACAAGGCGCAAGTGCGGAAGAAGAAGATGATGGGGAAGCAAAGTCCCAAGCCTGTGCCCGATGCACGGTTAAAAAGGGATGAGTATGGCCGCTCGCCTTTAATGTCGGGCGGCTGTGTCAGCGAAATGTTCGCCCACGCGTGAGCATGCCCCGGCAAAATAGGAGCCCACTCGCGCTACGCCTCGATCCCCGTAGAATACGGGAATCTCCTGTCGACTAGACACACCGCAAAGTCGGCATCCAAAAAACCAAGAAGCGAAAGGGAAGAGGACACCGAGTACCAAAAACCGAGCCCAGGAGTGTATCGAAGATACCTAAAGATCCGCTTGACAGCTTGTCGATGCGAAGTCCTCGGTGATGCCTGAAAACGAGCACACAGACACACAGAAAATTGGATGTCCGGCCTCGTCGTCGTCAAGTACAAGAGGGAGCCAATCATGCTCCGATGCTCCTTCTGGTCCATGGGCTCTCCGTCCTCGTCCGCGTCAAGCACTGTGGTCGTACTCATCAGTGTCGACAGGGGCTTCGAGTCGTCCATCTTGAACTTCTTGAGGATGTCCTTCGTGTACTTGGCTTGATGCACAAAGGTTCCCTCCTTCGCCTGCTTGGTCTAAAGCCTGAGAAAGAACTGCAATTCTCCCGTCATAGACATATCGAATTCTTTGCTCATATCCTCTGCAAACCTCGCAACCAAAGAGTGAGACGAGCCGCCAAAGACAATATCATCCATGTACACCTGAACAATTAGGATATCATCACCCTGCCTAAGGAGAAAAGAAGTTTTATCAACCTTGCCAATTTAAAACCCCTTGCTGAACAAGAACCCCCTCAAGCAGCCATACCAAGCACGAGGAGCTTGTTTCAGCCCATACAATGCCTTTCTCAGCCTATACACCCTGTGGGGGAACTCAGCACTCTCAAAACCCGGTGGTTGCTTCACATAAACTTCCTTCTTTAAAACCCATTCAAGAAGGCACTCTTCACATCCATTCGGTACAATTTGAACCTTTTAGCCCCTTTTAGCCCCTCCTTCTGACTATAGCCCTGAGCAACCAACCTCGACTGTTCCTCACCACCTCACCATTTTTTCCCTATTTCTTTTTCCACACCCATTTTGCCCCAATAGGTTTGCAGTTTGGTGGTGTGACGCCCCAGGTTTTTAATTAGCGTCATAAGCGCTAATGGCCGAATCAGCCGAGTCAAACCGGCCGACAGCGGTCAAACATAGGTCAACCTGGGTCATCACCCCGAAAACCTCGCCTTTGAACCCTATTGAACTCCTTTACCAAGCCTACACACACCCGTGGTCAACCTTTGGTCAAAGACACGGTCAAAACCGGCTTAACCGTTGACGTCAGTGAATGTCGTCCGGAACATTTGCCGCGTTCTCCAAAATTCACCTAAACACTTCAAAATCTACCTTTATGAAAGTTGTCCATCTTGTTGAGGGACACAACTTTCGTGTAGATTGGCATTTCAAATTTTGAGCAGAAAAGGGTGAAAAACTTGGTCAACCGCCAGTACCTCCTGTTTCCCAGGACAGGCCGGCATTCAAAGTTGGCACGACGTTCCTGCAAAATCCATTGACAAAAACACTATATGGCCTTTGTAAAAGTTATAGAGGGTAGCTGGATCTACAACTTTTCTATTCATCACTTTGTGCACTTGTATTCAAGTTTTGAGAGAAAAACGTGCTCGAAGTGGCGTGGTCTGCAACGTTCGGCGCCGGACCGGCCGCGCCGCGACGTCGCGCCCGGCCCCGCGAGCCGCCGCCGCCTCGGCATCCGGACCCACCGGCGCGCCTTCCCGAGGCCGCCTCGCACCTTCCCCGGGCCTCCCGCGTCCCAAAGCGCCTCGAAGTCCTCCCGCCCGCGCCGCACCCTACCAACCGGTCCATCCGCGGCTTCCGTCCCGATGCGCGCCTACCGAGGTCGCGGCCGTACTACGGCGGGCGTGTGACGTCACATGCGCTTCGGAACACGAGGTGACCTCCTTACTTAAGTCCGTCGTGCCCCCCCTTGCGCGAGGACGCCACGCTCGACCCTCCCCGTCGCACCCAAGCTGCGCCGGCACCCTGGGGGCCAGCCGCGGCGAGCTCTGGTGGCGAGCCGAACCCCAAGCCAAGTAACCCCTTCTCCACCTCCGCTAGCCCCTAGAAGCCACTCCTACCGCCCATTGCCCCTCCCGGCCGGAAGCCCGTCGCTCCGCCGGTCGCCGTTGTGCCTCCCTGCAAAAGGGTAACTCCAATAGTAAAGTGCTTTGGCTGTTTCTTGTAAATTGCGTATAAAATACTAAAAAAATCTGAAAACTGCAAAACCAATTTTGTTGGATCCGTTGTGAATTATCCTACAACTTTTGTTATTCTTGCCTGAGCCAATTCCTGATATTTTTTGCATGAAAAATACCAATGTGAAAAACCTAGATCTGCAATATCTCGAAAGCTATAAATCCTCTGTAGCTAAATTCTGGATATGTTGTGTGTTAGGTCATGACTAGCGCCTATGCCAAAAATTGCACAAAGTTATGATGTAAATCTTTTTATAAAAATGTTTTCCAATTTCTGCCAGATCTGCATAAATGATTTTTCTAACTAAAAATAATTAGGTTTTTGCAACCAACCATTGCACACTGTCTTTTTGTGCCAAACACACCTCTGGTGAATTAATCACAATTTTATAATTAACAGTAGTCCTGCGAAGGGTTCGGATCGAACCTCTTTCAAAGTCGCTCCGCTCCTCAAATTGGGCCACGGTTCGAAGCGGGTCGACCCAAAAAGAAAACGGATCGAGAGGGGTGTTGATCTGTTGACCCACGGTGACCCTCGGGTCGAACCGCATCGCCTCCCAGCCGCCTTTGATCCCAGGCACGGAGGCGCCCTCCTCGTCGTGCGGGAGGGCATTGCGACGAAGGGGGCGGCGAGACGGCGAGTGCCAGCGCTCTTTTCCTCCGCTCCCTACCTCCGGCCTCCCCCTCCTCCTCTCTCGCTCCCCTCCCAAGCCAGCCAAGAACGTGAGAGTTAAAGAAGCAAAGCGCGCGTGCGCCGGGACAGCGGGGAAGCCTCGCCGCCACTCGCGCAGATCTCGCGCGCCAACCCCGGATTCCAACGCGAGATCCGCGCTCTCCGTCCGGTGTCGCCACCACTCGCTCGCCTCACCTCGCCCGGCCCGATCTCGGTGTGTTCCCTTCACTCACCCGCTCTTCTGTGCTCCTTCGTTGTTCAGGTTGAAAATGCAGTGTGGTGGAGGGGGAAAATCCCTGTTTCTTTCTGCCGTTGTGGTCGCGATTCCCCCGTCGATCTCCCTGCCAACTTGTCGTTCGAGGGGAGGAGAAGAAAGCCCGTTCTTGTTTGATGTGATTCGCATGGTACTTGGCAGTTGCGCTGGAATTGGGATCACGGGTGGCCGGTTGGACGAAGGAAACCACCCCAGATCGGTTCACCATGGCCGGAACCTCCTCGCCGTTGGCTCCTTCAGCTCCGACTACATCACGAGGCAGCCACGATGAGCACCATCAAAGTGTAGATCCCACCCCTCTCCCTGCGCATACTGATATGTGGTGAGACATGTGCTCAATCTTGTAGTTGCCTAGTTGGTTATTTACTTTGGTTTTCTGAATAAGTCACTAGGATCCATGCTTTGGGTCATCAATTCCTCTCGTAGAATGTAGAAGGGTGTGAATTGTCATCAATTTAATTTTGAAACCGCAATGAGACATGCATTTTCACCTGGTAACTAGTGAATTTACCAACTTTATATTGCCAAGAATGATGGAATAACTATGTGCCTCCTGGTCGGTCGAATCTGACTCAATTGTCTGGGTTGTGTTTCTGTTAGCAGTTTGAAAATCAGTGAGTGGCGGTGGTTACTAGGTTAGTTGACATTGTGTCCCTCTGCTGCATGATTGCATATTGAGGCTTTCTTTTCTTTTCTTTTGAAAAAATGTCTTTCTTAATTAATTTCTTGTCTGAAGTTAACCCCACGCCTGAGAATAACAGCCAAACAGTAAGAAAGCAGGTGGACAGATCTACCCAGCTAGGGCCCTGCAAATAGCAGCTGCTTTGGCGTCTCTGTCTTCTGCAAAACTTGCAGGGCGAAGGTCCTGCAAAAATGTGAAACATCCGCAGTGGTGGATGGCTGTTGCAGGTTAGCTTTGAGGGGGTTTGTTGTATATATGAGAAATCATTCAGGTTTCTTTCTTGTTAGAGGGGAAAAAACAAAGAGACCATTTTTTCCCACCTTCAGGCATACTGTACTACCTGTTGTTGCCATGAACAAATAGGACGAAGTGAATCTTGATTAGTCCCCTGTGTTGGATGGCTGATGAGAGCATTTGGCATTGTCATGCTTTCTGTACTTAACTGGAGATTAAACTGAGAAAAGCATTTGAAATGAACACTCTTCTCTGGGGGGTAACAACAGGATGTAAACTGCTGATGCAGCTGTATCACTGACTCATATGCATGTATCGGGTTGTTCCTGAACAATGTGAACAGCATGTAACTGGACCCGATACAGATCCGAACTAGTACGTCTGGATTGACTGGTTTGTTTGACACATGATTTCTGTCATGAACATATTGATTCCTTCACATTTTTTTAGACAACTCATATATGATTATAGTTAGAACATTTAATGTAGGGAATTTCTTACTTCTCACAACAATTTTCCTTTTACCTGCAGCTATTCCCCGCCACCATCCAATAGTGCAAGTCCTAATCGTTTGAATGAATATCGTGTTTGGTCCCCGCTGACGGCCACTTCGCCGACATATACTGGTGAGTAGATATATGTTTGCTTCTTGCAGTTTGCTCTTATCATTACGGATAGATGTTTGGACTCGGTATCATTACGAATGGATAGATGTCCCTTTCTGGTTAGACATCTGCAAGTTTTAATGACTTAAGGGAATAGAAGAAAAAAACTTGTGTGTGATATAGTCTGAGTGTGCTGAATTGTAAACAGGCAACATAAATTTAATGAACAAACCGACAAATCTTCATATAGAAGAAGCCCTCTTGTCTTTAGCATATTGGTGTTGGCAGATCCTTCGCTTTGAGGCAGGACTTTCTGAATTTTGTTGCTGAAGACTGTAAGCAACTGTAATGAAGCAATAGATATGTATGAGTTGTGAACAAAATAAAATAATGCTGTCACAGCGAGAAACAGTTTTTAGTTGTTTTTTTACCTCTTCACTCAGTCAAATCGATATTAGTAGTTGTACAACCTGGAGGTGGTCTGATCGTGTTGTTCGTTTAGAACTTAATAGCTTGCCAGTTACTTAATTTTCCTAGTGCGTGCGGTATGTAGTTGCTCTCCATCGCAGGTTATGCTGTTGAGTGCTGACGTATAACAAATTCTCCATGCCTCGGGGCCAATAAAGTGCCTGCTGCTGCTGCCACTGTATAATAAATAGAGAAGCCGAACACAGTACAAACAAGCTAGCGTTCATCAATTCAAACACAGTAATTGAGAAATATAATCTGTATAGAATAGGGACCATAAACTAAGATTGGAGACCAGTACGGGTTTGATTAGTTTATTCAGCTCTCTCAGCCACATCCATCCAGTCCAGCTACACCTTTTCAGAACACCCTGCGTGCTTATTTTTTTGTTGATAGGAATCAATGAAGATGCTGAAACGTGTGATAATGATGCTGACAATAACCTTCACCAATCCGAGGAAGTTGATGCATCTGTCAGATCAGTGATAGAAAGGGCGACTAAAAATTTCAGATCCCAATGTTGGAAAGAATTCGAGCCAATCATTGAAGATGGGGTAGTTGTGAAAGGAAGGTGTAAGCATTGTGATATTGAGATGGCTGCCAAACGAGGTGCGGGGACAAGTTCTCTTCTAACACATTTGAGAAGATGCAAAAAAAGGAGCAGGGGTCTTCGGATTGTGCAAGAGTTGAGTTCTACACTGAGGTCTCCTTGTGGCAGTAAGTTAAAGGATTGGAGCTATGATCCAGATATGTCACGGTATGAGCTTATGCGGATGATATCTTTGCATGAGATTCCCTTTCTCTTTTTGGAGTATGATGGTTTTAGGAGATTTGTGTCTAGTCTGAACCCACTATTCAAGATGCCATGTAGGACTACAGGTAGAAATGGTTGTTTGAAAGCCTTCCATGAGATGAAAGTTGCTCTCAAGGAGACATTCAGAAATGCAGGCCATAGGTTCTCTTTGACCACGGATATGTGGACTAGCAGTCAAACATTGGGGTACATTGTTGTAACATGTCACTTCATTGATGACAATTGGAAATTACAGAAAAGGATAATCAAGTTCATTGATGTCAAGACTCCACACACTGGACTTGAGCTTTACAATAACATTCAGAATTGCATTCAAGATTGGTCAATTGAAGATAAGTTATTTGGGATAACTCTTGATAATGCTGCAGCAAATAACTCCATGATTGGTTTACTGCGGCATAATCTGAAGCTCAGGGGACTTTTGCCAGCAGAAGGGGAGTTGCTTCATCATCGGTGTGCCGGTCATGTCATAAATCTCATCGTGAAGGCTGGACTTCAAGTTGTGTAGCCGGTTGTTGAGAACATTCGTGAAAGTGTCAAATATATATGCTCTTCTGTATCTAGGAAGCAAATGTTCAAGGAAATAATTGCTGAAGAAGGAATTACATGTAAGAAGAAGCCCCGCCTTGATATTGTGACAAGGTGGAACTCGACACCGTCCATGCTTAAAACAGCCTTAGAGTACGAGTAGCATTTGATAAGTTGAAAGACCAGGATCAAAAGTACACATATGCACCATTGCCGGAGGAATGGGAAAAGGCCGAGGTTCTTTGTAGGCTTTTGACGGTATTCAAGGATGCAACTAAAGTCATCTCGGGTACTCAATACCCCACTTCAAATCTGTACTTTCATCATATGTGGAAGATTAAGTTGACATTGGAACAAGAACCCCCATCCGAAATTGATGAAATTGCCACAGTGTTAGAATATATGAAGAATAAATTTAGCAAATACTGGAATAAGTCATATGTGTTGCTTTGTGTGCCTGTTGTCTTTGACCCAAGGTATAAGCTCAAATTCATTGATTTTCTTTTCACCGAGTCATTTCCCACTAAAGCCAAGGAAATGTTTGCCAAAGTTGAAAGACTAGTTCGAAGCTTGTTTCAAGCATATTCTTCTCATGGAAAAGACTCAAACGTAGCATCTAGTGATCAAGGTGTAGTGGATCATGAAGTGCCTTCCATAAAGGTTGATCCTTGGGCTGCATGGGATCGGCAACTTAGTAATGATCTTCAGTCACAAATGAGTACAAAACTAGACAGATATTTGGATGAGATCCCAGTTCCACATTCTAAGGAATTTGACATCTTCAAGTGGTGGATGGATAATGCAACCAAGTATCCGATTCTTGTTCGTATAGCAAGAGATTTGCTAGCCATTCAAGCTTCATCCGTAGCCTCGAATCGGCTTTCAAGACAAGTAAAAGAATAATCGGCGATTTCCGTAGCGACTTGACGCCCGAGATAGTAGAAGCCCTAATTTGCACACAGGATCGGTATAGAGCGAGAAGGTAAATTTCATTCCTAAGAAATTTCATTGTCTCTATTTTACCGAACTTCATTCCCGAACTATCGCTGTTAATGGAACCTATCGCAGGATCATCCGAGTTTAGTATGAAGTCTGTTAATGATCTTATCATGGGTGAAATGTTTGAGAATGATACCAGGTAATCTGAGAATGAACATATGAATCAATAACTGTAAATTATATTGTTATCTCCTGTCATATGCCATTATCTTGCTGCTTGCATGAAACCATGATTCTTCCTTGAGATTCAGGTCTGAACAAATTAGGCATGTTCTGATTGTTGTTAACATTGATGCCCTCAAAGACTTCACTGTATTTTCCTCTACCAACTTATCGAACATTTTCATAGTCATCCTGCTCACTGATAAAAAAGAAATTGTACTTGTCAGAAACCAACCAATAATTTAATGAATAATTTAATGGGTTGGGGGAGCATAACAGTATAGTAGTAAAAAAATTTTAAAAGCTTACAATTATAGCATGACTGTCCAAAAGATTGGGAGTGATAACTAGAGGTATAAAGTATGCTGAAGGATGATAACAGAGTTATCTTTGTGAGGCAGAAATCGTGCAACTGCATGCTAAAAAAATCCATTTGCTCACTGCTCAAGGAAATTTCAGTTTAGTTCTTTGGGTTGGGCACAAGATTATTCTTCTGTATTTGGGACTTCTGCATTTTACCTTTTTACAAACTTCGTTTTATGTAAGTCTGCAATTTGTCGTTCTTGTTTGTTGTGACAGATTGCTTTCGGCTGGTAATTCATTTATATCCCATCCGTGCCTTGCCCCAGAAACGTGACAAATTGTTCTTTGGTTACCACCTGAATTTTTCTTTCGTTTTTTTAAATATGCAAAAGTATTTTATAAGGCACCGAGATATTATCACTTGTCATTGGTATTCCTCATAACGTTCTTGTTGGTTGTGGCTTCCTATTGCGAGAAAACTAATATTGTGGTCCTCTTTACCATGTAGGCTATGATTGGTGGATGCCTCTGTTGCTTTGAAAGAACAACGAAAGAACAACGAGCAGCAGATATGATACATGCTGATGATGTCCTTGAAGCTCTTGGATTTACCATGTTGAGGGGATGGTGACTGAATTTTGTACTTTGTGCATTGAAAGGAATTTAGTTGATAAAATGATTGATCTTCCCTGGGATTCTTGTTTGGTCCCTCCTGAATACAACTACATCAAAACTAGTGCTACTACTACATTCTAGAGGAATATGTGTATGTCCAGTATATATGGCATGTTTGATGTACTAATGTGCCTGAATATCTGTAGTTTGGTGTTCGGATTCATTGATGTTGCATCAGCAATTTAACATTGCCGAACCCCATTCATTGTTGGATTAGCAGTTATTATAAATTGGCAATCTGTTCCCATCATGCAATCTATTCCCATCACGTAATCGCTAGCAGTAATGGATGGGATGTGCTAGTTATGGATGCTATTCTGTCAGCCAATGGATAGTAGTAATCTTTAGCAGTAATGGACGTCGTTCCTTCAGCCAGGGTCGAACCCTGGGTATCCTTGGAGCAGGAGGTTCACGTGCCCGCACGGAGAGGGGCGACCCTCGATCCTGGGCTGCCGTGGATGGATCGGCGGGTCGGCAGCCGAAGCGCTCCGCACCGCACCGTTCGCAAGACTAATTAACAGAAATAGTTATTCTTGATTTATGCTTGTTTTTCTTTAAAAATGCCTAACTTAAGTTTCATAATAATTCTAGGTGTATATGCTGCATCCCTAGGCTAGTTTTGAACCATATAACATGTGTGAGAAAGTTTGGATCATTTTGTTGAGGATTTATTTTCGTGTGCTTTTACCTTGTCCATCTAGCTAGCTTTTGTCTTTTTCAAAAATAAATTAATTTCTAGCTATCCAAAGCACGCATGTGTGTCCAGTGGCTTGTTATAGGTGTTTAGTGGTTAATACACCCTTCCACTGAATTTTATTAATTAATTCCATGAATAAAAGTTATGTAAGTCATTAAGGGCTTAATAGTCATTAAATGGGAAAAATCACCAAACCCATCCTTGGTAACTTGTGTGTGGTTGTAAATTGATTTAAAAAGCTAAATGCACCCACCCACTACTGTTTGTGGAGTTGAATTAAATTATTTACATATATATGTAAACAGTCACTATCAAAAAAAATTTATAATAAACAATTGCATATTGTTCCTTTTTGGAAGAGTATGCTAAATGTATTCTTATCTAGGTGAATGTGTCCAACAAATACACCCTTGATTGTCATATGTGGTTTGTAAATTTTTTAAAAAAATTAAAAATCGTCAATTGAATCTTGCATTTGCATCCTCATGTCGATCTCTCGAACGGTAGCTGTACGCGTGTGCCGGAAGGAGGAGACGGAGGAGTTGACGGAGACGTGCACCACATCGTTGTAGAGCAAGACCTGGACCAAAGTCCAGAAGGGCCTAAGGCCAACCTTGCTAGCGAAGGCAAGCCCAGATCATTAACCCTGTTTTTGAAATTTATATAATTATCGTTGCTATGATTATGCATTTACGTTTCAGGAGTTGATTTGAAACCCTAGATGCATGATCCCTAGGTACCTATGTCCTCTTACTAGTATGCTAGGTCGATAGCTGCTATGCTATAGGACCCGGTAGAAGTCGAGTGATGTTCGTCACTCGCGAGAATAGGTTCTTATGTTGGAATCATAGGATCTTTATAAATGGATTGCTCATGTGGTAAGAGCATGGGATTGGGCTCCGGTCCAGTGGCTTTTGTGGGCTAAGCTTTTGAACGTACTAAACATATGCCGGGTATGGGACCGGTAAGCCTAGTACCCAATTGACGTGGTAAGGTAACCTTACCCTACTAAACTGGGGCACTTTGTGTCCCCCTGCTTGCAACAGTGTGGTACCTGCGTGAGTCTGGACGTTCGTGTGGGAGCGATCCAGTAATCCTTGTACCAAGGAATGTAGGGTCCGCTCCTGAGCTAAAGATCGACGGAAACGGCCTGGGAAAGTTGTCCTTTCGGGGGCAGCCTACCGTGTGTTTGGGTTTACATTGCAAGGTTTAAATCAATCGATTGTCGGCCTCTCATCGTTATCCGAGACTGCTTAATCAACTGGCCATGATATCCCATAATGATGGAACTCGAGAAATATTGTTGTATGAATTAATTACTTGTCCAATTCTTGATTGGATTAGATGGCACATTTAGAAATGGTAATCAACTAGAACTTATGCTAATATTTTGAAAGTAAGGATCTACCCTTAGTAGCTGTTTCGCAAAAGAAATTCCACCGGCCAAAAGCCTTTCATGTATAGAGTTTGGTGATGTAGTATTCACCCGACGGTTAAGTCTTGCTGAGTATTAGTATACTCAACCTTGCTTTAAAACTGTGGTTGCAGGTGTTGTTGACCGGAAGGGTGACGACAAGTGATGACATCCGGATGGCCTCCTGTGATGTTTACAATTTGCGCTATTTTATTTTATTTCCGCTGTTTTCAAACTCTGAACCTTTACTCCATGTCATGAACAATGGTTTGTAATAAATTTTGTTAACTCGTGTTGTACTCTGGACTCTCCTTCGTGTGAGTTTTAATGCATATGTCGATCCTCTATTTGAATTCCAAGTGATTTACCGGGCGTTAACCCGGCAACTAACGACAAGATGATACTTTACTATTGCTTAATGGCCAAAGTGGATTGGTCTTAGGCGATAGTATGGTATTTTCCTAGGCGGGTTGTCACAGCTGGTATCAGAGCGATTATATGCACCAAAGTTTAATTAGCAACCTTAATCACTAGTTTTTGAATAAAACTTGCCAAGATTGGTTGTGTTTACAAAATGCGTTGGTCCGTTAAGGATGAAATAGACCGAGAGGCCCTAGAGGGAATTTTTGGGTTCTTTCAGGTGGCTTATTAATCTATGGTTTATTTTGCTAACTTCCAGCACATTTTACTTTATGTCAGACTTACATTCTTGCACAACCAAACTAGATGAGCCACGTGTTTTATACGTGTGCTGTACCGCATCACGGGAATTGTGTGGGTTGATGCAGTGATCCATTCCACGGATCCCATCTTCGCATCTATTTATGAGTTGTGTGTCACCACGTGTTTCATACGTGTGCATTCCGCATGTCGCTCATGCGAGGCAAGGATACACTTCATTCAAACGGAGGGTGTCCGAGGTTGGACGCTGTCCATGCAGCAGCTTAACGCATGGGTGCCGTTTCTATAGTGAACGGTAATGTATGTGGATGCTTTCATGAGTGCTGGCATGAAAGGTTCGTTGTGCTCTATGATCTTCTACAGGTACACTAACCACGTTCGTAAGTCGCTAAGCAAGTATCGATAGTCTCGACAAGTTATTATAGGGAGAGACGTAATTGTTGCCTTGCCACCGGCACTAACTCCGATTTTTGGCTTGATTGCCATGTGAGGTCGGATAGGACGTCTTGCATGCATATTAAAAATCGAAGCAACTAAAATGGACCCAAACTGAATTTCTATATGCTCTCTAAGGAAGATTTTGCTAGTGTGTGCTTTTTATAAACCAGAGTACCTCTCGTGCTTAGTTGTTGTGCTGCCCAAAATTTGTAAAAGTTTGTTTGTCTTGCCTTTGGCACCATGTTCTAGAAGTGACTAGAATAGGAGTTCTAAACCAAAGTTGCTCCAAACCTAATCTAGTTCCTGCTCGCTACAATTCACGGTCATAACTTTTGTCTACCTCAAGTTATGCTCAGTTTAATCAACCTCTGTCCTGCTGTCCTTCCCGGAACCAGATCTAAAACTTGCCTAATTGAGCAACCTTCCTAGCCTTCTAGCTCAACCTTGAGTACCAAAGATGCATCTCTAACCCTGATGAGTTACCATCCAAAGTTGGGAATTTTTGGAGCTCTGGGTTAAGTTATAAATTTTTGTTTATAACTGCCAGAACTTTATGTCGTTATGTATGTGAGCTCGCTTCGAGTTCTGACATACGACTGTGCCTTTGTGCACATGAATACCCAACAATGCTCAGCCGGAGAAAAGAACTTATGCTATTCTGCTATGTCAGTGGGAATGTCTTGATCTTAGAATTCAATCTCAATGGTGATTCTCTTATCACCATGTCATTTCCGTCGACTTGTATTTTCCTTTCAACCCCTTGTCCTCAGACATGTTGAAGCACTAGGATATTCTTCGTATTGATATCCTTGTCCTGGTTACTTCGAACATGCAATCATAAGCTTATTCCCCGTGGTCTTGCTCACAACCTTTTGAAAAATAAATAAATAATTATGTCTCTTCGTGAACATGCATTTGCATAGCATGTGCATTGGGAACCTTGGGTGAATTAGCATGCATACGCTTGGAGTGTTTTCAATATCTCCCACTCTATCCTTTGTGTTTGGTGAAGTTGTCATCCCATAACTAAAGGTGCCGTGACGGAACCTAGGGCGTCATGTGCGCTGCAGCCACATGATTGCCACTAGGAGCGCACTAGGTATCTTGGTTGTGAGAATTGCGACTCGCCACGCACACCCCTTCTCAACCGGTGATTGTCCTCCCAATCACTAACTCATTAGGTGGGTAACCGAGTCATGCTAACATGCATCATAAGCACCATACTACATGAGCATATGCATTGTGCCTTCATAAACATGTGCATCACATCAATTTTGAAAAGCATTGCATCATAGTGGCACGGCCATGCCACATAAGATTGCAAACTAAATAATGCGTGAGCAAGATCGATCGGAAGATCCTATACCAATTTATCTCTCCATACTTTCCGCTTGCATCCGCAAGTAAACTTCGTGCAAAAGCTTTCCATTACTTGTCGCCCTCGACTACTACTATGGGCTAATCTCGAGCCGATGGTGATTATGTTGTTGCCAATAATCTCATCGTGTTGCTCCCTAGGAGTAATTTTAGAAAATCTCAGAGGACCACTTCCCTATTTCCCTATCGTGTCCTTGGAATTTCGAATCTCGGGACGAGATTCTTCTTAAGGGGGGTAGGCTATGATGCCCCAGGTTTTTAATTAGCGTCATAAGCGCTAATGGCCGAATCAGCCGAGTCAAACCGGCCGACAGCGGTCAAACCTAGGTCAACCTGGGTCATCACCCCGAAAACCTCACCTTTGAACCCTATTGAACTCCTTGACCAAGCCTACACACACCCGTGGTCAACCTTTGGTCAAAGACACGGTCAAAACCGGCTTAACCGTTGACGTCAGTGAATGTCGTCCGGAACTTTTGCCGCGTTCTCCAAAATTCACCTAAACACTTCAAAATCTACCTTTATGAAAGTTGTCCATCTTGTTGAGGGACACAACTTTCGTGTAGATTGGCATTTCAAATTTTGAGCAGAAAAGGGTGAAAAACTTGGTCAACCGCCAGTACCTCCTGTTTCCCAGGACAGGCCGGCATTCAAAGTTGGCACGACGTTCCTGCAAAATCCGTTGAGAAAAACACTATATGGCTTTTGTAAAAGTTGTAGAGGGTAGCTGGATCTACAACTTTTCTATTCATCACTTTGTGCACTTGTATTCAAGTTTTGAGAGAAAAACGTGCTCGAAGTGGCGTGGTCTGTAACGTTCAGCGCCTGGACCCGGCCGCGCCACGGCGTCGTGCGGCCGCGCGCGGCGCGCGCGCGCGCGCGCGCGCGCGCGGCCGCCGCCGCCTCGGCATCCCGGACCTGCCGGCGCGCCTTCCCGAGGGCGCCTCGCACCTTCCCCAGGCCTCCCGCGTCCCAAAGCGCCTCGAAGTCCTCCCGCCCGCGCCGCACCCTACCAACCAGTCCATCCGCGACTTCCGTCCCGATGCGCGCCTACCGAGGTCGCGGCCGTACTACGGCGGGCCTGTGACATCGCGTGCGCTCCGGAACACGAGGTGACCTCCTTAATTAAGGCCGCCGTGCCCCCCTTGCGCGAGGACGCCACGCCCGACCCTCCCCGTCGCACCCGAGCTGCGCCGGCGCCCTGGGGGCCAGCCGCGGCGAGCCGAACCCCAAGCCAAGTAACCCCTTCTCCACCTTTGCTAGCCCCTCCTAGAAGCCACTCCTACCTTCCATTGCCCCTCTCGGCCGGAAGCCCGTCGCTCTGGGCAGCCACGGCGGCCAACGCCGCCGGTCGCCGGTGTGCCGCTCGCCGGAGCCGCCTCGCCCCCGTCCAACTAGCGAAACCGAGCGCCCGTGACCCATAGACCCTTCCACCTCCCTTCCCCGGCCAAACCCCGGCGAACCTCGCCGGAATTTGGCCAGCCCGCGCCGGCCACCGCTCCCAGGGACTACATTGCAAAGGAGAAAATATTTCCGAGGGCCTCCCTGCAAAAGGGTAACTCCAATAGTAAAGTGCTTTGGCTGTTTCTTGTAAATTGCATATAAAATCGTAAAAAAATCAGAAAAATGCAAAACCAATTTTTTTGGATCCTTTGTGAATTATCCTACAACTTTTGTTATTCTTGCCTGAGCTAATTCCAGATAGTTTTTGCATGAAAAATACCAATGTGAAAAACCTAGATCTGCAATATCTCAAAATCTATAAATCCTTTGTAGCTAAATTTTGGATATGTTGTGTGTTGGGTCATGACTAGCTCCTATGCCAAAAATGACACAAAGTTATGATGTAAATCGTTTTATAAAAATGTTTTTCCATTTCTGCTAGATCTGCATAAATGATTTTTCTAGATAAAAATAATTAGGTTTTTGCAACCAACCTTTGCATACTGTCTTTTTCTGCCAAAACACACCTCTGGTGAATTAAGCATAATTTTATAATTAACAAAAATAATTATTCTTGATTTATGCTTGTTTTTCTTTAAAATGCCTAACTCAAGTTTCATAATAATTCTAGGTGTAGATGCTGCATCTCTAGGCTAGTTTTGAACCATATAACATGTGTGAGAAAGTTTGGGTCATTTTGTTGAGTATTTATTTTTGTGTGCTTTTACCTTGTCTATCTAGCTAGCTTTTGTCTTTTTCAAAAATAAATTAATTTCTAGCTATCCCAAAGCACGCATGTGTGTCCAGTGGCTTGTTATAGGTGTTTAGTGGTTAATACACCCTTCCACTGAATTTTATTAATTAATTCCATGAATAAAAGTTATGTAAGTCATTAAGGGCTTAATAGTCATTAAATGGGAAAAATCACCAAACCCATCCTTGGTAACATGTGTGTGGTTGTAAATTGATTTAAAAAGCTAAATGCACCCACCCACTACTGTTTGTGGAGTTGAATTAAATTATTTACATATATATGTACACAGTCACTATCAAAAAGAATTTTTAATAAACAATTGCATATTGTTCCTTTTTGGAAGAGTATGCTAAATGTATTTTTATCTAGGTGAATGTGTCCAACAAATACACCCTTGATTGTCATATGTGGTTTGTAATTTTTTTAAATTAAAAATTGTCAATTAAATCTTGCATTTGGATCCTCGTGTAGATCTCTCGAACGGTAGCTGTACGCGTGTGCCGGAAGGAGGAGACGGAGGAGTTGACGGAGATGTGCACCACGTCGTTGTAGAGCAAGACCTGGACCAAAGTCCAGAAGGGCCCAAGGCCAACCTTGCCAGCGAAGGCAAGCCCCGCATCATTAACCCTGTTTTTGAAATTTATATAATTATCATTGCTATGTTTGTGCATTTACATTTTAGAAGTTGATTTGAAACCCTAGATGCATGATCCCTAGGTACCTATGCTCTATCACTAGTATGCTAGGTCGATAGCTGCTATGCTATAGGACCCGGTAGAAGTCGAGTGATGTTCGTCACTCGCGAGAATAGGTTCTTATGTTGGAATCATAGGATCTTTATAAATGGATTGCTCATGTGGTAGGAGCATGGGATTGGGCTCCGGTCCTGTGGCTTTCGTGGGCTAAGCTTTTGAACGTACTAAACATATGCCGGGTATGGGACCGGTAAGCCTAGTACCCGATTGACGCGGTAAGGGAACCTTTCCCTACTAAACCTGGGGCACTTGTGTCCCCCCCGCTTGCAACAAAGGTGGTACTGCGTGAGTCTGGACGTTCGTGTGGGAGCGATCTAGTAATCCTTGTACCAAGGAATGTAGGTTCCGCTCCAGAGCTGATGATCGACGGAAACGGCCTGGGAAAGTTGTCCTTTCGGGGGCAGCCTACCGTGTGTTTGGGTTTACCTTGCAAGGTTTAAATCAATCGATTGTCGGCCTCTCACCGTTATCCGAGACTGCTTAATCAACTGGCCATGATATCCCATAATGATGGAACTCGAGAAATATTGTTGTATGAATTAATTACTTGTCCAATTCTTGATTGTATTAGATGGCACATTTAGAAATGGTAATCAACTAGAACTTGTGCTAAAATTTTAAAAGTAAGGATCTACCCTTAGTAGCTGTTTCGCAAAAGAAACACCACCGGCCAAAAGCCTTTCATGTCTAGAGTTTGGTGATGTAGTATTCACCCGACGGTTAAGTCTTGCTGAGTATTGGTATAGTCACCCTTGCTTTAAAACTGTGGTTGCAGGTGTTGTTGACCGGAAGGGTGACGACAAGTGATGACATCACGGATGGCCTCCTGTGATGTTTACCGTTGCGCTAGATTATTTTATTTCCGTTGTTTTCAAACTCTGAACCTTTACTCCATGTCATGAACAATGGTTTGTAATAAATTTTGTTAACTTGTGTTGTACTCTGGACTCTCCTTCGCGTGAGTTTTAATGCATATGTCGATCCTCTGTTTGAATTCCAAGTGATTTACCGGGCGTTAACCCGGCAACTAACGACAGGATGATACTTTACTATTGCTTAATGGCCAAAGTGGATCGGTCTTAGGCGATAGTACGGTATTTTCCTGGGCGGGTTGTCACAGGTGGTGGCTCCACTAACTCCCACACTTGGTTTCTCTCAAAATTCTCTAACTCCTCATGCATGGCATTTACCCAATTAGGATTAGAAAGAGTGTGTCCAATGTCTTTCGGCTCAAAGGTAGCAACAAAAGCTGAATGAGCAAAGTGAGAAGCATTTCTGGACCTCGACCGTGTCGTACGCTCATTGATGTCGCCGATGATTCTTGACGGTGGATGATCAACTTGAACGCGCCTCAGTGCCTCTCGCTTGGAGATAACATCCCCCTCAGCAGTTGCTTCCACTTGATCTTGCTGGATCGTAGGTAGTGTAGGTGATAGACCATCCTGCACCATATCATCGTAGTGTAAGTAGAGGGTACATGTGTGGCTGGAGCTTCACCATCATCACCATCTTCCTCTCCCGCATCATCCTCCTTGTCCTCAAAGATCTTCTTGCCAACTTCATCATCACCTGCACACTCAAACACAGACGAAGTGCATGGTTGTGTCTCGTCGTAGGTAACTGTTGACGGATAAAAGACGTATCCCTCTACGATCCGCAAGCGTACGGACCCCACACCTTTTTCACCACGGGATTCCCAAGGTTCTTGTCAATCCGCGGAGCAAGGGGATTACAAGCGTTCGATCAACAACGACACACTAGCTACTAAAACCCTAACAACTATTATACTAGAAAACAACTAAACTACACTAGAGAGAATGATAAACGATCAAGAGAGAAGACACTCGCCCACGGGTCTACGATACTAGAGCATGCAATCGCTTAAAGACATGAAAAACCAATCTAATCTATCGGGGTTGTGACCACGGTTTCGCCCTTTCCCTCCTCTCGTCGTCACTACGCGAAGGTATTCATGACTAGACCTTTGATGGCCACGGCGTATTGAATGGATCCAAGGAAGCATTGGAGCTCGTACTCCCTCTACGGCATGGTAGCTAACCTTTAAGCATTAAAGTATATTCAACACAAGATGATAGATAGAAAATCCGACAAAGTGCGATTACATCTCACGATCGATTACAACCCATGGACGAATGAGAAGATTACCCCATCAAGGTGCGATCATGGCACCGTTGATCATGGTTTCCCTTCCGCCGGTGTCTTCCTCCTTCTCCACGAGAGGGTGCTTCCTTCGAGGGGGTTAATCTCCGGCCGGAGATCCTCCTCCTCTCTCTCTAGCTTGTAGATGGCCTTCCGGTGCGAATAAACTCCTCTCTGTCCGTTGGCGGCGCGTCGGGGGTTTTAGGGTCGAAGATCCTTCGAGGGCAAGGAAGACGGGACCGAACCGGGTGCCGAAGTGGGCTGGGCCGATCCGCCGGGCCGGCCGGCCCGGAGCCCGGTTTCGGCCGGTTCGGTCGCCCTTTTTGCTCCGTGGGTCTTCGTGCACTTATCTACTTCGCCCCCTCCACTTGGATGATTTTGACGCTGTTATCCTCGCGATCAAGATGGAGACTCTCTTTGCATGAAGTTGATCTTTTACGCTTCAATCCCCGGGGGTGTTCCTCGTAGCACTTTGGTCCTCACCACCATTGGAAGTAATTTCAGCGAGCTCATGAACACGAACAAGACTCCATGAATGCTCCTTTGAACTTATTGCGAATCCGTCCTTTATGTCCATGATTTCCTACATAAACACAACACTTCCAAATGCATGCACAAAGATGAACTTGTTATATGATTAGTGTGCCTAGTGGCGGGTTAGTTCAATAATCAAATCCAAACCAAAGTGTAATGAACATGCTAGGTGCACCAAAATACACCGTCAACATCTCCCCCACACTTAGCTCTTGCTCGTCCTCGAGCAAGTACTCGTAAAAGAACTTCGTCCAAGGAGTGTAATCGTGTATCACTTATCCTTCTTCACAAGTTAGTCAATCCCTTCATCTTTAATACATAAACACAAAGTAATGATAATCAATCATAAACATGGGCGTTTAGAATTTTTACCACGTCAAGATTTACCCCACAACTCAAACTCTTCACTCGAAGCTTTCAATTCCAGCCATACTTACTTCTTTGCTTCCATCGGAGGGTTTTTATGGTTTTCAAAACAAAAATTCCTGCAACAAGTGTTAGACAAAAACCTTTCTCCAAGCTCTCTCAAGTCACTCATATGAAGTGTCTATCCTAACCAAATTTTATAAAACTCTCACCTCCCATTAATCTCTCATATATCATGTAAAAGTGGAGCTATAGGTAGGGCTAGCGCAATCAACACAAGTATTGTCAAACTAAGAACTTCCTCTAATGGTTGTCTACCTTTCAGAGCCAATGATCATGAGAATTAACCATATGTAGGGATATCAAGGACGAGAAGATTTAGAATGGTGGACATGTGCAAGGGCAAAAGAAAATTGTGACTTCAAGGCACCAATGATGTCCTCGTTGTCGGATTGCACATGGTTGGAAATAGAGTAAAAGTTTCGTCTCACAATCAACGTGACGTCCTTCCTTACACTTTATTATTTTTTTCTTTTCTTTCACTTGATCCATCCCTCTCATATCTTCATTGCTAACTCATCTTTCTCTTTTCTTTTTCTTCTTTCGTTCACATATGATATATATATATATATATTTTTTTTCTTTCTTTTCCATACACATACTTTTTCTCTTTATTTTTCTCTCTCTTGACGACTTTTCAAAGCTTTCAATTCTCCCTTTTCTCGCATGCATACAATCTGAAATCTTTAAATAAACCATGCTAGAGACGAGACGAAACTTTGAAAATAGGTTGTGTTCAAGGAATACGATGTTCAAAAGAGGTGTATAGGTTTGGGTATGGAATCCGGCGATGTACATGACTTCCGTTGTGAAAGACATGTTACCGAATGAATGACGAGGCTAGCAACAAAAGATAAGCACAAGGATATGATCATTGCTCGAAATTAAAACTCACCAAGAGAGAAGGGTCCTAGCCTAACTCATCGTGCTAATCACACTTATAGTGGAGCGAAAAAAACAAACTTGGCTTTGGATAGGAATTTTTTTATACTCTCAACTTGGAAAAAGAGATTTTGCTAACCTTTATTACAAGGGTTTTAATATAATTTTCAGAACTGAAAACCTCCAATTTTTAGCATCGAACATAGCACAACTAGCATGTGAAGCTCAAGATCGAAGTGCGGTATGGGTACTTTAAGTAGTAGCGATTCCACTAAGCACCACGGTAAACGATTTTCAAACCACATACTTGCGTTCAAATATCAAGAATCAAAGATTAAACAAACAAGTAAACAAAGATAAACAATACAAAAAAAACACAAAGATATATATAAAGACTCTTTTTATTTGGTTTTCTTGACTCAACACTAATTTAAGACTCTTGCAAAAATTTTAAAAGCGACTCGAAAACTAAAAACTCATTAAAACGCTAAGACTCTCACACGAAGATTAAACCGAACCTAAATTTGAAGTTCAAAAGCTAAGGCTAGCGAGCTAGCTCTCCCCCACACTTAAAACATACGACGTCCTCGTCGTATCTTACAAAAACCAAAGGGGAAAACTAGATCTAATGGTACTTCGAGCAAGCTTTGCACCACTTGCCTCTCATGTTTCCAACCATGCCAAAAAGCTTGCGCACGTTACGGTTAAGGAACTTGTAGTCATCTTCAACTACGCGCTCCAAGTCCTCCATACGCTGCTTCATCGCTTCCATGGTTTGAAGACACTCGTCGGCCGACGCGTAGAGAGCTGCGATGGATTGACGGCAAAATCGACAACACACCGGATGCAATCCGAAGGGGTCGTCGTCGCCATAATCTCCACCGTTGTCACCACCGTCGTCGCCACCTCCATTGTTGTCGCCTTCGCCACCGCCGTTGCCGTCGCCATTGGGGCCCTCGGGAGTCCTTTCATAGGGCTGTTCGCCCCAATCGTCATCGTCTCTACCGGCGGCCGCCCACGAGCTCGGGCTACGATCGTCGGAGTAGTCGCTATCCCCATAATCCTTAGGCTCCGGCGACACCTCCTTGTAATCCTTGCGCTTGATGCCTTGGAGACGTGCCGACCTTCGAACGGGTGTAGGGACCTTCTCTCCTTTGACGGGGTTGCGAGATGCAAGAGCTCCGGTCGGGACACGTCCTCCGCAACGGATACGTGGGGTCCTCTTGACGGGTAGCTTGACCTCGCATCGCATCGCCTCCTCCATCGATGGCTTCTTGGCTTCTACCTTCAACTCTAAGCTTTTTGGAGGCTCAATGGCTGCTACAAGGGTGCAACACATTGCTTGAAAGGATTGATTCTCGAGCTCCCAATTCGGCCAAATATATAGTCCCGAGAGAAAAGCCACGGGAACCTTATTTTCCTTTTTTACACTTCCCTTAAAATTTTCGACCAAACAAGGAAGTCAAAAAGGAGCAATTCGGGCGAAATTCGGGGACATCGGGCGTCGGGCCCCGCCCCGGGCCGATCCTGCGGGCCGGCCGGCCCACCCCCGCCTCGGGGGCGGGCCGGTCCGGTTTTTTGCACACCGCCCTATTTTTTTCGTCCTCGGCCCATGGGAAAAAGTTGGCCCGGTTAATCTTCGCGAAAAACTCCGGAAAGCTAAAAGAAAAATTATTTACGGAAGTTGGTGCCTTGTTTTTCGTCCTAGGCGGGACGTTCGGGCTCTTCCTCCATGGTAAAGACGTCAACATGATGAACGGGCACGATGTCGGGTTCGTAGTAAACCTTAAGCCGCTGTCCATTCACCACAAATTGATCGCCGTTTATATCCATAATGGTTACCGCTCCGTTAGAGAACACCGAATGCACAACATAAGGTCCGTCCCACTTGCTTTGCAATTTCCCCTTTCCGAAGGTTTTAAACCTCGAATTGTAGAGGAGGACCTTATCTCCTTCTTTGAATTCTTTTTTCTTCAATCTTTTATCATACCACCTTTTGATTCTCTCTTTGTATATGCTTGCGTTTTCATAAGCTTTCAACCTCAACTCCTCTAGCTCGCTTATTTGAATTCTCCGTTTCACCACCGCGGCATCGAGATCAAGGTTCATCTCTTTAATCGCCCAATAGGCTTTATGTTCTAACTCAACCGGAAGGTGGCAAGCTTTTCCATAGACGAATTGATAGGGGGTCATACCTATCGGTGTTTTAAACGCCGTTCGATAAGCCCATAAAGTGCCGTCTAATTTCTTTGACCAATCCTTGCCTCCCTTCTCTATGGTCTTGTTAAGTATGCCTTTTAATTGCCTATTTGACGTCTCCGCTTGTCCGTTGGTTTGTGGGTGATAGGCCGTGGAGACCCTATGCTCAATTCCCAACTTGGACAAGCACTTTTTGAAGTTCTTCCGGTGAAATGAGTTCCTCCATCACTTATCAAGATTCTCGGTGTACCGAAACGGGGGAAAAATCACGTTCTTGATCATAGTGATGGACTCCTCCGTGGAAGCTTTACGACATGGTATAGCCTCTACCCACTTGGATACGTAATCGACCATAACAAGTATATACTCGAATCCAAATGAGTTTTTAAAAGGCCCCATGAAGTCTATGCCCCATACATCGAATATGTCGACTTGCAAGTTGTATTCCAAAGTCATAGAATTTCTTTGAGAGATGTTTCCGGTTCTTTGGCATTCGGGGCATGACGCAACATATCTTTTAGTATCTTCATGCATCTCCGGCCAATAGAATCCGCTCGACCATACTTTGGCTTCGGTTCGAAAATGGCTATAGTGCCCACCGTACTCCGCCGAGTGGCACTTCCTTAGAATCTCAAGCCTCTCTTCCCTTGGCACACATCTTCTCATCACACCATCATTGCCAAGCTTGAAGAGGTATGGTGCATCCCAAAAATATTTCTTACTTTCGAAATTATCTTCCTTTGAGTGTTTTTGTCTAGATGATCGAGGGGCATCTTTCGAATCGCTCGAATGATGTCGATCATCCAAGTATCTTTATCAAGCACTCTATAGAGGTGGTCATCTCTCATCTTGTCTTCTATGGGCTCTTTATCATCTTGCCCACGATTCATCCTAGACAAATGATCGGCCACAACATTCTCCACCCCCTTTTTATCACGAATTTCAACATCGAACTCTTGGAGAAGAAGGATCCAACGAATCAAACGAGGTTTAGCTTCCTTCTTAGCCAAGAGATACTTTATAGCTGCGTGATCGGTGTAAACAATGACTTTCGAGTTCACGATGTAGGATCTGAATTTTTCGAAAGCGAATACCACCGCTAGCAATTCTTTTTCCGTAGTAGCGTAATTTAATTGTGCCCCACTAAGAGTTTTGCTAGCGTAGTAAACGGCGTGAACTCGGCCTTCCTTTCTTTGTCCCAAGACCGCGCCTACGGCGTAGTCACTTGCGTCACACATGATCTCGAAAGGTTGGCTCCAATCCGGAGGTTGGATGATGGGAGCACTCACCAACGCATTTTTCAAGGTCCGGAATGCCGCTAGACACTTCTCATCAAAGTCGAAAGCCACATCCTTTTGAAGAAGGTGTGTTAAAGGCTTGGTGATCTTTGAGAAGTCCTTTATAAATCTTCTATAAAATCCGGCATGGCCTAGAAAGCTCCTTAAGGACTTAATATCCGTAGGAGGTGGGAGTTGCTCAACCGTCTCTACCTTTGCCTTGTCCACTTCAATTCCTCTCTCGGATATAACATGTCCGAGCACTATGCCTTGCTTAACCATGAAGTGGCACTTTTCCCAATTTAAAACCAAATCTACCTCTCGCACACCTTGTAAGGACCTTTTCTAAGTTTGCTAAGCAATCCATGAACGTCTTCCCGTAAACGGAAAAATCATCCATAAACACTTCAACAATTTCTTCGATGAATTCCGAAAACACGGCCATCATGCAACGTTGAAAAGAGGCCGGAGCGTTGCATAGGCCGAAGGGCATCCTCCTATATGCAAACGTTCCGTAAGGACACGTAAATGTTGTCTTATGTTGATCTTCCGGGTGAATAGGAATTTGCATGAACCCCGAGTATCCATCGAGAAAGCAAAAATAAGCGTGGTTTGCTAACCTCTCGAGCATCTCGTCTATGAACGGTAGGGGGAAGTGATCTTTCTTCGTCGCTTTGTTAAGCTTACGGTAATCGATACACATCCGCCACCCGGTCACGGTTCTTTGCGGTATCAATTCGTTCTTCTCATTCTTCACCACGGTCAAACCTCCTTTCTTCGGTACACAATGTACCGGGCTCACCCATTCGCTATGCGGACCGGGTAGATGATTCCGGCATCAAGTAACTTGATGACCTCTTTCTTTACTACCTCTCGCATGGCATGAGTTAGCCTCCTCTGGTGGTCCACTATGGGCTTACATTGGTCTTCCATTGGTATACGATGAGTGCAAAAGGCTGGGATAATACCTTTGAGATCATTAATTGAATATCCAATCACCTTCCTATGTTTTTTTAATAAAATCAGCAACGCTTCATTTTCTTCGGGACTCAACTCGTCGCTCACAATGACCGGATAAGTTTTGTCCGGGCCCAAAAATTCATATTTTAATCCCTTGGGCAAAGGTTTAAGGTCTACTTCGGGCACTTGTGGCTCCTCGGGTTTGATTTCTCCTATGTCTTCGAACTTTTCTTCCTCCACGCTACCATCATGCGGCTCTAAGCCTTTTGTTGCTTCCTCTAGTTCTTCATCTTGTTGATTACTAATTTGATTTTCCATCGCTCTTTGCAGCGGGTCTCTAAGGGTTTCAACAAAACAAAGACTATCTATCTCTTCTATTTCTTCATCTTCGGGAGGAAAAGGAGTAAGGTGTTTAGAAGCACGAAGAAAGTTATATGTGTACTTTGTTCCATTAAGGTTCATTGTTACTTTGCCTTCTCCGGCATCTAACACGGCATCAACCAACTTAAGAAAAGGCCTACCTAAGATTATATGATCAGAATTACCATGGTAAGCATCAATAACAAAGAAATCGGTTGGTATATAGTTTCTAGAGATTTTTACTTTCATGTTGCAAGCAATACCTAGAGGTTTGATAGTTCTACCATCTCCCATAATTAATTTCGTTGATGTTGGAGCTAAGTCTAGGTTGTGGTATTGAACTTTATCGTAAATTTTAGAAGATAGAACACTTACTTGGGCTCCGATGTCGCATAAAGCTTTGCATTGAACTCCGTTGATCTCGCAACTCAAGTGCGGCGTCATCTTCTCTTCTTCTTCGGATCCGATCGAATAAATTTCAGCAAGGCGAGCGTATGGTGATGCTTCGGGCTCGATCCCCATGATCCTCTTCACCTCGGCAATATGTTCGGATCCACCACGTCATCTCCAAAGAGCTTTTCAAAAATCTCACCGGTGGTTTCGAGGTCGTATGAATTTTCAGCTTTCCTCTCCGGTGGGAAATCCACTTCCAATGCTCTTGCCATCCCCTTTTGATTAGGGAACGGTCTTCTCTTGTCGAATACTTCTCCGTAATCAATAGGAACCCAATCCATTGGCTCGAACTCCCTTAGTGGCTTCGCGCTTGACATGCTTCTCTTGTTCGTCTCATTTGGTGCGACGAAGTCGACGTTTGGTGTAGTTCTTGACTTGATGTGTTCTTGTTTAAGCTTCTCCATGATTGGCTCCTCTTTTGTGACTTCCGGGGTTGCCTCTTTAGAAAAATCAGCAAGCTTTTTCTTCCTTGAATTAAATTCCGGCTCTTCCGCAAGTCTTGTTTCCCAATCTCTTCGCATGGCAGCCGCTTTGCTAACTTTTTGTAGAAGTTGGGCGGCTTCCGTGAGTGTTTTCTCCATGAGATCCCCACCTGCACACATTTCGACGTGTCGCATGCAACTAGGGGTTAGGGAAAAGAAAAATGTATGCAAGAGTACGTCACCGGTGAAGCCGAGTTTTGGTCCTTGTTCGATTAATTCATTAAACCTATCCCGGGCTTGGTCTATCCCTTCCTCTTCTCCTTGCATAAAAGTGATCACTTGCCTCCTTAGATGTTGAACCTTGCTCATTGGAAAGAACTTCTCGCAAAACTTCTTTGTCAACTTGTTCCAATTGCCTTCAACTTCAAAGGACGCAACCGAATACCATGTCTTTGCTTTGCCGGCAAGTGAGTAGGGAAAGAGATTCCATTTGAACCATTCATCGGGAACTCCTTCTTGACTCACCGTGTTGCATATCGTCGTGAAATCCCTTATGTGTCTATATGGGTTCTCCTCAACCATCCCTTCAAACGGGTTTTCCGCCACCATCTTCATGATCTTGGATTTAATTTCATACTTGGTCGCTTCGAGCTTCGAATCCGACTCTTGTACCTTTATGTCTTCACATCGAGGGCTGGCGTAATCCCTTAATGATTTCTCCGGTTCTTCCACGGGTTGATTAACGAACTCCATCTAGACAATAAGATAAAAACAAAAACAAAAAAGAAACAAGTGTTTTTCGATAATATATGTTAGATATAGCAAATAAAAGATAAACTAAAATATAAAACTAAGTTAGATGCAAATCAAACGATGTAAACTAACTTGCTCCCCGGCAACGGCGCCAGAAAAAGGGGCTTGTTGACGGATAAAAGACGTATCCCTCTACGATCCGCAAGCGTACGGACCCCACACCTTTTTCACCACGGGATTCCCAAGGTTCTTGTCAATCCGCGGAGCAAGGGGATTACAAGCGTTCGATCAACAACGACACACTAGCTACTAAAACCCTAACAACTATTATACTAGAAAACAACTAAACTACACTAGAGAGAATGATAAACGATCAAGAGAGAAGACACTCGCCCACGGGTCTACGATACTAGAGCATGCAATCGCTTAAAGACATGAAAAACCAATCTAATCTATCGGGGTTGTGACCACGGTTTCGCCCTTTCCCTCCTCTCGTCGTCACTACGCGAAGGTATTCATGACTAGACCTTTGATGGCCACGGCGTATTGAATGGATCCAAGGAAGCATTGGAGCTCGTACTCCCTCTACGGCATGGTAGCTAACCTTTAAGCATTAAAGTATATTCAACACAAGATGATAGATAGAAAATCCGACAAAGTGCGATTACATCTCACGATCGATTACAACCCATGGACGAATGAGAAGATTACCCCATCAAGGTGCCGATCATGGCACCGTTGATCATGGTTTCCCTTCCGCCGGTGTCTTCCTCCTTCTCCACGAGAGGGTGCTTCCTTCGAGGGGGGTTAATCTCCGGCCGGAGATCCTCCTCCTCTCTCTCTAGCTTGTAGATGGCCTTCGGTGCGAATAAACTCCTCTCTCGTCCGTTGGCGGCGCGTCGGGGGTTTTAGGGTCGAAGATCCTTCGAGGGCAAGGAAGACGGGACCGAACCGGTGCCCGAAGTGGGCCGGGCCGATCCGACCGGGCCGGCCGGCCCGGAGCCCGATTTCGGCCCGGTTCGGTCGCCCTTTTTGCTCCGTGGGTCTTCGTGCACTTATCTACTTCGCCCCCTCCACTTGGATGATTTTGACGCCGTTATCCTCGCGATCAAGATGGAGACTCTCTTTGCATGAAGTTGATCTTTTACGCTTCAATCCCGGGGGTGTTCCTCGTAGCACTTTGGTCCTCACCACCATTGGAAGTAATTTCAGCGAGCTCATGAACACGAACAAGACTCCATGAATGCTCCTTTGAACTTATTGCGAATCCGTCCTTTATGTCCATGATTTCCTACATAAACACAACACTTCCAAATGCATGCACAAAGATGAACTTGTTATATGATTAGTGTGCCTAGTGGCGGGTTAGTTCAATAATCAAATCCAAACCAAAGTGTAATGAACATGCTAGGTGCACCAAAATACACCGTCAACAGTAACCTCACAAGTCTATGACTAGGTTAGTATCAAGGTTGAGCACGCAAAATGCTCGAGAATGACTAGCATAACCCAAGAAAATCCCATCGGAGGACATCGACTCAAACTTATCAAGCCTACCCTTCTTGAGAATAAAGCACCGACAGCCAAAAGCCCTGAAATGGCTCACTCCAGGTGCTCGCCTGTGCATGAGCTCATAGCACGTATTGTTCAAGAAGGCCCTCAGAAAAATCCGGATCCCAACATGGAAAGCGGTATTCACCGCCTCCGCCCAATATCTTCTCAGAGTCCTATGCTCGTCGAGCATCATCCGAGCCATCTGACAAAGGAAGCGATTTTGCTCTCAACTACACCATTCTGACAAGCCAAATAGGGAGAAGAAATTTGATGTTCGAGACCCAAATCACGACAAAAGGTTTCGAAACTAGAGTTTCTAAATTCACTGCCATTGTCGCTACGAATAGCTCGAACAACATCTCCATTCCTCTCATTCTTCAACCCCAAAATTAGATCCCAAACAAAACCAAATGTCCCCCCCCCCCCCCCTTGTCAGCTAATAAGAAGACCCAAACATAGCGAGAATAGTCGTCCACAATCACAAGGACATACCATTTTCCACCCACCGAGCACACACGAGCTGGACCAACCAAGTCTATATGGAACAGCTCGAATGGCCTCTCTGTCCTAACGGATGTCAGAGGCGGATGAGAGGCGGCGACCATCTTGCCATGCCTACACTGAGCACATACCAAATCCTTTTGGTATTTCAACTTTGGCAATCCTCGGACCAATCCTAGTCCACTCAAGCGTGACAACAAGTCAAAACTCAAGTGACCTAGTCTCCGATGCCATTTCCAAAGCTCTGCCGAAACACCAGCAACCAAGCAACGAGAAGAGCCAACGCACTGAGAAAACTCGGCTCTGAAAATCTGACCCTCGGGGATGATCGTGCACACGAGATCGCCTTGAGAATCCAAAACATGAGAACAACCCGTTTTGAAACGGACTTCAAAATCCTCATCAAGAAGTTGGGAAACAGAGAGAAGATTGTACCCTATAGACTTGACAAGAGAAACACGCCAAAGAATCACAGACTCACTCACCTTCACCGTGCCCACTGAAAGCACTCTACCTTTCCCATTATCCCCAAAAGTGATGTACTCCTTGGTCATCACCGGGGTGAGGCTTGAGAACCACCTTCGATCTCCGGTCATGTGTCGAGAACAACTGGTCGATCAATCAAAAGCCCTCCATGCCTCCCACCTGCAAAATCAAAAATGAGGGTGAGAGTGAGCAAAAGACTCAGCACTGGGGTTAGTACAAAATGAATCAAACCAGTGCCTCTCCATTTGCTCAAATGTGAGGTTAGCAAAATCCATCCTATCACTCCTAGGTGGAACACCCACACGTCCCCTTGGAGGACAATGCGTACCACGAAGGGGAGACCATGGCCCGTAGCTCCTCTGGGACCTAAAGTTGCGATCGTTCCCCCCATACTCGTATTGGCCACGAGCAAAGGAACATCCAGCAAACTCACCACACCAAAACCCAACACGCCTACCACCTTCTCTATGTGGTGGCTCACCTCGAGGCACAAACTCACGCCTCTCTCAATGGTAAATGGTACGCACCATACCCTCGCCTCTTGGAACCAACCTAGGCCTAGGCACACCACGAAAAGGGCGGTACTTGTCCTTGTTGGCCAACTCTGGCCATCCTCTCCTCACGCTTCCTCCTGAAGCAAAACTCAGTAAGGTGCCCATCCCTCCCATAATGCTAACATTGGAAGGGTTTTGGTTTTGGCTTTGGCTTTGGGTTCTCTTTGGGCATTGGCTTCTCCTCACTAGGTTTCTCTCCCTTCTTCCCAAAGAACTCATTCCCCAAGTCACTCTTGAAGTTGATGGGTTTCTGGAAGTTGTCAGTTTGTGGAGGAAATACAGGTGGAGTTGGGGTTGTGTCTAGTCGGTTCCTAAGTGGATTTGGCTTGGGAGCATAGGCATTCATGTGGTAGGTTTTTGGTGGTTCTGGGATGTCACCGATCTTTCCCTCACTCTCACCACTTCCCTCACCCACCTTGTTTGATCCAAGCGCCTGCCCATCATAGCACTTGTATGCCTTGATCATCATCCTCAACTGAGGCTCATGACCAGAGAACCAACCCATCATCTTTCTCAACTCATCATTCTCATCCTGCAAGCGATCAACATAGTGTGCAAGCTCCATATTCTCCACAACATTTATTTCACAAGTAGAGCAAGATGTAGGAATAGGAGCTTTCAGCTGAGCTTCTAGAGATCTAGCATAAACAAGTGAAACATCTAGCTTCTCATGCACAACAGGACAAGAAGTGCATGCACCAAGCAAGGAGGGCCTAGATTTCATCTCTTCTAGCTCAACCCTAAGCACATCTAGTTCCTCGACCTTGGAGGCATATTTCTCCTTAAGCACGTCAATTCACCAAGAAAAGTGGAACAATCAGTGCATTCAGGTTCATTGGTCAAAATAGGAGTAGACTTAAGACAATCTATTTGATCCCTAGCATCATTAAGCAAAGATTCTAGCTAAACCACCTTCTCCTTAGCCTCTCCAAGCAAAGACCTATACTCCCTCTTATCTTTCTTGGTGTTTCTAAGAACATCATCACGGTTGTCAAGAAAGTCATTCAACCTTGCATTCTCCGCTATCAAGAAGGATGGATCATTGTTTACCTCTTCCTCGGAGTCGGAGCCCAAGTCATCCTTGTTGCTCTTCTTGCTTGCGGAGCTATGTGCCATGCCGCAAAAGCCTTGGGAAGCGAAGCACAGGACGTTGATGTTCTTGCTCGACCGCTTGCCCTTGTGTTGATTCTCTTCTTCATCACTTGAGCTCGATGAAGAGTAGCAGGAGCTTGAGTCGATGTCAGTTGCACTGACCACCATCGCCCGCTCCTTCTTCTTGTGACCACCACTCCTCCTTAGCCTCCGCTCAGACTTGTTCTTGCCCTTGTAGTCATCCCTCGAGTGGTTCTTGTGGTCAGTCCTCAGATGGTGCTTGTGCTCGGGCTTGACCTCCATGGCTTACGGGCAATCGGCGATGAAGTGTTCGTGCTTCCCGCACTGGTAGCACATGCCCGAGCTTCTCCGAGCGTTCTTCTGGTTCATGTACATGCGCTCAAACTGCCTGCTCAGCAACACGAGGTCCTCCTTGCCCAGCACGTCAAACTCCTCATCTGGCATGGACACAAGGCAAGACAAAGAAAAATGTCTTGAAGACATGTTAGGATTAGTCCTTGAACTAGATAAGAGAGCCAGACTATGAGGGTTAGTCAGGTTCTCGGTCTTTGCACGCACCCCACGGTCCACCTCGGACGACTTGAGCTTGGAAAACAGCTCGTCCATCGTGAGGGTCTCATACTTCTCCAACTCAAGAATGGCCTCGAGCTTCTCACTCCACACAGTACGATCTAGCGAATGCAAGAGCTTGATAGCCCTGTCATGGTCATCATACGGGAGCATGGTCACATTAGCCCTCATCATGTTCACAATCACCGTGAACCGCTGAAACATGGCATCAATATACTCACCGGGCAGATGAGTGAAATTCTCGTACTCTCTCCGGTAGGTCGCAAAGAGCCGAGCCTGAACTTGAGCGTTCCTGGCATGAGCATTCTTTAGCTGCTCCCAAATCCTGCACGCCAAATCCTCTGTCTGGACTAGTTGGAATTCGGATCGACACAGAGCACGGTACAGGTAGACGACCACCTTGTTGTTGGCGTCAAACATGTCCCTCGATCCTGGAGCAAGGAAGTTCATAAGAAGAACATAAGTTGTGTTCACCGTGACATCCCACACGATCTGGCCCTTGTCGCGAAGGAAAGCAGCCATCCACCTTTGCCACATCTGGTAGTTAGTACCATCGAAGTGTGGAGGACCTAAACCCCGTTCCTGTTACGCCATTTTTGGATCTTAGACTGGTTAGAATCATGACGATCCGTAACAGGTTCTGATACCAATTGAAGGACCGATTAGGTGACCAGAGAGGGGGGTGAATGGGAGCCGATAAAAATTCTTCTCCGAAGAGAGAACTCGGCGTATGCCCCAAATTCACAACCAATAAACTCCACACAAGTTTGCCAAGGTTGCATAGTCACAACAAACCTACAAACCCTAGGAACAAACCCCAAACGATCCAAAAGCGAAAGCGAAACACAAGAAGCAAAGAACTTAGCAGCTCTGCAAGGTACTAGGCGGACAGTTCGCGGTGACCGGGCGGATGGTCCGTGTGGTATGGGCGGACGGTTCGCGGATCACAGACGGACGGTCCGAAAAAGAAAACCAAACCTCCAGTAGCGCACCTTGAATAACGGACGTCCGCGCCTTGTCCTTGGACGGCCCGCGAGCAACTGGTGTCGCGCAGACGGTCCGCGACGTCTAGGCGGAAAGTCCGCCAAACTTTTCCTGGCCAGAAACAGCTGGCTAAATATATCAAAATGAAAGCACTCAAGAACACGTGACGAACACGAAGAACAACCTGTCGAACCGCACCTCACGGACAGTCCGCACGATGGCTAGCGGACGGTCTGCCAAGCACGTAGACAGAAACCGAGCTCGACCTCTTGAAGTTCAAACCTCCCTCCCCTTTGCCCGATCTCCCAAATCAACCAAGGGAAAGCTACCAAATCATAGGTTAAGGTGAAGTTCCTCTAGGAGATGCTATGCCTATGAATTTGTAGCCTCAAACCCACTGATTCGAGAGGAATCGAGATTCTACCGAGCTCAAGCACAAAGTTAGGTTTCCAACCGAAATCCTTCAATCGGAGGCCAAATTCGGAGTTTGAGTCGTCATGATCAAGAACAAAGATGCACAAGGCAACTATCCATGATCCCCACCAACAAATCCGAACCCAAACACCTCAAAATTGAAGGAACAAGCCACACACAAAAATCTAACGAAAATAGCTCGAAAAAGACACTGAAATCACACGAGCTACAAGAGGGAAATCGACGCAACCATGAAAGCTTCCATTCACTCGGAGGTCAGATTCTTTACAAACGGAGGAAAAATCTAAGCCAATGGAAGAAGGTAAATGGGAAGCAGTCCGGATGGATGGTTTGCCTGGAAACCCTAGAGCTAATACATATGAGTCCCTCTCGGACCAGGCAAATGACCATGCTACCCCTAGCACTTAAGTTGTGATACAAATCCCTCAGGGGCAAATAGATCATGTAGCACTCCTCTTCATTGCACGGCCATGCCGTCGCCGCAGTCCGCGTCCTCCCGACGCAAGCCCTGCGATCCCGCCATGTGTCCGCTGGCATCGAAGCTTCTCGGTGTGCCTGGATCCCGTCTCCGACCGCCGAGCCTTCGGTCTTGGTTTTGTGGCTCAACCAAGTAACCCGACAGTTTTGTGGTGCACCACCACAAACTCCTCGTGCAAACTCCGGTCGTGAGCCGCTACCCTGCACCGGCTCTTGTCCACGACTTCGTCTTGCTTTTCTTGCCACCATGCGGCCCACACATGACCCCACTGGCCACTGGGTCCCCCAAGCCGAGCCTACTTGTCTCTCCACTCCTCGGAGGTCCCCACAAGGCATAGACCTTTCGCGCTCGCTCTTCAAGCCGCAACCTGCAACTGCAATACTCGGCCAAGAGTCAGTCCACACCATGTTCTCAATCACTCATCACCACCAGGAGCGACCATCCACTGGTTCTCGGATGCTCCGGTCCTCATTCTTCACCTGCACCAACAATAGTCAAGCTGCAACCTGCACCTGCAATACTTAGCCAAGAATCAGTCCACACAACGTTGTCAATCACTCTTCACACCAGGAAGCGACCATCCACTAGTCCTCTAACCACACATGGTCCTCAATCTCCCCCTTGATGACTGCATTGACAACACATACATATAGTACCCCGAGACAAAAAGAAAAGAAAGGAAATGAATAAAAAGAAACTCCAACAAACGATCAAAAGCCAAAGAAAGGCAAAGAGAAGTGTCACACCCTGAAATTTCTAATTTCAGGATGTGAATAGAGAGAATAATAAAATAACAATTTTCTCATAAGTTTGAAAATTTTCCAACGTTTATTTTCTTTACAGAAAATCTAGTACATGATAAAACCTTTGTTTGATTTTCCAAATTAAAAAAAAATAGTTATGCATGTTGCATTCATGTTGATGCATCTTGGTGCTTCTTGAGTTCTAAAGGTTTCAAAAATGCATTTAGGTGTTGTCCAAATCCTTCCGCGAATTTTCCAGACTTTTCTGGAATTTAATCTCACTTTCCTCGAGCTATTTCTATTTATTAGAAGGATATAAAATAATTTTCATGGGCCTCTAATACTTTATTGGATTGTTCATGTCTCAATATGTCTCTGGGAATTTTTCTGGAATTTTCGGAGTTTTCTGAGTATTTTTCATGCCTTTAAAACAATTTCTAGATTTTCTGAAATTGTTTTTGCATTTAAAATAATTTCGGAAAATAAAAACCCTATCCTATCTTTTTGGTTTGGGCCGAGCCCGTGGGCCCGACCCGCTCTGACCCAGCTGTTTCGGCCCAGTGCAAGCCCACTGGAGCCTATCCGAGCCAGCAGCCAAGCTGCTATTCCGGCTTCCAGGCCGGGAACACCACCGCCTTCCTTGCATGCGCGTCACACCTGCGTCTCGCCCCGCTCGCCTATAAAGGCCTCTGCCTGAGCTCCGCGTGCCCTAGCCGCTGCCCCCAACCTGCATGCCTAGCTCCGCGCCACCGCGATGAGCTGCGCCGAACCGAGCGCCGCCGCCAGCTCCTCATTGTTGATTCACCGTCTGCATTGTCCGTCGGAGGAATCCACCATAACCAGGAGCTCCACCTTGCCAAGACACATCTCCTCCGCCCCTTCGCATCACCGGTGGATCACAAAGTGCCACCACCCTTTGGAGACCAGAGCCGGCCGCCCGAGCTTCCGCCACCGGCGGGTATCCGGTCGCTCCCTTGCTGTCCCCACCGGTGAGCACTTCCTCGTGGTCGCCTACCTCTCCTCTACCCCGTGCGCTGCTCACCCTTGCTATAAACAATGTTGCTCAGAGAGAGGAAGCCGCCTTGAAGTCTTTGTGAAGATGTTGCTGGTGCTAGGCATACGCAACCCCCAGTCGACTGCCTGTGAAGTTGGTGCCTTGGTTCCCAGGATTAAGTGTAAATCTCTGTTAATCTTCCTTTTTCTTACGTGATACTATTTCTGTATACACTTATATGTCACTATATGCATGAAACTTGATCCTGACACGCATATAGGTTTGCACTTGGTTTTCTTTGGAAAAATAGGTGTGCCACAGTGGTATCAGAGCTGTATCGACTGTAGGACGTAAGCCTAGTTAGCAACAGACGTTCTTTAAGGTTTTCTCTGATCTAAAATTCATCATTGCCTTCCCTTTGAGCTCTGTGATGAATATTCTTACTCCTTGACCCCCTCTCCAATTCTTGAAGACTAACATTTTCCACTTCTTTTCATTTGCACATCTTGTTTTGCAAATGTTAAAGCACTAATCTTTTTTTATATACTCTCCTAGGTCTTATCTTGATCTTGATCCTCTATCCATTCCGCACTTGTTACATGCAATGCATACCCTTGATATCATCTTGCCTATCTACTTTGTACATAGCTATCAATTCTACCTTCCTCATTGAACTTCTCCTTCTTTATGTAAAGCTACTTTGGATTCCTCCTTCCTTGACTTTTGAGTCCAAAGTGTTCTTTCTGATTCAACATCCTTAAATGATCAATGATCTGTGAAGCTATGCCCATGCTTAGGAGGATGCCCTATGACTATTAACAACGTTTAGCATCGCTCCTTTGATCGTCTTGATTGGTGGAATTCAGTGCTTATATGTTGATGATTGGTTTTATGACCTTGATTGATCGTTTCTTTGCAGTGAGTGTTGGTGTATTGTGGATCTTATATCTACAATGACATCAGTTGCCTAGTTGGGTTTTTCTGTTGTATCTCCCATCTCCTTGTCACCTTCCTTCTGCTCTACCTCATCAAATGAAGAACACTATAAGGAGAAAATGAAGCCCACACCAAAGTCATTAACAAGCAAAGGTTACCGCCACCGTCAGAATTGAGCAAGTTGAAGAGAAGAAGACCTCACTCTACCTTCCTTCCCACCTTGTGCTAGTTCCTATCCCATCGAGCTCACTCTGATGAAGACCCCGATGATCAACACAAGATGAAGATTAAAAAAAATTGCATATCGATCGACAAAAGAGGATGCCCGTCTTGTTTATCTCCCTCCTCCTTGTTTCTTCTTTCTTTGAATCTCAGAACAAGATTCCGTTTAAGGGGGCTAGGTTTGTCACACCCTAAAATTTGTAATTTCAGCATGTGAATAGAGAGAATAATAAAATAATAATTTTCTCATAAGTTTAAAAATTTACCAACGTTTATTTCTTTACAAGAAATCTAGTATAGGATAAAACCTTTGTTTGATTTTCTAAATTAAATAAAATAGTTATGTGTGTTGCATTTGTGATGATGCATCTTGATCCTTCTTGAGTGCTAAAGGTTTCAAAAATGCGTTTAGGTGCTATCCAAATCCTTCTGAGAATTTTCCGGACTTTTCTGGAATTTAATCTCACTTTCCTCGAGCTATTTCTATTTATTAGAAGGATCTGAATATTTTTCATGGGCTCCTAATACTTTATTGGATTGTTCCTGTCTCAATGTCTCTGGGAAATTTTCTGGAATTTTTGTAATTTTCTGAGTATTTTGCATGCTTTTAAAATAATTTCTAGATTTTCTGGAATTGTTTTCGCATTTAAAATAATTTCGGAAAATAAAAACCCTATCCTATCCTTTCGGTTTGGGCCGAGCCCGTGGGCCCGACCCGCTCTGACCCAGCCGTTCCGACCCAGTGCAGGCCCGCTGGAGCCCATCCGAGCCAGCGCCCAAGCTGTTGCTCCAGCGTCCAGGCCGGTTATGCTGCCGCCTTCCTTGGCGTGCGCACCACGCCTGCGTCTCGCCCCGCGCGCCTATAAAGACGGCCGCCCAAGCTCCGCTTGCCCTAGCCGCCGCCCCCAACTTGCATGCCTAGCTCCGCGACGCCGCGATGAGCTGCGCCGAGCCGAACGCCGCCGCCAGCTCCTCATCGTTGATTCGCCGACTGCGTTGTCCGTTGGAGGAATCCGCCATCACCAGGAGCTCCACCTTGCCGAGACACATCTCCTTCGCCCCTTTGCATCACCGGTGGATCACGGGAGCGTCGCTGCCCTTTGGAGACCATAGACGGCTGCCCGAGCTTCCGCCACCGGCGGGTATCCGGCCTCTCCCCTGTCGTCCCCACCCCGGTGAGCACTTCCTCGTGGTCCCCTACCTCTCCTCTACCCCGTGCGCTACTCACCCGAGCCCCTTGATGCCTAGGTCGCTGGAGATTTGGCCGCCAGGAGCTCCACCCGTGAAGACCCAGGCTGTAGACTGTCGTCGCCGTTCCACCATTGATTCCGACCGCTGCCGTCTACATCCTTTCGCGGTGAGCATCTCCATGTGTTCGCCTCGTCCTGCTCTCTTTGTTTCGCGATCCACCCTGAACCCTAGCTCGCCGGAACCTCTCAATCTCCACTAGCCAGGAGCCCCTGTACGCCCTGTTCGTAATGAACCAGAGAAGGATGAAGGTCTTAGCAGTTTCTCAGTTGGGTCCCTGGAAGATCTTGTAATGAATAGATTAATTCTTGTGTCTTGGCAAATCTGCAGATAACCCCCTAGAAAGATCCCACCTTTCTCTCATAAATCTAATTAAGTCCTTTTTTGGATCTAAGCCTGCAGATTAGTCTTTTTGCGAGCATTGTTCTTTGTGTCTTGCTAATCCTTTCTGCTAGCCCCTAAGATCTATAGTTAATCACGACTAGGTCCTTATATCTTGTTTTCTCCATATCTTTTGTGTTTTAGCTCTGTTTTAATCAGTTCAAATTGCGTTAGGTTCGAAATGAAATAAAGTGCACATTAGTGGTGTGTTCACATCATGTATAATTTCTAATAATTAATTTGGTAATCATTTTGCTAATGCCTTATTAAACATGCTTTTCCAAATAACAATAATATAGTATTGTACACCATTTTTCTTTATCAAAATTAATTTGAGTAATGTTTATTTTCCATGTTTTCCTGAATAAAAGCTAATTAGATCTTTATCTCTGTTTTCTTAAACCAAATGTTAATTTGTTTAATATTAATTAACTTTTCTAATTAAAATTTGATTAGGCTTTTCCATCATCTTTTTATAATAAATGTTAACTCGCCTAATGCCAACATGCATATCATTCTAAATAAAGTTTGTTTAGCTCAACACGACATATGTTTCAATTTGATTAGTTGTTCTAACATTTTCTAAGTTAAATGCTTAATTTGTATAGTTTATACATAAATATTTACAAATAAAAATTTGACTAGGAACTTCGGTCTTTGCAAATAAAATATAATATTGTATTAATTCCAACTTAGGGCATTTCCTTATGAAATATCCTTTACATACTTTTTTGTTAATTAAAACAAACCAAAGCTTATAGTCTTTTATGTTCATAAATGCAAATCATTCGTTACACGTTCTCTTTTGTGTATCTATCCTTGTGTAAGCTTTAGATCTTTCTAAAATCTAGTTCTAGCTCAGATCAAGTTGTTCCTTACAGCCAGCCGACCTATCCCTTCCAAGCACGGTTTGTGTGCTTTAGGTGATCCATAGAATTGAGTCCTTCCTTTAGTGCGCTCTTTTTAAAGCTTTCTTTTGATTGGTGTATTGTTCTTAGTTGTTTTTTTTTGTTTGCTTTGTATGCTTGTGCCTGATGATTGATGAGCATAGAGCGAACATGGTTCGAGTGCTTTGAAGAGATTAAAGTTGAAGACACTCTGAGCCACTATTCTTTGGTTAAAGGCAAGTGTCTCCTTGTTCTTTTGTCCTAATAACTTTATTAATCACTATGGCATATGCCTTGCATTAACTTTGATGGGTTCTATTAAGGATGATGACTAGGATTCTTTTTATCATTGCCTTGTACAGCCGGATTGCTTAATTAATACTGATGGTAGATATTGCTTAGTTTGCTCAACTGGGTTGGTAATAATCAACATGGTTACCCTTTATACTCTATGTTCCTTTATGTTATTTTAATTGCAAGATCACCTTTGCTATGCTAATCGAAACATGGAGAACCACCCAGGATAACAGTACAACCACAAGAACTAAACGGGCAATGGTCTTGGCTGAATAATTAGGAATTTTAGCTTGCGGTGATCTTATCTGATAAGGACAAGGGATAGGCGGTACTACGGGGTATGGACTCGCTCTAGCAGGGGGTTGGGTGAGTTTTTTATTCTATGGTGGGGTATCGACCTGCTAGGGGACTTTATACCTTGCTAACTGATCTGGACCTTGTGGGTCACAACTTGTTGGAGAACCTTTGTAAAGACCTCGTAGCGTCCCTATGCAACCACACCTCGGTATTGTCGTATGGTGCCTAGATAACATCGTATGGTTGGGTTCAAAGTTCTTCGGAGCTTTTATGCTGCTTGTGGTGAAATTGTACAACCTCTGCAGAGTGTAAAATGAATCGATTAGCCGTGCTCACGGTCAAGAGCGGCCTGGACCCTCACATGATAATTAACCTTGAAGATGGACTTAAATCGTGCTCTCTAGTTATGTTAGCCATATGCTTATGGCGTATCTCTTATCTTTATGCTTACTGTGGGTTGGTATATACTTATATTTTAGTAATCAGGTGCTAATAAAACTTGACAAACTAAAAGTGCTTAATGTAGTCAACATGTCAGCCTTTCCATGTTAAACCTTTGCATTCATCTTTTTCCCACACTTGCTGAGTATGGAAGGTGCTCACCCTTGCTATAAACAATGTTGCTGATAGGATTACGGATCCTAACAGGAATCTCTCGCAGCGAGTACGGATGGCTAGGGTTTAGTGGACTTGAGCGAGGGCGGCGTCGGTGCGCCGTGGGAGCGGGGCGCGCGCGGCGAGAGGAAAGAGAAGGGGGCGGCTAGGGTTTGGGAGCAGATAAATCTCTCGGCTCCCTGAGGGAAGCGGGAAACAATTGATTGTTTCTACTTAATCAAAACCAAGAGTTTACATTAGTATTTATGAGCACACGATTTTCTAACGAACACCCTAAGATTTACTGAAAATTAAAGACTGGGCCCTTGGCCCCCTGCCTAAGCCGGCGCGCGCCCCTAGCCACGTCGAGGGCGCCGCCCAAAGGTCTTGTCGGTCATAATAGTTACTCAGAGAGAGGAAGCTGCCTTGGAGTCGTTGTGAAGATGTTGCTGGTGCTAGGCGTACGCAACCCCCAGTCAACTGCCTGTGAAGTTGGTGCCTTCGTTTCTAGGATTAAGCGTAAATCTCTGATAAACTTCCTTTTTCTTAGGTGATACTGTTTCTGTATACACTTATATGTCACTATATGCATGAAACTTGATCTTGATATGCATATAGGTTTGCACTTGGTTTTGTTTGGAAAAATAGGTGTGACAAGAAGGATCACTTGAAGAAGTCAAGTCTCGGACCCCTTAGGCAAGGGCAACAGCTCGACACATTCGAGACAAAATTATGCTCAAGCAAAGAGCGCAAACTACCAAACCAAAGCTCGAAAACCACAAAGAGCTCCCGCTGCACACATGCAAGCTCCCCCTGAACCAATGCAACTCCCCCTGGATGAATGCATGCAACCACTTGACGAAAACAGAGCGGATGCATTAGCTCAGCTCTGACCGGTCAGACCAGTCGACACCACCAGTCAGACCGGTGCTCAACATGTGAACCGGACCAGCACTCGACTGGTCAGACTGGTCACCTCAACCGGTCAGACCGGTGCACAACAGAGCCCAGAGATGGCTCAAAACCACCTGAAAACCCTCTATATGCATTCAGTAGCCCAAAACATGCTCAAACTTCTCCTTATTGACAATGCATGAATCAAGCCAAAATTCCAAAAAAATGCAACCTAGAGCTTCTCAAATAGACAAAATTCAACATAGGATGCTACACATGTCCAAATGAGCGAGTTAGATACTCTATAGCTTCATAAAGACATCAACTACATGATCACCAAGTTTCACAACCATTGGACGAAGCTAAGATAGAATTGAGCAATTTTGCGAAAATGAGCCTCTCATGAGCAAAGTCCTAAACATGAGCCACACAAATTTCATGCTAGGACAACCATTCTAATCATAAGACCATCACAAACACCGACAAGCACCTCATGTCATGTCAAAGCCACCGAGCCATGTGCCTACTTCTATATATGAGACTTCTCATTGGTAGGCATCATGCAATGGTTTAGCACCCGAAGCAAATTAAATTTAGCACATATGACATGGGAGCACATTTTCCAAGCATTTTACATTTCATCAGATTCAAATTTTGTACATGAAATGTCTTTGCGACAAAAAGGAACTTATGCCCCTCCACACGATAAAGCATGAGGGCTAAACATTCCTGATGGCAAATGAGCCTTTGGCCCCATATGATCAAAATAAGCTATCCAACCACAAATTAAGCGTAGCCAAGCCACTAGAACATGTCAAGATCATATAAAGGCATTTACTCACAAGAGAGCATACATGTAACATTTTTGAAAAACATAGCCATCAACCATGAATATAAACCCAGATTATCAAGAGCTAAGCCAAACTAACCATAGCTTACCAAACAAGCTCACAAAGACATACATATCATTCCATAGTGAACAATGTATATAGGAGAAGCTTTTCATAACCAATGCATATGATACAAAATGCATGCAACCTAAGATACAAAGATACCTATACATCATGTTACATATGCCATGCCAAATGCAAGAAAAACACAAAGTAAAGCTATACATATGCTACAAAGGAGCTCCCACACACCAACTTAAGAAATCAAACAAAGACCAAGCCCCCCCACAAACAAGTGAAAGTTGCTTGATCTAGGGGTTTGGTGAAAATATCGGCTAGTTGGTCATGTGTGGGTACATGGATCAAAGCTATCTTCCCTTTCTCAACATTTTCTCGTAGAAAATGATACCTCACTTCTATGTGCTTGGTTTTGGAATGAAGAACTAGGTTCTTTGCTACACTTATGGCATTGGTGTTGTCACATTGAATGGAACATGGGTATACTCCTCACCAAAGTCACTCATGGTGTATGTGATCCAAAGGAGCTGAGAGCAACAACTAGCTGCAGCAACGTACTCTGCCTCGGTAGTAGATTGAGCAACACTCGACTGTTTGCAGGAAGACCGAGGCACCAAAGAAGATCCCAAGAACTGGCAAGTCCCAGAAGTGGACTTCCTATCCAACCGACACCCGGCAAAATCCGCGTCTGAAAAACCATGAAGAGCCAAAGAAGAAGACGCGGAGTACCAAAGGCAGAAGTCGGGAGTGTAACGCAAATACCTGAAAATGCGCTTGACTGCTTGCCGATGCGAAGTCCTTGGAGACGCTTGAAAATGAGTGCACAGACATACCGAGAACTGGATGTCTGGCCTCATCGTCGTCAAGTAGAGGAGTGACCCGATCATGCTCCGGTACTCCTTCTGGTCCACATGTTCGCCTTCCTCATCCGCATGAAGAGTTGTAGTTGTACTCATACACGTCGCCATGGCCTTGGAGTCCTCCGTCTTGAACTTCCTCACAATGTCCTTGGTGTACTTAGCTTGGTGCACAAATGTTCCTTCCTTTGATTGCTTGATTTGTAGCCCGAGGAAGAACTGCAACTCACCCATCATGCTCATCTCAAATTCCCTGCTCATATCCTCTGCAAACCTTGCAACAAGAGAGTTAGACGAGCCACCAAAGACAATATCATCCACGTACACCTGCACAATTAGGATATCTTTGTCCTGCCTGTGGAGAAACAAGGTCTGATCGACCTTCCCCATCTCAAACCTCTATCAAACAGAAACCCCTTCAACCTACCGTACCAAGCTCTAGGCGCCTGCTTCAACCCATACAACGCATTCCTCAACTTGTACACCCGGTGGGGGTGCTTCTCACTCGCAAACCCCGGTGGCTGCCTCACATACACTTCTTCCTCCAACACACCATTCAAGAAGGCACTCTTCACATCCATCTGGTATAACTTGAACCCTTTAGCCACAGAAAAGGCTAGAAGGATCCTGATCACCTCCAAACGAGCTACGGGAGCAAAGGTCTCCTCGTAGTCGATCCCCTCTTTTTGACTATACCCCTGAGCAACAAGACCTGACTTATTTCTCACCACTTCACCTTTCTCTCCCACTTTGTCCTTCCACACTCATTGTGTCTCAATCGGCTTACACCCTGGGGAGGGTCAACCAATTCCCAAACTTGGTTCCTCTCGAAATTCTCCAACTTATCATGCATCGAGTTAACCCAATGATGATCATATAGTGCGTGTCCAATGTCTTTGGGCTCAAAGGTGGCAACAAAAGCAACATGAGAGAAATGAGAATTGTTTCAAACCCTCGACCGTGCAGTACGCTCATTCATGTCACTGATGATCCTCGAAGCTGGATGATCCACTTGAACTCGCTGGGGAGGTTCTCGCCTTGATGCTACCTCCCCCTCATCAGCAGCTTCTCCTTGATCTTGGTTTGTCATCATAGGTGTGGGAGAGGGGCCGTTCACCACTGTAGTCGAAGTAGTAGGTACATGCTCAGCTGGGGGCACCACACCACCATCTTCATCATCTCCATGTTCATGCTCCTCCTCCTGAAAGATCTCCTCGCCAAGTTCATCGTCACCTGCACACTCGAAAACAAGCTGACTACGTGGTTGTGTCTCGTCGAAGGTTACCTCGCAAGTCTCCATGATTTGGTTAGTTTCAAAATTGAGCACATGATATGCTCTAGAGTGAGATGCATAACCAAAGAAAATATCATCGACCGACCTAGCCTCGAACTTGTCCAACTTCTCCCCTTTCTTAAGGATAAAGCATTTGCAACCAAAGACATGGAAGTGACTCACCTTGGGTGTGTGACCGTGCATCAACTCATAGCAGGTTTTCTTATTGTGGACTCTGAGGTAGATCCTGTTCGAAACATAGCACGCGGTATTGACCGCCATAGCCCATAACCTTCTCGGAGTCCTATGCCCATCGAGCATCGTCCGAGCCATCTCACACAAGGTTCTGTTTTTCCTTTCCACCACGCCATTCTAGGGAGGAGTATACAGATTCGAAAACTGGTGTTCAAGACCCAAGTCATGGCAAAAGTTTTTGAAACGAGAGTTTCTAAATTTTGAGCCATTGTCACTACGAATCGCTCATATGGCATCTCTGTGCCTCTCGTTCTTCAACCTCAAGACAAGATCTCGAACAAAACCAAATGTCTCCCATTTCTCCTCAAGAAAGAACACCCATACATACCGAGAGTAGTCGTCCAGCACAACCAGGATGTACCACTACCCACCCACAGACCGCACACGAGCTGGGCCAACAAGGTCCATATGGAGCAGCTCGCATGGACATTCCATCATCACATCGGTGAGGGGTGGATGGGAATCAGCTACCATCTTAGAATGCCAACATGGAGCACACACCAACTCTTTCTCAAACATCAGCTGTGGCAATCCTCGGACCAAGTTGAGTTTACTCAAGCGAGACAAAAGGTCGAAGCTCAGGTGACCCAACTTCCTATGCCACTTCCACAACTCACTCGAAGATCCATCCAAGAAACAACGCTCAATGCCAGAAGACTGAGAAAATCAGCTCGAAACACCTGACCCTCGGGAACGACCATACAGACATGGTCCCCTTGAGAATCCAAAATCTGAGAACCACCAGGATGAAACAACACCTCAAAACCCTCATCCAATAGCTGGGACACGGAAAGCAAATTGTACATGAGCGATTGAACATGAGCAACATGCCTGAGAGTGATCTTGTCACTTACCTTAATCTCACCTTCTGACAGCACACGCCCTCGCCCATTGTCCCCAAAGGTGATGTACTTCTTTGTCCCCATAGGGACGAGACTTGAGAACCACCCCTTGTCTACAATCATATGCCTCAAGCAACTGGAGTCAATCAACCAAATGTTCTTCAAGTCTCCCTCCTGAAATTCAACAGCGAGTACGTGAGTGAACAAATGACTCAGCACTAGGGTTAGTACCAAAAGACTAAAACCAGTGTCGAGCCATTTGCTCCAAAGTGGGGTTAGCACAATCCAGAACATTTCTCCTATCAAAGCTACATGCACGAACACCACCACGGTAACCACTACGAGGGAACCAAGCTCTCTAGATGGAGGAGGACCAAAACCACGAAAGGAAGACCGTGGACCGTTCCTCCTCTCCATCTCAAAGCTACGACTCCTCTCATCCTTATATTGAGCACGACGGGGAGAACACCTAGCAAACTGACGACCTGCAGACTTCCCATACCAACCACCAGAACCACGACCACCCAAACCAAACCGAGCCTCCTCACGAGCACAAAAAACAGAACCCTGTCTGCCGAGACCTGCACCGGTCGGACCGGTGTAGACAGGCCAGCAGCACCTCCTGCCACCTTTCGATCCCCCCAAGCGGGAACTGTCCTCACAATCGCCTTGGCCCTGGGCATCTGCATACGAGGCTCAAGTACACCATTGGAAGGGTGGTAATTGTCCTTGTTAGTGAAAGGACCTAGATGTCGCCTAGAGGGGAGTGAATAGGCGTGACAACCAAATTAAACTCTTTCTCCCCGAAAACTTGAGCTGACAGTGCTCCACCGGTCAGACCGGTGGTGATGACCGTCAGACCGGTCAAGCACTGGCCTTCACAGGTAACACTGGTCAGACCGGTGCACTCCACCGGTCAGACCGATGTAACACAGAGCACCTGCAAAAACAAATTCAAGCACCTCTTGACTTCTAGCACGAACCAAACTTGGTGAGTGGCCTTTGTAGATGATCACAACCAATGCAATGAGCCCTGCACACACAAGTAGCACACCCAAGTAGATCGAAGTGGAAGCAAATCAAATATGCTAGAAAAACAACTTAGAGAGTCAAACCACACGAAGGAGCAAGGATTTGTTTCCCGAAGTTCACCACCCACTAAGGAATGGCTAAGTCTACGTTGAGGAGCTTGTAAGGGACAATTCCCACAACAAGCCAGGTCTCTTTCAACCACTTTCCTCCTTTCCACTAAGGGGATCTTTTCCACAAAGAGGCAAGATCGCAACCCTTACAAACTTCCCGCTGTTCACCACAAACTTGGGAGCTAGCCGGCGACGCCTAGCCATCTAGGAGGCAAACCTCCAAGAGTAATAAATGCTTCAAAGCTTGTAGACGCGAAACCAAAATGCTCAACCTATGGATATGCTCTTGTTAGCTCACAAGGTCACTCTAGAGCTCACTTTCTCGACCCAACACAAAGATTATGGCTTGAATCCACAAATCTCACAAGGAGAGGGTTGGGGAGAGCCACTAAGGCTTAGAGCTTGTTAGAAATGGCTTGGGACCTCAGCAATATCACTAGAAATAGCAACCCTCCACTAAAGAACGTTTGGGGTATTTATACCCCTCTAAGGAGAAAACTAGTCGTTGGTCCTCGGGCGACACCAGTCAGACCGGTGCCTCACACCGGTCAGACCGGTGTTCGAAAAACTAGCCGTTGGGGCTAGCGGCACCGGTCAGACCGGTCAGGCCCGAGATACCCCCAAAACCTCTTTCTAAGAAACTAGCACACAACCACCAAGATGCAATGACTCAGGTTAGTTTAGGAAGGTTTGTTAGCACACTCTAAGGCTCGATCTCACTTAGGTCAACTAATGAGCACTTTGACTTGGTCAACTCGCTAAGTTGCATCCCTCTTGATAGTACGAAATACCTATACTCAAGAATGAATAAAAACACTTTGTTGATCTCTTGAGTTGGAACAAATTCAATCTTGCTATACTTGATCAATATCCATTTGAGGGCTTTCAACATAGCCTTTGACCTGAGCGCGTCTATACTTGAGCTAGTGACTTAGGATCTTTCCATATAGCATAGGAATGCACACTTTGATCCTTGAGTCACTCCATATTGCCAATCTTAACAAGTAGATGACTTGCATTGCTTCCCTCTGTTAAGGTTTGAATATGATACTTGAACACCCCATGGATGCTAGAACTTCACCTTAGCAAAACACTAATGGCGGCTTAGCTACGGCCCCAAAGATTGCTTGTCCCTCACCCTAGACATCTTGGTTGATCTCTTCATCACTTATCCAATCCACTTTGAGTTCCACTTTGCTTCATACACAATTAACCTTCATTTGAAAAAACCCGCTTCAAATGCTTGATCTTGATTGACAACGAATGTGCAAGCTTCCAAATTAGAACCATAACGTATACACTCATCCTTGTGTTCTCCTTTAATAAGCACATGAAGCCTTGCACTTGACTTAGAGAATTACCATCTTCTCTTTTGTGATCGTTATAATTTTAATCAAGCTACATCTTCATATGGGGAACCATGAATTGATCTTCTCAAATTATCCCAATATTTATCTTCTTTTATTGCTTGATATTTGTCACTTAAGCATTAGGATCATCCATATATTTACCTTTTCCAATGTGAGCCATATAATATTCATCCAGAAATAAATACCTCAATGGTTGCTCATGAATATATATATAAAACCTGCTCACAAAATTAGACAAATCCATTAGTCCTTTAATCGCCTTGTCATTCAATTCACCAAAATCCACTTAGGGCCTAGATGCACTATCAGTTAGCCCACTCCTTTGGCATTCTCTCCTCACACTTCTTCTTGAAGCAAAACTCATCCTTGTGACCATCTCTCCCACAATAGTCACAATGAAACCGCACGAGCTTAGGTTTAGGCTTGGGTTGGGGCTGCTCACTTGGTTTCTCTCCACTCGGTTGCTCAACCGGTTTCTCCTCACTAGGCTTCTCACTCTCTTTCCCAAAGAACACATTCCCCAAAGTGCTCTTGAACTTGATAGGCTTTTGGAAGTCATTTGTGGAGTGAGGGAATATGGGTGGATCTGGAGTTGTGTCGAGTTTGTTTCGTAGTGGGTTCGGTTTAGGAGCATAAACGTTTTTGCGGTAGGTTTTTGGTGGAGCTTGGATATCACCAATTTTCTCTCCTCCCTCACCACTAGACTCTCCAACTTTCTCCGACCCAAGCGCTTGCCCATCTTGGCGCTTATAGGTCTCCATCATCATCCTCAGTTGGGGTTCATACCCTGACAACCAACCCATCATTTTTCTCAACTCATCATTCTCATCCTGCAAGCGATCCACATAATGTGCAAGTTCCAGATTTTTTAAAGCAAGTACTTCACATGTAGAGAAAGAAGTGGGAATAGGTCCTTTCAGCTTAGCCTAAAGCGAAATAGTGTAAGCATGCATCTCATCAATTTTCTTATGCAAAACAGGGAAAGAAGTGCAAGCACCTAGCAAAGCAGGTCTAGCTTTAAGCGAATCAATTTCAATCTTAGTATCTAGGATCTGTGTTTCTAGCTCAGCCACTCTAGTCCTAGCATCCTCAAGCAAGGCCCTGAGCTCCTTCATCATATTCTTAGCCTCTTTAAGCATATCATCACGATTATCAAGTAACAAGCCAAACCTTTCATTCTCCTGACGCAAGAAGGGAAGCTCGTCACGTACCTCATCATCGGAGTCGGAGTCTGAGTCACTCTGGTGACTCTTCTTGCTGCCGGAGCTACGCGCCATGGTACAGAAGCCATCTCTAGCAAAGCAGCTCAGCCCACTCAGGTTCTTAGATGACTTCTTGCCTTTGCGCTGATCGCCTTCATCTTCACTGCTACTCGGGCTTGAGGTGAAGTACACGAAACTGGAGTCGATGTCGCTCGCTCCAACCATCGCTCGGGCCTTGCCTTGACCATCCTTCTTACTCGATCATCACTCGTCCTTGTGCTTGTTCTTGTGCATGTACTTGTGGTCGCGCCTTGATCGGTACTTGCCATCCGTCTTCGACTTGTGCTTGTAGTTGTCCTTGTTCTCGACCTTGTCGGGGTAGTCGGCGACGAAGTGTCCTGGTTTGCTGCACTGGAAGCATGTCCTCGTGTTCCTCCTCGTGTTCACCCGGTTCTCGCGCATCCTCTCGAACCGCCTGGTCAGCAGCGCCAGCTCGTCCTCTCCAAGCACGTCAAACTCCTCATCTAGCAAAGACATCAAAGAGGACAAAGAGAACATCCTGGTGGATGGGTTAACATTAGATTTTCCTTTCGAGCCACCGATGAGGGCGAGACTATGAGAGTCAGTCGGGCCCTCAATCTTGGTTGTCATACCTCAATCCACCTCAGCGACTTGAGCTTCAAGAACAGCTCGTTCACAGTCAAAGTGTCATACTTCTCAGACTCTACAATGGCCTCAAACTTTCCGCCCCAAACCGTACGATCCAGCGAGTGCAAGACCTTGACTGCTCTATCATGATCATCGTACGGGAGCACGTCCACATTGGCCCTCATGTTGTTGACCACAACTGTAAACCGCTGGAACAAGGCATCGATGGACTCACTAGGGAAATGAGTGAAGTTCTCGTACTCTATCCGGTAAGTCGCATACATTCGAGCCTAGACCTGAGCATTTCCTACATGAGCTTCATTCAACTGTGTCCAAATTTTACAAGCCAAGTTATCCGTATGCACCTGATCGAAATCCGATTGACACAGAGCACGAAACAAGTAGTCGACCACCTTGTTAAAGTAGTCGACCACCTTGTTATTAGCGTCGAACATGTCCCTCAATCCTAGAGCAAGGAAGTTCATCAGATGGACATCATTTGTGTCCACTGTGACATTCCAAAGGATCTGACCCTTACCGCGGAGGAACGCCGCCATCTGCTTACTCCACAACTGGTAGTTTTTGCCATCGAAGTGTGGAGGACCCAAACCCCGTTCCTGGTACGCCATCTTTGGATCTTAGACTGGTGAGATTCATTGAAGACCCGTAACCGGCTCTGATACCACTTGAAGGACCGAAACAACGAACTAGTGAGGGGGGAGTGAATAGGAGCCGATAAAAATTATTCTCGAAGGAGAAGAGGCTCCAACAAGATGAACACGACTTCCAACACACGTCTCTGACTCAACAACCCAAGTTGGTCAAAACCACATAGCCACTGGAGTGCTACTGGTCCTAGAAACCAACACACAGCCTACTAAACCAAAACTCACTAACACACGCAGCGAAAACTTGAACGGCTTGTTGCATTTGCTACACCAGTCAGACCGATGGCCTGCGCCGGTCAGACCGGTGACATCGATCGGACCGGTGGACAGAGCTGTCACGCCGGTGGCTACAGCAGCCGCACAACAAACGTTCTAGGAAGCCTCAGTGACTTCTCTAGGCCTTGGAACATAAACACCTCCACAACCTGCAAAGAAGAAGAATGCTTCTCAAAGCCTAACAAAACGACTCCAAACCGGCCAAGAACAGACCACTAACAACACAACTAAAAGACACACGGATCAAGAAAATCACCCGAGGCAAATCCCACAAAAGGCTTACACCGGTCAAGAGCACTGGTCAAATCAGTCACTCCTGGGCAGCTCAGGATGAACAGCACCCGCGGGTCAACTCCTCCAAATCCAGCTCCCGATTTGCTCCATAGATTCGCACAATAATTTGGGGATAGTTGGAATACCTCATGGGCACTCCATAGCCAAGTTATGGTCCACCAAAACTCGTTGAATCAAGAGGAACCGAAGGATTTCCGCCAAGAACACCACTAACCCTAGGGCAACGAAAACCCCAAAAGTGAGCCCCGGGAATCAAAAGAAAAATAACCACGAAGGGCTCATGAATATATTCCCCACCAAATCCCAAAGAGAAAGGTCTCAAAACCGTCTCAAGGAAATCGCCAAGAAAAGGCTCTGAAAATCACCAAAAAGGAAAACCAGGAAGAACTCAAACAAGCCTTGAGGAACCACGCCGAATCATCTATACATACCATGAAGGTTCCTACAAGGTCTAGCTTCCACCCGATCATCCTTCCCTCTCACAAGATCTCACAGTGAAGCTCTCAGGCTAGTCCTAGAAATTCCAAAGGAAAAAGGAAGAGGAAAAGAGCAAAACAAAATGAGCTAGGGTCCCAAGAGATGGCTGCCATCCTCTCACCACTTGGGTCATATGGAGGCAACCGAAAGTCTAAAATCCCTTACTAGCTAACTAGGGATGCATGCCCCTCAAGGGCAAATTCGAAAATTTTTGTGTTCGCTCCATCGGACGGATGCCCAGCGACCGCAAACTTGCTTGGACTCGACGCAAGCCTTGCGATCCCGATGCGTGTCCTCCGCTTTGAAGTCTCCAGACTGCGTCGTCGCACACCGGTCAGACCGGTCCGATGCTGCTACACCTCCGTCTTCGGTTCTTCTATCTTGGCTTTGTGGATCAACCAAGGAACCCAATGGTTTTCTGGTGAACCACCGAAAACCCTGTGAACTCAGTGTAGCCTCCGCAAATCACCACTCATGACTCGGCTCCCACGTAGTCCCGGCTTGACCTTGGTTTTCAGGCTCAACCAAGAAACCATCCATGACTTCATCTTGTCGTTCTTGCTACCATATGGCCCACACTTGACCCCGCTGGCCACCGGGTCCCTCGAACGAAGCCAACTTGTCTTCTCCACACCTGGAGGTCTCACCGGCAATGACCTTTCGCGCTTGTTCTTCACCTGCACCAACACCAATCAAGCCACAACCTGCACATGCAATACTTAGCTAAGAATCAGTCCACACAACGTTGTCAATCACTCATCACACCAGGAAGCGACCATCCGCAGTCCTCAAACCACACATCGTCCTTAGATGGTCAGGTACCAGGACATAGACGTGTCCTCCGCGCCCTCGATCAATGCCGCGGTTACGGCCGGTGAAGACTCCGGCGCCACCGATGTTGCGACGTCGCGTTCCCTTGTCGGCGGAGGTGGCACCGGACCATCGTCTGCAGGCACCATCACCACGTTCTCGCCACCTGAGCCGGTTCCGGCCGGTGGCTGCAAGGCCGCTTGGGGCAGTCGTCTCCGTGATCGCCTGCTCCTCCTCAACGATGATGGTGGCAGAAGAAGGGGATGGTGCAGCTGATTCCTCCACCGCAACGGCCACCACCAGCCCCTCCTCGACCTGCATCAGTAGTGGCTCAGCACTCGGGGGCTGGGTGCGAGGCTTGGAGGGCACGACACGCACGCTCAACACCAAGCACTTCAAAGGTGCGAGGCTGAGGACCCTGTGTCTGCGTATTTACGAGAAGATGGAACCAAGTTAGCGAGCAACACAACTTGAAGAGTTCACGAAGATGGCTCCGAGGACAAGAACTTACATCTTGGAGCAAACCCACGACTTCTTCACCGGCCGGCCTGATGAACCCTGCTTGGGGGGCTGCACGCTTAGTGCCCACCGAGTCGGGGGCTGCCCCACTTCGACCCGCCACCTCGACGGTGGCACTGCACTCCCCCAGCTGCTCGGGGGCTGACTGTGACGCCCCAGGTTTTTAATTACCGTCATTAATGCTAATGACCGGATCAGCCGAGTCAAACCGGTCAAACACCGGTCAAACCTTGGTCAACCTAGGTCATCACCTCGAAAACCACGCCAATGAACCCTAGTGAACCCCTTGACCAAGCCTACACACACCCGTAATGGACCCTTGGCCGAAGACACGGTCAAAACCGGCTTAATCGTTGACGTCAGCGAATGCCGTCCGGAACATTTGCCGCGTTCTCCGAAATTCACCTAAACACTTCAAAATCTACCTAATGAAAGTTGTCCATCTTGTTGAGGGATACAACTTTCATGTAGATTGGCATTTCATATTTTGGGTGGAAATTGGTGAAAAACTAGATCGATTGTCAGTACCTCCTGTTCACAGGGACAGGCCGGCATTCAGAGTTGGCACGATGTTCCTGCAAAATCCATTGAGAAAAACACTAGACGACATTTGTGAAAGCTGTAGAGTATAGTGAGATCTACAACTTTCCTATACACCACATCTTGCACTTCTATTCAAAATTTTTGAGCAAAGCATGGTCAAACAGAGGCAGTCCAAACAAAAAGCAGGCCGGCCGCGACGCGCCCGCGCTCCAAAGACGCCGGGCGCCGTGCCGGCGCGCCCCGCGCCGCCGGCCGCGCCTCGGCTTCCGGGCCGCGCGTCAACCGAGGGCTGCTCCTTCCCTAGGCCACACGCACTCCAAGGGTCGCTGAAGTCCGTGCCGACACGTACCGTGCCCTGGAACGTCGCACCGCCATACGTCCTCCCTGCCCGACGCCGTACGGATGCTGCCCGGTCGTCCTCGCCTTGCCTGCGCTGCCCCTCTCCAGTGCTCCTGCTCGCACGTCGATTTATAGGCGCCGCTGTCCCTCCACCCGACGTGCAGACCCCTGCCCCCCCCAACACCGACCGCGCCGCCGCCGGTGTCCTTGCACCCGGTCCCGATGAGCTCCGACTGCGGGCCTTTTGCAAGCCGAGTAGTGCTTCCCTCCACCCTCCCCTGCCTCTACCATAGCTCACCGACCCATCCACCGGACCAACCGACCCCCGGCCTCACCGAACGGCGGCCCGCGGCGGCCGTCCTCCCCGGCCGCCGGCGAGCCGCTCGCCGAAGTCGCTCCACCCCTGTCCAACACCCCAAACCGGACCCTAGTAGCCCCTAGACCTCCTCCCCACCCTCCCCCGGCGAACTCCGACGACCAACCAGCCGGAATTTCACCGGAGCCCCGCCGGCAGCGCCCCTAGGGACCCCATTGCAAAAGACAGATTCTTTCCGAGGGCCTCCCTGCAAAAGGTTAACTCCAATAGTAAAGTGATTTGGCTGTTTCTTGTAAATTGTGTAGAAAATCATAGAAAAATCAGAAAAATGCAAAACCAATTTTGTTGGATTCATGGCGAATTATCCTACAACTTTTGTTATTCTTGCCTAAGCTAGTTCCTGATAGTTTTGCATGAAAAATACAAATGTGAAAAACCTAGATCTGCAATATCTCAAACACCATAAATCCTCTATAGCTAATTTTTGGATATGTTGTGTGTTAGGTTATGAATAGCTCCTATGCCAAAAATTGCACAAAGTTATGATGTAAATCTTTTTATAAAAATGTTTTTCCTTTTCTGCCAGATCTGCATAAATGATTTTTCTAGTTAAAAATAATTTGGTTTTTGCAACCAACTTTTGTGCACTGTCTTGTGATCCCAAAACACACCTCTGGTGAATTAATCACAATTTTATAATTACCTGAAATATTTATTCTTGAATTATGCTTGTTTTATTTAAAATTTCATAACCCAAGTTTCATAATAGTTCTAGGTGTATGTGTTGCACCACTAGGCTAGTTTTGGACCATATAACATGTGTGAGAAAGTTTGGATCCTTTTTGTTGAGTAATTATTTTTGTGTGCATTTACCTTGTCCATCTAGTCAGCTTTTGTCTTTTTCAAAAATGATTAATTTATAGCTATCCAAAGCGTGCATGTGTGTCCAGTGGCTTGATATAGGTATTTAAAGTGTAATACACCTTTACAATGAATTTTATTAATTAATTTCATGAATTAAAGCATTGAAAGTAATTAAGGCTTAATAGTTGTTAAAGGGGAAATATCACCAAACCACCCTTGCTAATCTTGTGTGTGGTTGCAATTCATGTTAAAAAGTTAAACGTAACCACCCACTACTGTTTGTGAATTTAAATTAAATTATTTACATATATATGTACATAGTCACCATCAAAAAGAATATCTAATAAAGAATTGCAAATTGTTCCTTTTTGGAAGAGTATGCTAAATGTATTCTTATCTTGGTGAATGTGTCCAACTAATACACCCCATGGATGTCATTTACGGTTTGTGGTTAATTAAATTAAAAACCGTCGAACAAATCCTGCATTTGCATCTTCGTGTAGATCTTCCCGCCAGTAAGCGTACGCTCTTGCCGGAAGGAGGAGACGAAGGTGCCGACAAAGAGCTGCCGTGCGTGAACGTAGCTCAAGACCTGGACCCAAGTCCAGAAGGTCCCAAGGCCAACCTTGCCAGCGAAGGCAAGCCCCGGATCATTAACCCCATCTTTTAAAAATTATGCAATTGTGTTTGCTACGATTGTGCATTTACGTTTCAGGAGTGAATGGAAACCCTAGATGCATGATCCCTTGGTACCTATGCTCTATCACTAGTATGCTAGGTCGATAGCTGCTATGCTATAGGACCCGATAGAAGTCGAGTGATGTTCGTCACTCGCGAGAATAGGCTCTTATGTTGGAATCATAAGATCTTTATAAATGGATTGCTCATGTGGTAAGAGCATGGGATTGGGCTCCGGTCCAGTGGCTTTCGTGGGCTATGCTTTTAAACGTACTAAACATTTGCCGGGAATGGGACCGGTAAGCCTAGTACCTTAATGAGACGGCACGGGAACTCTTCCCTACTACTCTTGAGTAATCGCCTTACCGGCTAGCTACCGGGAAGGGGGTGTATTGTTTGAGACTGGATACTTTGCGGGGTATACCAGCTAACCTTGCACCAAGGACTGTAGGCTTTGCTCCCAACCCGAGGACTTTTGGAAACGGCCTGGGAAAGTTGTCCTTTTGGGGGCAGCCTACCGTGTGTTTGGGTTTACCTTGCAAGGTTTAAATCAATCGATTGTCGGCCTCTCACCGTTATCCGAGACTGCTTAATCAACTGGCCATGATATCCCATAATGATGGAACTCGAGGAATATTGTTGTATGAATTAATTGCTTGTCCAAATTCCAATTGAATTAGATGGCACACTTAGAAATGGTAATCAACTAGAACTTGTGCTAAAATTTTGAAAGTAAGGATCTACCCTTAGTAGCTATTTAGCAAAAGAAACTCCACCGGCCAAAAGCCTTTCATGTCTAGAGTATGGTGATGTAGTTATCACCCGACGGTTAAGTCTTGCTGAGTATTAGTATACTCAGCCTTGCTTTAAAATTGTTGTTGCAAGTGTGATTGACCGGATGGGTGACGACAAGTGATGACATCACGGATGGCCTCCTGTGATGTTTACCATTGCGCTAGTTATGTTAATTCCGCTGTTTTTCGAACTCTGAACCTTTACTCCAGGTCAGGAACAATGGTTTGTAATAAAATGTTTAATTCATGTTGTACTCCGGACTCGCCTTCGCGTGAGTTTTAATGCATGTGTCGATCCTCTGTTCGATGTAAAAGTTATTTACCGGGCGTTAACCCAGCAACTAACGACAGGATGATACTTTACTATTGCTTAGTGACCAAAGTGGATCGGTCTTAGGCGATAGTACGGTATTTTCCTGGGTGGGTTGTCACAGCTGGTATCAGAGAGACTGCATGCACGAGAGCTTAATTAACAACCTTAATCACTAGTTTTTGAATAAAACTTGCCAAGATCGGTTGTATTTACAAAATGCGTTGGCCCGTTAAGGATAAAATAGACCGAGAGGCCCTAGAGGGAATTTTTGGTTTCTTTCAGGTGGCTTATTAATCCATGGTTTATTTTGCTAACTCCCAGCACATTACTTTATGTCAGACTTACTTTCTCGCACAACCAAACTAGATGAGCCACGTGTTTTATACGTGTGCTGTTCCGCATCACGGGAATTGCGAGGGTTGATGGAGTGATCCCTTCCACGGATCCCATCTTCACATCTGGTTGTAAGTTGTGTCTCGCCACGTGTTTCATACGTGAGCATTCTGCATGTCGAGTATGCGAGGCAAGGATATACTCCATTCAAACGGAGGATGTCCGAGGTTGGACGCTGTCCATGCGGCGGTTTAACGCATGGATGCCGTTTCTATAGTGAACGGTAATGTATGGGAACACTTTCATGAGTGCTGGCATGAAAGGTTCGTTGTGTTCTGTGGTCTTCTGCAGGTACACTAACCTCGTTTCGTAAGTCGTTAAGTGAGCATCGACTAGATCTCGACTAGCTATTATAGGGAGCTACGTGTATGTGCCATGCCACCGGCGCTAACTCCGAGTTTTGGCTGAATGCCTTGTGAGGACGCATAGGACGTCTTGCATCATACTAAAAGTTGTGAAAGAACCTAAACTGAACTCACGTCTGTTTCCGTGCTCTCTGAGGTAAAATAGTGATAGCGTGTTTGGTCCTGTTTAGCCTCTTTAGGTGTAGATGTGTTGTCATGCTTAAATTTATTAGAGTTGTTTCTTAGATTGCTGTTCTTGTCCCCGAATCCTTTGTCTAGGTGATCTCAACCTAAGTTGCTCCACGTCTCATCTAGTTCCTGCCTGCAAAAGCTTATGACCATAGCCTTCGTCTATCTCAAGTTATGCTCGGTAGTCAACCCTTGTTTTGACATCTCCCTAGAACCATTTGAAATCTTGCATGGTTAAGCACCTTCCTAATCCTCTGGCTCGACCTTGCATACCCAACTTGAGTTTCATAACCTTGCTAGGTTACTAGGCAGAGTTGAGAAGTGTTGGACTCTGGTTCAAGTTAGGAAGTTCGGATTCCGATTGCCAGACCTTGTATCATTTGGTATGCCTGCTCGTTCGAGCCCAGCATACGATGGTATTTAAGTATGCATGGTTACCCCATACCTTAACCCTACCCGTACTCATGGATCGAGTTACCATTGTACACTCGCACCCGACTAGTTCTCACTTTTGTCGTTATGTACAGATGGACAACGTTGGCTCTACGTCGGCTGATGTGGAATCATGGACTCTCGTGAACTACCTCGAGGAGGGTGGATTTCCTGCACTTTTGTGGGACACCCTGAAGGACTTTGGGTACACCACTTACCCAGAGTACTCGACACATGAGGTCATGACCACTGGCCAACTCCTTCGTTGTGAAGTGAAGGTGAAGATTTCTGTGTGCCTGACCAATCCTGCTTGGGAAGAGTGGGAGTGTATGGCACACGGAAGAAACTTGTCCGACACGGTGCAGAAGGCTGCTCTTGAAGCACTCACAACGTTCTGTGGAAAGCACCCTGCCGAGATAGTCAACTCTGCCGCCAAAGTAATTCCGGTACCTGAGCGACACATTGCCCCTGGTGGCGAATGAGAAACTATCCTTCCAGCCCAGAGCAACTCTCACTATAGCCCTGATCTGGTCACCTCAGTCCGCTTCTCGGAAGCTATGTACGACACCTACCTACGGATGGTGGGCGAAAGTGTATTCTTTAGACACCAAATCTATAGGTACCGAGTTAAAGAAACCGAGTGTACGGCTCAAGCATTGAAGGAAGCTCGAGCAATGATCGCTACTCTCAAGAAGGAAAGACGCAAGGATAAGGCCAAGATACAAGAGTTGAGTGAGATCATACACGAGCATAATTTCTTGTTGCAGCATAACGACCAGTATATGCTTGAACTAGAAAATCAACTGGAAGCTATAGCAATTCCACCCCCAGAACCTGTCATTCCTGGACCAGCGCAAGAAGAAGATGCTGAAGATATCCAAGGAGAATCGGGAGTTGAGTCTGGATCCGAGTCACTATAGTCCCTCAGCGTGGCAGATCCAACCCGAGGCAGTTGGTCCGTTGGAAATAAAATTCTGAGTCATAAGAGGGTAGTGTTCGTGAGCAACCCTAGAGTGCAATAACCGAGTTTGGTTAGCTGTTGCGGTTGGTTGAACTAAGAACCTTGTTGTGCAGCTAGTCTGCATTGTAATTGCTCACGTTGTTTGGTAATTCAGGGAAACCCTCAGCGATGTAATACCTGGATTAAACATCTCTTTCAGCAGTAATGTTCGTAAGGCATTATTTATGCTAGTTGTGATCAATCAAGTTCTGTGCTCCACAAATTTCGTGTCAATCAAAGATCCAATCGATTCCTCAGTCCTGAACTTATTCTTTTGGTCTTGATCACGACCTTGTGAATCAAAATAAATGTTGCTTTTGAGCATGCACTGCATAGCATATGTATTGGGGAAGCTTGGGTATACTAACTTGCATACGCAGGAAAACTCCGTACCCCTACTCTGCTTCGCTTGTTGGTGAAGTAGTGATCCCATAACCAAAGGTGCCGCGACGGAACCTAGGGTACCGTGTGTGCTGCAGCCACCCGACTGCCACTAGGAGCGCGCTAGGTATCTTGGTTGTGAGAAAGCGACTCGCCACAAAAATTTTTCTCTCTGCCTTTGATTGCCCTCGCAGTCATTAACTCATCATATGGGTAACCGAGTCATTCTAGTGTGCATCATGAGCACCATACCGCATAAGCATATGCATAGTGTCTCCACAAGCATATGCATCGCATCAACTTTGAAAATTTTTGCACCTTAAAAATAAGGAGTTGTCAATACCCCAAATTTACGAAGTAAGTAAAGGTGTGAGCAAGATTGTTCTGAAGTTTCCACATAAAGTCATCTTTCGTACAAGAAAATTTTGGACTCTTTTGGTAGCCTTCGTTTCTCGTAGTCGTCTTTTGGAAATCTCTATCGAATTGGCCGCTTGCCGCAAAACTCGACGACCTTGTAGCATCGAATTTCCTTACTGCTAGCCAAGTGGAAGCCTTAGACGTAGAAATTCTCTTGAGCAGTCAAGGTTCTCGAATAGTCAATGTGAAGAAGTCATCCACCGTGTGTTCATTCTTGGTCCGTGCTCATAACCGTCAAATCCTCGGAATCGAGCAAGGAAGTACGCCCAGGATCGATCAAAGCTTTTTGCTACGCTTCTCTTTGTTGCCAACACAAACGTCAAGCATTGCACACTGAGCTTGCTCATTCTTTTCCCCGTCACAGTCAATTCTTTAGGCCGTTGAACCTTATCATCGTCAGTGTTTAGATCGTGCGACGCCATGACGTCGCTTTGCCATCGAATTCCGCAACCGTATTCACGATGCATAGACCCCACGAGCTGACCTTGTTGAGCTCCGTGTTGTCTACACCAGATACCCAGATGGATAAACGACCGTTACAGCCCCGCAGCGGTTATAAAAGGAAACCCTTTACCCAGAGCCGCCGATGCGAAAGCTCCACTTTCCATCTGAGCTCGGCAGTATCATTGTTCTTGTTCTTTTTCCAGTTAGCCTTGGCCGCCTTGCCACTAGCGCATCTCTCCCATCTATTCCATTTTTCCCGAGCAAGCTGTTCTCCCGTGTTCGTCCCCGACGTCGAGGTGAAGCTCAGAGTAGACCGAAAGAAAGAATTCAAGGCAAGCTGCCACCCATGACTCCGTCTTCGGAAGAGCTCGAGTCGTTTCGCTGGACGTTGATAGGAATGTATCTCTGTATCGTAGGCGGGATCTGTTTGTTATTAGCTGTGCATGTGCACATTCATCGTCCGCTTCCTCATGAACGGTGCCTTTTGTTTCGGCTGCATTCCCGATCATGGGATGTGTGGACAAAGCTTTACCAATTTGATATTGTGACTGTTTGGATGTCCGGTTTGCATTGCTTACCGTGAACGAGTCTCGTAGAGTATGTTCAAATTATAAGTTCTGGGTGAGATTCTGAACATGTGCTAATTAGGGACTTAAATTTTCAGATGTTCAGACCGGCATGGAATAACCCCAATGGTTTTGATGCATCGGGTAGCGGTGATCTTACGCTACCGCGGCCCACGATGTTGACCGAAGCTTTCATAGCATCGCATACCGAGGTATTGTGCCAGCTCCTGCAGGCACAACAACGGATGGCTCAACAACTACAACTAATGCCACCGATGCAACAGAAGATCCAACCTTCCAAGCCCTGTTCACCCGAAGTACCTACCCAGAGGGACATAAATGCCATTGTCAGCGCAACTCAACTGTTAGAAGGGCAGAATTCCGTGCTGAACCAGATGGTGTCCGATATCATCCAAGGACGTTATGGGAAACCATATCAGAATAGTTTGGCAGACAGTCTCTCTCAGTCCCTATCTTCCTCTATGGCCGAGCAAGCCCGTTTGTTCAATCTGTTGGAGGAGTATGTTAACCGAGACCAACCCCAAGCCTCTGACTCAATATTACCACCTTCTCGACTACCAATGGATCTTAGAGCAGAAGAGAGGGCAAATCGGGGCAACAAATGAGTCTTATCCGAGATAGATGTAAGTGAGTGGGAAATTACCTGTACGGAGACTTGTCCGCGTGAAGGCAAACGAAGATGTAACACTAACAATGCCACTCAACTCCCTACTAGTGCAACACCTTCGCGAGCCGTGAGGTTAAAAAGGAAAAAGGAGAGGAAGAGGCTCCGCCTTATCAAGAAAGCCCAGCAACAAATCTCTAAGCCCGGAGACCTTCCACCCCGTTTGTGCTACCATTGTGGACAACCCGGGCATTTCATACGTGATTGCCCAAATCTGACGCATCAGGATCAGAACCTCGGAGCAGCTAAGTGTGCTCACGGCAAGAACCCGATGTTTCAAAGAAAGCCCGACCGGCTTAACTCTATGGGTAACACCTCTATCCTAGAACCACTTCCCCACTTCCTCTTGTAATTTCGAATCTCGGGACGAGATTCTTCTTAAGGGGGGTAGACTGTGACGCCCCAGGTTTTTAATTACCGTCATTAACGCTAATGATCGGATCAGCCGAGTCAAACCGGTCAAACCTAGGTCAACCTGGGTCATCACCTCAAAAACCTCGCCAATGAACCCCAGTGAACCCCTTGACCAAGCCTACACACACCCGTAATAGAGCCTTGGCCGAAGACACGGTCAAAACCGGCTCAACCGTTGACGCCAGCGAATCCCGTCCGGAACTTTTGCCGCGTTCTCCGAAATTCACCTAAACACTTCAAAATCTACCTTTATGAAAGTTGTCCATCTTGTTGAAGGACACAACTTTCATGTAGATTGGCATTTCAAATTTTGGGTGGAAATTGGTGAAAAACTTGATCGATTGTCAGTACCTCCTGTTCACAGGGACAGGCCGGCATTCAGAGTTGGCACGACGTTCCTGCAAAATCCGTTGAGAAAAACACTAGACGGCCTTTGTGAAAGTTGTAGAGGATAGTGAGATCTACAACCTTCCTATACACCACATCTTGCACTTCTATTCAAAATTTTTGAGCAAATCATGGTCAAATCGAGGCAGTCCGAACAAAAAGCAGGCCGGCCGCGATGCGCCCGCGCTCCGCCGCGCCGGGCGCCGCGCGCGCCGCCGCCGCGCGCCGGCGCCGCGCCTCAGCTTCCGAGCCGTGCGCCAACCGAGGGCTGCTCCTTCCCTAGGCCACACACACTCCAAGGGTCGCTGAAGTCCGTGCCGCCGCGTACCGTGCCCTGGAACGTCGCGCCGCCGTACGTCCTCCCTGCCCGACGCCGTACGGATGCTGCCCGGTCATCCTCGCGCTGCCCCTCTCCAGTGCTCCTGTTCGCACGTCGATTTATAGGCGCTGATGTCCCTCCACCCGACGCGCAAACGCCCCCCCAATGCCGACCGTGCCGCCGCCGGTGTCCTTGCGCCCGGTCCCGACGAGCTCCGGCTGCGGACCATTTGCAAGCCGAGTAGTGCTTCCCTCCACCCTACCCCCTGCCTCTACCATTGCTCACCGACCCGTCCACCGGGCCAACCGACCCCCAGCCTCGCCGGAACAGCAGCCGCAGCGGCCGTCCTCCCTGGCCGCCGGCGAGCCGCTCACGGGAGCCGCTCCACCCCTGTCCAACACCCCAAACCGGACCCTAGTAGCCCCTAGACCTCCTCCCCACCCTCCCCCGGCGAACTCCGGCGACCAACCGGCCGGAATTTCACCGGAGCCCCGCCGGCAGCGCCCCTAGGGACCACATTGCAAAAGACAGATTCTTTCCGAGGGCCTCCCTGCAAAAGGTTAACTCCAATAGTAAAGTGATTTGGCTGTTTCTTGTAAATTGCGTAGAAAATCATAGAAAAATCAGAAAAATGAAAACCAATTTTTTTGGATTCATGGTGAATTATCCTACAACTTTTATTATTCTTGCCTGAGCTAGTTCCTGATAGTTTTTGCATGAAAAATACAAATGTGAAAAACCTAGATCTGCAATATCTCAAACACCATAAATCCTCTGTAGCTAATTTTTGGATATGTTGTGTGTTAGGTCATCGATAGCTTCTATGCCAAAAATTGCACAAAGTTATGACGTAAATCTTTTTATAAAAATGTTTTTCCTTTTCTGCCAGATCTGCATAAATGATTTGTCTAGTTAAAAATAATTAGGTTTTTGGAACCAACTTTTGCGCACTGTCTTGTAATCCCAAAACACACCTCTGGTGAATTAATCACAATTTTATAATTACCTGAAATATTTATTCTTGAATTATGCTTGTTTTTCTTTAAAATTTCATAACCCAAGTTTCATAATAGTTCTAGGTGTATGTGCTGCACCAATAGGCTAGTTTTGGACCATATAACATGTGTGAGAAAGTTTGGATCCTTTTTGTTGAGTAATTATTTTTGTGTGCATTTACCTTGTCCATCTAGTCAGCTTTTGTCTTTTTCAAAAATGATTAATTTATAGCTATCCAAAGCGTGCATGTGTGTCCAGTGGCTTGTTATAGGTATTTAAAGTGTAATACACCTTTCCAATGAATTTTATTAATTAATTTCATGAATTAAAGCATTGAAAGTAATTAAGGCTTAATAGTCATTAAAGGGGAAATATCACCAAACCACCCTTGCTAATCTTGTGTGTGGTCGCAAATCATGTTAAAAAGTTAAACGTAACCACCCACTACTGTTTGTGAATTTAAATTAAAAAATTTACTTATGTATGTACACAGTCACTATCAAAAAGAATATCTAATAAAGAATTGCAAATTGTTCCTTTTTGGAAGAGTATGCTAAATGTATTCTTATCTAGGTGAATGTGTCCAACTAATACACCCCATGAATGTCATTTATGGTTTGTGGTTAATTGAATTAAAAACCGTCGAATAAATCCTGCATTTGCATCTTCGTGTAGATCTTCCCGCCAGTAGGCGTACGCTCGTGTCGGAAGGAGGAGACGAAGCTGCCGACAAAGAGCTGCCATGCGTGAACGTAGCTCAAGACCTGGACCCAAGTCCAGAAGGGCCCAAGGCCAACCTTGCCAGCGAAGGCAAGCCCCGGATCATTAACCCCATCTTTTAAAAATTATGCAACTGTGTTTGCTATGATTGTGCATTTACGTTTCGGGAGTGAATGCAAACCCTAGATGCATGATCCCTAGGTACCTATGCTCTATCACTAGTATGCTAGGTCGATAGCTGCTATGCTATAGGACCCGATAGAAGTCGAGTGATGTTCGTCACTCGCGAGAATAGGCTCTTATGTTGGAATCATAAGATCTTTATAAATGGATTGCTCATGTGGTAAGAGCATGGGATTGGACTCCGGTCCCGTGGCTTTCGTGGGCTAAGCTTTTGAACGTACTAAACATTTGCCGGGAATGGGACCGGTAAGCCTAGTACCTTAATGAGACGCCGCGGGAACTCTTCCCTACTACTCTTGAGTAATGGCCTTACCGGCTAGCAACCAGGAAGGGGGTGTATTGTGTGAGACTGGATACTTTGCGGGGTATACCAGCTAACCTTGCACCCAGGACTATAGGCTTTGCTCCCAACCCGATGACTTTTGGAAACGGCCTGGGAAAGTTGTCCTTTCGTGGGCAGCCTACCGTGTGTTTGGGTTTACCTTGCAAGGTTTAAATCAATCGATTGTCGGCCTCTCACCGTTATCCGAGACTGCTTAATCAACTGGCCATGATATCCCATAATGATGGAACTCGAGGAATATTGTTGTATGAATTAATTGCTTGTCCAAATTCCGATTGAATTAGATGGCACACTTAGAAATGGTAATCAACTAGAACTTGTGCTAAAATTTTGAAAGTAAGGATCTACCCTTAGTAGTTGTTTAGCAAAAGAAACTCCACCGGCCAAAAGCCTTTCATGTCTAGAGTATGGTGATGTAGTTATCACCCGGCGGTTAAGTCTTGCTGAGTATTAGTATAGTCAGCGTTGCTTTAAAATTGTTGTTACAGGTGTGATTGACCGGATGGGTGACGACAAGTGATGACATCACGGATGGCCTCCTGTGATGTGTACCGTTGTGCTAGTTATGTTAATTCCGCTGTTTTTCGAACTCTGAACCTTTACTCCATGTCAGGAACAATGGTTTGTAATAAAATGTTTAATTCATGTTGTACTCTGGACTCACCTTCGCGTGAGTTTTAATGCATGTGTCGATCCTCTGTTCGATGTCCAAGTGATTTACCGGGCGTTAACCCGGCAACTAACGACAGGATGATACTTTACTATTGCTTAGTGACCAAAGTGGATCGGTCTTAGGCGATAGTACGGTATTTTCCTGGGTGGGTTGTCACACTGACCTTCCGACCTCCACCACGGCCGGGGTCGGTCCTTGGCCCCGCCTGCGGTGAGGGAAACTTGTACGTCCGGGGATCCGCCGCCCCGGATAATCAATGACTGGAGGCGCCGCAGGACGGTGCCGGAATCTGCCTCCTGCGGCGCACTCAGTGTCGATGCCGAGTCTGTCGACCTCGCCCGCGACCGAGGTGGCAGGATGGAGTCGTCCGCTCCTCTGACCGCCTCGGTGGATCGGCCCAGCGAGGCGGGTTTCTTCGTGCTTCGGGGGCACTCGGTCCACTGGGCGCCATGCGAGGACGAGCCACCTACTAATCCTCTCGGGCAGGGCGAGCCGCTGATCGCGAGCTCGAGCCCGTGTTCTTCTCTCATGCGGCTGTCTGCGGTTGCCACGACGATGTCACTTCAGTTGGGCGAGGAGGCGACGACGTGGACGACCCTAACATGTCACTCTAGTCGACCGCCGCGCTGGCCACGTCGCCGCTCCACGATGGCTCCGATGATGGGTCTTCGTTGGAGGAGATGTCATGCTGCCCCGCCTTCTGCTTCTTGATGTGGTTGTCATTCCGATCGCGCCTAGCGATCTCGTGCTCCTTGTGCTGTGCCTTCCGCGCCGCACGCTGCCTCTCTGCGGCTGCCTTGTTCTGGTTGAAGATCGCCTCCTCCGGGAGAGGCGCCTTAGCTGGAACAAGGTGCGTACACCTTAGCTGCAAAAACGAAGGAACGGAAGACTCAGCCAACATTGAAGGTTCCCGAGAAGGCCAGTACCACGATAAAAAGCCCAGATCAACAAAAACTCATTGGAGAAAACAGCGACTTACCAATCTCTTGGTCGCCTCGTGGGGATGCATCGGGAGCAACCGCGCCGGCGGCCACGCGTAAGACGCCTTCCCGAATGCCTGTGCCACGCGGCACTGGATCTCAAGTGGCGACGGGAGGGCTGGTGCGGTCACGGTCCCCATCCAAGGGCCCGGTCAGCCGTCATCTCACAAAGACGAAGCAGCCACCTCCAGAGTGGCATAACTCCTCGGGCGTGGTACTACCCGATGACGTCGACAGGGTGACCCCGGCTCCTCAGAGACGCCCCAACACCGCTCAGTGATCCTTGAGGATCTTTTCTTGCTTCATCTTCACGGGGCCGTCGGTCCAGTTTCTCCGCGACTGGCCGATGGAGTTCCTGGTGAACGCCGGCAGCGTGAACTCGGGATCGCTCTGCAGGTAGAACAATCCCTTGTGCCAGTCGCTGTTCGAGCTGGTCATGGACGACGGGATGTAGTCATCGCCCCGACCCTGCTTCATCTAGAGGTTTGTGCAGCCGATCGTTGCCGCTCGGGATTCGTCCTTCAAGCACACGAACATGAAAAAGTACTGCAAGAGGTGCCAATGAGCACTGATTCCCAGCTACCCCTCGCACATCGCCTCAAATGCCACCATCTACTGGATGTTGTTCGGGTTGAGGTGTTGTAGCTGGAGGCCGCACTCGCAGAGGATTCCACGAATGAACTGCCCGGCGAAGACGGAGAAGCCGCACTCGTGGAAGGCCACGAATCCCTTGGGAGGGTGCAGCACGGACTCGTCGCTGGGCACCTTCCACTCCACGGCGGCGGTGAGTGGAGGGAGTGCCCGACGCGCGGTTAAAAGAGATGAGTGCGGCCGCTCGCCTTTAATGTCGGGCCCGCCGTGTCACCGAAACGATCGCCCACGTGCGCGCATGCCCCGGCGAAACTGCCCACTCGCACGATGCCTCGATCCCCGCAGAGTACGGGAATCTACAGCGCCCACGTGCGGTCATTTCAAATGGTCACATCTGTCTCGTCGATCGAGATGCCCGCGCCTCCCACTTCATCAGCATTTACCACTTCGCCCACGATGACCGCTACAACCACGACTGCCCCTGCAGAACAGTCCCAGGATACAACGGCTATAATGAAGCTCAAAAGCCCGCGAGCGAGTCTTCAACTCACACACGGGCTCGGGGGCTACATCCGGCAGATGTGCTCGCGCGCACCCACCAAGAACACCAAGAACATCACCAACACCAAACCCACTCAACTGAGCCTAAGCGTGACTCCTTGACTCCCTCTCAGGCTCGGGGCTACTGATGAGGGCCCGAATTATGGCCCCCTTTGACGGCAGAATGATCTCCCTTAACACAAGGTAATCCGGTACCATTGACAATGTCAAGGCCAAGATTCAAGACGAGGAAGACTGAGGACCCTGGTCAAGACCCTCACTGGCAAGACGTCACGCTCCCGACTATTTGGTAGCATCTTCGACCAGTTCCCTACAAGAGGGACTCCCTCCGACAAGTCTCCGCCTCGCACGACAAGTCTCCACCCGGTGCGAGCTCCCCACGACTCCGACTGAGGCGTGGGCCATGTCACGCGGTGCGAGCCTGGGGCACGAACGCCTCCACCATGACGTGTGGGGGCACGATTCCCCACACCATGCAAATACACTAGCTAGCGGCCCATGCAAGCAGCTGGCCCCGACAAGAGCCTTAATGCGGGTCTGCCCGGCTACACAACCATCACATCGCCATCATCTCCAACTCTGCCACACGCATGCTTCGCCCAAGGCACTCAAGCACCCCCTACGATGAGCTCGGGCCTAAGCTTAGGCCTTAGCATAACGGGCTAGTCATGTACTCGGGCGGACCAAAACAACCACGAACTACTTGGAGGAGGCGCCAAGCGTCCCGGGGTGAACAGCCTCGCCCGGCCACGCGACGGCTCCCACGACCAAGTAGCACAACTTCTCTTCAATGCGTCCTGACGGACAGCGATGCGTGACGGGACATCCCAGCAACCAAGCACTGTACTTCTTTTCTCCTTCCTTCTTGTGCCCCTCCCCTTGTGTCTATAAAAGGGAGAGGAGAACAACCGTCACAAGGGTTAGATCTCCTACAGATCGAACACCATCCTAAGGGACTTGGGTCTGACTCCCTCTCCTGACCAGTTTGTAACCCCTACTACCAACACTCCTAGCTCGAGAACACGGCAGCTCGACACTGGACGTAGGGTATTACTATTCGGAGGCCCGAACCAGAATAAATCCCGTTGTCTCCTGCGCTAACCATCCGAGCCACGCGCACGATCGATGCAAATATTACTGTTTGGCGGTAGAGAACCCCGACAGTTGGCGCGTCAGGTAGGGGCACATCGTGTGTCTCGACAAACTTCACCAGCGGATCGGATGGATGGCCGCAGGGTCCCGTTGACCCTTGGGGCCACCTTGCGCTTTGGCTCCCTCGGCTTCGTCTACACCAGACCAGCGGAGTCCGTCACCGGGCGTACCTTCGCCCGGCCACCTTGTCCCAACGTCCTGATGGGGGCTGCGGGACACGAAGCTTGCATCCCAGGCAAAATACATGGTAAAGATGATGTGAGGCAAAACACACATTTCGATAGAGAATGATTAGTGAGAAGCAGGTTAAATTTTCAAGCAACTTACAGGATGAAGCCGCGGAGAAGTGTTAGATCTAAAGCATCCAAGTTGAAGAAATCATAAAAATCACTGAGTTGCACAGGTATCTGCTTAAGTCCGTTTGATGATTCATCTCACTTAGGCCATGCACTGATCCCAGGCCGAAGTGCGACCATAATGTCAGAATCATCATCTGAATTACCACGTTGCATGTAGAATGTGTGGAGCTCTCTTGTACAAGGAGCAGCATTTCTGAGATCATCATAACTCAGAAGGCTCTTTTCCGAATTTGTAATTTCGGTTAACCATAGTCCAAGGATTCTTCTGGGTGTTTCTCTCAGATCGCTTTGGGTTAGACCAAGGATTCTTCTTGGTTTTTCTCTCAGATCGCTTTGTAGTAGGCATCTTAGAGGTTTTATTTATAACAATTTTCTTTTCATGCTGCTTTGAGATGGTTGAAGAAGGTTTCTTAAGGGCTTGCTTGCCTGCTGTAGGTGGTGTAGAACTTTTATTTTTGGCTGGTTTCTCTTCTTGCAGCTTTGAAATGGCTGATGGTTTCCCAAGGGATTTTTTGCCTGTTGTACGTGGTGTAGAAATTTTATTTTCAGCAAGTTTTTTTCCTTGTTGATTTGAAATTGTGACGTCCCAGGTTTTTAATTAGCCGTAATAGCTGGTCAATTGGTCAACAGTGGTCAAACCACGGTCAACCTGGGGTCTCACCTCGGAAAACTCACTTTACCACCTTACTGACCCTAATTGACTAGTGAACACACTTGTGGAGCCAACCCATGGTCAAAGGATGGGTCAAACCCTTGCCACCCTAGTGTCCACAGGTGTCTGCCGGAACTTTTGCCGCGTTCTCCAAAATTTCCCTAAACACTTAATATTCTACCTTTATGAAAGTTGTAGATCTTGTTGAGGGACACAACTTTCATGTAGATTGGCATTTCCAATTTTGAGAGGAAAAACTTTAAAAATCAACTGCAAGCCAGAATTCACTGTTTGCAATAACCTGCTGACATTCAAAGTTGGCATTCAAATAACTTTCAATCTGGGCAGAAAAACCCTATATGGCTTTTGTAGAAAAGATTGTTGGTAGCTAGATCTACAACTTTGGTGTTTACCACTTGGTCGACTTCTATACAAAAATCCAGAGAAAAATTGATTCAAACTCGGTGCCGCCGAAACGTTCGGACCCGCAGCGCCGCTCGCCGCGGCGTCGCGCGCCGGAGCGCCGACCGCCGCCGGCCGCGCGCCACCGGCCTCCGGCGTCCGCGCCACCGCCTCGCCCGAGGCCGCACCGCCCGAGGCACGCCCGTCCCTAGGCCCCGCGCCCCGACGCGCGCGCCCGAGGCGCCCCGAGGCCGGCCGCCGTACGCGCGCGCACGCCGCGGACCGGCGGTCCGTCGGCGGTGCTGCCGCCGTACGCGCGAGCCCCGAGCCACCGTAGCACGACGACCGTCTCCCCCATCACCCCTTCGTCACCCTGGTCACGCTGAGCAACATATAAAATCCCTCCTGTCTCTCCTCCGCACGCCACCTGAACCACCCGCCGCCATGGCCGCCGCCGTCCGGTGCTAGCACCTCCCGCCCGTGCTCATCGCCGGCCAGCTGCTCTGGTAGTTTCCCTAGGTGCTGGTGAAGCTCCAACGCTCGCTTGTTGCCCCGCATTGCCCCTTCCCGCCGCCCTTTCCCGAGCCGCCGCGGCCACCGCCGCCGGCCACCGCCAAACCTCGCCGCTGGCCAACTCCCTGCCTCCACTACCGTGCCCTACCGCTTCTAGGTGAGCACATGCCCCCCTGAGCCGCTTGCCTTACCGGCAGAGCCGCCCACTCGCTGGCGATTGGCCGTGCCCGTGCCGCCCGGCCGGCCAGGGACCCGATTGCTTTGATTTCAATAGTTCTAGGGTGCATCGCGTAAATTCCAGGGCTTGGTTGTAAAGATCCTTATCTAAGTTTTCTTGCAGATTAGTCTAGTGTCTCGTAAAATCCCTAAAAATTCGTAGAAAAATCAGAAAAATCCCAAACCAATTTTGTTGGGTTCAGGAAGATAAATCCCATCTCTTTTGTTATTTGCACATGGCTAGATTCTAAATAGTTTTAGCATGAAAAATACAAATGACAAAAACCTAGATCTGGCATAACTTGAAATCCATAACTCCTCTGTATCCCAATTTTGGATATGTTGTGGGTTAGGTCAGGACTAGTTGCTGTGCCAAAAATTGCACAAAGTTATGCAGTAAATCTTGTTGGATGAATTGTTTTCCTTTCCTGCAGAAACTGTCTACATGCTTTTTCCTGCTAAATGTATTTATGTTTTTGAGCTCAACTTGTGCACACTGTCTTGATATGTCAAAATGCACATCTTGTGAATTTATCATGATTTTCGGCTTACCAGAAATATTTGTCCTCTAATTATGCATGTTTTCATTTGTAAATTAATAAACCAAGATCAGTAAAGTTCCTAGATGTATATGCTAGTTCTTTAGGCTTGTTTAGGACAAGAGAGCAAGCATGGGAAAGTTTGGATCATTTTGCTACTTATTTATTTTTGTATGAATTTATTTTGAATCACTAGCTAGCCTTTGTTATTTTCAATAGTATTTATTTGCCTGGCGTCGATTGCCTGGCGGCGGGCGCCGTTGCGCCCGCCCGGCGAAGCCGCCCTTGACGCCGGCGCCGGTTCCGGCGACGGGGGCGCAGGCTGCCACCTATCGGAGGGGCCCTCCCCCTCAGCCTCTTCCTCTTCGTCCTCCTCCGAGGTCGAGTACTCCTCGGTCCCCGGGGAGGAGAGCCCCAGCTCTTCGCGCCGCCGGTACTCTGCGGCCCGCCGGTCGCGGCGCTCTTGATGTCGCCTCGCGCGCTCCCTTCGCGCGCGCGCCCGCTCCCCGCTCCCCCCGCGCCGCGCCGCCGGCCGAGCGCACGGGAGTCGGGGGTGGGCGGAACGGACTTGGAGACGGTAAAGCTCACCAGCTGCACACAGGAGCATCAAGGACGCGTCAGGAAACAGAAGCAAGACCAAGAACCAAAACAAAATCAAGAAACAAACTCACCAGCGGGCCCGTGGGGAGCATCTCGAGGTCCCATGGGGTCCGGCCCGCAGGCATCGGCGCCGGTGTCGACGGCGCTCCGCGCCGGGTGAGCGCATATGGCCGCTCGAGGGGCGTCGGGAGCATCCGCGACCTCGCCAGATCGACGGGGTTGGCCGCCTCTGTCATCTCGAAGATGCAGAGCGGCCTCTCCATCAAGGGCACGACCCGCCGGTGATGGAGGAAGGCGAGGACGCCCATCGCGGTCAGCCCATGCGCCGCCAGTCGCTGCAGGGCGGCCAGGACCGACTCCTGCCGCCTCCGATGCTGGGGCGTGGACACCCCGTAGCCCCAGGAGTCAGGCCTCTCCTTGAACACCCGACCGGTGTAGGGGGGAAGGCCGGGCTCGGCGTTGCGCAAGTAGAACCATCCACGCTCCCAGCCGGCGTTGTTCGTCGTCATGGTGCAGGGGATGTAGACGTTCTTGAATTGCCCCCGCAGGGCAAGCGACATCCCGCCGGCGCGCACCGCGCGGCGGGTCCTCGGCTCCGTCGTGGGATGCGTGAAGAGCTCCGCACGGAAAAGGTGAACCCGAGCTCCCCCGGATGGGCGGGATCCCCAGGTACCCTTCACAGACGCCCACGAACGTGGCCGCCTGCGAAATCGCGTTGGGGGCGAAGTTGTGCAGCTCCACTCCGTAGTGATGGCACATCGCCCGCATGAAGCAGCTCGCCGGCGCGTTGAAGCCCCGCTCGTGGTAGCGGATGAAGCTCACCACGTAGCCCTCCGGCGGGTTGGGCGCGTGATCCCCCGCCGGCGGCACTATCCACTCCGCCGGGCGTCCATCTTCATTGGCCGCCAGCTGGCCGGCGGCGACCAGCTCGCCAAGGGCCAGCCGGGTCACCGACGACCTCTCCCAGGCGTATGGGTCCAAGATCGTGAGGGGAGGCTGAGGCGGCGCCATGAGAAGGAGGCAAAGGAAAGCGAGAGCGGAGGACAAGGAACGGAAGAAAAGCTCTAACGGCGACACCGCACGGTGGCAGGGGCGAGATGAAGACGAAGGGGCGGGGGACTGAAAATGGCGAGGCGTTAAGGTAAAAAACCGCCGTCTCCTCCTCCCCTCAGATTTATAAGCCGACGGGCGAGCTCTCCGGAGCGGATGCCCCGCTCGCATTAAGCGGCAGGGGAATCTTTCCTTCACGTCGACGGGCGGGCCCCACCACGACCGCGGCGGCCACATCACCGCGGGCGGGCCATCATCACGGCGAAGACCCGCAGAGACCAAGGCAAGCCGTCACGTCCGCCTGCCACGCCGCCCACTACGCGCGCGCGCGGCCGCAACGCCTAAAAAGGCGCTCCCGCGCTGCAAAACCGCGGCCACGGCTGCGAGGCATTTAATGACCGGGTCCCTTGCCAAGCAAGGAGAACCCTCAAGCGGGGCGAACCCCTGGCTCGAAGCAAAGACGACCCTCGATGGGATATCGGCGTGAGAAGGCCGCCCGGGACCTGCTTGATGTAAAGCAGGCACCGCGGGTACCCATGCCACGTAAAACCCTCGAGCGGCGCGAGCCCTCGGCTCAAAACGAAAACAGCCCTCGATGGGATATCGGCGTGAGAAGGCCGCCCGGGACCTGCTTGATGTAAAGCAGGCACCGCGAGCACCCATGCCACGTAAAACCCTCGAGCGGCGCGAGCCCCCGGCTCGAGACAATATCAACCCTCTAAAGAAGGCACGCGCGTGAGAGGGTCGCCCAGGGCCTACTTGAAGTAAAGCGGACACCGCAAGCACCCATGTCGCGCTGTGCTACCAACCAGCACCTCGAGGGCTGGCTCGCCCAGATCCCTCGACGGCCGCAAACGCAAAAAGACGGGGCCGTCCAGGCACGGCCCCGCACGGCCCTACTGATCAGAGATTTGAAGCCTGACCCTCGACGGGTTCGAACAGGCGCCACAGATCGCAGAGTTAGGGATGACGAGGGCACGCGCATTCGAGCCGTTCCTCGAGCCCGTCGGCTTGAGGGTGCCCCACATGTCGTGTTCGAGAGCCAGCGAGGGCAGCTAGCCGGGGGATCCCACCGAGGGAGAGCTTCCGCGCCCTCGGTCCCTATCGAACGGGACCGAGCCCCACCTAGCAAACCCACGCAAGCGCTTCCATGGACGCATCTCCGGACCGCGCAGCCTACCCTTATCGAACGGGGCATGGGCGTCCACTTGAACCACCCGCTAGCAGCTCGACGAGGAATCCGCAATCCGCGACCCGCTCGATGGGGGTTGCGGAAACCTCACCCTCCATCCCGCGGAGGGACGGCGAGGGCGCGTTAAAAAACAAGTCGTAAAGCTCTACCCGATCGCCTCGAACGGGCCAAGGCTCGGGGGCTTGACGCACGGCTAGACCTCCTTGAAATTGCACCCCGCCGGAGACGGTGCCGGCGGCGCGTGCACCCCCGGCCGGGCTGAGACACCGCCGATGCCGGTTGGAACATGTGCCACGCCCTCTGACCAATTCTCGCGGTTAACCCCTGCAGGAGCGCCCACACTCCTGCAGGGCTTCGGGGGCTAGACCCGCGGGTCCGCTGACGCGGCCCCACGGAAAGCGTTCGCAGAACAAGGAGGGAAGAACGTCCTATCAGTAGGTTCCAGCATCTGCGGGAGCCTCAATGGCAAACCCACAGATGCTCGGGGGCTACTGTCGGGGACAGCCCTAGGGGTCCCCTTAAACAACGGGGAAATCCTCACTTAAAACCCGCAACAAAACCAAAACACGCTAAGCCTAACCATGCAGGTGCCTAACCATGCAGGACACGGCCCACGCCGCAGGGACCCCGACGGCCCATCGAGGCGGCCCTCTTAGAAATCCCCTCGAGCAGGCTTCGCTTCGCTCGAGGACGCACACCCCCTCGGGCGGGCTCCGCCCCGTTCGAGGGGCAGCACTTCCCTCGTGCGGGTCCTGCCCCAATCGAGGGCTCGCTCCCCCTCGAGCGGGTTCCGCCTCGCTCGAGGGTACGTCCCGCCCTCGGCCGGGGTCCGCCACGCTCAAGGGCGCCCCTCACGCATGCGCCGGCCCCCGTACACGGGCATTTAACGCCCTGACACGGGCGGGACGGCGCCATCATGTGCCCGGGGCTCGCGCCCCGGTGCCGCCGCACCAACTCCCCAGGGAGGAGCCCATCCCCACCACTGTGGAGAGGGACTGTGCAGTGCGGCCGGTGTCAGTCCCGTGACACCGCACGCCTACTCCAGTACGGCTAACGCGCCAGACCCTCGAAGGGGGGCCGAGCGCACCCTCGATTCACTTTCTCGTGACCCTGCAGGGTTAGGTGGAGGCGCTAGGCCGGTGGATCGCCATCCCGGCCACTGTAACAGCATGGCCGCCGTCCCCGCGCGTGCAGGCGCACGCCAGGCGCTGTAGCAACCACTCCAACACTGTGAAGCGCATTGGGAAGGGACGCCGTTTTACCTACTCCTGTGCCCCGTACAAGCCAACGTCAGCATCTCCCTCGAAGCCTATCAGAGGACGTCGCCACCATCTACCGCCCTTCTACCCTCGAACCACCACTGTTCGGGTACGAGGTAGGCCATCATGGCCAGATCGCTGCGAGGATCGTCCGGACGGCCGCCCACTCTACAGCATAGCACGACGTGCTCCCCCACGTAGCTAGATAGCGCGGCGCGCATGTAACCCGCCGCCCCCTTGATCTATAAAAGGGGGGGCGAACTCCCAGCCGCGGGGAGACTCAGCAGCACACGAGGCACCACACACCACGTACTCATTCTCTTCTCCCACAATATCTTCAGCCACACCTCCAGGGACTTGGAAGCCACGCTTCCTCTCCCACCTTGTTTGTATCAGCCCCACTACAAGCACCCCCGGTGCTAAGTAATATAGTGCCCCGAGCACACCTCTGCTGGACGTACGGCCCCCTCGGCCGGAACCAGGATAAAATCTCTGTGTCACTTGTTACTTAGCATCGACCATTGAGGGATAGACAACGGCGCTATCTACTGGTCAGTGTCGGGACCATATTCCGCACCGACAGTTGGCGCCCACTGTGGGGCAAACGAGCGCCTAAGGTCATTCCGTCAACTCCCTCCATGGTGATCCGCACTGAGTACCGCTGCATGGGTAGCTCGGACCCCCTCCCAGCCGGGTTCGAAATCCGCTTCGGGGACCTGAACTTTCAGGCCACGGGGAACGGCTATCTTATGCGCCTCACCAACCGTGAGGAGCTCCGCGCGCGGCCGCCGAGCCGGAGTCCGCTGCGGTCTCTGCCGCACGCACCACCACGGCGTAGGCGCCCGCGGGCACGGATGCCGCGGGTCGCGTCAACGCCGCGACGCCGCCGCCGCTCCGGGCTACGTTCACGCCGGGCGCGGTCGGAGCGACGGCGGCCGAGCGCGCCGCCTCTCAACATGGCGCGCCCTCCGTCGCGACGACCGTCACCGCCCCAACGGGACAGCGCGCGGTCTCCGGACCACGCATCCCCATCGGGCTGCGTGGCGCTACATCGGCTTACAATGCCAACGTCAACACCACGATGCGCAGGGTTCCGCCTGGCCGCCACGTCTTCGTCGCCAGGGATCCCGGTGCCTCAATGGCTGACGAGTCGTCCCTAGGCTCCATCGATGCGTTGCCACCCACCAACCGCCACAGGTACGCGGAGTGGGACTTCTCCGGCGTGCCGGACCCAGTCGTGTTCAGGCGTTTCCTCGACGCTGCGGACTACTGGTTTGGCGGCTCCGACGACTCCAGCACCGGGAGCTACGATCCCGCGTGGGAGTCCTGCGCTGTCATCGTTGAAGATGAAAATCCGTCAACCTAGCCATAAGTTTACCTTCGGTGTTGGCATTAGTTTTATACCTTATCCATTGGTACTAACCCCCGTGGTATAACAAGTTCACATGTACATGTCGTTTTTGGAGTTTAATGTTTATGCGGGGATTTAGTGTTGAATGCAAGACTTTCGGGATAAGTTCATCAAGCACCTCATGACAAGACCTTGAAGCCCTGAACAAGTCATGCAATGAAGCAAAATTAACTCCAAGAAGCCGGGGACTTGATCCGAGAAGACGACGGACTCCGGGGACCCGACCGAGAAAAGTCTCGAATCTTGCAAGACAAGGAGTTGAGTCCAATTCGGAGAGAAACCGACGACATGGACCTACATGCGAAGGGGGAAGCATCCGAGAAGCAAGGGAACCGACCTCGGGCGAAGGAGCCCACGGGCCGGGCCTAAATGGGTCCGGGCCGGCCGGCCCCGGCCCGGTCGGCCCGAGCCCATTTAGGGCCCAAACCCGTCGCCCTTTGCCCTAGCCGCCAATCGGGCTATTTATAGTCCCCCGACCGAGAGCCACGCGAGAGAAGATTTCGTCTTCGTCCGCCGAGAAGCGAGAGAAGAGAGGGACACCATCTAGGAGAGGAGAGGGTCGAGCTAGTTGACTAGGGTTTCCCTAGCCGACGTGGGAACCTTGCAAGGAAGACCACGTCGGAGTTCCCGAGCTAGAAGCAAGATCAAGGAAGGATCCCGGTGGTGATCTTGTGTATGTATCATTGTTATAGTTGAATTATCAAGTTGAATCTTTTCCCAGCGATCAAGTGTTTCCTCGAAGATTTCGTTTTTCGATCGGCTTTGCTTATTCCAATTCTATTCTCGAGATAGATTACATAGGGTGTTCTTGTAGCCGCGGTGGCTAGAGGTACACGCCGGATCTTCCGAAAGAATCTCGACTTGTCTTTTGACTCGCCCTAAACTCCCCGCATGAATAGGGATACGTTGTGACAGAACGGGGGTCTCGAAAGGCGGATGTTTTCGAATTTGGACGGGAAACCACGATTTAAAGAGGCTTTTATTAAGATTCGATTTGCTACTTCTTCTCTTGCTTGGAACTTCAACAAAAGGCTTACTCCGATCTCTCTAGATCGGTTTATCTACCCAATCTTACTTTGTTTTCTCCGGTTTTTAGTAGATTAGATCTGTTTTGTGTCTTTAACTTAGATGCATTAGGTTCTTTATTGAAGATTGCAGTTATTTGGCTTTAATAGATTAAGTCTTGCGTCACACATTTGTTCCACGGATTCGATACCTTGGGTTCACCACTCGAGGGAAGAAGGGTCCCTTGACTACGACGGGAGACTTGTACGCTTGCGAGTCACGAACGAACTTTGATACAATTATTAACCATCAACAAGCCCCTTTTTCTGGCGCCGTTGCCGGGGAGCAAGTGATCAAGATTTGATTTTTTTATTGCTTTTTTTGTAATTTTCAGTACTGATTTTGTTTTATTTTTGCATCTACTAAATTTCGATCATCCTCAAAATACATCTAATCTAGTTTGTCTAACTCTAGTCTTTATAGATTTGTTTTGTTTTCTAGTTTTTTCTGCATACTTTGTTTATTGCTAACCCTAACAGGAGATGGACGGCTACCTCTCCAACAAACCCAATAATTTTGTGGATGATCCGAGAAAAACTTTACAGGCTAAGGAGACGCGAAGCACATCAAGCTAAAAAGCTGGATTTTGTAGATTCGGAGTCGGAAGACAAAGGATCGCAGGAATCTCCGAAGAATTCACCACCTCAAAGTCCGCGGGAGAACCGACGTCCACCAATGGGTGACCAACCACCGGAAGAACGCAAGATTGGGGAGCTATGCACCCCAGACATCATCGACCTACCAATCTTGAACCTCGAGGAGATCGGAAGACCATTCGAGATCAAGACCTCAACAATCCGCATGGTGCAACATTCACCCTTCACCGGCAAAGAGGATCCGAACCTTCACCTCCAAGCATTCATTCAACTATGTCAGACTTTCAACATGGATGGGGTGACTCAAGATCAAATGAGGGCAAGGCTTTTTCCGTTTTCACTACTCGGGAAGGCTTTGCAATGGTTCCACTCTCAACCGGCGGAGACGGTGCAAAATTGGAACACGTTGATGAAGGCTTTCATGAAGGAATACTACTCACCGGGTAAAACTCAAAGCTTGCGTAATAAGATTGCCACCTTTGTTCAATATCCTACAGAAACTATCTCGGAGGCATTCGAGCGCTTCAACGAGTACACCCGGGTGGTTCCACATCACAAGTTCCCGAAAGAAGACCTCGTGCAAAAGTTCTATCAAGGACTCACCATGGCGTCAAGGACGATCATCGACGCATCAGCGGGAGGATCTATCATCGAGCTCACACCGACGGAAGCTTTCACGCTATTCAAGAAGGTCGCGGATAATGACACGTGGGCGTCATCCGGGCGCCTACATCCGGCTCAACCCATGGGGAACGTCAAAGGAGTCTTGCAAGTGGAGAAGGAAGACATACTTGAAGGCAAGATCGACTCGCTCATGAGGAGGTTGGAGAAGATGGAGATGGAAAAGAAAGAGGCTCAAGACTTGAAGGCCGCCGAAGCAAGGTCCACATGCGAAGAATGTGGAGAGTATGGCCATGTCCGCAAAGATTGTCCGGAGGAAGCCAAAGTGCTCGACTACATGAGGAAGGGAGAATTGCCGAACTTCCGCTACGGGCAAGGTAGGCCTCAATTTAATGCAAGCTCATCTATTCCTAACGCGGTTCCACTTCGGATACAATTGAAGGAGTTCATGGATGAGCAAGCTAAGATCAACAAGGACACCGTCACCAAGTTCAAGACCATAGACAAGGTGTTGGAGAACATCGATAGCAAAGTGACGGAGGTCGGAAGTTCCAATCATCAAGTGCTCAACATGATGAAGATGCTCGAGACGCAAGTTGGACAACTTGCGGGGCGCCTCACTAATGATGAAGGGGAAGCTTCCGGGACAACCCAAATGTCCCGAATCGGCGAAGGCCATTCAAACGCGTTCGGGGAAGGAGACCGAAGATCCGGAACGTTCCGCGGGAGCAAGGAAGCTGAAACCGTCCACCGAGGTGGAAGGAGTTGCTAAAGAGAAGGTTACGGGGATCGTCACCGAGGAACCCGAATTCGAGATGCCGGAAGATGACACGAGGATACCGCAACTCAAGCCACGCTACTTCCGAGGTAAACTTGACAACCACTTTGAGAAGTTTGTGGAAGTTGTGCGTAGACTTAGCATCAACATGCCATTACTAGATGCCCTACAAGTACCTACATATTCTCGTTACTTTAAAGACATACTTGCAAATAAATATGAGATAGCAACACTCGGGGTAGATCATGTCAAGATGTCCGAGGAGTGTAGTGCAGCTATTGCTTATGGGCTAGAGAAGCAAAAAGACCCGGGTGCCCTACAATTCCATGTTCGAGTTGGTTCTTTCAACTTCGAGAAGGCGTTATGCGACCTTGGAGCTAGTGTGAGTGTCATGCCGAGGGATGTGTTCGAGAAGTTACGCCTACCAATGGAGCCTACGGGAATATGTTTGGAGTTGGGTGACAACTCCATTCGCTATCCCTTGGGCATTGCTGAAGATGTACCCGTGAAGATTGGACACCACTTCATCCCCGTCGACTTCGTTGTGCTCGAGATGGGAGAGAGGGAGAAGCCGCCGCTCATCTTAGGGAGGCCGTTCCTCAAGACCGTGGGAGCTACTATTGATGTTGGCAAGGGGGAGATCATGTTCGATATCAACGGAGAAAGGAGTTCCTTCAAGTTCCGTCCAAGGACTGAGGCATGCAACATGATTGGAGTGAAGGTAGAACCAAAACAAACGGAGGGGCTGAAAAAGAAGAAGGAGCCGAAAAAAGTGAACGTAACGAAAATTAAAGAAGGTGTTGCATCCGTCAAGACAAAGGAAGAGAAGCCGCCTGTGAAGACCAAAAAAATGACTAAGCCAGCCAAGCCAAAAGACAAGCCCGCGCCCAAGATGGTGCGAAAGTGGGTACCCAAGATTGCAACGCCCGCAAAGAGCGTTGATCCGGAGTAATCAAGTGAAGAAGTCTAGCTATAGACTATAAACGAAGCGCTAGGCGGGAGGCAACCCGTTTCGTCGAGTCAAGAATAAGCTACGGGAGGACAACCCGATTCCGGGTTTTTCGAGTATTTTTAATAATTTAGTTTTTGAGTTTTACTACGCAAAGACATTAGACTTAGAAGTGGTTGAACAATATTAGAGACATAATTCTTGATTGAATGTTTGCTTTATCATAAACCCTTTGCATGAACCTTCCTATGTGCTTGTTTGATTCTCTTCTTTTCGAGAAACCCCCCAACCAAATAATTTCAGAACCTTAACTCAACCTTTCACCCTCATTATGGTGCTGAGGTTGACTTATTTTTCATGCTAAAACCACACGAGTAGAGCCACGATTTATGTTCAAGTGTTAATAAAATTCAGCACGTGGTAGGACTCGCGTGAACCTAGAAATTAAAAGCTTTTGGTTGGTTTTAAAAATTTTTATCCTTGGTTTCTCTAGGATTAGAATTTTTCTAAGCCTATTCTAATTTTGTTTTATTCAAAATCTTTCTTATTTAGCCAAAATTAGAACCTAAACCTATGCCCCCATGATCAAGCCGGGAAAACGTTCGCTCTCAACCGATGAAAGCAAACTATACCGGTAAGACCAAAATCGACGTAGTCGAAAAATATTTTCGACTTACATTTGTTTTTAATGGTTTAAAAACTTCTCTAAAATTATGCTTGAGCTCTTGCATGGCTCTGAAAAATATTTTAAATTTCGAATTGGAGGAGTGCTTAACCTTAAACACACCTAAATGGAGGCAACTAGTTTGAATTAATCATGCATGCACCATTGGATCCCCTTTTATCAACTTTCACCAATTCCACATGCAAAGGACAAGCATGGTGGGCAGCAAGCATCAACTTTGCAGGATTTTCATGGTGGCATGTGAAGCAAGTGGAGCTAGGGAGCATGGACATGACCCAAAGCATGGAGCATCAAGTGGGAAGACCAATAATTCAAAAAAAAGGAGTGGACGAGAGCGTTTGGGCGGTGCAACTCGTGGAGCACGCGGGCAGGAAAGTTGCAGAGGCGAAATGATCGTGCTGGGAGAAAGACGCGCCGAGGAGGAGCCGGAGGACCCCGGGCCGGCCGGCCCGAGCCGGCCGGCCCGCCCTATAAAAGGAGCCCCCCGGCGCCCGTTTTTACGCGAGCAAGCTTCCCTCTCCTTCCCTTGTTTGTGTGTTCAAGTTTGTGTGCTCGAACCTCCGTAGACTTAGCCAACCATCCCAAGCTTGATAGCTCAAGAAAAAATCCACATCCTTAATCCACTCAAAGTCCACATCCGAAGCAAAGAGTTTAAGTGCCTAGTTTACCGGTTGCAACCCGGAATTTTAGTTGAAGAAAGAGTGCAAGCAACCATGTGGAAGAAGACCACAAGTCTCTTCTCTAAGAAGAAGAGTTCGTCGTCGTCCAAGCCGTCATCAACCACGTCTTCGAGGAGGCACTCGGTTTCCGAGTCTCCCGGAGCATGGAGACGGACCCGGCACCACCGAGGAGGAACGACGCTCTCCTCCTTGGTGGTATGAGGGCTGCGAGAAGCACTTCCATGAGGTTCACCGAACCTCGTGGGCACACGGAGGAGCAGCCCGCGCCACCACGACGATCGACTCGCTCAACCGCACCACCTCCTTACACCCCGACACAATCTTCGTACGGCTTCATCATCTTGTCGGCGGAGGAGGAGGATAGGCTCGCCAATCTTGAGAAGAGGCTTGTGCCAAACGTCGAGTTCGACGACCAAGCACTCTACACCTTGGGTTTTTGCACCGACATATACTACATGTTGGGGCACCTCGGATGGGTGCAGTTCTCCAACGGAATATCGGTGGACACCCATTTGGGTTACGCCTTGGAAATTTTGATGACTATTGCACCCATCGTTGATGATGATGGGGTGCAAAGCTTGTCATTCCGTTTGGAGGGAATCGAGCAAGTGGTTCCCTACGAGCACGTAAGGGAGCTGCTTGGATTCCATAAGGGAACTCCGGAGAAAGTTGACGTGCCACCCGGCATGTTGGCGGAATTTTGGAGCATGATCTCCGGAGAAGCCCATCAACAACGCAATTGCATCCGCAACCCCATTATCCGGATATTTCACTCTTGGATGTGCAAGAGGGTATTGGGGAGGATCAGGGAAACAAAGGTGACCGACACGGAGTTGAATTGGCTATACTCGGCTTTAATTGCCGGGCGGCCAATTGACCCCTCTTACCTCATGATCAACCGTTGGTGTTGTGAAGCAACATCGGGGGGCGGTAATATTGGTTCGGGGTGTTACCTCTCCATGTTGGCCTTTTCCCTGCGGCCGGGGATCGCAAGAAACCCCGCTCACCTTTTGCGTGGTACCTCTCTCGGTTTTGAGTACTTGCGGCAAGGCAAGTACATTAGTGGAGATGAGAGAGGAGGTTATCGGTTGGCCATAGTGAACCTCCCCCTTCCGAATGAGAGGCTTAGGCTTTTCACCGAAGGAAGGGAAGATTGGTTGGAAGAGGGACTACTTGTCCCTGCAAGGAAGAACAAGAGAGGAAGAATCGTAGAGGAGGGAACATCCTCCGCACAAGCGAGTGGAGCACAACCCAATGTGCAACCATTCGGCGGGGTTCCTCCTCCGCCAAGTTATTACGGAGGGTCTCAACAACAAGCATGGGGGGGTGGTGCACCGGTACCCCCACAAAATTATGTTGTGCCCAACGCTAACTTCGCGGAGTCCTACGCTCATCATCCCCAACCACAACAAAGCATGGCCATTATTGGAGGATATGCTGCAAGAAATGCTCAAAACATCGCAGCCATCCAATCTAACGCAGCTCAACTCGGTGAAGGCAACGCAAATATTTCCTTTGAACTTGGACGCCTTCACCTTGTGGAGCCAAATCAATTCGACGGAGGAAGCGTCCAACCATATTATGAGCAAGGGTATAATTATCAAGACTATCAACATCAACCACCGGCGGAGGACTAGAAGATTTAGGAACTTTAGTTTTCTTTTCTTTTCTTTTTCTCTGTAATTTTCAGCTTTTGCTTATGTGTGTTTGCGTAGTATTTTCTGTTTTTATTTAAATTTCAGCAAGCATGTTTGTTTATTTTCAGTGTGTATTTCAACTTGATATCACCATTAATAAAGTCACCACCTTGATTATATCATTGGAAAAGTTACAAAATTCGTGCCATGATGATATATGATTAAAATTGCAGCTTTGTTCATCTTTGTAGTTGATTTATGCATGTTTAAGCTAGTGCTCTCTTAAAAATACAGATCTAAATTTATTTAAATGCTAGCTTATTTTTCAGCGGAGGTTATGATTAAAATAAAGACCCATAGTGTTTTATGTGCTCTCATGTTATGAATAGATTGAAGATGTCTTTTATGCTCAAAAATATTGCTAACCTTGTCACAAATATCACTTGTGTGTTGCTCAACCTATCCAAAGCCTTATATATATTTGAGTGCATAAACCTTAGTGTACAAGATTTATTTTTGAGTGCGTTATTGCAGGCCATGATTTCTCTGGCCCGAGACTAAGAAGCTGGTCATTCCGTTTTTGCGTATCTATCTTTTTGCTAGCCTTTTATCCGTGCATTGTGTATCCCCGCATCGGTGATCTCACAAACTTCGCCGGATATCCACCCTTAAACCAAATATCATCTTTTTGTGATTACCTCCTTGACCACAACCTATCGTTGAGAATGGATCATCAATTCAAGGAAGATCGCAAGACGGTGCCAACGTTGAAGATTTCAAGTATCTCTCCAAGGAAAAATATTCCGGTACCTACCTTATTTTTCGCCTCTTTGCTCGAGGACGAGCAACGTCTAAGCATGGGGGAGGAGGTAGGTACGGTGCAGTTTTAGAGTTCAAAAAGGGAGTATTTTAAAAAAAATATATATAATGATGAAAGAAAAAGAAAAAAAAATCCAGTGATATTCATGACTTTCAAGGTATAAAAAATCAAAACTTCGTTGTGAAAGTCATGGACTGAATATATGACGAGAAAAAAAAATGAATGAATGAAAGAAAGAAAAGAATGAGAAATATGAGAAAGAGAAAAAAAATATATTTGTGCGTAAAGTGAACTCCCCGGTTCTCTAAGAGTGCATTCAAGGCTTCAAGATAAAAAGATCCATTCTCATTTTCCAACCATGTGCAATCCGATAACGAGGACTTCTTTTGTGCCTCGGGATCACTCTTTGCCATTTGCACATGTCCACTCATCTAAAGTGTGTGTATTTTTCTCTTTCCCCTCCTTGATTTAACATTATTTTCCAATGACCTTTTTGACGAGTCTCGGTAAGACCATGAGAAGCTTGTCTTGTTTTGACAACACCTCATTTATAAATTCTTGTTAGGACTAAACTTTCCCAAAGCTCCATATAAATCCTACCACATATATATGAGAGGGAAAGGAGTAGAATATATAGGCTTGAGAGACAAGTGAGATAAGAGTTTATGAGCAATACACGAGATGATTTAAATTTGTGAATTTGGTTTAGCTTTTCTTTATCTCGTTCTTCATTTCAAAAATTCTGAGATCTATTTAAAACTTTGTGAGCATGTTAATACTTGTGGGATAAGCTTAAAAAGAATCTACCCTCCGTAGAGATGAAGGCTAGTACATTATGGAACTTTAATGAATTAAAATTTTGAGAGCATTATGTTTTCTCATGTGTAATCAAGTGCAAAGTTTAAACATTGTTTAGCAATGATGATATCCATCGAAGGCTTACTCGAGGACGAGTAAGGTTTAAGCATGGGGGAGATGTTGACGGTGAAAATCCGTCAACCTAGCCATAAGTTTACCTTCGGTGTTGGCATTAGTTTTATACCTTATCCATTGGTACTAACCCCCGTGGTATAACAAGTTCACATGTACATGTCGTTTTTGGAGTTTAATGTTTATGCAGGGATTTAGTGTTGAATGCAAGACTTTCGGGATAAGTTCATCAAGCACCTCATGACAAGACCTTGAAGCCCTGAACAAGTCATGCAATGAAGCAAAATTAACTCCAAGAAGCCGGGGACTTGATCCGAGAAGACGACGAGACTCCGGGGGACCCGACCGAGTAAAAGTGCCGAATCTTGCAAGACAAGGAGTTGAGTCCAATTCGGAGAGAAACCGACGACATGGACCTACATGCGAAGGGGGAAGCATCCGGGAAGCAAGGGAACCGACCTCGGGCGAAGGAGCCCACGGGGCCGGGCCTAAATGGGTCCCGGGCCGGCCGGCCCGATCCCGGTCGGCCCGAGCCCATTTAGGGCCCAAACCCGTCGCCCTTTGCCCTAGCCGCCAATCGGGCTATTTATAGTCCCCCGACCGAGAGCCACGCGAGAGAAGATTTCGTCTTCGGCCGCCGAGAAGCGAGAGAAGAGAGGGACACCATCTAGGAGAGGAGAGGGTCGAGCTAGTTGACTAGGGTTTCCCTAGCCGACGTGGGAACCTTGCAAGGAAGACCACGTCGGAGTTCCCGGAGCTAGAAGCAAGATCAAGGAAGGATCCCGGTGGTGATCTTGTGTATGTATCATTGTTATAGTTGAATTATCAAGTTGAATCTTTTCCCAGCGATCAAGTGTTTCCTCGAAGATTTCGTTTTTCGATCGGCTTTGCTTATTCCAATTCTATTCTCAAGATAAATTACATAGGGTGTTCTTGTAGCCGCGGTGGCTAGAGGTACACGCCGGATCTTCCGAAAGAATCTCGACTTGTCTTTTGACTCGCCCTAAACTCCCCGCATGAATAGGGATACGTTGTGACAGAACGGGGGTCTCGAAAGGCGGATGTTTTCGAATTTGGACGGGAAACCACGATTTAAAGAGGCTTTTATTAAGATTCGATTTGCTACTTCTTCTCTTGCTTGGAACTTCAACAAAAGGCTTACTCCGATCTCTCTAGACCGGTTTATCTACCCAATCTTACTTTGTTTTCTCCGGTTTTTAGTAGATTAGATCTGTTTTGTGTCTTTAACTTAGATGCATTAGGTTCTTTATTGAAGATTGCAGTTATTTGGCTTTAATAGATTAAGTCTTGCGTAACACATTTGTTCCACGGATTCGATACCTTGGGTTCACCACTCGAGGGAAGAAGGGTCCCTTGACTACGACGGGAGACCTGTACGCTTGCGAGTCACGAACGAACTTTGATACAATTATTAACCGTCAACAGTCATCACCAACGACCCAGCCAATGCCGCTGGCGTGGTGGGCGCCGGAGACGGGGAGATCACCCCTGCCCCAGGGATCGCCGCGCGCATGGCCGCGGGGCTAAGCGCTCCGCCGGGGCCGACGCCGACGCGCGGTGGCCCAAGCCCGCGAGCTCGAGGCCAAGCCGGCGGAGGAATACGGACGGTGCGGGCCGCTCCGCGCCTCAATGGCGGGGGGAAGCCTCCGCGCGCGGCGAACGCGCGCGGGAGGCGGGCCGACGGGTCCGCGACCGCATCAACACCGTCCCCAACGTCGACAACGCGGACGCGCCCCCGCGGGCGAGCCAAAAGCTCATCGCCGCCGCGGCGCCGCCGCGGGCCATGCCGGCACCCTCGACCCCCGAGGCTCGAGACCCGCACCGCGAGGTGCAAACTCTCATCGAGCAAGCGGCGCGTCCGGCGGGCCGAGAGCTCGGCCTCGCGCATCCGCCAACAGGGGAGACGCGCGGGCGACGAAGCCGCACCGGGAGGCGAACCCTCGGTGCACGCGGGGGGGACCGGCGGGGCAACCCGCCGACCAAGGACGCACGCCGGCCAAGGAACGGCTCCTTGACGCACGCAGGGGCGCGGATGGCGACGCCCGCAACGTCATTAACGCCGGGCGCACGAGCGAGGGCGGATGCCCGAGCAGCAAGGGGCTACCACCCTCGAAGGGGGTGGACGCTACGACGGCGGCGAGGACCGCTCCCCGACGCCGGAGCCCCCGGCACCCGTGTGTTCGGCCGGGGAAATCCGCGCGGCGGCGTTCCCCCAACGCTTCCGCCAACCCTCGACCATCGTCAAGTACAACGGGGAGACGGACCCCCGCGTGTGGCTTAACGACTACCGCTTGGCTTGCCAGCTGGGCGGGGCCACCAGCGACGAGGTCATCATCCGCAACTTGCCCCTGCACCTCGGCGACGCGGCCCGGAGATGGCTCGAGCACTTGCCCGCTAGCCAAATCCACAACTGGGACGACCTGGTCCACACGTTCGTGGGCAACTTCCAGGGCACGTACGTGCGCCCTGGAAATTCCTGGGACCTGCGCTCCTGCACGCAGAAGCCCGGCGAGTCGCTGTGGGACTTCATACGGCGCTTCTCCAAGCGCTGCACGGAGCTCCCCAGCGTAGCGCAGTCCGAGATCGTGCATGCCTTCCTCGAGGGCACCACGTGCCGGGACCTTGTGCGGGAGCTGGGACGCAGCCCGCCCGCGGACTCCAACGAGCTGTTCGACATCGCCACCAGCTTCGCCTCCGGAGAGGAGGCCGTGGGGGCAATCTTCGACGGCAAGAAGGGCAAGCGCTCGGAGGACGCGCCCGCGGAGGGCAGCAAGTCCAAGGAGCCGCACCGCAACGACAAGCGGGGCAAAAAGGGGAAGAAGCCGCGCCGCGAGGCGCGCGAGCAGGGGCGCGACGGCGGCAACGCTGAGGCCCTTGCTGTTGACCCGGCTCGACGGGGCCCTCGACCGGCCCCTCGAGGCCCGGGGGTGTTCGACGACATGCTCAAAAAGCCATGTCCTTATCACAAGACTCCGGTGAACCACACCCTTGAGCAGTGCGATATGCTCAAGAAGTTTTATGGCCGTGCCGCCGCGAAGGAGGCAGAGGCCAAGAAAGACGGGGGTGATGGCGACGCAGGCGGTTTCCCCGCCGTTGAAAATGTGTTCCTCATCTTTGGGGGGCCAACCGTCGACATGTCGACCCGCCAGCGCAAGAAGGAGCGGCACGAGGTCCTCACCGCGGAGAGGGCGCCTCCGTCCTTCCTCAATTGGTCGGAGGATGCCATCACCTTCAGCCGAGAGGACCGCCCGAACCGCGTCCCCAACCCGGGCCAGTACCCACTGGTGGTTGATCCCATCATCGGGAACGCCCGGTTCTCGAAGGTCCTCATGGACGGAGGCAGCAGCCTCAACATCCTCTACGCGCATACGTTGCGCCTCATGGGGATCGGGTTGGACCAGCTGCGGCCCAGCACGAAGCCGTTCCATGGCATCGCGCCGGCAAGCGGGGTCCGGCCCCTTGGGCGGATCGACTGCCCGGTTTGGTTTGGCACCCCGAAGAATTTCCGCAAGGAGACCCTCACCTTCGAGGTGGTGGGGTTCAAGGGGGCCTACCACGCTATACTTGGGCGACCCTGTTACGCCAAATTCATGGCGGTCCCCAATTACAATTACCTGAAGATGAAGATGCCGGGACCGAACGGCGTCATCACCGTCGGGTCATCCATCGAGCACGCGTTCGACTGCGACGTCGAGTGCGTGGAGCACGCAGAGGCACTGGCGCTGGACGAAGCGCTGGTGAACACGCTGGAGAAGATGGTCAACGAAGACCTCGACCCCGCCACCAAGCACGCCGGCACCTTCGAAGCCGCGGAGCAGACCAAGGGGGTCCCCCTCGATCCGTCTGCCCCCGAGGGCAAGGCGTTGAGGGTCAGCTCCACCCTCGACCCCAAATAGGAAGTGGTGCTCGTCGACTTCCTCCGCGCCAACGCCGACATCTTCGCGTGGAGCCCCTCGGATATGCCAGGCATCCCGAGGGAAGTCGCCGAGCACTCCCTTGACATCCTGCCAAACGCCCACGCCGTGCGACGCGAACGGCTGCGCCGCTTCGACGAGGAGCGGTGACGGGCAATCGGAGCAGAGCTGCGGAAGCTTCTCGAGGCCGGATTCATCAAGGAGGTGTTCCACCCTACGTGGCTAGCAAACCCCGTGCTTGTAAAGAAAAAGAATGGGAAGTGGCGGATGTGTATAGACTACACTAGTCTTAATAAAGCATGTCCTAAAGTTCCTTTTCCTTTGCCACGCATTGATCAGATCATTGATTCAACGGCTGGGTGTGAATTGCTTTGTTTCCTTGATGCTTACTCCGGGTACCACCAAATAAAAATGAAGGAGTCCGACCAGCTCGCGACTTCGTTCATCACGCCGTTCGGGACGTTCTGCTACGTCACGATGCCGTTTGGCCTCAGAAATGCGGGTGCAACATATCAGCGTTGCATGCAGCACGTTTTTGGGGACCACATTGGACTGGACGGTCGAAGCATACGTGGACGACATCGTCGTAAAGACCAGAAGGCGGACGACCTGGTTGGCGACCTTGGCGTCGCGTTCAACCGCCTACGGGCCAATGGGGTCAAGTTAAACCCCGAAAAATGTGTCTTTGGAGTGCGCGGGGCATGCTCCGGGATACATTGTCTCCCGCGGCGGGGGATCGAGGCCAACCCCCGAAAAGGTCGCGGCCCTCGAACGAATGGGTCCGATCCGGGACCTCAAAGGGGTGCAGAAGGTGTTGGGGTGCCTCGCCGCCTTGAGCCGCTTCATCTCGCGGCTCGGTGAGAATGGCCTCGCCCTCTACCGCACCGCTAAGAAGCACGAGCGCTTCTCTTGGACCACCGAGGCCCAAGGCGCACTCGACAAGCTGAAGGCGTCTCTGACGCACGCCCCAATCCTCACGCCGCCACAAGATGGCGAACCCCTGCAGCTCTACGTGGCCGCAACCACCCAGGTGGTCAGCGCTGTGATCGTCGTGGAGCGCACGGAGGAAGGGCACGCCTTGCCTGTACAGAGGCCGGTCTACTACATCAGCGAGGTCCTGTCAGACACGAAGACGCGCTACCCCCAAGTCTAGAAGCTGCTGTACGTGGTGGTCCTTGCGCGGCGCAAGCTCCGCCACTACTTCGAGGCCCACCCCGTCACGGTGGTTTCCTCCTTTCCACTAGGGGAAATCATCCGCAACCCTGACGCCGCAGGCAGGATTGCCAAGTCGTCCGTGGAGCTGATGGGCGAAACACTCGCCTACTCCCCGCGCAAGGCCATCAAATCGCAAATCCTGGCGGATTTCGTCGCTGAGTGGACGGACACGCAGCTGCCGCCCCCACAAATCCGGGCAGAGTGCCGGACTGCGTTCTTCGACGGCTCGGTGATGAAAACGGGAGCGGGGCGCGGGCTCGCTCTTCGTATCACCCCTCGGGGAACACATGCGCTACGCAGTGCGCCTCCACTTCCCCGCGTCCAACAACATGGCTGAATACGAGGCCCTTCTCTGCGGCCTCAAAATCGCCATTGAGTTGGGCGTCAAGCGCCTCGACGTGCGGGGGGACTCGCAGCTCGTAATCGATCAGGTCATGAAGAACGCGAGCTGCCATGACGACAAGATGGAGGCCTACTGCAAGGCCGTGCGGGCCCTCGAAGACAAGTTCTACGGCATCGAGCTCAACCATGTGCCCCGCCGCTACAACGAGGAGGCAGATGAACTGGCCAAGATTGCGTCCGGGCGGATCACCGTCCCCCCGAACGTTTTCGCGCGTGACATCGCGCAACCCTCGGTCGTTTTCGAGCCCTACCCCTTGAGTCACGACGGACCCTCGGGGGCTCACTCGAATCCAGCGGGTGCGGAACCCATGGATGAGGACCCCTCGAACGAGGCGTACGTGCTCTCCCTCCTCGAGGGGTACAGCTCCCACGAGGCCGACGCGATGGACATTGAGCCGGCCTCGCTCCGCAGGATCGGCGCGAAAAATACATCGCCTGGATCGCTCGAGGGGAGCTCCCCGCGGACCGGTCCGCGGCCAGGCGCATCGCCAGGATGGCCAAATCTTTTGCCCTCGTCGACGGCGAGCTATACAAGCGCAACGCCTCGGGTATCCTACAGCGATGCGTACCCATTCCCGAGGGGTGCGAGCTCCTACGGGACATTCACGCGGGGATCTGTGGCCACCACGCCGCGCCCCGCACCCTCGTCGGCAACGCGTTCCGCCGGGGGCTTTACCTCGGCCTACCGCGGTCACGGACGCCAGCGAGATCGTCGCACCTGCGAAGGGTGCCAGTTCTACGCCCGCAAGTCCAACTTGCCCGCCCATGCCCTACAAACCATCCCCGTGACATGGCCATTCGCCGTGTGGGGGCTGGACATCGTCGGGCCCCTGCGGAAGGCGCCCGGGGGCTTCACCCACCTGCTGGTCGCGATCGACAAGTTCTCCAAGTGGGTGGAGGTGCGCCCCATCACGAACTTAAGGGCTGAGCAGGCGGTGACATTCTTCACCGACATCGTCTACCGCTTTGGAGTGCCAAACTCCATCATCACAGACAATGGGTCCCAGTTCACGGGCCGGAAGTTCTTAGAGTTCTGCGACAAGTTCCACATCCGTGTGGATTGGGCAGCTGTGGCACACCCACAGACCAACGACCAAGTAGAGCGTGCCAACGGCATGATCCTACAGGGCCTTAAGCCCAGAATTTTTGACCAGCTCAACAAATCTGGGCGAAAATGGCTCCAAGAACTGCCGGCGGTTGTGTGGAGCCTAAGGACCACCCCGAGCAGAGCCACCGGGTTCACCCCGTTTTTCCTAGTCCATGGGGCGGAGGCCGTCCTCCCCACGGACTTAGAATACGGATCGCCCAGGGTTCGAGGCTATGACGAGGATGCTAACCAGCGAGCCCGCGAGGACTCGCTGGACCAGCTGGACGAGGCACGCCTCGTAGCCTTAATGCATTCCGCGAGGTATCAACAGTCCCTACGACGTTACCAAGCACGCAAGATACGTCGACGGGATTTCAGCGAAGGGGATCTGGTCCTAAGGCTGCGCCAAGATAACCGAGGGCGCCACAAGCTATCGCCCCCATGGGAGGGACCCTACGTCGTGGTGAAGGTACTCAAGCCGGGCACGTACAAGCTAGCCAACGAGGACGGTGAAGAGCTCACCAACACTTGGAACATCCAACAGCTACGTCGCTTCTACCCTTAGCTAGGATTTCCAAGTACTTTTTGTGGTAAAATCACATGGCCAACGCCCCAGTTGGTGACAACTATGTAAATGCTCCAAGTCTAATAAAAGGGCAACTCGGCTTTCCCCTGAAACCCAAGTTACCCTCGGGGGCTACTGCGGGGGGCACCCCCCCAAAAAAATGGTCCCATTTTTTGCGCAAAAATAAAAACAACTCACACGCGCTGAGTTTGTTTTCTACTTCAACTACGAGCAACGATTTGAACAGGGCGCGGGCGGCCCAGCGGGAGGAGCGTGCGAGCCAGAGGTAGCCTACGACGCGTGGATATGGCCCTTCTCTCTCGCCTCCAACCCAGCAGACCCCCAGCGAAAATCGAACTCCCCTAAGTAAAATCTACTCAGGAAGAAGGAGAAACAAAAAGGCGCAATAAGCAAAAACTTCATTACGCATCATCAAATGTTTACGGTGGAGATAATGTACTTATTTACAAAGGCCACGAGGCCAGAATACTGATACACAAAAACGGGCCTAGCGCCCAACCGCTTCGGGGGCGGGAGGAGCCGGCAGCGCCGCCGGCGTCCGGAAGAGGAACTCCTCGAAGGCCTCGGCGAGCGACCCGGCGGCGGCGGCGCGAGCGCATCCACACGCTCCATCGCCACCTCGTCCTCGACGCCCTCGGGAACAACGTAGCCTTCCGCCGCGCCTCAAAGTTGACCTCGTAGTGGGATCGCACCACTCCGAGGGCCTTCGGACGCCCGCATGCGCCGCTCGGCGCATCCGCTCCGTGACGTGGCCGCCAAGGGCGCGCGGGCGGCCGGCCGCCGAGCCGCCGCCCGAGCCTCGCCCTCCTCCACGGCACGGCAGGTTCGAGGGCCGCATCACGCAGCCTCCTGCGCCCTCCCGCTCGGAGGGAGTTGTACGAAGCCTCGCAGCCGCCTCGCCCGCTCAACTGCGTGCCCCAGAGCGGTGCGCAAGCCTGGAATCGACAAGACAAGAAGGAAATCAGAAAGGGGGAAGCGAGCCCTCTAACGAAAAACCAACCAAACAAGAAGTCAGGCAGCAGCTCACCCTCGACTTGCTTCCTCTCCGTCTCGAAGTCGCGGCGCACGGACTCGATCGCCGGCCGAGGCGCCGAACGGTTTCGCCTTGCTCCCCGGAGGGCCGGCCCTCCCCGGTTGGCGTTGGTGATGCTGAGCATAAGCGCCTCGTCCTCGACCTTGGAGAACGCGGTGTTCCGCTCCTCCGGGCCGACCCCTCGCGCCGCCGCGGGCGATGCGCTCCTCGCTCCGGCGCCCGGGCGTCGGCGAGGGCGGCTTGCTCCTCGCCGGAGCCGCCCTCGGCTCCTTGGCGGCGGTGTGCTCTCGCCGAAGCCGCTCCTCGGCGATGGTGAGCGCCGCAACTTTGGCGTCGAGGGCGCCTTCAAGTCGTCCGCCTCTTGGCCCGCTCGCTCCAGCCCGCGCGCCCGCTCCTTGGCTCGGCGCCGCCGCGCTTGCGCCCCCTCGAGCGACGTGCGGAGCTCCCGGTTCTCGCGGCGGACGTTGGCCACCTCCGCCTCCCGGTTGGCGGCCGGCGTCCGCGTCTTCTCCAAGTCCGAGCGCGCGCCGCGCGGCGCCTCATCACGATCGATGAGGGCTGTGGGCACCCGCTCGAGGCTCGAGCGCCGCGCCGGTCTCCGCCTTGAGCTCTCGGGGAGCTCGTCGCGCCACGCCATGGCCCGGTACGCCAGCCAACCATCCGGCGTCCTGAGGGCGTCAGCAAGCGCGTCGAAAGCGCTGCACCGCTCCCGGAGCTGGTGGACCTCGGCGTTCACCCGGTCGAAGGCGTCGTACTTATCGTGGGCGCGACGCTCGAGCTCCTGGCAACCACAGAATCAAAACCCATAAGTGACGAGACACGAAGGCAGCATACACAAACGAAAGAAGGAAGAGAACGAGCAACCACGGCTTACCTGGAAGACGAGCCATGCCGGGCCGCCATGGACCCGCAGCGCCTCGTTCCGCCGCGCGCGGCTGAGCGTGGCGCCGTGGCTCGGAGCTCGCCCCGCAGCTCCCGCTCCCCCCCGGCGTCGGCGAAGGCAGGGGGGATCGTCGACGGCCCCCTCCACCCGGGCGGAGCGGCCGGCGCGGGAGGACGAGGCCTCGGCGCCGTGGCCTCGGCCCCCCGCCACCATGTGACCCTCGTGCCGCCCTCACGAGGGCCCCCCCCTCGGGGCTCGGGGAGTCGTGGGGCGGGCCGGCCCACCGATCCCACCCGGTGCGGCGGGGAGTCGTCCGAGACCTCCACCACCTCCGCCCGCATATCGCCGGCGGGCGCCGCCGCTTGTGCCGCCCCCACCGGCGCCTCCACCCCTGCCCCTCCGCGGCCGCGGCGCCGGCATGGCGCCGCGGCCGCCACCCTCGGCCGTGCCGCCGCGTCCACGGCGCCGCCGCAATTTGCGCCCGCTCAACCTCCACCACGGCCGCCGCGCGCGGCTCGCGTCCCCACGACGGCCGGCGCCGGCCGCTCCCCGGCGACCTCCACCGCGCGCGCGGCGGCGGATCGAGCAACCAAGCAAGGATCGAGCCCCTTACCTCGAAGAGGAAAAGGTGCGCTTCCTTTTTCTCGAGGCCTCGCCGGATGAGGCCGATGCGGCCGGCGCGCCCGCCGTTGCGCCTCCCGACGGTGCCGCGCGCGCGCGCGGCGCGCCCGCCCCGCGCGCGGTCACGCCCGATGCCGCGCCTCCCGAAGGCGCCGCCGCGCGCGCAGCACGCTCGCCCCCGCGTGCGGGCACGCCCGCCGCCGCGCCTCCCCGACGACGCCGCCCCTCGCGCACGCGCGCTCGCCCCCGCGCGCGCAGCACGCTGATGCGCGCACGCGCGCGCGCGCCGCGCGCGCCTCCGTGGCGCGCGCGGCACCCCGCGGCCGCGCGCCGCCCCCGATGTTGATTGCCCGGCGGCGGGCGCCGTTGCGCCCGCCCCGGCGAAGCCGCCTGGACGCAGCGCCGGCTCCGGCGACGGGGGCGCAGTCGCCACCTATCGGAGGGGCCCTCCCCCCTCGGCCTCTTCCTCTTCGTCCTCCTCCGAGGACGAGTACTCCTCGGTCCCCGGGAGGAGAGCCCCGGCCTTCGCGCCGCCGCACTCGCGGCCCGCCGGCCGCGGCGCGCTTGATGTCGCCTCGCGCGCTCCCTCCCCGCGCGCCGCCCGCTCCTCGCTCCCCGCCGGCCGCCGCCGCCCGCCGAGCGCACGGGAGTCGGGGGTGGCGGAACGGACTTGGAGACGGTAAAGCTCACCACCGCACACAGAGCATCAAGGACGCGTCGGAGAAACGAAGCAAGACCAAGAACCAAAAACAAAATCAAGAACCAAACTCACCCGGCGGGCCCGTGGGGAGCATCTCGAGGTCCCATGGGGTCCGGCCCGCAGCATCGGCGCCGGGTGTCGACGGTGCTCCGCGCCCGGTGAGCGCAATGGCCGCTCGAGGGGCGTCGGGAGCATCCGCGACCTCGCCGCATCGACGGGGTTGGCCGCCTCTGTCATCTCGAAGATGCAGAGCGGCCTCTCCATCAAGGGCACGACCCGCCGGTGATGGAGGAAGGCGAGGACGCCCATCGCGGTCAGCCCATGCGCCGCCAGTCGCTGCAGGGCGGCCAGGACCGACTCCTGCCGCCTCCGATGCTGGGGCGTGGACACCCCGTAGCCCCAGGAGTCAGGCCTCTCCTTGAACACCCGACCGGTGTAGGGGGGAAGGCCGGGCTCGGCGTTGCGCAAGTAGAACCATCCCCACTCCCAGCCGGCGTTGTTCGTCGTCATGGTGCAGGGGATGTAGACGTTCTTGAATTGCCCCCGCAGGCAAGCGACATCCCGCCGCGCGCACCGCGCGGCGGGTCCTCGGCTCCGTCGTGTGCTGCGTGAAGAGCTCCGCGCGGAAAAGGTGAACCCAGAGCTCCCAGTTGACTGGGATCCCCAGGTACCCTTCGCAGACGCCCACGAACGTGGCCGCCTGCGAAATCGCGTTGGGGGCGAAGTTGTGCAGCTCCACTCCGTAGTGATGGCACATCGCCCGCATGAAGCAGCTCGCCGGCGCATTGAAGGCCCGCTCGTGGTAGCGGATGAAGCTCACCACGTAGCCCTCCGGCGGGTTGGGCGTGTGATCCCCCGCCGGCGGCACTATCCACTCCGCCGGGCGTCCATCTTCATTGGCCGCCGCCGGCCGGCGGGCGACCCGCCCGCCGAGGGCCGCCGGTCACCGACGACCTCTCCCTGTGCGTATGGGTCCAAGATCGTGAGGGGAGGCTGAGGCGGCGCCATGAGAAGGAGGCAAAGGAAAGCGAGAGAGGAGGACAAGGAACGGAAGAAAAGCTCTAACGGCGACACCGCACGGTGGCAGGGGCGAGATGAAGACGAAGGGGCGGGGGACTGAAAATGGCGAGGCGTTAAGGTAAAAAAACGCCGTCTCCTCCTCCCCTCAGATTTATAAGCCGACGGGCGAGCTCTCCGGAGTGGATGCCCCGCTCGCATTAACTGCAGGGAATCTTTCCTTCACGTCGACGGGCGGGCCCCACCACGACTGCAGCGGCCACATCACTGCAGGGGCGGTCATCATCACGGCGAAGACCCGCGAGAGACCAAGGCAAGCCGTCACGTCCGCCTGCCACGCCGCCCACTACGTGCGCGCGCGCGGCCGCAACGCCTAAAAAGGCGCGCCCGCGCTGCAAAACCGCGGCCACGGCTGCGAGGCATTTAATGACCGGGTCCCTTGCCAAGCAAGGAGAACCCTCGAGCGGGGCGAACCCCTGGCTCGAAGCAAAGACGACCCTCGATGGGATATCGGCGTGAGAAGGCCGCCCGGGACCTGCTTGATGTAAAGCAGGCACCGCGGGTACCCATGCCACGTAAAACCCTCGAGCGGCGCGAGCCCTCGGCTCAAAACGAAAACAGCCCTCGATGGGATATCGGCATGAGAAGGCCGCCCGGGACCTGCTTGATGTAAAGTAGGCACCGCGAGCACCCATGCCACGTAAAACCCTCGAGCGGCGCGAGCCCCCGGCTCGAGACAATATTAACCCTCTAAAGAAGGCACGCGCGTGAGAGGGTCGCCCAGGGCCTACTTGAAGTAAAGCGGGCACCGCAAGCACCCATGCCGCGCTGTGCTACCAACCAGCGCCTCGAGGGCTGGCTCGCCCAGATCCCTCGACGGCCGCAAACGCAAAAAGACGGGGCCGTCCAGGCACGGCCCCGCACGGCCCTACTGATCAGAGGTTTGAAGCCTGACCCTCGACGGGTTCGAACAGGCGCCACAGATAGCAGAGTTAGGGACGACGAGGGCACGCGCATTCGAGCCGTTCCTCGAGCCCGTCGGCTCGAGGGTGCCCCACATGTCGTGTTCGAGAGCCGCCGAGGGCGGCCCCAGCCGGGGGATCCCACCGAGGGAGAGCTTCCGCGCCCTCGGTCCCTATCGAACGGACCGAGCCCTACCTAGCAAACCCACGCAAGCGCTTCCATGGACGCGTCTCCGACCGCGCGGCCCTACCCTTATCGAACGGGGCATGGGCGTCCACTTGAACCACCCGCTAGCAGCTCGACGAGGAATCCGCAATCCGCGACCCGCTCGATGGGGGTTGCGGAAACCTCACCCTCCGTCCTGCGGAGGGACGGCGAGGGCGCGTTAAAAAACAAGTTGTAAAGCTCTACCCGATCGCCTCGAACGGGCCAAGGCTCGGGGGCTTGACGCACGGCTACACCTCCTTGAAATTGCACCCGCCGGAGAGAGTGCCAGCAGCGCGTGCACCCCCGAAGCCGGCTGAGACACCGCCGATGCCGGTTGGAACATGTGCCACGCCCTCTGACCAATTCTCGCGGTTAACCCCTCGCAGAGCGCCCACACCCCGCGCAGGCTTCGGCTAGACCCGCGGGTCCGCCGACGCGGCCCCACCGGAAAGCGTTCGCGGAACAAGGAGGGAAGAACGTCCTATCAAGAGGTTCCAAAGCACCGCGGGAGCCTCAATGGCAAACCCACAGATGCTCGGGGGCTACTGTCGGGGACAGCCCTAGGGGTCCCCTTAAACAACGGGGAAATCCTCACTTAAAACCCGCAACAAAACCAAAACATGCTAAGCCTAACCATGCAGGTGCCTAACCATGCAGGACACGGCCCACGCCGCAGGGACCCCGACGGCCCATCGAGGCGGCCCTCTTAGAAATCCCCTCGAGCAGGCTCCGCTTCGCTCGAGGACGCACACCCCCTCGGGCGGGCTCCGCCCCGTTCGAGGGGCAACACTTCCCTCGTGCGGGTCCTGTCCCAATCGAGGGCTCGCTCCCCCTCGAGCGGGTTCCGCCTCGCTCGAGGGTACGTCCCGCCCTCGGCCGGGGTCCGACACGCTCAAGGGCGCCCCTCACGCGTGCGCCGGCCCCCCGTACACGGCATTTAACGCCCCGACACGGCGGGACGGCGCCATCATGCGCCGGGGCTCGCGCCCGGTGCCGCCGCACCAACTCCCCGGGAGGAGCCCATCCCCACCACCGTGGGGAGGGACCCGTGCAAGTGCGGCCGGTGCCGTCCCGTGACACCGCGCGCCTACTCCAAAGACGGCTAACGCGCCGGACCCTCGAAGGGGGCCGGGCGCACCCTCGATTCACTTTCTCGTGACCCCGCAGGTTAGGTGGAGGCGCTAGGCCGGTGGATCGCCATCCCGGCCACTGTAACAGCATGGCCGCCGTCCCCGCGCGTGCAGGCGCACGCCAGGCGCTGTAGCAACCACTCCAACACTATGAAGCGCGTTGGGAAGGGACGCCGTTTTACCTACTCCTGTGCCCCGTACAAGCCAACGTCAGCATCTCCCTCGAAGCCTATCAGAGGACCCTCGAACCGCCACTGTTCGGGTACGAGGTAGGCCATCATGGCCAGATCGCTGCGAGGATCGTCCGGACGGCCGCCCACTCTACAGCATAGCACGACGTGCTCCCCCACGTAGCTAGATAGCGCGGCGCGCATGTAACCCGCCGCCCCCTTGATCTATAAAAGGGGGGCGAACTCCCAGCCGCGGGGAGACTCGAAAGACACGAGGCACCACACACCACATACTCATCCTCTTCTCCCACAATATCTTCAGCCACACCTCCAGGGACTTGGAAGCCACGCTTACTCTCCCACCTTGCTTGTATCAGCCCCACTGCAAGCACCCCCGATGCTAAGTAATATAGTGCCCCGAGCACGCCTCTGCTGGACGTACGGCCCCCTCGGCCGGAACCAGGATAAAATCTCTGTGTCACTCGTTACTTAGCATCGAACATTGAGGGATAGACCATGGCGCTATCTACTGGTTAGTGTCGAGACCATATTCCGCACCGACACACATCTTGTGAATTTATCATGATTTTCGGCTTACCAGAAATATTTGTCCTCTAATTATGCATGTTTTCATTTGTAAATTAATAAACCAAGATCAGTAAAGTTCCTAGATGTATATGCTAGTTCTTTAGGCTTGTTTAGGACCAGAGAGCAAGCATGGGAAAGTTTGGATCATTTTTCTACTTATTTATTTTTGTATGCATTTATTTTGAATCACTAGCTAGCCTTTGTTATTTTCAATAGTATTTAATTTCCTAGCATCCAACACTCACATGTGGGTCCAATGGACTAGGATAGGTGCTAGTAGGCTTAAGAAACACTCCTTTAATTTTTGGTAATTTAATTGCTTAATAGAAAGCTTAAAAGCCTTTTAATAACAAAGAGAAATTAAATACAGAAAAGCCCTTATTTAATTCTTTTTTCCCTTTTTGAAAACATTATCTAAATTAATTAAAAGGTAATTAATTACCATTGATGATCAGGATTTAATTCATGGATAAAAATGTTATTTATACCCTTGCTTGTGAAAGTAAAAGGAATTAAAGCCTTCACATGAAATGATGAGTATAATCAAAACCTTTATTCAAATGTGCAATAAAAGAATAACCCATGTACACCAATAACCTTCCTAAAAGAGAAACCCTATCTAGATGCTTGATAAGGTAAATACGACCAACCAGAGTTGGATAAGACAACAAACTATCACATCACCTAAACGTGCATTGCATTTCGTGTAGATCTTCCGGGCGGAGATTACTCCCTTGTCCCGGAAACCGAGGAAGGAGGAGCGGAAGCTTCACTGCAGTACGTGGAAGTGCTCGACACCGAGGGTGCCCAAGCTAACCTAGCTGACAAAGGCAAGCTCCGGTGCATCTAACCTAGTTTTAAAATTCTTTATTCAATTATCTGTGAATGATTGTGCATTTATGTTCAAGAGTTGAATGAAACCCTAGATGCATGATCCTAGGTACCTTTGTCCTTACTAGAATGATAGGTCGATAGCTGCTAAGCTATAGGACCGTTACAAGTCGAGTGATGACCTCACTCGCGAGAATAGGTTCCTAGATATGAATCACAATGTATCCTTAAATGGATTGCTCATGTGGTAAGAGCATGGGATCTGGGCTCCGGTCCAGTGGTTATGTGGGTTAAGTTTTTGAACGTACTAAGCACATGTCGGGTATGGGACCGGTCAGCCTAGTACCTTAATGAGACGGCTAGGGATGGAACTGTCACTACTCTTGGGATTCGCTCTCACGGCTCGCCACCGGTGGTGTATGGTGATTCTGGGTGCACTGGGTGGGACATGCCATATAGCCTCGCACCAAAGATCGTGGCCTTTCATCCCGACCCGGGATTTCGGGAACGGCTCGGGACAAGCTCGTACCTTGGTGGGCAGCCTACCGTGTGTTTGGGTCTACCTTGCAAGGTTTAAATCAATCGATTGTCGGCCTCTCACCGTTATCCGAGACTACTTACTCCACTAGTCATGAGATCCCTAATGATGGAAGATGATGAATGCTATGCTTGATTGATTGTATTGTACAACTTTGTTTGTACCAGATGGCTAATGTAGTAAAGATTAAACCTACTAGAACTTGTGCTAAAATCTTGAAAGTAAGGACCTACTCTTTGTTACTTTTTAGCAAAAGCAAACCAGTAGCCAAAGAGCCTTTCATGGTCTAGATCTGGTGAAGTAGTTATCACCGACGGGTAAGACTTGCTGAGTATTAGTATACTCAGCCTTGCTATAATGTGTTGATCCAGGTAATGCCTTCAGTGATGTGTGGCCCGGAGAGATCCCGCCCGGCTGGGAGCTGGAGTGGGTGGAGGACGACTACTGAAAGCATCATGGATGGCCTCCCGTGGTGTCTTCGCTTCCGTTAGTTTAATTCCGCTGCTTTTCAAAACTCTGAACTATTTCATCGTGACAAAAACTATGGTTTGTAATAATTAAACCCTATGGGGTATGAATTTGGATATCAATGATGTTGTATCTCTGGACTCGCCTTCGAGTGACTTTTAATGCATATATTCGATCCTTGTTGCTTTTCAAGTGATTTACCGGGCGTTAACGTGGCAACTAACGACCGGATGATACATTATTATTGCTTAATGACCAAAGTGGATCGGTCTTAGGTGATAGTACGGTATTTTCCTGAGCGGGTTGTCACAGTTGGCATCAGAGCTTATATGCACCAGAGATTAATTAATAAACTTAATCAAATGGTTTTTGAATAAAATATGCCAAGATTGTCTGATTTTCCAAAATACGCTGGTCCGCTAAGGATAAACTAGACCGAGAGGCCCTAGAGGGAATTTTGGGTTCTTTCAGGTGGCTTAATTAACCTATGGTGTATTTTGCTAACTTCCAGCACATTACTTTATGTCAGACTTACTTTCTTGCACAACCCAACTAGGAGCCACGTGTTTTATATGTGTGTTGTGCCGCATCACGGGAATTGCGAGGGTTGATGGAGTGATCCATTCCACGGATCCCATCTTCGCGTCTGTTTATGAATTTTGTGTCGCCACGTGTTTCATACGTGTGCATTCCGCATGTCTCTCATGCGAGGCAAGGATACACTCCATTCAAACGGAGGGTGTCCAAGGTTGGACGCTGTCCATGCAGCAGCTTAACGCATGGATACCGTTTCTATAGTGAACGGTAATGTATGTGGACGCTTTCGTGACGTGCTGGCACGAAAGGTTTGTTTTCTGCAGGTACATAACAGCGCTTCATTAGTCGTTAAGCAAGTATTGTATAGCTCTCGACTAGATATTATAGGGAGAGACGATTAAAAGCCTTGCCACCGACACTAACTTCAATTTTTGGCTTGATTGCCAGGTGAGGTCGGATAGGACGTCTTGCATGCATGTTAAAAATCGAAACAAATAAAATGGACCCAAAAATCGAAATTCCATATGTTCTCTAAGGAAGTTTATGCTAGTGTGTGCTTTTTATAAACTAGAGTACCTCTCATACCTAACCGTCATGCTGCCGAAAAATTGAAAAAGTTGGTACCTTGTACTAAGTTAATTAAACCAAATTGTTAAAATAATTGCTCCTCAACTAGCCATATTGTAATAGCAAGTCTCAATCCTAGTTTCGTTGGGTTGGTTCACACTTTCCTAGGCACATCCAGGTTCAGGACCATCCACCTTGTTTCTTGTTCGATGCTCAACCTTAAAATTAAATAGGTGTTAAGGAATTTATTTTGAACCAGAAAACTTGGTAAAGTTTTGAGGTTTCTGGATTTTTGGTTATGAATTTTTATTCACAGCTGCCAGAACTTCACCATTTGACATGCCGTTCTCTTTGAGATCTGACATGAGTCGCATTTGTGTACAGATGGATTTCCCCGTGTTCCACCAGTTCGACGCTGACGGTACGATCCGTACCAACGGGTTGCACTGGGAGGGTTTTCCGCGCCTTGCGTGGGAAGCGCTCAGTGCCGCACGCTACCTCACCCCACCGACATACAAGGTGAAGGAGTTTGAGCGTTATGGCGTTCCCCGCTGCAGAGTGATCGTTACTGTGCTGCCACAGCCAGACCACACTGACTGGTTTGACTTGAGTTTTATTTACTGGGGATTTATCACTCACGAGTCCGTTGAGTCATCCGCCCTCAGAGTGCTGACAGACTTCTGTGACCACAACCCCACCGTGGTAGCTCTCTCTCCGTTTGGACTGTTTCCTGCTGTGAGTCCTCATGACCCAGCATGGTTGGACCATATGGACCACCTATGGGAGCTACTGACGCTAGCAGAGCCGTTGGATGTTACTCAGACGCTAGCTCGTTGTCTGAACATGGTTTTCACACTTCAGGGGCTGTGCTATAATAGTGCAGCGGTTATTGGACAGCATTTGGAGGCATCCAGGCGCGATTGGGAGCGACTTTCGAAGACACCGGCCGAACTTTTACTCTTACTCGTGTGCGGTAGGAGAACGACAAAGCCGCGTGCTAGGAGGTTTCGGTTAGAGCTTGAGAGGGGCGATCGCCTACGCGAGGATTGTAGATCCGGGAGGAGGAGAACCATGCACTAGAGGAGGATGCCGATGCGCACGAGATTGGAGAGGTCGACACTCACCGTAGAACATTGCCGATATGCAAAGAAGGGTGCGAGGAGGCCGAGGTACGGTGTGGCGCCTTGTAGCTATAGTGGCCTTACAGCCACTACCCCTAGTACAGCACACCGGAGGAGCGGAGGCCTTGTCCGCGTCGGGGATCGACGAGCCAGGCAAGACCACCGCTACCGACTCCCCCAGCTTCGCCTACGTACAATGGTGCCTCAGTGGGCAACTAGGTTGCCGACAGCAGGAATAAGAAGGACGTCGATCCGATCGAGTTGTCTTTGAGATGTTTAGAGTAGTTGGCTTGACGGCACGTCTTCGTGCCAAGTAACTGCTTGTATCATGTCATGTCATGTTGTTCGAATTCGAGTTGTAATGTCCGTGAACCTTGTTCTATCGTATTGTAATAAAAGAATGCTTAAGCATGTGTGCTTCAAGTGGAAATTCCTTTGCCGTTCAAATTTGGAACCTTCTGCGTGTGACTACCAGACTCTTGGAAAAATTGTTGCAAGTGACCATGTTTGTCAATTTTGCATTTTCACCTAAAAACATAGTAAACCAAAGCATTTCTAGGGGCATCACTCATTTCCAGCGACTAAGCGCTCGCTCGTATACCACCTTCGTTGGTACCCGAAATGACAGGAAATTGTCCGAGGGTAAATGTGGCCCGTGCACTCGGGTGATCGCATTCCTAACCATGTTAAGAAAGCAATTCTATGCATCTTGATGGCTATGGAATATTGTTGATTGTTGCTATCCTCATCATTTAAGTGCTAATGAGATGAGATTATGCATGATCATGCTTGTCATCATTTAGAGTAAGCTTTTGGTTATCTCACTAATAAAGCTCACTTTTCAGATGGTGGAATCACGCGCAGCTCTCCCAACGGTTTCGGAGCAAGTGGTAGCGGTGACTTACTGCCACCCCCGCCCATGACGCCGTCGGAGGCCTTCATGGCCACCCAAAGCGAAGTGCCGCGCCGCATCCCGGACGCGACGCAGCGAGACGCCCCGCCAGCAGATGAACCGAGGGCCGCCACACGGGGCCAACCACGAGGGGCCTAACCAGGTCTCTATGTATGCCCAGTTCATCGCTATGAAGCCGCCAACCTTCGCCAAAGCAGAAGACCCTCTGGAAGCTGAGGCTTGGGTCAAGGCCATATAGGCAAAATTCTCTGCCTTTGTGTTGCCTTGCTCCGAGGAGAACAAAGCGAACTTCGCAGCACTGCAACTGCGAGGAGAGGCTTTGATGTGGTGGGACCACTTCAAGTCAATGCAGTGAGGGCACGCTGTGACTTGGGATGAGTTCAAGTAGGCTTTCAAGAGCCACCACATTCCCAAGGGACTGATGGATAGGAAGATGAGGGAGCTGTTGGCCCTCCGACAAGGATCCGACACAGTGTACCGCTCTGCTCAGAAGTTTAATAGCTTGTGCCAATATGGTGGGCATCACATTGATACTGATGCCAAGAAGATGGAGAGGTTTCGTGACGGGCTTGATGGCAAGCTGTATCAGCGTCTGAACCTGCTCGAGCCCGCAAATTTCCATGAGCTAGTGAACAAGGCTATATCCCGAGAAGATCTATGAAGAAAGCCCACGGGGATAACAAGAGGATGTCTGGTTTCACCCCAGGCAACGGAACGAGCAAAAAGTTTCGCTTTGTGAAGAAGGAAGCTCCAGGCCCGTCTCAGCAATCTTCAACTGGACGCCGGACGATGAGGCCACCTCAAAGCAAACCCACAGGGAACTTCCAGTTCCGCAGTGCCCAGCAGCAGGCTCCAAAGCCTAATGCACCTCCTCACAACATTGGTGATCGTCGATGCTACAATTGTGGCCAGCCCGGGCATTTCATCAATGAGTGACCAAAGCCCAGGCAGATCAGGCCCAACCCGCAGAATCAGGGTGCAGGAAACAAGCCTGCCACTCCGGCTAAGAAGCCCATGGTTCAAGTATGCCAGGGCAAGCTGAACTTCACCTCCATGAGTGACGTCCCAGAAGGAGCTCCAGTGCTCACGGGTACATTCTCTATCAACGACACTCCTGTTAAGATTTTGTTCGATTCGGGAGCTACCCATAGTTTCATCAGTGAAAGGCTAATAAACAAACTGGGTTTGAAGGGTTCCCATATCACTTCCACTTATAAGATAATTACTCTCAGAGGACAAATCACCTCCAATATCCTAATCCGAGGAGTAAGTTTGGGTTTGGGTAGTAAAATCATTCCGACAAACCTTATCGTCATAAACTTGGTTGGAATGGATGTTATCTTGGGTATGGAATGGATGAATCAGCATAAGGTGATCCTAGCATATCAGATAGGGTCGTAGAGATCAATTCTCCCACGGTCGGGCACACTACCTTGTACCTACCTTTCAGGGACGGTACCGAATCTTGTGCATATGTGACCATTATCTCCCCTCTTGATGAAATTCCAGTCGTGTGCGGGTACCCGGATGTCTTTCCTGATGAGTTTCCTGGTATGCCACCAGACAGAGATGTCGAGTTTGTGATCGAACTCCAGCCCGGTACCGCACCCATTTCCAAAAGACCTTATCGCATGCCACCCAAAGAGTTAGCTGAACTAAAAACCCAACTCCAAGAATTGTTAGATAAGGGTTATATTCGCCCGAGCTCTTCTCCTTGGGGTTGCCCTGCCCTCTTTGTTAAGAAGAAAGATGGTAGCTTGAGAATGTGCGTAGATTATCGACCACTCAATGCAGTCACCATCAAAAACAAATACCCGCTTCCTCGAATCGATGTTCTTTTTGACCAATTGGCTGGTGCCAAAGTCTTCTCTAAGATCGACCTTCGTTCTGGCTACCACCAAATCAAGATTCGACCTTGCGATATTCCTAAAACTGCTTTTTCCACTCGTTATGGTCTTTATGTCGGTGTTTTGGACCGGCAACCTACTACGGGGAGTACCCGAAGTAGATGATTGTGACTCGCCGAGATCGGTAACTCGAAGGAAGAGACACGTGGCACACAATTTAGACAGGTTCGGGCCGCGAGGAGCGTAATACCCTACGTCCTGTATGCTGCGTAGCTCTGGATTGATAGGGCACGATTACAAGATGGTGCAATAGTGCGCCGTGGGTTGTAGGAGATTGTATGAGGTGAGGTGATCCTAAGATCGGTCCCTGCCTCGCCTTATATAGTCCGGGAGGCAGGGTTACAAGTCGGAGTAGGAAAAGAGTACTAGTCGAGTACGTCTAGGAGACCTCTATACAGTGAGGAACGTGTACAGAGTCCTAACCGAGTACTACTCCTGTGCAGTCCTTGTGCTCCACGCCTTCGGTGTGCCGTGCAGCGCAAGCGGGGTAGTCCCGGGGGCCCACCGAGTAGTCGGTCCCGGTACCCACCGATGTAGTGGGCCCGGGGGGAGGTCCATACGACAAGCCCCCGAGTACTTTGTAGTCGAGAAGGATAGCTTCAAGTAGTCTTGACGGCCTTAACGAGTAGTCCTCAAGCGTCCCTGAGCGCTACAAGTCAAAAAGTCCTCAAGAGTAGTCGAAGCATCCGAGGCCGGGAATGTACTCCGGTCGATGTTTGAGCAATCTTGAAGTCTTCTCGAGTAGTCCCAAGCGTCCTTGAAATCTGCCTTCGAAGGTCTTCAAAAAATGTCTGTCTTGTCTTGAAGCCGAAGCCGTCATGGAGATGCGATTTGCAGAACCGCAATCCACGTGGAGTAGCCCCCGAGCCTCGAGCCGCGGGCTGCGGGTCGAGGGTCCATCCGAAGTCTTGGCAAGAAAATCCCGAAAATCCGGAGAGAAAAAACCGAAGGACACGTGGCACGGAGCCCCCGAGCCTTGAGTCGAGTACTTCCTCTCGAATTGAAGGGTCTTCTTGGAGAATGTGTCCTGAGATGCTCTTGAGACTAGCCGCGTCCCAGGTAGACGAGTAGAAGTAGCCGAGCCCCCGAGGTGAGGCGCGTCGACTAGTAGAATACGAAGAGTCACGCGCTGGCGCTGAGTCAGCCGCGCGTGGACTTATCCGACCGCCCGTTGCGGAGGCGATTTGGCTTATAAATAGAAGCCAAAACCCTTAGGGTTTTTCACCCAAGTGAGCCGCAGGTCATTTCCATTTGAATCTTGAAGCAGATCCACTCCCGGCGCTCGCCGCCGCCGTAGTAGATCCGAGCGCATCGCCACCCGAAGCCTTTAGGGTAGCCCCCGAGCGGATGCAAGTGTAAACTCCTTGCACTTGGAGAATGAAGCCGTCACCGTCGAAGACGTCCAAGGCCGGCGGGAAGAAGAGGAGCCGTGCAGAGGCCGCCGCAGCCGCCACTGATGCGGCGCCGCCCCTGTCTCCACCGCGCGCTGATCCAAGCCGCGAGTGGAAAAAGTCGAAGGTCAAGACGGAGGACCTGCTGACCCTGCTGAACAGTGGGTTCATCAGGGAGAAGGAAGTCGACATGTGGAGATCCGCCGCAGGAGATCCTTATCCGATGGAGAAGGCGGAAGACGAGATCCCGATGTTCTCGCGCTTCGTGGAGCGCGGTCTTGCGCTCCCAGCAAGCGACTTCTTCAAGGGGCGCTCGGGTACTACGGCGTCGAGTACCTCAACCGAACCCCAACGGCATCTTCCACATGTCGGTCTTCGTCCACTTCCACGCGAGGCCTTCCTCGGAATCAAGCCACACCGGGTGCTCTTCGGAAGTTCTTCCGTGTCAAGCCGCGACCCGGTGCCTCCAACCCTCGAGTAGTCGGGGGGCGGGATCCGGCTAAGGGAAGACGCCGCGGATCCCGTACACGGCGTATAAGCTCGTGGACTCCAACACGGACCGGAAGACGAGGTGGTTTTACATCACGAACCACCACCCGGCTCCGCCGAAGCCGAGCGGACGGCGGGCCCGGGCATCGCGAGTGGTGGAACACAGAGCCCACCATGCAAGAGGGGATCCGGCTCCTCGAGCTGCTAGCACGCATTCGAGTGCTCGGAGAAGCGGGCCCGAGGGCCGAGCACGTGGCCTTCGGTTTCATGAAGCGCGGGATCCGGCCGGCGATGGCGCGGGATACGGCGGGCTTCGAGTACACCGGCGACGACGACTCGTCGCGGATGCGGGGGCGAGTTGGACGACAACGACATCATCGAGAGGTTGTCGCGCATCTTCAAGGACATGCCGCAGGTACACGGCGTGCCCGGTCGAGGAGTACTCCGCGCGCGCCCGCCCAACGAGGTGAGTAGCCGTACCCCCCCTCGTCGAGTAGTGAGCACTTGTAGCAGAGTTGCTGACGCCTTGTGTCTTTGCGCAGGATGATGTGAAGCGGTTTGTCTCCGAGCCGCGGCCGCCACGAGCGGGATTGAGATCCCGGTGGAGGGGAAGGTGAAGGAGCGCCGCGAAGTCGGTGAAGGCGACGACACCGTCATCGTGGAGGATACCTCCGATGACGAAGAAGACGAAGAGACTCTTCAGGACCGCTTCCAACTGCGGTCGAGGTTTAGCCGTCCAGGCTTGCCTCACGTTCCACTTGTCCAAGACCCCTCCGCTAGCACCGGAGGCTAGCCTTGCTGCGCCGCCGCGGAAGCCGCGCAACCCCACCAAGAAGCGAGTGGCGAAGAAGATGAAGGTCTTAGAGACCACGCCTCCGGAGGTAAGTTATCTTGAGCAGAGTAGTAGAGTACCCGGTATTCGAGTACATTGCTGACGAGTAGTCGTCCTTTGAGTGCAGGAGGTGCCGCCAACGGAGCCCGTCGAAGAGGGCGACGAGGGCATGTGGGACACGGTGGGGGAACCGGGGTGGAAGCCGAAGCCCGGCCCCCCACGTCGAAGAACTCCTAGCGCGGTCGGGAGCGCCGGCCCCACGCTCCGGCGAGAGCAAGAGGACCCGTGGCCGCCACCGTTGAAAGGGTGGTGACCTGCGGAGCGCGAGGAGACGTCTACGGCCGCGCCACCGTGGAGGAGGCGATGGCAAGGAAGAGGCGGAGGAGGAGACGCCCGCCGAGGGTGGACCGGTTGACATTGCCGACATCCTCGGTGCTCGGCCGTGACCATCGTCCGGTCGAACTTGTAAGTACCACGTCCTCACGAGTAGTACTTGCCGCGGTAGTCGATGATTGTCCGACGACCCTTTGTGGATAGCCACGCGAGAAAATCCACGGATACGAGCCCGGGACGGGGAAGAGCCCTCGACGAGCGGAGAGCGAGGAAAGTCGCGCCGCCCGTCGAGGAGGCCGCTCCCGAAGCCCAAGCCGCGACCGAGCCCCCGACAGCGAGGCGCCGGCGCGAGGAGGGCGGTCGTAGTCGAAGGTGAGTACCCCTTCTTGAAGCTGTAGAACTCCGGGACGAGTAGTCGTAGGCACCGATGCGCGTGTTGTTTGTTGACGAGTCTGCCGAAGGAGGTGACATCCCTGCGGGGGTGCCCATGCGGGAGTTGACACCGAGAGGCCCGGAGGCTGCGGGAGGAGCCCCGAGCCGGTGGGGGAAGTCGTCGAGAAGTCCGCCGAGGGGGAGGCGGCCACCACGTCGCCGGGGGTTGCCACGGGAGGTGGCTATCCGATCCCCCCGAGATCCAAGACGCGGAGCCTATCCGCTCGGCGCCGATGACGGAGGCTACGTCGAGTAGCCGCGGCGGGATTGAACTTCGGCCGACGATCTCGTCGAGCCGGCAACGGTGGCTCGGCACACGGAGGCGATCCGGCGAGCCGAAGAGTGGATGAAGGTACGTAGCCGTAGCCTCCCGAGTAGTCAATCCTTGTGCATTGAGTACTCGTCTTGACTTGAGCTTGTCTTGTGCGGGACGTCGCGGATACGGCGAGGGGGTGTTGATGTAGTCGTGTAGACTTGAACCCCGGAGTAGTCGTGTAGACTAGGCGTAGAATCGACGAGTTGGTCGACGTTCCACGGAGTTGTTGACGTCTTCGCCTTCAAGTGTTTGGAGGCGGTAGGAGCCGGGCCGGTAACCTTAGCCACGGTGAAGGGGCCTTCCCGGGGGAGGGCGAGAGTTGTGGAGTCCTTCCGGTGTTACCGGATACGGCGGAGGACAAGATCTCCAACGTTGAAGGAGCGTTCCTTGACGTTGCGATCATGGTAGTGTCGGATACCCTCCGGGTACCTTGCGATTGGACGAGGGCGGCGCGGCGAAAGCTTCTTCGAGGTTGTCGATATCAACTCGTCACGTGTTTAGCGAGACCCCTTCGTCGTAGTGCTCCCGACTGGCTGGCGAGTTCCATATGACGTCGGGCGGGGAGGATGGCTTCGGAGGCGTAGACCGGGGAAGTAGGGGGGGATTGCCCCGTTGGCTTGGATGGTTGAGTCCGCGGCCCCCGAGTGCGTTGGGTAGTTCCTTGATCCACTTGCCTCCCCTTTAGAGTTCGCGACGTCGTGTGGCCGCTTCTGGGGGCGGCGAGCACCATCCGTTGGCGCGCTCGACTTGTCCGTTGGCACGTGGATGGGCGGCGGGGACGTATCTAACGTCGAGCGCTTGTTGCCAATATTCCCGAAGCTAGTGGTTGTTGAAGTTGGACCCCGAGGCTCCGCGGATGATGCCGGTGGGGTAGCCAGTAGCGGTGTATGAGTTCATCCGGGGAGTCGAGTACTCTGTCGGCCTTGGGGCATGTGACGAGAAGCTTGACCTCGATCCACTTGGTGAACTTGTCGATAGCCACCGAAGCACTTGTATGAATCCTCATGGCTGCAGTTGGCGGTGGCCCAATCATGTCGAGCCGCCCCGGCGGGCAAGGGCCAGGTCGGCGGTATGGTGACTAGCTTGTGGGCTGGGGCCGTGTTCGTCCCGTTGTAGGGGAGCGGCATCCTTGTGCACCATTCGGCGAGTTCTTCGGCCGTCTCGAAGTACCCATGGTGGCCGGTGGCCGTAGTTACGGAAGTGCTCTCCGAAGGCCGCTTACAGCATGCGTGAGGGCGCGTGGTTGCCGCGGCCGCCCTTGTGGATCTCCTCCAAGATGTCCTTGCCTTCTTCACGAGGGACGCACTTCATGAGTACTCCGGAAGATGCGCCCCGCTTGTAAAGCTTGTCTCAGCCCCGGAGGCCGTAGGACTTGGCGCGGCGGACAAGTTGTTCGGTCGCGTTCTTGTCGGAGGGGACCGTACGTCGCTCGCGGCCCCGAAGGTAGTCGATGAAGGGTTGCCTCCGTGCCCACGTCGATCATCATGACCTCTGCCCGGCCGGTGGATGGGGGGGCCACGGGCGACGTGGTCGGTGGCCAGCCCGCCTTCAAGAGATGGATGGCGCGTGAAGCTCATGGACGGCGACCAGCCACGGGTACTTGGGCGCGGGTGGATCCAAGCTTCGAGAGGACGTCCGCAACGTTGTTGTCACGGACGATGTGATGGAACTCGAGACCATAGAACTTGTTCTCGAGCTTGAGGACTTCTAGGCGGATGGCGTCCATGTTCTCCTTGTTGCGGTCCGGGACTTGTTGACTTGGTTGATGACCACGGCGGAGTCGCCGTAGACTAGTAGCCGCTTGATGCCAAGTGAAGCCGCGAGGCGGGAGCCGTGTAGGAGAGCCTCGTACTCGGCTTCATTGTTTGAGACCTTCCGGAAGATCTGCGGGGACGTACTTGAGTTGTTCGCCCGTTGGAGAGATCGAGGGGCCCCCTTGCGCTGCGCCCTCGAGGTTGAGTGAGCCATCAAAGTACATCACCCAATGCTGCGGTCGCACGGTGGGAGTAGGTAGGCTTTGGTTCTCCGCCACTGGCCATGAAGTCGACTAGCGCTTGCGACTTAATGGCGTGCGTGGCTTGAAGTCGATGGTGAGGGCGCCGAGCTCGGCGACCCACTTGGAGATTCTTCGGTGGCGTCTTGGTTCCTTAGGATGTCGCGGGGGGTAGTCGGTGAAGGCGGACCCAGAGGTACTCTGACGGAAGTAGTGTCGTAGCTTCCGGAGCGAGGTGATGAGTAGAGCGTACGGGGAGCACGCCAGCTTGGGGCCGGTAAGCGAGCCTTGGACTGCGATAGAACCTCGGCGGACCCGAAGTAGGACGGGCGGGGGCCCGGGGCGGATAGGCGTGGCCGGTCTTCCTGCCGCTCGACAACGATGGCGGTATTGACCACGTGAGTAGTCGCGGCTAGGTAGATGTTGAGCGGTGAAAATCCGTCAGCCTAGCCATGAGTTTACCTTCGGTGTTGGCATGAGTTTTATACCTTATCCATTGGTACTAACCCACGTGGTATAACAAGTTCACGTATGCATGTCGGTTTTGGAGTTTAATGTTTATGCGGGGTTTTAGCGTTGAATGCAAGACTTTCGGGATAAGTTCATCAAGCACCTCATGACAAGACCTTAAAGTCTGAACAAGTCATGCAATGGGAAAAATTAACTCCAAGAAGCGGGGGGACTTGATCGAGAAGACGAGGGACTCCGGGGACACGACCGGAAAAGTCTTGCCGAATCTTGCAAGACAAGGAGTTGAGTCCAATTCGGAGAGAAACCGACGACATGGACCTACATGCGAGAAGGGCATCCGGGAAGCAAGGGAACCGACGTGGGGCAAAGGAGCCCACGGGGGCGCGGGCCAAAATGGGCCCGGGCGGCCGGCCGATCCGGTCGGCCCCGGGCCCATGCTCCCGCCCAAACGTGCTCTCCTTTGCCCTCGCGCGCAATCGGGCTATTTATGGCCCCGCGGACCAAGCACGGAGAAAAGATTTCGTCTTCGGCGCGAGGGAGAAGCGAGAGAAGAGAGGGACACCATGTCGGAGAGGGAGAGGGTCGAGCTAGTTGGCTAGGGTTTCCCTAGCCGACGTGGGAACCTTGCATGGAAGACCACGTCGGAGTTCCGGAGGCTAGAAGCAAGATCAAGGAAGGATCCAGGTGGTGATCTTGTGTATGTATCATTGTCATAGTTGAATTATCAAGTTGAATCTTTTCTTAGCGATCAAGTGTTTCCTCGAAGATTTCGTTTTTCGATCGGCTTTGCTTATTCCAATTCTATTCGTACGATAGATTACATAGGGTGTTCTTGTAGCCGCGGTGGCTAGAGGTACACGCCGGATCTTGAAAGAATCTCGACTTGTCTTTTGACTCGCCCCTAAGCTCCCCGCATGAATAGGGATACGTTGTGACGAACGGGGGTCTCGAAAGGCGGATGTTTTCGGATTTGGACGGGAAACCACGATTTAAAGAAGGCTTCTATTAAGATTCGATTTGCTACTTCTTCTCTTGCTTGGAACTTCAACAAAAAGGCCCCCAGATCCCTCTAGATCGGTTTATCTACCAATCTTACTTTGTTTTCTCCGGTCTTTAGTAGATTAGATTTATCTTTGTTTTGTGTTCTTATCTAGATGCATTAGGGTTTCTCTTTTACCAAAGATTGAAGTTACTTGGCTTTACTAGATCAACTCTTGCGTCACACATTTGTTCCACGGATTCGATACCTTGGGTTCACCACTCGAGGGAAGAAGGGGTCCCTTGACTACGACGGGAGACTTGTACGCTTGCGAGTCACGAACGAACTTTGATACAAACATTAGCACGGTCAACGGTAGAGCGATGGCGTGCTCGCCCTTGTGAGGAGCGTGAGGATTGGCGGCTTCGACGAGAAGTCCTTGAGCCGGGCAAGGGCTTGATCCGCCTACGGGGTCCACACGAACTTCTCATGATGCTTGAGTAGTTTGAAGAAGGGGAGACCCCGTTCTCCTAGCCTCGAGATGAATACGTTCAACGCCGCCATGCACCCGTCGACAACGGGGCGTCCTTGATGCTCGTGGGAGCTTTCATGGCGGTGATGGCGGAGATCTTCTCGGGGTTGGCTTCAATGCCGCGGCGGGCGATGATGAAGCCGAGTAGTTTGCCGAAGGGACGCCGAACGCACTTGTTCGGGTTGGGCTTCCGGCGGTACTCGCGCGGCGATGCGAAGGTCTCTTCAAGGTCGTCGATGAGGGTCGCGGAGTCCACGGTTTTGACAACCACGTCATCCACATAGGCCTCGACGTTCTTGTTGAGTTGCCGCTTGAAAGCGAGCCTGGATGGCCGGATTGGTAGGTAGCGCCGGCGTTCTTCAACCCGAATGACATGGTCGTGTAGCGATGCGCGCCAAACGGGGTGATGAACGCGGTCTTCTCTGGTGTTCCTCCTTGATTGCGATATGGTGGTACCCGGAGTAGCGATCGAGAAGCGAGGGCGAGGGTCACGGCCCGCCGTGGGTCGATGACTTGATCAATCGCGGCAACCCGAAGGGTCCTTGGGGCGGTGCTTGTTGAGGTCGGTGTAGTCGACGCACATCCTCCACTCGTTCGAGTTCTTCTTGCGGACGAGGACGGGGTTGGCGAGCCACTCAGGATGGAAGACTTCTCCGATGAGGCTTTGCGGCGAGTAGCTTGGCGAGCTCCTTCTTTATGGCGTCCGTCTGTCGTCGGCAAAACGTCGGAGGTGTTGTCGCTTAGGGGTGGCCTTTGGATCGACGTTGAGGCAGTGCTCAATCAGCTCCCTGGGCACTCTCCGGCATGTCCCGGCTTGCACGCGAAGATGTCGCGGTTAGCCGGAAGGAAGGCGGTGAGCGCGTCTTCCTATTTGGGGTCGAGGCCGGCTCCGATGGTGGTGGTCTTGCTTTGGGGTCGCCTATTCCGAGGTCGACCGCGCGACGAGTACCTCCTCGGGTGGGCTGAGGCTTGTTGGCTGTTGTCGGACTTCTGCGGGATGTCGAGTTCACTTGTAGCAAGCTTCTTCGACGCGGCGTAGACCTCCATCATTGCGTTGGGTACTTGGTTTGTTGAAAGCGATCACCACGGCCTCTGTCGCAGTCGTGGGAGATCTTCAAGTCCCCTTGGAGGGAGAGTACACGCGCTGGACTTGGCATCTTGAGTACCAAGTAGGTGTAGTGGGGCACCGCCATGAACTTGGCGATGGCCGGTCTGCCGAGGATGGCGTGGTAAGAAGTCTCGAAATCCGCGACCTCGAACTTGATGTACTCGGTGCGGTAGTTGTCTCGAGACGCCCGAAGGTGGCGGCGATGCACCACCGAGCCCGGTGGGATAGCCGCGTTACTTAGGACGATGCCGTAGAAAGGCATGCTGCTCTTGGTGAGCATGGGGGTGACGTCGAGGTTCATTTTCTTCAAGGTTTTGGTGAAGAGGACGTTGAGCCCGCTTCCCGCAGGTCGATGAGCACCTTGTTGAGCTTGGAACCCGCCTTGTTGGTTTCGGGACGAGAGGGAACCCTCCCGGTTCGGAGAAGCTAGTCCATTGGTCCGCGTGGGAGAAGGTGATGGGTACCTCGACCACACGAGAGGGGTCGGAACCGGCGGCTCGATGGACATCACTTCACGACGGGTAGCCTCTGCTCCCGTCTGGCTGGCGATCCGCCGAAGAGGACGTTGACGGTCTTCTCGGGTTCTTGGGAGTCGTTGTTGTCGCCGTCCTTCTTCTTCCCCTTTTGGTCGTGAGGGTGCGGTGGCTCCGGCGTATCCTTGAGTGCGTGCACGAGTCGGCAGCTTGCTCGGTAGTGTGATTGCCGTTCGGATGCCACGGGCACTTCTCCTTCGGCGGGTCTTTGAACCCTTTGAGTTCTTCTTCGAGTTCCCTTTCGCGGGGCGCTGGATAGCCGCGGCGGTGTTGTACGCTTGCGCTTGCGGTTGGGACCCGAGTAGTTGTTCTTGTTGTTGTTGTTGTTGCGGCCGCCTTGGTTTGCATTTGCTTGCCTGCTCTGTAAACACCCGGTTCCGCTTGGACTTGCGCGGATGGCGTCGTACTTAGCGTTGGCCTTGTCCTCTTCATCCGCCCGGACGTGATCATGTCCTTGAGGTGGGGAATGGACTCGGGGCGGCGACGACCAGAAGTCCTCGAAGGTGCGGCGATGGTAGAGGCCGTCTGGAAGAGGGTCGATGACCTCCTTGTCGGTGACGTCGACGACGGTAGCGCGCTTGTCGAAAAAGCGGCACATGTACTTGTGGAGGGTCTCGCCTTGTTTCTGGCTTGATCATGGCGAGGTCCATGTGAGTACCCGAAACGGCCCATGGCGCCCCGAAGTTGCTTGTAGTTGCTCCTTAATTTGGTCCCACTTGTCGATCGAGTGCTTGTCCGGCGACTCGAGCCATGTGAGTGGTGCCCAGTCCGGGCGAAGGGGAAGTAGAGGCATTTGGTGTGGTGCCGCCGGCGTTCTCGACGGAGAGAGCGTAGCATCGGACCCTGGATAGGATCCTCGCTTCGCCGCTCGTACTTGCCTGATCCCCAAAGGCTTGAACTTGCGGGGAGGAGTAGGTTGCGAAGTCGTGGTGAGAAGGCGGGGGAAGCCGTCGCCCTCGGCGAGCGGTGGTCGCCTTCTTCCCCCGCGGCTCCTCGATCTTCGGCGAGCGTCGTACCCGCCGTGCGGCGCGAGGCGTGGGCCGTTTGCGTGGCCTTGGCGCGCCGCCGGCGCCGCCGCCTCCGCGGCTCTTACGGTGGCCCCGTGGTTGGAGGCCGGCGCCGCGCCCGCCGCCACCGTCGAGTCGTTGCCGCCACCACCGGCCGGAGCACGGGTGGGGGACAGCCTCTCGGTTGCCTTGGTCTTTGACGAGAAGGTCCGGCGGCGTGGGAGCGGCAACGGTTTGGGTCCGGGTGGTATGTCGCCTCAAAGGAGGTACGGTTGGGGCCGGCGTTGGCGGCCGCGACTAGTAGCCTCGTTGTCGCGCGGCTTGGGCCCCAGGAGGAGGTCTGGGCGGCCTCGGTGTCGGCCCGCATGGAAGAGGCTTCTGCGGCGAGCTTGGCGATGACCTCTCCCGGCGCGTATGCCACTAGGCTATAGCGTGCGATCGTTGTGATCGACACGAGGCATTGCTCGGAGAGTGGTGTGGACTACGCTCCTCGGCCGCCCCCGGAGAGCCCGCATGGGTCGCGGATGGGGAGTGTTGTCTCTCGAGCCGCCGGCGTCGGCTCGCCGCGCTTCCCCGGCTGCGTTTCGCGCGTCGAGCGTCCCCGGTGGCGACGGTCCCTCGCGCGCGCGCACGCGACGGACGAAGCTCGTCCGCGCAGAGATGTCCTCCGTGTGCCTGTCTTCGGCCGTGCCCGAGGGTCCCCGGGGTGTCGCCGGCGGCCATGAAGACTTGGCGATCGGGGGTGCCAAGGGGCTGGACTCGCGAGGGCGCCACCCCGGTCGGTGTGTTGAGCCGGCCCGGGCCGGTGGTGTTCCCTCCCCGGAACGGCAGTGAGTCGATGCGGCGGCCGTAGCGCGAGTCTCCCTTTGCCGTGGCCGGGCCGGGCTTGCGGTCCGGCCGCCGTTTTTGGGCAGTATCGGACTCAGGGCGGGCTGTTGATTTTATAACCCGCGCGCAGGCCGGCTCACGACAAGGAAGCTCGGCGGAGTCGTCTTCGTGACTCGGGCTCCTCGAGGTCCGACCCGAAGTCGAACCTCGTAGTCCGGGCCCGAGCAGAACTCGAGAGAGGGCCGGAGTCCGAGACGTGATGGGGGGGGGGTTTGTTGGAGAGGTAGCCGTCCATCTCCTGTTATGGTTAGCGATAAACAAATATACAACCAAAAGTCAAAAACAAATCTAAGAAAACTAGGGTTAGACAAACTAGATTAGATTGATTTTGAGGATGATCAAAAGTTAGTAGATGCAAAAAGAAAAACCAAAAGAAAACTGAAAATTACAAAAAGCAATAAAAGATCGAATCTTGATCACTTGTCCCCCCGGCAACGGTGCCAGAAAAGGGGCTTGTTGATGGTGTATAATCGTATTATACTTCAAGTAGACTTGCAAGCGGACAAGTCTCCCGTGTAGTCAAGGGACCCTTCTTTCCTTGAGTGGTGAACCCAAGGTATCGAACCATGGAATAATGCGTGATGCAAGACTTGATCCAGTAAAGCTAAGAAACTTCTATATTCAAGAGGTGAAACCTATGCATCTAATCTTAAAGAACATCAAAACGAATCTAATCTACTAAAGACCGGAGGTAGCAAGAGATAGAGGGAGATAGATAAACCAATCTAGATAGATTGGATCAAGCTTTCATTGAAGTTCCAAACAAAGAGAGAAGTAGCAAGTGCAATCTCATTAAAAGCCTCTTTAATCAATGGTTTCTCGTTTGACTCCGAAAACACCTGCCTTTTGGATCCACCGTTCTGTCACAACACACCCCTATTCGAGAGCCGGTTAGTCTAGGTGAGTCCAGGACAAGTTGAAGTCTTTCGTAAGAATGTGCATGCACCTCTAGCCACCACGACTACAAGAACCTCCTAGGTAATCTATCTCGAGAATAGATCTTATATAAGAAAAGCCGATCGAAATCAAAGACGCGAGAAACACTTGATCGCTAGAAATCGGATTGCAACTTGATAAATCAACTTAGTACATGATACAGAATCAAGATCACCACCGGGATCCTACCTTGATCTTTCTTCTAGCTCCAGGAACTTCGACGTGGTCTTCTTGCAAGGTTCCCACGTCGGCTAGGTAGACCCTAGTCAACCAGCTCGACCCTCTCCTCTCCAAAATGGTGTCCCTCTCTTTCTCTCGCTCTCCGGTGGCCGATGATGAATAAGTTGATGTGTGGCTCTCGGCCTCGTGGCTATAAATAACCCGAATGATGGCTAGGTCAAAGGGGGTGATCGGGCTGCGGATTGGGCTGGGCCGGCCAGCCTAGGCCGGCTGGCCTGGGCCCATTTCGGGCCTGGCTAGCCGCCTCTCGCCGGTGTCGGTTCCCGAGTCTTCTAGATCCTCTCCCCTTCTCGCATGTGGGCCCTTGTCGTTAGTTTCTCTCTGAATTGGATGTAGCTCCTTGTCCCGCAAGATTCGGCACTTCTCCGAGTGGGCCCTCGGAGTTTGTCATCTTCACGGGTTTTGTCCTTGGGCCTCTTGGAGTCATGTTTGCTTCATTGCATGACTTGTACCATGCTTCAAGGTCTTGTCTCAAGGTGCTTGATGAACTTATCCCGGATGTCTTGCTTTCAACACTAAAACCCTGCATAAACACTAATCTCCAAAACCGACATGCACGAATGAAGTTGTTATACCAAGGGGGTTAGTATAAATGGATAAGATATAAAACTCATGCCAACACCGAAGGTATACTCATGGCTAGGTTTACGTAATTTCACCGTCACCGCTCCTAGACGTAGCACTCCAAAGGCTTCGTGGTCTTATCCAACTTGGGTAGTGAGTCGTAGATGTGTTGAAGCCGTGTTCATCTTGTTGGAGCCTCTTATCTCTTTCAAGTAGAATTTTTATCGGCTCCTATTCACTCCCCCTCTCCGGTTCACCGTTTCGATCCTTTAGAAGTGGCTATCCTAAACAAGTTTGATAAAACTCTCACCTCCCATAAGTATCTCATATAACATGTAAAGTGGAGTTGTAGGTATGGCTAGCACAATCAACACAAGTATTGTCAAACTAAGAACTTCCTCTAATGGTTGTTTACCTTTCAAAGCCAATGATCATGAGAATTAATCTACAGTGGGGATATCAAGGATGAGAAGATATAGAATGGTGGACATGTGCAAGGGCAAAAGAAAATATGACCATGAGGTACCGATGACGTCCTCGTTGTCGGATTGCATATGGTTGGAAAAAGAGTGAAAGTTTCGTCTCTCAACAACATGACATCCTTCAGACTTTATTTTTTCTTTTCACTTGATTCATCCCTCTCATATCTTTCTTTGGACATTCCTCTTCTCTTATTCTTCTTTTTCATTCTCAATCACTCTCTTCCATTCTCTCATACACATATTTTTCCCCTTTACTTTTCATTTTTCTTTCTTTTATTTTTCTTTTCATACACATGTTTTTCTCTTTACTTTCTCTCTGACATCTTTATCTCTCTTTTCAAAGTCAATAACTCTTCTCTTTCTTGCATAAACACAATCTGAATTTTAAAATAAAACCATGCTAGAGACAAGATGAAACTTTTAAGAGTAGGTTGTGTTCAAGGAATAATAATGTATAAAAGATATATAAAAAGGTTTGGGTATGGAATTCGGCGATGTACAGGACTTCCGATGTGAAAGTCACGTTACCGAATACATGACGAGGCTAGCAACAAAAGATAAGCACAACAACATGATCATTGCTTGAAATTAAAACTTCCAAGAGAGAAAGATCCTAGCCCAACTCATTATGCTAATCACACTTATGGTGGAGCTAAAAATAAGTTTGGCTTTGCATAGGTTTTTTCTTAAACTCTCATTTGGAAAAAGAGAATTTGCTAGTTCTTATTACAAGGGTTTTTAGATAATTTTCATAATTGAATTACTCCAATTTGTAACACATCGAACATAGCACAACCAAAATATAAAGCTCTAGATCGAAGCATGGTATAGGTAATTTTAGAGGTAGCAACTCCACTAAGCACCACGAGAACGTTTCAAACCAAACACTATGTTCACATATCAAAATTTAAGATGAATAAATGAAGGGCCGATTAGAGCATTCGAGAGAGGGGGTAGTGAATGGGAGCCAATAAAAATTCTTCTCAAGCGGAGATTGAGACTCCGACAAGAACTCGCTGGGCCGACCCCGAAAATCACACGCTCCACACTTCTACCTTTCGTATGCCAAAACCACGTAGCCACTAGAATGCTACCGGTCCTAGGAACAAACACTACCAAAGAACCTCAACACACACACGCACCCACGACAAATGGTTTCCAACTCGAAAGTCGGCTGTCCAGAGGGGGCGGTTACACCGAGTATAGGGGGCGGTTAGACCGCCTCCACCAGGCAACCAAGAAATCATCCGAAACACCTCTTCCGAGCACCAAAAAGCACCACGGTTTCAGCAAATACGTATCTCGGGACAAAACAGGCCATGCTACATACTGTAAAATCTTGGCGAAAACCAAAACTCCATCCAGGCCTAGGGGTGGCTAGACCGCTACCGTGGCGGTCTAACCTCCTGTACCCAGCAGCGAACTCCAAACAAGAACTCCTAGCAAACGGCACGAGAACGACCAGAAATTTCACCCAGACGCTCCTCTGATCAAGGCGAACAATCTCACAAAGGAAAATCCGGCGAAACTGAACTTTGACCTGGAAAGCCCAGGGAGTTAGACCGCCCCCTCCAGGCGGTTAGACCGCCCCTTCCAGAAAACGAACCCGCGGGTCAAACCTCAACATCCTCGCGCCCGATCTCCCAAATCACTCCACGGATTGCAGCAAACTTCAGGATTAGTCAAGTTAGCCCCCGGGCAACCTCTACCTCAAAGGAATCGACCCGAATCGCCCATAATCAAGAGGAATCGAAGAAACGCCCTCTAGGTCAAGAACTCGGCCCAACTCGAAAACCACCAAATCGAGTCCGATTCAAGATAGATTTGGGGGCAAAGTCACCAGCCAAAGAGGCACAAGATCCTCATACGTGACACCCACCAAAAACCCCAAGAAAATGTCCTCAAAACACCGCCAACAAAGAGCTTCGAGAATCACCACAAAGAAGGACGGGAAAAACACTTCACCACCATGAGGAACAACGCCGAACCATCTATACATACCATGAAGGTTCGTACAAGGTCTAGCTTGCCACCCAAACTTCCATCCTCTCTAGATCTCACATGAAGCTCTCAAGCTAGTCGTAGGAAAACTAGGAAAAAGGAGAACGAAAATGGAAAACAAATGAGCTACTTGCTTCCAAGAGTTGGCTGCCATCCATCCACTCAATGAGTATATATGGAGGCACCCAAATGACTAAACTACCCTTAAAACTAGGATACAAGCCCCTCAAAGGCGAATTTGGAAGTCTTCGGGGATTTTCTTCATCCGACGGATGCCCGGCAACCGCAACTCGCTTAGCCCCGACGCGCAAGCCTTGCGATCCCGACGTGTGTCCTCCGCTTCTGGGCGATCTCGACACCAGCGACCAGGCGGTCGACCGCCCCCCACGGCGGCTAGACCGGCTCCGGCACCGACCGCCCAGCGGTCCGACCGCTCTTTGGGCTGCCATCCCACTCGGGTTGGCCACACCCTTGTCGAGTCTTCGGCCTCGATTTTGTGGCTCAACCGAGTAACCCGTAGGTTTTCTCGGGTGAACCACCGCAAACCCCGCGAACTTAGTGTAGCCTCGCCAATCTCCACTCATAACTTGGCCCCTACGTAGTCCCGGCTCGAGACCTTGGTTTTGAAACTCCTACCAAGAAACCGTCCACAACTTCATCTTGCTGTTCATGCCACCTTGCGGCTCGCACTTGACCCCACTGGCCACAGGGCCCCTCGAACGAAGCCTACTTGTCTTCCACAACTGGAGGCCTCACCGGCAACGACCTTTCACGCTTGTTCTTCACCCTCGCACCACCAGGAGTCAAGCCGCATCCCGCACCCGCAATACTTAGCCAAGAATCGTCCATTACCAACGTTGTCAATCACTCATCACACAAGGAAGCGACCATCCACAAGTCCTCGAACCACACATGGTCCACAATCTCCCCCTTGATGAGTGCATTGACAACACCCACATGAAGTAACACAAGAGAAAAGAAAAAGAAAAGAAACAAACAAAAAGAAAACTCCAACAAGCGATCAAAAGCCAAAGAAAGGCGAAGAGCAAGATCACTTGAAGAAGACAAGTCTCGGACCCCTTAGGCAAGGGCAACGGCTCGACACATCTGAGACAAAAACATTCTCAAACAAAGAGCGCAAACCACCGAACCAAAGCTTGAACACCACAAAGAGCTCCCCCTGCACATATGCAAGCTCCCCCTGAGCCAAAGCACACCCCCCGAACCCACGCAATGCAACACGGAATGTAGCAAAGAGCAAACTACTCAACGTGCCCAGGGCTGTTAGACCGCCCGCACAGTAGATCCCGTTTGACACATAGCACGCGGTATTCACCGCCCCCACCCCAATACCTCCTTGGAGTCCTATGCTCATCAAGCATCGTCCGAGCCATCTCGCACAAGGTCCTGTTCTTCCTTTCCACAACACTATTATGGGGAGGCGTATACTGTCGTATGGACCTCCCTGGGCCCACTACCTTGGCGGGTACTAGGACCGACTACTCGTTGGGCCCCTGGACTACCCGACTTGCGCTGCACGGCACCTGATGGCGTGAAGCACAAGGACTACGATGAGAAGTACTCGCTAGGAAGCCGTACATGTCCCGCACTGTATGGAAGACTCCTAGACGTACTCGACTAGTACTCTCTCCCTGAACCGACTTGTAACCCTGCCTCCCGGACTATATAAGGCGAGGCAGGGACCCCTCTCTCTATCATCTCATCTCACTGCGTAAGATTGCATCATCTTGTAATCATACCCAATCAATCAGCTACGCAACATACAAATGATGTATGGTATTATGCACCTCGCGGCCCGAACCCGTCTCCAAATTGTGTGCCACGTGTCTCTTCCTTCGAGTTACCGATTTCGGCGAGGCCACATTCATCTACTTCCGTACTCCCTTAGTAGGTTGTCGGGTCTAAAACACCGATGCTCGGTGCGCGTAGGGGCTTCCGCCCGAGATCACATGGCGCACTCAACGGCCCCCTCAAAGAAGCTCACATCAGTCAACCGTCGCCTTCAACCGCGGCGACACCTTTATCTTCGGCGCCCGGGGCCTTCCAACGCCGCCTCACCATGGTACCCAACCGAGACCTAGCTTAGTGACGCTTCCCGAAGTAGTCATGGGCAAACTCGCCGGAAAGTTCACCGAAATTTCTCTTTTTTCGACCAACACGCCGACTTTGAGCTCCGATCCGCTTCCAACTTGAACTCGATCTCGTGGGCTACCCCGTGCGAGCCGGCTACTCGTCATCGCATGTGGTTTCACCACCCCGCAACCCGAGTGCGTGGCCCGCACGGAGGCCCTTGCCGGGCCGGCAAGGAGCTCGTAACCGAATACAACTCTCGACTCCGACACCGCCCCCGACCACGCCGACTCCAACCCCCTCTCCTCAAGCGCCCTACTCGGACTCCGCGCACAAGTTCGACTTCGGGTCGGACCCCGAGGATCCCGAGTCCGAGGACAACACCACCGAAGGAGGGACCGCCCCGCCCGGCTTCGGGGCTAGTTATAACGTCCACACTCACGGAGATTCGCCTACCGGCTGCATTGCAAGCCTCCGACTCCGGTAAGCGGACTCACGCTACGCCGCCTACCCGGACTCGCTCGTTCCAGGAGGGAACACCACTTGCTCGAGCCGAGGAGTACACCCAACCGAGGTGGCGAGCTCCAACTCCGGCCTTGGCAACCCCGATCGCCAAGTCTTCATGTCCGTTGGCGACATGCCGTGGACCTTCACGACGGCATAGGACAAGGTACCTTGAAGACATCTCCGTACGAGTTGTCCATCAAGCACCCGCGGATGAGACCGGGACGCTACAGGGACGCCGATGAGCGTAACAGAAGGTGCAACGCAGCGGCGCCGTCTCCAAGACAACCTCTCCCCCATCCACAACCTCGCAGGGTCTCGAAGTCGTCGAGAGCATAGTGCACACACCACCCCGGAGCACGTCTCATGTCGACCGCGTGATCGCACGCCAAGCTCAGGGGATAGTCCTGGAGAAGTCATCGCCAAGCTCGCAGAAGACGCCTACTTCATGCGAGTCGATAATAGGGTCACCCACGCCACCCTCGCCACGAACCACGACAACGAAGCTACAAGTCGTAGCGAAGACCTCGGCCGCAACCGTACTCAAGCCGAGCTGCCGGCTAATCCCAACCGCGCTCGTGCAAACGCCGTCGACCTTCTCAAGGTGGCAACAAAGGCCGCAACCGCTGGCGGCAATCGTGAGATCATCCCTCACCGCGACCCTAGTGGTGGCGGCAGAGACGGCGGAAGCTCCAACCATGGGGCCAACAGGAGGGCCGGTGGCGGAGGCGGTCGCGGCGGTCGAGACCACGCGAACAGCCACGCCTCCGGGAGCCTCGCTGGTGGCGGCTACGACGCCCGCCAGAAGATCGAGGAGCTACGGCGCAAGAAGGCTTCTACGTGGCGACAACGACGGCCTTCCCCGCCTTCTCTCGCGTGACTTCGCAACTCCTCTCCCGGGGAGAAATTCAAGCCTCCGGGAGTCACTTGGCACGACGCGGCCAGATCCCATCCAAGGCTCGTGTGCTACACCCTCTCCATCGAGAATGCCGGCGGCAACAACGACACGAAGTGCCTCTATTTCCCCTTCGCCGGGACTGTGCCCGCTCAGATGGCTCGAGTCGCCGGACAAGCACTCGATCGACAAGGGACTACCTGAATGATACCACTAGCAACTCGCGGGGCGACATGGCCTCGCCGGTACTTGCATGGACCCGCTATGGTAGTTGCATCAGGGCAAGACCCTTCGCAAGTACATGCGGCGCTTCTTCGACAAGCGCGCCACCGTAGTCGACGTCACCGACAAGGAGGTCATCGGCCCTCTTCCAAGACGGCTCCTCTACCACCGTCGCACCTTCGAAGACGGGAGCCGACGCCGCCCCAGTCCATCACTCACCCGAAGGATAAGGATCACCTCCCGGGGCGGACGAAGAAGACAAAGCAAACACCAAGTACGATGCCACTGCTGGCAAGAGAAAACAGAACACGGGCGGCGGCAGCAGCAACAACGAGAACCAAGGCGGTCGCAACAACAACAACTACTCGGGTCCCAACCGCAAGCGCAAGCCAGACAACACTGTCGCGCCATCTGAAGGCGAAGGAGAAACTCAAGAAGACCTCTCCCGCGGCTTAAAAGACTTGCCGAAAGAGAAGTGCCCGTGGCATCTGGACGGCAACCACACAACCGAGCAGTGCTACCAACTCAGTCGAGCACTCAAGAGTACTACAGAGCCACCGCACCCTCATAACAAGAAAGGCAAGAAGAAGAACGACAGAGGCATTTACGACTTCCAGGAACCCGACGAGACAGTCAACGTCCTCTTCGGTGGACTACCCAAACACGGAAACAAAGGCTACCCGTCGAGAAGTCATGAGCATTGTCCAGCGGTTACGACCCCCTCTCGTGGCCCGAGGTACCCACGCAGCCTCTCCCGCGCTGATCGCTGGACAAGCTTCTTCCGAACTTCGTACCCGCTCCCACTAGTCCCGAAGCCGGTGGTCGGGGCTCCAAGCTTAACAAGGTCCTCATCAATGGTGGAAGCGGGATCAATGTCCTTTCTCCGGAACCCAAAGAAGATGGGGCTCGACATCACCCACATGCTCACCAAGAGCACCTCGCCCCTTCTACGCATCGTCCCCGGAACGCGGCTATTCCACTGGCCTTGCTGGTCCCCGCGCTACCTTTGGGGAATCTCGAGACAACTATCGTACTAGTACGTCATGTTCAAGGTCGCGGACTTCGAGAAGTCCTACCATGCCATCCTCGGCACCAGCTATCACCAAGTTCATGGCGGTACCCCACTACACCTACTTGGTACTCAAGATGTCAAGCCCAAGCAGTGTACTCTCACCGCAAGGGGATTTGAAGATCTCGCACGACCGCGACACGGAAGCCGTGGAGATCGCCTCCACAAATCAAGTACCCAATGCAATGATGAGATCTACGCCGCGTCGAAGAAGCTTGCCCCAAGTGAACTCGACATCCCGAGAAGCTCCGACAAAGCCAACAAGCCTTAGCCAACTGAGGAGGTTCTGGTCAAGATGATGGACCTCGGGATTGGTGACAGCAGCAAGACCACCACCATCGAGGCGGGCCTCGACCCCAAATAGGAAGAAGCGCTCATCAACTTCCTCCGGCCTAACCGCGACATCTTCGCGTTGAAGCCAGTGGACATGCCAGGGGTGCCCAGGGAGTTGATCGAGCATTCCCTCAACGTTGATCCTAAAGCTACCCCGAAGTGACAACACCACCGCCGCTTCGCCGACGAGCGTACTCCCGGACACCATCAAGAAGGAACTCGCCAAACTACTCGCGGCCGGCTTCATCAAAGAAGTCTTCCATCCTGAGTGGCTCGCCAACCCCATCCTCGTCCGCAAGAAGAACTCGAACGAGTGGAGGATGTGCGTCGACTACGCACCAACAAGCACTCGCTTCAAGGACTCCTTCGGTTGCCGCGGATTGACCAAGTCATCGACTCCACGGCGGGCTGCGACCTACCTACTCTCGACTGCTACTCCGGGTACCACCAGATCGCAATCAAGGAAGAAGACCAGGAGAAGACCGCGTTCATCAGCCCGTTTGGTGCGTACTGCTACACGACCATGTCTTTCGGCTTGAAGAATGCCGACGCCACATACCAACGAGCTATCCAGGCCTACTTCAAGAGGCAACTCAACAAGAACGTCGAAGCCTACGTGGGTGACATGGTCGTCAAGACCAGAAACTCTAGTACCCTCATCGACGATCTTGAAGAGACTTTCGCATCCCTACGCGAGTACCGCTGGAAGCTCAACCCGAACAAGTGCGTCTTCGGTGTACCTTCGGGCAAACTACTCGGCTTCATCATCAGCCACCGCGGCATCGAAGCCAACCCTGAGAAGATCTCCACCATCACCAGCATGAAAGCTCCCACGTGCATCAAAGACGTCCATGTCGACCGGTGTATGGCGGCCTTGAACAGATTTATCTCGAAGCTTGGAGAACAGGCTCCTCTTCAAACAACTCAAGCACCAAGAGAAGTTCGTGTGACTCCAGAGGCGGACCAAGCCCTTGCCTAGCTCAAGGACTTCTATCGAAGCCACCAGTCCTCACGCTCTTCGCAAAGGCGAGCAACCGCCCACGTCTACCTCGCCGGCGACTACTCACGTGGCCGTACTGCCACTCATCGTCGAGCGGCAAGAAGACGGCCACGCCTACCCAGTCCAGCGACCAGTCTACTTCATCAGCGAGGTCCTGTTAGAATCCAAGACACGCTACTGCCCCGTACGTGCTTCTCGTATGCAAGGCTCATCACCTCGGCGTGGTTACCACACTACTTCCGTGCGACTCGATCTCCGTCGTCGATCGACTACCCACTCGGCGACATCCTGCGGAACCAAGAGGCAACTGGAAGAATCTCCAAGTGGCAGTCGAACTCGGCGCCCTCAACATCGACTTCGGGTTGACACGCTTACGCCCATCAAGTCGCAGTGCACTAGTCGACTTCATGGCAAGTAGTGGCGGGAGAATCGCCCACCTACTCCAACCGAGCGCCCAGGGCATTGGGGTGATGTACTTCGACGGCTCACTCAACCTCGAGGGCGTAGGTGCGGGAGTACTCTTGATCTCTCCACCAGGAAAACAACTCAAGTACGTCCCGCAGATTCGCCCGGAAGTTCTCAAGCAACGAAGCCGAGTACGAAGCTCTCCGCTACACGGTTCCACGCCGTGGCTTCACTTGGCATCAAGCGGCTACTAGTCTACGCATTCCGCAGTGGTCATCAACCAAGTCAACAAGTCCCGGAACCGCAACAAGGAGAACATGGACGCCATCGCCTAGAAGTCCGCAAGCTCGAGAACAAGTTCTACGGTCTTGAGTTCCACCATGTCGCCGCGACAACAACGCTGCGGCGGACGTCCTGTCGAAGCTTGGTTCTACTCGTGCTCAAGTACCAGCGGGTGTCTTCGTCCACGAGCTTCACGCACCATCCATCTCAAGCCGACACACCGACCACCGGCCCCGCCGCATCCTCCACCTCGGCCAGAGGTCAGTGATGATCGACGTGGACTGGAGGCAGCCCTTCATCGACTACCTTAGCGAGAAGAAGGTTCCTTCGGACAAGAACTTGGCGGAGCAACTCATCTTATCGCGGTCTTACGTCCTCGTCGTGAGACAAGCTCTACAAAGTGTGAGGACCATGTGTGGTTCAAGGACCTAGTGGATGGTCGCTTCCTTGTGTGATGAGTGATTGACAACGTTGTGTGGACTGATTCTTGGCTAAGTATTGCAGGTGCAGGTTGCGGCTTGACCGGTGTTGGCGTGTGAAGAACAAGCGCGAAAGGTCGTCACGGTGAGGCCTCCAGGTGTGGGAGAAGACAAGTAGGCTTTGTTCGAGGGACCCTTGCGGGCCGGGCCGGGCGGCGGCCGCATGGTGGCATGAACAACAAGATGAAGTCGTGGACGGTTTCTTGGTTGAGCCTCAAACCAAGGTCGAGCCGACTACGGGGAGCCGAGTCATGAGTGGAGATTGGCTAGAGGCTACACCGAGTTCGTGGGTTTCCGTGTCTACCGTAAACCACCGGGTTCCTTTGGTTGATCCACAAAGCCAAGACCGGAGAACCGAAGACGGAGTTTGAAGAGCGTTGCACGGCCTCGACGAAGGGGGGACCCTGGCCTTCGATCGGGTGAGGAGCACCCCGTCGTACCGGCAGGTGCGACGACGCCAGTCCGAATTCGGCTGGGGGCGCCGAGGACACGCGTCGGGATCGCATGGCTTGCGTCGAGGCTACGCAGGTGCGGTCGCTGGGCATCCGTCCGATGGTGAAGACATCAAGAATTCCAAATCCGCCCCCGAGGGGCTTGTATCCCTAGTTAGTAGAGAAGGGCATTTTAGACATTCGGTTGCCTCCATATAACCCAAGAGGTGAGAGGATGGCGAAACCCATCTCTGAACCCTGTGGCCCCTCATTAGTTTTCCTATTTTTCCACCTATTTTCTCTAGGTTTTCCTTAGGACTAGCAAGAGAGCTTCACGGGAGATCTTGTGTAGAGAGGATGGATGATCGGGCGGCTTGCTAGACCTTGTACTAACCTTTGGTTCATGTATAGATGATTCGGCGTGGTTCCTCGAAGGTTTGGATGTGTTTTCCCCGGTTGTTCTTGGTGGTGATTTTCGGAGCCCTCTTCGTGATTTCTTTGGGTGTTTTCGTGTTTTTCTGGGGATTTGATGGGGGAAATTTGTGAGAACCCTTCGTGGTTCTTTGGCCGTGATTCCCTCCCAAATCCGTGAGTAAAAGTGTCTGATTTTGGGTTTTCTTGAGTTCTTGGGTTGGAAGCGCTTTCGGCGGGATTTCCTCTTCGATTCCTCCTTTTGGACGAGATTTGGTGGGATTAAACTTGGCTATGGACTCCTCATGAGGTGTTCCCTCGATATCCCCAAAGTCTTGTTCAAGTCCGTGGAGCGATTCCGGAGATCGAGATTTGGATTTGGGGGAGTTGACCTGCTGGTGCTGTTCATCCCGAGCCGCCCAGCACCGGCTCCGACTCCTGCTCTTGACCGGTCTGACCGGTGCGAGCCCTTGTGGGTTTTTGCTCGGGTGAACGTTTTGGTGTGTTCGTTGTTGTCCCGTGTTGCTGCTCGTTTCCCGAGTTTGGGTCCGTTTGGTGGCCGGTTGGCCTGTTTGGTGTCTTGGAGGCTGTGTCGCTATCTATCTCCACCTGTGTCCGCCCGTCCGACCCCGTGTAGAGCCACTTAGTGGAAGTTGCCTCCGCTCACGGCGAGGGACCCACCGACTCGGTGGTGCTCACCGTCCGACCCCCCTGGTCCGTAAACTCGAGGTTTGGTTTTTCCGCCGCGTTTCTGCCCAAGGTTGCGTGTTGGTTCCTAGGTCCAATGGCACTTCAGTGGCTACGTGGGCTTGACCAATCTTGGTAGTGAGTCGGAGACGTGTGTTGGAAGCCGTGTTCATCTTGTTGGAGTTTCGATCTCCTTCGAGAAGAATTTTTATCGGCTCCCATTCACTTCCCCCCTCTCTGGTTCGCCGTATCGGTCCTTCAAGTGGTATTAGAGCCGGTTCGGGTCTTTGTTGACTCTAACCAGTCTAAGATCCAAGGATGGCGTACCAGGAATGGGGTTCAGGTCCTCCACACTTCGATGGCAAGAACTACCAGATGTGGAGCAAGCGGATGGGTGCGTTCCTCCGTGAGTGTCACCGCTTTGGGATGTCACGGTGGACACAGCTATGTCCAAACCGATGGATTTCCTTGCTCCAGGTCGAGGGACAGATTCGACGCCAACAATAAGGCTGGCCGACTACTTGTTTCGTGCTTTGTGTCACCGAGTTCGACCGGGTGCACACCGAGCACTTGGCTTGTAGGATTTGGGGCGGTGTTGAAGGAGGCTCATGTTGGGAACGGCCTGTGTTCAAAGTACCCGCGGCATGCGACCCACCGAGAGAGTACGAGAACTTCACTCATCTCCCCGTGAGTCCATCGATGCCTTGTTTCGCAGGTTCACTTCGTGGTGGTGAACAACATGAGGGCCAATGTGGACGTGCTCCCGTACGATGACTGCGTATAGAGCGGTCAAGCTCTTACACTCTTTGGATCGTACGATATGGGCGGAAAGTTCGAGGCCATAGTCGAGTCGAGAGTGTATGATACTCGACGGTGAACGAGCCGTTCTCGAAGCTCAAGCCTACTTCGAGGTGGATAGGGGCATGACCGCCAAGCTCGAGGGACCGACCGATTCCCATAGTCTTGCCCTCATTGGTGGTTCCAAAGGAAAGACTAACCTCTAACCCATCCACCAGGATGTTCTCGTTTTCTTCCTCTTTGATGTCTATGCCGTATGAGGAGTTTGATGACCTCGGGAGAGGACGAGCCGGCGCCGTTGACGAGGCGGTTCGAGAGGCTGCATGAGAACCGCGTGAACATGAGGATATGAACACGAGGACTTGCTTCCAGTGAGGCAAGCCGGGACACTTCGTCGCCGACTGCCCGGAGAAGGCCGAGAACAAGGACAGCTACAAGCACAAGCCGAGGATGAACAATGGCAAGTACCATTCGAGGCGCGACCACAAGAGCAAGCACAAGAACAAGTACAAGGACGAGCGACGATCGAGGAAGAAGGAGAGCCGAGGCAAGGCCCGAGCGATGGTTGGAGCGAGCGACGTCGACTCAAGTTCCGCGTACTCCACCTCAAGCTCGAGCAGCAGCGAAGACGAGGGAGATCGCCGCAAGAACAAGAAGTCGTCCAAGAACCCGAGCGGGCCGGAAGGCTTCGTTGAGAGATGGCTTCTACACCATGGCGTTGAGCTCCTAAGGAAGAAGAAGAGCACACAGAAAGGACTCGGACTCTGAGTCCGACGACGAGGTGCGTGATGAACTTCCCTTCTTGCGCCAGGAGAATGAGAGGCTTAGCTCTTTGCTTGATAACCGTGATGACATGCTTAGAGAGGCCAAGAAAATGAGAAAAGAGCTTAGGGCTTCACTCGAGGATGCTAGGACTAGAGTGGTCGAGCTAGAGACACAAAAGCTTGATAGCAAGCTTGAGATTGATTCGCTTAAGGCTAGCCCTGTTGTTTCGATGAGAATGATTGTGCTGATTTTCGTTCCATATTTCTTGCCGATCTTGCTTTGTTTAAGGAGAAGCATGCCTCCAAGTGTGAGGAACTAGATATGCTTAGGGTTGAAGTGGATGAGATTAAGTCTAGACCTGCTTTGCTAGGTGCTTGCACTTCATGACCTGTTTTGCATGCTAAGATTGATGAGATGCATGCTTACACTAGTTCGGCCGAGGCTACATTGAAGCGGAACCCATGCCTACATCTTGCTCTACCTCGTGAAATGCATGCATTGAAAAATTTGGAGCTTGCACATTATGTTGATCGAAGCTTGTAGGATGAGAATGATGATTTGAGGAAGTTGATGGGTTGGTTGTCCGGTCATGAGCCTCAGTTGAGGATGATGATCGAGGCCTTTAAGAGGCAAGATGGTGAGGGGCTTGGGGCAAACAAGGTTGGTGAGGGGAAGTGGAGAGAATATCCGGAGCCACCAAAAACCCACCACAAAAATGATTTCCCACCAAAACCTAACCATCTAAGGAACCGACTAGACACAACCCCAGCTCCACCCATGTTTCCTACACCCACAAATGACCTACAAAAGCCTATCAAGTTTGTGAGCACTTCGGGGAAAGTGTTCTTTGGGAAGGAGAGTGAGAAGGCTAGTGGTGAGAAACCGGTGGAGGGTTTGAGTGGAGAGAAACCAAGTGAGCAGCCACATCCCAGGCCTAAGCCTAAGCTTGTGAGGTTCCATTGTGGCTATTGTGGGAGAGATGGTCATAAGGAGGAGTTTTGCTTCAAGAGGAAGCGATAGGAGAGAATGGCAAAGGAGTGGGCTAACAAGGACAAGTACCACCCTTCCGATGGGGTACTTGAGCCTCGTATGCAGATGCCCAGGGGCAAGGCGAGTGTGAGGACAGTTAGGGCTTGGGGAGAGAAGAAGGCTGCGAGGTGGTCTTCTTCCGCGCCCAGTCTAGGTCGGACGGTGTGGGGCACCTGGGCCGGTCGGACCGGTGCGGGCACAGACAGACGGTTTGTTCGGGTTTCGAGCTCGTACGAGTGCGAGGGTTGTTTACGGAGGTCGTGGTTACGGTGGTTGGGGCTGGAAAGGGTGCGGGTGGTCGGTTGCTAGGCGTTCTCGTCCTCGTGCTCAATACGGGGATTGGAGGAGTCGTGGCTTTGAGTTGGAGAGGAAGGACGTTCCACGGGCTTTCTTGCGTGGATTTGGTCCTCCTCCGGGCGAGAGAGGGGTGGTTCCCCTCGGGGCTGGTTACCGTGGTGGTGTTCGTGGAGGTAGCTTTGGTAGGAGAGATGCTTTGGTTGGTGCTAACCCCACTTTCGAGCAAATGGCTCGGCACTGGTTTTCCTCCTTTGGTACTAACCCCAGTGCTGAGTCGTTTGTTCGCTCACGTGCTTATTTTTGAATTTTAGGTGGGAGATTTGAAGAACATTTGGTTGATTAACTTCGGTTGTTCGAGGCATATGACCGGAGACAGGGGGTGGTTCTCAAGTCTCGTCCCGGTGGTGACGAAGAGGTACATCACCTTTGGAGACAATGGGCGTGGGCGTGTGCTTTCAGAAGGTGAGATCAAAGTGAGTGACAAGATCACTCTGAGGCATGTTGCTCTTGTTCAATCGCCCAGGGGTACAATTTTCTTTACGTGTCCCGGTTGTTGGATGAGGGCTTTGAGGTGTTGTTTCGGCCAGGGTGGTTCTCGGATTGTGGACTCTCGAGGGGACCTTGTACGTATGGTCGTTCCCGAGGGTCAGGTGTTTCGTGCTGATTTTTCTCAGTCTTCGGGTGTGGAGCGTTGTTTCTTGGCTGGTTCTTCGAGTGAGTTGTGGAGGTGGCATAGAAAGTTGGGTCACTTGAGCTTTGATCTTTTGTCTCGCTTGAGTAAACTCAATTTGGTCCGAGGATTGCCACGGTTGAGGCTTGAGAAAGAGTTGGTTTGTGCTCCGTGTAGGCATGCCAAGATGGTAGCCTCTTCTCACCCGCCTCTCACCGATGTGATGAGCGAGCGTCCATGCGAGTCGCTCCATATGGACCTTGTTGGCCCGGCTCGTGTGCGATGCGGGTGGGAAGTGGTATGTCCTTGTTGTGGTGGACGACTATTCTCGGTATGCGTGGGTGTTCTTTCTTGAGGAGAAGGGGGAGACATTTGGTTTTGTTCGAGATCTAGTCTTGAGGATGAGGAACGAGAGGCACGGAGATGCCATACGAGCTATCCGCAGTGATAATGGCTCGGAATTCAGGAACTCTCGTTTTGAAACCTTTTGCCATGACTTGGGTCTTGAGCACCAGTTTTCGAGTCCGTATACGCCTCCTCAGAATGGTGTAGTGGAAAGGAAGAACAGGACCTTGTGCGAGATGGCTCGGACGATGCTTGATGAGCATAGGACTCCAAGGAGGTATTGGGCTCAGGCGGTGAATACCGCGTGCTATGTGTCGAACAGGATATACCTCAGAGTGCACAAGAAGAAGACATGCTATGAGCTGGTGCATGGTCGCACACCCAAGGTGAGTCACTTCCATGTCTTTGGTTGCAAGTATTTCATTCTGAAGAAAGGCAGGAAGTTGGATAAGTTTGAGGCTAGGTCTGTCGATGGAATTTTCTTTGGTTATGCATCTCATTCTAGAGCATATCGTGTGCTCAATCTTGAAACTAACCAAATCTTGGAGACTAGCGAGGTAACCTTCGACGAGACAGAGCCACGTAGTCAGCTTGTCTTTGAGTGTGCAGGTGATGATGAGCTTGGCGAGGAGATCTTTCAGGAGGAGGAGCATGAACATGGTGATGATGAAGATGGCGGTGCGGTGCCCCCGGCTGAACATGTACCCACTACTTCGACTACGATGATGGATGGACCCTCTGCTACACCTACGACGACAAATCAAGAACGACGAGAAGCTGATGTTGAGGGGGAGGTAGCTTCGAGGCGAGAACCTCCCCGGCGAGTTCAAGTGGATCACCCAGCTTCGAGGATCATCGGCGACATGAATGAATGCACTACACGGTCGAGGGTTCGAAACAATTCCCACTTTGCTCATGCTGCGTTTGTCGCTTCGTTTGAGACCAAAGACATTGGACACGCACTATCTGATCACAATTGGGTTAATTCGATGCATGAGGAGTTGGAGAACTTTGAGAGGAATCAGGTGTGGGAGTTGGTTGACCCTCCCCCAGGGTGTAAGCCGATTGGTACAAAGTGGGTGTGGAAAAACAAAGAGGGAGAGAAGGGTGAGGTTGTGAGGAACAAGTCGAGACTTGTTGCTCGGGGGTTCGGTCGGGAAGGAGGGGATCGACTACGAGGAGACCTTTGCTCCCGTAGCCCGTTCGGAGGCGATTAGGATCCTTCTAGCCTTTTCTCGTGGCTAAAGGGTTCAAGTTGCACCAAATGGATGTGAAGAGTGCCTTTACGAATGGAGTGTTGGAGGAAGAAGTGTATGTGAGGCGGCCTCGGGGTTTGAGAGTGAGAAGTACCCCCACCGGGTGTACAAGTTGAGGAAGGCGCCGTATGGGTTGAAGCGGGCGCCAGAGCTTGGTATGGCGAGGTTGAGGGGGTTCTTGTTTGAGAGAGGCTTTGAGATGGGGAAGGTCGATCGGACCTTGTTTTTGCCGAGGAGAGGGCGAGAGATATCCCGATTGTGCGGGTGTACGTGGATGATATTGTCTTTGGTGGCTCGTCTAACTCTCTTGTTGCAAGGTTTGCAGATGATATGAGCAGGGAGTTCGAGATGAGCATGATGGGTGAGTTGCAGTTCTTCCTCGGGCTACAAATCAAGCAATCAAAGGAAGGAACATTTGTGCACCAGGCTAAGTACACCAAGGACATTGTGAGAAAGTTTAAGATGGAGGACTCCAAGGCTATGACGACGCCGATGAGTACGACTATAGCTCTTGATGCGGACGAGGAAGGTGAACACGTGGACCAGAAGGAGTACCGGAGCATGATCGGGTCACTCCTCTACTTGACGGCGACGAGGCCGGACATACAGTTCTCGGTGTGTCTGTGCGCTCGTTTTCAAGCGTCTCCGAGGACTTCGCATCGGCAAGCGGTGAAGCGAATTTTCAGGTACTTGCGTCACACTCCCGACTTCGGCCTTTGGTACTCCGCGTCCTCTTCTTTGGCGCTTCATGGTTTTTCAGACGCGGATTTTGCCGGGTGTCGATTGGATAGGAAGTCCACTTCTGGGACTTGTGAAGGACCGATACGGCGAACCAGAGAGGGGGGAGTTGAATGGGAGCCGATAAAAATTCTTCTCGAAGGAGATGAAAACTCCAACAAGACGAACGCGGCTTCCAACACACGTCTCCGACTCACTACCAAGGTTGGTCAAGCCCACGTAGCCACTGGAGTGCCACTGGACCTAGGAACCAACACGCAACCTTCGGACCCGAGAAACGCGGCGGAAAAACCAAGCCTCGAGTCTACGAGACCCACACCGGTCGGACCGGTGAGCACCACCGGTCGGACCGGTCCCCGCAGGTGAACCCGAGCAACTTCCACTAAGTGGCTCTACACCGGTCGACCGGTGAGACACACCGGTCGGACCGATGGCGACTACCGAAAGCCCCCAAAACACCAAACGGGCCAACCGACCACCAAACGGACCCAAACTCGAAACAGCGGCACCACGGGACAACAACGAACACACCAAGACGTTCACCCGAGCAAAAACCCACAAGGGCTTGCACCGGTCGGACCGGTCAAGAGCACCGGTCGGACCGGTGTAGCACGGGCGACTCGGGATGAACAAACACCCGCGGTCAACTCCCCCAAATCCAAATCTCGATCTCCCGAATCGCTCCACGGACTTGAACAAGACTTTGGGGATATCAGGAACACCTCATGAGGAGTCCATAGCCAAGTTTAATCCCACCAAATCTCGTCCAAAAAGGAGGAATCGAAGAAATCCCGCCGAAAGCACCTTCAACCCAAGAACTCAAGAAACCCCCAAAATCGAGCACTTTTACTCAAGGATTTGGGAGGAGAATCACAGCCCAAAGAACCACGAAGGGTTCCCACAAATTTCCCCCATCAAATCCCCAAGAGAAAAGCCCCGAAAACACCCCAAAGAAATCACGAAGAGAGGGCTCCGAAAATCACCACCAAGAACAACCGGGGAAAACACATCCAAACCTTGAGAAACCACGCCGAATCATCTATACATGAAACAAAGGTTCGTACAAGGTCTAGCAAGCCGCCCGATCATCCATCCCTCTCTACAAGATCTCTCCGTGAAGCTCTCTTGCTAGTCCTAAGGAAAACCTAGAGAAAATAGGTGGAAAATAGGAAAACTAATGAGCTAGGGTTCCAAGAGTTGGCTGCCATCCTCTCACCTCTTGGGTTATATAGGCGGCAACCGAATGTCTAAAATGCCCCTCTCTACTAACTAGGGATACAAGCCCCTCAAGGGCGGATTTGGAATTCTTGATGCCTTCACCATCGGACGGATGCCGGCGACCGCACCCTGCGTAGCCTCGACGCAAGCCATGCGATCCCGACGCGTGTCCTCCGCTTCGAAGATTCGACTGCGTCGTCGCACACCGGTCGACCGGGGTGCTCCTCCCGGTCGGACGGGTGCTCCTCACCGTCGAGCCGGTCCCCCACCGGCCGACCGGTCGGACCCACCGGTCGGGGACCGGTGCGGTGGCTGCTTGCACCTCCGTCTTCGGTTCTCCGGTCTTGGCTTTGTGGATCAACCAAGGAACCCGGTGGTTTACGGTGAACCACCGGAAACCCCGCGAACTCGGTGTAGCCTCCGCCAATCTCCACTCATGACTTGGCTCCCACGTAGTCCCGGCTCGACCTTGGTTTTGAGGCTCAACCAAGAAACCGTCCACGACTTCATCTTCTTCGTTCATGCCACCATGCGGCCCGCACTTGACCCCCGCCGGCCACCGGGTCCCTCGAACGAAGCCTACTTGTCTTCTCCACACCGGAGGCCTCACCGGCGACGACCTTTCGCGCTTGTTCTTCACCCGCACCAACACGAGTCAAGCCGCAACCCGCACCCGCAATACTTAGCCAAGAATCGGTCCACACAACGTTGTCAATCACTCATCACACAAGGAAGCGACCATCCACCGGTCCTCGAACCACACATGGTCCTCAATCTCCCCCTTGATGAGTGCATTGACAACACCCACACGAAAGTAACAAGAGAGAAAAGAAAAAGAAAAGAAACGAACAAAAAGAAACTCCAACAAGCGATCGAAAGCCAAACAAAGGCAAAGAGCAAGATCACTTGAAGAAGACAAGTCTCGGACCCCTTAGGCAAGGGCAACGGCTCGACACATCCGAGACAAAGCAAAGCTCAAGCAAAGAGCACAAACCACCGAAACAAAGCTCGAAAACTCTCAAAGAGCTCCCCCCGCACACATGCAAGCTCCCCCCGAACCAATGCAACTCCCCCGGACGAATGCATGCAAGAAACCACATGAAACGGGACAGTACAAAGCACTTTCGGCTCACACCGGTCAGACCGGTCATCACCACCGGTCAGACCGGTGCCTAACATATGTACAGGACCAGCACTCACACCGGTCAGACCGGTGCTCTTCACCGGTCAGACCGGTGTACAACAGAGCCCAGAAATGGCTCGAAACCACCTGAAAACCTTCTAAATGCATCCACCAAGCCATTTCAAGTTCAAACTTCTCCCCCTTGTTGGCAATGCATGAATCAAGCCAAAAATGCAAAACTTTCAACCTAGAGCTTCTCAAATATACAAAATTCAACATAGGATGCTACACATGTCCAAATGAGCAAGTTAGATACTCTACGGCTTCGTATCGATCTCAACTACATGATCACCAAGTTTCACAACCATTGGACGAAGCTAAGATGGATTTTGGCAATTTTGCGAAAAACTTGCCTCTCATGAGCAAAGTCCTAAACATGATCAAAACATATCAAAATGGCAAAGCCACACAAACTTCATGCTAGGACAGCCATTCTAATCATAAGACCATCACGAACACCCACAAGCACCTCATGTCATGTCAAAGCCACCGAGCCATGTGCCTACTTCTATGTATGAGACTTCTCATTGGTAGGCATCATGCAACGGTTTAGCACCCAAAGCAAATTAAATTCAGCACATATGACATGGGAGCATATTTTCCAAGCATTTTTCATTTCATTTTCAGATTTGTAAATGGTACATGAAATGTCTTTGCGACAAAAAGGAACTTATGCTCCTCCACAAGATAAATCAAGGGGGCTAAACATTCATGATGGCAAATGAGCCTTTGGCCCCATATGATCAATAAACTAGCTATCCAACCACAAATTAAGCATAGCAAAGCCACAAAAACATGTCAAGATCATGTAAAGGCATTTACACATGAGAGAGCATACATGTGACATTTTTCAAAAGCATAGCTATCAACCATGGATTATTCATCAAGATCATCAAGAGCTAAGCCATACTAACCATATCATACCAAACAAGCTCATAAAGACATATATTTCATTCCATGGTGAACAATGTATATGAGAGAAGCTTTTCCTAACCAATGCAAATACAAAATGCATGCAATCTAAGATACAAGGATGCCTATACATCATGTTACATATGCCATGCCAAATGCAAGAAATGCACAAAGGAAAGCTATACATATGCTACAAACCGGCTCCTCGAGGGGAGGCAAAACGGGCTCGACACCACCGGCAAAAGAGCTCCCACACACCCAACTCAAGAAATCAAACACACACCAAGTTCCCCCCGCAAACGAGTGAAAGTTGCTTGATCTAGGGGTTTGGTGAAAATATCGGCTAGTTGGTCATGTGTGGGTACATGGATCAACGCTATCTTTCCTTTCTCAACGTTGTCTCTCAGGAAATGATACCTCACTTCTATGTGCTTGGTTTTGGAATGGAGCACTGGGTTCTTTGCAACGCTTATGGCACTGGTGCTATCACATTGAAGTGGGACATGGGTATACTCCTCACCAAAGTCACTCATGGTGTAGGTGATCCAAAGGAGCCGAGAGCAACAACTAGCGGCGGCAACATACTCGGTCGTGGATTGAGCAACACTCGGCGCTTGCGGGAAGACCAAGACACCAAAGAAGAACCCAAAAAGCGGCAAGTCCCGAAGTGGACTTCCTATCCAACCGACACCCGGCAAAATCCGCGTCCGAAAAACCATGAAGCGCCAAAGAGGAGGACGCGGAGTACCAAAGGCCGAAGTCGGGAGTGTGACGCAAGTACACGAAAATTCTCTTCACCGCTTGCCGATGCGAAGTCCTCGGAGACGCTTGAAAACGAGCGCACGGACACACCGAGAAGCGTATGTCCGGCCTCGTCGCCGTCAAGTAGAGGAGTGACCCGATCATGCTCGGTACTCCTTCGGTCCACGTGTTCACCTTCCTCATCCGCATCAAGAGCCGTAGTCGTACTCATCGGCGTCATCATAGCCTTGGAGTCCTCCATCTTGAACTTCCTCACAATGTCCTTGGTGTACTTAGCCTGGTGCACAAATGTTCCTTCCTTTGATTGCTTGATGTGTAGCCCGAGGAAGAAGCGCAACTCGCCCATCATGCTCATCTCAAACTCCCTGCTCATATCATCCGCAAACCTCGCAACAAGAGAGTTAGACGAGCCACCAAAGACAATATCATCCACGTACACCGCACAATCGGGATATCTCCGCTTTGCCTCGGCAAAAACAAGGTCGATCGACCTTCCCCATCTCAAAACCTCTCTCAAACAAGAACCCCCTCAACCTGCCATACCAAGCTCTAGGCGCCTGCTTCAACCCATACAGCGCCTTCCTCAACTTGTACACCCGGTGGGGGTACTTCTCACTCTCAAACCCCGGAGGCTGCCTCACATACACTTCTTCCTCCAGCACACCATTCAGAAAAGCACTCTTCACATCCATTTGGTGCAATTTGAACCCTTTAGCCACAGAAAAGGCTAGAAGAATCCTAATCGCCTCCAAACGGGCTACGGGAGCAAAGGTCTCCTCGTAGTCGATCCCCTCCTTCTGACTGAACCCCTGGGCAACAAGTCTCGACTTGTTCCTCACAACCTCACCCTTCTCTCCCTCTTTGTTTTTCCACACCCACTTGGTACCAATCGGCTTACACCCTGGGGGAGGGTCAACCAACTCCCACACCTGATTCCTCTCAAAGTTCTCCAACTCCTCATGCATCGAGTTAACCCAATTGTGATCAGATAGTGCGTGTCCAATGTCTTTGGGCTCGAAAGAAGCAACAAATGCAGCATGAGCAAAATGGGAATTGTTTCGAACCCTCGACCGTGTAGTGCGTTCATTCATGTCGCCGATGATCCTCGAAGCTGGGTGATCCACTTGAATTCGCCGGGGAGGTTCTCGCCTCGAAGCTACCTCCCCCTCAACATCAGCTTCTCCTCGTTCTAGATTTGTCGTCGTAGGTGTAGCAGAGGGTCCATCCATCATCGTCGTCGAAGTAGTGGGTACATGTTCAGCCGGGGGCACCGCACCACCATCCTCATCATCACCATGTTCATGCTCCTCCTCCTGAAAGATCTCCTCGCCAAGCTCATCATCACCTGCACACTCAAAGACAAGCTGACTACGTGGCTCTGTCTCGTCGAAGGTTACCTCGCAAGTCTCCACGATTTGGTTTGTTTCAAGATTGAGCACACGATATGCTCTAGAATGAGATGCATAACCAAAGAAAATGCCATCGACAGACCTAGCCTCAAACTTATCCAACTTCCTGCCTTTCTTCAGAATGAAACACTTGCAACCAAAGACATGGAAGTGACTCACCTTGGGTGTGCGGCCATGCATCAACTCATAGCATGTCTTCTTCTTGTGCACTCTGAGGTATATCCTGTTCGACACATAGCACGCGGTATTCACCGCCTCAGCCCAATACCTCCTCGGAGTCCTATGCTCATCAAGCATCGTCCGAGCCATCTCGCACAAGGTCCTGTTCTTCCTTTCCACAACACCATTGCGGGGAGGCGTATACGGACTCGAAAACCGGTGCTCAAGACCCAAGTCATGACAAAAGGTTTCAAAACGAGAGTTCCCGAATTCCGAGCCATTATCACTCGCGGATAGCTCGTATGGCATCTCCGTGCCTCTCGTTCCTCAACCTCAAGACTAGATCTCGAACAAAACCAAACGTCTCCCCCTTATCTTCGAGAAAGAACACCCACGCATACCGAGAATAGTCGTCCACCACAACAAGGACATACCACTTCCCACCCGCGGATCGCACACGAGCCGGGCCAACAAGGTCCATATGGAGCGGCTCGCATGGACGCTCAGTCATCACATCGGTGAGAGGCGGGTGAGAAGAGGCCACCATCTTGGCATGCCTACACGGCGCACAAACCAACTCTTTCTCAAGCCTCAACCGTGGCAATCCTCGGACCAAATTGAGTTTACTCAAGCGAGACAAAAGGTCAAAGCTCAAGTGACCCAACTTCCTATGCCACTTCTACAACTCACTCGAAGAACCGACCAAGAAACAACGCTCCACACCCGAAGAGCGAGAAAAATCAAGCACGAAACACCGACCCTCGGGAACGACCATACGGACAAGGTCCCCTCGAGAGTCCACAATCCGAGAACCACCAGGCCGAAACGACACCTCAAAACCCTCATCCAACAACCGGGACACGAGAAAGCAAATTGTACCCCGGCCGATTGAACAAGAGCAACACGCCTCGAGTGATCTTGTCACTCACTTTTATCTCACCTTCGAAAGCACACGCCCACGCCCATTGTCCCCAAAGGTGATGTACCTCTTCGTCACCACCGGGACGAGACTTGAGAACCACCCCCTGTCTCCGGTCATATGCCTCGAGCAACCGGAGTCAATCAACCAAATGTTCTTCAAGTCACCCACCTGAAAATCAAAAATAGGCACGTGAGCGAACAAACGACTCAGCACTGGGGTTAGTACCAAAGGAGGAAAACCAGTGCCGAGCCATCTGCTCGAAAGTGGGGTTAGCACCAACCAAAGCATCTCTCCTACCAAAACTACCTCCATGAACACCACCACGGTAACCACCCTGAGGGAACCACCCCTCTCTGCCTGGAGGAGGACCAAAACCACGCAAGAAAGCCCGTGGAACATCCTTCCTCTCCAACTCAAAGCCACGACTCCTCCAATCCCCGTATTGAGCACGAGGAGGAGAACGCCTAGCAAACTGACCACCTGCACCCTTTCCAGCCCAACCACCAGAACCACGACCACCAGAAACAACCCTCGCACCGTACGAGCTCGAAACCCGAACATCCGTCCGTCCGTGCCCGCACCGGTCCGACCGGTGCTCCACACCGGTCCGACCGGGGTGTGGCACCGGCGCAACACCACCTGCAGCCTTCTTCTCTCCCCAAGCCCGAACTGTCCTCACAATCGCCTTGCCCCTGGGCATCTGCATACGAGGCTCAAGTACACCATCGGAAGGGTGGTACTTGTCCTTGTTAGCCCACTCCTTCTTCATTCTCTCCTCTCGCTTCCTCTTGAAGCAAAACTCCTCCTTATGGCCATCTCTCCCACAATAGCCACAATGGAACCTCACGAGCTTAGGCTTTGGCTTGGGATGTGGCTGCTCACTCGGTTTCTCTCCACTCAAACCCTCCACCGGTTTCTCACCACTAGCCTTCTCACTCTCCTTCCCAAAGAACACTTTCCCCGAAGTGCTCACAAACTTGATAGGCTTTTGTAGGTCATTTGTGGGTGTAGGAAACACGGGTGGAGCCGGGGTTGTGTCTAGTCGGTTCCTTAGATGGTTAGGTTTTGGTGGGAAATCATTCTTGTGGTGGGTTTTTGGTGGCTCGGGATATTCTCTCCACTTCCCTCACCAACCTTGTTTGCCCCAAGCCCCTCACCATCTTGCCTCTTAAAGGCCTCGATCATCATCCTCAACCGAGGCTCGTGACCGGGACAACCAACCCATCAACTTCCTCAAATCATCATTCTCATCCCGCAAGCGATCAACATAATGTGCAAGCTCCGATTTTTCAATGCATGCATTTCACGGGTAGAGCAAGATGTAGGCATGGGTTCCTTCAATTTAGCCTCGAGCGAACTAGTGTAAGCATGCATCTCATCAATCTTAGCATGCAAAACGGGGCAAGAAGTGCAAGCACCTAGCAAAGCAGGTCTAGACTTAAGCTCGGCCACTTCAACCCTAAGCACATCTAGTTCCTCACACTTGGAGGCATGCTTCTCCTTAAACAAAGCAAGATCGGCAAGGAATATGGAGCAATCAGCACAATCATTCTCATCGAAATAACGGGGCTAGCCTTAAGCGAATCAATCTCAAGCTTGCTATCAAGCACCCGTGTCTCTAGCTCGACCCACTCTAGTCCTAGCATCCTCGAGTGAAGCCCTAAGCTCTTTCCTCATTTTCTTGGCCTCTCTAAGCATGTCGTCACGGTTATCAAGCAAAGAGCCAAGCCTCTCATTCTTCTGGCGCAAGAAGGGAAGCTCATCACGCACCTCGTCGTCGGACTCAGAGTCCGAGTCGCTCTGTGTGCTCTTCTTGCCGTCGGAGCTCAACGCCATGGTGCGAAGCGCGTCTCTCGCGAAGCGGCTCGGCCCGCTCGGGTTCTTGGACGACTTCTTGTTCTTGCGGCGATCTCCCTCGTCGTCGGCCGCCGCTCGAGCTCGAGGTGGAGTACGCGGACCCGGAGTCGACGTCGCTCGCTCCAACCATCGCTCGGGCCTTGCCTCGGCCCTCCTTCTTCCTCGATCGTCGCTCGTCCTTGTACTTGTTCTTGTGCTTGCTCTTGTGGTCGCGCCTCGAACGGTACTTGTCATCGTTCTTCCTCGGCTTGTGCTTGTAGGCCGTCCTTGTTCTCGGCCTTCTCCGGGCGTCGGCGACGAAGTGTCCCGCTTGCCGCACCGGAAGCAAGTCCTCGTGTTCCTCCTCATGTTCACGCGGTTCTCGTGCGGCCTCTCGAACCGCCTCGTCAACGGCGCCGGCTCGTCCTCTCCAAGGTCATCAAACTCCTCATCCGGCATAGACATCAAAGAGGAAAACGAGAACATCCTGGTGGATGGGTTAGAGTTAGTCTTTCCTTTGGAACCACCAACGAGGGCAAGACTATGGGAATCGGTCGGTCCCTCGAGCTTGGCGATCATGCCCCTATCCACCTCGGGCCGACTTGAGCTTCGAGAACGGCTCGTTCACCGTCGAGTATCATACCTCTCCGACTCGACTATGGCCTCGAACTTTCCGCCCCATATCGTACGATCCAAAGAGTGTAAGAGCTTGACCGCTCTATCATGATCATCGTACGGGAGCACGTCCACATTGGCCCTCATGTTGTTCACCACCACCGTGAACCTCTCGAAACAAGGCATCGATGGACTCACCGGGGAGATGAGTGAAGTTCTCGTACTCTCTCCGTAGGTCGCATACAACCGTGCCTGAACCTGGGCGTTCCCAACATGTGCCTCCTTCAACACCGCCCAAATCCTACAAGCCAAGTGCTCGGTGTGCACCCGATCGAACTCGGCCGACACAAAGCACGAAACAAGTAGTCGACCGCCTTATTGTTGGCGTCGAAGCTGTCCCTCGATCCTGGAGCGAGGAAATCCATCGGCTGGACATAGCCTCGTGTCCACCGTGACATCCCAAAGCGGTGACCCTTTCCGCGGAGGAACGCACCCATCCGCTTGCTCCACATCTGGTAGTTCTTGCCATCGAAGTGTGGAGGACCCGAACCCCGTTCCTGGTATGCCATCCTTGGATCTTAGATTGGTTAGAGTCAATAAAGACCCGAACCGGCTCTGATACCACTTGAAGGACCGATACGGCGAACCAGAGAGGGGGGGAGTGAATGGGAGCCGATAAAAATTCTTCTCGAAGGAGATGAAAACTCCAACAAGACGAACGCGGCTTCCAACACACGTCTCCGACTCAGTACCAAGGTTGGTCAAGCCCACGTAGCCACCGGAGTGCCACCGGACCTAGGAACCAACACGCAACCTTCCGACCCGAGAAACGCGGCGGAAAAACCAAGCCTCGAGTCTAGAGACCCACAGGTCGGACCGGGTGAGCACCACCGGTCGACCGGTCCCTGCAGTGAACTCGAGCAACTTCCACTAAGTGGCTCTACACCGGTCGGACCGGTGAGACACACCGGTCGGACCGATGGCGACTCGAAAGCCCCCAAAACACCAAACGAGCCAACCGACCACCAAACGGACCCAAACTCGAAACGAGCAGCACCACGGGACAACAACGAACACACCAAGACGTTCACCCGAGCAAAAACCCACAAGGGCTTGCACCGGTCGGACCGGTCAAGAGCATCGGTCGAGCCGGTGTAGCACGGGCGGCTCGGGATGAACGACACCGCGGGTCAACTCCCCCAAATCCAAATCTCGATCTCCCGAATCGCTCCACGGACTTGAACAAGACTTTGGGGATATCGGGAACACCTCATGAGGAGTCCATAGCCAAGTTTAATCCCACCAAATCTCGTCCAAAAAGGAGGAATCGAAGAAATCCCGCCGAAAGCACCTTCAACCCAAGAACTCAAGAAACCCCCAAAATCGAGCACTTTTACTCACGGATTTGGGAGGGGAATCACGGCCCAAAGAACCACGAAGGGTTCCCACAAATTTCCCCCATCAAATCCCCAAGAGAAAAGCCCCGAAAACACCCCAAAGAAATCACGAAGAGAGGGCTCCGAAAATCACCACCAAGAACAACCGGGGAAAACACATCCAAACCTTGAGGAACCACGCCGAATCATCTATACATGAAATAAAGGTTCGTACAAGGTCTAGCAAGCCGCCCGATCATCCATCCCTCTCTACAAGATCTCTCCGTGAAGCTCTCTTGCTAGTCCTAAGGAAAACCTAGAGAAAATAGGTGGAAAATAGGAAAACTAATGAGCTAGGGTTCCAAGAGTTGGCTGCCATCCTCTCACCTCTTGGGTTATATAGGTGGCAACCGAATGTCTAAAATGCCCCTCTCTACTAACTAGGGATACAAGCCCCTCAAGGGCGGATTTGGAATTCTTGATGCCTTCACCATCGGACGGATGCCGGCGACCGCACCTGCGTAGCCTCGACGCAAGCCATGCGATCCCGACGCGTGTCCTCCGCTTCGAAGATTCGGACGCGTTGTCGCACACCGGTCGGACCGGTGCTCCTCACCGGTCGACCGGTCCCCACCGGTCAGACCGGTCAGACCCACCGGTCGGACCGGCCCGTGCCGCCGCACCTCCGTCTTCGGTTCTCCGGTCTTGGCTTTGTGGATCAACCAAGGAACCCGGTGGTTTTACGGTGAACCACGGAAACCCCGCGAACTCGGTGTAGCCTCCGCCAATCTCCACTCATGACTTGGCTCCCACGTAGTCCCGGCTTGACCTTGGTTTTGAGGCTCAACCAAGAAACCGTCCACGACTTCATCTTCTTGTTCATGCCACCATGCGGCCCGCACTTGACCCCGCCGGCCACCGGGTCCCTCGAACGAAGCCTACTTGTCTTCTCCCACACCGGAGGCCTCACCGGCGACGACCTTTCGCGCTTGTTCTTCACCGCACCAACACGAGTCAAGCCGCAACTCCGCACCGCAATACTTAGCCAAGAATCAGTCCACACAACGTTGTCAATCACTCATCACACAAGGAAGCGACCATCCACCGGTCCTCGAACCACACATGGTCCTCAACTTGCCAGTTTTTGGGTTCTTCTTTGGTGTCTTGGTCTTCCCGCAAGCAGTCGAGTGTTGCTCAATGCACGACCGAGGCCGAGTATGTTGCCGCTGCTAGTTGTTGCTCTCAGCTCCTTTGGATCACCTACACCATGAGTGACTTTGGTGAGGAGTATACCCATGTCCCACTTCAATGTGATGGCACCAGTGCCATAAGCGTTGCAAAGAACCCAGTGCTCCATTCCAAAACCAAGCACATAGAAGTGAGGTATCATTTTCTGAGAGACAACGTTGAGAAAGGAAAGATAGCTTTGATCCATGTACCCACACATGACCAACTAGCCGATATTTTCACCAAACCCCTAGATCAAGCAACTTTCACTCGTTTGCGGGGGGAACTTGGTGTGTGTTTGATTTCTTGAGTTGGGTGTGTGGGAGCTCTCTTTTGCCGGTGGTGTCGAGCCCGTTTTGCCTCCCCTCGAGGAGCCAGTTTGTGGCATATGTATAGCTTTCCTTTGTGCATTTCTTGCATTTGGCATGGCATATGTAACATGATGTATAGGCATCCTTGTATCTTAGATTGCATGCATTTTGTATCATATGCATTGGTTAGGAAAAGCTTCTCTCATATACATTGTTCACCATGGAATGAGATATATGTCTTTGTGAGCTTGTTTGGTATGCTACGGTTAGTTTGGCTTAGCTCTTGATGATCTTGATGAATAATCCATGGTTGATAGCTATGCTTTTGAAAAATGTCACATGTATGCTCTCTCATGTGTAAATGCCTTTACATGCTCTTGACATGTTTGTGTGGCCTTGCTATGCTTAATTTGTGGTTGGATAGCTAGTTTATTGATCATATGGGGCCAAAGGCTCATTTGCCATCATGAATGTTTAGCCCTCTTGATTTATCTTGTGGAGGAGCATAAGTTCCTTTTTGTCGCAAAGACATTTCATGTACCATTTACAAATCTGAAAATGAAATGAAAAATGCTTGGAAAATATGCTCCCCTGTCATATGTGCTGAATTTAATTTGCTTTGGGTGCTAAACCGTTGCATGATGCCTACCAATGAGAAGTCTCATACATAGAAGTAGGCACATGGCTCGGTGGCTTTGACATGACATGAGGTGCTTGTGGGTGTTTGTGATGGTCTTATGATTAGAATGGCTGTCCTAGCATGAAGTTTGTGTGGCTTTGCCATTTTGATATGCTTTGATCATGTTTAGGACTTAACTCATGAGAGGCAAGTTTTTCGCAAAATTGCCAAAATCCATCTTAGCTTCGTCCAATGGTTGTGAAACTTGGTGATCATGTAGTTGAGATCGATACGAAGCCGTAGAGTATCTAACTTGCTCATTTGGACATGTGTAGCATTCTTTGTTGAATTTTGTCTATTTGAGAAGCTCTAGGTTGAAAGTTTTGCATTTTTGGCTTGATTCATGCATTGCCAACAAGGGGGAGAAGTTTGAGCCTGAAATGGCTTGCTGGACGTGTTTAGAAGGTTTTCAGGTGGTTTCGAGCCATTTCTGGGCTCTGTTGTGCACCGGTCTGACCGGTCAGGGTCACCGGTCTGACCGGTGTGAGTGCTGGTCCTGTACACATGTTAGGCACCGGTCTGACCGGTGGTGATGACCGGTCTGATCGGTGTGAGCTGAAAGTGCTGCAGATGTCCTATTTCAAGTGGTGTCTTGCATGCATTCGTCCAGGGGGAGGTGCATTGGTTCAAGGGGAGCTTGCATGTGTGCAGGGGGAGCTCTTTGTGGTTTTTCGAGCTTTGTTTCGGTGGTTTGCGCTCTTTGCTTGAGCTTTGCTTTGTCTCGGATGTGTCGAGCCGTTGCCCTTGCCTAAGGGGTCCGAGACTTGTCTTCTTCAAGTGATCTTGCTCTTTGCCTTTGTTCGGCTTTCGATCGCTTGTAGGAGTTTCTTTTTGTTCGTTTCTTTTCTTTTTCTTTTCTCTCTTGTTACTTTCGTGTGGGTGTTGTCAGTGCACTCATCAAGGGGGAGATTGAGGACCATGTGTGGTTCGAGGACCGGTGGATGGTCGCTTTCTTGTGTGATGAGTGATTGACAACGTTGTGTGGACTGATTCTTGGCTAAGTATTGCGGGTGCGGGTTGCGGCTTGACCGGTGTTGGTGCGGGTTAAGAACAAGCGCGAAAGGTCGTCGCCGGTGAGGCCTCCGGGTGTGGAGAAGACAAGTAGGCTTCGTTCGAGGGACCCGGTGGCCGGCGGGGTCAAGTGCGGGCCGCATGGTGGCATGAACGAGCAAAATGAAGTCGTGGACGGTTTCTTGGTTGAGCCTCAAAACCAAGGTCGAGCCGGGACTACGTGGGAGCCAAGTCATGAGTGGAGATTGGCGGAGGCTACACCGAGTTCGCGGGGTTTCCGGTGGTTCACCAGAAAACCACTGGGTTCCTTGGTTGATCCACAAAGCCAAGACCGGAGAACCGAAGACGGAGGCTGCAAGCGGCGCGGACGGCCCGGTCGACCGGTGGGTCTGACCGGTCTGACCGGTGGGGACCGGTCTGACCGGTGAGGAGCACCGGTCTGACCGTTGTGCGACGATGCAGTCCGGAATCTTCGAACCGGAGGACACGCGTCGGGTCGCATGGCTTGCGTGAGGCTACGCAGGGTGCGGTCACCGGGCATCCGTCCGATGGTGAAGACATCGAGAATTCCAAATCCGCCCTTGAGGGGCTTGTATCCCTAGTTAGTAGAGAAGGGCATTTTAGACATTCGGTTGCCTCCATATAACCCAAGAGGTGAGAGGATGGCAGCCAACTCTTGGAACCCTAGCTCATTAGTTTTCCTATTTTCCACCTATTTTCCTTAGGTTTTCTCTAGGACTAGCAAGAGAGCTTCACGGAGAGATCTTGTAGAGAGGGATGGATGATCGGGCGGCTTGCTAGACCTTGTACGAACCTTTGTTTCATGTATAGATGATTCGGCGTGGTTCCTCAAGGTTTGGATGTGTTTTCCCCGGTTGTGCTTGGTGGTGATTTTCGAAGCCCTCTCTCGGTGATTTCTTTGGGGTGTTTTCGAGGCTTTTCTCTTGGGGATTTGATGGGGGAAATTTGTGGGAACCCTTCGTGGTTCTTTGGGCTGTGATTCCCCTCCCAAATCCGTGAGGAAAAGTGCTCGATTTCGGGGTTTCTTGAGTTCTTGGGTTGGAAGTGCTTTCGGCGGGATTTCTTCGATTCCTCCTTTTTGGACGAGATTTGGTGGGATTAAACTTGGCTATGGACTCCTCATGAGGTGTTCCTGATATCCCCAAAGTCTTGTTCAAGTCCGTGGAGTGATTCGGGAGATCGAGATTTGGATTTGGGGGAGTTGACCGCGGGTCTTTGTTCATCCCGAGCCGCCCGAGCCACACCGGTCTGACCGGTGCTCTTGACCGGTCTGACCGGTGCGAGCCCTTGTGGGTTTTTGCTCGGATGAACGTCTTGGTGTGTTCGTTGTTGTCCCGTCTTGCTTCTTTGTTTCGAGTTTGGGTCCGTTTGGTGGTCGGTTGGCCTGTTTGGTGCCTTGGGGGCTTTCGTCAGCCGCCATCGGTCCGACCGCCGTGTCTCACCGGTCGACCGGTGTAGAGCCACTTAGTGGAAGTTGCTCGGTTCACCGGCGGGGACCGGTCGACCGGTGGTGCTCACCGGTCTGACCGGTGTGGGTCTGTTGACTCGGGGTTTGTTGTTCCGCTGCGTTCTCGAGTCGGAAGGCTGTGTGTGTTGGTTCCTAGGTCCAGTGGCACTCCAGTGGCTACGTGGGCTTGGCCAACTTGGGTAGTGAGTCGGAGACGTGTGTTGGAAGCCGCGTTCGTCTTGTTGGAGTTTTCATCTCCTTCGAGAAGAATTTTTATCGGCTCCCATTCACTCCCCCCCTCTCTGGTTCGCCGTATCGGTCCTTCAAGAGTTAGAGTCCAAATTGCTTGAATTGAGACTTGAGAATGACTCTTTGAAACTTGCTCCTACTACTCCTGATGATGTTGAATGTGTTGAGTGTGATGCATGGTTGAATGAGATCAAGTTTCTTAATGAGAAGAATGCTTCCACTTTGGCTAAACTAGATGCTCTTAGGACTGAATATGATGAGCTTAAGGCTAGACCCACTTTGCTTGGTGCTTGTAAATCATGTCCTACTATGCATGCTAAGCTAGTTGATGCTCGTTCTACCATTAGCTCTTTGGAAGCATCTTTGAAATCTCCTGTTGTCAATGCATGCACTAGCTGTGATGAAGTTACTTTGCGCAATCTTGAACTTACTTCCCGCTTGGATGTCATCTATGAGGAGAATGACTATTTGAGGAAGGTGTTGGGTTGGTTGTCTGGGCAGGAACCTCAATTGAAAATCATGATTGAGGAGTTCAAGAGAGCTGATGGTCGTGGTTTGGGTTTTGAGATGTTGGGTGAGAAAGTGGGAGAGAACAGTGGGGAGAGTGTGTATGAGAAGTGTGTTGAGTCTAACCCTGAGTTTGAGGTGATTGGAGATATCCAAGTCCCACTTCCAAAAGCACCCAAGAACTTTTTCACACCAAAGCCCAACCACCTTTGCAACAAGCTTGACACAACCCAAGATCCACCCAAATTCCCACCTAAGACAAATGACTTCCAGAAACCGGTGAAGTTTGTGGGTGAGAAGGGTGAGAAGGCTAGAGAGAAGCCAGAGCCAAAACCAAAACCCATCCCCTTCAGGCGTGAGTATTGTGGCAAGGAGAGGCATCTTGCGGAGTTTTGCTACAAGAGGAAGAGGGATGAGAGGCTTGCTAGGGAGCAAGCAAACCAGGATAGGTATCGCCAGTCTAATGGTATTCCTGAGCCTAGAGTGCCACTTCCACGGGGTGTGGGAAGTGTGAGGAGTGTTGGCAGGTTCCCACAGAGAGGTGGTGGTGAGAGGTTTGTCAGGAGAGAGGATGGTGTGCGTGCTGGTGAGAGGTTTGGTCGGGCTCGTGGTGGTTTTTCTTTGGACGTCCCCCTACTCGTCCTCAATACGGGTTCAGGGGAGATGATCGCAGCTTTGGGTTCCAGAGGAACTACGGACCACGTTTTCCCCCTCGTGGTGCTCGTACTCCTCCCATGGGACATGGGAAGTTTGGTGGCAAGGGAATGATGTTTGCTAACCCCTCCCTTGAGCAGATGGCTCGACACTGGTTTAACTTTCTTTGTGCTAACCCCAGTGTCGAGTCGCTAGCTCACTCTCGTTCTTGTTTCTGACTACAGGCAGGAGGCTTGGAGAACATTTGGTTGATCGACTCCGGGTGTTCTCGACACATGACCAGAGATAAGAAGTGGTTCTCCAGCCTCACCCCAGTGAAGGAAAAGATGTACATCACATTTGGGGACAATGGACGAGGAAGGGTCTTTGTCGGAGGGTGTTGTGCATGTGAGTGACAAGGTAACGTTGAAGAGAGTGGCTCTTGTGAAGTCTTTGGGTTTCAATTTGCTTTCGGTTTCTCGGTTCTTCGGATGAGGGTTTTGAGGTGCGTTTCAAGTCCGGCGAGTCTCGTTTGCTTGATTCTCGAGGTGATCTTGTCTATATGATCATCCCCGAGGGTCGGATTTTCGGGTCGATTTCTCTCGTTCTTTGGGTCCGCTTTCAGTTGTTTGATGGCCCGGTCCTTCTTCGATTTGAGGAAATGGCATAGGCGGTTGGGACACTTGAGCTTTGATTTGGTTTCCCGCTTGAGTGGTCTTGACCTTGTCCGAGGATTGCCGAGGTTGAAGCTTGAGAAGGATTTGGTTTGTGCTCCTTGTAGGCATGGCAAGATGGTAGCCACTCCCCATCCACCCCTGACCGATGTCATGACCGAGCGTCCGACAGAGCTGTTGCATATGGACCTTGTTGGGCCAGCTCGAGTTCGCTCGGTGGGTGGGAAGTGGTATGTCCTTGTTGTGGTGGACGATTACTCTCACTATGCCTGGGTGTTCTTCTTGGAGGATAAGAGTGAGACATTTGGTTTTGTTCGAGATCTGATCGTGAGGTTGAAAAACGAGAGGCATGGGAATGCTATTCGAGCTATCCGCAGTGATAATGGCTCCGAGTTCAAGAACTCTCGTTTTGATGCCTTTTGTCGTGATCTAGGTCTTGAACATCGGTATTCGACCCCTTATGTGCCCCCTCAAAATGGAGTCGTGGAAAGGAAAAATCGGACTCTTTGTGAGATGGCTAGGACGATGCTCGATGAGCACAGGACTCCTAGGAGGTATTGGGCTGAGGCGGTCAATACGGCTTGTCATGTTTCCAACAGGATTTTATTGCGAGCTTTCAAGAAGAAAACCTGTTATGAGCTGATGCATGGTCGGGCACCCAAGGTGAGTCATTTCCGAGTCTTTGGCTGCAAATGCTTTATCCTGAAGAAGGGAAAACTCGACAAGTTTGAAGCTAGGTCTAGTGATGGTATTTTCTTTGGATATGCTAACCACTCCAGAGCCTATAGGGTGCTTAACCTTGAGACTAACAAAATCATGGAGACTTGCGAGGTAACCTTCGACGAGACAATGCCATGTACCTCTCTTGGCTTTGAATGTGCAGGTGATAAAGAGATGGTCGAGGACCTCTTTGAAGAGGAGAAGGACGAAGCTGGAGATGATGATGGGGAGAACCATGCGCCTGAAGCTGAGTGTGTACCCACTACTTCCCCTACGACCACTATGGAGCGTGGACCGTCTACTTCATGGACAACGACGGTACAACAAGAGGACCAGGCGAGAGAAGCTGAAGTTGAGGGGGGGTAGTCTCGAGGCGTGAGGCTCCCCGACGGATTCAAGAAGTGCATCCTCTGTCGAAGATCATTGGAAACATCGATGAACGAACTACACGGTCAAGGTCCAGGAATTCCTCTCATTTCGCTCATGCTGCTTTTGTTGCCACTTTTGAGCCCAAGGACATTGGACATGCTTTATCTGATGCAAACTGGGCCAGTTCTATGCATGAGGAGTTGGAAAACTTTGAGAGGAACCGGGTGTGGGAGTTAGTTGAACCACCTCCAAATTGCCATCCCATAGGAACCAAGTGGGTTTGGAAGAACAAAGAGGGAGAGAATGGGATGGTTGTGAGGAACAAGTCCGGACTTGTTGCTCGGGGGTTTAGTCGAAGGAGGGGATCGACTATGAGGAGACCTTTGCTCCCGTGGCCCGTCTTGAGGCAATTCGGATCCTTCTAGCCTTTGCCGTGGCTAAAGGGTTCAAGTTGTTTCGGATGGACGTGAAGAGTGCTTTTCGAATGGGGTCATAGAGGAGGAGGTGTATGTGAAGCGACCACACGGGTTTGAGAGCGAGGTGTACCCACACGGGGTGTACGGGGTTGAAAAGGGCTTTGTATGGGTTGAAACAGGCGCCCCGTGCTTGGTATGGGAGATTGAGAGGTTTTCTGTTGAGCAGAGGGTTTGTGATGGGTACCATGGATAGGACCTTGTTTCTCCTCAAGCATGGAAATGACTTGTTGATTGTTCAGATATACGTGGATGATATTGTCTTTGGTGCCTTGTTGCCAAGTTTGCAGATGAGATGAGCAGGGAGTTCGAGATGAGCATGATGGGCGAGTTGCAGTACTTTCTCGGGCTGCAGATCAAGCAAGTGAAGGACGATACATTTGTGCACCAGACCAAGTACACGAAAGACATGCTGAGGAAGTTCCAGATGCAAGATGTGAAGCCGATGTCGACTCCCATGGGGAGTACGGCCACTTTGGATGCGGACGAGGACGGAGAACCAGTGGACCAGTGGGAGTACAGGAGCATGATCGGCTCCCTCCTCTACTTGACGGCGACGAGGCCGGACATACGGTTCGGCGTGTGTCCGTGCGCTCATTTTCGGGCTTTGCCGAGGACATCACATCGACGAGCCGTCAAGAGGATTTTCGGGTATCTACGATCCGCCTTTGGTCTTGGCCTTTGGTATTCTTCCTCCTCGACTCTTTCCCTTCATGGTTTTTCGATGCGGATTTTGTTGGTTGTCGAGTCGAGAGGAAGTCTACTTCGGTACTTGCCGGTTTCTTGGGTCTTCGTTGGTCTCATGGTCTTCCCGCAAGCGGTCTAGTGTAGCTCGGTCTACCACCGAGGCGGAGTATGTTGCTCGCCGCGAGTTGTTGTTCCCGAGTTGTTGTGGATTTCATACACTTTGAGAGACTTTGGTGAGGAGTGCACCCCGGATCCCACTTCTTTGTGATAGCACCGGTGCCATAAGCGTAGCCAAAAACCCAGTGCTTCACTCCAGAACCAAACACATAGAAGTGAGGTATCATTTCTTGAGGGACAATGTGGAGAAGGGAACCATTGTGTTGAGCCATGTCCCTACCCAAGATCAGCTTGCAGACATTTTCACGAAGCCTCTCGACCAAGCTACATTTGTGCGCTTGCGGGGGAACTTGGGGTTTGTTGCCCTTTCTAGTTGATTCTTGGGGATTTCCTTTTGTATCATATGTATCATACCATGCTTTACTTTGGTGTATATACATGCTTTGCTTGATGTACAAACCATGGTAGGATAGCCATCTTGTCATATATCATGTTGCATTTGTATTATATTGCATTTTAGGATGATGAGCTTCTTTCATATGCCATATTTGAGTCTCTTTGGCTATTTGTGAGATATTGGTCATATGTGTGGAGAAATGGTGATGTGAGGCTATGCTCTTGGAATATTTGAGATATATGTGTGGTGAGATAGCCCTTTTTGAAATAAATGCTAATCTTGACTAATTTCTGATGAAATGTGCTCTACTCGTGTGTAGTTGTGTATCCATGTCACAGTTTGGTCTAAATGTGCTTTTCATGCTTAGATTGTGCTTGGATGCCTTGTTCTTGCATTTGGGCCAAAGGCCGAATATCATTGTGAATATTTAGCCTATGTTGCATTCATGGGGGAGCATAAGCTTCTTTTTGCCGCAAAGGCACTTCATGTACCATAAAATGAATTAATCTTGAAAAGAAGTGTGTATGCTTGAAAAATGCTTCGTCCATCATGTCTATGCTTAAAATGTCTTATCTTTCACATATGGGTGCAAAACATGTTGCATGATGTTCACCAGTGGAGAAGTCTCCCGAAGTGGACACATGGCTCATGAGCTTTGACATGACATGCTTTGCTTTATGGGTGTTTGCCATGATCTTTTGTTGAGAATTTGATATCCTTGTATGATCTTTGAATGGTATGCATGTTTGTGGCTCAAGTGTGACATGGATAGGCTTTTACATGTGAAGCGAGCCTTCTTTTGGTAAAACCGCTTAAATCCGAAAATTTTGCTTTGTCACATGCTTGTATTTTCATATATTACTTGTGGCAATGCTTTGACTATGCTATGATTCATATGTGTGATCTTTGTCTCATTTTTAGCCTTTGACACTAGATTTGGCCTATTTGAGAAGCTCATGTAGATGTTTATATGCTTTGCTTTGCATTTCTGCATTTTCACCTTGATTCATACATTGGCAACAAGGGGGAGAAGAGGTGAGCTTAATGAAAATTCAGAAGAGGTGAGCTGAAATTTGGGAGTTTGCATGGGTTTGCATTTGTTCAGGGGGAGCTTTCTTGCTGTTTTCGATGTGGAGTTTGTGGTTTGCTTGGCTTGTGACCTTTCTTCGCCTTTCTTCGGTTTTGGTCATGAGTTGAGCTTCTTTGTTTTTTCTTTCTTCTTCCTTTCTCTTTTTCTCTGAATTTCATTTCGCGTTGTGTGTTGTCAATGCACTCATCAAGGGGGAGATTGAGGACCGGGGAGCGTCCGGTGGTCGATGGATGAGCGCTCCTCGGTGATGAGTGATTGACAACGGGTGTTGGACCGACTCTTGGCTTAGTGCGCAGGTGTAGGCTGCGGCCTAGTTCGTGTTGTTGCAGGTGAAGAACGGGCGCGAAAGGTCCTCAGCCTTGAGGGGCCTCCGGGAGATGGAGAGACAAGTAGGCTCGGTTCGAGGGACCTGGTGGACAGCGGGACTTGGTGCGGGCCACATGGTGGCGACACGAGCAAGACGAAGTCATGGACAATCGAGCCGGTGCACGGTGGCGGTCAAGTCAAGTGGTTTGGAGGGAGGCCGGACCAGGCACGCGGGGTTTGGTGGTTTGCCCACAAAACCATCGGCGGACGGTTTCTTGGTTTGGGCCTCAAAACCAAGTCCGAGGGCCCAACACGACGGAGACGGGATCCGGCGTGTCGGGAAGCTTCGAGGGCGGAGGACACGCGGCGGGATCGCATGGCTTGCGTCGGGAGGACGCGGGGGTGCGGCAAAGGCGTGGCCGTCCGATGGCAAGACCCACAAACATTACCTAAATGCCCCTACGTGGGTTGTATCGCCAGTAGTTAAGTTAGGGGTAGTCGAGTCATTTACCACTTCGGCGGGACCTGATATATAAGCCATGAGTGTGTGTTGATGGCTCTCTCTCTCCGCGACTTAGGGTTTCATTTCCTCCCTCCTCTTTCTCATTTTCGTAGCTATTTTTTTCTTCCATTTTCTCTAGGCTAGCATGAGAGCTTCATGAGAGATTTGTTGAGAGGGATGGATGCTAGGGCAGCATGCTAGACCTTGGGAATCTTTCCTGGTTTGTATAGAAGATTCGGGGTTGTGTTTTCGTGGCCTTTTTGTGCTTGTTTTCGTGCCTTTGTTCCCGGTTCGATTCCGCGGATTTGAGTGGGTTTCTCCCCGGATTTCTTTGAGGAAAACATGGATAGATGTCTCGTGCATCTTTGTGATTGATCTTGTGCCCTCAAACGCCGGGAAACCACTTGGATTCGCAGTTTTTCGTTCGGTGCTCTAGCTTTTGGTGGTGCTCAAAGGATTCGCGATTCCCGGTGATTTAGGGAGTTAGGAGGCAAGATTTTTGGGCTATAGCATCCTTGTGTGACGCTTTTCAAGTCCCCAAACCCTTGTCTCCATAGCTTCAACCGTTTGGGAAATCCGATGATGATTTGGGGGGGTTGACTTTCGGGGTCGGGCGTTTTCTGCTCTGTCCGCACCTGGCGGATAGTCCGCGGGGTGCTGGCGGACGGTCCGCGCGGCTAGGGTTCGTCGCGTGTTCGTCGTGTTCTTGCGCGTCCTTGCTTTCGATCCGGTTTGGCTTTTGGTTTTTGTTGCAGCCGGTTTGCGGACGTCCAAGCTTGAGTAGCGGACGGTCCGCGGGTGGCGCGGACGGTCCGCCGGCCTCGGCGGACGGTCCGTTTTTCTCGCGTCGTTTACGGTGGTTCGTGTGCTTTAACGGACGGTCCGCGCGCGAGCCGGACGGTCCGCGGTGTTGGCGCGGACGGTCCGCGAGAGCGGCCGGACGGTCCGCGAGGCCTGCGCGGACAGTCCGCCCCTCCTGGTCGGACGGTCCGCCAGAGCCTGTGTGCTTTGCTTATTGGTTCGATTCCTCCCTCCCTTTCTAGTGCTTCCGCGTGTGCTTCTAGGAATCGTTCCTAAGGCTAGAGGTTGATCCATAACCTCTTGGTCTTGGCGATTGGTGCGTGATTCGATCCATCGCTTGTGTGTGACCGGGATTTGACTATGACATAGGCCGGGTGCTTTGGGAAGAATTTTTTACCGGCTCCTATTCACTCCCCCCCCCCCCTCTCTAGTCGCCATCTGATACTTCAGCGCTCTGCCTTGGCGCTGAGCCCCACCCACCTGGTCTTGTTGTGAACTAGCAGTGTCATAACCCTTTTCTTCATCTTGTGGCCCAGGTCTATAGTCCTTGTCAGATTTATCCTATGAATTAATAGTCAAGGGAATTACAGTAACTACTTTAGACCACTATAATATCATTGGTTCTTAGTAAACCATTAACATAAATGCAAAATTCAGTAACCAAAAAAATAGTTCAGGTAATGCGACCTTACCATTTTAAAGAGGAAGATGTAGGCTGCCTCTGTTGCTGATGAGGTACTTATTCAACTTGCAGAGAATGTGCACATGTACATAGGAACAAGAGAAAAACCAAATATAAGAGTCAATCTAAAGGGAAATGCTAAGTATGTATACCATCAACAGCTAAGTATGTCCACACGAACTTATACAAAGGAGCCACGGCATACCCTGCAATTCCCACAAGTATATTTATACGCATTTATATAAAAAGAAAAGCATATGCACGCATATGTTGTATACTTGATTATCTGAATGCATGTGTGTTGCATACGCTCGCTTGGCCTAATTGCATAAACTCGAGCAAATATACCAAATTACGTGGTTAATTTTACAGTTATTACTAAATTGTTGTTAATTTTACAATTATTACTGAGTTGGTAGAATGCATTTACCGAATTGTATAAGACATTTTTAGAGCGGCATACCATAAACTCAAATCCTAGATTCGCTACTAACCTTGTCACTGCCGGAGTGGAGGGATCTCTACTCCTCATCGCTGCTTGCTCTCTGTCACGTCCTCGTCCTAGTGTTGACCTCGTGGCTGGATCCCTCCTCCTCCTCCTCCTCCTCCTAGTTGTCGTCATCGTCGTTGCTTGATCCCTCCTCTAGTCGTCGTCATCGCCACCGCTGCTGGGTCCCTCCTCCAGATCTCGCTGTCAGAGGTGTGGTGTGCGTCGCACCGAGCGTGGTGTGGCACACGCCTCAGCGAAGGGGCGTAGCGTGCGTCACGATGTGGGGGAGGTGAGGGGGACAAAGGCAAGGGGGAGAAAGCGATGGCGGTGGCGCGAGGGGAGAGTGGGATGAGACTGCTTGAGGGAGGCGTCCTTCCCTACTAACCTAGCGCGAGTGGGCTTGTGTGGGCCTTAAAACGAGTAATGTAGTCAAGTACTACTCTGTTACTAGTATAGTATATCATAAACATGAGATAAAAAAATCTAATTTTAAGAAATTTGGTTAAACAAGTGTGGTTGTTGATATTTTATTCAATTACTAAATTACCAACTATGATTTTTCGTATTTTTATGAATTTTTAGGTGTTGTTTATGAGCTCTAATATGACATGCATCACAAGTTCACATCACCAAAGAAAACAAGTGAGATTGTTGATATAGCATCTCATGTTCACATATGACATGCATCACAAGTTCACATCACCAAGCAATTCACATCTGACATGCATCAGTAGGGCATATCACCAAAATAAGACTGCATCAGCTAGGCGCATCACCAAACTAGATTGTAGCTGCAAGGGAACTAGTTGGCTAGATGGCTTCTTTTGTGCTGGTGCCTCAAGTTCAACTAGCCTTGTCTCTAGTTTTACAATTCTTTCTGCCAGCTCAGCATTCTTCTTTAGAAGTTCAATCTCCTGCCTCTTTTGTGCATCTTTAAGCTGCTCATCCTGCTTGTCGATTCCTTTCCAGATGTAGTCAATGTCATCCCGAGTAACAACACATTCTTAAAACAAAGGAAAAAATTATGTTGATGCAAGCTTCATATCAGTTGTAATTTACAAGAAAGCTGTTTAACTCTAATTGGTTTCAAAACTTGCCTTCTTCTCTTTAGCCGATTCTTTGAGCTTATTGATTTTAGTCCAAATCCTGTCAATGTCATGTGCAGCAACTTCCTACAACAAATAGAAATTGATGCATTAGAACAATTGATTAGTGAAGATGTGAAGGTACAAGGACAAATCGTGCGTGATGGTTTCAGAACTTTCCTCATGGTCTTCAAAATCGTCGCCGGAGTTGTTGCCGGAGTCGTCGCTAGAGGAGATGAGGTCTACCACCACTCTTCTGTGCGGGTCGTCGGAGGAGGAGCCCATGCTCACCTCAATGCGTGTGGACCGCTTCTTCCTTCGCGTTGAGGAAAAAAACCCTACCTCTCCATGGCGGGCATCGCTGGAGTCTGCCAACTTGTCCCTTGCGCGCGTGTACGGCTTCCTCCCCCAGGCCGACGAAGAACCGGCCTCTTCCATGGAGCGCCGAGGAAGACGCACAGGGGTGGCGCGCTGGGACGGCTCCTCTTCGTCGCCGTGGAACCTCACTTTCTTGGCGTGGGCGGCTGACAGCACGGAGGAAGACGGATGGGAACGTGGCCACAGGGCCTCCCCCTTGCAGAACCTCCCCTAGAATCGTGGGCCATCCCTACGACGGAGACGAGGAACGCGGAAGCCGGAGAAGGGGATAGAAGGAAGAAGGCAAGGCGGAGCGTTTATTAAAAAGTTTCGGATGCGCAAATGATATGATGATTAACAACCCGTCGCCAAAGAAGGGGTGGGGCCAGGTCTATTCGAATGAAGAACAGTTTGCTTTTCCACTTTTAATCTGTAATCAAATTTTGTATCACGTATTTCTCCGTCAACCATAATCCAAATTTGATGATATTTGTTTCTGAATTTTTCTAAAATGAACATCTATTCATTTATGACATTTTTCGAATGTAATTCCATTTCTTGGATGTTGTTTATACGCCTTATATTGTTCCTTATAAGTACAACATAGATAATATTTGTTTTACACAACCATTACTAATGAACTTTGCATTTCGTAATCTTATGGTGAACATAAGGTTACGTTAAAATTTCAAATGCATATGCGTTCGAACATGTTTTAAAGTGTGGAAAACTTCAATCTTGAACTAACATTCTAAGAAACTATGTGAGAGATGTAGACATTTGTACACAAGTATAATCTTCTGTTTTTGAAACCATTTAAATTTTTGTAGACAAGCTTAGGGACTTAAATTATGTTGCCAACTCAATTTGTAGAATTTTTAGAACACAGTAAGACGTTATTATAATCATTATATCGTAAACAAGAGATAAAAAATCTAATTTTAAGAAATTTGGTTGGACAAGTGTGGTTGTTGGTATTTTATTCAAATACTAAATTACCAACTATGAATTGTTCGTATTTTTACGAATATTTTGGTGCTGTTTATGGGGTATAATATTTGAGGGAAGCAAGTTTCAATTCAGAAAAAATAGTGTCAGGTCCACGCGTCAGCATCAGAAGCCTATATAAAAAAAGATAACCGTAGCCTACCCGACCGACAAAGGCGATGCGGGTAGACTAACCCTCGTCGCCAACAAGTACTCCATTGTCCGAAATGCTCCTGGCCGAATAAATATGCATCCACCCTGGCGACGCTGGTACTCTAACCCCCGTCGCCAACAAGTGCTCCATTGTCCGAAATGCCCCTGGCCGAATGAATATGCATCCGCATCGGCAGCGTGAAGGAGACGAGGTTGTGACAGAGACGAGGAAGGCGGAAGCCGAAGAAGGGGATAGAAGGTGGAAGGCGGGGCAGAGTGTTTATTAAAGTAGGTTCGGATGCTGTATCAACTGATCTTCGACAAGCTTGTGAATACTATTTTAACGAATAATCTTAGGCTTTAACCTCCGGGCGCATCGATGAGGTTTCGTCTAGTTCTTTATTCACTTTTTACTCATATTAGCTAGATCTACAAGTTTTCATACCAAATTCTTGTAGTTTTAGTTTTTATCATTACCATTGTTGACACAGTTTTTTGGAAGAAACAGGCCAAAAAAGGATAAGAAGCAGCCGATGAAAAAAAGAGTGCAAACGACCGATTGAAGGAAGAAGAGAACGGTCAACACGATTCGTTGATGGTCAGAGAGATCCAACCCTGACAGTGGGCCAATTGGTCAAAGTAAACGGTCGATGGTCAGCCGGGAAATCGGCCGATGGAGAAAAGAGAAGGCGTTAATCAAAGGAGTACGCCAAAAGGAAAGCAATGGTGGAGGTGGGTCAGTCCAGGATTGGCAACGGGCCAAGAGTCCTGCTGCATATATATAGGTTATAGCCATGAAAACTTTGTTCGCTTCATCTATATATACACTCCTCTCTTGAAGTTTTGATGCTTCATTCTTCGCTGCAAGCAATAGAAATGAGAAAAAAAGCAATTATAAATGACTAGAGTAGTAGCACCACTGATTTTTTTTTGAGTCAACGAGCATTGGAAAAACACAAAGTCCCAACTAAGTACATTACCCTTATCAAGGATATGTACAAAGCTGTGGTGACGTGTGTGCGTACATGCGGTGGTAACACTAGTGACTTTCCAGTTAAAATAGGACTACATCAGGGGTCAGCTTTGAGCCCTTATTTATTTGCTTTGGTGATGGATGAGGTCACAAGGGACATCCAAGGTAGTATCCCATGGTGTATGCTCTTTGCTGATGATGTGGTGCTAGTTTACGAGACTAGGGCAGGGGTTAATAGGAAGCTTGAGTTGTGGAAGGACGCTTTAGAGTCGAAAGGTTTCAGAATTAGCAGGACCAAGACCGAGTACATGATGTGCAATTTCAGCATGACTGGACATGAAGATGGAGTTGTGAGCCTCGACGGACAAGTGGTGGCCAAGAAAGAGACCTTTAGGTATTTGGGATTGATGCTACAGAAGGATGGTGACATTGATGAGGATGTTAGGCACAGGATTTCAGCCGGTTGGCTGAAATGGTGCCAAGCTTCTGGCATCCTCTGTGACAAGAAGGTGCCCCAAAATCTAAAAGGTAAGTTCTATAGAATGGCGATTCGCCCGACGATGTTATACGGTGCTGAATGTTGGCCTACAAAGAGACGACATGTCCGGCAACTGAGTGTTGCCGAGATGCGTATGTTGCGATGGATTTGTGGGCATACAAGAAGAGATAGAGTCCGAAATGAAGACATTCGGGATAGAGTTGGAGTGGCACCAATTTAGGAAAAATTGGTCCAACATTCGGGATAGAGTTGGAGTGGCACCAATTTAGGAGAAATTCATGTCCAGAGGAGGCCTCCCGAGGCACCGGTGCGTAGTGGGGTGCTAGACCGGGTCGGTAGTGTAAGGAGGGGTAGAGGTCAACCTAAACTAACTTGGGAGGAGGCGGTCAAGAGAGACCTTAAGGAGTGGGACATCCCCAAGGAGTTAGTTACGGATAGAAGTGCTTGGAGACTGGCAATCAATGTGCCTGATACATGATCTTCCCTTTTTCTTTTGTGCTTTTGTGTTCTTGTGCTTTGTGCTTCTCCTTTCCTGGTTTCTTGTGGGTTTCATCTCTAGCCTACCCCAAGTTGCTTGGGACAAAAGGCTAAGTTGCTGTTGTTGTTGTCTTTAGATACAAGCAAACAGTGCCGTAATCGGCTAGGAGTCGGGTTTGTCCCCAAGACATAAATAGCGACCCTATGCGGTCGGAAAATCTGTACACACCAATATCAAACAAACCTCCTCCAGGCAAACCCTTTACTTTTACTGCATCTACTTTACAACGTCTACCTTTACAGCATCTACTTTTCGGTGACTTCACCAATATGTTTTTTCTCTTTTCTACAACATCGTGCTTCGAGTTCATCGGGCTGCATCAGCTGATCTCCAGCAAGCTTGTGAGTACCATTTTACTGAATAATCCTAGGCTTTAACCTCCGAGCGCATCGCTGACGTTTCGTCTAGTTCTTTATTCACCCATTATCTATATTAGCTAGTACTGTAAGTTTTCGTACCAATTCTTGTGGTTTTAGATATTATCTTTACCTTCCGCTCGATATAGATCCTATCGGCTTCTAACACCGCAGCCGATTCTAATCTACCCAAGCACTGACGTCACGATCGGCCGATTAAGCTGATCGATCTACTTGCATACTCGCGCTTTGGTCGCATTCGAGCCGGCTGATCCCGTTTTACTTTGTATTGGCCGATTCGCTGGTACATGTGTCGCTGAAAGGCCATCGGTTCTCTAGCCGATCCCTAAAATTTTCCAGTGTCAATTAATAGGTTAGATTGGCTGGTACGCCTCGCTATAGACCGGGGAGTCACATGTGTCGCGCGCAAGGGTGACGTCCTATTTTTGCGTCAACAACCATCTACTCGATCTAGATCCTATCGGCTTCTAACACCGCAGCCGATTCCGACCTACCCGAGTGTTGACATCAAGATTGGCCGATCCAGTCGATCGCGCCCGCGCTTCAATCGCTTTCGAGCCGACCGATCCTGCTTTACAATATATCGGTCGATTGGTTCGTACATGTGTCGTTGAAAGGCCATCAATTCTCTAGCTGATCCCTAATATTTTCCATTGTCAATCAATAGGTCAGATTGACTAGCACGCCTAATTTCAGACTGGGGAGTCACGTGTGCTGCGCGTGGAGGTGACGTCCTATTCATCAACACACTTTTGGCACGCCTCGTGGGACACAGAAAAGTCAACAATGATGAAGCCTACGAAGACTGGTCCTTCTGAAGTTCCAGAAAACGTTCAACCAATCACCAGGGATTAGATGAAAGATTCAGACAAAGCTGAGCTCGAGGCTCACATGAAGCATTATGAAGAGCTTTGCCTGGCATCATACGGTCAGACTAAAAGTGGAGTCTTCAAGCAGAGTCCGCTGCCAATGCCTAAGCAAGTCACCTTTTCAGCCGATCCTGAAGGGCTTCAAGACATGATGACCAAAGTTGTGCATCAAACAATGATTGATCAATCCAAGGTATTCGCAAATACTATTCAGAATGTCATAATTGATGCACTAAAGCAAGGTGCAGAAGGAGGATTTCTGGGACCTACATATTTTCAACCGAAACAAACTCCTCTAGTGTTCTAGCAAAACCAATCAGCCAACCCGCCGATTGATGACCCAACAGTGAAAGTCACACCATTTCCACAAGCTGCTACTAGTTCTTCATCGGACGCCCAGCCGATTCAGAACCAAAGTGGTGATGGTAAAGCTAAAGACCCTGCCATCACAACATCAGTGCAATCTATCATCCAGGATCAGGTGCTTCCAATACAGAATCAACAAAAATATCCTGCGATGAGAGATCAAGACCGAAGGCTTACAGGAAGGAGCTTTCCTCACGATCATTTTGAGAAGGATATCTCAAACTTCTTTGAACCTGTGCCTGAGGAAGTTCCAGAAGTAAAGTACCCACAGTCTTACCGAGCTACATTTGGAGGTACTCCAGGGACTGTGCACATGAGTGGGGAAGGAGTGGTGTTTGTCTACTTCAATCATGGGAGCAAAGCCTTTGAGAGTGTCAAGATTAGCCTTGTCGGTGCGGAATGTGGTCCCGACACTAACCAGTAATAAGCGCCAAGGTCTATCCCTCAATGGTCGATGCTAAGCTATAAAAGACACAGAGTTTATCTTGGTTCCGGCCGAGAGGCCGTACGTCCAGCAGTGCTGTGCTCGAGGCACTATATTGCTCAGCACCGGGGGTGCCTGTAGTGGGGTGGCTACAAGCAAGGCGGGAGAGGAAGCGTGGCTTCCAAGTCCCTGGTGAAGTGGCTGAAGATGTCGTGGGAGAATTGGAGAACAAGTGTGTGGCGCGACCTGTCTCGTGTTGTGTTGTGCCGTGTTGTGTCCTCTGTCCCCTGCGGCAGGGGGGTTCGTCCTCCTTTTATAGACCAAGGAGAGAACGAATCACATGCGTGTCGCGCTATTTAGCTACGTGGGGAAGCGTGGTGCGCTATGCTGTAGAGTAGGCGGCCGCCTGGACGGTCCTTGCTGCGATCCGACCATCATGGCGTATCTTGTACTCGAACAGTGGCGGCTTCGAGGGTAGGAGTGCAGCGGACGACCATGATGTCCTCAGGCGGGCTCGAGGGAGTTGCTGACGTCGGTCCGTACGGGGCACAGTGGCAGGTAAGGCGGCATCCCGTTCCCGCACGCTCCACAGCGCCGGAGCTGTGCCACAGCGCCAGGCGCAGGTTCGTACGCGCGGGGGCGGCAGCCATGCCGTCAACAGTGGCACGGATGGCGCCCCACCGGCCTAGCTCCTCCACCTAACCCTGCAAGATCACAAGAAAGCAAATCGAGGGTGTGGCCGGCCCCCCTTCGAGGGCTCGGCGCGCTAGCCGTACCGGAGTAGGCGGCGCGGCGTCACGGGGCGGCGCCGGCCCCGTCGCACGGTCCCCCACGGTGGCGGGGATGGGTTCCCTCTGGGGAGTTGGTGCGAGCGCACGCGGGCGCGAGCCCCGGGCGCATGATGGCGCCGCCCCGCCGTTGTCGGGGCATTAAATGCCCGCGTACGGGGGAGCGGGCGCGCGCGTGCGGAGCGCCCTCGACCGAGGCGGAGCCCGCTCGAGGGGTGGAGCGGACCCTCGAGCGAGGGCGGAGCCCGCCCGAGGGAGGCGCACCCCCCCTCGAACGGGGCGGAGCCCGCCCGAGGGAGGCGTGCACCCTCGAGCGAGGGCGAGCACTCGCTCGAGGGGATCTTTGAGTGGGCCGCCTTGGTGGGCCGTTAGGGCCACCGCGGCGTGGGCCATGCCCTTTGTGCTTAAGCGGGGCGTGTTTGGCTTTGGCTTGTTGCGGGTTTTAAGTGGGGATTTCCCAGTTGTTTAAGGGGACCCCTAGGGCTGTCCCCGACAGTAGCCCCCGAGCATCTGTGGGTTTGCCATTGAGGCTCCCGCAGATGCTGGAGCCTACCGATAGGACGTTCTTCCCTCCTGGTCTTGCGAACGCTTTCCGTGGGGCCGCGTCAGCGGACCCGCGGGTCTAGCCCCCGAAGCCCTGCAGGAGCGTGGGTGCTCCTGTAGGGGTTGACCGCGAGACTTGGTCAGAGGGCGTGGTACATGTTTCAACCGGCGTCGGCAATGTCTCAGCCGGCTTCGGTGACGCACGCGCTGCTGGCACTATCCCCGGCGGGTGCAATCCAGGAGGTGTAGCCGTGCGTCAAGCCCCCGAGCCTGGGCCCGTTCAAGGCGATCGGGTAGAGCTTTACGACTTGTTTTTTTAACGGGCCCTCGCCGTCCCTCAGCGGGACGGAGGGTGAGGTTTCCGCAACCCCCATCGGTCGGGTCGCGGATTGCGGATTCCTTGTTGAGCTGTTAGTGGGTGGTTCGAGTGGACGCCCATGCCCCGTTCGATAAGGGTAGGCTGCGTGGTCCAGAGACATGTCCATTGAAGCACTTGCGTGGGTTTGCTAGGTGGGGCTCGGTCCCGTTCGCTAGGGACCGAGGGCGCGGAAGCTCTCCCTCGGTGGGATCCCCCGGCTAGCTGCCCTCGCTGGCTCTCGAACACGACATGTGGGGCACCCTCGAGCCGGCGGGCTCGAGGAACGGCTCGAATGCGCGTGCCCTCGTCGTCCCTGACTCTGGTGATCTGGGGCGCCTGTTCGAACCCGTCGAGGGCCGGGGCTTCGAACCTCGATCGGTAGGGCCGTGCGGGGGTGGCGGCTAAGCGCTCCCGGCCTGGCATCTGCGAACCTTCGAGGGGCCTGGGCGAGCCGGCCCTCGAGGCGCTGATCAGTAAAGTGGTGCGGGGTGGCGGCTAAGCGCTCCCAGCCTGGCATCTGTGAATCCTCGAGGGGCCTGGGCGAGCCAGCCCTCGAGACGTTGATCAGTAATGTGGTGCGGGGTGGTGGCTAAGCGCTCCCGGCCTGGCATCTGCGAACCTTCGAGGGGCCTGGGCGAGCCAGCCCTCGAGGCGCTGATCAGTAAAGTGGTGCGGGGTGGCGGCTAAGCGTTCCCGGCCTGGCATCTGCGAATCCTCGAGGGGCCTGGGCGAGCTAGCCCTCGAGGCGCTGATCAGTAAAGTGGTGCGGGGTGGCGGCTAAGCGCTCCCGGCCTGGCATCTGCGAATCCTCGAGGGGCCTGGGCGAGCCAGCCCTCGAGACACTGATCAGTAATACAGCGTGGCATTGGTGCTTGCGGTGCCTGTTTAATCTCAAACGGGCCCTGAGGTGACCATCTCACGCTTGCCCCCTTTCGAGGGTTGAATTTTCCCGAGCCAGGAGCCCACCCCGCTCGAGGGTCCTCCTTACCTGGTAAGGAGCCGGGCCATTTAATGCCCCGCAGTCGAGGCTGCGGTTTCGCGTCGCGGGCGCGCCTTTTTAGGCGCCACGGCCGCGCGCGTAGTGGGCGGCGTGGGCAGGCGGACATGACTGCCTGCCACGGCCCTCCCGGTTCTACGCCGTGATGATGGCCCGTCTGCGGTGGCGTGGCCGCCGCGGTCGTGGTGGGGCCCGCCCATCAGCGAGAAAGAGGTTCCCTGCAGTTAATGCGCGCGGGACGTGCGCCCCAGAGAGCATGCCCACGGCTTATAAATCTGAGGGGAGGGAAAATGGCGGTTTTTACCTTAGCGTTTCGCCGCTCTCTCCCCCTGCGCTCTCGCCTTTGTTTTGTTCTCGCCACCGCGCCCCTTCGCCGTTAGAGCTCTTCTTCTTCTTCTCGTCCTCCGCTCTCGGATCCCTTGCCTCTCCTCATGGCGCCGCTTCCGCCCCTCACGATCCTCGACCCGTATGCATGGGAACGCTCGTCGGTGAACCAGCTGGCCCTCGGCGAGCTGGTGTCCGCCGGCCGGCCCGGCGGCGAACGAGGAGGGCCGGCCGGCGGAGTGGATCGTGCGCCGGCGGGGGACCACGCGCCCAACCCGCCGGACGGCTACGTGGTGAGCTTCACCCGCTTCCACGAGCGCGGCTTCGCCGCGCCGGCGAGCCGCTTCATGCGGGCGCTCTGCCACCACTACGGCGTGGAGTTGCATAACTTCGCGCCGAACGCGATTTCGCAGGCGGCCACGTTCGTGGGCGTCTGCGAGGAGTATCTAGGGATCCCAGTGAATTGGGAACTCTGGATACACCTCTTCCGCATGGAGCTGTTCACGCAGCCGACGACGGAGCAGAGGACCCGCCGCGCGGTGCGCGCCGGCGGCATGTCGCTCGCCCTGCGGACGCAGTACAAGGACGACTACATCCCTTGTACCATGACGACCAACAATGCCGGCTGGGAGCGGGGGTGGTTCTACCTTCGCAACGCCGAGCCTGGCCTCCCCCCTACACCGGTCTGGTGCTCCGGGAGAAGCCCAACTCCTGGGGCCACGGGGTGTCCATGGTCCAGCACCGGAGGCGGCTGGACTCGCTCCTGGCCGCGCTGAAGAACCTGGCAACGCGCGGGCTGACCGCAGCGACCGTCCTCGCCTTCCTCCACCATCGGCGGATCGTGCCTCTGATGGAGAGGCCGCTCTGCATCTTTGAGATGACGGAGGTGGCGGACCCCGTCGCGCTGGCGAGGTCGCAGATGCTCCCGACCCCCCTCGAACGGGGGTATGCGCTCACACGGGCACGGAGCGCCGTCAACACCCGGATGCTGCGCCACGACCGGTCCCCGTGGGACCTCGAGATGCTCCCCACCGGCCCACTGGTAAGTAGGATTCTTGGCCCTGTTTTTGATCTTGATGACGTTCCAGGTTTTTGACGCATCTCTGACGTTTCCACCCGCAGATGGTGAGCCTGAGCGCCGCAAAATCCGTTCCGCCCACTCCTGACTCCCGCGCGCTCGGTCCGGCGGCGCAGCAACGGGAGCGGGAGCGGGGGCGCGCGCGCAAGAGGGAGCGCGCAAGGCGGCACCGCGCCGCGGCGGCGGAACGAGGAGCACCGGGCCGCGCGGCGGCGGGGGGCTCTCCTCTCCGGGGACCGAGGAGTATTCGTCCTCGGAGGGAGGATAAGGAGGAAGAAATCGGGGGGGCGGGGCCCCTCGATAGGTGGGTGCTGCGCCCCCGTCGCGGAGCCGGCTCCGGCGGCAAGGGCGAGCATCGCACGGGGTGGGCGCGGCGGCGCCCGCCGCCGAGCAATCAACAACGAGGAGCGGCGCGGGCCGCGGAGGTGCCGGCGCGCGCCGCGGGCGCGCGCGGCAAGCGCGCCCGCGCGCGGGCGAGGCCCGAGCGCGCGGTTGAAATGTCAGGAGGCACGGCGACGGGCGCTCCGACCGCGCCGGCGCCATCCGCCGAGGCCTCGAGGAAGAGGAAACGCGCCTTCTCCTCTTCGAGGTAAGGGGCTTGCTCTTCTGCGGGGTTTGGTTTTTGGCGACCAGGCATTCTGATTTTTTGTTTGTGCTTATGCAGGGTGGTGCAGACCGTGCCTCCCCTCGCACCAGCCAAGGTGTTGAGGGCGGACGCGTCCGTTCCCACCCGGCGGCGCTCGTCGAGGGCGCCGCGGGCGGGGGCGAGCGCGGCGGCCGCGGCGGGCGAGAGCTCGCGGGCGCGGGCGGGGCTTCGAGGCCTCGGCCGGCGGATCAGCCCGTCGTGTCGCGGCCGGTGGTCGTCCAAGGAGAGGCGGGCGCCGGTCGTGGCGGAGGCGCACCCGCGGCGGCGGCCGCGGTGGAGGCGCGCCCGCGGTGGCGGCCACGGTGGAGGCACAACTGCGGCGCCGGTCGTGACGGAGGCGCGGTCGTGGCGCCGGCCGCGGCGGCGGAGGCGCGCGACGGCGGCGGTGGGCGGGGAGGGCGATCGGGCGCCGTGGTCGTGGGGGCGCGGCCGGAAGCGGTGGCCGCGGCACCGCGGCGGGAGCCCGCGGTGACGGGGGCGCAAGCGGAGGCGCCGGCGGAGGCGGACGCGAGGGGCGGCACCGCCGGCGGCTCCCCGGGCGGTGGTGCGCGGAGATCCCGGACGACGACTCCCCGCCACCGGGTGGGACCGGTGGGCGAGCTTCCCCGCGCTCTCCCCGAGTCCCGAGGAGGGGGCCCTCGTGACGCGGCGCGAGGGACACATGGTGGCAGGGGGCCGGGGGCACGGCGCTGAGGCCTCGTCTTCCCACGTCGGCCACTCTGCCCAGGTAGAGGGGATCGCTGGCGACCCACCCGCGTTCGCCGACGCCCGGGGGAGCGGGGAGCTGCGGGGAGAGCTCCGTAGCCACGGCGCCGCGCTCAACCGAGCGTTGAACGAGGCGCTGAGGATCCACGGCGGCCCCGCGTGGCGCGTCTTTCAGATGAGGTGTCTTTGCTTGTTTCCCTTTTTTCCTCGTTTCTGCGCGCTATCTTTGCGGCGTGATGCTTACGGGTCTTGGCTTGTTGGTGACAGGAGCTTGAGCACCGTGCCCGCGACAAGTACGGCGCCTTTGACCAGGTGACCGCCGAGCTCCACCAGCTCCGGGAGCGGTGCGACGCCTTCGACGCGCTCGCTGACGCCCTCAGGACCCCAGACGGCTGGCTGTTGTACCGGGCCATGGCCCTGCGCGATCAACTCCACGAGAGCGCAAGGCAGGACCTGGCACACCCCTCGAGCCTCGAGCGGGTATGCACAGCCCTCATCGACCGGGATGAGGCGCTGCAGCGGGCGAGGGCGGACTTGGAGAAGACGCGCACCCTGGCGGCCAACTGGGAGGCGGAGGTGGCCAGCGTACGCAGCGACAACCGGGGGCTCCGCTTGTCGCTCCAGGGGGCGCAGGATCAGCAGCACCAGGCGAAGGAGCGGGCGCGCGCGCTCGAGCGAGAAGGCCAAGGAGGCCGACGACTTGAGGGCCGCCCTCGACGCCAAGGTCACGGCGCCGCCGCCGAGGACCCGGCTCTTGCGGGGAGCGTACCGCCCGCCAAGGGGCCGAGGGGCGGCTCCGGCGGGAGCGAGCCGCTCTTGCCGACGCTCGATCGGCCCCGGGAGCGGGGAGCGCGTCGCTCGCGAGGGCGGCGCGGTGTCGCCGGAGGACCGAACACCGAGTTCTCCAAGCTCGAGGGCGGGCGATGGTGCTCGGCATCACGAGCGCGAGCCGTGAGCCGGCCCTCCGGGGAGCAAGGCGAGACCGTCGGGGGGCCTCGAGCAGGCGGTCGAGGCCGGACGCTGCGCCTTCGAGGTGGAGAGGAAGCAAGTCGAAGGTAAGCTGCTGCTCGACTCCTGTCTTGCTGGTTTTTTCCTTAGAGGGTTCGCACCCCTTTCTGATTTCTTTCTCGTCTGGCAACTCCAGGCTTGCGCACCGCGCCGGGGCACGCGGGCGAGCGGGCCGAGGCGGCCGCGGACCTCCTACAACTCCTCCGGCGGGAGAGCTGCGGGGGAGTTGCGCAATGCGGCCTCGAGACCGCGGGCCGTGGAGGAGGACGAGGCGCGGGCGGGGAGCTCGGCGCGGCCGGCCCGCCGCGCGCCCTTGGCGGCCACGTTACCAGGCGCGTGCACCGGGCGCTGCATCTCGGCGTCCAGAAGGCCCTCGGGGTGGTGCGATCCCACTACGAGGTCAACTTCGAGGCGCTGGCGGAGGGCTACGTCGTCCCCGAGGTTGTCGAGGACGAGGTGGCGATGGAGCGCGTGGTCGCGCTCGCTGCCGATGCCGCCGGGACGCTCGTCGAGGCCTTCGAGGAGTTCCTCTTCCCAGATGCTGCTGATGCCGCCGCTCCTCCCGCCTGAAGACAGTCGGGCGCTAGGCCCGTTTTTGTTCATGTATCAGTATGCTGGCCGTGCGGCCCTTGTAAATAAACATGTCACTTTGCCATGAATATTTGTCAATGTGAAATGATGCCCTTTGTTTTATCGCGCTTTTTTGTTTCTCCTTCTTCCTGAATAGATTCTAATTAGGGGAGTTCGATTTTCGCAGGTGGCCTGCTAGGTTGGAGGCAAGAGAGAAGGGTCGTATCCTCGCGGAGGCGTAGGCTATCTCTGGCTCGCGCGCTCATTCCGCTAGGCTGCCTGCGCCCTGTTCGAATCTTTGCTCGAGGCCGAAGTAGAAACAAACTTAGCGCGCATGAGTTGTTTCGTTTTTGCGCGAAAACGGGACCATTTTGGGGGGGATGCCCCCCGTAGTAGCCCCCGAGGGTAACTTGGGTTTCAGGGGAAAGCCGAGTTGCCCTTTTCATTAAACTTATGACGTTTACATAGTTGTCACCAACTGGGGTGCTGGTTTCATGATTTTACAACAAAAAACATGGAAATCCTAGCTAGGGATAGAAGCGACGTAACTGTTGGATGTTCCAAGCATTGGTGAGTTCTTCGCCGTCCTCGTTGGCCAGCTTGTACGTGCCGGGCTTAAGCACTTTTACCACGACGTAGGGTCCCTCCCACGGAGGTGATAGCTTGTGGCGTCCTCGGTTGTCCTGGCGTAGCCTTAGGACCAAATGCCCTTCGCTGAAGTCCCATCGGCGTATCTTCCGTGCTTGGTAACGCTTGAGGGACTGTTGATACCTTGCGGAATGCATCAAGGCCACGAGGCGTGCCTCGTCCAGCTGGTCCAGCGAGTCCTCGCGGGCTCGCTGGTTGGCATCCTTGTCGTAGCCTCAAACCCTGGGCGACCCGTATTCTAGGTCCGTGGGGAGGACGGCCTCCGCGCCATGGACTAGAAAAAACGTGGTGAACCCGGTGGCTCTGCTCGGGGTGGTCCTTAGGCTCCACACGACTGCTGGTAACTCTTGGAGCCATTTCCGACCAGATTTATTTAGCTGGTCGAAAATTCTGGGCTTAAGGCCTTGTAGGATCATGCCGTTGGCATGCTCTACTTGGTCGTTAGTCTGCGGGTGTGCCACAGCTGCCCAATCCACACGGATGTGGAACTTATTGCAGAACTCCAAGAATTTCCTGCCCGTGAACTGGGACCCGTTGTCGGTGATAATGGAGTTTGGCACTCCAAAGCGATGGATGATGTCGGTGAAGAATGTCACCGCTTGCTCTGCCCTGAGATTCGTAATGGGGCGCACTTCTACCCACTTGGAAAACGTGACGGGGTGGGCCTCGAAGTAGTGGCGGAGCTTGCGCTGCGCGAGGACCACCGCATACAGCAGCTTTTGGACTTGAGGGTAGCGCGTCTTGGTGTCAGACAAGATCTCGCTGACGTAGTAGACTGGCCGCTGAACCGGCAGGGCGTGCCCTTCCTCCGTGCGCTCCACCACGATTACGGCGCTGACCACCTGGGTGGTCGCGGCCACGTAGAGCCGCAGGGGGTTCGCCGTCCGCGCGCGGCGTGAGGATCGGGGTGTGGGTCAAGGATGCCTTCAGCTTGTCGAGCGCGTCCTGGGCCTCGGCGGTCCAGGAGAAGCGCTCGTGCTTCTTGAGGAGGCGATAGAGGGGCAGGCCCTTCTCGCCGAGCCGCGAGATGAAGCGGCTCAAGGCGGCAAGGCACCCCAGCACCTTTTGCACCCCTTTGAGGTCCCGAATTGGACCCATTCACTCGAGGGCCACAACCTTTTCGGGGTTGGCCTCGATGCCCCTTTGGGAGACGATGTATCCTAGGAGCATGCCTCGCGGCACCCCAAAGACACATTTTTCGGGGTTTAATTTGACCCCATTGGCTCGTAGGAAGCCAAACGCGATGCCAAGGTCGCCAACCAGGTTGTCCGCCTTTCTGGTTTTTACGACGCTGTCGTCCACGTACGCCTCGACCGTCCGCCTGACGTGATCCCCGAAAACATGCTGCATGTAGCGTTGATACGTTGCACCCGCGTTTCGGAGGCCAAACGGCATCGTGACGTAACAGAACATCCCAAACGGCGTGATGAACGAAGTCGCGAGCTGGTCGGACTCCTTCATCTTTATTTGGTGATACCCGGAGTAGGCATCAAGGAAGCAAAGCAACTCACACCCAGCCGTTGAATCAACAATTTGATCAATGCGTGGCAAAGGAAAGGGAACTTTAGGACATGCTTTATTAAGACTAGTGTAGTCTATACACATCCGCCATTTCCCGTTCTTTTTCTTTACAAGTACAGGGTTTGCCAGCCACGTTGGGTGGAACACTTCCTTGATGAACCCGGCCTCGAGAAGCTTCCGCAGCTCCGCTCCGATCGCCCGCCGCCGCTCCTCGTCGAAGCGACGGAGCCGTTGCTGCACGGCGCGGGCATGAGGCTGGATGTCAAGGGAGTGCTCGGCGACTTCCCTCGGGATGCCTGGCATATCCGAGGGGCTCCACGCGAAGATGTTGGCGTTGGCGCGGAGGAAGTTGACGAGCACCACTTCCTATTTTGGACCGAGGGTGGAGCTGACCCTCAACGCCTTGCCCTCGGGGGCAGCAGGGTCGAGGGGCACCTCCTTGGTCTGCTTCGCGGCCTCGAAGTTGCCGGTGTGCTTGGCGGTGGAGTCGAGGTCCTCGTTGACCATCTTCTCCAAGGTGGTCACCAGCGCTTCATCCAGCGCCAGTGCTTCCACATGCTCTACGCACTCGACGTCGCAGTCGAATGCGTGCTCGATGGACGAGCCCACAGTGATAACGCCGTTTGGCCCCGGCATCTTCATCTTCAAGTAGGTGTAGTTGGGGACCGCCATGAACTTGGCGTAGCAGGTCCGCCCAAGTATGGCGTGATAGGCGCCCTTGAACCCCACCACCTCGAAGGTGAGCGTTTCCTTGCGGAAATTCTTCGCAGTGCCGAACCAAACTGGCAGGTCGATCTGCCCGAGGGGCTGGACTCGCTTGCCGGGCGCGACGCCATGGAACGACGTCGTGCTGGGCTGCAGCTGGTCCAACCCGATCCCCATCAAGCGCAGCGTATGCGCGTAGAGGATGTTGAGGCTGCTACCCCCGTCCGTCAAGACTTTTGAGAACCGCGCGTTCCCAATGATCGGGTCGACCACCAGCGGGTACTGGCCCGGGTTGGGGATGCGGTTCGGATGGTCTTCCTGGCTGAAGGTGATGGCGTCCTCCGACCAGTCGAGGAAGGAGGGAGGTGCCTTCTCTGCGGCGAGGACCTCGTGCCGCTCCCGCTTGCGCTGGCGGGTTGACACATGTCGACGGTGGGTCCCCCAAAGATGAGGAACACATTCTCCACGGCGGGGAAGCCGCCGGCGTCGCCGTCTCCTCCGTCCTTCTTGGCCTCCGCGTCCTTTGCGGTGGCGCGGCCGTAGAACTTCTTGAGCATGTCGCATTGCTCAAGGGTGTGGTTCACTGGGGTCTTGTGATATGGACATGGCTTTTTCAGCATGTCATCAAACACCCCCGGACCTCGAGGGGCCGGTCGAGGGCCTCGTCAAGCCGGGTCAACAGCAAGGGCCTCGGCATCGTCTCCGTCGCGCCTCTGCTCGTGCGCCTCGCGGCGCGGCTTCTTTCCTTTCTTTCCCCGCTTATCCTTCCGGTGGGGCTCCCTGGACTTGCTGCCCTCCGCGGGCGCGTCGTCCGAGCGCTTGCCCTTCTTGCCGTCAAAGATCGCCCCCACAGCCTCCTCTCCTGAGGCAAAGCTGGTGGCGATGTCGAACAGCTCATTGGAGTCCGCAAGCGGGCTGCGTCCCAGCTCTCGCACGAGGTCCCGGCACGTGGTACCCTCGAGGAAGGCGTCCACAATCTCAAATTGCGCCACGCTTGGGAGCTCCGTGCAGCGCTTGGAGAAGCGTCGTATGAAGTCTCGGAGCGACTCGCCGGGCTTCTGGGTGCAAGAGCGCAGGTCCTAGGAATTCCCAGGGCGCACGTACGTGCCCTGGAAGTTACCCACGAACGTGCGGACCAGATCGTCCCAGTTGTGGATCTGGCTGGCGGGCAGGTGCTCAAGCCACGTCCGAGCCGAATCGCCGAGGTGTAGGGGCAAGTTGCGGATGATGACCTCGTCACTGGTGGCCCCGCCCAGCTAGCACGCCAAGCAGTAGTCGTTGAGCCACACGCGGGGATCCATCTCCCCGTTGTACTTGACGATGGTCGAGGGCTGGCGGAAGTGTTGGGGGAAGGCCGCCGTGCGAATCTCCCGGCTGAACACACGGGTCCCCGGGGGTTCCGGCATCGGAGAGCGGTCCTCGTCGCTGTCGTAGCGTCCACCCCTTCGAGGGTGGTAGCCTACCGCTGCTCGCGCATCTGCCTTGCTCGTGCGCCGGGCGTTGATGACGTTGCGGGCGTCACCGTCCAGCGCCCTGCGCGTGTCAAGGAGCCGCTCCTTGGCCGGCGCGCGTCCCGGGTTGGCGGGTCGCCCCGCAGCTTCACCTGCATGGACCGAGGGTTCACCCCCCTGTGCAGCCCCGTCTCCTTGTGCATCCCCCTGTTGGCGGATACGTGACGCTGAGCTTTCGGGCTGCTGGACGGCCGCTTGCTCGATGAGAGCCTGCACCTTGCGGTGCAGGTTCCGCGCCTCAGGGGTCGAGGGTGCCGGCATAGCCCGTAGCAGTGTCGCGGCGGCAATGAGCTTCTGACTTGCCCGCGGAGGCGCGTCCGGGTTGTCGACGTTAAAGTCGGCGTTGATGCGGTCGCGGGCTGTTTGCCCGGCTCCCGCGCGCGTTCGCCGCGCGCGGAGGCTTCCCCGGCCATCGAGACGCGGAGCGACCGCACCGTTCGATACTCCTGCGCGCTTGGCCTCAAGCTCACGAGCTTGGGCTAGGCCGCGCGTCGACGTCGGCCCCGGCGGGGTGCTTGGCCCGCGCGGCCGGGGGCGCGGGGCGATCCCTGGGGCGGGCGTGACCTCCCCGTCGCCGGCGCCTACTGCGTCGGTGGCGTTTGCTGGGTCGTTGGCGATGACAACGCAGCATTCCCGCGCGGGGTCGTAACTCCCGGTGCTGGAATCTTCGGAGTAGCCGAACCAGTAGTTCGTGGCGTCAAGAAAACGCCTGAACATGACTGGGTCCGGCACGCCGGAGAAGTCCCACTCCGCGTACCCGTGGAGGTTGGCGGGTGGCAACGTGTCAAGGGAGCCCAGAGACGACTCATCGCCCGCGGAGGCACCAGGGTCCCTAGCGACGAAGACGTGACGGCCAGGGGGAACCCGGCGCATCGTCGTGTTGACGTTGGCGTTGTAGGCCGTCGTGGCACCACGAAGACCGATGGGGAAGCGCGGCCCGGAGACCGTGCGCTGCCCCGCTGGGGCGGTGGTTGCCGTGCCGATGGGTGCGCCGCGTTGGGAGGCGGCGCGTTCGGCTTGCCGCCGTTCGGACCGCGCCCGGCGCGAACGCCGGCCGGAGCGGCGGCGGCGCCGTGGCGCCGACGGCCCGCGGCGTCCGTGCCGGTGGGCGTCGCGTCGTGGCGGTGCGTGCGGCGGGGACCGGAGCGGACCCGGCCTGGCGCCGCGCGCGCAGCTCCTCACGGTTGGTGAGGCGCATCAGGTAGCCGTTCCCCGTGGCCTGAAACTTCAGGCCCCCGAACCGGATTTCAAAACCGGCGGGGAGGGGGTCCGAGCTGCCCATGCAGTAACGCGTACCGCTATACTCAGTGCGGATCACCATGGAGGGAGTTGATGATGGATTGACCTTAGGCGCTCGATTGCCCCACGGTGGGCGCCAACTGTCGGTGTGGAATGTAGTCCCGACACTAACCAGTAATAAGCGCCAAGGTCTATCCCTCAATGGTCGATGCTAAGCAATAAAAGACACAGAGTTTATCCTGGTTCCGGCCGAGAGGTCGTACGTCCAGCAGTGGTGTGCTCGAGACACTATATTGCTCAGCACCGGGGGTGCCTGTAGTGGGGCGGCTACAAGCAAGGCGGGAGAGGAAGCGTGGGTTCCAAGTCCCTGGTGAAGTGGCTGAAGATGTCGTGGGAGAATTGGAGAACAAGTGTGTGGCGCGACCTGTCTCGTGTTGTGTTGTGACGTGTCGTGTCCTCTGTCCCCTGCGGCAGGGGGGTTCGTCCTCCTTTTATAGACCAAGGAGAGAGCGAATCACATGCGTGCCGCGCTATTTAGCTACGTGGGGAAGCGTGGTGCGCTATGTTGTAGAGTAGGTGGCCGCCTGGACGGTCCTTGCTGCGATCCGGCCATCATGGCGTATCTTGTACTTGAACAGTGGCGGCTTCGAGGGTAGGAGTGCAGCGGACGACCATGATGTCTTCAGGCGGGCTCGAGGGAGTTGCTGACATCGGTCCGTACGGGGCACAGTGGCAGGTAAGGCGGCGTCCCGTTCCCGCACGCTCCACGGCGCGGAGGCCGTGCCACGCGCGCCCGGCGCGGGTTCGTACGCGTGGGGGCGGCAGCCATGCCGTCAACAGTGGCAGGGATGGCGTCCCACCGGCCTAGCGCCTCCACCTAACACTACAAGATCACAAGAAAGCAAATCGAGGGTGTGGCGGCCCCCCTTCGAGGGCTCGGCGCGCTAGCCGTACCGGAGTAGGCGGCGCAGCGTCACGGGACTGGCGCCGGCCCCGTCGCACAGTCCCCCACAGTGGCGGGGATGGGTTCCCTCTTGGGGAGTTGGTGCGACGGCACCGGGCGCGAGCCCCGGGCACATGATGGCGCCGCCCCGCCGTTGTCGGGGCATTAAATGCCCGCGTACGGGAGCGGGCGCGCGCGCGTGCGGAGCGCCCTCGAGCGAGGCGGAGCCCGCTCGAGGGGTGGAGCGGACCCTCGAGCGAGGTGGAGCCCGCCCGAGGGAGGCGCACCCCCTCGAACGGGGCGGAGCCCGCCCGAGGGAGGCGTGCACCCTCGAGCGAGGCGGAGCCTGCTCGAGGGGATCTTCGAGTGGGCCGCCTTGGTGGGCCGTTAGGGCCACCGCGGCGTGGGCCATGCCCTTTGTGCTTAAGCGGGGCGTGTTTGGCTTTGGCTTGTTGCGGGTCTTAAGTGGGGATTTCCCGGTTGTTTAAGGGGACCCCTAGGGCTGTCCCCGACAAGCCTAGCTCATGCTCATATGGTCATACCAACAAAGAAAAGGGCTCCTATTCCACCTCAGAGGCCAAATCCCACTCCACCTCAGAGATCGGCTCAGCAGCCCATATTCGGGATGCCTGTGCAAACTGCTCCACTACAGCAACCAACGCTCGGGATGCCCATACAGACAGCCCCGATTCAACAGTCAACGACAATGTAGGTTGTCTTAACCCCAGCTAATACGGTGGCTCATTCAAGATCATCATCTCAGCAGCCGATCAACCAAGGAGCAGCAAGGCAGCCAGTGGTTCCACAAGTGGATTCAACACAATTGCTGCAAACACTACTAAATCAATTGGCTATTTCAAGACAGTTGAATACACAGCAACCAACCCCATCGATTAGTCAGCCGATTGAACAGGCTCCTATTACAGGTCATTCAAACACTCAAGGTTCTACTGAGGCAAGGCCATCAACAGCTCTAGATCCAAAGACAAGAATCTTAGAAGAACGACCTCTAGAAACTCCAGCTGAGATACAAGCAATTGAGCAAATGTCTGCAGAATTGAAATCTCATTTGAAGCAGGAGTTGATCGACCACTTCTCAGAGATGCTACTAAAGCAATATGGGATAAAGCCCAAGCAGCAGTCCTGCATGTACAGGACATTGTATCCCTCTGGCTATGATCAGATACCATTCCCTCCAAGATTCAAGGTGCTAGATTTAACCAAGTTCTCTGGACAAGATGAAACATCCACTATGGAGCACATCACTCGGTTTATCATCCAATGTGGAGAAGTAGGGAATGTTGATGCACTCAGGATACGTGTGTTCTCTTCATCACTATTAGGGCCAGCATTCTCATGGTTCACCTCATTGCCAACAAACTCCATATAAAGTGGTCCGATTTGGAGCAGCAGTACCACAATTACTTCTTCTCTGGCATCAACGAGATGAAGATCACTGATTTGACCAGGCTCAAGCAAAGGAACGATGAAACAGTAGCTGGATTCGTTCAAAGATTCAGAGAGGTCAGGAACAAGTGCTATAGTCTAAACTTGGGAGACAAGCAATTGGCTGAACTAGCTTTCCAGGATCTCTTGCCAACCTTGAGAGAGAAATATGCTTCACATCATTTTGAAAGCCTCAGCCAGTTGGTTAGTCGGATGAGTTAGGAAATTGCAAAGTCCTATGAGCCTAGAAGGAACTTTCAGGAGAAGGTGTCGTATGTGGACTACTCTGACTCAGAAGATGAAGATAATATGATAGGGCTCGCAGAGTGGGTCAAAGGCAAGAAGATAGTATCCCTTTGGCAAGAAACAGTCAGAGAAATTCGGCTTTGATATCACTAAGGCCGATAAGATATCACCAGAGGAGCTGAAGAGGATGAAGTATTGCAAGTGGCACAATGCAACATCGCACGACACCAATGATTGCAAGATCTTCAGACAACAGATTCAATCAGCTATTGAGCAAGGGAGGCTTTGATTTGAAACTCCTACCAAAGCTAAAAAGCTGATGACGATTGATCAGCACCCTTTCCCAACTAACACAGTTGAGGTGTCTAGCAAAGATACGTCACGAGTTAAGTTGCTGACATCTGATTCGGCTCAAAATTAAGGAGTCGTTGATCCCAAAGTACAAGTAACCGCTGCCAGTGGCAAAGGAAAAGGGTTACTACTTGAAGAGGGAGACTCAAAGCCACGCCAACCTATCACATCCCAGATGCTGATCAATAAGTTCCAGCGCTGACAAGAGAAGGCAAAGGAAAAGAAGAGTGGGCACGACACAATAAAGGACATTGGAGATGTCCGTTCTGTAAGTACTGTTGGGAAGAAGGGATCAAGCTGCCGACGACAGAAAACTGTCCAGAGTGCAACGAAGCTTACAATAATAGCAACTCATCCAAAAGGGTTTGATTTGGTGACAGAAGACCTGCAGCCAAGGATCACCGTGGATTCGACAATCAACGGGTCTCAGTTCACGATCGGCTGGGGGGCAAAGCCAGCATCCACGATCGGCTGGGGGGCAAGGTCAGTGTTCATGATCAGCTAGGAGGCCAAGTCAATGAGAAGTCAAATAATCGGCTGGAAGAGATGGCCGATTCTCTGGTCCTTGATGAAGATATCATGTGTCGAGCTCCTGAACGTCGATGGAAATTGCAACTGGATGATGAAGGCTCAAGCCAAACACGTAAGAAGCCCAATTCATAGTGGTGTCCAGATGGTTTGACCAAGTCCCAAAAGAGAAGAGTCCAGCGCCTACGCCAGCTAGAACAACATGAACAAGTAGAGAGACATGTGCTAGACAAGAAGAAGGTTCGGTCCAAAGTTTGGCACCCAAAGCCTAAGGCCGATGATAAGGAAGATGACAAACCCCAAGCTGATATAAACATGGTTGTCTTCCTACCAAAAGATTTCATGGCTCCTATTGATTCAGATGTGTCCGATGAAGAACTTGGCATGGCTCAGTTGACACTGGAAACTAAACAAGCTATCTTTGAGAAACTAGAAGATGGGAAGAGACAACACTTGAAGGCTTTGTTTGTCAAAGGAATTGTCAATGGGAAGCCAGTCACCAGGATGCTAGTAGATGGAGGAGGAGCAGTCAACCTGATGCCATACACCATGCTACGCAAGATTGGGAAACCTGATGAGGATTTAACCCAAACTGACATGATGTTTGTGGAATTTGAAGGCAACGTCTCTCCGGCTCAAGGAGCAATCTGCGTGGAGCTCACCATCGGTAGTAAGACCCTTCCAACCGCTTTCTTTATCATTAAAGGGAGGGGATCTTATAATCTACTGTTGGGTTGGGATTGGATACATGCCAATTGTTGCATACCATCTACAATGCATCATCCAATGGATCGGAGATTCAGTGGAGGTGGTGCAAGGAGAAACCTCCTTGACAGTAGCAGCTACAGAAGCACAAGGATGGACCTATGATCGAGTAGGCTGCATATCTGGAAAAACATGGGATACCAAGTATCTCAAAGTGTCTGATTTTGGACTAAATCCAGTTCAAGCAGTCGGCTCTGATGATAAGATTTAATGGATCAATTCATTGAAGATGAAGGGAAGCTTGGGCATGGGTTTACGTCGGCTGATAACTAGAAAAGATAGATCTTGGAGATGGAAGCAAACCAAGGCTGACATACATCAGTGTCAAACTAGAAGAAGAGTACAAGAAAGAATTGATAACATTACTAAAGGAATTCAAGGATTGCTTTGCTTGGGAATATTATGAGATGCCTGGTTTAGACCGATCCATTGTTGAGCATCGATTACCCATCAAACCTGGATATCGACCATTTCAGCAGCACCCAAGGCAATGTAATCCGAAAATTTATCATGATATAAAAGCCGAGATAACAAAGTTACCGAAGCTGGCTTTATTCAACAATGTCGATATGTCAAATGGATCTCTAATATAGTTCCTATCTACAAGAAAAACGGCAAACTATGCGTGTGCATTGAATTTAGGAACTTGAACAAAGCAACATTGATGGATGGATATCTGATGCTAGTAGCCGATGCGTTGGTAAATGTTGCTGCAGGGCACAAAGTCATCAACTTCATGGATGGTAATGCTGGATACAATCAAATATTCATGGCCGTAGAAGATATTGCAAAAACTGCTTTCAAGTGCCCTGGCCACATTGGATTGTATGAGTGGATCGTCATGACCTTTGGATTGAAGAATGTTGGTGCTACATATCAAAGAGCCATGAATAACATATTCCATGAACACATTGGCAAAATAGTAGAAATCTACATTGATGATGTAGTTGTCAAGTCAAAGAGCTACGAGGAACACTTGGTAGACCTACGAAGAATGCTAGAATGCACAAGGAAGCATGGTTTAAAAATGAACCCCAACAAGTGTGCTTTTGGTGTTTCAGCTGGCCAATTCTTGGGTTTCTTAATACACGAGAGAGGAATCGGAGTGGGCCAGAAATCAATCAACGCAATTGATAATATAAAAGTGCCATCAAACAAGAAAGAGCTCCAGTCATTAATTGGCAAGATAAATTTCATCAGAAGGTTTATATCTAACATGTTGGAAAGGATTCAGCCATTTACACCTCTACTGAAGTTCAAGGCCGATCAGAAATTCGTATGGGGAGAAGAACAACAAATGGCTTTAGAAAATGTCAAACATTACCTAAAATCTCCTCCTGTTTTAATGCCTCCTCAAGACAAGAAGTTGTCCAAGTTATACTTATCAGCTAATGAGCAGGCTATTGGATCGGCCCTCGTACAAGAGTTTGAAGGAAAAGAGCGAGTTGTGTATTTCATGAGCAGAAGACTCTTGGATGCAGAAATAAGATATTCGGCGGTGGAAAGACTATGCTTGTGCTTATATTTCTCATGCACAAAGTTGAGACGTTATCTATTAATTGTTGAATGCACCGTGATGTGCAAAGATGATGTGGTTAAATATATGCTATCATTACCAATCTTGAAGGGTAGTATTGGGAAATGGATCTTAGCTTTATCAGAATTTGACTTGACCTATCAATTGGCCAAAGCAATTAAAGGACTAGTAATGGCCGATTTGGTAACTCAGCATTATGGACCTGAAGTTGCAGTCATAGAACCTATTCCATGGACTATGTTCTTTGATGGATCATCATGTGGCATGGGATCAGAATCGTCCTTATCTCACCTCAAGGAGCAAGTTATGAGTTTTCCATCCCGATTGAGAAGGCTTCAACAAACAATCAGGCTGAGTACCAAGCGGTACTAAAGGGATAAAGTTACTATGAGAAGTCAATGCTGAGGTTATTGAGATATTTGGAGATTCTCAACTAGTGATAAATCAATTGGCAGGAGAGTATGAATGCAAAGATGATATATTAAGGGTTTATCATGAAGAATGCTTGCAGTTACTTCGAGAGTTCAAGATAGTAAAACTTGCACATATCCCTAAGTGTCATAATAGTGAAGCTAATCAGTTGGCCCAAGGGGCATTAGGATATCATCCAATTCTGACTGTGGAATTATCAGCAAAAGATTGGAGGAAAGAAATAATAAATTATCTGAAAGATCCATCTAAGAAGGTTGACAAGCAACTGAGATACAAGGCCATTAAGTATGTTCTGGTGGAAGACGAGTTGTATTATCGTACCATTGATGGAGTTCTACTCGACTGTCTCGGTGAAGAAGAAGCTAAAATTTTAATGGGAGATATTCACGAGGGAGTCTGTGGAGCTCATCAATCACATCCAAGATGAAGTGGATGATCAGGAACAATAATTATTACTGGCCAACAATATTGGAAGATTGCTTCAAGTGTTACAAAGGATGCCAAGAGTGTCAGAAGTTTGGAAGCATTCGAAGAGTTCCGGCCATTCAGAGGTTGGGCAATTGATTTAATCGGACAGATATATCCACCATCAAGTAAAAGTCATAAATTTGTGCTGGTGGCTATAGATTATTTCCAAAATGGGTTGAAGCCATCCCAATCAAGACTGTAACAACAGGCAATATGATTGATTTTGTCAATGAACATATTGTCTATTAGTTTGGCACACCTCAAACTATTACAACCGATCAAGGAAGTCAATTCACCTTAGGGGAGTTCGAAGAACATGCAAATTCTTTGGGGATCAAACTGTTAAACTCATCTCCCTATTATGCTTAAGTGAATGGACAGGTAGAGGCAGCAAACAAGGGCATCAGCAAGTTGATCAAACGCAAGATTGATGAAAGTCCTAAGCGATGGCATATGGTCCTTAAAGAAGCACTATGGGCATACAGTATGGCATGCCACGGAGTGACCAAGGTGTCACCATATCAATTAGTATATGGTCATGATGTTGTACTACCTTGGGAATTGAGAGCCGGATCCAGGAGAACTTCATTACAAGATCAGCTAACGGCCGATGATTATTCAGCTATGATGAAGGAGGAATTATAAGATCTTGCTGGTACTCGGCTGAGAGCTTTGGAGAGTATTGAAAAGAACAAAAGAAGGATAGCCAGGTGGTATGATAAGAAAGTTAAAGAATTTGCTAAGGAGATATGGTATAGAAGCTCATATTACCGATCGGCTTCAGGGATCCTAAATATGGGAAGTGGTCACCCAATTGGGAAAGACCATATCAAATCAGTCAATGCGTGCCAAGCAATGCATATATATTGGAGACATTGGAAGGAGAAAAGTTTTCCAGAGCATTGAATGGAAAATATTTAAAGAAATACTATCCAAGCATATGGGTAGACGCTTAGTCCAATCTGAGGACCATGTGTGGTTCGAGGACCGGTGGATGGTCGCTTCCTGGTGCGATGAGTGATTGACAACGTTGTGTGGACTGATTCTTGGCTAAGTATTGCAGGTGCAGGTTGCGGCTTGACTGGTGTTGGTGCAGGTGAAGAACAAGCGCGAAAGGTCGTCGCCGGTGAGGCCTCCAGGTGTGGAGAAGACAAGTAGGCTTCGTTCGAGGGACCCGGTGGCCAGCAGAGTCAAGTGCGAACTGCATGGTGGCATGAACAGCAAGATGAAGTCATGGACGGTTTCTTGGTTGAGCCTCAAACCCAAGGTCGAGCCAGGACTACGTGGGAGCCGAGTCATGAGTGGCGATTGGCGGAGGCTACACCGAGTTCGCAGGGTTTCCGGTGGTTCACCAGAAAACTACTGGGTTCCTTGGTTGATCCACAAAGCCAAGACCGAAGAACCGAAGACGGAGATGCAGCAGCTCCAGACTGGTCTGACCGGTGGGTCTGACCGGTGGGTCTGACCGATGTGCGATGACACAGTCCAGAGACTTCGAAGCGGAGGACACGCGTCAGGATCACAAGGCTTGCGTCGAGGCTAAGCAAGTTTGTTGTCACTGGGCATCCGTCCGATGGAGTGATGACAAAGATTTCCGAATTCAGCCTCGAGGGGCATGTATCCCTAATTAGCTAGTAAGGGTATTTTAGACTTTTAGTTGCCTCCATGTAACCCAAGAGGTGAGAGGATGGCATCCATCTCTTGGAACCCTAGCTCGTTTTGTTTTCCTATTTTCCTTAGGATTTCTATAGGACTAGCTTGAGAGCTTCATGGTTAGATCTTGTGAGAGGGATGGATGATCAGGCGGCAAGCTAGATCTTGTATGAACCTCTTTGTGATGTATAGATGATTCGGTGTGGTTCCTCAACTCTTGGATGTGTTGTTCCCGTTCGTTCTTTTCGGTGATTTTTGGATCCCTTTCTTGGTGATTTTCTTGGAGCGATTTCGAGACTTTTCTCTTAGGGATTTGATGGGGGATGTATGCATGAACCCTTCATGGTTCTTTTTCCTTTGATTCCCCACCCAAATCCGTGAGCAAAGGGGCTCGATTTTGGCGTTTTCGGTGTTCTTGGGTTAGAGGAGTTCTTGGCGGGATTTCTTTGATTCCTCTTGATTTAGCAAGTTTTGGTGGACAAAAACTTGGCTATGGACTACCCATGAGGTATTCCTAGTATCAACAAAGCCTTGCACAAATCCGTGGAGCGATTCAGGAGATAGGGAGTTGGATTTGAGAGAGTTGACCCGCGGGTGCTGTTCATCCCGAGAGCCCAGGCCACACCGGTCTGACCGGTGCTGAAAGGATCTTGATGTCGCCTAGAGGGGGCTGAATAGGCAAGTCCTGAAAATCACCACTTAAAACAATTTTATTAGTGAAACCCGGGTACTCCGGAATTTTCCCGGGAGTTTCTGGAAAATCCGGAATCTTTGGACTGGCGCTTGCGCAGTGGAATATGCACACTGCCCAAAACCGGTGCACCGGTTTTGCAAATCCGGTGCCACCGGGTTTGCCTGGCAGTGACTCCCCTCTAACCTCCTTCTTGATTGCTCGCTTGAAATCAACTAAAGCTGAGTGAGTAGATGAGAGTGAAGTTCTATGAAGAATATTCAATGCCTGCACTTCACAAACACAAACACCAGAGTAGATCGACAAATATGACAAAAAGCAAGCTAGGAATAAGAAGTAAGGTAATTGTGAGGTAAATCAACAAGAGACACAATGATTTGTTTTACCGAAGTTCGGATTCACCACCGTGTGAATCCTAGTCTCCGTTGGGTGCTTCTCCTACCGAAGCCGGGTTGCATTCAGCCCTTTTCCCGATCCACTAGATGCTTCTTCCCTTGCGGAGGCGAAGCAAGACCTTCACAAACTTTCCCACAGCTCACCACACCTTGGGAGCTTATGGGCGACGCCTAGCCGTCTAGGAGGCAACCCTCCAAGAGTAACAAACGCCACAAAGATCTCTTGCTATGAACTCGAGTGCTCAAGGATGGATTAGCACAACTTTCACTCAATCTTTCAATCCCTCACCCCAAATCTCTTCTCTTCTCAAATCTCTTGCTATACTAGAGATGGGAGGGCTTAAAAGGGCTGTGGATATGTGTTTTTCATGTGGGGAACCAGCAGCCCCAAAAGGGAGAGGGTGAGGGTATTTATACCCATCACCCAAAAACTAGCCGTTGAGTGTTAAGTCCCGGAAACTCCGGAAAAATCCCCGGATACTCCAGAATCCCCAAAACTAGCCGTTAGATTCAAAAGTTCCAGATATTCCGGACATTTTTCTGGAATCTCTGGAAAGTCCGGAATCTCCGGAAAATTCCCGGAATATCCGAAGCTTCACTGGACAGCACAAGTCACCTCGGAGAAAAAGCCATAACTTTTTACTCTGGACTCCGAATTCGATGATCTTGGACTCTATGGAAAGCTTATTCAGAGGAGCATCCATTCCAATTGAAAATAAGCTCCAAAACCATCAGGTGCATGTGTTGTGAAAAGTGTTTCTCTCATGATAGCTCTCGGGAGGTTAGGTTTGAGCACCGAGACATAAGCAAAGCTATCCACGTTGCATCCCTCTTGATAGTACGACGTACCTATACTCAAGATCAAATATAAATGCAATAATAGAACTCTCGAGCTTCTTCTTCAAGAATAGCCATACTTGATCAATATATCCTTATGAGAGATCCATCCATCAATGTCTCATTGGTTTGAGAACTTCTACCTTGAGCTAGTGACTTTGATCTCTATATAAGAATGAAACTCAATTCTCGATTAAGTTACCCTTCACATGACTCAATGAATATGTAATGCTTCTTCATTGCTTCACTCGGTTAGGCTAGACTTGATACCTCGAAACTTTCCAAGCTATAGCCACTTCACCCTAGCCAAGCACATGGTCCAAGTCACTACTTGGCCAACCTTAGCTTAGTACCTCGTTGCTAATCCCTTGCTTGATTTCTTCATCCATTCGTTGCCAATTTGAGTGAAACTTTGATTCATCATCAAAAGTGGAATTCTATTGAGATCATGCCTTCTTTTAAATTTGAATATCCCTTTTTATTATAACAAGCTTCTTCCTTCAATAAGAGACCATCCATTGTTCCAATATCAATGTGCCTCTTTCTTAACCTTCATTAGTTTGTCATATACCATCTATATGCTCAACTTATCTTGTATGCGCATAGCTTGTTTTCACCATGTAGATAACCAATGTCATATATTATGCCCTGTCATCTATATGTTACAATCTGCTCACATGCTTAACAAGGACATTAGATCTTTAATCTAGTTGTCAATCAATACACCAAAACCCACTAAGGGCCTAGATGTCTTTCAATCTCCCCCTTTTTGGTGATTGATGACAACCTCGATTAAAGCTTACAAAAGATATTCAATAAAGCTTAAAAACTCAGATTTAGGTTGAGCTCCCCCTTAATATGTGCTATGAGTGGAATTCATGAAAATTGGCTTTAAATGCCTATTTTGCACATTTTCAAGAAAAAATGGAGCTCCACCTAAATCTCAGCAACAGTGGGGTGCAAAACAAGTGTGTTGACATTTAAACTGTGATGCATGCAATAAATAAGCTCTCCAACACATAGAGCAAGAAAAGGTAGTGTTGTCTGGCCAAACTCGGTGCCACCGAGTTGCCAAACTCGGTGCCGCCGGTTTTTCCCAGGCAGCCCTGTCAAAAAGCAATACATCACTCGTATAAAACCACACTAACATGCAATTGAGTCTTAATAAGCATTAAAAGGTTCACCACACATTTTAGCACACATAACAAAGGTTCTCAAGTTCAACTGAAGCTAAAGAGATTTTATTACATGGGCCTGTTGCATACAACAGCCAAAACCGGTGCCACCGGTTCTGGAAACTCGGTGCCACCGAGTTTGCCTAACAAAAGGGATACTGAGAAATGACTGAGACACACCAAAACCGGTGCCACCGAGATCTGGAAACCAGTTCCACCGGATTTGAGCAGACAGAGCAGATGCAGAGCAGATCAACAAGCTTTCAATCGACACTTCTCTCCCCCTTTGTCATTAATCACCAATAAAGGTCTTGGGGGTCCTGGACAGCTGCTCATGGTTCTTCTTCTTCATCATCTTGAGATGGTTGCACAAACTGACTCGGAGGCATAAAGGGTGGTGGTGGCGGGAATGGAGGATAGTGAGACGGCATTCCCTCATATGGATTGTCTGAGCCAAAAAGTGTACCATAGTAGTATCCACCTGCAGCACCTGAACTTCCTTGTGCATTAGGATCCACGGGAGGCATGCTAGAGGATTTGCCTTGGCCATGTGTGCCCATGAAGGGAGCCTCTGAATAAGACGATCGAGCACTATACACACCTCCAAAGGTAGGATTGTAGTATGAATTTCCATAGGCTCTATCCCAATAGTCCTTGTTGGTTGCCGGATCAACTTGTTGTGATCTTTCCCAAATGCTCTCAAAGGTCTTCGAGTCACTCTCTTCCTCATCGGATGGTGCATGTGGTATGGGAGGCCTATTTGTGGGAGAGGGGTTTTCATACATGAGCCTTATCATCCTTGAATCCCTTTTTCTAAGTTGTCTCTCCTTGTGAACTGCATCACTTGCTTTCATGCAAGACCCACACCAAAAGTTGAACAATTTTCTAAGTGGGGAAGGGGGCTTTTGCACTTGTTGCTGCCCACGTCCACGCCCTCGACCATGTGAAGGCCTTGCTGCCCTAGAAGGTGCAGCAGCTGCAAGTGGGCTGTTCGGGGGCTTCTTGGCCTCCAAAATTTCCCTGTGCCCTTTCCAAATCAGCTAGAGATGGTCCCACAACATCATTCTTCAAGTGGAATGGCTTATGCTCATGATCATAGACAAATGTGTAGTTTGTGATGGTCTCAATAACATGCATGAGATATGGAGCATATCCACAACTCTTTTGTGGCGAGCCGGAGATGGAATGAATTTCCTCCCAAATGTAGTCCACAACACTAAATTCCGGCTCACTAGGACACATGTGCTTCAACAAATCTCTTCCATAGTTTGAGACGTTTGATTGGTCCCCTTCCGTAGAAGCAAGTGTCTTTCTAAACATGCGGTGTAAGTATGCATAGAATGGTAGCATGCCATTGACTCGTCCAAAGTTCCATTCTTGTCCCGGGATATACATGAACTTCATAGCTACCTTGTCCATGTCGTGATCTCTATGGATCTTCATCCTTCCAAGATCTTCTTCATCAAAACCAAGTAGATAGGCAAACTCAGTGATAGTTATGCCAAACCATTTTCCCTCGGTCATCCAATGCACAATTTTGTCATTCTTCCAAGTGGTGAAGTAACATGTGGCATAGAATTGTGCAATCACTTCATTGTTCCATGACTTGGCAAAGCCCATGATGTCATAAACATTCTTCCTCTTGCACTCCCGAATAATTTCAGCAATCTTCGGATCCTCCATGACTGACAAGAATCCCCAATCAATGTATTCTGAGCGAGCAATGGGGAAGTCTTTCTTGATGATGGCACTTGCATAATAGTCTTGATGAAATTTGGTGCCAAATCGATAATCCAAATTCGTTCCACCAACGGTCAAAGGATTCTTTTCCCTTTCCTTTCTTGCCCTCTCTGTCATGCCCCTTCCCTTATAGTCGACTATGTTGCGGTGCTCAGGGTCAACAGGTGGCCTCATTCTCACATTGAAGTGAGTCACAACACCACTCTTAACGGGCTGCGGTCCAAGAACTGAGATGCCCTCATACTCACCATCACTGTCATCCTCTCCGGTGCCCTTACTATGCTCATGGCTAGCTGTGCGGATGTTCTTGCCCTTTCTCTTACGCTGAGCTGCTGCTGTGGGTGACTCAGGAGGGGATGGTTCCTGCCTGTATGGGCTCTCCTCATCATCATCACTAGAGGTTGACTCAGGCTCGGAGTCCTCAATGCGCATAGCACCTCTAGGGAGATTAATTCTTCCTGCTGCCCTTTTTGACCTTCTAGGTGGCTCTGGAACATCTTCTGTAATTTCATGAGCGCCGCTTGTTCCTTCTCTTCTTCTGAACTCAAAACTTGCATTCTTCATTCTAGGTTGCCTTCTCCCATAAACCATGTCAAACCTTGGATCTGTGACAAAAAGAGATACATATGTGCCTTAGGAACAATTCTCTGCCACAAATATATGCAATTGAATTTTATGGAGCCCCTTTTGCAACTGAACCAGAGAGCCTGAACTGAAACCGGTGCCACCGAGTTGGGAAACTCGATGCCACCAGGGTCAGTATGAACCCTAGAATCTGCCCCTGATAATGCAGCCATGGAACACTTAAGCCATTGATTTTAATCTGTTCTAGGACCATATAGAAGCCATTCTACCAAAGGAATCCAAGAGATAGTCCTTAGAAAAGTAGATCGGGCAAAACCAAGACATGGGGTACCTCCCGACATGGTGAAAGTGCTGCTACAGCCAAGAAATGGAGGGGAATCCGGTCCAACCGAGTTGGAGGGCCGAGATCTTGTCCCATGCCTTGAAATCCTTGGTGGAATCCTCAAATCGCCAAGAAATCGCCATCTCCTCCTCTCCTTTTACTATTCTGAGTCGTGGGGGGTAAATGGGGATGAATGGTGACTGTGTAGGGTGAGTCACGGGTCTTATCCTTTTACTGCCGACAGAAACCGGTGCCACCGGGTTTCACTTGACCCGTGGACTTTTTGTCCATAAATTCACCTCTGCTCTTCCTTTTCCATTTATCTTTATTTCTATGCCTTTAATATTCATTTTTGCACAACCCTTAGTCTCAGATATGGATTTTGAGAGATTTTGATGAAATGAGAGAAATCCAAAGTTTGCAATCCCTTGAGATAAGAATGAGTAGCTTCCTTTGAACTTGAGAGAATCTTGTCATTTATGGTTAGCCAACATTCAAACATGAGCAAAAATAACCATAGACAACAAGACATAATCTAAAAGATCAAGACTCGAATATTTTTGCAAAAAGCACACCACCTACACATGCTAGTGAATTTTTTGAAAAACTATCCTAAGTCACAAAGAGTATGCAAAGATTACTAGCAAGATAGGTCTTAGCATATTAGCTCATGCCTCTACTAAAATTTTCAGCCACGGTTAGAAAAAAAATTCCAACAACAATTTGTGAGGCATCAACTAAATATCTAAAAGCTCATAACTACCACCAAGCAACAAATCAAGGTGATGCTAGCTTCTTTTGCACACCAAAACTCACTCTAGCAAGAATGGGGCCTAGATGCCCAAATTAATGACTTGAATTTAGGATTCATACCTTTGCCTTCATTCTAGATTTTCTCACTTAGAGAAACTCACATAAGTTAACTTGCACTTTTTAGTCTTTCAATAACTTCCTCTTGTCACTTTTGATGAAAAATACCCATTGTGTGCTAAGATGACAAGAGAAAACAAATATTAAAAGCACAAGCTCTAGTCTCACATTAGATGACTCTTTGAGAGTGGAATGGAAGTAAGTCACGCAACATGAAACCTCATAGCATGGGCTAAACTCCTCAAAGATATAGTGCACACATGGATATGTGGATGGAAGGGGCATGTGCACTACCTTGGTCAAATATGTCCAAGTTAAGGAATTTAAACCATGCTATGGTGAGTAGCCAAAGATAAATGTAATCCAATCCAAAAATAAGGAGAAAGAGATACAATTACAGATATGGATTGGTGACCTTCTTGTCAAGTGGCTTGCTCACAATCAACACCCTTGCCGTAAGAATCATTCAAGTGAAGAGTATAGATAAAACATTGAGACACCTCACACTTGAACTACACACATGAATCCTTGCAAGTGTTGTTAGTACCAAGAGACACAAAACATGAAGTGAGCTCCCCCTAAATAAGTGCATCAAGTATTTGAATCTTGAGAAGTGCACTTTTGACTCAATTAAAGTACTAGGGTAGCAAGCTCCACATTTTGGTCAAAGTTCATGAGCAAATAAGAATATGTGGAATGAGATCAAGAGTAGCTCACAAACTATATTTTCTTAGTCTCCTTTTATTTTGAATCAAGAATATTGTGCCTTGAGGTATTTGCAAACATTTCCTCTCCAACCCTTGCTGATCCTGAGAAACTCGGTGCCACCGAGTTTATAAATCCGGTGCCACCGGATTTTCTCTGAGTTCTCCAAATTTGATTTTCTCAAGAGTTGACCATCCTTTTCTTGATTCTTTCTTGCTCTTTTAGCTCACATAAGTTCTCCTACATGCACAAGTCACTCAATGCTTCTAGATGAAGCGGTTAATAGCATCGAATGGTATTTGACACAATTTTGCCAAAGAGAACATATCTAAGTTGTCCACCTCATATGATCAACTAGCACATGAGTATGTTTTGCATATGAGAGTGAACAACAGCAGTGAAAGGTACTTATCATGGGAGAAGCATTTGAATGAGATTTCTTTGATTTATGTCACTTGGTCCTTTTCTATTGATGAGTCACAAAATTTCTGTTGAGATATAGATGAATGAAAAATTAATATCTTCTCAAGTGAACCAAGCTTCCAATGCTGCTCGAAGTACCTGCAAAGTCCTTTTAGGCATGTTTTGGTACCCAACGTCCATTGGGTCCGACTAGGTTAGTGATCAAGGACTTAGGTACCCAAATGGCCTTTGTGCCCTTTCTTTGTGAAATAACCACGTTGGGGGCATTGGAGTCATTTGAGTTACCCCTAAGCTTCTCATTACTATAATGAACATGGTTGAGTTAGGGTTCTTACTATTGGGACAATCTTTACCAAGATGTCCCTTTTGACGACAAGTGTAGCAAATTTTGTGCTTGATGTTGCCATTGCCCTTTACACTTGTCACTGGGCCATTCTTCATTCTAAATTTTTCTTGAGCCTTCAGAAATCCTTTGTTGAGCTTCATTTGTGGTTCCTCAGTGGAAACCGGTGCCACCGGTTTTGCAGACCCAGTGCCACCGGGTTTCCCTGAGGGAACCTTTGCCCGGTTGGTACAAGCTTCAATCTTGTGCCCTTTCTCATGACAACCAAAGCATCTTCTTTGAGAAAGACTTCTTTGCCTCTTTGATTGGTTTGAGTTGTCTTCTTGCTTGAATGAGCACATGGATGCATAATGTCCCATGTGTGAGCACTTGTAGCACTTGATATGATCTATCTTCATCTTGTCCTCAATCTTGTGATCATTGATCTTGTGGCTTTGTTGAGAGATTGATCTAGTAACGATTGTCCTCTTCTCAAGCTTCTTCACCATGGGCTCATGGTTATCTTGAGAAGGTTGCACCTTTTCTTTTCCCTTCAACTTAGCCACCTCTTTCTTGAGCTTTTCGACTTCTTGCATAAGATCATCATTTTATTGAGCAATGAAGTCATCACAAGATTGTGCAATCACACAATCATACCAAGAAGGTTTGCCTTTTGGGCCCCATGGGTTAGGACAAGATATATTATATTTAACTTGAGTACATGTGCTAGTGGTGCAATGAGGTGTGTAAGATTTAACCGAGTTTACCAAAACCTCATTTGCCACTTCTAGCAAAGTGTGTGATTCTACAAGCCTCTCATGAGAATATTCAAGTTCTATATGAGTTCCTTGTAGTTTCACAAACTTGCAAGTGATTTCCTCAAGTTGGTCCTTGAGAGCTTGATTTTCCTTCTCCAAGGTTGCTGCACAAGATAGAGAGTTAGTAGCACACGCATATGCCTTGGTAATATCATCCTTGCACTTTCTAGACAAGACATCATTTGACTCCTTAAGTTTCTTCAATTCTTCTTCAAAGGAGTCTCGATATGCTTGTTGTCTTGTGAGCTCATCTTCTTGTCTTCTTACTCTCTTTATGAGCTCTAGCACATTCTTCTTGTCTTTCTTGGTCATCTTGTCAAGCTCAAAGTTAAATTGCTCAACTTCACTTCCCTTCTTCCTTCTACCTTTAGTCACTTGAGACTTGGAATTGTTAGTACATAGTAAGGAAGTACTAGGGGCTGTAGATACCTCAATAGGCTTGTGTGAAGCTTCTCTGAAGTTCGATGAAGCAAGTTGATGTTGATCACTCCCAAACCCGATGCAACCGAGTTTGCTTGGTCAGAGGCAGTGGTCGCGATGTTGTCGCTCTTTTGCTTCGTGGATGAGGTCTTTAGAGGAGGGATGCAAGATGTTGATGTCGAGCACTCCTCTAGTGACTCCTCCTCTTCATCTTCATCATCGTCATCATCGGCACTAGTATACATGTCTTTGAGTGCCACCCAAATATGATGTGCATCATCGCAAATGTCTTCATTGTTGAAGATGAATTCTTGAATAACCTTGCTCACATTATTATACATGAGGTTAGTAATAGAGTAGTTATGGAGCACATTTTCCTTTTCCTCCTTTGATAGGTTGGACGGGTCCTCACTATCAAAATCCTCGGGAAGGATGCTAGCAACCACAACTCGCTCAAAGAGAGGACCCCAAGTATTTAATACATGAAGAACATGAGCAAACCAAGAAGAGTAGTTTGAGCCGTCAAACCGAAGAAGCTCAAACGATACCTCACACGTAGTCGACATCCTTTTAACTCCAAGCGGTTAAGCTCGAATCGGAGCACCAGGCTCTGATACCAATTGAAAGGATCTTGATGTCGCCTAGAGGGGGGGTGAATAGGCGAGTCCTGAAAATCACCACTTTAAACAATTTTATTAGTGAAACCTGGATACTCCAGAATTTTCCCTGGAGTTTCTGGAAAGTCCGGAATCTTTGGACTGGCGCTTGCGCAGCGGAATATGCACAATGCCCAAAACCGGTGCCACCGGTTTTGCAAATCCGGTGCCACCGGTTTTGCAAATCCGGTGCCACCGGTTTTGCAAATCCGGTGCCACCGGGTTTGCCTGGCAGTGACTCCCCTCTAACCTCCTTGATTGCTCGCTTGAAATCAACTAAAGCTGAGTGAGTAGATGAGAGTGAAGTTCTATGAAGAATATTCAATGCCTGCACTTCACGAACACAAACACCCGAGTAGATCGACAAATATGACAAAGAGCAAGCTAGGAATAAGAAGTAAGGTAATTGTGAGGTAAATCAACAAGAGACACAATGATTTGTTTTACCGAAGTTCGGATTCAACACCGTGTGAATCCTAGTCTCCGTTGGGTGCTTCTCCTACCGAAGCCGGGTTGCATTCAACCCTTTTCCCGATCCACTAGATGGCTTCTTCCCTTGCGGAGGCGAAGCAAGACCTTCACAAACTTTCCCACAGCTCACCACACCTTGGGAGCTTATGGGCGACACCTAGCCGTCTAGGAGGCAACCCTCCAAGAGTAACAAACGCCACAAAGATCTCTTGCTATGAACTCGAGTGCTCAAGGATGGATTAGCTCAACTTTCACTCAATCTTTCAATCCCTCACCCAAATCTCTTCTCTTCTCTTCTCAAATCTCTTGCTATACTAGAGATGGGAGGGCTTAAAAGGGTTGTGGGTATGTGTTTTTCATGTGGGGAACCAGCAGCCCCAAAAGGGAGAGGGTGAGGGGTATTTATACCCATCACCCAAAAACTAGCCGTTGGCTGTTAAGTCCCGGAAACTCCGGAAAAATCCCCGGATACTCCGGAATCCCCAAAACTAGCCGTTAGATTCAAAAGTTCCGGATATTCCGGGCATTTTTCTGGAATCTCTGGAAAGTCCGGAATCTCCGGAAAATTCCCGGAATATCCGAAGCTTCACTGGACAGCACAAGTCACCTCGGAGAAAAAACCATAACTTTTTACTCCGGACTTCGAATTCGATGATCTTGGACTCTATGGAAAGCTTATTCAGAGGAGCATCCATTCCAACTGAAAATAAGCTCCAAAACCATCAGGTGCATGTGTTGTGAAAAGTGTTTCTCTCATGATAGCTCTCGGGAGGTTAGGTTTGAGCACCGAGACATAAGCAAAGCTATCCACGTTGCATCCCCCTTGATAGTACGGCGTACCTATACTCAAGATCAAATACAAATGCAATAATAGAACTCTTCAGCTTCTTCTTCAAGAATAGCCATACTTGATCAATATATCCTTATGAGAGATCCATCCATCAATGTCTCATTGGTTTGAGCACTTCTACCTTGAGCTAGTGACTTTGATCTCTATATAAGAATGAAACCCAATTCTCGATTAAGTCACCCTTCACATGACTCAATGAATATGTAATGCTTCTTCATTGCTTCACTCGGTTAGGCTCGACTTGATACCTCGAAACTTTCCAAGCTATAGCCACTTCACCCTAGCCAAGCACATGGTCCAAGTCACTACTCGGCTAACCTTATCTTAGTACCTCGTTACTAATCCCTTGCTTGATTTCTTCATCCATTCGTTGCCAATTTGAGTGAAACTTTGATTCATCATCAAAAGTGGAATTCTATTGAGATCATGCCTTCTTTTAAATTTGAATATCCCTTTTTATTATAACAAGCTTCTTCCTTCAATAAGAGACTATCCAATGTTCCTATATCAATGTGCCTCTTTCTTAACCTTCATTAGCTTGTCATATACCATCTATATTCTCAACTTATCTTGTATGCAAATAGCTTGTTTTCACCATGTAGATAACCAATGTCATATATTATGCCTTGTCATTTATATGTTACAATCTGCTCACATGCTTAACAAGGACATTAGATCTTTAATCTAGTTGTCAATCAATACACCAAAACCCACTAAGGGCCTAGATGTCTTTCAGGTGCCTCTCACAAGTCTGACTGGTGCAGACCCCAGTTGGGTTTTTGCTCGAGTGAACATTTGGGTGAGTTCGCTGTTGTCTAGTGTTCCTGCTGTTTCGAGTTTGGGTTAGTTTGGAGCTCGGTAGGCCTATTTGGTAGATTTGGGGTTTCCTGGCTTGAACTAGTCTGACCGGTGAGCTACATCGGCCTGACCAGTGTAGGGGTTGTTCTGTGGAAATTTCTAGGTTCCACTAGCAGGGACCGGTCTGACTGGTGGTGCTCACCGGCCTGACCGGTGTAGGTCGGTGAGGCTCGAGTTTGGTGTTCCGCTGCGTTCTCGGGTCTGTGAAGTTGGTTGTTGGTTCCTAGGGCCAGTAGCACTTCAGTGGCTGCGTGGTCTTGGACAACTTGGGTAGTGAGTCGAAGACGTGTGTTGGAAGCCGTGTTCATCTTGTTGGAGTCTCTATCTCCTTCGAGAAGAATTTTTATCGGCTCCCATTCACTCCCCCCTCTCTGGTTCGCCGTTTCGGTCCTTCAAGTGGTATCAGAGCGGCTTACAGGTCTTGATTGACTCTAACTAGTCTAAGATCCAAGGATGGCGTATCAGGAACGGGGTACGAGTCCTCCACACTTTCATGGCAAAAACTACCAGATGTGGAGTAAGCGGATGGCGGCGTTCCTCCGCAGAAAGGGGTAGATCCTTTGGGATGTCATGGTGGACACAGGCTATGTCCAGCTGACGAACTTCCTTGGTCTAAGATCGAGGGACATGTTCGACGCCAACATCAAGGCGGTCGACTACTTGTTTCGTGCTTTGTGTCAGCCTGAATTCGATTGGGTGCACACCGAGCACTTAGCTTGTAGAATCTGGTCGGTGTTGAAGAAAGCTCATGTTGGGAATGCCCAGGTTCAGGCTCGGATGTATGCGACCTACCGGAGAGAGTACGAGAACTTCACTCATCTCCCCGTTAAGTCCATCGATGCCTTGTTTCAGAGGTTCACGGTTGTGGTGAACAACATGAGGGACAATGTGGATGTGCTCCCGTACGATGATCATGATAGGGTTGTCAAGCTCTTACACTCTTTGGATCATACGGTTTGGGGCAGAAAGTTCGAGGCCATTGTGGACAACCCCAAGGAAAGACAGATGGAAAGGACAAGACATTATCAATGGAGATTGATTAGGTCAATCACGTGAAGAGATTTGACTATTATTCAGAAGATATCAAGCAAATTTCGGTGCAAAAAGATTATTTACTCTGAAATTGGGGGGAATGTGTTGACACCATTTTTGGAAAAACAGGTCAAAAGGGATAAGGAGAAGCAGCCGATGAAAAGTAGAGTACAATCGACCGATTGAAAAGAGAAAGAGATGGTCAACGGGACTTGTTGATAGCAAAGGAAGTTCGACCCTGACAGTGGGTCAGCAAGTCAGAGCGATCGGCCGATGACTAACCAGAAGATCGATCGATAGGCGTGAAGAAGGTGGCATTCAAAGTGATACACCAAAAGGAAAGCACGGTAGAGGTGGGTCAACCCACGATTGACAACGGGTCAAAGAGTCGGCTTTAGACTCCTACGAGAGTCCTTTTCTATTTTTAGTAATTTTTGTCTTTAGATGCAAGTAAACAGTGTCGTGATCGGCTAGCAGTCGGGTTTGTGCACAGGACATAAATAGCGACCCTGCGTGGTCGGAAAATCGGTACACACCAATATCAAACAAACTGCCTCCGGACAAACCCTTTACTTTTACTGCATCCACTTTACAGCATCTACCTTTACAACATCTGCTTTTCGGTGACTTCGCCATCGCGTTTTTTCTCTTTTCTACAACGCCGTGCTTTGAGTTCGTCGGGCTGCATCAACTGATCTCCTGCAAGCTTGTGAGTACCGTTTTATCGAATAATCTGAGGCTTTAACCTCCAGGCGCATCGCTGAGGTTTCATCTAGTTCTTTATTCACCCTTTACCGATATTAGCTAGATCTACAAGTTTCCGTACCAAATTCTTGTAGTTTTAGTTATTATCATTACCATCTGCTCGATCTAGATCCTATCGGCTTCTAACACCACAGCCGATTCCGACCTACCCGAGTGCTGACGTCACGATCGGCTGATCCAGCCAATCGCACCCACGCTTCGGTCGCTTTCGAGCCGGCCGATCCCGCTTTACACTGTATTGGTTGATTGGCTGGTACACGTGTCGCTGAAAGACCATCAGTTCTCTAGGCGATCCCTAATATTTTCCATTGTCAATCAACAGGTCAGATTGACTGGCACATCTTGCTACAGACGGGGGATTCACGTGTGCTGCGCGCGGAGGTGACATTCTATTTTCGCGTCAACAGGCTCGTCGGGCGGGGGCGGAGGCACCTTCTCGGGCTCGTCGGGCGGGGGCAGCGGCACCTCCTCGGGCTCGTTGGGCGGGGGCAGCGGCACATCCTCAGGCTCCTCGGGCGCCAACGGCATCCCCTCCTTGACGAGCCAACGACGGCGGCTTTTGTCGTCATCCTCCTCCTTCCTTCCCCGCTTCCTGGATGGCTCGCTTGACGATGCCATGCGCGCGCTTGAAGAAGAAGAAGCTCTTGGATTCACTTCTTGGTGACCGGAGACAGTGGTGCTGGGGTTTTCTTGGTGCCGCGGTTGACGAAGTTCTTGGCCGGTCGAGATTTATATTGACAAGACAGCAAACCGTCAGGCGACCGGTCACACGCCTCGGAACCCGTGTCCATTCAGGAGAGCTCTTAGCCATAAAAAGAGTCATGTGGTCACAAGGAAACGTGTGGTTGTTCATATTTTATTCAAAATACCAAATGCCCGACTATGAGTTGTTCGATTCTTATAAAAACTATGAATTGTTCGTATTTTTATTAATTTTTAGGTGCTACTTTATGGGCCCTAATTTTTTAGGGAAGCAAGTGTCATTTCAAAAAAAAGTGTTGGGCCCATGCGTCAGCGTCAGTAGCCTAGTATAAAGAAGGTAACCATTGCCGGCCAGCGCACCAGCCAACAAAGCAACGCGGGTTTGCTAACCCGCATCGGCATTGACTATCCATTTTGCAAAATGAATATTCAACTGCCCCGACCCATTTCGTCTCCCCTTCTTCTTTCCAATGGATTAGCGCAGCACTTTCCTTAAAAAAGCACAGAGGAGGTGTGAGAGTAGGCATCGAGACAGAGACGACGATGAGCGCCGACAAGGGGCCAAGCAGCGGACGACCCCGCGCACCCAGGATCGAGGAGAACCGAAACGCGAAGCGGTGCCGCAACTGGATCCGCGCACGTGTCAGTGAGATGGCTGCGAAGAGGGAGACGACGATGAGCGCTGGAGAGGGGCCAAGCGCCGGTGGAGTGAACCCAATGCCGGGGACGAGGGTCAGTCTACTAGATCCTCTCGGATTCCGACGAGGGGCCAAGCAGTGGCAAGGAAGAGCGTACCGGCGAGGGGGCAGCGAAGTGGGCGAGGGGTCTGCCTCACGTTTGCGAGCACAAGTGTCTAGCAACGACGAAGAGGGGTCAAGGGAGCAGCGAAGGTGTAGAGGACCTCATATCTGACTCTGGCAATGATCACGACGACAGTGAGGCAAGTTTCTCTGAATCTCACGGCCTTTTTACTTGTTCTATAGATGGAGCTTAAGCTAGCTTGAGCTTGAGTTTGATAAAGTTAATTAGTGCCTGTGATGATTTCTTCCATGCTTGTCAGTTCTGAGGCAAATCAGTTCTGAACTAAGTTCTGTTTTTACTTCTCACACCCTGCTATGAAGCCTAGGATAATTTTCAAGTTCTTATATAATTTTCCTATGATGATTACTGTTGCTATACTGGTCCAAGTTCTGAGGCAAATTAGTTCTGAATTAACTATGTTATTCTTATACCATGTTTAACCCTGTTTCAAGCAAAACTCTTTGAGTCGCGAGCAGAGCTTGAGTTACTTCTAAACCTTAATGTCTGGGATTATGTGAAACCAGAGTTTGAAAAAATCACGAAAGAAGTGAATATCCTAAACAAAAAGGCTAAGCACATAAGGAGGTATAAGTATACTACTAAACAAAATCTCAAGCCCATTGGAGATGCGCTCGAAGGGCTTCAAGAATCCTTGATTGCTTATGAAGAGGCTGCAAAAAGAGCCAATCTTGATGGGGCATGATCTAGTTCAAACTTGTTGATGTGTAGGATCAGTAGTCATACTTTTGTGAATGTTCAAGAGGCATGCCTTTGCTGATGTGTATGGTCAGATAGCACGATCATAGTAAATAATGTGATGGACAAAGCCTGATGGACAAGTTAACCTTTTGTAATAATTATCTTTATTCCCGTGGACAAGTTATCTTCATCTTTGTGGACAAGTTATCTCTCTTATGATGTCTGTTTTGTCTCAAAAGATATGTGTGTCAATTGTGTCTGTATGTCGAAATGGAAGCAATGAGAGATCGAATTGACCTGTCAATGAGGACAAACTCAAAGGAAACGAGGATTCACAAACCTCCCTCTCCTTTCTTCACAAAGGAGACACAGATTAACAAACCTTCGTCTCATTTATTCACTGCCAACGCGCTCCCGCTTCACAGCAGTGAAGAGTGCTATTAGACTTTAATTATTGAGCTCTCAGTCTAGTAGCGGGCGCCAAATATTCATCGGTAATGAACTTTATAGCCCGTTACCAATACAGTAGTGATCAGTAACGGACTTAAACAGCCTGTTACCGACAGGGTATTGATCAGTAACAGACTTTATGAGCCCGTTACCGATAGGTTTAACTTGTGTAACGGACTCGATTTAACGTCCGTTACAAAAATTCATGTAACGGGTGTTTAAGAAGACCGTTACCAGAAGTTCACATTGGCAACGGGCATTGCGGAGGCCAACACCGGGGTCGCCCTGCCGCGCTTATCTGTAACGGGCGCCAAACAACAACTGTTACAGAAGTGGGTGCATGTAACGGGTGTTAAGGGCCGGTTACATATGCCGCGTGACCTATTTGAGGTTTTCACGTAGTGATTCTTGTCCTGCCTCTGAAATCTTTTGCCCCCTTATCTCCCGTTAATCAACTTTAATCCTAGCTAATTAAACATTAACTTTAATCCTAGATAATTAAACATCCCTAATATTTACATCCGACACCACCCATCTTCGAGATCTGCAACATGTAAACTCGGGCGGAAGGGTCGACGGTGGCATGTGGGAGGTGTAGACAACTATTGACGACAGCGAGTGGGACATAATGAGCATGTTCTGCTTATCTCGGCTGGGCTTATCTCAACTTGTTTTCAACTTATTTTCTCTCACACAACACTATTCAATCTAACAAACGAACATTATTCTTCGTACGAGTCGAACATGCTCAATGACATGGGGAGGTGACAATGTTGCAAAGAAGATGATGCCCCCCTAAAAAAAGAGAAGTGGGCTGGAACTTGAACTAGAATTTCATATACTCATGATCTTTCTATTTTGAACCGTAACATCATACAAACAGAAATAGCGGGAGTAAAATAAAATGTTTGTCCCGAATTACACAACACAACAGAGACACTTACAACGCATACAGACTCTTCTCTATGAATACACATGCAAATTCTACTTCTAGGAGTATCTTCGAAAACCGGGTCACCACAAACGCCTCACTGTTCTTGTCGTCTACCATTGAAAGCACAAATGTCTTTAATTCTTTAGAAATTCGCTCTCTCATGAAGTCGAACTCAGGACCTTACATGCTTATGATACCTGCCTTTTGTAAAGTGAAAACCAAATTATTTCTGTGGTGCTAGGCTACCTGCCTTTTGTAAAAAAAACAAAATTATTTTTTAAGAAAAATAAAATTATTTGGGTTTTATCATGGAAAAAGTCTGCATCACCCCTTACCTATAAAGGGTGGGCTACATAAACTCCACCTATGAAAATGAAAAGGTCTATATTACTCACTTTTCAAAACCGGTCAAATTACCCTAAAAGCAAGAAAAATCATATCAAATCATAGAAAGATTATAAAATGGAAAATTAAATTGTATGAGTAGATCTAAACAATGAGCATATAATATAATATGCTTTAATACATTGTTTTTGTTTTAGCATTAGATCTTTGATTTTCTTCATTGTTGTAAAAAGATGTACTAAAACATACCATATTATACATTTACTGCCTAGATATATTGATTTGGAGTCCAACACAATTCGATTTCCATTTTATGATTTTTCTGTAATTTAATATGATTTTTAAATTGCTTTATGGTAATTTGTCCGGTTGTGAAAAGTTTAAGACGTGATATAGGTCGTTTCCTAGGTTAAGTTGGGGATTATGTTTTTTTTTTCAAATAGAGAGTTAGAGACTACGGTACCCTAATTAGAAGGGAACAGCAAAGAAAAGGGGGGGGGAGAGGGGCGAAATGGCGGCCTCAGGCGAGGGCGCGTCGCTGCCGTCTCCGGCGGGCGGGGAGGACGCGCACCGCCGCCGCGTGAGCTACTTCTACGAGCCGTCCATAGGTGACTACTACTACGGGCAGGGCCACCCGATGAAGCCCCACCGCATCCGCATGGCGCACTCTCTGGTGGTCCACTACGGTCTCCACCGCCTCCTCGAGGTCTCCCGCCCCTATCCAGCATCCGACGCCGACATCCGCCGCTTCCACTCCGACGAATACGTCGCCTTCCTCGCTTCCGCCACTGGGAATCCGGGCATGCTTGACCCGCGCGCCGTCAAGCGATTCAACGTCGGCGAGGACTGCCCCGTCTTCGACGGTCTCTTCCCCTTCTGCCAGGCCTCCGCGGGCGGAAGCATCGGCGCCGCGGTCAAGCTCAACCGCGGGGACGCCGACATCACTATCAACTGGGCGGGCGGTCTCCACCACGCCAAGAAGAGCGAGGCCTCTGGGTTCTGCTACGTCAACGACATCGTCCTCGCCATTCTGGAGCTCCTGAAGTTCCATAGGGTACGCGTGCTAAACTGTATTGTACGTGGCTAATAAATCGGAGGAGGTTGTTGAATAGGTTGGTTGCTAGATATTTTTCTAAAAAATTGGTTGGTTGCTAGGTTTAGATGCGAATTTTGTTATCGATTCATGTGATTGTTTTGAGCCCTGATGCTTCTGGGACTGGAGTAGGGCGCTATTCTGGAGATTGCTTCTGAGTTTCACTTGGGGCCAAACGAAATTTGCTTGTACTGATACCCAATCCAGTGGCCCCTTTCATTATCGGGGGCACTTATCTGGGCTAAAGGTTTTGGTTGCTAAATTGTTCCATACTTCCATCATAGGAGGAGAGGATCTATTAGGTCGTTTGCTAGATTTAGATGGATTTAGATGTGGATCTTTAATTGTTTATGATTGATGGATGTGGTTGTTTGGGAGGGGGCATTGATGTTGGAGTTTGGTTTCTGTGATTGGAGTTGTACGGCACTAATCCCTAAGGGACTGGAGATTGCTTTGAGTTCTGCAGGGGCAAGAGCATTTTTTTTGTTTTTATTCCCTATTTATTTGTGTAATGGGAGTGGGACCAGCTAGGTCTAGGCCCTGATACTGTAGCGCGTGAACAGTGCAGGGGATAGGGTTAGTTGGATAAGATCAATTAGAGATAAGATTAGAGTTAGTTTGGATCTTTACTTAAGGGTCAAGCCATCCCTCTATATAAAGGGAGGCAGTGAAGAATTAATCCAATCTCTCCCCCAACTCCCAACAAGCAATGAGCAGCCGAGGCAAATAGACCTCGACCCTCCTCTGCCTATCCCGGCCAAACCATGGCCATAACAATTTGTCCCTGACATTATATGTCCCTGACATCTATATAAAGGGAGGCAGTGAAGAATTAATCCAATCTCTCCCCCAACTCACAACAAGCAATGAGATGCTATTTGCTTGCTGCCACTGAAGCTAGGAGTTTCTAGGTACTGTGTTCAAGGGTGCATTTGGGGAAGCTGGCGATGTCTTATGCATAGTAGACATTTATTGTCTTAGAGTTAGAGCATCTCCAGCAGATTGGTCATAGTCATCTCAAATACCAAAGAACTACCTTTTGTGAGATTTAGGAGATGGAAGAGAAATCCAGCAGACTACCAATCAGATCTCCGAACTTTTTTAGCAATTACCAAAATATCACCTCCTTTCCCCGAGAGTGAGAGGGAGAGGGAGAGCCCACTTACACATGGGGCCCACCAATCAGGGGAGCTATTGGTAATTGAGTTTTGGTAGTTTGCTGTAGCAATGAATCAATGATGCTTGAAAACCCACAAATGTTCTATTGGTAAAGGAGGCTGGAGAAAGATTGGCAATGAGGTAGGAGTAAGCTGCTGTAGATGTTATCCGATTATTATTTGTTTTCTGCCACTGTACCTACGGGTTTCTAGAGTAATGATGCATCAGAAAATTGGCTGTCTTATGCATAGATATTTATTGCTTTATGCTATTATGGTAATTGTTTGCTACCAGTGAACCTAGATTTTGAGGAACTTTGTGCAATGGGTCATTTTGTTTCTTGAAGTTGGCATTCAGTGTTTCCTTGTGAATACACATTTCATCCAGTTTTCCACCAGTGCGAGTACCATAAGCTGATTCTATTTAGCAATATGTTTTCTGATGAAACATCCTCCCCCATTTATGCATCTTATGTGAGTTTTTTAGATGAACTATTATCATTATGATAGAAGAGATCCTGGACACATACTGCAGTTTAAAACAACTAGAACAATCGGCGCTCCCTATTAAAAGTCATCAGTAGAATCATAAAAGCATCAACATAAAAAGTACATGAAACATTGAACACATAAGTTGTCCCAACCAATTTCATTAAACAAAATGGATTAGTGACGACATCCATCATACAAGTTTAGAAACAATAAACAAGATTTTACCCAACATACAATCATTAAACAGGATGCATTTCTTTCACTTGACAATAGATGAGATTTAGAAACATGTACAGATGGATACAAGTTTTGTGTATCCTATGCAAGAAAAATTTGCAAAGAAACATGCTTGTTGGTGAAGACAACCTCTCTACCATGTCTTCATTGTAGAATCACAGTGCTACTCTGCATGAAACCATACCAAAAGAAACAATTAAGATCACTGTAACTCCAGCAGGCAGCACACTGCAATATGTTTAAATCAGTTGCATTTGCTCTCTTTTCTTTTTAATAAACATTTTTACTACTTGTTTGCACAGGCATATGAAAGTTCTAAACCGAAAATCACTTCAGATTGTATGTACAGGCCATCTCATATGTATTACATTAATAGGTGGCCCATCAATGACCTAAGCAAGAAAGACAGAAACCTGTAGCCAGTTTACTTCAGACACCTTTCATACCAAATATATCCAGTGAGTTTCAGAAAGAAACTAAATAGCCAGTTTACTTCAGACACCTTTCAGATTGAGCATTGGGGGTTCAGCCGAACAACATCAAATAAAAGAAAAGAGACCCTCAAGCAGTCCTATCCTCCAAACAAAACATAGCGCTAAACAAACAATCATATCCAGATACAAGACATCTCAGCGCTAAATTGGTTCATGATAGCATGTCGCAGGACAGTCTGTCAAATCAATAAGGCAATAAGTATGCACTCGAGTAAAAGCAATAAAGATAAATAATATAGTGGGAGACCTCGTATGGGGCATATTGCTCAGATAGAGGCATGCCATCTCGTAGAACTCAGGTAATGTCTTATATGAGATTTTAATAGCATGGTATTGCTGACTGCATTGCCATGACAGCCCATAGGGTTATGTTTGGCAACATATTACATGTAATGATTGGAATTCATATAGCTACCAAACATTTCAGCCAATAGTCTGGAATACCATCCAAATAAGAAGTCTTAAAGGGTCTAATCAGTTCGATACTATACTATATATATATATATATACATATACATATACACACACATATATATATATATATACATACATATACATATACATATACATATACATATATATATATATATATATATATATATATATATATATATATATATATATATATATATATATATATATATAGAGAGAGAGAGAGAGAGAGAGAGAGAGAGAGAGAGAGAGAGAGAGAGATAACCATGCATCTCCTTCCTTCTCTTCAGAAGATGGTTCCTCACCACTGACCTAAGTACGGAGAGGAAAAGACACAAGTCTCATAGTCAGCTGATATATCATTCAAAGTAACCACAAAGTACTAATCAAATTGAGCATCACCATCAGAGTGCATCCATGCAAAAAAAAAAACAAATGAGTTCATGGCAACCGATTAAGAAGTTGGAACTGAAACATTATTTCAATGAGTGCAAAGACATCTGGAAATAACTCAAGAATCCAATTAGATAATCCAGAATAGTGGATAACCGAAACTGGACAGAGTTCCATCTGTTCCTAAATATCTTTGTTTTAGTTTGCTTGAGATACATGAATGGTTAAAATTCGTGCCTGTGATGGAACTGAGCTTCAGAGGTTACATGTGCAGTGCACTCACCTCGACAGCAAAATTTGGACATTAGGGAGAAAGCTGGCAAGGCTACGACACCACCGCCTTCTATTGCCAGGTCACTCTGCCACCGTTGTGGCTTCCCTGGTGAGACAATGCCGTTGCCGCTGTGCCTTCCCTTGCCGGCAAGGTCAACCCGCCATCGCTACCCCAGCCGCCACCGTTTGCCGAACCCTAGCAAGAAAAAAAGGGATGAGGAGAAAGGAAATTGGAGGGGATGAGGTGGAGGAAGAGATCGAGGGAGGGGAGGAGGCAGCGTACCTGCCGTACATTCGTGATTCGCCACTGCCGGCTTGGCCTGCCCGCCGCGCCATTTCGGCCAACACTTACCCTGCCCATACCGCGCAGATGGTGGCGATGCAGCCGGTCGCCACGGCACTGAAGCCTCAGAGAGCTCCCCGCCTCAGCCCACACCGAAGGAGAGGGAGAGACGGCGGAGGCCCAGATCTGGTCTTAAGGCCTGTGCCTACGCTAGCGCAACTACCCTTTGGCAGGGGCTGTGCCGTGTTGAGCGCTGCTAGCATTCGTGCGCACACAGAGCACCCAAGTGGCCGCCTGCCCTAGACCCTGGTTGCGCCGCCATTGGGATACAGCACCGCCGCCTGCCGTGCTGCTAGAGCCAAGCCGCTGCGGAGGCTGGAGGGGATGGAGGCAGCGACGGCAGAGAACAGAGAGTAGGGAGGGAGAGGTCAACAGCGGGGAAGAAGGGTTCAGGCCGACGCGGGGCGGCGGGGGGATGTTGTACCTGTTGGGGTGGTGGGAGGGGGTCTTCGCAAAACACCTCGAGGGGGTATTTCAGAAAATGACACGATTCTGGAATTTTCTCTTCATGTAGAAATAAAGTTTTTTTAGAGGTCATATATGAAAATATATGAACATGGACGCCTTGTGGGTTTGGACGCGCTGGACTCAGCTGCGATTCGTATCAAAGCGGATGGTTTTTTTTGCAAAACCGTCGGCGTGCTGCGGGAGAGGCACACATGATGATGTGTCAAGCAGTGTGAGAGCCACCGATGCCTCAATCGCTGTGGTGCCGATAATGGGTTGGAGCTTTTCATATCTCCGAATAGGTTTCCTAAAATTTGTCATTTATATTTCTTGTTAACCTCTACGTCAGCCTATGAAATTCTTCAGCATTCATGCATTATACTTTGAGTGTATAATTCTGATGGCTATAATGCCCCCCATCTGTTCCAGCGTGTGCTATATGTAGACATTGATGTTCACCATGGAGATGGTGTGGAAGAGGCCTTCTTCACTACAAACCGAGTTATGACAGTTTCCTTTCACAAGTATGGGGATTTTTTCCCTGGTACTGGGCATATCACCGATGTTGGGGCTGCCGAAGGGAAGCATTATGCTTTGAATGTCCCCCTGAGTGATGGTATTGATGATGCCACTTTCCGTGATCTGTTCCAATGCATCATGAAGAAAGTTATGGAGGTTTATCAGCCAGACGTGGTAGTCCTGCAATGTGGGGCTGACTCCTTGGCAGGAGATAGGTTAGGTTGTTTCAACCTGTCTGTGAAGGGTCATGCCGACTGCCTCCGTTTCCTTAGGTCGTACAATGTTCCGTTGATGGTTTTAGGTGGCGGAGGCTACACCATCAGAAATGTTGCACGCTGCTGGTGCTATGAGGTATTTCTTCTCTTATTCCAAATATAAGTTAATTGCAGTAGTTGGTTGAGAGTTTATCACTTACCGGGGTGCTGACAGAACTGGGTTGTTGTGATGCAGACTGCAGTTGCTGTTGGAGTTGAACCTGATAACAAGTTGCCTTACAATGATTATTATGAGTACTTTGGCCCTGATTATACTCTTCATATCCAACCAAAAAGTGTGGAGAACACAAATACTACAAAGGATTTGGAAAACATAAAGTAAGTGAGCTGTTTGATGTCTATGAAATTCAGAGTGAGACGATTACCTGTGTTTTTCTTCTTAAGTATTTCATTTAGAATTCACAGTTCTCGTTTTTCATGTGTAAATCATCATTTCCATAAGTGGAATTTCAATGTAACTTACGCATGCTGAGATTTTTCCATTCTTCTGTTATATGGGTTGATATTACATTAGCTCATTCTGTCAGGTGTGAGGGGACTAATGGGTCAGGTCTAATCGGCCGGCTCGGCGGGCCCGTTAGGTTACGTTTAGGGATAAGATCGAGTCCTTACTTAGAGGTCAAGTAATCCTCTCTATTTAAAGAGAGATGTATCAATCAAATCAACCAAGAGATTAGAAGGAAAACCCTTCTCTTGCCGGTCGTGGGCGAGCCCCCCGGCCGGCGTTCCCTGTGCCCCTCCAACCCTAGCCGCCGCCACAACCCTGGGCGTGAACAGTACCCGCCGGTACTGCAGCACCACGGGTACTGTAGCTCCCAACCCTAATTCTCCACAAATCAGCTCCCAATCCTCGCAATTCCCTTCCTCATCATAGTTCATTCCACATTCATTTGTTATAATTCCATTTCTCAATGGTTCACTTCACTTTGACCCCAATCTTTGACACTAAGCACACCTTTGCCGCTTTCCCTATCCGCAGATATTTACCTTTCTATGCAAATCTGCAGGAACATGATATTGGAGAATCTCTCAAGGATAGAACATGTTCCCAGCACTCAGTTCCATGACAGACCGCCAGATCCTGAAGCTCCAGAGGAGGTTTCCCTCATTCCATTATCAATTCCTTGTTTCAACTCAAGATCTCTTTGCGTTTCCTGTTTGTGCCCATTTGAGAGATCTTTTGTATTACAGAAAGAGGAGGACATGGACAAGAGGCCACCTCAGCGCAGCAGATTATGGAGTGGAGGAGCTTATGATTCTGATACAGAGGATCCTGACAATGTGAAAAGTGAGAGTACTGACTTAACCGCCAACTCGCACATGAAGGTTTGCGCTTCTGCTGCACATTATGTATTTCTTGCTCCCAGAATTAATAATGCATATTGTCACCTGCCATGACTATCCTCTGCTGTTTTAGGGTTGGCTTGAAAAAAACAGTAGAATATAGAATGACCCGAAAATTGAGTATTTTGAACCTATTTAGGGCCTAACTACATATTCTTCTAAAACCTGAGTGGTCTAAACCCAAAAGTTTAATGCTGTTGGTGCAGGAGGAACCGATTGATGGTCCATAGAGGAGGCCCTAAGCAAGTTCTCAGCACTCATGATCGTTGATGTGCATGCTGAAGAGTGGTGTGGGGAAGCATCTGAACTCGTCTTGATACCTTTCCTTGAGCATCTGTAGAATACAAATCTTATTGGCTGGTTCTAACTCCTCCGTGTGAACTCGATCTGGCCATTTGGTGTGCCCCTCAAACGTGTTGACTAGAGAGGCAAAATGATTGTGGTGGCATGAGTTGTGCTCTTATGGGTTTGGTGCTCTAGTGCGTTAGAACAATGCTGTAGTGAATATAAATTTATTGTTTAATTTACTGCATGGATGGATGCAAACCGTATAGTTGAGCATGTGTGTGGCCGCCTGCAGGAATGTTACTGATGAAAATAGGGCGTTCCTCCGCCTTCTCCCTACGTGTGCTCTCCGTTGAGGCGACACGGGGAACGGGGTTCCTTGCTCGTCGCTGCCAGACCCGGCCGGAGCTTGCGTGTCTCCTTTCTGTGTTCCCGTCTGTGTCTCCGGACACGTGTGGCTTATTGATTCGTTCCTCTCCTAGCGCTACGAGTACGCCATCAAAATTTCCCGTTCACAGCGAACTCACAGAAAAACAGAGCCGTCAGTTCGCCGAGCCGGCTTCCGGCGCCGCGCGGCGCGGGGACGGGCAGCACTGCATCTCCGACCAGACGCGGTGTGTGGGCCTCCCCGACCTCGGCGGTGTTGCGGGCGGCCTCCCGTAGTGAGAGCGGGGCACCATCCGGCGGTGGTGACGGTCGGCGGCATCCCCGAACTCCGCGCCATTCGGAGCCTCGCCTCCACGGCAATAGGCGGCGCGCGAGGCCTTTCCCCGACCTCCCCGTCCGGAGATAGCGCATGAGGCCGGAGGAACCACGGTTGGGCTCGACCTCCGGCGAAAGCCGGTCGGAACGCCGCAGGCGCATCGGCTCCGGATGCGACCACTTCGCCGCGCGCGCCCGCCGGCCGTCACTCCGGCCGCAAGGGCCCGCAGCTACGCCGGCGGCCGAGGTGCTAGGCCGAGCCGGGCGTGAGCGTGACCGTCCGCCGACCTGGTTTAGCCGCGGAGCCGCGCCGCGTCGGGCTGCTGGCCACGCCTGACGGATTGCGCCGTTTTCTCGTGAAGTCTTGGAGCTGTGGACAGAACGAATCAGTGAGCCACACGTGTCCGGAGACACAGACGGGGACACAGAAGGGAGACATGCAAGCTTCAGCCGAAGTGAGGACCATGTGTGGTTCGAGGACCGGTGGATGGTCGCTTCCTTGTGTGATGAGTGATTGACAACGTTGTGTGGACTGATTCTTGGCTAAGTATTGCGAGTGCGAGGTTGCGGCTTGACCGGTGTTGGTGCGGGTTAAGAACAAGCGCGAAAGGTCGTCGCCGGTGAGGCCTCCGGGGTGTGGAGAAGACAAGTAGGCTTCGTTCGAGGGACCCGGTGGCCGGCGGGGGTCAAGTGCGGGCCGCATGGTGGCATGAACAAGCAAGATGAAGTCGTGGACGGTTTGTTGGTTGAGCCTCAAAACCAAGGTCGAGCCGGGACTACGTGGGAGCCAAGTCATGAGTGGAGATTGGCGGAGGCTACACCGAGTTCGCGGGGTTTCCGGTGGTTCACCAGAAAACCATTGGGTTCCTTGGTTGATCCACAAAGCCAAGACCGGAGAACCGAAGACGGAGCCGCAAGAAGCCGCTGCACGGCCTCGACGGTGGGTCCGGCCGACCGGCCGGTGGTGCAGCCGGTGCGCCGGGTGAGGAGCACCGGCTCGACGGTGTGCGACAACGCAGTCCGGAATCTTCGAAACGGAGGACACGCGTCGGGATCGCATGGCTTGCGTCGAGGCTACGCAGGTGCGGTCGCGGGCATCCGTCCGATGGTGAAGACATCAAGAATTCCAAATCCGCCCTTGAGGGGCTTGTATCCCTAGTTAGTAGAGAAGGGCATTTTAGACATTCGGTTGCCTCCATATAACCCAAGAGGTGAGAGGATGGCAGCCAACTCTTGGAACCCTAGCTCATTAGTTTTCCTATTTTCCACCTATTTTCTCTATGTTTTCCTTAGGACTAGCAAGAGAGCTTCACGGAGAGATCTTGTAGAGAGGGATGGATGATCGGGCGTCTTGCTAGACCTTGTACGAACCTTTGTTTCATGTATAGATGATTCGGCGTGGTTCCTCAAGATTTGGATGTGTTTTCCCCGGTTGTTGTTGGTGGTGATTTTCGGAGCCCTCTCTTCGTGATTTCTTTGGGGTGTTTTCGGGGTCTTTCTCTTGGGGATTTGATGGGGAAAATTTGTGGGAACCCTTCGTGGTTCTTTGGGCTGTGATTCCCCTCCCAAATCCGTGAGAAAAGGTGCTCGATTTTGGGGTTTCTTGAGTTCTTGGGTTGGAAGTGCTTTCGGCGGGATTTCTTCGATTCCTCCTTTTTGGACGAGATTTGGTGGGATTAAACTTGGCTATGGACTCCTCATGAGATGCTCCTGATATCCCCAAAGTCTTGGTCAAGTCCGTGGAGTGATTCGGGAGATCGAGATTTGGATTTAGAGGTGTTGACCCGCGGGTGCTGTTCATCCCGAGCTGCCCAGACTACACCGGTCTGACCGGTGCTCTTGACCGGTCTGACCGGTGCGAGCCCTTGTGGGTTTTTGCTCGGGTGAACGTCTTGGTGAGTTCGTTGTTGTCCCGTGTTGCTGCTGTTTCGAGTTTGGGTCCGTTTGGTGGTCGGTTGGCCCGTTTGGTGCCTTGGGGACTTTCGGGTCGCCATCGGTCCGACCGGTGTGTCTCACCGGTCCCGACCGGTGTAGAGCCACTTAGTGGAAGTTGCTCGGTTTCACTCGCGGGGATCGGTCGACCGGTGGTGCTCACCCGGTCCGACCGTGTGGGTCCGTAGACTCGAGGTTTGGTTTTTCCGCTGCGTTTCTCGGGTCGGAAGGTTGCGTGTTGGTTCCTAGGTCCAGTGGCACTCCAGTGGCTACGTGGGCTTGACCAACCTTGGTAGTGAGTCGGAGACTTGTGTTGGAAGCCGCGTTCGTCTTGTTGGAGTTTTCGTCTCCTTCGAGAAGAATTTTTATCGGCTCCCATTCACTCCCCCCCTCTCTGGTTCGCCGTATCGGTCCTTCAAGTGGTATCAGAGCCGGTTCGGGTCTTTGTTGACTCTAACCAGTCTAAGATCCAAGGATGGCGTACGGTTCGGGTCCTCCACACTTCGATGGCAAGAACTACCAGATGTGGAGCAAGCGGATGGGTGCGTTCCTCCGCGGAAAGGGTCAGCTTCTTTGGGATGTCACGGTGGACACAGGCTATGTCCAGCCGATGGATTTCCTTGCTCCGGGGTCGAGGGGACGGATTCGACGCCAACAATAAGGCGGTCGACTACTTGTTTCGTGCTTTGTGTCGGCCGAGTTCGATCGGGTGCACACCGAGCACTTGGCTTGTAGGATTTGGGCGGTGTTGAAGGAGGCTCATGTTGGGAACGCCCGTGTTCGAGCACGGTTGTATGCGACCTACGGGAGAGAGTACGAGAACTTCACTCATCTCCCGGTGAGTCCATCGATGCCTTGTTTCGCAGGTTCACGGTGGTGGTGAACAACATGAGGGCCAATGTGGACGTGCTCCCGTACGATGATCATGATAGAGCGGTCAAGCTCTTACACTCTTTGGATCGTACGATATGGGGCGGAAAGTTCGAGGCCATAGTCGAGTCGGAGAGGTATGATACTGCGACGGTGAACGAGCCGTTCTCGAAGCTCAAGTCGGCCGAGGTGGATAGGGGCATGACTGCCAAGCTCGAGGGACCGACTGATTCCCATAGTCTTGCCCTCGTTGGTGGTTCCAAAGGAAAGACTAACTCTAACCCATCCACCAGGATGTTCTCGTTTTCCTCTTTGATGTCTATGACAGATGGGGAGTTTGATGACCTTGGAGAGGACGAGCTGGCGCTGTTGACGAGGCGGTTCGAGAGGCTGCATGAGAACCGCGTGAACATGAGGAGGAACACGAGGACTTGCTTACAGTGCGGCAAGCCGGGACACTTCGTCGCCGACTGCCCGGAGAAGACCGAGAACAAGGACAGCTACAAGCACAAGCCGAGGATGAACGATGGCAAGTACCATTCGAGGAGCGACCACAAGAGCAAGCACAAGAACAAGTACAAGGACGAGCGACGATCGAGGAAGAAGGAGGGCCGAGGCAAGGCCCGAGCGATGGTTGGAGCGAGCGACGTCGACTCTAGTTCCGCGTACTCCACCTCGAGCTCGAGCAGCAGTGAAGACGAGGGAGATCGCCGCAAGAACAAGAAGTCGTCCAAGAACCTGAGCGGGCTGAGCTGCTTCGCGAGAGATGGCTTCGCACCATGGCGCCGAGTTCCGGCGGCAAGAAGAGCACACGGAGCGACTCGGACTCTGAGTCCGACGACGAGGTGCGTGATGAACTTCCCTTCTTGCGCCAGGAGAATGAGAGGCTTGGCTCTTTGCTTGATAACCGTGATGACATGCTTAGAGAGGCCAAGGAAATGAGGAAAGAGCTTAGGGCTTCACTCGAGGATGCTAGGACTAGAGTGGCTGAGCTAGAGACACAGGTGCTTGATAGCAAGCTTGAGATTGATTCGCTTAAGGCTAGCCCTGTTGTTTCGGATGAGAATGATTGTGCTGATTGCTCCATATTCCATGCTGATCTTGCTTTGTTTAAGGAAAAGCATGCCTCCAAGTGTGAGGAACTAGATGTGCTTAGGGTTGAAGTGGCTGAGCTTAAGTCTAGACCTGCTTTTCTAGGTGCTTGCACTTCTTGCCCTGTTTTGCATGCTTAGATTGATGAGATGCATGCTTACACTAGTTCGCTCGAGGCTAAATTGAAGGAACCCTTGCCTACATCTTGCTCTACCTGTGAAATGCATGCGTTGAAAAATTTGGAGCTTGCACATTATGTTGATCGTTTGTAGGATGAGAATGATGATTTGAGGAAGTTGATGGGTTGGTTGTCCGGTCATGAGCCTCAGTTGAGGATGATGATTGAGGCCTTTAAGAGGCAAGATGGTGAGGGGCTTGGGGCAAACAAGGTTGGTGAGGGAAGTGGAGAGAATATCCCGGAGCCACCAAAAACCCACCACAAAAATGATTTCCCACCAAAACCTAATCATCTAAGGAACCGACTAGACACAACCCCAGCTCCACCCGTGTTTCCTACACCCACAAATGACCTACAAAAGCCTATCAAGTTTGTGAGCACTTCGGGGAAAGTGTTCTTTGGGAAGGAGAGTGAGAAGGCTAGTGGTGAGAAACCGGTGGAGGGTTTGAGTGAAGATAAACCAAGTGAGCAGCCACATCCCAAGCCAAAGCCTAAGCTTGTGAGGTTCCATTGTGGCTATTGTGGGAGAGATGGCCATAAGGAGGAGTTTTGCTTCAAGAGGAAGCGAGTGGAGAGAATGGAGAAGGAGTGAGCTAACAAGGACAAGTACCACCCTTCCGATGGTGTACTTGAGCCTCGTATGCAGATGCCCAGGGGCAAGGCGACTGTGAGGACAGTTCGGGCTTGGGGAGAGAAGAAGGCTGCAGGTGGTGCTGCGGCTTGTGTCACACCGGTCAGACCGGTGTGGGGCACCGGTCCGACCGGTGCGGGCACGGGACGGGACACTGTTCGGGTTTCGAGCTCGTACAGGTCCGAGGGTTGTTTCTGGTGGTCGTGGTTCTGGTGGTTGGGCTGGAAAGGGTGCAGGTGGTCAGTTTGCTAGGCGTTCTCCTCCTCGTGCTCAATACGGGGATTGGAGGAGTCGTGGCTTTGAGTTGGAGAGGAAGGACGTTCCACGAGCTTTCTTGCGTGGATTTGGTCCTCCTCCAGGCAGAGAGGGTGGTTCCCTCAGGGTGGTTACCGTGGTGGTGTTCGTGGAGGTAGCTTTGGTAGGAGAGATGCTTTGGTTGGTGCTAACCCCACTTTTGAGCAAATGGCTCGGCACTGGTTTTCCTCTTTTGGTACTAACCCCAGTGCTGAGTCGTTTGTTCGCTCACGTGCTTATTGTTGAATCTCAGGTGGGAGACTTGAAGAACATTTGGTTGATTTACTCCGGTTGCTCGAGGCATATGACCGGAGACAGGGGGTGGTTCTCAAGTCTCGTCCCGGTGGTGACGAAGAGGTACATCACCTTTGGGGACAATGGGCGTGGGCGTGTGCTTTCAGAAGGTGAGATCAAAGTGAGTGACAAGATCACTCTGAGGCGTGTTGCTCTTGTTCAATCGCCGGGGTACAATTTGCTTTCGTGTCCCGGCTTGTTGGATGAGGGCTTTGAGGTGTTGTTTCGACGGGGTGTTTCTCGGATTGTGGACTCTCGAGGGGACCTTGTCCGTATGGTCGTTCCCGAGGGTCGGGTGTTTCGTGCTGATTTTTCTCGGTCTTCGGGTGTGGAGCGTTGTTTCTTGGCCGGTTCTTCGAGTGAGTTGTGGAAGTGGCATAGGAAGTTGGGTCACTTGAGCTTTGACCTTTTGTCTCGCTTGAGTAAACTCAATTTGGTCCGAGGATTGCCACGGTTGAGGCTTGAGAAAGAGTTGGTTTGTGCTCCGTGTAGGCATGCCAAGATGGTGGCCTCTTCTCACCCGCCTCTCACCGATGTGATGACCGAGCGTCCATGCGAGTCGCTCCATATGGACCTTGTTGGCCCGGCTCGTGTGCGATCTCGCGGGTGGGAAGTGGTATGTCCTTGTTGTGGTGGACGATTATTCTCGGTATGCGTGGGTGTTCTTTCTTGAGGATAAGGGGGAGACGTTTGGTTTTGTTCGAGATCTAGTTTTGAGGTTGAGGAACGAGAGGCACGGAGATGCCATACGAGCTATCCGCAGTGATAATGGCTCGGAATTCAGGAACTCTCGTTTTGAAACCTTTTGTCATGACTTGGGTCTTGAGCACCAGTTTTCGAGTCCGTATACGCCTCCCCAGAATGGTGTTGTGGAAAGGAAGAACAGGACCTTGTGCGAGATGGCTCGGACGATGCTTGATGAGCATAGGACTCCGAGGAGGTATTGGGCTGAGGCGGTGAATACCGCGTGCATTTTCTTTGGTTATGCATCTCATTCTAGAGCATATCGTGTGCTCAATCTTGAAACTAACCAAATCGTGGAGACTTGCGAGGTAACCTTCGACGAGACAGAGCCACGTAGTCAGCTTGTCTTTGAGTGTGCAGGTGATGATGAGCTTGGCGAGGAGATCTTTCGGGGAGGAGGAGCATGAACATGGTGATGATGAGGATGGTGGTGCGGTGCCCCCGCCGAACATGTACCCACTACTTCGACTACGATGATGGATGGACCCTCTCGCTACACCTATGACGACAAATCAAGAACGAGGAGAAGCCGATGTTGAGGGGGAGGTAGCTTCGAGGCGAGAACCTCCCCGGCGAGTTCGGGTGGATCACCCGGCTTCGAGGATCATCGGCGACATGGATGAACGCACTACACGGTCGAGGGTTCGGAACAATTCTCACTTTGCTCATGCTGCGTTTGTTGCTTCTTTTGAGCCCAAAGACATTGGACACGCACTATCTGATCACAATTGGGTTAATTCGATGCATGAGGAGTTGGAGAACTTTGAGAGGAATCAGGTATGGGAGTTGGTTGACCCTCCCCCAGGGTGTAAGCCGATTGGTACAAAGTGGGTGTGGAAAAACAAAGAGGGAGAGAAGGGTGAGGTGGTGAGGAACAAGTCGAGACTAGTTGCTCAAGGGTTCAGTCAGAAGGAGGGGATCGACTACGAGGAGACCTTTGCTCCCGTAGCCCGTTTGGAGGCGATTAGGATCCTTCTAGCCTTTTCTGTGGCTAAAGGGTTCAAGTTGCACCAAATGGATGTGAAGAGTGCTTTTTCTGAATGGTGTGTTGGAGGAAGAAGTGTATGTGAGGCGACCTCCGGGGTTTGAGAGCGAGAAGTACCCCCACCGGTGTACAAGTTGAGGAAGGCGCCGTATGAGTTGAAGCGGCGCCTAGAGCTTGGTATGGCGAGGTTGAGGGGGTTCTTGTTTGAGAGAGGTTTTGAGATGGGAAAGGTCGATCGGACCTTGTTTTTGCCGAGGGCCGGCGAGAGATATCCCGATTGTGCGTGTGTACGTGGATGATATTGTCTTTGGTGGCTCGTCTAACTCTCTTGTTGCAAGGTTTGCAGATGATATGAGCAGGGAGTTTGAGATGAGCATGATGGGTGAGTTGCAGTTCTTCCTCGGGCTACAAATCAAGCAATCAAAGGAAGGAACATTTGTGCACCAGGCTAAGTACACCAAGGACATTGTGCGGAAGTTCAAGATGGAGGACTCCAAGGCTATGAGGACGCCGATGCGTACGACTACAGCTCTTGATGCGAACGAGGAAGGTGAACACGTGGACCAGAAGGAGTACCGGAGCATGATCGGGTCACTCCTCTACTTGACGGCGACGAGGCCGGACATACAGTTCTCAGTGTGTCTGTGCGCTCGTTTTCAAGCGTCTCCGAGGACTTCGCATCGGCAAGCGGTGAAGCGAATTTTCGTGTACTTGCGTCACACTCCCGACTTCGGCCTTTGGTACTCCGCGTCCTCTTCTTTGGCGCTTCATGGCTTTTCAGACGCGGATTTTGCCGGGTGTCGGTTGGATAGGAAGTCCACTTCTGGGACTTGCCAGTTTTTGGGTTCTTCTTTGGTATCTTGGTCTTCCCGCAAGCAGTCGAGTGTTGCTCAATCCACGACCGAGGCCGAGTATGTTGCCGCTGCTAGTTGTTGCTCTCAGCTCCTTTGGATCACCTACACCATGAGTGACTTCGGTGAGGAGTATACCCATGTCCCACTTCAATGTGATAGCACCAGTGCCATAAGCATTGCAAAGAACCCAGTGCTCCATTCCAAAACCAAGCACATAGAAGTGAGGTACCATTTTCTGAGAGACAACGTAGAGAAAGGAAAGATAGCTTTGATCCATGTACCCACACATCACCAACTAGCCGATATCTTCACCAAACCCCTAGATCAAGCAACTTTCACTCGTTTGCGGGGAGAACTTGGTGTGTGTTTGATTTCTTGAGTTGGGTGTGTGGGAGCTCTCTTTTGCCGGTGGTGTCGAGCCCGTTTTGCCTCCCCTCGAGGAGCCGGCTTGTAGCATATGTATAGCTTTCCTTTGTGCATTCCTTGCATTTGGCATGGCATATGTAACATGATGTATAGGCATCCTTGTATCTTAGATTGCATGCATTTTGTATCATATGCATTGGATAGGTAAAGCTTCTCTCATATACATTGTTCACCATAGAATGAAATATATGTCTTTGTGAGCTTGTTTGGTATGCTATGGTTAGTTTGGCTTAGCTCTTGATGATCTTGATGAATAATCCATGGTTGATAGCTATGCTTTTGAAAAATGTCACATGTATGCTCTCTCATGTGTAAATGCCTTTACATGCTCTTGACATGTTTTTGTGGCCTTGCTATGCTTAATTTGTGGTTGGATAGCTAGTTTATTGATCATATGGGGCCAAAGGCTCATTTGCCATCATGAATGTTTAGCCCTCTTGATTTATATTGTGGAGGAGCATAAGTTCCTTTTTGTTGCAAAGACATTTCATGTACCATTTACCAATCTGAAAATGAAATGAAAAATGCTTGGAAAATATGCTCCCATGTCACATGTGCTGAATTTAATTTGCTTTGGGTGCTAAACCGTTGCATGATGCCTACCAATGAGAAGTCTCATACATAGAAGTAGGCACATGGCTCGGTGGCTTTGACATGACATGAGGTGCTTGTGGGTGTTTGTGATGGTCTTATGATTAGAATGGCTGTCCTAGCATGAAGTTTGTGTGGCTTTGCCATTTTGATATGCTTTGATCATGTTTAGGACTTTGCTCATGAGAGGCAAGTTTTTCGCAAAATTGCCAAAATCCATCTTAGCTTCGTCCAATGGTTGTGAAACTTGGTGATCATGTAGTTGAGATCGATACGAAGCCGTAGAGTACCTAACTTGCTCATTTGGACATGTGTAGCATTCTTTGTTGAATTTTGTCTATTTGAGAAGCTCTAGGTTGAAAGTTTTGCATTTTTGGCTTGATTCATGCATTGCCAACAAGGGGGAGAAGTTTGAGCTTGAAATGGCTTGCGGACGTGTTTAGAAGGTTTTCGGGTGGTTTCGAGCCATTTACGGGCTCTCGTTGTGCACCGGTCCGACCGGTCATGGTCACCGTCTGACCGGTGTGAGTGCTGGTTCTGTACACATGTTGCACACCGGTCTGACCGGTGGTGTGGACCGGTCTGACCGGTCAGGGCTGTTTTGTTGCAGCTGCCCTGTTTCAAGTGGTGTCTTGCATGCATTCGTCCAGGGGGAGGTGCATTGGTTCAGGGGGAGCTTGCATGTGTGCAAGGGGAGCTCTTTGTGGTGTTCGAGCTTTGTTTCGGTGGTTTGCGCTCTTTGCTTGAGCTTTGCTTTGTCTCGGATGTGTCGAGCCGTGGCCCTTGCCTAAGGGGTCCGAGACTTGTTTCCTTCAAGTGATCTTGCTCTTTGCCTTTGTTTGGCTTTCGATCGCTTGTTGGAGTTTCTTTTTGTTCGTTTCTTTTTCTTTTCTTTTCTCTCTTGTTACTTTCGTGTGGGTGTTGTCAATGCACTCATCAAGGGGGAGATTGAGGACCATGTGTGGTTCGAGGACCGGTGGATGGTCGCTTCCTTGTGTGATGAGTGATTGACAACGTTGTGTGGACCGATTCTTGGCTAAATATTGCGGGTGCGGGTTGCGGCTTGACCGGTGTTGGTGCGGGTGAAGAACAAGCGCGAAAGGTTGTCGCGGTGAGGCCTCCGGGTGTGGAGAAGACAAGTAGGCTTCGTTCGAGGGACCGGTGGCCGGCGGAGTCAAGTGCGGGCCGCATGGTGGCATGAACAAGCAAGATGAAGTCGTGGACGGTTTCTTGGTTGAGCCTCAAAACCAAGGTCGAGCCGGGACTACGTGGGAGCCAAGTCATGAGTGGAGATTGGCGGAGGCTACACCGAGTTCGCGGGGTTTTCGGTGGTTCACCGAAAACCACCGGGTTCCTTGGTTGATCCACAAAGCCAAGACCGGAGAACCGAAGACGGAGGCAGCAGCCGCGCGGACCCGTCCGACCGGTGGGTCCGACCGGTCCCCGACCGGTGGTGGCCGGTCGGCCGGTGAGGAGCACCGGTCCGACCGTGTGCGACGACGCAGTGCGGAATCTTCGAAGCGGAGGACACGCGTCGGGATCGCATGGCTTGCGTCGAGGCTACGCGGGGGTGCGGTCGCCGGGCATCCGTCCGATGGTGAAGACATCAAGAATTCCAAATCCGCCCTTGAGGGGCTTGTATCCCTAGTTAGTAGAGAAGGGCATTTTAGACATTCGGTTGCCTCCATATAACCCAAGAGGTGAGAGGATGGCAGCCAACTCTTGGAACCCTAGCTCATTAGTTTTCCTATTTTCCACCTATTTTCTCTAGGTTTTCCTTAGGACTAGCAAGAGAGCTTCACTGAGAGATCTTGTAGAGAGGGATGGATGATCGGGCGGCTTGCTAGACCTTGTACGAACCTTTGTTTCATGTATAGATGATTCGGCGTGGTTTCTCAAGGTTTGGATGTGTTTTCCCGGGTTGTTCTTGGTGGTGATTTTCGGAGCCCTCTCTTCGTGATTTCTTTGGGGTGTTTTCGGGGTCTTTCTCTTGGGGATTTGATGGGGAAAATTTGTGGGAACCCTTCGTGGTTCTTTGGGCTGTGATTCCCCTCCCAAATCCGTGAGAAAAGGTGCTCGATTTTGGGGTTTCTTGAGTTCTTGAGTTGGAAGTGCTTTCGGCGGGATTTCTTCGATTCCTCCTTTTTGGACGAGATTTGGTGGGATTAAACTTGGCTATGGACATGAGATGCTCCTGATATCCCCAAAGTCTTGGTCAAGTCCGTGGAGTGATTCGGGAGATCGAGATTTGGATTTGGAGGTGTTGACCCGCGGGTGCTGTTCATCCCGAGCTGCCCAGGCTACACCGGTCTGACCGGTGCTCTTGACCGGTCTGACCGGTGCGAGCCCTTGTTGGTTTTTGCTCGGGTGAACGTCTTGGTGAGTTCGTTGTTGTCCCGTGTTGCTGCTGTTTCGAGTTTGGGTTCGTTTGGTGGTCGGTTGGCCTGTTTGGTGCCTTGGGGGCTTTCAGGCTGCCATCGGTCTGACCGGTGTGTCTCACCGGTCTGACCGGTGTAGAGCCACTTAGTGGAAGTTGCTCAGTTTCACCCGCAGGGATCGGTCTGACCGGTGGTGCTCACCGGTCTGACCGGTGTGGGTCTGTAGACTCGAGGTTTGGTTTTTCCGCTGCATTTCTCGGGTCGGAAGGTTGCGTGTTGGTTCCTAGGTCCAGTGGCACTCCAGTGGCTACGTGGGCTTGACCAACCTTGGTAGTGAGTCGGAGACTTGTGTTGGAAGCCGCGTTCGTCTTGTTGGAGTTTTCGTCTCCTTCGAGAAGAATTTTTATCGGCTCCCATTCACTCCCCCCTCTCTGGTTCGCCGTATCCGTCTTTCACGAAGGGCGGGGTCTGGCGGGGGCGCCTTGGCTGGATCCGACGCCCCATCACGTACATCTACGAGACTACGACCCTGGCAACAAGAGTGGGGTGGTTGGCAGGTGGCGGTGTGCGTCAGATGGCCTAGTGACGGCGAGTCAAATCTAGCCCCATCAGGTACGGGCCTGTTTGGTTGCCCGAAGGAGTCTAGCCTGGCTCGCACCAGCCAGCCAGGCTGCTCACAGCCAGGTTTTGGGCATGCAACCAGCTGTGTTAGGTTGCCTGTATGTAGTGAGCCAGGTCAAGTAAGAATAGTGTTTGGTTGACTGCATGTACTCCAAATTTGAATGAACAGATACAGGCTTGTGTGTTTGGTTGGATGCATGCACCTAAAATCAAGTCACCTCTTGCATGGAGTGGTAAGAATACCACCAGTTTTTCACCAAGTTCATCACCACTTCACCAGTTCATGGAGAGTTCACATATATTACATCAACTTGCAAAGTAAAGCTACAATGATTAAGAATTGGACTAAAATAATTAGACGATGAACATGACAGCAACAATGGTTCTTTACATCTACTACATCAGGTTCACATTCAATTGGTTTGACTTCATTGTAGTAACTACCATAAAAGGCTTGGAATGCTTCTTCCCTGTTGGTGTATTTTTTGTGGCAAGCACCTCTGTACCCATTCACTTGAGCATGGGCATCATCCCAGTTGGAGTAAACTCCAGGGCGCCGGCCAACATGAACAACATACCAGGCCGTAGGTAGCTACAATGTGAAGTATCAGTCATAAATAAAGAAAAATGGCAATGAAATAATGAATGAAAGATCAGAGAAGCATCATTGGCATGGACACATGTGCTCAGATTCATAACAACATGAACAACATACCGGGCAATAGGTAGTTACAATGTGAAGTATCGGTCATAAATAAAGAAAAATGGCAATGAAATAATGAATGAAAGATCGGAGAAGCATCATTGGCATGGACATGTGCTCGAAAAAAATAGCAACATCATAGGCAAATAGACACATGCTCGATATGTGCACAACAAATTGTCACATGTAAATGCATCACGGCATGGACGGATGTGCTCGATTCATGAAACAGACAGTAAAAACACAACAACATTGGCAAATAGACACATGCTCAGATAAGTTCACAACAAATTATCACAGCAGTTCAGATCAACATCTTCAACACAGAACAACAGGTTGTGGAACATCACCAGGCCCTAGATCAGTAAAGGTTGCAGTTCTATAGTGGCATATCTAAGTCACTAACTATATGCTAGAGTTAGCCATAGTTAGGATCATGTCATCTGTCCAAAAGAATGCAGGATCATGTCAACTGCATTTAGAGAGTATACCCACTGCACAACAGACCACCAGAGCAGAAAGGTATGCACAAAAGAAGCCACCAGAGAGGATCACTGCACAAAAGAGAGATCAGCCACCAGCATAGGACCTCACATGTAGTGTTTGGCTAGGAAAGTCCTCAGCCAAAGAACACGGTGAGAGTCATTCATCTGAACAAAAGCGAGATCCTCGGGCCTTGTTGTCCAACAGGTGACCATATGCACACATCAAAGCTTCATCCCGAACCCAGGCATGAACATGAGTGCACTATAAAGGTCGGGGGGTGGGAATCCTCAACCTTGGTAGAACGAATGGCATCTGCAACATTGTTCACTGCATCTGTCATGCCAGTGAACACAAGCACATCATCCTCTGTCAACATGGACCTCTTTCTCTTCCTTCCAGTTGTCTCAGTTGTCTTGGTTGGCTCAGCTGTCTCAGTCTTGCTGGCCATCTTCAACTCCTCAAACCTCTCATTCTTTAGTGAGCTCTCAAAGAAAGTCGGAAGGAGCACCAAGAGGCTCACTTTGGACCCCATGGCATACCTGCCTGTTGCCTGCCCATTACCAAAGATGATGCGCATCTCCTTATAGTAGTGAATTGGTTTGTTCAGGTACTCAGCATCCTTGGGGTGTGCCTGCCATTACACAATAATATGTTATGAACTATACATGAGAAAGGATTGAACAAAATAAATAGAATGAACATTCAACTTGATCAAGCAATACTAACCTTGATGTGGCCATTGTAGTGCTCCTCCTCCAGCAGGATCTGGTAATTGAAGGACCGATACGGCGAACCAGAGAGGGGGGGAGTGAATGGGAGCCGATAAAAATTCTTCTCGAAGGAGATCGAAACTCCAACAAGATGAACACGGCTTCCAACACACGTCTCCGACTCACTACCAAGGTTGGTCAAGCCCACATAGCCACTGGAGTGCCACTGGACCTAGGAACCAACACACCACCTTCCGACCCGAGAAACGCAGCGGAAAAACCAAACCTCGAGTCTACGGACCCACAACGGTCGGACCGGTGAGCACCACCGGCCGGGACCGGTCCCTCGTTGGTGAAACCGAGCAACTTTCACTAAGTGGCTCTACACCGGTCGGACCGGTGAGACACACCGGTCGGACCGTGGCGACCGAAAGCCCCCAAGGCACCAAACGGGTCAACCGACCACCAAACGGACCCAAACTCGAAACGAAGCAACACGGGACAACAACGAACTCACCAAGACGTTCACCCGAGCAAAATCCCACAAGGGCTTGCACCGGTCGGACCGGCCAAGAGCACCGGGTCGACCGGTGTGGCACGGGCGACTCGGGATGAACAAGACCCGCGGGTCAACTCCCCCAAATCCAAATCTCGATCTCCCGAATCGCTCCACGGACTTGAACAAGACTTTGGGGATATCAAGAACACCTCATGAGGAGTTCATAGCCAAGTTTAATCCCACAAAAACTCGTCCAAAAAGGAGGAATCGAAGAAATCCCGCGGAAGCACTTCCAACCCAAGAACTCAAGAGACCCCAAAATCGAGCACTTTTCCTCACGGATTTGGGAGGGGAATCACAGCCCAAAGAACCACGAAGGGTTCCCACAAATTTCCCCCATCAAATCCCCAAGAGAAAAGCCCCGAAAACACCCCAAAGAAATCACCGAGAGAGGGCTCCGAAAATCACCACCAAGAACAACCGGGGAAAACACATCCAAACCTTGAGGAACCACGCCGAATCATCTATACATGAAACAAAGGTTCGTACAAGGTCTAGCAAGCCGCCCGATCATCCATCCCTCTCTACAAGATCTCACCGTGAAGCTCTCTTGCTAGTCCTAGAGAAAACCTAAGGAAAATAGGTGGAAAATAGGAAAACAAATGAGCTAGGGTTTCAAGAGTTTTCTGCCAACCTCTCACCTCTTGGGTTATATAGGCGGCAACCGAATGTCTAAAATGCCCCTCTCTACTAACTAGGGATACATGCCCCTCAAGGGCGGATTCGGAATTCTTGATGTCTTCACCATCGGACGGATGCCCGGCGACCGCACCCTGCGTAGCCTCGACGCAAGCGATGCGATCCCGACGCGTGTCCTCCGCTTCGAAGATTCCGGACCGCGTCGTCGCACACCGGCCGACCGGTGCTCCTCACCTGGGCCGGACCGGTCCCCACGGGCCGACCGGCCGACCCACCGGTCGGACCGTCCGGTGCCGCCGCACCTCCGTCTTCGGTTCTCTCCGGTCTTGGCTTTGTGGATCAACCAAGGAACCCGGTGGTTTTTCGGTGAACCACCGGAAACCCCGCGAACTCGGTGTAGCCTCCGCCAATCTCCACTCATGACTTGGCTCCCACGTAGTCCCGCTCGACCTTGGTTTTGAGGCTCAACCAAGAAACCGTCCACGACTTCATCTTGCTGTTCATGCCACCATGCGGCCCGCACTTGACCCCGCCGGCCACCGGTCCCTCGAACGAAGCCTACTTGTCTTCTCCACACCCGGAGGCCTCACCGGCGACGACCTTTCGCGCTTGTTCTTCACCCGCACCAACACGAGTCAAGCCGCAACCCGCACCCGCAATACTTAGCCAAGAATCAGTCCACACAACGTTGTCAATCACTCATCACACAAGGAAGCGACCATCCACCGGTCCTCGAACCACACATGGTCCTCAATCTCCCCCTTGATGAGTGCATTGACAACACCCACATGAAAGTAACAAGAGAGAAAAGAAAAAGAAAAGAAACGAACAAAAAGAAACTCCAACAAGCGATCGAAAACCAAACAAAGGCAAAGAGCAAGATCACTTGAAGAAGATAAGTCTCGGACCCCTTAGGCAAGGGCAACGGCTCGACACATCCGAGACAAAGCAAAGCTCAAGCAAAGAGCACAAACCACCGAAACAAAGCTCGAAAACTCTCAAAGAGCTCCCCCTGCACACATGCAAGCTCCCCCTGAACCAATGCAACTCCCCCTGGACTAATGCATGCAAGACACCACTTGAAAACAGGGCAGCTGCAACAAACCAGCCCTGACCGGTCAGACCGGTCAACACCACCGGCCGACCGGTGTGCAACATGTGAACGAGCCAAAGCACTCACACCGGTCAGACCGGTGACCCTGACCGGTCAGACCGGTGCTCAACGAGCCCGTAAATGGCTCGAAACCACCTGAAAACCTTCTAAACACGCCCAGCAAGCCATTTCAAGCTCAAACTTCTCCCCCTTGTTGGCAATGCAAGAATCAAGCCAAAAATGCAAAACTTTCAACCTAGAGCTTCTCAAATATGCAAAATTCAACAAAGAATGCTACACATGTCCAAATGAGCAAGTTAGGTACTCTACGGCTTCGTATCGATCTCAACTACATGATCACCAAGTTTCACAACCATTGGACGAAGCTAAGATGAATTTTGGCAATTTTGCGAAAACTTGCCTCTCATGAGCAAAGTCCTAAACATGATCAAAGCATATCAAAATGGCAAAGCCACACAAACTTCATGCTAGGACAGCTATTCTAACCATAAGACCATCACAAACACCCACAAGCACCTCATGTCATGTCAAAGCCACCGAGCCATGTGCCTACTTCTATTTATGAGACTTCTCATTGGTAGGCATCATGCAACGGTTTAGCACCCAAAGCAAATTAAATTCAGCACATATGACATGGGAGCATATTTTCCAAGCATTTTTCCTTTCATTTTCAGATTTGTAAATGGTACATGAAATGTCTTTGCGACAAAAAGGAACTTATGCTCCTCCACAAGATAAGTCAAGAGGGCTAAACATTCATGATGGCAAATGAGCCTTTGGCCCCATATGATCAATAAACTAGCTATCCAACCACAAAGTGAGCATAGCAAGGCCACAAAAACATGTCAAGAGCATGTAAAGGCATTTACACATGAGAGAGCATACATGTGACATTTTTCAAAAGCATAGCTATCAACCATGGATTATTCATCAAGATCATCAAGAGCTAAGCCAAACTAACCATAGCATACCAAACAAGCTCACAAAGACATATATCTCATTCCATGGTGAACAATGTATATGAGAGAAGCTTTTCCTAACCAATGCATATGATACAAAATGCATGCAACCTAAGATACAAGGATGCCTATACATCATGTTACATATGCCATGCCAAATGCAAGAAATGCACAAAGGAAAGCTATACATATGCTACAAACCGGCTCCTCAAGGGAAGGCAAAACGGGCTCGACACCACCGGCAAAAGAGCAAAGGAGCACAAACTTCACAAGCTCCCCCTAACCTCATGCATTAAGGCCAAAGAGCATACAAAGCTCACCTTACACACATGAGATAGGGCAAAGAGCAAAAAGAACCAAGTGGCTTGACCAAGGCCACAAACTTGAAGGTCACAAATTCACTTACCTTTATCATTTCTTCACAAGTCACTCATCCTTGTCCACCATCCCCGAAAGTGATGTACCTCTATGTCACCACCGGGATATGAGGCCGAAGAACCACCCCCCGATATCAACCAAATGTTCTCCGGACCATCCACCTGCAACTCAAAACCAAGAGCGAGAGCGAGCAACCGACTCAACACTGGGGTTAGTTCCAAATGTGTAAAACCAGTGCCTAGCCATTTGCTCGAAAGTGGGGTTAGCAAAAACCGACCATCTTTCCTACCAAAGCTACCTCCACGAACACCACCACGGTAACCACCATGAGGGAACCAACCCTCTCTGCCCGGAGGAGGACCAAAACCACGAAAGAAAGCCCGTGGACCATCCCTCCTCTCCTTCTCAAAGCCATGACTCCTCCCATCCCCGTAGTGAGCTCGAGGGGGAGAATGCCTAGCAACCGGCCTCCCGCAAACTTTCCGGACCAATCACCGGAACCACGACCTCCCGAAACAACCCTTGCACCCGTACGAGCACAAAACCCAACCGCCGCCCTGTCCGGAGCTCGCACCGGTCCGACGCGTGCCCCTCACCGGTCCGACCGGTGTAGCACGGGCGACGCAGCACCTCCAACAACCTTCAGCTCTCCCCAAGCCCAAACTGACCTCACACTCCCCTTGGCCCTGGGCAACTGCACACGAGGCTCAAGTACACCATCGGTAGGGTGGTACTTGTCCTTGTTAGCCCACTCCTTCGCCATTCTCTCCTCACGCTTCCTCTTGAAGCAAAACGCTCTCTTGTGACCATCCTTTCCACAAAACTCACAATGGAAACGGATCGATCTGGGCTTAGGCTTGGGATGAGATTCTTCACAAGACTTCTCACTTGGTTTCTCACTAGGCTTTTCACTTGCCTTCTCACTCGGTTTTTCTCTTGGTTGGTTTGGCTTGGATGCAAACTTGTCTTTGGGTGTGGGTTGTGGTGGAACTGAAACATTCTCAAATTTCCTTTCTCTCTCACCACTACCCTCACCAACCTTATCCAATCCCAAAGCCCAACCGTCAAAGCGCTTACAGCTAGCAATCATCATACCAAGCTGAGGTTCTTGACTCGACAACCAACTCAGCGCTTCACGCAACTTATCATTCTCATCTTGCAAGCTACCAACACATTTTGCAAGATCCAAATTCTTCATAGCATGCAACTCACATGTAGAGCAAGAAGTAGGAATAGGCACTTTCAAATCAGCCTCAAGCGAAACAATGCGAGAACGGAGCTCAAGAATTTTCTCATGCAAACTAGGGCAAGAAGTGCAAGCACCAAGCAAAGTGGGTCTAGATTGTAGCTCACCCAACTCAACCCTAAGCACATCTAGTTCCTCACACTTGGAGGCATACTTCTCCCTAAGATCGATCAAGTCGGCCCAGAAAACAGAGCAATCAACACAATCGTTCTCATCCGAAACAACGGGGCTAGCCTTAAGGGAATCAATCTCAAGCTTGCTATCAAGCACCTGTGTCTCTAGCTCGGCCACTCTAGTCCTAGCATCCTCGAGTGAAGATCTAAGCTCCTTCCTAAGCTTCTTAGCCTCTCTAAGCATGTGATCGCGATTATCAAGCAAGTCAACCAACTCCTCATTCTCCTTGCGCAAAGAGGAGAGCTCATCACATACCTCATCCTCGGAATCCAAGTCCGAGGCGTCCTTCCGGCTTCTCTTGTCGCTCGAACCGCGAGCCATGCCGCAGAAGTCGTCCTTGAGGCTTAGGCCCGTCACACAAAGGCCGTTGAGATACTTGCCGATGTTCTTCTTCTTCTTCCTCTTCTTGTCATCCTCTTCGTCTTCATCACTCGAGCTTGAAGACGTGTCCTCGGAATCAGACTCGATGTCGCTCGATCTCTTCATCTTCTCTCGAGACCGCGTCTTCTTCTCATGTCCATGATCCTTCTTCCTGGACTTCTTCTTCTTGTCCTTGGACTTGTGCTTGTCGTGGCTGTTCACCTTTGAACACTCAGCGAAATAGTGTCCAGTCTTGCCGCACTTGAAGCATGTCCTCGTGTTCCTCCTCCTGTTCACGCGATTCTCGTGCAGCCTCTCGAACCGCCTCGTCAGGAGCGCCAGCTCGTCCTCTCCAAGCTCGTCGAACTCCTCATCTGGCATAGACATCAAAGAGGAGAAAGAGAACATCCTGGTGGATGGATTAGTGTTAGCCTTTCCTTTTGAACCACCAACGAGGGCAAGACTATGGGAATCGGTCGGTCCCTCGAGCTTGGCGATCATGCCCCTATCCACCTCGGCCCGACTTGAGCTTCGAGAACGGCTCGTTCACCGTCGAGTGTCATACTTCTCCGACTCCACAATGGCCTCGAACTTTCCGCCCCATATCGTACGATCCAAAGAGTGTAAGAGCTTGACCGCTCTATCATGATCATCGTACGGGAGCACGTCCACATTGGCCCTCATGTTGTTCACCACCACCGTGAACCTGCGAAACAAGGCATCGATGGACTCACCGGGGAGATGAGTGAAGTTCTCGTACTCTCTCCGTAAGTCGCATACATCCGTGCCTCGAACACCGGGCGTTCCCAACATGAGCCTCCTTCAACACCGCCCAAATCCTACAAGCCAAGTGCTCGGTGTGCACCCGATCGAACTCGAGCCGACACAAAGCACGAAACAAGTAGTCGACCGCCTTATTGTTGGCGTCGAAGCCGTCCCCTCGATCCTGGAGCGAGGAAATCAACCGGCCTGGACATAGCTTGTGTCCACCGTGACATCCCAAAGGATCCGACCCTTTCCGCGGAGAAAAGCACCCATCCGCTTGCTCCACATCCGGTAGTTCTTGCCATCGAAGTGTGGAGGACCCGAACCCCGTTCCGGTACGCCATCCTTGGATCTTAGACTGGTTAGAGTCAACAAAGACCCGAACCGGCTCTGATACCACTTGAAGGACCGATACGGCGAACCAGAGAGGGGGGGGGAGTGAATGGGAGCCGATAAAAATTCTTCTCGAAGGAGATCGAAACTCCAACAAGATGAACACGGCTTCCAACACACGTCTCCGACTCACTACCAAGGTTGGTCAAGCCCACATAGCCACTGGAGTGCCACTGGACCTAGGAACCAACACACCACCTTCCGACCCGAGAAACGCAGCGGAAAAACCAAACCTCGAGTCTACAGACCCACAACGGTCAGACCGGTGAGCACCACCGGTCAGACCGGTCCCTGCTGGTGAAACTGAGCAACTTTCACTAAGTGGCTCTACACCGGTCAGACCGGTGAGACACACCGGTCAGACCGGTGGCAGCCTGAAAGCCCCCAAGGCACCAAACAGGTCAACCGACCACCAAACGGACCCAAACTCGAAACAGAAGCAACACGGGACAACAACGAACTCACCAAGACGTTCACCCGAGCAAAATCCCACAAGGGCTTGCACCGGTCAGACCGGTCAAGAGCACCGGTCAGACCGGTGTGGCCTGGGCAGCTCGGGATGAACAGCACCCGCGGGTCAACTCCCCCAAATCCAAATCTCGATCTCCCGAATCGCTCCACGGACTTGAACAAGACTTTGGGGATATCAAGAACACCTCATGAGGAGTTCATAGCCAAGTTTAATCCCACAAAAACTCGTCCAAAAAGGAGGAATCGAAGAAATCCCGCCGGAAGCACTTCCAACCCAAGAACTCAAGAGACCCCAAAATCGAGCACTTTTCCTCACGGATTTGGGAGGGGAATCACAGCCCAAAGAACCACGAAGGGTTCCCACAAATTTCCCCCATCAAATCCCCAAGAGAAAAGCCCCGAAAACACCCCAAAGAAATCACCGAGAGAGGGCTCCGAAAATCACCACCAAGAACAACCGGGGAAAACACATCCAAACCTTGAGGAACCACGCCGAATCATCTATACATGAAACAAAGGTTCGTACAAGGTCTAGCAAGCCGCCCGATCATCCATCCCTCTCTACAAGATCTCACCGTGAAGCTCTCTTGCTAGTCCTAGAGAAAACCTAAGGAAAATAGGTGGAAAATAGGAAAACAAATGAGCTAGGGTTTCAAGAGTTTTACGCAACCTCTCACCTCTTGGGTTATATAGGCGGCAACCGAATGTCTAAAATGCCCCTCTCTACTAACTAGGGATACATGCCCCTCAAGGGCGGATTCGGAATTCTTGATGTCTTCACCATCGGACGGATGCCCGGCGACCGCACCCTGCGTAGCCTCGACGCAAGCGATGCGATCCCGACGCGTGTCCTCCGCTTCGAAGATTCCGGACCGCGTCGTCGCACACCGGTCGACCGGGGTGCTCCTCACCGGTCGAGCCCGGTCCCCCCGGCCGGGACGGTCGGACCCACCGGTCGACCGGTGCGGTGCCGCTGCACCTCCGTCTTCGGTTCTCGGTCTTGGCTTTGTGGATCAACCAAGGAACCCGGTGGTTTTACGGTGAACCACCGGAAACCCCGCGAACTCGGTGTAGCCTCCGCCAATCTCCACTCATGACTTGGCTCCCACGTAGTCCGGCTCGACCTTGGTTTTGAGGCTCAACCAAGAAACGCGTCCACGACTTCATCTTCTTGTTCATGCCACCATGCGGCCCGCACTTGACCCCCGCCGGCCACCGGGTCCCTCGAACGAAGCCTACTTGTCTTCTCCACACCTGGAGGCCTCACCGGCGACGACCTTTCGCGCTTGTTCTTCACCTGCACCAACACGAGTCAAGCCGCAACCTGCACCTGCAATACTTAGCCAAGAATCAGTCCACACAACGTTGTCAATCACTCATCACACAAGGAAGCGACCATCCACCGGTCCTCGAACCACACATGGTCCTCATAATTGTCCTCATCAAAAAGAGCTCCACTTAGATCTCTCAGCTTGGAGATCTTGATCCAATTCTGCCTCCATTTCCTAAGGTGGTTGTACACCTGTGTGCCAGTGACCTTATTGCCACTAAACTCATGAACAGCTTGGGCAACCTGGTTTAGATGCACTTCTTTGAACCCTTTGTCAGTCCTAACACCTGTTGTGATAAGCTGACAGAAACGGCGAAGGACAAAGCCAGACATTGCATCTGTCCACCTCATTGCGGCCCTCTCGCCGAGCAAACGGCCCCATCCCCGGCGGCGGCCCCGGCTCCGGCGGCATGCGGGGCTCCGGCAGCGGCCCCGGCTCCAAGAACACGGCAGCAGCAACATGCCCACCGGCCCCAATAGCGGCAGCCCACCTTGCAGCCCCAACGATGGCCGCCCCAAGAGCCCCAGGACCAGGGAAGATAAGGTCATCACCAGCAAGGATCTCCTCAGCCATTTCCTATTTTCAGTAGCATCATTGCATGTGTCTAGCCTCGGTAAATGTTGCGAGCAAGCAAAAAAAGAAGCAATTTCCTATGTCATCTAAAATTCATCATTGCACATGTGTCCAGCCTCAGTTAACATTGCAAACAAGAAACAATTCATCATTGCACATGTGTCCAGCCTCAGTTAGCATTGCAAACAAGAAACAATTCATCATTGCAAATGTCACAAGCCTCAGTAAAAGTTGTGTAGTATCTAAAATGGTATAACATCATTGCACATGCCCAATGCCACAACTCTATGAAATCATCAGTGAAATTATTCAATGCCTCAGTTTTGATGTGATTACAACATAAATAGAGACAAGTTCAGAACAAAGAAGAGTGCAATACAAAGACATTTTAGATGCGAGAGTTGCCTCTATTGGCCCACATGTGATTAGCCCATTCATCCCTAGTTTGAGCCCAAGCAAGATTGTCATCCGGTCGAACACCACGGTCGGTTGGATTGTCATTTGGAACCCAAGAGAACTCACTAGGCACTACCTCATCAACTCCATGATCAAGTATCCAATTATGCAATATGCAGCAAGCAAGTACTAACTTCACTTGTGTCTTGAAAGGATGAAATGGTTTGTTGTCAATGATACGAAAACGATTCTTCAAAGCACCAAAAGCCCTTTCAACAGTTACTCTCAGACTTGAATGCCTTAAATTAAATAGTTCCTTTGGATTGGTTGGATAGTTCCTAGAACCATACTCTTTCAGATGGTATCTAGTGCCACGATTTGGAGGAAGGAATCCAGGACGACATGCATATCCAGCATCTACTAAGTAGAATTTTCCTATAACAATCATAGACATGCATTAGGTTCATTGTTATGAATTTACAAATTTTATTTATGTACCCAATTCAACTAATTACCTGGTGGAACCCTTAACCCATTCTCCCGCTCTAGTGCATCAGCAAGGATGGTAGCATCATGTGCTGAACCCTCCCAACCAGCCAAGACATAAGTAAATTTCAAGTCAAAGGCAACAGCAGCAAGAACATTCTGTGTAGGATGATTCTTCCTTCCCCTAAATGCTGCTTGGATCTTGGCAGGCACTCTAGCATATACATGAGTACCATCTATTGCCCCAATACAGTCCTACATGAATACCCAACAAATACTTTTCATATTAACATATGCACCCAGATATGATGACTAGAAATTGCATTGACATTTTTATTACCTTAAAGTATGGATACCATCTTGGACTGTTGCTTATCTTAAGTGGTGTGTCATTAGGTGGAGCTCTAATCATGTCTTGCCTAAGTTCCCCAACAGCATACAAAACCTCCTTGAAATGTCTATGCACTGTTTCTATTGACCTCCTCCAGGTTTGGTGAACAACTCTAAAGCGTTGGTTATGGCCAACAATATGAAGAAACATTGCAACTTGTTCCTCAACACTTTGCTATTTAAGTTATGCGCAGCAAGTTTCTCATCCTAAGCAAGTTGCATAGCCTAAAAAAAGGTGCTCTTCTCATGCGAAGCATAGCAATACACTCTATGTCATTACAGTTGTAAATCCTATCCAAGTTATGACGGCGTTCCTCATCCATCAGGCTCAAAGGCCCATAACAGATACGAGGCCTTGAGTTCTGATGCATTGCAATCCTGCTGAACAAGAATGCATACATAGCTGCGATAAGAGCAGCAGCTCGGGCAATCAACATGCGTCTCTGGTCCTCCAAAGCCATCTACCATAGCAACACAATAACCAGGCAACACAAAGTACTCAGCATAATAAAATCAAACAAACATCATTGGCATTGAACAATTTCTCAGATTTTATGAAAAGAATATCCTAGGCATTGGACATATGCTCAGTTAATAAAAGAAATCATCACTGGCTTGGACATGAGCTCAGAAGAAATAGCATTCTCACACATGCAGGGCAAAAATCAACATTGACGGCGCACATCAGGCGATAACCGCATTCATCGGAAAAGGGGGGAGAGGATGGACAGGGGAGATTGCATATACCGAAGGAGTTCAGGGAGCACCAAAGCAAAATGATGCGAGCAAACAAGGGAGCTCAGATCTGCAACCTGCAACCAAAGAAGGTATTAGAAAAAAGCCAAAATGAAACAAAATCATTAACCCTAACTAAGAACAAGGTTGTTACCTTAGAATCAAGCAGAGAACTCAGATCTGAAGTGCCTGCATCGAGTTTGAGAAGAAACAGTGAGAGACCTAGGGTTAGGGTTACGGGATCAAGAACAAGAGGGGGTAGGAGGGGAATCAGATTCACTTGCCTGTCAAGAACTCAGATCCAGAGCACCTACGAAGCAAGAAAGAAGGGATGGGATCAATACAACACAAATCAATGAAGAATCGATGAGAAATCGACGAGCAAGAGAGGAAGAGAGAAGAGGGGGAGAACCTGCTGCGCCGGAGAGCAATCGACGAGCAAGAGAGGAAGGAGAGGGGTGGCGGCGGGAGGGCGCATATATACTGCGGTGAATGGCGCGAAAATGGAAGGTAACCCTAGCGAAATGGCGCGAGCTCCCGCCGGCCAAGGTTTCGCCTCCCGCGCGCTCGCCGCGGCACCGCGGGAGCCTGGCTCTGGAGAGAAGGTCGATTTGGGCGTACCTGGGGAGCCTGGCCGCGGGGGTGGTTTTGCACGGGAGGGGCCTGGCTCGCAAGCTGGTGCGGGACACCAAACTACCCCGGGTTGCACGCGGGGGTGCTTGGCTCGTCTGGTGCGGGTCACCAAACAGACCCTACATCTACGACCCTGGCAGCAAGAGTGGGGTGGTTGGCAGGTGGCGGTGTGCGTTAGATGGACTAGTGACGGCGAGTCAGATCTATGCGTTGACTAGTGTGCGCCTTCAGGCATCGAGCTTGGCGGCTGCATGCGAGGCGAGATGCTATCGGACGGTGGGTGCAGCTCTAGGTTGCGAGGCAGTCTACCTGTGGTGTCGCCGGTGAAGATGCAGTGGGGGGCGACTGCGACATGGTGCCGTGTTGATCGGCATGGTGTCAAGCGATGAATTTTTTTATTTTTTAACCATTTTTAATCTAAATTTTAAAACTAACCCCTCCCCTACTAAAATTGCAAGAAGCAACCCTTTTGGTCACGCCAAGCCTCGTGGCGCGACTAATACTTGAGTCACGGCACAAAAGTGGCGCGACTAATGTCCACAATGGCGTTGGAAAAAGTCGCATCTGACGTGGCGAATGGAGTCACGCCACCCTGCGTGGCGCGACTCATGCACGAGTCACGCCACGCTCCCTGGCGTGACTAGATCGATCCAGAATGGGAGTCCCGGTCTCATTTAACCGTGTTTACTTATTCCTTTTAATTAGCAAATGAGCTCCTAAATTTGTGAAACTGGAGGTGTATGATCTATAGAGTGCATACGTTCCATTTTAACTATGTGCACTACAAACCATGGTGTATAAAATGAGAAATCTAATTTTGAAATAGCCTAAGTGTTATTAAATCAACACATGAAAAATGCTGTCTGAAAATAGAGTCAACTAGTCAACTTTGGGCATACTTTTTGAGAAATTTTACACTAAAATCTTAAATAATTTTGGGCTACAAGTGAATTTGGATGTTCATAGGAAAGTTTGGACAAGTTTTTGTTCAAATATAACAAAGAATTCATAATTTAAGGGAGGCTTAAAGTTGGAAAGTTGTGTTGTTTAATGTCTTAGTGTAAAACAGCGTAACTTTCCAACTTTAAGCCTCCCTTAATTTATGAATTCTTTGTTATATTTGACCAAAAACTTGTCCAAACTTTTCTATTAACATCCAAATTCACTTGTAGCCAAAAAGTATTTAAGATCTTAGTGTAAAATTTCTCAAAAAGTATGCCCAAAGTTGACTAGTTGACTCTATTTTCACACTTCACATTTTTCATGTGTTGATTTAATAACACTAAGGCTATTTGAAAATTAGATTTCTCATTTTATACACCATGGTTTGTAGTGCACATAGTTAAAATGGAACGTATGCACTCTATAGATCATACACCTCGAGTTTCACAAATTTAGGAGCTCATTTGCTAATTAAAAGGAATAAGTAAACACGGCTAAATGAGACCGGGACTCCCAGTCTAAGGACTATCGATCAGTCACGCCAGGGAGCGTGGCGTGACTCTGTGCATGAGTCGCGCCACGCAGTGTGGCGTGACTCCCTTCGCCACGTCATATGCGAATTTTTCCAACGCCACCGTGGATATTAGTCGCGCCACTTCATATGGCGTGACTAAAATATTAGTCGCGCCACGAGGCTTGGCGTGACCGAAAGGGCTACTTCTTTCAATTTTAGTTAGGGAGGGGTTAGTTTTAAAATTTTAGATTAAAAAGGGTTAAAAAATAAAAAAAATCGTCAAGCGATGTCGACGTCAGGTGTGGTAGCAGTGGTGCGGAGGTGTAGTTGAGTGCGTAAGGAGGCTGGGCTGTGACTCTTGCGAGAGGAAACACGACGGTGGTGCTGTGGGCTCGTGTGTCGACCGGTGCGGTGTCGGGCGACGAGCGACAGTGGAGCGGAGTTTTGGCAGTGCAGAGCGTGGGAATGCAGCGGAGGAGTCAATCTGGTGGGGCTGTTCCAATGGTGGTGCTACTATGCCTTGTTGTGCGCGTGAGGTGGGGATTTGGATACTCCAAGCGAAAGCTTTAGCCAACCTCATGCTGGTGGCACGACGGTGGCATCCTCGGATGTTGCTCTCCCCGTTGGCGGCATCATGATGGAGCTACAACCGTGCTGCACGACTCTTTTGGTGAAAACCCTCTCTAGCTCCCGGACGAGGGACAATGACGCTATTGGCATCATGCCTTCCTTGGAGGCATCTCTAAAAACCCTGCTCGGCCTTGGCTGCCATGGTGACTTCACTCATATTTGGCTTCTCTATTGGGTGGTAGATGTGGAGGGTGTTGGCTGCCTCACGCCGGAGGAGGCTGCCTTCTTGTTGGTCGACATGGTCGTCTCTCTGTTTTTGTTTGACTACTTGCAGTGGGACAACATCGATGGACGACACTTGTGACAACGACAACGGGATGACTCGGCTTGCAACGGATCGCGTCTGGTCGCTTTGCACAGCTGAAACAACCTTGTGTGTTAGAAAACTAAGAATTTCCACATTATTTTTAATCTAAAAAATTGACGGTTTAAACATGATGACATATATATGATTTATTACTATGGATAGAACAAATTCTAAACATGCGTATAAAAGGAGCTATTAAGAACAGACTAGAAGAACAACACATAAATAAATAGAAGCGGTTCAAATAGATACCCAGTGGCGTTGGAGGAACCCATCAAATCAACCATGTTGTTGCTGTCGTCGTCGTAGTAGCGTAGTCGTTGCAGACAGTCGGGAGTCATCGTCGTCACAGGCAGTCGCGTGAACGCTCCCTAAAAACCAAATTGCCCGTACACTGTGAGTAGAGATCACGTACAACGTCAGTTCCGGAGGCACCTGCCCTCCAGGGATCCATCGACAGTCAAGTTATCGGGCTTCCCCTCTGCGACATGGTAGCAATGCATAGCGGTCAACCACAACTCCATCTTAGCACGCCAAGTCATGGCTGTTAAGTACCTATTTTAAAGCCGTCAATCCCTGCATTTCATCATGAGAATCATGCAACCACACTAGAATAGGTGTTTAAACTAACAATTTCCACAAGTGGTTGTATGAAAATGAATACATGTGTTTAGCATAAGAAATGAAGAAGAAGCACTCCTCTATGATCCTAGCACTTCAGGCTCAGCCAATGAGGGGTTGCCATGCAAGCATCCCCTGGGTGAATGACATCACCAATCCAAGAGAGAGAGAGAGCCTCGGTGAATCAAACACCACCACGTGTGCATCACATGGATTCTATGGCCCACCAGAGCGACTAAACCGCCTCCAACACACACCAGGAACCGACCTCAGGGCCCACCAATCAGCCACTCAGAGAAAGCACAAGCCGAGGGGGCCACCTGGGGGTCGGCCGACCCCAGGATCGGTCGAACCGACCTTGGTCGAATGATCCCTGCCTTCCACGTGTTGGATCCTGGTTGGCTCCTAGTCACATTCCGGGGGTGCACGGGGTGTCCTCTCGCCGATGCCTTGGCCTATAAATAGAAGACGAGAGGGGTAAGAAGAGGACAACACACTTGAAGGCAACTTCTCACCTTAGCTTCTTCTTCTCATTCCCTCTCGGTGGAGGTGAAACCTCATCCCACCATGAGTGTGAGTGTGAGGAGGATCTAGCTTAGTTGGTGCTAGGTAGAGAGGGGAGTGTGTGGGTGAGTAGAGGGGAGGTGCGATGACCCGTTCTTCATCCATCATCCCTTTGTATCTCGTGAGTGATGCAGTTCTTCATTTAGACTAAAGTGAGTATTTCGTTATATTCCAATTTGACTAAAGTCCAATTCATACATAGGTGATATGTTCTAGTGTTCTTCATCTGTTCATCATTTAGAGGCTCGTGTTCTTCGTGACACGATCCTTTGATCTTGTTGACTAGATGAATAATTCTGCATTCCGTATGTGTGACTGCCTGTCAATTAGAATATAGTGAGTCTCCTGCATATCTGAATTAGATCAAAGTGTCATTCATATCTCTTCGTATTGTCTTGATTCCATGATGGGCAAGGTCTAGTTGTACTCGCGGCTTCGTCGCTCCATATTTATACGGAGTGCTATAGTGTTTCTACGGGATGTCAGACGTAGCCGTGCTATAGTAGTAGCCGGTAGTGCAGACGTGGTGTCTGGACTACGGGTTATTCTTCGATTGCCCTATATCCCACGGGTTGTCTTGGAGTAGGCCGTGGTAGTGACAGCTGTTGGACCCTTTTGGAATCCCCCACATTCGGATACAGGTGTAGGCAACCTTTTGTCGTGAACCGACTATTATAGCCAGGAGGGTCCGGAGTCTGAAGAGAGATCCTTTGCACCTTGTACCCCCTAGAACCAAGTACCCACAAGAGTGTAGCGAACATGGCCCAAATTGCCATTAGTTCGAGTATGATTTTGGTGTTTCATGACAACATGATCAATGGGACTAACCATATTGTTTAGCATGTCCTTGTACGCACTTCTAGGTCCCAAGGATGCCAAAATACCACATGCCAAATTGAAAAGATAGTCTATTTTTCAAGGGTCAAAAATGAGAAAGAAAAGGAAAAGAAAAGACATCGTCGGATGAACCGACGGTACCTAGAGAGCAAGCGTCGGTGCAATCGTCGAACGAGTTGGTACACTGGGTGAAAACTGAGGCACCGTCGGATGAACCGACGGTCCACTTTCTCGTAGCATCGGACGAGTTGCAGAGAAGAAGAAGCGAACACAGTAGCATCAGATGATCCGACGATCTGAGTGTGAACACCGTCGGTCTATCTAACGCTTCATTTGAATCAAGACAAAGACGCGCCAAGACTGGAGCTTTAGCACCGATGAACCGACGGTGAAGCAGCGGTTCATCCGATGCTCTTGAAGATGCATACAGTAAGGGTTTGGCGAAGAGTCCTTCAAAACCGGATGATCCGACGGACTGTCAGAACATAGTGTCGGAGCAGTTCTGTCAGAGAACCTCAACGGCTATGTGACGTGGGAGGGGCACCGGATGAACCGACACCCTGGAAAATCATAGCATCGGTTCATCCGACGCTTACTTTTTCAGTGGCTGTTAGCCAACGGCTCTTTGGTTGCCTTGGGCTATTTATACCCCCTCCACTCACCCATTTGAGGTTGCTGGATTGTGTGGAAGTGCAGAGGAGTTCAAGACACCTACAAGATCATATCCAATCCATCCAAGTGCTTAATTTCTCATCTTTAGACTTGCATATGCTTTGTGTATGTGCTTAGTGCTAGGCTTAGCTTAGAGCTGAGTGAGTGCAAGGTTGTGCCAACCTTGTGAGGTGATTCTTGAGTGAATCAAGTTGTACAAGGTTCGCCAAAAGCCTTGGGGCCTAAGTGGCTCACCGGCAATCGTCATCGACCCTCCAGCTTGGTGTGGAGCGGCGAGGACACTTTGTGCGGGGGACGTGGAGACCCCCTTCCTTGGTGTAGAAGCTCCTTAGTGGAGGCGGCATCAAGCTGACCAAGGGAGCTTGGCAAGTGCCTAAGTGGCTAGCCTTTGTGGCGAGTTAAGCGGTGCTCTTGGGAGAGACATGGTGACCGGGAAGTAATACTCTTGTGTGAGTGCTTCAACAGTGTGGACTAGGGGTGGCTTAGTGCCTACCGATACCACGAGATAAATTGCGTGTCAAGAGTTTGCTTCCTCTCATCCCCTTTACGTTTCCGCATTTACTCTTTTGCAATCTTTGTTTGCCTTTACTTTCCTACAGTAGTATCATGCTAGGAGTGGCTATAGGTTGCAAAACTTGTTTTGGGATGGGAGTTTCACACTAGAACAACCCTAGTTGCACATCTAGATAGTATGTTCTACTTTATCTTTGTGTAAAAATACTGAAGCCATAGGTTAAGTTTTTAGATTGCCTAATTCACCCCCTCCCTCTCTTAGGCTAACGAGCATCCGATTCCTTAGAAGTGGTATTAGAGCCGGGACTCACTTCCTTCACAAGGAAACACCAATTCGATTGGTGAAATTGTGAAAACCAGCTCATTGGAACGGTTAGGCTTCACCGCCTAGTGAGTTGCTCTATAGAGGTATGAAAGGGGTGGATACCTTAGGTTTGGCTCCACACTTCGATGGCACAGGCTATCCTCGGTGGAAGGTTCTCATGGAGGCCTATCTCCGAGCTAAGGACCTTGATGTTGGGAGAGTCACCGATGAGGGCATGATAAATGGTACTAAGAAGGAAAAGCAATTTGATGTGATTGCTAAGAGTACAATTTTGTTCTCACTAGATGTAGGCATTTTCAATAGAGTTTTCATTTGTGAAAATGCTCATGAGCTATGGAAAACCATCAAGGAGCAAAATGAGGGTTCAAAAGAAGTTGCTAATGAACGCTACGGTTGTCTCCTTGAGGAATTCAATAGCTTTAAGCAACTTGCAAATGAAAATGCTGAATCTATGTACTCACGCCTAAATGTGCTTGTCAATAAGATTAATGCTTTAGGTGTGAAGAACATCACAGACGTGAACATCAACCGCAAGATCCTTTAAAGTCTCCGGAAGCCCGATTATGACTTGGTGAAAGCTATCATCTATGAGAAGAAGCTCGAAGAATTGAAGCCATCTCATATATTGAGCAAGATCATGGCACATGAGCTTCAAATCATGCCCAAGTCCAAGAAGGCGCCCCAAGAAAAGCCCCAAGAACCATCTTCTCCAACTACAAGCCATGCCCTCTCAAGCCAACAAGAGAAGGTGTTGAGTAGGATGGCTACTCATGGAAGCTCAAGCGAGGATGATGGTGATGATGGTGACGATGAAGATTCCTCAAGTGATGAAGAGGTTGAATCCATGGTAGCCGAGTACGTGAAGAAGATCTTCAAGTATGTGAAGAAAGTCAACATGTACGGCTAAAACGTCCACTTGAGAGAAGGACATCATCATCAACACATCAAGTTCACCAAGATCAAGCACAAGCCCAAGAAGAAGGTGGTCAAGGAGAGGAGAACAAGGCAAGAAGCAACTATCGCCGTCCATGGGTGGACAAGTGGTGGAGAATTAAGTTCTTCTAGCTCAAGTGATGAATCAAAAAAGAAATTCACCACCCGCTTCATGCAAGGTCCTTCACCATCATTACACATGTGCCTTATGGCCAAAGGTATGGAAAGCGATGTAAGTGATGACGAATCTGACACCACCTCTCTTGATAATATTGTTGAGCTAGTCCACGAGCAAAAAGGAATGCTTAAGAAACAAGCTAATGAAATTAAAGAACTCAATGCTCTCAATGATCTTAGTGCAACCCTTGCTACAAACTATGAACATTTGTTGTGCAAATTCAAATTGCTTAGCAAGGAGTGTGATGAGCTAAAATCTAAGCTTGAGATCAATGAGACTAAAATAAGTAATTCCTTTGAGCTTGATGAATCATCTATCCCTTGTGCTATTCCTATCTCCAAGGTAGATGCTTCAACTTCTTGCATTGATTTAATTGCTGAATCTTGCTCACCATCTTGCAATGAGAATGTTGTTGTAGAAACATGTGATTGTCTCATAGGCAACCAAAATGATGAGCTCAAGCAAGAAGTGAAATGGCTCTGAGAGAGGTTGGCAAGCTTGATGGGCAAGGGCAAGAACGATGAGGAACAAGTGGACATCTCTGAAGATATGAAGAGCAAAGTCCAACCTTCTCAAGATAATCGTGATCCCATGGTGAAGAAGCTTGAGAAGGGTGCAGCCGTGACTTGCTACAAGTGTCATGGAGAAGGGCACAAGTTCTACAAATGCCCTCAATTTGTCAAGAAGATGGACAAGGGCGAGAAGAAGAAGTTGAAGCCCACCATCAAGAGCTTCCTCATCTACACCAAGCCCAACCGCAAGAACAAGACCAAGAGCAACACCTACATTATCAAGAAGAAGGTTAATGGCAAGGTGGTTGCACACAAGGTTGGGAAGATGAAGGAGGAGCGGGGTTGGAGCCAACCCATTTGGGTGCCCAAGGAAGTTATCACCAACATGAAGGGGCCTCAAATGGTTTGGGTTCCAAAGACCACTTGAAGGCCATGAGTGCGGAGACTTGGGAGGTTTGGCACAAAGAAGTTGTGAAGATTCAAGCCTAAAAGCCAAGCTTGCAAGTTGGACATGTGTTGCCCAAGTTCCCCGGTTGAGGTAATGGAAACTAGAACCTATCTCATGTATCATTGTAGCTCCATTGCCTTATTTAGGTTGCATTTTTTGCAATATTTACAAATGGTAGGTTTCTTGTGTCATGTGCTAACCCATGAGCAACTCACATGGTTTGATTAGTATGTAGGAAAGCTACACTTGTTCTTTCATGGCGCATGTTTTCATATATATCTCTTTGCATCATGAGCAAGCTATAGGGTTAGCTTCCCTTTTGTTGTCATAAACAATGTGCATACAATTGGTTGGTGATTCAAACACTAAACGCACACATTTAGGGGGAGCTCATCCTATGGTTTGGTTATAGGACTAACATTGTTTCAAGCTTATCTTATGTAGTCCCTTGGCGACGCGTTCCGGTGCGGTACTTCATTCTAAGAGAATGCTATTTCACTCTAAATGTGATCTAACATCTCTAAAAGAATGAATATAGCAATATGAGCTTCATGCTATTGAGTCATGTCCTTGCGAGCTTATGTCTCTATATAAGTTCAAAGGCAATGTACTCATACATTTCTAATCCTTGTGATACCCCAAGTGTCTTCTATGCAAGCTTCTTTCAAGTGGTGTCACCTCTAGTGATATCATTTCCAAATGGCTCATCTCAATGTTGTGCCAACAAGGTAAAGAGGATCATCCCCCGAAGGTATGCAATGATCAAAAGACTACAAGTGATATCTACAAGTGGTAATGTAACAAGATCCCATTTGTCTTATCTCTTGTCCTTTAAGCTACCTCCTTGCATGATATGCTCTAAGCTTCCTTATCTTACAAGTTTGTAGTTGTGCACTTGTTTTTCACACTATCATTTCGTGCACACTCTTAGGGGGAGCTTAGTTTGTATCATGCTAGTCTCATGAGCTTGTGATCCACCTTAGTTATTCGCACATGTGGTATCTTCATTGATATCATACATATGGATCATGGTTCATGTGGCTTTCTCCCTTGTATTTAACATTTCTCTTCGAGCTATGTTTGCTAGGACTTGCTATCTTCATTGGAGTCCTTTTGTTTTGGATTTTTTGGAGATTTTATTCCAAAGGGGGAGAATGTGAGACCAAAGCAAGCTAGTGCTTCCAAAATGGAAGAGGCAAGCTATGTGTGAACATAGGAAGAGAAGATCAAAAGAAGGGGGAAGTTTGATCTAAGGGGAGTTTGGATGATGGTAAGCATCCAAGCAAGTGTAAGTGGTTCCAATTTTGTCAATTTTTGCAAATTTATGCTTGCTTTGCTTGTGTTGTCATAAATCACAAAAAAGGGGGATATTGTAGCGAACATGGCCCCATTTGCCATTAGTTCGAGTATGATTCGGTGATTCATGACAACACGATCAATGGGACTAACCATATTGTTTAGCATGTCCTTGTAGACACTTCTAGGTCCCAAGGATGCCAAAATACCTCATGCCAAATTGAGAAGATAGTCTATTTTTCAATGGTCAAAAACGAGAAAAAAAGGAAAAGAAAAGACACCGTCGGATGAACCGACGGTACCTAGATAGCAAGCGTCGGTGCAATCGTCGGACGAGTTGGTACACTGGGTGAAAACTGAGGCACCGTCGGATGAACCGACGGTCCACTTTCTAGTAGCGTCGGACGAGTTGCAGAGAAGAAGAAGCGAAGACAGTAGCACCGGATGATCTGACGGTCTGAGTGTGAACACCGTCGGTCTATCCGACGCTTCATTTGAATCAAGACAGAGACACGCCAAGACTGGAGCTTCAGTACCGGATGAACCAACGGTGAAGCACTAGTTCATCCGACGCTCTTGAAGATGCATACAGTAAGGGTTTGGTGAAGAGTCCTTCAACACCGGATCATCTGATGGACCATCGGAGCATAGCGTCAGAGCAGTTGTGTCAGAGAACCTCAACGGCTATGTGACGTGGGAGGGGCACCAGATGAACCGACGCCCTGGAAAATCATAGCATCAGTTCATCTGATGCTTTCTTTTTCAGTGGCCGTTAGCCAACGGCTATTTGGTTGCCTTGGGCTATTTATACCCCCTCCACTCACCCATTTGAGGTTGCTGGATTGTGTGGAAGTGCAGAGGAGTTCAAGACACCTACAAGATCATATCCGATCCATCCAAGTGCTTAATTGCTCATCTTTAGACATGGATATGCTTTGTGTATGTGCTTAGTGCTAGGCTTAGCTTAGAGCTGAGTGAGTGCAAGGTTGTGCCAACCTTGTGAGGTGATTCTTGAGTTAATCAAGTTGTACAAGGTTCGCCAGATGCCTTGGGGCCTAAGTGGCTCACTGGCAATCGTCATCGACCCTCCGGCTTGGTGTGGAGCGGCGAGGACACTTTGTGCGGGGGACGTGGAGACCCCCTTCCTTGGTGGAGAAGCTCCTTAGTGGAGGCGACATCAAGGTGACCAAAGGAGCTTGGCAAGTGCCTAAGTGGCTAGCCTTTGTGGTGAGTCAAGCGGTGCTCTTGGGAGAGACTTGGTGACCAGGAAGCAATACTCTTGTGTGAGTGCTTCAACAACGTGGACTAGGGGTGGCTTAGTGCCTACCGATACCACGGGATAAATTGCGTGTCAAGAGTTTGCTTCCTCTCACCCCCTTTACGTTTCTGTATTTACTCTTTTGCAATCTTTGCTTGCCTTTACTTTCCTAGAGTAGTATCATGCTAGGATTGGCTATAGGTTGCAAACCTTGTTTTGGGATGAGAGTTTCACACTAGAACAACCCTAGTTGCACATCTAGAAAGTATGTTCTAGTTTATCTTTGTGTAAAAATAGTGAAGCCATAGGTTAAGGTTTTGGATTGCCTAATTCACCCCCTCCCCCTCTTAGGCTAACGAGCATCCGGTTCCTTACAAAGAGATACCATACCTCCCACCTACCTCAGCAGAGATCATGTGTCATTGGATAAGTCGCTCGTAGTGTACCCCATCCATTCCTTGGATTCGACACCCTTTAGAATACTCCTGAGGGAGAAGTGCTACAATGGTGTATTTGTGCGCTTGCGGACTCGTTCGCACCCGTCAATGTACCCGGGTGTTCCTTACACACTCACGCTAGACGCGCCACTAGTAGTGAGGTTAAAAAATACTAACAAGCATTTCTGGCGTCATTGCTGGGGAGCAGTTGTCGAGAATCTACGAACCTGACTATCCTCGTATCTTTTGTTTTTCCTTTTGTTTTCCCCCGTTATCCCAGGAAGGTTATCGTTGTACACACTTTCCGCCCATTATGAGTGAACCAATGGAATCATCCTTAAGGAGGCGTCCAGCCTCTTTGACACCTTGTATGCTTCACCCATCCCTCATGAAGCTAGTTGAGAACGATTCTTTCTCGGGGAAAAGTCATGAAAATCCCTATTTCCATGTAAAAGACTTTGAACAACTATGTTCCACCCAGGGTAAGACTGAGGAGATACATGACGTTCTTAGGAGGAACTTGTTCCTGTTATCCCTTTCTGGAGGAGCGAGAACTTGGTACCATTGTTATGGGTATGATCACCTCAACTGGGGAGCATTGAGAGCAGCTTTCTGCACCCGATTCTTTCCTTTGAGGCGTATCATTTACTTAAGAATGACAGTCCTCAGTTTCCAACAAAGAGAGAAGGAATCCCTAGGCATAGCATGGCATCGTTTTTCCTCTATGGCTGTGTCATGCCCAGTCCTTGATCTACTAGACCTGGTGCTCCTGCAGCACTTCCGGCTTGGTTTGCTAAAGGATAGTGGCATGATGCTTTATGCCATTTAGGGAGGCGCCTTTGTGTTCTTAGAGCCGGAGCGAGGAAAGGAAATTCTAGGAGAACTCCGAGATTTCAGCTCCCCGCCTGTCTTGAGCGACGAGGTAGCTAACCACGGTAATGTAGAGTTGCCTAGATCCATCTTCGAGAGAGCCCGAGCTTAGATACCAACCTTTTCTACGCTTGGTCGAAGATGTCATTCTTGACTAGTAGGAATCTATGGGAAAGAGCACCTAGCATGAGTTCTGCCCTTAGGTTCCCCTATCATTTCTTCTCTTAAAAACCCGACCTTGAGACTTAGTCTCAAAGGGAGGAGGAAAGGAGTGGTTAAAGAAGTTCCTGGCAAGAACGATTATCTCGACTTCGACTACAACTTTTCAGTAGAGGTTACGATGAATGTTTCGTGCTTGTCAAGGCTCGACCCGAGGTGCCGCCAAACCAAAGGTTAGGCCAAGACACTGTCCCAGGCTCACAAATCCCTAAAGTCTTGGCCTTGGAAAGCACGATTTACCGATCCAGTTGAGCAACCTATCTCGTCATCATGAGCTCAGCAAGGACCGATGCAGATGAAGTTAAGTAGGCATAAATCCCACTCTTACGCTTTGACTTGATCGATGCCTCGCGAGAGTGTGGTCGCATCCTATCTTGTGCACTTTTGTTAGAAGCTTGGGTTGGCTTACGTGTCATCCTCAAACTAGTGAGGGTGAGAACCTTTGGCAACCTAAGGAGAGAATGAACTGGCATGTTTGTTACTCTTGATCAATAGCTTGAATGTTCTTTCAACCCATGGAGTCTTACTCACTAGATCTGGGGTTCGAGCGTTTTTGAGCCATGCTTCCATAGGTGAAAGCTTCACTCTCAGAGCACTTTTGGCTATAGGACAAATCTTTTCTGTATCACCTCTGTCATCTCTCGTCCGTAGTGTTGTAACCTTGCTAGCTGCACAACCTTCTTAAGGTTACCCATCATAGGTCCCTTAGGATGGTTGTGAAGCCTATCACCGTGACATCCTGAGCACAGCTTGCAGTGTATACATGCACTATCCGTGTAGGAAGGAAACGACCTCCATTATAAGAAACCTACCGAGGAAACCATGAGTTATAATAAGGAGGTACCTTGGAAAGGGGGATGATCTAGAAGAGGAAACAACATCTTTTCTACTCGGGAATGAGTCCAGGTGAACCCCCTATGTTGCGTTGTTTATGCGGGAAGAGCTTTAAGTAAAGGTAAAAGAGTAGTGAAAGCATTTATTCCCAAAACGTTATCCTAGCTATTACTAGAGCCCCCGACCTCGAAATCTGTGGGACACTTCGCCCTGAAACCTTGAGCCCTACTAGAACCCACAGTCCAAAGGGGAGGCCCAACTAGGTCAGCTGACCTAATAAGGGTGCCGCCGCCTCTTCCCTTTCGCGTGTGCCTCCCTTCGTCCTCCAGAGACCTCCTCCTAGCCGTGTGACGGATTTTGAGCCGCGCAGAAGCTCCATCTCCCCTGCTCTTTCCTTGCACAACCACCACTGCCGCCACCATGGCTGACAAGAGCATTGTTCCCTTCCCCACAGAGTCCTCCCCTACGGAGCCCATCGAAGGAGACATCCCTGCCATAGCTTCGTCTCCTAAAGGGACATCACATATGGAGGTTGCGTGTATCCTTAATGCGCGTCCACTCGCTTCTCGTCCTCCGGTGGAGGGCCAAGGATCAAAGGTAGCCATGGAAGGATCCTCAGCTATTAAGGGGGTAGTGGTCCAGCCCTTCATGACTTTGGCTCCCCACTCTGGCCGATCTGCTTCGCCTGGCAAGGCGAGGAAGTCGTGAGGACGTGCCAACAACCCCTACCAGAGGGGAGTGGGGATTCGGCCGAAACCCGTGGTGATCCCGCCACCACTGGTGGTTTCACCGTTTTAGACCAACACTTTAAAAGCCTCAGGGGCAAAGGGTCATTCAGTCCCCGCTGCACTATTGTCTCCTCCACCAACCTCTCAGCCTAGGAAGCTTAGGTTCGCTAGCCCAGGCCGCACCGACCGGAAGGGCACCCGAGCATTAGTGACGCTAGAGGCAACCGATGAGGACTTTGAGCTGGGAAGCAGCTCCACACCACAGGCACCCAGGAGGTCGAGGGAGAAGACTCAGGCAACCGAGCGATCTCCCAAGACTCGCTCTACAGCCCGTATAACCCTGTTGGTGGAGGAGCTTGGCAGGAAATGTGAGAAGCTAGAGTCCATTAGTGTAGAGCAGAAGATGGACCTCGTTGAGCTGAGGGATCACCTCCGCGACCTTCACCGTGGCCTGTGTGCCAAGATGAGGTGACTCTTCGAGGCCACAAGGCACGAGGACCTCTATGAGGTAGTGTAGAGGGCTACACCCACTTTTCATTTTTTCATAGGCTCTAGTTTGGTTTAGTTTATTTCCTTTCATATTTCTTTCCTTTTCAATTTTTATTTCCATCATGTGTGTAAGTGCCTATTTCATTATGAACTTGACTAAAATAATCTGGCTCCACCGGTCATATAACCCGGTCGAGTCATATGTGTGTTAGTTGTTTTTGTTTGTCTTGAAGAACTGCACCCAGGTACTAGATAGTGTGGGGGAGAGCCGCACTCTGCAAATGTGAACACGACAGATATTTGCACCCACGCTACACTCGCACAACGTGTACGACCACTCATGCTTAGAGAACCCGAACGAAGATGCATTCTTGCACATCACAAAAACCCTGTCTGGTCTGCATCAACAACCAACGCTGGTTTGCACCTCTACATCATTTAACCATGATTCTTGAGTTCGTTATGCTCTTTTATAAAATCCTTTATAAACTAACTCTCTGTACCTATGGTTGACATGCATAAGTTTATTCCTCATTTTTACTCTTGAGGCTTGTGAACAATATCTTCATAAGGACAACATGTTCATCTAAGTAGTTGACAAGTGAGATATGGCTTGATGACATGACCTTAACTTTGAAGGTTCTAGTTCTTTTATCTAAAAAACGCTCTTGCAAGATCCTCTTTGAGATGTTCCAGTCCTACCAAAGCCATATGATGTTATTAGTCGAAAACCTTGTACTCATATGCTGCTTGTTTGCATTGAGCTTGGTCAAAACCTGTGACCCTAGTGAGAATTCTTTTCATGCTTTCATGATCAAGATTCATGTGCACACCACCACTTTCCCCTTGCTACACTTCTACACTGGAAGATAGCATTATACCATTTGTCCATCCACAAACATAAATGCTCCATCTATGCATTGTTTTCTCTCTCCTCAAGTATTTCGTAAAAGAGGCATGGCTATCTATAAAAAAGATGATATGGGGACACATAAAGGTCCCCCATTATTCATAAAAAAATTGTGGGCACATGAAAGTCCACTTAAAAAGTGAGGACCATGTGTGGTTCGAGGACCGGTGGATGGTCGCTTCCTTGTGTGATGAGTGATTGACAACATTATGTGGACTGATTCTTGGCTAAGTATTGTAGGTGCAGGTTGCGGCTTGACTGGTGTTGGTGCAGGTGAAGAACAAGCACGAAAGGTCGTCGCTGGTGAGACCTCCAGGTGTGGAGAAGACTAGTAGGCTTCGTTCGAGGGACCCGGTGGCCAGCGGGGTCAAGTGCGGGCCGCATGGTGGCATGAAAAGCAAGATGAAGTCATGGATGATTTCCTAGTTGAGCCTCAAAACCAAGGTCGAGCCGGGACTACGTGGGAGCCAAATCATGAGTGGAGATTGGCGGAGGCTACACCGAGTTCACGGGGTTTCTGGTGGTTCCGCTCTTGCCTTGTTCTTCTTGTAGCCGCTCTTGCTCGGTCGCCGCTTGTCCTTGTCCTTGCTCTTGGACTTGTTGAAGTGCTTGCCCTTGGAGGAGTACTTGTCTTCACGCCTCGAGTGCGCCTTGTACTCGTTCACCTTGTACTTGTTCTCCTCCGCTTCCGGGCACTCGGCGATGAAGTGGCCACGCTTGCCACACTTGTAGCACGTCCCTGAGCTCCGCCTTGCGTTCCTCCGACTCTCGTGTAGTCGATCAAACCTCCTTGAGAGCAAGGCCAGCTCCTCCTCGCCCAGCACATCAAACTCCTCATCTGGAATGGACATAAGAGAAGACAAGGAAAAGCGTCGACGGGGAAGGGTTAGATTTGCCCTTTGATCCGCCCACAAGAGCAAGACTATGGTCAGTCGAGCCCTCATGCTTGGATTGCAACTTCCTGTCAACCTCAGCCGACTTGAGCTTAGAAAAGAGGTCATCCAACTCAATAGTCAAGTACTGCCTAGACTCCTTGATGGCCTCAACCTTAGCACCCCAAACATTTGGATCCAAGACATGCAAGAGCTTCAAAGCCTGATCATGCTCGGTGTATGGAAAATCCTCAACATTAGCTTTCATGTTGTTCACGATGGCAGTGAACCTCTGAAACATCGCATCAATGTCCTCACCGGGAAGTGGAGTGAAATTCTCATATTGCATCTGGTAAGAGACAAAGAGGCGAGCCTTCACATGGTTATCACCACCGTGAGCAACCAACAACTTCTCCCAAATTTGCTAAGCAAGATTCAAATGGCGAACACGCTCAAACTCTGGATCACACAAGCTCCGGACCAAGTGATCAACGGCTTTTGCATTAGCCTCATACTTGGCCTTAGCACCGGCATCGGTCACCATAAGAGTATAGATGTTGACCGGAATAGCATAGGTCTTGTCAAGCACAATGAAATCCAACAGCTTCCCTCGAAGAAAGATCATCATACGAGCCGCCCACTTGTGGTAACCCTTGCCATCGAAGTCGGCGGACCGCCCCGCTCAACGTACGCCATCTTAGGATTCGAGACTTGTCAAAGTCGCAAAGAATCCGGCACCAAGCTCTGATACCAATTGAAGGATCAGATAGCGACTAGAGAGGGGGGGGAGTGAATAGGAGCCGGTAAAAATTCTTTCCAAAGAACCCGACCTATACCCTAGTCAAACCCCGGTCACACACGAGCGACGGATCGAATCACACACCAATCGCCAAGACCACGAGGTTATGGATCAACCTCTAGCCTTAGGAACGATTCCTTGAAGCACACGCGGAAGCACGAAAGAAGGGGGGGGGGGGGGAATCGAACCAAGAAGCAAAGCACACAGGCTGCGGCGGACCGTCCGGCCGGGGAGAGGCGGACCGTCGCGCGAGCCTCGCGGACCGTCCGACCCGAGGCCGCGGACCGTCCGCGCCAACACCGCGGACCGTCCGGCCCTACGCCGCGGACCGTCCGTTAAAGCACACGGAACCACCGAAGTGACCCGAGAAAAACGGACCGTCCGCCGAGGCCGGCGGACCGTCCGCGCCACCCGCGGACCGTCCGCTACTCAAGCTCGGACCGTCCGCAAACCGGCTGCAACAAAAACCAAAAGCCAAACCGGATCGAAAGCGAGGACGCGCAAGAACACGGCGAACACGGACGAACCCTAGCCGCGCGGACCGTCCGCCAGCACCCCGCGGACTGTCCGCCAGGTGCGGACAGAGCAGAAAACGCCCGACCCCGAAAGTCAACTCCCCCAAATCATCATCGGATTTCCCAAACGGTTGAAGCTATGGAGACGAGGGTTTGGGCACTTGAAAAGCGTCACACAAGGATGCTATAGCCCAAAAATCTTGCCTCCTAACTCCCTAAATCACCGGGAATCGCGAATCCTTTGAGCACCACCAAAAACTAGAGCACCGAACGAAAAACTTCGAATCCAAGTGGTTTCCCGGCGTTTGAGGGCACAAGATCAATCACAAAGATGCACGAGACATCTATCCATGTTTTCCTCAAAGAAATCCGGGGAGAAACCCACTCAAATCCGCGGAATCAAACCGGGAACAAAGGCACGAAAACAAGCACAAAAGGCCACGAAAACACAACCCCGAATCTTCTATACAAACCAGGAAAGATTCACAAGGTCTAGCATGCCGCCCTAGCATCCATCCCTCTCAACAAATCTCTCATGAATCTCTCATGCTAGCCTAGAGAAAAATGGAAGAAAAATAGCTACGAAAATGAGAAAGAGGAAGGAGGAAATGAAACCCTAAGTCGCGGAGAGAGGGATCCATCCACACACACTCATGGCTTATATATCAGGTCCCACCGGAGTGGTAAATGACTCGACTACCCCTAACTTAACTACTGGCGATACAACCCACGTAGGGGAATTTAGGTAATGTTTGTGGGTCTTGCCATCGGACGGCCACGCCTTTGCCGCACCCCGCGTCCTCCCGACGCAAGCCATGCGATCCCGCCGCGTGTCCTCCGCCTCGAAGCTTCCCGACCCGCCCGGATCCCGTCTCCGTCGTGTTGAGCCCTCGGACTTGGTTTTGAGGCCCAAACCAAGAAACCGTCCGCCGATGGTTTTGTGGGCAAACCACCAAACCCCGCGTGCCCGGTCCGGCCTCCCGCCAAACCACTTGACTCGACCGCCACCGTGCACCGGCTCGCTTGTCCATGACTTCATCTTGCTTGTGTCGCCACCATGTGGCCCGCACCCGGCCCCGTCGTCCACCGGGTCCCTCGAACCGAGCCTACTTGTCTCTCCATCTCCCGGAGGCCCCTCAAGGCTGAAGACCTTTCGCGCCAGTTCTTCACCTGCAACAACACGAACTAGGCCGCAGCCTACACCTGCGCACTAAGCCAAGAGTCAGTCCAACACCCGTTGTCAATCACTCATCACTGAGGAGCGGTCATCCATCGACCACTGGGACGCTCCTGGTCCTCAGCATTATTTATGCTAGTTGTGATCAATCAAGTTCTATGCCCCACAAGTTTCGTGTCAATCAAAGGTCCAATCGATTCCTCAGTCCTGAATTAATTCTTTTCGATCTTGCTCAAAACCTTGTGTTTTTAAATTAAAAATGTTGCTTTTGAGCATGCACTGCATAGCATATACAATTGGGAAGCTTAGGTATACTAACCTGCACCCGCATGAAAACCCCATACTCCTACTCTACCTCTTTGGATTGGTGATGTTGTTACCCCATAGCCAAAGGTGCCGCGACGGAACCTAGGGTATCGTGTGTGCTACAGCCACCCGACTGCCACTAGGAGCGCGCTAGGTATCTTGGTTGTGAGATAGCAACTCGTCACACAGATCCTCTCCCTACCTTTGATTGCCCTTGCAATCACTAACGCATATGGGTAACCGAATCATTCTAACGTGCATCATGAGCACCATACCGCATGAGCATGTGCATAGTGTCTTCACAAGCATATGCATCGCATCAACTTTGAAAAGTATTGCACTTTCAAAATAAGGAGTTGTCAAAACCTCAAATTTTACGAAGTAAGTAAAGGTGTGAGCAGGCCTATTCTGCAGTTTCCGCATAAAGTCATCTTTCGTACAAGAAACTATGGAACTCCTTAAATTAGCCTTCCTTTCTTTGTAATGATCGTTTGGAAAATCCTGTCGACTTGGTCTTGTGCCGCAAATCTCGACGACCTTGTAGCATCGATCCCTTCCTGCCAGCCAAGCGGAAGCCTTAGACGTAGAAATTCTCTTGAGCAGTCAAGGTTCTCAAATAGTCAACGTGGAGGAGTCATCCATCGTGTATTCGTTATTGGACCGTGCTCCTAACCTTCAAATCCTCATAATCGAGCAAGGAAGTACGCCCAGGATCGATCGAGGCTTTTGCTAAGATTCTCTTTGTTGCTATCGCAAACATAAAGCGTTGTACACTGAGCTTTCTCGTTTTGCTCCCCATCACGGTCAATTCCTTAGACCGTTGAGCCTTAACAGCGTCGGTGCCACGATCGTACGCCGCCATGACGTCGTTCTACCATCAATTTCCGCAACCATATTCACGACGCCGAGACCGCATGAGCTGACCTTGTTGAGCTCCGTGTTGTCTACGCCAGATACCCGGATGGATGAACGACCGTTACAGCCCCGCAGCGGTTATAAAATGGAAACCCTTTACCCAGAACCGGCGACACGAAAGCTCCATTTCCATCCGAGCTCAACATTATCACTATTCGTGTTCCCCTTCCAGCTAGCCTTGGCTACACGGCCACTAAAGCATCTCTTCCACCTACTTCAATCCTCTCGAGCAAGCTGTTCTCCCGTGTTCGTCCCCGACGTCGAGGTGAAGCTCAGAGTAGACCGGAAGAAAGAATTCAAGACAAGCTGCCACCCATGACTCCGTCTTCGGAAGAGCTCGAGTCTTTTCGCTGGACGTTGATAGGGATGTATCTCTGTATCATAGGAGGATTATGTCTGTTATTAGCTGTGCATGTGCACATTCATCGTCCGCTTCCTCATGAACGGCGATGAGGTAGTAGGGGAACACACTTGTACCTTTTGTTCCAGCTGCATTCCCGATCATGGGATGTGTGGACGAAGCTTTACCAATTTGATATTGTGACTATTTGGATGTCCGGTTTGCATTGCTTACCGTGAATGAGTCTCGTAGAGTATGTTCGAATTCTAAGTTTCTGGGTGAGATTCTGAACAAGTACTAATTAGGGACTTAAATTTTCAGATGTTCCGACCGGCATGGAATAACCCCAATGGTTTTGATGCATCAGGTAGCGGTGATCTTACGCTACCACCGCCCACGATGTTGACCGAAGCTTTCATAGCAGCACATACCGAAGTGTTGTGCCAACTCCTGCAAGCACAACAACGGATGGCTCAACAACTACAACAAGCGCCACCGATGCAACAGAAGATCCAATCTCCCAAGCCCTATTCACCCGAAGTACCTACCCAGAGGGACATAAACGCCATTGTCGGCACCACTAAACTGTTGGAAGGGCAGAATTCCATGCTTAACCAGATGGTGTCCGATATCATCCAAGGACGTTATGGGAAACCATATCAGAATAGTTTGGCAGACAGTCTCTCTCAGTCCTTATCTGCCTCTATGGTCGAACAAGCCCGTTTGTTCAATCTGTTGGAGGAATATGTTAACCGAGACCAGCCCCAAGCCTCCAACTCAATATTACCACCTTCTCAACTACCAATGGATCTTAGAGCAGAAGAGAGGGCAAATCGAGGCAACAAGCGAGTATTATCTGAGATAGATGTAAGTGAGTGGGAAATTACCTGTACGGAGACTTGTCCGCATGAAGGCAAACGAAGATGTAACCCTAGCAAGGCCACTCAACTGCCTGCTAGTGCAACACGTTCGCGCGCCGCGAGGTTAAAAAGGAAAAAGGAGAGGAAGAGGCTCCGCCTTATCAAGAAAGCCCAGCAACAAATCTCCAAGCCCGGAGACCTTCCACCGTGTTTGTGCTACAATTGTAGACAACCCGGGCATTACGCAAGGGAGTGCTCGAACCCAAGGCAGCAGAACCCCCAGCAACAGAAGCAGAACCCCAGATCCGCTATCAATAACCACGACAACAAGCCAAGCCTTCAAGTGGAGCAAGGCCAACTGAATATCTTGGGTAACACCTCTATCCCAGAACCACTCCTCACCTCCTCTTGTAGTCTCAAATCTCGGGACGAGATTCTACTTAAGGGGGGTAGACTGTGACGCCCCAGGTTTTTAATTACCGTCATTAACTCTAATGACCGGATCAGCCGAGTCAAACCAGTCAAACACCGGTCAAACCGAGGTCAACCTGGGTCATCACCCCCAAAACCTCACCATTGAACCCTAATGTACCCCTTGACCAAGCCTACACACACCCGTAGTGGACCCTTGGCCAAAGACATGGTCAAAACCGGCTTAACCGTTGACGTTAGCGAATGTCGTCCGGAACATTTGCCACGTTCTCCAAAATTCTCCTAAACACTTCAAATCTACCTTTACGAAAGTTGTCCATCTTGTTGAGGGACACAACTTTTATGTAGATTGGCATTTCAAATTTTGAGTGGAAATTGGTGAAAAACTTGATTGATTGTCAGCACCTCCTGTTCACAGGGACAGGCCGGCATTCAATGTTGGCACGACGTTCCTGCAAAATCCGTCGAGGAAAACACTAGACGGCCTTTACAAAAGTTGTAGAGGGTAGTTAGATCTACAACTTTCCTATTCACTATTTTGTGCACTTCTATTCAAAAATTTTGGGAAAAACGCAGTGGAACACAGGCACACCGACACGTTTTGGAGCCGCGTCGCGCCGGACCCCGCCCGCGCGCGCCGGGCCGCCTAGGCGTCCGTGCCCCGCGCCTCCCGAGGCGTCGAGCACCCCAAGGCCCCTTGAAGTCCCCCCCTCCTCGCACGGTGTGCCGGCCGTACCCCACGTCCGACCGGCCGGACGGACCGCCGTCGGACCGGTGGTCACCGTGGTGCCCCCCCGTCGCGCACGCCGGCCAAGGCCTTGGGCTCCGCGCCGCCTTGATGTCCGTGGGCACGCTCAGGTGTAGGCCGGACCCCCCCTGCGCTTGTTGTGTATAAGGCCATCGCCTCCCTACTCGGCTCGAGGCCGACGCCGTCCGCCACGGCCGCCGGGGGGAGCTCGCCGCGGGCGCAGCCTCCTCCGCCATTCCCAGAGCTACCCAAAGCACCTCAGCGCCTACTCTAGCTCCACAGCAACTCGCCGCCCACCTGCAAACCACAGCCGGAGGTCCTGGTCGCCGGCATTGCCAGCCGCGGCGGCCGACGCCACTGGCTGCCGGTGTACCCCACCGCTGGAGCCGCCTCGGCCCCGTCCAAACCACGAAACCGAGCGCCAGTGAACCGTAGGACCCTCCCTTGCCCTCCCGGCCGGACTCCGGCGATACATCGCCGGAATTTGCCCAGCCCGCGCCGGCCACCGCGCCCAGGGACCACATTGCAAAGCCAACATTCTTTCCAGGGTCCCTGCTGCAAAAGGTGAACTCCAATAGTAAAAGTGATTTCCTGATTCTTGTAAATTGCGTAGCAAATCACATAAAAATCAGAAAAATGTAAAACCAATTTTGTTGGATTCGCGGTGAAATATCCCATAACTTTTGTTATTCTCGCCTGAGCTAATTCCTGTTAGTTTTTGCATGAAAAATACAAGTGTGAAAACCCTAGATATGCAATATCTCAAAACCCATGAATTCTCTGTAGCTAATTTTTGGATATGTAGTGTGTTAGGTCATGTCTAGCTCCTATGCAAAAAATTGCACAAAGTTATGATGTAAATCTTTTCATAAAAATGTTTTTCCATCTCTGCCAGATCTGCATAAATGATTTTTCTAGCTAAAAATATTTATGTTTTTGAGCTCAACTTGTGCACACTGTCTTTGCATTCCAAAACACACCTCTGGTGAATTAATGACAATTTTATAATTAACAGAAATATTTATTCTTGAATTATGCTTGTTTTTCTTTAAAATTGCACAACTCAAGTTTCCTAATAGTTCTAGGTGTGTGTGCTGCACCACTAGGCTAGATTTGAACTATATAACATGTGTGAGAAAGTTTGGATCATTTTTGATGGGTAATTATTTTTGTGTGCATTTACCTTGTCCATCTAGCTAGCTTTTGTTATTTTCAAAAATAATTAATTTATGGTGATCCAAAGCATGCATGTGTGTCCAGTGGCTTGTTATAGGTGTTTAGAGTGTAACACACCCTTCCACTGAATTTTATTAATTAATTTCATGAATAAAAGCTATGTGGGTCAATAAGGGCTTAATAAGTCATTAATTGGGAAAAATCACCAACCCATCTTAATTAATCTTGTGTATGGTTGCAAATCATGTTAAAAAGTTAAACGTACCCACCCACTACTGTTTGCGAAGTTGAATTAAATTAATTACATATATATGTACACAGTCACCATCAAAAAGAATATCTAATAAAGAATTGCAGACGGTTTCTTTTTGGAAGAGTATGCTAAATGTATTCTTATCTTGGTGAATGTGTCCAACTAATACGCCCCTTGGTTGTCAGTTATTGGTTCGTGGTTAATTAAATTAAAAATCATAAAATAAATCCTGCATTACATCTTCATGTAGATCTTCCCGCCAGTAGGCGTACGCTCGTGCCGGAAGGAGGAGACGAAGGTGCCGTCAAAGAGCTGCCGTGCGTGGACGTAGCTCAAGACCTGGACCCAAGTCCAGAAGGGCCCAAGGCCATCCTTGCCAGTGAAGGCAAGCCCCGGATCATTAACCCTGTCTTTTAAAATTATGCAATTATGTTTGCTACGCTTGTGCATTTACGTTTCAGGAGTTGAATTGAAACCCTAGATGCATGATCCTTAGGTACCTATGCTCTATCACTAGTATGCTAGGTCAATAGCTGCTATGCTATAGGACCCGATAGAAGTCGAGTGATGTTCGTCACTCGCGAGAATAGGATCCTAGATAGGAATCATAAGATATCCTTAAATGGATTGCTCATGTGGTAAGAGCATGGGATTGGGCTCCGGTCCAGTGGTCATGTGGGCTAAGCTTTTGAACGTACTAAACATTCGCTGGGAATGGGACCGGTAAGCCTAGTACCTTAATGAGGCGGCACGGGATCCTACCATTACTACTCTTGAGAAATCTCCTAACCGGCTAGCTACCGGGAAGGGTGGTGTATGGTGACTCCGGGTATCTCGCGGGGTATGCCGAATAGCCTGCACCAAGGACTGTAAGATTCGATCCCAACCCGAGGATTTTCTGGAAACGGCCTGGGAAAGTTGTCCCTTTGTGGGCATCCTACCGTGTGTTTGGGTTTACCTTGCAAGGTTTAAATCAATCGATTGTCGGCCTCTCACCGTTATCCGAGACTGCTTAATCAACTGGCCATGATATCCCATAATGATGGAACTTGAGGAATATGGTTGTATGAATTAATTGCTTGTCCAATTCTTGATTGGATTAGATGGCACATTTAGAAACAGTAATCAACTAGAACTTGTGCTAAAAGATTGAAAGTAAGGACCTACTCTTAGCAGCTGCTCAGCAAAAGAAACTCCGCCGGCCAAAAGCTTTTCATGTCTAGAGTGTGGTGATGTAGTTATCACCCGACGGTTAAGTCTTGCTGAGTATTAGTATACTCAGCCTTGCTTTAAAAATTGTTGTTGCAGGTGCGATTGAACGGATGGGTGACGACAAGTAATGACATCACGGATGGCCTCCTGTGATGTTTACCGTTGCGCTAGTTAAATTATTTCCGCTGTATTTTCGAACTCTGAACCTTTACTTCCTGTCAGGAACAATGGTTTGTAATAAAATGTTTAATTCATGTTGTACTCTGGACTCGCCTTCACGTGAGTCTTAATGCATGTGTCGATCCTCTGTTCGATATCCAAGTGATTTACCGGGCGTTAACCCGGCAACTAACGACAGGATGATACTTTACTATTGCTTAATGACCAAAGTGGATCGGTCTTAGGCGATAGTACGGTATTTTCCTGGGCGGGTTGTCACAGCTGCGACCTGCTCTGCTTCCTCGACTGCTACTCCGGGTACCACCAGATCGCGATCAAGGAAGAAGACCAGAAGGAGACCATGTTCATCACCCCGTTTGGCGCGTACTGCTACACGACCATGTCCTTCGGGTTGAAGAACGCCGGTGCTACATACCAACTTTAGGTGGCATGGCCGTGCCACTACGATGCAATGCTTTTCAAAAAGTGATGTGATGCACATGTTTATGAAGACACGATGCATATGCTCAGGTAGTATGGTGCTTATGATGCATGTTAGAATGACTCGATTACCCACGAAACGATTTAGTGATTGAGAAGACAATCACAGGTTGAGAGGAGTATGCGTGGCGAGTCGCGATTCTCACAACCAGGATACCAGTGCGCTCCTAGTGGCAATCATGTGGCTGCAGCGCTCATGACGCCCTAGGTTCCGTCACGACACCTTTAGTTATGAGATAACAATGTCACCAAACACAAAGGATAGAGTGGAAGATATTGAAAACACTCCATGCGTATGCACGTTAGTTCACCCAAGGTTCCCGAATGCACATGCTATGCAATGCATGCTCAAGGAGGGACATAATTATTTATTTATGTTTCAAAAGGTTGTGAGCAAGACCACGGGGAATAAGCTCATGATTGCACGTTCGAAGTAACCAGGACAAGGATATCAATGAGAAGAATATCCTAGTGCTCCAACATGTCTGAGGACAAGGGGTTGAAGGGAAAATACAAGTCGACGGAAATGACATGATGATAGCAGAATCACGATTAAAGATTGAATTCCAAGACCAAGACATTCCCACAGCCTGGTAGAATGGAAAAAGTTCTCTTTTCTCATGTTGGGTAATACGGGGTAGTCATGTGCACAAGGGCACAATTGCATGCTAGAACTCGAAGCGAGCTCACATACATAATGACATGAAGTTCTGGCAGTTGTGAACAAAAATTCATAACCAAAAATCCAGAAACCTCAAAAATTCCCAAGTTTTAAATGAAACCTTAATACTTTTTAATTAAGCTTTTTAAGGTTAAGCATCGATCAAGGAAACAAGATGAAAGGTTCTTAACCTAAAGGTGCCTAGGAGAAATGTGAACCAACCCATCGAACTAGGATTGAGATTTGCTTATTACAAGACAGCTGGTTGAGGAGCCATCATATTCAACAATTTGGTTTAATTAACCTATCATATGGTAAACAAATTTTTGTAAAATTTCGGCAGCATGACGGCTAGGTATGGAAGGTACTCTAGTTTATAAAAAGCACACACTAGCATAAACTTCCTTAGAGAACATATGTAATTCCGATTTTTGGGTCCATTTTAGTTATTTTGATTTTTAATATGCATGCAAGACGTCCTATTCGACCTCACACGGCAATCAGGCCAAAATCGAAGTTAGTGCCGGTGGCAAGGCTTATATTCGTCTCTCCCTATAATATCTAGTCGAGAGCTATATGGTACTTGCTTAACAACTAACGAAGCGCTGTTATGTACCTGCAGAAAACGAACCTTTCGTGCCAGTACGTCACGAAAGCGTCCACATTCATTACCGTTCACTATAGAAACGGTATCCATGCGTTAAGCCGCTGCATGGACAGCGTCCTACTTAAGACTCTGACGTGACGTGAGTGCCCATTGGAATAGGCCTCACTCATCCCTCACGGACTTTCTCGTGGTACCATCACGTATGGCAAAACGTGACGAGACTCAAACGCGACGTGACACCCATTGGAATAGGTCCCACTAGTCCCTCACAGGACTTTCCTGTGGTACCACCACGTATGGCAAAACGTGATGAACTAGTATGGTTGTGCGAGAATGTAAGTCTGACATAAAGTAATGTCTTTGGAAGTTAGCAAAATAAACCATAAGTTAATTAAGCCACCTGAAAGAACCCAAAATTCCCTCTAGGGCCTCTCGGTCTAGTTTATCCTTAGCGGACCAACGTATTTTGGAAAAACAGAAAATCTTGGCATATTTTATTCTAAAACCATTGATTAAGGTTTATTAATTAATCTCTGGTGCATATAAGCTCTGATACCAACTGTGACAACCCGCCCAGGAAAATACCGTACTATCGCCTAAGACCGATCCACTTTGGTCATTAAGCAATAATAAAGTACCATCCTGTCGTAAGTTGCCGGGTTAACGCCCGGTAAATCACTTGAGAGCACAAGGATCGAATATATGCATTAAAACTCACTCGAAGGTGAGTCCAGAGATACAACATCATTCAAATCCAAATTCGTACCCCGAAGGGTTTAATTATTACAAACCATAGTTTTTGTCATGACGAAATAGTTCAGAGTTTTGAAAACAGCGGAAATAAACTAGCGGCAGCGAAGTCACCACGGGAGGCCATCCCTGATGCTTCAGTAGTCGTCCTCCACCCACTCCGGCTCCCGGCGGCGGGATCTCACCGGGCCACACATCACCGAAGGCATTACCCGGATCAACACATTATAGCAAGGCTGAGTATACTAATACTCAGCAAGACTTACCCGTCGGTGATAACTACTTCACCAATTCTAGACCATGAAAGGCTTTTTGGCTACTGGGTTGCTTTTGCTAAAAAGTAACAAAGAGTAGGTCCTTACTTTCAAGATTTTAGCACAAGTTCTAGTAGTTTAGTCCTTACTACATTAGCCAACTAGTACAAACAAAGTTGTTCAATACAATTAATCAAACATCATCTTCCATCTTTAGGGATCACATGACTAGTGGAGTAAGTAGTCTCGGATAACGGTGAGAGGCCGACAATCGATTGATTTAAACCTTTCAAGGTAGACCCAAACACACGGTAGGCTACCCACCAAGGGACAACTTTCCCAGGCCGTCCCCAAAAATCCTCGGGTCGGGATCGAATCTTACAGTCTTTGGTGCAGGCTATCTGGCATGTCCCACCCAGTACACCCAGAGTCACCATACACCACCAGCGGCGAGCCGTGAGAGCGAATCCCAAGAGTAGTAACGATAGGATCCCTTGCCGCCTCATTAAGGTACTAGGCTTACCGGTCCCATACCCGAGATGTGCTTAGTACGTTCAAAAACTTAACCCACATAACCACTGGACCGGAGCCCAGATCCCATGCTCTTACCACGTGAGCAATCCATTTAGGATATATTGTGATTCCTATCTAGGAACCTATTCTCTCGAGTGAGGTCATCACCCGACTTGTAACGGTCCTATAGCATAGCAGCTATCGACCTATCCTACTAGTAAGGACAAGGTACCTATGGATCATGCATCTAGGGTTTCATTCAACTCCTGAACGTAAATGCACAATCATTCATAGATAATTGAATAAAGAATTTTAAAAACTAGGTTAGATGCAACGGAGCTTGCCTTCGTCGACTAGGTTAGCTTGGGCACCCTCGGTGTCGAGTACGTCCACGTACTGCAGAGAATCTTCCGCTCCGCCTTCCTCGGTTTCCGGGACCAGGGAGTAATCTCCGTCTGGAAGATCTACACGGAATGCAATGCACTTTAGGTGATGTGATAGTTTGTTGTCTTATCCAACTCTAGTTGGCTATATTCACCTTAACAAGCATTCATCTAAGGTTTCTATTTTAGGAAGTCATTGGTTGTACATGGGTTACTCTTTTATTCCACATTTGAATGAGGTTTATATTAAGCTTATCATTTCATGTGAAAGCTTCATTTCATTTTATCTTTACCAACAAGAGTGTATTTAATATTTTTAATTGTGAATTAACTCCTTATCAGAGCTGATAATTAAATTTCTTTTATTTATATTAAACAATACTTTCAAAAAGGAAAAAGATTTAATTAAGGATTTTTCTTTTACTTATTTTCCCTTTAATATTAAGAGGGCATTTAAGCCATTTATTAATCAATGAAATTACTAAAAATTACATGAGTGTTTCTTAAGCCTACTAGCACGTATCCTGGTCCATTGGACCCACATGTAAGTGTTGGATGCTAGAAAATTAAATATTATGGAAAATAATAAAGGCTAACAAGTGATTCAACTTAAATGCATATAAAAATAAATAAGCATCAAAATGATCCAAACTTTCTTGTGCATGCTCTCTGGCCCTAAACAAGTCTAAAAAGCCAGCATGCTCACATGGAATCTCTACTGAACTAGGTTTATTAATTTACAAAGGAAAACATACATAATTCAAGAATAATCATTTCTGTTAATCCAAAATTCATGATTACTTCACAGGATGTGTCTTTTGGCATTACAAGACAGTGTGCACAAGTTGGGCTCAAGAACATAAATATATTTAACAAGAAAAATCATTTATGCAGATCTGCCCGAAATGGAAAAACATTTTTAGAAAATGATTTACATCATAACTTTGTGCAATTTTTGGCATAGGAGCTAGTCATGACCTAATACACAACATATCCAAAAATTAGCTACAGAGGAGTATGGTTTTTGAGATATTACAGATCTAGGGTTTTCACATTTGTATTTTTCATGCAAAAAATAATAGGAATTAGCTCAGGCCAGAATAACAAAAGTTGTAGAATAATTCACCACGAATCCAACAAAATTGGACTTGCATTTTTCTGATTTTTCCGTGATTTTCTACGCAATTTACAAGAATCAACAAAGTTACTTCACTATTGGAGTTACCCTTTTGCGAGAAAGACCCTGGAAAGATTCCTGCGTCTGCAATGTCGTCCCTGGGCGGTCGGGCAGCGGCGGTCCGGCCAAATTCCGGCCAACCGCCGGCCGGGGCCGGCCGGGCACGGGCGGGGGAGGGTTCCTGGGTTGCTAGGGGTCGATTCTTGGGGTCGGTTGGTGCTAGGGGCGGCGGGAGGGCGGGCACGCGGCGGCGGCCCGGGGGGAGGTGGCCGCGGCGGCGACCGTTCTCGGGGGAGGCTGCAGCTCGGTTTGTTGGGGAAGTGGGGGCGGCGAGCTATGGTAGAGGCAAGGGAGGGTGGAGGAAGCGTTGCTCGGCTTGAAGAAGGCCCGCAGCCGGAGCTCGTCGCGGCCGGGCGCAAGGACGCGCGCGCGCGCGCGGTGCGGCGGGGGAGGGGAGCGCGTGCGGCGCGGGAACGGGGCGGCGGCGCCTTTAAGGGGACGCGCGAGCGAAGCACGGGAGCGAGGGCGGCGCGGGCGGGCACGTACCACGGCCGGTACGGCGGCGGGCGGGGAAGGACGTACGGCGGCGCGGCGTTCGACGGCCTCGGCGCGCGTGTGGCGTGGGGAAGGAGCGAGCCGCGTTGGGAAAGGTGCGAGGGGACCTCGGGAGGCACGCGGGCGGCTCGGATACCGAGGTGGCGGCGGCGGCGCGCGGCGGGCGCACGGCGGCGGGCGGCCGGCGCAGTGGGCGCGCGCGGGAGCGCGCTCTCGCCAGAATTTACTCAGAGTGCCCCTGTTTGACCGCGATTTTCTCCCGAAATTTGAATAGAAGTGCACAATGTGGTCAACAGGAAATTTGTAGATCTAGCTACCCTCTACAACTTTTGTAAAGGCCGTCTAGTGTTTTTCTCAACGGATTTTGCAGGAACGTCGTGCCAACATCGAATGCCGGCCTGTCCTGGAAAACAGGAGGTACTGTCAGTCGATCGAGTTTTTCGCTAATTTCCACTCAAAATTTGAAATGCCAATCTACATGAAAGTTGTGTCCCTCAACAAGATGGACAACTTTCATAAAGGTAGATTTTGAAGTGTTTAGGTGAATTTTGTAGAACGCGGCGAAAGTTCCGGACGACATTCGCTGACGTCAACGGTTAAGCCGGTTTTTGACCGTGTCTTTGACCAAGGGTCCACTACGGGTGTGTGTAGGCTTGGTCAAGGGTTTCATTGGGGTTCATTGGCGAGGTTTTCGAGGTTATGACCCAGGTTGACCTAGGTTTGACCGACGTTTGACCGGTTTGACTCGGCTGATCCGGTCATTAGCGTTAATGATGGTAATTAAAAACCTAGGGCGTCACACCTTGTTATGCATGCTTCGCTGTTTTTTGGTTGAGTCCCTGAAGACTTGCATGTTGACGCTTCGGTCCTCGGGTCATTTGGAGTCATGTTCATCACGTGTCTTGACTCTTGTCGGGCTTCATGATCTTCTTCCAAAGTGCTTGGTGAGCTTATCCTGAAAGTCTCCTTTTTAGCGTAGATTTCCTGCGTAAACAATGAACTCCAAAATCGACATGCAAGTGTGAACTTGATACCTCCGGGGGGTTAGTACCATTGGTTAGAATATCAAATACGTGCAAATGTTGACGGTAAACTTATAGATAGGTGTACCAAAATCGACCGTCAACACTCACATACACTTCTTCCTCCAACACACCATTCAGAAAAGCACTCTTCACATCCATTTGGTGCAACTTGAACCCTTTAGCCACGGAAAAGGCTAGAAGGATCCTAATCGCCTCCAAACAGGCTACGGGAGCAAAGGTCTCCTCGTAGTCGATCCCCTCCTTCTGACTGAACCCCTGAGCAACAAGCCTTGACTTGTTCCTTAGAACTTCACCTTTCTCACCCTCTTTTTTCTTCCACACCCACTTTGTACCAATCGACTTACACCTTGGGGGAGGGTCAACCAATTCCCAAACCTGGTTCCTCTCAAAGTTCTCCAACTCCTCATGCATCGAATTAACCCAATTATGATCAGATAGTGTGTGTCCAATGTCATTGGGCTTAAAGGTGGCAACAAATGCAGCATGAGTGAAATGAGAATTGTTCCGAACCCTCGACCGTGTAGTACATTCATTCATATCGCCGATGATCCTTGAAGCTGGGAGATCCACTTGTACTCGCCGGGGAGGTTCTCGCCTTGATGCTACCTCCCCCTCCATTGTAGCTTCTCCTCGATCTTGATTTGTCGTCGTAGGTGTAGGAGGGGGTCCTCACCCACTGTAGTCGAAGTAGTAGGTACATGTTCAGCTGGGGTACCACACCGCCATCTTCATCATCTCCAAGTTCATGCTCCTCCTCCTGAAAGATCTCCTCGCCAAGCTCATTATCACTTGCACACTCAAAGACTGTCACACCCTGAAATTTCCAATTTCAGGATGTGAATAGAAAGAATAATTAAATAACGATTTTCTCATAATTTTAAAAATTTTCCAACATTTATTTTCTTTACAGGAAATATAGTTTAGGAAAAAAAACCTTTGCTTGATTTTCTAAAATTAAATAAATGGTTGTGAGTGTTGCATTATTCATGCCGATGCATCTTGGTGTTATTGAGTGAAAAAGATTTTAAAATGCGATTAGATTAGATGCTAATCAATCCTTCTCGGATTTTTTCGGACTTTTTCTGAGATTAATTCTCTCTTTCCTTGAGCTAATTGTATTTATCAGAATGATCTAAAATCTTTTCACGAGCTCCAATTATTTAATGGGGATTCATCATCCCAATTTATCCTGAAGTTGTTGCCGATGTCACACTGCCGCCGAGCTGCCTTTCTTGCCATGCGTGGATTTGCCTTGCAAGCAAAACCAGTCATGAAGCTCTCAAAACCAGTCTAGTCCGTGATCTATTTGAGCTTATGCCTATGGTAATTTCTATACGGCATAGCTCACTTGTATACTTCAATATTGATTTCCTACTCATTCCTTCCTGGTGAACTACTCTTATGCAAACCGTACAGCTCTTTCTCATTAGGACTGGACGTATATACTCTGATCCAATTAATTTATACTCCCACTATCCAAGTTCGTCTCAGACCAGATCAACTCCTGCACCTGATGAAAGGAATGCACCTAGTTAATTTCCGTTTCCAGCTTTACATCCATCGTGAGCAGGAAACTAAACCCAGGCTTGTTTTGTTTTCTTTTTCCTACACGGATCGGGTTCCAATCCAACGCCTGCCAAGGCATCAACCGGACCTGGTGCAAGGCATATATATGTGAAGCGGACGGCAGCCTCTCGCTTCTCTTGTTACCCTAATACGCAGCTGCAGCCCTACGCTAGCCGCGTGCTGCCATCGTCAAGGATGAAGCAGCCGCCGGGTGATCGACGTCGCCTGTGCCACGGAAGCAGGCTGGTGTGCTGGTCGGGAAGCCCGTTCCATCGATCTCGTCGCCGATCGAACCTCCGTCAGGGATCGCCGCCGCCCATGTGCTCTGTCCTGACCACCAGCCGTGGCTTCCGTTGTAGCATCTCGGTGAGGAACCGTCCGGACCTAGCTTTTCTCTCATCTCGTTTCACCATGTTGATCGCTGCTGTCGCACTCTGAAACCACCGTCCGCTGATCGACAATGCTGCCTTCGCAAGCAACGATCACCGTCTCCAAGAGTTTCACCGGGGACTCACGATGGTCTTACTCGTGATCAGCCGCCGTTTCGATCTGCTGTCCGAGCACGTCTGTGGCCCTATTTCGTTCAGTTCGATCTTCGCCATCATCGTTCGTCGTCGTCTGACTCGTCCGGCTCCGGCTGAGTTCGTCGTCGTCCCTGCTGCCTTGGCCATGCACGCCTTGCCAAACCTTCCAGGTCGCTGGCGTCACGGTCGAGCAACCAACTGATGGGCACGTTAATCAGCTAGTATTTCCAACCCTAGCAAAATAATCAATCGATCCTTGCATGCTGGCATCCTATGTGCATAGAAGCAATGACAAACTCGATCAGCATGCAAGTGATGTTTATGCAGTACGTATAATGTCTTCTCCATATTTTACTTCGAGTGATCTTTAGACCTATCTTGATGTATAGAATAATTCTTTATCATCTATAAAATCTTTCCCCACAAATATGTTCAAACCAATTTATCTGTTCATTTAATTTCTTTCTCGATATTGCTCCATGATGACATCATCCTTACATCTTGTTCTATCAGCTATCCTTTCTATCTCAAAATCCATATCTTTCTCGTTTTAACTCTGTTTTCAGCGATTCCTTCACTCACGTGTTCGTGTCAATGTGTAGATTAGTTTTGTACCGCTTTTTAGTAAGTTTTATAATGATTGGTGTACTGTTTTTAATTTAGAATGTTTGGTTGCTAGAATATGTGTGCTCCGGATGTTTTGCTTTGGATGATTGATGCGAGTAGAACGAGCGTGGTTCAAGAGCTTTGAAGAGCAAGAGGTTGAAGATGTTCTGAGCAAAAAAAACTACTTTGGTTAAAGGCAAGTGTGTCCTTGATCTTTTGTCCTAAGAATTATACTTAATCATTCATTGCATTGCTTGCATTAATTTTGATGGGTTCCTATTAAGGTTTATCCTAGTCTTTGATTATCAATCCTTGTGAACCTGGGTTTATCTTTATGTTGGGTAGTTATGCTTAGTTGCTATACCTGGGTTATGGTGGTTTTAATGAACAATAATGATGAATCACGTTATACCTTTATGATATATCTTTGGATGCTTAATACAAGATCATATGATTAATCGGAACATGGAGCGACCACCCAGGAAAACAGTGCTACCACAAGACATATGGCTCGTCTTGGCTTATTAATTAGTGAACTAGGTGTTAGGTATGCTTTACTCGATAAGGGTTGGGGGCTGGCGGGTAGTGGCGTATGGACCTGCTCGGGCGTAGGTGTGGGCTTAGCTAAGACACGGTACTCGTCCGGGAGCTTTATACGTTGCACTGACCAGGTAACCCAGCGGGCAGCCTACACCTGGGGATCTTTGTAACGGCCTCGTGGCGTCCCTATGCAATCACACCTCGGTAGTGTGGTATGATGCTTGGCCGGCATCGCATGGTTGGGTTTAAAGTTCTTCGGGACTTTTACGCGACTTGTGGGTAAAGATGTACGACCTCTGCAGAGTGTAAAACTAATCGATTAGCCGTGCCCACGGTCACGGGCGGCCTGGACCCTCACATGATAATTAAACTTGAAGATGGACTGAAATCGTGTTCTCTCGGTTATGCTTGCCATATGCTTATGGCGTTTCTCTTACCCTTATGCTTAATTGTGGGTTGGTATAAACTTATACTTTATTAGTAATCAGGTGCTAATAAAACTTGACCAACTAAAATTGCTTAAATGCTTATAGCCCAGTCCAATATAAAGCCTTTGCATTCATTCTTTTTCTCCACACTTGCTGAGTACGACAAGTGCTCACCCTTGCTATAACCATTGTTGCTCAGAAAGAGGATGCTACTTTGAAGTCTTGTGAAGATGTTGCTGGTGCTAGGCGTACGCAACCCCCAGTCGATTGCCTGTGATGTTTGGAGCCTTCGTTTCCAGGATTAAGCGTAAATCTCTGTTAATCTTTCTTTTTCTTACGTGATACTGTTTCTGTATTCACTTTTATGTCACTATATGCATGAAACTTGATCCTGGCATGCATATAGGTATGCACTTGGTTTTCTTCGGAAAGTCGGGTGTGACAGAGTGGTATCAGAGCTGTATCGACTGTAGGACGTAAGCCTAGTTAGTATTGGCCGTTTCCCAGTGCCTCTTTTGTTCTACAATCCCTCCTTACCTTATCCTTGACCTCTCTGATGAATTATCTCACATTTTAGCCATCTTCTTATCTCCATACAATGAATTCTTATATATTTATCTTCACTCTCCTTGAACATTTCTTCGATATCGCCTGTCCATTTTCTCAAGCAATAACACCCCCTTGATTTATTGGTAGAACTGTTACCCTTAACATTCTATCTGTCCGCGCAGCTCTCTGACACATCAGCGCTATTTTAATTTTATCTCGAGCTACCGAACTCCAATTGACATGAAATTAGTTGGGTTAGCCCCAGAATTTCATGTGTTAATTTCTATCCAAAATTCAGCAGTATTCGTTTTGTATCCAGGGAGATACATACGAATTAGTGGAGCATTCAGAATCTGCCAACACTGCTGACATAGCCATCTTGTTTAATTCATATCTCGAGTTCCGAACCTCCGATTGAGGTGATTCCAGTTGGGATGAACTCATAATTTTGGCCTCCTTGATCTGGGAAAAATCCATTATTTATGGATATCCTTTCTAGGAGATGCATCTGATCTATTAGGAGGATACCCCTGACTATATTAACAACGTGTAGTATCGTTCCCTTAACCATGTCTTGTTTGGTGAAGTTGTGTGCTTGCATGATGATGCTTGGTATTATGATAATGCTTGTGTTGGTTCTTTGAAGTGAGTGTTGATGTATTGTGGGTCTTACACCTGCAATAACATCGTTGCCTAGTTGGGTTTCTCTTTTGTACCTCCCACATCCTTGCCAACTTTCTTTGTTTCAACTCACTAGAGGTGTTACCGGAAGGAAGTCAAAGGCGGATGCAAGAAAAGAAGACATCACTCTACCTTCCTTCCCACCTTGTGCTTGATTTTGTCCCACCTAGCTCATTCTGATGAAGACTCCAACAATCATCGAAGAAAAAGATCGAAGGTTTCACACCGATCAACAAAAGAGGATGACCGCCTTCTTCGATCGCAATGTTCGTGTTTATCTCCCTCCTCCTTGCTTCTTCTTTCTTCGAATCTCGGGACGAGATTCCGTTTAAGGGGGGTAGATTTGTCACACCCTGAAATTTCCAATTTCAGGATGTGAATAGAAAGAATAATTAAATAACGATTTTCTCATAATTTTAAAAATTTTCCAACATTTATTTTCTTTACAGGAAATATAGTTTAGGAAAAAAACCTTTGCTTGATTTTCTAAAATTAAATAAATGGTTGTGAGTGTTGCATTATTCATGCCGATGCATCTTGGTGTTATTGAGTGAAAAAGATTTTAAAATGCGATTAGATTAGATGCTAATCAATCCTTCTCGGATTTTTTCGGACTTTTCTGAGATTAATTCTCTCTTTCCTTGAGCTAATTGTATTTATCAGAATGATCTAAAATCTTTTCACGAGCTCCAATTATTTAATGGGGATTCATCATCCCAATTTATCCTGAAGTTGTTGCCGATGTCACACTGCCGCCGAGCTGCCTTTCTTGCCATGCGTGGATTTGCCTTGCAAGCAAAACCAGTCATGAAGCTCTCAAAACCAGTCTAGTCCGTGATCTATTTGAGCTTATGCCTATGGTAATTTCTATACGGCATAGCTCACTTGTATACTTCAATATTGATTTCCTACTCATTCCTTCCTGGTGAACTACTCTTATGCAAACCGTACAGCTCTTTCTCATTAGGACTGGACGTATATACTCTGATCCAATTAATTTATACTCCCACTATCCAAGTTCGTCTCAGACCAGATCAACTCCTGCACCTGACGAAAGGAATGCACCTAGTTAATTTCTGTTTCCAGCTTTACATCCATCGTGAGCAGGAAACTAAACCCAGGCTTGTTTTGTTTTCTTTTTCCTACACGGATCGGGTTCCAATCCAACGCCTGCCAAGGCATCAACCGGACCTGGTGCAAGGCGTATATATGTGAAGCGGACGGCAGCCTCTCGCTTCTCTTGTTACCCTAATACGCAGCTGCAGCCCTACGCTAGCCGCGTGCTGCCATCGTCAAGGATGAAGCAGCCGCCGGGTGATCGACGTCGCCTGTGCCACGGAAGCAGGCTGGTGTGCTGGTCGGGAAGCCCGTTCCATCGATCTCGTCGCCGATGGAACCTCCGTCAGGGATCGCCGCCGCCCATGTGCTCTGTCCTGACCACCAGCCGTGGCTTCCGTTGTAGCATCTCGGTGAGGAACCGTCCGGACCTAGCTTTTCTCTCATCTCGTTTCACCATGTTGATCGCTGCTGTCGCACTCTGAAACCACCGTCCGCTGATCGACAATGCTGCCTTCGCAAGCAACGATCACCGTCTCCAAGAGTTTCACCGGGGACTCACGATGGTCTTACTCGTGATCAGCCGCCGTTTCGATCTGCTGTCCGAGCACGTCTGTGGCCCTATTTCGTTCAGTTCGATCTTCGCCATCATCGTTCGTCGTCGTCTGACTCGTCCGGCTCCGGCTGAGTTCGTCGTCGTCCCTGCTGCCTTGGCCATGCACGCCTTGCCAAACCTTCCAGGTCGCTGGCGTCACGGTCGAGCAACCAACTGATGGGCACGTTAATCAGCTAGTATTTCCAACCCTAGCAAAATAATCAATCGATCCTTGCATGCTGGCATCCTATGTGCATAGAAGCAATGACAAACTCGATCGGCATGCAAGTGATGTTTATGCAGTACGTATAATGTCTTCTCCATATTTTACTTCGAGTGATCTTTAGACCTATCTTGATGTATAGAATAATTCTTTATCATCTATAAAATCTTTCCCCACAAATATGTTCAAACCAATTTATCTGTTCATTTAATTTCTTTCTCGATATTGCTCCATGATGACATCATCCTTACATCTTGTTCTATCAGCTATCCTTTCTATCTCAAAATCCATATCTTTCTCGTTTTAACTCGTTTTCAGCGATTCCTTCACTCACGTGTTCGTGTCAATGTGTAGATTAGTTTTGTACCGCTTTTTAGTAAGTTTTATAATGATTGGTGTACTGTTTTTAATTTAGAATGTTTGGTTGCTAGAATATGTGTGCTCCGGATGTTTTGCTTTGGATGATTGATGCGAGTAGAACGAGCGTGGTTCAAGAGCTTTGAAGAGCAAGAGGTTGAAGATGTTCTGAGCAAAAAAAACTACTTTGGTTAAAGGCAAGTGTGTCCTTGATCTTTTGTCCTAAGAATTATACTTAATCATTCATTGCATTGCTTGCATTAATTTTGATGGGTTCCTATTAAGGTTTATCCTAGTCTTTGATTGTCAATCCTTGTGAACCTGGGTTTATCTTTATGTTGGGTAGTTATGCTTAGTTGCTATACCTGGGTTATGGTGGTTTTAATGAACAATAATGATGAATCACGTTATACCTTTATGATATATCTTTGGATGCTTAATACAAGATCATATGATTAATCGGAACATGGAGCGACCACCCAGGAAAACAGTGCTACCACAAGACATATGGCTCTGTCTTGGCTTATTAATTAGTGAACTAGGTGTTAGGTATGCTTTACCTGATAAGGGTTGGGGGCTGGCGGGTAGTGGCGTATGGACCTGCTCGGGCGTAGGTGTGGGCTTAGCTAAGACACGGTACTCGTCCGGGAGCTTTATACGTTGCACTGACCAGGTAACCCAGCGGGCAGCCTACACCTGGGGATCTTTGTAACGGCCTCGTAGCGTCCCTATGCAATCACACCTCGGTAGTGTGGTATGATGCTTGGCCGGCATCGCATGGTTGGGTCTAAAGTTCTTCGGGACTTTTACGCGACTTGTGGGTAAAGATGTACGACCTCTGCAGAGTGTAAAACTAATCGATTAGCCGTGCCCACGGTCACGGGCGGCCTGGACCCTCACATGATAATTAAACTTGAAGATGGACTGAAATCGTGTTCTCTGGTTATGCTTGCCATATGCTTATGGCGTTTCTCTTACCCTTATGCTTAATTGTGGGTTGGTATAAACTTATACTTTATTAGTAATCAGGTGCTAATAAAACTTGACCAACTAAAATTGCTTAAATGCTTATAGCCCAGTCCAATATAAAGCCTTTGCATTCATTCTTTTTCTCCACACTTGCTGAGTACGACAAGTGCTCACCCTTGCTATAACCATTGTTGCTCAGAAAGAGGATGCTACTTTGAAGTCTTGTGAAGATGTTGCCGGTGCTAGGCGTACGCAACCCCAGTCGATTGCCTGTGATGTTTGGAGCCTTCGTTTCCAGGATTAAGCGTAAATCTCTGATAATCTTTCTTTTTCTTACGTGATACTGTTTCTGTATTCACTTTTATGTCACTATATGCATGAAACTTGATCCTGGCATGCATATAGGTATGCACTTGGTTTTCTTCGGAAAGTCGGGTGTGACAAAGACAAGCTGACTACGTGGTTGTGTCTCGTCGAAGGTTACCTCGCAAGTCTCCATGATTTGGTTAGTTTCAAGATTGAGCACATGATATGCTCTAGAATGAGATGCATAACCAAAGAAAATACCATCGACCGACCTAGCCTCAAACTTATCCAACTTCTTCCCTTTCTTCAGAATAAAGCACTTGCAACCGAAGACATGGAAGTGACTCACCTTGGGTGTGCGACCGTGCATCAACTCGTAGCATGTTTTCTTCTTATGCACTCTGAGGTAGATCCTGTTTGACACATAGCACGCGGTATTCACCGCCTCAGCCCAGAACCTTCTCGGAGTCCTATGCTCATCAAGCATCGTCCAAGCCATCTCACACAATGTCCTGTTTTTCCTTTCCACAACACCATTCTAGGGAGGCGTATACGGACTCGAAAACTGGTGTTCAAGACCCAAGTCATGGCAAAAGGTTTCAAAACGAGAGTTTCTGAATTCTAAGCCATTATCACTGTGGATTGCTCGTATGGCATCTCCGAGCCTCTCGTTCCTCAACCTCGAGATAAGACCTTGAACAAAACCAAACGTCTCCCCTTATCCTCGAGAAAGAACACCCAAGCATACCGAGAATAGTCGTCCACCACAACAAGGACATACCACTTCCCACCCGCAGATAGCACATGAGCTGGGCCAACAAGGTCCATATGGAGCAGCTCGCATGGACGCTCAGTCATCACATCGGTGAGAGGCGGGTGAGAAGAGGCTACCATCTTGGCATGCCTACACGGAGCACAAACCAACTCTTTCTCAAGCCTCAACCATGGCAATCCTCGAACCAAATTGAGTTTACTCAAGCGAGACAAAAGGTCAAAGATCAAGTGACCCAACTTCCTATGCCACTTCCACAACTCACTCGAAGAACCAGCCAAGAAACAACGCTCAACACCAGAAGATTGAGAAAAATCAGCTCGAAACACCTGACCCTCGAGAACGACCATACAGACAAGATCCCCTCGAGAATCCAGAATCCGAGAACCACCAGGCTGAAACAACACCTCAAAGCCCTCATCCAACAGCTGGGACACAGAAAGCAAATTGTATCCAAGCGATTGAACAAGAGCAACACGCCTCAGAGTGATCTTTTCACTCACCTTAATCTCACCTTTTGAAAGCACATGCCGATGCCCATTGTCCCCAAAAGTGATGTACCTCTTCGTCACCACCGGGACGAGACTTGAGAACCACCCCTTGTCTCCGATCATATGCCTCGAGCAACTGGAGTCAATCAACCAAATGTTCTTCAAGTCTCCCACCTGAAATTCAAAAACGAGCACGTGAGCAAACAAACGACTCAGCACTGGGGATAGTACCAAAAGTGTAAAACCAGTGCCGAGCCATTTGCTCGAAAGTGGGGTTAGCACAAACCAAAACATCTTTCCTACCAAAGCTACCTCCATGAAAACCACCACGGTAACCACCATGAGGGAATCAACCCTCTCTGCCTGGAGGACCAAAACCACGAAAGGAGAACCGTGGATCGTCCCTCATCTCCATCTCAAAGCTACGACTCCTCCCATTCCCGTATTGAGCACGAGAGGGAGAATGCCTAGCAAACTGACCACCTGCTGACTCTCCAGACCAACCACCAGAACCACGACCACCTGAGACAAACCGAGACTCCTCACGAGCACGAAAACCAAACTTGCCACTCTGCAGACCCCAAACCGGTCTGATCGGTTTCAAAACCGGTCTGACCGGTTTCACTCCTCCAGCAACACCTCCTGCAGCCTTTCGCTCTCCCCAAACCGGAACTGTTCTCACACTCGCCTTAGCTCTGGGCATCTGCACACGAGGCTCAAGTACACCACTGGAGGGGTGATACTTGTCCTTGTTAGCCCACTCCTTCGCCATTCTCTCATCTCGCTTCTTCTTGAAGCAAAACTCATCCTTATGGCCATCTCTCCCACAATAGCCACAATGAAACCTCACAAGCTTGGGTTTAGGCTTAGGTTGGGGTTGTTCACTTGGTTTCTCTCCGCTCGACTTTTCAACCGGTTTCTCCTCACTAGCCTTCTCACTCTCTTTCCCAACGAACACTTTTCCCGAAGTGCTCACAAACTTGATAGGCTTTTGGAAATCATTTGTTTGTGGAGGAATCACGGGTGGAGCTGGGGTTGTGTCTAGTCGGTTCCTAAGATGGTTAGGTTGAGGAGGGAAATCATTCTTGTGGTGGGTTTTTGGTGGCTCTGGGATATTCTCTTCACTTCCCTCACCAACCTTGTTTGCCCCAAGTCCCTCACCATCCTGCCTCTTGAATGTCTCAATCATTATCCTCAGCTGAGGCTCATGACCAGACAACCAACCCATCAACTTCCTCAACTCATCATTCTCATCCTGCAAACGATCAACATAATGTGCAAGTTCCAAATTCTTCAAAGCATGCATTTCATAGGTAGAGCAAGATGTAGGAATTGGTTCTTTCAACTTTGCCTCAAGAGAAACAGTGTAAGAATGCATCTCATCAATTTTAGCATGCAAAACAGGGCAAGAAGTGCAAGCACCTAGCAAAGCAGATCTAGACTTAAGCTCAGCCACTTCAACCCTAAGCACATCTAGTTCCTCACACAAGGAGGCATGCTTTTCCTTAAACAAAGCAAGATCAGCAAGGAAAATAGAGCAATCAGCACATTCAACATCATCACAAACAATAGGTGAAGCTTTCAGAGAATCAATTTCCAACTTAGCATCCAAATTCTGTGTCTCTAGCTCAGCCACTCTAGTCCTAGAATCCTCGAGTGAAGCCTAAGCTCTTTTCTCATTTTCTTAGCCTCTCTAAACATGTCATCGCGATTATCAAGCAACAAGCCAAGTCGTTCATTCTCCTGATGCAAGAAGGGGAGTTCATCATGCACCTCATCATTGGAATCAGAGTCTGAGTCGCTCTGTGTGCTCTTCTTGCTGCCGGAGCTCAGAGCCATGGTGCAGAAGTCATCTCTAGCGAAGCAGCTCAGCCCGCTCAGGTTCTTGGGCGACTTCCTGCTCTTGCGACGATCACCTTCATCTTCACTACTACTTGAGCTCGAGGTGGAGTATGCAGAACTGGAGTCGACATCGCTCGCTCCAACCATCGCTCGGGCCTTGCCTCGGCTCTCCTTCTTCCTCGATCGTCGCTCGTCCTTGTGCTTGTTCTTGTGCTTGCTCTTGTGGTCATGCCTCGACCGGTACTTGCCATCCGTCCTTGACTTGTGCTTGTAGCCATCCTTGTTCTCGACCTTCTCCGGGCAGTCAGCGACGAAGTGTCCCGGCTTGCCGCACTGGAAGCATGTCCTCGTGTTCCTCCTCATGTTCACCCAGTTCTCGTGCAACCTCTCCAACCTCCTCGTCAGCAACGCCAGCTGGTCCTCTCCAAGCACGTCGAACTCCTCATCTGGCATAGACATCAAGGAGGACAAAGAAAACATCCTGGTGGATGGGTTAGTGTTAGCCTTTCCTTTCGAACAACCGACGAGGGCAAGACTATGAGAGTCAGTCGGGCCCTCGAGCTTGGCTGTCATGCCCCTATCCACCTCAGCCGACTTGAGCTTCGAGAACAGCCCGTTCACCGTCAGAGTGTCATACTTCTCCGACTCCACAATGGACTCGAACTTTCCACCCCAAATCGTACGATCCAAAGAGTGTAAGAGCTTGACCGCTCTATCATGATCATCGTACCGGAGCACGTCCACATTGGCCCTCATGTTGTTCACCACCACCGTGAACCTCTGAAACAAGGCATCGATGGACTCACTGAGGAGATGAGTCAAGTTCTCGTACTCTCTGCGGTAGGTCGCATACATCCGAGCCTGAACCTGGGCATTCCCAACATGAGCCTCCTTCAACACCAACCAGATTCTACAAGCCAAGTGCTTGGTGTGCACCCGATCGAACTCAGGCTGACACAAAGCACGAAACAAGTAGTCGACCGCCTTATTGTTAGCGTTGAACATGTCCCTCGATCCTAGAGCGAGGAAGTTCATCGGCTGGACATAGCCTGTGTCCACCGTGACATCCCAAAGGATCTGACCCTTTCAAGGAGGAACGCCGCCATCCGCTTACTCCACATCTGGTAGTTCTTTCCATCGAAGTGTGGAGGACCCGAACCCCGTTCCTGGTATGCCATCCTTGGATCTTAGACTGGTTAGAGTCAATAAAGACCCGAACCGGCTCTGATACCACTTGAAGGACCGAAACGGCGAACCAGAGAGGGGGGAGTGAATGGGAGCCGATAAAAATTCTATTCAAGAATTCGGCCTATGAACCCGATTTCACTCGTGCACCTCCGCAAGCTTCTCTTGCCAAGTTCACGTAGCCACTGAAGTGCTACTGAACCTAGGAGCAAGACCCAACCAATAGCCAACACTCACGCAGCGGAAACACACACGACACGGCTGCTGCCAGCCCAAACCGGTCAGGCCGGTTTCTGAAACCGGTCGAACCGCTTCTGTTGGACTTAGCCTCACGCAGGCAGGGGAAACCGGTCAGACCGACTTTGTCCAGAACCTCCCCAAAGACCCAAAACACCTCAAGAGCCTTTCCACATCTGAACAAAAGAAGCCATGGCGCAACAGAGACCTCCTTGCTCAAAAACCCTTCTCGACAGCCCACAGGGCGAAACCGGTCAGACCGGTTTGGGAAACCGGTCAGACCGGTTTTTGCCTGGACAGTCGGGAAGAACACTGCCCACGAGAAAAACTCAACACTTCCACCAAACGATCTCCCGATTCGTTCCACGGATCAAAGTGAGACTCTGGGGATAGATGGGGTACCTCGTGGGCTACCTTTGGCTAGAAGCTTGGTCCCCAAAATCCACTCAATCAAGAGGAATCGAAAGCCAAGCCTCAAGAACACCTCTAACCCTAGAACTCCGAAACCACCAAAATCGAGCCCCTTAACTTGCGGATTTGGGAGGGGAATCAATGGCAAAAGAACCACGAAGGGCTCACACTAATTTCACCCATCAAATCGTCAAGAACAAGGTCCTGAGAAAACACCAAGAAAACCACCAAGAGAGAGCTCCAAAAATCACCACCAGGAACAACCGAGAACAACACAACAAAGACTTGACGAACCACGCCGAATCATCTATACATACCAAAGAGGTTCATACAAGGTCTAGCTTGCCGCCCGATCATCCAACCCGCTCACAAGATTTCACCATGAAGCTCTCAAGCTAGTCCTATGGAAATCCTAAGAAAATAGGAAGGGAAAATAGGAAACCAAATGAACTAGGGTTCCAAGAGATGGCTGCCATCCTCTCACCCCTTGGGTTATATGGAGGCCAGCCGAAAGACTAAAATACCCCTAAAGCCTAAACTAGGATACACGCCCACCAAGGGTACTTTGGGAATTTCTCTTCATAACACCATCGGACGGATGCCCAGCGAAGCACTCCGCGTAGCCTTGACGCTAGCCCTGCGATCCCGATGCGTGTCCTCCGCCTCGAAGCTTCCGACACCCTGCGACCCCAAACCGGTCAGACCGGTCTCCAAACCGGTCAGACCGGTTTTGGCCAGACAGCCACGCCCAATCTTCGGCCTCAGCTTTGTGGCTCAGCCGAGTAACCCGGAGATTTTCTAGTGAACCACCGCAAACCCGGCGAACTTGATGTAGCCTCCACCAATCACCACTCATGACTTGGCTCCCACGAAGTCTCGGCTCGACCTTGGTTTTGTGGCTCAACCAAGAAACCATCCACCGACTTCATCTTGTTGTTCTTGCCACCATGCGGCCCGCACTTGACCCCACTGGCCACCGGGTCCCTCGAACGAAGCCTACTTGTCTTCTCCACCCCTGGAGGCCTCACCGGCAACGACCTTTCGCGCTTGTTCTTCACCTACACCAACGCGAGTCAAGCCGCAACCTGCACCTGCAATACTTAGCCAAGAATCAGTCCACACAATGTTGTCAATCACTCATCACACAAGGAAGCGACCATCCACTGGTCCTCGAACCACACATGGTCCTCACTGTCACAAATTTTTTGGAATGAAACTTGCTTCCCTGATTTATTTGAGCCCATAAAACAGCACCTAAAAAATCATAAAAATACGAACAATTCGTATTTGGACATTTAGTATTTGAATAAAATATCAACAGTACACTTGTGTGCCCAAGATTCTTAGAATCCGTTTTTACATCCCATGTTAATGATGTAATAATTTTACTAACATCTAGTGTGCTCTAAAAATTCTACAAATTGACATGCCAACATAATTTGGGTACCTAGACTTGTCTTCAAATTTTCAAATGGTTTAGATGAAGGAATTATATACTTGTGTACAAATGTCTACATCTCTCACATAGTTTCCTAGAATGTTTGCTTGAACATTTAAGTTTTCCACACTTTGCAACATGTTCGAACTCATATGCATTTGAAAACGTAACAAAACCTTGTGTTCACCTTAAGCTTATGAAATGTAAAGTTCCATCACTAATGGTTCTGTAAAACAAATATTATTTGTATGTTGTACTTACAAAGAACAAAATAAGGCATATAAACATCACTCAACAAACGGAACGTACACTAAACAAAGAAATTAATGAATAGATGGTGATTTTAGAAAAAATTAGAAAAAAAGTATCAAATTTGGACTAATAACGATGAAGAAATACTTGTTACAACATTTGGTTGTAGATTAAAAGGAGAAATGGGAACTATTCTTCATTTGAATAGAACTGCCCCCCACAGTCATTTGAATAGAACAAAAGAGGAAGAAGAGGGCACCGCCGACATCCCGACTTCCCGATAAAATCAAATTCGCGTTTAGTAATATTTCATAATTTACATTCAAGTAGATAATGTTCATATTGATGCTTGCGCCTACATCTCGATGTTCATCCTGCTGACGGCGTACTCCACGACGGGGTGGAATTTACGCGTCCAGAGGTCGAACTCATGACGGATGCGACACTCGGCGCTGCAGTACTGGATGATCTCTTTGGTATCCGGTCCGTAGCGCCTACATCTCGCTTCCCAAATGCAGATGTGGGGATTCTGGACGGGCAGCAATGGAATGTCATCATCGTCGTCGCTGTCATCAAGCCAGTACAACCACGCAATGTTGTCGAGATCCTACTTCACGAGGTAGCACAGCCACCGTAGGTTGTGGTTCTTCCACCGGTCGTCAGGGGGAGACGGGCCGCCACTGATTTCCTGGAGTAGTGCCATGGCTTCGGGGTCCGCTGGGTTGCAACGGTACTTCAGCATCGCTAAAAAGTACTTGGCACCAGAGTCTTCAGCAGCGGCGGCATCTCCGATGAGCTTCAGACCCTTATCGGGGTTCCGCTGCCTCATCAACCTCACCATCCCCTCGAAGCACAATGCCTCCGAATGATTGGCCTCGCGGAAACGCCGCTCAAAGCACGACCTGACGTAGCGATTCTTGCACGCCGAACGAAGAACACGCACCGACACGTGCAGTAGTACCTCATCGGAGTTGCAGATGTGCCGGAAGGTGCCGCAGATTTTATTGCGAAGGTTTAGAAAATGGAAAACAGCCACATCCTTGATGGAGTGGATGATGATCTTGGTGAGAAGTTCATCTGGCAGCAGCAGCAGCATCAAGCACACCGCGACGGCCATCAAGGAGAATGGACGAAATAGCACAGTGACGGGGTTTGGAATTTGAATGGCGACGAGGGTTGAAGTTGGCGGCGACGAGGGATGAAGTTGGCAAGGATGATTGAAGTTGAAGAGGGATGAAGTTGGCGACTAGGATTGAAGTTGAAGGAGGCGACGAGCTCGAGGGTTGAAGGTTGAAGATAGCGCCTCGGCCATGTCGTAATAAAACAATAAATGGAAATTGAAAAGGTGCCGCAGTTGGCTGCTGTTGTTGACAAGTGGGCCCGACATCATTGCCCCACCCCTTCTCCTTCCAGTGTAAGTGAAAGGTGACGCGTGGCTTCGCGCCCGAGATGGAGCCCGATGCGCAATCGAGTAGCACGTACTGGTAGTAATGGAGTAGTGGGTGGGGGGCAGAGGCGCCTGACGGTTCCGCGTCTTGTCAATATAACTCCCTCGCCTAGTCGCCCTCCCCTGCTTTCTCCCCTGCTTCTTCCATAAGCATATCATCTTTTTCTTCACTTCTTCATCCTCCTCGCGATTCACCACTACAAATCTTCGGTCACCGAGAGAAGGAGGAGATGACGTCGAGGAGCCCACCGCCGTCGAAGCGGGGACGAAGGGAGGACGACGACGACGAAAGCCGCCATCGGAAGAAGTTGGAGAAGGGGAAGGAGCCGGTGGCCAAGGACCTCGACGAGGAACCACGCTTCGACGACAATAAGTTCACCGCCGAGCTGCTCAGGAGCGCCTTCAGAAAGCTTGAAGGTGTTGGCGAGGCCTTCGACATCAAGGCGCATCATGATGCGTACATGGACCCGACCTTGGAGCGTCTCGCCTTCAGGATCCACATGTTGGCTGAGAAGCTCGAGAACCTCCCCGTGGTCAAGCGGGCTGCCCACCGCCACTTCTTCTTCGACGACGGCAGCTTCGACGGCAGCCACGGCGACAACGGCGGGACTCCGACTAAATCATAGACTCCTCTACCAATTAGTAACAACAATGTCTATGTGCTTTTGTGTCTTCGTCCGGTTCTTGGACATGAACTGCTTAGTTTGTCTGTCGATCATGAACTGCTTAGTTAACTAGCTTGGTTGTTAGATTTTGTATGTCATGAACTCGATCTAATATACGCGACATTAACTGGAGATCTGTTGTTATGAATTAGATCTGCTGATGCTGACACTGACGCGTGGGCTAGTGTCATTGGCGATGATGGTTAGTGAACCCGGATCGCATTTGTTGGCAGTTGGGTCCGGGCGGGTAGGCAACGGTTATCTTTTTTATATTGGCTGCTGACGCTGACGCGTGGGCCTGTCACAATTTTTTTTGGAATGAAACTTGCTTCCCTAAATTATTAGAGCCCATAAAACAGCACCTAAAAATCATAAAAATACGAACAATTCATATTTGGAAAATTCAGTATTTGAATAAAATATCAACAGTCAAACTTGTGTGCCCAAAATTCATATATTTTGTTTTTACACCCCATGGTAATTATATAATAATTCTAATAACATCAAATTTGCTCTAAAACATCTACAAATTGACTTGGCAACATAATTTGGGTACCTAAACTTGTCTTCAAAATTTCAAGTGGTTTAGATGAAGGAATAATATACTTGTGTACAAATGTCTTTATCTCTCACATAGTTTCCTAGAATGTTTGCTTGAACATTGAAGTTGAATGTACACTAAACAAAGAAATTAATGAATAGATGGTGATTTTATAAAAATTTAGAAAAAAAGTATCAAATTTGGACTAATAACGATGAAAAAATTACTTGTTACAACATTTGATTGCAGATTAAAAGGAGAAATGGGAACTATTCTTCATTTGAATAGAACTGGGCCCCACAGTCATTAGCGACGTGGGGCTGATAACCCACGTCGGATTTGCAGCTCTCCCAAAATTTTACACAGATAATTCAAGCATCATACAAAAGCTAATCTACTACTACTGATTTCCTATTCTCTGTGCGAACTTCACCATTTCGCAGCGCAGCCTACAGTCTTCGCTGCAAAACAGAGAAATTCAAAGCCATCTTTTTTCCACACCGCCGCCGCCGCCGGTGCCTGCGCACTAATCGCCGCGCACCTATGCCGGAGGCGGCAACGGTTCACCCCAAATGCGCCAAGTCGAGTAGTGGAGCGCACGCGCGACCTTCTCGCGCAAAGGCAGACACTCCTCGTTGCTCAACCATCTCGACGACGTCGTACTGCCGCCGCCCGCGACCCGCCTCATGTACCCCTTTGCGGTGTCGTCGGCAGCGGCACCGCTATTGTCTCTGTAGAGCAAGATGGCGTATAGATAGGCCACCGCATCGTGCCCACCCTCGGCGGCGCGCCGGAGATCATTGTATCCCCTGTGTTCGATGAAGAAGGCTTTGATTCCGGAGAGCAAACAAGCCTTCAGATTCCCGAGACCGGTCAGCATAGCAAGGAATGCTTTGTAAGTGGTGGGGTTCCACACCTAAGAAATCTCATCTCATATCCCCTCTATCGACAAACGCCGGTGTCGTCGTGGCCGCACACGCGGCGCATGGTCGAGCAAGTACCACGTAGGCTGCAGAGGTCAGCCAAGGGCCGCTCCAAGGTTGCACCGATGTGCGCCGCAATCTCAATGCGTAGGTCTTGAGGGAGGCCCAGCAGCAGCGATGACGGCAGTTCCGCGTGCTTCTTCCCGGCATGCTATCCATCTCCGGCCGAGAATGGTGATGATGAGGAGTAGGCAGTTGCTGTTTTTCGCGGGTAGAGATGAATGGGCAGGGGATCTAATTGTTTTGGAAGGAGAAGATACAGGAGATTTGTTTCCAAACACGGTTTAAGTATGCAATGGAGATGACGTTTGACTAATCCGCATTATCATTTAATTCTCCATTAGAAACGATGTTTGGCTAATCCGTGTAGAGACGAAGTTTTGTTACCCCGCGTATCATTTAATTCTACATCGGAATCACTACCTCTGCAGCTCTGCTCTCAGCCATTGACTAGCAACAGTTTCGCCATTGACCGTCTTGGGAACCTCTTCCCGTTTCCTGTGCTCTTGATCTTATCCCTTCCTCTCTTTTTTTGGAGATGATGACTACATTGGATGTTTGGATGGAGGTGTTAGTGTTAGTTTGTAGCAAACTAACACCAAAACTAACACTTTGGAGCCAAACACATGTGTTAATTTGGAGGTGTTAAAAACTACCACTAACAGTAACACTAACATCTACCATCCAAACACGGCCATTGGAGACGATGTTTGCTTACTCCGCGTATCATTTAATTCTACATTGGAATAACTATACCTCTGCAGCTCTGCTCTCAGCCATTGACTAGCAACAAATTCCCGGCCGTCTTGACCGTCTTGGGAACCTTCCCGGCCGTTCCTGTGCTCTTGATCTTATCCCTTCCTTGTTTTTTTCTATAAAAAGGCACCGACGCCTTTCGGTCCTCCTCACTTCAAGTTGCTTCCTTCTTCTCTAGATCTAGATCTAGCTATATGGTTCCTTCTTCTGATAGGAGTACAATAAAGTGAGTCACTTGCTTCCTTCTTTTCTAGATCTAGATCTAGCTAGTATATGGTTCCTTCTTCTGATACAATAAAGTGAGGCACTTGCTTCCTTCTTCTCTAGATCTAGATCTAGCTATGGCGCAAAGAATAGATCTTGTAGGGCGCAAGCTTTTGCTTTTCTCTCTTCTTCCTCCTCCTCGATCTCTCAGTTGCTAGAAGAATTCTTGTGATAGGGGGTGATTGGGTTTCTCATCCCTTGAACACAGCTGCGAGAAGAATTCTTGTGACATACTCCTTCCTCGTAGCCATGTCCGGGGTAGGTAGCCCAGAACCTCCTGCATCAGGATGAACAATTTCATCCTGTGTCCAATGATCATTGTTTTCAGGATGAACAATCCTTCATCCTTTGTCCAATGATCATTGGAAACAAAAGTGTAGGTTTAGAAAGCTTTGCGGTCTCATTGCAAGCCTAGCCATCAACAGAGATGGAGCTTATTTGATGACCACGTGAAACAAGATCGACGACCTGCGAGCCAGATCGACGACCTGCGAGCAAGATCGATGTGTGTGTGTGATTTTGCATATCTCGTCATGAAGATATGGCCGCATTGTAAACTTGTTCTGATTTATCAATGATGACTATAATCTATGTGTGTGTGATTTTGCATATCTCGTCATGAAGATCTGGCCACATTATAACTTTGTTCTGATGTATCAACGATGACTGTAATCTGTGTGTGTGATTTTGCATCTCAAAAGACATGCTTTTGTGATTATCTCTGTGCAGTACAATTTTTTGTATGATTTACCTACTCACTTGCAAAGCTTGTGATTATCTCAACAGTTTGACAAATCAACTTGTTTCTTTTAGGATTCCTAATCTACATTTGGCAAGTGAAATTATGCCAGATTGTTGGAGATGAACTCTTTTTTTACTTGGCATATCTTTTTAGAAGTTGGCAAAGCACAATATTTGCCAAGTAAAATTTGGCAAGCTCTTGGAGATGCTCTAATCCGTGTCTCTTTTGATGTAATCTATTCGTGATTTCGCATATCTTCTTGCCCATAACAAAAGCGACATTGGTTCGTTAGTCCTCGTCTCTTGCCCGTAACAAAGGCGATGCTGGTTCGTGAGTCCTCGGCTTTTGCCCATAGCAATGGCGACGCGGGTTCGTCAATCCTCGTCTCTTGCCCGTTACTGAACTGAAGCATAATATAAACAAAGTATATATAGTATCTTTGGCAGAATATATTACAAGAAGGATTCAAACTCCACCACATCCCGAATATCTATACTACAAGGAGCGAAGACAATTGAAAACTTTTCTCACCTAAATCAGGCCCGTCTTACCCCTCACGCCGGACCCACCCGTCATATGTTTTTGGAAGTGGATAAGGTGAAAGGACTATGAAGTACTAAAAATCGCAATTTGGAGAGTGTTTCTACCAAAAACGTAATTCTTTTGTCACCCACCGCGTGTGTACCCGCCCACCAATACCCACCGGGCCCACACGACCACTCACCCTACCGACGGGACAAACCGCACATCGTCGCACGTCTCGCATCCGATGACAGGTCTCTATTCCGAAACTGCTGTGATGCGTCTATGGTCGGGTCCCGCTCGGCTTCCTTCCTGTTCGCACGGCACACTCAGCACCCTCGCGATCCATAGCTGCTCGTCTTCCGTCGCCGCCTGGCATAGATTTCGTCTACCCGTGCTCTAAGCCGCTGACCCTGCAAGGTCTGGACGACGACCATGGCGGAAGGGCGCGCGGAGTGTCGTCTTGAGTCAAGCAACGACCCCGGCTATGTCTGCAACTGCACCGACGGGTACCAGGACAACCCCTACGTGATCGACGGCTACGCAGGTGTGCTCCTCCCTGAAAGTCTGGCCTCTTCCACGGTCTCCTACTCTCATCTGATCATCTTTGATGAATCATGGTTACCCAACAATAGATGTGGATGAGTGTAGCGCAATGACGAGTTCTTTTGCTACGGTGTTTGCGTTAACATCCCGGGGCCCGGGCAACTTTGTCTGCACATGCTTAATGAGTCCAATGGAAACGCCACTATCCAGGGTGGCTGCCGCCCAGACAACAAATTCAGTTCGGCACTAAAGGTTGTCATAGGTGCTTCACTGAACGAATGAATGTATTTAGCCAACAAATTCATTTGGTTGTTAGCGGGTTGGTGAAGGAAAGTCTAAAACAACTTCAGTTAGGTGGTTTTGAAATTTATTTCTGATTAATTTTGCATCTAAACTTTGGCTTCACGGTAGCAAAATATGACCTATGAACATTGCTGAACATGTACTCTCATTTCTTGAGCTAGATGTTAGAGTTAAGTAATTTTAATTGAAATTTGTCATGAGAGACGAGGTAGGAGAGATGAGAGTCGAGCAGCAGATCGCGGCATGTGCGGGCAGGAGCTAGCCGAGCGGGAGCGAGCTGTACGGTTCCATCCAATCGCGGGGACATGGTGGCTAGGAACTCTCGCGAGACGCCACAAGGGGGTGCACCCAATTTTTCCCTACCGACGGCCCCTGTGTTGCTAGATTAGGCGACAGGGTCGTCCCGTTCCCCGACGCCATGCGACGCATGACGCCAGGCGTTGTGGAAGGCGTCTCCACCCGAGCAACATCGGGCTGGATCCCACGCTCCCCCTGCAAGAAGGTCGCGCCGCGGGAAATTACCCACCAAGAGAAGCACGCGGGAGAGGGAGGCTGTGGAGAAGGACAAGCTCGGGGCGGCATGTAGAGAGGGAGAGAGGACATCGGCATGTAGAGCACACCACTGGAAAAGCTCCGCCATGCCATGCCCTGGAGCTCTATTGTGGGTTGTGGCTGTCGGAGTAGGTCCGCCTCGCCGAAGATCTGGTCGATCGCGCCCGCCCTCGCGCTACTGCTCCATGGCGGTGCCGCTCTCCAGCGGGAGAGCTCACACACCTGCACACCCTCACGACTCTACCCGGAGCTCTACCGCCTCACTACTCCCTCTCCTCCTCGTTGTCTTCTGCCGCCGGACGGGAGAGGCCGCGGCCTCAGCAACTCCGCCGCGGCGATGGGTTCAGAGGAGGCACTGGTGGAGCTCCACGGGGTGCGTGCGGTGAGCTCCAGGATGAGCCTTCTGCCCTGACTATCATGAGGAGGAGCTCCACCTGCAGCGTCACCGATCTTCACGCACGCCGTTGTGGAGAGAGGAGTTGGCCGTTGGAGAGAGAAGAGAGAAGAGAGATTCGAGGGAGAGTAGTGGACCTCGAGCTCGCCGAAGCACACCGCGCCTGCAGGGGGAAATAAAAAAAGAAAAAACCTATAGTGAACTTAGTGATAGAAATTCAACTACTAAATCTCGACCAATACATACCTAGGCAACTCAACGAATCAATCATGCCACACAATGGTATACATGAATACATTTGTAGTTGATCCAAGCTCCATGCAAAGTGTTAAACAGCTTACAGTCGACCTCATCTATGGGATGTATAAGTTGTCTGTACATTTGCCTGTACGCGCGGTTCGAGATTCTACAGATGACTTCCAGTCTCAGGGCTGTACGTGGAAAAAGATATTTGATCTCTAATCTTTTCTTTCGCACTCCCCGGGCGTGATGCCCCCCCACGCAGCTACTCCCGTCGGCTGCTGCCCTGCTCTCCGCTTCCTCCCACTGCCCTCCTCACTGCCGACCGTCGTGATCGTACCAGAGCCAGCTGCCAGATCCCTCTGGTCTCCCTATTCAATTTTCCCCTTCTCTCTCTGTATCCCCCATGGATCCATGGCCGCCCGCCCCTCTCCCATAGCCATGCGGAGGATGCATGGCACTCACCTTATTGTCATACCTTTTCCAGCATTTTAAAGTTTATTTTACATTCTCTAGTTGTATTACACACAAATGGTGTTGTCAGATATATTTATTTTGAAGAATCACTTGTGGTCTATTGGTCATAATTCAGAGAGCATCATGAGCACATCAGAGCTATTTATATATTTAAATCATTTTAAATAATTCATTACATTGAAATGCATCAATTCATAATTTATTTATAGAATGTTAGCCTATAATAATTCATAATTCATAAAAAATTGAGTGATGTCATTTGACTAATACTTGATACATTATTTACACATGCGTGCCGCACGTGCACCTTATTTCAAAAAGGATTGAAATTCCACCAATACATCGCATCCTTTATATTACAAAACGGATTCCATTTCCACTAATAGACACATCCTCCGGCATTACAAAAAGGATTCAGCAGAAATCAGCCTTGCTTTTTCTTCCTTGATTTCTGTATATGGATTTTTTCACTATGGTCGCTTCGCAAGTACGGTGTTTTGTTAGTTCTGAATATTTGGGGCTTGTATGAAGTGTCAAAGGATGGAATTTCGTTAAACTGGTTGTATTCCTCCTCATCAACAACAACATTTTCAATCCCCACAATTCCTCCTCCGTCTCATTTGTTCACTGACGCCTCGCTCTCGCTTCACTGCAGTTGAGTGCTCTCAGACTTCAATTATTGGGCTCTCAAACTAGTAACGGGCGTCAAATGCTCATCGGTAACGGACTTTATAGCATGTTACCAATGCAGAGTGATCAGTAACAGACTTAAGCAGCCCATTACCGATAGGCCATTGATCGGTAACGGACTTTACAAGCCCGTTACCGATAGGTTTAACATTTGTAACGGGCTCTTTTAACATCCGTTACAAAGAATTTATGTAACGGACGTTTAACAAGACCGTTACCAGAAGTCCACATTGGTAACGGGCGTTGTGGAGGCCAACCCCGAGGTTGTCCTAGCGTGCTTATAGGTAACGAGTGCCAAACAACAACCGTTACAAATGTGGGTGGATGTAACAGGCGTTAAGGGCCCGTTACAAATGCTGCGTGACCTATTTGAGGTTTTCACGTAGTGTTCACTAGGTCCTAGGGGAGGTGTTGGACGGCTTGGCCGGCGACGGAAGCTAGCAGAGGGGTGTGCTCACCGCGGCGGCGGCAATGGCAGGTCGGCGGACGGCGTTCGCGCGCTCTCGACCCGGTCTAATGCATGTGACCCTGTTTGACTGTGCAAAGTTCCAAGTTTTCAATGCAAACTCCAAAAACTGTAGATAGGACATCTACAGAAGAGTTAACCCTCTAAACAATGGCACAAGCCTAATGGGATTTGGATTTGAAATGAGGGAGAAATTCAAATGCCAATCTGAAGAATTTCAAGGCTCAGATGAATTGTAACTCTGGGTTTGATTGGTAAATTTGTTCCACTCAAAATTTGAAATGCCATCTTGAAGATGAAATGTGTTCCTGGAAATTCTACACAACTTTTATATTGGCAGATTTTTTAGTGTTTAGACAAAATTTGGAGAACGTGGCCAAAGTTCTAGGACAAGGAGATAAACATTAGGGGTTTGACCACTCCAACTAGGGTTTTGACCATGATAGATGATGTTGACTTTCTTAAGGTGCTAAAGGGTGATTGTTGGCTAGGTTTTCGAGGTGATGACCCAGGTTGACCATGATTTGACCACAGTCCACAGGTTTGACCAGCAATTAGGGTTAACTAAAAACCTGGGGCGTCACAAGGGGAGGCTTCGCGGGGACGAGGATGACACACTTCAGCTAAGAACAAGAAAGCGAAGAAAATCACCGCGATGACCAAAGTCACCGAGAAGACATAATCAAGACAAACTCCCAGGATGGTCGGAAAACTAGTCGGAAGGGGGAGAAACTTATATATTTTTAGTCCCCTCGTTGGGGAGCATGAGCAGGAGTCGTGACGGTGGCCATGAGTATGACGCCTTCCCGATGGCCGGTGCCATGCAGCATTGGATCTCATCCAACGAGGGCGGCTTGGGTGCCGTCACGGACCCCACGAAGGGCGCCCTGTTGGTCGTCATCTCACAGATACGAAGGGGGCGCCTCCGGAGTGGGATGATCCCCCGCGCGTGTTACTAGTCACTGACGGCCGCCAAATTAACCCCAGCGCTGCGGAGCCGGGTCAGGACGACCTAGTGTTCCTTGAGCAGCTTCTCCTGCTCCACCGTCGGAGGCCTGTCGCTCCACCTCCTCGACGTCGTGGCAATGGCAGCGCCGGTGTACTCTGGCAGCGCGTGCTCGGGGTCGTTCTTGAAGTAGAACCAACCCTTGTGTCAGCCGTTGTTGGAGCTTGTCCACGAGAAGGGGATGTACACCTCCCCTTGCCCTGCTTCATCCGTACGTTGGCGCACTCGATCGTCACCGGGATATGGCCGTCCTTTAGGCAGGCTAACTTGAAGAAGTACCGTAATAGGTGCCAGTGGGCACCTATTCCCAGGTACCCCTCGCGCAACGCCTCAAACCCCGCCAGCTAGTAGATGTTGTTCGGGTTAAGGTGCTGAAGCTCCAGCCCGTACTCAAAGAACACCACGCGGATGAACCGCCTAGCGGGGACGGAGAAGCCACGCTCGTGGAACGCCATGGGCGAGACGACGTAGCCCAACAGCGGATGCGTCACGGACTCATCCTTTGGCACCCTCCATTCCTCGATGATGCTCTGAAGGGTCGAGCGAGACCAGTTCGACATGGTGTCGTCGAGCTCCTGGACGCGGCGCGGGTGGAAGAAGCGGCGGCGGCACTACAAACATGAAGAGCAGAGGAGCAAGCGATGCTGGCTATGGCGGAGATTGGGGAGCGAATGATTCAAAACCCAACCGGCACACGGTTAGTAAGGGGTAAGCGTGGGTGCTAGCATTAATTGTTGGCCCTACCGCGCCGAAAAGCCGCCCACTCAGAGGGCACGCGCGCCCTAGGGTAAATAGTGCATGTTAGTGTGACAGTTCGATGCCCGGTAGGCCTGCAAATCTGAACCAATTGTGTGTCGTCTCCTCAACCAGTCATATCAGCCACGTCCGCCACGACCTCCACAATAGACACGTGCCCCACGACTGCCACGATTTTGAACCAGCAACAACATTTTCATGAAAAAACCCTACAAGTGAGTCTACAACTCCCTAGTGGGCTCGGGGGCTACATCCGGCAGATGCGCTCATGCACACTCACTGAGGAAATCGAAAGGAAAAATACCACATCGCTTCTCCTCTGAACCTGTGGGCGAGTCCTTGACTCCCACCCCAAGTTCGCGAGCTACTGACAAGGGCCTAGATTAGGGCCCCTTAAGCAGCAGGATAATCACACTCGAGATGGAGTCTTCTGACACCATTGACAATGTCAAGGCTAAGATCCAAGACAAGGAAGGATATAGATCTTCGTCAAGACCTTCACTGACAAGACACCCCATCTCCAACTAGCTGGGGGCTCGCACGAGGAGTCTCCGCATCGCACGACAAGTTTCCGCCTCACCTCCGACAACTTGCTCACACGAGGAGTCTACGCCTCCGACCTGTGACGCCCCAGGTTTCTAATTAACGTCATTAGCGCTAACGACCGGTTCAGCCGAGTCAAACCCGCTGACAATGGTCAAACCTAGGTCAACCTGGTCCCTCACCCCGAAAACCTCGCCATTGAACCCTATTGAACCCCTTGACCAAGCCTACACACACCCGTGGTCAACCCGTGGTCAAAGGCATGGTCAAACCCCGCTTAACCGTTGATGTCGGCGAATGTCGTCCGGAACTTTTGTCGCGTTCTCCAAAATTTACCTAAACACTTCAAAATCTACCTTTATGGAAGCTGTCCATCTCATTGAGGGACACAACTTTCATGTATATTGGCATTTCAAATTTTGAGCAAAAAAGGGGGGAAAACTTGGTCAACCGCCAGTACCTCCTGTTTTCCAGAACAGGCCGACATTCAAAGTTGGCACGACGTTCCTGCAAAATCCATCGAGAAAAACACTAGATGGCCTTTGTAAAAGTTGTAGAGGGTAGTTAGATCTACAACTTTCCTGTTGACCACAATGTGCACTTTTATTCAAAAATTTTGGGCAACACGCAGTTGAACACAGGCACACCGCACGTCTTGGCCGGCCCCGCGCGCTCCCCGCGCGCGCGCCATGCCGCCGCGGCGTCCGCCGCCGCCCACGCCCGTGGGCCGCGCGTCCCGAGGCCGCCCGTCCCGAGGCCGCAAGGCCCGAGGTTCTCACGCCCCAAGCCGCCTAGGAGTCCATGCCGTGACGTGCTTGTCCCTGCGACATCGTACCGTGGTCGGCACGTGCGGAGGATCGGCGGTCCGTTCCCTGCGGTACGGTGCGCGAGCGCCTATGTATAAAAGACGGCCGTCCGCTCACGCGCGTGCACTCCCACCCCCCCTCTTTCCTTGCCGCGCCCACTGCCCGCTCCGGCGAAGCCCAGCCGCGCCCCCAAAGATGCCCGCGGCGGTCGCGGCCCGCCGACCGCCGTGCTACCCCCCCGCCCGGCCGATCCTTGCCCCCATCCAACCCACAAACCGGCCCCCAGGGACCCCTAGACCGATCCCCCACCCTCCCCGGCCGGGCTCCGGCGAGACCTCGCCGGAATTGGGCCACCCCGCGCCGGCCACCGCTCCCGGGGACCACATTGCGAAGAAACAATTCTTTTCAGGGGCCTAACTGCAAAAGCGCAACTCCAATAGTAAAAGTGAGTGGCTGATTCTTGTAAATTGCGTAGAAAATCACAGAAAAATAAGAAAAATGTGAAACAAATTTTGTTGGGTTCGCGGTGAATTATCCTACAACTTTCTTTATTCTGACCTGAGCTAATTCCTGTTAGTTTTTGCATGAAAAATACAAGTGTGAAAAACCTAGATCTGCAATATCTCAAAATATATAAATCCTCTGTAGCTAATTTTTGGATATGTTGTGTGTTAGGTCAGGACTAGCTCCTATGCCAAAAATAGCACAAAGTTATGATGTAAATCTTTTTACAAAAATGTTTTTCCTTTTCTGCCAGATCTGCATAAATGATTTTTCTTGCTAAAACTATTTATGTTTTTGAGCCCAACTTGTGCACACTGTCTTGTAATGCCAAAATGCACATCTTGTGAATTAATAATGATTTTTGGATTAACAGAAATAATTATTCTTGATTTATGCATGTTTTCCTTTGTAAATTAATAAACCAAGTTCAGTAGAGATTCCATGTGAACATGCTAGTTCTTTAGACTTGTTTAGGATCAGATAGCATGCACAAGAAAGTTGGGAGCATTTTGATGCTTATTTATTTTTGTATGCATTTAAATGGAATCACTAGCTAGCCCTTTAATATTTTCCATAATATTTAATTTCCTAGCATCCAACACTTACGTGTGGGTCCAATTGACCAGGATAGGTGCTAGGAGGCTTAAGAACCATTACATTAATTTTTGGTAATTTAATTGCTTAATAAAAAGCTTAAAAGCCTTTTTAATAATAAAGAGAAATTAAATAAATGAAAGCCCTTATTTAATTCCTTTTCCTTTTTGAAAGTATTATCTCATTTAATTAAAAGATAATTAATTCTCATTACTGATAAGGAATTAATTCATGGATAAAATATTATTCATAACTTTGCTTGTGAAAGGAAAAAGGATTAAAGCCTTCACATGAAATGACAAGTACAAAAAAACCTTTATTCAATTGGGTAATAAAAGAATAACTCATGTACAACCAATAACCTTCCTAAAAGAGAAATCACCAAACCACCCATGTTAACGTGAGGATGGTTGCAAATCATGTTAAAAAGGTTAAATATACCTACCCACTACTGTTTGTGAATTTAAATTTAATTATTTACATATATATGTACACAATCACTAGTTAATAAAGAATTGCATATTGTTCCTTTTTGGGAAGAGTATGCTAAAGGTATTCTTATCTAGGTGAATGTGTCCAACTAATGCACCCTATGGTTGTCATTTATTGTTTGTGATTAATTAAATTAAAATCGTCAAATAAATCTTGCATTTGCATCCTCGTGTAGATCTCCCGAACGGTAGCTGTACGCGTGTGCCGGACGGAGGAGACAGAGGAGCTGACGGAGACGTGCACCACGTCGTTGTAGAGCAAGACCTGGACCTAGTCCAGAAGGGCCCAAGGCCAACCTTGCCAGCGAAGGCAAGCCCCGGATCATTAACCCCGTCTTTTCAAATTATGCAATTATGTTTGCTACGATTGTGCATTTACGTTCCAGGAGTTGATTTGAAACCCTAGATGCATGATCCCTAGGTACCTATGCTCTATCACTAGTATGCTAGGTCGATAGCCGCTATGCTATAGGACCCGGTAGAAGTCGAGTAATGTTCATCACCCGCGAGAATAGGTTCTTATGTTGGAATCATAAGATCTTTATAATGGATTGCTCATGTGGTAAGAGCATGGGATTTGGGCTCCGGTCCAGTGGCTTTCGTGGTCTAAGCTTTTGAACGTACTAAACATATGCCGGGAATGGGACCGATAAGCCTAGTACCCGATTGACGCAGTAAGGGAACCTTTCCCTACTAAACCTGGGGCACTTGTGTCCCCCTGCTTGCAACAGTGTGGTACCCGAGTGAGTCTGGACGTTCGTGTGGGAGCGATCCAGTAAACCTTGTACCAAGGAATGTAGGTTCCGCTCCCGAGCCGAAGATCGACGGGAACGGCACGGGAAAGTTGTCCTTGCGGGGGCGCCTACCGTGTGTTTGGGTTTACCTTGCAAGGTTTAAATCAATCGATTGTCGGCCTCTCACCGTTATCCGAGATCGCTTAATCAATCGGCCATGATATCCCATAATGATGGAACTCGAGAAATATTGTTGTATGAATTAATTGCTTGTCCAATTCTTGATTGGATTAGATGGCACATTTAGAAATGGTAATCAACTAGAACTTGTGCTAAAATTTGGAAAGTAAGGATCTACTCTTAGCGAATTTGTTTCAAGAAAAGAAACTCCACCGGCCAAAAGCCTTTCATGTCTAGAGGTTGGTGATGTAGTCATCACCCGACGGTTAAGTCTTGCTGAGTATTAGTATACTCAGCCTTGCTTTAAAACTGTTGTTGCAGGTGTGATTGATCGGAAGGGTGACGACAAGTGATGACATCACGGATGGCCTCCTGTGATGTTTACCGTTGCGCTAGTTTAAATTATTTCCGCTGTATTTCCGAACTCTGAACCTTTACTCCATGTCATGACCTATCGACCAAATTCAGATATCCTCGAAAATCCAAGCAATCAATGACCAAAGTCTCGCTTCTCTTATAATCTTCATTATGTAGCAGCAAGCAAGACACAATGCAAACGGCTTGAGCAGTCTGATGCAAAGTCACAAGTGTAGATGCAATCGGTCCCAAAAGACTAGATTTAACTACAATGCCGAATCAAAGTAATAGATCAAATTAGTAAAAGGCTAGGGATTGATATAATGGTTTGAGCAACTTGATCTTCCCCCCAGCGGAGTCGCCAATTTGTTGACGCCTTTCGAGGTCAACACATGAGAGCTCGCGAAGAGATCGAAGAGTAGAGTCACCGCCGGGACCGTCAGACTGGTCAGGAGCACCGGTCAGACCGGTGACCTAGGGTTTGCCTAATTCGAGCGTCTGGGAGGGTAATTACCACACTTACGTGATGGAGGACGGCTAGGTTTACAAGCAAACTAGCAAAGAGATAAACAACGCACTTACGTGGCGAAGAACGACTAGTTTACAAACAAACTAGCAAAGGCCGTCGAAGCTCTCACCGTGGAGGGACCCCGTCAGGGCGTGGACGTCGCCGGCATGCCCTAGGTCGACCAACAGGCCCTAGGACATCATCTCAAGTCGTGGAGATCAACAGACGAGAAGCATGGAGGTTGGAAAAGGTGTTGAGAGGACAAAAAGTAGATGTAATTGATAAATACGATTGTGTTCTCCTCAATCGGTTGTGACCGTTCATAAATATAGGGTGAGGAGGTCTTGCCCCAGTAGGGTTCGAAGCCTATACCAAATCTGCATCGAAATACAACTCCTAAATCGGGTTTGGCTGCGAGCACCAGTCAAACCGTCAAGTTCCACCGGTCAGACCGGTCAGGCGCAGAGCTGGTTCTTGCCAGGACCATAACTCCCTCATCCGGATTGCGAACTGGACGTTTAATATATGCTTTTCGATCGTCTCTACGCAATGGTGAAGTCCAATTGGCATTTTGAGCACTTTGGTATGACCGGTGTGGGTCAAAGGTCAGACCGGTCAGGGCTGCTGAATCGACTATGACCAATAACTGAATCAGATCAGTTGGCCTTCTTATATAAGCCAAATCAGCCACTTTTGACCATGGTTATTTGATTTATATGACTATCTTGATCCTCTTGGCAAAAGCTTCATCTTGGTGCACTTGAACTCATGATTTGACCTCATATCGATGCTTCTCCAAATATTTCTTCGTCCTCTTTATGAAATCATATTCAGAACTTCCAAGATAACCCTCTTGTCCTGTAAAATGTATATCCAAGTCAAACTAGCAAAATATCAAAGATTAGCATTAAATTGGCACTTCTAGAAATTGGCCTCATATATCTCGAACTTTTCCACTTTTGGGTGGGAACAGAAACAATGTAATGCAAGAGTAGAAATGCAAAATCTGGCTGCGAGTATTGCAAATAGACAAAAATCAAGTGGCATCATCCTTGCCTTCTAGATACTATTCATCACTGAAGAATAGAAACAACTGCAACTAATTTATATATGTTACTAGTAGATTAGACATATGCTTCCCATTACTGTTATGAACCATACCTAACAGAGGAGCCGTGTTTTTAAAATAAAAAAGATGCAACGCAAGCGCAGGATGCGTCCGGCCATGGAATCTCATGTCTGCCGTGCCAGAATGAAGAATCGCATGACCGTGGCAGCGGCAACGATTGGGACGGATGCTGGTGGCAGATCATGAAAACCATTATTTTTGAGATTTTTAGGGTACACAATACCGCCTAATGGTACGGTAGTATTATCAATTTTTTCAGTTTTTTATTATGGGAAAATGGTAGTACGATATTATTATCAGTTTTTTTCAGTTTCTTATTATGGGAAAAATGGTAATTTGCTCGATGTATATTATTTGGAAAAAATTCCCCGCTGTCGAGGTTACATAAAAAGACCCAATATTATTTTGTAATTCCGATAATACATATATACAATCGATATCATCTATGAATACCACACATACCACACTAAAAAAACCAGGATCCTTACATACAGGTCATTCTCTATTACATACGAGTCATTTTCAACCGGTGGTACGGGGTTGTGTTGTGTACCATAAAAAACCTCTTGTTTTTCATTTACTTGTGTCGATCTCCGTGCTAATGAGCTCGAGGATGCTCCGGCCGAACCGATCGGCGTAAGCATCTAGTTGCTCCGTGATACGACGCTTGGCGTCCTCCTTGCACCTCCGCTGCGGCTGCTCCTCCGGAGGCGGCGGTGGCACCTCGTCCCTCTTTGCCGATGCCACAACGTCACGATGACCCTCTCCGCCAACACTCCCAGTGGTAGTGTGGGAGAGGGAGCGGCCGCGTCTGAGTTGGGTGGTGTGAGCGTACAGGATCTATGGAAACAGTGGCCTTCTCACCGCGTGTTTCCGATGGTTTCCAAATCCTCAAAAGCTTTGGTCAACTTCATGTCCAAATAAGAAACAAAGTCTTCTTTTTGTTCCTCTTGCTTCATTAAATTTGCTATCACATCCGAAAAACTTTTAATGAGATAATAAAAATACTTAGACCATCCACAAAGTGTGGAATTTCAAAATCTCCTTCAAAACAGAATATCCTCTCATCCTCATCGAGATTCTCTCCTTCATCTCCAATTCTCCCGCATCCATCTTCCTTCATATTTCTCCTTCATCCCAACCACCAACCTGTGGGGCCCACTTTGTATTTTTCTTTCTTTTCTTTTCTTTCCAACCCTATCTCCACTCACCCACCATGTGTCCCCGTCTCTCTCTCCATGGTACCAATGGCGGCGGAGCAGGGGACCCGCGGCCGCGCGCGCGGCGGCGAAGGAGCCCCGCCGATGGCCGCGGTGGCGCGCGCGGTGGACGCCTCGATTTCGGACGGCGCACGCGGCGCAGGATTCCCGTTCAATGGTGCGCGTGGCGGACGGCCTCGATTGTGGACGGCAGCAGTCGACCGGCCTCCCCTTCCTTCCTCCTCGAGCTCCTCACCACGGATCTCCTCCAGCGCGGTGGAGCTCCACCGTCTCTAGCGGCACGTCCCGCGGCGGGAGTGGAGGTCCCGGCCTCGAGCTCACGCTGGCGTGGATCTCGGGGCAGAGAGGTGTGCGTCGTCACCGTCTCTGGCGGCCTCGAGCTCGCTCTTCCCTCCTTGCGCGCCCACCGGGCTACGGCGGGGCCGAGCTCCACGGCGGCCGAGCTCCGGCAGGGGACGGCGACCGGGACTTGGCGGCCGCCGTGGGGACGGCGGCCTCAACCTCGACATCTTCGCCGCCTCGAGCTCGCTCTTCCCCCGCACATGGTCGGCGGCGGTCCACCGGGGCGGGTCGACGGCGGTCCACCCGCGCGGGCTCCCTCCTTTCCCTCGCGTGGCGGCCCTGCTCCCTCGCGCGCTCCTCCACCCTCCCCTGCAGCACCCTGGTGGTTGGTAGGGCGTGGGAGCCGACGAGAAGCGCGGGCCCACCCTGGGATGAAGGAGTCCGTGACTCCCCTGGATTTGGCGTCGGCTGGCGTGGACGGGTAACTGAAGGACCTCCTCCGGGAGGCCGCTACGGGGGAAAACTTCATCAGTCAAGTGGAGGAGACAGGTGAAGGACCCCGCGCAGATGGTTTAAGGTATGTTTGGATCACCTTTAGTCTCATGACTAAAATTAGTCAGGCTAAAAAGTTTTAGTCACCCCCTAGTTTGGAAGCAAGAGCTAAAGTGTATTAAAAGAGTATTAAAGTCCTTATTTCTCTCTCCCTTTCTCTTCCCTCTCCTCTTCCTCTCTCCTCTCTCTTCTCCCATGGCTTGGAGCTATTGGCAGCATGCATGTGGTCGTTAATGAGGAAAGAGGAAGAGGAGATTTTAGTCTCTTTTAGCTCCCCCACCCCCTACTAGCAAAGTTTAGCCTCAAGACTAATTTTAGCCTCACCCGTTTGGAAGTTTAGCTCGTGCTAGAAGGTAATTTTAGTCAGACTAATTTTAGTTCCTATGATCCAAACATGCTCTTAAGCATCACAATAGGTTGATTTCCCCTCCTCGGCGTACATCTGCCCGTTAGCAAGGAAAGAGGGCTCGGATCGCGCAAGTGACGGCCCAACTACCCTGGCTCCCGTGCTCGACCCGCGTACGGACCACCCCGCGTGAGGCTGCATCCCGGTCCCACCTGTCATGCAGATGGCCACGACGCAATTAAACACACCACGCCTCTTGCGTGTCAGATACTCAGATCTCGCTTCTTACCCCACCATTAATTTCGTGTACCAAACCCCGGCCTTACCCGCGCCCCGCACCCGCCGCCGCCGCCGCCGCCGCGGCCGTATCCACGGGAATTAGCGGACATGGAGGGTGTCGGCGCGCGGCTGGGCCGTACCTCCGCGCGCTACGGCCCAGCGGCGACGTTCACGGGGCCCGTTAGGAAGTGGCGCAAGGAGTGGGTCCCCGTCGCCGCCGCCAGCGCCAGCGCCAACGGCGGCGCGGCATCCTCCACGGGTACGGGATCCGGCAGAGGATCCCGTGGGAATAACCTTCTCCTGTTTAAGTGGACCCCTGTGAACGGGGCCAACGGGGGAGGAGGGGGACGCGAAGGGGAGCAACATGCGGCGGCGGCGGCGGCGGCGGATACGACCACCAGACGCCGGCGGTATGTGCCGGTGAGGATTCTTGATAAGAGTTGTTGGCTGTCGTTTGTTGCAAAGGTGGCGCTGGTGTGGGTGCGAATTTGTAATATGATTGGATCTTAGCTTATTTTGGTCGGTCTATTAGCGTCAAGATTTGAGAATTTTTTATCTTGTGCGGGTTGAGCTCGCGAATTGTTAGTTGATGTTTGAATCATGGGAACTCCATGTTGCAGTTAATATAATTTGTCAGGACCGATTTGAATATCCCTAAATATAATGTTGGAGGCTTAAACAGTTTAATTGTTTATTGAGGACCCAACTCTGTTGCATTGACAGTATCCATGTTCCATATTTGAAGTGACCCTTGTGCTTCTCTCATGGTACAATCCTCTTCCTACAGAGCCCCAGATTGTGCAATTCTAGATGTTGCCATGTCTTTGTGTTGTGTGGGTAGATTGTAGTTAGTTTTTTTTTTGGGTGGTAGACTGCTCTAGGAATAGAGTTATTTTTGAAGTGTTATTTGATTAACTCCGTATAGTAGTTGACCATGTTCTTAGAAAAATAGTACCCAACTGTTTATATTTTTTGCCCCCATGAATCTTTAGTAGAGCTTCACATCTCTGTGTATTAGAGGTAGTAAAATAAATGTTGGTGAGCTTACAATGTCCTGAACAGCAAAATAAACCAAACAATAGCGTAAAAGAAAACCGTGGACGAGAGAGAGGATATAAAACAACAAAAACAAAACATGTAAGAAACACCTTAATACACGCATTCCAAATTAGGAGCCACAAACGACAAGATGACCAACACCTGGAAAACGGATGGCGCTAGCCAATCTTGCCAAAGCTTCCTTAGCTTTTTGCAACCGTCATGATCCACAGCTGCCTCATCAGTGTCCTCGCGTCACTGTTTCCATGTTTGGGGTGACTGCTGTTTATGCATCTAAGGCTCAAGATAGAAACCCCCTAGTCCGCAACAGTTACATTACTTCACAGTGTATAGGGATAATTATGAATTTTGGACACCTTAATTTGAACATAGGTTGTATCTTTCTCAATGTGATGGATTACTGCTTTACATGGCTTTTAGTTGTCTATCAATCTTCACTAATTTTTTTATTAGTTGTTTTGGCTGATACTTTTCATGATTTAGTGTTCTTGTGTATGGATTGTTGATATCTATCTGGCTTTCACTCATAGTTTTTAGTTATACATGATGATTATGTTGTGTTACTCAAATCCTTGTGATTTCTCAGGGTTCATCTGCTGAAATTTGCAGACAAGTTCACTTTTCGTGCAAAACTTCTCTTTTGGAACAGATGGATTCACTGTTTGCTCATATGTCTTGTCAGTGAATGTTAACCAATTATCTTCATGTTGCAGGTTTCTGTAGTTGAAGAGCAAAGGCAAGAATCTGCCAAATCTGATGATGAGAATAAAGATGGAGATCCGTCTCCAAATGAAACCGAGGCATCAAATGGAAAGACTGATATCAATGATACACCTATGGATGAATCTCAGGTAACAAGATCATTTAAGTGCTTTACTAATCTGTAGTTTGTTTTACTTTATATTTCCTCATTAGTCCCAATTCACAGTATCTAACTGCTGTTTTTCTTCTTTGGGGTTTTGGATTACCTTGCTGATCAGACATTCAGACCATTTATGGTTTGATGTTTCCCACTTGGCGCCCATTTTTTTTAAGTATGAATATCTCCAGTAGCCAGTGCCATTTATGATTAATTTAATTCACTGAACTTGTGTGATGGATGGCGGATTGTGGGATGGTGACAACTTGTCACTTTCCTTTTTGTTCACACATGAGAACTTGCCACTTTCCTTTTAACTACTCAGTCTGAAGGGTTCATGACCCAATTGGACCCTACGTTTATCAGATGGAAGACTTTTCCCCTAAAGTAAAATAAGCTACATTGCCCCTCGAGGTTTGTATTTGAATTAAACTTACCACCATTAATTTATCTTCACGGATCTGACGCATGCAAGAGACCATGCCATCTCTATTAGATCTCTGATTGAGCACATCCAGCAAATCATGTTATCAAACATGCACTTCAAACAAATTAATCATTGCCATCTAGCTGCCTCAGGAACTCATTTTTCTGATCTCAGTGCCAGTCGGTACATGTTGGGATCTTTGTCAGCTTCCTCTGCAACATGTGGTTCCTTACATACTCCAAATGTCCTTGCACAGGAACCATTATTGTTGTAGTTATTGATAAACTGTAAGTGAACTTAGTGTAGCTTGGTAGTCATTTCACATGATTGGGCATATCCTGGTCATCAAGCTTACAAAGAAGTACCATCTTGTATCCTGCAGGTCCTGAATCCATAGCTTAGGCTACCTCATTGATTATTCCTGCGTAAGTTACAGCAGTGTTCTTCTGACTGCTTGATTGGTACATGGTAATTGACAAGGTTTAATTGAAACTAGAACATCTGGCACGCGTTGCGCGCCCTATCCTATTCAAAACTATGACAAGCAAATATATGAAAATATTCATATACAGAGTATATGAAAGGAATAACAAAGTATATCTGTTAACAATCTATGATTCACACAACAGACATAAGTTGTACATTAAGCATCTACAGTAACAAAGTATATCTCAACAAAACTTGAACCGTTTGGGTTGGCAATCCTCTTTCTTGATGCTACAATAACAGAGAACAACATCAGTGATATCATTAAAATTTACATACATGCCAATATCATTTAGGTTGTTGTCCAACATAACCTTAAATGAACACTAAGAAATGCTGATGGCTCATTAAACTTCCATAAGCAATGAATTGAAAACTTAAGTTTGAAAATACAATAAGCACACCATATTAAATTTTAGAACCAACACACACTTCTAAGTATGTAAGTCGCACATCTATATTATCTAGGTTCTAGAAGGTAAGTCTGTAAAAGTAGTAGTCTAAAGCTAAATTGGTGACATCAAGTAACACATCCTATGTCATTGCCAATTATACAGAATTCAATTGTTATAGGTTTATAACTTAGCTCCCAACCACATATGTTTACATGAAAATATCATTCCACTAAGTAGTTCTAACCATGAACAGAGTTTGAGTCGATTACTGTTGCTACCATTTTCTCTGGGGCAAGTCCATCAAGGTATGCAAAGCTGATCTATCAAACAAATGTAAGAGATTATTCGCCTGCGAAAGATTCATCAGCTGGCCCGCAAGGAAATTTTCTGCTAGCTGCTAGCAGAAACAGAAAGCGCAAAAACACAAATCCAAAGCTACCCGCAAGCCAATTCTCTGTATCTGATATTGAATCTCAAGGTCTCAGTTTTCAAGCAATAGAATGAATTGATTTTTTTTAGAAAATGTATCCAAGAACCAAGCAGTGAGAACAACCTGCAAGAAGGGGATGGCTGCAGGAAGTGGACCTGCATCCCCGTCGTCAAGGAAGCTGCTGAGGTGCCACACTGTCTGTTAGCATCCCTACGTGCTCGCCGATGAGCAGCCAGATGCGGTGGCCTGGTGTGGGAGTTGTGGCGTGTGTGAGCTCGAGCTCACATCGTCCAGTTGCATCACTGTGCTGGAGATCAGTCAGTCTAGCATATGCAAACCATCTTGAGCCAAATTGGTAGACATTCAAATGCATTACACAAGTGACAAAATTAAATTGCAGCCACCTGGTAGAGCAGCGCGCCTGGGGCTCGCTTCGGAAGGCGCCATCCATGGACATGTCCCGCTCGTCGACAGCAACGCGGAATCCCCGCAAGATGGTGTGCATCGAGGAGTAGTATGTGAACGTGTGCTGCACCCCGCGCAGCGACGTCGTGCAGAGCAGGTTTCCCCAAACCGCCCCACTATGGTTCCCACGAACCAAAAAAAACCGGCCGGTAAACCGGTGAAACCGGCCGGTTCGGTGGGGATAAAAAAATATAGGCACGGTTTGGGACTGGGAACCGGACCGGTTCCACCGGGAACCGGCCGAACCGGTCCGGTTCCCAACGGTTCGGGGAACCCTGGTGGAGAGCACCAGCACCAGCGCGTGTGGCCGCTGCGGACCGCGAGCTGGCTTCGTAGCCACTTGGCCGTCGACACCGCCCGAAGAGCCGAATATAGCTCCCTCCACTCCCCAGAGTGCCGGATCTGGCCGCCGGACCCGAGGCCGAGGGAGAATCGTTGGGGAGGGAGGGCGTGCCGAGGTACCAGATCTGCATGGTATGGTGCACGCGTCGGAGGAATAGGAGGAAGGTCAACAGGGAATTGGAAGCCAGTGTTAGTACACAGGGCTAGGGGCAGAAGGAAGAGGGGAAAGGATATCGGGTGAAAGGGGGAACTTATCTGCGATGTCTCCACTGCGTCGCGCGCATCGAAATTTGGGAAGCCGTGTCGATGGGTCAGGTCGTGATTCCAAACCGCCCTCATGTCGCGTGGCGCCGTCCGGGGCTACTCCGACGAGGAAGGGAGGAAAGGAGAAGGGGCTGCGCCGGCCTGCGCCTGCTGCCTTGCCGTCTCGTCACCGTCGCTGGAGTAGGAGAGGGACATGTTAGAGAGGAAGCGGCGGTGGAGGGAGCCATCGTCGTGAGCGCGAATCCGGCTCGGGAGGAGCACTGCAGTGGGGGGAGGCTGGAGGGCCGCGCCGGATCTGGTGCCCCGCCGCCAGCCAGAGTCCTCCATGGCCGTCGTATCTTCGAGCCACTCCATGGCCGGCCGCCCCCGAGGTAGGGAGGAGGTGGTGCCCTTGATGTATGAGGACGAGGCCGCTCGTCCTCGCTTCGGTCACCGAGAAGGTGGGCTGCAGGTGCAGCAGCAGAGGAGAGCGGGGGGAGGGGGTGCCGGCGAGAACGTCGGGGAGGGGAGAGCAGGGGGCGGCAGGGGAAGGAACGGCACCGCGGCAGTGCTGCTCTTTCGTGGGGACGGAGAGAGGGTGGCGGCGCGGAGCAGGAGAGAGGGAGGAGATGGCAACAGGGAAGGAAAGCCGGGGGGGGGGGGGGGGGCGGGGGTAAGGTCGGGGATGGGGTGGTGGGAGGGGGTTCCCACAAAACGTCGTGCTGGGGAATTTTGTAAAACAACATATTACCGAATTTTCTCTTCTTTGCATAGAAAAAACTAAATTTTAACACAAGGGTCTAAGTAAAAATATTTTGGACGCGGGCGCTGTGCGGGCTGTACTTTCTATATCGTTTCGCGATTGTCAGCAAAAGGAAGGGTGTTTTCGCAAAACAGCCAAACTCATGGCTGCGCGCCACGTACGCCGCAGAACGCTCTCACGCGAGCAAAGGGGAGTGGACTTTAAGAAAAGAGATTTTGATCTGATACCAAGATTTGTGTTTGTACAAGTCAGTGGACACAGGTTGGTAAAAGCTGGTGCTGAAGCACATGCATGAACTTTTAAGTGAGCCATATCAGTGTTTGTCCTTAAATTCTGAACCCACTGATCAACATTAAGCTTAAGATATAACCTTTTGCCAACTGTGAGGAACAATTTGCTCAGCAACACTGACTAGAAAACGAGAATCAATTTCTTCTGTATGTATTGCTCAGCAACACTGACTAGAAAACGAGAATCAATTTCTTCTGTATGTAGAAAGTACCCCAGACCCCGCACAGTGCGGGAGCCTACGGCACTGCCGCGCTGGGTAGAAAGTACCTGATGTTACTAGTACAAATCTTTGTCATTGATCATCTCACACCCAGAAGGCTTAGAGAGCCCTTGGTGGTCTTCATATTTACCTTCGTGAACAGATAAAGCCAACGTCTCAATGAATGTGAAACATGCAAAATCTATTCAAAGTGAAGTTCCATCAAAACCAGGCATGCTAAATGAGTTATTTTTAAAATTTGTGCAAATATCTCCCAGGTGTCAACCAATCTGTTACAGATGTGAATAAATTGTCGGTTGGAATTACAAAATTCTATCTTGTATCATTTAGTCGCTTCCTTCCAACTGTTGCATGAGTGTCTTTTACACAATTCTGTGTTATGCCCTAAAAAACAATGAGGTGTTACCTTCAGAATGTTTTCAGAACATTTTAGGAGAAATAAGTCTTATCAAGAAATTAATGAAGCTGTGCTCTTTCAGGCATCAGATGAGGATGCTCGAGATTCTGGCAAAAATGGTGGTGGAACCGACCTAAATTTGAATTTAGGTTTGAAAGACCCAGACGGTGACAATGAAGGTGAGACAGCAGAGCAACATGAAGTGGCCAAGAACCCACAAACAGAGAATAATAGATTCAAGAGGAAATCTGTAGCCCCTGACCTTGAGATGAGGATGTAACCCAGATATTTCCTATGTTTCTTGATTTCATTACTATTTGCCTTGAGGCGTGTAACTTAGGTACATTGTCATCATAGATACAATTCAGCAAAATCAACAGGACATACAGGATTGTGAAGTGTTTGAACTTGTTGCCAAACATAATCAATTTAATTTACCATATACTTTTCAGGATTTGGAAAGGTGGTTCTGAACACTGTAAAACACGCTGGGGGGCAAAGTTTGCAGGATATTAACTTTGCTGGGTACTAGGAAACTTACCAAATACCTGATAATTTTTTTTGCCGGTTCTGTGTCGCTTAGGTTTTCAACCAAGTATTGTGCCCTGGTTACTTGCTGGCGGTCACATTCTTTCCCCCCGTGGTGGTGCTGCGATCAGCCATGGCTATTCAAGCCGGCAGCGCACATCGGTCGGGATCGCGTTGCTCGACGGAGGCTCTGGTCGCTGGTCTCCTGGAGTTGAATCTCACGCAAGAGTTAGCTGTTTTCTGCGACGACGAACAGGAAGATGTTGGTGCGATGGATTGTGTGGTGATTGGTAAGGTCCTGTCACCGGCATCTGTGCACGTCTCGACAATCCGAAGTGCAATGAGACTAGCAGGGGCAATCCGTCCAAAGTGCAATGAGACCAGCAGGGGTAATCTGTTCGGTCTCAACATTATAGTTGTTGGCGAGAAGGCTGAGAACCTTTTCATCGCAGATTTACTAGCAAGAATCTCATTATCAAATCATAACACTTCGCGCAAAGCACCACTGTTGACACCTTTTGGAGCCAACAGCACGCAAAGGCAACTATCGCGGCACCTCTGTGTTGACACCGGTCAGACCGGTCGCCGGGAGAATTCCGGCGGTAGACCTCTGAACATCGCCCGAGCAGGATCCCGTCAGGGAGACGCACATAGGGTTGCTCTAGGGTCGGCAAGGCCACCTAGAGCGTCTTCAGACGTCGCGGAGATGAAGGAAGAACAGCAAGTAGTACATTGGAAAATTTGGGAAGAGGTAAAAGTAAATACGAAACAATAAAAGATAAATGTATTTAATCGATTGGATGATGAATCTCAATCGGCCGTGGCCCTTTATATTTATAGGGTGGAGAGGTCTTGCCCCGCAAGAAAATCCTTTTACAAGCCTAATCTGTCACGACTCCTCAATTTGGCTCGGAATCGAGGAGGCACCGGTTAGACCGGTGCACCCGATGTGTAGATCTTGGAGAAGTCATATCTCCCTCATCTGGACTCTGATTTGGACGTTCCATATATGAATTTTGATCTACTCGACGAGAACTATCCAATGGTGAAGTTCAAACATGATTTCGTGGACTTTTACCGCACCGGTCTGACCGGTGGGGCCTACAGGTCTGACCGGTCGGATGAGGCCTGCCAATTTTGGGTGTGAACACATGCCCCCCTATTTTCTAGCAGTTTGCACGTGCCAAAAAATATCTTTCTAAATTTAAAAACACTTAGGACTATGTTTAACAAAACAACGGTCGTACACATATTTTACTCAAGTCGAGGATGACGTCTGCTTCGGTCTCCACTCCTTCCGGGTCCGTGTTGACTTGGCTGGCTTCTCTTCAATCTGCTGCTCCATTGCTCCTCCCTTGCGTAGTTTTTGCAACCTCCTTTTATGAGTGTGGGACAAGCCTGAGGGACACCACCTCGGCTGCATCTCCTTAGCATTTTTCTTGTTGCTATTCTCACCTTGCTTAATAGTAGTACACACATTATTTTTGACCAGATTGCTATTGCAAACAATCGGTCTTTGTAATGGATTATAATTTGAGTACGCAACAGGATATTGAATCATATATGAATTCATGTACATACTACTATAATCAGCAGGTGAATAATAGCAAGGATAATACCAAGACGATGACATAACAGATCCAACAAAAGGATGTTGTGAAAAGTTACCTCGTTGGTGATGAATACCTTTATGTCTTGGTGGTGCTTTTACGCCCTTAGCATCGATTGGCTGATTACTTCGATCCTTAATAGCTCCTTCCCTCTTATATTTGGCCAGGAGCTCATTAAAACTCGGCCTTACTTTTTTTCTTGGGCTTGGAGCATTTTGAACCATTCTGGAGGCACCGATCAGACCGGTCTGGGCACCGGTCAGGCCGGTCGACACAGTACCGGTCGTCTTGATCTTGTCTTACCCCCCTAGCGTTGATGTCGCTGAAACCTTGGGGATCACCTCCAGAAGCTGCCTCTCGTCGTGTCTTTTTCCAATGATCACATTCTTTCCTTTAGCGTTTTCGGCTTGATCTGGCCGAATAAGCACCTTAGGATTTGACAACTCAAGAGCATTAACAAAGGCACTATTAGGGAAAGGATTTTCGTCGACTTGCATCTCATGGAATTTCAAACGACCTTCATTAATGGCCGATTGTATTTGCCGACGAAAAGTATTGCAATCATTGGTAGCATGAGAAAAAGAATTATGAAATTTACAATAAGCATGTCTTTTTAGTTGATCAATAGGTGGTAGAGTGTGAGACATTTAATTTTACCCGACTTAAATAACTCATCAAATATCTTATTACACTTAGCCACATCAAAAGTAAATTTCATCTTATCCCGACTCTTATGAGCCGACTTAAGAGAAACACAAGTGTTTGCTTTATCATTAGGTAATCAAGTAAATTCAGCAGCACACACTTCTTTGCTCTCATCGTCCGATGATTCATAATCTAGCATATGCATGTTAGGACAATCAGATTTAAGCCGAGTATCTTTGCTTTGGCTTTCATGAGCTAAAGCTCTTACTAAGACTTGAGCAACATCAATAAATTCACGACCCTCTAATTTCTCTCTAATATGGGATCGTAAACCATTAAAAGCTAATTCAACAAGATCTCTTTCGGAGATAACAAGATTATAACAACGGTTTTTGGTTTCTCTAAACCTTCTAATATAGCTAGTAACAGGTTCATCATGCTTTTGCCTAACCGATGTTAAATGACTCAACCTTAACTCATTATCTCCGCTATAAAAGTGGTCATAAAATTTTTGTTCTAATTGTTCTCAAGTACGAGTAGAGTTTACAGGTAATGAAGCAACCCATGAAAAAGCATTGCCAGTTAAAGATAAAGAAAATAAACACACTCTTATTTCCTCTATGGCACTAGCTTCTCCTAGTTAAGCAAGATATTGACTAACATGCTCCCACGTAGTTTTGTTATCATCCCCATTAAACTTCACAAATTCAGGACAACGCCAACCAATAGGATAGGGAACCGAATCAAAACTAAGAGGATACGGTTTTCGATATGAAAGATTTTTATATTTTTACTTTTATCCCATAGTCATCTTTCATTTGTTTAGAAAGATTAGCATTAAACCTATCGATGACTTCCTGGATAGTGGTTGGCATTGGCGTAGTGGAAGCATTCGATTGCCCCACATTCGGCTGTGTGTATGAGGCAGAAGTATGTTGTTGCAAATGACTATTAACTTGGGGATTAGGTGCGTAACCATACCCAACACCTGTCTCAAATGGAGCCATAATTGGAATACCTTGAGCTACTGAAGTATTCCCACAAGATCGGCTACAAACAGCCTGAACGGGAGGAATAGTAACTATAGGTTCCGGAGATGAGGGAAAAGACACCATAATGACAGCACTGGTCTGATCGGTCGGGCCCATCGGTCTGACCGGTCTGTTCTGACCAAACGGCGGCGGTGGTGATTGTCCCACAAAATAATTTAATGACATACTGAAAGGATCTTGATGTCGCCTAGAGGGGGGTGAATAGGCGAATCTGCACACTTACAAAAAATTTCAACCCATTGTCAGTACTGAAACCGGTCAGACCGGCTTTACATAGACAAAACCGACAATATGTAAATCCCCTCTACGAGTTCTAGCACAAACCAAACTTGGTGTGGGGCTACCACAAGTGTTTGCAAGAGTATCAATTAAGTCCCTGCATACAGCACAAGCACACCAAAGTAGATCGAAGCGGAAGCGCAAGATATAAGCTAGATAGAGAGATAAAACAACAAGCAAGCTATATATAATGTAAAAGCACAAATGACACAAGGATTTATCATGTGGTTCAGCTCGCCACAAAGGCTTGCTTACGTCCACGTTGTTAAGGTATCCACACAAGGATAGACTCGCCACACAAGGCTTGCCCTTTACCTCGGTCTCAAGTCAAGAGAACGAACTCTTGAGATGAGAGGGTTTCCACTAGATTCACAGGGGTAATACAAACTTCTTGGAGCTTCCACAATCTCGGATTGGAGCTTCCAAGCGACGTCTAGCCGTCTAGGAGCAAATGCTTCAAGAGTAAAATATGCTTCAAAGATCTTCAACGAAATCAGCAGGTGCTCAAGTGTGGGAGGCTCACTAGGCTTCTCAAAGCTCTCTAAAACTCTCACACAAGTCACTCTCTTAACCCAACACAAGGATATGGCACTATAGGCTTAAATCTCACTTAGAGAGGTTGGGGAGAGCTTTGCTATGGTTCTGGAAAGTGTTGAGAGTGGAGAGAACCAGCAGCCCCTCAAAGAGGAGCTCATAGGTATAAATACCCACCACACTCAAAACTAGCCGTTAGTCTGTCACACAAAACCAGTCAAACTGGTTTGCCAAACCGGTCAGACCGGTTTTCAAACCAACTAGCCGTTGGACGGTGTCAGTGCCCAAACCGGTCAGACCGATTTCCAAAACCGGTCAGGCTGGTTTTGGCCAGAGAGCTCAACTAAGGTTTTGATCTCAAAACCGGTCAGGCTGGTTTTGGCCAGAGAGCTCAACTAAGGTTTTGATCTCACGGGTTAGTCTCTCTAGGTTTCACTTGAGCATTTTTTTGATGTTTGTTGTCCAACCAATGATTCATCCCTCTTGATAGTACGGCATACCTAAACCCAATAAAAAAGATAGACCCTAATTAATTCACTTGAGCTTGAACCTCCAAGGTACGCCGGTAATTGATCTTCAATGATTCGAGGGCTTCCAATGATGTCTACGGACTGAGCACAAGTTGTAGATGAACAAGTATATGCATGTGCTTGAGCATGTCCACCTTGAGCTAGTGACTTAGAATTCTTCCATAGAGTAGAGATCAACCACTTTGAATTCTTAAGCCATTCCAATGTATCAATCATGAAATTATATGCAATTTATTACTTTCCTCGGTAGGTTTGGATATGATATTTTGAAATCCTTGATGCTCTCAACTTCACCCTAGCCACTTCGCTTATGGTCGCTATCCATAGCCTTAGCTTAGTTCCTCGTTTTAGCCATCTTGATCTCTTCATCACTTATCCTTGCCACAATTGAGTCAAGCCTTGCACCATAGAGATAAACCTATTTGAGATGCCACTCAATTTGTTTGTCCTTTGATTGATATCAAATATTCTTGCTTTTGCAAACTTCCATTTGTGGGTCCAAAGAAATATAGATAACCACATGACCCTTGTCAAAACTCAACTCGAAGTCTCGCAAATAACTTCTTTGAACAAGTCAATCATCTTCACAAAAGTAAGAATGAAAACCACTTGATATTGAACTTGGTAAACTTGTTGTTTAGGTCATCAAGTTTCGTCTTGTAGCAATAGTGAAATCCCTTGATGTTTTGCTTGATAAACTTCACAATATTGACCATTAAGCTTTATCATGTGTCGGTGGTGAAATCCCTTGATGTTTTGCTTGATGAACTTCACAATATTTACCATTAAGCTTTATCATGTGTCGGTGGTGAAATCCCTTGATGCCATATTCAACTTTGATTTAATTCTCCCATTATTATACCACAAGCTTCTCCTTTCTTCATATTGTGCTTTGCCCAACATAGAAAGGCCAACCAATCATCACATATAATCATGCCTCTATATTTGCTTTTCTTTAGCTTAGGATCAGTTGTTGTATGCTTAATGTAAAGTCCAATGGGAATAAGAGCATGTTTGGATCACAGGGGCTCAAATTAGCCTGACTAATTTTAGCCTCTAGCAGGAGCTAATCTTCCAAACAGGTGGGACTAAAGTGAGGCTAAATTTAGCCTTGAGGCTAAACTTTGCTAGCTGGGGTCGGAGGAGCTAAAAGGGACTAAAATCCCCTCTTTCTCTCTCCTAATTACTCTCATCCCGCAGTCCAACCGTCTGACCCCCTCCCGCACTTCGCCCGCGTCGCATCGCGGCTGCCCACCGCGGCCGCGCCCGCCGCCGTGGCTGCGCGCGCGCGTTCCCCGCCTCGCCTGCGTGCCCGCCTCGCCTCGCCTCGCCTCTACGCCCGCCTCGCCTCCGCCCGCTCGCCTTCGTGCCTCCGCCCGCGGCTCCCCTTCGCGCCTCCGCCCGCGACCGCTCACCAGGTCCGTCGTGCCCGAGGCGACGGCGTGCCGAGGTTGCGCTCAGCGACGTCCGGGACAAGGTAAGGTGCTTTGCTCCTTCGATTCCGGCTAGGATTCGATTCGATTTGACTCTAGGGTTTGATTCAATTTGATTTGACACTAGGGTTCGATTCGATTTGATTTGACTATCTTGCAATGACTAGGCGTCATGGACGGCGACGGCCACTTCCCCCACGACTTCTTCTCGCAGACGGCGTCGTCCGGTGGTGCGGCGTTCCCCATGGACGACGACGGATGGGAGGAGACACCCCCTGGACTCCGTGGACAAACTGCATCCGGCGGCCGTCGCATTCCAATGGCCGGTGGGCAGGGCGCTCCCCGCATTGGCCTGGACCTCAACACTGACTTCGCCGCCGCCGCATCCTCCTACCCCAACATGACCATGTACACAAACATCCTTCATCAGGGGAGCGCATCAGGCCACATTAACCCCCAACAGAGAGCAAGATCAGACGGGGTCCAGCAGCGACCAAGTCGTCCACCTCGCCAGGGTCTCCCCCCACTGAGGGCTGCTGATCATTGTGGCAAGGATGCTGCATTGTCGGGGCGAGCAGATGGTGGTTCAAGCCGCTCAGGCAGCGGGAGGCAACGACAGGCAGCGTCGATGACAGTAAATGATGTCGGCGAAGAAGATGAAGAAGAGGAAGACGATACAATGCTGAACCAACATAGCCATGTACAGAAGTCACTTGTCCAGTACTGATTTTGCTTTGTGAATGACAATACATGATTACATGATTTTTGTTTGTGGATGACAGTACATGATTATTTAGATATGTTGTAGAAATCTATGGCCTTTGTATTTTTGGTACTGCCAAAACATTTAACCCCTGAATGTCATGGAATATGGTACATGATTACTTGTCATTTGATTTAAGTAAAGTACAATATATCACACTCTGGCTTTGTTAGTTTCTACATTAAACTAAAGACGGTTGAGTGCCTGTTGGTGCATCTTGATAGGAATACTCATTATTTGTCCTTGCCACGGTTGATGCTTTGGTTTTGAAGTTAAAGCTTCAGTTGTTTATTTTAGTTTGCTGGTGGAAATTGGGGGCTGCATGCTCTGTTATTTCATTTGATAGAACTTAGAAATGTCCATGCTGGTGGAGATTGTCCATGCTGCTACGAGCATATGTGATTTGTAACAAACACCGCCGCTGCGCACCATGCAAACACCATGAGCCCAATTATTTTCAGTAATAGTAGCAATTCCCTCGGTTAAACATGAATTTTATTGCGCCCAATTATTTTCAGTGTCATATAGTCAGTGTCACACAAAATGATGCTATGTTTAGCTAAGGAATAAAGCCCGGCAGAACTTGTCACCTGCTTGACAGCTAAAGGATTTATTTGCCACATTTCAAGCAGCATGTGGTAGAAGTGTCCAACATGGGGTCCTGCAAGTCAGAGTTCACTTCATGAACATACAGATATATGATTTTTTTACCAAGAAATCCCAAAAATGAAGTTTTATGCCTTAAACTCACCAGTCATAACAGCACAACCAGCTGCTAGGTAGAAATGAACCAGCAGCTTCAGAAATATTATGGCCAGCTAGGCTAGGTAGAAATGAACCACCAATGACAGCAATCGGTGCGATCCTGTAAAGTTTGGATACACAGTCTGTGCTATGCTTTATTTTCCTTTATTTCCTTTATTTTCCTGTAATACACAGTAGTAGGTTGTTTGCTTATACATCTTTTTTCAATAGAGGCCAAAAAGCAAGGCTAATTGGGCAGAAGAAAATACATTAACTTTGTGTGAGATAGCTTGTGAGGAAATAGACGCCGGTAACTTTGCTGGTAAAGTTTGGAACAATCAGGCATACAAAAATATGAAGGAAAAATATTGGGAAAGGGTAAAGTTGTGGCATCCAGGTAGGGAAGTCAAGAACAAAATGACAACCTTGAAGACCTTGTACACAGATTGGGTGTGGTTGCAGCAGCAAACCGGATGCGGTCGCGGTCCAAATGGAGAAGTGACAACAAGCCCAACTTGGTGGGCTAGGGAAATCAAGGTATTTCAAGTGTTCCTTTTTCTCAACCTCTATGCATGACAATGACCTCATTGTATATGTATGCTAATATTGTACAAATACATTTTTGCAGGCCAGACCAAATCTGAAGAAATTTAGAAGGGGTAACCCTGAATATATGTCCCTGTTACATGAGATATATCATGAGGTGCTTATGTCCCGGGGATAGAAGAGGATCATGAGGTCGCTGTGGATGATGATCTGGATGTCAGTGAAGGTTTGGAGCCCAGCCCAATGAGTACCAACAGCCGGAAGAGAGGCAGCAACTCAATTTCGCTAAGGAGTACAGCAAGTAGTCCATCAAGGAGAAGCAACAACAATGAAAAGGCAGCAAGTCCTACTCATGCCAAAACCAGGAGTCCTTTTGTGAAGTACATGAAGGACATCAACAACAAGCTGGAGAAAGAAGCTGAGAAATCCGACACCGTCTTGCAGGCTATTCTGAACCAAGCCAATGCAAAGGCAAAGAAAAGTGAGGAACATGCTCAGTCAGTAGCAAAATGTCTGAATCTTGCAATAGAGTGTGGGGCAACAAAAGATACGATTGAGTACTTTGTTGCATGTGACTTGTTCAAGGAAAACACAACAGGTTTGTTTTCGAGAACAAGAAGACCCATGAAGCTAGGTGGACATGGTTGAAGAGATGGTGCAAGGTGAAGAATATGGTAGAATAAATGGTTGAAGAGATGGTGCAAGGCGAAAAAGCTAGTAGTGTGTCAAATGACTTGTGTCAGTATTGTGTCAGGCGTCATGTGTGTCGTTTGTGGACCTAATTATGTTTGTGGATCTAATTATTAAGCTTATGGACCTAATTATGTTTGTGGACCTAATTTTGTTTGTGGATCAGTTAATTGCAGCTACATATCTGTTATTTGATATCAGTTTGTGTTATTTTACTGCAGCTGCATATCTGTTATTTTACATCGTCCGTGGATCAGTTAATTGCGGCTACATATCCGTTATTTGACATCTGTTTGTGGTATTTTACTGCAGCTACATATCCGTTATTTTCTTGCAGCCTACTTCATGTTTTTTGGGGTGTTGTGCTTTTGTTGCAGGATGACTCAAGTGATAGTGACAGTACAACTAGTGATGAGGATAGTATTGATGAAGATGACCGTATCGATGAGGAAGAGGAAGATACAAGGACAAGTAGACTGCTAGCACTACTACAACTGAGGCGGCAAAGGCTTAACAATTTAGGTATGGTCGCACACATGTTTGGTACGTACTACATTGCTCGTTTCATGGATAAGGGGGTAAGAAGGATTTTAAGAACTAAAAAGTCTGGATATGATTGGGTGGTAAGAACTCTAGGACACAGATCTGATTGCTACAAAATGTTTAGGATGTACCCTCCGGTATTTGATAAACTACATAATGTGCTAGTGGAGTCTTATGGACTTAATTCAACCAAGAAAATGTCATCAGTTGAGAGTTTAGCTATGTTTTTATGGATAGTTGGGGCTCCCCAATCTGTGAGGCAGGCTGAGAATTGATTTGTGAGGTCCATGGAAACAGTTAGTCGAAAATTTGATGAAGTATTAGACTGTATGGTAAAGCTTTCTATTGACATCATTAAGCCACGAGATCCTGAATTTAGAGCTGTCCATGAGAGGTTGAAAGGTTCTCAGTGGCACCCATGGTTCAATGATTCCATTGGAGCAATAGATGGGACTCATGTTCCGGTTGTGGTGCCACCTATCAAGGTTCCTCAGTATTTAAGCAGACATGGTTATTGTAGTCAGAATGTTATGGCTGTATGTGATTTCGACATGAGATTCACTTTTGTCCTTGCAGGGTGGCCTGGATCGGTTCATGATATGAGGCCCTTCAAAGATGCCGTTGACCGGTTTGATCACAAGTTTCCACACCCACCTAAAGGTACCTAACTTCACATATTTTTAATACTTACATTGACATTTGGCTTGTTTTTGAGAAACTAGATTGACATTGACTGAAATACTTTTGCCATGGATAGGTAAATTTTATCTAGTTGACTCGGGCTACCCCAACAGACCGGGTTATCTTGCACCATACAGGGGGCAAAAAGTACCATTTCCAAGAGTTCCAAAAAGGCACCATGCCGAGAGGTAAAAAAGAGCACTTCAACTATACTCATTCTAGACTACGCAATGTCATTGAGCGTTCCTTTGGTGTCTTGAAAAATAAGTGGAGGATCCTTTTTAAAGTGCCAAGTTATCCTATACGCAAGCAAGCAAAAATTATTGTTGCATGCATGGCCTTGCATGATTTTATTCGTGAAAGTAATTTGGCGGACAAAGAATTCGACAAGTGTGACAATGATGAGAATTATCAACATCTTCTAGATGAAACAAGGAAGAAGCATCGTAACAGAGATCAACAAATTGAGCCAGATTCCGTGGACATGAATGCAGTGAGAGATACGATTGCTGATGGTTTGTTCAACAGGCGTTGAGCATTTTGTGATATAATTTATTTTATTCACCTACATGTAACGTTGTGTGCACAATTTTAATTTCCTTGTGTATGAACAATTTTATTTTCCTCATGAACATTTTTTCGGAGTTATTAGGCAGCCATCCTATAGAAGATCAAAGACTGTTTGATGTCAGTGTAAAAAAATAAAAAAAAGAAGAGGCAGGCCGCACAGACTGAAGCGCTGGGCGCGGGAGGGGTTGGGCGCGGGAGGGAAAAAGCAAGGAAGGCGCGGGAAAGAAACTGTGGGAGAGGAGAGAGAAGACAGGGGAGAGAAATCTGAAGTAATTAATGCTCTTTTAATACAGTTTAGCCTCTGCTTCCAAACAAGGGGGTGACTAAAGTTTTTTAGCCTGACTAATTTTAGTCATGGGGCTAAAGGTGATCCAAACATGCTCTAACATCCTTTCATTATCATGACATTCACTCTTTAACATGCTTGTAATTATTCCAAGTATATTGTCATGATCCACCCTTGTCTTATTTGCACTATGAGCCAAATGCATGAATTTACACATAAATATCATTTATCAACAATTAATGACCTGCTCACATGCTTCACAAGAGTGTTAATGTTTTAATCAAGTTGTCACTTAATTCACCAAAACCCACTTAGGGCTTGATTGCACTTACACATACCATACTGAGCATTAATTGTTTGTGCAGCTGATGAATTAATAGGTGGGGTCTGAGGTGCCACAGTTTTAGAACCAGATGCAATATTATCATCACCCTCTACCCATTTACCGAGACTCTTATCTACCATGTTTTGCATATTTTCAATCATTGATAAACGAAGCTATCCATAACGGTAGTAAGATCATTAACGGTAACAAAAGAGGATGGAGATAATGATGTGCTCACATTGGGTGGTACCTCAGGCGGTGGAGTGTCGAAGGTGATGTCCTTGATTTTCTTCACCTTGCCTTCGCGATTCTTCTTGAAGTGCGACAAGTAGTGAAGTCGATCCTCTTCAGCCTTCTTCTTCATGCGCTCTTCTAATTCTTGACGATCTCGTTCGGACTTTTGCTTCATGATGTCCTCCATAGCTTGACGATCTTCAGGTGAGAGCTCTTCATCCGTGAAGTCGATGATGTTGCCCTTGTTTATCTCACACTAAGACATGTCACCGCAGTTGGATAGATCGGTTAAGATAGCCAGCTCTTCGCTCCCTAGCGGAGTCGCCAATTTGTTGACACCTTTTGGAGCCAACAGCACGCAAAGGCAACTGTCGCGGCGCCTCTGCGTCGACACTGGTCAGACCGGTGGGGTAGACCGGTCGCCGGGAGAATTCCAGCGGTAGACCTCCGAACGTCGCCCAGGCAGGATCCCGTCAGGGATACGCACGTAGGGTTGCTCTAGGGTCGGCAAGGCCACCTAGAACGCCTTCAGACGTCGCGGAGATGAAGGAAGAACATCAAATAGTAGATTGGAAAAGTTGGGAAGAGGTAAAAGTAAATACGAAACAATAAAAGGTAATGTATTTGATCGATTGGATGATGAACCTCCATCGGTCGTGGCCCTTTATATTTATAGGGTGGGGAGGTTTTGCCCCGCAAGAAAATTCTTTTACAAGCCTAATCTATCAGGACTCCTCAATTTGGCTAGAAATCAGGGAGGCACCGGTCTGACCGGTGCACCCGACGTGTAGATCTTGGAGAAGTCATATCTCCGTCATTTAGACTCTGATTTGGACGTTCCATATATGGATTTTGATCTACTCGACAAGACCTATCCAATGGTGAAATTCAAAACAGGATTTTGTAGACTTTTACCACACCGATTTGACCGGTGGGGCCTATAGGTCTGACCGGTCAGATGAAACTTGCCAATTTTGGGTGTGAACAACCACCAAGATGGGCAAAGTCAGTGTATTCCTCTTAGACTGACTCCAGCGGAGTCTGCATATGCTACTGAATCTGCAAGATGAAGAAAGAAGTGGCACTGTTCATCGTCCAGCGGTCGCTGCATCGTGATCTGCTTTTTGCAGACGGACTCGGCGGCAGGCGCATCCTCGGGGAAACTGGAGGCTTCTCTCTCCTTTCTTCATCGGCACAGTTCCAACCGCTCCCCTCCGTCCTCGTCCCTCTCCCTCCCCCACATCCTCCACGCCGGCGCGGAGCCGCAGATCCTTCAGGCCGGGGAGGAGTCGGATGAGGCGCAGGTGGAGGACGAGCTCCACGGCCGCGCGTTGACTTCCCCGCCGCTTGGCTCGACCCGGCCGCCTCCTTCCCGGCCGTTGATTTGGTCGGCGGCGGGCTCGATTCGCGGCGACGGAGCTTGATTCGCGGCGGCGGGGCTCGGTCGCGGAGGCGGGGGGCGACCCCCGGGAGCTCCGCTTCGACCACACGACCTTCTCCCGCGGCGGCCTCGAGGTGGATAGATCGAGGAGCACGACCCGCCGACGCCGACTCAAGCTCCACCGCGCCCTCCCTCGCCGGCCACCCCGTCCGCCGCCGCGGTACTTCACCCGCACCCCCGCCTCCCTCGCCCGAGCCCGGGCGCGCGCACGCGGGGGGGGGGGAGGAAGGAGGAGTGTGCGGACGCGCCCTCGAGACCGCCGCCGGATCCAGAGAGAGGAGCGGAGGATAGGGGTCGGCGGAGGGCTCGCCGGCGCCGAATCCTGCCGCCACCGCAGCTCCTCGCATCGGATTTGACCGCCGTGAATCGAGCCCGCCGCCGCGAATCGAGCAAGGGTGGCTCCTAATCTCGGTCAGCGGTCGCGCGGTGGGTGTGGCCGGCTCCTCTTCCTCTCCGGGCGCCACCATCTCCCTCGCCTCCTCTGCTACCTCCCTCTCGCCTCCTCTGCTACCTCCCTCTTCCCTTTCCTCCGAGCGCAGGCGGCTGGTGGTCGAACTCCGCCGCACCACGGCCCTCTCCCTTCTGGCGGGAGGCAACTGTCCCCTGCAGATGCGCTTCGGCTTGCACGATGCTGCTGGAGGCTTCTTTTTGCGCGTGCAATATGCCCGCTCTCCTGCTGCAAATTGGTGTGTTTTGCCGATGCAGATCGGGGAACTGCTGGAGATAGTCTTAATGCAGGAATGCATGATGGACCCGTTTTTTAAAAATATTTAATAATAAAAAATTAAGCGATGTACATGGGCTACAATCATGTTTTTATTACTGACCAGGATCGTAAAGGACAATTTTCTGGACTAAATTCAACAGATAGGCTCGTTGAACATGCTCACCACTACAAAAATGGCGATTTGTGTTACAAATCTCTTGTGAAAACGCAACCTATGATATGATGTATGCTTATCCAACAAAAAGAAGGGTAGTCAAATGTGTGCAGCAGGCATCCCAAAGTTCATTCTGACTTGCTAGATTTCTCGTCTGGTTCGTCTTCAACTGGACCACCCTCAGTGACACCAACTTCGGCAGGGCGGAGAACACGATCGTGCAACATGTAGCCAACCTAAAAATAATAATTGTCAGAAAGACTGCCAAACAAACACTATGTATTTAGAGAGTGAAAAAAAGCTGGCACATCAAGAAATCTACTTCACAGTATTCTTAAATATATTCAGAAGCCCTGATCAGTTGAGGATCCCATCTGCTCCTCTTAGGGTAGCAACTGAAACATAAGTGCACTACAATGGCCTATATGCACAGGCCCCTTAGGGCTTGCAGCCATGAATCCACCTATTTCTAAAGAGTCTTGTTTGCGAATGACGGCAGCTTCAAATCCACCAAGCACCCAAGTCAGTCTGCTTTTACAGGGCCCAACAATCACAGATTTGAAGCTATGCCTACATGTAGTTCATATAGTCATTGCCATTCATTAACTGTCAATAAAAAGGTTTTGCAAACAAAACTGCTCAAATCTTCCTAACAATGCTTCAACCTTCTAACATATGTGAATCTGTGACCACTACTTCCCTCTGTACCTACTTTTACTTTTAATGATGAAAACTATGTGAAGTTGTTCTTACTATTTCTCCACCTCAATCTTACATACTCCCTCCGTCCCAAAAAGAACGACGTTTTAGGATTCAAAATTTGTCCCAAAAAGAATGACGTTTTACTTAATTTGGTATGTGTGCATGTGCATGTAGGCATGCAACAATCAATTAGCACCTAATATGGCAAATAAATAGGGGCAATTGAGGTCATTTCACCTCCTTAATAATCTGTCCTAAAATTTCTAGAATGTCATTCTTTTTGGGACAGAGGGAGTATACAATGTAACAAGACTATCCTATCGTCCAACTTGTTCAATACAAAAAAAAACTATATTCTATACAATACAACTATTTGCAGAGTAACCTGATAGTTGCTGATATATCTCTATCAAAGCTCACATCTTTTCTAGTTATACTGTGACCTATGCTATTAACATGTTCCCAATTCAACTTTCTTGAACTCACACTATTTGTCACGCTAGCTTCATCCAAACATATTGCAAAACAATATGGTCACAAATATACTTTCAGAGACCACATGTTTTCAAATGATGCTGTATTCTAAGGTTTTAAAACAATCATAAAAACTTATTTTCTAAGCTCTAAACTCAAAAAACGTGTCAGGAAAGCAGACAGTGAAAATGTGTTTTGCCAAACATGTAGGTCAAAAACATAACATAATACAGCATCCAAGAAATACATGAATTTATCAACATTGCAAGGTCAACCACCGAGTCCCAACAGGCTATGATTACCTTATTTTAAGTAAACCAACAATAACAACCAATAAGAAATGCATACCTTCACAACTGCAGCAACAGTCCCTGAAGGCTTTGAAGAATCAGGAATCTGGAAAAGTGCATAGTGCCTATTTGGGTCAAATTTCTTGTTCAGAGGATCAAACTTTTCAACTCCAAACTTCCTGAATACCTGCACACATTAATGAATTAGTTTCAGATCTACAGGACTGCGTACAAATAATAGAATAAAAAAATAACATTGTCAAAATAAATACCTCTCCAAGTTGCTTTTCAGTCATCTCAACACCCTCCAGCAGGGTTTTTAGTAGCGGTACAGCTTCATCAGAGTTATTAGATGTATCTATCTTTGAGAAACTTTCGTTGACAACAGATGATGCTCGAGACAAATTGTCCGCAACATCTAACAAACTCTTGGACAAGTTCTGTATATAAGAACCATCATATAAGAGCAAGCTTCAAGGGACAATTGCAAAGTGAAATACAACAAATCCTACAAATTAAGCAAGTACTCCCTTCGTTTCAAATTGTAGGTTGTTATGGCTTTTCTAGATACATATGTTTTGTTAGAGCAACTCCAACAGCTCTTTCACATGGTTTTGCATCGCTAAAATATGAAGAAAAAATGAAAAACGCTAATCCAACAGTCTCGCAAAACCAGCGGCTCGTCATCCCCCTTGCAAAAACGAGGCCGCCGCTCCTCAAAGATGGAAGACGCCTCCCACTCAGTATCCCTCCCGTCGCGCGCAATCCAAGGCATCCCGCCAGCCCGTCGCGTGCGGCAATCCATTTTCCCACGCGATCCCACCCGCGCCTTTGCCCCCTCACCGCTGCCGCACCGGGCGCCTTCATCATTGCCGCGCGTAGGCAGGAAGCGGAGCCGTCGCAATCCATCGATTTCACACCGGGCGCCTTCACTGTCACCGCGCGCTGGCAGGACGCGGAGCCACCACAATCCATCAATTTCACACCGGGCGCCTTCGCTGTCGCTGTGCGCAGGCAGGACGCGGTGCCGTCGCCATGTATAGGCCATCATTCGCCTCCCTTTGCTTCAGGAAGGGTGGAGGCATTGGGGGATTTGGGTCAATCACAGGACCGCTAGTCGCCTAGCCTCTCGCCGTTGGTAGCTGCTCTCGCCGGAGCCTAGCCACAAGGGCGAGAGTTCCTCTCACCGCTGGATGGAGACCCCCACAACGCCGACGGTAGGGGCGGGAGCATCACGCTGCCGGCCGGAGACCCCCACGACGCCGACGATAGGGGCGGGAGCTCCTCGCGCCGCCAGCCAGAGCCCCCCGTGGTACTAAGGGCAGGGGCTGGAGCTCCTCGAAACTCCGGATGAGAGGGAGGACACAGCACCACTAGGGAAGCCGGGGAGGGAGGGACCGACGCCGCTCGAATGGGAGGAGACCGACCGTGAACGGAAGAAGGTAGTGGAGGAGGAAGGATAAATGGATAATATGGGGAATGAGGATGACATGTGGGTCTCGTGTGTCCGTGAGTGGTTGTTGATATTTGGAAAATGAAAAATAGCTAGTCTGTTGGATTACTCAATGAAATTATGAAGTTTTCTATTTTTTATAGAGCTAAATCTCCAAATTTAACTAGCAAAAATAAAGAAGTTGTTGGAGTTGCTCTTATGTGTCTAGATGTGTAGGAAAAGATATGTATTAAGAAAAGTCAAAACAACCCACAATTTCGAAGTTGGGACAGAGGGTGCACATACGAAGGACCAACCTGTATGGCATACTTCTTGGTGTTCTCCAATTCACGCTTTGTTCTGGCAAGGACATTCTCCATCTCAGCATAGCTGCGTAGCACCTTATCCTTCATGTCTTTAACCTCTTGATCTTTCGACTTCAGTGATTCGTCTTTCTCAAGAAGTAGCTTCACGAGGTCCTCCCTTGATAGGTCTAGGTCTTCTGAATCTGAATCAGAAAATGCAGTTTGTTTAGTAGCTCTCCTCCTCCTGCTAGATTGTGATACAGAATCCTGTGAACCTGCTTGCTGGGTCTTCTCGGTTCCAGGAACGTTATTGGCTGAAGCTTCAGTACTCACTCCAGCGCATTTATTAACTCCATCTTCTGTGTGTTTGTTTGCCTCCTTGTCGTCTTGCTGAGGGGCCGAAGTTGAAAACCCAAACCTTTGAAATGCCGATGTAGAGTAACATGCTGACTGATAAAACAAAGAAATGACCTGCTTGTAAATAACTTAGTAAGGTTATTTAACACTAGAAAACAAGAAGAACAAAATAAACAAAGCTTGGTGTTCATATGATAAACACGCCCGGAGGTGCCACACATGTCTAAGAGTGGTATAGATTCAAATATTCCTTTATGCACATAAACCCTAGCAAGCATCCCAATCTCTTCCCACGGGGAAACCCCACATCAAAATCTTTGGTCCAAGTGAATCGCTCTAAACCCTAATCTCTCAGAAAGAGAGTAAAATCAATCGGCAATTACAACTCCCAGCGTCCAGCGAAGGAGCTACCAGACCCACTATTTGTAAATCTCTCTACACATCAAGCACCTTCCAAGACCAAATTTCGAAAAGCGACTCGTGCCGCAAACCAACCTAGCACGGAGACCAGAAACCCCACCTTGATCGAAGCGCAGGGCTCCGCCGCCGCCGCCAGCGCAGACGCCCCGAGGAGCGACGCCGCCTCCGGCCGCCGCCTCGCCACCCCCGCCACAGCGGCGGAGGCGACGCCCTGCCTGGAGATTATTCGCGCAAAGAGGCGCGCGGCCGCCGCCATCTTAATCGGCCGGAATCGAGGTGGAAAAGAAAGACAGCTAGTTTTGCGGCGAGAAGAATTCGGGGGAGGAGAGAGGAGAGAGGCGGACGAAGAAGTGCCTCGAAGGGTTTTGGGGCAGCGATATTTGTGTGAAAGGACTGTTATGCCATCGGCGTCGGAGGTCTTTGTCGCTGTGAGTTGGAGGGTGTTTGTGTCAATGCCTTAGACGTGTCGTGCAAGATCAAAAACTTCTGTCTCCGTGTCATCTCGAAACAATCATGCTAGCAACCCGCGGAATCAGAAGCATTTTGAATTGTGCGAGGAACCACTAAGGGCTTGTTCACTTCTATGGAATTTAATCCGACCGGAATAATAGACATATCAGGCCTCGTTCGGTTCCAGCTGATTGAATTCAGCGCCAGATTGCTTCCAGACCCGGTTTGAGTGAATCCGACTGTGTCACTCAATCCGGCTAAGATTAAATCCGACCAATCCGATGAAAACGAATAAACACAAACGATTGACCCGGAATCAATCCAAACACAAGCTGCAGGACAGCATAACAGAGGCTTCATCAAATATAACCATGCCAAATAGAGACTTCATCGAACATAACCATGCCGCTGAGATCTTAAACTGAGTATATGTAACATTCATCAAGCATAACGGACCATTCATGTGTAGAATAAATCTAAGCATGCAGCATAATTAAATTGTTCGACACAACTAAATTTAAGTTACAACCAAAATGGTTTGACATAATTGTAGACGGTCACTGGCTCGTTGCAGCGAGGTGTCCAAAATTGGATAAGGTACACCAGCAGCAACACATGAAGGTGAAGTCGTAGCCCTTCTTCACAGCCCAGAAGGTGAAGAGGGTAAGCCCCAGAACAACAGTTGCAGTGAGAATGGCAGCTTGCAGAACCACTCTGCCTGTTTGACATAACACAAGAATTGCACGTCATCAGTTGCAGTGATGCTCTCTGCAAGTTCCAAGAGAATGCATGATAGAAATAAAACACCAAAGTGAAAACAATGCTTGCAGATTAAAGCAGCTTATGGGAAGACAATCAGTTTGTCGGCTAAAACAAAACATGTTAGCCAAGTATCATGGATGACTGAACTGATTGGAAATATACACCCGATGGAGTAGTCATGTGTGGCTAATGAAAAATCGGTTAAATACAGATAAAGATCATTATCAGGGAATTAAAAAAAATACCTATTGCTGAAAGATTTATGCTACGCCTATGAGTCACATACAGTTCCCTCATGAAATAGAGATACACGCCGATACAATTATGATCACAAGCATGATCAGGATAGCATCGGCAAGAATCAATGAAACTTGCAAAGGCTGGACGGGAGCTAATTTCTTGGAACAGTTATATAAATAAGCAAGTACATGAGTTGGTAAAGAAGTGTGACACATCAATTATCAATTGGCCAAATCATCGCCGTAAAAGAATCAGGAAAAGGGCAAGACTTGGTACTTGCTAGGGAAATGTCCGGAGAAGAGAAAGAAAAGGTGAGACAGCTTGCCATCGTGGCACTATGGTGCATTCAGTGGAACCCAAGAAACCGACCCTCAATGACAAAGGTGGTAAACATGCTAACAGGGAGGCTGGAGAATGTACAGATGCCCCCAAAGCCTTTCGTCTCCTCTGAAAGTCATGAGATGCCATAAAACATGGAGCAACTAGCTTACATTGGCTTGATGAATAACTTAGTGAGAAACTTAGTTACTCCAGTGTGTTTCATGGTAATAAATAGCACTAGTATGCAATCTATTTCGATGTTTCCATCATATTTGCAGCTGGCTTTTGAATAGAGTCAGTCAACACCATGTAATACTAATTATTTGCATTGTATCAGACTGAAGTTATGCTGAAGACTTGTACTTTTCCCTTTTCCTGATTCTTTTACGGCCATGAATTAAAAACAGATGATATACTTGCATTAAATATACTGTGAAGAAGCAAGCAAAAAGATATGTCCAGCAAGTAAAGAAATGAAATTCAGAAATTGAACTGAAGCAAACAACTGAGAATGAAAGTACCGCTAGTTAGTTCATCTCATTTCGAGCCAAATCGGTGCGGCTTCTTGATCTTCTTCATCGGCACAAATGAAAGTTTCTCTATTTTCCTTGCTCTTACCAAAGACTCGCGTAAGCTTTGGCCTTTTCCCCGCTTGCTCACATCCATTGTGTTGACAATTGAAATGCATCTTTTGATTGAGAAGTCATTACCTTCACTCGCTTCTCTCTTGCTTCCTTATCTCTTGCTTCCTTCTCTCTTGCCTCATTTTCTCTTGCTAGTTGTGAGGCTTCATCTTGTGCTTGCTTAGTCCTCAATGCAAGGAATTGCTCCATCATTCCTTCAATTCTCGCAGCCTTACTTAGTCTTTGTCCTTCCTTTTCCAGCTTCTTTCTTCGTTTTTCACTTCTGTCAACACCTACAGCCTCACATTTTGCAACTATTGCATCCTTTTCTTTTGTACCCTCTTCATCTCTTGTCTCATTTTCTTCATCATCTTCATCCAGTACCTCATATGCTTCCTGTGGGGCTTCTTCACATTCATCTCTTGTCTCATTTTCTTCATCATCAATCTTGTAAATGGGCTCTTCATCATGTTGTGGGTCAATAGAAGTGACATTGTAAGTACCTTCAGCAAGGTGTCCTACACAACACTAGTATTAGCATATACTTGATAAACTACAGAACTTACCATCATACATCAATAGAGTATTGTAAACTACAAAACTTACCATCATACAACTCCCCTAAAGCATCATATAGTGGAAAGCTAGCCTTGTTGTTATTGAATTTCTTGATTTTAGGGAAACTCTGCACATTTGAAGAAACAATTGATCAAATACGAGATTAGCACTATGAGGTTATCCATATAACTAATTCAAGGAATTAACTTACCACCATAAGGTTCTCCCACATTGCTGGTGATCCTTCAACCATGACATTTATACTTAGTGTGCCCTTCCTATTTCTAAAAGGTGAATGCTTCTCAGGAGATATGGAAACGGGGATATGAGTTCCATCAATGGCACCGAGACAATTTTTGAAGAATGGATAGTATCTAGGATTGTCTTGGATTTTCGGATGCACTTGACTAGGATTGGGAGACCGAATGAAATGGTGAGAAAGAGTGGGAATGACATTGTTGAAGAAATGATTGATGTGTCGATGAAAATTATCATTGCTATGCCCAAAGGTCACAGCTAGAACCTCATAAGAGGCATTGCTCGATCATGTAGAGGAAGAAACCTAACTTCTCTTCCACCGTAAGCCTTGTGTCAACCACAAGCCTATTCTTTCTGAGATAGGTCGCCAACTCTTGAAAGATGTGTGGTTCCATTCTGAACATAACCAGACAGTTCCTGACATGTCCCTCAAGCAGTCGCCGGACCTTCATCTCTCCAGTTTCTATCGATGTATGTCGTCTCTTCTTTACTCCCCCTTCTCTAGCAAAACCCATCAAATGGAAGGCAGGGAGTACGAACATCATCATGTCTTCGTCATCTTCTTCCCTCCTTTTTCTAATACGATCTCGCAAAGAGATACTCATTGCGAAACTAAACCATATATAATATTATAATCAGATAGATAAAAACAGCAAGATGGAGCTCAAAATAACTACTGAAAAGAATTGTAAAAAATCATGTGTGACAATGGACAGCATGTAAAAAAATGAAAGATCAAGCAAAGAGGAAGGTTAACACATGACAGCTAGAGTTTCACCTTTTGGAGTAGATACAAGATCCCAAGACGGGGGTGGTTCACCTTCCCCAAGTCTATTCGGCACCGGAGGAATCTGTAATTTTTTTAAAAAAAGTCAACACATGACAGTAAATGGATGCACTGATCATTGAAACATATGTGTAACCAACGCTGACATGCAGCAAGCCTATGTACATGGGCAACATGACCATCTATGCAAAGGTTGTATGTAGCAGCCTACCAAATGGTCTGAGAAATTGCAATATGCAGTGACAACAATTATGCAGTAATAATATACAACCTAGACATAGCAACAATGTTTAATTACAAGGAATCAAATAGCTTTATTTTTTTATTAAGTTAATTTGAACAATATACTCAAGCTACTACATACAGTCACAACACTCTTCTCCAAAAGATCGGCGTACCAATTAGCTCACCATTTTCTCATTTCAACAAGTGAGCATGCACAAAGTTTAACTCCATATCAGAATAGCACACATATGACAAACAGAAAAATTATTGAGACCGATTCTAAATGCAATGCATAATAATGTGTGCTACACCTCATAATAATGTGGACACTACAGTACACTTGAGCACCTCATAATAATGTGGACACTACAGATCTGAAGTTACAGCAAGCATTCCCTCTTCTCTTCGAAACAAAATTACAGGAAGCATTCTAGCATGTCAGAAACCTCCACTCCTATTTCCTAAATAAAAAGCATTTCACCAGAAATATGAGGAGTTTAGCTAGCAGCCATAATGTCACTCAAATATTGTATAACATAAACTGTTCAGGTGAATCAGGATAACGTAACTTGCAAGCTCAAAGCTTATGTAAACACAGTGCTCACTGCAGTTCAGCAAAATTCTTTTTAGCAAGGTTCTACAGAAACTGAAACCAAATGCTCACTGCAGTTCAAACGTACAACTGCACAAGAGATGCACAAATTTCTTGCTAAAAACACACGGCTGAGGAAGAAATACAGACAATATATGCACAAATCTCATAGAACCATAGAGGAGTACTAACTCAGAAGATGTTGTTGCCACGGGACAGGCTATTACACCATCATATATGCACATGATCTACAACTATCAAGCTGCCGAATCAAGATCTACTACATCAAGATCCTATTAGGGAGGACCTGATTATGGGTGCAACAAATGTGGCACTATATTCTGGTATCAAGAATGAGTTATCTCTCTCAGCACACAGAACAGAATTATTTATAACCTATGGTTGTCGTGGTGGGAAAGTACCATTGCCAACTTTTCAGCCACAGCCACATATACTTGAAGAACTTATTTCATTCAATGGTGGACCAAGACAGTAAATTTATGCATCGTATTAGATAGTTCAATTCTCATTTTTCTTTCACCTCTATAGAGTTGTACACCACCGCATAGGATGCTTACTATCTGGACCAGGAAATCGACCTGAATATGCCCAGCTTTACATCTATGACACAGAACATGAAGTGTCTAACATACTAGGCATGTTGAGAAATGACAATTATTTTGATGATTTTGATCCAAACATTGTTGCGGATATCATCAAAGATGCTGGATACACATAATCCATTAGTACAAAAATTCAGAATGGCCCATGACCGGTTATTGCCTCCTAATGCCCCCAACATATCTATGAAGCTAATAGGAACACAAGAAACACATGGAGACAGATATACCCTACCTGTTGCATCTGAATTATAAATAATACTGTTTCTATATATATGCAGGGACATGCTATAGAAAGTCCAAGTGCCCCAGCAAGGCAGCAACACACAGCATGCTGTAAACCAGTGCAAGGCCTCTCATGTGGTGAATAGGGTAAATGGCAGATATCCAGACTGAAGAGCACGGGCACAACAATTGGGCAACAGTGTGTAAGACTAGAAATCTCTACTAATACTAGAATTGTTATAATCAGCAGCTACTGCAAACTGAAATGCCGCAAAAGAAGTTGGGCAGTTAATCCCAGGGTGTTCCTCAGCCTGTTGTTATGAATATCCCAATTCGCTCAGTCAATCCCAGCATTCACAAGGTGATAATCTTAAGTTATACTGTTCATAGATATGGATACTGAGCCAGTATATCAAACAAGCGTAGTAATCGTGCCGTGCTTTTTCATGAGCTTTTTTGGCCAAGAACTTTTTGGTCAGGAATAAGATTGCAGCATACTTGTGACTCCGATTTTTTTCAAAATAAGCAACAAGCTGACTCCAGAGGAAACAATGATATAAATCTAAACATGGGTGCTCAGATAGACCATGCTCATTAACTGCGAAAGGGCAAATATTGTTCACAAACCACAACCAAAGCCAATTAGCCAAGCAACTCAAACTGTTTCAGGTTGACCGCGCCAATATATACAGATGAAATTAGACGGTGGCAAACTGGAGACGTCATAAACCAACTGCTTCAAATAACATGAAAGTGTTATAAGGAACGACCAGAGAAGAAGGAAGGGGCAGCAGCAATGCCGCAAAAGAAAACACAAACACGAAAGCAGAAAAGAACCCTAGTAATCACTGCAAGCCCTTCTTTTGATCTACAACTATCAAGCTGCCGAATCAAGATCTACTACATCAAGATCTGCAGGCCGAATCAAGAACTACTACATCATTCGCAAAAAAAAACTACTACATCAAGATCTGCAGGCCGCCACCACGCACACCCTCACGGAGGCCGCCACCACGCACAACCTCACGGACGCAAACTCAGGGCGGCGCTTGAAGGACCGATACGGCGAACCAGAGAGGGGGGAGTGAATGGGAGCCGATAAAAATTCTTCTCGAAGGAGATGGAAACTCCAACAAGACGAACGTGGCTTCCAACACACGTCTCCGACTCACTACCAAGGTTGGTCAAGCCCACGTAGCCACTGGAGTGCCACTGGACCTAGGAACCAACACACAACCTTCCGACCCGAGAAACGCAGCGGAAAAACCAAACCTCGAGTCTACAGACCTACACCGGTCAGACCGGTGAGCACCACCGGTCAGACTGGTCCCTGCTGGTGAAACTGAGCAACTTCCACTAAGTGGCTCTACACCGGTCAGACCGGTGAGACACACCGGTCAGACCGATGGCAGCCTGAATGCCCCCAAGACACCAAACAGGCCAACCGACCACCAAACCGACCCAAACTCGAAACAGCAGCAACACGGGACAACAACGAACACACCAACACGTTCACCCAAGCAAAAACCCACAAGGGCTCGCACCGGTCAGACCGGTCAAGAGCACCGGTCGACCGGTGTAGCTCGGGCGACTCGGGATGAACAAGACCCGCGGGTCAACTCCCCCAAAACCAAAACTCGATCTCCCGAATCACTCCACGGACTTGAACAAGACTTTGGGGATATCAGGAACACCTCATGAGGAGTCCATAGCCAAGTTTAATCCCACAAAAACTCGTCCAAAAAGGAGGAATCGAAGAAATCCCGCCGAAAGCACTTCCAACCCAAGAACTCAAGAAACCCCAAAATCGAGCACCTTTACTCACGGATTTGGGAGGGGAATCACAGCCCAAAGAACCACGAAGGGTTCCCACAAATTTTCCCCATCCAATCCCCAAGAGAAAGGCCCCGAAAACAACCCAAAGAAATCACCGAGAGAGGGCTCCGAAAATCACCACCAAGAACAACCGGGGAAAACACATCCAAACCTTGAGGAACCACGCCGAATCATCTATACATGAAACAAAGGTTCGTACAAGGTCTATCAAGCCGCCCGATCATCCATCCCTCTCAACAAGATCCCTCCGTGAAGCTCTCTTGCTAGTCCTAAAGAAAACCTAAGGAAAATAGGTGGAAAATAGGAAAACTAATGAGCTAGGGTTCCAAGAGTTGGCTGCCATCCTCTCACCTCTTGGGTTATATGGAGGCAACCGAATGTCTAAAACGCCCTTCTCTACTAACTAGGGATACAAGCCCCTCAAGGGCGGATTTGAAATTCTTGATGTCTTCACCATCGGACGGATGCCCGGCGACCGCACCCTGCGTAGCCTCGACGCAAGCCATGCGATCCCGACGCGTGTCCTCCGCTTCGAAGATTCCGGACTGCATCGTCGCACACCGGTCGACCGGTGCTCCTCACCGGCCGAGCCCGGTCCCACCGGCCGGGCCGGTCGACCCACCGGTCGGACCGGTCCGGTGCCGCTCGCACCTCCGTCTTCGGTTCTCCGGTCTTGGCTTTGTGGATCAACCAAGGAACCCGGTGGTTTTTATGGTGAACCACCGGAAACCCCGCAAACTCGGTGTAGCCTCCGCCAATCTCCACTCATGACTCGGCTCCCACGTAGTCCCGGCTCGACCTTGGTTTTGAGGCTCAACCAAGAAACCGTCCACGACTTCATCTTGCTGTTCATGCCACCATGCGGCCCGCACTTGACCCCCGCCGGCCACCGGTCCCTCGAACGAAGCCTACTTGTCTTCTCCACACCCGGAGGCCTCACCGCAACGACCTTTCGCACTTGTTCTTCACCTGCACCAACACGAGTCAAGCCGCAACCTGCACCTGCAATACTTAGCCAAGAATCAGTCCACACAACGTTGTCAATCACTCATCACACAAGAAAGCGACCATCCACCGGTCCTCGAACCACACATGGTCCTCAATCTCCCCCTTGATGAATGCATTGACAACACCCACATGAAAGTAACAAGAGAGAAAAGAAAAAGAAAAGAAACGAACAAAAAGAAACTCCAACAAGTGATCGAAAGCCAAACAAAGGCAAAGAGCAAGATCACTTGAAGAAGACAAGTCTCGGACCCCTTAGGCAAGGGCAACGGCTCGACACATCCGAGACAAAACAAAGCGCAAGCAAAGAGCGCAAACCACCAAAACAAAGCTCGAAAACTCACAAAGAGCTCCCCCTGCACACATGCAAGCTACCCTTGAACCAATGCACCTCCCCCTGGACGAATGCATGCAAGACACCACTTGAAATAGGGCAGCTGCAACAACTCAGCCCTGACCGGTCAGACCGGTCAACACCACCGGTCAGATCGGTGTGGAACATGTGTACAGAACCAGCACTCACACCGGTCAGACCGGTGCACAACAGAGCCTAGAATTGGCTCGAAACCACCTGAAAACCTTCTAGATGCGCCCATCAAGCCATTTCAAGCTCAAACTTCTCCCCCTTGTTGGCAATGCATGAATCAAGCCAAAAATGCAAAACTTTCAACCTAGAGCTTCTCAAATAGACAAAATTCAACAAAGAATGCTACACATGTCCAAATGAGCAAGTTAGGTACTCTACGGCTTCGTATCGATCTCAACTACATGATCACCAAGTTTCACAACCATTGGACGAAGCTAAGATGGATTTTGGCAATTTTGCGAAAAACTTGCCTCTCATGAGCAAAGTCCTAAACATGATCAAAGCATATCAAAATGGCAAAGCCACACAAACTTCATGCTAGGACAACCATTCTAACCATAAGACCATCACAAACACCCACAAGCACCTCATGTCATGTCAAAGCCACCGAGCCATGTGCCTACTTCTATGTATGAGACTTCTCATTGGTAGGCATCATGCAACGGTTTAGCACCCAAAGCAAGTTAAATTCAGCACATGTGACATGGGAGCATATTTTCCAAGCATTTTTCATTTCATTTTCAGATTTGTAAATGGTACATGAAATGTCTTTGCGACAAAAAGGAACTTACGCCCCTCCACAAGATAAAACAAGAGGGCTAAACATTCATGATGGCAAATGAGCCTTTGGCCCCATATGATCAATAACCTAGCTATCCAAGCACAAATTAAGCATAGCAAGGCCGCAAAAACATGTCAAGAGCATGTAAAGGCATTTACACATGAAAGAGCATACATGTGACATTTTTCAAAAGCATAGCTATCAACCATGGATTATTCATCAAGATCATCAAGAGCTAAGCCAAACTAACTGTAGCATACCAAACAAGCTCACAAAAACATATATCTCATTCCATGGTGAACTATGTATATGAGAGAAGCTTTTACTAACCAATGCATATGATACAAAATGCATGTAAACTAAGATACAAGGATGCCAATACATCATGTTACATATGCCATGCAAAATGCAAGAAATGCACAAAGGAAAGCTATACATATGCTACAAAAGAAGCTCTCACACGAAACTCACAAACCACCGGCTCCTTGAGGGGAGGCAAAACGGGCTCGACACCACCGGCAAAAGAGAGCTCCCACACACCCAACTCAAGAAATCAAACAAACACCAAGTCCCCCCGCAAACGAGTGAAAGTTGCTTGATCTAGGGGTTTGGTGAAAATATCGGCTAGTTGGTGATGTGTGGGTACATGGATCAAAGCTATCTTCCCTTTCTCTACGTTGTCTCTCAGGAAATGATACCTCACTTCTATGTGCTTGGTTTTGGAATGAAGCACTGGGTTCTTTGCAACGCTTATGGCACTGGTGCTATCACATTGAAGTGGGACATGGGTATACTCCTTACCGAAATCACTCATGGTGTAGGTGATCCAAAGGAGATGAGAGCAACAACTAGCAGCGACCAAATACTCGGCCTCGATCGTGGATTGAGCAACACTCGACTGCTTGCGGGAAGACCAAGACACCAAAGAAGAACCCAAAAACTGGCAATCCCATAAGTGGACTTCCTATCCAACCGACACCCGGCAAAATCCGCGTCTGAAAAGCCATGAAGCGCCAAAGAAGAGGACGCGGAGTACCAAAGGCCGAAGTCGGGAGTGTGACACAAGTACCGAAAATTCGCTTCACCGCTTGCCGATGCGAAGTCCTCGGAGACGCTTGAAAACGAGCGCACGGACACACCGAGAATCGTATGTCCCGCCTCGTCGCCGTCAAGTAGAGGAGTGACCCGATCATGCTCCAAGACTCCTTCGGTCCACGTGTTCACCTTCCTCGTCCGCATCAAGAGCCGTAGTCGTACTCATCGGCGTCGTCATAGCCTTGGAGTCCTCCATCTTGAACTTCCGCACAATGTCCTTGGTGTACTTAGCCTGGTGCACAAATGTTCCTTCTTTTGATTGCTTGATTTGTAGCCCGAGGAAGAACTGCAAGTCGCCCATCATACTCATCTCAAACTCCCTGCTCATATCATCTGCAAACCTTGCAACAAGAGAGTTAGACGAGCCACCAAAGACAATATCATCCACATACACGTGCACAATCAGGATATCTCTGCCCTGCCTCAGCAAAAACAAGGTCTGATCGACCTTCCCCATCTCAAAACCTCTCTCAAACAAGAACCCCCTCAACCTGCCATACCAAGCTCTAGGCGCCTGCTTCAGCCCATACAGCGCCTTCCTCAACTTGTACACCCTGTGGGGGTACTTCTCGCTCTCAAACCCCGAGGTCGCCTCACATACACTTCTTCCTCCAAGACACCATTCAGAAAGCACTCTTCACATCCATTTGGTGCAACTTGAACCCTTTAGCCACGGAAAAGGCTAGAAGGATCCTAATCGCCTCCAAACGGGCTACGGGAGCAAAGGTCTCCTCGTAGTCAATCCCCTCCTTCGATCGAACCCTTGAGCAACAAGTCTCGACTTGTTCCTCACAACCTCACCCTTCTCTCCCTCTTTGTTTTTCCTCACCCACTTTGTACCAATCGGCTTACACCCCGGGGGGAGGGTCAACCAACTCCCACACCGATTCCTCTCAAAGTTCTCCAACTCCTCATGCATCGAGTTAACCCAATTGTGATCAGATAGTGCGTGTCCAATGTCTTTGGGCTCGAAAGAAGCAACAAATGCAGCATGAGCAAAATGGGAGTTGTTTCGAACCCTCGACCGTGTAGTACGTTCATTCATGTCGCCGATGATCCTCGAAGCTGGGTGATCCACTTGTACTCGCCGGGGAGGTTCTCGCGTCGAAGCTACCTCCCCCTCAACATCAGCTTCTCCCCGTTCTTGATTTGTCGTCGTAGGTGTAGCAGAGGGTCCATCCATCATCGTAGTCGAAGTAGTGGGTACATGTTCAGCCGGGGGCACCGCACCGCCGTCTTCATCATCACCATGTTCATGCTCCTCCTCCTGAAAGATCTCCTCGCCAAGCTCATCATCACCTCCACAGTCAAAGACAAGCTGACTACGTGGCTCGTCTCGTCGAAGGTTACCTCGCAAGTCTCCACGATTTGGTTAGTTTCAAGATTGAGCACACGATATGCTCTAGAATGAGATGCATAACCAAAGAAAATGCCATCGACAGACCTAGCCTCAAACTTATCCAACTTCCTGCCTTTCTTCAGAATGAAACACTTGCAACCAAAGACATGGAAGTGACTCACCTTGGGTGTGCGACCATGCATCAACTCATAGCATGTCTTCTTCTTGTGCACTCTGAGGTATATCCTGTTTGACACATAGCATGTGGTATTCACCGCCTCAGCCCAATACCTCCTCGGAGTCCTATGCTCATCAAGCATCGTCCGAGCCATCTCGCACAAGGTCCTGTTCTTCCTTTCCACAACACCATTCTGGGGAGGCGTATACGGACTCGAAAACTGGTGCTCAAGACCCAAGTCATGGAAAAAGGTTTCAAAACGAGAGTTCCTGAATTCTGAGCCATTATCACTGCGGATAGCTCGTATGGCATCTCCGTGCCTCTCATTCCTCAACCTCAAGACTAGATCTCGAACAAAACCAAACGTCCCCCCCTTCTCCTTGAGAAAGAACACCCACTCATACCGAGAATAGTCGTCCACCACAACAAGGACATACCACTTCCCACTCGCAGATCGCACACGAGCTGGGCCAACAAGGTCCATATGGAGCAGCTCGCATGGACGCTCAGTCATCACATCGGTGAGAGGCGGGTGAGAAGAGGCCACCATCTTAGCATGCCTACACGGAGCACAAACCAACTCTTTCTCAAGCCTCAACCGTGGCAATCCTCGGACCAAATTGAGTTTACTCAAGTGAGACAAAAGGTCAAAGCTCAAGTGACCCAACTTCCTATGCCACCTCCACAACTCACTCGAAGAACCACCAAGAAACAACGCTCCACACCCGAAGACTGAGAAAAATCAGCACGAAACACCTGACCCTCGGGAACGACCATACAGACAAGGTCCCCTCGAGAGTCCACAATCCGAGAACCACCTAGCCGAAACAACACCTCAAAGCCCTCATCCAACAACTGGGACACAGAAAGCAAATTGTACCCCAGCGATTGAACAAGAGCAACACACTTCAGAGTGATCTTGTCACTCACTTTGATCTCACCTTCTGAAAGCACACGCCCACGCCCATTGTCCCCAAAGGTGATGTACCTCTTCGTCACCACCGGGACGAGACTTGAGAACCACCCCTGTCTCCGGTCATATGCCTCGAGCAACCGGAGTCAATCAACCAAATGTTCTTCAAGTCTCCCACCCGAAATTCAAAAACGAGCACGTGAGCGAACAAACGACTCAAAGACCGGGGTTAGTACCAAAAGAGTAAAACCAGTGCCGAGCCATTTGCTCGAAAGTGGGGTTAGCACCAACCAAAGCATCTCTCCTACCAAAGCTACCTCCACGAACACCACCATGGTAACCACCCTGAGGGAACCACCCCTCTCTGCCTGGAGGAGGACCAAATCCACGCAAGAAAGCCCGTGGAACGTCCTTCCTCTCCAACTCAAAGCCACGACTCCTCCGATCCCCGTATTGAGCACGAGGAGGAGAACACCTAGCAAACTGACCACCTGCACCCTTTCCAGCCCAACCACCGTAACCACGACCACCGAAACAACCCTCGCACCGTACGAGCTCGAAACCCAAACAACCGTCCGTCTGTGCCCGCACCGGTCTGACCGGTGCCCCACACCGGTCTGACCGATGTGACCTGGTGAAAGTGCATCTTGGCCCCTAATTATTTTGGTGATAATGACAAGCACGATTTGAGGTATTTAATGCTTCGACAAGATGTGTGCAGGGCTTAAACGAATAAAATCCTTATTGATGATCAAAGGAAGTCCCTCAATTTCAAGGCGATGTTTTCTATTCAAGTCAAGGCTTAATTCACTTTTACTTTTGAATTTGAGTATAGGAAACACCGTACTATAAAGGGGGATGCAATTCAATAACCAAGAGATGCTAAAAGTGCTCTAGAAGGGATTCTAAGTGAGTGAGAAGAGTTGAGAGTCGACACGTGCACTTGTGCTTATCTTTTCTAAAAATCAGTGACCTGGCCGGTTCTACCGACCCCATGTCGGTTGTACCGACCAGAGCTCATCGGTAGTACCGGCGCAGGGCCGGTATACCGATATGCGTTCTCTGGCTCAGTTTTGCCAGGGGGCCGGTACTACCGACCCTGTGTCGGTACTACCGGTGCCGTACTGTTTTTCTTTAGAAAATTCACCCCCTCGGTAGTACCGACACCGTGTCGGTAGTACCGAGGTTATACGAGTTTGCACAGTAACGGCTAGTTTTCAGCCCCTAGTATTTAACCCCTCTTCTCCCTCCTCACTCATTGCCGACCAACCACGGGACAAACACTTCCTTGAGCATTCACTCCACCTCCCTCACCTCCTCCGAGCTAATCCTTGGTTCCCTTGAGCTAGGACTTGAGAAGTGAGGTGATTTCTAGTGAAGTGTGACCAAGCTTTGAGAGCCCCATCGTTCTTCCCCTTCTCAAGAGCACTTGAAGCATCTCCGGGTTGTTGTGTTGCATTTGTTACTCTTGAAGCTTGCTTCTAGACGGTTAGGCGTCGCCCGCGAGTGCCCTCTTGGTGTGGTGCACCCGGGATCGTTTGTATTGCCCTCTCCTTCGTGGAGAAATCTTAGTGAGCACCAATCTTCCTTTGTGGGGGTTGGAAGAGGAAAAGAGGCTCTTGGTGATAGCCCTCCCTTTGTGGGATCCTCAACGGAGACGTAGCATCCTTTGTGGGTGTGAACTTCGGATTAAATTTCGTGTCTCCCTTGCTTGCCTGCGTTTCTTCATTTCTAACTAACCCTAGAACTTGTTTTTAGCCCGATCTATCATTTGGTTGCTTTCCAACTTGTTTCTGTGATTGCAGGTGGTTCTTAGCATCTAAACTTAAACTTTGATTCAAGTAGAATTGCTAGAAACCGCACAGAATTCAAATTTCGTTTTAAGTTTCTTTCGCTCGTCGGTAGTGCCGACCGGTACCGTAGTACCGACCCCGTCGGTAGAACCGGCACCACGTCGGTAGTACCGACAGGATATTTAATCCGCTGCTTTTGTTTCAGAAATTTGAAGTGATCCTATTCACCCCCCCTCTAGGCATCATAAGGTCCTTTCAATTGGTATCAGAGCCTAATCCCTTGATTTAGGCTTAACCGCTAAGGGATCAAGATGTCGGGGATTGGAAGCAACCCAACCGCCGAAGAAATTGCCGCAAAAGAAGCTCAAGAGAGAGAGCTCACAGCAGCTCAAGTCGGCGACCTCGTCGGCAGGGCACCAAGCCGTACTCCATCCAACATGGACAACTCCGACGACTCCTCATCGGATTCCGATTCCGACTCGGACTCCGACTCAAGTGATGAGGACGCCAAGGACGATGATCTTGCGGCAAAGAAGGCGGCCAAGAAGAGAAGAAAGGCTAAGAAGAAGAAGAAGGCCAAGAAGATGGCCAAGAAGCTCCTCAAGAAGATGATCAAGAAGGAGCAAGCCAAGTACTCTCACTCCGGCTTCTACGAAGTGCCCCATCACTACGGACAAATTCCGGCAACAACTCTAACGATAAATTCTATTCCGTGCATTTGGGAAAGCCTCCTCATTTCGATGGGAAGGACTATCCTAAATGGGCTTATGATATGCAAATGCATCTTTACGGGCTTCACCCCTCTCTTTGGAAGATTGTGGTTGTAGGTGTAACGATTCCCGCCGAAGGAGAAGCTCTCACCATTGAGCATGAACAAGATCTTCACCGCAATGTACAAGCCACAAGAGTTATCACGGGATCCTTGTGTGCACAAGAATTCAACAAGGTTCGGAACATCCAAATTGCCAAGGTGATTTGGGACACACTCAAGGAAGCACATGAAGGAACCGAGCATGTGAGACAAGGCAAGATGGATCTAATCAATGGAGAGCTTGAGCTTTTCTTCATGAAGGATGGAGAGACTGTTCAAGAGATGTATGATAGGCTCATGGTGCTTGTCTCGGACATTAGAGCCCTTGGGAGCAAAGATTGGGATGACTCAAAGGTCACAAAGAAGTTGCTAAGAGCTTTTGCCCCCAAGGACAAGAACTTGACTCAAATGATAAGAAGAGATCCAAGATATCCAACAATGACACCCACTCAACTCCTTGGAGAGATATTGCACCAAGAACTTGTTGATCAAGATGTGGAGAAGTCTCTAACTTTGAAGATGGGCAAGAGTCTAGCTCTCAAAGCTAGCTCTAATGAAGTAGTTGAAGAAAAGCCCAAGGCATCCAAAACCAAGAAGGAAGACACCAGCGATGAAGAGAGCACGGATGAAGAAACCGCCTTTGCCATACGGAAGTACAAGAAATTCTTGAAGTCAAGAAACTCAAGAAAAGGTGGAGATGATAGAAGGAAGAAGTCACAAAGGAAGTGTTATGAGTGTGGAGAGTATGGACATTTCATTGCCGAGTGTCCCAAGAACAAGAACAAGAATGAGGAAGAGAAGAGGTTCAAGGAGAAAAGCAAGGAGTACAAGAGCAAGTACCAAGGGCGTGCGCACGTGGGTCAACAATGGGACTCAAGTGATGAAGATGAAGAACCAAAGAAGCAAGGGATGGCAACAATTGCCATGGCACAAGGTTCATCTTCAACACGCCTCTTCAACAACCTCTCCGATGATGAAGATCACTCTCATTTTTGCCTCATGGCAAGGGGGAGCAAGGTACAAGAATCAACCATCTCATCCTCTCTAACATCCTCTTCTTCCACCTCTTGTAGCGACATAGAAAACCTAGATGAGGAGAAGGAACTAGAGAACAACATGATAAAGAAATTTGGTAAAAAGGGCCACAAGGAAATTAAAAGGCTATTGGACAAACTAGAGAAAAAGAAAGAGATCCTTCATGAGCAATAAGACTTGCTTATCCTTGAAAAGGAAAGAAACCTTGCTTTAGAAAGATCTCTTGCCGAAGAGAAGGCTAAGGTGGAGAAGTTGACCATGGAATTATCCTTGGTTGACGACTCTAATAAGAAGATGTCAAAGGATCTTACCTTGGCAAATGAATCTTTAACTTCCCTAAAAACTACTCATAGTGAGCTTCAATCAAGCTTCTCATGCTTGACCGAGAAATACAAATCTCTTGAAGCCAACTTTAATAGTCTTTGGGAAAGCACTAAAGCAACTCCATCGGCAAACTTGGACTCTAGTGCCTCCACTAGCAAAACCTGCTCTTCTTGTGTTAATATTGATATGAATGCTATCAAGACTAACCTTGCAAAGCTTGAAGAGAAAGTTAAGAGCAAGGACAAGGAAATTGCCCGATTGAACATGTTGTTTACACAAGGTAACATTAGTGCCAAGTCAATACCCAAGGTGGTGGACAAGCAAGGACTTGGACACCGCAAGAACAACAAGGCAAATGGTAGAGTGACCGTGAAAGGGCATGAGATTCCCTTATGGAACAAGGGAGGGTACCTCAACACAATTATGGATATTGCTCATGGAGTCACCACGTCCACCACAACCAAGGAGGCCCCAAAGATTGTGCAAACCACAAAGGAAATAGGTGGGAGTAACATTCCACCTAAGGCATCGAAGAATGTGGTTGAGCATAAACCAACACCCAACTACACTTGTGATTACATCGTAACCTTGGACCATAATGGTAAAATTGTGGTCAAGTATGTTGGGGCCTACGCCATGAAGGCCATGAGAAAGAGTGTGTGGGTTCCAAAAGTTTTTGCATCTAACCTCCAAGGACCCAAATCCCTTTGGGTACCTAAACCAAGAGCTTAAACTTGTTTTGTAGGTCTACTCCTCCGGTGGAAGTGCATGGTTGATTGATAGTGGTGCCACAAATCACATGACCGGAGAGGAAGGCTTGTTTGCATCTCTTGACCGTTATGACAACCCTACGGAAACTATCATTTATGGAGATAATGGTCAAGGAGATGTCATTGGTCTAGGTAAAATTGCTATCTCAACAACAAATTCAATTGAAGATGTTTATCATGTGCAAGGGTTGGGATACAACTTGTTGTCGGTTTCACAACTTTGTGAGAAAGGCTACAATTGTCTCTTTACTCATGAGGGTGTGACCGTCTCTAGAAGGGAGGATTCCTCTATTGTCTTTGCGGGTCACTTACGGGGAAAACTTTACTATGTGGACTTCACAAAATTAAAGGTGGATCCTAAGGCTTGCTTAGTGGCAAAATCCGACTTGGGTTGGCTATGGCATCGCCGACTAGCCCATGTTGGCATGAGGAACTTGGCCAAACTTCAAAAAGACGAGCACATCCTAGGACTAACGAATGTTGTTTTTGAGAAAGATAGGTTGTGTAGCGCATGTCAAGCCGGGAAGCAAGTTGGAGCTCATCATCCCGCCAAGAACATTCTATCCTCATCAAGACCCTTGAAGTTGCTACACATGGATTTATTTGGACCAATTGCCTACATAAGCATCGGTGGTAATAAATATGGTTTAGTAATTGTTGATGACTTTTCCCGTTTCACTTGGGTATTCTTTTTGCAAGATAAAAGTGAGGCAAAGGGAATTGTGAAGAAGTTCATTAGAAGAGTTCAAAATGAGTTCGAGCTCAAGGTCAAGAATATAAGAAGTGACAACGGCTCGGAATTTAGGAACACACAAGTCGAAGAGTTTCTAGATGAAGAAGGCATCAAGCATGAACTCTCCGCTCCATATACACCTCAACAAAATGGCATTGTTGAGAGGAAGAACCGCACGTTGATAGAAGCGGCAAGGACAATGCTTGATGAATACAAGACTCCGACTCATTTTGGGCGGAAGCCATCAACACCGCATGCCACGCCGCCAACCGCCTCTACCTCCACAAGTACTTGAACAAGACTCCCTACGAAATCATCACCGGTAAGAAACCTAGTGTGCATTACTTTAGGGTCTTTGGGTGTAAGTGTTTCATACTTAACAAGAAACCCAAAGCCTCAAAGTTTGCATCCAAGGTTGATGAAGGTTTTCTACTTGGTTATGGAACTAACGAGCATGCCTATCGTGTTTTCAACAAAACCACCGGTTGTGTTGAAACCACGGTAGACGTGAAATTTGATGAATCCAACGGCTCTCAACGAGAGCAAGTTAGTGAAAACCTTGTAGAAGATGAAGAGCCCCCAAGCGTATCCATCTTTAGAATGGGAACCAGTGAAGTGATGCCTCGGGAAGTTCAAGCACAAGCTCCGGTTGACACAAGCACTCATGATCCATCATCTTCAACACGAGCGGAGCCACCTAGTTCTCAAGTTCAACAAGATGAGAGTCAAGTTCATGGTGACGATCATGAACGGGGCTTTGATCAAGGGGGAGAACTAAGTGATGAAGCTCAAGAGGAAACACCGCAAAGTGAAGATGATGATGATGGACCTATTCAACGTCAATCTCAAGAGCCACATCCAAGAGTACATCAAATGGTTCAACGGGATCATCCCGTCGACAACATTCTCGGAAGTATTCAAAGAGGGGTAACAACTCGATCTAGATTGTCAAATTTTTGTGCATTTTACTCGTTTGTTTCCTCTTTGGAACCTCTTAGTGTGGAACAAGCTCTTGAGGATCCGGATTGGATTATTGCCATGGAGGAAGAGTTGAACAACTTCAAAAGAAATGAAGTTTGGGAGTTGGTACCAAGACCCAAGCAAAACGTGATCGGCACCAAATGGGTTTTTAGGAACAAGCAAGATGAATTTGGTGTCGTCACAAAGAACAAGGCAAGACTTGTTGGCAAGGGTTACACACAAGTTGAAGGCTTAGATTTTGGAGAGACGTATGCACCGGTAGCAAGGCTAGAGTCAATTCGCATTCTTTTAGCCTATGCTACTCGTCATGATTTCAAGCTTCATCAAATGGATGTGAAGAGTGCATTCTTGAATGGACCTCTCCAAGAAGAAGTGTATGTGGATCAACCACCGGGCTTTGAAGACTCAAGGTTTCCAAACCATGTGTACAAGCTCCATAAGGCGCTCTACGGGCTTAAGCAAGCTCCTAGAGCATGGTATGAATGCCTTAAGGATTTCCTTCTCAAGAACGGCTTTGAGATAGGCAAAGCCGATTCCACTCTCTTCATTCAAAGAAATGGGAAAGATATTTTCGTTTGTCAAATTTATGTCGATGATATCATTTTTGGGTCTACTAATGATAAATTTTGTGAAGAATTTAGTAGGATCATGACCAAGAGATTTGAGATGTCTATGATGGGTGAATTGAAGTTCTTTCTTGGGTTTCAAATCAAGCAAATGAAGGAAGGGACTTTCTTATGTCAAACCAAGTACGTGAAGGATATGCTCAAGAGGTTTGACATGGCCGACTCGAAGCCCATCAAGACCCCCATGGCACTAAATGGATATCTTGATCTCAATGAAGAAGGGAAGTCGGTCGACCAAAACGTATTCCGTTCCATGATTGGCTCCCTGCTTTACCTTTGTGCATCTAGGCCCGATATAATGCTTAGTGTGTGCATGTGTGCAAGATTTCAAGCCAATCCTAAGGAATGCCATCTAATGGCTGTTAAGAGGATCTTTAGATATTTAGTTCATACTCCTAACCTAGGCTTGTGGTATCCCAAAGGTTCCACTTTTGATCTACTTGGCTACTCCGATTCGGATTATGCCGGTTGCAAAGTAGATCGGAAGAGCACTACCGGGACTTGCCAATTTCTTGGTAGGTCCTTGGTATCGTGGAGCTCAAAGAAGCAAAATTCGGTTGCTTTATCCACGGCCGAAGCTGAATATGTGGCGGCCGGTGCTTGTTGTGCACAACTCTTGTGGATGAAGCAAACGTTGAGTGATTATGGTTGCAAGTTTAGTAAGATTCCACTCTTATGTGACAATGAGAGTGCTATCAAGCTAGCGAACAGTCCAGTCCAACACTCTCGAACAAAGCACATAGACATTAGACATCACTTCTTACGGGATCATGAGGCTAAGGGTGACATTGCTTTACGGCATGTTTGCACCGAAAAACAACTTGCCGACATTTTCACTAAGCCTCTAGACGAGCAAAGGTTCTGTGCTTTGAGGAGTGAGCTAAACATCTTAGATTCTCGTAACTTGGCTTGATGTTTTGCACATAAACTTGCTTGTTGCCTAGATAGGAAGCAAAACCTCAATTCTTAACTTCTTTGTATGAGTTTTTATAAAACGTTGGATTTTCACATAGCGAGTGGTGACTATAGCTTTGAATGATTGATTGTGAACTAGTCACCATCTCCTATGAGTTCTTTACATGTCCATACTCCTTTCTACCCAAGATCTCTTTTTAAATCCCAATTATTTCCAAAAACTGCTAAATCCACCGGTACAACCGACACCAGGTCGGAAATACCGATATGAACTCTCTGTTTGGATTTCCAGCGATCACCGGTACTACCGACCCCGTGTCGGTACTACCGGACCCCCCCGGTAGAACCGACGCAGGGGCGGTATACCGATAAGGACCTTCTGTTTCATTTTTTAGGGGACCCCGGTAGTACCGACGCCCCGTCGGTACTACCGATAAAACCCGCAGGCCTATATATACAGCGCGGCCGGGAGCTAGGGTTCACACCCATCTTTCCAACCGTTGAAGCGCCCTCTTCCCATTCTCTCCAAATCCGCCAAGGGATCTCAACACCCATCCGTGGAAAGTGCTCCTAGCTCATATCTCTTGATTCTCCACCCTCCGGAACATCCGTTCCTCACCGGAAGATCGTCGATTCGCGCGGGAAGCTTGTCAAGGTACTCATTCAAAATCTCCGGGATCGATCTCTCAATGTAGTTGTTTCTAGAGGAAATGCTTTAGGGAATCAATATCTTTACCTCCATAGAACCCGTGCTCATGATTTCGTAGATTCTTGTTGGCTAAAACCTCAGATTCCAATTCTTTCACCAAAACTCGACCCTCATCGGTAGTACCGACCCCGTGTCGGTAGTACCGATGAGGGGCGGTTAACCCTGCTTCCCATCTTAGGTTGAGCCTTTTCTCCTCATATTCAAAACTCTTATCCTATACATTGTTGCTAAATCTCCAGATGGGTCGTGCTGGCAAGCAAGTTGTGCGTGAAGGATCCGACGAAGATGAAGTTCCTCTCGCTCAAAGGAAGAGGAAAGGAGGAGCTAGCTCTCAAGCTCCTCGTGGTCGTGGACGTACCAATCCTCCTGCAGCCCCTCGTCAGTCCACAGGTCAAGGTCATCGTGCCCGTACCAAGCAAGCACATCAACCCGATGACCATTATGACGACTATGGGGACATCTCCTTGGAAACCCTTTCCTCGTTTGTTCTTCGGCCATCAAGACCTCCTCGTCCTGCCACTCAAATGGGGGTTGTGAGAATGGTGGACTACACAAGAGGCTCCCACAACGTCTACAAGGAGAGGTACTCTGATCCCGCTCTTTGGCAAAAGGAGTTCGATTCCGACATCCGGTTTTGGCTCAAGTTCAATGCCGATTGGTATGAGTCCGTGATCCTAAGCAAGGATAACATGACAATCGATATGAAATCAATCAATTGGGATCTCCTTAGGTCCCTTGACATTCCGGCTGTAAATGAAGCTATCGATATATGCCATGCCAAGGGGATGACAAATGTTATGTCAATCAACTGTGATTGGAATGAGGAGGTGGTCGCTCAGTTCTATGCCAATCTCTATATCCGTCGTGAGACCCGGACTTTCCATTGGCTCCTTCAAGGCAAGCCTCTATCCGTCTCCTATGAGCGCTTCGCTCAGATTCTCGGCTTTGGTGAGGAGGATCTCGCACTTCCAAAGTTACATGGTGGCGAATTTCCCCTTGACAGCGAGATGGCATTCATGTATGACTCAGCTTATGGCAAGGTGGAATTTGGCACTACTCACGGGATGAAGCCAGTCTATCGGATGTTAAACCAACTCTTTCGCTACACTCTCACTCCAAAGATAGGTGACAACACCAATATCTCCAATGTGGCAAAAGAGATCCTAGTGAGGATGGCACCGGGCAAGGAAAGCTTTAGTATCTTCAACTTCATTTGGGAAGAGATCATTGTGTGCTCCGTGTCCGCTAACAAGAGCTGCCAGTATGCCCCTTGGATATTTCAGATGATTTGTGAGGTGGCGGGAGTTGACATCCTTCCCGACAAGACTCACTCTTGGTACAAGCCAAACAAAGGGAACATCGAGCGGCTCCTCAAGTTAGGCAAGCATGCCCCTCCTCGTCCTTCTACCGCAGGTGGCTCCTCCTCCGGTGGCCCATCTTCTTTTGAGCCACCCTCCTCCTCTCGTGGGCCATCCGCATCTAGAGGCACCGTTCCCCCAGGCAAGAAAAAGAGCATCTTCAACTTCCTCTCTCAAGGCCTTTTTGCTTGCTTCAATGTGGGACGACACAATGCACAAGAGATTCGTGCCCATAGGCAGCACGTGGATGAGCAGCTCCTCAAGCTTGAGACGCGCCAAAAGTCCTTGCTCGCTCAACACAACATTGAGCACTCTCCGATTCGCGAGCCCATGGACTTTCCTCCTCCGCCAAACTTCTACAACCCTTGGGAGATCTACGGCGACGCCTCCATGATGTATGGAGCTCCTCCAGCCGACATCGACGACGAGGACTTTGGTGGTGCAGAGGACGACGACGATGACGACGACTCCCCTCCAGCTGCCCGCTCTCCACATGACTACGACGATTGAAGGGCCTCCTCTTTTTGGCGCTTGATGCCAAAGGGGGAGTGAGCTCACAATTTACTCATGTGTGGTGTGGGCTTGCACCTTTCTTTATCTATCTATCTATCCTTGTGTTTGTGGACATGTAAGGACTATGTGTGGATTCATGTGTGTGATGTAATGCTTGTCGAAGAACTTAAGAACCTAGAACCCGTTTAAATTTGTAAGACTTAAGTTGTGCTTGTGATGTGAGGAACCTTGGTTATCTATTTGTGATGCTTGTTCTATTTGTGATGCTTGTTTTTTTCCTCTCTTTTATTGTTTTGTATACCATGACATATGCATCACGGCTTGTATATCACACTCATGCACTTGTGTATGTAATTTGAGAATGAAAAATCTTCTAAATGTGTGATGGGCATTTGAAGCCTTCATAGAAGTTGAAGCACACATTTAGGGGGAGTTTCAATTTCAAATTCGTTGAATACACACATCTTTTTATAAACAAATTGTGGTTGTCATCAATCACCAAAAAGGGGGAGATTGAAAGTGCATCTTGGCCCCTAATTATTTTGGTGATAATGACAAGCACGATTTGAGGTATTTAATGCTTCGACAAGATGTGTGCAGGGCTTAAACGAATAAAATCCTTATTGATGATCAAAGGAAGTCCCTCAATTTCAAGACGATGTTTTCTATTCAAGTCAAGGCTTAATTCACTTTTACTTTTGAATTTGAGTATAGGAAAAACCGTACTATAAAGGGGGATGCAATTCAATAACCAAGAGATGCTAAAAGTGCTCTAGAAGGGATTCTAAGTGAGTGAGAAGAGTTGAGAGTCGACACGTGCACTTGTGCTTATCTTTTCTAAAAATCAGTGACCTGGCCGGTTCTACCGACCCCATGTCGGTTGTACCGACCAGAGCTCATCGGTAGTACCGGCGCGGGCCGGTATACCGATATGCGTTCTGCGGCTCGGTTTGCCGGGGGGGGCCGGTACTACCGACCCCGTGTCGGTACTACCGGTGCCGTCTCGTTTTTTTCTTTAGAAAATTCACCCCCTCGGTAGTACCGACACCGTGTCGGTAGTACCGAGGTTATACGAGTTTGCACAATAACGGCTAGTTTTCGGCCCCTAGTATTTAACCCCTCTTCTCCCTCCTCACTCATTGCTCGACCAACCACGGGACAAACACTTCCTTGAGCATTCACTCCACCTCCCTCACCTCCTCCGGAGCTAATCCTTGGTTCCCTTGAGCTAGGACTTGAGAAGTGAGGTGATTTCTAGTGAAGTGTGACCAAGCTTTGAGAGCCCCATCGTTCTTCCCCTTCTCAAGAGCACTTGAAGCATCTCCCGGGTTGTTGTGTTGCATTTGTTACTCTTGAAGCTTGCTTCTAGACGGTTAGGCGTCGCCCGCGAGTGCCCTCTTGGTGTGGTGCACCCGGGATCGTTTGTATTGCCCTCTCCTTCGTGGAGAAATCTTAGTGAGCACCAATCTTCCTTTGTGGGGGTTGGAAGAGGAAAAGAGGCTCTTGGTGATAGCCCTCCCTTTGTGGGATCCTCAACGGAGACGTAGCATCCTTTGTGGGTGTGAACTTCGGATTAAATTCTGTGTCTCCCTTGCTTGCCTGCGTTTCTTCATTTCTAACTAACCCTAGAACTTGTTTTTAGCCCGATCTATCATTTGGTTGCTTTCCAACTTGTTTCTGTGATTGCAGGTGGTTCTTAGCATCTAAACTTAAACTTTGATTCAAGTAGAATTGCTAGAAACCGCACAGAATTCAAATTTCGTTTTAAGTTTCTTACGCTGTCGGTAGTAGTACCGACCTGGTACCGTAGTACCGACCCCGTCGGTAGAACCGGCACCACGTCGGTAGTACCGACAGGATATTTAATCCGCTGCTTTTGTTTCAGAAATTTGAAGTGATCCTATTCACCCCCCCTCTAGGCATCACAAGGTCCTTTCACCTGGGCAGCAGCACCACCTGCTACCTTACGCTCTCCCCAAGCCCGAACTGTCCTCACACTCGCCTTGCCCCTGGGCATCTGCATACGAGGCTCAAGTACACCATCGGAAGGGTGGTACTTGTCCTTGTTAGCCCACTCCTTTGCCATTCTCTCCTCTCGCTTCCTCTTGAAGCAAAACTCCTCCTTATGGCCATCTCTCCCGCAATAGCCACAATGGAACCTCACAAGCTTAGGCTTAGGCTTGGGATGTGGCTGCTCACTCGGTTTCTCTCCACTCAAACCCTCCACCGGTTTCTCACCACTAGCCTTCTCACTCTCCTTCCCAAAGAACACTTTCCCCGAAGTGCTCACAAACTTGATAGGCTTTTGTAGGTCATTTGTGGGTGTAGGAAACACGGGTGGAGCTAGGGTTGTGTCTAGTCGGTTCCTTAGATGATTAGGTTTTGGTGGGAAATCATTTTTGTGGTGGGTTTTTGGTGGCTCCGGGATATTCTCTCCACTTCCCTCACCAACCTTGTTTGCCCCAAGCCCCTCACCATCTTGCCTCTTAAAGGCCTCGATCATCATCCTCAACTGAGGCTCATGACCGGACAACCAACCCATCAACTTCCTTAAGTCATCATTCTCATCCTGCAAACGATCAACATAATGTGCAAGCTCCAAATTTTTCAATGCATGCATTTCACAGGTAGAGCAAGATGTAGGCATGGGTTCCTTCAATTTAGCCTCAAGAGAACTAGTGTAAGCATGCATCTCATCAATCTTAGCATGCAAAACAGGGCAAGAAGTGCAAGCACCTAGCAAAGCATGTCTAGACTTAAGCTCAGCCACTTCAACCCTAAGCACATCTAGTTCCTCACACTTGGAGGCATGTTTCTCCTTGAACAAAGCAAGATCAGCAAGGAATATGGAGCAATCAGCACAGTCATTTTCATCCGAAACAACAGGGCTAGCCTTAAGGGAATCAATCTCAAGCTTGCTATCAAGCACCTGTGTCTCTAGCTCAGCCACTCTAGTCCTAGCATCCTCGAGTGAAGCCCTAAGATCTTTCCTCATTTTCTTGGCCTCTCTAAGCATGTCATCACGGTTATCAAGCAAAGAGCCAAGCCTCTCATTCTCCTGGCGCAAGAAGGGAAGTTCATCACGCACCTCGTTGTCGGACTCAGAGTCCGAGTCGCTGCGCGTGTGCTCTTCTTGCTGCCGGAGCTCAACGCCATGGTGCAGAAGCCATCTCTCGCGAAGCAGCTCAGCCCGCTCAGGTTCTTGGACGACTTCTTGTTCTTGCGGCGATCTCCCTCGTCTTCACTGCTGCTCGAGCTCGAGGTGGAGTACGCGGAACTGGAGTCGACGTCGCTCGCTCCAACCATCGCTCGGGCCTTGCCTCGGCTCTCCTTCTTCCTTGATCGTCGCTCGTCCTTGTACTTGTTCTTGTGCTTGCTCTTGTGGTCGCGCCTCGAAGGGTACTTGCCATCGTTCATCCTCGGCTTGTGCTTGTAGCTGTCCTTGTTCTCGGCCTTCTCCGGACAGTCGGCAATGAAGTGTCCCGGCTTGCCGCACTGGAAGCAAGTCCTCATGTTCCTCCTCATGTTCACGCGGTTCTCGTGCAGCCTCTCGAACCGCCTCGTCAACAGCGCCAGCTCGTCCTCTCCAAGGTTATCAAACTCCTCATCTGGCATAGACATCAAGGAGGAAAAGGAAAACATCCTGGTGGATGGGTTAGAATTAGCCTTTCCTTTGGAACCACCAACGAGGGCAAGACTATGGGAATCAGTCGGTCCCTCGAGCTTGGCAGTCATGCCCCTATCCACCTTTGCCGACTTGAGCTTCGAGAACAGCTCATTCACCGTCAGAGTGTCGTACTTCTCCGACTCGACAGTGGCCTCGAACTTTCCGCCCCAAATCGTACGATCCAAAGAGTGTAAGAGCTTGACCGCTCTATCATGATCATCGTACGGGAGCACGTCCACATTGGCCCTCATGTTGTTCACCACCACCGTGAACCTCTGAAACAAAGCATCGATGGACTCACCGGGGAGATGAGTGAAGTTCTCGTACTCTCTCCGGTAGGTCGCATACATCCGTGCCTGAACCTGGGCGTTCCCAACATGAGCCTCCTTCAACACCGCCCAAGTCCTACAAGCCAAGTGCTCGGTGAGCACCCGATCGAACTCAGGCTGACACAAAGCACGAAACAAGTTGTCGACCGCCTTATTGTTGGCGTCGAATCTGTCCCTCGACCCTGGAGCGAGAAAATCCATCGGCTGGACATATCCTGTGTCCACCGTGACATCCCACAGAGTCTGACCCTTTCCGCGGAGGAACGCACCCATCCGCTTGCTCCACATCTGGTAGTTCTTGCCATCGAAGTGTGGAGGACCCGAACCCCGTTCCCGGTACGCCATCCTTGGATCTTAGACTGGTTAGAGTCAATAAAGACCCGAACCAGCTCTGATACCACTTGAAGGACCGATACGGCGAACCAGAGAGGGGGGGGAGTGAATGGGAGCCGATAAAAATTCTTCTCGAAGGAGATGGAAACTCCAACAAGACGAACGTGGCTTCCAACACACGTCTCCGACTCACTACCAAGGTTGGTCAAGCCCACGTAGCCACTGGAGTGCCACTGGACCTAGGAACCAACACACAACCTTCCGACCCGAGAAACGCGGCGGAAAAACCAAACCTCGAGTCTACGGACCCACACGGAGTCGGACCGGTGAGCACCACCGGTCGGACCGGTCCCCGTTGGTGAAACCGAGCAACTTCCACTAAGTGGCTCTACACCGGTCAGACCGGTGAGATACACCGGTCAGACCGATGGCAGCCTGAATGCCCCCAACACACCAAACAGGCCAGCCGACCACCAAACCGACCCAAACTCGAAACAGCAGCAACACGGGACAACAACGAACACACCAACACGTTCACCCGAGCAAAAACCCACAAGGGCTCGCACCGGTCAGACCGGTCAAGAGCACCGGTCAGACCGGTGTAGCACAGGCAGCTCGGGATGAACAGCACCCGCGGGTCAACTCCCCCAAAACCAAAACTCGATCTCCCGAATCACTCCACGGACTTGAACAAGACTTTGGGGATATCAGGAACACCTCATGAGGAGTCCATAGCCAAGTTTAATCCCACAAAAACTCGTCCAAAAAGGAGGAATCGAAGAAATCCCGCCGAAATCACTTCCAACCCAAGAACTCAAGAAACCCCAAAATCGAGCACCTTTACTCACGGATTTGGGAGGGGAATCACAGCCCAAAGAACCACGAAGGGTTCCCACAAATTTCCCCCATCAAATCCCCAAGAGAAAGGCCCCAAAAACAACCCATAGAAATCACCGAGAGAGGGCTCCGAAAATCACCACCAAGAACAACCGGGGAAAACACATCCAAACCTTGAGGAACCACGCCGAATTGTTGACGGTGTATTTTGGTGCACCTAGCATGTTCATTACACTTTGGTTTGGATTTGATTATGGAACTAACCCGCCACTAGGCACACTAATCATATAACAAGTTCATCTTTGTGCATGCATTTGGAAGTGTTATGTTTATGTAGGAAAACATGGACATAAAGGACGGATTCGCAATAAGTTCAAAGGAGCATTCATGGAGTCTTGTTCGTGTTCATGAGCTTGCTAAAATTACTTCCAATGGTGGCGAGGACCGAAGTGCTACGAGGAACACCCCCGGGGATTGAAGCGTAAAAGATCAAACTTCATGCAAAGAGAGCCTCCATCTTGATCACGAGGATAACAGCGTCAAAATCATCCAAGTGGAGGGGGCAAAGTAGATAAGTGCACGAGGACCCACGGAGCAAAAAGGGCGACCGAACCGGGCCGAAGCGGGCTGGGCCGGCCGGCCCGAGCGGGCCGGCCCGGCCCACTTCGGCGCCGGTTCGGTCCCGTCTTCCTTGCCCTCGAAGGATCTTCGACCCTAAAACCCCCCGACACACCGCCAACACACGAGAGAGGAGTTATTCGCACCGAAGGCCATCCACAAGCTAGAGAGAGAGGAGGAGGATCTCCGTGGAGATCAACCACCTCGAAGGAAGCACCCTCTCGTGGAGAAGGAGGAAGACACGGCGGAAGGGAAACCATGATCAACGGTGCCATGATCAGCACCTTGATGGGGTAATCTTCTCATTCGTCCATGGGTTGTAATCGATCGTGAGATGTAATCGCACTTTGTTGGATTATCTATCTATCATCTTGTGTTGAACATACTTTAATGCTTAAGGTTTGCAACCATGCCGTAAAGGGAGTAAGGCCTCAATGCTTCCTTGGATCCATTCAATACGCCGTGGCCATCAAAGGTCTAGTCATGAATACCTTCGCGTAGTGACAGTACGAGAGGAGGGAAGGGGCGAAACCGTGGTCACAACCCCGATAGATTAGATTGGTTTTTCATGTCTTTAAGCGATTGCATGCTCTAGTATCGTAGACCCGTGGGCGAGTGTCTTCTATCTTGATTGTTTATCATTCTCTCTAGTGTAGTTTAGTGTTTTCTAGTATAATAGTAGTTAGGGTTTTAGTAGCTAGTGTGTCGTTGTTAATCGAACGCTTGTAATCCCCTTGCTCCGCGGATTGACAAGAACCTTGGGAATCCCGTGGTGAAAAAGGTGTGGGGTCCGTACGCTTGCGGATCGTAGAGGGATACGTCTTTTATCCGTCAACAAGCCCCTTTTTCTGGCGCCGTTGCCGGGGAGCAAGTTAGTTTACATCGTTTGATTTGCATCTAACTTAGTTTTATATTTTAGTTTATCTTTTATTCGCTATATCTAACAAATATTATCAGAAAAACACTTGTTTCTTTTTTGTTTTTGTTTTTATCTTATTGTCTAGATGGAGTTCGTTAATCAACCCGTGGAAGAACCGGAGAAATCATTAAGGGATTACGCTAGCCCTCGATGTGAAGACATAAAAGTACAAGAGTCGGATTCGAAGCTCGAAGCGACCAAGTATGAAATTAAATCCAAGATCATGAAGATGGTGGCGGAAAACCCATTTGAAGGGATGGTTATGGAGAACCCATATAGACACATAAGGGATTTCACGACAATATGCAACACGGTGCGTCAAGAAGGAGTTCCCGATGAATGGTTCAAATGGAATCTCTTTCCCTACTCACTTGCCGGCAAAGCAAAGACATGGTATTCGGTTGCGTCCTTTGAAGTTGAAGGCAATTGGAACAAGTTGACAAAGAAGTTTTGCGAGAAGTTCTTTCCAATTAGCAAGGTTCAACATCTAAGGAGGCAAGTGATCAATTTCATGCAAGGAGAAGAGGAAGGGATAGACCAAGCCTGGGATAGGTTTAATGAATTAATCGAACAAGGACCAAAACTCGGCTTCACCGGTGACGTACTCTTGCATACATTTTTCTTTTCCCTAACCCCTAGTTGCATGCGACACGTCGAAATGTGTGCGGGTGGGGATCTCATGGAGAAAACACTCACGGAAGCCGCCCAACTTCTACAAAAAGTTAGTAAAGCGGCGCCATGCGAAGAGATTGGGAAACAAGACTTGCGGAAGAGCCGGAATTCAATTCAAGGAAGAAAAAGCTTGCTGAATTTTCTAAAGAGGCAACCCCGGAAGTCACAAAAGAGGAGCCAATCATGGAAAAGCTTGAACAAGAACACATCAAGTCAAGAACTACACCAAACGTCGACTTCGCCGCACCAAATGAGACGAACAAGAGAAGCATGTCAAGCGCGAAGCCACTAAGGGAGTTCGAGCCAATGGATTGGGTTCCTATTGATTACGGAGAAGTATTCGACAAGAGAAGACCGTTCCCTAATCAAAAGGGAATGGCAAGAGCATTGGAAGTCGATTTCCCACCGGAGAAGAAAGCCGAAAATTCATACGACCTCGAAACCACCGGTGAGATTTTTGAAAAGCTCTTTGGAGATGACGTGGTGGATCCGGAACATATTGCCGAGGTGAAGAGAATCATGGGGATCAAGCCCGAAGCATCACCATACGCTCGCCTTGCTGAAATTTATTCGATCGGATCCGAAGAAGAAGAGAAGATGACGCCGCACTTGAGTTGCGAGATCAACGGAGTTCAATGCAAAGCTTTATGCGACATCGGAGCCCAAGTAAGTGTTCTATCTTCTAAAATTTACGATAAAGTTCAATACCACAACCTAGACTTAGCCCCAACATCAACGAAATTAATTATGGGAGATGGTAGAACTATCAAACCTCTAGGTATTGCTTGCAACATGAAAGTAAAAATCTCTAGAAACTACATACCACCGATTTCTTTGTTATTGATGCTTACCATAGTAATTCTGATCATATAATCTTAGGTAGGCCTTTTCTTAAGTTGGTTGATGCCGTGTTAGATGCCGGAGAAGGCAAAGTAACAATGAACCTTAATGGAACAAAGTACACATATAACTTTCTTCGTGCTTCTAAACACCTTACTCCTTTTCCTCCCGAAGATGAAGAAATAGAAGAGATAGATAGTCTTTGTTTTGTTGAAACCCTTAGAGACCCGCTGCAAAGAGCGATGGAAAATCAAATTAGTAATCAACAAGATGAAGAACTAGAGGAAGCAACAAAAGGCTTAGAGCCGCATGATGGTAGCGTGGAGGAAGAGAAGTTCGAAGACATAGGTGAAATTAAACCCGAGGAGCCACAAGTGCCCGAAGTAGACCTTAAACCTTTGCCCAAGGGATTAAAATATGAATTTTTGGGCCCAGACAAAACCTATCCAGTCATTGTGAGCGACGAGTTGAGTCCCGAAGAAAATGAAGCGTTGCTGATTTTATTAAAAAAACATAGGAAGGTGATTGGATATTCAATTAATGATCTCAAAGGTATTAGCCCGACCTTTTGCACTCATCGTATACCAATGGAAGACCAATGTAAGCTCGTAGTGGACCATCAAAGGAGGCTAACCCATGCCATGCGAGAGGTAGTAAAGAAAGAGGTTATCAAGTTACTTGATGTCGGAATCATCTACCCGGTTCCGCATAGTGAATGGGTGAGCCCGGTACATTGTGTACCGAAGAAAGGAGGTTTGACCGTGGTGAAGAATGAGAAGAACGAATTGATACCGCAAAGAACCGTGACCGGGTGGCGGATGTGTATTGATTACCGTAAGCTTAACAAAGCGACGAAGAAAGATCACTTCCCCCTACCATTCATAGACGAGATGCTCGAGAGGTTAGCAAACCACGCTTATTTTTGCTTTCTCGATGGATACTCGGGGTTCATGCAAATTCCTATTCACCTGGAGGATCAACATAAGACAACGTTTACGTGTCCTTATGGAACGTTTGCATATAGGAGGATGCCCTTCGGCCTATGCAACGCTCCGGCCTCTTTTCAACGTTGCATGATGGCCGTGTTTTCGGAATTCATCGAAGAAATTGTTGAAGTGTTTATGGATGATTTTTCCGTTTACGGGAAGACGTTCATGGATTGCTTAGCAAACTTAGAAAAGGTCCTTACGAGGTGTGCGGAGGTAGATTTGGTTTTAAATTGGGAAAAATGCCACTTCATGGTTAAGCAAGGCATAGTGCTCGGACATGTTATATCCGAGAGAGGAATTGAAGTGGACAAGGCTAAGGTAGAGACGGTTGAGCAACTCCCACCTCCTACGGATGTTAAGTCCTTAAGGAGCTTTCTAGGCCATGCCGGATTCTATAGAAGATTTATAAAGGACTTCTCGAAGATCACTAAGCCTTTAACACACCTTCTTCAAAAGGATGTGGCTTTCGACTTTGATGAGAAGTGCCTAGCGGCATTCGGACCTTGAAAAATGCGTTGGTGAGTGCTCCCATCATCCAACCTCCGGATTGGAGCCAACCTTTCGAGATCATGTGTGACGCAAGTGACTACGCCGTAGGCGCGGTCTTGGGACAAAGAAAGGAAGGCCGAGTTCACGCCGTTTACTACGCTAGCAAAACTCTTAGTGGGGCACAATTAAATTACGCTACTACGGAAAAAGAATTGCTAGCGGTGGTATTCGCTTTCGAAAAATTCAGATCTTACATCGTGAACTCGAAAGTCATTGTTTACACCGATCATGCAGCCATAAAGTATCTCTTGGCTAAGAAGGAAGCTAAACCATGTTTGATTCGTTGGATCCTTCTTCTCCAAGAGTTCGATGTTGAAATTCGTGATAAAAAGGGGGTGGAAAATGTTGTGGCCGATCATTTGTCTAGGATGAATCGTGGACAAGATGATAAAGAGCCCATAGAAGATAAGATGAGAGATGACCACCTCTATAGAGTGCTTGATAAAGATACTTGGATGATTGACATCATTCGAGCAATTCGAAAGATGCCCCTCGATCATCTAGACAAAAACACTCAAAGGAAGATAATCTCGGAAAGTAAGAAATATTTTTGGGATGCACCATACCTCTTCAAGCTTGGCAATGATGGAGTGATGAGAAGATGTGTGCCAAGAGAAGAGAGGCTTGAGATTCTAAGGAAGTGCCACTCGGCGGGAGTACGGTGGGCACTATAGCCATTTTCGAACCGAAGCCAAAGTATGGTCGAGCGGATTCTATTGGCCGGAGATGCATGAAGATACTAAAAGATATGTTGCATCATGCCCCGAATGCCAAAGAACCGGAAACATCTCTCAAAGAAATTCTATGCCTTTGAAATACAACTTGCAAATCGACGTATTCGATGTATGGGGCATAGACTTCATGGGCCCTTTTAAAAACTCATTTGGATTCGAGTACATACTTGTTATGGTTGATTATGTATCCAAGTGGGTAGAAGCTATACCATGTCGTAAAGCTTCCACGGAGGAGTCCATCACTATGATCAAGAACGTGATTTTTCCCCGTTTCGGTACACCGAGAATCTTGATAAGTGATGGAGGGACTCATTTCACCGGGAAGAACTTCAAAAGGTGCTTGTCCAAGTTGGGAATTGAGCATAGGGTCTCCACGGCCTATCACCCGCATACCAACGGACAAGCGGAGACGTCAAATAGGCAATTAAAAAGCATACTTAACAAAACCATAGAGAAGGGAGGCAAGGATTGGTCAAAGAAATTAGACGGAGCTTTATGGGCTTATCGAACGGCGTTTAAAACACCGATAGGTATGACCCCTTATCAATTCGTCTATGGAAAAGCTTGCCACCTTCCGGTTGAGTTGGAACATAAAGCCTATTGGGCGATTAAAGAGATGAACCTTGATCTCGATGCCGCGGTGGTGAAACGGAGAATTCAAATAAGCTAGCTAGAGGAGTTGAGGTTGAAAGCTTATGAAAATGCAAGCATATACAAGGAGAGAATCAAAAGGTGGTATGATAAAAGATTGAAGAAAAATAATTTAAAGAAGGAGATAAGGTCCTCCTCTACAATTCGAGGTTTAAAACCTTCGGAAAAGGGAAATTGCAAAGCAAGTGGGACGGACCTTATGTTGTGCATTCGGTGTTCTCCAACGGAGCGGTAACTATTATGGATATAAACGGCGATCAATTTGTGGTGAATGGACAGCGGCTTAAGGTTTACTACGAACCCGATGTCGTGCCCATTCATCATGTTGACGTCTTTACCATGGAGGAAGAGCCCGAACGTCCCGCCTAGGACGAAAAACAAGGCACCAACTTCTCGTAAATAATTTTTCTTTTAGCTTTCTGGAGTTTTTCGCGAAGATTAACTGGGCCAACTTTTTCCCATGGGCTGAGGAAGAAAAAAATAGGGCGGTGTGCAAAAAACCGGACCGGCCCGGCCGGCCCAGTCGGATCGGCCCAGAGGTGGCCCGACGCCGATGTCCCCGAATTTCGCCCGAATTGCTCCTTTTTGACTTCCTTGTTTGGTCGGAAAATTTTAAGGGAAGTGTAAAAAAGGAAAATAAGGTTCCCAGGGCTTTTCTCTCAGGACTATATATTTGGCCGAACTGGGAGCTCGAGAATCAAACCTTTCAAGCAATGTGTTGCACCCTTGTAGCAGCCATTGAGCCTCCAAAAAGCTTAGAGTTGAAGCTAGAAGCCAAGAAGTCATCGATGGAGGAGGCGATGCGATGCGAAGTCAAGCTACCCGTCAAGAGGACCGCACGTATCCGTTGCGGAGGACGTGTCCCGACCGGAGCTCTTGCATCTCGCAACCCCGTCGAAGGAGAGAAGGTCCCTACACCCATTCGAAGGTCGGCACGCCTCCAAGGCATCAAGCGCAAAGATTACAAAGAGGTGTCGCCGGAGCCTAAGGATTATGGGGATAGCGACTACTCCGACGATCGTAGCCCGAGCTCGTGGGCGGCTGCCGGTAGAGACGATGACGATTGGGATGAGCAACCCAATGAATGGACTCCCGAAGGCCCCAACGGCGACGGCAACGGCGGTGGCGAAGGCGACAACAATGGAGGTGGCGACGACGGTGGTGACAATGGTGGAGATTATGGCGACGACGACCCCTTCGGATTGCATCCGGTGTGCTGTCGAGTTTGCCGTCAATCCATCGCGGATCTCTACACGTCGGCCGACGAATGTCTCCAAGCCATGGAAGCGATGAAGCAGCGTATGGAGGACTTGGAGCGCATAGTTGAAGATGACTACAAGTTCCTTAACCGCAACGTGCGCAAGCTTTTCGGCATGGTTGGAAACATGAGAGGCAAGTGGTGCAAAACTTGCTTGAAGTACCACTAGATCTAGTTTTCCCCTTAGGATTTTTTTTGTAAGATACGACGAGGACGTCGTATGTTTTAAGTGTGGGGGAGAGCTAGCTCGCTAGCCTTAGCTTTTGAACTTCAAGTTTAGGTTCGGTTTAATCTTCGTGTGAGAGTCTTAGTGTTTTAATGAGTCTTTAGTTTTTGAGTCTGTTTTAAAATTTTTGCAAGTGTCTTAAATTAGTGTTGAGTCAAGAAAACCAAATAAAAAGAGTCTTTATATATATCTTTGTGTTTTATGTATTGTTTATCTTTATTTACTTGTTTGTTTAATCTTCGATTCTTGATATATGAACACAAGTATGTGGTTTGAAATCGTTTACCGTGGTGCTTAGTGGAATCGCTACTACCTAAAGTACCCATACCGCACTTCGATCTTGAGCTTCACATGCTAGTTGTGCTATGTTCGATGCTACAAATTAGAGGATTTCAGTTCTGAAAATTATATTAAAACCCTTGTAATAAAGGTTAGCAAAACCTCTTTTTCCAAGTTGAGAGTAAGAAAAAATTCCTATCCAAAGCCAAGTTTATTTTTTTCGCTCCACCATAAGTGTGATTAGCACGATGAGTTAGGCTAGGACCCTTCTCTCTTAGTGAGTTTTAATTTCGAGCAATGATCATGTCCTTGTGCTTATCTTTTGTTGCTAGCCTCGTCATATATTCAGTCCATGACTTTCACAACGAAAGTCATGAATATCGCTGGATTCCATACCCAACCCTATACATCTCTTTTGTACATCGTATTCCTTGAACACAACCTATTTTCAAAGTTTCGTCTCGTCTCTAGCATGATTTATTTAAAAATTCAGATTGTATGCATGCGAGGAAAGAGAGAATTGAAAGCTTTGAAAAGTTGTCAAGAGAGAGAGAGAAATAAAGAAAAAAGTATGTGTATGGAAAAGAAAGAAAGAAAGAAAAATCATATGTGAATGAAAGAAAAAAAAGAGAAAGATGAGTTAGCAATGAAGAGATGAGAGGGATGGATCAAGTGAAAGAAGAGAAAAAAATAATAAAGTGTAAGGAAGGATGTCACGTTGATTGTGAGACGAAACTTTTACTCTATTTCCAACCATGTGCAATCCGACAACGAGGACATCATTGGTGCCTTGAAGTCACAATTTTCTTTTGCCCTTGCACATGTCCACCATTCTAAATCTTCTCATCCTTGATATCCCTACATATGGTTAATTCTCATGATCATTGGCTTTGAAAGGTAGACAACCATTAGAGGAAGTTCTTAGTTTGACAATACTTGTGTTAATTGCGCTGGCCCTACCTATAGCTCCACTTTTACATGATATATGAGAGATTAATGGGAGGTGAGAGTTTTATAAAATTTGGTTAGGATAGCCACTTCATATGAGTGACTTGAGAGAGCTTGGAGAAAGGTTTTTGTCTAATACTTGTTGCAGGAATTTTTGCTTTGAAAATCATAAAAACCCTCCGATGGAAGCAAAGAAGTAAGTATGGCTGAAATTGAAAGCTTCGAGTGAAGAGTTTGAGTTGTGGGGTGAATCTTGATGTGGTAAAAATTCTAAACGCCCATGTTTATGTTTGATTATCATTACTTTGTGTTTATGTATTAAAAATGAAGGGATTGACTAACTTGTGAAGAAAGATAAGTGGTACACGATTACACTCCTTGGACGAAGTTCTTTTACGAGTACTTGCTCGAGGACGAGCAAGAGCTAAGTGTGGGGGAGATGTTGACGGTGTATTTTGGTGCACCTAGCATGTTCATTACACTTTGGTTTGGATTTGATTATGGAACTAACCCGCCACTAGGCACACTAATCATATAACAAGTTCATCTTTGTGCATGCATTTGGAAGTGTTATGTTTATGTAGGAAAACATGGACATAAAGGACGGATTCGCAATAAGTTCAAAGGAGCATTCATGGAGTCTTGTTCGTGTTCATGAGCTTGCTGAAATTACTTCCAATGGTGGCGAGGACCGAAGTGCTACGAGGAACACCCCGGGGATTGAAGCGTAAAAGATCAAACTTCATGCAAAGAGAGCCTCCATCTTGATCGCGAGGATAACGGCGTCAAAATCATCCAAGTGGAGGGGGCAAAGTAGATAAGTGCACGAGGACCCACGGAGCAAAAAGGGCGACCGAACCGGCCGAAATCGGGCTCACGGGCCGGCCGGCCCGTGCGGGCCGGCCCAGCCCCACTTCGGCACCGGTTCGGTCCCGCTTCCTTGCCCTCGAAGGATCTTCGACCCTAAAACCCCCGACACGCCGCCAACACGAGAGAGAGGAGTTATTCGCACCGAAGGCCATCCACAAGCTAGAGAGAGAGGAGGAGGATCTCCGGCTGGAGATCAACCACCTCGAAGGAAGCACCCTCTCGTGGAGAAGGAGGAAGACACCGGCGGAAGGGAAACCATGATCAACGGTGCCATGATCAGCACCTTGATGGGGTAATCTTCTCATTCGTCCATGGGTTGTAATCGATCGTGAGATGTAATCGCACTTTGTCGGATTATCTATCTATCATCTTGTGTTGAACATACTTTAATGCTTAAGGTTTGCAACCATGCCGTAAAGGGAGTAAGGCCTCAATGCTTCCTTGGATCCATTCAATACGCCGTGGCCATCAAAGGTCTAGTCATGAATACCTTCGCGTAGTGACAGTACGAGAGGAGGGAAAGGGCGAAACCGTGGTCACAACCCCGATAGATTAGATTGGTTTTTCATGTCTTTAAGCGATTGCATTCTCTAGTATCGTAGACCCGTGGGCGAGTGTCTTCTATCTTGATCGTTTATCATTCTCTCTAGTGTAGTTTAGTGTTTTCTAGTATAATAGTAGTTAGGGTTTTAGTAGCTAGTGTGTCGTTGTTAATCGAACGCTTGTAATCCCCTTGCTCCGCGGATTGACAAGAACCTTGGGAATCCCGTGGTGAAAAAGGTGTGGGGTCCGTACGCTTGCGGATCGTAGAGGGATACGTCTTTTATCCGTCAACACGAATCATCTATACATGAAACAAAGGTTCGTACAAGGTCTAGCAAGCCGCCCGATCATCCATCCCTCTCAACAAGATCTCTCCGTGAAGCTCTCTTGCTAGTCCTAAAGAAAACCTAAGGAAAATAGGAAAACTAATGAGCTAGGGTTCCAAGAGTTGGCTGCCATCCTCTCACCTCTTGGGTTTTATGGAGGCAACCGAATGTCTAAAACGCCCTTCTCTACTAACTAGGGATACAAGCCCCTCAAGGGCGGATTTGGAATTATTGATGTCTTCACCATCGGACGGATGCCCGGCGACCGCACCCTGCGTAGCCTCGACGCAAGCCATGCGATCCCGACGCGTGTCCTCCGCTTCGAAGATTCCGGACCGCGTCGCCGCACACCGGTCGACCGGTGCTCCCCACGGCCGACCGGTCCCCACCGGCCGACCGGTCGGACCCATCGGTCGACCGGCCCGGGTGCCGCCGCACCTCCGTCTTCGGTTCTCCGGTATTGGCTTTGTGGATCAACCAAGGAACCCAGTGGTTTTCTGGTGAACCACCGGAAACCCCGCAAACTCGGTGTAGCCTCCGCCAATCTCCACTCATGACTCGGCTCCCACGTAGTCCCGGCTCGACCTTGGTTTTGAGGCTCAACCAAGAAACCGTCCACGACTTCATCTTGCTGTTCATGCCACCATGCGGCCCGCACTTGACCCCACTGGCCACCGGGTCCCTCGAACGAAGCCTACTTGTCTTCTCCACACCTGGAGGCCTCACCGGCAACGACCTTTCGCGCTTGTTCTTCACCTGCACCAACACGAGTCAAGCCGCAACCTGCACCTGCAATACTTAGCCAAGAATCAGTCCACACAACGTTGTCAATCACTCATTACACAAGGAAGCGACCATCCACCGGTCCTCGAACCACACATGGTCCTCAGCGCTCCAGAGCAAGTTTCGCAGCGGCCGGGGGCATGGATGGCTCCCCGACGGCGGCGGCGGTAGCAACGGCAAGACCTAGGGTTGGGGGAGAGAAGGGGGAAGGTAGCGGAGTACCGGAGAGAAGGCGACAGTCGTCGTCGTCGTGGTGGTCGCCTCGCGCCGCCACGTCGTCACCTCGCGTCTCCACGCCGACACCTCGCGCCGCCGCGCCTTGGACTCGCGCGTCGCCGGCCTCTCGCGCGCGTGTGGCGTCGGGGACGGGGACGGGGGCGTCGCGTCTGGGGACGGGGACGGGGGATTCCGATCCGGACCTCAGGAGGTGCGGATCGCTTCTGGGCCAAAATGAGAAGGGGGAAATCCGAAACGGGTCCATTTCCATTCCGGGCCAGGCCGAACCGAACAGCTATTCCGGTGCGGGCCAAGAATCAAAACGGGCCACTTCAATCCGCCGGATTGAGTTTCGTTCCGGCCCAAACCGGAGAAACCGAACGAGCCCTCAAGAAATTTGTGATAGAGACTCGGATTCATTCCGGATTGAGATTTCATTTACTCATCTTGATAGGTAGAACAAGAGACCGAAGAGCCGGATTGATTCCACACCTCTTGACTAGTGGATTGATTCCGAGTCTCATGGTGTGCCTATCATGAGTAAATTAATTTTCTACCCGGAATAAATCTAGATCTCTTATATTATCTATCATGATTTTCGTATTACATTTATCAATTCCGGTCGGAATCAACCCGATGGAAACGAATGAGGCCTTAAATTATTCCTGTTTAATCGAGTCCTCGCCACCGATCAACTCAATTACAAAGGAACAACCATGCCCGGAGGTGCCACACATGTCTAAGAGTGGTATAGATGTGTCTTGAGCATTGCCTAGAACTTATACACACCTCATAAAGCACAACAATTAACACCACAACCAATAACTATCCAACATAATTTATCATTTTAAATAAATAAATTCAAGTTAAATTACAAAGTTCAGTGATTTTACAATGGAAATATTTTAGCATGGCACTAAAGAAGCACCTCAAAAGAAGGTTGACACTATATGAAAGTAGTGCCTTCACTCCCTACTCGCACCTCCGTCAGCGGGAAAGACGGATCCAAAAACTGCCTTTCAGCTCGTGGTCACCTGCAAACAACTTATTAGCAGCACCGTCAATACAAAGGTACTCTGTAGGTCTTATCCAACATATGGGTATATACTTGCCCGACTCTTAAGGATGACGCATTTGATTAAGTAGCAAGGAAGGGTACACTACAAAGAATGTGCCGACTAGTGATGTAAAAAAGTTGTTTTTCATCATAAATCGTGATTAATGACGCCGGTTGTTACAAAAACCTTCCGTCGTTAATCGAGTGTGATAAACCGGATTAATGACGAGACCTTATTTCGTGACGTCATGAGTTTAATGATGCGTAAAAATTCATAACACTAAGGCGTCATAAGATACATACCACGTCGGACCAAAATCTGAGGTGGCCGGCGATTTGTGACAAAACGTTTCGTCATTAAGTGAATTCAGCCCTTGTGTTTGTTGTGCCAAGCCCCAAAATCCTTGTCGTAATCGATTGAATTTGGCCCACTTAATGTTAAGCTGAGCCCAAGATTTCGGTCGTCATAAATTGGTTTTAGGCCTTATTAAGGTTGGAATGTGTCCAATAAATCTGGTCATCATAGATTGTATTAAACCTTGTTAAGGTTGGATGGAGCCTAATATTGTTGTCGTCATAGATTGTTTAAGGCCTTATTTTGGTTGGATGGAGCCCAATAATTATGGTCGTCATGTCATCATAGATACTTTTAGGCCTAATTCTGGTTGGACCGACCCAATAATCGAGGTCTCATAAAATGTTTGAGGACCGATTTTAGTATGACCAAGACCAATAATTGCAGTCATCATTAATTTGTTTTGGGCCCATCATTGGTTGGATCAAGTCAAAAATTCGATGACGTCATAAGTTGATTTAGGCCCAACTAATGTTGGACCCAGCCACCAATCGTTGATGTCATATTTGATACAACCCATTTTATTTTTAATCATTTTTGAATTCGTAAAAAAATAATGGGTCGAGGGGGCAAGCCCACATTATTTTTTGCCCTATTATTTTGGGTTGCACTCCAGGTAGCGCTTAATTAAATATAATTCAATCTCATATTACATGCTAATCAATTCAGTAATTGACATCACAGATAATATTTCCATGCCACTGATACAAATAAATGTTTCGGATCGCACATGACACATTATTATCAATGAACACAGAACAACCACATGCAGATTGTCAGTAGTAGCTCACAAACCAATACACATGATATCTCCCTGCTCACAAATAAAGTTGGTCTTGAAATAGAACCACTAATATAACAAAGCTCAGTACTCACAAATCAGCACAACTAGCTGGGAGGACACAACTAGAAGACTAAGAAACACAGTGGTATTACCCAAAGCGCGAGCTTAGCAGTTGACGAAGGAGGGTCTCAGTAGTTTCTACTTGTTTCTTCAACCTCTCAATCTCATCAATCTACACTTTCATTGTTATATCTGAAGCTTGTGCCTTGATCTTCAAGTCTGTCAAAACTTGGTCATGTTCAACAAAGATTTCACCAAGCTCAGCATCTTCATCCAGCCCTCTCAAAAAAACTTCAGGCCTTGAGCATGTAGCGATAGTTGGATAATCTTGAGGCATATAATTATGAATGGCTTTGACTTCACATTGGAGAGACAGGAATTTGATATATGAACTGCAATGATTGTACTTAATATTTGAGTCTAAAAATGAAAGGAGAAGTCAAACTTGAACCTTGAACAAAGAAAGCAAATAAACTTAAGAAAAATCCTAAGAATAAAGTAGCAGGATATTAACCATCTACAGATTAATGCTTAGAAATTAAAAAATGAGTTCATGAAACAATATATGAAAACTAATGCCCCCTCCTAACTTGTGTTACAAATCATGAACTGGATCTAGAGTGGTCGAGGTAAGAGAAGGATCTGAAATCTAACACAATTAACAAAGTAATTACTTTCTAAGCAGTAACCGCATATAGAGCGGTCGAGATAAGAGAAGAATCTCAAATCTAACATAATACACAAAGCAATTTACTTTCAACGCATGGCTTATCGATTAACTTGTGTTACAAATCAGTGACTGGATCTAGAGTGGAAAAGTTAAGAGAAGAATGTTAGAACTAACACAATACACAAAGCAATTTAATTTCTAAGCCAAAGAAAATACTCCTAGGGGACTAGAAAGAAAAGTGTCAGATGGTGAGATCTGGACATCCCACGGGGGTGTTAATCCCTGTGGTTTATTTGTTCGGCGGGAAGGAGTCTAAGGCTAAGAACTCAAAGGTCGCACACGAGTACACGAAACACAGAGAACACAACGAGTTTATACTGGTTTGGGCCTCCGGAGAGTAATACCCTACGTCCAGTTGTCGGTGTAGATTGCTTGAGGATTGGATTCATGGTACAAGGGGTCGCCTCGTCCGCCTTATATTGGCCAGCGGATGAGGTCGGTTCCCAGACTCCTGCTCGGTTACGACTAGGAGACCTAAGTTTACGTTACACATCTTGCCATATCCTGTCGATTTGCTTTAGGCGAAGTCCACTGAGGCCTTTGTCTTGTACGCCAAGTCTTGAGGTCGTAGTGGATTAGGTAGTCTATGGAGTCTTCTAGAAGGTCTTCAGGAGGTCGTGTGGGCCGCAAACCAGGTCGGTTGGGCCCACAAACAGGTCGGCGGGTCTTCTGGTAGGCCCAACCTACTCGTCAGGGACGAACGTGAGCCTGGTCGGTGGGGACCTAGGGGTACCCATGTCTCACAAGCCCCCGAGCAAGGTGTAGGTGAAACGACCTTAGAGAGGTCATGTAGAGCTATCGACAGGTCGAATAGCATGCACGTCAGTCCAAAAGAAAGAAAAAATAACGAGTTCAGCTTAGCAGCTGACCTGTTTGAAGTCTTGCCGAACGAAGAGAGGTCGAGTGACGACCTATAGGAAGCAGGCTTCCAATAGATCGAAACGACGATGAAAAAATTCAGAGGGCATCGGAGATGCACTCATGAGTAGTATCCGAGCATCATGGCGGGCAGGATGGCTGGTATGATGGTCCAAAAAAGAAGAAGAAATAGTAAGTCGAGTAACGACGTGGTGAGAAACTGGTTTCCAACAGGATGGTACGATGAAGAAAACAAGAGGGAGTCGAAGACGCACTCGTAGAGTAGTCCTCGAGCATTGAAGCAGACAACATGGCTGGTTTGATGCTCAAAGAAGAGAAGAAAATGGAGTCACGGTTTTGATCGAACGAAGTGTAGAGACACCCAGATCTCCTAGCATAGCTGCAAGGAGTCTGGCAGGGCCGACCTCAGGGAGGCCTTGCAGGCGTGCCGACCTCAAAGAGGCCTCAAATCATTAATGAGCAGTATCCGAGGATACCCAGTAGGATCTTGAAAGGTACGTCAAATGAAGAATGTTGTCGATCATGTCGTAGCTGAAGTTGCGGTGTCCGAAATTGTTACCGTCGAGACTGTAAATCTTGACCATGTGGAGTGTAGAGGCACACAGATATCCTGCATTGCTGCGAAGAGTCTGGCAAAGCCACCCGAGGCATGCCGACCTAAGGAAGGTCTCAAGTCTATAGCGCCCAAGCACCCGGAAGCACTTGGCAGGGCCATCAGGCGCGCACCCCACGGAGAGGCCTTCATTCCCGATGTAAAATCCTGGGTGTCTAGAGCAGGCTGGCAGGGCTTACAAGAGCACACCGACCTCAGAAGGTCACGCGTCTGGGGCACCCAACTAGGTTGGCAGGGCCACAGTCATACCAGGGTATTGCAAGACCTAGGTATTAAGGCACGCCGACCTCGAGGGGGTCGCTTTGGTGTCCAGACGTCCAGCATAGCTGCTAGCCATCCAGCAGAGCCATGATGCTAAGGTATTGGCGACCTCAGCAATAGGCACACCGACCACGGGGGCCTGACGAAATCTCAAGAGTGAAGTTTTTCCGATCTCCATGGTGCTTTTGATCCCAGGCGCCCAGACGGATCTGGCAAAGCAGTGAGGCGCGCCTACCCGAAAGGTCTTCAATCGAACCTACAACCATTCTGCATAGGAAACAGAAATATAGGCTGATTGGAATAGGTCCATTTACGTGCAGAGCCATAGAGGGTGCACCAGGACGCAGAGCCTAGCGAGTGCAAATGAAAACATCAGGTCGTAGAGGAAGGTCATAGAGTCGTTGTTAAGAGGGGGCTAAGTTAGGCGCGGAGCCATCTGATGTAGGATCAGGTTTTGTCTTGTAGCGTAGACTGCAGGATCACGGGTCAATAGTGGTCGGAGATGCTCTCGCTACCCAGAAAACGACAAACTGCCCACTGATCGAGGGGGTTACTGTAGCCATGTGACCTCTGCGGTGGGGCTCAGGCATTAGTGATGTGCAAACGACAAAGACGTCGTGAGTCAGAAAGAGTGATGTCATCGCCTTTAATTATGCACAGGCCACAGGTCCCATTATCATGTGGCAACAGAGTCATTACCTCGCCAGCCGCCCGGGGCACGGCGTTGGCTATAAATAGCACCTTTGAGTAGGCCTGGGCATTCGGTTCTACCCGAACCGATCGGGTTAGTTCTTCGGTTCCTATGAAATTTCGGTTCCCAAATTTTAGGAACCGATCGGTTCTTTTCCAAAGTAGGAACCAGTGAATTTCGGTCCCAGTTCTTTCGGTTCCGGTTCCGGTTCTAACTGAAGGAACTGAATTTTTCAAAATGCAGAAAACAATTCATTCAATAGGAAATTTTAGCAGCATTTCGGCTACATTTTCATGCAATATGTTGTGGCGAAAGCCGAAGCTATCGCGCACGAACAATGAGGGAAAACTAAAGCTCAAGAATCAAAACCAAAACACAGTACAAAGGACAGCCAAAAGCTCTTTTCTCAACAGTTGATTTCTCAAAAGCTGATCCCCTTTACAAGTGCCGATCCGTCTCCTTTTATAGGGAGGCGACGGACTTTTTACATTCCGAGAATACCCTCGTGTAAAACGGATCTAAACAGAATGTGCTAGGCTATATCTGGGAAATCTCCAATTGGGTCTCCATGTAATCGGCGCTTCATGACGTCACGCCGCAAGTCGCGACGCCTTTCTTGTTGTCATCACGTGCGCCTGTCAGGAGAAAACCTTCAATCCTTTGGAGATTCCCCTTTCGCCTGGCACCTTTCGTCACCTGAAACATGGAATCACATTCAAACTTGAAATCGTTAGATGTTAGAGACGATGAAACCCGCCAAGCGAATCCCCGGCCGAGAATGCCTAGGTGAGCAAGATACACTCCTGGGGTTTCGTCGCGGGAGAAAACAATCAGCCTGATCGAAAACCCTAACGCCCTGGGTCTTTTTGAGCTCATTTGACAGCCCTGCTGGCGACGAAGGGTTCAGGCCGAAAGACGAATTCTGAAAAATGAGAAAGGATTCAAGGGCTCCTGGGGTTTCGCTGTTGAGCCTTTCGCACGAGACTCCGAGCGACTAAAACACTCTTTTATTTTAGTGTATGAAAGGCTTGATTCTGAATCCCCCCAACAGAAGCCCCTCGATGGCGAAGCATTTGCCTTGGCGCGAACCTGAGCCAGCGAAACCCGGGGATCGAGAATTGAGGCACAAGAAAACGTCTTCCCAGGCGTCGGTTACCAAGGGCCCTGCTTGAAATACCTCAAATGCCCTTGAGGCGCTGCGTTTTACCGTTAGGTTCAAAATTTTTCGACCGTTGGGTTTTACTCCCTATAAATAGATGGGGCCGACGCCGATGCGAGCCCACTGTCATTTTCATTCTCACTTCTCTCATTTGATTTTTCGCCTGCTCCTGCTGCCTTTGCGCCCTGGTCGCCCCAGCGGAAGCCTTGGTCGACTCAAGAGGTTAGTTTTCTTTCTGGCTTGAGTGCATGTTTTCATTCTTTAGTCGTCGGTGTTACTTGTTCAAATCCGGCTTTCTAACGAACTTATGCGCCTCGCGACAGGCGCCCTGATATAATCATGGAGGACGAAGGGTCATCATTGAATCATGGGAAGCAGGAGATGCTGCCGGAAGCTATGGAGGTCAACGCAACATCTTCCACCTCGTCATCTAGCTCGGAGTCTGGTAAGATCTCTGGCCTGGATTGGTCTGCCAGCTCTCACGAGAGTGGCAGTACTTCGTCCACCTCTAGTAGCGATGAAAATAACAGTTCAGGGGGTGGGAGTTATGTCGAAATAATGCTGAGCGACATAGATGCTGGAAAACGTGACGCCGACGTGGAGGAGGGCGACATTGGAGAAGATGTTGATGCAGCTGTTGAAGAAGCTGCAGAAGGGTCCGGAGAGAAAGCTGACTTAGCGAAAGCCCGGACTTGTTATATTGGTCGGTCTTTAATGACCCAGACAGATTTGGATGCGCTTCGATTGGAAGGCTGCTTTGAGCCCGGGACCTGTCGGTTACCTGGGAGGGAAACCACGCTGAAGCCCCGAAAAAATGAGAGTGTGGTCTTTCGGGATTTCTTTACTGCTGGGCTTCGGCTGCCAGTGTCCAAGCAGTTTGCGGAATCTTGGCAGCTTATAATGTTCAGATCCACCAGCTGACTCCTAATTCTATTCCGCAAGTGCTGAAATTTCTGTGGGCCTGTCGCACTTTTGCCGGTGATAATGATGTGGATACTTTCGTTTGCCATTTTGAGATTCACTGGGTGAGGAAACTTATAACTGTCGACGACGAAGAAAAAGAGGCTCAGTATGGCTGCTGCACATTTCAGACGCGTCGCCCTGGCAAGAATCAAGCTCCGGTGGAACTAGCCCCAGCGTACAAGAACAAATGGGCTAATCGGTGGACCTCCTACTGGTTTTATGCTCCCATCGCAGTGGTAGGGCGAAACTCGAAGCAAGAAGAAGTGACGACGTTCGACCTGGCAAGCCGTATGGTTGATTTGGAAGTTGAGCTGTCGCCGGAGCTGACGAAGGCCAGCCGGTCATCGGCAAGCACAGCTGCATTTTACCAGGCGACATGCGTGATCACTACGCGGGACGCCCTTGAGGAATTCGTGGCTGCCGACGTCTGGCCGTGCCAGCCCCGATGGGGATCGTGGGCATTTAAAATGCAATGGCTGCCAGGGCTGGACGAAAACGTGCGAAGCCCCATATTCAATGTCAAGCGGCCCGCAGACAAATCCGATGATGAGATTGTGGCCGAGGTGGAAAAGAAAGTTGTCCAGATGATTGGAAACTTTACCCACAAGGAGTGGGAATGTGCCCAAAGGATTCTAAAACATCAGGGCCGTGTCAACCGAGTTTTTGACGAGATGGGTGTTACATATTCCCCTCGACCGGTGCCTCCGACAGCCAGCAAGAAGATGCAGCCGTGAGGACCATGTGTGGTTCGAGGACCGGTGGATGGTCGCTTCCTGGTGTGATGAGTGATTGACAACGTTGTGTGGACTGATTCTTGGCTATGTATTGCAGGTGCAGGTTGCGGCTTGACTCGTGTTGGTGCAGGTGAAGAACAAGCGTGAAAGGTCGTCGCCGGTGAGGCCTCCAGGTGTGGTGAAGACAAGTAGGCTTCGTTCGATGGACCCGGTGGCCAGCGGGGTCAAGTGCGGGCCGCATGGTGGCATGAACAGCAAGATGAAGTCATGGACGGTTTCTTGGTTGAGCCTCAAAACCAAGGTCGAGCCGGGACTACGTGGGAGCCGAGTCATGAGTGGAGATTGGCGGAGGCTACACCGAGTTCGCGGGGTTTCCGGTGGTTCACCAGAAAACCACTGGGTTCCTTGGTTGATCCACAAAGTCAAGACCGGATAACCGAAGATGGAGGTGCAGCAGCACCAGACCGGTCTGACCGGTGGGGACCGGTCTGACCGGTGAGGAGCACCGGTCTGACCGGTGTGCGACGACGCAGTCCGGAATCTTCGAAGCGGAGGACACGCGTCGGGATCGCATGTCTTGCGTCGAGGCTACGCAGGGTGCGGTCGCCGGGCATCCGTCCGATGGTGAAGACATCAAGAATTCCAAATCCGCCCTTGAGGGGCTTGTATCCCTAGTTGTTAGAGAAGGGCATTTTAGACATTCGGTTGCAAGAGAGCTTCACGGAGAGATCTTGTAGAGAGGGATGGATGATCGGGCGGCTTGCTAGACCTTGTACGAACCTTTGTTTCATGTATAGATGATTCGGCGTGGTTCCTCAAGGTTTGGATGTGTTTTCCCCGGTTGTTCTTGGTGGTGATTTTCGGAGCCCTCTCTCGGTGATTTCTTTTGGTTGTTTTCGGGGCTTTTCTCTTGGGGATTTGATGGGGGAAATTTGTGGGAACCCTTCGTGGTTCTTTGGGCTGTGATTCCCCTCCCAAATCCGTGAGTAAAGGTGCTCGATTTTGGGGTTTCTTGAGTTCTTGGGTTGGAAGTGTTTTCGGCGGGATTTCTTCGATTCCTCCTTTTTGGACGAGTTTTGGTGGAATTAAACTCGGCTATGAACTCCTCATGAGGTGTTCATGATATCCCCAAAGTCTTGTTCAAGTCCGTGGAGCGATTCGGGAGATCGAGATTTGGATTTGGGGAAGTTGACCGCGGGTGTTGTTCATCCCGAGTCGCCTGTGCTACACAAACCGACCGGTGCTCTTGACCGGTCTGACCGGTGCGAGCCCTTGTGGGTTTTTGCTCGGGTGAACATCTTGGTGTGTTCGTTGTTGTCCCGTGGTGCTGCTGTTTCGAGTTTGGGTCCGTTTGGTGGTCGGTTGGCCTGTTTGGTGCCTTGGGGGCTTTCAGGCTGCCATCGGTCTGACCGGTGTGTCTCACCGGTCTGACCGGTGTAGAGCCACTTAGTGGAAGTTGCTCAGTTTCACCAGCAGGGACCGGTCTGACCGGTGGTGCTCACCGGTCTGACCGGTGTAGGTCTGTAGACTCGAGGTTTGGTTTTTCCGCTGCGTTTCTCGGGTCCGAAGGTGGTGTGTTGGTTCCTAGGTCCAGTGGCACTCCAGTGGCTACGTGGGCTTGACCAACCTTGGTAGTGAGTCGGAGACGTGTGTTGGAAGCCGTGTTCATCTTGTCGGAGCTTCGATCTCCTTCGAGAAGAATTTTTATCGGCTCCCATTCACTCCCCCCCTCTCTGGTTCGCCGTATCGGTCCTTCAAGTGGTATCAGAGCCGGTTCGGGTCTTTGTTGACTCTAACCAGTCTAAGATCCAAGGATGGCGTACCAGGAATGGGGTTCGGGTCCTCCACACTTCGATGGCAAGAACTACCAGATGTGGAGCAAGCAGATGGGTGCGTTCCTCCGCGGAAAGGGTCAACTTCTTTGGGATGTCACGGTGGACACAGGCTATGTCCAGCCGATGGATTTCCTTGCTCCAGGGTCGAGGGACAGATTCGACGCCAACCATAAGGCGGTCGACTACTTGTTTCGTGCTTTGTGTTAGCCTGAGTTCGATCGGGTGCACACCGAGCACTTGGCTTGTAGGATTTGGGCGGTGTTGAAGGAGGGTCATGTTGGAAACGCCCAGGTTCAGGCACGGATGTATGCGACCTACCGGAGAGAGTACGAGAACTTCACTCATCTCCCCGGTGAGTCCATCGATGCCTTGTTTCCGAGGTTCACGGTGGTGGTGAACAACATGAGGGCCAATGTGGACGTGCTCCCGTACGATGATCATGATAGAGCGGTCAAGCTCTTACACTCTTTGGATCGTACGATATGGGGCGGAAAGTTCGAGGCCATAGTCGAGTCGGAGAGGTATGATACTCTGACGGTGAACGAGCTGTTCTCGAAGCTCAAGTCGGCTGAGGTGGATAGGGGCATGACTGCCAAGCTCGAGGGACTGACTGATTCCCGTAGTCTTGCCCTAGTTGGTGGTTCCAAAGGAAAGACTAACTCTAACCCATCCACCAGGATGTTCTCGTTTTCCTCTTTGATGTCTATGCCAGATGAGGAGTTTGATGACCTTGGAGAGGATGAGCTGGCGCTGTTGACGAGGCAGTTCGAGAGGCTGCACGAGAACCGCGTGAACATGAGGAGGAACACGAGGACTTGCTTCCAGTGCGGCAAGCCGGGACACTTCTTCGCCGACTGCCCGGAGAAGGCCGAGAACAAGGACAGCTACAAGCACAAGCCGAGGATGAACGATGGCAAGTACCGTTCGAGGCGCGACCACAAGAGCAAGCACAAGAACAAGTACAAGGACGAGCGACGATCGAGGAAGAAGGAGGGCCGAGGCAAGGCCCGAGCGATGGTTGGAGCGAGCGACGTCGACTCCAGCTCCGCGTACTCCACCTCGAGCTCGAGCGAAGGTGAAGACGAGGGAGATCGTTGCAAGAACAAGAAGTCGTCCAAGAACCTGAGCGGGCTGAGCTGCTTCGCGAGAGATGGCTTCGCACCATGGCGCCGAGCTCCCGGCAAAGCAAGAAGAGCACACGGAGCGACTCGGACTCTGAGTCCGACGACGAGGTGCATGATGAACTTCCCTTCTTGCGCCAGGAGAATGAGAGGCTTGGCTCTTTGCTTGATAACCGTGATGACATGCTTAGAGAGGCCAAGAAAATGAGGAAAGAACTTAGGGCTTCACTCGAGGATGCTAGGACTAGAGTGGCTGAGCTAGAGACACAGGTGCTTGATAGCAAGCTTGAGATTGATTCGCTTAAGGCTAGCCCTGTTGTTTCTGATGAGAATGATTGTGCCGATTGCTCCATATTCCTTGTTGATCTTGCTTTGTTTAAGGAGAAGCATGCCTCCAAGTGTGAGGAACTAGATGTGCTTAGGGTTGAAGTGGCTGAGCTTAAGTCTAGACCTGCTTTGCTAGGTGCTTGCACTTCTTGCCCTGTTTTGCATGCTAAGATTGATGAGATGCATGCTTACACTAGTTCACTCGAGGCTAAATTGAAGGAACCCATGCCTACATCTTTCTCTACCTGTGAAATGCATGCATTGAAAAATTTGGAGCTTGCACATTATGTTGATCGTTTGCAGGATGAGAATTATGACTTGAGGAAGTTGATGGGTTGGTTGTCCGGTCATGAGCCTCAGTTGAGGATGATGATCGAGGCCTTTAAGAGGCAAGATGGTGAGGGGCTTGGGGCAAACAAGGTTGGTGAAGGAAGTGGAGAGAATATCCGGAGCCACCAAAAACCCACCACAAAAATGATTTCCCACCAAAACCTAACCATCTAAGGAACCGACTAGACACAACCCCAGCTCCACCCGTGTTTCCTACACCCACAAATGACCTACAAAAGCCTATCAAGTTTGTGAGCACTTCGGGGAAAGTGTTCTTTGGGAAGGAGAGTGAGAAGGCAAGTGGTGAGAAACCGGTGGAGGATTTGAGTGGAGAGAAACCGAGTGAGCAGCCACATCCCAAGCCTAAGCCTAAGCTTGTGAGGTTCCATTGTGGATATTGTGGGAGAGATGGCCATAAGGAGGAGTTTTGCTTCAAGAAGAAGCGAGAGGAGAGAATGGCAAAGGAGTGGGCTAACAAGGACAAGTACCACCCTTCTGATGGTGTACTTGAGCCTCGTATGCAGATGCCCAGGGGCAAGGCGAGTGTGAGGACAGTTCGTGCTTGGGGAGAGAAGAAGGCCGCAGTGGTGCGTCTTCGTTGTGTCACCGAGTCTGGCAGTCGGGTAGGTGTGGTGCACCGGCCGACCGGTGCGGGCACGGGAGACAGTACCGTTTGGGTTTCGAGCTCGTACAGGTCCGAGGGTTGTTTCTGGTGGTCGTGGTTCTGGTGGTTGGGCTGGAAAGGGTGCAGGTGGTCAGTTTGCTAGGCGTTCTCCTCCTCATGCTCAATACGGGGATTGGAGGAGTCGTGGCTTTGAGTTGGAGAGGAAGGACGTTCCACGGGCTTTCTTGCGTGGATTTGGTCCTCCTCCAGGCAGAGAGGGGTGGTTCCCTCAGGGTGGTTACCGTGGTGGTGTTCGTGGAGGTAGCTTTGGTAGGAGAGATGCTTTGGTTGGTGCTAACCCCACTTTCGAGCAAATGGCTCGGCACTGGTTTTCCTCCTTTGGTACTGAGGACCATGTGTGGTTCGAGGACCGGTGGATGGTCGCTTCCTTGTGTGATGAGTGATTGACAACGTTGTGTGGACTGATTCTTGGCTAAGTATTGCAGGTGCAGGTTGCGGCTTGACTGGTGTTGGTGCGGGTGAAGAACAAGCGCGAAAGGTCGTTGCGGTGAGGCCTCCGGGTGTGGAGAAGACAAGTAGGCTTCGTTCGAGGGACCGGTGGCCGGCGGGGTCAAGTGCGGGCCGCATGGTGGCATGAACAAGCAAGATGAAGTCGTGGACGGTTTCTTGGTTGAGCCTCAAAACCAAGGTCGAGCCGGGACTACGTGGGAGCCAAGTCATGAGTGGAGATTGGCGGAGGCTACACCGAGTTCGCGGGGTTTCCGGTGGTTCACCGGAAAACCACCGGGTTCCTTGGTTGATCCACAAAGCCAAGACCGGAGAACCGAAGACGGAGGTGCGGCGCAGCACCGGACCGGTCCGACGGTGGGTCCGACCGGCCCGACCGGTGGGGACCGGCTCCGGCGGTGAGGAGGACCGGTCGACCGGTGTGCGACGACGCAGTCCGGAATCTTCGAAGCGGAGGACACGCGTTGGGATCGCATGGCTTGCGTCGAGGCTACGCAGGGTGCGGTCGCCGGGCATCCGTCCGATGGTGAAGACATCAAGAATTCCAAATCCGCCCTTGAGGGGCTTGTATCCCTAGTTGTTAGAGAAGGACATTTTAGACATTCGGTTGCCTCCATATAACCCAAGAGGTGAGAGGATGGCAGCCAACTCTTGGAACCCTAGCTCATTAGTTTTCCTATTTTCCACCTATTTTCCTTAGGTTTTTCTTAGGACTACCAAGAGAGCTTCACGGAGAGATCTTGTAGAGAGGGATGGATGATCGGGCGGCTTGCTAGACCTTGTACGAACCTTTGTTTCATGTATAGATTATTTGGCGTGGTTCCTCAAGGTTTGGATGTGTTTTCCCCGGTTGTTCTTGGTGGTGATTTTCGGAGCCCTCTCTCGGTGATTTCTTTGGGTAGTTTTCGGGGCTTTTCTCTTGGGGATTTGATGGGGGAAATTTGTGGGAACCCTTCGTGGTTCTTTGGGCTGTGATTCCCCTCCCAAATCCGTGAGTAAAAGTGCTCGATTTTGGGGTTTCTTGAGTTCTTGGGTTGGAGGTGCTTTCGGCGGGATTTCTTCGATTCCTCCTTTTTGGACGAGTTTTGGCGGGACTAAACTTGGCTATGGACTCCTCATGAGGTGTTCATAATATCCCCAAAGTCTTGTTCAAGTCCGTGGAGCGATTCGGGAGATCGAGATTTGGATTTGGGGGAGTTGACCCGCGGGTGCTGTTCATCCCGAGCTGCCCAGGCTACATCGGTCTGACCGGTGCTCTTGACCGGTCTGACCGGTGCGAGCCCTTGTGGGATTTTGCTCGGGTGAACGTCTTGGTGTGTTCGTTGTTGTCCCGTGTTGCTGCTGTTTTGAGTTTGGGTCAGTTTGGTGGTCGGTTGGCCTGTTTGGTGCCTTGGGGGCTTCCAGGCTGCCATCGGTCTGACCGGTGTGTCTCACCGGTCTGACCGGTGTAGAGCCACTTAGTGGAAGTTGCTCAGTTTCACCAGCAGAGACCGATCTGACCGGTGGTGCTCACCGGTCTGACCGGTGTGGGTCTATAGACTCGAGGTTTGGTTTTTCCGCTGCGTTTCTCGGGTCGGAAGGTGGTGTGTTGGTTCCTAGGTCCAGTGGCACTCCAGTGGCTACGTGGGCTTGACCAACCTTGGTAGTGAGCCGGAGACGTGTGTTGGAAGCTGTGTTCATCTTGTTGGAGTTTCGATCTCCTTCGAGAAGAATTTTTATCGGCTCCCATTCACTCCCCCCCTCTCTGGTTCGCCGTATCGGTCCTTCAAGTGGTATCGAGCCGGTTCGGGTCTTTGTTGACTCTAACCGTCTAAGATCCAAGGATGGCGTACCGAGAACGGGGTTCGGGTCCTCCACACTTCGATGGCAAGAACTACCGGATGTGGAGCAAGCGGATGGGTGCGTTTCTCCGCGGAAAGGGTCGGATCCTTTGGGATGTCACGGTGGACACAGGGCTATGTCCACGGCGGTTGATTTCCTCACTCCGGGATCGAGGGACGGCTTCGACGCCAACAATAAGGCGGTCGACTACTTGTTTCGTGCTTTGTGTCGACCGAGTTCGATCGGGTGCACACCGAGCACTTGGCTTGTAGGATTTGGGCGGTGTTGAAGGAGGCTCATGTTGGGAGCGCCCGGGGTTCGGGCACGGATGTATGCGACCTACCGGAGAGAGTACGAGAACTTCACTCATCTCCCCGGTGAGTCCATCGATGCCTTGTTTCAGAGGTTCACGGTGGTTGTGAACAACATGAGGGCCAATGTGGACGTGCTCCCGTACGATGATCATGATAGAGTGGCCAAGCTCTTACACTCTTTGGATCGTACGATTTGGGGCGGAAAGTTCGAGGCCATTGTGGAGTCGGAGAAGTATGACACTCTGACGGTGAACGAGCTGTTCTCGAAGCTCAAGTCGGCTGAGGTGGATAGGGGCATGACAGCCAAGATCGAGGGCCCGACTGACTCTCATAGTCTTGTGCTCGTTGGTGGTTCGAAAGGAAAGGCTAACACTAACCCATCCACCAGGATGTTCTCTTTGTCCTCTTTGATGTCTATGCCAGATAAGGAGTTCGACGTGCTTGGAGAGGACGAACTGGCGCTCCTGACGAGGCGGTTCGAGAGGCTGCACGAGAACCGGGTGAACAAGAGGAGGAACACGAGGACATGCTTCAAGTGTGGCAAGGCTGGACACTATTTCGCCGAGTGTCCGAAGGTGAACAACCACGACAAGCACATGTTCATGGACAAGAGGAAGAAGTCCAAGAACAAGGATCATGAACATGGGAAGAAGGCTTGGTCTCGAGAGAAGATGAAGAGATCGAGCGACATCGAGTCCGATTCCGAGGACACGTCTTCAAGCTCGAGTGATGAAGACGAAGAGGATGACAAGAAGAAGAAGAAGAAGAACCTCGGCAAGTACCTCAACGGCCTTTGTGTGACGGGCCTAAGCCTCAAGGATGACTTCTGCGGCATGGCTCGCAGTTCGAGCAGCAAGAGAAGCCAGAAGGACGCCTCGGACTTGGATTTCGAGGATGAGGTATGTGATGAGCTCTCTTCTTTGCGTAAGGAGAATGAGGAGTTGGTTGACTTGCTTGATAATCGTGATCACATGCTTAGAGAGGCTAAGAAGCTTAGGAAGGAGCTTAGATCTTTGCTCGAGGATTCTAGGACTAGAGTGGCTGAGCTAGAAACACAGGTTCTTGATAGCAAGCTTGAAATTGATTCGCTTAAGGCTAGCCCTGTTGTTTCTGATGAAAATGATTGTGCTGATTGCTCTGCTTTCCTAGCTGACTTGACTGATCTTAGGGAGAAGTATGCCTCCAAGTGTGAGGAACTAGATGTGCTTAGGGTTGAGTTGGCTGAGCTACAATCTAGACCCACTTTGCTTGGTGCTTGCACTTCTTGCCCTAGTTTGCATGAGAAAATTGCTGAGCTCCGTTCTCGCATTGTTTCACTTGAGGCTGATTTGAAAGTGCCTATTCCTACTTCTTGCTCTACATGTGAGTTGCATGCTATGAAGAATTTGGATCTTGCAAAATGTGTTGGTCGCTTGCAAGATGAGAATGATAAGTTGCATGAAGCGCTGAGTTGGTTGTCGAGTCAAGAACCTCAGCTTGGTATGATGATTGCTAGGTATAAGCGCTTTGACGGTTGGGCTTTGGGATTGGATAAGGTTGGTGAGGGCAGTGGTGAGAGAGAAAGGAAATTTGGGAATGTTTCAGTTCCACCACAACCCACACCCAAAGACAAGTTTGCATCCAAGCCAAACCAACCAAGAGAAAAACCGAGTGAGAAGGCGAGTGAAACGCCTAGTGAGAAACCAAGTGAGAAGCCTTGTGAAGAGTCTCATCCCAAGCCTAAGTCTAGATCGATCCGTTTCCATTGTGAGTTTTGTGGAAAGGATGGTCACAAGAGAGCGTTTTGCTTCAAGAGGAAGCGTGAGGAGAGAATAGCGAAGGAGTGGGCTAACAAGGACAAGTACCACCCTTTCGATGGTGTACTTGAGCCTCGTGTGCAGTTGCCCAGGGCCAAGGCGAGTGTGAAGTCAGTTCGGGCTTGGGGAGAGAGGAAGGCTGTTGGAGGTGCTGCTGCCCAGGTTACACCGGTCAGACCGGTGAGGGGCACCGGTCAGACCGGTGCAGGCCTGGACAGGCAGCAGTTTGGGTTTCGTGCTCGTACAGGTGCGAGGTTTGGTTTTGGAGTTCGTGGTTCTGGTGGTTGGGCTGGAGAGTTTGCAGGAGATCAGTTTGCTAGGCATTCTCCCCCTCGAGCTCACTATGGGGATGGGAGGAGTCTTAGCTTTGAGAAAGAGAGGAGGGACGGTCCACGGGCTTTCTTTCGTGGTTTTGGTTCTCCTCCAGGCAGAGAGGGTTGGTTCCCTCATGATGGTTACCGTAGTGGTGTTCGTGGAGGTAGCTTTGGTAGGAAAGATGGTTTGGTTTGTGCTAACCCCACTTTCAAGCAAATGGCTAGGCACTGGTTTCACACTTTTGGAACTAACCCCAGTGTTGAGTCGTTTGCTCACTCTCGCTCTTGGTTTTGAGTTGCAGGTGATGGCCCGGGGAACATTTGGTTGATATCGGGGGGTGGTTCTTCAGCTTCATATCCCGGTGATGACATGTAGGTGCATCACTTTCGAGGATGGGGGACAAGGATGAGTGAATTGTGAAGAAATGATAAAGGTAAGTGTATTTGAGACCTTCGAGTGTGTGGCCTTGGTCAAGCCACTTGGTTTGTTTTGCTCCTTCTCTATCTCATGTGTGTAGGGTGAGCTTTGTTTGCTCTTTGGCCCTAGTGCATGTGTTTAGGGGGAGCTTGTGAGTTTGGTGCTCTTTTGCTCTTTTGCCGGTGGTGTCGAGCCCTTTTTGCCTCCCCTCGAGGAGCCGGTGGTTTGTGAGCTTTGTGTGTGTGAGCTCCTTTGTAGCATATGTATAGCTTTCCTTTGTGCATTTCTTGCATTTGGCATGGCATATGTAGCATGATGTATAGGCATCCTTATATCTTAGATTGCATGCATTTTGTATCATATGCATTGGTTAGGAAAAGCTTCTCTCATATACATTGTTCACCTTGGAATGAGATATATGTCTTTGTGAGCTTGTTTGGTATGCTACGGTTAGTTTGGCTTAGCTCTTGATGATCTTGATGAATAATCCATGGTTGATAGCTATGCTTTTGAAAAATGTCACATGTATGCTCTCTCATGTGTAAATGCCTTTACATGCTCTTGACATGTTTTTGTGGCCTTGCTATACTTAATTCGTCGATTGGATAGCTAGTTTATTGATCATATGGGGCCAAAGGCTCATTTGCCATCATGAATGTTTAGCCCTATTGTCTTATCTTGTGGAGGGGCATAAGTTCCTTTTTGTCGCAAAGACATTTCATGTACCATTTACAAATCTGAAAATGAAATGAAAAATGCTTGGAAATGTGCTCCCATGTCATATGTGCTGAATTTAATTTGCTTTGGGTGCTAAACCGTTGCATGATGCCTACCAATGAAAAGTCTCATACATAGAAGTAGGCACATGGCTCGGTGGCTTTGACATGACATGAGGTGCTTGTGGGTGTTTGTGATGGTCTTATGGTTAGAATGGCTGTCTTAGCATGAAGTTTGTGTGGCTTTGCCATTTTGATATGCTTTGATCATGTTTAGGACTTTGCTCATGAGAGGCAAGTTTTTCGCAAAATTGCCAAAATCCATTTTAGCTTCGTCCAATGGTTGTGAAACTTGGTGATCATGTAGTTGAGTTCGATACGAAGCCGTAGAGTATCTAACTTGCTCATTTGGACATGTGTAGCATTCTTTGTTGAATTTTGTCTATTTGAGAAGCTCTAGGTTGAAAGTTTTGCATTTTTGGCTTGATTCATGCATTGCCAACAAGGGGGAGAAGTTTGAGCTTGAAATGGCTTACCGGACGCATTTAGAAGGTTTTCAGGTGGTTTCGAGCCATTTCTCGGGTTTCGTTGTACACCGGTCTGACGGTGAAGAGCACCGGTCTGACCGGTGTGAGTGCTGGTCCTGTACACATGTTAGGCACCGGTCTGACCGGTGGTGATGACCGGTCTGACCGGTGTGAGCTGAAAGTGCTGCAGCTGTCCTGTTTTCAAGTGGTTTGCATGCATTCGTCCAGGGGGAGGTGCATTGGTTCAGGTGGAGCTTGCATGTGTGCAGGGGGGAGCTCTTTGTGGTTGTTCGAGTTGTGTTTTGGTGGTTTGTGCTCTTTGCTTGATCTTTGCTTTGTCTCGGATGTGTCGAGCCGTTGCCCTTGCCTAAGGGGTCCGAGACTTGTCTTCTTCAAGTGATCTTGCTCTTTGCCTTTGTTTGGCTTTCGATCGCTTGTTGGAGTTTCTTTTTGTTCGTTTCTTTTCTCTCTTGTTACTTTCATGTGGGTGTTGTCAATGCACTCATCAAGGGGGAGATTGAGGACCATGTGTGGTTCGAGGACCGGTGGATGGTCGCTTCCTTGTGTGATGAGTGATTGACAACGTTGTGTGGACTGATTCTTGGCTAAGTATTGCGGGTGCAAGGTTGCGGCTTGACCGGCGTTGGTGCGGGTGCGGAACAAGCGCGAAAGGTCGTTGCCGGTGAGGCCTCCGGGTGTGGAGAAGACAAGTAGGCTTCGTTCGAGGGACCCGGTGGCCGGCGGGGGTCAAGTGCGGGCCGCATGGTGGCATGAACAAGCAAGATGAAGTCGTGGACGGTTTCTTGGTTGAGCCTCAAAACCAAGGTCGAGCCGGGACTACGTGGGAGCCAAGTCATGAGTGGAGATTGGCGGAGGCTACACCGAGTTCGCGGGGTTTCCGGTGGTTCACCAGAAAACCACTGGGTTCCTTGGTTGATCCACAAAGCCAAGACCGGAGAACCGAAGACGGAGGTGCAGCAGCACCAGACCGGTCTGACCGGTGGGTCTGACCGGTCTGACCGGTGAGGAGCACCGGTCTGACCGGTGTGCGACGACGCAGTCCGGAATCTTCGAAGCGGAGGACACGCGTCGGGATCGCATGGCTTGCGTCGAGGCTACGCAAGGTGCGGTCGCCGGGCATCCATCCGATGGTGAAGACATCAAGAATTCCAAATCCGCCCTTGAGGGGCTTGTATCCCTAGTTGTTAGAGAAGGGCATTTTAGACATTCGGTTGCCTCCATATAACCCAAGAGGTGAGAGGATGGCAGCCAACTCTTGGAACCCTAGCTCATTAGTTTTCCTATTTTCCACCTATTTTCCTTAGGTTTTTCTTAGGACTAGCAAGAGAGCTTCACGGAGAGATCTTGTAGAGAGGGATGGATGATCGGGCGTCTTGCTAGACCTTGTACGAACCTTTGTTTCATGTATAGATGATTTGGCATGGTTCCTCAAGGTTTGGATGTGTTTTCCCCGGTTGTTCTTGGTGGTGATTTTCGGAGCCCTCTCTCGGTGATTTCTTTGGGTTGTTTTCGGGGCTTTTCTCTTGGGGATTTGATGGGGGAAATTTGTGGGAACCCTTTGTGGTTCTTTGGGCTGTGATTTCCCTCCCAAATCCGTGAGTAAAAGTGCTCGATTTTGGGGTTTCTTGAGTTCTTGGGTTGGAGGTGCTTTCGGCGGGATTTCTTCGATTCCTCCTTTTTGGACGAGTTTTGGTGGGACTAAACTTGGCTATGGACTCCTCATGAGGTGTTCATAATATCCCCAAAGTCTTGTTCAAGTCCGTGGAGCGATTCGGGAGATCGAGATTTGGATTTGGGGGAGTTGACCCGCGGGTGCTGTTCATCCCGAGCTGCCTAGGCTACACCGGTCTGACCGGTGCTCTTGACCGGTCTGACCGGTGCGAGTCCTTGTGGGATTTTGCTCGGGTGAACGTCTTGGTGTGTTCGTTGTTGTCCCGTGTTGCTGCTGTTTTGAGTTTGGGTCAGTTTGGTGGTCGGTTGGCCTGTTTGGTGCCTTGGGGGCTTCCAGGCTGCCATCGGTCTGACCGGTGTGTCTCACCGGTCTGACCGGTGTAGAGCCACTTAGTGGAAGTTGCTCAGTTTCACCAGCAGGGACCGGTCTGACCGGTGGTGCTCACCGGTCTGACCGGTGTGGGTCTGTAGACTCGAGGTTTGGTTTTTCCGCTGCGTTTCTCGGGTCGGAAGGTGGTGTGTTGGTTCCTAGGTCCAGTGGCACTCCAGTGGCCACGTGGGCTTGATCAACCTTGGTAGTGAGCCGGAGACGTGTGTTGGAAGCCGTGTTCATCTTGTTGGAGTTTCGATCTCCTTTGAGAAGAATTTTTATCGGCTCCCATTCACTCTCCCCCTCTCTGGTTCGCCGTATCGGTCCTTCAGGTACTAACCCCAGTGCTGAGTCGTTTGTTCGCTCACGTGCTTATTTTTGAATTTCAGGTGGGAGACTTGAAGAACATTTGGTTGATTGACTCCGGTTGCTCGAGGCATATGACCGGAGACAGGGGGTGGTTCTCAAGTCTCGTCCCGGTGGTGACGAAGAGGTACATCACCTTTGGGGACAATGGGCGTGGGCGTGTGCTTTCGAAGGTGAGATCAAAGTGAGTGACAAGATCACTCTGAGGCGTGTTGCTCTTGTTCAATCGCTGGGGTACAATTTGCTTTCTGTGTCCCAGTTGTTGGATGAGGGCTTTGAGGTGTTGTTTCGGCCAGGTGGTTCTCGGATTGTGGACTCTCGAGGGGACCATGTCTGTATGGTCGTTCCCGAGGGTCAGGTGTTTCGTGCTGATTTTTCTCAGTCTTCGGGTGTGGAGCATTGTGTAACACCCCGCCCACCAAAGCCGCACCGCCCAGCCCTTCTGTAGGGGCGAGCACGCGTACACATAGCACCCTGCTTACACTTTCGTCCTCGCTTCGTGTAAAAGGGTTAACTCGAGGGTGGTATGGCTGGTGGACAAAGGCTTATAAGTTGGTTCCACCCTTGCTCAACTAGCAATGTGGCACTAAACACACGCACCTACGCTCATGGGCCACTCATGGGCCATCCAAATTGGGCCGGGTGTGAAATTCACCCCCCCTCAAAGAACCCGACGTCCTCGTCGGTCCAACTCACCCGTCCAGTGCCGACCCATACGCCATGTCATGTGCCCCATCCCAGGCTCACATGCACATGCATATGTCCGCACACTGACCCGACCAAATGTCCAGGAACCTCCCCTCTTAGCGCACGACCGTACGTCCAGCGCCGACCCATATGCCACGTCGTGTGTCCCATCTCAGGCCCACACGCGCCATGCGCCCTATGTCCGCACACTGACCCGTACGCGCAACCGCGAGGGTCGGCTCTGATACCATTTGTAACACCCCGCCCACCAAAGCCGCACCGCCCAGCCCTTCCGTAGGGGCGAGCACGCGTACACATAGCACCCTGCTTACACTTTCGTCCTCGCTTCGTGTAAAAGGGTTAACTCGAGGGTGGTATGGCTGGTGGACAAAGGCTTATAAGTTGGTTCCACCCTTGCTCAACTAGCAATGTGGCACTAAACACACGCACCTACGCTCATGGGCCACTCATGGGCCATCCAAATTGGGCCGGGTGTGACACATTGTTTCTTGGCTGGTTCTTCGAGTGAGTTGTGGAAGTGGCATAGGAAGTTGGGTCATTTGAGCTTTGACCTTTTGTCTCGCTTGAGTAAACTCAATTTGGTCCGAGGATTGCCACGGTTGAGGCTTGAGAAAGAGTTGGTTTGTGCTCCGTGTAGGCATGCCAAGATGGTGGCCTCTTCTCACCCGCCTCTCACCGATGTGATGACTGAGTGTCCATGCGAGCTGCTCCATATGGACCTTGTTGGCCCAGCTCGTGTGCGATCTGCGGGTGGGAAGTGGTATGTCCTTGTTGTGGTGGACGACTATTCTCGGTATGCGTGGGTGTTCTTTCTGGAGGATAAGGGGGAGAAGTTTGGTTTTGTTCGAGATCTAGTCTTGAGGTTGAGGAATGAGAGGCACGGAGATGCCATACGAGCTATCCGCAGTGATAATGGCTCGGAATTCAGGAACTCTCGTTTTGAAACCTTCTGCCATGACTTGGGTCTTGAGCACCGGTTTTCGAGTCCGTATACGCCTCCCCAGAATGGTGTTGTGGAAAGGAAGAATAGGACCTTGTGCGAGATGGCTCGGGTGATGCTTGATGAGCATAGGACTCCGAGGAGGTATTGGGCTGAGGCGGTGAATACCGCGTGCTATGTGTCGAGCGGCAGAGATATACCTCGAGTGCACAAGAAGAAGACATGCTATGAGTTGATGCATGGCCGCACACCCAAGGTGAGTCACTTCCACGTCTTTGGTTGCAAGTGTTTCATTCGAAGAAAGGCGGGGAAGTTGGATAAGTTTGAGGCTAGGTCTGTCGATGGCATTTTCTTTGGTTATGCATCTCATTCTAGAGCATATCGTGTGCTCAATCTTGAAACTAACCAAATCGTGGAGACTTACGAGGTAACCTTCGACGAGACAGAGCCACGTAGTCAGCTTGTCTTTGAGTGTGCAGGTGATGATGAGCTTGGCGAGGAGATCTTTCAGGAGGAGGAGCATGAACATGGTGATGATGAGGATGGCGGTGCGGTGCCCCCGGCTGAACATGTACCCACTACTTCGACTATGATGATGGATGGACCCTCTGCTACACCTACAACGACAAATCAAGAACGAGGAGAAGCTGATGTTGAGGGGGAGGTAGCTTCGAGGCGAGAACCTCCCCGGCGAGTTCAGGAGGATCACCCAACTTCGAGGATCATCGGCGACATGGATGAACGCACTACACGGTCGAGGGTTCGGAACAACTCTCACTTTGCTTCTTTTGAGCCCAAAGACATTGGACATGCACTATCTGATCACAATTGGGTTAATTCGATGCATGAGGAGTTGGAGAACTTTGAAAGGAATCAGGTGTGGGAGTTGGTTGACCCTCCCCCAGGGTGTAAGCCGATTGGTACAAAGTGGGTGTGGAAAAACAAAGAGGGAGAGAAGGGTGTGAGGACCATGTGTGGTTCAAAGACCGGTGGATGGTCGCTTCCTTGTGTGATGAGTGATTGACAACGTTGTGTGGACTGATTCTTGGCTAAGTATTGCAGGTGCAGGTTGCGGCTTGACTCGTGTTGGTGCAGGTGAAGAACAAGCGCGAAAGGTCGTCGCCGGTGAGGCCTCCAGGTGTGGAGAAGACAAGTAGGCTTCGTTCGAGGGACCGGTGGCCGGCGGGGGTCAAGTGCGGGCCGCATGGTGGCATGAACAACAAGATGAAGTCGTGGACGGTTTCTTGGTTGAGCCTCAAAACCAAGGTCGAGCCGGGACTACGTGGGAGCCAAGTCATGAGTGGAGATTGGCGGAGGCTACACCGAGTTCGCGGGGTTTCCGTGGTTCACCGAGAAAACCACCGGGTTCCTTGGTTGATCCACAAAGCCAAGACCGGAGAACCAAAGACGGAGGCTGCGAAGCACCGGAGCCGGTCGACCGGTGGGTCCGACCGGTCCGGCCGGTGGGGGCCGGTCGGACCGGTGAGGAGCACCGGTCGGCCCGTGTGCGGCGACGCGGTCCGGAATCTTCGAAGCGGAGGACACGCGTCGGGATCGCATGGCTTGCGTCGAGGCTACGCGAGGTGCGGTCGCCGGGCATCCGTCCGATGGTGAAGACATCAAGAATTCCAAATCCGCCCTTGAGGGGCTTGTATCCCTATTTGTTAGAGAAGGGCATTTTAGACATTCGGTTGCCTCCATATAACCCAAGAGGTGAGAGGATGGCAGCCAACTCTTGGAACCCTAGCTCATTAGTTTTCCTATTTTCCACCTATTTTCCTTAGGTTTTCCTTAGGACTAGCAAGAGAGCTTCACGGAGAGATCTTGTAGAGAGGGATGGATGATCGGGCGGCTTGCTAGACCTTGTACGAACCTTTGTTTCATGTATAGATGATTCGGCGTGGTTCCTCAAGGTTTGGATGTGTTTTCCCCGGTTGTTCTTGGTGCTGATTTTCGGAGCCCTCTCTTCGTGATTTCTTTGGGGTGTTTTCGGGGCTTTTCTCTTGGGGATTTGATGGGGGAAATTTGTGGGAACCCTTCGTGGTTCTTTAGGCTGTGATTCCCCTCCCAAATCCGTGAGTAAAAGTGCTCGATTTTGGGGTTTTCTTGAGTTCTTGGGTTGGAAGTGCTTTCGGCGGGATTTCTTCGATTCCTCCTTTTTGGACAAGATTTGGTGGGATTAAACTTGGCTATGGACTCCTCATGAGGTGTTCCTGATATCCCCAAAGTCTTGTTCAAGTCCGTGGAGCGATTCGGGAGATCGAGATTTGGATTTGGGGGAGTTGACCGCGGGTCTTTGTTCATCCCGAGCCGCCCGAGCTACACCGGTCGGCCGGTGCTCTTGACCGGTCGACCGGTGCAACCCTCTGTGGGATTTTGCTCGGGTGAACGTCTTGGTGTGTTCGTTGTTGTCCCGTGGTGCCGCTCGTTTCGAGTTTGGGTCCGTTTGGTGGTCGGTTGGCCTGTTTGGTGCCTTGGGGGCTTTCGGTGCCATCGGTCCGACCGGTGTGTCTCACCGGTCGACCGGTGTAGAGCCACTTAGTTAAAGTTGCTCGGTTCACCAACGGGGACCGGTCGACCGGTGGTGCTCACCGGTCGACCGGTGTGGGTCCTGTAGACTCGGGGTTTGTTGTTCCGCCGCGTTCTCGAGTCGGAAGGCCGTGTGTGTTGGTTCCTAGGTCCGGTGGCACTCCGGTGGCTACGTGGGCTTGGCCAACTTGGGTAGTGAGTCGGAGACGTGTGTTGGAAGCTGTGTTCGTCTTGTTGGAGTTTTCATCTCCTTCGAGAAGAATTTTTATCGGCTCCCATTCACTCCCCCCCCCCCCTCTCTCGGTTCGCCGTATCGGTCCTTCAAGTGGTATCAGAGCCGGTTCGGGTCTTTATTGACTCTAACCAGTCTAAGATCCAAGGATGGCGTACCGGGAACGGGGTTCGGGTCCTCCACACTTCGATGGCAAGAACTACCGGATGTGGAGCAAGCGGATGGGTGCGTTCCTCCGCGGAAAGGGTCGTTTGCTTTGGGATGTCACGGTGGACACGAGGCTATGTCCGGCCGATGGATTTCCTTGCTCCGGGGTCGAGGGGACGGATTCGACGCCAACAATAAGGCGGTCGACTACTTGTTTCGTGCTTTGTGTCGGCCGAGTTCGATCGGGTGCACACCGAGCACTTGGCTTGTAGGATTTGGGCGGTGTTGAAGGAGGCTCATGTTGGGAACGCCCGGGTTCGAGCACGGTTGTATGCGACCTACGGAGAGAGTACGAGAACTTCACTCATCTCCCGGTGAGTCCATCGATGCCTTGTTTCAGAGGTTCACGGTGGTGGTGAACAACATGAGGGCCAATGTGGACGTGCTCCCATACGATGATCATGATAGAGCGGTCAAGATCTTACACTCCTTGGATCGTACGATATGGGGCGGAAAGTTCGAGGCCATAGTCGAGTCGGAGAGGTATGATACTGCGACGGTGAACGAGCCGTTCTCGAAGCTCAAGTCGGGCCGAGGTGGATAGGGGCATGATCGCCAAGCTCGAGGGACCGACCGATTCCCATAGTCTTGCCCTCGTTGGTGGTTCCAAAGGAAAGTCTAACTCTAACCCATCCACCGGGATGTTCTCGTTTTCCTCTTTGATGTCTATGCCGGATGAGGAGTTTGATGACCTTGGAGAGGACGAGCCGGCGGCGTTGACGAGGCGGTTCGAGAGGCCGCACGAGAACCGCGTGAACATGAGGAGGAACACGAGGACTTGCTTCCGGTGCGGCAAGCCGGGACACTTCGTCGCCGACCGCCCGAAGAAGGCCGAGAACAAGGACGGCTACAAGCACAAGCCGAGGATGAACGATGGCAAGTACCGTTCGAGGCGCGACCACAAGAGCAAGCACAAGAACAAGTACAAGGACGAGCGACGATCGAGGAAGAAGGAGGGCCGAGGCAAGGCCCGAGCGATGGTTGGAGCGAGCGACGTCGACTCCAGTTCCGCGTACTCCACCTCGAGCTCGAGCAGCAGCGAAGACGAGGGAGATCGCCGTAAGAACAAGAAGTCGTCCAAGAACCTGAGCGGGCTGTGCTGCTTCGTGAGAGATGGCTTCTGCACCATGGCGTTGAGCACCGTCAGCAAGAAGAGCACACAGAGCGACTCGGACTCTGAGTCCGACGACGAGGTGCGTGATGAACTTCTCTTCTTGCGCCAGGAGAATGAGAGGCTTGGCTCGTTGCTTGATAACCGTGATGACATGCTTAGAGAGGCCAAGAAAATGAGGAAAGAGCTTAGGGCTTCACTCGAGGATGCTAGGACTAGAGTGGCTGAGCTAGAGACACAGGTGCTTGATAGCAAGCTTGAGATTGATTCGCTTAAGGCTAGCCCCGTTGTTTCGATGAGAATGATTGTCTTGATTGCTCCATATTCCTTGCCGATCTTGCTTTGTTTAAGGAGAAGCATGCCTCCAAGTGTGAGGAACTAGATGTGCTTAGGGTTGAAGTGGGCGAGCTTAAGTCTAGACTGCTTTGCTAGGTGCTTGCACTTCTTGCCCTGTTTTGCATGCTAAGATTGATGAGATGCATGCTTACACTAGTTTGCTCGAGGCTAAATTGAAGGAACCCATGCCTACGTCTTGCTCTACCTGTGAAATGCATGCATTGAAAAATTTGGAGCTTGCACATTATGTTGATCGTTTGCAGGATGAGAATGATGATTTGAGGAATTTGATGGGTTGGTTATCCGGTCATGAGCCTCAGTTGAGGATGATGATCGAGGCCTTTAAGAGGCAAGATGGTGAGGGGCTTGGGGCAAACAAGGTTGGTGAGGGAAGTGGAGAGAATATCCCGGAGCCACCAAAAACCCACCACAAAAATGATTTCCCACCAAAACCTAACCATCTAAGGAACCGACTAGACACAACCCCAGCTCCACCCGTGTTTCCTACACCCACAAATGATCTACAAAAGCCTATCAAGTTTGTGAGCACTTCGGGGAAAGTGTTCTTTGGGAAGGAGAGTGAGAAGGCAAGTGGTGAGAAACCGGTGGAGGGTTTGAGTGGAGAAAAACCGAGTGAACAGCCACATCCCAAGCCTAAGCCTAAGCTTGTGAGGTTCCATTGTGGCTATTGTGGGAGAGATGGCCATAAGGAGGAGTTTTGCTTCAAGAGGAAGCGTGAGGAGAGAATGGAGAAGGAGTGGGCTAACAAGGACAAGTACCACCCTTCCGATGGTGTACTTGAGCCTCGTATGCGGATGCCCGGGGGCAAGGCGATTGTGAGGACGAGTTCGGACTTGGGGAGAGAAGAAGGCTGCGGGTGGTGTTGCTTGGCCGGAGTCACACCGGTCGGATCGGTGTGGGGCACCGGTCGGACCGGTGCGGGCACGGACGGACGGATGTTCGGGTTTCGAGCTCGTACGGGTGCGAGGGTTGTTTACGGTGGTCGTGGTTCGGTGGTTGGGCTGGAAAGGGTGCTGGTGGTCAGTTTGCTAGGCGTTCTCCTCCTCTTGCTCAATACGGGGATTGGAGGAGTCGTGGCGTTGAGTTGGAGAGGAAGGACGTTCCACGGGCTTTCTTGCGTGGTTTTGGTCCTCCTCCGGGCGAGAGAGGGGTGGTTCCCTCGGGGGTGGTTACCGTGGTGGTGTTCGTGGAGGCGGTTTTGGTAGGAGAGATGCTTTGGTTGGTGCTAACCCCACTTTCGAGCAAATGGCTCAGGCCTCGGTTTTCCTCTTTTGGTACTAACCCCGATCTTGCCGAGTCGTTTGTTCGCTCACGTGCCTATTTTTGAATTTCGGGTGGGAGACTTGAAGAACATTTGGTTGATTGACTCCGGTTGCTCGAGGCATATGACCGGAGACGAGGGGGTGGTTCTCAAGTCTCGTCCGGTGGTGACGAAGAGGTACATCACCTTTGGGGACAATGGGCGTGGGCGTGTGCTTTCGGAAGGTGAGATAAAAGTGAGTGACAAGATCACTGCGAGGCATGTTGCTCTTGTTCAATCGGCGGGGTACAATATGCTTTCGTGTCCCGGTTGTTGGATGAGGGTTTTGAGGTGTTGTTTCGGCCTGGTGGTTCTCGGATTGTGGACTCTCGAGGGGACCTTGTCTGTATGGTCGTTCCCGAGGGTCAGGTGTTTCGTGCTGATTTTTCTCAGTCTTCGGGTGTGGAGCGTTGTTTCTTGGCTGGTTCTTCGAGTGAGTTGTGGAAGTGGCATAGGAAGTTGGGTCACTTGAGCTTTGACCTTTTGTCTCGCTTGAGTAAACTCAATTTGGTCCGAGGATTGCCACGTTTGAGGCTTGAGAAAGAGTTGGTTTGTGCTCCGTGTAGGCATGCCAAGATGGTGGCCTCTTCTCACCCGCCTCTCACCGATGTGATGACTGAGCGTCCATGCGAGCTGCTCCATATGGACCTTGTTGGCCCAGCTCGTGTGCGATCTGCGGGTGGGAAGTGGTATGTCCTTGTTGTGGTGGACGACTACTCTCGGTATGCGTGGGTGTTATTTCTCGAGGAAAAGGGGGAGACGTTTGGTTTTGTTCGAGATCTAGTCTTGAGGTTGAGGAACAAGAGGCACGGAGATGCCATACGAGCTATCCGCAGTGATAATGGCTCGGAATTCAGGAACTCTCATTTTGAAATCTTTTGTCATGACTTGGGTCTTGAGCACCAGTTTTCGAGTCCGTATACGCCTCCCCAGAATGGTGTTGTGGAAAGAAAGAATAGGACCTTGTGCGAGATGGCTCGTACGATGCTTGATGAGCATAGGACTCCGAGGAGGTATTGGGCTGAGGCGGTGAATACCGCATGCTATGTGTCGAACAGGATATACCTCAGAGTGCACAAGAAGAAGACATGCTATGAGTTGATGCATGGTCGCACACCCAAGGTGAGTCACTTCCATGTCTTTGGTTGCAAGTGTTTCATTCGAAGAAAGGCGGGGAAGTTGGATAAGTTTGAGGCTAGGTCGGTCGATGGCATTTTCTTTGGTTATGCATCTCATTCTAGAGCATATCGTGTGCTCAATCTTGAAACTAACCAAATCGTGGAGACTTGCGAGGTAACCTTCGACGAGACAGAGCCACGTAGTCAGCTTGTCTTTGAGTGTGCAGGTGATGATGAGCTTGGCGAGGAGATCTTTCAGGAGGAGGAGCATGAACATGGTGATGATGAGGATGGCGGTGCGGTGCTCCCGGCTGAACATGTACCCACTACTTCGACTACGATGATGGACGGACCCTCTGCTACACCTACGACGACAAACCAAGAACGAGGAGAAGCTGATGTTGAGGGGGAGGTAGCTTCGAGGCGAGAACCTCCCCGGCGAGTTCAAGTGGATCACCCAGCTTCGAGGATCATCGGCGACATGAATGAACGCACTACACGGTCGAGGGTTCGAAACAATTCCCACTTTGCTCATGCTGCGTTTGTTGCTTCTTTTGAGCCTAACGACATTGGACACGCACTATCTGATCACAATTGGGTTGATTCGATGCATGAGGAGTTGGAGAACTTTGAGAGGAATCAGGTGTGGGAGTTGGTTGACCCTCCCCCAGGGTGTAAGCTGATTGGTACAAAGTGGGTGTGGAAGAACAAAGAGGGAGAGAAGGGTGAGGTTGTGAGGAACAAGTCGAGACTTGTTGCCCAGGGGTTCAGTCAGAAGGAGGGGATCGACTACGAGGAGACCTTTGCTCCCGTAGCCCGTTTGGAGGCGATTAGGATCCTTCTAGCCTTTTTCGTGGCTAAAGGGTTCAAGTTGCACCAAATGGATGTGAAGAGTGCTTTTCCGAATGGTGTGTTGGAGGAAGAAGTGTATGTGAGGCGGCCTTCGGGGTTTGAGAGTGAGAAGTACCCCCACCGGGTGTACAAGTTGAGGAAGGCGCCGTATGGGTTGAAGCGGGCGCCTAGAGCTTGGTATGGCGAGGTTGAGGGGGTTCTTGTTTGAGAGAGGTTTTGAGATGGGGAAGGTCGATCGGACCTTGTTTTTGTTGAGGCGGGGCGAGAGATATCCCGATTGTGCGGGTGTACGTGGATGATATTGTCTTTGGTGGCTCGTCTAACTCTCTTGTTGCGAGGTTTGCGGATGATATGAGCGGGGAGTTTGAGATGAGCATGATGGGCGAGTTGCGGTTCTTCCTCGGGCTACAAATCAAGCAATCAAAGGAAGGAACATTTGTGCATCGGGCTAAGTACACCAAGGACATTGTGAGGAAGTTCAAGATGGAGGACTCCAAGGCTATGACGACGCCGATGAGTACGACTACGGCTCTTGATGCGGACGAGGAAGGTGAACACGTGGATCGAAGGAGTACGGAGCATGATCGGGTCACTCCTCTACTTGACGGCGACGAGGCCGGACATACGGTTCTCGGTGTGTCCGTGCGCTCGTTTTCAAGCGTCTCCGAGGACTTCGCATCGGCAAGCGGTGAAGCGAATTTTCGGGTACTTGCGTCACACTCCCGACTTCGGCCTTTGGTACTCCGCGTCCTCTTCTTTGGCGCTTCATGGCTTTTCGGACGCGGATTTTGCCGGGTGTCGGTTGGATAGGAAGTCCACTTACGGGACTTGCCGGTTTTTGGGTTCTTCTTTGGTGTCTTGGTCTTCCCGCAAGCGGTCGAGTGTTGCTCAATCCACGACCGAGGCCGAGTATGTTGCCGCTGCTAGTTGTTGCTCTCAGCTCCTTTGGATCACCTACACCATGAGTGACTTTGGTGAGGAGTATACCCATGTCCCACTTCAATGTGATAGCACCAGTGCCATAAGCGTTGCAAAGAACCAAGTGCTCCATTCCAAAACCAAGCACATAGAAGTGAGGTATCATTTTCTGAGAGACAACATCGAGAAAGGAAAGATAGCTTTGATCCATGTACCCACACATGACCAACTAGCCGATATTTTCACCAAACCCCTAGATCAAGCTACTTTCACTCGTTTGCGGGGGGAACTTGGTGTGTGTTTGATTTCTTGAGTTGGGTGTGTGGGAGCTCTCTTTTGCCGGTGGTGTCGAGCCCGTTTTGCCTCCCGTCGAGGAGCCGGCTTGTAGCATATGTATAGCTTTCCTTTGTGCATTTCTTGCATTTGGCATGTCATATGTAACATGATGTATAGGCATCCTTGTATCTTAGATTGCATGCATTTTGTATCATATGCATTGGTTAGGAAAAGCTTCTCTCATATACATTGTTCACCATGGAATGAGATATATGTCTTTGTGAGCTTGTTTGGTATGCTACGGTTAGTTTGGCTTAGCTCTTGATGATCTTGATGAATAATCCATGGTTGATAGCTATGCTTTTGAACAAGGTCACATGTATGCTCTCTCATGTGTAAATGCCTTTACATGCTCTTGACATGTTTGTGTGGCCTTGCTATGCTTAATTTGTGGTTGGATAGCTAGTTTATTGATCATATGGGGCCAAAGGCTCATTTGCCATCATGAATGTTTAGCCCTCTTGACTTATCTTGTGGAGGAGCATAAGTTCCTTTTTGTCGGAAAGACATTTCATGTACCATTTACAAATCTGAAAATGAAATGAAAAATGCTTGGAAAATATGCTCCCATGTCATATGCGCTGAATTTAATTTGCTTTGGGTGCTAAACTGTTGCATGATGCCTACCAATGAGAAGTCTCATAAATAGAAGTAGGCACATGGCTCGGTGGCTTTGACATGACATGAGGTGCTTGTGGGTGTTTGTGATGGTCTTATGATTAGAATGGCTGTCCTAGCATGAAGTTTGTGTGGCTTTGCCATTTTGATATGCTTTGATCATGTTTAGGACTTTGCTCATGAGAGGCAAGTTTTCGCAAAATTGCCAAAATCCATCTTAGCTTCGTCCAATGGTTGTGAAACTTGGTGATCATGTAGTTGAGATCGATACGAAGCCGTAGAGTATCTAACTTGCTCATTTGGACATGTGTAGCATTCTTTGTTGAATCTTGTATATTTGAGAAGCTCTAGGTTGAAAGTTTTGCATTTTTGTCTTGATTCATGCATTGCCAACAAGGGGGAGAAGTTTGAACTAGAAATGGCTTGGTGGATGCATTTAGAAGGTTTTCAGGTGGTTTCGAGCCATTTCTGGGCTCTGTTGTACACCGGTCTGACCGGTGAAGAGCACCGGTCTGACCGGTGTGAGTGCTGGTCCTGTACACATGTTAGGCACCGGTCTGACCGGTGGTGATGACCGGTCTGACCGGTGTGAGCTGAAATTGCTGCGGCTGCCTTTTGTTTTCAAATTTGTTTTGCATGCATTTGTCCAGGGGGAGTTGCATTGGTTCAGGGGGAGCTTGCATGTGTGCAGGGGGAGCTCTTTGTGGTTTTTCGAGCTTTGTTTCGGTGGTTTGCGCTCTTTGCTTGAGCTTTGTTTTGTCTCGGATCTGTCGAGCCGTTGCCCTTGCCTAAGGGGTCCGAGACTTGTCTTTTTCAAGTGATCTTGCTCTTTGCCTTTGTTTGGCTTTCGATCGCTTGTTGGAGTTTCTTTTTGTTCGTTTCTTTTCTTTTTCTTTTCTCTCTTGTTACTTTCGTGTGGGTGTTGTCAATGCACTCATCAAGGGGGACATTGAGGACCATGTGTGGTTCAAGGACCGGTGGATGGTCGCTTCCTTGTGTGATGAGTGATTGACAACATTGTGTGGACTGATTCTTGGCTAAGTATTGCAGGTGCAGGTTGCGGCTTGACTCGTGTTGGTGCAGGTGAAGAACAAGCGCGAAAGGTCGTCGCCGGTGAGGCCTCCGGGTGTGGAGAAGACAAGTAGGCTTCGTTCGAGGGACCCGATGGCCGGCGGGGGTCAAGTGCGGGCCGCATGGTGGCATGAACGGCAAGATGAAGTCGTGGACGGTTTCTTGGTTGAGCCTCAAAACCAAGGTCGAGCCGAGGACTACGTGGGAGCCAAGTCATGAGTGGAGATTGGCGGAGGCTACAACGAGTTCGCGGGGGTTTCGGTGGTTCACCGGGGAAAACCACCGGGTTCCTTGGTTGATCCACAAAGCCAAGACCGGAGAACGAGAAGACGGAGCGACGGCGGCACGGACCGGTCGACCGGTGGGTCCGGCCGGTCCGGCCGGTGGGGACCGGTCCGACCGGTGAGGAGCACCGGTCGACCGTGTGCGGCGACGCGGTCCGGAATCTTCGAAGCGGAGGACACGCGTCGGGATCGCATGGCTTGCGTCGAGGCTACGCAGGGTGCGGTCGCCGGGCATCCGTCCGATGGTGAAGACATCAAGAATTCCAAATCCGCCCTTGAGGGGCTTGTATCCCTATTTGTTAGATAAGGGCATTTTAGACATTCGGTTGCCTCCATATAACCCAAGAGGTGAGAGGATGGCAGCCAACTCTTGGAACCCTAGCTCATTAGTTTTCCTATTTTCCACCTATTTTCCTTAGGTTTTCCTTAGGACTAGCAAGAGAGCTTCACGGAGAGATCTTGTAGAGAGGGATGGATGATCGGGCGGCTTGCTAGACCTTGTACGAACCTTTGTTTCATGTATAGATGATTCGGCGTGGTTCCTCAAGGTTTGGATGTGTTTTCCCCGGTTGTTCTTGGTGGTGATTTTCGGAGCCCTCTCTTCGTGATTTCTTTGGGGTGTTTTCGGGGCTTTTCTCTTGGGGATTTGATGGGGGAAATTTGTGGGAACCCTTCGTGGTTCTTTAGGCTGTGATTCCCCTCCCAAATCCGTGAGTAAAAGTGCTCGATTTTGGGGTTTTCTTGAGTTCTTGGGTTGGAAGTGCTTTCGGCGGGATTTCTTCGATTCCTCCTTTTTGGACGAGATTTGGTGGGATTAAACTTGGCTATGGACTCCTCATGAGGTGTTCCGATATCCCCAAAGTCTTGTTCAAGTCCGTGGAGCGATTCGGGATATCGAGATTTGGATTTGGGGGAGTTGACTGCGGGGGTCTTGTTCATCCCGAGTCGCCCGAGCTACACCGGTCGGCGGTGCTCTTGACCGGTCTGACCGGTGCAACCCTCTGTGGGATTTTGCTCGGGTGAATGTCTTGGTGTGTTCATTGTTGTCCCGTGGTGCTGCTGTTTCGAGTTTGGGTCCGTTTGGTGGTCGGTTGGCCTGTTTGGTGACTTGGGGTCTTTCAGGCTGCCATCGGTCTGACCGGTGTGTCTCACCGGTCTGACCGGTGTAGAGCCACTTAGTGAAAGTTGCTCAGTTTCACCAACAGGGACCGGTCTGACCGGTGGTGCTCACCGGTCTGACCGGTGTCGGTCTGTAGACTCGGGGTTTGTTGTTCCGCTGCGTTCTCGAGTCGGAAGGCTGCGTGTGTTGGTTCCTAGGTCCAGTGGCACTCTAGTGGCTACGTGGGCTTGGCCAACTTGGGTAGTGAGTCGGAGACGTGTGTTGGAAGCTGTGTTCGTCTTGTTGGAGTTTTCATCTCCTTCGAGAAGAATTTTTATCGGCTCCCATTCACTCCCCCCCCTCTGGTTCGCCGTATCGGTCCTTCAGGGTGGGGTTGTGAGGAACAAGTCGAGACTTGTTGCTCAGGGGTTCAGTCAGAAGGAGGGGATTGACTACGAGGAGACCTTTGCTCCCGTAGCCCATTTGGAGGCGATTAGGATCCTTCTAGCCTTTTCCGTGGCTAAAGGGTTCAAGTTGCACCAAATCGATGTGAAGAGTTCTTTTCGAATGGTGTCTTTGGAGGAAGAAGTGTATGTGAGGCGACCTCCGGGGTTTGAGAGTGAGAAGTACCCCCCACCGAGTGTACAAGTTGTGGAAGGCGGCCGTATGGGTTGAAGCGGGCGCCTAGAGCTTGGTATGGCGAGGTTGAGGGGGTTCTTGTTTGAGAGAGGTTTTGAGATGGGGAAGGTCGATCGGACCTTGTTTTTGCGAGGCGGGCGAGAGATATCCCGATTGTGCGGGTGTACGTGGATGATATTGTCTTTGGTGGCTCGTCTAACTCTCTTGTTGCAAGGTTTGCGGATGATATGAGCGAGGGAGTTCGAGATGAGCATGATGGGTGAGTTGCGAGTTCTTCCTCGGGCTACAAATCAAGCAATCAAAGGAAGGAACATTTGTGCACCGGAGCTAAGTACACCAAGGACATTGTGCGGAAGTTCAAGATGGAGGACTCCAAGGCTATGACGACGCCGATGAGTACGACTACAGCTCTTGATGCGGACGAGGAAGGTGAACACGTGGACCAGAAGGAGTACCGGAGCATGATCGGGTCACTCCTCCACTTGACGGCGACGAGGCCAGACATACAGTTCTCGGTGTGTCTGTGCGCTCGTTTTCAAGCGTCTCCGTGGACTCCGCATCGGCAAGCAGTGAAGCGAATTTTCAGGTACTTGCGTCACACTCCCGACTTCGGCCTTTGGTACTCCGCGTCCTCTTCTTTGGCGCTTCATGGCTTTTCAGACACGGATTTTGCCGGGTGTCGGTTGGATAGGAAGTCCACTTCTGGGACTTGCCAGTTTTTGGGTTCTTCTTTGGTGTCTTGGTCTTCCCGCAAGCAGTCGAGTGTTGCTCAATCCACGACCGAGGCCGAGTATGTTGCCGCTGCTAGTTGTTGCTCTCAGCTCCTTTGGATCACCTACACCATGAGTGACTTTGGTGAGGAGTATACCCATGTCCCACTTCAATGTGATAGCACCAGTGCCATAAGCGTTGCAAAGAACCCAGTGCTCCATTCCAAAACCAAACACATAGAAGTGAGGTATCATTTCCTGAGAGACAACGTAGAGAAAGGAAAGATAGCCTTGATCCATGTACCCGCACATGACCAACTAGCCGATATTTTCACCAAACCCCTAGATCAAGCAACTTTCACTTGTTTGCGGGGGTAACTTGGTGTGTGTTTGATTTCTTGAGTTGGGTGTGTGGGAGCTCTCTTTTGCCGGTGGTGCCGAGCCCGTTTTGCCTCCCCTCGAGGAGCCGGTTTGTAGCATATGTATAGCTTTCCTTTGTGCATTTCTTGCATTTGGCATGGCATATGTAACATGTTGTATATGCATCCTTGTATCTTAGATTGCATGCATTTTGTATCATATGCATTGGTTAGGAAAAGCTTCTCTCATATACATTGTTCACCATGGAATGAGATATATGTCTATTTGAGCTTGTTTGGTATGATATGGTTAGTTTGGCTTAGCTCTTGATGATCTTGATGAATAATCCATGGTTGATAGCTATGCTTTTGAAAAATGTCACATGTATGCTCTCTCATGCGTAAATGCCTTTACATGCTCTTGACATGTTTGTGTGGCCTTGCTATGCTTAATTTGTGGTTGGATAGCTAGTTTATTGATCATATGGGGCCAAAGGCTCATTTGCCATCATGAATATTTAGCCCTCTTGATTTATCTTGTGGAGGAGCATAAGTTCCTTTTTGTCGCAAAGACATTTCATGTACCATTTACAAATCTGAAAATGAAATGAAAAATGCTTGGAAAATATGCTCCCATGTCATATGTGCTGAATTTAATTTGCTTTGGGTGCTAAACCGTTGCATGATGCCTACCAATGAGAAGTCTCATACATAAAAGTAGGCACATGGCTCGGTGGCTTTGACATGACATAAGGTGCTTGTGGGTGTTTGTGATGGTCTTATGATTAGAATGGCTGTCCTAGCATGAAGTTTGTGTGGCTTTGCCATTTTGATATGCTTTGATCATGTTTAGGACTTTGCTCATGAGAGGCAAGTTTTTCGCAAAACTGCCAAAATCCATCTTAGCTTCGTCCAATGGTTGTGAAACTTGGTGATCATGTAGTTGAGATCGATACGAAGCCGTAGAGTATCTAACTTGCTCATTTGGACATGTGTAGCATTCTTTGTTGAATTTTGTCTATTTGAGAAGCTCTAGGTTGAAAGTTTTGCATTTTTGGCTTGATTCATGCATTGCCAACAAGGGGGAGAAGTTTGATCTTGACATGGCTTCTTTGGACGTGTTTAGAATGTTTTCGGGTGGTTTCGAGCCATTTGGCTCGGGCTGTTGTGCACCGGTCGACCGGTCGGGGTCACCGGTCGACCGAGTGTGAGTGCTTTGGTTCTGTACACATGTTGCACACCGGTCTGACCGATGGTGTGGACCGGTCTGACCGGTCAGGGCTGTTTTGTTGCGAGCTGCCTGTTTCAAGTGGTGTCTTGCATGCATTCATCCAGGGGGAGGTGCATTGGTTCAGGGGGAGCTTGCATGTGTGCAGGGGGAGCTCTTTGTGGTGTTCGAGCTTTGTTTTGGTGGTTTGCGCTCTTTGCTTGAGCTTTGCTTTGCCTCGGATGTGTCGAGCCGTTGCCCTTGCCTAAGGGGTCCGAGACTTGTTTCCTTCAAGTGATCTTGCTCTTTGCCTTTGTTTGGCTTTCGATCGCTTGTTGGAGTTTCTTTTTGTTCGTTTCTTTTTCTTTTCTTTTCTCTCTTGTTACTTTCGTGTGGGTGTTGTCAATGCACTCATCAAGGGGGACATTGAGGACCATGTGTGGTTTGAGGACCGGTGGATGGTCGCTTCCTTGTGTGATGAGTGATTGACAACGTTGTGTGGACTGATTCTTGGCTATGTATTGCAGGTGCAGGTTGCGGCTTGACTCGTGTTGGTGCAGGTGAAGAACAAGCGCGAAAGGTCGTCGCCGGTGAGGCCTCCGGGTGTGGAGAAGACAAGTAGGCTTCGTTCGATGGACCGGTGGCCGGCGGGGGTCAAGTGCGGGCCGCATGGTGGCATGAACAGCAAGATGAAGTCATGGACGGTTTCTTGGTTGAGCCTCAAAACCAAGGTCGAGCCGGGACTACGTGGGAGCCGAGTCATGAGTGGAGATTGGCGGAGGCTACACCGAGTTCGCGGGGTTTGGTGGTTCACCAGAAAACCACTGGGTTCCTTGGTTGATCCACAAAGCCAAGACCGGAGAACCGAAGACGGAGGTGCGGCGGCACGGGCCCGGTCCCGGCCGGTGGGGACCGGTCTGACCGGTGAGGAGCACCCGTCTGACCGGTGTGCGACGACGCAGTCCGGAGACTTCGAAGCGGAGGACACGCGTCGGGATCGCATGGCTTGCGTCGAGGCTACGCAGGGTGCGGTCGCCGGGCATCCGTCCGATGGTGAAGACATCAAGAATTCCAAATCCGCCCTTGAGGGGCTTGTATCCCTAGTTAGTAGAGAAGGGCGTTTGAGACATTCGGTTGCCTCCATATAACCCAAGAGGTGAGAGGATGGCAGCCAACTCTTGGAACCCTAGCTCATTAGTTTTCCTATTTTCCACCTATTTTCCTTAGGTTTTTTTTAGGACTAGCAAGAGAGCTTCACGGAGAGATCTTGTAGAGAGGGATGGATGATTGGGCGGCTTGCTAGACCTTGTACAAACCTTTGTTTCATGTATAGATGATTCGGCGTGGTTCCTCAATGTTTGGATGTGTTTTCCCCGGTTGTTCTTGGTGGTGATTTTCGGAGCCCTCTCTCGGTGATTTCTTTGGGTTGTTTTCGGGGCTTTTCTCTTGGGGATTTGATGGGGGAAATTTGTGGGAACCCTTCGTGGTTCTTTGGGCTGTGATTCCCCTCCCAAATCCGTGGGTAAAGGTGCTCGATTTTGGGGTTTCTTGAGTTCTTGGGTTGGAAGTGTTTTCGGCGGGATTTCTTCGATTCCTCCTTTTTGGACGAGTTTTGGTGGGATTAAACTCGGCTATGAACTCCTCATGAGGTGTTCATGATATCCCCAAAGTCTTGTTCAAGTCCGTGGAGCGATTCGGGAGATCGAGATTTGGATTTGGGGAAGTTGACCCGCGGGTGCTGTTCATCCCGAGCTGCCCAGGCTACACCGGTCTGACCGGTGCTCTTGACCGGTCTGACCGGTGCGATCCCTTGTGGGTTTTTGCTCGGGTGAACGTCTTGGTGTGTTTGTTGTTGTCCCGTGGTGCTGCTGTTTCGAGTTTGGGTCCGTTTGGTGGTCGGTTGGCCTGTTTGGTGCCTTGGGGGCTCTCAGGCTGCCATCGGTCTGACCGGTGTGTCTCACCGGTTTGACCGGTGTAGAGCCACTTAGTGGAAGTTGCTCAGTTTCACCAGCAGGGACCGGTCTGACCGGTGGTGCTCACCGGTCTGACCGGTGTAGGTCTGTAGACTCGAGGTTTGGTTTTTCCGCTGTGTTTCTCGGGTCGGAAGGTGGTGTGTTGGTTCCTAGGTCCAGTGGCACTCCAGTGGCTACGTGGGATTGACCAACCTTGGTAGTGAGTCGGAGACGTGTGTTGGAAGCCGTGTTCATCTTGTCGGAGCTTCGATCTCCTTCGAGAAGAATTTTTATCGGCTCCCATTCACTCCCCCTCTCTCTGGTTCGCCGCATCGGTCCTTCAAGCCGCCGGGCAACATTGGATCCGAGCAAGACTACTGCAGTTGTGGACAGTGCTATGAAAAACACGAAAGCCCAAGACATCTTGGCCAAGCAAAAGGCGGATGCTGCTAAAGCTACCCTGCCTCCGCTTGCAGAAAAATCTACAAAGTTGTTGAAAGTTAATGAGACCTTGGCTCGCCGCAAGGCTGAGGCGGCAAAGGTGGCCGCGACCGAGAGGGAAAAGAAGAAAATCCATGATCCCTCCATCGTCGGTGATGCAGATAAGAGGCTGGCTTTGAAGAAGAGGCCTTTGGAAGCAACAGAGAGGGGGAAGTGGGTTATGATCAAGGAGAAGTGGCCCGACGAGGACGAGCCCTCTGGGAAAAGGGCGCGAACCGACCCAGTCGCGGAGACTGATGAGGACATTGATATCATGCCGATGCCTCAGATCCAGCCCTGCACTAACTATCCTCCGAAGGGGCCAGCACAGAAATTGACGGAAGAGCCGTCGCCAGCGGGCCTAGCTGATCCTGAGGAGTTGGAGGCGCGCGAGGCCAGGGGCAAGCGCGTGGCGGAGTTGATTCAAAAGGAAATTGCTATGGCCGACGCAGCCCCGAAGGAGCGTGTGGCTGGCCTTGTGGATGTCGTAGATGAATCTGAAGATCTTTGCTATATTGACGACGACGCTGCTCTAGTGGTGAAGAGTTCAGATTCTCCCCTTCTGCAGCCCCAATGCGATTCAGTGGTTGTTGCTGTGAATCTAGGCGAAGGTTCGGGTGCAAAGGCCCAGGATCCAATCGACCTGGATGCCCCGGAAGCTGGAGAATCCGCGGCACACACGTCTCGTTCGCCGCCTCCGGTGTCAGATGATCTTGACCCGGCTGCGGCGAGAGCTGCTGATGGCATCGCACCGGAGCCGGCGAGGACACCCAATGTTCTTCAGCTTGAAGATGTTGGTGTGACGTTTTTACTTAGAGATGGTTTTTCGAGTTCTTTCTATAAACCATGCATTCCATTTACTTATGCCTTTCGTTTTGGTGCTAATTTTAGCGGCCAAGACTCTAGTCACCTTGAGCGCCAAGGATCAGGAGAAGAAAAATCCTCAAGTTGACGCAAACCCCTCCGCATCAAGGGCAAGTCTCGCATCCGTGCTGGGAGAACCTGGTATGAAACTGTGCTTATCGCTTCATTTTTGGTGTTTCGACTTAGTGCCTTCGTCATGTTGGCTGTGCGAAGGGGTATGGGCGAATAACATGATTGCTAACTTTTTGCAGATTTTGAACGCACCCTGGAAGACTTAAGTGCTGATGATTTGATGAAGATAATGCGCGCTTATCTTTTGAGGGGCATTGTCGCTTGCCAGAAAGGCTTCGAGAGGGCGGCTGCGGAGGCCAGGACCTCTCTTGATAAGCAAAAATTTCTAGAAGACGAGAACCGGCGTCTGAAAGAAGAAAATGAGAAGTTGAAACAAGAGTCTCGTCTACAAGCGGACCAGCGCGCCAAGCAACAGGAAGCCATGAATGCTTTGAAGAAAGAGCTGGAGTTGAGCTTGAAATGCTATGAAGAATGCAGTAAAGAATTAAAAGACATGGTTACGCAGTATGACGCACAGAACATTCTTTTGGAGGCTAATGCCAACCTTATCGCGGAATTGAAGAAGGTGAAGGGCGAGCTTGAGGATACTCTGGAAAAGAACGAAGCATATTGCCATCAATGGGGGCATATCTGGTGACAGAGTATCGTCGGGCTTTGGAAAGTTATGGAGCCGAAGCCCAGGACTTCAAAATTACTGACAATATTTCAAGCTTCGTGGAGTGGTTGCATAGCGAACTAAAACTCCTGCCCGACACCATGAGTAAAATTGAGGATTATGGGGTGGCAACTTGTTCGGAAATGTTGCTTCATCTTCTCGAGCGACAAGGTTGCAACCATTTCAAAGCCTCCTTGTTGATGAACAGATCATTTAGGGGTTGGTCTGTGAGCACGGTGACTTTGTGTGCCTCGAAATAATGCCTGAGCTTTCGCGTGGCCATGATCACTGCGTAGGCAATTTTCTCCAGCTCTGATTAGAGCAGCTTTGAGCCTGTCAGGGCTTCGGAGACGAAGTAGACTGGGTATTGAGGGCCTGTTTGGCAGGGCTCCGGCTCCTCCAAAAACGGCTCCGGCTCTGGCTCCTCCGGTGGAGTGGCTTTTTCTGACGGAGCTGAAGCCGTTTTGGAAAACGTTTGGCAAAACGACTCCACCAGCTGGATTGAGGTGTAAAATTTCTAAATTGCCCTGTCTTATTTTTTCGTTTTCCCTTTTCTTTATTTTCTTTTTTTCTCTTTTTTCTATTCCTCTTACTTTTTACCCTCCTCTCCTTATCTATTCACCCTCCTCCCCCTCTCCTTATCCGCTCCCACCACCCTCACGGGCTCTTGCCGCCTGAGCCCCCGACGCCTCCCGCCGGCCCTGCACCCCGCCCCTGCCGGCGCCGCCGGTGCCCCGCCGCGTCGTCACCGCCTCCCGCCGGTGCCCCGCCGCGTCCCGCCTCCGCCCGTCGCACCGCGCCCCCCACCGCGCGCGCCTCCGCCCGGCGGTGCCCAACCGCGCCTCCGCCCGCCGGTGCCCCCGCCCCGCCGCGCCTTCGCCTCGTCGTGCCTCTCGCCTCCAACCATCACGCGTCGCCCCGCCCTGCCCCGCCGCCCCTCCACCTCCGTTCGTCGCGCCTCGGCCCGCCCCACCTCCACCTCGCACCGCTGGGGGCAACACCGTAAAGGGGAGGTGGAGCCGGATGGAGCCACGTTTTCGTGGCTCCACCTCCTCAGTGGAAGCCCCTTGCGGCTCCAGCACCGGCTTCACCCCCGGAGCCGCCGTGCTCCAGACCGTTTGGCAGGGCTCCGCGTGGAGCCGGAGCCGGGGCTCCTTTTGGAGCCCTACCAAACAGGGCCTGAAGCTTGCCTTTTTCAGTTTCGACCTCTCGGACCAGGGCAGCGCTGACCGCAGCTTTTGAGGCGGCCACGTATAGGAGAAGTGGCTCCGACGGTGAAGGTGGGGATAATATTGCCATTTTCTCGATGTAATCCTTGAGCTCGGTGAAAGCCTTGCTTTGCTCGGGGCCCCACTCGATCGCGCCCTTGCCCTTCAGTGCCTTGAACAATGGGAGGCTTCGCTCAGTAGATCTTGAAATGAATCTGTTCAAGGCTGCCACCCAACCATTCAGTTTCTGAATGTCCTTCTTTGTCCTGGCCTCCTCTATTTCTCTGATTGCTCTTATCTTGTCGGGGTTGGCTTCGATTCTTTTGGCGGAAATGAGGCATCCCAGAATTTTTTCTTTTGTGACCCTGAACACGCATTTCTCTGGGTTTAGTTTCAAACCAGCCCGGCTCATGTTGGCGAAGGTTTCAGCCAAATCAGCTACATGGTTGGCCCGGCTGGAGCTCTTGACGATGAGGTCATCGACGTAGGCCTGGATGTTCTTGCCGATCTGCGGCTTGAACACGGTCCCAGTCATTCTGGTGAATGTTGAGCTGACGTTTTTCAATCCTTCTGTCATACGGACGAAGTAGAAGGTTCCAAAGGGTGTAATGAAGCTGGTTTTCTTCTCATCCTCCTTCGCCATCCAGCACTGGTGATATCCAGAGAAGCAATCCAACAGAGACATGATCGCGACGTTAGCCGCAGAGTCCACAACCTGATCCATTCGTGGCAATGGATAGTTGTCTTTTGGTGTGGCCTTGTTGAGATCGCTGAAGTCGATGCACATTCGCCACTTGTCGTTCTTTTTCTTGACCGGCACCGTGTTGGCCAGCCATTTGGGGTACATGACTTCGCGGATGACGGTGGCGTCAAGCAGCCTTTGAACCTCTGACTTGACAGCTACCACCTTGTCATCGGACGTCTTTCTTAACTTCTGCTTTCGCAGCTTGACCGAAGGATCGATGTTCAACTTATGCTCGATGAAGCTTCAATCGATGCCTGTGAGATCCTTGGCGGACCAGGCAAACACATCTTTGTTCTTCTGGAGGAATTGGACTAGGTTTGCTTCCTCGTTGGCCGAAAGGTCAGAGCCAATGACGACGGTCTGATCCAGGACCATCGCATCTAGTAAGACCCGTTTGGTTTCACAGTCCGGCTGCATGTTGATTTTCTCTCTGTCTGCCTTCGGCTGCTTTTCCACCTCATTGCTCTCGACTGCTTCGTCGAGGGTGTGCACGTTTCGCTGACCCGGGGTGCGACCTCTTTCTAGGTTGCGGCCATTGTTTTGATGACCCCAGATTGTGATGACCCCTAGCGTCGCCGGGATTTTGATGCAGAGATACGCCTGGTGAATAACTGCCTCAAACTTGTTGAGGAATCCTCGGCCCAGGATGCCATTGTAAGGATAGTACATCTCCACAACGTCGAAGGATAGGTACTCAGTTCTGGCGTTTTGGACTGTGCCGAAAGATACAGGGAGAACCACTTTGCCCAGTGCATGGATGACGCGCCCTCCGAAACCATACAAAGGTGTGTCTGGTGGTTGTAGCAAATCTCTGTTAAGCCCCATCTTGTCGAAGGCGTCGACAAAGATAATGTCAGCTGATGAACCATTGTCCACCAAGAGCTTCCCCAGAGTCCAACTTGCTATGTTTGCTTCTATTACTAGAGCGTCATTGTGAGGAAAGCCTTGCAACTTCACGTCCTCTTCTGAGAAGGTGATTGGGATGTGAGACCATCTCGTTTTCTCAACTCTCCCCTCCACACAGATGTTTCGCACCTCGCGAAAGTAATGCTTCCGTTCTTTCTTGGTTTCGAACTCCAAACGCGGAGCCCCCTGAGATAGGCATTATGGTTCCGACGAATGGCAGGGGATCGCTTTGGCCCTCGAGATTGGATGGCAGTGGCGGAGCTGAGGGGCCTTTGTAAGGAGGAGGTGGAGGAGCCATGGGATGTTGCTCGACGGGCCTGCGCTCAATGTTCTGAGCTTGGAAAGTTTGCGATTGCCAGGGCGGAGGCTGGGGATAATTGGATGGTGGTGGCTGGAATTGAGGTGGCTGGAATTGAGGTGGCTGGAAAGGGTTTGCGAAAGAGTTTCTCCCAAAACTAGGATTTTGCCACGCCGGGGCAGAGTGGTTTACAACACTCGCTCTCTCCTTTTCCTTTCTTTCCTCCTCAAGGATTGCTTCGAATCTTTTCTTATCTGGGCAATAATTTGAGCTGTGGTCATCGTTTTCCTTGTGGAAAATACAATACCATTTTCTTTTCTCGTTGTGGCCTCGGCCCCTGCCTCAACCCCTACCTCTGCCTCCGCCTCTTCTGCCCCTGCGGCCTCCCCCCTGATTGGAGTGAGGGGGGCTAGGTGGGGTAGGTACCAGGCTCTGTGAATCAGCCTACGGATTGGGGTTTTCCTGAGTGTTTTCGCCATCCAGACCGAAAACGCCCCAAGTGTTGGCGTGCGAGGCATTTCTGGGATTGGGCCATTCCCTGTCGTTGGGTTGATTAGCTTTCGCAGACTTTTTCTGCTGGGATTGCTCTTCCATACACATCCTGAAGTCATTGTCTGAGCGACAATACTTCTCGAACTCTTCGTATAGGCGCTGGATGGTTTTGGGCCTTTCGCGCATGAGATGCGAGCGAAATTGGCCGGCTCTCAAACCCACAATTGCAGCGTTAATGGCGACGACGTCCAAGACATTTGCTATGAAGAATGCAGTAAAGAATTAAAAGACATGGTTACGCAGTATGACGCACAGAACATTCTTTTGGAGGCTAATGCCAACCTTATCGCGGAATTGAAGAAGGTGAAGGGCGAGCTTGAGGATACTCTGGAAAAGAACGAAGCATATTGCCATCAATGGGGGCATATCTGGTGACAGAGTATCGTCGGGCTTTGGAAAGTTATGGAGCCGAAGCCCGGGACTTCAAAATTAGCGACAATATTTCAAGCTTCGTGGAGTGGTTGCATAGCGAACTAAAACTCTGCCCGACACCATGAGTAAAATTGAGGATTATGGGGTGGCAACTTGTTCGGAAATGTTGCTTCATCTTCTCGAGCGACAAGGTTGCAACCATTTCAAAGCCTCCTTGTTGATGAACGGATCATTTAGGGGTTGGTGCGTGAGCACGGTGACTTTGTGTGCCTCGAAATAATGCCTGAGCTTTCGCGTGGCCATGATCACTGCGTAGGCAATTTTCTCCAGCTCTGATTAGAGCAGCTTTGAGCCTGTCAGGGCTTCGGAGACGAAGTAGACTGGGTATTGAGGGCCTGTTTGGCAGGGCTCCGGCTCCTCCAAAAACGGCTCCGGCTCTGGCTCCTCCGGTGGAGTGGCTTTTTCTGACGGAGCTGAAGCCGTTTTGGAAAACGTTTGGCAAAACGACTCCACCAGCTGGATTGAGGTGTAAATTTTCTAAATTGCCCTGTCTTATTTTTTCGTTTTCCCTTTTCTTTATTTTCTTTTTTTCTCTTTTTTCTATTCCTCTTACTTTTTACCCTCCTCTCCTTATCTATTCACCCTCCTCCCCCTCTCCTTATCCGCTCCCACCACCCTCACGGGCTCTTGCCGCCTGAGCCCCCGACGCCTCCCGCCGGCCCTGCACCCCGCCCCTGCCGGCGCTGCGGGGGTGCCCCGCCGCGTCGTCACCGCCTCCCGCCGGTGCCCCGCCGCGTCCCGCCTCCGCCCGTCGCACCGCGCCCCACCGCGCCGCGCCTCCGCCGGCCGGTGCCCAACCGCGCCTCCACCCGCCGGTGCCCCGCCCCGCCGCGCCTTCGCCCGTCGTGCCTCTGCCTCCAACCATCACGCGTCGCCCCGCCTCTGCCCCGCCGCCCCTCCACCTCCGTTCGTCGCGCCTCGGCCCGCCCCACCTCCACCTCGCACCGCTGGGGGCAACACCGTAAAGGGGAGGTGGAGCCGGATGGAGCCACGTTTTCGTGGCTCCACCTCCTCAGTGGAAGCCCCTTGCGGCTCCAGCACCGGCTTCATCCCCGGAGCCGCCGTGCTCCAGACCGTTTGGCAGGGCTCCGCGTGGAGCCGGAGCCGGGGCTCCTTTTGGAGCCCTACCAAACAGGGCCTGAAGCTTGCCTTTTTCAGTTTCGACCTCTCGGACCGGCGGCGGCGACCGCGGCTTTTTGAGGCGGCCACGTATAGGAGAAGTGGCTCCGACGGTGAAGGTGGGGATAATATTGCCATTTTCTCGATGTAATCCTTGAGCTCGGCGAAAGCCTTGCTTTGCTCGGGGCCCCACTCGATCGCGCCCTTGCCCTTCAGTGCCTTGAACAATGGGAGGCTTCGCTCAGTAGATCTTGAAATGAATCTGTTCAAGGCTGCCACCCGACCATTCAGTTTCTGAATGTCCTTCTTTGTCCTGGCCTCCTCTATTTCTCTGATTGCTCTTATCTTGTCGGGGTTGGCTTCGATTCTTTTGGCGGAAATGAGGCATCCCAGAATTTTTTCTTTTGTGACCCTGAACACGCATTTCTGCGGGTTTAGTTTCAAACCGGCCGGCTCATGTTGGCGAAGGTTTCGGCCAAATCGGCTACATGGTTGGCCGGTGGAGCTCTTGACGATGAGGTCATCGACGTAGGCCTGGATGTTCTTGCCGATCCGCGGCTTGAACACGGTCCCGATCATTTCGGTGAATGTTGGTCGACGTTTTTCAATCCTTGTCATACGGACGAAGTAGAAGGTTCCAAAGGGTGTAATGAAGCTGGTTTTCTTCTCATCCTCCTTCGCCATCCAACGACGCGGGTGATATCCGGAGAAGCAATCCAACAGAGACATGATCGCGACGTTAGCCGCAGAGTCCACAACCTGATCCATTCGTGGCAATGGATAGTTGTCTTTTGGTGTGGCCTTGTTGAGATCGCTGAAGTCGATGCACATTCGCCACTTGTCGTTCTTTTTCTTGACCGGCACCGTGTTGGCTAGCCATTTGGGGTACATGACTTCGCGGATGACGGTGGCGTCAAGCAGCCTTTGAACCTCTGACTTGACAGCTACCACCTTGTCATCGGACGTCTTTCTTAACTTCTGCTTTCGCAGCTTGACCGAAGGATCGATGTTCAACTTATGCTCGATGAAGCTTCAATCGATGCCTGTGAGATCCTTGGCGGACCGGGCAAACACATCTTTGTTCTTGGAGGAATTGGACTAGGTTTGCTTCCTCGTTGGCCGAAAGGTCGAGCCAATGACGACGGTCTGATCCAGGACCATCGCATCTAGTAAGACCCGTTTGGTTTCACAGTCCGGCTGCATGTTGATTTTCTCTCTGTTCGCCTTCGGCTACGCTTTTCCACCTCATTGCTCTCGACTGCTTCGTCGAGGGTGTGCACGTTTCGCTGACCCGGGGTGCGACCTCTTTCTAGGTTGCGGCCATTGTTTTGATGACCCCAGATTGTGATGACCCCTAGCGTCGCCGGGATTTTGATGCGAGAGATACGCCCGGTGAATAGCGCCTCAAACTTGTTGAGGAATCCTCGGCCCGAGATGCCATTGTAAGGATAGTACATCTCCACAACGTCGAAGGATAGGTACTCGGTCCGGCGTTTTGGAGTCGTGCCGAAAGATACGGGGAGAACCACTTTGCCCGGTGCATGGATGACGCGCCCTCCGAAACCATACAAAGGTGTGTCCGGTGGTTGTAGCAAATCTGCGGTTAAGCCCCATCTTGTCGAAGGCGTCGACAAAGATAATGTCGGTGATGAACCATTGTCCACCAAGAGCTTCCCCAGAGTCCAACTTGCTATGTTTGCTTCTATTACTAGAGCGTCATTGTGAGGAAAGCCTTGCAACTTCACGTCCTCTTCTGAGAAGGTGATTGGGATGTGAGACCATCTCGTTTTCTCAACTCTCCCCTCCACACAGATGTTTCGCACCTCGCGAAAGTAATGCTTCCGTTCTTTCTTGGTTTCGAACTCCAAACGCGGAGCCCCCTGAGATAGGCATTATGGTTCCGACGAATGGCAGGGGATCGCTTTGGCCCTCGAGATTGGCTGGCAGTGGCGGAGCTGAGGGGCCTTTGTAAGGAGGAGGTGGAGGAGCCATGGGATGTTGCTCGACGGGCCTGCGCTCAATGTTCTGAGCTTGGAAAGTTTGCGATTGCCAGGGCGGAGGCTGGGGATAATTGGATGGTGGTGGCTGGAATTGAGGTGGCTGGAATTGAGGTGGCTGGAAAGGGTTTGCGAAAGAGTTTCTCCCAAAACTAGGATTTTGCCACGCCGGGGCAGAGTGGTTTACAACACTCGCTCTCTCCTTTTCCTTTCTTTCCTCCTCAAGGATTGCTTCGAATCTTTTCTTATCTGGGCAATAATTTGAGCTGTGGTCATCGTTTTCCTTGTGGAAAATACAATACCATTTTCTTTTCTCGTTGTGGCCTCGGCCCCTGCCTCAACCCCTACCTCTACCTCCGCCTCTTCTGCCCCTGCGGCCTCCCCCCTGATTGGAGTGAGGGGGGCTAGGTGGGGTAGGTACCAGGCTCTGTGAATCAGCCTATGGATTGGGGTATTCCTGAGTGTTTTCGCCGTCCAGACCGAAAACGCCCCAAGTGTTGGCGTGCGAGGCATTTCTGGGATTGGGCCATTCCCTGTCGTTGGGTTGATTAGCTTTCGCAGACTTTTTCTGCTGGGATTGCTCTTCCATACACATCCTGAAGTCATTGTCTGAGCGACAATACTTCTCGAACTCTTCGTATAGGCGCTGGATGGTTTTGGGCCTTTCGCGCATGAGATGCGAGCGAAATTGGCCGGCTCTCAAACCCATAATTGCAGCGTTAATGGCGACGGCGTCCAAGACATTTGGCGCTTGGGCTCTGAGATGCACAAATCTCCTGAAATAGTTTTGGAGAGGCTCCTTGTCCTTCTGCTTACACGAGAAGAGGTCGCTCTCTGTGAGTTCTGGACGTTGGAAACCTTGGAAGTTTGAGAGGATCCGCTGCTTTAGATCGTCCCATCCGTGAATTACACCTGGGCTTAACAGAGAATACCACTGTGCTGCCACGTCGTCAGCAGCGATGATGAAAGATTTCACCAGTACAGAGTCGTAACCGCCGGCCGAAAGAATGGCGGCTTCGTAGCTCATCAGGAATTGCCTTGGGTCAGATTGGCCCGAGAATCTAGGTAGTGGAACTGGCCTATACGTTTGTGGCCATGGAGTGATCTGAATCTCCTGAGACAAGGGGGATTTGGGGTCCCATGGTCTCGTGCGAATGGTATGAACATCCTGGTGCGAAGGGCCTGACTCAAAAGGGCTCACGAAGGGGTTGCGACTGAAGGTGGTGTGCGGAGGGGGCTGGGTGAAAAACTCAGTGCGCTCATTGAAGTTAGGTTGACTGGGAACAGTGTATTCAGGTGAGGGTTGGTTGAAGCTTAAGGATTGCTTTGCTTTTAGAGCGCGCAGTTCTTCCTTCAAACTAGCGATTTCGGCTTTTTGTTTTTGGATCTTAGCTTCGTGCTGTATTGCCAGGAGCTTCTTCTTGGTTCTGGCCAACTCTTCAGCCTCTTTGCGCAGTTTAGCCAGCTCTGCCTCGTGCGCTGGGTTAGATTCTGGGAGCGCTTCCCCCTGAGTGAGCAAAGTAGAAAGGTTCGGCTCTTCGTCCATGGATGACGACGCCCCTTTGGTAGAATTGGCAGTAGTTCTCTTCTTCCTTGTAGACATTCTGGGTTTGATACTCGAGCCTAACACAAACGGTGGGCGCCACTTGTTGTGGCGAAAGCCGAAGCTATCGTGCACGAACAATGAGTGAAAACTAAAGCTCAAGAACCAAAACCAAAACACAGTACAAAGGACAGCCAAAAGCTCTTTTCTCAACAGTTGATTTCTCAAAAGCTGATCCCCTTTACAAGTGCCGATCCGTCTCCTTTTATAGGGAGGCGGACAGACTTTTTACATTCTGAGAATACCCTCGTGTAAAATGGATCTAAACAGAATGTGCTAGGCTATATCTGGGAAATCTCCAATTGGGTCTCCACATAATCGGCGCTTCATGATGTCACGCCGCAAATCGCGGCGCCTTTCTTGTTGTCATCACGTGCGCCTGTTGGGAGAAAACCTTCAGTCCTTTGGAGATTCCCCTTTCGCCTGGCACCTTTCGTCACCTGAAACATGGAATCACATTCAAACTTGAAATCGCTAGATGTTAGAGACGACGAAACCCGCCGAGCGAATCCCTAGCCGAGAATGCCTGGGTGAGCAAGATACACTCCTGGGGTTTCGTCGTGGGAGAAAATAATCAGTCTGATTGAAAACCCTAACGCCCTGGGTCTTTTTGAGCTCATTTGACAGCCCTGCTGGTGACGAAGGGTTCAGGCCGAAAGACGAATTCTGAAAAATGAGAAAGGATTCAAGGGCTCCTGGGGTTTCGCTGCTGAGCCTTTTCGCATGAGACTCCGAGCGACTAAAACACTCTTTTATTTTTAGTGTACGAAAGGCTTGATTCCGAATCCCCCCAACACAATCAACAGGACAATTCAAACAAATGAAGCATAAAAATTAGTTTAAAAATCCCCACATCTAAATCGGTCTATTATCATTCACAGATGAGTAGCACACTTGCACTGTAGGATGCAATTGATGTAGCCGTTGTGATAATGGACCATTGCACAGTGGTGTGGTGTGGTCGACGCACCACTGAGTGAGGACCATGTGTGGTTCGAGGACCGGTGGATGGTCGCTTCCTGGTGTGACGAGTGATTGACAACGTGGTGTGGACTGATTCTTGGCTAAGTATTGTAGGTGCAGGTTGCGGCTTGACTCGTGTTGGTGCAGGTGAAGAACAAGCACGAAAGGTCATTGCCGGTGAGGCCTCCAGGTGTGGAGAAGACAAGTAGGCTTCGTTCAAGGGGCCCGGTGGCCAGTGGGGTCAAGTGTGGGCCGCATGGTGGCAAGAACAGCAAGATGAAGTCGGTGGACAGTTTCTTGGTTAAGCCACAAAACCAAGGTCGAGCCGGGACTTCGTGGGAGCCAAGTCATGAGTGGTGATTGGCGGAGTCTACATCAAGTTCACGGGGTTTGCGGTGGTTCACCAGAAAATCACCGGGTTACTCGGCTGAGCCACAAAGCCGAGGTCGAAGACCGGGCGTGGTCGTCGTGTGCCAAAAACCGATCCCGGCGGGTTTGGAGAACCGGTCTAACCGGTTTGGGGTCGCAGGGCGCCGGAAGCTTCGAGGCGGAGGACACGCGTCGGGATCGCAAGGCTAGCGTCGAGGCTATGCGGAGTGCGGTCGCCGGGCATCCGTCCATTGGTGTTATGAAGACAAATTCCCAAAGTGCCCATGGTGGGCGTGTATCCTAGTTTAGGCTTTAGGGGTATTTTAGTCTTTCGGCTTGCCTCCATATAACCCAAGGGGTGAGACGATGGCATCCATCTTAGGGAACCCTAGTTCATTTGCTTTCCTTTTTTCCCTTCCTATTTTCTTAGGATTTCCATAGGACTAGCTTGAGAGCTTCATGGCGAGATCTTTTGAGCGGGTTGGATGATCAGGCGGCAAGCTAGACCTTGTATGAACCTCTTTGGTGTGTATAGATGATTCGGGGTGGTTCCTCAAGGCTTTGTTGTGTTGTTCCCGGTTGTTCTTGGTGGTGATTTTCGGGGCCCTCTCTTGGTGGTTTTCTCGGGGTGTTTTCGGGACCCGATTCTTGGGGATTTGATGGGGGAAATTCGTGTGAACCCTTCGTGGTTCTTTTGCCTTTGATTCCCCTCCCAAATCCGCAAGTTTAGGGGCTCGATTTTGGTGGCTTCGGAGTTCTAGGGTTAGAGGTGTTCATGAGGGTTGACTTTCGATTCCTCTTGATTGAGTGGGTTTTGGGGATCGAGCTTCTAGCCAAGGGTAGCCCACGAGGTACCCCCAACTATCCCCAAAGTCTCACTTTGATCCGTGGAACGAATCGGGAGATCGATTGGAGGAAGTGTTGAGTTTTTCCCGCGGGCTGTGTTCTTCCCGACTGTCCAGGCAAAAACTGGCCTGACCGGTTTCCCAAACCGGTCTGACCGGTTTCGCCCTATGTGCTGTCGAGAAGGGTTTTGAGCAAGGAAGTCTCTGTTGTTCCATGGCTTCTTTTTCTCAGATGTGGAAAGGCTCTTGAGGTGCTTTGGGTCTTTGGGGAGGTTCTGGACAAAGTCGGTCTGACCGGTTTGCCAAATAGGTAAGTCTTGCTGAGTATTAGTATACTCAGCCTTGCTATAATATGATGATCCAGGTAATGCTTTCAGTGATGTGTGGCCCGGAGAGATCCCGCCCGGCTAGGAGCTGGAGTGGGTGGAGGACGACAACTGAAGGCATCATGGATGGCCTCCCGTGGTGTTTCCGCTTCCCGTTAGTTTAAATTCCGCTGTTTTCAAAACTCTGAACTATTTCGTTATGGCAAAAACTTCGGTTTGTAATAATTAAACCCTTCGGGGTACGCATTTGTATGTTAATGTTGTTGTATCTCTGGACTCGCCTTCAAGTGAGTTTTAATGCATATATTTCGATCCTTGTTGCTATTCAAGTGATTTCCCGGGCGTTAACCCGGCGACTAACAATAGGATGATACTTTATTATCGCTTAATGACCAAAGTGGATTGGTTTAGGTGATAGTACGGTATTTTCCTGGGCGGGTTGTCACAGTTGGCCTCAGAGCAATTATATGCACCAGAGGTTAATGAATAAACTTAATCACTGGTTTTTGAATAAAATATGCCAAGATTGCCTGATTTTCCAAAATACGTTGGTCCGCTAAGGATAAACTAGACCGAGAGGCCCTAGAGGGAATTTTTGGGTTCTTTCAGGTGGCTTAATTAACTTATGGTTTATTTTGCTAACTTCTAGCACATTACTTTATGTCAGACTTACTTTCTTGCACAACCAAACTAGATGAGCCACGTGTTTTATACGTGTGTTGTTCCACATCACGGGAATTGCGAGGGTTGATGGAGTGATCCATTGCACGGATCCCATCTTCGCTTCTGGTTATGAGTTGTGTGTCGCCACGTGTTTCATATGTGTGCATTCCGCATGTCGCTCATGCGAGGCAAGGATACACTCCATTCAAACGGAGGGTGTCCGAGGTTGGACACTGTCCATGCAACGGCTTAACGCATGGATGCCGTTTCTATAGTGAACGGTAATGTATGTGGACGCTTTCGTGACGTGCTAGCACGAAAGGTTCGTTTTCTGCAGGTACATAACAGCGCTTCGTTAGTCGTTAAGCGAGTACCGTATAGCTCTCGACTAGATATTATAGGGAGAGACGAATAACAGCCTTGCCACCGGCACTAACTTCGATTTTTGGCTTGATTTCCATGTGAGGTCGGATAGGACGTCTTGCATGCATATTAAAAATCGAAACAACTAAAATGGACAAAAAAATCGAATTTCCGTATGCTCTCTAAGGAAGATTTTGCTAGTGTGTTTTTATATGAACTAGAGTACCTCTCATGCTTAGCTGTCATGCTACCGACATTTTGAGAAAGCTTGTTCCTTGTTGTACCTGGTGCTAGATTTAGTTAAACCAAAGTGTTAAAAACAGTTGCCCTTAACCAGTCTAGCTTGTAGTTGCAAGTTCCGATCTAGTTTCTTTTGTTTTGGTTTACACTTTCCTAGGCAAATCTAGGTCTTGTATTCGTCCACCTTGTTTTCCTTGTTCGAGGTCAACCTTAAAAATCAAATATGTGTTAAAGAACTTTTGTAGTAACCGGGAAACTAGGGAAAGATTTGAGGGTTCTGAATTTTTGGTTATGAATTTTTATTCACAGCTGCTAGAACTTCACCATTTGACATGCCGTTTTCTTTGAGACCTGACATGTGTTACATTTTTGTACAGATGGTTTTCCCCGTGTTTCACGAGTTCGATGCTGACAGTACGATCCGTACCAACGGGTTGCACCGGGAGGGTTTTCCACGCCTTGCGTGGGAAGCACTCAACGCTGCAGGCTACCTCACACCACCGACTTATGAGCTGTCCGAGTTCGAGCGCTATGGCGTTCCCCGTTGCAGAGTGATTGTTACTGTTCTACCACACCCGGACCACGCCAACTGGTTCGACTTGAGTTTTATCTACTGGGGATTTATTAGCCACGAGGCCGTTGAGTCAGCAGCCCTCAGAGTGCTGACAGACTTCTGTGACCACAACCCCACTGTGGTAGGTCTCTCTCCGTTCGGGTTATTTCCTGCTGTGAGTCCTCACGACCCAGCATGGTTGGACCGTATGGATCACCTACGGGAGCTGTTGTCGCTGGCAGAGCCACTGGATGTCACTCAGACGTTGACTCGCTGTCTTAACGTGGTTTTTACACTTTAGGGGCTACGCTATAATACCGCAGCGGTTATTGGGCAGCGTTTGGAGGCATCTAGGCGTGATTGGCAGCAACTATCAGCAGCTGAACTTTACACTTACGCAGATGCAGTAGGAGAATGACAGGCTGCATGCTAGGAGATTCCAGTTAGAGCTAGAGAGAGGCGACCGCCTGCAGAGGATTGTAGATCTGGAGGCGGAGAATCACACCTTGGAGGAGAATGCCGATGCGTATGAGATTGAGAGGCTGACGCTACTTCAGAACATTGCTGATATGCAGCAGCAGGTGGAGGAGGCCGAGGTACAGGTGGCAGCCTCGCAGGCTATAGTGGCCTTGCGACGCACCGCCTCCAAGTGCACACCGGAGGAGCGGCAGGATCCGTGCCGGTCCGGATCGGACGAGCCGAGCGGGGACCACCGTTGCCGACTCCCCCAGCTTCGCCTACGGACAGTGGTGCTTCAGTGGGCAACTAGGTTGCCAGCAGCGAGAATAAGAAGGATGTCGATCCTATGGTGTTGTCTTTGAGATGTTGGAGTAGTTAACTTTTTAGCACGTCTTCCTGCAGCGTAACTGCTTGTAACCTTGTCGTCTTGTGGTGTTTTCAAATTCAAGCTTTGTAATGTCCGTGGACCTTGTTCCATCTTGTTGTAATAATGAATGCTTAAGAATGTGTGTTTAATTGAAATTCGCTTGTTCACCCAGAAGTTGAAGTTTTATTGCGTGTGATTGCCGCATTCTTGAATAAATCGTTGCAATGCCCACGCTGGTCAAAGCTTGCATTTCATAAAAGCACTAGTAACCCAAAGCATTTCTAGGGGCATCACTCGTCAGCCCAATGATTAAGTGCTCGTTCGTATACTACCTTCGTTGGTACCCGAAGTGACAGTAATTGTCCGAGAGCGAATGTTAGCTCATGTTATCCGAGTGATCGCATTCCTAACCGTGTTAAAGAACGATTCTATGAATCCTTGCTGGCTATGTGATGCTTTTCGACTGTTGCTGTCCTCATCATATAAATGCTAATGAGTTGTGGTTATGTATGATCATGCTTGTCATCATTTTGGGAGTAAGCTTTTGATTATGTAACTAATAAGGCTCGCATTTCAGATGGTGGGAACCACGCGCAGCTCACCCAACGGGTTCGGAGCGAACGGTAGCGGTGACTTGCCGCCACCACCGCCCATGACGCCGTCGGAGGCCTTCATGGCCACCCAAGGCCGAGGTGCTGTGCCGGATCCTGCGGACGCGGCGCACGGATCGCCCAGCAGATGAACCGAGGGCCGCCACATGGGGCCAACCACGATGGGCCTAATCAGGTCACCACATACGCCCAGTTCATCGCAATGAAGCCACCGACTTTCGCTAAAGCGGAAGACCCCCTGGAAGCTGAGGCTTGGATCAGGGCCATAGAGGCAAAATTCTCTGCCTTTGTGCTGCCTTGCTCCGAGGAGAACAAAGCTAACTTCGCAGCTCTGCAACTGCGGGGAGAAGCTTTGATGTGGTGGGACCATTTCAAGTCGATGCAGCGAGGGCACACTGTAACTTGGTGAAGGACCGAATAGGCGACCAGAGAGGGGGGGAGTGAATGGGAGCCGATAAAAATTCTTCTCGAGGGAGATTGAAACTCCGACAAGACGAACTAGCTCGGTCGAACCCCCGAAATCACACGCTCCGCACTTCAACCTCCCGTTTGCCAAAACCACGTAGCCACTGGAGTGCTACTGGTCCTAGGAACAAACTCTACCAGCAACCACAACAAACACGCAGCAACGACAGCGGAAACAACTCGAAAGCCGGCTAACCAGAGGGGGGCGGTTAGACCGGGTATAGGGGGCGGTTAGACCGCCTCCACCTGGTAACCAAGAAACCCTCCGAAACGCCTCTTCCGAGCACCAAAACTCACCCCGATTTCACCAACAAAGATCTCTGGTCAAGGCCATGCTAGCTACCAGAAAATCTTGGCGAAAACCAAAACTTCACCAAGGGGCCTAGGGGCGGTTAGACCGGCTACCAGGGGCGGTCTAACCTCCTGTACCCAACAACGAACTCCAACCAAGAACTCCTAGCAAACTGCACGAGAACGACCCCAAATTTCACCCAGACACTCCTCTGATCAAGGCAAACAAACTCACAGAGGAAAATCCGGCGAAACAAAACTTTGACCCGGAAACACCCAGGGCGGTTAGACCGCCCCCCCAGCGGTTAGACCGCCCCTTCCAGAAAACGAACCCGCGGGTCAAACCTCAACTTCCTCGCACCCGATCTCCCGAATCACTCCACGGATTGCAGCAAAACTTCGGGAATAGTTGGGTTACCTCTTGGGAAACCTCTACCTCAAAGGAATCGACCCGAAACGCTCACAATCAAGAGGAATCGAAGAAATCGCTTCTCTAGGTTAAGAACTCGCCGAACTCGAGAAACCACCAAATCGAGTCCGATTCAAAGGGGATTTGGGGGCAAAGTCACCAGCCAAAGAGGCACAAGAACCTCATACGTGACACCCTCCAAAAACCCCAAGAAATCGTCCTCAAAACACCGCCAAAAAGAGCTCCGAAAATCAACACCAAAGAGACGGGAAAACCACCATGATGAACAACGCCAAACCTTCTATACATGCCATGAAAGGTTCGTACAAGGTCTAGCTTGCCACCCAAACATCCATCCCTCTCTCTAGATCTCACATGAAGCTCTCAAGCTAGTCCTCTAAAATCCTAAGGAAAATGGAGAACGAAAATGGAAAAACAGATGAGCTAGGGTTCCAAGAGTTGGCTGCCATCCACCCATCTAATGAGTATATATGGATGCACCCAAAAGACTAAACTACCCTTGACTAATAACTAGGGATACATGCCCCTCGAGGGCGGATTTGGAATTATTGATGTCTTCACCATCGGACGGATGCCCGGCGACCGCACCCTGCGTAGCCTCGACGCAAGCCATGCGATCCCGACGCATGTCCTTCGCTTCGAAACTTCTCGGCGCCGGCGGCCAGGGCGGTCAGACCGCCACCCCTGGGCGGTTAGGACCGGCCGGGGGATCCGACCGGCCCCGGGCGGTCCGACCGCCCCCTCGGGCGGTTGAACCGGCCGGGTGGCCGCACCTCCTCGTCGAGTCTTCGGCCTCGGTTTTGTGGCTCAACCGAGTAACCCGGTGGTTTTACGGTGAACCACCGCAAACCCCGCGAACTCGGTGTAGCCTCCGCCAATCTCCACTCATGACTCGGCTCCCACGTAGTCCCGGCTCGACCTTGGTTTTGAGGCTCTACCAAGAAACCGTCCACGACTTCATCTTGCTGTTCATGCCACCATGCGCCCGCACTTGACCCCCGCCGGCCACCGGGTCCCTCGAACGAAGCCTACTTGTCTTCTCCACACACGGAGGCCTCACCGCAACGACCTTTTGCGCTTGTTCTTCACCCGCACCAACACGAGTCAAGCCGCAACCTCGCACCCGCAATACTTAGCCAAGAATCAGTCCACACAACATTGTCAATCACTCATCACACAAGGAAGCGACCATCCACCGGTCCTCGAACCACACATGGTCCTCAATCTCCCCCTTGATGAGTGCATTGACAACACACTCACATGAAGTAACACAAGAGAAAAGGAAAAGAAAAGAAACAAATAAAAAGAAACCTCAACAAGGGATCGAAAGCCAAAGAAAGGCAAAGAGCAAGATCACTTGAAGAAGATAAGTCTCGGACCCCTTAGGCAAGGGCAACGACTCGACACATCCGAGACAAAACATAGCTCAAGCAAAGAGCGCAAACCACCAAAGCAAAGCTCGAACACCACAAAGAGCTCCCCCTGCACATATGCAAGCTCCCCCTGAGCCAAAGCACACTCCCCCTGAACAAATGCAGCAATGCAACGCGGGAATGCAACAAAGAGCAAAAACCTGCTCACACTGCCCAGGGCGGTTAGACCGCCTGTACAGGGCGGTTAGACCGCCTGTGCCTCATCTGACCGCCTGGGTGGCGGTTAGACCGCCCCAAGAAACCGGCCCTGCAACAAACTGCTCAAAATTTTCCCGAACCAATTGGAACACCTTCCAAACACTCTAGGTGCCCAAAACATGCACAAACTTCTCCCCCTTGTTGACAATGCATGAATCAAGGCAAAATGCGAAACTTTACAACATATAGCTTCTCGAATATACAAAATTCATCACAAGAAGCTACACAAGTCCAAATGAGCAAGTTAGATACTCGACAGGTTCGTAATGACCTTAACTACGTGATCACCAAGTTTCACAACCATTGGACAAGGCTAAAAAGGATTTGAGTAATTTTGCGAAAAGTAACTCTCTCATAAGCAAATACCTAAACATGAGCAAAACATATCAAAATGGCAAAGCCACTCAAACTTCATGCTAGGACAGCCATTCTAATCATAAGACCATCATAAACACCCAAAAGCACCTCATGTCATGTCAAAGCCACCGAGCCATGTGCCTACTTCTATGTATGAGACTTTTCATTGGTAGGCATCATGCAACGGTTTAGCACCCAAAGCAAATTAATTTCAGCACATATGACATGGGAACATATTTTCCAAGCATTTTTCATTTCATTTTCAGATTTATGATTGGTACATGAAATGTCTTTGCGACAAAAAGGAACTTATGCCCCTCCACAAGATTAAGCAAGAGGGCTAAACATTCATGATGGAAAATGAGCCTTTGGCCCCATATGATCAATAAACTAGCTATCCAACCACAAAGTAAGCATAGCAAAGCCACTAAAACATGTCAAGATCATATAAAGGCATTTACACATGAGAGAGCATATAAGTGACATTTTTCAAAAAATTAGCCATCAACCATGGATCATTCATCAAGATCATCAAGAGCTAAGCCAAACTAACCATAACATACCAAACAAGCTCACAAGAACATATATAGCAACCCATGGTGAACAATGTATATAGGAGAAGCTTTTCCTATCCAATGCATATGATACAAAATGCATGCAATCTAAGATACAAGGATGCCTATACATCATGTTACATATGCAATGCCAAATGCAAGAAATGCACAAAAGAAAGCTATACATATGCTACGAAGGAGCTCTCACACACAAAGCTCACAAACCACCGGCTCCTCGAGGGGAGGCAAAACGGGCTCAACACCACCGGCAAAAGAAAGCTCCCACACACCCAACTCAAGAAATCAAACACACACCAAGTCCCCCCCCCGCAAACGAGTGAAAGTTGCTTGATCTAGGGGTTTGGTGAAAATATCGGCTAGTTGGTCATGTGTGGGTACATGGATCAAAGCTATCTTTCCTTTCTCGACGTTGTCTCTCAGAAAATGGTACCTCACTTCTATGTGTTTGGTTTTGGAATGAAGCACTGGGTTCTTTGCAATGCTTATGGCACTGGTGCTATCACATTGAAGTGGGACATGGGTATACTCATCACCAAAGTCACTCATGGTGTAGGTGATCCAAAGGAGCTGAGAGCAACAACTAGCAGCGGCAACATACTCGGCCTCGGTCGTGGATTGAGCAACACTCGACAGCTTGCGGGAAGACCAAGAGACCAAAGAGGAACCCAAAAACTGGCAAGTCCCAGAAGTGGACTTCCTATCCAACCGACACCCGGCAAAATCCGCGTCTGAAAAGCCATGAAGCGCCAAAGAAGAGGACGCGGAGTACCAAAGGCCGAAGTCGGGAGTGTGACGCAAGTACCTGAAAATTCTCTTCACTGCTTGCCGATGCGAAGTCCTCATAGACGCTTGAAAACGAGCGCACAGACACACCGAGAACTGTATGTCCGGCCTTGTCGCCGTCAAGTAGAGGAGTGACCCGATCATGCTCCGGTACTCCTTCTGGTCCACGTGTTCACCTTCCTCGTCCGCATCAAGAGCTGTAGTCGTACTCATCGGCGTCGTCATAGCCTTGGAGTCCTCCATCTTGAACTTCCTCACAATGTCCTTGGTGTACTTAGCTCCGGTGCACAAATGTTCCTTCCTTTGATTGCTTGATTTGTAGCCCTAGGAAGAAGCGCAACTCACCCATCATGCTCATCTCAAACTCCCTGCTCATATCATCCGCAAACCTTGCAACAAGAGAGTTAGACGAGCCACCAAAGACAATATCATCCACGTACACACCGCACAATCGGGATATCTCTCGCCCGCCTCAGCAAAAACAAGGTTTGATCGACCTTCCCCATCTCAAAACCTCTCTCAAACAAGAACCCCCTCAACCTACCATACCAAGCTCTAGGCGCCTGCTTCAGCCCATACAGCGCCTTCCTCAACTTGTACACCCGGTGGGGGTACTTCTTACTCTCAAACCCCGGAGGCTGCCTTACATACACTTCTTCCTCCAGCACACCATTCAGAAATGCACTCTTCAAATGCATTTGGTGCAACTTGAACCCTTTAGCCACGGAAAAGGCTAGAAGGATCCTAATCGCCTCCAAATGGGATACGGGAGCAAAGGTCTCCTCGTAGTCGATCCCCTCCTTCTGACTGAACCCCTGAGCAACAAGCCTCGACTTGTTCCTCACAACCTCACCCTTCTCTCCCTCTTTGTTTTTCCACACCCACTTTGTACCAATCGGCTTACACCACGGGGGAGGGTCAACCAACTCCCACACCGATTCCTCTCAAAGTTCTCCAACTCCTCATGCATCGAGTTAACCCAATTGTGATCAGATAGTGCGTGTCCAATGTCTTTGGGCTCAAAAGAAGCAACAAACGCAGCATGAGCAAAATGGGAATTGTTTCGAACCCTCGTCCGTGTAGTGCGTTCATTCATGTCGCCGATGATCCTCGAAGCTGGGTGATCCACCTGAACTCGCCGGGGAGGTTCTCGCCTCGAAGCTACCTCCCCCTCAACATCGCCTTCTCCTCGTTCTTGATTTGTCGTCGTAGGTGTAGCGAGAGGGCCCATCCATCATCGTAGTCGAAGTAGTGGGTACATGTTCGGCGCGGGGCACCGCACCGCCATCCTCATCATCACCATGTTCATGCTCCTCCTCCGAAAGATCTCCTCGCCAAGCTCATCATCACCCGCACACTCAAAGACAAGCCGATTACGTGGCTCGTCTCGTCGAAGGTTACCTCGCAAGTCTCCACGATTTGGTTAGTTTCAAGATTGAGCACACGATATGCTCTAGAATGAGATGCATGACCAAAGAAAATGCCATCGACGGACCTAGCCTCAAACTTATCCAACTTCCTCGCCTTTCTTCGAATGAAACACTTGCAACCAAAGACATGGAAGTGACTCACCTTGGGTGTGCGACCATGCATCAACTCATAGCATGTCTTCTTCTTGTGCACTCGAGGTATATCCTGTTCGACACATAGCACGCGGTATTCACCGCCTCGCCCCAATACCTCCTCGGAGTCCTATGCTCATCAAGCATCGTCCGAGCCATCTCGCACAAGGTCCCGTTCTTCCTTTCCACAACACCATTCCGGGGAGGCGTATACGGACTCGAAAACTGGTGCTCAAGACCCAAGTCGTGGCAAAAGGTTTCAAAACGAGAGTTCCTGAATTCCGAGCCATTATCACTGCGGATAGCTCGTGTGGCATCTCCGTGCCTCTCGTTCCTCAACCTCAAGACTAGATCTCGAACAAAACCAAACGTCTCCCCCTTCTCCTCGAGAAAGAACACCCACGCATACCGAGAATAGTCATCCACCACAACAAGGACATACCACTTCCCACCCGCAGATCGCACACGAGCTGGGCCAACAAGGTCCATATGGAGCAGCTCGCATGGACACTCAGTCATCACATTGGTGAGAGGCGGGTGAGAAGAGGCCACCATCTTGGCATGCCTACACGGAGCACAAACCAACTCTTTCTCAAGCCTCAACCGTGGCAATCCTTGGACCAAATTGAGTTTACTCAAGCGTGACAAAAGGTCAAAGCTCAAGTGACCCAACTTCCTATGCCACTTCCACAACTCACTCGAAGAACCAGCCAAGAAACAACGCTCCACACCCGAAGACTGAGAAAAATCAGCACGAAACACCTGACCCTCGGGAACGACCATACAGACAAGGTCCCCTCGAGAGTCCACAATCCGAGAACCACCAAGGCCGAAACAACACCTCAAAGCCCTCATCCAACAACCGGGACACGAAAAAGCAAATTGTACCCCAGCGATTGAACAAGAGCAACACGCCTCAGAGTGATCTTGTCACTCACTTTGATCTCACCTTCTGAAAGCACACGCCCACGTCCATTGTCCCCAAAAGTGATGTACCTCTTCGTCACCACCGGGACGAGACTTGAGAACCACCCCCTATCTCCGGTCATATGCCTCGAGCAACCGGAGTCAATCAACCAAATGTTCTTCAAGTCTCCCACCTGAAATTCAAAAACAAGCACGTGAGCGAACAAACGACTCAGCACTGGGGTTAGTACCAAAAGAGGAAAACCAGTGCTGAGCCATTTGCTCGAAAGTGGGATTAGCACACATCAAGCCATCTTTCCTACCGTAACTACCACCACGAACACCACCTCGGTAACCACTCCGAGGAAACCACCCCTCACTGCCTGGAGGAGGACCACAACCACGGAAGACAACCCGTGGAACGTCCCTCCTCCCCTTCTCAAAGCTACGACTCCTCCCATCCCTGTAGTGAACTCGAGGGGGAGAATGCCTAGCAAACGTACCACCTGCTGTCTCTCCAGACCAACCACCAGCAACTCCACCTCCAGACCTGAAACCTCTCAACTCACCACCTCGAAAACCACTCCGCCCGGTGTCGGGGGGGGGGGCGGTTAAACCGCCTAGCCAGGCCGGTCTAACCGCACCCCTCTGGGCTAGGTCGGTCTGACCGCCTAGCCGGGCCGGGCTCGACCGCCCCCTCCGAATCGCTCCTCGGCCGCGGGAACTCGCATCTCCCCATGCCGAACACTTCTCACCACAGCCTTACCCCTGGGCAGTGGCATACGAGGCTTAGGTACACCATGGGAAGGGTTGTACCTATCCTTGTTCGCCCACTCCTTTGCCATCCTCTCTTCCCGCTTTCTCTTGAAGCAAAACTCATCCTTGTGACCCTCTTTCCCACAATGGCCACAACGGAACCTCACAAGCTTTGGTTTTGGCTTGGATTGGGGCTGCTCGCTTGGTTTCTCTCCACTCAACTCCTCCACCGATTTCTCCTCACTTGCCTTCTCACTCACTTTCCCAAAGAACACTTTCCCGGAAGTGCTCACAAACTTGATAGGCCTACGGAGATCATTTGTGTGTGTAGGAAATATAGGTGGAGCTGGGGTTGTGTCTAGTCGGTTCCTAAGATGGTTGGGTTTTGGAGGGAAATCATTTTTGTGGTGGGTTTTTGGTGGCTCCGGGATATTCTCTCCACTTCCCTCACCAACCTTGTTTGCCCCAAGTCCCTCACCATCTTGCCTCTTAAAGGCCTCAATCATCATCCTCAACTGAGGCTCACGGCCAGACAACCAACCCATCAACTTCCTCAAGTCATCATTCTCATCCTGCAAACGATCAACATAATGTGCAAGTTCCAAATTTTTCAATGCATGCATTTCACAGGTGGAGCATGATGTAGGCATGGGTTCCTTCAATTTAGCCTCAAGCGAACTAGTGTAAGCATGCATCTCATCAATCTTAGCATGCAAAACAGGGCAAGAAGTGCAAGCACCTAGCAAAGCAGGTCTAGATTTCAGCTCAGCCATTTCAACCCTAAGCACATCTAGTTCCTCACACTTGGAGGAATGTTTCTCCTTAAACAGAGCAAGATCAGCAAAGAATATGGAGCAAACAGCACAATCATTCTCATCCGAAACAACAGGGCTAGCCTTAAGCGAATCAATCTCAAGCTTGCTATCAAGCGCCTGTGTCTCTAGCTCAGCCACTCTAGTCCTAGCATCCTCGAGTGAAGCCCTAAGCTCTTTTCTCATTTTCTTGGCCTCTCTAAGCATGTCATCACGGTTATCAAGCAAAGAGCCAAGCCTCTCATTCTCCTGGCGCAAGAAGGGAAGTTCATCACGCACCTCTTCGTCGAACTCAGAGTCCGAGTCACTCTGTGTGCTCTTCTTGCTGCCGGAGCTCAGCGCCATGGTGCAGAAGCCATCTCTCGCGAAGCAGCTCAGCCCGCTCAGGTTCTTGGATGACTTCTTGTTCTTGCGACGATTGCCTTCGTCTTCACTGCTGCTCGAGCTCGAGGTGGAGTACGCGGAACTGGAGTCGACGTCGCTCGCTCCGACCATCGCTCGGGCCTTGCCTCGGCTCTCCTTCTTCCTCGATCGTCGCTCGTCCTTGTACTTGTTCTTGTGCTTGCTCTTGTGGTCGCGCCTCGAACGGTACTTGCCGTCCTTCCTCGGCTTGTTCTTGTAGCTGTCCTTGTTCTCGGCCTTCTCCGGGCAGTCGGCGACGAAGTATCCCAGCTTGCCGCACTGGAAGCACGTCCTCGTGTTCCTCCTCATGTTCACGCGGTTCTCGTGCAGCCTCTCGAACCGCCTCGTCAACAGCGCCAGCTCGTCCTCTCCAAGGTCATCAAACTCCTCATCTGGCATAGACATCAAAGAGGAAAAAGAGAACATCCTGGTGGATGGGTTAGAGTTAGCCTTTCCTTTGGAACCACCAACGAGGGCAAGAATATGGGAATCAGTCGGTCCCTCGAGCTTGGTAGTCATGCCCCTATCCACCTCAGCCGATTTGAGCTTCGAGAACAGCTTGTTCACCGTCAGAGTGTCATACTTCTCCGACTCTACAATGGCCTCGAACTTTCCGCCCCATATCGTACGATCCAAAGAGTGTAAGAGCTTGACCGCTCTATCATGATCATCGTACGGGAGCACGTCCACATTGGCCCTCATGTTGTTCACAACCACCGTGAACCTCTGAAACAAGGCATCGATGGACTCACCAGGGAGATGAGTGAAGTTCTCGTACTCTCTCCGGTAGGTCGCATACATCCGTGCCTGAACCTGGGCGTTCCCAACATGAGCCTCCTTCAACACCGCCCAAATCCTACAAGCCAAGTGCTCGGTGTGCACCCGATCGAACTCAGGCTACCACAAAGCACGAAACAAGTAGTCGACCGCCTTATTGTTGGCGTCGAATCTGTCCCTCGACCCTAGAGCGAGAAAGTCCATCGGCTGGACATAGCCTGTGTCCACCGTGACATCCCACAGAGTCTGACCCTTTCCGTGGAGGAACGCACCCATCCGCTTGCTCCACATCTGGTAGTTCTTGCCATCGAAGTGTGGAGGACCCGAACCCCATTCCTGGTACGCCATCCTTGGATCTTAGACTGGTTAGAGTCAACAAAGACCGGAACCGGCTCTGATACCACTTGAAGGACCGAATAGGCGACCAGAGAGGGGGGGAGTTGTTAACACCAAAATTTGGTAAGGAGTCTGACTTGTGGGTCCGGCTCGATGAGGAGTCCGTCCGGTAGAAGGAAGGTTTTTCTCAGATGTATTCGGCAGAAAGATCTGCGGTCGGCTATCTGCTTCCGTTCGGTAAGGGAACAGTTGAAGCTGATTTTGCGGGATTGGACGGTGACGTGGCTCAAGCAGGAAGGGCGAATGGATGGATAAGCGATCAAGCTTAGAGATAAGTTAGGCAACAAATCCATTCGAGGTTGTACTTGGCAGGGTATAAATATGAGCCCTGAATGTATGTAACAGATATACAATCATTCTCAATACAAACCGGCCTTATGCCAAACCCTAGAGTCCATTTGTCGTGTCGTCGAGTTCTTTGAGAGGGTTCATCGATCCGTCGACCTCCGTGAGTACCGGCAACCTTGTATCATATCTAGTATCATGCGGTGGATTTAGATCTGATGCAAGTAGTCTTGTTACCATGCTTCGTGTCATGCGGTAGATTCAAGTTTGGTTCAAGAGGGTTTCTTGTTTGGTCATGAGCCATGCGGTAGGCTAAAATCTAGATTGAAGCTAGTTATCGGCTCTATTGGATTTTGGCAAGATCCAATAGATTCATTAAGTTACCCCGTGTTGCTTTGAGTTTTTACTTTATGTTTAAATTCATGTAACATCTTTTGCCCAATCTAGATGGGTCTGGATCGGCTTTATCCCTCTTGTGGTCCTTATGCGAGTAGAATTCGTGATTTAACACGTGGATCTTGTGCTTTCCGATAGCCGAAACCGAATCGATCTAGGTTGTTACGTGTTGCGGGTTCAAGCTTGCCAACGTTGGTATAAATCTTGAAAGAACTGAGTATCATGCGGTAGATGCAGGTTTTTGGGTTGCTTTGGAGCTAGTCATCCGGTGGATTAGATTTCAAATCAATCTGATAGATTTATTTCGCTTGGTAATGTTCGTTCCTTCTTCATGGATCCTGAATTGGTTGTTCAGCCGTATTCGGTTATGTTTCTTCACGAGTAGAACACGTGCATAAATCATGTTTTATATGATGTATGCTTTTAGCTTTCCATATTTAGATTGTATCATGCGGTGGATAGATCTATTTGTGGAAAGTGGTACGATTTTATGCAAATTGTATCATGCGGTGGATAGATTTGTTTGGCATCGTACCCGACGGGTTTTAAAGTACCTAGACATGCGGTAGACTAGTGCTTTGGATCTATGCATGCTTGTTTATTACGTGTTTATGTTCGCGCTTTACTTTATTTATTTAATGTTAATCACCATGGGGATCGGTCGTGGTCCTGCGCACGTACATCTTTGCTCTAAACAAAGACCGATCGCCATCATGCTTACGTCATCCATTCGGCTATGTTATTTTTCCTGTTGCAAGCTCTCGAATGGTTTCAGTTTATTGGCAGATAGCTTTCTATAGCTATGTGTCATCCCATCTGGCTTTGTAGCCGTAAATATGGAACTGTCTGGTACCACCCGGCAAGTTCCAAGCTTTGATATCTAACTACTTTGTTTTTTTGTTAATTTTCAGGAAAAATTGACGGGCACGTCTTGTGATTCTTCGCGCGTGTGAAGCCAACTTTTTCGGCTTGCTGTGTGCTTGGCGCTAGGCGCACATTTTGCGTCAACACACTTTTTGGCACGCCTGGTGGGACCACAGCCAAAAAGATCAAGATGCCTGAAATCGCGGATATCATGGATGTCAACATTGAAGACCTCTCTCCTGAACAACGGCAGCAGCTCCAGGACGCTGTGGACCAATTCCAGCAGAAGTGTCTGCTGTCCTTCAAGAAGAACAGGAGTGGCGTCCCGTACCTGAAAAATGAGATGCCCAGGGTATTGTTGCCAGGGGAGAGCGACGCCACGACCCAGCAGGAGAGAGAGGAATGCCTGCAAGCGTTCCGGGATTCTGCGGACCACGTTTTGAGCAAGCACCACAAAGCTTTCCTTGGTGCCTTCCAGCAAATGATGGTGGCTGTCTTTGGCCCAGGCATGGAGAAGGCATTCAGCAAGGCACCCATCCAAGCGGGCACCGTGGAATTGGGCGAGTCAAGCTCTCAACCACCATTACGGAGCCAGCCAATCCAGCCTCCTCCTCAGAGCGCCGGAAGTCAAGCTTTCCAGCCTCCTCCGCAAGGCGCTGGGGGTCAACCAGTTCAGCCCCCACTACAGGGCTCAGGAGGGCAACCAATCCAGCCACCACCGCAGGGCAAAGACGGGTCAACACCGTACCGCAACCCGAACCCGTACCAGCCCACATACGGGGAGATAGCGTTCGGCTCGCCTGGGGCCCCACTTGCCTCCGGCCACAGGATTGCTCCGGCAAGCAACTGGCTATAGAGGAACCTATACGGCGGAGGCTACCACGAGGTGGGAAACTATGGAGCCATTGACGCTTTCCCGCATCCGGGGGTACGCACCGGTGCGGGCACACGGGGAGGACGACGCCCTGGCGCGGAAGATGGCCGAGTTGATGCAAAATCAGTTCGGCCTCAAACCGAAAATGCAGGGACCTGCCTGCAAGCCGCCGTTCCCAGAGTGGTACTTCAACGTGCTCCTTCCGCCAAGGGTGAAACCTCCGACGGAATTCACGAAATTTTCCGGGCAAGACGACACAAGCACGGCGGAGCACATTGCTCGCTACCTAATGCAGCTCGGAGAATGCTCAGCTGAAGAAGCGTTCAGGGTCAGATACTTCCCCACGTCACTGACGGGCCCAGCATTCCAGTGGTTCTCGTCCTTGCCCCCTGAGTCAGTTAGCAGATGGAAGGACCTGGAACGGAAATTCCACGCCCACTATTTCAGTGGCAGCTCAGAGAAGAAGCTGATCGACCTTGCCACCCCCGAAGCGAGGCACAACGAGACGCCATTGGAATTTCTCGGGGAGGTTCGGGGAAGTTAAGGGCATGTGCTTTTCGCTCAACTTGCCGGATGACCGGTTGGCCGACATGGCCGTTGCCGGGATGCCGCCGGCCGTGCGTGAGAAACTGTTTGGTATGGAGTTTGAAAACACTGGGCCGATTTGTCTCAAAAGCTGTCATTGATGAGCAACCTAGCGTATGGCTTCAAGAAGGATGCCAGGTTTGGCAAACAGCATGACGTGGCGGACATCTACAACCAGTTCTTGGACAAGGCCGACCTGATAGAAGATTCTGATGATGAACTGGATATAGCCGCAGCCGAAATCATGTGGGGGAAAGAGCCATTAACGATGAACCAACGCTGGGTCAAACAGACCAAAGGCACCTACGATTTCGACATCACAAAGGCTGATAAGCTGTTTGAGCTCCTAGTGAAGGAAGGCCGAATCAGATTGCCTGAAGGGCATTCCATGCTTCGGCCCGATGGGGTAAAGGAGAAGCGTTACTGCGGCTTCCATGACAGGAACTCACACTCCATCAACGACTGCAGGGTCTTCAGGATGAGGATCCAGAAAGCCAAGGAGGGACACCTCAAATTTGACAACAAGATGAAGCTGGATGGCCACCCCTTCCCTCAGAACATGGTGGGCTTTTCCGTCAACATGGTGACGGCTGAGGAGAAGGGCAAGGTCAAAGTCTTGACCTCAGCCAGGGCTAGGCAGGATGGAACAGTGGACCCGGAGCGTCAAGTAACTTTGGAGCAGGTGCATGGTGAAGCCCCCCGCATTCCCATAAGCCACATCGAAGCCGGGGAATCATCCAAAACCAAGCCCAGGGTGACCACACGTATCCTCCTCAACAAGTGGCAGCGCCAGTTGGAAAAAGAGCGCTACCAGAAGCGAAGATACGAGGAGGAGAAGCGCAGAGCTGAAGAAGAGGCACACAGAAGAGACCTGGAGCAATACACGCGCGAGCAGGAGCGCGCGCACTGGGGATGTGCGTTCTTCAGGCATTGTTGGAACGAGGGTTTGAAGCTGCCCACGCTGAGGAACTGCCTTGAGTGCAGTGACAGGTATTTTGAGTACAGGCAGGAGACTGCCAATCGCCGATCCGTCCATGAGAGAATTGGAAGGGTCCATCCTAACGAGGATCGACGCCAAAAAATTAAAATCATTGATCATCCCAGGAAAAGGCAAGCTGATTTAAGGTGGGCTGATCAAGAAGAGAACGAATACGAGTACATCTGGCAGAAGGGGCAATGGTGCCCGCCTGGCCTAAGAAAAAGTCAGAAGCGAAGGGTCCAACGCTTGAGGAACCGTGAACTGAGGCAGGCTGGGATCCAAACAAGGCGGTGTGGCGTCCAAAGGATCAACTTCGAAGGGTCAAAGCGTTCGGCTCCAACGTGCATGGTATATTTTCTGCCGAATGAGTTTATGGCTCCTGCTAATCAGGTTGTGCAGGAAGAGGTGTCCCTAGATGATGAGCAGATCGAGGGGATGATGGCACAGTTGGTGCTAGCCAAGCAGGCCGTCTTCGACAAACCGGCCAAAAATCGACACATGAGGCCGCTGTACTTGAGGGGATATGTCAATGGCAAGCCATTGACCAAGATGTTTGTCGACGGAGGAGCGGCAGTTAACGTAATGCCGTACACCACCTTCAGGAAACTTGGCATGGGCCCTAGCGATCTAACGCCTACAAGCATAATACTGAACGATTTCGTTGGGAATCCTTCAGACACCAAGGGATGCGCCCACGTGGATCTGATGATTGGGTCCAAGACACTGCTCACTACCTTCTTTGTTATCGAAGGTAAAGGAGCCTACGACCCTCTTTCGCTTGGACGGGACTGGATTCATGCCAATTGCTGCGTCCCATCCACCATGCATCAGCAGCTCATCCAGTGGGTGGATGATGATATTGAGGTTGTCCAAGCAGATGACTCCGTGAGTGTTGCAAACATGGAACCAGCGTTCTGGGAGTATCAAGGCATTGACTGTTTCTCAGGGAAAGACTAGGGAGAAGGTCCTGTTGAACCTGTCAGCAGCGATCAACAGCCGATTCAAGCAGTCGGCTCTTATAGTAATTTTTAATGGAGAACCCCGTCGATGGCACTGATGGCAAGTTGGGGCGAGGATTCATGTCGGCTGATAAGTTAGAAGAGGTTGATATTGGAAGCGGTGATAAGCCAAGGCCGACGTTCATCAGCGCAGACTTGCAACTAGACTTCAGGGAGGAATTAATCAAGCTGCTCAAGGAATATAAAGATTGCTTCGCCTGGGATTATTCGGAGATGCCTGGACTGGATCGTTCTATCGTTGAGCATCGGTTGCCAATCAAATCTGGTTTCAAACCGTACAAGCAACCACCCCGGAAAATCTACAAGGATGAGGTATTGGCCGATGTGAAGAAAGAAGTTGAAAGATTACTTGATGCAAACTTCGTTCGGCCATGCAGATATGCGGAGTGGATTTCTAACATTGTCCCTGTGTACAAGAAGAATGGAAAGATGAGGGTCTGCATAGATTTCAGGGATCTGAACAGAGCTACTCCGATGGATGGTTACGCCATGCCTATTGCCGATTTGTTGATTGACGCCGCAGCTGGACACAAAGTGATCTGTTTCATGGATGGCAATGCGGGATACAACCAAATCTTCATGGCAATAGAGCACATATCAAAGACGGCCTTCAGATGTCCCGATCATATAGGCATGTTTGAATGGATAGTCATGACATTTGGTTTGAAAAATGCCGGTGCAACTTATCAGCGAGCCATGAATTACATTTTTCACGAGTTGATCGGCAAAGTTGTGGAAATTTACATTGATGATGTCGTGATCAAGTCCCTAAGTCATGACACACATTTGGAAGATGTGAAAAGGACCTTGGAGTGCACCCAGAAGCATGGTTTAAATATGAATCCAAACAAGTGCGCTTTTGGGGTATCAGCTGGAGAGTTCTTGGGATTTTTGGTCCACGAAGGGGGAATTGAAGTTGGCAAGAAGAGCATGAAGGACATTGATGAAGTTGTTCCTCCAACTAATCTCAAGGAGTTACAATCACTGCTCGGCAAAATTAATTTCGTAAGAAGATTAATTTCAAATTTTTCACAGAAAGTTTTGCCATTCTCTCCACTGCTGAAGCTAAAGAAAGATCAGAAGTTCACATGGGGCGACGAACAACAAAAGGCTTTCGATGAGATCAAGCAATACATGAAGGAGCCACCGGTCGTTGGTCCCTCCTCGAGTGGATAAGCCTTTCAAGTTGTACGTGGCGGCCGATACCCAAACCATTGGATCGGCCCTTATTCAAGAATTCGAAGGAAAGGAGTGGGTAGTAGCATATCTTAGCCGAAAACTACTTGACCCCGAAACCAGGTATTCGGCTGCAGAGAAGCTGTGCCTGTGCGTGTACTCCTCGTGTACAAAGTTTCAGCACTACTTGTTGAATGCCGAATGCACTGTGTATTCCAAGTTTGACGTAATAAAACATATGTCATCTATGCCAATTTTGAATGGCAGGATTGGCAAATGGATCTTGGCTTTATCAGAGTTCGAGTTAAAATTCGAATCGGCAAAGGCTATCAAGGGACAGATCATTGCCAATTTTATAACTGAACATCGCGATCCGTCAATTGATTTGCTTGAAATTACTCCTTGGGCTTTATTTTTTGATGGATCATCATGTGGTAAAGGTGGGGGAGTAGGGATCCTACTAATTTTGCCTAGGGGTGAGATGTTTGAATTTGCCATCCCTATACAGCCCACTGTTACAAACAATCAGGCCGAGTACGAGGCACTGCTTCGAGGGCTTCAATATTTGAGAGAAGCTGGGGCCATTTCAATTGAAGTTTATGGAGACTCAGAGTTGGTAATCAAGCAATTGAACGGCCAATACGAATGCAAAAGTGAAGTGCTGAGGAGTTACTACGAAGAATGCAGGGAAATCTTGAAGAGCTTCCCGTTGGTAACTCTACAGCATATTCCTAGGGAACATAATGAAGAAGCAAACAGGCTGGCTCAAAGCGCCTCTGGCTACAAAGAGAGTCAAGAAGCATTTGCTGCAGATGTATGTGCACTGGGGACGGATCTTGCGGAAGATGATTGGAGAAAAGAGATCGTTGATTACTTGAAGGATCCATCCCGAAAGGTCTCTAGGAAGCTCAGGTACAAGGCCATAAAATTCATTCTTCTGGATGACAATTTGTTCTATAAATCATTAGATGGGGTATTGTTACGATGCCTGGGTCCAGAAGAAGCCAAGAACATGATGAGCGAAGTGCACGATGGGATATGTGGAGCACACCAATCGGCCTACCGCATGAAATGGGTCATCAGGCAAGTTGGGTGCTTTTGGCCGACGATATTAGAGGATTGCTTTGAGTATTACAAGGGATGCCAAGATTGCCAGAGGTTTGGAAATATTCAAAGAGTCCCCGCGTCAGCATTGAATCCCATCATCAGGCCATGGCCATTCAGGGGCTGGGGTATAGACTTGATTGGCCAGATCAATCCACCATCTAGTAAGGGGCATAAGTTCGTGCTTTTGGCTACGGATTATTTTACTAAATGGGTTGAGGCGATCCCACTGAAGAAGGTGACGTCGGAAAACATGGTTGAATTTGTCAAGGAGCACATCATCTATCGGTTTGGAATCCCTCAAACAATCACAACTGATCAAGGGGCCCAATTCGTGTCCCTGTGAAGGACCGATACGGCGAACCAGAGAGGGGGGGAGTGAATGGGAGCCGATAAAAATTCTTCTCGAAGGAGATGAAAACTCCAACAAGACGAACGCGGCTTCCAACACACGTCTCCGACTCACTACCAAGGTTGGTCAAGCCCACGTAGCCACTGGAGTGCCACTGGACCTAGGAACCAACACGCAACCTTCCGACCCGAGAAACGCGGCGGAAAAACCAAACCTCGAGTCTACAGACCCACACCGGTCAGACCGGTGAGCACCACCGGCCGGACCGGTCCCTGCAGTGAACCCGAGCAACTTCCACTAAGTGGCTCTACACCGGCCGGGACCGGTGAGACACACCGGTCGGACCGATGGCAGCACGAAAGCCCCCCAAGACACCAAACAGGCCAACCGACCACCAAACGGACCCAAACTCGAAACAGCACAGCACCACGGGACAACAAAGAAACTCACCAAGACGTTCACCCGAGCAAAATCCCACAAGGGCTTGCACCGGTCGGACCGGCCAAGAGCACCGGTCGAGCCGGTGTGGCACGGGCGACTCGGGATGAACAAGCACCCGCGGGTCAACTCCCCCAAATCCAAATCTCGATCTCCCGAATCACTCCACGGACTTGAACAAGACTTTGAGGATATCAGGAACACCTCATGAGGAGTCCATAGCCAAGTTTAATCCCACCAAATCTCGTCCAAAAAGGAGGAATCGAAGAAATCCCGCCGAAAGCACTTCCAACCCAAGAACTCAAGAAACCCCAAAATCGAGCACTTTTTCTCACGGATTTGGGAGGGGAATCACAGCCCAAAGAACCACGAAGGGTTCCCACAAATTTCCCCCATCAAATCCCCAAGAGAAAAGCCCCGAAAACACCCCAAAGAAATCACGAAGAGAGGGCTCCGAAAATCACCACCAAGAACAACCGGGAAAAACACATCCAAACCTTGAGGAACCACGCCGAATCATCTATACATGAAACAAAGGTTCGTACAAGGTCTAGCAAGCCGCCCGATCATCCATCCCTCTCTACAAGATCTCTCCGTGAAGCTCTCTTGCTAGTCCTAGAGAAAACCTAAAGGAAATAGGTGGAAAATAGGAAAACTAATGAGCTAGGGTTCCAAGAGTTGGCTGCCATCCTCTCACCTCTTGGGTTATATGGAGGCAACCGAATGTCTAAAATGCCCCTCTCTACTAACTAGGGATACAAGCCCCTCAAGGGCGGATTTGGAATTCTTGATGCCTTCACCATCGGACGGATGCCCGCGACCGCACCTCGCGTAGCCTCGACGCAAGCCATGCGATCCCGACGCGTGTCCTCCGCTTCGAAGATTCCGGACTGCGTCGTCGCACACCGGTCGACCGGTGCTCCTCACCGGTCGACCGGTCCCCACCGGTCGGGATCGGTCGACCCACCGGTCGAGCCCGGTGCGGTGCCGCCGCACCTCCGTCTTCGGTTCTCGGTCTTGGCTTTGTGGATCAACCAAGGAACCCGGTGGTTTTTTCGGTGAACCACCGGAAACCCCGCGAACTCGGTGTAGCCTCCGCCAATCTCCACTCATGACTTGGCTCCCACGTAGTCCCGGCTCGACCTTGGTTTTGAGGCTCAACCAAGAAACCGTCCACGACTTCATCTTGCCGTTCATGCCACCATGCGGCCCGCACTTGACCCCCGCCGGCCACCGGTCCCTCGAACAAAGCCTACTTGTCTTCTCCACACCCGGAGGCCTCACCGGCGACGACCTTTCGCGCTTGTTCTTCACCCGCACGAACACGAGTCAAGCCGCAACCCGCACCCGCAATACTTAGCCAAGAATCAGTCCACACAACGTTGTCAATCACTCATCACACAAGGAAGCGACCATCCACCGGTCCTCGAACCACACATGGTCCTCAATCTCCCCCTTGATGAGTGCATTGACAACACCCACACGAAGGTAACAAGAGAGAAAAGAAAAAGAAAAGAAACGAACAAAAAGAAACTCCAACAAGCGATCGAAAGCCAAACAAAGGCAAAGAGCAAGATCACTTGAAGAAGACAAGTCTCGGACCCCTTAGGCAAGGGCAACGGCTCGACACATCCGAGACAAAGCAAAGCTCAAGCAAAGAGCGCAAACCACCAAAACAAAGCTCGAACACCACAAAGAGCTCCCCCTGCACACATGCAAGCTCCCCCTGAACCAATGCAACTCCCCCTGGACGAATGCATGCAAGACACCACTTGAAACAGGACAGCTGCAGCACTTTCAGCTCACACCGGTCAGACCGGTCATCACCACCGGTCAGACCGGTGCCTAACATATGTACAGGACCAGCACTCACACCGGTCAGACCGGTGCTCATCACCGGTCAGACCGGTGTACACCGAAGCCCGAAATGGCTCGAAACCACCGAAAACCTTCTAAACACGTCCAAAGAAGCCATTTCAAGCTCAAACTTCTCCCCCTTGTTGGCAATGCATGAATCAAGCCAAAACTGCAAAACTTTCAACCTAGAGCTTCTCAAATAGACAAAATTCAACAAAGAATGCTACACATGTCCAAATGAGCAAGTTAGATACTTTACGGCTTCGTATCGACCTCAACTACATGATCACCAAGTTTCACAACCATTGGACGAAGCGAAGATGGATTTTGGCAATTTTGCGAAAAACTTGCCTCTCATGAGCAAAGACCTAAACATGATCAAAGCATATCAAAATGGCAAAGCCACACAAACTTCATGCTAGGACAGCTATTCTAACCATAAGACCATCACAAACACCCACAAGCACCTCATGTCATGTCAAAGCTACCGAGCCATGTGCCTACTTCTATGTATGAGACTTCTCATTGGTAGGCAACATGCAACGGTTTAGCACCCAAAGCAAATTAAATTAAGCACATATGACATGGGAGCATATTTTCCAAGCATTTTTCATTTCATTTTCAGATTTATAAATGGTACATGAAATGTCTTTGCGACAAAAAGGAACTTATGCTCCTCCACAAGATAAATCAAGAGGGCTAAACATTCATGATGGCAAATGAGCCTTTGGCCCCATATGATCAATAAACTAGCTATCCAACCACAAATTAAGCATAGCAAGGCCACAAAAACATGTCAAGAGCATGTAAAGGCATTTACACATGAGAGAGCATACATGTGACATTTTTCAAAAGCATAGCTATCAACCATGGATTATTCATCAAGATCATCAAGAGCTAAGCCAAACTAACCATATCATACCAAACAAGCTCACAAAGACATATATCTCATTCCATGGTGAACAATGTATATGAGAGAAGCTTTTCCTAACCAATGCATATGATACAAAATGTATGCAATCTAAGATACAAGGATGCCTATACATCATGTTACATATGCCATGCCAAATGCAAGAAATGCACAAAGGAAAGCTATACATAAGCTACAAACCGGCTCCTCAAGGGGAGGCAAAACGGGCTCGACACCACCGGCAAAAGAGAGCTCCTACACACCCAACTCAAGAAATCAAACACACACCAAGTTCCCCCCGCAAACGAGTGAAAGTTGCTTGATCTAGGGGTTTGGTGAAAATATCGGCTAGTTGGTCATGTGTGGGTACATGGATCAACGCTATCTTTCCTTTCTCAACGTTGTCTCTCAGGAATAGATACCTCACTTCTATGTGCTTGGTTTTGGAATGGAGCACTGGGTTCTTTGCAACGCTTATGGCACTGGTGCTATCACATTGAAGTGGGACATGGGTATACTCCTCACCAAAGTCACTCATGGTGTAGGTGATCCAAAGGAGCTGAGAGCAACAACTAGCAGCGGCAACATACTCGGCCTCGGTCGTGGATTGAGCAACACTTGATCGCTTGCGGGAAGACCAAGACACCAAAGAAGAACCCAAAAGCGGCAAGTCCCGGAAGTGGACTTCCTATCCAACCGACACCGGCAAAATCCGCGTCCGAAAAACCATGAAGCGCCAAAGAGGAGGACGCGGAGTACCAAAGGCCGAAGTCGGGAGTGTGACGCAAGTACCCGAAAATTCTCTTCACCGCTTGCCGATGCGAAGTCCTCGGAGACGCTTGAAAACGAGCGCACGGACACACCGAGAACTCGTATGTCCGGCCTCGTCGCCGTCAAGTAGAGGAGTGACCCGATCATTCTGCGGTACTCCTTCGGTCCACGTGTTCACCTTCCTCGTCCGCATCAAGAGCCGTAGTCGTACTCATCGGCGTCGTCATAGCCTTGGAGTCCTCCATCTTGAACTTCCTCACAATGTCCTTGGTGTACTTAGCCCGGTGCACAAATGTTCCTTCCTTTGATTGCTTGATTTGTAGCCCGAGGAAGAACCGCAACTCACCCATCATGCTCATCTCAAACTCCCCGCTCATATCATCCGCAAACCTCGCAACAAGAGAGTTAGACGAGCCACCAAAGACAATGTCATCCACGTACACACCGCACAATCGGGGATATCTCCCCGCCCCGCCTCGGCAAAAACAAGGTCGATCGACCTTCCCCATCTCAAAACCTCTCTCAAATAAGAACCCCCTCAACCTCGCCATACCAAGCTCTAGGCGCCGCTTCAACCCATACAGCGCCTTCCTCAACTTGTACACCCGGTGGGGGTACTTCTCACTCTCAAACCCCGGAGGTTGCCTCACATACACTTCTTCCTCCAACACTCCATTCAGAAAAGCACTCTTCACATCCATTTGGTGCAACTTGAACCCTTTAGCCACAGAAAAGGCTAGAAGGATCCTAATCGCCTCCAAACGGGCTACGGGAGCAAAGGTCTCCTCGTAGTCGATCCCCTCCTTCTGACTGAACCCCTGGGCAACAAGTCTCGACTTGTTCCTCACAACCTCACCCTTCTCTCCCTCTTTGTTTTTCCACACCCACTTGGTACCAATCGGCTTACACCCCGGGGGAGGGTCAACCAACTCCCACACCCGATTCCTCTCAAAGTTCTCCAACTCCTCATGCATCGAGTTAACCCAATTGTGATCGGATAGTGCGTGTCCAATGTCTTTGGGCTCGAAAGAAGCAACAAACGCAGCATGAGCAAAATGGGAATTGTTTCGAACCCTCGACCGTGTAGTGCGTTCATTCATGTCGCCGATGATCCTCGAAGCCGGGTGATCCACTTGAACTCGCCGGGGAGGTTCTCGCCTCGAAGCTACCTCCCCCTCAACATCGGCTTCTCCTCGTTCTTGATTTGTCGTCGTAGGTGTAGCGAGAGGGTCCATCCATCATCGTAGTCGAAGTAGTGGGTACATGTTCAGCCGGGGGCACCACACCGCCATCTTCATCATCACCATGTTCATGCTCCTCCTCTCCCGAAAAATCTCCTCGCCAAGCTCATCATCACCCGCACACTCAAAGACAAGCCGACTACGTGGCTCGTCTCGTCGAAGGTTACCTCGCAAGTCTCCACGATTTGGTTAGTTTCAAGATTGAGCACACGATATGCTCTAGAATGAGATGCATAACCAAAGAAAATGCCATCGACAGACCTAGCCTCAAACTTATCCAACTTCCCTGCCTTTCTTCGAATGAAACACTTGCAACCAAAGACATGGAAGTGACTCACCTTGGGTGTGCGGCCATGCATCAACTCATAGCATGTCTTCTTCTTGTGCACTCTGAGGTATATCCTGTTCGACACATAGCATGCGGTATTCACCGCCTCAGCCCAATACCAACTCGGAGTCCTATGCTCATCAAGCATCGTCCGAGCCATCTCGCACAAGGTCCTGTTCTTCCTTTACACTACACCATTCTGGGGAGGCGTATACGGACTCGAAAACTGGTGCTCAAGACCCAAGTCATGACAAAAGGTTTCAAAACGAGAGTTCCTGAATTCCGAGCCATTATCACTACGGATAGCTCGTATGGCATCTCCGTGCCTCTCGTTCCTCAACCTCAAGACTAGATCTCGAACAAAACCAAACGTCTCCCCCTTCTCCTCGAGAAAGAACACCCACGCATACCGAGAATAGTCGTCCACCACAACAAGGACATACCACTTCCCACCCGCAGATCGCACACGAGCTGGGCCAACAAGGTCCATATGGAGCAGCTCGCATGGACGCTCAGTCATCACATTGGTGAGAGGCGGGTGAGAAGAGGCCACCATCTTGGCATGCCTACACGGCGCACAAACCAACTCTTTCTCAAGCCTCAACCGTGGCAATCCTCGGACCAAATTGAGTTTACTCAAGCGAGACAAAAGGTCAAAGCTCAAGTGACCCAACTTCCTATGCCACTTCCACAACTCACTCGAAGAACCGGCCAAGAAACAACGCTCCACACCCGAAGACGAGAGAAAAATCAGCACGAAACACTTGACCCTCGGGAACGACCATACGGACAAGGTCCCCTCGAGAGTCCACAATCCGAGAACCACCGAGGCCGAAACAACACCTCAAAACCCTCATCCAACAACCGGGACACGAGAAAGCAAATTGTACCCCGGCGATTGAACAAGAGCAACACGCCTCGAGTGATCTTGTCACTCACTTTTACCTCACCTTCTGAAAGCACACGCCCACGCCCATTGTCCCCAAAGGTGATGTACCTCTTCGTCACCACCGGGACGAGACTTGAGAACCACCCCCTGTCTCCGGTCATATGCCTCGAGCAACCGGAGTCAATCAACCAAATGTTCTTCAAGTCTCCCACCTGAAAATCAAAAATAGGCACGTGAGCGAACAAACGACTCAGCATTGGGTTAGTACCAAAGGAGGAAAACCAGTGCCGAGCCATTTGCTCGAAAGTGGGGTTAGCACCAACCAAAGCATCTCTCCTACCAAAACTACCTCCACGAACACCACCACGGTAACCACCCTGAGGGAACCACCCATCTCTGCCTGGAGGAGGACCAAATCCACGCAAGAAAGCCCGTGGAACGTCCTTCCTCTCCAACTCAACACCACGACTCCTCCAATCCCCGTATTGAGCACGAGGAGGAGAACGCCTAGCAACCGACCACCGCACCCTTTCCGGCCCAACCACCGGAACCACGACCACCGAAACAACCCTCGCACACTCGTACGAGCTCGAAACCCGAACGGTCTGTCCGTCTGTGCCCGCACCGGTCGGCCAGGTGCTCCACACCGTCCGACCGGTGTGACACGGGCGCAGCACCCTGCGGCCTTCTTCTCTCCCCAAGCCCGAACCGTCCTCACAATCACCTTGCCCACGGGCATCTGCATACGAGGCTCAAGTACACCATCGGAAGGGTGGTACTTGTCCTTGTTAGCCCACTCCTTCTCCATTCTCTCCTCTCGCTTCCTCTTGAAGCAAAACTCCTCCTTATGGCCATCTCTCCCACAATAGCCACAATGGAACCTCACAAGCTTAGGCTTTGGCTTGGGATGTGGCTGCTCACTTGGTTTCTCTCCACTCAAACCCTCCACCGGTTTCTCACCACTAGCCTTCTCACTCTCCTTCCCAAAGAACACTTTCCCCGAAGTGCTCACAAACTTGATAGGCTTTTGTAGATCATTTGTGGGTGTAGGAAACACGGGTGGAGCCGGGGTTGTGTCTAGTCGGTTCCTTAGATGGTTAGGTTTTGGTGGGAAATCATTTTTGTGGTGGGTTTTTGGTGGCTCGGGATATTCTCTCCACTTCCCTCACCAACCTTGTTTGCCCCAAGCCCCTCACCATCTTGCCTCTTAAAGGCCTCGATCATCATCCTCAAGCGAGGCTCGTGGCCAGGACAACCAACCCATCAACTTCCTCAAATCATCATTCTCATCCCCGCAAACGATCAACATAATGTACAAGCTCCAAATTTTTCAATGCATGCATTTCACGGGTAGAGCAAGATGTAGGCATGGGTTCCTTCAATTTAGCCTCGAGCGAGCTAGTGTAAGCATGCATCTCATCAATCTTAGCATGCAAAACGGGGCAAGAAGTGCAAGCACCTAGCAAAGCGAGGTCTAGACTTAAGCTCGGCCACTTCAACCCTAAGCACATCTAGTTCCTCACACTTGGAGGCATGCTTCTCCTTAAACAAAGCAAGATCGGCAAGAAATATGGAGCAATCGAGCACAATCATTCTCATCGAAACAACGGGGCTAGCCTTAAGCGAATCAATCTCAAGCTTGCTATCAAGCACCTGTGTCTCTAGCTCGACCCACTCTAGTCCTAGCATCCTCGAGTGAAGCCCTAAGCTCTTTCCTCATTTTCTTGGCCTCTCTAAGCATGTCATCACGGTTATCAAGCAAAGAGCCAAGCCTCTCATTCTCCTGGTGCAAGAAGGGAAGCTCATCACGCATCTCGTCGTCGGACTCAGAGTCCGAGTCGCTCCGTGTGCTCTTCTTCTGCTGCCGGAGCTCCAACGCCATGGTGCGGAAGCCGTCTCTCGCGAAGCGGCTCGGCCCCGCTCAGGTTCTTGGACGACTTCTTGTTCTTGCGGCGATCTCCCTCGTCGTCGCTGCTGCTCGAGCTCGAGGTGGAGTACGCGGAACTAGAGTCGACGTCGCTCGCTCCAACCATCGCTCGGGCCTTGCCTCGGCCCTCCTTCTTCCTCGATCGTCGCTCGTCCTTGTACTTGTTCTTGTGCTTGCTCTTGTGGTCGCGCCTCGAACGGTACTTGTCATCGTTCTTCCTCGGCTTGTGCTTGTAGTTGTCCTTGTTCTCGGCCTTCTCCGGGCAGTCGGCGACGAAGTGTCCCGGCTTGCCGCACTGGAAGCAAGTCCTCGTGTTCCTCCTCATGTTCACGCGGTTCTCGTGCAGCCTCTCGAACCGCCTCGTCAACAGCACCAGCTCGTCCTCTCCAAGGTCATCAAACTCCTCATCTGGCATAGACATCAAAGAGGAAAACGAGAACATCCTGGTGGATGGGTTAGAGTTAGTCTTTCCTTTGGAACCACCAACGAGGGCAAGACTATGGGAATCAGTCGGTCCCTCGAGCTTGGCAGTCATGCCCCTATCCACCTCAGCCGACTTGAGCTTCGAGAACACCTCGTTCACCGTCAGAGTATCATACCTCTCCGACTCGACTATGGCCTCGAACTTTCCGCCCCATATCGTACGATCCAAAGAGTGTAAGAGCTTGACCGCTCTATCATGATCATCGTACGGGAGCACGTCCACATTGGCCCTCATGTTGTTCACCACCACCGTGAACCTCTGAAACAAGGCATCGATGGACTCACTGGGGAGATGAGTGAAGTTCTCGTACTCTCTCCGGTAGGTCGCATACAACCTTGCCGAACACTCGGGCGTTCCCAACATGAGCCTCCTTCAACACCGCCCAAATCCTACAAGCCAAGTGCTCGGTGTGCACCCGATCGAACTCAGGCTGACACAAAGCACGAAACAAGTAGTCGACCGCCTTATTGTTGGCGTCGAATCTGTCCCTCGACCCTGGAGCAAGGAAATCCATTGGCTGGACATAGCCTGTGTCCACCGTGACATCCCAAAGCAGCTGACCCTTTCCGCGGAGGAACGCACCCATCCGCTTGCTCCACATCTGGTAGTTCTTGCCATCGAAGTGTGGAGGACCCGAACCCCGTTCCTGGTACGCCATCCTTGGATCTTAGACTGGTTAGAGTCAACAAAGACCCGAACCGGCTCTGATACCACTTGAAGGACCGATACGGCGAACCAGAGAGGGGGGGGGGAGTGAATGGGAGCCGATAAAAATTATTCTCGAAGGAGATGAAAACTCCAACAAGACGAACGCGGCTTCCAACACACGTCTCCGACTCACTACCAAGGTTGGTCAAGCCCACGTAGCCACTGGAGTGCCACTGGACCTAGGAACCAACACGCAACCTTCTGACCCGAGAAACACAGCGGAAAAACCAAACCTCAAGTCTACAGACCCACACCGGTCAGACCGGTGAGCACCACCGGTCAGACCGGTCCCTGCAGGTGAACCTGAGCAACTTCCACTAAGTGGCTCTACACCGGTCGGAGCCGGTGAGACACACGGTCGGACCGATGGCGGCACCGAAAGCCCCCAAGACACCAAACAGGCCAACCGACCACCAAACGGACCCAAACTCGAAACGGCGGCACCACGGGACAACGGCGAACTCACCAAGACGTTCACCGAGCAAAATCCCACAAGGGCTTGCACCGGTCAGACCGGTCAAGAGCACCGGTCAGACCGGTGTGGCACGGGCGACTCGGGATGAACAAGACCCGCGGGTCAACTCCCCCAAATCCAAATCTCGATCTCCCGAATGACTCCACGGACTTGAACAAGACTTTGAGGATATCAGGAACACCTCATGAGGAGTCCATAGCCAAGTTTAATCCCACCAAATCTCGTCCAAAAAGGAGGAATCGAAGAAATCCCGCCGAAAGCACTTCCAACCCAAGAACTCAAGAAACCCCAAAATCGAGCACTTTTTCTCATGGATTTGGGAGGGGAGTCACAGCCCAAAGAACCACGAAGGGTTCCCACAAATTTCCCCCATCAAATCCCCAAGAGAAAAGCCCCGAAAACACCCCAAAGAAATCACGAAGAGAGGGCTCCGAAAATCACCACCAAGAACAACCGGGAAAAACACATCCAAACCTTGAGGAACCACGCCGAATCATCTATACATGAAACAAAGGTTCGTACAAGGTCTAGCAAGCCGCCCGATCATCCATCCCTCTCTACAAGATCTCTCCGTGAAGCTCTCTTGCTAGTCCTAGAGAAAACCTAAAGGAAATAGGTGGAAAATAGGAAAACTAATGAGCTAGGGTTCCAAGAGTTGGCTGCCATCCTCTCACCTCTTGGGTTATATGGAGGCAACCGAATGTCTAAAATGCCCCTCTCTACTAACTAAGGATACAAGCCCCTCAAGGGCGGATTTGGAATTCTTGATGCCTTCACCATCGGACGGATGCCGGCGGCCGCACCTGCGTAGCCTCGACGCAAGCCATGCGATCCCGACGCGTGTCCTCCGCTTCGAAGATTCGGACTGCGTCGTCGCACACCGGTCGAGCCGGTACTCCTCACCGGTCGGACCGGTCCCCACCGGTCGGACCGGTCGGACCCACCGGTCGAGGCCGTGCAGTCTTCGTTGCACCTCCGTCTTCGGTTCTCCGGTCTTGGCTTTGTGGATCAACCAAGGAACCCGGTGGTTTACGGTGAACCACGGAAACCCCGCGAACTCGGTGTAGCCTCCGCCAATCTCCACTCATGACTTGGCTCCCACGTAGTCCCGGCTCGACCTTGGTTTTGAGGCTCAACCAAGAAACCGTCCACGACTTCATCTTCTTGTTCATGCCACCATGCGGCCCGCACTTGACCCCCGCTGGCCACCGGGTCCCTCGAACAAAGCCTACTTGTCTTCTCCACACCTGGAGGCCTCACCGGCGACGACCTTTCGCGCTTGTTCTTCACCTGCACCAACACGAGTCAAGCCGCAACCTGCACCTGCAATACTTAGCCAAGAATCAGTCCACACAACGTTGTCAATCACTCATCACACAAGGAAGCAACCATCCACTGGTCCTCGAACCACACATGGTCCTCACCCTGGAGTTCAGAGAGTTTGCCGAAAGCATGGGGATCAAATTGTTTAACTCTTCTCCCTATTATGCCCAAGCTAATGGTCAAGCGGAGGCTTCTAATAAGATCATGATCAAGCCGATACACAAGAAGATCGACCAGAAGCCAAGAAGGTGGCATTCGGTACTCAGTGAGGCACTGTGGGCTTACCGAATGGCCCCCCATGGAGCTACAAAGACCTCTCCTTATGAACTGGTTTATGGACACCATGCGGTTCTACCTTGGGAGATGCAATCAGATTCAAGGAGAGTTGTGTTACAGGAAGATTTGAGCTCCAAGGATTACAGTGGCCTAATGATGGATGAGCTAGAGGATTTACACATGATCCGTCTTAGGGCCCTGGAAAACATCGAGAAGAACAAGCTGCGGGTTTCCAAGTACTATAACAAGAAAATAAAAGTCAGGCAAGTTGCGGAAGGTGATTTGGTTTGGAAAGCGCTATTGCCGATTGGAACTAAATATAGCGAATTCGGCAAATGGTCCCCTAACTGGGAAGGGCCTTTTCGTGTGGTCAGATGCGTCCCTGGTAATGCATACATATTGAAAACTTTACTAGGAGAAGAATTTTCCGCCGCAATAAATGGAAGATATCTGAAGAAATATTATCCTAGTATTGAAATCGATCGATGATCACCAGCAGTGGGATTACACACATCTGACACAGAAACAGCCGGCGCTCAAGAACGAGGCCGCCTTTAGAACAAAAATTCACAAACAGAAGAAATGGCCAGTGCCTAGATGCATTGCCCTTAGCACAAAACTACATTACAACTGCTTCTTGTAGGTTTACATCCAACAACCCTGGTGATCAGGACCTCAAGGAGGTGGGAAGCAGAAGGCGTGGAGGAAGAAGCGAAAGTATGATTCAATCTTTTCTTTGCTTCTTCGGCTGCTCCCTCTTCAGTTGTTCCAGGACCACCGTGACGGCAACTTGGAATGCACGGGGGTGACCATGATTTGCGGCCTCCACCAAGCTGTCCCAAGCCGCTTTCAGGTTGTTGTACCTATCATAGACATCTGAAACAGAGGAGTGGGTGTTAGGGGCAAGAAATCCAGACGTGGGCACGAAGTCAGGAAGAAGTCGGAAACATTTACCCCCCACTAGTGCCTCTAGAGCCATGCGACGCTCGCGTTCGGCTTGTCAACGAACGGTGATGTCCCTGAGGCCGTGCTCCAGGTGCCGAACGCGGCGGCGCAGGCGTGGTGTCCTCTGCTTCGAGGGAGGAATCGGAGGAGATGTACTCAGGAACGTCTTCGGTCCCGATGATTTCTTCAGGAAGCAAATCAAGGTTGAAAGAGGAAAAGAAGAGGAGGTAAAGCGTAAGATCATATGGGAAACAGGGAGTAAATCAAGGGAAAACTCACCTTCGAATCGTGCGTTTCTTTGGAGGGCTGCTCTCCTGGGGTTGCTTGCCTTTGTCCATGGACTTGGGGTGTTTTCCTCTGGAGACAGGAGAGGAAATGAGAAGTGATGGATGAGTGTGCGAGTGGATTTGCAGGGCATCTTAGCAGGCTATTTTATTGACCGAAGGGGTGCATTGGGAGTGATGACTGGCCAGCGTACACTGTTGGAATACCAAACGGCAGGGTTTTCTTCCCGAATGCGAAAGGTTTTCGCTTGAACAGTGCTTATGGATTGCCGATTCGGGGATCTTCTGTGGATTTTGCGCCAAGGGGCATCTGTTCTTGCGTATTCGGCTCAAGACAGTTCTCGGATACGTTTGAGGAGAAACAGGATTCACGAATGCAAACGTAAAGAAAATCATCGCAGTGCAAGCACAGAATTCGAAAGTTCTTTATTTATTGCCGATATTCAAACATCCCTAATACAATCTAGTCAAAAAGCCTGTTCAGCACAGATTGGGGATGAGTGATTTCGGCAATGGCGTCGCCGTGGCCATTGAGGCGCTCCAAGATGAGCTCAATCTCCTTGATGTCTTCTGGCGCGCCGCCCCGGAAGCCGCGCGGCCTGGTGGAGTAGTCGACGTCCGTGTGCGTCGCCATGGCAGCCAGGCCCAGGGTGGTGCCCAAGCGGACGCCATGGGTGGCCACCTCATCAACGCGGTGCTCCACCGCAGCAAGGCGCTCCGCCGGTGTGTCCCCGCGGGCGTTCACCTTATCGGCCAGCTGCTCCACCAGCATCTTTAGCTGGTTGAGCTCGGCATCGCGGGCTGCAAGGTGCAAGAAAAAAGGGGATTAGCATCAAAGGCCGGATTAGATCAAAAATTGATTTCAGAGCTGTACCGTCGATGGTCTCCAGCAGCTGCTTGCGCTGGTCCTCCCACTCCAACTCGGCTATGCCAGCCTTTTTGGAGACCTCCTCCAGCTCGCGCTGGGCCATCTCCAGTTCCACCTTGAAGCGGAGAGCGTCGAGTTCCCCGTAGGGCATGGGGGAGTGGCTGTCAGACTCCGAGGAGTCGTCCGGAAGGGGCTGACTGGCCGGCGCAGGAGACGGATTCCACTGAATCAACTTGAAAAGAGGATGATCATCAAAACAAAAGAAGATCAAAGATGAATCAAGGAAGAGGAATTGACGATCATTGCCTCCGGCGCGCATTGGCGCTGCTCCCCTCCGCCTCATCAGAGGCGCGGCGTCGGTTGAGGTGGCGCACCATGCTGTTCTGGGATGTGCACTGTTTGGAAAGAAGAAGAGTTGAGATTGGCAAAGATTCGAGAGCTAAAGGCTTGGTGGAGAGCTAGGGGCACCTATGGTTTCATTTATAGGCCTGGCAAGACAGATCGTGGCCTCAAGTTGTGGCTCTGGATCGTGGCGCATATCCCAAGAAAATCGGAAGGTGGAAAGGTTTCCTTGACCAGTCCGCCAATGGGTCGCTTGGAGTTCTAGGCTGAGTCATATTCAGTTGATTGGCTCGGCTGAGAGGAGTCAAAGTGCCATTCGGGTGTTGGCATTTCTTTGCCGAATGGGTCGTTCAGCATTACATTTAAAGTTGCGCAGAAGCAAAAGGAAATAAAATTGCAAGAACGGATATTACAAGAGTGACCAATTCGGTTTATACATCAATTGAAGCATCTAAATGTTCAAGTATTTCGCAATTACACTACGGACATTTGATGTTGCTTGGCGAAAATTGTCCAACCGCTCCTGATAATCTTTCTGGGCACTAGACAAGGTGGTAAGTTCTGCATCGCATTGTTTCACCTTGGCTATAGCCGATTTTGCTTCCTCTTGGGTCTTCTCTATCAATCCAGGGAGCTCGGCTATTTTCTTGTTATCGGCCTCTATCTCAGCTGACAGGCTTCTCAGTTCTGCCTCCAAAGCGGTTTTCCTGGCAATTTTTAAATCATAAGAAGCTTGCAGATTGGCCAGTGTATCTTTATGGCTCTTGGTCTGAGATTGTGCCCCTTTCATGGCTTGTTCCGCACTGGCTCTCTTCTTTTCAACAGCCGGGCGGGAGCGTACCTTCCTCAAAGCTTGCCTTATGGGCACGTAGTGAATTTCCAGGCCACAGATAGATGCAAGAGAAGCACTGATGTCCTCAGGGAGTTCTTGGCTAATAGATTCGAGCATTTCTTCAAAGTGATCGAGATCCTTGAACTGATCTCGTGCATCTTTTTCCAGCTAGGCAAAGATCTCCTTGAGCTTGTCTAATACTTCCTCTGATGGGGTTTGATGCACTTCTTCCCTTGCCTCGGCAACTGGATTGTTCCCCATTGACAGACTTGATGATGATGGGGCCTGATCCTAAGAAAGCAGTATTGCCGAGTCAGGAGTGCTGAAAGTAAAGGTAGCAGAGTTAAGTGCAAATGAGTACCTCATGTCTGATTTCTTGAGCTGGGGTAGGACTTTGTTCAGAAGCAACCACTGGTGAAGGAGGTGTTCCAGGTAGAGCTGAAGCTTCTAAGTGAGAAGGCGCTGATGCAGTTGCTAGCAACTCAGGGGCTTCTGGCTGAAGAGGAGATGGGTTCACCTCTGCTGGGGTTGGTGTATCTGCATGACCAGCAGGTGATTGGGCCCTTGGAGGACTTGATAGTTCTGGTTGGATTGGGAAACTCATCTCTGGAGAGTTTATTGCTTCTGTTTGAACAGGGGGTGATTGAGTCCCTCATGAAGATGAGATTTCCACTTGGACAGGTAACTCAACCCTGGGTGGACTTGTTTGTTGAGACACTGGGACGTCCACAAGTTGTTCTTCCATTGTTTCTTCTGCAAGTGCCAAATTAAAAGATAAATGCCAGTGTTCATCCTCAAGGAAGAGGACAGTGAAGGTCATACTAGTGGATGGGGCATTGGCAGGTTCTGAAACTGAAGACTATTGGGCTCTGGTCTGAAAATGCACAAGATATGATTTATCAGAAACAGAGTAATCTTGTGATCAAGAAAGGAAAAGGTTTTTACCTCAATAAGGACTTTCTTGACAGTTCTTCTTCTCTTAGCATTTGGAGGAGCTATTAGAGACAAACCTTGCCTCCTATCAGCAGCAAGGCTGGAAAGACTTGGGTCTGTTGTGGCAAACCTGGCCATTAGCTGAGCCAGGGTTGGGGACTTGAATCCCAGTGCTGAGATTGGGCCCACGGCATTGTAGGTAATATTCCTGGCTCGAGGGGCAGGCACTGTGTTCTGTGGGTAAAAGAAATAAGATCAGAATCATGATTAGAGGAGGAAATGTCTGATTCAAAGGTTAATTATATTACCTCTGAGGTTGGCTGGAAATCAGGCATCAACTCTGCACAGAACAAGTGTACAGGCTCATTGAAAATATGATCATAGAATTCTTGCCACCAGGAGTTGAAGGTGGAGTGAGCTATTCTTATGGGTACAAAAGGCCAGGTGTAGACAGTGGGACTGCACACATAACGGAAGACTTTGCTACTGTGCATGAGTTCTTTGATTTCCTCTCTGGGCTTGAGGAATTCATGCAGAAACAGTCTTGGGGGCATCTGGCCACATCCAAGTTGCCGAGCCATTACGTTGGGCTGATAATATTCATAAGTGCTATAGGTCAGCCTTCCTCCATTGAATTCAGCTGGCAGAATGCATGGGCAGATTATGATATTGAGGATCTCCAGGAATCTCCCATCTTGGCGTTCGGTTTCAAAAGAGAATTCACAAGGTAAAATCAAATTGTCATTGTCCAGATAAGGGAGCCAGAGAGGATTTTGGAAACATTTGAAGAATAGCTCGAAAAGCTGGCTGATATCCTGCTGAATGAGAACAGTTGAAGCAGCTTCTCCATAAGTCTGGCATCCTCTGGTGGCTTGGGCTTCCCCTTCAGGATGATTGATAAAGGGAAGAGCCGGGTGTTCAAGTCAACACCAACAATCTGATGCATGTGTAGCTACAGCCACATTTGAACAAACCACCAAGGACCGTTGACACATGCTATCCTCTGGCCGGTGTACATCTGGGTGACAGTTTGATGAAGCATGTGGTACACACTGCCTAGGAGGAATTTCCCAAGGGGGAGGCGGTTGCCACTGACCAATTGAGAAGCCATTGCAATGTGATTCAGGGTAGGCTCATTGGCTTTACCACAGAAGATGAACCTGCATAGCCACATGTTCAGAAACGCCCTGTATTCAATTTCACCAAGGGGGCCGTCCTTCATGTAGTTCAAGATATAGTTCTTGTATCCGCTCCTTGGTTTCACCCCTGTTTGTCATGAGGAACTTCTGAAATCCCAGGGTTGAACGGATCCTGTAATGTCAAGGCCGGTGATCATATACACATCGGCCAGAGTTGGAGACATTGGGCCGTGGCCAAAGAGGAAAGCGTTGACGCCGTTTGACCAAAAATGGCAAGCTGCTATCAAGAGGTCTTCATTCTTGGGGGTCTCGGCCAAAGATAATTCCAGGCACTGAGCAATGCGAAGGGTATCCCAGTTCTGGGTCCTGGCACTCTTGTCTGCAAGAATCCTCTGGTACCAATTTTTCCAGCCTGCGATTGGAGGCAAGGGCCAGTTCTTGAAAGCATCCTGCCACTGAGGAGGTGGGGACAGAGCCGCTTTGAAGGGGATCCTTTGAGATCAGCTGCGATGAAATCTCGAGGATCGGAGTTTCCCACAGGACCAAGGTAGTAAGATCTTGAATTGGCCTCAGTGCGAATCAAAAGCCCAGTGGAAGGCTCCTGAAGGAAAGCGGAAAAGAAATCTCAGGTAAAATTGAAAACTTAAATGCCGATTGAAGCTTACGGGAGGAGAATTTACCTGAGCAGCTTGGTTTTGAGCCGCCATTGGGGATTTGAGCTCGGAACAAGGGGATCTAGGGTTTGGATCCAGACGAGGATTCCGGCAGATTGCGAAGAGACAGAACAGATGTTGACAGATTTGATTTGAAAATGTTTGTGGCTGGAGTCAATTCCGGAACAAAATCACTTTTATCCCGCAATTGAAGGGGCATGTGTTAACACCAAAATTTGGTAAGGAGTCTGACTTGTGGGTCCGGCTCGATGAGGAGTCCGTCCGGTAGAAGGAAGGTTTTTCTCAGATGTATTCGGCAGAAAGATCCGCGGTCGGCTATCTGCTTCCGTTCGGCAAGGGAACAGTTGAAGCTGATTTTGCGGGATTGGACGGTGACGTGGCTCAAGCAGGAAGGGCGAATGGATGGATAAGCGATCAAGCTTAGAGATAAGTTAGGCAACAAATCCATTCGAGGTTGTACTTGGCAGGGTATAAATATGAGCCCTGAATGTATGTAACAGATATACAATCATTCTCAATACAAACCGGCCTTACGCCAAACCCTAGAGTCCATTTGTCGTGTCGTCGAGTTCTTCGAGAGGGTTCATCGATCCGTCGACCTCCGTGAGTACCGGCAACCTTGTATCATATCTAGTATCATGCGGTGGATTTAGATCTGATGCAAGTAGTCTTGTTACCATGCTTCGTGTCATGCGGTAGATTCAAGTTTGGTTCAAGAGGGTTTCTTGTTAGGTCATGAGCCATGCGGTAGGCTAAGATCTAGCTTGAAGCTAGTTATCGGCTCTATTGGATTTTGGCAAGATCCAATAGATTCATTAAGTTACCCCGTGTTGCTTTGAGTTTTTACTTTATGTTTAAATTCATGTAACATCTTTTGCCCAATCTAGATGGGTTTGGATCGGCTTTATCCCTCTTGTAGTCCTTATGCGAGTAGAATTCGTGCTTTAACACGTGGATCTTGTGCTTTCCGATAGCCGAAACCGAATCGATCTAGGTTGTTACGTGTTGCGGGTTCAAGCTTGCCAACGTTGGTATAAATCTTGAAAGAACTGAGTATCATGCGGTAGATGCAGGTTTTTGGGTTGCTTTGGAGCTAGTCATCCGGTGGATTAGATTTCAAGTCAATCTGATAGATTTATTTCGCTTGGTAATGTTCGTTCCTTCTTCATGGACCCCGAATCGGTTGTTCAGCCGTATTCGGTTATGTTTCTTCACGAGTAGAACACGTGCATAAATCATGTTTTAAATGATGTATGCTTTTAGCTTTCCATATTTAGATTGTATCATGCGGTGGATAGATCTATTTGTGGAAAGTGGTACGATTTTCATGCAAATTGTATCATGCGGTGGATAGATTTGTTTGGCATCGTACCCGATGGGTTTTAAAGTACCTAGACATGCGGTAGACTAGTGCTTTGGATCTATGCATGCTTGTTTATTACGTGTTTATGTTCACGCTTTACTTTATTTATTTAATGTTAATCACCATGGGGATCGGTCGTGGTCCTGCGCACATACATCTTTGCTCTAAACAAAGACCGATCGCCATCATGCTTACGTCATCCATTCGGCTATGTTATTTTTCCTGTTGCAAGCTCCCGAATGGTTTCAGTTTATTGGCAGATAGCTTTCTATAGCTATGTGTCATCCCATCTGGCTTTGTAGCCGTAAATATGGAACTGTCTGGTACCACCCGGCAAGTTCCAAGCTTTGATATCTAACTACTTTGTTTTTTTTGTTAATTTTCAGGAAAAATTGACTGGCACGTCTTGTGATTCTTCGCGCGTGTGAAGACAGCTTTTTCGACTTGCTGTGTGCTTGGCGCTAGGCGCACATTTTGCGTCAACACGAGTGAATGGGAGCCGATAAAAATTCTTCTCGAGGGAGATTGAAACTCCGACAAGACGAACTAGCTCGGTCGAACCCCCGAAATAACACGCTCCGCACTTCAACCTCCCGTTTGCCAAAACCACGTAGCCACTGGAGTGCTACTGGTCCTAGGAACAAACTCTACCAGCAACCACAACACACACGCAACAACGACAGCGGAAACAACTCGAAAGCCGGCTAACCAGAGGGGGGCGGTTAGACCGGGTATAGGGGGCGGTTAAACCGCCTCCACCTGGTAACCAAGAAACCCTCCGAAACGCCTCTTCCGAGCACCAAAACTCACCCCGATTTCACCAACAAAGATCTCTCGTCAAGGCCATGCTAGCTACCAGAAAATCTTGGCGAAAACCAAAACTTCACCAAGGGGCCTAGGGGCGGTTAGACCAGCTACCAGGGGCGGTCTAACCTCCTGTACCCAGCAACGAACTCCAACCAAGAACACCTAGCAAACTGCACGAGAACGACCCCAAATTTCACCCAGACACTCCTCTGATCAAGGCGAACAAACTCACGAGAGGAAAATCCGGCGAAACAAAACTTTGACCCGGAAACACCCAGGGCGGTTAGACAGCCCCCTGCAGGCGGTTAGACCGCCCCTTCCAGAAAACGAACCCGCGGGTCAAACCTCAACTTCCTCGCACCCGATCTCCCGAATCACTCCACGGATTGCAGCAAAACTTCGGGAATAGCTGGGTTACCTCTTGGGCAACCTCTACCTCAAAGGAATCGACCCGAAACGCTCACAATCAAGAGGAATCGAAGAAATCGCTTCTCTAGGTTAAGAACTCACCGAACTCGAGAAACCACCAAATCGAGTCCGATTCAAAGGGGATTTGGGGGCAAAGTCACCAGCCAAAGAGGCACAAGAACCTCATATGTGACACCCTCCAAAAACCCCAAGAAATCGTCCTCAAAACACCACCAAAAAGAGCTCCGAAAATCAACACCAAAGAGACGGGAAAACCACCACGATGAACAACGCCAAACCTTCTATACATGCCATGAAAGGTTCGTACAAGGTCTAGCTTGCCACCCAAACATCCATCCCTCTCTCTAGATCTCACATGAAGCTCTCAAGCTAGTCCTCTAAAATCCTAAGGAAAATGGAGAACGAAAATGGAAAAACAGATGAGCTAGGGTTCCAAGAGTTGGCTGCCATCCACCCATCTAATGAGTATGTATGGATGCACCCAAAAGACTAAACTACCCTTGACTAATAACTAGGGATACATGCCCCTCGAGGGCGGATTTGGAATTCTTGATGTCTTCACCATCGACGGATGCCCGGCGACCGCACCCTGCGTAGCCTCGACGCAAGCCATGCGATCCCGACGCGTGTCCTTCGCTTCGAAACTTCTCGGCGCCGGCGGCCAGGGCGGTCAGACTGCCACCCCTGGGCGGTTAGACCGGCCGGGGGATCCCGACCGGCCCCCGGGCGGTCGACCGCCCCTCCTTGGCGGTTGAACCGGCACGGGTGGCCGCACCTCCTCGTCGAGTCTTCGGCCTCGGTTTTGTGGCTCAACCGAGTAACCCGGTGGTTTTTTGGTGAACCACCGCAAACCCCCGCGAACTCGGTGTAGCCTCCGCCAATCTCCACTCATGACTCGGCTCCCACGTAGTCCCGGCTCGACCTTGGTTTTGAGGCTCTACCAAGAAACCGTCCACGACTTCATCTTCTTGTTCATGCCACCATGCGCCCCGCACTTGACCCCGCCGGCCACCGGGTCCCTCGAACGAAGCCTACTTGTCTTCTCCACACACGGAGGCCTCACCGGCAACGACCTTTCGCGCTTGTTCTTCACCCGCACCAACACGAGTCAAGCCGCAACCTCGCACCGCAATACTTAGCCAAGAATCAGTCCACACAACGTTGTCAATCACTCATCACACAAGGAAGCGACCATCCACCAGTCCTCGAACCACACATGGTCCTCACTTGGGATGAGTTTAAGCAAGCCTTCAAGAGTCACCACATTCCCAAGGGACTGATGGATAGGAAGATGAGGGAGCTGTTGGCCCTCAGGCAGGGATCTGACACAGTGTACCGCTACGCCCAGAAGTTTAACAGTTTGTGCCAGTATGGTGGGCATCACGTTGACTCTGATGCGAAGAAGATGGAGAGATTCCGCGACGGGCTAGATGGCAAGTTGTACGAGCGACTGAACCTGCTCGAGCTGTGACGCCCCAAGTTTTTAATTACCGTCATTAACGCTAATGACCGGATCAGCCGAGTCAAACCGACCGAACACTGGTCAAACCTAGGTCAACCTGGGTCATCACCTCGAAAACCTCGCCAATGAACCCTATTAGACCCCTTGACCAAGTCTACACACATCCGTGGTCAACCCTTGGTCAAAGACCTGGTCAAAACCGGCTTCACCTTTGACGTCAGCGAATGTCGTCCGGAACTTTTGCCGCGTTCTCCAAAATTCACCTAAACACTCCAAAATCTACCTTTATGAAAGTTGTCCATCTTTTTGAGGGACACAACTTTCATGTTGATTGGCATTTCAAATCTTGAGTGGAAATTGGCGAAAAACTTGATTGACTGACAGTACCTCCTGTTTAGCAGAACATGGCGGCATTCAAAGTTGGCACGACGTTCCTGCCAAATCCGTTGAGAAAAACACTATATGGCTTTTGTAAAAGTTGTAGAGGGTAGTGAGATCTACAACTTTCCTGTTGACCACATTGTGCTCTTCTATTCAAATTTCAAGAGAAAATCGCGGTCAAACAGGGGCACTCCGAGTAATTTACTGCCGAGAGCGCGCCCCCGCGCTCGCCCGTCGCGCCGGCGCCCCGCCGCCGCGCGCCGCGCGCGCGCCGCCACCCACCTCGGCATCCGAGCCGCCCGCGCGCCTTCCGGGGTCCCCTCACGCCTTCCCAACGCAGCTCGCCCCTTCCCCACGCCGCGCGCATGCCGGGGGCACCTCGAACGCCGCGCCGCCGTACGGTTCCATGGGTTGCACGGCGGTCCGTCCGCCGCCGCGGGGCGCGCGTGTTCCCGAGGTGTCCTCCGCCGTCCGCTAGTCGGCAGAGGGTTGCTCGTCTCCTATTTAAACGGCCACCGCGCCCTAGCCACGACGCGCCGAGCCCGCCCCCGCCGTGACCGCGCCGCCCCGCCGGCGCCAAGCCTAACGCCGCGGCGAGCTCCAAATACCGGCCGACCACGAACCTAAGCGGACCTTCCTCCACTTCCCCTGACCCTACCATAGCTCGCCGACCTGTTCACAACCCCAGCTGAGCTCCCACCTCGCCAGTCAGGCAGCCGCGGCGGCCGCCACCGGCCCGGCCGCGGTGCGCGCCTACCGGCGGCCCCCTCCCCCCCCGACCGAGTTCCCAAATAGGACCCTAGTGGCCCATTGACCCTTCCCCCACCCTTCCCCGGCCAAACTCCGGCGAGCCTCGCCGGGAATTGCTCCAGCCGCGTCGGCCGGCCGCCCCAAGGACCACATTGCAAAGAAGAGAATCTTTCCGAGGGCCTCACTGCGAAAGGGTAACTCAAATAGTAAAAGTGCTTTTGCTGATGCTTGTAAATTGCGTAGAAAATTGTAGAAAAATTGGAAAAATGCAAAAAAAAAATTGTTGGGTTTGCGGTGAAAAACCCCACAACTTTTGTTATTCTTGACTGAGCTAATTCCTCATAGTTTTTGCATGAAAAATCCAAATGTGAAAAAACTAGATCTGCAATATCGCAAAATATATAAATCTTCTGTAGCTGATTTTTGGATATGTTGTGTGCTAGATCATGACTAGCTCCTATGCCAAAAATTGCACAAAGTTATGGTGTAAATAGTTTTATAAAAATGTTTTTCCATTTCTGCAGGATCTGCATAAAGGATTTTTCTAGCTAACAATAATTAGGTTTTTGCAACCAATGTTTGCACACTGTATTCTTATCGCAAAACACACCTCTGGTGAATTAATCACAATTTTATAATTACCAGAAATATTTATTCTTGAATTATGCTTGAATTTCCTTGAAAATACATAACTCAAGTTCCATAATAATTCTAGGTGTATAAGCTGCACCCCTAGGCTAGTTTTGGACCATCTAGCATGTGTGAGAAGGTTTGGATCATTTTGTTGAGTATTTATTTTTGTGTGCATTTTCCTTGTCCATCTAGCTAGCTTTTGTCATTTTCAAAAATAATTAATTTCTAGCTATCCAAAGCACGCATGTGTGTCCAGTGACTTGTTATAGGTGTTTAGTGCTACACACTCCCTTCCAATGAATTTTATTAATAAATTTCATGAATCAAAACTATTGAAGCATTTAAGGGCTTAATAGTCATTAATGGGAAAAATCACCAAACCATCATTGCTAATATTGTGTGTGGTTGCAAATCATGTTAAAAGGCTAAATATACCCACCCACTACTGTTTGTGAAGTTGAATTAAATTATTTATATATATATGTACACAGTCACCAGCAAAAAGAATATCTAATAAAGAATTGCAAATTGTTCCTTTTTGGAAGAGTATGCTAAAGGTATTCTTATCTAGGTGAATGTGTCCAACTAATACACCCCAGGGTTGTCTTTTGTTGATTGTAATTAATTAAATTTAAAATCATCCAATAAATCTTGTATTTGCATCTTCGTGTAGATCTTCCCGCCAGTAGATGTACGCTCGTGCCGGAAGGAGGAGACGAAGGTGCCGACAAAGAGTTGCAGTACGTGGACGTAACTCAAGACCTGGACCCAAGTTCAGAAGGGCCCAAGGCCAACCTTGCCAGCGAAGGCAAGCCCCTGATCATTAACACGTCCTTTAAACTTATGCAATTATGTTTGCTATGATTGTGCATTTACGTTTCAGGAGTTGAACTGAAACCCTTGATGCATGATCCCTAGGTACCTATGCTCTATCACTAGTATGCTAGGTCGATAGCTGCTATGCTATAGGACCCGATAGAAGTCGAGTGAGGTTCGTCACTCGTGAGAATAGGTTCTTATGTTGGAATCATAAGATCTTTATAAATGGATTGCTCATGTGGTAAGAGCATGCGATTGGGCTCCGGTCCAGTGGCTTTCGTGGGATAAGCTTTTGAACGTACCAAACATTTGCCGGGAATGGAACCGGTAAGCCTAGTACCTTAATGAGACGGCGCGAAAACTCTTCCCTACTACTCTTGAGTAATCACCTTACCGGCTAGCTACCGGGAAGGGGGGTGTATTGTGTGAGACTGGATACTTTGCGGGGTATACCAGCTAACCTTGCACCCAGGACTGTAGGCTTTGCTCCCAACCCGGGGACTTTTGGGAACTGCCTGGGAAAGTTGTCCTAGCGGGGGCAGCCTACCGTGTGTTTGGGTTTACCTTGCAAGGTTTAAATCAATCGATTGTTGGCCTGTCACCGTTATCCGAGACTGCTTAATCAACTGGCCATGATATCCCATAATGATGGAACTCGAGGAACATGGTTGTATGAATTAATTGCTTGTCCAATTCTTGATTGAATTAGATGACACATTTAGAAATGACAATCAACTAGAACTTGTGCTAAAATATTGAAAGTAAGGATCTACCCTTAGTAGCTGTTCAGCAAATGGAAACTCAACCGGCCAAAAGCCTTTAATGTCTGGAGTTTGGTGATGTAGTTATCACCCGACGGTTAAGTCTTGCTGAGTATTAGTATACTCAGCCTTGCTTTAAAACTGTTGTTGCAGGTGTTGTTGACCGGAAGGGTGACGACAAGTGATGACATCACGGATGGCATCTTGTGATGTTTACCGTTGCGCTAGTTCAATTTATTTCCGTTGTTTTCGAACTCTAAATCTTCACTCCATGTCAGTAACAATGGTTTGTAATAAAATGTTTAACTCATGTGGTACTCTGGACTCGCCTTCGCGTGAGTTTTTATGCATGTGTCGATCCTCTGTTTGATGTCCAAGTGATTTACCGGGTGTTAATCCGGCAACCAACGACAGGATGATACTTTACTATTGCTTAGTAACCAAAGTGGATCGGTCTTAGGCGATAGTACGGTATTTTCCTGGGTGGGTTGTCACACGAGCCCACGAACTTCCATGAGCTAGTGAACAAGGCTATCTCCTAAGAGGATGCTATGAAGAAGGCCCACGGAGACAAGAAGAGGATGTCTGGTTTCACTCCGGGCAGCGGAACGGGCAAAAAGTTTTGCTTTGTGAAGAAGAACATTCCAAGCCCATCCCAGCCATCTTCAACTGGACGCTGGACGATGAAGCCATCCTAGAGCAAACCCACAGGGAACATCCAGTTCTGCAATGCTCAGCAGCAGGCTCCAAAGCCTAATACACCTCCTCGCAACGTTGGTGATCGTCGTTGCTACAACTGTGGTCAGCCGGGGCATTACATCAGCGAGTGTCCCAAGCCCAGGCAGATCAAGTCCAACCCGTAGAATCAAGGTGCAGGAAACAAGCCTGCCACTCCAGCTAAGAAGCTTGTGGTGCAAGTACGCCAAGGCAAGCTAAACTTCACCGCCATGAGTGATATCCCAGAGGGAGCTTCAGTGCTCACGAGTACATTCTCTATCAACAACACTCCTGTTAAGATTTTATTCGATTCTGGAGCCACCCACAGTTTCATAAGTGAGAATCTACTAGACAAAATGGGTCTAAAAGGAATGCAAACCTAATCGGCTTATAAAATTACCACACCAGGTGGAAATATCACTTCTCACCTAGTAACTTTTGGAGTTCCTTTAAGGCTAGGAAGTAAGGTTATTCGATCTAATCTCATAACCATAAAATTGGGAAGCATGGATGTTATCTTGGGTATGGAATGGATGAACCAACATAAGGTGATTCTAGATATATCAGATAGGGTCGTAGAGATCAATTCTCCTACGGTCGGGCACACTACCTTGTACCTACCTTTCAAGGACGGTACCAATTCTTGTGCCTATGTGACCATTATCTCCCCTCTTGATGAAATTCCAGTAGTGTGTCAGTATCCGGATGTCTTTCCTGATGAGTTGTCTGGTATGCTACCAGACAGAGATGTCGAGTTTGTGATCGAACTCCAACCGGGTACCGCACCCATTTCTAAAAGACCTTATCGTATGTCACCCAAAGAATTAGCCGAACTGAAAACTCAACTCTAGGAATTGTTTGATAATGGTTATATTCGCCCAAGCTCTTCACCTTGGGGTTGTCCCGCTCTTTTTGTTAAAAAGAAAGATGATGGCTTGAGAATGTGTGTGGATTATCGACCGCTCAGTGCAGTTACCATCAAAGAACAAATATCCTCTTTCCCGAATCGATGTTCTTTTTGATCAATTGGCTGGAGCCAAAGTCTTCTCTAAGATTGACCTTCGTTCCGGTTATCATCAAATCAAAATTCGACCTTGTGACATTCCTAAAACCTCTTTCTCCACTCGTTATGGTCTTTACAAGTTCTTGGTAATGTCTTTTGGTCTCACGAATGCCCCCAGCCTACTTCATGTACCTCATGAACTCCGTGTTCATGACGGAGCTCGATAAATTTGTCGTGGTATTTATCGACGATATTCTCATCTATTCCAAAAGCGAGAAAGAACATGCCAAACACCTCCGAGTTGTCCTTCAACGTTTGCGAGATCATAAGCTTTATGCTAAGTTCTCCAAATGTGAATTCTGGTTGAAGAGTGTGAAATTCTTAGGGCACACCATTTCCCACAATGGTATTTTCGTAGATCCTAGCAAAGTCCAAGAGGTGATGGATTGGAAACCACCCAAGTCCGTACACCAAATCCGCAGTTTCCTAGGATTGGCGGGATACTACCGTCGATTCATTCCTGACTTCTCTAGAATCACAAAACCTATGACGGAACTACTCAAGAAAGGAGTAAAGTTCGTGTGGAGTGAAGCATGTGAGAAAGCCTTCCACACCTTCAGGCAACATTTAACCTCAGCCCCAGTGCTAGTGCAACCGGATAATTCCAAACCGTTTGAAGTCATCTGTGACGCATCAAGCACGGGTCTCGGCTGTGTCCTTATGCAAGAAGGCCGAGTCATTGCCTATGCTTCACGGGCACTTCGACCTCATGAGCTTAATTATCCTACCCACGATCTTGAGTTCACTACTGTTGTCCACGCTCTCATGATATGGAGGCATTACCTAATGGGTAATCATTGCAACATCTTCGCTAATCACAAGAGTCTCATATACATCTTTACTCAGCCAGAGTTGAATATGAGGCAGAGAAGATGGCTTGAGTTAATTAAGGATTATGATCTAGAAGTGCACTACCACTCCGGCAAAGCAAACGTTGTTGCAGATGCTCTTAGCCGCAAAGATCACTGCAACCACCTAAAGTTGGAGCCAGTTAGTGAACCGTTATGTGAAGAGATGAGAAGGCTCAACTTAGAAGTGGTACCGCAAGGAAGTCTTTATGCCTTAACGGCATAGTCCAATCTGTATGATAGGATTGTCACTGCTCAGCGCAATGATGAAGATATACAAACCATCAAACAGAAACTAGCAGAGGGTGATCCTAAGTATGCTTGTTTCCAGAAAGATCACCAAAATGTAGTCTAGTTTGGGAAGCGTCTTGTGGTCCCCGTTGATCCGGAAATTAACAAGATCATTCTAGATGAGGCTCACAAGTCCAAATTCTCCATTCATCCCGGCAGTACCAAGATGTACCAAGATCTGAAACAAAACTTCTGGTGGTCCAATATGAAGGTGGATATAGCCAAGTATGTAGACGAGTGCAATACTTGCCACCGATTGAAAGCAAGCCATTTGAAATCGGCAGGTGTACTCCAACCCCTGTCGATACCCATGTGGAAGTGGGACAATATTAGTATGGATTTCATTGTGGGTTTACCCCTAACGGCTAGAAAGAAAGATTCTATTTGGGTAATCGTAGACCGACTCACCAAGACCGCTCACTTCATTGCCGTGCACACCACTTATTCCGTACAGCAATATGCAGAGTTGTACATGGATCACATAGTTCGTTTGCATGGAATTCCGAAGACTATAATCTCTGACTGGGGAACTCAGTTTGTAGCTCGTTTCTGGGAGCAATTGCATGAGTGCTTAGGAACCAAGCTAATTTGCAGTTCCAGTTATCATCCGTAGACCGATGGTCAGACGGAAAGAATAAATCAGATTTTGGAAGATATGCTACGAGCCAGCATCTTGCATTTTGACAAGAGTTGGGACAAGTGTTTGTCTTTGGCAGAATTCTCTTACAACAATAGTTATCAAGCCAGTTTGAAAATGGCACCGTTCGATGCTCTTTACGGGTGAAGATGCCGCACTCCGCTGAATTGGTCAGAGGCCGGAGAGAGAGAACTCTTTGGCCCGGACTTAGTTAAAGATGCCAAAGAAAGAGTGCAAGTGATAAGAGAAAATCTGAAGATGGCACAGATGAGGCAAAAGAGTTACCATGACAAGGTAACCGCACCTCGACACTTTGAAGTGGGAGATTACGTATATTTGAAGGTGTCCCCCACCAAAGGTGTGCAAAGGTTCGGAGTCAAGGGAAAGTTAGCTCTGCGCTACATTGGACCCTATGAAGTTATAGAAGTATGTGGGCCAGTGGCTTATCGTATCAAGTTGCTGGAACGGTTTTCCGCAGTCCACAATGTGTTTCATGTAACTCAATTGAAGAAGGGAATGCCTATGCCGGAGAACGAAGTCATCACGTAAGCTAATGCTTGGATTGAGCTGGATTTCTCGCTCATCGAGCACCCATTGAGAGTACTAGACCAAAAGAGCGAAAGACCCGAAGGCAAACCGTACGGATGTACAAGATCCAATGGAGTCATCACACGGAAGAAGAAGCAACGTGGGAGACGGAGGACTATCTCAACACTAAGTATCCGGGCTTCCTGCAATCTCGAAACCGTGACTTCTCCTCCCCATCTTTTCGTTATCTAATCGAATCTCGGGACGAGATTCCGTTTAAGGGGGGTAGGCTGTGACGCCCCAGGTTTTTAATTAACCCTAACGGCCGGTCAAAGTAGCTAACAGTGATCAAATCACGGTCAACCTAGGCCCTCACCTCGAAAAACTCACTAACCTACCCTAGTGACCCCCTCTGACTAGTAAACACACTTGTGGGGCCAACCCATGGTCAAAGACTTGGTCAAACCCCCTTGCCACCCTAGTGTCCATGGATGTCTGCCGGAACTTTTGCCGCGTTCTCCAAAATTCACCTAAACACTTAAAAATCTACCTTTATGAAAGTTGTCCATCTTGATGAGGGACACAACTTTCATGTAGATTGGCATTTCAAATTTTGAGTGGAAAGGCTTGAAAATTTAGATGCAAAGGCAGTGTTCACTGTTAAAAAGGACAGGCTGACATTCAAAGTTGGCATTTGTGTATTTCAAAATCCGTGAAGAAAAACCCCATATAGCCTTTTTAGAAGTTGTACAGGGTGATTAGATCTAGAACTTTCATGTTCACAGTTTGGTTGACTTTTATTCAAAAAATTAGAGAAAAATTAATTCAAACAGGGCTCCAGTGAATTGAAATCGGGTAGAGCGCCAGCGCGCCGCGACGTCGCGCGCCCGCGCCGCCGCGCGCGCGCCGGCCGGCGCGGCCGCACCTCGGCGTCCGCGCCGCATGCCACCCGAGGCCCACCGCCCGAGGGTGCCCCTTTCCCATGCTAGCACGCGCCCCCGGGCCCGGGAGCCCTCCCCTAGGCGCCGTGCGTCGACGTGTCCTCGCCGTACGCGCGCGCGTGCCACGGACCGCCGGTCCCGACGGCGGCGTCGCCGCCGTACGCGCGGCCACTAAGGGAGAGGACCACGGTAGCATCTTCACCGTCACGCCGCCGTCACCCACGAACCCGAGCCGACCTACTTAAACCCCCTTCTTCTCCCCTCCGCGCGCCATCCCGAGCTTCCCCCCGCCATTGCCGCCGTCGCCTGGAGCTCGTGCACCCGCTCGCGCTCGCCGCCAGCCGACCACTCAGCTAGCTTCATTAGACCCTAAAGCACCTCCCCAGTTCGCTTATTGTCCAAGCCGGCGCCTTCCTCGCCGTTTTCCCCGAGCCGTCGCGGCAACCGCCGCCGGCCGCCGTCGATCCCCCTCGCCGGCCGTCCCTCCTCCCCAACTCCGGCCACCCGTAGCCCCTAGGTGAGCACCCCGTCGAGCCCAGCTTCTTGCCCGGCTGGGAGCGCCGCTGGCTCGCTGGATTTGGCCGGAGCTGCGCCACCCTCCCCGGCCAAGAGCCCAATTGCAAGGATCGATTTCTTTCTAGGGTGTTATGTGTAAAGTTTAGGACTTGGTTGTAATGAATCCTATCTAAGTTTTCTTGCTAGTTGGTCCATAGCAGTATAAAATCCCTAGAAAATTGTAGAAAATCCAGAAAAATGCAAAACCAATTTGTTGGATTCATGGAGAGAAATCCCACAACGTTTGTTATTCTCACATGGCTTGATTCTAAATAGTTTTAACATGAAAAATAGGATTGTGAAATACCTAGATCTGCCATAACTCAAAAACTACAACTCTTCTGTATCTAAATTTTGGATATGTTGTATGTATTTCCATGACTAGTTCCTGTGCCAAAAATTGCACAAAGTTATGAAGTAAATCTTTTTATATTAATTGTTTTCCATTTCTGCAGAAACTGCCTAGATGATTTTTGTAGCTAAAAATATTTATGTTTTTGTGCCCAACTTGTGCACACTGTCATGTTATGACAAAACACACCTCTTGTGAATTAATCATGATTTTTGGCTTAACAGAAATATTTATTCTTAATTTGTGCATGCTTTCCTTTGTAAATTATTGAAGAAAGATCAGTAGAGTTTTTGGGTGTACATGCTAGTTCCTTAGGCTTGTTTAGGACTAGAGAGCATGCATGCCAAAGTTTGGATCATTTTGGTGCTTAATCATTTTTGTATGCATTTAATTTGAATCACTAGCTAGTCTTTGTTATTTTCTATAGTATTTAATTTCCTAGCTTCCAAGCATTACATGTGGGTCCAGTGGACCAGTATGGGTGCTGATATGCTTAAGGAACACTTCTTTAAATTTTTGGTAATTTATTGCTTAATAAAAAGCTTTAAAGCCCTTTAAAAGATTAAAGGGAAATTAAATAAAGGAAAGCCCCTTTTTAATTCTTTTTCCTTTTGGAAAGTATTACCTAATTTAATTAAAAGTTAATTAAATGTCCTTGCTGATAAGAAATTAATTCATGAATAAAAATATTGTTCATCCCCTTGCCAGTGAAAGGAAAAAGGACTAAACATTCACATGAAATAACAAGTACAAAAGAAACATTTATTCCAAATGTGCAATAAAAGAATGAACCACACACGATTAATAACCTTCCTAAAAGAGATGTAATATCTAGGTACTTGTTAAGGTGAATATGACCAACAAGAGTTGGATAAGATAACAAACTGTCACATCACCTGAACTTGCATTGCATTCCGTGTAGATCTTCCAGACGGTGACTACTCGCTTGTCCCGGAAACCGAGGAAGGAGGAGCGGAAGCTTCGCTGCAGTACATGGAAGTGCTCGACGACACCGAGGATGCCCAGGCTAACCTAGCTGACGAAGGCAAGCTGCGGTGCATCTAACCTAGCTTTCAAATCTTTGATTATTCAATTATCTATGGATGCTTGTGCATTTAAGTTCAGGAATTGAATGGAACCTTAGATGCATGATCCCTAGGTATCCTTGTCCTTACTAGTATGATAGGTCGATAGCTGCTAAGCTATAGGACCGTTACAAGTCGGGTGATGCCCTCACTCGCGAGAATAGGTTCCTAGATAGGAATCACAATATATCCTTAATTGGATTGCTCATGTGGTAAGAGCATGGGATTTGGGCTCCGGTCCAATGGCTATTGTCGGTTAAGTGTTTGAACGTACTAAGCACTTGTCGGGAATGGGACCGGTAAGCCTAGTCCCTTAATGAGGCGGCGAGGGATCCTACTATTACTACTCTTGGGATTCGTCTCACGGCTAGCCACCGGTGGTGTACGGTGACTCCAGGTGCCTCGTGAGGTATGCCAGATAGCCTGCACCAAAGACTGTAAGATTCGATCCCGACCCGAGGATTTTTGGGAACCGCCTGGGAAAGTTGTCCTTGCGGGGGCAGCCTACCGTGTGTTTGGGTTTACCTTGCAAGGTTTGAATCAATCGATTGTCGGCCTCTCACCGCTACCTGAGACTACTTACTCCACTAGCCATTAGATCCCTAATGATGGAAGTTGATGAATACTATGCTTGATTAATTGTATTGTACAACTTTGTGTGTACTAGTTGGCTAATTTAGTAAAGATTAAACTCACTAGAACTTGTGCTAAAATCTTGAAAGTAAGGACATACTCTTTGTTACTTTTTAGCAAAAGCAACCCAGTAGCCAAAAAGCCTTTCATGTCTAGATTTGGTGAAGTAGTTATCACCGACGGGTAAGTCTTGCTGAGTATTAGTATACTCAGCCTTGCTATAATATGATGATCCAGGTAATGCTTTCGGTGATGTGTGGCCCGGAGAGATCCCGCCCGGCTGGGAGCTAGAATGGGTGGAGGACGACAATTGAAGGCATCATGGATGGCCTCCCATGGTGTTTCCGCTTCCCGTTAGTTTAAATTCCGCTGTTTTCAAAACTTTGAACTATTTCGTTATGGCAAAAACTTCGGTTTGTAATAATTAAACCCTTCGGGGTACACATTTGGATGTTAATGTTGTTATATCTCTGGACTCGCCTTCGAGTGAGTTTTAATGCATATATTTCGATCCTTGTTGCTATTCAAGTGATTTACCGGGCGTTAACCCAGCGACTAACGACAGGATGATACTTTATTATCGCTTAATGACCAAAGTGGATTGGTTTAGGCGATAGTACGGTATTTTCCTGGGCGGGTTGTCACAAGCATGAACATGGAGACGATGAAGATGGCTGTGTGGTGCCCCCGGCTGAACATGTACCCACTACTTCGACTACTATGGTGGACGGACCCTCTCCCACATCTACGACAACAAATCAAGATCGAGGAGAAGCTACAATTGAGGGAGAGGTAGCATTGAGGCGAGAACCTCCCCGGTGAGTACAAGTGGATCACCCAGCTTCGAGGATCATCGGCGACATGAATGAACGCACTACACGGTCGAAAGTTCGAAACAATTCTCATTTCCCTCATGCTACATTTGTTGCCACCTTTGAGCCCAAATACATTGGACACGCACTATCTGATCATAATTGGGTTAATTCCATGCATGAGGAGTTGGAGAACTTTGAGAGGAATCATGTTTGGGAATTGGTTGACCCTCCCCCAGGGTGTAAGCCGATTGGTACAAAGTGGGTGTGGAAGAACAAAGAGGGAGAGAAAGGTGAAGTGGTGAGGAACAAGTCAAGGCTTGTTGCTCAGGGGTTCAGTCAGAAGGAGGGGATCGACTACGAGGAAACTTTTGCTCCCGTAGCCCGTTTGGAGGCGATAAGGATCCTTCTAGCCTTTTTTGTGGCTAAAGGGTTCAAGTTGCACCAAATTTATGTGAAGAGTGCTTTCCTAAATGGTGTGTTGGAGGAAGAAGTTTATGTGAGGCAACCACCGGGGTTCGAGAGTGAGAAGTACCCCCACCGGGTGTACAAGTTGAGGAAGGCACTTTATGGGTTGAAGCAGGCGCCTAGAGCTTGGTATGGTAGGTTGAGGGGGTTCTTGTTTGAGAGAGGTTTTGAGATGGGGAAGGTCGATCAGACCTTGTTTCTACTGAGGCAGGGCAGAGATATCCTGATTGTGCAGGTGTACGTGGATGATATTATCTTTGGTGGCTCATCTAACTCTCTCGTTGCAAGGTTTGCAGATGATATGAGCAGGGAATTTGAGATGAGCATGATGGGCGAGTTGCAGTTGTTCCTCAGGCTACAAATCAAGCAATCAAAGGAAGGAACATTTGTGCACCAAGCTAAGTACACCAAGGACATTGTGCGGAAGTTTAAGATGGAGGACTCCAAGGCTATGACGACACCGATGAGTACGACTACAGCTCTTGATGCGGACGAGGAAGGTGAACACATGGATCAGAAGGAGTACCGGAGCATGATCGGGTCACTCCTCTACTTGACGGCGATGAGGCCGGACATCTAGTTCTCGGTATGTCTGTGCGCTCGTTTTCAAGCGTCTCCGAGGACTTGCATCACACTCCCGACTTCGGCCTTTGGTACTCCGCGTCCTCTTCTTTGGCTCTTCATGGTTTTTCAGACGCGGATTTTGCCGGGTGTCGGTTGGATAGGAAGTCCACTTCTGGGACTTGCCAGTTTTTGGGATCTTTTTTGGTGTCTTGGTCTTCCCGCAAACAGTCGAGTGTTTCTCAATCCACTACCGAGGTAGAGTACATTTCCGCTGCTAGTTGTTGCTCTCAGCTCCTTTGGATTTCATATACCATGAGTGACTTTGGTGAGGAGTACACCCATGTCCCACTTCAATGTGACAGCACCAGTGCCATAAGCGTTGCAAAGAACCCAGTGCTCCATTCCAAAATGAGGCACCTAGAAGTGAGGTATCATTTTCTGAGAGACAATGTTGAGAAAGGAAAGATAGCTTTGATCCATGTACCCACACATGACCAACTAGCCGATATTTTCACCAAACCCCTAGATTAAGCAACTTTCACTCGTTTGCGGGGGGAGCTTGGTGTGTGTTTGATTTCTTGAGTTGGGTGTGTGGGAACTCCTTTGTAGCATATGTATAGCTTTCTTTTATGCATTTCTTGCTTTTGGCATAGCATATGTAACATGATGTTTAGGCATCTTTGAATCTTAGGTTGTATGCAATTTGTATCATATGCATTTGTTAGGAAAAGCTTCTCCTATATACATTTTTCACCATGATGGGCTATATATGATCATGTGAGCTAGTTTGGTTTGCTATGGTTAGATTGGATTAGCTCTTGATGATCTTGGTTTATATCCATGGTTGATGGCTATGTTTTTGAAAAATGTCACATATATGCTCTCTCATGTGTAAATGCCTCTATATGATCTTGACATGTTTTAGTAGCTTAGTTATGCTTAATTTGTGGTTGGATGGCTAATTTATTGATCATATGTGGCCAAAGGCTCATTTGCCATCATGAATGTTTAGCCCTCTTGCTTTATCTTGTGGAGGGGCATAAGTTCCTTTTTGTCGCAAAGACATTTCATGTACCAATTATGAATCTGAAAATGAAATGTAAAATGCTTGGAAAATGTGCTCCCATGTCATATGTGCTGAATTTAATTTGCTTTGGGTGCTAAACCGTTGCATGATGCCTACCAATAAGAAGTCTCATACATAGAAGTAGGCACATGGCTCGGTGGTTTTGACATGACATGAGGTGCTTGTGGGTGTTTGTGATGGTCTTATGATTAGATTGGTTGTCCTAGCATGAAGTTTGTGTGACTTTGCCTATTTGACATGTTTTGCTCATGTTTAGGACTTTGCTCATGAGAGGGTAAATTTTCGCAAAATTGCTCAATTCTATCTTAGCTTCGTCCGTTGGTTGTGAAACTTGGTAATCATGAAGTTGATGTCATTACGAAGCTGTAGAGTATCTAACTTGCTCATTTGGACATGTGTAGCATCTTGTGATGAATTTTGTATACTTGAGAAGCTCTAGGTTGCATATTTTCAAATTTGAGCCTTGATTCATGCATTGGCAACAACGGGGAGAAAGAAAGGTGGAGAAAAGTTGCATTGCATCTCTGGAACCTATCCCAAGAGTCAAGGGGGAGCTTGTGCATTTCTTTTACATTTTTGGCTTTTGGGGGTGTGGTCTGCTGTGTGAAATCGGCCTGACCAGTTTTGGGAACCGGTCTGACCGGTTTTGGTGGAACCGGTCTGGCTGGTTTTGGTGGAACCGGTCTGACCGGTTTCGAGAACCGGCCTGACCGGTTTGTGCCCAGGGTTGGCACTTGTTCAGGGGTAGCTTGCATATGTGCAGGGGGAGCTCTTGTATGCTTTGGTTTGCTTGAGCATGGTTTTGTCTCGGATGTGTCGAGCCGTTGCCCTTGCCTAAGGGGTCCGAGACTTGTCTTCTTCAAGTGATCTTGTTCTTTGCCTTTCTCGGCTTTCGATCGCTTGTTGAAGTTTCTTTTCATTAGTTTCGTTTATTTTTCCTTTTCTCTGATTACCAAATGTGTGTGTTGTCAATGCACTCATCAAGGGGGAGATTGAGGACCATGTGTGGTTCGAGGACCGGTGGATGGTCGCTTCCTGGTGTGATGAGTGATTGACAACGTGGTGTGGACTGATTCTTGGCTAAGTATTGCAGCACGGTTGCGGCTTGACTCGTGTTGGTGCAGGTGAAGAACAAGTGTGAAAGGTTGTTGCCGGTGAGGCCTCCATGTGTGGAGAAGACAAGTAGGCTTCGTTCGAGGGGCCCGGTGGCCAGTGGGGTCAAGTGCGGGCCGCGTGGTGGAAAGAACAGCAAGATGAAGTCGGTGGACGGTTTCTTGGTTAAGCCACAAAACCATGGTCGAGCCGGGACTTCGTGGGAGCCAAGTCATGAGTGGTGATTGGCGGAGGCTAAATCAAGTTCGTGGGGTTTGCGGTGGTTCACCAGAAAATCACCGGGTTACTCGGCTGAGCCACAAAGCTGAGGTCGAAGACCAGGCCTCGCTGTCAGGCCAAAACCGGTCTGACCGGTTTGGGGTCGCAGGGCGCCGGAAGCTTCGAGGCGGAGGACATGCGTCGGGATCGCAAGGCTAGCGTCGAGGCTACGCGGAGTGCGGTCGCCGGGCATCCGTCCGATGGTGTTATGAAGACAAATTCCCAAAGTGCCCTTGGTGGGCGTGTATCCTAGTTTAGGCTTTATGTGTATTTTAGTCTTTCGGCTTGCCTCCACATAACCCAAGGGGTGAGAGGATGGCAGCCATCTTGGGGAACCCTAGTTCATTTGCTTTCCTATTTCCCTTCCTATTTTCTTAGGATTTCCTGTGACGCCCCAGGTTTTTAATTACCATCATTAACGCTAATGACCAGATCAGCCAAGTCAAATCGGACCAACACCGGTCAAACCTAGGTCAACCTGGGTCATCACCTCGAAAACCTCGCCAATGAACCCTATTAGACCCCTTGACCAAGTTTACACACACCCCTAGTCAACCCTTGGTCAAAGCCACGGTCAAAATCGGCTTAACCATTGACGTCAGCGAATGTCGTCCGGAACTTTTGCCGCATTCTCCAAAATTCACCTAAACACTTCAAAATCCACCTTTATGAAATTTGTCCATCTTGTTGAGGGACACAACTTTCATGTAGATTGGCATTTCGAATTTTGAGTGGAAATTGGTGAAAAACTTGATCGACTGGCAGTACCTCCTGTTCCCAGGGACAGGCCGGCATTCAATGTTGGCACGACGTTCCTGCAAAATCCGTTGAGAAAAACACTAGACGGCCTTCACAAAAGTTGTGGAGGGTAGCTAGATCTACAACTTTCGTATTCATCACTTCGTGCACTTGTATTCAAGTTTTGAGAGAAAATCGCGCTCGAAGTGGTTCAGTCCGAAACGTGCAGCGCCAGGGCAAGGCCGCGCCGCGATGTCGCGCCGTCCGCCGCACCGGGCGCACCGCGCCGCGGGCCGCCGCCGCCTTAGCGTCCGGGCCCTCGGCGCGTGTTCCCGAGGTGGGCCGCGCCCTTCCCAAGGCTGCTACGCGCCTCCCGAGGCCTTGGACACCGGGAACGCCTCAAACTCCGAGCCGCAATACGTGCGCGCAATGGACCGGCGGTCCCTTCCCCGTCGTCCGGCGTGCGCGCGCCCCAAGGCGCCCTCCGCCCGTCCGCCGGTCACTAGGGGGTCCGTTCATCGCCTTAAAAGGGGGGCACGGTCCCCGGCCGCGGCGCACGCTCGCCTCCCCGCCCGAACCGTGCCGTCCGCCGGCGCCACCAAGCGGCCGCGGTGAGCTCCCGTTCCCGGCCGGCCGTGAGCACCAAGCGACGCTCCTCCACCTCCATTAGCCCCCTAGAAGCCACCCCTACCGCCCGTTGCCCCTCCCCGGCCGGAACCCCGTCGCTCCGGGCCGCCGTCGCGGCCACACTCCCCGGCTGCCGGCGAGCCGCTCGCCGGAGCCGCTCCGCCCCTGTCCAACACCCCAAACCGGACCCTAGTAGCCCCTAGACCTCCTCCCCACCCTCCCCCGGCGACCTCCAGCGACCACCCGGCTGGAATTGAACCGGAGCCGCGCCGGCAGCGCCCCTAGGGACCACATTGCAAAACCAAGATTCTTTCCGAGGGCCTCCCTGCAAAATGTTAACTCCAATAGTAAAGTGATTTAGCTGTTTCTTGTAAATTGCATAGAAAATCGTAGAAAACACAGAAAAATGCGAAACCAATTTTGCTGGATTCGTGGTGAAATGTCCTACAACTTTTGTTATTCTAGCCTGAGCTAATTCCTGTTAGTTTTTACATGAAAAATACAAATGTGAAAACCCTAGATCTGCAATATCTCAAAATATATAAATCCTATGTAGCTAATTTTTGGATATGTTGTGTGTTAGGTCATGGCTAGATCCTGTGCCAAAAATTGCACAAAGTTTTGATGTAAATCATTTTATAAAAATGTTTTTCTATTTCTGTCAGATCTGCATAAATGCTTTTTCTAGCTAAAAATTAAGTTTTTGCATCCAACTTTTGCACACTGCCTTTTAATTCAAAAACACACCCCTGGTGAATTAATCACAATTTTATAGTTACCAGAAATATTTATTCTTGATTTATGCTTGTTTTTTTAAAATTTCACAACTCAAGTTCCATAATAGTTCTAGGTGTATGTGCTGCACCACTAGGCTAGTTTTGAACCATATAACATGTGTATGAAAGTTTGGATCATTTTGTTGAGTATTTATGTTTGTGTGCATTTACATTGTCCATCTAGCTAGCTTTTGTCTTTTTCAAAAAAATAATTAATTTCTAGCTATCCAAAGCTTGCATGTGTGTCCAATAGCTTGTTATAGGTGTTTAAAATGTAATACACCTTTCCAATGAATTTTATTAATTAATTTCATGAATTAAAGCATTGGAAGTAATAAAGGCTTAATAGTCATTAAATGGGAAATATCACCAAACCACCCTTGCTAATCTTGTGTGTGGTTGCAAATCATGTTAAAAAGTTAAACGTACCCACCCACTACTGTTTGTGAATTTAAATTAAATTATTTACACAGTCACCATCAAAAAGAATATTTAATAAAGAGTTGCAAATTGTTCCTTTTTTGGAAGAGTATGCTAAATGTATTCTTATCTAGGTGAATGTGTCCAACTAAAGCACCCCATGGATGTAATTTATGGTTTGTGGTTTAAATTAAAAATCGTCGAGTAAATCTTGCATTTGCATCTTCGTGTAGATCCTTCCACCAGTAGACGTACGCTCGTGCCGGAAGGAGGAGACGAAGGTGCCGACAAAGAGCTGCCGTACGTGGACGTAGCTCAAGACCTGGACCCAAGTCCAGAAGGGCCCAAGGCCAACCTTGCCAGCGAAGGCAAGCCCCGGATCATTAACCCGTCTTTTAAAATTATGCAATTATGTTTGCTTCGATTGTGCATTTACGTCTCAGGAGTTGAATTGAAACCCTAGATGCATGATCCCTAGGTACCTATGCTCTATCACTAGTATGCTAGGTCGATAGCTGCTAAGCTATAGGACCCGGTAGAAGTCGAGTGATGTTCGTCACACGCGAGCATAGGTTCTTATGTTGGAATCATAAGATCTTTATAAATGGATTGCTCATGTGGTAAGAGCATGGGATTAGGCTCCGGTCCAGTGGCTTTCGTGGGCTAAGCTTTCGAACGTACCAAACATTTGCCGGGAATGGGACCGGTAAACCTAGTACCTTAATGAGACGGCGCGGGAACTCTTCCCTACTACTCTCGAGTAATCGCCTTACCGGCTAGCTACCGGGAAGGGGGGGTGTATTGTGTGAGACTGGATACTTTGCGGGGTATACCATCTAACCTTGCACCCAGGACTGTAGGTTTTGCTCCCAACCTGAGGACTTTTGGAAACGGCCTGGGAAAGTTGTCCTTTCGGAGGCAGCCTACCGTGTGTTTGGGTCTACCTTGCAAGGTTTAAATCAATCGATTGTCGGCCTCTCACCGTTATCCGAGACTGCTTAATCAACTGGCCATGATATCCCATAATGATGGAACTCGAGGAAAATGGTTGTATGACTTAATTGCTTGTCCAATTCTTGATTGGATTAGATGGCACATTTAGAAATGGTAATCAACTAGAACTTGTGCTAAAAGATTGAAAGTAAGGATCTACTCTTAGTAGCTGTTCAACAAAAGAAACTCCACCGGCCAAAAGCCTTTCATGTCTAGATTTTGGTGATGTAGTTATCACCCGACGGTTAAGTCTTGCTGAGTATTAGTATACTCAGCCTTGCTTTAAAACTGTTGTTGCAGGTGTTGTTGACCGGAAGGGTGACGACAAGTGATGACATCACGGATGGCCTCCTGTGATGTTTACCGTTGCGCTAGTTTAAGTTATTTCCACTGTATTTTCAAACTCTGAACCTTCACTCCATGTCCAGAACAATGGTTTGTAATAAAATGTTTAATTCATGTTGTACTCTGGACTCGCTTTCGCGTGAGTTTTAATGCATGTGTCGATCCTCTGTTCGATGTTCAAGTGATTCACCAGGCATTAACCCAGCAACTAACGACAGGATGATACTTTACTATTTCTTAGTGACCAAAGTGGATCGGTCTTAGGCGATAGTACGGTATTTTCCTGGGCGGGTTGTCACAGCTGGTATCAGAGCGATTGCATGCACCAGAGCTTAATTTACAACCTTAATCACATGATTTTGGAATAAAAACTGCCAAGATTGTTTGATTTGCAAAACACGTTGGTCAGTTAAGGATAAAATAGACCGAGAGGCCCTAGAGGGAATTTTTGGGTTCTTCCAGGTGGCTTATTAATCTATGGTTTATTTTGCTAACTTCCAGCGCATTTTACTTTATGTCAGAGTTACATTCTTGCACAACCAAACTAGATCAGCCACGTGTTTTATACGTGTGCTGTTCCGCATCACGGGAATTGCGAGGGTTGATGGAGTGATCCATTCCACGGATCCCATCTTCGCGTCTGGTTATGAGTTGTGTGTCGCCACGTGTTTCATACGTGCGCATTCCGCATGTCGATCATGCGAGGCAAGGATATACTCCATTCAAATGGAGGATGTCCGAGGTTGGACGCTGTCCATGGAGCGGCTTAACGCATGGATGCCGTTTCTATAGTGAACGGTAATGTATGGGAACGCTTTCATGAGTGCTGGCATGGAAGGTTCGTTGTGTTCCGTGATTTTCTGCAGGTACACTAACCTCGTTTCGTAAGTCGCTAAGTAAGCATCAACTAGATCTCGACTAGCTATTATAGGGAGCTACGTGTATGTGCCATGCCACCGGCGTTAACTTCGAGTTTGGCTCGGATGCCTTGTGAGGACGAATAGGACGTCTTGCATCATGTTAAAAGTCGTGAAAGAACCCAAACTTCATGTCTGTTTCCGTGCTCTCTGAGGTAAAATAGTGATAGTGTGTTTGTCCTGCCTAGCCTCCCAAGGGTAGATGTGTTGTTGTGCATAAGTTGTTAGAGCTGTTGCTTAGATTATTGTCTTTGTCCAAGAATCTTTGTCTAGGTGATCTCAATCTAGGTTGCTTCAATCTAATCTAGTTTCTGCTTGCCAAAGTTCACGATCATAACTTAGGTCTACCGCAAGTTATGCTTGGTCAGTCAACCCTTGTCTTGCCATCTTCCTAGAACCTTTGAAATCTCGCCTAGATAAGCACCTTTCTAATCGTCTGGCTCAACTTTGCGTACCCAACTTGAGTCTCGTAACCTCGCTAGGTCACTACGCAACTTCGAGAAATGTTGGACTCTGGCTTGAGTTAGGAAGTTTGGTTTCGATTACCAGAACCTTGTACCAGTTGGTATGCCTGCTCGTTCGAGTTCAGCATACGTTGGATCTTAGTATGCATAATTACCCCATGCCTTAACCCTATTTGTATTCGTGGATCGAGTTACCTTTGTACACTCGCACCCGCCTGATTCTCACTTTTGTCGTTATATCCAGATGGACAACGCTGGATCTGCGTCGGCTGGTGTGGAATCATGGACTCTCGTGCACTACCTCGAGGAGGGTGGATTTCCTGCACTTTTGTGGGGCACCCTGAAGGATTTTGGGTACACCACTTACCCAGAGTACTCAACACGTGAGGTCATGACCACAGGCCAACTCCTTCGTTGTGAAGTGAAGGTGAAGATTTCAGTGTGCCCGACCAATCCTGCTTGGGAAGGGTGGGAGTGTATGGCACACGGAAGAAATTTGTCCGACACGGTGCAGAAGGCTACTCTCGAAGCACTCACAACTTTCTGTGGAAAGCACCCTGCCGAGATAGTCAACTCAGCCGCCAAAGTAATTCCGGTACCTGAGCGACACATTGCACCGGGTGGTGAATGAGAAACTATCCTTCCAGCCCAGAGCAACTCTCACTATAGTCCTGATCTTGTCACCTCAGTCCGCTTTTCAGAAGCCATGTACGACACCTACCGACAGATGGTAGGAGAAAGTGTATTCTATAGACACCAAATCTATAGATACAAAGTTAAAGAAATGGAGTGTACAACTCAAGCGTTGAAGGAAGCTCGAGCATTGATAGCTACTCTCAAGACGCAAGGACAAGGCTAAGATACAAGAGTTAACGGAGATCATACATGAGTAGAATTTCTTGTTGCAACATAACGATCAGTATGTGCTTGAACTAGAAAATCAACTGGAAGCTATAGCAGCTCCACCCCCAGAACTTGTCATTCCTGGACCCGCACAAGAAGAAGATGCTGAAGATATCCAAGGTGAATCTGGAATTGGGTCTGGACCCGAGTCACCGTAGTCTTTCAGCGTGGAAGATCCCACCTTAGGAAGTTGGTCCGTTGGAAATAAAAATTATGAGTCGTGAGAGTGTAGTAGTGTGAGGAACCCTAGTGTACAGTAACCGCATTTGGTTAACTATTGCGGATGGTTGAACTAGGAGCTTCTTTGTGCAGCTAGTCTGCGTTGTAATTCCAAATGTTGTTTGGTAATTCTGAAAACCCTCATCGATGTAATGCCTTGATTAAGCGTCTCATTCCGTAATGATCTTTGTAAGGCATTGCTTATGCCCGTTGTGATCGATCAAGTTTCGTGCTCCATGGATTTCGTGCCAATCAAATATCCAATCGATTCCTCAATCCTGAACTTATTCTTTTCGGTCTTGCTCAAAACCTTGTGTTGTAAATTGAAAAGGTTGCTTTTGAGCATGCACTGCATAGCATACGCATTCGGGAAATTTGGGTATACTAACGTGCATTCGCATGAAAACTCTGTACTTCTGCCTTACCTCTCTTGATTGGTGACGATGTTATCCCATAACCAAAAGGTGCCGCGACGGAACCTAGGGCATCGTGTGTGTTGCAGCCACCCGACTGCCACTAGGAGCGCGCTAGGTATCTTTGTTGTGAGAAAGCAACTCGCCACAAAAATTTTTTCTCTCTGCCTTTGATTGCTCTCGCAGTCATTAACTCATCATACGGGTAACCGAGTCATTCTAACGTGCATCATGAGCACCATACCGCACAAGCATGTGCATCACATCAATTTTGAAAAATTATCACACCTTAAAAATAATGAGTTGACAAAACCCCAAATTTGCGAAGTAAGTTAAGGTGTGAGCAAGATTATTCTGAAGTTCCCACATAAGGTCATCTTTCGTACAAGAAAATCTGGGACTCTTTTAGTAGCCTTCCTTTTTCTTCGTAATGGTCTTTTGGGTAATCTCTGTCGAATTGGTCCCTTGCCGTGAATCACGACGACCTGGTTGTATCTATTCCCTTCCTGCTAGCCAAGTAGAAGCAATAGACGTAGAAATCCTCTCGAGCAGTCAAGGTTCTCGAATAATCAATATGGAGAAATCACCCATCGCGTTTTTGTCTCGATCCATGCTCATAACCTTCAAATTTTCCGAGTCGAGCAAGGAAGTACACCCAGGATCGATCGAAGCTTTTTGCTACGCTTCTCTTTGATGCTATCACAAACGTAAAGCGTTGTACACGGAGCTTTTCTCGTTTTGCTCCCCATTACGGTCGATTATTTAGACCGTTGAGCCCCATCGTCATTAGTGTCACGACCGTACGACGCCATGACGTCGCTCTACCATCGATTTCTGCAATAGTATTCATGACGCCGAAACCTCACTGTTAACACCAAAATTTGGTAAGGAGTATGACATGTGGGTCCGATTCGGAAAAGAGTCCGTCTGGTGGAAGGAAAGGTATCTTCAGAGATTTTCGGCAGAAGGATCCGCGGTCGGCTATCTGCTCCAGTTCGGCAAAGGAACAGTAGAGCTGATTTTGCGGGATTGGACGGTGACGTGGCTCGATCAGAGGAAGCGAATGGATGGGCAGGCGATCAAGCTTAGTTAGGCAATGAATCCATTCGCAGTTGTAATCATCAGGGTATAAATACGATCCCTGGACGTATGTAAAAAACACGTTCATTCCTCAATACACACCGGCCTTACGCCAAACCCTAGAGTCCCTTGTCGTGTCGTCGAGTTCTTCGAGAGGGCCAATCGATCCGTCGACCTCCGTGAGTACCGGCAACCTTGTATCATGTCTAGTATCATGCGGTGGATTTAGATCTGATGCAAGTAGTCTTGTTACCATGCTTCGTGTCACGCGGTAGATTCAAGCTTGGTTCAAGAGGGTTTCTTGTTAGATCACGAGCCATGCGGTAGGCTAAGGTCTAGCTCGAAGCTAGTTATCGGCTCTATTGGGTTTTGGCAAGATCCAATAGATTCATTAAGTTACCCCGTGTTATCATGAGTTTTGCTTTATGTTTTGATTCATGTAACACACTTTTGCCCAATCTAGGTGGGTTTGGATCGGCTCTTTTCCTTTTAAGATCCGTGCAAGAGTAGGTTTCGTGTTTTGACGCGTGGATCTCGTGCTCTTCGATAGCCGAAACCGAATCGATCTAGGTTGTTACGTGTTGCGGGTTCAAGCTTGCTTTGTTAGTATAAATCTTGAAAGAGCCGGGTATCATGCGGTAGATGCAGGTTTTTGGGTTGCTTTGGAGCTAGTCATCAGGTGGATTAGATTTCCAATTCAGCTTGATAGATTTATTTACGTGGTAATGTTTGTTCCTTCTTCATGGACCCCGAATCGGTTGTTCAGCCGCATTCGGTTATATCTTCACGAGTAGATCACGTGCGTTATTTATGTTTTAAAAGACGTGTGCTTCTAGCTTTCCATGTTTAGGTTGTATCATGCGGTGGATAGATCTATTTGTGGAAAGTGGTGCGTTCTTTCATGCAAGTTGTATCATGCGGTGGATAGATTTGCTGATATCGTGCCCGACGGATCTTAAAGTGATTAGACATGCGGTAGACTAATTGCTTTGGATCTATGCATGCTTATTTTAATACATGATCATGTTCGTGCTTTACTTTATTTAATGTTATATCTTCATTGAGGATCGGTCATGGCTTTGCACAAGCATCCATGTTTATTCAAAGATCGATCGTTGTCATGCTTACGTCATTCATTCGGCAATGTTCTTTTTTCCTTCGCGGTTACCCGAATGGTTGTGGTTCTTTGACAGGTAGCTTCGCATAGCTACATGTCGTCTTGCTTGGCTTCTTAGCCGTAAATATGGAACCGCTTTGGTACTACCGTAGGTTCCAAGTTTTGGTATTTAACTCGTTTTCTCTTTTGTTAATTTTCGGGAAAAATTGACCGTCACGTCACTTCTCTCTCGCGCGCGTGCGAAGCTAAGCTTTTCGGCTTGCTGTGTGATTGGCGGCGGGTGCACATTTTGCGTCAACACACTTTTTGGCACGCCGGTGGGACGAACGACCGAATTGGTTCGAGATGCCCGAGATCACGGACCTCCTGGATGTCGGCATTGAGGAGCTTTCTCCGAGCAAGGCATCGGCGGCTCGTAGACGCCGTGAATCGGTTTCAACAAAAGTGTCTCATGTCATTCAAGAAGAATCGAAGTGGTGTACCATATTTGAAGAATGGCTCGCCCGCAGTGCGTTGCCGGGAGAAACCGACGCTACGACCCAACAAGAAAAGGAAGAATGCGCGCGGATCTTCCAAGAGTCAATGGACGACGTGCTCACCAAGCACAACCAAGCTTTCCTTGGGTCGCTCCAACGGATGATGGTGGCCCTCTTCGGCCGGGCGCGGGGCAAGCGTTCGGAAGGCGTACGCCGGAAAGAGCACCGTGGAGCCGGGTGAATCAAGCTCTCGGCCCGCCACCACGGGGCCGGTGCGGCAGCGCCCCCTCCTCGAGCTCCCGGGAGCCAAGCGTTCCAACCTCCTCCACGGGCGCGGGGGGCGGCCGTTCGGCCTCCGCCGCAAGCTTCGGGGAAGTCAACCAATCCCGCCGCCACCACAAAGCAAGCACGGAGTCGGCACGTGCACGCGGCCCGAATCCGTACCGCCCCACGTACGGAGACCTAGCGTTCGGCTCATCCGGGGCCCCACTTGACCCCGGTCGAAGAATAGCTCCGTCAACCAACCGGCTCCCGAGAGGAATCTATACGGCGGTGGCTATCATGAAGTGGGAAATTACGGGGCGTTCGACGCCTTCCCGCACCCGGGGTACGCGCGCGTGCAGGCGCTCAAGAGGAAGATGCCCTAGCTCGCAAGATGGCCGAATTGATGCAGAATCAGTTCGGCCTCAAGCCAAGGATGCAGGGCCCCACCTACAGGCCGCCGTTCCCAGAGTGGTACTATAACGTGCTCCTGCCGCCAAGGGTAAAACCGCCGACGGAATTCACAAAGTTCTGCGGGCGGGACGAGACAAGCACGGTCGAGCATATCGCTCGTTATCTCATGCAGTCGGGGGGAATGTTCAGCCGAAGAGACGTTCAGGGTTCGCTACTTCCCCGCCTCACTGACGGGTCCAGCTTTTCAGTGGTTCTCGTCCTTGCCGCCTGAGTCAGTGGCTAGGTGGAAAGATTTGGAGCGTAAATTCCACGCTCATTACTTCAGCGGCAGTTCTGAGAAGAAGTTGATTGACCTCGCCACCCTAAAGCAAAGGCACAGTGAAACACCGCTGGAGTTTCTCAGAAGATTTAGGGAAGTCAAGGGCATGTGCTTCTCATTGAACTTGCCAGACGATCAGCTAGCCGATATGGCCGTCGCCGGGATGTTACCAGCCGTGCGCGAAAAGCTCTTTGGGATGGAGTTTGAAAACTTGGGCCAGCTGTCGCAGAAATTATCCTTGATGAGCAATCGGGCATATGGCCTCAAGAAGGACCCCAAGTTTGGCAAGCAAGACGACATCGCCGATATCTACAATCAATTCTTGGACAAAGTCGATTTGTTCGAGGATTCGACGACGAACCGGAGATAGGCGCGGCGAGAAATCATGTGGGGTAAAGAGCCTCTCACAATGAATCAGCGTTGGGTCAGACAGACCAAAGGAACCTACGACTTCGACATTACAAAGGCTGACAAATTGTTCGAGCTCTTGGTAAAAGAAGGCCGAATCAAGCTGCCTGAAGGGCACTCTATGCTTCGGCCTGATGGAGTCAAAACGAAACGTTACTGCGGCTTCCATGACAGGGACTCGCACTCCATCAACGATTGCAGGGTCTTCAGGATAAGGATCCAGAAGGCTATCCAGGAAGGGCATCTCAAGTTCGATAACAAGATGAAGCTGGATGGCCACCCCTTCCCGCAGAACATGCTCGGCTTCTCCATCAACGCGATAACAGCCGAAGAGAAAGGGAAAGTCAAGGTCCTGACCTTAGCCAGGTCCAAACAAGATGGATCAGTTGACCCGAAGCGCCAGGTGACCATAGAGCAAGTCCAGGGCGACGCCCCCCGCGTTCTCAAGAGCCACATCGAGATCGGGGAGTCGTCCAAGCCCAAACCCAAGGTGACGTCGCGCATCCTCCTTAATAAATGGCAGCGCCGAGATGGAGAAGGAACGCTACCGGGAGCGTCGTCACGAGGAGGAGCAACGCGGGGGCGAGGAGGAAGCGCGCGGATGGAATCGGGGAACAGCACGCGCGCGGCGGGGAGCGCGCCCACCGGGGGTGCGCCTTTTCGAGCACCGCCGGAATGAAGGCCTCGAAACTCGCCCACATTAAGGAACCGTCCCGAATGCAGCGACGGATATGCCGAGTACGAGCGAGAAGCGCAATCGCCGATCCGTCCACGAAAGACTTGGAAGGATCCACCCGAATGGGGATCGGCGGCAAAAAATTGAAATCATTGATCATCCCGGAAGCGCCGAGCTGATCTCGGGTGGGCCGACCACGAGGAGGACGAGGAGGTCTACGTCCGGCGAGAAGGGGCAATGGTGCCCACCCGGTCTACGCAAGAGCCGAAGAGGCGGGTCCAACGCTTGAGGAACCGCGAGATGAAGCAAGCCGGGGTCCGGATGAGACGAAGTGGCGCCCCAAGGACCCGGCCGGAAGGATCAAAGCGTCGAGCCCCCGCATGCATGGTATACTTCCCCGCCAAACGAGTTCATGGCTCCCGCTAACCGGGTGATGCGGGGAGGAAGCTTCCTTTGACGACGAGCGCCCGAGGGGATGATGGCGCAGCTGGTGCTTGCCAAGCAGGCCATCTTCGACAAGCCGGCCAAGAATCGCCACATGAGGCCGCTGTACTTGAGGGGGTACGTCAATGGCAAGCCATTGACCAAGATGTTCGTCGACGGTGGCGCGGCAGTTAACGTGATGCCGTACACCACCTTCAGAAAGCTTGGCATGACCCCGAGCGATTTGACACCAACAAGCATCATCCTGAACGACTTCGCCGGGAACCCCTCAGACACCAAAGGATGCGCTCACGTGGACTTGATGATCGGGTCCAAGACGCTCGCTCACCACCTTCTTCGTCATCGAAGGGAAGGGAGCCTACGGCCCCGCTCGCTTGGGCGGGACCGGATCCACGCCAAGCTGCTCGCGTCCCGTCCACTATGCATCAAGCGGCGATCCGGTGGGTGGACGATGAAATTGAGGTCGTACAGGCGGACGACTCCGTGAGCGTGGCTAATATGGAACCAGCCTTCTGGGAATACCAAGGCATCGATTGCTTCTCGGGGAAGGACTGGGGAGAAGGTCCTGTTGAACCTGTCAGCAGTGACCAACAGCCGATTCAAGCAGTCGGCTCTTACAGTAATTTTTAATGGAGAACCCCGTGGATGGCACTGATGGCAAGCTTGGACGAGGATTCATGTCGGCCGATAAGCTGGAGAGTTCTTGGGGTTTTTGGTCCACGAAGGAGGGATTGAAGTTGGCAAAAAGAGCATGAAAGCCATTGATGAAGTCGTTCCTCCAACCAACCTCAAGGAGTTGCAATCACTGCTCGGCAAGATCAACTTTGTGAGAAGGTTCATCTCAAATTTATCACAGAAGGTGTTGCCGTTCTCTCCGTTGCTGAAGCTAAAGAAAGATCAGAAGTTCACATGGGGTGACGAACAACAAAAGGCTTTCGAGGAAATCAAGCAATACATGAAGGAGCCACGGTGCCGGTTCCTCCTCACCGAACAAGCCTTTCAAGTTGTACGTGGCGGCCGATACCCAAACTATTGGATCGGCCCTTATTCAAGAGTTCGAAGGGAAGGAACGGGTAGTAGCTTATCTTAGCCGAAAACTACTTGATCCTGAAACCAGGTATTCGGCTATAGAAAGGTTATGTCTTTGCGTATACTACTCGTGTACAAAGTTTCGGCACTACTTGTTGAATGCCGAATGCACTGTATACTCGAAGTTTGATGTGATAAAACATATGTTATCTATGCCAATTTTGAACGGTCGGGTTGGCAAATGGATTTTAGCTCTATCAGAATTCGAGTTGAAGTTCGAATCGGCAAAAGCCATCAAAGGTCAAGTCATTGCCGATTTTATAACTGAACACCGTGACCCTTCGATTGATCTGCTTGAAATTACCCCATGGGCTCTATTCTTTGACGGGTCATCATGTGGCAAAGGTGGGGGAGTAGGGATCCTACTAATTTCTCCCAGAGGTGAGATGTTCGAATTCGCCATTCCTATACAACCCACCGTCACAAATAACCAGGCTGAGTACGAGGCATTGCTTCGAGGGCTTCAATATTTGAGAGAAGCCGGGGCCGTTTCCGTTGAAATTTATGGAGATTCAGAGTTAGTCATCAAGCAATTGAACGGCCAGTACGAGTGCAGAAGCGAGGCGCTGAGGAGTTACTACGAGGAATGCAGAGAAATCTTGAAAGGCTTTCCACTGGTAACCTTACAGCACATTCCTAGAGAGCATAACGAGGAAGCAAACAGGCTGGCTCAGAGCGCCTCTGGTTATAAAGAGAGTCAAGAAGCATTTGCTGCAGAGGTGAGCGCACTGGGGATGGATCTTACAGAAGATGATTGGAGGAAAGAGATCGTTGACTATTTGAGAGATCCATCCCGAAAAGTCTCTAGGAAGCTCAGGTACAAGGCAATCAAGTTCGTTCTTCTGGATGACAATTTATTCTATAAATCATTAGATGGAGTACCGCTGCGATGCCGGGTCCGGAAGAAGCCAAGAACATGATGAGCGAGGTGCACGATGGGATATGTGGAGCGCACCAATCGGCCTATCGCATGAAATGGGTTATTAGGCGCCGGATGCTTTTGGCCGACGATATTAGAGGACCGCTTTGAGTATTACAAGGGGTGTCAAGATTGCCGGAGGTTCGGGAATATTCAAAGAGTCCCCGCATCGGCATTAAATCCCATCATCAAGCCATGGCCATTCGGGGCCGGGGTATAGACTTGATTGGCCAAATTAATCCACCATCTAGCAAGGGGCATAAGTTCGTGCTTTTGGCTACGGATTACTTCACCAAATGGGTCGAGGCAATCCCACTCAAAAAGGTGACGTCGAGAAAACATGATCGAATTCGTCAAGGAACACATCATCTATCGATTTGGGATTCCTCAGACGATTACCACTGACCAAGGGGCACAATTCGTGTCATTGGAATTCAGAGATTTTGCCGAAAGCATGGGAATCAAACTGTTTAATTCTTCTCCATATTATGCCCAAGCTAATGGTCAAGCAGAGGCTTCTAACAAGATCATGATCAAGCTTATACAGAAGAAGATCGACCAGAAGCCGAAGAAATGGCATTCGGTACTCAGTGAAGCACTGTGGGCTTACCGAATGGCCCCCCATGGAGCTACAAAGACTTCTCCTTACGAGTTGGTTTACGGGCATCACGCGATCTTGCCCTGGGAAATGCAATCAGAGTCAAGGAGAGTAGTGCTGCAAAAGGATTTGAGCTCCAAGGATTACAGTGGCCTAATGATGGATGAGTTAGAAGATTTGCATATGATCCGTCTCAGGGCCCTGGAGAACATCGAGAAAAACAAGCTGCGGGTCGCCAAATACTATAACAAGAAAGTAAAAGCAAAGCAATTCACAGAGGGCGATCTAGTTTGGAAAGCGCTACTGCCGATTGGAACTAAATACAGTGAATTCGGCAAATGGTCCCCTAACTGGGAGGGGCCTTTTCGTGTGGTCGGATGCGTTCTGGTAATGCATACATATTGAAAACTTTGCTAGGAGAGGAGTTTTCCGCCGCAATAAATGGAAGATATCCGAAGAAGTATTATCCTAGCATTGAAATCGATCGATGATTATACACATCGACACGAAACGGTACGGCGCTCAGGGATAAGGCCGCCTTTAGAACAAAAATCCATGAACAAAAGAAAATGGCCAGTGCCTGATGCATTGCCCTTAGCTCAATACTACACTACAACTGGTTTCTTGCAGGATTATACATAGCAGCCCTGAAGGCCAAGTCCCCTAAGGGAGGGAAGCGAGAAGGCGTGGAGTAAGAAGCGAAAGTATGGTTCAATCTTTTCTTTGCTTCTTCGCCGTCGCTCCCTTTTCAGTTGTTCCAGGACCACCGTGACGGCGACTTGGAACGCACGAGGATGACCACGATTGGCGGCCTCTACCAAGCTATCCCAGGCCGCCTTCAGATTGCTGTACCTGTCAGAGACATCTGGAGCAAAAGAATCAAGGTTAGGGGCAAGAAATCCAGATGCAAACATGAAGAGGAACAGAAGCGTTTACCCCCTACTAGCGCTTCTAGCGCCATACGTCGCTCGCGCTCAGCTTAACAGCGGACGGACATGTCCCTGAGGTCACGCTCCAGGTACCGGACACGGCGGCGCAGCTGATGGATGACCCTTTGCTCGGGCGTGGCATCCTCCGCCTCAGGAGAAGAATCGGAGGAGATGTACTCAGGAACATCTTCGGTTCCGATGATTTCTTCAGGAAGCAAATCAAGGTTGAAAGAGGCAGAGGAAAACATGAAGCGCAAGATCAAGCAGAAGGGCAAGGAGCAGATCAAGGAAGAACTCACTTCCGAATCGTACGCTCCCTTGACGAGCCGCTCCCCTGAGGTTGTTTACCCTTGTCCATGGCGTTGGGGTTTTTTCTTCTAGCAGCAGAAGAAGAGACGAGAAGTGATGGAGGAGTGTGCGAGTGGAATTGCAGAGCACCCCACGGGCTATTTTATTGACCAAGGAGGCGCATTGGGAGTGGTGATGCGGCGGACACACCTTTGTTGGAATACCAAGCGGCGGGGGTTTTCCACCGAGTGCGAAGGGTTTTTCTTTGAACAGTATTTACGGATTGCCGAATTGGGATCCTTTGTGGATCTTGCGCCAAGGGGCAGTTGTTTGCGAGCGTTCGGCTAAAGACAATTCCCAGATGCATTCGAAGAGGACAAGTTCACAGATGCAAATGCGAAGGGAAATATCACGGAACAAATGCAGATTCCAAAAGTTCATCATGTATTGCCGACATTTACACATCCCTAGTACAATCTAATCAAAGAGTCTGTTCAGCACAGACTGGGGATGGGTAATTTCGGCAATGGCGTCGCCGTGGCCGTCGAGGCGCTCCAGGATGAGCTCGATCTCGTCGATATCCTCCGGCGCGCCGCCCTGGAAGCCACGCGGCCTGGTGGAATAGTCGACGTCCGTATGCGTCGCCATCGCAGCCAGGCCCAAGGTGGTGCCCAGACGAACACCATGGACGGCCACCTCGTCAATGCGGCGCTCCACCGCGGCCAGACGCTCCGCCGGCGTGTCGCCGTGAGCGTTCACCTTCTCCGCCAGCTGCTCTACAAGCGCTTTTAGCTGGTTGAGCTCAGCATCGCGGGCTGCAAAAGACAAACAAGAAGGGATTAGCATCAAAGGCTGGACTAAATCAAGAATCAGAACCATACCATCGATGGCTCCCAGCAGCTGTTTCCGCTGGTCCTCCCACTCTAGTTCGGCCACGCCCGCTTTTTTGGAGACGGCCTCCAGCTCAAGACGAGACGCCTCTAGCTCCTCCTTGAAGCGAATAGCGTCCGCTTCCCCGTACGGCACGCGGGGAGTGGCCATCGGACTCGAAGAGTCATCGAGAAGGGGCCGATTGGCCGGCGCGCGGGGCGGATTCCACCGAATCAAAGGCGAAAAAAGGGAGATGATTGTCAAGGCAAAGGAAGATCAAAAGGAAGATCGACAAGGAGAAATTGATGATCATCACCGCCGCGCGCGCATTGGCGCCGCTTCCCTCGGCCTCGTCGGAGGCGCGGCGGCGGTTGAGGCGGCGCACCATTGCGGTTTGGGGATGTGCCTTGTTTGCAAGAGGGCCAGAGATTGGCAAAGATTCGAGAGCTAGAAGGCCTGGTGGAGAGCTAGGGGCACCTATGGCAACATTTATAGGCCTGGCAAGGTAATTGTGGCTTCGAATCGTGGCTGTGGATCGTGGCGCACGTCCCAATAAAATCGGAAGGCGGAGAGATTTCCTTGACCAACCCGCCGGTGGGTCGTTTGGAGTCCCAAGCTGAAACGCGTGTGGGTCGATGGTTTCGGCTAAAGGAATTCAAGGTGTCGTTCGGCAGTTAGCGTTTCACTACCGAATGGGTCGTTCGGCATCACATCTCAAAGTACGCCAAGGAAAGGAAACAAATTGCAAAGGAAATATTACAAGAACGACCAGTCCAGGTATACATCAATAAGAACATTCAAGCGTTAAGGAGTTTTGCAAGTGCGTGACGAACATTGGATACTATCAAGTGGGAGTTATCCAAGATCTCCTGATAGTCCTTTTGGGCATCAGATAAGTCAGTAAGCTCTGCATCGCACTGCTTTACTCTGGTAACAGCCGATTCTGCCTCCGCTTCGGTCTTTGCTATTAATCCAGGGAGATCGGCTATTTTCTTCTGGTCAATTTCAATCTCCGCTGACAGGCTTTTCAATTCCGCCTCTAGAGCAGCCTTTCTGGCGACTTTCAGATCGTAAGAGGCTTGCAGGTCAGCCAAGGCATCCTTATGGCTTTTTGCTTGGGATTGTATCCCGTTCATGGCCTGTTCAGCATCAGTTTTTTCCTTTTCAATGGCCGAACGGGAGCGCAATTTCCTCCAAGTACGCCTCAAGGGAACATAGAAGGGCTCTAAGTCGTAGATGGACGACAGAAAAGCTCTGATGTCATCGGGAAGTTTGCGACTAATGGGCTCAAACATCTCTTCAAAATGACAGAGATCATTGAGCTGATCCTGGACGTTCTTCTCTAGCCAGGCCGCGATTTCTTTGAGCTTGAGCAATACCTCGTCTGGCAACGGTTGGCTTACTTCTTTCATCACATCGGCAGCTGATGGGCCCTCTGATGGCAAGCTCGATGATGACGGGGCGTGATCCTGAAAACGACACTGCCGAGGTGAGAATGCTAGCATCAAGGTATCAAGATTAAGAGCGGAACCAAGTACCTCATGAATGGTATCTTGAGCGGGAGCAATCGTAGACGGAAGAGGCGACCGAGTAGAGCCGAAACGTTCAAGTCGGGAGATGCTGGTGCAGCAATCAGCGACTCGTGAGTTTCTGGCTGGGAAAGAATTGGATCTTCCTTGTTGGATTGGCCGTTCTTCGCTTGGCCGGTAGGCGATGGCATCCGGGGAGAACTTGGTGGCTCCGGTTGAGTTGGGGGATTCATCTGCGGAGAACATATCGCTTCCGCGAGAAGGTGATGAAGATGAAACCTCTCTTTTGGAATGGGCAATTCAACCCTGGAAGGGCTCTTTGTTGAACCACCGGAACATCTACAAGTGGTTCCCCAACGGTTTCTTCGCAAATGTCCAATTGAAGGGATAAGTGCCGGTGCTCATCCTTGAGAAAGAACGACAAAAAGTCATACCAGTGGATGGAGCATCGGCGGGTATTGGTTACGAAGAAGGTTGGGCTCGGTCCGAAATACACAATGATATGATCTATCAAGAACGAGAGTGACCCGAAGAATCGGGAAGGTAAAGGAGTTTACCTCAACCAGTACTTTCTTGACAGTTCTCCTCCTTTTAGCGCTCGGAGGGGGAATCAGATGCAATCCTTGCCTCCTGTCAACAGCAAGGCTAGAGAGGCTGGGATCGGTGGTAGCATACCTGTCCATCGGTTGGCGCGGGGGTTGTGGATTTAAACCCCAATGCTGAAATCGGGCTCGCGGCATTATAAGTTATTACCCCGGCTCGAGGGGCGAGAAGCGTGTTCGTGGACAGAAGATGAAGGTCAGGACCATGAATGAAAGAGGGAAAAGTCTGATCAAGGGGCTCATTGTGTTACCTCTGAAGTCGGCAGGAAATCAGGCACCAATTCTGCACAGAACACATGGACAGGTTCATTGAAGATGTGGTCATGGAATTCTTGCCACCATGAGCTGAAGGTGGGGTGAACTACGATTGCAGGCACAAAAGAACATGTGTAAACAGTGGGACTGCACACATAGTGGAAAACTCTGCTGCACTGCAACGGTTCTTTGATTTCCTCCCTGGGCTTGAGGAATTCATGCAAAAACAATCTTGGGGGTATCCGGCCGCATCCAAGCCGCGCCCGGCCATTACGTTAGGCCGATAGTACTCATAAGTGCGGCATTACGCCTCCCTCCATTGAACTCGGCCGGTAATATACATGGGCGGATTATGATATTAAAGATTTCCAGGAATCTCCCATCCTGATGGCCGGGCTCAAAGAAAAACTCGACAGGGAAGGTCAGAGTGTCACAGCCTAGATAAGGAAGCCAAAGAGGATCGGGGAAGCCTTTGAAGAACAGCTCGAAGAGTTGGGTGATGTCCTGCTGAACAATAACAGTTGAAGCTGCTTCTCCATAGCTTTGGCATCCTCTGGTGACTTGAAGCTCTCCTTCAGGGGGATTGGACCAGGGGAAGAACCTGGAGTTCAAGTCGACGCCTACAATCTGATGCATGTGAAGTTGCAGCCAAATTTGAACAAACCACCAAGGGCCATTGACGCACGTTATTCTCTGGCTGGTATACATTTGGGTAACTGTCTGATGAAGCATATGGTATACACTGCCCAAAAGGAATTTTCCCAGAGGAAGGCGATTGCCGCTGGCCAGATGGATCGCCATTGCGATATGATTCAGAGTGGGTTCATTGGCCTTGCCACAGAAGACAAACCTGCATAACCACATGTTCAAGAAGGCTCGGTATTCAACTTCGCCAAGGGGATTATCTCTCATGTGCTTTAAAATATAATTCTTGTAGCCATTCCCTGGCTTTACCCCTGTTTGGCGTGAGGAGTTCTTGAAATTCCAAGGCTGAACAGACCCGGTGATGTCAAGGCCGGTGATCATGTACACATCGGCCAAAGTTGGAGACATTGGGCCATGCCCAAACGAGAAGGCATTGACGCCATTGGACCGAAGTGGCACGCGGCTATCGGAAGATCTTCATTCTTGGGCATCTCGGCTACGAGATAACTCCAAACATTGAGCGATGCGGAGGGTATCCGGATTGGTCAATCCACTCTTATCCGCAAGAATCCTACGGTACCAAGTCTTCCGACTGCGATTGGGGGCAAAGGCCAGTTCTTGAACGCATCTTGCCATTGAGGAGGTGGAGATAAAGCTACCTTGAAAGGGATTCTCTGAGATTCAGCGGCAATGAAATCTCGAGGGTCAGGATTCCCTTCAGGACCAAGATAATAAGACTGCGAATTGGCCTCAATAGGAATCAAAAGGGCAGTAGACGGTTCCTGGGAGAGAGCGGAAGAAGAAAAATCTCAGGTAAAATTGAAAAACCTAATGCCGAACAAAGGTTTGGAGGGGTGAAGTTACCTGAGCAGCTTGGTTCTGAGTTGCCATTGGAGATTCGAGCTCGGAACAAAGGGGATCTAGGGTTGGATGCGAACGAAGAATCAGGCGGATTGCGAAGAACAGTGTTGACGGGTTTGGCTCAAGGATTCGTGGTGGAGTCAATTGTGGAACAAAATTACTTTTATCCCACAATTGAAGGGGCATGTGTTAACACCAAAATTTGGTAAGGAGTATGACATGTGGGTCCGATTCGGAAAAGAGTCCGTCTGGTGGAAGGAAAGGTATCTTCGAGATTTTCGGCGAAGGATCCGCGGTCGGCTATCCGCTCCCGGTTCGGCAAAGGAACGAGAGAGCGATTTTGCGGGATTGGACGGTGACGTGGCTCGATCAGAGGAAGCGAATGGATGGGCAGGCGATCAAGCTTAGTTAGGCAATGAATCCATTCGCAGTTGTAATCATCAGGGTATAAATACGATCCCTGGACGTATGTAAAAAACACGTTCATTCCTCAATACACACCGGCCTTACGCCAAACCCTAGAGTCCCTTGTCGTGTCGTCGAGTTCTTCGAGAGGGCCAATCGATCCGTCGACCTCCGTGAGTACCGGCAACCTTGTATCATGTCTAGTATCATGCGGTGGATTTAGATCTGATGCAAGTAGTCTTGTTACCATGCTTCGTGTCATGCGGTAGATTCAAGCTTGGTTCAAGAGGGTTTCTTGTTAGATCACGAGCCATGCGGTAGGCTAAGGTCTAGCTCGAAGCTAGTTATCGGCTCTATTGGGTTTTGGCAAGATCCAATAGATTCATTAAGTTACCCTGTGTTATCATGAGTTTTGCTTTATGTTTTAATTCATGTAACACACTTTTGCCCAATCTAGATGGGTTTGGATCGGCTCTTTTCCTTTTAAGATCCGTGCAAGAGTAGGTTTCGTGTTTTGACGCGTGGATCTCGTGCTCTTCGATAGCCGAAACCGAATCGATCTAGGTTGTTACGTGTTGCGGGTTCAAGCTTGCTTTGTTAGTATAAATCTTGAAAGAGCCGGGTATCATGCGGTAGATGCAGGTTTTTGGGTTGCTTTGGAGCTAGTCATCAGGTGGATTAGATTTCCAATTCAGCTTGATAGATTTATTTACGTGGTAATGTTTGTTCCTTCTTCATGGACCCCGAATCGGTTGTTCAGCCGCATTCGGTTATATCTTCACGAGTAGATCACGTGCGTTATTTATGTTTTAAAAGACGTGTGCTTCTAGCTTTCCATGTTTAGGTTGTATCATGCGGTGGATAGATCTATTTGTGGAAAGTGGTGCGTTCTTTCATGCAAGTTGTATCATGCGGTGGATAGATTTGTCGATATCGTGCCGACGGATCTTAAAGTGATTAGACATGCGGTAGACTAATGCTTTGGATCTATGCATGCTTATTTTAATACATGATCATGTTCGTGCTTTACTTTATTTAATGTTATATCTTCATTGAGGATCGGTCATGGCTTTGCACAAGCATCCATGTTTATTCAAAGATCGATCGTTGTCATGCTTACGTCATCCATTCGGCAATGTTCTTTTTTCCTTCGCGGTTACCCGAATGGTTGTGGTTATTTGACAGGTAGCTTCGCATAGCTACATGTCGTCTTGCTTGGCTTCTTAGCCGTAAATATGGAACTGCCTGGTACCACCCGGTAGGTTCCAAGTTTTGGTATTTAACTGTTTTCCCTTTTGTTAATTTTCAGGAAAAATTGACTGGCACGTCACTTTCTCTCTGCGCGTGTGAAGCTAAGCTTTTCGGCTTGCTGTGTGATTGGCGCTGGGTGCACATTTTGCGTCAACACTCACGAGTTGACCATTGTTGAGCTCCATGTTGCCTACACCAGATACCCGACTGGGTCAACTGACCGTTACAACCCCGCAGCGGTTATAAATGGAACCTTTTATCCAGAACCGCCGATACGAAAGCTCCATTCCCATCCGAGCACGGCAGTATCATTGTTCTTGTTCTTCTTCCAGCTAGCCTTGGCCACCTTGCCACTAGCGCATCTTCCCCATCTATTTCATTCTTCCTGAGCAAGCGGTTCTCCGTGTTCGTCCCCGACGTCGAGGTGAAGCTCAGAGTAGATCAAAAGAAAGAATTCAAGACCAGCTGCCACCCATGACTCCGTCTTCGGAAGAGCTCAAGTCGTTTCACTGGACGTTAATAGGGATGTATCTCTGTATCGTAGGAGGATTATGTTTGCTATTAGCTGTGCAGGTGCACATTCATCATCCGCTTTTTCATGAATGACGATGAGGAGTAAGAGAACATACCTTGTACCTTTGTTCCATCTGCATTTCTGACCATGGGATGTGTAAACAAAGCCTTAACAATTTGATATTGTGACTGTTTGGATGTCCGGTTTGCATTGCTTACTGTGAACGAGTCTCGTAGAGTATGTTCGAATTATAAGTTTCTGGGTGAGATTCCGAACATGTGCTAATTAGGTACTTAAATTTTCAGATGTTCAGACCGGCATGAAATAACCTCAATGGTTTTGATGCATCGGGTAGCGGTGATCTTACGCTACCGCCGCCCACGATGTTGATCGAAGCTTTCGTAGCAGCACATACCGACGTGTTGTGCCAGATCTTGTAGGCACAACAACAAATGGCTCAACAACTACAACAGTTGCCACCGATGCAACAGAAGCTCCAACCTTCCAAGCCCGGTTCACCCGAAGTACCTACCCAGAGAGACATAAACGCCATTGTCGGCGCAACTCAACTGTTGGAAGGGCAGAGTTCCATGCTAAACCAGATGGTGTACGATATTATCCAAGGACGTTATGGGAAGCCATCTCGAAATAGTTTGGCCGACAGTCTCTCTCAGTCTTTATCTGCCTCTATGGTCGAACAAGCCCGTTTGTTCAATTTGTTGGAGGAGTATGTTAATCGAGACCAACCCCAAGCCTCCGACTCTGAGGACCATGTGTGGTTCGGGGACCGGTGGATGGTCGCTTCCTTGTGTGATGAGTGATTGACAACGTTGTGTGGACTGATTCTTGGCTAAGTATTGCAGGTGCAGGTTGCGGCTTGACTCGTGTTGGTGCAGGTGAAGAACACGAGCGAAAGATCGTCGCCGGTGAGGCCTCCAGGTGTGGAGAAGACAAGTAGGCTTCGTTCGAGGGACCGGTGGCCGGCGGGGGTCAAGTGCGGGCCGCATGGTGGCATGAACAACAAGATGAAGTCGTGGACGGTTTCTTGGTTGAGCCTCAAAACCAAGGTCGAGCCGGGACTACGTGGGAGCCGAGTCATGAGTGGAGATTGGCGGAGGCTACACCGAGTTCGCGGGGTTTCCGGTGGTTCACCGAGAAAACCACCGGGTTCCTTGGTTGATCCACAAAGCCAAGACCGGAGAACCGAAGACGGAGGTGCGGCGGCACGGCCCGGTCGACCGGTGGGTCCGGCCGGTCGGCCGGTGGGGACCGGTCGGCCGGTGAGGAGCACCGGTCGGCCGGTGTGCGACGACGCGGTCGGAATCTTCGAAGCGGAGGACACGCGTCGGGATCGCATGGCTTGCGTCGAGGCTACGCAGGGTGCGGTCGCCGGGCATCCGTCCGATGGTGAAGACATCAAGAATTCCAAATCCGCCCTTGGGGGGCTTGTATCCCTACTTAGTAGAGAAGGGCATTTTAGACATTCGGTTGCCTCCATATAACCCAAGAGGTGAGAGGATGGCAGCCAACTCTTTGAACCCTAGCTCATTAGTTTTCCTATTTTCCACATATTTTCCTTAGGTTTTCTCTAGGACTAGCAAGAGAGCTTCACGGAGAGATCTTGTAGAGAGGGATGGATGATCGGGCGGCTTGCTAGACCTTGTACGAACCTTTGTTTCATGTATAGATGATTCGGCGTGGTTCCTCAAGGTTTGGATGTGTTTTCCCGGTTGTTCTTGGTGGTGATTTTCGGAGCCCTCTCTTCGTGATTTCTTTGGGTTGTTTTCGGGGCCTTTCTCTTGGGGATTTGATGGGGGAAATTTGTGGGAACCCTTCGTGGTTCTTTGGGCTGTGATTCCCCTCCCAAATCCGTGAGTAAAGGTGCTCGATTTTGGGGTTTCTTGAGTTCTTGGGTTGGAAGTGCTCTTGGCGGGATTTCTTCGATTCCTCCTTTTTGAACGAGTTTTTGTGGGATTAAACTTGGCTATGGACTCCTCATGAGGTGTTCTTGATATCCCCAAAGTCTTGTTCAAGTCACGAGGAGCGATTCGGGAGATCGAGATTTGGATTTGGGGGAGTTGACCCGCGGGTCTTGTTCATCCCGAGTCGCCCGGAGCTACACCGGTCCGACCGGTGCTCTTGGCCGGTCGACGGGTGCGAGCCCTTGTGGGTTTTTGCTCGGGTGAACGTCTTGGTGAGTTCGGTGTTGTCCCGTGTTCTTGTTGTTTCGAGTTTGGGTCCGTTTGGTGGTCGGTTGGCTTTGTTTGGTGCCTTGGGGGCTTTCGAGGCGCCATCGGTCCGAGCGGTGTGTCTCCGGTCGACCGGTGTAGAGCCACTTAGTGAAAGTTGCTCGGTTTCACCGGCGGGGACCGGTCCGACCGGTGGTGCTCACCGGCCCGACCGGTGTGAGTCCGTAGGCTCGAGGTTTGGTTTTTTTCCGCTGCGTTTCTCGGGTCGGAAGGTGGTGTGTTGGTTCCTAGGTCCAGTGGCACTCCAGTGGCTACGTGGGCTTGACAAACCTTGGTAGTGAGTCGGAGACGTGTGTTGGAAGCCGTGTTCATCTTGTTGGAGTTTCTATCTCCTTCAAGGAGAATTTTTATCGGCTCCCATTCACTCCCCCCTCTCTGGTTCGCCGTATCGGTCCTTCAAGTGGTATCAGAGCCGGTTCGGGTCTTTGTTGACTCTAACCAGTCTAAGATCCAAGGATGGCGTACCGGGAGAACGGGGTTCGGGTCCTCCACACTTCGATGGCAAGAACTACCGGATGTGGAGCAAGCGGATGGGTGCGTTCCTCCGCGGAAAGGGTCGGTTTGCTTTGGGATGTCACGGTGGACACAGAGCTATGTCCGGCCCGATGGATTTCCTTGCTCCGGGGTCGAGGGACGGATTCAACGCCAACAATAAGGCGGTCGACTACTTGTTTCGTGCTTTGTGTCGGCTGAGTTCGATCGGGTGCACAGGGAGCACTTGGCTTGTAGGATTTGGGCGGTGTTGAAGGAGGCTCATGTTGGGAACACCCGAGTTCGAGCACGGTTGTATGCGACCTACCGGAGAGAGTACGAGAACTTCACTCATCTCCCCGGTGAGTCCATTGATGCCTTGTTTCAGAGGTTCACAGTGGTGGTGAACAACATGAGGGCCAATGCGGACGTGCTCCCGTACGATGATCATGATAGAGCCGTCAAGCTCCTACACTCTTTGGATCGTACGATATGGGGCGGAAAGTTCGAGGCCATAGTCGAGTCGGAGAGGTATGATACTCTAACGGTGAACGAGCTGTTCTCGAAGCTCAAGTCGGCTAAGGTGGATAGGGGCATGACTGCCAAGCTCGAGGGACCGACTGATTCCCATAGTCTTGCCCTCGTTGGTGGTTCCAAAGGAAAGACTAACTCTAACCCATCCACCAGGATGTTCTCGTTTTCCTCTTTGATGTCTATGCCAGATGACGAGTTTGATGACCTTGGAGAGGACGAGGCCGGCGGTTGACGAGGCGGTTCGAGAGGCCGCACGAGAACCGCGTGAACATGAGGAGGAACACGAGGACTTGCTTCCGATGCGGCAAGCGGGACACTTCGTCGCCGGCGCCGGAGAAGGCCGAGAACAAGGACGGCTACAAGCACAAGCCGAGGATGAACGATGGCAAGTACCGTTCGAGGCGCGACCACAAGAGCAAGCACAAGAACAAGTACAAGGACGAGCGACGATCGAGGAAGAAGGAGGGCGAGGCAAGGCCCGAGCGATGGTTGGAGCGAGCGACGTCGACTCCGGTTCCGCATACTCCACCTCGAGCTCGAGCAGCGGCGAAGACGAGGGAGATCGCCGCAAGAACAAGAAGTCGTCCAAGAACCCGAGCGGGGCCGAGCCGCTTCGCGAGAGATGGCTTCGCACCATGGCGTTGAGCTCCGGCGGCAAGAAGAGCACACGGAGCGACTCGGACTGCGAGTCCGACGACGAGGTGCGTGATGAACTTCCCTTCTTGCGCCGGGGAGAATGAGAGGCTTGGCTCTTTGCTTGATAACCGTGATGACATGCTTAGAGAGGCCAAGAAAATGAGGAAAGAGCTTAGGGCTTCACTCGAGGATGCTAGGACTAGAGTGGGCCGAGCTAGAGACACGGGTGCTTGATAGCAAGCTTGAGATTGATTCGCTTAAGGCTAGCCCCGTTGTTTCGATGAGAATGATTGTGTTGATTGCTCCATATTCCTTGCTGATCTTGCTTTGTTTAAGGAGAAGCATGCCTCCAAGTGTGAGGAACTAGATGTGCTTAGGGTTGAAGTGGGCGAGCTTAAGTCTAGACTGCTTTGCTAGGTGCTTGCACTTCTTGCCCCGTTTTGCATGCTAAGATTGATGAGATGCATGCTTACACTAGTTCGCTCGAGGCTAAATTGAAGGAACCCATGCCTACATCTTCCTCTACTCGTGAAATGCATGCATTGAAAAATTTGGAGCTTGCACATTATGTTGATCGTTTGCAGGATGAGAATGATGATTTGAGGAAGTTGATGGGTTGGTTGTCCGGTCATGAGCCTCAGTTGAGGATGATGATCGAGGCCTTTAAGAGGCAAGATGGTGAGGGGCTTGGGGCAAACAAGGTCGGTGAGGGAAGTGGAGAGAATATCTCGGAGCCACCAAAAACCCACCACAAAAATGATTTCCCCCCAAAACCTAATCATCTAAGGAACCGACTAGACACAACCCCAGCTCCACCCGTGTTTCCTATACCCACAAATGACCTACAAAAGCCTATCAAGTTTGTGAGCACTTCGGGGAAAGTGTTCTTTGGGAAGGAGAGTGAGAAGGCTAGTGGTGAGAAACCGGTGGAGGGTTTGAGTGGAGAGAAACCAAGTGAGCGACCACATCCCAAGCCAAAGCCTAAGCTTGTGAGGTTCCATTGTGGCTATTGTGGGAGAGATGGCCATAAGGAGGAGTTTTGCTTCAAGAGGAAGCGAGAGGAGAGAATGGAGAAGGAGTGGGCTAACAAGGACAAGTACCACCCTTCCGATGGTGTACTTGAGCCTCGTATGCGGATGCCCGGGGGCAAGACGATTGTGAGGACGAGTTCGGGCTTGGGGAGAGAAGAAGGGCTGCGCGGTGGTGCTGCGCCGGAGTCACACCGGTCGGACCGGTGTGGGGCACGTCGGACCGGTGCAAGCACTGGACAGACGGTACTGTTCGGGTTTCGAGCTCGTACAGGTCCGAGGGTTGTTTCTGGTGGTCGTGGTTCTGGTGGTTGGGCTGGAAAGGGTGCAGGTGGTCAGTTTCCTAGGCGTTCTCCTCCTCGTGCTCAATACGGGAATTGGAGGAGTCGTGGCTTTGAGTTGGAGAGGAAGGACGTTCCACGGGCCTTCTTGCGTGGTTTTGGTCCTCCTCCAGGCAGAGAGGGGTGGTTCCCACAGGGTGGTTACCGTGGTGGTGTTCGTGGAGGTAGTTTTGGTAGGAGAGATGCTTTGGTTGGTGCTAACCCCACTCTCGAGCAAATGGCTCGGCACTGGTTTTCCTCTTTTGGTACTAACCCCAGTGCTAAGTCGTTTGTTCGCTCACGTGCCTATTTTTGTTTTTCAGGTGGGAGACTTGAAGAACATTTGGTTGATTGACTCCGGTTGCTCGAGGCATATGACCGGAGACAGGGGGTGGTTCTCAAGTCTCATCCCGGTGGTGACGAAGAGGTACATCACTTTTGGGGACAATGGGCGTGGGCGTGTGCTTTCAGAAGGTGAGATAAAAGTGAGTGACAAGATCACTGCGAGGCGTGTTGCTCTTGTTCAATCGGCGGGGTACAATTTGCTTTCGTGTCCCGGTTGTTGGATGAGGGTTTTGAGGTGTTGTTTCGGCCTGGTGGTTCTCGGATTGTGGACTCTCGAGGGGACCTTGTCCGTATGGTCGTTCCCGAGGGTCGGGTGTTTCGTGCTGATTTTTCTCGGTCTTCGGGTGTGGAGTGTTGTTTCTTGGTGGTTCTTCGAGTGAGTTGTAGAAGTGGCATAGGAAGTTGGGTCACTTGAGCTTTGATCTTTTGTCTCGCTTGAGTAAACTCAATTTGGTCCGAGGATTGCCACGTTTGAGGCTTGAGAAAGAGTTGGTTTGTGCGCCGTGTAGGCATGCCAAGATGGTAGCCTCTTCTCACCCGCCTCTCACCGATGTGATGACTGAGTGTCCATGCGAGCTGCTCCATTTGGACCTTGTTGGCCCAGCTCGTGTGCGATCTGCGGGTGGGAAGTGTTATGTCCTTGTTGTGGTGGACGACTATTCTCGGTATGCGTGGGTGTTCTTTCTCGAGGATAAGGGGGAGAAGTTTGGTTTTGTTCGAGATCTAGTCTTGAGGTTGAGGAACGAGAGGCACGGAGATGCCATACGAGCTATCCGCAGTGACAATGGCACGGAATTCAGGAACTCTCGTTTTCAAACCTTTTGCCATGACTTGGGTCTTGAGCACCAGTTTTCGAGTCCGTATACGCCTCCCCAGAATGGTGTTGTGGAAAGGAAGAACAGGACCTTGTGCGAGATGGCTCGGACGATGCTTGATGAGCATAGGACTCCGAGGAGGTATTGGGCTGAGGTGGTGAATACCGCATGCTATGTGTCAAACAGGATATACCTTAGAGTGCACAAGAAGAAGACATGCTATGAGTTGATGCATGGCCGCACACCCAAGGTGAGTCACTTCCATGTCTTTGGTTGCAAGTGTTTCATTCTGAAGAAAGGCAGGAAGTTGGATAAGTTTGAGGCTAGGTCTGTCGATGGCATTTTCTTTGGTTATGCATCTCATTCTAGAGCATATCGTGTGCTCAATCTTGAAACTAACCAAATCGTGGAGACTTGCGAGGTAACCTTCGACGAGACAGAGCCACGTAGTCGGCTTGTCTTTGAGTGTGCGGGTGATGATGAGCTTGGCGAGGAGATCTTTCGGGAGGAGGAGCATGAACATGGTGATGATGAAGATGGCGGTGTGGTGCCCCGCTGAACATGTACCCACTACTTCGACTACGATGATGGATGGACCCTCTCGCTACACCTACGACGACAAATCAAGAACGAGGAGAAGGCGATGTTGAGGGGGAGGTAGCTTCGAGGCGAGAACCTCCCCGGCGAGTTCAAGTGGATCACCCGGCTTCGAGGATCATCGGCGACATGAATGAACGCACTACACGGTCGAGGGTTCGAAACAATTCCCATTTCGCTCATGCTGCGTTTGTTGCTTCTTTTGAGCCCAAAGACATTGGACACGCACTATCTGATCACAATTGGGTTAACTCGATGCATGAGGAGTTGGAGAACTTTGAGAGGAATCAGGTGTGGGAGTTGGTTGACCCTCCCCCATGGTGTAAGCCGATTGGTACCAAGTGGGTGTGGAAAAACAAAGAGGGAGAGAAGGGTGAGGTTGTGAGGAACAAGTCGAGACTTGTTGCCCAGGGGTTCAGTCAGAAGGAGGGGATCGACTACGAGGAGACCTTTGCTCTCGTAGCCCGTTTGGAGGCGATTAGGATCCTTCTAGCCTTTTCCGTGGCTAAAGGGTTCAAGTTGCACCAAATGGATGTGAAGAGTGCTTTTCTGAATGGAGTGTTGGAGGAAGAAGTGTATGTGAGGCGACCTCGGGGTTTGAGAGTGAGAAGTACCCCCACCGGGTGTACAAGTTGAGGAAGGCGCCGTATGGGTTGGAAGCGGGCGCCTAGAGCTTGGTATGGCGAGGTTGAGGGGGTTCTTGTTTGAGAGAGGTTTTGAGATGGGGAAGGTCGATCGGACCTTGTTCTTCTCGAGGCGGGCGAGAGATATCCCGATTGTGCGGGTGTACGTGGATGATATTGTCTTTGGTGGCACGTCTAACTCTCTTGTTGCGAGGTTTGCAGATGATATGAGCAGGGAGTTTGAGATGAGCATGATGGGCGAGTTGCAGTTCTTCCTCGGGCTACAAATCAAGCAATCAAAGGAAGGAACATTTGTGCACCAGGATAAGTACACCAAGGACATTGTGAGGAAGTTCAAGATGGAGGACTCCAAGGCTATGACGACGCCGATGAGTACGACTACAGCTCTTGATGCGGACGAGGAAGGTGAACACGTGGACCAGAAGGAGTACCGGAGCATGATCGGGTCACTCCTCTACTTGACGGCGACGAGGCCGGACATCCAGTTCTCAGTGTGTCTGTGCACTCATTTTCAAGCGTCTCCAAGGACTTCGCATCGGCAAACAGTGAAGCGAATCTTCAGGTACTTGCGTCACACTCCCGACTTCGGCCTTTGGTACTCCGCGTCCTCTTCTTTGGCGCTTCATGGCTTTTCAGACGCGGATTTTGCCGGGTGTCGGTTGGATAGGAAGTCCACTTCTGGGACTTGCCAGGTTTTGGGTTCTTCTTTGGTGTCTTGGTCTTCCCATAAGCAGTCGAGTGTTGCTCAATCCACGACCGAAGCCGAGTATGTTGCCGCTGCTAGTTGTTGCTCTCAGCTTCTTTGGATCACCTACACCATGAGCGACTTTGGTGAGGAGTATACCCATGTCCCACTTCAATGTGATAGCACCAGTGCCATAAGCGTTGCAAAGAACCCAGTGCTCCATTCCAAAACAAAACACATAGAAGTGAGGTATCATTTCCTGAGAGACAACGTTGAGAAAGGAAAGATAGCGTTGATCCATGTACCCACACATGACCAACTAGCCGATATTTTCACCAAACCCCTAGATCAAGCAACTTTCACTCGTTTGCGGGGGGAACTTGGTGTGTGTTTGATTTCTTGAGTTGGGTGTGTGGGAGCTCTCTTTTGCCGGTGGTGTCGAGCCCGTTTTGCCTCCCCTCGAGGAGCCGGTTTGTAGCATATGTATAGCTTTCCTTTGTGCTTTCCTTGCATTTGGCATGGCATATGTAACATGATGTATAGGCATCCTTGTATCTTAGATTGCATGCATTTTGTATCATATGCATTGGTTAGGAAAAGCTTCTCTCATATACATTGTTCACCATGGAATGAGATATATGTCTTTGTGAGCTTGTTTGGTATGCTACGGTTAGTTTGGCTTAGCTCTTGATGATCTTGATGAATAATCCATGGTTGATAGCTATGCTTTTGAAAAATGTTACATGTATGCTCTCTCATGTGTAAATGCCTTTACATGCTCTTGACATGTTTGTGTGGCCTTGCTATGCTTAATTTGTGGTTGGATAGCTAGTTTATTGATCATATGGGGCCAAAGGCTCATTTGCCATCATGAATGTTTAGCCCTCTTGATTTATCTTGTGGAGGAGCATAAGTTCCTTTTTGTCGCAAAGACATTTCATGTACCATTTACAAATCTGAAAATGAAATGAAAAATTCTTGGAAAATATGCTCCCATGTCATATGTGCTGAATTTAATTTTCTTTGGGTGCTAAACCGTTGCATGATGCCTACCAATGAGAAGTCTCATACATAGAAGTAGGCACATGGCTCGGTGGCTTTGACATGACATGAGGTGCTTGTGGGTGTTTGTGATGGTCTTATGATTAGAATGGCTGTCCTAGCATGAAGTTTGTGTGGCTTTGCCATTTTGATATGCTTTGATCATGTTTAGGACTTTGCTCATGAGAGGCAAGTTTTTCGCAAAATTGCCAAAATCCATCTTAGCTTCGTCCAATGGTTGTGAAACTTGGTGATCATGTAGTTGAGATCGATACGAAGCCGTAGAGTATCTAACTTGCTCATTTGGACATGTTTAGCATTCTTTGTTGAATTTTGTATATTTGAGAAGCTCTAGGTTGAAAGTTTTGCATTTTTGGCTTGATTCATGCATTGCCAACAAGGGGGAGAAGTTTGAGCTTGAAATGGCTTAATGGACGCATTTAGAAGGTTTTCAGGTGGTTTCGAGCCATTTCTGGGCTCTGTTGTACACCGGTCTGACCGGTGAAGAGCACCGGTCTGACCGGTGTGAGTGCTGGTTCTGTACACATGTTAGGCACCGGTCTGACCGGTGGTGATGACCGGTCTGACCGGTGTGAGCTGAAAGTGCTGCAGCTGTCCTGTTTCAAGTGGTATCTTGCATGCATTCGTCCAGGGGGAGATGCATTGGTTTAGGGGGAGCTTGCATGTGTGCAGGGGGAGCTCCTTGTGGTTCTTCGAGCCCTGTTTTGGTGGTTTGCGCTCTTTGCTTGAGTTTTGTTTTGTCTCGGATGTGTCGAGCCGTTGCCCTTGCCTAAGGGGTCCGAGACTTGTCTTCTTCAAGTGATCTTGCTCTTTGCCTTTGGTTGGCTTTCAATCGCTTGTTGGAGTTTCTTTTTGTTTGTTTCTTTTCTTTTCTTTTCTCTCTTGTTACTTTCGTGTGGGTGTTGTCAATGCACTTATCAAGGGGGAGATTGAGGACCATGTGTGGTTCGGGGACCGGTGGATGGTCGCTTCCTTGTGTGATGAGTGATTGACAACGTTGTGTGGACTGATTCTTGGCTAAGTATTGCAGGTGCAGGTTGCGGCTTGACTCGTGTTGGTGCAGGTGAAGAACAAGCGCGAAAGGTCGTCGGCGGTGAGGCCTCCGGGTGTGGAGAAGACAAGTAGGCTTCGTTCAAGGGACCGGTGGCCGGCGGGGTCAAGTGCGGGCCGCATGGTGGCATGAACAAGCAAGATGAAGTCGTGGACGGTTTCTTGGTTGAGCCTCAAAACCAAGGTCGAGCCGGGACTACGTGGGAGCCGAGTCATGAGTGGAGATTGGCGGAGGCTACACCGAGTTCGCGGGGTTTCCGGTGGTTCACCGAGAAAACCACCGGGTTCCTTGGTTGATCCACAAAGCCAAGACCGGAGAACCGAAGACGGAGGTGCGGCGGCACCGGACCGGTCCCGACCAGTGGGTCTGACCGGTCTGACCGGTGAGGAGCACCGGTCTGACCTGTGTGCGACGACGCAGTCCGGAATCTTCGAAGCGGAGGACACGCGTCGGGATCGCATGGCTTGCGTCGAGGCTACGCAAGGTGCGGTCGCCGGGCATCCGTCCGATGGTGAAGAGATCAAGAATTCCAAATCCGCCCTTGAGGGGCTTGTATCCCTAGTTAGTAGAGAAGGGCATTTTAGACATTCGGTTGCCTCCATATAACCCAAGAGGTGAGAGGATGGCAGCCAACTCTTTGAACCCTAGCTCATTAGTTTTCCTATTTTCCACATATTTTCCTTAGGTTTTCTCTAGGACTAGCAAGAGAGCTTCACGGAGAGATCTTGTAGAGAGGGATGGATGATCGGGCGGCTTGCTAGACCTTGTACGAACCTTTGTTTCATGTATAGATGATTCGGCGTGGTTCCTCAAGGTTTGGATGTGTTTTCCCCAGTTGTTCTTGGTGGTGATTTTCGGAGCCCTCTCTTCGTGATTTTTTTGGGTTGTTTTCGGGGCCTTTCTCTTGGGGATTTGATGGAGGAAATTTGTGGGAACCCTTCGTGGTTCTTTGGGCTGTGATTCCCCTCCCAAATCCGTGAGTAAAGGTGCTCGATTTTGGGGTTTCTTGAGTTCTTGGGTTGGAAGTGCTCTTGGCGGGATTTCTTCGATTCGTCCTTTTTGAACGAGTTTTTGTGGGATTAAACTTGGCTATGGACTCCTCATGAGGTGTTCTTGATATCCCCAAAGTCTTGTTCAAGTCCGTGGAGCGATTCGGGAGATCGAGATTTGGATTTGGGGGAGTTGACCCGCGGGTGCTGTTCATCCCGAGCCGCCGGTGCTACACCGGTCTGACCGGTGCTCTTGACCGGTCTGACCGGTGCGAGCCCTTGTGGGTTTTTGCTCGGGTGAACGTCTTGGTGAGTTCGGTGTTGTCCCGTGTTGCTTTCTTGTTTCGAGTTTGGGTCCGTTTGGTGGTCGGTTGGCCTGTTTGGTGCCTTGGGGGCTTTCGGGCGCCATCGGTCCGACGGTGTCTCACCGGTCGACCGGTGTAGAGCCACTTAGTGAAAGTTGCTCGGTTTCACCGAGCGGGGACCGGTCTGACCGGTGGTGCTCACCGGTCTGACCGGTGTGAGTCTGTAGGCTCGAGGTTTGGTTTTTCCGCTGCGTTTCTCGGGTCGGAAGGTGGTGTGTTGGTTCCTAGGTCCAGTGGCACTCCAGTGGCTACGTGGGCTTGACAAACCTTGGTAGTGAGTCGGAGACGTGTGTTGGAAGCCGTGTTCATCTTGTTGGAGTTTCTATCTCCTTCAAGAAGAATTTTTATCGGCTCCCATTCACTCCCCCCTCTCTGGTTCGCCGTATCGGTCCTTCAGACTCCATATTACCACCTTCTCGACTACCAATGGATCTTAGAGCAGAAGAGAAAGTAAACCGAGGCAACAAACAAGTATTATCTGAGATAGATGTAAGTGAGTGGGAAATTACTTGTACGGAGACTTGTCCGCGTGAAGGCAAACGAAGATGTGACACCAGCAAGGTCACTCAACTCCCCATTGGTAAAACACCTTCGTGAGCCACGAAGTTAAAAAGGAAAAAGGAGAGGAAGAGGCTCCGCCTTATCAAGAAAGCCCAGCAACAAATCTTCAAGCCCGGAGACCTTCCACCCCGTTTGTGCTACAATTGTAGACAACCCGGGCATTACGCAAAGGAGTGCCCGAACCCCAGACAGTAGAACCCCCAGCAACAGAAGCGGAACCCCGAATACGCTATCGACAACCACGGCAACAAGCCAAGCCTTCAAGTGGAGCAAAGCCAACTGAATTTCTTGGGTAACACCTCTATCCCAGAACCACTTCCCCACCTCCTCTTGTAATTTCGAATCTCGGGATGAGATTCTTCTTAAGGGGGGTAGGCTGTGACGCTCCAGGTTTTTAATTACCGTCATTAATGCTAATGACCGGATCAGCCAAGTCAAACCGGACGAACACCGGTCAAACCTAGGTCAACCTGGGTCATCACCTCGAAAACCTCGCCAATGAACCCTATTAGACCTCTTGACCAACAGCCTGTTCGGTTGGCAGGTGGCTGATGGCTGGTGCTAGTTTGTTCTGAGAGAAGAGTACTGCTGGCTGGTTGCTGGTGGCTGTTTTGTTCTGAGAGAAAAGTACTGCTGGCTGGTGGCTGATAAGCCGAGCGAACAGGCTGCAAGTTTACACACACCCGTAGTCAACCCTTGGTCAAAGCCACGGTCAAAACCAGCTTAACCATTGACGTCAGCGAATGTCGTCCGGAACTTTTGCCGCGTTCTCCAAAATTCACCTAAACACTACAAAATCCACCTTTATGAAAGTTGTCCATCTTGTTGAGGGACACAACTTTCATGTAGATTGGCATTTCAAATTTTGAGTGGAATTTGGTGAAAAACTTGATCGACTGAGGCGCACGCTCGCCTCCCCGCCCGAACCGTGCCGTCCGCCGGCGCCACCAAGCGGCCGCGGCGAGCTCCCGTTTCCGGGCCGACCGCGAGCACCAAGCGACACTCCTCCACCTCCATTAGCCCCCTAGAAGCCACCCCTACCGCCCGTTGCCCCTCCCGGCCGGAACCCCGTCGCTCCGGGCCGCCGCCGCGGCCACACTCCCCGGCCGCCGGCGAGCCGCTCGCCGGAGCCGCTCCGCCCCTGTCCAACACCCCAAACCGGACCCTAGTAGCCCCTAGACCTCCTCCCCACCCTCCCCCAGTGAACTCCAGCGACCACCCGGCCGGAATTGCACCGGAGCCGCGCCGGCAGCGCCCCTAGGGACCACATTGCAAAACCAAGATTCTTTCCGAGGGCTTCCCTGCAAAAGGTTAACTCCAATAATAAAGTGATTTGGCTGTTTCTTGTAAATTGTGTAGAAAATCGTAGAAAACATAGAAAAATGCCAAACCAATTTTGTTGGATTCGTGGCGAAATATCCTACAACTTTTGTTATTCTGGCCTAAGCTAATTCCTGTTAGTTTTTACATGATAAATACAAATGTGAAAAACCTAGATCTGTAATATCTCAAAATATATAAATCCTATGTAGCTAATTTTTGGATATGTTGTGTGTTAGGTCATGGCTAGCCCCTGTGCCAAACATTGCTCAAAGTTTTGATGTAAATCTTTTTATAAAAATGTTTTTCTATTTCTGTCAGATCTGCATAAATGATTTTTCTAGATAAAAATAATTAAGTTTTTGCAACCAACTTTTCACACTTACTTTTAATTCCAAAACACACCCCTGGTGAATTAATCACAATTTTATAGTTACCAGAAATAATTAGTCTTGATTTATGCTTGTTTTTCTTTAAAATTTCACAACTCAAGTTCCATAATAGTTCTAGGTGTATGTGCTGCACCACTAGGCTAGTTGTGAACCATATAACATGTGTATGAAAGTTTGGATCATTTTGTTGAGTATTTAGTTTTGTGTGCATTTACCTTGTCCATCTAGCTAGCTTTTGTTTTTTTCAAAAAAATAATTAATTTCTAGCTATCCAAAGCTTGCATGTGTGTCCAATAGCTTGTTATAGGTGTTTAAAGTGTAATACACCTTTCCAATGAATTTTACTAATTAATTTCATGAATTAAAGCATTGGAAGTAATAAAGGCTTAGTAGTCATTAAATGGGAAATATCACCAAACCACCCTTGCTAATCTTGTGTGTGGTTGCAAATCATGTTAAAATGTTAAACGTACCCACCCACTACTGTTTGTGAATTTAAATTAAATTATTTACATATATATATGTACACAGTCACCATCAAAAAGAATATTTAATAAAGAGTTGCAAATTGTTCCTTTTTTGGAAGAGTATGCTAAATGTATTCTTATCTAGGTGAATGTGTCCAACTAAAGCACCCCATGGATGTCATTTATGGTTTGTTGTTTAAGTTAATAATCGTCGAGTAAATCTTGCACTTGCATCTTCGTAGATCCTTCCGCCAGTAGACGTACGCTCGTGCCGGAAGGAGGAGACGAAGGTGCCGACAAAGAGCTGCCGTACGTGGACGTAGCTCAAGACCTTGACCCAAGTCCATAAGGGCCCAAGGCCAACCTTGCCAGCGAAGGCAAGCCCCGGATCATTAACCTGTCTTTTAAAATTATGCAATTATGTTTGCTTTGATTATGCATTTACGTCTCAGGAGTTGAATTGAAACCCTAGATGCATGATCCCTAGGTACCTATGCTATATCACTAGTATGCTAGGTCGATAGCTTCTAAGCTATAGGACCCGGTAGAAGTCGAGTGATGTTCGTCATTCGCGAGAATAGGTTCTTATGTTGGAATCATAAGATCTTTATAAATGGATTGCTCATGTGGTAAGAGCATGGGATTGGGCTCTGGTCCGGTGGCTTTCGTGGGCTAAGCTTTTGAACATACCAAACATTTGCCGGGAATGGGACCGGTAAGCCTAGTACCTTAATGAGACGTCGCGGGAACTCTTCCCTACTACTCTTGAGTAATCGACTTACCGGCTAGCTACCGGGAAGGGGGTGTATTGTGTGAGACTGGATACTTTGCGGGGTATACCAGCTAACCTTGCACCCAGGACTGTAGGTTTTGCTCCCAACCCGAGGACTAGAGATGGCAATGGCTGCCCGAAACCCGATTACCCGATGGGTTTTACCCGATAAAGGGGCGGGTGTGGAAGGATATCTTTACCCATGGGTACGTTAATGGGCAAAAACATCTACCCAATGGGTAAGTGGGTATGGGTGCGGCTAAGTACTACCCACACCCGCTTACCCGTGGGTAAAATAAACCCAAAGACCCATATACATATGCAATGAAGAATGAAGTATTCATGTATCTTTTGGTTGAGTCTGAACATGTAATGTCTGTTGAACTCAAAAACTTGTGGTAGATTGGTGGTCCTAGTGAGACTATGTACTCAGATTTGTGCTAAATGCACATCTGTGCTTTATTATGTGAGTCAAACATGTAGTATGTGATGAACTCAGTACTTTGCTGGTGGTGACTTGGAATTAGTATGGGAGTAATATGATCAATGATCTATTAAGACTTTATTTAATGGTGTATCATTGCTAAATTCTGCTAAATTCTGCTATTTATCAATAATATATTCATGATTCATAGTGGGTAGACATCGGGTGCAGGTTACCCGTTGGGTACAAATACCCGTGCGGGTATGGGTATGGGTGAGTTTTTGTACCCGCAAGCGGGTGTGGGTATGGGTGTGGGTAAAATTTTATCTGGTGGGTATGGGTGTGGTTGGGCAATACCCAATGGGTTTGTACCCATTGCCATCTCTACCGAGGACTTTTGGAAGCGGCCTTGGAAAGTTGTCCTTTCGGGGCAGCCTACCTTGTGTTTGGGTCTACCTTGCAAGGTTTAAATCAATTGATTGTCAGCTTCTCACCGTTATCCGAGACTGCTTAATCAACTGGCCATGATATCCCATAATGATGGAACTCGAGGAAAATGGTTGTATGACTTAATTGCTTGTCCAATTCTTGATTGGATTAGATGGCACATTTAGAAATGGTAATCAACTAGAACTTGTGCTAAAAGATTGAAAGTAAGGATCTACTCTTAGTAGCTGTTCAACAAAAGAAACTCCACCGGCCAAAAGCCTTTCATGTCTAGATTTTGGTGATGTAGTTATCACCCGACGGTTAAGTCTTGCTGAGTATTAGTATACTCAGCCTTGCTTTAAAACTGTTGTTGCAGGTGTTGTTGACCGGAAGGGTGACGACAAGTGATGACATCACGGATGGCCTCCTGTGATGTTTACCGTTGCGCTAGTTTAAGTTATTTCCGCTGTATTTTCAAACTCTGAACCTTCACTCCATGTTCGGAACAATGGTTTGTAATAAAATGTTTAATTCATGTTGTACTCTGGACTCGCCTTCGCGTGAGTTTTAAAGCATGTGTCGATCCTCTGTTCGATGTTCAAGTGATTCACCGGGCGTTAACCCGGTAACTAACGACAGGATGATACTTTACTATTGCTTAGTGACCAAAGTGGATCGGTCTTTGGCGATAGTACGATATTTTCTTGGGCGGGTTGTCACATTTCCATAGGACTAGCTTGAGAGCTTCATGGCGAGATCTTGTGAGCGGGTTGGATGATCGGGCGGCAAGCTAGACCTTGTATGAACCTCTTTGGTATGTACAGATGATTCGGGGTGGTTCCTCAAGGCTTTGTTGTGTTGTTCCCGGTTGTTCTTGGTGGTGATTTTCTGGGCCCTCTCTTGGTGGTTTTCTCGGGGTGTTTTCGGGACATTGTTCTTGGGGATTTGATGGAGGAAATTCGTGCGAACCCTTTGTGGTTCTTTTGCCTTTGATTCCCCTCCCAAATCCGCAAGTTTAGGGGCTCGATTTTGGTGGCTTCAGAGTTCTAGGGTTAGAGGTGTTCATGAGGGTTGACTTTCGATTCCTCTTGATTGAGTGGGTTTTGGGGACCGAGCTTCTAGCCAAGGGTAGCCCACGAGGTACCCCAACTATCGCCAAAGTCTCACTTTGATCCGTGGAACGAATCGGGAGATCGATTGGAGGAAGTGTTGAGTTTTTCCCGCGGGCTGTGTTCTTCCTGACTGTCCAGGCAAAAACCGTCCTGATCGGTTTCCCAAACCGGTCTGACCGGTTTCGCCCTGTGGGCTGTCGAGAAGGGTTTTGAGCAAGGAAGTCTCTGTTGTTCCATGGCTTCTTTTGTTCAGATGTGGAAAGGTTCTTGAGGTGCTTTGGGTCTTTGGGGAGGTTCTGGACAAAGTCAGTCTGACCGGTTTGCCAAACCGGTCTGACCGGTTTCCCCTACCTGCGTGAGGCTAAGTCCAACAGAAGCGGTCTGACCGATTTCAGAAACCGGCCTGACCGGTTTGGGCTGCCAGTAGCCGTGTCGTGTGTGTTTCCACTGCGTGTGTGCTGTGGCTGTTGGTTGGGTCTTGCTCCTAGGTTCAGTAGCACTTCAGTGGCTACGTGAACTTGACAAGAGAAGCTTGCGGAGGTGCACGAGTGAAATCGGGTTCATAGGCCGATTTCTTGAATAGAATTTTTATCGGCTCCCATTCACTTCCCCCTGTCTGGTTCGCCGTTTCGGTCCTTCACTGAGCCACTGACTGTTGACCGTTGGATTGGGGGTGCTAGGGTTTTGGACTTTTGACATCCTATCTTATTGGGTTTTTGTTAGGCTATATGTGTAGATGTGATATTTCCTCGGTTCTTCGGGTACCCGAGAACCAAACCGAAAGAACCGGGGTAGTTCGGTTCCCAAGAATCAGGTACCGAACAGGAACCGAATTTTTCGATTCCGGTTCTTTCGGTTCCAGTTCTCGGTTCTTTCGGTTCGGTTCTCGGTTCCCGATTCTTTTTGCCCAGGGCTACCTTTGAGGCTGAAGGGGGGGGGGGGGGCGAGCTCCGAGCGCCATTGAGCTATGAGGGCAATGTAGTAGTCCCATTATGCTGCTGGCATGTGTTCGTCCACCAGATTGTAGAGCTTTGTTCTTGTAGATGCTTGGAGCTAGGAGAATTCTCGCGAAGTGTAGGAAACATCTCCATCCTCTGAGCCCAGCCTCTGCGTAGTATCAGGCAGAGTTTGGAGGTGTTGTTGTTCGAGCTGGAGCTACAGCAGGACGTCTCTGGTGAGCACCGGGAGCTCACTAGGGCTTGGTTTTCAATGTCGAAGAGCAAGCTCGTGTCTCCATTCCAATAGTTGGAGCAGAGCGTGCCTTAGATTATGTGTCGTCCTGCAGTTGTCTCCCGCAAGGCCGCCATCAAGGTCCTGATGGTAGAAGAAATCTCGCAATGTACTCTGCTTCGGCAAAGTAGGTCGTGGTGACTACTCTGGGTGGCCCAGGCCTTGTAGTATGTTTATTTTGTGTGTCAGGTTCTGGATCCAATGAGGTCGCATGCGACTTGTGTACCTTCAGATTTTGGATCCATTGAGGTCGTAGGCGGCTATGTACCCTGGGGTAATCCATATAATGTTCGCTCTCTTGTGTCATGTACTTGGTCAATTTGGCGAAATGTTTTGCCAAAGACCTAATTTTATATGATGCGGGGGCTTGCAAAATGATTTGCCATCATGACGACCTGATGTTGTCTTTTTGGCTAATGACCTAAACTTAGATTTAGGTCGTGGCTTTGTCTTATTTCGCGAGAAATCTGCCTTAATCTTGTCGCGAACTTCTCGGGATAGAGCCGTTGAGGCGCTTTGTACGGTGGAAGGAACCACAACCAATAGATTCGGTGGACCCCCCTATAAATAAGACGGCCCGGGGCGGGGTTGACCCCATTCCCCTTCGTCTTCTTCCTCGCAACCCTTTCGCTTTCGCTGTTGTCACTTTCTCTCTCTCTCTCTCTCTCCCTCTCTCTCTCTCTCTCTCTCTCTCTCGCCGTAGCGATCTTGCGAACCGTCGTGCTCTCGCGCCCACTTGTCCAGCTCCCAACTCTAGCTAGGCCCGTGCTAGCGCCGCCGCTCCTGAGGACCGGAGCATCCGAGGACCGGTGGATGGTCGCTCCTTGCTGTGATGAGTGATTGACAACGTGGTGTGGACTGACTCTTGGCCGAGTATTGCAGGTGCAGGTTGCGGCTTGATGTGCATTAGTGCAGGTGAAGAGTGGGCGCGAAAGGTCTATGCCTTGCGGGGCCTCCGAGGAGTGGAGAGACAAGTAGGCCTGACTCGAGGGACCCGGTGGCCAGCGGGGTCAAGTGCGGGCCGCATGGTGGCAAGAAAAGCAAGACGAAGTCGTCGACTGGAGCCGGTGATTTTGGTGAGGAGTGTTCCCATGTACCTCTCATGTGTGATAGCACGAGTGCCATTAGTGTTGCCAAAAACCCATGCTTCACTCTAGAACCAAACATATAGACGTGAGGTACCACTTTCTGAGAGATAATGTTGAGAAGGGAAACATAGACCTCATCCATGTACCCATAGAAAAGCAACTTGCAGATATCCTAACCAAGCCTTTGGAGCAAGCTACATTTGCTCGTTTGCGAGGAGAGCTTGGAGTCGTTTATCCTTTTTGAGCTTGGAGTTGTTGATGTACATATGCATGTTGCATTTTCATATATGTATCATATCATGCTTGCATCTTTGTATCATAGACTGCATTTGTAACATATGCATTGAAGATGTGCTTCTCTTATATGCTTTGTTCACCATGATATGCTAGAGATGAGGTTATGACCTTGCTTATGATGCTCATGAGATGTATAACTGTGCTCTTGATAGCTTTGGGATATATATGCTTGTGGATGGCTTTCTTTTTATAAAAATGCTATATGATCCTCTCTTGTGAGTAGAATGCCTCTCATGTTCATTTTGGGTGCTTATGGCTATATCTTGCTTAGTTTGTGCTTGGAACCATGTTCTTTTCATTTGGGATCAAAGATCCATCTATCACCATGAATGTTTGGCCTACATGCTACCTTGTGGAGAAGCCTAAGCTTTTTTTGCCGCAAAGGCACTTCATGTACCATGTCTAACTTGTGAATCATGAAAATGGTATGTGAGAGGCCTATGTTTGAAAAATTTTCTTCCATGTCATAAATGTGTTAAATTTCTTATCTTGGGTGTTAAACCGTTGCATGATGTTCACCAATGAGACCTCTCATATCTAGAAGTGGACACATGGCTCGGTGGCTTTGACATGACATGAGATAGCTTGTAGGTGTTTGTGATGACCGTGTGATGAGAATTTGTGACCTTGCATGAAGTTTGTGAGTTATATGTAGTATGTGCTCTTTTTGCTAATGATTAGGTCCTATGCTCATGAGAGGGAAATCTTTGTGAAAAATGCTTCATTTTCATCATGGTTCTGTCACTTGCTTATATGTCCCTTTGTATCTTGTTAGCGATGCTTGTGCTCAAATTGTGGCTATCTTGCATATCTATGTCTCAATTTTAGCATGTTGTAGTGCTCTTTGTATATTTGAGAAGCACATGCTTGCATTTATATACTTGGTTCATGCATTACCAACAAGGGGGAGGAAAGTACCCAATTCATGATTCCAGGGGGAGTTTGCATCGAGGAAAGAAACATTGGGGGAAATGCATTTGTTCAGGGGGAGCTTGCATTCATGCATTTGGGAGCTCTTTTTTCGCCTGAGTTTTAGTCGTGCTCTTTTGCCGATGGTGTCGAGCCCTTTTGCCTCACCTTGAGGAGTCGGCATTTTTGGAGCACTTGATCTTGGTTGTGTCGAGCCGTTGCCCTTGCCTTAGGGGACCGAGATTTTTTCTCACTCAAGTGATCTATTCTTGGCTTTTGTTTGGCTTTTGATCACTTGCTTGAGTCTTTCTTTGTTTTCTTTTCTTTGTCTCTTTTCTCTGAATTGGTTACTTCTGTGTGTTGCCAATGCACTCATGAAAGGGGAGATTGAGGACCAGAGCATCCGAGGACCGGTGGATGGTCGCTCCTGGCTGTGATGAGTGATTGACAACGTGGTGTGGACTGACTCTTGGCCGAGTATTGCAGGTGCAGGTTGCGACTTGATGTGCGTTGGTGCAGGTGAAGAGTGGGCGCGAAAGGTCTATGCCTTGCGGGGCCTCCGAGGAGTGGAGAGACAAGTAGGCCTGACTCGAGGGACCCGGTGGCCAGCGGGGTCAAGTGCGGGCCGCATGGTGGCAAGAAAAGCAAGACGAAGTCGTCGACTGGAGCCGGTGCAGGTTAGCGGCTCACGACCGGAGTCTGCAGGCGGGGTTTGCGGCAGTTCACCAGAAAACGGTCGGGTTATTTGGTTGAGCCACAAAACCAAGACCGGAGGCTCGGCGGGCGGAGACGGGATCTGGGCGCGCCGAGAAGCTTCGATGCCGGCAGACGCGTGGTGGGATCACGGGGGCTTGCGTCGGGAGGACGCGGTCGCGGCGCGGCGTGGCCGTGCGATGAAGAGGAGTGCTACATGACCTATTTTCCCCTGAGGGGTTGTATCACAACTTAAGTGCTAGGGGTACTGTGGTCTTTTGCCTGGCGCGGAGGGGACTCATATATATTAGCTCTAGGGTTTCCAGGCAAACCATCCATCCGGACTGCTTCTCATTTCCTTGCTCTCCAGGGTTAGATTTTTCCTCTGTTTGTAAAGAATCTGACCTCCGAATGAATGGAAGCTTGCATGGTTGCGTCGATTCCTGGTTTGTAGCTCGTTGGATTTTCGTGTCTTTTTCGAGCTATTTTCGTCGGTTTTTCGTGCGCGGCTTGTTCCTTTGATTCTGAGGTGTTTGCGCTCGAATTTGTTGGTGGGAATCATGGATGGTTGCCTCATGCATCTTTGTGCTTGATCTTGATCCCCCAAACTTCGGGTTTGGCCTCTGATTGAAGGATTTCGGTTGGGCCCTAGGTTTTTGGTTGGTTTTGGTGGCGATTAGATTCCCGGTGATTTAGGTTGTTTGAGGACCCAAGTTTTGGGGCATAGCATCCCCTAGGGACGCTTCACATCTTCCCCAAATCTCTCCTCATGAACTTCAACCGTTTGGGAGATCCATGGAAGGATAGGTGGTAGGGTGCTCTCGAGTTGGGTCTCGGGCTGCTGCTCCCGCGTCTGTTCGCACCTCGCGGACTGTCCGCGTGGTGGGTGCGGACTGTCCGCGTGGAGCCTTTTGGCCTAGGTGTTCTTTGTGTTCTTCGTGTGTTCTTGAGCGCCTTCGTTTCAATCCGGTTGGCCAGCGGTTTTTGGTGGGAAGGTGTTTTGTGGACCGTCCGCCCGGACGTCGTGGAATGTCCGCGCAGCATGAGTTGCTCGCGGACCGTCCGATGACGTGGTACAGACCGTCCGTGTGTCGAGGTGCCGGTTGGGTCGTTCTGTTCGTATTTAACGGACAGTCCGCCATGGGTCGCTGACCGTCCGCACGGTGACCGCGGACCGTCCGCCCCAGTGCCGCGGACTGTCTACCAGGGCTGCTGCAGTCAGCTAAGTCCTTTGCTTCTTGTTTCGTGCTTCCGCTTTGGGATCGTTTGGGGTTTGTTCCTAGGGTTGGTAGGTCCGTTGTGACTACGTGACCATGGCAAACTCGTGTGGGAATCCGTAGTTGTGAATTTGGGGTATAGGCCGAGTTCTCTCTTAGGAGAAGAATTTTTATCGGCTCCCATTCACTCCCCCCTCTCTGGTCGCCTAATCGGTCCTTCAGCTCCGCGTCGCGCTCCTCCGTCGTATGCGCATTAAGACCTTGTGCCACGTTAGATCTAACTCAAACCCTAGTGGTGAAATGGTGGCGGAGACGGCTTGTATCCCGGACCCGCGGGCGGAGTGGGTCTGGTCGACAATGACCAAAGCCAAGATCCAGGCGCTGGTGGACCGGGGGCTGCTCCGACCGAAGGCGGAGGTGGAGTGGAGGGCCACCACCGGGGAAGAGTTCTCGAGCGAGGACGTCAAGGAGCAGGTCGTCTTCGCTTCCTTCTTCGAGCGCGGCTTCAATCTCCCGGCAGGGGACTTCTTCCGCAGCTTGTTGTACTACTACAGGCTGGAGATGGTACACCTTGTTCCCAACTCCATCACTGTAGTTTCGACCTTCATCCATTTCTGTGAGGCATATCTGGGGATACCGCCTCACTTTCTGTTGTGGAGGTATTTTTTCTGCATTAAGAGCACTGGTAAGAGGTTGGGGCCAGTGGGGGTTGTGATGTTTATTTTGAGGCCAGGCCTCAAGGCGGAGTGGATAGACACCGACCTCCCCGAAAACACCACTGGGTGGAGGTCGGAGTGGTTTTACATTGCAGATCAGATTCCTGGTCTTCCACGTCGTACTGGCCATAAGCCAGCGAAGATAAGCGTGTGGGGTCTAGGACTCCCAACCCGCGACCTCGAGGACCTCAAGGGGGTCCTGGAGCTTGTCAGTGATATGAAGGAACATGGAGTGACAGAAGCGGCGGTTGCGAGGTCGTTCTGTCGTCGGATGATCCAGCCGATCAAGGATCGGGTCCACCCGGCATATGAGTATCGTGGGCAATCAGACCCCACACGTGAGGTCAACCGCAAGGTCGCCAACGAGGAGATGGCGGCTCGAGTTTCCCAGATGTACTCTGGGAACGTAAAGGTGAAGAAGTGCCCTAAGGCACACTCGTTGAAGAGTCCGGCTGACCCGGTAAGATCTTGGGATCTACCTGTGGGTCGTTGCATTTCGCTTTGTTGATTTTTAGGTCGTATAACGTCCATGTCATCCATTTTGCAGATGCGCGAACTTCATATGTGGTGCCCAACACCTCTCCCTGAGGGGGAGCTGCACCTGAGGAAGCTTAGGTCGGACAAGTACAAACCTCCAGCAGGTCGTCTGCTGGAGTTTTACGAGTCTGACTCGTCGGTGGAGGCCGACGAAGACACTGATGCAGAGGATGGGGGAGACCCAGGTGCTGGTGCCGCGAAGTCCCGGCGTAGGACCAGGTTGACGGTTGTGAAGAAGTCTGCTTCGGCCGTTGCTGCTGCTATCTCTGCGGTGAAGGCCGCAGAGCAGAAGAAGAAGAAGAAGAAGAAGAAGAAGAAGAAGAAGAAGAGGAAGAAGAAGAAGAAGAAGAAGAAGAAGAAGAAGAAGAAGAAGAGGAAGAGGAGGGAGAAGAAGAAGAAGAAGAGGAAGAGAAAGAGGAGGGCCACATCCCCTCCTGCGGTCGTTACCCCATCGATTCCGAGACCCCGCTCACGGGAGGTCGAGTCGAAAGAGGAGGATGAGGCGGTCGAGGAGTTGTCGGTCCCTGAGGATCAAGCGGCAAGGAGGCTGGAGAGTCCTGCTGCCAAGAGGCAGCGGGAGCTGGTGCAGAAGACGTCGGAGGATGCTCTCTGACGTGGATTGGAGGTGTAGCACAGTGCTACAACGACGTAGGTGAGGATGCCTGCGACTATTAAGCCTCGGGTGTTTTGGCCGAAGACTCGGCTTCCGGTCATGACGAGGTAGAATCCTGAGGGCTGGTTCTGTCTTTTACTTAGTATCTGATTTTTTGTCTTGACGAGGTGCTTTGCCATGCAGACCGGTGGCAAGGCCACAAGGGGTGCCCATTGCCCCATCGTCTCCCTCCCTGCACAGGGTCGCCTGAGCCACAGGTCGTGGGGGAGGCGCTTGCAGATGACGTGCGCACCGCTACCCCGCCACGAGGAGCGGTTGAGATTGTGGTGACTTCAACGCCCATGGCCGACACAAGGGTGAACACTCCCCCACGCACTACTGAAGCTGTAGGGGCTTCAGTTGGGGACGTCGGGGCGACGACCTCCCCAACAATTGTTGACGTCGACCCCATCAGAACAGTTCCTATTGGGGCTGAGGGCCTGGTCAGGGACCAGCCTCAGATCGACTTGGCGCCAAGAGGTCCAGAAACATCTGGCGCACAGGTACCTCCATCTTCATCTTCAAGCCTAAGGTTGCCACAGCGCACGATTAATTGGAATCACACCCCTTGGCAAGAGAATTGGTTCGAAGACAATGAGGACATGCAGGCCGTGCAGACCAACATCATCACAATCAACAATGCGCTGAAGGTGAGTGTTTCACGACATGTTGTTGTTACTTTATTACACATTCTTGAAATGATGCTGACGATCTTGTCGTGCCGTGGCAGTCGCTGGTAGACAGGGCTAAGGGCCGGGCCGACCTGCTGAAGGATGCAGCGGCAAAAGAGCAGCGGATTGTCGACCTTGAGCGAGAGCTCAAGGAGGTCCGCGAGGCGGCAACCGCCGAGAAGAGGAAGCTCGAAGACGAGCTCGCCGAGGAGAAGCGCAAAGCCGTGGAGGCTACTACACAATTTAATACAGCGGCTACTGGTAAGTCGAATCCTTGTCCCTTTTGAGAAAGAGGTCGTTAGCTATGTGCTAACTGTTGTATCCTGCAGATTTCCGTAACCGTGAGGAGGAACTAAAGAACGCTCTGGCGACCTCCCGAAGCAAGGTTTGGGATTAGGAGATGAAGGTCCGGGAGATCAAGGCCGGAGGTCTGGAACTCAAGCGGGCGATGAAAGAAGCTACTGACAGTGAGTACGCCATATCTCAAAAGCTGGCTTATGAGACAGCAGCTCGTCGGGGCCTTGAAGCCGAGTTCGAAGTTGTTTTGGTCATTGCAGAGTGACCAAATCACCATTGCAGGGTTGAGGTGGAGCTGAACGACCTCAAGGGTGCTACCAACTATGCGATGTCTTGCATACCTGTTCAAGAAGAAGGGGAGCAGCAGCAGTCCATTGTTGATCGCGTGGTAGATACTCCTAATAGGCTATTAACTTTGCTGAGGGTGACTGGCTTGACGCCTGCGACCGATGCGCTGGTGAGAGTTAAGTCTCACTATGCTGAGGTCGACATGGCCAAGATTAAGGGAGGTGCGGACACCACGAAGGACCTCCAAGCCTTGGAGCTTGAAGTTGATGATGCCGCCAATGAGGTGATGGAGAACATCGACTTTGAAGGCGGTGGTGAAAAAGATCGAGGCAATATGCCTAGAGGGGGGTGAATAGGCCTGCACACAAATTTAAACTTTTTCTGCAAAAACACTGTCAGACTCCGGAACCTCTGAGATTATTCTCGGAACCTCCGAACGAAGCAGCCTCCGAGAATAAACTTAGAACTTCTGGGAACTGTTAGAATAGAGCAAATATGAATTGAGCTGCGAATTACTTGATGGAAAACAGATCTACCAAATTCTAGGAGGTACTTAGGACCTAGCAAGAAGATTTCTAAGCAAAGAACAATCTAGGGAGGTACCACAACATAGATCGGAGACAAACTCTAATAGATCTAGTCAAGAACAAGCATGAACAAGAGCAATGAAGAATATAAAAGAGAGCACACACGAGACAAAGATTTATCCCATGGTTCAGCTCGCCACAAAGGCTTGCTTACGTCCACGTTGTTGAGGAAGCCACAAAGGCTAAGGACCACAAAGGTCAACTCCTCTCTCACACCTATCACTTTGGGTAATAGGTGGAGGCTTTCCACTAGATTCACAAAGGGTAATACAAACACCTTGGAGCTTCCACAAATCGGGTTGGAGAGCTTCCAAGAACCTCTATCCGTATAGGAGCAAGGCTCCAAGAGTAATAGATCCACCAAGCTTGCTAGGACTTCTCCAAGTGCTCAAGGTCAAGGGAAAGTAGGATTTGCTCACAAACTCACTTCAAATTCCACTCTCAATCAATTCAAGGCAAGGATTTGGAAGAGAGTAGGTTGGGAGTGAATGCTAGGTGAGAGAAACACCTTAGAACGGTTTTCTGTTCCGGCAGAGGAAGAAGATAACCATTGGGGGACCAAGGGGTATAAATACCCCCAGATCCAGAACAGTAACAGTTATATTTCAGAGTTAGGAACCTCCAAGAAAAATCTCGGAACTTCCGACCTCTGAAATCTTTGCTGACTGTAGCCCGTACGGTCGGAACCTCTGAGAAAAAACTCGGAACCTCCGAACAAGAAAACAACAGTGGCAAAAACAGCAACAGATCTCTTCCCTTTGGGTATGGGTTAGGGTTTAATAAAGATAGACTATGAGCACTTGAATCGACCCTAAATCACCACTAGTATCCCTCTTGATAGTACGGATTGTCCTATACTCAAATTCAAAAGATAAAATAAATAAACTTCTCCAAAGAGCATAGGTATCCTTCTTCATGTAATTGAGGGGTCTCCATTCTTTCTTTTGCACCTGTAAGACAACCTTATGCTGCACAATAGTCTCAAAGGCTCATTAGCTCTTTAATTGTGTGGTCAACATCACCAAAACCCTCATAGGGCTTGATTGCAATTACAATCTCCCCCTTTTTGGTAAATGTTGACAACCCAATTAAAGTTTACAATTTAATTTAAAAGATTGAGCTTTTGATGATTTGAGTACAAGTCTCCCCCTCAATGTATGCATGTACCTTTTGAATAGGGTAATATGTCTCAACCGACATTTAATTTGCATACATTGTGAGTAAAGTGACAAGATAATTACACTCAAACCATCGAGGGGTGCAAAACAAGTGTTACCGATAATACGTGATGCATATGACATATAAAAACACTCAGAGAGTTATCTATTAGCAGAGTTCGTAACCTCCAAGAAAGTTTCCGGAACCTCCAGGAGTTGGAGCCTCCGGAAAAGTTCTGAGAACCTCCGAAGTCTGCAACAGATACTCCAACATACAAACACACACAGACAATGCAACAATATAACCAGAAATAGCAGCTAGATAAAGATAGAAGCATCCAGCACATCTAGCCCTATTACACACATCACACAAGTGTTGTAAAGTTTTCACATCCCATAGTTTGATCATGACCAGAACATGCTTGCCAACAAAGGCAAGCTTAAAGTTTTACAGCAGGTTCACCACAAATGACCACCGGGAGTTCATGAGAGAATAGTTAGCACTCTCATCTCACTAAAAGAACAAAAGAATTTTTTTGTTAGCCACCAGCCACCAGAAGCTTCAGGTCTTCAGATCATCTCAATCTTCATACTTCTTTCCCTCTGTCAAAAGTTAACAAAAAGGAAGAAAAAGAAGAGAGGAAGTTAGAATAGGACTTAGGGAATCACTCTTCATCACTGAAATCAGAGGCGTCCTCCTCAGCCTCAGGGACAGTGCTGTCAGATCCAAAGTCAGAGCCAGATCCAGAAGAGATGTCCACAGGCCTTCTGACAGATCTCCTAGCAGTTGCCTTTCTTCTAGTTATGCCAGCAGATGAAGAGCCCATTACTCTTTTACCAATAGTTTCTTTCCTGAGTCTGGCCATCTTGGCACTTAGTGGCTCAATGTCTTCTTCTTCTTCTTCTTCAGATTGAGCAGCAGGCACATCTTCCCCAGCCATAGGACTGATAGGGTCCTTCTCACCTTCATCCTCACTAGTGGTGTACTCTAGAAAATCAGGGAAGATAGGTGGAGGAGGGAGCATGGCATTGAAGGACACCCCCTGATGCTTCAGCAACCTATTCATGTCTTCCCTGAGCTCAAAAAACTGAGTTGCTGTCCAGTTGCAAAACCTCCAGGTGTCCCTCACCATGCCCCTTAGCTTATGCAGTCCAGTAGGCATGGGTGTCTTGCTGGGTCCCTCTTCACCTTTGTGCTGTTCAGAACTTGCTTTCTTCAAGATGTGCTCCTCAACCACCTGTTGCTTCTTCTGGTACTGCCACTGCTTGACTTGATATGATGCATGCTCCACATCTTTCTTGAAGCTTATCCCTGAGACCATCTCAATCATGTACATGATGTATGGAGCATAAGGTAGGTTGGACTTGCCACTTTCAGTCACTTCCACAAGGTTGAACCATATGAACTTGCTGACTGAGAAAGGCTGGGCCCTAGGCAGCAGCCTAGCAATCAGATTTGGGGCAAATCTTCTGAGGCTGGTTGAGTCACTTCCTCCTTTAGAGTAGATGGTCTCTCTGAACATGTTGTTGAACACACAATATGCTGACTTCAAAGCAGTTGTGGAGCCATCTGCAAGCTCATCATACTCATAAGCTGAAGAAATCTTGCTGTGGTAATGTGAGCCTCAAAGTGAATTACTTCAGCTTCCCTGTCATCCTTGCTGAATCCAAACAACCTAGCAAAGGTGGTGAAATCTATCTTGTAGTGCACTCCTTTAGTCATCCAATGAATAGTCTCCTTGCTGTCCTCATGAAAGAAAGTGGTATGAAATTGAGCTAGGACCTCAATGTTCCAGTCATACTTGAAGCTCATTATGTCCCTCATCTTGTACTTATCCACCAGCTCACGTACATCCTCTTTTACTGGTTCTTCTGCTGCCTCCAGATGGGTGAAGTCAATCCACTTCATCTTGATCAACTTCATCTTGGTGTTCAAAACTGTCTCATAGAACTTGAAGTGAAACACTGACCAAAACCTATAGTCTATAGCATCCATCTTAGGGTTCACATATGGGTTTTCCTCTCAAGCCTTTTTGACTAAGTAGCCTGCCCCATCATAATTGGTGTGCTCAATGTATACAGAGTTGTCATATTTGGTAGGGGGGTGTCTCTTGAGCAGCACCTTGTGATACTTCAAATATGTGTAGTCAATCTCTCCAAGTAACATGTCATCCTCAAGCTCAATGGGGATAGTCTTCCCTTCTGTCCCCCATTGTCCTCTACATGTGCTGCAGATCCTGATCCTCTTCCTCCTGACAAATTGCCCCCTTATCCTCTTTTGGGGGTTGCTTTCCCCCTGCTGCCACTGCCAGTCACAACTTCCTTTGCTGCAATCTTGAAAGCCCTCTCTCCAGCAGGAGTCTCAAAAGGTTGCCTTTGCCTTTTGGCATAGGTCTTATCAACAGGAGTTCCAGACATATACCAGGAAGGATGAAGGAAATAGATAAGGAAAATACCATGATAGATAAAGACTGAGAATCACAGAAGGATAAGAAGTTCAATTGATTAGGTTTCAGTGGAATTTTGAATCAGAGACTATCTTTTGTCAGTACAGACTTCGGAACCTCCAAGGATTTTCTCAGAACCTTCGAGGTCTGGGTACTGACACAGGACAATTTGTTGATTCAACCTTCAACTGAAACTTAGCCGATAGAGCAAACTTGAAAGAAATATAACTACAGTGATAAGATGAGGTGTTGCAAGTGAATTACAACTCAGTGGAACTTTGAATCAAGGTCAGCCTACTGTAGGTCACAGAGTTCAGAACCTCCGAGAATTTTCTCGGAACCTCTGAGACCCTCTGAACTTAAGTGCATTCTGAATTTTGATTCAACTTTCAACTAACTTTAATCTACACATGCATCACATCGAACAGGGCAAGGTACAAGATATCAACACTGTACTGCAGAACCTAGAACCCTAAGAACAGATGGATCTAGGAATTAGGGTTAGGGTTTGAACCGGGTTTACCTTGAATAGGGAAGGAGATGAGTGAAGTCGACAATCTTGAGATGCTTTTACGCCAGGGGACGTAGCCTAAAGGCCCCCTCCAGATCAGAGATCTGGTGGCGCTGAAGAGGAGCAACTCGCCGGAATAAATCCAACGATGCAATGTTGTTCCTCTTCTGCTTCTCAAAGATCGACGAGAAAGAAAGATAATGATGTAGATCGAAGCCTCCTTCTTCTTCTCCTCACTGAATCAAGGCGGATCTAGGTTAACACCCACGGATGATTCCCCCTCCTTCAGCTTCTCAGCCCACCGACGAAGAAGGATGCCCGGCTTCGCACGCGAGACGCACGAGGAGCACGGTCACCGGCGTCGAGGAAGTATGGCGGCGGCGGCGGAGCGTGGAGGGTGATGCGAGCGCCGGAGAGAGAGAGAGAGAGAGAGAGAGAGAGAGAGAGAGAGAGAGAGAGAGAGAGAGAGAGGTAGTGAAAAGTGAATCTGAGGGAGTAACCACGTGGTGAAAGGTGGATCGACGGGTTAACCCTAGGGTAAAGGAATATTCCTCGGAATATGCTTGGATCCCTTTAACTGCTCTTCTGGCGAATCTGAATGCAGAGTTTATAAAGATTGGAAGTTCCGAAGATTTTCTCAGAGCTTCCGAAACTTGAATTCCAGAGGATGTCAACTTTCACTCCTTTTGAGATTTTGAACCTTTTACCAACTGAGATCCTTAGGTCATGGTATCATTGACTTAGGTGGCTAGAAAACAAGCAATCACACAATCAACTATAGCCACTTAAGACAAGTTAGAGATATGAAAATAGATTTTGAAATACCTTTCAAGACAAAGTTTTCACAAAATCCTTTTCAAACAAATTTTCAGAGAATATTAACACTTTGAAGAAAACAACCATGGCGTTCTAGAGATCAAACCACTCAACGAGAATCAAGAATATTTAGTTCATTCCTTAAACTACAAAATCTTGACTCATCGAGAGGTTTAGTGAAGATATCGGCTAGTTGTTTGTCGGTTCTCACATGACTTAGAGCGATATCTCCTTTGGCTTCGTGGTCTCTCAAGAAGTGATGACAGATGTCTATATGTTTTGTACGAGAATGGCTTACGGGGTTGTTTTCAAGCTTTATGGCACTTTCATTGTCACCCAAAAGTGGGATATGTGAAAAGTGACATCCGTAATCTTTTAAGGTTTGCTTCATCCAAAGTAGTTGAGCACAACATGCGCCAGCTGCAACATACTCGGCCTCAGGGGTGGAAAGGGCTACTAAGTTTTGCTTTTTAGAACTCCAAGACACTAGGGACCTACCAAGGAATTGACATGTCCCCGATGCACTCTTTTTATCTACCTTGCAACCGGCATAATCGAAATCCGAATAGCCAAGTAGATCGAAAGTGGAGCCCTTAAGATACCACAAGCCAAGGTTAGGGGTATGCACTAGATATCTCAAGATTCTCTTTACGGCCATGAGATGGCACTCTTTCGGGTTAACCTGAAATCTAGCACATATGCACACACTAAGCATAATGTCTGGCCTAGATGCACATAAGTAAAGAGAGCCGATCATGGAGCGATATACCTTTTGGTCCACGGATTTCCCTTCTTCATTGAGGTCCATGTGTCCATTAGTAGGCATTGGAGTCTTGATGGGCTTTACCTTGTCCATGTCAAACTTCTTTAGCATATCCCTTGTATACTTGGTTTGACATATGAACGTTCCTTCCTTTGCTTGTTTGATTTGAAATTCGAGAAAGAACTTGAGCTCACCCATCATGGACATTTCAAACCTCTTTGTCATCACCCTACTGAACTCTTCACAAAAAGTTTCATTAGTACTACCAAATATTATGTTATAGACATATATTTGGCACACAAAAATATGACCATCAACTTTTCTAGTGAAGAGAGTAGCATCATCTTTTCCTATCTTAAAGCCTTTCTTGAGAAAGAAATCCTTAAGGCATTCATACCATGCTCTTGGTGCTTGCTTGAGCCCATAGAGCGCCTTACGGAGTTTGTAGACATGATTAGGACGCTTGGCATCTTCAAAACCCGGTGGTTGCTCAACATATACTTCTTCGGAGAGTGGTCCATTGAGAAATGCACTCTTGACATCCATTTGGTAGAGCTTGAAGTCATGATGAGCAGCGAAAGTGAGTAGAAAACGAATTACTTCAAGTCTTGCTACCGGTGCGTATGTTTCTCCAAAGTCTAGTCCTTCAACTTGAGTGTACCCTTGAGCAACCAATCTTGCTTTGTTCCTAGTCACAATACCAAACTCATCTTGCTTGTTTCGAAAGACCCATTTAGTGCCAATGATGTTCGTATTTGGCCTTTTCACCAACTCCCACACTTGATTTCTTTCAAAGTTGTTCAACTCCTCTTGCATAGATACCACCCAATCCGGATCCTCAAGAGCTTGCTCTACCTTGTTGGTTCAAGAGAGGAAACAAACGAGTAAAATGCACAAAAATTCTTAAGACGAGATCGTGTTGTTACCCCTCTCCTTATGCTCCCAAGGATATTGTTAACGGGATGATCCCGTTGTATGACTTGATGTACACGAGGATGTGATGGCCCAAGAGGTTGGTGTAGAGGTTGGTCTTCATCATCTTCATCAGCTTGGGGCTCAGATGTACTTTCTTGAACATCCCCTTGTTGATCAATTTGCTGGTTCAGGGTGTCTTGTGGTGTTGAACTTCCAGACCCTGGAACCTCCAGAAAATTTCTCGGAAGTTGAGTTTCAGTGCCAGTTCCCGGAACCTCCGAAGTCTGTACAGCTCCTGAACCAGTGACTTCTGGCCGTTCGAGTGGTGTTGAAGCTTGTACTTGGTTCTCATCTTCCTCTTGTGCTTCAACTAGTCTAACATCAGCTATGGCCAATTGCTTGATTGCTTCACAAGATGGCTTCTCATTACCTACAACATTTAAGTTAACTTGCTCCGCTTGAGAGCCATTAGATTCATCAAAGGTCAAATCTACCGTGACTTCAATCCTCCCGGTGGTTAGATTGAAGACTCGATAAGCATGCTCATTTGGACCATAACCAAGAAGAAATCCTTCGTCAACCTTTGGTGCAAACTTAGAAGTTCGGGGCCTTTGTTTAGAATGAAACATTTGCACCCAAACACTCTAAAGTAAGACACCTTGGGATTTTTACCGGTGATGAGCTCATAGGAGGTCTTCATGTGAAACTTGTGAAGATAGAGGCGGTTGATCGCATGGCAAGCCGTGTTAATAGCTTCGGCCCAAAAGATGTCTTAAGTCTTGTACTCTTCCAACATGGTTCTTGCCATATCAATAAGAGTTCTATTCTTCCTCTCAACCACCCCATTTTGTTGAGGGGTATAAGGTGCTGAAAATTCATGCTTGATGCCCTCTTCATCTAGAAACTCTTCAACATTTGTGTTTCGGAACTCCGAGCCATTGTCACTTCTTACTTTCTTGATTGGTAGCTCGAACTCCCTTTGTGCTCTCCTTATGAAGATCTTCACCTTCCCTTGTACTTCACTCTTGTCAAACACAAAGAACACCCACATGAAGCGAGAACAATCATCAACAATAACCAAGCCATATTTGTTACCGCCAATGCTTATGTAGGCCACCGGTCCAAATAGATCCATGTGAATGAGCTCCGACGGGCTTGATGTAGTAAGGATGCTATTTGGTGGGTGGGGTGCTCCTACTTGCTTTCCGGCTTGGCATGCTTTGCAAATCCTATCTTTCTCAAAATGTACATTTGTTAGTCCAAGGATGTGTTCATCTTTCAAAAGTTTGGCCAAGTTCCTCATGCCAACATGAGCTAGTCGGCGATGCCATAGCCAACCCATGCCAGATTTTGCCACTAGACAAGTTTTGGGAGAAACTTTACTTTTGGTGAGATCAACTAGGTAAAGCATCCCCCTCAAGCGACCTGTAAGGACAATAGAGGAATCCTCCCTTCTTATGATGGACACACCCTTATCCGAGAAGTGGTAATCAAAACCAATCTCCTAAGTTGTGAAACCGATAATAGATTGTAACCCAACGGATCAACATGAAGAACATTTGTAATTGAATAGTTTTGAGAAATAGGGATATCACCTACAAAAGCAATGGTTTCTTTTGGTCCTTCCAAATGGAGGTAGGATGAGAACATACTCTTTTCCCCGGTCATATGATGTGTACATCCGCTATCAAGCACCCAACTTGATCCACCAGAGGAGTATGCCTACAAAACAATTTAGTTCCTTCTTTTAGGTCCCCAATTTGACTTGGGGCCTTCCACATTAGCAACCAAAACCTTTGGAACCCATAGTGATCTGTTCACATATATGTTGGATTCATTTCCAACATACGTGGCAACAACTTTACCAACATTGTTGCGTCTCAACACATAGCTAGGAGGTATGTCTCTAGATGCATGAGCCTTGTTCTTGTTGGGGTTCAAATTCCTCCTAGGCATTATTGGATGATTCTGAACCTATATACAAGTATTAGATGCCTTGGAAACATGCTGGTGCTGAGCCTTGCCCTTTTTCTTGTTCTGTCTTTACAGACCCCGGAACCTCCGAGAATTTTCTTGGAACCTCCGAGTTTAGCTGTCTGTGTGGCTCGAGGCTTCCAGACTCCGGAACCTCCGGGCTTTGAGCTCGGAACCTCCGGGGTCTGGGCAAACAGAAACCCAGTGCTCTTGAATTCAAGGCATTCTTTTTCCTTGATGATTTTTCTTTCATTGGTCTTGCCACCTTCAACATATCCAAAGCCTGGATTCTTACTTTTCTCCAACATTTTCCTCTTGGTGAATCTTGCCTTTTTATTCTCTTTACCCATGCATCCTCTAGCTATGATTAGGTTCAACCTAGAAATTTTTTTCTTTATAGCTTCCATGTTAGCAAGATTAGTAGCATAGGATTCAATATCAATATGATGACATCTATCGCGGCCCTTGCTAGTAGAAGCACTAGAGTCGCCTTTTACCTTCGAAGGATGTGAGGTGCTACTCCAAAGGAGACTATATTGATCCTCAAGCTCTTCATTCCTCAACTTGAGAGAATTATATTGAGCTTGAGAGGTAGCAAGATCTTCCTTGAGAGTAGCTATGACACTCTCCGCTTGGTTAACTTCCAAACGCAAAGCCTCAAGCTCACTTCTTTCAGAGATAAGAGTGTCTTGGCTTTTCTCTAGTTCTACTATTAGCCTAGCCATAAAATCTCTAGACTGCTTATCCATCTCACTAACAAGTTGGTTTGCTTCCTCATCACTAAAATCATCACTAGAGTCCATTTTCGACTCATCACTAGGTTGAGGAGAGGGTTTTGAGTTAGTTTTTACCTTCTCACCCTTGGCCATGAAGCAATGAATGGATGAGTTGTCTTCATCATCGGTCAAGTTGTTGAACAACCTTGAGGTAGAGGGAAGCTTCTTGATAGCCACGGTTGCAATTTTCTTCCCTTTCTCTTCATTAGAGCTCTCATCTCCGGAATTCCATTCATGACCAATATGAGCCTCTCCACTATAGTTTCCTCTCTTGTGATGTGGTTTTTGATCTTTCTTATAGTTCCCCTTACCCTTGTCATTCCTATTTTCTCTTTTTTCATTAGGGCAGTCCGTAATGAAGTGCTCGATGCTTCCACAATTGTAGCAAGTTCTCTTTTTATTGTTAGGAAACTTCCTCTTGGCAAACTTGTACCCTTGTTTCTTCAATCCTCTTTTGTATGTCTTCATGAACAAGGCCATGTCCCCAATCTCAACATGAGAACCTTCATCTTCATCTTCACTTGAGTCACTTGTAGAGCTCTCTACTTCCACTTTCTTGAATTTTGACTTGGAGGGCTTGGTTGGAGTAGAGTGCTTGGAAGAAGTAGTAGGCTTGCTTGACTTGTTGGAATGGAGAGCAACCTCTTTGACCTTCAAATTGTTCAACTTAGCTTCTAGTTCACCAATTTTCTTTCTATGTTGTATTTTCTTGTCCATTAGCTCGTGAGTAAGAATTCTTCCAAGAACATCATTTGGAGAGAACTCCTCAAATCTCTTCTTTTCTCTAATCAATGTGACTAGAGTAGGATTCCTTGGAGCAAAGGCCTCCAACATCACCTTCACAACATAGTTATCATCCAACTCATCACCACCTAAACCTTGTATTTTCCAACTATGACCATTAATCTATCAAACATTTCTTGTGGCCCTTCTCCGTCAAAGATAGTGAACCTATTAAGCTCGGCCATCAAAATGTTGATCTTGGACTTCTTCACTTTGTCAACACCCTCATGAACAATGAGGAGGGCGTCCCAAATTTCTTTGGAAATCTCTAGCCCATTAACTCGATTGTACTCTTAAGCACTCAAAGCACTAAGAAGTATGCTTGTAGCCTGAGCATTTCTTTTGATGTTGCGACGATCACGTGGAGTAAAGTTTCCAAAGTCTTTGGGATCATCAAAACCTACACACACAATGTTCCACAACTCCAAACTCAAACCGGTTAGATGGGATTTCATCATATGCTTCCATTTAGCAAAGTTAGTCCCATCAAAGTGGGGTAACTTGCCAACGGGTATAGTGATATCATCCTTAGATTTTGTTTCCAAAGAATCATAGTTAGAGGATACGCTTCTATAGTCATCCTTGGACTTAGCCTTGGGCTTTAGCTTGGGCTTGAGTGTTCTGTTGGGAATTCTTGTGCCATAGTACTCGTCATCCCCATCTCCATTCTCACTAGATGAAGATGATGATGATGAGGATGATGAAGATGGTGATGGAGATGGTGAAGGTGTTCTCTTTCTTCTTTTCTTTTCTTCTTTCTTCCTTTTCTTCTTCTTTTCTTACTTGCTGTCCTCTTTCTTCTTTTCTTCTTCTTTCTCTTTCTTCTTGTCCACTTTCTTGCTTTTCTTGCCATTTTCCTTGGAGCTCTCTTTGACAGCCTTCTTGAGCTTGTCAAACTTCTGTTGGGCTGAGGTGTTCCCTACCTCCGAGGCATCACCTTCAACATCACTTGGCAAGTCCACAAATTCCTCCCCCTCTTGCTTGTCATCTCCACTTGCCATATCCTCACACGGTTAGGTGTTTGCAAGGATAACCCACTCTGATACCAATTGAAAAGGACCGAGGCAATATGGCCTAGAGGGGGTAAGTAGGCCTACACACAAATTTAAACTTTTTCTGCATAAAACACTGTCAGACTCCGAAACCTCCGAGATTATTCTCGGAACCTCCAAACGAAGCAGCCTCCGAGAATAAACTCAGAACTTCTGGGAACTGTTAGAATAGAGCAAATATGAATTGAGCTGCGAATTACTTGATGGAAAATAGATCTACCAAATTCTAGGAGTTACTTAGGACCTAGCAAGAAGATTTCTAAGCAAAGAACAAGATAGGGAGGTACCACAACATAGATCGGTGACAAACCCTAATAGATCTAGTCAAGAACAAGCATGAACAAGAGCAATGCAAGAATATAAAAGAGAGCACACACGAGACAAAGATTTATCCTGCGGTTCAGCTCGTCACAAAGGCTTGCTTACGTCCACGTTGTTAATGAAGCCACAAAGGCTAAGGACCACAAAGGTCAACTCCTCTCTCACACATATCACTTTGGGTAATAGGTGGAGGCTTTCCACTAGATTCACAAAGGGTAATACAAACACCTTGGAGCTTCCACAAATCGGGTTGGAGAGCTTCCAAGAACCTCTATCCGTCTAGGAGCAAGGCTCCAAGAGTAATAGATCCACCAAGCTTGCTAGGACTTCTCCAAGTGCTCAAGGTCAAGGGAAAGAAGGATTTGCTCACAAACTCACTTCAAATTCCACTCTCAATCAATGCAAGGCAAGGATTTGGAAGAGGGTAGGTTGGGAGTGAATGCTAGGTGAGAAAAACACCTTAGAACAGTTTACTGTTCGGGCAGAGGAAGAAAATAACCGTTGGGGGACCAAGGGGTATAAATACCCCCAGATCCAGAACAATAACGGTTATATTTCAGAGTTCGGAACCTCCAAGAAAAATCTTGGAACTTCTGACCTCTGAAATCTCTGCTGACTGTAGCCCGTACGGTCGGAACCTCTGAGAAAAAACTCGGAACCTCCGAATAAGGAAACAGCAGGGGCAAAAACAGCAACAAATCTCTTCCCTTTAGGTATGGGTTAGGGTTTAAGAAAGATAGACTATGAGCACTTGAATCCACCCTAACTCACCATTAGTATCCCTCTTGATAGTACGGATTGTCCTATACTAAAAGTCAAAAGATAAAATAAATAAACTTCTCCAAAGAGCATAGGTATCCTTCTTCATGTAATTTCTTTTGCACCTGTAAAACAACCTTATGCTGCACAATAGTCTCAAAGGCTCATTAGCTCTTTAATTGTGTGGTCAACATCACCAAAACCCTCATAGGGCTTGATTGCACTTACAGATGGTGGCGCTGGTGGCGATGGTGGCGACGGTGGCGTTGGTGGCGATGGTGGCGACTAGTAGTAGTTAGGAGCTGTACCTCCCCCTCTTCCCATGACTTGTAAATAATGCTTCAGGGATATGTTGAAGAAACCTTATCGAAGTACTTGCCTTTTGCCTGCACGAGTTTGGTTGGTCTTGTAGATGACGACGTATTATGTTCTTGACTCGCTAACTACTACTCACTGAGAGGCTGGCTTACCGACCTCCACAGCTCAGTGTGGAGGCTTACGAGAGGTCGGCGCGTGAGGGAGGAGCCTAGGGCTCAGGTCTAGCGAAAAGCCTATGGCAGAGCTGACTTGAGTCCTGAGACCCTAGATTACGTGAGGCAGCTCTGCTAGCCACTGGGTGGCATAGTTGGAGGCGTCATCATAGATACGGTCCTTGAGAGCTTGGAGCACCATGCCGTTGGCTCTTTCGACCTGGCCGTTACACCGTGGGTGGGCAACCGAGAAGTAGTAGATGTCGATGAGGTTATCTTGGCAAAAGTCCCAGAAGACCGAGCCAGTGAAAGCTTTACCTAGGTCGGTGATGATCCTGTTAGGCACACCGAAGCGATGTTTGATATCTCCGATGAATTTAACTGCTTCTTCCGACGTTACTTTCGCAACAGGTTGGACTTCAATCCACTTGGTGAATTTGTCTACGGCGACCAGGATATGTTTGTAGCCGCCTGGAGCGGTAAGAAACGGTCCTACGACGTCGAGGCCCCACATAGGGAAGGGCCGTGATGGAGGGATAGTTTGCAGGACCTGAGCTGGCAGGTGTTGTTGTTTAGCAAAGAATTGGCATCCTTTGCACCTCTTGACGAGGTCTTTAGCGTCAGTTATGGTTGTGGGCCAATAGAATCCAGATCGATACGGTTTACCGACCAAGTTGGTGGATGTCACGTGGCAACCACACTCGCCACTGTGAATCTCAGGAAGCTTTCCTGTATAGGTCAGGACCTATCACGACGTATTTAGCACTTCGTCGTGTCATGCACTCTCGCTCTGCCTTATTGTCGGGGACAAGTTGGTCGAGTATGATGTCTATGAAGGGCTTGCGCCAATCATCCTCTTTTTCAGACATGAGCGCGTCGCGGGGAGGTGCTGAATTTTGGTCGTTTGAAGGTGGCTCTGGATTATGAGGATCCAAGAGCTTCATTGAAGGCTTGCGTAGGTCTTGGACGAACACGCTTGCTGGGACTAAGGGTCGATGAGAGCCTAGTTTAGAAAGCACATCGGCGGCGACACTATTGTTGCGTGGGACATGCTAGAACTCGATGCCCTCGAAGTGGCCTTCAAGTTTACGAATATTAGCGCAGTAAGCATCCATTGTGTCCTTGACGCAATCCCACTCCTTGTTGACTTGCTCGATGACGACCTTGGAATCGCCAAAAGCCAATAGTCGCTTGATGCCAAGGGATGCTGCTATTCGGAGCTCGTGGATCAGGGCTTCATATTCTTCTCTATTGTTGGAGGCCTTGTAATGAATCTGCAGGACGTACTTGAGCTGCTCTCCTTGAGGAGAGATAAGTAACACACCTGCGATCGCTCCTTCGAGGTTAAGGGCACCGTCAAAGTACATTATCCAGTGTTCAGGCCGCTCCTTGGGAGGGGGCATCTGGATCTCTGTCCACTCAGACACAAAGTCTGCGAGGATCTGTGACTTGATCGCTTGCCTGGGGCAAAACTCAATTTCAAGCTCTCCAAGCTCGATTGATCACTTGACGATGCGGCCGTAGGTGTCGCAGTTGCGAATGATCTCTCCTAAGGGGAACGAAGATGTAACCACGATCTTATGAGCTTGGAAATAATGTCGAAGCTTTCTCGATGTAATTAGGAGTGCATAGAGCAGCTTCTGAGGTTGTGTGTAATGTGTCTTAGCGTCGGCCAGGACCTCGCTCACGTAATACACAGGTCACTGAACAGGGCAGGCCTTCCCTTCTTCTTCTCGCTCGGCGACGAGAACTGTGTTGACCACATTAGTGGTGGCAGAGATGTAGAGTAGGAGTGTTTCCTTCGGGATTGGGGGTGTCATAACTGGTGGCGTCGTCAAGGACTCTTTGAGAGCCTCAAAAGCTTTCTAGGCTTCCACGTCCCATACGAACTTGTTGGCCTTCTTTAATAGCTTGAAGAAGGGTAAGCCTTTTCACCGAGTTTACTGATGAAACGACCTAGGGCCGCCATCATGCCAGTGAGCTTCAGGACGTCCTTCTTGTTGGATGGCTTGGCCATCTTGCGTATAGTGTCGATCTTTTCTGGGTTGACCTCAATGCCTCGGTTCCTAACCATGAAGCATAGATGCAATCCGGAGGGGACACTGAAGACACACTTTGTTGGGTTGAGCTTCCACTAGAACTCTTGCAGATTGGCGAAGGTTTCAGTGAGGTCGGCGTTGGGCTTTTCTTCCTCTGTGGTCTTGACGACCACATCGTCTACATAAGCCTCGACGTTCTTCCCGATTTGGGTCTTCAAGCACTTCTGGATTGCCTTTTGGTATGTTGCTCCAGCGTTTTTCAGGCCAAAGGTCATGACCTTGTAGCAATAGATGCCATGAGGTGTTATGAACGTTGTTTTGTCTTCGTCGTCAGTATGCAGGGCTATCTGATGATACCCTGAGTAGCAGTTGAGGAAGCATAGTAGGACGCTACCAGCCGTGGAGTCCACGACCTGATTAATACGAGGAAGAGGGAACGGATCCTTCGGGCAATGCTTGTTAAGGTCGGTGTAATCGATACACATCCTTAATCCACCAGTTTTTTTTGGTACAAGAACCGGGTTTGCGAGCCAAACCATGTGCTGAAATTCTCTAATAAAACTTGCAGCTAAGAGCTTATAGACTTCTACTTCTATAGCTTGTTTTCTATCTTTTGCAAATCGCCAAAGCTTTTGCTTGATAGGTCGAGCGGTCTTGTTAACTTCAAGTCTGTGCTCAGCCAGCCCTGGGGATTCCAGGCATATTAGATGGACTCCATGCGAAGATGTCAGTGTTGTCCCTGAGGAAGCTGGTGAGCGCGAGTTCCTATTTGGGGTCGAGGTCGGCCCCGATGATGACATCTTTGGATGCGTCGGGCAGGCCGAGGCAAACCTTCTTGACAGCTGGACCCGGGTCCAAAGCCGTACTTGTGCGCTTCTGCTCTGGTACCTAAAGGGTAGTTTGATCGATCTTAGCTGCCTGGGCAACCATGACCGTTGCTGCGGCTTTGATTGCTGAATCCTTGGAGAGCTCAACAGTGGCACTCTCGCAATTGTAGGAGACCATGATGTCCCCGAGGACGGAAAGGATTCCATTTGGCGATGGCATCTTCATGATGAGGTAGGTGTGATGTGGTATCGTCATGAACTTGGAGAGCATAGGTCGTCCAAAGATGGTGTGGTATGATGAGCGGAAGTCTGCAACCTCGAACGTTAGGTACTCTGTAAGGAAGTTCTCCTCTGTGCCAAAGGTGACCGGAAAGCATACATGACCTATGGGGTACGTAGCCTTTCCGGGCACGACCCCGTAGAAGGGTTCATCACAAGCGGTCATCTTGCTGAAGTCGAACTCCATCTTGCGCAATATCTTTGTGAAGATGATGTTTAGGCTGCTGCCTCCGTCGATGAGGGTCTTAGGCAGCCAGGCCCCATTGACTATGGGGTTGACGACCAGCGGATAGGTTTCGGGGTCAGGGATGTGAACCCAATGATCTTTCCTAGAGAAAGTGATTGGGAATTCAGACCACCACAGAGGTCGCGGGTTTTCAGTGTTGACGTGCCCGATCTCCCTGGCGTTTGATCGAGTCTGTCGATTGCTTTTGATCGCTTGACGACCTCCGATGATGAAGTTGATCTCGCGGTTAGCCTTCTGGAATGCACCGTTGGGGTTGCCCCCTTTGCGTGGTGGTGGTGGCATCTGCTCCTTTCGGTTGCTTTCCTGGCCATTGTGGTCGTCCTGGCGATGTCGATCATCTCGTCGATCGTTGTGACGATCATCGTGGCGATCATCACGATGATCACTTCTGTCACGCCTGTCGGTGCGGTCATCGCGATGGTAGTTATCGCGTCTGTCGTCGCGGCGGTAGTCACGGCGATAATCACGTCGATCCCTATCGTCATTGCGGGGATAGGGCCTGCGGTCACAGTAATCTCGTCGATCAGGTCGACGGTTACGATTGTCGAAGCGTTGACCACCATTGCGGTCGTCATTACTGTTGCTCCTGGTCTTCTTGGAGGTAGATGGTACTCTGAGGACCATGTGTGGTTTGAGGACCGGTGGATGGTCGCTTCCTAGTGTGATGAGTGATTGACAACGTTGTGTGGACTGATTCTTGGCTAAGTATTACAGGTGAAGGTTGCGGCTTGACTTGTGTTGGTGCAGGTGAAGAACAAGCTCGAAAGGTCGTTGCCGGTGAGGCCCCCAGGTGTGGAGAAGACAAGTAAGCTTCGTCCGAGGGACCCGGTGGCCAGCGGGGTCAAGTGCGGGCCGCATGGTGGCAAGATCGGCAAGATGAAGTTGAGGACGGTTTCTTGGTTGAGCCACAAAACCAAGGTCGAGCCGGGACTTCGTGGGAGCCAAGTCATGAGTGGTGATTGGCGGAGGCTACATCAAGTTCGTGTGGTTTGCGGTGGTTCACCAGAAAACCACCGGGTTACTCGGCTAAGCCACAAAGCCGAGGCTGAAGACCGGGCGTGGCTGTCAGGCCAAAACCGGCCTGACTGGTTTGGAGAACCAATCTGACCGGTTTGGGGTCGCAGGGCGCTGGAAGCTTCAAGGCGGAGGACACGCGTTGGGATCGCAAGGCTTGCGTCGAGGCTACACGAAGTGTGGTCGCCGAGCATCCGTCCGATGGTGTTATGAAGAAAAATTCCCAAAGTGCCCTTGGTGGGCGTGTATCTTAGTTTAGGCCTTAGGGGCATTTCAGACTTTAGGCTGGCCTCCATATAACCCAAGAGGTGAGAGGATGGCAGCCAACTCTTGGAACTCTAGCTCATTTGTTTTCCTATTTTGCCTTCCTATATTCTTAGGATTTCCATAGGACTAGCTTGAGAGCTTCACGGAGAGATCTTGTGAGAGGGTTGGATAATCGGGCGGCAAGCTAGACCTTGTATGAACCTCTTTGGTATGTATAGATGATTCAGCGTGGTTTCTCAAGGCTTTGTTGTGTTGTTCCAGGTTGTTCTTGGTGGTGATTTTCGAAGCCCTCTCTATGGTGGTTTTCTTGGTGTGTTTTCGGGACCTTGCTCTTGGTGATTTGATGGGGAAATTCGTGTGAACCCTTTGTGGTTCTTTTGCCTTTGATTCCCCTCCCAAATCTGTGAGTTAAGCAGCTCGATTTTGGAGTTTTCAGTGTTCTAGGGTTAGAGGTGTTCTTGAGGGATGACTTTCGATTCCTCTTGATTGAATGTGTTTTGGGGACCGAGATTCTAGCCAAGGGTAGCCCACGAGGTACCCCATCTATCCCCAAAGTCTCACTTTGATCTGTGGAACGAATCGGGAGATCGATTGGTGGAAGGTTTGAGTTTTTCCCGCGGGTCGAGTTCTTCCTGACTGTCCAGACCAAAACCGGTCTAACCAGTTTCCCAAACCGGTCTGACCGGTTTAGTCCTGTGGGCTGTCGTGAAGAGTTTTTGAGCAAGGAAGTCCCTGTTGTGCTATGGCTATTCTTGTTCAAAGACGGAGAGGTTCTTGAGGCAGAAAGGGTTTTTGGGGAGTTTCTGGACAGAACCGAAACTGACCGGTTTCCCCTGCCTGTGTGAGGCTAAGTCCAATAGAAGCGGTTTGACCGGTTTTAGAAACCAGCCTGACAGGTTTAGGCTGCCAGCAGCCGTGTCGTGTCTGTTTCCACTGCGTGTGTGTTGTGGCTGTTGGTTGGGTCTTGCTCCTAGGTTCAGTAGCACTTCAGTGGCTAAATGGTCTTGGCAAGAGAAGCTTGCGGAGGTGCACGAGTGAAATCGGGTTCATAGGCCGAATTCTTGAATAGATTTTTTATCGGCTCCCATTCACTCCCCCCTCTCTGGTTCGCCGTTTCGGTCCTTCAAGTGGTATCAGAGCAGGTTCGGGTCTTTGTTGACTCTAACCAGTCTAAGATCCAAGGATGGCGTACCAGGAACGGGGTTCGGGTCCTCCACACTTCGATGGAAAGAACTACCTAATGTGGAGTAAGCGGATGGCGGCGTTCCTCCGTGGAAAGGGTTAGATCTTTTGGTATGTCACGGTGGACAATGGCTATGTCCAGCCGATGAACTTCCTCACTCCAGGATCGAGAGACATGTTCGACGCCAACAATAAGGCGGTCGACTACTTTTTTCGTGCTTTGTGTCAGCCTGAGTTCGATTGGGTGCACACTGAGCACTTGGCTTGTAGAATCTGGTCGGTGTTGAAGGAAGCTCATGTTTGGAATGCCCAGGTTCAGGCTCGGATGTATGCGACTTACTGAAGAGAGTACGAGAATTTCACTCATCTCCCCAGTGAGTCCATCGATGCCTTGTTTCAGAGGTTCACGATGGTTGTGAACAACATGAGGGCCAATGTGGATGTGCTCCCGTACGATGATCATGATAGAGCTGTCAAGCTATTACACTCTTTGGATCGTACGATTTGGGGCAAAAAGTTCGAGGCTATTGTGGAGTCAGAGAAGTGTGACACTCTGACGGTGAACGAGCTGTTCTCGAAGCTCAAGTCGGCTGAGGTGGATAGGGGCATGACAGCCAAGCTCCATGGCCCGACTGACTCTCATAGTCTTGCCCTCGCCGGTGGTTCGAAAGGAAAGGCTAACACTAACCCATCCACCAGGATGTTCTCTTTGTCCTCTTTGATGTCTATGCCTGATGAGGAGTTCGACGTGCTTGGAGAGGACGAGCTGGCGTTGCTGACAAGGAGGTTCGAGAGGCTGCACGAGAACCAGGTGAACATGAGGAGGAACATGAGGACATGCTTCCAGTGTGGCAAGCTAGGACACTTCGTCGCCGACTGCCCGAAGAAGGTCGAGAACAAGGATGGCTACAAGCACAAGTCAAGAACCGATGGCAAGTACCGGTTAAGGCATGACCACAAGAGCAAGCACAAGATCAAGCATAAGGACGAGCGATGATCAAGGAAGAAGGAGAGCCGAGGCAAGGCCCGAGCGATGGTTGGAGCGAGCATCGTCGACTCCAGTTCCGCGTACTCCACCTCGAGCTCAAGCAGCAGTGAAGATGAAGGTGATCGTCGCAAGGGCAAGAAGCCATCCAAGAACCTGAGCGGGCTGAGCTGCTTCGCTAGAGACGGCTTCTGCACCATGGCGCTGAGCTCCAGCAGCAAGAAGAGCACATAGAGCGACTCGGACTCTGACTCCGATGACGAGGTGCAAGATGAACTCCTCTTCTTTGCGTCAGGAAAATGAACGGCTTGGCTTGTTGCTTGATAATCGTGATGACATGCTTAGAGAAGCTAAGAAAATAAGGAAAGAGTTTAGGGCTTCACTCGAGGATGCTAGGACTAGAGTGGCTGAGCTAGAAACACAGAATTTGGATGCTAAGCTGGAAATTGATTCTCTGAAAGCTTCACCAGTTGTTTCTGATGAAGTTGAATGTGCTGATTTCTCTATTTTTCTTGCTGATCTTGCCTTGTTTAAGGAAAAGCATGCCTCCAAATGTGAGGAACTAGATGTGCTTAGGGGTGAAGTGGCTGAGCTTAAGTCTAGATCTACTTTGCTAGGTGCTTGCACTTCTTGCCCTATTTTGCATGAGAAAATTGATGAGATGCATGCTTATATTGGTTCTCTTGAGGCTAAATTGAAAGAACATATTCCTATATCTTTATCTACCTGTGAACTGCATGCTTTGAAGAATCTGGAACTTGCACATTATGTTGATCGTTTGCAGGGTGAGAATGATGAGTTGAGAAAGTTGATGGGTTGGTTGTCTGGTCATGAGCCTCAATTGAGGATAATAATCGAGACATTCAAAAGGCGGAATGGTGAGGGACTTGGAGCAAACAAGGTTGGTGAGGGAAGTGGAGAAAACATTCGAGAGCCACCAAAAACCCACCACAAAAATGATTTCCCTCCTAAACCTAACCATCTCAGGAACCGACTAGACACAACCCCAGCTCCACCTGTGTTTCCTCCACAAACAAATGATTTCCAAAAGCCTATCAAGTTTGTGAGCACTTCGAGAAAAATGTTCTTTGGGAAAGAGAGCGAGAAGGCTAGTGAGGATAAACCGGTTGAGAAGCTGATTGGAGAGAAACCAAGTGATCAGCCCCAACCCAAGACTAAATCCAAGCTTGTGAGGTTTCATTGTGGCTATTATGGGAGAGATGGCCATAAGGATGAGTTTTGCTTCAAGAGGAAGCGAGGGGAGAGAATGGCGAAGGAGTGGGCTAACAAGGACAAGTACCACCCCTCCAGTGGTGTACTTGAGCCTCGTGTGCAGATGCCCAGAGCTAAGGCGAGTGTGAGAATAGTTCCGGCTTGGGGAGAGCGAAAGGCTGCAGGAAGTGCTGCTGGAGGTGTGAAACCAGTCAGACCGGTTTTGAAACCGGTCAGACTGGTTTCGAAACAGGTCAGCCCGGTTTGGGGTCTACAGGGGGGCAAGTTTGGTTTTGTGCTCGTGAGGAGTCTCGGTTTGTCTCAAGTGGTCGTGGTTCTGGTGGTTGGTTTGGAGAGTCTGCAGGTGGTCAGTCTGCTAGGCGTTCTCGCTCTCTTGCTCAATACGGAGATGGGAGGAGTCGTAGCTTTGAGATGGAGAGGAGGGACGATCCACGGTTCTCCTTTCGTGTTTTTGGTCCTCCTCCAGGCAGAGAGAGTTGGTTTCCTCGGAGTGGTTACCGTGGTGGTGTTCGTGGGGGCACCTTTGATAGGAGAGATGTTTTGGATCGTGCTAACCCCACTTTTGAGCAAATGGCTCGGCACTGGTTTTACTCTTTTGGTACTAACCCCAGTGCTGAGTCATTTGTTCGCTCACATGCTCGTTTTTGAATTTCAGGTGGGAGACTTGAAGAACATTTGGTTGATTGACTCCGGTTGCTCGAGCCATATGACCAGAGACAAAGGATGGTTCTCAAGTCTCGTCCCGGTGGTGACAAAGAGGTACATCACCTTTGGGGACAATAGGTGTGGGCATGTGCTTTCAGAAGGTGAGATTAAGGTGAGTGACAAGATCACTCTCAGGTGTGTTGCTCTTGTTCAATCGCTTGGGTACAATTTTCTTTTTGTGTCCCAGCTATTAGATGAGGGTTTTGATATGTTGTTTCGGCCTGGTGGTTCTCGGATTTTGGACTCTCGAGGGGACTTTGTCTATATGGTCATTCCTGAGGGTCAGGTGTTTCGAGGTGATTTTTCTCAGTCTTCTGGTGTTGAGCGTTGTTTCTTGGCCGGTTCTTCGAGTGAGTTGTGGAAGTGGCATAGGAAGTTGGGTCACTTGAGCTTTGACTTTTTGTCTCGCTTGAGTAAACTCAATTTGGTCCGAGGATTGCCACGGTTGAGGCTTGAGAAAGAGTTGGTTTGTGTGCTGTGTAGGCATGCCAAGATGGTAGCCTCTTCTCACCCCGCCTCTCACCAATGTGATGACTAAGCGTCCATGCGAGCTGCTCCATATGGACCTTGTTGGCCCAGCTCATGTGCGATCTGCGGGTGGGAAGTGGTACGTCCTTGTTGTGGTGGACGACTACTCTCGGTATGCGTGGATGTTCTTTCTCAAGGATAAGGGGGAGACGTTTGGTTTTGTTCGAGATCTTGTCTTGAGGTTCAGGAATGAGAGGCACGAAGATGCCATACGAGCGATCCGTAGTGACAATGGCTCAGAATTCAGAAACTCTCATTTTGAAACCTTTTGCCATGACTTGGGTCTTGAACACTAGTTTTCGAGTCTGTATACGCCTCCCCAGAATGGTGTTGTGGAAAGGAAAAACAGGACCTTGTGTGAGATGGCTCAGACGATGCTTGATGAGCATAGGACTCCGAGAAGGTTCTGGGCTGAGGCGGTGAACACCGCGTGTTATGTGTCAAACAGGATCTACCTTAGAGTGCATAAGAAGAAAACCTGCTACGAGTTGATGCACGATCGCACACCCAAGGTGAGTCACTCCCATGTCTTTGGTTGCAAGTGCTTTATTCTGAAGAAAGGGAAGAAGTTGGATAAGTTTGAGGCTAGGTCGGTCGATGGTATTTTCTTTGGTTATGCATCTCACTCTAGAGCATATCGTGTGCTCAATCATGAAACTAACCAAATCGTGGAGACTTGAGAGGTAACCTTCGACGAGACACAGCCACGTTATCATCTTGTCTTTGAGTGTGCAGGTGATGATGAACTTGGCGAGGAGATCTTTCAGGAGGAGGAGCATGAACATGGAGACGATGAAGATGGCGGTGTGGTGCCCCCAGCTGAACATGTACCTACTACTTCGACTACGGTGGTGGACGGACCCTCTCCCACACCTACGACGACAAACCAGGATCAAGGAGAAGCTGTTGTTGAGGGGGAGGTAGCATCAAGTCGAGAATCTCCCCAGCGAGTACAAGTGGATCACCCAGCTTCGAGGATCATCGGCAACTTGAACGAACGCACTACAGGGTCGAGGGTTTGAAATAATTCTCATTTCGCTCATGTTGCATTTGTTGCCACCTTTGAGCCCAAAGACATTAGACATGCACTATCTGATCATAATTGGGTTAATTTGATGCATGAGGAGTTGGAGAACTTTGAGAGGAATCAAGTTTGGGATTTGGTTGACCCTCCCCTAGGGTGTAAGCCAATTGGGACAAAGTGGGTGTGGAAGAACAAAGAGGGAGAGAAAGGTGAAGTGGTGAGAAACAAGTCTAGGCTTGTTGCACAAGGGTTCAGTCAGAAGGAGGGGATTGACTACGAGGAGACTTTTGCTCCCGTAGCCCGTTTGGAGGCGATTAGGATCCTTCTAGCCTTTTCTGTGGCTAAAGGGTTCAAGTTGCACCAAATGGATGTGAAGAGTGCCTTCTTGAATGGTGTGTTGGAGGAAGAAGTGTATGTGAGGCAACCACTGGGGTTTGAGAGTGAGAAGTACCCCCACCGGGTGTACAAGTTGAGGAAGGCGCTTTATGGGTTGAAGCAGGCGCCTAGAGCTTGGTGTGGTAGGTTGAGGGGGTTCTTGTTTGAGAGAGGTTTTGAGATGGGAAATGTTCATCAGACCTTGTTTCTACTAAGGCAGGGCAGAGATATCCTGATTGTGCAGGTGTACGTGGATGATATTGTCTTTGGTGGCTCGTCTAACTCTCTTGTTGCAAGGTTTGCAGAGGATATGAGCAGGGAATTTGAGACGAGCATGATGGGCGAGTTGTAGTTCTTCCTTAGGCTACAAATCCAGCAATCAAAGGAAGGAACATTTGTGCACCAAGCTAAGTACACCAAGGACATTGTGCGGAAGTTCAAGATGGAGGATTTCAAGGCTATGACGATGCCGATGAGTACAACTACAGCTCTTGATGTGGACGAAGAAGGTGAACACGTGGACCAGAAGGAGTACCGGAGCATGATCGGGTCACTCCTCTACTTGACGATGACGAGGCCCGACATCCAGTTCTCGGTATGTCTGTGCGCTCGTTTTCAAGCTTGTCCGAGGACTTCGCATCGGCAAGCGGTGAAGCGAATTTTCAGGTACTTGCGTCACACTGCCGACTTCGGCCTTTGGTACTCCGCGTCCTCCTCTTTGGCTCTTCATGGTTTTTCGGATGCGGATTTCGCCGGGTGTCGGTTGGATAGGAAGTCCACTTCTGGGACTTGCCAGTTTTTGGGATCTTCTTTGGTGTCTTGGTCTAGTGTTGTTCAATCCACTACCGAGGCAGAGTACGTTGCCGCTGCTAGTTGTTGCTCTCAGCTCCTTTGGATCACATACACCATGAGTGACTTTGGTGAGGAGTATACCCATGTCCCACTTCAATGTGACAGCACCAGTGCCACAAGCGTTGCAAAGAACCCAGTGCTCCATTCCAAAACCAAGCACATAGAAGTGAGGTATCATTTTCTGAGAGACAACGTAGAGAAAGGAAAGATAGCTTTGATCCATGTACCCACACATGACCAACTAGCCGGTATTTTCACCAAACCCCTAGTTCAAACAACTTTCACTCGTTTGCGGGGGGAGCTTGGTGTGTGTTTGATTTCTTGAGTTGGTTGTGTGGGAGCTTCCTTGTAGCATATGTATAGTTTCCTTTGAGAATTTCTTGCATTTGGCATGGCATATGTAACATGATGTATAGGCATCCTTGTATCTTAGATTGCATGCATTTTGTATCATATGCATTTTGTGGGAAAAGCTTCTCTCATATACATTGTTCACCATGATGTGTTATATATGATCTTGTGACCTAGTTTCGTATGCTATGGTTAGTTTGGCTTAGCTCTTGATGATCTTCATTTATATCCATGGTTGATGTCTATGCTTTTGAAAAATGTCACATATATGCTCTCTCATGTGTAAATGCCTTCATATGATCTTGACATGTCTTAGTGGTTTGGTTATGCTTAATTTATGGTTGGATAGCTAGTTTATTGATCATATGGGGCCAAAGGCTCATTTGCCATCATGAATGTTTAGCCCTCTTGTTTTATCTTTTGGAGGGGCATAAGTTCCTTTTTGTCGCAAAGACATTTCATGTACCAAGTATGAATCTGAAATTGAAATGTAAAATGCTTGAAAAATGTGCTCCTATGTCCTATGTGCTGAATTTAATATGCTTTGGGTGCTAAACCGTTGCATGATGCCTACCAATGAGAAGTCCCATACATAGAAGTAGGCACATGGCTCGGTGGCTTTGACATGACATGAGGTGCTTGTGGGTGTTTGTGATGGTCTTATGATTAGAATGGTTGTCCTAGCATGAAGTTTGTGTGGCTTTGCCATTTTGACATGTTTTGCTCATGTTTAGGACTTTGCTCATGAGAGGGTACATTTTCGCAAAATTACTGAATTCTATCTTAGCTTCGTCCATTGGTTGTGAAACTTGGTAATCATGAACTTGATGTCATTACGAAGATGTAGAGTATCTAACTTTCTCATTTGGACATGTGTAGCATCTTGTGATGAATTTTGTATACTTGAGAAGCTCTAGGTTGCATATTTTCAAATTTGAGCCCTGATTCATGCATTGGCAACAAGGGGGAGAAAGAAAGGTGGAGAAAAGTTGCATTGCATCCCTGGAACCTATCCCAAGAGTCAAGGGGGAGCTTGTGCATTTCTTTTGCATTTTTGGCTTTTGGGGGGTGTGGTCTGCAGTATGAAATCGGCTGACCGGTTTGGGAGTCGGTCTAACCGGTTTTGGTGGAACCAATTTGACCGGTTTTGGGGACCGGCCTAACCGGTTTGTGCCCAGGTTTGGCACTTGTTCAGGGGGAGCATGCATATGTGCAGGGGGGCTCTTGTATGCTTTGGTGGTTTGTGCTCTTTTCTTAAGCATGGTTTTGTCTAGGATGTGTCGAGCCGTTGCCCTTTCCTAAGGGGTCCGAGACTTGTCTTCTTCAAGTGATCTTGATCTTTGCTTTTCTCGGCCTTCGATCGCTTGTTGGAGTTTCTTTTTATTCGTTTCTTTTCTTTTTCCTTTTCTCTGATTACCAAATGTGTGTGTTGTCAATGCACTCATCAAGGGGGAGATTGAGGACCATGTGTGGTTCGAGGACCGGTGGATGGTCACTTCCTAGTGTGATGAGTGATTGACAATGTTGTGTCGACTGATTCTTGGCTATGTATTGCAGGTGCAGGTTGCGACTTGACTTGTGTTGGTGCAGGTGAAGAACAAGCGCGAAAGGTCATTGCCGATGAGGCCTCCAGGTGTGGAGAAGACAAGTAGGCTTCGTTCGAGGGACCCGGTGGCCAGTGGGGTCAAGTGCGGGCTGCATGGTGGCAAGAACGGCAAGATGAAGTTGAGGACGGTTTCTTGGTTGAGCCACAAAACCAAGGTCGAGCTAGAACTTCGTGGGAGTCAAATCATGAGTGGTGATTGGCGGAGGCTACATCAAGTTCGCGGGGTTTGCGGCGGTTCACCAGAAAATCACCGGGTTACTCGGTTGAGCCACAAAGCTGAGGTCGAAGACTGGGCGTGGCTGTCAGGACAAAACCGGCCTGACCGGTTTGGAGAACTGGTCTGACCGGTTTGGGGTCGAAGGGCGCCGGAAGCTTCAAGGCGGAGGACACGCGTCGGGATCGCAAGGCTTGCGTCGAGGCTACACGAAGTGTGGTCACCGGGCATCCGTCCGATGGTGTTATGAAGACAAATTCCCAAAGTGCCCTTGGTGGGCGTGTATCTTAGTTTAGGCCTTAGGGGCACTTTAGACTTTAGGCTTGCCTCCAAATAACCCAAGAGGTGAGAGGATGGCAGCCAACTCTTGGAACTCTAGCTCATTTTTTTCCTATTTTCCCTTCCTATTTTCTTAGGATTAGCTTGAGAGCTTCACGGAGAGATCTTGTGAGAGGGTTGGATGATCGGGTGGCAAGCTAGACCTTGTATGAACTTCCTTGGTATGTATAGATGATTCAGCGTGGTTCCTCAAGGCTTTGTTGTGTTGTTCCAGGTTGTTCTTGGTGGTGATTTTTGGAGCCCTCTCTTGGTGGTTTTCTTGGTATGTTTTCGGGACCTTGCTCTTGGTGATTTGATGGGGGAAATTTGTGTGAACTCTTTGTGATTCTTTTGCCATTGATTCCTCTCCCAAATCCGTGAGTTAAGGGGCTCGATTTTGGAGTTTTCGGAGTTCTAGGGTTAGAGGTGTTATTGAGGTTTGACTTTTGATTCCTCTTGATTGAATGTGTTTTGGGGAACGAGCTTGTTGCCAAGGGTAGCCCACGAGGTACCCCATCTATTCCCAAAGTCTCACTTTGATCCGTGGAACAAATCGGGAGATTGATTGGTGGAAGGTTTGAGTTTTTCCCGCGGGTTGAGTTCTTCCCAACTGTCCAGACCGAAACCGGTCTGACCGGTTTAGTATTGCGGGCTGTCGTGAAGAGTTTTTGAGCAAGGGAGTCCCTGTTGTGTAATGGCTATTCTTGTTCAAAGGAGGAGAGGTTCTTGAGGCAGAAAGGGTTTTGGGGGAGTTTCTGGACAGAACCGGCCTGACCGGTTTGCTAAACCGGTCTGACCGGTTTCCCCTGCCTGTGTGAGGCTAAGTCCAACAGAAGCGGTTTGACCGGTTTCAGAAACCGGCCTGACCGGTTTGGGCTGCCAGCAGCAGTGTGGTGTGTGTTTCTGCCGCGTGTGTGCTGTGGCTGTTTGTTGGGTCTTGCTCCTAGGTTCAGTAGCCCTTCAGTGCCTACGTGGACTTGGCAAGAGAAGCTTGCGGAGGTGCACGAGTGAAATCGGGTTCATAGGTCGAATTCTTGAATAGAATTATTATCGGCTCCCATTCCCCCCTCTCTGGTTCGTCGTTTCGATCCTACATACTCCAAGGGCACGCTTTTGCTGCTCACACTCCCTCATGGTGTGCTTAGCGTCACGGTGGAACTGGCACTAGTCGTCCATGACCATATTGAAGTCACCTTTGAGGAAGGTGGAGGGTCTTGGTGGATCTGCTACATAGGCTTCACCGGATCGCTTGCGTGACCTAGTGCCTCTATCATCGTGGTCTTCTCCATTGAAGTCATGCATTACCGCATTTTGAGTGTCGACCGGTTTGTCGACATAGGCCATGAGGTCGCCAATGGTTTTTGCATCGGCTTTGAGGATCTTCTCAAATAGCTTGATGTTGGTGATTCCTTATTTTGTAATAGGCAATGACGTCATTGTCTTTGACACCTGCAAGTGTGTTGCGGTTCTCGAAGTAGCGGTTAGTGTACTCACGGAGAGTTTCATCACTTCTCATTCGTACTCTGGCGAGGTGGTAAGTATTGCCAGGACGATTGTAGGTCGCCTGATAGTTGGTCGTGATGAGGCGAGATAGAGTCGCCCAGGAGGTGATGCACTCTGCTGGGAGGTTGTCGAGCCACAGGAGTGGTGCCTTGCCCATCACGAGGGGCAAGTATCTCGCCATGTGGTCTTCATTGCCTCCAGAGGCACGCGCCGCTATGCTGTACATCTTAAGCCATATACTCAGGTCGGAGCGACTGTCGTACTTCTCAATGGCTGGCTTGAAGTCTTTTTTGGGTATCTGATCGTCCGGAGACGTCATGAGAAAGCTGGGAAATTATTGACCGCTCCCGGGCTTGCAGATGGGGCGTGAGCCATGGGGATGACGTAGAGGTCGTCGGCAGGGCCGTTGTCTTTGTCGTACTGAGCACTTCGCAGGAGTTCTTGGTCATGCATGATCCGGAGATCTGTATCTTGGATGGGGTTGGGGTTGTTGGCGTCAAGGGTGTTAGGGACCCCGTGCTCGCGGTCGTAGTTAGCACGTCGTGCTATCTCGACTTCATCTCTTATGCGGTGAAGCTGGCTTCCTTCTGTACGATTGTCTTGGACCAGAGGAGGCTAAGCTCCTGCTCTGTGTCTTGGGTTCGGAGCAACGTTTGCCTGACCATTGGCAGCATTGGCTGCGTTGTTGACGACGTTACGAGCGACATTTGCCGGGTCGTTTGTTGGGGCATTAGCCGCAGAGTTGGCTGGAGCGCTGGCTGCAGCATTGGCAGCGGGATTGGCTGGCTGCGCTACTTCGTTTTCGCCTTGTCCTTCTTCAACCACCGGGTCGAGGGGACCCTGGCTACGACGTCGCTGGTGCGGGCGCTCCGATCTGCTTCTGGAGTAGGAACTTGCTGCGGATCTGCTATATCCAGGACCTCTTTCTTCGATCTGAGCAGCTGCGACTGTTGACGCAAAATCGGCACCTCACGCCAAGCACACAGCAAGCCGAAAGGAGCTGGCTTAACACACGTGATGAATCCTGAAAGCGTGCCAGTCAATTTTCCTTAAACTGACAAAGGAAATAAAATTGTTAGATAAAAACTTGGAAATTGCCTGGTGGTACCAGACAGTTCCATATTTACGGCTAGAAAGCCAATTAAGGTGATATATAGCTACAACAAGCTATCTATCAGCAGTTCAAATATTATTCGGGAGCTGTTAAACATGAAAATATGATATAGCCGAATAGATGACGTAAGCATGACGAAGGATCGGTCTTTATCTAAATGGCGTTGCTCGTACATGATCATGACCGATTTTCGAGGATAATTAACAAATAAAATAAATAAAGCAAAAGCATGATTATAAATATGAGATAAACAAACGTGCATAGGCCAAAAGCACTAGTCTACCGCATGTCTAGGTACTTTCAAACCCGTCAAGCATGAAACCAAACAAGTTAATCCACCACATGATACAACTTGTTTGAAATCACACCACCAACCATGAAGAGATTAATCCACCGCATGATACAATCTAAATATGGAAGGCTAAAAGCACACATTATTTAAAACAAAATTATAAGCACGTTTTACTCATGGAAGCATAACCGAATACAGTTGTACAGCCGAATCGGGTTCCGTGGAGAAGGAACAAACATTGCCAAAGATGATAAACCTATCAGATTGAATCGAAATCTAATCCGCCGGATGATTAGCTCTAAAACAACCCAAAAACCTGCATCTACCGCATGATACCCGGTTCTTTCAAGATTCACACAAGATTAGCAAGCTTGAACCTGCAACACGTGACAACTTAGATTGATTCGGGTTCGGCTATTAAAGAACACGTGATCCACGTGCCGTATTAAGCCAAAGATATGAGCGTGTAACATAAAGATCACCGAACAGGATAAAGCCGATTCAAACCAATCTAAATTTGGCAAAAGAGTGTCACATGAATTTAAACATAAACTAAAAACTCAAAGCAACACGAGGTAACTTAATGAATCTATTAGATCTTGCCAAATCTAATAGTGCCGATAACTAGCTCCAAGCTAGATCCTAGCCTACCGCATGGCTTATGATCTAACAAGAAACCCTCTTGAACCAAGCTTAAATCCACCGCATGATACTAAGCAAGGTAACAAGACTTCTTGCATCACGGTCTAAATCCACCGCATGATACTAGACATGATACAAGGTTGTCTGTACTTACGGAGGTCGACGGATGGATGATTTCCCTCGAAGAACTCGACGACACGACTAAAGGACTCGAGAATTTGGCGTAAAGCCGGTTTGTTGTGAAATTGTTCGATCCCTATTACATACATCAAGGGCTTATATTTATACCCTTGTCCTAACATGACTCCTGGTCGAATACGAGGACAACATTAAATGTCTAAATTAATACTCCGACGCCAATGTCTGTCTCGTATACGCCATCAACTCGTTCTTTCCCTGCATCGGGCCACGTCACCATGCATTCCCGAAAACTTCCCTTTTAAAAGAGCAAACAGTCCCTTTGCCGAACGATGGCGCACTGCCGACCGCAAGCGTCCTTTACCGATTCCTTTGAGGAGATTTTTTCCTAGCCAAATGGTATTCATCACCAAGCTTGGCCCACAAGTCAGCCTTTCTCCTGTACCATTTTTTGGTGTTAACAGCGACGCGGACATTGGCTTGGAGGCGTCGGACCATTGGGAAATCTTCGAGGTGATTCAGAGAAGCAAGAGCAGCTCCCAAGTTCGTTTGTGGTGAATTGTAAACTTTGAGTCCATCACACTCGAAGTCCCTGAGGAGGTCTCGCGCACGCAGTCTGTTGGCGCGAGGTGGATCATCTTGGCGTCGCTGCCGTGGGTCAGCTGGTGCTGCAGGTGCTTGTTGCCCGACATTGGCGTTGACTTGTCCGACATTAGCTGGTTGTTGGACTACACCTGGGGCAGCAGCAGCGAGCTCTTGTTGTCGTCGGACGGCTCTGGCAGCATTAGCGTTCTCACGTTCTTAGCATTGCTCGTCTGTTTCTTAATCTTGTGGTAGAACATCCGCAGAGATGGCCAAGATCTGGCGATCTAGGGTTTCAAAATCTTCTCCCGGATAATTCGGGGAGATCGTTGTGTGGGCGACCTGGAACGCAAGGCGGTCCGGAGACAACTCTTGATTGAACCGGCGGCGGTGGGCCGCAGTAAGAGGTCGGCGAAACTTCTTGAGGACACGACACTGGCGTGCGGTGTGTTTGGACTTCTCGTGGATAGGGCAGGGTTCATCGAGGTGATTCCCGCGGTTTCCACGATCTTGAGAGTTGGGTCCATATTCGATCTGGATCTTGCGTTTCATGTAGCGTGATGCTACGTGAGCAGCGTTGCACAAGCCAAGAGGCATGCTAGAGGTCGTAGGAGTCGTGCGAGGGCGTTTGACGCGCTCACAGACTTTGATTGTGTCAGAGAGCATGCCCTCGACACGTTCTATCCCGGCGATCAGGTCGCTAGGAGTGGGTGGGTGGGTCTTCTTCGACAGATCTGTTTCGATTTGCTAGCTGGTGGTGACCACGTTGCCCTCTATCGGTGTTTTAGACCGGCAACCTACCAAGGGGAGTACCCGAGGTAGATAAATGTGGCCTCGCCGAGATCGGTAACTCGAAGGAAGAGACACGTGACACATAATTTAGACAGGTTCGGGCCGCGAGGTGCGTAATACCATACGTCCTGTTTGCTACGTAGCTCTGGATTGATTGGATGTGTTTACAAGATGATGCGTATGAGAGAGATAGGGGTCCCTGCCACGCCTTATATAGCTCGGGAGGCAGGGTTACAAGTCGGTTTGAGGAGAGAGTATTAGTCGGGTACGGCTAGGAGTTCTCTACATAGTACAGGACATGTATAGCTTCCTATCCGAGTACTTCTCCACCGTAGTCCTTGCGCCCCACGCCATCAGGTGCCATGTGGCATAAGCCAAGTAGTCCCAGGGGCCCACCGAGTAGTCGGTCCTGGTACCAACCAAGGTAGTGGACCCAGGGAGGTCCATACGACAAGCCCCGGAGTACTTTGTAGTCGAGTAGGATAGTTTCGAGTAGTGTCGACGGCCTTGACGAGTAGTCCTCAAGCGTCCCTGAGTACTACAAGACAAAAGACCTCAAGAGTACTTGAAGCATCCTGAGGCTGGAAGGTACTCCAGCTGATCTCCGAGTAGTCTTGAAGTCTTCTTGAGTAGTTCCCAAGAGTCCTCGAGTTCTTCTCTTGAAGGTCTTCAATAATACTCGCTTTGTATTGAAGAAGAAACCATATGGAAAATGCGATTCGAATAATCGCATTCCATATGGAATGTAGCTCCCGAGCCTTAGGTCGAATCGTAGATTCAAGCTGAAGGTCAATCTGAAACTCTGCCAAGATTATCCCGCAAATTCCGCAGAAAAAACCGAAGGACACGTGGCACGGAGCCCCCGAGCCTTGAGACGAGTACTTCCTCTTGAATTGAAGGGTCATCTTGATTGTAGAATATGTCCCGAGTTGCTCTGGAGTCTTATCATCACCCTAGGAATTAAATAGTCGTAGTCGAGCCCCCGAGATGAAGCGCGTCGACTACTGCAAGTTGAAGAGTCAGGCAGCTGCCGCTGAGTCCGCTGCCGATACTTATCCATCTGGCCGTTACAGTGCCGCCGGTTGGCTTATAAATAAAAGCCGAAACCCTTAGGGTTTTCCATCTTCCACCCTCACAGCTTTTTGAAATAGATCTAGCCCAGAGTCAACCACCCGAGCACACTGCCACCGCGCCTTAGGCTATAGATCCACGCGCGCCGCCACTGCTTGCCTCTAGAGAAGCCCCCGAGCGAATGCGAGTGAAAACCCAGTGCACTTGGAGGATGAAGTCTTCTCCATCGAAGAGCATGAAGACCGGCGCCGGGAAGAAGAGATATCGTGACGAGGCGGCTGGATCCACCTAGGGTTCAACACCGCCGACCTCTCCCCCTCGCCCGAATCCGAACAAGGAGTGGAAGAAATCCAAGGCGAAGACCGAAGACCTGCTGGCGCTGGTGAACAACGGTTTCCTCCGGGAGAAGGAGATGGACATGTGGTGCGCCGCCACGGGAGATCCATACCCAATGGAGAAGAACCCCGACGAGATCCCAATGTTCACGCGGTTCGTGGAGCGCGGGCTGGCTCTCCCGGCGAGCGACTTCTTCAATGGTCTCCTCAAGTACTACGATATCAAGTACTTGAACCTGAACCCCAACGGAATCTTTCACGTCTCCGTCTTCGTCCACTTCTGCGAGGCCTTCGTGGGAATCAAGCCCCACTGGGTGCTGTTTCGAAAATTCTTCCGCTTGAAGCCACAGTCGAGCGCCAACGACCCACGAGTAGTCGGTGGAGCCGGCATCCAGATGCGCGAAGATGCCGCTGAGCAGTACCTGTCGTACAAGCTCATCGACTCCGACCAGGATTGGAAGTCAAAATGGTTCTACATCACCAACCACCACCCGGAGCTGCCGAAGCCGAGCAGGAAGTAGCCACAGCATCAGCCCTCGTGGAACACGGAGCCGACCATGTAGGAGGGTATTCAACTACCCGAGCTGCTGCAGAAGGTCAAGGCTTTGAGAGAAGCCGGGCTGAGGGCCGAACACGTGGCCTTCAGCTTCATGGAGAGGAGGGTACAGCCGTTGATGGCGCGTGACACCCTCTGGTACCAGTATACGGGCGACGACGACACATCGAGGGTGCGCAGTACTGAAGTTGATGATGACGACATCGTCAAGAGACTAGGGAGGATCTTCAAAGATATGCCACCATACACACCCTACCCAGTCCCTAAGTACTCCGCGGCTCGTCGGCCAAACAAGGTTGGTAGCCGAACTTATGTCTTTGAGTACTCATTGCATTGTAGAAGTCGAGCTCACCCAAACTGTTTGATGCAGGATGATCTGACAAAGTTTGTCTCCGACCCAGCTTCCCTTCCTCGACTTGTGGATGTTCCCGAGGAGGGCAAGGGCAAGGGCAAGGAGCGCCATGAAGTCGGCGAGGGTGACGACACCGTCACCATAGAAGACACGTCCGATGAGGAGGACAGGGAGACACTTCAGGAGCGGTTCTAGCTACGGTCCTGGTTCAGCCGACCTGGGTTGTCCCACATCCCCTTTGTCGAAGATCCACCGACTAGCCTGGAGGCTAGTCTCCCTGCGCCGCCACAGAGGCCGCGCAATGTGGCACGCAAACGAGTCGCCAAAAAATTGAAGGTGACCGAGAATACGTCTCATGAGGTAAGCTCCTCGAGTAGAGTAGTCGAGTACTTGTCTTAAAGTATTCTGTATGCTGACAATTGACTTCTGAGTTGTCGCAGGAGATTCCCTCATCCGACCCTGTTGATCAAGGGGAAGGAGAAGACTGGGATACGGTGGGCGGGCCGGCTGAAAGAAGCCGCAGTCCAACCCCCACCGTCGAAGAACTTGTGTCGCGGATGACACAGTGGTCGACTAGTGTTGTCGAGCCGTAGGCGCCGGGCGTGGAGAGCAGGCCGGAGCCGAGCGCGGCTTCTAGTGCTGAAGAACCGGCAGCAGCTCAAGCTGAAGAGGAGGCGCCCGCCGAAGCCGGGCTTGTAGATATCGCCAGCATACTTGGCACTCCAACCGTGACTGTCGTCCTGTCTAGCTTGTAAGTGAAGACCTTTCCCGAGTAGTACTCGTAGCTTGGTAATCTTACTTGGTTGACCACCAATCTTGTACCATGTAGGAAATCAACTGACTTGTCATGGGATAGAGATGAACCTAGCACGGCGGAGGTTGAAGAAGTTGCCGCGCCTGCCGCTGAGGAGTCCGCTCCCCTCCCTCAGGCTGAGACCGTGACGCCGGTCGCGGAGGCTACGCTGCCAGAAGCCAGTGTAGTAGAAGGTGTGTACGCTGCAGTAATGCGGCCTTCCTCGAGTAGTAGTCAAAGCCCCCAGGGAACTAATCTCGTATGTCTTGTGTTGACAGGGGCAGAAGTCGAGGGTAGCGCCATCCCTGAAACTGTGCCGATTGAAAGTGTTGTGCCGGAAACCGGGGTGGCCACCAAAGCCGCAACTGGGCCGGCGAAGATAACAGCCCCCGGGGTGGCCGAAGAAGTGCGTGGCGATGCCCTGCTGGAGGTTAGCTTGGAGGTTGTCGTCCGTTCGCCAGAAATCCAAGACGCGGAGCCGATTCGTTCGGCGCCGATGTCCGAGGCCACCATAACTCATCGGGATGGACTTGAGCTTCTGGCGGATGATCTTATCAGCCCGGCAGCGGTAGCTCGCAACTTGGAATCGATGCAGCGTGCCGAGCAATGGATGAAGGTACGTGACTGTACCCTCAAGTAATCGAGTTCCAGCAGAATGAGTACCCAAGTAAGAGTTGTTGCCTTGTGCAGGATGTCGTGGAGAGATCCCGACAAAAGTCTGACATGCTCTAGGGGTATGGCGATACGGTGCTTCGGGCGGAAACTTTGGAGAAAGAACTCGCTAGAGCCAGGAAGCACTCCGCCATGCTCCAGTCCAAGCTCGATGGCGCCTTCGCCCAGTACCACAATGAAGTGCAAGATATGCAGGCGAAGAACGATGAGTTGATCCGAAAGAACAAGTCACTGCGCCTAAAGAACAAAGGTATGTCGATGCCATCTTGTCGAGTACTTGTTGTGGGTACCCTGTAGTAGTCTGACATCTCCCTTTGAGTTGTTTGCAGATCTTGAGGCTTGGGTGGAACAGCTGAAAGCATCAGAAGTCGACATGAAGAATCTCTTCTACCGAGAGAAGGATGCCTACGAGGTACTTGAGTACGATTATAAGCAGCTGGCCCATGAGTGTAATATGCACATGGAGCTTCGGATCGCCTCGGATCCTGACCTTGTCAACTGCTATCAATCTCTGCAGAAGCTTGGTGAAGATTGCGAGAAGCTGCAGGGTCAACTCAAGGAGCTTGAAGAAGCCGCGCTGCCCATTGCTAGACTGCTGGTACCTCACCGGGCGGACCAAAGATTGCTCCATTGGTCGACCGGCTGAAAGAAGCCCCCGGACATCTGGCGACGTATGTCAAGCATCTAGTGAAGTCCATCCCCAACCAGGTCTTAGCGTTCATGAAGTCGTACTTCCCCAAGGCCCCGGTTGATTTAGTCGCGGGTGGACTAGCCACCAACTGCACGGATGAGAAGTACGCAGAGCTTCTAGAGCAGATGGCACCAATCGTCGAGCAAGTCGCGGAGAAGCTGAACCTCCAGTAGTTAGCCTGTAGGATTAGCTTGTAGTAGTAGTTGTATATAAACAAAGCTGTAATGAACTTATTTAAATGTGTAATGAAAAAACTTCCATGAAATGAGTACTCGTTGTCGCGATGTATGTATGCGGAGTGCCCATATTGTGGAGTTGTGTGCGAGTAGTAGTACTCGGCAGTCGACCCGTTGAGGAAGACACAGTAAATGAGTTTATTTATAATCAAACTTTATTACTGAAAAGATACACCTGGATGGCCAGGGCCGTTTACAAGTGAAGTCGCCAGGACCCGGAGGCCGCCTACGGCTATAGTAGTGCTAGGGCGTGTAGCCGCTTACAGCAGTAGATCTGTTAATAGCCGTATAGGCTGGATCTAGAAGTACGTGGTCTCTTGATAGACCGCTGCTAGAGTCCTTGACGCTCTAAGCATCTCGAGTTCCGTTAGTAGCCGTTAACACTGGATCTCGGAGTAGAGCAGTTCGAAGACTAGTGCTTGGACCCGAAGGCCGCTTACAGCGAAGGGGTCGGGAGTAGTCATGTAAACTTGAGCCCCAGAGTAGTCGAGAGACTACGCGTAGAACCGACAGAGCTGGTCGACGTTCCACGAGTTGCTGATGTCTTCACCTTCAAGTGTCTGGAGGCGGTACGAGCCTAGTCCAGTCACCTTTGCAACTGTAAAGTGACCTTCCCATAGCGAGCTGAGCTTGTGCAGTCCTTTCGTGTTCTGGATGCTGTGGAGGACAAGATCGCCAACGTTGAAGGAGCGTTCCTTGACGTTGCGATCGTGGTAGCGTCGGATACCTTCTAGGTACCTTGCTGACTGGATGAGGGCAGCACAACGTGCTTCTTCAAGTCCGTCGATGTCAACTTGCCTGCTATCTTCAGATATGCCTTCATCGTACTGCTCTACTGTCGGCAATTACCACATGACGTCGGTAGGTAGAATAGCTTTAGAGTCGTAGACCAGGAAATAGGGTGACTGTCCTGTCGGCTTGGTGGGTTGGGTACGCAGCCCCCAGAGAGCGTTGGGCAGTTCCTTGATCCACTTTCCTTCTTTTGTGTTAGCAGCATCGTGCAGTCGCTTCTTGAGAGCGTCGAGTACCATTCCGTTGGCACGCTCGACTTGTCCATTGGCCCGTGGATGGGCGACTGAGACATACCGGACGTCGATCCAGCTGTTCTCGCAGTACTCCCAGAACTGGTGATTGTTGAAGTTGGAGCCCAGGTCTGTGATGATGCGATGGGCATAGTCTATAGCGATGCACGAGTTCATCCAAGAAGTCGAGTACCCTGTCGGCATTGGGAAAGGTGACCGGTTTGACTTCGATCCACTTGGTGAACTTGTCGATGGCCACCAGAACTCTGTTGAATCCTCCTGGCGCAGTTGGAAGAGGCCCAATCATGTCGAGCCCCCAGCAAGCAAAAGGCCAGGTTGGTGGTATAGTGACTAGCTTGTAGGCCGGGACGTGTTGTTGCTTGGCAAAGTACTGGCACCCTTGGCATCTTCTGACGAGTTCCTCGGCATCGCCCAGAGCTGTGGGCCAGTAGAAAGCTCGTCGGAAGGCCTTGCTGACCAGCGTGCGTGAGGATGCGTGATTGCCGCAGACGCCTTTGTGTATCTCCTCCAAGATGTCCTTGCCTTCTTCTCGGGGAACGCACTTCATGAGTACTCTAGAAGTGGCGCCCCGCCTGTATAGCTTGTCCCCGACTAGGATGTAGGACTTGGCCCGGCGGATGAGTTGCTCGTCCGAGCTTTTGTCCGATGGAACCTTCTACTCGCGGATGTAGTTGATGAAGGGTTGTCGCCAGTCCACGTCGATCATCATGACCTCTTGGCCATCTGGCGGATGCGCTGGATCAGTGGTCATAGGTGCCGGCTCCGGGATGGATGGCGCATGAAGCTCGTGGATGAAGACACCTGCTGGTACTTGAGCGCGAGTAAAACCAAGCTTCGATAGGACGTCCGCTGCAACGTTGTTGTCACGGACGACATGATGGAACTCGAAACCATAGAACTTGTTCTCGAGCTTGCGGACTTCGAGGCAGTAGGTGTCCATGTTCTCCTTGTTGCGGTCCCAAGACTTGTTGACTTGGTTGATGACCACTGCAGAGTCGCTGTAGACTAGTAGTGGCTTGATGCCCAGGGAAGCTGTGAGGCGGAGCCTGTGTAGTAGAGTTTCTTACTTGGCTTCATTGTTTGAGACCTTCCAAAAGATCTGCAAGACGTACTTGAGTTGTTCGCCCATTGGAGAGATCAGGAGCACCCCTGCACCGGCGCCTTCAAGCTTGAGCAAGCCGTCGAAGTACATCACCCAATGCTCTGGTCGCTCGGTTGGAGTTGGCAGTTGATTCTCCCGCCACTCTGCCATGAAGTCGACTAGTGCTTGCGACTTGATGGTTGTACGTGGCTTGAAGTCGATGTTGAGGGCGCTGAGTTCGACTTCCCACTTGGAGATTCTTCCAGTAGCATTTTGGTTCTGCAGGATGTCGCCGAGCGGGTAGTCGGTGATGACGGAGACCGAGTACTCCTGGAAGTAACGTCGTAGCTTCCGCGAGGTAATGAGCACTGCATACAGTAGCTTATGTACTGGTCGATAGCGTGCTTTAGATTCTGACAGGACCTCGCTGACGAAGTAGACTGGTCGCTGGACTGGGTAGGCGTAGCCGTCTTCCTGCCGCTCGACAACGATGGCAGAGCTGACAACGTGAGTAGTCGCAACGAGGTAGAGCAGTAGCTGCTCTTTTTTGCGAGGAGCCGTGAGGGCTAGTGGCTTGGATAGGAAATGCTTGAGTTGAGCGAGAGCTTGGTCTACCTCTGGAGTCCACATGAACTTCTATTGATGCTTGAGTAGTTTCAAGAAGGGTAGCCCTCGTTCTTCAAGCTTCGAGATAAATCTGTTCAAGGCCGCCATGCACCCGGTGAGCTTCTGGACATCCTTGATGCAGTTGGGAGCTCTCATGTTGGTGATGGTGGAGATCTTCTCAGGGTTGGCTTCGATGCCGTGATGGCTGATGATGAAGCCGAGTAGTTTTCCATACGATACACCAAAGACGCACTTGTTCGGGTTGAGCTTCCAGCGGTACTCTCGCAAGGATGCGAAAGTCTCTTCAAGATCGGCGATGAGTGTTTCGGAATTTCTGGTCTTGACGATCACATCATCCACATAGGCTTCGATGTTCTTGTTGAGCTGTCTCTTGAAACAGGCCTGGATAGCTCGCTGGTAAGTGGCGCCGACGTTCTTCAACCCGAACGACATTGTCGTTTAGCAGTAGGCGCCGAACGGGGTGATGAACGCGGTCTTCTCCTGGTCTTCTTCCTTGATAGCAATCTGGTGGTACCTGGAGTAGCAGTCGAGGAAGCAGAGCAGGTCGTAGCCCGTCGTGGAGTCGATGACTTGATCTATCCGCGGCAACCCGAAGGGGTCCTTGGGGCAGTGCTTGTTGAGGTCGGTGTAGTCGACGCACATCCTCCACTCGTTAGAGTTCTTCTTGCGGACGAGGGCGGGGTTGGCGAGCCACTTAGGATGGAAGACTTCTCTGATGAAGCCAGCCGCGAGTAGTTTGGCGAGTTCCTTCTTGATGGCATCCCGTCAGTCATCGGCGAAACGGCGAAGGTGTTGTCATTTCGGGGTAGCTTTGGGATCGACGTTGAGTGAGTGCTCGATCAGATTCCTGGGAACCCCTGGCATGTCCGCTGGTTTCCAAGCGAAGATGTCTCGGTTAGCCCGAAGGAAGTTGACGAGCGTGTCTTCCTATTTCGGGTCAAGTCCTGCCCCGATCATGATGGTCTTGCTGTTGTAGCCTATCCCAAGGTTGATTGCTTTGACTTGCACTTCCTCAGATGGCTGGGGTTTGTTGGCCTTGTCCGACTTCTCTAGGATGTCGAGTTCACTTGGGGCAAACTGCTTTGACGCAGCATAGATCTCCATCATGGCATTGAGTACTTGGTTGGTGGCTGCGAGTTCCACAGCTTCTGTGTCGCAGTCGAAGGATATCTTCAAGTCCCCTTGTAGCGAGAGTACACCGGCCGGACTTGGCATCTAGAGTACCAAGTATGTGTAGTGAGGTACCGCCATGAACTTGGCGATGACTGATCTGCCGAGGATGGCATGGTAGGAAGTTTCGAAGTCCGCGACTTCAAACTTGATGTACTTGGTACAGTAGTTTTCTTTGGTTTCCCCGAAGGTAACTGGCAGGACCACTGAACCTAGTGGAATAGCCGCGTTCCCGGGGATGATGCCGCAGAAGGGCGATGTGCTCTTGGTAAGCATGTGAGTGATGTCGAGCTTCATCTTCTTCAAGGTCTTGGTGGATAGGACGTTGAGCCCGCTCCCACCATCAATGAGTACCTTGTTGAGTCTGGAGCCCGCGACTACTGGCTTCAGGACGAGAGGAAAACGCCCTGGTTCAGAGAAGCTTGTCCATTGATCCGCGCGGGAGAAGGTGATGGGTACTGTTGACGCAAAATCCGCACCCCGCGCCAAGCACACAGCAAGCCGAACAAGCTGGCTTAACACACGAGCAGATTCCAAAGCATGCCAGTCAATTTTCCTGAAATTAACAAAGAGTAACATAGTTAGATGCCAAAGCTTGGAACTTGTCGGGTGGTACCAGACAGTTTCATATTTGCGGCTAAAAGCCATGTAAAGTGACATATAGCTACGAGAAGCTATCTGTCAACAAATTGAAAACCATTCGGGAGCTTTAAAACATAAAACAGAATATAGCCGAATAGATGACGTAAGCGTGACGAAAAATCGGTCTTTGCTCAAATAACATTGCTCGCACACAAGATCACGACCGATCCTTGAGAATAAATAACAGAAAAAGTAAATAAAGTAAAGCATGATTACAAATATGTCATGAACAAGCATGCATAGGCCTAAAGCACTGGTCTACCGCATGTCTAGATACTTTGAAACCCGTCAAGCATGAATTCAAACAAGTTAATCCACCGCATGATACAACTTGTTTAAAATCACACCACTAACCACAAATAGATCTATCCACCGCATGATACAATCTAAATATGGAAAGCTAAAAGCATGTATTGTTTAAAACATAACTCATAAACACATTTTACTCGTGAAAGCATAACCGAATACGGCTGAACAGCCGAATCGGGATCCGTGGAGAAGGAACAAACATTGCTAAAGGTGGAAAACCTATTAGATTGAATTGAAATCTAATCCACTGGAAGATTAGCTCTAAAACAACCCAAAAACTTGCATCTACCGCATGATACCCGGTTCTGTCAAGTTTTACACAAGATTAACAAGCTTGAACCCACAACACGTGAAAACTTAGATTGATTCGATTTCGGCTATTGGAGAACACGTGATCCACGTGCCTTATTGAGGCAAAGATGTGAACATGCAATGTAAAGATCACCAAACAAGATAAAGCTGATTCAAACCAATCTAAATTGGGCAAAAGAGTGTTACATGAATTTAAACATAAAGTAAAAACTCAAAGCAACACGTGGTAACTTAATGAATCTATTAGATCTTGCCAAATCTAATAGAGCCAATAACTAGCTCCAAGCTAGATCTTAGCCTATCGCATGGCTCATGATCTAACAAGAAACCCTCTTGAACCAAGCTTAAATCCACCGCATGATACAAAGCATGGTAACAAGACTACTTGCATCACGATCTAAATCCACCACATGATACTAGACATGATACAAGGTTGCCGGTACTTACGGAGGTCGACGAATCGATGAACCCTCTCGAAGAACTCGACGACACGACTAGAGGACTCGAAGGTTTGGCGTAAAACCGGTATATTATGAGAATGTTCGATTACAATTACATACATCCTGGGTTCATATTTATACCCTGTCTTAACATGACTCCTGGTGGACTACGAGCACAATATTTGATACCTAATTTAATGCCCAAGCGAGAATGCTTATCCATCCATTCGTCCCTTCCGTTCGAGCCACGTCACCACGTGATCCCGCGAAATCAGCGCAAACAGTCCTTTTGCCGAACGGAAACAAACTGCCGACCACAAGCATCTCTGCCGAATCTTTTGAAGAAATCCCCCCCCCCCGCTGAACGAGATTTGTTACCAAGTTAGGCCCACAAATCAGCCTCTCTCCTGTACCAATTTTTGGTGTTAACATATGCCCCTTCAATTACGGATAAAAGTGATTTTATTCCGAAATTGACTGTAAACGCCAACGTCTTCAAGTCAAATCTATTCAACACCTATTCTTCCTTCTTGCAATCCATCGGGGTCTTCGTCCAGATCCAAACCCTAGGTCATCTTTTCCCCAAGCTCAAATCTTCAATGGCGGATCAGAATCAAGCTGCTCAGGTAAATTTCGTCCCCTTAAGGTTCATTCGGCATTATTCTTTTCGACTCCTTCCTCAAATTTCTTTTCCCGTCTTCTCTTGATAGGAGCTTTCCACCGAGCATTTGATTCACACTGAGGCAAACTCAACATCATATTTCCTCGGACCTGTGGGAACTTCTGATCCCCGCGAGTTCATTGAAGCCGAATCCAGGAGATTCCCTTTCAAAGCGGCTTTATCAAGGCCCCCTCTGTGGCAAGATGCTTTCAAGAACTGGCCTTTGCCCCCAATCGCAGGCTGGAGAAATTGGTACAAGAGGATACTTGCAGATAACAGCGCCAAAACCAGCAATTGGGACAGCCTCCGCATTGCCCAGTCTTTGGAGTTATCTCTAGCCGAAACCCCCAACAATGAAAATCTTTTGATAGCAGCCTGCCACTTCTGGTCAAATGGCGTCAACACTTTCCTCTTTGGTCACGGCCCAATGTCTCCTACTTTGGCCGATGTATATATGATGACCGGCCTTGATATTTCAGGACCCATGTATCCCTACCAATACAAAAGCTCCACTAGGCAAAAAGGAGTGAAAACAGGAAGTGGATACAAGTCATATATCCAGAATCATATGAAAGATGGCCCTCTGGGTGAAGTTGAATACAGAGCATTCCTGAACATGTGTCTATGTAGATTCATCTTTTGTGGTAAAGCCAATGAGCCAACTTTGAATCACAATACCATGGCTACAGATTTGGCTACTGGTCATCGCATCCCTCTTGGAAACTATCTCCTAGGGAGTGTGTATCATATGCTCCATTAGACTATTTCCCAAATGCACACCGGCCAGAAGATATCATGTGTCAACGGCCCTTGGTGGTTTGTGCAAATGTGGCTGCAACTGTACATGCACCGGATTGTTAACATTAAACTCAACAATCATCATTTCCCTTCGTCCAGTCACAATGAAGGAGAAGCTCAGACTACCAGAGGATGCCAAACTCATGGAGAAGCTGCTTCAATCATATCTATTGACCAGAATGTCAGTCAACTTTTTGAGCTCTTCTTCAAAGGTTTTACTGATCCCCTTTGGCTCCCCTATCTGAACAATGATAACTTGACCCACCCCTTTGAATTCTCTTTTAAAATTGGATGCCACGATGCAAGATCTATAGAGATCTTTAATATCTTTATCCATCCATGCGCCTTGCCAGCAGAATTTTGTGGGGGAAGGTTAAATCACAACACCTATGAATATTATCAGCCAAATATGATGGCCCGACAGCTAGGATGTGGCCAAATGCCCCCAAGGCTATTTCTTCATGAGTTCCTTAAACCCAGAGAGGAAATCACAGTGAACATTCAAGCCAGAAGGGTCTTTGAATACAACTGCAGCCCAACTCTTTATGACTGGCTTTTCACACCAACAACAATAGCTCACCCTCTCTTTATCTCCTGGTGGCAAGAGTTCCATGACCATATCTTCAATGAGCCAGTGCACTCATTCTGTCTTGAGCTGATGCCCGACTTTCAGCCAACTTCGGAGGTAACATACTATACTTATCTTTTCTTTGACCAGGCATACTCTTCACTACTAATCATGATTTTGGCCACCCCTTTGCAGAATACAGTACCTGCCCCTCGAGCCAGGGCAATTGCTTATCTCTGCCTCGGGATTCAAGTCCACAACTCTGGCTCAGCTGATGGCCAGATATGCTACAATGGACCCTACTCTCACCAGCTCAACCTCTGATAAGAGAAAAGCTCTGCCCTTGGTTGTTCCTCCAGCTGCCAAGAAGAAAAGAACTACTAAAAAGGTCCCCATTGAGGTAACATCTTTTCTTTTTTGAACACAAGACCATTCTTAATCTGACATATTTCATCCTGTGCAATTCCAGACTAGAACCCAACAACTTCAGATTCTGCCAATGCTCCATCTATTGGTATGACCTTCATTGCTTCTTTCTTTTCAAAGATCATGACTCACACTAGCATTTATTTAGTATCTGCAGAAGAAACATTGGTGAATCAACCCATGGAGCCTTCCTCTCCAAGTTCACCAAGGGCTCAACCTTCTCCTGTTCAAGCAGAAACCTCAACTTCACCAGGGATTCAATCACCCCCTCCTCAAGCAGAAGTTCCAGCTTCACCAGAAATGAACCCATCAGTCCAACCAGAAGCTTCAAACTCCCCAAGGGTTCAATCTTCCCCTGTCCAAGCAGAAGTCTCAGCCTCAACAGGGATAAATCCACCTTCACTTCAGCCAGAAGCCTCAAATTCACCAGGGACTGCACCAGCTTCCCCTCAAGTAGAAGCTTCAGCTTTGCCAAGAACTCCTCAGACTCCTCTTCCACTAGTTGCCCAAGAAATTCCCCCTGAACCTGAACAAGTCCCTGCTCCAGTTCAGGGAATCAGGCACGAGGTAAGCGCATGCACCCAACTCTGTTATCTCCTTTTAATAAACCATTCCTAATTCGGCAATCCTTCTCTCTCAGGATCAAACTTCATCACCACCAAGCTCTTCATTTATGGTGAATGACCCAGCTGCCGAAACAGGGGATGGAGGAACTCCAAATTAGGCTCTGTCCGAGGAAAACCATGCAAAGCTCAGAGAAATCTTTTCCTGGCTGCAAAAAGATGCCCGAGATCAAATCAGAGATGTTGATCACTTCGAGGAAATGCTTGAGTCCATTGATCTGAAGACATCAAAACTTCCCTGGAGCCTATCTCAGATCTGAACATTCGCTATGTGGCAATAAGGCGAGCCTTGAAGAGCCAATCCTCCCGACCAGCCGTTGAGCAAAAGAAAGCCAGAGCTGAGCAAGCTGTGAAAGGATCACAAGCCCAAACCGAGAGCCACAAGGAAATGTTGACCAATCTGCAGTCCACTCTCGAGTTGAAAATTGCCAGAAAGATTGCACTAGAAACTGAGTTGAGGAATTTGTCAGCTGAAATTGAAGCTGACGAGAAAAAGATAGCCGAGCTCCCTGGATTAATAGAGAAAACCCAAGAGGAAGCATCAACGGCCATGATTGAAGCAAACCAGCTCGAGGCACACTCTCCGTCCTGTCCAATACTCAGAAAGATTATCAAGAACGGCTGAAGAACATTAATCAGATAATATCAAATGCCTCTAGTGTAATTGCAAAGTACTTGAACATTTAGTTGTATTGAGCAGTGTGTAACCGAATTAACCGTCCTTGTAACATTGCCTTTTATAAACTTCATTTTCCTTTTCTCTGCATGACCTTGTTTGCAACTCTATACGATTCATTTAGTAACTAACAGTGAAACAGTGCTATACCCGAACAGCACTTCGACCACAACTCAGCCGAGCTAATCAACCGAATATGACTCAGCTTGAATTCTAAACGACCCGACGGCGATTCGGTCAAGGAAACCTCTCCACTTTCCATGTTTCTCGGGATATGCACCACGATCCAAGGCCACGATCTCTTCATCATCCCTATAAATAAAACCGTAGGTGCCCCTAGCCTTTCATCAAGCCTTTAGCCTTTAAACCTTTGCCAGCCCAAGCCTGCCTTTTCACCACCAGCGCAGCTCAAGAACCAATGGCGGGTAACAGCAGCAGACGCCGCGCCGCCGACGAAGCGGAAGGGAGCCACGCCGGCGCGCGTCTGAGGCAGTGATCGTCAACTTCCCTCATGATTCTTCCTAGATTCTCCTCTGTTTCTGACGATTTTCTTTGTTTCAGGCTCATCCAATGGAACCCAGCCCCCGCGTCGGCCATGAATTAGGCTCTGCCGGCCGACTCCTCGGAGTCGAACAACTACTCCCCCGTGCCCTACGGGGAGCTCGACGCCCTCCGCTTCAAGGCGGAGCTCGAGGTGGCCCATCGCGAGCTGGAGGATGTCTCCAAGAAGGATGGCATCGCCGAACTCGAGTGGGAGGACCAGCGCAAACAACTGCTGGCAACCATCAACGGTACATCCCTTAGATTACCCTCCAATCCAATTCGGCTTTTGATACTAATCATCACTGCCTTGCACTTCGCAGCCCGCGACGCCGAGCTTGACCAGCTGAAAATGCTGGTGAAGCAATTGGCTGACAAGGTGAACGCTTCTGGAGACACGCCAGCGGAGCGCCTCGCCGCGGTGGAAGATCGCGTGGACGAGGTGGCTACCCACAGCATCCGCCTTGGCACCACCCTGGGCTTGGCCGCCATGGCGACACATACCGGCGTCGACTACTCCATCCAGCCGCGCGGCTTCCAGGGCGGCGCACCAGAAGACATCGACGAGATCGAAGTCATCTTGGAGCGCCTCGATGGCCACGGCGATGCCATTGCCGAACTCACTCATCCCCAGTCCGTGCTAAACAGGCTTTTCGATTAGATTGTATTAGGAATGTTTGATCTTCGGCAATAAATAAAGAATTTTAATTTCCAAGCTTGCATTGTGATGATCCCTTCCTACTTGCAACTGCGAACCTTACTTTCCTCAAACGCATTCGAGAACTTTACTTAAGCCGAATACGCGAAAACAACTGCCCCTTGGCGCAAAATCTGCAGAAAATCCTCACTTCGGGAACCATAAACACTGTTCAATGAAAACCCTTCGCATTCGGGAGGAAAACCCTGCCGCTTGGTATTCCAATAACGTACGCCAACCAGTCATCACTCCCAATGCGCTCTCTCAATCAATAAAATATCCCTCTGGGATGCCCTGCAAATCCACTCGCATACTCATCCATCACTTCACATCTTCTCCCCCGCTCTAGAAGAGAAAACCCCAAAGCCATGGCGGACAAAGGCAAGCAACCCATCAAGGAGGACAGCACTCCATCAAAGAAGCGCACCATTCGAGAGTGAGTTTTCTTTTAATTTGCTTCTTGCCCTTATTTGCAATCTTATGTTTACCCCTTCTTGTTTCCTCCAGCCTTGATCTGCTTCCTGAAGAGATCCTTAAGACTGAAGGAACGCCCGAGTACATCTCCTCGGACTCCTCCCTTGAAGAAGAGGATGCCACGCCGGAACAGAGGATCAATCACCAGTTGCGCCGCCACATTCGGCATCTAGAGCACGATCTGCGAGACATCACCGTCCGCTGCCATGCCGAACGCGAACGCCACATGAGCTTGGAGGTGTTAGTAGGGGGTAAAACTCCCATCTTTATTTGACTCTATGCTTGAGCTCAGATCTTCGTTTCTAACAACTGTTCCTCTACCTTAGATATCTCCGATAGGTACAGTAACCTGAAAGCTGCCTGGGATAGCCTAATGGAAGCTGCAAGTCATGGCAACCCCCGAAGCTTCCAGGTTGCCGTCACGGTGGTCCTGGAACAGTTGAAGAGGGAGGAGCTGAAGAAGCAAAACAAGAAAAATGAATGAAGCATACTTTCGCTTCTTTCGCCAGGCCTTCTGCTTCCCACCCCCTTGTAATTTTGAGCAGCTGGATTGTCAAATAAAAGCCTGCAAGAAACATCTGTAATGTTATGTATCTTCGTGCTAAGGGCAATACATCTTAGTATTGGCCATTTCCCTGTTCAGGATTTTTGTTCTAAAGGCGGCTTTCCCTTTGAATGCCGGCTATCCTTCTGTATCAAACGCTTGTAATCCTGGTGCTTGTGATCAACGATCAACTTCAATACTAAGGTAATATTTCTTCAAGTATCTCCCATTTATTGTAGCAGAGAATTCTTCTCCTAGTAAAGTTTTCAACATGTAAGCATTACCAGGCACACACCTGACTACCCGAAAAGGTCCTTCCCAATTCGGGGACCATTTGCCGAACGCACTATACTTAGTTCCAATCGGCAGTAGCGCTTTCCAAACCAAATCCCCTTCTGCAAATTGCTTGACCTTTACTTTCTTGTTGTAATATTTAGCAACTCGCAGCTTGTTCTTCTCAATGTTTTCCAGGGCTCTTAAGACGAATCATATGCAAATCTTCCAACTCGTCCATCATTAAGCCATTGTAATCTTTGGAGCTCAAATCCTTTTGCAAAACCACTCTCCTTGAATCTGATTGTATTTCCCAGGGCAAAACAGCATGATGCCCATAAAGCAACTCGTAAGGAGAAGTCTTTGTAGCTCCATGAGGAGCCATTCGGTAAGCCAATAAAGCCTCATTGAGTACTGAATGCCACCTCTTTGGCTTCTGATCGATTTTCTTTTGTATAAGCTTGATCATGATCTTGTTAGAAGCCTCTTCCTAACCATTAGCTTAGGCATAATAAGGAGAAGAATTAAACAATTTGATTCCCATGCTTTCGGCAAACTCCCTGAACTCCAAGGATACAAACTGAGCTCCTTGATCAGTTGTAATTGTTTGAGGAATTCCAAACCTGTAGATGATGTGTTCTTTAACAAACTCAACCATGTTTTCTGATGTTACTTTCTTCACTGGAATTGCCTCAACCCATTTGGTGAAGTAATCTGTTGCTAAAAGCACAAACTTATGCCCCTTGCTAGATGGTGGGTTTATCTGGCCAATCAAATCTATACCCGAGCCTCTGAATGGCCATGGCTTGATAATTGGATTCGGTCTTGACCTTTGGAACCCTTTGAATATTTCCAAACTTCTGACAATCTTTACATCCCTTGTAATACTCAAAGCAATCTTCCAACATCGTCGGCCAAAAACATCCAGCTTGCCTAATAACCCATTTCATACGATAGGCCGATTGATGTGCTCCACATAGCCCATCATGCACCTCACTCATCATTTTCTTTGCTTCTTCTGGACCCAGGCATTGCAGCAACACCCCATCCAATGATTTGTAAAATAGACTTCCATCCAGAAGAACAAATTTTATAGCTTTATACCTGAGCTTCCTAGAAACCTTTCGGGATGGATCCTCCAAATAATCAACAATCTCCTTTCTCCAATCATCTTCAGCCAGATCACTCCCGAAAGCATATACCTCCATGGCAAACGCTTCTTGATTTTCCCTGTAACCTGAAGCAGTCTGAGCTAATCTGTTTGCCTCTTCATTGTGTTCTCTAGGAATATGCTGTAGAATTACTAACTGAAAACTCTTTAAGATCTCCCTGCATTTTTCGTAGTAATTCTTCAGGGCATCACTTTTACATTCGTATTGGCCGTTTTATTGCTTTATAACCAGCTCTGAATCTCCATAAATTTCAATTGAAACAGCCCCGGCTTCTCTTAGGTATTGAAGCCCTCTAAGCAACATCTTGTACTAAGCTTGATTGTTTGTGACAGTAGGCTGAATAGGGATAGCAAACTCAAACATCTCACCCTTGGGTGAAATTAATAAAATCCCTACTCCTCCACCTTTACCACATGAGGATCCATCAAAGAACAAAGCCCACGGAGTGATTTCAAGAAAATCAATTGATGGATCACGATGCTCAGTAATGAAATCGGTAATAATCTGACCTTTTATAGCTTTTGCGGATTCGAACTTCAACTCAAACTCAGATAAGGCCAAAATCCACTTGCCAATCCTTCCATTCAAAATTGGCATAGATAACATATGCTTTATTACATCAAACTTCGAATATACAACACATTCGGCATTCAACAAGTAGTGCCGAAACTTTGTACACGAGTAGTACACACATAAGCACAGCTTCTCTGCAGCCGAATACCTGGTCTCCGGATCAAGTAATTTTTGGCTAAGGTACGCTACTACCCGCTCCTTTCCTTCAAACTCTTGTATAAGGGCCGATCCAAAGGTTTGGGTATCGGCCGCCACGTACAACTTAAAAGGCTTGTTCAACTGTGGAGGGACCAGCATTGGTGGTTCCTTCATGTATCGCTTGATCTCAGCAAAAGCCTTTTGTTGTTCGTCACCCCATACAAATTTTTGGTCCTTCTTAAGCTTCAGCAACGGAGAAAAGGGCAAAACCTTTTGTGACAAATTTGAAACGAACCTTCTCACAAAATTGATCTTGTCAAGCAGTGATTGTAACTCCTTGAGATTGGTTGGAGGAACGACTTCATCGATAGCTTTCATGCTTTTCTTGCCAACTTCAATCCTTCCTTCATGTACCAGAAATCCCAAGAATTCTCCAGCTGATACTCCAAAGGCACACTTGTTTGGATTCATCTTCAATCCATGCTTTCGGGTGCACTCCAGAGTTCTCTTCACATCTTCTAAGTGCGAGTCATGATTCAAAGATTTGATCACGACATCATCAATATAAATTTCAACAATTTTGCTGATCAACTCATGAAAGATATAATTCATGGCTCATTGATAAGTTGCACCGGCATTTTTCAAACCAAATGTCATGACTATCCACTCAAACAAGCCTATATGACCAGGACATATGATGGCTATCTTCGATATGTCTTCTATTGCCATAAATATTTGGTTGTACCCTGCATTACCATCCATAAAACTGATAACCTTATGTCCAGCAGCAGCATCAACCAATAAATCTGCAACAGGCATTGGGTATCCATCCATAGGAGTAGCTCTGTTCAAATCTCTGAAATCTATGCAAACCCTCATCTTCCCATTTTTTTTGTAGACAGGGACGATGTTAGAGATCCACTCCGCATACCTGCATGGCCGAACGAAGTTTGCATCAAGTAATCTCTCAACTTCCTTTTTCACATCGGCCAATACTTTATCTTTGTAGATTTTTCAGGGAGGTTGCTTATAAGGTTTAAAACCAGGCTTGATCGGCAAACGATGCTCAACAATAGAACGATCTAAACCAGGCATCTCCGAATAATCCCAAGCGAAGCAGTCTTTATATTCTTTTAACAGCTTGATTAGCTCCTCTCTTAAACTTGACTCCAAGTTAGCACTGATAAATGTCGGCCTTGGCTTGTCACCATTTCCAATATCAATTTCCTCTAATTTGTCATCTGACATGAATCCTCGCCCTAACTTTCCATCAGTTCCATCAACTGGATTATCCATTTAAAAATTACTATAAGAGCCGACTGCTTGAATCGGCTGTTGATCACTGTTGACAGGTTCAACAGGACCTTCACCCCAGTCTTTTCCTAAGAAACAATCGATGCCTTGATATTCCTAGAAAGCTGGTTCGACGTTTGCTACACTCACTGAATCATCTGCTTGGACCACTTCAATATCGTCATCCACCCACTGAACGAGCTGTTGATGCATGGTAGATGGGATGCAACAATTGGCATGGATCCAGTCCCGCCCAAGCAGCAAGCTATAGGCTCCTTTGCCTTCAATGACAAAGAAGGCTATGAGCAAAGTTTTGGACCCGATCATCAAGTCCACGTGCACGCAGCCCTTGGTATCTGAACGATTCTCAGAAAAATCATTCAGAATTATGCTTGTCGGTGTCAAGTCTCCGGGGCTCATGCCAAGCTTCCTGAAGGTAGTGTACGGCATCACATTGACCGCAGCTCCGCCATCAACAAACATCTTGGTCAGTGGCTTGCCATTGACGTATCCTTCAAATACAATGGCCTCATGTGTCGATTCTTGGCCGGTTTGTCAAAGGTGGCCTGCTTAGCCAACACCAGTTGCGCCATTAATCCCCCAAGCTGTTCATCCTCATTGATATCTGGAGACATTTCCTCTTGAACAACTTGGTTAGCGGGAGCCATGAACTCATTCAGCAAAAAGTATACCATGCATGCTGGAGCCGAACGACCCGATCCTTCAGGCTTGTCTTTTGGGCGCCACACTTGCTTTCTCTGGATTCCCGCCTGCTTCAATTCCCGGTTCCTCAAGCGTTGAACCCTTCTCTTTTGGCTTTTCCTCAAGCCAGGCGGGCACCATTGTCCTTCCTGCCAGATGTACTCGCCCTGCTCTTCTTCTTGATCAGCCCATCTTTGGTCAGCTTGCCTTTTCCTTGGGTGATCAATGACCTCATTTATTTTTAGACGCCGATCGTCATTAGGATGCATCCTTCCAATTCTCTCATGGACGGATCGGCGATTGACAGTTTCCTGCCTGTATTCAGAGTACTTATCACTGCACTCCGGGCAATTCTTCAATGTGGGGAGCTTCAAGCCTTCGTTCCAGCAGTGCCTAGAGAAAGCGCATCCCGAGTGTGCACTCTCTTGCTCCCACGCGTACTCTTCCAGTTCTTTTTTGCGCGCCTCTTCTTCAAACCTGTGCCTCTCCTCTTCATATCTTAGCTTTTGGTAGCGTTCCTTTTCTTGCTGACGCTGCCACTTGTTGAGAAGAATGCGTGTGGTAACCCTGGGCTTGGTCCTGGAAGATTCCCCAACTTCAACCTGGCTCTTGAGGACGCGTGGGGCTTCCTTGTGGACTTGCTCCACCGTCACTTGCCGCGTGGGATCCACTGATCCATCCTGTTTTGCTCTGGCTGAAGTTGGGACTTTCACTTTCCCCTTCTCCCTAGCAGTCACCATATTGACAGAGAAGCCAACCATGTTTTGAGGGAAAGGGTGGCCGTCCAGCTTCATCTTATTATCAAATTTCAAATGCCCCTCCTGGATAGCCTTTTGGATCCTCATCCTGAAGACCCTGCAATCATTGATGGAGTGAGAGTTTCTATCATGAAAACCACAGTAACGTTTCTCTTTAACCCCATCGGGCCGAAGCATAGAATGCTCTTCAGGCAACTTGATTCGGCCTTCTTTTACCAAGAACTCAAAGAGCTTGTCAGCTTTGGTGACATCAAAGTCATACGTGCCCTTGTTTTGCTTTATCCACCGTTGGTTCACAGTCAAGGGCTGCTTGCCCCATATATTCTCAGCGGCGGCCACTTCCTCGTCATCATCAAAATCTTCCACCTGGTCAGCCTTCTCGAGGAACTGGTTGTAGATATCAGCTATGTCATGGTGCTTGGCAAATCTGGTATCCTTCTTGAACCCGTAGGCCTGATTACTCATCAATGACAGCTTCTGAGACAACTGACCAAGGTTGTCAAATTCCATGCCAAACAACTTCTCCCGAATAGCTGGCAACATCCCTGCAACAGCCATATCAACCAGCTGATCATCCGGCAGGGTCAAAGAGAAGCACATGCCCTTGAGTTCCCTGAATCTTCTGAGGAATTCCAGAGGCGTCTCATTGTGCCTTTGTTTCAGGGTAGCCAGATCAATTAGCTTCTTCTCTGTGCTACCACTAAAGTAATGGGCATGGAACTTTTGTTCTAGATCCCTCCATGTGCCTACTGACTGAGGAGGCAAAGAAGTAAACCATTGGAATGCTGAGCCCGTTAATGACAGAGGGAAATATCTAACTCTGAACGCCTCATCAGCTGAAGCTTCTCCAAGCTGCATCAAATATCGAGCAATATGCTCTACAGTGCTTGTATCGTCCTGCCTAGAGAACTTTGTAAACTCCGTAGGGGGCTTCACCCTTGGCGGCAAGATCACCCTGTAGTACTACTCTGGGAAGGGAGGTGTATATGCTGGTCCTTGCATTTTAGGTTTAAGGCCGAATTGATTTTGCATCAGATCGGCCATTTTTGGTACCAGAATATCATCGTCTTGTATTCCTGCAGCTATACCGTACCCGGGATTTGGGAGAGCATCTATAGCACCATAATCCATGACCTCATGATATCCCCCACCATACATATTTTTCTGCAACCTTTTATTAGCCGGGGCTATTTTGTAAGTAGAGTCAGGCGGCATTCCAGTCGAACCGAACGCCATGTCCCCATATGTAGGATGATATGGGTTCGGCTGTTGAACTGGTTGGCCCTTATTGTTTTGTAGCGGTGGCTGGACTGGCTGACTCCCCATGCCTCGTAGAGGAGGTTGCATCGGCTGACTCCCAATACTTTGTGGAGGAGGCTGGATCGGCTGGCTCCCAACGCTCTGTGGAGGAGGCTGGATCGGCTGGCTCTGCAGTGGCGGTTGAGCTCCTGTTGGTTGAACAGAACTGGTCTCTCCGACTTCTGCAGAATATGCGTGAGGGGACACTCGACTAAACACCTTTTCCATGCCTGGGCCGAACACGTCGATCATCATCTGCTTGAACATGCTCAAGAAAGCCGTATGATGCCTGCCCAACACAGAATCTGCAGTCTCCCGAAAAGCATTCAGAGCCTCTTCCTTCTCTTGAAAAGATGTGGTGTCAGGCTCCCCCGGCAACAGAACCCTGGGCATTTCAGATTTAAGGTATGGAACGCCACTTCTGTTCTTGCTGAACGACATCAAGCACTTCATCCGGAATTGGTCAGTAGCGTCTTTCAGCTGTGCTTGTTGTTTTGGAGTTAGGTCATCAATGGTGACATCCATGACGTCGCCGATTTCAGGCATCTTGATTAAACTAAGTGTCCCACTGGGCATGCCAAAAAGTGTGTTGACGCAAAATCCGCACCCCGCGCCAAGCACACAGCAAGCCGAACAAGCTGGCTTAACACACGAGCAGATTCCAAAGTGTGCCAGTCAATTTTCTTGAAATTAACAAAGAGTAACATAGTTAGATGCCAAAGCTTGGAACTTGCCGGGTGGTACCAGACAGTTCCATATTTGCAGCTAAAAGCCATTTAAAGTGACATATAGCTACGAGAAGCTATCTGTCAACAAATTGAAAACCATTCAGGAGCTTTAAAACATAAAACAGAACATAACCGAATAGATGACGTAAGCGTGACGAAAATTCGGTCTTTGCTCAAATAACGTTGCTCGCACACAAGATCACGACCGATCCTCGAGAATAAATAACAGTAAAAGTAAATAAAGTAAAGCACGATTACAAATATGTAATGAACAAGCATGCATAGGCCTAAAGCACTAGTCTACCGCATGTCTAGATACTTTGAAACCCGTCAAGCATGAATTCAAACAAGTTAATCCACCGCATGATACAACTTGTTTAAAATCACAGCACTAACCACAAATAGATCTATCCACCGCATGATACAATCTGAATATGGAAAGCTAAAAGCATGTATTGTTTAAAACATAACTCATAAACACATTTTACTCGTGAAAGCATAACCGAATACGGCTCAACAGCCGAATCGGGATCCGTGGAGAAGGAACAAACATTGCTAAAGATGGAAAACCTATCAGATTGAATCGAAATCTAATCCACCGGTTGATTAGCTCTAAAACAACCCAAAAACCTGCATCTACCGCATGATACCCGGTTCTGTCAAGGTTTACACAAGATTAACAAGCTTGAACCCACAACACGTGACAACTTAGATTGATTCGATTTCGGCTGTTGGAGAACACGTGATCCACGTGCCTTATTGAGGCAAAGATGTGAACATGCAATGTAAAGATCACCAAACAAGATAAAGCCGATTCAAACCAATCTAAATTGGGCAAAAGAGTGTTACATGAATTTAAACATAAAGTAAAAACTCAAAGCTACACGTGGTAACTTAATGAATCTATTAGATCTTGCCAAATCTAATAGAACCGATAACTAGCTCCAAGCTAGATCTTAGCCTACCGCATGGCTCATGATCTAACAAGAAACCCTCTTGAACCAAGCTTAAATCCACCGCATGATACTAAGCATGGTAACAAGACTACTTGCATCACAATCTAAATCCACCGCATGATACTAGACATGATACAAGGTTGCCGGTACTTACGGAGGTCGACGGATCGATGAACCCTCTCGAAGAACTCGACGACACGACTAGAGGACTCGAAGGTTTGGCGTAAAGCCGGTTTGTTATGAGAATGTTCGATTTCAATTACATACATCCAGGGTTCATATTTATACCCTGTCTTAACATGACTCCTGGTGGACTACGAGCACAATATTTGATACCTAATTTAATGCCCAAGCGAGAATGCTTATCCATCCATTCGTCCCTTCCGTTCGGGCCACGTCACCACGTGATCCGCGAAATCAGCGCAAACTGTCCTTTTGCCGGACAGAAACAAACTGCCGACTGCAAGCATCTCTGCCGAATCTTCTGAAGAAATCTTCCCCCCGCTGAATGGGATTTGTTACCAAGTTAGGCCCACAAATCAGCCTCTCTCCTGTGCCAATTTTTTCAGTTAACAGGTACCTCCGACCACCGGAGAGGGGTCGGAACCGCTGGTTCAATGTTTAAGACTTCCCGTCGAGTGGCCTTCTGAGACCGTTTGGTGGGTAGTCCGCCGAAGATGACGTTCACCGTCTTGCCGGGTTCTTGGAAGTCGCCATGGCCTTCATCGGTTTTTTCTTGTCTTTCTTGTCGTGAGGATGTCGTGGGTCTGGAGAGTCCTTGAGTGCTCGCCAGAGTTGGTAGCACTGCTCAGTAGTGTGGTTGCCCTCCAGGTGCCACGGGCACTTCCCTTTCAGCAAGTCTTTGAAGCCGCTGGAGGTCTTCTTCGAGTTGTCTTTCGCAGGGCGCTGGATTGCCGCGACTGTGTTGTCTGGCTTGCGCTTGCGATTAGGACCCGAGTAGTTGTTGTTGCGACCACCTTGATGCTGGTTGTTGTTGTTGCTTCCGCCCGCATTTTGCTTGCTCTTGCCGCGAATGGCGTCGTATTTAGCGTTCGCCTTGTCTTCTTTGTCGGCCCATGAAGTAATCATGTCTTTGTGCTTGGTGATGGAGCTCGGGCGGCGTTGACCGAATTCTTCGAAGGTGCGACGGTGGTAGAGACCGTCTTCAAAAAGGTCGATGACTTCCTTGTCGGTGACATCGACTACAGTGGTGCGCTTGTCAAAAAAGCGCCGCATGTACTTGCGCAAGGTCTCGCCCTGTTCATGTTTCACCATGGCCAGGTCCATGCGAGTACCCGAGCGTCCCATGGCGCCCGCGAAGTTGCTGGTGAACTGCTCCTTGTGCTGGTCCCACTTGTCGATCGAGTAATTCTCGAGTGACTCGAGCCATATAAGTGGAGTCTGGTCCAGGCAGAAAGGGAAGTAGAGGCACTTCGTGTCGTTGTTGCCACCAGCGTTCTTGATGGAGAGGGCGTAGCACCTGAGCCACTGTACTGGGTCTTGCTTCGCATCATACTTGGTGATCCCCAGAGGCTTGAATTTCTCTGGTGAAGGACTGATACGGCGAACCAGAGAGGGGGGAGTGAATGGGAGCCGATAAAAATTCTTCTCGAAGGAGATGAAAACTCCAACAAGATGAACACGGCTTCCAACACACGTCTCCGACTCACTACCCAAGTTGGCCAAGGAGTGCCACTGGACCTAGGAACCAACACACAACCTTCCGACCCGAGAACGCAACGGAACACCAAACCTCGAGTCCACTGACCAACACTGGTCAGACCAGTGAGCACCACCAGTCAGACTGGTCCCTGCTGGCGAAACATGGCGACTTCCACAGAAAGGCTCCACACCGGTCAGGCCGGGGCAACACACCGGTCAGACCGGTCACAGTCAGAAAGCCCCAAAACACGAAACAGGCCTACCGACCTCCAAACAGACCCAAACTCGAAACAACCCCAACACAGGACAACAGCAAACACACCCAGACGTTCACCCAAGCAAAAACCACACCAAGGGTTGCATCGGTCAGACGGTGAGAGGCACCGGTCAGACCGGTGTGACCTGGGCTTCTCGGGATGAACAGCACCCGTGGGTCAACACCTCCAAATCCAAGCCTTGATCTACCGAATCGCTCCACAGGCTTGAACAAGACTTTGGGCACAATAGGAACACCTCATGGGGAGTCCAGAGCCAAGTTTAATCCCACCAAAACTTGTCTAAACAAGAGGAATCGAAGAAATCATGCCAAGAACTCCTCTAACCCTAGAACACTGAAAACCCCAAAATAAAGCCCCTTAACTCATGGATTTGGGAGGGGAATCACAGCCCAAAGAACCACGAAGGGTTCCCACAAATTTCCCCCATCAAATCCCCAAGAGCAAGGTCCCGAAAACACCCCAAGAAAACTACCAAGAGAGGGCTCCGAAAATCACCACCAAGAACAATCGGGAACAACACAACAAGGCCTTGAGGAACCACGCCAAATCATCTATACATGCCACAAAGGTTCATACAAGGTCTAGCTTGCCGCCCGACCATCCAACCCTCTCACAAGATCTCACCATGAAGCTCTCAAGCTAGTCCTATGGAAATTTTACGAAAATAGGAAGGGAAAATAGGAAAGCAAATGAACTAGGGTTCCCAGAGATGGCTGCCATCCTCTCACCTCATGGGTTATATGGAGGCAACCGAAAGTCTAAAATACCCTTACTTAATAACTAGGGATGCAAGCCCCTCAAGGGCGGTTTTGGAAGTCTTTGTCATCGCTCCATCGGACGGATGCCCAACGACCGCAACCTGCTTAGCCTCGATGCAAGCCTTGCGATCCCGACGTGTGTCCTCCGCTTCGAAGATTCCGGACTGCATCATTGCACACTGGTCAGACCGGTGCTACTCACCGGTCAGACTGGTACCCACCGGTCAGACCGGTCTAGCACTGCTGCAGCACCGTCTTCGGTTCTTCGGTCTTGGCTTTATGGATCAACCAAGGAACCCAGTGGTTTTCTGGTGAACCACTGGAAACCCCGCGAACTTGGCGTAGCCTCCGCCAATCGCCACTCATGACTCGGCTCCCACGTAGTCCCGGCTCGACCTTGGTATTGAGGCTCAACCAAGAAACCGTCCACGAGTTCATCTTGCTGTTCATGCCACCATGCGGCCCGCACTTGACCCCGCTGGCCACCGGGTCCCTCGAATGAAGCCTACTTGTCTTCTCCACACCTGGAGGCCTCACCGCGACGACCTTTCGCGCTTGTTCTTCACCTGCACCAACACCAGTCAAGCCGCAACCTGCACCTGCAATACTTAGCCAAGAATCAGTCCACACAACGTTGTCAATCACTCATCACATAAGGAAGCGACCATCCACCGGTCCTCGAACCACACATGGTCCTCAATCTCCCCCTTGATGAGTGCATTGAAAACACCCACATAATTTAACGAGAGAGAAAAGAAAAAGAAAAGAAAAGAACAAAAGGAAACTCCAACAAGCGATCGAAATCCAAACAAAGGCAAAGAGCAAGATCACTTGAGGAAGACAAGTCTCGGACCCCTTAGGCAAGGGAAACGACTCGACACATCCGAGACAAAACAAAGCTCAAGCAAAGAGCGCAAACCACCAAACCAAAGCTCGAACAACCACAAAGAGCTCCCCCTACACACATGCAAGCTCCCCCTGAACCAATGCAACTCCCCCTGGACGAATGCATGCAAAACACCACTTCAAACAGGGCAGCTGCAACAACTTAGCTCTCACCGGTCAGACCGGTCACCACCACCGGTCAGACCGGTGCTCAACATGTGCACAGGACCAGCACTCTGACCGGTCAGACCGGTGACCTCGACCGGTCAGACCGGTGCACACCAGGGCCCAGAAATGGCTCGAAACAACCTGAAAACCTTCTAAATGCATCCAGCAAGCCATTTCAAGCTCAAACTTCTCCCCCTTGTTGACAATGCATGAATCAAGCCAAAAATGCAAAACTTTCAACCTAGAGCTTCTCAAATAGACAAAATTCAAAATAGGATGATAGACATGTCCAAATGAGCAAGTTAGATACTCTATAGCTTCGTATCGATCTCAACTACATGATCACCAAGTTTCACAACCATTGGACGAAGCTAAAATGGATTTGGGCAATTTTGCGAAGAATGTGCCTCTCATGAGAAAAGTCCTAAATATGATCAAAGCATATAAAATGGAAAAGCCACACAAACTTCATGCTAGGACAACCATTCTAATCATAAGACCATCACAAGCACCTCATGTCATGTCAAAGCCACCGAGCCATGTGCCTACTTCTATGCATGAGACTTCTCATTAGTAGGCATCATGCAACGGTTTAGCACCCAAAGCAAATTAAATTCAGCACAAGTGACATGAGAGCGCATTTTCCAAGCATTTTACATCTCATTTTCAGATTCATATTTGGTGCATGAAATGTCTTTGCAATAAAAAGGAACTTATGCCCCTCCACAAGATAAAGCAAAAGGGCTAAACATTCATGATGGCAAATGAGCCTTTGGCCCCATATGATCAATAAACTAGCTATCAAACCACAAATTAAGCATAACCAAGCCACTAAAACATGTCAAGATCATGTAAAGGCATTTACACATGAGAGAGCATACATGTGACATTTTACAAAAAACATAGCCATCAACCATGGATTATTAAACAAGATCGTCAAGAGCTAAGCCAAACTAACCATAGCTTACCAAACTAGCTCACAAAGACATATATCTCATTCCATGGTGAACAAAGTATATGAGAGAAGCTTTTCCTAACCAATGCATATGATACAAAATGCATGCAAACTAAGATACAAGGATGCCTATACATCATGTTACATATGCCATGCCAAATGCAAGAAATGCACAAAGGAAAGCTATACATATGCTACAAATGAGCTCCCACACAAAACTCACAAACCACCGGCTCCTCGAGGGGAGGCGAAAAGGGCTCGACACCACCGGCAAAAGAGCAAAGGAGCACAAACTCACAAGCCCCCCCTAAACTCATGCATTAAGGACAAAGAGCATACAAAGCTCACCTTACACACATGAGATAGGGCAAAGAGCAAAAGAAACCAAGTGGCTTGACTAAGGACACACACTTGAAGGTCACAAATACACTTACCTTTATCATTACTTCACAATTCACTCATCCTTGTCCACCATCCCTGAAAGTGATGCACCTACATGTCACCAGCGGGATATGAAGACGAAGAACCACCCCCGATATCAACCAAATGTTCTCCGGGCCATCCACCTGCAACTCAAAACCAAGAGCAAGAGCGAGCAAACGACTCAACACTGGGGTTAGTTCCAAAAGTTTAAAACTAGTGCCTAGCCATTTGCTCGAAAGTGGGGTTAGCACAAACCAAACCATCTTTCCTACCAAATCTACCTCCACGAACACCACTACAGTAACCACCATGAGGGAACCAACCCTCTCTACCTGGAGGAGGACCAAAACCACGAAAGAAAGCCCGTGGACTGTCCCTCCTCTCCTTCTCAAAGCTAAGACTCCTCCCATCCCCGTAGTGAGCTCGAGGGGGAGAATGCCTAGCAAACTGACCTCCTACAAACTCTCCAGCCCAACCACCAGAACCACGAACTCCAGAACCAAACCTCGCACCTGTACGAGCACAAAACTCGAACTGCTGCCTGTCCAGGCCTGCACCGGTCTGACCAGTGCCCCTCACTGGTCTTACCGGTGTTGCCCGGCCAGCAGCACCTCCAACAGCCTTCCGCTCTCCCCAAGCCCGAATTGTCCTCACACTCGCCTTGGCCCTAGGCATCTGCACACGAGGTTCAGGCACATCATGAGATGGGTGGTACCTGTCCTTATTTCCCCACTCCTTAGCCATTCTCGCCTCTCTCCTTCTCTTATAGCAAAACTCTTTCTTGTGACCATCCTTTCCACAAAACTCACAATGGAAACGGATTGATCTAGGCTTAGGCTTGGGGTGAGGCTCTTCACAAGGCATCTCACTTGGTTTCTCGCCCGTTTTTTCACTTGCCTTCTCACTTGGTATTTCTCTCGGTTGGTTTGGCTTGGATGCAAACTTGTCTTTGGGTGTGAGTTGTGGTGGAACTGAAACATTCCCTTCTCTCTCACCACTGCACTCACCAAACTTATCAGATCCCAAAGCCCAACCATCAAAGCGCTTACAGCTAGCAATCATCATACCAAGCTGAGGTTCTTGACTTGACAGCCAACTCAACACTTCATGCAACTTATCATTTTCATCTTGCAAGCGACCAACACATTTTGCAAGATCCAAATTCTTCATAGCATGCAACTCACATGTAGAACAAGAAGTAGGAATAGGCACTTTCAAATCAGCCTCAAGTGAAACAATGCGTGAACGAAGCTCAACAATTTTCTCATGCAAACTAGGGCAAGAAGTACAAGCACCAAGCAAACTGGGTCTAGATTGTAGCTCAGCCAACTCAACCCTAAGCACATCTAGTTCCTCACACATGGAGGCATACTTTTCCTTAAGATCAGTCAAGTCAGCTAGGAAAGCATTGCAATTAGCACAATCAATCTCATCAGAAGCAACATGGCTAGCCTTAAGAGAATCAATTTCAAGCTTGCTATCAAGAACCTGTGTTTTTAGCTCAGCCACTCTAGTCCTAGCATCCTGGAGCAAAGATCTAAGCTCCTACCTAAGCTTCTTAGCCTCTCTAAGCATGTGATCACGATTATCAAGCAAGTCAACCAACTCCTCATTCTCCTTGCGGAATCCAAGTCCGAGGCGTCCTTCTGGCTTCTCTTGCTGCTCGAACGGCAAGCCATGCCGCAGAAGTCGTCCTTGAGGCTTAGGCCCGTCACACAAAGGCTGTTGAGATACTTGCCAAGGTTCTTCTTCTTCTTCTTCTTCTCCTTCTTCTTCTTCTTCTTCTTCTTCTTCTTCTTCTTCTTCTTCTTCTTCTTCTTCTTCTTCGTCTTCTTCTTCTTCGTCTTCTTCTTCTTCTTCTTCTTCTTCTTCTTCTTCTTCTTCTTCTTCTTCTTCTTCTTCTTCTTCTTCTTCTTCTTCTTCTTCTTCTTCTTCTTCTTCTTCTTCTTCTTCTTCTTCTTCTTGTCATCCTCTTCGTCTTCATCACTCGAGCTTGAAGACGTGTCCTCAAAATCGGAGTCGATGTCGCTTGATCTCTTCATCTTCTCTCGAGACCGTGTCTTCTTCCCATGTCCATGATCCTTCATCTTGGACTTCTTCCTCTTGTCCTTGAACTTGTGCTTGTCGTGGTTGTTCACCTTCGGACACTCGGCGAAATAGTGTCCAGCCTTGCCGCACTTGAAGCATGTCCTCGCGTTGCTCCTCATGTTCACCCGGTTCTCGTGCAGCCTCTCGAACCGCCTCGTCAGCAACACCAGCTCGTCCTCTCCAAGAACGCCGAACTCCTCATCTGGCACAGGCATCAAAGAGGACAAAGAGAACATCCTGGTGGATGGGTTAGTGTTAGCCTTTCCTTTCGAGCCACCAACGAGGGCAAGACTATGGGAGTCAGTTGGACCCTCGAGCTTGGCTGTCATGCCCCTATCCACCTCAGCCGACTTGAGCTTCGAGAACAGCTCATTCACCGTCAGAGTGTCATACTTCACCGACTCCACAATGGCCTCGAACTTTCTACCCCAAAACGTACGATCCAGAGAGTGTAAGAGCTTGACAGCTCTATCATGATCATCGTACGGGAGCACGTCCACATTGGCCCTCATGTTGTTCACAACCACCGTGAACCTCTGAAACAAGGCATCGATGGACTTACCGGGGAGATGAGTGAAGTTCTCGTACTCTCTCCGGTAGGTCGCGTACATCCGAGCCTGAACCTGGGCATTCCCAACATGAGCCTCCTTCAACTCCAACCAGATTCTACAAGCCAAGTGCTCGGTGTGTACCCGATCGAACTCAGGTTGACACAAAAGACAAAACAAGTAGTCGACCGCCTTATTGTTGGTGTCGAACATGTCCCTCGATCCTTCAGCAACAAAGTTCATCGGCTGGACATAGCCTGTGTCCACCATGACATCCCAAAGGATCTGACCCTTTCCTCGAAAAAACGCTGCCATCCACTTACTCCACATCTGGTAGTTCTTGCCATCGAAGTGTGGAGGACCCGAACCCCGTTCCTGGTATGCCATCCTTGGATCTTAGACTGGTTAGAATCAATAAAGACCCGAACCGGCTCTGATACCACTTGAAGGACCGATACGGCGAACCAAAGGGCGGGGGGGGGGAGTGAATGGGAGTCGATAAAAGTTCTTCTCGAAGGAGATGAAAACTCCAACAAGATGAACATGGCTTCCAACACACGTCTCCGACTCACTACCCAAGTTGGCCAAGGCCACGTAGCCACTGGAGTGCCACTGGACCTAGGAACCAACACACAACCTTCCGACCCAAGAACACAGCAGAACACCAAACCTCAAGTCCACTGACCAACACCGGTCAGACCGGTGAGCACCACCGGTCAGACCGGTCCCTGCTGGTGAAACTTGGCGACTTCCACAGAAAGGCTCCACACCAGTTAGGTCGGGGCAACACATCGGTTAGACCGGTCACAGCATGAAAGCCCCAAAACACCAAAAAGGCTTATCGACCTCCAAACAGACCCAAACTCGAAATAGCCCCAACACAAGACAACAGCAAACACACCCAGACGTTCACCCGAGCAAAAACCCACCAAGGGTTGTACCGGTCAGACCGGTGAGAGGCACCGGTCTGACCGATGCAACCCTTGGTGGGTTTTTTGCTCGGGTGAACGTCTGGGTGTGTTTGTTGTTGGGCACCGGTGAGACCGGTGTGGCCTAGGCTTCTCGGGATGAACAGCACCCGCAGGTCAACACCTCCAAATCCAAGCCTTGATCTCCTGAATCGCTCCACAGTCTTGAACAAGACTTTGGGTACAATAGGAACACCTCATGAGGAGTCCATAGCCAAGTTTAATCCCACCAAAACTTGTCCAAACAAGAGGAATCGATGAAATCCCGCCAAGAACTCCTCTAACCCTAGAACACTGAAAACCCCAAAATCAAGCCCCTTAACTCACGGATTTGGGAGGGGAATCACATACCAAAGAACCACGAAGGGTTCCCACAAATTTCCCCCATCAAATCCCCAAGAACAAGGTCGCGAAAACACCCCAAGAAAACCAACAAGAGAGGGCTCCGAAAATCACCACCAAGAACAACCGGGAACAACACAACAAGGCCTTGAGGAACCACGCTGAATCATCTATACATGCCACAAAGGTTCATACAAGGTCTAGCTTGCCGCCCGATCATCCAACCCTCTCACAAGATCTCACCATGAAGCTCTCAAGCTAGTCCTATGGAAATCCTAAGAAAATAGGAAGGGAAATAGGAAAGCAAATGAACTAGGGTTCCCAAAGATGGCTGCCATCCTCTCACCTCATGGGTTATATGGAGGCAACCGAAAGTCTAAAATACCCTTACTTAATAACTAGGGATACAAGCCCCCCAAGGGCGGTTTTGGAAGTCTTTGTCATCACTCTTTTGGACGGATGCCCGGCGACCGTAACCTGCTTAGCCTCGACGCAAGCCTTGCGATCCCGACGTGTTTCCTCCACTTCGAAGATTCCGGACTGCGTCGTCGTACACCGGTCAGAACGGTGCTCCTCACCGGTCAGACCGGTACCCACCGGTCAGACCGGTACCCATCGGTCAGACCCACCGGTCAGACCGGTCCGGCACTGCTACAGCACCGTCTTCGGTTCTTCGGTCTTGGCTTTGTGGATCAACCAAGGAACCCAGTGGTTTTCTGGTGAACCACTGGAAACCCCGCGAACTCGGTGTAGCCTCCGCCAATCGCCACTCATGACTCGGCTGCCACGTAGTCCCGGCTCGACCTTGGTTTTGAGGCTCAACCAAGAAACCGTCCACGACTTCATCTTGCTATTCAAGCGACCATGCTGCCCGCACTTGACCCCGCTGGCCACCGGGTCCCTCAAACGCAGCCTACTTGTCTTCTCCACACTTGGAGGCCTCACCGGTGATGACCTTTCGCGCTTGTTCTTTAACTGCATCAACACAAGTCAAGCCGCAACCTGCACCTCCAATACTTAGCCAAGAATCAGTCCACACAACGTTGTCAGTCACTCATCACACAAGGAAGTGACCATCCACCGGTCCTCGAACCACACATGGTCCTCATCTGGGAGCAGCAGATTGCAAAGTCAAGCACAGAAGGCGGGGAAGCCGTCATTCTCTCCTGCCGTGGAGGATTTCTTGTGTCGGATTTCTTCGATTCTGCGATGGGCATCATAACCGCCGCATGAGACACCAGTGACGTGGCTGTCTGCGTGGCATCGGCCTCCGCGATCGCCTCCTCCACCGGCTCTCCTTCCACCCCATGTGAGGAGCTCCCGCCGCCGCTGCCTCCGACGCCGACGTCGCCGTGAGCCACCACAGCACGACTGCCGCCAGCGCGGCCAGCGCTGTGATCGCCCTGAGAAGGTCCCCTAGCAGATGCCCTAGTGCGGCTGGGGTTCTGCGGTAGCTCTCCTCGAGTACGGTTGCGTCCGTTGTCGGCTTGACTGCGGCTTGTGGCTTCATGATCGGCTTCGCGAGTTTGGAGGGGAGGCACTTGAGCGACTCTGTTGTCGACTCTCATGAAGTAGGCGTCCTCCGCGAGCTTGGCGATGACTTCTCCCGCGCGCATCCCCTAAGCCTGACGTGCTATCGTAGTGATGGACATGAGGCACTGTTCAGGGGTAGTATGTACCCGACTTTCGACTTGGTTCAGCGCCTCTGTGAGGTTCCGTATGGGGAGGCTCTCACGGAGACGTCGATGCGATTCGTTACGCTTCCTGTTGCGCTCACGTCGGGTGTTCCTGTTGTCGTTGGTTTCGTCTGCGGGTGCGTTTGCAGACAACTCGTCTGCGGAGATATCTTCAAGGAAACAGTCAGGCTGTGTCCCTGAAGGTCCCGGCGTCTCGTTGGTAGTCATGAAGACTTGACGATCGGGAGAGTCGAGACTGGAGTCGGTAGTTGCCACCTCTGTTGGAGTGTGCTCCTCTGCTGGAGCTAGTGGCGTTCCCTCCTGGAAGGGAAGCGAGTCGAGGTACGCGACGCAACGTGAGTTCCCGTCTGTCAGGTCTGCAGGCTTGCGGTCTGGCCAGTAGACGAATCTTCCGGCGGGTGTAGATGTTATAACCAGGCCGGTAGCTGGTCCCGACAGCGGTTGCTCGGTCGTGAAGGTTTCGTACTCGGGCTCATCTGGGTCCGATCCGAAGTCGAACTCATAGGAGGAGTCCGAGTAGTAGCCGGAGACAGGTTTGGAGTCCGACGCGTAGTCGGAGACGATCTCCTTTCCGGCCCGACGCCCAGTGAGAGCCTTCACATGGGCCTTGCTGGCGTTGCAGAGGCCATATGGGAAGTGCTCGTGGAGTGGGGAGTCCGCACACGATGGCTCGATAGCCGGCTCGCATGCGATGGCCCACGAAGACGTCGAGTTCGAGTTGGAGTTGGATCCAAGCTCGAAGTCGGCGTGCTGGTTGTAGAGCGAAATTTCGCCGAAATTTCCGGCGAGTTCCACCGTGACTACTTCGGGATGCGTCACGAGCCTAGTGCTCGGGTTGGGAGTCATGGTGAGGCGGCGTTGGAGGATCCGGCGCCGTCAGCAGTGCACACCCAAGACCAGAAGACGAAGGTGTCGCCTCGGTTGAAAGCAGCGACTGGCTTGATGAAGACTGAAGGCGTCGAGTTCGCCATGAGATCTTCGGCGAAATCCCCTACCTGGCGCGCCAGTTGTCGGTGTTTTAGACCGGCAACCTACCAAGGGGAGTAACCGAGGTAGATAAATGTGGCCTCGCCGAGATCGGTAACTCGAAGGAAGAGACACGTGGCACACAATTTAGACAGGTTCGGGCCACGAGGTGCGTAATACCCTACGTCCTATATGTTGTGTAGCTCTGGATTGATTGGATGTGTTTACAAGATGATGCGTATGAGAGAGATAGGGGTCCCTGCCACGCCTTATATAGCCCGGGAGGCAAGGTTACAAGTCGGTTCGAGGAGAGAGTACTAGTCGGGTACGGCTAGGAGTTCTCTACATAGTACAGGACATGTATAGCTTCCTATCCGAGTACTTCTCCACCGTAGTCCTTGCGCCCCACGCCATCAGGTGCCGCGTGGCACAAGCCGAGTAGTCCCAGGGGCCCACCGAGTAGTCGGTCCTGGTACCCACCGAGGTAGTGGACCGAGGGAGGTCCATACGACACCCTCGAAGATGAAGCAGGCGGCTGGAGCGGTGGATGTCGCCGGCATCGAGCCAAAGCAGATGTCGATGGGGTTGGCGAGGATGTTCGCCATGCTTTCCGGGAAGATGACGCCGTTGGTCGAAGTCATCGAGTTGCATGAAGAACCTTGACTCAGCCCCTACCTGGCGCGCCAACTTTCAAATGGTGAGATCTGGACAGCCCATGGAGGTTTTAATCCCTGTGGTTTATTTGTTCAGCGGGGAGGAGTCTAAGGCTAAGAACTCAAAGGTCGCACACGAGTACGCGGAACACAGAGAACACGGCGAGTTTATACTGGTTCAGGCCTTTGGAGAGTAATACCCTACGTCCAGTTGTCGGTGTAAATTGCTTGAGGATTGGATTCATTGTACAAGGGGTCTCCTCGTCCGCCTTATATTGGCCAGCGGATAAGGTCGGTTCCCAGACTCCTGGTCGGTTACGACCAGGAGACCTAAGTCTACGTTACACATCTTGCCATATCCCGTCGATCTGCTTTAGGCGAAGTCCACCGAGGTCTTTGTCTTGTACGCCAAGTCTTGAGGTCGTAGTGGATTAAGTTGTCTAGGGAGTCTTCTAGAAGGTCTTCAGAAGGTCATGTGGGCCGCAAACCAGGTCGGTTGGGCCCACAAACAGGTCGGCGGGTCTTCTGGTAGGCCGGACGTACTCGTCAGGGGCTGCCGTGAGCCTGGCCGGTGGGGACCCAGGGGTACCCATGTGTCACAAAAAGGAAATGAGATTCTCACTTGTGAAGCTTCAAGATTCATGGGCCCATGGATTGAGTGGGGCATCGGGAGCCTGTGCTTGCGCTATATCCTCGCTCAACTACTCAGCTTGGCCAACACAGTAGACGCAAGCAAAACACGATATCTGACACCCACCATCTCGCTGAGATACCCTTCCCCCTCCATTGGTGACAGCGAGGTGAGACTGCCACCGCAGATCTAGTTGAGCAGAGTGATGCTTTTTGGAAATGGAAGGTGGAAGTTTAGTTGAAAGTGCATCTAGTTCCCTAAGTGGATTTTAGTAAATTGGGTGACAAAGCGATTAAAGGTCTAACTCGTTCGTGTAAAGATTGTGAGCAGGTTTTTGCTATCTATTCATGAGCTATAATTGTTGTTTATTTAAATCGATATTATTTAGCTCACAATGATTGAAAACAAACAAGTGTGTGATTCTTATGCAAATTGGTTAATATCAAATAATAAATGGATTTATTTATTGGGGATATTTTGCAAAGATGAATTACTTGTCTCCAAGGATTGTGATAGCTTCACTAAAAATAGAAGGGGTCATAAAAAGAGAAAAGGGCTATTGCGTATCTACCCTCGTTTTCAATCTCAATTGTGATTTTGCCATGACTTTTTGTTACTTTGCATTTTATTCAAATACGAAGGCACCGTTTACCCTTATTTGTAACTCCATTGCATACATTTGGGTTAAAAAAAATTGGAAAATAAGAAAAAACCTGGGAAAAGACAAATGTGCCCCTTTCCTTTATCTCTTCAACTGCTCTCTCTCCCCAACCATTCAGCCGAGCACCCGACTCAACCACGGCCGCACTCGGTCGGCGGCGGCGACGTAGGCTAGCGGGAGGAGGCGCATGCGGGTGAGCGGCGCGGCTGCACGGGGGCCGACGCGAGCGGAAGGAAGCGCGTGCGGGTGAGCTTCGCACCGGCCGAAGTTCGCACCGGAACCGGGCAGCAGGCCATGGACTACGCGTGCGGCTCGGGGGCGAACTGCGATTCCATCTAGTCGGGCCCCTGCTTCCGTCCGGACACATGCTGGCGCACACCTTTTTTGCCTTCAACAGCTACTGGCAGCGTACCAAGGCCAGCGGCGCCACCTGCGACTTCGGCGGTACCGCCATGCTCATCACCAACGACCCGAGTAAGCGCCATCTCATCAGCATTTCAGCAGTGCCAGAAACCAAAAATGCACAAATGTTTCAGAAGATTAGAGGAATTAGAGGCTACGATGCCCTTTCCTTTTCAGGCTACGATGGTTGTCGTTACATTTTGATGTGATCCCGTCACAGGGTCCTTTGGAAGCTGGAAAACTAAGCAGCATTTTCCGAAGATTAGATGAAGTAGAGGTACATGCTGTTCTGATGTTTGTGAGGGCACTTACAGTAGATCACTAATTTTGGAGAAATTTGCTATTATAGAACTCCAAATAGTATGCTTTGCTATAATAGGACTTCAAACATAAACTTCGCTAAAATGACATCCAAAACATTTGCACTTTGCTATTCTAGGATTTTGGATATTTAATCTCTTTTGCAACTAAAAATATACTGTTTTGCCCCTGGGGTCTTTTCACGTTACGGAAGAGAAACGCCGCCGCCGCCATGGAGCCGTCTGTCGAACCGACGCCGCCGCTCGTCCAACTGTCAGTGAAGTCTGTCATCCCCCGGCCGCGACCGGCAGGATCTGCATTATCAAGCTCCTCAGCGCTCATCACGTCGAGTCCTTCAGGCCTGTCCGCGAGGAGGATGCCGACCGGCTCCTCCGCGCCATGGGCACCTCTGCCAGCGCGGGCAGTGAACCTGAGTGAGCTGCTGTCTATGTACGCTACCGACTCGTCAGTGCGCGCCATCATTAGGAGCCGGTTCAAGGACTAGGGCACGTTCCTCTGCATGCTGGAGCGCGGGCTCAAGCTATTTGCCAAGTTGAGTTTGCGGGACCTCTTCAGCCAGATGACCAGCTGAATGAAGCAGCACCGACAGGAGGCTGAGGTGTTCGTGGACACCTTGATCGGGACCATGAGGAGAGCAGAGCAGCCGATGACGGCAATAATGCTCAAACGAAAGTGAGGGGCAACACAATATGTATACTCCAAATACATATACTTTAGTTGATAAAAGTAATTAAAAGGACCCAAAATCCTATAATAGCAAATTGTCGATGTTTCGAATGTCATTTTAGCGAAGTCAACGTTTGGAGTCCTATTATAGCAAAACACACTGTTTGGAGTCCTATGATAGCAAATTTCTCCTAATTTTGTATAGGTCGAAACACTCTATCCATCCTATTTAGACAGTCTTGTAACTCCCTTTTCCCCTCTTTTTTTTGGTACAAACTTCTTATTGTTTTGTATTATTATGAATAAAGCATGTAATTTCATACTGGTAAATAAGTCTGATGAAAGCACAGCTAATTTCATTAGTTGTCATTTCAAAAAAAAAATCATGAGTTGTGCAATGGGAAATGTTTTATTGCATCGTCCAACAGTCTTAACAGCTTGTGGATTCTATTTAATCTGAGGCACAACGCACATGACAAAATTAAAATTTTGTCATTCTTATTCATATTTTGGTTGATATGCTGCTGAAATATAATGGCAACGCCAATAAGGGTATATTCACAAAGTTCTAAATAAAAGTAGGGGTACATTCGCAAGGGTACAATTGTCATATTTGACACCGTTATGTGCTGTTCATGGAGTAGGGGTAAAATGAGGCTTAATTTCGAATAGTAAAGGTAAAAATGCAAAGTGTAAAATGCAAAGTGTAAAAAAGTCGGGGTAAAACCACAATTGGGGTTGAAAATGAGGGCAAGAACACAATAGCCCCAAACAGAAATTGGTAATTCTTTCAAATTAAATGCAAAGCTTCATGTGGTCATTGAAGGAGGACACAAGGGTGAGTATAGACTTAATGGTCCTTAATTGGAAGCTTCCATATACGCTGTCAATTAACAACAAGCATTTGAAGTGGTATTTCAAATGAAGGTTAATTGTGGATGAAGCAAAGTAGAACTCAATGTGGATTGGGTAAGTGATGAAGAGATCAACCGAAATATATAGGGTGAGGGACTAAGCAATCTTTGGGGTCCTGGCCCGACCACCATTAGTGTTTTGCTAAGGTCAAGTTCTAGCATCCGTGGGGTCTCCAAGTATCATATCCAAGCCTTAACCGAGGTGTCGGGGTTTGATACCACCGACAAGTAACTTTTGGTATGTACGTGCGTCTGATCCGGATAGTTGGGCTTAGAGACACCGAGGTTATATTGGTTCAGGCTCCGAGGGGATGCCCTACATCTTGTTCGAAAGGATGTTCTATATGTCCACAGGGGCTTGTAGTAAGGGATACAAGCTTAGGTCGAGAGAGGGAGAGTGTCCCAAGTCTCCTGATGTAGTTGTGAGGTACGAGTGCTCGATGGGTGTTGTGGTGTGTTGTTTTTCCTGTTGCTCTTGTTTGTCGTGTTGGTCATGCTGTTTTACGGTGCCAACCTCCCATTTTATACTTCGAGGGCTGGTGTACAAGGGTTAAGATGGTAGAACGACATCCTACTATAGTGCAACAACAATGCCAGAATAGTGTCACGTTGTGGGCCTTTGTCTCCCGTTGGCGTCGTACGCTGTGCTAGCCACGGTAGCCTCCGTAGGGTGACGTAGCCATGGCTCCCGTTCCAAGGTGGTTTCTCCCGACTTATGGTCGCGCCAGTCTTGTTAGGTCGAGGCTTCTCGTGCAAGCCTCGACCTTCCCTCTGATGCCCGCTGGGTCGAGTCTCGTTGTTCGATGTCTTGCAGGAGAAGGATTCATGTGTCCTTTGCCACAGTTCAACATCTAAGTGATGGGACACCGGGGCAGTCCACTTCCCACACTGGGAAAATCTCATCATGACCTAACCTTCTGACAAGGCAGATCCGCTCACCTTGTTGGTCTTGCACGTCCCGGGCGGCGCGGGGCAGCTTGCGCCACATTGCAGCTCTTCCCCTGGGGGGCCCTGCTGAGGGATTGCAGCAGAAGGAACCTTAGGTCGTGCCTGGTGGAGCCGCCCGTCAAGGTAGCTAGGTGGCCGCCTAAGTCGGAGGTGGCCCTGCAGGTGGTGTCAAACCGCTGTCCTTGAGAAAGGGAAGCTGGGCCTGGCTTGCTGTTTGCCGATGTTGGGGCTTCACCGATCCAACCCATCATTAGCCTTCGTGATTTTGGGGATTTAGGGGCTAAGATAATTATCCCTAATTTCTCCCCTCTTCAGTGGCCCCCGAGCCTAAGGGGTAAAGAGTGGATTTCTTCTTCAGGATCAAAGATGTTGAGCTTCTTCTTCTGTTCTTCACTTTGGTGGGGGTGCGCGAGTGCACCCACTGGTTGTAGCCCCTGAGCCCATGGTAGAGCTAGAGTCTTTGCCGCGGGGTGTTTATTTTAGCTGTCGAGAGTACCGGCTCGCCTTTTCAGGCTTACGTGGTCGGACGTGGGATTTGACCCGGCATCACGCGACACTATGGCCGGCCTCTTCCAATGTGATGGCAAGGCTCAGCGGGCCTTCAATACACCGCCTAGCGGGGTGGGTGGCCATTTTAGCTTGTTTCGTAAGCTAAAACCGAGCCAGCTGTAGTCCTTGTGAGGTTGCGCTGGTTCCGCCTGAGCTCCGCTTCGTCCCGGTAAGACTCCATGGTTACCACATGGAGAGGGAAGGCAAACAACTACTTCTCCTGTCGTGGGGGGTTCGTCCCCCTGAGTGTAGTGCCGTCCTTCAAGCCTTCTGATGTTGGTGGGAGTTCAGCGAACGGGGAGGCATGCTAGAGTTAGGCGTTCGAATTCCCAGAGCGGTTCGACCTGTCGTAGTCCAGGTCTATTCGCTTAGGATTAGAACTTCCTGCTCTTATGCCTTATGGGCGTAGATCCCCTGAGTTTGGTTCGGCCGCCCGTGTCTCCGCTTGAAGCACCCTCCTTCGGTTTTGAGGAGGATGCTTCATCATTAGGATCGTGAGCGTACCGATGACTTCTCGACCCTTGGGGCCGTCGGGTGTCTTGCGCTCGGCTACCGACGACAAGAGTATGACGGGCATTGGATCTCCAAGAGTCCCAGCCCATCGCCTTGTGCCTGGTCTACGGTGCCCTGCTTATGAACTGGGGCACCGTTTGTTGTGCCATCCCGCTCGTCTTGTTCCCTTTTATCTCTCAACCTTTCGGTTGTTCTAGATTTTTTGCGTATGTATTTATGTGGAGAAAATTTGTTGTTGGGACCTTCGAGCAAGGCATTTCACCATGTTTTGTCCCTTTTGTTTAAGCTTTATCACCGTCAGTCTGAACGGTCGACGTGCGTTGCTTGTTCGAGCGTTCATTAGCCCCATGAGCTTAGCGCCCATTTGGTTCTCCTCAAGCATCCCTTTCGTTAGGGAAGGAGCGTTGAGCAGTACCATGGCTTACCTCAGTGGCCGAATCATGGTGCTCGTTGAGCTACTAGGGGTAGTTCGAGTAAGACCCGAGTCCCGTTTGCGGGGTCCTGACAAGATCAACTGGTGATAGATCTTATCAACCCCTCAGAATATCTCATTTATCTCCAAGGTCGTTCGAGTGATCTTGGCGGCTCGTTGCCTCCCCTCCGATGGGGATTCCATGAGACTTTTTGTATGGGGCTCGAACACGATTCAGGATGCCCGTGACGCTAGTGCGCTCGGGTTTCGGCCGCTTGTGGGCCCATCCCTTTTCATCTCTCACTATGGTGATGGCGGCGACTATTCAAAACCCTTTGCTGGGCCAGCTTCGAACCACGTGTCGTCCCTAGGCCCATGGGGGCTAGTGTCGATTCATGTCATAGTGATTACTTCTCCCGTGGAGAGACCTTAATCGACTTAGACGGTCGTGCTTCCGATCGAGGTGGGTCATTCGATCGTGGCGATCATGGGGGAGTGCATCATTCATGTTCTCCCTGCTGATGACCCTTTAAATCCCCCTCCTTCTTGGAGGTTTTCGCCTCATCCTCCTCACCAACTCTCGTAGAAGCATTTGTGGCAGAAGTAGAAAACCTTAGGCGGGGGATTCGGAAGAAGCATTACCTCGACCCCTTCGTCTGTGATGGACAGGGGGAAGTGCCCCATGTCGGGTAATTTGCCGCAGCCGCTGTCCCCACGCCACCGGAGGTACGTATTGTCTCATGAATGGCAGCGGTCGTCCTACTCCGGCCTCTTCAAGTTTCTCATCGTTTTTGCCTCCTTTCTTTGCACATAGGGGCTCTAGGGGCGCATTAGCCTCAGGTGTCGGCCCCAGCCCGTTGGTGCTGCCCCCGCAGCCGGAACGTAACGGGAGGAAGTCCTCTTCCTGACAACCCAGGTGGCGGGGACGGGGAGCCGCCTAGAGGACGCCTTGCGTGATCGCCGCCGTCTTGAGGAGGCGTTGAAGGCTGCCCGTGTGGCGCTTAATGCCATCGAGGTGAAGGTCGTGGTGGCTCATGTTGCCGCTGACAGGGTGGGGGCTTGCCGAGTTGGTATGTGCATCGGAACGATTTTTGTTCCCTGGATGACTTCTAGAGAGCGGTGGTTTCCGTAATTTTCATCGCTTTGCAGACATGGAACATAGAATGCTAGAGCTCCAGTGGGAGATGGGGGTCCTGCGGTGCCAAGAGTTTGACGCTAAGACACATCTTGATGTTATCACGCCCGCGGTGTGGGCGACCGTTGACGTCATGGCTTCTCCTCTGGCCCTGCTAGTGGACCAGCTTCGAGCAATGTCTGACCGTGTCAGGGGGTTGGTGCGTGCCGGGGTGCACCGAGGGGTGTCAGAAGCTTTGGCCGTGGCTGACGTGCAGTCAAATGAATATAAAAGCTTTCATTTTCTTTAAAGGGTAGAAACGACATAGCTGTTCGATGTTCCAAGCATTGGTGATGGGTCGGTCGTCTACGTCCTTAAGCTTGTAGGTACCGAGACACAGAACTTGGTCGACGATGAAGGGGCCTTCCCATGGCAGTGATAACTTGTGGCGATCTTTGTTTCTCTAGACTCAGCGTAGCACCAGATCCCGACTTAGAATGCCCTTTCCCGAATGGTGCGGCTTTGGTAACACCGCATCTCCTATTGGTATGGGGTGGAGTGTAGTAATGCGACATCCCGCGCCTTGTCGAGCTGGTCGATAGCGTCCTCGAGGGAGATTTGGTTGCCTTCGTCAGTGTAGGCGCGCACTCTTGGGCTTTTGTAGTCGATGTCAGTCGGGAGGACCGCCTTTGACCCATGGACCATGAAGAAAGGTGTGTAGCCAGTGTCGCGCGTGGGGGTAGTTCGTAGGCTCCATAGATGTGGGTGAAGAACTCGATGGCCTCCTCCGACCTAACACTGCAGATAGGCCGTGCCTTGATCCACTTCGATTGCCACGAGCAAGTGTGTGAAGCCCCCGAGCGCTTTTCTCAATGGTCCCACCATGTCGAGCCCCCACACAGCGAAAGGCCAGGTGAGGGGGATGGTCTGATGCGCCTGCGTCAGGAGGTGCGTTTGCCGAGTGTGGAACTGGCAACCTTCGCAGCTTCGCACAATGCTCTTGGCGTCAGCGACTGCTGTGGGCCAATAGAAGCCCTGCCGAAACGCGCTTCTGACGATTGCTCTGGGGGCCGCATGGTGGCTGTAGGCCCCCGCATGGATGTCTTGCAGTAGCTGGCGCCTTTGATCCGCAAGGATGCAACACCTTTGCTTGCCGGTAAAGATCCCCATCGATGAGCCTAAAGGATTTGGCCCGTCACGCGATGCGTCGGGCCTCAGTGATGCCAGTCGGGAGCTTTCCCTCCACCATCCACTCTAGGATCGAGATCCTCCAGTCGAGGTCCTCAAGGTTGGGCTTTGAATCCTCTCCCAGCGCCATGACCTCCTGAAGATCTAGCGGTGAGGGGTGGTCGTCCCCTCGTAGCGAACAAAGCTGGCTCCCGTAAGTCGCTTGTGAACACACCATTAGGTAATGGTGTTCGGTTGGAGACCACCTTTGCGAGAGTGTCAACCGCCTCATTGTACTTCCACAGCCCATGCTTGAGCTCGAGTCCATGGAACTTGTCCTCAAGTTCTCTAACGTCCTTGCAGTAAGTTGCCATCTTCGAGTTGACGCAGTTGGTTTCCTTCATCACCTGATTGACAATGAGCTCGGAATCCCCTCAAACTTTGAGGTGCCGAATCCCTATTTCGAGAGCGATCCTGAGCCTATTGAGGAGAGTCTCGTACTTCATGACATTGTTGGATACTGGAAAGTGGATCCGGATCATGTATTCCATACGCACGCCCAGAGGCAAGATGAAAACGAGTTCGACTCCTCCTCCCTCCTTCGTGAGGGATCTGTCGAAGTACATGGCCCACATCTTGTGCTCGATTGGGGCCGAGGGCAATGAAGTCGGCCATGACCTGGGATTTGATGGCGGTACAGGGAGCGTAAGTGATGCTCTGCCCCATCAGCTCCAGGGCCCATTTAGCAATCCTTCCCTTTGCTTCCGAGCTCTGTATTACCTCTTTGAGTGGGTATTTAGAAACCACTATGATTGGATGCGCATCGAAATAGTGCTTGAGCTTCCTTTTGGAGATCAACATGGTGTAGATGAACTTTTGGATCTTCGGGTAGCAGGTATTGAAATAGGAAAGTACCTCGCTAACAAAATAGACGGACCGCTGCACTTTCAACACTTTATCGGGCTCGTCACACTCGACCACTAGTGAGAGTCGTGGTAGCGATGTATAACAACATCGGCTCCCTAGGCGCTGACACCATGGGGATGGGTGGTTTCTCGAGCAGCTTGTTGAGGGACCCTAGTGCCTCCTGCACCTTTGAGGTCCAGGTGAAGTGCTTCGACTTCTTCAAAAGCTGATAGAGAGGCAGGCTTCGCTCACCTAACCGGGCGATGAATCGGCTGAGGGTCACCAGGCACCCAGTCACTTGTTGGACCCCCTTGATGTTTTGAACCGACCCCATACTGGTGATGGCTGTGATCTTTTCTGGATTGGCCTCTATGCCACGTTCCGACACGAGGAAGCCGAGGAGCATCCCTTGCGGGACCCCGAAGATGCACTTTTCAGGGTTGAGTTAGACCTACAATTTTCTCAGCTTCTCAAAGACGGTCATTAGGTTGGGGACCAGATCTCCCGTTTGCCTTGAGTTCACTATGATGTCATCGACATATGCCTCAACCAACTGACCGATGAGTTTGCCGAAGATGCGCTGCATACACCTCTGAATGGTGGTGCCTGCGTTCTTCAACCCGAATGGTATGGAGGAGTAGCAGAAACAACCGAAAGGGTGATGAATGCCGTGGTTAGCTGATCGTCTGAGTCAATCATAATCTGATGGTACCCGGAGTAGGCATCGAGAAAGTAGAGGGTTTTGCACCCTACGGTCGAATCCACAACCTGATCTATGCGTGGCAACGGGAATAGATCCTTTGTTGAGACCGGTGTAGTCGACACACATCCTCCATTTGCTGCTTTTCTTTTTCACCAACATGGGGTTGGCCAACCACTCAGGGTGGTATACCTCCCTGATGAAGCCCACCGCAAGGCTCTTCTTGATCTCCTCCCGTATGGCTTTGCACTTGTCACCGTCAAAACATCACAGCTTCTGCTTAACTGGCTTGGCTCTCGGTTTGATGTTGAGCTTATGTTTAGCGACTTCCCTCAGTGAGGACCAGGAGCGTCCCGGTGGTCGATGGATGACCGCTCCTCAGTGATGAGTGATTGACAACGGGTGTTGGACTGACTCTTGGCTCAGTGCGCAGGTGTAGGCTGCGGCCTTGTTCGTGTTGTTGCAGGTGAAGAACGGGCGCGAAAGGTCTTCAGCCTTGAGGGCCTCCGGGAGATGGAGAGACAAGTAGGCTCGGTTCGAGGGACCCGGTGGACAGCGGGACTAGGTGCGGGCCACATGGTGGCGACACGAGCAAGACGAAGTCATGGACAGTCGAGCCGGTGCACGGTGGCGGTCGAGTCAAGTGGTTTAGCGGGAGGCCGGACCATGCACGCGGGGTTTGGTGGTTTGCCCACAAAACCATCGGAGGACAGTTTCTTGGTTTGGGCCTCAAAACCAATTCCGAGGGCCCAACATGACGGAGACGGGATCCGGGCGTGTCGGGAAGCTTCGAAGCGGAGGACACGCGGCGGGATCGCATGGCTTGCGTCGGGAGGACGCGGGGTGCGGCAAAGGCGTGGCCGTCCGATGGCAAGACCCACAAACATTACCTAAATGCCCCTGCGTGGGTTGTATCGCCAGTAGTTAAGTTAGGGGTAGTCGAGTCATTTACCACTCCGGTGGGACCCGATATATAAGCCATGAGGGTGTGTGGATGGCTCCCTCTCTCCGTGACTTAGGGTTTCATTTCCCCCCTCCCATTTCTCATTTTCGTAGCTATTTTCTTCTCCATTTTCTCTAGGCTAGCATGAGAGCTTCATGAGAGATTTGTTGAGAGGGATGGATGCTAGGGCGGCATGCTAGACCTTGTGAATCATTCCTAGTTTGTATAGAAGATTCGGCGTTGTGTTTTTCGTGGTCTTTTTGTGCTTGTTTTTGGTGCCTTTGTTCTTGGTGTGATTCCGCGGATTTGAGTGGGTTCCTCCCCGGATTTCTTTGAGGAAAACATGGATGGATGTCTAGTGCATCTTTGTGATTGATGTTGTGCCCTCAAACGCCGGGAAACCACTTCGATTCAAGGATTTTCGTTCGGTGCTCTAGCTTTTGGTGGTGCTCAAAGGATTCGCGATTCCCGGTGATTTAGGGAGTTAGGAGGAAAGATTTTTGGGCTATAGCATCCTTGTGTGACGCTTTTCAAGTCCCCAAACCCTTGTCTCCATAGCTTCTACCGTTTGGGAAGACCGATGATGATTTGGGGGTTGACCTTCGAGGTCGGGCTGTTTCTGGGTCTGTCCGTGTAGGGCGGACAGTTCGCGAGGTGTAGGCGGACGGTCCGCAGGGGTGCAGTTCGTCGCGTGTTCTTCGTGTTCTTGCTCGGCTTCGCTTTCGATCCGTCGTGGCTTTGAGTTTTTGTTCGGCGAGGTTTCAGACAGTCCGCAGCAGCGGGCGGACGGTCCGCGGGTGCCTGGCGGACAGTCCGCGTGCTCCCCGCGGACGGTCCGTTATTCGGGGTCGTCTGCGGAGGTTCCGTGTGTTTTATCGGACGGTCCGCGGCGTAGGGCCGGACGGTCCACGGTGTTGGTGCGGACGGTCCGCGCGGCAGCCGGACGGTCCGCGTGGCCAGTGCGGACGGTCCGCCTCTCCTGGCCGGACGGTCCGCCAGAGCGTGTGTGCTTTGCTTCTTGGTTCAATTCCTTCCTTCCTTTCTTGTGCTTCCGCGTGTGCTTCAAGGAATCGTTCCTAGAACTATAGGTTGATCCATAACCTCGTTGTCTTGGCGACTGGTGTGTGATTTGATCCATCGCTTGTATGTGACCGGGATTTGACTAGGGTATAGGCCGGGTTCTTTGAGAAGAATTTTTACCGGCTCCTATTCCCTCCCCCCTCTCTACTCGCCATCCGATCCTTCAATTGGTATCAGAGCTTGGTGCCGGATTCTTTGCGACTTTGACAAGTCTTGAATCCCAAGATGGCGTACGTTGAGTGGGGCGGTCCGCCGCACTTCGATGGCAAGGGTTACCACAAGTGGGCGGCTCGTATGATGATCTTTCTTCGTGGCAAGTTGTTGGATTTCATTGTGCTTTACAAGACCTATGCTATTCCGGTCAACATCCATACTCTTATGGTGACCGATGCCGGTGCTAAGGCCAAGTATGAGGCAAATGCAAAAGCCGTTGATCACTTGGTCCGAAGCCTGTGTGATCCAGAGTTTGAGCGTGTTTGCCATTTAAATCTTGCTTGGCAAATTTGGGAGAAGCTGTTGGTTGCTCACGGTGGCGATAACCATGTGAAGGCTTGCCTCTTTGTCTCTTACCGGATGCAATATGAGAACTTCACTCAGCTTCCTGGTGAGGACATTGATGCGATGTTTCAGAGGTTCACCGCCATCATGAACAACATGAAGGCTAATGTTGAAGATTTCCCTTACACTGAGCATGATCAAGCTTTGAAGCTCTTGCATGTCTTGGACCCAAATGTTTGAGGTGCTAAGGTTGAGGCCATCAAGGAGTCTGGGCAATATTTGACTATGGAGTTGGATGACCTCTTTTCAAAGCTCAAGTCGGCTGAGGTTGACAGGAAGTTGCAATCCAAGCATGAGGGCTCGACTGACCATAGTCTTGCTCTTGTGGGCGGATCAAAGGGCAAATCTAACCCTTTCTGTCGACAGTTTTCCTTGTCTACTCTTATGTCTATTCCAGATGAGGAGTTTGATGTGCTGGGCGAGGAGGAGCTGGTCTTGCTCTCAAGAAGATTTGATCGACTACACGAGAGTCGGAGGAATGCAAGGCGGAGCTCAGGGACGTGCTACAAGTGTGGCAAGCGTGGCCACTTCATCGCCGAGTGCCCGGAAGCGGAGGAGAACAAGTACAAGATGAACGAGTACAAGGCACACCCGAGGTGTGAAGACAAGTACTCCTCCAAGGGTAAGCACTTCAGCAAGTCCAAGAGCAAGGACAAGGACAAGCGTCGACCGAGCAAGGGCGGCTACAAGAAGAACAAGGCAAGAGCCATGGTGGCCGGTGCAAGCGACGTCGACTCGAGCCCAAGCGACGTGCAGTCAAGCTCAAGCAGTGAAGATGAAGACGCCGGGAGGCGCAAGGACAAGAAGAGTGCAAGCCGGAACCTCAGTGGGTTGAGCTGTGTGGCGCTTGAAGACTTTTGTGGGATGGCCCATAGCTCGAGCAGCAAGAAGAGTGACAAGGAAGACAGCGACCCCGACTCGGAGGATGAGGTAAATCGTGACCCCGACTCTTTGCTTGCTGAGATCACTTGGTTGAATGGCTCGATTGACAACCGTGATAGTGTGTTGAGAGATGCTAAGAAGATGAGGAAAGATCTTAGGGCTCAACTTGAGAATGCTAGTGAGAAAGTAGGAGAGTTAGAGTCTAAATTGCTTGAATTGAAACTTGAGAATGCTCTTTGAAACTTGCTCCTACTACTCCTGATGATGTTGAGTGTCTTGAGTGTGATGCATGGTTGAATGAGATCAAATTGCTTAATGAGAAGAATGCTTCCTCTTTGGCTAAACTAGATGCTCTTAGGACTGAGTATGATGAGCTTAAGGCTAGACCCACTTTGCTTGGTGCTTGTAAATCATGTCCTACTATGCATGCTAAGCTTGTTGATGCTCGTTCTACTATTAGCACTTTGGAAGCTTCTTTGAAATCTCCTGTTGTCAATGCATGCACTAGCTGTGATGAAGTTACTTTCCGCAATCTTGAACTCACTTCCCGTTTGGATGTCATCTATGAGGAGAATGATTATTTGAGGAAGGTGTTGGGTTGGTTGTCTGGGTAGGAACCTCAATTGAAAATCATGATTGAGGAGTTCAAGAGAGCTGATGGTCGTGGTTTGAGTTTTGAGAAGTTGGGTGAGAAAGTGGGAGAGAACAGTGGGGAGAGTGTGTATGAGAAGTGTGTTGAGTCTAACCCTGAGTTTGAGGTGATCGGAGACATCCAAGTCCCACTTCCAAAAGCACCCAAGAACACTTTCACACCAAAGCCCAACCACCTTTGCAACAAGCTTGACACAACTCAACTTCCACCCAAATTTCCACCCAAAACAAATGATTTCCAGAAACCCGTGAAGTTTGTTAGTGAGAAGGGTGAGAAGCCTAGAGAGAAGTCAGAGCCAAAACCAAAACCCATCCCCTTCAGGTGTGAGTATTGTGGCAAGGAGAGGCATCTAGCGGAGTTTTGCTACAAGAGGAAGAGGGATGAGAGGCTTGCTAGGGAGCAAGCAAACAAGGACAGGTATCGCCAGTCTCATGGTATTCCTGAGCCTAGAGTGCCACTTCCACGGGGTGTGGGATGTGTGAGGAGTGTTGGCAGGTTCCCACAGAGAAGTGGTGGTGCGAGGTTTGAGAAGAGAGATGATGGTGTGCGTGCTGGTGAGAGGTTTGGTCGGGCCCATGGAGGTTTTGCTGGACGTCCTCCTACTTGTCCTCAATACGGGTTTAGGGGAGATGATCGCAGCTTTGGGTTCCAGAAGAACTACGGACCACGTTTTCCCCCTTGTGGTGCTGAAGGACCGATACGACGAACCAGAGAGGGGGGGAGTGAATGGGAGCCGATAAAAATTCTTCTCGAAGGAGATGAAAACTCCAACAAGACGAACGCGGCTTCCAACACACGTCTCCGACTCACTACCAAGGTTGGTCAAGCCCACGTAGCCACTGGAGTGCCACTGGACCTAGGAACCAACACACAACCTTCCGACCCGAGAAACGCAGCGGAAAAACCAAACCTCGAGTCTACAGACCCACACCGGTCAGACCGGTGAGCACCACCGGTCAGACCGGTCCCTGTTGGTGAAACTGAGCAACTTCCACTAAGTGGCTCTACACCGGTCATACCGGTGAGACACACCGGTCAGACCGATGGCAGCCTGAAAGCCCCCAAGGCACAAATAGGCCAACCGACCACCAAACTGACCCAAACTCCAAACAGCAGCAACACGGGACAACAACAGACGCACCAAGACGTTCATCCGAGCAAAAACCCACAAGGGCTCGCACCGGTCAGACCGGTCAAGAGCACCGGTCAGACCGGTGTAGCCTGGGCAGCTCGGGATGAACAGCACCCGCAGGTCAACTCCCCCAAATCCAAAACTCGATCTCCCGAATCACTCCACGGACTTGAACAAAACTTTGGGGATATCAGGAACACCTCATGAGGAGTCCATAGCCAAGTTTAATCCCACAAAAACTCGTCCAAAAAGGGGGAATCGAAGAAATCCCGCCGAAAGCACTTCCAACCCAAGAACTCAAGAAACCCCAAAATCGAGCACTTTTACTCACGGATTTGGGAGGGGAATCACAGCCTAAAGAACCACGAAGGGTTCCCAAAAATTTCCCCCATCAAATCCCCAAGAGAAAAGTCCCGAAAATAACCCAAAGAAATCACCGAGAGAGGCTCCGAAAATCACCACCAAGAACAACCGGGAAAACACATCCAAACCTTGAGGAACCACACCGAATCATCTATACATGAAACAAAGGTTCGTACAAGGTCTAGCAAGCCGCCCGATCATCCATCCCTCTCAACAAGATCTCTCCATGAAGCTCTCTTGCTAGTCCTAAAGAAAACCTAAGGAAAATAGGTGGAAAATAGGAAAACTAATGAGCTAGGGTTCCAAGAGTTGGCTGCCATCCTCTCACCTCTTGGGTTATATGGAGGCAACCTAATGTCTAAAATGCCCTTCTCTACTAACTAGGGATACAAGCCCCTCAAGGGCGGATTTGGAATTCTTGATGTCTTCACCATCGGACGGATGCCCGGCGACCGCACCCTGCGTAGCCTCGACGCAAGCCATGCGATCCCGACGCGTGTCCTCCACTTCGAAGATTCCGGTCGCGTCGTCGCACACCGGTCGACCGGTGCTCCTCACGGGTCGAGCCCGGTCCCCACCGGTCGAGCCGGTCGGACCCACCCGGTCCGACCGATCCGGCGCCGCTCGCACCTCCGTCTTCGGTTCTTCGGTCTTGGCTTTGTGGATCAACCAAGGAACCCGGTGGTTTTCGGTGAACCACCGGAAACCCCGCGAACTCGGTGTAGCCTCCGCCAATCTCCACTCATGACTCGGCTCCCACGTAGTCCCGGCTCGACCTTGGTTTTGAGGCTCAACCAAGAAACCGTCCATGACTTCATCTTGCTCGTTCATGCCACCATGCGGCCCGCACTTGACCCCCGCCGGCCACCGGGTCCCTCGAACGAAGCCTACTTGTCTTCTCCACACCCGGAGGCCTCACCGGCGACGACCTTTCGCGCTTGTTCTTCACCCGTACCAACACCGGTCAAGCCGCAACCCGCACCCGCAATACTTAGCCAAGAATCGGTCCACACAACGTTGTCAATCACTCATCACACAAGGAAGCGACCATCCACCGGTCCTCGAACCACACATGGTCCTCAATCTCCCCCTTGATGAGTGCATTGACAACACCCACACGAAAGTAACAAGAGAGAAAAGAAAAAGAAAAGAAACGAACAAAAAGAAACTCCAACAAGCGATCGAAAGCTAAACAAAAGCAAAGAGCAAGATCACTTGAAGAAGACAAATCTCGGACCCCTTAGGTAAGGGCAACGGCTCGACACATCCGAGACAAAGCAAAGCTCAAGCAAAGAGCACAAACCACCGAATCAAAGCTCGAAAACCCACAAGGAGCTCCCCTGCACACATGCAAGCTCCCCCTGATCCAATGCACCTCCCCCTGGACGAAAGCATGCAAGACACCACTTGAAACAGGGCAGCTGCAACAGTACAGCCCTGACCGGTCAGACCGGTCAACACCAGCGGTCAGACCGGTGTGCAACATGTGTGCAGAACCAGCACTCACACCGGTCAGACCGGTGACCCTGACCGGTCAGACCGGTGCACAACAGAGCCCAGAAATGGCTCGAAACCACCTGAAAACCTTCTAAACACATCCAGCAAGCCATTTCAAGCTTAAACTTCTCCCCCTTGTTGGCAATGCAAGAATCAAGCCAAAATAGCAAAACTTTCAACCTAGAGCTTCTCAAATAGACAAAGTTCAACAAAGAATGCTACACATGTCCAAATGAGCAAGTTAGGTACTCTACGGCTTCGTATCGATCTCAACTACATGATCACCAAGTTTCACAACCATTGGACGAAGCTAAGATGGATTTTGGCAATTTTGCGAAAAACTTGACTCTCATGAGCAAAGTCCTAAACATGATCAAAGCATATCAAAATGGCAAAGCCACACAAACTTCATGCTAGGACAGCCATTCTAATCATAAGACCATCACAAACACCCACAAGCACCTCATATCATGTCAAAGACACCGAGCCATGTGCCTACTTCTATGTATGAGACTTCTCATTGGTAGGCATCATGCAACGGTTTAGCACCCAAAGCAAATTAAATTCAGCACATATGACATGGGAGCACATTTCCAAGCATTTTTCATTTCATTTTCAGATTTGTAAATGGTACATGAAATGTCTTTGCGACAAAAAGGAACTTATGCCCCTCTACAAGATAGAACATGAGGGCTAAACATTCATGATGGCAAATGAGCCTTTGGCCCCATATGATCAATAAACTAGCCATCCAACCACAAATTAAGCATAGCAAAGCCACAAGAACATGTCAAGAGCATGTAAAGGCATTTACACATGAGAGAGCATACATGTGACATTTTTCAAAAGCATAGCTATCAACCATGGATTATTCATCAAGATCATCAAGAGCTAAGCCAAACAAGCTCACAAAGTCATATATCTCATTCCATGGTGAACAATGTATATGAGAGAAGCTTTTCCTAACCAATGCATATGATACAAAATGCATGCAATCTAAGATACAAGGATGCCTATACATCATGTTACATATGCCATGCCAAATGCAAGAAATGCACAAAGGAAAGCTATACATATGCTACAAAGAAGCTCTCACACAAAACTCACAAAACCACCGGCTCCTCGAGGGGAGGCAAAACGGGCTCGACACCACCGGCAAAAGAGAGCTCCCACACACCCAACTCAAGAAATCAAACACACACCAAGTTCCCCCCGCAAATGAATGAAAGTTGCTTGATCTAGGGGTTTGGTGAAAATATCAGCTAGTTGGTCATGTGTGGGTAGATGGATCAAAGCTATCTTCCCTTTCTCTACGTTGTCTCTCAGAAAATGGTACCTCACTTCTGTGTGCTTGGTTTTGTAATGGAGCACTGGATTCTTTGCAACGCTTATGGCACTGGTGCTATCACATTGAAGTGGGACATGGGTATACTCCTCACTAAAGTCACTCATGGTGTAGGTGATCCAAAGGAGCTGAGAGCAAAAGCTAGCAGCGGCAACATACTCGGCCTCGGTCGTGGATTGAGCAACACTCGACTGCTTGCGGGAAGACCAAGAGACCAAAGAGGAACCCAAAAACTAGCAAGTCCCAGAAGTGGACTTCCTATCCAACTGACACCTAGCAAAATCCGCGTCTGAAAAGCCATGAAGCGCCAAAGAAGAGGACGCGGAGTACCAAAGGCCGAAGTCGGGAGTGTGACGCAAGTACCTGAAAATTCGCTTCACTGCTTGCCGATGCGAAGTCCTCGGAGACGCTTGAAAACGAGCGCACAGACACACCGAGAATTGTATGTCCGGCCTCGTCGCCGTCAAGTAGAGGAGTGACCCAATCATGCTCCGCTACTCCTTCTGGTCCACGTGTTCACCTTCCTCGTCCACATCAAGAGCTGTAGTCGTACTCATCGGCGTCGTCATAGCCTTGGAGTCCTCCATCTTGAACTTCCTCACAATGTCCTTGGTGTACTTAGCCTGGTGCACAAATGTTCCTTCCTTTGATTGCTTGATTTGTAGCCTGAGGAAGAACTGCAACTCACCCATCATGCTCATCTCAAAATCCCTGCTCATATCATCTGCAAACCTTGCAACAAGAGAGTTAGACGAGCCACCAAAGACAATATCATCCATGTACACCTGCACAATCAGGATATCTCTGCCCTGCCTCAGCAAAAAAAAAGGTCTGATCGACCTTCCCCATCTCAAAACCTCTCTCAAACAAGAACCCCCTCAACCTGCCATACCAAGCTCTAGGCGCCTGCTTCAACCCATACAGCGCCTTCCTCAACTTGTACACTCGGTGGGGGTACTTCTCACTCTCAAACCCCGGAGGCTGCCTCACAAACACTTCTTCCTCCAACACACCATTCAGGAAAGCACTCTTCACATCCATTTGGTGCAACTTGAACCCTTTAGCCACGGAAAAGGCTAGAAGGATCCTAATCGCCTCCAAACGGGCTATGGGAGCAAAGGTCTCCTCGTAGTCAATCCCCTCCTTCTGACTGAACCCCTGAGCAACTGAGGACCAGGAGCATCCCAGTGGTCGATGGATGACCGCTCCTCAGTGATGAGTGATTGACAACGGGTGTTGGACTGACTCTTGGCTTAGTGCGCAGGTGTAGGCTGCGGCCTAGTTCGTGTTGTTGCAGGTGAAGAACGGGCGCGAAAGGTCTTCAGCCTTGAGGGGCCTCCGGGAGATGGAGAGACAAGTAGGCTCGGTTCGAGGGACCCGGTGGACAGCGGGACTGGGTGCGGGTCACATGGTGGTGACACAAGCAAGACGAAGTCATGGACAGATGAGCCGGTGCACGGTGGCGGTCAAGTCAAGTGGTTTGGCGGGAGGCCGGACCGGGCACGCGGGGTTTGGTGGTTTGCCCACAAAACCACCGGCGGATGGTTTCTTGGTTTGGGCCTCAAAACCAAGTCCGAGGGCCCAACACGACGGAGACGGGATCCGGGCGTGTCGGGAAGCTTCGAGGCGGAGGACACGCGGCGGGATCGCATGGCTTGCGTCGGGAGGACGCGGGGTGCGGCAAAGGCGTGGCCGTCCGATGGGAAGACCCACAAACATTACCAAAATGCCCCTACGTGGGTTGTATCGCCAGTAGTTTAGTTAGGGGTAGTCGAGTCATTTACCACTCCGGCGGGACCTGATATATAAGCCATGAGTGTGTGTTGATGGCTCTCTCTCTCCGCGACTTAGGGTTTCATTTGCTCCCTCCTCTTTCTCATTTTCGTAGCTATTCTTCTTTCTATTTTCTCTAGGCTAGCATGAGAGCTTCATGAGAGATTTGTTGAGAGGGATGGATGCTAGGGCGGCATGCTAGACCTTGTGAATCTTTCCTGGTTTGTATAGAAGATTCGGGGTTGTTTTTCGTGGCTTTTTGTGCTTGTTTTCGTGCCTTTGTTCCCGGTGTGATTCCGCGGATTTGAGTGAGTTTCTTCCCGGATTTCTTTGAGGGAAACATGGATAGATGTCTTGTGCATCTTTGTGCTTGATCTTGTGCCCTCAAACTCCGGAAAACCACTTCGATTCGTGAGTTTTCGTTCGGTGCTCTAGCTTTTGGTGGTGCTCAAAGGATTCGCGATTCCCGGTGATTTAGGGAGTTAGGAGGCAAGATTTTTGGGCTATAGAATCCTTGTGTGACGCTTTTCAAGTCCCCAAACCCTTGTCTCCATAGCTTCAACCGTTTGGGAAATCCGATGATGATTTGGGGGAGTTGACTTTCGGGGTCGGGCGTTTTCAGCTCTGTCCGCACCCGGCGGACGGTCCGCGAGGACCGAGGGCGGACGGTCCGCGCGGCTAGGGTTCGTCCCGTGTTCTTCGTGTTCTTGCTCGTCTTTCGTTTCGATCCGTCGCGTTTTTGGTTTTTGGTTGGACGGAGTTTCGGACGGTCCGCGACGTTGGGCGGACGGTCCGCGGGTGCTTGGCGGACGGTCCGCGTGCTCCCCGCGGACGGTCCGTGGTTCGTGGGTGGCTTTGGTTCGTTCTGTGTGATTTAACGGACGGTCCACGAGAAGGGCCGGACGGTCCGCGACGTCGGCGCGGACGGTCCGCGGGGGCGAGTCGGACGGTCCGCGCGGTCCATCGCGGACGGTCCGCACCGCCGGCCGGACGGCCGCCGAGGAGCCGTGTGCAGTGCTGTTTGTTTCGATTCCTTTCTTCCCTTTCTAGTGCTTCCGCGTGTGCTTCTAGGAATCGTTCCTAAGGCTAGAGGTTGATCCATAACCTCGTGGTCTTGGCGATTGGTGCGTGATTCGATCCATCGCTTGTGTGTGACCGGGGTGTGTCTAGGGCATAGGCCGGATTCTTTTGGAAGAATTTTTACCGGCTCCTATTCACTCCCCCTCTCTCTAGTCGCCATCTGATCCTTCAATTGGTATCAGAGCTTGGTGCCGGATTCTTTGCGACTTTGACAAGTCTCGAATCCTAAGATGGCGTACGTTGAGCGGGGCGGTCCGCCGCACTTCGATGGCAAGGGTTACCACAAGTGGGCGGCTCGTATGATGATCTTTCTTCGTGGGAAGCTGTTGGATTTCATTGTGCTTGACAAGACCTATGCTATTGCGGTCAACATCCATACTCTTATGGTGACCGATGCCGATGCCAAGGCCAAGTATGAGGCTAATGCAAAAGCCGTTGATCACTTGTGCCGGAGCTTGTGTGATCCAGAGTTTGAGCGTGTTCGCCATTTGAATCTTGCTTGGCAAATTTGGGAAAAGTTGTTGGTTGCTCACGGTGGTGATAACCATGTGAAGGCTCGCCTCTTTGTCTCTTACCGGATGCAATATGAGAATTTCACTCCACTTCCCGGTGAGGACATTGATGCGATGTTTCAGAGGTTCACCGCCATCGTGAACAACATGAAGGCTAATGTTGAGGATTTTCCGTACTTCGAGCATGATCAGGCTTTGAAGCTCTTGCATGTCTTGGACCCAAATGTTTGGGGTGCTAAGGTTGAGGCCATCAAGGAGTCTGGACATTATTTGACTATTGAGTTGGATGACCTCTTTTCTAAGCTCAAGTCGGCTGAGGTTGACAGGAAGTTGCTATCCAAGCATGAGAGCTCGACTGATCATAGTCTTGCTCTTGTGGGAGGATCAAAGGGCAAATCTAACCCTTACTGTCTACAGTTTTCTTTGTCCTCTCTTATGTCCATTCCAGATGAGGAGTTTGATGTGCTGGGCGAGGAGGAGCTGGCCTTGCTCTCAAGAAGGTTTGAACGACTACACGAGAGTCGGAGGAATGCAAGGCGGAGCTCAGGGACGTGCTACAAGTGTGGCAAGTGTGGCCACTTCATCGCCGAGTGCCCGGAAGCGGAGGAGAACAAGTACAAGGTGAACGAGTACAAGGCGCACCCGAGGCGTGAAGACAAGTACTCCTCCAAGGGCAAGCACTTCAACAAGTCCAAGAGCAAGGACAAGGACAAGCGGCGACCGAGCAAGAGCAGCTACAAGAAGAACAACGCAAGAGAGATGGTGGCCGGTGCGAGCGACGTCGACTCAAGCTCAAGCGAGGAGCGATCAAGCTCAAGCGGCCGAAGATGAAGACGCCGGGAGGCGCAATGGAAAGAAGAGTGCAAGCCGGAACCTCAGCGGGCTGAGCTGTGTGGCGCTTGAGGGCTTTTGTGGCATGGCCCATAGCTCGAGCAGCAAGAAGAGTGTGAAGGAAGACAGCGACTCCGACTCGGAGGATGAGGTAAACCGTGACCCCGACTCTTTGCTTGCTGAGATTGCTAGGTTGAATGGTTTGCTTGATAACCGTGATAGTGTGCTGAGAGATGCCAAAAAGATGAGGAAAGATCTTAGGGCTCAGCTTGAGAATGCTAGCGAGAAAGTAGGAGAGTTAGAGTCAAAATTGCTTGAATTGAAACTTGAGAATGACTCTTTGAAACTTGCTCCTACTCCTCCCCGATGATGTTGAATGTGTTGAATGTGATGCTTGGTTGAATGAGATCAAACTCGCTTAATGAGAAGAATGCTTCTATTTTGGCTCAACTAGACGCTCTTAGGACTCGAACATGATGAGCTTAAGGCTAGACCTACTTTGCTTGGTGCTTGCAAATCATGTCCTACTATGCATGCTAAGCTTGTCGATGCTCGTTCTACCATTACTTCTTTGGAAGCATCTTTGAAATCTCCCGTTGCAAATGCATGTTCTAGGCCGTGATGAAGTCACTTTGCGTAATCTTGAACATACTTCCCGTTTGGATGTCATTTATGAGGAGAATGACTATTTGAGGAAGGTGTTGGGTTGGTTGTACGGGCGGGAACCTCAATTGAAAATCATGATCGAGGAGTTCAAGAGAGCTGATGGTCGTGGTTTGGGGTTTGAGAAGTTGGGTGAGAAAGTGGGAGAGAACAAGTGGGGAGAGTGTGTACGAGAAGTGTGTTGAGTCTAACCCCGGGTTTGAGGTGATCGGAGAGATCCAAGTCCCACTCCCAAAAGCACCCAAGAACTCTTTCACACCAAAGCCCAACCACCTTTGCAACAAGCTTGACACAACCCAAGATCCACCCAAATTCCCACCTAAGACAAATGATTTCCGAAACCGGTGAAGTTTGTGGGTGAGAAGGGTGAGAAGCCTAGGGAGAAGCCGAGCCAAAACCAAAACCCATCCCCTTCGGGTGTGAGTATTGTGGCAAAGAGAGGCATCTTGCAGAGTTTTGCTACAAGAGGAAGAGGGATGAGAGGCTTGCTAGGGAGCAAGCGAACCAGGACAGGTATCGCCAGCCTCATGGTATTCCTGAGTCTAGAGTGCCACTTCCACGGGGTGTGGGAAATGTGAGGAGTGTTGGCAGGTTCCCACAGAGAGGTGGTGGTGAGAGGTTTATCAGGAGAGATGATGGTGTGCGGGCTGGTGAGAGGTTTGGTCGGGCTCGTGGTGGTTTTGCTGGACGTCCTCCTACTCGTCCTCAGTACGGGTTTAGGGGAGATGATCGCAGCTTTGGGTTCCAGAGGAACTACTGACCACGTTTTCCCCCTCGTGGTGCTCGTACTCCACCCATGGGACATGGGAAGTTTGGTGGCAAGGGAGTGATGTTTGCTAACCCCTCTTTTGAGCAGATGGCTCGACACTGGTTTAACTTTCTATGTGCTAACCCCAGTGTCGAGTCGCTAGCTCACTCTCGTTCTTGTTTCCTTTGCGGGCGGGGAGGCTTGGAGAACATTTGGTTGATCGACTCCGGGTGTTCTCGACACATGACCGGAGATAAGAAGTGGTTCTCCAGCCTCACCCCAGTGAAGGAAAAGCAGTACATCACATTTGGGGACAATGGACGAGGTAGGGTGCTTTCAGAGGGTGTTGTGCATGTGAGTGACAAGGTAACGTTGAAGAGAGTGGCTCTTGTGAAGTCTTTGGGTTTTAATTTGCTCTCAGTTTCTCAGTTGCTTGATGAGGCTTTTGAGGTGCGTTTCAAGTCCGGCGAGTCTCGTTTGCTTGATTCTCGAGGTGATCTTGTCTGTATGATCATCCCCGAGGGTCAGATTTTCAGGGCTGATTTCTCTCGTTCTTTGGGTCCTGCTCGCTGTTTGATGGCTGGTCCATCTTCTGATTTGTGGAAATGGCATAGGCGGTTGGGACACTTGAGCTTTGATTTGGTTTCCCGCTTGAGTGGTCTTGACCTTGTCCGAGGATTGCCGAGGTTGAAGCTTGAGAAGGATCTGGTTTGTGCTCCATGTAGGCATGGTAAGATGGTAGCCACTCCCCATCCACCCCTGACTGTCATGACCGAGCGTCCGACAGAGCTGTTGCATATGGACCTTGTTGGGCCAGCTCGAGTTCGCTCGGTGGGTGGGAAGTGGTATGTCCTTGTTGTGGTGGACGATTACTCTCGCTATGCCTGGGTGTTCTTCTTGGAGGATAAGAGTGAGACTTTTGGTTTTGTTCGAGATCTGATCGTGAGGTTGAAAAACGAGAGGCATGGGAATGCTATTCGAGCTATCCACAGTGATAATGGCTCTGAGTTCAAGAACTCTCGTTTTGACGCCTTTTGTCGTGATCTAGGTCTTGAACATCAGTATTCGACTCCTTATGTGCCCCCTCAAAATGGAGTTGTGGAAAGGAAAAATCGGACTCTTTGTGAGATATTGGTCATATGTGTGGAGAAATGGTGATGTGAGGCTATGCTCTTGGAATATTTGAAATATATGTGTGGTGAGATAGCCCTTTTTTGAAATAAATGCTAATCTTGACTAATTTTTGATGAAATATGCTCCACTCGTGTGTAGTTGTGTATCCATGTCACAGTTTGGTCTAAATGTGCTTTTCATGCTTAGATTGTGCTTGGATGCCTTGTTCTTGCATTTGGGCCAAAGGCCGAATATCATTGTGAATGTTTAGCCTATGTTGCATTCATGGGGGAGCATAAGCTTCTTTTTGCCGCAAAGGCACTTCATGTACCATAAAATGAATTAATCTTGAAAAGAAGTGTGTATGCTTGAAAAATGCTCCATCCATCATGTCTATGCTTAAAATGTTTTATCTTTCACATATGGGTGCAAAACATGTTGCATGATGTTCACCAGTGGAGAAGTCTCCCCGAAGTGGACACATGGCTCATGAGCTTTGACATGACATGCTTTGCTTTATGGGTGTTTGCCATGATCTTTTGCTGAGAATTTGATATCCTTGTATGATCTTTGAATGGTATGCACGTTTGTGGCTCAAGTGTGACATGGATAGGCTTTTACATGTGAAGCGAGCCTTCTTTTGATAAAACTACTTAAATCTGAAAATTTTGCTCTGTCACATGCTTGTATTTTCATCTATTACTTGTGGCAATGCTTTGACTATGCTATGATTCATATATGTGATCTTTGTCTCATTTTTAGCCTTTGACACTAGATTTGGCCTATTTGAGAAGCTCATGTAGTTGTTTATATGCTTTGCTTTTGCATTTCTGCATTTTCACCTTGATTCATACATTGTCAACAAGGGGGAGAAAAGGTAAGCTTAATGAAAATTCAGAAGAGGTGAGCTGAAATTTGGAAGTGTGCATCCACATGTTCGGGGGAGCTTGCATTTGTTCGGGGGGAGCTTTCTTCTTGTTTTCGGTGTGGATTTTGTGCTTTGCTTGGCTTGTGACCTTTCTCCGCCTTTCTTCGGTTTTGGTCATGAGTTGAGCTTATTTGTTTTTCTTTCTTCTTCTTTTCTCTTTTTCTCTCGAATTTCATTTCGCGTTGTGTGTTGTCAATGCACTCATCAAGGGGGAGATTGAGGACCGGGAGCGTCCCGGTGGTCGATGGATGACCGCTCCTCGGTGATGAGTGATTGACAACGGGTGTTGGACCGACTCTTGGCTTAGTGCGCGAGGTGTAGGCTGCGGCCTAGTTCGTGTTGTTGCGAGGTGAAGAACGGGTGCGAAAGGTCTTCGGCCTTGAGGGGCCTCCGGGAGATGGAGAGACAAGTAGGCTCGGTTCGAGGGACCCGGTGGACGGCGGGACCGGGTGCGGGTCACATGGTGGCGACACAAGCAAGACGAAGTCATGGACGGATGAGCGGTGCACGGTGGCGGTCAAGTCAAGTGGTTTGGCGGGGAGGCCGGACCGGGCACGCGGGGTTTGGTGGTTTGCCCACAAAACCACCGGCGGATGGTTTCTTGGTTTGGGCCTCAAAACCAAGTCCGAGGGCCCAACACGACGGAGACGGGATCCGGGCGTGTCGGGAAGCTTCGAGGCGGAGGACACGCGGCGGGATCGCATGGCTTGCGTCGGGAGGACGCGGGGGTGCGGCAAAGGCGTGGCCGTCCGATGGGAAGACCCACAAACATTACCAAAATGCCCCTACGTGGGTTGTATCGCCGTAGTTTAGTTAGGGGTAGTCGAGTCATTTACCACTCCGGCGGGACCGATATATAAGCCATGAGTGTGTGTTGATGGCTCTCTCTCTCCGCGACTTAGGGTTTCATTTGCTCCCTCCTCTTTCTCATTTTCGTAGCTATTCTTCTTTCTATTTTCTCTAGGCTAGCATGAGAGCTTCATGAGAGATTTGTTGAGAGGGATGGATGCTAGGGCGGCATGCTAGACCTTGTGAATCTTTCCTGGTTTGTATAGAAGATTCGGGGTTGTTTTTCGTGGCTTTTTGTGCTTGTTTTCGTGCCTTTGTTCCCGGTGTGATTCCGCGGATTTGAGTGAGTTTCTTCCCGGATTTCTTTGAGGGAAACATGGATAGATGTCTTGTGCATCTTTGTGCTTGATCTTGTGCCCTCAAACTCCGGAAAACCACTTCGATTCGTGAGTTTTCGTTCGGTGCTCTAGCTTTTGGTGGTGCTCAAAGGATTCGCGATTCCCGGTGATTTAGGGAGTTAGGAGGCAAGATTTTTGGGCTATAGCATCCTTGTGTGACGCTTTTCAAGTCCCCAAACCCTTGTCTCCATAGCTTCAACCGTTTGGGAAATCCGATGATGATTTGGGGGAGTTGACTTTCGGGGTCGGGCGTTTTCGGCTACGTTCGCACACGGCGGACGGTCCGCGAGGACCAGGCGGACGGTCCGCGCGGCTAGGGTTCGTCCCGTGTTCTTCGTGTTCTTGCTCGTCTTTCGTTTCGATCCGTCGCGTTTTTGGTTTTTGGTTGGACGGAGTTTCGGACGGTCCGCGGCGTTGGGCGGACGGTCCACGGGTGCTTGGCGGACGGTCCGCGTGCTCCCCGCGGACGGTCCGTGGTTCGTGGGTGGCTTTGGTTCGTTCTGTGTGATTTAACGGACGGTCCGCAAGAAGGGCCGGACGGTCCGTGACGTCGGCGCGGACGGTCCGCGGGGGCGGGTCGGACGGTCCGCGCGGTCCATCGCGGACGGTCCGCACCTTGCCGGCCGGACAGTCCGCCAGGAGCCGTGTGCGGTCTTTGTTTGTTTCGATTCCTTTCTTCCCTTTCTAGTGCTTCCGCGTGTGCTTCTAGGAATCGTTCCTAAGGCTAGAGGTTGATCCATAACCTCGTGGTCTTGGCGATTGGTGCGTGATTCGATCCATCGCTTGTGTGTGACCGGGGTTTGTCTAGGGCATAGGCCGGATTCTTTTGGAAGAATTTTTACCGGCTCCTATTCACTCCCCCCTCTCTAGTCGCCATCTGATCCTTCAGCAACAAGTCTCGACTTGTTCCTCACAACCTCACCCTTCTCTCCCTCTTTGTTTTTCCACACCCACTTTGTACCAATCGGCTTACACCCTGGGGGAGGGTCAACCAACTCCCACACGTGATTCCTCTCAAAGTTCTCCAACTCCTCATGCATCAAGTTGACCCAATTGTGATCAGATAGTGCGTGTCCAATGTCTTTGGGCTCAAAAGAAGCAACAAACGCAACATTAGCAAAATGGGAATTGTTTCGAACCCTCGACCGTGTAGTGCGTTCATTCATGTCGCCGATGATCCTCGAAGCTGGGTGATCCACTTGCACTCGCCGGGGAGGTTCTCGCCTCGAAGCTACCTCCCCCTCAACATCAGCTTCTCCTCGTTCTTGATTTGTCGTCGTAGGTGTAGCAGAGGGTCCATCCATCATCGTAGTCGAAGTAGTGGGTACATGTTCGGTGGGGGCACCGCACCGCCATCCTCATCGTCTCCATGTTCATGCTCCTCCTCCTGAAAGATCTCCTCGCCAAGCTCATCATCACCTGCACACTCAAAGACAAGCTGACTACGTGGCTCTATCTCGTAGAAGGTTACCTCGCAAGTCTCCACGATTTGGTTAATTTCAAGATTGAGCACACGATATGCTCTAGAATGAGATGCATAACCAAAGAAAATGCCATCGACAGACCTAGCCTCAAACTTATCCAACTTCCTGCCTTTCTTCAGAATGAAACACTTGCAACCAAAGACATGGAAGTGACTCACCTTGGGTGTGCGACCATGCATCAACTCATAGCATGTCTTCTTCTTGTGCACTCGAGGTATATCCTGTTCGACACATAGCACGCGGTATTCACCGCCTCACCCCAATACCTCCTCGGAGTCCTATGCTCATCAAGCATCGTCCGAGCCATCTCGCACAAGGTCCCGTTCTTCCTTTCCACAACACCATTCCGGGAGGCGTATACGGACTCGAAAAGCGGTGCTCAAGACCCAAGTCATGGCAAAAGGTTTCAAAACGAGAGTTCCTGAATTCCGAGCCATTATCACTGCGGATAGCTCGTATGGCATCTCCGTGCCTCTTGTTCCTCAACCTCAAGACTAGATCTCGAACAAAACCAAACGTCTCCCCCTTATCCTCAAGAAAGAACACCCACGCATACTGAGAATAGTCGTCCACCACAACAAGGACATACCACTTCCCACCCGCAGATCGCACACGAGCTGGGCCAACAAGGTCCATATGGAGCAGCTCTCATGGACACTCAGTCATCACATTGGTGAGAGGCGGGTGAGAAGAGGCCACCATCTTGGCATGCCTACACGACGCACAAACCAACTCTTTCTCAAGCCTCAACCGTGGCAATCCTCGGACCAAATTGAGTTTACTCAAGCGAGACAAAAGGTCAAAGCTCAAGTGACCCAACTTCCTATGCCACCTCCACAACTCACTCGAAGAACCAGCCAAGAAACAACGCTCCACACCCGAAGACTGAGAAAAATCAGCACGAAACACCTGACCCTCGGGAACGACCATACAAACAAGGTCCCCTCGAGAGTCCACAATCCGAGAGCCACCTGGCTGAAACAACACCTCAAAGCCCTCATCCAACAACTGGGACACAGAAAGCAAATTGTACCCCAGCGATTGAACAAGAGCAACACGCCTCAGAGTGATCTTGTCACTCACTTTGATCTCACCTTCTGAAAGCACACGCCCATGCCCATTGTCCCCAAAAGTGATGTACCTCTTCGTCACCACCGTGACGAGACTTGAGAACCACCCCCTGTCTCTGGTCATATGCCTCGAACAACCGGAGTCAATCAACCAAATGTTCTTCAAGTCTCCCACCTGAAATTCAAAAACGAGCACGTGAGCGAACAAACGACTCAGCACTGGGGTTAGTACCAAAAGAGTAAAACCAGTGCCGAGCCATTTGCTCGAAAGTGGGGTTAGCACCAACCAAAGCATCTCTCCTACCAAAGCTACCTCCACGAACACCACCACGGTAACCACCCTGAAGGAACCACCCCTCTCTGCCTGGAGGAGGACCAAATCCACGCAAGAAAGCCCGTGGAATGTCCTTCCTCTCCAACTCAAAGCCACAACTCCTCCGATCCCCGTATTGAGCACGAGGAGGAGAACGCCTAGCAAACTGACCACCTGCACCCTTTCCGGCCCAACCACCACAACCACGACCACCTGAAACAACCCTTGCACCTATACGAGCTCGAAACCTGAACAGCTGTCTGTCCAGGCCTGCACCAGTCTGACCGGTGCCCCACACCGGTCTGACCAGTGTGACCTGGGCAGCAGTGCCTCCAAAAGCCTTCCGCTCTCCCCAAGCCCGAACTGTCCTCACACTCGCCTTGCCCCTGGGCATCTGCATACGAGGCTCAAGTACACCATCGGAAGGGTGGTACTTGTCCTTGTTAGCCCATTCCGTTGCCATTCTCTCCTCACACTTCCTCTTGAAGCAAAACTCCTCCTTATGGCCATCTCTCCCACAATAGCCACAATGGAACCTCACAAGCTTAGGCTTAGGCTTGGGATGTGGCTGCTCACTTGGTTTCTCTCCACTCAAACCCTCCACCGGTTTCTCACCGCTAGCCTTCTCACTCTCCTTCCCAAAGAACACTTTCCCCGAAGTGCTCACAAACTTGATAGGCTTTTGTAGGTCATTTGTGGGTGTAGGAAACACGGGTGGAGCTGGGGTTGTGTCTAGTCGGTTCCTAAGATGGTTAGGTTTTGGAGGGAAATCATTTTTGTGGTGGGTTTTTGGTGGCTCCGGGATATTCTCTCCACTTCCCTCACCAACCTTGTTTGCCCCAAGCCCCTCACCATCTTGCCTCTTAAAGGCCTCGATCATCATCCTCAGCTGAGGCTCATGACCGGACAACCAACCCATCAACTTCCTCAAGTCATCATTCTCATCCTGCAAACGATCAACATAATGTGCAAGTTCCAAATTTTTCGAAGCATGCATTTCACAGGTAGAGCATGATGTAGGCATGGGTTCCTTCAATTTAGCCTCGAGCGAACTAGTGTAAGCATGCATCTCATCAATCTTAGCATGCAAAACAGGGCAAGAAGTGCAAGCACCTAGCAAAGCAGGTCTAGACTTAAGCTCAACGACTTCAACCCTAAGAACATCTAGTTCCTCACACTTGGAGGCTTGCTTCTCCTTAAACAACGCAAGATCAGCAAGGAATATGGAGGAATCAGCACAATCATTCTCATCCGAAACAACAGGGCTAGCCTTAAGGGAATCAATCTCAAGCTTGCTATCAAGCACCTGTGTCTCTAGCTCAGCCACTCTAGTCCTAGCATCCTCGAGTGAAGCCCTAAGCTCTTTCCTCATTTTCTTGGCCTCTCTAAGCATGTCATCATGGTTATCAAGAAAAGAGCCAAGCCTCTCATTCTCCTGGCGCAAGAAGGGAAGTTCATCACGCACCTCGTCGTCGGACTCAGAGTCCGAGTCGCTCTGTGTGCTCTTCTTGCTCGCCGGAGCTCGGCACCATGGTGCGAAGCCATCTCTCGCGAGCGCCTCGGCCCGCTCGGGTTCTTGGACGACTTCTTGTTCTTGCGACGATCACCCTCATCTTCACTGCTGCTCGAGCTCGAGGTGGAGTACGCGGAACTGGAGTCGACGTCGCTTGCTCCAACCATCGCTCGGGCCTTGCCTCGGCTCTCCTTCTTCCTCGATCGTCGCTCGTCCTTGTACTTGTTCTTGTGCTTTCTCTTGTGGTCACGCCTCGAACAGTACTTGTCGTCCATCCTCGGCTTGTGCTTGTAGCTGTCCTTGTTCTCGGCCTTCTCCGGGCAGTCGGTGACGAAGTGTCCCGGCTTGCCGCACTGGAAGCAAGTCCTCATGTTCCTCCTCATGTTTACGTGGTTCTCGTGCAGCCTCTCGAACCGCCTCGTCAACAGCGCCAGCTCATCCTCTCCAAGGTCATCAAACTCCTCATCTGGCATAGACATGAAAGAGGAAAAGGAGAACATCCTGGTGGATGGGTAAGAGTTAGCCTTTCCTTTGGAACCACCAACGAGGGCAAGACTATGGGAATCAGTCGGTCCCTCGAGCTTGGCAGTCATGCCCCTATCCACCTCAGCCGACTTGAGCTTCGAGAACAGCTCGTTCACCGTCAGAGTGTCATACTTCTCCGACTCCACAATGGCCTCGAACTTTCCGCCCCAAATCGTACGATCCAAAGAGTGTAAGAGCTTGGCCGCTCTATCATGATCATCGTACGGGAGCACGTCCACATTGGCCCTCATGTTGTTCACCACCACCGTGAACCTCTGAAACAAGGCATCGATGGACTCACCGGGGAGATGAGTGAAGTTCTCGTACTCTCTCCAGTAGGTCGCATACATCCGTGCCTGAACCTGGGCGTTCCCAACATGAGCCTCCTTCAACACCGCCCAAATCCTACAAGCCAAGTGCTCGGTGTGCATCCGATCGAACTCAGGCTGACACAAAGCACGAAATAAGTAGTCGACCGCCTTATTGTTGGCGTCGAAGCTGTCCCTCAATCCTGGAGCGAGGAAATCAACCGGCTGGACATAGCTTGTGTCCACCGTGACATCCCAAAGGATCTGACCCTTTCCGCGGAGAAACGCACCCATCCGCTTGCTCCACATCTGGTAGTTCTTGCCATCGAAGTGTGGAGGACCCGAACCCCATTCCTGGTACGCCATCCTTGGATCTTAGGCGGTTAGAGTCAATAAAGACCCGAACCGGCTCGATACCACTTGAAGGACCGATACGGCGAACCGAGAGAGGGGGAGTGAATGGGAGCCGATAAAAATTCTTCTCGAAGGAGATGAAAACTCCAACAAGACGAACGCGGCTTACAACACACGTCTCCGACTCACTACCAAGGTTGGTCAAGCCCACGTAGCCACTGGAGTGCCACTGGACCTAGGAACCAACACACAACCTTCCGACCCGAGAAACGCAGCGGAAAAACCAAACCTCGAGTCTACAGACCCACACCGGTCAGACCGGTGAGCACCACCGGTCAGACCGGTCCCTGTTGGTGAAACTGAGCAACTTCCACTAAGTGGCTCTACACCGGTCAGACCGGTGAGACACACCGGTCAGACCGATGGCAGCCTGAAAGCCCCCAAGGCACCAAACAGGCCAACCGACCAACAAACTGACCCAAACTCCAAACAAAAGCAACACGGGACAACAACAGACACACCAAGACGTTCACCCGAGAAAAACCCACAAGGGCTCGCACCGGTCAGACCGATCAAGAGCACCGGTCAGACCGGTGTAGCCTGGGCAGCTCGGGATGAACAGCACCCGCGGGTCAACTCCCCCAAATCCAAAACTCGATCTCCCGAATCACTCCACGGACTTGAACAAAACTTTGGGGATATTAGGAACACCTCATGAGGAGTCCATAGCCAAGTTTAATCCCACAAAAACTTGTCCAAAAAGGAGGAATCGAAGAAATCCCGCCAAAAGCACTTCCAACCTAAGAACTCAAGAAACCCCAAAATCGAGCACTTTTACTCACGGATTTGGGAGGGGAATCACAGCCCAAAGAACCACGAAGGGTTCCCACAAATTCCCCCCATCAAATCCCCAAGAGAAAAGTCCCGAAAACAACCCAAAGAAATCACCGAGAGAGGGCTCCGAAAATCACCACCAAGAACAACCGGGGAAAACACATCCAAACCTTGAGGAACCACGCCGAATCATCTATACATGAAACAAAGGTTCGTACAAGGTCTAGCAAGCCGCCCGATCATCCATCCCTCTCAACAAGATCTCTCCATGAAGCTCTCTTGCTAGTCCTAAAGAAAACCTAAGCAAAATAGGTGGAAAATAGGAAAACTAATGAGCTAGGGTTCCAAGAGTTGGCTGCCATCCTCTCACCTCTTGGGTTATATGGAGGCAACCGAATGTCTAAAACGCCCTTCTCTACTAACTAGGGATACAAGTCCCTCAAGGGTGGATTTGGAATTCTTGATGTCTTCACCATCGGACGGATGCCCGGCGACCGCACCCTGCGTAGCCTCGACGCAAACCATGCGATCCCGACGCGTGTCCTCCGCTTCGAAGATTCCGGACTGCATCGTCGCACACCGGTCAGACCGGTGCTCCTCACCGGTCAGACCGGTGAGGCCCACCCGGCCGACCGGTCCGGCGCTCGTTGCGGCTCCGTCTTCGGTTCTTCGGTCTTGGCTTTGTGGATCAACCAAGGAACCCGGTGGTTTTCTGGTGAACCACCGGAAACCCCGCGAACTCGGTGTAGCCTCCGCCAATCTCCACTCATGACTCGGCTCCCACGTAGTCCCGACTCGACCTTGGTTTTGAGGCTCAACCAAGAAACCGTCCATGACTTCCTCTTGCTGTTCATGCCACCATGCGGCCCGCACTTGACCCCGCTGGCCACCGGGTCCCTCGAACGAAGCCTACTTGTCTTCTCCACACCTGGAGGCCTCACCGGCGACGACCTTTCGCGCTTGTTCTTCACCTGCACCAACACCATTCAAGCCGCAACCTGCACCTACAATACTTAGCCAAGAATCAGTCCACACAACGTTTCAATCACTCATCACACAAGGAAGCGACCATCCACCGGTCCTCGAACCACACATGGTCCTCAGATGCTCGTACTCCTTCCATGGGACGTGGGAAGTTTGGTGGCAAGGGAATGATGTTTGCTAACCCCTCTTTTGAGCAGATGGCTCGACACTGGTTTATCTTTCTTTGTGCTAACCCCAGTGTCGAGTCGTTAGCTCATTCTCATTCTTGTTTCTGACTACAGGCAGGAGGCTTGGAGAACATTTGGTTGATCGACTCCGGATGTTCCCGACACATGACCGGAGATAAGGAGTGGTTCTCCAGCCTCACCCGAGTGAGGGAAAAGATGTACATCACATTTGGGGACAATGGACGAGGAAGGGTGATTTCTGTGGGTGTTGTGCATGTGAGTGACAAGGTAACGTTGAAGAGAGTTGCTCTTGTGAAGTCTTTGGGTTTCAATTTGCTTTCGGTTTCTTAGTTGCTTGATGAGGGTTTTGAGGTGCGTTTCAAGTCTGGTGAGTCTCGCTTTCTTGATTCTCGAGGTGATCTTGTCTGTATGATCATCACCGAGGGTCAGATTTTTAGGGCTGATTTCTCTCGTTCTTTGGGTCTTGCTCGCTGTTTGATGGCCAGTCCTTCTTCTGATTTGTGGAAATGGCATAGGCGGTTGGGACACTTGAGCTTTGATTTGGTTTCCCGCCGGAGTGGTCTTGACCTTGTCCGAGGATTGCCGAGGTTGAAGCTTGAGAAGGATTTGGTTTGTGCTCTGTGTAGGCATGGCAAGATGGTAGCCACTCCCCATCCACCCTTGACCGATGTCATGACCGAGCGTCCGACAGAGCTGTTGCACATGGACCTTGTTGGGCTAGCTCGAGTTCGCTCGGTGGGTGGGAAGTGGTATGTCCTTGTTGTGGTGGACGATTACTCTTGCTATGCCTGGGTGTTTTTCTTGGAGGATAAGAGTGAGACATTTGGCTTTGTTCGAGATCTGATCGTGAGGTTGAGGAACGAGAGGCATGGGAATGCCATCCGAGCTATCCGCAGTGATAATGGCTCAGAGTTCAAGAACTCTCGTTTTGATGCCTTCTGTCGTGATCTAGGTCTTGAACATCAGTATTTGACCCCTTATGTGCCACCTCAAAATGGAGTCGTGGAAAGGAAAAATCGGACTCTTTGTGAGATGGCTAGGACGATGCTCGATGAGCACAGGACTCCTAGGAGGTATTGGGCTGAGGCGGTCAATACGGCTTGTCATGTCTCTAACAGGATTTTATTGAGAGCTTTCAAGAAGAAGACCTGTTATGAGCTGATGCATGGTCGGGCACCCAAGGTTAGTCATTTCCGAGTCTTTGGCTGCAAGTGCTTCATTCTTAAGAAGGGAAAACTCGACAAGTTTGAGGCTAGGTCGAGTGATGGTATTTTCTTTAGATATGCTAACCACTCTAGAGCTTATAGGGTGCTTAACCTTGAGACTAACAAAATCATGGAGACTTGCGAGGTAACCTTCGACGAGACAATGCCATGTACCTCTCTTGGCTTTGAATGTGCAGGTGATGAGGAGATGGCCGAGGACCTCTTTGAAGAGGAGAAGGATGAAGCTGGAGATGATGATGGGGAGAACCATGCGCCTGAAGCTGAGTGTGTACCCACTACTTCCCCTACGACCACTATGGAGCGTGGACTGTCTACTTCATGGACAACGACGGTGCGACAAGAGGACCAGGCGAGAGAAGCTGAAGGTGAGGGGGAGGTAGTCTCGAGGCGTGAGGCTCCCCGAAGGATTCAAGAAGTGCATCCCCTGTCGAAGATCATTGGGGACATCGACGAACGTACTACACGGTCAAGGTCCAGGAATTCCTCTTATTTTGCTCATGCTGCTTTTGTTGCTACCTTTGAGCCCAAGGACATTGGACACGCTTTATCTGATGCAAACTGGGTCAATTCTATGCATGAGGAGTTGGAAAACTTTGAGAGGAACCAGGTGTGGGAGTTAGTTGAACCACCTCCAAATTGCCATCCCATAGGAACCAAGTGGGTTTGGAAGAACAAAGAGGGAGAGAATGGGATGGTTGTGAGGAACAAGTCCAGACTTGTTGATCAGGGGTTTAGTCAGAAGGAGGGGATCAACTATGAGGAGACCTTTGCTCCTGTGGCCCATCTTGAGGCAATTCGGATCCTTCTAGCCTTTGCCGTGGCTAAAGGGTTCAAGTTGTTTCAGATGGATGTGTAGAGTGCCTTTCTGAATGGGGTCATAGAGGAGGAGGTGTATGTGAAGCAGCCACCTGGGTTTGAGAGCGAGTTGTACCCACACAGGGTGTACAGGTTGAAAAGGGCTCTGTATGGCTTGAAACAGGCGCCCGTGCTTGGTATGGGAGATTGAGAGGTTTTCTGTTGAGCAGAGGGTTTGTGATGGGTACCGTGGATAGGACCTTGTTTCTCCTCAAGCATGGAAATGACTTGTTGATTGTTCAGATATACGTGGATGATATTGTCTTTGGTGGATCGTCACATAACCTTGTTGCCAAGTTTGCATATGAGATGAGCAGGGAGTTCGAGATGAGCATGTTGGGCGAGTTGCAGTATTTTTTCGGGCTGAAGATCAAGCAAGTGAAGGATGGAACATTCGTGCACCAGACCAAGTACACGAAAGACATGCTGAGGAAGTTCCAGATGCAAGATGTGAAGCCGATGTCGACTCCCATGGGGAGTACGATCACTTTGGATGCGGACGAGGACAGAGAACTAGTGGACCAGCGGGAGTACAGGAGCATGATCGGCTCCCTCCTCTACTTGACGGCGACGAGGCCAGACATACAGTTCAGCGTGTGTCTATGCGCTCGATTTCAGGCTTCGCTGAGGACATCACATCGACAGGCAGTTAAGAGGATTTTCGGTGTACCTACGATCCGCCCTCGGTCTTGGCCTTTGGTATTCTTCCTCCTCGACTCTCTCTCTTCATGGTTTTTCCGATGCGGATTTTGCTGGTTGTCGAGTCGAGAGGAAGTCTACTTCTGGTACTTGCCAGTTTCTTGGGTCTTCGTTGGTTTCATGGTCTTCCCGCAAGCAGTCTAGTGTAGCTCAGTCTACCACCGAGGCGGAGTATGTTGCAGCCCCGAGTTGTTGTTCCCAGCTGTTGTCGATCTCATACACTTTGGGAGACTTTGGTGAGGAGTGCACCCAGATCCCACTTCTTTGTGATAGCACTAGTGCCATAAGCGTAGCCAAAAACCCAGTGCTTCACTCCAGAACCAAACACATAGAAGTGAGGTATCATTTCTTGAGGGACAATGTGGAAAAAGGAACTATTGTGTTGAGTCATGTCCCTACCCAAGATCAGCTAGCCGACATCTTTACAAAGCCTCTCGACCAAGCTACATTTGTGCGCTTGCGGGGGGAACTTGGGGTTTGTTGCCCTTTCTAGTTGATTCTTGGGCGATTTTCTTTTGTATCATATGTATCATACCTTGTTTTACTTTGATGTATATACATGTTTTGCTTGATGCACAAACCATGGTAGGATAGCCATCTTGTCATATATCATGTTGCATTTGTATCATATTGCATTTTAGGATGATGAGCTTCTTTCATATGCCTTATTTGAGTCTCTTTGGCTATTTGTGAGATATTGGTCATATGTGTGGAGAAATGGTGATGTGAGGCTATGTTCTTGGAATATTTGAGATATATGTGTGGTGAGATACCTCTTTTTGAAATAAACACTAATCTTGACTAATTTCTGGTGAAATGTGCTCCACTCATGTGTAGTAGTGTATCCATGTCACGTTTTGGTCTAAATGTGCTTTCTATGCTTAGATTGTGCTTGGATGCCTTTTTCTTGCATTCGAGCCAAAGGCCGAATATCATTGTGAATGTTTAGCCTATGTTGCATTCATGGGGGAGCATAAGCTTCTTTTTGCCGCCAAGGCACTTCATGTACCATGAAATGAATTAATCTTGAAAAGAAGTGTGTATGCTTGAAAAATGCTCCATCCATCATGTCTGTTCTTAAAATGTCTTATCTTTCACATATGGGTGCAAAACATGTTGCATGATGTTCACCAGTGGAGAAGTCTCCCCGAAGTGGACACATGGCTCATGAGCTTTGACATGACATGCTTTGCTTTATAGGTGTTTACAATGATCTTTTGTTGAGAATTTGATATCCTTGTATGATCTCTGAGTGGTATGCATGTTTGTGGCTCAAGTGTGACATGGATAGGCTTTTACATGTGAAGCGAGTCTTCTTTTGGTAAAACTGCTTAAATCTGAAATTTTTGCTTTGTCACATGCTTGTATTTTCATATATTACTTGTGGCAATGCTTTGACTATGCCATGATTCATATGTGTGATCTTTGTCTCATTTTTAGCCTTTGACACTAGATTTGGCCTATTTGAGAAGCTCATGTAGATGTTTATATGCTTTGTTTTGCATTTCTGCATTTTCACCTTGATACATACATTGTCAACAAGGGGGAGAAGAGGTGAGCTTAATGAAAATTCAGAAGAGGTGAGCTAAAATTCGAAAGTTTGCATCCACATGTTCAGGGGGAGCTTATTTGTTCAGGGGGAGCTTTCTTGCTGTTTTCAGTGTGGAGTTTGTGCTTTGCTTGGCTTGTGACCTTTCTTTGCCCTTCTTTGGTTTTGGTCATGAGTTGAGCTTCTTTGTTTTTATTTATTCTTCCTTTCTTCCTTTCTCTGAATTTCATTTCGCGTTGTGTGTTGTCAATGCACTCATCAAGGGGGAGATTGAGGACCAGGAGCGTCCCGGTGGTCGGTGGATGACCGCTCCTCAGTGATGAGTGATTGACAACGGGTGTTGGACTAACTCTTGGCTCAGTGCGCAGGTGTAGGCTGCGGCCTAGTTCGTGTTGTTGCAGGTGAAGAATGGGCGCGAAAGGTCTTCGGCCTTGAGGGGCCTCCGGGAGATGGAGAGACAATTAGGCTCGGTTCGAGGGACCCGGTGGACAGCGGGACTGGGTGTGAGCCATATGGTGGTGACACGAGCAAGACGAAGTCATGGACAGTCGAGCCGGTGCACGGTGGCGGTCCAGTCAAGTGGTTTGGCGGGAGGCCGGACCATGCACGCGGGGTTTGGTGGTTTGCCCACAAAACCATCGGAGGACGGTTTCTTGGTTTGGGCCTCAAAACCAAGTCCGAGGGCCCAACACGACGGAGACGGGATCCGGGCGTGTCGGGAAGCTTCGAAGCGGAGGACATGCGGCGGGATCGCATGGCTTGCCTCGGGAGGACGCGGGGTGCGGCAAAGGCATGGCCGTCCGATGGCAAGACCCACAAACATTACCTAAATGCCCCTGCATGGGTTGTATCGCCAGTAGTTAAGTTAGGGGTAGTCGAGTCATTTACCACTCCGGCGGGACCCGATATATAAGCCATGAGGGTGTGTGGATGGCTCCCTCTCTCCGTGACTTAGGGTTTCATTTCCCCCCTCCCATTTCTCATTTTCGTAGCTATTTTCTTCTCCATTTTCTCTAGGCTCGCATGAGAGCTTCATGAGAGATTTTTGGGCTATAGCATCCTTGTGTGATGCTTTTCAAGTCCCCAAACCCTTGTCTCCACAGCTTCTACCGTTTGGGAAATCCGATGATGATTTGGGGGAGTTGACCTTCGAGGTCGGGCTGTTTCTGGGTCTGTCCGTGTAGGGCGGACAGTCCGTGAGGTGTAGGCGGACGGTCCGCGCGGGTGCAGTTCGTCGCGTGTTCTTCATGTTCTTGCTCAACTTCGCTTTCGATCCGTCGTGGCTTTGAGTTTTTGTTGGGCGAGGTTTTGGACAGTCCGCAGCAGCGGGCAGACGGTTCGCGGGTGCCTGGCGGACAGTCCGCGTGCTCCCCGCGGACGGTCCGTTGTTCGGGGTCGTCTCTGGAGGTTTTGTGTGTTTTATCGGACGGTCCGCGGCGTAGGGCCGGACAGTCCGCGGTGTTGGTGCGGACGGTCCGCGGCGCAGCCGGACGGTCCGCGTGGCCAGTGCGGACGGTCCGCCCCTCCTGGCCGGACGGTCCGCCAGAGCCTGTGTGCTTTGCTTCTTGGTTCGATTCCTTCCTTCCTTTCTTGTGCTTCCACGTGTGCTTCAAGGAATCGTTCCTAGGACTAGAGGTTGATCCATAACCTTGTTGTCTTGGCGATTGGTGTGTGATTCGATCCATCGCTTGTGTGTGACCGGGATTTGACTAGGGTATAGGCCGGGTTCTTTGAGAAGAATTTTTACTGGCTCATATTCACTCCCCTCCTCTCTAGTCACCATCTGATCCTTCACTCAGGATGCCCGGCATGTCGGACGACTTCCATGCAAAAACATCGAGATTCGCCTTTAGGAAAAGCATGTGTGCTTCCTCTTGCCCTGACTCGAGCGTCGAGCAAATGCGGAGGGTGCACCCATCGTCGGACACAAGGACCTCCATGGCGTCCTTCTCGGGCTCGAACGATCATGCCACCCTATTGACGGATAAAAGACGTATCCACCTACAATCTTCAAGCGTACGGACCTACACCTTTTTCACCACGGGATTCCCAAGGTTCTTGTCAATCTGCGGAGCAAGGGGATTACAAGCGTTTGATCTACCTCTACTCACTAACTACCTAAACCCTATCTATGATTAAACTAGAAAACGACTACACTACGCAATAGAGAACGATTAAGCCAACTAGATAAGAAAGAGACACTTGCCCATGGGTCTACGATACTTGAACATGCAACCTCTTAAAGCACGAAAAACCAATCTAATCTATCGGGTGTTGTGTCCACGGTTTCGCCCTTTCCCTCCCCCCGTATAATCACTACGCGGAGGTATTCGTGACTAGACCTATGATGGACATGACGTATTGAATTGATCCAAGGGAGCATTGGGGTTCTTACTTCCTTTACGGCATGGTAGCTAACCTTAAGCATCAAAGCATATTCAACACAAGATGATAGATAGATGCTCCAACAAAGTAGCGATTACATCTCAATATCGATCACAACCCATGGACAAATGAGAAGATTACCCCATCACAGTGCTAGACATGGCACCATTGATCATGGTGATGCTTCCGACGGTGTCTTCCTTCTTCTCCACTTGTGGGTGCTTCCTTCGAGTTGGACGATCCTCCTCCGGAGATCTCCCTCCTCTCTCTCTAGCTTGTGGATGGCCTCTCGGTGCGAATGGCTCTCTCTCTTGCGAATGGCGGCGCCTCCACGAACGTAGGGTTGAAAATCCTTCGGGTGCAAGAAAAGGGGGGGCTGAACCGACCCTGGGACTGGGCCAGGCCAGCCGGCTTGGGCCGATCGGCCCAGGCCCATCCCGACCCGGCTCGGTCGCCCCTTCGTTCCTCTGGGTCCTCATGCACTTATGCACTTTGCCCCTCTACTTGCACTATTTTGACGATGTCATCCTTGCGTCCAAGATGGAGGTTTTCCTTGCATGAAGTCCGGTCTTTTACGCTTCAATCCTTGGGGTTGTTCCTTTGTAACACTTTGGTCCTTGCCACCATTGGAAGTGATTTCATCAAGCTCATGAACACGAACAAGACTCCGCAATTGCTCCTTTGAACTTGTTGTGAATCCGTCCTTTATGTCCATGTTTTCCTACATAAAGATAACACTTCTAAATGCATGCACAAAGATGAACTTGTTATATGATTAGTGTGCCTAGTGGTGGGTTAGTTCCATAATCAATTCCAAACCAAAATGTAATGAACATGTTTGGTGTACAAAATACACCATCAACATCTGCCCACACTTATATCTTGCTCATCCTCGAGCAAGTATTTGCAAAAGAACTTTGTCCAAGGCGTTGTAATCGTGCTCCTCTATTCCTTTCTTCACAAGTTAGTCAATCTTTTATCTTTAATACATAGACATAAAGCAATGATCATCATACATAAACATGGGCGTTTAGAATTTTTACCACATCAAGATTTACCCCACAACTCAAACTCTTCTGAGGACCATGTGTGGTTCGAGGACCGGTGGATGGTCGCTTCCTTATGTGATGAGTGATTGACAATGTTGTGTGGACTGATTCTTGGCTAAGTATTGCAGGTGCAGGTTGCGGCTTGACTCGTGTTGGTGCAGGTGAAGAACAAGTGCGAAAGGTCGCTGCCGGTGAGGCCTCCAGGTGTGGAGAAGACAAGTAGGCTTCGTTAGAGGGACCCGGTGGCCAGTGGGGTCAAGTGCGGGCCGCATGGTGGCATGAACAGCAAGATGAAGTCGTAGACGGTTTCTTGGTAGAGCCTCAAAACCAAGGGCAAGCCAGGACTACGTGGGAGCCGAGTCATGAGTGGAGATTGGCGGAGGCTACACCGAGTTCGCGGGGTTTGCAGTGGTTCACCAGAAAACCACTGGGTTACTCGGTTGAGCCACAAAACCGAGGCCGAAGACTCGACGAGGAGGTGCGGCCACCCAGGCCGGTTCAACCGCCCAGGAGGGGCGGTCAGACCGCCTGGGGGCGGTCAGATCTCCCTGGCCGGTCTAACCGCCCAAGGGGGGGGGCGGTCTGACCACCCTGGCCGTCGGCGTCAAGATGCTTCGAAGCGGAGGACACGCGTCGGGATCGCAAGGCTTGCGTCGAGGCTAAGCAGGTTGCGGTCGCCGGGCATCCGTCTGATGAAGAAATTCCAAAGACTTCCAAATCCGCCCTCGAGGGGCTTGTATCCCTAGTTATTAGGTGAGGGTAGTTTAGTCTTTTGGGTGCCTCTATATATATACTCTTGAGTGGATGGATGGCAGCCAACTCTTGGAACCCTAGTTCATTTGTTTTTCCATTTTCGTTCTCTATTTTCCCTAGTTTTTCCTAGGACTAGCGTGAGAGCTTCATGTGAGATCTAGAGAGAGGGATGGATGTTTGGGTGGCAAGCTAGACCTTGTACGAACCTGTCATGGTATGTATAGATGGTTCAGCGTTGTTCCTCAAGGTGGTTTTCCCGCTCTCTTTTGTGTTGATTTTCGGAGCTCTTTGTTGGCGGTGTTTTGAGGACGATTTCTTGGGGTTTTTAATGGGTGTCACGTATGAGGTTCTTGTGCCTCTTTGGCTGGTGACTTTGCCCCCAAATCTCCTTTTGAATCGAACTCGATTTGATGGTTTTTTGAGGTGGAGGAGTTCTTGACCTAGAGAAGCGATTTCTTCGATTCCTCTTGATTGTGAGCGTTTCGGGTCGATTCCTTTGAGGCAGAGGTTGCCCAGGAGGTAACCCAGCTAATCCCGAAGTTTCGTTGCAATCCGTGGAGTGATTCGGGAGATCGGGCGCAAGGAAGTTAGGGTTTGACCCGCGTGCTGTTTTTCTGGAAGAGGCGGTCTAACCGCCTGGGGGGCGGTCTAACCGCCCTGGGTGTTTCCAGGTTGAAGTTTTGTTTCGCCGGATTTTCATCTGTGAGTTTGTTCGCCTTGATCAGAGGAGCGTCTGGGTGAAATTTCGGGTCGTTCTCGTGCTGTTTGCTATGTGTTCTTGGTTGGAGTTCGTTGCTGGGTACAGGAGGTTAGACCACCCCTGGTAGCCGGTCTAACCGCCCCTAGGCCCCTGGGTGGAGTTTTGGTTTTCACCAAGATTTTCTGGTAGCTAGCATGGCCCTGAACAGAGACCTCTGTTGGTGAGACCGTGGTGCGTTTTGGTGCTCGGAAGAGGTGTTTTGGAGGATTTCTTGGTTGCCAGGTGGAGGCGGTCTAACCTCCCCCTATACCCGGTCTAACCGCCCCCTCTAGTTAGCCGGCTTTCGAGGTGTTTCCGCTGTCGTGGGTGCGTGTGTGTTGAGGTTGCTGGTAGAGTTTGTTCCTAGGACCAGTAGCACTCTAGTGGCTACGTCGTTTTGGCAAACGGAAGGTAGAAGTGCGGAGCGTGTGATTTCGGGGGTCCGACCGAGCGAGTTCGTCTTGTCGGAGTTTCAATCTCCTTCGAGAAGAATTTTTATCGGCTCCCATTCACTCCCCCCCTCTCTGGTCGTCTAATCGGTCCTTCAAGTGGTATCAGAGCCAGTTCGGGTCTTTGTTGACTCTAACAGTCTAAGATCCAAGGATGGCGTACCAGGAACGGGGTTCGGGTCCTCCACACTTCGATGGGAAGAACTACCAGATGTGGAGTAAGCGGATGGGTACGTTCCTCTGCGGAAAGGGTCAGATCCTTTGGGATGTCACGGTGGACACAGGCTATGTCCAGCCGATGGACTTCCTCGCTCCAGGATCGAGGGACAGATTAAACACCAACAATAAGGCGGTCGACTACTTGTTTCGTGCTTTGTGTCAGCCTGAGTTCGATCGGGTGCACACCAAGCACTTGGCTTGTAGAATTTGGACGGTGCTGAAGGAGCCTCATGTTGGGAATGCCCAGGTTCAGGCACGGATGTATGCGACCTACCGGAGAGAGTACGAGAACTTTACTCATCTCCCCGGTGAGGCCATCGATGCCATGTTTCAGAGGTTCACGGTGGTTGTGAACAACATGAGGGCCAATGTGGACGTGCTCCCGTACAATGATCATGATAGAGCAGTCAAGCTCTTACACTCTTTGGATCGTACGATTTGGGGCGGAAAGGTCGAGGCCATTGTGAAGTCGGAGAAGTATGACACTCTGACGGTGAACGAGCTGTTCTCGAAGCTCAAGTCAGCTAAGGTGGATAGGGGCATGACTGCCAAGCTCGAGGGACCGACTGATTCCCATAGTCTTGCCCTTGTTGGTGGTTCGAAAGGAATGGCTAACACTAACCCATCCACCAGGATGTTCTCTTTTTCTTCTTTGATGTCTATGCCAGATGAGGAGTTCGATGTCCTTGGAGAGGACGAGATGGCGCTGTTGACGAGGAGGTTCGAGAGGCTGCACGAGAACCGAGTGAACATGAGGAGGAACACGAGGACATGCTTCCAGTGCGGCAAGCCAGGACACTTCGTCGCCGACTGCCCAGAGAAGGTCGAGAACAAGGACGGCTACAAGCACAAGCCGAGGAATGATGGCAAGAACCGGTCGAGGCGCGACCACAAGAGCAAGCATAAGAACAAGTACAAGGACGAGCGACGATCGAGGAAGAAGGAGAGCCGAGGCAAGGCCCGAGCGATGGTTGGAGCGAGCGACGTCGACTCCAGTTCCACGTACTCCACCTCGAGCTCGAGCAGTAGTGAGGATGAAGGTGATCGTCGCAAGAACAAGAAGTCGTCCAAGAACCTGAGCGGGCTGAGTTGCTTCGCGAGAGACGGCTTCTGCACCATGGCGCTGAGCTCCGGCAGCAAGAAGAGCACACAGAGCGACTCGGACTCTGAGTCCGATGACGAGGTGCGTGATGAGCTTCCCTTCTTGCGCCAGGAGAATGAATGGCTCGGTACTTTGCTTGATAATCGTGATGACATGCTTTGAGAGGCAAAGAAAATGAGAAAAGAGATTAGGGCTTCACTCGAGGATGCTAGGACTAGAGTGGCTGAGCTAGAGACACAGGTGCTTGATAGCAAGCTTGAGATTGATTCCCTTAAGGCTAGCCCTGTTGCTTCAGATGATGTTGATTGTGCTGATTGCTCCATATTTCTTGCTGATCTTGCTTTGTTTAAGGAGAAGCATGCCTCCAAGTGTGAGGAACTAGATGTGCTTAGGGTTGAAGTGGCTGAGTTTAAGTCTAGATCTGCTTTGCTAGGTGCTTGCACTTCTTGCCCTGTTTTGCATGCTAAGATTGATGAGATGCATGCTTACACTAGTTCTCTTGAGGCTAAATTGAAGGAACCCATGCCTACATCATGCTCTACCTGTGAAATGCATGCTTTGAAAAATTTGGAACTTGCACATTATGTTGATCGTTTGCAGGACGAGAATGATGACTTGAGAAAGTTGATGGGTTGGTTGTCTGGTCATGAGCCTCAGTTGAGGATGTTGATCAAGGCATTTAAGAGGCAGGATGGTGAGGGACTTGGGGAAAACAAGGTTGGTGAGGGAAGTGGAGAGAATATCCCAGAGCCACCAAAAACCCACCACAAAAATGATTTCCCTCCAAAACCCAACCATCTTAGGAACCGACTAGACACAACCCCAGCTCCACCCATATTTCCTACACCGACAAATGATCTCCAAAAGGCTATCAAGTTTGTGAGCACTTTCGGGAAAGTGTTCTTTGGGAAAGAGAGTGAGAAGGCTAGTGAGCAGAAATCGGTGGAGGAGTCGAGTGGAGAGAAACCAAGCGAGCAGCCCCAATCCAAGCCTAAACTAAGCTTGTGAGGTTCCGTTGTGGATATTGTGGGAAAGAGGGTCACAAGGATGAGTTTTGCTTCAAGAGGAAGCGGGAATAGAGGATGGCAAAGGAGTGGGTGAACAAGGATAGGTACAACCCTTCCCATGGTGTACCTAAGCCTCGTATGCCACTGCCCAGGGATAAAGCTGTGGTGAGAAGTGTTTCAACATGGGGAGATGCGAGTTCCCGCAGCCGAGGAGTAGTTCTGGAGGGGGCGGTCAGACCGACCTGGCTAGGCGGTCAGACCGGCCCTGCCCAGAGGGGGGCGGTTAGACCGGCCTGGCTAGGTGGTTCAACTGGTCCCCCAGAATTCCGCGCGGAGTGGTTTTAGAGGTGGTGAGTCGAGAGGTTTCAGGTCTGGAGGTGGAGTTGCTGGTGGTTGGTCTGGAGAGACAGCAGGTGGTCAGGTTGCTAGGCATTCTCCCCCTCGAGTTCACTACAGGGATGGGAGGAGTCGTAGCTTTGAGAAGGAGAGGAGGGACGGTCCACGGGTTCTTCCGTGGCTTTGGTCCTCCTCCAGGCAGTGAGGGGTGGTTTCCTCGGAGTGGTTACCGAGGTGATGTTCGTGGTGGTAGTTATGGTAGGAAAGATGGCTTGATGTGTGCTAATCCCACTTTCGAGCAAATGGCTCGGCACTGGTTTTACTCTTTTGGTACTAACCCAGTGCTGAGTGGTTTGTTCGCTCACGTGCTCATTTTCGAATTTCAGTTGGGAGACTTGAAGAACATTTGGTTGATTGACTCTGGTTGCTCGAGGCATATGACCGGAGACAGGGGGTGGTTCTCAAGTCTCATCCCGGTGGTGACGAAGAGGTACATCACTTTTGGGGACAATGGGTGTGGGCGTGTGCTTTCAGAAGGTGAGATAAAAGTGAGTGACAAGATCACTCTGAGGCGTGTTGCTCTTGTTCAGTCGCTGGTGTACAATTTGCTTTCTGTGTTCCAGTTGTTGGATGAGGGCTTTGAGTTGTTGTTTCGGCCCGGTGGTTCTCGGATTTTGAACTCTCGAGGGGACCTTGTTTGTATGGTCGTTCCCGAGGGTCAGGTGTTTCATGCTGATTTTTCTCAGTCTTCGGGTGTGGAGCGTTGTTTCTTGGCTGGTTCTTCGAGTGAGTTGTGGAAGTGGCATAGGAAGTTGGGTCACTTGAGCTTTGACCTTTTGTCTCGCTTGAGTAAACTCAATTTGGTCCGAGGATTGCCACGGTTGAGGCTTGAGAAAGAGTTGGTTTGTGCTCCATGTAGGCATGCCAAGATGGTGGCCTCTTCTCACCCGCCTCTCACCGATGTGATGACTGAGCGTCCATGCGAGCTGCTCCATATGGACCTTGTTGGCCCAGCTCGTGTGCGATCTGTGGGTGGGAAGTGGTATGTCCTTGTTGTGGTGGACGACTATTCTCGGTATGCGTGGGTGTTCTTTCTTGAGGATAAAGGGGAGACGTTTGGTTTTGTTCGAGATCTAGTCTTAAGGTTGAGGAACGAGAGGCACGGAGATGCCATACGAGCAATCCGAAGTGATAATGGCTCGGAATTCAGAAACTCTCGTTTTGAAACCTTTTGCCATGACTTGGGTCTGGAGCATCAGTTTTCGAGTCCGTATACGCCTCCCCATAATGGTGTTGTGGAAAGGAAGAACAGGACCTTGTGCGAGATGGCTCGGACGATGCTTGATGAGCATAGGACTCCGAGGAGGTATTGGGCTGAGGCGGTGAATACCGCGTGCTAAGTGTCAAACAGGATCTACCTCAGAGTGCACAAGAAGAAAACATGCTATGAGTCGATGCATGGTCGCACACCCAAGGTGAGTCACTTCCATGTCTTTGGTTGCAAGTGTTTCATTCTGAAGAAAAGCGGGAAGTTGGATAAGTTTGAGGCTAGGTCTATCGATGGTATTTTCTTTGGTTATGCATCTCATTCTAGAGCATATCGTGTGCTCAATCTTGAAACTAACCAAATCGTGGAGACTTGCAAGGTAACCTTCGACGAGACAGAGCCACGTAGTCAGCTTGTCTTTGAGTGTGTAGGTGATGATGAGCTTGGTGAGGAGATCTTTCAGGAGGAGGAGCATGAACATGGAGACGATGAGGATGGCGGTGCGGTGCCCCCGGCTGAACATGTACCCACTACTTCGACTACGGTGATGGACGGACCCTCTACTACACCTACGACGACAAATCAAGAACGAGGAGAAGCTGATGTTGAGGGGGAGGTAGTATCAAGGCGAGAACCTCCCCGGCGAGTACAAGTGGATCACCCATCTTCGAGGATCATCAGCGACATGAATGAACGCACTACACGGTCGAGGGTTCGAAACAATTCCCATTTCGCTTATGCTGCGTTTGTTGCTACTTTTGGGCCCAAAGACATTGGACACACACTATCTGATCACAATTGGGTTAATTCGATGCATGAGGAGTTGGAGAACTTTGAGAGGGTGCAAGCCGATTGGTACAAAGTGGGTGTGGAAGAACAAAGAGGGAGCGAAAGGTGAGGTTGTGAGGAACAAGTCGAGGCTTGTTGCTCAGGGGTTTAGTCAGAAGGAGGGGATTGACAATGAGGAGACCTTTGTTCCCGTAGCCCGTTTGGAGGCGATTAGGATCCTTCTAGCCTTTTCCGTGGCTAAAGGGTTCAAGTTGCACCAAATGGATGTGAAGAGCGCTTTTCTGAATGGTGTGTTGGAGGAAGAAGTGTATGTGAGGCAACCTCCGGGGTTTGAGAGTGAGAAGTACCCCACCGAGTGTACAAGTTGAGGAAGGCGCTGTATGGGTTGAAGCAGGCGCCTAGAGCTTGGTATGGCAGGTTGAGGGGGTTCTTGTTTGAGAGAGGTTTTGAGATGGGGAAGGTCGATCAGACTTTGTTTTTGCTGAGGCAGGGCAGAGATATCCTGATTGTGCAGGTGTACGTGGATGATATTGTCTTTGGTGCTCGTCTAACTCTCTTGTTGCAAGGTTTGCAGATGATATGAGCAGGGAATTTGAGATGAGCATGATGGGCGAGTTGCAGTTCCTCCTCGGACTACAAATCAAGCAATCAAAGGAAGGAACATTTGTGCACCAGGCTAAGTACACCAAGGACATTGTGTGGAAATTCAAGATGGAGGACTCCAAGGCTATGACGACGCCGATGAGTACGACTACAGCTCTTGATGCAGAAGAGGAAGGTGAACACGTGGACCAGAAGGAGTACCGAAACATGATCGGGTCACTCCTCTACTTGACGGCGACGAGGCCCGACATACAGCTCTCGGTGTGTTTGTGCGCTCGTTTTCAAGCATCTCCGAGGACTGCGCATCGGCAAGCGGTGAAGAGAATTTTCAGGTACTTGTGTCACACTCCTGACTTCGGCCTTTGGTACTCCGCGTCCTCTTCTTTGGCGCTTCATGGTTTTTCAGACGCGGATTTTGCTGGGTGTCGGTTGGATAGGAAGCCCACTTCTGGGACTTGCCAGTTTTTGGGTTCTTCTTTGGCGTCTTGGTCTTCCCGCAAACAGTTGAGTGTTGCTCAATCAACTACCGAGGCAGAGTATGTTGCCGCTGCTAGTTGTTGCTCTCAGCTCCTTTGGATTTCATACACTATGAGTGACTTTGGTGAGGAGTATACCCATGTTCCACTTCAATGTGATAGCACCAGTGCCATAAGCGTTGCAAAGAACCCAGTGCTCCATTCCAAAACCAAGCACATAGAAGTGAGGTATCATTTTCTGAGAGACAACGTAGAGAAAGGGAAGATAGCTTTAATCCATGTACCCACACATGACCAACTAGCCGATATTTTCACCAAACCCCTAGATCAAGCAACTTTCACTCGTTTGCGGGGAGAACTTGGTGTGTGTTTGATTTCTTGAGTTGGGTGTGTGGGAGCTCCGTTGTAGCATATGTATAGTTTCCTTTGTGCATTTCTTGCATTTGGCATGGCATATGTAACATGATGTATAGGCATCCTTGTATCTTAGATTGCATGCGTTTTGTATCATATGCATTGGATAGGAAAAGCTTCTCCTATATACATTGTTCACCATGGGGTGCTATATATGTTTTTGTGAGCTTGTTTGGTATGCTATGGTTAGTTTGGCTTAGCTCTTGATGATCTTGTTGAATGATTCATGGTTGATGGCTTTATTTTTGAAAAATGTCACATATATGCTCTCTCATGTGTAAACGCCTTTATATGATCTTGACATGTTTTAGTGGCTTTGCTATGCTTAATTTGTGGTTGGATAGCTAGTTTATTGATCATATGGGGCCAAAGGCTCATTTGCCATCATGAATGTTTAGCCCTCTTGCTTTATCTTATGGAGGGGCATAAGTTCCTTTTTGTCGCAAAGACATTTCATGTACCATTTATAAATCTGAAAATGAAATGAAAAAAGCTTGGAAAATATGTTCCCATGTCATATGTGCTGAAATTAATTAGCTTTGGGTGCTAAACCGTTGCATGATGCCTACCAATGAGAAGTCTCATACATAGAAGTAGGCACATGGCTCGGTGGCTTTGACATGACATGAGGTGCTTGTGGGTGTTTGTGATGGTCTTATGATTGGAATGGCTGTCCTAGCATGAAGTTTGTGTGGCTTTGCCATTTTGACATGTTTTGCTCATGTTTAGGTTGTTGCTTGTGTGAGAGTAACTTTTCGCAAAATTACTCAAATCCTTTTTAGCCTTGTCCAATGGTTGTGAAACTTGGTGATCACGTAGTTAAGGTCATTATGAACCTGTAGAGTACCTAACTTGCTCATTTGGACTTGTGTAGCTCCTTGTGATGAATTTTGTATATTTGAGAAGCTATATGTTGAAAGTTTTCGCATTTTTCCTTGATTCATGCATTGTCAACAAGGGGGAGAAGTTTGTGCATGCTTTGGGCACCAAGGAGTGTTTGGAAGGTGTTCCAATTGGTTCGGCCAAATTTTGAGCAGTTTGGTGCAGGGCCGGTCACATGGGGCGGTCTAACCGCCCCCAGGCGGTCAGATGAGTGGTACGCGGTGTCGGGGACAGCCCTAGGGGTCCCCTTAAACGACGGGGAAATCCTCACTTAAAACCTGCAACGAAGCAAAACACGATTAGCCTAACCATGCAGGTGCATAACTATGCAGGGTGCGGCCCACGCTGCGAAGGACGTCAATGGCCCACCAAGGCAACCCTCTCGAAGATCCCCTCGATCAGGCTTGGCCCCACTCGAGGACACATGCCTCCCTCGGGCGGGCTCCGTCTCGTTCGAGGGGGTGCGCTCCCCTCGAGCGGGCTCCGCCCCGATCGAGGGTCCGCTCCCCCTCGAGTAAACTCCGCCTCGCTCGAGGGTCCGCCTCGCCCTCGATTGGAGTCCGCTTCGCTCGAGGGCGCCCCTCGCGCGTGCGCCGGCCCCCGTACACGGGCATTTAACGCCCGACACCGGCGGGGCGGCGCCATCATGCGCCCGGGGCTCGCGCCCCGGTGCCACCGCACCAACTCCCCAGGGAGGAGCCCATCCCCATCACTGTGGGGAGGGACTGTGCAGAGCGGCCGGTGTCAGTCCCGTGACACCGCGCGCTTGCTCCAGTACGGCTAACGCGCCAGGCCCTTGAAGGGGGGCCGGGTGCACCCTCGATTCACTTTCTCGTGACCCTACAGGGTTAGGTGGAGGCGCTAGGCCGGTGGATCGCCATCCCGGCCACTGTAACAGCATGGCCGCCGTCCCCGCGCGTGCAGGCGCACGCCAGGCGCTGTAGCAACAACCCCAGCACTGTGAAGCGCGTTGGGAAGGGACGCCGTTTTACCTACTCCTGTGCCCCGTACAGGCCGACGTCAGCACCTCCCTCGAGCCTATCAGAGGACACCGCCACCATCTGCCGCCCTTCTACCCTCGAATCGCCACTGTTCGGGTACAAGGTAGGCCATCATGGCCAGATCGCTGCAAGGATCGTCCGGACGGCTGCCCACTCTACAGCATAGCACGTCGTGCTTCCCAACGTAGCTAGGTAGCGCGGCACGCATGTAATCCGCCTCCCCATTGATCTATAGAAGGGGGGGCGAACCCCCAGCCGCGGGAGAGAGACTCAGCAGCATAGGAGATAGGAATTCTCCACACACCACGTACTCATTCTCCAATTCTCCCACAACATCTTCAGCCACTCCTCCAGGGACTTGGAAGCCACGCTTCCTCTCCCGCCTTGCTTGTAGCAGCCCCACTACTGGCACCCCCGATGCTAAGTAATATAGTGCCTCGAGCACGCCTCTGCTGGATGTACGGCCCCCTCGGCCGGAACCAGGATAAAACCCTGTGTCACTTGTTACTTAGCATCGACCATTGAGGGATAGACCACGACGCTTTCTACTGGTTAGTGTCGGGACCATATTCCGCACCGACAGTTGGCGCCCACCGTGGGGCAATCGAGCGCCTAAGGTCATTCCGTCAACTCCCTCCATGGTGATCCGCACTGAGTACCGTGGTACACGCTACTGCATGGGTAGCTCGGACCCCCTCCCAGCCGGGTTCGAAATCCGCTTCGGGGACCTGAACTTTCAGGCCACGGGGAACGGCTATCTCATGCGCCTCACCAACCGTGAGGAGCTCCGCGCGCGGCGCCGGAGCCGGATCCGCCCCGGTCCCCGCCGCACGCGCCGCCACGGCGCGGACGCCCGCAGCACGGATGCCGCGGGTCCGTCGACGCCACGACGCCGCCGCCGCTCCGGGCTACGTTCGCGCCGGGGCGCGGTCGGAGCGACGGCGGGGGCCGAGCGCGCCGCCTCTCGAAGCACGGCGCGCCCACCGCCACGACGACCGCCACCGCCCCAGCAGGACAACGCGCGGTCTCCGGCCCCCGCATTCCCATCGGGCTGCGTGGCGCTACGTCGGCCTACAACAACAACGTCAACGCCACGATGCGCAGGGTGCCGCCTGGCCGCCACGTCTTCGTCGCCAGGGACCCCGGCGCCTCAGCAGGGGACGAGTCGTCTCTGGGCTCCCTCGATGCGTTGCCGCCCGCCAACCGCCACGGGTATGCGGAGTGGGACTTCTCCGGCGTGCCGGACCCAGTCATGTTCAGGCGTTTCCTCGACGCTACGGACTACTGGTTTGGCTTCTCCGACGACTCCAGCACCGGGAGCTACGACCCCGCGCGGGAGTGCTATGCTGTCATCACCAACGATCCAACCAACGCCGCTGGCGCGGTGGGCGCCCGAGACGGGGAGATCACCCCTGCCCCAGGGATCGCCGCGCGTCTGGCCGCGGGGCCAAGCGCTCTCGCCGGGGGCGACGCCGACGCGCAGCCGGCCCAAGCCCGCGAGCTCGAGGCCAAGCCGGCGGAGGAATACGGACGGTGCGGGCGCTCCGCGCCTCAATGGGGGGGGGAAGCCTCCGCGCGCGGCGAACGCGCGCGGGAGCCGGGCCGACGGTGTCCGCGACCGCATCAACACCGCCCCCAACGTCGACAACGCGGACGCGCCCCCGCGGGCGAGCCAAAAACTCATCGCCGCCGCGACGCTGCTGCGGGCCATGCCGGCACCTTCGACCCCCGAGGCTCGAGACCTGCACCGCGAGGTGCAAACTCTCATCGAGCAAGCGGCCGTCCAGCCAGGCCGAAAGCTCGGCCTCGCGCATCCTCCAACGGGGGAGATGCGCGGGCGACGAAGCCGCACCGGGAGGCGAACCCTCGGTGCACGCGAGGGGGACCGGCGGGGCAACCCGCCGACCAAGGACGCACGTCGGCCAAGGAACGGCTCCTTGACGCACGCAGGCGCCGGATGGCGACGCCCGCAACGTCATCAACGCCGGGCGCACGAGCGGGGCCGACGCATGAGCAGCAAGGGGCTACCACCCTCGACGGGGTGGACGCTACGACGGCCGGCGAGGACCGCTCCCCGACGCCGGAACCCCCAGGCACCCGTGTGTTCAGCCGGGAGATCCGCGCGGCGGCGTTCCCCCAACGCTTCCGCCAACCCTCGACCATCGTCAAGTACAACGGGGAGACGGACCCCCGCGTGTGGCTTAACGACTACCGCTTGGCTTGTCAGCTGGGCGGGGCCACCAGTGACGAGGTCATCATCCACAACTTGCCCCTGCACCTCAGCGACGCGGCCCGGACATGGCTCGAGCACTTGCCCGCCAGCCAAATCCACAACTGGGACGATCTGGTCCGCACGTTTGTGGGCAACTTCCAGGGCACGTATGTGCGCCCTGGGAATTTCTGGGACCTGCGCTCCTGCACACAGAAGCCCGGCGAGTTGCTGCAGGACTTCATACGGCGCTTCTCCAAGCGCTGCACGGAGCTCCCCAGCGTGGCGCAGTCCGAGATTGTGCATGCCTTCCTCGAGGGCACCACGTGCCGGGACCTCGTGCGGGAGCTGGGATGCAGCCCGCCCGCGGACTCCAACGAGCTGTTCAACATCGCCACCAGCTTCGCCTCAGGAGAGGAGGCCGTGGGGGCAATCTTCGACGGCAAGAAGGGCAAACGCTCGGAGGATGCGCCCGCGGAGGGCAGCAAGTCCAAGGAGCCCCACCGCAACGACAAGCGGGGCAAGAAGGGGAAGAAGCCGCGCCGCGAGGCGCGCGAGCAGGGGCGCGACGGCGGCAATGCCGAGGCCCTTGCTGTTGACCCGGCTCGACGGGGCCCTCGACCGGCCCCTCGAGGCCCGGGGGTTTTCGATGACATGCTGAAAAAGCCATGTCCCTACCACAAGACCCAGTGAACCACACCCTTGAGAAGTGCGATATGCTCAAGAAATTTTATGGCCGTGCCGACGCGAAGGAGGCAGAGGCCAAGAAAGACGGGGGCGATGGCGACGCAGGCGGCTTTCCCGCCGTTGAAAATGTGTTCCTCATCTTTGGGGGGCCAACCGTCGACATGTCGACCCGCCAGCGCAAGAAGGAGCGGCACGAGGTCCTCGCCGCGGAGAGGGCGCCTCCGTCCTTCCTCAATTGGTCGAAGGACGCCATCACCTTCAGCCAGGAGGACCACCCAAACTGCGTCCCCAACCCGGGCCAGTACCCGCTGGTGGTTGACCCCATCATCGGGAACGCCCGGTTCTTGAAGGTCCTCATGGACGGAGGCAGCAGCCTCAACATCCTCTACGCGCATATGTTGCGCCTCATGGGGATCGGGTTGGACCAGCTGCGGCCCAGCACGAAGCCGTTCCATGGCATCGCGCCCGGCAAGCAGGTCCAGCCCCTTGGGCAGATCGATCTGCCAGTTTGGTTCGGCACCCCGAAGAATTTCCGCAAGGAGATCCTCACCTTCGAGGTGGTGGAGTTCAAGGGGGCCTACCACGCTATTCTTGGGCGACCCTGTTACGCCAGATTCATGGCGGTCCCCAATTATACTTACTTGAAGATGAAGATGTCGGGACCGAACGGCGTCATCACCGTCGGCTCATCCATCGAGCACGCGTTCGGCTGTGACGTCGAGTGTGTGGAGCACGCAGAGGCACTGGCGCTGGATGAAGCGCTGGTGAACACGTTGGAGAAGATGGTCAACGAGGACCTCGACTCCGCCGCCAAGCACGCCGGCACCTTCGAGGCTGCGGAGCAGACCAAGGGGGTCCCCCTCGACCCTTCAGCTCCCGAGGGCAAGGCGTTGAGGGTCAGCTCCACCCTCGACCCCAAATAGGAAGTGGTGCTCGTCGACTTCCTCCGCACCAACGCCGACATCTTCACGTGGAGACCCTCGGACATGCCAGGCATCCCGAGGGAAGTCGCCGAGCACTCCCTTGACATCCTGCCAAACGCCCGCGCCGTGCAGCTACGGCTGCGCCGCTTCGACGAGGAGCGGCGACGGGCGATCGGAGCGGAGCTGCGGAAGCTTCTCGAGGCCGGATTCATCAAGGAGGTGTTCCACCCAACGTGGCTAGCAAACCCCGTACTTGTAAAGAAAAAGAATGGGAAGTGGCGGATGTGTATAGACTATACTAGTCTTAATAAGGCATGTCCCAAAGTTCCTTTTCTTTTGCCACGTATTGATCAGATCGTTGATTCGACAGCTGGGTGTAAGTTGCTTTGCTTCCTTGATGCTTACTCCGGATACCACCAAATAAAAATGAAGGAGTCTGACCAGCTCGCGACTTCGTTCATCACGCCGTTCGGGACGTTCTGCTACGTCACGATGCCGTTTGGCCTCAGAAATGCGGGTGCAACATATCAGCGTTGCATGCAGCATTTTTTTGGGGATCACATCGGACGGACGGTCGAAGCATACGTAGACGACATCGTCGTAAAGATCAGGAAGGCGGACGACCTGGTTGGCGACCTTGGCGTCGCGTTCAACTGCCTACGGGCCAATGGGGTCAAATTAAACCCTGAAAAATGTGTCTTTGGAGTGCCGCGAGGCATGCTCCTGGGATACATTGTCTCCCCGCCGGGGAATCGAGGCCAACCCCCGAAAAGGTCGCGGCCGTCGAACGAATGGGTCCGATCCGGGACCTCAAAGGGGTGCAGAAGGTGCTGGGGTGCCTCACCGCCTTGAGCCGCTTCATCTCGCGGCTCGGTGAGAAGGGCCTGCCCCTCTACCGCTCGCTAAGAAGCACGAGCGCTTCTTCTGGACCACCGAGGCCCAGGATGCGCTCGACAAGCTGAAGGCGTCCCTAACGCACTCCCCGATCCTCACGCCGCCGCAAGATGGCGAACCCCTGCAGCTCTACGTGGCCGCAACCACCGGAGTGGTCGGCGCCGTGATCGTCGTAGAGCGCGCGGAGGAAGGGGCACGCCACCGCCCGTACGGCGGCCGGTCTACTACATCAGCGAGGTCCTGTCAGACACGAAGACGCGCTACCCCCAGGTCCAGAAGTTGCTGTACGCGGTAGACCTTGCGCGGCGCAAGCTCCGCCACTACTTCGAGGCCCACCCCGTCACGGTGGTCTCCTACTTTCCGCTAGGAGAGATCATCCGCAACCCCGACGCCGCGGGAAGGATCGCCAAGTGGTCCGTAGAACTGATGGGCGAGATGCTCGCCTACGCCCCGCGCAAGGCCCTCAAGTCGCAAATCCTGGCGGATTTCGTCGCTGAGTGGACTGATACACAGCTACCGCCCCCACAAATCCAAGCGAGGCCGGACTGCGTTCTTCGACGGCTCGGTGATGAAAACGAGGGGCCGGCGCGGGCTCGCTCTTCGTGTCACCCCTCGGGGAACACATGCGATACGCGGTGCGCCTTCACTTCCCCGCGTCAAACAATATGGCTGAATACGAGGCCCTCCTCAGCGGCCTCAAAATCGCCATTGAGTTAGGCGTCAAGCGCCTCGACGTGCGGGGGGACTCGCAGCTCGTGATCGATCAGGTAATGAAGAGCGCAAGCTGTCACGACGACAAGATGGAGGCCTACTGCAAAGCCGTGCGAGCCCTCGAGGACAAGTTCTACGGCATCGAGCTCAACCATGTGCCCCGCCGGTACAACGAGGAGGCAGATGAACTGGCCAAGATTGCGTCCGGGCGGATCACCGTTCCCCCGAACGTTTTCGCGCGCGACATCGCTCAACCCTCGGTCGTCTTCGAGCCCTACCCCTCGAGTCACGACGGACCCTCGGGGGCTCCCTCAAATCCAGCGGGTGCGGAACCCATGGACGAGGACCCCTCGAACGAGGCGTACGTGCTCTCCCTCCTCGAGGGGTACGGCTCCCACGAGGCCGAGGCGATGGACATCGAGCCAGCCCCTGCCCAAGAGGATTGGCGCGAAAAATACATCGCCTGGATCGCTCGAGGGGAACTCCCCGCGGACCGGGCCGCGGCCAGGCGCATAGCCAGGATGGCCAAGTCTTTTGCCATCGTTGACGGCGAGCTGTACAAGCGCGCCGCCTCGGGTATCCTGCAGCGGTGCGTGCCCATTCCCGAGGGGCGCGAGCTCCTACGGGACATTCACGTGGGGATCTGCGGCCACCACGCCGCGCCCCGCACCCTCGTCGGCAACGCGTTCCGCCAGGGCTTTTACTGGCCTACCGCGGTCGCAGACGCCAGCGAAATTGTACGCACCTGTGAAGGGTGCCAGTTCTACGCCCGCAAGTCCAATCTGCCCGCCCATGCCCTGCAAACCATCCCCGTGACATGGCCATTCGCCGTGTGGGGGCTGGACATCGTCGGGCCCCTGCGGAAGGCGCCCGGGGGCTTCACCCACTTGCTGGTCGCGATCGACAAGTTCTCCAAGTGGGTGGAGGTGCGCACCATCACGAATCTAAGGGCAGAGCAGGCGGTAACATTCTTCACCGACATCGTCTACCGCTTTGGAGTGCCGAACTCCATCATCACAGACAATGGGTCCCAGTTCACGGGCAAGAAGTTCTTGGAGTTCTGCGACAAGTTCCACATCCGCGTGGATTGGGCGGCTGTGGCGCACCCACAGACCAACGGCCAAGTAGAGCGTGCCAACGGCATGATCCTACAGGGCCTTAAGCCCAGAATTTTCGACCGGCTTAACAAATGCGGGGCGAAAATGGCTCCAAGAACTACCGGCGGTTGTGTGGAGCCTAAGGACCACCCCCGAGCGAGCCACGGGTTCACCCCGTTCTTCCTAGTCCATGGCGCGGAGGCCGTCCTCCCCACGGATTTAGAATACGGATCGCCCAGGGTTCGAGGCTATGACGAGGATGCTAACCAGCGAGCCCGCGAGGACTCGCTGGACCAACTGGACGAGGCACGCCTCGTAGCCTTAATGCATTCCGCAAGGTATCAACAGTCCCTAAGACGCTACCAAGCACGCAAGTTACGTTGACGGGACTTCAATGAAGGGGATTTGGTCCTAAGGCTATGCCAAGACAACCGAGGGCGCCATAAGCTGTCGCCCCCATGGGAGGGACCCTATGTCGTGGTGAAGGTACTCAAGCCGGGCACGTACAAGCTGGCTAACGAGGACGGTGAAGAGCTCACCAACGCTTGGAACATCCAACAGCTACGTCGCTTCTACCCTTAGCTAGGATTGCCAAGTATTTTTATTGTAAAAACCGTACGACCAACGCCCCAGTTGGTAAACAACAATGTAAATGCTTCAAGTCTAATAAAAGGGCAACTCGGCTTTCCCCTGAAACCCAAGTCACCCTCGGGGGCTACTGCGGGGGGCACCCCCCCCAAAATGGTCCCATTTTTTGCGCAAAAATAAAAACAACTCACGCACGCTAAGTTTGTTTCCTACTTCAACCTCGAGCAACGATTCGAACAGGGCGCGGGCGGCCCAGCGGGAGGAGCGTGCGAGCCAGAGATAGCCTACGCCGCGTGGATATGGCCCTTCTCTCTCGCCTCGAACCCAGCAGGCCCCCAGCGAAAATCGAACTCCCCTAAGTAAAATCTACTCAGGAAGAAGGAGAAACAAAAAAGCGCAATAAGCAAAGAACTTCATTTCGTATCATCAAATGTTTACGATTGAGATAATGTGCTTATTTACAAGGGCCCCATGGCCAGAATACTGATGCTCGAACAAAAAACGGGCCTAGCGCCCAACGACTTTCAGGCGGGAGGAGCGGCAGCGTCAGCAGCGTCCGGGAAGAGGAACTCCTCGAAGGCCTCGGCGAGCGACCCGGCGGCGTCGGCGGCGAGCGCATCCACACGCTCCATCGCCACCTCGTCCTCGACGCCCTCAGGAACGATGTAGCCCTCCGCCAGCGCCTCGAAGTTGACCTCGTAGTGGGACCGCACCACTCCGAGGGCCTCTCGGACGCCCGGATGCGCCGCGCCGGCGCATCCGCTCGGTGACGTGACCACCAAGGGCGCGCGGGCGGCGGGCCGGCCGGCCGAGCCGGCCGCCCGAGCCTCGCCCTCCTCTACGGCACGGCAGGTCTCGAGGGCCGCATCACGCAACTCCTGCAGCTCCCGCTCGGAGGAGTTGTAAGAAGCCTGCAGCGCCTCGGCCCGCTCAGCTGCGTGCCCCAGAGCGGTGCGCAAGCCTGGAACCGCTAAGACAGGAAAGAAATCAGAAAGGGGGAAGCGAGCCCTCCAACGAAAAACCAACCAAATAAGAAGTCAAGCAGCAGCTCACCCTCGACTTGCTTCCTCTCCGTCTCGAAGTCGCGGCGCACAGCCTCGACCGTCAGCTCGAGGCGCTTGACAGTCTCGCCTTGCTCCTGGAGGGCCAGCTCCTGATTGGCGTTGGTAATGCCGAGCATAACCAACTCGCCCTCGGCCTTGGAGAGCTTGTCGTCTCGCTTCGCCAATGACCCCCGCGCCGCCTCGCGCGGCAACGCGCTCTCGCTCCCGGGCGCCGCCCGGCGTCGACGAGGGCGGCTCGCTCCGCTCGGAGCCGCCCCTCGGCCCCTTGGCGGGCGGTGCGCTCTTGCGGGGAGCTGCTCCTCGGCGGCGACGAGCGCCGCGGCCTCGGCGTCGTGGGCGGCCTTCAAGTCGTCGGCCTCCTTGGCCCGCTTGCTCCCGGCCCGCGCGCCCGCTCCTCGGCCGGCGGCTCGCCGCGCTTGCGCCCCCTCGAGCGACGAGCGGAGCTCCCGGTTCTCGCCGCGGACGTTGGCCACATCCGCCTCCCAGTTGGCGGCCAGCGTCCGCGTCTTCTCCAAGTCCGAGCGCGCCTGCCACAGTGCCTCATCACGATCAATGAGGGCTGTGCAGACCCGCTCGAGGCTCGAGCGGCGCGCTGGGTCCTGCCCCGAGCTCTCGGGGAGCTCGTCGCGCCTCGCCATGGCCCGGTATGCCAGCCAACTGTCCGGCGTCCTGAGGGCGTCAGCAAATGCGTCGAAAGTGCTGCAGCGCTCCCGGAGCTGGTGGACCTCGACGTTCACCCGGTCGAAGGCGTCGTACTTGTCGTGGGCGCGACGCTCGAGCTCTCGGCACCCACAAAATTAAAATCCATAAGTGCTGAGACACGAAGGCAGCACGCAAAAACGAGAGATGAAAGAAAAATAGGCAACCATGCCCTACCTGGAAGACGAGCCATGCAGGGCCACCATGGACCTGCAGCGCTTCGTTCAACGCGCGGTTGAGCGTGGTGCCGTGGTTCCGGAGCTCGCCCCAGCAAACGCAGGGGGGTCGTCGACGGCCCCCTCCACCTGGGCGGGGCGGCCGGCGCGGGAGGGACGAGGCCTCGGCGCGCGTGTCCTCGGCCCCCCGCCACCATGTGACCCTCGTGCCGCCTCACGAGGGCCCCCCCTCCCCGGGGCTCGGGGGGAACGCGTGGGGACGCTAGCCCCGCGATCCCACCCGGGCGGCGGGGAGTCATCCGAGACCTCCACCACCTCCGCCCGCGGATCGCCGGTGGGCGCCGACGCTTGTGCCGCCTCCACCGGCGCTTCCATCCGCGCCTCCGTGGCCGCGGGTGCCTCGTCGTGGTGCCGCGGCCATCACCTCCGGCCGTGCCGCCGCATCCACGGGTGCCGCCGCGGGTTGCGCCCGCTCCGCCTCCTCTCCCGGCCGGCGCCACGGGCCGCGCCTCCGCGGCCGGCGGCCTCCCTTGGCCGCACCTCCACCGCGGCCGCCGCCGCGCCCGCGTTCCCACGACGGCCGGCGCCGGCCGCTCCTCGGCGACCTCCACCGCGCCGCGGCGAGCCGATCCGCCGGCCGGGGCCTCGAGGCCTCGGCCCGGGCTTTGCGAGCTCTCGCCCGCCGCCGTGCTTGTCCCCGGCCGCGACGCCCTCGACGAGCGCCGCCGGGTGGTGATGGACGCGTCCGTCCTCAGCACCTTGGCTGGTGCAAGGGGAGGCACGGTTGGCACCACCCTGCGCAGGCACAAACAAAGGGTTAGAACGCCCGATCATCAACAAACCAAACCAAGCCAAGGATCGAGCTCCTTACCTCGAAGAGGAGAAGGCACATTTTCTTTTCCTCGAGGCCTCAGCGGATGAGGCCGGTGCAGCTGGCGCGCCTGCCGTTGCGCCTCCTGACGGCGCCGCCGTGCGGGAGGGCGCGCCCGCCCCGCGCGCGGTCACGCCCGACGCCGCGCCTCCCGAAGGCGCCGCCGCGCGCGCAGAACGCTCGCCCGCGCGCGGCGCGCTCGCCCCCGCGCGCGAGCACGCTTGATGCGCACATAGGCGCGCTCGCCGCGCGCGCCTCCGTGGTGCGCGCCGGCACCTCCCAGCCGGCGTTGTTCGTCGTCATGGTGCAGGGGATGTAGACGTTCCTGAACTGCCCCCGCAGGGCAAGTGACATCCCGCCGGCGCGCACCACGCGGCGGGTCCTCGGCTCCGTCGTGGGCTACGTGAAGAGCTCCGCGCGGAAAAGGTGTACTCAGAGCTCCCAGTTGACTGGGATCCCCAGGTACCCTTCGCAGACGCCCACGAACGTGGCTGCCTGCGAAATCGCGTTGGGCGCGAAGTTGTGCAGCTCCACTTCATAGTAGTGGCACATCGCCCGCATTAAGCGGCTCGCCGGCGCGTTGAAGCCCCGCTCGTGGTAGCGGATGAAGCTCACCACGTAGCCCTCCGGCGGGTTGGGCGCGCGGTCCCCCGCCGGCGGCACTATCCACTCCGCCGGGCGTCCATCTTCATTGGCCGCCGGTGGCGGCGGCGACCAGCTCGCCAAGGGCCAGCCGGGTCACCGACGACCTCTCCCAGGCGTATGGGTCCAAGATCGTGAGGGGCTGAGGCGGCGCCATGAAGAAGGGCGAAGGAAAGCGAGAGCGGAGGACGAGAAACGGAAGAAAAGCTCTAATGGCAACACCGCACGGTGGCAAAGGCGAGGCGAAGACGAAGGGGCAGGGGGCTGAAATGGCGAGGCGTTAAGGTAAGAAACCGCCGTCTCCCCCTCCCCTCAGATTTATAAGCCGCGAGCGAGCTCTCCGGAGCGGATGCCCCGCGCGCATTAACTGCAGGGAATCTTCCCTCCGCGCCGACGGACAGGCCCACCACGACTGCAGCGGCCACATCGTCGCAGGCAGGCCATCATCACGGCGAAGACCCGCAGGGACCGAGGCGAGCCGTCACGTCCGCCTGCCACGCCACCCACTACGCGCGCGCGTGCGCGCGGCCGCAGCGCCTAAAAAGGCGCGCCCGCGTTGTAAAAACCGCAGCCTCGACTGCGAGGCATTTAATGACCCGGTCCCTTGCCAAGCAAGGAGAACCCTCGAGCGGGGCGAACCCCTGGCTCGAGACAAGGGCAGCCCTCGAAGGGACATCGGCGTGAGAAGGCCGCCCGGGACCTGCTTGAAGTAAAGGTGCACCGCGAGGCGCCCATGCCACGCAAAACCCTCGAGCGGCACGAGCCCCTGGCTCCAGACGATAACAGCCCTCGAAGGGACATCGACGTGAGAAGGCCGCCCGGGGCCTGCTTGATGTAAAGCAGGCACCGCGGGCGCCCATGCCACGCAAAACCCTCGAGCGGCACGAGCCCCTGGCTCCAGACGATAACAGCCCTCGAAGGGACATCGACGTGAGAAGGCCGCCCGGGGCCTGCTTGATGTAAAGCAGGCACCGCGGGCACCCATGCCACGCAAAACCCTCGAGCGGCACGAGCCCTTGGCTCAAGACGAAAGCAGCCCTCGAAGGGACATCGACGTGAGAAGGCCGCCCGGGACCTGCTTGAAGTAAAGCAGGCACCGCGGGCGCCCATGCCACGCAAAACCCTCGAGCGGCACGAGCCCCTGGCTCGAGACAATACCAACTCTCTAAAGAGGGCACGTGCGTGAGAGGGTCGCCGGGGCCTCGCTGAAGTAAAGCGGGCACCGCGGGCACCCACGCCGCGCCGTGCTACCAACCAGCGCCTCGAGGGCCGGCACGCCCCGGACCCCCCCGACGGCCGCAAACGCTAAAGACGGGGCCGCCCAGGCGCGGCCCCGCACGGCCCTACTGATCAGAGGTTCGAAGCCTGACCCTCGACGGGTTCGAACAGGCGCCACAGATCGCAGAGTCAGGGACGACGAGGGCACGCGCATTCAAGCCGTTCCTCGAGCCCGTCGGCTCGAGGGTGCCCCACATGTCGTGTTCGAGAGCCAGCGAGGGCAGCTAGCAGGGGGATCCCACCGAGGGAGAGCTTCCGCGCCCTCGGTCCCTATCGAACGGGACCGAGCCCCACCTAGCAAACCCACGCAAGCGCTTCCATGGACGTGTCTCTGGACCACGCAGCCTACCCTTATCGAACGGGGCATGGACGTCCACTCGAACCACCCGCTAGCAGCTCGACGAGGAATCCGCAATCCGCGACCCGCTCGATGGGGGTTGCGGAAACCTCACCCTCCGTCTCGCGGAGGGACGGCGAGGGCGCGTGAGAAAACAAGTCGTAAAGCTCTACCCGATCGCCTCGAACGGGCCCAGGCTCGGGGGCTTTACGCGCGGCTACACCTCCTTGAAGTTGCACCTGCCGGAAACAATGCCAGCAGCGCGTACGCCACCGAGGCCGGCTGAGATATCGCCGATGCCGGTTGAAACAAGCGCCACGCCCTCTGATCAGTTCTCGCGGTTAACCCCTGCAGGAGCACCCACACTCCTGCAGGGCTTCGGGGGCTAGACCCGCGGGTCCGCTAACGCGGCCCCACGGAAAGCGTTCGCAAAACAAGGAGGGAAGAACATCCTATCAGTAGGTTCCAACATCTGCGGGAGCCTCAATGGCAAACCCAAAGATGCTCGGGGGCTACTGTCGGGGACAGCCCTAGGGGTCCCCTTAAACGACGGGGAAACCCTCACTTAAAACCTGCAACGAAGCAAAACACGATTAGCCTAACCATGCAGGTGCCTAACCATGCAGGGTGCGGCCCACGCTGCGAAGGACGTCAATGGCCCACCAAGGCAACCCTCTCGAAGATCCCCTCGATCAGGCTTCGCCCCACTCGAGGACACATGCCTCCCTCGGGCGGGCTCCGTCCTGTTCGAGGGGGTGCGCTCCCCTCGAGCGGGCTCCGCCCCGATCGAGGGTCCGCTCCCCCTCGAGTAAACTCCGCCTCGCTCGAGGGTCCGCCTCGCCCTCGATCGGAGTCCGCTTCGCTCGAGGGCGCCCCTCGCGCGTGCGCCGGCCCCCGTACACGGGCATTTAACACCCTGACACCGGCGGGGCGGCGCCATCATGCGCCGGGGCTCGCGCCCGGTGCCGCCGCACCAACTCCCCAGGGAGGAGCCCATCCCCATCACTGTGGGGAGGGACTGTGCAGAGCGGACGGTGTCAGTCCCGTGACACCGCGCGCCTGCTCCAGTACGGCTAACGCGCCAGGCCCTCGAAGGGGGCCGGGTGCACCCTTGATTCACTTTCTCGTGACCCTACAGGGTTAGGTGGAGGCGCTAGGCCGGTGGATCGCCATCCCGACACTGTAACAGCATGGCCGCCGTCCCCGCGCGTGCAGGCGCACGCCAGGCGCTGTAGCAACAACCCCAGCACTGTGAAGCGCGTTGGGAAGGGACGCCGTTTTACCTACTCCTGTGCCCCGTACAGGCCGACGTCAGCACCTCCCTCGAGCCTATCCGAGGACACCACCACCATCTGCCGCCCTTCTACCCTCGAATCGCCACTGTTCGGGTACAAGGTAGGCCATCATGGCCAGATCGCTGCAAGGATCGTCCGGACGGCCGCCCACTCTACAGCATAGCACGTCGTGCTTCCCCACGTAGCTAGGTAGCGCGGTGCGCATGTAATCCGCCTCCCCCTTGATCTATAAAAGGGGGGGCGAACCCCCAGCCGCGGGAGAGAGACTCAGCAGCATAGGAGATAGGAATTCGCCACACACCACGTACTCATTCTCCAATTCTCCCACAACATCTTCAGCCACTCCTCCAGGGACTTGGAAGCCACGCTTCCTCTCCCGCCTTGCTTGTAGCAGCCCCACTACTGGCACCCCCGGTGCTAAGTAATATAGTGCCTCGAGCACGCCTCTGCTGGATGTACGGCCCCCTCGGCCGGAACCAGGATAAAACCCTGTGTCACTTGTTACTTAGCATCGACCATTGAGGGATAGACCACGGCGCTTTCTACTGGTTAGTGTCGGGACCATATTCCGCACCGACACGCGGTCTAACCACCTGGGGTAGGCGGTCTAACTGCCCTGGGCAGAGTGAGCAGGTTTTTGCTCTTTGTTGCATTCCCTTGTTGCATTGCTGCATTTGTTCAGGGGGAGTGTGCTTTGGCTCAGGGGGAGCTTGCGTATGTGCAGGGGGAGCTCTTTGTGGTGTTCGAGTTTCACTTTGGTGGCTTGCGCTCTTTGCTTGAGCTTTGCTTTGGCTCGGAAGTGTCGAGAGTTGCCCTTGCCTAAGGGGTCCGAGACTTGTCTTCTTCAAGAGATCTTGCTCTTTGCCTTTCCTTGGCCTTCGATCGCTTGTTGAGGTTTCTTTTTATTTGTTCTTTTCTTTTCCTTTTCTCTTTGGTTACAAATCATGTGTGTTGTCAATGCACTCATCAAGGGGGAGATGGAGGACCATGTGTTGTTCGAGGACCGGTGGATGGTCATTTCCTTGTGTGATGAGTGATTGACAACGTTGTGTGTACTGATTCTTGGCAAAGTATTGCAGGTGCAGGTTGCGACTTGACTCGTGTTGGTGCAGGTGAAGAACAAGCGCGAAAGGTCGATGCCGGTGAGGCCTCCAGGTGTGGAGAAGACAAGTAGGTTTCGTTCGAGGGACCCGGTGGCCAGTGGGGTCAAGTGCGGGCCGCATGGTGGCATGAACAGCAAGATGAAGTCGTAGACGGTTTCTTGGTGGAGCCTCAAAACCAAGGGCGAGCCGGGACTACGTGGGAGCCGAGTCATGGGTGGAGATTGGCGGAGGCTACACCGAGTTCGCGGGGTTTGCAGTGGTTCACCAGAAAACTACTGGGTTACTCGGTTGAGCCACAAAACCGAGGCCGAAGACTCGACGAGGAGGTGGGGCCACCCAGGCCGGTTCAACCGCCCAGGAGGGTGGTCAGAGCTCCTGGGGCCGGTCAGATCTCCCTTCCGGTCTAACCGCCCAGGGGGGCGGTCTGACCGCCCTGGCCACCGGCGTCAAGATGCTTCGAAGAGGAGGACACACGTCGGGATCACAAGGCTTGCGTCGAGGCTAAGCAGGTTGCGGTCGCCGGGCATCCGTCCGATGAAGAAATTCCGAAGACTTCCAAATCCGCCCTCGAGGGGCTTGTATCCCTAGTTATTAGGTGAGGGTAGTTTAGTCTTTTGGGTGCCTCCATATATACTCTCGAGTGGATGGATGGCAGCCAACTCTTGGAACCCTAGGTCATTTGTTTTTCCATTTTCGTTTTCTATTTCCCTAGTTTTTCCTAGGACTAGCTTGAGAGCTTCATGTGAGATCTAGAGAGAGGGATGGATGTTTGGGTGGCAAGCTAGACCTTGTACGAACCTGTCATGGTATGTATAGATGGTTCGGCGTTGTTCCTCAAGGTGGTTTTCCCGCTCTCTTTTGTGTTGATTTTCGGAGCTCTTTGTTGGCGGTGTTTTGAGGACGATTTCTTGGGGTTTTTGGTGGGTGTCACGTATGAGGTTCTTGTGCCTCTTTCGCTGGTGACTTTGCCCCCAAATCTCCTTTTGAATCGAACTCGATTTGGTGGTTTTTCGAGTTGGAGGAGTTCTTGACCTAGAGAAGCGATTTCTTCGATTCCTCTTGATTGTGAGCATTTTGGGTCGATTCCTTTGAGGCATAGGTTGCCCAGGAGGTAACCCAGCTAATCCCGAAGTTTCGTTGCAATCCGTGGAGTGATTCGGGAGATCGGGCGCAAGGAAGTTAGGGATTAACCCGCGGGCTGTTTTTCTGGAAGAGGCGGTCTAACCGCCTGGGGGGCGGTCTAACCGCCCTGGGTGTTTCCAGGTCGAAGTTTTGTTTCGCCGGATTTTCCTCTGTGAGTTTGTTCTCCTTGATCAGAGGAGCGTCTGGGTGAAATTTCGGGTCGTTCTCGTGCTGTTTGCTAGGTGTTCTTGGTTGGAGTTCGTTGCTGGGTACAGGAGGTTAGACCGCCCTTGCTAGCCGGTCTAACCGCCCCTGGTAGCCGGTCTAACCGCCCCTGGGCCCCTGGGTGGAGTTTTGGTTTTCACCAAGATTTTCTGGTAGCTAGCATGGCCCTGACCAGAGATCTCTGTTGGTGAGACCGTGGTGCGTTTTGGTGCTCGGAAGAGGTGTTTTGGAGGATTTCTTGGTTGCCAGGTGGAGGCGGTCTAACCGCCCCCTATACCCGGTCTAACCGCCCCCTCTGGTTAGCCGGCTTTCGAGGTGTTTCCGCTGTCGTGGGTGCGTGTGTGTTGAGGTTGCTGGTAGAGTTTGTTCCTAGGACCAGTAGCACTCCAATGGCTACGTGGTTTTGGCAAACGGAAGGTAGAAGTGCGGAGCGTGTGATTTCGGGGGTCCGACCGAGCGAGTTCGTCTTGTCGGAGTTTCTATCTTCTTCAAGAAGAATTTTTATCGGCTCCCATTCACTCCCCCCCTCTCTGGTCACCTAATCGGTCCTTCATCTTCACTCGAGGTCTTCAATTTCAGCCATGCTTACTTCTTTGCTTCTATTGGAGGGGTTTTATGATTTTCGAAAATAAAATTCCTGCAACAAGTGTTTGACAAAAACCTTTCTCCAAGCTCTCTCATGCCGCTCATATGAGGTGTCTATCCTAAACAATTTTTATAAAACTCTCACCTCCAATAAGTCTCTCATATAACATGTAAAGTGGAGCTATAGGTATGGCTAGCACAATCAACACAAGTGTCATCAAGCTAAGATCTTCCTCTAATGGTTGTTTACCTTTCAAAGCCAATGATCATGAGAATTAAACCATATGTGGGGATATCAAGGATGAGAAGATATAGAATGGTGGACATGTGCAAGGGCAAAAGAAAATATGGCTACGAGGCACCGATGATGTCCTCGTTGTCGGATTGCACATGGTTGGAAAAAGAGTGGAAGTTTCGTCTCTCAACAACGTGACATCCTTCCTTGCACATTATTCTTTTCTTTCACTTGATTCATACCTCTCATATCTTTCTTGCATTCCTCTTTCTTTCATTTTCTCTCTTTTCATTTTCAATCACTCTCTTCCATTCTCTGATACACATATTTTTTCTTTACTTTTCTATTTTTCTTTCGTTCTTTTCCATACACATATTTTTTCTTTACTTTTCCCTCTCTTGACATCTTTATCTATCTTTTCAAAGCTCTCAACTCCTCTATTTCTTGCATAAACACAATCTGAATTTTAAAATAAAACCATGCTAGAGATGAGACGAAACTTCGAGAGTAGGTTGTGTTCAAGGAATACAATGTACAAAAGAGATATAGAGGTTTGGCTATGGAATCCGGCGATGTACGAGACTTCCAATTTGAAAGTCACGTTACCGAATGCGTGACATGGCTAGCAATAAAAGATAAGCACAAGGACATGATCATTGCTTGAAATTAAAACTCCCAAGAGAGAAGGATCCTAGCCCAACTCATTATGCTAATCACACTTATGGTCGAGCGAAAAATAAGTTTGGCTTTGTATAGGATTTTTTCTTAAACTCTCAACTTGGAAAAAGAGGATTTGCTAACCTTTATCACAAGGGGTTTTAAATAATTTTCAGAATTGAATTCCTCCAATTTTTAGCATCGAGACATAGCACAACCAAAATATAAAGCTCTAGATCGAAGCATGATGCGGGTACTTTTAGAGGTAGCAACTCCACTAAGCACCACGGTAAACGTTTCAAACCAAACACTTATGTTCACATATCAAAAATTAAAGATGATCAAACGAGTAAAGCAAGAAAAACATCACACGAGACAAAAATTTAAAGAGACTCTTTTTATTTGATTTTCTTTGACGCAAAAACTAAATTAAGACACTTCAAACTTGCAAAAATTTAAAAGCACACTCAAACTTAAACTTAAGACTCTTAAACTCTAAAACTCTCTCGAAAACTAAACCGAACCAAACTAAACTTGAAGCTAAAGGCTAGCTAGCTAGCTCTCCCCCACGCTAAAATCATACGACGTCCTCGTCGTATCTTACAAAAATCCTAAGGGGGGGAAACTCTATCTAGTGGTACTTCCCGCAGCTATTGTATCACTTGCCCTTCATGTTCCCCACCATGCCGAAAAGTTTTCGCACGTTGCTATTTAGGAACTTGTAGTCGTCTTAGACCACGCACTCCAAATCCTCCATGCGGTGCCTCATCACCTCCATGGCATGTAAACACTCGTCGGCCGATGCGTAGAGCTCCAAGATGGAGTGACGGCAAGCTGCACAACACATCAGATGCATCCCGAAAGGGTCGTCATCTCCAGGGTCTCCATCATCGTCATCGCCACCGTCGCCACCGTTGTCGTTGCCGCCGCCATTGGGGCTTTTAGGAGTCTTCTCCTTGGGCACCTCTTCCCAATAATATAAATCATTACATCTCTTCCGACGGCCGCCCACGAGCTCGGGCTACGATCATCGGAATAGTCACTCCCCCCATAGTCTTTAGGCTCGGGCGACACCTCCTGTAATCCTTCCTCTTCATGCCTCGGATGCGCGCCAACCTTCGAATGGGAGTAGGGACCTTCTCCCCCTTGACGGGGTTGCGAGATGCGATAGCTCCGGTCAGGATACGCCCTCCGAAATGGATGTGGGTGGTCCTCTTGATCTCCACGGGTAGATTGAGCTCGCATCGCTTCGCCTCCTTCGTCGATGGCTCCTCGACGCCTTGCTTCAACTCTACGCTCTTCAGGGACACCATGGCTGGTGCGTGGGTGAAAGAGAATGCGAGATGGGATGGATTTTCGAGCTCCCAATTCGGACAATTATATAGTCCGAAAAGGAATACTCTAGAAACCGCATTTTCCTTTTTCAAACTTCCCTTAAAATTTTCTGACCAAAGAAGGAAGTCGAAAAGGCATGTTCCAGGGAAAAAACCAAGGCGAACTGCCGCCGGGCCCCCTTGGGCCGGTCAGACCGGACCGGCCGGCCCACCCTGCTCCGCGGGTCGGTCCGGTCCAGTTTTCTGTGTAGCCCCTTTATTTCGCATTTGTAGCCCATGAGAAAAAGGTTGGCCCGGTAAAACTTCGCGAGAAATTCAAGAAAAATAAAAGAAAAACTATTTACAAAAATCCACACCTTGTTTTACGTCCTAGGCTAGACGTTCGAGCTCTTCTATGGGGTGAAGACATCAATATGGTGAAGAGGCATAACGTTGGGTTCGTAGTAAACCTTAAGCCATTGACCATTCACCATGAATTGATCACCTTTCACATCCATAATGGTTACCGGTCCATTGGAGAGCATCGAATGAACAACGTAAGGTCCATCCCACTTGCTTTGCAATTTCCCCTTTCCGAAGGTTTTAAACCTTGAATTGTAGAGGATGACTTTATCTCCTTCTTTAAATTCTTTCTTCTTCAACCTTTTGTCATACCACCTTTTAATCCTCTCTTTGTATATGCTTGCATTTTCTTATGCTTTCAACCTCATCTCCTCTAGCTCGCTTATTTGAATTCTTTACTTTACCACCGCAGCATCGAGATCAAGGTTCATCTCTTTGATCTCCCAATAGGCTTTATGTTCCAACTCAACCAGAAGGTGGCAAGCTTTTCCATAGATGAATAGATAAGGGGTCATACCTATCGGTGTCTTGAACACCGTTCGATACGCCCACAAAGCTCCATCTAATTTCCTTAATCAATCTTTGCCTCCCTTCTCTATGGTTTTGTTGAGGATGCTCTTTAATTGCCTATTCAATGTTTTCGCTAGTCCGTTGGTTTGTGGGTGATAGGCCGTAGAGACCCTATGTTCAATTCCCAACTTGGACAAGCACTTTTTGAAATTCTTCCCGGTGAAGTGAGTTCCTCCATCGCTCATCAAGATTCTCGACATACCGAAACGAGGAAAAATCATGCTCTTGATCATGGAAATGGACTCCTCCGTGGAAGCTTTACGACATGGCATGGCCTCTACCCACTTGGATACATAATCAACCATGACTAGGATATGATGAAATCCATGTGAGTTTTTGAAAGGCCCCATGAAGTTTATTCCCCACACATCGAATAAGTCAATTTGTAGATTATATCTCAAGGGCATAGAATTTCTTTGAGAGATGTTTCTGGTTCTTTGGCATTCGGGGCATGATGCAGCATATCTTTTAGTATCTTCATGCATCTCCGGCCAATAGAATCCGCTAGACCACACCTTTTCTTGGGTCCGAAAGTGGCTATAGTCTCCACCGTACTCCGCCGAGTGGCACTTTCTTAAAATTTCTAGCCTCTCTTATCTTGGCACACATCTTCTCATGACTCCATCATTGCGAAGTTTGAAGAGGTAAGGTGCACCCCAAAAGTATTTTCAACTTTCGGAGATTATTCTCCTTTGGGAGTTTTATCTAGATGATCAAGAGTCATCTTTCGAATTGCTCGAATGATATCAATCATCCAAGTATTTTTATCGAGCACTCGATAGAGGTGGTCATCTCTCATCTTGTCTTCTATGGGCTCTTTATCATCTTGTCCATGGTTCATCCTAGACAAATGATCGGCCACAACATTCTCCACCCCCTTCTTATCACGAATTTCAGCATCGAACTCTTGGAGAAGAAGGATGCAACAGATCCATCGTGGTTTAACATCCTTCTTAGCCAAGAGATACTTGATGGCCGCGTGATTGGTGTAAACAATGACCTTCGAGTTCACGATGTAAGATCTGAATTTTTCAAAGGCAAATACAACTTCTAGCAACTCCTTCTTCGTAGTGGCATAATTTAATTGTGCCTCATTAAGAGTTTTACTAGTGTAGTAAACGGTGTGAACTCAGCCTTCCTTTCTTTGACCCAAAACCGCTCCTATGGCGTAGTCACTTGCATCACACATGATCTCGAAAGGTTGGCTCCAATCCAGAGGTTGATTAATGGGAGCACTCACCAAAGCACTTTTCAAGGTCCGGAATGCCGCTAAACACTTCTCGTCGAAGTCAAAAGCCACATCCTTTTGAAGGAGATGCGTTAAAGGCTTAGTGATCTTCGAGATGTCCTTAATAAATCTTCTATAGAATCCGGCATGGCCTAGAAAGCTCCTCAAGGACTTAACATCCGTCGGAGGTGGGAGTTGCTCAACCGTCTCCACTTTAGCTTTGTCCACTTCGATGCCTCTCTCGGATATAACATGTCTGAGAACTATGCCTTGCTTAACCATGAAGTGGCACTTTTCACAATTTAGCACCAAGTCTACCTCCGCACACCTCGTGAGGACCTTATCCACGTTTGCCAAGCAATCCATGAACGTCTTCCCATAAACGGAAAAGTCATCCATGAACACCTCAACAATTTCTTTGATGAATTCCGAGAATACGATCATCATGCAACGTGAAAAGAGGCCGGAGTGTTGCATAGGCCGAAGGGCATCCTTCTATATGCAAATGTTCGATAAGGGCATGTAAATGTTGTATTGTGTTGATCATCCGGGTGAACGGGAATTTGCATGAACCCCGAGTACCCATCAAGAAAGCAAAAATAAGCGTGGTTTGCTAATCTCTCGAGCATCTCGTCAATGAACGGTAGGGGGAAGTGATCTTTCTTCGTTACTTTGTTTAGCTTTCGATAATTGATACACATCCGTCACCCGGTCACGGTTCTTTGCGGTATCAATCCATTCTTCTCATTCTTCACTATGGTTGAACCTCCTTTCTTCGGTACACAATGTACCGGTCTCACCCATTCGCTATGCGGAACCGGGTAGATGATTCTGGCATCAAGTAGCTTGATGACCTCTTTCTTCACTACCTCTCGCATGGCATGAGTTAGCCTCCTTTGCTGGTCCACTACGGGCTTACATTGGTCTTCCATAGGTATACGATGAGTGCAAAAGGCTGGGCTAAGACCTTTGAGAACGTTGATCGAATATCCAATCACCTTCCTATGTTTTTTTAAAGAAATTCAGCAACTTTTCATTTTCTTCGGGACTCAACTCGTCACTTACGATGACTGGATAAGTCTTGTCTGGGCCCAAAAATTCGTACTTTAATTCTTTGGGCAAAGGTTTAAGATCCACCTCGGGCACTTGTGGCTTTTCGGGTTTAATTTCTCCTATGTCCTCAAATTTTTCTTCCCCCATGCTTCCATCTTGTGGTTCTAATCCTTTCGTTGCTTCTTCTAGTTCTTCATCTTGTTGATCATTAGCTTAATTCTCCATTGCTCTTTGTAGCGGGTCTCTAAGGATTTCAACAAAAGAAAGACTATCTACCTCCTCTACTTCTTCGTCTTCGGGAGGAAAAGGTGAAGGGTGTTTAGAAACGCGAAGAAAATTATATGTGCACTTCTTTCCATTAAGGTTCATTGTTACTTTGCCTTTTCCGGCATCCAACACAGCATCAACCAACTTAAGAAAGGGCCTAGCTAGGATTATGTGATCATGATTACTGTGGTAAGCATCAATAACAAAGAAATTAGTTGGTATACAATTTCCAGAGATGATTACATTCATGTTGCAAGAAATACCTAGAGGTCTAATAGTTCTACCATCTCCCATGATTAATTTTGTTGATGTTGGAGCTAAGTCTAGGTTGTGGTCTTGAACTTTATCGCAAATTTTAGAAGATAGGACACTTAATTGGGCTTCGATGTCGCACAAAGCTTTGCATTGAACTCCATTGATCTCGCAACTCAAGTGTGGTGCTGTCTTCTCCTCTTCTTCTGATCCTATCGCATAGACTTCGGCGAGGCTAGCGTATGGAGATGCTTCGGGCTTGATCCCCATGATTCTTTTCACCTCGGCTATGTGTTCGAGATCCACTTCATCATCACCAAAGAGCTTTTGAAAGATTTCACCGGTGGTTTCAAGGTCGTATGAATCTTCCACTTTCTTTTCCGGTGGGAAATCCACTTCTAATGCTCTTGCCATCCCCTTTTGGTTAGGGAACGGTCTTCTTGTGACAACCCGCCCAGGAAAATACGGTACTATCGCCTAAGACCGATCCACTTTGGTCATTAAGCAATAATAAAGTATCATCCTGTCGTTAGTTGCCGGGTTAACGCCCGGTAAATCACTTGAAAAGCAACAAGGATCGAATATATGCATTAAAACTCACTCGAAGGCGAGTCCAGAGATACAACACATTATTATCCATACTTGTACCCCGAGGGGTTTATTTATTACAAACCATAGTTTTTGCCATACTGAGATAGTTCAGAGTTTTCGAAAGCAGCGGAAATACACTAACGGAAGCGAAGACACCACCGGAGGCCATCCATGATGCTTTCAGTAGTCGTCCTCCACCCACTCCAGCTCCCAGCCGGGCGGGATCTCACCGGGCCACACATCACTGAAGGCATTACCTGGATCAACACATCATAGCAAGGCTGAGTATACAAATACTCAGCAAGTCTTACCCGTCGTTGATATCTACTTCACCAATTCTAGACCATGAAAGGCTTTTTGTCTATTGGGTTGCTTTTGCTAAAAAGTAACAAAGAGTAGGTCCTTATTTTCAAGTTTTTAGCACAAGTTCTAGTGGGTTTAATCTTTACTACATTAGCCAACTAGTACAATCAAAGTTGTACAATACAATTAATCAAGCATAAAGTTCATCATCTTCCATCATTAGGGATCTCATGACTAGTGGAGTAAGTAGTCTCGGATAACGGTGAGAGACCGACAATCGATTGATTTAAACCTTGCAAGGTAGACCAAAACACACGGTAGGCTGTCCACAAAGGGACAACTTTCCCAGGCCGTCCCCATAAATCCTCGGGTCGGGATCGAATCTTACAGTCTTTGGTGCATGCTATCCGGCATACCCCGCGAGATACCCGGAGTCACCATACACCACCGATGGCGAGCCGTGAGAGCGAATCCCAAGAGTAGTAACGGTAGGATCCCTTGCCGCCTCATTAAGGTACTAGGCTTACCGGCCCCATAACCGACATGTGCTTAGTACGTTCAAAAACTTAACCCACATAACCACTGGACCGGAGCCCAGATCCCATGCTCTTACCATGTGAGCAATCCATTTAAGGATATAGTATGATTCCTATCTAGGAACCTATTCTCGCGAGTGAGGTCGTCACTCGACTTGTAACGGTCCTATAGCTTAGCAGCTATCGACCTATCATACTAGTATGGACAAAGGTACCTATGGATCATGCATCTAGGGTTTCATTCAACTCCTGAACGTAAATGCACAATCATTCATAGATAATTGAATAAAGAATTTTAAAACTGGGTTAGATGCACCGGAGCTTGCCTTCGTCAACTAGGTTAGCCTGGGCACCCTCGGTGTCGAGTACTTCCACGTACTGCAGTGAACCTTCCGCTCCTCCTTCCTCGGTTTCCGGGACAAGGGAGTAATCTCCGTCCGGAAGATCTACACGGAATGCAATGCACATTCAGGTGATGTGATAGCTTGTTGTCTTATCCAACTCTTGGTTGGTCATATTCACCTTAACAAGCATCTAGCGAGTGTTTCTCTTTTTGGAAGGTTATTAGTTGTACATGGGTTATTCTTTTATTGCACATTTGAATAAAGGTTTTTATTACAATTGTCATTTCATGTGAAAGCTTTAGTTCCTTTTTACCCTCACAAGCAGAGGTATAAATATTATTTTTATTTATGAATTAAGTTCTTATCAGCGATGATATTTAATTATCTTTCAATTATATTAAATAATACTTTCCAAAAAGGAAAAGGATTAATTAGGGGTTTTTCTTTATTTAAATTCCCTTTAATAACAAAAGGGCTTTTAAGCTTCTTATTAAACAATTAAATTACCAAAAATTAAAGGAGTGTTTCTTAAGCCTACTAGCACCTATCCTGGTCCATTGGACCCACATGCAAGTGTTGGATGCTAGGAAATTAAATACTAATGAAAATAACAAAGCCTAGCTAGTGATTCAAATTAAATGCATACAAAAATAAATAAGTATCAAATTGATCCAAACTTTCTTATGTATGCCCTCTGGTCCTAAACAAGCCTAAAGAACTAACATATATATCTATGAACTTCACTGAACTTGGTTTATTAATTTACAAAGGAAAACATGCATAAATCAAGAATAATTATTTCTGTTAATCCAAAAATCATGATTAATTCACAAGATGTGCATTTTGACATTACAAGACAGTGTGCACAAGTTGAGCTCAAGAACATAAATATATTTAACACGAAAAATCATTTAGGTAGTTTCTGCAAGAATGGAAAAGAATTTATTTAGCAAGATCTACTGCATAACTTTGTGCAATTTTTGGCACAGCAACTAGTCATATCCTAACACACAACATATCCAAAATTGAGATACAGAGGAGTTATGGATTTCAAGTTATGATAGATCTAGGTTTAACACATTTGTATTTTTCATGCTAAAACTATTTAGAATCCAGCCATGTGCAAATAACAAAAGTGGTGGGATTTCCTTTCCTGAACCCTGGACTAAACTGCAAGAAAAACTAGATAGGGTTCTTCACAAACAGGCCCTGCAATTTTACATGAAACACCCCAACAAGATTCAAATCGAAGAAATTAGGTCCCTGGCCGGGGAGGGCAGCGCGGGTTCGGCCAATCCGGCGAGCCGGCGGCGATCTCGGCCGGGCAAGCGGCCATGGGGGACCATTAGCTCACCTAGGGGTGGCAGGGAACCGGAGGGGAGGCAGTGGGTTGACCGGCGGCGAGGTTTGGCGGTGGCCGGCGGCGGTGACCGTGGCGGCTCGGGAAAGGGCGGCGGGAAGGCGAAATGTGGGCAAACAAGCGAGCGCTGGAGCTTCACCAGGACCTAAGGAAGCTACTAGAGCAGCTGGCCGGCGACGAGCACAGGCGGAAGATGCTAGCACCGAGCGGCAGCGGCCATGGCGGCGGGTGGTTCGGGTGGCTCGGGGGCTCGCGCGTACGGCGGCGGCACACGGCCGACGGACCGCCGGTCCGCGGCGTGCGCGCGCGTACGGCGGCGCCGACGCCGGGGGTGCCTTAGGCGGGCGCGCGCGTTGGGGCGCGGGGCCTCGGGATGGAGCATGCCTCGGCCGGTGTGGCCTCGGGCGGCGCGGGCGTGGACGCCGGGGCAAGGCCGGCGGCGGGCGGCGACGGCAGCGTGCGGGTGCGCACAACGTCGCGCGCGGCGGCGCTCTGTGCTCAAACGTTTTGCTGGTGCCCTGTTCAAGTCAATTTTTCTCTAAAATTTTGAATAGAACTGGACCAAGTGATGAATACCAAAGTTGTAGATCTAGCTACCAACAACAATTTCTACAAAGGCCATATAGGTTTTTTCTGCCCAGATCAAAAGTTATTTGAATGCCAACTTTCAATGTCAGCAGGGTTTGGCAAACAGTGAATCCTAGCTTGCAATGGCTTTTTCAAGTTTTTCCCCTCAAAATTTGAAATGCCAATCTACATGAAAGTTGTGTCCCTCATCAAGATCTACAACTTTCATAAAGGTAGAATTTTATTTGTTTAGGTGAATTTTGGAGAACGCGGCAAAAGTTCCGGCAGACACCTGTGGACACTAGGGTGGCAATGGGTTTGACCCAACCGTTGACCATGGGTTGGCCCCACAAGTGTGTTTACTAGTCAATTAGGGTCACTATGGTGGGTTAGTGAGTTTTTCGAGGTGAGGGCCCAGGTTGACCATGGTTTGACCACTGTGGACCATTTGACCGGCTATTAAGGTTAATTAAAAACCTGGGGCGTCACAGCCTACCCCCCTTAAACGGAATCTCGTCCCGAGATTTGATTTGATAACGAAGAGATGGGGAGAAGGACTCACGGTTTCGAGATTGTAGGAAGCCCGGATACTTAGTATTAAGATAGTCCTCCGTCTCCCACATTGCTTCTTCCTCCGTGTGATGGCTCCATTGGATCTTGTACATTCGCACGGTCTGCCTTCGGGTCTTTCGCTCTTTTTGGTCTAGTACTTTCAATGGATGCTCGATGAGCGAGAAATCCGGCTCGATCCAAGCATTAGCTTCTGTGACGATTTCATTCTCCGGCACAGGCATTCCCTTCTTCAATTGAGTTACATGGAACACATTGTGAACTGCGGAAAACCGTTCTGGCAAATGGATACGGTAAGCCACGGGTCCACATATTTCTATAACTTCATATGGTCCAATGTAGCGCGAGGCTAACTTTCCCTTGACTCCGAACCTTTGCACACCTTTGGTGGGGGATACCTTCAAATATACATAATCTCCCACTTCAAAGTGTCGAGGTGCGGTTCCTTTGTCATGGTAACTCTTTTGCCTCGTCTGTGCCATCTTGAAATTCTCTCTTATCACTTGTACCCTTTCTTCGGCCTCTTTAACTAATTCCGGTCCAAAGAGTGTTCTCTCTCCGGCCTCTGACCAATTCAGCGGAGTGCGGCATCTACGTCCGTATAGAGCATCGAACGGTGCCATTTTCAAACTGGCTTGATAGCTGTTATTATAAGAGAACTCTGCCAAGGACAAACACTTGTCCCAACTCTTGTCCAAGTGCAAGATGCTTGCTCTCAACATGTCCTCCAAAATCTGATTTATCCTCTCCGTCTGACCATCGGTCTGCGGATGATAACTGGAACTGCGGATCAGCTGAGTTCCCAAACACTCATGCAACTCGTTCCCAAAAACGAGCTACAACCGAGTCCCTCTATCGTAGATTATAGTCTTTGGGATTCCATGCAGACGAACTATGTGGTCCACGTACAACTCTGCATATTGTTGTACGGAGTAAGTGGTGTGCACGGCAATGAAGTGAGCGGTCTTGGTGAGTCTATCCACAATTACCCAAACAGAGTCCTTCTTTCTAGCTGTTAGGGGTAAACCCACAATGAAATCCATACTAATATCGTCCCACTTCCACATAGGTATCGACAGGGGTTGGAGTACTCCTGCCGATTTCAAATGACTTGCTTTCATCCGGTGGCAAGTATCGCACTCGGCTACATACTTGGCTACATCCACCTTCATATTGGACCACCAAAAGTTCTGCTTCAGATCTTGGTACATTTTGGTACTACCGGGATGAATAGAGAATTTGGACCTGTGAGCTTCATCTAAAATGATTTTCTTAATTTCTGGGTCAACGGGGACCACTAGACATTTCCCAAACCAGACCACATCCTGGTAATCCTTCTGGAAACAAGTATACTTGGGGTCTCCTTCTGCTAGTTTCTGTCTGATGGTTTGAATATCTGCATCATCACGCTGGGCAGTGACAATTCTGTCATAAAGATTTGACTCTGCCGTCAAGGCATAAAGGATTCCCTGCGGTACCACTTCTAAGTTGAGCCTCCTCATTTCCTCACACAATGGTTCACTGACTGGCTCCAATTGTAGGTGGTTGCAATGATCTTTGCGGCTAAGAGCATCTGCAACAACATTTGCCTTGCCGGGGTGGTAGTGCACTTCTAGATCATAATCTTTAATCAACTCAAGCCATCTTCTCTGTCTCATATTCAACTCTGACTGGGTGAAGATGTATTTGAGGCTCTTGTGATCATTGAAGATATTGCAATGATTACCCGTTAGATAATGCCTCCATATCTTGAGGGCATGGACAACAGCAGGTAGCTCAAGATCATGGGTAGGCTAATTGAGCTCATGGGGTCGAAGGGCTCGTGAAGTATAGGCAATGACTCGGCCTTCTTGCATAAGGACACAACCGAGACCCGTGCCTGATGCGTCACAGAAGACTTCAAACGGTTTGGAATTATCGGGTTGAGCTAGCACTGGGGCTGAAGTTAGATGTTGCCTGAGGGTGTGGAAAGCTTTCTCACATGCTTCGCTCCACACGAATTTCACTCCTTTCTTGAGTAATTCGGTCATGGGTTTTGCGATTCTGGAAAAGTCAGGAATGAATCGACGGTAGTATCCCGCCAATCCTAGGAAACTGCGGATTTGATGCACGGACTTGGGTGGTTTCCAATCCATCACCTCTTGAACTTTGCTAGGATCTACGGAGATACCATCTTGGGAAATGGTGTGCCCTAAGAATTTCGCACTTTTCAACCAGAATTCGCATTTGGAGAACTTAGCATAAAGCTTGTGATCTCGCAAACGCTGAAGGACAACTCGGAGATGTTTGGCGTGATCGTTCTCGCTCTTAGAATAGTTGAGAATATCATCGATAAAGACCATGACAAATTTATCGAGCTCCGTCATGAACACGGAGTTCATGAGGACCATGTGTGGTTCGAGGACCGGTGGATGGTCGCTTCCTTGTGTGATGAGTGATTGACAACGTTGTGTGGACTGATTCTTGGCTAAGTATTGCAGGTGCAGGTTGCGGCTTGACTGGTGTTGGTGCAGGTGAAGAACAAGCGCGAAAGGTCGTTGCCGGTGAGGCCTCCGGGTGTGGAGAAGACAAGTAGGCTTCGTTCGAGGGACCCGGTGGCCGGCGGGGTCAAGTGCGGGCCGCATGGTGGCATGAACAGCAAGATGAAGTCGTGGACGGTTTCTTGGTTGAGCCTCAAAACCAAGGTCGAGCCGGGACTACGTGGGAGCCAAGTCATGAGTGGAGATTGGCGGAGGCTACACCGAGTTCGCGGGGTTTCCGTGGTTCACCGAGAAAATCACCGGGTTCCTTGGTTGATCCACAAAGCCAAGACCGGAGAACCGAAGACGGAGGTGCAAGCGGCACCGGGCCGGTCCGACCGGTGGGGACCGGTCTGACCGATGAGGAGCACCGGCCCGACCGGTGTGCGACGACGCAGTCCGGAATCTTCGAAGCGGAGGACACGCGTCGGGATCGGATGGCTTGCGTCGAGGCTACGCAGGTGCGGTCGCGGGCATCCGTCCGATGGTGAAGACATCAAGAATTCCAAATCCGCCCTTGAGGGGCTTGTATCCCTAGTTAGTAGAGAAGGGCATTTTAGACATTCGGTTGCCTCCATATAACCCAAGACATGAGAGGATGGCAGCCAACTCTTGGAACCCTAGCTCATTAGTTTTCCTATTTTCCACCTATTTTCTCTAGGTTTTCCTTAGGACTAGCAAGAGAGCTTCACGGAGAGATCTTGTAGAGAGGGATGGATGATCGGGCGGCTTGCTAGACCTTGTACGAACCTTTGTTTCATGTATAAATGATTCGGCATGGTTCCTCAAGGTTTGGATGTGTTTTCCCCGGTTGTTCTTGGTGGTGATTTTCGGAGCCTTCTCTTCGTGATTTCTTTGGGGTGTTTTTGGGGCTTTTCTCTTGGGGATTTGATGGGGGAAATTTGTGGGAACCCTTCGTGGTTCTTTGGGCTGTGATTCCCCTCCCAAATCCATGAGTAAAAGTGCTCGATTTTGGGGTTTTCTTGAGTTCTTGGGTTGGAAGTGCTTTCGGTGGGATTTCCTCGATTCCTCCTTTTTGGACGAGATTTGGTGGGATTAAACTTGGCTATAGACTCCTCATGAGGTGTTCCTGATATCCCCAAAGTCTTGTTCAAGTCCGTGGAGCGATTCGGGAGATCGAGATTTGGATTTGGGGGAGTTGACCCGCGGGTGTTGTTCATCCCGAGCTGCCCAGGCTACACCGGTATGACCGGTGCTCTTGACCGGTCTGACCGGTGCGATCTCTTGTGGGTTTTTACTCGGGTGAACGTCTTGGTGTGTTCGTTGTTGTCCCGTGGTGCTGCTGTTTCGAGTTTGGGTCCGTTTGGTGGTCGGTTGGCCTGTTTGGTGTCTTGGGGGCTTTCAGGCCGCCATCGGTCTGACCGGTGTGTCTCACCGGTCTGACCGGTGTAGAGCCACTTAGTGGAAGTTGCTCAGTTTCACCAGCAGGGACCGGTCTGACCGGTGGTGCTCACCGGTCTGACCGGTGTGAGTCTGTAGGCTCGAGGTTTGGTTTTTCCGCTGCGTTTCTTGGGTCGGAAGGTGGTGTGTTGGTTCCTAGGTCCAGTGGCACTCCAGTGGCTACGTGGGCTTGACCAACCTTGGTAGTGAGTCGGAGACGTGTGTTGGAAGCCGTGTTCATCTTGTTGGAGTTTCTATCTCCTTCGAGAAGAATTTTTATTGGCTCCCATTCACTCCCCCCCCCTCTGCGGTTCGCCGTATCGGTCCTTCAAGTGGTATCAGAGCCGGTTCGGGTCTTTGTTGACTCTAACCAGTCTAAGATCCAAGGATGGCGTACCGGGAACGGGGTTCGGGTCCTCCACACTTCGATGGCAAGAACTACCGGATGTGGAGCAAGCGGATGGGTGCTTTTCTCCGCGGAAAGGGTCGGATCCTTTGGGATGTCACGGTGGACACGGGCTATATCCACCGATGGATTTCCTTGCTCCGGGGTCGAGGGGACGGATTCGACGCCAACAATAAGGCGGTCGACTACTTGTTTCGTGCTTTGTGTCGACCGAGTTCGATCGGGTGCACACCGAGCACTTGGCTTGTAGGATTTGGGCGGTGTTGAAGGAGGCTCATGTTGGGAACGCCCGTGTTCGAGCACGGATGTATGCGACCTACGGAGAGAGTATGAGAACTTCACTCATCTCCCCGGTGAGTCCATCGATGCCTTGTTTCAGAGGTTCACGGTGGTGGTGAACAACATGAGGGCCAATGTGGACGTGCTCCCGTACGATGATCATGATAGAGCGGTCAAGCTCTTACACTCTTTGGATCGTACGATATGGGGCGGAAAGTTCGAGGCCATAGTCGAGTCGGAGAGGTATGATACTCTGACGGTGAACGAGCTGTTCTCGAAGCTCAAGTCGGCTGAGGTGGATAGGGGCATGACTGCCAAGCTCGAGGGACCGACTGATTCCCATAGTCTTGCCCTCGTTGGTGGTTCCAAAGGAAAGACCAACTCTAACCCATCCACCAGGATGTTCTCGTTTTCCTCTTTGATGTCTATGCCAGATGAGGAGTTTGATGACCTTGGAGAGGACGAGCTGGCGCTGTTGACGAGGTGGTTCGAGAGGCTGCACAAGAACCGCATGAACATGAGGAGGAACACGAGGACTTGCTTCCAGAGCGGCAAGCCGGGACACTTCGTCGCCGACTGCCTGGAGAAGGCCGAGAACAAGGACAGCTACAAACACAAGCTGAGGATGAACGATGGCAAGTACCGTTCGAGGCGCGACCACAAGAGCAAGCACAAGAACAAGTACAAGGACGAGCGACGATCGAGGAAGAAGGAGGGCCGAGGCAAGGCCCGAGCGCTGGTTGGAGCGAGCGACGTCGACTCCAGTTCCGCGTACTCCACCTCGAGCTCGAGTAGCAGTGAAGACGAGGGAGATCGCCGCAAGAACAAGAAGTCGTCCAAGAACCTGAGCGGGCTGAGCTGCTTCGCGAGAGATGGCTTCTGCACCATGGCACTGAGCTCCGGCAGCAAGAAGAGCACACAGAGCGACTCGGACTCTGAGTCCGATGACGAGGTGCGTGATGAACTTCCCATCTTGTGCCAGGAGAATGAGAGGCTTGGCTCCTTGCTTGATAACCGTGATGACATGCTTAGAGAGGCCAAGAAAATGAGGAAAGAGCTTAGAGCTTCACTCGAGGATGCTAGGACTAGAGTGGCTGAGCTAGAGACACAGGTGCTTGATAGCAAGCTTGAGATTGATTTGCTTAAGGCTAGCCCTGTTGTTTCTGATGAGAATGATTGTGCTAATTGCTCCATATTCCTTGCTGATCTTGCTTTGTTTAAGGAGAAGCATGCCTCCAAGTGTGAGGAACTAGATGTGCTTAGGGTTGAAGTGGCTGAGCTTAAGTCTAGACCTGCTTTGCTAGGTGCTTGCACTTCTTGCCCTGTTTTGCATGCTAAGATTGATGAGATGCATGCTTATACTAGTTCGCTCGAGGCTAAATTGAAGGAACCCATGCCTACATCTTGCTCTACCCGTGAAATGCATGCATTGAAAAATTTGGAGCTTGCACATTATGTTGATCGCTTGCGGGATGAGAATGATGATTTGAGGAAGTTGATGGGTTGGTTGTCCGGTCATGAGCCTCGGTTGAGGATGATGATCGAGGCCTTTAAGAGGCAAGATGGTGAGGGGCTTGGGGCAAACAAGGTTGGTGAGGGAAGTGGAGAGAATATCCGGAGCCACCAAAAACCCACCACAAAAATGATTTCCCCCCAAAACCTAACCATCTAAGGAACCGACTAGACACAACCCCGGCTCCACCCGTGTTTCCTACACCCACAAATGACCTACAAAAGCCTATCAAGTTTGTGAGCACTTCGGGGAAAGTGTTCTTTGGGAAGGAGAGTGAGAAGGCTAGTGGTGAGAAACCGGTGGAGGGTTTGAGTGGGGAGAAACCAAGTGAGCAGCCACATCCCAAGCCTAAGCCTAAGCTTGTGAGGTTCCATTGTGGCTATTGTGGGAGAGATGGCCATAAGGAGGAGTTTTGCTTCAAGAGGAAGCGAGAGGAGAGAATGGAGATGGAGTGGGCTAACAAGGACAAGTACCACTCTTCCGATGGTGTACTTGAGCCTCGTATGCAGATGCCCAGGGGCAAGGCGATTGTGAGGACAGTTCGGGGTTGGGGAGAGAAGAAGGCTGCAGGTGGTGCTGCTGTCCAGGTCACACCGGTCAGACCGGTGTGGGGCACCGGTCGGACCGGTGCGGGCACAGACGGACAGCGGTTGTTTGGGTTTCGAGCTCGTACGAGTCCCGGTGGTTGTTTCGGTGGTCGTGGTTATGGTGGTTGGGCTGGAAAGGGTGCAGGTGGTCAGTTTGCTAGGCGTTCTCCTCCTCGTGCTCAATACGGGGATTGGAGGAGTCATGGTGTTGAGTTGGAGAGGAAGGACGTTCCACGGGCTTTCTTGCGTGGATTTGGTCCTCCTCCAGGCAGAGAGGGGTGGTTCCCTCAGGGTGGTTACCATGGTGGTGTTCGTGGAGGTAGCTTTGGTAGGAGAGATGCTTTGGTTGGTGCTAACCCCACTTTCGAGCAAATGGCTCGGCACTGGTTTTCCTCTTTTGGTACTAACCCCAGTGCTGAGTCGTTTGTTCGCTCACGTGCCTCTTTTTGAATTTCATGTGGGAGACTTGAAGAACATTTGGTTGATTGACTCCAGTTGCTCGAGGCATATGACCGGAGACAGGGGGTGGTTCTCAAGTCTCGTCCCGGTGGTGACGAAGAGGTACATCACCTTTGGGGACAATGGGCGTGGGCGTGTGCTTTCAGAAGGTGAGATCAAAGTGAGTGATAAGATCACTCTGAGGCATGTTGCTCTTGTTCAATCGCTGGGGTACAATTTGCTTTTCGTGTCCCGGTTGTTGGATGAGGGCTTTGAGGTGTTGTTTCGGCCGGTGGTTCTCGGATTGTGGACTCTCGAGGGGACCTTGTCTGTATGGTCGTTCCCGAGGGTCAGGTGTTTCGTGCTGATTTTTCTCAGTCTTCGGGTGTGGAGCGTTGTTTCTTGGCTGGTTCTTCGAGTGAGTTGTGGAAGTGGCATAGGAAGTTGGGTCACTTGAGCTTTGACCTTTTGTCTCGCTTGAGTAAACTCAATTTGGTCCGAGGATTGCCACAGTTGAGGCTTGAGAAAGAGTTGGTTTGTGATCCGTGTAGGCATGCCAAGATGGTGGCCTCTTCTCACCCGCCTCTCACCGATGTGATGACTGAGCGTCCATGCGAGCTGCTCCATATGGACCTTGTTGGCCCAGCTCGTGTGCGATCTACGGGTGGGAAGTGGTATGTCCTTGTTGTGGTGGACGACTATTCTCGGTATGCGTGGGTGTTCTTTCTCGAGGAAAAGGGGGAGACGTTTGGTTTTGTTCGAGATCTAGTCTTGAGGTTGAGGAACGAGAGGCACGGAGATGCCATACGAGCTATCCACAGTGATAATGGCTCGGAATTCGGGAACTCTCGTTTTGAAACCTTTTGTCATGACTTGGGTCTTGAGCACCCGTTTTCGAGTCCATATACGCCTCCCCGGAATGGTGTTGTGGAAAGGAAGAACGGGACCTTGTGCGAGATGGCTCGGACGATGCTTGATGAGCATAGGACTCCGAGGAGGTATTGGGGCCGAGGCGGTGAATACCGCATGCTATGTGTCGAACGAGATATACCTCGAGTGCACAAGAAGAAGACATGCTATGAGTTGATGCATGGCCGCACACCCAAGGTGAGTCACTTCCATGTCTTTGGTTGCAAGTGTTTCATTCGAAGAAAGGCGGGAAGTTGGATAAGTTTGAGGCTAGGTCTCGTCGATGGCATTTTCTTTGGTTATGCATCTCATTCTAGAGCATATCGTGTGCTCAATCTTGAAACTAACCAAATCGTGGAGACTTGCGAGGTAACCTTCGACGAGACAGAGCCACGTAGTCAGCTTGTCTTTGAGTGTGCAGGTGATGATGAGCTTGGCGAGGAGATTTTTCAAGAGGAGGAGCATGAACATGGTGATGATGAAGATGGCGGTGTGGTGCCCCCGGCTGAACATGTACCCACTACTTCGACTACGATGATGGATGGACCCTCTGCTACACCTACGACGACAAATCAAGAACGAGGAGAAGCTGATGTTGAGGGGGGAGGTAGCTTCGAGGCGAGAACCTCCCCCGGCGAGTTCAAGTGGATCACCCAGCTTCGAGGATCATCGGCGACATGAATGAACACACTACACGGTCGAGGGTTCGAAACAATTCCCATTTTGCTCATGCTGCATTTGTTGCTTCTTTCGAGCCCAAAGACATTGGACACGCACTATCTGATCACAATTGGGTTAACTCGATGCATGAGGAGTTGGAGAACTTTGAGAGGAATCGAGGTGTGGGAGTTGGTTGACCCTCCCCCGGGGTGTAAGCCGATTGGTACAAAGTGGGTGTGGAAGAACAAAGAGGGAGAGAAGGGTGAGGTTGTGAGGAACAAGTCGAGACTTGTTGCTCGGGGGTTCGCCGAAGGAGGGGATCGACTACGAGGAGACCTTTGCTCCCGTAGCCCGTTTGGAGGCGATTAGGATCCTTCTAGCCTTTTTCGTGGCTAAAGGGTTCAAGTTGCACCAAATGGATGTGAAGAGTGCTTTTCTAAATGGAGTGTTGGAGGAAGAAGTGTATGTGAGGCGACCTCGGAGTTTGAGAGTGAGAAGTACCCCCACCGGGTGTACAAGTTGAGGAAGGCGCTCGTATGGGTTGAAGCAGGCGCCTAGAGCTTGGTATGGCGAGGTTGAGGGGGTTCTTGTTTGAGAGAGGTTTTGAGATGGGGAAGGTCGATCGACCTTGTTTTTACCGAGGCAGGGCGGTAGATATCCCGATTGTGCGGTGTGTACGTGGATGATATTGTCTTTGGTGGCTCGTCTAACTCTCTTGTGGCAAGGTTTGCAGATGATATGAGCAGGGAGTTTGAGATGAGCATGATGGGCGAGTTGCAGTTCTTCCTCGGGCTACAAATCAAGCAATCAAAGGAAGGAACATTTGTGCACCAGGCTAAGTACACCAAGGACATTGTGAGGAAGTTCAAGATGGAGGACTCCAAGGCTATGACGACGCCGATGAGTACGACTACGGCTCTTGTTGCGGACGAGGAAGGTGAGCACGTGGACCAGAAGGAGTACCGGAGCATGATCGGGTCACTCCTCTACTTGACGGCGACGAGGCCGGACATACAGTTCTCAGTGTGTCTGTGCGCTCGTTTTCAAGCGTCTCCGAGGACTTCGCATCGGCAAGCGGTGAAGCGAATTTTCGTGTACTTGCGTCACACTCCCGACTTCGGCCTTTGGTACTGCGTCCTCTTCTTTGGCGCTTCATGGTTTTTCAGACGCGGATTTTGCCAGGTGTCGGTTGGATAGGAAGTCCACTTCGGGACTTGCCGCTTTTTGGGTTCTTCTTTGGTGTCTTGGTCTTCCCGCAAGCAGTCGAGTGTTGCTCAATCCACTACCGAGGCCGAGTATGTTGCCGCTGCTAGTTGTTGCTCTCAGCTCCTTTGGATCACCTACACCATGAGCGACTTTGGTGAGGAGTATACCCATGTCCCACTTCAATGTGATAGCACTAGTGCCATAAGCGTTGCAAAGAACTCAGTGCTCCATTCCAAAACTAAACACATAGAAGTGAGGCATCATTTCCTGAGAGACAACGTTGAGAAAGGAAAGATAGCGTTGATTCATGTACCCACACATGACAAACTAGCCGATATTTTCACCAAACCCCTAGATCAAGCAACTTTCACTCGTTTGCGGGGGGAACTTGGTGTGTGTTTGATTTCTTGAGTTGGGTGTGTGGGAGCTCTCTTTTGCCGGTGGTGTCGAGCCCGTTTTGCCTCCCCTTGAGGAGCCGGTTTTTAGCATATGTATAGCTTTCATTTGTGCATTTCTTGCATTTGGCATGGCATATGTAACATGATGTATAGGCATCCTTGTATCTTAGATTGCATGCATTTTGTATCATATGCATTAGTTAGGAAAAGCTTCTCTCATATACATTGTTCACCATGGAATGAGATATATGTCTTTGTGAGCTTGTTTGGTATGCTACGGTTAGTTTGGCTTAGCTCTTGATGATCTTGATGAATAATCCATGGTTGATAGCTATGCTTTTGAAAAATGTCACATGTATGCTCTCTCATGTGTAAATGCCTTTACATGCTCTTGACATGTTTTTGTGGCCTTGCTATGCTTAATTTGTGATTGGATAGCTAGTTTATTGATCATATGGGGCCAAAGGCTCATTTGCCATCATGAATGTTTAGCCCTCTTGATTTATCTCGTGGAGGAGCATAAGTTCCTTTTTGTCGCAAAGACATTTCATGTACCATTTACAAATCTGAAAATGAAATGAAAAATGCTTGGAAATTATGTTCCCATGTCATATGTGCTGAATTTAATTTGCTTTGGGTGCTAAACCGTTGCATGATGCCTACCAATGAGAAGTCTCATACATAGAAGTAGGCACATGGCTCGGTGGCTTTGACATGACATGAGGTGCTTGTGGGTGTTTGTGATGGTCTTATGATTAGAATGGCTGTCCTAGCATGAAGTTTGTGTGGCTTTGCCATTTTGATATGCTTTGATCATGTTTAGGACTTTGCTCATGAGAGGCAAGTTTTTTTGCAAAATTGCCAAAATCCATCTTAGCTTCGTCCAATGGTTCTGAAACTTGGTGATCATGTAGTTGAGATCGATACGAAGCCGTAGAGTATCTAACTTGCTCATTTGGACATGTGTAGCATTCTTTGTTGAATTTTGTATATTTGAGAAGCTCTAGGTTGAAAGTTTTGCATTTTTGGCTTGATTCATGCATTGCCAACAAGGGGGAGAAGTTTGAGCTTGAAATGGCTTGCTGGACGTGTTTAGAAGGTTTTCAGGTGGTTTCGAGCCATTTCTGGGCTCTGTTGCACACCGGTCTGACCGGTGGTGTGGACCGGTCTGACCGATCAGGGCTGCTTTGTTGCAGCTGTCCTGTTTCAAGTGGTGTCTTGCATGCATTCGTCCAGGGGGAGGTACATTAGTTCAGGGGGAGCTTGCATGTGTGCAGGGGGAGCTCTTTGTGGTGTTCGAGCTTTGTTTTGGTGGTTTGCGCTCTTTGCTTGAGCTTTGTTTTGTCTCGGATGTGTCGAGCCGTTGCCCTTTCCTAAGGGGTCCGAGACTTGTTTCCTTCAAGTGATCTTACTCTTTGTCTTTGTTTGGCTTTCGATCGCTTGTTGGAGTTTCTTTTTGTTCGTTTCTTTTCTTTTTCTTTTCTCTCTTGTTACTATCGTGTGGGTGTTGTCAATGCACTCATCAAGGGGGAGATTGAGGACCATGTGTGGTTCGAGGACCGGTGGATGGTCGCTTCCTTGTGTGATGAGTGATTGACAACGTTGTGTGGACTGATTCTTGGCTAAGTATTGCAGGTGCAGGTTGCGGCTTGACTGGTGTTGGTACAGGTGAAGAACAAGCGCGAAAGGTCTTGCCGGTGAGGCCTCTAGGTGTGGAGAAGACAAGTAGGCTTCGTTCGAGGGACCCGGTGGCCAGCGGGGTCAAGTGCGGGCCGCATGGTGGCATGAACAGCAAGATGAAGTCGTGGACGGTTTCTTGGTTGAGCCTCAAAACCAAGGTCGAGCCGGGACTACGTGGGAGCCAAGTCATGAGTGGAGATTGGCGGAGGCTACACCGAGTTCGCGGGGTTTCCGGTGGTTCACCGGAAAATCACCGGGTTCCTTGGTTGATCCACAAAGCCAAGATCGGAGAACCGAAGACGGAGGTGCGGCGGCACCGGACCGGCCTAACCGGTGGGTCCGACCGGTCGACCGGTGGGGACCGGCTCGACCGATGAGGAGCACCGGTCGACGGTGTGTGCGACGACGCAGTCCGGAATCTTCGAAGCGGAGGACACGCGTCGGGATCGCATGGCTTGCGTCGAGGCTACACAGGGTGCGGTCGCCGGGCATCCGTCCGATGGTGAAGACATCAAGAATTCCAAATCCGCCCTTGAGGGGCTTGTATCCCTAGTTAGTAGAGAAGGGCATTTTAGACACTCGGTTGCCTCCATATAACCCAAGAGGTGAGAGGATGGCAGCCAACTCTTGGAACCCTAGCTCATTAGTTTTCCTATTTTCCACCTATTTTCTCTAGGTTTTCCTTAGGACTAGCAAGAGAGCTTCACGGAGAGATCTTGTAGAGAGGGATGGATGATCGGGCGGCTTGCTAGACCTTGTACGAACCTTTGTTTCATGTATAAATGATTCGGCGTGGTTCCTCAAGGTTTGGATGTGTTTTCCCCGGTTGTTCTTGGTGGTGATTTTCGGAGCCTTCTCTTCGTGATTTCTTTGGGATGTTTTCGGGGCTTTTCTCTTGGGGATTTGATGGGGGAAATTTGTGGGAACCCTTCGTGGTTCTTTGGGCTGTGATTCCCCTCCCAAATCCGTGAGTAAAAGTGCTCGATTTTGGGGTTTTCTTGGGTTCTTGGGTTGGAAGTGCTTTCGGTGGGATTTCCTCGATTCCTCCTTTTTGGTCGAGGTTTGGTGGGATTAAACTTGGCTATGGACTCCTCATGAGGTGTTCCTGATATCCCCAAAGTCTTGTTCAAGTCCGTGGAGCGACTCGGGAGATCGAGATTTGGATTTGGGGGAGTTGACCCGCGGGTGCTGTTCATCCCGAGCTGCCCAGGCTACCCCGGTCTGACCGGTGCTCTTGACCAGTCTGACCGGTGCGAGCTCTTGTGGGTTTTTGCTCGGGTGAACGTCTTGGTGTGTTCGTTGTTGTCCCGTGGTGCTGCTGTTTCGAGTTTGGGTTTGTTTGGTGGTCGGTTGGCCTGTTTGGTGTCTTGGGGGCTTTCAGACTGCCATCGGTCTGACCGGTGTGTCTCACCGGTCTGCCGGTGTAGAGCCACTTAGTGGAAGTTGCTCGGTTCACCGGCAGGGACCGGTCGGCCGGTGGTGCTCACCGGTCGACCGGTGTGAGTCCGTAGGCTCGAGGTTAGGTTTTTCCGCGCGTTTCTCGGGTCGGAAGGTGGTGTGTTGGTTCCTAGGTCCAGTGGCACTCCAGTGGCTACGTGGGCTTGACCAACCTTGGTAGTGAGTCGGAGACGTGTGTTGGAAGCCGTGTTCATCTTGTTGGAGTTTCTATCTCCTTCGAGAAGAATTTTTATCGGCTCCCATTCACTCCCCCCCTCTCTGGTTCGCCGTATCGGTCCTTCAGTTCATGAGGTACATGAAGTAGGCGGGAGCATTAGTGAGTCCGAAAGACATGACCAAGAACTCGTAAAGACTATAACGAGTGGAAAAAGCGGTTTTAGGAATGTCGCAAGGTCGAATCTTGATTTGGTGGTAGCCAGAACGAAGGTCGATCTTAGAGAAGACTTTGGCACCAGCCAATTGATCAAAAAGAACATCAATTCGGGGAAGCGGGTATTTGTTTTTGATGGTGACTGCATTGAGTGGTCGATAATCTACGCACATTCTCAAGCTGCCATCTTTCTTCTTAACAAAGAGGGCAGGGCAACCCCAAGGAGAAGAGCTCAGGCGAATATAACCCTTATCTAACAATTCTTGGAGTTGGGTTTTTAGTTCAGCTAACTCTTTGGGTGGCATGCGATAAGGTCTTTTGGAAATGGGTGCGGTACCGGGCTGGAGTTCGACACAAACTCGACATCTCTGTCTGGTGGCATACCAGGCAACTCATCAGGAAAGACATCCAGGTACTCGCACACTACTAGAATTTCATCAAGAGAGGAGATAATGGTCACATAGGCACAAGAGTCGGTACCGTCCCTGAAAGGTAGGTACAAGGTAGTGTGCCCGACCGTAGGAGAATTGATCTCTACGACCCTATCTGATATGTCTAGAATCACCTTATGTTGATTCATCCATTCCATACCCAAGATAACATCGATGCTTCCCAATTTGATGGTTATAAGATTAGATCGAATAACCCTACTTCCTAGTCTTAGAAGGACTTCAAAAGTCACGAATTGAGACGTGATGTTTCCACCTGGTGTGGTAATTTTATAAGCGGATTTGGTTTGTACTCCTCTTAGACCCAATTTGTCTAGTAGGCTCTCATTTATGAAACTATGGGTGGCTCCCGAATCAAATAAAACCTTAACAGGAGTGTCATTGATAGAGAATGTACCCGTGAGTACTGAAGCTCCTGCTGGGATGTCACTCATTGTAGTGAAGTTCAGCTTGCCTCGGCGCACTTGCACCATAGGCTTCTTAGCCGGAGTGGTAGGCTTGCTTCCCGTACCCTGATTCTGCGGGTTGGGCTTGATCTGCCTGGGCTTGGGACACTCATTAATGTAGTGCCCTGGCTGGCCACAGTTGTAGCAACGACGATCTCCAACATCGCGAGGAGGTGCATTAGGCTTTGGAGCCTGCTGTTGGGCACTGCGGAACTGGAAGTTCCCTGCGGGCTTGCTCTGAGGTTGCTGGATGGGCTTGGAGCTTCCTTCTGCACAAAGCGAAACTTCTTGCCCGTTCCGCTGCCTGGGGTGAAACCAGACATCCTCTTGTTGTCCCCGTGGGCTTTCTTCATAGCATCCTCTTGGGAGATAGCCTTGTTCACTAGCTCATGGAAGTTTGCGGGCTCGAGCAGATTCAAACGCTCATACAACTTGCCATCAAGCCCGTCACGAAATCTCTCCATCTACTTGGCATTAGTATCAACATGATGCCCACCATACTGGCACAAGCTATTAAACTTCTGAGCATAGCGATACACTGAGTCAGATCCTTGACGGAGGGCCAACAGCTCCCTCATCTTCCTATCCATCAGTCCCTTGGGAATGTGGTGGCTCTTGAAAGCCTGCTTGAACTCATCCCAAGTCACAACGTGCCCTCGCTGCATTGACTTGAAGTGGTCCCACCACATCAAAGCTTCCCCTCGCAGTTGCAGCGCTGCGAAGTTCGCTTTGTTCTCCTCGGAGCAAGGCAACACAAAGGCAGAGAATTTTGCCTCTATGGCCTTGACCCAAGCCTCAGCTTCCAGAGGGTCTTCTGCTTTAGCGAAGGTTGGCGGCTTCATAGCAATGAACTGGGCATACGTAGTGACCTGGTTAGGCCCCTCGTGGTTGGCCCCGTGTGGCGGCCCTCGGTTCATCTGCTGGGTGATCTGCTGCTGCGTCTGCAGGATCTGGCGCAGCACCTTTGTTTGGGTGGCCATGAAGGCCTCCGTCGGTGTCATGGGCGGGGGTGGTGACAAGTCACCACTACCACTTGCTCCGAAACCGTTGGGAGAGCTACGTGTGGTTCCCACCATCTGAAAAGTGAGCTTTATTAGTGAGATAACCAAAAGCTTACTCCAAATGATGACAAGCACGATCATGCATAATCACATCTCATTAGCACTTAAACAATGAGGACAGCAACAATCAACAATATTCTATAGCCACCAAGATTCATAGAATCGCTCTTCTCAACACGGTTAGGACTGTGATTATTCGATTGCACGGCTCATAATTACCCTCGGACGATCATTGTCATTTCGGATACCAATTAAGGGGGTATACGAACGGGCACTTATTCGCTGGCAACGAGTGATGCCTTTAGAAATGCCTTGGTTTACCAACGTTTTTAGGTGGAAATGCAAAATTGACAAGCGTGGTCCTTTGCAACAGTTTAACCAAGGATCTGGCAATCATATGCAAGAAGGTTTCAAATTTGAACGACAAACGAATTTTACTTAAAGCACACATGCTTAAGCATTCTTTATTACAATACGGTAGAATAAGGTTCAAAGACATTACAACTCAAATTTGAAACAACATGACATGACACGATACAAGCAGTTACTTGGCACGAAGACGTGCTGTCAAGCCAACTACTCTAAACATCTCAAAGACAACTCGGTCGAATCGACATCCTTCTTATCCATGCTGTCGGCAACCTAGTTGCCCACTGAAGCACCAGTGTACGTAGGCGAAGCCGGGGGAGCCGGTAGTGGTGGTCCTGCCTGGCTCGTCTGATCCAGACCAGACAAAGCCTGCTGCTCTTCGGGTGTGCTGTGTACGCGGGGGGGGTAGTGGGCCGTAAGGCCACTATAGCTCGCAAGGTCGCCACCCGTACCTCGGCCTCCTCGCACCGCCGCTGCATATCGGCAATGTGCCGTGCAGCGTCAGCCTCTCAATCTCGTGTGCATCAGCATACTCCTCTAGTGCATGGTTCTCCTCCTCCAGATCTACGATCCTCTGTAGGCGGTCGCCTCTCTCAAGCTCTAACTGAAATCTCCTAGCACGCAACCTATCATTCTCCTGCTGCACCTGAGTAAGAGTGAAGTTCAGCTGCTGGTGTGCTGCTGAAAGCTACTCCCAATCACGCCTAGATGCCTCCAAGTGCTGCCCAATAATCGCTGCGGAGTTATAACACAGCCCCTGAAGTGTGAAGACCACGTTCAGACAACGGGCTAGTGTCTGAGTAACATCCAACGGCTCTGCTAGGGTCAGTAGCTCCCGTAGGTGATCCATACGGTCCAACCATGCTGGGTCGTGAGGACTCACAGCAGGAAACAGTCCAAACGGCGAGAGAGCTACCACGGTGGGGTTGTGGTCACAGAAGTCTGTCAACACTCTGAGGGCGGCTGACTCAACGGACTCGTGAGTGATAAATCCCCAGTAGATAAAGCTCAAGTCAAACCAGTCGGCGTGGTCTGGGTGTGGCAGAACAGTAACGATCACTCTGCAGCGGGGAACGCCAAAGCGCTCAAACTCCTTCACCTCGTAAGTCGGTTGTGTGAGGTAGATTGCGGCACTGAGCGCTTCCCACGCAAGGCGCGGAAAACCCTCCCAGTGCAACCCGTTGGTACGGATCGTACCGTCAGCGTCGAACTGGTGGAACACGGGGAAATCCATCTGTACACAAATGTAACCCATGTCAGATCTCAAAGAGAACGACATGTCAAATGGTGAAGTTCTGGCAGCTGTGAATAAAAATTCATAACCAAAAATCCAGAAACCTCAAAAATTTCCCAAGTTTTAGATTAATCCTTTAATACTCTTAATTAAAATTTTAAGGTTGAGCATCGATCAAGGAAACAAGATGAATGGTCCTGAACCTGGATGTGCCTAGGAAAGTGTAACCAACCCTAAAAGAACTAGGATTGAGACTTGCTATTACAATATGGATAGTTGAGGAGCAACTATTTATAACAATTTGGTTTAATTGACTTATTACATGGTAACCACTTTTTCAAAACTTTGGCAGCACGACGGCTAGGTATGAAAGGTACTCTAGTTTATAAAAAGCACACACTAGCATAAACTTCCTTAGAGAACATATGGAATTTCGATTTTTGGGTCCATTTTAGTTGTTTCGATGTTTAATATGCATGCATGACGTCCTATTCGACCTCACATGGCAATCAAGCCAAAAATCGAAGTTAGTGCCGGTAGCAAGGCTTTTATTCGACTCTCCCTATAATATCTAGTCGAGAGCTATACGGTACTTGCTTAACGACTAACGAAGCGCTGTTATGTACCTGCAGAAAACGAACCTTTCGTGCCAGCACGTCACGAAAGCGTCCCCATACATTACCGTTCACTATAGAAACGGAATCCATGCGTTAAGCCGCTGTATGGACAGCCTCGGACACCCTCCGTTTGAATGGAGTGTATCCTTGCCTCGCATGAGCGACATGCGGAATGCACACATATGAGACACGTGGCGACACACAACTCATAAACAGACGCGAAGATGGGATCCGTGGAATGGATCACTCCATCAACCCTCGCAATTCTCGTGATGCGGAACAACACACGTATAAAACACGTGGCTCCTAGTTTGGTTGTGCAAGAAAGTAAGTTTGACATAAAGTAATGTGCTGGGAGTTAGCAAAATAAACCATAAGTTATTAAGCCACCTAAAAGAACCCAAAATTCCCTCTAGGTCCTCTCGGTCTAGTTTATCCATAACGGACCAACGTATTTTGGAAAATCAGAAAATCTTGGCATATTTTATTCAAAAACCAGTGATTAAGGTTTATTAATTAATCTCTGGTGCATATAAGCTCTGATGCCAACTGTGACAACCCACCCAGGAAAATACCGTACTATCGCCTAAGACCGATCCACTTTGGTCATTAAGCAATAATAAAGTATCATCCCGTCGTTAGTTGCCGGGTTAACGCCCGGTAAATCACTTGTAAAGCAACAAGGATCGAATATATGCATTAAAACTCACTCGAAGGCGAGTCCAGAGATACAACACATTATTATCCACACTCGTACCCCGAGGGGTTTATTTATTACAAACCATAGTTTTTGCCAAACTGAGATAGTTCAGAGTTTTCAAAAGCAGCGGAAATACACTAACGGAAGCGAAAATACCACGGGAGGCCATCCATGATGCTTTCAGTAGTCGTCCTCCACCCACTCCAGCTCCCAGCCGGGCGGGATCTCACCGGGCCACACATCACTGAAGGCATTACCTGGATCAACACATCATAGCAAGGCTGAGTATACTAATACTCAGCAAGTCTTACTCGTCGGTGATATCTACTTCACCAATTCTAGACCATGAAAGTCTTTTTGGCTATTGGGTTGCTTTTGCTAAAAAGTAACAAAGAGTAGGTCCTTATTTTCAAGTTTTTAGCACAAGTTCTAGTGGGTTTAATCTTTACTACATTAGCCAACTAGTACAATCAAAGTTGTACAATACAATTAATCAAGCATAAAGTTCATCATCTTCCATCATTAGGGATCTCATGACTAGTGGAGTAAGTAGTCTCGGATAACGGTGAGAGGCTGACAATCGATTGATTTAAACCTTGCAAGGTAGACCCAAACACACGGTAGGCTGTCCACAAAGGGACAACTTTCCCAGGCCGTCCCCATAAATCCTCGGGTCGGGATCGAATCTTACAGTCTTTGGTGCAGGATATCCGGCATACCCCGCGAGATACCCGGAGTCACCATACACCACCGGTGGCGAGCCGTGAGAGCGAATCCCAAGAGTAGTAACGGTAGGATGCCTTGCCGCCTCATTAAGGTACTAGGCTTACCGGCCCCATAACCGACATGTGCTTAGTACGTTCAAAAACTTAACCCACATAACCACTGGACCGGAGCCCAGATCCCATGCTCTTACCACGTGAGCAATCCATTTAAAGATATAGTATGATTCCTATCAGGGAACCTATTCTCGCGAGTGAGGTCGTCACTCGACTTGTAACCGTCCTATAGCTTAGCAGCTATCGACCTATCATACTAGTAAGGACAAAGGTACCTATGGATCATGCATCTAGGGTTTCATTCAACTCCTGAACGTAAATGCGAGATGGGATGGATTTTCGAGCTCCCAATTCGGACAATTATATAGTCCAAAAAGGAATACTCTAGAAACCGCATTTTCCTTTTTCAAACTTCCCTTAAAATTTTCTGACCAAAGAAGGAAGTCGAAAAGGCATGTTTCAGGGGAAAACCGAGGCGAACTGCCGCCGGGCCCCCTTGGGCCGGTCAGACCGGACCGGCCGGCCCACCCTGCTCCGCGGGTCGGTCCGGTCCAGTTTTCTGTGTAGCCCCTTTATTTCGCATTTGTAGCCCATGGGAAAAAGGTTGGCCCGGTAAAACTTCGCGAGAAACTCAAGAAAAATAAAAGAAAAACTATTTACAAAAATCCACACCTTGTTTTACGTCCTAGGCTAGACGTTCGAGCTCTTCTATGGGGTGAAGACATCAATATGGTGAAGAGGCATAACGTTGGGTTCGTAGTAAACCTTAAGCCATTGACCATTCACCATGAATTGATCACCTTTCACATCCATAATGGTTACCGGTCCATTGGAGAGCATCGAATGAACAACGTACGGTCCATCCCACTTGCTTTGCAATTCCCCCTTTCCGAAGGTTTTAAACCTTGAATTGTAGAGGATGACTTTATCTCCTTCTTTAAATTCTTTCTTCTTCAACCTTTTGTCATACCACCTTCTAATCCTCTCTTTGTATATGCTTGCATTTTCTTATGCTTTCAACCTCATCTCCTCTAGCTCGCTTATTTGAATTCTTTACTTTACCACCGCAGCATCGAGATCAAGGTTCATCTCTTTGATCTCCCAATAGGCTTTATGTTCCAACTCAACCAGAAGGTGGCAAGCTTTTCCATAGATGAATAGATAAGGGGTCATACCTATCGGTGTCTTGAACACCGTTCGATACGCCCACAAAGCTCCGTCTAATTTCCTTAATCAATCTTTGCCTCCCTTCTCTATGGTTTTGTTGAGGATGCTCTTTAATTGCCTATTCAATGTTTTTGCTAGTCCGTTGGTTTGTGGGTCATAGGCCGTAGAGACCCTATGTTCAATTCCCAACTTGGACAAGCACTTTTTGAAATTCTTCCCGGTGAAGTGAGTTCCTCCATCGCTCATCAAGATTCTCGACATACCGAAACGAGGAAAAATCATGCTCATGATCATGGAAATGGACTCCTCCGTGGAAGCTTTACGACATGGCATGGCCTCTACCCACTTGGATACATAATCAACCATGATTAGGATATGATGAAATCCATGTGAGTTTTTGAAAGGCCCCATGAAGTTTATTCCCCACACATCGAATAAGTCAATTTGTAGATTATATCTCAAGGGCATAGAATTTATTTGAGAGATGTTTCTGGTTCTTTGGCATTCGGGGCATGATGCAGCATATCTTTTAGTATCTTCATGCATCTCCGGCCAATAGAATCCGCTAGACCACACCTTTTCTTGGGTCCGAAAGTGGCTACAGTCTCCACCGTACTCCGCCGAGTGGCACTTTCTTAAAATTTCTAGCCTCTCTTATCTTGGCACACATCTTCTCATGACTCCATCATTGCCAAGTTTGAAGAGGTAAGGTGCATCCCAAAAGTATTTTCAACTTTTGGAGATTATCCTCCTTTGGGAGTTTTATCTAGATGATCAAGAGTATTCTTTCGAATTGCTCGAATGATATCAATCATCCAAGTATTTTCATCGAGCACTCGATAGAGGTGGTCATCTCTCATCTTGTCTTCTATGGGCTCTTTATCATCTTGTTCATGGTTCATCCTAGACAAATGATCGTCCACAACATTCTCCACCCCCTTCTTATCACGAATTTCAGCATTGAACTCTTGGAGAAGAAGGATGCAACAAATCAATCGTGGTTTAACATCCTTCTTAGCCAAGAGATACTTGATGGCCGCGTGATCGGTGTAAACAATGACCTTCGAGTTCACGATGTAAGATCCGAATTTTTCAAAGGCAAATACAACTTCTAGCAACTCCTTCTTCGTAGTGGCATAATTTAATTGTGCCTCATTAAGAGTTTTACTAGTGTAGTAAACGGTGTGAACTCGGCCTTCCTTTCTTTGACCCAAAACCGCTCCTATGGTGTAGTCACTTGCATCACACATGATCTCAAAAGGTTGGCTCCAATCCAGAGGTTGATTAATGGGAGCACTCACCAAAGCACTTTTCAAGGTCCGGAATGCCGCTAAACACTTCTCGTCGAAGTCAAAAGCCACATCCTTTTGAAGGAGATGCGTTAAAGGCTTAGTGATCTTCGAGATGTCCTTAATAAATCTTCTATAGAATCCGGCATGGCCTAGAAAGCTCCTCAAGGACTTAACATCCGTCGGAGGTGGGAGTTGCTCAACCGTCTCCACTTTAGCTTTGTCCACTTCGATGCCTCTCTCGGATATAACATGTCTGAGAACTATGCCTTGCTTAACCATGAAGTGGCACTTTTCACAATTTAGCACCAAGTCTACCTCCGCACACCTCGTGAGGACCTTATCCAAGTTTGCCAAGCAATCCATGAACGTCTTCCCATAAACGGAAAAGTCATCCATGAACACCTCAACAATTTCTTCGATGAATTCCGAGAATACGATCATCATGCAACGTGAAAAGAGGCCGGAGTGTTGCATAGGCCGAAGGGCATCCTTCTATATGCAAATGTTCGTTAAGGGCATGCAAATGTTGTATTGTGTTGATCATCCGGGTGAACGGGAATTTGCATGAACCCCGAGTACCCATCAAGAAAGCAAAAATAAGCGTGGTTTGCTAATCTCTCGAGCATCTCGTCAATGAACGGTAGGGGGAAGTGATCTTTCTTCGTTACTTTGTTTAGCTTTCGATAATTGATACACATCCGTCACCCGGTCACGGTTCTTTGCGGTATCAATCCATTCTTCTCATTCTTCACTATGGTTGAACCTCCTTTCTTCGGTACACAATGTACCGGTCTCACCCATTCGCTATGCGGAACCGGGTAGATGATTCTGGCATCAAGTAGCTTGATGACCTCTTTCTTCACTACCTCGCGCATGGCATGAGTTAGCCTCCTTTGCTGGTCCACTACGGGCTTACATTGGTCTTCCATAGGTATACGATGAGTGCAAAAGGCTGGGCTAAGACCTTTGAGATCGTTGATCGAATATCCAATCACCTTCCTATGTTTTTACAGTAAATTCAGCAACTTTTCATTTTCTTCGGGACTCAACTCGTCACTTACGATGACTGGATAAGTCTTGTCTGGGCCCAAAAATTCGTACTTTAATTCTTTGGGCAAAGTTTTAAGATCCACCTCGGGCACTTGTGGCTTTTCGGGTTTAATTTCTCCTATGTCCTCAAATTTTTCTTCCCCCATGCTTCCATCTTGTGGTTCTAATCCTTTCGTTGCTTCTTCTAGTTCTTCATCTTGTTGATCATTAGCTTAATTCTCCATTGCTCTTTGTAGCGGGTCTCTAAGGATTTCAACAAAAGAAAGACTATCTACCTCCTCTACTTCTTCGTCTTCGGGAGGAAAAGGTGAAGGGTGTTTAGAAACGCGAAGAAAATTATATGTGCACTTCTTTCCATTAAGGTTCATTGTTACTTTGCCTTTTCCGGCATCCAACACAGCATCAACCAACTTAAGAAAGGGCCTAGCTAGGATTATGTGATCATGATTACTGTGGTAAGCATCAATAACAAAGAAATTAGTTGGTATACATTTTCCAGAGATGATTACATTCATGTTGCAAGAAATACCTAGAGGTCTAATAGTTCTACCATCTCCCATGATTAATTTTGTTGATGTTGGAGCTAAGTCTAGGTTGTGGTCTTGAACTTTATCGCAAATTTTAGAAGATAGGACACTTAATTGGGCTTCGATGTCGCACAAAGCTTTGCATTGAACTCCATTGATCTCGCAACTCAAGTGTGGTGCCGTCTTCTCCTCTTCTTCTGATCCTATCGCATAGACTTCGGTGAGGCTAGCGTATGGAGATGCTTCGGGCTTGATCCCCATGATTCTTTTCACCTCGGCTATGTGTTCCAGATCCACTTCATCATCACCAAAGAGCTTTTGAAAGATTTCACCGGTGGTTTCAAGGTCGTATGAATCTTCCACGTTCTTTTCCGGTGGGAAATCCACTTCTAATGCTCTTGCCACCCCCTTTTGGTTAGGGAACGGTCTTCTTGTGACAACCCACCCAGGAAAATACGGTACTATCGCCTAAGACCGATCCACTTTGGTCATTAAGCAATAATAAAGTATCATCCTGTCGTTAGTTGCCGGGTTAACGCCCGGTAAATCACTTGAAAAGCAACAAGGATCGAATATATGCATTAAAACTCACTCGAAGGCGAGTCCAGAGATACAAAACATTATTATCCACACTCGTACCCCGAGGGGTTTATTTATTACAAACCATAGTTTTTGCCATACTGAGATAGTTCAGAGTTTTCGAAAGCAGCGGAAATACACTAACGGAAGCGAAGACACCACCGGAGGCCATCCATGATGCTTTCAGTAGTCGTCCTCCACCCACTCCAGCTCCCAGCCGGGCGGGATCTCACCGGGCCACACATCACTGAAGGCATTACCTGGATCAACACATCATAGCAAGGCTGAGTATACAAATACTCAGCAAGTCTTACCCGTCGGTGATATCTACTTCACCAATTCTAGACCATGAAAGGCTTTTTGTCTATTGGGTTGCTTTTGCTAAAAAGTAACAAAGAGTAGGTCCTTATTTTCAAGTTTTTAGCACAAGTTCTAGTGGGTTTAATCTTTACTACATTAGCCAACTAGTACAATCAAAGTTGTACAATACAATTAATCAAGCATAAAGTTCATCATCTTCCATCATTAGGGATCTCATGACTAGTGGAGTAAGTAGTCTCGGATAACGGTGAGAGACCGACAATCGATTGATTTAAACCTTGCAAGGTAGACCAAAACACACGGTAGGCTGTCCACAAAGGGACAACTTTCCCAGGCCGTCCCCATAAATCCTCGGGTCGGGATCGAATCTTACAGTCTTTGGTGCATGCTATCCGGCATACCCCGCGAGATACCCGGAGTCACCATACACCACCGATGGCGAGCCGTGAGAGCGAATCCCAAGAGTAGTAACGGTAGGATCCCTTGCCGCCTCATTAAGGTACTAGGCTTACCGGCCCCATAACCGACATGTGCTTAGTACGTTCAAAAACTTAACCCACATAACCACTGGACCGGAGCCCAGATCCCATGCTCTTACCATGTGAGCAATCCATTTAAGGATATAGTATGATTCCTATCTAGGAACCTATTCTCGCGAGTGAGGTCGTCACTCGACTTGTAACGGTCCTATAGCTTAGCAGCTATCGACCTATCATACTAGTATGGACAAAGGTACCTATGGATCATGCATCTAGGGTTTCATTCAACTCCTGAACGTAAATGCACAATCATTCATAGATAATTGAATAAAGAATTTTAAAGCTCGGGTTAGATGCACGGAGCTTGCCTTCGTCAACTAGGTTAGCCTGGGCACCCTCGGTGTCGAGTACTTCCACGTACTGCAGTGAACCTTCCGCTCCTCCTTCCTCGGTTTCCGGGACAAGGGAGTAATCTCCGTCCGGAAGATCTACACGGAATGCAATGCACATTCAGGTGATGTGATAGCTTGTTGTCTTATCCAACTCTTGGTTGGTCATATTCACCTTAACAAGCATCTAGCGAGTGTTTCTCTTTTAGGAAGGTTATTAGTTGTACATGGGTTATTCTTTTATTGCACATTTGAATAAAGGTTTTTATTACAATTGTCATTTCATGTGAAAGCTTTAGTTCCTTTTTAGCCTCACAAGCAGAGGTATAAATATTATTTTTATTTATGAATTAAGTTCTTATCAGCGATGATATTTAATTATCTTTCAATTATATTAAATAATACTTTCCAAAAAGGAAAAGGATTAATTAGGGGTTTTTCTTTATTTAAATTCCCTTTAATAACAAAAGGGCTTTTAAGCTTCTTATTAAACAATTAAATTACCAAAAATTAAAGGAGTGTTTCTTAAGCCTACTAGCACCTATCCTGGTCCATTGGACCCACATGCAATTGTTGGATGCTAGGAAATTAAATACTAATGAAAATAACAAAGGCTAGCTAGTGATTCAAATTAAATGCATACAAAAATAAATAAGTATCCAATTGATCCAAACTTTCTTATGTATGCCCTCTGGTCCTAAACAAGCCTAATGAACTAGCATATATATCTAGGAACTTCACTGAACTTGGTTTATTAATTTACAAAGGAAAACATGCATAAATCAAGAATAATTATTTCTGTTAATCCAAAAATCATGATTCATTCATAAGATGTGCATTTTGACATTACAAGACAGTGTGCAGAAGTTGAGCTCAAGAACATAATTATATTTAACAAAAAAAAATCAGTTAGGCAGTTTCTGCAAGAATGGAAAAGAATTTATTTAGCAAGATCTACTGCATAACTTTGTGCAATTGTTGGCACAGCAACTAGTCATATCCTAACACACAACATATCCAAAATTGAGATACAGAGGAGTTATCGATTTCATGTTATGATAGATCTAGGTTTAACACATTTGTATTTTTCATGCTAAAACTATTTAGAATCCAGCCATGTGCAAATAACAAAAGTGGTGGGATTTTCTTTCCTGAACCCTACAAAATTGGTTTGGGATTTTTCTGATTTTTCTACGAATTTCTAGGCATTTTACAAAACACTGGACTAAACTGCAAGAAAAACTAGATAGGGTTCTTCACAAACAGGCCCTGCAATTTTACACGAAACACCCTACAAGATTCAAATCGAAGCAATTAGGTCCCTGGCCGGGGAGGGCGGCGCGGGTCCAGCTAATCCGGCGTGCCGGTGGCGATCTCGGCCGGGCAAGCGGCCGTGGGGGACCATCAGCTCACCTAGGGGTGGCAGGGAACCGGAGGGGAGGCAGTGGGTTGACCGGCGGCGAGGTTTGGCGGTGGCCGGCGGCGGTGACCGCGGCGGCTCAGGAAAGGGCGGTGGGAAGGCGAAATGTGGTCAAACAAGCGAGCGCTGGAGCTTCACCAGGACCTAAGGAAGCTACTAGAGCAGCTGACCGGCGACGAGCACGGGCGGAAGATGCTAGCACCGAGCGGCGGCGGCCATGGCGTCGGGTGGTTCGGGTGGCGCGCGGAGGGGGAACAGGAGGGCTTATATATGCTGCTTCGCGTGACCAGGGTGACGTAGGGATGCTAGGGGAGATACCCGCCGTGCTACGGCGGCTCGGGGCTCGCGCGTACGGCGGCGGCACGGCCGACGGACCGCCGGTCCGCGACGTGCGCGCGCGTACGGCGCGCGCCGACGCGCGGGGTGCCTCGGGCGGGTGCGCGTTGGGGCGCGGGGCCTCGGGATGGAGCATGCCTCGGCCGGTGTGGCCTCGGGCGGCGCGGGCGTAGACGCCGGGGCAAGGCCGGCGGCGGGCGGCGACGGCGGCGCGCGGGTGCACACGACGTCGCGCGCGGCGGCGCTCTGTGCTCAAACGTTTTGCTGGTGCCCTGTTCATGTCGATTTTTCTCTAAAATTTGGAATAGAACTGGAACAAGTGATGAATACCAAAGTTGTAGGTCTAGCTACCAACAACAATTTGTACAAAGGCCATATAGGTTTTTTCTGCCCAGATCAAAAGTTATTTGAATGCCAACTTTGAATGTCAGCAGGGTTTGGCAAACAGTGAATCCTGGCTTGCAATGGATTTTTCAAGTTTTTCCCCTCAAAAATTTGAAATGCCAATCTACATGAAAGTTGTGTCCCTCATCAAGATCTACAACTTTCATAATGGTAGATTTTAAGTGTTTAGGTGAATTTTGGAGAACGCGGCAAAAGTTCCGGCAGACACCTGTGGACAGTAGGGTGGCAATGGGTTTGACCCAACCTTTGACCATGGGTTGGCCCCACAAGTGTGTTTACTAGTCAATTAGGGTCACTAGGGTGGGTTAGTGAGTTTTTCGAGGTGAGGGCCCAGGTTGACCATGGTTTGACCACTGTGGACCATTTGACCGGCTATTAAGGTTAATTAAAAACCTGGGGCGTCACACTTCTCTTGTCGAATACTTCTCCATAATGGATCGCAACCCTATCCATGTGTTCGAACTACCTTAATGGTTTCGCGCTTGACATACTTCTCCTGTTTGTTTCATTTGATTCGGCAAAGTCAACGCTCGGGGTAGTTCTTGACTTGATGTGCTCTCCTTCAAGCTTTTCCAGGATTGGCTCCTCTTTCGTGACGTCTGGGGTTGCCTGTTTAGAAATTTAAGCACACGTCTTCATCCTCGAATTGTGTTCCGGCTCCTCTGCAAGTCTTGTTTCCCAATCTCTTCGCAAGGCCGCCGCTTTACTAATTTTTTGTAAAAGTTGAGCGGCTTCCTTGAGTGTTTTCTCCATGAGATCCCCACCTCCACACCTTTCAACGTGTTGCAGGCAACTAGGGGTTAGGGAAAAGAAAAATGTATGCAAGAGTACGTCACCGGTGAAGCCGAGTTTTGGTCCTTGTTCGATTAATTCATTAAACCTATCCCAGGCATGGTCTATCCCTTCCTCTTCTCCTTGCATGAAAGTGATCACTTGCCTCCTTAGATGTTGAACCTTGCTTATTGGAAAGAACTTCTCGCAAAACTTCTTTGTCAACTTGTTCCAATTGCCTTCAACTTCAAAGGACGCAACCGAATACCATGCCTTTGCTTTGCCGGCAAGTGAGTAGGGAATGGTCTTCTCTTGTCGAATACTTCTCCATAATCGATAGTAACCCAATCCATTGGTTCGAACTCCCTTAGTGGTTTCGCGCTTGACATGCTTCTCTTGTTTGTCTCATTTGGTACGACGAAGTCAACGCTCGGGGTAGTTCTTGACTTGATGTGTTCTTCTTCAAGCTTTTCCGGGATTGGCTCCTCTTTTGTGACTTCCGGGGTTGCCTCTTTAGAAAATTCAGCACACTTCTTCTTCCTTGAATTATATTCCGGCTCTTCCGCAAGTCTTGTTTCCCAATCTTTTCACAAGGCAGCTGTTTACTAATTTTTTGTAGAAGTTGGGCGGCTTCCGTGAGTGTTTTCTCCATGAGATCCCCACCTGCACACATTTGGACGTGTTGCATGCAACTAGGGGTTAGGGAAAAGAAAAATGTATGCAAGAGTACGTCACCGGAGAAGCCGAGTCTTGGTCCTTGTTCGATTAACTCATTAAACCTATCCCAAGCTTGGTCTATCCCTTCCTCTTCTCCTTGCATGAAAGTGATCACCTGCCTCCTTAGATGTTGAACCTTGCTAATAGGAAAGAACTTCTCTCAAAACTTCTTTGTCAACTTGTTCCAATTGCCTTCAACTTCGAAGGACGCAAACGAGTACCACGTCTTTGCTTCACCGACAAGTGAGTAGGGAATGTGATTCCATTTGAACCATTCATCGGGAACTCCTTCTTGACGCACCGTGTTGCATAACGTCATCAAATGCCTTATGTGTCTATATGGGTTCTCCATAGCCATCCCTTCAAATGGGGTTTTCGCCGCCATCTCGATGATCTTGGATTTGATTTCATACTTGGTCGCTTCAAGCTTCGAATCCGACTCTTGTACTTTTATGTCTTCACATCGACGACTAGCGTAATCCCTTAGCGATTTTTCCGGTTCTTCAACGAGGTGGTTGACGAATGCCATCTAGACAACAAAATAAGAACAAAAACAAAAACAAAACAAAATGGTTTTCTAGGTAATATGGGTTAGATATTAGCAAACAAAAGATAAAATATAAAAGTAAGTTAGATGCAAACTAAACGATGTAAGCTAGCTTGCTCCCTGGCAATGGCGCCAGAAAAAGGGGATTGTTAACAGATAAAAGACGTATCCACCTACGATCCGCAAGTGTATGGACCTACACCTTTTTTACCACGGGATTCCCAAGGTTCTTGTCAATCCGCGGAGCAAGGGGATTACAAGCGTTTGATCTACCTCTACTCACTAACTACCTAAACCTTATCTATGATTAAACTTGAAAACGACTACACTACACCATAGAGAACGATTAAGCCAACTAGATAAGAAAGAGACACTTGCCCATGGGTCTACGATACTTGAACATGCAACCACTTAAAGCACAAAAAACCAATCTAATCTATCGGGGGTTGTGACCACGATTTCACCCTTTCCCTCCCCCGTACTGTCACTATGCGGAGGTATTTGTGACTAGACCAATGATGGACACGGCGTATTGAATGGATCCAAGGGAGCATTGGGGCCCTTACTTCCTTTACAACATGGTAGCTAACCTTAAGCATCAAAGCATAATTAACACAAGATGATAGATAGATGTTCCAACAAAGTAGCGATTACATCTCAAGATCGATTACAACCCATGGACAATTGAGAAGATTACCCCATCAAGGTGCTAGACATGGCACCGTTGATCATGGTGACGCTTCATACGGTGTCTTCTTTTTCACCACTTGTGGGTGCTTCCTTCGAGTTGGGCGATCCTCCTCCAGAGATCTCCCTCCTCTCTCTCTATCTTGTGGATGGCCTCTCGGTGCGGATGGCTCTCTCTCTTGCGAATGGCGGCGCCTCCACGAACTGAGGGTTGAAAATCCTTCGGGTGCAAGAAAGGGGGGGGAGTCGAACCGACCCTGGGACTCGGCCAGGCCGGCTGGCCTGGGCCGACCGGCCTAGGCCCATCCCGGCGTGGCTTGGTCGCCCCTTCGCTCCTGTGGGTCCTCATGCACTTATGCACTTTTGTAACAACCCGTGTTTTTGCTGAGTGGTGATTTGTGCTAATGACACTCTTAACTACTCCTCTAACTACCCTTGAGAACCCTAGGTCAACTCTTGGTCAAAACCCAAGCCCAAAACCCTAGTGTCCCCTTTGACCTCCTTGTGTCCATCTTGGACTTGGGCACGTTCTCCAAAATTTCCCTAAACACTTCAAAATTGCCCAAAAGGAAAAATGTGTAGAATGTCAAGGCACACAACTTTGTTGTTGATTGGCATTTGAAATTCAAAGTAATTCTTGGTGAAAAATGCGTTTGAACGTGCTCGGTTCCTGTTCATCAGCGCCGAGAAAAGAGCCATGTTGGCATGAAGATTCTACCACATCCTTCAAGTAAAACACCTATCGGCCTTTGCAAATCTTGTAGAGGAATAGATGATCTTAAACTTTGATATTTTGTGCAAGGTGCACTTTAGTTTCAGAAAATGGAGAAAATCAATTTTGAAAACCGACTCAGCAAGTTGTTTTTGCTCGCGAACACCGGAACGCGCTCTGCCGCGACGTTGCGCGCGGCCACCTCGGCGCTCCGCCTTATGTGCCGTACCCGCGTCGGCGGGGAGCACGCCGAGGCGCCGGAGTGATCACCGGTCGCTGCGCTGCGTCGGCGTGGACTCCCCCGTGACGTTCGTGGCAAGTGGGCCGTGCCGGTGGCGCCAATCCACCGCACCGCGCACCACCGCGGCACGCCATTTGTCGCCGGGGCGACGCACGTCGTCGGCCATGCCGTGTCCTTTCCACACGTGCTCGCGTCACCGGCATGACCTCACCCACTCACAACCGACCTTCCCCGACTATAAGTGGACCTCCCCGGTCTCAGCCTCGCGCGCACGCCCAACCGCCGCCCGAGCTCCGCCGCCCGCCATTGGCACTCGCTCGGTGAGCTCAATGCCCCGCCCACTTCTATGGCCGTCTGAGCACACCTAAACCTTCCTCTTGCACACATCGAGCTTATACGTGTGCATGTTGGCCTAACCGAACAGCCTGCTCGCCGGAGTCCGAGCTCCCGCAGCCGCCGCCGGGCAGTCATCGTCGGGTTCGCTCTTCCGCTGGTTCTTCAAGCCCAGGGACCCACCTAGCACCTTCCCTAGGACACATGGAAGCTACCCGTGCCACACATTGTTGAGCTCTGCCCTCTCCTCACTGGAAGCCGAGCTTCCGCGGCCGCGCCACCACTGCTCCGCCGCTGCCGCTCGCCGGTGACATCTCCGGTCGAGACTCCGCCGCCAATCGATCTCTTGTGAGCCCAATCGCACTCCCTGCTCGCTTGTTTGCTTCCTCGAGCCTCACCTCACCACTGGCGAGTGCGCCACCGCCGTCGGGGTACGGTGGGGAGGGCCGAGGGCACATTGGTGAACTTTCAAAAGTTGGCAGGGGTCTGCGTGCAAAATGATTCTTCACCCCTTAAGTGTTTTAGCAGAATTTTGTAAATTCGAGATAAAATCGTAGAAAAATCCAAAAATTACAAACCCAATTTTGTTGTGTTCTGTGTAACTAGAACTACAACTTTCCCAAAGTATGTATATACTCTTGAGTTGTAGTTTTTGCGTGAAAATTGAAATGTGAAATCCCTAGATCTATGTTTCTGCCAAATCCATACATGAACTTGAGCTGGATTTTGGATATGTTGTGGGAACTAGCATGTTTAGGTCCTGTGCCAAAATTTGCACAAAGTTACCGAAGGAATCTTTTTATATAAATTATCTTGTGATATTGATAAACCTTCTTAGATGATTTTTGTAGATTAAAATATATTTATTCTGGAGCCCAACTCCTGGCTATTGTCATGTTATACCAGAATGCACCTCTGGTGAATTTATCCTGATTTTATCTTTGTTAGAAATATTATTCCCTAATTTATGCTTGTTTTTATGCATAAATGTAGAGATCAAGATCTATAATAGCTCTAGATGTTTGTGTTGGTTCCTTAGGCTTGTTTTAGGCCAGAGCATGTGTAGGAGAAAGTTTGACTATATTTCTGTTATATTTATTTTTATGTGCATTAACCCTTCAAATACTAGCTAGAAATGCTTTTATTTATGTGCATTTAAATTTAGTGGTGCAAAACTAGTTGCTTGCTGTCCAATGGAGTGTTCCTGGTCATTAGGACCAGCGGGCACTGTTGGGCAAGTTTGAAGTATGATTGGTTGACTAAAATGTGCAAACTAGATTAATCTAGTAAAGGAAAGATAGGGAAAACAAATCCCTTCATGCATGAGTTAAGTAAATGAGTTAGGAAAGAAATTTGTGGCATTAAAGTAGCTCTGCCTTCCTGTTTGTATTTAGAGTAAATATTCTTTTGTAGATGTGCACACAATCACCTTAAAGAAAAGGCTAATTAAGCTTTTTGAGTATCTTTTAAAGGGAAAATGTTTAATTGCTTTTCTTTAGGTGAATATGGCCAACCATGTACTCCTAGTGGCTGTTTAGTACTGTTTTTGAATTAAATTAAAGTAATCACCCTCCTAATCACTGCACTGCATTCCCCGTGTAGAAGTCCCCGACGGTAGCTACACGCTCGTGCCGGCTGACGAGGACGAGGGAGCAGGAGGAGACGTGCACTACGTGACCGTAGAGCAAGGCCCGGACCAAAGTTTGGAAGGTTGTTTGTCTACTTGTGTTGACGAAGGCAAGCCCCGGTTTATTCATTAACCTATGCATTTCTTTACACTTCTGAATTTACTTATTGTTATTGTATGTGCATTTACGTTCAGGAGTTGAATTGAAACCCTAGTTGCTTGATCCTTAAGTACCATGATCTTTTACTAGCATGTTTGGTCGCTAGTTGCTATGCTCTAAGGATCCGGTACAAGTCAAGTGATGTTCGTCACTCGCGAGAATAGGATCTCCTCTATGGAATCACCATATGTTTAAATGGATTGCTCATGTGGTAAGAGCATGGGATTTGGGCTCCGGTCCAATGGCTTCATTGGTTAAGTGTTTGAAAGTACTAAACACTTGTCGGAAATGGGCATGGTAAGCCTAGTACCTAAATGAGGTGGTATAGGGTTTTACTATCACTATTATTAGGGTTGCGGCCCTGGGCTCGCCACCCGAGTGCATGCGTGAGGCTGGGTGAACTTAGTGGAGTAGCCCAGATAAACCTTGTACTTAAGACTGTGAGCTATTATCCCCAAACCGAAGAATGATGGGAACCGTCTGGTTGGTGAACTCTTAGTGAGGGCACCTCCCGTGTGTTTAGGTCCACCTTGCAAGGTTATGAATCAATCGATTGTTGGCCTCTCACCGTCATCTGAGACTACTTACCCGACTGGACATGATATCCCTTTACGATGGAACTTTGCGAAGATTATTATTGATTAATTGTTTGTACAACTCTGATTGCAATAGTTGCTTATCTAGTAACAATTATCCCTACTAGAACATGAGCTAAAATATGAAAGTAAGGATTTACTATTTAGCAGCTTTTTGGCAAACAAACCCACTAGCCAAAAGCTTGCATGTTTAGAGGTAAAGTCTTTTCTTTAGACAGGTAAGTCTTGCTGAGTATTAGTATACTTAGCCTTGCTTTAAATGTTGTTCCAAGCAATGCATGTGATGTGTGGCCCGGAGAACTTCCACCCGGCTGCGAGCTGGAATGGGTGGATGACGAAGAATGATTGCATCATAGACATGCCTCCTATGATGTAACCGTACCGTTTAGTTTCTTCCGCTGTTTTTAATAAACTCTGAATTATTTACTTTTATGTCAACGAACTATGTTTGTAATAATGGACCCTACGGGGAAGTTGATGTTAATTTGTAAGGCACTCTGGACTCTCTTTCGTGGGAGTTTTAATGCATACATTCGATCCTTTCTGTGTTGTCAAGTGATTTACTGGGTGTAAACCCGGCAACACTCAATGGGATACTTCTTTATTATCGCTTAATGACCAAACGGAGTGGTTTAGGCGATAATACAGAATTATCTCAAGTGGGGTTGTCACAACTTTGCCCCCTTCACTTGCACTATTTTGACGATGTCATCCTCGCGTCCAAGATGGAGGTTCTCCTTGCATGAAGTCTGGTCTTTTACACTTCAATCCTCGGGGATGTTCCTTTGTAACACTTCGGTCCTCGCCACCATTGGAAGTGATTTCATCAAGATCATGAACACGAACAAGACTCTGTAATTGCTCCTTTGAATTTGTTGTGAATCCGTCCTTTATGTCCATGTTTTCCTACATAAACATAACACTTCCAAATGCATGCACAAAGTTGAACTTGCTATATGATTAGTGTGCCTAGTGGTGGGTTAGTTCCATAATCAAATCCAAACCAAAGTGTAATGAACATGTTTCGTGTACCAAAATACACCATCAACACACCCGTTTGGCAGTTTTCGAGACGTCGAGCACTTCCTGAATTTGTTCTGCGGCGAGCTCGTTGGAGCAGACGAGAGAGTCCGAAAAGTAGAAACACTCAGCGTTGCATTCGAATGCGTGCTGAAGCTTGGTGCTGACAGTGATCACTCCCTTGGGTACGAGCATCTTCAGCTTGATGTAGGTGTAGTTTGGGACAGCCATGAACTTTGCGTACGTCAGTCTCCCGAGGATAACATGGTACGTTCTCGGGAAGCCGACCACCTCGAAGGTGAGCCTCTCCTTGCAGTAATTTCCTTTGTTGCTGAAGGTGACCGGTAGGTCGATCTGTCCGAGAGGGACCGCCTCCATCCTGGGCACGACTCCGTGAAATAGGGTCGACGACGCGCGAAGCTGAGATCGATGGATTCCCATGCTATCGAGGGTGGACATGTAGACAATGCTGAGGCTGCTGCCCCTGTCCATGAGCACCTGTGTAGCCGCTTGGTGCCAAAGAGTGGTGCCACCATGAGGGGATAAGCCCCCGGTTGTGGAATGTGGTCGGGGTGGCCCGCCCGGTCGTATGTGATGGCCGTCTCGGACCACCGGAGGTATGAGGGCACGACCAGCTCGGTGTGGTAGATCTCCTGTAGGATGCGCTTATGCTTGTGTCTAGGAGGGCGAGTGGGCATCCCACCGAAGATCATCATGACAGCGCCATCTTCCTTTGGGAATTCGTCGTGCTCGACGTTCTTGGTGGCGCCGACATTGGCCGCGTCCTGTGGCTTGTTCTTCCCACCGAGGCGTGCTTGACCGAACCCTCATGATAGGGACAAGGTGCCTCAAGCATCTTCTCGAAGTGATCCCTCGGGGGACCAGCCTTTGGCTTGGGCGGTCGCTTGGCGGCCGCCGCTACCAGGTTGTTGCTGCGGAGCTTGCACTCTTTCTTTTTCTTCTCTAGACGAGTAGCCAGAGCCTCACTCTGTTCCTCCTCAGGCCTCCCCTTGCGGAAAGCGACGACCTCCACACCATCAGCGTGGTCAGTGGCCAGGTCAAGGAGCTTTCGGATGGTTTTCGGCTTGACTCACCCTATCCGGTGGACAAGTGTCTCGCACATGGTGCCATCCTAGAAGGCTGTGTTGACCTGATAGTCGGCTGTGTCGGGGAGCTTGGCGCAGCGCTTGGAGAAGTAGTGTATGTAGTCACGGAGACGCTCGCCCTTCTTTTGCCGGCAATGGCGAAGCTCGCAGGCATTGCTGGGCTGGGCGTAGGTGCCCTATGAAGGCATCCTGGAGCTGGGCCCAGCTATTGATCCTCCCCTGGGGGAGGTGCTCAAGCCAGGTACGTGCCGAGTTGGCAAGGTACAGTGGGATGCTCTTAATGATAAAGAGATCGTTGGTCGCTCCGCCAATGTGGCAGGCGAGGCGGTAGTCCTCGAGCCATACGCTCGGGTTGGTCTCCCCATCGTACTTCGCGACGGTCGTCGGAGCATGATATTGAGCTGGTAGAGCTGCAGCAAGGACGTTGACGCCAAAAGCCCACGGACCTCGGTGGTCAGGCGTCGGGCTCCGGCTTCGGTCTTCGCTGCTGTAGTAGCGGCCCGTGCGCCTCCGGCTGTACTCCCTTCGCGTTCGCCATCCGACCCACCTCTGGTCATCGTCTTTCCACGCACCGAGGATGCACCTCGGGCTCCGCGGTTGGAGTCGACCCTGCGGCCGGAGGGCGAGTGCACGCTCTCCGCACGGCCCAACTGCCCCCATGGGCGTGAGGACCCGCGGTGAACCGAACACTCCTGGGCTCGAGCCCGTGCTTCGCATCGTCGATATGCCAAACTTTCCACCTGCTGCTCGGCGGCCGCGTGGAGGAGCGTCTGGAGGTGCTGACAGAGCTTCTTTCCTTCCAGGGTCATTGACTCAGGGCCGGCCCGGAGGAGCACGACTGTTGCAGCGAGGTTCTGGGAGGCCCGTTTGGCGACAGGAGCCCCGTGAACATCGTTGATGATGCAGTAGTGTACTTCTTGTGCGCACTCACGCGTGGGCGTTGCCGCAGCCTCCGCGCCGAGTGCGTGGTGTTGCCTTGCCTGCTCTTCCTCAAGAGCCTTCTGAGCCTTGTCGAGCTCGTCGAGGCCAGCACGCTGCCATTCGCGGTCACCCTCATCATGCGGAGGTTCCTCACTAGCGGAGGCATCGGGCGAAGTGGGCTCATCTTTCGTGGAGCTCTCGTTAGAGTTGGTGGAGTGGACCACGTCGCCTGCTGCTGGAGGACGAAACACTCGTGCCTCAGGTTGTGGGGCGTCAGTGCCTTCTTGCAGGGAGGCGCGCTCTCGACCTCATCACAGCTTGCTTAAGATGCCTCTGAGGGGATCGGGCATGCGTCTCCGTGGCGACGAGAGTAGCTGTCCCGCCACAGGGGAGCCAAACCTGCCCCTCAGGACAGAGTCATAGCAGAGCTTGAACTCGTCCCATGATAGTGTCTCCTCCTCCTACAAAGCGAACACAAGCATGGAGGTGGCGAACGCCGCAAAGCGGAAGAGCTCCTGGGGCGGGTTCGACCCTAGAGCGACTACCGTGTTGCAGCCGACCAGGTCCCAGACCCGCTCGGTGGCGGACTTCGCCACCCGCGGCTCCTCAGGCGGCTGGCCCTGGGGAGACATGGGTGCGTCAGACTGGGACCGTGAGAACACGGCTCTAGCGGGCGACTCAACTAGACCATCGAAGACGAAGACCAAGGAGCCAAAGCGCATCACAGTGGTGCGCACTGGTTGTTCGTCGGACTGGGCCATCCGGCCCCTTGTTGGCGTCATGACACATGAAGCCCCCCTACCTAGCGCTCCAACTTTTGGAGTTTGATACCGCTGGCAAGTAAATTTTGGTATGTTCGTGCGTCTGATCCAGATGGTTGGGTTTAGAGACACCAAGGTTATACTAGTTCATGCACCGAGGGGATGCCCTACGTCCAGTACGAAAGGATGTTCTATATACCCACACGGGCTTGTAGTAGGGGATACAAGCTTAGGTCGAGATAGGGAGAGTGTCCCAAGTCTTTGGATGTGGTTGTTAGCTACGAGTGCTCGATGGGTGTTATGGTGTGTTGTTTTTCCTATTGGTCTTGTTCATTATGTTGGCCGTGCTGTTTTACAGTGTCAGCCTCCCCTTTTATAGTTCATGGAGGGCTGGTGTACAAGGGTTTGAAGGACCGATACGGCGAACCAGAGAGGGGGGAGTGAATGGGAGCCGATAAAAATTCTTCTCGAAGGAGATGGAAACTCCAACAAGATGAACACGACTTCCAACACACGTCTCCGACTCACTACCAAGGTTGGTCAAGCCCACGTAGCCACTGGAGTGCCACTGGACCTAGGAACCAACACACCACCTTCCGACCCGAGAAACGCAGCAGAAAAACCAAACCTCATGTCTACAGACTCACACCGGTCAGACCGGTGAGCACCACCGGCCGACCGGTCCCCGCCGGTGAAACCGAGCAACTTCCACTAAGTGGCTCTACACGGCCGACCGGTGAGACACACCGGTCGACCGATGGCTTCGAAAGCCCCCAAGGCACCAAACATGCCAACCGACCACCAAACGGACCCAAACTCGAAACAAGAAGAACACGGGACAACAACGAACACACCAATACGTTCACTCGAGCAAAAACCCACAAGGGCTCGCACCGGCCGACCGGTCAAGAGCACGGTCGACCGGTGTAGCCTGGGCAGCTCGGGATGAACAGCACCCGCGGGTCAACTCCCCCAAATCCAAATCTCGATCTCTCGAATCGCTTCACGGACTTGAACAAGACTTTGGGAATATTAGGAACACCTCATGAGGAGTCCATAGCCAAGTTTAATCCCACCAAAACTCGTCCAAAAAGGAGGAATCAAAGAAATCCCGCCGAAAGCACTTCCAACCCAAGAACTCAAGAAACCCCAAAATCGAGCACCTTTACTCACGGATTTTGGAGGGGAATCACAACCCAAAGAACCACGAAGGGTTCCCACAAATTTCCCCCATCAAATCCTCAAGAGAAAAGTCCCGAAAACAACCCAAAGAAATCACGGAGAGAGGGCTCCGAAAATCACCACCAAGAACAACCGGGGAAAACACATCCAAACCTTGAGGAACCACGCCGAATCATCTTACATGAAACAAAGGTTCGTACAAGGTCTAGCAAGCCGCCCGATCATCCATCCCTCTCTACAAGATCTCTCCGTAAAGCTCTCTTGCTAGTCCTAGAGAAAACCTAAGGAAAATAGGAGGAAAATAGGAAAACTAATGAGCTAGGGTTCCAAGAGTTGGCTGCCATCCTCTCACCTCTTGGGTTATATGGAGGCAACCTAATGTCTAAAATGCCCTTCTCTACTAACTAGGGATACAAGCCCCTCAAGGGCGGATTTGGAATTCTTGATGTCTTCACCATCGGACGGATGCCCGGCGACCGCACCTCGCGTAGCCTCGACGCAAGCCATGCGATCCCGACGCGTGTCCTCCGGTTCGAAGATTCGGACCGCGTCGTCGCACACGGTCGGACCGGTGCTCCTCACCGGTCGACCGGTCCCCACCGGTCGAGCCGGTCGGACCCACGGTCGACCGATCCGGTGCCGCCGCACCTCCGTCTTCGGTTCTTCGGTCTTGGCTTTGTGGATCAACCAAGGAACCCGGTCGTTTTTCGGTGAACCACCGTAAACCCCGCGAACTCGGTGTAGCCTCCGCCAATCTCCACTCATGACTTGGCTCCCACGTAGTCCCGGCTCGACCTTGGTTTTGAGGCTCAACCAAGAAACCGTCCATGACTTCATCTTGCTGTTCATGCCCCCATGCGGCCCGCACTTGACTCCGCTGGCCACCGGGTCCCTCGAACGAAGCCTACTTGTCTTCTGCACACCTGGAGGCCTCACCGGCGACGACCTTTCGCGCTTGTTCTTCACCTGCACCAACACCAGTCAAGCCGCAACCTGCACCTGCAATATTTAGCCAAGAATCAGTCCACACAACGTTGTCAATCACTCATCACATAAGGAAGCGACCATCCACCGGTCCTCGAACCACACATGGTCCTCAGGGTTAAGATGGTAGAATGACGTCCTGCTATGGTGCAACAATAGTGCTGGAACAGTGCTGAAACAGTGTCACGCCGTGGGCCTTCGTCTCCCGTTGGCGCCGTACGCTGTGCTAGCCAAGGTAGCCTCCATAGGGCAGCGTAGACACGGCTCCCCTTCCAAGGTGGCTTCTCCTGACTTATGGCCGCACCAGTCTTGTGAGGTCGAGGCTTCTCGTTTAAGCCTTGGCCTTCCCTCTAAGGCCCGCTGGGTCGGGTCTCGTTGTTCGATGTCTTGCAGGAGAAGGATTTGTGTGTCCTTTGCAACTATTCATCATCCGGGTGATGGAACACCGGAGCAGTCTGCTTCCCACGCCAGCGAAAATCTCATCATGGCATGACCTTCTAAGAAGGGGAGTCCACTCGCCCTGCTGCTTCTGCATGTCCCGGGCGGCGCGGGACAGCTTGTGCCACATTGCAGCTCTCCTCCTGGGGGCCCCTGCTGAGGGATTGCAGTGGAATGAACCTTAAGTCATGCGAGGCGGAGCCGCCAGTCGAGGTAGATGGGGAGGCTGCCTAGGTCAGATGTTGTTGGCGGTGAATTTCCGTCAACCTAGCCATGAGTTTACCTTCGGTGGTGGCATAAATTTTATGTCTGATCCATTGGTACTAACCCCCTTGATATAATAAGTTCGTTCGTGCATGTCAGTTTTGGAGTTTAATGTTTATGCAGAAATTTAACGTTAAATGCAAGACTTCTAGGTAAAGTCCATCAAGCACCTCGTGAGAAGACCATGAAGCCCGGCACAAGTCAGGTAATGAAGTGAACATGACTCCAAGAAGCCCAAGGATCAACCCGTAAAGACAAAAAACTTCGAGGGCTTGAACAGGAAAATGTTGAATCTTGCGAGACAAGTAGCTCTATCCAAACCACGGAGAAACTGACGCCAAGGGCCCACATGCAGAAGGGTGAACATTCTAGAAGACACGAGAAGCAACGTCCACGAAGCAGGCCGCAAGATGGGCCTAAACGGGCCCAAGATGTCCGGCCCAGCCCATTTCGGGCCCCATTCGCTGCCCCCTTTGACCTAGATGATCCTCGGACTATTTATAGTCCCCCTTCCAAGAGCCACGCATGAACACATTCTTCATTCTCTACCGAGGAGCAGAGAAGAGAGGGACGCCATCCCAGAGAGGAGAGGGCGAGCTAGTTGTCTAGGGTTTCCTACCTGACGTGGAAACCTTGCAAGGAAGACCACATCAGAGTTCTAGGAGCTAGGAGCAAGATCAAGGTAGGATCCCGGTGGTGCTCTTGTCCATGTACCTTTGAGTATGTTGAATTATCAAGTTGCAATCTGATTTTTAGCAATCAAATGCTTCTTCTATGACTTTGATTTCGATTGGCTTTTCTTACTTTAAGATCTATTCTCGAGATAGATCATAGAGGGTGTTCTTGTAGCCGTGGTGGCTAGAGGTGCATGGCTAATCTACCAAGAGATTTCAACTTGTCCATTGGACTCACCCTAGGCTAACCCGCACGAATAGGAGTGCATTGTGACAAAACAGTGGCTCAAAAAGGTGGGCGTCTTCGGAGTTGGAAGGGAAGCCGCGATTTAAAGAAGCTTTTGATGAGATTGAATTTGGTTTATTCTTCTTTGCTTGGAACTTCAACAAGAGCTTGATCCAATCTCTCTAGAATGGTTTACCTATCCCTCTCTATCTCTTGCTACCTCCAGTTTTCATTAGATTAGATTTGTTTTTATGATGTTCTTTAGATTATATGCATAAGAGTTTCCTCTGAAGATAAAAGTTCTCGGCTTTAATAGATTGGTTCTTGCATAAGACTTTTGTTCCACGGATTCGATACCTTGGGTTCACACTTGAGGGAAGAAGGGTCCCTTGGCTACGACAGAGGATTTATCCGCTTGCAATCCTAACGCAGTTTGATATGCATACACACCGTCAACAAGCCCCTTTTTCTGGGGCCGTTGACAGGGAACAAGTAATCAAGATTCAATCTTTTATTGCTTTTTGTGAATATTTTCAGTTTTCTTTTAGTTTTTGTTTTTGCAGCTACTAACTTTTGACAATCCTCAAAATCAATCTAATCTATTTTGACTAACCCTAGTTTTCTTAGATTTTTTTTGTATAAATTTTGTTTATTGCTAACCCTAACAGGAGATGGACGGCTACCTCTCCATCAAACTCGAAAATTTTGTGGATGATCCAGAAAAATTTTATAGGCTAAGGAGACATGAAGCACAAGCTAAAAAGCTGAAATTGCAGATCCAAAAGCGGAGGCCGAAGGATCGTCAGAATCTCCAAAGGAATCACCACCTCCAAGCCCTAGGGAGAATCAACTTCAACCGCAACCGATGGGAGAACAACCGTAGCCGGAGTGCAAGTTCGGGGAGTTTTGCACCCCAGATATTGTCAACCTACCAATCATGAACCTCATGGAAATTGGAAGACCGTTCGAGATTAAGACCTCAACAATCCACATGGTACAACATTCACCCTTCACTTGTAAAGAGGATCCAAACCTTCACCTCCAAGCGTTCATTCAACTTTGTTAGACATTCAACATGGATGGGTTGACCCTAAACCAAATGAGGGCGAGGCTCTTTCCGTTCTCGCTACTTGGAAAGGCTTTGCAGTGGTTTTACTCTCAACCAGCGTAGACGGTGCAAAATTGGGATGCCTTGATGAAAGCCTTCATGAAGGAATACTACTCACCGGGTAAGACTCAAAGCTTGCACAATAAGATTTCTACTTTTGCTCAATATCCTACGTGGGCCATATCAGAAGCATTCGAGAGTTTCAACGAGTACACTCGAGCGGTGCCACATCATAAATTCCCGAAGGAAGATCTTGTTCAAAAGTTCTATCAAGGACTTACCATGGTGTCAAGGATGATCATCAATGCATCAGCGGGAGGATCCATCATCGAGCTTACACCGACCTAAGCTTTCACTTTATTCAAGAAGGTCACAGACAACGATACATGGGCGTCATCCGAATGCTTACTTCCAGTTCAACCCATGGGGAATGTCAAAGGAGTTTTGCAAGTGGAGAAGGAAGATCTACTCGAAGGCATGATCGACTCGCTCATGAGGAGGTTGGAAAAGATGGAGATAAAGAAGAAAGAAGCTCAAGATTTAAAGGCTGCCGAAGCAAGATCCACGTGTGAAGAGTGTCGGGAGTATGGCCATGTCCAAAAGGATTGCCCAGAGGAAGCCAAGATGCTCGATTACATGAGGAAAGGAGATTTACTAAACTTCTGCTACGGGCAAGGTAGACCTCAATTTAATGCAAGTTCGTCCATTCCGAATTCGGTTCCTCTTCGTTTGCAATTGAAGGACTTCATGGACGAGCAAGCTAAGATCAACAAGGACACCGCCATCAAGTTAAAAGCCATAGACAAGGTGTTGGAGAGCATCAATAGCAAGGTGATGGGTTGGAAGCTCCAACCATCAAGTGGTCAACATGATGAAGATGTTCGAGACACAAGTGGGACAACTTGTTGGGTGCCTATCCGCTAATGAAGGGAAGCTCCCGGGGCAACCTCAAGGTCCCGTGACGGCGAAGGCCATTCAAACTCGTTTGAGGAAGGAGACCGAAGATCCAGAGCATTTCGCAGGAGCTAGAAAGCTTAAACCATCTACCGAGGTGGAGGAATTTGCTAAGAAGAAGGTTACCGAAATCATAATCGAAGAGCCCGAGTTTGAGATGCTGGGAGAAGACACGAAGATACCGCAACTCAAGCCATGCTACTTCTGAGGTAAACTTGATAATCATTTTGAGAAGTTTGTGGAAGTTGTGCGTAAGTTGAGAATCAATATGCCGCTATTGGATGCCCTTCAGGTTCCTACATATTCTTGCTACTTCAAATATATACTTGCAAACAAGTATGAGATAGCAACACTTGGGGTGGATCATGTTAGATGTCCGAGCAATGCAGCGCCGCTATTGCAAATGGACTAGAGAAGCAAGGAGACCCCGAATGCCCGACGATTCCATGTTCCGGTGGTTCATTCAAGTTCGAGAAGGCATTATGCGACCTTGGAGCAAGTGTGAGCGTCATGCCAAGACATTTGTTTGAGAAGCTATGCCTATTGGAGCTAGAGCCTACAGCCATGTGCTTGGAGTTGGGTGACAACTCCATTTGCTACCCTTTGGGCATCATATTGGACGTGCTCATGAAGGTCAGACACCACTTCATCCCGTCGACTTCGTAGTGCTTGAGATGGGAGAGAGGGAGAAGCCGCCACTCATCCTTGGGAGGCCCTTCCTCAAGACCGTGGGAGCTAACATTTGAAGGACCGATTAGGCGAACCAGAGGGGGGGAGTAAATGGGAGCTGATAAAAATTCTTCTCGAAGGAGATAGAGCTTCCACTTCACATCTCCGACTCAACTACCCAAGTTGGCAAATACCACGTAGCCACTGAAGTGCTACTGGTCCTAGGAACCAACAACTCAACCAACTGAGCTAAAGACCCCAAACACACAACGGAAAACTGAGCAACATGCTGCCTGTGCCTCACCGGTCAGACCGATGGCTTCTGCCGGTCAGACCGATGGCACCGGTCAGATCGGTGAAAACTACCGGTCAGGCCGGTGGCAAACAACAAATGCACAACAAAGTTCCAGGAAGCCTCAGTGACTCCTCTAGGCCCTGGAACAAAAACCTTCACCAAAGAACAACTTGCCAAGAAGAAAAACCCCTCACAAAACCTAACAAGCCAACTCCAAACGAGCCAATAACTGGACAATAAAAAAATAGGACAATACCACACGAGCACAGCAGTTCCCCTGAGGCAAATCCCACAAAGGGCTAGCACAGGTCAGACCGGTCACGCCTGGCAGCTCGGGATGAACAACACCCGCGGGTTAACTCCCCCTAATCCAACTCTCGATCTCCCGAATTGCTCCACGGATTTGTGCAAGACTTTGGGAATAGTAGGAACACTTCATGGGCACTCCATACCAAGATTTGGTCCACCAAAACTTACTAATTCAAGAGGAATCAAGGAAATCCCACCAAGAATGCCTCTAACCTTAGAGCACCGAAAACCCCAAAATCGAGCCCCTTTACTCATGGATTTGGGAGGGGAATCAAAGGGAACAGAACCACGAAGGGCTCAAGCATATATCCCCCACCAAATCGCAAAGAGAAAGGCCTTGAAATCGCTCCAAGAAAATCGCCAAGATAAGGCTCTGAAAATCACAAAAAAGAGCGAACGGGAACAACACATCCAAGCCTCGAGGAACCACGCCGAATCATCTATACATACCAAAGAGGTTCATACAAGGTCTAGCTTGCCGCCCGATCATCCTTCCCTCTCATAAAATCACACCATGATGCTCTCAAGCTAGTCCTATGGAAATCCTAAGGAAAAATAGGAAGGGAAAATAGGAAAACCACTTAGGTTCCAAGAGATGGCTGCCATCCTCTCACCACTTGGGTTGGAGGCAACCGAAAGTGTAAAATACCCTTACTAGCTAACTAGGGATACATGCCCCTCGAGGGAAAATTCGGAAATCTTTGTCATCGCTCCATCGGACAGATGCCCAACGACCACAAACTTGCTCAGCCTCAATGCAAGATTTGTGATCCCGACACATGTCCTCCACTTCGAAGACTCCGGACTGCGTCGTCGCACACCGATCAGACCAGTGCTCCTCACCGGTCAGACCGGTCTGGAGCTGCTGCACCTCCATCTTCGGTTCTTCGGTCTTGTCTTTGTGGATCGACCAAGGAACCCAGTGGTTTTCTGGTGAACCACCGGAAACCCCGCAAACTCGGTGTAGCCTCCGCCAATCACCACTCATGACTGAGCTCCCACGTAGTCCCGACTCGACCTTGGTTTTGAGGCTCAACCAAGAAACCGTCCATGACTTCATCTTGCCGTTCTTGCCACCATGCGACCCGCACTTGACCCCGCTGGCCACCGGGTCCCTCGAACCAAGCCTACTTGTCTTCTCCACACCTGGAGGCCTCACCGGCAACGACCTTTCGCGCTTGTTCTGCACCTGCACCCACACCAGTCAAGCCACAACCTGCACCTGCAATACTTAGCTAGGAATCAGTCCACACAACATTGTCAATCACTCATCACACTAGGAAGCGACCATCCACCGGTCCTTGAACCACACATGGTCCTCAATCTCCCTCTTGATGAGTGCATTGACAACACACACATATAGTTCTTGAGAGAAAAGAAAAAGAAAAGAAACAAATAAAAGAAACACCAACAAGCGATCGAAAGCCAAAAAAGGCAAAGAGCAAGATCACTTGAAGAAGACAAGTCTCGGACCCCTAAGGCAAGGGCAACGGCTCAACACATCCGAGACAAAACTATGCTCAAGCAAAGAGCGCAAACCACCAAACCAAAGCACAAAAATCATAAAGAGCTCCCCCTGCACACATGCAAGCTCCACCTGAACAAATGCAACTCCCCCTGGACGAATGCATGCGAACTACTTCACGAAACAGAGCAGCTGCAACAGCTCAGCTCTGACCAGTCAGACCGGCCAACACCACCGGTCAAACCGGAGCCCAACATATGAACAAAACCAGCACCTTGATTGGTCAGACCGGTGCACAACAGAGCCCAGAAATGGCTCGAAACCACCTGAAAACCTTCTAGATGCATTCAGTAGCCCAAAACATGCTCAAACTTCTCCCACTTGTTGACAATGCTTGAATCAAGCCAAAAATGCAAAAAATGCAACCTAGAGCTTCTCAAATAGACAAAATTCCACATAGGATGCTACACATGTCCAAATGAGCAAGTTAGATACTCTATAGCTTCGTATTGACATCAACTGCATGGTCACCAAGTTTCACAACCATTGGACGAAGCTAAGATAGAATTTAGTAATTTTGCGAAAAATTAGCCTCTCATGAGCAAAGTCCTAAACATGAGCAAAACATGTCAAAATGGCAAAGCCACAGAAACTTCATGCTAGGACAACCATTCTTATCATAAGACCATCACAAACACCCACAAGCACCTCATGTCATGTCAAAGCCATCGAGCCATGTGCCTACTTCTATAAATGAGACTACTCATTGGTAGGATCATGCAACGATTTAGCACCCAAAGCAAATTTAAAAATAGCACATATGACATGGGAGAACATTTTCCAAGAAATTTACATTTCATGTTCAGATTCATATTTGGTACATGAAATGTCTTTGCGACAAAAAGGAACTTATGCCCCTCCACAAGATAAAGCATGGAGGCTAAACATTCATGATGGTAAATGAGCCTTTGACCTCATATGATAAAAATAAGCTATCCAACCACAATTTAAGCATAGCCAAGCCACTAAAACATGTCAAGATCATATAAAGGCATTTACTCACAAGAGAGCATACAAGTGAGATTTTTCAAAAACATAGCCATTAACCATGGTTATAAACCAAGATTACCAAGGGATAAGCCAAACTAACCATTGCTTACTAAACAAGCTCACAAAGACATACATATCATTCCATGGTGAATTATGTATATAGGAGAGACTTTTCCTAACAAATGCATATGATACAACATGCATGCAACCTAAGATACAAAGATGCCTATACATCATATTACATATGCTATGCTAAATGCAAGAAATGCACAAAGGAAAGCTATACATATGCTACAAAGGAGCTCCCACAAACCAACTCATGAAATCAAACAAACACCAAGCCCCCCCCCCCCCCGCAAACGAGTGAAAGTTGCTTGATCTAGGGGTTTGGTGAAAATATTGGCTAGTTGGCCATGTGTGGGTACATGGATCAAAGCTATCTCCCATTTCTCTATGCTCTCTCTCAGAAAACGATACCTCACTTCTATGTGCTTGGTTTTGGAATGAAGAATTGGGTTCTTTTCTACACTTATGGAACTGGTGCTGTCACATTGAAGTGGGACATGGGTATACTCCTCACCAAAGTCACTCATGGTGTATGTGATCCAAAGGAGCTGAGAGCAACAACTAGCTGCAGCAACACTCTGCCTCGGTAGTGGATTGAGCAACACTCGACTATTTGTGGGAAGACCAAGAAAGCAAAGAAGATCCTGTCGTATGGACCTCCCTGGGCCCACTACCTCGGTGGGTACCAGGACCGACTACTCGGTGGGCCCCTGGGACTACCCGGCTTGCGCTGCACGGCACCTGATGGCATGAAGCACAAGGACTACAGAGGAGAAGTACTCGGTTAGGAAGCTGTCATGTCCCGCATTGTATGGAAGACTCCTAGACGTACTCGACTAGTACTCTCTCCCTATTCCGACTTGTAACCCTGCCTCCCGGACTATATAAGGCGAGGCAGGGACCCCTCTCTCATCATCTCATCTCACGGTGTACAATTGCACCATCTTGTAATCGTACCCAATCAATCCAGAGCTACGCAGCATACAGGACGTAGGGTATTACGCACCTCGCGGCTCGAACCTGTCTAAATTGTGTGCCACGTGTCTCTTCCTTCGAGTTACCGATCTCGGAGGCCACATTCATCTACTTCGGGTACTCCCCTTAGTAGGTTGCGGGTCTAAAACACCGACAGCTGGCGCGCCAGGTAGGGGATCTCGCCTGAGATCACATGGCGAACTCGACGGCTCCTGTCTATTTCAAGCCAACCGTCGCCTTCAACCGCGGTGACACCTTCGTTTTCGGCGCTTGGGTCTGCACTGTTGATGGCGCGGGATCCTTCCAGCGCCACCTCACCATGCCGCCCAACCCGGAGACCGGCTTCGTGACGCTCCCTGAAGTTGTCACAGGCAAACTCGCCGGTAAGTTCGGCGAAATTTCGCTCTTCGACCATCACGCTGACTTCGAGCTCTGGTCCGCTTCCAACTCGAACTCGACGTCTCCGTGGGCTATCGCATGCGAGCCGGCTACTCAGCCATCGCATGTGGTCCCACCACCCCGCGAGCGCTCCACGCGTGGCCCTCGCAACGTCAGCAGGGCCCGCACGGAGGCTCTCTCTTCACGCCGGGCGGGCAAGGAGCCCGTACCAGAGTACAACTCAGACTCCGACACCGCCCCCGACCACGTTTCGGACTCCAACCCCCTCTCCGGGTTCTACTCGGACTCTGCGTACGAGTTCGACTTCGGGTCGGACCCAGAGGATCCCGAGTCCTAGGACAACACTACAGAGCACCCCTTATCATGGCCGGCCTCTGGGCTGGTCATAACATCCACACTTGCTGGCAGATTCGTCTACTGGCCAGATCGCAAGCCCACGGACCTGATAAGTGGAGACTCACGCTACGTCGCCTACCTCGACTCGCTCCCGTTCCAGGAGGGAACACCACTAGCCCGAGCTGATTCGTACACCCCAACTGAGGTGGCGAGTTCTGAATCCAGTCTTGGCAACCCTGATCGCCAAGTCTTCATGGCTGCCGGCGACACACCAGGACCCTCAGAGACGGCTCAGGACAAGTACCTTGAAGACATCTCTGCAGATGAGTTGTCTGCCGATGCACCTGCAGACGAGACCGCCGCCAACAGGGACGCTCGACGTGAGCGTAACAGGAAGCGCAACGAACGGCGCCGGTGTCTCAGAGACAACCTCCCCATCCGCAACCTTGTGGAAGCTCTCGAGGCGGTCGAGAGCAGAGTACACACTACCCCCGAGCAATGCCTCATGTCGATCACAGTGATCGCACGCCAGGCTCAGGAAATACGCACTGGAGAGGTCATCGCCAAGCTCGCTGAAGATGCTTACTTCATGCGGGTCGACAACAGGGTCTACCAGCCTCCTCCCGCCAGAAACCGCGACAACGAAGCTACAAGTCGCAGCGCTGACCTTGGCCGCATCCGTACTCGAGCCGAGCTCCCGGCTCAGCCCAACCGTACTCGTGCGAATGCCGGCGGACACTCACAGGGTGGCAACAGCAACCGTGAGGACGTCCCTCACCGCGCTCCTGACGGCGGCGGCCGCGACCCTAACGGCGGCGGTAGCGACGACGGAAGCTCCAACCACGGAGCCAACAGGAGGGCCGGCGGCGGCGGCAATCGCGGCGGTCGAGACCACGCAAACAGCCACGCCTCCGGAGCCTCACAGGGTGGCTACGACGCCCGCAAGAAGATTGAAGAGCTGCGGCGGAAGAAGTCGGCCACCGCAGGCGACAATGATGGCTTCCCCGCCTTCTCACCTCAACTTCGCAACTTGCTCCTCCCCGACAAGTTCAAGCCTTTGGGGATCACCAAGTACGACGCGAAGTAGGACCCCATCCAGTGGCTTAGGTGCTACGCCCTCTCCATCGAGAATGCTGGTGGCAACAACGACACCAAGTGCCTCTACTTCCCCTTCTGCCTGGACCAAGCCCCACTCACATGGCTCGAGTCGCTGGACAAGCACTCGATCGACAAGTGGGACCAGCTGAAGGAGCAGTTCACCAGCAACTTCGCGGGCGCCATGGGCTGCTCGGGTACTCGCATGGACCTGGCTATGGTCAAGCAGGAACAAGGCGAGACCCTCCACAAGTATATGCGCCGCTTCTTCGACAAGCGCGCTACCGTAGTCGACGTCACCGACAAGGAGGTCATCGACCTCTTCCAAGATGGCCTCTACCACCGCCACACCTTCGAAGACTTCGGTCGTCGCCGCCCCAAGTCCATCCCCCACCTCAAGGACATGATCACGTCCTGGGCGGATGAAGAAGACAAGGCCAATGCCAAGTACGACGCCATCCGTGGCAAAAACAAGCAGAACGCGGGCGGCGGCAGCGGCAACAACGGGAACCAAGGCGGTCGCAACAACAACAACTACTACTCGGGTCCCAACCGCAAGCGCAAGCCAGACAACACTGTCGCGGCTATCCAGCGCCCTGCGAAGGAGAACTCGAAGAAGAACTCCGGCGGCTTCAAAGACTTGCTGAAGGAGAAGTGCCCGTGTTATCTGGACGGCAACCACACTACCGAGCAGTGCTACCAACTCAGGCGAGCACTCAAAAGTACTCCAGAGCCACCGCACCCCCACGACAAGAAGGGCAAGAAGAAGAACGACGGAGACAATGACGACTTCCAGAAACCCAACAAGACTGTCAATGTCCTCTTCGGCGGACAACCCAGCAGACAGGAGCAAAAAACCACTGGTCGAGAAGTCATGAGCATTGAACTAGCGGTTCCGACCCCTCTCAGGTGGTCGGAGGTACCCATCACCTTCTCCCGCGCAGATCAATGGACCAGCTTCTCCGAACTAGGGCGGTTCCCTCTCGTCCTGAAGCCGGTGGTCGCGGGCTCCAAGCTCAACAAGGTCCTCATCGACGGTGGAAGCGGGCTTAACGCCCTTTTCACCAAGACCTTGAAGAATGATGAAGCTCGACATCACCCACATGCTCACTAAGAGCAACACGCCTTTCTACGGCATCGTCCCCGGCAACGCGGCTATCCCTCTAGGCTCAATGGTCTTGCCAGTTACCTTCGGGGAATCTCAGGACAACTATCGTACCGAGTACATCAAGTTCGAGGTCTGTTGACGGTGAAAATCCGTCAACCTAGCCATGAGTTTACCTTCGGTGTTGGCATGAGTTTTATACCTTATCCATTGGTACTAACCCCCGTGGTATAACAAGTTCACGTGTGCATGTCGGTTTTGGAGTTTAATGTTTATGCAGGGATTTAGTGTTGAATGCAAGACTTTCGGGATAAGTTCATCAAGCACCTCATGACAAGACTTTGAAGCCCTGAACAAGTCACGCAATGAAGCAAACTTAACTCCAAGAAGCCGGGGACTTGATCCGAGAAGACGACAGACTCCAGGGACCTGACCAGAAAAGTGCTGAATCTTGCAAGACAAGGAGTTGAGTCCAATTCGGAGAGAAACCGACGACATGGACCTACATGCGTAAGGGGAAACATCCGAGAAGCAAGGGAACCGACGTGGGGCAAAGGAGCCCACGGGGCCGGGCCTAAATGGGCCCGGGCCGGTCGGCCCGGTCCGGTCGGCCCGGGCCCATTTTGGGCCCAAATTCGCTCTCCTTTGCCCTAGCCGCCAATCGGGCTATTTATAGTCCCCCGACCGAGAGCCACGCGAGAGAAGATTTCGTCTTCGGCCGCCGAGAAGCAGAGAAGAGAGGGACACCATCTAGGAGAGGAGAGGGTCGAGCTAGTTGACTAGGGTTCCCCTAGCCGACGTGGGAACCTTGCACGGAAGACCACGTCGGAGTTCCGGAGCTAGAAGCAAGATCAAGGAAGGATCCGGTGGTGATCTTGTGTATGTATCATTGTTATAGTTGAATTATCAAGTTGAATCTTTTCCCGCCGATCAAGTGTTTCCTCGAAGATTTCGTTTTTCGATCGGCTTTGCTTATTCCAATTCTATTCTCGAGATAGATTACATAGGGTGTTCTTGTAGCCGCGGTGGCTAGAGGTACACGCCGGATCTTCCGAAAGAATCTCGACTTGTCTTTTGACTCGCCCTAAGCTCCCCGCATGAATAGGGATACGTTGTGACGAACGGGGGTCTCGAAAGGCGGATGTTTTCGGATTTGGACGGGAAACCACGATTTAAAGAGGCTTCTATTAAGATTCGATTTGCTACTTCTTCTTTTGCTTGGAACTTCAACAAAAGGCTTACCCCGATCCCTCTAGATCGGTTTATCTACCCAATCTTACTTTGTTTTCTCCGGTTTTTAGTAGATTAGATCTGTTTTGTGTCTTTTACTTAGATGCATTAGGTCTTTTATCGAAGATTGAAGATTACTTGGCTTTAATAGATTAAGTCTTGCGTCACACATTTGTTCCACGGATTCGATACCTTGGGTTCACCACTCGAGGGAAGAAGGGTCCCTTGACTACGACGGGAGACTTGTACGCTTGCGAGTCACGAAAGAACTTTGATACAATTATTAACCGTCAACAAGCCCCTTTTTTCTGGCGCCGTTGCCGGGGAACAAGTGATCAAGATTTGATTTTTTATTGCTTTTTTTTGTAATTTTCAGTATTCTTTTTGTTTTTATTTTTGCATCTACTAAATTTTGATCATCCTCAAAATACATCTAATCTAGTTTGTCTAACTCTAGTCTTTATAGATTTGTTTTGTTTTCTAGTTTTTTGCATACTTTGTTTATTGCTAACCCTAACAGGAGATGGACGGCTACCTCTCCAACAAACCCAATAATTTTGTGGATGATCCAGAAAAACTTTACAGGCTAAGGAGACGTGAAGCACATCAAGCTAAAAAGCTGGATTTTGTAGATTCGGAGTCGGAAGACAAAGGATCGCAGGAATCTCCGAAGAATTCACCACCTCAAAGTCCGCGGGAGAATCGACCTCCACCAATGGGTGACCAACCACCGGAAGAACGCAAGATTGGGGAGCTATGCACCCCAGACATCATCGACCTACCAATCTTGAACCTCGAGGAGATCGGAAGACCGTTCGAGATCAAGACCTCAACAATCCGCATGGTGCAACATTCACCCTTCACCGGCAAAGAGGATCCGAACCTTCACCTCCAAGCATTCATTCAACTATGTCAGACTTTCAACATGGATGGGGTGACTCAAGATCAAATGAGGGCAAGGCTTTTTCCGTTTTCACTACTCGGGAAGGCTTTGCAATAGTTCCACTCTCAACCGGCGGAGACGGTGCAAAATTGGAACACGTTGATGAAGGCTTTCATGAAGGAATACTACTCACCAGGTAAAACTCAAAGCTTGCGTAATAAGATTGCCACCTTTGTTCAATATCCTACAGAAACTATCTCGGAGGCATTCGAGCGCTTCAACGAGTACACCGGGCGGTTCCACATCACAAGTTCCCGAAAGAAGACCTCGTGCAAAAGTTCTATCAAGGACTCACCATGGCGTCAAGGACGATCATCGATGCATCAGCGGGAGGATCTATCATCGAGCTCACACCGACGGAAGCTTTCACGCTATTCAAGAAGGTCGCGGATAATGACACGTGGGCGTCGTCAGGGCGCCTGCATCCGGCTCAACCCATGGGGAACGTCAAAGGAGTCTTGCAAGTGGAGAAGGAAGACATACTTGAGGGCAAGATCGACTCGCTCATGAGGAGGTTGGAGAAGATGGAGATGGAAAAGAAAGAGGCTCAAGACTTGAAGGCCGCCGAAGCAAGGTCCACATGCGAAGAATGTGGAGAGTATGGCCATGTCCGCAAAGATTGTCCGGAGGAAGCCAAAGTGCTCGACTACATGAGGAAGGGAGAATTGCCGAACTTCCGCTACGGGCAAGGTAGGCCTCAATTTAATGCAAGCTCATCTATTCCTAATGCGGTTCCGCTTCGGATACAATTGAAGGAGTTCATGGATGAGCAAGCTAAGATCAACAAGGACACCATCACCAAGTTCAAGACCATAGACAAGGTGTTGGAGAACATCGATAGCAAAGTGACGGAGGTCGGAAGTTCCAATCATCAAGTGCTCAACATGATGAAGATGCTCGAGACGCAAGTTGGACAACTTGCGGGGCGCCTCACTAATGATGAAGGGAAGCTCCCGGGACAACCCAAATGTCCCGAATCGGCGAAGGCCATTCAAACGCGTTCGGGGAAGGAGACCGAAGATCCGGAACGTTTCGCGGGAGCAAGGAAGCTTAAACCGTCCACCGAGGTGGAAGGAGTTGCTAAAGAGAAGGTTACGGGGATCGTCACCGAGGAACCCGAATTCGAGATGCCGGAGGAAGACACGAGGATACCGCAACTCAAGCCACGCTACTTCCGAGGTAAACTTGACAACCACTTTGAGAAGTTTGTGGAAGTTGTGCGTAGACATAGCATCAACATGCCATTACTAGATGCCCTACAAGTACCTACATATTCTCGTTACTTTAAAGACATACTTGCAAATAAATATGAGATAGCAACACTCGGGGTAGATCATGTCAAGATGTCCGAGGAGTGTAGTGCGGCTATTGCTTATGGGCTAGAGAAGCAAAAAGACCCCGGTGCCCTACAATTCCATGTTCGGTTGGTTCTTTCAACTTCGAGAAGGCGTTATGCGACCTTGGAGCTAGTGTGAGTGTCATGCCGAGGGATGTGTTCGAGAAGCTACGCCTACCGATGGAGCCTACGGGAATATGTTTGGAGTTGGGTGACAACTCCATTCGCTATCCCTTGGGCATTGCTGAAGATGTACCCGTGAAGATTGGACACCACTTCATCCCCATCAACTTCGTTGTGCTCGAGATGGGAGAGAGGGAGAAGCCGCTGCTCATCCTAGGGAGGCCGTTCCTCAAGACCGTGGGAGCTACTATTGATGTTGGCAAGGGGGAGATCATGTTTGATATCAACGGAGAAAAGAGTTCCTTCAAGTTCCGTCCAAGGATTGAGGCATGCAACATGATTGGAGTGAAGGGAGAACCAAAACAAACGGAGGGGCTGAAAAAGAAGAAGGAGCCGAAAAAAATGAACGTAACGAAAATCAAAGAAGGTGTTGCATCCGTCAAGACAAAGGAAGAGAAGCCGCCTGTGAAGACCAAAAAAATGACTAAGCCAACTAAGTCGGAAGACAAGCCCGCGCCCAAGATGGTGCGGAAGTGGGTACCCAAGATTGCAACGCCCGCAAAGAGTGTTGATCCGGAGTAATCAAGTGAAGAAGTCTAGCTATAGACTATAAACGAAGCGCTAGGCGGGAGGCAACCCGTTTCGTCGAGTCAAGAATAAGCTACGGGAGGACAACCCGATTCCGGGTTTTTCGAGTATTTTTAATAATTTAGTTTTTGAGTTTTATTACGCAAAGACATTAGACTTAGAAGTGGTTGAACAATATTAGAGACATAATTCTTGATTGAATGTTTGCTTTATCATAAACCCTTTGCATGAACCCTCCTATGTGCTTGTTTGATTCTTTTCTTTTCGAGAAACCCTCAACCAAATAATTTCAGAACCTTAACTCAACCTTTCACCCTCATTATGGTGCTGAGGTTGACTTATTTTTCATGCTAAAACCACACGAGTAGAGCCACGATTTATGTTTAAGTGTTAATAAAATTCAGCACGTGGTAGGACTCGCGTGAACCTAGAAATCAAAGCTTTTGGTTGGTTCTAAAAATCTTTATCCTTGGTTTCTCTAGGATTAGAATTTTTCTAAGCCTATTCTAATTTTGTTTTATTCAAAATCTTTCTTATTTAGCCAAAATTAGAACCTAAACCTATGCCCCCAAAATCAAGCCGGGAAAACGTTCGCTCTCAACCGATGAAAGCAAACTATACCGGTGAGACCGAAATCGACGTAGTCGAAAAATATTTTCGACTTACATTTGTTTTTAATGGTTTAAAAACTTCTCTAAAATTATGCTTGAGCTCTTGCATGGCTCTGAAAAATATTTTAAATTTCGAATTAGAGGAGTGCTTAACCTTAAACACACCTAAATGGAGGCAATCTAGTTTGAATTAATCATGCATGCACCATTGGATTCCCTTTTATCAGCTTTCACCAATTCCACATGCAAAGGACAAGCATGGTGGGCAGCAAGCATCAACTTTACAGGATTTTCATGGTGGCATGTGAAGCAAGTGGAGCTAGGGAGCATGGACATGACCCAAAGCATGGAGCATCAAGTGGGAGGACCAATAATTCAAGAAAAGGAGTGGACGAGAGCGTTTGGGCGGTGCAACTCGTGGAGCACGCGGGCGGGAAAGTTGCGAGAGGCGAAATGATCGTGGCCGGGAGAAAGACGCGGCGGGGAGGAGCCGGAGGACCCCCGGCCGGCCGGCCCGGCCGGCCGGCCCGACCTATTTAAGGAGCCCCCCGGCTCCCGTTTTCTCGGCAGCAAGCTTCCCTCTCCTTCCCTTGTTTGTGTGTTCAAGTTTGTGTGCTCAGAACCTCCGTAGACTTAGCCAACCATCCCAAGCTTGATAGCTCAAGAAAAAACTCCACATCCTTAATCCACTCAAAGTCCACATCCGAAGCAAAGAGTTTAAGTGCCTAGTTTACCGGTTGCAACCCGGAATTTTAGTTGAAGAAAGAGTGCAGCAACCATGTGGAAGAAGACCACAAGTCTCTTCTCCAAGAAGAAGAGTTCTTCGTCGTCCAAGCCATCATCAACCACGTCTTCGAGGAGGCACTCGGTTTCCGAGTCTCCCGGGAGCATGGAGACGGATACGGCACCACCGAGGAGGAACGATGCTCTCCTCCTTGGTGGTATGAGGGCTGCGAGAAGCACTTCCATGAGGTTCACCGAACCTCGTGGGCACACGGAGGAGCAGCCCGCGCCACCACGACGATCGACTCGCTCAACCGCACCACCTCCTTACACCCCGACGCACTCTTCGTACGGCTTCATCATCTTGTCGGCGGAGGAGGAGGAGAGGCTCGCCAATCTTGAGAAGAGGCTTGTGCCGAACGTCGAGTTCGACGACCAAGCACTCTACACCTTGGGTTTTTGCACCGACATATACTATATGTTGGGGCACCTCGGATGGGTGCAGTTCTCCAACGGAATATCGGTGGACACCCATTTGGGTTACGCCTTGGAAATTTTGATGACTATTGCACCCATCGTTGATGATGATGGGGTGCAAAGCTTGTCATTCCGTTTGGAGGGAATCGAGCAAGTGGTTCCCTACGAGCACGTTAGGGAGCTGCTTGGATTCCACAAGGGAGCTCCGGAGAAAGTTGACGTGCCACCCGGCATGTTGGCGGGATTTTGGAACATGATCTCCGGAGAAGCCCATCAACAACGCAATTGCATCCGCAACCCCATCATCCGGATATTTCACTCTTGGATGTGCAAGAGGGTATTGGGGAGGATGAAGGAAACAAAGGTGACCGACACGGAGTTGAATTGGCTATACTCGGCTTTAATTGCCAGGCAGCCAATAGACCCCTCTTACCTCATGATCAACCGCTGGTGTTGTGAAGCAACATCGGGGGCGGGTAATATTGGTTCGGGGTGTTACCTCTCCATGTTGGCCTTTTCCTTGCGGCGGGGATCGCAAGAAACCCCGCTCACCTTTTGCGTGGTACCTCTCTCGGTTTTGAGTATTTGCGGCAAGGCAAATACATTAGTGGAGATGAGAGAGGAGGTTATCGGTTGGCCATAGTGAACCTACCCCTTCCGAATGAGAGGCTTAGGCTTTTCACCGAAGGAAGGGAAGATTGGTTGGAAGAGGGATTACTTGTCCCCGCAAGGAAGAACAAAAGAGGAAGAATCGTAGAGGAGGGAACATCCTCCGCACAAGCGAGTGGAGCACAACCCAATGTGCAACCATTCGGCGGGGTCCCTCCTCCGCCAAGTTATTACGGAGGGTCACAAGGACAAGCATGGGGGGTGGTGCACCGGTACCCCCCACAAAATTATGTTGTGCCCAACGCTAACTTCGCGAGTCCTACGCTCATCATCCCCAACCACAACAAAGCATGGCCATTATTGGAGGGTATGCTGCAAGAAATGCTCAAAACATCGCAGCCATCCAAGCTAACGCAGCTCAACTCGGTGAAGGCAACGCAAATATCGCCTTTGAACTTGGACGCCTTCACCTTGTGGAGCCAAATCAATTCGTCGGAGGAAGCGTCCAATCGTATTATGAGCAAGGGTATTATTATCAAGATTATCAACATCAACCACCGGCGGAGGACTAGAAGATTTAGGAACTTTAGTTTTCTTTTCTTTTCTTTTTCTCTCGTAATTTTCAGCTTTTGCTTATGTGTGTTTGCGTAGTATTTTCTGTTTTTATTTAAATTTCAGCAAGCATGTTTGTTTATTTTCAGTTTGTATTTCAACTTGATGTCACCATTAATAAAGACACCACCTTGATTATATCATTGGAAAAGTTACAAAATTCGTGCCATGATGATATATGATTAAAATTGCAGCTTTGTTCATCTTTTTAATCGATTTATGCATGTTTAAGCTAGTGCTCTCTTAAAAATACAGATCTGAATTTATTTAAATGCTAGCTTAATTTTCAGAGGAGGTTATGATTAAAATAAAGACCCATAGTGTTTTATGTGCTCTCAAGTTATGAATAGATTGAAGATGTCTTTTATGCTCAAAAATATTGCTAACCTTGTCACAAATATCACTTGTGTGTTGCTCAACCTATCCAAAGCCTTATATATATTTGAGTGCATAAACCTCAGTGTACAAGATTTATTTTTGAGTGAGTTATTGCAGGCCATGATTTCTCTGGCCCGAGACTAAGAAGCTGGTCATTCCATTTTTGCGTATCTATCTTTTTGCTAGCCTTTTATCCGTGCATTGTGTATCCCCGCATCGGTGATCTCACAAACTTCGCCGGATATCCACCCTTAAACCAAATATCATCTTTTGTGATTACCTCCTTGGCCACAACCTATCGTTGAGAATGGATCATCAATTCAAGGAAGATCGCAAGACGGTGCCAACGTTGAAGATTTCAAGTATCTCTCCAAGGAAAAATATCTCCGTACCTACCTTATTTTTTCGCCTCTTTGCTCGAGGACGAGCAACGTCTAAGCATGGGGGAGGAGGTAGGTGCGGTGCAGTTTTAGAGTTCAAAGGGGAATATTTTAAAAAAAATGATGATGAAAGAAAAAAATCCAGCGATATTCATGACTTTCAAGGTAAAAAAATATAAATAAATATATATATGAAAGGAAGAAAGAAAGAAAGAAAGAAAAGAATGAGAAATATGAGAAAGAAAAAAAATGTGCGTAAAGTGAACTCCCCGGTTCTCTAAGAGTGCATTCAAAGGCTTCAAGTTAAAAAGATCCATTCTCATTTTCCAACCATGTGCAATCCGATAACGAGGACTTCTTTTGTGCCTCGGGATCACTCTTTGCCATTTGCACATGTCCACTTATCTAAAGTGTGTGTATTTTTTTCTTTCCCCTCCTTGATTTAACATTATTTTCTAATGACCTTTTTGACGAGTCTCGGTAAGACCATGAGAAGCTTGTCTTGTTTTGACAACACCTCATTTATAAAATCTTGTTAGGACTAAACTTTCCCAAAGCTCCATATAAAGCCTACCACATATATATGAGAGGGAAAGGAGTAGAATATATAGGCTTGAGAGACAAGTGAGATGAGAGTTTATGAGCAATACACGAGATGATTTAAATTTGTGAATTTGGTTTAGCTTTTCTTTATCTCGTTCTTTATTTCAAAAATTCCGAGATCTATTTAAAACTTTGTGAGCATGTTAATACTTGTGGGATAAGCTTAATAAGAATCTACCCTCCGTAGAGATGAAGGCTAGTACATTATGGAACTTTAATGAATTAAAATTTTGAGAGCATTATGTTTTCTCATGTGTGATCAAGTGCAAAGTTTAAACATTGTTTGGCAATGATGATATCCATCGAAGGCTTACTCGAGGACGAGCAAGGTTTAAGCATGGGGGAGATGTTGACGGTGAAAATCCGTCAACCTAGCCATGAGTTTACCTTCGGTGTTGGCATGAGTTTTATACCTTAACCATTGGTACTAACCCCCGTGGTATAACAAGTTCACGTGTGCATGTCGGTTTTGGAGTTTAATGTTTATGCAGGGATTTAGTGTTGAATGCAAGACTTTCGATATAAGTTCATCAAGCACCTCATGACAAGACCTTGAAGCCCTGAACAAGTCATGCAATGAAGCAAACTTAACTCCAAGAAGCCGGGGACTTGATCCGAGAAGACGACAGACTCCAGGGACCTGACCAGAAAAGTGCTGAATCTTGCAAGACAAGGAGTTGAGTCCAATTTGGAGAGAAACCGACGACATGAACCTACATGCAGAAGGGGGAAACATCCAGGAAGCAAGGGAACCGACGTGGGGCAAAGGAGCCCAAGGGCTGGGCCTAAATGGGCCCAGGCCGGCCGGCCCGATCCGGTCGGCCCGGTGCCCATTTTGGGCCCAAATTCGCTCTCCTTTGCCCTAGCCGCCAATCGGGCTATTTATAGTCCCCTGACCGAGAGCCACGCAGAGAAGATTTCGTCTTCGGCCGCCGAGAAGCAGAGAAGAGAGGGACACCATCTAGGAGAGGAGAGGGTCGAGCTAGTTGACTAGGGTTCCCCTAGCCGACGTGGGAACCTTGCACGGAAGACCACGTCGGAGTTTCCGGAGCTAGAAGCAAGATCAAGGAAGGATCCCGGTGGTGATCTTGTGTATGTATCATTGTTATAGTTGAATTATCAAGTTGAATCTTTTCCCGGCCGATCAAGTGTTTCCTCGAAGATTTCGTTTTTCGATCGGCTTTGCTTATTCCAATTCTATTCTCGAGATAGATTACATAGGGTGTTCTTGTAGCCGCGGTGGCTAGAGGTACACGCCGGATCTTCCGAAAGAATCTCGACTTGTCTTTTGACTCGCCCTAAGCTCCCCGCATGAATAGGGATACGTTGTGACAGAACGGGGGTCTCGAAAGGCGGATGTTTTCGGATTTGGACGGGAAACCACGATTTAAAGAGGCTTCTATTAAGTTTCGATTTGCTACTTCTTCTTTTGCTTGGAACTTCAACAAAAGGCTTACCCCGATCCCTCTAGATCGGTTTATCTACCCAATCTTACTTTGTTTTCTCCGGTTTTTAGTAGATTAGATCGTTTTGTGTCTTTTACTTAGATGCATTAGGTCTTTTATCGAAGATTGAAGATTACTTGGCTTTAATAGATTAAGTCTTGCGTCACACATTTGTTCCACGGATTCGATACCTTGGGTTCACCACTCGAGGGAAGAAGGGTCCCTTGACTACGACGGGAGACTTGTACGCTTGCGAGTCACGAACGAACTTTGATACAATTATTAACTATCAACAAGGTCGCGGACTTCGAGACATCCTACCATGCCATCCTCGGCAGACCGGCCATCACCAAGTTCATGGCGGTGCCTCACTACACCTACTTGGTACTCAAGATGCCAAGCCCAGCATGTGTACTCTCTCTCCAAGGGGACTTGAAGATCTCGCACGACTGCGACACGGAAGCTGTGGAGATCGCCTCCACAAATCAAGTACCCAATGCTATGATGGAGGTCTACGCCATGTCGAAGAATCTTTCCACAAGTGAACTCGACATCCCTGAGAAGTCTGACAAAGCCAACAAGCCTCAGCCAGCTGAGGAGGTCCTGGTCAAGACGATCGACCTCGGGATAGGCGACGCCAGCAAGACCACAACCATCGGGGCCGGCCTCGACCCCAAATAAGAAGATGCGCTCATCAACTTCCTTCGGGCTAACTGCGACATCTCCGCGTGGAAGCCAGCGGACATGCCAGGAGTGCCTAGGGAGTTGATTGAGCACTGCCTCAACGTCGATCCTAAGGCCACCCCCATGCGACAACACCTCCGCCATTTCGCCGACGACAGACGGGATGCCATCAAGAAGGAAGTCGCCAAACTACTCGCGGCTGGCTTCATCATAGAAGTCTTCCATCCTGAGTGGCTCGCCAACCACGTCCTCATCCGCAAGAAGAACTCGAACGAGTGGAGGATGTGCGTCGACTACACCGACCTCAATAGGCAGTGCCCCAAGGACCCCTTCGGGTTGCCGCGGATTGATCAATTCATCGACTCCACGGCGGGCTGCGACCTGCCCTGCTTCCTCGACTGCTACTCCGGGTACCACCAGATCGCGATCAAGGAAGAAGACCAGGAGAAGACCGCGTTCATCACCCCGTTTGGCGCGTACTACTACACAACCATGTCCTTCGGGTTGAAGAACGCCGGCACCACCTATCAACGAGCTATCCAGGCCTGCTTCAAGAGGAAACTCAACAAGAACGTCGAAGCCTACGTGGATGACGTGGTCGTCAAGACCAGAAACTCCAGTACCCTCATCGACAATCTTGAAGAGACTTTCGCATCCCTGCGCGAGTACCGCTGGAAGCTCAACCCGAACAAGTGCGTCTTCGGCGTACCTTCGGGCAAACTACTCGGCTTCATCATCAGCTAGGGCGGCATCGAAGCCAACCCCGAGAAGATTTCCGCCATCACCAGCATGAAAGCACCCACGTGCATCAAAGACGTCCAGAAACTGACCGGGTGCATGGCGGCCTTGAACAGATTTATCTCGAAGCTTGGAGAACGGGGGCTCCCCTTCTTCAAACTACTCAAGCACCAAGAGAAGTTCGTGTGGACCCCAGAGGCGGACCAAGCCCTTGCCTAGCTCAAGGACTTCCTATCGAAGCCACCAAACCTCACGGCTAAGGCGAGCAGCTACTGCTCTACCTCGCTGCGACTACTCATGTGGTCAGTACTGCCATCGTTGTCGAGCGGCACGAAGACGGCCACGCTTATCCAGTCCAGCGCCCTGTCTACTTCGTCAGCGAGGTCCTATCAGAGTCCAAGGCATGCTACCAGCCTGTACAGAAGCTTCTGTATGCAGTACTCATCACCTCGCGGAAGCTACGACACTACTTCCAGGAGTACTCGATCTCCGTCGTCACCGACTACCCGCTCGACGACATCCTGCGGAACCAAGATGCTACTGGAAGAATCTCCAAGTGGGCAGTCGAACTCGGCGCCCTCACCATCGACTTCAAGCCACGCACAACCATCAAGTCGCAGGCGCTAGTCGACTTCATGGCGGAGTGGCGGGAGAATCAGCTACCTACTCCAACCGTGTAAGAGAGCATTGGGTGATGTACATCGACGGCTCACTCAACCTCGAGGGCGCAGGTGCCGGGGTGCTCCTGGTCTCTCCAACGGGCGAACAACTCAAGTGCGTCCTACAGATCTTCTGGAAGGTCACAAACAATGAAGCCGAATACGAATCTCTCTTACACGGGCTCCGCCTCGCGGCTTCGCTGGGCATCAAGCGACTACTAGTCTACGGTGACTTCGCAGTGGTCATCAACCAACTCAACAAGTCCCGGGACCACAACAAGGAGAACATGGACACCTACTGCCTAGAAGTCTGCAAGCTCGAGAACAAGTTCTACGGTCTCGAGTTCCACCACATTGTCCACGACAACAATGTTGCAGCGGACGTCCTGTCGAAGCTTGGTTCTACTCGCGCTCAGGTACCAGCGGGTGTCTTCATCCACGAGCTTCACGCGCCATCCATCCCGGAGCCGGCGCCACCGACCACTGTCCCAGCGCATCCGCCAGCTGGCCAGGAGGTCATGATGATCGACGCGGACTGGAGGCAACCCTTCATCGACTACCTCAGCGAGCAGAAGGTTCCCTCGGACAAAAACTTGGCTGAGCAGCTCATCCGCCGCGCCATGTCCTACGTCCTCGTCGGAGACAAGCTTTACAAGCGGGGCGCATCTTCTGGAGTACTCATGAAGTGCGTCCCAAGGCAAGAAGGCAAGGACATCTTGGAGGAGATCCACAAGGGCATCTGCGGCAACCACGCGTCTTCTCGCACGCTGGTCAGCAAGGCCTTCCGGCGAGCCTTCTACTGGCCCACAGCCCTGGGCGACGCTGAAGAACTCGTTAGAAGGTGCCAAGGATGTCAATACTTCGCCAAGCAGCAACACGTCCCAGCCTACAATCTAGTCACCATACCGCCAACCTGGCCCTTCGCTTGCTGGGGGCTCGACATGATTGGGCCACTGCCAACTGCGCCAGGTGGATTCAATAGAGTATTGGTGGCAATAGAAAAGTTCACCAAGTGGATCAAGGTCAAGCCGGTCACATGCTCCAAGGCTGACAGAGTACTCGACTTCCTAGATGAACTCGTGCATCGCTACGGACTACCCCACCGCATCATCACAGACCTGGGCTCCAACTTCAACAACCACCAGTTCTGGGAGTACTGCGAGAACAGCGGGATCGACGTCCGATATGTCTCAGTTGCCCATCCTCGGGCCAACAGACAGGTCGAGCGCGCCAACGGGATGGTGCTCGACGCTCTCAAGAAGCGGCTACACGACGCTGCTAACTCCAAAGGAGGCAAGTGGATCAAGGAACTACCCAATGCACTCTGGGGGCTACGTACTTAGCCTTCCAAGCCAACAGGGCAATCCCCTTACTTCCTGGTCTACGGCTCCGAAGCAATCCTCCCTGCTGATGTCATATGGGATTCACCAGCAGTAGAGCACTACGATGAAGGCGTCTTTGAAGACAGCAGACGAGTTGACATCGATGGACTCGAAGAAGCTCGCTGTGCTGCCCTCGTCCAATCAGCAAGGTACCTGGAGGGTATCCAACGCTACCACGACCGCAACGTCAAGGAATGCTCCTTCAATGTTGGCGATCTCGTCCTTCATCGTATCCAGAACACAGAAGGACTACACAAGCTCAGCTCCCCCTGGGAAGGTCCCTTCATAGTCGCAAAGGTGACCGGGCCGGGCTCCTACCGCCTCCAGACACTTGAAGGCGAAGACGTCAACAACTCGTGGAACGTTGACCAACTCTGTCAGTTCTACGCTTAAGTCTACACGACTACTCTAGGGCTCAAGTCTACACGACTACATCAAGACCCCTCCGCCGTAAGTGGCCTCCGGGTCCTGGCTCCAGTCTCCGGACTACCTCTTCGCTGTAAGCGGCCTCCGGATCCAGGCACTAGTCTCCGGACTACTCTTCTCCAGAATCCAGCCCACGCGGCTACCTTTGGATCCTAGGCTGCGACGAGCGATAAAGGACTCTAGCAGCGGTCTACTAAGAGACTATGTACCCCTAGATCCAGCCTACACGGCTACTTACGGATCTACTGCTGTAAGCGGCTACTCGCCCTAGCACCACTTAGCCGTAGGCGGCCTCCGGGTCCTGGAGACTACTCTGTAACTACGGCCCTGGCCATCCAGGTGTACTTCTTCAGTAATAAAGTTTGATCGTTCATCAACTTCATTACTGTCTACCTCCCTCAACGGGACTACTGCCGCGTACGACTACTCGCGACAACTCCACAATGGGACTCCGCACTCTGAGATCGCGACTACGAGCACTCATTGATGGAACTTTTCTTCATTGACACTTCAACAATTACAATTGTTTTTGTACATCTATTTGCTACGAGCTAACTATTACAGGACTATTGGAGATTAAGCTTGTCGGTGACTTGTTCCGCAATGGGCGCCATCTGCTCCAGCAGCTCCCCATATTGCTCGTCGGTACAGTTGGCGGCTAGTCCGCCAGCGACTACATCTACAGGGGCCTTCGGGAAGTATGACTTCATGAAGGCTAGCACCTGGTTCGGGATCGACTTCGCCAGATGCTTCACATAGGCCGCCAGCCGGCTGGGGGCTTCCTTCAGTCGATCCACCAGTGGTGCTATCTTGGGACCGCCGGGGTGAGGCACTCGCAGCCTCGCGATGGGGAGCGCGGCTTCTTCAAGCTCCTTCAGCTGGGCCCGCAGCTTCTCGCAGTCCTCGTTCAGCTTCTGCAACGATTTGTAGCAGTTGACGAGGTCACGATCGGATGCAATACGGAGCTCCATGTGTTTGTCGCACTCGTAGGCAAGCTCCTTATAATCTAACTCGAGTACCTGGCGGGCCTCCTGCTCCCGGTAGAAGAGATTCTTCAGATCCGTCTCTGAAGTCTTCAACTGCTCAACCCGGGTCTCAAGCTCTGCAAACAACAAGGCACAGAGGGTTAGACTACCTCTCGACCTCCAACAAGTACTCAACAAGTCAAGTGGTGTACCTTTGTTCTTGCTGTGAATCGGCTTGTTCTTCCGCACCAAGTCGTCGCCCTTCGCCTGCATCTCCTGGATGTCGTTATGGTACTTGGCGAAGGCGGCGTCCAGCTTGGACTGCATGGCGGCGGCGTGCTTCTGGGACTTCACAAGTTGGTCCTCCAGTGCCTCGGCTCGAAGCACTGTGTCGCCGAAGCCTTGAAGCATGCTGGACTTCTCGCGGGACCTCTCTGCGACGTCTTGCACAGACAACATATGTCAGATGGGTACTCAACGCTAAAGGATTGACTACTCCAAGAGTTACGACTACTCACCTTCATCCACTGCTCGGCTTGGCGGACCGCCTCCAGATGCCGAGCCACCGTTGCCGGATCGACCAAGTCGTCCGCCAACAACTCGATTCCACCCTGACTACTCGTGGCGGCTTCGGTCATCGGTGCAGAGCGGATGGGCTCCGCATCCTGGATCTCCGGGGAGCAAACGACCACCTCCAGAGCGGGTTCTGGTTGCGTGGTGGCCTCCTCTCCCCCGGTCGTCGCGGCGGCCTCTCCGGCGGCCACCTCCATCAGCTCGGGGGCTCCTCCGGCAGCCTCCTGAGTCTCTGGTGTTAAGTTCTCCATGGGCACTGCCACTAGGATCTCGCTCCCTTCGGCCTCAGCGCCTGTCAACGGGAAGACACGTGCATCAGTCATATCTGACGACTACGACTACTCTTCAGGGATACTACAGCCTCAGCAGAGTACTCACCTTTGACTACGCTGGCTTCAGGCAACGTAGCCTCAGCAGCCGGTGCTTCGAACTCCGCCTGAGGGGCGGGAGCGGACTCCTCAGCGGGTGGCGCGACTTCTTCCTCCGCCACTGCTGTAGAGGGTTCATCCCCCTCCCAGGATAGGTCTGTCGACTTCCTGCAGAGTACACAACCTGGTTGTCAGCCAGGTACGACTACCACATCAAGTACTACTCGGGAAGACTCAACACTTACAAGCTTGACCGGACCACCGTCACGGTCGGGGCGCAGAGGATGCTGGCGATGTCCACCAGTCCAGCCTTGGTGGGCGCCTCTTCTTGCGCCCATGCGGCCGTTGCCTCTTCTGCAGTAACAGCAGCAGGTGCAGCACTCTCCTGCGCTTCTGCGGCCACCACCTCTTCCGCAGTAGCAGCTGCGGGCTCCGTGCTCCCCTGAGGAGCAGGGGGCTGGCGCTCCATCTACGCTAAGAGTTCTTCAACAGTGGGGATTGGGCTACGACTCCCAGCGTCTTCCCCCACCGTGTCTCACTCGCCTTCGTCGCCCTGATCAACGGGCTCCGTAGGTGGCAACTCTTGTAAGCAAGGAAACTTCTTCATCAACGAGTGTACTCGAGACACCAGTACTCGACTACACTACTCAAGACGGCTTACCTCTGGGGACGTGGTCTCAGTGACCTTCAATTTTTTTGTCACGCGCTTGCAGGCCGGGTTGCGCGGCTTCCGCAGCGGCGCGGCCAGACTAGCCTCTAGGCTAGCTGGCAAATCCTGAACAAGAGGCACATGAGGCAAGCCAGGACGGCTGAACCTCACCGCAGCTGGAAGCGGTCCTACAGTGTCTCTTCGTCGTCGTTGCCAGACGTGTCCTGCACGACAACGGTGTCGTCTCCTTCGCCGACTTCACGTCGCTCCTTGGCCTTGGTCTTCCCCTCCTCTGGGATCTCGACTTCCTGGGGGGGCTCGGAGACAAACTTCTTCAAGTCATCCTGCAAGACACAACTCATCAGTGCAACTACTCACACGGAATGGGTACTCGACTATGGGTGCGGCTACTTACCTCCTTTGGTGGGCGCGTGGCAGAGTACTCTGGTACGAGGCACGCCGTGTACGGTGGCATGTCCTTGAAGATCCGAGCCAGCCGGTCGACAATATCGTCGTCGTCGACTTCGTCTCCGGGCATCCGCGACGTGTCGTCGTCGCCAGTGTACTCGAACCCCAAGGTGTCGCGAGCCATCAGCGGCTGCACCCTGCGCTTCATGAATCTGAAGGCCACGTGCTCGGCCCTCAGCCCGACTTCTCTCAGTGCCTTGATCCGCGCCAACAACTCGGGGAGACGGATCCCTTCCTACATCATCGGCTCCGTGTTCCACCACGGGCGGTGCTTGGGCTGCTTCCCGCTCGGCTTCGGCAGCCCCAGGTGGTGGTTCGTGATGTAGAACCATTTGGCCTTCCAGTCTTGGTTGGAGTCTATGAGCTTGTACGAGAGGTACTGCTCGGCGGCGTCCTCCCGCATCTGGATCCCCGCCCCTCCGACTACCCGCGGGTTGCTGGCGCTGGGTTGCGGCTTCACCCGGAAGAACTTTCGGAACAAGATCCAATGGGGCTTGATCCCCAGAAAAGCTTCGCAGAAATGTACAAAGACGGCAGTGTCGAAATGTACTTGACGCCGTAGTACCCCATGAGCCCCTTGAAGAAATTGCTCGCTGGGAGAGAAAGCCCGCGCTCCGCGAACCGCGTGAACATCGGGATCTCATCTTCATTCTTCTCCATCGGGTACGGATCCCCGGCGGCGGCCCTCCACATGTCCACCTCCTTCTCCCAGATGAATCCGCTGTTGAGGAGGGCTAGCAGGTCTTCGGTCTTGGCCTTTGACTTCTTCCACTCGCGGTTCGGATCTGGCCGCGGCAGGGACACCAACGGTGATGTCCCTGCGCTAGATCCGGTGGCCTCTTCGCGGGACCTCTTCTTCCCCGCGGCGGCGGCCTTCGCAATCTTCGACGGAGACGGCTTCATCCTCCAAGTGCACGGTGTCTTCACGCGCATTCGCTCGGGGGCTACTCTGGTGGCTCTCAACGGCGGCGCACTCAGATCTACAACGACGGTGGTGTGCACTGTGTGGCGATTCCTGGCCAAGATCTACTGGGAATGGCTACTGCTACGTTGGGTGAAAAACCCTAAGGGTTTTGGCTTCTATTTATAAGTCAACGCGGCTCTCCAACGGCCGGATGGATAAGTTTGCGCTCGGCTGACTCAGCGGCCGCGCGTGACTCTTCAACTTCAACTAGTCGACGCACCTCACCTCGGGGGCTCGGCTACTTCTACTCGACTTCCTGGGAAGCGACAAGACTCAGGAGCATCTCAGGACACATTCTACAAGATGACCCTTCAATTCGAGAGGAAGTACTCGACTCAAGGCTCGGGGGCTCCGTGCCACGTGTCGTTCGGTTTTTTCTCCGGAATTTTCGGGATATTCTTGCTAAAACTTCAGATGGACACTCATCCAGAGTCTACAACTCAACCTAAGGCTCGGGGGCTACTCCATATGGAGTGCGATTTTGCAATCGCACTTCCATATCAGTTTCGGCTTCAAGACAACACGGGCATTGTTGAAGACCTTCGAGGGCAGCGCTCGGGGATGCTTGGGACTACTCGAAAAGACTTCAGGATTGCTCAAACATCAGCTGCAGTACATTCCAGCCTCGGGATGCTTCGACTACTCTTGAGGACTTTTGACTTGTAGTACTCAGAGACGCTTGAGGACTACTCGTTAAGGCCGTTAAGACTACTTGAAGCTATCCTTCTCGACTACAAAGTACACGGGGGCTTGTCGTATGGACCTCCCTGGGCCCACTACCTCGGTGGGTACCAGGACCGACTACTCGGTGGGCCCCTGGGACTACCCGGCTTGCGCTGCACGGTACCTGATGGCGTGAAGCACAAGGACTACAGAGGAGAATTACTCGGTTAGGAAGCTGTACATGTTCCGCACTGTATGGAAGACTCCTAGACGTACTCGACTAGTACTCTCTCCCTATTCCGACTTGTAACCCTGCCTCCCGGACTATATAAGGCGAGGCTGGGACCCCTCTCTCATCATCTCATCTCATGGCGTACAATTGCACCATCTTGTAATCGTACCCAATCAATCCAGAGCTACGCAGCATACAGGACGTAGGGTATTACGCACCTCGCGGCCCGAACCTGTCTAAATTGTGTGCCACGTGTCTCTTCCTTCGAGTTACCGATCTCGGCGAGGCCACATTCATCTACTTCGGGTACTCCCTTTAGTAGGTTGCCAGTCTAAAACACTGACAGATCCCAAGAACTGGCAAGTCACAGAAGTGGACTTCCTATCCAACCGACTCCCGGCAAAATCCACTTCTCAAAAACCATGAAGAGACAAAGAAGAAGACACGGAGTACCAAAGGCCTAAGTCGGGAGTGTGACGCAAGTACCTGAATATGCGCTTGACTGCTTGCCGATGCGAAGTCCTTGGAGATGCTTGAAAATGAGCGCACAGACATATTGAGAACTGGATGTCTGGCCTTGTCGCCGTCAAGTAGAGGAGTGACCCGATCATGCTCCGGTACTCTTTCGGGTCCACGTGTTCACCTTCCTCATCTGCATCAAGAGCCGTAGTCGTACTCATAGGTGTCGCCATGGCCTTGGAGTCCTCCATCTTGAACTTCCTCACAATGTACTTAGTGTACTTAGCTTGGTGCAAAATTGTTCCTTTCTTTGATTGCTTGATTTATAGCCCAAGGAAGAACTACAACTCACCCATCATGCTCATCTCAAATTCCCTACTCATGTCCTCTGCAAAGCTTGCAAAAAGAAAGTTAGACGATCCACCAAAGACAATATCATCCACGTACACCTGCATAATCAGAATATCTCTGCCTGCCTGAGGAGAAACAAGGTCTGATCGACCTTTCCCATCTCAAACCCTCTCAACCTACCATACCAAGCTTTAGGCGCCTGCTTCAACCCATACAACGCCTTCCTTAACTTGTACACTTGGGGGGCGGGGTACTTCTCACTCTCAAACCCCAGTGGCTGCCTCACATACACTTCTTCCTCCAACACACCATTCAAGAAGGCACTCTTCACATCCATTTGGTGCAACTTGAACCCTTTAGCCATGGAAAATGCTAGAAGGATTCTAATGGCCTCCAAACAAGCTACAGGAGCAAAGGTCTCCTCATAGTCGATCCCCTATTTCTGACTATACCCTTGAGCAACAAGCCTTGACTTGTTTCTCACCACTTCACCTTTCTCTCCCTCTTTGTTCTTCCACACCAATTATTTCTCAATCGGCTTACACCCTGGGGGAGGGTCAACCAACACCCAAACCTGGTCCCTCTCAAAATTCTCTAACTCTTCATGCATCGAATCAACCAAATTATGATCAGATAGTGCGTGTCCAATGTCTTTGGGATCAAAGGTGGCAACAAAAGCAACATGAGGGAAATGAGAATTGTTTCGAACCCTCGACCGTGTAGTACGTTCATTCATGTCACTGATGATCCTCGAAGCTAGGTGATCCACTTGTACTCACTGGGGAGGTTCTCGCCTTGATGCTACCTCCCCCTCAATAGCACCTTCGCCTTGTGCTAGGTTTGTTGTTGTACGTGTGGGAGAGGGCCCGTCCTCGATCATCTCCATGTTCATGCTCCTCCTCCTGAAAGATCTCCTCGCCAATTTCATCATCACTTGCACACTCAAAAACAAGCTGACTATGTGGTTGTGTCTCGTTGAAGGTTACCTCGCAAGTCTCCATGATTTGGGTAGTTTCAAGATTGAGCACACGATATGCTCTAGAATGAGATGCATAACCAAAGAAAATACCATCGACCGACCTAGCCTCGAACTTGTCCAACTTCTTCTCTTTCTTAAGGATCAAACACTTACAACCAAAGACATGGAAGTGACTCACCTTGGGTGTGCGACTGTGCATCAACTCGTAACAAGTTTTCTTCTTGTAGACTCTGAGGTAAATCCTGTTCGAAACATAACACGCGGTATTGACCGCCTTAGCCCAGAACCTTCTCGGAGTTCTATGCTCATTGAGCATCATCCGAGCCATCTCACAGAAGGTTCTATTTATCCTCTCCACCACGCCATTCTGGGGAGGCGTATACGGACTCGAAAACTGATGTTCAAGACCCAAGTCATGGCAAAAGGTTTCAAAGCGAGAGTTTTTGAATTGTGAGCCATTGTCACTGCAGATTGCTCGTATGGCATCTTCGTGCCTCTCGTTCCTCAACCTCACGATAATATCTCGAAGAAAACCAAATGTCTCCCTTTTCTCCTCAAGAAAGAACACCCACGCATACCGATAGTAGTCATCCACAACAACAAGGACATACCACTTCCCACTTGTAGATCGCACACGAGTTGGGCCAACAAGGTCTATATGGAGGAGCTCGCATGGACGCTCAATCATCACACCGGTGAGAGGCAGGTGAGAAGAAGCTACCATCTTGGCATGCCTACACAGCGCACACACCAACTCTTTCTCAAACCTCAACCGTGGATATCCTCGAACCAAATTGAGTTTACTCAAGTGAGACAAAAAGTCAAAGCTCAAGTGACCCAACTTCCTATGCCACTTCCACAACTCACTCAAAGAACCAGCCAAGAAACACCGCTCCACACCAGAAGACTGAGAAAAATTAGCTCAGAATACTTCACCCTCGAGAAAGACCATGCAAACAAGGTCTCCTCGAGAATCTAAAATCCAAGAACCACCAGGCCGAAGCAACACCTCAAAACCCTCATCCAACAACTGGGACACAGACAACAAAATGAACCCCAGCGATATAACAAGAGTGTTCGCACCCAAAAGTGGCACGATTCAAGATATGTGAGGTTAAAGGCTAGAAGTACCAATTTAGTGCTAATCCTTTATTTTTTGATAGTTTGGCTTGGAGATGCATTTTACAGGACAGGGGGATCATCTTGGATATTCTGGATGTGATTTCATTGAAAGGGATGAAGACACACATGGAGCAACGCCAAATTAAGTCAAGTCATGGGTTCAAGTTATCAAGACGAATTATTTGCCAATATGATGAATATGGATATTTAGATCATATAATCATAGTCAAAGGTTACTGATCTGGCTACTAGGACAAGGACAACTGATCTGATTCAGTTATTGGTCATAGCCGATTCAGCAGCCCTGACCGGTCTGACCTTTGATCCACACCGGTCAGACGGTCAGAAAAAAGTGCTCAAAATTCCAGTTGTACTTTACCATTGCGTAGATCTCGTCGAGACGATCAAAATGCATATGTGCAACGTCCAGTTCGGACTTCGGATGAGGGAGTTATGGTCCTTGCAAGAATCAGCCCTGCTCTTGATCGGTTAGACAGGTGGGGCCCGACGGTCTGACCGGTGGTCGGAGCCAAATCTGAGTTAGGAGTTGTATTTTGACACCGTATTTGTATAGGCTTCGACTCCTGCTGGGGCAAGAACTCCCCACCCTACATTTATGAAGGGCCACGGCCGATTAAGGGGAACACAATCGAATCTATCAAACACATCTACTTTTTATCCTCTCAACACATTTTCCAACCTCCATGCTTCTCGTCTCTTGACCTCCGCGACTAGAGATGGCGTCCTAGGGCCTGCTGGCCGACCTAGGGCACGCCGGCGACGTCCACGCCGTGACGGGGTCCCTCCCGGGCGAGAGCTTCGACGGCCTTTGCTAGTTTGCTTGTGAACTAGTTGTTCTTCGCCACGTAAGTGCGTTGTTTATCTCTTTGCTGGTTTGCTCGTAAACCTAGTCATCCTCCATCACGTAAGTGTGGTAATTACCCTCCCGAATGCTCGAATTAGGCAAACCCTAGGACACCAGTCTGACTGGTACGCCTGACAGGTCGGACCGGTGCCGGCGACGACTCTGCTTCTTCGCTCCGTTCGCGTGCTCTTGATTGTTGACCCCGAAAGGTGTCAACAAATTGGCGACTCCGTTGGGGAAGAAAGATCAGGTTGCTCAAACCGTTCTATTGATCCCTAGACTTTTTGATCTATTACTTTGATTCGCCATTATAGTTGAATCAGGTCTTTCGGGACCGATTGCATCTATAATTGTCACATTGCATCAGGCTGCTCAATCCGTTTGCTTTGTGTTTTGTGTTTCTTGCTACTTCATATTGAAGATTAAAAGTGAAGCGAGACTTTGGTCATTGATTGCTTGGATTTTCGAGGATATCTGGATTTATTTATATTACAAGATCTGAAGCATTCATACTTATTATGGCGGGCTATCCATATGCTTCGCATCAATTCATCTACAACGAGCCCAAGGTACAATTTGCAAATACATTACCTATGTCTAATGTGAATAGTTATTTTGCAAGTACCATGAATTCTTTTGTTGATGTTGCTAGATTTGATACTAGTAGGCATATTGCATCGGCTAGTGCTTGTTCAGAAGGTTTTGATTATGCAAATTATAATTCCGAATTTAATATGCAAAAGCCTTTGTCAAATATGCATGCTTTGAATTTTAATAATACTAGCAACATACAACATTACACTCACACACCGGCTATGCAACAAGTTCAAAAGTCGGTTAACATGTATCAAGGCCAAACTAACATGGTGAGTTTGGCCAACTCTTATGGAACACCACATGCTAGTAATTCTACTAATTTTGAGCAAGGTGTTTCATCTATTTATTCATCGGCAGGATATGTGATTACATCACAAATCATGCCATTGAATGAGAAAATTGGCCATGCTAATTCTAGCCATCAGGCCAGTTATTCTCAAACATCATGTGCAACTGATCTCTATAATATTCAACAAGGTAGAGATGAATCGGTTTTTAATTATTTAGAACGATTCAAAGAAATAAAGAATCAATGCTTTAATTTACCTTTTTTCGATTCAGATATAGCTTATCTTTCTTTTAGAGGTTTAAAATCATCCCTAGGAGATTGGTTGAGAGGTATAAAATTTGATTCACTTGATGAAGTGCTTGTGAAAGCTATGGCATATGAGTTAAGAACAAAAGAACAAAATGAGAAAATTGGACATGCTAATTCTAGCTATCAGACCAATTGTTCTCAATCATCATATGCTATACATCATAACACTAGAGTGGAGGTTGCACCTATTTTCTCATCATCGCTTGCAAATGCTAATAATCATGATTTGGCTACAGATGTTCATCATAATTATGGCCAGATTAATGAAAATTCAGCAAGCATGTATTTAGATGAAGAAGTCAGAATAGAGGACCTCCCTGAGGAGATGCGCCAAGAATTAGATCAGATTCTTGCACAACTTCAACGCGACTTTCTTTATCAAGTAGCAATCTCCAAGAAAAATAAAAGTGATTCAGATTTGAGCAATAGTTCGGTTATTATGACAACTGAACCAAATGGTGTACATTCTAAATCTATTGCATCTAAAGAGTCGAGCTTAGCTGTAGAAGAGCATAATAATCAAAAGAAAATAGCTATGCTTCATTTCCCTGAAGTCGAAGGTGTCGTGCACTTTTCTAGTGATTATCATATCATTGGACGACAAGTTCAGACTAAGAAAAATTCAGAAAATCAAAGTTTTGAGAACCAAGACAAGGGAGGCGAGAAGGGATCACTGGCATGTCGACACAGGGTAATTTCCAGCAACCCTGGAGGCACCGGTCTAACCGGCTCTGCACACCGGTCTGACCGGTCCAAACAGAGGATGATTGTGGGCTGCTGTCAAGAGGAGAAATGTGACATCATCCACATCATGGTTCCTCGCCTCTCCAATGTATTTGATAAGGTATGTTTTACAAGTAATTCCCAATCGGATCCTATATTTGTTGCTAATTCAATTATTAGTGATTCTATCATAAATAATTCTAAGAGATCGATTGAGGACGATTTACTTGTTAGTGATAGCATGCCTTTAGATTCTACCAGCTAATGCATTGTTAAAATTAAAAAGGCTGATCATAAAAATACTTTGACATTTAAATTTTCTACATCATCATTGTCAAAGTTTTTCTCTTCATGGTGTACTTATGGATATTCTAGATTTAAAAGTTAGAAATCAAAATCGAGAGCCTTTATGAAGTCCGATGCTAATACAGTGATCAACTTTAAAGCATCGGGCATGAGAAGTGCAAAGAAAGGTATAGCCAAATGGGTTGATGAGAAATCTGAAACGTTCGTTTGCTTGGCCTTAAAGCCTTCTCCACAAAAGCATCGGCTGGAGAAAATAAAGTACACCTTTGATTTAACTTTGTGTGATAATTTATTTGATATCTTGCTAGAGAATAATTTTATTAAACTCTTTGATCACAAAGTTAGTCCATCACCTCTCGAGTTATAAGATAAAAATTATTGCAAGTGGCATAATTCTTTTAATCATAATAATAGTGATTGCAATATTTTCCGTCAATTCATACAATCAGCCATTGACACTGGAAGATTGAGGTTTTCTCAAACACGAGAGGATGACCAGTTGGCTACAATTGGTTTTAATGGCAAAGGATTATTAAATGGGTTAGCATCAGCCGGTTTATCCAAAGATCCGGATTTAATTACCAAGAAGGAAGATTCAAAGCTCCCGAGTGTTGAGAAGCATATCGTCCATAACTTGCAAGATCAAGTGATTGTCGAGGATGATGAGCCTATCAAAATCCCGAAATTTACTGGGGGGCAAAAGGATTTTTCTTCATCAAGCCAGGAACCTGTTACTCTTCCAGTTCTGGAGTCACAGGTCAGACTGGTGCAACCCAAAGGTCAGACCGGTGACACACAGGTCAGACCGGTGCAGCCCAAAGGTCTGACTGGTGCAAGTGTGAAAAAATTAGGGATGTCCAAATCTGAACATCCTGTAGCTAATGGAGGTAAAGACCATGGTAAGCACAATGGTAAAAGGCCGAAGCTCACTTTTGACGAACTTCTGGCTAAATACCAAAAAGACAATGAGGTCAAGCGTGCTAATCAGTCAAATAAAGTTAAATCATCAATATTGCCTCCTAAGAATAATTCTGGGGATTGGAATTGGCAAGGGAAGAGTTTTCATGCAGCAGCAACATATTCTCCTTTTGAGCCATCGATGCCGGTTTCATATGCTCATATTCCACTAATGCTCATCCTTATTCATTATGGGGTGGAGCGATTCATCGACACATACTCCTTCATATTTCAGACCGTATCATGTTGAGTATGCAGCTCCAAGACGACCATCACATGCAAGGCAGCCATATGTTGAAAGTGACCGTTTTGAGTATAAAGATCGGCCTAGTGCTCAAAACAAGAAAAAGGTTGTCAAGCAAGTTTATTGAGTGAAAAGAGATGGTCGCAAAGATAAAAGTTCAGATCTGAATTCATTTAATGAAAAGCCGATTAATGTGTTGATCACTTCGGCTATTGGTGACAAAGGGAAGGAAAAATCATCTGTTGATCCTCCTAGTGCCAAATCTGAACAAAAGGAAGTGAAGAGGTCGAAAAACAAGAGAGGAGCACTGCTGTCCAAAACTGAAGCAAAGTCAAGTCATCCACTTGGTTTATCAAATTGGCAGAAGAAGAATCTACAAAAGCTTAGTGCTCAAGAGCTGAAGAAGAAAGGCATGGCATGGATTCCTAAAGGAAGCATTCGGACTCACACAGGTGATGATCAAGCAAAAGGTGCAACACAGTTGAAGGATAAGAAAAGATATGAGAGACGGTCTTCAAAATTGAGGTTTGCACCGAATCATCAAAATTATTGGACATTACCTAATTCATTTGCTTTACAAACGCTACATATGCCTATATTTTGGAACTCATCCTTAAATATGCTTGATTATCCCTCATACTCTTATTTTGGTCCTTGGGTTCCACATGGATCATCTTTATATCATAGAGGGTTATCACCAAATTATTATGCATATTGATTAATTTGCAAAAGCCGAAATATTTAGTTTTTGGAGATGGTTTTGGTTTCTGAATTTATATATTTCTACACTATTATTTCGGTTGTGCATATTCTTATGGATGAATTCTTTATGGATGATATTGAATTATCGTCTTTGACAACACACATGGCCGATGAATCTATTAGATCATCGTCCTAAAGTCTTAGCTTCCCGATAATAGAATGCTTATAATCTTTTTGGTGTCTTAATTGCTCGGGGGGCAAGACTTAAGCAAAAAGAGTAATTTACCACTATGGAGTTATTATTTACTAAATCAGCTTGTAAGATTTCTCAAAATGTTAGTGCTGCTCTTATTTCACCAAATAATAATGTTTTGAGATTTTTACCCGATTGGTATATTCAACCTCAAGTTAACAAGCCGAATGTAAATTTTTATATATAAGGCTAGATTTGGGGATCCATAGTTGTAAATTCATACAGAGGCATTCAATGATTCATTGTTGAAGGTACAACACGCATTTATGTTTAAATGGGTCACTAAATGTTTTCTTAATACATGTCTAGAGAATTATCTAAATTTTGTATATGTAATTTATCTAGACTTGAAAAATCAGGATTAGTACTCTGAAATGATGAACACCAGGCCATAGTGTCCAAAAGGCATTTTCATGAAAAAGGGCTGATGTTTAGTAATGCAGAGTGCACATCCTGCACAGACCGGTCTGACCGACCCTCACAACCGATCTGACCGGTGTGGCTGTTGGTTTGGCTATCCAAGTTTCAAAATTTGTTAAAGCTATGATTGACGCTTGGAGAAAGTTTGTTGGCAACTGTTAACATAATCTGAGATATATTGGAAGGATAAGTCGAGAAAAAACAAGATGGATTCAAGAGTAGTCCGGGTATCACCTATTACAAGGTAATTGTGTTATATTCATTTTTTAGGCTGATTACTCATCCTACTCTATTTATGGTCAAAATAACTTGTGAATGCATTACTGAATTGTTCTATACTTCATCATTGTCAATTTAGTGAGTATTTGAAAGACCAATTGTCATTACAGCGATTTGGTCGATTAATGCATTCACAAAAGCTTACAAGTGTGAAAATAAATTTCATATAATATTTTAAAGATCCACAGCCGAGGGAGTGTGTACTCAGGCTTGTTTCACTCACACAAGGTGTATAAATGGCAGCAACAAGTTAAAATCTTATATTGGACAAAATCAAGTAAAATGGTTGATAGATGCTATCGTCCTCAAAAAGGTGAAACTTGTTTGCTATACTTGTGCTCAACATCGTTCTTGTGTAGTTTTGGGGCTGCTGAGTATTTCTAGTATGCAAGCTTTACCAAGAAAAACGGGGGCATATGTTCGCACCCAAAAGTGGCACGATTCAAGATATGTGAGGTTAAAGGCTAGAAGTACCGATTTAGTGCTAATCCTTGATATCTTGATAGTTTGGCTTGGAGATGCATTTTACAGGACAGGGGGATCATCTTGGATATTCTGGATGTGACTTCATTAAAAGGGACGAAGACACACATGGAGCAACGCCAAATCAAGTCAAGTCATGGGTTCAAGTTATCAAGATGAATTATTTGCAAATATGATCAATATGGATATTTGGATCATATAATCATAGTCAAAGGTTACTGATCTGGCTACTAGGACAAGGCCAACTGATCTGATTCAGTTATTGGTCAAAGCCGATTCAGCAGCCCTGACCGGTTAACCTTTGACCCACACCGGTAAAACCGGTAATAAAAAGTGCTGAAAATGCCAATTGGACTTAACCATTGCGTAGATCTCGTCGAGACGATCAAAATGCATATGTGCAACGTCCAGTTCGGAGTCCAGATGAGGGAGTTATGGTCCTGGCAAGAACCAGCCCTCCTCCTGACCGGTCTGACCGGTGGGGCCCGACGGTCTGACCGGTGCTCACAGCCAAATCTGAGTTAGGAGTTGTATTTTGACACCGTATTTGTATAGGCTTCGACTCCTGCTGGGGCAAGACCTCCCCACCCTATATTTATGAAGGGCCACGGCCGGTTGAGGGGAACACAATCGAATCTATCAAACACATCTACGTTTTATCCTCTCAACACCTTTTCAACCTCCATGCTTCTCGTCTCTTGATCTCCACGACCAAAGATGGCGTCCTAGGGCTTGCGACCTAGGGCACGCCGGCGACGTCCACGCCTTGACGGGGTCCCTTCCGGGCGAGAGCTTCGACGACCTTTGCTAGTTTGCTTGTAAACTAGTCGTTCTTCGCCACGTAAGTGCGTTGTTTATCTCTTTGCTGGTTTGCTCGTGTTGACGGTTAATAGTTGTATCAAAGTTCATTTAGACTTGCAAGCGGACAAGTCTCCCGTCGTAGTCAAGGGACCCTTCTTCCCTCGAGTGGTGAACCCAAGGTATCGAATCCGTGGAACAAATGTGTGACGCAAAAGATGATCTAGTAAAGCCAAGTAACTTCAATCTTTAGGTAAAAGAGAAACCCTAATGATCTAGATAAAAGACACGAAACTAATAGAATCTACTAAAGACAGGAGATAACAAAGAAAGATTGGGTAGATAAACCGATCTAGAGAGATCGGGTTAAGCCTTTTGTTGAAGTTCCAAGCAAGAGAAGAAGTAGCAAATCGAATCTTATTAGAAGCCTCTTTAAATCGTGGTTTCCCGTCCAACTCCGACAACATCCGCCTTTCGGAACCCCCGTTCTGTCACAACGTATCCCTACTCATGCGGGTACTCTAGGGCGAGTCAAAAGACAAGTCGTGTTCTTTCGGAAGATCCGGCGTGTACCTCTAGCCACCGCGGCTACAAGAACACCCTAAATAATCTATCTCGAGAATAGATTTGGAATAAGCAAAGCCGATCGAAAAACGAAATCTTCGAGGAAACACTTGATCGCTAGAAATATATTCAACTCGATAATTCAACCATTACAATGATACATAAACAAGATCACCACCGGGATCCTACCTTAATCTTGCTTCTAGCTCCGGGAACTCCGACGTGGTCTTCCGTGCAAGGTTCCCACGTCGGCTAGGGTAACCCTAGTCAACTAGCTCGACCCTCTCCTCTCCGGGATGGTGTCCCTCTCTTCTCTGCTCCTCGGCGGCCGATGACGAATTGGATGATGCGTGGCTCTCGACCCCGGGGCTATAAATAGCCCAAATGGCGGCTAGGTCAAAGGAGGGGGCAAACTGGCCCTGGACTGGGCTAGGCCGGCCGGCCTGGGCCGGCCGGCATGGGCCCATCCAGGCCCAGCTCGCGGCCTCCCTTGCGTGGTGTCAGTTCCCGAGTCTTCTAGATGCTTCCCCCTTCTGCATGTAGGTCCATGTCGTCAGTTTCTCTCCGAGTTGGACGTAGCTCCTTGTCTCACAAGATTCGGCACTTTTCTGGATAGGTCCTCGGAGTTTGTCATCTTCTCGGGTTGAGTCCCCGGCTTCTTGGAGTTAAGTTTGCTTCATTGCATGACTTATACGGGCTTCAAGGTCTTGTCACAAGGTGCTTCATGAACTTATCCTGAAAGTCTTGCTTTCAACGCTAAAACCCTGCATAAACACTAAACTCCAAAACCGACATGCACAAGTGAACTTGTTATACCACGGGGGTTAGTACCAATGGATAAGGTATAAAACTTATGCCAACACCGAAGGTAAACTCATGGCTAGGTTGATGGATTTTCACCGTCAACGGCTCGTAAACCTAGCCGTCCTCCATCACGTAAGTGTGGTAATTACCCTCCCGAACACTCGAATTAGGCAAACCCTAGGACACCGGTCTGACCGGTACGCCTGACCGGTCTGACCGGTGCCGGCGGCGACTCTGCTTCTTCGCTCTGTTCGCGTGCTCTTGCTTGTTGACCCCGAAAGGTGTCAACAAAGAGCAACACGCCCGAGATTGACCTTTTCACTTACCTTGATCTCACCTTCTGATAGTACACACCCTCGCCCATTGTCCCCAAAGGTGATGTATGTCCTAGACACTACCAGGACGAGACTTGCAAACCACCCCATGTCTTCGGTCATATGCCTCGAGCAACCGGAGTCAATCAACCAAACGTTCCTCAAGTCTTCCACCTGAAATTCAAAAGCGAGCACGTGAGTGAACAAACGATTCATCACTAGGGTTAGTACCAAAAGAGTAAAACCAGTGCCAAGTCATTTGCTCCAAAGTGGGGTTAGCACAATCCAAAGCATCTCTCGTATCAAAGATACCTCCACGAACACCACCACGGTAACCACTATGAGGGAACCAACCCTCTTTAGCTGTAGGAGGATGAAAACTACGAAAGCTACGACTCCTCCCACCCCATATTGAGCACGAGGGGAAGAACGCCTAGCAAACTGACCACCTACAGACTTCCCATACCAACCACCAGAACCACGACCACTGAACCAAACTGAGCCTCCTCACGAGCATGGAAACCTGAACCCTGTCATTCTAGACCTGCATCGGTCTGATCGGTGTAGCCCGGCCAGCAGCACCACCAGCCACCTTCCAATCTCCCCAAGCCAGAACCGTCCTCACAATCGCCTTGGCCCTGGGAATCTACACACGAGGCTCAAGTACACCATTGGAAGGGTGATACTTGTCCTTGTTAGCCCACTTCTTTGCCATTCTCTCCTCACACTTCTTCTTAAAGCAAAACTCACCCTTGTGACCATCTCTCCCACAATAGTCACAATGAAACCGCATGAGCTTAGGTTTAGGCTTGGGTTGGGGCTGCTCATTTGGTTTCTCTCCACTCGGTTTCTCATCCGGTTTCTCCTCGCTAGGCTTCTCACTCTCTTTGTGTCGAGTTTGTTTCGTAGTGGGTGGAGCATATGCATTTTTGTGGTAGGTTTTTGGTGGAGCTTGGATATCACCAATCTTCTCTCCTCCCTCACCACTAGACTCTCCAACCTTTTCCGACCCAAGCGCTTGCCCATCTAGGCGCTTATAGGTCTCCGTCATCATCCTGAGTTGGGGTTCATGCCCTGACAACCAACCCATCATTTTTCTCAACTCATCATTCTCATCCTGCAAGAGATTCACATAGTGTGCGAGTTCCAGTTTTTTCAAAGCATGCACTTCACAAGTAGAACAAGAAGTGGGAACAAGTTCTTTCAACCTAGCCTCAAGTGAAACAGTATAAGCATGCATCTCATCAATCTTTCCATGCAAAACAGGGCAAGAAGTGCAAGCACCTAGCAAAGCAGGTCTAGACTTAAGCTCAGCCATTTCAACCCTAAGCACATCTAGTTCATCACAAGTAGAAGCATGCTTATGTTTGAGACTAGTAAGATTAGCTAGATACACAGAGACAATCCAAACAATCAACATCATCAGAAACCACAGGTGAAGCCTTAAGCGAATAAATTTCAAGCTTAGCATCTAGATTCTGGGTTTCTAGCTCAGCCACACGGTTTCTAGCATCATCTAGCGAGGCCCTAAGCTCTTTCATCACCTTCTTGGCCTCTCTAAGCATATCATCATGGTTATCAAGCAATTGGCCAAGACGCTCATTCTCCTCACAGAAGAAGGGAAGCTCGTCACGTACCTCGTCCTCAGAGTCAGAGTCTGAGTCACTTTGGTAATCTTCTTGCTCCCGGAGCTACGAGCCATGCCGTAGAAGCCATCTCCCACGAAGCAGCTCAACTCGCTCAAGTTCTTGGAAGCCTTCTTGTTCTTGCACTGATCACCTTCATCTTCGCTGCTACTCGAGCTCGAGGAAGAGTAGGCGGAGTTGGAGTCGACGTCACTCGCTCATCCATCACTCGTGCCTTCCTACCGCGGCCATCCTTCTTCTTCATCTGTCACTCGTCCTTGTGCTTGTTCTTGTGCTTGTGATCACGCTTCGATCTGTACTTGCCATCCTTGCTCGACCGGTGCCTGTAGCCGTCCTTGTAGCTGTCCTTGTTCTCCGTCTTCAACGGGCAGTCGGCGATGAAGTGTCCCGGCTTGCCGCACTGAAATCACATCCTTGTTGTCCTCCTCGTGTTGACCCGTTTCTCGTGCAACCTCTCGAACCGCCTGGTCAGCAACACTAGCTCGTCCTCTCCAAGCACGTCGAACTCCTCGTCTGGCAAAGACATCAAAGAAGACAAAGAGTACATCTTGGAAGATGTGTTAGCATTAGACTTGGTCACTTTGCCACCGACGAGAGAAAGACTATGGGAATCAGTCAGGCTCTCAAGACGGGCTATCAAACCCCGATCGACCTCAGCAGACTTGAGCTTCGAGAACAACTTGTTCCCCGTCAGAGTGGTGTACTTCTTAGACTCAAAAATGGCCTCGACCTTTCCCTCCCACACGGTACGATCCAGCGCGTGTAAGAGCTTCACCGCTCTATCATGGTCATCGTACGGGAGAACGTCGACATTCGCCCTCATGTTGTTCACAACCACCGTGAACCGCTGGAACAAGGCATCTATAGACTCACCGGGGAGATGAGTGAAATGCTCGTACTCTCTCCGGTGCATCGCATACAACTGTGCCTAAACATCCGCATTACCAGCATGAGCATTCTTCAGCTCCAACCAAATCCGGCACGCCAAATCGTCTGTCTGAACCCGATCGAATTCGGATTGACACAAATCACAGTACAGGTAGTCGAGCACCTTGTTGTTGGCGTCGAACATGTCCCTTGATCCTGGAGCTAGGAAGTTAGCCAGACGGACATAGGTAGTGTCCACCGTAAAATCCCAAAGGATCTGACACTTTCCACGGAGGAACGCCGCCATCTGCCTCTGCCACATCTGGTAGTTCTTCCCATCGAAGTGCGGAGGACCCAACCCCATTCCTGGTATGCCATCTTTGGATCTTAGACTGACTAGAGTCAATGAAGACCCAAACCAGCTCTGATACCAATTAAAGGACCAATTAGGCAAATCAGATAGGCGGGGGAGGGGGGAGTGAATGAGAGCCGATAAAAATTCTTGAAGGAGATAGAGGCTCCAACAAGACGAACACAACTTCCACTTCACGTCTTCGACTCAACTACCCAAGTTGGCCAAGACCACGTAGCCACTGAAGTGCTACTGGTCCTAGGAACCAACAACTCAACCAACTAAACTAAACACCCCAAACGCACAGCGGAAAACTGAGCAACCTCTTACCTGTGCCTCACCAGCCAGGCTGATGGCTTCTGCCGGTCACACCGATGTCACCGGTTGGACCGGTGAACACTGCCGGTCAGGCTGGTGGTAAACAACAGTATGCAACGAAGTTCCAGGAAGCCTCGTGACTCGTCTAGGCCCTGGAACAAAAACCACCACCAAAGAACAACCTACCATGAAGGAAAACCCCTCAGAAAACCTAACAAGACAACTCCAAACCAGCCAAGAACTGGACAGCAGGAAAACGGGACAACACCACATGACCACAACAGTTCCCCGAGGAAAATCCCACAAAGGACTAGCACCGGTCAGACCGGTCAAGAGCACTGGTCAGACCGGTCACACCTGGGCAGCTCGGGATGAACAGCACCCGCGGCTCAACTTCCCCAAATCCAACTCCCGATCTCCCGAATCGTTCCACGGAATTGTGCAAGACTTTGGGGATAGTAGGAACACTTCATGGGAACTCCATAGCCAATATTTGGTCCACAAAAACTTGCTAAATCAAGAGGAATCCCCAAAATCGAGTCCCTTTGCTCACGGATTTGGGAGGGGAATCAAAGGGAAAAGAAACATGAAGGGCTCAAGCATATATCCCCCACCAAATCCCAAAGAGAAAGGCCTCGAAATCGCTCCAAGAAAATCGGCAAGAAAAGGCTCTGAAAATCATCAAAAAGAACGAACGGGAACAACACATCTAAGCCTTGAGGAATCACGCCGAATCATCTATACATACCAAAGAGGTTCATACAATGTCTAGCTTGCTGCTCGATCATCCTTCCCTCTCACAAGATCTCACCATAAAGCTCTCAAGATAATCCTATGGAAATCCTAAGGAAAACAGGAGAAAGAGGTTCATACAAGGTCTAGCTTGCCGCCCGATCATCCTTCCCTCTCACAAGATCTCACCATGAAGCTCTCAAGCTAGTCCTATGGAAATCCTAAGGAAAATAGGAACGGAAAATAGGAAAACCAAATGAGCTAGGGTTCCAAGAGATGGCTGCCATCCTCTCACCACTTCGGTTATATGGCGGCAACTGAAAGTCTAAAATACCCTTACTTGCTAAATAGGGATACATGCCCCTCGAGGGTGAATTCGGAAATCTTTGTCATCGCTCCATCGGACGGATGCCCAACGACCGCAAACTTGCTTAGCCTCGACGCAAGCCTTGCGATCCCGACGTGTGTCCTCTGCTTTGAAGTCTCCGGACTGCGTCGTCACACACCGGTCAGACCGGTGCTCCTCACCGGTTAGACCGGTACCGACCAGTCAGACTGGTCAGACCCACCGGTTAGACCGGCCTGGAGTTACTGCACCTCCGTCTTCAGGTCTTCGGTCTTGGCTTTGTGGATCAACCAAGGAACCCAGTGGTTTTCTGGTGAGCCACCGGAAACCCCGCGAACTCAGTGTAGCCTCCGCCAATCACCACTCATGACTCTACTCCCATGTAGTCCCGGCTCGACCTTAGTTTTGAGGCTCAACCAAGAAACTGTCCATGACTTCATCTTGCCGTTCTTGCCATCATGCGGCCCGCACTTGATCCCGCTGGCCACTGGGTCCCTCGAACCAAGCCTACTTGTCTTCTCCACACCTGGAGGCCTCACCGGCAACGAACTTTTGCACTTGTTCTTCGCCTGCACCAACACCAGTCAAGCCGCAACCTGCACCTGCAATACTTAGCCAAGAATCACTCCACACAACGTTGTAAATCACTCATCACACCAGGAAGTGACCATCCACCGGTCCTCGAACGACACATGGTCCTCACCATTGACGTCGGAAGAGGGAGATCAAGTTCGACATTAACAGCGAGAGGAGTTCCTTCAAGCTTCGACCACTTTTCCAGGTATGCAATATGATCAAAGTTAAATATATCCCACCTCATCGTCGCGTTAGTAAGGAAGAAGCATGGAAGAAGGAAGATGCAGAGAAGAAGGAAGTGAAGGAAATCAAAAAAGTTCTTGCATCCATCAAGATCAAGGAACAAAAGCCGCATGTGAAGACCAAAAAAATGACTAAGCAGGAGAATAAGCCTGCGCCGAAGATGGTGTGGAAGTGGGTACTCAAGATTGCAATGCCCATAAAGAGCGTTGATCCGAAGTAAACAAGTGAAGAAGTCTAGCCATGGACTATAAACGAAGCGCTAGGAGGGAGGAAACTCGTTTCATCGAGTCAAAAATAAGCTACCGGGAGGACAACCCAATCAAGATTTTTCGAGTCTTTCAAGTAAGTGGTTTTAGATTTTTGCTACGCAAGACATTCATAGACCTAAGGTGGTTGGATAATGTTTAGAGTTATAAATCTTGTTAGGATATTTTATTTGGATCATAAACCCTTTACATGTGCCATCCTATGAGATATTTGCTTCTTTTTGAAAAACCAAAACCAAAAAAAATTTAGAACCTACCTCAACCTTTCATCCTCCTCGTGATGTTATGGTTGACTTGTTTTACATGCTAAAAACACACAAGTAGAGCTATGCTATGTACCTAGATGATATTTAAATTTCAGTGCATGGTAAGACTTGCGTGAACCTATAGACTAAACTTTTGGTTGTTCAAAATTCATACCATTGGTTTCTCTAGAGTTAGAATTGTTCTAAGCCTCATTAATTTTATTCATTCGAAATCTCTGTCATATTTAACCAAAACTAGAACCTAAACCTATGACCCCATGATCAAGCCAGGAAAGCTTGCTTTCAACTAATGAAAGCAAACAATATCGGTGAGACCAAAATAAAAGTAGTCAGAAATATTTTCGACTCACATTTGTTTTTGATGCTTAAAAACTCCTCTAACTATATTTGAACTCATTGCAAGCTCTAAGTTTAATTTTATTTTTTGAAATTAGAGGAGTGCTTAGCATTAAAACATGATTAGAGGGAGGTATTTTGAGTTAACTTAACCACACATACACAATGATGCATCACGAGATGCCCCTCCAACAATTATCCTCAAAGGACATGCAAGGGACAAGCATGAGGGGCAGCAAAAGCTTTGTTTGTAGGAATCTCATGGAGGCATGTAAGGCAAGGGAGCACGGAAGTGACTCAACGCAAAACAATCAAGTGGAAGGATCAATCATGCAAGCAAAGGAGTGGACGAGAGCATTTGGGCGGTGCAACCCCGTGGAGCACGTGATCACAAAGCAACAAGCATGCATGGAGTGCGCTGGAGAAAATTGGAGCCAAGTGGAGCAGCAAGCGACCCAGGCCGGTCGGCTTCACTCCCATTTAAGCCCCTTGGTGGTGTCCTTCAGTAGGTACGTCACTCATCCAGTTCCTTGTTCATGTTCCTGAGCTCTTAGTCCAGAACCACCATAGACATACCTTCCCAATTCGAGTTTTGTTTCGTCCATCAAAATCCATCCTAAGTTCACTTAAAGTCCATACTCCAAATAACTTTTGTGTACCTTGCTACCAGTTCAAAACCCCAGGTATAATTGTAAGGAAGAGTGCAGCAACCATGTGAAAGAAAACTACAAGTCTCTTTCACCAAGAAGAAAGGGTCATCGTCATCCAAGCCATCATCGATAAGCTCTGCGAGTTGGCACTTGGTCTCTGAGTCTCCTCGGAGAATGGAGGTGGACACGGCACCGTCGAGGAGGAACGACACCTTGCTCTATGGCATGAGGGCCACACGAAGTTCGTCTATGTGGTTCACCGAACCACAAGGACGCACGGAGGAGTCACCCGTCCGGCCTCGTCGCTCGACACGATCATCTGCTCCACCTCCATACACTCTGTAGTATTCCAAGTATGGGTTTATTATCAAGATGGAGGAGGAGGAGAAGCTCACTCGCCTTGAGAAGAGGCTTGTGGCGAACATCGACCTTGACGACCCAGCTCTCCAAGTGTTTGGCTTTCACATGGATATTTATTATTTGTTGGGACACCTAGGTTGGGCGCGGTTTTCCAACAGAGTGTCAGCAAACACCCACAAAGAATTCGCCTTGGAAGTTCTCATGATCATGGCGCCTATACTTGATAAAGGAGTGACAGTCTCTCATTTTGTTTGGAAGGAGATGAACATGTGGTTCCCTATGAGTACATTAGGGAGTTTCTTGGCTTTCAAAAGGGAGCCCCGAAGCAAGTAGATGTGCAAGGAGGCACATCGGAAAGTTTTTGGAGAATGATCACGAGAGAAGCCAACTGACAAAGAAGTAGTATTCGGAACCCCATAATCCAGGTGTTTCACTCATGGATGTGCAAGATGATTTTGGGGAGAATGAAAGAGACCAAAATAACCGACATGGAGTTGAATTGGCTTTACTCAGCATTGATTGCCAGGCAACCTATCGACCCTACTCATTACGATCAACCGATGGTGTTGGGAGCAACATTGGAATCTAAAGATATTGATTTGAGGTGTTACATCTCCATGTTGGCTATCTCGTTGAGACCGGGAGTTCCAAGAAACCCGGAGTATCTCCTAGTCGGGACTTCCCTATGATTTGATTATTTGAAGCAAGGCAAATATATAAGTAGTGATGAGAGAGGAGGCTTCAAATTGGCCAAAGTAAATTTTCCCCTACCGAATGCAAGACTAAGACTTTTTCTCGAGGGAAAAGAAGATTGGTTAGACGAAGGACTTCTTGTGCCGGCGAAGAAAAATAAGAGAGGAAAGATTATAGAAGAAGGTTCTTCTGCAGCTGAATAAGAAGAAGGTGCGCCCGAAAATTATGTGCCACCTTATGGAGGAATTCTGGTGCTGCCGAGATACTACAATGGTGTACCAATGCAAGTATGGGGGAGTGGTGCAGCCATGCCACCACCAAATTTTGCGGTACCAAACGTGGCCTTTGCAGAACAATATGCACACCTTTATCAACCATAAAAAAGTGTGGCCATCATTGGAGGGTATACGGCAAGAAACATGCAAAATATTGCAACCATCCAAACAAATGCAAACCAAATGGGTGAAGGCAATGCAAACATCGCCTTTGAGCTTGGACGTCTTCACCTATTACCGCCAGAGCAATTCATAGGAGGAGCGGTGCAATCCTATTATGAGTAAGGGTACAACAATCAAGTTTACTAATATCAACCACCGGCGGAAGATTAGAGAGAGAAGGAGCTTTTGTTTAGTTTTACCTTTTCCCTTTTCTTTAATTTTCAGCTTGTATGCGCCTATGTATGTGTAGTGTTTTTAGTTTTTTCTTTTTTATTTTCAGCATGTGTGTTCGTTTTTATTTTCATCATGAATAAAATCACCACCTCGTTTTTACCTTTGGCAAAGATAGAAAGTTTGTGCCATGTTGATATGTGATGATGGTTGCCACTTTGTTTATCTTTGTACTTGTTTTATGTATGACTAAGCTAATGCTCTCTTAAAGTACAAATCTGAAATTTATCTAAATGCTATATAAATCCTTTGCGAATGTTATGACAAACATAAAAACCCATAGTCTTTTATATGCTCTCAAGTTTTAGATGGGTTAAACATGATTTATTTTTGTTCTTAAAAGTAATGCTAACCTTGTCATCAATAACTCTTTCATGTTTCTCTACCTATCCAGAGCCATATATATATTTGAGTGCAAAAATGCAGTATACAAGGTTGATTTTTGGGTGAGTTATCTCAGGGCTTGATTTCTTTGGCCCTAGACTAAGAAGCTAGTCATTCCGTTTTTGCGTAACTATCTTATTGCTAGCCTTTCTATCCGTGCATCGTGTATCCCACATCGGAGATTTCACAAACCTCATCGAATATCCACCCTTAAAACCAAAAACATCATATTTTGTGTTTACCTCCTCGACCACAACCTATCATTTGAGTATGGATCGTCAATTCGAGGAAGATCACAAGATGGTGCAAAGATTAAAGATTTTAAAGTATCTCTCCATAGGAAAAATATTTCTAGTACCTACCTTATCTCTATCACCTCTTTGCCTGAGGACGAGCAAACGTCTAAGCATGGGGGAGGAGGTAGGTACAATGCAATTCAGAGTTCAAGGGGAGTAAAATAAAAAATGTGTATAGAAAAAAGAAGAGAAAAAAGAGAAAAGAAAGAAAGAGTATATATATATATATATGAGAAAAATATGAGTATGTATAAAAAATATATAATAAAGTGAACTCCCAGTTCTCTAAATGCATTAGGAATTTCGGCTTCAAGATTAAGGATCCAAACTCGTCTTTCCAACCATGTGCAATACGATAACGAGGACTTCCTTTGTGCCTTGGAATCACTCTTTGCCATTTGCATATGTCCACCTATGTCAAAGTGTGTGTATTTTTCTCTACCCCTCCTTGATATAACATTATTTTCCAATGACTTTTTTGACGAGTCTCGGTAAGATCATGAGAAGCTTGTCTTGTTTTGACAATATCACATTTATAATATCTTGGTAGGACTACGCTTTCCCAAAAAAGAACCATATAAAGCCTACCAAATATATATATATATATATATATATATATATATATCTGTTTTGAGAGGGAAAGGAGTAGAAGAAATAAGCTTGAGAGACATGATGAGATGGGAGTTAGTGAGCGAGATGCAAGGTGGTTTAAGTTTTTGAACTTGGTTTAGCTCTTTTTCATCTCATTCTTTATTTCAAACTTTCTAAGATCCATTTGAATTTTTGGGAGCATGTTTAATACTTGTAGGATGAGCTTAATTAATATCCATCCTCTGTAGGGATGAAGGCTAGTACACTATGTAACTCTAACGAATTAAACTTTTGAGAGCATTATGTTTTCTCATGTATGATCAAGTGCAGGGTTTAAGCAATGAAGGGTAGTGCTGATATCCATTGAAGGCTTGCTCGAGGACGAGCAAGGTTTAAGCATGGGGGAGATGTTGATGGTGAATTTCTGTCAACTTAGTCTTGAGTTTACCTTCGGTGTTGGCATGAATTTTATGTCTTATCCATTGTTGCTAACCCCCTTGATATAAGAAGTTCGTTCGTGCATGTCGGTCTTGGAGTTTAATGATTATGCAGGAATTTAACATTAAACGCAAGACTTCCGAGTAAAGTCCATCAAGCACCTCGTGAGAAGACCATGAAGCCCGACACAAGTCAAGCAATGTAGTGAACAAAACTCCAAGAAGCCGAAGGACCAACCCATGAAGACGAAAAACTCTGAGGACTTGAACAGAAAATGCTGAATCTTGCGAGACAAGGAACTCTATCCAAACCGCAGAGAAACTAACACCAAGGGCCCACATGCAGAAGGGAGAACATTCTAGAAGACACGAGAAGCAACGTCCACGAAGCAGGCCGCAAGATGGACCAAAATGGGCCCAGGCTAGCCGGCCCAACCCATCTCGGGTCCCATTCGCCGCCTCCTTTGACCTAGACAATCCTCGCACTATTTATAATCCCCTTGCCAAGAGCCACGCATGAACTCATTCGTCATTCACCGTTGAGGAGCAGAGAAGAGAGGGACACCATCCCGGAGAGGAGAGGGTCGAGCTAGTTGTCGGGGACAGCCCTAGGGGTCCCCATAAACAACTGGGAAATCCCCACTTAAAACACGCAACAAGCCAAAGCCAAACACGCCTCGCTTAAACATGCAGGGCATGGCCCACGCCGCTGTGGCCCCAACGGCCCACCAAGGCGGCCCACTAAAAGATCCCCTCGAGCAGGGTTCGCCTCGCTCGAGGGTGCACGCCTCCCTCGGGCGGGCTCTGCCCCGTTCGAGGGGGTGCGCTTACCTCGAGCGGGTCGCTCCGCCCTCGAACGGGGTTCGCCTCGCTCGAGGGCGCTCCGCACGCACGCGCTCGCTCCCGTACGCGGGCATTTAATGCCCCGACAACGGTGGGGGCGGCGCCATCACGCGCACGGGGCTCGCGCCCGGTGCGTCGTACCAACTCCCCAGAGGGAACCCATCCCCGCCACCGTGGGGGACCGTGCGACGTGGCCGGCGCCGGTCCCGTGACGCCGCGCCGCCTACTCCGTGACGGCTAGCGCGCCGAGCCCCTCGAAGGGGGGCCGCCGCACCCTCGATTTGCTTTCTTGTGACCTTGCGGGGGTTAGGGTGGAGGCGCTAGGCCGGCGGGGCGCCATCCCCGCCACCGGTAACGGCACGGTGGCCGCCCCGCGAGTACAAACCCACGTCGGGCACTGTGGCAACAGCTCCAACGCTGTGGAGCATGCGGGAACGGGATGCCGCCTTACCGCCACCGTACCTCGTACGGACCGACGTCAGCAACTCCCTCGAGCCCGCTCGAAGACATCACGGTCGTCCGCTGCTCTTCTACCCTCGAAGCCGCCACTGTTCGAGTACAAGATACGCCATGATGGCCGGATCGCAGCAAGGACCGTCCAGGCGTCCGCCTACTCTACAGCATAGCACACCACGCTTCCCCACGTAGATAAATAGCGCGACATACATGTGATTCGCTCTCTCCTTGGCCTATAAAAGGAAGACGAACCCCCCTGCCGCAGGGGACAACAGAGGACGGCAACACAACACGAGACATGTCGCACCACACACTTGCTCTCCAATTCTCCCACAACATCTTCAACCACTACACCAGGGACTTGGAAGCCACGCTTCCTCTCCCGCCTTGCTTGTAGCAGCCCCACTACAGGCACCACCGGTGCTGAGCAATATAGTGCCTTGAGCACACCACTACTGGACGTACGGCCTCTCGGCCGGAACCAGGATAAACTCTGTGTCTTTTATTGCTTAGCATCGACCATTGAGGGATAGACCTTGGCGCTTATTACGGGTTAGTGTCGGGACCACATTCCGCACTGACAGTTGGCGCCCACCGTGGGGCAACCAAGCGCCTAAGGTCAATCCACCATCAACTCCCTCCATGGTGATCCGCACTGAGTACAACACCGGGGACCCGTGTGTTCAGCCGGGAGATCCGTGCGGCGGCCTTCCCCCAACGCTTCCGCCAGCCCTCGACCATCGTTAAGTACAACGAGGAAACGGACCCCCGCGTGTGGCTCAACGACTACCGCCTGGCGTGCCAGCTGGGCGGGGCCACCAGTGACGAGGTCATCATCTGCAACCTGCCCCTGCACCTCGGCGATTCAGCCCGGACGTGGCTCGAGCACTTGCCCGCCAGCCATATCCACAACTGGGACGATCTGGTCCGCACGTTTGTGGGCAACTTCCAGGGCACGTACGTGCGCCCCGGAAATTCCCCGGGACCTCGCGCTCCCGCACCCGAGGCCCGGCCGAGTCGCTCCGGACTTCATACGGCGCTTCTCCAAGCGCTGTACAGAGCTCCCAAGCGTGGCGCAATCTGAGATTGTGCACGCCTTCCTCGAGGGCACCACGTGCCGGGACCTCATGCGAGAGCTGGGACGCAGCCCGCCCGCGGACTCCAACGAGCTGTTCGACATCGCCACCAGCTTCGCCTCAGAAGAGGAGGTTGTGGGGGCGATCTTTGATGGCAAGAAGGGCAAGCGCTCGGACGATGCGCCCGCGGAGGGCAGTAAGTCCAGGGAGCCCCACCGGAAGGACAAGCGGGCCAAGAAAGGGAAGAAGCCGCGCCGCGAGGCGCGTGAGCAGGGGCGCGACGGCGACGATGCCGAGGCCCTTGCTGTTGACCCGGCTCGACGAGGCCCTCGACCGGCTCCTCGAGGCCCGGGGATGTTTGACGACATGCTGAAAAACCCATGTCCATACCACAAGACCCCAGTGAACCACACCCTTGAGCAATGCGACATGCTCAAGAAGTTCTACGGCCGCGCCGCCGCAAAGGACACGGAGGCCAAGAAGGACAGAGGAGACGGCGACGCCGGCGGCTTCCCCGCCATGGAGAATGTGTTCCTCATCTTTGGGGGACCCACCATCGACATGTCAACCCGCCAGCGCAAGCGGGAGCGGCACGAGGTCCTCGCCGCAGAGAAGGCACCTCCCTCCTTCCTCGACTGGTCGGAGGACGCCATCACCTTCAGCCGGGAAGACCATCCGAACCGCATCCCCAACCCGGGCTAGTACCCGCTGGTGGTCGACTCGATCATTGGGAACGCGCGGTTCTCAAAAGTCTTGATGGACGGGGGCAGCAGCCTCAACATCCTCTACGCGCATACGCTGCGCTTGCTGTGGATCGGGTTAGACTAGCTGCAGCCCAGCACGACGCCGTTCCATGGCGTCGCGCCCGGCAAGCGAGTCCAGCCCCTCGGGCAGATCGACCTGCCAGTTTGGTTCGGCACTGCGAAGAATTTCCGTAAGGAAACGCTCACCTTCGAGGTGGTGGGGTTCAAGGGCGCCTATCACGCCATACTTGGGCGGCCCTACTACGCCAAGTTCATGGCGGTCCCCAACTACACCTACTTGAAGATGAAGATGCCGGGGCCAAACGGCGTTATCACCGTGGGCTCGTCCATCGAGCACGCATTTGACTGCGATGTCGAGTGCGTAGAGCATGCGGAAGCACTGGCGCTGGATGAAGCGCTGGTGACCACCTTGGAGAAGATGGTCAACGAGGACCTCGACTCCACCGCCAAGCACACCGGCAACTTCGAGGCCGCAGAGCAGATCAAGGAGGTGCCCCTCGACCCTGCTGCCCTCGAGGGCAAGGCGTTGAGGGTCAGCTCCACCCTCGATCCAAAATAGGAAGTGGTGCTCGTCGACTTCCTCCGCGCCAACGCCGACATCTTCGCGTGGAGCCCCTCGGATATGCCAGGCATCCCGAGGGAAGTCGCCAATCACTCCCTTGACATCCTGCCTCATGCCCGCACCGTGCAGCAACGACTCCGCCGCTTTGACGAGGAGCGGCGGCGGGCGATCGGAGCGGAGCTGCGGACGCTTCTCGAGGCCGGATTCATCAAGGAAGTGTTCCACCCAACGTGGCTAGCAAACCCTGTACTTGTAAAGAAAAAGAACGGGAAATTGCGGATTTGTATAGACTACACTAGTCTTAATAAAGCATGTCCTAAAGTTCCCTTTCCTTTGCCACGCATTGATCAAATTGTTGATTCAACGGCTGGGTGTGAGTTGCTTTGCTTCCTTAATGCCTACTCCGGGTATCACCAAATAAAGATGAAGGAGTCCGACCAGCTCGCGACTTCGTTCATCACGCCGTTCGGGATGTTCTGTTACGTCACGATGCCGTTCGGCCTCTGAAACGCGGGTGCAACGTATCAATGCTGCATGCAACACGTTTTCGGAGATCACATCGGGCGGACGGTCGAGGCGTACGTGGACGACATCGTCGTGAAAACCAGGAAGGCGGACGGCCTGGTTGGCGACCTTGGCATCGCGTTCGGCTGCCTACGGGCCAATGGGGTCAAACTAAACCCCGAAAAATGTGTCTTTGGGTTGCCGCGAGGCATGCTCCTAGGATACATCGTCTCCCAAAGGGGCATGGAGGCCAACCTCGAGAAGGTTGCGGCCCTCGAGCGAATGGGTCCAATTCGTTACCTCAAAGGGGTGCAAAAGGTGCTGGGGTGCCTTGCCGCCTTGAGCCGCTTCATCTCGCGGCTCGGCGAGAAGGGCCTGCCCCTCTATCGCCTCCTCAAGAAGCACGAGCGCTTCTCCTGGACCGCCGAGGCCCAGGACGCGCTCGACAAGTTGAAGGCATCCTTGACCCACGCCCCGATCCTCACGCCGCCGCAGGACGGCGAACCCCTGCAGCTCTACGTGGCCGCGACCACCCAGGTGGTCAGCACCGTAATCGTGGTGGAGCGCACGGAGGAAGGGCACGCCCTGCCGGTTCAGCGGCCGGTCTATTACATCAGCGAGGTCTTGTCCGACACCAAGACGCGCTACCCCCAAGTCCAAAAGCTGCTGTATGCGGTGGTCCTCGCGCGGCGCAAGCTCCGCCATTACTTCGAGGCCCACCCCGTCACGGTGGTCTCCTCCTTACCGCTAGGGGAGATCATCCGCAATCCAGACGCGGCGGGCAGGATCGCCAAGTGGTCCGTGGAGTTGATGGGCGAGACGCTCGCCTATGCCCCGCGCAAGGCCATCAAGTCCCAGATCCTGGTGGATTTTGTCGCTGAGTGGACAGATACGCAGCTACCGCCGCCGCAGATCCAAGCAGAGTGTTGGACTCTGTATTTCGACGGCTCGGTGATGAAAACAGGGGCGGGCGCAGGCCTGCTCTTCGTGTCACCCCTCGGGGAGCACATGCGGTACGCGGTGCGCCTCCACTTCCCCGCGTCGAACAACATGGCTGAGTACGAGGCCCTCCTTTGCGGCCTCAAGATCGCCATCGAGATAGGCGTCAAGCGCCTCGACGTGCGGGGGGATTCGCAGCTCGCAATCGACCAAGTCATGAAGAACGCGAGCTGCCATGACGACAAGATGGAAGCGTACTACAAGGGCGTGCGAGCCCTCGAGGACAGGTTCTATGACATCGAGCTCAATCACGTGCCCCGCCGGTACAACGAGGAGGCGGACGAGCTGGCCAAGATCGCGTCCGGGCGGATCACCGCCCCCCCCCCGAACGTTTTTGCTCGCGATATCGCCCAGCCCTCGGTCGTCCTCGAGCCGCACCCCTCGAGCCCGCGGAACCCTCGGGGGCTCCCTCGAATCCAGCGGGCGCGGAACCCATGGACGAGGACCCCTCGAACGAGGTGTACGTGCTCTCCCTCCTCAAGGGGTATGGCGCCTAAGGGGCTGATGTGATGGACATCGAGCCAGCCCCTGTCAAGGCTGACTGGCGCGACAAGTATGTCGCCTGGATGGCTCGAGGGGAACTCCCCTCGGACCGGGCCGCGGCCAGGCGCATCGCCAGGATGGCCAAGTCCTTTACCCTCGTTGACGGCGAGCTGTACAAGCGCGCCGCCTCCGGCATCTTACAGCGGTGCGTGCCCATCCCCGAGGTGCGCAAGCTTCTGCGGGACATCCACACTGGGATCTGTGGCCATCACGCCGCGCCTCGTACCCTCGTTGGCAATGCTTTCCGCCAAGGCTTTTACTGGCCTACCGCGGTCGCGGACGCCAGCGAGATCGTACGCACCTGTGAGGGGTGCCAGTTTTACGCCCGCAAGTCCAACCTTCTCGCTCATGTCCTGCAGACCATCCTTCTAACATGGCCGTTCACTGTGTGGGGGCTGGACATTGTCGGGCCCCTGCGGAAGGCGCCCGGGGGCTTCACCCACTTGTTGGTCGTGATCGACAAGTTTTCCAAGTGGGTAGAAGTGCGCCCCATTACGAATCTCAAGGCAGAGCAAGCGGTGACGTTCTTCACCGACATCATCCATCGCTTTGGAGTGCCAAACTCCATTATCACCGACAACGGGTCCCAGTTCACGGGCAGGAAATTCTTGGAGTTCTGCGACAAGTTCCACATCCGTGTGGATTGGGCAGCTGTGGCACACCCGCAGACTAACGGCCAAGTAGAGCGTGCCAACGCCATGATCCTACAAGGCCTTAAGCCCAGAATTTTTGACCAGCTAAATAAATCTGGTCGGAAATGGCTCCAAGAGTTACCGGCTAGTCGTGTGGAGCCTAAGGACCACCCCGAGCAGAGCCACCGGGTTCACCCCGTTTTTCCTAGTCCATGGCGCGGAGGCCGTCCTCCCCACGGACCTAGAATACGGGTCGCCCAGGGTTCGAGGCTACGACGAGGATGCCAACCAGCGAGCCCGCGAGGACTCGCTGGACCAGCTGGATGAGGCACGCCTCGTGGCCTTGATGCATTCCGCAAGGTATCAACAGTCCCTCAGGCGTTACAAAGCACGGAAGATACGCCGACGGGACTTCAGCGAAGGGGATTTGGTCCTAAGGCTACGCCAGGACAACCGAGGACGCCACAAGCTATCACCTCCATGGGAGGGACCCTACGTCGTGGTGAAGGTACTCAAGCCCAACACGAACAAGCTGGCCAACGAGGATGGCGAAGAGCTCACCAACGCTTGGAACATCCAACAGCTACGTAGCTTCTACCCCTAGCTAGAATTTCCAAGTATTTTGTTGTAAAAATCACATAACCAGCACCCCAGTTGGTGACAATTATGTAAAACACCGTCAGTTTAATAAAAAGGGCAACTCAGCTTTCCCCTGAAACCCAAGTTACCCTCGGGGGCTACTGCGGGGGGCATCCCCCCCCCCCCAAGATGGTCCCATTTTCGCGCAAAAATAAAACAACTCACGCGCGCAAAGTTTGTCTTCTACTTCGTCCCCGAGCAAAGATTCGAACAGGGCGCAGGCAGCCTAGCGGAAGGAGCGCGTGAGCCAGAGATAGCCTACGCCTCCGCGAGGATACGGCCCTTCTCTCTTGCCTCCAACCCAGCAGGCCACCCGCGAAAATCGAACTCCCCTAACTAGAATCTACTCAGGAAGAAGGAGAAACAAAAAAGTGCAATAAACAAAAGACATCACTTCACATTGACAAATGTTTATGGCAAAAGTAATCTGTTTATTTACAAGGTCGCACGACCAGCGTACTGATACATAAACAAAAAAGGGCCTAGCACCCGGCTGTCTTCAGGCTGGAGGAGCGGCGGCGTCAGTAGCGTCCGGGAAGAGGAACTCCTCGAAGGCCTCGGCAAGCGTCCCGGCGGCGTCGGCGGCAAGCGCGTCCACGCATTCCATCGCCACCTCGTCCTCGACACCCTCGGGGACGACGTAGCCCTCCGCCAACACCTCGAAGTTGACCTCGTAGTGAGATCACACCACTCCGAGGGCCTTCTGGACGCCGAGATGCAGCACCCAGCGCATGCGCCCGGTGACGTGGCCGCCAAGGGCGCGCAGGCGGCCGGCCGCCGAGCTCCCGCCCCCGCGCCTCGCCCTCCTCCACGGCCGGCGGGTCTCGAGGGCCGCATTGCGCAACTCCCCGCAGCTCCCCGGCCGGAGGAGTTGTAGGAGGTCTACAGCGCCTCGGCCCGCTCAACCGCGTGCCCCAGCGCGATGCGCAAGCCTGGAGTTGCCAGACGAGAAAGAAATCAGAAAAAGGGTGCGAACCCTCTAAGGGAAAACCAGCAAAACAGGAGTCGAATAGCGGCTTACCTTCGACTTGCTTCCTCTCCACCTCGAAGGCGCGGCGCCCGGCCTCGACCGCCTGCTCGAGGCCCCTGACGGTCTCGCCTTGCTCCTGGAGGGCCAGCTCCTGGCTCGCGCTCATGATGCTGAGCACCATCGGCCCGCCCTCGAGCTTGGAGAACTCGGTGTTCCGGTCCTCCCGGCGACATCCGCGCCGCCTCGTGAGCGACGCGCTCCCACCCGTGGCCGACCGGCGTCGGCAAGGGCGGCTCGCTCCCCGCCGGAGCCGCCCCTCGGCCCCCGGCGGCGCACGCTCCCCGCAGAGCCGGTCCTCGGCGGCGGTGAGCGCCGCGACCTTGGCGTCGAGGGCGGCCCTCAAGTCGTCGGCCTCCTTGGCCTTCGCTCGAGCGCGCGCGCCCGCTCCTCCGCCCGGCGCCGCCGAGCCCGCGCCCCCCGGAGCGACGAGCGGAGCCCCCGGTTGTCGCCGCGGACGCCGGCCACCTCCGCCTCCCGCCTGGCCACCGGGGTGCGCGTCTTCTCCGTGTCCGCGCGCGCCGGCCGCGGCGCCTCATCCCGGTCGATGAGGGCCGTGCGGCACCCACTCGAGGCCGGAGGGGTGCGCCGGTCCTGCCTTGCGCTCTCGTGAAGTTGATCGTGCGGGGCCATGGCCCGCACGACGCGCCCGCCCGTCCGGGTCCCGAGGGTGTCGGCGAGCGCATCGAAGGCGTCGCACCGCTCCCGGAGCTGGTGGAGCTCGGCGGTCACCTGGTCGAAGGCGCCGTACTTGTCGCGGGCGCGGCGCTCGAGCTCCTGTCACCAACAAGCCAAGACCCGTAAGCATCACGCCACAAAGATAGCGCGCAGAAACGAGGAAAAAAGGAAACAAGCAAAGACACCCCACCTGAAAGACGCGCCACGCGGGACCGCCGTGGATCCTCAGCGCCTCGTTCAACACTCGGTCGAGCGCGGCGCCGTGGCTACGGAGCTCTCCCCAGAGCTCCTGCTCCCCCTGGGCATCGGCGAACGCGGGCGGGTCACCAGCGCTCCCCTCTACCTGGGCGGAGTGGCCGGCCGCGGAAGACGAGGCCTCGGCGCCATGCCCTCGGCCCCCCGCCACCATGTGGCCCTCGCGCCGCCCTCACGAGGGCCCCATCCCGGGGACTGCGGGGAGAGCGTGGGGAAGCTCGCCCACCGGTCCCACCCGGCGGTGGGGAGTCGTCGTCGGGATCTCCAAGCACCACCACCGGGAGCCGCCGGCGGTGCCGCCCCCGCGTCGCCTCCGCCGGCGCCTCCGCTCGTGCCTCCGTTGCCGCGGGCTCCCGCCGCAGTGCCGTGGCCACCGCTTCCCGGCCGCGCCCCCGCGACCACGGGCGCCCGATCGCCCTCCTCGCCCACCGCCGCCCGCCGCGCCTCCGCCGCGACCGGCGCCACGGACCGCGCCTCCGTCACGACCGGCGCCGCAAGTTGCGCCTCCACCGTGGCCGCCACCGCGGGCCGCGCCTCCACCACGACCGGCGCCCGCCGCTCCACGACGGCCGCCGGCCGCGCCGCGACGGGCCGATCCGCCGGCCGAGGCCTCGAGGCCTCGCCGGCGCCCGCGAGCTCTCGCCCGCCGCGGCCGCCGCGCCGCCCCCGCCCGCGGCGCCCTCGACGAGCGCCGCCGGGTGGGAACGGACGCGTCCGCCCTCAACACCTTGGCTGGTGCGAGGGGAGGCACGGTCGGCACCACCCTGCATAAGCACAAACAAAAAATCAGAACACTTGGTCGCCAAAAAACCCTAGCAGAAGAGCAAGCCCCTTACCTCGAAGAGGAGAAGGCGCGCTTCCTCTTCCTCGAGGCCTCGGTGGATGCCGCCGGCACGGCCGTCGCCACGCCTCCTGACATTTCCGCCGCGCGCGCGGGCCCCACCCCGCGCGCGGGCGCGCTTGCCGCGCGTGCCTCCGCGGCGCGCGTCGGCACCTCCGCGGCCCACGCGGCTCCCGTTGTTGATTGCCCCGGCGGCGGGCGCCGCCGCGCCCGCCCCAGGCGATGCCTCCCTTACCGCCGGAGCTGGCTCCGGCGACGGGGGCGCAGCACCCACCTATCGTAGGGGCCCCGCCCCCGGTTTCTTCCTCCTTGTCCTCCTCCGAGGACGAATACTCCTCGGTCCCCGGAGAGGAGAGCCCCCGCCGCTCGCGCGCCCGCACCCCGCCCGCCGCCGCGGCGCTCGCGGTGCCGCCTTGCGCGCTCCCTCTTGCGCGCCGCCCGCTCCCGCTCCCGTTGCTGTGCCGCCCGACCGAGCGCGCGGGAGTCAGGGGTGGGTGGAACAGATTTCGTAGCGCTCAAGCTCACCATCTGCGGGCGAAAACGTCAGAGATGCGTCAGAGACCAGGAGCATCATCAAGATCAAAAACAGGGCCAAGAATCCTACTTACCAGCGGGCCGGTGGGGAGCATCTCGAGGTCCCACGGGGATCGGTCTTGGCGCAGCATCCGAGTGTCGACGGCGCTCCGCGCCCGTGTGAGCGCATACCCCCGTTCGAGGGGGGTCGGGAGCATCCGCGACCTCGCTAGCGCGACGGGGTCCGCCACCTCCGTCATCTCGAAGATGCAGAGCGGCCTCACCATCAGAGGCACGATCCGCCGGTGGTGGAGGAAGGCGAGGACGGTCGCCGCGGTCAGCCCGCGCGTCACCAGGTTCTTCAGCGCGGCCAGGAGCGAGTCCAGCCGCCTCCGATGCTGGACCGTGGACACCCCGTGGCCCCAGGAGTTGGGCTTTTCCCGGAGCACCAGACCGGTGTAGGGGGGGAGGCCGGGCTTGGCGTTGCGAAGGTAGAACCACCCCCGCTCCCAGCCGGCGTTGTTGGTCGTCATGGTACAAGGGATGTAGTCGTTCTTGTACTGCGTCCGCAGGGCGAGCAACATGCCGCCGGCGCGCACCGCACGGCGGGTCCTCTACTCCGTTGTCGGCTGCGTGAACAGCTCCGCGCGGAAGAGGTGTATCTAGAGTTCCCAATTCACTGGGATCCCTAGATACCCCTCGCAGACGCCCACAAACGTGGCCGCCTGCCAAAACGCGTTCGGCGCGAAGTTGTGCAACTCCATGCCGTAGCGGTGGTAGAGCGCCCGCATGAAGCGGCTCGCCGGCGCGGCGAAGCCGCGCTCATGGAAGCGAGTGAAGCTCACCACGTAGCCTTCCGGTGGGTTGGGCGCGTGGTCCCCCACCGGCGGCACGATCCACTCCGCCGGCCGGCCCTCCTCGTTCGCCGCCAGCTGGCCGGCGGAGACCAGGTCGCTAAGGGCCAGCCGGTTCACTGACGGTCGCTCCCACGCATACGGGTCGAGGATCGTGAGGGGCGGGAGCGGCGCCATGAGGAAATGCAAAGGATCCGAGAGCAAAGGACGAGAAGAAGAAGAAGAGCTGTAACGGCAAGGGGGCGCGGTGGCGAGAACAAAACAAAGGCGAGAGCGCGGGGGGCAAGAATGGCGAAACGCTAAGGTAAAAGCCGCCGCTTTCCCCCTCCTCAAATTTATAAGCCGTGGGCGTGCTCTCCGGGGCGCACGTCCCGCGCGCATTAACTGCAGGGAATCTTTTTCTCGCTGACGGGCGGGCCCCACCACGACCGCCGCGGCCACGCCACCGCAAACAGGCCATCATCACGGCGAAGAATTGGGAAGGCCGTGGCAGGCGGTCACGTCCGCCTGCCCACGCCGCCCACTACGCGCGCGGCCGCGGCGCCTAAAAAGGCGCGTCCGCGACGCGAAATCACAGCCTCGACTGTGGAGCATTAAATGGTCTGGCTCCTTACCAAGCAAGGAGGACCCTCGAGCGGTGCGGGCTCCTGGCTCGGAAAAATTCAACCCTCGAAAGGGGGCAGGCGTGAGATGGTCGCCTCGGGGCCCGTTTGAGATAAAACGGGCACCGCAAGCACCAATGCCACGCTGCTTTACTGATCAGCGTCTCGAGGGCTGGCTCGCCCAGGCCCCTCGAGGATTCGCAGATGCCAGGCCGGGAGCGCTTAGCCGCCACCCCGCACCACTTTACTGATCAGCGCCTCGAGGGCCGGCTCGCCCAGGCCCCTCGAAGGTTCGCAGATGCCAGGCCGGGAGCGCTTAGCCGCCACCCCGCACCACTTTACTGATCAGCGTCTCGAGGGCTGGCTTGCCTAGGACCCTCGAGGATTCGCAGATGCCAGGCCGGGAGCGCTTAGCCGCCACCCCGCACCACTTTACTGATCAGCGCCTCGAGGGCTGGCTCGCCCAGGCCCCTCGAAGGTTCGCAGATGCCAGGCCGGGAGCGCTTAGCCGCCACCCCGCACCACTTTACTGATCAGCGCCTCGAGGGCCGGCTCGCCCAGGCGCCTCGAAGGTTCGCAAATGCAAAGACGGGGCCGCCTAGGCGCCACCCCGAACGGCCCTACTAATCACGGGTTCGAAGCCTGACCCTTGACGGGTTCGAACAGGCGCCCCAGATCACCAGAGTCAGGGACGACGAGGGCACGCGCATTCGAGCCGTTCCTCGAGCCCGCCGGCTCGAGGGTGCCCCACATGTCGTGTTCGAGAGCCAACGAGGGCAGCTAGCCGGGGGATCCCACCAAGGGAGAGCTTCCGCGCCCTCGGTCCCTAGCGAACGGGACCGAGCCTCACCTAGCAAACCCACGCAAGCGCTTCAATGGATGTGTCTCTGGACCACGCAGCCTACCCTTATCGAACGGGGCATGGGTGTCCACTCGAACCACCCACTAACAGCTCAACAAGGAATCCGCAATCCGCGACCCGACCGATGGGGGTTGCGGAAACCTCACCCTCCGTCCCGCGGAGGGACGGCGAGGGCGCGTTAAAAAACAAGTCGTAAAGCTCTACCCGATCGCCTTGAACGGGCCCAGGCTCGGGGGCTTGACGCATGGCTACACCTCCTCGGTGGCACCCGGGGATAGTGCCAGCAGCGTGTGCGTCACCGAAGCCGGCTGAGACATTGCCGACACCGGTTGAAACATGTACCACGCCCTCTGACCAAGTCTCACGGTCAACCCCTACGGGAGCACCCACGCTCCTGCAGGGCTTCGGGGGCTAGACCCGCGGGTCCGCTGACGCGGCCCCACGGAAAGCGTTCGCAAGACCAGGAGGGAAGAACGTCCTATCGGTAGGCTCAAGCATCTGCGGGAGCCTCAATGGCAAACCCACAGATGCTCGGGGGCTACTGTCAGGGACAGCCCTAGGGGTCCCCTTAAACAAATGGGAAATCCCCACTTAAAACCCGCAACAAGCCAAAGCCAAACACGCCTCGCTTAAGGGCCCACGCCGCGGTGGCCCCAACGGCCCACCAAGGTGGCCCACTCAAAGATCCCCTCGAGCAGGCTTCGCCTCGCTCGAGGGTGCACGCCTCCCTCGGGCGGGCTCTGCCCCGTTCGAGGGGGTGCGCTTACCTCGAGCGGGCTCCGCCTTACTCGAGGGTCCGCTTAGCCCTCGAACGGGGTCCGCCTCGCTCGAGGGCGCTCCGCACGCGCGCGCCTGCTTCCGTACGCGGGCATTTAATGCCCTGACAACGGCGGGGCGGCGCCATCATGCGCTTGGGGCTCGCGCCCGGTGCCGTCGCACCAACTCCCCGAGAGGGAACCCATCCCCGCCACTGTGGGGGACTGTGCGACGTGGCCGGCGCCAGTCCCGTGACGCTGCGCCGCCTACTCCGGTACGGCTAGCGCGCCGAGCCCTCGAAGGGGGGCCGGCCGCACCCTCGATTTGCTTTCTTGTGACCTTGCAGGGTTAGGTGGAGGCGCTAGGCCGGCGGGGCGCCATCCCTGCCACTGTTAACGGCACGGTGGCCGCCCCCGCGAGTACACACCCACGCCGGGCACTGTGGCAACAGCTCCAACGCTGTAAAGCACGCGGGAACGGGATGCTGCCTTACCTGCCACTGTACCCTGTATGGACCGACGTCAGCAACTCCCTCGAGCTCGCCTGAAGACATCACGGTCGTCCGCTGCTCTTGTACCCTCGAAGCCGCCACTGTTCGAGTACAAGATATGCCATGATGGCCGGATCGCAGCAAGGACCGTCCAGGCATCCACCTACTCTACAGCATAGCGCACCACGCTTCCCACGTAGCTAAATAGCGCGGCATACATGTGAATCGCTCTCTCCTTGGCCTATAAAAGGAAGACGAACCCCCCTGCCGCAGGGGATAACAGAGGACGGCAAGACAACACGAGACAGATTGCACCACACACTTGCTCTCCAATTCTCCCACAACATCTTCAACCACTACACCAGGGACTTGGAAGCCACGCTTCCTCTCCCGCCTTGCTTGTAGTAGCCCCACTACAGGCACCCCCGGTGCTGAGCAATATAGTGCCTTGAGCACACCACTGCTGGACGTACGGCCTCTCGGCCGGAACCAGGATAAACTCTGTGTCTTTTATTGCTTAGCATCGACCATTGAGGGATAGACCTTGGCGCTTATTACTGGTTAGTGTCGGGACCACATTCCGCACCGACACTAGTTGTCTAGGGTTTCCCTAGCCGGCGTGGGTACCTTGTAAGGAAGACCACGTCGGAGTTCCAGGAGCTAGGAGCAAGATCAAGGTAGGATCCGGTGGTGATCTTATCCATGTACCTTTGAGTATGTTAAATTATCAAGTTGCAATCCGATTTCTAATGATCAAGTGCTTCTTCTACGACTTTGATTTCGATTGGCTTTTCTTACTTTTAGATCTATTCTCGATATAGATCATAGAGTGTGTTCTTGTAACAGCGGTGGCTAGAGGTGCATGCCTAACCTAGCACGAATAGGAGTGCGTTGTGACAGAACTGTGGCTCCGAAAGGTGGGCGTCTTTGGAGTTGGAAGGAAAACCGCGATTTAAAGAAGCTTTTTCTGAGATTGAATTTGGTTTATTCTCCTTTGCTTGGAACTTCAACAAGAGCTTGATCCAATTTCTCCAGATTGGTTTTACCTATCCCTCCCTATCTCTTGCTACCTCTGATTTTCATTAGATTAGATTCGTTTTTATGATGTTCTTTAGATTAGATGCATAAGAGTTTCCTTTGAAGAACAAAGTTCTCGACTTTCATAGATTGGTTCTGGCATCACACATTTGTTCCATGGATTCAATACCTTAGGTTCACACTTGAGGGAAGAAGGGTCCCTTGACTACAAAGGAGGATTTGTCCGCTTCCAATCCAAACGAAGTTTGATACGCATATACACCATCAACTGAGGTGGCCCTACAGATGGTGTCAGACCGCTACCCTTGAGAAAGGGAAGCTGGGCCTGGCTTGCTAGTTGCCGATGTTGGGCCTTCACGGATGCAACCCATCATTAGCCTTCGTGATTTTCGGTATTTAGGGGCTAAGATAATTACCCCTAGTTTCTCCCCTCTTCACGAGGTAATCAATGCAACACATCTATAAGTTATGATTAGCAATATGGAGTGACGCATTAAAGTGAGCATTCTTATGATAAAGGAAAAAATCCTAAGTCACTAGCTCAAGTATGGATTTACTCAAGACATTAGCTATGTTGAATCCTTGAAGTTGAAATTGCAAAAGTATAGGAATGTCGTACTATCAAGAGGGATGAAACATTAGTTCCAAGACAAGATCAAAAGTGCTCATTAGTTGACATAAGTGAGAATTAGCCTTGAGAGATGAAGGACCGATTAGGCGAGCCGAGAGGGGGGTGAATGGGAGTAGATAAAAATTCTCCGAAGAGTCGAACTCGGCTATGTCCCAAAGAGACAACCAAGGATTCCCACACGAGCTTGCTAAGGTCGCGTAGTCACAACGAACCTACCAACCCTAGGAACAAGTTCAAACAAGTTGCAAAGTGGACGCACAACTCAAGAAGCAAATGACTTAGCCAAATCTTTGAGGCCCTGGGCGGACAGTCCGCAAGTGTACAGTGGATAGTTCACAAGCATGGCGGACAGTTCGTGACCCCTCGGCGGACAGTCCGTAAAAGCCAACTGAACCTCCAGAACCGCACCTCTGAAAATCAGACATTCCGAGCTGGGTTCGCGGATGGTTCGTAAACAACATGTGACAAAACCCTAGCCCTTTTGCAGATCGAAATGACTCATTCTCGCTAACTTAAGAACACACGACGAACACCCGACGATCAGGGACCGCGAGCTGTTTCTCGGTTGGCACATGGATGAGGTCTATGTTTCCCTTCTCAACATTGTCTCTTAGGAAGTGCTACCTCACCTCTATATGTTTGGTTCTGGAGTGTAGCACAGGATTTTTGGCAACACTAATGGAACTCATGCTATCACACATGAGAGAAACATGGGTACACTCCTCACCAAAGTCATTCAGCGTGTATGTGATCCAAAGCAACTAGGAGCAACAACTAGCGGCAGCGACATACTCAGCTTCAGTGGTAGACTAAGGTACACTAGATTATTTGCGAGAAGACCAAGAAACAAGCGAGGAACCAAACAACTGACACGTCCCCGAAGTCGACTTCCTATTGACTCGACACCCTGCAAAGTGCCGATGTGAAGTCTTTGGCGATGCCTGAAAACAAGTGCACACACACACAGAAAACTGAATGTTCAGCCTTGTCACCGTCAAGTACAAGAGGGAGCCTATCATGCTCCGGTACACCTTCTGGTCCATGGGCTCTCCGTTCTCGTCCGCATCCAATGTTGTAGTTGTACTTATTGGTGTCGACAAGGGCTTTGAGTCATCCATCTTGAACTTCTTGAGGATGTCCTTTGTGTACTTGGCTTGATGTACAAAGGTTCTCTCCTTTAGTCCTTTGCCTGCTTGATCTGAAGCCCGAGAAAGAACTGCAATTCTCCCATCATTGACCTGGAATTCTTTGCTCATGTCCTCTGCAATCCTTGCAATCAAAGAATGAGATGAGCCGCCAAAGACAATATCATCAACATACACCTGAACAATTAGTCTAGCATCACCCTGCTAGAGGAGAAAAAAGAGTCTTATCTACTTTGCCTATCTCAAACCCCTTGCTGAACAAGAACCCCCTCAACCGGCCATACCATGCCTGGGAAGCTTGTTTCAGCCCATACAACGCCTTCCTCAGCCTATACACTTGGTGGGGAAACTCAACACTCTCAAAGCTTGGTGGTTGCTTTACATAAACTTCTTCCTCCAAAAACCCATTCAAAAAGGCACTCTTCACATCCATTTGGTACAATTTGAATCCTTTATCCACAGAAAAGGCTAGAAGGGTCCTAATTGCCTCCAAACGGGCTAGAAGACCAAATTTCACCTCATAGTCTATACCCTCATTCTGACTATATCCTTGAGCAAACAACCTCAATTTGTTTCTTACCACCTCACCATTCTCACCCTCTTTGTTCTTCCAGAGCCATTTTGTCCCAATAGGTTTGCATTGTGGTGGTGTCTCTACCAACTCCCAAACTTAGTATCTCTCAAAGTTCTCTAACTCCTCATGCATTGCTTTCACCCAATTAGGATCAGAGAGTGCCTGTCCAATGTCTTTCGGCTCAAAGGTAGCAACAAAAGCCGAATGAGTAAAGTGAGAATCATTTCTGAACCTCGACTGTGTCGTACGTTCATTGATGTCGCCAATGATTTTTGAGGGATGATGAACAACTTGAACGCGCCTCGGTACCTCTCGCCTGGAGATGACCTCCCCCTCAACAGCAGCTTCCACATGATCTTGCTAGATCGTAGTCGGTGTAGGGGATGGACCATCCTCCACTATAGTCATCATAGTGGAAGTAGAGGGTACATGTGTAGCTAGAGCTTCACCATCATCCCCATCATCCTCTCCAGCATCATCCTCCTCATCCTCAAAGATCTTCTTGCCAATCTCGTCATCACCTACACACTCAAAAACAGATGAACTGCATGGCTGGGTCTCGTCGAAGGTAATCTTGCAAGTTTCCATGACTAGGTTAGTATAAAGGTTGAGCACATGGATTGCTCAAGAATGACTCGCATAACCCAAAAAGATGCCATCGTAGAACCTCGACTCAAACTTATCAAGCCTACCTTCTTGAGAATAAAGCACTGATAACCAAAAGCCCTAAATGTTCAAGAAGGCCCGAAGAAAAATCCGGTTCCCAACATGGCACACAGTATTCACCGCCTCAGCCAAGTATCTCCTCGAAGTCCTATGATCGTCGAGCATCGTCCGAGCCATCTCACAAAGGGAACGATTTTTCCTCTCTACCACACCATTCTGACAAGCAACATAGGGAGAAGAAAATTGATGTTCGAGACCCAAATCACAACAAAAAGGTTTTGAATCAAGAGTTTTTAAATTCATTGCCATTGTCACTACAAATAGCTCAAACAACATTTCTATTCCTCTCATTCTTCAACCTCAAGATTAGATCCCGGATAAAACCAAATGTCTCCCCCTTTTCAGCCAAAAAGAAGACCCAAGCATAGCGAGAGTAGTCGTCCACTATCATAAGGACATACCATTTCCCACCCGTTGAGCACACACGAGTTGGACCAACCAATTCCATATGGAACAACTCGCATGGCCTCTCTATCATAACGGAGGTCAGAGGCGGGTGAGAGGCGGCGGCCATCTTACCAAGGCTACACGGAGCACATACCAAGTCATTTTGGTATTTCAACTTACGAAATCCTTGGACAAAGCCTAGCCTACTCAAGCGTCACAACAAGTCAAAACTCAAGTGACCTAGTGTCCTATTCCATTTCCAAAGCTCCGTCGAAACACCAGGAACCAAACAACAAGAAGAGCCGACACATTGAGAAAAGTCGGCTCTGAAAAGCTAACCATCGGGGATGATCGTGCACATAAGATCACCTTGAGAATCCAAAACACGAGAAGCACCCATTTTAAACGGACCTCAAAACCCTCATCAGGAAGTTGGGACACAGAAAGAAGATTAAATCCCAAAGACCTGACAAGAGCAACACGCCTAAGAGTCACAGACTCGCTCACCTTCACCATGCCCACTGAAGGCACTCTACCTTTCCCATTGTCCTCAAAAGTGATGTACACTTTGGTCATCACTGGGGTGAGTCTGGAGAACCACCTTCAATCTCCGATCATGTGTCAAAAGCAACCGGAGTCGTTCAACCAAAAGCCCTCCAAGCCTCCCACCTGAAATCAGAAACGAGAGCGAGAGTGAGCAAACGACTCAGCACTAGGGTTAGTACGAAAAGAATAAACAAGTGTTGTGCCATTTGCTCAAAAGTGGGTTGGCAAAATACATCATATCACTCCTAGGTAGAACACCCACACGTCTCCTTGGAGGACTACGTGTACCACGAGCTGGAGACCGCGACCCATAGCTCTTTTGAGACCTAAAGCTACGATCATTCCCTCTATACTCGTATTGGCCACAAGTGAAGTAACGTCCAGCAAACTCACCACGCTCGAACCCAGCATGCCTACCACCATCTCTCTGTGGTGGTACATCTCAAGGTACAAACTCAAGCCTCTCTCGAGGGAAAATGGTACGCAACACACCCTCACCCTTAGACACCATCCTAGGCCCAGGCAAACCACGAGAAGGGTGGTAACTGTTGAAGTCATCTAGGCCCCAAATTCGCGTTCTGGTAATTAATGACCATCATTGTGGACTAACATTTTTATTGAGATATAAGAATAGGTTAGTCCAATGAAATGATGAGCTCTTGGGATATGAAAAAGGATGGCTTGTATATCATGTGATGAAAAGGAGCTAAAGCCAAAGGTAAAAGCTACGGTTTTTATTTTTGTCAGTCATAAGGTGATTAGAGGATGATAAATGACCGGATTGATAGGATAGATAGTTGTACTATCAAGAGGGGTCAATTTCATTAGCTTGACTTTCCATAGTTCCACTTTGATCAAGAATTTGCATGCATTGCATTTAGATGAGTGGCGATTTCATTTAATAAAAAGGTTTTGTTGAAAATCTTGAGAAAAATCAGTTTTCAGCTGTGGGGCGGACAGTCCGGGCCCTTGGGGCGGACGGTCCATGGCCCTTTGAGTTTTATTTAATATGTGAGGTTTTTGGCAAAGTTTTACGAGAAAAAATCACTTCTGGGCGGACAGTCCGCGGCCTACCTGCATACGGTCCGCGACGTCCTGGCGGACGGTCTGCGGGGTCCTGGCGGAAAGTCCGTCCGGTGTGACGGGCAACTTTGACAAATGTTGACTTTACGTTTTTACCATTGGAATTCAAATGCGGACAGTCTGTGAGGGCACCGCGGACAGTCCACGAGGTACGCGTTTTTGACATAACGGCTAGTAACGGGATGGGGGAGTATAAATACTCCATGCCTAGGTTGGGAGGCTCTCTCTTGGCACTTTGAAAGGTTTATACTCCCTTGTAGAGCTCTCCCACTCCTCTCTCTCTCTCACTCACATTGCTTAGTGGTTGCATCTTTGGTGAGATTGAGAGCATCTAGTGCATTGCATCAAGGTTTTGATCTTTGTGGCACTAGGGAATCATCCATCAAGTGATTGATTTGTTACACTTGAAAGTTGCCGCTTCCTAGACAGCTTGGTGGTGGAAGAATCCGTTGAAGCTCTCAAGAAGATTGTGTGTGGCTCCGGATTTTTTGTTGTGAGATGTCTTATGCTCACCTCACCGGAGCGGTGAATAGCAACTCTAGTGGAATCGAGGTGTGGAGTGGTTCTTTGGTTCTAATCGGTTCAAGATCAAGTGGTTCCTTGATAGAGGAGCGGTAGAACATTGAATCCACCTCAATGTGGATTAGGGGTGACCGGCAAGTCATCGATAGCACGGGATAAAATTTGTCTCTTGTGCTCAGCTACTTCTTTGCTCAATTTCCTTTCAAGTTCTTTACTTTGAGCATTTATCTTCTAGAGATTATATTATATATTGTCATCCTAGGTTGTAAACCCTCAACATAGGAATAGAATAGCTAGAAATTTAATCCTCCTTGTGGTTCTAATTAAATTTCTCTAGTGTTGTGCTTTTAGATTTTAAACTGCCTATTTACCCCCCTCTAGTCGGTATCCTAGATCCTACAAGTGGTATCAGAGATAGGGACTCGTTATTTGAGAGATTTAACCATGTCGGAGTAGGATAAATGGCTGAGAAAGATAAGTTTCATGTTGGGAAGCCACCGGTCTTTAATGGGAACAATTATGACTATTGGAAGAAAAGAATGGAGATTCACTTCAAGGCCTTGGGTAGAAATTTGTGGAGAATTGTAATGGAAGAATATGTCATTTTGGATCCGAAGAACAAGTGGACCGATGATGATATAAACGAACAACTCAATGATCATGCTTTGAGTGTGAGGACCGGAGCATCTGAGGACCGGTGGATGGTCTCTCCTGGTTGTGATGAGTGATTGACAACGTGGTGTGGACTGACTCTTGGCCGAGTATTGCAGATGCAGGTTGTGGCTTGATTTGCGTTGGTGTAGGTGAAGAGTTGGCGCAAAAGGTCTATGCCTTGCGGGGCCTCTGAGGAGTGGAGAGACAAGTAGGCCTGGCTCGAGGGACCCGGTGGCCTGTAACACCCTGCCCACCAAAGCCTCACCGACCAGCCCTTCCGTAGGGGCGAGCACACGTACACATATCACCCTGCTTACACTTTCATCCTCGTTTTGTGTAAAAGGGTTAACCCGAGGGTGGTATGGCTGGTGGACAAAGGCTTATAAGTTGGCTCCACCCTTGATCAACTAGCAATGTGGCACTAAACACGCGCACCAGCGCTCATGGGCCACTCATGGGCCATCCAAATTGGGCCGGGTGTGACATGGCCAGCCAGGTCAAGTGCGGGCCGCATGGTGGCGAGAAAAGCAAGACGAAGTTGTCAATCAGAGCCGATGTAGGGTACCGGCTCACAACCGGAGTCTGCACGCGGGGTGCAGGGTAGCGGCTCAAAACTGTCGGGGTACTTGGTTGAGCCACAAAACCAAGACCGGAGGCTCGGCGGGCGGAGACGCGATCCGGGCGCGCCGAGAAGCTTCGATGCCGGCGGACGCATGGCGGGCTCGCAGGACTTGCGTCGGGTGGACGCAGTCTGCGGCGATGGCGTGGCCGTGCGATGAAGAGGAGTGCTACATGACCTATTTGCCCCTGAGGCGATTGTATCACAACTTATGTGCTAGGGGTTGTGTGGTGTTTTGCCTAGCCCGGAGGGGACTCATATACATTAGCTCTAGCTTAAGCAGCTTAAGCAGTTTCGGAGATCCATGGTTGGGTAGGTGGTTTGGCTCTTGCGGTTTCAGGCTCGGGCTGCTGTTCCCGTGCCTAGCGGACCATCCACGGGTAGTAGGCAGACTGTCCGCGAGGTGCAGTTCGTCCAGATGTTCTTCGTGTTCTTTGCAAGTTCTTGAGCGTTTTCGTTTCGATCCGCTTTGGCAGCTGTTTTTGGTCGGGAGGAGTTTGGCGGACCGTCCGCCTGGACATCGCGTACCGTCCTCGCGACAGTAGTTTCTCGTGGACCGTCCGAGGGCAGGGCGCGGATCGTTTGTTTTTCAAGGTGTGCTACTGCAGGTTCTATTAGCTTTTTTGGACCATCCGTTTGTGACCCGCAGACCGTCCACCCGGTCACCACGGACTGCCCGCCTGGTGCCTCGCAGAGCTGCTAAGTTCTTTGCTTCTTGTGTTTCGCTTCCGCGTTGGGATTATTTGGGGTTTGTTCCTAGGGTTGGTAGGTCCATTGTGACTACGTGACCTTGGCACTATACCATTCTTTGTGTGAATCCGAATTTGAACGGGTTCGGACAGAGGATTTGGTGTGCAGGATTTGGGAGTAGTTGAAGAAAGCTCATGTCGGGAATGCTCAGGTTCAGGCTCGGCTCTTTGCGACCTACCGCAGAGAGTATGGGAACTTCACTCATCTCCTAGGTGAGTCCATAGATGCCATGTTTCAGTGTTTCACGGTGATCGTGAACAACATGAGGGCTAATGTGGCTGTGGTCCCGTATGATGACCATGACAGGGCTGTCAAGCTCTTGCATTCTCTGGATCGTACCGTGTGGAGTGGGAAGGTCGAGGCCATCCTAGAGTCAGAGAAGTATGAGACCCTCATGGTGGACGAGCTATTTTCCTAGCTCAAGTCGTCCGAGGTGGACCGTGGGGTGCGTGCAAAGATCGAGAACCTGACTGATCCCCATAGTCTGGCTCTCATATCTGGTTCAAGGACTAATGCTAACATGTCTTCGAGACAATTTTCTTTGTCTTGCCTTATGTCCATGCCAGATGAGGAGTTCAACATGCTGGGCGAGGAGGACCTCGCGTTGTTGAGCAGGCAGTTCGAGCGCATGTACACGAACCGAAAGAATGCTCAAAGGAGCTCGGGCATGTTCTACCGGTGCGGGAAGCACGGGCACTTCATCACCGAGTGCCCAGAAGCCATGGAGGTCAAGCTCGAGCACAAGCACCATCCGAGGACCGACCACAAGCACCGCTCGAGGGACGACTATAGGGGCAAGAACAAGTCCGAGCGGAGTCCGAGGAAGAGTGGTAGTCACAAGAAGAAGGAGCGAGCGATGGTGGCCGGTGCGAGCGACATTGACTCAAGCTCCTACTAATCTTCATCGAGCTTGAGTGATGAAGAAGAGAACCGACACAAGGGCAAGCGGTCTAGCAAGAACATCAAAGGCTTGTGCTTCGCCGCCCAAGGCTTTTGCGACATGGCACATAGCTCCGCAAGCAAGAACAGCAACAAGGATGACTCGGGCTCCCACTCTGAGGAAGAGGTAAACAATGGTCCGTCGTTCTTGATAGTGGAGAATGCTAGGTTGAATGACTTGCTTGACAATGGTGATGATGTGCTTAGAAAGACCAACAAGGGGAAGAGGGAGTATAGGTCTTTGCTTGGAGAGGCTAAGGAAAATTTGGTTGATTCTTTGCTTGATGATGCTAGGGCTCAAATAGATTCTCTTAAGTCTGCTCCTGTTGTGACTGAAGGACCGATACGGCGAACCAGAGAGGGGGGAGTGAATGGGAGCCGATAAAAATTCTTCTCGAAGGGGATGGAGACTCCAAGACGAACACAGCTTCCAACACACGTCTCCGACTCACTACCCAAGTTGGCCAAGCCCACGTAGCCACTGGAGTGCCACTGGACCTAGGAACCAACACACAACCTTCCGACCCGAGAACGCTGCAGAACACCAAACCTTGAGTCCAGTGACCAACACCGGTCAGAACGGTCCCTGCTGGTAAAACTTGGCGACTTCCACAGAGTGCTCCACACCGGTCAGGCCGGTGAGACAAACCGGTCAGACTAGGCACAGCCAGAAAGCCCCAAAGCACCAAACAGGCCAACCGAGCTCCAAACCGACCCAAACACGAAACAGCTGCAACATAGGACAACAGCGAACACACCCAGACGTTCACCCGAGAAAAAACCCAATAGGGGTTGCACCGGTCAGACCGGTGAGAGGCACCAGTCAGACTGGTGTAGCCTCGGCAACACGGGATGAACAGCACCCGCGGCTCAACTCCTCCAAATCCAAGCCTTGATCTCCCGAATCGCTCCACAGGCTTGAACAAGACTTTGGGGACAACAGGAACACCTCATGAGGAGTCCATAGCCAAGTTTAATCCCAACAAAACTTGTTCAAACAAGAGGAATCGAAGAAATCTCGCCAAGAACTCCTCTAACCCTAGAACACCGAAAAACCCAAAATCGAGCCTCTTAACTCACGGATTTGGGAGGGGAATCACAGCCCAAAGAACCTGGATGCACTGATTGTTCCACTTTTGTTGGTGAATTGACTATGCTTAAGGAGAAGTATGCCTCCAAGGTCGAGGAACTAGATGTGCTTAGGGTTGAGCTAGATGAGATGAAATCTAGGCCCTCCTTGCTTGGTGCTTGCACTTCTTGTCCTGTTTTGCATGAGAAGCTAGATGTTTCGCTTGTGTATGCTAGATCTCTAGAGGCTCAGCTGAAAGCTTCTATTCCTACAATTTGTTCTACTTGTGAAATAAATGCTGTGAAAAATATGGAGCTTGCACACTATGTTGATCGTTTGCAGGATGAGAATGATGAGTTGAGAAAGCTGATGGGTTGGTTGTCTGGTCATGAGCATCAGTTGAGGATAAGGATCGAGACATACAAGCGCCAGGATGGGGAAGTGCTTGGGGCAAACAAGATAGGTGAGGGAAGTGGTGAGAATAAGGGGAAGATCGGAGATATCCCAGAGCCACCAAAAACCCACCACAAAAATGCCTTTGTTCCTAAACCAAATCATCTTAGGAACTGACTAGACACAACGCAGCTCCACCCGTGTTTCCTCCACAAACAGACAACTACCAGAAACCCAACAAGTTCAAGAGTGTCTTGGGGAATGAGTTCTTTGGGAAGAAGGGAGAGAAACCGAGTGAGGAGAAACTGAGTGAGGAGAACCCATAGCCCAAAGAGAACCCAGAACCAAAGCCAAAACTGAAACCCTTCCACTGTGAGCATTGTGGGAGGGATGGGCACCTTGCTGAGTTTTGCTTCAGGATGAAGTGTGAGGAGAGGTTGGCTAGAGAGTTGGCCAACAAGGACAGGTACCGCCCTTCTCGTGGTGTGCCTGAGCCTAGGTTGGTGCCGAGAGGTGATTGTATGGTGCGTACCATTTACCCTCGTGAGAGGCGCGAGTTTGTGCCTCGAGGTGAGCCACCACATAAAGAAGGTGGTAGGTGTGTTGGGTTTGGGCGTGGTGAGTTTGCTGGACGTTCCTTTACTCGTGGACAATACGAGTATGGGGGGAACGATCGCAGATTTAGGTCCCAGAGGAGCTACGGGCTACGGTCTCCCCTTCGTTGTACGTGTAGTCCCCCAAGAGGACATGTGGGTGTTCCATCTAGGAGAGATAAGATGGATTTTGCTAACCCCACGTTTGAGCAAATGGCGAGAAACTAGTTGGATTCGTTTTGTAAGAACCCCAGTGCTGAGTCCTTTGCTCACTCTCGCTCTCTTTTTTTATTTTTCAGGTGGAAGGCAAGGAGGGCTTTTGGTTGATCGACTCCAGTTGCTCTCGACACATGACCGGAGTTCGACAGTGGTTCTCCAGCCTCACCCCAGTGATGACCAAAGAGTACATCACTTTTGGGGATAATGGGAAAGGTAGAGTGCTTTCAGTGGGCACAGTGGTTTTTGGCTCGGTTCGGCCCTGGTTCGCTCCCCGACGCTTCTTGGTCAATTGTTGACTTGCTCCCTTATGCATGTGGGCCCTTGACGTCGTCTTCCCCACGGTTTAGACAGAGCTCCTTGCCGCGCAAGATTCAACATCTTTTGTCCAGGTCCCTGGAGTTTTCCGGCTTCATGCTTCGGTCCCTGGGCCCTTTGGAGTCATGTTCATGATGTGTCTTGACTTGTGTTGGGCTTCATGATCGTCTCTTGAAGTGCTTGATGAACATATGTAGCAAACATGGCCGCCATAGCCATTTGTTCAAGTATGATTTTGGTGATTCATACACACACAATCATGGGACTAACCAAAATGATTGAGCATGTCCTTGTAGGCATTCTAGGTTCCATGGATGCAACCGCACACAATGCAAAGCATGACAAAATAAATAATATGAAGCCGGGATAAAGAGAGAAATGAATTGGACTTTTCCTATGAATAAGTTATTCTTAGATCAATCAAATGGTATGAAATGCTACAGAATCATGAAGATTATTCCACAAGCTTTCCATAGAGTCGAAGATCATCAAAATCGGAATCCGGAATGAAAAGTTATGCCCAAATTAAGATGTGCTGAAAATAGGGCATAGGATGGTCCGACGGTTCCATTTTTGTGAGCACCGGATGAACTCCTGAGAAGAAGAAAACAAGTGTATAATCACGGGATGATCTTGTGGTTCCATCGGATGATTGCATCGGTTCATCCTATGCTTTTTCGGGAAACATACAAAGAGGTATTCGCGTAGAAATGGCTAGCACCGGATGAACCAACGCTATCATCGGTTCATCCGACGCTCAAAAAATGCTCAAATGCTCAGGATTTTTTCAGAATCTTGTAGAGAATTTCATTAGATTTCCAACAAGTAAAAGATCGCCCCAAACGGAATTCGGAGCATAGAGTTATGGCCAAAATACCGAAGGGCAGCGACGTGGGTGACAGGATGAACCTCTGGTACCGTCGGTGCAACTTCAATACTCCGACGCTCAAAATTGGTCAAATACTTAGGCTTTTTTGAGAATCATGTGTAGAATTTCATAAGCTTTCCAACGAGTATAAGCTCGTCGAACACGGAGTTCGGAGCAAAGAGATACGGTCAAAATACGGAAGGGCATATGGCAGCACATGATGATCCGACCCCACATAAAATGACACCGTCGGTTCATCCGACGGCATATCATAACTAGCCGTTAGAGCAACGACTACATTGATGTGTTCGCCTATATATACCCCTTCTACTCTCCCATTTGAGGTTGCTGGATTGTGTGGAAGTGCAGAGGAGTTCAAGACACCTAGAAGATCATATCCAATCCATCCAAGTGCTTAATTGCTCATCCATAGACTTGCATATGCTTAGTGTATGTGTGTGCTTAGTGCTAGGCTTAGCTTAGAGCTGAGTGAGTGCAAGGTTGTGCCAACCTTGTGAGGTGATTCTTGAGTAACTCAAGCTGTACAAGGTTCGCCGGAAGCCTTGGGGCCTAAGTGGCTCACCGGCAATCGTCATCGACCCTCCGGCCTGGTGTGGAGCGGCGAGGACACTTTGTGCGGGGGACGTGCAGAACCCCTTCCTAAGTGGAGAAGCTCCTTAGTGGAGGCGGCATCAAGGTGACCAAGAGAGCTTGGGAAGTGCCTATGTGGCTAGCCTTTGTGGTGAGTCAAGTGGTGCTCTTGGGAGAGAGTTGGTGACCGAGAAGCAATACTCTTGTGTGAGTGCTTCAACAACGTGGACTAGGGGTGGCTTAGTGCCCACTGTTACCACGGGATAAATCGCGTGTAAAGAGTTTGCTTCCTCTCATCCCCTTTACGTTTCCACATTTACTCTATTGCAATCATTGTTTACCTTTACTTTCCTAGAGTAGTATCATGCTAGGATTGGCTATAGGTTGCAAACCTTGTTTTGGGATGGGAGTTTTACACTAGAACAACCCTAGTTGCACATCTAGATGGTATGTTCTAGTTTACTTTTGTGTAAAATTAGTGAAGCCATAGGTTAAGGTTTTAAGTTGCCTAATTCACCCCCTCCCCCTCTTAGGCTAACAAGCATCCAATTCCTTACAAGTGGTATCAGAGCTGGGACTCACTTTCTTCACAAGGAAACACCAATTCGATTGGTAAATTGTGAAAACCGGCTCATTGGAACGGTTAGGCTTCACCGCCTAGTGAGTTGCTCTATAGAGGAATGAAAGGGATGGATACCTTAGGTTTGGCTCCCACATTTCGATGGCACATGCTATCCTCAGTGGAAGGTTCTCATGGAGGCCTATCTCCAAGCAAAGGACCATGATGTTTGGAGAGTCACCGATGAGGGCATGAGAAATCGTAGTAAGAAGGAAAAGCAATTTGATGTGATTGCTAAGAGTACCATTTTGTCCTCACTAGATGTAGGCGTTTTCAATAGAGTTTTTAATTGTGAAAATGCTCATGAGATATGGAAAACCATCAAGGAGCAAAATGAGGGTTCAAAAGAAGTTGCTAATGAACTCTACAGTTGTCTCCTTGAGGAATTCAATAGCTTTAAGCAACTTGCAAATGAAAATGCCGAATCTATGTACTCACGCCTAAATGTGCTTGTCAATGAGATCAATGCTTTAGGTGTCAAGGACATCATGGACTTGAACATCAACCGCAAGATCCTTCAAAGTCTCCAGAAGCCCGATTATGACTTGGTGAAGGCAATCATCTACGAGAAGAAGCTCGAAGATTTGAAGCCATCTCATATCTTGAGCAAGATCATGGAACATGAGCTTCAACTCATGTCCAAGTCAAAGATGGCGCCCCAAGAAAAGCCCCAAGAACCATCCTCTCCAACCACAAGCCATGCTCTCTCAAGTCAACAAGAGAAGATGTTGAGTAGGATGGCTACTCATGGAAGCTCAAGCGAGGATGATGGTGATGATGGTGACGATGGAGATTCCTCAAGTGATGAAGAGGTTGAATCCATGGTGGCCGAGTACGTGAAGAAGATATTCAAGTATGTGAAGAAAGTCAACATGTACGGCTACAACATCCACTTGAGAGAAGGGCGTCATCATCAACACATCAAGTTCACCAAGATCGAGCACAAGCCCAAGAAGAAGGTGGTCAAGGAGAGGAGACCAAGGCAAGAAGCAACTATCGCCGTCCGTGAGTGGACAAGTGGTGGAGAATCAAGTTCTTCTAGCTCAAGTGATGAATCAAGAAAGACTTCACCACCCACTTCATGCAACGTCCTTCATCATCACTACACATGTGCCTTATGGCCAAAGGTATGGAAAACAATGTAAGTGATGACGAATCCGACACCACCTCTATTGATGATCTTGTTGAGCTAGTCCACGAGCAAAAAGGAATGCTTAAGAAACAAGCTAATGAAATTAAATAACTCAATGCTCTCAATGATCTTAGTGCAACCCTTGCTACAAATTATGAACATTTATTGTGCAAATTCAAATTGCTTAGCAAGGAGTGTGATGAGCTAAAATCTAAGCTTGAGAGCAATGAGACTAAAACAAGTAATTCCTTTGAGCTTGATGAACCATCTATCCCTTATGCAATTCCTATCTCCAATGTAGATGCTTCAACTTCTTGCATTGATTTAATTGATGAATCTTGCTCACCATCTTGCAATAAGAATGTTGTTGTAGAAACATGTGATTCCCTCATAGGCAAGAAGAATGATGAGCTTAAGAAAGAAGTGAAATGGCTCCGAGAGAGGTTGGCAAACTTGATTGGCAAGGGCAAGAACGATGAGGAACAAGTGGACATCTCTCAATACATGAAGAGCAAAGTCCAACCTTCTCAAGATAACCATGATCCCATGGTGAAGAATCTTGAGAAGGGTGCAACCGTGACTTGCTACAAGTGTCATGGAGAAGGGCACAAGTTCTACAAATGCCCTCAATTCGTCAAGAAGATGGACAAGGGCGCAAAGAAGAAGTTGAACCCCACCATCAAGAGCTCCCTCATCTACACCATGCCCAACCGCAAGAACAAGACCAAGAGCAACACCTACGTCATCAAGAAGAAGGCTAATGGCAAGGTTGTTGCACACAAGGTTGGGAAGATGAAGGAGGAGCGGGGTTGGAACCAACCCATTTGGGTGCCCAAGGAAGTCATCATCAACATGAAGGGGCCTCAAATGGTTTGGGTTCCAAAGGCCTCTTGAAGGCCTTGAGTGTGGGGACTTGGGACGCTTGGCACAAAGAAGTTGTGGAAATTTCATGCTTACAAGCCAAGCTTGCAAGTTGGACATATGTTGCCCAAGTTCCCCGGTTGAGGTAATGGAAACTAGAACCTATCTCATGTATCATTGTAGCTCCATTGCCTTGTTTAGGTTGCATTTTTTGCAATGTTTACATATGGTAGGTTGCTTGTGTCATGTGCTAACCCATGAGCAACCTACATGGATTGATTAGTGTGTAGGAAAGCCACACTTGTTCTTTCATGGTGCATGTTTTCATATACATCTCTTTGCATCATTATCAAGCTATAGGGTTAGCTTCCCTTTTGTTGTCATAAACAATGTGCATACATTTGGTTGGTGATTCAAACACTAAATGCACACATTTATGGGGAGCTCATCCTATGGTTTGGTTATGGGACTAACATTGTTTCAAGCCTATCTTATGTAGTCCCTTGGCGACGCGTTCCGGTGCGGTACTTCATTCTAAGATAATGCTATTTCACTCTCAATGTGATCTAACATCTCTAAAAGAGTGAATATAACAATATGAGCTTCATGCTATTGAGTCATGTCCTTCCGAGCTTATGTCTCTATATAAGTTCAAAGGCAATGTACTCATACATTCCTAATCCTTGTGGTACCCCAAGTGTCTTCTATGCAAGCTTCTTTCAAGTGGTGTCACCTAGTGATATCATTTCCAAGTGGCTCATCTCAATCTGGTTCCAACAAGGTAGAGAGGATCATCCCCCGGAGGTATGCAATGATCAAGACTACAAGTGATATCTACAAGTGGTAATGTAACAAGAACTCATTTGTCTTATCTCTTGCCCTTTAAGCAACCTCCTTGCATGATATGCTCTAAGCTTCCTTGTCTTACAAGTTTGTAGTTGTGCACTTGATTTTCATACTATCATTTTGTGCACACACTTAGGGGGAGCTTAGGTTGTATCATGCTAGTCCCATGAGCTCGTGATCCACCTTAGTTATTCTCACATGTGGTATCTTCATTGATATCATACATATGGATCATGGTTCATGCGGCTTTCTCCCTTGTATTTAACATTTCTCTTGAGCTATGTTTGCTAGGACTTGCTAGTTTTCCTAGCCCCCTCTAGTTTGACACTTTTTGGAGATTTTATTCCAAAGGGGGAGAAATTGGAACCAAAGCAAGCTATGTGTGAACATAGGAAGAGAAGATCAAAAATGGGGAAGTATGATCTAGGGGAGGTTGGATGATGGTAAGCATCCAAGCAAGTGGTTCAATTTTGTCAATTTTTGCAAATTTATGCTTGCTTTGATTGTCTTGTCATAAATAACAAAAATGGGGGAGATTGTAGAGAACATGGCCGCCATAGCCATTTGTTCAAGTATGGTTTTGGTGATTCATACACAACACAATCATGGGACTAACCAAAATGATTGAGCATGTCCTTGTAGGCATTCTAGGTTCCATGGATGCAACCGCACACAATGCAAAGCATGACAAAAGAAAAAATATGAAGCCGGGATAAAGAGAGGAATGAATTGGACTTTTCCTATGAATAAATTATTCTTAGATCAATCAAATGGTATGAAATTCTACAGAATCATGAAGATTATTCCACGAGATTTCCATAGAGTCCAAGATCATCAAAATCAGAATCCGGAGTGAAAAGTTATGCCCAAATTAAGATGTGCTGAAAATAGAGCATAGGATGATCCGACGGTCCCATTTTTGTGAGCACCGGATGAACTCCTGAAAAGAAGAAAACAAGTGTATAAGCACCAGATGATCTGGTGGTACCATAAGATGATTGCATCGGTTCATCCTATGCTTTTTCGGGAAACATACAGAGAGGTATTCGCGCAGAAATGGCTAGCACCGGATGAACCGACGCTATCATCGGTTCATCCGACCCTCAAAAAATTCTCAAATGCTCAGGATTTTTCAGAATCTTGTAGCGAATTTCATAAGCTTTCCAACAAGTACAAGATCGCCCAAAACGGAGTTCGGAGAAGAGATGTATGGCCAAAATACCGAAGGGCAGCGACGTGGGTGACAGGATAAACCTCTGGTACCGTCGGTGCAACTTCAATACTACGACACTCAAAAATTGGTCAAATACTCACGATTTTTCCAGAATCTTGTGTAGAATTTCATAAGCTTTCCAACGAGTATAAGCTCGTCGAAAACGGAGTTCGGAGCAAAGAGATACGGTCAAAATACGGAAGGTCATATGGCAGCACAGGATGATCCGACGCTACATAAAATGACACCGTCGGTTCATCCGACGGTATATCTTAACTAGCAGTTAGAGTAACGGCTATATTGATGTGTTGGCCTATTTATACCCCTTCTACTCTCCCATTTGAGGTTGCTGGATTGTGTGGAAGTGCAGAGGAGTTTAAGACACCTAGAAGATCATATCCAATCCATCCAAGTGCTTAATTGCTCATCCATAGACTTGCATATGCTTAGTGTATGTGCTTAGTGCTAGGCCTAGCTTAGAGCTGAGTGAGTGCAAGGTTGTGCCCACCTTGTGAGGTGATTCTTGAGTGAATTAAGGTGTACAAGGTTCGCCGGAAGCCTTGGGGCCTAAGTGGCTCACCGGCAATCGTCATCGACCCTCCAGCTTGGTGTGCAGCGGCGAGGACACTTTGTGCCGGGGACGTGGAGACCCCCTTCCTAAGTGGAGAAGCTCCTTAGTGGAGGTGGTATCAAGGTGACCAAGAGAGCTTGGCAAGTGCCTAAGTGGCTAGCCTTTGTGGCGAGTCAAGTGGTGCTCTTGGGAGAGACTTGGTGACCGGGAAGCAATACCCTTGTGTGAGTGCTTCAACAATGTGGACTAGGGGTGGCTTAGTGCCTACCGATACCACGGGATAAATTGCGTGTCAAGAGTTTGCTTCCTCTCATCCCCTTTACGTTTCCGCATTTACTCTATTGCAATCTTTGTTTGCCTTTACTTTCCTAGAGTAGTATCATGCTAGGATTGGCTATAGGTTGCAAACCATGTTTTGGGATGGTAGTTTTACAGTAGAACAACCCTAGTTGCACATCTAGATAGTATATTCTAGTTTACTTTTGTGTAAAATTAGTGAAGACATAGGTTAAGGTTTTAAGTTGCCTAATTCACCCCCTCCCCATCTTAGGCTAACGAGCATCCGATTCCTTACAACATATCCCGAAAGTCTCCCTTTAAGCTCTAGTTTCCTACGTAAACGAAAAATTCTGAGAGTGAACTTGATACCTCTAGGGGGTTAGTATCATTGGTTAGAATATGAAATACGTGCAAATGTTGACGGTAAACTTATAGCTAGGTGTACCAAAATCGACCGTCAACATACCCCCATGCTTAAACCTTGCTTGTCCTTGAGCAAGTCCAAGTCTTTGCTTAACTTGGAAATCAGCGTTGCCTTTCAATGTCTTCCCTGCACTTAGTTATAAACAACAAGACATATTTCTCTCTCAAGTATTTAGCATTTAAGGTTCAAGTTTTGACCAGCTTCTTCATTGAGGAAGATAACTATCATTAAAGAACATGCCACAATAAAACAAATATAGTACTCTCAAACTTAAGCAAACTTTAAACCTTTACCTTGTTGCATCGTGAAGAGTTTCCAAAAAGTTGCACATCTAACATAAGTGAGGTTCTCTTGCAAAAGCTCATGGAAACACTCATCTCGTGAAGTCACTCAATCCTACACTAGATTAATCTCAACCTATTCTACTCATATATGAAAGTGGAAAGCTTATGTGGAGCATGGTAGGTATAAACAATCCTAGCAAAACATTATACTTGAAATATTTTCGAACTAAGAGAGAGATCTATTGGAATTACCGAGACTAGTCAAAAAGGCCATGGAAAATAAATGTTGGAAAGAGAGAGATGGAACACACACATTTTAGAAAGGAGGACATGTGCAAGTGGCAAATGGGTGATCCCAAGACACGAATGAAGTTCTCGTTATCGGATTGCACATGGTTGGAAGAAATTGAGTATGGACTTGTCTTCAAAGCTCTCTAAGATTTAAATGAAGCTAAAAAGAACCGAGGAACATTTTTATTTTTCTCTTTTTTCGTTTATTTTTTCTTTTCTTATTTTTTCTTTCTTCTTCATTTTTTATTTCTTTCCTTCATTTTTTGCTCTTATATATTTTTTATTTATTTATTCTTCATTTTTTATGCTCTTTCGAACTTTTAAGCGATAAAGTACTTTCTATAGCAGTCCTCCCCCATGCTTAAATGATTGCTCATCCTCGAGCATAGAAGTGAGGGGACTTATGGCTGCTAGAGAAGTACAAAATCCTTGTATTCCTTTATAAATCTTTTGAAATCTTCAAGGGCCTCCTCCATGTTGAAACTCGCATAATCATTGATGAGTCCCTGCATATGTTATATGTCTTGAAATCTTGCCAGAAAATCTCCAGAAAATTTGTTGAAAGATCATCCATACTCAATTTGGGTTGTGGTCAAGGAAGTAATCACAAAAAGATGTTTTGGGTTTAGGGTGGATGCCCAGTGAAGTTTGTGAAATTTCCAATGTAGAAACTCACAATGCATGGACAGGAATGGCTAGAATGAAAAAGATACACAAAGGAATGACCAACTTCTTAATCTCGTAACACAAAAATCAATCCAAATCCAACTCATCAAGATATAAGTTTGCAAACTAAAGGTTATATCATTAAAGTACTTGTATGTGTATAGGCTTTGATAGGTAGAGACTTGAAAGAGATTCACAAATGTAGATATCATAGTAATTTTAAATAAAACAAGTACAAGGCATAGGTCATCGGTAAACTTAAATCAAAGAGCAACATAAAGTATGTGGGTCTTAGAAATTAGTCATTTAACATCCACAAATGAAAGAGCCAATATTTAATCAATTTAAGTTCCTTTTAATAGAGAGCAAATAGTCATGTTATATAAAACATCATGCAAGTAAAACAAGGCGGCAACTTTCATCATTTTTCCATAAGCAAGGCATACAAATGATATTATCGTGGTAAGCTCGAAAAAGAGATGGTGATTCATTTATTGAAAAGTAAAAACTAACTAACCTAGGTTGTCCTCCTAGTAGCCATGTTATTGATCGAGAGATAAATACAAAGGTTGTCTATGGTTGAAAGCATATATGTGCAAGCATTTAAAAGGATGATGAACAAAGATAAAGTTAAGGTAGAGTTACCGTCCTTTTCAATGCTTGTAATGAAGTGCAGCGATGCCTCCGCCATGCTTAAGCATTGTGCTTAGCATGGAATAAGAATGATGAACATCTTGTGGTGAAAATGATCCTTGAACTCTATGTGGCCTTTTCCCTTTCGTCCTTCAAATCCTCCCCCATGCTTAGCATGTTGCTAAGTGTGGAAGAACTTGAATCGCTTGTAGTTTCCTATTGCCATGTGTTTGAGAATCGTCTTCACTTCCTTACCTTTGTTAACTCAGTTGTCCCTAAACTTCTTCTTATTATCATCAAGCCATGGTTCCAATCCTTCGTCATATCGTCATCACCGACTTCAATCCCGTCCTTGTCGCTGCCTCATCTTCCACAGTTTTTCTTTTTCCTCCAGAACAGAACATGTACTAAAACACCCCTCCAAGTTTAATTTCATGAAATTATATGTCCAACGAGCCATCGTACGCATGATACGGGTTCCGAACAAGAGAGTTGTGCCTATTTTACTCCGGCGATGCAATCTGTCCAAGGCTGATTTCAGACTGCGCAACGCTCAATGTTTTTGCCATATCTCCTTGTACGGGTCTTCAAAATTGATGATTCTTGATGCGTTGGAAAGAATGTTTGAAGGAGCTTATGAATAATCTTGATGGAAACAGTGAGTTCCCTCTCAAGCCCTGTAGATGACTAACGATCTTGATTGCATTTGGTCAAGAACTCATGGGAACACTTCGTCATGCCTGCAAAACAAATCAAATGCACATTCTACCCCCGGGGTGATGGTCGGGAGTAGAAACAATTGCCAACAAACCAAATGCATCCCTAAGACCTTAACTTGTGGCATAGCTTACCGAGTAAGAAGAAAAGAGAAGCTAATGAGTGTACGTGCATGTGGGTGAAGATGCAAATGAAAGGAAGGGATATAAACAATGACAATGTTTGCACGAAGTTCTAAACACCATGTTTACAACTAGATTGCTTTATGTCTATATAACCATAAAGATTTAACCAAATCAAAACACCATGTTCATTTCAAGGTTAATAATTCTTTATGCCGCAAGAAAGTTAAAGCGCATTGCAAAGCTTATAAACCAACCTATGCAACGTGAAAGCAAGGTTCATAAAATTGAATGATGGTGGTCTCCAATCATGTCTAAACACCATGTTTACACAAGATTGCAAAAGAAAATGACCACGTGAAGAATTATCATGGAAATAAAGCATTCATCAAAAAGTTTCGCAAATAAACCAGGCTATCCTATGCATGATAGAAAAAAGGGGTTGATGCAAAATGCAAATGCAAAAAGGGGTTAGTAAAAAGGGCTAGCAATGTTTGAATAGGCTTTCGATGTTGTTCCTCAATGAGGACATGAGAGGTAGAGTCTTGTCAAAAGTTTTATCAAAAGGCCTTAAAACAAGCTAACAAGGTTTTGAGGTAAGGCTTATCGGTATCCTATATTTTTGGCTTAAGACAAGAGTTTTGAAAAGATAATTCGGGTGAAGAAATTCTATCTAAGGTGCATCTGAAAAAGAAGAAAAAGAAACAAGGGTCAGATTTTTGGATAAAAACAAACCTATGGTTTTAGGATTACTCAAGGTATGAGGGGTTTTCCCTAAGGGTTTAGGACGAGGCTAGTCAAAATTTTACTTAGAAAGGGATAGAGATATACTTGGTCGGATTGACATAAGTCAATTCCTCCCTTTGTTGGCGTAGGTTCTAGGTGTGGTTTGATAGGAAGGTTTAGGCAAAGATGTATTTTTTTTCTTTTTCACAAAAAGGGTTTTAAACATGATATGCATCATGCAACAAAATGCAACGGTGGAGAACAATGTGGAATGAAGTGCAACATGATATGAATGAACAAAATGCCATGACATGATAAGGTGGTGGTCTAAACCAAAAACAAAAATTAGCCTAAGTTAACTAGCCAGAAGTTTAGAATCAAAAGAAATCATGCTTCATATTTCTCTCTAAAGACACAAATAAAAAAACTCTAAACACTAATAAGCACACAAAAAAAAAGTGGTCTACAAGTTTTCCAAATTTCAAGTAGCAAAGTGCTGACTCAATGTGTGTGTGTGTGTGTGTCTATATATATTATATATATATATATATATATATATATATATATATATATATATATATATATATATATATATATATATATATATATATATATATATTAAAGCATACAACACGTGGTTGTGACATTTATTAGAGCAATGGTACAGTGTTACTTGAAGTTTTCAAATAAACAACACAATGTAGTCTTGTCATAGTTTATAAAAAGATCGGGTTGCCTCCCGCAATGCGCTTCATTTAAAGTCATAGAGCTCGACTTTCTCACGTAGCTTTTTATTGTCGTGAAGCCATGGTTACTTGTGCGAGAATCCAAAGTAGCCATGCAGCTTGATGTTGCCTTTAGGAAATCCGTCGTGGTTCGCTTCCAACATCATCATGTGTTGAGTGGTACCTCTTGTGTCTTCATTCATCTCTGCTCCGGAGGGTTTGTTTTAGTCCTTAGCTTCTGAATTTCATCATGTACGTGTTGTGGAACCGTTGCCCCATCTTCTCTTTATTGACACCATGTCCATCTCCTCTATCTTGTCGTCATCGCCTTGTTGCTGACTCTTATTCGTGGATTTACCCCTGCATCCAGAACAGAACATATACCAAAATATAGTTCTATTGAAAAGTTTGTAAAATTACCTTTCCAACGGGTACTCATTCGTCTTAATCGGAGTCCGAATGAGGGAGCTATGGCTGTTTCACTTGAGCAATGCGTGCTGTCCAGAATTTCAGCATGTGCAACCATCGGTGATTCGGCCATATCCGCTTGTAGGAACCTCCGATTGCCTTGCCGCTTGATTCGTTGGAACGTAGACTTCATGGAGCTTTTGAAAATCCAAATATATCTAATTGTTTTCTGTTTAGGCTCATGCAAACATCGCGATGACATCATTATCCTTTCGTCCTTCGATCCGGAGATGTAAGTGTGGTCTTCACCTTGAAGTGTTTTAGGCCACCATGCCACGCATCACTTGGCTTCAAAAATCATTATCATCGCTGCATGAGCATGATGGTAATGGAATCCTTCTCCATCACGCTTTACATGGTCGTTTCCGAAACCTATAGCTTGAACAAACAATCCTCCAAAAGACATTAGTCTAAAAACTTAATCGACACATAGGCATACCTTATTCATCTTCATTTGCTTTGGGGTGGGGACTCAATAGTGGTTGTTGGGCCACTAACTAAGGTTAGCACCTACCACTAAAAGAGCAAAACATGTGTAGCCATCAACTTGGTTGAGCGAGGTTGGACTTGTTGAAGTCCGAATGTTGAAAACTTTTCTCGCTCGCTTTGTGTCTAGCTTTCCACCTACTTTCAAGGACACAAACAAGAAAGCAAGCGTATATGCAATGACAAAATTAGGGTTCATTAAAAAAAAGATAGATCTCCCTAGGGTTTGAGCTGCCGATCCTCGGCAGCAATGCCAGAAAAAGGGGCTTGTTCACTGCAAGCCTACAGGTGACTTGGTGCCTTTTTCACCAAGGAGGGTCCTCACTAGATTTGTCAATCCAAGGATCGGAAGCAAACCACTAAGGTTCCCTATCTAACCTACCAGTCTAACCCTATGTGAAGCATTGATTGCATAAAGATAACATACAAACACGAAGGGATGTATGGATCACATCCACCTAGCCATAAAGGTAAGCAAACCAAAGGTAAACCTAGCCTATCATCTTCTTGTTGCCATTCCAGCCAAGGTGATAAACCAATCTAAACCTATACTATGACAAGGATTACACTCGATATGGAGTAACCTGATATGGAGTGGTCCGATACACGTTCACTCTCCGCTTTCTCCTCCATCGTATTGTCACTACGCAAGGATATTCAACACCGAGCGATAAACCTCGGTCCGTGCACTACTACGGTTTATCCGCAAGACAAGACTAATCACAATGATTCGATCTAATCTTACTAAAGGCATATGGTAGCTACACATATGAATGAGCACAACTCGTAGTACATCAAAGTAAAGACAAGAATAGATTTATATCACCATCCAATGTTGAAGGTACAAACGACTTGACGAATTCAGATCGTGGCTCCGGAACTCCACCATGGCTTCACCACGCAGGGCCAACCATGGCGGCTAGGCAGGGCCTGTCAGTGTTTTAGACCGGCAACCTACCAAGGGGAGTAGCCGAGGTAGATGAATGTGGCCTCGCCGAGATCGGTAACTCGAAGGAAGAGACACGTGGCACACAATTTAGACAGGTTCGGGCCGCGAGGTGTGTAATACTCTACGTCCTGTATGCTGCGTAGCTCTGGATGGATTGGATGTGATTACAAGATGATGTGTATCAGAGAGAAGGGTCCCTGCCTCGCCTTATATAGTCCGGGAGGCAGGGTTACAGGTCGGTTTATGGAGAGAGTACTAGTCGTGTATGTCTAGGAGTCCTCTACATAGTACAAGGCATGTATAGCTTCCTATCCGAGTACTTCTCCACCGTGGTCCTTGTGCCTCACGCCATCAGGAGTCGTGTGGCACAAGTCGGGTAGTCCCAGGGGCCCACCGAGTAGTCGGTCCTAGTACCCACCGAGGTAGTGGGCCCAGGGAGGTCCATACGATGAGCCCCCGAGTACTTTGTAGTCGAGCAGGATAGCTTCGAGTAGTCTTGACGGCCTTGACGAGTAGTCCTCAAGCGTCCCCGAGTACTACAAGCCAAAAGTCCTCAAGAATACTTGAAGCATCCCAAGGATGGAAAGTACTCCAACTGATCCTTGAGTAATCTTGAAGTCTTCTCGAGTAGTCCCCAAGCGTCCTCGAGTTCTGCTCTTGAAGGTCTTCAACAATACTCGTGTTGTCTTGAAGCCGAGTTTATATGGAAGTGCGATTGCAAAATCGCACTCCATATGGAGTAGCCCCCGAGCCTTAGGTTGAGTCATAGACTCTGGCTGAGGGTCAATCTGAAGTTCTGGAAAGATTATCCCGAAAAATCCGAAGAAAAAACCGAAGGACACATGGCACGGAGCCCCCGAGCCTTGAGTCGAGTATTTCCACTCGAATTGAAGGGTCATCTTGAATGTAGAATGTGTCCTGAGTTGCTCTTGAATCTTGTCGCTACCTAGGGAGTTGAGCAGATGTAGTCGAGCCCCCGAGATAAGGCACATCGACTACTGGAAGTTGAAGGGTCAGGCGCTGCCGCTGAGTCAGCTGTTTTGAAACATATCCATCTGGCCGTTGCGGAGCCGCTAGTTGACTTACAAATAGAAGCCAGAACCCTTAGGGTTTTTCACCCCCCCCCCCCCCCACTTGCAGCCACTCGAAGCAGATCTCGCTAAGAGGCCGCCGCTAGTGCACACTGCCACCGCGCCGGAAATCGTAGATCCACGCGCACCGCCGCCAGTAGCCACCGTCGCAGCCCCCGAGCGAATGCGAGTGAAGACCCGCTGCACTTGGAGAATGAAGCCCTCACCATCAAAGAGCATGAAGACCACCGCCGGGAAGAAGAGATCCCGCGAGGAGGCTGCTGGATCCGCCAGAGGGTCAACACTGCTGGTGTCTCCCCCGCGCCCAAATCCAAACAAGGAGTGGAGGAAATCCAAAGCGAAGACTGAGGACTTGTTGGCACTGCTGAACGGCGGATTCCTCCAGGAGAAGGTGGTCAACATGTGGCGCGCAGCCGCGGGAGATCCGTACCCGATGGAGAAGAATCCCGATGAGATCCCAATGTTCGCGCAATTCGTGGAGCGCGGGTTGGCTCTCCCAGCGAGCGACTTCTTCAAGGGTCTCCTCAGCTATTACGGTATCGAGTACCATAACTTGAACCCTAATGGCATCTTCCACGTATCTGTCTTCATCCATTTCTGTGAAGCGTTCTTGGGGATCAAGCCCCACTGAATCCTGTTCCGGAAGTTCTTCCGTGTGAAACCCCAGCCGAGCGCCAACGACCCGAGAGTAGTCGGAGGGCCGACATCCAGATGCACAAAGACGCTGCTTAGCAGTACTTGGCGTACAAGTTGATCGACTCCAACGAAGACTGGAAGTTGAAGTGGTTCTACATCACCAACCACCACTCGGAGCTGCCGAAGCCCAGCGGGAAGCAGCCGAAGCACCGGCCCTGGTGGAATACGGAGCCAACAATGTAGGAGGGTATCCAGCTACCCGAACTGCTGCTGAAGATCAAGGCTTTGGGGGAAGTTGGGCTGAGGGCCGAACATGTGGCCTTCAGCTTTATGAAGAGGAGGGTGCAACCACTGATGGCTCGCGACACCCTCGGCTACCAGTACACCGGCAAGGGTGACTCATCACGGATGCCTGAGGTGAGATTGATGATGACGACATCATCGATATGCTGGGCAGGATCTTCAAGGACCTGCCGGCATACACGCCATGTCCGGTACCCGAGTACTCGGCCGCTCATCCGCCGAACGAGGACAGTAGCCGCACTTAGTGTACGAGTACTGATTATGTGGTAGTAGTCGTGATCACTCAATGTACTTGTTGTAGGATGACATAGTAAAGTTTGTCTCTGAGCCGGCTTCGCCTCCCCGACTTGTAAATATCTCGGAGGAGGGGAAGCGCAAAGCCAAGGAGTGCCGCGAAGTCGGTGAAGGTGATGACACCGTCATTGTCGAGGACAAGTCAGAAGAGTAAGACGAGGAGACACTTCAGGAGCGGTTCCAGCTGCGGCCGAGGTTTAGCCGCCCCGGGCTACCCAATGTCCCCCTCGTCCACGATCCTCCGACTAGTTTGGAGGCTAGTCTACCTGCGCCGCCGAGGAGGCCGCGCAACGTGGCACGCAAGCACGTCACCAAGAAGTTGAGGGTCACTGAGACTACGTCTCAAGAGGTAAACTCTTCGAGTAGAGTAGTCGAGTACTTGTCTTGTAATGTTGTGTATGCTGACAACAGAATTCTGAGTGCTTGCAGGAGATTCCGCCTTCCGACCCTGTAGATCAAGGGGACGAAGGCGACTGGGAGACGGTGGGGGAGCCGGCTGAAAGAAGCCGCAGCCCAGCCCCCGCCGTGGAAGAGCTCGTGTCGCAGCGGTCGGCTACAAAAGTCGAGCCGCAGGCGCTGGCCGCTGAGAGCAGGACAGAGCCGGCCGCAGTCCCTGCTGCTGAAGAGCCAGCGGCAACTGAAGCCGTAGAAGAGGTGCCCGCTGAAGCCAGGCTTGTCGACATCACTAGCATACTTGGCGCCCCGACCATGACTGTTGTCCGGTCGAGCTTGTAAGGGAAGATCTTTCCCGAGTAGTACATGTAGATTAGTAGTCGTACTTGGTTGACAACCGATTGTGTACTGTGCAGGAAATCAACGGACTTATCCTGAGAGGGAGATGAACCCAACACGGCGGTGGCTGAAAAAGATTCCACGCCAGCTGCCAAGGAGTCCGCTCCCCTCCCCCAAGTTGAGACCGTGGCGCCGGCCGTGGAGGCTACACTGCCGAAGGCCAGCATAGTAGAAGGTGAGTGTACTGCACAAACGCAGCCTTCCTCGAGTAGTAGTCGTAGCCCCCGGGAAACTAATCCATGTGTCTTCTGTTGACAGGGGCCGAAGTCGAGGGAAGCACCATCCCCGAGGCTGTGCTCGTTGAGGGCGTGGTGCCGGAGACCCAAGAGGCCGCCAGAGCAGCAACCGAGCCGGCGGAGGTAACCAGCGAAGGAGCCCCCGGGTTGGCTAAATAGAAGCGTGACGAAGTACTACTAGAATCAAGCCTGGAAGTAGTCGTCCGGTTGCCAGAGATTCAGGATGCGGAGCCGATCCATTCGGCGCCGATGTCCAGGGCAGCCAGAACTAGTCATGGCGGGATCGAGCTTCTGGCGGAAGATCTCGTCGACCCAGCAGTAGTAGCGCGCAACTTGGAGGCGATGCGCCGGGCCGAGCAATGGATGAAGATAAGTTATCAGTACCCTTGAATGGTCGATCTGCCATAAGTGCTGAGTACCCGAGTAACAATTGTTGTCTACTGCAGGATGTCGTGGAGAGATCCCGACAGTAATCTGAGATGCTCCAAGGATATGGCGATACGGTGCTCCGGGCGGAAGCATTGGAGGAAGAACTCGCCAAGGCCAGGAAGCACTCCGCCATGCTCCAGTCGAAGCTTGATGGTGCCTTCACCTAGTACCATAACAAAGTCCAAGACATGCAGGCAAAGAGCGACGAACTGGTGCGCAAGAACAAGTCGCTCCGCAATAAGAACAAAGGTGTGCTGCTGTCTTGTCGAGTACCTATTGGAAGTACCCTGCAGTAGTCTGACCCCGCCTTCTTTGTTGATTGCAGAGCTTGAGACCCGGGTTGAGCAGCTGAAGGCCTCAGAAGTGGACATGAAGAATCTCTTCTACCGGGAGAAGGAGGCCCGCGAGGTACTTGAATATGATTATAAGCAGTTGGCTTAGGAGTGCGATAAGCACATGGAGCTTCGGATTGCCTTGGATCGTGATCTTGTCAACTGCTACAAATCCATGCAGAAGCTGAACGAAGATTGCGAGAAGTTGCGGGGACAGCTCAAAGAAAATGAAGAAGCCGCACTTCCCATTGCAAGGTTGCTGGTGCCTCATCCGGGCGAGCCGAAGATTGCTCCATTGATTGACTGGCTGAGAGAGGATCCCGGTCATCTGGTGGCGTACGTCAAGCATCTGGTGAAGTCCATCCCCAATCAAGTCTTTGCGTACATGAAGTCGTACTTCCCCAAGGCTCCGGTGGATGTAGTCGCGGGTGGACTAGCCACCAACTGTACTGATGAGCAATACGCGGAGCTCCTGGAGCAGATGGCGCCAATTGCTGAACAAGTCACCGAAAAGCTGAACCTCCAGTAGTCCTGTCGGGTTAGCTTGTAGCAATAGTTGTATATGAACAAAGTTGTAATGAACTTGTTTAAGTATAAATGAGAAAGCTTCCATAAATGAGTAATCTTTGTCATGAGATATATATGCGGAGTGCTCATCGTGGAGTTGTCACGAGTAGTGGTACTCACCAGTAGGCCCGTTGAGGGAGACACAGTAAGTTAGTTGATATATAATCGAACTTTATTACTGAAAGAAGTACACCTGGATGGCCAAGGCAGTTTTACAGGTGTAGTCACCAGGACCCGGAGGCCGCCTACGGCTAAGTAGTGCTAGGGCGCGTAGCCGCTTACAGCAGTAGATCCGTTAGTAGCCGTATAGGCTGGATCTAGAAATACATGGTCTCTTGATAGACCGCTGCTGGAGTCCTTTGACGCTCTGAGCAGCCCGAGATCCGTTAGTAGCCGTTAACGCTGGATCTTGGAGTAGAGTAGTCTAGAGACTAGTGCCTGGACCTAAAGACCGCTTACAGCGAAGGGGTCTTGGAGTAGTCGTGCAGACTTGAGCTCCTGGGGTAGTCGAGAGACTAGGCGTAGAATCGACAGAGTTGGTCGATATTCCACGAGTTGCTAACGTTTTCGCCTTCAAGAGTCTGGAGGCGGTAGGAGCCTGGTCCGGTCACCTTTGCAACTGTGAAGGGACCTTCCCATGGCGAGCTAAGCTTGTGCACTCCTTCCGTGTTCTGGATGCAGCGGAGGACGAGATCTCCAACATTGAAGGAGCATTCCTTGACGTTGCGATCATGGTAGCGTCGGATACCCTCAAGGTACCTTGCTGATTGGACGAGGGCGGCACAGCGAGCTTCTTCGAGTCCATCGATATCAACTCTCCTGCTATCTTCAGATATGCCTTCGTCGTATTGCTCCACTGCCGGCGAATCCCACATGACGTCGGCTGGGAGAATTGCTTCGGAGCCGTAGACCAAGAAGTATGGCGATTGTCCCATGGACTTGGAGGGTTGAGTACGCAGCCCCTGGAGCGCATTGGGTAGTTCCTTGATCCACTTGCCTCCTTTTGAGTTAGCAGCATCGTGGAGTCGCTTCTTGAGAGCGTCGAGTACCATCCTGTTGGCACGCTCGACTTGTCCATTGGCCTGAGGATGGGCGACTGAGACATATCGGACGTCGATCTCGCTGTTCTCGCAGTACTCCCAGAACTGGTGATTGTTGAAGTTGGAGCCCAAGTCTGTGATGATGCGATGGGGTAGTCCATAGCGGTGCACGAGTTCATCCAAGAAGTCAAGTACTCTGTCGGCATTAGGGCATGTGACCGGCTTGACCTCGATCCACTTGGTGAACTTGTCGATGGCCACCAAGACTCTGTTGAATCCACCTGGTGCAGTCAGGAGAGGCCCAATCATGTCGAGCCCGCAACAAGCGAAGGGCCAGGTTGGTGGTATGGTGACTAGCTTGTAGGCTGGGACATGTTGTTGCTTGGCGAAGTATTGGCACCCTTGGCACCTTCTGACGAGTTCTTTGGCATCGCCCAGAGCTGTGGGCCAGTAGAAAGCTCGTCATAAGAAAGCCTTGCTGACCAGCGTGTGTGAGGACGCGTGGTTGCCGCAGACGCCTTTATGGATCTCCTCCAAGATGCCCTTGCCTTCTTCTCGGGGGACGCACTTCATGAGTACTCCAGAAGATGCGCCCCGCCTGTAGAGCTTGTCTCCTACTAGGACGTAGGACTTGGCGCAGCGGATGAGTTGCTCGGCCAAGTTCTTGTTCGTGGGAACCTTCTGCTCGCAGATGTAGTCGATGAAGGGTTGCCGCCAGTCCACGTCTATCATCATGACCTCCTAGCCAGCCGGGGGATGTGATGGATCAGTGGTCGGTGGCGCCGGCTCTGGGATGGATAGCGCATAAAGCTCGTGGACGAAGACACCCGCTGGTACTTGAGCGCGAGTAGAGCCAAGCTTCGACAGGACGTCCGCTGCAACACTGTTGTCGCGGACGACGTGGTGGAACTCGAGACCGTAGAACTTGTTCTCGAGCTTGCGGACTTCTAGGTGGTAGGCGTCCATGTTCTCCTTGTTGCGGTCCCAAGACTTGTTGACTTGGTTGATGACCACTGCAGAGTCGTCGTAGACTAGTAGTCGCTTGATGTCCAATGAAGCTGCGAGGCGGAGCCCGTGTAGTAGAGCTTCGTACTCGGCTTCATTGTTTGAGACCTTCCAAAAGATCTGCAGGATGTACTTGAGTTGTTCGCTAGTTGGGGAAATCAGGAGTACCCCCTGCACCTGCACCTTCAAGCTTGAGCGAGCCGTCGAAGTACATCACCCAATGCTCTGGGCGCTCAGTTGGAGTAGGTAGCTAATTTTCCTGCCACTCTGCCATGAAGTTGACTAGTTCCTGCGACTTGATGGCTATTCGTGGCTTGAAGTCGATGTTGAGGGCGCCGAGTTCGACTGCCTACTTCAAGATCCTTCCAGTAGCATCTTGGTTCTGCAAGATGTCACCGAGCGGGTAGTCGGTGACGACGGAGATCGAGTACTCCTGGAAGTAGTGTCATAGCTTCCGCGAGGTGATGAGCACTGCGTACAATAGCTTCTATACTGGTTGATAGCGTGCCTTAGATTCCGACAGTACCTCGCTAACGAAGTAGACTGGTCGCTGGACTAGATAGGTGTGGCCGTCTTCCTGCCGCTCGACGACGATGGTAGTGCTGACCACATGAGTAGTCGTAGCGAGGTAGAGCAGTAGCTGCTCCTTTTGCGAGGAGCCGTGAGAACTGGTGGCTTGGATAAGAAGTCCTTGAGCTGAGCAAGGGCTTGGTCTGCCTCTGGAGTCCATGCGAACTTCTCTTGATGCTTGAATAATTTGAAGAAGGGGAGCCCCCGTCTCCAAGCTTCGAGATGAATCTGTTCAGGGCCGCCATGCACCCGGTTAGTTTCTCCGCGTCTTTGATGCACGTGGGAGCTTTGATGCTGGTTATGGCGGAGATCTTCTCGGGATTGGCTTCGATGCCACGATGGCTGATGATGAAGCCGAGTAGTTTGCCCGACGGTATGCCGAAGACGCACTTGTTTGGGTTGAGCTTCCAGCGGTACTCTCACAAGGATGCGAAAGTCTCTACAAGATCGGCGATGAGCATGTCGGAGTTTCTGGTCTTGATGACCACGTCATCCACATAGGCTTCGACATTCTTGTTGAGCTGCCTCTTGAAACAGGCCTGGATAGCTCGCTGGTAGGTAGCGTCGGCGTTCTTCAACCCGAAGGACATGGTCGTGTAGTAGTACACGCCAAAAGGGGTGATGAACGCGGTCTTCTTCTGGTATTCTTCCTTGATAGCGATCTGGTGGTACCTGGAGTAGCAGTCGAGGAAGCAGAGCAGGTCGCAGCCCGCTGTGGAGTCGATGACTTCGTCTATCCGCGGCAACCCGAAGGAGTCCTTGAGGCAGTGCTTGTTGAGGTCGGTGTAGTAGACGCACATCCTCCACTTGTTCGAGTTCTTCTTGCGGACGAGGACAGGGTTAGTGAGCCACTCAAGATGGAAGACTTCTCTGATGAAGCCGGACGCGAGTAGTTTTGCAAGTTCCTTCTTGATGGCATCTCGTCTATTGTTGGTGAAGCGGCGGAGATGTTGTCGCTTCGGGGTAGCTTTAGGGTCGACGTTAAGTGAGTGCTCGATTAGATTCCTAGGCACCCCTAGCATGTCCGCTGGTTTCCACACGAACATGTCTCGGTTAGCCCGGAGGAAGCTGACGAGCGCGTCTTCCTATTTCGGGTCGAGGCCCACCCCGATGGTGGTGGTTTTGCTGTTGTCACCTATCCCAAGGTCAATCGTCTTGACTCGAACCTCCTCAGCTAGCTGAGGCTTGTTGGCATTGTCCGACTTCTCTGGGATGTTGAGTTCACTTAGGGCAAGCTTCTTAGATGCAGCGTAGATTTCCATCATTGCGTTGGGTACTTGATTTGTGGCTGCGAGTTCCACAGCTTCTATGTCGCAGTCGAAGGATATCTTCAAGTCTCCTTGCAGTGAGAGTACACCGGCCGGACTTGGCATCTTGAGTACCAAGTATGTGTAGTAAGGTACTGCCATGAACTTGGCGATAGCTGGTCTGCCGAGGATGGCATGGTAGGAAGTCTCGAAGTCCGCGACTTTGAACTTGATGTACTCGGTGCGGTAGTTTTCCCTTGTCTCCCCAAAGGTAACTGGCAGGACCACTGAGCCCAATGGGATAGCCGCGTTCCCGGGGACGATGCCATAGAAAGGCGAAGTGCTCTTGGTGAGCATGTGGGTGATGTCGAGCTTCATCTTCTTCAAGGTCTTGGTGAAAAGGACGTTGAGCCCGCTTCCACCGTCGATGAGGACCTTGTTGAGTCTGGAGCCTGCGACTACCGGCTTCAGGACGAGTGGAAACCGTCCTGGTTCAGAGAAGCTTGTCATTGATCCGTGTGGGAGAAGGTAATGGGTACCTCCGACCACCGGAGAGGGGTCGGGACCGCTGGTTTAATGCTGAGGAGTTCTCGTCAAGTGTCATTCGGAGCCCGTCTGTTGGGTAGTCCGCCGAAGAGGACGTTCACCGTCTTATCGGGTTCCTGGAAGTCATTATTGACCTCGTCGGCATTTTTCTTGCCTTTCTTGTTGTGGGGTTGCCGTGGTTCTGGAGTGTCCTTGAGTGCTCGCCGGAGTTGGTAGCACTGCTCGGTGGTGTGGTTGCCGTCCAGATGCCACGAGCACTTCTTTTTCAGCATGTCCTTGAAGCCACCGGAGGTCTTCTTCCAGTTGTCTTTCGTAGGGCGCTGGATAGCCGCGACAGTGTTGTCTAGCTTGCGCTTGTGATTAGGACCCGAGTAGTTGTTGCTGCGACTGCCTTGGTTCCCGTTGTTGTTGTTGTTGCTGCCCGTGTTCTGCTTGCTCTTGCCACGGATGGCGTCGTACTTGGCGTTAGCCTTGTCTTCTTCATCAGCCTAGGAGGTGATCATGTCCTTGAGGTGGGTGATGGAGCTCGGGCGGTGACGACCGAAGTCTTCGAAGGTGCGACGGTGGTAGAGACCGTCTTGGAAGAGGTCGATGACCTTGTCGGTGACGTCGACTACGGTGGCGCGCTTGTCGAAGAAGCACCGCATGTACTTGCGAAGGGTCTCGCCCTGTTCCTCCTTCACCATTGCCAAGTCCATGCGAGTACCCGAGCGACCCATAGCGCCCGCGAAGATGCTGGTGAACTGGTCCTTGAGCTGGTCCCACTTGTCGATCGAGTACTTCTCGAGTGACTCGAGCCATGTAAGCGGAGCTTGGTCCAGGCAGAAGGGAAAGTAGAGGCACTTTGTGTCATTATTGCCACCAGCGTTTTCGATGGAGAGGGCATAGCATCTGAGCCACTGTACTAGATCTTGCTTCGCATCGTACTTGGTGATCCCCAGAGGTTTGAATTTCTTCGGGAGAAGTGGATTGCGAAGCCGCGCGGAGAAGGCGGGAAAGCCGTAGTTGTTGCCTGCCGTGGAGGACTTTTTGCGTCGTAGTTCTTCGATTTTTTCGCGGGCGTTGAAGCCGCCGCGTGATACACCAGAGGCGTGGCTGTTCTCGTGGCCTCGGCCACCACGGTCGCCTCCGCCCCCAGCTCTCCTGCCAGCCCCGTGCGAGGAGCTCCTGCTATCGCTGCCTCCGCCACCAGGATCGCGATGAGGGACAACATCGCGGTTGCCGCCGGCGCCGCCGACGCTGTTGCCACCATGAGAAGGTCTGCCGGCCGATGCCCGAGTACGGTTAGGGTTAGCCGGTAGGTCTCTTCAAGTACGGTTGCGACCGTTGTCAACTGGACTGCGACTTGTGGCTTCATTGTTGGGTTGGCGATTCCTGACGGGGGGCACTTGAGCAACTCTGTTGTCAACTCCCATGAAGTAGGCGTCCTCCACGAGCTTGGCGATGACTTCTGCCGCGCGCATCCCCTGAGCCTGACGTGCTATCGTGGTGATAGACATGAGGCATTGCTCTGGGGTAGTGTGCACCTGGTTTTCAACTTGGTCGAGAGCTTTCGCGAGATTCCATATGGGTAGGGACTCGCGGAGACGTCAGCGCCATTCGTTCCGCCTTATGTTGCGCTCACGTCGGGCGTTCTTGTTGGCGTCGGTCTTGTCTGCCGGTGCGTTGGCAGACAACTAGTCTGTTGTGATATCCTCGAGATATCGGTCAGGGTGTGTCCCTGTGGGTCCCGGTGCCTCGTTGGTAGTCATGAAGACTTGACGATCAGGAGAGCCGAGGCTAGAGTCGCTAGTTGCCACCTCTGTTGGAGTGTGCTCCTCAGTCGGAGCTAGCGGTGTTCCCTCTTGGAAGGGAAGTGAGTCGAGGTAGGCGACGCACGTGAGTTCCCGTCTATCAGGTCCGCGGGCTTGTAGTATGGCCAGTAGACGAATCTGCCGGCGGGTGTAGATGTTATAACCAGGTCGGAGGCTGGCCCTGACAGCGGTTGCTCAGTCGTGTGGTTCTTGGACTCGGGATCGTCAGGGTCCGCCTCGAAATCGAACTAGTAGGAGGAGTCCGAGTAGTAGCCGGAGACGGGGTTAGAGTCCGAGTTGTTCTCGGAGACAATCTCTTTCCCGGCCCGGCGCGCAGAAAGAGCCTCTGCATGGGCACTGCTGGCGTTGCAGAGGCCGTATGGGAAGTGCTCACGGAGTGGGGAGTCCACACACGATGGCTCGGTAGCCGGCTCGCATGTGATGGCCCACGGGGACGTCGAGTTCGAGTTGGAAGCGGACCCGAGCTCAAAGTCAGCATGTTGGTTGTAGAGCGAAATTTCGTTGAACTTTCCGGCGAGATCGCCCGTGACCACTTCAGGAAGCGTCATGAGCCCGGTCTTTGGGTTGGGCGGCATGGTGAGGCGACGCTGGAAAGATCCGACACCGTCAGCAGTGCAGACCCAGGAGCCGAAGACGAAGGTGTTGCCGCGGTTGAAGGCGACAGTTGGCTTGATGAAGATTGAAGCCGTCGAGTTCTCCATGAGATCTTCAGCGAGAGCCCCTACTTGGCGCGCCATCTGTCGGTGTTTTACACCGGCAACCTTCCAAGGGGAGTACCCGAGGTAGATTAATGTGGCTTCGCCGAGATCGGTAACTCGAAGGAAGAGACACGTGGCACACAATTTAGACAGGTTCGGGCTGCGAGGTGCGTAATACCCTACGTCCTGTATGCTGCGTAGCTCGGGATTGATTGGGTGTGATTAGAAGATGATGCGTATCAGAGAGAAGGGTCCCTGCCTCACCTTATATAGTCCGGGAGGCAGGGTTACAAGTCGGTTTAGGGAGAGAGTACTAGTCGTGTACGTCTAGGAGTCCTCTACACAGTACAAGGCATGTATAGCTTCCTATCCGAGTACTTCTCCACCGTAGTCCTTGCGCCTCATGCCATTAGGTGCCATGTGGCACAAGCCGGGTAGTCCTAGGGGCCCACCGAGTAGTCGGTCCTGGTACCCACCAAGGTAGTGGGCCCAGGGAGGTCCATACGACAGGGCCTAAGCAATCTCCTAGGCAACTCGAGGACTTGCGGCGGCCGTCGGCTTCCTCCAGGTGCTTCTCCTTCGTCTCGGCAGCTCTTTGATGAATGGATGGATGTGGCGGCCGGCGGAGGCAGAGGCAATAAATAGACGAGCACCTAGGGCAAAGGGGGCATGAACCAACACAAAAATAGGCTGGGCCGACCGGCCTGGGCCCTTTTTGGCCCGGTTCGGCCCCGGTTCGCTCCCCGATGCTTCTTGGTCAATTGTTGACTTGCTCCCTTATGCATTTGGGCTCTTGACGTCGTCTTCACCACGGTTTATACAGAGCTCCTTGTCGCGCAAGCTTCAGCATCTTCTGTCTGGGTCCCTGGAGCTTTCCGGCTTCATGCTTCGGTCCCTGGGCCCTTTGGAGTCATGTTCATGATGTGTCTTGACTTGTGTCGGGCTTCATGATCGTCTCTTGAAGTGCTTGATGAACTTATCCTGAAAGTCTCCCTTTAAGCTCTAGTTTCCTACGTAAACAACAAACTCCAAAATCAACATGCGAGAGTGAACTTGATACCTCCGGGTGGTTAGTACCATTGGTTAGAATATCAAATACGTGCAAATGTTGACGGTAAAGTTATAGCTAGGTGTACCAAAATCGACTGTCAACAGTGAGTTGTGGAAGTGGCATAGGAAGTTGGGTCACTTGAGCTTTGACCTTTTGTCTCGCTTGAGTGAACTCAATTTGGTCTGAGGATTGCCGTGGTTGAGGTTTGAGAAAGAGTTGGTTTGTGCGCTGTGTAGGCATGCCAAGATGGTAGCCACTTCTCTTCCACCTATCACCGATGTGATGACTGAGCGTCTGTCGTATGGACCTCCCTGGGCGCACTGCCTCGGTGGGTACCAGGACCGACTGCTCGGTGGGCCCCTGGGACTACCCGACTTGCGCTGCACGGTGCCTGATGACGTGAAGCACAAGGATTACAGAGGAGAAGTACTCGGTTAGGATGATGTACATGTCCCGCACTGTATGGAAGACTCCTAGACGTACTCGACTAGTACTCTCTCCTTATTCCGACTTGTAACCCTGCCTCCCGGACTATATAAGGCGAGGCAGGGACCCCTCTCTGATCATCTCATCTCATGGCGTACAATTGCACCATCTAATAATCGTACCCAATCAATCCAGAGCTACGCAGCATACGGGACGTAGGGTATTACGCACCTCGCGGCCCAAACCTGTCTAAATTGTGTGCCATGTGTCTCTTCCTTCGAGTTACCGATCTCGGCGAGGCCACATTCATCTACTTCAGGTACTCCCCTTAGTAGGTTGCCGGTCTAAAACACCGACAGCTAGCGCGCTAGGTAGGGGCTCTCGCCCGAGATCACATGGCAAACTCGACGGCACCTGTCTACTTCAAGCCAACCGTCGCCTTCAATCGCGGCGACACCTTCGTTTTCGGCGCTTGGGTGTGCACTGCCGACGGCGCGGGATCCTTCCAGCGCCACCTCACCATGCCGCCCAACCCGGAGACCGGCTTTGTGACGCTTCATGAAGTTGTCACAGGCGAACTCGCCGGCAAGTTCGGCGAAATTTCGCTCTTCAACCATCACGCCGACTTCGAGCTCGAGTCCGCTTCCAACTCGAACTCGACGTCTCCGTGGGCTATCGCATGCGACCCGGCTGCTCCGCCATCGCATGTGGTCCCCCCTGTGACACCCCAGGTTTTTAATTACCGTCATTAACGCTAATGACCGGATCAGCCAAGTCAAAACGGTCAAACACCAGTCAAACCTAGGTCAACCTGGGTCATCACCCCGAAAACCTCGCCAATGAACCCTAAGGAACCCCTTGACCAAGTTTGCACACACCCGTGGTGGACCCTTGGTCAAAGGCCAGGTCAAAACCGGCTTAACCGTTGACGTCAGCGAATGTCGTCCGGAACTTTTGCCGCGTTCTCCAAAATTCACCTAAACACTTCAAAATCTACCATTATGAAAGTTGTCCATCTTGTTGAGGGACACAACTTTCATGTAGAGTGGCATTTCAAATTTTGAGTGGAAATTGGTGAAAAACTCGATCGACTGACAGTACCTCCTATTTTCCAGAACAGGCCGGCATTCAAAGTTGGCACGACGTTCCTGCAAAATCCGTCGAGAAAAACACTAGACGGCCTTTACAAAAGTTGTAGGGGGTATTTAGATCTACAACTTTCCTATTCATTGTTTGGTGCACTTCTATTCAACTTTTTGGAGTTTGACACGTTCAAACAGGGGCACTCTAAAATTTTTCCAACCGGTCGACGCCGTACCGCGACGTCGTGCGCTGGCGCACCGCGCCGTACCGCCGGCACACGCCCCGACGTGCTCCCTCCCGAGGCCGCGTGCCCCGAGGCCGCGCGCCCCAAGGCTCCCGCGCCCGAGCCGTCCCGCGTCGTGCCGTGGCGTACCGCCCGCGACGCCGTACGCGGGTGCCGCCGCGAGCAAGGGGGGGAGGGAAGGAACCGGCCGCCTTAAAGCACCGTCCGTCGCTTGTCGCGCACTCACGCATCCCCATATCGCCTTGGTCCCCGGCCGAGCTCCCGGCCGCCGGTCCGAGCCGCCGCCGGCGCCATTGTTGGTAGCCACGGCGAGCTACGGGCTCCGGCCGGTGGCACGCCAAATCAAGCCCGCCTCCACCTTTCCTTGCCCCTACCCTATTCGCCAACCGCCCCAAGCCCCCCGCATCGAGCCCCACCGCCGGGATTTCCGGCCGCGGCGGCCACCAGCCTAGCCGCCGCGCGCCGCCCTCGCCGGCCCTCTCCCTGCCCCGGCCGAGCCCCCAAATCGCACCCCTATGACCCGTAGCCCCTCCTCACGCCCTTCCCTGGCCAAGCCCGGCGGCGGCTCGCTAGAATTTGGCTGCCCCGCGCCGGCCGGCCACCCCAGGGGTGACATTGCAAAGAAAAGTATCTTTCCGAGGGTTTTTCTGCAAATGGGTATCTCCAATAGTGTTGTAGTTTTCCTGATTCATGTAAATTGCGTAGAAAATCACAGATAAATCAGAAAAATGTAAAACCAATGTTTTTGGATCCGTTGTGTATTATCCTACAACTTTTTTTATTCTGGCCTGAGCTAATTCCTTTTAGTTTTTGCATGAAAAATACAAATGTGAAAACTCTAGATCAGCAATATCTCAAAAACCATAAATCCTCTGTAGCTAATTTTTGGATATGTTGTGTGTTAGGTCATGACTAGCTCCTATGCCAAAAATTGCACAAAGTTATGATGTAAATCTTTTTATAAAAATGTTTTGCTATTTCTGGCAGATCTGCGTAAATTATTTTTGTTGCTAAATATATTTATGTTTTTTGAGCTCAACTTGAGCACACTGTCTTGTAATACCAAAATACACATCTTGTGAATTAATCATGATTTTTGGCTTACCAGAAATATTTATCCTCTAATTATGCATGTATTCCTTTGTAAATTAATAAACCAAGATCAGTATAGTTCCTAGATGTATATGCTGGTTCTTTAGGTTTGTTTAGGACCAGAGAGCATGCACAAGAAAGTTGGGATCATTATGAGGCCCATTTATTTTTGTATGCATTTAAATTGAATCACTAGCTAGCCTTTGTTATTTTCAATAATATATAATTTCCTCGCAACCAACACGTACATGTGGGTCCAATGGACCAGGATAGGTGCTAATATGCATTTGAAACACTTCTTGAATTTTTGGTAATTTAATTGTTTAATAAAAAGCTTAAAAGCCCTTTTAATAGTAAAGGGAAATTAAATAAAGAAAAATCCCTAATTAATTCTTTTCCTTGTTGGAAAGTATTAATTAATATCACTAAAAGCTAATTAATTATCATCCCTGATAAGGAATTAATTCATAAATAAAAATATTAATTACACCTTTGTTGGTGAAGATAAACGGAATGGAAGCCTTCACATGAAATGACAAGTTTAATAAAAACCTTTATTCAATGTGCAAATAAAAGAGTAACCCATGTACAACCAATAACCTTCCTAAAAGAGAAACATTAGATGAATGCTTGTTAAGGTAAACATGACCAACCCAGAGTTGGATAAGACAACAACTATCACATCACCTAAAGTGCATTGCATTCCGTGTAGATCTTCCGGACGGAAATTACTCCCTTGTCCCGGAAACCGAGGAAGGAGGAGCGGAAGTGTCACTGCAGTACGTGGAAGTACTCGACACCGAGGGTGCCCAGGCTAACCTAGCTGACGAAGGTAAGCTCCGGTGCATCTAACCTAGTTTTAAAATTCTTTATTCAATTATCTATGAATGATTGTGCATTTACGTTCAGGAGTTGAATGAAACCCTAGATGCATGATCCATAGGTACATTTGTCCTTACTAGCATGATAGGTCGATAGCTACTAAGCTATAGGACCGTTACAAGTCGAGTGATGACCTCGCTCGCGAGAATAGGTTCCTAGATAGGAATCACAATGTATCCTTAAATGGATTGCTCACGTGGTAAGAGCATGGGATCTGGGCTCCGGTCCAGTGGTTATGTGGGTTAAGTCTTTGAACGTACTAAGCACATGCCGGGTTGGGACCGGTAAGCCTAGTACCTTAATGAGGCGGCGAGGGATCCTACTATTACTACTCTTGGGATTCGCTCTCACGGCTAGCTACCGGTGGTGTATGGTGACTCCGGGTATCTCGCGGGGTATGCCGGATAGCCTGCACAAAAGACTGTAAGATTCGATCCCGACCCGAGGATTTTTGGGGACGGCCTGGGAAAGTTGTTCTTGCGGGGACAGTCTACCGTGTGTTTGGGTCTACCTCGCAAGGTTTAAATCAATCGATTGTCGGCCTCTCACCGTTATCCAAGACTACTTACTCCACTAGTCATGAGATCCCTAATGATGGAAGTTGATGAACTATATGTTTGATTAATTGTATTGTACAACCTTGTTTGTACTAGTTGGCTAATGTAGTAAAGGTTAAACCCACTAGAACTTGTGCTAAAATCTTGAAAATAAGGACATACTCTTTGTTACTTTTTAGCAAAAGCAACCCAGTAGCCAAAAAGCCTTTCATGGTCTAGTTTTGGTGAAGTAGTCATCACTGACGGGTAAGACTTGCTGAATATTAGTATACTCAGCCTTTCTATAATGTGTTGATCCAGGTAATGCCTTCAGTGATGTGTGGCCCGGAGAGATCCCGCCCGGCTGGGAGCTGGAGTGGGTGGAGGACGACTACTGAAAGCATCATGGATGGCCTCCCGTGGTGTCTTCGCTTCCGTTAGTTTATTTCCGCTGCTTTCGAAAAACTCTGAACTGTTTCTTCATGACAAAAACTATGGTTTGTAATAATTAAACCCTTCGGGGTACGAATTTGGATATTAGTGTTGTTGTATCTCTGGACTCGCCTTCGAGTGAGTTTTAATGCATATATTCAATCCTTGTGCTTTTCAAGTGATTTACCGGGCGTTAACCCGGCAACTAACGACAGGATGATACTTTATTATTGCTTAATGACCAAAGTGGATCGGTCTTAGGCGATAGTACGGTATTTTCCTGGGCGGGTTGTCACAGTTGGCATTAGAGCTTATATGCACCAGAGATTAATTAATAAACCTTAATCATTGGTTTTTGAATAAAATATGCCAAGATTTTTTGATTTTCCAAAATATGTTGGTCCGCTAAGGATAAACTAGACCGAGAGGCCCTAGAGGGAATTTTGGGTTCTTTCAAGTGTCTTAATTAAACTTATGGTTTATTTTGCTAACTTCCAGCACATTACTTTATTTCAGACTTACTTTCATGCACAACCATACTAGTTCATCACATTTTGCCATACGTGGTGGTACCACAGGGAAGTCCTGTGAGGGACTAGTGAGAACTATTCCAATGGGTGTCACATCGCGTTTGAGTCTCATCACATTTTGCCATACGTGATGGTACCACGGGAAAGTCTGTGAGGGATGAGTGAGGCCTATTCCAATGGGCACTCACGTCGCGTCAGAGTCTTAAATAGGACGTTGTCCATGCAGAGGCTTAACGCATGGATGCCGTTTCTATAGTGAACGGTAATGTTTGTGGACGCTTTCGTGACGTGCTGGCACGAAAGGTTCGTTTTCTGCAGGTACTTAACAGCGCTTCGTTAGTCGATAAGCGAGTACCGTATAGCTCTCGACTAGATATTATTGGGAGAGACGAATAAAAGCCTTGCCACCGGCACTAACTTCGATTTTTGGCTTGATTGCCATGTGAGGTCGAATAGGACGTCTTGCATGCATGTTAAAAATTGAAACAACTAAAATGGACCCAAAAATCGAATTTCCCTATGCTTCTAAGGAAGATTATGCTAGTGTGTGCTTTTTATAAACTAGAGTACCTCTCATACCTAGCCGTCATGCTGCCGAAATTTTGAAAAAGTTGTTACCTTGTGATAGGTCAATTCCATCAATTTGTTAAAACAATTGTTCCTTAACCAATTATTTTGTAATAGCAAGTCTCCATCCTAGTTTCGTTGGTTTGGTTCACACTTTCCTAGGCACATCCAGGTTAAGGACCATTCATCTTGTTTCCTTGATCGACGCTCAACCTTAAAATTTAATTAGTTGTTAAAGAATTCATTTTTGAACCGAGAAAACTTGGGAAAGTTTGAGGTTTCTGGATTTTTGGTTATGAATTTTTGTTCACAACTGCAAGAACCTCATGTCATTATGTATGTGAGCTCGCTTCGAGTTCTAGCATACAACTGTGCCTTTGTGCACATGACTACCCAGTATTACCCAACATGAGAAGAGAGAACTTTTGCCATTCTACCAGGCCGTGGGAATGTCTTGATCTTGGAGTTCAATCTTTAATCGTGATTCTCCTATCATCATGTCATTTCCGTCGGCTTGTATTTTCCCTTCAACCCCTTTTTCCCTTAAACATGTTGAAGCACTAAGATATTCTTGGTATTAATATCCTTGCCCTGGTTACTTCGAACATGCAATCATGAGCTTATTCCCCGTGGTCATGCTCACAACCTTTGAAACATAAATAATAATCATGTCCCTTCTTGAGCATGCATTTGCATAGCCTGCGCATTTGGGAACCTTGGGGAACTAACGTGCATACGCATGGAGTGTTTTCAATATCTTTCACTCTATCCCTGGTGTTTGGTGACGTTGTTATCCCATAACTAAAGGTGCCGTGATGGAACCTAGGGTGTCATGTGCGCTGCAGCCACATGATTGCCACTAGGAGCGCACTAGGTATCTTGGTTGTGAGAATTGCGACTCGCTACACACACCCCTTCTCAACCTGTGATTGTCCTCTCAATCACTGACTCGTTTTATGGGTAACCTAGTCCTGCTAACATGCATCATAGGCATCTACTACATGAGCATATGCATCGTGTCTCCATAAGCATGTGCATCACATCACTTCTTGAAAGCATTGCATCGTAGTGGCACGGCCATGCCACATAGGGTTGCAACCTAAATGACATGTGAGCAAGATTGTTCGGAAGATCCTATACCAATTTATCTTTCCATACTTTGCGCTTGCATCCGCAAGTAAACTCCGTGTAAAAGCTTTCCACTACCTGTCGCCTTGGACTACTCCTATGGGCTAAGCCTGAACCGATGGTGGTTATGCTCTTTGCCAATAATCCCATCATGTTGCTCCCTCAGAGTAATTTCAGAAAATCCGAGAGGACCACTTCCTTGCTTCTCTATCTTGTCCTTGGAATTTTGAATCTCGGGACGAGATTCTTCTTAAGGGGGGTAGGCTGTGACGCCCCAGGTTTTTAATTACCGTCATTAACGCTAATGACCGGATCAGCGAAGTCAAACCGGTCAAACACCAGTCAAACCTAGGTCAACCTGGGTCATCACCCCGAAAACCTCGCCAATGAACCCTAATGAACCCCTTGACCAAGTTTGCACACACCCGTGGTGGACCCTTGGTCAAAGGCCCGGTCAAAACCGGCTTAACCGTTGACGTCAGCGAATGTCGTCCGGAACTTTTGCCGCGTTCTCCAAAATTCACCTAAACACTTCAAAATATACCTTTATGAAAGTTGTCCATCTTGTTGAGGGACACAACTTTCATGTAGAGTGGCATTTCAAATTTTGAGTGGAAATTGGTGAAAAACTCGATCGACTGACAGTACCTCCTGTTTTCTAGAACAGGCCGGCATTCAAAGTTGGCACGACGTTCCTGCAAAATCCGTCGAGAAAAACACTAGACGGCCTTTACAAAAGTTGTAGGGCGTATTTAGATCTACAACTTTACTATTCATTGTTTGGTGCACTTCTATTCAACTTTTTGGAGTTTGACACGTTCAAATAGGGGCACTCTAAAATTTTTCCAGCCGGTCGACGCTGTACCGCGACGTCGTGCGCTGGCGCACCGCGCCATACCACCAGCACACGCCCCGACGTGCTCCCTCCCGAGGCCGCGTGCCCCGAGGCCGCGCGCCCCAAGGCTCCCGCGCCCCGAGCCGTCCTGCGTCGTGCCGTGGCGTACCGCCCTGCGATGCCGTACGCGGGTGCCGCCTGCGAGCAAGGGGGGAGGGAAGGAACCGGCCGCCTTAAAGCACCGTCTGCTGCTTGTCGTGCACTCACGCATCCCCATCTCGCCTTGGTCCATGGCCGAGCTCCTGGCCGCCCGGTCCGAGCCGCCGCCGGCGCCATTGTTGGCGCCACGGCGAGCTCGCGGCCCGGCCGTGGCACGCCAAATCAAGCCCGCCTCCACCTTTCCTTGCCCCTACCCTAACTCGCCAACCGCCCCAAGCCCCCTGCATCGAGCCCCACCGCCGGGATTTCCGGCCGCGGCGGCCACCGAGCCTAGTCGCCGGCGCCGCCCCCTCGCCGGCCCTCTTCCTGCCCCGGCCGAGCCCCCAAATCGCACCCCCGTGACCCGTAGCCCCTCCTCACGCCCTTCCCTGGCCAAGCCCGGCGGCAGCTCGCTGGAATTTGGCTGCCCCGCGCCGGCCGGCCACCCCAGGGGTGACATTGCAAAGAAAAGTATCTTTCCGAGGGTTTTTCTACAAAAGGGTATCTCCAATAGTGTTGCAGTTTTTCTGATTCTTGTAAATTGCGTAGAAAATCACAGAAAAATCAGAAAAATGTAAAACCAATTTTTTTGGATCCGTTGTGAATTATCCTACAACTTTTGTTATTCTGTCCTGAGCTAATTCCTTTTAGTTTTTGCATGAAAAATACAAATGTGAAAACTCTAGATCAGCAATATCTCAAAAACCATAAATCCTCTGTAGCTAATTTTTGGATATGTTGTGTGTTAGGTCATGGCTAGATCCTGTGCCAAAAATTGCACAAAGTTATGATGTAAATCGGTTTATAAAAATGTTTTTCTATTTCTGGCAGATCTGCATAAATGATTTTTCTTGCTAAATATGTTTATGTTTTTTGAGCTCAACTTGTGCACACTGTCTTGTAATACCAGAATACACATCTTGTGAATTAATCATGATTTTTGGCTTACCAAAAATATTTATCCTTTAATTATGCATGTTTTCCTTTGTAAATTAATAAACCAAGATCAGTATAGTTACAATATGTATATGCTGGTTCTTTAGGTTTGTTTAGGACCAGAGAGCATGCACAAGAAAGTTGGGATCATTGTGAGGCTCATTTATTTTTGTATGCATTTAAATTGAATCACTAGCTAGCCTTTGTTATTTTCAATAATATTTAATTTCCTCGCAACGAACACGTACATGTGGGTCCAATGGACCAGGATAGGTGCTAATATGCATTTGAAACACTTCTTGAATTTTTGGTAATTTAATTGTTTAATAAAAAGCTTAAAAGCCCTTTTAATATTAAAGGGAAATTAAATAAAGCAAAATCCCTAATTAATTCTTTTCCTTTTTGGAAAGTATTAATTAATATCACTAAAAGCTAATTAATTATCATCCCTGATAAGGAATTAATTCATAAATAAAAATATTAATTACACCTTTGTTGGTGAAGATAAAAGGAATGGAAGCCTTCACATGAAATGACAAGTTTAATAAACACCTTTATTCAATGTGCAAATAAAAGAGTAACCCATGTACAACCAATAACCTTCCTAAAAGAGAAACATTAGATGAATGCTTGTTAAGGTAAACATGACCAACCCAGAGTTGGATAAGACAACAACTATCACAACACCTAAAGTGCATTGCATTCCGTGTAGATCTTCCGGACGGAAATTACTCCCTTGTCCCGGAAACCGAGGAAGGAGGAGCGGAAGCGTCGCTGCAGTACGTGGAAGTACTCGACAACGAGGGTGCCCAGGCTAACCTAGCTGACGAAGGAAAGCTCCGGTGCATCTAACCGAGTTTTAAAATTCTTTATTCAATTATTTATGAATGATTGTGCATTTACGTTCAGGAGTTGAATGAAACCCTAGATGCATGATCCATAGGTACCTTTGTCCTTACTAGCATGATAGGTCGATAGCTGCTAAACTATAGGACCGTTACAAGTCGAGTGATGACCTCACTCGCGAGAATAGGTTCCTAGATAGGAATCACAATGTATCCTTAAATGGATTGCTCACGTGGTAAGAGCATGAGATCTGGGCTCCGGTCCAGTGGTTATGTGGGTTAAGTCTTTGAACGTACTAAGCACATGCCGGGTATGGGACCGGTAAGCCTAGTACCTTAATGAGGCGGCGAGGTATCCTACTATTACTACTCTTGGGATTCGCTCTCACGGCTAGCTACCGGTGGTGTGTGGTGACTCCGGGTATCTCGCGGGGTATGCGGATAGCCCGCACCAAAGATCGTAAGATTCGATCCCGACCCGAGGATTTTTGGGGACGGCACGGGGAAAGTTGTCCTTGCGGGGACAGCCTACCGTGTGTTTGGGTCTACCTTGCAAGGTTTAAATCAATCGATTGTCGGCCTCTCACCGTTATCCGAGACTACTTACTCTACTAGTCATGAGATCCCTAATGATGGAAGTTGATGAACTATATGTTTGATTAATTGTATTGAACAACCTTGTTTGTACTAGTTGGCTAATGTAGTAAAGGTTAAACGCACTAGAACTTGTGCTAAAATCATGAAAATAAGGACATACTCTTTGTTACTTTTTAGAAAAAGCAACCTAGTAGCCAAAAAGCCTTTCATGGTCTAGTTTTGGTGAAGTAGTCATCACCGACGGGTAAGACTTGCTGAGTATTAGTATACTCAGCCTTGCTATAATGTGTTGATCCAGGTAATGCCTTCAGTGATGTGTGGCCCAGAGAGATCCCGCCCGGCTGGGAGCTGGAGTGGGTGGAGGACGACTACGGAAAGCATCATGGATGGCCTCCCGTGGTGTCTTCGCTTCCATTAGTTTATTTCCGCTGCTTTCGAAAAACTCTGAACTGTTTCTTCATGACAAAAACTATGGTTTGTAATAATTAAACCCTTCGGGGTACGAATTTGGTTATTAATGATGTTGTATCTCTGGACTCGCCTTCGAGTGAGTTTTAATGCATATATTCGATCCTTGTGCTTTTCAAGTGATTTACCGGGCGTTAACCCGGCAACTAACGACGGGATGATACTTTATTATTGCTTAATTACCAAAATGGATCGGTCTTAGGCGATAGCACGGTATTTTCCTGGGCGGGTTGTCACACCCCCACCCTGCTAGCGCTCCACGAGTGGCCCCCGCAACCCCTGCAGGGCATGCACGGGGGCTCCATCTTCGCGCCGGGCCAGCAAGGAGCCCGTACCCGAGTACAACTCGGACTCCGACACTGCCCCCCGCCACGCTTCGGACTCCAACCCCCTCTCTGGTTTCTACTCGGATTCCGCATACGAGTTCGACATCGGGTCGGACCCAGAGGATCCCGAGTCCGAGGACAACACTACTGAGCATCCCTTATCAGGGCCGGCCTCTGGGCTGGTTATAACGTCCACGCCTGCTGGAAGATTCATCTACTGGCCAGACCGCAAGCCCGCGGACCTGATAAGTGGAGACTCACGCTACGTCGCCTACCTCGACTCGCTCCCGTTCCAGGAGGGAACACCACTTGCCCGGGCTGACTCGTACACTCCAACTGAGGTGGCGAGCTCTGAGTCCAGCCTTGGCAACCCTGATCGCCAAGTCTTCATGGCTGCCGGCGACACCCCCGGCCCATCAGGGACGGCTCAAGACAAGTACCTTGAGGATATCTCCGCAGACGAGTTGTCTGCTGATCGCCAAGTCTTCATGGCTGCCGGCGACACCCCCGGCCCATCAGGGACGGCTCAAGACAAGTACCTTGAGGATATCTCCGCAGACGAGTTGTCTGCTGATGCACCTGCAGACGAGACCGCCGCCAACAGGGACGCTCGACGTGAGCATAACAGGAAGCGCAACGAACGGCGCCGGCGTCTCAGAGACAACCTCCCCATCCTCAACCTCTCGGAAGCTCTCGAGGCGGTCGAGAGCAGAGTACACACTACCCCCAAGCAATGCCTTATGTCGATCATAGCGATCGCACGCCAGGCTCAGGAAATACGCACCGGAGAAGTCATCGCCAACCTCGCTGAAGACGCCTACTTCATGCGGGTCGACAACAGGGTCGACCAGCCTCCTCCCGCCAAGAACCATGACAACGAAGCTACAAGTCACAGTGCTGACCTCGGCCGCAACCGTACTCGAGCCGAGTTCCCGGCTCAGCCCAACCGTACTCGTGCGAACGCCGGTGGACCCTCACAGGGTGGCAATAGCAACCGTGAGGTCGTCCCTCACTGCGCTCCTGACGGCGGCGGCCGTGACCCTGATGGCGGCGGCAGCGACGACGGAAGCTCCAACCACGGAGCCAACAGGAGGGCTGGCGGCGGCGGCAACCTCGGCGGTCGAGACCACACAAACAGCTACACCTCCGGTGCCTCACAGGGCGGCTAGGACGCCCGCAAGAAGATTGAGGAGCTGCGGCGGAAGAAGTCAGCCACTGCAGGCGACAACGACGGCTTCCCCACCTTCTCACCTCGACTTCGCAACTTGTTCCTCCCCGACAAGTTCAAGCCTTTGGGGATCACCAAGTACGACGCGAAGCAGGACCCCATCCAGTGGCTCAAGTGCTACGCCCTCTCCATCGAGAACACTGGCGGCAACAACGACACCAAGTGCCTCTACTTCCCCTTCTGCCTGGACCAAGCTCCACTCACAAGGCTCGAGTCGCTGGACAAGCACTCGATCAACAAGTGGGACCAGCTGAAGGAGCAGTTCACCAGCAACTTCACGGGCGCCATGGGCCGATCGGGTACTCGCATGGACCTGGCCATGGTCAAGCAGGAACAAGGCGAGACCCTCCGCAAGTACATGCGCCACTTCTTCGACAAGCGCGCTACCGTAGTCGACGTCACCGACAAGGAGGTCATCGACCTCTTCCAAGACGGCCTCTACCATCGCCGCACCTTTGAAGACTTCGGTCGTCGCCGCCCCAAGTCCATCCCCCACCTTAAGGACATGATCACATCCTGGGCGGATGAAGAAGACAAGGCCAATGCCAAGTACGACGCCATCCGTGGCAAAAACAAGCAGAACGCGGGCGGCGACAGCGGCAACAACGGGAACCAAGGCGGTCGCAGCAACAACAACAACTACTCGGGTCCCAACCGCAAGCGCAAGCTAGACAACACTGTCGCGGCTATCCAGCGCCCTGCGAAGGAGAACTCGAAGAAGAACTCCGGCGGCTTCAAAGACTTGCTGAAGAAGAAGTGCCCGTGGCATCTGGACGGCAACCACACTACCGAGCAGTGCTACCAACTCAGACGAGCACTCAAGAGTACTCCAGAGCCACCGCACCCTCACGACAAGAAAGGCAAGAAGAAGAACGAAGGAGACAACGGCGACTTCCAGGAACCCAACAAGACCGTCAACGTCCTCTTCGGCGGACTACCCAGCAGGCGGGAGCAAAAGGCTACTCGTCGAGAAGTCATGAGCATTGAACCAGCGGTCCCGACCCTCTCAGGTGGTCGGAGGTACCCATTACCTTCTCCAGCGCGGATCAATGGACCAGCTTCTCCGAACCAGGGCGGTTCCCTCTCGTCCTGAAGCCGGTGGTCGCAGGCTCCAAGCTCAACAAGGTCCTCATCGATGGTGGAAGCGGGCTCAACGTCCTTTTCACTAAGACCTTGAAGAAGATGAAGCTCGACATCACCCACATGCTCACCAAGAGCAACACGCCTTTCTACGGCATCGTCCCCGGTAACGCGGCTATCCCACTGGGCTCAGTGGTCCTGCCAGTTACCTTCGGGGAATCTCGGGACAACTATCGTACCGAGTACATCAAGTTCGAGGTCGCGGACTTCGAGACATCCTACCATGCCATCCTCGGCGGGTCGGCCATCGCCAAGTTCATGGCGGTGCCCCACTACACCTACTTGGTACTCTAGATGCCGAGTCCGGCGGTGTACTCTCTCTCCAAGGGGACTTGAAGATCTCGCACGACTGCGACACGGAAGCTGTGGAGATCGCCTCCACAAATCAAGTACCCAACACGATGATGGAGGTCTACGCCACGTCGAAGAAGCTTGCAACAAGTGAACTCGACATCCCTGAGAAGTCTGACAAAGGCAACAAGCCTCAGCCACCTGAGGAGGTTCTAGTCAAGACGATCGACCTCGGGACAGGCGACAGCAGCAAGACCACCACCATCGGGGCCGGCCTCGACCCCAAATAGGAAGACGCGCTCATCAACTTCCTCTGGGCTAACCGCGACATCTTCGCGTGGAAGCCAGCGGACATGCCAGGAGTGCCCAGGGAGTTGATCGAGCACTACCTCAACGTCGACCCTAAGGCCATCCCCAAGCGACAACACCTCCGCTGTTTTGCCGACGACAGACGGGATGCCATCAAGAAGGAACTCGCCAAACTACTCGCGGCTGGCTTCATCAGAGAAGTCTTCCATCATGAGTGGCTCGCCAACCCCGTCCTCGTCCGCAAGAAGAACTTGAACGAGTGGAGGATGTGCGTCGACTACACCAACCTTAACAAGCACTGCCCCAAGGACCCCTTCGGGTTGCCACGGATTGATCAAGTCATCGACTCCACGGCGGGGCTGCGACTGCTCTCGCTTCCTCGAGCGCTACTCCGGGTACCACCAGATCGCGATCAAGGAAGAAGACCAGGAGAAGACCGCGTTCATCACCCCGTTTGGCGCGTACTGCTACACGAACATGTCCTTCGGGTTGAAGAACGCCGGCGCCACCTATCAACGAGCTATTCAGGCCTGCTTCAAGAGGAAACTCAACAAGAACGTCGGAGCGTATGTGGATGACGTGGTCGTCAAGACCAGAAACTCCAGTACCCTCATCGACGATCTTGAAGAGACTTTCGCATCCCTGCGCGAGTACCGCTGGAAGCTCAACCCGAACAAGTGCGTCTTCGGTGTACCTTCGGGCAAACTACTCGGCTTCAGCATCAGCCAGCGCGGCATCGAAGCCAATCCCGAGAAGATCTCCTCCATCACCAGCATGAAAGCTCCCACGTGCATCAAAGACATCCAGAAGCTGACCAGGTGCATGGCGGCCTTGAACAGATTCATCTCGAAGCTAGGAGAACGGGGCCTCCCCTTCTTCAAACTACTGAAGCACCAAGAGAAGTTTGTATGGACTCCAGAGGCGGACCAAGCCCTTGCTCAGCTCAAGGACTTCCTATCGAAGCCACCAGTCCTCACGGCTCCTCACAAAGGCGAGCAGTTACTGCTCTACCTCGCTGCGACTACTCACGTGGTCAGTACTGCCATCGTCGTTGAGCGGCAGGAAGACGGCCACACCAACCCAGTCCAGCGCCCAGTCTACTTTGTCAGCGAGGTCCTGTTAGAGTCCAAGGCACACTATCAGCCTGTGCAGAAGCTTTTGTACGCAGTACTCATCACCTCGCGGAAGCTACGACACTACTTCCAGTACTCGATTTCCGTCGTCACGACTACCCGCTCGTCGACATCTTGCGGAACCAAGACGCTACTGGAAGAATCTCCAAATGGGCAGTCGAACTCGGCACCCTCACCATTGACTTCAAGCCACGTACAGCCATCAAGTTGCAGGCGCTAGTCGACTTCATGGCTGAGTGGCGGGAGAACCAGCTACCTACTCCAACCGTGCGACCAGAGCATTGGGTGATGTACTTCGACGGCTCACTCAACCTCGAGGGCGCAGGTGCAGGGGTACTCCTGATCTCTCCAACGGGCGAACAACTCAAGTACGTCCTGCAGATCTTCTGGAAGGTCTCAAACAACGAAGTCGAGTACGAAGCTCTCCTACACGAGCTCCGCCTCGCGGCTTCACTAGGCATCAAGCGGCTACTAGTCTACGGTGACTCCGCAGTGGTCATCAACCAAGTCAACAAGTCCTGGGACCGCAATAAGGAGAACATGGACGCCTACTGCCTAGAAGTCTGCAAGCTCGAGAACAAGTTCTACGGTCTCGAGTTCCACCACATCGTCCGCGACAACAACGTTGCAGCGGACGTCTTGTCAAAGCTTGGTTCTACTCGCGCTCAAGTACCGGCGGGTGTCTTCGTCCACGAGCTTCACGCGCCATCCATCCCGGGCGGCGCCAGCGACCATTGTCCCCGGCGCATCCGCCAGTTGTCCAGGAGGTCATGATGATCGACGCGGACTGGAGGCAACCCTTCATCGACTACCTTAGCAAGCAGAAGGTTCCCTCGGACAAAAACTTGGCTGAGCAGCTCATCCGCCGCGCCAAGTCCTACGTCCTCGTCGGAGACAAGCTTTACAAGCGGGGCGCATCTTCTGGAGTACTCATGAAGTGCGTCCCCAGGCAAGAAGGCAAGGACATCTTGGAGGAGATCCACAAGGGCGTCTGCGGCAACCACGCGTCTTCTCGTACGCTGGTCAGCAAGGCCTTCCGGCGAGCCTTCTACTGGCCCACAGCTCTGGGCGATGCTGAAGAACTCGTCAGAAGGTGCCAAGGATGTCAATACTTCGCCAAGCAGCAACACGTCCCAGCCTACAAGCTAGTCACCATACCGCCAACCTGGCCCTTCGCTTGCTGGGGGCTCGACATGATTGGGCCACTGCCAACTGCGCCAGGTGGATTCAACAGAGTATTGGTGGCCATCGACAAGTTCACCAAGTGGATCGAGGTCAAGCCGGTCACATGCCCCAAGGGCGACGAGTACTCGACTTCCTGGATGAACTCGTGCATCGCTACGGACTACCCCACCGCATCATCACAGACCTGGGCTCCAACTTCAACAACCACCAGTTCTGGGAGTACTGCGAGAACATCGGGATCGACGTCTGATATGTCTCAGTTGCCCATCCTCGGGCCAACGGACAAATCGAGCGCGCCAACGGGATGGTGCTCGACACCCTCAAGAAGCGGCTACACGACGCTGCTAATTCCAAAGGAGGCAAGTGGATCAAGGAACTACCCAATGCACTCTGGGGGCTACGCACACAGCCTTCCAAGCCAACGGGGCAATCCCCTTACTTCCTGGTCTATGGCTCCGAAGCAATCATCCCTGCTGATGTCATATGGAACTCACCAACAGTGGAGCACTATGACGAAGGTGTCTCTGAAGACAGCAGACGAGTTGACATCGATGGACTCGAAGAAGCTCGCTGCGCTGCCCTCGTCCAATCAGCAAGGTACCTGGAGGGTATCCGACGCTACCACGACCGCAACGTCAAGGAACGCTCCTTCAACGTTGGCGATCTCGTCCTCCGTCGTATCCAGAACACGGAAGGACTACACAAGCTCAGCTCCCCCTGGGAAGGTCCCTTCACCATCGCAAAGGTGACAGGGCCGGGCTCCTACCGCCTCCAGACACTCGACGGCGAAGACGTCAACAACTCGTGGAACGTCGACCAGCTCTGTCGGTTCTACGCCTAAGTTTACACGACTACTCTAGGGGCTCAAGTCTACTCGACTAAATCAAGACCTCTCCGCCATAAGCGGCCTCCGGGTCCTGGCTTCAATCTCTGGACTACTTCTTCGCTGTAAGCGGCCTCCGGGTCCAGGCACCAGTCTCCGGACTACTCCCACTCCAGAATCCAGCCCACGTGGCTACCTACGGATCCTGGGCTGCGACGAGCGACAAAGGACTCTAGTAGCGGTCTACTGAGAGACCATGTACTTCTAGATCCAGCCTACACGGCTACCTACGGATCTACTGCTGTAAGCGGCTACTCGCCCTAGCACCACTTAGCCGTAGGCGGCCTCCGGGTCCTGGCGACTACTCTGTAACTACGGCCCTGGCCATCCAGGTGTACTTCTTCAGTAATATAGTCCGATTGTTCATCAACTTCTTTACTGTGTACCTCCCTCAACGGGACTACTGCCGAGTACGACTACTCGTGACAACTCCACGATGGGACTCCGCACTCTGAGATCGCGACTATGAGTACTCATTGATGGAACTTTTCTTCATTAACACTTGAACAATTTCATTACAATTGTTTTTGTACATCTACTGCTACGAGCTAACTATTACAGGACTACTGGAGGTTAAGCTTATCAGCGACTTGTTCCGCAATGGGCGCCATCTGCTCCAGCAGCTCCGCATATTGCTCGTCGGTACAGTTGGCGGCTAGTCCGCCAGCGACTACATCCACGGGTGCCTTCGGGAAGTAGGACTTCATGAAGGCCAGCACCTGGTTCGGGATCGACTTCGCCAGATGCTTCACGTAGGCCGCCAGCCGGCTGGGGGCTTCCTTCAGTCGATCCACCAGTGGTGCTATCTTGGGGCCGCCAGGGTGAGGCACCAGCAGCCTCGCGATGGGGAGCGCGGCTTCTTCAAGCTCCTTCAGCTGGGCCCGCAGCTTCTCGCAGTCCTCGTTCAGCTTCTGCAACGATTTGTAACAATTGACGAGGTCACGATCGGAGGCAATATGAAGCTCCATGTGCTTGTCACACTCGTAGGCAAGCTCCTTATAATCTAACTCGAGTACCTAGCGGGCCTCCTGTTCCCGGTGGAAGAGATTCTTCAGATCCGTCTCTGAAGTCTTCAACTGCTCTACCCGGGTTTCAAGCTCTGCAAACAACAAGGAAAAGTGGGTTAGACTACCTCTCGACCTCCAACAAGTACTCAACAAGACAAGTGGTGTACCTTTGTTCTTTTTGCGGAGCGACTTGTTCTTCCGCACCAAGTCGTCGCTCTTCGCCTACATCTCCTGGATGTTGTTGTGGTATTTGGCGAAGGCGGTATCAAGCTTGGACTGCATGGCGGCCGCGTGCTTCCGGGACTTCACGAGTTGGTCCTCCTGCGCCTCAGCTCGAAGCACCGCGTCGCCGAGGCCTTGAAGCATGCTGGACTTCTCGCGGGATCTCTCCACGACGTCCTGCACAGACAACATATGTCATATGAGTACTCAACGCTAAAGGATTGACTACTCCAAGAGTTATGACTACTCACCTTCATCCACTGCTTGGCTTGGCGGACCGCCTCCAGATGCCGAGCCACCATTGCCGGGTCGACCAAGTCGTCCGCCAGCAACTCTACCCCACCATGACTACTTGTGGTGGCCTCGGTCATCGGTGCAGAGTGAATGGGCTCCGCGTCTTGGATCTCCGGGGAGCGAACGACCACCTCCAGAGCAGGTTCTGGCTGCGCGGTGGCCTCCTCTCCCCCGGTCGCTACGGTAGCCTCTCCGGCGGCCACCTCCATCAGCTCGGGGGCTCCTCCGACAGCCTCCCGAGTCTCTGGTGTCAAGTTCTCCACGGGCACCGCCGATGGGATGTCGTTCCCCTCGGCCTCAGCGCCTGTCAAAGAGAAGACAAGCGCATCAGCGTTATCTGACGCCTACGACTACCCTTCGGGGACACTACAGCCTCAATAGAGTACTCACCTTCGACTACGCTGGCTTCAGGCAACGAAGCCTCAGCAGCCGGCGCTTCGGGCTCCGCCTGAGGGGCGGGAGCGGACTCCTCAGCGGGTGGCATGGCTTCTTCTTCCGCCACCGCTGCAGAGGGTTCATCCCCCTCCCAGGACAGATCTGTCGACTTCCTGCAGAGTACACAAGTCGGTTGTCAGTCAAGCACGACTACCACATCAAGTATTACTCGGGAAGACACAACACTTACAAGCTTGACCGGACCACTGTCACGGTCGGGGCGCCGAGGATGCTGACGATGTCCACCAGTCCAGCCTCGGCAGGCGCCTCCTCTTGCGCCTCTGCGGCTGCTGCCCCTTCTGCAGTAACAGCAGCTAGTGTAGTGCTCTCCTGTGCTTCTGCGGCCGCCACTTCTCCTGCAGCAGCAGCGCGCGGGCTCCGTGCTCCCCTGAGGAGCAGGGGGCTGGCGCTCCATCTGCGCCAAGAGTTCTTCAACAGTGGGGGCTGGGCTGCGACTCCCAGTGGCTTCCCCCACTGTGTCCCACTCGCCTTCGTCGCCCTGATCAACGGGCTCCGTAGGCGGCAACTCCTGCAAGCAAGGAAACTTCTTCATCAACAAGTGAACTCGAGACACTAGTACTCGACTACACTACTCAAGACGGCTTACCTCTGGGGACGTGGTCTCAGTGACCTTCAACTTCTTCGACACGCGCTTGCGGGACGCATTGCGCGGCTTCCGCGGCGGCGCGGCCAGACTAGCCTCTAGGCTAGCCGGTGGATCCTGAACAAGAGGAACGTGAGGCAAGCCAAGACGGCTGAATCTCGACCGCAGCTGGAAGGGGTCCTGCAGCGTCTCCTCGTCGTCGTCCTCGTTGGACGTGTCCTCCACGACTACGGTGTCGTCTCCTTCGCCGACCTCCCACCGCTCCTTGGCCTTGGTCTTCCCCTCCTCCGGGATCTCGACTTCCTGAGGGGGCGGCGGCGGTTCGGAGACAAACTTCTTCAAGTCGTCCTGCAAGACACAACCCATCAGTACGACTACTCACACGGAATGGGTACTCGACACTGGGTACGGCTACTTACCTCCTTTGGCGAGCGCGCGACGGAGTACTCCGGGACGGGGCACGCCGTGTACGGCGGCATGTCCTTGAAGATCCGCGCCAGCCTATCAACAATGTCGACGTCGTCGACTTCGTCTCCAGGCATCCGCGACGTATCATCGTCGCCGGTGTACTCGAACCCAAGGGAGTCGCGAGCCATCAGCGGCTGCACCCTGCGCTTCATGAAGCTGAAGGCCACATGCTCGGCCCTCAGCCCGGCTTCCCTTAGCGCCTTGATCCGCACCAACAACTCAGGGAGCTGGATCCCCTCCTGCATCGTCGGCTCCGTGTTCCACCACAGGCGATGCTTGGGCTGCTTCCCACTCGGCTTCGGCAACCCCGGATGGTGGTTCGTGATGTAGAACCACTTGGCCTTCCAGTCTTGGTTAGAGTCGATGAGCTTGTACGAGAGGTACTGCTCGGCGGCGTCCTCCCGCATTTGGATCCCCGCTCCTCCGACTACCCGCGGGTTGCTGGCGCTTGGTTGCGGCTTCACCCGGAAGAACTTTCGGAACAAGATCCAATGGGGCTTGATCCCCAGAAAAGCTTTGCATAAATGTACGAAGACGGCAGTGTGAAATATACCATTGGGATTGAGGTTGAGGTACTCGATGCCGTAGTACCCCATGAGCCCCTTGAAGAAGTTGCTAGCCGGGAGCGAGAGCCCGCGCTCCACGAATCGCGCGAACATTGGGATCTCGTCTTCATCTTCTCCATCGGGTATGGATCCCCGGCGGCGGCCCTCCACATGTCCACCTCCTTCTCCCGAATGAATCCGTTGTTGAGGAGGGCTAGCAGGTCGTTGGTCTTCGTCTTCGACTTCTTCCATTCGCGGTTCCGATCTGGCCGTGGTGGAGACATTGGCGGTGATGTTCCTGCGGCAGATCCGGCGGCTTCGTCACGGCTCCTCTTCTTCCCGCCGGCGGCCTTCGCGGTCTTGGACGGAGATGGCTTCATCCTCCAAGTGCACGGGGTCTTCACACGCATTCGCTTGGGGGCTACCGCGGTGGCTCTCTCTGGCGGCGCGCTCGGATCTACACTTCACTCAGCGGAGGCGGCGCGCGCTGGTGGTGATTTCTGGCCAAGATGTGTTTGGAATGGCTACAGCTGCGTAGGGTGAAAAACCCTAAGGGCTTTGGCTTCTATTTATAAGTCAACGCGGCCCTCCAACGGCCGGATGGATAAGTTTGCGCTCGGCTGACTCAGCAGCCGCGTGTGACTCTTCAACTCCAACTAGTCGACGCGCCTCACCTCGGGGGCTCGACTACTTCTACTCGACTACCTGGGAAGCGACAAGACTCAGAAGCGTTGACACATTCTACAAGATGACCCTTCAATTCGAGAGGAAGTACTCGACTCAAGGCTCGGGGGCTCCGTGTCACGTGTCCTTCGGTGTTTTCTTTGGATTTTTCGGGATATTCTTGCCAAAACTTCAGATGGACCCTCAGCCAAAGTCTGCAACTCAACCTAAGGCTCGGGGGCTACTCCATATGGAGTGCGATTTTGCAATCCCACTTCCATATCAGCTTCGGCTTCAAGACAACACTGGCATTTTTTAAGACCTTCGAGGGCAGCACTCGAGGACGCTTGGGACTACTCGAGAAGACTTCAGGATTGCTCAAACATCAGCTGGAGTACATTCCAGCCTCGGGATGCTTCGACTACTCTTGAGGACTTTTGACTTGTAGTACTCGGGGACGCTTGAGAACTACTCGTTAAGGCCGTCAAGACTACTTGAAGCTATCCTTCTCGACTACAAAGTACTCGGGGGCTTGTCGTATGGACCTCCTTGGGCCCACTGCCTCGGTGGGTACCAGGACCGACTACTCGGTGGGCCCCTGGGACTACCCGACTTGCGCTGCACGGTGCCTGATGACGTGAAGCACAAGGACTACAGTGGAGAAGTACTCGGTTAGGAAGCTGTACATGTCCCGCACTGTATGGAAGACTCCTAGACATACTCGACTAGTACTCTCTCCTTATTCCGACTTGTAACCCTGCCTCCCAGACTATATAAGGCGAGGCAGGGACCCCTCTCTGATCATCTCATCTCACGGCGTACAATTGCACCATCTTGTAATCGTACCCAATCAATCCAGAGCTACGCAGCATACAGGACGTAGGGTATTACGCACCTCGCGGCCCGAACTTGTCTAAATTGTGTGCCACGTGTCTCTTCCTTCGAGTTACCGATCTCGGCGAGGCCACATTCATCTACTTCGGGTACTCCCCTTAGTAGGTTGCCAGTCTAAAACACCGACGGCGTCCATGCGAGCTGCTCCATATGAACCTTATTGGCCCAGCTCGTGTGCGATCTGCGAGTGGGAAGTGGTACGTCCTTCTTGTGGTGGACGACTACACTTGGTATGCGTGGGTGTTCTTTCTTGAGGAGAAGGGGGAGACGTTTGGTTTTGTTTGAGATCTTGTCTTGAGGTTGAGGAACGAGAGGCACAGAGATGCCATACAAACAATCCGCAGTGACAAAGGCTCAGAATTCAGAAACTCTCGTTTTGAAACCTTTTGCCATGACTTGGGTCTTGAACACCAGTTTTCGAGTCCGTGTGCGCCTCCCCATAATGGTGTTGTGGAAAGGAAGAACAGAACCTTCTGTGAGATGGCTTGGACGATGCTTGATGAGCATAGAACTCCGAGAAGGTTCTGGGCTGAGGCAGTGAATACCGCGTGCTATGTTTCAAACAGGATCTACCTCAGAGTGCATAAGAAGAAAACCTTTTACGAGTTGATGCACGGTCGCACACCCAAGGTGGGTCACTTTCATGTATTTGGTTGCAAGTGCTTTATTCTGAAGAAAGGGAAGAAGTTGGACAAGTTTGAGGCTAGGTCGGTCGATGGTATTTTCTTTGGTTATGCATCCCACTCTAGAGCATATCATGTGCTCAATCTTGAAACTAACCAAATCGTGGAGACTTGCGAGGTAACCTTCGGCGAGACACAGCCACGCAGTCAGCTTGTCTTTGAGTGTGCAGGTGATGATGAACTAGGAGAGGAGATCTTTCAGGAGGAGGATCATGAACATGAAGACGATGGAGATGGAGGTGTGGTGCCTGCGGCTAAGCATGTACATACTACTTTGATTACGGTGATGGATGGCCCTTCTCCCACACCTACGATGACCAACCAAAATCAAGGAGAAGCTGTTGTTGAGGGGGAGGTAGCATCAAGGTGAGAACCTCTCCGGCGAGTACAAGTGGACCACCCAGCTTCAAAGATCATCAACAACCTGATTGAACGTACTACACTGTTGACGGTGTATTTTGGTGCACCTAGCATGTTCATTACACTTTGGTTTGGATTTGATTATGGAACTAACCCGCCACTAGGCACACTAATCATATAACAAGTTCATCTTTGTGCATGCGTTTGGAAGTGTTGTGTTTATGTAGGAAAACATGGACATAAAGGACGGATTCGCAACAAGTTCAAAGGAGCATTCATGGAGTCTTGTTCATGTTCATGAGCTTGCTGAAATCACTTCCAATGGTGGCGAGGCCCGAAGTGCTACGAGGAACACCCCCGAGGATTGAAGCGTAAAAGATCAAACTTCATGCAAAGAGAGCCCCCATCTTGGACGCGAGGATAACAACATCAAAATCGTGCAAGTGGAGGGGGCAAAGTAGATAAATGCGCAAGGACCCACGGAGCAAAAGGGGCGACCGAACCGGGCCGAATTGGGCCTGGGCTGGCCGGCCCAGCCCACTCCCGGCACCGGTTCGGTCCCGTTTTCCTTGCCCTCGAAGGATCTTCAACCCTAAAACCCCCGACGCGCCGCCAACACCAGAAAGGGGAGTCATTCGCACCAGAAGGCCATCCACAAGCTAGAGAGAGAGGAGGAGGATCTCCGGCGGGAGATCAACCACCTCGAAGGAAGCACCCTCTCGTGGAGAAGAAGGAAGACACCGGCGGAAGGGAAACCATGATCAACGGTGCCATGATCAGCACCTTGATGGGGTAATCTTCTCATTCGTCCATGGGTTGTAATCGATCTTGAGATGTAATCGCACTTTGTCGGATTATCTATCTATCATCTTGTGTTGAATATACTTCAATGCTTAAGGCTTGCAACCGTGCCGTAGAGGGAGTACGAGCTCCAATGCTTCCTTGGATCCATTCAATACACCGTGTCCATCAAAGGTCTAGTCATGAATACCTTCGCGTAGTGACAGTACGAGAGGAGGGAAAGAGCGAAACCGTGGTCACAACCCCGATAGATTAGATTGGTTTTTCATGTCTTTAAGCGATTGCATGCTCTAGTATCGTAGACCCGTGGGCGAGTGTCTTCTATCTTGATCGTTTATCATTCTCTCTAGTGTAGTTTAGTGTTTTCTAGTATAATAGTAGTTAGGGTTTTAGTAGCTAGTGTGTCGTTGTTGATCGAACGCTTGTAATCCCCTTGCTCCGCGGATTGACAAGAACCTTGGGAATCCCATGGTGAAAAAGGTGTGGGGTCCGTACGCTTGCGGATCGTAGAGGGATACGTCTTTTATCCGTCAACAAGCCCCTTTTTCTGGCGCCGTTGCCAGGGAGCAAGTTAGTTTACATCGTTTGATTTGCATCTAGCTTAGTTTTATATTTTAGTTTATCTTTTATTCGCTATATCTAACATATATTATCCAGAAAAACACTTGTTTCTTTTTTGTTTTTGTTTTTATCTTATTGTCTAGATGGAGTTCGTTAATCAACCCGTGGAAGAACCGGAGAAATCATTAAGGGATTACGCTAGCCCTCGATGTGAAGACATAAAAGTACAAGAGTCGGATTCGAAGCTCGAAGCGACCAAGTATGAAATTAAATCCAAGATCATCAAGATGGTGGCGGAAAACCCATTTGAAGGGATGGTTACGGAGAACCCATATAGACACATAAGGGATTTCACGACAATATGCAACACGGTGCGTCAAGAAGGAGTTCCCGATGAATGGTTCAAATGGAATCTCTTTCCCTACTCACTTGCCGGCAAAGCAAAGACATGGTATTCGGTTGCGTCCTTTGAAGTTGAAGGCAATTGGAACAAGTTGAAAAAGAAGTTTTGCGAGAAGTTCTTTCCAATTAGCAAGGTTCAACATCTAAGGAGGCAAGTGATCACTTTCATGCAAGGAGAAGAAGAAGGGATAGACCAAGCCTGGGATAGGTTTAATGAATTAATCGAACAAGGACCAAAACTCAGCTTCACCGGTGACGTACTTTTGCATACATTTTTCTTTTCCCTAACCCCTAGTTGCATGCGACACGTCGAAATGTGTGCAGGTGGGGATCTCATGGAGAAAACACTCACGGAAACCGCCCAACTTCTACAAAAAGTTAGTAAAGCGGCTGCCATGCGAAGAGATTGGGAAACAAGACTTGCGGAAGAGCCGGAATTCAATTCAAGGAAGAAAAAGCTTGCTGATTTTTCTAAAGAGGCAACCCCGGAAGTCACAAAAGAGGAACCAATCATGGAAAAGCTTGAACAAGAACACATCAAGTCAAGAACTACACCAAACGTCGACTTCGCCGCACCAAATGAGACGAACAAGAGAAGCATGACAAGCGCGAAGCTACTAAGGGAGTTCGAACCAATGGATTGGGTTCCTATTGATTATGGAGAAGTATTCGACAAGAGAAGACCGTTCCCTAATCAAAAGGGAATGGCAAGAGCATTGGAAATGGATTTCCCACCGGAGAAGAAAGCTGAAAATTCATACGATCTCAAAACCACCGGTGAGATTTTTGAAAAGCTCTTTGGAGATGACGTGGTGGATCCGGAACATATTGCCGAGGTGAAGAGAATCATGGGGATCAAGCCCGAAGCATCACCATACGCTCGCCTTGCTGAAATTTACTCGATAGGATCCGAAGAAGAAGAGAAGATGACGCCGCACTTGAGTTGCGAGATCAACGGAGTTCAATGCAAAGCTTTATGCGACATCGGAGCCCAAGTAAGTGTTCTATCTTCTAAAATTTACGATAAAGTTCAATACCACAACCTAGACTTAGCTCCAACATCAACGAAATTAATTATGGGAGATGGTAGAACTATCAAACCTCTAGGTACTGCTTGCAACATGAAAGTAAAAATCTCTAGAAACTATATACCAACCGATTTCTTTGTTATTGATGCTTACCATAGTAATTCCGATCATATAATCCTAGGTAGGCCTTTTCTTAAGTTGGTTGATGCCGTGTTAGATGCTGGAGAAGGCAAAGTAACAATAAACCTCAACGGAACAAAGTACACATATAACTTTCTTCGTGCTTCTAAACACCTTACACCTTTTCCTCCCGAAGATGAAGAAGTAGAAGAGATAGATAGTCTTTGTTTTGTTGAAACCCTTAGAGACCCGCTGCAAAGAGCGATGGAAAATCAAATTAGTAATCAACAAGATGAAGAACTAGAGGAAGCAACAAAAGGCTTAGAGCTGCATGACGGTAGTATGGAGGAAGAGAAATTCGAAGACATAGGAGAAATCAAACCCGAGGAGCCACAAGTGCCCGAGGTAGACCTTAAACCTTTGCCCAAGGGATTAAAATATGAATTTTTGGGCCCAGACAAAACTTATCCAGTCATTGTGAGCGACGAGTTGAGCCCCGAAGAAAATGAAGCGTTGCTGATTTTATTAAAAAAACATAGGAAAGTGATTGGATATTCAATTAATGATCTCAAAGGTATTAGCCCAGCCTTTTGCACTCATCGTATACCAATGGAAGACCAATGTAAGCCTGTCTTGGACCATCAAAGGAGGCTAACCCATGCCATGCGAGAGGTAGTAAAGAAAGAGGTTATCAAGTTACTTGATGCCGGAATCATCTACCCGGTTCCGCATAGCGAATGGGTGAGCCGGTACATTGTGTACCGAAGAAAGGAGGTTTGACCGTGGTGAAGAATGAGAAGAACGAGTTGATACCGCAAAGAACCGTGACCGGGTGGCGGATGTGTATCGATTACCGTAAGCTTAACAAAGCGACGAAGAAAGATCACTTCCCCTTACCGTTCATAGACGAGATGCTCGAGAGGTTAGCAAACCACGCTTATTTTTGCTTTCTCGATGGATACTCGGGGTTCATGCAAATTCCCATTCACCGGAAGATCAACATAAGACAACGTTTACGTGTCCTTACGGAACGTTTGCATATAGGAGGATGCCCTTCGGCCTATGCAACGCTCCGGCCTCTTTTCAACGTTGCATGATGGCCGTGTTCTCGGAATTCATCGAAGAAATTGTTGAAGTGTTTATGGATGATTTTTCCGTTTACGGGAAGACGTTCATGGATTGCTTAGCAAACTTAGAAAAGGTCCTTACAAGGTGTGCGGAGGTAGATTTGGTTTTAAATTGGGAAAAGTGCCACTTCATGGTTAAGCAAGGCATAGTGCTCGGACATGTTATATCCGAGAGAGGAATTGAAGTGGACAAGGCTAAGGTAGAGACGGTTGAGCAACTCCCACCTCCTACGGATGTCAAGTCCTTAAGGAGCTTTCTAGGCCATGCCGGATTCTATAGAAGATTTATAAAGGACTTCTCGAAGATCACTAAGCCTTTAACACACCTTCTTCAAAAGGATGTGGCTTTCGACTTTGATGAGAAGTGTCTAGCGGCATTCCGGACCTTGAAAAGTGCGTTGGTGAGTGCTCCCATCATCCAACCTCCGGATTGGAGCCAACCTTTCGAGATCATGTGTGACGCAAGTGACTACGCTGTAGGCGCGGTCTTGGGACAAAGAAAGGAAGGCCGAGTTCACGCCAGTTACTACGCTAGCAAAACTCTTAGTGGGGCACAATTAAATTACGCCACTACGGAAAAAGAGTTGCTAGCGGTGGTATTCGCTTTCGAAAAATTCAGATCTTACATCGTGAACTCGAAAGTCATTGTTTATACCCATCACGCAGCCATCAAGTATCTCTTGGCTAAGAAGGAAGCTAAACCACGTTTGATTCGTTGGATCCTTCTTCTCCAAGAGTTTGATGTTGAAATTCGTGATAAAAAGGGGGTAGAAAATGTTGTGGCCGATCATTTGTCTAGGATGAATCGTGGACAAGATGATAAAGAGCCCATAGAAGATAAGATGAGAGATGACCACCTCTATAGAGTGCTTGATAAAGATACTTGGATGATCGACATCATTCGAGCAATTCGAAAGATGCCCCTCGATCATCTAGATAAAAACACTCAAAGGAAGATAATCTCCGAAAGTAAGAAATATTTTTGGGATGCACCATACCTCTTCAAGCTTGGCAATGATGGAGTGATGAGAAGATGTGTGCCAAGAGAAGAGAGGCTTCAGATTCTAAGGAAGTGCCACTCGGCGGAGTACGGTGGACACTATAGCCATTTTCGAACCGAAGCAAAAGTATGGTCGAGCGGATTCTATTGGCCGGAGATGCATGAAGATACTAAAAGATATGTCGCGTCATGCCCCGAATGCCAAAGAACCGGAAACATCTCTCAAAGAAATTCTATGCCTTTGAAATACAACTTGCAAATCGACATCTTCGACGTATGGGGCATAGACTTCATGGGGCCTTTTAAAAACTCATTTGGATTCGAGTATATCCTAGTCATGGTTGATTATGTATCCAAGTGGGTAGAGGCTATACCATGTCGTAAAGCTTCCACGGAGGAGTCCATCACTATGATCAAGAACGTGATTTTTCCCCGTTTCGGTACACCGAGAATCTTGATAAGTGATGGAGGAACTCATTTCACCGGGAAGAACTTCAAAAGGTGCTTGTCCAAGTTGGGAATTGAGCATAGGGTCTCCACGGCCTATCACCCACAAACCAACGGACAAGCGGAGACGTCAAATAGGCAATTAAAAAGCATACTCAACAAAACCATAGAGAAGGGAGGCAAGGATTGGTCAAAGAAATTAGACGGAGCTTTATGGGCTTATCGAACGGCGTTTAAAACACCGATAGGTATGACCCCTTATCAATTTGTCTATGGAAAAGCTTGCCACCTTCCGGTTGAGTTGGAACATAAAGCCTATTGGGCGATTAAAGAGATGAACCTTGATCTCGATGCCGCGGTGGTGAAACGAAGAATTCAAATAAGCGAGCTAGAGGAGTTGAGGTTGAAAGCATATGAAAACGCAAGCATATACAAGGAGAGAATCAAAAGGTGGTATGATAAAAGATTGAAGAAAAAAGAATTTAAAGAAGGAGATAAGGTCCTCCTCTACAATTCGAGGTTTAAAACCTTCGGAAAGGGGAAATTGCAAAGCAAGTGGGACGGACCTTATGTTGTGCATTCGGTGTTCTCCAACGGAGCGGTAACCATTATGGATATAAACGGCGATCAATTTGTGGTGAATGGACAGCGGCTTAAGGTTTACTACGAACCCGATGTCGTGCCCCTTCACCATGTTGACGTCTTCACCATGGAGGAAGAGCCCGAACGTCCCGCCTAGGACGAAAAACAAGGCATCAACTTCTGTAAATAATTTTTCTTTTAGTTTTCTGGAGTTTTACGCGAATATTTACTGGGCCAACTTTTTCCCATCGGCTAAAGAAGAAAAAAATAGCGCGGTGTGCAAAAACCCGGACCGGCCCGGCCCCCGAGGCGGGGTGGGCCGGCCGCCCTGAGCGGACCGGCCCAGAGGGCCCGACGCCCGATGACGCCGAATTTCGCCCCGAATTGCTCCTTTTTGACTTCCTTGTTTGGTCGGAAAATTTTAAGGGAAGTGTAAAAATGGAAAATAAGGTTCCCGTGGCTTTTCTCTCGGGACTATTTATTTGGCCGAATTGGGAGCTCGAGAATCAAACCTTTCAAGCAATGTGTTGCACCCTTGTAGCAGCCATTGAGCCTCCAAAAAGCTTAGAGTTGAAGCTAGAAGCCAAGAAGCCATCGATGGAGGAGGCGATGCGATGCGAGCTCAAGCTACCCGTCAAGAGGACCGCACGTATCCGTTGCGGAGGACGTGTCCCGACCGGAGCTCTTGCATCTCGCAACCCCGTCGAAGGAGAGAAGGTCCCTACACCCGTCCGAAGGTCGGCACGCCTCCAAGGCATCAAGCGTAAAGATTACAAGGAGGTGTCACCGGAGCCTAAGGATTATGGGGATAGCGACTACTCCGACGATCGTAGCCCGAGCTCGTGGGCGGCCGCCGGTAGAGATGATGATGATTGGGACGAGCAGCCCAATGAAAGGACTCCCGAAGGCCCCAACGGCGACGGCAACGACGGTGGCGAAGGCAACGACAATGGAGGTGGCGACGACGGTGGTGACAACGGTGGAGATTATGGCGACGACGACCCCTTCGGATTGCATCCGGTGTGCTGTCGAGTTTGCCGTCAATCCATCGCGGATCTCTACACGTCGGCCGACGAATGTCTCCAAGCCATGGAAGCGATGAAGCAGCGCATGGAGGACTTGGAGCGCGTAGTTGAAGATGACTACAAGTTCCTTAACCGTAACGTGCGCAAACTTTTCGGCATGGTTGGAAACATGAGAGGCAAGTGGTGCAAAACTTGCTTGAAGTACCACTAGATCTAGTTTTCCCCTTTGGATATTGTAAGATACGACGAGGACGTCGTATGTTTTAAGTGTGGGGGAGAGCTAGCTCGCTAGCCTTAGCTTTTAAACTTCAAGTTTAGGTTCGGTTTAATCTTCGTGTGAGAGTCTTAGTGTTTTAATGAGTCTTTAGTTTTTGAGTCTGTTTTTAAATTTTTGCAAGTGTCTTAAATTAGTGTTGAGTCAAGAAAACCAAATAAAAAGAGTCTTTATATATATCTTTGTGTTTTATGTATTGTTTATATTTATTTACTTGTTTGTTTAATCTCCGATTCTTGATATATGAACACAAGTATGTGGTTTGAAAATCGTTTACCGTGGTGCTTAGTGGAATCGCTACTACTTAAAGTACCCATACCGCACTTCGATCTTGAGCTTCACATGCTAGTTGTGCTATGTTCGATGCTATAAATTGGAGGATTTCAGTTCTGAAAATTATTTTAAAACCCTTGTAATAAAGGTTAGCAAAACCTCTTTTTCCAAGATGAGAGTAAGAAAAAAATTCCTATCCAAAGCCAAGTTTATTTTTTTCGCTCCACCATAAGTGTGATTAGCACGATGAGTTAGGCTAGGACCCTTCTCTCTTCGTGAGTTTTAATTTCGAGCAATGATCATGTCCTTGTGCTTATCTTTTGTTGCTAGCCTCGTCATATATTCGGTTACGTGACCTTCACAACGGAAGTCATGTACATCACCGAATTCCAAAACCAACCCTATACATCTCTTTTGTACATCGTATTCCTTGAACAAGACCTATTTTCAAAGTTTCGTCTCGTCTCTAGCATGATTTATTTAAAAATTTCAGATTGTATGCATGCAAGGAAAGAGAGAATTGAAAGCTTTGAAAAGTTGTCAAGAGAGAGAAAAATAAAGAGAAAAAGTATGTGTATGGAAAAGAAAGAAAGAAAGAAAGAAAAAAATCATATGTGAATGAAAGAAGAAAAAGAAAAGGAGAAAGATGAGTTAGCAATGAAGATATGAGAGGGATGGATCAAGGAAAAGAAAAAAAATAAAGTGTAAGGAAGGATGTCACGTTGATTGTGAGACGAAACTTTTACTCTATTTCCAACCATGTGCAATCCGACAACGAGGACATCATAGGTGCCTTGAAGTCACAATTTTCTTTTGCCCTTGCACATGTCCACCATTCTAAATCTTCTCATCCTTGATATCCCTACATATGGTTAATTCTCATGATCATTGGCTTTGAAAGGTAGACAACCATTAGAGAAAGTTCTTAGTTTGACAATACTTGTGTTGATTGCGCTAGCCCTACCTATAGCTCCACTTTTACATGATATATGAGAGATTAATGGGAGGTGAGAGTTTTATAAAATTTGGTTAGGATAGCCACTTCATATGAGTGACTTGAGAGAGCTTGGAGAAAGGTTTTTGTCTAATACTTGTTGCAGGAATTTTTGTTTTGAAAACCATAAAAACCCTCTGATGGAAGCAAAGGAGTAAGCATGGCTGAAATTGAATACTTCAAGTGAAGGGTTTGAGTTGTGGGGTAAATCTTGACGTAGTAAAAATTCTAAACGCCCATGTTTATGTTTGATTATCATTACTTTGTGTTTATGTATTAAAGATGAAGGGATTGACTAACTTGTGAAGAAGGATAAGTGGTACACGATTACACACCTTGGACGAAATTCTTTTACGAGTACTTGCTCAAGGACGAGCAAGAGCTAAGTGTGGGGGAGATGTTGACGGTGTATTTTGGTGCACCTAGCATGTTCATTACACTTTGGTTTGGATTTGATTATGGAACTAACCCGCCACTAGGCACACTAATCATATAACAAGTTCATCTTTGTGCATGCGTTTGGAAGTGTTGTGTTTATGTAGGAAAACATGGACATAAAGGACGGATTCGCAACAAGTTCAAAGGAGCATTCATGGAGTCTTGTTCATGTTCATGAGCTTGCTGAAATCACTTCCAATGGTGGCGAGGACCGAAGTGCTACGAGGAACACCCCCGAGGATTGAAGCGTAAAAGATCAAACTTCATGCAAAGAGAGCCCCCATCTTGGACGCGAGGATAACAGCATCAAAATCGTGCAAGTGGAGGGGGCAAAGTAGATAAATGCGCGAGGACCCACGGAGCAAAAGGGGCGACCGAACCGGGCCGAATTGGGCTGGGCCGGCCGGCCCGGCCGGCCGGCCCAACCCACTCCCGGCACCGGTTCGGTCCCGTTTTCCTTGCCCTCGAAGGATCTTCAACCCTAAAACCCCCGACGCGCCGCCAACACCAGAAAGGGGAGTCATTCGCACCAGAAGGCCATCCACAAGCTAGAGAGAGAGGAGGAGGATCTCCGGCGGGAGATCAACCACCTCGAAGGAAGCACCCTCTCGTGGAGAAGAAGGAAGACACCGGCGGAAGGGAAACCATGATCAACGGTGCCATGATCAGCACCTTGATGGAGTAGTCTTCTCATTCGTCCATGGGTTGTAATCGATCTTGAGATGTAATGGCACTTTGTCGGATTATCTATCTATCATCTTGTGTTGAATATACTTTAATGCTTAAGGCTTGCAACCGTGCCGTAGAGGGAGTACGAGCTCCAATGCTTCCTTGGATCCATTCAATACACCGTGTCCATCAAAGGTCTAGTCATGAATACCTTCGCATAGTGACAGTACGAGAGGAGGGAAAGGGTGAAACCGTGGTCACAACCCCGATAGATTAGATTGGTTTTTCATGTCTTTAAGCGATTGCATGCTCTAGTATCGTAGACCCGTGGGCGAGTGTCTTCTATCTTGATCGTTTATCATTCTCTCTAGTGTAGTTTAGTGTTTTCTAGTATAATAGTAGTTAGGGTTTTAGTAGCTAGTGTGTCGTTGTTGATCGAACGCTTGTAATCCCCTTGCTCCGCGGATTGACAAGAAGCTTGGGAATCCCGTGGTGAAAAAGGTGTGGGGTCCGTACGCTTGCGGATCGTAGAGGGATACGTCTTTTATCCGTCAACATACACGGTCGAGGGTTCGGAACAAATCTCATTTCGCTCATGCTGCATTTGTTGCCACCTTTGAGCCCGAAGACATTGGACACGCACTATCTGATCATAATTGGGTTAATTTGATGCATGAGGATTTGGAGAACTTTGAAAGAAATCAAGTTTGGGAATTGGTTGAACCTCCCCCAGGGTGTAAACCGATTGGGACAAAATGGGTGTGGAAGAACAAAGAGGGAGAGAAAGGTGAAGTGGTGAGGAACAATTCAAGGCTTGTTGCTCAAGGGTTCAGTCAGAAGGAGGGGATTGACAACGAGGAGACCTTTGCTCCCGTAGCCCATTTGGAGGTGATTAGGATCCTTCTAGCCTTTTCCGTGGCAAAAGGGTTCAAGTTGCACCAAATGGATGCGAAGAGTGCCTTCTTGAATGTTGTGTTGGAGGAAGAAGTGTATGTGAGGCAACCACCAGGGTTTGTGAGTGAGAAGTACCCCCACCAGGTGTACAAGTTGAGGAAGGCGTTGTATGGGTTGAAGCAGTCGCCTATAGCTTGGTACGGTAGGTTGAGGGTGTTCCTGTTTGAGCGAGGGTTTGAGATGGGAAAGGTCAATCAGACCTTGTTTTTACTCAGGCAGGGCAGAGATATCCTGATTGTGCTGGTGTACGTTGATGATATTGTCTTTGGTGGCTCGTCTAACTCTCTTGTTGCAAGGATTGCAGAGGCTATGAGCAAAGAATTTGAGATGAGCATGATGGGTGAGTTGCAGTTCTTCCTCAGGCTACAAATCAAGCAATCAAAGGAAGGAACATTTGTGCACCAAGATAAGTACACCAAGGACATTGTGAGGAAGTTCAAGATGGAGGATTCCAAGGCCATGGTGACGCCAATGAGTACGCCTACAGCTCTTGATGCGGATGAGGAAGGTGAACACGTGGACCAGAAGGAGTACCGGAGCATGATCGGGTCACTCTTCTACTTTACGGCGACGAGGACGGACATCCAGTTCTCGGTATGTCTGTGCGCTCATTTTCAAGCGTCTCTGATGACTTCGCATTGGCAAGCGGTGAAGCAAATTGTCAAGTACTTGTGTCACACTCCTGACTTCGGCCTTTGGTACTCCGCGTCTTCTTCTTTGGCACTTCATGGTTTTTCAGACGCGGATTTTGCCGGGTGTCGGTTGATTAGGAAGTCCACTTCTGGGACTTGCCAGTTCTTGGGATCTTCTTTGGTGTCTTGGTCTTCCCGCAAACAGTCGAGTGTTGCTCAATCCACTACCGAGGCAGAGTACGTTGCTGCAGCTAGTTGTTGCTCTCAGCTCTTTTGGATCACGTACTCCATGAGTGACTTTGGTGAGGAAAATACACATGTTCCACTTCAATGTGACAGCACCAGTGCCATAAGTGTTGCAAAGAACCCAATGCTCCATTCCAGAACCAAGAACATGGAAGTGAGGTATCATTTTCTGAGAGACACTATAGAGAAAGGGAAGATAACCTTGATCCATGTACCCACACATGACCAACTAGCTGATATTTTCACCAAACCCCTAGATCAAGCAACTTTCACTCGTTTGCGGGGGGAGCTTGGTGTGTGTTTGATTTCTTGAGTTGGTGTGTGGGAGCTCCTTTGTAGCATATGTATAGCTTTCTTTTATGCTTTTCTTGCATTTGGCATGGCATATGTAACATGATGTATATGCATCATTGTATCTTAGGTTGCATGCACTTTATATCATATGCATTTGTTAGGAAAAGCTTCTCCTATATACATTGTTTACCATGATGTGATGTATATGATAGTGTGAGCTAGGTTGGTATGCTATGGTTAATTTGGCTTAGCTCTTGATGATCTTTCTTTTCCCTAACCCCTAGTTGCATGCAACACGTTCAAATGTGTGCAGGTGGGGATCTCATGGAGAAAACACTCACGGAAGCCGCTAAACTTTTACAAAAGATTGGCAAAGCGGCGACCATGCGAAGAGATTGGGAAACAAGACTTGCGGGAGAGCTGGAACACAATTCAAGGATGAAGACATGTGCTGAAATTTCTTAAGAGGCAACACCGGAAGAGAAGAAAAAGGATCCAATCCCGGAAAAGCTTGAAGAAGTGCACATCAAGACAAGAACTATCCCAACCATTGACTTCGCCGAGTCAAATGAAACAAACAAAAGGAGTATGTCAAGTGCGAGGCCACTAAGGGAGTTCGAACATATGGATTGGGTTCGAATTGATTACGGAGAAGAATTCGACAAGAGAAGATCGTTCCCTAACCAAAAGGGGATGGCAAGAGCGTTGGAAGTGGATTTTCCACCGGAAAAGCAAGCGGAAGATTTGTACGATCTTGAAACCACTGGTGAGATCTTTCAAAATCTTTTTAGTGATGATGAGTGGATCCGGAATACGCTCACCTCACCGAAGTTTATGCAATAGGATCCGAAGAAGAAGAAAAGATGGCACCGCACTTGAGTTGCGAGATCAATGGAGTTCAATGCAAAGCTTTATGCAACATCGGAGCCCAAGTAAGTGTCTTATCTTCTAAAATTTACAATAAAGTTCAAGACCACAACCTAGACTTAGCTCCAACATCAATAAAGTTAATTATGGGAGGTGGTAGAACTATTAGACCTCTAGGTATTACTTGCAACATTAATGTAGTCATCTCTGGAAAATGCATACCAACCGATTTCTTTGTTATAGATGCTTACCATAGTAATCAGGATCATATAATTCTAGGTAGGCCCTTTCTTAAGTTGGTTGATACCGTGTTGGATGCCGGAAAAAGCAAAGTAACAATAAATCTTAATGGAAAGAAGTACACATATAATTTTCTTCGCGTTTCTAAACACCCTTCACCTTTTCCTCCCGAAGACGAAGAAGTAGAGGAGGTAGGTAGTCTTTGTTTTGTTGAAACCCTTAGAGGCTCGCTAAAAATAGCAATGGAGAATAAACCTAATGACCAACAAGACGAGGAACTAGAGGAAGCAACAAAGGGATTAGAACCACAATATGGAAGTGTGGAGGAAGAAAAATTCAAAGACATAGGAGACATTAGACCCGAAGAGCCACAAGTGCCCGAGGTGAATCTTAAATCTTTGCCCACGGGATTAAAGTACGAATTTTTGGGCCCAGACAAGACTTATCCAGTCATCGTGAGTGATGAATTGAGTCTCGAAGAAAACGAGAAGTTGCTGAATTTATTGAAAAAGCATAGGAAGGTGATTGGATATTCGATTAATGATCTCAAAGGACTTAGCCCAGCCTTTTGCACTCATCGTATACCTATGGAAGACCAATGTAAGCCTGTAGTGGAACATCAAAGGAGGCTAACTCATGCCATGCGAGAGGTAGTAAAGAAAGAGGTCATCAAGTTACTTGATGCCGGAATCATCTACCTAGTGCTGCATAGCGAGTGGTGAGCCCGGTACATTGTGTATCGAAGAAAGGAGGTTTAACTGTGGCGAAGAATAATAAGAACGAATTAATACCACAAAGAACCATGACCGGATGGCGAATGTGTACGATTATCAAAAGCTAAACAAAGCAACGAAGAAAGATCACTTCCCCTTACCGTTCATTGACGATATGCTCGAGAGATTAGCAAACCACGCTTATTTTTGCTTTCTCGATGGGTACTCAGGGTTTATGCAAATTCCCATTCAACCAGATGATCAACACAAAACAACATTTACATGCCCTTATGGAACGTTTGCATATAGAAGGATGCCCTTCAGTCTATGCAACGCTCCGACTTCTTTTCAACGTTGCATGATTTTTCCGTTTATGGGAAGACATTCGTGGATTGCTTGGCAAACTTAGATAAGGTCCTCACGAGGTGTGCAGAGGTAGACTTGGTGCTAAATTGGGAAAAGTGCCACTTCATGATAAAGAAAGGCATAGTGCTCAGACATGTTATATCCGAGAGAGGAATCGAAGTGGACAAAGCTAAAGTGGAGACGGTTGAGCAACCCCCACCTGCAACTAATGTTAAGTCCTTGAGGAGCTTTCTAGGCCATGCCAGATTCTATAGAAGATTTATTAAGGATATCTCAAAGATCACTAAGCCTTTAACACAACTCCTTCAAAAGGATGTGGCTTTTGACTTTTATGAGAAGTGCTTAGCGGCATTCCAGACCATGAAAAGTGCTTTGGTGAGTGCTCCCATTATTCAACCTCCGGATTGGAGCCAACCTTTCGAGATCATGTCCGATGCAAGCGACTATACCGTAGGAGCAGTTTTGGGTCAAAGAAAGGAAGGTCGAGTTCGTGCCGTTTACTATGCTGGTAAGACTCTTAGTGAGGCACAATTAAATTATGCCACTATGGAGAAAGAGTTCCTAGCGGTGGTGTTTGCCTTTGAAAAATTCAGATCTTACATCGTGAACTCGAAGGTCATTGTTTACACCGATCACGCAACCACCAAGTATCTATTGGCTAAGAAGGATGCTAAACCAAGATTGATTCGTTGGATCCTTCTTCTCCAAGAGTTTGATGTTAAAATTTGTGAAAAAAAGGGGGTGGAAAATGTTGTGGCTGATCATTTGTCTAGGGTGAACCATGGATAAGATCATAAAGAGCCCATAGAAGACAAGATGAGAGATGACCACCTCTACCGAATACTCGACAAAGATGCTTGGATGATCGATATCATTCGAGCAATTCGAAAGATGCCTCTCGATCACTTCGATCAAAACACTCAAAGGGGGATAATCTCCGAAAGCCGAAAATACTTTTGGGATTCACCTTATCTCTTCAAACTTGGCATTGATGGAGTTATGAGAAGATGTGTGCCAAGAGAACAGAGGCTAGAAATTTTGAGAAAGTGCCCCTCGGCGGAATACGGTGGACACTATAGCCATTTTTTCGACCCAGGAAAAAGTGTGGTCCATCGGATTCTTCTGGTCGGAGATGCATGAAGATACTAAAGGATATGTTGCATCATGACCCGATTGCCAAAGAACCGGAAATATTTCTCAAAGGAATGCCATGCCCTTGGAATATAATCTACAAATCAACTTATTCGATGTGTTGGGAATAGACTTCATGGAACCCTTTAAACACTCACATGGATTTGAGAATATCCTAGTTATGGTTGATTATGTGTCCAAGTGGGTAGAGGCCATGCCATGTCATAAAGCTTCCACAAAGGAATCTATTGCAATGATCAAGAGAATGATTTCCCTCGCCTCGGTACTCCGAGAATCTTGATAAGCGATGGAGGAACTCACTTCACCGAGAAGAATTTCAAGAAGTGCTTGTCCAAGTTGGGGATTGAACATAGAGTCTCTACGGCCTATCATCCAGAAACCAACAGACAAGCGGAAACATCGAATAGGCAATTAAAGAGCATCCTTAATAAAACCATAAAGAATGGAGACAAGTATTGGTCAAAGAAGTTAGGTATGACCCCTTATCAATTTGTAGGCATATCGAACGGCGTTCCAAATTCCGATAGGTATGACCCCTTATCAATTTGTCTATGGCAAAGCTTGTCACCTTCTGGTTGAGTTAGAACATAAAGCCTATTGGGCAATTAAAGAGATGAACCTCGATCTAGACGCCGCGGTGGTAAAACGAAGAATCCAAATAAGCGAATGGAGGAGATGAGGTTGAAAGCCTACGAAAATGTGAGCATATACAAAGAGAGGATTAAAAGGTGGTATGATAAAAGATCGAAGAACCGATGATAATGGAAAATATTAGGGATCAGTTAGAGAACCAATGGCCTTTCAGTGACACATGTACCAGTCAATCGGCCGATACGAGTAAAAGTGGGATCGGCCGGATCGAAGGCGACCAAAGTGCTAATGCGATCGGCTGGGTCAGCCGATCATGATATCAGCGCTCGAACAGATCGGAATCAGCTGCGGTAGAAGCCAATAGGATCTAGATTGAGCGGATGATAATGATAATAGCTAAAACCACAAGAATTTGTACGAAGACTTGTAGATCTAGCTAATATCGGTAAGGGGTGAATAAAGAACTAGACGAAACTTCAGCAATGTGCCCAGAGGTTAAAGCCTAGGGTTATTCGGTAAAACGGTACTCACAAGCTTGTCGGAGATCAGTTGATGCAGGCCAACGAACTCGAAACATGACGTTGTAGAAAAGAGAAAAAATGCAATAGCGAAGTCGCCGAAAAGTAGATGCTGTAAAGGTAGATGTTGTAAAGTAGATGCAGTAAAAGTAAAGGGTTTGACTGGAGGTGATTTGTTTGATATTGGTGTGTACACTTTTTTCGACCACGCATGGTCGCTATTTATGTCCTGGGGACAGACCCGACTCCTAGCCCATCACGACACTGTTTACTTGTATCTAAAGACAAAAAATACTAATAATAGAAATGGACTCTCGCATGAGTCTAAGTTCTTCTAAAAACTGACTCTTGACCCGTTGTCAATCGTGGACAGACACACCTCCTCTGTACTTTCCATCTGGCGTATTTCTTTCAATACGGCTTTATTTATGCCCATCGGCCGACCCTCTGGTTTGCCATCGACCGATTGCTCTGACCTGCTGGTCCACTGTCAAGGTTGATCTATTCTAACCATCGACAGATCTCGTTGACTGCTCTATTCTTCCTTTAATCAACTGATTGCACTCTCTTTTCATCGGTTTCTTGTCCTTATCCTATTTTTCAAAAAAACGGTGTCAAAACCATGATCAACGGTGCCATGTCTAGCACCTTCATGGGGTATCTTCTCATTTGTCCATGGGTTATAATCAATCTTGAGATGTAATGGCTACTTTGTTTGGTTATCTATCTATCATCTAGTGTTGAAGAAGCTTTGATGTTTAAGGTTAGCTACCATGCCGTGAAGGGAGTAAGATCTCAATGCTCCCTTGGATCCATTCAATACACCGTGTCCATCATAGGTCTAGTCACGAATACCTCTGCGTAGTGACAGTATGGGGGGAGGGAAAGGGCGAAATCGAGGTCACAACCCCCGATAGATTAGATCAGTTTTCATATATTAAGCGGTTGCATGTTCAAGTATCGTAGACCCTTGGGCAAGTGTCTTTTACATATCTTGTTGGTTTAATTATTGTCTCTAGTGTAGTATAGTTGTTCTTTAGATTAACCGTAGGTTAAGGTTTGGATAAGCTCCTAAGTAGTGGTAGGTCAAACGCGTGTAATCCCCTTGCTCCACAGATTGATAAGAACCTAGGGAATCCCCATGGTGAAAAAAGTCTAGGTCCGTACGCTTGCGGATCGTAGGTGGATACAAGTTTTATCTGTCAATAATAACAATAAGAGGAATGTTTAACATTCTACCTCTTTTTCGTTGGTGTTCGAAGGAGGCAATGTAACAGGATTGTGAAGAGGTTTATTAGGAGCTGGAGCTAGAGCAGGAGCAGGAGAGCCTTCTTCGGTAGTAGGAGCAGGAGCTAGAGAAGGAGCAGGAGAGCCTTCTGAGGTAGCAGGAGCTGGAGCAGGAGAGCCTTCTGAGGTAGCAGGAGCAGGAGAGCCTTCTGAGGTAGCAGGAGCTGGAGCAGGAGAGCTTTCTGAGGGAGTAGGAGCAGGAGCAGGAAAGCTTTCCAACATAGCAGGAGTTGGAACAGGATCAGCTGCACGAGAGCCTTCCATGGTAGCGGGAGCAAGATTTTCCAGACCATTTGATATTGCCGCCAAACGATCTTCCTTTTTCGTTTCCTCTGCTGCAATATCAGATTGTTGCATCTGCTTCCTTTTCTTCTTTGGAATCCTTTTCTATCATCCATTGTGAACCAATTGTTGAACTGTGAGGCAGCTCATAGACTTCAGATGATTTACCGAAGTTAGCAGGAGGCATGAGTTGCAAGGGATTCTGACCAATAGGGAAGAGTAGAGCGGGCGGTGGCGGCAAGCCATTAATTTGGTGAAGGTGACTAAGTCAAGCATTCACAAAATTTTCCATAGTGTGCTCATGTTGTGTTACCATTTGTGCTATCTGCTCCGAGTGTGCGTGGTTTAACTCCTCCTGCTGTGCCATCCTCATCTCCATCATTGACTGGAACTTTCTCTGGTCACGCCGATTTTCAAGGATCAGTTTGAGAAAGAAGGAACAATCGATTGGCTCAATGGTTGTTGCTGGAGTGACTGGAACTGTTTCTGATTTTTCAGTGGGTAGTGATGCACCATCATGTTCTTGGAGATGTCTCACTGGAGATGCCTCATTGCCTTCACTGTCTGAGGAACAAATGTCGTCAAGATATGGCTCAATTGTAGCCCTTAGGCCACGACGTCTGTCTCTTGGTCTCGCAGGCCTGTATTCCTTCAAATGTGTCTCGGACATCATGTACTCAGGATGCCAATCTTTGGGTCTGGTTCGCACCCTTTCCCCATCTTCATCTACTCTGCATAAAGGAGATCCTGTGAGCATACGACATATTTCGGGCCTCGGTCAACCCATCTAAGATAACATCTTCAATCTCAGCTATAATGATGTCCATGATGTCGAAGGGCCGGCTAGTCATGACGTGAAGGAGAAGCCACTGCTGAAGACTAGTGATCAACTCTGCATTGCTAATCCATGGTAACAATGTTCGTAGTGCCCAATGAACCACATTTGCCTCAGGGGTAAGCATGTTAGGCATGGGATATGCTCGCCTACCTGTCAACGACTCAACAAACGGTCTGGTCATCTCCTCGTCAGATGGGAATGACCCACAGAGCAAACTATGTCGAGGTGGTTCACTATCCCCGTAGACAAAATTATGTAAGGATATCTTATGGTCGTACTTTCCTATTTCAAAATCCGCCAATCCAAGTTTGTCAGCAATATGGTGTCGGAAAAGAGTATACTGGCATCCCTGAAACATGAACATGATGTACGCCATAGTATCGACAATGTACATAGTAGCATAAAAAACTCTCACCCAATCCTCAACATACTTATTATGCATTGAAACATAATCATCCAATCCGGGATGATCATCAAAGTATGGCTTAACATCCCCTCTCGCGACCAATGTCATATGATCCCAATTTATAACCCTGTGCTAGTACAATTTCATGGGCAGGTATTTGTAGTTGTAATAGAAAGTTTGCTGAGTAACATTCCTAAATCTTGGTTTGACCCATTTGTCCTTGGTTTTGTCCCACCAATGCTTCTCAGGTCCCCATCTAAGACCTTTAATCATTTGGTAGGTGTGGTTGCTGTTAACACCAAAATTTGGTAAGGAGTATGACATGTGGGTCCGATTCGAAAGAGAGTCCGTCTGGAGGAAGGAAAGATATTTTCAGAGATTTTCGGCAGAAGGATCCGCGGTCGGCTATCTGCTCCAGTTCGGCAAAGGAACAGTAGAGCTGATTTTGCGGGATTGGACGGTGACGTGGCTCAATCGAGAGGGAGCGAATGGATGGATAGGCGATCGAGTTTAGTTAGGCAATGAATCCATTCGCGAGTTGTAATCGGCGGGGTATAAATACGATCCCTGGATGTATGTAACGAGACACGTTCATTCCTCAATACACACCGGCCTTACGCCAAACCCTAGAGTCCTTGTCGTGTCGTCGAGTTCTTCGAGAGGACCAATCGATCCGTCGACCTCCGTGAGTACCGGCAACCTTGTATCATGTCTAGTATCATGCGGTAGATTTAGATCTGATGCAAGTAGTCTTGTTACCATGCTTCGTGTCACGCGGTAGATTCAAGCTTGGTTCAAGAGGGTTTCTGGTTAGATCATGAGCCATGCGGTAGGCTAAGATCTGGCTTGAAGCTAGTTATCGGCTCTATCGGGTTTTGGCAAGATCCGATAGATTCATTAAGTTACCCTGTGTTTTCATGAGTTTTTGCTTTATGTTTTAATTCATGTAACACACCCTTGCCCAATCTAGATGGGTTTGGATCGGCTATATTCCTTCTAGGGTCCTTGTACGAGCAGGCTTCGCGTTTTGATGTGTGGATCTTGTGCTCTCCGATGGCCGAAACCGAATCGATCTAGGTTGTTACGTGTTGTGGGTTCAAGCTTGCTTTGTTAGTATAAATCTTGAAAGAGCCGGGTATCATGCGGTAGATGCAGGTTTTTTGGGTTGCTGTGGAGCTAGTCATCCGGTGGATTAGATTTCCATTTCAGCCTGATAGATTTATTCACGTGGTAATGTTTGTTCCTTCTTCATGGACCCCGGATCGGTTGTTCAGCCGTATTCGGTTATATCTTCACGAGTAGATCACGTGCGTTATTTATATTTTAAAAGATGTGTGCTTCTAGCTTTCCATATTTAGGTTATATCATGCGGTGGATAGATCTATTTGTGGAAAGTGGTGCGTTTTTTCATGCAAGTTGTATCATGCGGTGGATAGATTTGCTTGATATCGTGCCCGACGGATCTTAAAGTAATTAGACATGCGGTAGACTAATGCTTTGGATCTATGCATGCTTATTTTAATACATGATCATGTCCGTGCTTTACTTCATTTAACGTTAATCTTCATGAAGATCGGTCATAGCTTTGCACATGCATCCATGTTTATTCAAAGATCGATCATTGTCATGCTTACGTCACCCGTTCGGCAATGTTCTTTTTCCCTTTGCGGTTACCCGAATGGTCGTGGTTCTTTGACAGGTAGCTTCGCATAGCTACATGTCGTCTTGCTTGGCTTCTTAGCCGTAAATATGGAACCGCCCGGTACCACCGTAAGTTCCAAGCTTTGGTATTTAACTGTCTTATCTTTTGTTAATTTTCGGGAAAAATTGAGCGGCACGTCACTCTCTCTCTCGCGCGCGTGCGAAGCCAGCTTTCCGGCTTGCTGTGTGATTGGCGCTGAGTGCACATTTTGCGTCAACACACTTTTTGGCACGCCCAGTGGGACAAACAGCCGAATTGGTTCAGGATGCCTGAGATCACTGACCTCCTGGATGTCAACATCGAAGAGCTTTCTCCAGAGCAGCATCAGCAGCTCCTAGACGCCGTGAATCAGTTTCAACAAAAGTGTCTCATGTCATTCAAGAAGAATCGAAGTGGTGTACCATATCCGAAGAGTGGCACCGCCCGAGTGCGCGTTGCCGGGAGAGACCGACGCCACAACCCAACAGGAAAAGGAAGAATGCGCGCGGATCTTCCAAGAGTCAGTAGACAACATGCTCACCAAGCACAACCAAGCTTTCCTCGGGTCGCTCCAGCAGATGATGGTGGCCCTCTTTGGCCCGGGCGCGGGGCAAGCGTTTGGAAAGGCATACGCCGGAAAGAGCACCGTGGAGCTGGGTGAATCAAGCTCTCAGCCGCCACCACGGGGCCCGGTGCAGCAGCCTCCCCCTCAAAGCTCCGGGAGCGAGACATTCCAACCTCCTCCGCAGGGCGCCGGGGGGCAGCCAGTTCAGCCTTCGTTGCAAGCTTCAGGAAGCCAACCAATCCTGCCGCCACCACAGAGCAGCACGGGTCAGCCTGTGCAACAGCCGAATCCGTACCAGCCTACGTACGGAGACCTAGCGTTCGGCTCATCTGGGGCCCCGCTCGACCCCAGTCGAAGAATAGCTCCGTCGACCAACTGGCTCCAGAGGAATTTATACGGCGGTGGTTATCATGAAGTGGGAAATTACGGAGCGTTCGATGCCTTCCCGCACCCAGGGTACGCGCCGGCTGCAGGCGCTCAGGAGGAAGATGCCCTAGCACGCAAGATGGCCGAATTGATGCAGAATCAGTTCGGCCTCAAGCCAAGGATGCAGGGCCCCACCTACAGGCCGCCGTTCCCAGAGTGGTACTATAACGTGCTCCTGCCACCAAGGGTGAAACCGCCGACGGAATTCACGAAGTTCTCTGGGCAGGACGAGACAAGCACGGTCGAGCATATCGCTCGTTACCTCATGCAGCTTGGGGAATGTTCGGCCGAAGAGACGTTCAGGGTTCGCTACTTCCCCGCCTCGCTGACGGGCCCAGCTTTTCAGTGGTTCTCGTCCTTGCCGCCTGAATCAGTGGCCAGGTGGAAAGATTTGGAGCGTAAATTCCACGCTCATTACTTCAGCGGCAGTTCTGAAAAGAAGCTGATTGATCTCGCCACCCTGAAACAAAGGCACAGCGAAACACCACTGGAGTTTCTTAGAAGGTTCAGAGAGGTCAAAGGCATGTGCTTCTCGCTGAACTTGCCAGACGATCAGCTAGCTGATATGGCCGTCGCCGGGATGTTGCCAGCCGTGCGCGAGAAGCTATTTGGGATGGAGTTCGAGAACCTGGGCCAGCTGTCGCAAAAGTTATCCCTGATGAGCAATCAGGCATATGGCCTCAAGAAGGACCCCAAGTTTGGTAAGCAGCATGACATCGCTGACATCTACAATCAATTCTTGGACAAAGCTGATGTGCTCGAGGATTCTGACGACGAATTGGAGATAGCTGCGGCGAAATCATGTGGGGTAAAGAGCCTCTAACAATGAATCGGCGGTGGGTCGGGCGGACCAAAGGAACCTACGACTTCGACATCACAAAGGCCGATAAGTTGTTTGAGCTCTTGGTAAAGGAAGGCCGAATCAAGGCGCCCGAAGGGCACTCTATGCTTCGGCCCGATGGAGTCAAAGCGAAGCGTTCTTCGCGGCTTCCATGATAGGGACTCGCACTCCATCAACGATTGCAGGGTCTTCAGGATGAGGATCCAGAAGGCTATCCAGGAAGGGCACCTCAAGTTCGATAACAAGATGAAGCTGGATGGCCACCCCTTCCCGCAGAACATGCTCGGCTTTTCTATCAATGCGATAACAGCCGAAGAGAAGGGGAAAGTCAAGGTCCTGACCTCGACCAGTCCAAGCAAGATGGATCGGTTGACCGGAGCGCCGAGGTGACCCTAGAGCAAGTGCAGGCGACGCCCCCGCGTTCTCAAGAGCCACATCGAGATTGGGGAATCGTCCAAGCCTAAACCCAAGGTGACGTCACGCATTCTCCTCAACAAATGGCAGCGCCGAGATGGAAAAGGAGCGCTACCAAAAGCGTCGTCACGAGGAGGAGCGAGAGCGCGGGGGCCGAAGAGGAGGCGCGCGGATGGAATCAAGAACAAAGACACGCGCGAGCAGGAGCGCGCCCACTGGGGGTGCGCCTTCTTCGAGCACCGCCGGAATGAGGGCCTAAAGCCGCCCACATTAAGGAACCGTCCCGAATGCGGCGACGGATATGTTGAGTACGGGCGAGAAAGCGCCAATCGCCGATCCGTCCATGAAAGACTTGGAAGGATCCACCCGAATGGGGATCGGCGGCAAAAAATTGAAATCATTGATCATCCCAGGAAGCGCCAAGCCGATCTCAGATGGGCTGACCAGGAGGAGGACGAAGATGTCTACGTCTGGCAGAAGGGGCAATGGTGCCCACCCGGTCTACGCAAGAGCTAGAAGAGGCGGGTCCAACGCTTAAGGAACCGCGAGATGAAACAAGCCGGGATCCAGACAAGGCGGAAGTGGCGCCCCAAGGATCAGCCAGAAGGATCGAAGCGTTCGGCCCCTACATGCATGGTATACTTCCTACCGAACGAGTTCATGGCTCCCGCTAACCGAGTCATGCGAGGAGGAAGTTTCCTTCGACGACGAGCACGCCGAGGAGATGATGGCGCAACTAGTGCTCGCCAAACAAAGCCGTCTTCGACAAGCCGGCCAAGAATCGCCACATGAGGCCACTGTACTTGAGGGGGTACGTCAATGGCAAGCCATTGACCAAGATGTTCGTCGACGGTGGCGCGGCGATCAACGTGATGCCATACACCACCTTCAGGAAGCTTGGCATGACCCCGAGCGATCTGACACCAACAAGCATCATCCTGAACGACTTCGCCGGGAACCCCTCAGACACCAAAGGATGCGCTCACGTGGACTTGATGATCGGATCCAAGACGCTGCTCACCACCTTCTTCGTCATCGAAGGGAAGGGAGCCTACAGCCTGCTGCTTGGGCGGGACTGGATCCACGCCAACTGCTGCGTCCCGTCCACTATGCATCAACAACTTATCCAGTGGGTGGACGATGAGATCGAGGTCGTCCAGGCGGATGACTCCGTGAGCGTGGCTAACATGGAACCAGCCTTCTGGGAGTACCAAGGCATCGATTGCTTCTCAGGGAAGGACTGGGGAGAAGGTCCCGTTGAACCGTCGGCGGTGACCAACGTACCGATTCAAGCAGTCGGCTCTTATAGTAATTTTTAATGGAGAACCCCGTGGATGGCACTGATGGCAAGTTAGGACGAGGATTTATGTCGGCCGATAAGCTGGAAGAAGTTGACATTGGGAACGGTGATAAACCAAGGCCGACGTTCATCAGTGCAAATTTGCAACCAGACTTCAGGGGAAACTTAATTGAGCTTCTTAGAGAATTTAAAGACTGCTTCGCCTGAGATTATTCGGAGATGCCCGGATTGGATCGATCCATCGTCGAGCACCGGTTGCCAATCAAGCCTGGTTTCAAACCATATAAGCAACCGCCCCGGAAAATCTACAAGGATGAGGTATTGGCCAATGTGAAGAAGGAGATCGAAAGATTACTTGACGCAAACTTCGTTCGGCCCTGCAGATATGCGGAGTGGATTTCTAACATCGTCCCTGTGTATAAGAAAAATGGAAAAATGAGAGTTTGCATAGACTTCGGGGACCTAAACAGAGCTACTCCCATGGATGGATACCCGATGCCTATTGCCGATTTGTTGATTGACGCCGCCGCCGGGCACAAGGTGATTAGCTTCATGGATGGCAACGCGGGATACAATCGGATCTTCATGGCAATAGAAGACATATCAAAGACGGCCTTCAGTGTCCCGGCCATATAGGCCTATTTGAATGGATAGTCATGACGTTTGGGTTGAAAAATGCCGGTGCAACCTATCGCCGGGCCATGAATTACATTTTTCATGAGTTGATCGGCAAGACCGTGGAAATCTACATTGACGACGTAGTGATCAAGTCCTTAAGTCATGACACCCATCCGGAAGATGTGAAGAAGACCTTGGAATGCACCCGGAAGCATGGCCTAAAGATGAATCCAAACAAGTGTGCATTCGGGGTGTCAGCTGGAGAGTTCTTGGGGTTTTTGGTCCACGAAGGGGGAATCGAAGTTGGCAAAAAGAGCATGAAAGCCATTGATGAAGTCGTTCCCCCAACCAACCTCAAGGAGTTGCAATCACTGCTCGGCAAGATCAACTTCGTGAGAAGGTTCGTCTCAAACTTATCACAGAAGGTGTTGCCGTTCTCTCCGTTGCTGAAACTAAAGAAGGATCAGAAATTCACATGGGGCGACGAACAACAAAAGGCTTTCGATGAAATCAAGCAATACATGAAGGAACCGCCGGTGCTGGTCCCTCCTCAGCTAAACAAGCCTTTCAAGTTGTACGTGGCGGCCGATACCCAAACTATTGGATCGGCCCTTATTCAAGAATTCGAAGGCAAGGAGCGGGTAGTAGCTTACCTTAGCCGAAAATTACTTGACCCTGAAACCAGGTATTCGGCTATGGAAAAACTGTGTCTTTGCGTATACTACTCATGTACAAAGTTTCGGCACTACTTGTTGAATGCCGAATGCACTGTATACTCGAAGTTTGATGTGATAAAACATATGTTATCTATGCCAATTTTGAATGGACGGATTGGCAAATGGATTTTAGCCTTATCGAATTCGAGTTGAAGTTCGAATCGGCAAAAGCCATCAAAGGTCGGGTCATTGCCGATTTTATTACCGAGCATCGTGACCCTTCGCTTGATCCGCTTGAAATTACCCCTTGGGCTTTATTTTTTGATGGGTCATCATGTGGCAAAGGTGGGGGAGTAGGGATCCTGCTAATTTCTCCCAGAGGTGAGATGTTTGAGTTCGCCATTCCTATACAACCCACTGTCACAAATAACCAGGCTGAGTACGAGGCATTGCTTCGAGGGCTCCAATATTTGAGAGAAGCCGGGGCCGTTTCAGTTGAAATTTATGGAGATTCAGAGTTGGTCATCAAGCAATTAAACGGCCAGTACGAGTGCAGGAGCGAGGCGCTGAGGAGTTACTACGAGGAATGCAGAGAAATCTTGAAGGGCTTTCCACTGGTGACCCTACAGACATTCCTAGAGAGCATAACGAGGAAGCAAACAGGCTGGCTCAGAGCGCCTCTGGTTATAAAGAGAGTCAAGAAGCATTTGCTGCAGAGGTGAGTGCACTAGGGACGGATCTTACAGAAGATGATTGGAGGAAAGAGATCGTTGATTATTTGAGAGATCCATCCCGAAAAGTCTCTAGGAAGCTCAGGTACAAGGCAATCAAGTTCGTTCTTCTGGATGATAATTTATTCTATAAATCGTTAGATGGAATATTGCTACGATGCCTGGGTCCAGAAGAAGCCAAGAACATGATGAGCGAGGTGCACGATGGGATATGTGGAGCGCACCAATCGGCCTATCGGATGAAATGGGTTATTAGGCAAGCTGGATGCTTTTGGCCGATGATATTAGAGGACTGCTTTGAGTATTACAAGGGGTGTCAAGATTGCCAGAGGTTCGGGAATATTCAAAGAGTCCCTGCATCAGCATTGAATCCCATCATCAAGCCGTGGCCATTCAGGGGCTGGGGTATAGACTTGATTGGCCAAATTAATCCACCATCTAGCAAGGGGCATAAGTTCGTGCTTTTGGCTACAGATTACTTCACCAAATGGGTCGAGGCAATCCCACTCAAGAAGGTGACGTCGAAAAACATGATCAAATTCGTCAAGGAACACATCATCTATCGATTTGGGATTCCTCGACGATTACCACCGACCAAGGGGCACAATTCGTGTCATTGGAATTCAGAGATTTTGCCGAAAGCATGGGAATCAAATTATTTAATTCCTCACCATATTACGCCCAAGCTAATGGTCAAGCAGAGGCTTCTAACAAGATCATGATCAAGCTGATACAGAAGAAGATCGATCAGAAGCCAAGAAGGTGGCATTCGGTACTCAGTGAAGCGCTGTGGGCTTACCGAATGGCCCCCCACGGAGCTACAAAGACCTCTCCTTACGAATTGGTTTACGGGCACCATGCAATCCTACCCTGGGAGATGCAGTCAGAATCAAGGAGAGTTGTGCTGCAAAACGAGTTGAGCTCCAAGGATTACAGCGGCCTAATGATGGATGAGTTGGAAGATTTGCATATGATCCGTCTCAGGGCCCTGGAGAACATCGAGAAAAACAAGTTGCGGGTCGCTAAATACTATAACAAGAAAGTAAAAGTAAGGCAATTTGCGGAAGGCGACCTGGTGTGGAAAGCGCTATTGCCGATTGGAACTAAATACAGTGAATTCGGCAAATGGTCCCCTACCGGGAGGGGCCTTTTCGTGTGGTCGATGCGTTCGGTAATGCATACATATTGAAAACTTTGCTAGGAGAGGAATTTTCCGCCGCAATAAATGGAAGATATCTGAAGAAGTATTATCCTAGCATTGAAATCGATCGATGATTATACACATCTGACACAGAAACAGCCGGCGCTCAAGGATGAGGCCGCCTTTAGAACAAAATCCATGAACAAGAGAAAATGGCCAGTGCCTGATGCATTGCCCTTAGCTCGATACTACATTACAACTGTTTCTTACAGGATTACATATAGCAGCCCTGATGGTCAGGTCCCCTAAAGGGTGGGAAGCAGAAGGCGTGGAGAAAGAAGCGAAAGTATGATTCAATCTTTTCTTTGCTTCTTCTACGTCGCTCCTTCTTCGCTTGTTCCGGGACCACCGTGACGGCGACTTGGAACGCACGAGGATGACCATGATTGGCGGCCTCTACCAAGCTATCCCGTGCCGCCTTCGAGTTGTTGTACCGTCGAGACATCTGGAGCAAAAGAATCAAGGTTAGGGGCAAGAAATCCAGATGCAAACATGAAGGAGTCAGAAGCATTTACCCCCTACTAGCGCTTCCAGCGCCATGCGACGCTCGCGCTCGGCTTGGCAGCGGACGGACATGTCCCTGAGGTCACGCTCCAGGTGCCGGGCACGGCGGCGCAGCTGATGAATGGCCCTCTGCTCAGGCGTGGCGTCCTCTGCTTCAGGGGAGGAATCGGAGGAGATGTACTCAGGAACATCTTCGGTCCCGATGACCTCTTCAGGAAGCAAATCAAGGCTAAAAAGACGAGAAGAAAACATGAAGCGCAAGATCAAGCAGGAGAACGAGGAGCAGATCAAGAGAGAACTCACTTCCGAATCGTACGCTTCCTTGATGAGCCGCTCCCCTGAGGTTGTTTGCCCTTGTCCATGGCGTTGGGGTTTTTTCCTCTAGCAGCAGGGGAAGAGACGAGAAGTGATGGAGGAGTGTGCGAGTGGATTTGCAGAGCACCCCACGGGCTATTTTATTGACCAAGGAGGCGCATTGGGAGTGATGATCTGGCCAGTACACACTGTTGGAATACCAAGCGGGAGGGGTTTCCACCGAGTGCAAAGGGTTTTCTTCTGAACAGTGTTTACGGATTGCCGAATTGGGATCCTTTGTGGATCTTGCGCCGAGGGGCAGTTGTTTGCGAGCGTTCGGCTAAAGACAGTTCCCAGATGCATTCAAAGAAGACAAAATTCACAGATGCAAATGCGAAGGGAGATATCACGGAACAAATGCGTAATTCAAAAGTTCATCATATATTGCCGACATTTACGCATCCCTAGTACAATCTAGTCAAAGAGTCCGTTCAACACGGACCGGGGATGGGTAATTTCGGCAATGGCGTCGCCGTGGCCGTCGAGGCGCTCCAGATGAGCTCGATCTCGTCGATATCCTCCGCGCGCGCCGCCCGGAAGCCACGCGGCCCGGTGGAGTAGTCGACGTCCGTATGCGTCGCCATCGCAGCCGGTGCCCAAGGTGGTGCCCGTGCGAACGCCATGAACGGCCACCTCGTCGACGCGACGCTCCACCGCGGCCGGGCGCTCCGCCGGCGTGTCGCCGTGGGCATTCACCTTCTCGGCCAATTGCTCTACCGGCCGTCTTTAGCCGGTCGAGCTCGCCGTCGCGGCTGCAAAAGACAAGCAGAAGGGATTAGCATCAAAGGCCGAGCTGGACCAAGAATCAATCTCAGGGCCATACCGTCAATGGCCTCCAGCAGTTGTTTGCGCTGGTCCTCCCATTCTAGTTCGGCCACGCCCGCTTTTTTGGAGACGTCCTCCAGCTCGAGACGGGACGCCTCTAGCTCCTCCTTGAAGCGAATAGCATCTGCTTCCCCGTACGGTACCGGGGAGTGGCCATCGGACTCCGAAGAGTCGTCAGGGAGGGGCTGATTGGCCGGCGCGCGAGGCGGATTCCACTGAATCAACCTGAAAAAGGGAGATGATTGTCAAGGTAAAAGATCAAGAGGAGGATCGAAGAGGAGAAATTGATGATCATCACCGCCTGCGCGCATTAGCGCCGCTTCCCTCAGCCTCGTCGGAGGCACGGCGGCGGTTGAGGCGGCGCACCATTTGCGGTTTGGGGATGTGCACTGTTTGCAGGGAGACCAGAGATTGGCAAAGATTCGAAAGCTAGAAGGCCTGATGGAGAGCTAGGGGCACCTATGGCAACATTTATAGGCCTGGCAGGATAAATCGTGGCTTCGAGTCGTGGCTGTGGATCGTGGCGCACGTCCCAATAAAATCGGAAGGCGGAGAGATTTCCTTGACCAGCCCGCCGGCGGGTCGTTTGGAGTTCTAAGCTGGGCCGTGCGCAAGTCGATTGGTTCGGCTAAAGGAATTCAAGGTATCGTTCGGGAGTTAGCGTTTCACTACCGAATGGGTCGTTCAGCATCACATCTCAAAGTACGCAAAGGAAAGGAAACAAATCGCAAAGGAAATATTACAAGAACGACCGATCCGGTATACATCAATAAGGACATTCAAGCATTAAGGAGTTTTGCGAGTGCGTGACGAACATTGGATACTATCAAGTGGGAATTATCCAAGATCTCCGGTAGTCCTTTTGGGCATCGATAAGTCGGTGAGCTCGCATCGCATTGCTTTACTCCGGTAATGTACCGATTCTACCTCCGCTTGGGTCTTTGCTATCAATTCAGGAAGATCGGCTATTTTCTTCTGGTCAATCTCCATTTCCGCTGACAAGCTTCTCAATTCTGCCTCTAGAGCAGCCTTCCTGGCGACTTTCAAATCGTAAGAAGCTTGCAGGTCAGCCAAGGCATCTTTATGGCTTTCTGCTTGGGATTGTGCCCCGTTCATGGCATGTTCAGCGTCAGTTTTCTCCTTTTCGATGGCCGGACGGGGAGCGCAATTTCCTCCAAGTGCGCCTCAAGGGAACATAAAAGGGCTCTAAGTCGTAGACGGATGATAGGAAAGCTCTGATGTCATCGGGGAGTTTTCGACTAATGGGTTCAAACATCTCTTCAAAATGGCGAAGATCATTGAGCCGATCCCGAACATCTTTTTCTAGCCAGCCGCAATTTCTTTGAGTTTGGGCAACACTTCATCCGGGCGGGCTGGTTTATTTCTCTCATCACCTCGGCAGTTGATGGGCCCTCTGATGGCAAGCTCGATGATGACGGGGCGTGACCCTGGAAACAACATTGCCGAGGTGAGAATGCTAGCATCAAGGTATCGAAATTAAGAGCGGAATTGGGCACCTCATGAGTGGTTTCTTGAGCGGGGGCAACCGCAGACGGAAGAGGCGTCCCGAGTAGAGCCGAAACTTCCAAGTCAGGAGATGCTGATGCAGCCATCAGCGACTCGTGAGTTTCTGGCTGGTGAGGAATTGGATCTTCCTCGGTTGGGTTGGTCACTGCTGCTTGACTAATAGGCGATGGCATCCTGGGGGAATTTGGCGGCCCCAGTTGAGTTGGGAGATTCATCTCTGGAGAATGTACTGCTTCTGCAGAAGGTGATGAAGATGAGATCTCTACTGGGATGGGCAATTCAACCCTGGAAGGGCTCGCTTGTTGAACCACTGGGACATCTACAAGCGGTTCTCCCACAGCCTCTTCTGCAAAAGTCCAATTGAAGGGATAAGTGCCAGTGCTCATCCTTAAGAAAGAACAGCAAAAGTCATACCCGTGGATGGAGCATCGGCAGGTATTGGCTCTGAAGGTTGCTGGGCTCTGGTCTGAAATACACAATGATATGATCCATCAAAAACAGAGTGACTTGGTGATCAAGAAGGTAAAAGGGTTTTTACCTCAACAAGCACCTTTTTGACAGTTCTTCTCCTTTTGGCACTTGGAGGGGCAATCAGGTGCAGACCTTGCCTCCTGTCTGCAGCGAGGCTAGAAAGGCTGGGATCTGTAGTAGCATACCATGACCACATCTTCAGTGAACCCGTTCATGTGTTCTGTGCAGAATTGGTGCCACCATGAGTTGAAGGTGGGGTGAGCTATGGTTGCAGGCACAAAAGGACATGTGTAGACAGTGGGACTGCACACATAGTTGAAAACTCTGCTGCACTGCATCGATTCTTTGATTTCCTCCCTGGGCTTGAGGAATTCATGCAGAAACAATCTTGGGGGCATCTGGCCACATCCAAGTTGCCTGGCCATTACATTAGGCTGGTAGTACTCATAAGTACTGATATTCTGCCTCCCTCCATTGAACTCGGCCGGTAATATGCATGGGCGGATTATGATGTTAAAGATTTCCAAGAATCCCCTATCTTGATGGCCGGGCTCAAAAGAGAATTCAACAGGAAAGGGCAAAGTGTCATTGCCTAGAGAAGGAAGCCACAGAGGATTGGAGAAACCTTTGAAGAACAACTCGAAGAGCTGGATGATGTCCTGCTGAACGATAACAGTTGAAGCTGCTTCTCCATAGCTTTGGCATCCTCTGGTAACTTGAAGCTCTCCTTCGGGGGAATTGGACCAGGGGAAGAACCTGGAGTTCAAGTCGACGCCTACAATCTGATGCATGTGAAGTTGCAGCAAAATTTGAACAAACCACCAAGGGCCATTGACGCATGCTATCCTCTGGCTGGTGTACATTTGGGTAACGGTCTGATGAAGCATATGGTATACACTGCCCAAGAGGAATTTTCCCAGAGGAAGGCGATTGCCACTAGCCAGATGGATCGCCATTGCGATGTGATTCAAAGTGGGTTCGTTGGCCTTGCCACGAAGACAAATCTGCACAACCACATGTTCAAAAAGGCTCTGTATTCAACTTCGCCAAGGGGATTATCTCTCATGTGCTTCAAAATATAATTCTTGTAGCCATTCCCTGGCTTTACCCCTGTCTGGCGTGAGGAGTTTTTGAAATTCCAAGGTCGGGACAGACCGGTGATGTCAAGGCCGGTGATCATGTATACATCGGCCAAGGTTGGAGACATTGGGCCATGCCCAAAAAGGAAGGCGTTGACGCCATTTGACCAGAAGTGGCATGCGGCTATCGAAGATCTTCATTCTTGGGTGTCTCAGCTACGGATAACTCCAGACATTGAGCAATGCGGAGAGCATCCAGATTGGTCAATCCACTCTTATCCGCAAGAATCCTCCGATACCAAGTCTTCCGGCCGCAATTGGGGGCAAAGGCCGTTCTTGAACGCATCTTGCCACCGGGGAGGTGGAGATAAAGCTACCTTGAAAGGGATTCTCTGAGATTCAGCGGCAGTAAAATCTCGGGGGTCAGGATTCCCTTCGGGACCAAGATAATAAGACTGCGAATTGGCCTCAATAGGAATCAGAAGAGCAGTAGAAGGTTCCTGGAGGAGAGCGGAAGAAGAAAATCTCAGGTAAAATTGAAAACCTAATGCCGAACAAAGGTTTGAAAGGGTGAATTTACCTGAGCAGCTTGGTTCTGAGTTGCCATTGGAGATTCGAGCTCGGAACGAAGGGGATCTAGGGTTGGATCTGAACGAGGAATCCGGCGGATTGCGAAGAACAGGTGTTGACAGGTTTGGCTCAAGGATTCGTGGCTAGAGTCAATTGTGGAACAAAATTACTTTTATCCCACAATTGAAGGGGCATGTGTTAACACCAAAATTTGGTAAGGAGTATGACATGTGGGTCCGATTCGAAAGAGAGTCCGTCTGGAGGAAGGAAAGATATTTTCAGAGATTTTCGGCAGAAGGATCCGCGGTCGGCTATCTGCTCCAGTTCGGCAAAGGAACAGTAGAGCTGATTTTGCGGGATTGGACGGTGACGTGGCTCAATCAGAGGGAGCGAATGGATGGATAGGCGATCGAGTTTAGTTAGGCAATGAATCCATTCGCAGTTGTAATCAGCAGGGTATAAATACGATCCCTGGATGTATGTAACAGACACGTTCATTCCTCAATACACACCGGCCTTACGCCAAACCCTAGAGTCCTTGTCGTGTCGTCGAGTTCTTCGAGAGGACCAATCGATCCGTCGACCTCCGTGAGTACCGGCAACCTTGTATCATGTCTAGTATCATGCGGTAGATTTAGATCTGATGCAAGTAGTCTTGTTACCATGCTTCGTGTCACGCGGTAGATTCAAGCTTGGTTCAAGAGGGTTTCTGGTTAGATCATGAGCCATGCGGTAGGCTAAGATCTGGCTTGAAGCTAGTTATCGGCTCTATCGGGTTTTGGCAAGATCCGATAGATTCATTAAGTTACCCTGTGTTTTCATGAGTTTTTGCTTTATGTTCTAATTCATGTAACACACCCTTGCCCAATCTAGATGGGTTTGGATCGGCTATATTCCTTCTAGGGTCCTTGTACGAGCAGGCTTCGCGTTTTGATGTGTGGATCTTGTGCTCTCCGATGGCCGAAACCGAATCGATCTAGGTTGTTACGTGTTGTGGGTTCAAGCTTGCTTTGTTAGTATAAATCTTGAAAGAGCCGGGTATCATGCGGTAGATGCAGGTTTTTTGGGTTGCTGTGGAGCTAGTCATCCGGTGGATTAGATTTCCATTTCAAATTTCGATAGATTTATTCACGTGGTAATGTTTGTTCCTTCTTCATGGACCCGGATCGGTTGTTCAGCCGTATTCGGTTATATCTTCACGAGTAGATCACGTGCGTTATTTATGTTTTAAAAGACGTGTGCTTCTAGCTTTCCATATTTAGGTTATATCATGCGGTGGATAGATCTATTTGTGGAAAGTGGTGCGTTTTTTTCATGCAAGTTGTATCATGCGGTGGATAGATTTGCTTGATATCGTGCCCGACGGATCTTAAAGTAATTAGACATGCGGTAGACTAATGCTTTGGATCTATGCATGCTTATTTTAATACATGATCATGTCCGTGCTTTACTTCATTTAACGTTAATCTTCATGAAGATCGGTCATAGCTTTGCACATGCATCCATGTTTATTCAAAGATCGATCATTGTCATGCTTACGTCACCCGTTCGGCAATGTTCTTTTTCCCTTTGCGGTTACCCGAATGGTCGTGGTTCTTTGACGGTAGCTTCGCATAGCTACATGTCGTCTTGCTTGGCTTCTTAGCCGTAAATATGGAACTGCCTGGTACCACCCGGTAAGTTCCAAGCTTTGGTATTTAACTGTCTTATCTTTTGTTAATTTTCAGGAAAAATTGACTGGCACGTCACTCTCTCTCTGCGCGTGCGAAGCCAGCTTTCCGGCTTGCTGTGTGATTGGCGCTGAGTGCACATTTTGCGTCAACAGTTGCGCAGGTACATCATCTTAAGTGGCTCTTCCGATAGAGGGTGAAGTTGTACATGTTTCTCCTTCCTGGGATCTGGTGCAAGAAACTCTAAAGGGCGGGGTGGGCGACGGCCCGCGGTTGACCCACCCCATGTGCGGCAGGAAGGCGCTATGGTTGACCCACCCCATGTGCGGCAGGAAGGCGCTGAGCTTGACCCACCTCGTGTGCGGCAAGAAGGCATTGAGGTTGACCCACCCCATGTGCGGCAGGAAGGCACCGAGCTTGACCCACCTCGTGTGCGATAGGAAGGCACCGATGTTGACCCACCCCGTGTGCGGCGTGTAGGGGCGGAAGAAGAATCCCGTGTCGCAGGCCTGCACCTTAGCAACGTTTGAGGACCAGATGTGCCTTCAGAAGTGAGTTGCAACTGTCGTTGTTGCTTCATCGGAGGATGATCAAGCGCCTTTCCATCTCTCTTTCCACCATCTCATCCCATCTGCAATGAATTTCCCAAATTAGTGCCATTCTAAGAATTCAGCGGCGGATTGCGGTATCCGCTGGAGCCTGGAAGTAGTCACTTAGCTCTGATTTTGACGATAGATTGAATTATCCGCTAGAGGCTGTTGTAGGCGGTGGTAGCAGCGGCAGAACCCTACAAAGGGGTTCGCCTCAAGTGAGGAGACAGTAAATGGAGGGATGGCGGGTCAGCACGAGTGACACAACGTTGGATAAAGCCATAAAGGTGTGTGTAGTGCACTGTTGGCACCCTGTGACCAGGAAATGGGAAGCGCCTTTCGTACATGTAGTTTACAAGGAAGTTCCTCTATTCCAATGTATATCAAACCAAGCCATCCTTCAGACGTATGTCGATGAGTATGAAAGTCATAACAGGATGGTCCTGTCATACATAATACAAAGAACCGGACATTAGAGATCAACACAACCCTTCATTGATTCGTTTGCCTAGTACTACATGATCATGAGCACGTCACGGTTCATACTCCTCGATCATGCCCGCATTGGAGATCAACACATCCCTTCCTTCATCGATTTGCTCGCCAAGTACTACATGATCATGAGCACGTCACGTTGCATACTCCTCGATCATGCCCACATTGGAGATCAACACATTCACATCAAGGTTATGTGCCAACTTCAAAGCTGACCAGTACGGCAAGTCTCATAATAAAAACCCTTCGGCTCCAGCACTATCCGGATTTCCATTTCCTTTTCTTTCTTTAAGGTAGATGATGCTTTCCTGGTACAATGTCTTTAACCTTCTCCAGTTGCTTCTTTAGCTCCTCATGGGTAAATTGCTCTGGCTTTTCTCAGTTTTTAACGGTACCATCAAAATCTTCTCTCTTTCTTCTCCATGGATGGTCAGTTGGAAGGAAACGACGATGCCCAGTGTAACATATCTTGTTCTTCAATCTCCTTGAGCAAGGATCCTTGTCGCAACGCACACAGGCAAAATAGCCTTTCGTGACTCACACAGACAACATGCTCAATGCTGGATAATCATGTATGCACTAAAGAACCGCAGCACACAGTTTAAATCTTTTATGGTCAACAACATCGATTGCCCATACACCCATCCAAAGTTGTTGCAGCTCTTCGACGAGAGGTTCCATTAAGATATCAAAATCCTTTGAAGGAGAACTCGGCCTAGGGACCAATATGGCCTCATGAAGTTTGATTCTTCCATGTATGCCCATGGTGGCATGTTATACAGCACACCAAATTCTAGCCACATACTATATGAGTTTCTCATGTTGCCAAATGGATTGAAACCATCGGCTACAAGACCAAGTATAAGGTTCCTAGCATCTTTAGCAAATTTTTTCCATATTTTATTGAATTAAGGATCCAGACTCAAGAGGCACCCATTGCTTACCTTCTCACCGAAGCGGCACAACTTCCCAGGCAAGGCGAGTAACTCCACATAAATTGCCATTCCTACCCCCAACACTGACATCATCGCCAGTTCCGAACCACTCTACCACTTCCCAAACACTCACGCCTCACTCCTACCACTTGGATGATGCAATGAAGTGATGAGGTTCCCCGTCACGTCGGCTATCCCCGACTGTTTCACAGTCGCACCGGCTATCCCCCACCAGCTCACTGTCGTGCAGACTCTCACCCTCGCCCTTCAACCGACCATCCGGCACCACATCCTCTTTGGGCGCTCGTGACTGGATGCTGCTTCATGGCGGCCAGCATTTCGTCCGCATGTTCGCAGAGGTGCTGTGGGGCCTCATCCACTACACGCCACCATTGCGCTCTAATGCCACAAACATCGACCCGCTACCACCGCGCTTTGACGCCACCAACGTGACCACTGATCCCTTGCCATCGGTGGGCGAGGTCCGGAGGCGGGTTCAGCAGGGCGTCCCTAGTGTTCCCGAAAGACCGCCAGCCAACTTGCTCCCTATGCTTTCGGACGCAGGCACAATGGTATTGGTGGGTTTCCTTATGATTGCTTGTCTGGTACTGCCCCACCCAATTTTCTCCCTTCTTCCAGCTGACTTGTTGTTTCTGCATGCTGGGACCTGGTTCGTTACGGTGGCCCGCTCGTCGTTGCTAGAGGAGAGGGTGCGGTACCGCATCGCTGCGGCCAAGCTCAAGAGGCAGAAGGACCACCACGATGCGTGGAAAGCTGTGGAGATCGCCAAGCACAACCGGAACGATGCTCGGGCAAAGCAGAGGTGCCGGTGATGAGGATGTTTCCTCTGACAAGGACCGTGAGCCCCCACCTGGTTCCTCTGATGAGGATGACGAAGAAGAAGAAACGGTTGTGGCCACCGTCCATTTAGCAGGGGAAATGATGGTCGCCGCGGCCATGCTCAAGAGGCATAAGGACCGCCACGAGGCGTGGAAAGCGGTAGAGATTGCCAAGCGCGACCGAAATGATGCTCGAGTGAAGCAGAGGCGTGCCTGTGATGAGGATGTTTCTTTTAACGAGGACCGTGAGCCCCCACCTAGTTCCTTTGATGAGGATGATGAAGAAGAAGAAAAAGCCGCGACCACCATCCGCTTGGAAGGGGAAATGACGGAGGGTTGCTCGTCGTCAATCTCGGGGGCTCCATCTGGTCTGTCGGTGGCCAACGGTGCCACGCAAGGGCCCGCCGAGGTGCACCGGGGAGGGGTTGGAGCCCGTGATAGGATGTCGCACCTCCTGGAGCGACCGTCATGGGGACCGCGTCCGTGATTCTCCGTCGGAAAGATCTAGGCGGGCTGACAGCGGGGCAGGGCCCTGTCGCGACGACCCGTCCTGAGAGGAGAGGAGCCGCGGCTCGGCCTCTCCCGTGATTCGGTCGTCATCGCGGGAGCGCCAGGCGCTCCATCCTCCCATGCCAATGTCATTGGCTGAGGAGGCGTGCTCCTCGCTATCTCCGCCACTCGCAACCGTGGACGAGCAGGCGATTTCTCCTCGGAATGACCATCTAGCCACAGTGTGCGGCAAACAGTCTTCATTCTGGGCACTGTCATTGAAACCGAAGAAATCTTGGGTCCTTGCGGCGAGGTGAGATTTGATTTTTCCCTTGATGTTCGATCGGTTGGATACTTTGACGCTGAGCTCTCTGCTTTTCCAGGGCGCTTCCAAGCGCGGTGTCTCTCCGTCGCGCGGTGTGGAAGATCATCGTGTCGGCAGCGAAGACGACGCAGGTGGCTTCCGAGACTACTCCCGTGGTGGTGCCTGAGGAGAGAAACTCTACTGGTCGGGGTGTCGGGAAGGCTTCGTGGAAGAGCGATAGCTCCAGTGATGGCTTCTGCCAGCTTGGTGTCACTACATCCGAGTGTTCCGCCGTTCGCGGAGATGCTGGTGGTGTTTGAAGCGGAGCTGCAGTAGCAGCTCTCGGTCCCAATGGCTGGTGTCACTTACGTCGAGGGGCCGAAGCCCTCGGAGGTCGCAGTACGCGCAACTGTTGCTGAAGCGGTCCCGACGGTGTCCGTGCCAGAGGATTTGGTGACGGCCACGCCTGCCGCGAGAGTCCTCCCGACCTTTGAAGCCAAGAGCGAGGGGCTTGACGACGGGTTTGCCCACCAGGAGGAGGGCGACTGACCGAACGAGGGAGAGAAAATTGAGGTCGCGGGGATCATGCCGCTCTCCGGCTCGACTCCCGCCGTCGTGTCGTCCTCCCAACCTAGCTCCGACATGCCGGACGAGCCCCAGGGGGCATTGTTGTCTGTTTCTGGTGGTCGAACCCTCCAGCACAGGTTGCAGATGGTCGCCCATGATGACCTGAGCCGAGTGCTGCTCGTTATTAGTGACGAGGAGGATCACACCTCGGCCGACCAGCTCAGATGCGCGATCCACCGCGAGGCGACCTCGACCGAGGATGTGGCTGCCGCTATCATGGTATGTCCCTTGCCTTACGCCTTCCTTCTTGCTTGATCCCTCTTGACTTTTCTCATTGTTGTCCTTTTTTTGAGTTGCTTGATGGACAGGGGGTCACAGCACGCTGTGATGCCTGATCCCAGTTCATCTGCCAGCATACTAACATCTGGAGGGCGATTGAAGCTCTTCAGGTGAAGGTGGAATGGAAAGAGGCGGATTTGGCTTCACTCCATGCATCATCAGCGGAGCATCTGGCGGCCGGTGAGGAGGAGAGGGCAACGTCAGCGACAAGGCTGGCCAAGGCCCAGCATCAGGCGGAGAGTGCTCAGGCTGCCTTCGATGCCTTTGCTGGCGAGGCGGCTCGGAAGCAGGTCGAGCTGGAGACGCGAGTGGCCGAGGTCACTGCTGCCACGGTGAGCTCTGCTTGCGCCCTGGAGTCCACCCGGGAGCAAAACGCCTCCCTGCAGGAGCAGCTCGATGTTGTCGTCGCCGTGCGTAGGCAACTGCTGGCAGTCGCCACTAATCGCGACCGGGGGATGACCGGTAAGATGATGCTGCAGGGCAGGCTCTTTTGGATAAGGTGGTTAACCTGTAGGTCAGTGTGCTTACCCACGATTGCTTGTCGTTGTAGCTACTGCACGGAGATGTAGGCGTTGCGGGATCGATGAGCGGCCACCGCCGCCTGGATGAATGAGGCCATCTCCAAGCAGGAGGAGTTGACAGCACTCGTGTTGTTACTTGCTGATGGCTTGATGGGTAAGTTGTGGGTGCAACTCGTCCTGTTGGTGTCTTCTGCTGGTGCCTTTCTCATTCTTTTGTTCTTACACAGAAAGGGCGGCTGCGCTCAAGCTGTCATCTCTGGCTACGGCCGCGGCCCGGTGGACTCTCCTCCAATGGGAAGAAACTCATCAGGCTCTTACCCAAGCCATCGTGGATCTTCTAGAGGGCATCAGTGTCGACAAAGGGTTGTCCCTGGTCCAACACCTCGGGATGGTCAGTGGCGTTGCTCGCATGCAGGGCATAGTTATGGCTCACCAGCTGGTTCACCGAGTCGTGGCCATGTTTCTTTCACACTATCCTCATCTGAACCACGAGCTTCTCGGAGAGGGTTGGGCCCCTAGGTATTACTCCTAGATCTCAGCAGGGTGTGTTGAGTTCACCTATGATGGCTCGATGATGAGCATTTTTTAGGAGAAAAATAGTTTAGTAGAACCGACGGCTTACTGTCATGAATAAGTTGCAGGTTTCCTCCTTAAGCACTTTCGTTAAGAGGCTAGGGGTCTCCGAGCCAATAGGGCTTCCCTTTTGGACGTTGCTGGTCTTGCTCTGTCCCATAGTTGTTGGAGTGTAGGGACTCGAGAGCCTCGACCGAGCACAGTCGCGTCGGGGTATCCCGTAGGTACATAGCCCCCGAGCTATCTTCAGGAGGGTCAGGTAGGTCGGTTGTCGAGTTACTTTTTAAGAAAAAGAGCCGTCGAGGGAACACCTGCCACCGACCTTTCAGAGGCGCGAGGAGATCAACCTAACCATCCCAGACGTAGCTCGTTGAACCTTGCACACATAGTGGCAGGGGCGTCAGTACTCGGCCGAGCATAGATATATGGTTGCAGGTTTCTTCCTTTTCGCTCTTTGAGCTAGCGGGGTGTTTCTCGAAAAAAGCTTTTTAAGAAAAAAAGACTTTTTGTTTTTCGAGGGACGTGCTGCCCCTAGATGGAGCTCCCAAGCAATGAAGTATTTTTAGGTCGGGGACCATAAAATGGTTTGTTGCTTAGGTTGACTCACACCAGTAGACCTTTTTGGCAAAAGTCGCGCTTATGATGAGAAAATCAGAAAAAGGGTGGGCACTTTTATTCATCATGAGCATAAAACGGTACACGGTACTATTGTAAGAGTAGAGACAACTTAGCTAGTCTAGGTCGTTTCGACCATCTTGATGTCGTTGTTGGTATTTACAGCCGAAGTTCCTGTGGCCATCCTTTCAAAGCGGATGAGGGCCTCTGCGAACTGGAAGCACTCAGCATCGCACTCGAAAGTGTGTTGGTACTTGGTGTTGATGGTGATGACTCCCTTGGGTCCTGGCATCATCGTCTTGAGGTAGGTGTAGTTGGGGAACGCCATGAACTTCGTGTATGCCAGCCTCCTGAGGATTGCGTGATACGTTCTTGGGAAGATGACGACCTTGAAAGTGAGCATTTCCTTGCAAAAGTTCCCCTGGTCACCAAAGGTGACTAGTAGGTGGATTTGTCCAAGTGGGATCGCCCCCATCCCGAGAACGACTTCGTGGAACAGGGTCGAAGACGGGCGGAGCTGAGACCGTTGGATCCCCATGCTATCGAAGGTGGACATGTAAACGATGTTGAGGCCACTTCCTCCATCCATAAGCACCTTGTGCACCCGATTGGTGCTGAAGAGTGGTGCCACCACGAGGGGGTAAGCCCCGGGCTGTGGAATGTGGTCGGGGTGATCCGCTCGATTGTACATGAAGGCCGTCTCGGACCACCGGAGGTACAAAGGCACAATTAGCTCAGTGTGGTAGATCACGTGTAGGATGTGCTTATGCTTACGCCTCGGAGGGAGAGCGGGCATCCCGCCAAAAATCAACATGACAGTGCCATCTTCCTTGGGGAAGTCGTCGTGCTCGGCGTTCTTGGTGGCGCCGGTGTCGGTCGCGTCTCACGGCTTATTCTTCCCTCCGAGGTGTCTCTTCATGAGGTTGCAGTCCTTCAAGGCATGCTTGATTGCGTCTCGTGGTAAGGACAAGGTACCTCAAGCGTCTTCTCCAAGTGATCCCTCGGGGGACCAACCTTGGGCTTGGACGATTGTTTGTCGGCCGGCACCACCAGGTTGCTGTTGTGGAGCTTGCACTCCTTCCTCTTTTTCTTATCTGGGCGAGTAGTCAGAGCTTCGCTTTGCTCCTCTTCGGGCTTCCTCTTTCTGAAAGCAACGACTTCTTCCCCATCGGTGTGGTCATTGTCCAGGTCGAGGAGCTTGCGGATGGTTTTCGGCTTGACTCGCCCTATCCGGTGGATAAGGGTCTCGCACATGGTACCATTTTGGAAAGCGGTGATGACCTGGTTGTCGGCCATGTCAAGGCGTTTGGCGCAGCGCTAGCTTGGAGAAGCGGCGAATGTAGTCGCGGGGACTCACACCCTTCTTTTGCCGGCAATGGCGAAGTTCGAAAGTGTTGCCGGGCCGCACGTAAGTGCCCTATGAAGGCATTCCGAAGTTGGGCCCAATTATTGATCCTCCCTTGAGGGAGGTGCTCGAGCCAGGTACGTGCCAAGTTGGCAAGGTACAGTGGGATGCTCTTGATGATGAACAGATCACTGGTTGCGCCGCCGTTGTGGCAGGCAACGCGATAGTCCTCAAGCCATACGCTCTGGTTGGTCTCCTATCATAATCCACGACAGTGGTCGGAGCATGATATCGAGCTTGGGGGCTGCAGCGAGGACGTTGGTGCCGAATTCCTGCGGAACTTAGGGGGTCAGGCGTCGGACTCCGGTTTCAGTCCTCGCCGCTGTCGTAAGGGCCCCCGTGCCTCCGGCTGTACTCCCTTCGCGGCCGGCATTCGCCGTCCGACCGACCTCGGGTCATCGTCCTCCCACGCGTCATGGATGCACCTCGGGCCTCGTGGTTGGAGTTAGCCCTGTGGTGAGAGAGTGACTGTACGCTTTCTACGTGGTTCGACTGCCCCAATAGGCGCGATGACCCGCAGTGAACCAAGCTTTCTTTGTCCGGGGCCCGTGCCTCGCGTCGCCGGGACACCGAACTTTCCGCCTACTGCTCGGCATCCATGTTGAGGAGCGGCTGGAGGTGCTCACTAAGCTTCTTTTCCTCCAAGGTCGTCGGCTTGGGGCCAGCCCGAAGTAATGCGGCCGCCGCGGTGAGGTTCTGGGAGGCCCATTTGGCGATAGGAGTCCCATGAACGTCGTTGATGATGCAGCGGCATACCTCTTGTGCGCGCTCATGTGCGGGTGTTGTTGCGGCCTCCGTGCCGAGCGCGTGGTGGAGCCTCACCTACTCGACCTCAAGAGCCTTTTGAACCTTGTCCAGCTCGTCGAGGCGGGATTGATGTCACTCACGGTCATGCTCATCCTGCATGTGGACTCACCTTCTGCGGAGCTGTCGTCGGAGTTGTCGGAGTGGACCGCGTCAGGCTACTGATGGAGGAAGAAACACTCGCACCTCGGGTCGTGGGGTGCTGGCACCCTTGTAGCCTCGTCGCAGCTTGTCTGAGAAGCCCCGAGGGAACCGGCCGTGTGTCTCCCGTGGCGGCGGGAGCTTTCGCCTCGCCGATGGGGAGCCACACCTGCCCCTCAGGGTACACGGAGTCGTATCAGAGGTTGAATTCATCCCATGTCAGCATTTCCTCCTCCTGCAACCCAAACACTAGCATGGAGGTGGCGAACGTTGCGAAGTGAAAGAGCTCCTGGGACAGATTCGACCCTAGAGTGACCACCATGTTGCCGCAAGCCGAGGTCCCAAACCCGGTCGGCGGCAGGCTTCACCACCTGCAGCTCCTCAGGCGGCTGGTCCTGAGGTGGCGCAAGCACGTCGGGTTGGGACCGCGAGAGCATGGCCCCAACAGGTGACTCGACTGGACCATCAAAGACGAAGTCCAGGGAGCCGAAACGTAGCACGATGGTGCGAGCCGGCTGTTTGTCGAAATGGGCCAGCCAGACCCTTGTTTGGCGTCATGACACACGAAGTGCCCCTACCTGGCACACCAACTGTCGGGGTTTGATACCGCCGGGAAGTAATTTTTGGTATGAATCGTGCGTCTGATCTGGATGGTTAGGCTTAGAGACACTGGGATGATATTGGTTCAGGCACCAAGGAGACGCCCTACATCCAGTTTAGGAAAGCGTTCTATATGCTCACAAGGGGCTAGTAGTAGGGGATACAAGCTTAGGTCGACAGAGGGAAGAAGTCCCATGTCTCTGTGTGTAAGAGCGCAACTGATGCTCGGTGCATGTGTTGTGTTGTTTTTCATCTCGCCGAGTTCGTCTCTCCTATTCATCTTCCTCTATTCTCGGTGCCAACCCCTACTTTTATAGTTTAATGAGGGCCTACATACAAAGGTTAAGATGGTAAAAATTCGTTATGCTACAGTGTTCCAACAGTGCTAGAACAGTGCCACGCCGTGGGCCTTCATCTCCTGTTGGTGTCGTGCACTGCCCCTGCGTCGGTAGCCTTCGTAGGGCAGTGTAGCTTCGGCCTCTGTCTCGAGGCGGCTTATTTTTGACCTAGGAGCCTGCTAGACACGCTAGGCCGGGGCATCTCGTGCAAGCCTTGACTGTCCCTCTGATGCTGGATGGGCCGGGTCACGTTGCTCGATGTCTTGCAGGCGAAGGATTTGCAAGTCCTTGGCCACTGTTTGGTATCAGGTGATGGGATGCTGGGGCAGTCCGCGTGCCACGCTGGAAAAAATCTCATCATTACCTAAGCCTCTGACAGAGCAGATCTGCGTGCTCCGCTGCAGCTGCACGTCCTGTGCGACGCGGGGCAGCTTCCGCCACGTTGCAATCCGCCCCCGGGGGGGCCCGGGCGTCTGATTACAGTGAAAGGAGCCTTAGGTCATGCGAGGCGAAACCTCCGCGGAGCTAATCATGATGATTGCTTAAGTCAAAGATGACTCCGTGGTGGGGGGACGAGCTGGGTCCTCAAGAAAAAGGAGTCGGGCCAGTCTTTGCTAGTGGTCAATGTTGGGCCTCTACTGATGCGACCCACCATTAGTCTTCCTGATTAGGGGTTTAGGGGTTAAGATGATTACTCCCAATTCTCCCCTCTTTTGGAGCAGTGACATTCGCATCCGTTGCGGATATGCGGCTTTTTAAGGTCTCCTGTCCTGCATTGGCTAGGAAAAGGACTAGATTGATTGATTGATTGGTTCAACGCGCTCATGTTGAATCCTTTGTCTCCTCGGAAGTAGATTTGCCTTCCTCAACATTCAAAAATGGAGCCAAATGGCTACTCTCCAAGCTTGTATCTTGCGCCTTGAAACAACAGCTGGTGCAGAGTCATTTATCGTGATTACTTTCGTTTGGCCAGAGAAATCTTTTGCAGTGCTAGGGTCATTACCCGTTTTCATGTGGCATTTGGGAAGCCAATATGACTGAGCAAAACTACCTTTGGAAGATTTATGTTGCAGTTCTTCTGAACACATATGGATCTACTTGGGGTAAGATCTTCCAGCTCCTCTGTTGACGGTGAATTTCCGTCAACCTAGCCATGAATTTAACTTCGGTGTTGGCATCAATTTAATATCTTATCAATTGGTACTAACCCCCTTGATATAACAAGTTCTCTATTGCATGTCATTTTGGAGATTATTGTTTATGCAGGACTTCAGCACTAAATGCAAGACTTCCGGGTAAAGTTCATCAAGCACCTTATGAGAAAAGCATGAAGCCCGGTACAAGTCAAGTTATGAAGTGAACATGACTCCAAGAGGCCCAAGGACCGAATTGTGAAAGCAGAAAACTTCGAGGACCTAGACAAAAATGTTGAGGCCTGCGCGACAAGGAGCCCTATCCAAACCGCGAAGAAACTGATGCCAAGGGCCCACATGCAGAAGGGGGAAGTTCCAGAAGCCACGAGAAGCAGCACTAACAAAGGAGGCCATGAACTAGGCTAGGATGGCCCTAGGCCTGTCAGCCTAGACCGACCGGCCCAGCTCATTCCCAGGTCCATTCATCGCCCCCTTTGACCTAGACAACCCTCGAGCTATTTATAGCCCCCCAGCCAAGAGCCACGGAAGAATTCATTTGGCATTCACCGTCGAGGAACAGAAAAAGGAGGGACACCATTCCTAGAGGAGAGGGTCGAGATAGTTGACTAGGGTTTACCTAGCCAGCGTGGGAACCTTTCAAGGAAGAACACATCCAAGTTCCAGGATCTAGGAGCAAGATCAAGGTAGGATCTTGGTGGTGATCTTGTCCATGTATCATTCGTCATGTTGAATTACTAAATTGCAATCCGATTCTCAGTGATCAAGTGCGTTTTCTACGACTTTGTCTTCGTTTGGGTTTTCTTCCTGCCCAATCTATTATCAAGATAGATCGCATAAGGTGTTCTTGTAGTCATGTTGGCTAGAGGTCCTTGCCTAACCTACCAAATGTTTTCATCTCATCCTTTGGACACACACTAGGCTAACCCGCATGAATAGGGGCGCATCATGATAGGATGGAGGTTCCAAAAGGCGGGCATCTTCGGAGTTGGAACGAAAGCCATGATTTAAAGAGGCTTTTTATGAGATTCAATTTGCTATGTTATTCTTTGTTTGGAACTTCAACAAGAGCACGCGGACGCAAAGCAACAAAAGAGCATGGAGTGCACTGGAGAATGTTGGAGCCGATCCCCCTTTATTTCGCTGCCTGGTGCCCGTCTTCCTCAGGTAAGTCTCTAGTCCAGTTGCTAGTTCGTGCTCTTGAGCTCTAAGTAAAAAATCTCCATAAACCTTGCTTTCTATCTCGAGCTTTAATTCATCCATCAAAAACCACAAAAAATCCACTAAAATTCCACCCTTGCATATACTTTCTTTGTGTGCCTTGCTACCGGTTGAATACCCAGATATATTTGTGAGGGCGAGAGCAACAAATATGTGGAAGGCAGCCTCAAACTTCCTCTCCAAGAAGAAGGGTTCATCATCGTCGAAGGCTCCATCAACAAGTTCTTCAAGGAGGCACTCAGTCCCCGCGTCCATGGAGGAGGACACGGCACTACGGAGGAACGACACCTTGCTCCTCGGTGGCATGAGAGCCACATGAAGCTTGTTTATGTGGTTCACCGAACCGCAAGGACATTCGGAGGAGCCGCCTGTCTGACTTTGTCGTTCGACATGATGATCCGCTCCTCCTCAATATGCTCCGCGATATTCCAAGTATGGTTTTATCATCAAGACAGAGGAGGAGGAGAAGGAGAAGCTCACTCGCCTTGAGAAGATGCTTGTGGCAAATGTCAACTTCGACGACCAAGATCTCCAGGTGTTGGGCTTTCACATGGATATTTATTATTTGTTGGGAAAAATAGGTTGGGTGCAATTTTCCAACGAATTGTTGGCAAACACCCACAAAGAGTTGGCCCTGGAAAATCTTATGACCATGATGCCAATACTTGATGGAGTGCTTCATTTTGTTTGGAAGGATGTGAAAAAGTGGTTTTCTATGAGTACATTAGAGAGTTGCTTGGATTTTGAAGAATGATCACGGGAGAAGATAATCGGCAAAGGAGTAGTATCCGGAACCCCATCATCAAGGTGTTTTTCTCATGGATGTGCAAAAGGATTTTGGGGAGAATTAAAGAAACCAAGATCACTGACAAGGAGATGAATTGGCTTTACTCAGCTTTGATTGTTGGGTAGCCAACAGACCCCTCATACCTTATGATCAACCGGTGGTGTTGCGAAGCAATATCAGGATCCGGAGATATTGGTCCGGGGTGTTACCTCTCTATGTTGGCCATATCATTAAGGCCGGGTAGTCCAATGAACCCGAAATATCTCCACACCGGTACTTCCTTAGAAATTGAATATTTGAAGCAAGGAAAATATATATGTGGAGATGAGAGAAGAGGCTTTAAAGTGGCCAAAGTTAATTTACCCCTACCGGATGGAAGGCTGAAATTATTTATTGAGGGGAAAGAAGATTGGTTAGAGGAAGGACTTCTTGTGCCAGTAATGAAGAACAAGAGAGGAAGGATTATAGAAGAAGGATCTTCCACAGCCCAAGAAGAGGAGGGTGCACCCCAAGTTAATGTTCCACCATATGGAGGAATTCTTATGCCGCCAAGACACTATGAACGTGTACAAATGCAAGCATGGGGGAGTGGTTGAAGGACCGATACGGCGAACCAGAGAGGGGGGAGTGAATGGGAGCCGATAAAAATTCTTCTCGAAGGAGATGGAAACTCCAACAAGATGAACACGGCTTCCAACACACGTCTCCGACTCACTACCAAGGTTGGTCAAGCCCACGTAGCCACTGGAGTGCCACTGGACCTAGGAACCAACACACCACCTTCCGACCCGAGAAACGCAGCGGAAAAACCAAACCTCGAGTTTACAGACCCACACCGGTCAGACCGGTGAGAACCACCGGTCAGACCGGTCCCTGCTGGTGAAACTGAGCTACTTTCACTAAGTGGCTCTACGCCGGTCAGACCGGTGAGACACACCGGTCAGACCGATGGCAGCCTGAAAGCCCCCAAGGCACCAAACAGGTCAACCGACCACCAAACTGACTCAAACTCAAAACAGCAGCTACACGGGACAACAACGAACACACCAAGACGTTCACCTGAGCAAAATCCCACAAGGGCTCGCACCGGTCAGACCGTTCAAGAGCACCGGTCAGATCGGTGTAGCCTGGGCAGCTCGGGATGAACAGCACCCGCGGGTCAACCCCCCCAAATCCAAATCTCGATCTCCCGAATCACTCCACGGACTTGAACAAGACTTTGGGGATATCATGAACACCTCATGAGGAGTCCATAGCCAAGTTTAATCCCACAAAAACTCATCCAAAAAGGAGGAATCGAAGAAATCCCGCCGAACGCACTTCCAACCCAAGAACTCAAGAAACCCCAAAATCGAGCACCTTTACTCACGGATTTGGGAGGGGAATCACAGCCCAAAGAACCACGAAGGGTTCCCACAAATTTCCCCCATCAAATCCCCAAGAGAAAGGCCCCGAAAACAACCCAAATAAATCACCGAGAGAGAGCTCCGAAAATCACCACCAAGAACAACCGGGGAAAACACATTTAAACCTTGAGGAACCACGCCGAATCATCTATACATGAAACAAAGGTTCGTACAAGGTCTAGCAAGCCGCCCGATCATCCATCCCTCTCTACAAGATCTCTCCGTGAAGCTCTCTTGCTAGTCCTAAGGAAAACCTAAGGAAAATAGGTGGAAAATAGGAAAACTAATGAGCTAGGGTTCCAAGAGTTGGCTGCCATCCTCGCACCTCTTGGGTTATATGGAGGCAACCGAATGTCTAAAATGCCCTTCTCTACTAACTAGGGATACAAGCCCCTCAAGGGCGGATTTGGAATTCTTGATGTCTTCACCATCGGACGGATGCCCGGCGACCGCACCTCGCGTAGCCTCGACGCAAGCCATGCGATCCCGACGCGTGTCCTCCGCTTCGAAGATTCCGGACCGCGTCGTCGCACACCGGGCCGACCGGTGCTCCTCACCGGCCGACCGGTCCCCACCAGTCAGACCGGTCAGACCCACCGGTCAGACCGGTTTGGTGCTGCTGCAGCACCGTCTTCGGTTCTCCGGTCTTGGCTTTGTGGATCAACCAAGGAACCCAGTGGTTTTCTGGTGAACCACTAGAAACCCCGCGAACTCGGTGTAGCCTCCGCCAATCTCCACTCATGACTTGGCTCCCACTTAGTCCCGGCTCGACCTTGGTTTTGAGGCTCAACCAAGAAACCGTCCACGACTTCATCTTGCTGTTCATGCCACCATGCGGCCCGCACTTGACCCCCGCTGGCCATCGGGTCCCTCGAACGAAGCCTACTTGTCTTCTCCACACCTGGAGGCCTCACCGGCGACGACCTTTCGCGCTTGTTCTTCACCTGCACCAACACGAGTCAAGCCGCAACCTGCACCTGCAATACTTAGCCAAGAATCAGTCCACACAACGTTGTCAATCACTCATCACACAAGGAAGCAACCATCCACCAGTCCTTGAACCACACATGGTCCTCAATCTCCCCCTTGATGAGTGCATTGACAACACCCACACGAAAGTAACAAGAGAGAAAAGAAAAAGAAAAGAAACAAACAAAAAGATACTCCAACAAGCGATCGAAAGCCAAACAAAGGCAAAGAGCAAGATCACTTGAAGGAAACAAGTCTCGGACCCCTTAGGCAAGGGCAACGGCTCGACACATCCGAGACAAAGCAAAGCTCAAGCAAAGAGCGCAATCCACCAAAGCAAAGCTCGAACAACCACAAAGAGCTCCCCCTGCACACATGCAAGCTCCCCCTGAACCAATGCACCTCCCCCTGGACGAATGCATGCAAGACACCACTTGAAACAGGGCAGCTGCAACAAAGCAGCCCTGACCGGTCAGACCGGTCCACACCACCGGTCAGACCGGTGTGCAACATGAGTACGAAACCAAGACTCACACCGGTCGGACCGGTGACCCCGACCGGTCGACCGGTGCACAACGGAGCCCGTAAATGGCTCGAAACCACCCGAAAACCTTCTAAACACGTCCAAAGCAAGCCATTTCAAGATCAAACTTCTCCCCCTTGTTGGCAATGCATGAATCAAGCCAAAAATGCAAAACTTTCAACCTAGAGCTTCTCAAATAGACAAAATTCAACAAAGAATGCTACACATGTCCAAATGAGCAAGTTAGATACTCTACGGCTTCGTATCGATCTCAACTACATGATCACCAAGTTTCACAACCATTGGACGAAGCTAAGATGGATTTTGGCAATTTTGCGAAAAACTTGCCTCTCATGAGCAAAGTCCTAAACATGATCAAAGCATGTCAAAATGGCAAAGCCACACAAACTTCATGCTAGGACAGCCATTCTAATCATAAGACCATCACAAACACCCACAAGCACCTCATGTCATGTCAAAGCCACCGAGCCATGTGCCTACTTCTATGTATGAGACTTCTCATTGTTAGGCATCATGCAACGGTTTAGCACCCAAAGCAAATTAAATTCAGCACATATGACATGGGAGCATATTTTCCAAGCTTTTTTTATTTCATTTTCAGATTTGTAAATGGTACATGAAATGTCTTTGCGACAAAAAGGAACTTATGCTCCTCCACAAGATAAATCAAGAGAGCTAAACATTCATGATGGCAAATGAGCCTTTGGCCCCATATGATCAATAAACTAGCTATCCAACCACAAATTAAGCATAGCAAGGCCACACAAGCATGTCAAGAGCATGTAAAGGCATTTACACATGAGAGAGCATACATGTGACATTTTTCAAAAGCATAGCTATCAACCATGGATTATTCATCAAGATCATCAAGAGCTAAGTCAAACTAACCGTAGCATACCAAACAAGCTCACAAAGACATATATCTCATTCCATGGTGAACAATGTATATGAGAGAAGCTTTTCCTATCCAATGCATATGATACAAAATGCATGCAATCTAAGATACAAGGATGCCTATACATCATGTTACATATGCCATGCAAAATGCAAGAAATGCACAAAGGAAAGCTATACAAATGCTACAAACCGGCTCCTCGAGGGGAGGCAAGACGGGCTCGACACCACCGGCAAAAGAGGGCTCCCACACACCCAACTCAAGAAATCAAACACACACCAAGTTCCCCCCACAAACGAGTGAAAGTTGCTTGATCTAGGGGTTTGGTGAAAATATCGTCTAGTTGGTCATGTGTGGGTACATGGATCAAAGCTATCTTCCCTTTCTCAACATTGTCTCTCAGAAAATGATACCTCACTTCTGTGTTTGGTTTTGGAATGAAGCACTGGGTTCTTTGCAACGCTTATGGCACTGGTGCTATCACATTGAAGTGGGACATAGGTATACTCCTCACCAAAGTCACTCATGGTGTATGTGATCCAAAGGAGCTGAGAGCAACAACTAGCAGCGGCAACATACTCGGCCTCGGTCGTGGATTGAGCAACACTCGACTGCTTGCGGGAAGACCAAGACACCAAAGAGGAACCCAAAAACTGGCAAGTCCCAGAAGTGGACTTCCTATCCAACCGACACCCGGCAAAATCCGCGTCCGAAAAACCATGAAGCGCCAAAGAAGAGGACGCGGAGTACCAAAGGCCGAAGTCGGGAGTGTGACGCAAGTACACGAAAATTCGCTTCACCGCTTGCCGATGCGAAGTCCCTCGGAGACGCTTGAAAACGAGCGCACGGACACACCGAGAACTGTATGTCCGGCCTCGTCGCTGTCAAGTAGAGGAGTGACCCGATCATGCTTCGGTACTCCTTCTGGTCCACGTGTTCACCTTCCTCGTCCACATCAAGAGCTGTAGTCGTACTCATCGGCGTCGCCATAGCCTTGGAGTCCTCCATCTTGAACTTCCGCACAATGTCCCTGGTGTACTTAGCCTGGTGCACAAATGTTCCTTCCTTTGATTGCTTGATCTGTAGCCCGAGGAAGAACTGCAACTCGCCCATCATGCTCATCTCAAACTCCCCGCTCATATCATCCGCAAACCTTGCAACAAGAGAGTTAGACGAGCCACCAAAGACAATATCATCCACGTACACCCGCACAATCGGGATATCTCCGCCCCGCCTCGGCAAAAACAAGGTCCGATCGACCTTCCCCATCTCAAAACCTCTCTCAAACAAGAACCCCCTCAACCTGCCATACCAAGCTCTAGGCGCCTGCTTCAGCCCATACAGCGCCTTCCTCAACTTGTACACCCGGTGGGGGTACCTCTCACTCTCAAACCCTGGAGGCTGCCTTACATACACTTCTTCCTCCAGCACACCATTCAGGAAAGCACTCTTCACATCCATTTGGTGCAACTTGAACCCTTTAGCCACGGAAAAGGCTAGAAGGATCCTAATCGCCTCCAAACGAGCTACGGGAGCAAAGGTCTCCTCGTAGTCGATCCCCTCCTTCGACCGAACCCCCCCGGGCAACAAGTCTCGACTTGTTCCTCACAACCTCACCCTTCTCTCCCTCTTTGTTTTTCCACACCCACTTTGTACCAATCGGCTTACACCCTGGAGGAGGGTCAACCAACTTCCACACCTGATTCCTCTCAAAGTTCTCCAACTCCTCATGCATCGAGTTAACCCAATTGTGATCAGATAGTGCGTGTCCAATGTCTTTGGGCTCAAAAGAAGCAACAAACATAGCATGAGCAAAGTGGGAATTGTTTCGAACCCTCGACCGTGTAGTGCGTTCATTCATGTCGTCGATGATCCTCGAAGCTGGGTGATCCATCTGAACTCGCCGGGGAGGTTCTCGCCTCGAAGCTACCTCCCCCTCAACATCAGCTTCTCCTCGTTCTTGATTTGTCGTCGTAGGTGTAGCAGAGGGTCCATCCATCATCGTAGTCGAAGTAGTGGGTACATGTTCAGCCGGGGGCACCACACCGCCATCTTCATCATCACCATGTTCATGCTCCTCCTCCCCGAAAGATCTCCTCGCCAAGCTCATCATCACTCGCACACTCAAAGACAAGCCGACTACGTGGCTCGTCTCGTCGAAGGTTACCTCGCAAGTCTCCACGATTTGGTTAGTTTCAAGATTGAGCACACGATATGCTCTAGAATGAGATGCATAACCAAAGAAAATGCCATCGACGTACCTAGCCTCAAACTTATCCAACTTCCCGCCTTTCTTCGAATGAAACACTTGCAACCAAAGACATGGAAGTGACTCACCTTGGGTGTGCGGCCATGCATCAACTCATAGCATGTCTTCTTCTTGTGCACTCCGAGGTATATCCCGTTCGACACATAGCATGCGGTATTCACCGCCTCACCCCAATACCTCCTCGGAGTCCTATGCTCATCAAGCATCGTCCGAGCCATCTCGCACAAGGTCCTGTTCTTCCTTTCCACAACACCATTCTGGGGAGGCGTATACGGACTCGAAAACTGGTGCTCAAGACCCAAGTAATGACAAAAGGTTTCAAAACGAGAGTTCCTGAATTCCGAGCCATTATCACTACGGATAGCTCGAATGGCATCTCCGTGCCTCTCGTTCCTCAACCTCAAGACTAGATCTCGAACAAAACCAAACGTCTCCCCCTTCTCCTCAAGAAAGAACACCCACGCATACCGAGAATAGTCGTCCACCACAACAAGGACATACCACTTCCCACCCGCAGATCGCACACGAGCTGGGCCAACAAGGTCCATATGGAGTAGCTCGCATGGACGCTCAGTCATCACATCGGTGAGAGGCGGGTGAGAAGAGGCCACCATCTTGGCATGCCTACACGGAGCACAAACCAACTCTTTCTCAAGCCTCAACCGTGGCAATCCTCGGACCAAATTGAGTTTACTCAAGCGTGACAAAAGGTCAAAGCTCAAGTGACCCAACTTCCTATGACACTTCCACAACTCACTCAAAGAACCAGCCAAGAAACAACGCTCCACGCCCGAAGACTGAGAAAAATCAGCACGAAACACCTGACCCTCGGGAACGACCATACAAACAAGGTCCCCTCGAGAGTCCACAATCCGAGAACCACCTGGCCAAAACAACACCTCAAAGCCCTCATCCAACAACTGGCACACAGAAAGCAAATTGTACCCCAGCGATTGAACAAGAGCAACACGCCTCAGAGTGATCTTGTCACTCACTTTTATCTCACCTTCGAAAGCACCCGCCCACGCCCATTGTCCCCAAAGGTGATGTACCTCTTCGTCACCACCGGACGAGACTTGAGAACCACCCCCGTCTCCGGTCATATGCCTCGAGCAACCGGAGTCAATCAACCAAATGTTCTTCGCCTCCCACCCGAAATTCAAAAATAGGCACGTGAGCGAACAAACGACTCAAAGATCGGGGTTAGTACCAAAGGAGGAAAACCAGTGTCGAGCCATTTGCTCGAAAGTGGGGTTAGCACCAACCAAAGCTTCTCTCCTACCAAAGCTACCTCCACGAACACCACCACGGTAACCACCCTGAGGGAACCACCCCTCTCTGCCTGGAAGAGGACCAAATCCACGCAAGAAAGCCCGTGGAACGTCCTTCCTCTCCAACTCAAAGCCACGACTCCTCCAATCCCCGAAGTGAGCACGAGGAGGAGAACGCCTAGCAAACTGACCACCTGCACCCTTTCCAGCCCAACCAGCAGAACCACGACCTCCAGAAACAACCCTCGCACCTGTACGAGCTCGAAACCCGACACCGCTGTCGTCCCTGCACCGCACCGGTCCGACCGGTGCCCCACACCGGTCCGACCGGTGTGACTCCGGACAGCAGCACCACCTGCAGACCTTCTTCTCTCCCCAAGCCCGAACCCTGTCCTCACAATCGCCTTGCCCCCGGGCATCCGCTACGAGGCTCAAGTACACCATCGGAAGGGTGGTACTTGTCCTTGTTAGCCCACTCCTTCTCCATTCTCTCCTCTCGCTTCCTCTTGAAGCAAAACTCCTCCTTATGGCCATCTCTCCCACAATAGCCACAATGGAACCTCACAAGCTTAGCCTTAGGCTTGGGATGTGGCTGTTCACTCGGTTTTTCTCCACTCAAACCCTCCACCGGTTTGTCACCACTTGCCTTCTCACTCTCCTTCCCAAAGAACACTTTCCCCGAAGTGCTCACAAACTCGATAGGCTTTTGTAGGTCATTTGTGGGTGTAGGAAACACGGGTGGAGCTGGGGTTGTGTCTAGTCGATTCCTTAGATGGTTAGGTTTTGGTGGGAAATCATTTTTGTGGTGGGTTTTTGGTGGCTCCGGGATATTCTCTCCACTTCCCTCACCAACCTTGTTTGCCCCAAGCCCCTCACCATCTTGCCTCTTAAAGGCCTCGATCATCATTCTCAACTGAGGCTCGTGACCGGACAACCAACCCATCAACTTCCTCAAATCATCAATCTCATCCTGCAAACGATCAACATAATGTGCAAGCTCCAAATTTTTCAATGCATGCATTTCACAGGTAGAGCAAGATGTAGGCATAGGTTCCTTCAATTTAGCCTCGAGCGAACTAGTGTAAGCATGCATCTCATCAATTTTAGCATGCAAAACAGGGCAAGAAGTGCAAGCACCTAGCAAAGCAGTCTAGACTTAAGCTCGCCCACTTCAACCCTAAGCACATCTAGTTCCTCACACTTGGAGGCATGCTTCTCCTTAAACAAAGCAAGATCAGCAAGGAATATGGAGCAATCAAGACAATCATTCTCATCGAAACAACGGGGGCTAGCCTTAAGCGAATCAATCTCAAGCTTGCTATCAAGCACCCGTGTCTCTAGCTCACCCACTCTAGTCCTAGCATCCTCGAGTGAAGCCCTAAGCTCTTTCCTCATTTTCTTGGCCTCTCTAAGCATGTCATCACGGTTATCTAGCAAAGAGCCAAGCCTCTCATTCTCCTGGCGCAAGAAGGGAAGTTCATCACGCACCTCGTCGTCGGACTCGCAGTCCGAGTCGCTCCGTGTGCTCTTCTTGTCGCCGGAGCTCAACGCCATGGTGCGAGAAGCCGTCTCTCGCGAGCGGCTCGCCCCCGCTCGTGTTCTTGGACGACTTCTTGTTCTTGCGGCGATCTCCCTCGTCTTCACTGCTGCTCGAGCTCGAGGTGGAGTACGCGGAACTGGAGTCGACGTCGCTCGCTCCAACCATCGCTCGGGCCTTGCCTCGGCCCTCCTTCTTCCTCGATCGTCGCTCGTCCTTGTACTTGTTCTTGTGCTTGCTCTTGTGGTCGCGCCTCATACGGTACTTGCCATCGTTCATCCTCGGCTTGTGCTTGTAGTCGTCCTTGTTCTCGGCCTTCTCCGGCGGCCGGCGATGAAGTGTCCCGGCTTGCCGCACTGGAAGCACGTCCTCGTGTTCCTCCTCATGTTCACGCGGTTCTCGTGCAGCCTCTCGAACCGCCTCGTCAACAGCGCCAGCTCGTCCTCTCCAAGGTCATCAAACTCATCATCTGGCATAGACATCAAGGAGAAAAAGGAGAACATCCTGGTGGATGGGTTAGAGTTAGTCTTTCCTTTGGAACCACCAACGAGGGCAAGACTATGGGAATCAGTCGGTCCCTCGAGCTTGGCAGTCATGCCCCTATCCACCTCGGCCCGACTTGAGCTTCGAGAACTGCCTCGTTCACCGTCGAGTATCATACCTCTCCGACTCGACTATGGCCTCGAACTTTCCGCCCCATATCGTACGATGCAAAGAGTGTAAGAGCTTGACCGCTCTATCATGATCATCGTACGGGAGCACGTCCACATTGGCCCTCATGTTGTTCACCACCACCGTGAACCTCTGAAACAAGGCATCGATGGACTCACCGGGGAGATGCGTGAAGTTCTCGTACTCTCTCCGTAGGTCGCATACAACCGTGCCTCGAACCCGGGCGTTCCCAACATGAGCCTCCTTCAACACAAACCCCAAATCCTACAAGCCAAGTGCTCGGTGTGCACCCGATCGAACTCGGGCCGACACAAAGCACGAAACAAGTAGTCGACCGCCTTATTGTTGGCGTCGAATCCGTCCCTCGACCCCGGAGCAAGGAAATCCATCGGCCGGACATAGCCTATGTCCACCGTGACATCCCAAAACGGCGACCCTTTCCGCGGAGGAACGCACCCATCCGCTTGCTCCACATCTGGTAGTTCTTGCCATCGAAGTGTGGAGGACCCGAACCCCGTTCCTGGTACGCCATCCTTGGATCTTAGACTGGTTAGAGTCAACGAAGACCCGAACCGGCTCTGATACCACTTGAAGGACCGATACGGCGAACCAGAGGGGGGGAGTGAATGGGAGCCGATAAAAATTCTTCTCGAAGGAGATGGAAACTCAAACAAGATGAACACGGCTTCCAACACACGTCTCCGACTCACTACCAAGGTTGGTCAAGCCCACGTAGCCACTGGAGTGCCACTGGACCTAGGAACCAACACACCACCTTCCGACCCGAGAAACGCAGCGGAAAAACCAAACCTCGAGTCTACAGACCCACACCGGTCAGACCGGTGAGCACCACCGGTCAGACCGGTCCCTGCTGGTGAAACTGAGCTACTTTCACTAAGTGGCTCTACGCCGGCCGACCGGTGAGACACACCGGTCGACCGATGGCGACCGAAAGCCCCCAAGGCACCAAACAAGTCAACCGACCACCAAACCGACCCAAACTCGAAACAAAGCAGCCTACACGGGACAACAACGAACACACCAAGACGTTCACCCGAGCAAAATCCCACAAGGGCTCGCACCGGTCGACCGGCCAAGAGCACCGGTCGACCGTGTAGCCTGGGCGCTCGGGATGAACAAAGACCCGCGGGTCAACTCCCCCAAATCCAAATCTCGATCTCCCGAATCACTCCACGGACTTGAACAAGACTTTGGGGATATCATGAACACCTCATGGGGAGTCCATAGCCAAGTTTAATCCCACAAAAACTCATCCAAAAAGGAGGAATCGAAGAAATCCCACCGAAAGCACTTCCAACCCAAGAACTCAAGAAACCCCAAAATCGAGCACCTTTACTCACGGATTTGGGAGGAGAATCACAGCCCAAAGAACCACGAAGGGTTCCCACAAATTTCCCCCATCAAATCCCCAAGAGAAAGGCCCCGAAAACAACCCAAGGAAATCACCGAGAGAGAGCTCCGAAAATCACCACCAAGAACAACCGGGGAAAACACATCCAAACCTTGAGGAACCACGCCGAATCATCTATACATGAAACAAAGGTTCGTACAAGGTCTAGCAAGCCGCCCGATCATCCATCCCTCTCTACAAGATCTCTCAGTGAAGCTCTCTTGCTAGTCATAAGGAAAACCTAAGGAAAATAGGTGGAAAATAGGAAAACTAATGAGCTAGGGTTCCAAGAGTTGGCTGCCATCCTCTCACCTCTTGGGTTATATGGAGGCAACCGAATGTCTAAAATGCCCTTATCTACTAACTAGGGATACAAGCCCCTCAAGGGCGGATTTGGAATTCTTGATGTCTTCACCATCGGACGGATGCCCGGCGACCGCACCCTGCGTAGCCTCGACGCAAGCCATGCGATCCCGACGCATGTCCTCTGCTTCGAAGATTCCGGACTGCGTCGTTGCACACCGGTCAGACCGGTGCTCCTCACCGGTAAGATCGGTCCCCACCGGCCGACCGGCCGACCCACCGGTCGACCGGTCAGACCCACCGGTCAGACCGGTCTGGTGCTGCTGCACCTCCGTCTTCGGTTCTCCGGTCTTGGCTTTGTGGATCAACCAAGGAACCCAGTGGTTTTCTGGTGAACCACCGGAAACCCCGCGAACTCGGTGTAGCCTCCGCCAATCTCCACTCATGACATGGCTCCCACGTAGTCCCGGCTCGACCTTGGTTTTGAGGCTCAACCAAGAAACCGTCCACGACTTCATCTTGCTGTTCATGCCACCATGCGGCCCGCACTTGACCCCGCTGGCTACCGGGTCCCTCGAACGAAGCCTACTTGTCTTCTCCACACCTGGAGGCCTCACCGGCGACGACCTTTCACGCTTGTTCTTCACCTGCACCAACACGAGTCAAGCCGCAACCTGCACCTGCAATACTTAGCCAAGAATCAGTCCACACAACGTTGTCAATCACTCATCACACAAGGAAGCGACCATCCACCGGTCCTTGAACCACATATGGTCCTCAGTGGTGCAGCCATTCCCCCACCAAATCAATTAACGGTACCCAACATAGACTTTGTGGAGCAATATGCACACCTTCCTCAACCACAACAAAGTGTGGCCATCATTGGAGGATATGCTGCAAAGAACATGCAAAATATTGCAGCCATCTAATCCAATGCCAATCAAATGGGTGAAGGGAACGCAAACATCTCTTTTGAGCTAGGCCAGCTTCACCTAGCACCGAAGGAGCAATTCATAGGAGCGGTGCAATCTTATTATGAGCAAGGGTACAATAAGCAAGATTATCAATATCAACCACCAGCAGAAGATTAAAGAGAGGAGAAGCTTATTTTTTGTTTAATTTTCCTTTTCCTTTTTTTATTTTTCAGCTTGTGTGTGCCTATGTATGTGTAGTATTTTCAGTTTTTATTTATTTTCAGCATGTGTGTTAGTTTCTATTTTATCATGAATAAAATTGCCACCATGTTTTTACCTTTGGCAAATATAAAAAGTTTGTGCCATGTTGATATATTATTATAGTTGCTGCTTTGCTTATCTTTGTACTAGTTTTGTGCCTGATTAAGCTAATGCTCTCCTAAAATACAAATTTGAAATTATTCTAAATGCTAGCTTAATCCCTTGAGGAGGCTATGATAAAGATAAGACCCATAGTTTTTCTTATTTTCTCAATTTTTGGATGGGTTAAAGATGATCTATTTTTGTTCTTAAAACTAATGCTAACCTTGTCATTAATACCAGTTGCAAGTTTCTCTACCTATTCAAAGCCTTATATTTATTTTAGTGCAAAAACTTAGTATACCAGGTTTACTTTTTGGGCGAATTAATTCAAGGCTTGATTTCTTTGACCCAAGACTAAGAAGCTGGTCATTTTGTTTTTGCGTACCTATCTTATTACTAGCCTTTTTATCCGTCAATTGTGTATCTCCACATCGGAAATTTCACAAACCTTGCCAGATATCCACCCATAAAACCAAAAATATCATCTTTGTATTTACCTCCTTGACCATAACCTATCATTTGAGTATGGATAGTCAACTCGAGGAAAATCGCAAGATGGTGCCAAGATTGAAGATTTCAAGTATCTCTTCAAAGAAAAAATATATTTCTAGAACCTACTTTATCTCTATCACCTCTTTGCCCGAGGACGTGCAATTGTCTAAGCATGGGGGGAGCTGCCAAGGAGGTAGGTATAATGTAATCTAGAGTTTAAGGGGAGTACTCCATCCGGTTCCCTATTAGAAGTCGTTTTGGACAAGGTTTGAGTCAAACATTGGGAATATAAATCATGAATAACTTTTAAGTCGTTGAGTTTGAAAATATGAAAATCATTTAAATATAGTTGTCTTGAAAATTACTTTCATAAGAATATACATATATAACTTTCCAATAAAGATTTTTACAGAAAAGAGAAGTCAAAGTTGTGCTTTGGTGACCGTGTCGCTGTCCTACACGACTTCTAATAGGGAACCAGAGGGGGTATATTAAAAAAGAGAGAGAAATGCCATAAAAGAAAGAAAAAGGAGAGAAGAAAAAATGTGTATAAAAAAGAGAGAGAAAGAAAAATAATAAATAAAGCTCCCCGGTTCTCTAAATGCATTAGGAATTTCAAAACACTTTAAGATCAAGATCCAAACTCATATTTCCATCCATGTGCAATCTGATAAGCAGGACTTCCTTTGTGCCTCGGGATCACTCTTTGCCATTTGCACATGTCCACCTATCTCAAAGTGTGTGTATTTTTCTCTCCCCCTCCATGAAATAAAATTGTTTTCCAATGACCTTTTTGACGGATCTAGGTAAGACCATGAGAAGCTTGTCTTGTTTGATAATATCTCAATAATAATATCTTGGTAGGACTAAACTTTTCCCGAAAGCTCCACATAAAGCCTACCACATATATATGTTTTTGAGAGGGGAAATGAGTAGAATAAATAGGCTTGAGAGACAAGATGAAATGAGAGTTTATGAGCAAGACGCAAGGTGGTTTAAATTTTTGACGTTGGTTTAGCTCTTTCTCATCTTGAGACAGTGTGGTTCGAGGACCGGTGGTGGGTCTCTTCCTTGTGTGATGAGTGATTGACAATGTAGTGTGGAGTGATTCTTGGCTAAGTATTGCAGGTGCTGGTTGCGGCTTTACTGGTGTTGGTGCAGGCGAAGAACAAGTGTGAAAGGTCGTTGCCGGTGAGGCCTCCATGTGTGGAGAAGAGAAGTAGGCTTGGTTCAAGGGACCCGGTGGCTTGCAGAGTCAAGTGCGGGCCGCATGGTGGCAAGAACGGCAAGATGAAGCCGTGGAAGGTTTCTTGGTTGAGTCTCAAAACCAAGGTCGAGCCGGGACTTTGTGGTAGACGAGTCATGAGTGAAGATTGGCGGAGGCTACACCGAGTTCGCGGGGTTTCTAGTGGTTAACCAGAAAACAACTGAGTTCCTTGGTTGATCCACAAAGCCAAGTGATGAGGACATCACTCATTTGGATACAACCAATGATCCTCCGCTAGTCATGCAAGGTCCAATCACTAGAGCTCGAGCGCGACAATTGAATCTAGACGTGAGCTCGTTCCTAAGAACCTCCTTGTATGATTGTGAGAATAGATTGCTACCTAATGATTATATTTTCATTAGGAACCATATAGATGGTCAAGGAATGCTTGGAGATGGGATTGGAGTCATGGAGGGCAACCAAGGACAAGCAATTCAAGATGGAGGCCCAAACCAAGTTGGCCTCAGGTCTGTTTCGAGGTCAAGTGATTGGACCTTGCATGACTAGCGGAGGATCATTGGTTGGCACCTGATGGTGAAACCAAGAAAGTAAACCAGGATGATATGCTCGACAGAGCAGTCACAATTGGGGCTCACCTCAATATCAAAGAAGAGAAAGAGCTCAGACAATTCTTGAACAAGAACAAGGATGTTTTTTCTTGGTCAGCCAAAGATCTGCAAGGCGTCGACAAGGATATCATCGAGCATGCCCTAGAAACAGATGAGAAAATAGCGCCGAAAAAGCAGAAACTTCAGAAAATTTTTGAAGAAAAGTAAAAGCAGTTGAAGCTGAAGTTCAAAGGCTGCAAGTTGCGAAAGTGATTAGAGAAGTGAAATATCTAGTCTGGCTGGCCAACACTGTACCAGTGAAAAAGAAGAATGGAAAGTGGAGAATGTGTGTGGACTTCACGGATCTGAACAAGGCATGCCAGAAGGACGATTTTCCCTTGGAAAGGGTAGACAAAATCGTGGATGATGCAGCCAATAGTGAAATGCTCTCACTCCTGGACATGTTTTCAGGATATCATCAGATAAGAGTACGAAAAGAAGACGAAGAAAAGACAAGCTTTATCACCCCCTTTGGAACGTTTTGTTTCATGAGAATGCCAGAGGGGCTGAAGAACGCAGGATGCACATTTTCGAGAATGATAGCAATAGTACTTCATCCCCAACTTCAGAGAAACATTTTGGCATACGTGGATGACAAGTCGTCAAGAGTGTCCAAAGGAGAGATCATATCAGTGATCTAGCGGAAACTTTCGCGAACTTGAGAGCAGCAAATTTGTGGTTGAATCCTGAGAAGTATGTTTTCGGCATTTACAAAGGGAAAGTTCTCTAATGCCTAGTCTCAACAAAGGGCATAGTGTGACGCCCCAGGTTTTTAATTAGCTCTAATAGCCAGTCAAAGTAGTCAACAGTGGTCAAACCACGGTCAACCTGGGTCCTCACCTCGAAAAACTCACTAACCCACCCTAGTGACCCCATTTGACTAGTAAACACACTTGTGGGGCCAACCCATGGTCAAAGGTTTTGTGATACCCCTTGCCACCCTAGTGTCAACAGGTGTCGTCCGGAACTTTTGCCGCGTTCTCCAAAATTCACCTAAACACTTAAAAATCTACCTTTATGAAAGTTGTACATCTTGATGAGGAACACAACTTTCATGTAGATTGGCATTTCCAATTTTGAGAGGAGAAGCTTGAAAAATCAACTGCAAGGCAGATTTCAATGTTTGCAAAACCCTGCTGGCATTCAAAGTTGGCATTCAAATAATTCAAATTCTGTGCAGAAAAACCCTATATAGCCTTTGTAGAATTTGTCAAGGGTAGCTAGATCTACAACTTTGGTATTCATCACATGGCCAACTTTTATTCAAATTTTTGGATAACAGTGCGCTCAAACAGGGCACCAACGAAACGTTTAAACCCGGAGCGCCGCCACACGCGACGTCGCGCGCGTCCTCGCGCCCGCGCCGCCTAAGGCTACCGCCGCCCGAGGCACACGCCTCCCCATGCACCGCACCCCGAGACCCTCGGAGTTATCCGGGGCCTCGCGTGCCGCGCCGCGCCGCCGGCGGCCGGGCGCGCGCGCGGACCGGCGGTCCGCCGGCGGCACCCCCGCCCGCGCCGGCCGAGGGCGCCGTACTACGGCGAGCATCTCGCGCGTCACCGCGATGTCACCAGAGGGACTACGCCTATTTAAACCCCGTCCTTTCCCCTTCCCCGCGCACCGCTGCCCTCCTCCCGTCTGCCATTGCCGGCCGACGGCGAACTCACCTCCCCGCCCTTCCTCCAGTGCGACCAACCCCGCTGGCTTGCTCCCTAGTAGCCACAGAAGCTTGCGCCGCTACCCTTTGCACAAAGCATTGCCCTCACACCGCCGGAACCACCGCCCGCCGTGGGTGCCACCGCCGACCGCCGCCGCGCGCCCTCGCCGGAGCTCTCCCTGACCCCGCCACTGCCGCCAATCGGCTAGGGGTGAGCCTAATCCCACCCCCGTGCCACATGTTGCCCTGGCTCGGCCCCATGTCGCCGTCGGCGAGCTCTCCCGCCGCCGCGAGGGCACGGTTGTAAATTACAGGGGCATATTTGTGAAGCCCAGGGGCTGTTGTGTGAATTAGGGACTGGTTTGCAATAGAAGTTATCTAGGTTTTCTTGCTAGTTGGTCCAGTGCTGTAGAAAATCCCTAGAAAATTGTAGAAAAATCAGAAAAATGCCAAACCAATTTTGCTAGGTTCAGGGAGAGGAATCCCACAACTTTTGTTATTTTCTCATGGCCTGATTCTGAATGTTTTTAACAGGAAAAATACAAATGTGAAAACCTAGATCTATCATAACTTTAAATCTACAGCTCCTCTGTAGCTAATTTTTGGATATGTTGTGTGTTAGGTCATGACTAGCTCCTGTGCCAAAAATTGCACAAAGTTATGCAGTAGATCTTGTTAAATAAATTGTTTTCCATTCTTGCAGAAACTGCCTAGATGATTTTTCTTGCTAGATATATTTAGGTTCTTGAGCTCAACTTGTGCACACTGTCTTGTAATACCAAAATACACATCTTGTGAATTAATCATGATTTTTGGCTTAACAGAAATATTTAATATTAATTTATGCATGTTTTTCTTTACAAATGAGTAAAGTAAGATCAGTAGAGCCTCTAGGTGAATGTGCTGGTTCTTTAGGCTTGTTTAGGACCAGAGAGCATGCATGATAAAGTTTGGATCATTTTGAGGTTTGTTTATTTTTGTATGCATTTAATTTGAATCACTAGCTAGCCTTTGTTATTTTTGAATACTATTTAAATTCCTAGCATCCAACACTCACATGTGGGTCAAATGGACCAGGATAGGTGCTAATATGGTTAAGAAACATTTCCTTAATTTTTGGTAATTTAATTGCTTAATAGAAAGATTAAAAGCCCTTTTAATAATAAAGAGAAATTAAATAAAGAAAAGCCCATATTTAATTCTTTTTCCTTTTTGAAAGTATTATCTAATCTAATTAAAAGGTAATTAATTATCATTGCTGATAAGACATTAATTCATGGGTAAAAATATTATTTATACCCTTGCTTGTGAAAAGAAAAGGAATTAAAGCCTTCACATGAAATGACAAGTATAATAAAAACCCTTATTCAAAGGTGCAATAAAAGGATAACCCATGTACAACCAATAACCTTCCTAAAAGAGAAACACTATCTAGATGCTTGTTAAGGTGAATATGACCAACCAAGAGTTGGATAAGACAACAACCTATCACATCGCCTGAACTTGCATTGCATTCCGTGTAGATCTTCCGAACGGAGATTACTCCCTTGTCCCGGAAACCGAGGAAGGAGGAGCGGAAGCATCGCTGCAGTACGTGGAAGTGCTCGACACCGAGGGTGCCCATGCTAACCTAGCTGACGAAGGCAAGCTCTGGTGCATCTAACCTAGTCTTAAAATTCTTTATTCAATTACCTATGAATGATTGTGCATTTACATTCAGGAGTTGAATGAAACCCTAGATGCATGATCCATAGGTACCCTTGTCCTTACTAGTATGATAGGTCGATAGCTGCTAAGCTATAGGACCGTTACAAGTCGAGTGATGACCTCACTCACGAGAATAGGTTCCTAGATAGGAATCATATTATATCCTAAATGGATTGCTCACGTGGTAAGAGCATGGGATCTGGGCTCCGGTCCAGTGGTTATGTGGGTTAAGTTTTTGAACGTACTAAGCACATGTCGGGTATGGGACCGGTAAGCCTAGTACCTTAATGAGACGACTAGGGACGGAACTGTCACTACTCTTGGGATTCGCTCTCACGGCATGCTACCGGTGGTGTATGGTGATTCTGGGTGCACTGGGTGGGACACGCCAGATAGCCTGCACCAAAGACTGTGGCCTTTCATCCCGACCTGGGGATTTTTGGGAATGGCCTGGGACAGCTGTACCTTGGTGGGCAGCCTACCGTGTGTTTGGGTCTACCTTGCAAGGTTTAAATCAATCGATTGTCGGCCTCTCACCGTTATCTGAGACTACATACTCCACTAGTCATGAGATCCCTAATGATGGAAGATGATGAACTTTATGCTTGATTAATTTTATTGTACAACTTTGTTTGTACTAGTTGGCTAATGTAGTAAAGATTAAACCTACTAGAACTTGTGCTAAAATCTTGAAAGTAAGGACCTACTCTTTGTTACTTTTTAGCAAAAGCAACCCAGTAGCCAAAAAGCCTTTCATGGTCAAGATTTGGTGAAGTAGTTATCACCGACGGGTAAGACTTGCTGAGTATTAGTATACTCAGCCTTGCTAATGTGTTGATCCAGGTAATGCCTTCAGTGATGTGTGGCCCGGAGAGATCCCGCCCGGCTGGGAGCTGGAGTGGGTGGAGGACGACTACTGAAAGCATCATGGATGGCCTCCCGTGGTGTCTTCGCTTCCATTAGTTTATTTCCGCTGCTTTCAAAAACTCTGAACTATTTTGTCATGGCAAAAACTATGGTTTGTAATAATTAAACCCCTCGGGGTACGAATTTGGATATTAATGTTGTTGTATCTCTGGACTCGCCTTCGAGGGAGTTTTAATGCATATATTCGATCCTTGTTGCTTTTCAAGTGATTTACCGGGCGTTAACCCGGCAACTAACGACAGAATGATACTTTATTATTGCTTAATGACCAAAGTGGATCGGTCTTAGGCGATAGTACGGTATTTTCCTGGGCGGGTTGTCACACATAGAGGCGAATCCCGACAAAATCAAGGCACTGATAGAGATGCAAGACCCAGTTTCCGTGAAGGATGTGCAAAAATTGACAGGGAGAGTAGCCGCGCTCAACAGGTTCATTCCTAGGGCTACAGAGATAAGTCTGTCATTCTTTCAAGTTCTCAGAAGTACTAACAATTTTCAGTGGTCCGAAACTCAGTAGCAAGCTTTCCAAGAACTAAAAGATTACCTGTCTAACATGACCAAGTTGTGCCCTACTGAGCCAAGATCACCACTTCTGCTATATGTGTCTGCATCAAATTCGGCAGTAAGCGCCGTGTTAGTGTAAGAAAAGGAAGAAGAAGGAAAGCTCAAGCAGATCCCAGTGTATTTTGCTTCAGAAGCCCTCTCTGGCTCAAAAATCTTCTATTCTGAGTTGGAGAAGATAGCATACGCAGTCATCATGGCTGCAAGAAAGATGAGACACTACTTCGAGGGTCATAGAATAAGAGTCATCACCAATCAACCACCGAACGACTTGTTCGCAAATAGAGAAGCATCTACCCGAATCATCAAGTGGGGCGCTGAACTCTCAGAATACATTGTGGACTTCGAGAGAAGAAGCGCGATAAAATCGCAAGTCTTGGAAGATTTTGTCGTGGATTGGACTTCACCAACACAAAATCTAGATGATGAAATACCTACACCTTGGATATTGCAGTGCGATGGAGCTTGGTGTCATAAGGGAGTTGGAATTTCAGCAGTCATAACATCTCCGGCGGGAATTGTAATAAGATACGCAGCTCGACTCATATTCGCGAATAACGAGCACTCCACGAACAATACAATAGAATATGAGGCTCTACTTCTGGCACTAAGGAAGATGCAAGCCTTGGGTCAGCAAACCTTCATAATCAGGACGGATTCAAAAGTTATTCAGGATCACACTGAAAAAGAAAGTGAAGCAAGGAATCCCATTTTGATGAAGTACCTTGAAAAAGTTAGAGAAATGGATAGACATTTCAAAGGTTATTCAGTGCAACACATTCCAAGAGATGACAACAACGAAGCAGACAAACTAGCGAAAGCGGCAGCCAGAAATCAAGAAATGCCTCCTGATGTGTTCTTCAAAATCATCAAAGAACCATCTATCAAGGAATCGAGGTCGATAATCGTAAATGTTGTGGAAACTTCCGATTGGAGAGCAGAAATCATGGCTTATCTGAGAGGCCACTACGAACCACAAGATGAGTTGCAGGAAAAGAGATTGAAGCAAAGGGCAAGGGGTTATGCAGTGGTAAATGGAGAACTGTATAAGTCGGGAGTCACTGAGCCTTGGCTGAGGTGCATCACCTCTGAAAAAGGCCTTGAACTTCTCAAAGAAATCCATAGTGGATTCTGCGGTGCACACATAGGCACTAGGGCTCTAGCAGAAAAGGCAATAAAGCAAGGATTCTATTGGCCTACTATAAACATAGATGCGAAAGCACTGGTTCGGCAATGTGAAGCATGCCAGAAAACAGCAAATCAGCAAAACTTACCTTCTATGCCAGTTCATCTAATTCCACCATCATGGCCTTTGCAAAGGTGGGGGAATGGATCTAGTCGGGCCACTAGCAATAGCTCAAGGAAACTGCAGGTTCGCAGCTGTCGATGTGGACTATTTCACGAAGTGGGTAGAAGCAAAACCTCTAGTGAACATCAAGGCACCAACGATTCAAAAGTTCTTCTGGCAAAACAAAATCTGCAGATTTGGAGTTCCGAGAGAACTGACTGTTGACAATGGGAAACAGTTCGACTGTTACACTTTTAAAGAATATTGCAAGTCTTTGGGCACTCATGTGAAATTCTCATCAGTGTATCATCCGCAGTCTAACAGAGCAGTCGAAAGGGCAAATGGGCTAATATTTTCAGGAATCAAGAAGTGCTTATTTGATAAGAAGAAGGGCAAATGGGTTGATGAATTGCCGAAAGTAATCTTGTCTCACAACACCACTGTGTCAAGAGCGACAGGTTTCACACCTTTTCGCTTACTCTTCGGCACTGAAATAATGACACCAGAAGAAATCAGAAATGAAAGCATGAGAGTGTTGAAAGCAAAAGAAATCAAAGAGGCTGACCAGAAAGTAGAAAAAGACATGATTGACCTGACAATCCTTGAAGCTGTTGAGAACATCGAGAAGTACCAAAAGGAAACCAAGGCATGGAAAGACAAGAAAGTGGTTAGAAAAGACATCAAAACCGGTGATTTGGTCTTGAAAAGAAAGAAAAATTGGGAGAACCCTGGGAAACTTCATGAATCTTGGGAAGGGCCATACATAGCAAAAGAAACAGACATGCTAGGGGCTTTTCATTTGCTAGAGCAGACTGGCGAAGAGTTACCATATTCGTGGAATGCTGACAGCCTGAAAAGGTACTACCCTTGAGAATTCCAGAGCTAGATAGATTTACTTTAGAGTATTTTCCTTTTTCGCAAGTTTACATTCTAGAAAATTAAAAGCCGAATCACGAATCTATAAGTGATTTCGGAGAAAAAACATTTGCTTCTTTTTTGCAATTTGTTGACGGTAGATTATCGTATCAAAGTTCATATGGATTTGCAAGCAGACAAATCCATCATCGTAGTCAAGGGACCCTTCTTCCCTCGAGTGGTGAACCCAAGGTATCGAATCTGTGGAACAATGTGCAATGCAAGGATTCAATCTAGTAGAGAAAAAAAGCTATCTTATGAAGAACCAAATTTCATCTAATCTAAGATATCATCAAGAAAACACATCTAATCTAATCTAATCTACTAAAGAGGAAGCAAGAGAAATCAAGAGATAACCGATCTAGAGAGTCTAGATCATGCTTATGTTGTAGCTCCAAACAAGATAGATGAAGATAGAAAAGCGGATCTCATTAAAAGCATCTTTAAACCATGGCCTCCGGTCCGATTCCGAAAACGCCTGCCTTTCAGAGCCCCTGTTCTGTCACAACATACTTCTATTCATGCGGGTAGTCTAGGGCGAGTTCGATAAGAACAAGTTGAAATCACTTGGTCGGTCTGGTATGCACCTCTAGCCACCGCGGCTACGAGAGCACCCCGTGCAATCTAGCTATAGACTAGATTGGGGAAGAAGCAAAACCAAGGGGAAAACAAAATCATTGAGAAGGCACTTGATCGCTAGAAATCGGATCCACTATAAAAACTTCACCATGAATGATTACATGAACAAGATCACCACCGGGATCCTACCTCGATCTTGATCCTTGCTCTGGAGCTCCAACGTGGTCTTCCATGCAAGGTTCCCACGTCGGCTAGGGAGACCCTAGACAACTAGCATGACCCTCATCTTTGAGATGGTGTCCCTCAAGCTTCTCTGCTCCTCGGCGGCGGATGACGAATTGATTGATGCGTGGCTCTCGATCAGGGGGATATAAATAGCCCGAGAGGCATCTAGGTCAAAGGAGGGGGGCGACTGGGCCTCGAAATGGGCCGGGCCAGCCGGCCTGGGCCGATCGGCCTAAGCCCACTTCGGTCCAGTTCGTGGCCTCCTTTGCCTGACGTCGGTTCCCGAGTCTTCTAGATCCTTCCCCCTTCTGCATGTGGGCCCTTGTCATCAGTTTCTCTCCGGGTTGGACGAAGCTCCTTGTCTCGCAAGATTTAGCACTTTTCTGGCTAGGTCCTCAGAGTTTTTCATCTTCTCGGGTTGGGTCCCTAGGTTCTTGGAGTCATGTTCACTTTATTGCTTGACTTGTACCGGGCTTCAAGGTCTTGTCATGAGGTGCTTGATGAACTTATCCCGAAAGTCTTGCTTTCAACGCTAAAACCCTGCATAAACACTAAACTCCAAAACCGACATTCACGAATGAACTTGTTATACCAAGGGGGTTAGTACCAATGGATAAGCTATAAAAGTTATGCCAACACCGAAGGTAAACTCATGGCTAGGTTGACGGAATTTCACCGTCAACACAATTACATTAGAATAAGGAGGACCATACTCTTTTCCTTGCAAAGAGGGCTCTAAATCAAGAGGCAAGGTTTTTAACGAGGCGGATCCTATGTAAATACTCTTTGTGATATATATGAAAAGAGTCTTCCCCCAAATCGTGCATTTTGTGGATTCCACCATGTGAAAGAAAAAGTTGTGAAAAGGCTCCGTGATAGCCGAGATTCCACCATGTGAAAAGAAAAATTCGTGAAAAGGCTCCGTGATAGCCGAGATTCCACCATGTGAAAGAGAAATTCGTGAAAAGGCTTCGTGATAGCCGAGATTCCACCAAGTGAAAGAAAAATTCGTGAAAAGGCTCCGTGATAGCCGAGATTCCACCGTGTGAAAGAAAAATTCATGAAAAGGCTCCGTCATAGCCGAGATTCCACCATGTGAAAGAAAAATTTGTGAAAAGGCTCTGTGATAGCCGAGATTCCACCGTGTGAAAGAAAAACTCGTGAAAAGGCTCCATGATAGCCGGAATTCCACCGTGTGAAAGAAAAGTTCGTGAAAAGGCTTCGTGATAGCCAGAATTCCACCATAAAAAAAGAAAAGTTCGTGTGAAAGGCTTCGTGATAGACAGAACTCCACCGTGAAAAAAGAAAAGTCCATGTGAAAGGCTTCGTGATAGCCAGAATTCCACCGTGAAAAAAGAAAAGTTCATGTGAAAGGCTTCGTGATAGACAAAACTCCATCGTAAAAGAGGAAGAGTTTGTGAAAGGGCTTTGTGATAGCCAGAGGCTCCGTGAAAGCCTAAATCTCACCGTCAAAGGGATTCCCACCGAAAGGATTGAGACGACAACAAGTTGTGGCCTAAATCCCACCATCAAAGGGATTCCCACCGAAAGGCCTGAGACAACAACAAGTGGTGGCCTAAATCCCACCGTCAAAGGGATTCCCACCGAAAAGGCTCGAGAAAACAATAAGTTGTGGCTTAGATTCCACCATGTTAATTAATGATAATTGCGGCCAGTCGAATGTATATGTTCTTCTTACAGAATTTTTTTGTAAAGATTCATGAATTGCTTTTGAGATGAATATTTTCTATTGAAAAGGAAAGGAGCTTGAGTAAAGATTCTTAAATAATCATGGTTAAAGCAACTGAGAGTTGCAGTATCAACCAAGGCATGTGTGCCAAGCGAGTCAAGTCCACAAAATTCGTGAAACAAATTTTGTCGACTTGCGTTACATTACTTGTGATTTTAAAATTCCAGAGCAACTTTCAGAACTTCAGATGATCACAACATTGAAAGGAAACTTTAATCTCGTTAGCCTGCTTCGAAATTTTCATGCAAAACGGTAAGGTGGGGAAGGGTGACATTTTTTCTCGAGAAAACGCCTTTATTTTTTTACTTGCATAAAAATTTCGATAAAATGTTATTACAATTGCATCAAGGAATCCATAATTTCTAGAACGAAAGTTCAACAACGTATCCTGGATCAAGGCCAGTATCCTTTGCAAAATCACTAGCATAAGCAAAATCGTGTTCGTCAGTCATCGGGCAAAGGGGCTCTGTCTTCACGAAGTTCTAAGAACTTGAAGTTGTAGTAGCAGGATCATCTTCTTCAGGAAGGAGAAAAAACAAAGAAAGATCGAAGCAGTTCATCGAAAACTTAAGTGAGACTTCAAGCCAAAAATCGGAGAAATCTCGTTCGGGGTGAGATTCTTTGAACTGTCGCCACGCTTTGCCACTGACAATCATATTACCGCGATGAATCCGCATTGGCAACACATCCTGCGCAGGCCCAACTTGCAGGACCTGCGCAGATTAAAGTTTACAAGACAAGTTGTTCAGACAAAGTTGTACAACCCAATGAATTTACATATTCAGAAATTGCATCAAACGACAAGTCTTTCGGCAATTTCAGCCGGTTATGTCAACCTTCGGATATTCTTCTTCGTGCCCAGAACTCTTCTCAGCGTCGCTACCGCTGCTGCTACTGTCGCTGTCATGTTCGCAACATTCTTCTTCAGTGTTGCCAACATCTTCGTCATCATCTTCAGAAGAAGATTCCGGTAGTTCGATGCTCTTCCCTCGCCTTTTGTCACACCCGGATTTAAAGGCAAACCCGAATGCATAAACACATGTGTGCCAGGATCAAGTTCCACACATGCGTCGACTCAGTGAATACCAAAAACACAGTGTAAAAGCATAGAGAGAGTATTAAACATTTATTACATGACTGATAGTCTTTATTCTAACACATCGAGTATCTAGCAGCGGAAAGGTAAACACAGAAGTCCTCCACAGGCAGCTGACTGAAGAGACGAACACCTAGAAATCGTCATGTCCTTCGGGGAAGTCCTCAAATTGACCATCTGAGTAGCAGCCGGATGGTGTAGATGCAATAATTAACAACAAGCATGAGCACATGTCGTACTCAACAAGGAAAGATACTATAACAACATGCAAGGCTTTATAGTGGAAGTCTAAAGGTTGCATAGCAGTTAAGCATTTTAGTTGGTCAAATTTTATTAAGCAACTATTATTAACAAGTGTAAGTGCATACCAAACCCACTTAAAAGATGCATGAGAACCCATAGAATGTAATGCACAAGTTATTAAAGTCCATCTTCCATAAAGTTAATCATGTGAGGGTCCAGGCCGCTCTTGACCGTGAGCACGGCTAACTAGTCAGTTTAACACTCTGCAGAGGTTGTACACTTTCACCACAAGTCACGTAAAAACTCATTGAGTTTTGGACCCAACCATGCTGTGCAAAAGTAGGCACAATTACCACACTACCGAGGTGTGATTGCATATGGACGCTATGAGGCCTTTACGAAGATCCTCCAATGAGCAACAACCCACTAGGTTTCAGGTCGAAGCGGGGCATAAAGTCCCCTAGCGGGTCAATCCCCCACCATAAAATAACAAACCCAACTCCCCACTAGAGCGGGTCTATACTCTGTCAACGCCTCCCCATTTGTCCCTTTCAGGTATGGTTGCTACATCACTAAAGTTTCTAGTTATTCAGCCAAGGCAGAGCCATGTGCCTTGTGGTTGTACGGTTTTCCTAGGTGGTTCTCCATGTTCCGATTAAACAAGCAAAGTATTCTTGTATAACATGAATAGCATAAAGTAAATCAAGATTAAAAGTTTGTTTCATTAAACCACCCAAAATAAGCACTAACAAAGCTACCCAACATAAAAATTAACTCCCGGTTGATCAAGGCACATGGTAATAAACACTAGTCACACCTTAGCATAGGTCCCATCACATTAATGCAAGTAAAAGGTAAATGTGGTGTAACTAAAATGCACGTTGTAATTGGACAAGAGGGAATGCAGCAAGGACTTGCCTTCAACCCAAGCGTGCTGCTGCTCAAAAGCTTCTTGATCTTCAACGACAGCAACCTCCACGAAAGGATTGGTCTCTATGCTCCACACAAAGACATACAAGCACACAATACAAATAAATAAGAAACAGAACACCAACCATCTCAAACAGAGACAAAAGCAACAGAAAACTAATCTACTCGTCGATACGATCGCGAGGATAGAAAGAACACTAAAAACGGAGCTAAAACGAAGAAGTTCTGACTTAAACAAGTTTAGGGACTAATCTACAAGAAAACTAATCTAATAGGGTTAAAATGAAGAAATCTGGACCTAATCGCAAAGAAACTTACTCGGTGGAAGGACCGGGTTACAAAAATCTAAAAGGTCAGGGGCTTTCTTGCAAAAATTGTGGGGCGGCTCGGGTTGACCGTTGCTTGACTCGGTTGACCCGGGTCAAATCGATCTCAGCCGTTGGATCTTGATTTGGCGGCCTGGAACGCATGCAAGCGGCTGGCAGCGGCGCTAGGCCGGCGGTGAGCAGGCTGCGGCCACGCTGGGCGGCGGTCTCGCCGGCGCAAAGCCAAGTCGAGTTGGGGGACCCGATTGAACGCGCGGACTTCACCAGGAGATAGAGCGTGACTCAACGAAGCTAGCTAGAGTATCACCAACGACTCACCGATGAAGACGACGGCGCACGGCTCAAGGGCAAACGGCGGCGGCGGCGGAACTCTGGCGAGATCGTGCAGGCGCTGTAGAGGTCGGCGACGCACACACGTGGCACCAGCGGCTAGCTCTCGACCTTGCGAACCTCTCGGACGGCTTCCCGTCGACGGTGAGGCGAGACGACGGCGGTTGCGCTCAGCTAGGGTTAGGGTGGCGCAGCGCAGAGCTCGGGGGCGGCTAGGGTTTCGGGCAGGGGCTCACGGGTGGCGGGGCGACTTAAATAGGGGTCGGGGTGGTCCTTGGCGTGCGGGCCACACCTAGGGAGACGTACTTGAGGCGGAGTCGGGCGGCGGTGCTGAGTCCGGGTTGGGGACAAAGGAGGTGGGGGATGACATGCAGGCCCCGCGTGTCAATGACAGCGGACGCCGGCGGCGGGTGCAAGCGGGCCGGAGCTGGGCGGGGACGGCAGCTGGGCTACGGCCTGCGCAGGCTGGCGCTGGGCTGAAAGGATGGCGGGCGGTCACGGGAGAGAAGAAAAGGGAGCAACTGCGGACTTAGGGAGTTTTGGGCTCAAACAAAAACAAGCCGGAATGGGTAGAAGGGATAGAGAAAAAGGGAAAAGGTTTTTCTGATTTTGAAAAGCAACAAATAAATGAATTCAAATGAAAATTTGAATTCAAACACTTCAAAACAATGCATCAGCATGTATGCAACATTAAACTCCTAAGGTTAATTTATTTTATTCTGAAGATTATTTAATGCCTAAAAGAAATTAAGAAAGATCATATAGTCCTTAACAACAAATTAATGGTTGCTAATAAATTTTTACTAAAGTCCAAATTTCTAAAAATTAGGATGTTACACCTTTCCTCCTCAATCAGCTGAAAAGAATAAAGCAAATGGTCTAAGAAAACTAAAAAGTTAAAAGTTCGTTAATTTCGAGAAATCGATTGTGTTTTCGAAGAAAAAACCTTTTCAAGTTTGGCACGGGCGATGTTCTTCACAACTTCTTTCCCGCTAGAGAACCAAAATTCCCTGGCGAATTTGGATTTAATAGCCAGAACGTCAGCATTGGGCTGAATCCGAGAAGTACTTGAATCATCAGGGAACTGTAGAAGTTTCTCACGGAACTTCGCAAGATCAGCACAGTCAAAATCATGCAGCAGCTTCAAGATACTTTCAGCCAAAAAAGCAACGGCGAAGTCGTTGGCACCGGAGATAACTTAAGGGAGAGCTTCGAACTCTGTTGCAATCCATTTCATGAAGTTAGACATCCCACTGTTGGAAGGAAGCGGGGCAGGACGAACACCGAACTCCGTCAAAGCCTTTTCGTAATCCTTGAACAGAAGCTTCAATTTGTCAAGAACGTCTGAAATATCCTTCTCAGAAGCTTCATATCGATCAGCCAATGCTTTTTCAAGATCATGAATTTTTTGTTCTTTATTGCTGAGAGTCTTTGCGAGATCAGCGTTGTTAATCCGAAGATCCTCGGCGGTCTTGGAAGACTTGTTGTGCTCTTTGCGAAGATTCTCAATTAATCGCAGATCATTATCATGGGTTTTCTGAAGTTTTTCAAGGGCCTCTTCAGCAACTCTCTTGCCATCAATAGCAATCTTCATGTCATCTTGGCATTTCTTCAGGGCCACTGCCAGTTCAGCAACTTTCTTCTCCAAGTCTGAGTTTGCCGCTCGAGACAACTTGAAGTCACGGCTCAATTTCTGAGAATCCTCAAGCAACTTCTTGTTTATCTTCTCTTGCTCAATTAGGCGTTCACAAGCAATTCTCCCAGATATAGAGGCCTTTGCCGCATAATCCCTACGGTATTCTGCGAATTTGGACGTCGGGTACGATCGAAGAAGATCCTCAAATTCTGAAAAATCATAAAACGAAGCAATAAGTGGAAAATTGAGAAATTCAAAACAAAGAAGACTATAGAAAGTAACGAACCTTTTTATTAAGATCTTTAGCGGTAACCTTCTTCCCCGAACTCGCAGAGGGTTTGTCCAAAGAAACAGAAGTTTTCTTCGGGGAAGTGCAATGCCCTTTTCCGGAATCTCGAGTAGCTTCCCTGAACGAGTGAAGCGTTTGTTCCGAAGCTCCTTCTCCTGTTTCATTAATAAGTATAGGCGATTTCCAAAGTGTTAAAATCTTGGATGTGCCATCTCCGATACCAGCCACCTCATAACCAACACTTAGCAGTTCACCACGGTATGACGCACCAAAGCTTTTGTTCAAGGCAGCTATGGAAGGAGAAGGATCTTGGCCTTCAGGGACATCTTCACGAGTCTCGAGCAAAGGAACATCTTGCACGGGATTTTCACCCTTGTGGATGGTCAACTCAAGTTCCTTCACGAATTCGGGAGATGCCTCATCCTGACGATGGACGGGTTGAGGAATAGTAGTCTCAGCAGCAGCAGCAGCAGATATTCCAGCCTCTTGAGAAGATTCGCCAGCAACATCTGAAAAAGAGCCAATATCCACGAACTCATTTTCAGAACACGGAGTGTAGTGTTCATTAAAATTGAATCTTAAGAAAGGCCAAGAGGTGAAACCTTTCTGGACAGGTTCCGTGAAGAAGTCATCGTCAAACGCAGAAGGAACTCGCCGAACTTCAGCAGCTGCAACTTTCTTCACGGCTTTCTTCAACTTCTTTCGACTAAGTCCAGCAAGTCCAGTGGCAGCCTGAAGTTCAACCTCTGAAGCAATATCAGTAGACTTATGCTTTCGCTTGCTGGACTCAAGAAATTTAGTTTTTTCCGGGCAAACAGCGGCAAAAGGAGCCCCATCATCAGTTGCCCTCCTCTTCTTTGAAAATGATTTTCTAGAAGTCTTCGGAGGTCCAGACGAGCAACTGGCAACAGCAACTGTTGGGGCTTTCTTATTGATCCCTAGGCGGCGAGAATGAAAGGATTTGTCACCACAAATAGAAAAACTTCAGAAAAAACACGATTAATCCTTTTTTATGCTTTACTAGATTTTTGAAATCTTTGTACTCATTCATAGTGGATTCACCAATCAGGGCATTCACTTTCTTTTCAACTTCATCCATGAAGTCGTCAGCGCTCTGATCTTCATGAAGTTGAACGCCGAATCGAGGAAAGGGAACCTCCTGTGCCGCCCAGTTCACGTTATAAAACAAGATTTCAGTAGGAGCCCATCTGTGCGAAATCGGCCAAATATTAGCGGCAACAAATTCCTTAATAATGTCTTGGCCACCAATAATTTGGCTGGCCAAGTGAAAGGCACTTTCATAGTTCCTGAAACCAACTACGCGATGATTGTAGGAAGCAATGCAAGTAGCGGTCAACTCTCCGATGGGCGAAAAGAGAGGAAAAGCCGGACCTTCATAACCATGAATCTTTGACATGTCCACTTTTACATAGAAATAGTACGAATTCCAATCTTTAGTGAAATTCTTCTTGTAGCAAGGCGCAATCTGAATCCGAGTGAGCCCTCGTCGCATATTCTGACGGCGAGTGTTGAAGGTACAACAGCTGAAGTGCGATTCGCGGTATTGGCCATCACTGAGTTTTATAATTCTCGGCTCAATGACCAACTCAAATAATCTTGCGAACACATCGGCACTGAAGTTACACTTGAAGGTTCTCATGATCCAAAAGAACTTCGATAACTCCAAGAATGAATTTGGCGAAAGTTGATGGATCTTCACTGAAAACTTATCCAAAATAGAGATCAGCATAGGGTCACAGGGAAATCTGAGCCCGAAGGTAAAGAAGTCTCGAAAAACCACAACTTCGCCTGGTGCAGGAGTGGGGACTTGCTCGTCGAGAGGGGCACGACCATCACCTGTAGGAAAGAAACCAGCAGCCTCATACTCCTGAATCATGTTTGTAGTGACCTTGGATTCGCCAAAAACAAACGAGGCAGGCAGGGATTTGATCGCTTCATTGTGACAAGATCTCTGAGGTCAGCTTCAACATTTTCGAGATCCTCTCCTTCTGATCTGACTTCCCCCTCTTCATGAGTTTCTGAATTGCGGGCACTGGCGTTGTCCAAGTCACTCTCACGAACATGAATGTCCTCAGACTCGTGAGCTTCATCTCTGTTCGGCGACAGGCCGGCAGCGGCTAGCTCTTCGGAAGTCATTGGTCTAGCAGTGCTTTTAGTTCGAGCCACCTGGTTGAAAGTTACGAAACTATGAGCATAGATACACGATTTTGAAACAGTATGAACTAAAGAATACAAAAAGTAAAACTTCAAGGAAAATGTGAAAGTACCTTGCGAATCCAGAGAAAAACCTGAGACTTGCGCGGGCGAAAACGAGAGCGACTTCAGCGAAGATTCTCGAAAGTGCTCAAGAAAATTGGGGAAATGGTGAAAAAATTTCTACGGCCAAGGCACATTATTTATATGGGAGGAGGGGGTACTTTCAAGAATCTACCTCGATTCAACCGTTGCGAGATTTACGGAGGACGCGTGTCCACTCCGACGTTCCAAGGGTGACGTTTTTTACCAGAGTTCATAGAATTTCGTGGAAATGGATCGTCGGAGTCAACCCACTTCCCCGAGGGGCTAGTGTTGGGGAACTCGATAAAACCATGTCACCCTCGAAATGTCAGTGTCGAAATTGATAAAACATATTCGCGAAATGGTTGTAGGAAAAAGGTTCAGATTCATGGGAAAAGGGTGAAATGAAGAATCTTAACAAAGTTTCGAATGTTTCACAAGTTTTCAGAGAAACATGGAAATAATGGCCGAACAAGGCCCTTGTGTTTGAACTTTCGATCTGTTTCAGGATATGCGATCCTTGCGAAAGTCTGGAACCAGGAAATCGCGGAAGTATGGGATCAGGAAGTCGCGGGAATCAGGAGATCGAGGACCGGTGAAGCCTTGGAATCACGGACCTTCGAACCTACGCGTTCAGATCTCCGAAATTCGGGAGTCACGAATGGAGGATTAGGGAATCAGTAGGAAGCGAAGTCAAAGACGTTACCTAAAATGTCTAGGTTTGGCGTGTGAACTAGTGGCAGGCTTGTAAATGTATGAAATTAGCCCCGCAAATCACAGGATGTAAAAGACATTCATGTACGTGTTCACACTAGGAATATTCCATAGATTCGAGGGTAGTTTCGGGATGTAAAAGTCCCTTTGTCTCCCTATAAAAGGGGGCGCAAGGGCACATGTAAAGAGATTCACAACTTTTGAGGCGTGAGCAGACTTTAGGAGATTCTTTGTCTCCTCTTTCGGGAATTGTGTCCAGACTTGAACGTTCGTGCACTTTGTATTCTTGTACTCTTGTGTTCGGGGATCCCATCCGAGTCTTCGGATACTCCCCAACATCGTCAAGACAAGCAAAGAAAGCAAAGGGTTGGAAAAGCTAAGGTTTGAAGATAAAAGTTGCAGAGAGTTATTGATCAATTGGGTGATAGCTTCAACCGGTCGTGGCCCTTCATATTTATGAGGTCGGGAGGTCTTGCCTCGCAAGGAAGTCCTTTACAACTTGAAAAACACGGGGACTTGAATTCTACTTGGACTCGGGGTCCACTGGTCAAACCGGTTGGGCCTACCGGTAGGGACACCGATTTGACGTGTGGGGTCAGCCAGATCGGCTTTGTGCCAATTTTAGGTGCGAACATGTATTCACTTGGATGGTTGCACCTAGATAGAAATTTTAGTCTTCCAGAATTATAATGTGCTTCACGGTTTTCATTAAGAGAAGGGAACCTAATGCCGTCTTAGAAAACCCCGAACCCCGACTTCACCGACGGCGGAATTTTTTTAAACCAATCCTGTAAATTCACTCCAACGAGAAATCGAACCTGAATCTCTCGATTGCGACCATACCTCAAACCCTTCTGACCAACGGCTAAAGGACCTTTAACATTCTATACGGCAAATGCTCTCTGTATGTTTGTTTTGTGACCCAGAGCAGTCAAATATTAAGCAATAATCAGCCTATTTATTTGGCTAGTGCTGACTTGTTTTGAGAGAAAATTATTATTGACTGGTGGCTGATTTGTTTTGTGAGAAAATTACTAGCTAGTGATTAATAAGTCAAATGAACAAGCTGAACGCTACTTATAATTAGATACCAGCATTGCAGCACGCGAACAAACAGGCCAGCTCTTAAATAAAACTCGACCTGCAGGGAGACGACCCTCAAGGCATTGTGCTAAAGAAGACGGTCTTTACACACAGATTGAGAAAATCTCAGAACCCCTCTTCCACCCATACATAGCGGCTTCACAATCACAACGCATGAGAAAAGGGCAAACCTCAGGCCTATGCTTTGACGTGGAAAGACGAGCTCAAATTAGCTTCAACAGGAAATCAAACCCAAAACCTTAGTACCATTCGGTCATCTAACCAACATGGCTAGGGGACCTGAGGCACGCTACGCTCTTCTGCAGGCACAAATTTTAAAACCTGTTTTGATTAAAAATAGTGCAATGACAAATTACCCTAACAGTGAATTCGTATTGCTTAAGAGAAAAACATTTATACACTAAAATCAACAATTTCAAGGAGTGCTGCCATGACTTGACTCCACAAACACGAGATATATGGTAATTACAATATCTATTTCAAGCAGCCTTTGGCTTGGGCTTCAGTCTCTTCAGTTGTGAGTACAGGAAAACTCCAGCAAGTGCAATCCCGGTACCTACACAAATAAGGGAAAGCAGGTATGGTGAGATAACTGAGGATAGAGGAAACTAATCAGTCAAAAGCAGAGAGAAGCAAATAGAGGCAGCAAGGTTACCGAGGGAGTTGATAGGAGAAACGGGAGTCCTGAAGAACAGCACTGATGTTACAATGACCACAACACGCTTAACACAGTTTCCCACAGAATGAGTAACAGGAGACACCCTCTCCAGAATCATGTATGACACCTTCAACAGAATCAAACAAGAGAAATGATGACACAGAAAACAGTGTTGCAACACACATGCAGCTAATAATAAGATTAATAACAATACATAAAGTAAATAATAAATCCCCGATCCCCAGGGTGACTCGGGCGGGAGGCCCTGCACCACTTCAGCGACGTCAGAGTGGTAACCAGAACTACTCACTGCTGGCGCCTATTCTTCATCAGCACTCTCCTTGTTGACGGTATACCAAATCAAATGTTGGTCGTCACCTTTGCTGACCATCCCTCATTTGGGGTTTTCTCCTCTCGAAGGGCCTTGGATGGCAGAAACTGGATGTGCCTCAGTTGGTTTTGCCATCAACTTGAAGGGAGGTCGTCGTTTCCATTGACATTTTGGTTAAGATGCCACCACTCACCCTTAGCCCAATTATGTCGGTAAACCCTCCCAAATCATTGGAGGGTGACCACAGAGCAGCGTAGCTGCGAGGGGTGTTGCGGTGGCACTTTGGCTACGGTGAACCTAGAAAACAAGTTGTTCAGCTTTGGTTTCATGGATGTTTGGTAGAATCTTTTGGGTAGACTTCCTTGGAGCTGTATCAGAAGTTATTATGTGTAATCTCACCTTCTGTAATTTCTCTTTACGACTTTGCCGACCTCATGTTATTCTCATTGGCTTGCTGAGATGATCTTTGTTGATCTTTGTAAGCTCATTGTAATGGTTCCGTGTTGGGACTCCTTCGATCAATGAAAAGTAGGTGCAACGCCCCCCCCCCCCCCCCCGAATTTGTTCGAAACAAAAAAGTCATGCAATAGCAATCAAATCTTGATTTTAGCTAACACTACGCCACCTTCAAGTTTGCAATCATGTCAGTGTCTATTCACACCCAGATACAGTACCGTGATAAACTACGGACGCGATTAGGGTGTATTTGGTTCCTTGTATATGAGCCAACCAGGCCCGTGGGATGCAGCCCACGGCTGATTGGTTGCCTAGACGCCCCCCTCATACAGGCTCCGCTCGTGCAAAACCTAGCCGTCAGCCTGCATCCCCAGAAACACCATTCCCCTCCGTTTCTCCACGTGCAGGCACTGGCGAGCGCACGGGGGCTCCACGGATGCGCATGGGAGCTCCACGGGTGCACGCGGGAGCTTGAAAAGGTGGACACGCGCATGCAGGCGGGCGAGCGCGGGAACCCTAGGGTCACCGCCCCCCTTTCGCGCCATCTGCTCGGGTATATATCACCGGCGCGCCTCACCTCCCTCTGTCCTCCTCTCGCTCAGTGCTTTCTCCATCCTCTCGAACCTTCTACTCCCTAGAGGTAGCAAGTGATGCCCTCATCTTCTTCTCTCCCTCATCGTGTAGATCCATGGAGGTGTGAATTGATCAACAAGGGTGCGAATCACCGGTAACCCTAACCGTTGTCGTATTGTGTTCTTGATTTGTGCAGGTTTGGACGTCGATTTGCTAGGATTTAGAGGCCTACATGCAGGTAATCCACCATCCCCGCTCTAGAACTAGAAAGTGTTGATGTTTGTGTGGTGTATGTCGCCCGTTCTAACCCTAGTCTTTGACTGCAAGGGTTGATTTGTGTTTTGCCTTTGGTTCGAGGTAAATAGGCAAGTATCTAACAATAACCTATCTCTATTTCATGTAGATCTACTTGTTTCTGGGTACTAATAGTTGTTTTCATGTGTAGATCTGCTGATATCTTTGCATTTCTGTTGGTCTTTGTAATCCCCTCTGTCTCTGTTCAAGATCTTGCGGTAACCAGGGCAGTTTCCCCTCTCTTCCTCCCTATGCTACATGGTTTACTTGCACTGTGATGATTTAATGTGACGATTTATCCATTCTTTGATGAACTAGAAATAGTTTATTTGCAACTGAGCTCATGTATTAGCCTATAATGTCTTGTTATTCCATTTGATGAAAGATGAGCACAATTTTTTAGCTGATGATGTCTTGTTATTCCATTTGATGAAATCTAAGCACATGTCCTTAGTTTCTGATGGTTGTTTGTTAAGGAAATATTGCTATGTCTGAGCACATGTGTGTTAGGTGATGATGCTTTGATTTCTCTAGTACAATGATGCAAGTTCTGATCAGTGCATATATTTGCATGTCCCTTTTCCTAGCTAAGACATGGTTTGCATGTTTGTTGCACTACTACAGATGAATCCTGTCGAGCAGAGACGCATGCTAGTGATCAAAGTTGCTGCATTTGTGTCTGTTGTCTATGCCTACTTCATCAATAGGCTCAGGGTTGCTCGTAAATCGCAGCATTGTGTCTCATATGCCCCGGTGAGTGCCATGGATCGGGAACGACAAGCCAACCTTGACAAAATTTACAATTGCAATGACATAGAGTGTGTTAACATGCTGCGTATGCGTAGAGCTCCCTTTTTCAACTTGTGTAACCTACTTAGGGACAGATCCTTGCTTAGAGACACCATAAACAGTTCTGTTGAGGAACAAGTTGCCATGTTTCTCCCTGTTGTTGGGCACAACCAAAGGTTTAAAGTTATCCATCAAAACTTTAGGAGGTCTATGGAAACTGTCAGTAGGTATTTTAGGGAGGTGTTAAATGCTATTGGTAAGCTTAGGGGGGAGATGATCAGGCCACCATCAAATGAGACACCTCTCAAAATCAGAAACAGCCCAAGGCGGTATCCATACCTTAAGGTAAATAAATTGGTGGGAGGTTGGGTTGTGGTTAACTCCATGCATGACCAATATGTAATGTCTATTAATGATTCATTGTAGGACTGCATTGGTGCAATAGATGGTACTTATGTGCATGCTAGGGTACTAGCAAAGATTTCTGCAGCCTTTAGGCGTAGGAAGCACCATCCTACTCAAAATGTGCTTGCTGCAATTGACTTTGATCTGAGATTCACATATGTCTTGGATGGATGGGAGGGATCTGCACATGATGCTCTAGAGAGGGATGATGGGTTAAGGGTTGCTCAAGGTATTTGCATGCTGACTCATTTAGGAATTTAATAGAAACCCTTCCACATGTAATCAATAACTAATTTTCTCCATTACTAAATAATTGTTAGGTAAATTCTACCTAGTTGATGTTGGGTATGCATGCCAGCATGGATTTCAGCCACCCTATCGAGCCACTAGATATCACTTGAAAGAATATGGAAGGAATCCCCCAACCAATAAGAAAGAATGGTTCAACTTGAGACATTCAAGCCTAAGGGTGACTGTTGAGAGGGCATTTGAGGCTTTAAAGAACCGATCCCGTATTCTAGACAACAATCTATTCCACCCTACAAGACACAAGTCAAACTAGTGCTTGCATGTTGCATCATTCACAATTGGATGAAGTCTTTCCTGATGAAGCAACTTGGTAACCTAATAATAGAAATGTGGAAACTAATGAAGTGCCTAACAACATGGTAATTAGGAGGGATGAGATTGCAAATCAGATCTGGGGCAAGAGGGGCTAATGTGTTGTTTCGTTTGCATTTAGCTAAGCCTACCCACATGTGATGTGATGATGAAATGTTGTATTGAACAATCTTCTCCTTTCTTCCTGTTAGGCTAAGGACATGTGCTATGATGTATTCAATAATCTTCTCCTTTGTTGACCGAGGCTAAGAATTGTGCTATGATTCTCATATGTATCCAGTGATCTTTTACATTGACTAAGGCTATGCATTGTGCAATGATGTTTAAATTTTATTTTCTACATGTGCTATGAAGATCAACATGCATGCTTACTAAGTTGTGCTATGATGATCAATATGCATGCTGAGTTGTGCTATGAGTTGGCTATGATGATCAACATGCATGCTCACTAAGTTGTGCTATGACTTGTGCTATGATGATCAACATGCATGCTTAGTTGTGCTATGACTTGTGCTATGATGACTAGTAAGTGTGTACTGAGGCAATGCATGACTAGTATAATTAGGGGATCGCTCAGAAAGGGAATAGGATTGATCTGGAGGAGGTTTCTGAGCTTACCATTGTTGGTGAGGGTGCTCAGCAGGGTGCCATTCCTGCTGAGGGTGCTGAGCAGCGCACTAGGGGTGCTATGCGCTAGAACAGTGCCATGTCTTCCTTTGTTTAGAGGCGTATGTGTCAGCTGATTGAGACAGGGGGGAGGATAGATAAGGGTTTCAAGGAGGTCCACTTGAACCAGGTGGCCAAGTACTTGCAGGAGTTTACTAGCATGGAGGTTAGTGGACAGCAGGTCTATAACCACTTGAGGAAGTGGAGACAAAGGTGGATGAGGGTGTCTAAGTTGAGGGAACTGAGTGGTGCACTGTGGGTAGAAGATGCCTGTATGATTAGCCTGGATGATGAGCACTACCTAGGACACATCAAGGTGTGTGACTGTCTTCCTTTGTACTGTAACACATCAAATTATTTATTTGTTGTTTTTGACACACTTTGATAACTAATTTTCTTTCTTTGTTTTTGCAAGCTCACCCTAAGGATGCAGAGTTTCTGAACAAACACATTGACAATTACAAGGAGATAGAGACCATCTTTGGGAATGGCCTGACAACTGGCAAGTTTGCCATGGGTTCCAATGAGGCTTTAGGCAGCCCATCAGAATTTGCTGACTGATGTGAACACTATTTGATGAGAAGGCAGGCCAGAGGATGTTATCAAGAAGGAAGGAGATGAAGGATGTGAGCAAGAAGAGGAAGAGGTGCAACCTCACTGAGGAGGATCAATTGGTCTTCTCTAGAATGACAGAAGCTGAGGGATGTTGTTGCTGCTATTCGTGAGACCAAGGTTGAGTTAGTGAACCCAGAACTCTATGGGGCAGTGATGTATATGCCAGGGTTCAGTGAGGAGGCTTTGATTGTAACTTTCTCTCATCTGTTGGACAACAAGGCTTGTCAAGATGACAGAAGCTCACCGTATCCTCTGACTGAGGACATGGCTTGCCAAGCACTACTACATGTAGGTCACCCTACATGGTTGTTGACTGATCTTTTCTGGAGTGAAGGCACCAGCTTGCTGCTTTCTCCCTTCTTTTGTGTTGGTTATTTTGTGAAGGACAGAGCTAACTGGAGCTGCAACACTTGGCTCCTATGATTTTGGTCTCACTTAAGTCAGGTTTTAGATGCATGTAGGTGTAGGGTAGATGATGCACATGCTCTATGGTGATGTATTAGATCAGTCAGTCATTGCCTATGATGTCATGAACATTTGATGCTGCTTACAACTGAATTGCCTATGAGTTGTGATGCCATTTGCCTTCTATATTGCCTTTGCCTTCCTTTCTTTGCTTTCATTTGTCATGCAAGATCTGAGCACAATCTACCTTGCTTACTTGTTTTTGTTCATGTACAATCTGAGCACAACTGAATTGCCACTTTCTACATGATCTGAGCACAAAATTATGCTGTCATCATCTATCTTTGTTACTTGCTCCTACTTCTGTGTTTCACATTATGAGCTTAGTATGTTGTGCTAAAAGGCTAAAAAATGACTTATTCTCTTTCTCTACTGTTGTTTTATTTGAAACCTGATATGAGCACAAATCTGTCATTTTTCATACATGATCTGAGCACAAATTCATCCTTATCATAATCTATCTGTGACTTGCTTCTACTTCTGTGAACTAACATTACATGGGTCAATCTTAGGTTTAACATTATGACTTGGTATGTTGTGTTTAGAGGCTACAAAATTGGTTTGTTCTCCAACTCAAGGGAGTGCCATGCAAGTGTGAATGGGTTCAAAGGAGCATGCTACAAGGGGTACAAGACTGAGGATGAAGCAAGGGCTGCATATGACAATGAGAAGGGTGATACAAGATGTGATCAACTGCCAGGTGACTACAAGGTCATTACAAAACAAGATAAACAAAATGTTGTTTGATCAAGGATGTCATTATTGTTGTTCAGTTTGTTGTGATCATCTTAGTTTTGTTTTATAAATTAGGGTGATCATTTGTTCCAATTCACTTGATCTAGTGTATCATGTATTGATCTATGTGGAACATGGTATGGTTGGTTGGGACTTGTAGGGTGGTAACCTCACCACTTTTAAGTAGAGGTATTTGAACTCTTGTGTGGTGCAGTCAACCAAACGTTGCTATTTTCTTCTCTAGTGAGCAGTTTCATTCTTATGCACCCAACCAAGCATAATCTCTACTCATCCTGGTTCTTTTCATGCGAGCAACCAAACTAAGCCCCCTTGGATGCGTTGGACCTGTCCCAACCCAGCCTGCATCCCAAATGCGAGCCAGGCTGAACTGGGAAGGGAATCAAACACACCCTTAGGTGTCGCTTCGGAAATCCTAAACCGTATGTCTAAATTAAATTTGGATTTCAAAAACGGATTACTGTACTGAGATCTTCAAAATAAGATCTCATCTGATTATGTTTTGACAAACTTTTTTTATTTGTATTTTTTAATTAAGGTTATATATTCTATTAAAGGCAGAACAAAACAAATAAAGTGTCCGAACAAGATAATATCATAGGTAGAACATGTTTTGTATGTCATCCCGAACAAAACAAATATAGTGTCAGAACAAATCAGAACAAGAGTCGGAACAAGTTATTATTACGGTTCGAACAAGTTATTATTACAGACAGAACAACGCTAGAACAATTTTGTATGTCTTCTCAAACAAATAAAATAAAAGGTCAGAATAAATAAGAACAATTGCCAGAACAAGATCCTAGTATAGTCAGGAAAAATTTGTATGCCATCTCGAACAAATGGATAAAGTATCATAATAAATGATGAAACTAAGGGAAGAAAAATAAAAATAAAAACTAGAAAAACAGAAAAGAAAAGAATGAAAAAACAGCTTAAAATGATTTGTAACTCTATGTAGTCATAAAGTGTCGTGTGATGCAATGGTTGCTAATTGTCTTCGTTAGTTGAAGGTCTGAGGTTCAAAACTTGTGACTGGTGGACTTTTTTTCTATTTTAATTTCGCATAGGACTGAGAAAAAAATAGCGTCGAAAAAGAGAAGGGAAAACAGGAAAAAAGGAAAAACCGGAAGAAAAAATGGAAAAGAAAATAAGTAAAATCGGAAGAAAAGAAAAAACCGGCGGAAAAGAAAAGGAAAACCGGAAGAAAAAATGGAAAAGAAAGCAAAAATGAAAAAACACGGTGGAAAAGAAAAGGAAAAAAGTAAAATGGGAAGAAAATAAAAAACGGCGGAAAAGAAAAGGAAACCCGAAAGAAAAAACGAAAAAAAGCAGAAAAGAAAAAAACGGCTGATAAGAAAGGAAAACCGGAAGAAAAAAACGTCGGAAAAGAGGCGCAGCAAAAGGAAAAAAACGGTGCGGCAGGCGTGCGAAAAACGGAAAAGAAAGCAGAAAAGAAAAAAGCGGTGGAAAAGAAAAGGAAAACCGGAAGAAAGAAACGGTGGAAAAGAGGCTCAGCAAAAAGAAAAAATGGCGTGGCAGCCGTGCGAACCAGGAGGAGGAAAAGAGGCGCAGCAAAAGGAAAAAAACGGTGCGGCAGGCGTGCGGATCAGGAGAGAGAAAAACGGCGGAAAAGAGGCGCAGCAAAAAGAAAAAATGGCGCGGCGCAGCAAAAAAAAAATGGCGCGGCAACCGTGCGAATGGGGAGGCAGAAAAGAGGCGCAGCAAAAGGGAAAAAAACGGTGTGGCAGGTGTGCGAATCAGGAGAAAGAAAACGGCGGAGGCGGAAAAGAAAAAGCGGCGGAAGAGAGGCGCATCAAAAAGAAAAAAACGCGCGCCTGCTCACCTGCGAACTGGGAGAAAGAAAAAAACGCCGCGTCTGCTCGCCCGCGACTCAGCGCGATGGTTTGCGAAATTGTCGCTGAAGCGACGTATAGCATTCCCGATAAACTACACTTCCAGCGGAAATATATCGACATAATAATTAAATATGAAAATGGCTTCATAATATAAACTACACTAGTGCAGATGCCCAAAAAAGAGCAAATCCACTTCTGGAAGTGAACACGTCTCACAGTTTTAAGGGCGTAAGTATTCGCCTCTTTTTGGGGAACATCAAGTTTCATATAACTATAGAAATAGTTGCATGTAAAATACATCACTTGCTTACAAAATACTAGTACAAATAGCATTCATAACATTGAACATGTGAAATTCCTATGACATTATCAAATGCAATTCGGAACTCTTCATTGTTCTTTCAAAAAGAATTATTCATTGGAACTCATAACTGAATCTTAAAAACAAATATTTGGAAGCTGGAACATTCCCTAACCTCAAGTTGGCACTGCCCTGGAAACATAATCCCTCCATCCCAAAATGAATGCAATTTTAGGTTTGTACAATATCAGTTTATGCTGGACAAAGTTTATAGAGAATAGCATCAATATTCATGATACTAAATAAGTATCATTAGATTAGCCACCAGCGGGGAAGGAATAGTGGCTAGATTGTATTCCCTTAGATATTTATGTTTCCTATGTTTAGGATTGAGATTTAGATTTGATTTGTTAGGATATATATATACACACACACATATATGTATACATATATATACATATATATATACATATGTATATATCCCTAAATAGACTTGTAGATAAAGCAAGGCAATAATCTTGCCTGGCCTCAAGGGCCTTTTACCCACGCACACTGCCTCCCTCTCTTTCATGCAAGCCGCCACCGCCCTCAACTTCCTGCACCGCCACGGTTCCCATTCACCGCCGGGGGTTCAAGCCCCAGGCCGCAATCACATTCCCCTACGCCCTACGCAACCGTGGTAGGATCACTGATCCTATCAAAATATATTTTCTTAGTATAACCATTTTGTGTTACAAATAGTCAAATATTTATACTACATTTACTATTCTCCATAAATTTGTTCAAACTTAAGACAAAACTAGAATTGCACTCCTTTTGGGATGTTAGGAGTAGTTCCTATTTTGATTGGGAGGTTCCATTGAAATTTCTTGTTCTAGTTCAATTTAATATCGATAAAAAAATTGAGTAATAGTGCACAATTATTTCTGTATACAGAAATGAATCAAGAAGAACAATGCAAAATAGAATAGGAACCTAAGATATAAAATTTTATATGATGACTAATATGAAGTACATCATTTTTTATCTGTGCACCTCTGAGTTTTGCATAAACCTTACACACCAAATAGACAACAGACTGCAGTATCCAACTCAAGACGTGAATACATCGCAACAAAGTGCATGGAGTAATTTGATGACAAACCTGTTGATATGCATGGAAACAAAGTGCAGCAAGCAGAGACCTTGTAAGGACCTGTTGTACATCCAAACCCTACAAACACATAAAGCCGATCAGAGTTTACCCTGATGGTTAGGCAAGCTGCAACATTTTCCCTATCATTTTTTTTTTGCTTGCAAGCAATGGATTTAAAGTCAAACATTATTACACTTACGGCAGATTGCAAAAATGTAGGAGTTATTTTGACACCTTCCGTAAAGAAGGTAAAAGGGGCCAATATGAAAAAGGACATCACTGTAATTATCGAGAAGAGATTGATGTTGTCCAAGGATTCCTGCACAAAGTAAACATATGAAGTGGATTAGGAATTAGATATGGAAATGCACTCCTGCACATAATAGACATGACAAAGAAAACAAAGCAATGCAATTTCATAAATACATTGTAATTAAAACGCAAATATAGATATTCCAATTACCTCATTCTCCTTCTTAACCATGACCTTCTTGCTCAGGACATTCCGCGATTGGAAGGTAACATTTGAAGCCATTGCACTCCAAAAGCCAGGCCTGTTGTCATAAAATTACCACCGAGTTAAATACTCCATAGCAGAACTCAAAGATATTAATGAAAAGAATTCAAAAATACCATGGCCGTGTTTCAGCTGTAAATAAGATTTAAGAATATTTTAAGCAGACATGCATTGTTGAGTGAAACAATTTTAGAACAGTAGCTATTTGAGCATTATTGTATTAACATTATATTGCACCGTAATTACTTTTGAAATAATCAAAATAGAATTCACCATAAACAGACTCTAAATCCCATTATGCTGGTACCTCATGTTGGGTTTCAATTTCAACTCTAGTGGTCTAGCCAACCCCAATTTGCACACGACTGAAGGCTTTGTTGTTCTTGTAATAAAATTGCATTTAACAGGTTAGGTATTTACCGTTAGGTGGATCACAATTTGTAGATGACATATCATAATCTGAATAAAGCATAGCTATAATTTGCACAAATACTAAACATACTAATGTTAAATACATAAAAAATCATACATCCAGATCTAACATACTCCTTCCGTTCCAAATTGTAAGTCATTTTACCTTTCCTGTTCCTACTATGCATGTGGACAGACCATTTATCTAGGTGCATAGTAAAAGCTATGTACCTAGGAAATTCAAAATGAGTTACAATTTGAAACCGGAAGATTAAAAGATAAAGGAGAAATAGAATGGCACAAGAAGCACAGAAGGCAGAGAACATTTGTCAGAAGCTCTCATCATCTACAGTTTAGTTTGGGTACGCTTGGATTCAAATGATAGTACTTGTTACATACCAGTTAAAGGATGCCTCAGTAAGAGATGCCAATCCAACACCACCAACAATTGGAAGAAGAGATAGTACTACCCAAATAGTAGGTAACTGCAAAGCCATATAAAACAAATGAATTTCATAAAGTTTGAAACACAAGTGCATTGCATTTATATAGGGATAAAAAATTACCTCGCCAAGGAATATTGCAGAAAGAAGAACAGAAAAGAAAGGTTCCATAGCCTTGATGGTGTGCGTAAATGAAACTGCAACCTTCCCAAGGCTCATATTGGTGAAAAGATTGCCCAAAGTATGGACTACAGCCAGAGGTAGGATAGCTACAAGCTGAAAAAGAAAAGAGCATGAATGTCCATAAAGATCCTACTAAATAGACTAACGTTTGTAAGAAAATGTTAAAGGTCTACCTGTGCACTAGAAATCTTTGGTCTCTTAAGGATACCAGTGATCCACATAAACAAAGCAACTGCAGATCCAACAGCGAATTGAATTTCCGTAATGTTTATGGGGTACGGGAAAACCTTGAGAACCTGCCATATACAGTAACAGCGAGAAAAGTTGCAGTTTATCTTCATGGATATCAGTAAGATTTAGGCATCTAGTATTCTGTCAAGAAAATGAAACCCTCTAAGCTAGAGGTCACAAACTTCTACATTGAGTATCAGTAGCATGCTGCTGAACTAGCAGAATAATGAAAGGAATGGAAAAGAGATTCAGCAAAGCGGTCGCAATTACAATTAGAAAAATGGCCACTAGTCGGCAGGCCAGACTGTTGGAAGCTAAATCCTAAAACAAGGTCGACATCTGTCATAACTCATAACGAAACAATCCAACCTAGCATAGTGATTTAGTTTTCAACCAAGGTCTTATAAGCCAATCTAAATCAACCATATGTAAGGCCCTCCTAGCATAGGTACCATGCATGAAACAAAAAACTGCAGCCATAGTAGCATATGTCAAATATATAAGCAGTAACACCAAAAGCAGAAAAGATTTTCCACTTTCTTGAATATTCACACTACTTTTCCATTTATACACTAATAACACCAAAAAAGACAAAAGAGTGATATGAGATTGCAATCTTCTATACTTTTAGCAACAAAATACCACTTACGGCAAACATCCTCATCCTAGATAGATAAACCTGAATTTTTTTTGGGGGCAATACTAAGTGTTGGTGCAAACATAGAATTTTTTTTGGGGGCAATACTAAGTGTTGGTGCAAACATCCTCATCCTAGATATTAATAAGCAATAAGAAACACGAAAAGAACCATATGCAACCATATTACAATGACCATCTCTGACTCTCTTCATCAGTCATCACCCAAACAGAACAGCTAAACAGCCGCAATCTCTGAGGTAACCAATTATGTCAGATCAACATCGCTCGCTCGCCCGCCCGCCCAAGTACACGGCATCGCATCTGCTTCACTCACCTGCTTGTTATAGATGTTGAAGTAGATGTTGAACAGGTACCAGAGGCCGAAGAACAAGCCGAGCTGCAGTGTCTTCATGAGCCCGCCGCTTTCCTCCTCCGCCTTCCCGGCGGCGCCGGCCGCGCCGCACGCCACCTGGCGCTGGCTGACCTTGGGCTCCCAATCCGGCGAGACCGGCTGCAAGCCGAGCCCGTGACTCCGCGGGCCCACGGCGCCGCATCTGGTGGTGGTGGCGGCAGCGGTGCCTACGCCGGCGGAGGACACGCGCAGCGGGCGGGCCGGGAGGAGGGGGCGGCTAGTGTTAGGGCTCACCAGCGGCCGTGCGGGACACGGCCGCAACGCCGCGGCGCTCTGCATCCCGGGAACGTTCTAGAACCGTCGCTAGAGGGTCGGGGTGGCCTGCTGCCTGCGCCGGAGAGCACAGAGCAGTGGTGCACAGCAGCAGAGGTCGGGATGGCGTCGCGGGCACGAGAGGTCGGCAAGTGGTGCAGAGGGGCGGGGTTTGGGTGAGATTTTAGCCGCATGCCCGACATTTGAGATGATCTGGCTCCAGGGACTAGGATAGCCGTTTCTGACATGTGGGACGCACAGGGGCTCCGTTCCCCGTTGGCACGGTTTGTGGGCGCGGTGCAGCGCTTGCCTATGCAGCAGCTTGATGAGATGGTGACTTGAACGGCCAAAGAGAGATGGGGACTGAACGGCTAAAGAGAGATGGGACTTGAACGGCTAAAGAGGGTTGAGCGTATTAGCGGATGACACGTGGATTTCGGGGACTGGGTGGACTGTAGACCAAGCCACCAGCGGATGACGTATGTTTGTCATTATCCGCTGAAAATTTAGAAAGGTGGTAACGTTGCAAATACACGATTTGGGATTTGATGTTATTTGTTTTCATGCGATTCTTACACGATTCTGTCACTCGATCATAAAGGGTTTAGTTCCGAAGGTTGAGACATGAAGTTTGATTAGAATATCTGAAAGGTGGGAATAATTAAAATGAACCGGAATAGAATCCCAGTCATTTCTATTTCAATTCGAACCGAATGATTCAAACCGAATGATTTTGAAAGAAGCAAATGAGACCTTAGCCATTTTAGATCTAGCTACAGTCCATTTCCGATCTAACATGTGCCTTCTTCGAGAGTGCTAGGATCCAAGGGACTAATTTCAGTTTGACTTATTTTAGTCTTTTTGAGGGGTTAAAGTTCCAATCACCCATGACTAAAGAGAGACTAAAACTAGTCTTGGGACTAAAATTCTTTAGTCAGGGGACCCCTACTAAAATGTGCATTAGTCCTCTCTCCCCTCAATCAATTCCCCTCATTTAACGCAGACCGAGACGTTTCCCCTCCCGTTCCTCGTCTCTCCCATCGGGCACCTTCCTCCCGAGGGAGAGGACAGCGGGGACGCGCCGCTGCATCCCCCGCAGGACGCTCTGATGGCCCCCTGCAGGACGCGCCGGCAGGGCCCTCCACCACAGGTGACAACCGCCGGCTCCACACCGCTCCTACGCCTCTGCCTAGCGTCGCGCCTCCGCCTCTTCCTACCGGATTAAGGTGAGATTGAAGGCCACAATCCATCCGCCATGGACGGCGCCCGTTCAATTTCTTGATTTTTGTGCTTGGTTTTCCATTAATCGGATTGAGGTTTTGTCTCAGATACATCCGCCATGGACGGCGCCCCGTTCGTTTCTTCTCTCAAACCGAATCGTCTGGTGCTGCGGCGGAGGCCATGGACGTAGAAGGTTGGGGCTTGACGCCCCCTTGTCTCTGGCATGATAGTTCCGGCGGACGCATTGCGAGGGCCGGGAACGTCGCCGCACGGCGCATGGACCTGGGGAACCTTGACCTCAACGCCGACTGCTCCGCCTCGTACCCCGACATGACGATGTACACACACATCCTTTAACGGGACAGCGGCTCCGGTCAAGGTTCCTGTCGGTGTTTAAATCTCTCGACCTCCATGGGAGGTACCCGCAGCAAGGTAGAAGGTGGGGATCGCCATGATCTGGAACCCGAAGGTACGCGCGAAGACACAAGACACAAGATTTATACAGGTTCGGGTAGCCAGAATAGCTACCCTACGTCCTGTTTAGAGTAGTATTGCGCCCTGCGCTTGGTGTTGTTCCCCGGAAGGATTGTGGATGTGCGGCTAGGTACCCGGCCCTCCTTTATATAGTCCAGGGGCGGGTGCCTAGTCGGTTACAAGGTAGGAGTCCTAGTAGGATTACATAGAGCGAGTCCTAGTAGGAGTACAGGGGAATTCTAGTAGGAGTCTGTCTTCTACTCTTCCTCCTTCCTTGCATGAGTACCCGGGGTGTATGCCCGACAAGCCCCCGAGCACGTTGGAGTCGAGAGTAGTAGTTCAAGTAGTCTTGAAGCCTCTTCGAGTAGTTCTTGAGCGTCCTCGAGTACTGCTTGGAGAAGTCTTCAATAGTACTTGAACTGTCGCGAGGCTGGAAGGTGGTCCAGCTCATTTGTTTTGAAGTCGAGATTTATATGGAAGTGCGGTTGCAAAATCGCACTCCATATGGAGTAGCCCCCGAGCCTTAGGTTGAGTCACAGACTCTAGCTGAGGGTCAATCTTGATTCCGAATCTTGTCTTGAAAAAATTGAACGATGGGTGTAGCATAGTAGCCCCCGAGCCTTGAAATGATTAGGTAATCAATCCAAGGGTCTTCAGTGATCGCGAAAGCCATCATCCGAGTACTCTTGCAGCGTGTAGCCCTCGAGATAAGAGATCTATATGAGCCACATCGAGTAGTGATTGGTGAGGAGCCCCCGAGCTTGAGAGCGAGCGAAGCATGCTGAAGTTATCTTCGAGTAGTATGTTAAGTGCGGCTCCCGAGCTGGAGAGATTCCAAGTAGTAGTTTGGCGTTGAGCCGTGGAGCTTGAGAAGTAGTCGTGCCATCAGAGCGGACTTTAGTTGCGACCGAAGTCGACTTTAGATGCCGGCAGAGCGGACTTTAGAATGCGACTTAAAAATCGAAGTCGACTTTGTGCCGCGTGGAGCGGACTTTGAGATGTGACTTGAAATCGGAAGTCAACTTTGTGCCACGCGGAGCGGACTTTGAGATGCGACTTGAAAACCGAAGTCGACTTTAGTTGCCACGCGGAGCGGACTTTGATATGCTGATTTAGAAGTCGACTTTAGGATGCCGCGCGGAGCGGACTTAAGATGCAAAAAAACGAAAAGCACTTTCCGGAAAGCCAAAGCGAATGAAAAATCAGAGAAAACGAATAGTTTTGCCGCAGGAGCGGGCTTAAGTACCTGAGCCATGGATTTCAGACCCAAAGTAGAGTTGCCGCCGGAGCGGGCTTGAGTACCTGAGCCATGGACTTCAGACCCAAGGTACAGTTGCCGCCAGAGCGGGCTTGAGGGTGCGACCGGAGTTGGCTTGTGTACCTAGGCCATGGATTTCAAACCCAAGGTACGGTTGCCACCGTAGTGGACTTAAGTACCTGAGCCATGGATTTCAGACCCAAGGTACGGGGCGCGAGTACTTAGGGTACTTGGACCCATGGTACAGAGCGTGAAGACCACGTGCAGCTAGGTTCCATCGTCGCCAGGACCCGAGGGCCGCTTACAGCTAGGTTCCATCGAAGCTTACACACGTAGTATGCCATCGAAGCAGGCGAAGATGCGACCGGAGTCGACTTTAAGTTGCCGCACGGAGCGGAATTTAGAATGCGACTTTAGAAGTCGACTTTAGATTGCCGCGCGTAGCGGACTTTAGAAGCTGCCTCCTAGGGATAGCCCCCGAGTTGATGAAGTAGACTGGTGGCGACTTGATTGATATACCCCAAGAGTAGTCAGCAGAGTGTAGTTCCCGTGAAAACCCACCGAGAAGCGTACACAAATGAGTAGTCGGCAAGTAGTCCTACATGATGAGGAGACCAAGCCAAGAAAAGAAAACAGTAATCATTTAAATAAATGACTTAGCTGTTGCTGCATGGGCAGACTCTTAATGAAGCCGTGGCGGTCGGCGATGGAGCCGTGACGGTTGTTGCTGAAGTTGACTAGTCAGAGTTGATTCTGACTAGTTGTGGGGGGGGCGTGACTGCCGTTCTCGACTAGTTTGGAAAACTAGTCGAGATGAATGGTCGATGCGATGCGACCGGAAGACGTCGTCGTGGCGGTGTGCGGCGTACTCGAAGTAGAGCTAGTGTTGCCACGAGACAAGTAGTCACGACGCACGGCGTGGCTGAGGTAGAGCTAGCGTGGCCGCAAGACAAAGTCGCGGCGCACGGAGTAGTCGACGACGAGCCTGGGCGAGGCGGAGTAGTCGACGATGAGCCTGCGTGAGGCGGAGTAGTCGACGACGAGCGGCATGACGAGCCGCGTGACGTGCCGAGGCACCCGGACGCGTGGCGAAGGCGAAGTTGTCGACGACGAGCCGTGCGACGTGCCGAGGCACCCGGACGCGCGCGCGGAGGCGAAGTAGTCGACGACGAGCCGCGTGACGTGCCGAGGCACCCGGACGCGCGGCGGAGGCGAAGTTGTCGACGACGAGCCGCGCGACATGCCGAGGCACCCGGACACGCGGCGAAGGCGAAGTAGTCGACGACGAGCCGCGCGACGTGCCGAGGCACCCGGACGCGAGGCGGAGGCGAAGTAGTCGACAATGAGCCCAGAGTAGTCGACGATGAGCGACGCGACGAGCCGCGTGACGAGCCGCGTGACGAGCCGAGGCACCCGGACGCACGGCGTAGTCGAGGTAGATCGCTGCAGCCGGGAGAGTGGAGACGAGTAGTCGCGGCGCACAGCGAGGTTGACGTAGAGCGCGTGCGGCCGGAGATGAGTAGTCGCGGCGCACGGCAAAGTTGACGTAGAGCCTGTGGCCGAAGAAGAGTAGTCGCAGCGCACGGCGAGGTCGACGTAGAGCGCGTGCGGCCTGAGACAGCGTCGTGGTGCACGGAATGGCTGAAGTGGAGCTACTGCTGCAGGCGAAGGTGATGCAGCCGCGACATCATTGGAGTAGTCAACAACAGGTTGATGTGCACATGTAGCACAAATATATTGCTTTCCACGTGGAGTCAAGTAATCCGTATGGAATTTTGAGACTTGATCTTCCCACCCGCGTGAGCTAGCAGCTTGACTTCGGATCGGAGTGGACAGAGGACTTTGGAGTCCTGGACGGATACGGCCAACCCAGAAGCTGGAAGCGGTGGCCTCCTTGTGTACGGGATCAGCGACTTTGGGATCCGAAACAGGATCAAATTTGATGTTGATACCGCCGCGGTTGGAACTTGACGACGAGTGCTGATGTGAAGTTGCTGTGGTAGCTTGATTTTGAAGAGTGGTCCTTCGAATTCGCGAGATGATCGTGTCGATGGCCCCACGGTGGGCGCCAGCTGTCGGTGTTTAAACCTCTCGACCTCCATGGGAGGTACCCGCAGCAAGGTAGAAGGTGGGGATCGCCATGATCTGGAACCCGAAGGTACGCGCGAGGACACAAGACACAAGATTTATACAGGTTCGGGTAGCCAGAATAGCTACCCTACGTCTTGTTTAGAGTAGTATTGCGCCCTGCGCTTGGTGTTGTTCCCCGGAGGGATTGTGGATGTGCGGCTAGGTACCCGGCCCTCCTTTATATAGTCCAGGGGGCGGGTGCCTAGTCGGTTACAAGGTAGGAGTCCTAGTAGGATTACATAGAGCGAGTCCTAGTAGGAGTACAGGGGAATTCTAGTAGGAGTCTGTCTTCTACTCTTCCTCCTTCCTTGCATGAGTACCCGGGGTGTATGCCCGACAGTTCCCCCCACAGTGGGCAAGATCAGATGGCGTGTCGCTGCGGCCGGGTCATCCACCTCGCCAAGGTCTGTCCGTAGTGAGGGCACCAGGTGCTCGCGGCAAGGCTGCCGTGGTGCCGGGGGGAGGTGATGCTGCTGATTCCGTGCGAGTTGCTGCACGTCGTGGGGGTTCAAATGGAGTGGGCAGTAGCAGGCAGCCGTAGGTAGAGTCGATTTCGGTGGATGATGATGACGACATCGAAGAAGACGAAGACGAGAACATGCTGAACCAGCATAGGAAGGTATACAATTTTCTTTGAATTCTTGATGTGGCCTAAGTATTAAGCATGAAGTTGGTGCATGTCTCCTGGTACTGCTTAGTTGGGTACCAATTATTGTTCCTGGGTACTGGCATAGTTCTAAAAAGATTAGCATTTTGTCTGGTGATGATGGCAAATGGATGAATTGTTGAATTTGCATTCTGATTCTTCAAATGCAAATGCTCTTGTTTATTTTGTAGCTATCTAATTTTGCAGGAATTGAAAATCTGTTGCGGCAGCCAACTTTTTATGCATTATGATTTGCATTGGTTAATGCATTACATTGTATTTAAACCTATCTTCTAGTTATTTATGTGTTGTTGAGTTAGCAGTATTTTAATCTTGTGGTTACTTGCACACCTTTGTTCAAAAGGGCTCTAGTTAGGTCTTAGTTTCTCCATACTCTCCTAGCAAAATCTAAATGCTTTGCTGATTCTGCATTGGTTCAATTGGAATGAGCTCTCGGATGAGTCTGTGAAACCACTGTGCCTATTTGCCCTGCTTGTTAACAGGTCACGGATGAGTCTCAGTTGAATAACCTTTTAACTACTACTATATGCGAACCTTCCTACATTGCCTTGCCTTCAGGGCTAAACTATGCCAAGTTTGTTTAGGTACTGAACCATCCAAAGATTTTTGCGCTAGGCGCTAGCGATCTTTTGTCAAGAACACACACAAAAGTTCTTGTTTGAATAAACAAATGCATATGTTGGGGGTTCTTACATACCATCTTTTATCTTGTTTCATATAAATATACCTCTGGGATAATGGCTAACAGCTCGAAATTTAAACAACTTGGAACTCATCTTTATCTTTCAAAGCAAGATTAGTATTATTCCATTTCTTGATTAAGAGAAGAAAGCATAAACTTTGCATGCAGAAGATGCAAAGGTTCGCTCCTTTAATTTTTTTAACATTGCCAAGGCCCAAGGATAATCTTTTGGCAGCATGGAACCTTTTCTACCAGTCGAGGCTTCCCTCCTTGCGGTTACAGCTGATTATAGAGAAGAATTAGTAATAAAAATAGGTGTCAAGATTTGAAAATTGCAGCACATAATTGTGCTTTATTTGTGATGCTCTTTGCAGATGCAGCAAGGCTGTTACTATACCTAATAACCCCAATTTTAATTTTTTAGCAGAATGCTTGTTTTGTTTATCTTTTTCAGCAATCCTGACTTATGCTAACTACATGGCAACTATGCACTAAATTTCATAATACAAGCTCACCTTAACTAGTTTGATGCTAACAAAGTAGGAAGAAAAAGGATGCATGCATCAGTGATCAGTCACCTTTGTGGCACCAAATTTTGTTGCTTGTAATATCGAGAACACATGTATTTTTCAGTCTGTTCATTTCTGTTTAGGCAATCTTGTAGCTCAGTGATCCTTTTTCAGTTCAATCTTGTATTTTTTCAGTCTGTTCATTTCTGTTTAGGCAATGTGTCTGTCGGGGACCGCCCTAGGGGTCCCCTTAAACAACGGGGGAACCCTCACTTAAACCCCTGCTTCGAAATAAGCTAAGCCTAACCATGCAGGAAACTAACCATGCAGGACATGGCCCATGCGGCAAGACTCCGGAGGCCCGCCAAGACGGCCCGTCTGGAAGACCCCTCGAGCAGGCTCCGCCTCGCCCGAGGGCACGCTCCTCCTCGAACGGGCTCCGCCCCGTTCGAGGGGCAACCCCCTCCTCGAACGGGCTCCGCCCCGTTCGAGGGGCGACCCTTCCCTCGAGCGGTCCCCGCCCGCTCGAGGGCGCGCTCCCCCTCGAGCGAGTCCCGTCTCGCTCGAGGGTCCGTTCCGCCCTCGGCGGGGCCCGCCACGCTCACGGGCGCCCCGCACGCGTGCGCCGGCCCCGTCATCGGGGCATTTAACGCCACGGCGCCGCGGGCGGCGCCATCATGCGCCGGGGGCTCGCGCCCGGTGCCGCCGCACCAACTCCCCGGGGGAGGAGCCCATCCCCGCCACGCGTGGGGGTGGAGCGTGCGGTACGGCCGGTGTCGGCCCCGTGACACCGTGCGCACGCTACCGTGCGACTAACGCGCCCGACCCTCGAAAGGGGGCCGGCGCACCCTCGACTCCACTTTCCCGTGACTGCGGGTTAGGTGAGGAGCGCTAGGCCGGTGGGTGGCCATCCCGGCCGCCGCGTAACGGCGCGGCCGCCGTACCCACGCGTGCGGGCGCACGCCCGACTCCGCGAGCGCACGCCCGAGCACCGCGACAACCACTCCACCACCGCGAGCTCATTGGGAAGGAACGCCGTTCGACCGCTCCCGTACCCCGTACCGATCATCATCGGCACCTCCCTCGAAGCCTATCGGAGAACGCCATCGCCATCGCCGCCTCCTACCCTCGAACCGCCACTTGTTCGGGTACGAGGTAGGCCATCATGGCCGGATCGTAGCGAAGATCGTCCCGGACGGCCGCCCGCTCTACACCGTAGCACGACGTGCTCCCACACGTAGCTAGGTAGCGCGGCGTGCATGTAACTCGCCGCCCCCTTGGCCTATAAAAGGGGAGGCGAGCCCCCAGCCGCGGGGGGAGAAGTTCAGAGGAACAGGCACAGTTGAACACAACACACCGTGCACTCACTCTCCTATTCTCCCACAACATCTCCAGCCACTCACCAGGGACTTGGAAGCCACGCTTCCTCTCCCGCCTTGCTTGTACTTGCCCCACTACAAGCACCCCCGGTGCCGAGCAATATAGTGCCACGAGCACACCACTGCTGGACGTACGACCTCCTAGGCCGGAACCAGGATAAAACCTTGTGTCATTTGTTGCTTAGCATCGACCATTGAGGGATAGACCTAGGCGTTATCTACTGGTTAGTGTCGGGACCATATTCCGCACCGACAGTTGGCGCCCACCGTGGGGCAATCGAGCGCCTAAGGTCATTTCGCTAACTCCCTCCATGGTGATCCGTACTGAGTACCGTAGCACCCGCTACAACATGGGTAGCTCGGCCCCTCTTCCGGCCGGGTTTGAGATCCGCTTCGGGGACTTGAACTTCCAGGCCACGGGGAACGGCTATCTCATGCGCCTCACCAACCGTGAGGAGCTCCGCGCGCAGCGCGAGGCCGAGTCCGCTGCGGTCTCCGCCGCACGCACGACACCGGCGCGGGCGCTGCGGGCACGGATGCCGCGGGCCCGTCGACGCCGCGACGCCGTCGTCGCTGCGGGCTACGCTCGCGTCGGGCGCGGTCGAGCGGCGGCGGGCGAGCGCGCCGCCGCCCAACGCGGTGCGCCCACCGTCCACGACGACCGCCACCAACCCCGGCGGGACCGCGTGCGGTCTCAGGACCGCGCATCCCCATCGGGCTGCGTGGCGCCACTACGGCCTACAACGCCAACGTCAACTCGACAATGCGCAGGGTTCCGCCTGGTCGGCACGTCTTCGTCGCCAGGGATCCCGGCACTTCAGCAGCGGACGAGTCGTCCCTGGGCTCCGTCGACACGATGCCACCCGCCAACCGCCATGGGTACGCGGAGTGGGACTTCTCCGGTGTACCGGACCCAGTCGCATTCAGGCGCTTCCTCGACGCCACGGACTACTGGTTCGGCTGCTCCGACGACTCCAGCACCGGGAGCTACGACCCCACGCGGGAATGTTGCGCCGTCATCACCAACGACCCGGCCAACGCCGCCGGCGCGGCGGGCGCCGGAGATGGGGAAGTCACGCCGACCCCCGGGGGTCGCTACGCGCCCGGCCGCGGGGCCAAGCGCACCTCGCCGGGGGCCGACGTCGACGCGCGGCGGCCCAAGCTCGCGAGCTCGAGGCCAAGGCGGCGGAAGAGTGCGGACGGTGCGGCTACTCCGCGCCTCGATGGCGGGGGAGGCCTCCGCGCGCGGCGAACGCGCGCGGGAGCCGGGCCGACAAGTCCGTGACCGCCTCAACCCCGTCCCCAACGTCGACAACGCGGATGCTCCGCCGCGGGCGAGCCAAAGCTCATCGCCGCCGCGACAGCTGCCGCGCGCCATGCCGGCACCCTCGACCCCCGAGGCTCGAGACATGCACCGCGAGGTGCAGACCCTCCTTGAGCAAGCGGCCGTCCAACAGGCCGAGAGCTCGGCCTCACGCATCCGCCAACAGGGGGGACGCGCGGGGTGACGATCCGGCACCAGGGGGCGAACCCTCGGTGCACGTGGGTCAACTTGCTGACCAGGGACGCACGCCGGCCAAGGAGCGGCTCCTTGACACACGCGGAGGGCGCCGGATGGAGACGCCCGCAACGTCATCAACGCCGGGCGCACCGGCAAGGCGGACGCGCGAGCGGCCGGGGGGCTACCACCCTCGAAGGGGGTGGGCGCTACGACAGCGGGGAAGATCGCTCCCCAACGCCGGAGCCCCCGGGCACCCGCGTGTTTAGCCGGGAGATCCGCACGGCAGCGTTCCCCCAGCGCTTCCGTCAGCCCTCGACAATCGTCAAGTACAACGGGGAGACGGACCCTCGTGTTTGGCTCAACGATTACCGCCTGGCCTGTCAGCTGGGCGGGGCCACCAACGACGAAGTGATCATCCGCAACTTGCCCTTGCATCTGGGCGATGCGGCCGGACATGGCTCGAGCACTTGCCCGCCGGCCCGGATCCATAACCGGGACGATCTAGTCCACACCTTCGTGGGCAACTTCCGGGGCACATACGTGCGCCACGGGAACTCTCGGGATCCGCGCTCCCCGCACGCGAGCCGGCGAGTCGCCGCGGGACTTCATGCGGCGCTTCTCCAAGCGGCGCACGAGCTCCCCGGCGTAGCACAATCCGAGATCGTGCACGCGTTCCTCGAGGGCACCACGTGCGGGACCTTGTGCGCGAGCCGGGACGCGGCCCGCCCACGGACTCGAACGAGGCGGTCGACATTGCCACCGGCTTCGCCTCCGGAGAGGAGGCCGTGGGGGCAATCTTCGACGCGCAAGAAGGGCAAGCGCTCCGAGGACACGCCCGCGGAGGGCGGCGGGTCCAAGGAGCGGCGCCGCAACGACAAGCGGGGCAAGAAGGGGGGAAGAAGCCGCGCGCGGCGCGCGAGCAGGGGCGCAACGGCGGCAACGCCGAGGCCCTCGCCGGTGACCCGGCCCGACGGGGCCCTCGACCGGCTCCTCGAGGCCGGGGGTGTTCGACGACATGATGAAGAAGCCATGCCCCTACCACAAGACCCCCGTGAATCACACTCTTGAGCAGTGCGACATGCTCAAGAAGTTCTATGGCCGTGCCGCCGCGAAGGAGGCAGAGGCCAAGAAAGATGGGGGCGATGGCGACGCGGGTGGTTTCCCCGCTGTCGAAAACGTGTTCCTCATCTTTGGGGGACCCACCGTCGACATGTCGACCCGACGAGCGCAAGAAGGAGCGGCACGAAGTCCTCGCCGCGAAAGGGCACCTCCGGCCTTCCTCAGCGGGTCGAAGGATGCCATCACCTTTATCCGGGATGATCACCCAAATCGCATCCCGAACCGGGCCAGTACCCGACCGGTGGTCGATCCCATCATTGGGAACGCCGGTTTTCGAAGGTCCTTATGGACGGGGGCGATAGCCTCAATATCCTCTTCGCGCATACATTGCGCCCGATGGGGATTGGGGCCGGACCGGCTGCGGCCCGGCACGAAGCCGTTTCACGGCATCGCGCCCGGCAAGCAGGTTCAACCCCTCGGGCAGATCGATCTGCCCGTCTGGTTTGGGACCCCCAAGAATTTCCGCAAGGAGACCCTCACCTTCGAGGTGGTGGGATTCAAAGGGGCCTACCACGCCATCCTTGGGCGACCATGCTATGCCAAGTTCATGGCGGTCCCCAACTACACGTACCTGAAGATGAAGATGCCGGGTCCAAACGGCGTCATCACCGTCGGGTCGTCGATCGAACATGCATTCGACTGCGATGTCGAGTGCGTGGAGCATGCGGAGGCACTAGCGCCGGATGAAGCGGCCGGTGAACACACTGGAGAAGATGGTCAATGACGACCTCAGCTCCGCCACCAAGCACGTCGGCACGTTCGAGGCCGCCGAGCAAACCAAAGGGGTCCCCCTCGACCCGTCGGCCCCCGAGGGCAAAGCGTTAAGGGTCAGCTCGACCCTCGATCCTAAATAGGAAGCAGTGCTCGTCGACTTCCTCCGCGCCAACGCCGACGTCTTCGCGTGGAGCCCCTCGGACATGCCAGGCATCCCGAGGGAGGTCGCCGAGCACTCCCTTGATATCCCGCCAACGCTCGCGGCCGTGCGGCGGCGGGCTGCGCCGCTTCGACGAGGAGCGGCGACGGGCGATCGGAGCGGAGCTGCGGAAGCTCCTCGAGGCCGGATTCATCAAGGAAGTGTTCCACCCTACATGGCTAGCTAATCCTGTGCTTGTAAAAAAGAAAAACGGGAAGTGGAGGATGTGTATTGACTACACCAGTCTCAATAAAGCATGTCCAAAAGTTCCTTTTCCTTTGCCACGCATAGATCAGATAGTTGATTCCACAGCCGGGTGTGAACTACTCTGTTTCCTTGATGCCTATTCGGGATATCACCAAATAAAAATGAAGGAGTCCGACCAGCTCGCGACTTCGTTCATCACACCGTTCGGGACGTTCGTTACGTCACGATGCCTTTCGGCCTCGAAACGCGGGCGCAACATATCGGCGCGCATGCGGCACGTTTTTGGGGACCACATCGGGCGGACGGTCGAGGCTTACGTAGACGACATCGTCGTCAAAACCGAGAAGGCGGACGACACGGTTAGCGATCTTGGCATCGCGTTCGGTACCGCCTACGGGCCAACGGGGTCAAGCTCAACCCCGAAAAATGTGTCTTTGGAGTGCCGCGGGGCATGCTCCTAGGATACATCGTCTCCCGACGGGGAATCGAGGCCAACCACGAAAAGGTCGCGGCCCTCGAGCGAATGGGTCCAATTCGGGACCTCAAAGGGGTGCGAAGGTGTTGGGGTGTCTTGCCGCCCGAGCCGCTTCGTCTCGAGGCTCGGTGAGAAGGGCACTCGCCCCTCTACCGCTGCTCAAGAAGCACGAGCGCTTCTCTTGGACCGCCGAGGCCCGGGAAGCACTCGACAAGGCGAAGGCGTCTCGACGCACGCCCCAATCCTTACGCCGCCGCAAGACGGCGAACCCCTCCAACTCTACGTGGCCGCAACCACCCAGGTGGTCAGCGCCGTGATCGTCGTGGAGCGCACGGAGGAAGGGCATGCTTTGCCACGTGCGAGGGCCGGTCTACTACATCAGCGAAGTCCTGTCGGACACAAAGACGCGCTACCCCCAGGTCCAGAAGCTGTTGTACGCGGTGGTCCTCGCGCGGCGCAAGCTCCGCCACTACTTCGAGGCCCACCCGATTTACGGTGGTCTCTTCCTTCCCGGCCGGGAGAGATCATCCGCAACCCCCGACGCGGCGAGCGGGGTGCCAAGTGGTCGCGTAGAGTTGATGGGCGAGACGCTCGCCTACGCTCGCGCAAGGCCATCAAATCGCAAATCCTAGCCGATTTCGTCGGCCGAGTGGACGGACACGCGGCACCGCCGCCCCCCCGATTCAGCGAGTGCTTGGACTGCGTTCTTCGATGGCTCGGTGATGAAGACGGGAGCGGGCGCGGGCCCGCTCTTCGTGTCACCCCTCGGGGAGCACATGCGCTACGCAAAGTGCGTCTCCACTTCCCCCGCGTCCAACAATATGGCGGAATACGAGGCCCTCCTCTCGCGGCCTCAAGATCGCCATTGAGTTGGGCATCAAGCGCCTCGACGTGCGAGGGGATTCGCGACTCGTGATCGACCAAGTCATGAAGAACGCGAGCCGCCACGACGACAAGATGGAGGCCTACCGTAAAGCCGTGCGAGCCCTCGAGGACAAATTCTACGGCATCGAGCTCGGTCATGTACCCCGCGGTACAACGAGGAAGCGAGACGAGGGCGGCAAAAATAGCGTCGGGCGGATCACCATTCCCCCGAACGTTTTTTCGCGCGACATCGCGCAGCCATCGGTCACCTTCGAGCCCTACCCCTCGGGCGACGGCGGACCCTCGGGGGCTCCCTCGAATCCAGCGGGTGCGGAACCCATGGAAGAGGACCCCTCGAACGAGGCGTACGTGCTCTCCCTTCTCGAGGGGTACGGCTCCCACGAAGTCGATGCGATGGATGTAGAGCCGGCCCCTGTCCAAGCGGATTGGCGGGAAAAGTACACCGCCTGGATCGCTCGAGGGGAACTCCCCGAAGATCGGGCCGCAGCCAGGCGCATCGCCAGGATGGCCAAATCCTTCACCCTCGTCGACGGCGAGCGGGCACAAGCGCGCGCGCGTCAGGCATCCTCCAGCGATGCATACCCATCCCCGAGGGGCGCGAGCTCCTACGGGACATCCACGCGGGAATCTGCGGCCACCACGCCGCGCCACGCACCCTCGTTGGCAACGCGTTCCGCGGGGCTTCTATTGGCCTACCGCGGTCGCGGACGCCAACGAAATCGTGCGCACTTGCGAAGGGTGCCAGTTCTACGCCCGCAAGACCAACTTGCCCGCTCACGCCCTGCAAACGATCCCCGTAACATGGCCATTCGCCGTGTGGGGGTTGGACATCGTCGGGCCCCTGCGGAAGGCGCCCGGGGGCTCCACCCACCTGCTGGTTGCAATTGACAAGTTCTCCAAGTGGGTGGAGGTGCGCCCCATCACGAATTTGAGGGCTGAGCAGGCGGTCACGTTCTTCACCGACATCGTCTACCGCTTTGGAGTGCCAAACTCCATCATCACAGACAACGGGTCCCAGTTCACGGGCCGGAAATTCTTGGAGTTCTGCGACAAGTTCCACATCCGCGTGGATTGGGCGACCGTGGCACACCCACGGACCAACGGCCAAGTGGAACGTGCCAACGGCATGATTCTACGAGGGCCTCAAACCCGGATTTTTTGACCGGCTCAACAAATACGGCCGAAAATGGCTCCAAGAGCGCCGGCGGTCGTGTGGAGCCTAAGGACCACCCCAGCGAGCCACGGGTTCACCCCGTTTTTCCTAGTCCACGGCGCGGAGGCCGTCCTCCCCACGGATGCGGAATACGGGTCGCCCAAGGTTCGAGGCTACAACGAGGATGCTAACCAGCGAGCCCGCGAGGACTCGCTGGATCAGCTGGACGAAGTACGCCTCGTGGCGATGATGCACTCCGCAAGATATCAACAGTCCCTACGGCGTTACCAAGCGCGCAAGATACGTCGCAGGGATTTCAGCGAGGGGGACCTGGTCCTAAGGCTACGCCAAGACAACCGAGGGCGCCACAAGCTATCGCCCCCGTGGGAGGGACCCTACGTCGTGGTGAAGGTGCTCAAACCGGGCACGTACAAGCTTGCCAACGAGGACGGCGAAGAACTCACCAACGCTTGGAACATCCAACAGCTACGTCGCTTCTACCCTTAGCTAGGATTTCCAAGTATTTTCTGTTGTAAAAACGCACGGCCAACGCCCCAGTTGGTGCCACCTATGTAAATACTCCAAATATAATAAAAGGGCAACTCGGCTTTCCCCTGAAACCCAAGTTACCCTCGGGGGCTCTCGCGGGGGCACCCCCCCCCGAATGGTCCCATTTTTTCGCGCAAAAAACGTAACAACACGCGCTAAGTTTGTTTCCCACTTCAACCTCGAGCCATGATTCGAACGGGCGCGGGCGGCACGGCGGAAGGAGCGTGCGAGCCGGAGGCCGCCCTACGCCGCGTGGCTATGGCCCGTCTCTCTCGCCTCCAACCCGGCGGGCCCCGCGAAAAGCGAACTCCCCTAACTAGAATCTACTCGGGGAAGAAGAAGAAGCAAAAAGCGCAATAAGCGAACGATTTCATTTACAAACAACTGCCCATGTTCATGAAACGACTTGTTTATTTACAAGAGGCCACGAGGCCAAAATTCTGATACACATAAACGAAAAACGGGCCCAGCGCCCAGGTGCTTTCAGGCGGATGGAGCGGCAGCATCGGCGGCGTCCGGGAAGAGGAATTCTTCGAAGGCCTCGGCGAGCGACCCGGCGGCATCAGCAACAAGCGCGTCCGCGCGCTCCATGGCCACCTCGTCCTCGACGCCCTCGGGCACGATGTAGCCCTCAGCCACCACCTCGAGGTTGACCTCGTAGTGGGATCGCACCACTCCGAGGGCCTTCTGCACGCCCGGGTGCAACGCCGGCGCATCCGCTCCGTGACGTGGCCGCCGAGGGCGCGCAGCGCGGCGGCCGGCCGAGCCGCCGGCACGGGCTTCGCCTTCCTCGACGACGCGGCGGTCTCGAGGGCCGCGTCCCGCGCGCTCCCTGCGCCGCCTCTGCTCAGAGGAGTTGTAGGAAGCTTGCAGGGCCTCGGCCCGCCCAGCAGCGTGCCCCAAGGCAGTGCGCAAGCCTGGAACCAACAAGACGACAAGAAATCAGAAAGGGGGAAACTAACCCTCTAAAGCAAAAATTAACAAGCAGGGTCAAATGGTAACTTACCCTCGACTTGCCTCCTCCCCAGATCGAGGTCGCGGCGCGCGGACTCAAGCGCCGCCTCGAGGCGCTGGATGGTCTCGCCTTGCTCGACGAGGGCCATCTCCTGACTGGCACTGCTGATGCTGAGCGCCAGCGCCTCGTCCTCAACCTTCGAGAACGCGGCGTTCCGCTCCTCCAGCGACCTCTCCGCTGCCTCGCGCGCGACGCGCTCCCGCTCCAGCGCCGCTCGGGCGTCGCCAAGGGCGCCCCTCGCTCCTCGCCGGAGCCGCTCCTCGCCCCCCCCACGGCGGGCGACGCGCTCCGCCGGAGCCGCCCCTCGGTGGCGACGAGGGCCGCGGCCTTGGCGTCGAGGGCCGCCCTCGGGTCATCGGCCCTCCTTGGCGCGTTGCTCCAACCCGCGCGCCCGCTCCTCGCCCCGGCGGCCGCGCGCGCCCGCCCCCTCGAGCGACGTGCGGAGCTCCCGGGGTCTCGGCGCGAGCGGTGGCCACCTCCGCGCCTCCCGGGTGGCGGCCAGCGTCCGCGTCTTGTCCAGGTCCTCACGCGCGTTCCACAGCGCCTCGTCGCGATCGACGAGGGCTGCGCGGATCCGCTCGAGACTCGAGTGACGCGCCGTGCCCTGCCCTGAGCTCTCGGGGAGCACGTCGCACCATGCCATCGCCCGGTACACCAACCAACTGTCCGGCGTTCGGAGAGCATCTGCAAGCGCGTCGAAAGCGCTGCATCGCTCCCGGAGCTGGCGGGCCTCGGCGTTCACCTGGTCGAACGCGCTGTACTTGTCACGAGCGCGGCGCTCGAGCTCCTGGCATCCACACACCGAATCTCGTAAGTGTCGAGGCTCGAATGCAGCACACGGAAACAAAAAAGAAGGAAGACGAGCAACCGTGGCTCACTTGGAAGACGACCCAGGCCGGGCCGCCGTGGACCCGCAGCGCCTCGTTCAACGCGCGGTTGAGCGTGGCGCCATGGCTCCGAAGCTCGCCCCAGAGCTCCTGCTCCCTCCGGGCGTCGCAAACGCGGGGGTCCTCCACGGCCCCCCCACCCCGAGCGGGGTGGCGGCGCGGGGAGGCCGAGGCCTCGACGTCGTGCCCTCGGCCCCCCGCTATCATATGACCCTCGTGCCGCCTCACGAGGGCCCCCTCCTGGGGCTCGGGGGAGTTTGCGGGCCAGCTGGCCCACTGGTTCCACCCAGGCGGCGGGGAGTCATCCGAGAGCTCCACCACCTCCGCCTGGAAACCGCCGGCGGGAGGAGCCACCTGCTCCGCCTCCGCCGGCGCCCTCCACCCGCGCCTCCGCGGCCACGGCGCCCGTCGTGGGCGCCGTCGCCCCCACCCCTCCGCCCGTGCCGCCGCATGCCGCGGCGCCCCCGCGAGTTGCGCCCGCTCCGCCTCCTCCGCGGTGGCCGCCACCACGGGCGGCACCTCCACCGTGGCCACCGCCGGCGGCCGCGCCTCCGTGGCGACCGGCGGCGGCCGCCCCGGCGACCTCCCGGTTACGCCGGCGGCGGGCTGATCCGCCGGCCGGGGCCTCGAGGCCCCGGCCGGCCTTGCGAGCTCGTGCCCGCCGCCGCGCCTGTCCCCGAGCGCGACCCCCTCGACGAACGCCGCCGGGTGGGAATCGACGCGTCCGTCCTCAGCACCTTGGCCGGTGCAAGGGGAGGGACGGTTGGCACCGCCCTGCGCAAACACGAACAGGGGAGTCAGAACATCTAGTCACTAGCAAACTAAATTCAAACGAAGGAAGGCAGGCTCCTTACCTCGCGGAGGAAAAGGCCCGCTTCCTCTTCCTCGAGGCCTCCGACGAGGCCGGCGCAGCGGCCGCGCCTGACGCGGCGCCTCCCCGACGGCGCCGCCGCACACACGGGCACGCCCCGCCCCGCGCGAGGGGCGCGCCCCGATGCCGCACCCCCGACGACGCCGCGATGCGCGGGGGCACGCTCGCCCGCGCGCGGGCACGCCTCCCGACGCGCCCCTCGACGACGACGCGCGCCGCGCGGACGCGCCCCCGCCCGCGCGCGGCACGCCGGACGCGCGCGCGCGGCACGTCCGCCGCGCGTGCCTCCGCGGCACGCGCCGGCACCTCGCGCGGCGCGTGCCGCCTCCGACGATGAGTGCCCCGGCGGCGGGCGGGCGTGCGCCCGCCCCGAGCAAAAGCGCCCCCGACGCGCGGGTTCGGCGATGGGGGCGCGGGCCGCCACCGTTCCGAGGGGCCCTCCCCCTCGGACCCTTCCTCCTCGTCTCCGCTCCGAGGACGAGGGCTCCTCGATGTCGGGGAGGAGAGCCCTAGCTCCTCCCGCCGCCGGTACTCCGCGGACCGTGCGTCGCGGCGCGCTTGGCGCCGCCTTGCGTGCTCCCTCCTCGCGCGCCGCCCGCTCCTTGCTCGCTCCCGCCGCGCCGCCCGCCGAGCGCACGGGAGTCGGGGGTGGGCGGAACGGACTTGGCGGCGTTGAACTGCACCAGCTGCGCGCGAGAGCGACGATGGCGCGTCGTGAAACAAAAGCAGGACCAAGGACTAAAACAGAATCAGGAACCCAACTCACCAGCGGGCCCGTGGGGAGCATCTCGATATCCCACGGGGTCCGACCCGCGTGCGCCGGCGTCCCGGGTGTCGACGGCGCTCCGCGCCGGGTGAGCGCGTACGGCCGCTCCGGGCCGGCGTCGGGGAGCATCCGCGACCTCGCCGGGTCGACGGGGTTGGCCGCCTCCGTCATCTCAAAGATGCGAGAGGGGCCTCTCCATCAACGGCACAACCCGCCGGTGGTGGAGGAAGGCGAGGACGCCCATCGCGTTGAGCCCCTCCTTCGCCGCCCGGCCGCGGGCGCGGAGGACGGACTCTTGCCGCGCCCGATGATTGGCCGTGGCGGCCGTAGCCCCGGGGAGTCGGCCTATTCTTGAACACCGGCCGGTGTAGGGAGGGAGGCCGGGCTCGGCGTTGCGCGAGGTAAAACCATCCCCGCTCCCCGGCCGGCGTTGTTCGTCGTCATGGTGCGGGGGATGTAGAAGCCTTTGAGCCGCCCCCGCGGCAAGCGACATCCCGCCGGCGCGCACCGCGCGCGCGGAGTCCCGGCTCCGACGTGGGCTGTGTGATGAGCTCGCGGAAGAGGTGTACCCGAGCTCCCAATTGAGGCGGGATCCCCGGGTACCCTTCGCAGACGCCCACGAACGTGGCCGCTGCGAGATAGCGTTGGGGGGGGCGAAAGTGTGCGGCTCCACTCCGTAGTGGTAGCACAATGCCCGCATAAATGTGCTTGCCGGCGCGTTGAAGCCGCGCTCGTGGTAGCGGAGGAAGCTCACCACGTAGCCCTCCGCGGGTTGGGCTCAAGGTGAGTCGCGGCGGTACGATCCACTCCGCCGGGGCGCCCTTCTTCGTTGGCCGACAAGGCGGCGGCGGCGACCGGCTCGCCCGGGGCGAGCCGGGTCCACGGTCGACCTCTCCCAGGCGTACGGCTCCCGGGACCCCTGATCGGAAGCTGAGGCGGCGCCATAAGGGGGGACGGACGAATGCGAAGGCGGAGGACAAGGAAGCGAGGAAAAAGCTCTAAGCAGCGAGGCCGCGCGGTGGAGAGAGCAAGGCGAAGGCGAAGGGACGGGGGACTGAGAGTGGTAAGGTGCCAAGGTAAAAAACCGCCGTCCACTCCCTCCCCGCAGTTTTATAGGCAACGGGCGAGTTCTCCGGAGCGGACGCCCCGCCGACGCATTACTTGCGAGAATCTTTCCATCGCGTCGGCGGCGGGCCCCACCACGACCGCAGCAGCTCTAACACCGCGGGCGGGTCATCATTACGGCGAGACCGGCGACAACCGAGGCAAACCGTCACGTCCGCCGCCCACGCCGCCCACTACGCGCGCGCGCGCGCGCGCGGCGCCAAAAAGGCGCGCGCCGTGCCGCAAAACCGCGGCCAGAACCGCAAGGCAATTAAATGCCCGGGCCCCTTGCCAAGCAAGGAGAGCCCTCGAGCGAGGCGAACCCTCGGCTCGAAAACAAAGGCGACCCTCGATGGGATTTCAGCACGAGAGGGCCGCTCGGGACCTGCTCGGTGTAGAGCAGACCACCGCGGGCGCCCATGCCACGTAGAACCCTCGAGCGGCATGACCCTCGACTCGAAACAAGGCGACCCTCGATGGGATATCAGCGTGAGAAGGCCGCCCGGGACCTGCTCGATGTAGAGCAGACCACCGCGGGCACCCATGCCACGTAGGACCCTCGAGCGGCGTGACCCCCAACTCGAGACGATCTCAACCTCTGAAAGAAGGCACGCGCGTAAGAGGATCGCCCAGGTCACGCTTGAAATAGAGCGACACCGAAAGCACTCATACTGCGCCAGGCTGCCAACAAGCACCTCGAGGGCTGGCACGATCAGACCCCTCGACGGCCGCAAACGTGAAAAGACGGGGCTAGCCAAGGCACGGCCCCGCACGGCCTTGCGGTCGAGAGGTTCGAAGCCCGACCCTCGACGGGTTCGAACGAGCGCCCCGGATCACGAGTTAGGGACGACGAGGGCACGCGCATTCGAGCCATTCCTCGAGCCCGTCGGCTCGAGGGTGCCCCACATGTCGTGTTCGAGAGCCGGCGCGGAGGACCGCCTAGCGGGGGGATCCCCCAGGGAGAGCTTCCGCGCCCTCGGTCCCTAGCGAACGGGACCGAGCCCCACCTAGCAAACCCACGCAAGCGCTTCCATGGACGTGTCTCGGACCGCGCGGCCTACCCTTATCGAACGGGGCATGGACGTCCACTTGAACCACCCGCTAGCGGCTCGATGAGGAATCCGCGATTCGCGACCCGCTCGATGGGAGTCGTGGAAACCTCACCCTCCGTCCCGCGGAGGGACGGCGAGGGCGCGTTAAAAAACAAGTCGTCGGGCTCCGACCCGATCGCCTCGAACAAGAGCCAGGGCTCGGGGCTTGACGCACGGCTACACCTCCTTGGAATTGCACCCGGCGGGAGACAAGGTGACGAGGGGAGCGTGCACCCCCCGATGCGCGGCCGAAATACCGCCGATGCCGGTTGGCATATGTGCCACGCCTTTCCGCCCGAAGTTGCTCGCGGTTAACCCCTGCGGAGGAGAGCCCACACTCTGCCCGGGGCTTCGGGGGCTAGACCGGCGGGTCGGCCGACGCGGCCCCACGGGAAAGCGTTCGCAAACAAGGAGGGAAGAACGTCCTATCGGTGGGTTCCGGCATCCGCGGGAGCCTCAATGGCAAACCCGGCGGATGCTCGGGGGCACTGCGTCGGGGACCGCCCTAGGGGTCCCCTTAAACAACGGGGGAACCCTCACTTAAACCCCCGCTTCGAAATAAGCTAAGCCTAACCATGCGGAAACTAACCATGCGGGACATGGCCCATGCGGCAAGACTCGGAGGCCCGCCAAGACGGCCCGTGCGGAAGACCCCTCGAGCGAGGCTCCGCCTCGCCCGAGGGCACGCTCCTCCTCGAACGGGCTCCGCCCGCGTTCGAGGGGCAACCCCCCTCCTCGAACGGGCTCCGCCCCGTTCGAGGGGCGAACCTTCCCTCGGCGGTCCCGCCCCGCTCGAGGGCGCGCTCCCCTCGGGCGAGTCCCGTCTCGCTCGAGGGTCCGTTCCGCCCTCGGCCGGGGCCCGCCACGCTCACGGGCGCCCCGCACGCGTGCGCGCCGGCCCGTGCGGGGCATTTAACGCCACGGCGCCGCGGGGCGGCGCCATCATGCGCCGGGGCTCGCGCCCGTGCCGCCGCACCAACTCCCCGGGGAGGAGCCCATCCCCGCCCTTTGTGGGGTGGACCGTGCGGTACGGCCGGTGTCAGTCCCGTGACACCGTGCGCACGCCCTTGTACGACTAACGCGCCCGACCCTCGAAAGGGGGGCGGGGCGCACCCTCGACTCCACTTTCCCGTGACTGCGGGTTAGGTGAGGAGCGCTAGGCGGTGGGTGGCCATCCCGGCCCGCGCGCGCGCGCCGCCGTACCCCACGCGTGCGGGCGCACGCCTGACTCCGCAGGCGCACGCCCCGAGCACCGCAAAGAACCACTCCACCACCGCAGCTCATTGGGAAGGAACGCCGTTCTGACCGCTCCTGTACCCCGTACCGATCATCATCAGCACCTCCCTCGAAGCCTATCGGAGAACGCCATCGCCATGCCGCCGCCTCCTACCCTCGAACCGCCACTGTTCGGGTACGAGGTAGGCCATCATGGCCGGATCGTAGCGAAGATCGTCCGGACGGCCGCCCGCTCTACACCGTAGCACGGCGTGCTCCCACACGTAGCTAGGTAGCGCGGCGTGCATGTAACTCGCCGCCCCCTTGGCCTATAAAAGGGGAGGCGAGCCCCCGGCCGCGGGGGGAGAAGTTCGAGGAACGAGGCACGGTTGAACACAACACACCGTGCACTCACTCTCCTATTCTCCCACAACATCTCCGGCCACTCACCGGGGACTTGGAAGCCACGCTTCCTCTCCCGCCTTGCTTGTACTTGCCCCACTACAAGCACCCCCGGTGCCGAGCAATATAGTGCCACGAGCACACCACTGCTGGACGTACGACCTCCTAGGCCGGAACCAGGATAAAACCTTGTGTCATTTGTTGCTTAGCATCGACCATTGAGGGATAGACCTAGGCGTTATCTACTGGTTAGTGTCGGGACCATATTCCGCACCGACAGTGTCAAAAGCTCAGTTATTTTCTTTTACCTATCATGTTATTTAAGTTGTTTACTTATACATTTTTTAGAGACCAAAAAGCAAGGCTAATTGGACCGACGAAAATACATACACTTTGTGTGAGTTAGCTTGCGAGGATATAAAGGCTGGCAATTTTACTGCTAAAATTTGGAGCACTCAGGGTTACAAAACTCTTAAGGAGAAATGTTATCAAAAGACAAAATTGTGGCATCCAGGCAGGGAAGTGAAGAACAAAATCCATAACATGAAGGCTTTTGTACAATGATTGAGTATGGTTGCAGCAACAAACCGGCTGCGGCCACGACGAACATGGAGAAGTTACGGCAACTAAAGCTTGGTGGGATAGGGAGATCAAGGTACGACAACTTAAGCTTTTTTAGTGACAATTACATGAGCAATTGAGACATATGCTAATGCTGTACAAATAATATTTCGCAGAGTAAACCAAATCTCAAGAAATTTAGAAAGGGTAACCCTGAGTACATTGGACTATTGCATGAGATGTTTCATGGGGTAGCTGTTGATGGTAGTTCTGCTTACGTACCTAGGACAGAAGATGATAGAGAGGCAAATGATGATCATGAGGAGGAGGAGGGAGCCCAATGAGTACCAATACCCGCAAGAGGGGTTCTAGCTCATCTGATTTTAGGAGTACAACAAGCAATCCATTAAAGAAAAGAAAAAGTGGGTCCATGCCAGATGCAGACAACATCCCTCCTACTAATTGCAAAACTAAGGTTCCATTTTTGAGGACTTTGAAGGAGATCACCACCAGAATGGACAAGGAAGCTGAGGTATCGAACACTATATTGCAGGCAATTGTGGACCAAGGCAAAGAAAAGGCAATGAGAAGTGAGGAGCGAAAGGTAGCAGTAGCTAAATGTCATCAACTTTCCATTGAGTGTGGGGCAGCAGAGGAGTCCATTAAGTACTTTGTAGCCTGTGACTTATTCAAGTACAGACACAACAGGTTTGTCTTCTAGAACATGAAGACCCCTCAAGCTTGGCTCATATGGTTGAAGAGATGGTGCAAAACAAAGAAGATGTATGCCGAAGATGAGCCTTAGCTAGGTTGTCATGTATCCAATGTATCCTATTGTGTCATGTTTGTCCTCTTGAGCATGTTATGTGTTGAACTGCTTTGTGGACCCTTTATGTGTTGAATTGCTTTGTGGACCCTTTATGTGTTGAATTGCTTTGTGGACCCTTTATGTGTTGAATTGCTATGTGCACCTAATTATTGTGTGTTGAATTTCATTCAGATGTTGTAGGATGACTCTAGTGATGGTGATAGTATTGATGAGTCCAGTGAAGAGGAAAGTACTGATGAGGACTCTAGTGATGAGGAAGAGGAAGATGTAAGGAGAAATAGACTGCTAGCATTACTCCAGTTGAGGCGGAAAAGGCTCAACAATATAGGTATGATCATCCAAATTTTTGGTTCACATTACATTGAGTGTTTCATGGATAAGGGGGAAAGGAGGATTTTAAAAGCTAAAGAGTCTAGCTATGATTGGGTACTAAGAACTCTGGGACACAGAACAGACTACTATAAAATGTTTAGGATGTATCCACTTGTGTTTCATAAACTACATAATTTGCTAGTGGATTCCTATGGGATAAAGTCTACTAATAAAATGTCATCAGTTGAGGCTCTAGCTATGTTTTTATGGATGGTGGGAGATGGCCAATCCATTAGGCAGAGTGAGAATCGTTTTATAAGGTCCATGGAGATAGTTGTTAGGAAGTTTGACAAAGTATTAAATTTTGTGGTTAAGCTTTCGGTTGACATAATTAAGCCACGAGATCCTAAATTCAGAGTTGTGCATGAAAGTTTAAGAAATGCTCAGTGGCATCCATGGTTCAATGACAGCATTGGGGCAATAGATGGGACTCATGTGCCAGTTGTGGTGCCACCTACCAAGGTTCCCCAGTACTTAAGCAGACATGGCTACTGTAGTCAGAATGTTATGGTTGTATGTGATTTCGACATGAGATTCACTTTCGTTCTTGCCGGGTGGCCTGGATCGGTTCATGATATGAGGCCCTTCAAGGATGCCCTTACCCGGTTTAGTCACAGGTTTCCTCATCCACCTCCAGGTACCTTACTTCACATTCAGTACAAGATTGGATTGTGTATACATTGACATTGACTTTGACTAAAATGCATTGCCATCAATAGGAAAATTTTATCTTGTTGACTCCGGCTACACCAACAAGGCGGGTTATCTTGCACCATATAGGGGACAGAAGTACCATTTCCAAGAGTTCCATCAAGGAACCATGCCAAGGGGTAAAAAAGAGCACTTCAACTACACTCATTCTAGACTACGCAATGTCATTGAGCGTTCATTTGGAGTCTTGAAAAATAAGTGGAGGATCCTTTTTTATAATACAAAGTTATCCTCTACATAAGAGAACAAAATTTATTGTTGCATGTATGACCTTGCACAATTTTATCAGTGAAAGTCAGTTGGCGGATAAGGAATTCGACAAGTGTGACAGAGATGAGAATTATCAACCTCTGCTTGAGGAACAAGGAGGAGGCGTCGTAACAGGAGGGATCTAGAAAAGGAGCAAGATTCGGTCGACATGAATCAATTGAGATAGTATTGCCGATGGTTTGTTCCAGGGCCGTTGAGATCAGTGTCATGTTATTTATTTTCTTGTTGTCGGGGACAGCCCTAGGGGTCCCCTTAAACAACTGGAGAATCTCCACTTAAAACCCGCAACAAGCCAAAACCAAACACGCCCCGCTTAAGCACAAAGGGCATGGCCCACGCCGCGGTGGCCCTAACGGCCCACCAAGGCGTCCCACTCAAAGATCCCCTCGAGCAGGCTCCGCCTCGCTCGAGGGCACACGCCTCCCTCGGGCGAGCTCCGCCCCACTCGAGGGGGTACGCTTACCTCGAGCAGGTTCCGCCTCGCTCGAGGGTCTGCACCGCCCTCGAGTGGACTCCGCCTCGCTCGAGGGCGCTCCGCGCGCACCCGCCTGCTTCCGTACACGGGCATTTAATGTCCTGACAACGGCGGGGCGGCGCCATCATGCGCCTGGGGCACGCTCCCCGGTGCCGTTGCACCAACTCCCCAGAGGGAACCCATCCCCGCCACCGTGGGGAGACCGTGCGATGTGGCCGGTGCCGGTCCCGTGACGCCGCGCCGCCTACTCCGGTATGGCTAACGCGCCGAGCCCTCGAAGGGGGGCCGGCCACACCCTCGATTTGCTTTCTTGTGACCTTGCAGGGTTAGGTGGAGGCGTTAGGCGGCGAGGCGCCATCCCCCGCCACCGGCACCGGCATGGTGGCCGCCCCCGCGCGTACAAACCCACGCCCCGGCACCGTGGGCGCGGCCTCCAATGCTGTGGAGCGTGCGGGAACGGGACGCTACCTTACCTGCCACTGTACCCCGTACGGACCGACGTCAGCAACTCCCTCGAGCCCGTCTGAAGACATCACGGCCGTCCGCTGCGCTCCTACCCTCGAAGCTGCTACTGACCGGGTACAAGATACGCCATGATAGCCGGATCGCTGCGAGGACCGCCAAGGCGGCCGCCTACTCTACGGCATAGCACACCACACTTCCCCACGTAGCTAAATAGCGCGGCATACATGTGATTCCCTCTCTCCTTGGCCTATAAAAGGAAGACGAACCCCCCGCCGCAGGGGACACGCAACAACACGAGACAGACAAGTTAGGACGCAACACATCGCGCACTTGCTCTCCAATTCTCCCACAACATCTTCAGCCACTACGCCAGGGACTTGGAAGCCACGTTTCCTCTCCCGCCTTGCTTGTAGCAGCCCCACTACAGGCACCCCCGGTGCTGAGCAATATAGTGCCTTGAGCACACCACTGCTGGACGTACGGCCCCTCAGCCGGAACCAGGATAAACTCTGTGTCTTTCATTGCTTAGCATCGACCATTGAGGGATAGACCTTGGCGCTTATTACTGGTTAGTGTCGGGACCACATTCCGCACCGACAGTTGGCGCCCACCGTGGGGCAAGCGAGCGCCTAAGGTCAATCCACCATCAACTCCCTCCATGGTGATCCGCACTGAGTATCGCGGTACACGTTACTGCATGGGCAGCTCGGACCCCCTTCCCGCCGGTTTTGAAATCCGGTTCGGGGGCCTGAACTTTCAGGCCACGGGGAACGGCTACCTGATGCGCCTCACCAACCGTGAGGAGCTTCGTGCGCGGCGCCAGGCCGGGTCCGCTGTGGTTCCCGCCGCGCACACCGCCACAACACGGACGCCCGCCGGCACGGATGCCGCGGGCCCGTCAACGCCACGACGTCGCCGCCGCTCCGGCCGGCGTTCGCGACGGGCGCGGTCCGAGCGGCGGCAAGCTAAGCGCGCCGCCCTCAACGCGACGCAACCGTCAGCACGACAACCACCGCCCCGGCGGGACAGCGCACAGTCTCCGGACCGCGCTTTCCCATCGGTCTGCTCGGTGCCACGACGGCCTACAACGCCAACGCCAACGCCAACACCACGATGCGCAGGGTTCCCCCTAGTCGTCATGTTTTCGTCGCCAGGGATCCCGGCGCCTCAGCGGGTGACGAATCGTCCCTGGGTTCCCTTGACGCGTTGCCACCCGCCAACCTCCATGGGTACGCGGAATGGGACTTCTCCGGCATGCCGGACCCAGTCATGTTCAGGCGTTTTCTCGACGCTACGGACTACTGGTTCGGTTGCTCCGACGACTCCAGCACCGGGAGCTACGACCCCGCGAGGGAATGCTGCGTCGTCATCGCCAACGACCCAGCAAACGCCACCGGCGCAGTGGGCGCTGGAGACAGGGAGGTCACGCCCGCCCCAGGCATCGCTCCACGCCTGGCTGCAGGGCCAAGCACCCCTGCTGGGGCCGACGTCGACGCGCAGTTAGCCCAGGCTCGTGAGCTTAGGCCAAGCTAGCAGAGGAGTATCGAACGGTGCGTCTGCTCCGCGCCTCAATGGCTGGAGAAGCCTCCGCACGCGGCGAACGCACGCGGGAGCTGGGCAAACAGGCCCGCGACCGCATCAACGCCGACTTCAACGTCGACAACCCGGACACGCCTCCGCGGGCGAGCTAGAAGTTTATCGCCGCCGCAACGCTGCTACGGGCCATGCCGGCCCCCTCGACGCCTGAGGCGCGAAACCTGCACCGCGAGGTGCAGGCGCTCATTGAGCAGGTAGCCGTCCAGCAGGCTGAGAGCTCGGCGTCACGCATTCGCCAGCAGGGGGATGCTCAAGGCGACGGGGCCGCGCAGGGGGGCGAACCCTCGGTCCATGCAGGTGAAGCGGCAAGGCGCCCCGCCAACCCGGGACGCACGCCGGCCAAGGAGCGGCTCCTCGATACGCATAGAGCGCTGGATGGCGACGTCCGCAACGTCATCAACGCTCGGCGCACGAGCAAGGCGGACGCGCGAGTGGCGGCAGGCTACCACCCTCGACGGGGTGGGCGCTACGACAGCGACGAGGACCGCTCTCCGACGCCGGAGCCCCCGGGGACCCGTGTGTTCAGCCGGGAGATCCGTGCGGCGGCCTTCCCCCAACGCTTCCTCCAGCCCACAACCATCGTCAAGTACAACGGGGAGACGGATCCCCGCGTGTGGCTCAACGATTACCGCCTGGCGTGCCAACTGGGCGGGGCCACCAGCGACGAGGTCATCATCCGCAACCTGCCCCTACACCTCGGCGATTCAGCCCGGACGTGGCTCGAGCACCTGCCCGCCAGCCAGATCTAGAACTGGGATGATCTGGTCCGCACGTTCGTGGGCAACTTCCAGGGCACGTACGTGCGCCCTGGAAATTCCTGGGACCTGCGCTCCTCCACCCAGAAGCCCGGCGAGTCGCTCCGGGACTTCATACGGCGCTTCTCCAAGCGCTGCACGGAGCTCCCAAGCGTGGCGCAATCTGAGATTGTGCACACCTTCCTCGAGGGCACCACGTGCCGGGACCTCGTGCGAGAGCTGGGACGCAGCCCGCCTACGGACTCCAACAAGCTGTTCGACATCGCCACCAGCTTCGCCTCAGGAGAAGAGGCTATGGGGGCGATCTTTGACGGCAAGAAGGGCAAGCGCTCGGACGAAGCGCCCGCGGAGGGCAGCAAGTCCAGGGAGCCCCACTGGAAGGACAAGCAGGGCAAGAAAGGGAAGAAGCCGCGCCGCGAGGCGCGCGAGCAGGGGCACGACGGCGATGATGCCGAGGCCTTTGCTGTTGACCCGGCTCGACGAGGCCCTCGACCGGCCCCTCGAGGCCCGGGGGTGTTCGATGACCTGTTGAAAAAGCCATGTCCATACCACAAGACCCCAGTGAACCACACCCTTGAGCAGTGCGACATGCTCAAGAAATTCTACGGACGCGCTGCCGCGAAGGACGCGGAGGCCAAGAAGGACGGAGGTGTCGTATGGACCTCCCTGGGCCCACTACCTCGGTGGGTACCAGGACCGACTACTCGGTGGGCCCCTGGGACTACCCGGCTTGCGCTACACGGCACCTGAAGGCGTGGAGCACAAGGACAACACAGGAGTAGTACTCGGTTAGGACTCTGAACACGTTCCGCACTGTGTAGAGGTCTCCTAGACGTACTCGACTAGTACTCCTGCCCTACTCCGACTTGTAACCCCGCTCCCGACTATATAAGGCGAGGGGGGGGGACCGATCTCGGGATCACCTCATCCGATCTCAACTCACGGCGCACTATTGCACCATCCCGTAATCGTGCCCTATCAATCCGGAGCTACGCAAAGCATACGGGACGTAGGGTATTACGCACCTCGCGGCCCGAACCCTGTCTAAATTGTGTGTCGCGTGCCTCTTCCTTCGAGTTACCGATCTCGGCGAGTCACATTCATCTACTTCGGGTACTCCCCGTAGTAGGTTGCCGGTCCAAAACACCGACAGCTGGCGCGCCAGGTAGGGGCTCTCGCTCGAGATCACATGGCGAACTCGACGGCTTCCGTTCACATCAAGCCAACCGTCGCCTTCAAACGCGGCGAAACCTTCGTCTTCGGCGCCTGGGTCTGCACTGCTGATGGCGCGGGCTCCTTCCAGCGCCGCTTGATCATGCAACCCGACTCGAGGACAGGTCTTGTGACGCTTCCCGAAGTCGTCACGGGCAAGCTCGCCGGCAAGTTCGGCGAAATTTCGCTTTCCAACCTCCACGGCGACTTCGAGCTCGAGTCCGTCTCCAACTCGAACCCGACGTCGCCATGGGCCATCGCATGCGAGCGGCTCCTCGCCCATCGCGGGCGGTCCCCTCTCCATGCCAGCGCTCCGCTCGTGGCCCTCGCGTTCCGAGCCGGGCCCGCACGGAGGCTTCTACACCACGCCGGGCCGGCAAGGAGCCCGTAACCGAGTACAACTCGGACTCCGACGCCGTCCCCAACCGCGTCTCGAACTTCAACCCTCTCTCCGAGTTCTACTCGAACCCGGACTACGAGTTCGACTTCGGGTCGGACCCGAGGAGCCCGAGTCCGAAGACGACTCCTCCGAGCTTCCCTTGTCGGGGCCGGCCTGCGGGCTCGTTATAAGATCGACGCCGGCCGGAAGATACGTCTGCGGCCGGACCGCAAGCCTGCTGAACTGACAAAGGAGGACTCGCGCTACGTCGCCTACATAGACTCACTACCGTTCCAGGAGGGAACACCACTGGCCCAGGCTGACTCCAACACACCCACCGAGGTGGCACATTCCGAGTCCAGCCTTGGCACCCCTGATCGCCAAGTCTTCATGGCTGCCGGCGACACCCCGGGAACCTCAGGCACGGCCGCAGACAAGTACCTGGAGGACATCTCCGCAGACGAGTTGTCTGCTGATGCCCCTGCGGACGAGACCGACGCCCGGCGAGGACGCCCGACGCGAGCGCAACGGAGAAGCGCAACGAACGACGTCGGCGGCTCGGAGACAACCTTCCCATCCGCAACCTTGCGGAAGCTCTCGAGGCGGTCGAGAGCGAGTCCACACCACCCCCGAGCAATGCCTCATGTCGATCACGCGCGATCGCACGGCAGGCCCAGGGCATACGCGCTGGAGAGGTCATCGCCAAGCTCGCTGAAGACGCCTACTTCATGCGGGTCGACAAGAGAGTCAGCCAACCTCTCCCAGCTAAGCCTCGCGACAACGAGGCTACTAGTCGCAGCGCTGACCCCGGTCCTAACCGTACTCGGGGCGACATCCCTGCTGACCCAAACCGTCGACGCTCCACCGCCGGCGGACCTTCACGACAAGAGCACGGCAACCGAGAAGTCGTCCCCCACCGTGCCCCGGCCGGTGGCGGCGGCAACGACCCCGACGGCGGCGGCGGCGACGGCGGCGCCTCCAACCACGGGGCCAACAAGAAAGCCGGAGGCGGCGGCGGCCACGGCGGCCGCGGCCACGCGCATAGCCACGCCCTCCGTGCCTCCCATGGCGGGTACGACGCTCGTCGGAGGATCGAGGAGTTGCGGGAGAAGAAGTCGGCCACCGAAGGCGACGCGCTTCCCCGCCTTCTCACCACGGCGCGCAACCTCCTCCTCCCCGACAAGTTCAAGCCTTTGGGGATCACCAAATACGACGCGAAGCGGATCCCATTCGGTGGCTCCGATGCTACGCTCTCTCCATCGAGAACGCGGCGGCAACGGCGACACCAAGTGCCTCTACTTCCCCTTCGCCCGGATCAAGCCCCACTCACGTGGCTCGAGTCGCCGGACAAGCACTCAATCGACAAGTGGGACCGGCGAAGGAGCAATTCACAAGCAACTTCGCGGGCGCCATGGGCCGTTCGGGTACTCGCATGGACCTTGCCATGATCAAGCGGGAACAAGGCGAGACCCTCCGCAAGTACATGCGCCGCTTCTTCGACAAGCGCGCTACCGTCGTGGACGTCACCGACAAGGAGGTCATCGACCTCTTCCAGACGGACTCTACCATCGCCGCACCTTCGAAGACTTCGGCCGACGCCGCCCCCAGTCCATTCCCCACCTCAAGGACATGATCACGTCTCGGGCGGATGAAGAGGACAAAGCCAACGCCAAGTACGACGCCATCCGCGGCAAGTCCAAGCGGAACCAAGGTGGCGGCAAGCAGCCAAGAACCCGACCCAAGGCGGCCGCAACAACAAGAACAACAACAACAACTTCTCGGGTTCTAATCGCAAGCGCAAGCCAGACAATACCGTCGCGGCTATCCAGGCGTCCTCCGAAAGGGAACTCGAAGAAGAACTCCGGCGGGTTCAAAGACCCGTCGAAGGAGAAGTGCCCGTGGCATCCAAACGGCAACCACACTACCGAGCAGTGCTACCAGCTCAGGCATGCACTCAAGGATACGCCGGAGCCACCGCACCCTCACGATCAGAAGAACAAGAAGAAGGACGGCGACGACTTCCAAGAACCCGAGAAGACCGTCAACGTCCTCTTCGGCGGACTACCCAGCAGGCGGGAGCAGAAGGCTACTCGCCGTGAAGTGATGTCCATTGAACCAGCGGTTATGACCCCTCTCAGGTGGTCAGAGACACCCATTACCTTCTCCCGCGCGGACCAATGGACCAGCTTCTCCGAACCAGGACGTTTCCCCCTCGTCCTGAAACCAACAGTGGCGGGCTCTAAGCTCAACAAGGTGCTCATCGACGGCGGAAGCGGGCTCAACGTCCTCTTCACCAAGACCCTGAAGAAGATGAACCTTGACGTCACCCCCATGCTCGACAAGAGCAAGCATGCCCTTCTACGGCATCGTCCCGGTGCAACGCGGCTATCCCACTAGGCTCAGTGGTACTGCCAGTTACCTTCGGGGCGTCTCGCGACAACTACCGCACCGAGTACATCAAGTTCGAGGTCGCGGATATCGAGACTTCCTACCATGCCATCCTCGGCGACCGGCCATCGCCAAGTTCATGGCGGTGCCCCACTACACATACTTGGTACTCAAAATGCCAAGCCCACTCGGCGTACTCTCCCTCCAAGGGGACTTGAAGATCTCTCACGATCGCGATACAGAGGCCGTGGTGATCGCTTCAACGAATCAAGTACCCACCCCAATGATGGAGGTCTACGCCGCGTCGAAGAAGCTTGCCACAAGCGAACTCGACATCCCGCAGAAGTCCGACGAGCCGCCAACAAGCCTCGGCCACCCGAGGAGGTGCTCGTCAAGCCGGTCGACCTCGGAACAGGCGACCCCACCAAGACCACCACCATCGGGGCCGGCCTCGACCCCAAATAGGAAGACGCGCTCATCGGCTTCCTCCGGCTAACCGCGACATCTTCGCGTGGAAGCCAGCGGACATGCCAGGAGTGCCCAGGGAGCTGATCGAGCACTGCCTCAACGTCGACCCAAAGGCCACCCCCAAACGACAACACCTCCGACGCTTTGCCGATGACAGACGGGACGCCATCAAGAAGGAGCTCGCCAAGCTACTCGCCGCTGGCTTCATCAGAGAAGTCTTCCATCCTGAGTGGCTCGCCAACCCCGTCCTCGTCCGCAAGAAGAACTCGAACGAGTGGAGGATGTGCGTCGACTACACCGACCTCAACAAGCACTGCCCCAAGGACCCCTTCGGGTTGCCGCGGATTGATCAAGTCATCGACTCCACGGCGGCCGCGACACAGTGCCGCTTCCTCGATCGCTACTCGGGTACCACCAGATCGCAATCAAGGAGGAAGACCAGGAAAAGACCGCGTTCATCACCCCGTTTGGCGCGTACTGCTACACGACCATGTCATTCGGGTTGAAGAACGCCGGCGCTACCTATCAACGGGCCATCCAGGCCTGCTTCAAGCGGCAACTCAACAAGAACGTCGAGGCCTACGTGGATGACGTGGTTGTCAAAACCAGGGACTCCAGTACCCTCATCGACGACCTTGAAGAGACCTTCGCATCACTGCGCGAGTACCGCTGGAAGCTCAACCCGAACAAGTGCGTCTTCGGCGTACCTTCGGGTAAACTGCTCGGCTTCATCATCAGCCAGCGCGGCATCGAAGCCAACCCCGAGAAGATCTCCGCCATCACCAGCATGAAAGCTCCCACGAGCATCAAGGACGTCCAGAAGCTGACGGGGTGCATGGCGGCGCTGAACAGGTTCATCTCGAGGCTCGGAGAACGGGGTCTCCCCTTCTTCAAACTTCTCAAGCATCACGAGAAGTTCGTGTGGACTCCGGAGGCGGATCAAGCCCTTGCCCAGCTCAAGGACTTCCTGTCAAAGCCGCCAGTCCTCACGGCTCCCTACAAGGGCGAGCAGCTACTACTCTACCTAGCTGCGACTACTCACGTGGTCAGTACTGCCATCGTCGTCGAGCGGCAGGAAGACGGCCACGCCTACCCGGTCCAGCGCCCGGTCTACTTCGTCAGCGAGGTTCTATCGTAGTCCAAGGCTCGCTACCGGCCCGTGCGTGCTGCTTGTACGCTCTACTCATCACCTCGCGGAAGCTACGACACTACTTCCAGGAGTACTCGGTTTCCGTCGTCACCGACTACCCGCTCGGCGACATCCTGAGGAACCCAGACGCCACCGAAGAATCTCCAAGTGGGCTGTCGAGCTCGGCGCCCTCACCATCGACTTCAAGCCACGCACCGCCATCAAGTCGCAGGCTCTAGTCGACTTCATGGCGGAGTGGCGGGAGAACCAGCTACCTACACCCACCGTGCGACGGAGCATTGGGTGATGTACTTTGACGGCTCACTCAACCTCGAGGGCGCAGGCGCAGGGGTGCTCCTGATCTCTCCAACGGGCGAACAACTCAAGTACGTCCTGCAGATCTTCTGGAAGGTCTCGAACAATGAAGCCGAGTACGAAGCCCTCCTGCATGGGCTCCGCCTCGCGGCTTCACTTGGCATCAAGCGGCTACTAGTCTACGGCGACTCCGCAGTGGTCATCAACCAAGTCAACAAGTCCTGGGACCGCAACAAGGAGAACATGGACGCCTACTGCCTAGAAGTCCGCAAGCTCGAGAACAAGTTCTACGGTCTCGAGTTCCATCACATCGTCCGCGACAACAACGTTGCAGCGGACGTCCTCTCGAAGCTCGGATCCACCCGCGCTCAAGTACTCGCGGGCGTCTTCGTCCATGAGCTTCACGCGCCATCCATCCCGGAGCCGGCGCCACCGACCACTGCCCCAGCCCATCAACCAGCTGGGCAGGAGGTCATGATGATCGACGTGGACTGGAGGCAACCCTTCATCGACTACCTCAGCGAGCAGAAGGTTCCCTCCGACAAGAACGCAGCCGAACAACTCGTCCGCCGTGCCAAGTCTTACGTCCTCGTCGGCGACAAGCTTTACAAGCGGGGCGCATCTTCTGGAGTACTCATGAAGTGCGTCCCTCGTGAAGAAGGCAAGGACATCTTGGAGGAGATCCACAAGGGCGTCTGCGGCAACCACGCGTCCTCACGTACGCTGGTCAGCAAGGCCTTCCGGCGAGCCTTCTACTGGCCCACAGCCCTGGGCGATGCCGAAGAACTCGTCAGAAGGTGCCAAGGATGTCGTTCTTCGCCAAGCGGCAACACGTTCTCGCCTACAAGCTAGTCACCATACCGCCAACCTGGCCCTTTGCCTGCTGGGGGCTCGACATGATTGGGCCACTGCCAACTGCGCCAGGAGGATTCAACAGGGTACTGGTGGCCATCGACAAGTTCACCAAGTGGATCGAGGTCAAGCCGGTCACGTGCCCCAAGGCTGACAGAGTACTCGACTTCCTGGATGAACTCGTGCACCGCTATGGGCTACCCCACCGCATCATCACAGACCTGGGGTCCAACTTCAACAACCACCAGTTCTGGGAGTATTGCGAGAACAGCGGGATCGACGTCAGATACGTCTCAGTCGCCCATCCACGGGCCAACGGACAAGTCGAGCGCGCCAATGGGATGGTGCTCGACGCCCTCAAGAAGTGGCTACACGACGCTGCTAACTCAAAAGGGGGCAAGTGGATCAAGGAACTACCCAACGCACTCTGGGGGCTGCAGACTCAACCATCCAAGCCAACGGGGCAATCCCCTTACTTCCTGGTCTACGGCTCTGAAGCCATCCTCCCTGCCGACGTCATATGGAACTCGCCGAGCGGTGGAGCACTACGACGAAGGCGTCTCGAAGACGAGCAGACGAGTTGATATCGACGGCCTCGAAGAAGCTCGCCGTGGCCGCCCTCGTCCAATCGGCAAGGTACCCGGAGGGTATCCGACGCTACCACGATCGCAACGTCAAGGAACGCTCCTTCAACGTTGGAGATCTTGTCCTCCGCCGTATCCGAACACGGAAGGACTCCACAAGCTCGCGCCTCCCCCCCTGGGAAGGCCCCTTCACTGTGGCTAAGGTGACCGGGCCAGGCTCCTACCGCCTCCAAACACTTGAAGGCGAAGAAGTCAACAACTCGTGGAACGTCGACCAACTCTGTCGATTCTACGCCTAGTCTAAACGACTACTCCGGGGTTCAAGTCCACGCGACTACATCTACACCCCTTGCCGCAGGCGACCCTCCGGGTCCTGGCTTCAAGTCTCCGGACTACTCTCCTCCAGGTCCAGCCCGTGCGGCTACCTACGGACCCTGGGCTGCGACGAGCGTCAAGGACTCTAGCAGCGGTCTACCAAGAGACCACACTCCAAGATCCAGCCTGCGCGGCTACCTACGGATCTACGATCCAGCCTACACGGCTATCTACGGATCACCAGCCGCAAGCGGCTACCCGCTCCAGCTCCACTTAGCTGTAAGCGGCCTCCGGGTCCAGGCGACTACTTGTAACTACGGCCCTGGCCACCCAGGTGTACCTTTTCAGTAATGAAGTTTGATCGTTCATCAACTTCTTTACTGTCTACTCCCTGCTACGGGATCACTAAGCCGAGTACTACTACTCGCACCTACTCCACGATGGGCGCTCCGCACTCTGAGATCGCGGTTACGAGTACTCATTGATGGATCATCACATTTCATTGATACATGAAAGAGTTCATTACAACTGTCTCCTATACAATTACGGCTACTAGCTATCTATGCAGGGCTACTGGAGGTTCAACTTATCGGCTACCTGCTCCGCGATGGGAGCCATCTCGCTCCAAAGAACTCGCGCATCGCTCATCCGAGCGGTTGGCGGCTACCCCCGCCGCCGACTACCTCCACCGGGGCCTTCGGGAAATACGACTTCATGAAGGCCGGCACTCGCTTCGGGATTGACTTGGCCATGTGCTTCACGTAGGCGGCCGGCCCGGCTTGGCGCCTCACGAAATCGATCCGCCAACGGAGCAATCTTGGGGCCGCCCGGTGCGGCACCGGGAGCCTCGCGATCGGGAGGGCAGCCTCTTCAAGGTCCTTCCGACCGGGCCCGAGCGCCTCGCGCTCTTCGTTCAACTTCTCGCAAAGATTTGTAGCAGTTGACGAGATCCCGTCGATGCAATCCGCAACTCCATGTGCTTCTCGCACTCGAAGGCCAGCTCCTTGTAGTCGAGTTCAAGTACCTGGCGGGCTTCTTGCTCCCGGTAGAAGAGATTCTTCATGCTGATTTCCGAGCCTTTCAGCTGCTCCACCTGGCTTTCGAGTTCTGCAACACCAGAACACAACAACGGGTCAGAGCTTGATGACTCCCAACAAGTACCCGACAAGTCAAGAGCCATACCTTTATTCTTGTTGCGGAGGCCTTTGTTCTTCCGCACCAGCTCGTCGCTCTTCGCCTGCAAGTCCATCATATCGTTGTGGTACTTGGCGAAGGCGGCGTCAAGCCTCGACTGCATGGCGGCCGCATGCTTCCTCGACTTTACGAGCTGCTCCTCCAGGGCTTCAGCTCGCAGTACCGTGTCGCCGTAGCCTTGCAGCAGATTCGACTTCTCGCGGGATTGCTCCGCGATGTCCTGCACAAGACAAGTTCAATTCAAGCAGAGTACTCAACGCAAAGGGCTGACTACTAGGGAGGCAACGGCCACGTACCTTCATCCACTGTTCGGCTCGCCGCATCGCCTCCAGATGCTGCGCCAACACCGCCGGCTCGACGAGATCGTCGGCAAGCAGCTCAATCCCGCCACGGCTACTCGGCGTAGCCTCCGTCATCGGCGCCGAGCGGATAGGCTCCGCATCTTGGATCTCGGGAGATCGGATCGCCACCTCCAGGGCAACCCCTGGCGACGTGGTAGCCGCCTCCCCCTCGGCGGACTTCTCGACGGTTTCCCCCATGGGCTCGGGGGCTCCTATCGTAGCCTCTGGGGCTTCTGGCGTCAACTCCTGCACGGGCACCCCTGCAGGGATGTCACCTCCTTCGGCGCCTGTCACCAAGGAACACGCGCATCAGTATCTACGACTACTCTTTCTGGGGCTCTACAGCCTCAGGAGGAGTACTCACCTTCGACTACGACCGCCTCCGCGCCGGCGCCGGCGACCGGGGGGCTCGGCCGCGACTTGGGCTTCTCGGAGCGGGCTCCTCGACGGGCGGCGCGGCCTTCGCTTCTCGCCGCCGTGGGCTCCTCTCCGTCCCGGCTCAAGTCCGTGGATCTTCTCGCACAAGTGTCACCGCAGGGTCGTCGACAAAATCGACTACTACAACGAGTACTACTCATGAAGGCGTGGTACTTACAAGTTCGACCGGACGATAGTCACGGCCGGAGCACCGAGGATGCTGGCGATGTCAACCAGTCCACCCTCGGCGGGCGTTTCTTCTTGCGCCTCTTCGACTACCGCCTCCTCCACGGTGGCGGCGGCCGGCGCAGACGTCTCCTGCGCCCTTGCGGCTTCCGTCTCTTCAACCGCGGCGGACGCGGGTCCCCCGCTCCCTCCCGGGAGCGCGAGGGCCGGCGCTCCGACTGCGCCAAGATTTCTCCAACGGTGGGGGCTGGACTCCGACTTCCAGCCGGTTCCCCCACTGTGGGCCACATGCCCTCATCGCCTTCCTCCACAGGCTCTGCTGGCGGCCTCTCCTGCAAACAAGGACGACTACTCGTCAGCACCGTACTCGATCATTGGGTACTCGACCACTCTGCTCAAGATGACTTACCTCTGGAGGCGTGGTCTCTGAGATCTTCATCTTCTTTGCTACCCGCTTCTTGGCGGGGTTGCGCGGCTTCCTCGGCGGCGCAGTAAGGCTAGCCTCCAGGCTAGCCGGAGGGTCCTGGATGAGAGGCACATGAGGCAAGCCCGGGCGGCTAAACCTCGACCGCAGCTGGAAGCGGTCCTGCAGCGTCTCCTCGTCTTCTTCGTCATCGGAGGTATCCTCCACGATGACGGGATCGTCGTCGTCTCCGACTACTCGGTGCTCCTTCACCTTCTCCACCGTCGGGATCTCAATTCCGCTCGGTGGTGGCTGCGGCTCGGAGACAAACCGCTTCACATCATCCTGCGCAAAAGACACACGGCGTCAGCAACTCTGCTACAAGCGCCTACTACTCGGGGGGGGGGGGGGGGGTACGGCTACTCACCTCGTTGGGCGGGCGCGCGGCGGAGTACTCCCTCGACAGGCACGCCGTATACTCCGGCATGTCCTTGAAGATCCTCGACAACCTCTCGATGATGTCGTTGTCCTCAAGTTCGCCCCCGCATCCGCGACGTGTCGTCGTCGCCGTGTACTTGAAGCCCATCGTATCCCGCGCCGACGCCGGCCGGATCCGCGCTTCATGAAACCGAAGGCCACATGTTCGGCCCTCGCTCCCGCATCCCGCAGATCTTGATGCGTGCCGGCAACTCCGGGGAGCTGGATCCCTTCCTGCATGGTGGGCTCCGTGTTCCACCACTCTTGGTGCTTGGGTTGCCGTCCGCTCGGCTTCGGCAGCTCGGGGATGGTGGTTCGTGGTGTAGAACCACCTCGTCTTCCGCCGGTGTTGGAGTCCACGAGCTTGTACGCCGTGCATCGCTCCGCGGCATCCTCCTCGCCCGGATTCCGGCCCCTCCGACTACTCTGGGGTTGGAGGCGCTGGGCTGCGGCTTCACGCGGAAAAACTTCCGAAGAGAATCCAAGTGCGGTTTGATTCCCAAGAAAGCTTCGCGATGTGGACGAAGACGGAGGTGTGGAAGATACCGTTGGGGTTCAAATTGAGGTACTCGATGCCATAGTACCACGAGAAGCCCCTGGAAGAAGTCGCTCGCTGGGAGCGCAAGACCGCGCTCCACGAAGCGCGAGAACATCGGGATCTCGTCTTGTGCCTTCTCCATCGGATAGGGATCTCCTGCGGCGGATCTCCACATGTCGATCTCCTTCTCACTGATGAACCCGCTGTTCAACAGGGTCAGCAAGTCTTCGGTCTTCACCTTCGATTTTTTCCACTCGCGGCTCGGGTCAGCGCGCGGTGGAGATGTGGGCGGCGCCGCTCCGGTGCCGGCCGCGGCAGCCTCTGCATGGCTCCTCTTCTTCCCGCCGGTTTTCGACGTCTTCGACGGGGACGGCTTCATCCTCCAAGAGCAGGGAGTCTTCACTCGCATCCGCTCGGGGGCTACCCTACAGCTTTCGGGTGGCGATGCGCTCGGATCTATTACGGCGGCGGCGCTTGCTGGAGTGGATCTACTTCAAGATTCAAGTGGCGAATGACTGCGGCTCACTTGGGTGAAAAACCCTAAGGGTTTCGGCTTGTATTTATAAGCCAAAACGCCTCCGCAACGGGCGGCTGGATAAGTCCACGCGCGGCTGACTCAGCGGCTGCGCGTGACTCTTCGTATTCTACTAGTCGACACGCCTCATCTCGGGGGCTCGGCTACTTCTACTCGACTACCTGGGACGCGGCTAGTCTCAAGAGCATCTCAGGACACATTCTCCAAGAAGACCCTTCAATTCGAGAGGAAGTACTCGACTCAAGGCTCGGGGGCTCCGTGCCACGTGTCCTTCGGTTTTTTCTCTCCGGATTTTTCGGGATTTTCTCGCCAAGACTTCGGATAGATCCTCGGCCAGAGCCCGCGGCTCGAGGCTCGGGGGCTACTCCACGTGGATTGCGGTTCTGCAAATCGCGTTTCCATGACGGCTTCGGCTTCAAGACAAGGCAGGCATTTCTTGAAGACCTTCGAAGGCAGATTTCAAGGACGCTTGGGACTACTCGAGAAGACTTCAAGATTGCTCAAACATCAGCTGGAGTACATTCCAGCCTCGGGATGCTCCGACTACTCTTGAGGACTTTTGACTTGTAGCCCTCGGGGACGCTTGAGGACTACTCGTTAAGGCCGTCAAGATTACTGGAAGCTATCCTTCTCGACTACAAAGTACTCGGGGGCTTGTCGTATGGACCTCCCTGGGCCCACTACCTCGGTGGGTACCAGGACCGACTACTCGGTGGGCCCCTGGGACTACCCGGCTTGCGCTACACGGCACCTGAAGGCGTGGAGCACAAGGACAACACAGGAGTAGTACTCGGTTAGGACTCTGAACACGTTCCGCACCGTGTAGAGGTCTCCTAGACGTACTCGACTAGTACTCCCCGCCCTACTCCGACTTGTAACCCCTCGCTCCCGACTATATAAGGCCAGGCAGGGACCGATCTCAGGATCACCTCATCCGATCTCAACTCACGGCGCACTATTGCACCATCCTGTAATCGTGCCCTATCAATCCAGAGCTACGCAGCATACAGGACGTAGGGTATTACGCACCTCGCGGCCCGAACCTGTCTAAATTGTGTGTCGCGTGCCTCTTCCTTCGAGTTACCGATCTCGGCGAGTCACATTCATCTACTTTGGGTACTCCCCGTAGTAGGTTGCCGGTCCAAAACACCGACAGGAGGAGATGGCGACGCCGGCGGCTTCCCCGCCGTGGAGAACGTGTTCCTCATCTTCGGGGGACCCACCGTCGACATGTCAACCCGCCAGCACAAGCGGGAGCGGCACGAGGTCCTCGCCGCAGAGAAGGCACCTCCTTCCTTCCTCGATTGGTCGGAGGACGCCATCACCTTCAGCCGGGAAGACCACCCAAACCGCATCCCCAACCCGGGCCAGTACCCACTCGTGGTCGACCCGATCATTGGGAACGCGCGGTTCTCAAAAGTCCTGATGGACGGGGGCAGTAGCCTCAACATCCTCTATGCGCATACGCTGCGTCTGTTGGGGATCGGGTTGGACCAGCTGCGGCCCAGCACGACGCCGTTCCATGGCATCGCGCCCGGCAAGCGTGTCCAGCCCCTCGGGCACATCGACCTCGCCGCTTTGGTTCTGGCATCGCGAAGAATTTCCGCAAGGAAACGCTCACCTTCGAGGTGGTGGGGTTCCGGGGCGCCTATCACGCCATACTTGGGCGGCCCTGCTACGCCAAGTTCATGGCGGTCCCCAATTACACCTACCTCAAGATGAAGATGCCGGGACCGAACGGCGTCATCACCGTGGGCGCGTCCATCGAGCACGCATTTGACTGCGACGTCGAGTGCGTAGAGCACGCGGAGGCGCTGGCGCTGGATGAAGCGCTGGTGACTACCTTGGAGAAGATGGTCAACGAGGACTTCGACTCCGCCGCTAAGCACACAGGCAACTTCGAGGCCGCGGAGCAGACCAAGGAGGTGCCCCTCGACCCTGCTGCCCCCGAGGGCAAGGCGTTGAGGGTCAGCTCCACCCTCGATCCAAAATAGGAAGTGGTGCTCGTCGACTTCCTCCGCGCCAACGCCGACATCTTCGCGTGGAGCCCCTCGGATATGCCAGGCATCCCGAGGGAGGTCGCCGAGCACTCCCTTGACATCCTGCCTCATGCCCGCGCCGTGCAGCAACGGCTCCACCGCTTTGACGAGGAGCGGCGGCGGGCGATTGGAGCGGAGCTGCGGAAGTTTCTCGAGGCCGGGTTCATCAAGGAGGTGTTCCACCCTACGTGGCTAGCAAATCCTGTACTTGTAAAGAAAAAGAACGGGAAATGGCGGACGTGTATAGACTACACTAGTCTCAATAAAGCATGTCCTAAAGTTCCTTTTCCCTTGCCACGCATTGATCAAATTGTTGATTCAACGGCTGGGTGTGAGCTGCTTTGCTTCCTTGATGCCTACTCCGGGTATCACCAAATAAAGATGAAGGAGTCCGACCAGCTCGCGACTTCGTTCATCACACTTTCGGGATGTTCTGTTACGTCACAATGCCGTTCGGTCTCCGAAACGCAGGTGCAACGTATCAACGCTGCATGCAACACGTTTTCGGAGATCACATCGGGCGGACGGTCGAGGCGTATGTAGACGACATCGTCGTAAAAACCAGGAAGGCGGACGACCTAGTTCGCGATCTCAACATCGCGTTCGGCTGCCTACGAGCCAATGGGGTCAAACTAAACCCCGAAAAATGTGTCTTTGGGGTGCCGCGAGGCATGCTCCTAGGATACATCATCTCCCAGCGGGGCATCAAGGCCAACCCCGAGAAGGTTGCGGCCCTCGAGCGAATGGGCCCGATCCGGGACCTCAAAGGGGTGCAAAAGGTGCTGGGGTGCCTTGCCGCCTTGAGCCGCTTCATCTCGCAGCTCGGCGAGAAGGGCCTGCCCCTCTATCGCCTCCTCAAGAAGCACGAGCGCTTCTCCTGGACCGCCGAGGCCCAAGGCGTGCTCGACAAGCTGAAGGCATCCTTGACCCGCGCCCCGATCCTCACACCGCCGCAGGACGGCGAACCCCTGCAGCTCTACGTGGCCGCGACCACCCAGGTGGTCAGCGCCATGATCGTGGTGGAGCGCACAGAGGAAGGGCACGCCCTGCCAGTCCAGCGGCCGGTCTATTACATCAGCGAAGTCTTGTCCGACACCAAGACGCGCTACCCTCAAGTCCAAAAGCTGCTGTATGCGGTGGTCCTCGCGCGGCGCAAGCTCCACCACTACTTCGAGGCCCACCCCGTCACGGTGGTCTCCTCCTTTCCGCTAGGGGAGATCATCCCGCAATCCCGTACGCGGCGGCGAGATCGCCAAGTTGTCAGTGGAGCTGATGGGCGAGACGCTCGCCTACGCCCCGCGCAAGGCCATCAAGTCCTATATCCTGGCGGATTTCGTCGCTGAGTGGACAGATACGCAGCTACCGCCGCCGCAGATCCAAGCAGAGTGCTGGACTCTGTATTTCGATGGCTCGGTGATGAAAACAGGGGCGGGCGCGGGCCTGCTCTTCGTGTCACCCCTCGGGGAGCACATGCGGTACGCGGTGCGCCTCCACTTCCCCGCGTCGAACAACATGGCTGAGTACGAGGCCCTCCTTTGCGGCCTCAAGATCGCTATCGAGATAGGCGTCAAGCGCCTCGACGTGCGGGGGGATTCGCAGTTCGTAATTGACCAAGTCATGAAGAATGCGAGCTGCCATGACGACAAGATGGAAGCGTATTGCAAGGCCGTGCGAGCCCTCGAGGACAAGTTCTATGGCATCGAGCTCAATCACGTGCCCCGCCGGTACAACGAGGAGGCGAACGAGCTGGCCAAGATCACGTCCGGGCGGATCACCGTCCCCCCGAACGTTTTTGCCCGTGATATCGCCCAGCCCTCGGTCGTCTTCGAGCCTCACCCCTCGAGCCACGCGGAACCCTCGGGGGCTCCCTCGAACCCAGCGGGCGCGGAGCCCATGGACGAGGACCCCTCGAACGAGGCGTACGTGCTCTCCCTCCTCGAGGGGTATGGCGCCTACGGGGCTGATGTAATGGATATCGAGCCAGCCCCTGTCAAGGCTGACTGGCGCGACAAGTATGTCGCCTGGATGGCTCGAGGGGAACTCCCCTCGGACCGGGCCGCGGCCAGGCGCATCGCCAGGATGGCCAAGTCCTTTGCCCTCGTCGACGGCGAGCTGCACAAGCGCGCCGCCTCCGCATCTCCCGGCGGTGCGTGCCCATCCCCGAGGGGCGCGAGCTCCTGCGGGACATCCACGCGGGGATCTGCGGCCATCACGCCGCGCCCCGCACCCTCGTTGGCAACACGTTCCGTCAAGGCTTTTACTGGCCTACCGCGGTCGCGGACGCCAGCGAGATCGTACGCACCTGCGAAGGGTGCCAGTTCTACGCCCGCAAATCCAACCTCCCTGCTCATGTCCTGCAGACCATCCCCATAACATGGCCGTTCGCCGTGTGGGGGCTGGACATCGTCGGGCCCCTGCGGAAGGCGCCCGGGGGCTTCACCCACTTGTTGGTCGCGATCGACAAGTTTTCCAAGTGGGTAGAAGTGCGCCCCATTACGAACCTCAGGGCAGAGCAAGCGGTGACGTTCTTCACCGACATCATCCATCGCTTTGGAGTGCCAAACTCCATTATCACCGACAACGGGTCCCAGTTCACGGGCAGGAAATTCCTGGAGTTCTGTGACAAGTTCCACATTCGTGTGGATTGGGCAGCTGTGGCACACCCACAGACCAACGGCCAAGTAGAGCGTGCCAATGGCATGATCCTACAAGGCCTTAAGCCCAGAATTTTCGACCAGTTGAATAAATCCGGTCGGAAATGGCTCCAGGAGTTACCAGCGGTCGTGTGGAGCCTAAGGACCACCCCAAGCAGAGCCACCGGGTTCACCCCATTCTTTCTAGTCCATGGCGCAGCGGCCGTCCTCCCCACGGACTTAGAGTATGGGTCACCCAGGGTTCGAGGCTACGACGAGGACGCCAACCAGCGAGCCCGCGAGGACTCACTGGACCAGCTGGACGAGGCACGCCTCGTGGCCTTGATGCACTCCGCAAGGTATCAACAGTCCCTCAGGCGCTACCAAGCACGGAAAATACGCCGGCGGGACTTCAGCGAAGGGGATTTGGTCCTAAGGCTACGCCAGGACAACCGAGGACGCCACAAGCTATCACCTCCGTGGGAGGGACCCTACGTCATGGTAAAAGTGCTGAAGCCCGGCACGTACATGCTGGCCAACGAGGACGGCGAAGAACTCACCAACGCTTGGAACATCCAACAGCTACGTCGCTTCTACCCCTAGCTAGGATTTCCAAGTATTTTGTTGTAAAAATCACATAACCAGCACCCCAGTTGGTGACAATTATGTAAACATCATCAGTTCAATAAAAAGGGCAACTCGGCTTTCCCCTGAAACCCAAGTTACCCTCGGGGGCTACTACGGGGGGCATCCCCCCAAAATGGTCCCATTTTCGCGCAAAAAAGAAACAACTCACACGCGCTAAGTATGTTTCTACTTCGTCCCCGAGCAAAGATTCGAACAGGGCATAGGCAGCCTTGCGGAAGGAGCGCGCAAGCCAGAGATAGCCTACGCCTCCATGAGGATACGGCCCTTCTCCCTTGCCTCCAACCCAGTAGGCCACCCGCGAAAATCGAACTCCCCTAACTAGAATCTACTCAGGAAGAAGGAGAAACAAAAAAGCGCAATGAGCAAAAGACATCATTTTACATTGACAAATGTTCGTAGCAAAGTGACATGTTCATTTACAAGGCCGCACGGCCAGCATACTGACACATCAACGAAAAGGGCCTAGCGCCCGGTTGTCTTCAGGCCGGAGGAGCAGCGGCATCAGCAGCATCCAGGAAGATGAACTCCTCGAAGGCCTCGGCAAGCATCCCGGCGGCGTCGGCAGTGAGCGCGTCCACGCGCTCCATCGCCACCTCGTCCTTGACACCCTCGGGGACGACATAGCCCTCTGCCAGCGCCTCGAAGTTGACCTCGTAGTGGGATCGCACCACCCCGAGGGCCTTCTGGACGCCAAGATGCAGCACCCGGCGCATGCGCCCGGCGACGTGGCCGCCAAGGGCACGCGAGCGGCCGGCCGGCCGAGCTCCCGGCCTGCGCCTCGCCCTCCTCCACGGCCCGGCAGGTCTCGAGGGCCGCAGTGCGCAACTCCAGCAGCTCCTGCTCGGAGGAGTTGTAGGAGGTCTGTAGCGCCTCGGCCCGCTTAGCTGCGTGCCCCAGCGTGGTGCGCAAGCCTAGAGTTGCCAGACAAGAAAAAAGTCAGAAAAGGGTGCGAACCCTCTAAGGGAAAACCAGCAAAACAGGAGTTAAACATCGACTTACCTTCGACTTGCTTCCTCTCCACCTCGAGAGCGCGGCGCCCGGCCTCGACCGCCTGCTCGAGGCCCTTGATGGTCTCGCCTTGCTCCTGGAGGGCCAGCTCCTGGCTCGCGCTCGTGATACTGAGCACCATCAGCTCGCCCTCGAGCTTGGAGAACTCGGAATTCCGGTCCTCCAGCGACATCTGCGCTGCCTCGCGAGCGACGCGCTCCCGCTCCAGGGCCAACCGGGCATCGGCAAGGGCGGCCGCTCCCCGCCGGAGCCGCCCCTCGAGCCCCCGGCGGTGGGAACGCTCCCCGCAGAGCCGGTCCTCCGCGACGGCGAGCGCCGCGACCTTGGCGTCGAGGGCGGCCTTCGGTCGTCGGCCTCCTTGGCCTTCGCTCGAGCGCGCGCGCCCGCTCCTCGGCCCGGCGCCGCCGAGCCTGCGCCCCCGGAGCGACGAGCGGAGCCCCCGGTTGTCGCTGCGGACGCCGGCCACCTCCGCCTCCCAGTTGGCCGCCAGGGTGCGCGTCTTCTCCAGGTCCGCCCGCGCCTGCCGCAGTGCCTCATCCCGGTTGATGAGGGCTGTGCAGACCCGCTCGAGGGTGGACGGGTGCGCCGGGTCCTGCCCTGCGCTCTCATGGAGTTGATCGTGCAGGGCCATGGCCTGGTACGACAGCCAGCCGTCCGGGGTCCTCAGAGCGTCGGCGAGCGCGTCGAAGGCGTCGCACCGCTCCCGGAGCTGGTGGAGCTCGGCGGTCACCTGGTCAAAGGCGCCGTACTTGTCGCGGGCGCGGTGCTCGAGCTCCTGTCACCAACAAGTCAAAACCCGTAAGCATCATGCTGCAAGGACCGCGCGCAGAAACGAGAAAAAAAACAAGCAAAGACACCTCACCTGGAAGACGCGCCACGAGGGGCCGCCGTGGATCCTTAGCGCCTCATTCAACGCTCGGTTGAGCGCAGCGCCGTGGCTACGGAGCTCTCCTCATAGCTCCTGCTCCCCCTGGGCGTCGGCGAACGCGGGCGGGTCGCCAGCGAACCCATCTACCGGGGCGGAGTGGCCGGCGCGGGAAGACGAGGCCTCGGCGCCGTGCCCTCGGCCCCCGCCACCATGTGGCCCTCGCGCCGCCTCACGAGGGCCCCCTCCGGGGACTCGGGGGAAAGCGTGGGGAAGCTCACCCACTCGGTCCCACCCGGCGGCGGGGAGTCGTCGTCGGGATCTCCACCACCACCGCCGGGAGCCGCCGGCGGGCGGTGCCGCCACCGCGTCGCCTCCGTCGACGCCTCCGCCCGCGCCTCCGTGGCCGCGGGCCCCGCCGCGGCGCCGCGGCCACCATTTCCCGGCCGCGCCCCCGCGACCGCGGGCGCCCGACCGCCCTCCTCATCCGCGGCCGCCGGATGCGCCTCCACCACGGCCGGCTCCGCGGACCGCGCCTCCGCCACGACCGGCGCCGCGGCCGCGCCTCCACCACGACCGGCGCCCGCCGCTCCTCGACGGCCACCGGCCGCGGCACGGCGGGCCGATCCACCGCCCGAGGCCTCGAGGGCCTCAACCGCGCCCGCGAGCTCTCGCCCGCCGCGGCCGCGGTACTCGCCCCCGCCCGCGGCGCCCTCGACGAGCGCCGCCGGGTGGGAACGGACGCGTCTGTCCTCAACACCTTGGCTGGTGCGAGGGGAGGCACAGTCGGCACCACCCTGCATAACACACAGGCAAATAATCAGAACTCTTGGATGACAGAAATGCAGTCCTGCAAAGGAACAAACTCCTCACCTCGAGGAGGAGAAGGCGCGCTTCCTCTTCCTCGAGGCCTCGGTGGATGACGCCGGCGCAGTCGGCGCGGCCGACACCGCGCCTCCGACATCCCGCCCCGCGCGCGGCGCACTTGCCGCGCGCGCGCCTCGCGGCGCGCGCCGGCGCCTCCGCGGCCCGTGCCGCTCCCGTTGTCGATTGCTCGGCGGCGGGCGCCTCCGCGCCCGCCCCAGGTGATGCTGCTCTCGCCGCCGGAGCTGGCTCCGACGGTGGGGGCGCAGGCTCCCACCTATCAGGGAGGCCCTGCCCCCCAGCTTCTTCCTCTTCATCCTCCTCCGAGGACGAGTACTCCTCGGTCCCCGGGGAGGAGAGCCACTGCTGCTTGCGTAGCCGGTACTCCTCGTTCCGCCACTCGCGGCGCTCGCGGTGCCGCCTTGCGCGCTCCCTCTTGCACGCCGCCCGCTCCCGCTCCCGTTGCTGCGACGCCCGACCGAGCGCGCGGGAGTCAGGAGTGGACGGGACGGATTTCGCGGCGCTCAGGCTCACCATCTGCGGGCGAAAACGTCAGAGATGCGTCAAAAACCTGGAACACCATCAAGATCAAAAACGGGGCCAAGAATCCTACTTACCAGCGGGCCGGTGGGGAGCATCTCGAGGTCCCACGGGGACCAGTCGTTGCGCAGCATCCGGGTGTCGACGGTGCTCCGCGCCCGTGTGAGCGCATACCCCCGTTCGAGGGGGCTCGGGAGCATCCGTGACCTCGCCAGCGCGACGGGGTCCGCCGCCTCCGTCATCTCAAAGATGCAGAGCGGCCTCTCCATTAGAGGCACGATCCGCCGGTGGTGGAGGAAGGCGAGGACGGTTGCCGCTGTCAGCCCGCGCGCCGCAAGGCTCCTCAGTGCGGCCAGGAGCGAGTCCAAATGCCTCCGATGCTGGACCGTGGACACCCCGTGGCCCCAGGAGTCGGGCTTCTCCCGGAGCACCAGACCGGTTTAGGGGGCGAGGCCGGGCTCGGCGTTGCGAAGATAGAACCACCCCCGCTCCCAACCGGCGTTGTTGGTCGTCATAGTACAGGGGATGTAGTCGTCCTTGTACTGCGTCCGCACGGCGAGCGACATCCCGCCGGCGCGCACCGCGCGGCGGGTCCTCTGCTCCGTCGTCGGCTGAGTGAACAGCTCCGCGCGGAAGAGGTGTACCCAGAGATCCCAATTCTCTGGGATCCCTAGATACCCCTCGCAGACGCCCACGAACGTGGCCGCCTACGAAATCGCGTTTGGCGCGAAGTTGTGCAACTCCACGCCGTAGCGGTGGCAGAGCGCCCGCATGAAGCGGCTCGCCGGCGCGGTGAAGCCGAGCTCGTGGAAGCGGGTGAAGCTCACCATGTAGCCGTCCGGCGGGTTGGGCGCGTGGTCCCCCGCCGGCGGCACGATCCACTCCGCCGGCCGGCCCTCCTCGTTCGCCGCCAGCTGGCCGGCGGAGACCAGGTCGCTAAGGGCTAGCCGGTTCACCGACGAGCGTTCCCACGTGTACGGATCGACGATCGTGAGGGGCGGAAGCGGCGCCATGCGGAAAGGCAAGGGATCTGAGAGCGGAAGACGGGAAGAAGAGGGAGAGCTCCGACGGCGAAAGGGCGCGGTGGCGCAAACTAGACAGAGGCAGGGGCGCAAGGGGCGAGAATGGTGAAACGCTAAGGTAAAAACCGCCGTTTTCCCTCTCGTCAGATTTATACACCACAGGCGTGCCCTCCGGAGCGCACGTCCCGCGCGCAATAACTGCAGGGAATCTTTTTTCTCGCTGACGGGCGGGCCCCACCACGACCGCAGCGGCCACGCCACCGCAGACGGGCCATCATCACGGCGTAGAACTGGGAGGGCCGTGGCGGGCGGTCACGTCCGCCTGCCCACGCCGCCCACTACGCGCGCGGCCGCGACGCCTAAAAAGGCGCGCCCGCGACGCAAAACCGTAGCCTCGACTGAGGAGCATTAAATGGCCCGGCTCCTTACCAAGTAAGGAGGACCCTCGAGCGGCATGAGCTCCTAGCTCGGGAAATTTCAACCCTCGAAAAGGTGCAGACGTGAGATGGTCACCTCGGGGCCCGCTTGAGATAAAACAGGCACCGCAAGCACCAATGCCACGTTGTTCTACTGATCAGCGCCTCGAGGGCCGGCTCGCCCAGGCCCCTCGAAGGTTCGCAGATGCCAGGACGGGAGCGCTTAGCCGCCACCCCGCACCACTTTACTGATCAGCGCCTCGAGGGCTGCCTCGCCCAGGCCCCTCGAAGGTTCGCAGATGCCAGGACGGGAGCGCTTAGCCGCCACCCCGCACCATTTTACTGATCAGCGCCTCGAGGGCTGGCTCGCCCAGGCCCCTCAAGGATTCGCAGATGCAAAGACGGGGCCGCCTAGGCGCCACCCCGCACGGCCCTACTGATCAGAGGTTCGAAGCCTGACCCTCGACGGGTTCGAACAGGCGCCCCAGATCACCAGAGTCAGGGACGACGAGGGCACGCACATTCGAGCCGTTCCTCGAGCCCGCCGGCTCGAGGGTGCCCCACATGTCGTGTTCGAGAGCCAGCGAGGGCAGCTAGCCGAGGGATCCCACCGAGGGAGAGCTTCCGCGCCCTCGGTCCCTAGCGAACGGGACCGAGCCCCACCTGGCAAACCCACGTAAGCGCTTTAATGGACGTGTCTCCGGACCGCGCAGCCTACCCTTATCGAACGGGGCGTGGGCGTCCACTCGAACCACCCACTAACAGCTCAACGAGGAATCCGCAATCCGCGACCCGACCAATGGGGGTTGCGGAAACCTCACCCTCCGTCCCGCGGAGGGACGGCGAGGGCGTGTTAAAAAACAAGTCGTAGAGCTCTACCCGATCGCCTCGAACGGGCCCAGGCTCGGGGGCTCGACGCACGGCTACACCTCCTGGATCGCACCCGCCGCGGATAGTGCCAGCAGCGCGTGCGTCACCGAAGCCGGCTGAAACATTGCCGATGCCGGTTGAAACATGTACCACGCCCTCTGACCAAGTATCGCGGTACAAACCCCTACAGGGGGCGCCGCGCTCCCGGGCAGGCTTCGGGGGCTGGGGGACCCGCGGGTCCGCTGACGCGGCCCCACGGAAAGCGTTCGCAAAACTAGGAGGGAAGAACGTCCTATCAGTGGTTCCAGCATCTGCGAGAGCCTCAATGGCGAACCCGCAGATGCTCGGGGGCTACTGTCGGGGACAGCCCTAGGGGTCCCCTTAAACAACCGGAGAATCCCCACTTAAAACCCGCAACAAGCCAAAACCAAACACGCCCCGCTTAAGCACAAAGGGCCTGGCCCACGCCGCGGTGGCCCTAACGGCCCACCAAGGCGTCCCACTCAAAGATCCCCTCGAGCAGGCTCCGCCTCGCTCGAGGGCACACGCTTCCCTCGGGCGAGCTCCACCCCGCTCGAGGGGGTACGCTTACCTCAAGCAGGCTCCGCCTCGCTCGAGGGTCCGCACCGCCCTCGAGTGGACTCCGCCTCGCTCGAGGGCGCTCCGCGCGCACCCGCCTGCTTCCGTACACGGGCATTTAATGTCCTGACAACGGCGGGGCGGCACCATCATGCGCCTGGGGCACGCTCCCCGGTGCCGTTGCACCAACTCCCCAGGAGGGAACCCATCCCCGCCACTGTGGGGGACTGTGCGATGTGGCCGGTGCCAGTCCCGTGACGCTGCGCCGCCTACTCCGGTATGGCTAACGCGCCGAGCCCTCGAAGGGGGGCCGGCCACACCCTCGATTTGCTTTCTTGTGACCTTGCAGGGTAAGGTGGAGGCGTTAGGCCGGCGGGGCGCCATCCCTGCCACTGTTAACGGCATGGTGGCCGCCCCCGCGCGTACAAACCCACGCAGGGCACTGTGGCAACAGCTCCAACGCTGTGGAGCGTGCGGGAACGGGATGCTGCCTTACCTGCCACTGTACTCCGTATGGACCGACGTCAGCAACTCCCTCGAGCCCGTCTGAAGACATCACGGCCGTCCGCTGCGCTCCTACCCTCGAAGCTGCTACTGTCCGGGTACAAGATACGCCATGATGGCCGGATTGCTGCGAGGACCGCCAAGGCGGCCGCCTACTCTACGGCATAGCACACCACACTTCCCCACGTAGCTAAATAGCGCGGCATACATGTGATTCGCTCTCTCCTTGGCCTATAAAAGGAAGACGAACTTCCCCGCCGCAGGGGACACACAACAACACGAGACAGACAAGTTAGGATGCAACACATCGCACACTTGCTCTCCAATTCTCCCACATCTTCAGTCACTACGCCAGGGACTTGGAAGCCACGCTTCCTCTCCCGCCTTGCTTGTAGCAGCCCCACTACAGGCACCCCCGGTGCTGAGCAATATAGTGCCTTGAGCACACCACTGCTGGACGTACGGCCCCTCGGCCGAAACCAGGATAAACTTTGTGTCTTTCATTGCTTAGCATCGACCATTGAGGGATAGACCTTGGCGCTTATTACTGGTTAGTGTCGGGACCATATTCCGCACCGACACTTGTGTACGGACAATACTAATTTTCTTATGTATGGACAATTTTACTTTACTTGTATGGACAAATTTTATTTTCTTGTGTATGGACAAAATTTACTTCCTTGTATGGACTGTATGAACAATTTTTTTGAGAGCAACAGCGCGGGAGTTAGCAGAGGGGCGGGAGAGGAGTTGGTGGGAGCCTAACTGCCAGGGGGAGGAGTTGGCGGGAGGGACATGTAGGATTAGGGGAGAGAGAGAATAATAAATGCTCATTAATTTGATTTTAGTCTCTTTTAGTATTTGGATCCAAGCATGGGTGAGGCTAGCAAGTTTTAGTCCCACTACTTTTAGTCATGGGACTAAAACGTATCCAAGCACCCTTTATGTTGCCACTTTATGACACCATGATGCCTGTCAAATGCAACAGAGACACAACATCTACTACCTCGAGCTATATTGAGGCCAAGGCAAGGCAATGTTCCTTTTGTACACGTTACTCATGTTTTCCAATACATTTTTTAGATAATGCAATAGTTTTCAAACATTTTTTTAAGAATACATCATACCATTAAGATTATAGAGTGGCACATAGTATAAAGGAATATGTAGCTAAAACATCACAAACATAATGTACAAAAGAGAGATAACAAAAAATAAGAAAAGTACTACTCAAAAACTCTAACAAGCTACTAAACTGATCTCCATCTGGGTCTTGTTAGTAATCTCCATCTTGAAAGGACCTTGTGATGCCTAGAGGGGGTGAATAGGATCACTTTAAAATTCTGCAAAAACTGAGCAGCGGATAAGGGACTGGATGACCCAGCACGAGTGACCGGATGACTCAGGGGGTCCGGGTCACCCTGGCACTTGGGCCGGATCAACCAGCACGCGAAGATAGAGTACAATAAGCTATGGAAAGCTTGAATTTGCAAAAAGTAAATGAATCAAACTTTGCGTATATGAGGTAGACACCACCTGCAACCAAGGATTTCACAAACAACAACACAAATATGGAGATCGATTCAAATATAGCTTCTAGGGTTAGAGAAAAGGGATGAACTCAAACAAGCAAGAGACAAACGATTTAATCTGAAGTTCACTCCCACAAAGGAAGCTACATCCCCATCGAGGATCCCATGAATGGACGGCTATCACCAAGAGCCTCTTTTCCTCACCCAATTCCCACAAAGGGAAAATTTGTGCTCACTAAGAGAAATCCACAAAGGATGGGTAATACAAATGATCTCGGGTGCTCCACACGGAGAGGGCACTCAATGGGCGACGCCTAACCGTATAGAAGAAAGCTTCAAGAGTAACAAACGCGAACCAATCAACCAAAGCAACCACAAGTGCTTCTTGAGAGGAAGGAGTGAAGAGCTCTCACAAAGGGGCTTAATCCTACACCTCAAAGGTCTCTCACACCCAAACCCTAGGAGTAATCTTGGCTAGGAGTGCTTGGAAGGGAGTTGGGAGAGAGGGAAGCAAGCTTGGGGAGGTGTTTCAAGGGAAGGGGAGGCGGAACCCTAGAGAGGAGGAAGAAGGGGGCATTTATACCCAAGTCCCCCGAGCTAGCGGGTATGGGCTTCCTGCGGCCTAGCCGGGTCAACCAGCCCCAGTACCCGGGTCACCCGGCTCCCTCCAGAGCCATCCCGGGTCGCCCGACCACCCAGGCCGGTTGACCCGGTCATATAGTGAGGGCAAGGATAAGCTATTCCAAGGCTTTTCTAGATTTTTCTAATGTTTTTTAGGATTTTCACTCTAATAAAATATAAAAGGATCTCAAGAAAATCACTTGTAGCGTGCCTCGACCAACCGATCACGTCCCTCTTTATAGTACGGTGTTTCCTAAACTCAAATTCAAATAAAAAATTAAGCCGATTGAGCTTCAACACCTTTTATATGAAATTGAGGGCCTTCCTTTGAATTTCTCATTTACTTCTTTTTGTCCTTGAACACACTTAGTTGAACCATTAAATACCAAAATTTTATTTGTTGTTATCACCAAAATAATTAGGGGCCTAGATGCTCTTTCAATCTCCCCCTTTTTGGTGATTGATGACAACTATAATTTGAGCTTATAAGAGAGGAATAAAATCAATTGTTGTGTCCAATTATTTAGATGAAACTCCCACTAAATGTGTGCCTTTTCAAATAAAATGGCCTCAAATGCCAATAGCACATATTTAGAGAGGGTTCCCCTAAATCATTGCATACAACACAAGGTGCAAAGGTGTGATAACCAATAATCCCTGATGCATATGACAAGTATATCACAACAATAAAGTGAGAAATAACAAGATATCAACCAACACATGCATCACACATAACATTGAAGGATCAGATGGCGACTAGAGAGGGGGGGAGTGAATAGGAGCCGGTAAAAATTCTTCCCAAAGAACCCGGCCTATACCCTAGTCAAACCCCGGTCATACACGAGCGATGGATCGAATCACACACCAATCGCCAAGACCACGAGGTTATGGATCAACCTCTAGCCTTAGGAACGATTCCTTGAAGCACACGTGGAAGCACAAAAGAAGGAGGGGAGGAATCGAACCAAGAGGCAAAGCGTACAGGCTCTGGAGGACCGTCCGGCCAGGAGGGGCGGACCGTCCGCGCAGGCCTCGCGGACTGTCCGACCTGAAGCCGCGGACCGTCCGCGCCAACACCGCGGACCGTCCGGCCCTACGCCGCGGACCGTCCGTTAAAGCACACAGAACCACCAGAAGCGACGCGAGAAAAACGGACCGTTCGCCAAGGTCGTGCGGACCGTCCGCGTGGGTCGCGGACCGTCCGCTACTCAAGCCCGGACTGTCCGCAAACCAGCTGCAACAAAAACCAAAGACCAAAATGGATCGAAAGCAAAGACGCGCAAAAACACGACGAACACGCGACGAACCCTAGCCGCGCGGACCGTCTGCCAGCACCTCGCGGACTGTCCGCCAGGTGCGGACAGAGCAGAAAAATGCCGGACCCCGAAAGTCAACTCCCCCAAATCATCATCGAATTTCCCAAACGGTTGAAGCTATGGAGACAAGGGTTTGGGCACTTGAAAAGCGTCACACAAGGATGCTATAGCCCAAAAATCTCGCCTCCTAACTCCCTAAATCACCGGGAATCGCGAATCCTTTGAGCACAACCAAAAACTAGAGCACGGAACGAAAAACTTCGAATCCAAGTGGTTTCCCGGCGTTTGAGGGCACAAGATCGATCACAAAGATGCACTAGACATCCATCCATGTTTCCCTCAAAGAAATCCGGGGAGAAACCCACTCAAATCCGCGGAATCACACCGAGAACAAAGGCACGAAAACAAGCACAAAAGACCACGAAAAACACAACCCCGAATCTTCTATACAAACCAGGAAAGATTCACAAGGTCTAGCATGCCGCCCTAGCATCCATCCCTCTCAACAAATCTCTCATGAAGCTCTCATGCTAGACTAGAGAAAATGGAAGAAAAATAGCTACGAAAAATGAGAAATGGGAGGGAGGAAATGAAACCCTAAGTCGCGGAGAGAGAGAGCCAGCCACACACACTCATGGCTTATATATCAGGTCCCGCCGGAGTGGTAAATGACTCGACTACCCCTAACTTAACTACTGGCGATACAGCCCACGTAGGGGCATTTAGGTAATGTTTGTGGGTCTTGCCATCGGACGGCCACGCCTTTGCCGCACCCCGCGTCCTCCCGACGCAAGCCATGCGATCCCGCCGTGTGTCCTCCGCCTCGAAGCTTCCCGACACGCCCGGATCCCGTCTCCGTCGTGTTGGGCCCTCGGACATGGTTTTGAGGCCCAAACCAAGAAACCGTCCGCCGATGGTTTTGTGGGCAAACCACCAAACCCCGCGTGCTCGGCCCGGCCTCCCGCCAAGCCTCTTGACTCGACCGCCACCGTGCACCGGCTCGATCGCCCATGACTTCGTCTTGCTCGTCTCGCCACCATGTGGCCCGCACCTAGTACCGCCGTCCACCGGGTCCCTCGAACCGAGCCTACTTGTCTCTCCATCTCCGGAGGCCCCTCAAGGCTGAAGACCTTTCGCGCCCGTTCTTCACCTGCAACAACACGAACTAGGCCGCAGCCTACACCTGCGCACCAAGCCAAGAGTCAGTCCAACACCCGTTGTCAATCACTCATCACTGAGGAGCGGTCATCCATCGACCACTGGGACGCTCCTGGTCCTCAATCTCCCCCTTGATGAGTGCATTGACAACACACAACGCGAAATGAAATTCAGAGAAAGAAAGAAAGGAAGAAGAAAGAAAAACAAAGAAGCTCAACTCATGACCAAAACCGAAGAAAGGCGAAGAAAGGTCACAAGCCAAGCAAAGCACAAACTCCACACCGAAAACAGCAAGAAAGCTCCCCCTGAACAAATGCAAGCTCCCCCTGAACATGTGGATGCAAATTTCCAAATTTCAGCTCACCTCTTCTGAATTTTCATTAAGCTCACCTCTTCTCCCCCTTGTTGACAATGTATGAATCAAGGTGAAAATGCAGAAATGCAAAACAAAGCATATAGACATCTACATGAGCTTCTCAAATAGGCCAAATTTAGTGACAAAGGCTAGAAATGAGACAAAGATCACACATATGAATCATAGCATAGTCAAAGTATTGCCACAAGTAATATATGAACATACAAGCATGTGACAAAGCAAAATTTTGAGATTTGAGCAGTTTTACCAAAAGAAGGCTCGCTTCACATGTAAAAGCCTATCCATGTCACACTTGAGCCACAAACATGCATACCATTCAAAGATCATACAAGGATATCAAATTCTCAGCAAAAGATCATGGCAAACACCCATAAAGCAAAGCATGTCATGTAAAAGCTCATGAGCCATGTGTCCACTTCGGGGAGACTTCTCCACTGGTGAACATCATGCAACATGTTTTGCACCCATATGTGAAAGATAAGACATTTTAAGCATAGACATGATGGATGGAGCATTTTTCAAGCATACACACTTCTTTTCAAGATTAATTCATTTTATGGTACATGAAGTGCCTTTGCGGCAAAAAGAAGCTTATGCTCCCCCATGAATGCAACATAGGCTAAACATTCACAATGATATTCGGCCTTTGGCCCAAATGCAAGAACAAGGCATCCAAGCACAATCTAAGCATGAAAAGCACATTTAGACCAAACTGTGACATGGATACACAACTACACATAAGTGGAGCATGTTTCATCAAAAATTAGTCAAGATTAGCATTTATTTCAAAAAGGGGCTATCTCACCACACATATATCTCAAATATTCCAGGAGCATAGCCTCACATCACCATTTCTCCACATATATGATCAATATCTCACAAATAGCCAAAGAGACTCAATTATGGCATATGAAAGAAGCTCATCATCCTAAAATGCAATATGATACAAATGCAACAAGATATATGGCTATCCTACCATGGTTTATACATCAAGCAAGGCATGTATATACATCAAAGTAAACATGGTATGATACATATGATACAAAAAGGAAATCCCCCAAGAACCAACTAGAAAGGGCAACAAACCCCAAGTTCCCCCCGCAAGCGCACAAATGTAGCTTGGTCGAGAGGCTTTGTAAAGATGTCGGCTAGCTGATCTTGGGTAGGGACATGGCTCAACACAATGGTTCCTTTCTCCACATTGTCCCTCAAGAAATGATACCTCACTTCTATATGTTTGGTTCCGGAATGAAGCACTCGGGTTTTTGGCTACGCTTATGGCACTGGTGCTATCACAAAGAAGTGGGATCTGGGTGCACTCCTCACCAAAGTCTCTCAAAGTGTATGAAATCCACAACAGCTGGGAGCAACAACTCGCGGCAGCAACATACTCCGCCTCGGTGGTAGACTGAGCTACACTAGACTGCTTGCGGGAAGACCATGAGACAAACGAAGACCCAAGAAACTGGCAAGTACAAGAAGTAGACTTCCTCTCGACTCGACAACCAGCAAAATCCGCATCGGAAAAACCATGAAGAGAAAGAGTCGAGGAGGAAGAATACCAAAGGCCAAGACCAGGGGCAGACTGTAGATACCTGAAAATCCTCTTGACGGCCTGTCGATGTGATGTCCTCGGCGAAGCCTGAAAACGAGCGCATAGACACATGCTGAACTGTATGTCTGGCCTCGTCGCCGTCAAGTAGAGGAGGGAGCCGATCATGCTCCTGTACTCCCGCTGGTCCACTGGTTCTCCGTCCTTATCCGCATCCAAAGTGGTCGTACTCCCCATGGGAGTCGACATCGGCTTCACATCTTGCATCTGGAACTTCTTCAGCATGTCTTTCGTGTACTTGGTCTGGTGCACAAATGTTCCATCCTTCACTTGCTTGATCTGCAGCCCGAGAAAGTACTGCAACTCGCCCATCATGCTCATCTCGAACTCCCTGCTCATCTCATCTGCAAACTTGGAAACAAGGTTATGTGACGAGCCACCAAAGACAATATCATCCACGTATATCTGAACAATCAACAAGTCATTTCCATGCTTGAGGAGAAACAAAGTCCTATCCACGGTACCCATCACAAACCCTCTGCTCAACGAGAAAACCTCTCAATCTCCCATACCAAGCACGGGCGCCCGTTTCAACCCATACGAGCCCTTTTCAACCCGTATACCCCGTGTGGGTACGGCTCGCTCTCAAACCCGTGTGTCGCTTCACATACACTTCCTCCTCTATGACCCCATTCAGAAAAGCACTCTTCACGTCCATCTGAAACAACTTGAACCCTTTAGCCACGACAAAGGCTAGAAGGATTCGAATTGCCTCAAGACGGGCCACAGGAGCAAAGGTCTCCTCATACTCGATCCCCTCCTTCTGACTAAACCCCTGAGCAACAAGTCTGGACTTGTTCCTCACAACCATCCCATTCTCTCCCTCTTTGTTCTTCCAAACCCACTTGGTTCCTATGGGATGGAAATTTGGAGGTGGTTCAACTAACTCCCACACCTGGTTCCTCTCAAAGTTTTCCAACTCCTCATGCATAGAATTGACCCAGTTTGCATCATATAAAGCATGTCCAATGTCCTTGGGCTCAAAAGTAGCAACAAAAGCAGCATGAGCAAAATGAGAGGAATTCCTGGACCTCGACCGTGTAGTGCGTTCGTCGATGTTCCCAATGATCTTCGATAGGGGATGCACTTCTTGAATCCGCCGGGGAGCCTCACGCCTCGAGACTACCTCCCCCTCAACTTCAGGTTCTCTCGCCTGATCCTCTTGTTGCACCGTCGTTGTCCATGAAGTAGACGGTCCACGCTCCATAGTGGTCGTAGGGGAAGTAGTGGGTACACACTCAGCTTCAGGCGCATGGTTCTCCCCATCATCATCTCCAGCTTCATCCTTCTCCTCTTCAAAGAGGTCCTCGGCCATCTCTTCATCACCTGCACATTCAAAGCCAAGAGAGGTACATGGCATTGTCTCGTCGAAGGTCACCTCGCAAGTCTCCATGATTTTGTTAGTCTCAAGGTTAAGCACCCTATAGGCTCTAGAGTGGTTAGCATATCCAAAGAAAATACCATCACTAGACCTAGCCTCAAACTTGTCGAGTTTTCCCTTCTTAAGAATAAAGCACTTGCAGCCAAAAACTCGGAAATGACTCACCTTGGGTGCCCGACCATGCATCAACTCATAACAGGTCTTCTTCTTGAAAGCTCGCAATAAAATCCTATTGGAAACATGACAAGCCGTATTGACCGCCTCAGCCCAATATCTCCTAGGAGTCCTATGCTCATCGAGCATCGTCCTAGCCATCTCACAAAGAGTCCGATTTTTCCTTTCCACGACTCCATTTTGAGGGGGCACATAAGGGGTCGAATACTGATGTTCAAGACCTAGATCACGACAAAAGGCATCAAAACGAGAGTTCTTGAACTCTGAGCCATTATCACTGCGGATAGCTCGAATAGCATTCCCATGCCTCTCGTTTTTCAACCTCACGATCAGATCTCGAACAAAACCAAATGTCTCACTCTTGTCTTCCAAGAAAAACTCCCAGGTATAGCGAGAGTAATCGTCCACCACAACAAGGACATACCACTTCCCACCCACCGAGCGAACTCGAGCTGGCCCAACAAGGTCCATGTGCAACAGCTCTGTCGGACGCTCGGTCATGACATCGGTCAGGGGTGGATGGGGAGTGGCTACCATCTTGCCATGCCTACACGGAGCACAAACCAAATCCTTCTCAAGCTTCAACCTCGGCAATCCTCGGACAAGGTCAAGACCACTCAAGTGGGAAACCAAATCAAAGCTCAAGTGTCCCAACCGCCTATGCCATTTCCACAAATCAGAAGAAGGACCGGCCATCAAACAGCGAGCAGGACCCAAAGAACGAGAGAAATCAGCCCTGAAAATCTGACCCTCAGGGATGATCATACAGACAAGATCACCTCGAGAATCAAGCAAACAAGACTCGCCAGACTTGAAACGCACCTCAAAACCTTCATCAAGCAACTGAGAAACCGAAAGCAAATTGAAACCCAAAGAGTTCACAAGAGTCACTCTCTTCAACGTTACCTTGTCACTCACATGCACAACACCCTCCGAAAGCACCCTTCCTCGTCCATTGTCCCCAAATGTGATGTACATCTTTTCTTTCACTGGGGTGAGGCTGGAGAACCACTTCTTATCTCCGGTCATGTGTCGAGAACATCCGGAGTCGATCAATCAAATGTCCTCCAAGCCTCCTGCCTGTAGTTAGAAACAAGAATGAGAATGAGCTAGCGACTCGACACTGGGGTTAGCACAAAGAAAGTTAACCAGTGTCGAGCCATCTGCTCAAAAGAGGGGTTAGCAAACATCATTCCCTTGCCACCAAACTTCCCATGTCCCATGGGAGGAGTACGAGCACCACGAGGGGGAAAACGTGGTCCGTAGTTCCTCTGGAACCCAAAGCTGCATCATCTCCCCTAAACCCGTATTGAGGACGAGTAGGGGGACGCCCAGCGAAGCCACCACGAGCCCGACCAAACCTCTCACCAGCACGCACACCATCATCTCTCCTCACAAACCTCGCCACTCGAGCTCCAACTCTACCAACACTCTTCACACTTCCCACACCCCGTGGAAGTGGCACTCTAGGCTCAGGAATACCACGAGACCGGCGATACCTGTCCTGGTTCGCTTGCTCCCTAGCAAGCCTCTCATCCCTCTTCCTCTTGTAGCAAAACTCGCAAGGTGTCTCTCCTTGCCACAATACTCACACCCGAAGGGGATGGGTTTTGGTTTTGGCTCGGCTTCTCTCTAGGCTTCTCACCCTTCTCACTCACAAACCTCACCGGTTCGGAAGTCATTTGTCTTAGGTGGGAATTTGGGTGGATCTTGGGTTGTGTCAAGCTTATTGCAAAGGTGGTTGGGCTTTGGTGTGAAAGAGTTCTTGGGTGCTTTTGGAAGTGGGACTTGGATGTCTCCGATCACTTCAAACTCGGGGTTAGACTCAACACACTTCTCATACACACTCTCCCCACTGTTCTCTCCCACTTTCTCACCCAACTTCTCAAAACCCAAACCACGACCATACGCTCTCTTGAACTCCTCAATCATGATTTTCAATTGAGGTTCCTTCCCAGACAACCAACCCAACACCTTCCTCAAATAGTCATTCTCCTCATAGATGACATCCAAACGGGAAGTAAGTTCAAGATTGCGCAAAGTAACTTCATAACAGCTAGTGCATGCATTGTCAACAGGAGATTTCAAAGATGCTTCCAAAGAACTAATGGTAGAACGAGCATCAACAAGCTTAGCATGCATAGTAGGACATGATTTACAGGAACCAAGCAAAGTGGGTCTAGCCTTAAGCTCATCATATTCAGTCCTAAGAGCATCTAGTTTAGCCAAAGTGGAAGCATTCTTCTCATTAAGCAACTTGATCTCATTCAACCATGCATCACACTCAAGACATTCAACATCATCAGGAGTAGTAGGAGCAAGTTTCAAAGAGTCATTCTCAAGTTTCAATTCAAGCAATTTCGACTCTAGTTCTCCTACTTTCTCACTAGCATTCTCAAGTTGAGCCCTAAGATCTTTCCTCATCTTTTTGGCATCTCTTAGCACACTATCACAATTGTCAATCAAGCCATTCAACCTAGCGATCTCAGCAAGCAAAGAGTCAGGGTCACGATTTACCTCATCCTCCGAGTCGGAGTCGCTGTCTTCCTTCTCGCTCTTCTTGCTGCTTGAGCTATGGGCCATGCCACAAAAGCCCTCAAGCGCCACACAGCTCGACCCGCTGAGGTTCCGACTTGCACTCTTCTTGCCCTTGCGCCTCCCGGCGTCTTCATCTTCACTGCTTGAGCTTGACTGCTCCTCGCTTGAGCTTGAGTCAACGTCGCTTGCACCGGCCACCATCGCTCTTGCCTTGTTCTTCTTGTAGCCGCTCTTGCTCGGTCGCCGCTTGTTCTTGTCCTTGCTCTTGGACTTGTTGAAGTGCTTGCCCTTGGAGGAGTACTTGTCTTCACGCCTCGGGTGCGTCTTGTACTCGTTCACCTTGTACTTGTTCTCCTCCGCTTCCGGGCACTCGGCGATGAAGTGGCCACGCTTGCCACACTTATAGCACGTCCCTGAGCTCCGCCTTGCATTCTTCCGACTCTCGTGTGGTCGATCAAACCTCCTTGAGAGCAAGGCCAGCTCCTCCTCGCCAAGCACATCAAACTCCTCATCTGGAATGGACATAAGAGAAGACAAGGAAAACTGTCGACAGGAAGGGTTAGATTTGCCCTTTGATCCGCCCATAAGAGCAAGACTATGGTCAGTCGAGCCCTCATGCTTGGATTGCAACTTCCCGTCAACCTCGACTCGACTTGAGCATAGAAAAGAGGTCATCCAACTCAATAGTCAAGTACCGCCCGACTCCTTGATGGCCTCAACCTTAGCACCCCAAACATTTGGGTCCAAGACATGCAAGAGCTTCAAAGCCTGATCATGCTCGGTGTAGGGAAAATCCTCAACATTAGCTTTCATGTTGTTCACGATGGCAGTGAACCTCTGAAACATCGCATCAATGTCCTCACCGGGAAGTGGAGTGAAATTCTCATATTGCATCCGGTAAGAGACAAAGAGGCGAGCCTTCACATGGTTATCACCACCGTGAGCAACCAACAACTTCTCCCAAATTTGCCAAGCAAGATTCAAATGGCGAACACGCTCAAACTGCGGATCACACAAGCTCCGACCAAGTGATCAACGGCTTTTGCATTAGCCTCATACTTGGCCTTAGCACCGGCATCGGTCACCATAAGAGTATGGATGTTGACTGGAATAGCATAGGTCTTGTCAAGCACAATGAAATCCAACAGCTTCCCACGAAGAAAGATCATCATACGAGCCGCCCACTTGTGGTAACCCTTGCCATCGAAGTGCGGCGGACCGCCCCACTCAACGTACGCCATCTTAGGATTCGAGACTTGTCAAGGTCGCAAAGAATCCGGCACCAGGCTCTGATACCAATTGAAGGATCAGATGGCAACTAGAGAGGGGGAGGGGGAGTGAATAGGAGCCGATAAAAATTATTCCCAAAGAACCCGGCCTATACCCTAGTCAAACCCCGGTCATACACGAGCGATGGATCGAATCACACACCAATCGCCAAGACCACGAGGTTATGGATCAACCTCTAGCCTTAGGAACGATTCCTTGAAGCACGCGCGGAAGCACAAAGGAAGGAGGGGAGGAATCGAACCAAGAGGCAAAGCGTACAGGCTCTGGCGGACCGTCCGGCCAGGAGGGGCGGACCGTCCGCGCAGCCTCGCGGATCGTCCGACCCGAAGCCGCGACCGTCCGCGCCAACACCGCGGACCGTCCGGCCCTACGCCGCGGACCATCCGTTAAAGCACAAAGAACCACCAGAAGCGACCCGAGAAAAACGGACCGTCCGCCAAGGCCGGGCGGACCGTCCGCGTGGGTCGTGGACCGTCCGCTACTCAAGCCCGGACTGTCCGCAAACCAGCTGCAACAAAAACCAAAGACCAAAACGGATCGAAAGCAAAAACGCGCAAGAACACGACGAACACGCGACGAACCCTAGCCGCGCGGACCGTCCGCCAGCACCTCGTGGACTGTCCGCCAGGTGCAGACAAAGCAGAAAAACGCCCGACCCCGAAAGTCAACTCCCCCAAATCATCATCGGGTTTCCCAAACGGTTGAAGCTATGGAGACAAGGGTATGGGCACTTGAAAAGCGTCACACAAGGATGCTATAGCCCAAAAATCTCGCCTCCTAACTCCCTAAATCACCGGGAATCGCGAATCCTTTGAGCACCACCAAAAACTAGAGCACGAAACGAAAAACTTCGAATCCAAGTGGTTTCCCGGCGTTTGAGGGCACAAGATCAATCACAAAGATGCACGAGACATCTATCCATGTATCCCTCAAAGAAATCCGGGGAGAAACCCACTCAAATCCACGGAATCACACCGAGAACAAAGGCACGAAAACAAGCACAAAAGACCACGAAAAACACAACCCCGAATCTTCTATACAAACCAGAAAAGATTCACAAGGTCTAGCATGCCGCCCTAGCATCCATCCCTCTCAACAAATCTCTCATGAAGCTCTCATGCTAGCCCAGAGAAAATGGAAGAAAAATAGCTACGAAAAATGAGAAATGGGAGGGAGGAAATGAAACCCTAAGTCGCGGAGAGAGAGAGCCATCCACACACACTCATGGCTTATATATCAGGTCCCGCCGGAGTGGTAAATGACTCGACTACCCCTAACTTAACTACTGGCGATACAACCCACGTAGGGGCATTTAGGTAATGTTTGTGGGTCTTGCCATCGGACAGCCACGCCTTTGCCGCACCCCGCGTCCTCCCGACGCAAGCCATGCGATCCCGCCGCATGTCCTCCGCCTCGAAGCTTCCCGACACGCCCGGATCCCGTCTCCGTCGTGTTGGGCCCTCGGACATGGTTTTGAGGCCCAAACCAAGAAACCGTCTGCCGATGATTTTGTGGGCAAACCACCAAATCCCGCGTGCCCGGTCCGGCCTCCCGCCAAACCACTTGACTTGACTGCCACCGTGCACCGGCTCGATTGTTCATGACTTCGTCTTGCTCGTGTCGCCACCATGTGGCCCGCACCCGGGCCCCGCCGTCCACCGGTCCCTCGAACCGAGCCTACTTGTCTCTCCATCTCCCGGAGGCCCCTCAAGGCTGAAGACCTTTCGCGCCCGTTCTTCACCTGCAACAACACGAACTAGGCCGCAGCCTACACCTGCGCACTAAGCCAAAAGTCAGTCCAACACCCGTTCTCAATCACTCATCACTGAGGAGCGGTCATCCATCGACCACTGGGACGCTCCTGGTCCTCAAACATAAGGTTCTTACATCACACTAGCATAGATAAAGGTACCGCAATTAAATCTTACAAATAAAAGTTTGCACTTGGCACATCATCATCCATCACACCGCACATAGTTCATTACATGTCCACAAGTTCTATTACAAGAATAGATCGGGGCTTCCATCCTCCAAATCCACACCCCCTTTGTCAACAAGCACCACAAAGGGAGCTACTCCTCGTCGTCCTCGTCTTACTCCTCATCATCACACTCACCACCTCCATAGTCCTCTCCCTCTTCATCATCATCAACCGGGACCCAAGAGCCAAGGTCCTCCCACGGGTTAGGAACGGGAGATGGAGGATCAAAGATTCTCATCTCATGCACAGGAGAGTGAGGAAGATTAAGCTGAGCTGCCATGTCGTTTTGGTTCTTTTCTTGCCTATGTAGCTCTTGAGCCAACCACTGGCGGTCGGCCTCACGCTCTCTAGCATCTTCGCGGAACACGTTGAATTAAGCAAATAAACCCTTGGCAAGAAAATTTAGCTTCCCCGTCTTACCCCTAGGAGCCCACGACAGTGAGAGGCGCCCTCCATTAGAAGGGGATCATACAAACTTCTTGATGGTGGAGCTTGAGAGGAGGAGGCACCCACATCAATGGGTCCATCAATAGGATAAATGCCCGGATACGGTCCTCTAACATCAACACCGGTCTGATGCTTACCAAGTCTAAAAGTTTGAACAAGCTTGCCTATGCTAGTATTGTAGTGCTCATGAAGGACATCTGTCTTAAGATCAAGTTTAGTGGCATGCTTAACCATCAAAAATATATACGGTGTATAGTGACATCCACTAGATGAAGTGTGTGAGCAAATGATAATCTCATTCCAAGGGAAATGGCAATCATTGAACTTAGGTTGACCGGGAGCCATTTGATAAAGCAAATTTCTAGCTCTATGAGAAATGTTGTCGAAATCACCACTTCTAGGACAAAGAGTATACATAAACAAGAGGTTAAGCATCTTGTAGTAGGGGGGTGAGTCCACTAGTATGACCATAGTTGATGTTTCCACTCAGGATGGAAGACTTCACGGATGAAGCCGCCCACGAGTAGTATGGTGAGTTCCTTCTTCATGGCGTCCCATCGGTCATTAATGAAGCAGTGGAGATGTTGTCGCTTGGGCGTAGCTTTAGGGTCGATGTTGCATGAGTGCTCAATCAACCTCCTAGGCACCCTTGGCATGTCTGCTGGCTTCCACGCGAAGATGTCTCGGTTAGCCCGAAGGAAGCTAACAAGCGCGTCTTCCTATTTCGAGTCGAGCCCCACGCCAATCATGGTAGTCTTGCTGCTATCGCCTGTCCCAATGTCGATGGCCTTCACTTGCACTTCCTCTGTCGGTTGAGGCTTGTTCGCCGGTGTTGATCTTCTCGGGGTATCTCGAGTTTAGTTGGAGCGAGCTTCTTAGAAGCAACAAAGATCTCCATCATTGCGTTGGGAACTTGATTGGTGGCTGCGAGCTCCACGACTTTGGTATCATAGTTGTAGGAAACCTTCAAGTCCCCTTGCAGCACGAGTACTTCGACACGACTTGGCATTTTGAGTACCAAGTAGGTGTAGTGGGGGACCGCCATAAATTTGGCGAGCACTGGTTTGCCAAGGATGGCATGGTAGGAGGTTTCAACGTCTGCAACCTCAAACTTGATGTACTCGGTGTAGTAGTTCTCCCTTGTCTCCCCGAAGGTAACTGGCAGGACCACTGAGCCTAGTGGAATAGCCGCATTACCCGAGACGATACCGTAGAAGAGCGGCGCCCTTGATGAGCATGTCTGTGATGTCGAGCTTCATCTTCTTCAAGGTTTTGGTGAAGAGGTGAAGGATCGGATGGCGACTAGAGAGGGGGGGAGTGAATAGGAGCCGGTAAAAAATCTTCTCAAAGAACCCGGCCTATATCCTAGACAAATCCTGGTCACACACAAGCGATGGATCGAATCACACACCAATCGCCAAGACAACGAGGTTATGGATCAACCTCAAGTCTTAGGAACGATTCCTTGAAGCACACACGGAAGCACGAAAGAAGGAGGAAGGAATTGAACCAAAGAACAAAGCTGCCAGCCTCTGGCGGACTGTCCGGCATGGTATCGCGGACTGTCCGCACCCTTGTCGCGGACCGTCCGGCCTGAGCCGCGGACTGTCCGAAAAAGACACCAGAACCTCCAGAGACGCACCGCGAATAACGAACAGTCTGCGGGGAGCACGCGGACTGTCCGCCAGGCATCCACGGACCATCCGCCCAGCACACGCGGACCGTCCGAAACTTCGCCCATCCAAAACTCAAAAACACCACGGATCGAAAGCGAAGCCGACCAAGAACACGAAGAACACGCAGCGAACACGCATGGCGCGGACCGTCCGCCAGACCCACGCGGACCGTCCGCGAGGCACGGACAGAGCAGAAAATTGCTCGACCCCGAAGGTCAACTCCTCCAATCCATCACCGGATCTCCCAAACGGTAGAAGCTATTGAGACAAGGGTTTGGGGACAAGTTAAGCGACCAACAAGGATGCTATACCCCAAAAATTTTGCCTCCTAACTACCTAAATCACCGGGAATCGCAAATCCTTTGAACACCACCAAAAGCTAGAGATCCGAACGAAAATCCTTGAATCTAAGTGGTTTCCCGGCGTTTGAGGGCACAAGATCAATCACAAAGATGCACTAGACATCCATCCATGTTTCCCTCAAAGAAATCCGGGGAGAAACCCACTCAAATCCGCGGAATCACACCGAGAACAAAGGCACCATAAACAAGCACGAAAAAGACCACGAAAAACACAGCGCCGAATCTTCTATACAAACCAGGAAAGATTCACAAGGTCTAGCATGCCGCCCTAGCATCCATCCCTCTCAACAAATCTCTCATGAAGCTCTCATGCTAGCCTAGAGAAAATGGAGAAGAAAATGTCTGAGGAAAAAGAGAAATGGAAGGGGGAAATGGAACCCTAAGTCGCGGAGAGAGAGCCCCATCCAGATACACTCATGGCTTATATATCGGGTCCCGCCGGTGTGGGAAATGACTCGACTACCCCTAACTCAACTACTGGCAATACAATCCACGCAGGGGCACTTATGTAATGTTTGTGGGTCTTGCCATCGGACGGCCACGCCTTCGCCGCACCCCGCGTCCTCCCGACGCAAGCCATGCGATCCCGACGCGTGTCCTCCGCTTCGAAGCTTCCCGACACGCCCGGATCCCGTCTCCGTCGTGTTGGGCCTTCGGACTTGGTTTTGAGGCCCAAACCAAGAAACCGTCCTCCGATGGTTTTGTGGGCAAACCACCAAACCCCGCGTGCTCGGCCCGGCCTCCCGCCAAGCCTCTTGACTCGACCGCCACCGTGCACCGGCTCGATCGCCCATGACTTCGTCTTGCTCGTCTCGCCACCATGTGGCCCGCACCTAGTACCGCCGTCCACCGGGTCCCTCGAACCGAGCCTACTTGTCTCTCCATCTCCGGAGGCCCCTCAAGGCTGAAGACCTTTCGCGCCCGTTCTTCACTTGCAACAACACGAACTAGGCCGCAGCCTACACCTGCGCACCAAGCCAAGAGTCAGTCCAACACCCGTTGTCAATCATTCATCACTGAGGAGCGGTCATCCACCGACCACCGGGACGCACCTGGTCCTCAAGAGGAATTGAGTCCGCTCCCACCACCGATGAGTACCTTGTTGAGTTTGGAACCCGTGACTACTGGTTTGAGGAGCAGTGGGAAATGTCCCGGCTCAGAGAAGCTTGTCCACTGATCCGCGTGGGAGAAGGTAATGGGTACCTGCGACCACCTTAGAGGTGTCAGAACCGCTGGTTCAATGCTCTTCCCCTAGAGTGAGCTTTTGGGAGTGCTTGGTGGGTAGTCTGCCAAACAGGACTTTCATCGTCTTGTCAGGTTCCTAGAAGTCGATGTTGCCTTCGTCGACTTTTTTCTTGCCCTTCTTGTCGTGAGGAGGCCGTGGGTCGTGAGTATCCTTGAGTGCTCGTCGGAGCTGGTAGCACTGCTCGGTTGTGTGATTTCCGTCTAGATGCCACGGGCACTTCTCTTTGAGCAAGTCTTTGAAGCCGCTAGAGGTCTTTTTGGAGTTGTCCTTCACAGGGTGTTGTATAGCCGCGACTGTGTTGTCTGGCTTATGCTTGCGGTTAAGACTCGAGTAGTTATTATTGTTGCAACCCCCATGATCCTTGATGTTGTTGTTGCCGCCCGTGTTGCTCTTGCTCTTGCGCGATTGGAGTCGTACTTGGCGTTCGCCTTGTCCACTTCATCGGCCCATGATGTGATCATGTCCTTGAGCTTGGTGATGGAACTCGGGCGGCGACGACCGAAGTCTTTGAAGGTGCGACGGTTGTAGAGCCCAACTTGGAAGACGTCGATGACTACTTTATCGGTGACGTTGACTACAGTCGCACGCTTATCAAAAAAGCGTCGCATGTACTGGTAGAGCGTCTCGCCTTGTTCCTACTTGACCATCACCGGGTCCATGTGAGTACCCGAGCACCCCATGGCGCCCGTGAAGTTGATAGTGAACTGGGATTTCAGCTGGTCCCACTCATCAATCGAGTTCTTTTCGAGTGACTCGAGCTAGGTGAGTGGAGCTTGATCCAAACAGAAGGGGAAGAAGAGGCACTTGGCGTCGTTGTTGCCCCCAGCATTTTCGATGGCCAGGGCATTGCACCTGAGCCACTAGACTGGGTCTTGCTTCACGTCGTACTTGGTGATCCTGAGAGGTTTGAATTTCTCAGGAAGGAGCAGGTTGCAAAGTCGTGCGGAGTAGGTAGGAAAGCCGTCACCGTCGCTAGCATCAGTGGCCTTCTTGCGGCAGATCTCGTCCATTTTGTTGTGGGCGTCGTAGCCACTGCGTGCGTTTCCAGTGACATGGCTGTTCGTGTGTCCTTGGCCTCCACGATCGTCACCACCACTAGCTCTTTTGCCAGCATCGTGGGAGGAGCTTCCGCCGCCACCGCCACCACCACCATGACTACCGCCACCACCCCCTTGGCTGTGGCCGCCCTGTGAGGGTCCTACGTCGATCAACTCGTCTTCTGTTGCGCTCGCGCCGAGCATTCTTGGCCTTAGTAGTCTCATCTAGGGGTGTGTTGGCTGATTCCTCATCTGCTGAGATGTCGTCAAGGTACCGATAAACTCAGTTTTTGGAGGTTCCGGTTTCCTCTGCGGCCATGAATACTTCGCGATCAGGTGTGTAGAGTCACAGTCGATAGTCGCCACCTCGGTTGTCGTGTGCTCTTCTTCAACTGGAGTTAGCGGTGTCCCCTTTTGGAAAGGGAGTGTCACGAGGCAGGTGACGCAGCGCGAGTTGTTGTTGGTCAGGTCTGCGGGCTTGCGGTCGGGCTAATAGACAAATCTTCCGGCAAGAGTAGACATGATGACCAAGCTAACAGCAAGACCTGATAACGGTTCCTCGATGGGGTTGAGTTCAGACTTGGGCTCGATCCGATCGAGGCCGAAGTCAAACTCGTAGGAGGAATCCAAGTGGTAGTCAGTGACGGTGTTGGAGTCCGAGGAGTACTCAAAGACGATCTCCTTGCCGACCCGACGTGCGGTGAGATCTACCGCGTGGGCCCTGCTAGAGTTGCAGAGGCCACACGGGGAGTGCTCATGGAGGAGGACTATGTCACATGATGGCTCGGGAGCCGGCTCGCATGACTTGATCCAGGGTGACGTCGAGTTCAAGTTAGAGGCTGATCTGATCTCGAAGTCGTCAACTTGGGTGTAGAGCAAAAATTCGCCGACTTTTTCGGCGAGTGGGCCCGTGACCACTTCGGGATGGTCATGAGCCCGGTGTCCAAATCCGGGGTCATGGTGAGGTAGCGCTGGAACGATCCAGTGCCGTCAGTGGTGCAGACCTAGGAGCCAAAGACAAAGGTGTCGCTCCGATTGAATGTGGCAGTTGGCTTGTTGGCGATTGAAGCCGTCGAGTTTGCCATGTGATCTACAGCGAGATCTCCTATCTGGCGTGCCAGCTGTCAGTGTTTTAACCCGACAACTTACCAAGGGGAGTACCCGAGGTAGACATTTGTGGCCTCGCCAAGATCGGGAACTCGAAGGAGAGACATGTGGCACCCAATTTATACATGTTCGGGCTGCGAGGTGCGTAATATCATACGTCCTGTTTGCTGCGTAGCTCTGGATTGATTGGGTGTGTTTACAAGATGATGCGGATGACGAGATAGGGGTCCCTGCCTCACCTTATATAGTCCGGGAGGCAGGATTACAAGTCGGTTTACCAGAGGAGTACTAGTCGTGTACGGCTAGGAGTACTCTACATGGGTTTAGACATGTCTAGCTTCCTATCCGAGTACTAATCCTATGTAGGCCTTGCGATCCATGCCAGCAAGTGCCATGCAGCCCAAGTCGGGTAGTCCTAGGGGCCCACCGAGTAATCGGTCCTGGTACCCACCCGAGTAGTAGGCCCAGGGATGTCCGTACGACACAAGCCAAAACCAATCATCGCTGAAGAAAGACCTTTGGAGCACCTTGGGTCTTGAAAACGAAGCGGCCTCAGTCGGTCCCGCCCTTCATGTAATTTACCAAAGGAGGGTCACGCCTTCTACGCTCTGGAGGGTGAACTGGGATGGCCATATGCACATAGAGAGACAAGTCCATATCCGCATCATAGCGATCTCCAACTTCATTAGCGGTACTTGCTCTCTTGGTCCTAGCACCAATGGTGGTGGTCCTCTTTTGAAGAGTGGGATTTCCCTCTAGACCACGACCACGGCCTTGAGCACAGGAAGGAGGAGCTTGAGGCTTGGTCCTCTTTGCATGCACATGAATACCATACTCTTCTCCCGATGAACGCTCCTGCTCCTCCTCACTTGATTCCGAGCGAATCTCCTTTGCCACGAGTGCTCCCCTTCTCTCTACCTATATGTAGATAAAAAATATATGAAAGGAATTAAGATGGGAAACAACAACCGTCCGAAACAGAGCTCATTGGGTCACCCCGACCCTAGCCTGGTCAACCGGCACAAGTGGTCGGGTCAACCGGCGAGTCGGGTATGAACCCTAGAACGCTTGAATCAAGGGCACAAGTGATATGTTTATGGGATTGAAACAAGATCATAGATAATTTTTCTAGAGCATATATGGAAGCTTTTGACCGAGGGAAATCAACTAGAACGAACTACATTGAGAGATAGGGAAATTCAGAGTTTGAATCTATTTTACCATTGGATTCCTGCGAAGTTTCCGTAACACCCGATGAGGAAGGAGCTCTTGGAGAAGAGGAGAATCCATTCCCCAAAGCACGAAAAAAATTCTGTGGACGAGCACCAAAATCGCCTAGGGTGGCAAATGGGGGGCGTCAGGCGGTTTGAGAGTGAGTGGAAATGATTTTAGGGTTTGAGGCCGCCGGCTGCGGGCTTTTTATAGCCCCTGCGCAAGAGCGGGGCGACCCGACCTGAATTGGCCGGGTGACCCGACAACATCCAAAGCCACTCCGGGTAAACCGTCCACCCGTGCCAGTTGACCTGCCTCCCCCTGAAATGGCCCAAATTTAATAGATTGAGTAGTAGAGAGGTAAGAGATTTGATTTAAGAGATATATGATATTTCAAAGAGAGAGATAAAGAGATTTAGTTAGTGGTCATATAATAAACCCTTGACCACAAGTGACTAGCCACAAACAACATACATAACAATAGCCACTTGAGCCAAGTATTTGATCCAAAGATCTCAAAATCCAAACTTTTTAAAAACTCACACAAGTAAAGAAAAATAAAACATTTTCAACCTAACTAGGCATCAATCAAGTATGTGCAATAAGTCAAGCCAAGTTACGAGAATCCAAGATATTTAGCTTGCTTCTCAAAGCACAAAACCTTTGCTCATCTAGAGGCTCAATGAAGATATCGGCAAGTTGCCTCTCGATGCTCACATGACGTAGAGCAATATATCCCTTAGCCTCATGATCCCTTAAGAAATGATGTCGAATATCTATGTGCTTTGTTCTAGAGTGTTGGACCAGATTGTTTTCTAGCTTGATGGCACTCTCATTGTCACACAAGAGTGGAATCTTACTAAACTCACAACTGTAATCACTCAACGTTTGCTTCATCCACAAAAGTTGTGCACAACAAACACCGTCCGCCACATATTCGGCTTCGGCCGTGGATAAAGCAACTGAATTTTGCTTCTTTGAGCTCTATGACACCAAAGATCTATCAATAAATTGGCAAGTCCTGGTAGTGCTCTTTCTATCTACTTTACAACTGGCATAGTCCAAATCGGAATAGCTAAGTAAATCAAAAGTGGAGCCCCTGGGATACCATAATCCTAAGTTAGGAGTGTGTACCAAATATTTAAAGATTCTCTTAACAGCCATTAGATGACACTCCTTAGGATTGGCTTGAAATCTTGCACACATGCACACACACTAAGCATTATATCAGGCCAATCATGGAACGAAATACCTTTTGGTCGACCGGCTTCCCTTCCTCATTGAGATCAAGATGTCCATTTAATGCCATGGGAGTCTTGATGGGCTTGGAATTAGCCGTGTCAAACCTCTTAAGCATATCCTTCACATACTTGGTTTGACACAAGAAAGTCCCTTCCTTTAATTGCTTGATTTGAAAACCAAGGAAGAACTTCAATTCACCCATCATAGACATCTCGAATCTCTTGGTCATGATCCTACTAAACTCTTCACAAAATTTATCATTAGTAGACCCAAAGATAATATCATCAACATAAATTTGACAAATAAATATATCTTTTCCATTCTTTGAATGAAGAGAGGAGAATCGGCTTGCCTATTTCAAATCGTTCTTGTGAAGAAAATCCTTAAGGCATTCATATCATGCTCTAGGAGCTTGTTTAAGCCCATAGAGTGCCCTATGGAGCTTGTATACATGGTTTGGAAATTTTGGATCTTCAAAACCCGGTGGTTGCTCAACATAAACTTCTTCTTGGAGAGGCCCATTCAAGAATGCACTCTTCACATCCATTTGATGAAGCTTGAAATCATGATGAGTAGCATAGGCCAAAAGGATACGAATTGACTCAAGCCTTGCTACCGGAGCATAAGTCTTTCCAAAGTCCAAGCCTTCAACTTGAGTGTAGCCTTTGCCAACAAGCCTTGACTTGTTCTTTGTGACGACACCAAATTCATCTTGTTTGTTCCTAAAAAACCATTTGGTACCGATCACATTTTGCTTGGGTCTTGGCACCAACTCCCACACTTCATTTCTCTTGAAGTTGTTCAACTCTTCCTCCATGGCAATAATCCAATCCAGATCCTCAAGAGCTTGTTCACACTAAGAGGTTCTAAAGAGGAAACAAACGAGTAAAATGCACAAAAATTTGACAATCTTGAGCGGGTTGTTACCCCTCTTTGGATACTCCCAAGAATGTTGTCGACGGGATAATCCCGTTGAACCATTTGATGTACTCTTGGATGTGGTGCTTGAGATTGACGTTGAATGGGTCCATCATCATCATATTCACCTTGTGAAGCTTCTTCTTGAGATTCACCACCTTGTTCTCTCCCTTGATCAAAGCTCCGTCCGTGATCGTCACCATGAACTTGACTTTCTTCTTGATGAACTTGAGAACTTGGTGGTTCCACTCTTGTTGATGATGGTGGATCTTGATTGCTTGTGTCAACCGGAGCTAGAAATTGAACCTCACGAGGCATCACTTCACCGGTCCAAATTCTAAAGATTGATACACTTGGGGGTTCCTCATCATCTACGAGGTTTTCACTAACTTGCTCTCTTTGAGAGCCGTTGGATTCATCAAATTTTACGTCTACCATGGTCTCAACACAACCGGTGGTTTTGTTGAAAACACGATAGGCATGTTCATTAGTTCCATAACCAATGAGAAAACCTTCATCAACCTTGGGTCCAAACTTTGAGGCTTTGGGTTTCTTGTGAAGTATGAAACACTTACACCCAAAGACTCTAAAGTAGTGCACATTGGGCTTCTTACCAGTGATGATCTCGTATGGAGTCTTGTTCAAGTACTTGTGGATGTAGAGGTGGTTGACGGCATGGCATGCGGTGTTGATGGCTTCTGGTCAAAATGAGTCCGGAGTCTTGTACTCATCAGGCATTATTCTTGCCACTACAATCAATGTACATTTCTTCCTCTCTACAATGTCATTTTGTTGAGGAGTGTATGGAGCGGATAATTCATGCTTGATGTCTTCTTCATCGAGGAACTCTTCAACTTGAGTGTTCCTAAATTTAGAGCCATATCACTTCTTATGTTCTTGACCTTGAGCTCGAACTCATTTTGAACTCTTCTAATGAACTTCTTGACCACTCCCTTTGCTTCACTTTTATCTTGCAAAAAGAATACCCAAGTGAAATGAGAAAAAGTCATCAACAATTGCTAGACTTGAAGGATCAGATGGCGACTAGAGAGGGGGCGGGAGTGAATAGGAGCCGGTGAAAATTCTTCTCAAAGAACCCGGCCTATACCCTAGTCAAATCCCGGTCACACACAAGCGATGGATCGAATCACACACCAATCGCCAAGACAACGAGGTTATGGATCAACCTCTAGCCTTAGAAACGATTCCTTGAAGCACACGCGGAAGCACGAAAGGAGGGGAGGAATCGAACCAAGAAGCAAAGCGCGCAGCCTCTGGCGGACCGTCCGGCCAGGAGGGGCGGACCGTCCGCACTGACCTCGCGGACCGTCCGGCCTGATGCCGCGGACCATCCGCGCCAACCCTGCGGACTGTCCGGCCCCGCGCCGCGGACCGTCCGATAAAGCACACAGAACCAACAGAGACGCACCGCGTATAAAGGATCTGCGGGGAGTACGCGGACTGTCTGCCAGGCGCCCGCGGACCGTCCGCCACGCACACGCGGACCGTCCGAAACTTCGTCCAACCAAAATTCAAAGCCACGACGGATCGAAATGAAAGGCGAGCAAGAACACGAAGAACACCTAACGAACACTATTCACGCGGACCGTCTGCCTGCCCCTCGCGGACCGTCCGCCAGGCATGGACAGAACTGAAAACAGCCCGACCCCGAAAGTCAACTCCCCCAAATCATCATCGGATTTCCCAAATGGTTGAAGCTGTGGAGACAAGGGTTTGGGGACTTGAAAAGCGTCACACAAGGATGCTATAGCCCAAAAATCTTGCCTCCTAACTCCCTAAATCACCGGGAATCGCGAATCCTTTGAGCACCACCAAAAGCTAAAGCACCGAACGAAAAACTTCGAATCGAAGTGGTTTCCCGGCGTTTGATGGCACAAGATCAATCACAAAGATGCATGAGACATCTATCCATGTTTTCCTCAAAGAAATCCAGGGAGAAACCCACTCAAATCCGCGGAATCGCACCGGGAACAAAGGCACGAAAACAAGCACAAAAAGACCACGAAAAACACAACTCCGAATCTTCTATACAAACCAGGAAAGATTCACAAGGTCTAGCATGCCGCCCTAGCATCCATCCCTCTCAACAAATCTCTCATGAAGCTCTCATGCTAGCCTAGAGAAAATGGAAGAAAAATAGCTACGAAAATGAGAAATGGGAGGGAGGAAATGAAACCCTAAGTCGCGGAGAGAGGGAGCCATCCACACACACTCATGGCTTATATATCAGGTCCCGCCGGAGTGGTAAATGACTCAACTACCCCTAACTTAACTACTAGCGATACAACCCACGCAGGGGCATTTAGGTAATGTTTGTGGGTCTTGCCATCGGACGGCCACGCCTTTGCCGCACCCCGCGTCCTCCCGACGCAAGCCATGCGATCCCGCCGCGTGTCCTCCGCCTCGAAGCTTCCCGACACGCCCGGATCTCGTCTCCGTCGTGTTGGGCCCTAGGACTTGGTTTTGAGGCCCAAACCAAGAAACCGTCCGCCGATGGTTTTGTGGGCAAACCACCAAACCCCGCGTGCCCGGTCCGGCCTCCCGCCAAACCACTTGACTCGACCGCCACCGTGCACCAGCTTGTCTGTCCATGACTTCGTCTTGCTTGTGTCGCCACCATGTGGCCCGCACCTAGTCCCGCTGTCCACCGGGTCCCTCGAACCGAGCCTACTTGTCTCTCCATCTCCCGGAGGCCCCTCAAGGCTGAAGACCTTTCGCGCCCGTTCTTCACCTGCAACAACACGAACTAGGCCGCGGCCTCACACCGCGCACTAAGCCAAGAGTCAGTCCAACACCCGTTGTCAATCACTCATCACTGAGGAGCGGTCATCCACCGACCACCGGGACGCTCCTGGTCCTCAAGACTATATTTGTAATGCCGATGCTTATGCAGGCAGTTGGTCCAAACAAGTCCATGTGTAGTAGCTACAACTATCTTGATGAAGATATGATGTTCTTGGCGGGATGATGCACTCCAACTTGCTTCCTGGCTTGACAAGCACTACACAACCTATCTTTCTCAAAAATAACATTTCTTAGTCCTAGGATGTGCTCGTCTTTTTGAAGTTTGGCCAAGTTCCTCATGCCAACATGGGCTAGTCGGCGATGCCATAGCCAACCCAAGTCAGATTTTGCCACTAAGAAAGCCTTAGGGTCCACCTTCACTTTTGTGAAATCCACATAGTAAAGCTTTCCCCATAGATGACCCGTAAAGACAATAGAGGAATCCTCCCTTCTAGAGATGGTCACACCCTCATGGGCAAAGAGACAATTGTAGCCTTTCTCACAAAGTTGTGAAACCGACAACAAGTTGTATCCTAACCCTTGAACATGATAAACGTCTTCAATTGAATTAGTTCCTAAGATAGCAATTTTACCTAGACCGACCACATCTCCTTGACAACCAGGCTATTTCTTTGTCTTTGCTCTTGATTGTCTCTTCAAGCCTTGTATGGTTAGTCATGAGAGAATTTATATCAACATTAGATCAAATAGAACAATCTTTACTAGTGGAGGCACTAGAGTCAAGTGTTGCCTTGGGATTGGCTTTGGAGCTTTCGCAAAGAGCACTATAGTTTGCTTCAAGACTTTTATGTTTATCCATCAAGCGTGAGAAGCTTGTTGGATGCTAACTATGAGTGGCCTTTAGAGAAGCTATAGATTCATTTTCCAAAGTGTAATCCTTTGACATCCTCTTGTTGGAGTCATTGGCCAAGGACAAGTTCGTGGTCAACTTCTCCACCTTAGCTGCCTCTTAGGCAAGGCGTCTCTCTAGAGCAAAGTTTCTTTCCTTCTCAAGGATAAGCAAGTCTTCCCGCTCATGGAGAGACACTTTGCTTTTCTCTAATTTCCCCAAAAACCTTTTTATTTCTTTATAGCCCTTTTTACTAAATTGCTTTATCATGTTGGCTTCAATTTCTTCTTCATTATCTAGATCATCTATGTCACTAGGTGTGGATGAAGAAGAGGTGAGGGAGGATGAGGTGGTTGATTCTTGTACATTGCTCCCCTAGCCATGAGGCAAAAGTGAGAGTGGTCCTCATCGTCGAAGAAGTTGTTGAAGAGGCATGGTCAAGATGATCCATGTGCCATGGCAATGGTTTCCATGCCTTGCTTCTTGGGTTCTTCATCTTCATCACTTGAGTCCCATTGTTGACCCACGTGAGCACGTCCTTGATATTTGTTCTTGTACTCTTTGCTCTTCTCCTTGTATTTCTTCTCTTCTTAATTCTTGTCCTTGGGACACTCGGCAATAAAGTGTCCATACTCTCCACACTCATAGCATTTGCATTGAGACTTCTTCTTCTTTTCATCACCGCCTTTCCTTGATGCCCTTGACTTCAAGAATTTCTTGTACTTTCTTATGGCAAAGGTGGTTTCTTCATCCGCGCTTCCTTCTTCACTTGTTTCTTCATTCTTGGTCTTGGAAGACTTTTGCTTCACTTCCACCACTTCACTAGAGCTAGCATTGAGGGCTAAGCTCTTGTTCACCTTCAATCTTAGCGACTTCTCCACATCTTGGTCAACTAGCTCTTGATGCAAGATCTCTCCAAGAAGTTGATTGGGGTCATCTTGTAGTAGTTTGGATCTCTTCTTATCTTGTAGTAGTTTGTGTTCTTCAGGGTGAAAGCTCTTAGCAACTTATTTGTGATCTTGGAGTCTTCCCAACCATCACTTCCTAGTGCTCTAATGTCCGAGACCAGAAGCATGAGTCTATCATACATTTCTCTCACGGTTTCTCCGTCCCTCATGATGAATAGCTCAAGTCTCCATTGATCAAATCAATCTTCCCTTGTCTCACATGCTCGGTCCCCTCATGTGCTTCCTTAAGTGTGTCCCAAATTACCTTGGCAATTTGGATGATCTGAACTTTGTTGAATTCGTGAGCACATAAGGATCCTATGAGAAGGGTGAACCCCGTAAAGGTGCATTTGCATATCATAAGACCATTTGGGATAGTCTTTCCCATCGAAATGGGGAAGCTTTCCCAAATGCACGAAATAGAATTTTTCATTATGATGATTGCTCGGAAATTGTGCGTAGTTGTGGGGCACTTCGTAGTAACCGGAGTGAGTGTACTTGGCTTGCTCCTTCTTGATCTTTTTCTTGAGGAACTTCTTGGCCATCTTCTTAGCCTTCTTCTTCTTCTTAGCCTTTATTCTCTTCTGTGCCACTTTCCTTGCCGCATCATCATCACCATCCTTGACATCTTTTGGAGTCCGAGTCGGAATCGGATGAAGAGTCGTCGGAGCTTAAGATGTTGGATGGTGTGCGGCTTGGAGCCTTCCCGGGTGATGTCACTGACTTGGTGTGACGCCCCAAGTTTTTAATTAACCCTAATTGCTGGTCGAACTTGTTGTCTAGGGTCAAATCATGGTCAACCTGGGTCATCACCTCGAAAACCTCGCCAACAACCACCCATTAGCACCTTAAGCAAGTCAACAACATCTCCCATGGTCAAAACCCTAGTTGGAGTGATCAAACCCCTAATGTCAATTTCCTTGTTCTAGAACTTTGGCCACATTCTCCAAATTTTGTCTAAATACTCAAAATTCTGCTGATATAAAAGTTGTGCAAAATTTCCAGGAACACATTTCATCTTCAGGATGGCATTTCAAATTCTGAGTAGAAAAGGTTCAAAATTGCCAGTCAAACCTAGATTCACTATTCACCCGAGACATGAAATTCTTCAAATTGGTATTTGAATTTCTTCCTCGTATTAGATCCAATTCCAATTCGGCTTGTGCCATTGTTTAGAGGGATGATTGGCCTACAGATGTCCTATCTACAGTTTGTGGAGTTTACATTGAAGATTTTGAGATTGGCACAGTCAAACAGGGGCACATGCAAAGGACCAATCCAAAGAGCGCGCGCCGCGCGACGTCCACGGGTCACCGCCGCGCTGACGCCATGCGCCACTGTACCACGGCCACTCCTATAAGTCCATGCATGATTTCGGCCTACGTCAACTCTCGCGCGCACCCCTAGACGCAACCTCGGCCGGAAGAGGGCACGGTGCCGTCCTTGCTCCCTGCGCGCACGCACGCCGAGGGCCGCCATCATACCGCGCATTCAAGTGCCGGGAGGCCTCAGCCGCTAAGCATCCTACCCTCCATGTGCACCGGCTATAAATAGATGTCCCCGTTGCCCTCCCGTGCGAGAACGTCGTGCACCATTGCTGCCACCGCGAGCTCGAGCTCCCACTAGGTCCCGTCGTCGGCCAACCCTTCTAAGCTCCTCCCTAGACGCCTGTGTAGCTCACACGATGTGACAACCCCATCCAAGATAATTCCGTATTATCGCCTAAACCATTCCATTTGGTCATTAAGCGATAATAAAGAATCATCTCGTTGAGTGTTGCCGGGTTTACGCCTGGTAAATCACTTGAAAACACAGAGAGGATCGAACGTATGAATTAAAACTCCCACGGAGGAGAGTCCAGAGTGCATTACACAAATTAAATCCAGATTCACCCTTATGGGTTTAATTATTACAAACCATAGTTCACGACATGATAAGTAAATGTTCAGAGTTTTAAAACAGCGGAAATACTAATAGAGATATGATAAGACATCAAAGGAGGCCATCCGTGATGCCCTCACTCAGCGTCATCCACCCATTCCAGCTCCCGCCCCTTCTTTCTCCTTCCCGCGGCCCACCCTCCTTCCGGCCCAACAGGCACCCGCCGGCCCACCTCCCTTCTCCCTCTCTCCCGCCGGCTAACAGGTGGGACCCACCTGTGAGGCCCCTCTTCAACCTCCCACTGCCGCCCCTTCCTCCCTGGCCTCGGCCGGCCACCGCACCCCGGCACCTCCCCGACCTCCTGCGCCCCTTCCCCTCCCCACCGAGTGGGGCATTCACTGCGCCGCCGCCCACTCGTGCTGCCTCCACCTCCCCTCGCACTGAGACTGCCCCACCCGAGCTCCCACCATGGCCATTAATGGTCGGCCGCCACCGACCTCACCGCCCACCGCCTCCGCGCCCCTTCCCCTGCTCCTTTCCGGGCTATAAAAGGGCGGCACCCTCCCCTGCACCTCTCGCACCGCTCCTCCTCCCTTCCCCGCACGCGAAGCGCCGCCACCCTGAGGAGGCCGCCGGAGCTCCGCCTCGCCGCGTCGATCTCCTCCGTCGACGCCTCTAACTCCCTTCCAAAGCCTCCAGTGAGTTCCTTGTACTCTCCTCTTTCTTTTGGTATTTTTCCCGTGCGAAATGGTGGCCGAGTGGCCATCTTTGGCTCATCTCTAGTGAGCTCTGCCACCGGCGCTACCGCGCGCCGCCGCCGCAGGCCGTCCGCTGGCCGCTGCCGCCCGATTTGCATCTAACGATCCAGATTCGCCCGCCCCTTGAGTCAAAAGGCTCCTTACCGGTCAACCCAACCAATCGCCAGTAATTTTGCACAAAGGACCCTATTGTTTATAATATTACATAAGTACCCTTCCACCCTTAAAGATCCTTACAGCTAAGCCCTTTTTCTTTTGTTTTAACCCTTTAACTCCTTCGTTTTTATGTCACTTAGTCCATCCTTTCCCTTGTACACTATAAACCTTGGGTTTATACACATAATTATGTTTAGGTCCCTGGTTTCTTGCAGAAAAGCCCCTGGAAAATTGTTTTCTTCACAATCTAGCCCCTAAACCTTGTTTAAGCCATATCTTTTCCGTCTTAGCTCCGTTTTAAGCGTTCTTGGTGTCCAGACGATCGTCTCAACAAGCCCGTTAGTTCTAGATGATTGTTTTAGTCTTTTAGCAATGTTAACTGTATTGTTTTATTTATTGCATGTTTTCTTGCATGATCGTAGACAACGTGCCGTTCGAGGAAGAACAAGTGCAAGGCTTTGAAGTAAAGGAGAGTAGCTTATCATTGGAGAAAGGCAAGTGACCCTAACCACCATTCTACCTATGCTTTAATCAAGAATAATATAAATTAATCGGAACATGGAGAACCACCCAGGAAAACAGTGTAACCACAGTCCACATGGCTCTGGCTTAGCCAATTAACTAGGTGTGTGATTGTATCGATGACCTTATCCGAAAGGAACACAGGGGGATCGAGGTTGCAGGGGTATAGCCCAGTTCTTTTGGGGTAGCAGCCTTTGCTAAGGTGCTGACCACTAGGGAGGGTTATGGTATGCCCTGAGCTGTAACTGTCGTGGGTTGTTGGTGCTTTTACATATCTTTGTAAAGGCTTCGTAGCGTCCCTATGCAATCACACCTCGGAATTGTGGTATTGTGCCTGATCAGCACATGCATGGCTGGGTTCAAAGTTCTTTGGAACTTTTACGTGAACTGTGGTGAAAGTGTGCAACCTCTGAAGAGTGTAAAACTGATCGATCAGCCGTGCTCACGGTCAAGAGCGTCCTGGACCCTCACATGATTAATGAACTTAAAGATGGACTTAATACTACTTTCCGGTTATTCCCGTGGCCTTGCTGAGTACCAAACATAAGTGTACTCATCCTTGCTTACGCTGTTCAGAGGAGAACCCTGGAGTGGAGTACTTCATCGTCTATGAGGAGTTCTGAGGATGCGATCAACCAGTCAGATGTCTGTGAAAGATGAAGATGGAGTCTCGTTTTCATAGTTATCGTTGTACGTGTAAAGACCTTCGAGTCTACCCTCGTGAGTGTAACAAGAGTTAATAAACCTTTTTCTGTACGATTTGAGCATTGTTTGTGATATTACACTCATGTGTCTATCATATGTGTGAAATTGTGATCCTGGCACACATATGAGATGCATTCGGTTTTCTTCGGAAAAACGGGTGCGACAGAGTGGTATCAGAGCAATGCTGACTGTAGGATGCAGCCTCAGATAGAAATGGTCGAGATTAAGGACTCTATTTCTAGAAAGCCTTTCCAGCATTCAAAATATCTTATTTTCTTTAAAAAATATATTTTATTCTTTATTCTTTATCAAAATCATATCCTTTTGTTTTCTTCTACACTGAGTTAGATTCTTGTTCTTCCACCTTGAGCTACCACTAGTGTTTTCTAGGATAGCTTCTTAGGTTGCCTACCCCTTCTATCAGTTTCGTTTCGGTAGAGCCGTTCTTGTGAGGACGTGAGATGTTAATGCTTGTTGATTGTAAACATGCATGATTTGGATCTTTGACATGATTGGAATGTTTTGTGGAGTGATGGCCACAAATGCGTCAATAAAATAATTAAAGTTAAAATTTGAATCTTAGCCCCGTTTTTCTCTGATTCACCTTTATCAATTCAACTTCCTATCGGAAATTTCTCTCTCTAACAATCAGATGGTAAACACCAGGTCAAGAGTTGAACTGGACATTCTGCCGTGATACGTGCTCACATCGCCAATCAGCAGAATCAAGTCCCTCCTCCACCAGAAGAATTAACAATGGATCCCACGATGCAATAGTTCTTCACGACACAGATGCAGTTAATTCAGAACCTCACCGCCACTGTCCAGAATTTGCAGGCACAACAGAACCAGCCACCACCACAGGGACCCCCACCATCTCCACCACCAGTGAACAAGCATAGAGAGTTCATGAGCCACAACCCACCTACTTACTCCCACTCAGTGGACCCCCTTGCTGCTGATGATTGGCTCAAGACCATCAACAAGATGTTGAATATCACACAATGTAATGATCATGAGAAGTTTTTGTATGCCTCAGGCCGTCTGGAAGGTGCAGCATATGATTGGTGGGATTCTTACACCGTCGCACATGTTGCTGCCGACACCATTACCTGGCAGGAGTTCCAGGAGAGTTTCCGTACACATCACATCCCAGTTGGTGTGAAGAAGCTGAAGCAGAAGGAGTTTCTCGCTCTAAAGCAAAGCAACATGACAGTTAGTGAGTATCTGGATGAGTTTACTCATTTGTCCCGCTATGCACCAGATGAAGTCAACACAGATGCAAAGAGACAAGAACGCTTTCTCGATGGTTTGATAGGGCCACTTAACTATCATTTGCAGAGCCACACATTTCCTAACTTTCAGATGTTACTCAATAAGGCCACAGGCTTGGAGAATAAACGCAAAGAACTTTGTGAACAGAAGCGCAAGTTTCAATATTAGGGACAATCTAGCAGCAACACTCGCCCACGTTACAACTCATCACAAGACTCTCAGTTTCGTTCTAGCGTACAAGGCGAAAACTATGAACAGAATCAATAGTTTTATTGTTCGTTTGAGCAGCCTGAAGAATCCAACCTAATGACACCACAGGCTCCAAAACCTCATCAGAATCGCTCAGGTGCACCTGTAAGGAATAATACTCCAGTTCACCCAAGTGGTTGTTTCAATTGCGGAGAATTGGGACACTATGACAGTATTTGCCCTCAGCGCAATATGCAGACACCTCAGAAAGGTAACAAAGGCCAACAGAACTACATGCATGGTAGGGTGAACCATGTGACAGTTGAAGAAGCCCAAGAGGCCAAGGATGTTGTGCTAGGTACGTTCCTTATCAACTCTGCACCTGCAACAATTTTATTTGATTCCGGGGCATCACATTCATTTATTACTGAACAATTCGTGACAAAGCATGATGTTCCAAGGAGCTCCATGAAGACGCATTTGCTAATTAGTTCTCCAAATGGTGAAATGAAATCCACCTATGTGTGCCAACAGGTCAATCTTAAGATCGGAGAGATAGATTTTGAAGCTGACTTAGTAATTATAACTTCTAGTAGAATAGATGTGATCCTTGGAATGGATTGGTTAGGCAAACATGATGGAATTATTCTGTGTGCCAAGAAGTTTGTGCTCTTAACAAGCCCGAAAGGAGATAGGATTGAGTTTGTAGCTACTGCAAGCCCAAAGAAGAAGGAAAAGTAAATCAAGATCTGTGGATGTTATTCAAGAAGTGTGCGAGTATCCCAATATCTTTTCAAGATCTGTGTTGACGGTGAAAATCCGTCAACCTAGCCATGAGTTTACCTTCGGTGTTTGCATAAGTTTTATACCTTATCCATTGGTACTAACCCCCGTGGTATAACAAGTTCACTTGTGCATGTCGGTTTTGGAGCTTAGTGTTAATGCAGGGTTTTAGTGTTGAAAGCAAGACTTTCAGGATAAGTTCATCAAGCACCTTGTGAAAAGACCTTGAAGCCCGTATAAGTCATGCAATGAAGCCAACTTAACTCCAATAAGTCGAGGACTCAACCTGAGAAGATGACAAACTCCGAGGACCTATCCAGAAAAGTGCCGAATCTTGTGAGACAAGGAGCTACGTCCAACTCAGAGAGAAACTGACGACATGGACCTACATGCAAAAGGGGGAAGCATCTAGAAGACTCAGGAACCGACACCACGCAAAGGAGGCCGCGAGATGGGCCTGGATGGGCCCAGGACGGCCGGCCCAGCCCAGTCCAGGGCCCGTTTGCCCCCTCCTTTGACCTAGCTGTCATTCGGGCTATTTATAGCCCCGGGGTCGAGAGCCACGGATCATCCAATTCGTCATCGGCCACTGAGGAGCAGAGAAGAGAGGGACACCATCCCGGAGAGGAGAGGGTCGAGCTAGTTAACTAGGATTACCCTAGCCGACGTGGGAACCTTGCACGGAAGACCACGTCGGAGTTCCCGGAGCTAGAAGCAAGATCAAGGTTGGATCCCGGTGGTGATCTTGTTTATGTATCATTGTAATGGTTGAATTATAGAGTTGAATCTATTTCTAGCGATCAAGTGTTTCCTCGAAGATTTCGTTTTTCGATCGGCTTTGCTTATTCTAAATCTATTCTCGAGATAGATTACTTAGGGTGTTCTTGTAGCCGCGGTGGCTAGAGGTACACGCCGGATCTTCCAAAAGAACTCGACTTGTCTTTTGACTCGCCCTAGACTACCCGCATGAGTAGGGATACATTGTGACAGAACGGGGGTTCCGAAAGGCGGATGTTTTCGGAGTTGGACGGGAAACCACGATTTAAAGAGGCTTCTAATAAGATTCGATTTGCTACTTCTTCTCGTGCTTGGAACTTCAACAAAAGGCTTAACCCGATCTCTCTAGATCGGTTTATCTACCCAATCTTTCTTTGTTATCTCCGGTCTTTAGTAGATTAGATTAGTTTCGTGTCTTTTATCTAGATGCATTAGGGTTTCTCTTTTACCGAAAGATTGAAGTTACTTGGCTTTACTAGATCATCTTTTCCGTCACACATTTGTTCCACGGATTCGATACCTTGGGTTCACCACTCGAGGGACGAAGGGTCCCTTGACTACGACGGGAGACTTGTCCGCTTGCAAGTCTAAACGAACTTTGATACAACTATTAACCGTCAACAATTAGCATGTACTAGAATTTCCTCAATCGTTTTCCAATCCCTCTGAATCTCGGGACCAGATTCTCTTTAAGGGGGTAGGATTTGTAACACCCAAAAATTCCATCACAATAAAATATTGCTAGCAACATGGTTTAATTTTTATTTTCTAAGGATTTCAAAGAAATTTTGACTGATTAAATTTGCTCTTAATATATGAAATAATATTTAATTAATTTAGAAAATACCCAAGTGTTTGTGCATCATGTTGAAATGCATGAGTTTTGTTGTTATGTGGTTTTAAAAGTCTTTAAAAATAATTGTGAAAAAGGTTTGTGAAAATTTTGCAAAAATTTGTGCAAAAGGTTTGATTTAAAAAGGGTTTTGAAAAGTGGTTTAAAAGTGTTTGGAAAAAAGATTTTAAACAAAACAAACCCAAACCCTTCCCTCTGAGGACCATGTGTGGTTCGAGGACCGGTGGATGGTCGCTTCCTTGTGTGATGAGTGATTGACAACGTTGTGTGGACTGATTCTTGGCTAAGTATTGCAGGTGCAGGTTGCGGCTTGACTCGTGTTGGTGCAGGTGAAGAACAAGCGCGAAAGGTCGTCGCCGGTGAGGCCTCCGGGTGTGGAGAAGACAAGTAGGCTTTGTTCGAGGGACCGGTGGCCGGCGGGGGTCAAGTGCGGGCCGCATGGTGGCATGAACAAGCAAGATGAAGTCGTGGACGGTTTCTTGGTTGAGCCTCAAAACCAAGGTCGAGCCGGGACTACGTGGGAGCCAAGTCATGAGTGGAGATTGGCGGAGGCTACACCGAGTTCGCGGGGTTTCCGGTGGTTCACCAGAAAACCACTGGGTTCCTTGGTTGATCCACAAAGCCAAGACCGGAGAACCGAAGACGGAGGTGCAGGAAGCACGGACCGGTCCGACCGTGGGTCTGACCGGTCTGACCGGTGGGGACCGGTCTGACCGGTGAGGAGCACCGGCCTGACCGGTGTGCGACGACGCAGTCCGAATCTTCGAAGCGGAGGACACGCGTCGGGATCGCATGGCTTGCGTCGAGGCTACGCGAGGTGCGGTTGCGGGCATCCGTCCGATGGTGAAGACATCAAGAATTCCAAATCCGCCCTTGAGGGGCTTGTATCCCTAGTTAGTAGAGAGGGGCATTTTAGACATTCGGTTGCCACCTATATAACCCAAGAGGTGAGAGGATGGCAGCCAACTCTTGGAACCCTAGCTCATTAGTTTTCCTATTTTCCACCTATTTTCTCTAGGTTTTCCTTAGGACTAGCAAGAGAGCTTCACGGAGAGATCTTGTAGAGAGGGATGGATGATCGGGCGGCTTGCTAGACCTTGTACGAACCTTTGTTTCATGTATAGATGATTCGGCGTGGTTCCTCAAGGTTTGGATGTGTTTTCCCGTTGTTCTTGGTGGTGATTTTCGGAGCCCTCTCTCGGTGATTTCTTTGGGGTGTTTTCGGGGCTTTTCTCTTGGGGATTTGATGGGGGAAATTTGTGGGAACCCTTCGTGGTTCTTTGGGTTGTGATTCCCCTCCCAAATCCGTGAGAAAAGGTGCTCGATTTTGGGGTTTCTTGAGTTCTTGGGTTGGAAGTGCTTTCGGCGGGATTTCTTCGATTCCTCCTTTTTGGACGAGATTTGGTGGGATTAAACTTGGCTATGGACTCCTCATGAGGTGTTCCCGATATCCCCAAAGTCTTGTTCAAGTCCGTGGAGCGATTCGGGAGATCGAGATTTGGATGCGGGGGAGTTGACCCGCGGGTGCTTGTTCATCCCGAGTCGCCGAGCTACACCGGTCTGACCGGTGCTCTTGACCGGTCTGACCGGTGCGAGTCCTTGTGGGTTTTTGCTCGGGTGAACGTCTTGGTGTGGTCGTTGTTATCCCGTGGTGCTGCTGTTTCGAGTTTGGGTCCATTTGGTGGTCGGTTGGCCTGTTTGGTGCCTTGGGGGCTTTCAGGCTGCCATCGGTCTGACCGGTGTGTCTCACCGGTCTGACCGGTGTAGAGCCACTTAGTGAAAGTTGCTCGGTTTCACCGGCGAGCACCGGCCCGGCCGGTGGTGCTCACCGGTCCGACCGGTGTGGGTCTCGTAGACTCGGGGTTTGTTGTTCCGCCGCGTTCTCGAGCTCGGAAGGCTGTGTGTGTTGGTTCCTAGGTCTAGTGGCACTCCAGTGGCTACGTGGGCTTGGCCAACTTGGGTAGTGAGTCGGAGACGTGTGTTGGAAGCCGTGTTCGTCTTGTTGGAGTTTTCATCTCCTTCGAGAAGAATTTTTATCGGCTCCCATTCACTCCCCCCCTCTCTGGTTCGCCGTATCGGTCCTTCAAGTGGTATCAGAGCCGGTTCGGGTCTTTGTTGACTCTAACCGTCTAAGATCCAAGGATGGCGTACCGAGAACGGGGTTCGGGTCCTCCACACTTCGATGGCAAGAACTACCGGATGTGGAGCAAGCGGATGGGTGCGTTCCTCCGCGGAAAGGGTCGACCGCTTTGGGATGTCACGGTGGACACAGGGCTATGTCCAGCCGATGGATTTCCTTGCTCCGGGGTCGAGGGGACGCATTCGACGCCAACAATAAGGCGGTCGACTACTTGTTTCGTGCTTTGTGTCACCGAGTTCGATCGGGTGCACACCGAGCACTTGGCTTGTAGGATTTGGGCGGTGTTGAAGGAGGCTCATGTTGGGAACGCCCTGTGTTCGAGCACGGTTGTATGCGACCTACGGAGAGAGTACGAGAACTTCACTCATCTCCCCGGTGAGTCCATCGATGCCTTGTTTCAGAGGTTCACGGTGGTGGTGAACAACATGAGGGCCAATGTGGACGTGCTCCCGTACGATGATCATGATAGAGACGTCAAGCCCTTACACTCTTTGGATCGTACGATATGGGGCGGAAAGTTCGAGGCCATAGTCGAGTCGGAGAGGTATGATACTCTGACGGTGAACGAGCTGTTCTCGAAGCTCAAGTCGGCTGAGGTGCATAGGGGCATGACTGCCAAGCTCGAGGGACCGACTGACTCCCATAGTCTTGCCCTCGTTGGTGGTTCGAAAGGAAAGGCTAACACTAATCCATCCACCAGGATGTTCTCTTTCTCCTCTTTGATGTCTATGCCAGATGAGGAGTTCGACGAGCTTGGAGAGGACGAGCTGGCGCTCCTGACGAGGCGGTTCGAGAGGCTGCATGAGAACCGAGTGAACATGAGGAGGAAGACGAGGACATGCTTCAAGTGCGGCAAGGCTGGACACTATTTCGCCGAGTGTCCGAAGGTGAATGACCCCGACAAGCACAAGTTCAAGGACAAGAAGAAGAAGTCAAAGACGAAGGATCATGGACATGGGAAGAAGACACGGTCTCGAGAGAAGATGAAGAGATCAAGCGACATCGAGTCTAATTCCGAGGACACATCTTCAAGCTCGAGTGATGAAGACGAAGAGGATGAGAAGAAGAGGAGGAAGAAGAAGAACTTTGGCAAGTATCTCAACGGCCTTTGTGTGACGGGCCTAAGCCTCAAGGATGACTTCTGCGGCATGGCTCGCAGTTCGAGCAGCAAGAGAAGCCAGAGGGACGCCTCGGATTTGGATTCCGAGGATGAGGTATGTGATGAGCTCTCCTCTTTGCGCAAGGAGAATGAGGAGTTGGTTGACTTGCTTGATAATCGCGATCACATGCTTAGAGAGGCTAAGAAGCTTAGGAAGGAGCTTAGATCTTTGCTCGAGGATGCTAGGACTAGAGTGGCTGAGCTAGAAACACGGGTTCTTGATAGCAAGCTTGAAATTGATTCGCTCAAGGCTAGCCCCGTTGTTTCGATGAAAATGATTGTGCCGATTGCTCGCTTTCCTAGCCGACTTGACCGATCTTAGGGAGAAGTATGCCTCCAAGTGTGAGGAACTAGATGTGCTTAGGGTTGAGTTGGCCGAGCTACAATCTAGACCCACTTTGCTTGGTGCTTGCACTTCTTGCCCTAGTTTGCATGAGAAAATTGCCGAGCTCCGTTCTCGCATTGTTTCACTTGAGGCTGATTTGAAAGTGCCTATTCCTACTTCTTGCTCTACATGTGAGTTGCATGCTATGAAGAATTTGGATCTTGCAAAATGTGTTGGTCGCTTGCAAGATGAGAATGATAAGTTGCGTGAAGCGCTGAGTTGGTTGTCGAGTCAAGAACCTCAGCTTGGTATGATGATTGCTAGCTGTAAGCGCTTTGACGGTTGGGCTTTGGGATTGGATAAGGTTGGTGAGGGCAGTGGTGAGAGAGAAAGGAAATTTGGGGATGTTTCAGTTCCACCACAACCCACACCCAAAGACAAGTTTGCATGCAAGCCAAACCAACCAAGAGAAAAACCGAGTGAGAAGGCAAGTGAAACGCCTAGTGAGAAACCAAGTGAGAAGCCTTGTGCAGAGCCTCATCCCAAGCCTAAGCCCAGATCGATCCGTTTCCATTGTGAGTTTTGTGGGAAGGATGGTCACAAGAGAGCGTTTTGCTTCAATAGGAAGCGTGAGGAGAGAATGGCGAAGGAGTGGGCTAACAAGGACAAGTACCACCCTTTCGATGGTGTACTTGAGCCTCGTGTGCGTTGCCCGGGGCCAAGGCGAGTGTGAGGTCGGTTCGGGCTTGGGGAGAGCGGAAGGTCGTTGGAGGTGCCGTCGCCGGGGCTACACCGGTCGGACCGGTGTGGAGCACCGGTCGGACGGGCAGCGGTGCGGACGGACGGGCGGCAGCTTGGGTTTCGTGCTCGTACGGGTGCGAGGGTTGTTTACGGAGGTCGTGGTTCGGTGGTTGGTCCGGAAAGTTTGCGGGAGGCCGGTTGCTAGGCATTCTCCCCCTCGAGCTCACTACGGGGATGGGAGGAGTCATGGCTTTGAGAAGGAGAGGAGGGATGGTCCACGGGCTTTCTTTCGTGGTTTTGGTCCTCCTCCGAGCGAGAGAGGGTTGGTTCCCTCATGGTGGTTATCGTGGTGGTGTTCGTGGAGGTAGCTTTGGTAGGAAAGATGGTTTGGTGTTTGCTAACCCCACTTTCGAGCAAATGGCTAGGCACTGGTTTTACACATTTGGAACTAACCCCAGTGTTGAGTCGGTTGCTCGCTCTCGCTCTTGGTTTTGAGTTGCAGGTGGATGGTCCGGAGAACATTTGGTTGATATCGGGGGGTGGTTCTTCGGCCTCATATCCCGGTGGTGACATAGAGGTACATCACTTTCGGGGATGGTGGACAAGGATGAGTGACTTGTGAAGAAATGATAAAGGTAAGTGAATTTGTGACCTTCAAGTGTGTGGCCTTGGTCAAGCCACTTGGTTCTTTTTGCTCTTTGCCCTATCTCATGTGTGTAAGGTGAGCTTTGTATGCTCTTTGGCCTTAATGCATGAGGTTAGGGGGAGCTTGTGAAGTTTGTGCCCCCTTGCTTTTTGCCGGTGGTGTCGAGCCCGTTTTGCCTCCCCTCGAGGAGCCGGTTTGTAGCATATGTATAGCTTTCCTTTGTGCATTTCTTGCATTTGGCATGGCATATGTAACATGATGTATAGGCATCCTTGTATCTTAGATTGCATGCATTTTGTATCATATGCATTGGTTAGGAAAAGCTTCTCTCATATACATTGTTCACCATGGAATGAGATATATGTCTTTGTGAGCTTGTTTGGTATGCTACGGTTAGTTTGGCTTAGCTCTTGATGATCTTGATGAATAATCCATGGTTGATAGCTATGCTTTTGAAAAATGATACATGTATGCTCTCTCATGTGTAAATGCCTTTACATGCTCTTGACATGTTTTTGTGGCCTTGCTATGCTTAATTTGTGGTTGGATAGCTAGTTTATTGATCATATGGAGCCAAAGGCTCATTTGCCATCATGAATGTTTAGCCCTCTTGATTTATCTTGTGGAGGAGCATAAGTTCCTTTTTGTCGCAAAGACATTTCATGTACCGTTTACAAATCTGAAAATGAAATGAAAAATGCTTGGAAAAGATGCTCCCATGTCATATGTGCTGAATTTAAATTGCTTTGGGTGCTAAACCGTTGCATGATGCCTACCAATGAGAAGTCTCATAAATAGAAGTAGGCACATGGCTCGGTGGCTTTGACATGACATGAGGTGCTTGTGGGTGTTTGTGATGGTCTTATGGTTAGAATAGCTGTCCTAGCATGAAGTTTGTGTGGCTTTGCCATTTTGATATGCTTTGATCATGTTTAGGACTTTGCTCATGAGAGGCAAGTTTTTCGCAAAATTGCCACAATCCATCTTAGCTTCGTCCAATGGTTGTGAAACTTGGTGATCATGTAGTTGAGATCGACACGAAGCCGTAGAGTATCTAACTTGCTCATTTGGACGTGTGTAGCATCCTATGTTGAATTTTGTATATTTGAGAAGCTCTAGGTTGAAAGTTTTGCATTTTTGGCTTGATTCATGCATTGCCAACAAGGGGGAGAAGTTTGAGCTTGAAATGGCTTGTTGGACGCGTTTAGAAGGTTTTCGAGTGGTTTCGAGCCATTTCGGGTTTCGTTGTACACCGGTCCGACCGGTGAAGGGCACCGGTCCGACCGGTGTGAGTGCTGGTCCCTGTACATATGTTAGGCACCGGTCCGACCGGTGGTGATGACCGGTCCGACCGGTGTGAGCCGAAAGTGCTTTGCGCAGCCTGTCCCGTTTCATGTGGTTTCTTGCATGCATTCGTCCAGGGGGAGTTGCATTGGTTCAGGGGGAGCTTGCATGTGTGCAGGGAGAGCTCTTTGTGGTGTTCGAGCTTTGTTTTGGTGGTTTGCGCTCTTTGCTTGAGCTTTGCTTTATCTCGGATGTGTCGAGCCGTTGCCCTTGCCTAAGGGGTCCGAGACTTGTTTCCTTCAAGTGATCTTGCTCTTTGCCTTTGTTTGGCTTTCGATCGCTTGTTGGAGTTTCTTTTTGTTCGTTTCTTTTCTTTTTCTTTTCTCTCTTGTTACTTTCGTGTGGGTGTTGTCAATGCACTCATCAAGGGGGAGATTGAGGACCATGTGTGGTTCGAGGACCGGTGGATGGTCGCTTCCTTGTGTGATGAGTGATTGACAACGTTGTGTGGACTGATTCTTGGCTAAGTATTGCAGGTGCAGGTTGCGGCTTGACTCGTGTTGGTGCAGGTGAAGAACAAGCGCGAAAGGTCGTCGCCGGTGAGGCCTCTAGGTGTGGAGAAGACAAGTAGGCTTTGTTCGAGGGACCCGGTGGCCAGCGGGGTCAAGTGCGGGCCGCATGGTGGCATGAACAGCAAGATGAAGTCGTGGACGGTTTCTTGGTTGAGCCTCAAAACCAAGGTCGAGCCGGGACTACGTGGGAGCCAAGTCATGAGTGGAGATTGGCGGAGGCTACACCGAGTTCGCGGGGTTTCCGGTGGTTCACCGAAAACCACCGGGTTCCTTGGTTGATCCACAAAGCCAAGACCGGGAGAACCGAAGACGGAGGTGCAAGAAGCACCGGACCGGTCCGACCGGTGGGTCCGACCCCGGCTCGACCGGTGGGGACCGGTCTGACCGGTGAGGAGCATCGGTCGACCGGTGTGCGACGACGCAGTCCGGAATCTTCGAAGCGGAGGACACGCGTCGGGATCGCATGGCTTGCGTCGAGGCTACGCGAGGGTGCGGTTGCCGGCATCCGTCCGATGGTGAAGACATCAAGAATTCCAAATCCGCCCTTGAGGGGCTTGTATCCCTAGTTAGTAGAGAGGGGCATTTTAGACATTCGGTTGCCACCTATATAACCCAAGAGGTGAGAGGATGGCAGCCAACTCTTGGAACCCTAGCTCATTAGTTTTCCTATTTTCCACCTATTTTCTCTAGGTTTTCCTTAGGACTAGCAAGAGAGCTTCACGGAGAGATCTTGTAGAGAGGGATGGATGATCGGGCGGCTTGCTAGACCTTGTACGAACCTTTGTTTCATGTATAGATGATTCGGCGTGGTTCCTCAAGGTTTGGATGTGTTTTCCCGGTTGTTCTTGGTGGTGATTTTCGGAGCCCTCTCTCGGTGATTTCTTTGGGGTGTTTTCGGGGCTTTTCTCTTGGGGATTTGATGGGGGAAATTTGTGGGAACCCTTCGTGGTTCTTTGGGTTGTGATTCCCCTCCCAAATCCGTGAGAAAAGGTGCTCGATTTTGGGGTTTCTTGAGTTCTTGGGTTGGAAGTGCTTTGGGCGGGATTTCTTCGATTCCTCCTTTTTGGACGAGATTTGGTGGGATTAAACTTGGCTATGGACTCCTCATGAGGTGTTCCTGATATCCCCAAAGTCTTGTTCAAGTCCGTGGAGCGATTCGGGAGATCGAGATTTGGATTTGGGGGGAGTTGACCCGCGGGTGCCGTTCATCCCGAGCCGCCCGAGCTACACCGGTCGACCGGTGCTCTTGACCGGTCTGACCGGTGCGAGCCCTTGTGGGTTTTTGCTCGGGTGAACGTCTTGGTGTGGTCGTTGTTGTCCCGTGGTGTCGCTTGTTTCGAGTTTGGGTCCATTTGGTGGTCGGTTGGCCTGTTTGGTGCCTTGGGGGCTTTCAGGCTGCCATCGGTCTGACCGGTGTGTCTCACCGGTCCGACCGGTGTAGAGCCACTTAGTGAAAGTTGCTCGGGTTCACCGGCAGGCACCGGTCCGACCGGTGGTGCTCACCGTCCGACCGGTGTGGGTCCGTAGACTCGGGGTTTGTTGTTCCGCCGCGTTCTCGAGTCGGAAGGCTGTGTGTGTTGGTTCCTAGGTCCAGTGGCACTCCAGTGGCTACGTGGGCTTGGCCAACTTGGGTAGTGAGTCGGAGACGTGTGTTGGAAGCCGTGTTCGTCTTGTTGGAGTTTTCATCTCCTTCGAGAAGAATTTTTATCGGCTCCCATTCACTCCCCCCCTCTCTGGTTCGCCGTATCGGTCCTTCACCCTTCCCCATCCGGCCCATGCGGCCCACTCTCCTCCCTCCCCTTCTTTCTCCTTCCCCGCGGCCCACCCTCCTTCCGGCCCAACAGGCACCCGCCGGCCCACCTCCCTTCTCCCTCTCTCCCGCCGGGCCGACGGGGTGGGGCCCACCTGTCAGGCCCCTCTTCAACCTCCCGCCGCCGCCCCTTCCTCTCTGGCCGCGGCTGCCACCGCACCCCGGCGCCTCCCCGGCCTCCCGCACCCCTTCCCCTCCCCACCGAGCGGGGTATTCAATGCGCCACCGCCCGCTCGTGCCACCTCCATCTCCCCTCGCACCGAGACCGCCCCACCCAAGCTCCCACCATGGCCATTAATGGCCGGCCGCCACCGACCTCGCCACCCACCGCCTCCACGCCCCTTCCCCTGCTCCTTTCCGGGCTATAAAAGGGCAGTACCCTCCCCTACACCTCTCGCACCGCTCCTCCTCCCTTCCCCGCACGGGCAGCGCTGCCGCCCCGAGGAGGCCGCCGGAGCTCCGCCGCGCCGCGTCGATCTCCTCTGTTGACGCCTCTACCTCCCTTCCAAAGCCTCCAGTGAGTTCCTTGTACTCTCCTCTTTCTTTTGGTATTTTTCCCGTGCGAAATGGTGGCCGGGAGGCCATCTTTGGCTCATCTCCGGGGAGCTCCGCCACCGCCGACCGTCCGCTGCCGCCCGCTGGCCGCTGCCGCCCGATTTGCATCTAACGGTCCAAATTCGCCCGCCCCTTGAGTCAAAAGGCTCCTTACCGGTCAACCCAGCCAATCGTCGGTCATTTTGCACAAAGGACCCTATTGTTTCTAATATTACATAAGTACCCTTCCACCCTTAAAGATCCTTACAGCTAAGCCCTTTTTCTTTTGTTTTAACCCTTTAACTCCTTAGTTTTTATGTCACTTAGTCCATCCTTTCCCTTTTACACTATAAACCTTGGGTTTATACACATAATTATGTTTAGGTCCCTGGTTTCTTGCAGAAAAGCCCCTGGAAAATAGTTTTCTTCACAATCTAGCCCCTAAACCTTTTTTAAGCCATATCTTTTCCGTCTTAGCTCCGTTTTAAGCGTTCTTGGTGTCCACGCGATCGTCTCAACGAGCCCGTTAGTTCGAGAAGATTGTTTTAGTCTTTTAGTAATGTTTGTTGTATTGTTTTATTTATTGCATGTTTTCTTGCATGATCAAAGACAACGCGCCGTTCGAGGAAGAACAAGTGTAGAGCTTTGAAGTAAAGGAGAGTAGCTTATCAATGGAGAAAGGCAAGTGACCCTAACCACCCTTCTACCTATGCTTTAATCAAGAATACTATAAATTAATCGGAACCTGGAGAACCACCTAGGAAAACATTGTAACCACAGTCCACATGGCTCTGGCATAGCCAATTAATTAGGTGTGTGATTGTATCGATGACCTTATCCGAAAGGAATACAGGGGGCTCTGGGTTGCAGGGGTATAGCCCGATTCTTTTGGTGTAGCAGACTTTGCTAAGGTGCCGACCACTAGGGAGGGTTATGGTCTGCCCTGAGCTGTAACTGTCGTGGGTTGTTGGTGCTTTTGCATATCTCTGTAAAGGTTTCATAGCGTCCCTATGCAATCACACCTCGGAAGTGTGGTATTGTGTCTGATCAGCACATGCATGGTTGGGTTTAAAGTTCTTCAGAACTTTTACGTGAACTGTGGTGAAAGTGTGCAACCTCTGCAGAGTGTAAAACTGATCGATCAGCCGAGCTCACGGTCAAGAGCGGCCTGGACCCTCACATGATTAATGAACTTAAAGATGGACTTAATACTGCTTTCCGATTATTCCCGTGGCCTTGCTGAGTACCAAATATAAGTGTACTCATCCTTGCTTATGCTGTTCAGAGGAGAACCCTGGAGTGGAGTACTTCATTGACTACGAGGAGTTCTGAGGATGCGATCAACCAGTTAGATGCCTGTGGAAGATGAAGATGGAGTCTCGTCTTCATAGTTATCGCTGTTCGTGTAAAGACCTTCGAGTCTACCCTCGTGAGTGTAACAAGAGTTAATAAACCTTTTTCTATACGATTTGAGCATTGTTTGTGATATTAAACTCATGAGTCTATCATATGTGTGAAATTGTGATCGTGGCACACATATGAGATGCATTCGGTTTTCTTTGGAAAAATGGGTGTGACAATCATTAAGGGATATCATAGGCAGTTGATTAAGCAGTCTCGGATAACGGTGAGAGGCCGACAATCGATTGATTCAAAACCTTGCAAGGTAGACCTAAACACACGGAGCAGTGCCCCAACAGAGCCGATACCGACCAAGCGGTTCCCATCGATCCTCAGTTCGGGATAGATATTACGGTCCCGAGTACAAGGCTATCGGGTATGCTCCCACTTAGTACATCCAGCCTCACACAAGTACCCCCATCCCGGTAATGAGCCGGGCAGGTGAATGCTCGAGATTAGTAATGGAAAATCCCTTGCCACCTCAGATAGGTACTAGGCTTACCGGTCCCGTTCCCGACAAGTGCTTAGTACATTCGAAAGCTTAGCCCACGAAGCCACTAGACCGGAGCCCAAATCCCATGATCTTACCACATGAGCAATCCATTTATAAATATGGTGATTCCATAAAGGAGATACTATTCTCGCGAGTGGCGAACACCACTCGACTTTTACCGGGTCCTTAGATCATAACATCTAACGACCTAGCATAGTAGTAAAAGAACATGGGCACCTAGGAATCATGCAACTAGGGTTTCATTCAACTCATGAACGTAAATGCACATAGAATAACAAAGATAGTTGCATAATTTAATCAACATGGGTTAATGATAACCGGGGCTTGCCTTCGTTGGCAATGCTGGCCTTTGGCCCTTCTAGATTTTGGTCCAGGTCTTGCTCTACAGCGACGTAGTGCACGTCCCCGTCAGCTCCTTCGTCTCCTCCTTCCGGCACAAGCTTATAGCTACCGTCGGGAAGATCTACATGAGGATGCAAATGCAAGACTTAAGTGACAATTTGATTTAATTAATTACAAAACCAAAACATGAGAACCATGGGATGCGTGGTTGACCACATTCACTTAGATAATAATACATTCAGCATAGTCTTCCTATAAAGGAGCATTATGCGATGCTTTATTATCTACTCTTTTTAATAGTGTCTATGTGTGTGTGTGTATATATAAAAGTAAATTAATTTAATTACCACAAACAATAAAGGGTTGGTTATAAACTTGTTAGCAAGTTTCACATCACATACACATGGTCATTAGGTGTGGAGTGTGATTTTCCCATTTAATTTCAATATTAAATCTACAATGTCTTCTCCATTTTTATTCAACAAAACAATTATAAAACACCAAGTCTCCATTTTTATTTGATATATTTATTTTTATGTTCACTGAGCTCACTAAGTCTTATACAAGCCACTGATCACACATGCACTCTTTCTTAAGCTATAAAAATAAATATATCAAATATAGCATTTCTATTTACCATAAACAAGATAAATGCGTACAAAAATAAATAAAGCACTTCTGGACCCAAACTTTCTCTCACAGCTCCTATGGTCCAAAACAAGGCTAGGCAAACCAACATATACATCTAGGGCTATTATATAACTCGAGATATGCAATTACTTATAAAACTAAGCATAATACAAGAATATGCATTTCTGGTAGAGATAAAATCATGGCAAATTCACCAGAGGTATATTTCATCATAAATAGACAACAGCCAGAAGTTGGGCACAAAAATAAATTTAGTTTAAGCTATAAAATTCATCTAGGCAGATTCATCATAAATACAAGATAAATCATATGAAAAGATTTACTCAGTAACTTTCTGCAAATTTTGGTGTGGTGGCCAAGCTTGGCATGAAGCACAACATATACAAAAATTAGCTCATGAACACAAGTAGATTTTGCAGTACAACTCATCTAGGGTAAATAGATTTCAATTTTTCATGCAAAATTTATTACACAAAAGTATATACATCCCTTACAAAAGTTGTAGTGCTCTTGACAAGGAAGTTGGAAAATTTAGTTTCACATTTTTCTGAATTTTCTGTGAATTTCTACGCATTTTACAAGTCACAAGCAAAACAAAGTAAATGGAAGAATCTATTTTCACTCAGGCCCTTAGAAAGATTCAAATCCTCATAGAAATGCCCTCGACACCAAAACCTTCATAGATATGTCCCCGGCGGCGGAGGCGAGCACACCGCAGGTGATGTGGGCCCGGCGCAGGCAAACAAATGCCACGGGGCTGCGATTGGGATCACCCGTGATCGATTGGCGGGCTTGGTGAGGCCGGAGACGTCGTTGGTGAGCGGCGGCGGCGAAGCAGTGGCAGCGCGGTCGCGGTGGCTCAAGGTCCGGTGAGATGAGGGGCCAAGCTAGTCAATGTGCGGCGTGGGGAGCTCCCATGTGACCTAGAGAAGGTGCTAGTAACGTTCACTAGCTTGGGAAGCAAGCGGAGGGACAAGATCAACAGTGGCTACTCGGCGGCGACCACTGGAGCTCGTGCTCCGGCGAGCAGGCAGCCAGGCCAGAGAAACAAATGGTTGTGTAGGCTCTTTGGTGTGGGGAGAAGAGCTAGGCGTGCTCAGACGGCACCAGAATGGAACAGTGTAGGGAGGTCACCGAGCAGGTACCAATGGCGGTGGAGGCGAAACTCAGTGTGCGCGAGGGGGAGCGGGCGACGGCCTTTATACGCGAGGGTGAGCTGGAGAGGCGGTTCGCGAACACATCAAGGTGACGACGCGGTCACGGCATGGGCACCAAGAGGCGGTGGCGACGTGCGGCACCGGCGGGCCAATGACAGGAGGCGGTGCGCGCCGCCGGTGTGTGTGGGCGCGACAAGTGGCGCCGGCCTAGGGCCTGGCGCGTGTCACCCCTACCTTGCGACAGTACTCGCGGTGCGGGCCTCGAACCAACAGTCACTGTCCTGCCTCGGCGTCCGTGTACATCAAGGTATGGCGGCTGGCCGATGTGGCCGGGCGTGACGAGGCGCGGGCAACGTCGTGCGCTCAGGCGCGATTGACTCGGTTTGAATTCAACTTGGCCCTATTTGAACAGTTCAAACTCGAGATTTTGCTACAGAAGTGAACCAAGTGATAAATAGGAAAGTTGTAGATCAATCAACCCTCTATAACCTCTACAAAGGCTGTATGGGGTTTTTCTCAACCATTTGTGCACAAATTGCATGCCAAGATGCAGATTTTTTGGGCGCTGATGAATAGTAACCAGAGGCATTGACCAAGTTTTTTCACACAGTTGCACTTCAAATCTCAAATGCCACTAAACATGAAAGTTGTGTCCCTCGACAAACTGCACAACTTTTATATTGTGAGAATTTGAAGTGTTTAGGTGAAATTTGGAGAACGCGGCAAAAGTTCTCGGGGGACATAGGAGGGTCAAGGGTTGAAATGGGGTTTTGACTAGGGTTTGACCAATCTTGACCAAAGGTTGGCCAAGGTGGGTCATTAGGGGTGTTGGTGGTGTTTTCGAAGTGATGACCCTGGTTGACCGCCATTTGACCAAAGTCAACTAGTTTGACCCGATCGTTAGGGTTAAAGACATTAATGAAAACCTGGGGAGTCACAGCCTACCCCCCCTTCAACAGAATCTCGTCCCGAGATTCAACAACAAGATTAGAGCAAAACCCTTTCAACAAGACAAGGGTTACAAAGGAGGAAGACGTACTCGCTCACACTTCTTTACAGCGAGAAATCAGATAAGGAAAAAGATACATGGTGCTCTTCTCACTGCCTCAACGTAGCTCATGAGGAAGCGAGTGATGAATGTGTACATGAAAAACTAAAAGCAGACAGATTCCGTCGGCGATGCAAAGGTACATCCCCACTAGCGTCAATCGGAGGGACTCGAACATCTCCAAGAACGGGGCCATGGTTGGCGATGCAGGCTGGGTTTCTTCTCTCGGTCTTATTCTGAGCTTCTTCTGGAGGTTGTCGACGAAGACGGCGGGACAACTCGCTCGGCGAGGAGCGAAGCAAACGATAAAGATGGGCTGGTGGTGGGTTGGCCAAAAACTAACCGGAGGGGTGAAAAGGGCGATGACACTCTCGAGCTCAAAGGCATGCAAGACTTGGCAATGGCGACACCGTGGGAAGGCTTCCCTTTTATACCTCAGCGGAAACGCAACGGTCATCCCAACCGACGGAGGTAGGGACTAGAGGAGTGATCTAGTGGTGGCCGTGCGAGGCTCGATAATGGTCGGCCCGTGAGGTCTCGGCAACGTGATCGTGGCCGTGGAAAAGAGATGGCAGTGCGACATTATGGCATCGTACCGTGGTGGCACTGAAAAGGATGGGGTCCAACGGTCTGAAGAACTGACCGTGATTTCTCAAGAAAAACTTTGATCTTACTTTTCAACTTAGCCGATTGCTTAGATTTGATGCTAAGAGAGCTTTGAGATAAGGAGAAAAAAACAAGTTGAGAAAGTCATTACCAAAAGAGATTTCTATGAAGAAAGAGAAGGCTAGTAAACAATTATTTGCTAAATTTGTTCACCAAGATTTCCGAAATTAATTCTTGAAAAGCAACTAAGATGTAAAGATGGAGAAAGGTTCCATCATCCAAAAGTAAACAGCAAGAAGGGGTGCTCTCGGATAAGAAGGTTACCCTTTAAGTTAAGCTGGCCTTGCTTCACTTGAATTGTGGGCTTCTTGTCACGATTGCCCTTGGCTACTCCGGGGTTCTGATTCTGCTGCTCGGGCTTGTTCTTCCTAGGGTTTGGGCATTCATTAGCATAGTGCCCTGGTTGCCTACAATTGTAGCAAAAATGGGGTGGAAGTTCCTTTGTCTTGGAGACTTATTGCTGGGCCTGATGGTATAGAAAATTTCCCGAAGGCTTATGCTGGGACGGAGTCACTTTCCAATGGCCCGATGCAGATGATTGGGAAGAACCATGCGCATTCTTCTTGACGAAACAGAATTTCTTGCCCGATCCATCTCCCAAAGCAAAGTCGTTTTGTCTCTTCTTCTCCTTCTATACCTTTATCATGGCACCCTCTTGAGAGATAGATTTGTTCACCAACTCATGATAATTTTTGGGCTCCAGTAGGTTTAGCCTTCCATACAAATCACTCTTAAGGCCATCACGGAAACGTTCAATCTTTTTGACATAGGTGTCCATGTGATGTTCTCCATACTGGCAGAGGTTGTTAAACTTCTGTGCATATTGATATACTGTTTCGTCTCCTTTCTTAAGAGCTAGTAACTCTTTCATCCTTCTAACCATGAGTCCTTTTGGGATGTGGTGGTCCTTGAAAGCTTTCTTGAATTCAGTCCAAGTGACTTCAGGTCCAGCAGGTTGCATGGACTTAAAGTGCTCCCACCACATTATAGCTTCTCCACGAAGCTGCAAGGTTACAAAGCTAGCCTTGCGCTCCTCAGAACAAGGTAGGACAAATGTAGAAAATTTGGCCTCAATGGCCATGACCCATGCGTCAGCATCAAGGGGCTCTTCTGCTTTAGTAAAAGTTTGGGGCTTCATCCCGATAAACTGGGCGTAGGTGGTAACCATCGGCGGTCCATCGTGATTAGCTCTCATTGGAGGTCTCTGTTGCATATGTTTGGGCCATCTACTATTGCGTCTATAGGATCTGGTGCAACACTTCGGTTTGGGTGGCCATGAAAGTCTCCACCGGCGTCATGGGCGGTCGCGGCGGTAGATCACCACTACCCGATGCATCAAAACCGTTGGGAGTGCTACGTATCGACCCGACCATCTGAAAATTGAGTTCTCATTAAACACATATTCATAAGCTTGCTCACATAAATCAACAAGTAGAATATGCACGACGAAAACTCATTCATGACAAATTTTTCGGAACCGGACAGCACGGTGGTCATAAGCATAAAATTCATAAATCCTTGCTTATATGCCGAAAAATTCTCATTTTTGGTCAGTAGATGTAGAATTTCATAATCTCTGAGGTTGGTATTCAACTCTGAGTCAATTTCCAACATTTTCATGCCTGAAAAATTCCGTAACCGAGGTTCTGCCTAGCTGTTTTCGCAGGAGGCCGAGGTGCACTAAAATTCCCATAACTCTCGGTACGTATGTGCAAACATGATAAAATTTGGTGAGCATGATCTCCACAACATTTCACACAACTTGGTATTCAACACAAGGTCCAAAGTTGATCACAACTAGCGTCATTACATGATCTGTCCTACAACAACACTCATACAACTCATTACTTTATTGCAAACCTAACCAGCATCACTAGATAACAAGCTAGCCTAGGTTCACTCAAGGTGAAGCAGGTCCAGACTCCACTCCAGATTCTCCTTGAATGTCCTCGAGATTTCCTTCCTCTTCTGGTTCAGGAATGACAGGTTCAGGAAGTGGAGCTGCTACAGCTTCCAGTTGATTCTCTAGTTCAAGCATATACTGATCATTCTGCTGCAACATGATATTCTGCTCATGAAGAACATCACTCAATTCTCATAATCCTTGTGTCTTCTCTTCTTGAGATGGGATATCATTGCTCGAGATTCCTTCAACTCTTGGGTGATAGCTTCCGTTTCATAAATTTGTTGCCTATACACTTGGTGTCTATAGACATGCTTTCTCCCACCATCACTTGATAGATGTCATACATAGCTTTGGAGAAACGAACTGAGGTGAAAAGTTCAAGGCTATAGTGAGGATTGCCCTGAGCAGAGAGAAAAGCTTTGTGCTCGATCCAATGTCTGGAATGCTGCTCAGGTAAAGGAATCACCTTGGCTACAGTACTAGCTACCAAATCAGCATGCTTCTCACAAAAAGTTGTGAGTGCTTTCAAAGCAGCCTTTTGCACTGTGTCAGCCAAGTTCAACCCTTGTGCCTTAACCTCCCACTCTTCCCAAGCAGGATGTGTCGGGCACACGGGAATCTTCACCTTCACTTCCCAACGAAGGAGTTGGCCTGTGGTCATGAGATCATGTGCCGAGTACCCTGGTAAGCGGTAGACCCAAAGTCCTTTAGGGTGTCCCGCAAAAGTGTAGGAAAACCACCCTCCTGAAGGTAGTTAAGTAAGTCATGCCTGCACATCAACGGTCATGGATCCGGAGGCAGACATCTGGAATAAGTGACCAATGTCAGAACCAGATGCAAGCATGTGCACAAGGATAGATTCTCATAACGATAAGAGAGAATCGCATGCAAAGACCACGGCTACAAGTTTCAAACTTTTAACAATATTTCAGTGGGCAAAAGGAATAAGTTTGATCCTTATGTGGGTGAATTTTGGGGTAGCCATTTGCACAAGGTGCACAGTGTTGGAAATATGCCCTAGAGCCAACTGGATTTGATCCACTAGTGGACTTAGATGGATTTGATCCATTATGGTGTTAAAGGCCTAATGGGCCACAAATGTTGTAAAGCCCATTAGCATTGGAAGGGGTACACCATCTATTAGTCCCATATTGCTAATGGGCGATGGTGTGGGGGTTTTCCTCCCAATAAATATGGACCACACCCCTCCTGAAAAGATACAACTTTCTCAAGTAGCGACCGCGCGCCAACGCTCCCCTCCTCGTCGCACTCGCGGACCTAGCGGTCCGGCGTGCGTCGCTTCCTTCTCCGTACGTGTGGATACCTTGGAGGTGCTACATCCGGAGCACTTGGATCGGACGAGCCGCACGTGCAAGTCAAGAAGGACGTGAGCAACCGCCTTGCGCTGCTACCCTCGACGCGTTCGTCTACATCGAGACGGTTCCGCCGCATATGCGCGTCTAGTGGTAATCCCGTGATCTCCGACGGCAGCGGTTCTGTTTTGCGGGGAAAATTTTGTTTTGCGCTAGCGTAGCCACCCCGTTTCCCTTCGGTGGTATCGAGCCGTAGCCGCTAAGTTTTAGATTCGGGATGTGTGCATATAGAGATATGCAGATGTAGATCAAAGTTTTGATCGGCTTCGTGTTCTTGACGTGATGGTCGTGTAACGAATTACTCCTACCGGTCGGAATTCCGCCATCGGAGTTAAGTGATACACGTAAACCCAGTCACAACGAGAAGGAGATCAATTGGATTGGTCGAATCGAAGCTAGGTCAAGTGCCAGGCGCATGGGATGCGTGGCGGTGGCAGATTGGATCTCTACCGGGCCGGGAAAAACCAGAAAATATACTGTTCGGTAAAACAGTCATAACTTTTCGTGGTTAACTCGGATGAAGATGTTTTCTATACGAAAATTGATCTACAGAAAATTTTACACATGTGATAAACCAGCTTTGCTGGTCTCGGCGAAATTAGTTTTGCCAAATTCGGCTTGCAAGATGGGTTTTCGGGCGTTTTAAGTTTGGACGTCGGAATTGCGATAATCTGTTTTGCAGGTTTTGTAATCGGTATGGCCTATATGTGTATGTGATGCATGTGTGTAATTTATTCGTGACCTGCGTGTCACGTGTACGGCAATACGGCTGGAGCCATGTGTATTGTCAAAATTAATGTAATGGTCTGCGTACCAAATTTGTGATGATCTAATACGCGATTGTGTAACTTTCATTACTAGCACGCGTTAGATAGTTCTTGGAGGACTCATCACATGGAGGATGGCACACACAAATCATGGAGATGGAGATCAACATGATGTACAGGTCAATGGAGATGGAGATCACCATGCGACAATAGGCCATACCGTGTTACAACTGTGTGAATGTCGTTCTTACCGTTCTACTTTTACATGCGACAATGTTATTTTCTTGCGTGTGATGTTACGAGTAGAACGATCCCTTTGGAATTTTAAGTTAACATTCCCTCCCAACACTTGCCACCGTCCCACGTCTCGTACAATTAGTGGTGGGTCTATGAAATAAGGGTGCCACTAGTTTTCCTTGACTAGACGGGTTTGTATCGGATACTTACACGCATAAGTGTTGGTTTACTTATCAAAGTCATCTTAACGGTTAAGGACTTTGGGGCATAAAGGTTGGGAGCCTAGACATAGAGATGTCACCCAACAACGGGAGTCATATGTGATATGATTAGCAAAGAGTTGCTTACCGATCTACCTTGTTTACTAGCGGTGACGCAAAAGCTCACTAGTAGACTTGTTAGTTGTGGATTCTGAATCACTAAGTATCAATGTGGGGATATTGATTTTAGTGGGAGTAAATTCTTTTATTTTACTCAATCATGGATATTTTGTCTTAGTATTTTGCATTTATTATTTTGTTGTAGATGACACCTAGTAAGGAATTTTCTTTGCGTACGATCCTTGAGAAGGACATGTTGAATGGAACGAACTATACGGATTGGATCCGTAACCTTAGAATTATTCTCAAGGCTGAGAAAAAGGAAGAGGTTCTAGACACCCTTTACCCGATGAGCCTGATGAAAATGCAACACTCGCTGTAAAGAACGCTTACAAGAAGGCATGGGATGTCGATCTTGAAGTGGGTTGCCTTATGCTTGCGTGTATGGAACCTGACTTGCAAATGCAGTTTGAGTCAGTCCATGTGCACGATATGGTCGTGGCACTCAATGATATGTTCGCCACACAGGCTAGGACTGAAAGGTTCAATGTCTCTAAAGCCTTTGTGGAGTGCAAATTGGCAGAAGGCGCACCAGTAGGACCACATGTAATCAAAATGGTTGGTTACGTTCAAAGGTTGGAGAAGCTAGGCTTCCCACTGGGCAAGGAGTTGTCCACTGATTTCATTCTCACATCTCTTCCGCCTAGCTATGGGAACTTCATCTCGAACTACCATATGCATGGGGCGGAGAAGGGCTTGAATGAAGCTGTGTGGTATGCTAAAGACAAGCAGAGAGTGACATCAAGAAAGGCACGGCAACGGTCATGTGATGGCGATCCAAAACAAGCCGACCTTTAAAAGGAAGGGCAAGTCTTGGAAGAAGAAAGGCAAGGCCAAGGATAAGATCCCCATGCCAAACCGGACGCCCAAGGCTAGTCCATTTGCCAATGCTTGAATGTTTTCATTGTAAGGAAATTGGTCATTGGAAAGAGAAGCGCAAGTTGTACCTAGCTTCTTTGAAGAACAAGGGAAGCAAGGGTACTTCCACTTCGAGTACACTTCATGTTTATGTTACGGATCATGTTTTCCTCGCTAATCTTGTCATTAATTCTTGGGTATTTGATACCGGATCGGTTGCTCACATTTGCAATTCGACACGGGGAATGATAAGAAGTAGAAGCGTTGGAAAAGGAGAAGTTGATTTCCGCGTGGGCAATAATGCAAGAGTTCTTTGCGTTGACCGTCGGGACGATGCAACTTCACCTCCCGTCAGGATTTATTATGGATTTGAATAATTGTTATTTTGTTCCTAGTTTGAGTCGAAACATTTTATCCCCTTCATGTTTGATGAAGGATGGTTATTCATTTGTGAGTGAAAACAATGGTTGTGTGATCTCTAAGGATAATATGTTTGTGGCTTGTGCATCCATTGTGAATGGCTTATTTGTTTTAAATCTTGATGATTCACCTATCTGTAACATAAGTGCTAAAAGGTCTCGACCAAATGATTTAAGTCCTACCTACATATGGCATTGTCGTTTGGGTCACATCAGTGAAAAGCGCATGAAGAAGCTCCATAACGATGGACTTTTAACTTCGTTTGATTTTGAATCCTACGAGACATGTGAAGCTTGTTTGCTAGGCAAGATGACCAAGATGCCTTTCTCGGGTTTTCCGAGAGAGCCTCGAACTTCTTGGAACTCATACATACGGATGTGTGTGGACCAATGAGTACGACGACTAGAGGTGGATACCAATACTTCATAACGTTCAGCGATGATTTAAGTAGATATGGTTATGTCTATTTAATGAAGCACAAGTCCGAAACTTTTGAAAAGTTCAAAGAATTTCGAGTGAAGTAGAAAATCAACGTGGCAAGAAAATCAAGACCTTGCGTTCTGATCGTGGAGGTGAGTATTTGAGCCATGAGTTTAGCAATCATCTAAAGAGTTGCGGAATTGTTCCACAACTTACGCCACCTGGAACACCTCAAAGAAACGGTGTATCTGAGCGACGTAATCGAACCTTGTTGGACATGGTCCGATCAATGATGAGCCAGTCGGACCTACCATTGTCATTTTGGGGTTATGCTCTAGAAACCGCAGCTTTCACTTTAAATAGGGTACCTTCTAAGTCCGTAGTTAAGACACCTGTCACACCCGTTTTCCGAAGAAAACCGGATGCATCTCATACGTGTGCCATAACCACAATTTTCACACATATGATAGACAAATGAGTGTAATATCATAGTACAATGCTCAAAACGTACATAGAGAGGTTTATTAATTTATTACACTCATCGATAGACACGAAGGTCTAAACACGAACATCGATAGCTAGACGATGGAACACCGTCTCCAACTTCACAAGCTCTGGCGGGGGCAACGCGAGCCTCGGAATCCATCGAACTCGTCGAAGAACTCTCGCTCCGGCATCCTCCTGCGAACACATATGGCAAGGGTGAGTACACTTATGGTTGGTACTCAGCCCGTGGGGGAAAATGCAAAAGCTATCAAGGGTAGGCTAGGGTTTCAGCGGTAAGCATTTTAAGTTGGTCAAATTTTATTAGCGAGCACCTATTTACTAAGTGTAAGTATATACCATCCCAAAACTTAGCTTTTCAAGACTATTCCTCCAAATCATAAGTAAACCACAATTGGAAATCCATTTCTAGTAAACTATCATGTGAGGGTCCAAGCCGCTCTTGACCGTGAGCACGGCTGATCGATCAGTTTTCACTCTGCAGAGGTTGTACACTTTACCCACAGTTCGTGTTCCCCATCTTGCCCGGGTTTGCAAAGCCCTTAAACACTTCCGAGGTGAGTGGCAAGGGGTTCACTACGAAGCCTTTACAAAGGCGTATAAAACACTAATATCCCACGACAGTTACAGCTCAGGGCGGACCATAACCCTCCCTAGTGGTCAGCACCTTAGCAAAGGCTACTACCCCAAAAGGACCGGGCTATACCCACCGCAACCCGGAGCCCCCGTGTTCCTTCGGACAAGGGCTACTAGATATTTTACACTCCTAATTAATTGGCTAAGCCGAGCCATGTGGATGTGGTTGCCTTGTTTTCTCGGGTGGTTCTCCATGTTTTAAGTTATATGTTCTTGAAATTCCATAAACACAAATTCCATTTAAATTCAACATTTTAAAAGATAACTTCCATTCCCAAAGTATAGCATCTAAGCATTTAACTACCCAAACATTTATTTAAAACAAGGTAGGCAAGGTATAAGGATTAAAATCTAGTCATTTCCTTAATAGGCATTTCCCATCAAAATTTATGCATAACAATTTAAATTTAAAGTGTGATAACATGCAAGTTATTAGGACCAAAAAGAGTATGCGGGGGGGGGGGGGGATCCACTTGCCTTCTTCTCCTAAAAACTGGGGCTCACTTTCTTCAAAAGATTGCTCCTGCTCAAACTCGAACGGCACGTCCTCTACGATCACACAAGAAAAACAAACAATAAATAAAACAGTACATCAAACATTGCTAAAAGTCTAATACAAGCTTCTAAAACTAATGTGCTTGTTGAGACGATCGCGTGGACACGAAAATCACCTAAATCGGAGCTAAGACGGAAAAGTTATGATTAAAACAAATTTCAGGGACTATTTTGTAAAAGTAAAAGATCCTTAGGGGGTTTTCGATAAAAATTCAGGGGCTAAAACATAATTATAAATGTAATCTAGAGGTCCTAGGTGCAAAAAGGGCTTTTTGGACTGCAGGTGAGCATTTTTGAAAGGCTAAGGGCTAAACTATAAAAACCAGGGGCTAACTTGCTAAGCTTTTATACAGTGGGAGGACCGGCTTGTAAATAGCGAAAAGGTCAGGGACTCTTTAGCAAAAATTGCCGGCACAACCCTAGTTGACCGGTACTTCTCTGTTTGACCCGGCGGCTTGGACTGATCTGAGCCGTTGGCTCAGATCGGGCGGCGGGGATCTACTGCAAGCGGCGGCCTGGACTGTAGCGGCGGCGGCGCGGCCCGAGCGAGCGGCGGCGCTCGCCGGCCGGCTCGCCGGAGTAGCAAAACTACACTACTGCGCACTAATCAACAAGATGAAGGCACTGAAATGTAGAGGAGGAGAAGGGGAAACCACTGCGCGACTCGAAGAGGAAGAAGAGGCGGCGGCGGAGCGAATCGGCGGCGAGGCGCGGAGCTCCGGCGGGCGTCCTTGGGGGCGGCGGCGTAGAGGGGGAAGAGGAGCTCGATTGAGCGGTGCGGGGTGGAGAGGAGCTCGGGGGCGACCTTTTATAGGTGGCGAGGGGAGCGGAGGGGTCGCGGGTGAGGCGGTGGACGGCGGGCATGGCGGCGGCCGCCATTGATGGCGAGCGGCTCGGTGGGCGGCCGTTTCCGGGGAGATGAAGGGGTGCGGGCGGCTTGAGTGGCGTCGGTTGGGTGCTGCGCACTAGGAGGGAGGGGAAGTGGCGCGGGGAGGCGAGGGGGGCGCGGGCGGGGGCGGCGGCCGGCGGGGCAGGGGAATGGGAGCGGCCGGCGGCGGGTTGAAGAAGACCCTGACAGGGGGCCCCACCTGTCAGTGGTGCGAGGGAGGAGAGCGGGCCGGAGGGGTAAGGTGGGCCGTGCGGGCTGGGCTGGTTTGGGTGTTTAGTTTGGTTTTCTTTTTTTTTCTTTCTTTTCCTTTTTTTTTTCAATTCCTTTTCTCTCATTTCTTTTCAAACTTTTACTCAAAGTCTTTTCAAAATTTTTAAACCAACTTTTAAACCACACAATCAATCAAAAGCCCATGCATTCAACATGATGCACAATCACTTGGTAAATTCTAAATTAATTAATTATTATTGCATATATTTAAAGGCAAGTTTAATTATTCAAATTCATTAATCCTTAGAAAATAAAAATTCTAATTGTTGCTAGCATTTTTTTTAAGTGATGGAATTTTGGGTGTTACAAATCCTACCCCCTTAAAGAGAATCTCGTCCTCGAGATTCAGGAAGATTGGGAAACAGCTGAGGAAATTCTGCCATAAGCTCATCTTCTCTTTCCCAAGTAGCTTCTTCCTCTGAGTGGTGACTCCATTGGACTTTGCACATTTTAATGACTTTGCTTCGGGTAATTCTTTGTGATGTGTCTAGAATTTTGATAGGGTGTTCCTTATAGGTTAGATCATCCTTCACATCAAGATCTTCCAAAGGTAGGTGGTCCACTTTAGTCTCACTTGAACACTTCTTGGTGAGATACATGAAACACATCATGTACATCGACAATCGAGTGGGAGTTCTAATTGATAGGCAACTTCTCCCTTTCTTTCTAAGATCTTGAAAGGTCCAATGAATCGTGGTGACAACTTCCCTCTAATCTTGAATCTTCGTAGACCTCTAATGGGTGATACTGCGAGATACACGTAATCTCCTACTTCAAACACAACTTCTCTTCTTTTGGGATCGGCGTAACTCTTTTGTCGTGGCGAGCGGTCTTGAGATTTTCCCGAATTATCTCAACTTGTCTTTCGGCTTCTTTTATAATGTACTGGTCCAAAAAGTTGACTTTCCCCTGTTTGATCCCGGTACAATGGTGTTCTGCACTTTCTCCCGTATAAGGCTTCAAAAGGGGCCATCTTAAAGGGTGGTTTGGTAGGCGTTATTGTAGGCAAACTCTGCATATGGCAAACTTTTATCCCAGCTACCTCCATGCTTTAAAGCACATGCCCTAAGCATATCCTCTAGGATTTGATTTGTCCTTTCGGTTTGACCATCTGTTTGTGGATGATACGCAGAACTGAAGTTAAGCTTTGTATCCATTGATTCATGTAGCTTTCCCCAGAAACGTGATGTAAACTGTGTCCCACGGTCAGATACTATCCTCTTTGGAACTCCATGTAGGCATACAATTCTGGACATATACAGTTCTGCTAGCTTGGCTCCGGTGTAGGTAGTTTTGACAGGTATAAAGTGGGCAACCTTGGTTAACCTATCCACAATGACCCATATGGAGTCATATCCGTCACGGGTACGTGGCAATCCCACAATAAAATCCATGCCTATTTCCTCCCATTTCCACTCGGGTACTTTCAGTGGTTGAAGCAAACCTGCCGGTCTCTGATATTCTGCTTTTACCTTCTGGCATATGTCACATAGAGCTACATAAGCAGCAACATCCTTTTTCATTCCATACCACCGGTATTTACGCTTCAAATCTTGGTACATCTTGGTGCTTCGGGATGGATCGAATAGGCGAAGTCATGTGCCTCCTTAAGTATAGTCTCTCGAAGATGATCAATTTCGGGCACACGAGATTCTATTCCTGAACCAAATAGTTCCTTGGTCATCTCTCTTGAAATCTGGAACCTTGCCAGCATCAATCAACCGTCCATACTCCTTAATCTTCTCATCTGTCATTTGACCCTTCCTGATTTCTTGTTCAAGTGTAGATTCTACTTCCAACGTCATAGCTTCACTCTGGGTGACGATTCCCAGTTAAGACGTGCCATCTCCCAACACAACTCTTGAGGCATCACATGAGCTATCAGTGCGTTTGCCTGACTTTTCCGACTCAAGGCATCTGCCACTACGTTTGCCTTGCCGGGATGATCTTTGGATGTCCGGGTCATAGTCTTTGATTAATTCCAACCATCTACGCCGTCCGAGATTTAGATCATGCGGGTGAAGATGTACTTCAAGCTCTTATGATCGGTAAAGATGCGACACCTATTTCCGATCATATATTGCCTCCAAATCTTTAGAGCGTGCACAATGGCGAGCCAACTCCAAATCGTGAGTGGGGTAATTTTGCTCATGTTTTCTCAATTGCCTAGAAGCATAAGCAATCACTTTTCCCTCTTGCATCGGTACACGCCCAAGTCCACGAAGTGAAGCGTCACAATATACATCAAAGCTCTTGTGAATATACGGCATTATTAACACGGGAGGCGTGGTTAATCTCTTCTTTAGTTCCTCAAAACTATCATCGCACTTGGCATCCCATTTAAATTCCTTTCCCTTCTCTAACAATGAGGTGAGAGGTTTTACAATCTTCGAGAATCCTTCGATGAATCGACGGTAATAACCTGCCAATCCAAGGAAACTTCTGATCTCAGCCACATTCTTAGGCGGATTCCAGTCCAATACAGCCTTCACCTTACTCGGGTCTACCGCTATTCCACCCTCTGTGATAATATGCCCAAGGAAGGAAACTTCCTTTAGCCAAAAATCACATTTGCTGAATTTGGCATATAACTGATGTTCTCGTAATTTCTGCAGCACGAGTCTCAGGTGTTCTTCATGCTCTTCTTCATTTGGGGAGAACACCAGAATGTCATCGATGAAAACTACCACAAACCTATCAAGGTACTCCATGAATACTTTATTCATCAGATACATGAAGTATCTTTGGTGCATTTGTCAATCCAAAGGGCATAGCTGTGAACTCGTATAAGCCATATCTAGATGTGAAAGCGAGTTTTGGGAATGTCCTCTAGTCGGATTTTCGGTTGATGGTACCGGATCGTAGATCGATCTTGGAGAATATTTTAGCACCTTTCATCGATCGAACAAATCTCCAATCCTGGGTAAAGGGTACTTATTCTTGATGGTAACATCATTAAGGGGACGATAATCTATGCACATTCTTCTAGTTCCATCTTTCTTATCAACAAAGAGAATGGGAGACCCCCAAGGTGATGAACTAGGTCGGATGTAACCTTTACTAAGCAACTCATCTATTTGTTTCTTTAATTCGGCCAAATCCTTAACATTCATTCCATATGGTCTTTTATAAATAGGAGCAGTACCAGGTAAAAGTTCAATGCTGAATTCAATGTCGCGGTCGGGCGGCATGCACAGTAACTCATGCGGGAAATACATCGGGATACTCGTTCACAACTTTGATCTCCTCTATGGATTTGCCTTTTGCTGAATTCACTGTTCCTTGTTCTTCGGATGAGTTATCCACTTTGAACTCAATTCTGTCTCCTTGTGGGCTAGTCAAAACCACTGATCTCTTGCGACACTGAATCACCCCATCATGCTTGCGCAGCCAATCCATTCCAAGTATGACATCTATTCCCCAAGATTTTAAAACTACTAGGTCGGCTAGAAATTCTATCTCATTAAGTTTAAGGTTCACCCGTGGACATATGTGTACGGCTTTCATTTCTCGCTTGGGGAGCTAACTAGTAATGGTGTCTTCATAAGACTCATGGGCAAGCTATATTTTTCCACAAATTGATGGGTAACAAATGAATGTGATGCTCCAGAATCGAATAAAACGGATGCAGGTTCAGAATTGACAAGGAACGTACCAAGCACGACTTCGGGAGCTTCACGAGCACTGCTCAACCGTCACGTGGTTCACTTTCCCACGCACAAAGTTTTGTTGAGCCCTGTTGCCCTGAGGAGTAGAATTCCCAGTGCGAATCTGAGAGGATGGCTGCCCAGGCTTCTGACCATTGCCCTTCCGTGGAGTTTGCATTCCACGCTTGGGACGATTATTGGCATAATGCCCTATCTCTCCGCACTTGAAGCATCCATTGGGGTGGGCGGGTGCGGTGTTTCTCAACTGGAGCACACGGGGTATTGTTTGGGCGACTCTGCTTTGTTGAATTGGGGTACGTGGAGTCCGCTGATGAAAGCGGCCCGGGGTTCTTTGAGGCCGAACGCCGGAATGGCGGTTCTGCGAAAATTCCCCACTATATCCTCCGAGCGGGGCGGGGATTCCGTGGTGCACTATAGCGGGGACGTGTGTTGCGCTAGATTGCCCTTGGTTACGGAACTTGCGTTTACGGTCTCCAAGTTCTCGCGCTTGCTTTCAAGACCGATAGCTTTGTCTAATAGGGTGCGGAAGTTGGGGAAAGTGTGGCTGCGGAGTGATAGTTCGGTGGCCCTATGAGACCATCAAGAAATCGTTCCTGCCTCTTCGGGTCGGTGTCCACTTCATGCGGAGCATACGAGACGGTTGGGTGAACTTGTCCCGATACTCGGCCGACGGACATGCGCCTTGCTTCGGAGCGAGAAACTCCTTCCCGCCGGCTTTATTATTCCAGACGGAATGTGGTGAGTACGGAAAGCGTCCTGGAACTCCTGCCAGGTGATAGTGTCCGCAGCGGCATGTGCTACAGTGTAGGCATCCCACCAATCGGGCTGCCGGCACCCTCTAAGCGTCCCGAGGCATACAGGACTTTCTCTCTGTCATTGCACTGAGTGATGTTTAGTTTCTTATTGATAGTCTTGAGCCAATCATCGGCATCAAGAGGATCCCGCGAGTGGGAGTAGGTGGGTGGATGGTGGCTCATAAACTCTCTGTGTACGTTGGTGGTGGAGGTGGTGGTGGTCCTTGTGGTGGCGGGTTGTTCTGCTTGTGCTGCAAGTTACGGACCGTTGCGGTAAGATTACGAATCAAGTTGCATTTGAGCCGTAAAGAAGCTGCTGCATAGTTGGATCCATTGCTAATCCACGAGGTGGAGGTGGGGCGGGATTCTCGCGATTAGCGATGTGGGCACGTATCACGGGCGGTACGTCTGTCCACCTCCGGACACTGGTGTTTACCATCGATTGTTAGAGAAAGTCATTTCGGATAAAAGCGATGTATCGATAATCATGAGTAAGAGAAAGGGAGCTAAGATTAAATTTAAACTTAATTATTTTATTAATGCTCATGCGGCCATCACACCACAAGGCATTCCAGTCAAACAAAAACCCAAATCAAACATGTTTGCAACCAACAATCATTATTACATCGATTACGTCCTCGCAGGGACGGGTCTAGCAATCTCATCTCACGGGGCATCCTAGCCTAGAAGACCTGTGGTGGCAGACGAAGAGCCGTAACGAAGCCTCTTGCGGGGTGGGGACTCCGCAGGGAAAGGGGTCTCGTCAGGCTCGACGGGTGGCTCCCTACCATCACGCTCGGCCTCCGGGCGCGAGCAATCCTAGCGTGGCGTCCTTCGGCTCACCGTGGGTGCTGCTCCCGGCTCGGCCGTAGTACCCTCCGGGTCGGTGTTGAGTGCTTGCGCGTGACACGGGCAAGAGTGTGGAGGCGTGGGTCCTCGGAGCCAGTCAGCGGTACCACCGTCTGCTCAGTGCCACTGGTACGACGAGGGATGTGGCGGTAGTCACTGAGGCTCAACTCCTGGTCATGCCTGAAACGAAGAGAGAACAAGGCCCTCCTGGCGGCGTTGGCGGCCGATGCACGGTAGGTAGAGTGAGGTGTAGTAGAATCATGAGTCGTGCGCGAGATATACCCTCTGCGGCATGGTTGCGCACCACGATGTGGACTACGGTCGGGTAGTAGGTGCCCGGTGGAGGTTCGTTCCGGTGTGAGTGACGTACATGGGGTACACGGTGTTCCCCGGCTCCGGTAAAGTGTTCCTCGGCGGCCAAGGGAAGTAGCCAAGTGCCACCTCGGACGAGTGCATGATGCGGTACGGGTCTCCCTCGCGAGGTCCCTCGTAGTAAGCATCGTCCCTCTCCTCGTTGTCGTCCTCCGTCGCCTCGGCTTGTCCTCGGTGTCATCGCCGAGTCGTGTGGATCTCCTTCCGCGGCAGGCGGGTGCGGGATCCTCGGGGGCGACGGGGAGGAGGCCGCCGGTGAGGCGAGGGGCGGCGGTGGTGGCGGGGAAGGCGAGAGGTCGCGGAGATCCCGGCTCTCCATCGAGTACACCTCCCGAATGGCTCCATCCTCGGCTTCTACGAAGAAGTAGGGGTCCTCCGGTTCCTCCTCGGGGGCTGGACGGGGAGGAAGCGGTGTGCTCCGAATGGTCGTGTCCTGGCCATCTATGAAAAGAAAAGCGAACTCGGAGCGAGAATAAAACAATAAAGGGGACAAGGTTTTAACAAAAGCAAATAAGATAGATTTTTAGGTGTATTTAGGGGATTTTTTTTTTTGAATGAGAGAGCTGAAATGTCTTTCTAGATAATGTCCTTATTTCGACCATTTCTATCTAAGGCTGCGTCCTACAGTCAGCATTGCTCTGATACCACTCTGTCACACCCGTTTTCCGAAGAAAACCGGATGCATCTCATACGTGTGCCATAACCACAATTTTCACACATATGATAGACAAATGAGTGTAATATCATAGTACAATGCTCAAAACGTACATAGAGAGGTTTATTAATTTATTACACTCATCGATAGACACGAAGGTCTAAACACGAACATCGATAGCTAGACGATGGAACACCGTCTCCAACTTCACAAGCTCGCCGGCGGGGGCAACGCGAGCCTCAGAATCCATCGAACTCGTCGAAGAACTCTGCTCCGGCATCCTCCTCTGAACACATATGGCAAGGGTGAGTACACTTATGGTTGGTACTCAGCCCGTGGGGGAAAATGCAAAAGCTATCAAGGGTAGGCTAGGGTTTCAGCGGTAAGCATTTTAAGTTGGTCAAATTTTATTAGCGAGCACCTATTTACTAAGTGTAAGTATATACCATCCCAAAACTTAGCTTTTCAAGACTATTCCTCCAAATCATAAGTAAACCACAATTGGAAATCCATTTCTAGTAAACTATCATGTGAGGGTCCAAGCCACTCTTGACCGTGAGCACGGCTGATCGATCAGTTTTCACTCTGCAGAGGTTGTACACTTTACCCACAGTTCGTGTTCCCCATCTTGCCCGGGTTTGCAAAGCCCTTAAACACTTCCGAGGTGAGTGGCAAGGGGTTCACTACGAAGCCTTTACAAAGGCGTATAAAACACTAATATCCCACGACAGTTACAGCTCAGGGCGGACCATAACCCTCCCTAGTGGTCAGCACCTTAGCAAAGGCTACTACCCCAAAAGGACCGGGCTATACCCCACGCAACCGGAGCCCCGTGTTCCTTGGGACAAGGGCTACTAGATATTTTACACTCCTAATTAATTGGCTAAGCCGAGCCATGTGGTTGTGGTTGCCTTTGTTTTCTCGGGTGGTTCTCCATGTTTTAAGTTATATGTTCTTGAAATTCCATAAACACAAATTCCATTTAAATTCAACATTTTAAAAGATAACTTCCATTCCCAAAGTATAGCATCTAAGCATTTAACTACCCAAACATTTATTTAAAACAAGGTAGGCAAGGTATAAGGATTAAAATCTAGTCATTTCCTTAATAGGCATTTCCCATCAAAATTTATGCATAACAATTTAAATTTAAAGTGTGATAACATGCAAGTTATTAGGACCAAAAAGAGTATGCGGGGGGGGGGGGGATCCACTTGCCTTCTTCTCCTAAAAACTGGGGCTCACTTTCTTCAAAAGATTGCTCCTGCTCAAACTCGAACGGCACGTCCTCTACGATCACACAAGAAAAACAAACAATAAATAAAACAGTACATCAAACATTGCTAAAAGTCTAATACAAGCTTCTAAAACTAATGTGCTTGTTGAGACGATCGCGTGGACACGAAAATCACCTAAATCGGAGCTAAGACGGAAAAGTTATGATTAAAACAAATTTCAGGGACTGTTTTGTAAAAGTAAAAGATCCTTAGGGGGTTTTCTATAAAAAATTTAGGGGCTAAAACATAATTATAAATATAATCTAGAGGTCCTAGGTGCAAAAAAGGCTTTTTGGACTGCGGGTGAGCATTTTTGAAAGGCTAAGGGCTAAACTATAAAAACCAGGGGCTGACTTGCTAAGCTTTTATACAGTGGGAGGACCGGCTTGTAAATAGCGAAAAGGTCAGGGACTCTTTAGCAAAAATTGCCGGCACAACCCTAGTTGACCGGTACTTCTCTGTTTGACCGGCGGCTTGGAGCGATACGAGCCGTTGGCTCGGATCGGGCGGCGGGGATCTGCGCAAGCGGCGGCACGGACGCGTAGCGGCGGCGCGGCCCGAGCGGGCGGCGGCGCTCGCCGGCCGGCTCGCCGGAGTAGCAAAACTACACTCTTGCGCACTAATCAACAAGATGAAGGCACGAAATGTAGAGGGAGGAGAAGGGGGGAAACCCTCGCGCGACTCGAAGAGGAAGAAGAGGCGGCGGCGGAGCGAATCGGCGGCGAGGCGCGGAGCTCCGGCGGGCGTCCTTGGGGGCGGCGGCGTAGAGGGGGAAGAGGAGCTCGATTGAGCGGTGCGGGGGTGGAGAGGAGCTCGGGGGCGACCTTTTATAGGTGGCGAGGGGAGCGGAGGGGTCGCGGGTGAGGGCGGTGGACGGCGGGCATGGCGGCGGCCGCCATTGATGGCGGCGGCTCGGTGGGCGGCCGTTTCGGGGAGATGAAGGGGTGCGGGCGGCTTGAGTGGCGTCGGTTGGGTGCTGCGCACTAGGAGGGAGGGGAAGTGGCGCGGGGGAGGCGAGGGGGGCGCGGGCGGGGCGGCGGCCGGCGGGGCGGGGGGAATGGGAGCGGCGGCGGCGGGGTTGAAGAAGACCCCGACGGGGGGCCCCACCGTCGGTGGTGCGAGGGAGGAGAGCGGGCGGAGGGGTAAGGTGGGCCGTGCGGGGCGGGGCTGGTTTGGGTGTTTAGTTTGGTTTTCTTTTTTTTTTCTTTTCCTCTTTTTTTTTCAATTCCTTTTTCCCTCATTTCTTTTCAAACTTTTACTCAAAGTCTTTTCAAAATTTTTAAACCAACTTTTAAACCACACAATCAATCAAAAGCCCATGCATTCAACATGATGCACAATCACTTGGTAAATTCTAAATTAATTAATTATTATTGCATATATTTAAAGGCAAGTTTAATTATTCAAATTCATTAATCCTTAGAAAATAAAAATTCTAATTGTTGCTAGCATTTTTTTTAAGTGATGGAATTTTGGGTGTTACAACACCATATGAGATGTGGACTGGTAAGACTCCCAGTTTGTCTTTTCTGAAAATTTGGGGTTGTGAGGTTTATGTGAAGAAACTTCAATCAGATAAATTAACACCTAAATCGGACAAGTGCATATTCGTGGGATATCCAAAGGAAACCTTGGGATATTATTTCTACAACCGATCAGAAGGCAAAGTGTTTGTCGCTCGGAACGGCGTTTTCTTAGAGAAAGAGTTTCTTAAAAGAGAAAAATGTAGACAGAAGGTGTATCTTGAAGAAGTTCAAGATGAGCCGGTTGGGCAAGATTTCACAATTGATGCTAATGTAGCTGAACGAGTTGAGATGCCCGTGGCAAGAGAAGCACCACCACAACCACGAAGGTCTGAAAGGGCACGTCGCGCTATTGATAAGCTCAATCTCATGATCGCGGGAGAGTGCGACATATTGTTGTTAGACAATGATGAACCTATGACATATGCGGAAGCAATGATGGACCTAGATTCCGAGAAATGGCAAAGTGCCATGAGATCCGAAATAGATTCCATGGATAACAATCAAGTTTGGAACTTGGTTGACCCGCCAGATGGTGTTAAACCCATAGAGTGCAAATGGATCTATAAGAAGAAGAGGGACATGGATGGAAATGTTCACATCCATAAAGCTCGACTTGTTGCAAAAGGTTTTCGACAAGTTCAAGGAGTTGACTACGACGAGACATTCTCACCCGCGCCGATGCTTAAATCTATTCGGATCATTCTAGCTATAGCTGCATATTTCGATTATGAGATATGGCGGATGGATGTCAAAACGGCTTTCCTAAATGGAAATCGGCGAGGATGTGTATATGACACAACTTTCGAGGGATTTGTTGATCCAACCAATCTTCGGGAAGGTGTGCAAACTTCAAAAATCCATTTATGGATTGAAGCTAGCATCTCGGAGTTGGAACCTTCGCTTTGATGAGGTGGTAAAAGGGTTTGGCTTCATTCGAGTGAAGAAGAGCCTTGTGTTTACAAGAAGGCAAGTGGGAGCTTTGTAGTATTTCTAATCTTATATGTGGATGACATATTGCGATTGGAAATGACATTCCTATGCTTGAGGCCGCTAAGACCTCATTAAAAAATAGTTTTTCAATGAAGGACTTAGGTGAGGCGGCATACATTTTGGGCATCAAAATCTATAGAGATAGATCAAAAAGGCTTATAGGATTAAGCCAAGACACTTACATTGATAAAGTGTTGAAAAGGTTCAACATGGAAGAGGCAAAGAAAGGGTTCTTGCCTATGTCACATGGCATACATCTTAGCAAGACTCGGTGTCCTTCGACAAGCGATGAGCGGGAACACATGAGTAGAATACCGTATGCTTCGGCCATCGGATCTATTATGTATGCAATGATATGTACACGTCCGGATATTTCGTATGCACACGGTATTACAAGCGAGATACCAATCGATCCGGGTGAGGGTCACTGGACGGCGGTTAAAAATGTTTTTAAGTACTTAAGAAGGACTAAAGGCATGTTCCTAGTCTATGGAGGTGAGGAGGAGCTCGTTGTAACGGGTTACACCGATGCTAGTTTCCAAACTGAACAAGACGATTCAAAGTCGCATTCAGGATACGTATTTACGATAAATGGTGGAGCTTGTGTCTTTGGAAGAGTTCTAAGCGAGGAGACAGTGGCCGATTCTACAACAGAAGCCGAGTACATCGCGGCTTCGGAAGCGCAAAGGAGGGTGTTTGGATAAGGAAGTTCCTTTCGAACTTGGTGTGTTTCCGAGTGTCTCTAGCCCATTGGATCTTTATTGTGACAACAATGGGGCTATTGCGCAAGCAAAGGAGCCAAGGAACCACCAAAAGAATAAACATGTCTTGCGGAAATTTCATCGATACGAGAGATCGTTAGACAAGGTGATATCAAGATATGCAAAGTACACACGGATTTGAATGTTGCGGATCCTTTGACAAAACCCCTTCCACGGCCTAAGCATGAGGCGCACATGAGAGCTATGGGTATTAGATATATTCTATAGATTAGCTCAAGTGCAAGTGGAAGGATGTTAGAAATATGTCCTATAAGGAATCATAGAGATGATTATATTTCATTATATCCATGTCACTTGGTTCTTTTATTGAATATCCATGAAAGGCGACTTGTATTTGATTGGCAATTATGTGAATTGTTTGTGAAACTCTTTTACTTGTATGGTTATTCAAAAGTTGTCCCTAGTATGAGTTAATGACTAGCACATGAATTAGTTGATGACTATGTTTCACAAGTCATGAACATGGAGATGTATAACTAATAATGTGGGCACATGTATGACATGGGGCCGGACTGACCCAATTTGAGACCTTGTTCTCTGTTTACACAACGTATACGCTATGTCCTTAGACTTGAGATTGTCGCATGTACTCAAGATGTGAATTGACCTACTTAGGGGCCATCAACCGCTACTCCGTAATCGGGTAGTCATAAAGATGACTTTCGGGTTTGTCGGGAAGCATCTTTGTGAGGCATGGTCAATCAAGATAGAATTTGCCCCTCTACTTGAGAGAGATATCTGCGGGCCCCTCGAGTGATCGGATCAAGAAATGCATGGCCATGTCTTCGGGTTAAGGGTTAACCCCCTTTTGATGATCTGAATCACAGTGTTGAGAAAGAGATGTCAGCTTGGAGCTAGACCAAATATCGCGAGGCAAAGGGAATAGCATGTATGAATTGTTGTGATGGTTTGTCTGATAAGATCTTTACGTATGCATAGGAGTTGACACGTCTTGCTAGAGGCCGCTATCAACTATTGATTGAGTAGTGTACTCGGGTCAAGTCTATGTGTATGTGAACCTATAGGGTCACACACTTAAGGGGTTGGAAGCCGAATGAGGATGAATATACTTGCATAGTTGACTCTAATGCAAGTGGGAGCTCGTTGGAAATATGCCCTAGAGCCAAGCTCGGATTTGATCCACTAGTGGACTCGGATGGATTTGATCCATTATGGTGTTAAAGGCCTAATGGGCCACAAATGTTGTAAAGCCCATTAGCATTGGAAGGGGTACACCATCTATTAGTCCCATATTGCTAATGGGCGATGGTGTGGGGGTTTTCCTCCCAATAAATATGGACCACACCCCTCCTGAAAAGATACAACTTTCTCAAGTAGCAGCCGCGTTGCCAACGCTCCCTCCTCGTCGCACTCGCGGACCTAGCAGTCCGGCGTGCGTCGCTTCCTTCTCCGTACGTGTGGATACCTTGGAGGTGCTACATCTGGAGCACTTGGATCGGACGAGCCGCACGTGCAAGTCAAGAAGGACGTGAGCAACCGCACCGCTCGCTACCCTCGACGCGTTCGTCTACATCGAGACAGTTCCGCTGCATCTGCGCGTCTAGTGGTAATCCCGTGATCTCTGACAGCAGCAGTTCCTGTTTTGCGGGGAAAATTTTGTTTTGCGCTAGCGTAGCCACCCCGTTTCCCTTCACACAGATATGCTGAAACTCGAAGCGAGTGTGCATAAAATCATGACGAACAGTTCGGAGGTCGTGAATCATAAATTCATAACTAAGAACCTATGAAATTTTTGGTAGTGACTCAGCAAGATTATAAGCAACCCTTTCGGTATTCAAAGGTTGATCTAAAAAGGTTTGGAAGATGCTCAACTTAATGAAAGTTAAGAGGAAGTTCCTGGAGAAAGACAGCATGATAGAGGTTCACTATTTTGGGCATAACTTGAGATCTAAAGAAGATATGACCATGAATTTGCGAGCAAAAACTAGATTAGATATGGAGCAACCTTGATAAAGAGCATCTAGTCCAACTACTTGTAGAACAGGGGGCAAAAATTCAAGTAAACCGCCACACTGGATTTTTGGACAGCAACACATCTAGACAAGAGAGACTACAGAAGAAAACACACACTAGCAAGATTTCACCTAGAGAGCACACAAAGCAAGTGTAGGGTTCAGTTTTGAGTTTTCCTGATTTTTAACATGATGCAAGATGTTCTATTTGTCCTCACAAGGAAATCAAGACAAAACTCGAATTTAGTGCTGGTGGCAAGGCTTATATACGTTTCTCCCTATAAGAACTAGTTGAGAGCTACTCGATGCTCACTTAGCGACTTACGAAACATTGTTAGTGTACCTGCAGGAAAGAACCTTCCATGCCAGCACGTCACGAAAGTATCCACATACATTACCGTTCACTATAGAAACACTATCCACTCGTCAAGCCGCTGCACGGACAGCGTCTAACCTCAGACATCCTCCATTTGAATGGAGTGTATCCTTGCCTCGCATATTCGTCATGCGGAATGCACACGTATGGCAAAACGTAGCGACATCACAACCCATGACATGTTCATCTTGAATAGAGCATGCCATCCTTCGTATGACTTTCATACAGAAAGCACACGTATAAGACACGTGAGCGACCATATGAGGAGATGGGACCCGTTGAATAGATCACTCCATGAACCCTCACAATCCCCGTGATGCGGCACAACACACGTATGAAACACGTGGCTTCTCCTAGTTTGGTTGTTCAAGAAAGTAAGTCTGACATAAAGTAAAGTGCTGGAAGTTAGCAAAATAAACCATAGATTTTTATGCCACCTTAAAGAACCCAAAATTCCCTCTAGGGCCTCTCGATCTAAATCATTCCTTAACGATCCAACAGATTTAAAAAATCCAATCAATCTTGGCAATTTTTATTGTAAAACATGTGATTAGTTTTAACCTAATCACTCTGGTGCATACGGATGCTCTGATACCAACTGTGACAACCCCATCCGAGATAATTCTGTACTATCACCTAAACCACTCCATTTGGTCATTAAGCAATAATAAAGAATCATCCCGTTGAGTGTTGCCTGATTTACGACCGGTAAATCACTTGAAAACACAAAGAGGATCAAAAGTATGAATTAAAACTCCCACAAAGGAGAGTCCAGAGTGCGTTACACAAATTAAATCCAAATTTACCATTAGGGGTTTAATTATTACAAACCATAGTTCATGACATGTAAGTAAAAGTTCAAAGTTTTAAAACAACGGAAATACTAATAGAGATACGATAAGACATCACAGGAGGCCATCCGTGATGCCCTCACTCGGCGTCATCCACACATTCCAACTCCCAGCCGGGTGGAATCTCTCTAGGCCAAACAACTTCACTTGAAAACAACAATTATAGAAAGGCTGAGTATACTAATACTCAGCAGGACTTACCCAACAAGGTATGCAATATGATTAAAGTTAAAAATGTTCCGCCTCATCGTCGCATTGTTAAGGAGGAACCAAGGGAGAAGGAAGGGCTGAAGAAGAAGAAAGAGCCGAAGAAGAACACGAAGAAAATCAAAGAAGTTGTTGTATCCGTTAAGACAAAGGAACAAAAGCCGCCTGTGAAGACCAAAAAGATGACTAAGCCGGAGAATAAGCCCGTGCCCAAGATGGTGCGGAAGTGGGTACCAAGATTGCAACGCTCGCAAAGAGCATTGATCCAAAGTAATCAAGTGAAGAAGTCTATCCATGGACTATAAATGAAGCGCTAGGCGGGAGGCAACCCGTTTCATCGAGTCAAGAATAAGCTACCGGAAGGACAACCCGATTCCAGGTTTTTCGAGTCTTTTCAAGTAATTTAGTTTTAAATTTTACTACACAAAGACATTAGACTTAGAAGTGGTTAAACATTATTAGAGACATAATTCTTGGTTGAATATTTTGCTTTAATCATAAACCCTTTACATGAACCCTCCTATGTGTTTGTTTGCTTCTTTTAGAAAAACCACAACCAAATAAATTCAGAACCTAACTCAACCATTCATCCTCATTATGATGTTGTGGTTGACTTGTTTTTCATACTAAAAACACATGAGTAGAGCCACGACTTGTATCTAGATGTTATTTAATTTTCAGCACATGGTAGGACTCGCGTAAACCTAGAAACTAAACTTTTGGTTGGTTTAAAAATCTATATCCTTGGTTTCTCTAAGATTAGAAATTTTCTAAGCCTCATTTGATTTTATTTCATTCAAAATCTCTCTCATTTATCCAAAATTAGAAGCTAAACCTATGCCCCCATGATCAAGCCGGGAAAAGTTTGCTCTCAACCAATGAAGGCAAACTATACCGGTGAGACCGATATCAATGTAGTCGAAAAATATTTTCGACCTACATTTGTTTTTAATGGTTTAAAAACTTCTCTAAATTTATGCTTGAGCTTTTCCATAGCTCTGAAAATATTTTTAATTTTCGAAATTAGAGGAGTGCTTAGCCTTAAATGTGCTTAGAGGGAGGCAATCTAGTTAAGTTAATCATGCATGCACCATGATGCATCATTGGATGCCCTCCCAACAACTTTCATCAAGACCACATGCAAAGGACAAGCATGGGTGGGCAGCAAGCATGACTTTGTAGGAAATTCATGGTGGCATGTGAAGCAAGTGGAGCAAGGGAGCATGGAAATGACTCAAAGCAAGAGCATCAAGTGGAAGGACCAATAACGCAAGGAAAGGAGTGGACGAGAGCGTTTGGGCGGTGCAACTCATGGAGCACGCGGGCAACAAAGTCACGAAGGGGAGATGATTGTGCTGGGAGAAAGAGCTGAGCCAGGGGGGCAGAGCCACCGCAGCCCGGTCGGCAGCCCTCTCCTTCCTCTGTTTGTGTGCTCCAGTTTTTGTGCCCAGAACCACCGTAGATATAGCCATCCTTCCTAAGCTTGATTGCTCAAACAATTCACACCCTTAATCCACTCATGGTCCACATTCCGAAGTAATTTTTGAAGTGCCTAGTTACCGGTTGTAACCCGGAAATATAGTAGATAGAAGAGTGCTGCAATCATGTGGAAGAAAACAACAAGTCTCTTCACCAAGAAGAAGGGGTCGTCGTCGTCCAAGCCATCTTCGACGACGTCTTCGAGGAGGCACTCGGTTTCCGAGTCTCCTCGAAGCATGGAGGAGGACACGACACCGCTAAGGAGGAACGACACTCTCCTCCTTGGTGGTATGAGAGCTACAAGGAGCTCGTCCATGAGGTTTACCGAACCTCAAGGGCGTACGGAGGAACCGCCCGTCCCACCTCGTCGATGGATCCGTTCATCCGCTCTACCTCCATACACTCCACAGTACTCCACATATGGCTTCATCATTTTGTCGGAGGAGGAGGAGAAGAAACTCTCTCGCCTTGAGAAGAGGCTTGTGGCAAATGTCGATTTCGACGATCAAGCTCTCAACTCATTGGGTTTCGGCACGGACATATATTATATATTGGGGCACCTTGGATGGGTGCAATTCTCCAACAGGTTGTCGACAAACACCCACAAGGAGTTTGCCTTGGAAATCTTGATGACTATGGCGCCTATCCTTGATGAAGGGGTGCCAAGTTTATCATTCCGATTGGAGGGAATTCAGCAAGTGGTTCCCTACGAGCATATTAGGGAGCTACTTGGGTTCCAAAAGGGAGCTTCGGAGAAGGTTGACGTGCCGGATGGCATGTTGGATGGATTTTGGAATTTAATCTCCGGAGAAGCCCGCCAACAACGAAATTCCATCCGGAACCCCATTATCCAAGTATTCCACTCTTGGATGTGTAAGAGGATTATGGGGAGGATGAGGGAGATGAAGGGACCGACACAGAGTTGAATTGGCTCTACTCGGCTTTAATTGCCAGGCAGCCAATAGACCCCTCATACCTTATGATCAACTGATGGTGTTGCGAGGCAACATCGAGATCGGGAGATATTGGTTCGCGGTGCTACCTCTCTATGTTGGCCATTTGCTTAAGGCCAGGAATTACAAGAAATCCCGAATATCTTCTACCCGGGACCCCTCTCGGATTTGAATATTTAAAGCATGGAAAATATATTAGTGGAGATGATTGAGGAGGCTTTCATGTGGCCAAGGTGAACTTACCCCTTCTGGACCCGAGACTTAGGCTCTTCATTCAAGAGAAGGAAGATTGGCTGGAGGAGGGACTCCTTGTCCCGATGAATAAGAATAAAAGAGGAAGAATTGTCGAGGAGGGATCCTCCTCCGCGCAAGAGGGTGGTGCACAACCAAACTATGTGCCACCATTTGAAGGAATCCTTACTCCGCCAAGTTATTACGGAGGGCCATCAATGCAAGCATGGGGGAGTAGTGCACCCATGCCCCCACAAAATTATGTAGTGCCCAACGTAACCTTTGCGGAGCCCTATGCACAATACCCCCAACCACAACAAAGCATGGCCATAATTGGAGGGTATGCTGCGAGAAACATGCAAAACGTCGCAGCCATCCAATCCAACGCGGCTCAATTGGGTGAAGGAAATGCAAATATTGCCTATGAGCTTGGGCGTCTTCACCTAGTACCGTCAGATCAATCCGTTGGAGGGGATATCCAAACCTACTACGAGCAAGGGTACAACTACCAAGATCATCAATACCAACCACCGGCGGAGGATTAGGAAGGAGGACCTTTAGTTTTCTTTTCTTTTATTTTTCCTTTTTTTGTAATTTTTAGCTTGTATTTGCTTGCGTTTGCGTAGTGTTTTCAGTTTTATTTAAATTTCAGCAAGTGTGTTAGTTTATTTTTAGCATGTATGTTAGTTTGTTTTCATCATGAATAAAGACACCATCTTGTTTTTATCTTTGGTAAAGTTATGAAATTTATGCCATGATGATATATGATTATAATTGCCGCTTTGTTTATCTTTTTTATGCATGTTAAAGCTAGTGCTATCTTAAAATACGAATCTGAATTTATCTAATTGCTAGCTTAATGTTTAGCGGAGGTTATGATTAAAATAAAGACCCATAGTGTTTTATGTGCTCTCAAGTTCTAGATAGACTAAAGCTGTTTTTTTCCTAAAAAGTAATGCTAACCTTGTCATGAATATCACTTGTGTTGCTCTACCTATCCAAAGCCTTATATATATTTGAGTGCATAAATCTTAGTGTACAAGAATGATTTTTGAGTGAGTTATTGGAGACCATGATTTCTCTAGCCTGAGACTAAGAAGATGGTCATTCCGTTTTTGCGTATCTATCTTATTGCTAGCCTTTTATCCATGCATTGTGTATCCCCGCATTGGAGATCTCACAAACCTCACTGGATATCCACCCTTAAAACCAAATATCATATTTTGTGATTACCTCCTTGACCACAACCTATCATTGAGGATGGATCATCAATTCAAGGAAGATTGCTAGATGGTGCCAAGATTGAAGATATCAAGCATCTCTCCGCAGGAAAAATATTTCCGGTACCTACCTTATCTCTATCACCTCAACGATGTTATGAGAGGGAAAGGAGTATAGTAAATAGGCTCCATATGAAGCCTACCACATATATATATGTTATGAGAGGGAAAGGAGTATAAAGCCGACCACACACACACACCCACACACACACACACACACATATATATATATGTTATGAGAGTTCATGAGGAATATGCAAGATGATTTCAATTTGTGAACTTGGTTTAGCTCTTTTTCATCCATTTCTTTATTTCAAAATTTATGAGACCTATTTAAACTTTGGAGCATGTTAATACTAGTGGGATAAGCTTAATTAATAATCTACCCTCTGTAGGGATGAAGGCTAGTACATTATGAAACTTTAAACGAATTAAATTTTAGAGAGCATTATGTTTTCTCATGTATGATCAAGTGCAAGGTTTAAACACTGAAGGGCAACGATGATATCCATCGAAGGCTTACTCGAGGACGAGCAAGGTTTAAGCATGGGGGAGATGTTGACGGTGAAATTCCGTCAACCTAGCCATGGGTTTACCTTCGGTGTTGGCGTAAGTTTTATACCTTATCCATTGGTACTAACCCCCTTGGTATAACAAGTTCATTCGTGCATGTCGGTTTTGGAGTTTAGTGTTTGTGCAGGGTTTTAGCGTTGAAAGCAAGACTTCCGGGATAAGTTCATCAAGCACCTTGTGACAAGACCTTGAAGCCCCATACAAGTCATGCAATGAAGCAAACATGACTCCAAGAAGCCCAGGAACCAAACCCGAGAAGATGACAAACTCCGAGGACCTACCCAGAAAAGTGCCAAATCTTGCGGGACAAGGAGCTACGTCCAACTCAGAGAGAAACTGACGACAAAGGCCCACATGCAGAAGGGGGAAGGATCTAGAAGACTCGGGAACTGGTGCCACGTGAAGGAGGCAGGCAACTAGGTTGGGGTGGGCCCAGGCCGGTCGGCCTAGGCCGGCCGGCCCGGCCCATTTCGGGGCTCAGTCGCCTCCCCCTTTGTGCTAGCCGCCATTCGGGCTATTTATATCCCCGGGGTCGAGAGCCACGCATCAATCCATTCGTCATCAGCCGCCGAGGAGCACAGAAGGGAGGGACACCATCTTGGAAAGGAGAGGGTCGAGCTAGTTGACTAGGGTCTCCCTAGCCGACGTGGGAAGCTTGCAAGGAAGACCACGTTGGAGTTACCAGAGCTAGAAGCAAGATCGAGGTAGGATGGTGGTGATCTTGGTTCATTTATCATGTACTAGTTGATGTAACAAGTTCAATCCGATTTCTAGCGATCAAGTGTTTCTCCGAAGTCTTCGTTTTCGATCGGCTTTGCTTATCTTAGATCTATTCTCAAGATAGATCACATAGGGTGTTCTTGTAGCCGTGGTGGCTAGAGGCGCACGCTTGACCTTCCGAAAGATCTCGACTTGTCCTCGGACTCTCCCTAGACTACCCGCATGAATAGGGGTGCGTTGTGACAGAACGGTGGCTCTGAAAGGTGGGCGTTTTCGGAGTCGGACGGGAAACCATGGTTTAAAGAGGCTTCTAATGAGATTAAACTTGCTACTTCTTTTTTTGCTTGGAACTTCAACAAAAGGCTTGATCCGATCTCTCTAGATCGGTTTATCTACCTCCTCTATCTCTTGCTACCTCCGGTCTTTAGTAGATTAGATTCATTTTCGATGTTCTTTGTTAGATGCATTAGGGTTTCACCTTTCGAAGATTGAAGTTTCTTGTCATTACTAGATCATCTCTTGCGTCACACATTTGTTCCACGGATTCGATACCTTGGGTTCACCACTCGAGGGAAGAAAGGTCCCTTGATTACGACGGGAGACTTGTCTGCTTGCAAGTCTAAACGAACTTTAATACAACTATTAACCGTCAACACAGTGGCTGTGTCATGTCGAAGGTTACCTCGCAAGTCACCACGATTTGGTTAGTTTCAAGATTGAGCACACGATATGCTCTAGAGTGAGATGCGTAACCAAAGAAAATACCATCGACCGACCTAGCCTCGAACTTGTCCAACTTCTTCCTATTCTTTAGGATAAAGCACTTACAACCAAAGACATGGAAGTGACTCACCTAGAGTGTGTGACCGTGCATCAACTCGTAGCATATTCTCTTCTTGTGAACCCTGAGGTAGATCCTGTTCAACACGTAGCAACGGTATTGACCGCCGCAGCCCAAAACCTTCTCGGAGTCCTATGCTCATCGAGCATCATTCGAGCCATCTCGCACAAGGTCCTGTTTTTCCTTTCCACCACGCCATTCTAGGTAGGCGTATACGGGCTCGAAAACTAGTGTTCAAGACCCAAGTCATGGCAAAAGGTTTCGAAGCCAGAGTTTTTGAATTTCGAGCCATTGTCACTGCGGATCATGTCACACCCAGTTTTAAAGGCAAAACAGAATGCATTGATCACGTGTGCGCCAGGATCAAGTTACACACAAGCTTAGACATAATGAATACCAAAACAGTGCCACATGAATAAAGAGTTATTACAAACCATAGTCTTAAACAAATCTTAAATAACGAGTTCTCACAGCGGACAAAATGCCTCCACAGGCAGCTGACTGAAGACTATGCACACCTAGAACTCCTGGAATATCTTCAAAGTTCCCCCAGTCAGAGCAGCAATTCCGGGTATTGTAGATGCAAGAGAATAAACAAGCGTGAGCACATATCGTACTCAGCAAGAGAGAACAACATAACATGCAAGGCCATATGGTGGATGGCTAATGTTCAAGCACTTTAGCATTTTAGTTGGTCAAGTTTTATTAGCAACCTGATTACTAAAGAGTGTAAGTTCATACCGACCCAATTAATAAGATATAAGCATAAATAAAGAATAAAACAGCAATTAAACATTAAAGTTCCATAATTTAATCATGTGAGTGTCCAGGCCGCTCTTGACCGTGAGCACGGCTAATCGATTAGTTTAACACTCTGCAGAGGTTGACATCTTTACCCACAAGCAGCGTAAAAGCTCCAAAGAACTTTGGACCCAACCATGTGGTGTTTGCAAGGCACCATATCACACTACCGTGGTGTGATTGCATAGGGACGCTACATGGCCTTTACAAAGGTTCCCTAGCAAGTTATGACCCACAAGGTCCGGATCAGTTAGCAAGGTATAAAGTCCCCTAGCAGGTCGATACCCCACCATAAAAAGAATAACTCACCCAACCCCCTGCTAGAGCGAGTCTATACCCCACAGTACCGCCGATCCCTTGTCCTTATCAGGTAAGACCATCCCAAGCTAAAGTTCCTAATTATTCAGCCAAGACCATTGCCCATTAGTTCTTGTGGTTGTACTGTTTTCCTGGGTGGTTCTCCATGTTCCGATTAACATATTAAAGTGGTCTTGTAAAGTAAAGATCATAAATGGAACATAGAATAGTAAATGGTATCCAAGTTTGATTAATAACAATCCCAGTTGAGCATGCTAAGCAATAGCTACCACAAGATTAATTTGATAAACTCGGCATCAAGGTAAAGGTAGTAAAAGACTAGGCATGATCCTTAATAGGTTCCCATGAAATTAATGCAAGCGAAAAAGTAAAGACAGTGAATTTAAATGCATGTTATGTAGGACAAGCGGGTATGCATCAAGGAATACTTGCCTTCAACAAAGCCTTGCTGCTCAAACTCTTGCACGACTTGATCTTCAAATCCCTCGAACGAAACGCTCTCTACTGTCCACAATCATCACATACAAGCATACAATAAGAATAAATAAGAAACAGTCACCAAACAGATCAAACAGATCTATACAGTAGCATGAAACTAATCTACGCTTCGAGACGAACGCATGGACATAAAGAACACTAAAATCGGAGCTAAAACGACTAAGTTATGGCTTAGGGAAGGTGTAGGGACCAAACTGTAAAGATTTGAAAAGGTTTTGGGCTAAAATAAAGAAAAAGGGCTAAACTATCAGAAAACTTCTAAGGTGGAAGGGTATTTTTGTGAAAACCAAAAAGCTCAGGGGTTTTTCGCAAAAGCGCCGGGGGGGGGGGGGGGGGGGGGTTGACCTGTTGACCGGTCGGGTTGAATTAGATCCATTGGATCTGGATCTAATGGCTGCGGCTTAAGGCGGGCGGCTGGCTTAGATCTGGCCATTGGATTTCGATCCGGCGGCCACGGACGCGAGCAAGCGGCGGGGCGGCGGGGTGCGTCGGCCGGCGGCGGCGGGACTCGCCGGAGAGACCCCAATCCAGGGCTCCAGGGCACGGTTCGATGCGCGGGAGGCATCTACGCGACGCGCACAGGACAGTGGATCCATCTAGGGCGGCGGCCTTGGCGAAGACGCGGCGGCGCGGAACACGAACTCCCGCGAGGTTCCTAGGACGACAGGGTGCACGGGGACGACGACGGGCGACACCAACGTGCTGCTCACCTCCTGGCGCAGCTCTGGAGCGACTCCTCGGCGGCGGACAAACGACGACGGCGGAAGAATCGACGGCGGCGGCGGCGAGCTCGAGTTAGGGTTTGCGGCGGCTCGCGGCTAGGCAAGAGGGCGCCGCGATTAGCTTGGATAGGAGGTCCATGGGGCGACGGCGCTTTAAATAGTCCGGGCGGACGCCTTGGCGTGCGGGCCACGCACGGGGGAGGCGTGCCGAGCCGGACTCCGAGGCGGCGGCGGCGCGGTGTCCGGGTCGGGGGACGACCGCGGCGGAGGGGATGACGAGGGGGGCCCCACCCGTCGGCGGCACGGGCGCGGGGGTGCGGGCGCGGCGCGGGTGGGTCGGCTATGCGCTTGGGCCGTGCGGCCGGCTGGGCCGGGCCGCAAGGCGCGAGCGGGCTGGAAAGAAAGAAAAAAAAGAAAACGGATTGCTGCTGGGCTACTAAGAGTGCTGGGCTGAAAGTGAAGAAGGAAAAGGGTAGGGAGGGAAAAAGATTTAGGAAATTTTAGAAAAGGATTCAAACAATAGAATTCAAATTTGAATTTGAATTCCAGCAACAAAAAAACAATGCACTAGCATGAATGCCATAATTAATTCCTATATTTCATTAACTTTATTTTAGAAAAGTTTTAAATGCCTAAAAATAAATAAAGCAACCTTATTTTCCTTGAACAAATAAATGGTTTCTAGCAAATTTTAATAAAGCCAAATTTTTAGTAAAATTAGGGTGTTACAAATCCTACCCCCCTTAAGAAGAATCTCGTCCTCGAGATTCGGACAGATTGGGAAAAAGATCTGGAAACTCTGCTTTCAGCTCATCCTCTCTTTCCCATGTTGCCTCATCCTCCGCAAGATTACTCCACTGTACTTTGCACATGTTGATCACACTATTCCTGGTGACCCTTGTCATAGTTTCCAATATCCAAATAGGGTGTTCAACAATAGTGAGATCCTCTTTAACGTTTAGATCATCCAAAGGTAACGGCTCCTTGTCATGAGGACCAAAACCGTTCTTCAACTGAGAGATATGGAATATATCATGCACATCAGCTAGCTGGACTGGCAACTCCAACCTGTAAGCCACTTCTCCCACTCTCTCAAGGATCTTGAAAGGTCCAATAAACCGAGGTGACAACTTTCCTTTAACTCTGAATCGACGCAAACCTCTGATAGGTGACACCTTTAGGTACACATAATCACCTTCCTGAAAGACCACATGCCTTCGCTTGCCATCTGCATAACTTTTCTGTCTAGACTGAGCAATCCTCAAATTTTCTCTGATGATCTGAACTTGTTTCTCTGCTTCTCTGATGATGTCTACCCCGAATAACTGCCTTTCGCCCGTCTCACTCCAGTATAACGGGGTTCTACACTTCCTTCCATACAGGGCCTCAAAGGGTGACATTTTGAGACTGGCTTGGTAGCTGTTGTTATAAGAGAACTCAGCGTATGGCAAGCTCTTATCCCAACTACCACCATGCTTAAGCGCACATGCTCTCAGCCTGTCTTCTAGGATCTGATTGGTTCTCTGTCTGTCCATCTGTCTGTGGATGATAAGCTGAGCTGAAATTTAGCTTAGTATCCAGAGACTCATGCAACTTCCCCCAGAAACGAGAAGTGAACTGAGTACCTCTATCTGACACGATCTTCTTTGGTACCCCATGCAAACACACAATCCTAGACATGTATAATTCTGCCAACTTAGCTCCTGTAAACGTAGTTTTCACCGGAATGAAGTGAGCTACCTTGGTCAAACGATCCACAATGACCCAGATCGAATCATAACCATCTCGGGTTCGGGGTAAACCCACTATGAAGTCCATTCCGATCTCTTCCCACTTCCACTCAGGCACCTTTAATGGTTGAAGCAACCCAGCGGGTCTCTGATGTTCAGCCTTAACCCGGTGGCAAGTGTCACACAAAGCCACATGTGCTTCCACATCTCTCTTCATGCCGCACCACCAATACCTCTGCTTGAGGTCCTGGTACATCTTAGTACTGCCTGGATGGATAGAGTAAGCTGAGTCGTGAGCTTCTCTCAAGATAGTCTCTCTGAGATTTCCTGTCTCTGTACACACAACCGGTTCTTAAACCACACGGTTCCTTGCTCATCTTCTGTGAAATCTGGGGCTTCTCCGTGTTGCATACTCCCTTTGATTTTCTGTATCCCAGCGTCCTCTAGCTGCCACTTACGTATTTCTTGCTCCAGAGTGGACTGTACTTCCAAAGTCACTCCTTCGGCATGTGCAACCACTTTCAAGTTGAGCCTTTCAAACTCTTTCACCAACTCATCAGGAAACTGGATAATCATAGCCATGTTAGTGTGACCCTTCCGACTCAAACCATCAGCGACCAGATTCGCTTTACCAGGATGATAGTGAATCTCTAGATCATAGTCTTTGATCAACTCTAACCAACGACGCTGTCTCAGATTGAGATCCTTCTGAGTGAAGATATACTTCAGACTCTTGTGATCAGTGTAGATCTGACACTTAGTTCCCATGATGTAGTGTCTCCAAGTCTTTAATGCATGAACTACTGCTGCTAACTCAAGATCATGCGTAGGATAGTTCAATTCATGCTTCCTCAACTGACGAGATGCATAGGCTATAACATGACCTTCTTGCATCAACACACATCCTAGACCTTGTCGGGATGCATCACAGTAGATGTCAAAGCTCTTCTGCAGATCAGGCATTACTAGAACAGGTGCTGTGGTTAATCGCTTCTTTAATTCTTCAAAACTGGACTTACATGCACTGGTCCATTTGAACTCCCTGTCCTTCTCTAGCAATGTAGTGAGAGGCTTCACAATCTTGGAGAATCCTTCAATAAACCGACGATAGTAACCAGCAAGTCCAAGGAAACTCCTGATCTCAGATACTGTACGAGGGGCTTCCCACTTCAACACATCACTGACCTTGCTGGGATCTACTGCAATACCTCCATTGGTGATGATATGACCTAGAAAAGACACTTCCTTGAGCCAAAACTCACACTTGTTGAACTTTGCATATAACTCATGCTCTCTCAGCTTCTGCAACACAAGCCTTAAATGCTCCTCATGCTCTTCCTCATTCTTGGAGTAGATCAAAATGTCATCAATGAATACCACAACAAACTTATCCAAATACTCCATAAAGATCTTGTTCATCAAGTACATGAAATATGCGGGTGCATTGGTTAACCCAAAGGACATAACTGTGTACTCATAAAGTCCGTACCTGGTAGTAAAAGCTGTCTTAGGAATATCCGAAGGCCTAATCTTCAACTGATGATATATAGATCGCAGATCGATGTTAGAAAACACTTTAGCTCCTCTCATCTGATCAAACAAATCTTCAATACGTGGCAGAGGATACTTGTTCTTGATGGTAACATCATTGAGGGACCTGTAATCAACACACATCCTCTGTGTGCCATCTTTCTTACCTACAAAGATAACGGGTGCTCCCCAAGGTGATGAACTAGCACAAATGAACCCTTTACCCATTAATTCTTTAATCTGAGCTTTAAGTTCTTGTAACTGATCACTAGACATTCTATATGGGCGCTTAGAGATAGGAGCAGTACCAGGTAAAAGATCAATAACGAGCTCAACATCTCGGTCAGGGGGCATACCTAGCAACTCCTCGGGAAACACATCAGGATAATCGCACACTACTCGTATGTCTTCCAAGGCTGCTCCGTCAAGCTTATTCACGGCACTGGTGTCTGATGGTGCGGGATCTGCTGCAAACTCAAACCTTTCACGAGCTGGACTTGTAAGAAGGATTGATCTCTTAGCACACTGTATCACCGCATCACACGCGGTCAACCATCCCATTCCCAGTATCACATCAATCCCCTTTGAATCCAAGATTATAAGATTGGCACGGAAATCTCTGCCCACAATCTTGAGATGGACGTTGTCACATTTATATATGGCTTTCAATTCCCCCCCAGGTGAGGTAACTAACATGTGGCGAGACATGGGACTGATGGGTAAATTATGTTGGGCTATGAACTGTGATGTAATGAAAGAATGGGATGCTCCAGAATCAAACAAAACTGAGGCAGGAGTAGAGTTGACTAGAAACATACCGAGCACTACTCTGGGGTTCTCCTGAGCGACTTCAGCATCAACGTGCATCGCCTTGCCTCGTGCATAGCTCTGTTGTCCTTTGTTAGGCTTGCGGGGTTTGGCTTCCGCTCCTTGTCTCGCTCGCCGGTTCTGCACGCGGGGTGTGTGGAGGGTTCCTCTTTGGGCAAGCATTGGCATAGTGACCAAGCTCTCCGCACTTGAATCAAGTAGTGGTGGCAGGATTAGGCGGTGCCACGGACCTTACAGGTGTGCCAACTAGAGCTCTCTGCTGACTCTGCTAGGAAACTGGGCGGGGAGTCTGAGGAACAGGACGCTGAAACCGCCGAGCGGAGGCCGCCGGAAGGCCGCCGAGCGGGACGTTGGGACTGCTGCTGCCCAAAGTTTCCACCTAGTCCCCCAAAGCGGAACGGGGTGTTCGGCGGTGGGTTGAAGCACGGGCGAGACGCACTCCCAAAGCGCCCGGAGGCGGCGGCCTTCCTCTTCTGCTCTCCAAGCTCCTTGCGCTTGTGCTCCAAGCGGATGGCGGCATCAACTAGGCGCCGAAAGTTAGGGAAAGGATAGGACATCGGTGGTGCGCAGCGAACCAGCTAACCCATCCAGGAACAGCTCTTGCTTCTTCTTGTCTTCTGCAACCTCCTCAGCTGCATAGCGAGACAACTCAGTGAACTTGTCTCTGTACTCAGCCACTGACATTCCTCCCTACTTCAGAGAAAGGAACTCCTTCTTCTTGATCTTCATGACTCCAGAGGGTATGTGATGGCTCCTGAAGTTGGTGGTAAACTCTTCCCAGGTGATGGTGTCTGGGGAGGCATGAGTGGCAGAGTACGCATCCCACCAAGCGGCTGCAGATCCTTGAAGTTGTCCGGCAGCATACAGGACCTTCTCCCTGTCGTCACAATGACAGGTAGTGAGCATCTTCAGCACTGTCTTCAGCCAATCTTCAGCTTCAAGTGGATCAGCGGCATGAGTGAACATAGGAGGGTGATGACTCATAAACTCCCGGTGCTTGTTGCGAGGCGCTGGTGGCGGCACCGGTGGGTTGTTGACCTGGGCTTGCAAGTTTGTCACGGTGTTGGTCAAGTTTTGGAGGAGCTGAGTCTGTGCCTCCAGGAACTGCTGCATAGCGGGATCCATTTGTACTGGCTGGGGCGCCCTTCCTGCTGGTTGATCGACACCTGATCCTGACCTGGTGTTCACCATCTGAGTGTTAGGGACATTACTTTAGATGATTGCACCAAGGGTTAAACTCACAAAGATAAGATAGCAATGATATTCAGATAAGACAGATTCTGTTGACTCCAAACAATCAGGCATAGCTCTCAGTGTGGGTAACCAAAACTTATGGATTTTGGAATGATAAAATTTAATGAAATTACGAAACCAGTCCAACTGGAATCACCTCAATCGGAGTTGTGTAACTCTGGTTATAAAATAATCAAGTCAGATAGGTCAGCAGTGTTTAACAGATTCGTGAGGCTGTAATGTTTCAGTCATAACTCTCTGATTATTCATCCAAATATTCTGAATTTTTTACAGAACATCAGCCACGAAATTTCTGAACTTTTCCAATTGGTGTTACTGCAATCGGAGTTCTGTAGCTCGAGAAAAAATTAAAACAGTGCAGCTGGCTCAGAAAGCTGAGCGATCAGATTTAGAGATCTCGGATTTGCATTAAGGGAAAACTTAAAGGGACAAAAGGATTAAGATAGATAATTGATTGAGACTGAAAGTTAACCCCCACAAACTTACTACTAAACCAATGTCGTTGTGGTCATCACTCCACAACACATTGCACTCAAACAAAAATCCAACTCATACATTAAGCACAAAACCAAGCATCCAACCACACTTCTAAACTAAACACACTTTACCGATCGTCTACTAGCGATTACAAAGAGATCCTATTCTTAACTTAAACCTAAGGACTATCTTCTGCCATGGCATCTGTGCGGGCGTCAGGGGAGTCGTAGTGTGGTCTCTTGGGCGACGGGGAGGTACATCCTTCTGTGGCTTCATGGGTTTCTGGCTGCTCCCTGTTCTGAAGTGCAGCTTCTAAGGCACGCCTCTGCGTCTCCAGAGTGAAAATCTGCTGCTGTGCTGCATATAGAGTGTTGTTGGCATCATCCAATGCTGTGTTCACAGTTGCAAGTAGACTCCGGACATTGTTCAGTGTTCCTTCATAGGCTGGTGCTGGGGCGATGTAAGTCTTGGCTTCCCCACTTGCTCTGAAAGGTGTGTTACGGCAGTGGGTATCCTCCAACCTGTCACACTCCTTGTGAGAGAGCACATAAAGCACCCTCCGAGCTGACTCTACTATCCCAGCATCCATAGTAGTCCTGTGAGCCACATCATGATGCTTGGACATCTCCTTCACTCCTTGGCATGGAATGTACTCCTCCAAGATGGCAGCAACTTCCCAATGGGGCTCGAACCACGGATGAGTCCACAGCTCACAATGGTAGACAGGGGCCTTATCATAGCCCAAGCGGAGTACCATAGCTCGCAGGTGGTCTGCCATGGGAATGCCTACTCCATCAGCTCTGTAGTGGTACACTTCCCAGATCGCTTCCTCAGCTTCCTCCTCTTGCTCTTGTTCTTCTTCCTCCATCTCTTGATCAAGGTGATCCTCATCTTCTCCTGGCGCTTGCTCCCTTAGGTTTGGCTATTCAGCTGGCTCATCCTCCTCTGGGATCATCTCCTCTAGATCCTCCTCATCATCAGGCACCATGATAAGGTTAGGGAAGACCATAGGTGCAGGCTCCATCTCAATCTCCTCATCTGTGTCTCCATCATGCAAGTCATTGTACTGTTCTTGTGGAGCATACTGATGGACTGCTCCAGCCTGAGAGGTCTTCAAACTATGAACCATCTGTAGTGAAGTGCAGAATGAGAAAGATGGTAAGACAAAAAGGATGAGAGCTAAAGCAAGCACAAGGTAAAGAATGCAGATAGCTCAAGAGTAAGGCAAAAAGGAAAGAGTAAGGTTAATAAAGAATAAAGCAAGCATGTAACAGAAAGCTTCTATGAGTATAAAATCCTTAGTTCGACCATTTCTATCTAGGCTAGCATTCCTACAGTCAACCTGGCTCTGATACCACTCTGTCACACCCAGTTTTAAAGGCAAAACTGAATGCATTGATCACGTGTGCGCCAGGATCAAGTTACACACACGCTTAGACATAATGAATACCAAAAACAGTGCCACACGAATAAAGAGTTATTACAAACCATAGTCTTAAACGAATCTTAAATAACGAGTTCTCGCAGCGGACAAAATGCCTCCACAGGCAGCTGACTGAAGACTACACACACCTAGAACTTCTGGAAATCTCCTAGAATATCTTCAAAGTTCTCCCAGTATGAGAAGCAATTCCGGGTATTGTAGATGCAAGAGAATAAACAAGCGTGAGCACATATCGTACTCAGCAAGAGAGAACAACATAACATGCAAGGCCATATGGTGGATGGCTAAGGTTCAAGCACTTTAGCATTTTAGTTGGTCAAGTTTTATTAGCAACCTGATTACTAAAGAGTGTAAGTTCATACCGACCCAATTAATAAGATATAAGCATCATAAATAAAGAATAAAACAGCAATTAAACATTAAAGTTCCATAATTTAATCATGTGAGTGTCCAGGCCGCTCTTGACCGTGAGCATGGCTAATCGATTAGTTTAACACTCTGCAAAGGTTGTACATCTTTACCCACAAGCAGCGTAAAAGCTCCAAAGAACTTTGGAACCAACCATGTGGTGTTTGGCAAGGCACCATATCACACTACCGAGGTGTGATTGCATAGGGATGCTACATGGCCTTTACAAAGGTTCCCTAGCAAGTTATGACCCACAAGGTCCGGATCAGTTAGCAAGGTATAAAGTCCCCTAGCAGGTCGATACCCCACCATAAAAAGAATAACTCACCCAACCCCCTGCCAGAGCGAGTCTATACCCCACAGTACCGCCGATCCCTTGTCCTTATCAGGTAAGACCATCCCAAGCTAAAGTTCCTAATTATTCAGCCAAGACCATTGCCCATTAGTTCTTGCGGTTATACTATTTTCCTGGGTGATTCTCCATGTTCCGATTAACATATTAAAGTGGTCATGTAAAGTAAAGATCATAAACGGAACATAGAATAGTAAATGGTATCCAAGTTTGATTAATACCAATCCCAGTTGAGCATGCTAAGCAATAGCTACCACAAGATTAATTTGATAAACCCGGCATCAAGGTAAAGGTAGTAAAAGACTAGGCATGATCCTTAATAGGTTCCCATCAAATTAATGCAAGCGGAAAAGTAAAGACAGTGAATTTAAATGCATGTTATGTAGGACAAGTGGGTATGCATCAAGGAATACTTGCCTTCAACAAAGCCTTGCTGCTCAAACTCTTGCACGACTTGATCTTCAAATCCCTCGAACGAAGCGCTCTCTACGGTCCACAATCATCACATACAAGCATACAAGAAGAATAAATAAGAAACAGTCACCAAACAGATCAAAGAGATCTAAACAGTAGCATGAAACTAATCTACGCTTCGAGACGAACGCATGGACATAAAGAACGCTAAAATCGGAGCTAAAACGACTAATTTATGGCTTAGGGAAGGTGTAGGGACCAAACTGTAAAGATTTGAAAAGGTTTTGGGTTTAAATAAAGAAAAAGAGCTAAACTGTCAGAAAACTTCTAAGGTGGAAGGGTATTTTTGTGAAAACCAAAAAGCTCAGGGGTTTTTCTGCAAAACTACCGGGCCGGGGGGGGGGGGGGGTTGACCTGTTGACCGGTCGGGTTGTATTAGATCCATTAGATCTGGATCTAATGGCGCTTGCTAAGGCGGGCGGCGGCTTAGATCCGGCCATTGGATTTCGACCGGCGGCCACGGACGCGAGGCAAGCGGCGGGCGGCGGGCGGCGGGGTGCGTCGGCCGGCGGCGGCGGCCGGCAGCGGGCGGCGGCGGGACTTGCCGGCGAGACTCCAATCCAGGGCTCCGGGGCACGGTTCGATGCGCGGGAGGAATCTACGCAACGCGCACAGGACAGTGGATCCATCTAGGGCGGCGGCCTTGGCGAAGACGCGGCGGCGCGGAACACGAACTCCGGCGAGGTTCCTAGGACGACAGGGTGCACGGGGACGACGACAGGCGACACCAACGTGCTGCTCACCTCCTGGCGCAGCTCTGGAGCGACTCCTCGGCGGCGGACAAACGACGACGGTGGAAAAATTGACGGCGGCGGCGGCGAGCTCGAGTTAGGGTTTGCGGCGGCTCGCGGCTAGGCAAGAGGGCGGCGCGATTAGCTTGGATAGGAGGTCCAGGGGGCCTCGGCGCCTTAAATAGTCCGGGCGGACGCCTTGGCATGCGGGCCACGCACAGGGAGGCGTGCCCGAGCCGGACTCCGAGGCGGCGGCGCGCGCGTGTCCGGGTCGGGGATGACCGCGGCGGAGGGGATGACGAGGGGGCCCCACCCGTCGGCGGCACGGGCGCGGGGGGTGCGGGCGTGGCGCGGGTGGGCCGACTGTGCTGGGCCACGGGGCTGGCTAGCTGGGCCGCAAGGCGCGAGCGGGATGGAAAGAAAGAAAAAAAGAAAACGGATTGCTGCTGGGCTACTAAGAGTGCTGGGCTAGAAGTGAAGAAGGAAAAGGGTAGGGAGGGAAAAAGATTTAGGAAATTTTAGAAAAGGATTCAAACAATAGAATTCAAATTTGAATTTGAATTCCAGCAACAAAAAAATAATGCACCAGAATGAATGCCACAATTAATTCCTATATTTCATTAACTTTATTTTAGAAAAGTTTTAAATGCCTAAAAATAAATAAAGCAACCTTATTTTCCTTAAACAAATAAATGGTTTCTAGCAAATTTTAATAAAGCCAAATTTTTAGTAAAATTAGGGTGTTACAGATCACTCGTATGTCATTTCCATGCATCTCATTTCTTAACCTGGAGAAAAGATCTTGAACAAAACCAAACGTCTCCCCTTTCTCCTCAAGAAAGAACACCCACGCATACCTAGAATAGTCGTCCACCACAATGAGGACATACCACTTCCCACCCACAGATTGCACACGAGCTGGGCCAACAAGGTCCATATGGAGCAGCTCGCATGCATGCTTAGTCATCACATCGGTGAGAGGCGGGTGAGAATAGGCTACCATCTTGGCATGCCTACACAGCGCAGAAACCAACTTTTTTTCAAACCTCAACCATGGCAATCCTCGTACCAAATTAAGTTTACTCAAGCGAGACAAAAGGTCAGAGCTCAAGTGACCCAACTTCCTATGCCACTTCCACAACTCACTCGAAGAACCAGCCAAGAAACAACTCTCCACACCAGAGGACTGAGAAAAAATAGCTTGGAACACTTGACCCTCAGGAACGATCATGCAAACTAGGCCCCCTCGAAAATCTAAAATTCGAGAACCACCAGGCCGAAACAACACTTCAAACCCCTCATCCAACAACTAGGACACAGAGAGCAAACTGAACCCCAGCGATTGAACAAGAGCAACACACCTGAGAGTTACCTTGTCACTTACCTTGATCTCACCTTCTGGAAGAACACGGCATTGCCCATTGTCCCCAAAGGTGATGTATGTCCTAGACACCACCGGGACGAGACTTGAGAACCACCCCTTGTTCCGGGTCATATGCCTCGAGCAACCGGAGATAATCAACTAAACGTTCCTCAAGTCTCCCACCTCATCCTCAGAATTGGAGTCCGAGTCGCTCTGGTGACTCTTCTTGCTGGAGGAGCTACGAGCCATGCCGCAGAAGCCATCTCCCGCGAAGTAGCTGAACCCTCTCAAGTTCTTGGACGCCTTCTTGTTATTGCCTCGATCACATTCATCTTCACAACTACTCGAGCTCAAGGAAGAGTAGGCGGAGCTGGAGTCGACGTCGCTCGCTCCGACCACCGCTCGGGCCTTCCTACCGCGGCCGTCCTTCCTCGACCGTCACTCATCCTTGTGCTTGTTCTTGTGCTTGTGATCACACCTCGATCTGTACTTGCTGTCCTTGCTCAACCGATGCTTGTTCTCCATCCTTGTAGCTGTCCTTGTAGCTGTCCTTGTTCTCCGTCCTTGTAGCTGTCCTTGTTCTCCGTCTTCTCAGGACAGTCAGTGACGAAGTGTCCTGGCTTGCCGCACTGAAAGCACGTCTGTGTTGTCCTCCTCGTGTTCACCTACTTCTCGTGCAGCCTCTCGAACCGCCTAGTCAACAATGCCAGCTCGTCCTCTCCAAGCACGTGGAACTCCTCATCTGGGAAAGACATCAAAGAAGATAGAGAGTACATCCTAAAGGATGTGTTAGCGTTAGACTTAGCCACTTTGCCACCAACGAGAGCAAGACTATGGGAATCAGTTGGGCTCTCAAGACAAGTTGTTAAACCATGATCAACTTTAGTAGACTTGAGCTCCGAGAACAACTCGTTCACCATCAGAGTTGTGTACTTCTTGGACTCAAGAATGGCCTCGACCTTTCCATCCCACATGGTATGATCCAGCGCGTGTAAGAGATTCACCGCTCTATCATGGTCATCGTATGGGAGGACGTCGACATTGGCCCTCATGTTGTTCACAACCATCGTGAACCGCTGGAACAAGGCATCAATAGACTCACCAGGGAGATGAGTGAAGTTCTCGTACTCTCTCCGATAAGTCGCATACAACCGTGCTTGAACATCAGCATTCCCAGCATGAGCATTCTTCAGCTCCAACCAAATCCTGCATGCCAAGTCCTCTGTATGAACCCGATCGAATTCGGATTGACACATAGCACGGTACATGTAGTCGACCGCCTTGTTGTTGGCGTCGAACATGTCCCTCGGTCCTGGAGCATGGAAGTTCATAGGATGAACATAAGTTGTGTTCACCGTGACATCCCAAAGGATCTGACCCTTTCCATGGAGGAACGCTGCCATCTGCCTCTACCACATCTGGTAGTTCTTCCCATCGAAGTACGGAGGACCCAAACCCCGTTCCTGGTACGCCATCTTTGGATCTTAGATAGGCTAGAGACAATGAAGAACTGAAATGGCTCTGATACCAATGGAAGGACTGATTAAGCGAACTAGAGAGGGGGGACTAAATGGGAGGAGATAAAAATTCTTCTGGAAGGAGATGGAAACTCAAACAAGACGAACACGACAACCAGGCACGTCACCGACTCAACTGCCCAAGTTGGTCAAGACCACGTAGCCACTGGAGTGCTACTGGTCCTAGGAACCAACAACTCAACCAAACACCCCAAATGCATAGCAGAAAACTGAGCAGCCTACTGTCTGTATCACACCGGCCAAACCAATGGCTCTTGTCGGCCAGACCGATGGCACCGGTCAAACCGGTGGACTCTGCCGGTCAGGCCGGTGGAAAACAACAGATGCACATCAATGTTCCAGGAAGCCTTAATGACTCCTCTAGGCCCTACAACAAAAACCACCACCAAAACACAACCTGCAAGAAAGGATAAACCTCTCACAAAACCTAGCAAACCAACTCCAAACAAGCCAAGAACTGACCAGTAGGACCACAGACACAACCACACGAACACAACAGTTCCATGAGACAAAAACCCACCAGGTGATTGCACTGGCCAGACTAGTCAAGAGCACTGGCCAGGCTGGTCACACCTGGGAAGCTCATGATGAACAGCGCCCGCGGGTCAACTCCCTCAAATCCAACTCTCGATCTCCAGATCCGCTCCACGGATTCGCACAAGTCTTTAGGGATACTAGGAACACCACATGGGCACTCCATAGCCAAGTTATGGTCCACCAAAACTGATTGAATCAAGAGGAATCGAAGGATTTTCGCCAAGAACACCACAAACCCTAGACCAACGAATACCCCAAAATTTGAGCCCCTTTGCTCACGGATTTGGGAGGGGAATCAAGGGAAAAGAACCACGAAGGGTTCAAGCATACATCCCCTACCAAATCCCAAAGAGAAAGGTCTCAAAACCACCTCACGAAAATCGCCAAGAAAAGACTCCAAAAATCACCAAAATGGAGAAACGGGAACAATACCACAAGACCTGAGGAACCATGCCAAAGCTTCTATACATACCACAAGAGGTTCATACAAGGTCTAGCTTCCACCCGATCATCCTTCCCTCTCACGAGATCTCACCATGAACCTCTCAAGCTAGTCCTATAGAAATCATAAGGAAAATAGGAAGGGAAAATAGGAAAACAAAATGAGCTAGGGTTCCAAGAGATGGCTGCCATCCTCTCACCACTTGGGTTATATGGAGGCAACCTAAAGACAAATATACCCTTACTAGCTAACTACGGATACATGCCCCTCAAGGGAGAATTTGGAAGTCTTTGTCTTTGCTCCATCAGACGGATGCCCAGCAACCACAAACTCTTAGCCTCAACGCAAGCCTTGTGATTCCGACGCGTGTCCTCCGCTTCGAAGTCTGCAGTCTACATCGTCGCACACCGGTCAGACCGGTGCTCCTCACCGGTCTGACCCACTAGTCAGACCGGTCAAACCCACCGGTCAGACCGGTCCGATGCTGCTGCACCTCTGCCTTCGGTTCTTCGGTCTTGGCTTTGTGGATCAACCAAGGCACCCAGTGGTTTTCTAGCAAACCATTGGAAACCCCGCGAACTTGGTGTAGCCTCCGCCAATCACAACTCATGACTCGGCTCCCACGTAGTCCCGGCTCGACCTTGGTTTTGAGGCTCAACCATGAAACCGTCCATGACTTCTTCTTGTCGTTCTCGCCACCATGCGGTCCGCACTTGACCCCTCTAGCCACCGGGTCCCTCGAACCAATCCTACTTGTCTTCTCCACACCTGGAGGCCTGACTGCCAACGACCTTCCGCGCTTGTTCTTCACCTGCACCAATACCAGTCAAGCCGCAATCTGCACCTGCAGTACTTAGACAGAATCAGTCCACACCACGTTGACAATCACTCATCACACCAGAAAGTGACTATCCACCTGTCCTCGAACTACACATGGCTCTCAATTCTTGAGTCCGAAAAGTATGACACCCTAACTATGAACGAGTTGTTTTCCAAGCTCAAGTCAGCTGAGCTAGATCGTGGTATGACTGCCCGTCAGGAGAGCCCGACTAACTCTCATAGTCTTGCTCACATTAGTGGCAAAGGTGCTAAGTCTAACGCTAACGTATCCACCAGGATGTACTCTCTATCTTCTTTGACGACTTTGCCAGATGAGGAGTTCGACGTGCTTGGAGAGGACGAGCTGGCCTTGCTGACCAGGTGGTTCGAGAGGCTACATGAGAACTAGGAGATCACGTGGAGGAATCCACAGACATGCTTTCAATGCGGCAAGCCAGGACACTTCATCGCCGACTGTCCGGAAAAGATGGAGAGCAAGGACGGCTACAAGCACTGGTCGAGCAAGGATGGCAAGTACCGATCGAGGTGCAATCACAAGCACAAGAACAAGCACAAGGATGAGTGATGGTCGAGGAAGAAGGACGGCTGCGGTAGGAAGGCCCTAGCGATGGTTGGAGCGGAGATCTAACTTTGGGATATTTTAATGGTATGGATGCAAATTTCCCTTCTCTTTGGGATTTGGTGGGGGATGTATGCTTGAACCCTTCGTGGTTCTTTTCCCTTTGATCCCCCTCCCAAATTCGTGAGCAAAGGGGCTCGATTTTTGGGTTTTCTTGGCTCTAGGGTTAGAGGTGTTTTTGGTGGGACTTCTTCGATTCCTCTTATTTTAGCATGTTTTGGTGGACCAAATCTTGGCTATGGAATGCCCATAAGGTGTTCCTACTATCCACAAAGTCTTGTGCAAAATTGTGGAGTGATTCAGGAGATCGAGAGTTGGATTTGGGGGGGTTGACCCACAGGCGCTATTCATCCCAAGCTGCCTAGCCTGACCGGTCTGACCGGTGCTGCTCACCAGTCTGACTGGTGCAGAGGCTTTGTGGGATTTGCCTCGGGTGAACATCTTGGTGAGTTCCCTGTTGTCTCGTGTTGCTGCTGTTTTGAGTTTAGTTCAGTTTGGAGCTTAGGAGGTTAGTTTAGCAGATTTGGGATTTCCAGGCTCAGACCGGTCTGACCAGTGAGCTGCACAGACCTGACCAATGCATGGGCTTCTCTGTGGGAATTGCCAAGTCTTGCTCGGGGTGACCTGGCTCAAGGTCCAGGGTGCCCCGGTGCATCTCTGGAGGCTGTCGGGTGTTCCAGCGGCTCAGTCCGGAAGATCCGGCAGGGTCCGGTCTGACGGGTGTAGGTGACCGGTCTGACTGGTGCTGGTCAGCAGCTGCTCGAGTTGGTTTTTCTGCTGCGTTCTCAGGTAGGCTTCAGTGGTTGTTGGTTCCTAGGACTAGTAGCACTCTAGTGGCTGCGTGGTCTTGGCCAACTTGGGTAGATGAGTCGGATATATGTTTTGGAAGCCGTGTTCGTCTTGTTGGAGTTTCCATCTCCTTCGAGAAGAATTTTTATCGGGTCCCATTCGCTCCCCCTTCTCTGGTCGCAAGATCGGTCCTTCAATACACCCACACGATAGGGAGTGTAGACAATTGGGAAGAACTACGAGATGAATTTTGTCACTCATTCTCCCCTTTTGGACATTCAGAGTTGCTACCGTGTGAATTTCGTGAATTGGCCAATTAGAGGGTGAGTCTATAAGTGTAGCTTGGGCTAGGTTCTCACACCTGTTGGAGTTTAGCTCAGACTTGTCTGTACCGGTGGATGTATCATTGTGCACCTATTACATGAGGTTAGACATGGAGTCTACATGAAAGCTCGACCTTCTAGCTGGAGGTTCGTTCAAACATCAGTCCCTAATGGAAAGTAGAGATATCATAGAATTCTTCTTAGAAGCCTCTTCTCCCCATACCAATCACAATGAACCCCACCAGGAATCAGAGTCGATCCACCAGAGTCCCTTAATAAATGTACACATCTTATGATTCGTCTAGATAGCCTCCTCCCGAACTGCGAACACAGAAGGAAGAAGAAATTCGACCTTCGGAGTTCTCTCACATGTTCGAGGATGATTCTTCTGGAGACACTATAAATGCCTCGAATCACTATAGGAACGAGAATCCTATGGCATCATTAAGCCTTTATGAGGTCCTCAATGAAGTTTGGAATCATGGGACCATAGTGGATTGGTCACCTCAAAATTCAAAGCCTACTTCTGAAGCAATTCGGGTTAGCTCGATTTCCACAACCATCCACTGTTCCATGACGGGAAACACCATATATGTTGTTCATGACCCTACTGCTAGAGATTGCATCATAGCGGAGTGCCTTCTAGACACTCTGGTGGGTGACATGCCCCTCACCTTGGCTGATAGATATTTCCAATGTTCTAAGTGGAACTACTTTTTCCCATGTCAACAAATTGCTAGGGACATGCCAATCATCATAGACGAGATCGAGGTGTGCTTAGATTTTCATATCTATGACATCATGGATTTTGATCTTCTCCTAGGCTTCCCATTGGATGAACTTCTTGATAGATCTCAAGGGAGCCTAGATCATAAGCTTAGGGAATCCAATTTAGCAACTTCTATCATAGGTCTAAGACCTCCAGTGGCAAATCCTCTTCCCAAGCAAGACCCGCTCGAAAAGATGATACATGTATCTCATTTCGCATCATCCGAGTTCGTTCTTATTAAGGTTGTAGACTTTCTTACTCGTCATGAGAATGACTCGAAAGATTACTTGCACTTCTGTGGAGGCAAACAATCATCATCCCTCTCGACTGAGTTTGAGCCTCTTCCCGCTGGCCCGTATCTTGTTGCTTTCGATCATGATCGTTAGTCGATATTGAGCTTCCACGATAAATCTTTTGAGTCAGAGAACTCATGGGCCATGGAATCTTATGAGGCACCAACTCTAGAATTCATAGGAAGGGATTCCATTGGCGAGCATGGTAGCTTCATCCTTGATATACCTTATGAACCATGCTCGCATAATTTCTCTCTAGAGTCAGCCATGCCTAGTGCATTGAGCACACATGAGAGCTACAACCACCTTCTAGTCCTCATTAGCAAGATGTTTAGAAGTTTGATTGTGGATGTATATGTTTACCATAAGCATATCAGATTTCGTGTGTGCACTTGGCACTGACCTTGTAGCTAAAAACTTCACTGATACATCCAACATTGGTGGTGAGACGGGAATGACACCACCAATGATAGCTGCAAGATGAAGTTCCCCTAGTCGAGTTTATGACCCAATACTACTAGTAGATAGCCTAGATTAGCATAGGTTTTATTTCCCTTTCCATTAAAAGCAAGAACATGTTTTTGGCATAAGTTGTTCTTCAGGTATTTTTAGTTGCTAACCTTTCTGGTGGAGATTGAAAAGACGATGGACAGGTGATGCCTAAGAACATGTGAGCTACATCAACTGCAACACTTTGGTAAGATTTCGGTGAGGGAACATTTACATGGGAAGCTTGATCTATACACACTTGAGTTTTGTTGCTTAGCAGTGCAAACTCCATGTGTGGGGGAGATATGTGAGCATCCTAAGTAAAGTTACTCTCATGCTAAATCTTATCCTAGGTTGGAGAAGATGTTAGCTCTTGCATCTTGCCCGACTAGATAGGTATGTCCTACTTTGACTTTAAATAAAGCCCTTTCGAGAGGTTGCCCGAGGTTCACTGTTGTGTGCTCCTACTTATACTCCCTTTGAGAATGGCCTAATTATGCTTGCATGCTTCCTTTGTCTGTGTTCATATGCTCTGGTTTGGATGCACACGATGCATCATACATTCATAGATTGTTTTAGATTAAGCATGGTGCTTAGGTGTTGACATTGCTAACGTCATCGACTAGAAATGGATATAAGATCCATCTCTATCGATGGCACCAGAAATGCACAGGTATATCTTAACATGATGCTAAGTGTATATTAGATGTTGCTTTCAGATTAAACTAAAAGGTGAATTCCGACATGATTCATAACACAACTCAATATAGGTTGTCAGCCCTGACAGGTGTGCCTGAAAACGCTTGGATATGGTACTCTTACACATGCCTTGGATTTCTAGAAAAGAATATATATATATAAACAGGAACCCGCAAGCGCACAGATATGAATATACCATTGTAGCATTTTAACTAGCAGTAAAACCAGGTATTGTACTTATATTCTACCACAGGGAAAGAAGTCTTTCTAATCCATAATAGCTAATACATGCTTATCTATCAGTTTTATAATGTTGAGTGGCCAAAATATATCAATTGCTATATACAGGGGTAAGTCACATAAAGATAAAGATATTGATAACATTATTCAAGTCATAACATCATGAGCAGCTAGAAAGTGTCATTATAGCAAGAGAAACAAAGCGAAGTCTAGTTAGAGAGGATACTCCTCGGTAACTCTAAACTATATGTCAATGCAAACTATGATTAGTGCAAACATTTAACAATCATGGAAGAAGAACTATCATATTAATGCATGGGGAGACTATCTAGGAGGATCAAGGCCGAAACTTGAAACAACCCAAACAGTATAAGGCTCCACTAGTCCTATACACGAGGGGTGGACTGCGAAGGACTCAATAGTGCTGTCACCACCACGATCTACCACACGACCTGACATATAGGGTGCAATTGCAGATAAATACAATATGCACCACGCTTACACTGTCTTTATCGTTCACCCAAGTTAACAAATGATCTAGGTGAGGGCTAGATGATTCCATACATGAATATAAAAACAAATCAACTATGCTAAACATGTAATCATAATAAACACCATACCATATAATGTCGAATATAATCATTGATAAGAACATATGTCTGTATAACAAATGTAAAGAACTAGATAAGAACTTACAAGAGCGAAGCTAGATCAGTATCTCGATCAGCCTCTAGACGATCAGGAGCCAAGTAGACGCCTTGCCTCCTCCTAGATCTAGACTAGCTAGCTACTTTGCTATATAGTGTTTCTAGGGTGTAGTATCTCTGACTTGATGACTTGATCTGGTGTATGCAAACTCAGGTTTCTAGATGAGTTCCAGATGCCTCTGCTAGGGGGCAGAGGGCTGCTTATACAGTCCTGAGGGGTAGACGTGCGTCATAGGATCAAACCGACCTAAACATGTGGTTTGGATTGATCCTAGGAGGCGGTGGAGGAACATTCCAGAAGATGAGGCAGTTTGGGACCGGGGGAGAGGGGCGACCGGCCCCACCACCAGGCCGCTTGGGCTGGGGTGGGCCCCCCTCGGGGCCTACTTCGGCCAGGTGGGTCCTTGATCCTTCTATATGCTTCATTCTTAGGTGTTAAGTCACGTTGAGTTCAGGAGCCTTCTGGAGTCTTCTAGAGTGGTTTCTTTGCATATTTTCTGAATAGTCCCTGTAGATTCATAGATTCACCAAAACTCATGGAAATTGTCAGTGTAAACCCTAATAAGGTGATCTAATTATATTTTAGTCATTTTTACAATAAATGTGAGGGATAAAATTTATAGTTAAAATGCGTCAACATTAGGTTAAAACTATCTTCTTCAGTCGAAACAAGACATGGTGTTGAGTTTTGACTGATTAACCTTAGAGTTATGCTCTCATAAGATCTTGGTTGCATGTATGTGGACTAACCCCTACAAAAATTGTCAAATTCAAAAGGGAAAGTCATTAAGCTATATCCATTGGGATTGAAAGTTAAGGTGTTAGATTTAGTTTGCACAACATATGAAGGAGGTACATTTGACCCTGTATAGGTCTTAGGTGAGTATACCTTCTTTATCTATGAAGTGCATGTTGATCTAAACCTTCTTGAGTAAATGACATGGTGACGATAATAAAAAAACCCAAAAATATTTGCTTTTTAATAAAGGCTCTATGGTTCTTGAACGAGTAGAGTCCCTCTCTTTAATTTCACTTTTGTTTGAAGAACAACATCAAGAACAAGAACAAGTGTGGGGGAGTCATCTCGATCTCATCATCGACATATCCATTCAAGAACAACCACACAAGGGTTGCATGACATCATCTACACCTTCATGACAAGGACAAGGTAAACTAGAGTAGCTGGCTACCCCACGGGTTAGCCAAATTGCCACTAGTCTTCCTTGGTCCCTATATCCTTCAGGAGCGATGGTATGTGCACCCTTCATCTCACTCTCTCTGCCTAGGAGTTTGAATGATCTTCAATTCTTATCCAGTGACAAGCTCGAATAATGGTGCTCTTGTTGCTCTACAAAAATCCCGTGGTTGGCTTGCATATGTTTTATTCCTTACTCGTTATCTTGATGCTTGTGAACAAATATCATTAGGGAACTCAAGTTTATCTAAGTAGTTGGTGTTTGTGATATAGTTTGATGATATGATCTTCTCTCTAATTGCTTGAGTGCCTGGGAATTTATTTACAAACATGAAAACCCTTTGCAAAGCTCCTCTTTGATATGTCATAGTCCTACCATAGCCATATGATGTTTTTAGTTGAAAACCTTATACTCATATGCTGCTTGTTATTGCATTGAGCTTTGCTAAACTCTATGACCCTTACGAGAATTCTTTCCATGCTTTCATGATCAAGATTTATGTGCACACCACATTTCCCCCTTGTTGTGCTTCTACTTTGGAAGTTAGCATTGTATCGTCCATCTATTCCACCAAATAAAGCTCCATGCATTGTTCCATGATTTACCCCTCTCCAAATATCTCCAAAAGAGACTGGGCTATGAAAAAAAGACATGCTCAAAGAGCATGATCCAAAAAAAAGAAAGAGATAGCCCATGTCTCAAATATTTGAAAAAGGGGAGCGGTGAAAATCATGCAAAAAGGAGTTTCATAATTTAGATGGTAATAACTAGTAGCTACTATAGGGCTAGTGTCCACCTTACCATCACCATAGCATTTCATCGTGTATGGTAATATCTAGAACCCATTCCAGGCCTAGTATCCACCTTACCATACCCATCATACCCATACACGTGCACATCTTGATTTGATTGTATGATTTGATTTTCTTCTTGGATCTGGTTTTTGACTTTGCAATATATGTGAAAAAAGTATGCTTTATTTTTTATCCTACCATGAGCTCCACATATAGCCATCATTAAAAGTAGGAGAAAGAAAGACAATCCTAATGCCTTGGTGAGGACATATACACATCGAGTGATATGAGAGAATCAAATGAGGAAGCTGAGGAAGGTTTGTTTTGAAAACTTATTACAAAACCCCAAGTTACTTGGCATGATGAGCAGAAGTGAATTGATTCATGATCGTTCCATTCCTCAAGTACCAAAGATGGCATGATAGACACTCCACATAGTTCACAAGTGTCAAGGGATGGTTTGGAATATCTCTTATGCTCGCTTCATACCTTTGGAAATAATGTACCACCTTGATCTGACTCACTTTACTCGGGACGAGCAAAGGTGAAGTGTGGGGGAGTTGTTGATGGCTTTTAAGTAGCACTTTTACATAGTCAATTCCTGCATAAAATAAATGAAAATTGATCATCAACACTAGATAGGGGTTATTACTGACAATTTCCACAAGTGTTGGTGTTTCTATTTTTTGTTGAAGGACACATCGAAATGCACATGGAATGATACAACTGAGAGCAAGTAAACCAATGGCATAGATATGGCATCATCATAAACAACCTCAAATGCCAAATTGGTCTGTACCATTGCAACGGTCTCGTCGAGATGATCGAAATGGATTTATGATTTGCATACATCAGAGCCCGGATGAGAGAGATATGAATAAGACATCATGTGGACCCGGTGGGACCCACACCAGGCCACGTGGCGACGTGCTGCCACACATGAGTCCATGTGGCCATGACACTTCATCGATACAAGGAAACATACTCTCGACCAATCAGGAGCAAGCACGCGGATCCAAGGGCCCACAACCATGAAATAACTTGCTAAAAGCACTGTAAACACCCCATACCCACCTAGGGACACACCTGGTAGTCACTTGGACGAAAGATGACACGAAAGGGGCCATCCTCGGATCGGCCGACCCCCTAGGTCGGTCGACCCCACTATGAGGCCTCTCGTGTCGCCCTTCCATGTGTCGGCTTGTGGTGACGAACTAGAGGCGGTGCCAGGTGCGTGCCCGAATATGCCTTCGAAATCCTACAACTCCTTCTCTTAGAAGATTAACCAACTTGGCCCCCACTCCTCAACGCCACGTGTCACCACCTCATTGGTGCCTTGGTGGCGCCCAAGGAAGCCTAGGAACTTTTCTTGGCACTATAAATAGAGGTGGAGGGAGCTAGAATAGAGACACATCCCATTCCTCCTCTCTCTCTCATTTTCTTTTTAGAGGGGGTCTCTCCTCTCCATGTGTAGGTGTGAGTAGGTGCTACGTAGAGGGTGATGTAGGTGAGAAGCCCCGCTTGTTCTTCATTTAGAGCAAAGTGAGTATTTCTGTATTTCCCATTTAGACTAAAGTGGTATTCATGCATAGGTGATATGTTCTTGAGTTCTTCATATGTTCATCATTTAGAGGCTCGTGTTCTTCGCGACCTGATCCTTCGATCCTGTTGACTAGGTGAATAATTATTCATTCTATTTGTGTGAATTATCCCATTAGATCTTGTTGGAATACATTAATCAATGGCAAGTTATTCTTCCTATAATCTATGCGATCATGTGATAAGTGAGATCAGCTCGTAGCTCGCGGGTTCTTCGCTTCGTACCTGTACGGAGTGCTATTCTGTTTTTACCGGCTGGCAGACGTAACCGTGCTATAGTAGTGATCGGTGGTGTAGACGCGGTGTCTAGACTGCGGGTTATCCTTCGTTTGCCCTGTATCCCACGGTTTGATAGAGGTAGTTCGTGGTAGTCACAGCCTTTGGACCCTTTGTACTCCCCCCACATTCAGATACAGTGTAGAGTTTTTCATCCAGAACCGACTTGTTATATCCAAAGTTCAGTATATTAATAGATCTCAGTTTCGGAGAAAGTCGGGGTGTCTCTTCAGGAGTTGTTCACGCTAATGCAAGGAGGCGCCTCGATCTCTAACAATGTAATGATGTTTTGCAAAGAAAAGAACTATTTAAATTTGTAATCTTAGTGAATTTGGAAAAAACTATATTTACAAGCACTTTAACATGTAGAGATGAAATGTTGACTACCATTAAACCGGATGTTTGGGTTTGGGATGCATTAACAGTCCAGATGTTTCGACCCAGAAAAATATACGGAAAGGACAAATATTCCCGATCCTGCAAAAGGTTTTTTTTTTCATTTTGGGCAAAGGTGATCTATGATTTCATAGTTTGTGAGAGTGATAAAATAGGATAACATTTATAGGGAGACAAGGAAGGAAGATGGTCAGAAAAAACAAAGCAAAAACAACTTTAAACAAGGGGATTGATCAACAAACAAACGATAAACAAAATCACAAACATGATTTGGGTTAGGGATGCATTAGCATTTAGGATGTTTGGCAATAACCAGATGCTTGTTTTGAATTTGGACAGGTGAGCAATAATCACATTGCTATTTCTTATTAATCGTCCAATGTTGATCTTCAACTTGTCCAGATACGTGCATTATTCTAACTACTCGTTGCATATCTGTGGCTAAGCTAGAGCATGTTGAAGTGAGGGGTATGGTACATATTGCCATTGAATATGAAGACAACAAATTGGTTTAAAGTAAAACCATGGCTACTCTCCTAGCGTACACTACATGTGAACAAGACATGGTCAAGACAACCATTTTTTCCCAGTTTATGTGGCATGCTAGGAAACACGATCATCTAAGTAATACAAGAGCGCATGTTCTTGTCTATGAAACATGAATAGGCCGGACAAACATGAGACCATGTTTCATGGAAATGTAATGTTACTAATTAACATCACGATGTTCACATACATAAGACAATGTTCCAATGAAATCTAAAGATACTAATTAAAATCACAGATAACATATCGGCATTGGTCTTCCACTAGCACGACTCGCTCACTCCATCTACAGCCATCCCTCGTTTCTAGCCAGGATACAGTGGCAGCTCCACTTCATGTTGTCCTCTCTTAGGGCCTCAGACTTGGCCATCCCTAGGATGTGGTCCTTGACCTCATTCAGGTTCCTCCACCAGTGCATACAGTTGGGGCAGACAGGGAACCCGTAGGTGTTGGTTGTGCACAGGAAGACGCGCAGAGCAAAGGTCTTAAGATGGTCTATGTCAGTTCGGGCGTCGGAGTTGGAGTCTGAATTAGAGTCGGAGTCCAACTCTGCAAGTGGTTATCAGAGGTTTAGATCTGGACAACCCACAGGAGGGTCAACCCCAAAGGTTTATTTGTTCAGTGGAGAGAGATCTAGGGCTAAGAACTAGAAGGTTACACAAGAGCACACAGAACACAAAAGGCACGACGAGTTTTTATCGGTTCAGGCCTCTAGAGGGTAAAACCCAATTCTCGATTGTATTGCTATGGATGGATTGCGACTTGGGATGACTTGGACTCAGGGGATCACCCTTGCCTACCTTGTATTGGCTGACGGACAAGGTCGGTGAACCAAGAGTCTAGGTGCAATCTAAGGAAAGTTACTACATAATTCCGTGATCTTCAGACTAATTTATGGTTCAACCGACGTCTTCTGCCTTGTCTTCCATGACAAGTTACCTGAGAGGATCAGATAAGGTTGTCTAGGGAATCTTCTCAAAGGTTTTCAAGAGGTCGTGTGGTCCACAAATCAGGTCTATTGGGCCCACAGTCAGATCAGCAGGTCTTCTGGTAGGCTGGACCCACTTCTCGGGGACATCCGTGAGCCTGGTCAGTGGGGACCCTGGGGTACCCATGTCTCACAAGCCCCGAGCGATGTGTAGGTGCAGCGACCACAAGGGGGTCATGATGAAGTCTTGAAGCCATCGACAGGTCGAATAGCGTGCACATCTGTCCAAAAAGAAAAATCACTACAAGAAAATCATTGACTAGTGACACAACCACATTTTAGCATCATTGATTTATGATGTTCCTGGTGATCTCGTCATAATATTTCACTTCTAAGCAAATTTAGCAACAAAAAAAATTTCATCATAACAGTTGGTACTGTAGCCAGGCGTTCCGTGTTCCTTGCTGTTTTGTGATGCCATAAGCTCTAAAAAACGTCATAAACCAACATCGGTCCCACATGTAAGTATTATTTTAAAAACAGAGTCTTTCAAGTCGACATAAAATTCAATAGGGTCCAACATGTAAGCATTTTTAGCCAAATCAGCGGCATCATAAACTAACTTTGGTCCCACATGTAAGCATTATTTTAAAATATAGTGTTACAAGTCGTCATAAAATTCATTTGGGTTCCACATGTAAGCATTTTTTTTTGAAAATAGAGTGTTCCAAGTTGTCATATATAGTTCCAGGGGCCCACGTGTAAGTATAGGTCACGAAATGTTGCAAAAATAATTTGCCATGGCATGAGTTCGAACCAAGGACCTGAAGGAACAAGGGTGTGCTTCTTACCACTGCACCACTTGTTGGTTGTGATAGGTATATGAGAAACTCTACTAATAGTTTATGCAATTCTTTATTGTCACCAGGTCCCACATGTAAATTTCAGTTGAGTCTATAATTACGTATTGAATGGCTGGCGAGACACTTCACTCAGACTTCACAAAGACTTTTGACTTCCACTATGCAGATCTGCAATAGTTCATGGTAGGAATGGTGGATCCTAGCAGTGAGGGGAAGATGGTTGCGCCGCCACATCCCAGCAACAAGAGGATGAGATAGCGAGACAAGGTTGGTCCTCTGGTTTGAGCCGCTATATTTTCCCCTATCTTACTAGGGTTGGGGATATGGATGATTGATGAGCATAATTGGTAGATTTAGATTGAATTATCGTACCTTTAGAATTGCACTTCGATAGGTGTCATAAGTTGGTAAGCTATAGACAATTCATGTTAGCAGTTAGTTTTCAATTTGCATCATCTTACAATAGGTTTTGTATTTTAGTAGCTTCTAGATGTGCTTCAAGCCACTTGTTTTATGGATTTTTTATCAAGGAGCACAATGGATAGGATTGATAGGTCCACCGTTTTATGAATTAGTAGCTTGAAGATGCTATTTCAGAGCAGCAGACCGTTGAAGGGACATCTTGATTCTGCCACGATTGTTAGCATTTGCACAATTCATAGGTGTTAGATTCAGTTAGTTTCCAATTTGCATCGTTCGATGGATCGATAGCTTCATTTAGTACAACCATGCCCTTGCTGAGTTTATGTAGGTAGCAAACAACTAGGTTTTGTGGTGTGTGGTGGTTGTTTTACCATACTCATACAATTGGGTTCAAGTGATTTAGGTTTTTTTTATAGACTGAGTCGAGTTAATTTTTCAGGTCGAGATGAGCTTTCTCCAAGGATGAGTTTATTTCTACAAGAACATCTTAATGTTATTTTAGAAGATCTGGATGCCTCGTCCCTGGGGAGAACTCTGTTAGGATTCAAAAGAGATCCAAAACATGATAGAACAACTAGCTGACAGTGAGAAACAACTTCAGGTGAAACCTAAGAACAAAGAAAACTGAGGGCAGAGCTTGTTCTTCTTACCATAAACATTGGAATAAAAGCGTCAATAAATGGGTCGAACATTGAGTTTGTTTGGTCTGTCTTTTCTTTTAAATGTTCAAGAAGTTCATTGTCAGTTGGACGGAAACGGGTACCCATGCCTATTAGTACTCATTTCAGTCCAACTGACAATGAACTTCTTGAATATTTAAAAGACAGACTCAATATCCTACCCATTCATTGATGCATTTATTCCAATTTATATGGTAAGAAGAATGATCTCCGCCCTCAGTTGCTTGTCCTTAGGTGTGTACTGAAGCTCTTTCTCTTTGTCCACTAGTTGATGTATCATGCTTTTGTTCTCTTTCGAGATCATATACAGTCCTCGCCCGGAGACAAGACATACAGATCTTCTAAAAGAACTTTAAGAAATGCAAGAGAGTCCCGCAAGACCAAAAATTCATGGTAGGAGGTGCAGAAGGTGTAGGAATAGCTGCAGGAGGCCAATCATGAGATGGAGTTATGATTATCACACTACTAGAATACCCCACCGATAGCTACGCTATATTTAGAGTTAGGCACACTTTATTTCATCTCAATGGCTTTGTAGATACAATTTCAAAAAGCTTGTTAGATGTATCTTCCCAGTCACCGTGTTAGGCTTTGTAGAGATTAATTCGTTAAGCGTGTCTATGAAAGAAAGCAATGTTTCATTGACACATTTCATGCATGTCTACTCGCATTGATACAATTTTAAAGACACATTTATAACATGTTTAGTGGTGTAGTTACATAGTATAGTAACACTTAATTGTATGTTTAAAAACATAGAAACAAATTTCTAGATACATCTATAAAGCATGTTTACAAAAAAAATAAAAATAATATTTTGGATTCAATGACACTTATACATGATTATTTATGTGTAATATGTGTAGTTTGTAGGATTCGAACCCAAGACCTCTCACCTCACACATATCTTCCTTACCATCTCACCTACACAACAAATGTGATTTACATAAGTATGTTTTACTTTTGAGTTTGCCTATGAATAACCATTAGTACACTTATTTGATATGCTTTATGACGTTCCTACATGCTAGTCACAATTCAAAGCATGTCTAACCATGTATCAATTTGAAACGTTTTTTAATAATGTCAAAAAGAATCTTTACATGACTATAGACGTTGTTTGATATGCTTTCTAGCATATCTAGATAACAATAATGCATTAAATCGTGTCTATCTTCGTATCTTTTGAGATGAAGCATGATAAAAGGGTATCTCTATACGACTACTAATGATGTAAGCATGTTTAATGTCGTGACAATTTGATATGTTATCAAAATCATGTCAAAAACATCTTTACACACCAACATAGAGACGCTTTTGGAGTGCGTTACTACTATAACATAGCTAGGGGGGGTTCTAGTAGTGTCAATGAGTAGTGATTATTATTGTGAAACTTGTATCATGATTGTGTTTTGGTGTTGGCTACCATATCATCGTATGATGTTTGCTAATTGTTGGTGGACCGGTGGTGTGAACTTTGTGGTGATGAGTTGTTATGAGATGTCATCTTGTTATGCTGATTTGGTTTAATCTATTCCAAATTGATTCTAGCGTACTCACCATTCGGAATTCAAACACATTGCAATGGAGGTCAATGAGAATTGCAGTTAACGACTGGCACCGGGCGTTAACCGACGAACTTGTGTGCACACCCCTCTGAACGAACGTGTCGATCATTGTGAAACGCAATGCCTGGCCTTATTTATCTCGGTCGCCGACATGTACCAAGTCGAAGGTTGAAGCTGCACTATGCGTCAAAGGTGTGGGACATGGCAATTCAGGCTAACTGCATTTTGGTGTTGGCTAATGGATCATCGTATGAAGCTTCCTACTTGTTTGTGGACTAGTGGTGTGAACTTTGTGGTGATGAGTTGCTATGAGATGTCATCTTATTATTGAGGACCAGAGCGTCCGAGGACCTGTGGATGGTCGCTCCTGGCTGTGATGAGTGATTGACAACATGGTGTGGACTGACTCTTGGCTGAGTATTTCAGGTGCAGGTTGCGGCTTTATTTGCGTTGGTGCATTGAAGAGCGGGCATGAAAGGTCTATGCCTCGCAGGGCCTCCGAGGAGTGGAGAGACAAGTAGGCTCGGCTCGAGGGACCCAGTGGCCAGCGGGGTCAAGTGCGGGCTGCATGGTAGCAAGAAAAGCAAGACGAAGTCGTGGACAGGAGCCGGTGCAGGGAAGCGGCTCACGACCGAAGTCTGCACCCGGGGTTTGTGGTGGTTCACCACAAAACCATCGGGTTACTCGGTTGAGCCACAAAACCAAGACCGAAGGCTCAGCATGAGGAGACGGGATCCGGGCACACCAAGAAGCTTCGATGCTGGCGGACACGTGGCGGGATCGCAGGGCTTGCGTCTGGAGGACGTGGACTGCGGTGACGGCATGGCCGTGCGATGAAGAGGAGTGCTACATGACCTTTGTTTCTTGAGTTTCCTTTTCGCTTTGGGATTGTTTGTGGTTTGTTCCTAGGGTTGGTAGGTGCGTTGTGACTACGTGAGCTTGGCAAACTCATGTGGGAACTCTTGGTTTTGAATTTGGGGCATAGGCCGAGTTCATCCTTCGGGAAGACTTTTTATCGACTCCCATTCACTCCCCCCCTCTGGTCACCAAATCGGTCCTTCAATTGGTATCAGAGCCAGTTACGGATCTTCGTGATTCTAACCAATCTAAGATCCAAAGATGGCATACCAGGAATGGGGTTCGGGTCCTTCACACTTTGATGGTACAAACTACTAGATGTGGCAAAGGCAGATGGCTGCATTACTCTACGGCAAGGGTCAGATCATGTGGGATGTCATTGTGAACACAACTTATGTTCATCCTGTGAATTTCCTTGCTCCAGGGTTGAGGGACATGTTCGACGCCAACAACAAGGTAGTCGAATACCTGTACCGTGCTCTGTGTCAATCCGAATTCGATCGGGTTTAGATAGAAGACTTGGCGTGCAGGATTTGGGAGCAGCTGAAGAATGCTCATGTCGGAAACACATAGGTTTAGGCTCAGCTCTTTGCAACCTACCGAAGGGGTACGAAAACTTCATGCATCTCCCTGGTGATTCGACAAATGCCATGTTCCAGCGGTTTACGGTGATCGTGAACAATATGAGGGCTAATGTGGCTGTGCTCCCGTACAATGAGCATGACAGGGCTATCAAGCTCCTACATTCCCTGGATCGTACCGTGTGTAGTGAGAAGGTCGAGGCCATTCTTGAGTCAGAGAAATATGAGACCCTCACAGTGGACGAGCTGTTTTCCAAGCTCAAGTCATCCGAGGTGGACCGTGGGGTGCGTGCAAAGATCGAGAACCCGACTGATCCTCATAGTCCGGCTCTCGAGACATTTTTCTTTGTCTTTCCTTGTGTCCATGCCAGATGAGGAGTTTCACGTGCTGGGCAAGGAGGACCTCGCGTTGCTGAGCAGGTGGTTCTAGCGCATGTACACGAACCGGAAGAACGCTCGGAGGAGCTCAGGCATGTACTACCAGTGCGGGAAGCACGTGCACTTCATCGTCGAGTGCCCGGAAGCCATGGAGGTCAAGCCCGAGCACAAGCACCATCCAAGGACCGACCACAAGCACCGCTCGAGGGATGACTACAAGGCCAAGAACAAGTCTGAGCGGAGGCCAAGGAAGAGTGGTGGTCACAAGAATAAGGAGCGGGTGATGGTTGCCAGTGCAAGCGACATCAACTCAAGCTCCTGCTACTCTTCATTAACCTCAAGCAATGAAGATAAGAACCAACACAAGGGCAAGCAGTCAAGCAAGAACATCAATAGCCTGTGCTTCGCCTCCCAAGGCTTTTGCGGCATGGAACATAGCTCCGCAAGCAAGAAGAGCAACAAGGATGACTCGGGCCCCGACTCCGAGGAAGAGGTAAACAATGATCCATCCATCTTGATAGCAGAGAATGCTAGTTTGAATGACTTGCTTGATAACCATGATGATGTGCTTAGAAAGACCAATAAGGAGAAGAGAGAGTATAGGTATTTGCTTTGAGAGGCTAAGGATAAGGTGGTTGAGCTAGAATCTTTGCTTGATAATGCGAGGGCTCAAATAGATTCTTTTAAGTCTACTCCTATTCTGACAAATGAACCTTAATGCACCGATTGTTTTGTTTACCTTGATGACTTGACTTTGCTTAAGGAGAAATATGCCTCCAAGGTCGAGGAACTAGATGTGCTTAGGGTTGAGCTAGATGAGATGAAATCTAGGCCCTCCTTGTTTGGTACTTGCACTTCTTGTCCTGTTTTGCATGGGAAGCTAGATATTTCGCTTGTTTATGCTAGAGGCTCAGCTGAAAGCTCATATTCCTACATCATGCTCTACTTGTGAAATAAATGTTGTGAAGAATATGGAGCTTGCACACTATGTTGATCGCTTGCAGGATGAGAATGATGAGTTGAGAAAGATGATGGGTTGGTTGTCTGGTCATGAGCCTCCGCTGAGGATGATGATTGAGACATACAAGTGCTATGATGCGGAAGCGCTTGGGGCAAACAAGTTTGGTGAGGGAAGTGGTGAGAATGAGGGAGAGATTAGAGATATCCCAAAGCCACCAAGAACCCACCACAAAAATGCCTATGCTCCTAAGCCAAACCCTCTTAAGAACCGACTATACACAATCCCAACTCCACCCATGTTTCCTTCACATACCGATGACTTCTAGAAACCCATCAAGTTTAAGAGTAACTTGGGGAATGAGTTCTTTGGGAAGAAGGGAGAGAAATCGAGTGAGAAGCCAGATCCCAAAGAGAGCCCAAAACCAAAGCCGAAATCAAAACTCTTCCATTGTGAGCATTGTGGGAGGGATGGGAACCTTGCTGAGTTTTGTTTCTGGAGGAAGCATGAAAAAAGGTTGGCTAGAGAGATGGCAAACAAGGACAGGTACCGCCCTTCTTGTGGTGTGCCTGAGCCTAGGTTGGTGTCGAGAGGTGAGGGTATGGTACGTACCATTTACCCTCGAGAGAAGCTTGAGTTTGTGCCTCGGTGTGGGCCACCACATAGAGAAGGTGGTAGGCATGTTGGGTTTGGGCGTGGTGAGTTTGTTGGATGTTCCTTCACTCGTGGCAAATACGAGTATGGGGGGAACGATCGCAGTTTTAGGTCCTAGAGGAGCTACGGGCCACGATCTACCCTTCGTGGTACATGTAGTCCTCCAATGGGACGTGTGGGTGTTCCACCTAGGAGAGATAGGATGGATTTTGCTAACCCCACGTTTGATCAAATGGCACGACACTGGTTTGACTCGTTTTGTACTAACCCAGTGCCGAGTCGTTTGCTCACTCTCGCTATCGATTTTGATTTTGCAGGTGGGAGGCATGGAGGGCTTTTGGTTGATCGACTCCGGTTGCTCTCGACACATGACCGAAAATCGAAGGTGGTTCTCCAGCCTCACCACGGTGATGACCAAAGAGTACATCACTTTTGGGGACAATGGGAAAGGTAGAGTGCTTTCAGTGGGCACGGTGAAAGTGAGTGAGTCTGTGACTCTTTGGCGTGTTTCTCTCGTCAAGTCCTTGGGTTACAATCTTCCCTCCGTTTCCCAGCTTCTTGATGAGGGTTTTGAAGTCCGTTTCAAAATGGGTTGTTCTCGTGTTTTGGAATCTCGAGGCGATCTTGTGTGCATGCTCGTCCCTGAGGGTCAGATTTTCAGAGCCGATTTTTCTCAATGTGTTGGCTCTTCTCGTTGCTTGGTTGCTGGTGTTTCGGCGGAGCTTTGAAAATGGCATAGGAGGCTAGGTCACTTGAGTTTTGACTTGTTGTCATGCTTGAGTGGGCTAGGATTAGTCTGAGGATTACCAAAGTTGAAATACCAAAAGGATTTGTTATGTGCTCCTTGTAGGCATGGTAAGATGGTCGCCACCTCTCACCTGCCTCTGACATCCGTTATGATAGAGAGACCATGCGAGCTGTTCCATATGGACTTGGTTGGTCCAACCCGTGTGTTCTCGATGGGTGGGAAATGGTATGTCCTTGTGATCATGGACGACTATTCTCACTATGCTTGGGTCTTCTTTTTAGCTGACAAGGAGGAGACATTTGGTTTTGTCCGGGACCTAATCTTGAGGTTGAAGAACGAGAGGAATGGAGATGTTGTTCGAGCTATTCGTAGTGACAATGGGAGTGAATTTAAAAACTCTCGTTTTGAAACCTTTTGTCGTGATTTGGGTCTCGAACATCAGTTCTTTTCTCCCTATGTGGCTGGTTAAAATGGTGTAGTTGAGAGGAAAAATCATTCCCTTTGTGAGATGGCTCGGATGATGCTCGATGAGCACAACACTCCGAGAAGATATTGGGCGGAGGCGGTGAATACCGCTTGCCATGTTGGGAACCGGATTTTTCTTTGGACCTTCTTGAAGAAGACGTGCTATGAGCTCATGCATGGGCGAGCACCTAGAGTGAGCCATTTCAGGGCTTTTGGTTGTCGGTGCTTTATTCCCAAGAAGGGTAGGCTTGATAAGTTTGAGTCGAGGTCCTCGGATGGTATTTTCTTGGGTTATGCTAGTCATTCTCGAGCATTTTGTGTGCTCAACCTTGATACTAACCTAGTCATGGAGACTTGCGAGGTTACCATCAACAAGACCCACCATGCATTTCGTTTGTCTTTGAGTGTGCAGGTAACGACGAAGTTGGCAAGAAGATCTTTGAGGACGAGGAGGATGATGCTGGACATGATGATGGTGATAATGGTGAAGCTCCAGCCATGCATGTACCCTTTACTTCCACTACGACGACTACGGTGCAGGATAGTCCATCCCCTACACTGCCTACGATCTAGCAAGATCAAGTGGAAGCAGCTGCTGAGGGGGAGGTTGTCTTCAGACAAGAGGCACTGAGGCACATTCAAGTTGATCATCCGCCCTCAAGAATCATCAACGACATCAACGAGCGTACGACATGGTCGAGGTCTAGAAATGCTTCTCACTTTGCTCATTCAGCTTTTGTTGCAACCTTTGAGCCGAGAGACATTGGACACACTATTTGATCCAAATTGGGTGAATTCCATGCATGAGGAGTTAGAGAACTTTGAGAGAAACCATGTTTGGGAGTTAGTGGCGCCACCCCCAAAAGTGCCAACCTGTTGGGACAAAATGGGTGTGCAAAAACAAAGAGGGTAAAAATGGTGAGGTGGTGAGGAACAAGTCGAGGTTGGTTGCTAAGGGTTATAGCCAGAAGGAGGGGATAGACTATGAAGAGACATTTGCTCCTCTAGCCCATTTGGAGGCAATCAGGATTCTTCTTGCCTTTTCGGTGGCTAAACGATTCAGGTTGTACCAAATGGATGTGAAGAGTGTCTTCTTGAATGGGTTTTTGGAGGAAGTTTATGTAAGGCAACCACCTGGGTTTGAGAGTGTTGAGTTTCCCCACCGAGTGTACAAGCTGAGGAAGTCCTTGTATGGGCTAAAACAAGCTCCCAGGGCACGTTATGACATGTTGAGGGGGTTCTTGTTCAGCTAGGGGTTTGAGATGCGCAAGGTCGATAGGACTCTTTTTCTCCTCAGGAAGGATGATGATATCCTAATTGTTCAGGTGTACGTGGATGATATTGTCTTTGGTGGTTCTTCTCACTCTTTGAAATTGCGGGGTTTGTAGAGGATATGAGCAAAGAATTCAAAATGTCCATGATGGGAGAGTTGCAGTTCTTTATCGGGCTTCAGATCAAGCAGGTTAAGGAGGGAACATTTATGCATCAAGCCAAGTACACGAAGGACATCCTCAAGAAGTTCTAGATGGATCACTCGAAGCCCCTTTCGACACCGATGAGTACGACTTCAGTGCTCGACGTGGACGAGGACGAAGAGCCCGTGGTCCAGAAGGAGTACCGGAGCATGATCGGCTCCCTCTTGTACATGACAGTGATGAGGCCGGACATCCAGTTTTTTGTGTGTCTGTGCGCTCGTTTTCAGGTGTCGTCGAGGACTTCACATCGGCAGGCCGTCAAGCGGATCTTCAGGTATCTTCGATACACTCATGAACTTGGTCTTTTGGTACTCGGCGTCCTCTTCCCTTTTGCTTTTTGGTTTTTCGGATGCCGACTTTACGAGGAGTCGAGTCGATCAGAAATAGACTTCGGGTACTTGCCAGTTTCTGGGTTCTTCGCTTGTTTCATGGTCTTCTCGCAAACAATCTAGTGTAGCCCAGTCTACCACAGAAGCTGAGTTTGTTGCTGCCGCTAGTTGTTGCTCACAGCTGCTTTGGATCACATACACACTGAGTGACTTTGGTGAGGAGTGTTCCCATGTACCTCTCATGTGTGATAGCACGAGTGCCATTAGTGTTGCCAAAAACCCCGTGCTTCACTCCGGAACCAAACATATAGAGGTGAGGTACCACTTCCTAATAGACAATGTTGAGAAGGAAAACATAGACCTCATCCATGTACTAACAGAAAAGCAGCTTGCCGATATCCTAACCAAGCCCTTAGAACAAGCTACATTTATGCGTTTGTGAGGAGAGCTTGGAGTTGTTTTTCCTTTTTGAGCTTCAGTTGGGAGGGTTGATGTACATAAGCATGTTGCATTTTCATTTATGTATCATATCATGTTTGCATGGTTGCATCTTTCTACCATAGACTACATTTTTATCATATGTCATAGAGATGTGCTTCTCTCATATGCTCTGAGATGTGATTCTCTCATATGCTCTGATCACCATGATATGCTAGATATGAGGTTATGACTTTGCTTGTGATGCTCATGAGGTGTATAGCTATGCTCTTGGTAGCTTTGGGATATATATGCTTGTGTATGGCATCCTTTTGTAAAATGCTATATGATCCTCTCTTGTGAGTAGAGTGCCTCTCATGTTCATATTGGGTGCTTATGGCAATATCTTGCTTAATTTGTGCTTGGAACCATGTTTTGTTCATTTGGGATCAAAGATCCGTTTATCATCATGAATGTTTAGCCTACATGCTACCTTGTGGAGAAGCCTAAGCTTCTTTTTGCCGCAATGGCACTTCATGTACCCTGCTTAATTTGTAAATCATGAAAATGGTATGTGAGATGCCTATGCTTGAAAAAATTTCTTCCATGTCATAAATGCTTTAATTCCTTATGTTGGGTGCTAAACCGTTGCATGATGTTCACCAATGAGAAGTCCCATATCTAGAAGTGGACACACGGCTCGGTGGCCTTGACATGACATGAGATAGCTTGTAAGTGTTTGTGATGATCTGATGATGAGAATGTGTGACCTTGCATGAAGTTTGTGGGCTATATGTTGTTTGTGCTCATTTTGACCATGTGTAGGTCCTATGCTCATGAGAGGGAAATTTTTGGTGCAAAATTCATCATTTTGATCATGGCTATGTCACTTGCTTACATGTCAGTATCTATCTTGTTGGCGATGCTTGTGCTCAAATTGTGGCTATCTTGCTTACCTATGTCTCAATTTTAGCATGTTGTAGTGCTCTTTGTATATTTTAGAAGCACATGCTTGCATTTGTAGACTTGATTCATGGATTACCAACAAGGGGGAGGAAAGTACCCAATTCATGTTTGGAGGGGTTGTTTTTGCATCAAGGGAAGAAAACTGGGAGAAATGCATTTGTTTAGGGGGAGCTTGCATTCATGCTTTTGGGAGTGCTCTTTTTGCATGAATTTTAGTTGTGCTCTTTTTTGCCGATGGTGTCGAGCCCTTTTGCCTCACCTTGAGTAGTCGGCAATTTTGAGCATTTTATCTGGATTGTGTCGAGCCGTTGCCCTCGCCTTAGGAGACCGAGATTTTTCTCATTCAAGTGACCTTTTCATGGCTTTTGTTTGGCTTTTGATCACTTGTTTGAGATTTTCAGTCATTTCTTTTCTTTTTCCCTGACAGCTTTGTATCACAACTTAAGTGCTAGGGGTAGCTTGGTCTTTTGCCCAGCCCAGAGGGACTCATAAATATTAACTCTAGGGTTTCTTGTCAAACCAATCCTTCCGGACTGCTTCCCATTTCTCGGCTCCATAGGTTTAGATTTTCTTCACTAGTTTGTAAAGAATCTAACCTCCGAGTTTATGGAAGCTTTCATGGTTGCATCGATCTCCTTCTTGTAGCTCACGTGATTTTCGTGTCTTTTCCGAGCTATTTTCCTTGGATTTTCGTGTGTGGCTTGTTCCTTCGATTCTGAGGTGTTTGGGTTTGGATTTGTTGGTGGAGATCATGGATAGTTGCCTCGTGAGTCCTACCATGTGCTGAAATTTAAATAACATCTAGATACAACTCGTGGCTCTACTCGTGTGTTTTTAGCATGTAAAACAAGTTAACCACAACATCATAAAGGGGATGAATGGTTGAGTTAGGTTTTGAATTTATTTGGTTGTGGTTTCTCAAAAAGAAGCAAACAAACATGTAGGAGGGTTCATGTAAAGGGTTTATGATCAAAACAAAATATTCAACCAAGAATTATGTCTCTAATGTTATTTAACCATTTTAAGTCTAATGTCTTGCGTAGTAAAATTCAAAACTAAATTACTTGAAAAGACTCGAAAAACCTAGAATCAGGTTGTCCTCCCGGTAGCTTATTTTTGACTCGACGAAACGGGTTGCCTCCCGCCTACCGCTTCATTTATAGTCCATGGCAAGACTTCATCACTTGATTACTTTGGATCAACGCTCTTTGTGGGCGTTGCAATCTTGGGTACCCACTTCCGCACCATCTTGGGCATGGGCTTATTCTTCGGCTTAGTCATATTTTTGGTCTTCACAGGCTGGCTTTGTCCTTGGGTCTTGACGGATGCAACAACTTCCTTCATGTAGTGGCTCGGCATCTCAAACTCCGGTCATTCGGTCGTGATCTTCGTGGTCTCCTAGTGTGATCCTCCATCTCTCCCGAATGAGTTTGATTAGCCTTCGCCTTCTTGGGACCTTGGGATTGTCTCGGAAATACTCCTTTGTTACCCATCGGGCGCCCGACAAGTTGTCCCACTTGCGTTTCTAACATCTTCATCACGATGAACACTTCATGTATAGAGCTTCCGACCTCCGTCACCTTGCCATCCAAATTCTCCAATATTTTCTCCATAGCCTCGAACTTAGTGACGACGTCCTCGTTGATCTCGGACATTGTCGTGCTCCTCACACTCCTCGCATGTGGATCTTGCCTCGGCAGCCTTTAGGTCTTGAGCTTCATTCTCTATCTCCATCTTCTCCATCCTCCTCTTAAGTAGACCGATATGCCACTCAAGGAATTCGACTCGTATGTATTCATTGAAACGCTCCAAAGCTCTCTCAATCGTCATGCGGATAGTTGAGACCTTGATCTTGAACGGCCTTCTGGTGTCTTGAAGGTTTATGATTGGTAGATCAACGATGTCCGGGGTGCATAGCTCGATCTGATTGTGGTTGTTCTCCTATGGGTGGCGGTTGAGGTTGATCTTCCTTTGGACTTGGAGGTGGTGATTCCCTTGGAGATTCCGATGGTCCTTCAACTTTGGCTTTTGGATCTAGGGTTTCCAATCCTTTAGCTTGTGTTGCATGTCTCCATTGCCTGTAAAGTTTTCCTGGATCATCCACAAAAGAAAGTTTGGGTTTCTTGGAGAGGTAGCCAACCATCTCCGGTTAGGGTTAAAAAAACAAAAACCTAAAAAAGAAAAATTAGGATTAATCAAAACTAGATTAGATTGATTTTTTTCTTTTTGAGGACGATGAAACTTAAGAGATGCAAAAGAAAATCAAAAGAAAAACTGAAAAATAAGCGATACTAGATTGGATATTGATTGCTTGTTTGAGGACCATGTGTGGTTCGAGGACCGATGGATGGTCGCTTGCTTGTGTGATGAGTGATTGACAACGTTGTGTGGACTAGTTCTTGGCTAAGTATTGCAGGTGCAGGTTGTGGCTTGACTGGTGTTGGTGCAGGTGAAGAACAAGCGTGAAAGTTCGTCGCCGATGAGGCCTCCAGGTGTGGAGAAGACAAGTAGGCTTCGTTCGAGGGACCCGGTGGCCAGCGGGGTCAAGTGCGGGCCGCATGGTGGCATGAACAGCAAGATGAAGTCATGGACGGTTTCTTAGTTGAGCCTCAAAACCAAGGTCGAGCCGGGAGTACGTGGGAGCCGAGTCATGAGTGGAGATTGGCGGAGGCTACACCAAGTTCGCGGGGTTTCTAGTGGTTCACCAGAAAACCACTGGGTTCCTTGGTTGATCCACAAAGCCAAGACCGAAGAACCGAAGACGGTCTTTGCAAGCGGTGCCGGACTGTCTGACCGGTGGGTCTGACCGGTCTGACCGGTGTGCGACGACGCAGTCGGGAATCTTCGAAGCGGAGGACACGCGTCGGGATCGCAAGGCTTGCGTCGAGGCTAAGCAGGTTGCGGTCGCCGGGCATCTATCCGATGGAGAAAACTTGAAGACTTCCAAAACCACCCTTGAGGGGCTTGTATCCCTAGTTGTTAAGTAAGGATAGTTTAGACTTTCGGTTGCCTCCATATAACCCATGAGGTGAGAGGATGGTAGCAATCTCTTGGAACCCTAGTTCATTTGCTTTCCTATTTTCCCTTCCTATTTTCTTAGGATTTCCATAGGACTAGCTTGAGAGCTTCGTGGTGAGATCTTATTGAGAGGGTTGGATGATCGGGCGGCAAGCTAGTCCTTGTATGAACCTTTGTGGCATGTATAGATGATTCGGTGTGGTTCCTCAAGGTTTGGATGAGTTATTCCCGGTTGTTCCTAGTGGTGGTTTTCGGAGCCCTCTCTTTGTGATTCTCTCCGTGTGTTTTCGGGACTGTGCTCTTGGGGATTTTGTTGGGGGGAATTTGTGGGAACCCTTCGTGGTTCTTTGGGCTGTGATTCCCCTCCCAAATCCGTGAGTTAAGGGGCTCGATTTTGGGGTTTTCGGTGTTCTAGGGTTAGAGGAGGTTTTGGCGGGATTTCTTCGATTCCTCTTGTTTGGACAAGTTTTGGTGGGATTAAACTTGGCTATGGACTCCTCATGAGGTGTTCCTATTGTCCCCAAAGTCTTGTTCAAGCTTGTGGAGCGATTTGGGAGATCAAGGCTTAGATTTGGAGGTGTTGACCCACGGGTGCTGTTCATCCCGAGAAGCCCAGGTCTCACCGGTCTGACCGGTGCCTCTAACCGGTCTGACCGGTGCAACCCCTGTTGGGTTTTTGCTCGGGTGAACGTCTGGGTGTGTTCGTTGTTGTCCTGTGTTGCAGCTGTTTTGAGTTTGGGTTAGTTTGGAGCTCGGTAGGCTTGTTTGGTGTTTTGGGGCTTTCTGGCTGTGACCGGTCTGACCGTTGTGTCGCATCGGTCTGACCGGTGTGGAGCCTTTTTGTGAAAGTTTCCAAGTCTCACTAGCAGGGACTGGTCTGACCGGCGGTGCTCACAGGTCTGATCGGTGTTGGTCAGTGGACTCGAGGTTTGGTGTTCCGCTGCGTTCTCGGGTCGGTAAGGTTGGAAGTTGGTTCCTAGGTTCAGTAGCACTCCAGTGGCTACGTGGATTTGGCCAACTTGGGTAGTCAGTCGGAGACGTGTGTTGGAAGCCGTGTTCATCTTGTTGGAGTTTTCATCTCCTGCGAGAAGAATTTTTATCGGCTCCCATTCACTCCCCCCCCCCTCTCTCGGTTTGCCATATCGGTCCTTCATTGTTCCCCGGCAACGATGGCAAAAAAGGGGCTTGTTGACGGTATATTATCATATCAAAGTTCATATGGATTTGCAAGCGGACAAATCCCACGTCATAATCAAGGGACCCTTTTTCCCCGAGTGGTGAACCCAAGGTATCGAATCCGTGGAACAATGTGCAACGCAAGGATTCAATCTAGTAAAGCAAGGGAAGCTATCTTATGAAGAACTATGTTGCATCTAATCTAAGATATCATCAAGAAAACGAATCTAATCTAATCTACTAAAAAGGTAGTAAGAGAAAGCAAGAGATAACCGATCTAGAGAATCTAGATCATGCTTATGTTGTAGCTCCAAACAAGATAGATGAAGACAGAAAAGCGAATCTCATTAAAAGCATCATTAAACCGTGGCCTCTGGTCCAATTCCGAAAACGCCCGCCTTTTAGAGCCCCCGTTCTGTCACAACGTACTCCTATTCATGCGGGTAGTCTAGGTCGAGTTCGATAACAACAAGTTGAAATCACTTGGTCAGTCCGGTATGCACCTCTAGCCACCGCGGCTACAAGAGCACCCTATGCAATCTGGCTATAGACTAGATTGGGGAAGAAGCAAAACTGAGAAGAAAACAAAATCATCGAGAAGGCATTTGATCACTGGAAATCAGATTCACTTAAAGACTTCACCATGAATGATTACATGAACAAGATCACCACCGGGATCCTACCTCGATCTTGATCCTTGCTCTGGAGCTCTGACGTGGTCTTCCATGCAAGGTTCCCACGTCGGCTAGGGAGACCCTAGACAACTAGCACGACCCTCTTCTCTGAGATGGTGTCCCTCAAGCTTCTCTGCTCCTCGGCGGTGGATGATGAATTGATTTATGCATGGCTCTCGGTCAGGGGGCTATAAATAACCCGAGAGGCATCTAGGTCAAGGGGGGCGACTGGGCCTCGAAATGGGCTGGGCTGGGCCGGCCAGCCCGGGCCGACCGACTTGGGCCCTTTTCGGCCCAGTTCGTTGCCTCCTTCGCCCGGCGTTGGTTCTCGAGTCTTCTAGACCCTCCCCCCTTCTGCATGTTGGCCCTTGTCATTAGTTTCTCTCCAAGTTGGATGAAGCTCCTTGTCTCGCAAGATTCTGCACTTTTCTGGCTAGGTCCTCGGAGTTTTCCATCTTCTCGGGTTGGGTCCTTGGGCTTCTTGGAGTTGTGTTCACTTCATTTCTTGACTTCTACCGTGCTTCAAGGTCTTTTCATGAGGTGCTTGATGAACTTGTCCTGGAAGTCTTCCTTTCAACACTAAAACCCTACATAAACACTAAACTCCAAATCCGACATGCACGAACGAACTTGTTATACTAAGGGGGTTAGATCCAATGGATAAGGTATAAAAGTTATGCCAACACCGAAGGTAAACTCATGGCTAGGTTGACGGAATGTCACCGTCGACACCCACTGAAGTAGAGAAATGCAATACGGGGAACTCATGAGTGTTGGCCTTGCCTTTTAAGAATGCTCTGCTGGACTCGCCTATTTATCGAGGACTATAGCGGTCATGTGAGCTCGGTGTAGCATTGCTAAAGTTACTATGGAAAACGTGAGATGCTCGGAATATAGTCAGACCTACGCGTGATAGGAATCTATCTAGGTCAGAATCTTTAGCAGCGTGCATCGATTACATGTGTGGTCGATGGGTATCATGGGATGAGCCCGACGTGTCTAGGTAGTATGTGTTTACTTTTGGACTTTCCTCTCTAGTGCACAAGAAAGTCCTGCAGACAAACCATGCCACATCAGCTGCATCTAACGGTCATCTCACTGCATCAGCTCATGCTGCATCAACAACGAGACAACTCTCTACTATTTATTTATGTAATGGTTTAGGTGTCAATTGTATCTAGAGAACAAGATTGGATGTTGTAATCAAATGGATTGGATGGTCCTTCTATTGCAACACTCAGGGTGCGGAATGTCTTGAAAAGTCCTCCTCAATCATGTGCGTTGTGTTAGTCATGACTATAATGGTCTACGAATGGTTTGGATTCGCACTTGATGATTCCCACAGGCCTTGGAGACTGAGAAACGTGATGAACTTGTTGATGCGACAAGACCAAAACGGAAGAAGCTGGAATTGGAATAGCAATGTATGTTTTTTATTTTTGTTTGCTTGTATGTAATATTAACATGCATATACGCACATAAGGGCTTCTCGAATGGACATTTGGGAACAACACGCTCTCACAAGTTGATTCACGTGTCAATCATTGAGAATTGCAGTTAAGCACTGGCACTGGGTGTTAACCGACGAACTTGTGTGCACACCCCCTCTGTATGGATCTGTCGATCATTGTGAATCGCACTTAAGGACTAGAACCAGGAAGTTCATGACCTGAATGTGTCCACACCCACACTGAAGGGACGCATCCATTCAGAATGAAACTGATGTCCACAAACATTCCAGAACGACACATTCACTCTCACTATAATAAGAGAAAGTTTAGGCAAGACACTATCATAGTAGGCCATTTGTGTTAATGGTTTTAGATGCTAATATGATTCCTTCCATGCAAGTAGACTTCTCATTCTCTAGCCAAGAAACGATAGTAGAAGGAACCGTGCGAAAGTTTAAGGAATCTAGTACGTCCACGGTGGGAGGCCGTCAATGAAAGCTACGTTGCTATCCTACAGGTACGAATGATCATCAGCGGATGGATGTGCCAGACGGCATTGCCGTTGTCCTCGTTCCTCTGCACAAATCCCAAATGGTATGTGTCTCGTTGATGCTATGAATGCACACACTCACACATGGCGATACGGTCGCATTATGTTATGGTTTGCCAAGCCTGTGACTGCTTCAACATAGGTGCGAGTATTGTTGCGTGTGATGGCTGAAGACCCAAATGATGAAGATGATAAGTTTCGAGTTCAAGCTACAAAAGATGTTTGGTTCATGAATCGGGATACAAAAGAAAGAGGATTTGAATGTCTGGTGGAGCATCATGACATTGAGCGCGTGACATCTAGTGAAGATCGCATACACATATCATTTGTTGTCTCAGTACTGGAGGACGACTGCATTGAAGTTCCTCCTCCATCAGTGCAAAGAAGCATATGTGAAAGTGTTGCAGCCCAAGCCCCTGTGAAAGTTGTGTTCCACGTAGGTGTCGAATGCTGGGTGATATGAGCGATAAGTGCCGATGTGGCAAAAGTATCTTGTGTGGTGGAGGCAATGCTCTACGGCCTAAGAGTGGAGTCTAGCTCTGAAACTTTTAAAATTATTGACACACACCCTGATGGCTTCTTGGTCCTGATCTAATATGATAGTGAAGGATCACTCCCGGATGAGGCTGATTTATGGGACACCCCTACTAATGTCCGGCCTTATTTACTCTTGGTCACTGACATGTTGAAACTGAAGCGGCAAACCAGAGAGGGGGGAGTGAATAGGAGCCGAAAAAATTCTATTCAAGAATTTGGCCTATGAACCCGATTTCACTCGTGCACCACCACAAGCTTCTCTTGCCAAGCCCATGCAGTCACTGATGTGCCACTGGACCTAAGAGCAAGACCCAACTAGCAACCACACAACACACACAACGGAAACACACACGACACGGCTGCTGGAACCTAGAACCGGTCAGGCCGGTTTCTGAAACCGGTCAGACCACTTCTGTTGGACTTAGCCTCACATAGACAGGGAAAACCGGTCAGACCAGTTTGGAAAACTGGTCAGACCGATTTTGTCCAGAAACTTCCCAAAACTCCCCTGAGACCCAAAACACCTCAAGAGTCTTTCCACCTCTGAACAAAAGAAGCCATATCGCTACAGAGACTCTCTTGCTCAAAACCCTTCTCAATAGCCAGAAGGGCGAAACCGTTTAGACCGGTTTTGGCCTGGATAGTCGGGAAGAACACAGCCCGCGGGAAATACTCAAAACCGCAAGCGATCGATCTCCCAATTCGTTCCACGGATCAAAACGAGACTTTAGGGATAGTATGGGCACCTCGTGAACTACCCATGGCTAGAAGCTCGGCCCCCAAAACCCACTCAATCAAGAGGAATCGGAAGTCAACCCTCAAGAACACCTTCCCATGTAAACCACCGGAAACACCCAAATCGAAGCCGTTTCAGAGGGTTTATTGGATCAAGATCACCAAGCAAAGAGGCACAAGGCCCTCATATGTGACATCCAACAAGAATCCCTCAAAGAAACGCCCCCAAAACTTCCCCACGAAACTCCCAAGAAAAGACCCCGAAAATCACAAAAAAAGGAAGAACGGGAGGAACACAATCAAGCCTTGAGGAACCACGCCGAATCATCTATACATATGAAAGAGGTTCGTACAAGGTCTAGCTTGCCGCCGGATCATCCTTTCCTCTCACAAGATCTCACCATGAAGCTCTGAAGCTAGACCTAGAAATCATAAGGAAAATAGGAAGAGGAAAATGGCGAAACGAAATGAGCTAAGGTTCCAAGAGTTGGCTGCCATCCTCTCACCTCTTGGGTTATATGGAGGCAAGCCTAACGTCTAAAATGACCCTAAGGCCTAAACTAGGATACACGCCCACCAAGGGAACTTTGGGAATTTTTCTTCATAGCACCATCGGACGGATGCCCCGCGATCGCACTTCGCGTAACCTCGGCGCAAGCCTTGCGATCCCGACGCGTGACCTCCGCCTCGAAGGTTCCGGCACCCTGCGTCCCCAATCCGGTCAGACCGGTTCTCCAAACCGGTCAGGCCGGTTTTGGCCTGACAGCCACGCCGGTCTTCGGTCTCAACTTTATGGCTCAGCCGAGTAACATGATGGTTTTCTGGTGAACCACCGCAAACCCCGCGAACTTGATGTAGCCTCCGCCCATCACCACTCATGACTTGGCTCCCACGAAGTCCCGGCTCGACCTTGGTTTTGTGGCTCAACCAAGAAACCGTCCTCGACTTCATCTTGCTATTCTTGCCACCATGCGGCCCGCACTTGACCCCGCTGGCCACCGGGTCCCTCGAATGAAGCCTACTTGTCTTCTCCACACCTGGAGGCCTCACCGGCAATGACCTTTCGCGCTTGTTCTTCCCCTGCACCAACACATGTCAAGCCGCTACCTGCACCTGCAATACTTAGCCAAGAATCAGTCCACACAACGTTGTAAATCACTCATCACACCAGGAAGCGACCATCCACCGGTCCTCGAACCACACATGGTCCTCAATCTCCCCCTTGATGAGTGCATTGCCAACACACACATATAGGAATCAGAGAGAAAAGTAAAAAAGAAAAGAAACAAATAAAAAGAAACTCCAACAAGCGATCGAAAGCCAAAAAAGGTAAAGGGCAAGATCACTTGAAGAAGACAAGTCTCTGACCCCTTAGGCAAGGGCAACGGCTCGACACATCCGAGACAAAACCATGCTCAAACAAAGAGCACAAACCACCAAAGCATACAAGAGCTCCCCTTCACATATGCAATCTCCCCCTGATCAAATGCCAACTCTGGGCACAAACCGGTTAGACCAGTTCCCAAAACCGGTCAGGCCAGTTACCAAAACCGATCAGACTGATTTGGTACAGCAGACCTCACCCCCCAAAAGCCAAAAATGCAAAAGAAATGCACAAGCTCTAGGTTCCAGGGATTCAATGCAACTTTTCTCCACCTTTCTTTCCACCCCTTGTTGCCAATGCATGAATCAAGGCTCAAATTTGAAAGTATGCAACCTAGAGCTTCTCAAGTATACAAAATGCATCACAAGAGGCTACACATATCCAAATGAGCAAGTTAGATACTCTACAGCTTCGTAATGACATTAACTTCATGATTACCAAGTTTCACAACCATTGGATGAAGCTAAGATAGAATTGAGCAATTTTGCGAAAATGTACCCTCTCATGAGCAAAGTCCTAAACATGAGCAAAACATGTCAAAATGGCAAAGCCACACAAACTTCATGCTAGGACAACCATTCAAATCATAAAACCATCACAAACACCCACAAGCACCTCATGTCATGTCAAAGCCACTGAGCCATGTGCCTACTTCTATATATGAGACTTCTCATTGGTAGGCATCATGCAACAGTTTAGCACCCAAAGCAAATTAAATTTAGCATATATGACATAGGAGCACATCTTCCAAGCAATTTACAATTCATTTTCAGATTCATATTTGGTACATGAAATGTCTTTGCAACAAAAAAGAACTTATGCCTCTCCACAAGATAAAGCATGAGGGCTAAACATTCATGGTGACAAATGAGCCTTTGGCCCCATATGATCAAAATAATCTATCCAACCGCAAATTAAGCATAGCCAAGCCACTAGAACATGTTAAGATCATATAAAGGAATTTCTCACAAGAGATCATACATGTGACATTTTTCAAAAACATAGCTATCAACCATGGATAGAAATCAAGATCATCAAGAGCTAAGCCAAACTAACCATAGCATAGCAAACTAGCTCACACGATCATATATAGCACATCATGGTGAACAATGTATATGAGAGAAGCTTTTCCAACAAAATGCATATGATACAAAATGCATGCACTCTAAGATAGAAGGATGCCTATACATCATGTTACATATGCCATGCCAAATGCAAGAAATGCATAAAAGAAAGTTATACATATGCTACAAAGGAGCTCCCACACACCGACTCAAGAAATCAAACAAACATCAATCTCCCCCCGCAAACGAGTGAAAGTTGCTTGATCTAGGGGTTTGGTGAAAATATCGGCTAGTTGGTCATGTGTGGGTACATGGATCAAAGCTATCTTCCCTTTCTCAACATTGTCTCTCAGAAAATGATACCTCACTTCTATGTGCTTGGTTTTGGAATGGAGCACTAGGTTCTTTACAACGCTTATGGCACTGGTGCTGTCACATTGAAGTGGGACATGGGTATATTATATTCCTCAGCAAAATCACTCACGGTGTATGTGCTCCAAAGGAGTTGAGAGCAACAACTAGCAGCGACAATGTACTCTGCCTCGGTAGTTGATTGAGCAACACTCGACTGTTTGCAGGAAGACCAAGACACCAAAGAAGATCCCAAGAACTGGAAAGTCCCAGAAGTCGACTTCCTATCCAACCGACACCCGACAAAATCCACGTCTGAAAAACCATGAAGTGCCAAAGAAGAGGATGCGGGGCACCAAAGGCCAAAGTCGGGAGTGTGACGCTAGTACCTGAATATGTGCTTGACCACTTGCCGATGCGAAGTCCTTGGAGATGCTTGAAAACAAGCGCACAAACATACTTAGAACTGGATGTCCAGCTTCATCGCCGTCAATTAGAGGAGTGACCCGATCATGCTTCGGTACTCCTTCTGGTCCACGTGTTCACCTTCCTCATCCGCATCAAGAGCTGTACTTGTAGTCATAGGTGTCGCCATGGCCTTGGAGTCCTCCATCTTGAACTTCCTCACAATGTCCTTGGTGTACTTAGCTTGGTGCACAAATGTTCCTCCCATTGATTGCTTGATTTGTAGCCTGAGGAAGAAATGCAACTCACCCATCATGCTCATATCAAATTCCCTGCTCATATCCTCTGCAAACCTTGCAACAAGAGAGTTAGACGAGCCACAAAAGACAATAGCATCCATGTATACCTGCATAATTAGGATATCTCGACCCTGCCTGAGAAGAAACAAGGTCTGATCGACCTTCCCCATTTCGAACCCTCTCTCAAACAGGAACCCCCCTCAACCTACCGTACCAAGCTCTAGGCGCCTGCTTCAACCCATACAGCGCCTTCCTCAACTTGTACACCCTGTGGGGGTACTTCCCACTCTTAAACCCTGGTGGTTGCCTTACATACACTTCTTCCTCCAACACACCATTCAAGAAGGCACTCTTCACATCCATTTGGTGCAACTTGAACCCTTTAGCCACGGAAAAGGCTATAAGGATCCTAATCGCCTCCAAACGAGTTACGGGAGCAAAGGTCTCCTTGTAGTCGATCCCCTCCTTCTGACTGAACCCCTGAGCAACAAGCCTTGACTTGTTTCTCACCACTTTACCTTTCTCTCCTTCTTTGTTCTTCCACACCCATTTTGTCCCAATCGGCTTACACCCTGGGGAAGGGTCAACCGATTCTCAAACCTGATTTCTCTCAAAGTTCTCCAACTCCTCATGCATCAAATTAACCCAATTATGATCCGATAGTGCGTGTCCAATGTCTTTGGGCTCAAAAGTGGCAACAAATGCAGCATGATCGAAATGAGAATTGTTTCGAACTCTCGACCGTGTAGTACGTTCATTCATGTCGCCGATGATCCTTGAAGCTGGGTGATCCACTTGTACTCGCCGGGGAGGTTCTCGCCTTGATGCTACCTCCCCCTCAACAGTTACTTTTCCTTGATCTTGGTTTGTCGTAGTAGGTGTGGGAGAGGGGCCTTTCATCACCGTAGTCGAAGTAGTAGATACATGCTCAGCCGTGGGCACCACATCCTCTCCATGTTCATGCTCCTCCTCCTGAAAGTTCTCCTCGCCAAATTCATCATCGCCTGCACACTCAAAGAAAAGCTGACTACGTGACTGTATCTCGTCGAAGGTTACCTCACAAGTCTCCACGATTTGGTTAGTTTGAAGATTGAGCACACGATATGCATAACTAAAGAAAATACCATCGACCGACCTAGCCTCAAACTTATCCAACTTCTTCCCTTTCTTAAGGATAAAGCACTTGCAACCAAAGACATGGAAGTGACTCACCTTGGGTGTGCGACCGTGCATCAACTCATAGCAGGTTTTCTTCTTATGCACAGTGAGGTAGATCCTGTTCGAAACATAGCACACGGTATTCACCACCTCAGCCCAGTACCTACTCGGAGTCCAATGCTCATCAAGCATCATCCGAGCCATCTCACACAAGGTTCTATTTTTCCTTTCCACAACACCATTCTGGGGAGGTGTATACGGACTCGAAAACTGGTGTTCAAGACCCATGTTATGGCAAAATGTTTCATAATGAGAGTTTTTGAATTCTGAGCCATTGTCACTACGGATTGCTCGTATGGCATCTCTGTGCCTCTCGTTCATCAACCTCAAGACAAGATCTCGAACAAAACCAAACGTCTCCCATTTCTCCTCAAGAAATAACACCCACGCATACCGAGAGTAATCGTCCACCTCAACAAGGACGTACCACTTCCCACCAGCAAATCGCACACGAGCTGGGCCAACAAGATCCATATGGAGCAGCTCGCATGGACGCTCAGTCATCACATCAGTGAGTGGTAGGTGAGAAGAGGCTACCATCTTGGCATGCCTACACGGCACACAAACCAACTTTCTCAAGCCTCAACCGTGGCAATCCTCAGACCAAATTGAGTTTACTCAAGCGAGACAAGAGATCAAAGCTCAAGTGACCCAACTTCCTATGCCACTTCCACAACTCACTCGAAGAACCAGCCAAGAAACAACGCTCAACACCAGAAGACTGAGAAAAATCAGCTCAAAACACCTGACCCTCGGGAACGACCATACAGACAAGGTCCCCTCGAGAATCCAAAATCCGAGAACCACTAGGCCGAAACAACACCTCAAAGCCCTCATCCAACGGCTGGGACACGGAAACCAAATTGTATCCAAGCGATTGAACAAGAGCAACACACCTCAGAGTGATCTTGTCACTCACCTTAATCTCACCTTCTGACAACACACGCCCTCGCCCATTGTCCCCAAAGGTGATGTACCTCTTTGTCACCACTGGGACGAGACTTGAGAACCACCCCCTGTCTTCGGTCATATGCCTCGAGCAACCAGAGTCAATCAACCAAATGTTCTTCAAGTCTCCCACCTGGAATTCAAAAACGAGCATGTGAGTGAACAAACAACTTAGCACTGGGGTTAGTACCAAAAGTGTAAAACCAGTGCCGAGCCATTTGCTCAAAAGTGGAGTTAGCACGATCCAAAACATCTATCCTACCAAAGCTACATCCACGAACACCAGCATGGTAACCACTATAAGGAAACCTTCCCTCTCTAATTGGAGGAGGACCAAAACCACGAAAGGAAGACCGTGGACCGTCCCTCCTCTCCAACTCAAAGCTACGACTCCTCTCATCCCCGTATTGAGCACGAGGGGGAGAACGCCTAGCAAACTGACCACCTGCAGACTCTCCAGACCAACCACCAGAACCACGGCCTCCTGAAACAAACTGAGACTCCTCACGAGCACGAAAACCAGACTTGCCCCCTACTGACTCCAAACTGGTCTGACCGGTTTCAAAACCAGTCTGACCGTTTCACTCCTCCAGCAACACCTCCTGCAGCCTTTTGCTCTCCCCAAGCCAGAACTATTCTGACACTTGCCTTGGCCCTGGGCATCTACACACGAGGCTCAAGTACACCACTGGAGGGGTGGTACTTGTCCTTGTTAGCCCACTCCTTCGCCATTCTCTCCTCTCGCTTCCTCTTGAAGCAAAACTCATCCTTGTGGCCATCTCTCCCACAATATCCACAATGAAACCGTATGGGCTTGGGTTTAGGCTTGGGATGGGGCTGTTCATTTGGTTTCTCTCCACTCGACTTCTCAACCGGCTTCTCCTCACTAGGCTTCTCAACCGGTTTCTCCTCACTAGCCTTCTCACTCTCTTTCCCAAAGAACACATTTCCCAAAGTGCTCATAAACTTGATAGGCTTTTGAAATCATTTGTTTGTGGAGGAAACACGGGTGGAGCTAGGGTTGTGTCTAGTCGGTTCCTAAAATGGTTAGGTTTAGGGACAAAAAGCATTTTTGTGGTGGGTTTTTGGTGGCTCTGGGATATTCTCTCCACTTCCCTCACCACCCTTGTTTGCCCCAAGTCCCTCACCATCCTGGTGCTTATATGTCTTGATCATTATCCTTAACTGAGGCTCATGACCAGACAACCAACCGATCAACTTTCTCAGCTCATCATTCTCATCCTGCAAACGTTCAACATAATGTGCAAGTTCCAAATTCTTCAAAGCATGCAATTCACAGGTAGAGCAAGAAGTAGGAATCGATTCTTTCAGCTTAGCCTGAAGAGAAACAGTGTACGCATGCATCTCATCAATTTTACCATTCAAAACAGGGCAAGAAGTGCAAGCACCTAGCAAAGCAGGTCTAGACTTAAGCTTAGCCACTACAACCCCAAGGAGATCTAGTTCCTGACACTTGGAGGCATGTTTTTCCTTAAACATAGCAAGATCAGCTAGAATGATAGAACAATCAGCACATTCAACTTCATCAGAAACAACAGGTGAAGCTTTCAGGGAATCAATTTCAAGCTTAGCATCCAAGTTCTATGTTTCTAACTCAGCCACTCTAGTCATAGCATTCTCGAGCGAGGCCCTAAGCTCTTTCCTCATCTTCTTGGTTTCTCTAAGCATGTCATCATGACTATCAAACAACAAGCCAGCCGTTCATTCTCCTGACGCAAGAAGGGAAGTTCATCAGGCACCTCGTCGTCGGAGTCGGAGTCCGAGTCGCTCTGGTTGCTCTTCTTGGTAGCGGAACTCAGCGCCATGGTGCAGAAGCTGCCTCTAGCGAGGCAACTCAGCCCGCTCAGGTTCTTGAACGACTTCCTGGCCTTGCACCGATCACCTTCATCTTCACTGCTGCTCGAGCTAGAGGTGGAGTACGCGGAACTGGAGTCGACGTCGCTCTCTCCAACCATCTCTAGGGCCTTGCCTCGGCTCTCCTTCTTCCTCGACCGTCGCTCGTCCTTGTGCTTGCTCTTGTGGTCACGCCTCGACCGGTACTTGCCATCTGTCTTTGACTTGTGCTTGTAGCTGTCCCTATTCTCGACCTTCTCCGGGCAGTTGGCGACGAAGTGTCCCGGCTTGCCGCACTAGAAGCATGTCCTCGTGTTCCTCCTCATGTTCACCCGGTTCTCGTGCAGCCTCTCAAACCGCCTCTTCAGCAGTGCCAACTCGTCCTCTCCAAGCACGTTGAACTCCTCATCTGGCATAGACATCAAAGAGGACAAGGAGAACCTGGTGGATGGGTTAGCGTTAGCCTATCCTTTCGAACCACCGATGAGGGCGAGACTATGAAGTCAGTCGGGCCGTCAATCTTGGCTGTCATGCCCCGATCCACCTCAGCTGACATGAGCTCCGAGAACAGCTCGTTCATGGTCAGAGTGTCATACTTCTCCGACTCCACAATGGCCTCGAACTTTCCGCCCCAAATCGTACGATCTAACGAGTGTAATAACTTGAGAGCCCTATCATGATCATCATATGGGAGCACGTCCATATTGGCCCTCATGTTGTTTACCAACACCGTAAACCTCTGAAACAAGGCATCGATGGACTCACTGGGGAGATGAGTGAAGTTCTCATACTCTCACTGGTAAGTCGCATACATCCGAGCCTAAACCTGGGCATTCCCAATAGGAGCTTCCTTCAATACCGACCAGATTCTACAAGCCAAGTGCTCGGTCTGCACCCAATTGAATTCAGGCTGACACAAAGCACAAAACCAGTAGTCGACCACCTTGTTGTTGGCGTCGAACATGTCCCTCGATCTTGGAGCGAGGAAGTTCATCGGCTGGACATAGCTTGTGTCCACCGTGACATCCCAAACAATCTGACCCTTTCCGCGGAGGAACGCCACCATCCGCTTACTCCACATCTGGTAGTTCTTCCCATCGAAGTGTGGAGGACCCGAACCCTATTCCTGGTATGCCATCCTTGGATCTTAGACTGGTTAGAGTCAATCAAGACTCATAACCGGCTCTGATACCACTTGAAGGACCGAAGCGGCGAACCAGAGAGGGGGGAATGAATGGGAGCCGATAAAAATTCTATTCAAGAATTCGTCCTATGAACCCGATTTCACTCGTGCACCTCCACAAGCTTCTCTTGCCAAGCCCATGCAGCCACTGAAGTGCTACTGGACCTAAGAGCAAGACCCAACCAGCAACCACATAACACATGCAGCGGAAACAAACACAACACGGGTCAGGCCGTTTTTGGCCTGGACAGTTGGGAAGAACACAGCCCGCGGGAAAAACTCAAAACTCCAAGCGATCGATCCCCCAATTCATTCCACGAATCAAAATGAGACTTTGGGGATAGTAGGGGCACCTCATGGACTACCCTTGGCTAGAAGCTAGCCCCCAAAACCCACTCAATCAAGAGGAATCGGAAGTCAACCCTCAAGAACACCTTCCCATGGAAACCACCGAAAACACCCAAATCGAAGCCGTTTCAGAGGGTTTATTGGATCAAGATCACCAAGCAAAGAGGCTCAAGGTCTAGATACATGACATCCAACAAAAATCCCTCAAAGAAACGCCCCAAAACTTCCCCACGAAACTCCCAAGGAAAGACCCCGAAAATCATAAAAAAAAGGAAGAACGGGAGAAACACAATCAAGCCTTGAGGAACCACGCCGAATCATGTATACATACGAAAGAGGTTCGTACAAGGTCAAGCTTGCCGCCTGATCATCCTTTCCTCTCACAAGATCTCACCATGAAGCTCTCAAGCTAGTCCTAGAAATCATAAAGAAAATAGGAAGAAGAAAATAGCAAAACGAAATGAGCTAGGGTTACAAGAGTTGGCTGCCATTCTCTCACCTCTTGGGTTATATGGAGGCAAGCCTAAAGTCTAAAATGCCCCTAAGGCCTAAACTAGGATACACGCCCACCAAAAGCACTTTGGGAATTTGTCTTCGTAGCACCATCGGACAGATACCCGGCGACCGCACTTCACGTAGCCTCGACGCAAGCCTTGCGATCCCGACACGTGTCCTCCGCCTCGAATCTTCAGGCGTCCTGCGACCCCAAACCGGTCAGACCGGTTCTCCAAACCGGTCAGGCCAGTTTTGGCGTGACAGCCACGCTCGATCTTCGGTCTCGGCTTTTTGGCTCAGCGGAGTAACCCGATGGTTTTCTGGTGAACTACCACAAACCCCACGAACTTGATGTAGCCTCCGCCAATCACCACTCATGACTTGGCTCCCACGCTGGACCTTGGTTTTTAGCTCAACCAAGAAACCGTCCTCGAATTCATCTTGCTATTCTTGCCACCATGCGGCCCGCACTGGACCCCGCTGGCCGACGGGTCCCTTGAACGAAGCCTACTTGTCTTCTCCACTCCTAGAGGCTTCACCGGCAACGACCTTTCGTGCTTGTTCTTCACCTGCACCAACATGAATCAAGCCGCAACCTGCACCTGCAATACTTAGCTAAGATTCAGTCCACACAATGTTGTCAATCACTTATCACACCAGGAAGTGACCATCCACTGATCCTCGAACCACACATGGTCCTCACATGTACGAAGTCGAATGTTTGAAGCTGCACTGTGTGTCAAAGATGTAGGACATGGAAAGCGAGGAAACTGTGATTTAATTTCTACGATGGGAAATTCAAGCTAACTGCACACAATTGCAGGACAAGTGCATGTATCTCTTACAGCGAATCTTTCCTCATGGAATACTAACATATGATTGGGCGGTTGTATGCACTGATCAACCCGTGCACAATCTCCATAGAAGATTACCTAAAGGGTTATACCAGGGCCCCCTGTTGTTTTAATGTTTTATTTAAGTGTTTTTAGTCATGTAATAAACAGTTGAAACGGTACGTTATTTGTTGAAGTGAGTACATTTGTAATGCAAAAATTGGATCATTTGTCTAACTTGAATATGAAGTATAATGTAATCATGTGTGTGTTTGTCAATTCCATGATCCATGGTGGCACGGACAATCCAGTCAACAACTTGCCTCTCTGCGTATGGTCACTGACGTTTGGGTCCGACACCCTAAAGGTCTTTTGTTTGGGTCACTAATGTTTAGGTCCATGATCCAAAGTCTTTCGTTTCCAGCTCTGGACCACAATGGTGGGACTTGATATTTTGAATGCCCCGCTGATCCTTATAGTCCTCCTCGTTTATATACAAAACAAAGAGGGAAACCATGTCACCCAATTCCCTCTTGGTAATTTTCCAAAATCAGGGGATCTTCCCCTCGATCGTCGAAGAGACTTAGATCTGCGGCGGAAGCAGCAACAACGGCCTAGCTACTGATGACGCCTTCCTCTGCTGCAAGCGGCGGTCTTCCTCTTCTACGAGCGGCGGCCTTCCTCGGCAACATCCTTGAAGCTGCAAGATGGTTCAAACTCGTTGCTCTGTGGACTCCCCCGAGGCTCACCCTGGCAGCCGCAGATCTGCAACAGTTGCGTAGAACTTCGTGCTGAAGGCGCAAGGTCGAGCTGCTAAATTGAGACGGCAGCGACACCTTCTTCCTGTCCTACTCGTCAGATCTGCGGTCTCCTCCCTGTATTGATTGATTCAATTAGATCGCTTCCCCATGCTCTTTGTCTTTCTATAATATCCTTTCATGTTTGGGTGATTGTGGATCTACTGTGCCCTATCGCAAGAGTTTGTTAGAAGTCATTTTATTTGAGCTTTGTAGAAATTTGTAGATGAAATTGTTGGACTGATTCCCCGTGCTCTTTGCCTTTGAATATTGTTGTTGCATGCTTGGGTGATTGTGGATCTTCTGTTCCCTATTGCAAGAGATTGTTCCAAGTCAATTTATTTGTGGTTTGTAGAAATTTGTAGATGAAATTGTTGGGCTGCTTCCCTATGCTCTTTGGCTTTGAATATTGTTGTTGCATGCTTCGGTGATTGTGGATCTTCTGTTCCCTACGGCAAGAGATTCTTCCATGTTAACTTATTGTTCCGATTGCTAATGATCTCAACCCTTATCTCCTATTCTTGAACTTGTTTCAGCGGGCCAAAGGGTCAACATCTGTAGTTGCTCCTGTTTCAAACCTGCTCCAAGGTAACAAAATCAATACCTTCTTTGTTTCCGATTGTGAATGGTCTCAACCCGTACCTCTTGTTCATGTACTTGTTTCAGTAGGCAAAAAGGGTCAACATCTGAAGTCACTCCTATTCAGACCTGCTCCAAGGTAACAAACTTAAATCCTCCTTTTTATTCGATTGCGAATGTTCTCAATCCTTACCTCTTGTTCTTGTACTTGTTTTAGCGGGCCAAAGAGTCAACATCTGAAGTTGCTCCTGTTCAGACTTGCTCCAATGTAACAAACTTAATCTGACTTGGGATCAATTGTTACTAGATGGAAGCTACCAAGTCAATTATGCTTCTTCCCGAACAAATTAAAATAGAGGCACCCGAGTTCTCAAGAATGGGTACCGAATCCTTATGTAGTAGTGTTGATGAAGAGCGAGTTAACGCTCCCAATCAGGATGGGGTACAACTTCGAGAACAGTTTGTTGCTCACTAGAAAGAGTTATGTAGCTTGAAGAAGAAGACTGAAGAATCAGAATCAACTCTGAAAATGTAGTCAACTGAGATTAAGAGGTTGAAGAAGCTAACAGAAGACAGTGAGGACCTCCTTCGTCTACTACTTAGTAAAAGATGAAGATGTTAAGATCATTAAATCAAATCTCCACTTTCTCTTGTGATTATGCACTGGATTTGGCTTTGTTAATCAATGTTCCTTGTGATACTATTATTTTGTAATATTTTGTGACATGTGATGAACAATATGGTCATGCTTGATAGTAAAAACAGTTTGTTATAATGTATAAAGAAATATGTGCTGATTACTATTTTGCCAAACAGATCAGAATTATTCAAAAAAGGATAGAATTGAAATGAAATCTATTAATACTGATGCATGATTAGTTAATTTTATATTGTCCTTTAGTGGGCTTAGCCCAATTTTAATTGGGAAAAAGTCAATTTTTTTCAAATTAACGTGACACAGAAGGCCGCAACAATGTGCGCACCTGTTGGACTCGACCCAACCAAAGCAGGCCCGCCCTAATCAAATTTCATCTAAAAAAGCTACAATTGGGCCCAACAAAAACTTTGGGCTCTACCCAGCTACAAACGGTCCAAATTCGTTTCATGATGCATACGATTTGTCACAATTGGCATGCCACATCAGATTCTGTCCAGCGTGGCACAGCTGCAGGACCAAACTTATGATGCATTGTATAGACGGTTTTCCACACGTCATTCAACTCATGACGCCACGAAATCAGGTCTCGTCATTAATCACGGTTTGTGACGCTAGATTAATGATGGAGCATTTCGTATCAACTAGCGTCATTAATCGTGGTTTATGACGAGAAACAAACTTTTTTGCGTCACTAGTTAGCACTTTTCGTGTAGCGAATAGATCAGCCTAGCAGCCGACCTATTTGTAGTCTTGCCGAATGAAGAGAGGTCGAGTGACGATTTAAAGGAAGCAGGATTCCAATAGATGAAAATGATGATGAAAAAAATCAGAGGGCGTCAAAGACGCACTCGTAGTGTAGTATTTGAGCATCGTGGTGGGCAGGATGGCTGGTATGATGATGCAAAAAAGAAAGAAGAAAAAGTAGCTTGAGTAACAACTTGATGAGAAACAGGTTTCTCAGCAGGTCGAAACGATTAATAAAACAAGAGGGCGTCAAAGACGCTCTCACAGAGTAGTCCCAAGCATTGAAGCAGACAACATGGATGGTTTGATGCTCAAGAAAGAGAAGAAAACTAGGTCATGGTCTTGATCGAACAAAGTGTAGAGACAGCCAGACCTCCCAGCACAGCTGCAAGGAGTCTAGCAGGGCCAACCTCAAGAAGGCCTCGTAGGTGTGCCGACCTCAGAAAGGCCTCAAAGTTAATAGTGCCTAGTATCCAGGGATGCCTGGCAGGGTCGTTAGACGCACACTCTTTGTAGAACCTTTCATTCTTGTCATAGCCGAAGTTGTTGTGTCCAGAACAATTGACGATGAAGCCATAAAACATGCTGATCTTGAATCAAATGGAGTGTAGAGACATCCAGATATCTTGCATAGCTGCAAAGAGTCTGGTAGAGCCACCCGAGGCATGCCGACCTTAGCAAGGTCTAAAGTTAGTAGCGCCAGAGCATTTGAAAATACTTGGCAGGGCCATTAGGCGCGCACCCCACAGGGAGGCGTTTATTCCCACACACAACCTTGGGTATCCAAACAAGGCTGGTAAGGCTACAAGAGCACACCGACCTCAGGAAGGTCACGCATCTAGGGTGCCCAACTAGGTTGGTAGAGCTGTAACCATACAGAGGTATTGCAAGACCTAGGTATTAAGGCATGTTGACCTCAAGGAGGTCATTTTTGAGGCCCAGATGACAAACATAGCTGCCAGCCATCTAGCAGAGCCATGGTACAAAGGTGTTGACGACCTAAGTAGCCGGCATACCGACCACGGGGGCCCCTCGAAATCGTAGTCTTGATGGATATGGACTCCAGGCGCTAGACAGATCCGGTAGAGCAGCGAGGCACACCTACCCCGGAAAGTCTTCAATCAAACCTATGACCATTCTACTCAGTGAACAGAAATATAGGCCGACTGGAATAGGTCTGTTTACATGCAGAGCCATAGCGGGTGCACCAAGACATAGAGCCTAGCAGATGCAAGTGGTCGTCGACGTCATCCATAGATGTAGTGAGGCACAGAGCCATCTAACACAAAGTCAGTCTTATCTCTCCATGGACTACAATGCCACGGGTCAACAGTGGTCAAAGATTCCCTTACCACCCAAAAAATGACAATTGTACATCCTGACCACGGGCGCACTGTAGCCATGTGACACTGCAGCGGCCTCAAGCATGATTGATGCAGTATCGAAAACTTTGTCGCGAGGTAGGGGGCAAGAATGTCGCTTTTATTTGTCCACATGCACACAGTGTTCCATGGTCATGAGGTAACATTGTTGAGGCTCCTCTGGCCATCGCCAAGTCTTGGACCTCGTTGCGAAGCGTAGAAGTCGCCACAAATCTCTGCGCCTTTCCTCAACAAAGTGCCAAGGGGAGTTTGGAGGTAATGCTACAGAGGCCCCGAGGAGGTGCTGCAGGTTCTTGGTGAGTAGTAGATGCTCGTCGAGGGCCTGCGACACCCTTCCCTGGGAAGACTGTGTCTGTGACGCCCCCAGGTTTTAAATTAACACTAATTGCTGGTCAAACTTGTTGACCTTGGTCAAATCAGGGTCAACCTAGGTCATCACCTCGAAAACCTAGCCAACATTCATCCATGAGCACCTTAAGCGAGTCAACATTATCCACCTTGGTAAAAAACTTAGTCAAAGTGGTCTAACCCCCTTGATGTCAACACCTTACCTTAGAACTTTGGCCACATTCTTCAATTTCTGTCTAAACACTCAAAATTCTGCCAATATAAAAGTTGTGCAGAATTTTGTGGGACACAAGTAATATTTAGGTTGGCATTTCAATTTTTGAGAGGAAAACCTCCAAAACTCGGTCAACGCGGAGTTTTGCCTTTTGACCGCGTCGAGAAAATGCCCATCTTGGCATGACATCCCAGCCAAACCATTTCATAAAACCCCTACCAACCTTTGCAAGAATTGTAGGTGGTTAGTTCCTCTACAACTTTAGCATCTACACTTTTTGAAGTTGCAATTCGAAATTTGGAGAAATTTCTGTTTGAACATCAGCTATTCGAAATAAAAGGGTTGTATTGGATGCTCTAGCTCATGCGCGCGCCAGCGAGTCGCGCCTGCGCCGCCACGCGGCGCATCGGAGTCTAGGCTCCCTCACCCCGTCGCTCAGTCGCGCGCCCGAGGCCGGCACCATCATGACACGCCAGTGGCCCGAGCGAGCTTAGGGACGCGTTCCTCCATGCACCCGCGCACGTTCGCGCTGTGGCCGGACCCCCCGCTGCAATTGCCGCCGGCGATGATTGTGTGCCTCGCATGCCACGCGCCTCCCCTTAACTCACCCCCTTGCTTCGAGGTGAAGCTCCCACTCCTCCACGTGCACCCGCCCGCCTATTTAAATAGCTCCCATCTCTCCCCCGCGCTCGCTCACACCTCCATCGTCCACCATTGTCACCGGCGCAGCGAGCCCGCCCATCCACCAGCTCCAGCCACCGGCCAAGCTTCTTAGCACCCCCACTAGACCTCACTAGGGCTTCTAGAACCGCTTGTTTCTGTGCATGGCGCCTGTGCTCGCGGAGCCACCGCAGGCTGAGCCACCGCCACCAATCGATCCCTGGTATGCTCAATCGAGCAGCCGCGCCGCTTGTTACCCTCCTCCGGCCGCCGTTCGCCGCCGGTGAGATCACCACCGCTGGCAAGGGCATGGTTGTAAATCCTCGAGGGCATATATGTGAACTAGGGACCTGGTTGTAAGGTTCTTCAACTTAGTTTTCTAGCAATTTAGTCCAACACCTTAGAAATATTATTGAAATTCGTAGAAAACTCAGAAAAATGCAAACCCAATTTTGTTGGTTGCAGTGAGATGGGATCTACAACTTCTACAATGCAAATTCAAATTCAGTTTGGCACACTGTTGTTGTAGTTCAAAATCTAGAAAAGTTATGGAGCTAAATTTTGTATATGTTGCTAGTTATATCATTTGTAGGCTCTGGACAAAAACTTCCACAATGTTATTGAACAGGTCTTTTTATATGATTTACATTGCATTTATGCAATTTCTAGCTTAATGATTTTTGTAGCAAAATGTAAATAGATTTTTGTGCTCAACTTGTGGGTATGATCATGTTATGCCTAGACTCAACTTTCCTGCAATTCTCATGATTTTATCTCTGCCAAAAGCAACTAATCTTGATTTATGCTTAGATTTACATTTAAATGCATAGCTCAAATTTCAAATGTGATCTTGATGTGCCTGTTGGTGTCCTAAGCTTGTTTTAGGTCAGAGATGTTGTAGGAATGTGTTGGGCTATATAAGTTCTTTATTTATTTATTTATGCTTTTCTCATAATTTTAATAGCTAAGAAATGTGATTTTTGATATAAAGGTTTTATGGCTCTTTTAAAAATAAATCTTGGCCAATAGCATGTTCGGGGTCTTTAGGGCCAACAATGTACCTATGTCCTTATTTTTATAAACCTTAATGCAAAGAAATATTAATTAAATGTTTGTCAAGGTGAATATGGCCAACAAGAGTTGGATGTGATGGTTGAACTCTCACTCCACTCAATAACCCTGCATTGCATTTCGTGTAAAACTTCCTGACGGTAACTATGCGCTCGTGCCGTAAGCTGAGGAAGGAGGAGCACGCGGAGCTGCAGTACGTGGAAGTGAGCGAGGACATCGAGAACCCCCAAGCGAACTGTGCTGACGAAGGCAAGCCCCATTGCATTGACCTATTTGTTTTTGGATATTTTCATAATTATCTATGAATGTTTGTGCATTTACGTTCAGGAGTTGAAATGGAACCCTACATGGATGATCCCTAGGTACCTATGTCTTTACTAGTATGCTAGGTCGGTAGCTGCTATGCTATAGGGCCGTTACAAGTCGAGTGATGCTTGTCACTTGCGAGAATAGGTTCTTATGTTGGAATCTTAAGATCTCCTTTAATGGATTGCTCATGTGGTATGAGCATGGGATGTGGGCTCCAGTCCAATGGCCTTCGTGGTTTAAGTGTTTGAAAGTACTAAGCCTAGTACCATAATGAGATGGTAAGGGATTTTACCGTCACTAATCTTGGGATGCGTCTTATGGCTAGCTACTGGTGGTGCAAGTGTGATTCTGGGTGCCTCGCGGGGTATGCTAGATAGCCGGTACCAAAGCTTGTGGCCTTTTATCCCGACCTGAGGACTTTTGGGAACCGCCTGGTGGTTGTCCATGTGAGGGCACTCTACCGTGTGTTTAGGTCCACCTTGCAAGGTTTTAAATCAACTGGTTATCGGCCTCTCACCGTTATCTGAGACTACTTATCCAACTGGCCATGATATCCCCAATGATGGAACTTTGTGAATATTTATGCTTGAATAATTATATTGCACAACTTATGCTTTCAATAGCTTGCTCATTTAGAAAAGAGTATTCAACTAAAATCTTGAAAGTAAGGACATACTCTTTGTTTCTTTTGAGCAAAATAACCCCACTTGCCAAAAAGCCTTTCATGTCTAGATTTGGTGATGTAGCTGTCTAGATTTGGTGATGTAGCAAAATCATCCCGTTGAGTGTTGCCGGGTTTACACCCGGTAAATCACTTGGAAACACAGAGAGGATCGAATGTATGCATAAAACTCCCACGAAGGAGGGTCCAGAGTGCCTTACACCTTAATACCAATCTCCCCGTAGGGTCCATTATTACGAATCACATATCATGACATAAAGTAAATGGTTCAGAGTTTTATTAAAATAGCGGAAGTACTAATTGCGATACGATATGCCATCACAGGAGGCCATCCGTGATGCCATTACTCGGCGTCATCATTCACCCATTCCAGCTCCCAGCCGGGTGGAATCTCACCAGGCCAAACAACTCCACCTGAAAGCAACAATTATAGCAAGGCTGAGTATACTAATACTCAGCAAGACTTACCCGACAAAGTTACCTCTAGTCATGTAGGGCTTTTGGCAAGTGGGTTTGTTTTGCCAAAAAGCAACTAGGATCATGGATCCTTACTTTCAATATTTTGGCTCAATTTCTAGTGATATTATCATTACTATGATGAGCAACTAATACATTCAAGAATTGTACAATGCAATTAATTCACACAGAAGATTTCACATAGTTCCATCATTAAGGGATATCATGGCCAGCTGATTCAGCAGTCTCGGATAAAGATGAGAGGCCGACAATCGATTGATTCATAAACCCGTGCAAGGTAAACCTAAACACACGGAGCGATGCCCCAACAGAGCCGACACTGACCGAACGGTTCCCAAAAATCCTCAGGTTGGGATAGTAGCCTACAGTCCTGGATACAAGGCTATCCGGCATGCCCCACCTAGTACACCCAGCCTCACACAAGTACCCTCCTCCCGGTTGCAAGCCGGGCAGGAGACGAATCGAGAGTAGTAGTAGTATAATCCCGTGCTATTTCATTAAGGTACTAGGCTTACCGGTCCCATTCCCGACAAGTGCTTAATACGTTCAAAAGCTTAGCCCACGAAGCCACTAGACCGGAGCCCAAATCCCATGCTCTTACCACATGAGCAAACCATTTATACAAAGGGTGTGTTGATGCAAAATCAGCACCTCGCGCCAAGCACACAGCAAGCCGAACAAAGCTGGCTTAACACACGTGCCGAATCCGAAGTGTGCCAGTCAATTTTTTTGAAACTGACAAAGGATGAAAAAATAGTTAGATAAAACCTGGAACTTGCCAGGTGGTACCAGACAGTTCCGTATTTACGGCTATAAAGTCAATTAAAATGACATAAAGCTACAACAAGCTATCTGTCAGTAGTTTAAATATCATTCGAGAGCTTTAAAACATGAAACCAGGATATAGCCGAATGCATGACGTGAGCATGACAAAAGATCGGTCTTTGTTTAAACATCATTGCTCGCACGTGGACATGACCGATTTTTTGCGGATAAATAACAATAAAAATAAATAAGGTGAAAGCAAGATTATAAATATGAAGTAAACAAGCATGCATAGGCCCAAAGCACTAGTCTACTGCATGTCTAGGCACTTTCAAACCCGTCGAGCTTGACACCAAACAAGTTAATCCACCACATGATACAACTTGTTTGAAACCATGCCACCAACCACAAATAGATTAATCCACCGCACGATATGATGTAAATATGGAAGGCTAAAAGCATACATTATTTAAAACAAACTTATGAACACGTTTCACTCGTGGTAGCATTGCCGAATACGGCTATTCAACCGATTCGGGTTCCGTGGAGAAGGAACAAACATTTGAAAAGTCAAAGCTTGAACCCGCAACACGTGACAATCTAGATTGATCTAAATTCGGCTATTGAAAGAACTTGATCCTTTATAATAAACAAAGACTTCAAAGCACATCACATGGATCTCAAAGAGGTAAAGCCGAAACCAACCGATCTAGATTGGGCAAAGAGGTGTTACATGAATTTAAACATAAAGCAAAAATCCAAATCTAATAGAGCCGATAACTAGCTTCGAGCTAGATCTTAGCCTACCTCATGGCTCATGTTCTAATAGGAAACCCTCTTGAACCAAGCTTAAATCCACTTCATGATACTAAGCAAGGTAACAAGACTACTTGCATCATAGTCTAAATCCACTGCATGATACTAGACATGATACAAGGTTGCCGGAACTTACGGAGGTCGACGGATCGATGGCTCCTCTCGAAGAACTCGACGACTCGACTAAAGGACTCGAAGTTTGGCACGGGGCCGGTTTTGTTGTGTAGATGTTCGATCACTATTACAGATGAGGACCAGGAGCGTCCAGGTGGTCGATGGATGATCGCTCCTCAGTGATGAGTGATTGACAACGGGTGTTGGGCTGACTCTTGGATCACTGCGCAGGTGTTGGCTGCGGCCTAGTTCTTGTGGTTGCAGGAGAAGAACGGGCGCAAAAGGTCTTCAGCCTTGAGGGGCCTCCGGGAGATGGAGAGACAAGTAGGCTCGGTTCGAGGGACCCGGTGGACGGCGGGACTAGGTGCGGGCCACATGGTGGCGAGACGAGCAAGACGAAGTCGTGGACGATCGAGCCGGTGCAAGGTGGCGGTCGAGTCAAGAGGCTTGGCGGGAGGCCGGACCGAGCACGCAGGGTTTGGTGGTTTGCCCACAAAACCATCGGAGGACGGTTTCTTGGTTTGGGCCTCAAAACCAAGTCTGAAGGCCCAACACGACGGAGACGGGATCTGGGCGTGTCAGGAAGCTTCGAAGCGGAGGACACGCGGTGGGATCGCATGGCTTGCGTTGGGAGGACGCGGGGTGCGGCGAAGGCGTGGCCGTCCGATGGCAAGACCCACAAACATTACATAAATGCCCCTGCGTGGGTTGTATCGCCACTAGTTGAGTTAGGGGTAGTCGAGTCATTTACCACACCGGCGGGACCCGATATATAAGCCTTGAGTGTGAGTGGATGGCTCTCTCTCTCTGCGACTTAGGGTTTCATTTCCTCCTCCCATTTCTCATTTTCCTTAGACATTTTCTTCTCCATTTCTTGTCTAGGCTAGCTTGAGAGCTTCATGAGAGATTTTTTGAGAGGGATGGATGCTAGGGCGGCAAGCTAGACCTTGTGAATCTTTTCTGGTTTGTATAGAAGATTTGGCGTTGTGTTTCCCGTGGTCTTTTTCGTGCTTGTTTTTGGTGCCTTTGTTCTTGGTGTGATTCCGCGGATTTGAGTGGGTTTCTCCCCGATTTCTTTGAGGGAAACATGGATGGATGTCTTGTGCATCTTTGTGATTGATATTGTGCCCTCAAACGCCGGGAAACCAGTTCGATTCAAGGATTTTTGGTCGGAGCTCTAGTTTTTGGTGGTGTTCAAAGGATCTGCGATTCCCGGTGATTTAGGGAGTTAGGAGGCAAAAGTTTTGGTGTATAGCATCCTTGGTTGACGCATATCATGTCCCCAAACTCTTGTCTCAACAGCTTCTACCGTTTAGGAGATCCGGTGATGAGTTGGGGGAGTTGACCTTCGGGGTCGAGCAGTTTTTGCCTCTGTCCGTGAGGCGAGGACGGTCCACGAGCTTGTGGCGGACGGTCCACGGCTAGGGCTGTTCTTCGTGTGTTTGTCGTGTTCTTGCTCGTCTTCATTTTCGATCCGTTTTGTTTTCGAGTTTTGGTTGAACGAGGTTTCGGACAGTCCGCAGCAGAGGCGCGGACAGTCCGCGGGCAGGCGGACAGTCCGCGACCACCCCGCGGACAGTCCGTTTTTCCAGGGGTCGCTACTAGAGGTTCTTTTGGCTTTTTCGGACTGTCCGCGGCTCAGGCCGGACAGTCCGCCGTACGTTGAGCGGGGCGGTCTGTGACGCCCCAGTTTTCTAATTAACGTCATTAACGCTAATGACCAGGTCAACCGGTCAAACCCCGGTCAAACACCGGTCAAACCTAGGTCAACCTGGGCCGTCACCCGAAAACCTCGCCATTGAACCCTATTAGACCCCTTGACCGAGCCTGCACACACCCGTGGTCAACCCTTGGCCAAAGACACGGTCAAACCCCGCTTACACAGTGATGTCAGCGAATGTCGTCCGGAACTTTTGCCGCATTCTCCAATATTCACCTAAACACTTCAAAATGTACCTTTATGAAAGTTGTCCATCTTTTTTTTTGAAAACGAAAACCGTGGGGCGACGCCCCGCGGTAACAGGAACCATATATTAACAGAAGAAACAAAGATTAAGTTACAAAGAGGAGGGACTTACGCCCTGCCCAACCAGTGGTTAGGCAATGGGGGGGGGGGGGACAAGCAAAGAGAGAAACAACAGCAGAAACAGCAACAGAGCAGCATTACAAGAAAAGCTAAAGAGCACTAAGCCAGTTTTTGATCGAAGGATGGAGGCTTGGCTTGAATCTGCAAAAATGCTCCAGAACCAGTGCCTTGAAATTTGCTTTCCAGACCGCGAGGTGTGGAGGTTTGCCGTCAAAAATGGCTTCATTTCTCTGCTTCTAGATACACCAGGCCCCAATCAAAAAGATCCCCATGAAGAAAGGGAGCCCAGAAACAGCTTTGGCTTGCAAGATTTTCTGGTGGACGCTTAGATTTGCCCCCCAAACAATACCCAAGGCTAACCATCTATTAACAGCAGCAGGGCAGCTGAAAAGAGATGAGACGCGGTTTCTTCCTCACTGTTGTGACACAGGACACAGTTGTATCCTTCATCCAGCACTTTCCTCCTTCTTCTCAGAATATTCCTAGTATTCAACCTATCATTGAGAAGCAGCCAAGCAAAAAACTTGATCCTTGGGATGCATTTGGTTTTCTAGATGTCTATAATGGCTCTACTGGTCCTGAGCTCTCTAAATTGATACTGATAGAAGTGGCTACTCAGAAACCTACGCTACCCCCAAATCAGATGCCAGTAATCCTTGGAACCAAGGCTGATGGGAGGGAGAGAATTGAGAAAGGCCTGTAATTCCAGGAACTCATTGTAAGCAGCCCTGGTCATGGGAATTCTGAAACAGCTCAGCAAGTTGGCAGTCGACCTCAGCGCAAACAGAGAAATGGCAGGGTCCCGAGCAAATGGCAGGAGATGACAAAACGTCTCTGAATGAATGACCCCATCTATGATATCCTCCCAGAAACTGACAGTGTCCCCCTGGTTATGATTGCAAATGGAAACACCTCTAAATTGAGTGTGAAGTCGAAAGATGTCTTTCCATCAGAAGGAGCCCTTCTCTCTTGTCAGATGGGGAACAAGTCTTCGTTGTAGTATTTACGCCGTACGAGAGTAACCCACTGAATATCAGCCTTGCTGTAGAATTTGTGCAGCTGCTTGAGAAGAAGCGTGTCATTCTGAATGCTTAAATTGATAACTCCAAGCCCACCTTTGTTTTTAGGCTTCCTGACCAAATCCCAAGCGGCTAGATTGTACCTTTTACTATTGAAATCCTTGCCTCTCCAGAGACAGTTTTTCCTGTGCTTATCTATAATCTCAATGACAGTCAGGGGGAGCTTCAGAGAACACATGTAATAAGTGGGGAGCGAAGAGATGACCGAATTGACTAATTGCAACCTTCCAGCATATGAGAGAAACTGAGTAGACGCCGACAGCTTTCTTTCAATTCTGCAGATGAGAGGGGCATAATCTTTCACTTGGGGCTTGGCCAGGCCCAGGGGGGACCAAGGTAAGTAAATGGGAAGGAGCCCACCGCACAACCAAATGTCTGAGCCAGAGAGGAAGCTTTCTCAGGAGAAACATTAATTGGAACTAGACAAGATTTATGATAGTTTACCACAAGGCCACTAGAGAGGGTAATGCTGTGAAGAATTCTTTTTAGGAGGACTAACTGATCCTCATTAGCTTGCATGACCAAGATGGTGTTATCAGCATATTGGACAATAGGGAAGGGAGCATCAGACCTTTGGGGGAAAGGGGGCAGAAGATTGCCAAGGTAATACTCTCTGTTGATGACATATTGAAGGAGGTCGGCAAAGCAATGGCAAAGAGAAGAGGGGAGAGGGGATCCCCCGCCTAACCCCTCCGGAACATTTGAAATCTTTTCCGGCAGGTGCCATTAAGAAGAACCGAAGAAGTGGCAGTGGACGACGCCTCCTCAATCCACTTCAACCACTTCGGGGGGAAGCCTTTAGCATGAAGCATCTCCAGAATAATGGGGTGCTCAACCAGATCAAATGCTTTTTCAAAGTCCAACTTCAAGATAATAATCTCCCTTAGAGAGTGATGACACTGGTGAAGAAATTCAAAAGCCCGGCCCAAGGCAAGTCTTGAATAGTTCTCCCTTTGATGAAACCATACCGGTTTTTATGAACAATCTTTACAAAGAATAGCTCCGGCACTGTTAGCAAGCAGCTTTGAGATGAGCTTAATGGATGAGTTGAGCAGAGAAATTGGCCTAAAATCATTCACAGATTCAGGATTATCCTTCTTGGGGACCAAGGTGACAAAGGAGTGGTTGAGACTCTTAAGGTCAGCCTGGTGACGAAAGAAGTCATGACAGAGCTTGTACATGTCGCCTCTAATGATATGCCAGGATTTCTTGAAGAACAGATTGTTGAACCCATCCGGGCCAGGGGCCTTATCAGAGGGTAATTCAAGGATAATCTCATCAATTTCCTTATTGGAGAAGGGAAGGCACAAAGCCTCAAGATTAGGGTGGCTCTGAACTAAATCCTGAAGATCGAATTGCATGGACACCCCCACCGAGGAGCCCAACCTCCTTTTGAATTCCTGCCAAAGGATGGAACTTAATTCCCCATGATCCTGGACAACCCTTCCAGATCCATCAACCAGTTGAGAAATGGCATTTCTCCTGTATCTCTCAGTGGCCATGGAGTGAAAAAATTTGGTGTTCTCATCCCCAAACTGCATGACCCTCTGAGTGAATCTTTGCTTCCAGAGATGACCGAATTGACTAATTGCAACCTTCTAGCATATGAGAGAAACTGAGTAGACGCCGACAGCCAAACGAAAAAAGAGTTCATTGATTTACAGTTTATTCGCCAATTTGCCCCAAAAAGATTCGATAGTTTTGACTTCAGTCCCTCGGCTGGGGCTTTTAGGGGAATTCTTGTCTACTGGGCCTCCAACCATTTCTCAGGTAGTACTGTTGAAAAGCACCCTTTCGCCTTGAGTCTCAAAATGCAGTCCATTCAATCTAGAATTTCCTGGAATCTTGTTGTGGTTTATGGCCCCTGTAGGCAGCCTGCTAGAGACCATTTTGTTCAATGGCTTCTTAATTTGCAAATGGAGGATGAAGAGCTCTGGATGCTTTTGGGGGACTTTAATTTCTATAGATATGCTGAAAACCGTAATAAAGCTGGGGGGTAATTTCAAAGACACTTTAATCTTCAATAATATTATTAGTCACTTGGGCCTTAATGAACTGCCTTTGAAGGGTAGAAGCTATACCTGGAGTAACATGCAGGCTGCCCCCCTTCTGGAGCAAATTGATTGGTTTTTCACTTCTGTTGCCTGGACTGGTATCTTTCCTTTTTCAGTGGTCCCTCCCCTTGCTAGGATTACCTCTGATCACCTGCCCTGTAGCGTCCAGATTGGCACTAGCATCCCTAAGGCTAATATTTTTAGATTTGAGAATTTCTGGCTTCAGCATCCTGGTTGTTTGGAGCAAATTAAATCTGTTTGGGTCTCTCCTGTCAGGGTTTGCAACAGTGCTCATGTCATCAGTGCTAAATTCAAGCTCCTCCGAAGATCTCTCAAGCTTTGGTCCAGGAACCTTTCCAACTTGTCAAGGCTTATTGCTAACTGCAATTTGACAATTGCTTTCTTTGATAGATTGGAAGAAAGCAGGCCTCTGTGCTCCAGTGAATTGAAATTCAGGAACATCCTCAAGGAGCACATCAGTTCTCTTTTAAAGTTGTCCATCTTGTTGAGGGACACAACTTTCGTGTAGATTGGCATTTCAAATTTTGAGTAGAAATTAGCGAAAAACTTGGTCAACCGCCAGTACCTCCTATTTTCCAGAACAGGCCGACATTCAAAGTTGGCACGACGTTCCTGCAAAATCCGTAGAGAAAAACACCCTAGAGCCTTTGTGAAAGTTGTAGAGGGTAGTGAGATCTACAACTTTGGTATTAATGCTCGGTGCACTTCAGTTCAAGTTTTTGGAGAAAATCTCGGTCAAAGCAGGCTACCTCGACACGTTTTGGCAGCCTCGCGCGCTCCCGCGCGCCGGCCGCGCCGGCCGCGCCGGCCGAGCCGAGCCGGCCGCGCCGGCCGCGCCGCGCCGTGCCGCCGGCCGCCGGCCGCCGGCCCACGCCCCAAGGGTCGCCCGTCCCGAGGTCGCCCGTCCCAAGGCCGCAAGGCCCGAGGTCCCTACGCCGCACGCCTGCCAAAGTTCCTAGAACGCCGCGACGTCGTACCACGGACGGCGCCCCCCGGGAGACCGACGGTCCGAGCGCTGCTGTACGCGCGCAAGCTCACGTATAAGAGCCGGCCTCCCCGCTCTCACGCGTGCCCCTTCTCCCTCCTTCCTTGTCGCGCCTCCGCCCATCCCCCGAGCAGCCCGGCCCGCGCCCGCGGCCCCGCCCGCGGCGGCCGGTGCCCCCCGGCCGCCGCGCACGCCACCACCCGCGCCGCCCCTGCCCTGTCCAACCCCCAAAACCGGTGCGTGGTGACCCCTAGACCGCTCCCCCACCCTCCCCGGCCGGGCTCCGGCGAGACCTCGCCGGAATTGGGCCATCCCGCGCCGGCCACCGCTCCCGGGGACTACATTGCGAAGAAAGTTTTATTTTCGAGGGCCTCCCTGCAAAAGTGCAACTCCAATAGTAAAAGTAAGTGGCTGATTCTTGTAAATTGCGTAGAAAATCACAGAAAATTCAGAAAAATGTGAAACCAATTTTCTTGGATCCGTTACAACTTATGTTATTCTGGCCTGAGCTAATTCCTTTTAGTTTTGCATGAAAAATACAAATGTGAAAGCCCTAGGTCTGCAATATCTCAAAAAATATAAATCCTCTATAGCTAATTTTTGGATATGTTGTGTGTTAGGTCATGACTAGCTCCTATGCCGAAAATTGCAGAAAGTTATACTGTAAATCTTTTTATAAAAATGTTTTTCTATTTCAGACAGACCTTCTTAAGTGATTTTTCTTGTTAAATATGTTTATTATTTTGACCCCAACTTGTGCACACTGTCTTGTAATACCAAAATGCACATCTTGTGAATTAATCATGATTTTTGGGTTAACAGAAATATTTATTCTTGATTTATGCATGTTTTCCTTTGTAAATTAATAAACCAAGTTCAGTAGGGCTTCCATGTGAACACGCTGGTTCTTTAGGCTTGTTTAGGACCAGAGAGCATGCACAAGAAAGTTTGGATCATTTTGAGGCTTAATTATTTTTATATGCATTTACTTTGAACCACTAGCTAGCCTTTGTAATTTTTTCAATAACATTTAATTTCCTAGCCTCCAACACTTACATGTGGGTCCAATGGACCAGTATAAGTGCTAGTAGGCTTAAGAAACACTCCTTTAATTTTTAGTAATGTAATTGCTTAATAAAAAGCTTGAAAGCCCTTTTTAATATTAAAGGAAAATTAAATAAAGAAAAACCCTTATTTAATTCTTTTTCCTTTTTGAAAAGTATTATTTAATACAACTAAATGATAATTAATTATCATAACTAATAAGAAATTAATTCTTAAATAAAAATATTAATTACACTTTATTGGAGAAGATAAAAGGAAATGAAGCTTTCACATGAAATGATAAGTATAATAAGAACCTTTATTCAAATGTTTAATAAAGAATTGCATATTGTTCCTTTTTGGAAGAGTATGCTAAATGTATTCTTATCTAGGTGAATGTCCCCAACTAATGCACCCTATGGTGGTCATTTGTTGTTTGTGATTAATTAAATTAAAATCGTCAAATAAAACTTGCATTGCATCCTCGTGTAGATCTCCCGAACGGTAGTTGTACGCGTGTGCCGGACGGAAGAGACGGAGGAGCTGACGGAGACGTGCACCACGTCGTTGTAGAGCAAGACCTGGACCAAGTCCAGAAGGGCCCAAGGCCAACCTTGCCATTGAAGGCAAGCCCCGGATCATTAACCCTGTTTTTGAAATTTATGCTATTATGTTTGCTACGATTGTGCATTTACGTTTCAGGAGTTGATTTGAAACCCTAGATGCATGATCCCTAGGTACCTATGCTCTATCACTAGTATGCTAGGTCGATAGCTACTATGCTATAGGACCGATAGAAGTCGAGTGATGTTCGTCACTCGCGAGATTAGGTTCCTAGATAGGAATCATAAGATATCCTTAATGGATTGCTCATGTGGTAAGAGCATGGGATTTGGGCTCCGGTCCAGTGGCTTTCGTGGGCTAAGCTTTTGAACGTACTAAACATATGACGGGTATGGGACCGGTAAGCCTAGTACCCGATTGACGCGGTAAGGGAACCTTTCCCTACTAAACCTGGGGCACTTGTGTCCCCCTGCTTGCAACAGTGTGGTACCCGAGTGAGTCTGGACATTCGTGTGGGAGCGATCCGCAAACCTTGTACCAAGGAATGTTGGTTCCGCTCCCGAGCCGAAGATCGAAGGAAACGGCACGGGAAAGTTGTCCTTGCGGGGGCAGCCTACCGTGTGTTTGGGTTTACCTTGCAAGGTTTAAATCAATCGATTGTCGGCCTCTCACCGTTATCCGAGATCGCTTAATCAATCGGCCATGATATCCCATAATGATGGAACTCGAGGAATATGGTTGGATGAATTAATTTCTTGTCCAATTCTTGATTGAATTAGTTGGCACACTTAGAAATGGTAATCAACTAGAACTCTTGCTAAAAGATTGAAAGTAAGGATCTACTCTTAGCAGCTGTTTAGCAAAAGAAACTCCACCGGCCAAAAGCCTTTCATGTCTAGAGGTTGGTGATGTAGTCATCACCCGACGGTTAAGTCTTGCTGAGTATTAGTATACTCAGCCTTGCTTTAAAATTGTTGTTGCAGGTGTTGTTGACCGGAAGGGTGACGACAAGTGATGACATCACGGACGGTCTCCTGTGATGTCTACCGTTGCGCTATTTTATTTTATTCCCGCTGTATTTTCGAACTCTGAACCTTTACTCCATGTCATGAATAATGGTTTGTAATAAATTATGTTAACTCGTGTTGTACTCTGGACTCGCCTTCGCGTGAGTTTTAATGCATGTGTCGATCCTCTGTTCGATGTCCAAGTGATTTACCGGGCGTTAACCCGGCAACTAACGACAGGATCATACTTTACTATTGCTTAATGACCAAAGTGGATCGGTCTTAGGCGATAGTACGGTATTTTCCTGGGCGGGTTGTCACAGCTGGTATCAGAGCGATTGCACGCACCAGAGCATAAATAACCACTCTAATCACATGATTTTTGAATAAAAATTTGCTAAGATTGTTTGATTTGCAAAACACGTTGGTCCGTTAAGGATGCAATAGACCGAGAGGCCCTAGAGGGAATTTTTGGGTTCTTTCAGGTGGCTTATTAATCTACGGTTTATTTTGCTAACTTCCAGCACATTTTACTTTATGTCAGACTTACATTCTCGCACAACCATACTAGTTCATCACGTTTTGCCATACGTGGTGGTACCACAGGGAAGTCCTGTGAGGGACTAGTGAGACCTATTCCAATGGGTGCCACGTCGCGTCTGAGTCTCGTCACGTTTTGCCATACGTGATGGTACCACAGGAAGGTCCATGAGGGATGAGTGAGGCCTATTCCAATGGGCACTCACGTCGCGTCAGAGTCTTAAATAGGACACTGTCCATGCAGCGGCTTAACGCATGGATGCCGTTTCTATAGTGAACGGTAATGTATGAGGACGCTTTCATGAGTGCTGGCATGAAAGGTTCGTTGTGTTCTGTGATCTTCTGCAGGTACACTAACCACGTTCGTAACTCGCTAAGTGAGTACCGATAGTCTCGACTAGTTATTATAGGGAGAGACGTAATTGTTGCCTTGCCACCGGCACTAACTCCGATTTTTGGTTTAATTGCTTGGTGAGGACGAATAGGTCGTTCTTGCATCATGATCAAAACCTGCTGATTAATAAAATGGTCACATGTGTGGTTTTCCTTAAGTAATAATCTAATAACAACAATAACAACCTTTAAACCGAATCTAAAGTGTTGTTGAACCGTTTAGTCGACCCTGTTGTCGTGACCTCTTCTCAGACCTTTCTGCAGAGTGCCCCCAATCTATCCAAATCTTTTTCGAGAAGTATTTGCACGATCATAGGTTTTCAAATCTCAAGCTATGCTCAAGTAGTAAACCTAGGTTTTGCTGTCCTTCCGGAACACGTCATTTCGAATCTTAAACCTTTGCACCTTGTTCCTGACTCGTCTAGCTTCACCCTTGACTACCAAATTTGGTCTCATGAACCTACCGAGTTGCCGGAAAAATTCGAACATTTTGGAAACTTTGGTTTCTGAATGTTGGAAATTGTCATTTCGATGCAGTGCAACTGTCTCGAGTCTAGCTATTTGGTCAATTTGAGTTTTCGTCGTACATGTTCTACTTGTCGAACAAGCTTACGAATGTGTAACTTATGAAAACTCAAATTTTTCAGATGGTGGGCTCGACACGCAGCACTCCGAATGGTTTCGGTGATCCTAGTGGCCGCAACCAGCCGCCACCATCGCCAGACCCGACAATAGTGGCTACTCAAATCGAGATGATGCGCCAGATTCTTCTATACCTGCAGCAGCAATCCCAACAGCAGCAGCCCCATGGGAATCAGATTAATGCCCAAGGTCAAGTAACCGAGTACAAGCACTTCCTGGATATGAATCCTCCGCAGTTCAATGGGACAGAAGAACCCTTGGATGCTGATGCCTGGATTCGGGCCATTGAAGCTATGTTTGCGGTGTTTACCTTGCCATGTTCAGAAGGACGCAAGGCTAAATTCGCAGCATTGCAGCTTCGTGGTTCTGCTTTAATGTGGTGGGAACACTACAAATCCATGCAGCAACCTGAGTATGAAATCCCTTGGGAAGAATTCAAAAAGGCTTTCAGAGACCGTCACCTTCCTAAAGCACTTACCGATAGGAAAATGAGAGAGTTATTGGCTCTCAAGCAAGGGTCAGACACGGTGTACCAGTACGCGCAGAAGTTTAATAACCTCTGCCAGTATGGAGGATATCATGCGGATACCGACATGAAGAAGATGGAGCTTTTTTGTGAAGGTCCGAATAGTAACCGCGGTCGAATGGTCGAACCTGGTAAAGTTTGACAGCTACCCCATGCTAGTGAATAAGGCTATCTCCCAGGAAGATGCCATGAAGAGAGCCCAAGCCGAGAAGAAAAGAAAGGCTGACTCCATGCCCAATAATGCACAACGTTGCAAGATACACATTATGTGGAAGACCTTACCAGACTTCCAGCAGGCTTCACAGTCGGAAACGTTGTTGGCTAAGTTGTCCCAGGATCGGACTCAAGAAACTCTTTGCCTTCCCAACACTCAACAGCCGACTCCCAAGCCTATTGTACCTAGTCCCAATGGCAACAATGAGCGTTGTTGTTTCAAGTGTGGTGAACTGGGACACTTCGCTAGGACATGCCTGCAACCGTGCCAGACCAACAGGCGGCACCGGCTAACTCAGCCTAATCAGAGACAAGTTTCCAAACCCATCAAGAAGGGCAAGAAGAAGATTGCTCAAGTTAGGGAGGGCAGACTCAGCTTCACTGTTGTTGGTGATATTCCAGAAGGAGCACCAGTAATGATGGGCACATTCTCTATTCGAGGCAAACCCATCCGTGTGTTGTTTGATTCTGGAGCTACCCATAGTTTCATGAATGCAAAGACATTGAGCAAAGTGGGACTGAACTCCTGCAACACCAAGGACTCTTTTACAATCAAAACAGTGGGAGGGAACATCTCTTCCGAGCTGGTGACCAGGGGAGTACTCTTGGAATTTGGAAGCAAAACAATTGACACAGACCTTATCATTTTGGGATTAGAAGGTATGGATGTCATTCTAGGAATGGACTGGATGAACCGACATAAGGTAGTACTGGATATTTCAGAGAGAGTGGTAGAGATCAACTCACCAATTGTTGGAGCCACGACTCTATACCTACCTTTCAAAGATGATGTGAATCCTCGTTCTTATGTGGCAATCACTTCTCGGCTGGAAGGAATTCCAGTGGTTCGAGAGTTTGCGGAGGTTTTTCCCGATGAATTGGCGGGTATGCCACCCGATAGAGATGTCGAGTTTGTCATTGAACTTCAGCCTGGCACAGCCCCTGTCTTCAAGAGACCTTACCGTATGCCACCCAAGGAATTAGCAGAATTGAAGACCCAACTTCAAGAGTTGCTAGATAAGGGTTATATTCGCCCAAGTTCTTCACCTTGGGGTTGCCCAGCTTTATTTGTGAAGAAGAAAGATGGTAGCCTGAGGTTGTGTGTAGATTACCGACCTCTCAATGCAGTAACAATCAAGAATAAGTATCCTTTACCCCGCATCAATGTTCTGTTTGATCAGTTGGCTGGAGCCAAAGTTTTCTCCAAGATTGATCTTCGGTCAGGGTATCATCAAATAAAGATTAGGCCATGTGATATTCCCAAGACAGCTTTCTCCACCCGATACGGTCTTTATGAGTATTTGGTAATGTCCTTTGGTCTTACCAATGCACCTGCTTATTTCATGTATCTCATGAATTCCGTATTCATGACGGAATTGGACAAGTTTGTAGTGGTATTCATTGATGACATCTTAATATATTCCAAGAATGAAGAAGAACATGCAGAACATCTCCGAGTTGTTTTGCAACGTTTGCGAGATCACAAGCTTTATGCAAAGTTCTCCAAATGTGAATTTTGGTTAGATAGTGTAAAATTTTTGGGGCACACTATTTCCAAGGAAGGCATATCTGTGGATCCTAGCAAAGTACAAGAGGTTATGGATTGGAAACCACCCAATACCGTACATCAAATCCGAAGTTTTTTTGGGTTTAGCAGGCTATTATCGTCGTTTCATTCCGGATTTCTCCAGGATCGCTAAACCTATGACTGAGCTATTAAAGAAGGGAGTTAAGTTTGTGTGGAGCAAAGATTGTGAAAAGGCTTTCCACACATTGAGGCAACATCTGACTACAGCCCCAGTGCTAGTGCAGCCGGATAATTCTAAACCGTTTGAAGTCTTTTGTGATGCTTCGGGCACTGGTCTCGGTTGTGTTCTTATGCAAGAAAATCGAGTCATTGCCTATGCCTCACGATCGCTTCGACCCCATGAAGTGAATTAATCGACCCATGATCTTGAGTTAGCAGCGGTTGTTCATGCTCTCAAGATTTGGAGGCATTATCTTATGGGAAACCGTTGTAATATCTTCACCGATCACAAGAGTCTCAAGTATATCTTCACCCAATCGGAATTGAATATGAGGCAGAGAAGATGGTTGGAATTGATTAAAGACTATGATCTAGAAGTACACTATCATCCGGAAAAGCCAATGTTGTTGCGGATGCGCTTAGCCGAAAGGTTCACCGCAATCGCTTAACCGTGGAGTCGTATAGTGAGACTTTGTGTGAAGACTTGCGGAAGCTCCGATTGAAAATTGTGGAGCAAGGAAGCTTGAATGCTATCTCGGTCGAGTCCAATCGTATGACGAATCATTTTGGCTCAACTCAATGATGGAGGTGTCCAATTAATAAAACAGAAATTAGCGGAAGGAGACCCCAAATATAGTTGTTTCCGTAAGGACGCAAAAGATGTGGTGTGGTTTGAGCAACGTCTCGTAGTTCCTGTTGATCCGGAACTCCGGAAGGGAATTTTCGACGAAGCTCATCTGTCCAAATTCTCTATTCACCCCGGAAGCACTAAAATGTATCAAGATTTGAAGAAAAACTTTTGGTGGTCGAACATGAAGGTAGACATAGCCAAATATGTGGCAGAATGTGATACTTGTCATCGAGTCAAAGCCAGCCATTTGAAGTCAGCCGGTGTACTTCAACCGTTGACTATACCTTTGTGGAAGTGGGATAACATCAGTATGGATTTCATTGTGGGTTTACCCCTGACTGCCAGAAAGAAGGATTCCATCTGGGTTATAGTGGACCGATTGACCAAGACTGCTCATTTCATCGCAGTGCACACCACTTACTCCGTCCAAGATTATGCAGAACTCTATATCGATCAAATTGTGCGTCTGCACGGGATTCCCAAGACCATTGTTTCCGATCGAGGTACTCAATTTGTGGCTCGTTTTTGGGAACAGTTGCATGAATCTTTGGGAACTAAATTGATTCGTAGTTCAAGTTCTCATCCTCAGACCGATGGTCAGACCGAGCGAGTCAATCAAATTGTGGAAGACATGCTGAGAGCGAGCATCATGCATTTTGACAAGAGTTGGGACAAGTGTCTATCTTTGGCAGAGTTCTCTTATAACAATAGTTATCAAGCTAGTTTGAGGATGGCACCATTTGAAGCTCTTTATGGACGAAGATGCCGAACTCCTTTGAATTGGTCAGAAGCCGGAGAGCGAACGCTCTTTGGTCTGGATTTAGTTAAAGACGTAGAAGAGAAGGTGGAAGTGATCAGAGAAAACTTGAAGTTAGCTCAAATGAGACAAAAGAGTTACCATGACAAAGGGACAGCACCCCGACACTATGCAGTGGGTGATTACGTATACCTTAAGGTTTCACCGACCAAAGGTGTACAGAGATTTGGCGTAAAAGGGAAGTTAGCCCCACGTTATATCGGCCCATACGAGATCATTGAGATATGTGGACCAGTCGCTTATCGTATCCGACTTCCGAATCGACTCTCGGCTGTGCACAATGTGTTTCGTGTGACACAATTGAAGAAAGGTGTGAAAGTACCCGAGACAGAAGTGATCACAGAAGCAAACGCTTGGATCGAGCCGGATCTTTCAGTGGTAGAGCATCCGCTGAGAGTGCTAGATCAAAAAGAAAGGCAAACTAGGAGACATACCGTGAAGATGTACAAGGTACAGTGGAGTCACCATACTGAAGAAGAAGCTACGTGGGAGACTGAGCACTTCCTCAACACCAAGTATCTGGGTTTTCTTCAATCGAGAAACGGTAAGAACCTTACCCCTACCTTTGTCTTTAATTTTCGAATCTCGGGTCGAGATTCCACTTAAGGGGGGGTAGGTCGTGACCCGCCGCTCTGTTTCTAATTAACGTCATTAACGCTAATGACCAGGTCAACCGGTCAAACCCCGGTCAAACACTGGTCAAACCTAGGTCAACCTGGGCCGTCACCCGAAAACCTCGCCATTGAACCCTATTGGACCCCTTGACCGAGCCTGCACACACCCGTGGTCAACCCATGGCCAAAGACACGGTCAAACCTCGCTTACACAGTGACGTCAGCGAATGTCGTCCGGAACTTTTGCCGCGTTCTCCAAAATTCACCTAAACACTTCAAAATCTACCTTTATGAAAGTTGTCCATATTGTTGAGGGACACAACTTTCGTGTAGATTGGAATTTCAAATTTTGAGTGAAAATTAGCGAAAAACTTGGTCAACCGCGGTACCTCCCGTTTTCCCCGCAACGAGCCGACATTCAAAGTTGGCACGACGTTCCTGCAACATCCGTAGAGAAAAACACCCTAGAGCCTTTGTGAAAGTTGTAGAGGGTAGTGAGATCTACAACTTTGGTATTCACTGCTCGGTGCACTTCAGTTCAAGTTTTTGGAGAAAATCTCGGTCAAAGCAGGCTACCTCGACACGTTTTGGCGGCCTCGCGCGCTCCCGCGCGCGGCCGCCGCCGCGTCGCCGGCCGCGCCGCACCGCGCCGGACGAGCCGCGTCGGGCCGCGCCGGCCGCGCCGCGCGCGCGCCGCGCGCGCGCCGTGGCCGCCGGCCACCGGCCGCCGTCCCCACGCCCCAAGGGTCGCCCGTCCCGATGCCGCCCCGTCCCAAGGCCGCAAGGCCCGAGGTCCCCACGCCGCACGCCTGCCAAAGTTCCTAGAACGCCGCGACGTCGTACCACGGACGGCGCCCCCCCGGGAGACCGACGTTCCGAGCGCTGCTGTACACGCGCAAGCTCGCGTATAAGAGCCGGCCTCCCCGCTCTCACGCGTGCCCCTTCTCCCTCCTTCCTTGCCGCGCCTCTGCCCATCCTCGGAGCAGCCCGCCCGCGCCCGCAGCCCCGCCCGCGGCGGCGGTGCCCCCGGCCGCCGGCGCACGCCACCGCCGCGCCGCCCTCGCCCGTCCAACCCCCAAAACCGGTGCGTGGTGACCCCTAGACCGCTCCCCCCACCCTCCCCGGCCGGGCTCCGGCGAGACCTCGCCGGAATTGGGCCATCCCGCGCCGGCCACCGCTCCCGGGGACTACATTGCGAAGAAAGTTTTATTTTCGAGGGCCTCCCTGCAAAAGTGCAACTCCAATAGTAAAAGTAAGTGGCTGATTCTTGTAAATTGCGTAGAAAATCACAGAAAATTCAGAAAAATGTGAAACCAATTTTCTTGGATCCGTTGTGAATTATACTACAACTTATGTTATTCTGGCCTGAGCTAATTCCTTTTAGTTTTGCATGAAAAATACAAATGTGAAAACCCTAGATCTGCAATATCTCAAAAAATATAAATCCTCTATAGCTAATTTTTGGATATGTTGTGTGTTAGGTCATGACTAGCTCCTATGCCGAAAATTGCAGAAAGTTATACTGCAAATCTTTTTATAAAAATGTTTTTCTATTTCAGACGGATCTGCTTAAGTGATTTTTCTTGTTAAATATATTTATGATTTTGACCCCAACTTGTGCACACTGTCTTGTAATACTAAAATGCACATCTTGTGCATTAATCATGATTTTTGGATTAACAGAAATATTTATTCTTGATTTATGCATGTTTTCCTTTGTAAATTAATAAACCAAGTTCAGTAGGGCTTCCATGTGAACACGCTGGTTCTTTAGGCTTGTTTAGGACCAGAGAGCATGCACAAGAAAGTTTGGATCATTTTGAGGCTTAATTATTTTTATATGCATTTACTTTGAACCACTAGCTAGCCTTTGTAATTTTTTCAATAACATTTAATTTCCTAGCCTCCAACACTTACATGTGGGTCCAATGGACCAGTATAAGTGCTAGTAGGCTTAAGAAACACTCCTTTAATTTTTAGTAATGTAATTGCTTAATAAAAAGCTTGAAAGCCCTTTTTAATATTAAAGGAAAATTAAATAAAGAAAAACCCTTATTTAATTCTTTTTCCTTTTTGAAAAGTATTATTTAATACAATTAAATGATAATTAATTATCATAACTAATAAGAAATTAATTCTTAAATAAAAATATTAATTACACTTTATTGGAGAAGATAGAAGGAAATGAAGCTTTCACATGAAATGATAAGTATAATAAGAACCTTTATTCAAATGTTTAATAAAGAATTGCATAATGTTCCTTTTTGGAAGAGTATGCTAAATGTATTCTTATCTAGGTGAATGTCCCCAACTAATGCACCCTATGGTGGTCATTTGTTGTTTGTGATTAATTAAATTAAAATCGTCAAATAAAACATGCATTGCATCCTCGTGTAGATCTCCTGAACGGTAGCTGTACGCGTGTGCCGGACGGAAGAGATGGAGGAGCTGACGGAGACGTGCACCACATCGTTGTAGAGCAAGACCTGGACCAAGTCCAGAAGGGCCCAAGGCCAACCTTGCCATCGAAGGCAAGCCCCGGATCATTAACCCTGTTTTTGAAATTTATGCAATTATGTTTGCTACGATTGTGCATTTACGTTTCAGGAGTTGATTTGAAACCCTAGATGCATGATCCCTAGGTACCTATGCTCTATCACTAGTATGCTAGGTCGATAGCTGCTATGCTATAGGACCGATAGAAGTCGAGTGATGTTCGTCACTCGCGAGATTAGGTTCCTAGATAGGAATCATAAGATATCCTTAATGGATTGCTCATGTGGTAAGAGCATGGGATTTGGGCTCCGGTCCAGTGGCTTTTGTGGGCTAAGCTTTTGAACGTACTAAACATATGCCGGGTATGGGACCGGTAAGCCTAGTACCCGATTGACGCGGTAAGGGAACCTTTCCCTACTAAACCTGGGGCACTTGTGTCCCCCCTCGCTTGCAACAAAGGTGGTACCCGAGTGAGTCCGGACGTTCGTGTGGGAGCGATCCAAAAACCTTGTACCAAGGAATGTAGGTTCCGCTCCCGAGCCGAAGATTGACGGAAACGGCCTGGGAAAGTTGTCCTTGCGGGGGCAGCCTACCGTGTGTTTGGGTTTACCTTGAAAGGTTTAAATCAATCGATTGTCGGCCTCTCACCGTTATCCGAGACTGCTTAATCAACTGGCCATTATATCCCATAATGATGGAACTCGAGGAATATGGTTGGATGAATTAATTGCTTGTCCAATTCTTGATTGAATTAGTTGGCACACTTAGAAATGGTAATCAACTAGAACTCGTGCAAAAAGATTGAAAGTAAGGATCTACTCTTAGCAGTTGTTTAGCAAAAGAAACTCCACCGGCCAAAAGCCTTTCATGTCTAGAGGTTGGTGATGTAGTCATCACCCGACGGTTAAGGCTTGCTGAGTATTAGTATACTCAGCCTTGCTTTAAAATTGTTGTTGCAGGTGTTGTTGACCGGAAGGGTGACGACAAGTGATGACATCACGGATGGCCTCCTGTGATGTCTACCGTTGCGCTAGTTTATTTTATTTCCGCTGTATTTTCGAACTCTGAACCTTTACTCCATGTCATGAATAATGGTTTGTAATAAATTATGTTAACTCGTGTTGTACTCTGGACTCGCCTTCGCGTGAGTTTTAATGCATGTGTCGATCCTCTGTTCGATGTCCAAGTGAATTACCGGGCGTTAACCCGACAACTAACGACAAGATGATACTTTACTATTGCTTAATGACCAAAGTGGATCGGTCTTAGGCGATAGTACGGTATTTTCCTGGGCGGGTTGTCACACGGTCCGCCGCACTTCGATGGGAAGGGTTACCACAAGTGTGCGGCCTGAATGATGATCTTTCTTCGTGGCAAGTTGTTGGATTTCATTGTGCTTGACAAGACCTATGCTATTTCGGCGGAGATCCACAATCTTATGGTGACCGATGCCGGTGCTAAGGCCAAGTATGAGGCAAATGCAAACACCGTTGATCACTTGGTCCGAAGCTTGTGTGATCCTGAGTTTGAGCGTGTTCGCCATTTGAATCTTTCCTGGCAAATTTGGGAGAAGTTGTTGGTTGCTAACAGTGGTGATAACCATGTGAAGGCTCGCCTCTTTGTTTCTTACTGGATGCAATATGAGAACTTTACTCAAATTCCCGGTGAGGACATTGATGTGATGTTTCAGAGGTTCACCACCATGGTGAGCAACATGAAGGTCAATGTTGAGGATTTCCCTTACACCGAGCATGATCAAGCTTTGAAGCTTTTACATATCTTGGACCCAAATGTTTGGGGTGCTAAGGTTGAGGCCATCAAGGAGTTCGGGCAATACTTGACTATTGAGTTGGATGATCTCTTTTCTAAGCTCAAGTCGGCTGAGGTTGACAGGAAGTTGCAATCCAAGCATGAGGGCTCGACTGATCATAGTCTTGCTCTTGTGGGTGGATCAAAGGGTAAAGCCAACACTAACCCTTCTTGTCGACAGTTTTCCATGTCTTCTCTCATGTCTATTCCAGATGAAGAGTTCGATGTGCTGGGCGAGGAGGAACTGGCCTTGCTCTCAAGGAGATTTGATCGACTACATGAGAACCGGAGGAATGCAAGGCGGAGCTCGGGGACATGCTACAAGTGTGGCAAGCATGGACACTTCATCGCCTAATGCCCGGAAGCGGAGGAGAACAAGTACAAGATGAGTGAGTACAAGGGGCACCCGAGGCGTGAAGACAAGTACTCCTCCAAAGGCAAGCACTACATCAAGTCCAAGAGCAAGGACAAGGACAAGCGACGATCGAGCAAGGGTGGCCACAAGAAGGACAAGGAAAGAGCCATGGTGGCCGGTGCAAGCGACGTCGACACAAGCTCAAGCGACGCGCATTCAAGCTCAAGCAGTGAAGATGAAGATGCCGGGAGGCGCAAGGGCAATAAGAATGGAAGCCGGAACCTTAGTGGTTTGAGCTGTGTGGCACTTGGAGGCTTTTGTGGCATGGCCCATAGCTCAAGCAGCAAGAAGCACGAGAAGGAAGACACGGACTCCGACTCAGAGGATGAGGTAAACCATGACCCCGACGCTTTGCTTGCTGAGATCACTAGGTTGAATGGCTTGATTGACAACCATGATAGTGTGTTGAGGGATGCCAAGAAGATGAGGAAAGATCTTAGGGCTCAACTTGAGAATGCTAGTGAGAAAGTAGGAGAGTTAGAGTCTAAATTGCTTGAATTGAATCTTGAGAATGACTCTTTGAAACTTACTCCTACCATTTCTGATGATGTTGAATGTCCTGAATGTGATGCATGGTTGAATGAAATCAAATTGCTTAATGAGAAGAATGCTTCCACTTTGGCTAAACTAGATGCTCTTAGGACTGAGTATGATGAGCTTAAGGCTAGACCGACTTTGCTTGGTGCTTGTAAATCATGTCCTACTATGCATGCTAAGCTTGTTGATGCTCGTTCTACCATTAGCACTTTGGAAGGTTCTTTGAAATCTCCTGTTGTCAATGCATGCACTAGCTGTGATAAAGTTACTTTGCGCAATCTTGAACTTACTTCCCGTTTGGATGTCATCTATGAGGAGAATGATTATTTGAGGAAGGTGTTGGGTTGGTTGTCTGGGCAAGAACCTCAATTGAAAATCATGATTGAGGAGTTCAAGAGAGCGGATGGTCGTGGTCTGGGTTTTGAGAAGTTGGCTGAGAAAGTGGGAGAAAACAATGGGGAGAGTGTGTATGAGAAGTGCGTTGAGTCCACCCCCGAGTTTGAGGTGATCAGAGACATCCAAGTTCCACTTCCAAAAGCACCCAAGAACTTTTTCACACCAAAGCCCAACCACTTTTGTAACAAGCTTGACACAACCCAAGATCCACCAAAATTCCCACCTAAAGCCAATGACTTCCAGAAACCGGTGAAGTTTGTGAGTGAGAAGGGTGTGAAGCCTAGAGAGAAGCTAGAGTCAAAACCAAAGCCCATCCCCTTCTAGTGTGAGTATTGTGGCAAGGAGAGGCATCTCGCAGAGTTTTGCTACAAGAGGAAGAGGGATGAGAGGCTTGCTACGGAGCAAGCAAACCAAGATAGGTATCGCCAGTCTCATGGTATTCCTGAGCCTAGAGTACCACTTCCACGGGGTGTGGGAAGTGTGAGGAATGTTGGTAGAGTTGGAGCTCAGGGTGGTAGGTTCCCACAGAGAGGTGGTGGTGAGAGGTTTGATAGGAGAGATGATGGTGTGCGTGCTGGTGAGAGGTTTGGTCGGGCTCGTGGTGGTTTTGCTGGACATTCCCCCACTCGTCCTCAATACGGGTCAAGGGGAGATGATCACAACTTTGGGTTACAGAGGAACTACGGACCACGTTTTCCCCCTCGTGGTGCTCGTACTCCTTCCATGGGACATGGGAAATTTGGTGGCAAGGGAATGATGTTTGCTAACCCCTCTTTTGAGCAGATGGCTTGACACTAGTTCAACTTTCTTTGTGCTAACCCTAGTGTCGAGTCGTTGGCCCATTCCCGTTCTTGTTTCTGACTACAGGCAGGAGGCTTGGAGAACATTTGGTTGATCGACTCCGGATGTTCCTGACACATGACCAGAGATAAGAAGTGGTTCCCCAGCCTCACCCCAATGAAGGAAAAGATGTACATCATGTTTGGAGACAACGGACGAGGAAGGGTGATTTCTGAGGGTGTAGTGCATGTGAGTGACAAGGTAACGTTGAAGAGGGTTGCTCTTGTGAAGTCTTTGGGTTTCAATTTGCTTTCGGTTTCTCAGTTCCTTGATGAGGGCTTTGAGGTGCGTTTCAAGTCTGGTGAGTCTCGTTTGCTTGATTCTCGAGGTGATCTTGTTTGTATGATCATCCCCAAGGGTCAGATTTTCAGGGCTGATTTCTCTCGTTCTTTGGGTCCTGCTCGTTGTTTGATGGCCAGTCCTTCTGGTGACTTGTGGAAATGGCATAGGCGGTTGGGTCACTTGAGTTTTGATTTGGTTTCCCGCTTGAGTGGTCTTGACCTTGTCCGAGGATTGCCAAAGTTGAGGTTTGAGAAGGATTTGGTATGTGCTTCGTGTAGGCATGGCAAGATGGTAGCCACTCCCCAACCACCCCTGACCGATGTCATGACCCCTTATGTGCCCCCTCAAAATGGAGTCGTGGAAAGGAAAAATCGGACTCTTTGTGAGATGGCTAGGACGATGCTCGATGAGCACAGGACTCCTAGGAGGTATTGGGCTGAGGCGGTCAATACGGCCTGTCATGTCTCCAACAGGATTTTATTGTGAGCTTTCAAGAGGAAGACCTGTTATGAGCTTATGCATGGTCGGGCACCCAAGGTGAGTCATTTCCGAGTCTTTAGCTGCAAGTGCTTTATTCTTAAGAAGGGAAAACTCGACAAATTTGAGGCAAGGTCTAGTGATGGGATTTTCTTTGGATATGCTAACCATTCTAGAGCCTATAGAGTGCTTAATCTTGAGACTAACAAAATCATGGAGACTTGCGAGGTAACCTTCGACGAGACAATGCCATGTACCTCTCTTGGCATTGAATGTGCAGGTGATGAGGAGATGGCTGAGGACCTCTTTGAAGAGGAGAAGGATGAAGCTGGAGATGATGATGGAGAGGACCATGCGCCTGAAGCTGAGTGTGTTCCCACTACTTCCCCTACGACCACTACGGAGGGTGAACCATCTACTTCATGGACAACGACGGTGCGACAAGAGGACCAGGTGACAGAAGTTGAAGTTGAGGGGGAGTTAGTCTCGAGGCGGGAGGCCCCCTGGCGGATTCAAGAAGTGCATCCCCTATCGAAGATCATTGGGGACATCGACGAATGTACCACGCGGTCAAGGTCTAGAAATTCCTCTCATTTGGCACATGCTGCATTTGTTGCCACCTTTGAGCCCAAGGACATTGGACACGCTTTATCTGATGCAAACTGGGTCAATTATATGCATGAGGAGTTGGAAAATTTTGAGAGGAACCAGGTGTGGGAGTTAGTTGAACCACCTCCAAATTGCCATCCTATAGGAACCAAATGGGTTTGGAAGAACAAAGAGGGTGAGAATGGGATGGTTGTGAGGAACAAGTCCAGACTTGTTGCTTAGGAATATAGTCAGAAGGAGGGGATCGACTATGAGGAGACCTTTGCTCCTGTGGCCTGTCTTGAGGCAATTCGGATCCTTCTAGCCTTTGTCGTGGCTAAAGGGTTCAAGTTGTATCAGATGGATGTGAAGAGTGCTTTTCTGAATGGGGTCATAGAGGAGGAGGTGTATGTGAAGCAACCACCGGGGTTCGAGAGCGAGAAGTACCCCCACAGGGTGTACAGGTTGACAAAGGCTCTGTATGGGTTGAAACAGGCGCCCCGGGCTTGGTATGGGAGATTGAGAGGTTTTCTGTTGAGCAGAGGGTTCGTGATGGGTACCGTGGATAAAACTTTGTTTCTCTTGAGGCATGGGAATGATTTGTTGGTTGTGCAGATATACGTGGATGATATTGTCTTTGGTGGCTCGTCACATAACCTTGTTGCCAAGTTTGCAGATGAGATGAGTAGGGAATTCGAGATGAGAATGATGGGCGAGTTGCAGTACTTTCTCGGGTTGCAGATCAAGCAAGTGAAGGACGAAACATTTGTGCATCAGACCAAGTACACGAAAGACATGCTGAGGAAGTTCCAGATGCAAGATGTGAAGCCTATGTCGACACCCATGGGGAGTACAACTACTTTGGATGCGGACGAGGACGGAGAACCAGTGGACCAGCAAGAGTACCGGAGCATGATCGGCTCCCTCCTCTACCTGACGGCGACGAGGCCAGACATACAGTTCAGTGTGTGTCTGTGCGCTCATTTTTAGGCCTCGTCGAGGACATCACATCGACAGGCCGTCAAGAGGATCTTCAGGTACCTACAGTCTGCCCCTGGCCTTGGCCTTTGGTATTCATCCTCCTCGACTCTTTCACTTCATGGTTTTTCTGATGCGGATTTCGCTGGTTGCCGAGTCGAGAGGAAGTCTACTTCTAGTTCTTGCCAGTTTCTTGGGTCCTCGTTGGTTTCGTGGTTTTCCTGCAAGCAGTCTAGTGTAGCTCAGTCTACCACCGAGGCGGAGTATGTTGTAGCCGCGAGTTGTTGTTCCCAGCTGTTGTGGATCTCATACACCTTGAGAGACTTTGGTGAGGAGTGCACCCATATCCCACTTCTTTGTGATAGCACCAGTGCCATAAGCGTAGCAAAAAACCTAGTGCTTCATTCCAGAACCAAACACATAGAAGTGAGGTATCATTTCTTGAGATACAATGTGGAGAAAGGGACCATTGTGTTGAGTCATGTCCCTACCCAAGATCAGCTTGCAGACATCTTTACAAAGCCTCTCGACCAAGCTACATTTGTGCGCTTGCGGGGGGAACTTGGGGTTTCTTACCCTTTCTAGTTGATTCTTGGGGGATTTACTTTTGTACCATATATATAATACCATGTTTCCTTTGATGTATATACATGCTTTGTTTGATGTATAAACCATGGTAGGATAGCCATCTTGTTATATATCATGTTGCATTTGTATCATATTGCATTTTAGGATGATGAGCTTCTTCCATATGCCTTATCTGAGTTTCTTTGGATACTTGTGAGATATTGGTCATGTGTGTGGAGAAATGGCTATGTGAGGCTATGCTCTTGGAATATTTGAGATATATGTGTTATGAGATAGTCTTTTTGAATCAAATGCTAATCTTGACTAAATTTGATGAAATGTGCTCCAAGTAGTGTATCCATGTCACTTTTTGGTCTAAATGTGCCTTTCATACTTAGATTGTGCTTGGATGTTTTTTTCTTGCATTTGGGCCAAAGGCTGATATCATTGTGAATGTTTAGCCTATGTTGCATTCATGGAGGAGCATAAGCTTCTTTTTGCCGCAAAGGCACTTCATGTACCATGAAATGAATTAATCTTGAAAAGAAGTGTGTATGCTTGAAAAATGCTCCATCCATCATGTTTATGCTTAAAATGTCTAATCTTTCACACATGGGTGCAAAACATGTTGCATGATGTTCACCGGTGGAGAAGTCTCCCCGAAGTGGACACATGGCTCATGAGCTTTAACATGACATGCTTTGCTTTATGGGTGTTTGCAATGATCTTTTGTTAAGAATTTGATATCCTTGTATGATCTCTGGATGATATGCATGTTTTTGGCTAGAATATGACATGGATAGGCCTTTAAATTTGAAGTGAGCCATCTTTTGATAAAACTACTCAAATATGAAAATTTGCTTTGTCACATGCCTATATTTCCATATATTACTTGTGGCAATGCTTTGACAATGTTATGATCCATATGTGTGCTCTTTGTCTCACTTCTAGCCCTTGACACTAGATTTGGCCTATTTGAGAAGCTCATGTAGATGTTTATATGCTTTGTCTTACATCCCTGCATTTTCACCTTGATTCATACATTGTCACCAAGGGGGAGAAGAGGTGAGCTTAATGAAATATTCAAAAAAATGCATATAAAATTTGGAACTTTGCATCCACATGTTCAGGGGGAGCTTGCATTTGTTCAGGGGGAGTTTTCTTGCTGTTTTCAGTGTGGAGTTTGTGCTTTGCTCGGCTTGTGACCTTTCTTTGCCTTTCTTTGGTTTTGGTCATGAGTTGAGCTTCTTTGTTTTTCTTTCTTCTTACTTTCTTTCTCTGAATTTTATTTCACGTTGTGTGTTGTCAATGCACTCATCAAGGGGGAGATTGAGGACCAGGAGCGTCCCGATGGTCGATGGATGACCGCTCCTCAGTGATGAGTGATTGACAACGGGTGTTGGACTGACTCTTGGCTCAGTGCGCAGTGTAGGCCTGCAGCCTAGTTCGTGTTGTTGCAGGTGAAGAACGGGCGCGAAAGGTCTTCAGCCTTGAGGGGCCTCCAGGAGATGGAGAGACAAGTAGGCTCGGTTCGAGGGACCTGGTGGACGGCAGGACTAGGTGCGGGACACATGGTGGAGAGACGAGCAAGATGAAGTCGTGGACGATCGAGCCGGTGCACGGTGGCGGTCGAGTCAAGAGGCTTTGCGGGAAGCCGGGCCAAGCACGCGGGGTTTGGTGGTTTGCCCACAAAACCATCAGAGGACGGTTTCTTGGTTTGGGCCTCAAAACCAAGTCCGAAGGCCCAACATGACGGAGACGGGATCCGGGCGTGTCGGGATGCTTCGAAGCGGAGGACACGCGGCGAGATCACATGGCTTGCGTCGGGAGCACGCGGAGTGTGGCGAAGGCGTGGCCGTCCGATGGCAAGACCCACAAACATTACATAAATGCCCCTGCATGGGTTGTATCGTCAGTAGTTGAGTTAGGGGTAGTCGAGTCATTTAACACACCGGCGGGACCCGATATATAAGCCATGAGTGTGAGTGGATGGCTCTCTCTCTCTCTCTGCGACTTAGGGTTTCATTTCCCCCCTCCCATTTCTCATTTTCGTAGCTATTTTTCCTTCCATTTTCTGTAGGCTAGCATGAGAGCTTCATGAGAGATTTGTTGAGAGGGATGGATGCTAGGGCGGCAAGCTAGAACTTGTGAATCTTTCCTGGTTTGTATAGAAGATTCGGCGTTGTGTTTCCCGTGGTCTTTTTCATTATTGTTTTTGGTGCCTTTGTTCTTGGTGTGATTCCGCGGATTTGAGTGGGTTTCTCCCCGGATTTCTTTAAGGGGAAACATGGATGGATGTCTTGTGCATCTTTGTGATTGATCTTGTGCCCTCAAACGCCGGGAAACCACTTCGATTCAAGGATTTTTGGTCAGAGCTCTAGTTTTTGGTGGTGTTCAAAGGATCCACGATTCCCGGTGATTTAGGGAGTTAGGAGGCAAAATTTTTGGGGTATAGCATCCTTGGTTGACGCATATCATGTTCCCAAACTCTTGACTCTACAGCTTCTACCGTTTAGGAGATCCGGTGATGAGTTGGGGGAGTTGACCTTCGGGGCCGAGCAGTTTTTGCCTCTGTCCGTGAGATGCGGACGGTCCGCGAGCTTGTGGCGGACGGTCCGCGCCTAGGGCTGTTCTTCGTGTGTTCGTCGTGTCCTTGCACGTCTTCGTTTTTGATCCATTTTGTTTTCGAGTTTTGGTTGGACGAGGTTTCGGACACTCCGCAGCAGAGGCATGGACAGTCCGCGGGCAGGCGGATAGTCCGCGACCACCCCGCGGACAGTCCGTTTTCCAGGGGTTGCTACTGGAGATTCTGTTGGCTTTTTCGGGCAGTACGCGGCTCAGGCCGGACAGTCCACCGTACGCGTGCGGACAGTCTGCCGGATTTGGCCGGACAGTCCGCGTGGTCCGTGCGGATAGTCCGCCCCTCCTAGCCAGATAGTCCGCCAGTGCTTGGCTGCTTTGCTCTTTGGTTTGATTCCTCCCTCCTCTCTTTCGTGCTTCCGTGTGTGCTTCAAGGAATCGCTCATAAGACTTGAGATTGAACCATAACCTTGTTGTCTTGGCGATTGGTGTGTGATACGATTCATCGCTCGTGTGTGACCAGGATTTGTTTAGGGTATAGGCCGGGTTCTTTGAAAAGAATTTTTACCGGCTCCTATTCACTCCCCCCTCTCTAATCGCCATCAGATCCTTCAATAAACATCAAGGGTTTATATTTATACTCTTGTCCTAACACGACTCCTGGTCGACTACGAGTACAACATTTAATATCTAAATTAATGCTCCGGTGCCAATGTCCATCTCGTACCCGTCATCGATTCGTGCCTTCCTTATATCCGGGCCACGTCATCACGCATTCCCGAAAACTTCCTTTTAAAAGCGCAAACAGTCTTTCTGCCGAATGATAGCGTATTGCCGACCGCAAGCATCTTTACAGAATCCTCTGAAGAGATTTTTCCTACCGAATGGCATTTTGTTACCAAACTCGGCCCACAAGTCAGTCCCTTTCCTGTACCAATTTTTTGGTGTTAACATATGCCCCTTCAATTACGGGATAAAAGTGATTTTATTCCGGAATTGACCATAAATGCCCAACTTCTCTGAGCTAAATCTGTTCAACACCCATTCTTTCCTCTTGCAATCCGCTGGAGTCTCCGCTCAGATCCAAACCCTAGGTCATCAATCTCCCAAGCTCAAATCTTCAATGGCGGACCAAGATCAAGCTCTCCAGGTAAATCTCACTTCCTTAAGGTCCATTCGGTATTACTTTTCGATTCCCATCTTAGATTTTTTCCTCTGCCTTTTCTTTGATAGGCTCTATCCACCGAGATTTTGATTGCCATCGAGGACAAATCACCATCCTACTTCCTTGGACCTGTGGGAACCTCTGACCCCCTCGAGTTCATCGAAGCCGAATCTTAGAGAATCCCCTTTAAAGCAGCTTTATCGAGACCCCATGAGTGGCAAGGCACCTTCAAACACTGGCCCCTTCCCCCAATTGCAGGTTGGAGAAACTAGTATAAAAGGATACTTGATGATGACAGTGCAAAAACCGGCAATTGGGACAGCCTCCGCATTGCCCAGTGTTTGGAGTTATCTTTGGCCGAAACTCCCAAAAATGAGAATCTCCTGATTGCAGCCTGTCATTTCTGGTCAAATGGCGTCAACGCTTTCCTCTTTGGTCATGGACCAATGTCTCCTACCCTGGCCGATGTATATATGATGAACGGCCTTGATATCAAAAGATCCATGTATCCTTACAAATACAAAGGCTCCACCAGGCAAAGAGGAGTGAAAATAGGAGTTGGATATAAAGTGTATATCCAGAATCATATGTCTGATGGCCCTCTATCTAAAGTTGAGTACAGGGTCTACCTGAACATGTGGCTATGCAGATTCGTCTTCTGTGGTAAAGCCAATGAGCCAACCCTAAACCATACTGCAATGGCTAAAGATTTGGCTGCTGGTCATCTCATTCCCCTTGGAAAATACCTCCTAGGGAGTTTATACCATATGCTTCATCAGACCACTTTCTTGATGCACACCAGCCATAAGATCTCTTGTGTTAATAGCCCCTGGTGGTTTGTTCAAATGTGGCTGCAGATATACATGCACCAGATCATTGGTATTGATCTCAACAACCAACATTTTCCTTCATCCAACTGTAAGGAAGGAGAAATTCAGATTACCAAAGGATGCCAAACTTATGGAGAAGCTGCCTCAACCATATCCATTGACCAGAACATCAGCCAACTCTTCGAGCTTTTCTTCAAAGGTTTCACCAATCCCCTTTGGCTTCCTTATCTGAACAATGACAACTTGACCCTCCCTTATGAATTCAATTTCGAGAATGGATGTAATGATGTAAGATCCATAGAAATTTTCAACATCTTCATCCATCCATGCATCCCGCGGACGCAGAATTCAGTGGAGGAAGGCAAAATCAAAGCACCTTTAAATACTATCAACCAAACATGATGGCCCGACAGCTAGGATGTGGCCAAGTGCCTCCAAGGCTATTCCTTCACTAATTCCTCAAGCCCAGAGAGGAAATCAAGGAAAACATGCAAGCCATAAGAGCCTTTAAGTATCAATGCAGCCCAACTGTTTATACTTGGCCCTTTGTACCAATATCAATAGCTCATCCTTCTTTTATTTCCTGGTGGAAAGAACTCCATGATCACATCTTCAGTGAGCCAGTACATTTTTTTGTCTTGAGCTAATGCCTGACTTCCACCCAACTTCAGAGGTAATGCACTTATTTTCTTCTTTTCTCAAGCATGCCCTTCCTTACTGATCATGATTCTTTGCCACTTCTTGCAGAATACAGTGCCAGCCCCTTGAGCTAGGACAATTTCTTACAATGTTGCAGGCCCAATCTCTGCCTTTGGATTTAAATCCACAACTTTGTCTCAACTAATGTCCAGATATGCCACATCTGACCCAACTCTTATCAGTTCAGCTTCTGATAAGAGGAAAGCTCCATCCCTGGTTGCTCCTCCAGCTGCCAATAAGAAAAGAACATCCAAAAGAGTTCTTATTGAGGTTAACATCTTTTCCTTCTTGAGCACAAAACCACTCTTTATTCTAATAAATTTATCTTGTGTAATTTCAGACCAGAGTTCAGCAACCATCAACTACTACAGAACCAGCCAATGCCCCATCTGCTGGTATGGTCCTTACTATTTTATTTCTTTTCAAAGACCATTCTTTTCAAAGACCATTCTTTTCATTGGCACTCATTCTCCACTTGTTATTTGTAGAGGAAACATTGGTGAACCAACCTGTGGGGAGTTCTTCTACTCAACATGTTTCAAATCCATCTTCACCAAGGATCCAGCCATCTCCTTCTCAAGTAGAATCTCCAACTTCTCCAGGAATTCAACTGTCCCCTACTCAAGTAGAAGTTCCAGTTTCATCAGGGATGGATCCATCTTCACCTCAGCCAGAAGCTTCAAATCTACCAAGGACTCCACCAGCTTCTCCTCAGTTAGAAGCTTTAGCTTTACCAGGGACTCCTCAAGCTCCTCCTCAGCTGATCACCCAGGAACTTCCTCTTGAGCCTGAAAAAATCCCTTCTCCAATTCAAGAGGCCAGGAATGAGGTAAGTATGGGCATTCAATTCAACAAATCATCCTCAATTCGGCAAACCTTCCTTTTCAGGATCAGGTCGCATCACCACCAAGCTTTTCATTGACTTATGATGATTTAGGTGCCGAAAAAGGTGACGAGGCATCTTCAAGCCAAGCTCTGTCAGAGGAAAACCAGGCAAAACTGAGAGAAATCCTCTCTTTGCTGCAAAGAGATATCCAGGACCAAGTTAGGGATGTGGATCTTCTAGAAGAAGTGCTTGAATCCATCAATCAAGAGCTTCTTGACGATATCAAAGCCTCTTTAGAGCCCATCTCTCAACTGGACAATCACTTTGCAGCAGTAAGGAGAGCCTTGAAGAACCAATCCTCCCGACCAGTCCTGGAACAAAAGATAGCTAAAGCCAAGCAATTTGTGAAAGAGTCATAGACTCAAATCCAGAGCAACAAGGAATTGCTGGCTGAACTGCAGCCTGCACTTGAATTGAAAGTTGCCAAGAAAGCTGCACTAGAAGCTGAATTGAAGAACTTAATAGCTAAAATCGAGGCTGACAAGAAAAAGATAGCAGAACTTCCTCGATTAACAGAGAAAATCCAAAAGGAAGCTTCAGCAGCCTTGATTGAATCAAACTAGCTCAAGACAAAGCTCTCCGCTCTATCTAACACTCGGGAAGCTGATCAAAAACTGCTGGAAAATATCAGCAAAATGATATTAGATGCTTCTAGTGTAATCTCAAAGTACCTGATCATTTGATTGTGTCAAAACAATTTGTAGCCGAATGATTTATCGTCCTTGTAATTTTGTTTATCATAAATTTCACTTTCCACTTTCTGTCTTGCCTTGCGAGTAACTTTCGATGATCCATTTGGCAACTCTGATCAAACAGTACTAGAACTGAATAGCGATCCGACCGCAACTCAACCGAATTTTCAACCAATCAACCGAATATGACTCAACTTGAATCCCAAACGACCCGATGAAGATTCGGTTAAGGAAGTCTCTCCACCTACCAATTTTCTTGGGATATGCACCACAATCTGCGGCCACGATCTCTTTGCCATCCCCATAAATAAAAGCCGTGGGTGCCCCTAGCCTTTCACCAAGTCTTCTGCCTTCAAGCCTTTGCCAATCTAAACTTTCCTTCTCCAGCACTAGTACTCCCAAAAACTTGATGGCGGGCAGTAGCAACAGGCGCCGGGCCAGCGACGAGGCTGAAGGAAGCCGCGCTGGCGCTCGTCGGAGGCGGTGATCATCAACTCCTTTAACAGTTCTCTCTAGATTTATTTCTGTTTCTCACGATCCTCTTTGTATTTTCAGGCTTATCCAGTGGAATCCGGCTCATGCGCCGGCCACGACTCTAGCCATGCCAGACGACTCCTCGGAGTCGTACAACTATTCTCCTTTGCGCTACGATGAGCGCGACGCCCTCCGGTTCAAGGCGGAGCGCGATGAAACCCGGTGCGAGCTGGAAGATGTTTCCAAGAAGGCCGGAATCACCCAGCTCGAATGGGAGCACCAGCGCAAGAAGCTGCTGGAGACCATTGACAGTAAATCTCTTGATTTGTTTTAATTTAACTCAACTTTGAACTAACCACCATTGCCCCACAATGCTGCAGACCGCGACACTAAGCTCAACTGACTCAAGACGCTGGTGAAGCAACTGGCGGACAAGGTGAACGCCCCCGGGGACACACCGGCAGCCCGCATTGCCGCGGTGGAAGACCGTGTCGATGAGGTGGCCCTCCATGGCGTTCGTCTGGGCACCACCCTAGGCCTGGCCACCATGGCGACGCACACTAGCGTCGACTACTCCACGCAGCCGCACGGCTTCCAGGGCGGCGCGCCGGAGGACATCGACGAAATCGAGGTCATCCTAGAGTGCCTCGACGGCCACGGCGACGCCATTGCCGATTCCATCCATCCTCAGTCTGTGCTGAACAGGCTTTTTGACTGGTTTGTACTAGGGATGTTTGGAATTTCGGCAACAAATAATGAAATTTTAATTCCTGCGTTCGTATTGTGATGATCCCTTTTTGCTCGTGGATGTGAATCCTTACTGTTTTTGAACGAATTTGGAAACTTTATCTTAGCCGAACGTGCAAAAACTCCTGCCCCTTGGCACAGAATCCGCAGAAAATCCTCAATCCGGGAACCATAAACACTGTTCAATGAAAACCCTTTGCATTCGGAGAGAAAACCATGACGTTTGGTATTCCCATAATGCACGCCAACTAGTCATCACTCCCAATGCGCTCTCATAGCTAATAAAATAGCCCCCTTGGTGCCCTCCAAATCCAGTCGTATACACTTCCATCACCTCACATCTTCTCTCCCTGCTCCAGAGGAAAAAACCCCAAGGCCATGGCGGACAAGGGAAAGCAACCCATCAAGGAGAGCAGCACTCCACCAAAGAAGCGCACCATTCGAGAGTAAGTTTTCTGTCAATCCTTTCTCTTGCTCTCGATTGCAATCTCATGTTTCACCCCTCTCTGTTTTCAGCCTTGACCTACTCCCTAAGGAAATCTTTGGAACTGAAGAGGTTCCCGAGTACATCCTCTCCGATTCCTCCACTGAAGAAGAAAACGCCACACCGGAACAAAGGACCAACCACTAACTGCGCCGCCGCATTAGGCATCTAGAACACAACCTGCGAGACATCACCGCTCGCTGCAGTGCCTAACGCGAACGCCGCATGAGCTTGGAGGCGTTGATAGGGGGTAAGATCTTCATCTTTATCTGACTCCCACGTCTAAGCTCAGATCTCATATTCAACAACTATTCCCTTCTTCAGATATTTCTGATAGGTACAACAACTTGAAGGCTTCATGGGATAGCCTGATGGAAGCTGCAAGTCATGGCAACCCCCAAAGTTTCTAGGTTGCTGTCACAGTGGTCCTGGAACAGTTGAAGAGGGAAGAGCTGAAGAGGAAAGACACGGAATCAAAGGAATGAAGCATACTTTCGCTTCTTCCTCCAGGCCTTCTGCTTCCCACCCTCTTGTAATCTTAAGTAGCTGGGTTGTCAAATAAAAGCCTGCAAGAAACATTTGTAATGTAGAATATTTTTGTGCTAAGGGCAATACACTTCAGTATTGGCCATCTCCTCTATTAGGATTTTTTTTGTTCTAAAGGCGGCTTCTTTCCCGAATGCCAGCTGTCTCTGTGTTTCTGATGCTTGTAATCCTGGTGCTTGTAATCAACGATCAACTTCAATACTAGGATAATATTTCCTCAAATATCTTCCATTTATAGCAGTAGTAAACTCCTCTCCTAATAAAGGTTTCAAGATATAAGCATTTCTAGGTGTACATCTAACTACCCGAAAAGGACCCTCCCAGTTCGGGGACCATTTGCCGAACGCACTGTACTTAGTCCCGATCGGCAGTAATGCTTTCCAAACCAAATCTCCTTCTACAAATTGCTTGACTTTTACTTTCTTGTTGTAATATTTAGCAACTCGCATCTTGTTCTTTTCAATATTTTCCAGGGCTCTAAGACGAATCATGTGCAAATCCTCTAACTTTTCCATCATCAGGCTACTGTAATCTTTAGAACTTAAATCCTTTTGCAAAATCACTCTCCTTGAATCCAATTGCAATTCCCATGGCAAAACAGCATGATGCCCATAAACCAACTCATAAGGAGATGTTTTTGTAGCCCCATGAGGAGCCATTCGGTAAGCCCACAAGGCCTCATTGAGTACCGAATGCCACCTCTTTGGCTTCTGATCAATTTTCTTTTTTATAATCTTGATCATGATTTTGTTAGAAGCCACTACCAGTCCATTTCCTTGGGCATAATAAGGAGAAGAATTCAAGAATTTGATCCCCATGCTTTCAGCAAATTCCCTGAACTCTAAAGATAGAAATTGAGCTCCTTGATCAGTTGTAATTGTTCGAGGAATCCCAAATCTGTAGATGATGTGTTCTTTAACAAACTCAACCATGTTTTCTGATGTTACTTTCTTCAATGGAATTGCCTCGACCCATTTGGTGAAATAATCTGTCGCCAAAAGCACAAACTTATGCCCCTTGCTAGATGAAGGATTTATTTGGCCAATCAAATCTATACCCCATCCACTGAATGGCCATGGCTTGACAATAGGATTAAAAGTTGATGCCGGAACTCTTTGGATATTCCCAAACTTCTGACAATCTTGACACCCTTTTTAATACTCAAAGCAATCTTCCAACATCGTTGGCCAATAACATCCAGTGTGCCTGATAACCCATTTCATTCGATAAGCCGATTGGTGTGCTGCGCAAAGCCCATCGTGCACTTCACTTATCATTTTCTTTGCTTCTTCTTGACCCAGGCATTGCAGCAACATTCCATCTAATGATCTGTAAAATAAACGCCCATCAAGAAGAACAAATTTTATAGCTTTGTACCTGAGCTTCCTAGAAACCTTTCGGGATGGATTTTCCAGATAATCAACAATTTCTTTTCTCCAATCATCTTCTGCTAAATCACTCTCGAAAGCACACACATAGTTGGCAAACACTTCTTGGTTTTCCTGTTTGCCTTTTCATTGTGTTCCCTAGAAATATGTTGTAGAATTACTAACTGAAAACTTTTCAAGATTTCTTTGCACTCCTCATAGTAATTCCTTAGGATATCATTTCTACATTCATATTGGCCATTCAATTGTTTTATAACTAGCTCTGAATCTCCATAAATTTCAACTGAAATAGCCTTTGCTTCTTTCAAATAATGAAGCCCTCTAAGCAGTGCTTCATACTCAGCTTGATTATTTGTGACAGTAAGTTGAATAAGGATAGAAAACTCAAACATCTCACCTCTGGGCGAAATTAATAAAATTCCTACTCCACCACCTTTGCCACATGAGGATCCATCAAAGAATAACGCCCAAGGGGTGATTTCAAGCAAATCAATTGATGGATCACGATGTTCAGTAATGAAATCAGCAATAATCTGACCTTTAACAGCTTTTGCCGATTAAAGGACCGATTAGGCGACCAGAGAGGGGGGGAGTGAATGGGAGCTGATAAAAAAACTTCTCAAGAACTTGGCCTATGCCCCCAAAACACTTCCGAAGAATCTCGCACACACTTGCCAAGATCACGTAGTCACAACGGACCTACTGACCCTAGGAACAAGTTAGATCAAGCCTAAGAACAAAGCGGAAGCAAGCGTCAAACGAACCGAGAGAAAAAGCTAGCGCGAGGCAAACTGCAGCAAAAATTGTCGGTACTACTGGCCCCAAGTCGGTACTACTGATATGGGCTTACTGGCACCTAAAACCCAGGTTATCGGTACAACCGGCACTGGGTTGGTACTTCCGACTATCGGTACTACCGATAAGGACTCTCTGGCAGCTGAAAATCAGGTCATCGGTACTACCTGCACAGTGTCGGTAGTACGGCCCCCCCTAAAAATCAGCCCGCGAAACAGCCCCAAACTTTCGATCGACGGATCTGCCAAACCACTTGGAGTCTTGAGACGAAATTTGGAGGAGATGTTAAGCACCCCTAGGAGAGAATATACCCCAAAAATTTCGTCTCCAAACCCACCAAAACACTGGGAATCGCGGATCGCACGAGCTCAAGTTCTACACACGAGTTCATCCAAAGAATCACGAATCTAGGACGATTTGAGGAGATTGGGGGCAAGAGATCACTGGGAAAAGAGGCATAAGGCACTCATGGATGAATCCCCAAACAAATCCGAGCCAAAACCGTCTAGAAAACGAGAATCAAGACGAGCATGAAAATAGCACAAAAATGACTCCGAAAATCATCACGGGAACCACAACGCCGAATCTTCTATACAAACCAGGAAAGATTCACAAGGTCTAGCATGCTGCCCTAGCATCCATCCCTCTCAACAAATCTCTCATGAAGCTCTCATGCTATCCTAGAGAAAATAGAAAAGAAAATAGTCTAGGAAAAACAGAAAGAGGAAGGGGAAATGAAACCCTAAGTCGCGGAGAGAGAGAGCCATCCACCCACACTCATGGCTTATATATCTGATCCCGCCGGTGTAGTAAATGACTTGACTACCCCTAACTCAACTATTGGCGATACAACCCATGCAGGGTCATTTATGTAATGTTTGTGGGTCTTGCCATCGGACGGCCACGCCTTCGTCGCACCCTGCGTCCTCCCGACGCAAGCCATGCGATCCTGCCGCGTGTCCTCCGCTTCGAAGCTTCCCGACACGCCCGGATCCCGTCTCCGTCGTGTTGGGCCATCAGACTTGGTTTTGAGGCCAAAACCAAGAAATTGTCCTCCAATGGTTTTGTGGGCAAACCACCAAACCCCACGTGCTTGGAGCGGCCTCCCGCCAAGCCTCTTGACTCGACCGCCACGCACCGGCTCGATCGTCCACGACTTCGTCTTGCTCGTCTCGCCACCATGTAGCCCGCACCTAGTCCCGCTGTCCACCGGGTCCCTCGAACTGAGCCTACTTGTCTCTCCATCTCCCGGAGGCCCCTCAAGGCTGAAGACCTTTCGCGCTCGTTCTTCACCTGCAACAACACGAACTAGGCCGCAGCCTACACCCGCGCACTGAGCCAAGAGTTATTCCAACACCCGTTGTCAATCACTCATCACTGAGGAGCGGTCATCCATCGACCACCGGGATGCTCTTGGTCCTCACCGATTTAAACTTCAATTCAAACTCAGACAAAGCTAAAATCCACTTGCCAATCCTTCCATTCAGAATTGGCATAGATAACATGTATTTAATTACATCAAACTTTGAATATACAACGCATTCGGCATTCAACAAATAGTGCCAAAACTTTGTACACGACTAATAAACACACAGGCAAAGTTTCTCCGCAGCCGAATACCTTGTCTCCAGATCAAGCAATTTTCGGCTAAGGTACGCGACTATCCGTTCCTTTCCCTCAAATTCTTGTATAAGGGCCGATCCAATAGTTCGGGTATCGGCCGCCACGTACAACTTGAAAGGCTTGTTCAATTGTGGAGGCACCAACACTGGTGGTTCCTTCATGTACTGCTTGATCTCATCGAAAGCCTTTTGTTGTTCGTCACCCCATACAAACTTTTGATCCTTTTTTATCCTCAATAGTGGAGAGAAAGGCAACACCTTTTGTGACAAATTTGAAATGAATCTTCTCACAAAATTGATTTTGCCAAGCAGTGATTGCAACTCCTTGAGATTGGTTGGAGGAACAACTTCATCAATAGCTTTCATACTTTTCTTGCCAACTTCTATTCCTCCTTCATGCACCAAAAATCCCAAGAATTCTCCAACTGAAACCCCATAGGCACACTTGTTCGGGTTCATCTTTAGACCATGCTTTCGGGTGCACTCTAGAGTTTTCCTCACACCATCCAAGTGTGATTCATGATTCAAAGATTTGATCACGACATCATCAATGTATATCTCAACAATTTTGCCGATCAACTCATGAAAAATATAATTCATGGCTCTTTGATAAGTTGCACCGGCATTTTTTAACCCAAATGTCATGACAATCCACTCAAAAAGGCCTATATGTCCAGGACATCTGAAGGCTGTCTTCGTATGTCTTCTATTGCCATAAAAATTTGATTGTACCCTACATTGCCATCTATGAAACTAATAACTTTATGTCCAGCAGCGGCATCAACCAATAAATCAGCAACAGGCATTGGATATCCATTCATGGGAGTAGCTCTGTTCAGATCTCTAAAGTCTATGCAAACCCTCATTTTTCCATTTTTCCTGTAAACAGGGACAATGTTAGAGATCCACTCCGCATATCTGCATGGCCGAATGAAATTTGCTTCGATCAATCTCTCAACTTCCTTTTTCATGTCGGCTAATACTTTATCCTTGTAGATCTTTTGGGGAGGTTGCTTGTAAGGTTTAAAACTAGGCTTGATTGGCAACCGATGCTCAACACCGGAACGATCCAAACCAGGCATCTCCGAATAATTCCAAGCGAAGCAATCTTTATACTCTTTCAGTAGCTTGATCAATCCTTCTCTGAAACTTGAATCTAAGTTAGCACTGATAAATGTCGGCCGTGGCTTATCACCATCTCCAATATCAATTTCTTCCAATTTGTCAGCCGACATGAATCCACGTCCTAACTTTCCATCAGTTCCATCAATTGGATTATCCATTAAAAATTGCTATAAGAGCTGACTGCTTGAATCAGCTGTTGATCACTGCTGACTGGTTCAACAGGACCTTCGCCCCAGTCCTTGCCTAAGAAGCAATCTATATCTTGATACTCCCAGAAGGCTAGTTCCACGTTAGCCACGGTTACTGAATCATCTGCCTGGACCACCTCTATATCATCATCTACCCATTGAACAAGCTGTTGGTGCATGGTAGATGGGATGCAGCAATTTGCATGGATCCGGTCCGTCCAAGCAAAGACAAGGTTGTATGCCCCTTTGCCCTCAATGACAAAGAAGGTCGTGAGCAAAGTCTTAGACCCGATCATCAGGTCCACATGTACGCAACCCTTGGTGTCTGAAGGATTCCCAACAAAATCATTCAAAATTATACTTGTTGGCGTCAAATCCCTAGGGCCCATGCCAAGCTTCCTGAACGTGGTGTATGGCATCACATTGACCGCAGCTCCACCATCAACAAACATCTTTGTCAATGGCTTACCATTGACATATCCTCTCAAGTACAGCGGCCTCATATGTCGATTTTTGGCCGGCTTGTCAAAGGTTTCCTGTTTGGCCAACACCAACTGCGCCATCAGCCCAAGTTGCTCATCTTCATTGATGTCTGGCGATGCTTCTTCCTACACAACCTGATTAGCTGGAGCCATGAACTCATTCGGCAAAAAGCATACCATGCATGTTGGAGCCGAACGACCAGATCCATCAGGCCTATCCTTTGGACGCCACACCTGCTTCCTCTTGATCCCTGCTTGTTTCAACTCTTTATTTCTCAAGCACTGAACTCTTCTCTTTTGGCTTCTCCTCAAGCCAGGTGGGCACCATTGTCCTTCCTGCCAGACATATTCACACTCCTGTTCTTCATGATCGACCCACTTTTGATCAGCATATCTTTTCCTTGGGTGATCATCAACTTCATTTATTTTTACGCGTCGATCGTCACTAGGATGTATCCTTCCAATTCTTTCATGGACGGATCGGCGATAGACAGTATCCTTCCTATACTTAGTGTATTTGTCACTACATTCAGGGCAATTGTTCAACATGGGGAGCTTCAAACACTCATTCCAGTAGTGCCTGAAGAACGCACATCCCCAATGCGCTCGCTCTTGTTCTCGTGCATGTTCTTCCCGTTCTCTTCTGTGCGCTTCCTCTTCAAACCTCTGCTTCTCCTCCTTGTATTTCTATTTCTGGTAGTGTTCTTTCTCTTGCTGACACTGCCACTTGTTAAGGAGAATACGTGTAGTCACCTTGGGCTTGGAGTTGGAGGACTCCCCTACCTCAATTTGGCTTCTCAGGATGTGAGGCGCTTCTTTGTGGACTTGTTCCACTGTTACTTGTTGAGCAGGATCAACTGACCCATCCTGTTTTGCCCTTGCTTAAGTCAAGACTTTCACCTTCCCCTTTTCTTCAGCAGTCACCATATTGACAGAAAATCCAACCATATTTTGAGGGAAAGGGTTGTCATCCAACTTCATTTTATTATCAAACTTCAAATGGCCCTCCTGGATAGCCTTCTGGATCCTCATCCTGAAAACCCTGCAATCGTTGATGGAGTGAGAATACCTGTCATGAAACCCACAGTATCTTTTCTCTTTAACCCCATCAGGCCGAAGCATAGAATGCCCTTCTGGCAACTTGATTCGGCCTTCCTTTACAAGGAACTCAAAGAGCTTGTGAGCTTTGGTCACATCAAAGTCATGTGTGCCCTTGGCTTGCTTGATCCATCTCTGGTTCACTGTCAGCAGCTCTTTGCCACACACCATCTCAGCTGCGGCTATCTCCTCATCATCATCAACTTCTTCCCCTTGATCAGCTCTTTCGAGGAATTGGTTGTAGATGTCAGCTATATCATTGTGTTTGGGAAACCTGGAGTCTTTGTTGAATCCATAAGCTTGGTTTCTCATCAATGACAATCTGTGTGACAGTTGGCCAAGATTGTTGAACTCCATGCTGAATAGCTTTTCCCTAATAGTTGGCAATATACCCGCAACAGCCATATCAGCCAATTGATCGTCTGGCAGATTCAAAGAGAAGCACATGCTTTTAGTCTCTCTGAACCTCCTGAGAAACTCCATGGGTGTTTCATTGTGCCTCTGTCTCGGGTTGGTTAGATCAATTAGCTTTTTCTCATTACTGCCAATGAAGTAATGAGCATGGAACTTCTGTTCCAAATCCTTCTAGGAACAGATTGATTGAGCAGGCAAAGAAGCGAACCATGTGAAAGCTGGGCCTGTCAGTGACAAGGGAAAGTATCTAATCCTGAATGCTTCATCGGCTGAAGCTTCCCCAAGCTGCATCAAATATCTTGCTATATGCTCCACAGTGCTAGTATCATCTTGCCCAGAGAATTTTGTGAAATCTGCCAGAGGTTTCACCCTGTGTGGCAAAGCCACCTGTTGTACCATTCTGGGAAAGGAGGTGTATATGCTTGCCCTTGAATTTTAGGTTTCCGACCGAATTGATTTTGCAAAACATCGGCCATTTTCTGTACCATAAGATCAACATTAGCATCTTGATCCCCTGGCCTTCCAATAGGCCCAGTAGGCATTCCTGCCGCTGCACCATAACCAGCATTCGGGAAAGCATCAATGGCACCGTAGTCGATGAATTCTGAATATCCTTCCCCAATGAAGGATCGGATGGCTACTAGAGAGGGGGGGCGGAGTGAATAGGAGCCGGTAAAAATTCTTCTCAAAGAACCCGGCCTATACCCTAGTCAAAACCCGGTCACACACAAGCGATGGATCGAATCACACACCAATCGCCAAGACAATGAGGTTATGGATCAACCTCAAGTCTTAGGAACGATTCCTTGAAGCACACGCGGAAGCACGAAAGAAGGAGGGAGGAATCGAACTAAAGAGCAAAGCAGCCAAGCTCTGGCGGACCGTCCGGCCAAGAGGGTCGGACTGTCCGCACGGGCCACGCGGACCGTCCGCCAATGTACCGCGGACTGTCCGCACAGGTACGGCGGACCGTCCGGCCTGGGCCGCAGACTGTCCGTTAAAGACAACAGAACCTCTAGTAGCGAACCCCGAAAAACGGACCGTCCGCGTGGAGCACGCGGACTGTCCGCCAGGCACCCGTGGACCGTCCGCCCGCAGCTGCGGACTGTCCGAAACCAATTCCAACCAAAACTCGAAACCGAAACGGATCGAAAGCAAAGCCGAGCAAGAACACAAAAAACACACGAAGAACACTATGCGCGCGGACCGTCCGCCAGGCCCTCGCGAACCGTTCGCCAGGCATGAACAGAACTAAAAACTGCTCGACCCCGAAAGTCAACACTCCCAATCCATCACCGGATCTCCCAAACGGTAGAAGCTGTTGAGACAAGAGTTTGGGGACATGAAAAGCGTCAACCAAGAATGCTATACCCCAAAAATTTCGTCTCCTAACTCCCTAAATCATCGGAAATCGCGGATCCTTTGAACACCACCAAAAGCTAGAGCACCGAACGAAACTCCTTGAATCGAAGTGGTTTTCCGGCGTTTGAGGGCACAAGATCAATCACAAGGATGCACTAGACATCGATCCATGTTTCCCTCAAAGAAATCCGGGGAGAAACCCACTCAAATCCGCGGAATCACACCGAGAACAAAGGCACCAAAAACAAGCACGAAAAGACCACGCAAATCACAACGCCGAATCTTCTATACAAACCAGGAAAGATTCACAAGGTCTAGCATGCCGCCCTAGCATCCATCCCTCTCAACAAATCTCTCATGAAGCTCTCATGCTAGCCAAGACAAGAAATGGAAGGGAAAATGTCTCGGGAAAATGAGAAAGAGGAGGGGAGAAATGAAACCCTAAGTCCCGGAAGGAGAGAGCCATCCACACAAACTCATGGCTTATATATCGGGTCCCGCCGGTGTGGGAAATGACTCGACTATCCCTAACTCAACTACTGGCGATACAACCCACGCAGGGGCATTTATGTAATGTTTGTGGGTCTTGCCATCGGACGGCCACGCCTTCGCCGCACCCCGCGTCCTCCCGACGCAAGCCATGCGATCCCGCCGCGTGTCCTCCGCTTCGAAGCTTCCCGACACGCCCGGATCCCGTCTCCGTCGTGTTGGGTCTTCGGACTTGGTTTTGAGGCACAAACCAAAAAATCGTCCTCCGATGGTTTTGTGGGCAAACCACCAATCCCCGCGTGCTCGGCCCGGCCTCCCGCCAAGCCCCTTGACTCGACCGCCACCGTGCACCGGCTCGATCGTCCATGACTTCGTCTTGCTCGTCTCGCCACCATGTGGCCCGCACCTAATCCCGCTGTCCTCCGGGTCCCTCGAACCGAGCCTACTTGTCTCTCCATCTCCCGGAGGCCCCTCAAGGCTGAAGACCTTTCGCGCCCGTTCTTCACCTGCAACAACACGAACTAGGCCGCAGCCTACACCTGCGCACTGAGCCAAGAGTCAGTCCAACACCCGTTGTCAATCACTCATCACTGAGGAGCGGTCATCCATCGACCACCGGGACGCTCCTGGTCCTCACCCAAACATATTCTTCTGCATCCTATTGTTTGTTGGGGCTATTCTATAAGTAGAGTTGGGTGGAACTCCAGAAGAACCGAATGCCAAATCTCCATAAGTAAGCCTGTTAGTCATTGCCTGATAAGTTTTCTGCTGCTGGACTGGACGACCCCCAGTACTTTATAGGGGCGGCTGGATTGGTTGACTTCCCATACTTTGCAGAAGTGGCTGGATTGGTTGTCCTCCTGTACTTTGCAGAGGCGGCTGAGCACTTGCATCTCGAGCTGGTTGACTATTGACTGCAGCACTAGTTTCTCCAACCTCCACAGTAGATGCTCGAGGTGATACTCGACCAAGACTCCAACCATCATCTGTTTAAACATAGTCAAAAAAGTAGTATGATGCTTGACCATTATGCTTTCCATAGTTTGCCGAAAAGCATTCATAGCCTCCTGTTTCTCCTCAGCAGACATGGTATCAGGTTCCCCTGGTAGTAGAACCCTTGGCATGTCAGATTTGAGATACGGCACACCACTTCTGTTCTTGCCAAATGACATTAAACACTTTTGTTGAAACTGGTCAATGGAATCCTTCAACTATATCCGCTGTTCCGGAGACAAGTCATCCATGGTGACATCCATGACATCATGAATATCAGGCATCTTGAATAAGAGAGATGGTCCCACTGAGCGTGCCAAAAAGTGTGTTGACGCAAAATCAACACCTCGCGCCAAGCACACAACAAGCCGAACAAAGCTGGCTTATCACACGTGCCGAATCCGAAGTGTGCGAGTCAATTTTCCTGAAACTGAGAAAAGGATGAAAAAATAGTTAGATAAAACCTGGAACTTGCCGGGTGGTACCAGACAGTTCCGTATTTACGGCTATAAAGCCAATTAAAATGACATATAGCTACAACAAGCTATCTGTCAGCAGTTTAAATATCATTCGGGAGCTTTAAAACATGAAACCAGGATATAGCCGAATGCATGACGTAAGCATGACAAAAGATCGGTCTTTGTTTAAACATCATTGCTCGCACGTGGACATGACCGATTTTTTGAGGATAAATAACAATAAAAGAAATAAGGTGAAAGCATGATTATAAATATGAAGTAAACAAGCATGCATAGGCCCAAAGCACTAGTCTACCGCATGTCTAGGCACTTTCAAACCCATCGAGCTTGACACCAAACAAGTTAATCCACTGCATGATACAACTTGTTGGAAACCATGCCACCAACCACAAATAGATTAATTCACCGCATGGTACGATCTAAATATGGAAGGCTAAAAGCATACATTATTTAAAACAAACTTATGAACACATTTCACTCGTGGTAGCATTGCCGAATACGGCTATTCAACCGTGGAGAAGGAACAAACATTTGAAAAGTCAAAGCTTGAACCCGCAACACGTGACAATCTAGATTGATCTAAATTCGGCTATTGAAAGCACTTGATCCTTTATAATAAACAAAGACTTGAAAGCACATCACATGGATCTCAAAGAGGTGAAGCCGAAATCAACCGATCTAGATTGGGCAAAGAGGCGTTACATGAATTCAAACATAAAGCAAAAATCCAAAGCAACACGTGGTAACTTAATGAATCTATTAGATCTTAGCAAATCTAATAGAGCCGATAACTAGCTTCGAGCTAGATCTTAGCCTACCGCATGGCTCGTGATCTAACAGGAAACCCTCTTGAACCAAGCTTAAATCCACCGCATGATACTAAGCAAGGTAACAAGACTACTTGCATCACAGTCTAAATCCACCGCGTAATACTAGACATGATACAAGGTTGCCGGTACTTACGGAGGTCGACGGATCGATGGCTCCTCTCGAAGAACTCGACGACTCGACTAAAAGACTCGTAGTTTGGCACAGGGCCGGTATTGTTGTGTAGATGTTCGATCCCTATTACAGACATCAAGGGTTTATATTTATACCCTTGTCCTAACACGACTCCTGGTCGACTACGAGTACAACATTTAATATCTAAATTGATGCTCCGGCGCCAATGTCCATCTCGTACTCGTCATCAATTCGACCATTCCTTATATCCGGGCCACGTCATCACGCATTCCCGAAAACTTCCTTTTAAAAGCGCAAACAGTCTTTCTGCCGAATGATAGCGTATTGCCGACCGCAAGCATCTTTGCCGAATCCTCTGTGGAGATTTATCCTACTAAATGGCATTTCGTTACCAAACTCGGCCCACAAGTCAGTCCCTTTCCTGTACCAATTTTGTGGTGTTAACAGGGTGATTCCAAAAGGAAATCTTATCCTCGCGACTGACGGACGTCACTCGACTTTTACCGGGCCCTTAGAACATAGCATCTAACGACCTAGCATACTAGTAAAAGAACATAGGAACCTAGGGATCATGCAACTAGGGTTTCATTCAATTCCTGAACGTAAATGCACATAGAATAACAAAGATAGTTGCATAAATTTAAATAAAACATGGGTTAATGATAAACCGGGGTTTGCCTTCGTTGGCACAAGAAGTTAGACAAACTTCCGGACTTTGGCCCGAGTCTTGCTCTACGGTGACGTAGTGCACGTCTCCTCCAGCTTCCTCATTCACGTCCACTGGCACGAGCGTGTAACTACCGTCGGGATCTTCTACACGGACGATGCAAATGCAAGACTTAAGTGACCATTTGATTTAATTAATTTCAAAACAACTTATGACAACCATGGGGTGATTGGTTGACCATATTCACCTAGATAATGATACATTCAGCATACTCTTCCTATAAAGGAACAATATGTGTTGCTTTATTATCTAGACTTTTTAAATAGTGAATGTGTACATATATATATATACATATATATATATGTATATATATATGTATATATATATATATATGTATATATATATATATGTATATATATATATATGTATATATATATAATTAAATTTAACTCTCCCTAAACAGCAATGGGTTGGTTATAAACTCATTAGCAAGTTTTCCACAGCAACACATAATCCTTAGGTGAGATTCGTGATTTTCCAATTAATTTCAATATTAAACCTACAAAGGTTCTTTCACATTAATGCACAAAAATAAATCATAAAACACCAAGAGTGGTGCTCCATGGTCTCATTGAGTCTAACACATGCTACTGATCACACATGCACACTTGCTGAAGCCATAAAAATAAATATATCAATTATGGCATTTATATTCACCACAAACAAGATAAATGCATATAGAAATAAATATAACACTTCTGGACCAAAACTTCCTCTCACTGTTTCTATGGACCAAAACAAGCCTATGAAATCAACAAACACATCTATAGCCTTTATAGATCTTGATCTACACAATTATGATTAAAAACAAGCATAAATTAGGAATTAATATTTCTAACAGTGATAAAATCATGATAGATTCACCAGTGGTGTATTTCAACATTACAAGACAATACACAGAAGTTGGGCTCAAAAATAATTATATTTTATGCTACAAAAATCATCTAGGCAGATTTGTCAATAACACAAGATAATTTATATAAAAAGATTCCTTCAGCAACTTTGTGCAATGTTTGGCACAGGACCTACACCTGCTAGTGCTCACAACATATCCAAAATCCAGCTCAAGATCATGGATGGATTTTGCAGAATCACAGATCTAGGTAAAATGGTTTTCTATTTTTCATGCAAAAACTAAAGGTCAAAAGTATATACATGCTTTGTAGAAAATGTAGCCCTAGTCACACAGAGCACAACAAAATCGGGTTTGCAATTTTTGGATTTTTCTGTGATTTGATATTTATTTTACAACTTGCAGCTGAAACACAACAAAGGGTGAAGAAACATTTTGCTAGAAGACCAGTCGAACTTTTGAGCACCACAGAACTATCCTCAGTTTTTAACACCCAGGTCCCTACAAAAATGAAAACGCTGCACAGGAGTCCCGGCGGCGCAGGGGAGCTCGCCGCCGGCGAGGGGTCGCCGGAGTTGGCCATCAAACGGCACTAGATGGTGATTGGGCGTACCCGTGCTCGGTTGGGGCGCTTGGTTATGCCGGAGAGGTCGCCGGTGAGCGGCGGCGGCGGTGCAGGGGCAACACGGCCGCTGCGGCGCGAAATCCGGTTAAGGGAAAGGTTCAGCTGGTCAACACATGGTTGTGGAAGCTTCAGGGCGTCCCAGGGAGGCTGCTAGGAGGCTCGGTCGGCTCGGGACTCAAGTGGGGAATCGAGCTCACCGGCGGCTGCCCGGTGGCGGCCACTGGAACCCGTGCTCCGGTGGATGATCGGTTCACCCAGGGCAACAAGCGCGGGTGTAAGCTCTAGAAGGGCGAGGAGAGAGACTAGGCGCGCTCAAAAGGTGCGGGGTTCGAAGGGGTGAGGAAGTTCACCGAGGAACGCTAATGGCGGGCGGCGGCGGACTCGGGTCGCGCGAGGAGAAGGCCGGCTGGGTTTTTATAGGCAGTGTGCCTTGGCGAAGGGATCACAAGAGTCGTCGCACAGTGGGTCGCGGCATGGGGCAAAGGCGGTGCGAGCGGAGACGACCAAAGGCGGCGCGGCCGGCCGACGCATGCGAGTGCAACGCGTGGCGCGGATCCTGGGCCCACACTACCACGCACCGGAGCACCTCGGCGCCGCGGACGGACTAACAGTCGCCGGCCTACATTGGCGTGCGCGTACGATGGCGTACGGCTGTGAAGCCGACATGGCCGAGCGCGACGTCGTGTGTGCCCGCGTTCCACACGTTCTGGCGCCAAACAATTCGGGGTAGCCTTGTTCAGGAGGGTTTTTCTCAAAATTTTTGAACTGAAGTAGGCAAACCTTTGAATACCAAAGTTGTAGATCTTGCATTGCTCTACAACTTTCGTAAAAGGTGTAGGGTCTTTTTCTCCACCGTTTGTGCACAAGAAGCATGCCAAGTTTGCATTTTCCTGGGCGCTAGTGAACAGTTACTCAGGATGTTGACTTGAATTTTTCACCTTTTTAGGCTTCAAATCTCAAATGCCACTCAACATGAAAGTTGTGTCCCTCGACAAAACACACAACTTATACATTGGGAGATTTTGAAGTGTTTAGGTGAAATTTGGAGAACGCGGAAAAAGTGCCGGCTGACAAAGAGGGACAAAGGGGTGTTCCAGGAGTTTTGAGTAGGTTTTGACTAAGGGTTGACCAAGGTTGACCAAAAGGGGTCATTACGGGTCATTAGTGATGTTTTCGTGATGATGGCCCAGGTTGACCGTCGTTTGACCAAGGTCAACTCGGTTGACCGGATCATTAGGGTTAAATACACCGGATGAAAACCTGGGGCGTCACAGCCTACCCCTGTTAAACAGAATTTCGTCCCGAAATTCGGCAACAGGATTAGAGCAACCCTTTCTAACGAGATAAGGGTTACAAAGATGGAAGACCTACTCGCTTATGTTTCTAGACAGTGAGAATTCAGTTAGGGCAAAAGATACATGGTCCTCTCCTCCCTGCCTCAACGCAGTTCACGAGGAAGTGGGCGATGGATGAGTACATGGAAAACTAACAGAAGACAAACTCTGCCGACGATGCAGAGATACATCGCTACAAGCGTCCAACGGATGGGTTCAAACATCTCCACGAACTAAGCCATGGACGGCGATGTAGGCTGAGGTTCTTCTAGAGGTTATCGACAATGATGATGAAACAGCTTGCTCGGTGAGTGGCGAAGCAACAACGAAGATGGGCTAGTGGCGGGTTGGCCAAAAACTAGCCGGAGGGGAAAAATCAAGAGCGGCGACAATGTCGAGCTCGAAAGCAGGCGAGACTTGGCAATTGCAACACCGCGGGGGGGGGGGGGGGTTCCCTTTTTATAGCTCAACGGTACGCAACGGTCATCCCAACCGACTGAGGTAGGGACTAGCGGAGTGATCCGGCGGTTGCCACACGGGGCTCGATAATGGTCGGCCCGTGAGGTCTTGGCGACGTGATCGTGGTCGCGGGAAAAAAGATGGCAGGGCGACGCTACGGCGTCGTACCATCGTGGCACTGAAACGAATTGGGTCCAACTGTCTAAAAATCCGACCGTGATTTCTAAAGAAAACTTTGATCCTACTCCTTCAACCTAGCCGGTTGATTGATTTGATTCCCAGAGATTGGAGATTAAGCGGAAAGACCAAGTTGAGAAGGATATTACCAAGAGATTTCTATGAAGAAAGGGAAGGCTAGTAAACAAACTTGTTGTTACGTTTGTTCACTAAGATTTCTGAATTTAGTTCTTAAAAGCAACTGAAATGTGAGGATGGAGTAAAGTTCCACCATCAAAAGTCCACAGTAAGGGGAAGGCTCTCGGATAGTGAGGACCATGTGTGGTTCGAGGACCGGTGGATGGTCGCTTCCTTGTGTGATGAGTGATTGACAACGTTGTGTGGACTGATTCTTGGCTAAGTATTGCAGGTGCAGGTTGCGGCTTGACTCGTGTTGGTGCAGGTGAAGAACAAGCGCGAAAGGTCGTCGCCGGTGAGGCCTCCGGGTGTGGAGAAGACAAGTAGGCTTCGTTCGAGGGACCCGGTGGCCGGCGGGGGTCAAGTGCGGGCCGCATGGTGGCATGAACGGCAAGATGAAGTCATGGACGGTTTCTTGGTTGAGCCTCAAAACCAAGGTCGAGCCGGGACTACGTGGGAGCCAAGTCATGAGTGGAGATTGGCGGAGGCTACACCGAGTTCGCGGGGTTTCCGGTGGTTCACCGAGAAAACCACTTGGGTTCCTTGGTTGATCCACAAAGCCAAGACCGGAGAACCGAAGACGGAGGTGCGGCGGCACGGACCGGTCGACCGGTGGGTCGACCGGTCGACCGGGTGGGGACCGGTCGGCCGGTGAGGAGCACCGGTCCCCGACCGGTGTGCGACGACGCAGTCTGGAATCTTCGAAGCGGAGGACACGCGTCGGGATCGCATGGCTTGCGTCGAGGCTACGCAGGGTGCGGTTGCCGGACATCCGTCCGATGGTGAAGACATCAAGAATTCCAAATCCGCCCTTGAGGGGCTTGTATCCCTACTTAGTAGAGAGGGGCATTTTAGACATTCGGTTGCCGCCTATATAACCCAAGAGGTGAGAGGATGGCAGCCAACGCTTGGAACCCTAGCTCATTTGTTTTCCCATTTTCCACCTATTTTCCTTAGGTTTTCCTTAGGACTAGCAAGAGAGCTTCACTGAGAGATCTTGTAGAGAGGGATGGATGATCGGGCGGCTTGCTAGACCTTGTACGAACCTTTGTTTCATGTATAGATGATTCGGCGTGGTTCCTCAAGGTTTGGATGTGTTTTCCCCGGTTGGTCTTGGTGGTGATTTTCGGAGCCCTCTCTTCGTGATTTCTTTGGGGTGTTTTCGGGGTTTTTCTCTTGGGGATTTGATGGGGGAAATTTGTGGGAACCCTTCGTGGTTCTTTGGGCTGTGATTCCCCTCCCAAATCCGTGAGAAAAAGTGCTCGATTTCGGGGTTTCTTGAGTTCTTGGGTTGGAAGTGCTTTCGGCGGGATTTCTTTGATTCCTCCTTTTTGGACGAGTTTTTGTGGGATTAAACTTGGCTATGAACTCCTCATGAGGTGTTCATGATATCCCCAAAGTCTTGTTCAAGTCCGTGGAGCGATTCGGGAGATCGAGATTTGGATTTGGGGGAGTTGACCCGCGGGTCTTGTTCATCCCGAGCTCGCCCGAGCTACACCGGTACCGACCGGTGCTCTTGACCGGTCCGACCGGTGCAAGCCCTTGTGGGATTTTTCTCGGGTGAACGTCTTGGTGAGTTCGGCTGTTGTCCCGTGTTGCTTCTTGTTTCGAGTTTGGGTCCGTTTGGTGGTCGGTTGGCTTTGTTTGGTGCCTTGGGGGCTTTCGGTGCCATCGGTCCGACCGGTGTGTCTCACCGGTCCGACCGGTGTAGAGCCACTTAGTGAAAGTTGCTCGGTTTCACCGGCGGGGACCGGTCCCCGACCGGTGGTGCTCACCGGTCGGCCGGTGTGGGTCCGTAGACTCGAGGCTTGGTTTTTCCGTTGCGTTTCTCGGGTCGGAAGGTGGTGTGTTGGTTCCTAGGTCCGGTGGCACTCCGGTGGCTACGTGGGCTTGACCAACCTTGGTAGTGAGTCGGAGACGTGTGTTGGAAGCCGCGTTCGTCTTGTTGGAGTTTCGATCTCCTTCGAGAAGAATTTTTATCGGCTCCCATTCACACCCCCCCCCTCTCTCGGTTCGCCGTATCGGTCCTTCAAGTGGTATCGAGCCGGTTCGGGTCTTTGTTGACTCTAACCGGTCTAAGATCCAAGGATGGCGTACCGAGAACGGGGGTTCGGGTCCTCCACACTTCGATGGCAAGAACTACCAGATGTGGAGCAAGCGGATGGGTGCGTTCCTCCGCGGAAAGGGTCAGCTTCTTTGGGATGTCACGGTGGACACAGGCTATGTCCAGCCGATGGATTTCCTCGCTCCAGGATCGAGGGACAGCTTCGACGTCAACAATAAGGCGGTCGACTACTTGTTTCGTGCTTTGTGTCAGCCTGAGTTCGATCGGGTGCACACCGAGCACTTGGCTTGTAGGATTTGGGAGGTGTTGAAGGAGGCTCATGTTGGGAACGCCCAGGTTCAGGCACGGATGTATGCGACCTACCGGAGAGAGTACGAGAACTTTACTCATCTCCCGGTGAGTCCATCGATGCCTTGTTTCGGAGGTTCACGGTGGTTGTGAACAACATGAGGGCCAATGTGGACGTGCTCCCGTACGATGATCATGATAGAGCGGTCAAGCTCTTACACTCTTTGGATCGTACGATTTGGGGCGGAAAGTTCGAGGCCATTGTGGAGTCGGAGAAGTATGACACTCTGACAGTGAACGAGCTGTTCTCGAAGCTCAAGTCGAGCTGAGGTGGATAGGCGCATGACTGCCAAGCTCGAGGGTCCGACTGACTCCCATAGTCTCGCCCTCGTTGGTGGTTCCAAAGGAAAGGCTAACTCTAACCCATCCACCGGGATGTTCTCTTTCTCCTCTTTGATGTCTATGCCGGATGAGGAGTTCGACGAGCTTGGAGAGGACGGTGGCGCTCCGACGAGGCGGTTCGAGAGGCCGCACGAGAACCGCGTGAACGAGAGGAGGAACACGAGGACATGCTTCAAGTGCGGCAAGAATGGACACTATTTCGGCCCGAGTGTCCAAAGGCGAACAGCCACGACAAGCACAAGTTCATGGACAAGAGGAAGAAGTCCAAGAAGAAGGATCATGAACATGGGAAGAAGGCTCGGTCTCGAGAGAAGATGAAGAGATCGAGCGACATCGAGTCCGATTCGAGGACACGTCTTCAAGCTCGAGTGATGAAGACGAAGAGGATGAGAAGAAGAGGAGGAAGAAGAAGAACTTTGGCAAGTATCTCAACGGCCTTTGTGTGACGGGCCTAAGCCTCAAGGACGACTCTCGCGGCATGGCTCGTAGTTCGAGCAACAAGAGAAGCCGAGAGGGACGCCTCGGACTTGGATTCCGAGGATGAGGTATGTGATGAGCTCTCCTCTTTGCGCAAGGAGAATGAGGAGTTGGTTGACTTGCTTGATAATCGCGATCACATGCTTAGAGAGGCTAAGAAGCTTAGGAAGGAGCTTAGATCTTTGCTCGAGGATGCTAGGACTAGAGTGGCCGAGCTAGAGACACGGGTGCTTGATAGCAAGCTTGAGATTGATTCCCTTAAGGCTAGCCCCGTTGTTTCGGATGAGAACGATTGTGCTTGATTGCTCTGTTTTCTGGGCCGACTTGGTGATCTTAGGGAGAAGTATGCCTCCAAGTGCGAGGAACTAGATGTGCTTAGGGTTGAGTTGGCTGAGCTACAATCTAGACCCACTTTGCTTGGTGCTTGCACTTCTTGCCCTAGTTTGCATGAGAAAATTGCTTGAGCTCCGTTCTCGCATTGTTTCGCTTGAGGCTGATTTGAAAGTGCCTATTCCTACTTCTTGCTCTACATGTGAGTTGCATGCTATGAAGAATTTGGATCTTGCAAAATGTGTTGGTCACTTGCAAGATGAGAATGATAAGTTGCGTGAAGCGGCGAGTTGGTTGTCGAGTCAAGAACCTCGGCTTGGTATGATGATTGCTAGGCGTAAGCGTTTTGACGGTTGGGCTTTGGGATTGGATAAGGTTGGTGAGGGCGGTGGTGAGAGAGAAAGGAAATTTGGGAATGTTTCGGTTCCACCACAACCCACACCCAAATACAAGTTTGCATCCAAGCCAAACCAACCAAAAGAAAAACCGAGTGAGAAGGCAAGTGAAACGCCTAGTGAGAAACCAAGTGAGAAGCCTTGTGAAGAGCCTCATCCCAAGCCTAAGCCCAGATCGATCCGTTTCCATTGTGAGTTTTGTGGAAAGGATGGTCACAAGAGAGCGTTTTGCTTCAAGAGGAAGCGTGAGGAGAGAATGGCGAAGGAGTGGGCTAACAAGAACAAGTACCACCCTTTAGATGGTGTACTTGAGCCTCATGTGCAGTTGCCCAGGGCCAAGGCGAGTGTGAGGTCAGTTCGGGCTTGGGGAGAGCGGAAGGCTGTTGGAGGTGCTGCTGCCCAGGCTACACCGGTCAGACCGGTGTGGAGCACCGGTCGGACCGGTGCGAGCACGGACGAGCGGCGAGTTTGGGTTTCGTGCTCGTACGGGTGCGAGGGTTGTTTACGGGAGGTCGTGGTTCTGGTGATTGGTCTGGAAAGTTTGCAGGAGGTCAGTTTGCTAGGCATTCTCCCCCTCGAGCTCACTACGGGGATGGGAGGAGTCATGGCTTTGAGAAGGAGAGGAGGGATGGTCCACGGGCTCTCTTTCGTGGTTTTGGTCCTCCTCCAGGCAGAGAGGGTTGGTTCCCTCATGGTGGTTACCGTGGTGGTGTTCGTGGAGGTAGCTTTGGTAGGAAAGATGGTTTGGTTTTTGCTAACCCCACTTTCGAGCAAATGGCTAGGCACTGGTTTTACACATTTGGAACTAACCCCAGTGTTGAGTCGGTTGCTCGCTCTCGCTCCTTGTTTTGAGTTGCAGGTGGATGGTCCGGAGAACATTTGGTTGATATCGGGGGGTGGTTCTTCGGCTTCATATCCCGGTGGTGACATGTAGGTGCATCACTTTCGGGGATGGTGGACAAGGATGAGTGAATTGTGAAGAAATGATAAAGGTAAGTGTTTTTGTGACCTTCAAGTGTGTGGCCTTGGTCAAGCCACTTGGTTTGTTTTGCTCCTTCTCTATCTCATGTGCGTAGGGTCAGCTTTGTATGCTCTTTGGCCCTAGTGCATGTGTTTAGGGGGAGCTTGTGAGTTTGGTGCTCCTTTGCTCTTTTGCCGGTGGTGTCAAGCCCTTTTTGCCTCCCCTCGAGGAGCCGGTGGTTTGTAAGTTTTGTGTGAGAGCTTCTTTGTAGCATATGTATAGCTTTTCTTTGTGCATTTCTTGCATTTGGCATGGCATATGTAACATGATGTATAGGCATCCTTGTATCTTAGTTTGCATGCATTTTGTATCATATGCATCGGTTAGGAAAAGCTTCTCTCATATACATTGTTCACCATGGAATGAGATATATGTCTTTGTGAGCTTGTTTGGTATGATATGGTTAGTTTGGCTTAGCTCTTGATGATCTTGATGAATAATCCATGGTTGATAGCTATGCTTTTGAAAAATGTTACATGTATGCTCTCTCATGTGTAAATGCCTTTACATGCTCTTGACATGTTTTTGTGGCCTTGCTATGCTTAATTTGTGATTGGATAGCTAGTTTATTGATCATATGGGGCCAAAGGCTCATTTGCCATCATGAATGTTTAGCCCTCTTGACTTATCTTGTGGAGGAGCATAAGTTCCTTTCTGTCGCAAAGACATTTCATGTACCATTTACAAATCTGAAAATGAAATGAAAAATGTTTGGAAAATGTGCTCCCATGTCATATGTGCTGAATTTAATTTGCTTTGGGTGCTAAACCGTTGCATGATGCCTACCAATGAGAAGTCTCATACATAGAAGTAGGCACATGGCTCGGTGGCTTTGACATGACATGAGGTGCTTGTGGGTGTTTGTGATGGTCTTATGATTAGAATGGCTGTCCTAGCATGAAGTTTGTGTGGCTTTGCCATTTTGATATGCTTTGATCATGTTTAGGACTTTGCTCATGAGAGGCAAGTTTTTCGCAAAATTGCCAAAATCCTTCTTAGCTTCGTCCAATGGTTGTGAAACTTGGTGATCATGTAGTTGAGATCGATACGAAGCCGTAGAGTATCTAACTTGCTCATTTGGACATGTGTAGCATTCTTTGTTGAATTTTGTATATTTGAGAAGCTCTAGGTTGAAAGTTTTGCATTTTTGGCTTGATTCATGCATTGCCAACAAGGGGGAGAAGTTTGAGCTTGAAATGGCTTGTTGGGCGCGTTTAGAAGGTTTTCAGGTGGTTTCGAGCCATTTCTGGGCTCTGTTCTACACCGGTCTGACCGGTGAGGAGCACCGGTCGGCGGTGTGAGTGCTGGTCCTGTACATATGTTAGGCACCGGTCTGACCGGTGGTGATGACCGGTCTGACCGGTGTGAGCTGAAAGTTTGCGGTACTGTCCCGTTTCATGTGGTTTCTTGCATGCATTCGTCCAGGGGGAGTTGCATTGGTTCAGTGGGAGTTTGCATGTGTGCAGGGGGAGCTCTTTGAGAGTTTTCGAGCTTTGTTTCGGTGGTTTGTGCTCTTTGCTTGAGCTTTGCTTTGTCTCGGATGTGTCGAGCCGTTGCCCTTGCCTAAGGGGTCCGAGACTTGTCTTCTTCAAGTGATCTTGCTCTTTGCTTTTGTTTGGCTTTCGATCGCTTGTTGGAGTTTCTTTTTGTTTGTTTCTTTTCTGTTTCTTTTCTCTCTCGTTACTTTCGTGTGGGTGTTGTCAATGCACTCATCAAGGGGGAGATTGAGGACCATGTGTGGTTCGAGGACCGGTGGATGGTCGCTTCCTTGTGTGATGAGTGATTGACAACGTTGTGTGGAGCGATTCTTGGCTAAGTATTGCGGGTGCGGGTTGCGGCTTGACTCGTGTTGGTGCGGGTGAAGAACAAGCGCGAAAGGTCGTCGCCGGTGAGGCCTCCGAGTGTGGAGAAGACAAGTAGGCTTCGTTCGAGGGACCCGGTGGCCGGCGGGGGTCAAGTGCGGGCCGCATGGTGGCATGAACAAGCAAGATGAAGTCATGGACGGTTTCTTGGTTGAGCCTCAAAACCAAGGTCGAGCCGGGACTACGTGGGAGCCAAGTCATGAGTGGAGATTGGCGGAGGCTACACCGAGTTCGCGGGGTTTCCGGTGGTTCACCGGGAAAACCACCGGGTTCCTTGGTTGATCCACAAAGCCAAGACCGGAGAACCGAAGACGGAGGTGCGGCGGCACGAGCCCGGTCGGCCTCCGACCGGTGGGCACGACCGGTCGACCGGTGGGGACCGGTCGGCCGGTGAGGAGCACCGGTCGGCCCGGTGTGCGACGACGCGGTGCGGAATCTTCGAAGCGGAGGACACGCGTCGGGATCGCATGGCTTGCGTCGAGGCTACGCAGGGTGCGGTTGCCGGGCATCCGTCCGATGGTGAAGACATCAAGAATTCCAAATCCGCCCTTGAGGGGCTTGTATCCCTACTTAGTAGAGAGGGGCATTTTAGACATTCGGTTGCCGCCTATATAACCCAAGAGGTGAGAGGATGGCAGCCAACGCTTGGAACCCTAGCTCATTTGTTTTCCCATTTTCCACCTATTTTCCTTAGGTTTTCCTTAGGACTAGCAAGAGAGCTTCACGGAGAGATCTTGTAGAGAGGGATGGATGATCGGGCGGCTTGCTAGACCTTGTACGAACCTTTGTTTCATGTATAGATGATTCGGCGTGGTTCCTCAAGGTTTGGATGTGTTTTCCCCGGTTGGTCTTGGTGGTGATTTTCGGAGCCCTCTCTTCGTGATTTCTTTGGGGTGTTTTCGGGGTTTTTCTCTTGGGGATTTGATGGAGGAAATTTGTGGGAACCCTTCGTGGTTCTTTGGGCTGTGATTCCCCTCCCAAATCCGTGAGAAAAAGTGCTCGATTTCGGGGTTTCTTGAGTTCTTGGGTTGGAAGTGCTTTCGGCGGGATTTCTTTGATTCCTCCTTTTTGGACGAGTTTTTGTGGGATTAAACTTGGCTATGAACTCCTCATGAGGTGTTCATGATATCCCCAAAGTCTTGTTCAAGTCCGTGGAGCGATTCGGGAGATCGAGATTTGGATTTGGGGGAGTTGACCCGCGGGTCTGTTCATCCCGAGCCGCCTGTGCTACACCGGTCGACCGGTGCTCTTGACCGGTCGACCGGTGCAAGCCCTTGTGGGATTTTTCTCGGGTGAACGTCTTGGTGAGTTCGTTGTTGTCCCGTGTTGCTGCTTGTTTCGAGTTTGGGTCCGTTTGGTGGTCGGTTGGCTGTTTGGTGCCTTGGGGGCTTTTCGGCCGCCATCGGTCCGACCGGTGTGTCTCACCGGTCTGACCGGTGTAGAGCCACTTAGTGAAAGTTGCTCAGTTTCACCAGCAGGGACCGGTCCGGCCGGTGGTGCTCACCGGTCCGACCGGTGTGGGTCCGTAGACTCGAGGCTTGGTTTTTCCGGCTGCGTTTCTCGGGTCGGAAGGTGGTGTGTTGGTTCCTAGGTCCGGTGGCACTCCGGTGGCTACGTGGGCTTGACCAACCTTGGTAGTGAGTCGGAGACGTGTGTTGGAAGCCGCGTTCGTCTTGTTGGAGTTTCGATCTCCTTCGAGAAGAATTTTTATCGGCTCCCATTCACACCCCCCCCTCTGCGGTTCGCCGTATCGGTCCTTCAAGTGGTATCGAGCCGGTTCGGGTCTTTGTTGACTCTAACCGTCTAAGATCCAAGGATGGCGTACCGAGAACGGGGTTCGGGTCCTCCACACTTCGATGGCAAGAACTACCGAGATGTGGAGCAAGCGGATGGGTGCGTTCCTCCGCGGAAAGGGTCGGCTTCTTTGGGATGTCACGGTGGACACAGGCTATGTCCAGCCGATGGATTTCCTCGCTCCAGGATCGAGGGACAGCTTCGACGCCAACAATAAGGCGGTCGACTACTTGTTTCGTGCTTTGTGTCAGCCTGAGTTCGATCGGGTGCACACCGAGCACTTGGCTTGTAGGATTTGGGAGGTGTTGAAGGAGGCTCATGTTGGGAACGCCCAGGTTCAGGCACGGATGTATGCGACCTACCGGAGAGAGTACGAGAACTTTACTCATCTCCTCGGTGAGTCCATCGATGCCTTGTTTCAGAGGTTCACGGTGGTTGTGAACAACATGAGGGCCAATGTGGACGTGCTCCCGTACGATGATCATGATAGAGCGGTCAAGCTCTTACACTCTTTGGATCGTACGATTTGGGGCGGAAAGTTCGAGGCCATTGTGGAGTCGGAGAAGTATGACACTCTGACCGTGAACGAGCCGTTCTCGAAGCTCAAGTCGGCCGAGGTGGATAGGGGCATGATCGCCAAGCTCGAGGGTCCGACTGACTCCCATAGTCTCGCCCTCGTTGGTGGTTCCAAAGGAAAGGCTAACTCTAACCCATCCACCAGGATGTTCTCTTTCTCCTCTTTGATGTCTATGCCAGATGAGGAGTTCGACGAGCTTGGAGAGGACGAGCTGGCGCTCCTGACGAGGCGGTTCGAGAGGCTGCACGAGAACCGCGTGAACAGGAGGAGGAACACGAGGACATGCTTCAAGTGCGGCAAGAATGGACACTATTTCGCTGAGTGTCCAAAGGCGAACAGCCACGACAAGCACAAGTTCATGGACAAGAGGAAGAAGTCCAAGAAGAAGGATCATGAACATGGGAAGAAGGCTCGGTCTCGAGAGAAGATGAAGAGATCGAGCGACATCGAGTCCGATTCCGAGGACACGTCTTCAAGCTCGAGTGATGAAGACGAAGAGGATGAGAAGAAGAGGAGGAAGAAGAAGAACTTTGGCAAGTATCTCAACGGCCTTTGTGTGACGGGCCTAAGCCTCAAGGACGACTTCGCGGCATGGCTCGTAGTTCGAGCAAAGCAAGAGAAGCCGGAGGGACGCCTCGGACTTGGATTCCGAGGATGAGGTATGTGATGAGCTCTCCTCTTTGCGCAAGGAGAATGAGGAGTTGGTTGACTTGCTTGATAATCGCGATCACATGCTTAGAGAGGCTAAGAAGCTTAGGAAGGAGCTTAGATCTTTGCTCGAGGATGCTAGGACTAGAGTGGCTGAGCTAGAGACACAGGTGCTTGATAGCAAGCTTGAGATTGATTCCCTTAAGGCTAGCCCCCGTTGTTTCGGATGAGAACGATTGTCTTCGATTGCTCTGTTTTCTGGGCCGACTTGGTTGATCTTAGGGAGAAGTATGCCTCCAAGTGCGAGGAACTAGATGTGCTTAGGGTTGAGTTGGCTGAGCTACAATCTAGACCCACTTTGCTTGGTGCTTGCACTTCTTGCCCTAGTTTGCATGAGAAAATTGCTGAGCTCCGTTCTCGCATTGTTTCGCTTGAGGCTGATTTGAAAGTGCCTATTCCTACTTCTTGCTCTACATGTGAGTTGCATGCTATGAAGAATTTGGATCTTGCAAAATGTGTTGGTCGCTTGCAAGATGAGAATGATAAGTTGCGTGAAGCGGTGAGTTGGTTGTCGAGTCAAGAACCTCAGCTTGGTATGATGATTGCTAGCTGTAAGCGTTTTGACGGTTGGGCTTTGGGATTGGATAAGGTTGGTGAGGGCGGTGGTGAGAGAGAAAGGAAATTTGGGAATGTTTCGGTTCCACCACAACCCACACCCAAATACAAGTTTGCATCCAAGCCAAACCAACCAAAAGAAAAACCGAGTGAGAAGGCAAGTGAAACGCCTAGTGAGAAACCAAGTGAGAAGCCTTGTGAAGAGCCTCATCCCAAGCCTAAGCCCAGATCGATCCGTTTCCATTGTGAGTTTTGTGGAAAGGATGGTCACAAGAGAGCGTTTTGCTTCAAGAGGAAGCGTGAGGAGAGAATGGCGAAGGAGTGGGCTAACAAGAACAAGTACCACCCTTTAGATGGTGTACTTGAGCCTCATGTGCAGTTGCCCAGGGCCAAGGCGAGTGTGAGGTCAGTTCGGGCTTGGGGAGAGCGGAAGGGTTGTTGGAGGTGCTTTTGCCCGGAGCTACACCGGTCGGACCGGTGTGGAGCACCGGTCGAGCCGGTGCGAGCCCGGACAGGGCGGCGGTTTGGGTTTCGTGCTCGTACGGGTGCGAGGGTTGTTTACGGAGGTCGTGGTTCGGTGATTGGTCCGGAAAGTTTGCGGGGAGGTCGGTTGCTAGGCATTCTCCCCCTCGAGCTCACTACGGGGATGGGAGGAGTCATGGCTTTGAGAAGGAGAGGAGGGATGGTCCACGGGCTCTCTTTCGTGGTTTTGGTCCTCCTCCGGGCGAGAGAGGGTTGGTTCCCTCATGGTGGTTACCGTGGTGGTGTTCGTGGAGGTAGCTTTGGTAGGAAAGATGGTTTGGTTTTTGCTAACCCCACTTTCGAGCAAATGGCTAGGCACTGGTTTTACACATTTGGAACTAACCCCAGTGTTGAGTCGGTTGCTCGCTCTCGCTCCTTGTTTTGAGTTGCAGGTGGATGGTCCGGAGAACATTTGGTTGATATCGGGGGGTGGTTCTTCGGCTTCATATCCCGGTGGTGACATGTAGGTGCATCACTTTCGGGGATGGTGGACAAGGATGAGTGAATTGTGAAGAAATGATAAAGGTAAGTGTTTTTGTGACCTTCAAGTGTGTGGCCTTGGTCAAGCCACTTGGTTTGTTTTGCTCCTTCTCTATCTCATGTGCGTAGGGTCAGCTTTGTATGCTCTTTGGCCATAGTGCATGTGTTTAGGGGGAGCTTGTGAGTTTGGTGCTCCTTTGCTCTTTTGCCGGTGGTGTCAAGCCCTTTTTGCCTCCCCTCGAGGAGCCGGTGGTTTGTAAGTTTTGTGTGAGAGCTTCTTTGTAGCATATGTATAGCTTTTCTTTGTGCATTTCTTGCATTTGGCATGGCATATGTAACATGATGTATAGGCATCCTTGTATCTTAGTTTGCATGCATTTTGTATCATATGCATCGGTTAGGAAAAGCTTCTCTCATATACATTGTTCACCATGGAATGAGATATATGTCTTTGTGAGCTTGTTTGGTATGATATGGTTAGTTTGGCTTAGCTCTTGATGATCTTGATGAATAATCCATGGTTGATAGCTATGCTTTTGAAAAATGTTACATGTATGCTCTCTCATGTGTAAATGCCTTTACATGCTCTTGACATGTTTTTGTGGCCTTGCTATGCTTAATTTGTGATTGGATAGCTAGTTTATTGATCATATGGGGCCAAAGGCTCATTTGCCATCATGAATGTTTAGCCCTCTTGACTTATCTTGTGGAGGAGCATAAGTTCCTTTTTGTCGCAAAGACATTTCATGTACCATTTACAAATCTGAAAATGAAATGAAAAATGTTTGGAAAATGTGCTCCCATGTCATATGTGCTGAATTTAATTTGCTTTGGGTGCTAAACCGTTGCATGATGCCTACCAATGAGAAGTCTCATACATAGAAGTAGGCACATGGCTCGGTGGCTTTGACATGACATGAGGTGCTTGTGGGTGTTTGTGATGGTCTTATGATTAGAATGGCTGTCCTAGCATGAAGTTTGTGTGGCTTTGCCATTTTGATATGCTTTGATCATGTTTAGGACTTTGCTCATGAGAGGCAAGTTTTTCGCAAAATTGCCAAAATCCTTCTTAGCTTCGTCCAATGGTTGTGAAACTTGGTGATCATGTAGTTGAGATCGATACGAAGCCGTAGAGTATCTAACTTGCTCATTTGGACATGTGTAGCATTCTTTGTTGAATTTTGTATATTTGAGAAGCTCTAGGTTGAAAGTTTTGCATTTTTGGCTTGATTCATGCATTGCCAACAAGGGGGAGAAGTTTGAGCTTGAAATGGCTTGTTGGGCGCGTTTAGAAGGTTTTCAGGTGGTTTCGAGCCATTTCTGGGCTCTGTTCTACACCGGTCTGACCGGTGAGGAGCACCGGTCTGACCGGTGTGAGTGCTGGTCCCTGTACATATGTTAGGCACCGGCCCGACCGGTGGTGATGACCGGTCGACCGGTGTGAGCCGAAAGTCTTGTAGCCGTCTGTTTCATGTGGTTTCTTGCATGCATTCGTCCGGGGGGAGTTGCATTGGTTCGGTGGGAGTTTGCATGTGTGCGGGGGGAGCTCTTTGAGAGTTTTCGAGCTTTGTTTCGGTGGTTTGTGCTCTTTGCTTGAGCTTTGCTTTGTCTCGGATGTGTCGAGCCGTTGCCCTTGCCTAAGGGGTCCGAGACTTGTCTTCTTCAAGTGATCTTGCTCTTTGCCTTTGTTTGGCTTTCGATCGCTTGTTGGAGTTTCTTTTTGTTTGTTTCTTTTCTGTTTCTTTTCTCTCTCGTTACTTTCGTGTGGGTGTTGTCAATGCACTCATCAAGGCGGAGATTGAGGACCATGTGTGGTTCGAGGACCGGTGGATGGTCGCTTCCTTGTGTGATGAGTGATTGACAACGTTGTGTGGACTGATTCTTGGCTAAGTATTGCAGGTGCAGGTTGCGGCTTGACTCGTGTTGGTGCAGGTGAAGAACAAGCGCGAAAGGTCGTCGCGGTGAGGCCTCCGGGTGTGGAGAAGACAAGTAGGCTTCGTTCGAGGGACCCGGTGGCCGGCGGGGGTCAAGTGCGGGCCGCATGGTGGCATGAACAGCAAGATGAAGTCATGGACGGTTTCTTGGTTGAGCCTCAAAACCAAGGTCGAGCCGGGACTACGTGGGAGCCAAGTCATGAGTGGAGATTGGCGGAGGCTACACCGAGTTTGCGGGGTTTCCGGTGGTTCACCAGAAAACCACTGGGTTCCTTGGTTGATCCACAAAGCCAAGACCGGAGAACCGAAGACGGAGGTGCAGCAGCACCAGACCGGTCTGACCGGTGGGTCTGACCGGTCCGACCGGTGGGGACCGGTCTGACCGGTGAGGAGCACCGGTCGGCCGTGTGCGACGACGCGGTCCGGAATCTTCGAAGCGGAGGACACGCGTCGGGATCGCATGGCTTGCGTCGAGGCTACGCAGGTGGGGCGGTTGCGGGCATCCGTCCGATGGTGAAGACATCAAGAATTCCAAATCCGCCCTTGAGGGGCTTGTATCCCTAGTTAGTAGAGAGGGGCATTTTAGACATTCGGTTGCCGCCTATATAACCCAAGAGGTGAGAGGATGGCAGCCAACGCTTGGAACCCTAGCTCATTTGTTTTCCCATTTTCCACCTATTTTCCTTAGGTTTTCCTTAGGACTAGCAAGAGAGCTTCACGGAGAGATCTTGTAGAGAGGGATGGATGATCGGGCGGCTTGCTAGACCTTGTACGAACCTTTGTTTCATGTATAGATGATTCGGCGTGGTTCCTCAAGGTTTGGATGTGTTTTCCCCGGTTGGTCTTGGTGGTGATTTTCGGAGCCCTCTCTTCGTGATTTCTTTGGGGTGTTTTCGGGGTTTTTCTCTTGGGGATTTGATGGGGGAAATTTGTGGGAACCCTTCGTGGTTCTTTGGGCTGTGATTCCCCTCCCAAATCCGTGAGAAAAAGTGCTCGATTTCGGGGTTTCTTGAGTTCTTGGGTTGGAAGTGCTTTCGGCGGGATTTCTTTGATTCCTCCTTTTTGGACGAGTTTTTGTGGGATTAAACTTGGCTATGAACTCCTCATGAGGTGTTCATGATATCCCCAAAGTCTTGTTCAAGTCCGTGGAGCGATTCGGGAGATCGAGATTTGGATTTGGGGGAGTTGACCCGCGGGTGCTGTTCATCCCGAGCTGCCCAGGCTACACCGGTCTGACCGGTGCTCTTGACCGGTCTGACCGGTGCAAGCCCTTGTGGGATTTTTCTCGGGTGAACGTCTTGGTGAGTTCGCTGTTGTCCCGTGTTGCTGCTGTTTCGAGTTTGGGTCCGTTTGGTGGTCGGTTGGCCTGTTTGGTGCCTTGGGGGCTTTCAGGCTGCCATCGGTCTGACCGGTGTGTCTCACCGGTCGGCCCGACCGGTGTAGAGCCACTTAGTGAAAGTTGCTCGGTTTCACCGGCGAGGGACCGGTCCGACCGGTGGTGCTCACCGGTCGACCGGTGTGGGTCCGTAGACTCGAGGCTTGGTTTTTCCGCTGCGTTTCTCGGGTCGGAAGGTGGTGTGTTGGTTCCTAGGTCCAGTGGCACTCCAGTGGCTACGTGGGCTTGACCAACCTTGGTAGTGAGTCGGAGACGTGTGTTGGAAGCCGCGTTCGTCTTGTTGGAGTTTCGATCTCCTTCGAGAAGAATTTTTATCGGCTCCCATTCACACCCCCCCTCTCTGGTTCGCCGTATCGGTCCTTCAGATAGAAAATTACCCGTGAAGTTAAGCTGGCCTTTCTTCACTTGAATCATGGGCTTCTTGTCACGATTGCCCTTGGCTACTCCGGGGTTCGGAGTCTGTTGCTCGGTCTTGATCCTCCTAGGGTTCGGGCACTCATTGGCATAATGCCTGTTGACGCAAAATGTGCACCTAGCGCCAAACACACAGCAAGCCGAACAAGCTGGCTTCACACGCGCAAAGAGTCACGAGACGTGCCAGTCAATTTTTCCTGAAAATTAACAATAGATAAAGTAGTTAGATACCAAAGCTTGGAACATGCCGACCAGACAGTTCCATATTTACGGCTAAGAAGCCAGATGGGATGACACATAGCTATAGTAAGCTATCTGCCAATAAACTGAAACCAATCGGGAACTTGTAAAAGGAAAAGTAATATTGCTGAATGGGTGACGTAAGCGTGACAGCGATCGGTCTTTGTTTGAACAAAAATGCACATGCGCGAGGCCATGACCGATCCTCATGATAATTAACATCAAACAAATGAATAAAGTAAAGCACGAACATAAAGATGTAATAAACAAGCATGCATAGATCCAAAGCACTAGTCTACCGCATGTCTAGGTACTTTAAAACCCGTCGGGTACGATGTCAAGCAAATCTATCCACCGCACGATACAACTTGCATGAAAAACGTACCACTTTCCACAAATAGATCTATCCACCGCATGATACAATCTAAATATGGAAAGCTAAAAGCATACATTATTTAAAGCATGAATTACGCACGTGTTCTACTCGTGAAGAAACATAACCGAATACGGCTGAACAGCCGATTCGGGGTCCATGAAGAAGGAACGAACATTACCAAGTGAATAAATCTATCAGATTGATTTGAAGTCTAATCCACCGGATGATTAGCTCAAAAGCAACCCAAAAACCTGCATCTACCGCATGATACCCAGTTCTTTCAAGATTTATACCAACATTGGCAAGCTTGAACCCGCAACATGTAACAATCTAGATCGACTCAGCTTCGGCTATCGGAAAACACAATATCCACATGTTAAAACACGAACTCGACTCGTACAAGGATCATGAAAAGGATAAAGCCGATCCAAATCTATCTAGATTGGGCAAAAGTGTGTTACATGAATCTAAACATAAAGTAGAAACTCAAAATAACACGGGTAACTTAATGAATCTATTAGATCTTGCCAAAATCCAATAGAGCCGATAACTAGCTTCGAGCTAGATCTTAGCCTACCGCATGTCTCATGACCTAACAAGAAACCTTCTTGAACCAAGCTTGAATCTACCGCATGACACGAAGCATGGTAACAAGACTACTTGCATCAGATCTAAATCCACCGCATGATACTAGATATGATACAAGGTTGTCGGTACTCACGGAGGTCGACGGATCGATGAATCCTCTCGAAGAACTCGACGACACGACAAATGGACTCTAGGGTTTGCCGTAAGGCCGGTTTGTATTGAAGAATGATTGTGTCTGTTACATACATTCAGGGTTCATATTTATACCCTGTCAAGTACAACTTCGAATGGATTCGTTGCCTAACTTATCTCTAAGCCTGATCGCCTATCCATCCATTCGTTCTTCCTGATTGAGCCACGTCACCGTCCAATCCCGCAAAATCAGCTCTACATGTTCTTTTGCCGAACGGGAGCAGATAACTGACCGCAGATCTCTTTACCGAATATCTCTGAAAAGATCCTTCCTTCCACCAGACGGACTCCTCATTGAGCCGGACCCACAAGTCAGACTCCTTACTAAATTTTGGTGTTAACACATGCCCCTTCAATTGCGGGATAAAAGTAATTTTGTTCCGCAATTGACTCCAGCCACGAATACTTTTAAATCGAATCTGTCAACACCTGTTCTTCTTTCTTTTCGCAATCCGCAGGAATCTTCGTCTAGATCCAAACCCTAGATCCCCTTGTTCCAAGCTCAAATCCCCAATAGCGGCTCAAAACTAAGATGCTCAGGTAAATTCCTCTCCCGTAAGCTTCGTTCGGCATTTAGGTTTTCAATTTTACCTGAGATTTTCTTTTCCGCTTTTTCTTCAGGAGCCTTCCACTGAGCTTCTGATTCGCACCGGGGCCAATTCAAGACCCTATTATCTTGGTCCTGTGGGGAACTCTGATCCTCGAGATTTCATCGCGACTGAATCTCAGAGGATCCCTTTCAAAGCAGCTCTATCCCCACCTCCTCGGTGGCAAGACGCTTTCAAGAACTGGCCCTTGCCTCCAATCGCAGGCTGGAAAACTTGGTACCGGAGGATTCTCGCAGACAAGAGTGCATTGACCAAAAACTGGGATACCCTCCGCATTGCTTAGTGCTTGGAGTTATCCTTAGCCGAAACCCCCAAGAACGAAGACCTTCCGATAGCAGCTTGCCATTTTTGGTCAAACGGCGTCAACGCCTTCCTCTTTGGCCACGGCCCGATGTCTCCAACTCTGGCCGACGTGTATATGATCACCGGCCTTGACATTACAGGATCTGTTCAACCTTGGGAATTCAAAAACTCTTCACAGCAAACGCGGGTGAAGCCAGGGAACGGATACAAGCATTACATCTTGAAGCACATGAAAGACAATCCCCTTGGTGAAATCGAATACAGGGCATTTCTGAACATGTGGCTGTGCAGATTTGTCTTCTGTGGCAAAGCCAATGAGCCTACCCTGAATCACATCACAATGGCGTCTCATTTGGTCAGTGGCAATCGCCTCCCTCTTGGGAAATTCCTCCTAGGCAGTGTGTACCATATGCTTCACCAAACTGTCACCCAAATGTATACTAGCCAGAGGATAACATGTGTCAACGGTCCTTGGTGGTTTGTTCAAATGTGGCTGCAGCTCCACATGCATCAGATCGTTGGTGTTGATTTGAACACCAGGCTCTTCCCTTTATCCAATCACCCTGAAGGGGAGCCCCAAGCCACCAGAGGATGCCAGAATTATGGAGAAGCGGCTTCAACTGTCCTCGTTCAGCAGGACATCAGCCAGCTTTTCGAGCTATTCTTCAAAGGTTTCCAGAATCCTCTCTGGCTTCCTTATCTGGACAATGACACTTTGATTTTCCCTTGTGACTTCTCTTTTGAATCCGAACGCCAAGATGGGAGATTCTTAGAGATCCTCAACATCATAATCCGCCCATGTATGCTGCCAGCTGAATTCAATGGAGGAAGGCTGAACTCTAGTACTTATGAATATTATCAGCCCAATGTAATGGCTAGGCAACTTGGGTGTGGCCAGATGCCCCCAAGACTGTTCCTGCACGAATTCCTCAAGCCCAGAGAGGAAATCAAAGAACTTATACATAGCAGCAGAGTCTTCCATTATGTCTGCAGTCCCACTGTCTACACCTGGCCTTTTGTGCCCACAACCATAGCTCACTCCACCTTCAATCCCTGGTGGCAAGAATTCCATGATCATATCTTCAATGAGCCTGTGCACTCATTCTGTATAGAGTTGATGCCTGATTTTCAGCCAACTTCAGAGGTAATATGATGAACTCAGACATATCCTCTTTCAATCATGATTCTGACCTTTACTTCTCTTACTCACAGAACACAGTGCCTGCCCCTCGAGCCAGGAATATCTCCTACAATGCCGTAGGCCCGATCTTAGCACTAGGATTCAGGTCCCCAACTCTGGCTCAGTTAATGTCCAGGTTTGCCACAACAGACCCAAGCCTTTCCAGCCTTGCTGCTGATAGGAGGCAAGGTTTGTCTCTGATTGCTCCTCCAAATGCCAAGAGGAGGAGAACTGTCAAGAAAATTCTTGTTGAGGTAAAATCTTTTACTTTCTTGATCACAAGATTACTCTGGTTCTGATAAATCATATCTTGTGCATTTTCAGACCAGAGCCCAGCAACCTCCAGTGCCAGAACCTGCCAATGCCCCATCCACTGGTATGATCTTTACATGTCTTCTTTTAAGGATGAACACTGGCACTTACCCTTTTAAATTTGACACTTGCAGAAGAAACAATGGAAGAACAACTTGTGGACATCCCAGTGTCTCAGCAAGCAAATCCACCCAGGGTTGAATTACCTATCCCAGTGGAGATCTCATCTTCATCACCCTCTGCAGAAGCAATGAATTCTCCAGAGATGAGTCTCCCAATCCAGCCAGAGCCGTCAAGTCCTCCAAGGGCACAGTCACCTACTGATCATGCAGAGACACCAACCCAAGGAGAGGTGAACCCATCTCCTCTTCGACCGAAGCCCATGAGTTGCCATCAAGCGCATCAATGCCTTCTCACTTAGAAGCTTCGGCTCTAAGCGGCACACCTTCTTCCTCGTGACCGCCCCCGAACAAAGTCCCCTTGCCTCATGAGGTACTCATTTGCACTTAACTCTGCTACCTTTACTTTTAGCACCCCTAACTCGGCAATACCGCTTCTCAGGATCAGGCCCCATCATCATCAAATCTGTCAACGGGGAACGATCCAGTTGCCGAGGCGACGGAAGGAGTGCATCAAACTCTGTCAGAGGCGGTGCTAGCAAAGCTCAGAGAAATTGTTGCCTGGCTAGAAAGAGATGCACAAGATCAGTTCAAGGATCTCGATCACTTTGAAGAGATGTTTGAATCTATTAGTCAAGAACTCCCTGAGGACATCAGTGCTTCCCTTGCATCTATCTGTGGCCTGGAAATCCACTATGCGCCCATAAGGCAAGCTCTGAGGAAAGTGCGCTCCCGCCCGGCTATTGAAAATAAGAAAGCCAGTGCTGAACAAGCCATGAACGGGGCGCAATCCCAAACAGAGAGCCACAAGGATACATTAGCCAATCTGCAAGCTTCTTGTGATCTAAAAATTGCCAGGAAAGCTGCTCTGGAGGCGGAACTGAGAAGCCTGTCAGCTGAGATAGAAGCTGATAAAAAGAAAATAGCCGAGCTCCCTGGTTTGATAGAGCAGACCCAAGAGGAAGAAAAATCGCCTGTAGCCAAGATGGAACAATGCGACGCAGAACTCACCACCTTGTCTAGTGCCCAAAAAGATTGCCAGGAGCGGTTGGACAATTTCCGTCAAACAACATTGAATGCCCGTGGTGTGATTGCGAAATACCTGAACATTTAGACGCTTCAATTGATGTATAGCCGACTTGGTCGCTCTTGTAATATTTGTCCTCGCAATTTTATTTCTTTTTCTTCTGCGCACCTTCAAATGTAATGCTGAACGACCCATTCGGTAAAGGAACGCCAACTCCCGAATGGCACTTTGACTCTCTTCAGCCGAGCCAGTCAACTGAATATGACCCAGCCTAGAACTCCAAGCGACCCGCCGGTGGGCTGGCCAAGGAAACCTTTCCACCTTCCGATTTTCTCGGGATATGCGCCACGATCTAAAGCCACAACTCGAGGCTACGATCTGTCTTGCCAGGCCTATAAATGAAACTGTAGGTGCCCCTAGCTCTCCACCAAGCCTTTAGCTCTTGAATCTTTGCCAATCTCAGTTCTTCCTCTTTCCAAACAGTGCACATCCCAAACCAACATGGTGCGCCGCCTCAACCGCCGCCGTGCCTCCGACGAGGCAGAGGGGAGCAGCGCCAATGCGCGCCGGAGGCAATGATCGTCGATTCCTCTTCTCTGCTTCAACTTTGATCTTTTCTTGTTTTGACGATCATCTCCCTTTCAGGTTGATTCGGTGGAATCCGTCTCATGCGGCGGCCAATCAACCCCTTCCAGACGATTCCTCGGAGTCCGACGGCCACTCCCCCGTGCCCTACGGGGAGCTCAACGCCCTCCGCTTCAAGGCGGAGCTGGAGACGGCTCAGCGCGAGCTGGAGGATGTCTCCAAGAAGGCGGGCATAGCCGAGCTGGAGTGGGAGGACCAGCGCAAACAGCTGCTGGACACCATCGACAGTACAGCTCTTGAAATCGAATCTTTGATCCAGCCCGGCTTTTGATGCTAATCTCCTTTCTTCTTGCTCCTTGCAGCCCGCGATGCCGAGCTCAACCAACTGAAAGCGCTGGTGGAGCAGCTGGCCGATAAGGTGAACGCCTGCGGCGACACGCCGGCGGAGCGCCTTGCCGCGGTGGAGCACCGTGTTGACGAGGTGGCCACCCATGGCGTTCGCTTGGGCACTACCTTGGGCCTGGCTGCCATGGCGACGCACACGGACGTTGACTACTCCACCAGGCCGCGCGGCTTCCGGGGCGGCGCGCCAGAGGACATTGAGGAGATCGAGCTCATCCTGGAGCGCCTCGATGGCCACGGCGACGCTATTGCCGAAATCACTCATCCCCAATCTGTGTTGAACAGGCTTTTCGACTAGATTGTATTAGGGATGTTTGAATATCGGCAATAAATGAAGAACTTTTGAATTCTGTGCTAGATCTGTGGTGATTTTTCTTTGCATTTGCATCCGTGAATGTTGTTCTTTCCTTGAACGCATCCGGGAACTGTCTTGAGCCGAATACGCGCGAACAGATGCCCCTTGGCGCAAAATCCGCAGAAGATCCCTGAATCGGCAGTCCGTAAGCACTGTTCAAGCAAAAAACCCTTCGCATCCGGGAGAAAACCCTGCCGTTTGGTATTCCAACAGTGTGTACTGGCCGGTCATCACTCCCAATGCGCCCCTTCGGTCAATAAAATAGCTTGCTGAGATGCCCTGCAAATCCACTCGCACACTCATCCATCACTTCTCATCTCCTCCCTCGTCTCCAGAGGAAAAAAAACCCCAAGGCCATGGACAGAGGCAAGCAGCCCCAGGAGAGCAGCCCTCCAAAGAAACGCACGATTCGAAGGTGAGTTTTCCCTTGATTTACTCCCTGTTTCCACATGATCTTGCGCTTTACCTCCTCTTCTTTTCCTCTTTCAGCCTTGATTTGCTCCCTGAAGAAATCATCGGGACCGAAGATGTGCCTGAGTACATCTCTTCCGATTCCTCCCTCGAAGAAGAGGACGCCACACCAGAACAGAGGACCAGCCATCAGCTGCGCCGCCGCGTTCGGCACTTGGAGCACAGCCTCAGGGACATCACCGCTCGTTGCCAAGCCGAACGCGAGCGCCACATGGCTCTGGAGGCACTAGTAGGGGGTAAATGCTTCTGACTTTTTCTTGACTTTGTGCCCGCATCTGGATTTCTTGCCCCTAACATCCACTCCCCTGCTTCAGATGTCTCTGACAGGTACAACAACCTGAAGGCGGCCTGGGACAGCTTGGTGGAGGCCGCGAACCATGGTCACCCTCGTGCCTTCCAAGTTGCCGTCACGGTGGTCCTGGAACAACTGAAGAGGGAGCAACCGGAGAAGAAGCAAAGAAAAGATTGAATCATACTTTCGCTTCTTCCTCCTCGCCTTCCGCTTCCCACCTCCTTGAGGTCCTGATTACCAGGGTTGTTGGATGTAAACCTGCAAGAAGCAGTTGTAATGTAGTTTTTGTGCTAAGGGCAATGCATCTAGGCACTGGCCATTTCTTCTGTTTGTGAATTTTTGTTCTGAAGGCGGCCTCGTTCTTGAGCGCCGGCTGTTTCTGTGTCAGACATGTGTAATCCCGCTGTTGGTGATCATCGATCGATCTCAATGCTAGGATAATATTTCTTCAGATATCTTCCATTTATCGCGGCGGAAAATTCTTCTCCCAGCAAAGTTTTCAGTATGTATGCATTACCAGGGACGCATCTGACCACGCGAAAATGTCCTTCCCAGTTAGGAGACCATTTGCCGAAATTGCTATATTTAGTTCCAATCGGCAATAGCGCTTTCCAAACCAGATCGCCTTCTATGAACTGCCTGACTTTTACTTTCTTGTTATAGTATTTGGCAACCCACAACTTGTTTTTCTCGATGTTTTCCAGGGCTCTAAGACGGATCATATGTAAATCCTCTAGCTCATCCATCATTAGGCCACTGTAATCTTTGGAGCTCAAATCTTTTTGTAACACAACTCTCCTTGAATCTGATTGCACCTCCCAAGGTAGAACTGCGTGGTGCCCATAAACCAATTCATAAGGAGAGGTTTTTGTAGCTCCATGGGGGGCCATTCGGTAAGCCCACAGTGCCTCACTGAGTACCGAATGCCACCTTCTTGGCTTCTGGTCGATCTTCTTTTGTATCAGCTTGATCATGATCTTATTAGAAGCCTCCGCTTGGCCATTAGCTTGGGCATAATAGGGAGAAGAGTTAAACAATTTGATTCCCATGCTTTCGGCAAACTCTTTGAACTCCAGTGACACGAATTGTGCCCCTTAATCAGTGGTGATTGTCTGAGGGATTCCAAACCGATAGATGATGTGCTCCTTGACAAATTCAACCATGTTTTCTGATGTCACCTTCTTCAGTGGGATCGCCTCAACCCATTTAGTAAAATAATCCATAGCCAAAAGCACGAACTTATGCCCCTTGATAGATGGTGGATTAATTTGGCCAATCAAGTCTATACCCCAGCCCCTGAATGGCCATGGCTTGATGATGGGATTCAATGCTGATGCGGGAACCCTCTGAATATTTCCGAACCTCTGGCAATCCTGGCATCCCTTGTAATATTCAAAGCAATCCTCTAATATCGTCGGCAAAAAGCACCCAGCTTGCCTGATAACTCATTTCATACGGTAGGCCGATTGGTGTGCTCCACATATCCCATCGTGCACTTCGCTCATCATTTTCTTGGCTTCTTCTGGACCCAGGCATCGTAATAACACCCCATCTAATGATTTATAGAACAAATTATCATCCAGAAGAACGAATTTTATGGCCTTGTACCTGAGCTTCCTAGAGACCTTTCGGGATGGATCCTTCAAGTAATCAACGATCTCTTTCCTCCAATCATCTTCTGCAAGATCCGTCCCCGGTGCACACACACCTGCGGCAAACACTTCTTGACTCTCTTTGTAACCGGAGGCGCTTTGAGCCAGCCTGTTTGCTTCTTCGTTATGTTCCCTAGGAATATGCTGTAGAGTTACCAACGGGAAGCTCTTCAAGATTTCCCTGCATTCTTCGTAGTAACTCCTCGGTGCTTCACTTTTGCATTCGTACTGGCCATTCAATTGCTTGATCACCAGCTCTGAATCTCCATAAACTTCAACTGAAACGGCCCCAGCTTCTCTCAAATATTGAAGCCCTCGAAGTAATGCTTCGTATTCAGCCTGGTTATTTGTGACAGTGGGTTGTATAGGGATGGGAAATTCAAACATCTCACCTCTAGGCGAAATCAGTAGGATCCCTACTCCCCCACCTTTACCACATGATGATCCATCAAAAAATAAAGCCCAAGGGGTAATTTCAAGCAAATCAATCGACGGATAGCGATGTTCAGTTATAAAATCGGCAATGATCTGTCCCTTGATAGCCTTTGCCGATTCGAACTTTAACTCGAACTCTGATAAGGCCAAGATCCATTTGCCAATCCTGCCGTTCAAAATTGGCATAGATAACATATGTTTTATTACATCGAACTTGGAATACACTGTGCATTCGGCATTTAACAAGTAGTGCCGAAACTTTGTACACGAGTAGTACACGCACAAGCACAGCTTTTCCGTAGCCGAATACCTCGTCTCAGGGTCAAGTAGTTTTCGGATAAGATATGCTACTACACGCTCCTTTCCTTCAAATTCTTGAATAAGGGCCGATCCAATGGTTTGGGTATCGGCCGCCACGTACAACTTGAAAGGCTTATCCTGCTGAGGAGGGACCAGCACTGGTGGCTCCTTCATGTACTGCTTGATCTCATCGAAAGCCTTTTGTTGTTCGTCGCCCCATGTGAACTTCTGATCTTTCTTTAGTTTCAGCAATGGAGAGAATGGCAAAACCTTCTGTGACAAATTTGAAATGAATCTTCTCATGAAATTAATTTTGCCGAGCAGTGATTGCAATTCCTTGAGATTAGTTGGAGGGGCAACTTCATCGATGGCCTTCATGCTCTTCTTACCAACTTCAATTCCCCCCTCGTGGACCAAAACCCCCAAGAATTCTCCAGCTGATACCCCAAAAGCGCACTTGTTTGGATTCATCTTTAAACCATGTTTCCGGGTGCACTCTAAAGTCCTCTTCACATCTTCCAAGTGTGTGTCATGACTTAGGGACTTGATTACCACGTCATCAATGTAGATTTCCACAATTTTGCCAATCAACTCATGAAAAATGTAGTTCATGGCTCGCTGATAAGTTGCACTGGCATTCTTTAACCCAAATGTCATGACTATCCATTCAAACAGGCCTATATGACCAGGACACCTGAAGGCTGTCTTTGATATGTCTTCTATTGCCATGAAGATTTGGTTGTATCCCGCATTGCCATCCATGAAACTGATCACTTTGTGTCCAGCTGTGGCGTCAATCAACAAATCGGCAATAGGCATGGGGTAACCATCCATCGGAGTAGCTCTGTTCAGGTCCCTGAAATCTATGCAGATCCTCATTTTTCCATTCTTCTTGTACACATGGACAATGTTAGAAATCCACTCCGCATATCTGCATGGCCGAACGAAGTTTGCATCAAGTAATCTTTCAACTTCCTTCTTCACATCGACCAATACCTCATCCTTGTAGATTTTCCGGGGTGGTTGCTTGTATGTTTTGAAACCAGATTTGATTGGCAACCGATGCTCAACGATAGAACGATCCAATCCAGGCATCTCCGAATAATCCCAGGCGAAGCAATCCTTGTATTCCTTAAGCAACTTGATTAACTCCTCCCTGAAGTCTGGCTGCAAGTTTGCGCTGATGAACGTCGGCCTTGGCTTATCACCGCTTCCAATGTCAACCTCTTCTAATTTATCAGCAGACATAAATCCTCGCCCCAACTTGCCATCAGTGCCATCTATGGGGTTCTCCATTAAAAATTACTATAAGAGCCGACTGCTTGAATCGGCTGTTGATCACTGCTGACAGGCTCAACAGGACCTTCTCCCAAGTCTTTCCCTGAGAAACAATCAATACCTTGGTATTCCCAGAAGGCTGGTTCCATATTCGCAACGCTCACGGAGTCGTCTTCTTGGACGACCTCAATCTCATCATCCACCCACTGGATAAGCTGCTGGTGCATGGTGGATGGGACGCAACAATTGGCATGAATCTAGTCCCGTCCCAGCAGTAGGCTGTAAGCTCCTTTACCTTCAATAACAAAGAAGGTCGTGAGTAGTGTCCTGGACCCTATCATCAGATCCACGTGAGCGCATCCCTTTGTATCTGAAGGATTCCCAGCGAAATCATTCAGTATTATGCTTGTAGGCGTCAGATCGCTCAGGCCCATGCCAAGTTTCCTGAAGGTGGTGTACGGCATTACGTTGACTGCCGCTCCACCGTCGACAAACATCTTGGTCAATGGCTTGCCATTGACGTATCCTCTCAAGTACAGCGGCTTCATGTGTCGATTCTGGGCCGGTTTGTCGAAAATCGCCTGCTTGGCCAGCACCAGCTGCGCCATCATCCCCTCGACCTGCTCGTAATCTAGGGACGCCTCATCCTGCACAACCTGGTTAGTAGGAGCCATGAATTCGTTCGGCAAAAGTATACCATGCATGTTGGAGCCGAACGCCTTGATCCTTCCGATTGGTCTTTTGGACGCCACACCTGCTTTGTTTGGATCCCGGCCTGCCTCAGTTCACGGTTCCTCAAGCGTTGAACTCGTCTCTTCTGACTTTTGCGTAGGCCAGGCGGGCACCATTGCCCCTTCTGCCAGATGTAGGCGTCTTCATCCTCCTCTTGATCAGCCCACCTTAGATCAGCTTGGCGCTTCCTGGGGTGATCAATGACTTCAATTTTTTGGCGCCGATCCTCGTTAGGGTGGATCCTTCCAATTCTCTCATGGACGGATCGGCGATTCGCAGTCTCCTGCCTGTACTCAAAATATCTGTCACTGCATTCAGGACAGTTCCTCAGCGTGGGCAGTTTCAAACCCTCGTTCCAACAATGACTGAAGAACGCACATCCCCAGTGCGCGCGCTCCTGCTCGCGCGTGTACTGCTCCTGGTCCCTTCTGTGTGCTTCTTCTTCGGCTCTGCGCTTCTCCTCCTCGTATCTCCACTTCTGGTAGCGCTCCTTTTCCATCTGGTGCTGCCACTTGTTGAGGAGGATGCGCGTGGTCACCCTGGGCTTGGCTCTGGACGATTCCCTGATTTCGATGTGGCTCTTGAGAATGCGGGGGGCCTCACCATGCACCTGTTCCAGAGTCACTTGGCGCTCCGGGTCCACTGCTCCATCCTGTCTAGCCCTGGCTGAGGTCAAGACCTTGACCTTGCCCTTCTCCTCAGCCGTCACCATGTTGACAGAGAAGCCCACCATGTTCTGAGGGAAGGGGTGGCCATCCAGCTTCATCTTGTTGTCGAACTTGAGGTGCCCCTCCTGGATGGCCTTTTGGATCCTCATCCTGAAGACCCTGCAATCATTGATGGAGTGCGAATCCCTGTCGTGGAAGACACAGTAGCGTTTCCCCTTGACTCCATCGGGCCGAAGCATGGAATGCCCTTCAGGCAGTCTGATTCGGCCTTCCTTCACTAAGCGCTAAAACAGTTTGTCAGCCTTCATGATATCGAAATCGTAGGTTCCCTTGGTTTGTTTGACCCAGCTGATTCATTGTTAAAGGCTCTTTCCCCCACATGATCTCGGTTGCGGCCACATCCAGTTCATCATCAGAATCCTCGACCAGATCAGCCTTGTCTAAGAACTGGTTGTAGATGTCAGCAACATCATGCTGCTTGCCAAACTTGGCATCCTTCTTGAAGCCATAGCCTGGTTGCTCATCAACGATAGCTTTTGAGACAGCTGGCCCAGGTTTTCAAACTCCATCCCGAACAGTTTCTCTCGTACGGCCGGCAGCATCCCGGCGACGGCCATATCAGCCAACTGGTCATCTGGCAAGTTAAGCGAGAAGCACATGCCTTTAACCTCCCTGAATCTCTTGAGAAATTCCAACGGCGTCTCGCTGTGCCTCTGCTTCAGGGTGGCGAGGTCGATCAGCTCTTCTCTGAGCTGCCACTGAAATAATGAGCGTGGAATTTTCGCTCCAGGTCCTTCCATCTGCAAACTGACTCAGGGGGTAGGGACGAGAACCACTGGAATGCTGGGCCCGTCAGCGACGCGGGGAAGTATCTGACCCTAAAGGTTTCCTCAGCTGAGCATTCCCCGAGCTGCATCAGGTAACGAGCAATGTGCTCCACTGTGCTTGTGTCGTCTTGCCCGGAAAATTTCGTGAACTCCGTCGGAGGTTTCACCCTTGGCGGAAGGAGCACGTTGTAGTACCACTCTGGGAACGGCGGCTTGTAGGCAGGTCCCTGCGTTTTTGGCTTGAGGCCGAACTGATTTTGCATCAACTCGGCCATCTTCCGTGCCAGGGCGTCGTCCTCTTGTGCGCCTGCAGCTGGTGCGTATCTTGGATGCAGGAAAGCGTCAAATGCCCCATAATTTCCCACCTCATGGTAGCCTCCGCCGTACAAGTTCCTCTGCAGCCAGTTGTTTGCCGGAGCAATCCTGTGGCCGGAGGCAAGTGGGGCTCCAGGCGAGCCGAACGCTAGTTCCCCGTACGTAGCCTGGTACAGATTCGGCTGTTGCACAGGTTGACTCGTGCTGCCCTACGGTGGTGGCTGGATTGGCTGCCCTCCCGAGGCCTGTAGTGGGGGCTGAACGGGCTGACCCGCAGTACCCTGCAGAGGAGGCTGGAAAGCTTGACTTCCAGAGCTCTGAGGAGGCTGATGTGGCTGGCTCCGTAATGGTGGTTGAGAGCTTGACTCGCCCAGCTCCACGGTGCCCCCTTGGACGGGTGCCTTGCTGAATGCTTGTTCCATGCCTGGGCCAAAGACGGCCACCATCATTTGCTGGAGCGCACCGAGGAAAGCTTTGTGGTGCTTGCTCAACATGTAGTCTGCAGATTCCCGGAATGCTTGCATGCACTCCTCTTTCTCCTGCTGAGTCGTGGCATCGCTCTCCCCCGGTAGCAATACCCTAGGCATCTCATTTTTCAAGTACGGGATGCCACTTCTGTTTTTCTTGAAGGATAGCAGGCATTTCTGCTGGAACTGGTCCATGGCGTCCTGGAGCTGCTGCCGCTGCTCGGGAGAGAGGTCTTCAATGTTGACGTCCATGATGTCCACGATTTCGGGCATCTTGATCTATTCGGCTGTGGTCCCACCAGGTGTGCCAAAAAGTGTGTTGACGCAAAATGTGCACCTAGCGCCAAACACACAGCAAGCCGAACAAGCTGGCTTCACACGCGCAAAGAGTCACGAGACGTGCCAGTCAATTTTTCCTGAAAATTAACAAAAGATAAAGTAGTTAGATACCAAAGCTTGGAACATGCCGGGTAGTACCAGACAGTTCCATATTTACGGCTAAGAAGCCAGATGGGATGACACATAGCTATAGGAAGCTATCTGCCAATAAACTGAAACCAATCGGGAACTTGTAAAAGGAAAAGTAATATTGCCGAATGGATGACGTAAGCGTGACAGCGATCGGTCTTTGTTTGAACAAAAATGCACATGCGCGAGGCCATGACAGATCCTCATGATAATTAACATCAAACAAATGAATAAAGTAAAGCACGAACATAAACATGTAATAAACAAGCATGCATAGATCCAAAGTACTAGTCTACCGCATGTCTAGGTACTTTAAAACCCGTCGGGTACGATGTCAGGCAAATCTATCCACCGCAGGATACAACTTGCATGAAAAACGTACCACTTCTCACAAATAGATCTATCCACCGCATGATACAATCTAAATATGGAAAGCTAAAAGCATACATTATTTAAAGCATGAATTACGCACGTGTTCTACTAGTGAAGAAACATAACCGAATACGGCTGAACAGCCGATTCGGGGTCCATGAAGAAGGAACGAACATTACCAAGTGAATAAATCTATCTGATTGATTTGAAGTCTAATCCTCCGGATGATTAGCTCAAAAGCAACCCAAAACCTGCATCTACCGCATGATACCCAGTTCTTTTAAGATTTATACCAACATTGGCAAGCTTGAACCCGCAACATGTAACAATCTAGATCGACTCAGCTTCGGCTATCGGAAAACACAAGATCTACATGTTAAAACACGAACTCGACTCGTACAAGGATCATGAAAAGGATAAAGCCGATCCAAATCTATCTAGATTGGGCAAAAGTGTGTTACATGAATCTAAACATAAAGTAGAAACTCAAAATAACATGGGTAACTTAATGAATCTATTAGATCTTGCCAAAATCCAATAGAACCGATAACTAGCTTCGAGCTAGATCTTAGCCTACCGCATGGCTCATGACCTAACAAGTAACCTTCTTGAACCAAGCTTGAATCTACCGCATGACACGAAACATGGTAACAAGACTACTTGCATCCGATCTAAATCCACCGCATGATACTAGATATGATACAAGGTTGTCGGTACTCACGGAGGTCGACGGATCGATGAATCCTCTTGAAGAACTCGACGACACGACAAATGGACTCTAGGGCTTGGCGTAAGGCCGGTTTGTATTGAAGAATGATTGTGTCTGTTACATACATTCAGGGTTCATATTTATACCCTTTCAAGTACAACTTCGAATGGATTCGTTGCCTAACTTATCTCTAAGCCTGATCGCCTATCCATCCATTCGTTCTTCCTGATTGAGCCACGTCACCGTCCAATCCCGCAAAATCATCTCTACATGTTCTTTTGCCGAACGGGAGCAGATAGCCGACCGCAGATCTCTTTACCGAATATCTCTGAAAAGATCCTTCCTTCCACCAGACGGAGTCCTCATCGAGCCGGACCCACAAGTCAGACTCCTTACCAAATTTTGGTGTTAACAATGCCCTGGTTGCCTACAATTGTAGCAAATGCAGGGTGGAAGTTCATTTGGCTTGGAGACTTGTGGTTGGGCCTGACGGTACTGAAAATTTCCCGAAGGCTTATGCGGGGACGGAGTCATTCTCCTATGGCCCGATGCGGATGATTGGGAAGAACCATGCACATTCTTCTTGACGAAACGAAATTTCTTGCCCGATCCATCTCCCAAAGCAAACTCGTTCTGCCTCTTCTTCGCCTTCCGTACCTTCAACATGGCATCCTCTTGAGAGATAGCTTTGTTCACTAACTCGTGATAACTATTGGGCTCCAGTAGGTTTAGCCTTTCATACAATTCACTCTTAAGACCATCACGGAAACGTTCCATCTTTTTGGCATCAATGTCCACGTGATGTTCCCCATATTGGCAAAGACTATTAAACTTCTGTGCGTACTGATACACAGTGTCATCACCTTGCTTAAGAGCAAGCAACTCTTTCATCTTTATAACCATGAGTCCATTTGGGATGTGATGATCCTTGAAAGCTTTCTTGAACTCAGTCCAAGTGATTTTATGTCCAGCAGGTTGCATGGACTTAAAATGCTTCCACCACATTAAAGCTTCTCCACGAAGCTGCAAGGTTGCAAAGCTAGCCTTGCGCTCCTCGGAACAAGGTAGGACAAATGCAGAAAATCTGGCCTCAATGGCCGTAACCCATGCGTCAGCATCAAGGGGCTCTTCTGCTTTAGTAAAAGTTGGGGGCTTCATCCCGATAAACTGGGAATAGGTGGTAACCAGTTGTGGTCCATCATGATTAGCTCCCATTGGAGGCTCTGTTGCATCTGTTGGGCGATTTGCTATTGTGTCTACAAAATCTGGCGCAACACTTCAGTTTGGGTGGCCATGAAGGTCTCTCCACCGGCGTCATGGGTGGTGGCGGTGGCAGATCACCACTACCCGACGCATCAAAACCGTTGGGGTGCTACGTGTCGATCCGACCATCTGAAAAGTTGAGTTCTCATTAAACTCATATTCATAAGCTTGCTCACATAAATTAACATGTATAATATGCACGACGAAAACTCATTCCTGGCAAACTTTCGGAATCGGACAGCACGGCATCCATAAGCTTAAAATTCATAAATCCTTGCTTATACACCGAAAAATTCCCATTTCTGGTTAGTGAATGTAGGATTTTATACGCTACAATGTTGGTATTCAACTTCAAGTCAAAATCCAACATTATCATGCCCGAAAAATTCTGTCACTGAGGTTCTGCCTAGATGTTTTCACAGAAGGCCGAGGTGCACAAAAATCACTCTAACTCTCGGTACGTATATGCAAACGTGATAAAATTTGGTGAGCATGATCTCCACAACATTAACATAAGTTAATATTCAACACATGGTCTAAGTTGATCGCAACCAACGTCATTACAAGATCCGTTCTTACAATACATTACTTTATTGAAAGCATACTTATCATCAGCTAGACAACCATCTAGCCTAGGTTCACTTAAGGTGAAGCAGGTCCAGTCTCCACTCCAGATTCTCCTTGAATCTCTTCGGGATCTTCTTCCTCTTCGGGATTAGGAGGTGGAGTACAGCTTCTAGTTGATTCTCTAAGTCAAGCATATATTGATCATTATGCTGCAACAAGAAATTCTGCTCATGAATGATTTCACTCAATTCTTGTATTATTGCCTTATCCTTGCGTCTTTTCTTCTTAAGACGGGCTATCGTTGCTCGAGCTTCCTTCAACACTTGGGTGATAGCTTCTGCACCATTAACTTGTTGTCTATAAACTTGGTGTCTATAGAACATGCTTTCTCCAACCATCACTTGAGAGGTGTCAAGCATAGCTTTGGAGAAACGGACTAAGGTGACAAGTTCCAGACTATGGTGACCGTCCTGAGCGGAGAGAAAAGCTTCGCGATCGATCCCATGTCCAGGATGTTGGTTAGGCACAGGAATCACCATGGCTGTAGTGCTAGCTACCAAATCAGCATGCTTCTCACAGAAAGTTGTGAGCGCTTCCAAAGCAGCCTTTTGCATGGTGTCAGCCAAGTTCAACCCTTGTGCCTTTACTGTCGTATGGACCTCCCTGGGCCCACTACCTCGGTGGGTACCAGAACCGACTACTCGGTGGGCCCCTGGGACTACCCGGCTTGCGCTACACGGCACCTGAAGGCGTGGAGCACAAGGACTACACAGGAGTAGTACTCGGTTAGGGAGGTTTGTACATGTTTCGCCTTTGTATAGAGGACTCCTAGACGTACTCGACTAGTACTCTCTCCCTACTCCGACTTGTAACCACGCCTCCCCGGACTATATAAGGCGAGGCGAGGGGACCGATCGCCTCATCCAATCTCCTCTCATACAACTCACGGCGCACCATTGCACCATCTTGTAATCGTGCCCTATCAATCCAGAGCTACGCAGCATACAGGACGTAGGGTATTACGCACCTCGCGGCCCGAACCTGTCTAAATTGTGTGCCACGTGTCTCTTCCTTCGAGTTACCGATCTCGGCGAGTCACAATCATCTACTTCAAGTACTCCCCGTAGTAGGTTGCTGGTCTAAAACACCGACAGCTGGCGCGCCAGGTAGGGGCTCTCGCCCGAGATCACATGGCGAACTCGACGGCTCCCGTCCGCTTCAAGCCAACCATCGCCTTCAACCGCGGCGACACCTTCGTGTTCGGCGTTTGGGTCCGCACTGCTGATGGCGCGGGCTCCTTCCAGCGCCGCCTGACCATGCAGCCCGACCCAAAGACAGGCTTCGTGACGCTCCCTGAAGTCGTCACAGGTGAACTCGCCGGCAAGTTCGGCGAAATTTCGCTCTTCAACCACCACGCTGACTTCGAGCTCGAGTCCGCCTCCAACTCGAACTCGACATCGCCATGGGCCATCGCATGCGAGCCGGCTGCTCAGCCATCGCTAGTGGTCCCCTCACCACGCGAGCCCTCCGCGCGTGGCCCCTGCATCCTCAGCCGGGCCCGCATGGAGGCTCCCACTTCGCGCCGGGCCGGCAAGGAGCCCGAACCCGAGTACAACTCGGACTCCGACGCCGCCCCCGATCACGTTTCGGACTCCAGCCCTCTCTCCGAGTTCTACTCGAACCCGGACTACGAGTTCGACTTCGGGTCGGACCCTGAGGAGCCCGAGTCCGAAGACGACTCCACTGAGCTTCCTTTGTCGGGGCCGGCCTGCGGGCCGGTTATAAAATCAACGCCCGGCGGGAGATACGTCTGCGGCCGGACCGCAAGCTCGCCGACCGGTGAAGGGAGACTCACGCTACGTCGCCTACATCGACTCGCTACCGTTCCAGGAAGGAACACCACTAGCCCGGGCTGACTCAAACACACCAACTGAGGTGGCACCCTCTGAGTCCAGCCTTGGCACCCCGATCGCCAAGTCTTCATGGCTACCGGCGACACCCCAGGACCTTCAGGCACGGCTGAGGACAAGTACCTGGAGGACATCTCCGCAGACGAGCTGTCTGCTGACGCACCCGCAGACGAGACCGCCGCTAACAGGGACGCTCGATGTGAGCGTAACAAGAAGCGCAACGAACGGCGCCGGCGGCTCAGAGACAACCTCCCCATCCGCAACCTTGCGGAAGCTCTCGAGGCGGTCGAGAGCAGAGTACACACCACCCCTGAGAAATGCCTCATGTCGATCACAACGATCACACGTCAGGCTCAGGGCATACGCGCTGGAGAGGTCATCGCCAAGCTCGCTGAAGAAGCCTACTTCATGCGGGTCGACAACAGAGTCAACCAACCTCCTCCAGCTAAACCCCGCGACAACGAAGCTACTAGTCGCAGCGCCAACGCTGGTCCCAACCGTACTCGAGCTGACCTCCCAGCCGAGCCAAACCGTCCCGCTCCAACGTCGGCGGACCTTCACAGCAAGACCACGGCAACCGAGAAGTTGTTCCCCACCGCGCTCCGGCCGCCGGCGGCGGCAACGATCCCGATGGCGGCGGCGGCCGCGGCGGCGGCTCCAACCATGGGCCAACGGGAGGGGGGTGGAGGCGGCGGCGGTCGCGGCGGCCGAGGCCACGCGAACAGCCACGCCTCCGGCGCCTCACACGGCGGGTACGATGCTCGCCAGAAGATTGAGGAGCTGCGGCGGAAGAAGTCGACCACTGCCGCTGAAGGCGACGCCTTCCCCGCCTTCTCACCCCGACTTCGCAACTTGCTCCTCCCCGACAAGTTCAAGCCTTTGGGGATCACCAAGTACGACGTGAAGCAGGACCCCATCCAGTGGCTCCGATGCTATGCCCTCTCCATCGAGAACGCTGGCGGCAACAGCGATACCAAGTGCCTCTACTTCCCCTTGTGCTAGGACCAAGCACCACTCACATGGCTCGAGTCGCTGGACAAGCACTCGATCGACAAGTGGGACCAGCTGAAGGAGCAATTCACAAGCAACTTCGCGGGCGCCATGGGCCGATCGGGTACTCGCATGGACCTGGCCATGATGAAGCAGGAACAAGGTGAGACCCTCCGCAAGTACATGCGCAGCTTTTTCGACAAGCGCGCTACCGTTGTCGATGTCACCGACAAGGAGGTCATTGACCTCTTCCAGGACGGCCTCTACCACCGCCGCACCTTCGAGGACTTCGGTCGTCGCCGTCCCAGGTCCATCCCCCACCTCAAGGACATGATCACGTCCTGGGCGGACGAGGAGGACAAGGCCAATGCCAAGTACGACGCCATCCGTGGCAAGTCCAAGCAGAACCAGGGCGACAGCAGCGGCAGCAATGCAAACCAAGGCGGCCGCAACAACAACAACAATAACAACACCAATTACTCGGGTCCCAACCGCAAGCGCAAGCCAGACAACACCGTCGCGGCTATCCAGCGCCATGCGAAAGGGAACTCGAAGAAGAACTATGGTGGCTTCAAAGACCTGCTGAAGGAGAAGTGCCCGTGGCATCCAAACGGCAACCACACTACCGAGAAGTGCTACCAACTCAGGCATGCACTCAAGGATACGCCGGAGCCACCTCACCCTCACGACCAAAAGGGCAAGAAGAAGGACGACGACAACAACGACTTCCAAGAACCCGAGAAGACCGTCAACGTCCTCTTCGGCGGACTGCCCAGCAGACGGGAGCAGAAGGCTACCCGTCGTGAAGTGATGTCTATTGAGCCAGCGGTCCCGACCCCTCTCAGGTGGTCGGAGGTACCCATCACCTTCTCCCGCACGGACCAATGGACCAGCTTCTCCGAACCAGGACGGTCCCCCTCGTCCTGAAGCCAACGGTGGCGGGCTCCAAGCTCAACAAGGTGCTCATCGACGGTGGAAGCGGGCTCAACGTCCTCTTCACCAAGACCTTGAAGAAAATGAAGCTCGACATCACCCCCATGCTCACCAAGAGCAGCACACCATTCTACGGCATCGTCCCCGACAACGCGGCTATTCCACTGGGCTCAGTGGTCCTTCCAGTTACCTTCGGGGCGTCTCGGGACAACTACCGTACCGAGTACATCAACTTCGAGGTCGCGGACTACGAGACCTCTTACCACGCCATCCTCGGCAGACCAGCCATCGCCAAGTTCATGGCTGTGCCCCACTACACCTACTTGGTACTCAAAATGCCAAGTCCAGCCAGCGTACTCTCCCTCCAGGGGACTTGAAGATCTCCCACGACTGCGACACAGAAGCCGTGGAGATCGCCTCTACAAACAAAGTACCCAACGCGATGATGGAGGTCTACGTCGCGTCGAAGAAGCTTGCTACAAGTGAACTCGACATCCCAGAGAAGTCTGACAGCACCAACAAGCCTCAGCCACCTGAGGAGGTACTCGTCAAGACGGTCGACCTCGGAACAGGCGACCCCAGCAAGACCACCCCCATCGGGGCTGGCCTCGACCCCAAATAGGAAGACGCGCTCATCAGCTTTCTTCGGGCTAACCGCGACATCTTCGCGTGGAAGCCAGCGGACATGCCAGGAGTGCCCAGGGAGCTGATTGAGCACTGCCTCAACGTCGATCCAAAGGCCACCCCCAAGAGACAACACCTCCGACGATTTGCCGATGATAGACGAGACGCCATCAAGAAGGAGCTCGCCAAGCTACTCGTAGCAGGCTTCATCAGAGAAGTTTTCCATCTTGAGTGGCTCGCAAACCCTGTCCTCGTCCGCAAGAAGAACTCGAACGAGTGGAGGATGTGCGTCGACTACACCGACCTCAACAAGCACTGCCCCAAGGACCCCTTCGGGTTGCCTTGATCAAGTCATCGACTCCACGGCAGGCTGCGACCTGCTCTGCTTCCTCGACTGCTACTCCGGGTACCACTAGATCGCAATCAAGGAGGAAGACCAGGAGAAGACCGCGTTCATCACCCCGTTTGGCGCGTACTACTACACGACCATGTCATTCGGGTTGAAGAACGCCGGCCTACCTACCAACGGGCCATCCAGGCCTGCTTCAAGCGGCAACTCAACAAGAACGTCGAGGCCTACGTGGATGACGTGGTTGTCAAAACTAGGGACTCCAGTACCCTCATCGACGACCTTGAAGAGACCTTCGCATCACTACGCGAGTACCGCTGGAAGCTCAACCCGAACAAGTGCGTCTTCAGCGTCCCTTCGGGCTTCATCATCGGCTTCATCATCAGCCAGCGTGGCATTGAAGCCAACCCCGAGAAGATCTCCGCCATCACCAGCATGAAAGCTCCCACGAGCATCAAAGACGTCCAGAAGCTGACGGGGTGCATGGCGGCGCTGAACATATTCATCTCGAGGCTAGGAGAACGGGGCCTCCCCTTCTTCAAACTACTCAAGCATCACGAGAAGTTCGCGTGGACTCCAGAGGCGGATCAAGCCCTTGCCCAGCTCAAGGACTTCCTTTCAAAGCCACCGATCCTCACGGCTCCTCACAAGGGCGAGCAGCTACTGCTCTACCTAGCTGCGACTACTCACGTGGTCGATCTGCCATCGTTGTCGAGCGGCAGGAAGACGGCCACGCCTACCCGGTCCAGCGCCCAGTCTACTTCGTCAGCGAGGTTCTATCAGAGTCCAAGGCTCGCTATCAGCCCGTGCAGAAGCTCCTGTACGCTCTACTCATCACCTCGCGAAAGCTACGACACTACTTCCAGGAGTACTCGGTCTCCGTCGTCACCGACTACCCGCTTGGCGACATCTGCGGAACCAAGATGCTACGGAAGAATCTCCAAGTGGGGTACGTCGAGCTCGGCGCCCTCACCATCGACTTCAAGCCACGCACGGCCATCAAGTCGCGAGGCACTAGTCGACTTCATGGTAGAGTGGCGGGAGAACCGATTGCCTACTCCCACCGTGCGACCGAGCATTGGGTGATGTACTTCGACGGCTCACTCAACCTCGAGGGCGCGGGTGCGGGGGTACTCCCCGATCTCTCCAACGGGCGAACAACTCAAGTACGTCCTGCAGATCTTCTGGAAGGTCTCAAACAACGAAGCCGAGTACGAAGCCCTCCTACACGGGCTCCGCCTCGCGGCTTCACTGGGAATCAAGCGGCTACTGGTCTACGGCGACTCCGCAGTGGTCATCAACGAAGTCAACAAGTCCTGGGACCGCAACAAGGAGAACATGGACGCCTACTGCCTAGAAGTCCGCATGCTCGAGAACAAATTCTATGGTCTCGAATTCCATCACATCGTCCGCGACAACAATGTTGCAGCGGACGTCCTCTCGAAGCTTGGATCCACCCGCGCCCAAGTGCCCGCGGGCGTCTTCTTCCACGAGCTTCACGCGCCATCCATCCCGGAGCCGGCGCCCGCGACCCTTGTCCCGGCCATCCACTGGGCGGGCGGGGAGGTCATGATGATCGACAGGGACTGGAGGCAACCCTTCATCGACTACCTCAGCGAGCAGAAGGTCCTCTTCGACAAGAACGCGGCCGAGCAACTCGTCCGCCGCGCCAAGTCCTACGTCCTCGTCGGTGACAAGCTTTACAAGCGGGGCGCATCTTCTAGAGTACTCATGAAGTGCGTCACTCGTGAAGAAGGCAAGGACATCTTGGAGGAGATCCACAAGGGCGTCTGCGGCAACCACGCGTCCTCACGCACGCTGGTCAGCAAGGCTTTCCGGCGAGCTTTCTACTGGCCCACAGCCCTGGGCGACGCCGAAGAACTCGTCAGAAAGTGCCAAGGATGCCGGTACTTCGCCCAGCGACAACACGTCCCGGCCTACAAGCTAGTCACCATACCGCCAACCGGCCCTTTGCTTGCCTGGGGGGCTCGACATGATTGGGCCACGGCCAAGCGCGCCGGGGAGGATTCAACAGGGTACTTGTGGCTATCGACAAGTTCACCAAGTGGATTGAGGTCAAGCCGGTCACATGCCCCAAGGGCGACGAGTACTCGACTTCCTGGATGAACTCGTACACCGCTATGGGCTACCCCACCGCATCATCACAGACCTGGGGTCCAACTTTAACAACCACCGGTTCCGGGAGTGCGCGAGAACGAGGCGGGATCGACGTCCGATATGTCTCGGTCGCCCATCCACGGGCCAACGGACAAGTCGAGCGCGCCAATGGGATGGTGCTCGACGCCCTCAAGCGGCTACATGACGCCGCGAACTCCAAAGGGGGCAAGTGGATCAAGGAACTACCCAACGCACTCTGGGGGCTACGGACTCAACCATCCAAGCCAACGGGGCAATCCCCCTACTTCCTGGTCTACGGCTCCGAAGCCATCCTCCCTGCCGACGTCATATGGAACTCGCCAGCAGTGGAGCACTACGACGAAGGCGTCTCAGAAGACAGCAGACGAGTTGACATCGACAGCCTCGAAGAAGCTCGCTGTGCTGCCCTCGTCCAATCAGCAAGGTACATAGAGGGTATCCGACGCTACCATGATCGCAACGTCAAGGAACTCTCCTTCAATGTTGGAGACCTTGTCCTCCGCCGTATCCAGAACACGGAAGGACTTCACAAGCTCAGCTCCCCCTAGGAAGGTCCCTTCATAGTGGCAAAGGTGACCGGGCGAAGACATCAACAACTCGTGGAACGTCGACCAGCTCTGTCGATTCTACGCCTAGTCTACACGACTACTCTGGGGTTCAAGTCTACACGACCACATCAACACCCCCTGGCCGTAAGCGACCCCTCGGGTCCTGGCCCCAGTCTCCGGACTTCTCCTCTCCAGGATCCAGCCTGTGCGGCTACCTACGGACCCTGGGCTGTGACGAGCGTCAAGGACTCTAGCAGCGGTCTACCAAGAGACCACACTCCAAGATCCAGCCTGCACGGCTACTTACGGATCTACGATCCGGCCTACACGGCTACCTACGGATCAAGCTGGCATGGCTACCCGCTCCGGTGCCACTCGGTACATGGCGGCCTCCGGGTCCAAGCGACTACTTTGTAACTACGGCCCTGGCCATCCAGGTGTACTTCCTCAGTAATAAAGATTGATCGTTCATCAATTTCTTTGCTGCCTACTCCCTACAACGGGACTACTAAAGTCGAGTACTACTACTCGCATCCACTCCACGATGGGGGCTCCGCACTCTGAGAACGCGACTACGAGTACTCATTGCTGGAAAATTATCTTTCATTGATACTTGAACAATTCATTACAATTGTTTTCCTGTACAACTATGGCTACTAGCTACTTATTACAGGGCTACTGGAGGTTCAGCTTCTCAGCTACCTGCTCCGCGATGGGAGCCATCTGCTCCAGCAGCTCTGCATACTACTCATCAGAACAGTTGGCGGCTACCCCGCCGGCGACTACCTCTACTGGGGCCTTCGGGAAGTACGACTTCATGAAGGCCAAGACTTGTCTTGGGATCGACCTGGCCAAATGTTTCACGTAGGCGGCCAGCCGGCTTGGCGCTTCCTTAAGGCGATCCACCAGAGGAGCAATCTTGGGGCCGCCCGGGTGCGGCACCAGGAGCCTTGCGATCGGCAGTGCGGCTTCTTCCAACTCCTTCAACTGGGCCCGCAATGCCTCGCAGTCTTCGTTCAACTTCTGCAAAGATTTGTAGCAGTTGAAGAGATCTCTGTCAGAAGAAATCCACAGCTCCATATGTTTCTCGCACTCGAAGGCGAGTTCCTTGTAGTCGAGCTCGAGTACCTGGCTGGCTTCTTGCTCCCGGTAGAAGAGGTTCTTCATGCTCGTCTCCGAGGCCTTCAGCTGCTCCACCTGGCCCTCAAGCTCTGCAACACAGCAACGCAACAGCGGGTCAGATGCTTCTCGACCTCCAACAAGTACCCGACAAGTCGAAGAGTATACCTTTATTCTTTTTGCGGAGGCCCTTGTTCTTCCACACCAAGTCGTCGCCCTTCGCCTGCAACTCCTGGACGTCGTTGTGGTACTTGGCGAAGGAGGCGTCGAGCTTTGACTGCATGGCAGCCGCGTGCTTCCGCGACTTCATAAGTTGCTCTTCTAGCGCCTCGGCTCGGAGCACGGTGTCGCCATAGCTCTGCAGTAGGTTCGACTTGTCGCGGGACCGCTCCGCAACGTCCTGCACAAGACAACTCAAGTCACGAAGAGTACTCAACGGCAAAAGGATTGACTACTCAAAAGGCTACGGCTACTTACCTTCATCCACTGCTCGGTCTGATGGATCGCCTCCAGATGCTTGGCTACCGTCGCCGGCTCGACGAGATCGTCCGCGAGCAGCTCTATCCCCCCGCGACTACTCGTGGTGGCCTCCGTCATCGGCGCAGAACGGATGGGCTCTGCGTCCTGGATCTCGGGGGAGCGGATAGCCACCTCCAGAGCAGTCTCTGGCGACGTGGTGACCGCCTCTCCCCCGGCGGTCTTCTCGACGACCTCCGCCATGGGCTTGGGGGCTCCTTCTGCAGCCTCCGGGGCCTCTGGTGTCAACGTCTGCATTGGCACTCCTGCAGGGATGTCATCACCTTCAGCGCCTGTCAAAAAGACGACAAGTGCATCAGTGCCTATGACTACTCCTCCTGGAGCTCTACAGCTTCAAGAAGGGTACTCACCTTCGACTACACTGACCTCCGGCAGCGGCGCTTCGGTAGCCGGTGGCTCAGTCGCGGCTTGGGCAGCGGGAGCGGTCTCCTCGACGGGCGGCGTGACTTCCTCCGCCACCGCTGACGAGGGTTCATCCCCTTCCCAAGACAAATCCGTGGACTTCCTGCAGAAACATTCAAAGATGGTCGTCAGTCAACATCGACTACTGTAATAAGTACTACTCGCAAGGATATGGTACTTACAAGTTCGACCGGACAATGGTCACGGCCGGAGCACCGAGGATGCTGGCGATATCGACCAGTCCACCCTCGGCGGGCGCCTCCTCCTGCGCCCCTACGGCTAACGCCTCCTCCACAGCAGCGGGGGCCAGTGCAGCGGTCTCCTGCGCTCCTGAGGCCACCACCTCTTCAACGGCGGCGGCCACGGGTCCTGTGCTCCCTTGTGGAGCTGGGGGCTGGCGCTCCAGTTGCGCCAGGATTTCTTCAACAGTGGGGGCTGGACTACGACTTCCAGCTGGCTCCCCCACCGTGTCCCACACGCCCTCGTCGCCCTCTTCGACGGGCTCCGCTGGCGGCACCTCCTGCATACAAGGAAGACTACTCGTCAGCAAACGTACTCGAACAACGGGTACTCGACTACTATGCTCAAGAAAACTTACCTCCTGAGGCATCGTCTCCGAGACCTTCAGTTTCTTCGTCACCCGCTTCCTGGCGGGGTTGCGCGGCTTCCGTGGTGGCGCAGCTAGGCTAGCCTCCGGAGCTGGCGGGGGTCTTGTACCGGCGGAACATGAGGCAAGCCGGGGGCGGCTAAACCTCGACCGCGGTGGAAGCGGTCTGCCGAGCGTCTCCTCGTCTTCGTCGTCGTCGTCGGAGGTATCCTCCACGACGACAGTGTCGTGGCCTTCACCGACTTCTCGGTGCTCCTTCACCTTCCCCTCCATTGGGATCTCGATCCCGCTCGGGGGTGGTTGCGGCTCGGAGATGAACTTCTTCACATCATCCTGCGCAAGACACAAGACGTCAGCAACTCTACTTCAAGCAATTACTACTCGACAAGGGGAGTACGACTACTCACCTCCTTGGGCGGGCGCGCGGCGGAGTACTCCTCGACAGGGCACGCCGTGTACGGCGGCATGTCCTTGAAGATCCGCGACAACCTCTCGATGATGTCGTTGTTGTCCAGCTCGCCTCCTGGCATCCGCGACGCGTCGTCGTCGCCGATGTACTCGAAGCCCAGGTTCTCCCGAGCCATCAACGGCTGGATCCTTCGCTTCATGAAACTGAAGGCCACGTGCTCGGCCCTCAGTCCCGCCTCCCTGAGCACCTTGATGCGTGCTAGCAGCTCGGGGAGCTGGATTCCTTCTTGCATGGTGGGCTCCGTGTTCCACCAATCACGGTGCCTGGGCTGCCGTCCGCTCGGCTTCGGCAGGCCAGGGTGGTGGTTCGTGATGTAGAACCACCTGGTCTTCCAATCCGTGTTGGAGTCGACAAGTTTGTACGCCAAATACTGCTCCGCGGCGTCCTCCCTCAGCTGGATGCCGGCTCCTCCGACTACCCTGGGGTTGGTGGCACTTGGTTGCGGCTTGACGCGGAAGAACTTCCGGAAAAGCACCCAATGCGGCTTGATCCCGAGGAAGGCTTCGCAGAAGTGGACGAAGACCGCCGTGTGGAAGATGCCGTTGGGGTTCAGGTTCAAGTACTCGATCCCGTAGTACCCGAGCGGCCCCTTGAAGAAGTCGGCGGCGGGAGCGCAAGACCGCGTTCCACGAACCGCACGAACATCGGGATCTCGTCTTCGGCCTTCTCCATCGGATATGGATCTCCGGCGGCGGATCTCCACATGTCGACTTCCTTCTCACCGATGAACCCCTTTGTTCGGGGGAGGGTCGGCGGATCCTCGCGTCTTCCTTTGTGGACTTCTTCCACTCGCGGCTTGGATCAGCCCGCGGTGGAGACATGGGCGGCGCTGCTCCGGCGGCAGCTGCAGCGGCCTCTTCGCGGCCCCTCTTCTTCCCAGTGGCCTTGGACGTCTTGGACGGTGACGGCTTCATCCTCCAAGTGCAAGGCGTCTTCACTCGCATCCGCTCGGGGGCTACCCTAAAAGCTTCGGGTGGCGGCGCGCTTGGATCTACTACGGCGGCAGCAAGCGCTGGGAGTGGATTCGCTTCAGATGCAAACGGAATGGCTGCAGCTCGAATAGGTGAAAAACCCTAAGGGTTTTGGCTTCTATTTATAAGCCAAACCAGCTCCGCAACGGGCGGCTGGACAAGTTCACGCGCGGCTGACTCACCGGTTGCGCGTGACTCTTCGTATTCTACTAGTCGACGCGCCTCACCTCGGGGGCTCGGCTACTTCTACTCGACTACCTGGGAAGCGGCTAGTCTCAAGAGCATCTCAGGACACATTCTTCAAGAAGACCCTTCAATTCGAGAGGAAGTACTCGACTCAAGGCTCAGGGGCTCCGTGCCACGTGTCCTTCAGTTTTTCTCTCTGGATTTTTCGGGATTTTCTTACCAAGACTTCAGATGGACCCTCAACCAGAGCCCGCGGCTCAACCTAAGGCTCGGGGGCTACTCCATATGGAGTGCGATTTTGCAATCGCACCTCCATATCAGCTCCGGCTTCAAGACAAGACAGGCAGTTTTTGAAGGCCTTCGAAGGCAGTCTTCGAGGACGCTTGGGACTACTCGAGAAGACTTCAAGATTGCTCAACCATCGGAGCGGAGTACATTCCAGCCTCGGGATGCTTCGACTACTCTTGAGGACTTTTGACTTGTAGCACTCGGGGACGCTTGAGGACTACTCATTAAGGCCGTCAAGACTACTTGAAGCTATCCTTCTCGACTACAAAGTACTGCGGGGCTTGTCGTATGGACCTTCACGGGCCCACTACCTCAGTGGGTACCAGAACCGACTACTCGGTGGGCCCCTGGGACTACCCGGCTTGCGCCACACGGCACCCGAAGGCGTGGAGCACAAGGACTACACAGGAGTAGTACTCGGTTAGGGAGTTGTACATGTTCCGCACTGTATAGAGGACTCCTAGACGTACTTGACTAGTACTCTCTCCCTACTCCGACTTGTAACCCTGCCTCCCGGACTATATAAGGCGAGGCGGGGACCGATCGCCTCATCCAATCTCCTCACATACAACTCACGGCGCACCATTGCACCATCTTGTAATCGTGCCCTATCAATCCAGAGCTACGGAGCATACAGGACGTAGGGTATTACGCACCTTGCGGCCCGAACCTGTCTAAATTGTGTGCCACGTGTCTCTTCCTTCGAGTTACCGATCTCGGTGAGTCACAATTATCTACTTCGGGTACTCCCCGTAGTAGGTTGCCGGTCTAAAACACCGATATTTACCTCCCACTCTTCCCAAGTAGGATGTGTCGGGCACAAGGGGATCTTCACCTTCACTTCCCAACGAAGCGGTTGGCTTGTGGTCATGAGCTCACGTGTCGAGTACTCAGGATACGCTGTGTACCCAAAGTCCTTTAGGGTGTCCCACAAAAGTGCAGGAAAACCACCCTCCTCGAGGCAGTTCAAGTGAGTCCACGCCTGCGCATCAACGGTCATGGATTCGGAGGCAGACATCTGGAATAAGTGACAAATGTCAGAACCAGATGCGAACACGTGCACAAAGATAAATTCTCACGGCTATAAAAGAACGTTGCATACATAGACCACTACTAAAGGTTTCAAACTTTCCGCAAGATTTCAATGAGTAAAAGGGGTAAGTTTGATCCTCAATTAGATGAAATTTAGGGCAGCCATTAGCACCAGGTGCAAGATATGCCGGAACTCGAAACGAGTACGCATAAAATTATGGCGTAAGGTTCGGGGTTGTGAATCAAAAATTCATAATTCGAAACCTATGATCCCAAAAATTACCAAATTTTGGTAGCTACTCAGTCAGATTATGATACACCTTTTCGGTGTTCAAAGGTAGATCTAGGTTGGATTGGAACAGGCTCGAAAAATTCCATTTTCAGCGGAAGGTCTCTCAAAAAAACAGCAGGACCGAGACTTATTAAACTGAGCATAACTCCTCATAGAAAATTCTTAAAATCATGAGAAATTCATAGTTGATGCTCAATTTGATAAGAAACAACTTTCTTAAAGGATGTCTAGTCAGATTCTTTACAGATTTGGCTACAAAAATTGAGAAATGACAGCAAAAGAATCTGCCAGAAATTTTCTAAGATCAAAAGAGAGGACAAACTTTTATAGGATCAAGCAATCACCCTAGGAAAGATTACTCAAACATGCAATAACCAATTTTAGGTTCCACAAGATTTTAATCATGAATGCACACGTCTTAAATGACCTCACACACATGGATCCAAAAAGACGTAGTTAGTGCCGGTGGCAAGCTTATATCGGCTCTCCTTATAATAACTAGTCGGAGCGACTTGATTCGCACTTATCGACTTATGAAACGTTGTTAGTGTTCCTGCAGAAAACGAACCTTTCGTGCTAGCACGTCACGAAAGCATCCACATACATTACCATTCACGAAAGCAATAAGAGACACAGAGTTTATCCTGGTTCCGGCCGCGGGGCCGTACGTCTCGCAGTGGTGTGCTCAAGGCACTATATTGCTCAGCACCGGGGGTGCTTGTAGTGGGGCTGCTACAAGCAAGGCGGGAGAGGAAGCGTGGCTTCCAAGTCCCTAGTGTAGTGGCTGAAGATGTTATGGGAGAATTGGAGAGCAAGTACGTAGTGCGACTTGTCTCGTGTTGTGTTCTGTTGGGTTCTGTCTTGTGTCCGCCTCCCGTGGCAAGGGGGTTCCTCCTCCTTTGATAGACCAAGGAGAGAGCGAATCACATGCGCGCCGCGCTATTTAGCTATGCGAGGGAGCGTGATGTGCTATGCTATAGAGTAGGCAGCCGCCCGGACGATCCTTGCAGCGATCCGGCCATCATGGCGTATCTTGTACCCGAACAGTGGCGGCTTCGAGGGTAGAAGGGTAGCGGACGGCTGTGATGTCTTCAGATGGGCTCGAGGGAGTTGCTGACGTCGGTCCGTACGGGGCACAGTGGCAGGTAAGGCGATGTCTCGTTCCCGCACGCTCCACAGCGCTGGGGCTGTTGCCACAGCGCCCAGCGTGGGTCCGTACGGGCGGGGGTGGCAGCCATACCGTTAAAAGTGGCAGAGATGGCGTCCCACCGGCCTAGCACCTCCACCTAACCCTGCAAGGTCACAAGAAAGCGAATCGAGGGTGCAGCCGGCCCCCCTCGAGGGTCCGGTGCGTTAGCCATACCAGAGCAGGCGGCGCGGCGTCACGGGACTGGCACCGGCCACGCCGCACAGTCCCCCCCACAGTGGCGGGGATGGGCTCCCTCCTGGGGAGTTGGTGCGGCGGCACGGGGCGCGAGCCCCGGGCGCATGATGGCGCCGCCCCGCCGATGTCGGGGCATTAAATGCCCGCGTACGAAGGGCGGTGCGCGCGTGCGGAACGCCCTCGAGCGAGGGCGGACCCCGTTCGAGGGCGGAGCGCACCCTCGAGCGAGGCGAAGCCCGCTCGAGGTAAGCGCACCCCCTCGAACGGGGCGAAGCCCGCCCGAGGGAGGCACGCATCCTCGAGCGAGGCGAAGCCTGCTCGAGGGGGTCTTCGAGTGGGCCGCCTTGGTGGGCCGTATCCTGCATGGTTAAGCGGGGCGTGTTTGGCTTTGGCTTTGTTGCGGGTTTTAAGTGGGGATTTCCCAGTTGTTTAAGGGGACCCCTAGGGCTGTCCCCGACAGTAGCCCCCGAGCATCTGTGGGTTTGCCATTGAGGCTCCCGCATGCCGGAACCTGCGATAGGACGTTCTTCCCTCCTGGTCTTGCGAACGCTTTCCGTGGGGCCGCGTCAGCGGACCCGCGGGTCTAGCCCCCGAAGCCCTGCAGGAGCATAGGCGTTCCTGTAGGGGTTGACCGCGGGACTTGGACAGAGGGCGTGGTACATGTTTCAACCGGCGTCGGCAATGTCTCAGCCGGCTACGGTGACGCGCGCGCTGCTGGCACTATACTCGGCGGGTGCAATCCAGGAGGTGTAGCCGTGCGTCAAGCCCTCGAGCCTGGGCCCATTCGAGGCGATCGGGTAGAGCTTTACGACTTGTCTTTTCACTCGCCCTCGCCATCTCTCCGCGGGACGGAGGGTGAGGTTTCCGCAACTCCCATCGGTCGGGTCGCGAATCGCGGATTCCTCATTGAGCTGTTAGCGGGTGGTTCGAGTGGACGCCCATGCCCCGTTCGATAAGGGTATGCTGCGCAGTCCAGAGAGACGTCCATTGAAGCACTTGCGTGGGTTTGCTAGGTAGGGCTCGGTCCCGTTCGCTTGGGACCGAGGGCGCGGAAGCTCTCCCTCGGTGGGATCCCCCGGCTAGCTGCCCTCGCTGGCTCTCGAACACGACATGTGGGGCACCCTCGAGCTGGCGGGCTCGAGGAACGGCTCGAATGCGCGTGCCCTCGTCGTCCCCGACTGCGGTGATGCGGGGCACCCGTTCGAACCCGTCGAGGGTCGGGCTTCGAACCACTAATCGGTAGGGCCGTGCGGGGGTAGCGCCACGGGCGGCCCCGTCTTTGCATCTGCGACCATCGAGGGGCCTGGGCGAGCCAGCCCTCGAGGCGCTGATCAGTAAAAATGGTGCGGGGCAGCGGCTAAGCGCTCCCGGCCTGGCATCTGCGACCATCGAGGGGCCTGGGCGAGCCAGCCCTCGAGGCGCTGATCAGTAAAAGTGGTGCGGGGCGGCGGCTAAGCGCTCCCGCTGGCATCTGCGACCATCGAGGGGCCTGGGCGAGACAGCCCTCGAGGCGCTGATCAGTAAAAGTGGTGCGGGGCGGCGGCTAAGCGCTCCCGGCCTGGCACCTGCGACCATCGAGGGGCCTGGGCGAGACAGCCCTCGAGGCGCTGATCAGTAAAAGTGGTGCGGGGCGGCGGCTAAGCGCTCCCGACCTGGCATCTGCGACCATCGAGGGTCCTGGGCGAGCCAGCCCTCGAGGCGCTGATCAGTAATACAACGTGGCATGGGTGCTACGCGGTGCCTGTTTTGTTTCAAACGGGCCCCGAGGCGACCTTCTCACGCCTGTACCCTTTCGAGGGTTGACATTTTCTCGGGCCAGGAGCCCGTGCCGCTCGAGGGTTCTCCTTACTTTGTAAGGAACCGGGCCATTAAATGCTCCACGGCCCGAGGGGGCCGGGCATTCGCGTCGCGGGCGCGCCTTTTTAGGCGCCGCGGCCGCGCGCGTAGTGGCCGGCGTGGGCGGGCGGACGTGACCGCCTGCCACGGCCCTTGCTATTCTTCGCCGTGATGATGGCCTGTTCGCGGTGGCATGGCCGCCGCGGTCGTGGTGGGGCCCGCCCGTTAGCGAGGAAAAAATATTCCGTGCAGTTAATGTGCGCGGGACGTCCGCCCCGGAGAGCACGCCCACGGCTTATAAATCTGAGGGGAGGGAAAATGGCGGTTTTTTACCTTAGCGTTCCGCCATTCTTGCCCCCTGCGCCCTCGCCTTCGTTCTGCTCTTGCCACCGCGCGCCTTCGCCATTAGAGCTCTTCTCCTTCTTTTTGTCCTCCGCTCTCGCACCCCTTATCCTTTCTCATGGCGCCGCTTCCGCCCCTCACGATCCTCGACCCGTACGCCTGGGAGCGGTCGACGGTGACCCGGCTGGCCCTTGGCGACCTGGTCTCCACCGGCCAGTTGGCGGCGAACGAGGAGGGCCGGCCGGCGGAGTGGATTGTACCGCCGGCGGGGGACCACGTGCCCAACCCGCCGGAAGGCTAGGTGGTGAGCTTCATCCGCTTCCATGAGCGCGGCTTCGCCGCGCCGGCGAGCCGCTTCATGCGGGCGCTCTGCCACCGCTACGGCATGGAGTTACACAACTTCGCGCCGAACGCGATTTCGCAAGCGGCCACGTTCGTGGGCGTCTGCGTGGGGTATCTAGGGATCCCAGTCAATTGGGAGCTCTGGATACACCTCTTCCGCGCGGAGCTCTTCACGCAGCCGACGATGGAGCAGAGGACCCACCGCGCGGTGCGCGCTGGCGGAATGTCGCTCGCCCTGCGGACGCAGTTCAAGGACGACTACATCCCCTGCACCATGACGACGAACAACGCCGGCTGGGAGCGGGGGTGGTTCTACCTGCGCAACGCTGAGCCTGGCCTCCCCCCCTACACCGGTCTGATGCTTCGGGAGAAGCCTAACTCCTGGGGCCACAGGGTGTCCACGGTCCAGCATCGGAGGCGGCTGGACTCGCTCCTGACCGCCCTGAAGAACCTGGCGACGCGCGGGCTGACCGCGGCGGGCGTCCTCGCCTTCCTCCACCACCGGCGGATCGTGCCTCTGATGGAGAGGCCACTCTGCATCTTCGAGATGACGGAGGTGGCGGACCCCGTCGTGCTGGCGAGGTCGCGGATGCTCCCGACCCCCCTCGAGCGGGGGTATGCGCTCACCCGGGCGCGGAACGCCATCGACACCCGGATGCTGCCAGGATCGGTCCCCGTAGGACCTCGAGATGCTCCCCACCGGCCCGCTGGTAAGTATGAGCCTTGGCCCTGTTTTTTTCTAGATGTTGCTCCTGGCCCCTGACGCGCCTTTGACGTTCTCGCCTGCAGCTGGTGAGCTTTAGCGCCGCGAAGTCCGTTCCGCCCACCCCTGACTCCCGCGCGCTCGGTCGGGCGGCGCAGCAACGGGAGCGGGAGCGGGCGGCGCGCAAGAGGGAGCGCGCGAGGCGGCACCGCGAGGTGCCGCGAGCGGCGGAACGAGGGAGTACCGGCCGCGCGAGCAGCGAGGGGCTGTCCTCACCGGGGACCGAGGAGTATTCGTCCTCGGAGGAGGATGAGGAGGAAGAAGGCCGGGGGCGGGGGCCCCTCGGATGCAGGTGGGAACCCGCGCCCCGGCGCCGGGAGCCGGCTCCGGCGGCAAGGGCGGCATCGCCCGGGGCGGGCGCGGCGGCGCCCACCGCCGGGCAATAATCAATAGGGGCGGCGCGCGCGGGGGGGGGTGCCGGCGCGCGCCGCGAGGCGCGCGCGCGGCAAGCACGCCGCGTGCGCGGGGCGGGGCCCGTGCGCGCGGCGGAGATGTCAGGAGCCGCGGCGAAGGGCGGGACGGCCGCGCCGGCCTCATCTACCGAGGCCTCGAGGAAGAAGAAGCGTGCCTTCTCCTCTTCGAGGTAAGGGGCTTGCTCTTCTGCGGGGTTTGGTTTTTTGGCGGCCGGGCGTTCTGATTTTTGTTTTGCTTGTGCTTTGCAGGGTGGTGCCGACCGTGCCTCCCCTCGCACCGGCCAAGGTGTTGAGGGCAGACGTGTCCGTTCCCACCCGGCGGCGCTCGTCGAGGGCGCCCGGGCGGGGGGCGAGCACGGCGGCGGCGGCGAGAGCTCGCGGGGGCCGGGCCGAGGCCTCGAGGCCTCGGCCGGCGGATCGGCCCCCGCGCGCGGCGCGGCCGGCGGCGGGCGCCGGTCGTGGCGGAGGCTCGGCCGGCGGCGGCCGTGGTGGAGGTGCAGCCCACGGTGGGCGCCGCGACGGAGGAGCGGTCCGCGGCGCCGGCCGCGGCGGAGGCGCGAGCGGGCGGCGGTGGGCGAGGATGGTGGGCGGGTGCCCGTGGTCGCGGAGGCCGGCCGGGAAGCGGTGGCCGCGGCGCCGCGTCGGGCGCCCGCGCCTATGGAGGCGCAAGTGGAGGCGCCGGCGGAGGCGACGCGAGGGGCCGGCGCGCGCCGGCGGCTCCCGGGCGGTGGTGGTGGAGATCCCAGACGACGACTCACCGCCACCCGGGTGGGATCAGTGGGCGAGCTTCCCCACGCCCTCCCCAAAGTCCCAGGAGGGGGCCCTCGTGAGGCGACGCGAGGGCCACATGGTGGCGGGGGGTCGAGGGCACGACGCCGAGGCCTCGTCTTCCCACGCCGGCCACTCCACCCAGGTGGAGGGGATCGCTGGTGACCCGCCAGCGTTCGCCGACGCCCAGGGGGAGCAGGAGCTCTGGGGAGAGCTCCGCAGCCACGGTGCCGCGCTCAACCGAGTGTTGAACGAGGCGCTGAGGATCCACGGCGGCCCCGCGTGGCGTGTCTTCCAGGTGAGTTGTCTTTGCTTGCTTCTCCTTTTTCCTCGTCTCTACGCGCCATCTTCGTGGCGTGATGCTTACGGGTCTTGATTTGTTGGTGACAGGAGCTCGAGCACCGCGCCCGCGATAAGTACGGCGCCTTCGATCAGGTGACCGCCGAGCTCCATCGGCTCCGGGAGCGGTGCGATGCCTTCGACGCGCTCGCCGACGCCCTCAGGACCCCGGACGGCTGACTGTCGTACCGGGCTATGGCCTTGCGCGATCAACTCCACGAGAGCACAAGGCAGGACCCGGCGCATCCCTCCGGCCTCGAGCGGGTCCGCGCGGCCCTCATCGATCGGGATGAGGCGCCGGCGGCCGGCGAGGGCGGACTCCGGGAGAACACGCGCACCCCGGCGGCTAAGCGGGAGGCGGAGGTCGCCGGCGTCCGCGAGCCGACAACCGAGGGCTCCACTCGTCGCTCTAGGGAGGCGCGAGCCCGGCCAGGCGCCGGCCGAGGAGCGGGCGCGCGCGCTCAGCGAAGGCCAAGGAGGCCGACGACTTGAGGGCGACCCTTGACGCCAAGGTCGCGGCGCTCGCCGCCACCGAGGGCCGGCTCTGCGGTGAGCGCACGGCCCGTCAAGGTGCCGAGGGGCGGCTCCAGCAGGAGCAGGCCGCCCTTGCCGAGGCTCGGTCGGCCCTGGAGCGGGAGCGCGCTGCTCGCGAGGTAGCGCAGATGTCGCTGGAGGACCGGAACACCAAGTTCTCCGAGCTCGAGGGCGAGCTGATGGTGCTCAGCATCACGAGCGCGGGCCAGGAGTTGGCCCTCCAGGAGCAGGGCGAGACCATCCGGGGCCTCGAGCAGACGGTCGAGGCCGGGCGCCGCGCCTCCGAGATGGAGCGGAAGCAAGTCGAAGGTAAATCGCTGTTCAACTCCTGTTTCGCTGGTTTTCCCTTAGGGGGTTCGCACCCTTCTTCTAATTTCTTCCTCGTCTGGCAACTCCAGGCTTGCGCACCGCGCTGGGGCACGCGACTGAGCGGGCCGAGGCGCTGCAGGCCTCCTACAACTCCTCTGAGCAGGAGCTGCAGGAGTTGTGCAATGCGGCCCTCGAGACCTGCCGAGCCGTGGAGGAGGGCGAGGCGCAGGCGGGGAGCTCGGCTGGCCAGCCGCCTGCGCGCCCTTGGTGGCCACGTCGCCGGGCGCATGCGCCAGGCGCTTCATCTTGGTGTCCAGAAGGCCCTCGGGGTGGTGCGGTCCCACTACGAGGTCAATTTCGAGGCACTGGCGGAGGGCTACGTCGTCCCCGAGGGTGTTGAGGACGAGGTGGCGATGGAGCGCATGGACGCGCTCGCCGCCGACGCCGCCGTGTTGCTCGCTGAAGCCTTCGAGGTGTTCCTCTTCCCGGACGCTGCTGACGCCGCCGCTCCTCCCGCCTGAAGACAGCTGGGCGTTTAGGCCCGTTTTTGTTTATGTATCAGTACTCTGGCCATGCGGTCCTTGTAAATAAACAGATTATCTCTGCCATAAACATTTGCCAATGTGAAGTGATGTTTTATGTTTATTCCGCTTTTTTGTTTCTCCTACTTCCTGAGTAGATTCTAGTTAGGGGAGTTCGATTTTCGTGGGTGGCCTGCTGGGTTGGAGGCGAGAGAGAAGGGCCCTATCCTCGCGGAGGCGTAGGCTATCTCTGGCTCGCGCGCTCCTTCCGCTAGGCTGCCCACGCCCTGTTCGAACCTTTGCTTGAGGCCGAAGTGAAAAAACAAACTTAGCGTGTGTGAGTTGTTTCGTTTTCGCGCGAAAATGGGACCATTTTGGGGGGATGCCCCCTGCAGTAGCCCCCGAGGGTAACTTGGGTTTCAGGGGAAAGCCGAGTTGCCCTTTTCATTAAGCTTATGATATTTACATAGTTGTCACCAACTGGGGCGTTGGTTTTGTGATTTCACAACCAAAAATACTTGGAAATCCTAGCTGGGGGTAGAAGCGACGTAGCTGTTGGATGTTCCAGGCGTTGGTGAGTTCCTCACCGTCCTCATTGGCCAGCTTGTACGTGCCGGGCTTGAGTACCTTTACCACGACGTAGGGTCTCTCCCACGGAGGTGATAGCTTGTGGCATCCTCGGTTGTCTTGGCGTAGCCTTAGGACCAGATCCCCTTCGCTGAAGTCCCGCCAGCATATCTTGCGTGCTTGGTAGCGCCTGAGGGACTGCTGATACCTTGCAGAGTGCATCAAGGCCACGAGGCGTGCCTCGTCCAGCTGGACCAGCAAGTCCTCGCGGGCTCGCTGGTTGACATCCTCGTTGTAGCCTCGAACCCGGGGCGACCCGTATTCTAAGTCCGTGGGGAGGACGGCCTCCGCGCCATAGACTAGGAAGAACGGGGTGAACCCGGTGGCTCTGCTCGGGGTGGTCCTTAGGCTCCACACGACCGCCGGGTAACTCTTGGAGCCATTTCCGACCAGATTTGTTTAGCTGGTCGAAAATTCTGGGCTTAAGGCCCTGTAGGATCATGCCGTTGGCGCGCTCTACTTGGCCGTTAGTTTGTGGGTGTGCCACGGCTGCCCAATCCACACGGATGTGGAACTTATCGCAGAACTCCAAGAATTTCCTGCCCGTGAACTGGGACCCGTTGTCGGTGATAATGGAGTTTGGCACTCCAAAGCGATGGACGATGTCGGTGAAAAACGTCACCGCTTGCTCCGCCCTGAGATTCGTAATGGGGCGCACTTCTACCCACTTGGAAAACTTGTCGATTGCGACAAACAAGTGGGTGAAGCCCCCGGGCGCCCTTCGCAGGGGCCCGACGATGTCCAACCCCCACACAGCGAACGACCACGTTATGGGGATGGTCTGCAGGACATGAACGGGGAGGTTGGACTTGCGGGCGTAGAATTGGCACCCTTCGCAGGTGCGCACGATCTCGCTGGCGTCCGCGACCGCAGTAGGCCAGTAGAAGCCTTGGCGGAAAGCATTGCCAACGAGGGTACGACGCATGACGTGATGGCCGCAGATCCCGGCGTGTATGTCCCGCAGGAGCTCGCGCCCCTCGGGGATGGGCACGCAGCGCTGCAAGATGCCGGAAGCGACGCGCTTGTACAGCTCGCCGTCGACGAGGGCAAAGGACTTGGCCATCCTGGCGATGCGCCTGGCCGTGGCCCGGTCCGAGGGGAGCTCCCCTCGAGCCATCCAGGCAACATACTTGTCGCGCCAGTCAGCTTTGACAGGGGCTGGCTCGATGTCCATCATGTCGGCCTCGTAGGAGCCATACCCCTTGAGGAGGGAAAGCACGTACGCCTTGTTCGAGGGGTCCTCGTCCATGGGTTCCGCACCCGCTGCATCCGAGGGAGGTGAGGCTCGAGGACGACCGAGGGCTGAGCGATATCGCGGGCGAAAATGTTCGGGGGGACGGTGATCCGCCCGGACGCGATCTTTGCCAGCTCGTCCGCCTCCTCGTTGTACCGGCGGGGCACGTGATTGAGCTCGATGTCGTAGAACTTGTCCTCGAGGGCTCGCACGGCCTTGCAGTACGCTTCCATTTTGTCGTCATGGCAGCTCGCATTCTACATGACTTGATCGTTTACGAGCTGCGAGTCCCCCCCGCACGTCGAGGCGCTTGACGCCTAACTCGATGGCAATCTTGAGGCCACAGAGGAGGGCCTCGTATTCAGCCATATTGTTTGATTCGGGGAAATGGAGGCGCACCGCGTATCGCACCCGAGGGGTGACACAAAGAGCAGGCCCGCGCCCGCCCCTGTTTTCATCACCGAGCCGTCGAAATACAGAGTCCAGCACTCTGCTTGGATCTGCGGCAGTGGCAGCTGCGTATCCGTCCACTCAGCGACGAAATCCGCCAGGATCTGGGACTTGATGGCCTTGCGCGGGACATAGGCAAGCGTCTCGCCCATCAGCTCCACGGACCACTTGGCGATCCTGCCCGCCGCGTCAGGATTGCAGATGATCTCCCCTAGCGAAAAGGAGGAGACCACCGAGACGGGTGGGCCTCGAAGTAGTGGCGGAGCTTGCGCCGCGCAAGGACCACCGCATACAGCAGCTTCTGGACCTGGGGGTAGCGCGTCTTGGTGTCAGACAAGACCTCGCTGATGTAGTATACCGGCCGCTGGACCGGCAGGGCGTGCCCTTCCTCCATGCGCTCCACCACGATTACGGCGCTGACCGCCTGAGTGCTCGCGGCCACGTAGAGCTGCAGGGGTTCGCCATCCTGCGGCGGCGTGAGGATCGGGGCGCGGGTCAGGGACGCTTTCAGCTTATCGAGCGCATCCTGGGCCTCGGCGGTCCAGGAGAAGCGCTCATGCTTCTTGAGGAGGTGATAGAGGGGCAGGCCCTTCTCGCCGAGCCGCGAGATGAAGCGGCTCAAGGCGGCAAGGCACCCCAGCACCTTTTGCACCCCTTTGAGGTCCCGGATCGGGCCCATTCGCTCGAGGGCTGCAACCTTCTCGGGGTTGGCCTCGATGCCCCGTTGGGAAACGATGTATCCTAGGAGCATGCCTTGCGGCACTCCAAATACACACTTTTCGGGGTTTAATTTGACCCCATTGGCCCGTAGGCAGCCGAACACGATGCCAAGGTCGCCAACCAGGTCGTCCGCCTTCCTGGTTTTTACGACGATGTCGTCTACGTACGCCTCGACCGTCCGCCCGATGTGATCTCCGAAAACGTGTTGCATGCAACGTTGGTACGTTGCACCAGCGTTTCGAAGGCCAAACGGCATCGTGACGTAGCAGAACATCCCGAACGGCGTGATGAACGAAGTCGCGAGCGGGTCGGACTCCTTCATTTTTATTTGATGATACCCGGAGTAGGCATCAAGGAAGCAAAGCAACTCACACCCAGCCGTTGAATCAACAATTTGATCAATGCGTGGCAAAGGAAAAGGAACTTTAGGACATGCTTTATTAAGACTAGTGTAGTCTATACTCATCCGCCACTTCCCGTTCTTTTTCTTTACAAGTACAGGGTTTGCTAGCCACGTCGGGTGGAACACCTCCTTGATGAACCCGGCCTCGAGAAGCTTCCGCAGCTCCATTCCAATAGCCCGTCGCTGCTCCTCGTCGAAGCGGCGGAGCCGTTGTTGCACGGCGCGGGCATGAGGCAGGATGTCAAGGGAGTGCTCGGCGACCTCCCTCGGGATGTCTGGCATATCCGAGGGGCTCCACGCGAAGATGTCGGCGTTGGCGCGGAGGAAGTCGACGAGCACCACTTCCTATTTGGGATCAAGGGTGGAGCTGACCCTCAACGCCTTGCCCTCGGGGGCAGCAAGGTCGAGGGGCACCTCCTTGGTCTGCTCCGCGGCCTCGAAGTTGCAGGTGTGCTTGGAGGCGGAGTCGAGGTCCTCGTTGACCATCTTCTCCAGGGTGGTCACCAGCGCTTCATCCAGCGCCAGTGCTTCCGCGTGCTCCACGCACTCGACGTCGCAGTCGAAAGCGTGCTAGATGGACGAGCCCACGGTGATGATGCCGTTCGGTCCTGGCATCTTCATCTTCAAGTAGGTGTAGTTGGGGACCGCCATGAATTTGGCGTAGCAGGGCCGCCCAAGTATGGCATGGTAGGCGCCCTTGAACCCCACCACCTCGAAGGTGAGAGTTTCCTTGCGGAAATTCTTCGCGGTGCCGAACCAGACCGGCAGGTCGATCTGCCCGAGGGGCTGGACTTGCTTGCCGGGCGCGACGCCATGGAACGGCGTCGTGCCGGGCCGGCACCGGTCCAACCCGATCCCCAGCAAGCGCAGCGTATGCGCGTAGAGGATGTTGAGGCTGCTGCCTCCGTCCATCAAGACTTTTGAGAACCGTGCGTTCCCAATGATTGGGTCGACCACCAGCGGGTACTGGCCCAGGTTGGGGATGCGGTTTGGGTGGTCTTCCCGGCTGAAGGTGATGGCGTCTTCCGACCAGTTGAGGAAGGAGGGAGGCACCTTCTCTGCGGCGAGGACCTCGTGCCGCTCCCGCTTGCGCTGGCGGGTCGACATGTCGACGGTGGGTCCCCCGAAGATGGTTTACTGGGGTCTTGTGGTAAGGACATGGCTTTTTCAGCATGTCGTCAAACACCCCCGGACCTCGAGGGGCCGGTCGAGGGCCTCGTCGAGTCGGGTCAACACCAAGAGCCTCGGCATCATCGCCGTCGCGCCCCTGCTCGCGCGCCTCGCGGCGCGGCTTCTTTCCCTTCTTGCCCCGCTTGTCCTTGCGGTGGGGCTCCTGGACTTGCTGCCCTCCGCGGGCGCATCGTCCGAGCGCTTGCCCTTCTTGCCGTCAAAGATCGCCCCCGCCATCTGTTGACGGTTAATAATTGTATCAAAGTTCGTTTGTGACTCGCAAGCGTACAAGTCTCCCGTCGTAGTCAAGGGACCCTTCTTCCCTCGAGTGGTGAACCCAAGGTATCGAATCCGTGGAACAAATGTGTGACGCAAGACTTAATCTATTAAAGCCAAGTAATCTTCAATCTTCGATAAAAACCTAATGCATCTAAGTTAAAGACACAAAACAGATCTAATCTACTAAAAACCGGAGAAAACAAAGTAAGATTGGGTAGATAAACCGATCTAGAGGGATCGGGGTAAGCCTTTTGTTGAAGTTCCAAGCAAGAGAAGAAGTAGCAAATCGAATCTTAATAAAAGCCTCTTTAAATCGTGGTTTCTCGTCCAAATCCGAAAACATCCGCCTTTCGAGACCCCCGTTCTGTCACAACGTATCCCTATTCATGCGGGGAGCTTAGGGCGAGTCAAAAGACAAGTCGAGATTCTCTCGGAAGATCCGGCGTGTACCTCTAGCCACCGCGCCTACAAGAACACCCTATGTAATCTATCGTACGAATAGAATTGGAATAAGCAAAGCCGATCGAAAAACGAAATCTTCGAGGAAACACTTGATCGGCCGGGAAAAGATTCAACTTGATAATTCAACTATAACAATGATACATACACAAGATCACCACCGGGATCCTTCCTTGATCTTGCTTTTAGCTCCGGGAACTCCGACGTGGTCTTCCTTGCAAGGTTCCCACGTCGGCTAGGGGAACCCTAGTCAACTAGCTCGACCCTCACCTCTCCGAGATGGTGTCCCTCTCTTCTCTGCTTCTCGGCGGCCGAAGACGAAATCTTCTCTGCGTGGCTCTCGGTCAGGGGACTATAAATAGCCCGACTGGCGGCTAGGGCAAAGGAGGATGGATTTGGGCCCAAAATGGGCCTGGGCCGACCGGACTGGGCCGGCCGGCCTGGGCCCATTTAGGCCCCGCCCGTGGGCTCCTTTGCCCGACGTCGGTTCCCTTGCTTCCCGGATGTTTCCCCCTTCGCATGTGGGTCCATGTCGTCGGTTTCTCTCCGAATTGGACTCAACTCCTTGTCTTGCAAGATTCAGCACTTTTCTGGTCAGGTCCCTGGAGTCTGTCGTCTTCTCGGATCAAGTCCCCGGCTTCTTGGAGTTAAGTTTGCTTCATTGCATGACTTGTTCAGGGCTTCAAGGTCTTGTCATGAGGTGCTTGATGAACTTATCCCGAAAGTCTTGCATTCAACACTATATCCCTGTGAAGGACCGATACGGCGAACCAGAGAGGGGGGGAGTGAATGGGAGCCGATAAAAATTCTTCTCGAAGGAGATCGAAACTCCAACAAGATGAACACGGCTTCCAACACACGTCTCCGACTCAATACCAAGGTTGGTCAAGCCCACGTAGCCACTGGAGTGCCACTGGACCTAGGAACCAACACACACAGCCTTCCGACTCGAGAACGCAGCGGAACAACAAACCCCGAGTCTACGGACCCACACCGGTCGGACCGGTGAGCACCACCGGTCGACCGGTCCCCGCCGGTGAACACGAGCAACTTCCACTAAGTGGCTCTACACCGGTCGACCGGTGAGAAGCACCGGTCGGACCGATGGCAGCGGAAAGCCCCCAAGCCACCAAACGAGCCAACCGACCACCAAACGGACCCAAACTCGAAACGAGCAGCACCACGGGACAACAACGAACACACCAAGACGTTCACCCGAGCAAAATCCCACGAGAGGGTTGCACCGGTCGGGACCGGTCAAGAGCACCGGTCGACCGGTGTAGCTCGGGCGACTCGGGATGAACAAGACCCGCGGGTCAACTCCCCCAAATCCAAAACTCGATCTCCCGAATCGCTCCACGGACATGAACAAGACTTTGGGGATATCAGGAACACCTCATGAGGAGTCCATAGCCAAGTTTAATCCCACCAAATCTCGTCCAAAAAGGAGGAATCGAAGAAATCCCGCCGAAAGCACTTCCAACCCAAGAACTCAAGAAACCCCAAAATCGAGCACTTTTTCTCACGGATTTGGGAGGGGAATCACAGCCCAAAGAACCACGAAGGGTTCCCACAAATTTCCCCCATCAAATCCCCAAGAGAAAAGCCCCGAAAACAACCCAAAGAAATCACCGAGAGAGGGCTCCGAAAATCACCACCAAGAACAACCGGGAAAAACACATCCAAACCTTGAAGAACAACGCCGAATCATCTATACATGAAACAAGGGTTCGTACAAGGTCTAGCAAGCCGCCCGATCATCCATCCCTCTCTACAAGATCTCTCCGTAAGCTCTCTTGCTAGTCCTAAGGAAAACCTAGAGAAAATAGGTGGAAAATAGGAAAACTAATGAGCTAGGGTTCCAAGAGTTGGCTGCCATCCTCTCACCTCTTGGGTTATATAGGCGGCAACCGAATGTCTAAAATGCCCCTCTCTACTAACTAGGGATACAAGCCCCTCAAGGGCGGATTTGGAATTCTTGATGCCTTCACCATCGGACGGATGCCGGCGACCGCACCCTGCGTAGCCTCGACGCAAGCCATGCGATCCCGACGCGTGTCCTCCGCTTCGAAGATTCCGGACCGCGTCGTCGCACACCGGTCGGACCGTGCTCCTCACCGGTCGAGCCGGTCCCCACCGGTCGGACCGGTCGACCCACCGGTCGGACCGGTCCGGTGCCGCTCGCACCTCCGTCTTCGGTTCTCCGGTCTTGGCTTTGTGGATCAACCAAGGAACCCGGTGGTTTTACGGTGAACCACCGGAAACCCCGCGAACTCGGTGTAGCCTCCGCCAATCTCCACTCATGACTTGGCTCCCACGTAGTCCCGGCTCGACCTTGGTTTTGAGGCTCAACCAAGAAACCGTCCACAACTTCATCTTCTTGTTCATGCCACCATGCGGCCCGCACTTGACCCCCGCCGGCCACCGGGTCCCTCGAACGAAGCCTACTTGTCTTCTCCACACCTGGAGGCCTCACCGGCGACGACCTTTCGCGCTTGTTCTTCACCTGCACCAACACGAGTCAAGCCGCAACCTGCACCTGCAATACTTAGCCAAGAATCAGTCCACACAACGTTGTCAATCACTCATCACACAAGGAAGCGACCATCCACCGGTCCTCGAACCACACATGGTCCTCACCCTGCATAAACATTAAACTCCAAAACCGACATGCACACGTGAACTTGTTATACCACGGGGGTTAGTACCAATGGATAAGGTATAAAACTCATGCCAACACCGAAGGTAAACTCATGGCTAGATTGACGGATTTTCACCGTCAACATCTCCCCCATGCTTAAACCTTGCTCGTCCTCGAGTAAGCCTTCGATGGATATCATCATTGCTAAACAATGTTTAAACTTTGCACTTGTTTACACATGAGAAAACATAATGCTCTCAAAATTTTAATTCATTAAAGTTCCATAATGTACTAGCCTTCATCTCTACGGAGGGTAGATTCTTATTAAGCTTATCCCACAAGTATTAACATGCTCACAAAGTTTTAAATAGATCTCAGAATTTTTGAAATGAAGAACGAGATAAAGAAAGCTAAACCAAATTCACAAATTTAAATCATCTCGTGTATTGCTCATAAACTCTCATCTCACTTGTCTCTCAAGCCTATATATTCTACTCCTTTCCCTCTCATATATATGTGGTAAGCTTTATATGGAGCTTTGGAAAAGTTTAGTCCTAACAAGATTTTATAAATGAGGTGTTGTCAAAACAAGACAAGCTTCTCATGGTCTTACCGAGACTCGTCAAAAAGGTCATTGGAAAATAATGTTAAATCAAGGAGGGGAAAGAGAAAAATACACACACTTTTAGATGAGTGGACATGTGCAAATGGCAAAGAGTGATCCCGAGGCACAAAAGAAGTCCTCGTTATCGGATTGCACATGGTTGGAAAATGAGAATGGATCTTTTTATCTTGAAGCCTTGAATGCACTCTTAGAGAACCGGGGAGTTCACTTTACGCACATATATATTTTTTCTTTCTCATATTTCTCATTCTTTTCTTTCTTTCTTTCTTTCTTATATATATATATATATTTTTTACCTTGAAAGTCATGAATATCGCTGGATTTTTTTCTTTCATCATCATTTTTTTTTAAATATCCCCTTTGAACTCTAAAACTGCACCGTACCTACCTCCTCCCCCATGCTTAGACGTTGCTCGTCCTCGAGCAAAGAGGCGAAAAATAAGGTAGGTACCGGAGATATTTTTCCTTGGAGAGATACTTGAAATCTTCAACGTTGGCACCGTCTTGCGATCTTCCTTGAATTGATGATCCATTCTCAACGATAGGTTGTGGTCAAGGAGGTAATCACAAAAGATGATATTTGGTTTAAGGGTGGATATCCGGCGAAGTTTGTGAGATCACCGATGTGGGGATACACAATGCACGGATAAAAGGCTAGCAAAAAGATAGATACGCAAAAACGGAATGATCAGCTTCTTAGTCTCGGGCCAGAGAAATCATGGCCTGCAATAACGCACTCAAAAATAAATCTTGTACACTAAGGTTTATGCACTCAAATATATATAAGGCTTTGGATAGGTTGAGCAACACACAAGTGATATTTGTGACAAGGTTAGCAATATTTTTGAGCATAGAAGACATCTTTAATCTATTCATAACTTGAGAGCATATAAAACACTATGGGTCTTTATTTTAATCATAACCTCCGCTGAAAATTAAGCTAGTATTAAAATAAATTCAGATCTGTATTTTTAAGAGAGCACTAGCTTAAACATGCATAAATCGATTACAAAGATGAACAAAGCTGCAATTTTAATCATATATCATCATGGCACGAATTTTGTAACTTTTCCAATGATATAATCAAGGTGGTGTCTTTATTAATGGTGACATCAAGTTGAAATACACACTGAAAATAAACAAACATGCTTGCTGAAATTTAAATAAAAACAGGAAATACTACGCAAACACACATAAGCAAAAGCTGAAAATTACGAGAGAAAAAGAAAAGAAAAGAAAACTAAAGTTCCTAAATCTTCTAGTCCTCCGCCGGTGGTTGATGTTGATAGTCTTGATAATAATACCCTAGCTCATAATATGGTTGGACACTTCCTCCGACGAATTGATTTGGCTCCACAAGGTGAAGGCGTCCAAGTTCAAAGGCAATATTTGCGTTGCCTTCACCGAGTTGAGCTGCGTTAGCTTGGATGGCTGCGATGTTTTGAGCATTTCTTGCAGCATACCCTCCAATAATGGCCATGCTTTGTTGTGGTTGGGGATGATGAGCGTAGGACTCCGCGAAGTTAGCGTTGGGCACAACATAATTTTGTGGGGGTACCGGTGCACCACCCCCCCATGCTTGTTGTTGCGACCCTCCGTAATAACTTGGCGGAGGAGGGAGCCCGCCGAATGGTTGCACATTGTGTTGTGCTCCACTCGCTTGTGCGGAGGATGTTCCCTCCTCTACGATTCTTCCTCTTTTGTTCTTCCTTGCAGGGACAAGTAGTCCCTCTTCCAACCAATCTTCCCTTCCTTCGGTGAAAAGCCTAAGCCTCTCATTCGGAAGGGGTAGGTTCACTATGGCCAACCGATAACCTCCTTTCTCATCTCCACTAATGTACTTGCCTTGCCGCAAATACTCAAAACCGAGAGAGGTACCACGCAAAAGGTGAGCGGGGTTTCTTGCGATCCCCGGCCGCAAGGAAAAGGCCAACATGGAGAGGTAACACCCCGAACCAATATTACCTGCCCCCGATGTTGCTTCACAACACCAACGGTTGATCATGAGGTAAGAGGGGTCAATTGGCTACCTGGCAATTAAAGCCGAGTATAGCCAATTCAACTCTGTGTCGGTCACCTTTGTTTCCTTCATCCTCCCCAATACCCTCTTGCACATCCAAGAGTGAAATATCCGGACAATGGGGTTGCGGATGCAATTGCGTTGTTGATGGGCTTCTCCGGAGATCATGTTCCAAAATCCCGCCAACATGCCGGGTGGCACGTCAACTTTCTCCGGAGCTCCCTTGTGGAATCCAAGCAGCTCCCTTACGTGTTCGTAGGGAACCACTTGCTCGATTCCCTCCAAACGGAATGACAAGCTTTGCACCCCATCATCATCAACGATGGGTGCAATAGTCATCAAAATTTCCAAGGCGTAACCCAAATGGGTGTCCACCGATATTCCGTTGGAGAACTGCACCCATCCGAGGTGCCCCAACATGTAGTATATGTCGGTGCAAAAACCCAAGGTGTAGAGTGCTTGGTCGTCGAACTCGACATTCGGCACAAGCCTCTTCTCAAGATTGGCGAGCCTCTCCTCCTCCTCCGCCGACAAGATGATGAAGCCGTACGAAGATTGTGTCGGGGTGTAAGGAGGTGGTGCGGTTGAGCGAGTCGATCGTCGTGGTGGCGCGGGCTGCTCCTCCGTGTGCCCACGAGGTTCGGTGAACCTCATGGAAGTGCTTCTCGCAGCCCTCATACCACCAAGGAGGAGAGCGTCGTTCCTCCTCGGTGGTGCCGTGTCCGTCTCCATGCTCCGGGGAGACTCGGAAACCGAGTGCCTCCTCGAAGACGTGGTTGATGACAGCTTGGACGACGACGAACTCTTCTTCTTGGAGAAGAGACTTGTGGTCTTCTTCCACATGGTTGCTGCACCCTTTCTTCAACTAAAATTCCGGGTTGCAACCGGTAAACTAGGCAGTTAAACTCTTTGCTTCGGATGTGGACTTTGAGTGGATTAAGGATGTGGATTTTTTTCTTGAGCTATCAAGCTTGGGATGGTTGGCTATGTCTACGGAGGTTCTGAGCACACAAACTTGAACACACAAACAAGGGAAGGAGAGGGAAGCTTGCTGCGGAAAACGGGAGCCGGGGGGCTCCTTAAATAGGGCGAGGCCGGCCGGCTGGGCCGGCCGGCCGGGGCTCCTCCGGCTCCTCCCCGCCGCGTCTTTCTCCCAAAGCACGATCATTTCGCCTCGCAACTTTCCCTGCCCGCGTGCTCCACTAGTTGCACCGCCCCAAACGCTCTCGTCCACTCCTTTTCTTGAATTATTGGTCCTCCCACTTGATGCTCCATGCTTTGGGTCATGTCCATGCTCCCTAGCTCCACTTGCTTCACATGCCACTATGAAAATCCTGCAAAGTTGATGCTTGCTGCCCACCATGCTTGTCCTTTGCATGTGGAATTGGTGAAAGTTGATAAAAGGGAATCCAATGGTGCATGCATGATTAATTCAAACTAGTTGCCTCCATTTAGGTGTGTTTAAGGTTAAGCACTCCTCTAATTCGAAATTTAAAATATTTTTCAGAGCCATGCAAGAGCTCAAGCATAATTTTAGAGAAGATTTTAAACCATTAAAAACAAATGTAAGTTGAAAATATTTTTCGACTACGTCGATTTCGGTCTCACCGGTATAGTTTGCTTTCATCGGTTGATAGTGAACGTTTTCCCGGCTTGATCATGGGGGCATAGGTTTAGGTTCTAATTTTGGCTAAATAAGAAAGATTTTGAATAAATAAAATTAGAATAGGCTTAGAAAAATTCTAATCCTAGAGAAACCAAGGATAAAGATTTTTAAAACCAACCAAAAGCTTTGATTTCTAGGTTCACGCGAGTCCTACCACGTGCTGAATTTTATTAACACTTAAACATAAATCGTGGCTCTACTCGTGTGGTTTTAGCATGAAAAATAAGTCAACCTCAGCACCATAATGAGGGTGAAAGGTTGAGTTAAGGTTCTGAAATTATTTGGTTGGGGGGTTTCTCGAAAAGAAAAGAATCAAACAAGCACATAGGAGGGTTCATGCAAAGGGTTTATGATAAAGCAAACATTCAATCAAGAATTATGTCTCTAATATTGTTCAACCACTTCTATGTCTAATGTCTTTGCATAGTAAAATTCAAAAACTAAATTATTAAAAATACTCGAAAAACCTGGAATCGGGTTGTCCTCCCGGTAGCTTATTCTTGACTCGACGAAACGGGTTGCCTCCCGCCTAGCGCTTCGTTTATAGTCTATAGCTAGACTTCTTCACTTGATTACTCCGGATCAACGCTCTTTGCGGGCGTTGCAATCTTGGGTACCCACTTCCGCACCATCTTGGGCGCGGGCTTGTCTTTCGGCTTAGTTGGCTTAGTCATCTTTTTGGTCTTTACAGGCGGCTTCTCTTCCTTTGTCTTGACGGATGCAACACCTTCTTTGATTTTCGTTACGTTCACTTTTTTCGGCTCCTTCTTCTTTTTCAGCCCCTCCGTTTGTTTTGGTTCTCCCTTCACTCCAATCATGTTGCATGCCTCAATCCTTGGACGGAACTTGAAGGAACTCCTTTCTCCGTTGATATCGAACATGATCTCCCCCTTGCCAACATCAATAGTAGCTCCCACGGTCTTGAGGAACGGCCTCCCTAGGATGAGCGGCGGCTTCTCCCTCTCTCCCATCTCGAGCACAACGAAGTCGATGGGGATGAAGTGGTGTCCAATCTTCACGGGTACATCTTCAGCAATGCCCAAGGGATAGCGAATGGAGTTGTCACCCAACTCCAAACATATTCCCGTAGGCTCCATCGGTAGGCGTAGCTTCTCGAACACATCCCTCGGCATGACACTCACACTAGCTCCAAGGTCGCATAACGCCTTCTCGAAGTTGAAAGAACCAAGCGAACATGGAATTGTAGGGCACCCGGGGTCTTTTTGCTTCTCTAGCCCATAAGCAATAGCTGCACTACACTCCTCGGACATTTTGACATGATCTACCCCGAGTGTTGCTATCTCATATTTATTTGCAAGTATGTCTTTAAAGTAGCGAGAATATGTAGGTACTTGTAGGGCATCTAGTAATGGCATGTTGATGCTAAGTCTACGCACAACTTCCACAAACTTCTCAAAGTGGTTGTCAAGTTTACCTTGGAAGTAGCGTGGCTTGAGTTGCGGTATCCTCGTGTCTTCCTCCGGCATCTCGAATTCGGGTTCCTCGGTGACGATCCCCGTAACCTTCTCTTTAGCAACTCCTTCCACCTCGGTGGACGGTTTAAGCTTCCTTGCTCCCGCGGAACGTTCCGGATCTTCGGTCTCCTTCCCCGAACGCGTTTGAATGGCCTTCGCCGATTCGGGACATTTGGGTTTTCCGGAAGCTTCCCTTCATCATTAGTGAGGCGCCCCGCAAGTTGTCCCACTTGCGTCTCGAGCATCTTCATCATGTTGAGCACTTGATGATTGGAACTTCCGACCTCCGTCACCTTGCTATCGATGTTCTCCAACACCTTGTCTATGGTCTTGAACTTGGTGACGGTGTCCTTGTTGATCTTAGCTTGCTCATCCATGAACTCCTTCAATTGTATCCGAAGCGGAACCGCGTTAGGAATAGATGAGCTTGCATTAAATTGAGGCCTACCTTGCCCGTAGCGGAAGTTCGGCAATTCTCCCTTCCTCATGTAGTCGAGCACTTTGGCTTCCTCCGGACAATCTTTGCGGACATGGCCATACTCTCCACATTCTTCGCATGTGGACCTTGCTTCGGCGGCCTTCAAGTCTTGAGCCTCTTTCTTTTCCATCTCCAGCTTCTCCAACCTTCTCATGAGCGAGTTGATCTTGCCTTCAAGTATGTCTTCCTTCTCCACTTGCAAGACTCCTTTGACGTTCCCCATGGGTTGAGCCGGATGTAGGCGCCCGGATGACGCCCACGTGTCATTATCCGCGACCTTCTTGAATAGCGTGAAAGCTTCCGTCGGTGTAAGCTCGATGATAGATCCTCCCGCCGATGCATCGATGATCGTCCTTGACGCCATGGTGAGTCCTTGATAGAACTTTTGCACGAGGTCTTCTTTCGGGAACTTGTGATGTGGAACCGCCGGTGTACTCGTTGAAGCGCTCGAATGCCTCCGAGATAGTTTCGTAGGATATTGAACAAAGGTGGCAATCTTATTACGCAAGCTTTGAGTTTTACCCGGTGAGTAGTATTCCTTCATGAAAGCCTTCATCAACGTGTTCCAATTTTGCACCGTCTCCGCCGGTTGAGAGTGGAACCATTGCAAAGCCTTCCCGAGTAGTGAAAACGGAAAAAGCCTTGCCCTCATTTGATCTTGAGTCACCCCATCCATGTTGAAAGTCTGACATAGTTGAATGAATGCTTGGAGGTGAAGGTTCGGATCCTCTTTGCCGGTGAAGGGTGAATGTTGCACCATGCGGATTGTTGAGGTCTTGATCTCGAACGGTCTTCCGATCTCCTCGAGGTTCAAGATTGGTAGGTCGATGATGTCCGGGGTGCATAGCTCCCCAATCTTGCGTTCTTCCGGTGGTTGGTCACCCATTGGTGGAGGTCGATTCTCCCGCGGACTTTGAGGTGGTGAATTCTTCGGAGATTCCCGCGATCCTTTGTCTTCCGACCGCGAATCTACAAAATCCAGCTTTTTAGCTTGATGTGCTTCGCGTCTCCTTAGCCTGTAAAGTTTTTTTTGGATCATCCACAAAATTATTGGGTTTGTTGGAGAGGTAGCCGTCCATCTCCTGTTAGGGTTAGCAATAAACAAAGTATGCAAAAAACTAGAAAACAAAACAAATCTATAAAGACTAGAGTTAGACAAACTAGATTAGATGTATTTTGAGGATGATCAAAATTTAGTAGATGCAAAAATAAAACAAAATCAGTACTGAAAATTACAAAAAAAAAGCAATAAAAAATCAAATCTTGATCACTTGTTCCCCGGCAACGGCGCCAGAAAAAGGGGCTTGTTGACGGTTAATAATTGTATCAAAGTTCGTTTGTGACTCGCAAGCGTACAAGTCTCCCGTCGTAGTCAAGGGACCCTTCTTCCCTCGAGTGGTGAACCCAAGGTATCGAATCCGTGGAACAAATGTGTGACGCAAGACTTAATCTATTAAAGCCAAGTAATCTTCAATCTTCGATAAAAACCTAATGCATCTAAGTTAAAGACACAAAACAGATCTAATCTACTAAAAACCGGAGAAAACAAAGTAAGATTGGGTAGATAAACCGATCTAGAGGGATCGGGGTAAGCCTTTTGTTGAAGTTCCAAGCAAGAGAAGAAGTAGCAAATCGAATCTTAATAAAAGCCTCTTTAAATCGTGGTTTCCCGTCCAAATCCGAAAACATCCGCCTTTCGAGACCCCCGTTCTGTCACAACGTATCCCTATTCATGCGGGGAGCTTAGGGCGAGTCAAAAGACAAGTCGAGATTCTCTCGGAAGATCCGGCGTGTACCTCTAGCCACCGCAGCTACAAGAACACCCTATGTAATCTATCGTACGAATAGAATTGGAATAAGCAAAGCCGATCGAAAAACGAAATCTTCGAGGAAACACTTGATCGCTGGGAAAAGATTCAACTTGATAATTCAACTATAACAATGATACATACACAAGATCACCACCGGGATCCTTCCTTGATCTTGCTTTTAGCTCCGGGAACTCCGACGTGGTCTTCCTTGCAAGGTTCCCACGTCGGCTAGGGGAACCCTAGTCAACTAGCTCGACCCTCACCTCTCCGAGATGGTGTCCCTCTCTTCTCTGCTTCTCGGCGGCCGAAGACGAAATCTTCTCTGCGTGGCTCTCGGTCAGGGGACTATAAATAGCCCGACTGGCGGCTAGGGCAAAGGAGGATGGATTTGGGCCCAAAATGGGCACGGGCCGACCGGGCCGGGGCCGGCCGGCCCGGGCCCATTTAGGCCCGGCCCGTGGGCTCCTTTGCCCGACGTCGGTTCCCTTGCTTCCCGGATGTTTCCCCCTTCGCATGTGGGTCCATGTCGTCGGTTTCTCTCCGAATTGGACTCAACTCCTTGTCTTGCAAGATTCGACGCACTTTTACGGTCGGGTCCCCGGAGTCCGTCGTCTTCTCGGATCAAGTCCCGGCTTCTTGGAGTTAAGTTTGCTTCATTGCATGACTTGTTCGGGGCTTCAAGGTCTTGTCATGAGGTGCTTGATGAACTTATCCCGAAAGTCTTGCATTCAACACTATATCCCTGCATAAACATTAAACTCCAAAACCGACATGCACACGTGAACTTGTTATACCACGGGGGTTAGTACCAATGGATAAGGTATAAAACTCATGCCAACACCGAAGGTAAACTCATGGCTAGGTTGACGGATTTTCACCGTCAACATCTCCCCCATGCTTAAACCTTGCTCGTCCTCGAGTAAGCCTTCGATGGATATCATCATTGCTAAACAATGTTTAAACTTTGCACTTGATTACACATGAGAAAACACAATGCTCTCAAAATTTTAATTCATTAAAGTTCCATAATGTACTAGCCTTCATCTCTACGGAGGGTAGATTCTTATTAAGCTTATCCCACAAGTATTAACATGCTCACAAAGTTTTAAATAGATCTCAAAATTTTTGAAATGAAGAACGAGATAAAGAAAGCTAAACCAAATTCACAAATTTAAATCATCTCGTGTATTGCTCATAAACTCTCATCTCACTTGTCTCTCAAGCCTATATATTCTACTCCTTTCCCTCTCATATATATGTGGTAAGCTTTATATGGAGCTTTGGAAAAGTTTAGTCCTAACAAGATTTTATAAATGAGGTGTTGTCAAAACAAGACAAGCTTCTCATGGTCTTACCGAGACTTGTCAAAAAGGTCATTGGAAAATAATGTTAAATCAAGGAGGGGAAAGAGAAAAATACACACACTTTTAGATGAGTGGACATGTGCAAATGGCAAAGAGTGATCCCGAGGCACAAAAGAAGTCCTCGTTATCGGATTGCACATGGTTGGAAAATGAGAATGGATCTTTTTATCTTGAAGCCTTGAATGCACTCTTAGAGAACCGGGGAGTTCACTTTACGCACATATATATTTTTTTCTTTCTCATATTTCTCATTCTTTTCTTTCTTTCTTTCTTTCTTATATATATATTTTTTTTTACCTTGAAAGTCATGAATATCGCTGGATTTTTTTCTTTCATCATCATTTTTTTTAAAATATTCCCCTTTGAACTCTAAAACTGCACCGTACCTACCTCCTCCCCCATGCTTAGACGTTGCTCGTCCTCGAGCAAAGAGGCGAAAAATAAGGTAGGTACCGGAGATATTTTTCCTTGGAGAGATACTTGAAATCTTTAACGTTGGCACCGTCTTGCGATCTTCCTTGAATTGATGATCCATTCTCAACGATAGGTTGTGGTCAAGGAGGTAATCACAAAAGATGATATTTGGTTTAAGGATGGATATCCGGCGAAGTTTGTGAGATCACCGATGTGGGGATACACAATGCACGGATAAAAGGCTAGCAAAAAGATAGATACGCAAAAACGGAATGACCAGCTTCTTAGTCTCGGGCCAGAGAAATCATGGCCTGCAATAACGCACTCAAAAATAAATCTTGTACACTAAGGTTTATGCACTCAAATATATATAAGGCTTTGGATAGGTTGAGCAACACACAAGTGATATTTGTGACAAGGTTAGCAATATTTTTGAGCATAGAAGACATCTTTAATCTATTCATAACTTGAGAGCACATAAAACACTATGGGTCTTTATTTTAATCATAACCTCCGCTGAAAATTAAGCTAGTATTTAAATAAATTCAGATCTGTATTTTTAAGAGAGCACTAGCTTAAACATGCATAAATCGATTACAAAGATGAACAAAGCTGCAATTTTAATCATATATCATCATGGCACGAATTTTGTAACTTTTCCAATGATATAATCAAGGTGGTGTCTTTATTAATGGTGACATCAAGTTGAAATACACACTGAAAATAAACAAACATGCTTGCTGAAATTTAAATAAAAACAGGAAATACTACGCAAACACACATAAGCAAAAGCTGAAAATTACAGAGAAAAAGAAAAGAAAAGAAAACTAAAGTTCCTAAATCTTCTAGTCCTCCGCCGGTGGTTGATGTTGATAGTCTTGATAATAATACCCTAGCTCATAATATGGTTGGACACTTCCTCCGACGAATTGATTTGGCTCCACAAGGTGAAGGCGTCCAAGTTCAAAGGCAATATTTGCGTTGCCTTCACCGAGTTGAGCTGCGTTAGCTTGGATGGCTGCGATGTTTTGAGCATTTCTTGCAGCATACCCTCCAATAATGGCCATGCTTTGTTGTGGTTGGGGATGATGAGCGTAGGACTCCGCGAAGTCAGCGTTGGGCACAACATAATTTTGTGGGGGTACCGGTGCACCACCCCCCCATGCTTGTTGTTGCGACCCTCCGTAATAACTTGGCGGAGGAGGGAGCCCGCCGAATGGTTGCACATTGTGTTGTGCTCCACTCGCTTGTGCGGAGGATGTTCCCTCCTCTACGATTCTTCCTCTTTTGTTCTTCCTTGCAGGGACAAGTAGTCCCTCTTCCAACCAATCTTCCCTTCCTTCGGTGAAAAGCCTAAGCCTCTCATTCGGAAGGGGTAGGTTCACTATGGCCAACCGATAACCTCCTTTCTCATCTCCACTAATGTACTTGCCTTGCCGCAAATACTCAAAACCGAGAGAGGTACCACGCAAAAGGTGAGCGGGGTTTCTTGCGATCCCCGGCCGCAAGGAAAAGGCCAACATGGAGAGGTAACACCCCGAACCAATATTACCTGCCCCCGATGTTGCTTCACAACACCAACGGTTGATCATGAGGTAAGAGGGGTCAATTGGCTACCTGGCAATTAAAGCCGAGTATAGCCAATTCAACTCTGTGTCGGTCACCTTTGTTTCCTTCATCCTCCCCAATACCCTCTTGCACATCCAAGAGTGAAATATCCGGACAATGGGGTTGCGGATGCAATTGCGTTGTTGATGGGCTTCTCCGGAGATCATGTTTCAAAATCCCGCCAACATGCCGGGTGGCACGTCAACTTTCTCCGGAGCTCCCTTGTGGAATCCAAGCAGCTCCCTTACGTGTTCGTAGGGAACCACTTGCTCGATTCCCTCCAAACGGAATGACAAGCTTTGCACCCCATCATCATCAACGATGGGTGCAATAGTCATCAAAATTTCCAAGGCGTAACCCAAATGGGTGTCCACCGATATTCCGTTGGAGAACTGCACCCATCCGAGGTGCCCCAACATGTAGTATATGTCGGTGCAAAAACCCAAGGTGTAGAGTGCTTGGTCGTCGAACTCGACATTCGGCACAAGCCTCTTCTCAAGATTGGCGAGCCTCTTCTCCTCCTCCGCCGACAAGATGATGAAGCCGTACGAAGATTGTGTCGGGGTGTAAGGAGGTGGTGCGGTTGAGCGAGTCGATCGTCGTGGTGGCGCGGGCTGCTCCTCCGTGTGCCCACGAGGTTCGGTGAACCTCATGGAAGTGCTTCTCGCAGCCCTCATACCACCAAGGAGGAGAGCGTCGTTCCTCCTCGGTGGTGCCGTGTCCGTCTCCATGCTCCGGGGAGACTCGGAAACCGAGTGCCTCCTCGAAGACGTGGTTGATGACGGCTTGGACGACGACGAACTCTTCTTCTTGGAGAAGAGACTTGTGGTCTTCTTCCACATGGTTGCTGCACTCTTTCTTCAACTAAAATTCCGGGTTGCAACCGGTAAACTAGGCACTTAAACTCTTTGCTTCGGATGTGGACTTTGAGTGGATTAAGGATGTGGATTTTTTTCTTGAGCTATCAAGCTTGGGATGGTTGGCTATGTCTACGGAGGTTACGAGCACACAAACTTGAACACACAAACAAGGGAAGGAGAGGGAAGCTTGCTCGCGAGAAAACGGGAGCCGGGGGGCTCCTTAAATAGGGCGAGGCCGGCCTGGCGTGGGCCGGCCGGCCCGGGGCTCCTCTCGGCTCCTCCCCGCCGCGTCTTTCTCCCAACGACGATCATTTCGCCTCGCAACTTTCCCCGCCCGCGTGCTCCACTAGTTGCACCGCCCAAACGCTCTCGTCCACTCCTTTTCTTGAATTATTGGTCCTCCCACTTGATGCTCCATGCTTTGGGTCATGTCCATGCTCCCTAGCTCCACTTGCTTCACATGCCACCATGAAAATCCTGCAAAGTTGATGCTTGCTGCCCACCATGCTTGTCCTTTGCATGTGGAATTGGTGAAAGTTGATAAAAGGGAATCCAATGGTGCATGCATGATTAATTCAAACTAGTTGCCTCCATTTAGGTGTGTTTAAGGTTAAGCACTCCTCTAATTCGAAATTTAAAATATTTTTCAGAGCCATGCAAGAGCTCAAGCATAATTTTAGAGAAGTTTTTAAACCATTAAAAACAAATGTAAGTTGAAAATATTTTTCGACTACGTCGATTTCGGTCTCACCGGTATAGTTTGCTTTCATCGGTTGATAGTGAACGTTTTCCCGGCTTGATCATGGGGGCATAGGTTTAGGTTCTAATTTTGGCTAAATAAGAAATATTTTGAATAAATAAAATTAGAATAGGCTTAGAAAAATTCTAATCCTAGAGAAACCAAGGATAAAGATTTTTAAAACCAACCAAAAGCTTTGATTTCTAGGTTCACGCGAGTCCTACCACGTGCTGAATTTTATTAACACTTAAACATAAATCGTGGCTCTACTCGTGTGGTTTTAGCATGAAAAATAAGTCAACCTCAGCACCATAATGAGGGTGAAAGGTTGAGTTAAGGTTCTGAAATTATTTGGTTGGGGGGTTTCTCGAAAAGAAAAGAATCAAACAAGCACATAGGAGGGTTCATGCAAAGGGTTTATGATAAAGCAAACATTCAATCAAGAATTATGTCTCTAATATTGTTCAACCACTTCTAAGTCTAATGTCTTTGCATAGTAAAATTCAAAAACTAAATTATTAAAAATACTCGAAAAACCTGGAATCGGGTTGTCCTCCCGGTAGCTTATTCTTGACTCGACGAAACGGGTTGCCTCCCGCCTAGCGCTTCGTTTATAGTCTATAGCTAGACTTCTTCACTTGATTACTCCGGATCAACGCTCTTTGCGGGCGTTGCAATCTTGGGTACCCACTTCCGCACCATCTTGGGTGCGGGCTTGTCTTTTGGCTTAGTTGGCTTAGTCATCTTTTTGGTCTTTACAGGCGGCTTCTCTTCCTTTGTCTTGACGGATGCAACACCTTCTTTGATTTTCGTTACGTTCACTTTTTTCGGCTCCTTCTTCTTTTTCAGCCCCTCCGTTTGTTTTGGTTCTCCCTTCACTCCAATCATGTTGCATGCCTCAATCCTTGGACGGAACTTGAAGGAACTCCTTTCTCCGTTGATATCGAACATGATCTCCCCCTTGCCAACATCAATAGTAGCTCCCACGGTCTCGAGGAACGGCCTCCCTAGGATGAGCGGCGGCTTCTCCCTCTCTCCCATCTCGAGCACAACGAAGTCGACGGGGATGAAGTGGTGTCCAATCTTCACGGGTACATCTTCGGCAATGCCCAAGGGATAGCGAATGGAGTTGTCACCCAACTCCAAACATATTCCCGTAGGCTCCATCGGTAGGCGTAGCTTCTCGAACACATCCCTCGGCATGACACTCACACTAGCTCCAAGGTCGCATAACGCCTTCTCGAAGTTGAAAGAACCAACCGAACATGGAATTGTAGGGCACCGGGGTCTTTTTGCTTCTCTAGCCCATAAGCAATAGCTGCACTACACTCCTCGGACATTTTGACATGATCTACCCCGAGTGTTGCTATCTCATATTTATTTGCAAGTATGTTTTTAAAGTAGCGAGAATATGTAGGTACTTGTAGGGCATCTAGTAATGGCATGTTGATGCTAAGTCTACGCACAACTTCCACAAACTTCTCAAAGTGGTTGTCAAGTTTACCTCAGAAGTAGCGTGGCTTGAGTTGCGGTATCCTCGTGTCTTCCTCCGGCATCTCGAATTCGGGTTCCTCGGTGACGATCCCCGTAACCTTCTCTTTAGCAACTCCTTCCACCTCGGTGGACGGTTTAAGCTTCCTTGCTCCCCGCGGAACGTTCCGGATCTTCGGTCTCCTTCCCCGAACGCGTTTGAATGGCCTTCGCCGATTCGGGACATTTGGGTTGTCCCGGAAGCTTCCCTTCATCATTAGTGAGGCGCCCCGCAAGTTGTCCCACTTGCGTCTCGAGCATCTTCATCATGTTGAGCACTTGATGATTGGAACTTCCGACCTCCGTCACCTTGCTATCGATGTTCTCCAACACCTTGTCTATGGTCTTGAACTTGGTGACGGTGTCCTTGTTGATCTTAGCTTGCTCATCCATGAACTCCTTCAATTGTATCCGAAGCCGAACCGCGTTAGGAATAGATGAGCTTGCATTAAATTGAGGCCTACCTTGCCCGTAGCGGAAGTTCGGCAATTCTCCCTTCCTCATGTAGTCGAGCACTTTGGCTTCCTCCGGACAATCTTTGCGGACATGGCCATACTCTCCACATTCTTCGCATGTGGACCTTGCTTCGGCGGCCTTCAAGTCTTGAGCCTCTTTCTTTTACATCTCCAGCTTCTCCAACCTTCTCATGAGCGAGTTGATCTTGTCTTCAAGTATGTCTTCCTTCTCCACTTGCAAGACTCCTTTGACGTTCCCCATGGGTTGAGCTGGATGTAGGCGCCCGGATGACGCCCACGTGTCATTATCCGCGACCTTCTTGAATAGCGTGAAAGCTTCCGTCGGTGTAAGCTCGATGATAGATCCTCCCGCTGATGCATCGATGATCGTCCTTGACGCCATGGTGAGTCCTTGATAGAACTTTTGCACGAGGTCTTCTTTCGGGAACTTGTGATGTGGAACCGCCCGGTGTACTCGTTGAAGCGCTCGAATGCCTCCGAGATAGTTTACGTAGGATATTGAACAAAGGTGGCAATCTTATTACGCAAGCTTTGAGTTTTACCGGTGAGTAGTATTCCTTCATGAAAGCCTTCATCAACGTGTTCCAATTTTGCACCGTCTCCGCCGGTTGAGAGTGGAACCATTGCAAAGCCTTCCCGAGTAGTGAAAACGGAAAAAGCCTTGCCCTCATTTGATCTTGAGTCACCCCATCCATGTTGAAAGTCGACATAGTTGAATGAATGCTTGGAGGTGAAGGTTCGGATCCTCTTTGCCGGTGAAGGGTGAATGTTGCACCATGCGGATTGTTGAGGTCTTGATCTCGAACGGTCTTCCGATCTCCTCGAGGTTCAATATTGGTAGGTCGATGATGTCTGGGGTGCATAGCTCCCCAATCTTGCGTTCTTCCGGTGGTTGGTCACCCATTGGTGGAGGTCGATTCTCCCGCGGACTTTGAGGTGGTGAATTCTTCGGAGATTCCTGCGATCCTTTGTCTTCCGATCGCGAATCTACAAAATCCGGCTTTTTAGCTTGATGTGCTTCGCGTCTCCTTAGCCTGTAAAGTTTTTTTGGATCATCCACAAAATTATTGGGTTTGTTGGAGAGGTAGCCGTCCATCTCCTGTTAGGGTTAGCAATAAACAAAGTATGCAAAAAACTAGAAAACAAAACAAATCTATAAAGACTAGAGTTAGACAAACTAGATTAGATGTATTTTGAGGATGATCAAAATTTAGTAGATGCAAAAATAAAACAAAATTAGTACTGAAAATTACAAAAAAAAGCAATAAAAAATCAAATCTTGATCACTTGTTCCCCGGCAACGGCGCCAGAAAAAGGGGCTTGTTGACGGTTAATAATTGTATCAAAGTTCGTTTGTGACTCGCAAGCGTACAAGTCTCCCGTCGTAGTCAAGGGACCCTTCTTCCCTCGAGTGGTGAACCCAAGGTATCGAATCCGTGGAACAAATGTGTGACGCAAGACTTAATCTATTAAAGCCAAGTAATCTTCAATCTTCGATAAAAACCTAATGCATCTAAGTTAAAGACACAAAACAGATCTAATCTACTAAAAACCGGAGAAAACAAAGTAAGATTGGGTAGATAAACCGATCTAGAGGGATCGGGGTAAGCCTTTTGTTGAAGTTCCAAGCAAGAGAAGAAGTAGCAAATCGAATCTTAATAAAAGCCTCTTTAAATCGTGGTTTCCCGTCCAAATCCGAAAACATCCGCCTTTCGAGACCCCCGTTCTGTCACAACGTATCCCTATTCATGCGGGGAGCTTAGGGCGAGTCAAAAGACAAGTCGAGATTCTCTCGGAAGATCCGGCGTGTACCTCTAGCCACCGCGACTACAAGAACACCCTATGTAATCTATCGTACGAATAGAATTGGAATAAGCAAAGCCGATCAAAAAACGAAATCTTCGAGGAAACACTTGATCGCTGGGAAAAGATTCAACTTGATAATTCAACTATAACAATGATACATACACAAGATCACCACCGGGATCCTTCCTTGATCTTGCTTTTAGCTCCGGGAACTCCGACGTGGTCTTCCTTGCAAGGTTCCCACGTCGGCTAGGGGAACCCTAGTCAACTAGCTCGACCCTCTCCTCTCCGAGATGGTGTCCCTCTCTTCTCTGCTTCTCGGCGGCCGAAGACGAAATCTTCTCTGCGTGGCTATCGGTCAGGGGACTATAAATAGCCCGATTGGCGGCTAGGGCAAAGGAGGTCGGATTTGGGCCCAAAATGGGCCTGGGCCGACCGGACTGGGCCGGCCGGCCTGGGCCCATTTAGGCCCAGCCCGTGGGCTCCTTTGCCCGACGTCGGTTCCCTTGCTTCCTGGATGTTTCCCCCTTCTGCATGTGGGTCCATGTCTTCGGTTTCTCTCCGAATTGGACTCAACTCCTTGTCTTGCAAGATTCAGCACTTTTCTGGTCAGGTCCCTGGAGTCTGTCGTCTTCTCGGATCAAGTCCCCGGCTTCTTGGAGTTAAGTTTGCTTCATTGCATGACTTGTTCAGGGCTTCAAGGTCTTGTCATGAGGTGCTTGATGAACTTATCCCGAAAGTCTTGCATTCAACACTATATCCCTGCATAAACATTAAACTCCAAAACCGACATGCACACGTGAACTTGTTATACCACGGGGGTTAGTACCAATGGATAAGGTATAAAACTCATGCCAACACCGAAGGTAAACTCATGGCTAGGTTGACGGATTTTCACCGTCAACACCATCGAGGCGCGGAGTAGCCGCACCGTTCGGTACTCCTCCGCCAGCTTGGCCTCGAGCTCATGAGCCTGGGCCAACTGCGTGTCGGCGTTGGCCCCTGCAGGGGTGCTTGGCCCTGCGGCCACGCGCGGAGCGATCCCCGGGGCAGGAATGACCTCCCCGTCTCCAGCGCCCACAGCGTCGGTGGCGTTCGCTGGGTCGTTAGCGATGACGACGCAGCACTCCCGCGCAGGGTCGTAGCTCCCGGTGCTGGAGTCGTCAGAGCAGCCGAACCAGTAGTCCGTAGCGTCAAGGAAGCGCCTGAACATGACTGGGTCCGGCACGCCGGAAAAGTCCTACTCCGCGTACCCGTGGAGGTTGGCGGGCGGCAACGCGTCAAGGGAGCCCAGTGACGACTCATCGCCTGCGGAGGCGTTGGGATCCCTGGCGACGAAGACGTGACGGCCAGGGGGAACCCTGCGCATCGTGGTGTTGACGTTGGCGTTGTAAGCCGTCGTGGCACCACACAGCCCAATGGGAAAGCGCGGTCCGGAGACCGTGCGCTGTCCCACTGGGGCGGTGGTTGCCACGATGACAGGCGCGCCGCGTTGAGAGGCGGCGCGTTCGGCCTGCCGTCGCTCGGACCGTGCCTCGGTGCGAACGGCGGCCGGAGCGGCGAAGGCGTCGTGGCGTCGACGGGCCCGCGGTGTTTGCGCTAGCGGCGTGCCGCGCCGTGGTGGTGCGCGTAGCGGGAACCAGAGCGGACCCGGTCTGGCGCCGCGCACGGAGCTCCTCACGGTTGGTGAGGCGCATCGGGGTAGCCGTTCCCCGTGGCACGAAAGTTCGAGCCCCCGAACCGGATTTCGAACCCGGCGGGGAGGGGGTCCGAGCTGCCCATGCAGTAATGCGTACCGCGGTACTCAGTGCAGATCACCATGGAGGGAGTTGCTGGTGGATTGACCTTAGGCGCTCGATTGCCCCACGGTGGGCGCCAACTGTCGGTGCGGAATGTGGTCTCGACACTAACCAGTAATAAGCGCCAAGGTCTATCCCTCAATGGTCGATGCTAAGCAATAAGAGACACAGAGTTTATCCTGGTTTCGGCCGCGGGGCCGTACGTTCAGCAGTGGTGTGCTCAAGGCACTATATTGCTCAGCACCGGGGGTGCTTGTAGTGGGGCTGCTACAAGCAAGGCGGGAGAGGAAGCGTGGCTTCCAAGTCCCTAGTGTAGTGGCTGAAGATGTTGTGGGAGAATTGGAGAGCAAGTACGTAGTGCGACTTGTCTCGTGTTGTGTTCTGTTGGGTTCTGTCTTGTGTCCGTCCCCCGCGGCAAGAGGGTTCGTCCTCCTTTTATAGACCAAGGAGATAGCGAATCACATGCGCGCCGCGCTATTTAGCTATGCGAGGGAGCGTGATGTGCTATGCTATAGAGTAGGTGGCCGCCCGGACGATCCTTGCAGCGATCCGGCCATCATGGCGTATCTTGTACCCGAACAGTGGCGGCTTCGAGGGTAGAAGGGCAGCGGACGGCTGCGATGTCTTCAGATGGGCTCGAGGGAGTTGCTGACGTCGGTCCGTACGGGGCACAGTGGCAGGTAAGGTGACGTCCCGTTCCCGCACGCTCCACAGCGCTGGGGCTGTTGCCACAGCGCCCAGCGTGGGTCCGTACGGGCGGGGGCGGCAGCTATACCGTTAACAGTGGCAGGGATGGCGTCCCACCAGCCTAGCGCCTCCACCTAACCCTGCAAGGTCACAAGAAAGCGAATTGAGGGTGCAGCTGCCCCCCCCCTCGAGGGTCCGGCGCGTTAGCCTTACCAGAGCAGGCGGCGCGGCGTCACGGGACTAGCACCGGCCACGCCGCACAGTCCCCCCACAGTGGTGGGGATGGGATCCCTCCTGGGGAGTTGGTGCGGCGGCACCGGGGCGCGAGCCCCAGGCGCATGATGGCGCCGCCCCGCCGATGTCAGGGCATTAAATGCCCGCGTACGGGAGCTGGTGCGCGCGTGCGGAGCGCCCTCGAGCGAGGCGGAGCCCGCTCGAGGTAAGCGCACCCCCTCGAATGGGGCGGAGCCCGCCCGAGGGAGGCGCGCATCCTCGAGCGAGGCGAAGCCTGCTCGAGGGGGTCTTCGAGTGGGCCGCCTTGGTGGGCCGTATCCTGCATGGTTAAGCGGGGCGTGTTTGGATTTGGCTTTGTTGCGGGTTTTAAGTGGGGATTTCCCAGTTGTTTAAGGGGACTCCTAGGGCTGTCCCCGACAGTGGCAACATCACAACCCATAACTAGACGCGAAGATGGGATCCGTGGAATGGATCACTCCATCAACCCTCGCAATTCCCGTGTTGCGGAACAGCACACGTATAAAACACGTGGCTCATCTAGTTTGGCTGTGCAAGAAAGTAAGTATGACATAAAGTAAAGTGCTGGTAGTTAGCAAAATAAACCATAGATTCTTAAGCCACCTTAAAGAACCCAAAATTCTCTCTGGGGCCTCTCGATCTAAATCATTCCTTAACGATCCAACGGATTTTCATATTCCAATCAATATTGGCAAGTTTAATTGTAAATCTTATGATTAGTATTAATCTAATCACACTGGTGCATACGGATGCTCTGATACCAGCTATGACAACCCCATCCGAGATAATTCCGTACTATCGCCTAACCCACTCCATTTGGTCATTAAGCAATAATAAAGAATCATCCCGTTGAGTATTGCTGGGTTTACACCCGGTAAATCACTTGGAAACACAGAGAGGATCGAACGTATGCATAAAACTCCCACGAAGGAGAGTCCAGAGTGCCTTACACCTTAATACCAATCTCCCCGTAGGGTTCATAATTACAAATCACATTTCATTACATAAAGTAAATGGTTTAGAGTTTGATTAAAACAGCGGAAGTACTAACAGCGATACAATATGCCATCACAGGAGGCCATCCGTGATGGCATTACTCGGCGTCATCATTCACCCATTCCAACTCCCAGCCGGGTGGAATCTCACTAGGCCAAACAACTCCACTTGAAAGCAACAATTATAGCAAGGTTGAGTATACTAATACTCAGCAAAACTTACCCGACAAAGTTACCTCTAGTCATGTAGGGCTTTTGGCTAGTGGGTTTGTTTTGTCAAAAAGCAACTAGGATCATGGATCCTTACTTTCAATATTTTAGCTCAATTTCTAGTGATATTATCATTACTATGATGAGAAACTAATACATTCAAGAATTGGACAATGCAATTAATTCACACAGAAGATTTCACATAGTTCCATCATTAAGGGATATCATGGACAGCAGATTGAGCAGTCTCAGATAACGGTGAGAGGCCAACAATCGATTGATTCATAAACCCTTGCAAGGTAAACCTAAACACACAGAGCGGTGCCCCAATAGAGCCGACACCGACCGAACGGTTCCCAAAAATCCTCAGGTTGGGATATAGCCTACAGTCACGGGTACAAGGCTATCCAGCATGCCCCACCTAGTACACCCAGCCTCACACAAGTAACCTCCCCCCAGTTGTAAGCCGGGCAGGAGACGAATCGAGAGTAGTAGTAGTAAAATCCCGTGCCGTTTCATTAAGGTACTAGGCTTACCGGTCCCATTCCCGACATGTGCTTAGTACGTTCAAAAGCTTAGACCACGAAGCCACTGGACCGGAGCCCAAATCCCATGCTCTTACCACATGAGCAAAACCATTTATACAAAGGGTGATTCCAAAAGGAAATCATATTCTCGCAAGTGACGAACATCACTCGACTTTTACCGGGTCCTTAGAACATAGGATCTAACGACCTAGCATACTAGTAAAAGAACATAGGCACCTAGGGATCATGCAACTAGGGTTTCATTCAATTCCTGAGCGTAAATTCACATAGAATAACAAATATAGTTGCATAAAATTAAATAAAACATGGGTTAATGATAAACCGGGACTTGCTTTACGGTGATGTAGTGCACGTCTCCTCTAGCTCCCTCATTCACGTCCACTGGCACGAGCGTGTAACTACCGTCGGGAACTTCTACACTGAGGATGCAAAAGAAAGACTTGAGTGGCCATTTGATTTAATTAATTTCAAAACAACTTATGACAACCATGGGGTGCTTGGTTGACCACATTCACCTAGATAATAATACATTCAGCATACTCTTCCTATAAAGGAACAATATGCGTTGCTTTATTATCTAGACTTTTTAAATAGTGATTGTGTACATATATATACAAATAATTTAATTTAACTCTCCCTAAACAGCAATGGGTTGGTTATAAACTTATTAGAAAGTTTACCACTGTTGACGCAAAATGTGCACCTAGCGCCAAACACACAGCAAGCCGAACAAGCTGGCTTCACACGTGTAGAGAATCACAAGACGTGCCAGTCAATTTTTCCTGAAAATTAACAAAAGACAATGTAGTTAAATACCAATGCTTGGAACTTGCCGGGTGGTACCAGACAGTTCCATATTTACGGCCACAAAGCCAGATGGGATGACATATAGCTATACGAAGCTATCTGCCAGCAAACTGAAACCATTCGGGAGCTTATAAAAGGAAAAGTAACATAGCCGAATGGATGACGTAAGCATGACGGCGATCGGTCTTTGTTTGAACAGAGATGCACGTACGTAAGACCATGACCGATCTCCATGGTGATCATCATTAAATAAAGTAAAGTGCGAGCATAAACATGTAATAAACAAGCATGCATAGATCCAAAGCACTAGTCTACCGCATGTCTAGGTACTTTGAAACCCGTCGGGCACGACACCAAACAAATCTATCCACCGCATGATACAACTTGCGTGGGGATCGTACCACTTTCCACAAATAGATCTATCCACCGCATGATACGATCTAAATACGGAAAGCTAAAAGCATACATTATTTAAAGCATAGATTACACACGTGTTCTACTCATGAGAAACATAACCGAATGTGGCTGAACAACCGATTCAGGGTCCATGAAGAAGGAACGAACATTACCAAGTGAAATAAATCTATCAGATCGATTTGAAATCTAATCCACCGGATGACTAGCTCCAAAGCAACCCAAAAACCTGCATCTACCGCGTGATACTCAGTTCTTTCAAGATTTATACCAACATTGGCAAGCTTGAACCCGCAACACGTAACAACCTAGATCGATTCGGTTTCGGCTATCAAAAAGCACGCGATCCACATGTTAAATTAGCCAAAGAGTCGAACTTGACTCGCACAAGGATCATCACAAGGTATAAAGCCGATCCAAACCCATCTAGATTGGGCAACAGGTGTTACATGAATTTAAACGTAAAGCAAAAACTCGAAGCAACACGGGGTAACTTAATGAATCTATTGGATCTTGCCAAAACCCAATAGAGCCGATAACTAGCTTCAAGCTAGATCTTAGCCTACCGCATGGCTCATGACCTAACAAGAAACCCTCTTGAACCAAGCTTGAATCTACCGCATGACACTAAGCATGGTAACAAGACTACTTGCATCAGATCTAAATCCACCGCATGATACTAGATATGATACAAGGTTGCCGGTACTCACGGAGGTCGACGGATCGATGAACCCTCTCGAAGAACTCGACGACACGACAAATGGACTCTAGGGTTTGGCGTAAGGCCGGTTTGTATTGAAAATGATTACGTATATGTTACATATATTCAGGGCTCATATTTATACCCTGCCAAGCACAACCTCGAATGGATTTGATGCCTAATTTATCTCTAAGCTTGATCGCATATCCACCCATTCGTCCTTCCTACTTGAGCCACGTCACCGTACAATCCCGCAAAATCAGCTCAATTGTTCCCTTGCCGAACGGAAGCAGATAGCCGACCGCGGATTCTTCTGCCGATTGCATCTGGAGAAACCTTCCTTCCGCCGGACGGACTCCTCATCGAGCTGGACCCACAAGTCAGACTCGTTACCAAATTTTGGTGTTAACACATGCCCCTTCAATTACGGGATAAAAGTGATTTTATTCCGGAATTGACTTCAACCTCCATCGTCTTCAAATCGAATCTGTTCAACACCTGTTCTCTCTCTTCGCAATCCGCCGGAATCTTCGTCTAGATCCAAACCCTAGATCCCCTTGTTCTGAGCTCGAATCCCCAATGGCGGCTCAAAATCAAGCTGCTCAGGTAAATTCTCCTTCCATAAGCTTCATTCGGCATTTAGGTTTTCAATTTTTACCTGAGATTTCTTTTCCGCTTTCCTTCAGGAGCCTTCCACCGAGCTTTTGATTCGTACCGAGGCCAATTCAAGATCCTACTACCTTGGTCCTGTGGGAAACTCTGATCCTCGAGATTTTATCGCAGCTGAATCTCAAAGGATCCCCTTCAAAGCAGCTCTGTCCACACCTCCTCAGTGGCAGGATGCTTTCAAGAACTGGCCCTTGCCCCCAATCGCAGGCTGGAAAAATTGGTACCGGAGGATTCTTGCAGACAAGAGTGCCAGGACCCAGAATTGGGATACCCTCCGCATTGCTCAATGCCTGGAGTTATCTTTGGCCGAGACCCCCAAGAACGAAGACCTCTTGATAGCGGCTTGCCACTTCTGGTCAAATGGCGTCAACGCCTTCCTCTTTGGTCACGGCCCAATGTCCCCAACTCTGGCCGATGTGTATATGATCACCGGCCTTGACATTACGGGAACTGTTCACCCCTGGGATTTCAAAGGTTCTCAAAGCAAACAGGGGTAAAATCAGGGAGCGGATACAAAAACTATATCCTGAACCATATGAAGGACGGCCCTCTTGGTGAAATTGAATACAGGGCGTTTCTGAACATGTGGCTATGCAGGTTCGTCTTCTGTGGTAAGGCCAATGAACCTACCCTGAATCACATTGCAATGGCTTCTCACCTGGTCAATGGCAATCGCTTCCCCCTTGGGAAATACCTCCTAGGCAGCGTGTACCATATGCTTCATCAAACTGTCACCCAGATGTACACTAGCCAGAGGATAGCATGTGTCAACGGTCCCTGGTGGTTTGTTCAAATGTGGCTGCAGCTGCACATGCATCAAATTGTTGGTGTTGATTTGAACACCCAGCTTTTCCCTTCATCTAATCATCATGAAGGGGAACCCCAAGCCACCAGAGGATGCCAGACTTATGGAGAAGCTGCTTCTACTGTCCTCATCAAGCAGAATATCAGCCAGCTCTTCGAGCTCTTCTTCAAAGGTTTCCAAAATCCCCTCTGGCTCCCTTATTTGGATAATGACAATTTGACTCTCCCTTGTGAGTTCTCCTTTGAAACTGCACGCCAAGATGGAAGATTCCTGGAGATCCTCAATATCATTAGCCGCCCATGCATTCTGCCGGCTGAATTCAATGGAGGAAGGCTGAACTATAGCACTTATGAACATTATCAGCCCAACATAATGGCTCGGCAACTTGGATGTGGCCAGATGCCCCCAAAACTGTTTCTGCATGAATTCCTCAAGCCCAGAGAGGAAATCAAAAAACTTATGCAAAGTAGCAGAGTCTTTCAGTATGTGTGCAGTCCTGCTGTTTACGCCTGGCCTTTCGTACCCACAACAATAGCTCACCCCACCTTCAACTCTTGGTGGCAAGAATTCCATGATCATATCTTCAGTGAGCCTGTGCACTTGTTTTGTACAGAGTTGGTGCCTGATTTCCAGCCAACTTCAGAGGTAATATGATTAATCCTTGAATCAGACATTTCCTCTTCCAATCATGATTCTGATCTTATTTCTTTTACCCACAGAACACAATGCCTGCCCCTCGGGCCAGGGATATTACTTATAATGCAGTAGGCCCAATCTCAGCATTGGGATTCAAATCACCAACCCTGGCTCAGTTAATGGCTAGGTATGCCACAACAGACCCAACTCTGTCCAGCCTTGCTGCTGACAGAAGGCAAGGCTTGTCTCTGATTGCTCCTCCAAATGGAAAGAGGAGAATAACTATCAAGAAAGTCCTTGTTGAGGTAAAATTTTTTTCCTTTCTTCATCACAGGATTGCTCTGTTTCTGATAAATCATATCTTGTGCATTTTCAGACTAGAACTCAGCTATCCTCAGCCCCAGAACCTGCCAATGCTCCATCCACTGGTATGACCTTTACTGTTCTTTTTCTTGAGGATGAACACTGGCATTTATTTTTAATTTGGCGTTTGCAGAAGAAACAATGGAGGATCAACTTGTGGACGTCCCAGTGTCTCAACAAGCAAGTCCACCCAGGGTTGAGCCACCTGTTCAAGTGGAAATCTCATCTTCATCAGGGACTTAATCACCCCCTGTCCAGACAGAAGCACCAAACTCGCCAGAGATGAGTTTCCCAATCCAATCAGAGCCATCAAGTCCTCCAAGGGCTCAATCACCTACTGGTCAAGCAGAAACATCAACCCCAGCAGAGGTGAACCCATCTCCTCCTCAGCCAGAAGCTCCTGAGTTGCCAGAAACTGCATCAGCACCCTCTCACGCAGAAGCTTCAGCTTTGCCTGGAACACCTCCTTTATCAGTGGCTGCCCCTGAACAAAATCCTGCTCCAGTTCAGGAAATCAGACATGAGGTACTTATTTACACTCAACCCCGCTATTTTTTACTTCCAACACTCCTGACTCGACAATATTGCTTTCTTAGGATCAGGTCCCATCATCATCAAGTCCATCAATGGGGAACAATCCAGTTGCCGAGGCAAGGGAAGGAGTGCCTCAAACTCTGTCAGAGGAAGTGCAGGAAAAGCTCAAGGAGATTTTTGCCTGGCTGCAAAAAGATGCGCGAGATCATTTCAAAGATCTCGATCACTTTGAAGAAATGCTTGAATCCATCAGCAGGAACTCCTTGAGGACATCAATGCCTCACTTGCATCCATCTCCAGTCTGGAAATTCATTATGTGCCCATAAGACAAGCTCAGAGAAAGATGTCCTCCCGCCCAGCTGTTGAAAAGAAGAGGGCCAGAGCTGAACAAGCCATGAAGGGGGCACAATCTCAGACCGAGAACCACAAAGAAACACTGGCCAAACTGCAAGCTTCTCGTGAATTGAAGATCGCCAGAAAGGCCGCCTTGGAGGCGAAGCGAGAAACCTGTCGAGGTTGAAATAGAGGCCGATGACAAGAAAATGGCCGAGCTCCCTGGATTGATAGAAAAGACCCAAGAGGCAGCAATATCGGCCATAGCTGAGGTAAACCAGTACGATGCAGAACTTACCACCATGTCCAGCGCCCAGAAAGATTATCAGGGACAGTTGGACAATTTTCGCCAAACAACATCGAATGTCCGTGGTGTAATTGCGAAATATTTGAACATCTAGATGTCTCCATTGATGTGTAACCGAATTGGTCGCTCTTGTAACATTTGTTCTTGCAATTTTATTTCCTTTTTCTTCTGTGCATTCTTAAATGTGATGTTGAACGACCCATTCGGCAAAGAAATGCCAATACCCGAATGGCACCTTAACTCCTCTCAGCCGAGCCAGTCAACTAAATATGACTCAGCCCAGAACTCCAAACGACCCATTGGCGGACTGGTCAAGGAAACCTTTCCACCTTCCGATTTTCTTGGGATATGCGCCACGATCCAGAGCCACGACTTGAGGCCACGATCTGTCTTGCCAGGCCTATAAATGAAACCGTAGGTGACCCTAGCTCTCCACCAAGCCTTTAGCTCTCCAATCTTTGCCAATCTCAACTCTTCTTCTTCTTTCCAAACAGTGCACATCCTAGAGAAGCATGGTGCGCCACCTCAACCGACGTCGCGCCTCTGATGAGGCGGAGGGGAGCAGCGCCAACATGCGCCGGAGGCAATGATCGTCAATTCCTCTTCTCTGATTCATCATTGATCTTCTTTTGTTTTGACGATCATCCTTTTTTCAGGTTGATTCAATGGAATCCATCTCCCGCGCCGGCCGGTCAGCCCCTACCAGATGACTCCTCGGAGTCTGACGGCCACTCCCCCGTGCCTTACGGGGAACTCGACGCTCTCCGCTTCAAGGCGGGCGGAGACGGCCCGGCGCGGGGCGGGAGGACGTCTCCAAAAAGGCTGGCATAGCCGAGTTGGAGTGGAGGATCAGCGCAAGCAGCTGCTGGAGACCATCGACGGTACGGCCCTGACACCGCTCTTTGTTCCAATCCGGCCTTTGATGCTAATCTTCCCTTTTCTTGCACTTTGCAGCCCGTGATGCTGAGCTCAACCAGCTAAAGATGCTGGTGGAGCAACTGGCCGACAAGGTGAACGCCCGCGGAGACACGCCGGCGGAGCTCCTTGCTGCGGTGGAGCACCGCGTTGATGAGGTGGCCACCCATGGCGTCCGCTTAGGCACCACCCTGGGCTTGGCTGCCATGGCGACGCACACCGACGTCGACTACTCCACCAGGCCGTGCGGCTTCTGGGGCGGCGCGCCAGAATACATCGAGGAGATTGAGCTCATCTTGGAGCGCCTCGATGGCCACGGCGACGCCATTGCCGAAATCACTCATCCCCAATCTGTGCTGAACAGGCTTTTTGACTAGATTGTATTAGGGATGTTTGAATATCGGCAATAAATAAAGAACTTTTGAACTCTGTGCTTGCACTACGATGATTTTCTTCATGTTTGCATCTGTGAATCTTGTTTTTCCTTGAACGTATCCGGGAACTGTCTTGAGCCGAATACGCGAGAACAGATTCCCCTTGGCGTAAAGTCCACAGAAGATCCCTGAATCGGCAATCCGCAAGCACTGTTCAAGCAAAAACCCCTCGTATTCGGGAAGAAAACCCTGCCGTTTGGTATTCCAATAGTGCACGCCGGCCAGTCATTACTCCCAATGCACCCCTTCGGTCAATAAAATAGCCTGCTGAGATGCCCATAAACCAGTTCATAAGGATAGGTCTTTGTAGCTCCATGAGGGGCCATTCGGTAAGCCCACAGTGCCTCACTTAGTACCGAATGCCACCTCCTTGGCTTCTGGTCGATCTTATTTTGTATAAGCTTGATCATGATCTTATTAGAAGCCTATGCCTGACCATTAGCTTGGGCATAATAAGGAGAAGAATTAAACAACTTGATTCCCATGCTTTCGGCAATTCTCTGAACTCCAGGGACACGAATTGGGCCCCTTGATCAGTTGTGATTGTCTGAGGGATTCCAAACCGATAGATGATGTGCTCTCTGACAAATTCAACCATGTTTTCCGATGTCACCTTCTTCAGCGGGATCGCCTCAACCCATTTAGTAAAATAATCTGTAGCCAAGAGCACAAACTATGCCCCTTGCTAGATGGTAGATTAATCTGGCCAATCAAGTCTATACCCCAGCCCCTGAATGGCCATGGCTTGATAATGGGATTTAATGCTGACGCGGGGACCCTTTTAATATTTCCAAACCTCTGGCAATCTTGACATCCCTTGTAATAATCAAAGCAATCCTCTAATATCGTCGGCCAAAAGCACCCGGCTTGCCTGATAACCCATTTCATGCGGTAGGCCGATTGGTGTGCTCCACATATCCCATCATGCACTTCACTCATCATCTTCTTGGCTTCTTCTGGACCCAGGCATTGTAACAACACCCCATCTAATGATTTGTAGAACAAATTGTCATCCAGAAGAATGAATTTTATGGCCTTGTACCTAAGCTTCCTAGAGACCTTTCGAAATGGATCTTTCAAGTAGTCAACGATCTCTTTTCTCCAATCATCCTCTGCAAGATGCGTTCCCAGTGCACATATGTCTGCAGCAAACGCTTCTTGACTTTCCTTGTAACCAGAGGCGCTCTGAGCCAGCCTGTTTGCTTCTCCGTTATGTTCCCTAGGAATATGCTGTAGAGTTACCAACGGAAAGCTCTTCAAGATCTCTCTGCATTCTTCGTAGTAACTCCTCAGCGCTTCACTTTTGCATTCGTATTGGCCGTTCAATTGCTTGATCACCAACTCTGAATCTCCATAAACTTCAACCGAAACGGCCCCGGCTTCTCTCAAATATTGAAGCCCCCGAAGTAATGCCTCGTATTCAGCCTGATTATTAGTAACAGTGGGCTGTATAGGGATAGCAAATTCAAACATCTCACCTCTAGGCGAAATTAGTAGAATCCCTACTCCCCCACCTTTACCACATGATGATCCATCAAAAAATAACGCCCAAGGAGTAATTTCAAGCAAATCAATTGACAGATCGTGATGTTCAGTTATAAAATCGGCAATGATCTGTCCCTTAATAGCTTTTGCCGATTCGAACTTTAACTCAAACTCTGATAAAGCCAAGATCCATTTGCCAATCCTGCCATTCAAAACTGGCATAGATAACATATGTTTTATTACATCAAACTTGGAATATACAGTGCATTCGGCATTCAACAAGTAGTGACGAAACTTTGTACACGAGTAGTATACGCACAGGCACAGCTTCTCTGCAGCCGAATACCTGGTCTCAGGATCAAGTAATTTTCGGCTAAGATATGCTACTACCCGCTCCTTTCCTTCGAATTCTTGAATAAGGGCCGATCCAATGGTTTGGGTATCGGCCGCCACGTACAACTTGAAAGGCTTATCCAGGCGAGGAGGAACCAAGACTTGGTGGCTCCTTCATGTATTGCTTGATCTCATCAAAAGCCTTTTGTTGTTCGTCGCCCCATGTGAACTTTGATTTTTCTTTAGCTTCAGCAATGGAGAGAACGGCAAAACCTTCTGTGACAGATTTGAAATGAATCTCCTTACGAAATTAATTTTGCCGAGCAGTGATTGTAACTCCTTGAGATTAGTTGGAGGGACAACTTCATCAATGGCCTTCATGCTCTTCTTGCCAACTTCAACCCCCCTTCGTGGACTAAAAATCCCAAGAACTCTCCAGCTGATACCCCAAAAGCGCATTTGTTTGGATTCATCTTTAAACCATGCTTCTGGGTGCACTCAAAGGTCCTTTTCACATCTTCCAAATGTGTGTCATGACTCAGGGACTTGATCACGACATCATCAATGTAAATTTCAACAACTTTCCCGATCAACTCGTGAAAAATGTAATTCATAGCTCGCTGATAAGTTGCACCGGCATTTTCCAACCCAAATGTCATGACTATCCATTCAAACAGGCCTATATGACCAGGACACCTGAAGGCCGTCTTTGATATATCTTCTATTGCCATGAAAATTTGGTTATATCCTGCATTGCCATCCATGAAACTGATAACTTTGTGCCCAGCAGCGGCGTCAACCAACAAATCAGCAACATGCATGGGGTAACCATCCATCGGAGTAGCTCTGTTCAAATCCCTGAAATCTATGCAGACCCTCATCTTTCCATTCTTCTTGTAAACAGGGACAATGTTAGAAATCCACTCCGCATATCTGCATGGCCGAACGAAGTTTGCATCAAGTAATCTTTCAACTTCTTTCTTCACATCGGCCAATACCTCATCCTTGTAGATTTTCCGGGGTGGTTTCTTGTATGGTTTGAAACCAGATTTGATTGGCAACCGATGCTCAACGATGGAACGATCCAGTCCAAGCATCTCCGAATAATCCCAGGCGAAGCAATCTTTATATTCCTTGACTAGCTTCATTAATTCCTCCCTGAAATCTGATTGCAAGTTTGCGCTGATGTACGTCTGCCTTGGCTTATCAACGCTTCGAATGTCAACTTCTTCTAATTTATCAGCCGACATGAATCCTCACCCCAACTTGCCATCAGTACCATCGACGGGGTTCTCCATTAAAAATTGCTATAAGAGCCGACTGCTTGAATCGGCCGTTGATCGCCGCCGACGAGTTCAACAGACCTTCTCCCCAGTCTTTCCCTGAGAAACAGTCAATGCCTTGATACTCCCAGAAAGCTGGTTCCATGTTTGCAACGCTCACGGAGTCATCTGCTTGGACCACCTCAATATCATCATCCACCCACTAGATGAGCTGCTGATGCATGGTGGATGGGATGCAGCAATTGGCAGGAATCCAGTCCCGTCCAAGCGGTAGGCTGTAGGCTCCTTTACCTTCGATAACAAAGAAGGTCGTGAGTAGTGTCTTGGACCCGATCATCAGATCCACGTGAGCGCATCCCTTGGTGTCTGAAGGATTCCCAGCGAAATCGTTCAGTATTATGCTTGTAGGCGTCAGATCGCTAGGGCCCATGCCAAGTATCCTGAAGGTGGTGTACGGCATTACATTGACAGCCGCTCCACCGTCGACAAACATCTTGGTCAATGGCTTGCCATTGACATATCCCCTCAAGTACAGCAGCCTCATGTGTCGATTTTTCGCTGGTTTGTCGAAGACGGCTTGCTTGGCTAGCACCAGCTGTGCCATCATCCCCTCGGTCTGCTCATCGTCCAGGGACGCCTCTTCCTGCACAACCTGATTAGCAGGAGCCATAAACTTATTCGGCAGAAAATATACCATGCACGTTGGAGCCGAACGCTTTGACCCTTCAGGTTGATCCTTTGGACGCCACACCTGCCTTGTTTGGATCCCAGCATGCCTCAGTTCACGGTTCCTCAAGCATTGAACCCTTCGCTTCTGACTTTTTCTTAGGCCAGGCGGGCACCATTGCCCCTTCTGCCAGATGTACTCGTCCTCGTCTTCCTCTCTATCAGCCCACCTTAAATCAGCTTGCCTTTTCCTGGGATGATCAATGATTTCAATTTTTTAGCGCCGATCCTCGCTAGGATGTATCCTTCCAATTCTCTCGTGGACGGATCGGCGATTGGCAATCTGAGGACCATGTGTGGTTCGAGGACCGGTGGATGGTCGCTTCCTTGTGTGATGAGTGATTGACAACGTTGTGTGGACTGATTCTTGGCTAAGTATTGCAGGTGCAGGTTGCGGCTTGACTCGTGTTGGTGCAGGTGAAGAACAAGCGCGAAAGGTCGTCGCCGGTGAGGCCTCCAGGTGTGGAGAAGACAAGTAGGCTTCGTTCGAGGGACCCGGTGGCCAGCGGGGTCAAGTGCGGGCCGCATGGTGGCATGAACAGCAAGATGAAGTCGTGGACGGTTTCTTGGTTGAGCCTCAAAACCAAGGTCGAGCCGGGACTACGTGGGAGCCAAGTCACGAGTGGAGATTGGCAGAGGCTACACCAAGTTCGCGGGGTTTCCGGTGGTTCACCAGAAAACCATTGGGTTCCTTGGTTGATCCACAAAGCCAAGACCGGAGAACCTAAGACGGAGGTGCAGCAGCACCAGACCGGTCTGACCGGTGGGTCCGACCGGTCCCGGCCGGTGGGGACCGGTCGACCGGTGAGGAGCACCGGTCGACCGGTGTGCGACGACGCGGTCCCGGAATCTTCGAAGCGGAGGACACGCGTCGGGATCGCATAGCTTGCGTCGAGGCTACTCGGGGTGCGGTTGCGGGCATCCGTCCGATGGTGAAGACATCAAGAATTCCAAATCCGCCCTTGAGGGGCTTGTATCCCTAGTTAGTAGAGAGGGGCATTTTAGACATTCGGTTGCCGCCTATATAACCCAAGAGGTGAGAGGATGGCAGCCAACTCTTGGAACCCTAGCTCATTTGTTTTCCTATTTTCCACCTATTTTCTCTAGGTTTTCCTTAGGACTAGCAAGAGAGCTTCACGGAGAGATCTTGTAGAGAGGGATGGATGATCGGGCGGCTTGCTAGACCTTGTACGAACCTTTGTTTCATGTATAGATGATTCGGCGTGGTTCCTCAAGGTTTGGATGTGTTTTCCCCCGGTTGTTCTTGGTGGTGATTTTCGGAGCCCTCTCTCGGTGATTTCTTTGGGGTGTTTTCGGGGCTTTTCTCTTGGGGATTTGATGGGGGAAATTTGTGGGAACCCTTCGTGGTTCTTTGGGCTGTGATTCCCCTCCCAAATCCGTGAGGAAAAGTGCTCGATTTCGGGATTTCTTGAGTTCTTGGGTTGGAAGTGCTTTCAGCGGGATTTCTTCGATTCCTCCTTTTTGGACGAGATTTGGTGGGATTAAACTTGGCTATGGACTCCTCATGAGGTGCTCCTAATATCCCCAAAGTCTTGTTCAAGTTCGTGGAGCGATACGGGAGATTAAGATTTGGATTTGGGGGAGTTGACCCGCGGGTGCTGTTCATCCCGAGCTGCCCAGGCTACACCGGTCTGACCGGTGCTCTTGACCGGTCTGACCGGTGCAGGCCCTTGTGGGTTTTCGCTCGGGTGAGCGTCTTGGTGTGTTCTTTGTTGTCCCGTGGTGCTGCTGTTTCGAGTTTGGGTTCGTTTGGTGGTCGGTTGGCCTGTTTGGTGTCTTGGGGGCTTTCAGGCTGCCACCGGTATGACCGGTGTGTCTCACCGGTCTGACCGGTGTAGAGCCACTTAGTGGAAGTTGCTCAGGTTCACCTGCAGGGACCGGTCTGACCGGTGGTGCTCACCGGTCTGACCGGTGTGGGTCTGTAGACTCGAGGTTTGGTTTTTCCGCTGCGTTTCTCGGGTCGGAAGGTTGCGTGTTGGTTCCTAGGTCCAGTGGCACTCCAGTGGCTACGTGGGCTTGACCAACCTTGGTAGTGAGTCGGAGACGTGTGTTGGAAGCCGCGTTCGTCTTGTTGGAGCTTTCATCTCCTTCGAGAAGAATTTTTATCGGCTCCCATTCACTCCCCCCCCTCTCTGGTTCGCCGTATCGGTCCTTCAAGTGGTATCAGAGCCGGTTCGGGTCTTTATTGACTCTAACCAGTCTAAGATCCAAGGATGGCGTACCGGGAACGGGGGTTCGGGTCCTCCACACTTCGATGGCAAGAACTACTAGATGTGGAGCAAGCGGATGGGTGCGTTCCTCCGCGGAAAGGGTCGGATCCTTTGGGATGTCACGGTGGACACGAGGCTATGTCCGGCCGGTTGATTTCCTCGCTCCGGGATCGAGGGACGGCTTCGACGCCAACAATAAGGCGGTCGACTACTTGTTTCGTGCTTTGTGTCAGCCTGAGTTCGATCGGGTGCACACCGAGCACTTGGCTTGTAGGATTTGGGCGGTGTTGAAGGAGGCTCATGTTGGGAACGCCCAGGTTTAGGCACGGTTGTATGCGACCTACCGGAGAGAGTACGAGAACTTCACTCATCTCCCCGGTGAGTCCATCGATGCCTTGTTTCAGAGGTTCACGGTGGTGGTGAACAACATGAGGGCCAATGTGGACGTGCTCCCGTACGATGATCATGATAGAGCGGTCAAGCTCTTACACTCTTTGGATCGTACGATATGGGGCGGAAAGTTCGAGGCCATAGTCGAGTCGGAGAGGTATGATACTCTGACGGTGAACGAGCTGTTCTCGAAGCTCAAGTCGGGCCGAGGTGGATAGGGGCATGATCGCCAAGCTCGAGGGACCGACCGACTCCCATAGTCTTGCCCTCGTTGGTGGTTCCAAAGGAAAGACTAACTCTAACCCATCCACCGGGATGTTCTCGTTTTCCTCTTTGATGTCTATGCCGGATGAGGAGTTTGATGATCTTGGAGAGGACGAGCCGGCGCCGTTGACGAGGAGGTTCGAGAGGCCGCACGAGAACCGCGTGAACATGAGGAGGAACACGAGGACTGCTTCCGGTGCGGCAAGGCGGGACACTTCGTCGCCGACCGCCCGGAGAAGGCCGAGAACAAGGACGGCTACAAGCACAAGCCGAGGATGAACGATGGCAAGTACCGTTCGAGGCGCGACCACAAGAGCAAGCACAAGAACAAGTACAAGGACGAGCGACGATCGAGGAAGAAGGAGGGCCGAGGCAAGGCCCGAGCGATGGTTGGAGCGAGCGACGTCGACTCCGGTTCCGCGTACTCCACCTCGAGCTCGAGCGGCGGTGAAGACGAGGGAGATCGCCGCAAGAACAAGAAGTCATCCAAGAACACGAGCGGGCCGAGCCGCTTCGCGAGAGATGGCCTCGCACCATGGCGCCGAGCTCCCGGCGGCAAGAAGAGCACACGGAGCGACTCGGATTCGAGTCCGACGACGAGGTGCGTGATGAACTTCCCTTCTTGCGCCGGGAGAATGAGAGGCTTGGCTCTTTGCTTGATAACCGTGATGACATGCTTAGAGAGGCCAAGAAAATGAGGAAAGAGCTTAGGGCTTCACTCGAGGATGCTAGGACTAGAGTGGCCGAGCTAGAGACACGGGTGCTTGATAGCAAGCTTGAGATTGACTCGCTTAAGGCTAGCCCTGTTGTTGTTTCGATGAGAATGATTGTCTTGATTGCTCCATATTCCTTGCTGATCTTGCTTTGTTTAAGGAGAAGCATGCCTCCAAGTGTGAGGAACTAGATGTGCTTAGGGTTGAAGTGGGCGAGCTTAAGTCTAGACTCGCTTTGCTAGGTGCTTGCACTTCTTGTCTGTTTTGCATGCTAAGATTGATGAGATGCATGCTTACACTAGTTCGCTCGAGGCTAAATTGAAGGAACCCATGCCTACATCTTGCTCTACCTGTGAAATGCATGCATTGAAAAATTTGGAGCTTGCACATTATGTTGATCGTTTGCAGGATGAGAATGATGATTTGAGGAAGTTGATGGGTTGGTTGTCCGGTCACGAGCCTCAGTTGAGGATGATGATCGAGGCCTTTAAGAGGCAAGATGGTGAGAAGGCTAGTGTTGAGAAACCGGTGGAGGGTTTGAGTGGAGAGAAACCAAGTGAGCAGCCACATCCCAAGCCAAAGCCTAAGCTTGTGAGGTTCCATTGTGGCTATTGTGGGAGAGATGGCCATAAGGAGGAGTTTTGCTTCAAGAGGAAGCGTGAGGAGAGAATGGAGAAGGAGTGGGCTAACAAGGACAAGTACCACCCTTCCGATGGTGTACTTGAGCCTCGTATGCGGATGCCCGGGGGCAAGGCGATTGTGAGGACGGTTCGGGCTTGGGGAGAGAAGAAGGCTGCGAGGTGGTGCTGCTTGTCCCGAGTCACACCGGTCAGACCGGTGTGGGGCACCGGTCAGACCGGTGCAGGCCTGGACAGACAGATGTTCGGGTTTCGAGCTCGTGCAGGTGCGAGGGTTGTTTCTGGTGGTCGTGGTTCTGGTGGTTGGGCTGGAAAGGGTGCAGGTGGTCAGTTTGCTAGACGTTCTCCTCCTCGTGCTCAATACGGGGATTGGAGGAGTCGTGGAGTTGAGTTGGAGAGGAAGGACGTTCCACGGGCTTTCTTGCGTGGTTTTGGTCCTCCTCCGGGCGAGAGAGGGGTGGTTCCCTCGGGGTGGTTACCGTGGTGGTGTTCGTGGAGGTAGTTTTGGTAGGAGAGATGCTTTGGTTGGTGCTAACCCCACTTTCGAGCAAATGGCTCGGCTTTGGTTTTCCTCCTTTGGTACTAACCCCTTGTCTTGAGTCGTTTGTTCGCTCACGTGCCTATTTTTGATTTTCGGGTGGGAGACTTGAAGAACATTTGGTTGATTGACTCCGGTTGTTCGAGGCATATGACCGGAGACGGGGGGTGGTTCTCAAGTCTCGTCCGGTGGTGACGAAGAGGTACATCACCTTTGGGGACAATGGGCGTGGGCGTGTGCTTTCGAAGGTGAGATAAAAGTGAGTGACAAGATCACTGCGAGGCGTGTTGCTCTTGTTCAATCGGCCGGGGTACAATTTGCTTTCTGTGTCTCAGTTGTTGGATGAGGGTTTTGAGGTGTTGTTTCGGCCTGGTGGTTCTCGGATTGTGGACTCTCGAGGGGACCTTGTATGTATGGTCGTTCCCGAGGGTCAGGTGTTTCGTGCTGATTTTTCTCAGTCTTCGGGTGTGGAGCGTTGTTTCTTGGCTGGTTCTTCAAGTGAGTTGTGGAAGTGGCATAGGAAGTTGGGTCACTTGAGCTTTGACCTTTTGTCTCGCTTGAGTAAACTCAATTTGGTCCGAGGATTGCCACGGTTGAGGCTTGAGAGAGAGTTGGTTTGTGCTCCTTGTAGGCATGCCAAGATGGTGGCCTCTTCTCACCCGCCTCTCACCGATGTGATGACTGAGCGTCCATGCGAGCTGCTCCATATGGACCTTGTTGGCCCGGCTCGTGTGCGATGCGGGTGGGAAGTGGTATGTCCTTGTTGTGGTGGACGACTATTCTCGGTATGCGTGGGTGTTCTTTCTCGAGGAGAAGGGGGAGACGTTTGGTTTTGTTCGAGATCTAGTCTTGAGGTTGAGGAACGAGAGGCATGGAGATGCCATACGAGCTATCCGCAGTGATAATGGCTCGGAATTCAGGAACTCTCGTTTTGAAACCTTTTGTCATGACTTGGGTCTTGAGCACCAGTTTTCGAGTCCGTATACGCCTCCCCAGAATGGTGTTGTGGAAAGGAAGAACGGGACCTTGTGCGAGATGGCTCGGACGATGCTTGATGAGCATAGGACTCCGAGGAGGTATTGGGGGCGAGGCGGTGAATACCGCATGCTATGTGTCGAACAGGATATACCTCAGAGTGCACAAGAAGAAGACATGCTATGAGTTGATGCATGGTCGCACACCCAAGGTGAGTCACTTCCATGTCTTTGGTTGCAAGTTTTTCATTCTGAAGAAAGGCAGGAAGTTGGATAAGTTTGATGCTAGGTCTGTCGATGGCATTTTCTTTGGTTATGCATCTCATTCTAGAGCATATCGTGTGCTCAATCTTGAAACTAACCAAATCGTGGAGACTTGCGAGGTAACCTTCGACGAGACAGAGCCACGTAGTCAGCTTGTCTTTGAGTGTGCAGGTGATGATGAGCTTGGCGAGGAGATCTTTCAGGAGGAGGAGCATGAACATGATGATGATGAGGATGGTGGAGCAGTACCCCCGGCTGAACATGTACCCACTACTTCGACTACGATGATGGATGGACCCTCTGCTACACCTACGACGACAAATCAAGAACGAGGAGAAGCTGATGTTGAGGGGGAGGTAGCATCGAGGCGAGAACCTCCCCGGCGAGTTCAAGTGGATCATCCAGCTTCGAGGATCATCGGCGACATGAATGAACGCACTACACGGTCGAGGGTTCGAAACAATTCCCATTTCGCTCATGCTGCATTTGTTGCGTCTTTTGAGCCCAAAGACATTGGACACGCACTATCTGATCACAATTGGGTTAACTCGATGCACGAGGAGTTGGAGAATTTTGAGAGGAATCAGGTGTGGGAGTTGGTTGACCCTCCCCCAGGGTGTAAGCCGATTGGTACAAAATGGGTGTGGAAAAACAAAGAGGGAGAGAAGGGTGAGGTTGTGAGGAACAAGTCGAGACTTGTTGCCCAGGGGTTCAGTCAGAAGGAGGGGATCGACTACGAGGAGACTTTTGCTCCCGTAGCCCGTTTGGAGGCGATTAGGATCCTTCTAGCCTTTTCTATGGCTAAAGGGTTCAAGTTGCACCAAATGGATGTGAAGAGTGCTTTCCTGAATGGAGTGTTGGAGGAAGAAGTGTATGTGAGGCAGCCTCCGGGGTTTGAGAGTGAGAAGTACCCCCACCGGGTGTACAAGTTGAGGAAGGCGCGTATGGGTTGAAGCGGGCGCCTAGAGCTTGGTATGGCGAGGTTGAGGGGGTTCTTGTTTGAGAGAGGCTTTGAGATGGGGAAGGTCGATCGGACCTTGTTTTCTTTGAGGGCGGGGCGAGGAGATATCCGATTGTGCGGGTGTACGTGGATGATATTGTCTTTGGTGGCTCGTCTAACTCTCTTGTTGCGAGGTTTGCGGATGATATGAGCGGGGAGTTTGAGATGAGCATGATGGGCGAGTTGCGGTTCTTCCTCGGGCTACAAATCAAGCAATCAAAGGAAGGAACATTTGTGCACCGAGGCTAAGTACACCAAGGACATTGTGCGGAAGTTCAAGATGGAGGACTCCAAGGCTATGACGACGCCGATGAGTACGACTACGGCTCTTGATGCGGACGAGGAAGGTGAACACGTGGATCGAAGGAGTGCGGAGCATGATCGGGTCACTCCTCTACTTGACGGCGACGAGGCCGGACATACAGTTCTCGGTGTGTCTGTGCGCTCGTTTTCAAGCGTCTCCGAGGACTTCGCATCGGCAAGCAGTGAAGCGAATTTTCAGGTACTTGCGTCACACTCCCGACTTCGGCCTTTGGTACTCCGCCTCCTCTTCTTTGGCGCTTCATGGATTTTCAGACGCGGATTTTGCCGGGTGTCGGTTGGATAGGAAGTCCACTTCTAGGACTTGCCGAGTTTTGGGTTCTTCTTTGGTGTCTTGGTCTTCCCATAGCGGTCGAGTGTTGCTCAATCCACGGCCGAGGCCGAGTATGTTGCCGCTGCTAGTTGTTGCTCTCGGCTCCTTTGGATCACCTACACCATGAGTGACTTTGGTGAGGAGTATACCCATGTCCCACTTCAATGTGATAGCACTAGTGCCATAAGCGTTGCAAAGAACCCAGTGCTCCATTCCAAAACCAAGCACATAGAAGTGAGGTATCATTTTCTGAGAGACAACGTTGAGAAAGGAAAGATAGCTTTGATCCATGTACCCACACATGACCAACTAGCCGATATTTTCACCAAACCCCTAGATCAAGCAACTTTCACTCGTTTGCGGGGAGAACTTGGTGTGTGTTTGATTTCTTGAGTTGGGTGTGTGGGAGCTTTCTTTTGCCGGTGGTGTCGAGCCCGTTTTGCCTCCCCTCGAGGAGCCGGTTTGTAGCATATGTATAGGTTTCCTTTGTGCATTTCTTGCATTTGGCATGGCATATGTAACATGATGTATAGGCCTCCTTGTATCTTAGATTGCATGCATTTTGTATCATATGCATTGGTTAGGAAAAGCTTCTCTCATATACATTGTTCACCATGGAATGAGATATATGTCTTTGTGAGCTTGTTTGGTATGCTACGGTTAGTTTGGCTTAGCTCTTGATGATCTTGATGAATAATCCATGGTTGATAGCTATGCTTTTGAAAAATGTCACATGTATGCTCTCTCATGTGTAAATGCCTTTACATGCTCTTGACATGTTTTTGTGGCCTTGCTATGCTTAATTTGTGGTTGGATAGCTAGTTTATTGATCATATGGGGCCAAAGGCTCATTTGCCATCATGAATGTTTAGCCCTCTTGATTTATCTTGTGGAGGAGCATAAGTTCCTTTTTGTCGCAAAGACATTTCATGTACCATTTACAAATCTGAAAATGAAATGAAAAATGCTTGGAAAATATGTTCCCATGTCATATGTGCTGAATTTAATTTGCTTTGGGTGCTAAACCGTTGCATGATGCCTACCAATGAGAAGTCTCATACATAGAAGTAGGCACATGGCTCGGTGGCTTTGACATGACATGAGGTGCTTGTGGGTGTTTGTGATGGTCTTATGGTTAGAATAGTTTGTCCTAGCATGAAGTTTGTGTGGCTTTGCCATTTTGATATGCTTTGATCATGTTTAGGATTTTGCTCATGGGAGGCAAGTTTTTCGCAAAATTGCCAAAATCCATCTTAGCTTCGTCCAATGGTTGTGAAACTTGGTGATCATGTAGTTGAGATCGATACGAAGCCGTAGAGTACCTAACTTGCTCATTTGGACATGTGTAGCATTCTTTGTTGAATTTTGTCTATTTGAGAAGCTCTAGGTTGCATCTTTTGCATTTTTGGCTTGATTCATGCATTGCCAACAAGGGGGAGAAGTTTGAGCTTGAAATGGCTTGTTGGACGCGTTTGGAAGGTTTTCAGGTGGTTTCGAGCCATTTACGGGCTTTGTTGTACACCGGTACGACCGGTGAGGAGCACCGGTCGACCGGTGTGAGTCTTTGGTCCTGTACATATGTTGGGCACCGGTCGGCCGGTGGTGATGACCGGTCCGACCGGTGTGGGCGAGAGTTCTTGCGGCCTGCCCCTTTGTTTCTTGTGGTTTCGTGCATGCATTCGTCCAGGGGGAGTTGCATTGGTTCAGGGGGAGCTTGCATGTGTGCAGGGGGAGCTCTTTGTGAGTTTTCGAGCTTTGTTTCGGTGGTTTGTGCTCTTTGCTTGAGCTTTGCTTTGTCTCGGATGTGTCGAGCCGTTGCCCTTGCCTAAGGGGTCCGAGACTTGTCTTCTTCAGGTGATCTTGCTCTTTGCCTTTGTTTGGCCTTCGATCGCTTGTTGGAGTTTCTTTTTGTTCGTTTCTTTTCTTTTTCTTTTCTCTCTTGTTACTTTCGTGTGGGTGTTGTCAATGCACTCATCAAGGGGGAGATTGAGGACCATGTGTGGTTCGAGGACCGGTGGATGGTCGCTTCCTTGTGTGATGAGTGATTGACAACGTTGTGTGGAGCGATTCTTGGCTAAGTATTGCGGGTGCGGGTTGCGGCTTGACTCGTGTTGGTGCGGGTGAAGAACAAGCGCGAAAGGTCGTCGCCGGTGAGGCCTCCGGGTGTGGAGAAGACAAGTAGGCTTCGTTCGAGGGACCGGTGGCCGGCGGGGGTCAAGTGCGGGCCGCATGGTGGCATGAACAGCAAGATGAAGTCGTGGACGGTTTCTTGGTTGAGCCTCAAAACCAAGGTCGAGCCGGGACTACGTGGGAGCCAAGTCATGAGTGGAGATTGGCGGAGGCTACACCAAGTTCGCGGGGTTTCCGGTGGTTCACCAGAAAACCATTGGGTTCCTTGGTTGATCCACAAAGCCAAGACCGGAGAACCGAAGACGGAGGTGCAGCAGCACCAGACCGGTCTGACCGGTGGGTCTGACCGGTCTGACCGGTGGGGACCGGTCTGACCGGTGTGCGACGACGCAATCCGGAATCTTCGAAGCGGAGGACACGCGTCGGGATCGCATAGCTTGCGTCGAGGCTACGCAGGGTGCGGTTGCCGGGCATCCGTCCGATGGTGAAGACATCAAGAATTCCAAATCCGCCCTTGAGGGGCTTGTATCCCTAGTTAGTAGAGAGGGGCATTTTAGACATTCGGTTGCCGCCTATATAACCCAAGAGGTGAGAGGATGGCAGCCAACTCTTGGAACCCTAGCTCATTTGTTTTCCTATTTTCCACCTATTTTCTCTAGGTTTTCCTTAGGACTAGCAAGAGAGCTTCACGGAGAGATCTTGTAGAGAGGGATGGATGATCGGGCGGCTTGCTAGACCTTGTACGAACCTTTGTTTCATGTATAGATGATTCGGCGTGGTTCCTCAAGGTTTGGATGTGTTTTCCCGGTTGTTCTTGGTGGTGATTTTCGGAGCCCTCTCTCGGTGATTTCTTTGGGGTGTTTTCGGGGCTTTTCTCTTGGGGATTTGATGGGGGAAATTTGTGGGAACCCTTCGTGGTTCTTTGGGGCTGTGATTCCCCTCCCAAATCCGTGAGGAAAAGTGCTCGATTTCGGGATTTCTTGAGTTCTTGGGTTGGAAGTGCTTTCAGCGGGATTTCTTCGATTCCTCCTTTTTGGACGAGATTTGGTGGGATTAAACTTGGCTATGGACTCCTCATGAGGTGCTCCTGATATCCCCAAAGTCTTGTTCAAGTTCGTGGAGCGATACGGGAGATTAAGATTTGGATTTGGGGGAGTTGACCCGCGGGTCTTGTTCATCCCGAGGCGCCGGAGCTACACCGGTCGACCGGGTGCTCTTGGCCGGTCGGACCGGTGCGGGCCCTTGTGGGTTTTCGCTCGGGTGAGCGTCTTGGTGTGTTCTTTGTTGTCCCGTGGTGCTTCTTGTTTCGAGTTTGGGTTCGTTTGGTGGTCGGTTGGCTTTGTTTGGTGTCTTGGGGGCTTTCGGGCCGCCACCGGTCCCCGACCGGTGTGTCTCACCGGTCCGACCGGTGTAGAGCCACTTAGTGGAAGTTGCTCGGGTTCACTGCGGGGACCGGTCCGGCCCGGTGGTGCTCACCGGTCGGCCGGTGTGGGTCTGTAGACTCGAGGTTTGGTTTTTCCGTTGCGTTTCTCGGGTCGGAAGGTTGCGTGTTGGTTCCTAGGTCCAGTGGCACTCCAGTGGCTACGTGGGCTTGACCAACCTTGGTAGTGAGTCGGAGACGTGTGTTGGAAGCCGCGTTCGTCTTGTTGGAGCTTTCATCTCCTTCGAGAAGAATTTTTATCGGCTCCCATTCACTCCCCCCCTCTCTGGTTCGCCGTATCGGTCCTTCACAATCTCCTGCCTGTACTCGATATACCTATCACTGCACTCAGGGCAGTTCCTCAGCGTGGGCAGCTTCAAACCTTCGTTCCAACAGTGCGTGAAGAACGCACATCCCCAGTGCGCGCGCTCCTGCTCGCGCGTGTATTGCTCCAGGTCTCTTCTGCGTACCTCCTCTTCGGCTCTGCGCCTCTCCTCCTCGTACTTTCGCTTCTGGTAGCGCTCCTTTTCCAACTGGTGCTGCCACTTATTGAGGAGGATGCGCGTGGTCACCCTGGGTTTGGCCTTGGATGATTCCCCGATTTCGATGTGGCTCTTGAGAACGCGGGGGGCTTCACCATGCACCTGCTCCAAAGTTACTTGACGCTCCGGGTCCACTGCTCCATCCTGCCTAGCACTGGCTGAGGTCAAGACTTTGACCTTGACCTTCTCCTCAGCCGTCACCATGTTGAGGGAAAAACCCACCATGTTTTGAGGGAAGGGGTGGCCATCCAGCTTCATCTTGTTATCAAATTTGAGGTGCCCCTCTTGGATGGCTTTCTGGATCCTCATCCTGAAGACCCTGCAGTCGTTGATGGAGTGCGAGTTCCTGTCGTGGAAACCACAGTAACGTTTCTCCTTTACTCCATCGGGCCGAAGCATGGAATGCCCTTCAGGCAATCTGATTCGGCCGTCCTTTACCAGGAGCTCAAACAGCTTGTCAGCTTTTGTGATGTTGAAATCGTAGGTGCCTTTGGTCTGTTTGACCCAGCGCTGATTCATCGTCAATGGCTCTTTCCCCCACATGATTTCGGCCGCAACCACGTCCTGTTCATCATCAGAATCCTCCATCAGGTCGGCCATGTCCAGGAACTGGTTGTAGATATCCGCCACGTCATGCTGTTTGCCGAACACTCGGCATCCTTCTTGAAACCATATGCTTGGTTGCTCATTAACGACGGACTTTTGAGGCTGGCGGCGGGTTTTCGAACTCCATGCCAAACGGCTTCTCGAGGCACGGCGGCGAAGCATCCCGGCAACGGCCATGTCGGCCAACTGGTCATCTGGCAGGTTGAGCGAAAAGCACATGCCCTTAACTTCCCTGAACCTCCTGAGAAATTCCAATGGCGTCTCACTGTGCCTCTGCTTCAGGGTAGCAAGGTCGATTAGCTTCTTTTTTGAGCTGCCGCTGAAATAGTGGGCGTGGAATTTCCGTTCCAGCTCCTTCCATGTGTAACTGACTTAGGGGGCAAAGATGAAAACCACTGGAACGCCGGGCCCATCAGTGACGTGGGGAAGTATCTGACTCTGAACGCTTCTTCAGCTGAGCATTCTCCGAGCTGCATCAGGTAGCGAGCAATGTGCTCCACCGTGCTAGTGTCGTCCTGCCCGGAAAATTTTGTGAATTCCGTCAGAGGTTTTACTCTTGGCGGAAGGAGCACATTGAAGTACCACTCCGGGAACGGCGGCGTGTAGGTAGGTCCTTGCATTTTCGGTTTGAGGCCGAACTGATTCTGAATCAACTCGGCCATCTTCTGCGCCAGGGCGTCGTCCTCCTGTGCGCCTGCAGCTGGTGCGTAACCCGGATGTGGGAAAGCGTCGATGGCTCCGTAGTTCGCCACCTCGTGGTAGCCTCCACCGTATAGATTCCTCTGTAGCCAGTTGCTTGCTGGAGCAATCCTGTGGCCGGAAGCAAGCGGGGCCCCAGGTGAGCCGAACGCCAACTCCCCGTACGTGGGCTGGTACGGGTTCGGCTGTTGCACAGGTTGACCCATGCTGCCCTGCGGTGGTGGCTGGACTGGTCGCCCTCCTACGGCCTGCCGGTGGGGGGCCGGGCGGGCGACCCTCAGCGCCTTGCGGAGGAGGCTGGAAAGCTTGACTCGCAGTGCTCTGAGGAGGAGGCTGAGCTGGCTGGCTCTGCAATGGCAGTTGAGAACTGGACTCGTCCAACTCCACGGTGCCCACTTGAATGGGTGTCTTGCTGAATGCCTGCTCCATGCCTGGACCGAAGACAGCCACCATCATTTGTTTGAACGCACCCAGGAAAGCTCTGTGGTGGACGTGGTCTGTGGCATCTCGGAACGCCTGTATGCATTCCTCCCTCTCCTGCTGGGTGGTGGCGTCGCTCTCCCCTGGCAACAACACCCTAGGCATCTCATTCTTCAAGTACGAAATGCCACTCCTGTTCTTCTTGAAGGACAGCATACACTTCTGCTGGAATTGGTCCACGACGTCCTGGAGCTGCTGCCGTTGTTCAGGAGAGAGGTCTCCAATGTTGACATCCATGATGTCCCCGATGTCAGGCATCTTGATTTTTTGGCTGTGTCCCACTGGGCGTGCCAAAAAGTGTGTTGACGCAAAATGTGCACCTAGCGCCAAACACACAGCAAGCCGAACAAGCTGGCTTCACACGTGCAGAGAATCACAAGACGTGCCAGTCAATTTTTCCTGAAAATTAACAAAAGACAATGTAGTTAAATACCAAAGCTTGGAACTTGCCGGGTGGTACCAGACAGTTCCATATTTACGGCTACAAAGCTAGATGGGATGACATATAGCTATACGAAGCTATCTGCCAGCAAATTGAAACCATTCGGGAGCTTATAAAAGGAAAAGTAACATAGCCGAATGGATGACGTAAGCATGACGGCGATCGGTCTTTGTTTGAACAGAGATGCACGTACGTAAGACCATGACCGATCTCCATGGTGATCATCATTAAATAAAGTAAAGCGCGAGCATAAACACGTAATAAACAAGCATGCACAGATCCAAAGCACTAGTCTACCGCATGTCTAGGTACTTTGAAACCCGTCGGGCACAACACCAAAGAAATCTATCCACCGCATGATACAACTTGCGTGGGGATCGTACCACTTTCCACAAATAGATCTATCCACCGCATGATACGATCTAAATACGGAAAGCTAAAAGCATACATTATTTAAAGCATAGATTACACACGTGTTCTACTCATGAGAAACATAACCGAATGCGGCTGAATAGCCGATTCAGGGTCCATGAAGAAGGAACGAACATTACCAAGTGAAATAAATCTATCAGATCGATTTGAAATCTAATCCACCGGATGACTAGCTCCAAAGCAACCCAAAAACCTGCATCTACCGCGTGATACTCAGTTCTTTCAAGATTTATTCCAACATTGGCAAGCTTGAACCCGCAACACGTAACAACCTAGATCGATTCTGTTTCGGCTATCAAAAAGCACGCGATCCACATGTTAAATTAGCCAAAGAGTCGAACTTGACTCGCACAAGGATCATCACAAGGTATAAAGCCGATCCAAACCCATCTAGATTGGGCAAAAGGTGTTACATGAATTTAAACGTAAAGCAAAAACTCGAAGCAACACGGGGTAACTTAATGAATCTATTGGATCTTGCCAAAACCCAATAGAGCCGATAACTAGCTTCAAGCTAGATCTTAGCCTACCGCATGGCTCATGACCTAACAAGAAACCTTCTTGAACCAAGCTTGAATCTACCGCATGACACTAAGCATGGTAACAAGACTACTTGCATCAGATCTAAATCCACCGCATGATACTAGGTATGATACAAGGTTGCCGGTACTCACGGAGGTCGACGGATTGATGAACCCTCTCGAAGAACTCGACGACACGACAAATGGACTCTAGGGTTTGGCGTAAGGCCGGTTTGTATTGAGAATGATTACGTATATGTTACATACATTCAGGGCTCATATTTATACCCTGCCAAGCACAACCTCGAATGGATTTGATGCCTAATTTATCTCTAAGCTTGATCGCATATCCACCCATTCGTCCTTCCTACTTGAGCCACGTCACCGTACAATCCCGCAAAATCAGCTCAACTGTTCCCTTGCCGAACGGAAGCAGATAGCCGACCGCGGATTCTTCTGCCGATTGCATCTGGAGAAACCTTCCTTCCGTCGGACGGACTCCTCATCGAGCTGGACCCACAAGTCAGACTCCTTACCAAATTTTGGTGTTAACAACCACACCAACACATAATCCTTAGGTGAGATTCGTGATTTCCAATTAATTTCAACAATAAACCTACAAAGGTTCTTTCACATTAATGCGCAAAAATAAATCATAAAACACTAAGAGTGGTGCTCCCTGGTCTCATTGAGTCTAACACAAGCTACTGATCACACATGCACACTTGCTGAAGCCATAAAAATAAATATATCAATTATGGCATTTCTATTCACCCAAAACAAGATAAATGCATATAGAAGTAAGTATAACACTTCTGGACCAAAACTTCCTCTCATTGTTTCTATGGTCCAAAACAAGCCTAGGAAACCAACAAACACATCTATAGCCTTTATAGATCTTGATCTACACAATTATGATTAAAAACAAGCATAAATCAGGAATAAATATTTCTAATAGTGATAAAATCATGATAGATTCACCAGTGGTGCATTCCAACATTAAAAGACAATAGTCAGAAGTTGGGCTTAAAAATAATTATATTTTATGCTACAAAAATCATCTAGGAAGATTTGTCAATAATTGTTGACGGTGAATTTCTGTCAACCTAGAGTACTTGTTATACATTGGTTTCGATTATGATTTGCAACTAACCTGCCACTGGGCATACTAATGATATAACAAGTTCACACTTGCATGTCGATTTTGGAGTTTGTTGTTTACGCAGGAAATCTACGCTAAAGAGGAGACTTTCGGGATAAGTTCACCAAGCACTTTGGAAGAAGATCATGAAGCCCGACAAGAGTCAAGACACGCGATGAACATGACTCCAAATGACACGAGGACCGAAGCGTCAACGTGCAAATCTTCAGGGACTCAACCAGAAAACAGCGAAGCTTGCATAGCAAGGATTCAAGCCTTAACCGTGAAGGAAACGACGTCAAAGGCCCACATGCAAGTGCACACGAATAAGGGATCACGCGAGAAGCAACCGGGGAGGAAACCGGGGCCGAACCGGGCCGAAGTGGGCCTGGGCCGGCCGGCCTGGGCCGACCGGCCCAGCCCACTCCGGGGTCGGTTCGGTCCCCCCTTTGCCCTAGGTGTTCGTCTATTTATTCCCTCCGCCGCCGTCGGCCGCCACATCGAACAAATCATCCTACCGACGCCAATCACCAGAAAACCGCCGCCGCAAGATGAGGGAGAGAGTTAGATGAGCTCGTCGCAAGGATCAACGCCGGCGGAGAGAAGGAAGCAAGAGGAGGACTCCAAGCCGCTGGCCTAGGGGTGTTCCCAAGCTCCATTGCCGCCATCTTCATCGACGACGTTCTCCGGAGTCTCCATCACCCCTATGTGCTTCAATCCGTGTAAGAAGATGGGGTAATGTCTCCGTTCATCCCTAGGATTAGATGGATACATGCTATGTGATCGCTACTCGATTCGTGGTTTCAATCTATTGTTTTCATGTTGATGATGCTTTGATGATTAAGGTTAGCTACCGTGTTTTTCGGGCGTATGATATCCGCTACTCCCATAGATTCCATCAACATACCGTGTCCATCATAGGTCTAGTCACGAATACCTTCGCGTAGTGACGATGCGAGAGGAGGGAAAGGGCGAAACCGTGGTCACAACCCCCGGTAGATTGGTTTACCGCTTTCGTGTAGTAGATGCATACCATGTTATCCTAGATCCTAGGGAGGGAACGCTTATCTTTCTTACTCACTCTCTTGTGTTCACCCCTTTATCATATAGTTTAACCCTATATTTGTTTGATCAACTTAACTTAGATTAACTTAGGTTAGATTGTCTTTACCTTTAGATTAATACTCTCTTTCAAAGGTTTTCCATTCAACTAGATTAGTACTTGGTTAAGCGCTAGTAATCCCCTTGCTCCGTGGATTGACAAGAACCTTGGGAATCCCGTGGTGAAAAAGGTGTAGGTCCGTACGCTTGCGGATCGTAGGTGCATATGAGTTTTATCCGTCAACAAGCCCCTTTTTCTGGCGCCATTGCCGGGGAGCAAGCCAGTTTGCTACGTTTAATCTAGTATTAATTTTGTTGATTACTAACACCTAACCCTTATTTTCTAAAAAAAATCTTTTTTGTTTTTCTTTCTACTTTTCTTGTGCCTAGATGGATTTGTTCACCTCACCATTGGAAGACGAAGAGATTTCGCTAAGGGAGCTAGCAATGCCGTCAATGGAAGACATTGAGATGCAAAAATCAGATTTGATGCTTGCTACAACCCACTATGAATTGAAGCCTGGAATCATCAAGTTAGTGGCGACAAAACCATTTAGAGGATTGGAGGATGACAACCCATATAGACACATTAAGGAATTCACGATGTTATGCAACACGGTCCAACAAAAAGGAGTTCCGGCCGCTTGGTTCAAGTGGAATCTTTTTCCATTCTCTCTCGAAGATGAAGCGCGAAGATGGTACACACTTGCGTCCGTTGAAGCAAAAGGAAATTGGGATGAGCTAGTGAAGAAATTTCTTTTGAAGTTCTTTCCCATAAGCAAGGTCCAAGACTTAAGGAGGCAAGTGCTCACTTTCAAGCAAGGAGAGGATGAAGGAATTGATGAAGCATGGGACCGATTTAATGAACTACTTGAGCGAGGCCCGAACTTGGGATTTTCCGGTGACTTGATGTTGCATACCTTTTATTTTTCACTAACCCCTAACTCGTCTCGTTTTGTAAGCATGTGTGCAGGTAGTGATATAATGGATAAAACAATTAGTGAAGCCGCACAAATCTTACAAAGGATAAGCAATGGAGAAAGAACAATACGAGATTGGCAAAAATGTTGTCGAGAGGAGCAAAATGACAAAATCAAGCCCAAGGTGATTGCTGAAATTTCTGAAAAAGATGAACCGAAGGTCAAGGAAGATGAACTGACCATACAAGAAAGTGAAGATCCACTTCCCAAGGTAAGAGAAGTCATTTCGGATGTTAAAAATGTTGAAATTAACATGAATGTAGGCCGAAGTATGTGGAATGCTAGACCATTGGCGGAGTTCAAGCAATCCGGTTGGGTTCAAGTTGATTTCGCCCCACTAATTAACCACCGAAGGAAGGAGGAACGCCGACATGTTGCCAAACTAATTGAAGATATATTTGATCAAGAGATGAGTGGAGAGTCGATCCAAACGATGTTTGAAGAAGAAAGAGAAGAAGGAGATGAAGGATGGATCGACCGGTTTGACAACTCAAAGATTTGCAATAAAGGAAGAGAAGAGTACAACCGTGATGAGCCTAGTGACTCAAAGGATAAATGGGAGGAGATAGGACTCAAGCTAGATGATAGCTTGTGTGCTATTGAAGCCTACACACTAGCAAATCAAGACATGGAAGTACTCAAGGATGAAGGAAAGAGTGAATCAACAATGAGCGATCTTGATGACATGTGGTACATAGAAGATAAAGAAAGCAACATACAAGTCTTTGAAGATGAAGATCTGGTTGATAAAGAAGACTTCAAAGAAGAGATGAATGCGTACATAGTTGAAGGATTACATGTTCCACATAATGAGTTGAAGAAATTGCTAGATGGTGATGAAGAGGCAACTACACTTGTTGAGATCGATTCGCCTTCAACACCGCTTGATGAACCAAATATCACTCTTGTTGAAAAATCTCTAAGGCCAAGGTACGTGCTGAAATCTAAAGATATTATTGGTATTGATGTTGATAAATTCAAATACTCATGCTCAACCAATAGTATGAATGATAGTTTAATGTCTATGCCTTGTTCCAATAGTGATCATGTTGATAGGCTAGATTTTCTTGAGAGTGAAAAAGAGGAAACATTTATGTTCGATCCAATTAATCTCACACCTAAACAACCTTTGCCTAATGATGAGCTAAGTGCTATGCATGAAACATATGCTTTATTTATTTACACCTTGACTTGTTGCTACAATTCACATGTGGTGTTAATTATGGACGCGTATGTTTACAATAAGTTTTGTAAATCTCGATCATGCTTTGCGCTTGGTCAAGCTAATGACCTTGAAGAATCATATGTCGGGAAAGGCCCGATTTTCACTAACCATGTAGACAAGGCTTGAATAATGAAAAAAAGAAGTCATGCCTAAAAGAGTTGCAAGATAAATCATCAACCTCTTCGAATCCCGCGATGGATGCTGCTGTCTTCATCAATTTGAGAGCTTGTTCAGAGGTGTACAAATGAAGAAAATTAGATATTCGGAAGCTCCATCGAATTACCATTCCAACGCATCAAGAACCAACAAGTTTGAAGACCCGTGCAAGGAGTTATGGAGGAAACATTGAGCGTTGCGCGTTCTGAAATTTCAGGACAGATTTCATCGCCGAAGTAAAACGGACGTAACTCTCTTGTCCGGAGTCCGATTTGAGCAAAATGAAGACTCGTTGGAAAGGAAATTTTGTGCACTGTGCGATGGAGTAGAGCTTGAGTATACTTTCTGTTCTGGATATTAAAAAAAATTCATGGAGTGAAGGCAGCACCGAAGGATGATAAAGAAGGAGATAACGATGAAACAAAAGGATGCTTTGGGCAAGTCTTCTATAAGTGATCAAGCACAACATGGGAAGTAAATTAAAGCTGCATTGGTACCTTTTCTTCTTGCATGAAGGGCCATGGCTATGCAACGAAAAGAAGGTATGTGAGAAAGTCGAGCTCTATGACTTTAAATGAAGCGCTTTTCGGGAGGCAACCCGTTTCTTTATGTTTTTACTACTTTCTTAGAGAAAATAAAAAAATGGCACCATCTTATGATGATCAACTTGTGGTTATTAATATAATTTTAGTTTTATTTTTAGAACCACCATCATGTTCATGATCATATTTATTTATTTGCATGCATTGCATTTTGTTATCAACATGATGTTTCTTTGCGTATACATGTTTTGCACATAGTTGGCTTGGTTGTTTTGTATACTTAATGATGTATGCTTCATTTTCCATGTTAATACTTCATAAGGCATTATGAGTATTTTCCTTTTGTGATCTTGTGTAAACGTGGTGTTTAAACATGATTGCGGACTATCATCGTTAAGTTCGATAAACCTAGCTAGCTTTTCATATGTTTTCATGTTACTTTGGTCAGTTTATAAGCTTTGCAATGCGCTTAATTTTTCTTGTGCTATAAGAGTTATTGATTTAGGGATAGACATGGTGTTTTAACCCTAGATATATAAACCTTTATGGCTATGGAGAAATTCGGCAACCTAGTTGTAAACATGGTGTTTAGAACTAGGTGAAAACATTGTCTTTGTTTATATGCTTTCCTATCATGTGCATACACACCTTGCACCACGTACACTCATTAGGTTTTTATTCCTCATTAGACTAATTATGCCACAAGTTAAGAATCTTAGGAGACATTGTTGGATTGTTGGCAATTCTATCTACTCCCAACCGTCACCTTGGGGGTAGAATGTGCGTTTAAAACGTCTTACAGGCAAGATAAAGACTCTCACTACAAGGAAATTGAAGGATGGCTAAGAAGTGCTTTGTCTTCTTCTTCCATGACTAGCAAAATGCTAAGCACGGTGGAGACCCTGAATCTTCAACACGGAAGTGCAACATGACACTCTAGAAGATAGAATGATAAAGATCGTTAACATCTCCGGATCAATGCGCAAGAAGCCACCAATCTCATCAAATTCTGCATGGTCTCGAAGGGAAAACACTGAATATTTTTGGATATTTAGAAGCCCCATGAAGTTACAATTCCAACAAATCAAGAATCAAAACAATCGGAGGTTTCTACAAGAAGTTATGCCCGAATCACCGAGTGCAACACGTCCTGGAATCAGTTATGGACAGCACGCAGCGCTGAAGTAAAACGGACATAGCTCCCTTGTTTGAACTCCGTTTTCGATGAATGACCACACGTTGGAAAGGTAATTTCATAAAATTTTCAATAGAGCTATATTTCGATATATTTTCTGTTCTGGACAGAGGGGGAAATCCATGAAAAAGAGACAGCAAGGAGATGATGAGAACAAGAAAGAGGAGATGGTGATGACAACATTGAAGAGAAGGGTGACCAATGACTCCATTAAGAATACAAGATCAAATTCAGAAGTTTAGGAGCATTAATAAATCAAGACAAAAGCAAAAGCCACATCGATACATGGAGATGCCGGAAGAAGGCAACAAAGGATTACAAAGGATGGTAACATCTCCATGGACCTTCTCTTTTCCAAACACAAATGCTTGTAAGTATGCCTTCAACATCAACTAAGTGCAACCTTTTGTTTTTCTCTTCAAACAATAACATGGCTACTAGGAGGACAACCTAGGTTTCTTTTTACTTTCAATAGATAAGCATGACCATGTGTTCACCTCGATGTTCTATATTGCCTATGCTTACGGAAAGATGATGAAAGTTGCCGCTTTGTTTTACCTACATGAAGTTATACATGTCTTGGCTAATTGCTCTCTATAACATGATCTGAAATTTATTTAAATACCGGCTCTTTTATTTGTGGAGGTGAAATGACTATGCTCTAGACCCACATACATATCTTTGCTCTTTGATTTAAGTTTATGGATAGCCGGATAACTTGTTGTTTTTATGAAAACTTAACTTTTATGCTATCTACATGTTTGTGATGCTCTTGCAAAGTTCTACCTACCAAAGCCATATACATATATGATTTATGATAACAAAACCCGTAGATTGCAAACATATGTTTTGATGAGTTGGATTAGGATTGATTTCTATGGTTTGAGACTAAGAAGCTGGTCATTCCTTTGTGTAACGTTTTCATGCTAGCCTTTTTGTCCAAGCATTGTGGGTTTTCACATCGAAAATTTCACAAACTTATTTGGGCATCCACCCTAAACCAAAAACATCTTTTTGTGATCACCTCCTTGTCCACAACCCAATTTGAGTATGGAGTAAAATTCTCGATGTAGATTCAAATATTCCGCAAGATTATGGAATTTATACTTACTTTAGGAGTCATTTCCCCTCTCTTTTATGCTCGAGGACGAGCATCGTTCAAGCATGGGGGAGGAGTCATTCTCTGACACAAATGCTATGTAAGTATTATGTTGCAAAAAGTTTTGAGGAGCAAAAGAAAAAAAAGAATAAAAATGAAAAAAAATATGATAAGAAGAAAAGAAAAGTAAGAAAAATAGGAAGAATAAAGTGAAAAAAAAGAAAGAGAGAAAAATGAGAAGGAAATAGAATAAAGAAAAAAAATAAAGATGCTCCTCGGTTCTTTTTGCTTCATAAGTTCTCAAGTGCCTTGATGACAAATCCATACTCAAATCTTCCAACCATGTGCAATCCGATAACGAGGACTTCACTCGTGCCTCGGGATCATCCATTTGCCACTTGCACATGTCCACTTATCTAAATGTGTGTGTTTCATCCCTCTCTCTCTTTCCAACATTTATTTTCCATGGCCTTTTTGACGAGTCTCGGTAATTCCAATAGATCTCTCTCTTAATTTGACAATATTTCGGATATATGTTTTGCTAGGATTGTTTTTAACCTTCCAAGCTCCACATAAGCCTTCCACTATCACATATGAGTAGAGTAGGTTGAAAATAATCTAGTATAGGCTTGAGTGACTTGATGAGATGAGTGTTCCATGAGCTCTTGCAAGAGATTTTCACTTATGTTGGATATGCATCTTTTTGAAAATCTTCCATGTGACAAGGTAATGGTTTGAAGTTCACTTAAGTTTGAGAGCATCGTGTTACATGTGGCTTGTTCTTTATTGTTAGTCTATCTTCCATAATGAAAAAGAAGCCGGTCACAACTTGAACTTTAAAAATAAATTCTTAAGAGAGAGCAATTTGCCTCGTCATGAATGACTAAGTGCAGGGACATCATTGGAAGGCAACACTGATTTCCCTTTTAAGCAAGGGTTACTTACTCAAGGACGAGCAAGGTTTAAGCATGGGGGAGATGTTGACGGTGAATTTCTGTCAACCTAGAGTACTTGTTATACATTGGTTTCGATTATGATTTGCAACTAACCTGCCACTAGGCATACTAATGATATAACAAGTTCACACTTCCATGTCGATTTTGGAGTTTGTTGTTTACGCATGAAATCTACGCTAAAGAGGAGACTTTCGGGATAAGTTCACCAAGCACTTTGGAAGAAGATCATGAAGCCCGACAAGAGTCAAGACACGCGATGAACATGACTCCAAATGACCCGAGGACCGAAGCGTCAACGTGCAAATCTTCAGGGACTCAACCAGAAAACAGCGAAGCTTGCATAGCAAGGATTCAAGCCTTAACCGTGAAGGAAACGACGTCAAAGGCCCACATGCAAGTGCACACGAATAAGGGATCACGCGAGAAGCAACCGGGGAGGAAACCGGGGCCGAACCGGGTCGAAGTGGGCCTGGGCCGGCCGGCTCGGGCCGACCGGCCCAGCCCACTCCGGGGTCGGTTCGGTCCCCCCTTTGCCCTAGGTGTTCGTCTATTTATTCCCTCCGCCGCCGTCGCCTGCCACATCGAACAAATCATCCTACCGACGCCAATCACCAGAAAACCACCGCCGCAAGATGAGGGAGAGAGTTAGATGAGCTCGTCGTAAGGATCAACGCCGGCGGAGAGAAGGAAGCAAGAGGAGGACTCCAAGCCGCTGGCCTAGGGGTGTTCCCAAGCTCCATCGCCGCCATCTTCATCGACGACGTTCTCCGGAGTCTCCATCGCCCCTATGTGCTTCAATCCGTGTAAGATGATGGGGTAATGTCTCCGTTCATCCATAGGATTAGATGGATACATGCTATGTGATCGCTACTCGATTCGTGGTTTCAATCTATTGTTTTCATGTTGATGATGCTTTGATGATTAAGGTTAGCTACCGTGTTTTTCGGGCGTATGATATCCACTACTCCCATAGATTCCATCAACATACCATGTCCATCATAGGTCTAGTCACGAATACCTTCGCGTAGTGACAGTACGAGAGGAGGGAAAGGGCGAAACCGTGGTCACAACCCCCGGTAGATTCGTTTACCGCTTTCGTGTAGTAGATGCATACCATGTTATCCTAGATCCTAGGGAGGGAACGCTTATCTTTCTTACTCACTCTCTTGTGTTCACCCCTTTATCATATAGTTTAACCCTATATTTGTTTGATCAACTTAACTTAGATTAACTTAGGTTAGATTGTCTTTACCTTTAGATTAATACTCTCTTTCAAAGGTTTTCCATTCAACTAGATTAGTACTTGGTTAAGCGCTAGTAATCCCCTTGCTCCGCGGATTGACAAGAACCTTGGGAATCCCGTGGTGAAAAAGGTGTAGGTCCGTACGCTTGCGGATCGTAGGTGGATACGAGTTTTATCCGTCAACAATAACACAAGATAATTTATATAAAAAGATTCCTTCCGCAACTTTGTGCAATTTTTGGCACAGGACCTACACATGCTAGTGCTCACAACATATCCAAAATCCAGCTCAAGATCATGGATGGATTTTGCAGAATCACAGACCTAGGTAAAATGGTTTTCTATTTTTCATGCAAAAGCTAAAGCTCAAAAGTATATACATGCTTTGTAGAAAATGTAGTTCTAGTGGCACAGAGCACAACAAAATCAGGCTTGCATTTTTTGGATTTTTCTGTAATTTGATATGTATTTTACAACTTGCAGCTGAAACACAACAAAGGGTGAAGAAACATTTTGCTAGAAGACCCCTGGAACTTTTGAACCTCACAGAACTATCCTCAGTTTTTAACACTCAGGTCCCTACAAACACAAAAATGCTGCACAGGGGTCCCGGCGGCGTAGGGGAGCTCGCCGCCAGCGAGGGGTCGCCGGAGTTGGGCATCAAGCCGCACTAGACGGTGATTGGGCGTACCCGTGCTCGGTTGGGGCGCTTGGTTCTGCCGGAGAGGTCACCGGCGAGCGGCGGCGGCGGTGCAGGGGCAACACGGCCTGGCTAGGCGGTTCAACCGCCCCCCAGAATTTTGGGCGGAGAGGTTTTCGAGGTGGTGAGTCGAGTGGTTTCAGTTCTGGAGGTCGTGGTGTTGGTGTTTGGTTTGGAGAGTCTGCGGGTGGTCAGTTTGCTAGGCGTTCTCCCTCTCGTGCTCAATATGGGGATGAGAGGAGTAGTAGCTTTGAGATGGAGAGGAGGGATAGTCCACAGTCTTCCTTTCGTGGTTTTGGTCCTCCTCCAATTAGAGAGGGATGGTTTCCTAGTAGTGGTGTTCGTGGAGGTAGCTTTGGTAGGAAATATGTTTTGGATTGTGCTAACCCAACTTTTGAGCAAATGGCTCGGCACTAGTTTTACTCTTTTGGTACTAACCCCAGTGCTGAGTCGTTTGTTCGCTCACGTTCTCATTTTTGAATTTCAGGTGGGAGACTTGAAGAACATTTGGTTGATTGACTTCGATTGTTCGAGGCATATGACCAGAGACAAGGGGTGGTTCTCAAATCTCGTCTCGGTGGTGACAAAGAGGTACATCACCTTTGGGGACAATGAGCGAGGGCCTGTGCTATCAGAAGGTGAGATCAAAGTGAGTGACAAGATCACTCTTAGGCATGTTGCTCTTGTTCAATCGCTGGGATACAATTTGCTTTCTGTGTCCCAGCTATTGGATGAGGGCTTTGAGGTGTTGTTTCGGCCTGGTGGTTCTCGGATTTTGGACTCTCAAGGGGACCTTGTTTGTTGGTCGTTCCCGAGGGTCAGGTGTTTCGAGCTGATTTTTCTCAGTCTTCTGGTGTTGAGCTTTGCTTCTTGTCTAGTTCTTCGAGTGAGCTACGGAAGTGGCAAGGAAGTTGGGTCACTTGAGCTTTGACCTTTTGTCTCGCTTGAGTAAACTCAATTTGGTCTGAGGATTGCCACGGTTGAGGTTTGAGAAAGAGTTGGTTTGTGCGCCGTGTAGGCATGCCAAGATGGTAGCCTCTTCTCACCCTCCTCTCACCGATGTCATGACTGAGTGTCCATGCGAGCTGCTCCATATGGACCTTGTTGGCCCAGCTCGTGTGTGATCCGCTGGTGGGAAGTGGTATGTCCATGTTGTGGTGGATGACTACTCTCGGTATGTGTGGGTGTTCTTTCTTGAGGAGAAAGGGAAGACATTTGGTTTTGTTCGAGATCTTGTCTTGAGGTTGAGGAACGAGAGGCACGGAGATGCCATACGAGCAATTCGCAGTGACAATGGCTCAGAATTCAGAAACTCTCGTTTTGAAACTTTTTGCCATCATTTGGGTCTTGAACTCCAGTTTTCGAGTCCGTATACACCTCCTCGGAATGGTGTTGTGGAAAGAAAAAACAGGACATTGTTTGAGATGGCTCGGACGATGCTTGATGAGCATAGGACTCCGAGAAGGTTCTGGGCTGAGGCGGTGAATACCGCGTGCTATGTGTCGAACAGGATCTACCTCAGAGTGCATAAGAAGAAAACCTGCTACGAGTTGATGCACGGTCGCACACCCAAGGTGAGTCACTTCCATGTCTTTGGTTGCAAGTGCTTTATTCTGAAGAAAGGGAAGAAGTTGGACAAGTTTGACGCTAAGTTGGTCGATGGTATTTTCTTTGGTTACGCATCTCACTCTAGATCATATCGTGTGCTCAATCTTGAAACTAACGAAATCGTGGAGACTTGCGAGGTAACCTCCGACGAGACACAGCCACGTAGTTAGCTTGTCTTTGAGTGTGCAGGTGATGATGAACTTGGCAAGGAGATCTTTCAGGAGGAGGAGCATGAACATGGACACGATGAAGATGGCGGTGTGGTGCCCGCGGCTGAGCATGTACCTACTACTTCGACTACGGTGATGAACGGACCCTCTCCCACACCTACGGCGACAAACCAAAATCAAGGAGAAGCTGCTGTTGAGGGGCAGGTAGCATCAAGGCAAGAACCTCCCCGGGGAGTACAAGTGGATCACCCAGCTTCAAGGATCATCGGTGACATGAATGAATGTAGTACACGGTCGAGGGTTCGGAACAATTCTCATTTCGCTCATGCTGCATTTGTTGCCACCTTTGAGCCCAAAGACACTAGACACGCACTATCTAATCATAATTGGGTTAATTCGATGCATGAGGAGTTGGAGACCTTTGAAAGAAATCAGGTTTGGGAATTGGTTCACCCTCCCCCAGGGTGTAAGCCGATTGGGACAAAATGGGTGTGGAAGAACAAAGAGGGAGAGAAAGGTGAAGTGGTGAGGAACAAGTCAAGGCTTGTTGCTCAGGGGTTCAGTCAGAAGGAGGGTATTGACTACGAGGAGACCTTTGCTCTCGTAGCCTGTTTGGAGCCAATTAGGATCCTTCTATCTTTTTCCGTGGCTAAATGGTTCAAGTTGCACCAAATGGATGTGAAGAGTGCCTTCTTGAATGATGTGTTGGAAAAAGAAGTGTATGTGAGGCAACCACTGGGGTTTGAGAGTGCGAAGTATCCCCACCGAGTGTACACGTTGAGGAAAGCGCTGTATGGGTTGAAGCAGGCGCTTAGAGCTTGGTATGGTAGTTGAGGGGGTTCTTGTTTGAGCGAGGTTTTGAGATGGGAAAGGTCGATCAGACCTTGTTTTTACTCAGACAGGGTCGAGATTTCCTGATTGTGCAGATGTACGTGGATGATATTGTCTTTGGTGGCTCGTCTAACTCTCTTGTTGCAAGGTTTGTAGAGGATATGAGCAGGGAATTTGAGATGAGCAAGATGGGTGAGTTGCAGTTATTCCTCGGGCTACAAATCAAGCAATCAAAGGAAGGAACATTTGTGCACCAAGCTAAGTACACCAAGAACATTATGAGGAAGTTCAAGATGGAGGACTCCAAAGCTATGGCGATGCCGATCAGTACGACTACAGCTCTTGATCCGGATGAGGAAGGTGAACACGTGGACCAGAAGGAGTACCGGAGCATGATCGGGTCACTCCTCTACTTGACAACGACGAGGCCGGACATCCAATTCTCGGTATGTCTATGCGCTCGTTTTCAAGCGTCTCCGAGGACTTCGCATCGGCAAGAGGTTAAGCGAATTTTCAGGTACTTGCGTCACACTCCCGACTTCGGCTTCAGTACTCCGCGTCTTCTACTTTGGCGCTTCATGGTTTTTCAGACGCGGATTTTGCCGGGTGTCGGTTGGATAGGAAGTCCACTTCTGGGACTTGCCAGTTTTTGGGATCTTTTTTGGTGTCTTGGTCTTCCCGCAAACAGTCGAGTGTTGCTCAATCCACTACCGAGGCAGAGTATGTTGTCGTAGCTAGTTGTTGCTCTCAGCTCCTTTGGATCACATACACCATGAGTGACTTTGGTGAGGAGTATACCCATGTCCCACTTCAATGTGGTAGCACCAGTGTCATAAGCGTTGCAATGAACCCAGTGCTCCATTCCAAAACCAAGAACGTAGAAGTGAGATACCATTTTCTGAGAGATAATGTAGAGAAAGGGAAGATAACCTTGATCCATGTACCCACACATGACCAACTAGCCGATATTTTCACCAAACCCCTAGATCCAGCAACTTTCACTCGTTTGCGGGGGGAGCTTGGTGTTTGTTTGATTTCTTGAGTCGGTATGTGGGAGCTCCTTTGTAGCATATGTATAGCTTTCTTTTATGCATTTCTTGCATTTGGCATGGCATATGTAACTTGACGTATAGGCATCCTTCTATCTTAGAGTGCATGCATTTTGTATCATATGCATTTTGTAGGAAAAGCTTCTCTCATATACATTGTTCACAATGATGTGCTATATATGATCGTGTGAGCTAGTTTGGTATGCTATGGTTAGTTTGGCTTAGCTCTTGATGATCTTGATCTATATCCATGGTTGATAGCTATGTTTTTGAAAAATGTCACATGTATGCTCTCTTGTGAGAAAATTCCTTTATATGATCTTAACACGTTCTAGTGGCTTGGCTATCCTTAATTTGCCGTTGGATAGCTTATTTTGATCATATGGGGCCAAAGGCTCATTTGTCATCATGAATGTTTAGCCCTCATGCTTTATCTTGTGGCGAGGCATAAGTTCTTTTTTGTTGCAAAGACATTTCATTTACCAAATAAGAATCTGAAAATGAAATGTAAATTGCTTGGAAAATGTGCTAAATTTAATTTGCTTTGGGTGCTAAACCGTTGCATGATGCCTACCAATGAGAAGTCTCATATATAGAAGTAGGCACATGGCTCGGTGGCTTTCACATGACATGAGGTGCTTGTGGGTTTTTGTGATGGTCTTACGATCAGAATGGTTGTCCTAGCCTGAATTTTGTGTGGCTTTGCCTTTTTGACATGTTTTTCTCATATGTAGGACTTTGCTCATGAGAGGGTAACTTTTTGCAAAATTGCTCAAATCCTTTTTAGCCTTGACCAATGGTTGTGAAACTTGCTGATCATGTAGTTGAGGTCATTATGAACCTGTAGAGTATCTAACTTGCTCATTTGGACATGTGTAGCATCTTGTGATGAATTTTGTATATTTGAGAAGCTATATGTTAAAACTTTTCGCATTTTGCCTTGATTCATGCATTGTCAACAATGGGGAGAAGTTTGTGCATGATTTGGGCACCTGGGAGCATTTGAAAGGTGTTCCAATTGGTTTGGGCAATTTTTGAGTAGCTTGGTGAAGGGCTGGTCACATGGGGCGGTCTAACCGCCCCCCAGGTGGTCAGATGATTGGTAGGCAGTCTAACCGCATGGTGCAGGCGGTCTAACCGCCCTGGGCAAAGTGAGCAGGATTTTGCTTGTTGTTACATTCTCGTGTTGCATTACTACATTGGTTCATTGGGAGTGTGCTTTGGCTCAGGGGGAGTTTGCATATGTGCAGGGGGAGCTCTTTGTGTGTTCGAGCTTTGGATTGGTGGTTTGCGCTCTTTGCTTGAGCATGGTTTTGTCTCGGATGTGTCCAGCCGTTGCCCTTGCCTAAGGGGTCCGAGACTTGTCTTCTTCAAGTGATCTTTTTCTTTGCCTTTCTTTGGCTTTCAATCGCTTGTTGAGGTTTGTTTTTATTCGGTTCTTTCCTTTTTCTTTTCTTTCTAGTTACCAAATCTTTTGTGTTGTCAATGCACTCATCAAGGGGAAGATTGAGGACCATGTGTGGTTCAAGGACCGGTGGATGGTCACTTCCTGGTCTGACGAGTGATTGACAACGTTGTGTGTACTGACTCTTGGCTAAGTATTGCAGGTGCAGGTTGTGGCTTGATTGGTGTTGGTGCAGGTGAAGAACAAGCGCAAAAGGTCATCGCCGGTGAGGCCTCCAGGTGTGGAGAATACAAGTAGGCTTGGTTCGAGGGACCCGGTGGCCAGCGGAGTCAAGTGCGGGCCGCATGGTGGCAAGAACACCGGGACGAAGGAAGAACCAAGGAAGAAGGAAGAGCGAGGAAGAAGGATGTGAAGAAGATCAAAGAAGTTATTGCATCTGTCAAGACAAAGGAACAAAAGCCGCATGTGAAGACCAAAAAGATGACTAAGCCAGAGAATAAGCCCATGCCCATGATGGTGCGGAAGTGGGTACCCAAGATTGCAATGCCCACAAAGAGTGTTGATCCAAAGTAATCAAGTGAAGAAGTCTAGCCATGGACTATAAACGAAGCGCTAGGCGGGAGGCAACCCGTTTCGTCAAGTCACGAATAACCCACCGGGAGGACAACCCGATTCAAGGTTTTTCGAGTCTTTTCAAGTAAGTTAGTTTTGAAATTTTCTACACAAAGACATTAGACTTAGAAGTGGATGAACAATATTAGAGACATAATTCTTGGTTGAATATTTTGTTTGGATCATAAACCCTTTACATGAGCCATCCTATGTGTTGTTTCCTTCTTTTCGAGAAACCAAAACCAAATTAATTCGGAACCTAACTCAACCATTCATTCTCCTTATGATGTTGTGGTTGACTTGTTTTACATGCTAAAAACACACAAGTAGAGTCACGACTTGTATCTAGATGTTATTTAAATTTCAGCACGTGGTAGGAGTCGTGTGAACCTAGAAACTTGATTTTTGGTTGGTTTAAAAATCTATATCCTTGGTTTCTCTAAGATTAGAATTTTTAAGCCTCATTTAATTTTATTTCATTCAAAATCTCTTTCATTTAGCCAAAACTAGAACCTAAACCTATGCCCCCATGATCAAGCCAGAAAAAGTTTGCTCTCGACTAATGAAGGCAAACAACAACGGTGAGACCAATATAAATGTAGTTGGAAAATATTTTCGACATACACTTGTATTTAATGCTTTAAAAACTTCTCTAAAATTATGCTTGAGCTCTCTCATAGCTCTGAAATTATTTTTAATTTTCGGAATTAGAGGAGTGCTTAGCCTTAAGACATGCTTAGAGGGAGGCAATCTAGTTAAGCAAATCATGCATGCACCATGATGCATCATTGGATGCCCTTCCAGCAACTTTCATCAAGACCACATGCAAAGGACAAGCATGGGTGGGCAACAAGCATTGTTTTGCAGGAAATTCATGGTGGCATGTGAAGCAAGGGAGCATGGACATGACTCAAAGCAAAGGCATCAAGTGGAAGGACCAATAATGCAAGCAAAGGAGTGTATGAGGGAGTTTGGGCGGTGCAACTAGTGGAGCACGCGGGCACCGAAGTCACAAAGGGGAGATCATCACGCTGGAGGAAAGCCGAGTCAGGGGAGGCATGAGGCCACCTAGGCCGGTCGGCCCAGGCCGGCCGGCCTCCCCTATAAAAGGCACCCCCGGTGCTCGTCTTCAGCACGCAAGCATCTCTTCCCTCTCTCTATTTGTGTACTCGAAGTTTTAAGTCCAGAACCACCTTAGACTTAGCCATCCTTCCCAAGTTTGACAAATCACACCCTTAACCCACTCAAAGTCCATACCCCGAAATATTTCTTGAGTGCTTTGTTACCGGTTAAAACCCTGTGATTTTATTAGAGAGAAGAGTGCTGCAATCATGTGGAAGAAAACCACAAATCTCTTTACCAAGAAGAAGGGGTCGTCATCGTCCAAGCCATCTTCGACGACGTCTTCGAGGAGGCACTCGGTTTCCGAGTCTCCTCGGAGCATGGAGGAGGACACGACACCACCAAGGAGGAACGACACCCTCCTCCTTGGTGGTATGAGGGCCATAAGAAGCTCGTCCATGAGGTTTACCGAACCTCAAGGGCGTACGGAGGAGCCGCCCGTCCCACCTTGTCAATCAACCTGATCATCCACTCCACCTCCGTACACTCCGAGGTACTCTGCATATGGCTTCATCATCTTGTCGGAGGAGGAGGAGAAGAAAATCTCTCGTCTTGAGAAGAGGCTTGTGGCAAACGTCGATTTCGACGATCAAGCTCTCAACTCATTGGGTTTTTGCACAGACATTTATTATATGTTGGGGCACCTTGGATGGGTGCAATTATCCAACGGGGTGTCAGCAAATACCCACATGGAATTTGCCTTGGAAATTTTAATGACCATGGCGCCTATCCTTGATGAGGGGGTGCTGAGTTTATCATTCCGGTTGGAGGGAGTTCAGCAAGTGGTTCCCTATGAACAAATTAGGGAGGTACTTGGTTTCCAAAAGGGAGCTCCGGAGAAAGTTGACGTGCCGGAAGGCATGTTGGTGGATTTTGGAATTTAATATCCAAGGAAGCCCACCAACCATGGAATTCCATCTGGAACCCCATCATCCAAGTATTTCTCTCATGGATGTGTAAAAGGATTTTGGCGAGGATGAGGGAGACAAAGGTGACCAACACGGAGTTCAATTGGCTTTACTTTTCTTTAATTGCTAGGAAGCCAATAGACCCCTCCTACCTCATGATCAACCGATGGTGTTGTGAAGCAACATCGGGATTGAGAGATATTGGTTCGGGGTGCTACCTCTCCATGTTGGCCATCTCCTTGTGACCGGGAATTTCAAGAAATCCCGAACATCTTCTACCCAGGACCTCTCTCGGATTTGAATACATGAAGCAAGGAAAATATATAAGTGGAGATGAGAGAGGAGGCTTTAAAGTAGCCAAAGTGAACTTACCCCTTCCGGATGCAAGATTAAGACTCTTCATTCAAGGGAAGAAAGATTGGTAGGAGGAAGGACTACTTGTGCTGGCAAGGAAAAATAAAAGAGGAAGAATTGTAGAAGAAGGATCCTCCTCGGCACAAGAGGGAGGTGCACAACAAAACTATGTGCCACCGTACGGAGGAATTCCTACACCACCAAGCTACTACGGAGGGCCACCAATGCAAGCATGGTAGAGTGGTGCAGCCATGCCCCCACCAAATTATGGGGTGCCCAACGTAACCTTTGCGGAGCCCTATGCACAATTTCCACAACCACAACAAAGTGTGACCATAATTGGAGGATATGCTGCAAGAAACATGCAAAACATCGCAGTCATCTAATCCAACGCGGCTCAGTTAGGTGAAGGCAATGCAAATATTACCTATGAGCTTGGGCGCCTTCACCTAGTACCGCCGGATCAATTCATTGGAGGGGATGTCCAATCCTATTATGAGCAAGGGTACAACCACCAAGATTATCAATACCAACTACCGGCGGAAGATTAGAAGAAGGGGGAGCTTTAGTTTTCTTTTATTTTCCCTTTTTCTTTAATTGTCAGCTTGTGTTTGCTTATGTATGCGTAGTGTTTTTAGTTTTTATTTAAATTCCAGCATGTGTGTTAGTTTGTCTTCATCATGAATAAAGTCACCACCTTGTTTTTACCTTTGTTAAAGTTACAAAATTTATGCCATGATGATATATGATTATAATTGCCGCTTTGTTTATCTTTGTATTTGTTTTATGCATGATTAAGCTAATGCTCTCTTAAAATACAAATCTGAATTTATCTAAATGCTAGCTTAATCTTTAGCGGAGGTTATGATAAAAATAAAGACCCATAGTGTTTTATATGCTCTCAAGTTTTAGATGGATTAAAGATGATTTTTATTCCTAAAAGTAATGCTAACCTTGTCATAAATATCACTTGCGTGTTGCTCTACCTATCTAGAGCCTTATAAATATTTGAGTGCATAAACCTTAGTGTACAAGATTTATTTTAGGGTGAGTCATTACAGGCCATGATTTCTCTGGCCCGAGATTAAGAAGCTGGTCATTATGTTTTTGCGTATCTATCTTATTGCTAGCCTTTTATCCGTGCATTGTGTATCCCCACATCGGAGATCTCACAAACCTCACCGGATATCCACCCTTAAAACCAAATATCATATTTTGTGATTACCTCCTTGACCAAAACCTATCGTTGAGTATGGATCATCAATTCAAGGAAGATTGCAAGACGGTGCCAAGATTGAAAATTTCAAGTATCTCTCCAAAGGAAAAATATTCCCGATACTTACCTTATCTATGTTACCTCTTTGCAATTTTAGAGTTCAAAGGGGAGCAAATAAAAAACATGAAATGAGTATAAATAAAAAATGAAAAAAATATATGAAAAAAAATATGATTATGTGTAAAAATAAAATAAAGTGAGCTCCCCGGTTCTCTAAAGTGCATTAGGAATTTCAAGGTATCAAGATTAAAAGACCCATACACATTTTACAACCATTTGCAATCCGATAATGAGGACTTCCTTTGTGCTTCGGGATCACTCTTTGTCATTTGCACATGTCCACCTATCTCAAGTGTGTGTATTTTTCTCTCCCCCTACTTGATATAATATTATTTTCCAATGACCTTTTTTGACGAGTCTCGGTAAGACCATGAGAAGCTTGTCTTGTTTTGACAACATCTCTTTTATTATATCTTGGTAGGACTAAACTTTCCCAAAAAGATCCAGATATAGCCTACCACTTATATGAATGTTATGTGAGGGAAAGGAGTTGAATAAATAGGCTTGAGAGACAAGATGAGATGAGAGTTCATGAGCAATATGCAAGATGATTTAAATTTGTGAACTTGGTTTAGCTCCTTTTTCATCTCGTTCTTTATTTCAAAATTTTTTAGTTCAATTTAAATTTTGGGAGCATGTTAATACTTGTGGGATAAGCTTAATAATCTACCCTCCGTAAGGATGAAGGCTAGTACATTATGAAACTTTAACGAATTAAGTTTTTGAAAGCATTATGTTTTCTTGTTTATAATCAAGTGCAAGGTTTAAACAATGAAGGGCTACGATGATATACATTGAAAGATTACTCGAGGACGAGCAAGGTTTAAGCATGGGGGAGATGTTGACGGTGAAATTCCGTCAACCTGGCCATGAGTTTACCTTCGGTGTTGGCATGAGTTTTATATATTATCCATTGGTACTAAACACCTTGGTATAACAAGTTCATTCATGCATGTCGGTTTTGGAGTTTAATGTTTATGCAGGGTTTTAGTGTTGAAAGCAAGACTTTCAGGATAAGTTCATCAAGCACCTTATGACAAGACCTTGAAGCCTTGTTCAAGTCAAGTAATGAGGTGAACATGACTCCAAGGAGCATAGGGACCAAACCCAAGAAGATGAAAAACTCCGAGGACCGAGTCAGAAAAGTGTCGAATCTTGCGGGACAAGGAGGTTAATCTAATCAGGAGAGAAATTGACCACAAGGGCCCACATGCAGAAGGGGGAAGGATCTAGAAGACTCGGGAACCGACACCAGGCAAAGCAAGCCGTCGGCTGTGCCGAAATGGGCCCAGACCAGCCGGCCCAGGCCGGCCGGCCCGGCCCATTTCCAAGCCCAGTCGACGCCGTCTTTGACCTAGCCGCCATTCGAACTATTTATAGCCTGAGGCCAAGAGCCACCCATCAATTCATTCGTCATCGGTCGCCGAGGAGCAGAGAAGAGAGGGACACCATCTCAGAGAGGAGAGGGTCGAGCTAGTTGTCGGTGTTTTAGAGCAGCAACCTACTAAGGGGAGTACCCGAAGTATATGAATGTGGCCTCGCCGAGATCGGTAACTCGAAGGAAGAGACACGTGGCACACAATTTAGACAGGTTCGGGCCGCGATGTGCGTAATACCCTACGTCCTGTATGCTGCGTAGCTCTGGATTGATTGGGTACGATTACAAGATGATGCAATCTTACGCCGTGAGATGAGATGATGAGAGAGGGGTCCCTGCCTCACCTTATATAGTCCGGGAGGAAGGGTTACAAGTCGGAACAGGGAGAGAGTACTAGTCGAGTACGTCTAGGAGTCTCCTATACAGTGCGGGACATGTACAGCTTCCTAAGAGAGTACTTCTCCTCCGTAGTCCTTGTGTTATGAATGTTTAAAGGAAAAGAGATTTATAAAACATTTATTAAAACCTTTTATAAATCAGAAAATAATTTTATTAAAATATTGCTGACGTCAGCTTGACGTCAGCGGTCAGCAGGTTTAGTGGGCCGAAGTTGGGTCCAAAGTGTTAGTGGCCCAATGGGCCGAAAGAGTTAGTGGGCCGAATTCGGCCCACAGGACTTAGCATCTTGGGCCAAAAGGAGAAAGTCCGCTCGTTCACCCTGAAGAGAAACCAGAATTCAAAGGTTAAAAGGAAAAGGGCCGAAGTGGGCCTTGTTGGGTTAGCCGGCCCATGCTCCGATCAGGTCCCCACCGGAGAAGTCTGGTGGCGCCCCTCGAAGTTTTTCTCGGAGCGCGGGGCACGGCCTTGTCCCGCGTGCGTGCGTCGGCGCGTTCCCGCCACAGCCCCAGCGGCGACGACGGCGGCGCTTTGACGGTCGCGAGGCTCCCGAAACGCGAGCAAGCATAGCTCGAGGATCCCTTTGGGCATGCGGTTATCTCCGCGCCGCTTCGGCTTTGGGGAGTGCCTGGGGGCATAACGCGGAGCGCGACACGGCGGCGCTCTCGGCGTGAGCCAGAGACGACGGCGTTCGCGAGGGTAAGCAGATGCAGTGCAGGTGCTTCGGCGTTCACAAGGGCGTGTTCACCAAAGCCCCTTGCGCGGGTTCAGTCCTAACCTGGCCGTGAAGTGGCCGACCGTCGCGCGGGTCCTCGGCGGGCCGAGTCCATGGCGCGGCGCTCAACACGGCGGTAGAACGGTCACGGGACGCAGCGTCTGTGCTCATGGGGGTGAACACTTGGGCGTGCACGCGGGCTCACACATGCACACGAGCGTGGCGATGAGTCAAGTTCACGTGCACGAGCAGGCACGCAGCGCGGCGGCGCTCCGGCGTGTCGCGGCGGAAACGATAGAGGCGGGTTAGTGGCCTACGGCCAGCCTGCTCGCGCCGGGGTGCACGGCGGCGTCAGGGAGATGGGTTCCTACAGAAAAGCGGCTCGATGGCCGGGCACAGACAGGATGTTCACAGATTGGCCCGATGGTCAACACAAGCAAGCAGGGTGGTAGCTTGGGCGGGCAACAGAGGCAAAAAGGAAAGCAAGCGCGTGAAGTTCTTGGGTTTTACACAAAACGTCGAGCAGGTTCTGGGCATGCCAAGACTGCACCTCCGACATGCCTTCCAAGGTTCCAGTGGCCAGGGGAAAACAAAGATAGCACGGCTCGACGGCCGGTGTCACAGGCAGGCAAAAGAAGGGCGAAACGGAGACGATTTGGGGACGTGCTGCTCACTGGCGGGCTCGAGGGGTTTCATGGCGACGCAGGGAGTCATCGTGGCCGTGACGGCTTGGCGCAGTGCAGCGCGGTGCAGGCCGGCGTTCGAGGTTCATCTAGCGGCCGGACTACGTCGTACACGGAATCGTCGTCTTTAACTTCTTGGGCGGCTGATGGTCATCGGGCGAAGGGAGGAACAGCAGTTCCACCGGCTTGGCCTCCATTCACGTGTGGTCGCCGTGGGTAGCATCATACAACCAAGCAGCGCATCAGCTCTGGATGAAAAGAATCTGGCAGCAAGGTACAAGGCCATCGGTGGACAACAAGCAAGAGAAAGGGCTACAGGTTCGTGCATCTCACCTCATCGGCATAACATCGAGCAAGTCATGGGCAAGGTGGAAGCCAAGAGCGTGGTGAGGTGCACGGCGGCGTCTTGCTCAGCTCTGCTCTGGCATCCACAGAGGTGTTGTTCCCGGCGGTGGCCACCTCGGGCGCGCGATCTTCGAGGGCATCGGCGTGCCCGACGACTAGGCGTCGGCTCGACGTGCTCCTGAGCTCCAGCGCGGCGCGAAGCTCCTGCACCAGGGCGACGGCGCGAGTGGTGAAGATGTGGCCGGCTCGATTCCCTCCGCGTGGTGGCGCTCGGTTCCATCCTCTCTCCCGGCGCTTCCCTCTCCTCCTCCTCTCTTCCTCAGCACAGGTGGCGGCGAATTGGGGTTTTCCCCTGGCGGCGGCGGACACAGGGTGAAGGGGGCGCGACGCGGGCTTTATGGTGGAGCGAGCACTAGGGTTTGGCGAGCACGGGCGGTCGGGATGCGGCGCGAGGCGCGGGGCTCCCATCTAGGCACGCCAGCTCGGCGAGGGACGGCGCCAGGAGCGAGTTCGGGCTGGCGCGCACCGCGGTCTCCCACCTGCCCGCCTACGTCACGGTGAAGGAGGTGAACAGCTCCGGCTGACGGGTGGGTCCCGCCGGTAAGTGAAGGAAAGGGGAGGGGAGGCCGACGGGCCTTGCTGGGCTGCGAAGATGGGCTGTCCTGATGGGTTCTGCGTGGTTGTGAGGGACAGTTTGGTGGGTCGGCCCAGTTAGCTAGGTGGGTTGGGTTAAAAGCTCAGGGTACACCCTGGTTTGTGTGATACAGGTTGAGGGGCACCCAAAAGACTTCAGCTGCTGCGGTTAAGGCCCAAGTTAGTTGTTAGTCTTTACAAATAGCTTTGAAATAGATTTAGTTTTTAGTTTGAATTTGATTAGAGTTCAAATTCACACTTCACTCAATTTGAAACTCCATATAAAATCCAAGAAACTCCAACTCACAGTTTATACTATAGTTTGAAAATAATTTTATATTTGGTTTTAACTTATATGGAATTTTGAGATGAGAGGCTAGCAAATTGGGATAAAATTTGGTAGCACACAAGTTCAAACAAAAAGTTTTAAATTTTTGCGAAAATTCACACATGGTAAATCATTCAAATTCCTGGGATGTTACATTCTACCCCCCTCACGAGAATCTCGTCCTCGAGATTTAAGCTCAAACCCAGTGTGGTGAGGGTCTTCACTTCGGTATGCCTTCTGTTTCCTCTTTATGTTCAGCTTCCCAATGTTGATGAATTTCGACGTGTTTATTTCACTACTTCAGATGGACCTTCTCAACCAAAATCGCATCTATTTTACTCATGCTCATCTAGCAAACTCAAGAGTCTTGGTTCGTGATAACTCTTAGGAATACCATCAAAGCTTAATTAATTCCTCAGAATGTCCGAAGTTATTGTATCTTTAAGGATTGGTTCACTTGCACAACCTTAGTGTAGATCACGATCCTTTACCATTCCTTTGAGTTACTCCTCATGATGGTATTCTCACCTTTAGGTATCCTGGATATATTCATAGCTTCATGGCTTTGCCCTGCTTATTCAACAATTGCAAATAATGTCACCCGTTTAAGTGAGCAATTTTCCTCACTTTTGCTCATGACCTCTTATTACTTCTTTTCCAATCGGGTGGTAGGTTCCAACTGCGAGGTTGAACAAATAACTTGAGTCCAGTAGTTGTCGGAGTAATTCTCCATCCCACTAGTTCAATCTACGGTGTCTAGTAAAGACTCTTTACCATTGGTTAATTCCGAAAGTGGGATCGGCCGACTCCAATCTCACTCCAGTTATCAACCTCGTAATTCCTTTAGATACCCTCTGGGCATCCTATTCCAGAAGCACAACTTGTGGTGCTCAACTGTTTACCGCTTACACAACAGTCTTCAAAACAACTGCGTAGGGGTGTAAGATGGATTAATCCAAATAAAATGACTCTATGATGAATGCTCGTGTAGTGCAAGCCTTATATCCTTTGAGTTAGTCATCCGAATCAAATCCAAAACCTCAACAATACCTTCCATGGTGAGGTACTGTCTACTTAGGGCTGATCCCTTATGCATGGATTCGTTACTTCCGAATACATGGTCGGGGGCGCAATTCCATAAAACATGCGTGATTGTCCGTCTGTGGAGGGTTCGATGCGCTTATATCTACTCCCTCCTTGGGTTGTCTTCTGACATGTTAGTTGCTCTCATCAATGGACCCATTACCAAGATATGAGGTTACCAGGTTCTTTCGATCTCCACACGGGTCAGTTCGCGGTTAGGCGAAGAACCTTATTGGCAAACTTCGTACCCATTAGCAAATTCCAAAGGTGGACATTCATAAATTACCTTATGAACGCTAAAATTCTCGAATAAAATTCCCAGTGTTCCATATGGAGTACTACATCTTTATCCGATAATTGAGTTCCGACCGAAACCATCCAAAATGTGTTGCTGACATCTAGGGTACTCAATTGATCTTAACCAATGTATGCCTCCGTAACGGTACTTGCAGTTCCGAGCTTCAAAGGTTGCAAATTCTTGAGGTACTCATTTTCTGATTTACGAACAGGAATCCAATGTTCATAGGGTATCTCATCCAAAGTCCTGGTCTGGTTTGCTGAGGTTGCAAGAAATCCTTCACGTCTTCTGTAGTTGGAGCTTGTTATGCTAGCTTGAGCACGTCGATCTTCATTTTGCTAGCTTGATCTTGTAGGATGGGTAGCTAAGGCCTCTAAAGGAGTCATCTAATGATCTAGCAAGCATAAGCACTCACTACAATTTCACACAAACATGAAGAGGCATAACAACAATAAGACCAAAAAGATCCAATCACTCAAGCAATTCACCAAAACAAATGTGTTCCTCGAGGCTGACTCCTAAGACCTTCGAGGTTACACCAACGTAAGCATACTAGTAAATCGTGGGCACTTGAGGGATTTTTCCTAATGTTAGTTATACCACACTTCAAAGAACGCATGCCATCTGGTGTTTCGGCAGTGATCTTCCCGAGGTAAGTTGGTGGAACTCTTCTTCATGCCGGCTCTCATGGCTTTGTCCTTAGGAGAAAAAGGGGGTACTCTATATTAATTGTTGTATCCATGCCCCTTGTTCCACATTCATTCATCTTATTCCAGTCATCGACCCTGGCAGAGCATCCATGTTTCATATTGCTTACCGAGGGGAAAGTCTGTTGGGTCAATTATCCAGCTGTTATTCCGAGTATGTGATGCTCGCTTGTAAGTTGGTGCTAACTTGACCGTTCAATCCATTGGTCGCCTCATGTAGCCACAACTCATTTTGATATCTTAATCCTTCGTGACTCGGCTATCCGTATAGTTTCGAGCCTTTGGGTCTTCATCCAACTGCTGAGCTTCAGGCACATCAGGAATCTTCGAATCCTGCATCCAAGCTTATGTGTGCTAGTTCCATATAGTGCATCCAATTTATGTATGTTGGCACACTAAAACTTAAAGTCTTAACTCCTCCTTGTCCTCGGAGTTGGGCATCTCGGGTTATCCAAGTTCTGTTCCGAGCAAAAGGTGGAAGGGTGCAGCCTGACTGTTGTAGATTCATCTGTATGCATACTTCATGTATCGCGGGGCAATCTAAACATTCCTCGGTGGATTGAGTTCCAAAGTAGAGACAACCGTGTTGACATAACATGACACTGATGAGTCAGCAGGGATAATCCAATTGAGTCATGTAGATTCAGCTTCATGTCGTCCCCGTACTCCATCTTCATAGTTGTCTCTGTCGTAGTTGTCTTTCCCTTGTATCAGACGTCGTTCCTCAGAGTTGCAAGCATGTGACATCAGTTGTTCTCCTTAGGCCACCAATCGTGTAGAGGGGTTGTTAGTGAGTCAGTTAGTGAGAATTCAAGGGGGTAATAGCAGATTTCAAGGGGGTTTATATAAAAGTCAAGGAGTATATACTCAATCAAGAATATTTAGGTTGCCTAAACTATCGGCCATTGCTAGGGCTCGTCCTACGGTCAAGTACGGCTCTGATACCACCTGAAACGACCCGAATTTCCGCGAACGGAAACCCGACTCTCTGCACCTCCGTGATAGTCCCAGGAAGAGGCTATCACGTGCAATCCCTGTCTCAAGTGGTACAAACCCATACAACACGGGAATAAAAGAAGAATTACATAATATTATTATTACAACATCAGAGTACAACTCTTCGGCACAAGCCGGGTACAAGTCCAACGAGATCGAATCAAGAAAGGTAAAACACCTACGCAGCGGGTCTACATATGCGAAGCGTCTCCAGCTCCACAGGCAAACTCGAGCATAGGACCAGCTCTAGTCTTCACACCTTCGTCACGAAGTTGTAGTCGTAGACGGTCACCGAGTCTGAAATGCCAGCATCTACCCGATAAGCGGGTAGGTCATGTCGACTTCCCAACAAAGAGCAAAAGCGAGTGGTTGAATCTAGTATGCATGGATAAAACCTATATTGGGCTGTAGAAAGTTATGCATGCAGCAACGCGGTAGCAACAATCAAGGTATGCAGTATATGCAGCGAGGTCCACACCTCCGGGAGGTCTACAGCCTCGAGATCCACACCTCTGAGGTCCACACCTCCGGGGTCCGCACCCCTCAACAAGGATGTCCACACCAAAGCACTAAATCACAACCACGATCCAGCTCCCAACTCTCATCTGCGATGTGGGGCCCACCTGCTCCTATCCCCACATCTCAACGGCCTCAGGCCGGGCTCACTCACTCGGGGGAGAGAAGAAGCACAAGAAAAGAATCTAGCCGGGTGAGAGATCGGAGGATCTGTCCATAACCGGTGGACACGGACTATAGCTATAGGTTTAAACACTGCTGAGAGGTTGTACAACCGTACCCGCCCGAGTAGAGCCGGAAACGGTGGCCGCCGTCCCAAACCCTACCATACGGCCGGAGTCCAAGTAAGTGGATAGTACCCTCCGCGTCTCCGAGTCCGGCGCAGCCCCCCGCCGTAGAGCTCACACCGCCGCCGAGGGGTCCCTCGAAGGCCGTGGAACCCTTCCCCGGCCTCGCCGGGGGCGAAGTCTTCTAAGGAGGAAAGCGCGTCTCCCGACACGATCACACCGATCCGCCCACAGGAGGGGTGCTATCCACTACGAGTCTCACCCCGCACCCCCGCCCAATACAAGGCGGGCGGTTTGTACGGTAAAAGTCCACTGAAGCAAGGTCAAGCGTCGATCGGTCCTTAAGGGCCGAGAGCGAGCACTCACCATCTCCATCCCATCCGACACGCCGCTCGGGCGAGAGGCCAGATCGCATCTCCCCGAGGTAGGCGTTCACAAGTAACCAAATGGCTCGCTCCCACCAGTAACACGTCAAGGAAGAACACACCCAGAACTCACGCTAGAACACACCGAGATCTCCCACATCTCAGTCCAAACCCAGAGAACCATCCATAATCAAGCAACAAAAGTATGGATAGTTGGTATACGGGACTAGCTAGGGGTCTGTAGCTAGCCCCGAGGTAGGTAAAGCAAGGAATCAGGATATATAAAATAACAAGGCAAGGCTAATCAAATGGCTATGCAATCCATCAAATCAAGTAACATAAATATAGCACTAGCAACTAATAGCATGCATGGGTTCTACATGGTTGGGAGTGACATGACACCTGCGCGGTAGTTGTAACACCCTAATTCTATTAAAAACTTGGCTTTATTAAAATTTGATAGCAACCATTTAATTGCTTAAGGAGCATAAGGTTGTTTTATTTAATTTTAGGCATTTAACACTTTTCTAAAATAACTTTAATGAAATATAGGATTTGTTTGTGGCATACATGCTGGACCATTTATTTTGGTTGCTGGAATTCAAATTCAAATTTGAATTCTAAATGTTTGAAAACCGTTTGCCAAAATTCCAAAACCTTAACCCCTTTCCTACCTTCAAAGCCCAACCCAGCCAAAGGCCTGCGCAGCAGCCCGCTTGCGCACCGGCCCGCCCCGGCCAGCCGGCGGAGCCACCGCACCCGCCGCGCGTGCCGGCCCCGCTTGGCCTTACGCCCCCGGCCCGGGCCCGGCGGTCCGCGCCCCGCCGCCTGCTCTCGATCCGGCCGTCGGATCCGAATCCGACGCGCCCCGTCGCAGCCCGCCCGCGCCCGTGCCGCCGACCGAGGGGGCCCGCTTGTCATCCCCCGGCCCCCGGCTCGTCCCCGCCCGGACTCCGCCGCCGCCGCGCCGCCCGAGTCCCGGCTCGGCCACGACGCGTCCCCGTGCGAGGCCCGCACGCCAAGGAGGCCCCCGCCCGGGCTATTTAAGGCGCCGCCGTCCCCGGACCCCCAACCCGAGCCGCCCTAAGCCCTCGCACGCGCCCCCGCCGAACCCCTAGCCGCGCCGCCGTGTGAGCTCGCCGCCGCCGCCGTGGAATCCCGCCGCCGTCGCCGCTCCGCCGCCAAGAAGTCGCCGGGAGTTGCGCAAGGAGGTGAGGAGCCCCCTCGTGCCGCACGTCGCCGTCCCCGAGCCCCTCTTCGCCCTAGCGCCGTCGGCCGGAGCCCGTGTCCCGCGCCACCGCGTCGGCCGCCCGCTCCGCCGCGCCGTCGCCCGAGCCGCCGCCCTAGATAGGCTTGCCAACTCGCGCGCGTCGAGTAGGTGCCGTCCGCGCTTCGATTCGTGGCCCGGAACCCCAAATCCGGCCCCCGCCGGCGAGCCCGCCGCCGCCCGCCGCCGCTCGCCGCCGCCGGCCTTCGCGCGCCGCCGCCCGCCGCTTGCGCGTCCACCGTGGCCGTCGGATGACGATCCGGCGCCGCCCCATCTAGCCACCGCACCGCGAGCCACCAAGACGCGTCGCATCTAGATCCAACGGATCTAGATCGGGTCAACCCGGATCGACGGGTCAAACCCACCGCCGGCCCCGGCGTTTTTGCGAAAAAGCCCCCTGGATTTTCTTTATTTACAAAAATACCCTTCCACCGTATAAAATTTCTTACGGTTTAGTCCTTTTTCTTTATTTTAGCCCGAAACCTTTTCAAATCTTCGCATTAGTCCCCGAAACTTCCCGAGCCCATATCTTGGTCGTTTTAGCTCCGATTTTAGCGTTCTTTATGTCCACGCGTTCGTCTCGAAGCGTAGATTAGTTTTATGCTACTGTTTAGATCTGTTTGATCTGTTTGGTGACTGTTTCTTATTTATTTCTATTGTATGCTTGTATGTGATGATTGTGGATCGTAGAGAGCGATTCGTTCGAGGGATTTGAAGATCCGGTCGTGCAAGAGTTTGAGCAGCAAGGCTTTGTTGAAGGCAAGTATTCCTTGATGCATGCCCGCTTGTCCTACATAACATGCATTCAAATTCACTATTTTTACCTTTTGCTTGCATTAATTTGATGGGAACCTATTAAGGATCATGCCTAGCTTTTGACTACCTTTACCTTGATGCCGGGAATTAAATTAATCTTGTGGTAGTTATTGCTTAGCATGCTCAACTGGGTATTGGTATTAATCTACTTGGTTACCTTTTTGTTATTTCATGTTCCGTTTATGATCTTTTATCTTTACAAGACCACCTTTAATGTGTAATCGGAACATGGAGAACCACCCAGGAAAACGAGACAACCACAAGAACTAATGGGCAATGGTCTTGGCTGAATAATTAGGAACTTTAGCTTGGGATGGTCTTACCTGATAAGGACAAGGGATCGGCGGTGCCGTGGGGTATGGACTCGCTCTAGCAGGGGGTTGGGTGAGTTACTCTTTTATGGTGGGGTATCGACCTGCTAGGGGACTTTATACCTTGCTAACTAATCCGGACCTTGTGGGTCATAACTTGCTAGGGAACCTTTGTAAAGGCCATGTAGCGTCCCTATGCAATCACACCTCGGAAGTGTGGTATGGTGTCTTGCAAACACTGCATGGTTGGGTCCAAAGTTCTTCGGAGCTTTTACGCTGCTTGTGGGTAAAGATGTACAACCTCTGCAGAGTGTTAAACTAATCGATTAGCCGTGCTCACGGTCAAGAGCGGCCTGGACACTCACATGATTAAGTTATGGAACTTTAATGCTTAAATTGTGGTTTATTTCTTTATTTATGATGCTTATATCTTATTAATTGGGTTGGTATGAACTTACACCTTTAGTAATCGGGTTGCTAATAAAACTTGACCAACTAAAATGCTAAAGTGCTTGAACCTTAGCCATCCACCATATGGCCTTGCATGTTATGTTGTTTCCCCTTGCCGAGTACGATATGTGCTCACGCTTGTTTATTCTCTTGCATCTACAATACCCGGATTTGTCGCTCGGATCGGGAGAACTTTGAAGACAATCCAGAAGATTTCCAGGAGTTCTAGGTGTGCGTAGTCTTCAGTCAGCTGCCTGTGGAGGCATTTTGTCCGCTGCGAGAACTCGTTTATTTAAGTTTCGTTTAAGACTATGGTTTGTAATAACTCTTTATTCGTGAGGCACTGTCTTTGGTATTCATAATGTCTAAGCGTGTGTGTAACTTGATCCTGGCGCACACGTGATCAATGCATTCGGTTTTGCCTTTAAAACCGGGTGTGACAGAGTGGTACCAGAGCTGTGTTGACTGTAGGAACGCTAGCCTAGATAGAAAATGGTCGAATTAAGGATTTTATACTCATAGAAGCTTTCTTACACATGCTTGCTTTATTCTTACTAACCTTACTCTTGCCTTTTTGATTCACTCTTGAGCTGTCCGCATTCTTTATCTTGTGCTTGCTTTAGCTCTCATCCTTTTTACCTTACCATTTTTCTCATTCTGCACTACACTACAGATGGTTCGTAGCTTGGAGACTTCTCGGGCTGGAGCAGTCCACCAGTATGCTCCACAGGAACAGTACCATGACTTGCATGATGGAGATACAGATGAGGAGATTGAGATGGAGCCTACACCTGTGGTTTTCCCTAACCTTATCATGGTGCCTGATGATGAGGAAGATCCGGAGGAGGTGATCCAAGAGGAGGATGAGCTAGCTGAACAACCCAACCTAGAGGAGCAAGCGCCAGAAGAAGATGAGGATTCCTCAGATCAAGAGATGGAGGAACAAGAGCAAGAGGAGGAAGAGAGGGAAGCGATCTGGGAAGTGTACCATTACAGAGCTGATGGAGTAGGCATTCCCATGGCAGACCACCTGAGGGCAATGGTACTTCGCTTAGGCTATGATAAGGCCCCTGTCTACCATTGTGAGCTGTGGACCCATCCGTGGTTCGAGCCTGTTGACGGATAAAAGACGTATCCCTCTACGATCCGCAAGCGTACGGACCCCACACCTTTTTCACCACGGGATTCCCAAGGTTCTTGTCAATCCGCGGAGCAAGGGGATTACAAGCGTTCGATCAACAACGACACACTAGCTACTAAAACCCTAACAACTATTATACTAGAAAACACTAAACTACACTAGAGAGAATGATAAACGATCAAGAGAGAAGACACTCGCCCACGGGTCTACGATACTAGAACATGCAATCGCTTAAAGACATGAAAAACCAATCTAATCTATCGGGGATGTGACCACGGTTTCGCCCTTTCCCTCCTCTCGTACTGTCACTACGCGAAGGTATTCATGACTAGACCTTTGATGGCCACGGCGTATTGAATGGATCCAAGGAAGCATTGAGGCCTATACTCCCTTTACGGCACGGTAGCTAACCTTTAAGCATTAAAGTATATTCAACACAAGATGATAGACGGATAATCCGACAAAGTGCGATTACATCTCACGATCGATTACAACCCATGGACGAATGAGAAGATTACCCCATCAAGGTGCTGATCATGGCACCGTTGATCATGGTTTCCCTTCCGCCGGTGTCTTCCTCCTTCTCCACGAGAGGGTGCTTCCTTCGAGGTGGTTGATCTCCACTGGGAGATCCTCCTCCTCTCTCTCTAGCTTGTAGATGGCCTTCGGTGCGAATAAACTCCTCCTCTCTCGTGTTGGCGGCGCGTCGGGGGTTTTAGGGTCGAAGATCCTTCGAGGGCAAGGAAGACGGGACCGAATCGGTGCCCGAAGTGGGGCTGGGCCGATCCGACCGGGGCCGGCCGGCCCGGAGCCCGTTCGGCCCGGTTCGGTCGCCCTTTTTGCTCCGTGGGTCCTCGTGCACTTATCTACTTCGCCCCTTCCACTTGGATGATTTTGACGCTGTTATCCTCGCGATCAAGATGGAGGCTCTCTTTGCATGAAGTTTGATCTTTTACGCTTCAATCCCCGGGGGTGTTCCTCGTAACACTTCGGTCCTCACCACCATTGGAAGTAATTTCAGCAAGCTCATGAACACGTACAAGACTCCATGAATGCTCCTTTGAACTTATTGCGAATCCGTCCTTTATGTCCTTGATTTCCTACATAAACACAACACTTCCAAATGCATGCACAAAGATGAACTTGTTATATGATTAGTGTGCCTAGTGGCGGGTTAGTTCAATAATCAAATCCAAACCAAAGTGTAATGAAAATGCTAGGTGCACCAAAATACACCGTCAACATCTCCCCCACACTTAGCTCTTGCTCGTCCTCGAGCAAGTACTCGTAAAAGAACTTCGTCCAAGGTGTGTAATCGTGTACCACTTATCCTTCTTCACAAGTTAGTCAATCCCTTCATCTTTAATACATAAACACAAAGTAATGATAATCAAACATAAACATGGGCGTTTAGAATTTTTACCACGTCAAGATTTACCCCACAACTCAAACTCTTCACTCGAAGCTTTCAATTTCAGCCATACTTACTTCTTTGCTTCCATCGGAGGATTTTTATGATTTTCAAAACAAAAATTCCTGCAACAAGTATTAGACAAAAACCTTTCTCCAAGCTCTCTCAAGTCACTCATATGAAGTGTCTATCCTAACCAAATTTTATAAAACTCTCACCTCCCATTAATCTCTCATATATCATGTAAAAGTGGAGCTATAGGTAGGGCTAGCGCAATCAACACAAGTATTGTCAAACTAAGAACTTCCTCTAATGGTTGTCTACCTTTCGAGCCAATGATCATGAGAATTAACCATATGTAGGGATATCAAGGATGAGAAGATTTAGAATGGTGGACATGTGCAAGGGCAAAAGAAAATTGTGACTGCAAGGCACCAATGATGTCCTCGTTGTCGGATTGCACATGGTTGGAAATAGAGTAAAAGTTTCGTCTCACAATCAACGTGACGTCCTTCCTTACACTTTATTATTTTTTTTCTTTTCTTTCACTTGATCCATCCCTCTCATATCTCCATTGCTAACTCATCTTTTTTTTTCTTTTCTTCTTTCATTCACATATGATTTTTCTTTCTTTCTTTCTTTCTTTTCCATACACATACTTTTTCTCCTTATTTTTTCTCTCTCTTGACAACTTTTCAAAGCTTTCAATTCTCTCTTTCCTCGCATGCATACAATCTGAAATTTTAAATAAATCATGCTAGAGACGAGACAAAACTTTGAAAATAGGTTGTGTTCAAGGAATACGATGTACAAAAGAGATGTATAGGGTTGGGTATGGAATTCGGCGATGTACGTGACTTCCGTTGTGAAAGTCATGTTACCGAATGTATGACGAGGCTAGCAACAAAAGATAAGCACAAGGACATGATCATTGCTCGAAATTAAAACTCACCAAGAGAGAAGGGTCCTAGCCTAACTCATCGTGCTAATCACACTTATGGTGGAGCGAAAAAAATAAACTTGGCTTTGGATAGGAATTTTTTTCATACTCTCAACTTGGAAAAAGAGGTTTTGCTAACCTTTATTACAAGGGTTTTAATATAATTTTCAGAACTGAAATCCTCCAATTTTTAGCATCGAACATAGCACAACTAGCATGTGAAGCTCAAGATCGAAGTGCGGTATGGGTACTTTAAGTAGTAGCGATTCCACTAAGCACCACGGTAAACGATTTTCAAACCACATACTTGTGTTCATATATCAAGAATCAAAGATTAAACAAACAAGTAAATAAAGATAAACAATACGAAGAACACAAAGATATATATAAGACTCTTTTTATTTGGTTTTCTTGACTCAACACTAATTTAAGACACTTGCAGAAAATTTTAAAACAGACTCAAAAACTAAAGACTCATTAAAACACTAAGACTCTCACACGAAGATTAAACCGAACCTAAACTTGAAGTTCAAAAGCTAAGGCTAGCGAGCTAGCTCTCCCCCACACTTAAAACATACGACGTCCTCGTCGTATCTTACAAAAACCAAAGGGGAAAACTAGATCTAATGGTACTTCGAGCAAGCTTTGCACCACTTGCCTCTCATGTTTCCAACCATGCCGAAAAGTTTGCGCACGTTACGGTTAAGGAACTTGTAGTCATCTTCAACTACGCGCTCCAAGTACTCCATACGCTGCTTCATCGCTTCCATGGTTTGAAGACATTCGTCGGCCGACGCGTAGAGAGCTGCGATGGATTGACGGCAAACTCGACAGCACACCGGATGCAATCCGAAGGGGTCGTCGTCGCCGTAATCTCCACCGTTGTCCCCACCGTCGTCGCCACCTCCATTGTTGTCGCCTTCGCCACCGCCGTTGCCGTCGCCATTGGGGCCCTCGGGAGTCCTTTCATAGGGTTGCTCACCCCAATCATCATCGTCTCTACCGGCAGCCGCCCACGAGCTCGGGCTACGATCGTCGGAGTAGTCGCTATCCCCATAATCCTTAGGCTCCGGCGACACCTCCTTGTAATCCTTGCGCTTGATGCCTTGGAGACGTGCCGACCTTCGAACGGGTGTAGGGACCTTCTCTCCTTTGACGGGGTAGCGAGATGCAAGAGCTCCGGTCGGGACACGTCCTCCGCAACGGATACGTGCGGTCCTCTTGACGGGTAGCTTGACCTCGCATCGCATCGCCTCCTCCATCGATGGCTTCTTGGCTTCTACCTTCAACTCTAAGCTTTTTGGAGGCTCAATGGCTGCTACAAGGGTGCAACACATTGCTTGAAAGGATTGATTTTCGAGCTCCCAATTCGGCCAAATATATAGTCCCGAGAGAAAAGCCACCGGGAACCTTATTTTCCTTTTTTACACTTCCCTTAAAATTTTCCGACCAAACAAGGAAGTCAAAAAGGAGCAATTCGAGCGAAATTCGGGGGACATCGGGCGTCGGGCCCCCCTTGGGCCGATCCGTCCCGGGCCGGCCGGCCCACCCTGCCTCGGGGGCCGGGCCGGTCCGGTTTTTTGCACACCGCCCTATTTTTTTCGTCCTCAGCCCATGGGAAAAAGTTGGACCAGTTAATCTTCGCGAAAAACTCTAGAAAGCTAAAAGAAAAATTATTTACAGAAGTTGGTGCCTTGTTTTTCGTCCTAGGCGGGACGTTCGGGCTCTTCCTCCATGGTAAAGACGTCAACATGATGAATGGGCACGACGTCGGGTTCGTAGTAAACCTTAAGCCGCTGTCCATTCACCACAAATTGATCGCCGTTTATATCCATAATGGTTACCGCTCCGTTGGAGAACACCGAATGAACAACATAAGGTCCGTCCCACTTGCTTTGCAATTTCCCCTTTCCGAAGGTTTTAAACCTCGAATTGTAGAGGAGGACCTTATCTCCTTCTTTAAATTCTTTTTTCTTCAATCTTTTATCATACCACCTTTTGATTCTCTCCTTGTATATGCTTGCGTTTTCATAAGCTTTCAACCTCAACTCCTCTAGCTCGCTTATTTGAATTCTCCGTTTCACCACCGCGGCATCGAGATCAAGGTTCATCTCTTTAATCGCCCAATAGGCTTTATGTTCTAACTCAACCGGAAGGTGGCAAGCTTTTCCATAGACGAATTGATAAGGGGTCATACCTATCGGTGTTTTAAACGCCGTTCGATAAGCCCATAAAGCTCCGTCTAATTTCTTTGACCAATTCTTGCCTCCCTTCTCTATGGTTTTGTTAAGTATGCTTTTTAATTGCCTATTTGACGTATCCGCTTGTCCGTTGGTTTGTGGGTGATAGGCCGTGGAGACCCTATGCTCAATTCCCAACTTGGACAAGCACTTTTTGAAGTTCTTCCCGGTGAAATGAGTTCCTCCATCACTTATCAAGATTCTCGGTGTACCGAAACGGGGAAAAATCACGTTCTTGATCATAGTGATGGACTCCTCCGTGGAAGCTTTACGACATGGTATAGCCTCTACCCACTTGGATACATAATCGACCATAACAAGTATATACTCGAATCCAAATGAGTTTTTAAAAGGCCCCATGAAGTCTATGCCCCATACATCGAATATGTCGATTTGCAAGTTGTATTTCAAAGGCATAGAATTTCTTTGAGAGATGTTTCCGGTTCTTTGGCATTCGGGGCATGACGCAACATATCTTTTAGTATCTTCATGCATCTCCGGCCAATAGAATCCGCTCGACCATACTTTGGCTTCGGTTCGGAAATGGCTATAGTGCCCACCGTACTCCGCCGAGTGGCACTTCCTTAGAATCTCAAGCCTCTCTTCTCTTGGCACACATCTTCTCATTACTCCATCATTGCCAAGCTTGAAGAGGTATGGTGCATCCCAAAAATATTTCTTACTTTCAGAAATTATCTTCCTTTGAGTGTTTTTGTCTAGATGATCGAGGGGCATCTTTCGAATTGCTCGAATGATGTCGATCATCCAAGTATCTTTATCAAGCACTCTATAGAGGTGGTCATCTCTCATCTTATCTTCTATGGGCTCTTTATCATCTTGCCCACGATTCATCCTAGACAAATGATCGGCCACAACATTTTCCACCCCCTTTTTATCACGAATTTCAACATCGAACTCTTGGAGAAGAAGGATCCAACGAATCAAACGTGGTTTAGCTTCCTTCTTAGCCAAGAGATACTTTATGGCTGCGTGATCGGTGTAAACAATGACTTTCGAGTTCACGATGTAAGATCTGAATTTTTCGAAAGCGAATACCACCGCTAGCAACTCTTTTTCCGTAGTAGCGTAATTTAATTGTGCCCCACTAAGAGTTTTGCTAGCGTAGTAAACGGCGTGAACTCGGCCTTCCTTTCTTTGTCCCAAGACCGCGCCTACGGCGTAGTCACTTGCGTCACACATGATCTCGAAAGGTTGGCTCCAATCCGGAGGTTGGATGATGGGAGCACTCACCAACGCATTTTTCAAGGTCCGGAATGCCGCTAGACACTTCTCATCAAAGTCGAAAGCCACATCCTTTTGAAGAAGGTGTGTTAAAGGCTTAGTGATCTTCGAGAAGTCCTTTATAAATCTTCTATAGAATCCGGCATGGCCAAGAAAGCTCCTTAAGGACTTAATATCCGTAGGAGGTGGGAGTTGCTCAACCGTCTCTACCTTAGCCTTGTCCACTTCAATTCCTCTCTCGGATATAACATGTCCGAGCACTATGCCTTGCTTAACCATGAAGTGGCACTTTTCCCAATTTAAAACCAAATATACCTCCGCACACCTTGTAAGGACCTTTTCTAAGTTTGCTAAGCAATCCATGAACGTCTTCCCGTAAACGGAAAAATCATCCATAAACACTTCAACAATTTCTTCAATGAATTCCGAAAACACGACCATCATGCAACGTTGAAAAGAGGCCGGAGCGTTGCATAGGCCGAAGGGCATCGTCCTATATGCAAACGTTCCGTAAGGACACGTAAATTTTGTCTTATGTTGATCTTCCGGGTGAATGGGAATTTGCATGAACCCCGAGTATCCATCGAGAAAGCAAAAATAAGCGTGGTTTGCTAACCTCTCGAGCATCTCGTCTATGAACGGTAGGGGGAAGTGATCTTTCTTCGTCGCTTTGTTAAGCTTACGGTAATCAATACACATCCGCCACCCGGTCACGGTTCTTTGCGGTATCAACTCGTTCTTCTCATTCTTTACCACGGTCAAACCTCCTTTCTTCGGTACACAATGTACGGGCTCACCCATTCGCTATGTGGAACCGGGTAGATGATTCCGGCATCAAGTAACTTGATAACCTCTTTCTTTACTACCTCTCGCATGGCATGGGTTAGCCTCCTTTGATGGTCCACTACGAGGCTTACATTGGTCTTCCATTGGTATACGATGAGTGCAAAAGGCTGGGCTAATACCTTTGAGATCATTGATTGAATATCCAATCACCTTCCTATGTTTTTTTAATAAAATTAGCAACGCTTCATTTTCTTCGGGGCTCAACTCGTCGCTCACAATGACTGGATAGGTTTTGTCTGGCCCCAAAAATTCATATTTTAATCCCTTGGGCAAAGGTTTAAGGTCTACTTCGGGCTTTGTGGCTCCTCGGGTTTGATTTCTCCTATGTCTTCGAACTTCTCTTCCTCCATGCTACCATCATGCGGCTCTAAGCCTTTTGTTGCTTCCTCTAGTTCTTCATCTTGTTGATTACTAATTTGATTTTCCATCGCTCTTTGCAGCGGGTCTCTAAGGGTTTCAACAAAACAAAGACTATCTATCTCTTCTATTTCTTCATCTTCGGGAGGAAAAGGAGTAAGGTGTTTAGAAGCACGAAGAAAGTTATATGTGTACTTTGTTCCATTAAGGTTCATTGTTACTTTGCCTTCTCCGGCATCTAACACGGCATCAACCAACTTAAGAAAAGGCCTACCTAAGATTATATGATCAGAATTACCATGGTAAGCATCAATAACAAAGAAATTGGTTGGTATGTAGTTTCTAGAGATTTTTACTTTCATGTTGCAAGCAATACCTAGAGGTTTGATAGTTCTACCATCTCCCATAATTAATTTCGTTGATGTTGGAGCTAAGTCTAGGTTGTGGTATTGAACTTTATCGTAAATTTTAGAAGATAGAACACTTACTTGGGCTCCGATGTCGCATAAAGCTTTGCATTGAACTCGTTGATCTCGCAACTCATGTGCGGCGTCATCTTCTCTTCTTCTTCGGATCCGATCGAATAAATTTCAGCAAGGCGAGCGTATGGTGATGCTTCGGGCTTGATCCCCATGATCCTCTTCACCTCGGCAATATGTTCCGGATCCACCACGTCATCTCCAAAGAGCTTTTCAAAAATCTCACCGGTGGTTTCGAGGTCGTATGAATTTTCAGCTTTCCTCTCCGGTGGGAAATCGACTTCCAATGCTCTTGCCATTCTCTTTTGATTAGGGAACGGTCTTCTCTTGTCGAATACTTCTCCGTAATCAATAGGAACCCAATCCATTGGCTCGAACTCCCTTAGTGGCTTCGCGCTTGACATGCTTCTCTTGTTCGTCTCGTTTGGTGCGGCGAAGTCGACGTTTGGTGTAGACCTTGACTTGATGCGTTCTTGTTCAAGCTCTTCCATGATTGGCTCCTCTTTTGTGACTTCCGGGGTTGCCTCTTTAGAAAAATCAGAAAGCTTTTTCTTCCTTGAATTAAATTCCGGCTCTTCCGCAAGTCTTGTTTCCCAATCTCTTCGCATGGCAGCCGCTTTACTAACTTTTTGTAGAAGTTGGGCGGCTTCCGTGAGCGTTTTCTCCATGAGATCCCCACCTGCACACATTTCGACGTGTCGCATGCAACTAGGGGTTAGGGAAAAGAAAAATGTATGCAAGAGTACGTCACCGGTGAAGCCGAGTTTTGGTCCTTGTTCGATTAATTCATTAAACCTATCCCAGTGCTTGGTCTATCCCTTCCTCTTCTCCTTGCATAAAATTGATCACTTGCCTCCTTAGATGTTGAACCTTGCTCATTGGAAAGAACTTCTCGCAAAACTTCTTTGTCAACTTGTTCCAATTGCCTTCAACTTCAAAGGACGCAACCGAATACCATGTCTTTGCTTTGCCTGCAAGTGAGTAGGGAAAGAGATTCCATTTGAACCATTCATCGGGAACTCCTTCTTGACGCACCGTGTTGCATATTGTTGTGAAATCCCTTATGTGTCTATATGGGTTCTCCGTAACCATCCCTTCAAACGGGTTTTCCGCCACCATCTTCATGATCTTGGATTTAATTTCATACTTGGTCGCTTCGAGCTTCGAATCCGACTCTTGTACCTTTATGTCTTCACATCGAGGGCTAGCGTAATCCCTTAATGATTTCTCCGGTTCTTCCACGGGTTGATTAACGAACTCCATCTAGACAATAAGATAAAAACAAAAACAAAAAAGAAACAAGTGTTTTTCTGGATAATAAATGTTAGATATAGCAAATAGAAGATAAACTAAAATATAAAACTAAGTTAGATGCAAATCAAACGATGTAAACTAACTTGCTCCCCGGCAACGGCGCCAGAAAAAGGGGCTTGTTGACGGATAAAAGACGTATCCCTCTACGATCCGCAAGCGTACGGACCCCACACCTTTTTCACCACGGGATTCCCAAGGTTCTTGTCAATCCGCGGAGCAAGGGGATTACAAGCGTTCGATCAACAACGACACACTAGCTACTAAAACCCTAACAACTATTATACTAGAAAACACTAAACTACACTAGAGAGAATGATAAACGATCAAGAGAGAAGACACTCGCCCACGGGTCTACGATACTAGAACATGCAATCGCTTAAAGACATGAAAAACCAATCTAATCTATCGGGGATGTGACCACGGTTTCGCCCTTTCCCTCCTCTCGTACTGTCACTACGCGAAGGTATTCATGACTAGACCTTTGATGGCCACGGCGTATTGAATGGATCCAAGGAAGCATTGAGGCCTATACTCCCTTTACGGCACGGTAGCTAACCTTTAAGCATTAAAGTATATTCAACACAAGATGATAGACAGATAATCCGACAAAGTGCGATTACATCTCACGATCGATTACAACCCATGGACGAATGAGAAGATTACCCCATCAAGGTGCTGATCATGGCACCGTTGATCATGGTTTCCCTTCCGCCGGTGTCTTCCTCCTTCTCCACGAGAGGGTGCTTCCTTCGAGGTGGTTGATCTCCAGCCGGAGATCCTCCTCCTCTCTCTCTAGCTTGTAGATGGCCTTCTGGTGCGAATAAACTCCTCCTCTCTGTGTTGGCGGCGCGTCGGGGGTTTTAGGGTCGAAGATCCTTCGAGGGCAAGGAAGACGGGACCGAATCGGTGCCCGAAGTGGGCTGGGCCGATCCGACTGGGCCGGCCGGCCCAGCCCGATTTCGGCCGGTTCGGTCGCCCTTTTTGCTCCGTGGGTCCTCGTGCACTTATCTACTTCGCCCCTTCCACTTGGATGATTTTGACGCTGTTATCCTCACGATCAAGATGGAGGCTCTCTTTGCATGAAGTTTGATCTTTTACGCTTCAATCCCCGGGGGTGTTCCTCGTAACACTTCGGTCCTCACCACCATTGGAAGTAATTTCAGCAAGCTCATGAACACGAACAAGACTCCATGAATGCTCCTTTGAACTTATTGCGAATCCGTCCTTTATGTCCTTGATTTCCTACATAAACACAACACTTCCAAATGCATGCACAAAGATGAACTTGTTATATGATTAGTGTGCCTAGTGGCGGGTTAGTTCAATAATCAAATCCAAACCAAAGTGTAATGAACATGCTAGGTGCACCAAAATACACCGTCAACAGAGCCCCATTGGGAGGTTGCTGCCATCTTGGAGGAGTACATTCCATGCCGTGGAGTGAAGGAGGTGTCCAAGCATCATGACGTGGCTCACAGGACTACTATGGATGCTGGGATAGCAGAGTCAGCTCGGAGGGCGCTCTATGTGCTCTCTCACAAGGAGCGTGACAGGTTGGAGGATACCCACTGCCGCTACACACCATTCAGGGCAAGTGGGGAAGCCAAGACTTACATCGCCCCAGCACCAGCCTATGAAGGGACGCTCAACAATGTCCGGGGTCTACTTGCAGCTGTGAACACTGCATTGGATGATGCCAACAACACGCTATATGCAGCACAGCAGCAAATCTTCACTCTGGAGACGCAGAGGCGTGCCTTGGAAGCTGCACTTTTGAACGAGGAGCAAGTCGGAAGCCCATGAAGCCGCGAGAAGGATGTACCTCCCCATCACCCAAGAGGCCACACTACGACTCCCCGACGCTCGCACAGATGCCATGGCTGAAGATAGTCCTTAGGTTTAAGATTAAGGATAGGATTTCCTTGTAACCGCTAGTAGACGATCGGTAAAGTGTGTTTAGCTTAGAGGTGTGGTTGAATGCTTGATTTTGTGCTTAATGTGTGAGTTGGATTTTTGGTTGAGTGCAATGTGTTGTGGAGTGATGACCACAACGACATTGGTTTAGTAGTAAGTTTGTGGGGTTATCTTTCAGTCTCAATCAGTTATCTATCTTAATCTTTTTGTCCTCTTAAGTTTTTCCTGAATACAAATTCGAGATCCCAAAAATCTGTTCGCACAGTTTTCTGAGTCAGCAGTACTGTTTTAATTTTATCTCGGGCTACAGAACTCCGATTGCAGTAAAACCAATTGGAAAAGTTCAAGAATTTCATTACTGATTTTCTGTGAAAAATTCAGAATATTTGGATGGAAAACCAGAGAGATATGACTAAAACATTACAGCCCCATGAATCTGTTAAACACTGCCGACCTACCTGACTTGTTTATTTTATGACCAGAGCTACACAACTCCGAATGAGGTGATTCCAGTTGGAGTAGTTTCATAATTTCATTACCCTTTATCAGTCCAAAATCCATAATTTTTGGTTACTTATACAGAGAGCTATGCCTGATTGTTTGGAGTCAACAGAATCTGTCTTATCTGAATATCATTGCTATCTTATCTTCCTAAGTTTAAACCTTGGTGCAATCATCTAAAATAATGTTCCTAACACTCAGATGGTGAACACCAGGTCAGGATCAGGTGTTAATCAACCAGCAGGAAGAGCACCCCAGCCAGTACAAATGGATCCCGCTATGCAGCAGTTCCTGGAGGCACAGACCCAGCTCCTCCAGAACTTGACCACCACTGTGACAAACTTGCAAGCTCAGGTCAACAATCCGCCGGTGCCGCCACCGCGCCTCGCAACAAGCACCGGGAGTTCATGAGTCATCACCCTCCTGTGTTTACCCACGCCGCTGATCCACTGGAAGCTGAAGATTGGCTCAAGACAATACTGAAGATGCTCACTACCTGTCAGTGTGACGACAGAGAGAAGGTCCTGTATGCTGCAGGACGACTTCAAGGCTCTGCAGCCGCTTGGTGGGATGCGTACTCTGCCGCTCATGCCGCCCCAGACACTATCACTTGGGAGGAGTTTACCACCAACTTCAGGAGCCATCACATACCCTCTGGAGTCATGAAAATCAAGAAGAAGGAGTTCCTTTCGCTGAAGCAGGGAGGAATGTCAGTGGCTGAGTATAGAGACAAGTTCACTGAGCTATCTCGCTATGCAGCTGAGGAGGTTGCTGAAGATAGGAAGAAGCAGGAGCTGTTCCTGGATGGGTTGGTTGGTTCGCTGCGGTACTCACTGATGTCATATCCTTTTCCTAACTTTCAGCAGCTAGTTGATGCCGCTATCCGCTTGGAGCACAAGCGCAAGGAGCTTGGAGAGCGAGAAGAGGAAGGCCGCCGGCTCCGGCGTTTGGGAATGCGTCTCGCCCGCGCTTCAACCCTCCGCCGAACACCCCGTTCCGCTTTGGGGGACCGGGTGGAAACTTTGGGCGGCAGCGGTCCCGGCGTCCCGCTCGGCGGTTCCGGCCGAGCCTCGCTCGGCCGGTTTCGGCGTCCCGTTCCTCGGACTCCCCGCCCGGCCTTCCCGGCAGAGTCGGCAGAGAGCCCCGGTTGGCTGGCACACCTGTAAGGACCGTGGCACCGCCCAATCCTGCCACCACTACTTGCTTCAAGTGCGGAGAACTTGGTCACTATGCCAATGCTTGCCCAAAGAGGAACCCTCCACACACCCCCGTGCAGACCCAGCAGCAGACAAGGAGCGGAAGCCAAACCCCGCAGTCTAACAAAGGACAACAGAGCTATGCACGAGGCAAGGCGATGCACGTTGATGCTGAAGTCGCCCAGGAGAACCCCAGAGTAGTGCTCGGTATGTTTCTAGTCAACTCTACTCCTGCCTCAGTTTTGTTTGATTCGGGAGCATCCCATTCTTTCATTACATCCCAGTTCGTAGCTCAACATAATCTACCTATCAGTCCCATGTCTCGCCACATGTTAGTTACCTCACCTGGGGGGGAATTGAAAGCTATCTATAAATGTGATAACGTCCATCTCAAGATTGTGGGCGAGAGATTTCCGTGCCAATCTTATAATCTTGGATTCAAAGGGGATCGATGTGATATTGGGAATGGGATGGTTGACCGCGTGTGATGCGGTGATCCCGGTGTGCTAAAAGGTCAATCCTTCTTACAAGTCCAAAGTCGGTGAAAGGTTTGAGTTTGCAGCAGATCCCGCACCATCAAATGCCAGTGCCGTGAATAAGCTTGACGGAGCAGCCTTGGAAGACATACGAGTAGTGTGCGATTATCCTGATGTGTTTCCCGAGGAGTTGCCAGGTATGCCCCCTGACCGAGATGTTGAGTTCGTTATTGATCTTTTACCTGGTACTGCTCCTATCTCTAAGCGCCCATATAGAATGTCTAGCGATCAGTTACAAGAACTTAAAGCTCAGATTAAAGAATTATTGGGTAAAGGGTTCATTCGTGCTAGTTCATCACCCTAGGGAGCACCCGTAATCTTTGTGGGTAAGAAAGATGGCACACAGAGGATGTGTGTTGATTACAGGTCTCTTAATGATGTTACTATCAAGAACAAGTATCCTCTGCCACGTATTGAAGATTTGTTTGATCAGATGAGAGGAGCAACCGTGTTTTCTAAGATCGATCTGCGATCAGGTTATCATCAGTTGAAGATTAGGCCTTCAGATATTCCTAAGACAGCTTTTACCACCAGGTACGGACTTTATGAGTACACAGTTATGTCTTTTGGGTTAACCAATGCACCCGCGTACTTTATGTACTTGATGAACAAGATCTTTATGGAGTATCTGGACAAGTTCGTTGTGGTATTCATTGATGACATTCGATCTACTCCAAGAATGAGGAGGACCATGAGGAGCATTTGAGACTTGTGTTGCAGAAGCTAAGAGACCATGAGTTATATGCGAAGTTCAGCAAGTGTGAGTTCTGGCTCAAGGAAGTGTCTTTTCTAGGTCATATCATCACCAACGGAGGTATTGCTGTGGATCCTAGCAAGGTTAGCGATGTATTGAAGTGGGAAGCCCCTCGTACGGTGTCTGAGATTCGGAGTTTCCTTGGACTCGCTGGTTACTATCGTCGATTTATTGAAGGATTCTCTAAGATTGTGAAGCCCCTCACTACATTGCTAGAGAAGGACAGGGAATTCAAATGGACCAGTGCATGTCAGTCCAGTTTCGAAGAGTTAAAGAAGCGGTTAACCACAAAGACTCGTTCTAGTAATGCCTGATCTACGAAAGAGTTTTGACATATATTGTGATGCATCTCGACAAGGTCTAGGATGTGTGTTGATGCAAGAAGGTCATGTTATAGCCTATGCATCTCGTCAGTTGAGGAAGCATGAGTTGAACTATCCTACGCATGATCTTGAGTTAGCAGCAGTGGTTCATGCATTGAAGATTTGGAGACACTACATTATGGGAACTAAGTGCCAGATCTATACTGATCACAAGAGTTTGAAGTACATCTTTACTCAGAAGGATCTTAATCTAAGACAGCGTCGTTGGTTAGAGTTGATCAAGGACTATGATCTAGAGATTCATTACCATCCGGTAAAGCGAATCGGTTGCTGATGCTTTGAGTCGGAAGGGCCACACTAACATGGCTATGACCATTCAGTTTCCTGACGAGTTGGTAAAAGAGTTTGAAAGGCTCAGCTTGAAAGTGGTTGCGCATGCAGAAGGAGTGACTTTGGAAGTACAGTCCACTCTGGAGCAAGAGATACGTAAGTGGCAGTTAGAGGATGCTGGAATACAAAAGATTAAAGAGAGTATGCAACAAGGAGAAGCCCCAGATTTCACAGAAGATGAGCAAGGAACCGTGTGGTTTAAGAACCGGTTGTGTGTACCAGAGACAGGAGATCTCAGAGAGAAGATCTTGAGAGAAGCTCACGACTCAGCTTACTCTATCCATCCGAGCAAAGTACTAAGATGTACCGGGATCTCAAGCGCAGGTATTGGTGGTACGGTATGAAGAGAGACGTGGCCGCTCATGTGGCTTTGTGCGACACTTGTCACCGGGTTAAGGCTGAACATCAGAGACCCGCTGGTTTGCTTCAACCTTTGAAGGTGCCTGAGTGGAAGTGGGAAGAGATCGGAATGGATTTCATAGTGGGTTTACCCCGGACCCGAGATGGTTATGATTCGATTTGGGTCATCGTGGATCGTTTGACCAAGGTAGCTCACTTCATTCCGGTAAAGACTACCTATACGAGAGCTAAGTTGGCGAGCTATACATGTCCAGGATCGTGTGTTTGCATGGTGTACCAAAGAAGATCATGTCGATAGAGGTACTCGGCTTTACTTCTCGTTTCGGGGGAAGTTGCATGAATCTCCGGATACTAAGCTAAATTTCAGCTCGGCTTATCATCCACGGACGGATGGACGGACAGAGAGAACCAATCAGATCCTAGAGGACATGCTGAGAGCATGTGCGCTTAAGCATGGTTGTAGTTGGGATAAGAGCTTGCCGTATGCTGAGTTTTCTTATAACAACAGCTACCAAGCTAGTCTCAAAATGTCACCCTTTGAGGCTCTATATGGAAGGAAGTGTAGGACTCCGTTATTTTGGAGTGAGACAGGCGAAAGGCAGTTATTTGGGGCAGATATCATCAGAGAAGCGGAGAACTCGTTTGTTTAAGTTTCGTTTAAGACTATGGTTTGTAATAACTCTTTATTCGTGAGGCACTGTTTTTGGTATTCATAATGTCTAAGCGTGTGTGTAACTTGATCCTGGCGCACACGTGATCAATGCATTCGGTTTTGCCTTTAAAACCGGGTGTGACAGAGTGGTATCAGAGCGGTATCAAAGCGGAGAAACAAGTTCAGATTATCAGAGAAAATTTGAGGATTGCTCAGTCTAGACAGAAAAGCTATGCAGATGGTAAACGAAGGGATGTGGTCTTTCAGGAAGGCGATTACGTGTACCTAAAGGTATCACCTATCAGAGGTTTGCGTCGATTCAGAGTTAAAGGAAAGTTGTCACCTCGCTTTATTGGACCTTTCAAGATCATTGAGAGAGTGGGAGAAGTGGCTTACAGATTGAAGTTGCCAGTCCAGCTAGCTGATGTACATGATGTGTTCCATATCTCTCAGTTGAAGAAGGGTTTTGGCCCTCATGACAAAGAGCCGTTACCCTTGGATGATCTAAACGTTGAAGAGGATCTCACTATTGTTGAACACCCCGTTCGAATATTGGAAACAATGACAAGGGTCACCAGGAATAGTGTGATTAAGATGTGCAAAGTACAATGGAGTAATCATGCAGAGGATGAGGCAACATGGGAAAGAGAGGATGAGCTGAAAGCAGAGTTTCCAGATCTTTTTCCCAATCTGTCCGAATCTCGAGGACGAGATTCTTCTTAAGGGGGGTAGGATTTGTAACACCCTAATTCTATTAAAAACTTGGCTTTATTAAAATTTGATAGCAACCATTTAATTGCTTAAGGAGCATAAGGTTGTTTTATTTAATTTTAGGCATTTAACACTTTTCTAAAATAACTTTAATGAAATATAGGATTTGTTTGTGGCATACATGCTGGAGCATTTATTTTGGTTGCTGGAATTCAAATTCAAATTTGAATTCTAAATGTTTGAAAACCCTTTGCCAAAATTCCAAAACCTGAACCCCTTTCCTACCTTCAAAGCCCCCATCCCGACTCTCGCGCACGCCCGCTTGCGCACGCGGCCGACCCCGCCCTAGCCGAAGGGCCACCGCACCCGCCGCGCGTGCCGGGCCCGCTTGGCCTTACGGCCCCGGGCCCGGCCCGGCGCAGCCCGCGCCCCGCCGCTGCTCTCGATCCGGGCCGTCGGATCCGAATCCGACGCGCCCCGTCCGCGCCCGCCCGCGCCCGTGCCGCCGACCGAGGGGGCCCGCTTGTCATCCCCCGCCCCCGCCCTCGTCCCCCGCCCCCGACTCCGCCACCGCCGCGCCGCCCGAGTCCCGCCGGCCACGACGCATCCCCGTGCGAGGCCCGCACGCCAAGGAGGCCCCCCCGCCCGGGCTATTTAAGGCGCCGCCGTCCCCGGACCCCAACCCGAGCCGCCCTAAGCCCTCGCACGCGCCCCCGCCGGAACCCTAGCCGCGCCGCCGTGTGAGCTCGCCGCCGCCGCCGTGGAATCCCGCCGCCGCCGCCGCTCCGCCGCCAAGAAGTCGCCCGGGAGTTGCGCAAGGAGGTGAGGAGCCCCCCTCGTGCCGCACGTCGCCGTCCCCGAGCCCCTCTTCGCCCTAGCGCCGTCGGCCGGAGCCCGTGTCCCGCGCCGCCGCATCGGCCGCCCGCTCCGCCGCGCCGTTGCCCGAGCCGCCGCCCTAGATAGGCTTGCCAACTCGCGCGCGTCGAGTAGGTGCCGTCCGCGCTTCGATTCGTGGCCCGGAACCCCAAGTCCGGCCCCCGCCGGCGAGCCCGCCGCCGCCCGCCGCCGCTCACCGCCGCCGGCCTTCGCGCGCGCCGCCGCCCCGCCGCTTGCGCGTCACCGTGGCCGTCGGATGACGATCCAGCGCCCTAGATCTAGCCACCGCACCGCGAGCCACCAGCACCGTCGGATCTAGATCCAACGGATCTAGATCGGGTCAACCCGGTCAGCCAGGTCAAACCCACCGCCAGCCCTGGCGTTTTTGCAGAAAAGCCCCTGGATTTTATTTATTTACAAAAATACCCTTCCACCGTATAAAATTTCTTACAGTTTAGTACTTTTTCTTTATTTTAGCCCGAAACCTTTTCAAATCTTCGCAGATTAGTCCCTGAAACTTCCCGAGCCCATATCTTGGTCGTTTTAGCTCCGATTTTAGCGTTCTTTATGTCCACACGTTCGTCTCGAAGCGTAGATTAGTTTTATGCTACTGTTTAGATCTGTTTGATCTGTTCGGTGACTGTTTCTTATTTATTTCTATTGTATGCTTGTATGTGATGATTGTGGATCGTAGAGAGCGATTCGTTCGAGGGATTTGAAGATCCGGTCGTGCAAGAGTTTGAGCAGCAAGGCTTTGTTGAAGGCAAGTATTCCTTGATGCATGCCCGCTTGTCCTACATAACATGCATTCAAATTCACTGTTTTTACCTTTTGCTTGCATTAATTTGATGGGAACCTATTAACGATCATGCCTAGCTTTTGACTACCTTTACCTTGATGCCGGGAATTAAATTAATCTTGTGGTAGTTATTGCTTAGCATGCTCAACTGGGTATTGGTATTAATCTACTTGGTTACCTTTTTGTTATTTCATGTTCCGTTTATGATCTTTTATCTTTACAAGACCACCTTTAATGTGTAATCGGAACATGGAGAACCACCCAGGAAAACAGTACAACCACAAGAACTAATGGGCAATGGTCTTGGCTGAATAATAAGGAACTTTAGCTTGGGATGGTCTTACCTGATAAGGACAAGGGATCGGCGGTACTGTGGGGTATGGACTCGCTCTAGCAGGGGGTTGGGTGAGTTATTCTTTTATGGTGGGGTATCGACCGCTAGGGGACTTTATACCTTGCTAATCGATCCGGACCTTGTGGGTCATAACTTGCTAGGGAACCTTTGTAAAGGCCATGTAGCGTCCCTATGCAATCACACCTCGGAAGTGTGGTATGGTGTCTTGCAAACACCGCATGGTTGGGTCCAAAGTTCTTCGGAGCTTTTACGCTGCTTGTGGGTAAAGATGTACAACCTCTGCAGAGTGTTAAACTAATCGATTAGCCGTGCTCACGGTCAAGAGCGGCCTGGACACTCACATGATTAAGTTATGGAACTTTAATGCTTAAATTGTGGTTTATTTCTTTATTTATGATGCTTATATCTTATTAATTGGGTTGGTATGAACTTACACCTTTAGTAATCAGGTTGCTAATAAAACTTGACCAACTAAAATGCTAAAGTGCTTGAACCTTAGCCATCCACCATATGGCCTTGCATGTTATGTTGTTTCCCCTTGCTGAGTACGATATGTGCTCACGCTTGTTTATTCTCTTGCATCTACAATACCCGGATTTGTTGCTCGACCGGGAGAACTTTGAAGATAATCCAGAAGATTTCCAGGAGTTCTAGGTGTGCGTAGTCTTCGATCGGTACCGCCTGTGGAGGCATTTTGTCGCGCGAGAACTCGTTTGTTTAAGTTTCGTTTAAGACTATGGTTTGTAATAACTCTTTATTCGTGAGGCACTGTTTTTGGTATTCATAATGTCTAAGCGTGTGTGTAACTTGATCCTGGCGCACACGTGATCAATGCATTCGGTTTTGCCTTTAAAACCGGGTGTGACAGTAGTCGTCGTAGAGTAGTAGAGGTTGAGCGTCCTCTCGGGAACAGTCGGGGTAGTCGCGTCTCCTCAGACGTCGCAGCTCGGGTCTTCAACAAGAACACAAGCCTACACGAGATGCGACGTGGAAATAAATAACGAGCATTCATCTAATGCAAAAACATCAATAAGAACCAATTTAGAGGATCCAAATAAACTCCAGAGTAAATGCAAGCAGCACTAGTTTAATTAATGAATATAAAGCAATTGGTTTTAAAACAAAAGTAGTTTAAGCAACTAGTTTTATATACTAGTAAACAGGGTAAGATCAAGAGTTAGCTTACGGGTCTTACGGCTAAGATCTTAGGTAACCAAGCCTGCAAGCAGGAAAGCGGAGAGGCTGAAATCAAGTACTTGCTAGGTTTTAGCTCTTGGATGATCAAAGCGGTAGCGCGAAGGGTGATGATAACGGAGCGAAGCAAAGTTAACTAGAAAAGGCATTATCATGCCAGGATATGCGGCGACAGCTCAGAGGGGACGAAAGGATCAACTTGTGACTGGCATCGGGTGGCGATGAGGTAAAGTGTGTTTAAGAACGCTATGAGGCATGTACTGATGATGCGGCAACGCCCATGGCAAGGCAGCTAGGTTGCGGCTCGGGGTTGCCGAGCGTGAAGCAGAGGCCTCTGCTCACGACACGGCCGTCCATCACGTGCTGTATCCTGGTTTCAAGCACATGGCACGGTACACGCTTCACAGCACGAAGCAAAGTAGAGCGACAGCAGATATGCGCGAAGCAGCAAAGAGGGAAGGCAAAGGTGTAGAGGTCGGCGACGAGATAATGGGGTAGGATTGCTGTCCGCGGCACGCCAATGGTTAGTTGCGGGGCTCCGGCGTCCCAGACCCATATTGGCATAGAGGCGGGCAGCGGCTACGAATTCTACACCAAGGGTGTGGGGCAAAAGGGTTTGGTTCAAGGGTGAGAGATGGTAAGGATAGGGTAGCAGCGAGCGCCTCGGAATTATGAAACCAACGCAAGTGGTTTCATAATTTTCGAACTCCGAGTCTGAAAATTAGTTATGAATGTTTAAAGGAAAAGAGATTTATAAAACATTTATTAAAACCTTTTATAAATCAGAAAATAATTTTATTAAAATATTGCTGACGTCAGCTTGACGTCAGCGGTCAGCAGGTTTAGTGGGCCGAAGTTGGGTCCAAAGTGTTAGTGGCCCAATGGGCCGAAAGAGTTAGTGGGCCGAATTCGGCCCACAGGACTTAGCATCTTGGGCCAAAAGGAGAAAGTCCGCTCGTTCACCCTGAAGAGAAACCAGAATTCAAAGGTTAAAAGGAAAAGGTCCGAAGTGGGCCTTGTTGGGTTAGCCGGCCCATGCTCCGATCAGGTCCCCACCGGAGAAGTCTGGTGGCGCCCCTCGAAGTTTTCTGGAGCGCAGGGCACAGCCTTGTCCCGCGTGCGTGCGTCGGCGTGTTCCCGCCGCAGCCCCAGCGGCGACGACGGCGGCGCTTTGACGGTCGCGAGGCTCCCAAAACGCGAGCAAGCATAGCTCGAGGATCCCTTTGGGCATGCGGTTATCTCCGCGCCGCTTCGGCTTTGGGGAGTGCCTGGGGGCGTAACGCGGAGCGCGACACGGCGGCGCTCTCGGCGTGAGCCAGAGACGACGGCGTTCGCGAGGGTAAGCAGATGCAGTGCAGGTGCTTCGGCGTTCACAAGGGCGTGTTCACCAAAGCCCCTTGCGTGGGTTCAGTCCTAACCTGGCCGTGAAGTGGCCGACCATCGCGCGGGTCCTCGGCGGGCCGAGTCCATGGCGCGGCGCTCAACACGGCGGCAGAACGGTCACGGGACGCAGCGTCTGTGCTCATGGGGGTGAACACTTGGGCATGCACGCGGGCTCACACACGCACACGAGCGTGGCGACGAGTCAGGTTCACGTGCACGAGTAGGCACGCAGCGCGGCGGCGCTCCGGCGTGTCGCGGCGGAAACGATAGAGGCGGGTTAGTGGCCTACGGCCGCCGCTCGCGCGGGGGTGCACGGCGGCGTCGGGGGGATGGGTTCTGCGAGAAAAGCGGCTCGATGGCCGGGCACAGACAGGATGTTCACAGATTGGCCCGATGGTCAACACAAGCAAGCAGGGTGGTAGCTTGGGCGGGCAACAGAGGCAAAAAGGAAAGCAAGCGCGTGAAGTTCTTGGCTTTTACACAAAACGTCGAGCAGGTTCTGGGCATGCCAAGACTGCACCTCCGACATGCCTTCCAAGGTTCCAGTGGCCAGGGGAAAACAAAGATAGCACGGTGTTAACACCAAAATTTGGTAAGGAGTCTGACCTGTGGGTCCGGGTCGAAAAAGAGTCCGTCTGGTGGAAGGAAGGATATTTTCAGAGATTTTCGGCAAAGAGATCTGCGGTCGGCTATCTGCTCCGATTCGGCAAAGGAACAGTAAAGCTGATTTTGCGGGATTGGACGGTGACGTGGCTCGAATCAGGAGAGACGAATGGATGGACAGACGATCGAGTTTAGTTAGGCAATGAATCCATTCGCAGTTGTACTCAACAGGGTATAAATACGATCCCTGGATGTATGTAACAAACACAATCATTCCTCAATACACACCGGCCTTATGCCAAACCCTAGAGTCCTTGTCGTGTCGTCGAGTTCTTCGAGAGGGCCAATCGATCCGTCGACCTCCGTGAGTACCGGCAACCTTGTATCATGTCTAGTATCATGCGGTGGATTTAGATCTGATGCAAGTAGTCTTGTTACCATGCTTCGTGTCATGCGGTAGATTCAAGCTTGGTTCAAGAGGGTTTCTTGTTAGATCATGAGCCATGCGGTAGGCTAAGATCTAGCTCGAAGCTAGTTATCGGCTCTATTGGGTTTTGGCAAGATCCAATAGATTCATTAAGTTATCCCGTGTTAACTTGAGTTTTACTTTACGTTTTAATTCATGTAACACATTTCTGCCCAATCTAGATGGCTTTGGATCGGCTATATCCCTTTTATGATACTTGTTCGAGTAGGTTTCATGTTTTAACACGTGGACCTTATGCTTTCCGATAGCCGAAACCGAATCGATCTAGGTTGTTACGTGTTGCGGGTTCAAGTTTACTGCGTTCGTATAAATCTTGAAAGAGCCGGGTATCATGCGGTAGATGCAGGTTTTTGGGTTGCTTTGGAGCTAGTCATCCGGTGGATTAGATTTCCAAATCAGCCTGATAGACTTATTCACGCGGTAATATTTGTTCCTTCTTCATGGACCCTGGATCGGCTGTTCAGCCGTATTCGGTTATATTCCCACGAGTAGATCACGCGCATTATTTATGTTTTAAATGATGTATGCTTTTGGCTTTCCATATTTAGATTGTATCATGCGGTGGATAGATCTATTTGTGGAAAGTGGTGTGGTTTTCTTGCAAGTTGTATCATGCGGTGGATAGATTTGCTTGATATCGTACCCGACGGATCTTAAAGTAACTAGACATGCGGTAGACTAGTGCTTTGGATCTATGCATGCTTATTTAATACATGATCATGTCCGTGCTTTACTTTATTTGTTTAATGTTAATTTTCATGAAGATCGGTCACAACTTTGCACATGCATCTATGTTTATCCAAAGACCGATCGTTGTCATGCTTACGTCATCCATTCGGCAGTGTTCTTTTTCCCTTTGCGGTTACCCGAATGGTCGTGGTTCTTTGACAGATAGCTTTACATAGCTATGTGTCATCTTGCTTGGCTTTTTAGCCGTAAATATGGAACTGTCTGGTACCACCCGACAAGTTCCAAGCTTTGGTATCTAACTGCTTTATCTTTTGTTAATTTTTAGGAAAAATTGACTGGCACGTCATTTGCTCTCTGCGCGTGTGAAGCCAGCTTTCCGGCTTGCTGTGTGATTGGCGCTGAGTGCACTTTTTGCGTCAACACACTTTTTGGCACGCCCAGTGGGACCATAGCCGAATTGATTCAAGATGCCTGAGATTGCAGACCTTATGGATGTCAACTTGGAAGATCTTTCTCCGGAGCAGCGGCAGCAGCTTCAAGACGTCGTAGATCAGTTTCAGCAGAAGTGCCTGCTGTCGTTTAAGAAGAACAGGAGCGGCGTCCCATATCTGAAGAATGAGATGCCTAGAGTGCTGCTACCGGGGGAAGTCGATGCTACGTCTCAGCAGGAGAAGGAGGAATGCGCGCGCGTATTCCAAGAGTCGGCAGACTACATGCTCACCAAGCACAACAAAGCTTTCCTCGGGTCGCTCCAGCAGATGATGGTGAACCTCTTTGGCCCGGGCATGGAGCAAGCGTTCGGGAAGGCGCCCGCCGGAAAGAGCACCGTGGAGCTGGGTGAATCAAGCTCTCAGCCGCCGCTACGGAGCCAGCCGCAGCAGCCTCCTCCTCAGAGCTCCGGAAGCCAAGCATTCCAACCTCCTCCGCAGGCGCCGGGGGGGCGGCCGGTTCGGCCCCCCATTGCAAGCTTCAGGAAGTCAGCCAATCCCGCCGCCACCACGGAGAACGACACGGGTCGGCCCGTGCAACAGCCAAATCCATACCAGCCTATGTACGGAGACCTAGCGTTCGGCTCATCTGGGGCCCCACTTGACCCCGGTCGGAGAATTGCTCCGTCGACCAACTGGCTCCAGAAGAATTTGTACGGCGGTGGTTATCATGAAGTGGGAAATTACGGAGCGTTCGACGCCTTCCCGCACCCAGGGTACGCGCCAGCTGCAGGCGCGCAAGAAGATGACGCCCTAGCGCGCAAGATGGCCGAATTGATGCAGAATCAGTTCGGCCTCAAGCCAAAGATGCAGGGCCCCACCTATAGGCCGCCGTTCCCAGAGTGGTACTATAACGTGCTCCTGCCGCCGAGGGTGAAGCCGCCGACGGAATTCACAAAGTTCTCTGGACAGGACGAGACGAGCACGGTCGAGCACATCGCCCGTTACCTCATGCAGCTTGGGGAATGCTCGGCCGAGGAGGCGTTCAGGGTTCGCTACTTCCCCGCCTCGCTGACAGGTCCAGCTTTTCAGTGGTTCTCGTCCCTGCCTCCTGAATCAGTGGCTAGATGGAAGGATTTGGAGCGTAAATTCCACGCTCACTATTTCAGCGGCAGCTCTGAGAAGAAGCTGATTGATCTCGCCACCCTGAAGCAAAGGCACAGCGAAACGCCGCTGGAGTTTCTTAGAAGATTCAGGGAAGTCAAAGGCATGTGCTTCTCGCTGAACTTGCCGGACGATCGGCCCGGGCCGGATATGGCCGTCGCCGGGATGTTGCCGGCCGTGCGCGAGAAGCTATTTGGGATGGAGTTTGAGAACCTAGGCCAGCTGTCACAAAAATTATCTCTGATGAGCAATCAGGCATATGGCCTCAAGAAGGACCCCAAGTTTGGCAAGCAGCACGACGTCGCTGACATCTACAACCAATTCTTGGACAAAGCTGATTTGTTCGAAGAATCTGATGACGAATTGGAGGTAGCTGCAGCAGAGATCATGTGGGGTAAAGAGCCCTTGACAATGAATCAGCGTTGGGTCAAGCAGACCAAGGGGACTTACGACTTTGTCATCACGAAGGCTGATAAGTTGTTTGAGCTCTTGGTAAAAGAAGGCCGAATCAAGTTGCCTGAGGGGCATTCTATGCTTTGGCCTGATGGAGTCAAAGCGAAACGTTACTGTGGTTTCCATGACAGGGACTCACACTCCATCAATGATTGCAGGGTCTTCAGGATGAGGATCCAGAAAGCTATCCAGGAGGGACACCTCAAGTTCGATAACAAGATGAAACTGGATGGCCATCCCTTTCCTCAGAACATGCTCGGTTTTTCCGTCAACGCGATAACGGCCCGAGGAAAAGGGAAAAGTCAAAGTCCCGACCTCGCCCGAGGGTCCAAGCAAGGTGGAGCAAGGTGGACCGCAGCGCCGAGGTGACCCGGAGCAAGTACAAGGCGACGCCCCCGCGTTCTCAAGAGCCACATCGAGATTGGGGAATCATCCGGGCCTAAGCCCAAGGTGACGTCGCGCATTCTCCTCAACAAATGGCAGCGCCGAGATAGAGAAGGAGCGCTACCGAAGCGCCGTCACGAGGAGGAGCGGCGCGGCCGAAGAGGAAGCGCGCGGGGAGGGACCAAGAACGGTACACGCGCGGCGAGAGCGCGCACACCGGGGATGCGCCTTCTTCGAGCCTCTTTGGAATGAGGGCCTAAAGCTGCCCACATTGAAGAACCGTCCCGAGTGCGGCGACGGATATGTTGAGTACGAGCGAGAAAGCGCAATCGCCGATCCGTCCACGAGAGACTTGGAAGGATCCACCCGAATGGGGATCGGCGTCAAAAAATTGAAGTCATAGATCACCCCAGGAAGCGCCAAGCCGATCTCAGGTGGGCTGATCAGGAAGAGGACGAGGATGTCTACGTCTGGCAGAAGGGGCAGTGGTGCCCGCCCGGTCTACGCAAAAGCCAGAAGAGGCGGGTACAACGCTTGAGGAACCGCGAGATGAAGCAAGCCGGGATCCAGACGAGGCAGAAGTGGCGCCCCAAAGACCAGCCAGAAGGATCGAAGCGTTCGGCTCCTACATGCATGGTATACTTCCTGCCGAACGAGTTCATGGCTCCCGCTAACCGAGGTTATACGGAGAGGAAGCTTCCTTTGATGACGAGCCGCCCCGAGGAGATGATGGCACAAGCGGTGCTTGCCAAGCGTGCCGTCTTCGACAAGCCGGCCAAGAATCGCCATATGAGGCCACTGTACTTGAGGGGGTACGTCAATGGCAAGCCATTGACCAAGATGTTCGTCGACGGTGGAGCGGCAGTCAACGTGATGTCGTACACCACCTTCAGGAAGCTTGGCATGGGCCCGAGCGATCTGACACCTACAAGCATCATCCTGAACGACTTCGCCGGGAACCCCTCAGACACCAAAGGATGCGCTCACGTGGACTTGATGATCGGGTCCAAGACGCTGCTCACCACCTTCTTTGACATCGAAGGCAAGGGAGCCTACAGCCTGCTGCTTGGGCGGGACTGGATTCACGCCAAGCTCGCTGCGTCCCATCCACCATGCATCAACGACTTATCCAGGTGGGTGGATGATGAGATCGAGGTCGTCCGGGCGGATGACTCCGTGAGCGTGGCCAACATGGAACCGGCCTTGCGGGGAGTACCAAGGCATCGATTGCTTCTCGGGGAAGGATCGGGGGAGAAGGTCCTGTTGAACTCGTCGGCGGTGACCAACGTACCGATTCAAGCAGTCGGCTCTTATAGTAATTTTTAATGGAGAACCCCGTGGATGGCACTGATGGCAAATTAGGGCGAGGATTCATGTCGGCCGATAAGCTGGAAGAAGTTGACATTGGAAGCGGTGATAAGCCAAGGCCGATGTTCATCAGCGCAAATTTGCAACCAGATTTCAGGGGGAACTTAATTGAGCTTCTCAGAGAATATAAGGATTGCTTCGCCTGGGATTACTCGGAGATGCCTGGATTGGATCGTTCCATCGTCGAGCACCGGTTGCCAATCAAGCCTGGTTTCAAACCATATAAGCAACCGCCCCGGAAAATCTACAAGGATGAAGTATTGGCCGATGTGAAGAAGGAAATCGAGAGATTACTTGACGCAAACTTCGTTCGGCCGTGCAGATATGCGGAGTGGATTTCTAACATCGTCCCTGTGTATAAGAAGAATGGGAAAATGAGGGTTTGCATAGACTTCAGGGACCTGAATAGAGCTACTCCCATGGACGGATACCCGATGCCTATTTCCGATTTGTTAATTGACGCCGCTGCTGGACACAGGGTGATGAGCTTCATGGATGGCAACGCGGGATACAATCAGATCTTCATGGCAATAGAAGACATATCGAAGACGGCCTTTAGATGTCCTGGACATATAGGCCTATTTGAATGGATAGTCATGACATTTGGGTTGAAAAATACTGGTGCAACCTATCAACGGGCCATGAATTACATTTTTCATGAGTTGATCGGCAAAACTGTGGAAATCTACATCGATGACGTGGTGATCAAGTCCTTAAGTCATGACACCCATCTGGAAGATGTGAAGAAGACCTTGGAATGCACCCGGAAGCATGGTCTGAAGATGAATCCAAACAAGTGTGCATTTGGGGTATCAGCTGGAGAGTTCTTGGGATTTTTGGTCCACGAAGGGGGAATCGAAGTTGGCAAAAAGAGCATGAAAGCCATTGATGAAGTCGTTCCTCCAACCAACCTCAAGGAATTGCAATCACTGCTCGGCAAGATCAACTTCGTGAGAAGATTCATCTCAAATTTATCACGAAGGTGTTGCCATTCTCTCCACGCTTGAAGCTAAAGAAAGATCGAAATTCACATGGGGCGACGAATAACAAAAGGCTTTTGATGAGATCAAGCAAGACATGAAGGAGCCGCCGGTCTTTGGTTCCTCCCCGGCTAAACAAGCCTTTCAAGTTGTACGTGGCGGCCGATACCCAAACTATTGGATCGGCCCTTATTCAAGAATTCGAAGGAAAGGAGCGGGTAGTAGCTTATCTTAGCCGAAAACTACTTGATCCCGAAACCGAGGTATTCGGCTATAGAGAAAGCGTGTCTTTGCGTATACTACTCGTGTACAAAGTTTCGGCACTACTTGTTGAATGCCGAATGCACCGTATACTCGAAGTTTGATGTGATAAAACATATGTTATCTATGCCGATTTTGAATGGTCGGATTGGCAAATGGATTTTAGCTTTATCGAATTCGAGTTGAAGTTCGAATCGGCAAAAGCCATCAAAGGTCGGTCATTGCCGATTTTATAACCGAACATCGTGACCCTTCAATTGATCCGCGTTTGAAATTACCCCTTGGGCTTTATTTTTTGATGGGTCATCATGTGGCAAAGGTGGGGGAGTAGGGATCCTACTAATTTCGCCCGGAGGTGAGATGTTTGAATTCGCCATTCCTATACAACCCACCGTCACAAATAACCAGCCGAGTACGAGGCACTACTTCGAGGGCTTCAATATTTGAGAGAAGTCGGGGGCCGTCTCGGTTGAGATCTATGGAGATTCAGAATTGGTAATCAAACAATTGAACGGCCAATACGAGTGCAGGAGCGAAGCGGCCGAGGAGCTACTACGAGGAGTGCGGGGAGATCTTGAAGAGCTTCCCATTAGTAACCCTACAAGACATTCCTAGAGAGCATAACGAAGAAGCAAACAAAGCTAGCTCGGAGCGCCTGCGGTTACAAGGAGAGTCAAGAAGCGTTTCTTTGCAGAAGTGTGTGCGCTAAGGGCGGATCTTGCAGAAGATGATTGGAGGAAAGAAATCGTTGATTACTTGAAAGATCCATCCCGAAAAGTCTCTAGGAAAATCAGGTACAAGGCAATTAAGTTCGTTCTTCTGGATGATAATTTATTCTATAAATCATTAGATGGGGTATTGCTACGATGCCTGGGTCCAGAAGAAGCCAAGAACGTGATGAGCGAGGTGCATGATGGGATATGTGGAGCGCACCAATCGGCCTATCGGATGAAATGGGTTATTAGACAAGCTGGATGCTTTTGGCCGACGATACTAGAGGATTGCTTTGAGGATTACAAGGGATGCCAAGATTGCAAGAGGTTTGGGAATATTCAAAGAGTCCCTGCATCAGCATTAAATCCCATCATCAAGCCATGGCCATTCAGGGGCTGGGGTATAGACTTGATTGGCCAAATTAATCCGCCGTCTAGCAAGGGGCATAAGTTCGTGCTTTTGGCTACAGATTACTTCACCAAATGGGTCGAGGCAATCCCACTGAAGAAGGTGACATCAGAGAACATGATCGAATTCGTCAAGGAACACATCATCTATCGGTTTGGGACCCCTCAGACGATTACCAGCGACCGGGGGCACAATTCGTGTCATTGGAATTCGGGAGACTTTGCCGAAAGCATGGGAATCAAATTGTTTAATTCCTCTCCATATTATGCCCAAGCTAATGGTCAAGCAGAGGCTTCTAACAAGATCATGATCAAGCTGATACAGAAGAAGATCGATCAGAAGCCAAGGAGGTGGCATTCGGTACTCAGTGAAGCGCTGTGGGCTTACCGAATGGCCCCCCATGGAGCTACAAAGACCTCCCCTTACGAATTGGTTTACGGGCACCATGCAATCCTACCTTGGGAAATACAGTCAGAGTCAAGGAGAATAGTGCTGCAAAACGAGTTGAGCTCCAAGGATTACAGCGGCCTAATGATGGATGAGTTAGAAGATTTGCATATGATCCGTCTCAGGGCCCTAGAAAACATCGAGAAAAACAAGCTGCGAGTCGCCAAATACTATAACAAGAAAGTAAAAGTAAAGCAATTCGCAGAAGGAGATCTAGTTTGGAAAGCATTATTGCCGATTGGAACTAAATACAGTGAATTCGGCAAATGGTCCCCTAACTGGGAGGGGCCTTTTCGTGTGGTCAGATGCGTTCCTGGTAATGCATACATATTGAAAACTTTGCTAGGAGAAGAATTTTCCGCTGCAATAAATGGAAGATATCTGAAGAAGTATTATCCTAGCATCGAAATCGATCGATGATTACACACATCTGACACAAAAAATAGCCGGCGCTCAAGAATGAGGCCGCCTTCAGAACAAAATCCATGAACAGGGGAAAATGGCCAGTGCCTAGATGCATTGCCCTTAGCTCAATACTACATTACAACTGCTTCTTGCAGGATCACATCTAACAACCCTGATGGTCGAGTCCCCAAGGAGGTGGGAAGCAGAAGGCGTGGCGGAAGAAGCGAAAGTATGATACAATCTTTTCTTTACTTCTTCGGCTGCTGCCCCCTCTTCAGTTGTTCCAGGACCACCGTGACGGCAACTTGGAACGCACGAGGATGACCATGATTGGCGGCCTCTACCAAGCTATCCCAGGCCGCCTTCAGGTTGCTGTACCTGTCAGAGACATCTGAAGCAGAAGAATCAGGGTTAGAGGCAAGAAATCCAGAGGCGAGCATGAAGGGGTCAGGAGCATTTACCCCCCACTAGCGCTTCCAGAGCCATGCGACGCTCGCGCTCGGCTTGGCAACGGGCGGACATGTCCCTGAGGCCATGCTCCAGGTGCCGGACGCGGCAGCGCAGCTGATGGTTGGTCCTCTGTTCAGGGGTGGCATCCTCTGCTTCGAAAGAGGAATCGGAGGAGATGTACTCAGGCACATCTTCGGTCCCGATGACTTCTTCGGGGAGCAAATCAAGGATGAAAAGGACGAGAGGAAAACATGAAGCGCAAGATCAAGCGGGAGAACAAGGGGCAGATCAAGAAAGAACTCACTTCCGAATCGTGCGCTTCTTTGATGAGCCACTCGCCTGAGGTTGTTTACCCTTGTCCATGGCGTTGGGGTTTTTTCCTCTAGAGGCAAGGGAAGAGAAGAGAAATGATGGAGGAGTGCGCGAGTGGATTTGCAGAGCACCCCGCAGGCTATTTTATTGACCGGAGAGGTGCATTGGGAGTGATGACTGGCCAAGTGCGCACTGTTGGAATACCAAGCGGCAGGGTTTCCTACCAAGTGCGAAGGGTTTTCTTTTGAACAGTGTCTATGGATTGCCGAACTGGGATCCTCTGTGGACTTTGCGCCAAGGGGCAGTTGTTCTCGCGTATTCAGGCTAAAGATAATTCCCGGATGCATTCAAAGAAAACAAAATTCACAGATGCAAAATGCAAAGGGAAGTCATCACAGAACAGGTACAGAATTCAAAAGTTCTTCATCTATTGCCGATAGTTACACATCCCTAGTACAATCTAGTCGAAGAGCCTGTTCAACACAGATTGGGGATGAGTAATTTCGGCAATGGCGTCGCCGTGGCCATCAAGGCGCTCCAGGATGAGCTCGATCTCGTCGATGTCCTCCGGCGCGCCACCCTGAAAGCCACGCGGCCTGGTGGAATAGTCGACGTCCGTATGCGTCGCCATCGCAGCCAGGCCCAAGGTGGTGCCCAAACGAACGCCATGGACGCCACCTCGTCGACACGGCGCTCCACCGCGGCCAGGCGCTCCGCCGGCGTGTCGCCATGGGCGTTCACCTTCTCGGCCAATTGCTCTACCAGCGCCTTCAGCTGGTTGAGCTCAGCATCGCGGGCTGCAAAAGACAAACAGAAAGGATTAGCATCAAAGGCCGGGCTAGATCAAGAATCAATCTCAGAGCCATACCATCGATGGCCTCCAGCAGTTGTTTGCGCTGGTCCTCCCATTCTAGCTCGGCCACGCCCGCTTTCTTGGAGACGTCCTCCAGCTCGCGACGGGACGCCTCTAGCTCCTCCTTGAAGCGAATGGCGTCTGCTTCCCCGTACGGTACCGGGGAGTGGCCATCAGACTCCGAAGAGTCATCTGGGAGGGGCTGATTGGCCGGCGCGTGAGGCGGATTCCACTGAATCAACCTGAAAAAGAGGGATGATCGTCAAGGCAAAAGAAGATCAAGAAAAGAATCAAAGAGGAGAAATTGATGATCATCACCGCCTGCGCGCATTAGCGCTGCTCCCCTCGGCCTCGTCGGAGGCGCGGCGGCGGTTGAGGCGGCGCACCATTGTGGTTTGGGGATGTGCCTTGTTTGCAAGAAGGCCAAAGATTGGCAAAGATTCGAGAGCTAGAAGGCTCGGTGGAGAGCTAGGGGCACCTATGTTAACATTTATAGGCACAGCGGGGATGAATCGTGGCTTCGAGTCGTGGTCGTAGATCGTGGCGCATATCCCAAGAAAATCGGAAGGTGGAAAGGTTTCCTTGGCCAGCCCGCCAGCGGGTCGTTTGGAGTTCTAAGCTGAGCCGCGTGCAGATCGATTGGTTCGGCTAAAGGAAATCAAAGTGTCGTTCGGGAGTTGGTATTTCACTACCGAATGGGTCGTTCAGCATTACATCTAAAAATGCGCAAAAGAAAGGAAACGAATCACAAGGAGATATTACAAGAACGACCAGTTCAGGTATACATCAATAAGGACATTCAAGCATTCAGAAGTTTGGCAAGTACATGACGAACATTGGATATTATCAAATGGGAATTGTCTAGCATCTCTTGGCGAGTCCTTTTGGGCATAGGATAAGTCGGCGAGTTCCGCATCGCGATGCTCTATTTTGGTGATAGCCGATTTTACTTCCGCTTGGGTCTTTGCTATTAATCCGGGGAGTTCGGCTATTTTCTCTTTGTCAATCTCCATCTCCGCCGACGGGCTTCTCGGTTCGGCTTCTAGAGCGACCTTCCTAGCAGCTTTCGGATTATAAGAAGCTTGCAGGTTAGCCAATGCATCTTTATGGTTCTCTGCTTGGGATTGTGCCCCGTTCATGGCATGTTCAGCATCGGTTTTCCTCTTTTCAATGGCCGGACGGGAGCGCAATTTCCTCCAAGCGCGCCTTAAGGGTACATAAAGGGGCTCCAGGTCATAGACGGATGATAGAGAAGCTCTGATGTCTTCAGGGAGTTTTTGGCTAATGGATTCAAACATCTCTTCGAAGTGATGGAGATCATTGAACTGATCCTGAGCATCTTTTTCTAGCCAGGCAGCATTTTCTTTGAGCTTGGACAACACCTCATCTGGCAGCAGCTGGGATACTCCTTCCATCACCTCGGCAGCTGGATTGCTCTCTGATGGCAGGCTTGGTAATGATGGAACCTGATCCTGATGAACAACAATTGCCGAATTAGGGATGCTGAACATCGAGGTACCAAAATTAAGTGCGGATGGTTACCTCATGGCTGGTTTCTTGAGTAGGGGCAATCACAGGTGAAGAAGACGCTCCAAGCAGAGCCGAAACTTCCGAGCTAGGAGGTGCCGATGCGGCCACTGGCAGCTCGTGGGTTTCTGGCTGAAGAGGAGTCGGGTCTGCTGTCTCTGTTGGGTTGGTTATCTCTGCTTGACCAATAGGTGATGGCACCCTAGGAGAACTTGTTGGCTCCAGTTGAGTTGAGAGATTCATCTCTGGAGAGTTTATTGCTTCTGCAGAAGGTGATGAAGATGAGATCTCCACTGGGATGGGTAATTCAACCCTGGATGGGCTCGCTTGTTGAACCACTGGAACATCTACAAGTTTGTTCTTCCACGGCTTCTTACGCAAATGTCCAATTGAAGGGATAAGTGCCAGTGCTCATCCTTGAGAAAGAACAGTAAAGGTCATACCAGTGGATGGGGCATCGGCGAGTGCGGCTCCGAAGGCCGCTTTGGGTTACGGTCTGAAAATGCACAATGATATGATCCATCAAGAACAGAGTGACCCAGTAATCAAGAAGGTAAAGGGTTTTTACCTCAACAAGCACTTTCTTGACAGTTCTTTTCCTTTTAGCACTTGGAGGGGCAATCAGATGCAGACCTTGCCTCCTGTCTACAGCAAGGCTAGAAAGGCTGGGAGCTGTGGTAGCATACCTGGCCATTAGTTGATGCAGGGTTGTGGATTTAAACCCCAGTGCTGAAATTGGGCCTTCAGCGTTATAAGCAATTGCCCTGACTCGAGGGGCAGGCACTGTATTCTGTGAACAGGAAGATGAAGGTCAGAACCATGAATAACGAGGAAGCGTCTGGTCCAAAGGTTCATTGTATTACCTCTGAAGTCGGCAGGAAGTCAGGTACCAGCTCTGCACAGAATACATGAACGGGCTCACTGAAGATATGGTCGTGAAATTCTTGCCACCGGGGAGTTGAAGGTGGGGTGAGCTATAGTTGTGGGCACAAAAGGACATGTGTAGACCGTGGGACCGCACACATAGTTAAAGACTCGTCGCTCGCATCGGCTCTTTGATTTCTTCTGCGGGTTTGAGGAATTCATGCAAGAACAATCTTGGGGGCATCCGGCCGCATCCCGGTTGCCGGCCATTACATTAGGGTGATAGTACTCATAAGTGCGGCATTCGGCCTCCCTCCATTAAATTCGGCCGGCGGTATGCGGGGGCGGATTATGATATTAAAGATCTCCAAGAAATTCCTATCCTGATGGCCGGGCTCAAAGGAAAATTCAACGGGGAAGGTCAAAGTGTCGTTGCCTAGATAAGGAAGCCGAGAGAGGATTGGGGAAACCTTTAAAGAATAGCTCGAATAAGCGGGCCGATGTCTTGCTTTGAATGAGAACATCGAAGGCCGCTTCTCCGTAATTCGGCATCCTCTGGTAGTTTGGGGTTCTCCTTCAAGGTGATTGGACAAGGGGAAGAACCTGGAGTTCAGGTCAATACCGACGATCTGATGCATGTGGAGCTGCAACCACATTTGAACGAACCACCAAGGACCATTGACACATGATATTCTTTGGCCGGTATACATCTGAGTAACAGTTTGGTGGAGCATGTGGTATACACTGCCGAGGAAGAATTTTCCGAGAAGGAGGCGGTTACCACCGGCCAAATGAGATGCCATCACGATGTGGTTCAAGGTGGGCTCGTTGGCTTTCCCACAGAAAACAAATCTGCACAGCCACATATTCAGAAAGGCTCGGTATTCAATTTCACCCAGGGGATTATCCTTCATGTGTTTCACAATGTATTGCTTGTATCCGTTCCCTGGCTTCACCCCTGTTTGCCGTGAGGAGTTTTTGAAATTCCAAGGCTGAACAGATCCTATAATGTCAAGGCCGGTGATCATATATACGTCGGCCAAGGTGGGAGACATCGGACCGTGGCCAAAAAGGAAAGCGTTGACGCCGTTTGACCAAAAGTGGCAGGCTGCTATCAGAAGGTCTTCATTCTTGGGAGTCTCAGCCACGGATAGCTCCAAGCACTGGGCGATACGGAGGGCATCTAGGTTGGTCAATCCACTCTTATCTGCAAGAATCCTTCGATACCAAGTCTTCCAGCCTGCAATTGGAGGTAAAGGCCAGTTCTTGAACGCATCTTGCCACTGAGGAGGTGGAGACAAAGCTGCTTTGAAGGGGATTCTCTGAGATTCAGCAGCAATAAGATCTCGAGGGTCAGGATTCCCCACAGGACCAAGGTAATAAGACCTCGAATTGGCCTCGGTGCGAATCAAAAGTTCGGTAGAAGGCTCCGGAAGAAAGCGGAAAAAGAAAATCTCGGGTAAAATTGAAAACCTAATGCCGAAACAAGGTTTGCGGGGGGATGAATTTACCCGAGCATCTTGGTTCCGAGCTGCCATTGGAGGTTCGAGCTCGGAACAAGGGGATCTAGGGTTGGATCCGGATGAAGATTCGGCGGATTGCGAAGAACGGGTGTTCGAGATTTGACTCAAGGATTCGTGGTGGAGTCAATTGTGGAACAAAATTACTTTTATCCCACAATTGAAGGGGCATGTGTTAACACCAAAATTTGGTAAGGAGTCGACTGTGGGTCGGGACGAAAAAGAGTCCGTCCGGTGGAAGGAAGGATATTTTCGAGAGATTTTCGGCAAAGAGATTCGCGGTCGGCTATCTGCTCCGATTCGGCAAAGGAACAGTAAAGCTGATTTTGCGGGATTGGACGGTGACGTGGCTCGAATCAGGAGAGACGAATGGATGGACAGACGATCGAGTTTAGTTAGGCAATGAATCCATTCGCAGTTGTACTCAACAGGGTATAAATACGATCCCTGGATGTATGTAACAAACACAATCATTCCTCAATACACACCGGCCTTACGCCAAACCCTAGAGTCCTTGTCGTGTCGTCGAGTTCTTCGAGAGGGCCAATCGATCCGTCGACCTCCGTGAGTACCGGCAACCTTGTATCATGTCTAGTATCATGCGGTGGATTTAGATCTGATGCAAGTAGTCTTGTTACCATGCTTCGTGTCATGCGGTAGATTCAAGCTTAGTTCAAGAGGGTTTCTTGTTAGATCATGAGCCATGCGGTAGGCTAAGATCTAGCTCGAAGCTAGTTATCGGCTCTATTGGGTTTTGGCAAGATCCAATAGATTCATTAAGTTATCCCGTGTTAACTTGAGTTTTACTTTACGTTTTAATTCATGTAACACATTTCTGCCCAATCTAGATGGGTTTGGATCGGCTATATCCCTTTTATGATACTTGTTCGAGTAGGTTTCATGTTTTAACACGTGGACATTATGCTTTCCGATAGCCGAAACCGAATCGATCTAGGTTGTTACGTGTTGCGGGTTCAAGTTTGCTGCGTTCCTATAAATCTTGAAAGAGCCGGGTATCATGCGGTAGATGCAGGTTTTTGGGTTGCTTTGGAGCTAGTCATCCGGTGGATTAGATTTCCAAATCGGCTCGATAGACTTATTCACGCGGTAATATTTGTTCCTTCTTCATGGACCCTGGATCGGTACATTCAGCCGTATTCGGTTATATTCCCACGAGTAGATCACGCGCATTATTTATGTTTTAAATGATGTATGCTTTTGGCTTTCCATATTTAGATTGTATCATGCGGTGGATAGATCTATTTGTGGAAAGTGGTGTGGTTTTCTTGCAAGTTGTATCATGCGGTGGATAGATTTGCTTGATATCGTACTCGACGGATCTTAAAGTAACTAGACATGCGGTAGACTAGTGCTTTGGATCTATGCATGCTTATTTAATACATGATCATGTCCGTGCTTTACTTTATTTGTTTAATGTTAATTTTCATGAAGATCGGTCACAACTTTGCACATGCATCTATGTTTATCCAAAGACCGATCGTTGTCATGCTTACGTCATCCATTCGGCAGTGTTCTTTTTTCCCTTTGTGGTTACCCGAATGGTCGTGGTTCTTTGACAGATAGCTTTACATAGCTATGTGTCATCTTGCTTCGCTTTTTAGCCGTAAATATGGAACTGTCTGGTACCACCCGACAAGTTCCAAGCTTTGGTATCTAACTGCTTTATCTTTTGTTAATTTTCAGGAAAAATTGACTGGCACGTCATTTGCTCTCTGCGCGTGTGAAGCCAGCTTTCCGGCTTGCTGTGTGATTGGCGCTGAGTGCACTTTTTGCGTCAACACACGTCTCGACGGCCGGTGTCACAGGCAGGCAAAAGAAGGGCGAAACGGAGACGATTTGGCGACGTGCTGCTCACCGGCGGGCTCGAGGGGTTTCATGGCGACGCAGGGAGTCATCGTGGCCGTGACGGCTTGGCGCAGTGCAGCGCGGTGCAGGCCGGCGTTCGAGGTTCGTCTAGCGGCCGGACTACGTCGTACACGGAATCGTCGTCTTTAACTTCTTGGGCGGCTGATGGTCATCGGGCGAAGGGAGGAACAGCAGTTCCACCGGCTTGGCCTCCATTCACGTGTGGTCGCCGTGGGTAGCATCATACAACCAAGCAGCGCATCAGCTCTGGATGAAAAGAATGCGGCGCAAGGTACAAGGCCATCGGTGGACAACAAGCAAGAGAAAGGGCTACAGGTTCGTGCATCTCACCTCATCGGCATAACATCGAGCATGTCATGGGCAAGGTGGAAGCCAAGAGCGTGGTGAGGTGCACGGCGGCGTCTTGCTCAGCTCTGCTCTGGCATCCACAGAGGTGTTGTTCCCGGCGGTGGCCACCTCGGGCGCGCGATCTTCGAGGGCATCGGCGTGCCCGACGACTAGGCGTCGGCTCGACGCGCTCCTGAGCTCCAGCGCGGCGCGAAGCTCCTACACCAGGGCGACGGCGCGGGTGGTGAAGATGTGGCCGGCTCGATTCCCTCCGCGTGGTGGCGCCCGGTTCCATCCTCTCTCCCGGCGCTTCCCTCTCCTCCTCCTCTCTTCCTCAGCACAGGCGGCGGCGAATTGGGGTTTTCCCCTGGCGGCGGCGGACACAGGGTGAAGGGGGGCGCGACGCGGGCTTTATGGGGGAGCGAGCACTATGGTTTAGCGAGCACGGGCGGTCGGGATGCGGCGCGAGGCGCGGGGCTCCCATCCAGGCACGCCGGCTCGGCGAGGGACGGCGCCGGGGGAGCGAGTTCGGGCCGGCGCGCACCGCGGTCTCCCACCGCCCGCCTACGTCACGGTGAAGGAGGTGAACGGCTCCGGCCGACGGGTGGGTCCCGCCGGTAAGTGAAGGAAAGGGGAGGGGGAGGCCGACGGGCCTTGGCCGGGCCGCGAAGATGGGGCCGTCCCGATGGGTTACGCGTGGTTGTGAGGGACGAGTTTGGTGGGTCGGCCCGATTAGCTAGGTGGGTTGGGTTAAAAGCTCGGGGTACACCCTGGTTTGTGTGATACGAGGTTGAGGGGCACCCAAAAGACTTCGACTGCTTTGCGGTTAAGGCCCAAGTTAGTTGTTAGTCTTTACAAACAGCTTTGAAATAGATTTAGTTTTTAGTTTGAATTTGATTAGAGTTCAAATTCACACTTCACTCAATTTGAAACTCCATATAAAATCCAAGAAACTCCAACTCACAGTTTATACTATAGTTTGAAAATAATTTTATATTTGGTTTCAACTTATATGGAATTTTGAGATGAGAGGCTAGCAAATTGGGATAAAATTTGGTAGCACACAAGTTCAAACAAAAAGTTTTAAATTTTTGCGAAAATTCACACATGGTAAATCATTCAAATTCCTGGGATGTTACAGACGAGGCGAGTGGGACACGGTGGGGGAGGCCGCTGGGAGTCGTAGCCCAGCCCCCACTGTCGAAGAACTCTTGGTGCAGATGGAGCGCCAGCCCCCTGCTGCTCAGGGGTGCACGGAACCCGCCGCTGCTACTGCGGAAGAGGCAGCGACTGCAGAGGCGCAGGACGAAACGCCTGCCGAGGCTGGACTGGTAGATATCACCAGCATCCTCGGCGCCCCAACTGTGACGGTAGTCCGGTCGAGCTTGTAAGTGTTGAACCTTCCCGAGTAGTACTTGTCGTGGTAGTCTTACTTGATTGACACCAGCTTGTGTACTCTGCAGAAAATCGACGGACTTGTCCTGGGAGGGGGATGAACTTACTGTTGCGGTGGCGGAGGAAGAAGCCGCGCCGCCCGCTGAGGAGTCCGCTCCCGCCCCTCAGGCGGAGCCCAAAGCGCCGGCCGCCGAAGCTACGCTGCCCGAGGCCAGCATCGTTGAAGGTGAGTACTCTGCTGAGGTCGAAGTGCCCAGTAGAGTTGTCGTAGTCGCATGTTGACTGATACACTTGTCTTTCTGTTGACAGGTGACGAGGCCGGAGGAAACGAGATCCCGTCGGCGGTGCCCGTAGAAGATGTGGCACCAGAGACTTAGGAGGCTGCCGTAGAAGCCTCTGAGCCGATGGAGGTGGCCACCGGCGAAGCCGCCGCGACGACTGGAGGAGAGGAGGACGCCGCACAACCAGAACCCACTCTAGAGGTGGTCGTCTACTCGCCGGAGATCCAGGACGCGGAGCCAATCCGATCGGCGCTGATGACCGAAGCGGCTACAAGTAGTCGTGGCGGGATCGAGTTGTTGGCGGACGACTTGGTCGATCCGGCAATGGTGGCTCGGTATCTGGAGGCGGTCCGCCGAGCGGAGCAATGGATGAAGGTAGTAGTCATACTCTTGAGTAGTCAATCCTTTAGCGTTGAGCTCCCATTTGATGTGAGTTGTCTGTGTAGGACGTCGCTGAGAGGTCCCTCCTGAAGTCGGAGATGCTCCAGGGGTTTGGCGACGCGGTGCTTCGGGCCGAGACACTGGAAGATCAACTCGTGAAGTCCGGGAAGCACGCCACCGCCATGTAGTCAAAGCTGGACACCGCCTTCGCCAAGTACCATAATGACATCTAGGAGATGCAGGCGAAGAGCGACGACTTGGTGCGGAAGAACAAGTCTCTCCGCAACAAGAACAAAGGCACACCACTTGTTTTGTTGAGTACTTGTTGGAGGTCGAGAGATAGTCTAACCCGCTGTGCCTTGTTGTTTGCAGAGCTTGAGACTCGGGTAGAGCAGCTGAAGACTTTGGAGACTGATCTCAAGAATCTCTTCTACCGGGAGCAGGAGGCCCGCCAGGTACTGGAGTTAGATTATAAGGAGCTTGCTTACGAGTGCGACAAGCACATGGAGCTCCATATTGCATCAGACCGTGACCTTGTCAACTGCTACAAATCATTGCAGAAGCTGAACGAGGATTGCGAGAAGCTGCAGGCCCAGCTTAAGGAACTCGAGGAAGCTGCGCTCCCCATCGCGCGGCTGTTGGTGCCCCATCCTGGCGGTCCCAAGATAGCGCCGCTGGTGGATCAGTTGAAGGAAGCCCCCAGCCGGCTAGTGGCCTACGTGAAGCACTTGGCGAAGTCGATCCCGAACCAAGTGCTAGCCTTCATGAAGTCGTACTTCCTGAAGGCTCTCGTAGACGTAGTCGCTGGCGGACTAGCCGCCAACTGCACCGACGAGCAGTATGTGGAGCTGCTGGAGCAGATGGTGCCCATTGCAGATCAAGTCGCCGAAAAACTTAATCTCCAGTAGTCCTGTAATAGTTAGCTCATAGTAGTAGTTGTACAAAAACAATTGTAATGAAGTTGTTTAAGTATGAATGAAGAAAAGTTTTCATCAATGAGTACTCGTTGCCGCGATCTTAGAGTGCGGAGTCCCATCGTGAAGTTGTCGCAAGTAGTCGTACTCGGCAGTAGTCCCGTTGAGGGAAGAAGACAGTAAAGCAGTCGATGAACAATCAAACTTTATTACTGAAGAAGTACACCTGGATGGCCAGGGCCGTAGTTACAGAGTAGTCTCCAGGACCCGGAGGCCGCCTACGGCTAATTAGTGCTAGGGCGCGTAGCCGCTTACAGCAGTAGATCCGTAAGTAGCCGTATAGGCTGGATCTAGAATTAGATGGTCTCTCAGTAGACCACTGCTAGAGTTCTTTGTCGCTCGCTGCAGCCCAGGATCCGTAGGTAGCCGCATGGTCTGGATTCTGGAAGGGAGTAGTCTGGAGACTGGTGCCTGGACCCGGAGGCCGCTTACAGCGAAGAGGTAGTCCGGAGACTGGAGCCTGGACCCGGAGGCTGCTTACGGAGGAGGGGCCTTTGTGTAGTCACGCAGACTTAAGCCCCCAGAGTAGTCGTATAGACAAGGCGTAGAACCGACAGAGTTGGTCGACGTTCCACGAGTTGTTGACGTCTTCGCCTTCAAGTGTCTGGAGGTGGTAGGAGCCCGGCCCGGTCACCTTTGCCACTGTGAAGGGACCTTCCCAGGGAGAGCTGAGCTTGTGTAGTCCTTCCGTGTTCTGGATGCGACGGAGGACGAGATCACCAATGTTGAAGGAGCGTTCCTTGACGTTGCGATCGTGGTAGCGTCGGATACCCTCCAGGTACCTTGCCGATTGGACGAGGGCAGCGCAGCGAGCTTCTTCGAGTCCATCGATGTCAACTCGTCTGCTGTCTTCAGAGACGCCTTCGTCGTAGTGCTCTACTGCTGGTGAATCCCATATGACATCAGCAGGGAGGATTGCTTTGGAGCCGTAGACCAGGAAGTAAGGGGATTGCCCCGTTGGCTTGGAGGGCTGAGTACGTAGCCCCCAAAGTGCATTAGGTAGTTCGTTGATCCACTTGCCTCCTTTAGAGTTAGCAGCGTAGTGTAGCCTCTTCTTGAGAGCGTCGAGCACCATCCAGTTGGCGCGCTCGACTTGTCCGTTGTCCCGAGGATGGGCAACTGAGACGTATCGGACGTTGATCCCGCTGTTCTCGCAGTACTCCCATAACTGGTGGTTGTTGAAGTTGGAGCCCAGGTCTATGATGATGCGATGGGGTAGTCCGTAGAGATGCACGAGTTCATCCAGGAAGGTGAGTACTCTGTCAGCCTTGGGACATGTGACCGGCTTGACCTCGGTCCAATTGGTGAACCTGTCGATGGCCACCAATACTCTGTTGAATCCACCTAGTGCAGTTGGTAGTGGCCCAATCATGTCGAGCCCCCAGCATGCGAAGGGCCAGGTTGGTGGTATGGTGACTAGCTTGTAGGCTGGGACGTGTTGCTGCTTGGCGAAGTGCTGGCACCCTTGGCACCTTCTGACGAGATCTTCGGCGTCGCCCAGAGTTGTGGGCCAGTAGAAAGCTCGTCGGAAGGCCTTGCTGACCAGCGTGCGAGAGGACGCGTGGTTGTCGCAGACGCCCTTGTGGATCTCCTCCAAGATGTCCTTGCCTTCTTGTCTAGGGACACACTTCATGAGTACTCCGGAAGATGCGCCCCGCCTGTAGAGCTTGTCTCCGACGAGGACGTAGGACTTGGCGCGGCGGATGAGCTGCTCGACCAAGTTCTTGTCCGAAGGAATCTTCTGCTCGCTGAGGTAGTCGATGAAAGGTTGCCTCCAGTACACGTCAATCATCCTGACCTCTTGGCCAGCAGGGGGGTGCGCTGGGACAGTGGTCGGTGGCGCCGGCTCCGGGATGGATGGCATGTGAAGCTCGTGGACGAAGACACCCGCTGGTACTTGAGCGCGAGTAGAGCCAAGCTTTGACAGGACGTCCGCTGCAACGTTGTTGTCGCGGACGATGTGGTGGAACTCGAGACCGTCGAACTTGTTCTCGAGCTTGCGGACTTCTAGGCAGTAGGCGTCCATGTTCTCCTTGTTGCGGTCCCAGGACTTGTTGACTTGGTTGATGACCACTGCGGAGTCGCCGTAGACTAGTAGCCGCTTAATGCCCAGTGAAGCCGCGAGGCGGAGCCCATGTAGGAGAGCTTCGTACTGGGCTTCGTTGTTTGAGACCTTCCAGAAGATCTGCAGGACATACTTGAGTTGTTCGCCCGTCAGAGAGATCAAGAGTACTCCGGCACCTGCACCCTCGAGGTTGAGTGAGCCGTCAAAGTACATCACCCAGTGCTCTGGTCGCTCGGTTGGAGTAGGTAGCTGATTCTCCCGCCACTCTGCCATGAAGTCAACTAGTGCCTGCGACTTGATGGCTGTGCGTGTCTTGAAGTCGATGGTGAGGGCGCCGAGTTCGACTGCCCACTTAGAGATTCTTCCAGTAGCATCTTGGTTCTGCAGGATGTCACCGAGCAGGTAGTCGGTGACGACGGAGATCGAGTACTCCTGGAAGTAGTGTCGTAGCTTCCGCGAGGTGATGAGCACTGCGTACAGAAGCTTCTACACGGGCTGGTAGCGTGTCTTGGATTCTGACAGGACCTCGCTGACAAAGTAGATTGGTCGCTGGACTGGGTAGGCGTGGCCGTCTTCCTACCGCTCGACGATGATGGCAGTACTGACCACATGAGTAGTCGCAGCGAGATAGAGCAGTAGCTGCTCGCCTTTGCGAGGAGCCGTGAGGACTGGTGGCTTTGATAGGAAGTCCTTGAGCTGGGCAAGGGCTTGGTCCGCCTCTGGGGTCCACACGGACTTCTCTTGGTGCTTGAGTAGTTTGAAGAAGGGGAACCCCCATTCTCCAATCTTCGAGATGAATCTGTTCAGGGCCGCCATGCACCCGGTCAGCTTCTAGACGTCTTTGATGGACGTGGGAGCCTTCATGCTGTTGATGGCGGAGATCTTCTCGAGGTTGGCTTCGATGCCACGGTGGCTGATGATGAAGCCGAGTAGTTTGCCCGAAGGTACGCCGAAGACGCACTTGTTCGGGTTGAGCTTCCAGCGGTAATCGCGCAGGGATGCGAAAGTCTCTTCAAGATCGTCGATGAGGGTACTGGAGTTTCTGGTCTTGATGACCACGTCATCCACGTAGGCTTCGACGTTCTTGTTGAGTTGCCTCTTGAAGCAGGCCTGGATAGCTCGTTGGTATGTGGTGCTGGCGTTCTTCAACCCGAAGGACATGGTCGTGTAGCAGTATGCGCCAAACGGGGTGATGAACGCGGTCTTCTCCTGGTCTTCTTCCTTGATACTTATTTGGTGGTACCCGGAGTAGCAGTCAAGGAAGCAGAGCAGGTCGCAGCCCGCCGTGGAGTTGTTGACTTGATCAAACCGCGGCAACCCGAAGGGGTCCTTGGGGCAGTGCTTGTTGAGGTCGGTGTAGTCGACGCACATCCTCCACTCATTCGAGTTCTTCTTGCGGACGAGGACGGGGTTGGCGAGCCACTCAGGATGGAAGACTTCTCTGATGAAGCCAGCCGCGAGTAGTTTGGCGAGTTCCTTCTTGATGGCGTCCCGTCTGTCGTCGGCGAAGCGGCGGAGGTGTTGTCACTTCGGGGTAGCTTTAGGATCGACGTTGAGGGAATGCTCGATCAACTCCCTGGGCACCCCTGGCATGTCCGCTGGCTTCCACGCGAAGATGTCGCGGTTAGCCCGGAGGAAGTTGATGAGCGCGTCTTCCTATTTGGGGTCGAGAACCGCCCCGATGGTGGTAGTCTTGCTATTGTCGCCTGTGCAGAGGTCAATTGTGTTGAGCAGAACCTCCTCAGCTGGCTGAGGCTTGTTAGCTTTGTCTGACTTCTCAGGGATGTCGAGTTCACTTGGGGCAAGCTTCTTCGACGCAGCGTAGATCTTCATCATAGCATTGGGAACTTGATTCGTGGAGGCGATCTCCACAGCTTTCGTGTCGCAGTCGTGCGAGATCCTCAAGTCCCCTTGGAGTGAGAGTACACCTGCTGGGCTTGGCATCTTGAGTACCAAGTAGGTGTAATGGGGCACCGCCATGAACTTGGCGATAGCCGGTCTGCCGAGGATGGAATGGTAGGATGTCTTGAAGTCCGCGACTTCGAACTTAACGTACTCGGTATGGTAGTTGTTCCGAGATTTCCCAAAGGTAACTAGCAGGACCACAGAGCCCAGTGGAATAGCCGCGTTCCCGGGATGATGCCGTAAAAGGGCGAGGAGCCCTTGGTGAGCATGTACGTGATGTCGAGGCCCATCTTCTTCAAGGTCTTGGTGAAAACGACGTTGAGCCCACTTCCACCGTCAATGAGGACCTTGTTGAGCCTGGAGCCTGCGACTACTGGCTTCAGTACGAGAGGGAAGCGCCCTGGTTCGGAGAAGCTGGTCCATTGATCCGCGCGGGAGAAGGTAATGGGTACCTCCGACCACCTGAGGGGGGTCGAAACCGCTGGTTCAATGCTCATGACTTCTCTACGAGTAGCCTTCTGTTCCCGTCGGCCGGGTAGTCCGTCGAAGAGGACGTTGACAGTCTCGTCGGGTTCCTGGAAGTCGCCGTTGCCTCCGTCGTTCTTATTCTTGCCCTTCTTGTCGTGAGGGTGCGGATGCTCTGGAGTACTCTTGAGTGCCTGCCTGAGTTGGTAGCACTGCTCGGTGGTGTGGTTGCCGTCCAGATGCCACGAGCACTTCTCCGTCAGTAGGTCTTTGAAGCCGCCGGAGGTCTTCTTCGAGTTCTCCTTCGCAGGGCGCTGGATAGCCGCGACAGTGTTGTCTGGCTTGCGCTTGCGGTTAGAACCCGAGTAGTTGTTGTTGTTGCGACCGCCTTGGTTCCCATTGTTGCCGCTGCCGCCGCCCGTGTTCTGCTTGCTTTTGCCACGGATGGCATCGTACTTGGCGTTGGCTTTGTCTTCTTCATCCGCCCGGGACGTGATCATGTCTTTGAGGTGGGGGATGGACTTGGGGCGACGGCGACCGAAGTCTTCGAAGGTGCGGCGATGGTAGAGGCCATCTTGGAAGAGGTCGATGACCTCCTTGTCGGTGACGTCAACTACGGTGGCGCGCTTGTCGAAGAAGCAGCGCATGTACTTGAGGAGGGTCTCGCCTTGTTCCTTCTTGACCATGGCCAGGTCCATGCGAGTACCCGATCGGCCCATGGCACCAGCGAAATTGTTGGTGAACTGCTCCTTCAGCTGGTCCCACTTGTCGGTCGAGTGCTTGTCCAATGACTCGAGCCATGTGAGTGGAGCTTGGTCCAGGTAGAAGGGGAAGTAGAGGAACTTGGTGTCGTTGTAGCCGCCTGCATTCTCGATGGAGAGGGCGTAGCACCTGAGCCACTCGATGGGATCCTGCTTCGCATCGTACTTGGTGATCCCCAACGGTTTGAACATTTCGGGGAGGAGCAAGTTGCGAAGCCGAGGAGAGAAGGCGTGGAAGCCGTCATTGTCGCCTGCGGTGGCGGACTTCTTCCGCCGCAGCTCTTCAATCTTCTGGCGGGCGTCATAGCCGCCCTGTGAGGCTCCGGAGGCGTGGCTGTTCGTGTGGTCTCGACCGCCGCGACTGCCTCCGCCGCCGGCCCTCCTGTTGGCCCCATGGTTGGAGCTTCCGCCGTCGCTGCCACCGCCGCCAGGGTCACGGCCGCCGCCGCCAGGGCCGCGGTGAGGGATGATCTCCCGGTTGCTGTTGCCACCCTGTGAGGGTCCGCCGGCGTTCGCACGAGTACGGTTGGGCTGAGCCGGCAGCTTGGCTCGAGTACGGTTGCGGCCGAGGTCAGCGCTACGACTTGTAGCTTCGTTGTCGCAGTTCCTGGCGGGAGGAGGCTGGTTGACCCTATTGTCGACCCGCATGAAGTAGGCGTCTTCAGCGAGCTTGGCGATGACTTCTCCAGTGTGTATCCCCTGAGCTTGGCGTGCGATCGCTGTGATCGACATGAGGCATTGCTCAGGGGTGGTGTGTACCCTGCTCTCGACTTGCTCAAGGGCCTTCGCAAGGTTGCGGATGGGTAAGCTGTCCCGGAGACGCTGGCGTTGTTCCTTCCGTCTTAGGTTGCGGTCATGTCTAGCATCCCTGCTGGCGTCGGTCTCGTCCACGAGAGTCTCAGCAGACAGCTCGTCTGCGGAGATGTCTTCGAGGTACTTGTTAGTTGTCGTCCCCGAAGGTCCTGGCGTGTCGCTGGCAGCCATGAAGACTTGGCGATCGGGGTTGCCAAGACTGGAGTCGGAGCTCGCCACCTCGGTTGGAGCGTACTCCTCCGCTCGAGCAAGTGGTGTTCCCTCCTGGAACGGGAGCGAGCCGAGGTAGGCGATGTAGCATGAGTCCCCGCTTATTAGGTCGGCGGGCTTGTGGTCTGGCCAGTAGACGAATCTCCCGGCCGGTGTGGACGTTATAACCAGCCCGGAAGCCGGCCCTGATAAGGGTTGCTCAGTAGTGTTGTCTTCGGACTCGGGGTCCTCAGGGTCCGACCCGAAGTCGAACTCGTACGCGGAGTCCGAGTAGAAGCCGGAGAGGGGGTTGGAGTCCGAAGCGTGGCCGGGGGCGGTGTCGGAGTCCGAGGCGTGGCCGGGAGTGGTGTCGGAGTCCGAGTTGTACTCGGGTACAGGCTCCTTGCCGGCCCAGCGCGCAGAGGGAGCCTCCGTGCAGGCCCTGTCGAAGTTGCGGGGGCCATGAGTGGAGCGCTCGCGGGGTGGGGGGACCGCATGCAATGGCTGAGCAGCCGGCTCGCACACGGTAGCCCACGGAGATGTCGAGTTCGAGTTGGAAGCGGATCCGAGCTCGAAGTCGGCGCGTTGATCGAAGAGCGAAATTTCGCTGAACTTGCCGGTGAGTTCGCCCGTGACTACTTCAGGAAGCGTCACGAAGCTGGTCTCCAGGTTGGGTGGCATGGTGAGGCGGCGTCGGAAGGATCCAGCGCCATCAGCAGTGCAGACCCAGGCACCGAAGACGAAGGTGTCACCGCAGTTGAAGGCGACGGTTGGCTTGATGTAGACAGGAGCCGTCGAGTTCACCATGTGATCTCGGGCGAGATCCCCTACCTGGCACGCCAGCTGTCGGTGTTTTAGACCGGCAACCTACTAAGGGGAGTACCCGAAGTAGATTAATGTGGCCTCGCCGACATCGGTAACTCGAAGGAAGAGACACGTGGCACACAATTTAGACAGGTTCGGGCCGCGAGGTGCGTAATACCCTACGTCCTGTATGCTGCATAGATCTGGATTGATTGGGTACGATTACAAGATGATGCAATCTTATGCCGTGAGATGAGATGATGAGAGAGGTGTCCCTGCCTCGCCTTATATAGTCCGGGAGGCAGGGTTACAAGTTGGAATAGGGAGAGAGTACTAGTCGAGTACGTCTAGGAGTCTCCTATACAGTGCGGGACATGTACAGCTTCCTAAGAGAGTACTTCTCCTTCGTAGTCCTTGTGCTTCACGCCATCAGGTACCGTGCAGCGCAAGTCAGGTAGTCCCAGGGGCGCACCGAGTAGTCGGTCCTGGTACCCACTGAGGTAGTGGGCCCAGGGAGGTCCATACGACACTAGTTGACTAGGATCTTCCTAGCCAGCATGGGAACCTTGCAAGGAAGACCACGTCAGAGTTCCCGGAGCTAGAAGCAAGATCAAGGTAGGGTCCCGGTGGTGATCTTGATTCATGTATCATGTAATGTTGAATTACCAAGTTGCAATCCGATTTCTAGAGATCAAGTGTTTCTCCTACGTCTTTGATTTCGATCGGCTTTTCGTATCTTAAGATCTATTCTCGAGACAGATCACCGAGGATGTTCTTGTAGCCATGGTGGCTAGTGGTTCATGCCTGACCTTCCGAAAGATTTCAACTTGTCCTTGGACTCACCCTAGACTAACCCGCACGAATAGGGGTGTGTTGTGACACAACGGTGGCTCCAAAAGGCTGGCGTTTTCGGAGTCGGACGTGAAATCATGGTTTACAAAAGCTTTTTATGAGATTTAACTTGTTACTTCTTCCTTTGTTCAGAACTTCAACGAAGGCTTGATCCAATCTCTCTGGATTGGTTTATTTACCCCCTATATCTCTTGCTACCTCCAGCTTTCAATAGATTAGATTCGTTTTTATGTTGTTTAAGATTAGATGCATAGGTTTCACCTCTTGAAGATCATAGTTTCTTGGCTTTATCAGATCAACTCTTGAATCACACATTTGTTCCACGGATTTGATATCTTGGATTCATCACTCGAGGGAAGAAAGGTCCCTTGTCTACGACAGAGGATTTATCCGCTTGCAAGTCCACTTGAACTTTAACAGGAATATATACCGTCAACACAGCAGTTCACGGTGATCGTGAACAACATGAGGGCTAATGAGGCCGTGCTCCCGTGCGATGATCATGATAGAGCTATCAAGCTTCTGCATTCTCTAGATCGTACCGTGTTGAGTGAGAAGGTTGAGGCCATTTTTGAGTCGGAGAAGTATGAGACCCTCACGGTGGACGAGCTGGTTTCCAAGCTCAAGTTGTTTGAGGTGGACCGTGGGGTGCGTGCAAAGATCGAGAACCCGACTGACCCTCATAGTCTTACTCTCGTGTTTAGATCAAGGACTAGTGATAACTTGTCTTCGAGACATTTTTCTTTGTCTTGTCTTGTGTCCATGGCAGATGAGGAGATGGATGTGCTGGGCGAGGAGGACCTCACGTTGCTGAGCAGGCGGTTTGAGTGCATGTACACAAACCGGAAGAATGCTCAGAGGAGCTCGGGCATGTACTACTAGTGCAGGAAAAGCGTTCGTGCTTCTTCAGGAGTCGATAGAGGGGCAAGCCTTTCTCGCCGAGGCACGATAAAAAAGCGGCTTAAAGCTGCCAGGCAAACCCTAACGTGAAAATAGGACATCACCCTGCATGTAGCACACGTGACTCCACGGTCGGTAGTGAGGCATGCTAGCTAATCTAACTTGTTGATTGACAATGGAAAAATATTAGGGATCGGCTAGAGAGCCGATGGCCTTTTAGCGACTTCTCCACCAAGCGAATGGGTCGATACAGGTAAAGTGGAATCGGCCGACTCGACGGCAATCGAAGCGCAGGTGTGTGAGTAGATAGATCGACTGGGATCGGTCGATCGTGACGTCAGCACTTGAGTAGGTCGGAATCGTCTATGGTGTTAGAAGCTGATAGGATCTACATCAAGTGGGATAATGATAATAGCTAAAAACCACAAGAATTGGTACGAAAACTTGCAGATCTAGCTAATATCGGTGAGGGGTGAATAAAGAACTAGAAGAAACCTCAGCGATGCGCCCAGAGGTTGAAGCCTAGGGTTATTCGGTAAAACGGTACACACTAGCTTGCCGGAGGTCAGTCGATGCAGCCCGACGAACTCAGAGCACGGCGTTGTAGAAAAGGGGAAAACGCAATGGCGAAGTCGTTGAAAAGTAGATGTTGTAAAAGTAGATGTTGTAAAAGGGTTTGCCCGGAGGTGGTTTCTTTGATATTGGTGTGTACATTTTTTCCCGACTACGCAGGGTTGCTATTTATGTCCTGAGGTCAAACCCTACTCCTAGTTGATTACCACACTATTTACTTGCATCTAATGATAAATATTACTAACAACAGAAAGGACTCTCGCAGGAGTCAAAAACTTCCTAGAACTGACTTTGTGACCCGTCGCCAATCGTAGATTGACTCGCCTCCACCATGCTTTCCTTCTGGCGTATCTCCTTAATTACCGCCTTCTTCCTCTCCATCGGACGATCCTCTGGTTGACCATCGGTCGATCTCTTTGACCCGCTGGCCCACTGCTGGGTCGAATTCCTCTGGCACTTTGTTTTTCATTGGCTGCTTCTCCTTATACTTTTGACTCATTTTTCCAAAAAATAGTGGCAACACATGCCCCCCAATTTCGGAGTTAGTAATTTTTTGCTCCGAAATTTCCTCGAATCCGTTATCTTCCTTGATCCGAAGTCGGCCGAAGAATCTCAACAAATCCTTAGGGACCATAAATACAACTGCCTTGGTTCTTTCTTTCCCCCGAATCTCGTTGTTTCAAAAGCTCAAGCTTTCAAGCGACAAACCCTAAGGCTCCAAAATTTTCGCTAATCTGTGGCGTTTTCAAGTTATACTGGAGGTTCTTGCTCTGCTTCTACATCCCCGAAGGCGTCCCTTTGTTCAGTTCCCCTGGTATTTCTTTCGATCTTCTGTTTTCATTTGTCCCTAAATACCGTTGTTGCGCTTTGACTCGTTTTTTCCACAAAATGGTGTCAACACCCCTTCAATTCCCGGATTGGCCCCATCCGGTCGAAGGCCGAAACCTTCTCGGGGTTGGGTTCAATGCCACGCTAGGAGACTATGAAACCCAGCAGCATGCCATGCGGCACCACGAAGACGCACTTCTCAGGGTTCAACTTTACCCCGTTCGCCCGCAGGCAGTTGAACGCCACACGCAGGTTGTTAACTAGGTCGTTTGCCTTCCTGGTCTTGATGACAATGTCGTCTACGCATGCCTCCACGGTCCGCCCGATGTGATCTCTTAAAATGTGTTGCGTACATCATTGGTATGTAGCCTCGGCATTTCGAAGACCAAATGGCATCATTACATAGTAAAACATGTCAAATGGTGTGATGAAGGAAGTCGAGCTAGTAGGACTCTTCCATCTTTATTTGGTGGTAACTAGAATAGGCATCAGGGAAACACAAGAGCTCGCACCCTGCAGTAGAGTCTACGATTTGATCGACTCGTGCGAAAGGAAAGGGAACTTTGGACATGCTTTATTCGTACCGGTGTAATTTACGCACATCCACCACTACCCATTCTTTTTCTTAACTAATACGGGGTTGGCTAGCCACTCCGGGTGGAACACTTCCTTGATGAATCCGACCTCTAGGAGCTTCCGCAGCTCCATCCCAATCACACGGCGCCTCTCTTCGTCAAAGCGTCGTAGGCGCTGTTACACAGCTATGGAGGAGGCAGGATATCAAGGGAGTGCTCGGCGACCTCCCTCAGAATGCCTGGCATGTCCTAGGGGCTCTACGCAAAGTTGTATGCGTTGGCGTGGAGGAAGTCGACGAGCACCACTTCCTTTCTTGGATCGAGGGTGGAGCTGATCCTCAACGCCTTGCCCTCGGGGGCAGCTGAGGACCATGTGTGGTTCGAGGACCGGTGGATGGTCACTTCCTTGTGTGATGAGTGATTTACAACGTTGTGTGGACTGATTCTTGGCTAAGTAATGCAGGTGCAGGTTGCGGCTTGACTGGTGTTGGTGCAGGTGAAGAACAAGCGCCAAAGGTCGTCGCCAGTGAGGCCTCCAGGTGTGGAGAAGACAAGTAGGCTTCGTTCGAGGGACCCGGTGGCCAGCGGGGTCAAGTGCGAGCCGCATGGTGGCGTAAGTAGCAAGATGAAGTCATGGACGGTTTCTTGGTTGAGCCACAAAACCAAAGTCGAGCCGGGACTTCGTGGGAGCCAAGTCATGAGTGGGGATTGGCGGAGGCTACGTCAAGTTTGCGGTGGTTCACCAGAAAATCATTGGGTTACTCGGCTGAGCCACAAAGCCGAGGCCGAAGACCGGGCGTGGCTGTCTGGCTGAAACCAGCCTGATTGGCTTGGAGAACCGGTCTGACTGGTTTAGGGTCGCTGGGCGTCGTAAGCTTCGAGGCGGAGGACACGCATCAGGATCGCAAGGCTTGCGTCGAGGCTAAGCAGGGTGTAATCGCCGGGCATCCGTCTGATGGAGAAAATTTGAAGAATTCTAAAACCGCCCTTGAGGGGCTTGTATCCCTAGTTATTAAGTAAGGGTATTTTAGACTTTCGGTTGCCTCCTATATAACCCAAGAGGTGAGAGGATGGCAGCCATCTCTTGGAACCCTAGCTCATTTGCTTTCTCATTTTCCCTTTCTATTTTCCTTAGGATTTTCTAGGACTAGCTTGAGAGCTTCATGGTGAGATCTTGAGAGAGGGATGGATGATCGGGTGGCAAGTTAGACCTTGTATGAACCTTCATGGTATGTGTAGATGATTCGGCGTTGTTCCTCAAGGCTTGTTTGTGTTCCTCCCGTTTTTCTTTTTGGTGATTTTGGCTACGTGATCTTGGCAAGTTTGTCTAGAGGTCTTTGGAAGTGACTTTGGGTCATAAGTCGAGTTCCTGGAGAAGAATTTTTATCGGCTCCCATTCACTCCCCCCTCTCTGGTTCGCCGTTTTGGTCATTCAAGTGGTATCAGAGCCGATTCAGGTCTTTATTGACTCTAACCAGTCTAAGATCCCAGGATGGCATACCAGGAATGGGGTTCGGGTCCTCCACACTTCGATGGAAAGAACTACCAGATGTGGAGTAAACGGATGGCAGCGTTCCTCCGTGGAAAGGGTCAGATCCTTTGGGATGTCACGGTGGACACAGGCTATGTCCAGCCGATGTACTTCCTTGCTCCAGGATCGAGGGACATGTTTGACGCCAACAATAAGGCGGTCAACTACATGTTTCGTGCTTTGTGTCAGCTTGAGTTCGATCGGGTGCACACTAAGCAATGGCTTGTAGAATCTAGTCGGTATTGAAGGAGGCTCATGTTGGGAACGCCCATGTCCAGGCTCGGATGTATGCGACCTACCGGAGAGAGTATGAGAACTTCACTCATCTCCCCGGTGAGTCCATTGATTCCTTGTTTCAAAGGTTTGTTAACACCAAAATTTTGTAAGGAGTCTGACTTGTGGGTCCAGCTCGATGAGGAGTCCGTCTGGCGGAAGAAAGGTCTCCTCAGATGTATTCGACAGAGAGATCCGCGGTCGGCTATCTGCTTCCGTTCGGCAAGGGAACAGTTGAGCTGATTTTGCGGGATTGGACGGTGACGTGGCTCAAGCAAGAAGGACGAATGGATGGATAAGCGATCAAGCTTAGAGATAAGTTAGGCAACAAATCCATTCAAGGTTGTGCTTGGCAGGGTATAAATATGAGCCCTGAATGTATGTAAAAGACACGATCATTCTCAATACAAACCGGCCTTACGCCAAACTCTAGAGTCCATTTGTCGTGTCGTCGAGTTCTTCGAGAGGGTTCATCGATACGTCGACTTCCGTGAGTACCGGCAACCTTGTATCATATCTTGTATCATGCGGTGGATTTAGATCTGATGCAAGTAGTCTTGTTACCATGCTTCGTGTCATGCAGTAGATTCAAGCTTGGTTCAAGAGGGTTTCTTGTTAGGTCATGAGCCATGCGGTAGGCTAAGATCTAGCTTGAGGCTAGTTATCGGCTCTATTGGATTTTGGCAAGATCCAATAGATTCATTAAGTTACCCCGTGTTGCTTTGAGTTTTTACTTTATGTTTAAATTCATGTAACACCTTTTGCCCAATCTAGATGGGTTTGGATCGGCTTTATCCCTTTTGTGATCCTTATGCGAGTCGAGTTCGTGCCTTGAGCTAATTTAACACGTAGATCACGTGCTTTCCGATAGCCGAAACCGAATCGATCTAGGTTGTTACGTGTTGCGGGTTCAAGCTTGCCAACGTTGATATAAATCTTGAAAGAACTGAGTATCACGCGGTAGATGCAGGTTTTTGGGTTGCTTTGGAGCTAGTCATCCGGTGGATTAGATTTCAAACCAATCTGATAGATTTGTTTCGCTTGGTAATGTTCGTTCCTTCTTCATGGACCCCGAATCGGCTGTTCAGCCGTATTCGGTTATATTTCTCATGAGTAGAACGTGTGCGTAATTCATGCTTTAAATGATGTATGCTTTTAGCTTTCCATATTTAGATTGTATCATGCGGTGGATAGATTTATTTGTGGAAAGTGGTACAATTTTCATGCAAGTTGTATCATGCGGTGGATAGATTTGTTTGGCATCGTACCCGACGGGTTTTAAAGTGCCTAGACATGCGATAGACTAGTGCTTTGGACCTATGCATGCTTGTTTATTACATGTTTATGCTCGCGCTTTACTTTATTTATTTTATTTAATGTTAATCGTCATGAACTCCGCCTATGGTGGGGTGCCTAGGTGTCCCAACATAGCAGGTCCCAAGCCCTGATAAAGGAGGAGGGTTGTGGTAGGCTTGGCGAGCCAACGTAAAAACTTAGCCACTCTTATGGAGATGAAACCCAAAAGAATTATTTTTAGCCTACCCCGACTTGCTTGGGACAAAAGGCTAAGTTGTTGTTGTTGTTGTAATGTTAATCGTCATGGGGATCGGTCACGGCTTTGCGCATGTGCATCTTTGCTCTAAACAAAGATCAATCGTCGTCATGCTTACGTCATGCATTCGGCTATGTTACTTTTCCTTTTTATAAGCTCCCGAATGGTTTCAGTTTATTGGCAGATAGCTTTCTATAGTTATGTGTCATCCCGTCTGGCTTTGTAGCCGTAAATATGGAACTGTCTGGTACCATACGACAAGTTCCAAGCTTTGGTATTTAACTACATTGTCTTTTGTTAATTTTTCAGGAAAATTGACTGGCACGTCTTATGATTCTTTGCACGTGTGAAGCCAGCTTGTTCGGCTTGCTGTGTGTTTGGCGCTAGGTGCACATTTTGCGTCAACACACTTTTTGGCACGCCCAGTGGGACAACAGCCGAAAAATCAAGATGCCTGACATCGCAGATATCATGGATGTCAACATTGAAGACCTCTCTCCTGAACAACAGCAGCAGCTCTAGGACGCCGTGGACCTATTCCAGCAGAAGTGTCTGCTGTCCTTCAAGAAGAACAGAAGTGGCATCCCGTACCTGAAAAATGAGATGCCCAGGGTATTGTTGCCAGGGGAGAGCGACGCCACGACCCAGCAGGAGAGAGAGGAATGCCTGCAAGCATTCCGGGATTCTGCGGACCACGTCTTGAGCAGGCACCACAAAGCTTTCCTTGGTGCGTTCAAGCAAATGATGGTGGCTGTCTTTGGCCCAGGCATGGAGCAGGCATTCAGCAAGACACCCATCCAAGCGGGCACCGTGGAGTTGGGCGAGTCAAGCTCTCAACCACCATTACGGAGCCAGCCAATCCAGCCTCCTCCTCAGAGCGCTGGAACTCATGCTTTCCAGCCTCCTCCGCAAGGCGCTGGGGGTCAGCCGGTTCAGCCCCCACTGCAGGCCTCAGGAGGGCAACCAATCTAGCCACCACCGTAGGGAAGCACGGGTAAACCTGTACAACAGCCGAACCCGTACCAGCCCACATACGGGGAGATAGCGTTCGGCTCGCCTGGGGCCCCGCTTGGCTCCGGCCACAGGATTGCTCTGGCAAGCAATTGGCTACAGAGGAACCTATACGGCGTAGGCTACCACGAGGTGGCAAACTACAGAGCCATCGACGCTTTCCCGCATCCAGGTTACGCACCAGTTGCAGGCACACAGGAGGACGACGCCCTGGCACGGAAGATGGCCGAGTTGATGCAAAATCATTTCGGCCTCAAACCGAAAATCCAGGGACCTGCCTACAAGCTGCCGTTCCCAGAGTGGTACTTCAACGTGCTCCTTCCGCCAAGGGTGAAACCTCTGACGGAATTCACGAAATTTTCTGGGCAAGACGACACAAGCACGGTGGAGCACATTGCTCGCTACCTGATGCAACTCGGAGAATGCTCGGTTGAAGAAGCGTTCAGGGTCAGATACTTCCCCGCGTCACTGACGGGCCCGGCATTCCAGTGGTTCTCATCCTTGCCCCCTGAGTCAGTTAGCAGATGGAAGGAGCTGGAACGGAAATTCCACGCCCACTATTTCAGCGGCAGCTCAGAGAAGAAGCTGATCGACCTTGCCACCCTGAAGCAGAGGCACAGCGAGACGCCATTGGAATTTCTCAGGAGGTTCAGGGAAGTTAAGGGCATGTGCTTTTCGCTCAACTTGTCAGATGACCAGTTGGCCGACATGGCCGTTGCCGGGATGCTGCCGGCCGTGCGTGAGAAACTATTTTGTATGGAGTTTGCAAACCTGGGCCAGCTGTCCCAAAAGCTGTCATTAATGAGCAACCAAGCGTATGGCTCCAAGAAGGATGCCAGGTTTGGCAAACAGCATGACGCGGCGGACATCTACAACCAGTTCTTGGACAAGGCCGACCTGATAGAAGATTCTGATGATGAACTGGATGTGGCCGCAGCCGAAATCATGTGGGGGAAAGAGCCATTAACGATGAATCAACGCTGGGTCAAACAGACCAAAGGCACCTACGATTTCGACATCACAAAGGCTGACAAGCTGTTTGAGCTCCTAGTGAAGGAAGGCCGAATCAGATTGCCTGAAGGGCATTCCATGCTTCGGCCCGTTGGGGTAAAGGAGAAGCGTTACTGCGGCTTCCACGACAGAACTCACACTCCATCAACGACTGCAGGGTCTTCAGGATGAGGATCCAGAAAGCCATCCAGGAGGGACACCTCAAATTTGACAACAAGATGAAGCTGGATGGCCACCCCTTCCCTCAGAACATGGTGGGCTTTTCCGTCAACATGGTGACGGCCGAGGAGAAGGGCAAAGTCAAAGTCTTGACCTCAGCCAGGGCTAGGCAGGATGGAACAGTGGACCCGGAGCGTCAAGTAACTTTGGAGCAGGTGCATGGTGAAGCCACCCGCATTCTCAAAAGCCACATCGAAGCCGGGGAATCATCCAGAACCAAGCCCAGGGTGACCACGCGTATCCTCCTCAACAAGTGGCAGCGCCAGTTGGAAAAAGAGCGCTACCAGAAGCGAAGATACGAGGAGGAGAAGCGCAGAGCTGAAGAAGAGGCACACAGAAGAGACCTGGAGCAATACACGTGCAAGCAGGAGCGCGCGCACTGGGGATGTGCATTCTTCAGGCACTGTTGGAACGAGGATTTGAAGCTACCCACGCTGAGGAACTGCCCTGAGTGCAGTGACAGGTATTTTGAGTACAGGCAGGAGACTGCCAATCGCCGATCCGTCCGTGAGGGAATTGGAAGGATCCATCCTAACGAGGATCGGCGCCAAAAAATTGAAATCATTGATCATCCCAGGAAAAGGCAAGCTGATTTAAGGTGGGCTGATCAAGAAGAGGACGAAGACGAGTACATCTGGCAGAAGGGGCAATGGTGCCCACCTGGCCTAAGAAAAAGTCAGAAGTGAAGGGTCCAACGCTTGAGGAACCGTGAACTGAGGCAGGCTGGGATCCAAACAAGGCAGGTGTGGGGTCCAAAGGATCAACCTGAAGGGTCAAAGCATTCGGCTCCAACGTGCATGGTATATTTTTTGCCGAATGAGTTTATGGCTCCTGCTAATCAGGTTGTGCAGGAAGAGGCATCCCTAGATGATGAGCACATCGAGGGAATGATGGCACAGCTGGTGCTAGCCAAGCAGGCCATGTTCGACAAACCGGCCAAAAATCGACACATGAGGCTGCTGTACTTGAGGGGATATGTCAATGGCAAGCCATTGACCAAGATGTTCGTCGACGGTGGAGCGATAGTTAACGTAATGCTGTACACCACCTTCAGGAAACTCGGCATGGGCCCTAGCGATCTAACGCCTACAAGCATAATACTGAACGATTTCGCTGGGAATCCTTCAGACACCAAGGGATGCGCTCACGTGGATCTGATGATCGGGTCCAAGATGCTGCTCACGACCTTCTTTGTTATCGAAGGTAAAGGAGCCTACAGCCTACTGCTTGGACGGGACTGGATTCATGCCAATTGCTGCGTCCCATCCACCATGCATCAGTAGCTCATCCAATGGGTGGATGATGATATTGAGGTTGTCCAAGCAGATTACTCCGTGAGTGTTGCAAACATGGAACCAGCTTTTTGGGAGTATCAAGGCATTGACCGTTTCTCAGGGAAAGACTGGGGAGAAGGTCCTGTTGAACTTGTCAGCAACGATCAATAGCCGATTCAAGCAGTCGGCTCTTATAGTAATTTTTAATGGAGAACCCCGTCGATGGCACTGATGGCAAGTTGGGGCGAGGATTCATGTCGGCTGATAAGTTAGAAGAAGTTAATATTGGAAGCGGTGATAAGCCAAGGCCGACGTTCATCAGTGCAAACTTGCAACCAGACTTCAGGGAGGAATTAATCAAGCTGCTCAAGGAATATAAAGATTGCTTCGCCTGGGATTATTCGGAGATGCCTGGATTTGGATCGTTCTATCGTTGAGCATCGGTTGCCAATCAAATCTGGTTTCAAACCATACAAGCAACCACCCCGGAAAATCTACAAGGATGAGGTGTTGGCCGATGTGAAGAAAGAAGTTGAAAGATTACTTGATGCAAACTTCGTTCGGCCATGCAGATATGCGGAGTGGATTTCTAACATTGTCCCTGTTTACAAGAAGAATGGAAAGATGAGGGTCTGCATAGATTTCAGGGACCTAAACAGAGCTACTCCGATGGATGGTTACCCCATGCCTATTGCCGATTTGTTGATTGACGCCGCAATTTTGGACACAAAGTGATCGTTTCATGGATGGCAATGCGGGATACAACCAAAATATTCATGGCAAGAGAGGATATATCGAAGACGGCCTTCGATGTCCTGGTCATATAGGCCTGTTTGAATGGATAGTCATGACATTTGGGTTAAAAAATCTTTGGTGCAACTTATCAGCGAGCCATGAATTACATTTTTCACGAGTTGATCGGCAAAATTGTGGAAATTTACATTGATGATGTGGTGATCAAGTCCCTAAGTCATGACACACATTTGGAAGATGTGAAAAGGACCTTGGAGTGCACCCGAAAGCATGGTGTAAAGATGAATCCAAACAAGTGCGCTTTTGGGGTATCAGCTGGAGAGTTCTTGGGATTTTTGGTCCACGAAGGGGGAATTGAAGTTGGCAAGAAGAGCATGAAGGCCATTGATGAAGTTGTCCCTCCAACTAATCTCAAGGAGTTACAATCACTACTCGGCAAAATTAATTTCGTGAGGAGATTCATTTCAAATCTGTCACAGAAAGTTTTGCCATTCTCTCCACTACTGAAGCTAAAGAAAGATCAGAAGTTCACATGGGGCGACGAACAACAAAAGGCTTTCGATGAGATCAAGCAATACACGAAGGAGCCACCAGTGCTGGTCCCTCCTCAGCTGGATAAGCCTTTCAAGTTGTACGTGGCGGCTGATACCCAAACCATTGGATCGGCCCTTATTCAAGAATTTAAAGGAAAGGAGCGGGTAGTAGCATTTCTTAGCCGAAAACTACTTGATCCTGAGACCAGGTATTCGGCTGCAGAAAAACTGTGCCTGTGCGTATACTACTCGTGTACAAAGTTTCGGCACTACTTGTTGAATGCCGAATGCACTGTGTACTCCAAGTTTGATGTAATAAAACATATGTTATCTATGCCAATTTTGAATGGCAGGATTGGCAAATGGATCTTGGGTCTATCAGAATTTGAGTTAAAGTTCGAATCGGCAAAGGCTGTCAAGGGACAGATCATTGCCGATTTTATAACTGAACATCATGATCCGTCAATTGATTTGCTCGAAATGACTCCTTGGGCTTTATTTTTTGACGGATCATCATGTGGTAAAGGTGGGGGAGTAGGGATCCTACTAATTTCGCCTAGGGGTGAGATGTTTGAATTTGGGGTTAGATGGAAATATGCCATTATAATTTTCACAGTTTGGAAATATGCCATTGGTATCTCACTGACAGGTGGGTGCCACCACAGTCACTGACATGTGGGTCAGGATGGCATATTTCCAATTTAGCAGAATCATAATGGCATGGTTCAAATTATCCCTTGAATTTGCCATCCCTATACAACCCACTGTTACAAACAATCATGCCGAGTACGAGGCACTGCTTTGAGGGCTTCAATATTTGAGAGAAGCTGGGGCCGTTTCAATTGAAGTTTATGGAGACTCAGAGTTGGTAATCAAGCAATTGAACGGCCAATACGAATGCAAAAGCGAAGCGCTGAAAAGTTACTACGAGGAATGCAGAGAGATCTTGAAGAGCTTCCCGTTGGTAAGTTTAGAGCATATTCCCAGGAGGACAATGAAGAAGCAAACAGGCTGGCTCAAAGCACCTCTGGCTACAAAGAGAGTCAAGAAGCGTTTGCTGCAGATGCATGTGCACTAGGGACGGATCTTGCGGAAGATGATTGGAGAAAAGAGATCGTTGATTACTTGAAGGATCCATCCCGAAAGGTCTCTAGGGAGCTCAGGTACAAGGCCATAAAATTCGTTCTCCTGGATGACAATTTGTTCTATAAATCATTAGATGGGGTATTGTTACGATGCCTGGGTCCAGAAGAAGCCAAGAACATGATGAGCGAAGTGCACGATGGGATATGTGGAGCACACCAATCGGCCTACCGCATGAAATGGGTCATCGGAGCAAGGCGGGTGCTTTTGGCCGACGATATTAGAGGATTGCTTTGAGTATTACAAGGGATGTCAAGATTTCCGGAGGTTTGGAAATATTCAAAGAGTCCCTCGTCGCGCGCTCGAATCCCATCATCAAGCCATGGCCATTCGAGTGGGCTGGGGGTATAGACTTGATTGGCCAGATTAATCCACCATCTAGCAAGGGGCATAAGTTTGTGCTTTTGGCTACGGATTATTTTACTAAATGGGTTGAGGCGATCCCACTGAAGAAGGTGACGTCGGAGAACATGGTTGAATTTGGCAAGGAGCACATCATCTATCGGTTTGGAATCCCTCAGACAATCACAACTGATCAAGGGGCCTAATTCGTGTCCCTGGAGTTCAGAGAGTTTGCCGAAAGCATGGGGATCAAATTGTTTAACTCTTCTCCCTATTATGCCCAAGCTAATGGTCAAGCGGAGGCTTCTAATAAGATCATGATCAAGCTGATACAAAAGAAGATCGACCAGAAGCCAAGAAGGTGGCATTCGGTACTCAGTGAGGCACTGTGGGCTTACCGAATGGCCCCTCATGGAGCTACAAAAACCTTGGGAGATGCAGTCAGATTCAAGGAGAGTTGTGTTACAGAAAGATTTGAGCTCCAAAGATTACAGTGGCCTAATGATGGATGAGCTAGAAGATTTACACATGATCCGTCTTAGGGCCCTGGAAAACATTGAGAAGAACAAGCTGCGGGTTGCCAAGTACTATAACAAGAAAGTAAAAGTCAGGCAATTTGCAGAAGGTGATTTGGTTTGGAAAGCGCTATTGCCGATTGGAACTAAATATAGCGAATTCGGCAAATGGTCTCCTAACTGGGAAGGGCCTTTTTGTGTGGTCAGATGCGTCCCTGGTAATGCATACATATTGAAAACTTTACTAGGAGAAGAATTTTCCGCCGCAATAAATGGAAGATATTTGAAGAAATATTATCCTAGTATTGAAATCGATCGATGATCACAAGCAGTGGGATTACACGCATCTGACACAGGGACAGCCGGCGCTCAAGAACGAGGCCGCCTTTAGAACAAAAATTCACAAACAGAAGACATGGCCAGTGCCTAGATGCATTACCCTTAGCACAAAACTACATTACAACTGCTTCTTGCAGGTTACATCCAACGACCTTGGTGATCAGGACCTCAAGGAGGTGGGAAGCAGAAGGCGTGGAGGAAGAAGCGAAAGTATGATTTAATCTTTTCTTTGCTTCTTCGGCTGCTCCCTATTCAATTGCTCCAGGACCACTGTGACGGCAACTTGGAATGCACGGGGGTGACCATGATTTGCGGCCTCCACCAAGCTGTCCCAAGCCGCTTTCAAGTTGTTATACCTGTCAGAGACATCTGGAGCAGAGGAGTGGATGTTAGGGGCAAGAAATCCAAGTGTGGGCGCGAAGTCAAGAAGAAGTCAGAAACATTTACCCCCCACTAGTGCCTCCAGAGCCATGCGACGCTCGCGTTCGGCTTGGCAACGAGCGGTGATGTCCCTGAGGCTGTGCTCCAGGTGCCGAACGCGGCGGCGTAATTGATGGCTGGTCCTCTGTTCAGGCGTGGCGTTCTCTGCTTCTAGGGAAGAATCAGAGGAGATGTACTCAGGCACGTCTTCGGTCTCGATGTCGGTGTTTTAGACCGGCAAACCTACCAAGGGGGTACCCGAGGTAGTAGATTGTGCGGTGGGGATCGTGATCGGGAGACCGAGAACTCGAAGGTATGCTCAAGGACACGGGACACAAGATTTATACAGGTTCGGGTTGCCAAGGTGGCGAGCCCTACGTCCTGTTTGGGGGATCAAGTATGGGCGCCACTGCGCTTGGTGTTGGGTTGTCCCCCGGAGGGGATTGGGGATGTGCGGCTAGGTACCGGCCCTCCTTTATATAGTCCGGGGGGCGGGTTCCTAGTCGGTTACAAGGCGGGAGTCCTAGTAGGAGTACACGAGCGAGTCCTAGTAGGAGTACGGGGGGAATTCTACTAGGAGTCCGTCTTCTACTATTCTTCCTTCCTTGCATGAGTACCCGGGGTGTATGCCCGACAAGCCCCCGAGCATGTTGGAGTCGAGAGTAGTAGTTCGAGTAGTCTTGAAGCCTCTTCGAGTAGTTCTTGAGCGTCCTCGAGTACTGCTTGGAGAAGTCTTCATTAGTACTTGAACTTCCGCGAGGCTGGAAGGTGGTCCAGCTCATCAGTCTTGAAAAAATTTGAATGATGGGTGTAGCATAGCAGCCCCCGAGCCTTGAAATGATTAGGTAATCAATCCAAGGGTCTTCAGTGTTCGCAAAGCCATCATCTAAGTACTCTTGCAGCGTGTAACCCCCGAGATAAGAGAGCCGTATGAGCCACGTCGAGTAGTGATTGGCGAGGAGCCCCGAGCTTGAGAGCGAGAGAAGCATGCTGAAGTTATCTTCGAGTAGCCCCCGAGCTGGAGAGATTCCAAGTAGTAGTTTGGCGTCGAGCCGTGGAGCTTGAGAAGTAGTCGTGCCGTCAGAGCGGACTTTAGGTGCGACCGAAGTCGACTTTAGATGCCGGCGGAGCGGACATTAGAATGCGACTTGAAAAACGAAGTCGACTTTGTGCCGCACGGAGCGGACTTTGAGATGCGACTTAAAAACCGAAGTCGACTTTGTGATGCCGCGTGGAGCGAACTTTTGAGTTGCGACTTAAAAACCGAAGTCGACTTTAGATTGCCACGTAAAGCGGACTTTGATATGCGACTTTAGAAGTCGACTTTAGTTGCCGCGCAGAGCGGACTTTTGAGATGCGACTACAATAGTCGACTTTGCGCTGCGCAGAGCGGACTTTTGAAATGCGACTTTGGAAGTCGACTTTAGGTTGCCGCGTAAAGCGGACTTTAGATGCGACTGCAGTAGTCGACTTTGTGCCACGCGGGGTGGACTAAAGATGCAAAAAACGAAAAGCACTTTCCGGAAAGCCAAAGCGAATGAAAAATCAGAGAAAACGAGTAGTTTTGCCGCCAGAGCGGGCTTAAGATTGCGATCGGAGTCGGCTTGTGCCACCGGAGTGGGCTTGGTTGCGACCGGAGTCGGCTTGTGCCACCGGAGTGGGCTTAAGTACCCGAGCCATGGATTTCAGACCCAAAGTACAGTTGCCGCCAGAGCGGGCTTGTGCCACCGGAGTGGGCTTAAGTACCTGAGCCATGGATTTCAGACCCAAGGTACGATTGCCGCCAGAGCGGGCTTGTGCCACCGGAGTGGGCTTGAGTACACGAGCCATGGATTTCGGACCCAAGGTATGGTTGCCACCGCATCGGACTTGAAGGTGCGACCGGAGTCGACTTGCGTGCACGGGCCATGGATTTCAGACCCAAGGTACGGAGCGCGAGTACTTAGGGTACTTGGACCCATGGTACGGAGCATGAAGACCACGTGCAGCTAGGTTCCATCATCGCCAGGACCCGAGGGCCGCTTACAGCTAGGTTCCATCGAAGCTTACACACGTAGTATGCCATCGAAGCAGGCAAAGATGCGACCGGAGTCGACTTTAAGTTGCCGCACGGGGCGGACTTTAGAATGCGACTTTAGAAGTCGACTTTAGATTGCCGCGCGTAGCGGACTTTAGAAACTGCCTCCTAGGGATAGCCCCGAGTTGATGAAGTAGACTCGCGGCGACTTGATTGATATGCCCCAAGAGTAGTCAGCAGAGTGTAGCTCCCGTGAAAACCCGCCGAGAAGCATACACAAATGAGTAGTCGGCAAGTAGTCCTACATGATGAGGAGAACAAGCCAAGAAAACAGTAATCATTTAGATAAATGACTTAGCTGTTGCTGCCCGGGCAGACTGATGATGAAGCCGTGGCGATCGGCGATGGAGCCGCGACGGTTGTTGTTAAAGTGGACTAGTCAGAGTTGATTCCGACTAGTTGTTGGGGGCGTGACTGCCGTTCTCGACTAGTTTGGAAAACTAGTCAAGATGAAAGGTCGACGCGATGCGACCGGAAGACGACGTCGTGGCGGCGCGCGGCATACTCGAAGTAGAGCCAGTGTTGCAGCGAGACAGGTAGTCACGATGCACGGCGTGGATGAAGTAGAGCCAGCGTGGCCGCAAGATGAAGTCGCGGCGCACGGAGTAGTCGATGATGAGTCGTGTGACGGGTTGCGCGACGTGCCGAGGCACCCGGACGCGCAGCGTAGGCGGAGTAGTCGACGATGAGCCTTCGTGAGGCGAAGTAGTCGACGACGAGCGGCGCGACAAGCCGCGTGGCGAGCCGCGCGACGTGCCAAAGCAACCGGACGCGCGACGAAGGCGAAGTAGTCGATGACGAGTAGTCGACGACGAGCGCGCGCGACAAGCCGCGCGACGAGCCGCGCGGCGTGCCGAGGCACCCGGGATGCGCGGCGGAGATGAAGTAGTCGACGACGAGCGCGCGAGGCGGAGTAGTCGACGACGAGCGGCACGACGAGCCGCCCGACGAGCCACGCGACGTGCCGAAGCATCCGGACGCGCGACGAAGGCGAAGTAGTCGACAACGAGCGCGCGACAAGCCGCGTGACGAGCCGCGCGACGTGCCGAGGCACCGGACGCGCGGCGGAGACGAAGTAGTCGACGACGAGCCCGAGTAGTCAACGACGAGCGGCACGAGGAGCCGCGTGATGAGCCGCGCGACGTGCCGAGGCACCCGGACGCGCGGCGGAGGCGAAGTAGTCGACGACGAGGCTGCGCGAGGCGGAGTAGTCGACGAGGAGCGGCGCGACGAGCCGTATGACGAGCCGCGCGACGTGCCGAAGCAACCGGACGCGCGACGAAGGCGAAGTAGTCGACGACGAGCGGCGCGATAAGCCGCGTGACGAGCCGCGCGACGTGCCGAGGCACCCCGGACGCGCGGCGGAGACGAAGTAGTCGACGACGAGCCGCCGCGAGGCGGAGTAGTCGACGACGAGCGCACGACGAGCCGCCCGACGAGCCACGCGACGTGCGCGACGCAACCGGACGCGCGAAGAAGGCGAAGTAGTCGACGACGAGCGGCGTGACAAGCCGCGTGGACGAGCCGCGCGACGTGCCGAGGCACCCGGACGCGCGGCGGAGACGAAGTAGTCGACGACGAGCCCGAGTAGTCAACGACGAGCGGCACGAGGAGCCGCGTGATGAGCCGCGCGACGTGCCGAGGCACCCGGACGCGCGCGCGGAGGCGAAGCAGTCGACGACGAGCCCCGCGCGAGGCGGAGTAGTCGACGATGAGCGCGCGACGAGCCGCATGACGAGCCGCGCGACGTGCCGAAGCAACCGGACGCACGACGAAGGCGAAGTAGTCGACGACGAGCGCGCGCGATAAGCCGCGTGACGAGCAGCGCGCGACGTGCCGAGGCACCCGGACGCGCGGGCGGAGACGAAGTAGTCGACGACGAGCCGCCGCGAGGCGGAGTAGTCGATGACGAGCGGCACGACGAGCCGCCCGACGAGCCGCGCGACGTGCCGAAGCAACCGGACGCGCGCGACGAAGGCGAAGTAGTCGACGACGAGCGCGCGCGACAAGCCGCGCGACGTGCCGAGGCACCCCGACGCGCGGGCGGAGACGAAGCAGTCGACGACGAGCCAGCCGCGAGGCGGAGTAGTCGACGACGAGCGGCACGACGAGCCGCTCGACGAGCCGCGCGACGTGCCGAAGCAACCGGACGCGCGACGGAGGCGGAAGCGGGTCGACGACGACGAGCCCGCGAGAGGCGGAGTAGTCGACGACGAGCGGCGCGAAAAGCCGCGTGGCGAGCCGCGCGACGTGCCGAAGCAACCGGACGCGCGACGAAGGCGAAGTAGTCGACGACGAGTAGTCGACAACGAGCGGTGCGACAAGCCGCGCGACGTGCCGAGGCACCCCGGGACGCGCGGCGGAGACGAAGTAGTCCACGACGAGCCGGCGCGAGGCGGAGTAGTCGACGACGAGCAGCACGACGAGCCGCCCCGACGAGCCGCGCGACGTGCCGAAGCAACCGGACGCGCGACGAAGGCGAAGTAGTCGACGACGAGTTGCGCGACAAGCCGCGTGACGAGCCGCGCGACGTGCCGAAGCAACCGGAAGCGCGGCGTCGGAAATTTGATTACACTTTGACAAGAGCAAGGCGACTTGCTTCAATGGATCTCGGCGAGTCGACGAGTAGATTGATCTTGTTGACGAGGGTCCTTCGAATTCGCCCGGTGGTGATGATCACCCCTACCTGGCGCGCCAGCTGTCGGTGTTTTAGACCGGCAAACCTACCGAGGGGGTACCCGAGGTAGTAGATTGTGCGGTGGGGATCGTGATCGGGAGACCGAGAACTCGAAGGTATGCGCAAGGACACGGGACACAAGATTTATACAGGTTCGGGTTGCCAAGGTGGCGAGCCCTACGTCTTGTTTGGGGATCAAGTATGGCGCCCTGCGCTTGGTGTTGGGTTGTCCCCGGAGGGATTGGGGATGTGCGGCTAGGTACCCGGCCCTCCTTTATATAGTCCAGGGGGGCGGGTTTCTAGTCGGTTACAAGGCAGAAGTCCTAGTAGGAGTACACAGAGCGAGTCCTAGTAGGAGTACAGGGGAATTCTACTAGGAGTCCGTCTTCTACTATTCTTCCTTCCTTGCATGAGTACCCGGGGTGTATGCCCGACACTCGATGATTTCTTCAGGAAGCAAATCAAGGCTGAAAGAGGGAAAGAAGAGGAGGTAAAGCGCAAGATCATATGGGAAACAGGGAGTAAATCAAGGGAAAACTCACCTTCGAATCGTGCGTTTCTTTGGAGGGCTGCTCTCCTGGGGTTGCTTGCCTTTGTCCATGGCCTTGGGGTTTTTTCCTCTGGAGACAGGGGAGGAAATGAGAAGTGATGGATGTGTGTGCGAGTGGATTTGCAGGGCATCTCAGCAGGCTATTTTATTGACCGAAGGGGTGCATTGGGAGTGATGACTGGCCAGTGTACACTGTTGGAATACCAAACGGCAGGGTTTTCTTCCCGAATGCGAAGGGTTTTCGCTTGAACAGTTCTTATGGGTTGCCGATTCAGGGATATTCTGTGGATTTTGCGCCAAGGGGCATCTTTTCTTGCGTATTCGGCTCAAGACAGTTCCCGGATATGTTTGAGGAAAAACAAGATTCACGGATGCAAACATAAAGAAAAATCATCGCAGTGCAAGTACAGAATTCAAAAGTTCTTTATTTATTGCCGATATTCAAACATCCCTAAAACAATCAGTCAAAAAGCCTGTTCAGCACAGATTGGGGATGAGTGATTTCGGCAATGGCGTCGCCGTGGCCATCGAGGCGCTCCAAGATGAGCTCAATCTCCTCGATGTCTTCTAGCGCGCCGCCCCGGAAGCCGCGTGGCCTGGTGGAGTAGTCGACGTCCGTGTGCATCGCCATGGCAGCCAGGCCCCGGGTGGTGCCCAAGCGGACGCCATGGGTGGCCACCTCATCAACGCGGTGCTCCACCTCAGGAAGGCGCTCCGCCGGTGTGTCCCCGCGGGCGTTCACCTTATCGGCCAGCTGCTCCACCAGCATCTTTAGCTGGTTGAGCTCGGCATCGCGGGCTGCAAGGTGCAAGAAAAAAGGGGATTAGCATCAAAGGCTGGATTAGATCAAAAATTGATTTCAGAGCTGTACCGTCGATGGTCTCCAGCAGCTGCTTGCGCTGGTCCTCCCACTCCAACTCGGCTATGCCAGCCTTTTTGGAGACCTCCTCCAGCTCGCGCTGAGCCGTCTCCAGTTCCGCCTTGAAGCGAAGAGCGTCGAGTTCCCCGTAGGGCACGGGGGAGTGGCCGTCAGACTCCGAGGAGTCGTTCGGAAGGGGCTGACTGGCCGGCGCAGGAGACGGATTCCACTGAATCAACCTGGAAAGAGGATGATCGTCAAAACAAAAAAAGATCAAAGATGAATCAAGGAAGAGGGATTGACAATCATTGCCTCCGGCGTGCATTGGCGCTACTCCCCTCCGCCTCATCAGAGGCGCGGCGTCGGTTGAGGCGGCGCACCATACTGTTCTGGGATGTGCACTGTTTGGAAAGGAGAAGAGTTGAGATTGGCAAAGATTCGAGAGCTAAAGGCTTGGTGGAGAGCTAGGGGCACCTACGGTTTCATTTATAGGCCTGGCAAGACAGATCGTGGCCTCAAGTCGTGGCTCTGGATCGTGGCGCATACCCAAGAAAATCGGAAGGTGGAAAGGTTTCCTTGACCAGTCCGCCAATAGGTCGTTTGGAGTTCTAGGCTGAGTCATGTTCAGTTGACTGGCTCGGCTGAGAGGAGTCAAAGCACCATTCGGGTGTTGGCGTTTCTTTGCCGAATGGGTCGTTCAGCATTACATTTAAGGTTACACAGAAGAACAAGGAAAAATAAAATTGCAGGAACAAATATTACAAGAGCGACCAGTTCGGTTATACATCAATTGAAGCATCTAAATGTTCAAGTATTTCGCAATTACACTATGGACATTTGATGTTGCTTGACGAAAATTGTCCAACCGCTCCTGATAGTCTTTCTGGGCACTAGACAAGGTGGTAAGTTCTGCATCACATTATTTCACCTTGTCTATAGCCGATATTGCTTCCTCTTGGGTCTTCTTTATCAATCCAGGGAGCTCGGCTATTTTCTTGTCATCGGCCTCTATCTCAGCTGACAGGCTTCTCAGTTCTGCCTCTAGAGCAGCTTTTCTGACAATTTTCAATTCACTAGAAGCTTGCAGATTGGCCAATGCGTCTTTATGGCTCTCGGTCTGAGATTGTGCCCCTTTCATGGCTTGTTCAGCGCTGGCCCTCTTCTTTTCAACGGCTGGGCGGGAGGACACTTTCCTCAAAGCTTGTCTTATGGGCACGTAGTGGATTTCCAGGCCAGAGATGGATGCAAGAGAGGCACTGATGTCCTCAGGGAGTTCTTGGCTAATAGATTCAAGCATTTCTTCAAAGTGATCGAGGTCCTTGAACTGATCTCGTGCATCTCTTTCCAGCCAGGCAAAGATCTCCTAGAGCTTTTCTAGCACTTCCTCTGACAGAGTTTGATGCACTCCTTCCGTTGCCTCGGCAACTGGATTGTTCCCCATTGACAGACTTGATGATGATGGGGCCTGATCCTAAGAAAGCAGTGTTGCCAAGTCAGGAGTGCTGAAAGTAAAAGGTAGCAGAGTTAAGTGCAAATGAGTACCTCGTGACTGATTTCTTGAGCTGGGGCAGAACTTTGTTCAGGGGCAACCACTAGTGAAGGAGGTGTTCCAGGCAGAGCTGAAGCTTCTATGTGCAATTCAGGAGCTTCTGGCTGAAGAGGAGATGGGTTGTTGTCTCTGCATGACTAGTAGATGATTGGGCCCTTGGAGGACTCGATGGTTCTGGCTGGATTGGGAAATTCATCTCTGGAGAGTTTGTTGTTTCTGTTTGAACAAGGGGTGATTGAGTCCCTGATGAAGATGAGATTTCCACTTGGACAGGTAGCTCGACCCTGGGTGGACTTGTTTGTTGAGACACTGGGACGTCCACAAGTTGTTCTACCATTGTTTCTTCTGCAAGTGCCAAATTAAAAATAAATGCCAGTGTTTATCCTCAAGAAAAAGGACAGTGAAGGTCATACCAGTGGATGGGGCATTGGCAGGTTCTGGAACTGAAGATTGTTGGGCTCTGGTCTGAAGATACACAAGATATGATGTATCAGGAACAGAGTAATCTTGTGATCAAGAAAGGAAATGATTTTTACCTCGACAAGGACTTTATTGATAGTTCTCCTCCTCTTGGCATTTGGAGGGGCAATCAGAGACAAGCCTTGCCTCCTATCAGCAGCAAGGCTGGAAAGACTTGGGTCTGTTGTGGCAAATCTGGCCATTAGCTGAGACAGGGTTGGGGACCTGAATCCCAGTGCTGAGATCGGGCCTACGGCATTGTAGGCAATATTCCTGGCTCGAGGGGCAGGCACTGTGTTCTGTGGGTAAAAGAAACAAGATCAGAATCATGACTAGAGGAGGAAATGTCTGATCCAAGGGTTAATTATATTACCTATGAGGTTGGCTGGAAATCGGGCATCAACTCTGCACAGAATGAGTGTACCGGCTCATTGAAGATATGATCATGGAATTCTTGCCACCAGGAGTTGAAGGTGGAGTGAGCTATTGTTGTGGGTACAAAAGGCCAGGTGTAGACAGTGGGACTGCACACATAATGGAAGACTGCACTCATCGTGCATGAGTTCTTTGATTTCCCCTCTGGGCTTGAGGAATTCATGCAGAAACAGTCTTAGGGGCATCTGGCAACATCCAAGTTGCCGAGCCATTACGATTGGGCTGATAATATTGATAAGTGCTATAGGTCAGCCTTCCTCCATTGAATTCAGCTGGCAGAATGCATGGGCGGATTATGATATTGAGGATCTCCAGGAATCTCCCATCTTGGCATCCAGTTTCAAAAGAGAATTCACAAGGAAAAATCAAATTGTCATTGTCCAGATAAGGGAGCCAGAGAGGATTTTGGAAACCTTTGAAGAATAGTTCGAAAAGCTGGCTGATATCCTGTTGAATAAGAACAGTTGAAGCAGCTTCTCCATAAGTCTGGCATCCTCTGGTGGCTTGGGCTTCCCCTTTAGGATGATTGGATAAAGGGAAGAGCCGGGTGTTCAAGTCAACGCCAACAATCGATGCATGTGTAGCGCAGCCACATTTGAACAAACCACCGGGGACCGTTGACACATGCTATCCTCCGGCGGTGTACATCCGGGTGACGAGTTTGATGAAGCATATGGTACACACTTGCCTAGGAGGAATTTCCCAAGGGGGGAAGCGGTTGCCACCGACCGGTTGAGAAGCCATTGCAATGTGATTCAGGGTAGGCTCATTGGCTTTACCACAGAAGATGAACCTGCATAGCCACATGTTCAGAAACGCCCTGTATTCAATTTCACCAAGGGGGCTATCCTTCATGTGGTTCAAGATATAGTTCTTGTATCCGCTCCCTGGTTTCACCCCTGTTTGTCGTGAGGAACTTCTGAAATCCCAGGGTTGAACGGATCCTGTAATGTCAAGGCCGGTTATCATATACACATCGGCCAGAGTTGGGGGGGCCGTGGCCAAAGAGGAAGGCGTTGACGCCGTTTGACCAAAACTGGCAAGCTGCTATCAAGAGGTCTTCATTCTTGGGGGTCTCGCCAAAGATAACTCCAGGCACTGAGCAATGCGAAGGGTATACCAGTTCTGGGTCCTGGCACTCTTGTCTGCAAGAATCCTCTGGTACCAATATTTCCAGCCTGCGATTGGGGGCAAAGGCCAGTTCTTGAAAGCATCCTGCCACTGAGGAGGTGGGGACAGAGCCGCTTTGAAGGGGATCCTTTGAGATTCAGCCGCGATGAAATATTGAGGATCAGAGATTCCCACGGGACCAAGGTAGTAGGATCTTGAATTGGCCTCGGTGCGAATCAAAAGCTCAGTGGAAAGCTTCTGAAGGAAAGCGGAAAAGAAATCTCAGGTAAAATTGAAAACCTAAATGCCGAATGAAGCTTACGGGAGGAGAATTTACCTGAGCAACTTGGTTTTGAGCCGCCATTGGGGATTTGAGCTCAGAACAAGGGGATCTAGGGTTTGGATCTAGACGAGGATTCCGGCGGATTGCGGAGAGAGAAGGACAGGTGTTGATAGATTCGATTTGAAAATGTTTGTGGCCGGAGTCAATTCCGGAACAAAATCACTTTTATCCCGCAATTGAAGGGACATGTGTTAACACCAAAATTTGGTAAGGAGTCTGACTTGTGGGTCCAGCTCGATGAGGAGTCCATCGGGCGGAAGGAAGTTCTCCTCAGATGTATTCGGCAGAGAGGTCCGCGGTCGGCTATCTACTTCCGTTCGGCTAGGGAACAGTTGAGCTGATTTTGCGGGATTGGACGGTGACGTGGCTCAAGCAGGAAGGACGAATGGATGGATAAGCGATCAAGCTTAGAGATAAGTTAGGCAACAAATCCATTCGAGGTTGTGCTTGGCAGGGTATAAATATGAGCCCTGAATGTATGTAAAAGACACGATCATTCTCAATACAAACTGGCCTTACGCCAAACCCTAGAGTCCATTTGTCGTGTCGTCGAGTTCTTCGAGAGAGTTCATCGATCCTTCGACCTCCGTGAGTACCGGCAACCTTGTATCATATCTAGTATCATGCGGTGGATTTAGATCTGATGCAAGTAGTCTTGTTACCATGCTTTGTGTCATGCGGTAGATTCAGGCTTGGTTCAAGAGGGTTTCTTGGTAGGTCATGAGCCATGCGGTAGGCTAAGATCTAGCTTGAGGCTAGTTATCAGCTCTATTGGATTTTGGCAAGATCCAATAGATTCATTAAGTTACCCCGTGTTGCTTTGATTTTTTACTTTATGTTTAAATTCATGTAACACCTTTTGCCCAATCTAGATGGGTTTGGATCGGCTTTATCCCTTTTGTGATCCTTATGCGAGTCGAGTTCGTGCCTTGAGCTAATTTAACACGTAGATCACGTGCTTTCCGATAGCCGAAACCGAATCGATCTAGGTTGTTACGTGTCGCCGGTTCAAGCTTGCCAACGTTGATATAAATCTTGAAAGAACTGAGTATCACGCTGTTGACGGATAAAACTCGTATCCACCTACGATCCGCAAGCGTACGGACCTACACCTTTTTCACCACGGGATTCCCAAGGTTCTTGTCAATCCGCGGAGCAAGGGGATTACTAGCGCTTAACCAAGTACTAATCTAGTTGAATGGAAAACCTTTGAAAGAGAGTATTAATCCTAAGGTAAAGACAATCTAACCTAAGTTACTCTAAGTTAAGTTGATCAAACAAATATAGGGTTAAACTATATGATAAAGGGGTGAACGAAGAGAGTGAGCAAGAAAGATAAGCGTTCCCTCCCTAGGATCTAGGATAACATGGTATGCATCTACTACACGAAAGCGGTAAACCAATCTACGGGGGTTGTGACCACGGTTTCGCCCTTTCCCTCCTCTCGTCATTGTCACTACGCGAAGGTATTCGTGACTAGACCTATGATGGACACGGTATGTTGATGGAATCTATGGGAGTAGCGGATATCATACGCCCGAAAAGCAAGGTAGCTAACCTTAATCATCAAAGCATCATCAACATGAAAACAATAGATTGAAACCACGAATCAAGTAGCGATCACATAGCATGTATCCATCTAATCCTAGGGATGAACGGAGACATTACCCCATCATCTTACACGGATTGAAGCACATAGGGGTGATAGAGACTCCGGAGAACGTCGTCGATGAAGATGGCGGCGATGGAGCTTGGGAACACCCCTAGGCGCGGCGCCTTGGAGTCCTCCTCTTGCTTCCTTCTCTCCGCCGGCGTTGATCCTTGCGACGAGCTCATCTAACTCTCTCCCTCATCTTGCGGCGGCGGTTTTCGGTGATTGGCGTCGGTAGGATGATTTGTTCGATGTGGCGGTCGACGGCGGCGGAGGGAATAAATAGACGAACACCTAGGGCAAAAGGGGGGACCGAACCGACCCCGGAGTGGGGCGGGGCCGGTCGGACCGGGCCGGCCGGCCCAGGCCCACTTCGGCCCGGTTCGGCCCCGGTTTTCTCCCCGGTTGCTTCTCGCGTGATCCCTTATTCGTGTGCACTTGCATGTGGACCTTTGACGTCGTTTCCTTCACGGTTAAGGCTTGAATCCTTGCTATGCAAGCTTCGCCGTTTTCTGGTTGAGTCCCTGAAGATTTGCACGTTGACGGTTCGGTCCTCGGGTCATTTGGAGTCATGTTCATCGCGTGTCCTGACTCTTATCGGGCTTCATGATCTTCTTCCAAAGTGCTTGGTGAACTTATCCCGAAAGTCTCCTCTTTAGCGTAGATTTCCTGCGTAAACAACAAACTCCAAAATCGACATGCAAGTGTGAACTTGTTATATCATTAGTATGCCTAGTGGCGGGTTAGTTGCAAATCATAATAGAAACCAATGTATAACAAGTACTCTAGGTTGACGGAAATTCACCGTCAACACACGGGGTAGATGCAGGTTTTTGGGTTGCTTTGGAGCTAGTCATCTGGTGGATTAGATTTCAAACCAATCTGATAGATTTGTTCGCTTGGTAATGTTCGTTCCTTCTTCATGGACCCCGAATGGGCTGTTCAGCCGTATTCGGTTATATTTCTCACGAGTAGAACGCGTGCGTAATTCATGCTTTAAATGATGTATGCTTTTAGCTTTCCATATTTAGATTGTATCATGCGGTGGATAGATTTATTTGTGGAAAGTGGTACGATTTTCATGCAAGTTGTATCATGCGGTGGATAGATTTGTTTGGCCTCGTACCCGACGGGTTTTAAAGTGCCTAAACATGCGGTAGACTAGTGCTTTGGACCTATGCATGCTTGTTTATTACATGTTTATGCTCGTGCTTTACATTATTTATTTTATTTAATGTTAATCGTCATGGGGATCGGTCACGGCTTTGCGCATGTGCATCTTTGCTCTAAACAAAGATCGATTGTCGTCATGCTTACGTCATGCATTCGGCTATGTTACTTTTCCTTTTATAAGCTCCCGAATGGTTTCAGTTTATTGGCAGATAGCTTTCTATAGCTATGTGTCATCCCGTCTGGCTTTGTAGCCGTAAATATGGAACTGTCTGGTACCACCCGGCAAGTTCCAAGCTTTGGTATTTAACTACATTGTCTTTTGTTAATTTTTCAGGAAAATTGACTGGCACGTCTTGTGATTCTTTGCACGTGTGAAGCCAGCTTGTTCGGCTTGCTGTGTGTTTGGCACTAGGTGCACATTTTGCGTCAACAAGGTTCACGGTGGTTGTGAACAACATGAGGGCCAATGTGGACGTGCTCCCGTAGATCATGATAGAGCGGTCAAGCTCTTACACTCTTTGGATCGTACGATTTGGGGGAAAGTTCGAGGCCATTGTGGAGTCGGAGAAGTAAGACACTATGACGGTGAACGAGCTGTTCTCGAAGCTCAAGTTGGCAGAGGTGGATAGGGGCATGACAGCCAAGCTCGAGGGCCCGTCTGACTCTCATAGTCTTGCCCTCGTCGGTGGTTCGAAAGGAAAAGCTAACACTAACCCATCCACCAGGATGTTCTCTTTGTCCTCTTTGATGTCTATGCCAGATGAGGAGTTCGACGTGCTTGGAGAGGACGAGTTGGCGTTGCTGACGAGGAGATTCGAGAGGCTGCACGAGAACCGGGTGAACATGAGGAGGAACACGAGGACATGCTTCCAGTGCGGCAAGCCAGGACACTTCGTCGCTGACTGCCCGGAGAAGGTCATGAATAAGGATGGCTACAAGCACAAGTCAAGGACGGACGGCAAGTACCGGTCGAGGCATGACCACAAGAGCAAGCACAAGAACAAGCACAAGAACGAGCGACGATCGAGGAAGAAGGAGAGTCGAGGCAAGGCCCGAGCGATGGTTGGAGCAAGCGACGTCGACTCCAGTTCCGCGTACTCTACCTCGAGCTCAAGTAGCAGTGAAGATTAAGGTGATCGTCGCAAGAGCAGGAAGTCGTCCAAGAACCTGAGCGGGCTAAGCTGCTTCGCTAGAGACGGCTTCTGCACCATGGCGCTGAGCTCCGGCAGCAAGAAGAGCACAAAGAGCGACTCGGACTCTGATTCTGATGACAAGGTGCATGATGAACTCCCCTTCTTGCGTCGGGAGAATGAACGGCTTGGTTTGTTGCTTGATAATCGTGATGACATGCTTGGAGAGGCTAAGAAAATGAGGAAAGAGCTTAGGGCTTCACTCAAGGATGCTAGGACTAGAGTGGCTGAGCTAGAAACACAGAATTTGGATGCTAAGCTGGAAATTGATTCTCTGAAAGCTTCACCTGTTGCTTCTGATGATGTTGAATGTGCTGATTGCTCTATTTTCCTTGTTGATCTTGCTTTGTTTAAGGAAAAGCATGCCTCTAAGTGTGAGGAACTAGACGCGCTTAGGGTTGAAGTGGCTGAGCTTAAGACTAGATCTGCTTTGCTAGGTGCTTGCACTTCTTGCCCTGTCTTGCATGCTAAAATTGATGAGATGCATGCTTACACTATTTCTCTTGAGGCAAAGTTGAAAGAACCAATTCGTACATCTTGCTCTACATGTGAATTGCATGCTTTGAAGAATTTGGAACTTGCACATTATGTTGATCGTTTGCAGGATGAGAATGATGAGTTGAGAAAGTTGATGGGTTGGTTGTCTGGTCATGAGCCTCGGTTGAGGACAATGATCGAGACATTCAAGAGGAATGATGGTGAGGGGCTTGGGGCAAACAAGGTTGGTGAGGAAAGTGGAGAGAATATCCCAGAGCCACCAAAAACCCATCACAAAAATGATTTCCCTCCTAAACGTAACCATCTTAGGAACAGACTAGACACAACCCCAGCTCCACCCGTCTTTCCTCCAGAAACAAATGATTTCCAAAAGCTTATCAAGTTTGTGAGTACTTCTGGGAAAGTGCCCTTTGAGAAAGATAGTGAGAAGGCTAGTGAGGAGAAACCGGTTGAGAAGTCAAGTGGGGAGAAACCAAGTGAACAACCCCAATCTAAGCCTAAACCCAAGCTTGTGAGGTTTCATTGTGGCTATTGTGGGAGAGATGGCCACAAGGATGAGTTTTGCTTCAAGAGGAAGCGAGAGAAAAGAATGGCGAAGGAGTGGACTAACAAGGACAAGAACCACCCCTTGAGTGGTGTACTTAAGCCTCGTGTGCAAATGCCCAGAGCTAAGGCGAGTGTGAGGAAAGTTCCGGCTTTGGGAGAGCGAAAGGCTGCAGGAGGTGCTGCTGGAAGTGTGAAACCAGTCAGACCGGTTTTGAAACCGGTTAGAGCGGTTTGGGGTCTGCAGGGTGGCAAGTTTGGTTTTGGTGCTCGTGAGTTGTCTCAGTTTGTCTCAGGTGGTCGTGGTTCTGGTGTTTGGTCTGGAGAGTCAGCAGGTGGCCAACTTGCTAGGCATTCTCCCTCTCGTGTTCAATATGGGAATGGGAGGAGTCGTAGCTTTGAGATGGAGAGGAGGGACGATCCATGGTTCTCCTTTCGTGGTTTTGGTCCTTCTCCAGGTAGAGAGGATTGGTTTCCTTAGAGTGGTTACCGAGGTGGTGTTCATGGTGGTAGTTTTGGTAGGAAAGATGGCTTGGTTTGTGCTAACCCCACTTTCGAGCATATGGCTCGACATTGGTTTTACTCTTTTGGTACTAACCCCAGTGCTGAGTCGTTTGTTCGCTCACGTGCTCGTTTTTGAATTTCAGGTGGGAGACTTGAAGAACATTTGGTTGATTGACTCTGGTTGCTCGAGGCATATGACCGGAGACAATGGGTGGTTCTCAAGTCTCGTCCCGGTCGTGACAAAGAGGTACATCACTTTTGGGGACAATGGGCGTGGGCGTGTGCTTTCAGAAGGTGAGATTAAGGTGAGTGACAAGATCACTCTGAGGCGTGTTGGTCTTGTTCAATCGCTTGGATACAATTTGCTTTCTGTGTCCCAGGTGTTGGATGAGGGCTTTGAGGTATTGTTTCGGCCTGGTGGTTCTCGGATTTTGGACTCTCGAGGGGACCTTGTCTATATGGTCGTTCCCGAGGGTCAAGTGTTTCGAGCTGATTTTTCTCAGTCTTCTGGTGTTGAGCGTTGTTTCTTGGCTGGTTCTTCGAGTGAGTTGTGGAAGTGGCATAGGAAGGTGGGTCACTTGAGCTTTGACCTTTTGTCTCCCTTGAGTAAACTCAATTTGGTCCGAGGATTGCCACGGTTGAGGCTTGAGAAAGAGTCGGTTTGTGCGCCGTGTAGGCATGCCAAGATGGTAGCCTCTTCTCACCCGCCTCTCACCGATGTGATGACTGAGCGTCCATGCGAGCTGCTCCATATAGACCTTGTTGGCCCAGCTCGTGTGCGATCTGCGGGTGGGAAGTGGTATGTCCTTGTTGTGGTGGACGACTATTCTCGGTATGCGTGGGTGTTCTTTCTCGCAGATAAGGGGGAGAAGTTTGGTTTCGTTCGAGATCTTGTCTTGAGGTTGAGAAATGAGAGGCACGGAAATGCCATACGAGCAATCCGCAGTGACAATGGCTCAGAATTCAGAAACTCTTGTTTTGAAACTTTTTGCCATGACTTGGGTCTTGAACACCAGTTTTTGAGTCCGTATATGCCTCCCCAGAATGGTGTTGTGGAAAGAAAAAACAGGACCTTGTGTGAGATGGCTTGGACAATGCTTGATGAGCATAGGACTCCGAGAAGGTTCTAGGCTGAGGCGGTGAACACCGCGTGCTTTGTGTCGAACAGGATCTACCTCAGAGTTCATAAGACGAAAACATGCTATGAGTTGATGCACGGTCACACACCCAAGGTGAGTCACTTCCATGTCTTTGGTTGCAAGTGCTTTTTTCTTAAGAAAGGGAAGAAGTTGGATAAGTTTGAGGCTAGGTCGGTCGATGGTATTTTATTTGGTTATGCATCTCATTCTAGAGCATATCGTGTGCTCAATCTTGAAACTAACCAAATCGTGGAGACTTGCGAGGTAACCTTTGACGAGACACAACCACGTAGTCAGCTTGTCTTTGAGTGTGCAGGTGATGATGAGCTTGGCGAGGAGATCTTTCAGGAGGAGGAGCATGAACTTGGAGATGATGAAGATGGCGGTGTGGTGCCCCCAGCTGAACATGTACCTACTACTTCGACTACAGTGGTTGACGGCCCCTCTCCTACACCTACGACGACAAATCAAGATCGAGGAGAAGCTACACTGGAGGGGGAGGTAGCATCTAGGCGAGAACCTCCCCGGCGAGTACAAGTGGATCACCCAGCTTCAAGGACCATCAGTGACATGAATGAACATACTACACGGTCAAGGGTTCGAAACATTTCTCATTTCGCTCATGCTGCATTTGTTGCCACCTTTGAGCCCAAAGACATTGGACACGCTCTATCTGATCATAATTGGGTTAATTCGATGCATGTGGAGTTGAAGAACTTTGAAAGGAATCAGGTTTTGGAGTTGGTTGACCCTCCCCCAGGGTGTAAGCCGATTGGTACACAGTGGGTGTGGAAGAACAAAGAGGGAGTGAAAGGTGAAGTGGTGAGGAACAAGTCAAGGCTTGTTGCTCAGGGGTTCAGTCAGAAGGAGGGGATTGACTATGAGGAGACCCTTGCTCCCGTAGCCCATTTTGAGGCGATAAGAATCCTTCTAGCCTTTTTCGTAGCTAAAGGATTCAAGTTGCATCAAATGGATGTGAAGAGTACTTTCCTAAATGGCGTGTTGGAGGAAGAAGTGTATGTGAGACAACCACCGGGGTTTGAGAGTGAGAAGCACCCCCACCAGGTGTACAAGTTGAGGAAGGCGCTTTATGGGTTGAAGAAAGCGCCTAGAGCTTGGTATGGTAGGTTCAGTGGTTTCTTGTTTGAGAGAGGTTTTGTGATGGGGAAGGTCGATAAGACCTTGTTTCTACTTAGGCAGGGCAGAGATATCCTGATTGTGCAGGTGTACGTGGATGTCGTATGGACCTCCCTGGGCCCACTACCTCGGTGGGTACCAGGACCGACTACTCGGTTGGCCCCTGGGACTACTCGGCTTGCGCTACACGGCACCTGAAGGTGTGGAGCACAAGGACTACATAGGAGTAGTACTCGGTTAGGGCTCTGTACATGTTCCGCACTGTATAGAGGTGTTGACGGATAAAAGACGTATCCCTCTACGATCCGCAAGCGTACGGACCCCACACCTTTTTCACCACGGGATTCCCAAGGTTCTTGTCAATCCGCGGAGCAAGGGGATTACAAGCGTTCAATCAACAACGACACACTAGCTACTAAAACCCTAACTACTATTATACTAGAAAACACTAAACAACACTAGAGAGAATGATAAACGATCAAGATAGAAGACACTCGCCCACGGGTCTACGATACTAGAGCATGTAATCGCTTAAAGACATGAAAACCAACCTAATCTATCGGGGATGTGACCACGGTTTCGCCCTTTCCCTCCTCTCGTACTGTCACTACGCGAAGGTATTCATGACTAGACCTTTGATGGCCACGGCGTATTGAATGGATCCAAGGAAGCATTGGAGCTCTACTCCCTCTACGGCACGGTTGCAAGCCTTAAGCATTAAAGTATATTCAACACAAGATGATAGACGAGATAATCCGACAAAGTGCGATTACATCTCAATATCGATTACAACCCATGGACGAATGAGAAGATTACCCCATCAAGGTGCTGATCATGGCACCGTTGATCATGGTTTCCCTTCCGCCGGTGTCTTCCTTCTTCTCCACGAGAGGGTGCTTCCTTCGAGGTGGTTGATCTCCCGCCGGAGATCCTCCTCCTCTCTCTCTAGCTTGTGGATGGTCTTCTGGTGCGAATAACTCCTCCTTTTTGGTGTTGGTGGCGCGTCGGGGGTTTTAGGGTTGAAGATCCTTCGAGGGCAAGGAAGACGGGACCGAACCGGTGCCCGAAGTGGGCTGGGCCGGCCCGCCTGGGCCGGCCGGCCCAGGCCCAATTTCGGCCCGGTTCGGTCGCCCTTTTTGCTCCGTGGGTCCTCGCGTACTTATCTACTTTGCCCCCTCCACTTGCATGATTTTGACGCTGTTATCCTCACGATCAAGATGGAGGCTCTCTTTGCATGAAGTTTGATCTTTTACGCTTCAATCCCCGGGGGTGTTCCTCGTAACACTTCGGTACTCACCACCATTGGAAGTGATTTCAGCAAGCTCATGAACACGAACAAGACTCCATGAATGCTCCTTTGAACTTGTTGCGAATCCGTCCTTTATGTCCATGTTTTCCTACATAAACACAACACTTCCAAATGCATGCACAAAGATGAACTTGTTATATGATTAGTGTGCCTAGTGGCGGGTTAGTTCCATAATCAAATCCAAACCAAAGTGTAATGAACATGCTAGGTGCACCAAAATACACCGTCAACATCTCCCCCACACTTAGCTCTTGCTCGTCCTCGAGCAAGTACTCGTAAAAGAACTTCGTCCAAGGAGTGTAATCGTGTACCACTTATCCTTCTTCACAAGTTAGTCAATCCCTTCATCTTTAATACATAAACACAAAGTAATGATAATCAAACATAAACATGGGCGTTTAGAATTTTTACCACGTCAAGATTCACCCCACAACTCAAACCCTTCACTTGAAGTCTTCAATTTCAGCCATGCTTACTCCTTTGCTTCCATCGGAGGGTTTTTTATGATTTTCAAAACAAAAATTCCTGCAACAAGTATTAGACAAAAACCTTTCTCCAAGCTCTCTCAAGTCACTCATATAAAGTGGCTATCCTAACCAAATTTTATAAAACTCTCACCTCCCATTAATCTCTCATATATCATGTAAAAGTGGAGCTATAGGTAGGGCTAGCGCAATCAACACAAGTATTGTCAAACTAAGAACTTCCTCTAATGGTTGTCTACCTTTCAAAGCCAATGATCATGAGAATTAACCATATGTAGGGATATCAAGGATGAGAAGATTTAGGATGGTGGACATGTGCAAGGGCAAAAGAAAATTGTGACTTCAAGGCACCAATGATGTCCTCGTTGTCGGATTGCACATGGTTGGAAATAGAGTAAAAGTTTCGTCTCACAATCAACGTGACATCCTTCCTTACACTTTATTTTTTTTCTTTTCTTTCACTTGATCCGTCCCTCTCATATCTTTATTGCTAACTCATCTTTCTCTTTTTCTTTTTCTTCTTTCATTCACATATGATTTTTCTTTCTTTCTTTCTTTTCCATACACATACTTTTTCTCTTTATTTTTCTCTCTCTTGACAACTTTTCAAAGCTTTCAATTCTCTCTTTCCTCGCATGCATACAATCAGAAATTTTTAAATAAATTATGCTACAGACGAGACGAAACTTTGAAAATAGGTTGTGTTCAAGGAATACGATGTACAAAATAGATGTTTAGGGTTGGGTATGGAATCCAGCGATACTCATGACTTTCGTTGTGAAAGTCATGGACTGAATATATGACGAGGCTAGCAACAAAAGATAAGCACAAGGACATGATCATTGCTCGAAATTAAAACTCACCAAGAGAGAAGGGTCCTAGCCTAACTCATCGTGCTGATCACACTTATGGTGGAGCGAAAAAAATAAACTTGGCTTTGGATAAGAATTTTTTCTTACTCTCAACTTGGAAAAAGAGGTTTTGCTAACCTTTATTACAAGGGTTTTAAAATAATTTTCAGAACTGAAATCCTCCAATTTTTAGCATCGAACATAGCACAACTAGCATGTGAAGCTCAAGATCGAAGTGCGGTATGGGTACTTTAAGTAGTAGTGATTCCACTAAGCACCACGGTAAACGTTTTTCAAACCACATACTTGTGTTCATATATCAAGAATCGAAGATTAAACAAACAAGTAAATAAAGATAAACAATACATAAAACACAAAGATATATATAAAGACTCTTTTTATTTGATTTTCTTGACTCAACACTAATTTAAGACACTTGCAAAAATTTTAAAACAGACTCAAAAACTAAAGACTCATTAAAACACTAAGACTCTCACACGAAGATTAAACCGAATCTAAACTTGAAGTTCAAAAGCTAAGGCTAGCGAGCTAGCTCTCCCCCACACTTAAAACATACGACGTCCCCGTCGTATCTTACAAAAATCCTAAGGGGAAAACTAGATCTAGTGGTACTTCAAGCAAGTTTTGCACCACTTGCCTCTCATGTTTCCAACCATGCAGAAAAGTTTGCGCACGTTGCGGTTAAGGAACTTGTAGTCATCTTCAACTACGCGCTCCAAGTCCTCCATACGCTGCTTCATCGCTTCCATGGCTTGGAGACATTCGTCGGCCGACGTGTAGAGATCCGCGATGGATTGACGGCAAACTCGACAAAGACACGGATGTAATCCGAAGGGGTCGTCGTCGCCATAATCTCCACCGTTGTCACCACCGTCGTCGCCACCTCCATTGTCGTTGCCTTCGCCACCGCCGTTGCCGTCGCCGTTGGGGCCTTCAGAGTCCATTCATTGGGCCGCTCATCCCAATCGTCATCGTCTCTACCGGCAGCCGCCCATGAGCTCGGGCTACGATCGTCGGAGTAGTCGCTATCCCCATAATCCTTAGGCTCCGGCGACACCTCCTTGTAATCCTTGCGCTTGATGCCTTGGAGGCGTGCCGACCTTCGAACGGGTGTAGGGACCTTCTCTCCTTCGACGGGGTTGCGAGATGCAAGAGCTCCGGTCGGGACACGCCCTCCACAACGGATACGTGCGGTCCTCTTGACGGGTAGCTTGACCTCGCATCGCATCGCCCCCTCCATCGATGGCTTCTTGGCTTCTAGCTTCAACTCTAAGCTTTTTGGAGGCTCAATGGCTGCTACAAGGGTGCAACACATTGCTTGAAAGGTTTGATTCTCGAGCTCCCAATTCGGCCAAATATATAGTCCCGAGAGAAAAGCCCCGGGAACCTTATTTTCCTTTTTTACACTTCCCTTAAAATTTTCCGACCAAACAAGGAAGTCAAAAAGGAGCAATTCGGGCGAAATTCGGGGTCATCGGGCGTCGGGCCACCCCCGGGCCGGTCCGCTCGGCCGGCCGGCCCACCCCCGCCGGGGGCCGGCCGGTCCGGTTTTTGCACACCGCCCTATTTTTTTCTTCCTCAGCCCATGGGAAAAAGTTGGCCCAGTTAATCTTCGCGAAAAACTCCAGAAAACTAAAAGAAAAATTATTTTACAGAAGTTGATGCCTTGTTTTTCGTCCTAGGCGGGACGTTCGGGCTCTTCCTCCATGGTGAAGACGTCAACATGATGAATGGGCACGACATCGGGTTCGTAGTAAACCTTAAGCCGCTGTCCATTCACCACAAATTGATCGCCATTTATGTCCATAATGGTTACCGCTCCGTTGGAGAACACCGAATACACAACATAAGGTCCGTCCCACTTGCTTTGCAATTTCCCCTTTCCGAAGGTTTTAAACCTCGAATTGTAGAGGAGGACCTTATCTCCTTCTTTGAATTCTTTTTTCTTCAATCTTTTATCATACCACCTTTTGATTCTCTCCTTGTATACGCTTGCGTTTTCATATGCTTTCAACCTCAACTCCTCTAGCTCGCTTATTTGAATTCTTCGTTTCACCACCGCGGCATCGAGATCAAGGTTCATCTCTTTAATCGCCCAATAGGCTTTATGTTCCAACTCAACCGGAAGGTGGCAAGCTTTTCCATAGACAAATTGATAAGGGGTCATACCTATCGGTGTTTTAAACGCCGTTCGATAAGCCCATAAAGCTCCGTCTAATTTCTTTGACCAATCCTTGCCTCCCTTCTCTATGGTTTTGTTGAGTATGCTTTTTAGTTGCCTATTTGACGTTTCCGCTTGTCCGTTGGTTTGTGGGTGATAGGCCGTGGAGACCCTATGCTCAATTCCCAACTTGGACAAGCACCTTTTGAAGTTCTTCTCGGTGAAATGAGTTCCTCTATCACTTATCAAGATTCTCGGTGTACCGAAACGGGGAAAAATCACGTTCTTGATCATAGTGATGGACTCCTCCGTGGAAGCTTTACGACATGGTATAGCCTCTACCCACTTGGATACATAATCAACCATAACAAGTATATACTCGAATCCAAATGAGTTTTTAAAAGGCCCCATGAAGTCTATGCCCCATACATCGAATATGTCGATTTGCGAGGTTGTATTTCAAAGGCATAGAATTTCTTTGAGAGATGTTTCCGGTTCTTTGGCATTCGGGGCATGACGCAACATATCTTTTAGTATCTTCATGCATCTCCGGCCAATAGAATCCGCTCGACCATACTTTGGCTTCGGTTCGAAAATGGCTATAGTGTCCACCGTACTCCGCCGAGTGGCACTTCCTCAGAATCTCAAGCCTCTCTTCTCTTGGCACACATCTTCTCATCACTCCATCATTGCCAAGCTTGAAGAGGTATGGCGCATCCCAAAAATATTTCTTACTTTCAGAAATTATCTTCCTTTGAGTGTTTTTGTCTAGATGATCGAGGGGCATTTTTCGAATTGCTCGAATGATGTCGATCATCCAAGTATCTTTATCAAGCACTCTATAGAGGTGGTCATCTCTCATCTTATCTTCTATGGGCTCTTTATCATCTTGTCCACGATTCATCCTAGACAAATGATCGGCCACAACATTTTCCACCCCCTTTTTATCACGAATTTCAACATCGAACTCTTGGAGAAGAAGGATCCAACGAATCAAATGTGGTTTAGCTTCCTTCTTAGCCAAGAGATACTTGATGGCTGCGTGATCGGTGTAAACAATGACTTTCGAGTTCACGATGTAAGATCTGAATTTTTCGAAAGCGAATACCACCGCTAACAACTCTTTTTCCGTAGTAGCGTAATTTAATTGTGCCCCACTAAGAGTTTTGCTAGCGTAGTAAACGGCGTGAACTCGGCCTTCCTTTCTTTGTCCCAAGACCGCGCCTACGGCGTAGTCACTTGCGTCACACATGATCTCGAAAGGTTGGCTCCAATCCGGAGGTTGGATGATGGGAGCACTCACCAACGCATTTTTCAAGGTCCGAATGCCGCTAGACACTTCTCATCAAAGTCGAAAGCCACATCCTTTTGAAGAAGGTGTGTTAAAGGCTTAGTGATCTTCGAGAAGTCCTTTATAAATCTTCTATAGAATCCGGCATGGCCCGTAAAGCTCCTTAAGGACTTAACATCCGTAGGAGGTGGGAGTTGCTCAACCGTCTCTACCTTAGCCTTGTCCACTTCAATTCCTCTCTCGGATATAACATGTCCGAGCACTATGCCTTGCTTAACCATGAAGTGGCACTTTTCCCAATTTAAAACCAAATCTACCTCCGCAAACCTTGTAAGGACCTTTTCTAAGTTTGCTAAGCAATCCATGAACGTCTTCCCGTAAACGGAAAAATCATCCATAAACACTTCAACAATTTATTCGATGAATTCCGAAAACACGGCCATCATGCAACGTTGAAAAGAGGCCGGAGCGTTGCATAGGCCGAAGGGCATCCTCCTATATGCAAACGTTCCGTAAGGACACGTAAACGTTGTCTTATGTTGATCTTCCGGTGAATAGGAATTTGCATGAACCCCGAGTATCCATCGAGAAAGCAAAAATAAGCGTGGTTTGCTAACCTCTCGAGCATCTCGTCTATGAACGGTAGGGGGAAGTGATCTTTCTTCGTCGCTTTGTTAAGCTTACGGTAATCGATACACATCCGCCACCCGGTCACGGTTCTTTGCGGTATCAATTCGTTCTTCTCATTCTTCACCACGGTCAAACCTCCTTTCTTCGGTACACAATGTACCGGCTCACCCATTCGCTATGCGGAACCGAGTAGATGATTCCGCATCAAGTAACTTGATAACCTCTTTCTTTACTACCTCTCGCATGGCATGGGTTAGCCTCCTTTGATGGTCCACTACAGGCTTACATTGGTCTTCCATTGGTATACGATGAGTGCAAAAGGCTGGGCTAATACCTTTGAGATCATTAATTGAATATCCAATCACTTTCCTATGTTTTTTAATAAAATCAGGAACGCTTCATTTTCTTCGGGGCTCAACTCGTCGCTCACAATGACTGGATAAGTTTTGTCTGGGCCCAAAAATTCATATTTGAATCCCTTGGGCAAAGGTTTAAGGTCTACTTCGGGCACTTGTGGCTCCTCGGGTTTGATTTCTCCTATGTCTTCGAACTTCTCTTCCTCCACGCTACCATCATGCGGCTCTAAGCCTTTTGTCGCTTCCTCTAGTTCTTCATCTTGTTGATTACTAATTTGATTTTCCATCGCCCTTTGCAGCGGGTCTCTAAGGGTTTCAACAAAACAAAGACTATCTATCTCTTCTATTTCTTCATCTTCGGGAGGAAAAGGTGTAAGGTGTTTAGAAGCACGAAGAAAGTTATATGTGTACTTTGTTCCATTAAGGTTCATTGTTACTTTGCCTTCTCCGGCATCTAACACGACATCTACCAACTTAAGAAAAGGCCTACCTAAGATTATATGATCAGAATTGCTATGGTAAGCATCAATAACAAAGAAATCGGTTGGTATATAGTTTCTAGAGATTTTTACTTTCATGTTGCAAGCAATACCTAGAGGTTTGATAGTTCTACCATCTCCCATAATTAATTTCGTTGATGTTGGGGCTAAGTCTAGGTTGTGGTATTGAACTTTATCGTAAATTTTAGAAGATAGAACACTTACTTGGGCTCCGATGTCGCATAAAGCTTTGCATTGAACTCCGTTGATCTCGCAACTCAAGTGCGGCGTCATCTTCTCTTCTTCTTCGGATCCGATCGAATAAATTTCAGCAAGGCGAGCGTATGGTGATGCTTCGGGCTTGATCCCCATTATTCTCTTCACCTCGGCAATATGTTCCGGATCCACCACGTCATCTCCAAAGAGCTTTTCAAAAATCTCACCGGTGGTTTCGAGGTCGTATGAATTTTCAGCTTTCTTCTCCGGTGGGAAATCGACTTCCAATGCTCTTGCCATTCCCTTTTGATTAGGGAACGGTCTTCTCTTGTCGAATACTTCTCCGTAATCAATAGGAACCCAATCCATTGGTTCGAACTCCCTTAGTGGCTTCGCGCTTGATATGCTTCTCTTGTTCGTCTCATTTGGTGCGGCGAAGTCGACGTTTGGTGTAGTTCTTGACTTGATGTGTTCTTGTTCAAGCTTTTCCATGATTGGTTCCTCTTTTGTGACTTCTGGGGTTGCCTCTTTAGAAAAATCAGCAAGCTTCTTCTTCCTTGAATTGAATTCCGGCTCTTCCGCAAGTCTTGTTTCCCAATCTCTTCGCATGGCGGCTCGCTTTACTAATTTTTTGTAGAAGTTGGGCGGCTTCCGTGAGTGTTTTCTCCATGAGATCCCCACCCGCACACATTTCAACGTGTCGCATGCAACTAGGGGTTAGGGAAAAGAAAAATGTATGCAAGAGTACGTCACCGGTGAAGCCGAGTTTTGGTCCTTGTTCGATTAATTCATTAAACCTATCCCAGGCTTGGTCTATCCCTTCCTCTTCTCCTTGCATGAAAGTGATCACTTGCCTCCTTAGATGTTGAACCTTGCTAATTGGAAAGAACTTCTCGCAAAACTTTTTTGTCAACTTGTTCCAATTGCCTTCAACTTCAAAGGACGCAACCGAATACCATGTCTTTGCTTTGCCGGCAAGTGAGTAGGGAAAGAGATTCCATTTGAACCATTCATCGAGAACTCCTTCTTGACGCACCGTGTTGCATATTGTCGTGAAATCCCTTATGTGTCTATATGGGTTCTCCGTAACCATCCCTTCAAATGGGTTTTCCGCCACCATCTTGATGATCTTGGATTTAATTTCATACTTGGTCGCTTCGAGCTTTGAATCCGACTCTTGTACCTTTATGTCTTCACATCGAGGGCTAGCGTAATCCCTTAATGATTTCTCCGGTTCTTCCACGGGTTGATTAACGAACTCCATCTAGACAATAAGATAAAAACAAAAACAAAAAAGAAACAAGTGTTTTTCTGGAAAATATATGTTAGATATAGCGAATAAAAGATAAACTAAAATATAAAACTAAAAATATAAAACTAAGTTAGATGCAAATCAAACGATGTAAACTAACTTGCTCCCCGGCAACGGCGCCAGAAAAAGGGGCTTGTTGACGGATAAAAGACGTATTCCTCTACGATCCGCAAGCGTACGGACCCCACACCTTTTTCACCACGGGATTCCCAAGGTTCTTGTCAATCCGCGGAGCAAGGGGATTACAAGCGTTCGATCAACAACGACACACTAGCTACTAAAACCCTAACTACTATTATACTAGAAAACACTAAACTACACTAGAGAGAATGATAAACGATCAAGATAGAAGACACTCGCCCACGGGTCTACGATACTAGAGCATGTAATCGCTTAAAGACATGAAAACCAACCTAATCTATCGGGGATGTGAGCACGGTTTCGCCCTTTCCCTCCTCTCGTACTGTCACTACGCGAAGGTATTCATGACTAGACCTTTGATGGCCACGGCGTATTGAATGGATCCAAGGAAGCATTGGAGCTCTACTCCCTCTACGGCACGGTTGCAAGCCTTAAGCATTATAGTATATTCAACACAAGATGATAGACAGATAATCCGACAAAGTGCGATTACATCTCAATATCGATTACAACCCATGGACGAATGAGAAGATTACCCCATCAAGGTGCTGATCATGGCACCGTTGATCATGGTTTCCCTTCCGCCGGTGTCTTCCTTCTTCTCCACGAGAGGGTGCTTCCTTCGAGGTGGTTGATCTCCCGCCGGAGATCCTCCTCCTCTCTCTCTAGCTTGTGGATGGTCTTCTGGTGCGAATAACTCCTCCTTTTTGGTGTTGGCGGCGCGTCGGGGGTTTTAGGGTTGAAGATCCTTCGAGGGCAAGGAAGACGGGACCGAACCGGTGCCCGAAGTGGGCTGGGCCGGCCCGCCTGGGCCGGCCGGCCCAGGCCAATTTCGACCCGGTTCGGTCGCCCTTTTTGCTCCGTGGGTCCTCGCGCACTTATCTACTTTGCCCCCTCCACTTGCATGATTTTGACGCTGTTATCCTCACGATCAAGATGGAGGCTCTCTTTGCATGAAGTTTGATCTTTTACGCTTCAATCCCCGGGGGTGTTCCTCGTAACACTTCGGTACTCACCACCATTGGAAGTGATTTCAGCAAGCTCATGAACACGAACAAGACTCCATGAATGCTCATTTGAACTTGTTGCGAATCCGTCCTTTATGTCCATGTTTTCCTACATAAACACAACACTTCCAAATGCATGCACAAAGATGAACTTGTTATATGATTAGTGTGCCTAGTGGCGGGTTAGTTCCATAATCAAATCCAAACCAAAGTGTAATGAACATGCTAGGTGCACCAAAATACACCGTCAACAAGAGGTCTCCTAGACGTACTCGACTAGTACTCTTTCCTTACTCCGACTTGTAACCCTGCCTCCCGGACTATATAAGGCGAGGCAGGGACCGATCTCAGGATCACCTCACCTCATACAATCTCCTACAACTCACGGTGCACTATTGCACCATCTTGTAATCGTGCCCTATCAATCCAGAGCTACGCAGCATACAGGACGTAGGGTATTACGCACCTCGCGGCCCGAACCCTCGTCTAAATTGTGTGCCACGTGTCTCTTCCTTCGAGTTACCGATCTCGGCGAGTCACAATCATCTACTTCGGGTACTCCCCGTAGTAGGTTGCCGGTCTAAAACACCGACAACCGGCGCTCCGTGTAGGGGCCCTCGCTCGAGATCACATGGCGAACTCGACGGCTTCCGTCCACATCAAGCCAACCGCCGCCTTCAACCGCGGCGACACCTTCGTCTTCGGTGCCTGGGTCTGCACTGCTGACGGCGCGGGCTCCTTCCAGCGCCGCCTGACCATGCAGCCCAACCCGAGGACAGGCCTCGTGACGCTTCCCGAAGTCGTCACAGGCGAACTCGCCGGCAAGTTCGGCGAAATCTCGCTCTTCAACCACCACGCTGACTTCGAGCTCGAGTCCGTCTCCAACTCGAACCCGACGTCGCCTTGGGCCACCGCATGCGAGCCGGCTACTCAGCCATCGCAGACGGTCCCTTCACCACTCCAGCGCTCCGCGCGTGGGCCCCACGTCCCCAGCCGGGCCCGCACGGGGGCTCCTACTCCACGTCGGGCCGGCAAGGAGCCCGTAACCGAGTACAACTCGGACTCCGACGCCGTCCCCGGTCACGTCTCGGACTCCAACCCTCTCTCCGAGTTCTACTCGAACCCGGACTACGAGTTCGACTTCGGGTCGGACCCCGAGGAGCCCGAGTCCGAAGACGACTCCACTGAGCTTCCCTTGTCAGGGCCAGCCTCTGGGCTAGTTATAAAATCAACACCGACCGGCAGATACGTCTACTGGCTGGACCGCAAGCCCGCTGACCTGGCAAAGGGAGACTCACGCTACGTCGCCTACATCCACTCGCTACCGTTCTAGGAGGGAACACCACTGGCCCAGGCTGACTCCAACACACCAACTGAGGTGGCACCCTCTGAGTCCAGCCTTGGCACCCCTGATCGCCAAGTCTTCATGGCTGCCGGCGACACCCCAGGACCCTCAGGCACGGCCGAAGACAAGTACCTGGAGGACATCTCTGCAGACGAGCTGTCTGCTGATGCACCTGCAGGCGAGACCGTCGCCAACAGGGATGCCCGACGCGAACGTAACAGGAAGCGCAGCGAACGACGCCGGCGGCTCAGAGACAACCTCCCCATCCGCAACCTTGCGGAAGCTCTCGAGGCGGTCGAGAGCAGAGTCCACACCACACCTGAGCAATGCCTCATGTCGATCACAACGATCGCACGCCAGGCTCAGGGCATACGCGCTGGAGAGGTCATCGCCAAGCTCGCTGAAGAAACCTACTTCATGCGGGTTGACAACAGAGTCAGCAAACCTCCTCCAGCTAAACCGCGCGACAACGAAGCTACTAGTCGCAGCGCCAACGCTGGCCCCAACCATACTCGAGGCGACATACCAGCTGACCCAAACCATCGCCGCTCCCACGCCGGCGGACCTTCATAGCAGGATCAAGGCAACCGAGAGGTTGTCCCCCACCGCGCTCCAGCCGGTGGCGGTGGCAACGACCCTGACGGTGGCGGCAGCGACGGCGGCAGCTCCAACCACGGGGCCAACAGAGGGCCGGGGGCGGCGGCGAGCCGGCGGCGGCCGAGGCCACGCGAACACCCACGGCTCCGGCGGCCGCACGGCGGGTACGACGCTCGCCGAAGATCGAGGAGCCGCGGTGGAAGAAGTCGACCACCGCCGCCGAGGGCGACGGCTTCCCCGCCTTCTCACCACGACTTCGCAACCTACCGCTCCCCGACAAGTTCAAGCCTTTGGGGATCACCAAGTACGATGCGAAGCAGATCCTATCCGATGGCTCCGATGCTACGCTCTCTCCATCGAGAACGCCGGGCAGCAACAGCCGACACCAAATGCCTCTACTTCCCCTTCGTCCGGACCAAGCTCCACTCACATGGCTCGAGTCGCCGGACAAGCACTCGATCGACAAGTGGGACCACCGAAGGAGCAGCTTCACAAGCAACTTCGGCGGCGCCATGGGCCGTTCTCGGTACTCGCATGGACCCGGCCATGATCAAGCAGAACAAGGCGAGACCCTCCGCAAGTACATGCGCCGCTTTTTCGACAAGCGCGCTACCGTCGTCGACGTCACCGACAAGGAGGTCATCGACCTCTTCCAGACGGCCTCTACCATCGCCGCACCTTCGAAGACTTCGGTCGTCGCCGCCCAGTCCATTCCCCACCTCAAGGACATGATCACGTCCCGGGTGGATGAAGAGGACAAGGCCAACGCCAAGTACGACGCCATCCGTGGCAAGTCCAAGAGTAACCAGGTGGCGGCGGCAGCCGCGGCAAAGGCAAACCAAGGCGGCCGCAACAACAACAACAACAACTACTCGGGTCCCAACCGCAAGCGCAAGCGTACAACACCGTCGTGGCTATCCAGCCGCCCGCGAAAGGGAACTCGAAGAAGAACTCAGGCGGGTTCAAAGACCTGTTGAAGGAGAAGTGCCCGTGGCATCCAAACGGCAACCACACCACCGAGCGGTGCAAGCACGCCCCCTCGTGCACACGCTCAAGGATACGCCGGAGCCACCGCACCCTCATGACCAAAAGGGCAAGAAGAAGGACGGCGACAACAACGACTTCCAAGAACCCGAGAAGACCGTCAACGTCCTCTTCGGCGGACTGCCCAGCAGGCGGGAGCAGAAGGCTACCCGTCGTGAAGTGATGTCCATCGAGCCAGCGGTTCCGACCCCTCTCAGGTGGTCAGAGGTACCCATCACCTTCTCCCGCGCGGACCCGCGGGACTAGCTTCTCGAACCAGTACGCTTCCCTCTCGTCCTGAAGCCAACGGTGGCGGGCTCCAAGCTCAACAAGGTGCTCATCGACGGTGGAAGCAGGCTCAACGTCCTATTCACCAAAACATTGAAGAAGATGAACCTCGACGTCACCCCCATGCTCGACAAGAGCAGCATGCCTTTCTACGGCATCGTCCCAGGCAACGCGGCTATCCCACCGGGCTCGGGGGTACCGCCGCTACCTTCGGGGCGTCTCGGGACAACTACCGCACCGAGTACATAAAGTTCGAGGTCGCGGACTTCGAGACCTCTTACCACGCCATCCTCGGCGGACCGGCCATCGCCAAGTTCATGGCGGTGCCCCACTACACCTACTTGGTACTCAAGATGCCAAGCCCAGCCGGTGTACTCTCCCTCCTGTGGGGACTTGAAGATCTCCCACGATCGCGATACGGAGGCCGTGGTGATCGCTTCAACAAACCAAGTACCGCACCCAATGATGGAGGTCTACGCCGCGTCGAAGAAGCTTGCCACAAGCGAACTCGACATCCCGCAGAAGTCCGACAAGCCGCCAACAAGCCTCGCCCACCCGAGGAGGTACTGGCCAAGGCGGTCGACCTTGGAACAGGCGACCCCAGCAAGACCACCACCATCGGGCCGGCCTCGACCCCAAATAGGAAGACGCGCTCGTCAGATTCCTTCGGGCTAACCGCGACATCTTCGCGTGGAAGCCAGCGGACATGCCAGGAGTGCCTAGGGAGCTGATTGAGCACTGCCTCAACGTCGATCCAAAGGCCACCCCTAAGCGACAACACCTCCGACGTTTTGCCGACGACAGACGGGACGCCATCAAGAAGGAGCTCGCCAAGCTACTCGGCACCGGCTTCATCGGAGAAGTCTTCCATCCCGAGTGGCTCGCCAACCCCGTCCTCGTCCGCAAGAAGAACTCGAACGAGTGGAGGATGTGCATCGACTACACCGACCTCAAGAAGCACCGCCCCAAGGACCCCTTCGGGTTGCCGCGGATTGATCAAGTCATCGAATCCACCGCGGGCCGCGACCTGCTTCTCGCTTCCTCGATCGCTACTCCGGTACCACCGCATCGCAATCAAGGAGGAAGACCAGGAGAAGACCGCGTTCATCACCCCGTTTGGCGCGTACTGCTACACGATCATGTCATTCGGGTTGAAGAACGCCGGCGCTACCTACCAACGGGCCATCCAGGCCTGCTTCAAGCGGCAACAAGAACGTCGAGGCCTACGTGGATGACGTGGTTGTCAAAACCAGGGACTCCAGTACCCTCATCGACGACCTTGAAGAGACCTTCGCATCGCTACGCGAGTACCGCTGGAAGCTCAACCCGAACAAGTGCGTCTTCGGCGTCCCTTCGGGCAAACTACTCGGCTTCATTATCAGCCAGCGCGGTATTGAAGCCAACCCCGAGAAGATCTCCACCATCACCAGCATGAAAGCTCCCACGAGCATCAAGGACGTCCAGAAGCTGACGGGGTGCATGGCGGCGCTGAACAGATTCATCTCGAGGCTAGGAGAACGGGGGCTCCCCTTCTTCAAACTACTCAAGCACCACGAGAAGTTCGTGTGGACTCCGTAGGCGGATCAAGCCCTTGCCCGCCTCAAGGACTTCCCCGTCAAAGCCGCCAATCCTCACGGCTCCTCACAAGGGCGAGCGCGCCCATCGCTCTACCTAGCCGCGACTACTCACGTGGTCGCATCGCCATCGTTGTCGAGCGGCAGAAGACGGCCACGCCTATCCGGTCCGGGGCCGCGCCGGCCTACTTCGTCGCCGAGGTTCTATCGTAGTCCAAGGCTCGCTACCGGCCCGTGCGTAAGCTCCCCGTACGCTCTACTCATCACCTCGCGGAAGCTACGACATTACTTTTAGGAGTACTCGGCTCCGTCGTCACCGACTACCCGCTCGGCGACATCCCGAGGAACCAAGACGCTACCGAAGAATCTCCAAGTGGGCCGTCGAGCTCGGCGCCCTCACCATCGACTTCAAGCCACGCACGGCCATCAAGTCGCAAGCACCAGTCGACTTCATGGCAGCAGTGGCGGGAGAACCGCCTACCTACTCCCACCGTGCGACCGCAGCATTGGGTGATGTACTTCGATGGCTCACTCAACCTCGAGGGCGCAGCGCAGGGTACTCCCCGATCTCTCCAACGGCGAACAACTCAAGTATGTCCCGCATCTTCCGGAAGGTCTCAAACAATGAAGCCGAGTACGAAGCTCTCCTACACGGCCCCGCCTCGCGGCTTCACTTGGCATCAAGCGGCTACTAGTCTACGGCGACTCCGCAAAGGGTCATCAACCAAGTCAACAAGTCCCGGGACCGCAACAAGGAGAACATGGACGCCTATCGCCTAGAAGTCCGCAAGCTCGAGAACAAATTCTACGGTCTCGAGTTCCATCACATCGTCCGCGACAACAACGTTGCAGCGGACGTCATCTCGAAGCTTGGATCCACCCGCGCCCAAGTACCCGCGGGCGTCTTCGTCCATGAGCTTCACGCGCCATCCATCCCGGAGCCGGCGCCACCGACCACTGCCCCAGCCCATCCATCAGCTGGGCAGGAGGTCATGATGATCGACGTGGACTGGAGGCAACCCTTCATCGACTACCTCAGCGAGCAGAAGGTCCCCTCCGACAAGAACGCGGCCGAACAATTCGTCCGCCACGCCAAATCTTACGTCCTCGTCGGAGACAAGCTTTACAAGCGGGGCGCATCTTCTGGAGTACTCATGAAGTGCGTCCCTCGCGAAGAAGGCAAGGACATCTTGGAGGAGATCCATAAGGGTGTCTGCGGCAACCACGCGCTTCACGCACGCCGGTCGCCAAGGCCTTCCGGCGAGCTTCGACCGGCCCACGCGCCCCGGGCGATGCCGAAGAACTCGTCGAAGGTGCCAAGGATGTCGGCCTCCGCCAAGCGCAACACGTCCCGCCCCACAAACTAGTCACCATACCGCCGACCCGGCCCTTTGCCCGCCGGGGGCTCGACATGATTGGGCCACCGCTAACCGCGCTGAGAGGATTCAACAGTGGTACCGGTGGCTATCGACAAGTTCACCAAGTGGATCGAGGTCAAGCCGGCCACATGCCCCAAGGCCGACAGAGTACTCGACTTCCCGGATGAACTCGTACACCGCTACGGCCTACCCCACCGCATCATCGCGGCACCGGGGTCCAACTTCAACAACCACCAAGCTCCGGGAATATTGCGAGAACAAGCCGGGATCGACGTCGATACGTCTCGCCGCCCATCCACGGCCAACGGACAAGTCGAGCGCGCCAATGGGATGGTGCTCGACGCCCTCAAGAAGCGGCCACACGACGCCGCTAACTCCAAAGGGGGCAAGTGGATCAAGGAACTACCCAATGCACTCGGGGGGCCGCGGACTCAACCATCCAAGCCAACGGGGCAATCCCCCTACTTCCCGGTCTATGGCTCAAGCCATCCTCCCTGCCGACGTCATATGGAACTCGCCAGCAGTGGAGCACTACGACGAAGGCGTCTCGGAAGACAGCGACGAGTTGATATCGACAACATCGAAGAAGCCGCCGCGCCGCCCTCGTCCAATCGGAGCAAGGTACCTGGAGGGTATCCGACGCTACCATGATCGCAACGTCAAGGAACGCTCCTTCAACGTTGGAGATCTCGTCCTCCGCCGTATCCAGAACACCGGAAGGACTCCACAAGCTCGCCCTCCCTTCGGGAAGGCCCTTTCACCGTGGCTAAGGTGACCGGCCGGCTCCTACCGCCTCCAAACACTTGAAGGCGAAGATGTCAACAACTCGTGGAACGTCGACCAACTATGTCGATTCTACGCCTAGTCTACACGACTACTCCGGGTTCAAGTCTACACGACTACATCAACACCCCTCGCCGCAAGCGACCCCCCGGTCCCGGCTCCGCCTCCGGACTACTCTCCTCCGTGTCCGGGCCCCGCGCGGCTACCTACGGACCCTAGGCTGCGACAAGCGTCAAGGACTCTAGCAGCGGTCTATCAAGAGACCACACTCCAAGATCCAGCCCCGCGCGGCTACCTACGGATCTGCGATCCAGCCTACACGGCTACCTACGGATCACCAGCTGCAAGGGGCTACCCGCTCCAGCGCCACTTGGCTGTAAGCGGCCTCCGGTCCGGGCGACTACCTTGTAACTACGGCCCTGGCCACCCAGGCGTACTTCTTCAGTAATAAAGCTTGATTGTTCATCAACTTGCTTACCGTCTACCCCCTATGACGGGACTACTACAGACGAGTACTACTACTCGCACCTACTCCACGATGGGCGCTCCGCACTCTGAGATCGCGGTTACGAGTACTCATTGCTGGAACAACTTCATTTCATTGATACATGAATAATTCATTACAAGTGTTTCCTATACAACTGTGGCTACTAGCTACCTATGCAGGGCTACTGGAGGTTCAGCTTTTCGGCTACCTGCTCCGCGATGGGAGCCATCTGCTCCAGCCAGCTCGCGCATCGCTCATCCGAGCCGCTGGCGGCCACCCCCGCCGGCGACCACCTCCACTGGAGCCTTCGGGAAGTACGACTTCATGAAGGCCAGTACTTGCTTCGGGATCGACTTGGCCATGTGCTTGACGCAGGAGGCCAGCCGGCTTGGTGCTTCATGAAGTCGATCCGCCAGAGGAGCGATCTTGGGGCCGCCCGGGTGCGGCACCAGGAGCCTCGCGATCGGGAGGGCAGCTTCCTCAAGATCCTTCAACTAGACTCGGAGCGCCTCGCAATCTTCATTCAACTTCTGCAGAGATTTGTAGCAGTTGACGAGATCTCTGTCAGAGGCAATCCGCAGCTCCATGTGCTTCTCGCACTCGAAGGCGAGCTCCTTGTAGTCGAGCTCAAGGACCCGGCGGGCTTCCCCGCTCCCGGTAGAAAAGGTTCTTCATGCTGACCTCCGAGGCCCTCAGCTGCTCCACCTGGCCTTCGAGTTCTGCAACACGGAAACACAACAACGGGTCAGAGGCTTGACGACTTCCAACAAGTACCCAACACGTCAAACGACATACCTTTATTCTTGTTGCGGAGGCCTTTGTTCTTCCGCACCAACTCGTCGCCCTTCGCCTGCAAGTCCATGACGTCGTTGTGGTACTTGGCGAAGGCAGCGTCGAGCTTCGACTGCATCGCGGCCGCGTGCTTCCGCGACTTCACGAGCCGCTCCTCCGTGGCCTCGGCTCGGAGCACCCGCATCGCCGCATCCTTGCAGCATGTTCGACTTCTCGCGGACCGCTCCGCGACGTCCTGCACAAGACAAGCTCAAGTCAAGAAGAGTACTCAACGACAGAGGATTGACTACTCGGGAGGCTACGGCTACGTACCTTCATCCACCCGCTCGGCTCGCCGGATCGCCTCCGTGTGCCGGGCCACCGTTGCCGGCTCGACAAGATCGTCGGCCAGAAGTTCAATCCCGCCGCGGCTACTCGGCGTAGCCTCCGTCATCGGTGCAGACCGGATGGGTTCCGCGTCTTGGATCTCGGGGATCGGATTGCCACCTCCAGGCAACCCCCGGCGACGTGGTGGCCGCCTCCCCCTGGGCGGACTTCTCAACGACTTCCCCCACCGGCTCGGGGCTCCTTCCGCGGCCTCCGGGCCTCTCGGTGTCAACTCCCCGCATGGGCACCCCCGCAGGGATGTCACCTCCTTCCGCCGCCCGTCAACAAACAACACGCGCATCGTGTCTACGACTACTCGTCTTGGAGTTCTACACCTTCAAGAAGGGTACTCACCTTCGACTACGACCTCCTCCGGCGCCGACGCTTCCGCAGTCGGGGCCCTTGGCCGCGGCTTGGGCCTCGGGAGCGGACTCCCTCAACGGGCGGCGCGACTTCTCCCCGCCTCCGTCGTCGAGGGCTCTTCCCCGTCCCGGCCGGGCCTCGTATCCGTGGATTTTCCGTAAGTATTCAAAGAGGGACGTCAGACAAATCGACTACTGCAGCAAGTACTACTCGTGAGAACGTGGTACTTACAAGTTCGACCGGACGATGGTCACGGCCGGCGCACTGAGGATGCTGGCAATATCAACCGGCCCACCCTCGCGGGCGTCTCTTCCTCCGCCTCCTCGACTCACCGCCTCCTCCACGGTGGCGGCGCCGGCGCGTACGTCTCCGCGCTCCGCAGGTCACCACCCTTTCAACGGTGGCGGCCACGGTCCTCTCGTTCTCCGCCGGGAGCGTGGGGCCGGCGCTCCGCCGCGCCGGGATTTCTTCGACAGAGGGGGCCGGACTTCGGCTTCCGCCCGGCTTCCCCCACGGGGTCCCACACGCCTTCGTCGCCCTCTTCGACGGCCCGTTGGCGGCACCTCCCCGCACACAAAGGACGACTACTCGTCGAAGACCGTACTCGAATACCGGTGCTCGACTACTCGCTCAAGATAACCTACCTCCGAGGCGTGGTCTCCGAGACCTTCATCTTCTTCGCCACCCGCTTCTTGGTGGGGCTGCGCGGCTTCCGCGGCGGCGCAAGAAGGCTAGCCTCCGTGCTAGCCGGGAGGATCTTGAACAAGTGGAACGTGAGGCAAGCCCGACGGCTAAACCTCGACCGCAGCTTGGAAGCGGTCCCGAAGAGTCTCTTCGTCTTCTTCGTCATCGGAGGTATCCTCCACGATGTCCGTGTCGTCGCCTTCACCGACTTCGCGGCGCTCCTTCACCTTCCCCCTCCGCCGGGATCTCGATCCCGCTCGGTGGCGGCGCGGCTCGAGACAAACCGCTTCGCATCATCCCGCGCAAAGACACAAGGCGTCAACAACTCTACCGCAAGTACTCACCACTCGACGAGGGGGGCACGGCCACTCACCTCGTTGGGCGGGCGCGCGGCGGAGTACTCCTCGACCGGCACGCCGTGTACTCCGGCATGTCCTTGAAGATGCGCGACAATCTCTCGATGATGTCGTTGTCGTCCAACTCGCCCCCCGCATCCGCGACGAGTCGTCGTCGCCGTGTACTCGAAGCCCGCCGTATCCCGCGCCATCGGGCCGGCCGGATCCGCGCTTCATGAAACCGAAGGCCACGTGCTCGGCCCTCGCTCCGCCTTCTTCCGAGCACTCGAATGCGTGCTAGCAGCTCGGGGAGCTTGAGGACCATGTGTGGTTCGAGGACCGGTGGATGGTCGCTTCCTTGTGTGATGAGTGATTGACAACGTTGTGTGGACCGATTCTTGGCTAAGTATTGCAGTGTGCAAGGTTGCGGCTTGACTCGTGTTGGTGCGTGTGAAGAACAAGCGCGAAAGGTCGTCGCGGTGAGGCCTCGAGTGTGGAGAAGACAAGTAGGCTTCGTTCGAGGGACCCGGTGGCCAGCCGGGTCAAGTGCGGGCCGCATGGTGGCATGAACAGCAAGATGAAGTCGTGGACGGTTTCTTGGTTGAGCCTCAAAACCAAGGTCGAGCCGGGACTACGTGGGAGCCAAGTCATGAGTGGAGATTGGCGGAGGCTACACCGAGTTCGCGGGGGTTTCCGTGGTTCACCGTAAAACCACCGGGTTCCTTGGTTGATCCACAAAGCCAAGACCGGAGAACCGAAGACGGAGGTGCAAAGAAGACCCGCACCGGTCCGACCGGGAGTCCGACCGGCCCGACCGGTGGGGACCGGCCTCGACCGGTGAGGAGCACCGGTCCGACCGTGTGCGACGACGCACCGGAATCTTCGAAGCGGAGGACACGCGTCGGGATCGCATGGCTTGCGTCGAGGCTACGCAGGTGCGGTCGCGGGCATCCGTCCGATGGTGAAGACATCAAGAATTCCAAATCCGCCCTTGAGGGGCTTGTATCCCTAGTTAGTAGAGAGAGGCATTTTAGACATTCGGTTGCCGCCTATATAACCCAAGAGGTGAGAGGTTGGCAGCCAACTCTTGGAACCCTAGCTCATTTGTTTTCATATTTTCCACCTATTTTCCTTAGGTTTTCTCTAGGACTAGCAAGAGAGCTTCACTGTGAGATCTTGTAGAGAGGGATGGATGATCGGGCGGCTTGCTAGACCTTGTACGAACCTTTGTTTCATGTATAGATGATTCGGCGTGGTTCCTCAAGGTTTGGATGTGTTTTCCCCGGTTGTTCTTGGTGGTGATTTTCTGAGCCCTTTCTCGGTGATTTCTTTGGGTTGGTTTCGAGGCTTTTCTCTTGGGGATTTGATGGGGGAAATTTGTGGGAACCCTTCGTGGTTCTTTGGGCTGTGATTCCCCTCCCAAATCCGTGAGTAAAAGTGCTCGATTTTGGGGGTTTCTTGAGTTCTTGGGTTGAAGGTGCTTTCGGCGGGATTTCTTTGATTCCTCCTTTTTGGACGAGATTTGGTGGGATTAAACTTGGCTATGGACTCCTCATGAGGTGTTCCTGATATCCCCAAAGTCTTGTTCAAGTCCGTGGAGCGATTCGAGAGATCGAGATTTGGATTTGGGGGAGTTGACCGCGGGTGCCGTTCATCCCGAGTCGTCTGTGCCACACCGGCTCGACCGTGCTCTTGACCGGTCCGACCGGTGCAAGCCCTTGTGGGATTTTGCTCGGTGAACGTCTTGGTGTGTTCCTTGTTGTCCCGTGGTGCCGCCGTTTCAAGTTTGGGTCCGTTTGGTGGCTCGGCTTGACCCGTTTGGTGCCTTGGGGGCTTTCAGCCGCCACCGTCCGACCGTGTGTCTCACCGGTCCGACCGGTGTAGAGCCACTTAGTGAAAGTTGCCTCGCTCACTGGGCCAGGGACCGGTCCGACCGGTGGTGCTCACCCGGTCCGACCGGTGTTGGTCCGTAGACTCGAGGTTTGGTTTTTCCGCCGCATTTCTGCCGGTAGGTGGTGTGTTGGTTCCTAGGTCCAAAGTGGCACTCCGAGTGGCTACGTGGGCTTGACCAACCTTGGTAGTGAGCTCGAGACGTGTGTTGGAAGCCGCATTCGTCTTGTTGGAGTTCTCATCTCCTTCGAGAAGAATTTTTATCGGCTCCCATTCACTCCCCCCTCTCTCGGTTCGCCGTATCGGTCCTTCAAGTGGTATCGAGCCGGTTCGGGTCTTTGTTGACTCTAACCGCCCAAGATCCAAGGATGGCGTACCGAGAACGGGGTTCGGGTCCTCCACACTTCGATGGCAAGAACTACCGTATGTGGAGCAAGCGGATGGGTGCTTTTCTCCGCGGAAAGGGTCGCATCCTTTGGGATGTCACGGTGGACACAAGCTATGTCCACTCGGTTGATTTCCTCGCTCCAGATCGAGGGACGCCTTCGACGCCAACAATAAGGCGGTCGACTACTTGTTTCGTGCTTTGTGTCGCACCGAGTTCGATCGGGTGCACACCGAGCACTTGGCTTGTAGGATTTGGGCGGTGTTGAAGGAGGCTCATGTTGGGAACGCCTGTGTTCGTGCACGGATGTATGCGACTTACGGGAGAGAGTACGAGAACTTCACTCATCTCCCTAAGTGAGTCCATCGATGCCTTGTTTCCGCAGGTTCACGGTGGTGGTGAACAACATGAGGGCCAATGTGGACGTGCTCCCGTACGATGATCATGATAGAGCGGTCAAGCTCTTACACTCTTTGGATCGTACGATATGGGGCGGAAAGTTCGAGGCCATTGTGGAGTCGGAGAAGTATGACACTCGACGGTGAACGAGCCGTTCTCGAAGCTCAAGTCGGCCGAGGTGGATAGGGGCATGACCGCCAAGCTCGAGGGACCGATCGATTCCCATAGTCTTGCCCTCGTTGGTGGTTCCAAAGCAAAGACTAACTCTAACCCATCCACCAGGATGTTCTCGTTTTCCTCTTTGATGTCTATGCCGTATGAGGAGTTTGATGACCTTGGAGAGGACGAGCTGGCGCTGTTGACGAGGCGGTTCGAGAGGCTGCACGAGAACCGCGTGAACATGAGGAGGAACACGAGGACTTGCTTCCAAAGGGCGGCAAGCCGGGACACTTCGTCGCCGACCGCCCGAGAAGGCCGAGAACAAGGACAGCCCACAAGCACAAGCCGAGGATGAACGATGGCAAGTACCGTTCGAGGCGTGACCACAAGAGCAAGCACAAGAACAAGTACAAGGACGAGCGGCGGTCGAGGAAGAAGGAGGGCCGAGGCAAGGCCCGAGCGATGGTTGGAGCGAGCGACGTCGACCTGGGCCTCCGCGTACTCCACCTCGAGCTCGAGCAGCAGCGAAGACGAGGGAGATCGCCGCAAGAGCAAGAAGTCGTCCAAGAACCTGAGCGGGCTGAGCTGCTTCGCGAGAGATGGCTTCTGCACCATGGCGCTGAGCTCCGGCAGCAAGAAGAGTACACAGAGCGACTCGGACTCTGAGTCCGACGACGAGGTGCGTGATGAACTTCCCTTCTTGCGCCAGGAGAATGAGAGGCTTGGCTCTTTGCTTGATAACCGTGATGACATGCTTAGAGAGGCCAAGAAAATGAGGAAAGAGCTTAGGGCTTCACTCGAGGATGCTAGGACTAGAGTGGCTGAGCTAGAGACACAAGAGCTTGATAGCAAGCTTGAGATTGATTCGCTTAAGGCTAGCCCCCGTTGTCTCCGATGAGAATGATTGTGCCGATTGCTCCATATTCCTTGCCGATCTTGCTTTGTTTAAGGAGAAGCATGCCTCCAAGTTTGAGGTTGGGCTATCTCTTCTAGCACATGCTTCCATGCCTTTAAAATTTTGGGATGAAGCTTTCTTAGCTGCCACCTATCTTATTAATTGTACTCCTAGTAAAATTCTTGATTATGCAACACCTTTAGAGCGGCTCTTTAATCAAACACCAGATTACTCCTCTCTAAGAGTCTTTGGTTGTGCTTGTTATCCAAACCTTCGACCATACAATCGCCACAAGTTGGAGTTTAGGTCCAAACTATGCGTGTTCCTTGGATACAGTAACATGCACAAAGGGTTCAAATGCCTAGAAATCTCCTCTAGCAGGGTTTATATCTCTAGAGACGTGGTGTTTGATGAAACTGAATTTCCCTTTTTTAAGCTTCATTCCAATGTCGGAGCCCGTCTTAGAAAAGAAATTTCTCTCCTTCCGCGAATCTCGAAATTTTTCCCGAGGTCGAACTTAACGTGGTGATCATGTGGCTAATTTACACAGTGAATATATTCTAGTGAAAGTTTTGGTGAAAATAGGACCTCTAGTGCATGTGATATGAATTGTGGAGGAACCGGACAAGAAAATGCGTCTCCGGGAAGTGATTCGGTGCAAATCGGTTTTGGACGAGAGACAACCATCGGGATCGCACCGGATCCACCTTGTTCTCGCTCGATCTCCCGCGTCATCGGCGAGCGCACTGCGTGCCGTCCCCGCCGCCCACCACGTCACCCTCGCCCGATGCCCGCACGCGCGTGGGGGAGACAACACAGGGAGGCAGCGAATAGGGTGCTGTCGCGTCGACCGACGCACATGGCGACCCCGTCGTGCCACCGCAGGATGACCCCCTGCGGGATCGCACGCGGCTACGTGCGTTTTTATAAACGCAATCGCAAACATTACAAGCAAGGCCTCGCAAACGTCTATTAAATATGGGTTGTTTACTTCTTCTGTTGAACCACACAACTTAGATGAGGCTTTGCATGATGAGAATTGGAAAGAAGCAATGGATTCTGAGTATATGGCTCTTATGAGAAATAAAACCTGGCACCTAGTTCCACCACGTAAAGGCATGAATGTGGTAGATTGTAAATCGGTTTGGAAGAAAAAGTTTAAGTCATATGGAAGTCTTGATAAATATAAAGCTCGTCACAATCGCTAAAGGATATAACTAACGGTATGCGATAGATTGTGGAGATACGTTCGATCCTTGTTGTTAAACGCTATCGAGTTGTTTTATCATAGCGTGTCTCAAGGGTCGAGTTTGCGCCCAGTTGATGTAAGAAATGCGTTCTTGCATGGTCATCTTGAGGAGGACGTTTATATAAAACAACCTTCTAGCTATGAAAACAAAATTTTGCCGGATATGTACGTAAATTGGATAAAGCTTTGTATGGGCTTAAGCAAGCACCTAGGGCTTGGTATTCGAGCGTAGCACTAAAGCGCAAATGCTTGGGTTCAAAGCCTCAGGGCGGACATATCATTATTTTTCTTCAAGGAAGGGCCTCTCACTTTGTTTGTTCTTGTCTATGTTGATGACATCATAATTGCCAGTTCGGTCTCTAGTGCTACCACAGCCCTATTGAAAAAGTTCAATGAAGATTTTGCGTTGAAAGATCTAGGTGACTTGCATTATTTCCTCGGTATAGAAGTATTCAAGGTCGATGTTGGGTTATTACTCACACAAGAAAAATACGCCAATGATGTTTTGGAACGGGTTGGTATGACACAATGCAATCCAGTCAGTTCACCATTGTGTACCCCTGAGAAACTCTAACGTCATGAGGGATCTGTGCTTGGACCCAAGGATGCAACAAATTATCGAAGTGTAGTTGGAGCACTTCAGTATCTTACCTTGACAAGACCTGACACTTCTTTAGCAGTCAACAAGGTTTTCCAATTTCTACATGCACTCTGATAAGACCTAACGCATGCATTCAGGAAATTCGTAAGCCCCAAGATTATTAGATGAAAGAGCATTCGGGTTTTCCTTAGGCACTCCCTTTACGACTTGATGTTCGCCTTCGTACGCGCTTAGGAGGATTTTCTTTTTTGGATCCTCGTGCACCCTATGCGACTTCATCGATACCATGTCTTCGCTCCACACCGACGTGACTTCATCTTTGCTACTTCGCCTACACGTCGATTGAGGACTTGTGAGACATGGGTACCCATGCGTCCCCACTGACTAGGGTCCCAGAGGTCCCTGTCAAGTGGACCCGACATGCCAGAAGCCCTGCCGACCAGCAAGTGGGCCTGGAGACCTAATCCACAATCCCGGTGACCCTGGAAGACCTTGGACAACCTTATCCAGATCGCAAAAGACATGCCGGGCTTCAGGAACAAGCTTCTCCCTAAGATCACGGCGGCGGCGCTGCCATTAATCCCGAGGATCGTGGGATCCTCTCTGTAATTACAAAAGGTGACCTTCCTCAATCTGTAACCGACCCCGATGAGGGTCCATCGACCTCGAATGGAAACCCTAGCCTGCCGGCCATATAAGGCGGCCTAGAGTTCCATTCGAGGGTAGATCTTTTCCACGCTTAATCCCATCACACTGGACGTAGGGTTTTACTCTCTGGAGGCCCGAACCAGTCTAAAACCACCGTGTCCTTGCCATTCTCGTTGAGTTCCGAGTTCATCCAAGAACTACCGCTTACGCTCCTAGGTCCTGATCCCCCACTAAACAACCTAGAACTGCTTGGGTAGCCCCCTTGCGGATCTGTGCAGGTCTCATCCCCTGACAATGAGGCACCACTAAAGAAATTGCCCAAGAGTAGGCCGGGCACAAGGCAGCAGGCGGGGACTCTCGGAAATCCAATGCCTGCCGCAATCTCGTCATTAGCCGCCAAGCGCAGGGCGCCCGACGACTCACGGGGCCGAGAAGTCATCGATGTGCTCATGACCTTGGGGATGAAGCATCCTCCTCAAAACAGAAGGAGAACGCTTCAAGCAAAGACGCAGGCGGCCGAACCAAACTCTGGGGGATCTACACCCCTAGAGTGCGAGAGCTGGAAGTTCTGATCCCGAGTGAATGTTCCTAGTCTATGACAAATCGAACCACCCCGAGAAACAAAATGCCTGACTCTAGCATGCCTCCTCATTCGCTGAACTCCCATCGACATCAGGACACTCAAAGGGTGGCAGTACACTCAGGGGACGAACGCCCCACAACTGAAGAAGCAACTGATCTTTCCCTCTCCATATGGCAACCATGGACTCTCACCAAGACGAAGTGGAGCTCCTTTTATAGGGTAGGACCAGTCCGACCACGTGAAGAGGGCTGCGGCTGGCACGAGCTAGCTTACGAAACAAGCTAAAGTGGCCAGCCACCTTGCCAGGCGGCATGGCAGGAATTGAAGACCCGCTGAGCACCGCCGTCACATCAGCAGAGGCCAGCCACAGTTCCCCATGACACTTGGTCAAATCAACCCATCCAGCTACGTCAGCCTCAAAAGGCGAGCCAGTACTCGCAATGGCTAAAATAAACACCCCACAGTAGAGCCCTTGGCTCCACCCTGGGCTCGGGGGCTACACCCAATGGGGGCGCTCGCGCACCCCCAACAAAAAGAAGATCAGAAGAAAAAAGGTCAACACCACTGATCCTAAGGGAGAAATTCACTCTTTCCCCTTAGACTCAGGGCTACTGATGAGGGGATGAACTAGGGGTAATCATCTTACCTCATAAATTCTCAAAATCAAGAACCCTAATGACGGGCCGCATCTGTGAAGGCCCAACACCAGTGACCAGCAAGATAGGCCCAACTCACTCCCCCTTAGGGGTAGTGGCCTGACGTCATCTATGAGACCACCTCTGACTCAAGCGGTCGGCCTGTACGATCTAAAAAGTTGCAGCTGCCTCGACGGCCGGCTCCGCCCCCAACGACCTAAGGTTCCTTCGATTGTAGCCTATTGGCGGGGCCCCAGGCGACAGCTGCAATGTGGCGTGAGCAACCCTGCACCGCCGGGACGTGCTGGAGCAGCAGGGCAAGCGGATCTATGTTGTCAGGCGGCCAGGTCATGATGAGATTTTCCCCAACGTGGGAAGTGGGCTGCCCCGGCGTCCCATCACTTGGATAACAAATAGTAACATGGACAGGCGAATTCGTCACCTGTAAGGCATCGAACGGTGAGACCTGACCCGGGCGGGCAACGGAGGAAAGGTCGGGCTTGCACGAGAAGCCTCGACCTAGCAAGACCTGCGTAGCCCTGAGTCAGGAGAAGCCACCTTGGAATGGGAGCCACCGGCTACACTGCCCTATAGGGACTACCGCGGCTAGCACAGCATCCAACGCCAACTGAAGATTAAGGCCCATGGCGTAGCACTGTTCCGACATTGTTACAACACTGTAGCAGGACGTCGTGTTACCATCTTAACCCTTGTACACCAGCCCTCCTTTGACTATAAAACGGAGACTGGTGTTTAAACAGCAGGAGACGAAAGTGACCAAAAGGGGATCGACGATCACAACACGATCTTAGAGCCTAGCATCACACACATCGAGCATTCGCAGCTCACCACCACATTCAGAGACTTGGGATACTCTCCCTCTCTCGACCTAAGCTTGTACCCCCTGCTACAAGCCCGCATGGGCATATACAAGACTCCTTTGAATTGGATGTAGGGAACCCCCCGTGAATGAACCAGTGTAATCCATGTCTCTAAGCCCAACCATCCATATCAGATGCACAAACATACCAAAATTTACTTGCTGGCAGTATCAAACCCCAACACCGTGACCGTTAAGACCTCTATGCGCTCGACCCGTAACCAGTGCCCGACCCCTATCATCAACACATCATCCATCTGCATACCCCGATTTTTTCACCCACACTCGAGTGGTTCAGGGTGGCGGTGGTGGCGATTTGGACTGACGGCTGTGATTTAAGAGGAGGTGACGACTCGAATTGCAGCAACCACAGGGGGCTCTTAAGCGTCACTAGTGCAACAGCTAAATGACCTTTCAGAGATTTAATGTGTAGCTCTCTGTCCTGAATCAACTCTGCTACTCTAGGTGTTGTCTCAGTTGTTATATTTGGAGCCAACACCAAATTTGGTTTATAGGCATACACTGCTTTGAATGGAGAACACCGCAATGCCGAGTGGAAAGAAGAATTATACCACAACTCAACTAGTGGGAGCCACTTCTTCCACTGTTTTGGAGAATCATGAATTGCGCAACTTAGATACATTTTCAAGCACTGATTTACCCTCTCTGTTTGTCCATCCATTTGAGGATGATAGGTTGTGCTCGTGGTTAACTTCACCTCATACAGTTTGAACAATTCCTTCCAAAACTTACTGAGAAATCTTTATCTATTACTATAGTCTGAGGTAGCCCATGCAATTTTACCACATTATCCAGAAATAACTGAGCAATGGTTTGAGCATTATAAGGACGTATGGTGGCAAAAATTGTGCATATTTGGTATGCCTAACAACCACCACAACAATCACACAACAATGATCAGATATAGGCAACCCTTCAATAAAGTCCATAAAAATACCTTGCCAAGGTCCTGAGGGAAGAGGTAATGGTTGTAACAAGCTAGCTGGATGTTGCTGACTAAGTTTAGCTTTTTGTTAAATTAAGCGTTGCTTCACCATATTTTGCACATCTTGCTTGAGCCCTTTCCAAACAAATATCTATTTGAGCCTGTAAGTGACTTAAGCTCTAGAATGCCCTCCAATGGCACTAGAGCGAAAAGCTACAATTAATTTAGTTTGTAGAGCTGAATTATAACCCACCCAAATTCTATTGTGTTGTTTGATGATTCCCTAGTCTAAAGTGAAACCATCCTCAGTTGGACTATGTACTGCAAATTGTATGAGAAGGTTATGAGCATCTTGATCAGTTTTGTAAAAATTCATAATCTCTTGGATCCACATTGGTTGTAGTTGTGAAATGCATGTATGCTCATGACATGAGCCACTCTTGATAATGCATTCGCTGCAACATTCTATCTTTGTAGCGAACATGGCCTCATATGCCATTACTTCGAGTTTGATTTTGGTGATTCATGACAACATGATCAATGGGACTAATCATATTTTTAGCAGGTCTTTGTAGGCATTTCAGAGAAGAAAACACACCATCGGATGAACCGAGTAAGAAAGAAAAAGAAAACACACCATCGGATGAACCGACGGTACATAGATAACAAGCGTCGGTGCAATCGTCAGACAAGTTGGTACACTAGATGAAAACAAGGGCACCGTAGGATGAACCGACGGTCTATTTTCTAGTAGCTTCGGACGAGTTGCAGAGGAAGAGCAGCGAAGACAGGAGCACCAGATGATCCGACTTCAGAGTGAGGACACCGTCGGTCTATCTGACACTTCATTTGAGTCAAGACAGAGATGCGCCAAGACGAAGTCTTCAGCACCGGACGAACGAACGCCTTAGTCAAGGGGAAGCGTCGGTCTATCGGACGGTCACGTGAAATCTAACAGAGATGACTTGGCTGCAGAGTCTATTGCACCGGATGAACTGACGCACCGTTGGTGTATAGCGTCGAAGCAGTTGTGTCAGCAGACCTCCAACGACTACGTGACATGGAGGGCACTGGATGAACTGACGCCCTGGAAAAACATAGCATCGGTTCATCCGACGCTTACATTTTCAGTGGCCGTTAGCCAACGGCTCTTTGGATACCTTGGGCTATTTATACCCCATCCACTCACCCATTAGAGGTTGCTGGATTGTGTGGAAGTGAAGGAGAGTGCAAGACACCTACAAGATCATATACAATCCATCTAAGTGCATAATTGCTCATCCTTAGACTTGCATATGCTTTGTGTATGTGCTTAGTGCTCGGCATAGCTTAGAGCTGAGTGAGTGCAAGGTTGTGCCAACCTTGTGAGGTGATTCTTGAGTGAATCTTGTTGTACAAGGTTCGCCAGAAGCCTTGGGGCCTAAGTGGCTCAACAGCAATCGTCATCGACCCTCTGGCTTGGTGTGGAGTGGCAAGGACACTTTGTGCGGGGGACGTGGAGACCCCCTTCCTTGGTGGAGAAGGTCCTTAGTGGAGGCGGCATCAAGGTGACCAAGGGAGCTTGGAAAGTGCCTAAGTGGCTAGCCTTTGTGGCGGGTCAAATGGTGCTCTTGGGAGAGACTTTGTGACCGGGTGAGGACCAGGAGCGTCCCGGTGGTCGATAGATGACCGCTCCTCGGCCATGAGTGATTGCCAACGGGTGTTGGACTGACTCTTGGCTCAATGCGTAGGTGTAGGCTGCGGCCTAGTTCGTGTTGTTGCAGGTGAAGAATGGGCGCGAAAGGTCTTCAGCCTTGAGGGGCCTCCGGGAGATGGAGGGACAAGTACGCTTGGTTCGACGGACCCGGTGGATAGCGGGACTAGGCGCGGGCCACATGGTGGCGAGACGAGCAAGACGAAGTCGTGGATGATCGAGCCGGTGCACGGTGGCGGTCGAGTCAAGAGGCTTGGCGGGAGGCCGGGCCGAGCACGTGGGGTTTGGTGGTTTGCCCACAAAATCTCCGGAGGACGGTTTCTTGGTTTGGGCCTCAAAACCAAGTCCGAAGGCCCAACACGACGGAGACGGGATCCGGGCGTGTCGGGAAGCTTCGAAGTGGAGGACACGCGGTGGGATCGTGTTGACGGATAAAACTCGTATCCACCTACGATCCGCAAGCGTACGGACCTACACCTTTTTCACCACGGGATTCCCAAGGTTCTTGTCAATCCGCAGAGCAAGGGGATTACTAGCGCTTAACCAAGTACTAATCTAGTTGACTAAGGAAACCTTTAAAGAGAGTATTAATCTAAAAGTAAAGACAATCTAACCTAAGTTAATCTAGGTTAAGTTGATCAAACAAATATAGAGTTAAACTATATGGTAAAGGGTGAACACAAGAGAGTGATTAAGAAAGATAAGCGTTCCCTCCCTAGGATCTAGGATAACATGGTATGCATCTACTACATGAGAGCGGTAAACCAATCTACCGGGGGTTGTGACCACGGTTTCGCCCTTTCCCTCCTCTCGTACTGTCACTACGCGAAGGTATTCGTGCCTAGACCTATGATGGACACGGTATGTGGATGGAATCTATGGGAGTAGCGGATATCATATGCCCGAAAAACATGGTAGCTAACCTTAATCATCAAAACATCATCAACATGAAAACAATAGATTGAAACCACAAATCGAGTAGCGATCACATAGCATGTATCCATCTAATCCTAGGGATGAATGGAGACATTACCCCATCATCTTACACGGATTGAAGCACATAGGGGTGATGGAGACTCCGGAGAACATCGTCGATGAAGATGGTGGCGATGGAGCTTGGGAACACCCCTAGGCCAGCGGCTTGGAGTCCTCCTCTTGCTTCCTTCTCTCCGCCGGCGTTGATCCTTGCGACGAGCTCATCTAACTCTCTCCCTCATCTTGCGGCGGCGGTTTTCTGGTGATTGGCGTCGGTAGGATGATTTGTTCGATGGGTCACCATCTTGGGGCGCCTAGGGGGTTGTATTTATGTCCTTGGGGTGCCTTTGGGCGTGCTCCACCTTGCCTTGCACGAGATCCTCCTTGGGAAAGAAGCAAACTTGGTTTCCATAAAATCAGCCAGATTTTCCTGATTCGCAGTCCTTCCTTGCCAGGGCCATATCTACCACGTACGAACTCCAAATAATGCAAATTCGGTGTCCAGGTTGTGTGCCACGAAATTATCTTCAACTTTGGTATTCATTTCTTTCCTTAAAAACGAAGATAAGATCTCCAAATCGGCCTTGAAAGATAATCTGTTCTGATTTCGGACTGACTGCGCAGCAGGGATTTCGGGGGCTATATCTCCTAGCTCCGTTATCCGAATTGGGCCTTCCACATGTCCAAATCGAAGGTATCGTCGATGCCCACAACTTTGGTAGTCAAACTGCTGCCATTAAAGGCCGTTTAAGTCTCCGAATCTGTACCGAAAGATCATGCTGTCCTGAGCTGCGAGAATCTCTCTCGGGCTGAGTTAATGTCGTTGGTAAACATCCACGTCCCCGGAGTTTTGCGTGTTGATTCTTCAGTCCTTGGGTTGTTTGGAGTCTTGTTCACTTCGTGTCTTGACTTGTGACGGGCTTTATGATCTTCTCTTGAAGTGCTTGATGAACTTATCCCGAAAGTCTCCTCTTTAACGTTAATTTCCTGCGTAAACAACAAACTCCAAAATCGACATGCAAGTGTGAACTTGTTACATCATTAATATGCCTAGTGGCGGGTTAGTTGCAAATCATAATCGAAACCAATATATAACAAGTACTCTAGGTTGACGGAAATTCACCGTCAACATCTCCCCCATGCTTAAACCTTGCTCGTCCTCGAGTAAGTAATCCTTGCTTAAAAAGGGAAATCAGTGTTGCCTTCCAATGTTATCCCTGCACTTAGTCATTCATGACGAGGCAAAGTGCTCTCTCTTAAGAATTTATTTTTAAAGTTCAAGTTGTGACCGGATTCTTTTTCATTATGAAAGATAGACTAAGAATAAAGAACAACCCACATTTAATAAACATGATGCTATCAAACTTAAGTGAACTTCAAACCATTACCTTGTCACAAGGAAGAATTTTCAAAAAGATGCATATTCAACATAAGTGAAAATCTCTTGCAAGAGCTCATGGAACACTCATCTCATCAAGTCACTCAAGCCTATACTAGATTATTTTCAACCTACTCTACTCATATGTGATAGTGGAAGGCTTATGTGGAGCTTGGAAGGTTAAAAACAATCCTAACAAAACATACATCCGAAATATTGTCAAATTAAGAGAGAGGTCTATTGGAATTACCGAGACTTGTCAAAAAGGCCATGGAAAATAAATGTTAGAAAGAGAGAGGGATGAAACACACACATTTAGATAAGTGGACATGTGCAAGTGGCAAATGGATGATCCCGAGGCACGAGTGAAGTCCTCGTTATCGGATTGCACATGGTTGGAAGATTTGAGTATGGATTTATCATCAAGGCACTTGAGAACTTATGAAGCAAAAAGAACCGAGGAGCATCTTTATTTTTTTCTTTATTTTATTTCCTTCTCATTTTTCTCTCTTTCTTTTTTTCACTTTATTCTTCTATTTTTCTTACTTTTCTTTTCTTCTTATCATATTTTTTTTTCATTTTTCATTTTTTTTTCTTTTTTTCTTTTGCTCCTCAAAACTTTTTGCAACATAATACTTACATAGAATTTGTGTTAGAGAATGACTCCTCCCCCATGCTTGAATGATGCTCGTCCTCGAGCATAAAAGAGAGGGGAAATAACTGCTAAAGTAAGTATAAATTCCATAATATTGCGGGATATTTGAATCTCCATCGAGAATTTTACTCCATACTCAAATTGGGTTGTGGACAAGGAGGTGATCACAAAAAGATGTTTTTGGTTTAGGGTGGATGCCCAGCGAAGTTTGTGAAATTTTCTATGTGAAAACCCACAATGCATGGACAAAGTTACACAAAGGAATGACCAGCTTCTTAGTCTCTAACCATAGAAATCAATCCTAATCCAACTCATCAAAACATATGTTTGCAATCTACGGGTTTTGTTATCATAAAACATATATGTATATGGCTTTGGTAGGTAGAACTTTGCAAGAGCATCACAAATATGTAGATAGCATAAAAGTTAAATTTTCATAAAAACAACAAGTTATCCGGCTATCCATAAACTTAAATCAAAGAGCAAAGATATGTATGTGGGTCTAGAGCATAGTCATTTCACCTCCACAAATAAAAGAGCCGGTATTTAAATTAATTTCAGATCATATTATAGAGAGCAATTAGCCAAGACATGTATAACTTCATGTAGGTAAAACAAAGCGGCAAGTTTCATCATCTTTCCGTAAGATAGGCAATATAGAACATCGAGGTGAACACATGGTCATGCTTATCTATTGAAAGTAAAAAGAAACCTAGGTTGTCCTCCTAGTGGCCATGTTATTGTTTGAAGAGAAAAACAAAAGGTTGCACCTAGTTGATGTTGAAGGCATACTTACAAGCATTTGTGTTTGGAAAAAAAAAGGTCCATGGAGATGTTACCATCCTTTGTAATTCTTCGTTGCCTTCTTCCAACATCTCCATGTATAGATGTGGCTTTTGCTTTTGCCTTGATTTATTAATGCTCCTAAACTTCTGAATTTGATCTTGTATGATTAATGGAGTCATTGGTCACCCTTCTCTTCAATGTTGTCATCACCGTCTCCTCTTTCTTGTTCTCATCATCTCCTTGCTGTCTCTTTTTCATGGTTTCCCCCCTCTGTCCAGAACAGAACATATATCGAAATATAGCTCTATTGAAAAGTTTATGAAATTACCTTTCCAACGTGTGGTCATTCATCGAAAACGGAGTTCAAACAAGGGAGCTATGTCCGTTTTACTTCAGCGCTGCGTGCTGTCGAAAACTGATTTCAGGACGTGTTGCACTCGGTGATTCGGGCATAACCGCTTGTAGGAACCTCCGATTGTCTTGATTCTTGATTTGTTGGAATCGTAACTTCATGGGGCTTCTAAATATCCAAAAATATCCAGTATTTTCCCTTCGATACCATGCAGAATTTTGATGAGATTGGTGGTTTCTTGCGCATTGATCCGGAGATGTTAACGATCTTTATCATTCTATCTTCTAGAGTGTCATGTTGCACTTCCGTGTTGAAGATTCAGGGTCTCCCCCATGCTTAGCATTTTGCTAGTCATGGAAGAAGAAGACAAAGCACTTCTTAGCCATCCTTCAATTTCCTTGTAGTGAGAGTCTTTATCTTGCCTGTAAGACGTTTTAAACGCACATTCTACCCCCAAGGTGACGGTTGGGAGTAGATAGAATTGCCAACAATCCAACAATGTCTCCTAAGATTCTTAACTTGTGGCATAATTAGTTTAATAAGGAATAAAAACCTAATGAGTGTACGCGGTGCAAGGTGTGTATGCACATGATAGGAAAGCATATAAACAAAGACAATGTTTTCACCTAGTTCTAAACACCATGTTTACAACTAGGTTGCCGAATTTCTCCATAGCCATAAAGGTTTATATATCTAGGGTTAAAACACCATGTCTATCCCTAAATCAATAACACTTACAGCACAAGAAAAATTAAACGCATTGCAAAGCTTATAAACTAACCAATGCAACATGAAAACATATGAAAAGCTAGCAAGGTTTATCGAACTTAATGATGATGGTCCGAAATCATGTTTAAACACCACGTTTACACAAGATCACAAAAGGAAAATTCCCAGTTGGAGCATTAACATGGATATGAAAGCATACATCATTGAGCCTTAAAACAACCAAGCCAACTATATGCAAAACATGTACATGCAAAGAAACATCATGTTGATAACAAAATGCAATGCATGCAAATAAATAAATATGAGCATGAACATGATGGTGGTTCTAAAAAGGAAAACTGAACTTAGATTAATAACCACAAGTTGATCATCATAAGATAGTGACATTCTTTATTCTCTCTAAGAAAGTAGTAAAAATATAAAGAAACGGGTTGCCTCCCGAAAAGCGCTTCACTTAAAGTCATAGAGCTGGACTTTCTCACATACCTTCTTTTCATTGCATAGCCATGGCCCTTCATGCAAGAATAAAAGGTACCAATGCAGCTTTAATTTACTTCCCATGTTGTGCTTGATCACTTATAGAAGACTTGCCCAAAGCATCCTTTTGTTTCATCGTTATCTCCTTCTTTATCATCCTTTAGTGCTGCCTTCACTCTATGAATTGTTTTTGATGTCCAGAACAGAGAGTATACTCAAGCTCTACTCCATTGCACAGTGCACAAAATTTCCTTTCCAACGAGTCTTTATTTGCTCAAATCGGACTCCGGACAAGAGAGTTACGTCCGTTTTATTTCGGCGATGAAATCTGTCCAGAAATTTCAGAACGCGCAACGCTCAATGTTTTCTCCATAACTCCTTGCACGGGTCTTCAAACTTGTTGGTTCTTGATACGTTGGAATGGTAACTTGATGGAGCTTCTGGATATCTCATTTTCTCCATTTGTACACCTCTGAACAAGCTCTCAAATTTATAAAGATAGCAGCATCCATTGCGGGATTTGGAGAGGTTGATGATTTATCTTGCAACTCTTTAAGCATGACTTCTCTTTTCATTATTCAAGCCTGTCTACATGGTTAGTGAAAATCGGGCCTTTCCCGACATATGATTCTTTAAGGTCATTAGCTTGACCAAGCGCAAAGCATGATCGAGATTTACAAAACTTATTGTAAACATACGCATCCATAATTAACACCACATGTGAATTGTAGCAACAAGTCAAGGTGTAAATAAAAGAAGCATATGTTTCTTGCATAGCATTTAGCTCATTATTAGGCAAAGGTTGTTTAGGTGTGAGATTAATTGGATCAAAAATAAATGTTTCCTCTTTTTCATTCTCAAGAAAATCTAGCCTATCAACATGATCACTATTGGAACAAGGCATAGACATTAAACTATCATTCATACTATTGGTTGAGCATGAGTATTTGAATTTATCAACATCAATACCAATAATATCTTGAGATTTCAGCGCGTACCTTGGCCTTAGAGATTTTTCAACAAGAGTGATATTTGGTTCATCAAGCGGTGTTGAAGGCGAATCGATCTCAACAAGTGTAGTTGCCTCTTCATCACCATCTTGCAATTTCTTCAACTCATCATGTGGAACATGTAATCCTTCAACTATGTACGCATTCATCTCTTCTTTGAAGTCTTCTTTATCAACCAGATCTTCAACTTCAAAGACTTGTATGTTGCTTTCTTTATCTTCCATGTACCACATGTCGTCAAGATCGCTCATTGTTGATTCACTCTTTCCTTCATCCTTGAGTACTTCCATGTCTTGATTTGCTAGTGTGTAGGCTTCAATAGCACACAAGCTATCATCTAGCTTGAGTCCTATCTCCTCCCATTTATCCTTTGAGTCACTAGGCTCATCACGGTTGTACTCTTCTCTTCCTTCATCATAAATCTTTGAGTTGTCAAACCGGTCGATCCATCCTTCATCTCCTTCTTCTCTTTCTTCTTCAAACATCTTTTGGATCGACTCTCCACTCATCTCTTGATCAAATATATCTTCAATTAGTTTGGCGACGTGTCGGCGTTCCTCCTTCCTTCGGTAGTTAATTAGTGGGGCGAAATCAACTTGAACCCAACCGGATTGAATGAACTCCGCCAATGGTCTAGCATTCCACATACATCGTCCTACATTCATGTTAGTTTCAACATTTTTAACATCCGAAATGACTTCTCTTACCTTGGGAAGTGGTCTTCACTTTCTTGTATGGTCGGTTCATCTTCCTTGACCTTCGGTTCATCTTTTTCAGAAATTTCAGCAAGCACCTTGGGCTTGCTTTTGTCGTTTTTCTCCTCTCGACAACATCTTTGCCAATCTCGTATTGTTCTTTGTCCATTGCTTATCCTTTGTAAGATTTGTGCGGCTTCACTAATTGTTTTATCCATTATATCACCGCCTGCACACATGCTTACAAAATGAGACGAGTTAGGAGTTAGTGAAAAATAAAAGGTATGCAACATCAAGTCACCGGAAAATCCCAAGTTCGGGCCTCGCTCAAGTAGTTCATTAAAACGGTCCCATGCTTCATCAATTCCTTCATCCTCTCCTTGCTTGAAAGTGAGCACTTGCCTCCTTAAGTCTTGGACCTTGCTTATGGGAAAGAACTTCAAAAGAAACTTCTTCACTAGCTCATCCCAAATTCCTTTTGCTTCAACGGACGCAAGTGTGTACCATCTTCGCGCTTCATCTTCGAGAGAGAATGGAAAAAGATTCCACTTGAACCAAGCGGCCGGAACTCCTTTTTGTTGCACCGTGTTGCATAACATCGTGAATTCCTTAATGTGTCTATATGGGTTGTCATCCTCCAATCCTCTAAATGGTTTTGTCGCCACTAACTTGATGATTCCAGGCTTCACTTCATAGTGGGTTGTAGCAAACGTCAAATCTGATTTTTGCATCTCAATGTCTTCCATTGACGGCATTGCTAGCTCCCTTAGCGACATCTCTTCGTCTTCCAATGGTGAGGTGAACAAATCCATCTAGGCACAAGAAAAGTAGACGAGAAAAACAAAAAAGATTTTTTTTTCTTTTTTTTAGAAAATAAGGGTTAGGTGTTAGTAATCAACAAAATTAATACTAGATTAAACGTAGCAAATCGGCTTGCTCCCCGGCAACGGCGCCGAAAAAAGAGGCTTGTTGACGGATAAAACTCGTATCCACCTACGATCCGCAAGCGTACGGACCTACACCTTTTTCACCACGGGATTCCCAAGGTTCTTGTCAATCCGCGGAGCAAGGGGATTACTAGCGCTTAACCAAGTACTAATCTAGTTGACTAAGGAAACCTTTAAAGAGAGTATTAATCTAAAAGTAAAGACAGTCTAACCTAAGTTAATCTAGGTTAAGTTGATCAAACAAATATAGAGTTAAACTATATGGTAAAGGGTGAACACAAGAGAGTGATTAAGAAAGATAAGCGTTCCCTCCCTAGGATCTAGGATAACATGGTATGCATCTACTACATGAGAGCGGTAAACCAATCTACCGGGGGTTGTGACCACGGTTTCGCCCTTTCCCTCCTCTCGTACTGTCACTACGCGAAGGTATTCGTGACTAGACCTATGATGGACACGGTATGTTGATGGAATCTATGGGAGTAGCGGATATCATATGCCCGAAAAACATGGTAGCTAACCTTAATCATCAAAGCATCATCAACATGAAACCAATAGATTGAAACCACAAATCGAGTAGCGATCACATAGCATGTATCCATCTAATCCTAGGGATGAACGGAGACATTACCCCATCATCTTACACGGATTGAAGCACATAGGGGTGATGGAGACTCCGAGAACGTCGTCGATGAAGATGGCGGCGATGGAGCTTGGGAACACCCCTAGGCCAGCGGCTTGGAGTCCTCCTCTTGCTTCCTTCTCTCCGCCGGCGTTGATCCTTGCGACGAGCTCATCTAACTCTCTCCCTCATCTTGCGGCGGCGGTTTTCTGGTGATTGGCGTCGGTAGGATGATTTGTTCGATGGGTCACCATCTTGGGGCGCCTAGGGGGTTGTATTTATGTCCTTGGGGTGCCTTTGGGCGTGCTCCACCTTGCCTTGCACGAGATCCTCCTTGGGAAAGAAGCAAACTTAGTTTCCATAAAATCAGCCAGATTTTCCTGATTCGCAGTCCTTCCTTGCCAGGGCCATATATCCCACGTACGAACTCCAAATAATGCAAATTCGGTGTCCAGGTTGTGTGCCACGAAATTATCTTCATGTTTGGTATTCATTCCTTTCCTTAAAAACGAAGATAAGATCTCCAAATCGGCCTTGGAAGATAATCTGTTCTGATTTCGGACTGACTGCGCAGCAGGGATTTCGGGGGCTATATCTCCTAGCTCCGTTATCCGAATTGGGCCTTCCACATGTCCAAATCGAAGGTATCGTCGATGCCCACAACTTTGGTAGTCAAACTTTTGCCATTAAAGGCCGTTTAAGTCTCCGAATCTGTACCGAAAGATCATGCTGTCCTGAGCTGCGAGAATATCTCTCGGGCTGAGTTAATGTCGTTGGTAAACATCCAAGTCCCCGGAGTTTTGCGTGTTGATTCTTCAGTCCTTGGGTTGTTTGGAGTCTTGTTCACTTCGTGTCTTGACTTGTGACGGGCTTTATGATCTTCACTTGAAGTGCTTGATGAACTTATCCCGAAAGTCTCCTCTTTAACGTTAATTTCCTGCGTAAACAACAAACTCCAAAATCGACATGCAAGTGTGAACTTGTTACATCATTAATATGCCTAGTGGCGGGTTAGTTGCAAATCATAATCGAAACCAATATATAACAAGTACTCTAGGTTGACGGAAATTCACCGTCAACAGATCGCATGGCTTGCGTCGGGAGGACGCGGGGTGCGGCAAAAGCGTGGCCGTCCAATGGCAAGACCCACAAACATTACATAAATGCCCCTGCGTGGGTTGTATCGCCAGTAGTTGAGTTAGGGGTAGTCGAGTCATTTACCACACCGGCGGGACCCGATATATAAGCCATGAGTCTGGGTGGATGGCTCTCTCTCTCTCCGCGACTTAGGGTTTCATTTCCCCCTTCGCTTTCTCTTTTTCTAAGACTATTTTCTCCTCTATTTTCTCTAGGCTAGCTTGAGAGCTTCATGAGAGATTTGTCGAGAGGGATGGATGGTAGGGCGGCAAGCTAGACCTTGTGAATCTTTCCTTGTTTGTATAGAAGGTTCGGCGTTGTGGTTCCCGTGATGATTTTCGGAGTCATTTTTGTGCTATTTTTGTGCTCGTCTTGATTCTCGTTTTCTAGACGGTTTTGGCTCGGAGTTGTTTGGGGGATTCATCCTTGAGTGCCTTGTGCCTCTTTTCCCAGTGATTTCTTGCCCCCAAAATCCTCAAATCGTCCTAGATTCGTGATTCTTTGGATGAACACGTGAGTAGAACTTAAGCTCGTGTGATCCGCGATTCCCGGTGATTTGGTGGGTTTGGAGACGAGATTTTTGGGGTATAATCTCACCTAGGGGTGCTTAACATCTCCCCCAAATATTGTCTCAAGAACTTGAACCGTTTGGGATCTCCGGTGATGAGTTGGTGGAGTTGACTTCGCGAGGTCGGGATTTTTGTGTTTTGTTTGACCTGGTGGACAGTCCGCCCCCTCTCCGCGGACCGTCCGCGTGGTGCCTGTTCAGCCCAGTTTTTCGCGTGTTCGTCGTGTTCTTGCTTGCCTTCGTTTTCGATCCGGGTTTGCTTTAGGTTTTTGTTGCAGTCGGTTTGCGGACGATCCGAGCTTCTGTAGCGGACGGTCCGGATCCGGTGCAGACGGTCCGCCTGGTCCTTGCGGACAGTTCGTTTTTTCCGGTTCGTCTCTGGTGGTTCTGGTGGCATTTACGGACTGTCCGCGGCACCTGGCCGGACTGTCCGCGTGGCCCTTGCAGACTGTCCGCGGCACCTGGCCGGACTGTCCGCGTGGACAGTGCAGACAGTCCGACCTCCTGGCCGGACAGTCCGCCAGTGCCTGGTAGCTTTGCTCCTTGGTTCGATTCCTCTCTCCTTTCTTTCATGCTTCCGCGTGTGCTTCAAGGAATCATTCCTAAGACTTGAGGTTGATCCATAACCTCGTATTGGCGTTTGGTGTGTGATTCGATCCATCGCTCGTGTGTGACCGGGATTTGTCTAGGGTATAGGCCGGGTTCTTTGAGAAGAATTTTTACCAGCTCCTATTCACTCCCCCCCCCCTTCTCTAGTCGCCATCCGGTCATTCACCGGGAAGCAATACTCTTGTGTGAGTGCTTCAACAACGTGGACTAGGGGTGGTTTAGTGCCTACCGATACCACGGGATAAATCACGTGTCAAGAGTTTGCTTTCTCTCATCCCCTTTACGTTTCCGCATTTACTATATTGCAATCTTTTCTTGCCTTTACTTTCCTAGAGTAGTATCATGCTAGGAATGGCTATAGGTTGCAAACCTTGTTTTGGGATGAGAGTTGCACACTAGAACAACCCTAGTTGCACATCTAGATAGTATGTCCTAGTTTACCTTTGTGCAAAAGTAGTAAAGCCATAGGTTAAGGTTTTAGATTGCCAAATTCACCCCCTCATCTCTTAGGCTAACGAGCATCCGATTCCTTACAGGTGGTATCAGAGCCAGGACTCACTTCCTTCACAAGGAAATGCCAATTCGATGGGTAAATTGTGAAAACCGGCTCATTGGAACGGTTAGGCTTCACCGCCTAGTGAGTTGCTCTATAGAGGCACGAAAGGGGTGGATACCTTAGGTTTGGCTCCACATTTCGATGGCACGGGCTATCCTCGTTGGAAGGTTCTCATGGAGGCCTATCTCCAAGCAAAGGACCTTGATGTTTGGAGAGTCAACGATGAGAGCATGAAAAATGGTACTAAGAAGGAAATGCAATTTGATGTGATTACTAAGAGTATCATTTTGTCCTCACTAGATGTAGGTGTTTTCAATAGTGTTTTTAATTGTGAAAATGCTCATGAACTATGGAAAACCAACAAGGAGCAAAATGAGGGTTCAAAAGAAGTTGCTAATGAACGCTATGGTTGTCTCCTTGAGGAATTCAATAGCTTGAAGCAACTTGCAAATGAAAATGCAGAATCTATGTACTCACGCCTAAATGTGCTTGTCAATGAGATTAATGCTTTAGGTGTGAAGAACATCACGGACGTGAACATCAACCGCAAGATCCTTCAAAGTCTCTGGAAGCCCGATTATGACATGGTGAAAGCTACCATCTATGAGAAGAAGCTCGAAGAATTGAAGCCATCTCATATATTGAGCAAGATCATGGCACATGAGCTTCGAATCATGCCCAAGTCCAAGAAGGCGCCCCAAGAAAAACCCCCAAAACCATGTTCTCCAACTACAAGCCATGCCCTCTCAAGCCAACAAGAGAAGGTGTTGAGTAGGATGGCTACTAGTGGAAGATCAAGCGAGGATGATGGTGATGATGAAGATTCCTCAAGTGATGAAGTGGTTGAATCCATGGTGGCCGAGTACGTGAAGAAGATCTTCAAGTATGTGAAGAAAGTTAACATGTACGGCTACAACATCCACTTGAGAGAAGGGCGTCATCATCAACACATCAAGTTTACCAAGATCGAGCACAAGCCCAAAAAGAAGGTGGTCAAGGAGAGGAGACCTAGGCAAGAAGTAACTATCTCGGTCCGTGAGTGGACAAGTGGTGGAGAATCAAGTTCTCCTAGCTCAAGTGACTAATCAAGAAATAACTTCACCACCCGCTTCATGCAAGGTCCTTCATCATCACTACACTTGTGCCTCATGGCCAAAGGTGTGGAGAGCAATGTAAGTCATGACGAATCCAACACCACCTCTCTTGATGATCTTGTTGAGCTAGTCCATGAGCAAAAAGGAATGCTTAAGAAACAAGCTAATGAAATTAAAGAACTCAATACTCTCAATTATCTTAGTGCGATCCTTGCTACAAATTATGAACATTTGTTGTGCAAATTCAAATTGCTTAGCAATGAATGTGATGAGCTAAAATCTAAGCTTGAGATCAATGAGACTAAAACCAGTAATTCCTTTGAGCTTGATGAATCATCTATCCCTTGTGCTATTCCTATCTCCAAGGTAGATGCTTAAACTTCTTTCATTGATTTGATTGATGAATCTTGCTCACCATCTTGCAATAAGAATGTTGTTGTAGAAACACGTGTTTGTCTCATAGGCAAGAAAAATGATGAGCTCAAACAAGAAGTGAAATGGCTCCGAGAGAGGTTGGCAAGCTTGATGGGCAAGGGCAATAACGATGAGGAACATGTGGACATCTCTCAAGACATGAAAAGCAAAGTCCAACCTTCTCAAGATAACTGTGATCCCATGGTGAAGAAGCTTGAGAAGGGTGCAACCGTGACTTGCTACAAGTGTCATGGAGAAGGGCACAAGTTCTACAAATGCCTTCAATTTGTCAAGAAGATGGACAAGGGCAAGAAGAAGAAGTTGAAGCCCACTATCAAGATCTCCCTCATCTACACCAAGCCCAACCGCAAGAACAAGACCAAGAGCAACACCTACGTTATCAAGAAGAAGGCTAATGGCAAGGTGGTTGCACACAAGGTTGGGAAGATGAAGGGGGAGCGGGGTTGGAACCAACCCATTTGGATGCCCAAGGAAGTTATCACCAACATGAAGGGGCCTCAAATGGTTTGGGTTCCAAAGGCCACTTGAAGGCCTTGAGAGCGGGGACTTGGGAGGCTTGGCACATAGAAGATGTGAAGGTTCAAGCCTAAAAGCCAAGCTTGCAAGTTGGACATGTGTTGCCCAAGATCCCCGGTTGAGGTAATGGAATCTTGTACCTATCTCTTGTATCATTGTAGCTCCATTGCCTTGTTTACGTTGTATTTGTTGCAATGTTTACATATGGTAGGTTGCTTGTGTCATGTGCTAACCCATGAGCAACTTACATGGTTTGATTAGTGTGTAGGAAAGCTACACTTGTTCTTTCATGGTGCATGTTTTCATATATATCTCCTTGCATCATGAGCAAGCTATAGGGTTAGCTTCCCTTTTGTTGTCATAAACATTGTACGTACAATTGGTTGGTGATTCAAACACTAAATGCACACATTTAGGGGGAGCTCATCCTATGGTTTGGTTATGGGACTAACATTGTTTCAAGCTTATCTTATGTAGTCCCTTAGCGACGTGTTCTGGTGCGGTACTTCATTCTAAGATAATGCTATTTCACTCTCAATGTGATCTAACATCTCTAAAAGAGTGAATATAGCAATATGAGCTTCATGCTATTGAATCATGTCCTTGCGAGCTTATGTCTATATATAAGTTCAAAGGCAATGTACTCATACATTCCTAATCCTTGTGGTACCCCAAGTGTCTTCTATGCAAGCTTCTTTCAAGTTGTGTCAGATCTAGTGATATCATTTCCAAGTGGCTAATCTCAATGTGGTGCCAACAAGGTAAAGAGGATCATCCCCCAGAGGTATGCAATGATCAAAAGACTACAAGTGATTCTACAAGTGGTAATGTAACAAGAACCCATTTGTCTTATCTCTTGTCCTTTAAGCTACATCCTTGCATGATATGCTCTAAGGTTCCTTGTCTTACAAGTTTGTAGTTGTGCACTTGATTTTCACAGTATCATTTTGTGCACACACTTAGGGGGAGCTTAGTTTGTATCATGCTAGTCTCGTGAGCTTGTGATCCACCTTAGTTATTCTTACATGTGGTATCTTCATTGATAACATAGATATGGATCATGGTTCATGCAGCTTTCTCCCTTGTATTTAACATTTCTCTTTGAGCTAGGTGTTGACGCAAAAAGTGCACTCAACGCCAATCACACAGCAAGCCGAAAAGCTGGCTTCACACGCGCAGAGAGCAAATGACGTGCCAGTTAATTTTTCCTGAAAATTAACAAAAGACGGGGCAGTTAGATATCAAAGCTTGGAACTTGCTGGGTAGTACCAGACAGTTCCATATTTACGGCTAAAGAGCCAATTGGGATAACACATAGCTATAGAGAGCTATCTGTCAAAGAACCACGACCATTCGGGAAAACGCAAAGGGAAAAAGAACACTGCCGAATGGATGACGTAAGCATGACAACGATCGGTCTTTGTATAAACATAGATGCATGCGCAAAGTTATGACCGATCCTCATGAAGATTAACATTAAAAATAAATAAAGTAAAGCACTGACATAATCATGTATTAAATAAGCATGCATAGATCCAAAGCACTAGTCTACCGCATGTCTAGTTACTTTAAGATCCGTCGGATACGATATCAAACAAATCTATCCACCGCATGATACAACTTGCATGAAAAACGTACCACTTTCCACAAATAGATCTATCCACCGCATGATACAATCTAAATATGGAAAGCCAAAAGCATACATCATTTAAAACATAAATAATGCATGTGATCTACTCGTGGGGGAAACATAACCGAATGCGGCCGAACAACCGATCCGGGGTCCATGAAGAAGGAACAAATATTACCGCGTGAATAAGTCTATCGATCGATTTGGAAATCTAATCCACCGGATGACTAGCTCCAAAGCAACCCAAAAACCTGCATCTACCGCATGATACCCGGTTCTTTCAAGATTTATACGAACGCAGCAAACTTGAACCCGCAACACGTAACAACCTAGATCGATTCGGTTTCGGCTATCGGAAAGCATAAGATCCACGTGTTAAAACATGAAACCTACTCGAACAAGGATCATAAAAGAGATATAGCCGATCCAAACCCATCTAGATTGGGCAAAAATGTGTTACATGAATTAAAACATAAAGTAAAACTCAAGTTAACACGGGATAACTTAATGAATCTATTGGATCTTGCCAAAATCCAATAGAGCCGATAACTAGCTTCAAGCCAGATCTTAGCCTACCGCATGGCTCATGATCTAACAAGAAACCCTCTTGAACCAAGCTTGAATCTACCTCATGACACGAAGCATGGTAACAGGACTACTTGCATCAGATCTAAATCCACCGCATGATACTAGACATGATACAAGGTTGCCGGTACTCACGGAGGTCGACGGATCGAATGGCCCTCTCGAAGAACTCGACGACACGACAAGGACTCTAGGATTTGGCGTAAGGCCGGTGTGTATTGAGGAATGATTGTGTCTGTTACATACATTCAGGGGTCGTATTTATACCCTGTTGAGTACAGATGCGAATGGATTCATTGCCTAACTAAGCTCGATCGCCTATCCATCCATTCGTCTCACCTGATTGAGCCACGTCACCGTCCAATCCCCCAAAATCAGCTTTACTGTTCTTCTGTCGAACCGGAGCAGATAGCCGACCGCAGATCTCTTTGCCGAAAATCTCTGAAAATATCCTTCCTTCCACCAGACGGACTCTTTTTCGAACCGGACCCACAGGTCAGACTCCTTACCAAATTTTGGTGTTAACACATGCCCCTTCAATTGTGGGATAAAAGTAATTTTGTTCCACAATTGACTCCAGCCACGAATCCTTGAATCAAATCTGTCAACACCTGTTCTTCGCAATCCGCCGGAATCTTCATCCAGATCCAACCCTAGATCCCTTTGTCCGAGCTCGAACCTCCAATGGCAGCTCAGAACCAAGATGCTCAGGTAAATTCATCCCCCGCAAACCTTGTTCGGCATTAGGTTTTCAATTTTACCTGAGATTTTCTTTTCCGCTTTCTTCCAGGAGCCTTCTACTGAACTTTTGATTCGCACCGAGGCCAATTCGAGGTCTTATTACATTGGTCCTGTGGGGAATCCTGACCCTCGAGATCTTATTGCTGCTGAATCTCAGAGAATGCCCTTCAAAGCAGCTTTGTCTCCACCTCCTCAGTGGCAAGATGCGTTCAAGAACTGGCCTTTACCTCCAATTGCAGGCTGGAAGACTTGGTATCGGAGGATTCTTGCAGATAAGAGTGGGTTGACCAACTTGAATGCCCTCCGCATTGCCCAGTGCTTGGAGCTATCCGTGGCTGAGACCCCCAAGAACGAAGACCTTCTGATAGCAGCCTGCCACTTTTGGTCAAACGGCGTCAACGCTTTCCTTTTTGGTCATGGTCCAATGTCTCCCACCTTGGCCGATGTATATATGATCACTGGCCTTGACATTATAGGATCTGTTCAGCCTTGGAATTTCAAAAACTCCTCACGGCAAACGGGGGTGAAGCCGGGGAACGGATACAAGCAATACATCCTGAAACACATGAAGGATAATCCCCTGGGTGAAATTGAATACAGAGCCTTTCTGAATATGTGGCTGTGCAGATTTGTTTTCTGTGGGAAAGCCAACGAGCCCACCTTGAACCATATCGTGATGGCATCTCATTTGGCCGGTGGCAACCACCTCCCTCTCGGAAAATTCTTCCTCGGCAGTGTATACCACATGCTTCACCAAACTGTTACTCAGATGTATACTGGCCAAAGAATATCATGTGTCAACGGTCCTTGGTGGTTCGTTCAAATGTGGTTGCAGCTCCACATGCATCAGATCATCGGTGTTGACCTGAACTCCAGGTTCTTCCCCTTGTCCAATCACCTTGAAGGAGAACCCCAAGCTACCAGAGGATGCCAGAATTACGGAGAAGCGGCTTCAACTGTTCTCATTCAGGAAAGACATCGACCAGTTATTCGAGCTATTCTTTAAAGGTTTCCCCAATCCTCTCTGGCTTCCTTATCTAGGCAACGACACCTTCACCTTCCCTGTTGAATTTTCCTTTGAGCCCGGCCATCAGGATAGGAGATTCTTGGAGATCTTTAATATCATAATCCGCCCCTGCATACTGCCGGCCGAATTCAATGGAGGGAGGCTGAATGTTAGCACTTATGAGTACTATCAGCCTAATGTAATGGCCAGGCAACTGGGATGCGGCCAGATGCCCCCAAGATTGTTCTTGCATGAATTCCTCAAACCCAGAGAGGAAATCAAAGAGCTGATGCAGAGCAGCAGGGTCTTCAACTATGTGTGCAGTCCCACTGTCTACACATGTCCTTTCATGCCCACAACTATAGCTCACACCACCTTTAACTCCTGGTGGCAAGAATTCCACGATCACATCTTTAGTGAGCCTGTTCATGTATTCTGTGCAGAGTTGGTGCCTGACTTCCTGCCTACTTCAGAGGTAATACAATGAGCCTTTGGATCAGACATTTCCTCTTTATTCATGGTTCTGACCTTCATCTTCCTGTTCACAGAACACAGTGCCTGCCCCTCGAGCCAGGGCAATTGCTTACAACGCTGAAGGCCCAATTTCAGCACTGGGGTTCAAATCCACAACTCTGCATCAACTAATGGCCAGGTATGCCACCACAGACCCCAGCCTTTCTAGCCTTGCTGCAGACAGGAGGCAAGGTCTGCATCTGATTGCCCCTCCAAGTGCTAAAAGGAGAAGAACTGTCAAGAAAGTGCTTGTTGAGGTAAAACCCTTTACCTTCTTGATTACCAGGTAACTCTGTTCTTGATGGATCATATCATTGTGCATTTTCAGACCAGAGCCCAGCAGCCTTCAGAACCAGTACCTGCCGATGCCCCATCCACTGGTATGACTTTTACTGTTCTTTCTCAAGGATGAGCACTGGCACTTACCCTTTCAATTGGACATTTGCAGAAGAAGCCGTGGAAGAACAGCTTGTAGATGTTCCAGTGGTTCAACGAGCGAGTCCATCCAGGGTTGAATTACCCATCCCAGTGGAGATCTCATCTTCATCACCTTCTGCAGAAGCAATAAATTCTCCAGAGATGAATCTCCCAGCTCAACTGGAGCCAATAAGTTCTGCCAAGGTGCCATCACCTATTGGTCAAGCAGACATAACCAACCCAACAGAGGCGGCAGACCCGACTCCTCTCCAGCCAGAAACCCACGAGCTGCCAGTGGCCGCATCGGCACCTCCCAACTCGGAAGTTTCGGCTCTGCTTGGAGCGTCTTCTTGACCTGTGATTGCCCCTACTCAAGAAACCAGCCATGAGGTAACCATCCACACTTAATTTTGGTACCTCGATGTTTAGCATCCCTAATTCGGCAATGTTGTTCATCAGGATCAGGCTCCATCATCACCAAGCCTGCCATCAGAGAGCAATCCAGCTGCTGAGGTGATGGAAGGAGTATCCCAGCCGCTGCCAGATGAAGTGTTGTCCAAGCTCAAAGAAATTGCTGCCTGGATAGAAAAAGATGCTCAGGATCAGCTCAATGATCTCCATCACTTCGAAGAGATGTTTGAATCTATCAGCCAAGAACTTCCTGAATACATCAAGGCTTCTCCATCATCCGTTTATGACTTAGAAACCTTTTATGCACCCATAAGGCACGCTTGGAGGAAACTGCGCTCCCGCCCGGCCATTGAAAAGAGGAAAACTGACGCTGAACATGCTATGAACGGGGCACAATCCCAAGCAGAAAGCCACAAGGATGCATTGGCCAACCTGTAGGCTTCCTATGATCTGAAAGTTGCCAGGAAGGCTGCTCTAGAAGCAGAACTGAGAAGCCTGTCAGCGGAGATAGAGACTGACAAAGAGAAAATAGCCGAACTTCCTGGATTGATAGTAAAGACCCAAGCGGAAGTAAAATCGGCTATCACCAAAATAGAGCAGTGCGATGCGGAACTCACTGATTTATCCGGTGCCCAAAAGGATTGCCAGGAGCTGCTGGACAATTTCCATCTGATAACATCCAACGCTCGTGGTGTAATTGCCAAACTTCTGAATGCTTGAATGTCCTTATTGATGTATAACTGGACTGGTCGTTCTTGTAATATCTCCTTGTGATTTGTTTCCTTTCTTTTGTGCACTTTCAGATGTAATGCTGAACGACCCACTCGGTAGTGAGACGCCAACTCCCGAACGACACTTTGATTTCCTTTAGCCGAGCCAATCGATCTGCACGCGGCTCAGCCTAGAGCTCCAAGCGACCCGCCGGCGGGCTGGCCAAGGAAACCTTTCCACCTTCCGATTTTCCTGGGATATGCGCCACGATCCACAGCCACGACTCGAAGCCACGATTCATCCTGCCAGGCCTATAAATGTTACCATAGGTGCCCCTAGCTCTCCACCAGGCCTTCTAGCTCTCGAATCTTTGCCAATCTTTAGCCCTCTTGCAAACAGTGCACATCCCAAACCACCATGGTGCGCCGCCTCAACCGCCGCCGTGCCTCCGACGAGGCCGAGGGGAGCAGCGCCAATGCGCGCAGGCGGTGATGATCGTCAATCTCTCCTCTTTGATTCTATTCTTGAATAAGGGCCGATCCAATGGTTTGGGTATCGGCCGCCACGTACAACTTGAAATGCTTGTTTAGCTGAGGAGGAACCAGCACCGGCGGCTCCTTCATGTACTGCTTGATCTCATCAAAAGCCTTTTGTTGTTCGTCGCCCCATGTGAATTTCTGATCTTTCTTTAGCTTCAGCAATGGAGAAAATGGCAACACCTTCTGTGATAAATTTGAGATGAATCTTCTCACGAAGTTGATCTTGCCGAGCAATGATTGCAATTCCTTGAGGTTGGTCGGAGGAACGACTTCATCAATGGCTTTCATGCTCTTTTTGCCAACTTCGATTCCCCCTTCGTGGACCAAAAACCCCGGGAACTCTCCAGTGATACCCCAAAAGCGCACTTGTTTGGATTCATCTTCAAACCGTGTTTCCGGTGCACTCCAAGGTCTTCTTCACATCTTCCGGATGGGTGTCATGACTTAAGGACTTGATCACCACGTCATCAATGTAGATTTCCACGGTTTTGCCGATCAACTCATGAAAAATGTAATTCATGGCCCGTTGATAGGTTGCACTGCATTTTTCAACCCAAATGTCATGACTATCCACTCAAATAGGCCTATATGACCAGGACATCTAAAGGCCGTCTTTGATATGTCTTCTATTGCCATGAAGATCCGATTGTATCCCGCATTGCCATCCATGAAACTAATCACCTTGTGTCCGACATGGCGGCGTCAATCAACAAATCGGCAATAGGCATCGGGTATCCATCCATGGGAGTAGCTCGTTTAGGTCCCCGAAGTCTATGCAAACCCTCATTTTTCCATTCTTCTTATACACAGGGACGATATTAGAAATCCACTCCGCATATCCTGCACGGCCGAACGAAGTTTGCGTCAAGCAACCTTTCGATTTCTTTCTTCACATCGGCCAATACTTCATCCTTGTAGATCTTCCGGGTGGTTGCTTATATGGTTTGAAACCGAGGCTTGATTGGCAACCGATGCTAGACGATGGAACGATCCAATCCGGCATCTCCGAGTAATCCCGAGCGAAGCAATCTTTATATTCTCTGAGAAGCTCAATTAAATCCCCCCTGAAGTCTGGTTGTAAATTTGCACTGATGAACGTCGGCCTTGGCTTATCACCGCTTCCAATATCAACTTCTTCCAGTTTATCAGCTGACATGAATCCTCGCCCTAATTTGCCATCAGTGCCATCCACGGGGTTCTCCATTAAAAATTACTATAAGAGCCGACTGCTTGAATCGGCTGTTGATCACTGCTGACAGGTTCAACAGGACCTTCTCCCCAGTCTTTCCCTGAGAAGCAATCGATGCCTTGGTACTCCCAGAAGGCTGGTTCCATGTTGGCCACGCTCACGGAGTCATCTGCCTGGACGACCTCGATCTCATCGTCCACCCACTGGATAAGCTGTTGATGCATGGTGGACGGGATGCAACAGTTAGCATGAATCCAATCCCGCCCAAGCAGCAGGCTGTAGGCTCCTTTGCCCTCAATGACAAAGAAGGTGGTGAGTAGCGTCTTGGACCCGATCATCAAGTCCACGTGAGCGCATCCCTTGGTGTCTGAAGGGTTCCCGGCGAAGTCGTTCAAGATGATGCTTGTAGGCGTCAAATCGCTCGGGCCCATTCCAAGCTTCCTGAAGGTGGTGTACGGCATTACGTTGACTGCCGCTCCACCGTCGACGAACATCTTGGTCAATGGCTTGCCATTGACGTATCCTCTCAGGTACAGTGGCCTCATGTGACGGTTCTTGGCCGGCTTGTCGAAGATGGCCTGCTTGGCAAGCACCAGTTGTGCCATCATCTCCTCGGTGTGCTCGTCGTCGAAGGAAACTTCCTCCTGCATAACCTGGTTAGCAGGAGCCATGAACTCGGTCGGCAGAAAGTATACCATGCATGCTGGAGCCGAACGCTTTGATCCCTCAGGTTGGTCTTTGGGGCGCCACGTCTGCCTCGTCTGGACCCCGGCCGCTCTTTAGTTCACGGTTCCTCGAGCGCCCCGGACCCGTCTCTTCTGGCTCTTGCGTAGGCCGGGCGGGCACCACTGCCCCTTCTGCCAGATGTAGTCACCCTCGTCCTCTTCTTGATCAGCCCACCTGAGATCAGCTTGGCGCTTCCTGGGATGAACGATGACTTCAATTTTTTGGCGCCGATCCCCATTAGGGTGGATCCTTCCAAGTCTCTCATGGACGGATCGGCGATTGGCAGTTTCCAGCCTGTACTCAACATACCTGTCGCTGCATTCAGGACAGTTCTTCAATGTGGGCAGCTTCAGACCCTCATTCCAACAGTGCCTGAAGAAGGCGCATCCCCAGTGTGCGCGCTCCTGCTCGCGCGTGTACTGCTCGTGGTTCCTCCTGCGCGCCTCTTCTATAGCCCTGCGGTACTCCTCTTCGTGGCGACGCTTCTGGTAGCGCTCTTTCTCTAATTGGCACTGCCATTTGTTGAGGAGAATGCGCGACGTCACCTTGGGCTTAGGCCTGGATGATTCCCCAATCTCAATGTGGCTCTTAAGAATGCGGGGGGCGTCGCCTTGTACTTGCTCCAGAGTCACCTGGCGCTCTGGGTCCACTGCTCCACCTTGCTTGGACCTGGCTGAGGTCAGGACCTTGACCTTTCCCTTTTCCTCGGCTGTTATCGCATTGACGGAAAAGCCGAGCATGTTCTGAGGAAAGGGGTGGCCATCCAGCTTCATCTTGTTATCGAACTTGAGGTGTCCCTCCTGGATAGCCTTCTGGATCCTCATCCTGAAGACCCTGCAATCGTTGATGGAGTGTGAATCCCTGTCATGGAAGCCACTGTAACGTTTCGCTTTAACTCCATCAGGCCGAAGCATAGAATGCCCCTCAGGCAGCTTAATTCGGCCTTCTTTCACTAAGAGCTCAAACAACTTAATCAGCCTTTGTGATGTCAAAGTCGTAAGTCCCTTTGGTCTGCTTGACCCAACGCTGATTCATTGTCAAGGGCTCTTTACCCCACATGATTTCTGCCGCAGCTACATCCAATTCGTTCTCAGAATCCTCGAACAGATCGGCTTTGTCTAGGAACTGGTTGTAGATGTCAGCGACGTCGTGCTGCTTGCCAAATTTGGGGTCCTTCTTGAGGCCATATGCCTGATTGCTCATCAGAGATAATTTTTGTGACAGCTGGCCTAGGTTCTCAAACTCCATCCCAAATAGCTTCTCGCGCACGGCCGGCAACATCCCGGCGACGGCCATATCAGCCAGCTGATCGTCTGGCAGGTTCAGCGAGAAGCACATTCCTTTGACCTCCCTGAATCTTCTAAGAAACTCCAGTGGTGTTTCGCTGTGCCTTTGCTTCAGGGTGGCGAGATCAATCAGCTTCTTCTCAGAGCTGCCGCTGAAATAGTGAGTGTGGAATTTACGCTCCAAATCCTTCCATCTAGCCACTTATTCAGGGGGCAGGGACGAGAACCACTGAAAAGCTGGACCTGTCAGCGAGGCGGGGAAGTAGCGAACCCTGAACGCCTCCTCGGCCGAGCATTCCCCAAGCTGCATGAGGTCACGGGCGATGTGCTCGACCGTGCTTGTCTCGTCCTGCCCAGAGAACTTTGTGAATTCCGTTGGCGGCTTCACCCTCGGCGGCAGGAGCACGTTATATTACCACTCTGGGAACGGCGGCCTATAGGTGGGGCCCTGCATCTTAGGCTTGAGGCCGAACCGATTCTGCATCAACTCGGCCATCTTGCGCGCTAGAGCGTCATCTTCTTGCGCGCCCACAGCTGGTGCGTACCCTGGGTGTGGGAAGGCATCGAACGCTCCATAGTTGCCCACTTCATGATAACCACCGCCGTACAAATTCTTCTGAAGCCAGTTGGTCGACGGAGCAATCCTCCGGCTGGGATCAAGTGGGGCCCCAGACGAGCCGAACGCTACGTCTCCGTACGTAGGCTGGTACGGATTCGGCTGTTGCACGGGCTGACCTGCGCTGCTCTGTGGTGGCGGTAAGATCGGGCCGACTCCCCCGTAGCTTGCGCGGGGGCCGAACCGGCGCCCCCCGGCGCCTGCGGAGGAGGTTGGAATGCTTGGCTTCCGGAGCTCTGAGGAGGAGGCTGCTGCGGCTGGCTCCGTAGCGGCGGCTGAGAGCTTGATTCACCCAGCTCCACGGTGCTCTTTCCGGCGGGCGCCTTCCCGAACGCTTGCTCCATGCCCGGGCCAAAGAGGGCCACCATCATCTGCTGGAGCGACCCGAGGAAAGCCTTGTTGTGCTTGGTGAGCATGTAGTCTGCTGACTCTTGGAATACGCGCGCGCATTCCTCCTTTTCCTGTTGGGATGTGGCATCGCTCTCTCCCGGCAGCAGCACTCTGGGCAGGTCATTCTTCAGATACGGTACACCACTTCGATTCTTCTTAAACGACATGAGACACTTTTGCTGAAACTGGTTCACGGCGTCTTGGAGCTGCTGATGCTGCTCTGGAGAAAGCTCTTCGATGTTGACATCCATGAGGTCTGAGATTTCAGGCATCTTGAACCAATTCGGCTGTAGTCCCACTGGGCGTGCCAAAAAGTGTGTTGACGCAAAAAGTGCACTCAACGCCAATCACACAGCAAGCCGAAAAGCTGGCTTCACACGCGCAGAGAGCAAATGACGTGCCAGTTAATTTTTCCTGAAAATTAACAAAAGACGGGGCAGTTAGATATCAAAGCTTGGAACTTGCTGGGTAGTACCAGACAGTTCCATATTTACGGCTAAAGAGCCAATTGGGATAACACATAGCTATAGAGAGCTATCTGTCAAAGAACCACGACCATTCGGGAAAACGCAAAGGGAAAAAGAACACTGCCGAATGGATGACGTAAGCATGACAACGATCGGTCTTTGTATAAACATAGATGCATGCGCAAAGTTATGACCGATCCTCATGAAGATTAACATTAAAAATAAATAAAGTAAAGCACTGACATAATCATGTATTAAATAAGCATGCATAGATCCAAAGCACTAGTCTACCGCATGTCTAGTTACTTTAAGATCCGTCGGATACGATATCAAACAAATCTATCCACCGCATGATACAACTTGCATGAAAAACGTACCACTTTCCACAAATAGATCTATCCACCGCATGATACAATCTAAATATGGAAAGCCAAAAGCATACATCATTTAAAACATAAATAATGCACGTGATCTACTCGTGGGGAAACATAACCGAATGCGGGTCGAACAACCGATCCGGGGTCCATGAAGAAGGAACAAATATTACCGCGTGAATAAGTCTATCGATCGATTTGGAAATCTAATCCACCGGATGACTAGCTCCAAAGCAACCCAAAAACACTGCATCTACCGCATGATACCCGGTTCTTTCAAGATTTATACGAACGCAAAGAAAACTTGAACCCGCAACACGTAACAACCTAGATCGATTCGGTTTCGGCTATCGGAAAGCATAAGATCCACGTGTTAAAACATGAAACCTACTCGAACAAGGATCATAAAAGAGATATAGCCGATCCAAACCCATCTAGATTGGGCAAAAATGTGTTACATGAATTAAAACATAAAGTAAAACTCAAGTTAACACGGGATAACTTAATGAATCTATTGGATCTTGCCAAAATCCAATAGAGCCGATAACTCGGCTTCAAGCCAGATCTTAGCCTACCGCATGGCTCATGATCTAACAAGAAACCCTCTTGAACCAAGCTTGAATCTACCGCATGACACGAAGCATGGTAACAAGACTACTTGCATCAGATCTAAATCCACCGCATGGTACTAGACATGATACAAGGTTGCCGGTACTCACGGAGGTCGACGGATCGAATGGCCCTCTCGAAGAACTCGACGACACGACAAGGACTCTAGGATTTGGCGTAAGGCCGGTGTGTATTGAGGAATGATTGTGTCTGTTACATACATTCAGGGGTCGTATTTATACCTTGTTGAGTACAGATGCGAATGGATTCATTACCTAACTAAGCTCGATCGCCTATCCATCCATTCGTCTCCCCTGATTGAGCCACGTCACCGTCCAATCCCGCAAAATCAGCTTTACTGTTCTTCTGCCGAACCGGAGCAGATAGCCGACCGCAGATCTCTTTGCCGAAAATCTCTGAAAATATCCTTCCTTCCACCAGACGGACTCTTTTTCGAACCGGACCCACAGGTCAGACTCCTTACCAAATTTTGGTGTTAACACTAGGACTTGCTAGTTTCCTTGGAGCCCTTTTGTTTTGGACTTTTTGGAGATTTTATTCCAAAGGGGTTGAATGTGAGACCAAGGCAAGCTAGTGGTTCCAAAGTGGGAAGAGGCAAGCTATGTGTGAACATAGGAAGAGAAGATCAAAAAGGGGAAGTTTGATCTAAGGAGAGTTTGGATGATGGTAAGCATCCAAGCAAGTGTAAGTGGCTCTAATTTTGTCAATTTTTGCAAATTTATGCTTGCTTTGGTTGTGTTGTCATAAATCACCAAAAAGGGTGAGATTATAGCGAACATGGCCTCATATGCCATTAGTTCGAGTTTGATTTTGGTGATTCATGACAACATGATCAATGGGACTAGCCATATTGTTTAGCATGTCTTTGGACATTTCTAGGTCCCAAGGATGCCAAAATACCAAATGCCAAATTGAGAAGATAGTCTATTTTTCTAGGGTCAAAACTGAGCAAGAAAGGAAAAGAAAACACACCGTCAGATGAACCGACGGTACATAGATAACAAGCGTCGGTGCAATCGTCGGACGAGTTGGTACACTGGGTGAAAACAAGGGCACCGTCGGATGAACCGACGGTCCATTTTCTAGTAGCGTCAGACGAGTTGCAGAGGAAGAGCAGCGAAGACAGTATCACCAGATAAACCAACGCACCGTCGTTGTATAACGTTGGAGCAGTTGTGTTCACAGATCTTCAACGGCTACGTGATGTGGAGGGCACCGGATGAACCGACGCCCTGGAAAACATAGCATCGGATCATCCGGCGCTTACTTTTTCAGTGGTCGTCAGCCAACGGCTCTTTAGATGCTATTTATACCCCATCCACTCACCCATTTGAGGTTGTTGGATTGTGTGGAAGTGCAGGAGAGTGCAAGACACCTACAAGATCATATCCAATCCATCCAAGTGCTTAATTGCTCATCTTTAGACTTGCATATGCTTTGTGTATGTGCTTAGTGCTAGGCTTAGCTTAGAGCTGAGTGAGTGCAAGGTTGTGCCAATCTTGTGAGGTGATTCTTGAGTGAATCAAGCTGTACAAGGTTCGCCGGAAGCCTTGGGTCCTATGTGTCGCACCGGCAATCGCCACCGACCCTCCGGCTTGGTGTGGAGTGGCGAGGACACTTTGTGCGGGGGACACGGAGACCCCCTTCCTTGGTGGAGAAGCTCCTTAGTGGAGGCGGCATCAAGGTGACCAAGGGAGCTTGGCAAGTGCCTAAGTGGCTAGCCTTTGTGGCGGGTCAAGTGGTGCTCTTGGGAGAGACTTGGTGACCAGGAAGCAATGCTCTTGTGTGAGTGCTTCAACAACGTGGACTAGGGCTGGCTTAGTGCCTACCAATACCACGGGATAAATCGCGTGTCAAGAGTTTGCTTCCTCTCATCCCCTTTACATTTCCGCATTTACTCTATTGCATTCTTTGCTTACCTTTACTATCTTAGAGTAGTATCATGCTATGAATGGCTATTGGTTGCAAACCTTGTTTTGGGATGGGAGTTTCACACTTGAACAACCCTCGTTGCACATCTAGATAGTGTGTTCTAGTTTACCTTTGTGCAAAAGATGTAAAGCCATAGGTTAAGGTTTTATATTGCCTAATTCACCCCCTCACCCGTCAGTCTAGACATGGCCGTTCGTTGAATATCGAATGCATGTTACGTTCATTGAGACAAGTTGGAGATTGATGATCAGTTTTTATGACAAAATACTAATGTTGGATGTATTGCCTCCATTTCTCCACTTCCATTAATAAGGCCAAAAATTCTTTATCATATATTGATAATTCTCCTAAAGCTTTGCTGAGAAAAGCCATTGGCTGCCCTTTTTGTATTAAAACTGCACCAATTCCATTAGCACAGGCATCAGTTCAATATTGAATATCTCTTTGAAATTTGGCAGTGCTAACACATGAGTGCATATCATTGCTCACTTTAGAGCTAGGAAAACTTTGTGAGCTATAGGAGAAAAATCAAAACTATTCTTATTCAATAGTTGAGTCAAACATTTGGCAATCATGCCATAGTTCGTCACAAATAATCTATAATAACCTGTGAGTCCCAAAAATTCCCTGAGTTCAATCACACTTGTTGGTTTGGGCCATTTCATCATGGCTGTTGTTTTTAGTAGGGTCTGTGGCCACTCCATCGATAGAGATTATATGCCCCAAGTATTCCAGCTTGCTCTTTGCAAAAGAACTGTTACTCCATTTGAGATAAATCTTGTTACATCGCAAAACCTCAAACACTTTTTGGAGATGTTCTTCATGATGAGCTAGAGTTGGGCTATAGATGAGGATGCCATCCAAGGATACCATGACAAATTGAGGACCATGTGTGGTTCGAGGACCGGTGGATGGTCGCTTCCTGGTGTGATGAGTGATTGACAATGTTGTGTGGACTGACTCTTGGTTAAGTATTGCATGTGCAGGTTGCAGCTTGACTGGTGTTAGTGCAGGTGAAGAACAAGCACAAAAGGTCATTGCCGATGAGGCCTCTAGTAGTGGAGAAGACAAGTAGGCTTGGCTCGAGGGACCCGGTGGTCAGCGGAGTCATGTGCGGGCCGCATGGTGGCAAGAACAGCGGGACGAAGTCATGGACGGTTTCTTGGTATAGCCTCAAAACCAAGGTCGAGCCGGGACTATGTGGGAGCCAAGTCAGGAGTGGAGGTTGGTGGAGGCTACACCGAGTTCGCGGGTTTGCAGTGGTCCACCAAAAACCACTAGGTTACTCGGTTGAGCCACAAAACCGAGGCCAAAGAGTCGACGAGGAAGTACGGCCACCCAGGACGGTCTAACCACCCATGTGGGGGCGGTCGACCGCACATGTCGGTCCTAACCGCCCGGGGGGACGGTCTGACCGCTCTGGTTGCTGGCGCCGAGATGCTTCGAAGTGGAGGACACGCGTCAGGATCGCAAGGCTTGCGTCAAGACTAAGTAGGTTGCGGTCGCCAAGCATCTGTTCGATGGAGAAAATCCGAAGACTTCCAAATCCGCCCTTGAGGTGCTTGTATCCCTAGTTATTAAGTAAGGGTAGTTTAGTCTTTTTGGTGCCTCCATATATACTCTTGAGGGGATGGATGGCAGTCAACTCTTGGGACCCTAGCTGATTTTGTTTTTCCATTTTCGTTCTCATTTTCCTCTAGTTTTTCCTAGGACTAGCTTGAGAGCTTCATGTGAGATCTAGAGAGAGAGAGAGAGAGAGATGGATGTATGGGTGGCAAAATTGACCTTGTATGAACCTTCATGGTATGTATAGATGGTTCGACATTGTTCCTCAAGGTTGTGCAGTGCTTCTCTCGTCCTTCTTTGTGATGATTTTTGGAGCTCTTTGTTGTGCTTTTCTTAGCGGAGTTTTGAGGATGATTTCTTGGGAATTTTGTTGGGTGTCCCAAATATCCCTTGAATCGGACTCGATTTGGTGGTTTTTTGAGTTGGCCGAGTTCTTGAACTAGATAGACGATTTCATCAATTCCTCTTGATTGTGAGCGATTCGGGTCAATTCCTTTAAGGTAGAGGTTGCCCAGGAGGTAACCCAGCTATTCTCAAAGTTTTGCTGCAATCTGTGGAGTGATTCGGGAGATCGGGCGATGGGAAGTTGACGTTTGACCCACGGGTAGATTTTCTGGAAGGGGTGGTCTAACTGCCTAGGGGGCGTTTAACCGCCCTGGGCCTTCCAGGTCGAAGTTTTGATTTTGCCGGATTTTTCTTTGTGAGTTTGTTCGCCTTAATCAAAGGAGCGTTCAGGTGAAATATTTGGTCATTTTCGTCTTTGTTTTCTAGGAGTTCTTGCTTGGAGTTCTTTCTTTGGGTACGGGAGGTTAGGCCGCCCCGGTAGTCGGTCTAACCGCCCCTAGGCCCCCGGGTGAAGTTTTGGTTTTGACCAAGATTTCCGGTAGCCTGACTTGGCCTTGACCGAGAGATCTCTGTTGGTGAAACCGTGGTGCAAATTTATGCTTGCTTTGGTTGTGTTGTCATAAATCACCAAAAAGGGGGAGATTATAGCGAACATGGCCTCATATGCCATTAGTTCGAGTTTGATTTTGGTGATTCATGACAACATGATCAATGGGACTAGCCATATTGTTTAGCATGTCTTTGGACATTTCTAGGTCCCAAGGATGCCAAAATACCAAATGCCAAGTTGAGAAGATAGTCTATTTTTCTAGGGTCAAAACTGAGCAAGAAAGGAAAAGAAAACACACCGTCAGATGAACCGACGGTACATAGATAACAAGCGTCGGTGCAATCGTCGGACGAGTTGGTACACTGGGTGAAAACAAGGGCACCGTCGGATGAACCGACGGTCCATTTTCTAGTAGCGTCGGACGAGTTGCAGAGGAAGAGCAGCGAAGACAGTATCACCGGATAAACCAACGCACCGTCGGTGTATAGCGTTGGAGCAGTTGTGTTAACAGATCTTCAACGGCTACGTGATGTGGAGGGCACCGGATGAACCGACGCCCTGGAAAACATAGCATCGGATCATCCGACGCTTACTTTTTCAGTGGTCGTCAGCCAACGGCTCTTTGGATGCTATTTATACCCCATCCACTCACCCATTTGAGGTTGTTGGATTGTGTGGAAGTGCAGGAGAGTGCAAGACACCTACAAGATCATATCCAATCCATCCAAGTGCTTAATTGCTCATCTTTAGACTTGCATATGCTTTGTGTATGTGCTTAGTGCTAGGCTTAGCTTAGAGCTGAGTGAGTGCAAGATTGTGCCAATCTTGTGAGGTGATTCTTGAGTGAATCAAGTTGTACAAGGTTCGCCGGAAGCCTTGGGTCCTAAGTGTCACACCGGCAATCGCCACCGACCCTCCGGCTTGGTGTGGAGTGGCGAGGACACTTTGTGCGGGGGACACGGAGACCCCCTTCCTTGGTGGAGAAGCTCCTTAGTGGAGGCGGCATCAAGGTGACCAAGGGAGCTTGGCAAGTGCCTAAGTGGCTAGCCTTTGTGGCAGGTCAAGTGGTGCTCTTGGGAGAGACTTGGTGACCGAGAAGCAATGCTCTTGTGTGAGTGCTTCAACAACGTGGACTAGGGGTGGCTTAGTGCCTACCAATACCACGGGATAAATCGTGTGTCAAGAGTTTGCTTCCTCTCATCCCCTTTACATTTCCGCATTTACTCTATTGCATTCTTTGCTTACCTTTACTATCTTAGAGTAGTATCATGCTATGAATGGCTATTGGTTGCAAACCTTGTTTTGGGATGGGAGTTTCACACTTGAACAACCCTCGTTGCACATCTAGATAGTGTGTTCTAGTTTACCTTTGTGCAAAAGTTGTAAAGCCATAGGTTAAGGTTTTATTTTGCCTAATTCACCCCCTCACCCGTCAGTCTAGACATGGCCGTTCGTTGAATATCAGAATGCATGTTCTGTTCATTGAGACAAGTTGGAGATTGATAATCAGTTTTTATGACAAAATACTAATGTTGGATGTATTGCCTCCATTTCTCCACTTCCATTAATAAGGCAAAAAATTCTTTATCATATATTGATAATTCTCCTAAAGCTTTGCTGAGAAAAGCCATTGGCTGCCCTTTTTGTATTAAAACTGCACCAATTCCACTAGCACAGGCATCAGTTCAATATTGAATATCTCTTTGAAATTTGGCAGTGCTAACACATGAGTGCATATCATTGCTCACTTTAGAGCTAGGAAAACTTTGTGAGCTATAGGAGAAAAATCAAAACTATTCTTATTCAATAGTTGAGTCAAACATTTGGCAATCATGCCATAGTTCGTCACAAATAATCTATAATAACCTATGAGTCCCAAAAATTCCCTGAGTTCAATCACACTTGTTGGTTTGGGCCATTTCATCATGGCTGTTGTTTTTAGTAGGGTCTGTGGCCACTCCATCGATAGAGATTATATGCCCCAAGTATTCCAGCTTGCTCTTTGCAAAAGAACTGTTACTCCATTTGAGATAAATCTTGTTACATCGCAAAACCTCAAACACTTTTTGGAGATGTTCTTCATGATGAGCTAGAGTTGGGCTATAGATGAGGATGCCATCCAAGGATACCATGACAAATTGAGGACCATGTGTGGTTCGAGGACCGGTGGATGGTCGCTTCCTGGTGTGATGAGTGATTGACAATGTTGTGTGGACTGACTCTTGGTTAAGTATTGCATGTGCAGGTTGCAGCTTGACTGGTGTTAGTGCAGGTGAAGAACAAGCACGAAAGGTCATTGCCGATGAGGCCTCTAGTAGTGGAGAAGACAAGTAGGCTTGGCTCGAGGGACCCGGTGGTCAGCGGAGTCATGTGCGGGCCGCATGGTGGCAAGAACAGTGGGACAAAGTCATGGACGGTTTCTTGGTATAGCCTCAAAACCAAGGTCGAGCCGGGACTATGTGGGAGCCAAGTCAGGAGTGGAGGTTGGTGGAGGCTACACCGAGTTCGCGGGTTTGCAGTGGTCCACCAAAAACCACTAGGTTACTCGGTTGAGCCACAAAACCGAGGCCAAAGAGTCGACGCGGAAGTACGGCCACCCAGGCCGGTCTAACCACCCATGTGGGGCAGTCTGACCGCCTGTCTGGTCTAACCGCCCAGGGGGGACGGTCTGACCGCTCTGGTTGCTGGCGCCGAGATGCTTCGAAGTGGAGGACACGCGTCAGGATCGCAAGGCTTGCGTCAAGACTAAGTAGGTTGCGGTCGCCAAGCATCTGTTCGATGGAGAAAATCCGAAGACTTCCAAATCCGCCCTTGAGGTGCTTGTATCCCTAGTTATTAAGTAAGGGTAGTTTAGTCTTTTTGGTGCCTCCATATATACTCTTGAGGGGATGGATGGCAGCCAACTCTTGGGACCCTAGCTCATTTTGTTTTTCCATTTTCGTTCTCATTTTCCTCTAGTTTTTCCTAGGACTAGCTTGAGAGCTTCATGTGAGATCTAGAGAGAGAGAGAGAGAGAGAGATGGATGTATGGGTGGCAAACTTGACCTTGTATGAACCTTCATGGTATGTATAGATGGTTCGACATTGTTCCTCAAGGTTGTGCAGTGCTTCTCTCGTCCTTCTTTGTGATGATTTTTGGAGCTCTTTGTTGTGCTTTTCTTAGCGGAGTTTTGAGGATGATTTCTTGGGAATTTTGTTGGGTGTCCCAAATATCCCTTGAATCGGACTCGATTTGGTGGTTTTTTGAGTTGGCCGAGTTCTTGAACTAGATAGACGATTTCATCAATTCCTCTTGATTGTGAGCGATTCGGGTCAATTCCTTTAAGGTAGAGGTTGCCCGGAGGTAACCCGACTCTTCTCAAAGTTTTGCTTGCAACTGTGGAGTGATTCGGGAGATCGGGCGATGGGAAGTTGACGTTTGACCCACGGGTAGATTTTCTGGAAGGGGTGGTCTAACTGCCTAGGGGGCGTTTAACCGCCCTGGGCCTTCCAGGTCGAAGTTTTGATTTTGCCGGATTTTTCTTTGTGAGTTTGTTCGCCTTAATCAAAGGAGCGTTCAGGTGAAATATTTGGTCATTTTCGTGCTGTTTTCTAGGAGTTCTTGCTTGGAGTTCTTTGCTGGGTACAGGAGGTTAGGCCGCCCCTGGTAGTCGGTCTAACCGCCCCTAGGCCCCTGGGTGAAGTTTTGGTTTTGACCAAGATTTCCTGGTAGCCAGCTTGGCCTTGACCAGAGATCTCTGTTGGTGAAACCGTGGTGCAAATTTATGCTTGCTTTGGTTGTGTTGTCATAAATCACCAAAAAGGGGGAGATTATAGCGAACATGGCCTCATATGCCATTAGTTCGAGTTTGATTTTGGTGATTCATGACAACATGATCAATGGGACTAGCAATATTGTTTAGCATGTCTTTAGACATTTCTAGGTCCCAAGGATGCCAAAATACCAAATGCCAAGTTGAGAAGATAGTCTATTTTTCTAGGGTCAAAACTGAGCAAGAAAGGAAAAGAAAACACACCGTCAGATGAACCGACGGTACATAGATAACAAGCGTCGGTGCAATCGTCGGACGAGTTGGTACACTGGGTGAAAACAAGGGCACCGTCGGATGAACCGACGGTCCATTTTCTAGTAGCGTCGGACGAGTTGCAGAGGAAGAGCAGCGAAGACAGTATCACCGGATAAACCAACGCACCGTCGGTGTATAGCGTTGGAGCAGTTGTGTTAACAGATCTTCAACGGCTACGTGATGTGGAGGGCACCGGATGAACCGACGCCCTGGAAAACATAGCATCGGATCATCCGACGCTTACTTTTTCAGTGGTCGTCAGCCAACGGCTCTTTGGATGCTATTTATACCCCATCCACTCACCCATTTGAGGTTGTTGGATTGTGTGGAAGTGCGAGGAGAGTGCAAGACACCTACAAGATCATATCCAATCCATCCAAGTGCTTAATTGCTCATCTTTAGACTTGCATATGCTTTGTGTATGTGCTTAGTGCTAGGCTTAGCTTAGAGTCGAGTGAGTGCAAGATTGTGCCAATCTTGTGAGGTGATTCTTGAGTGAATCAAGTTGTACATGGTTCGCCGGAAGCCTTGGGTCCTAAGTGTCACACCGGCAATCGCCACCGACCCTCCGGCTTGGTGTGGAGTGGCGAGGACACTTTGTGCGGGGGACACGGAGACCCCCTTCCTTGGTGGAGAAGCTCCTTAGTGGAGGCGGCATCAAGGTGACCAAGGGAGCTTGGCAAGTGCCTAAGTGGCTAGCCTTTGTGGCGGGTCAAGTGGTGCTCTTGGGAGAGACTTGGTGACCAGGAAGCAATGCTCTTGTGTGAGTGCTTCAACAACGTGGACTAGGGGTGGCTTAGTGCCTACCAATACCACGGGATAAATCGTGTGTCAAGAGTTTGCTTCCTCTCATCCCCTTTACATTTCCGCATTTACTCTATTGCATTCTTTGCTTACCTTTACTATCTTAGAGTAGTATCATGCTATGAATGGCTATTGGTTGCAAACCTTGTTTTGGGATGGGAGTTTCACACTTGAACAACCCTCGTTGCACATCTAGATAGTGTGTTCTAGTTTACCTTTGTGCAAAAGTTGTAAAGCCATAGGTTAAGGTTTTATATTGCCTAATTCACTCCCTCACCCGTCAGTCTAGACATGGCCGTTCGTTGAATATCAGAATGCATGTTCTGTTCATTGAGACAAGTTGGAGATTGATGATCAGTTTTTATGACAAAATACTAATGTTGGATGTATTGCCTCCATTTCTCCACTTCCATTAATAAGGCCAAAAATTCTTTATCATATATTGATAATTCTCCTAAAGCTTTGCTGAGAAAAGCCATTGGCTGCCCTTTTTGTATTAAAACTGCACCAATTCCATTAGCACAGGCATCAATTTCAATATTGAATATCTCTTTGAAATTTGGCAGTGCTAACACATGAGTGCATATCATTGCTCACTTTAGAGCTAGGAAAACTTTGTGAGCTATAGGAGAAAAATCAAAACTATTCTTATTCAATAGTTGAGTCAAACATTTGGCAATCATGCCATAGTTCGTCACAAATAATCTATAATAACCTGTGAGTCCCAAAAATTCCCTGAGTTCAATCACACTAGTTGGTTTGGGCCATTTCATCATGGCTGTTGTTTTAAGTAGGGTCTGTGGCCACTCCATCGATAGAGATTATATGCCCCAAGTATTCCAGCTTGCTCTTTGCAAAAGAACTGTTACTCCATTTGAGATAAATCTTGTTACATCGCAAAACCTCAAACACTTTTTGGAGATGTTCTTCATGATGAGCTAGAGTTGGGCTATAGATGAGGATGCCATCCAAGGATACCATGACAAATTGAGGACCATGTGTGGTTCGAGGACCGGTGGATGGTCGCTTCCTGGTGTGATGAGTGATTGACAATGTTGTGTGGACTGACTCTTGGTTAAGTATTGCATGTGCAGGTTGCAGCTTGACTGGTGTTAGTGCAGGTGAAGAATAAGCACGAAAGGTCGTTGCCGATGAGGCCTCTAGTAGTGGAGAAGACAAGTAGGCTTGGCTCGAGGGACCCGGTGGTCAGCGGAGTCAAGTGCGGGCTGCATGGTGGCAAGAACAGCGGGACGAAGTCATGGACGGTTTCTTGGTATAGCCTCAAAACCAAGGTCGAGCCGGGACTATGTGGGAGCCAAGTCAGGAGTGGAGGTTGGTGGAGGCTACACCGAGTTCGCGGGTTTGCAGTGGTCCACCAAAAACCACTAGGTTACTCGGTTGAGCCACAAAACCGAGGCCAAAGACTCGACGAGGAAGTACGGCCACCCAGGCCGGTCTAACCACCCTGGTGGGGCAGTCTGACCGCCTGTCTGGTCTAACCGCCCAGGGGGGACGGTCTGACCGCCCTGGTTGCTGGCGCCGAGATGCTTCGAAGTGGAGGACACGCGTCAGGATCGCAAGGCTTGCGTCAAGACTAAGAAGGTTGCGGTCGCCAAGCATCTGTTCGATGGAGAAAATCCGAAGACTTCCAAATCCGCCCTTGAGGTGCTTGTATCCCTAGTTATTAAGTAAGGGTAGTTTAGTCTTTTTGGTGCCTCCATATATACTCTTGAGGGGATGGATGGCAGTCAACTCTTGGGACCCTAGCTGATTTTGTTTTTCCATTTTCGTTCTCATTTTCCTCTAGTTTTTCCTAGGACTAGCTTGAGAGCTTCATGTGAGATCTAGAGAGAGAGAGAGAGAGAGAGATGGATGTATGGGTGGCAAACTTGACCTTGTATGAACCTTCATGGTATGTATAGATGGTTCGACATTGTTCCTCAAGGTTGTGAAGTGCTTCTCTCGTCCTTCTTTGTGATGATTTTTGGAGCTCTTTGTTGTGCTTTTCTTAGCGGAGTTTTGAGGATGATTTCTTGGGAATTTTGTTGGGTGTCCCAAATATCCCTTGAATCGGACTCGATTTGGTGGTTTTTTGAGTTGGCCGAGTTCTTGAACTAGAGAGACGATTTCATCAATTCCTCTTGATTGTGAGCGATTCGGGTCAATTCCTTTAAGGTAGAGGTTGCCCAGGAGGTAACCCAGCTATTCTCAAACTTTCGCTGCAATCTGTGGAGTGATTCGGGAGATCGGGCGATGGGAAGTTGACGTTTGACCCACGGGTAGGTTTTCTGGAAGGGGTGGTCTAACTGCCTAGGGGGCGTTTAACCGCCCTGGGCCTTCCAGGTCGAAGTTTTGATTTTGCCGGATTTTTCTTTGTGAGTTTGTTCGCCTTAATCAAAGGAGCGTTCAGGTGAAATATTTGGTCATTTTCGTGCTGTTTTCTAGGAGTTCATGCTTGGAGTTCTTTGCTGGGGACAGGAGGTTAGGCCGCCCCTGGTAGTCGGTCTAACCGCCCCTAGGCCCCTGGGTGAAGTTTTGGTTTTGACCAAGATTTCCTGGTAGCCAGCTTGGCCTTGACCAGAGATCTCTGTTGGTGAAACCGTGGTGCGTTTTGGTGCTCAGAAGAGGTGTTTCAGAGGATTTCTTGGTTGCCTGGTGGAGGTGGTCTAACCTCCCCCCATACCCGGTCTAACCGCCCCGCTTTGAACAGCCGGCTCCCGAGTTGTTTCCGCTGTCATGGGTGCGTAGGAGTTGAGGTTACTGGTAGTGTTTGTTCCTAGGACCAGTAGCACTCCAGTGGCTACGTGGTTTTGGCAAAAGGAAGGTAGAAGTAAGGAGCGTGTGATTTTGGAGGTCCGACTGTTGACGGTGAATTTCTGTCAACCTAAAGTACTTGTTATACATTGGTTTCAGTTATGATTTGCAACTAACCCGCCACTAGGCACACTAATGATATAACAAGTTCACTCTTGCATGTCGAATTTGGAGTTCATTGTTTACACAGGTAATCTACGCTAAAGAGGAGACTTTCGGGATATGTTCATCAAGCACTTCAAGAGAAGATCATGAAGCCCGTCACAAGTCAAGACACGCGATGAACATGTCTCCAAATGACCCCAGGACCCAAGCGTCACCATACAAGTCTTTAGGGACTCAACCAGAAAACAACGAAGCTTGCATAGCAAGGATTCAAGCCTTAACCGTGAAGGAAACGACGTCAAAGGCCCACATGCAAGTGCACACAAATAAGGAATCACGCGAGAAGCAACCGGGGAGGAAACCGGGGCCGAACCGGGCCGAAACAGGCCTGGGCCAACCGACCCAGCCCACTCCGGGCCCAGTTCGGTGCCCCCTTTGCCCTAGGTGTTCGTCTATTTATTGCCTCTTCCTCCGTCTGCCACCACATCGAACAAATCATTCTACCGACGCCATTCAGCAGAAAACCGCCGCCACAAGATGAGGGAGAGAGTTGGATGAGCTCGTCGTAGGGATCAACACCGACGGAGGGAAGGAAGCAAGAGGAGGACTCCAAGCCACTGGCCTAGGGGTGTTCCCAAGCTTCATTGCCGCCATCTTCATCGACGACGTTCTCCGCAGTCTCCATCACCCCTATGTACTTCAATCCGTGTAAGATGATGGGGTAATGTCTCCGTTCGTCCCTAGGGTTAGATGGATGCATGATATGTGTCGGGGACCGCCCTAGGGGTCCCCATAAACAATGGGGGAACCCTCACTTAAATCCCTGCATCGAAACACGCTAAGCCTAACCATGCAGGAAACTAACCGTGCAGGACATGGCCTATGCGGCAGGACTCCGGCGGCCCACCAAGACAGCCCGTCTGGAAGACCCCCCGAGCAGGCTCCGCCTCGCTCGAGGGCGCACCCCTCCTCGAACGGGCTCCGCTCCGTTCGAGGGGCAACCCTTCCCTCGAGCGGTCCCGCCCCGCTCGAGGGCTCGCTCCCCCTCTAGCGGGTCTCGTCTCGCTCGAGGGTCCGCTCCGCCCTCGGGCCGGGGCCCGCCACGCTCACGGGCGCCCGCACGCGTGCGCCGGCCCCGTACCTGGGCATTTAACGCCCCGACGCCGCGCGGACGGCGCCATCATGCGCCGGGGCTCACGCCCGGTGCCGCCGCACCAACTCCCCAGGGAGGAGCCCATCCCCGCCACTGTGGGATGGACTGTGCGGTACGGCCGGTGTCAGTCCCGTGACACCGTGCGCCCACTACAGTACGACTAACGCGCCCGACCCTCGAAAGCGGGCCGGGCGCACCCTCGATTTCACTTTCCCGTGACCCTACAGGTTAGGTAGGGGGCGCTAGGCCGGTGGATGGCCATCCCGGTCACTGTAACGGCGCGGCTGCCGTACCCACGCGTTTAAGCGCACGCCCGACACCGCAGGCGCACGCCTAGGCGCTGTAGCAACCACTCCGCCACCGCGGAGCGCATTGGGAAGGAACGCCGTTCTGCCTGCTCCTGTACCCCGTACCAGCCATCATTAGCACCTCCCTCGAAGCCTATCAGAGGACGCCATCACCATCTGCCGCCCTCCTACCCTTGAACCGCCACTGTTCGGGTACGGGGTAGGCCATCATGGCCGGATCGCAGCGAAGATCGTCCGGACGGCCGCCCACTCTACACCGTAGCGCGACGTGCTCCCTCACGTAGCTAGGTAGCGCGGCGTGCATGTAACTCGCCACCCCCTTGGCCTATAAAAGGGGAGGCGAGCCCCCGGCCGCGGGGGGACGGGAAGGAGTTCAGTTCAACACGACACACCGTGCACTCACTCTCTTATTCTCCCACAACATCTTCAGCCTCTCTCCCAGGGACTTGGAAGCCACGCTTCCTCTCCCGCCTCGCTTGTACTTGCCCCACTACAAGCACCCCCGGTGCTGAGCAATATAGTGCCACGAGCACGCCCCTGCTGGACGTACGGCCCCCTCGGCCGGAACCAGGATAAAACCTTGTGTCATTTGTTGCTTAGCATCGACCATTGAGGGATAGACCTAGGCGCTATCTACTGGTTAGTGTCGGGACCATATTCCGCACCGACAGTTGGCGCCCACCGTGGGGCAAACGAGCGCCTAAGGTCATTTTGCCAACTCCCTCCATGGTGATCCGCACTGAGTACCGTGGTACCCGCTACAACATGGGTAGCTCGGACCCTCTCCCGGCCGGGTTCGAGATCCGCTTCGGGGACTTGAACTTCCAGGCCACGGGGAACGGCTATCTCATGCGCCTCACTAATCGTGAGGAGCTTCGCGCGCAGCGCGAGGCCAGGTCCGCTCTGGTCTCCGCCACGCGCACGACACCGGCGCGGCGCCCGCGAGCACGGATGCCGCGGGCCCATCAACGCCGCGACGCCGTCGTCGCCCGGGCTACGCTCGCGTCGGGGCGCGGTCCGAGCGGCGGCGGGCCGAGCGCGCCGCCGCCCAACGCGGTGCGCCCATCGCTACGACGGCCGCCACCGCCTCGGCGGGGACCGCGTGCGGTCTCCGGACCACGCGTTCCCATCGGCCGCGTGGCGCCACTACGGCCTACAACGCCAACGTCAACACGACGATGCGCGGGGTTCCACCCCGGCCGCCACGTCTTCGTCGCCGGGGATCCCGGCACCTCGGCCAGGACGAGTCGTCCCCGGGCTCCGTCGACACGATGCCACCCGCCAACCGCCATGGGTACGCGGAGTGGGGACTTCTCCGGTGTGCCGGACCCGCCGCGTTCGGGCGCTTCCTCGACGCCACGGACTGCCGGTTTGGCCGCTCCGACGACTCCAGGACCGGGAGCTACGACCCCACGCGGGGAGTGTTGCGCCGTCATCACCAACGACCCGGCCAACGCCGCCGGTGCGGCGGGTGGCCGGAGACGGGGAAGTCACGCCCCCCCGGGGGATCGCCACGCGCCGGCCGCGGGGCCAAGCGCTCCCCGCCGGGGCCGACGTCGACGCACGGCCTTGCCCAAGCTCGCGAGCTCGAGGCCAAGCCGGCGGAGGAATACGGACGATGCGGCCGCTCCGTGCCTCGATGGCAGGGGAGGCCTCCGCGCGCGGCGAACGCGCGCGGGAGCTAGGCCGACAGGTTCGTGACCGCATCAACCCCGCACCCAACATCGACAACGCAGACACTCCGCCACGGGCGAGCCAAAAGCTCATCGCCGCCGCGACGTTGCTACGCGCCATGCCGGCACCCTCGACCCCCGAGGCTCGAGACATGCACCGCGAGGTGCAGACCCTCCTTGAGCAAGCGGCCGTCCAGCAGGCCGAGAGCTCGGCCTCACGCATCCGCCAACAGGGGGACGCACGGGGTGATGATCCTGCACCAGGAGGCGAGCCCTCGGTGCACGTGGGTCAACCTGGCCGACCAGGGACGCACGCCGGCCAAGGAGCGGCTCCTTGACACACGCAGGGCGCTGGATGGAGACGCCCGCAACGTCATCAACGCCAGGCGCACCAGCAAGGAGGACGCACGAGCGGCCAGGGGCTACCACCCTCGAAGGGGTGGACGCTACGACAGCAGTGAGGATCGCTCCCCGACACCGAGCCCCCGGCACCCGTGTGTTCGGCCGGGAGATCCGCACGGCGGCGTTCCCCCGCCGCTTCCGTCGGCCCTCGACGATCGTCAAATACAACGGGGAGACGGACCCTCGTGTCCGGCTCCAACGATTACCGCCCGGCCCGTCGGCCGGGGCGGGGCCACCAACGACGAAGTGATCATCCGCAACTTGCCCCCGCATCCGGGCGACGCGGCCCGGACATGGCTCGAGCACTTGCCCGCCGCCCCGGATCCATAACCGGGACGATCTAGTCCACACCTTCGTGGGCAACTTCCGGGGCACATACGTGCGCCCCGGGAACTCTCGGGATCCGCGCTCCCCGCACGCGAGCCGGCAACTCGCTGCGGGACTTCATACGGCGCTTCTCCAAGCGGCGCACGAGCTCCCCGCCGTGGCACGGTCCGAGATCGTGCACGCGTTCCTCGAGGGCACCACGTGCGGGACCTTGTGCGCGAGCCGGGCGCGGCCCGCCTACGGACTCGAACGAGCCGCTTGACATTGCCACCGGCTTCGCCTCCGGAGAGGAGGCCGTGGGGGGCAATCTTCGACGGCAAGAAGGGCAAGCGCTCCGAGGACACGCCCGCGGAGGGCAGCGGGTCCAAGGAGCCGCGCCGCAACGACAAGCGGGGCAAGAAGGGGGAAGAAGCCGCGCCGCGAGGCGCGCGAGGAGGGGCGCAACGGCGGCAACGCCGAGGCCCTCGGCGTTGACCCGGCCCGACGGGGCCCTCGACCGGCCCCTCGAGGCCGGGGGTATTTGACGACATGATGAAGAAGCCATGCCCCTACCACAAGACCCCCGTGAACCATACTCTTGAGCAAGGCGACATGCTCAAGAAATTCTATGGCCGTGCCGCCGCGAAGGAGGCGAGAGGCCAAGAAGGATGGGGGCGATGGCGACGCGGGTGGTTTCCCCCGCCGTCGAAAATGTGTTCCTCATCTTTGGGGGACCCACCGTCGACATGTCGACCCGGCAACGCAAGAAGGAGCGGCACGAAGTCCTCGCCGCGAGAGGGCACCTCCGGCCTTTCTCAACCGGTCGAAGGATGCCATCACCTTTAGCGGGACGACCACCCAAACCGCATCCCGAACCCGGCCGGTACCGCCGGTGGTCGATCCCATCATCGGGAATGCCCGTTTTCGAAGGTCCTTATGGACGGAGGCGGTAGCCTCAATATCCTCTTCGCGCATACATTGCGCCCCGATGGGGATTGGGCGGACCGGTGCGGCCCGGCACGAAGCCGTTTCACGGCATCGCGCCGGCAAGCGGGTTCAACCCCTAGGGCAGATCGATCTGCCGGTCTGGTTTGGGACCCCCAAGAATTTCCGCAAGGAAACCCTCACCTTCGAGGTGGTGGGATTCAAAGGGGCCTACCATGCCATACTTGGGCGACCATGCTATGCCAAATTCATGGCGGTCCCCAACTACACGTACCTGAAGATGAAGATGCCGGTCCAAACGGCGTCATCACCGTCGGGTCGTCGATCGAGCACGCATTCGACTGCGACGTCGAGTGCGTGGAACATGCGGAGGCACTAGCGCTGGATGAAGCGCTGGTGAACACACTGGAGAAGATGGTCAACGACGACCTCAGCTCCGCCGCCAAGCACGTCGGCACCTTCGAGGCCGCCGAGCAAACCAAAGGGGTCCCCCTCGACCCGTCGGCCCCCGAGGGCAAGGCGTTGAGGGTCAGCTCGACCCTCGATCCTAAATAGGAAGCAGTGCTCATCGACTTCCTCCGCGCCAACACCGACGTCTTCGCGTGGAGCCCCTCGGACATGCCAGGCATCCCGAGGGAGGTCGCCGAGCACTCCCTTGATATCCTTGCCTAACGCTCGCGGCCGTGCGGCCGGCGGCGCGCCGCTTCGACGAGGAGCGGCGACGGGCGATCGGAGCGGAGCTGCGGAAGCTCCTCGAGGCCGGATTTATCAAGGAAGTGTTCCACCCTACGTGGCTAGCTAATCCCGTGCTTGTAAAAAAGAAAAATGGGAAGTGGAGGATGTGTATAGACTACACCAGCCTCAATAAAGCATGCCCAAAAGTTCCTTTTCCTTTGCCACGTATAGATCAAATCGTTGATTCAACAGCCGGGTGTGAACTACTCTGTTTCCTTGATGCCTATTCGAGATATCACCAAATAAAAATGAAGGAGTCCGACCAGCTCGCGACTTCGTTCATCACGCCGTTCGGGGCGTTCTGTTACGTCACGATGCCTTTCGGCCTCAGAAACGCGGGCGCAACATATCAGCGCTGCATGCAGCACGTTTTTGGGGACCACATCGGGCGGACGGTCGAGGCCTACGTGGACGACATCGTCGTCAAGACCAGGAAGGCGGACGACCTGGTTAGCGATCTTGGCATCGCGTTCGGTGCTCGCGGGCCAACGGGGTCAAGCTCAACCCCGAAAAATGTGTCTTCGGTGTTCCGCGGGGGTATGCTCCTAGGATACATCGTCTCCCGACGGGGAATCGAGGCCAACCCCGAAAAGGTCGCAGCCCTCGAACGAATGGGCCCAATTCGGGACCTCAAAGGGGTGCAGAAGGTGTTGGGGTGCCTCGCCGCCTTAAGCCGCTTCATCTCGAGGCTCGGTGAGAGGGGCCTGCCCCTCTACCGGCTGCTCAAGAAGCACGAGCGCTTCTCTTGGACCGCCGAGGCCCAGGAAGCGCTCGACAAGCTGAAGGCGTCTCTGACGCACGCCCCAATCCTTACGCCGCCGCGAGACGGCGAACCCCTACAGCTCTACGTGGCCGCAACCACCCAGGTGGTCAGCGCCGTGATCGTCGTGGAGCGCACGGAGGAAGGGCACGCCTTGCCCGTGCAGAGGCCGGTCTACTACATCAGCGAAGTCCTGTCGGACACAAAGACGCGCTACCCCCAGGTCCAGAAGCTGTTGTACGCGGTAGTCCTCGCGCGGCGCAAGATCCGCCACTACTTCGAGGCCCACCCGGTCACGGTGGTCTCTTCCTTCCCGCTAGGAGAGATCATCCGCAACCCCGACGCGGCAGGCAGGATTGCCAAGTGGTCCGTGGAGTTGATGGGCGAGACGCTCGCCTACGCTCCGCGCAAGGCCATCAAATCGCAAATCTTAGCCGATTTCGTCGCTGAGTGGACGGACACGCAGCTGCCACCCCCACAAATCCAAGCGGAGTGCTGGACTCTGTTCTTCGACGGCTCGGTGATGAAAACAGGAGCGGGCGCGGGCCTGCTCTTCGTGTCACCCCTCGGGGAGCACATGCGCTACGCAGTGCGCCTCCACTTCCCCGCGTCCAACAATATGGCGGAATACAAGGCCCTTCTCTGCGGCCTCAAAATCGCCATTGAGTTGGGCATCAAGCGCCTCGACGTACGAGGGGACTCGCAGCTCGTGATCGATCAAGTCATGAAGAACGCGAGCTGCCACGACGACAAGATGGAGGCCTACTGTAAAGCCGTGCGGGCCCTCGAAGACAAGTTCTACGGCATCGAGCTTAATCATGTACCCCGCCGGTACAACGAGGAAGCAGACGAGCTGGCAAAAATAGCGTCGGGCGGATCACCGTTCCCCCCGAACGTTTTCGCGCGCGACATCGCGCAGCCCTCGGTCACCTTCGAGCCCTACCCCTCGAGCGACGGCGGACCCTCGGGGGCTCCCTCGAATCCAGCGGGTGCGGAACCCATGGAAGAGGACCCCTCGAACGAGGCGTACGTGCTCTCCCTTCTCGAGGGGTACGGCTCCCACGAGGTCGATGCGATGGATATAGAGCCGGCTCCTGTCGAGGCGGATTGGCGGGAAAAGTACACCTCCTGGATCGCTCGAGGGGAACTCCCCGCGGACCGGGCCGCAGCCAGGCGCATCGCCAGGATGGCCAAATCCTTCACCCTCGTCGACGGCGAGCTGTACAAGCGCGCCGCGTCAGGTATCCTCCAGCGGTGTATACCTATTCCCGAGGGGCGCGAGCTCCTACGAGACATCCACGCGGGGATCTGTGGCCACCACGCCGCGCCACGCACCCTCGTTGGCAACGCGTTCCGCCAGGGCTTCTATTGGCCTACCGCGGTCGTGGACGCCAGCGAAATCGTGCGCACTTGCGAAGGGTGCCAGTTCTACGCCCGCAAGTCCAACTTGCCCGCTCACGCTCTGCAAACGATCCCCGTAACATGGCCGTTCGCCGTGTGGGGGTTGGACATCGTCGGGCCCCTGCGGAAGGCGCCCGGGGGCTTCACCCACCTGCTTGTCGCGATCGACAAGTTCTCCAAGTGGGTGGAGGTGCGCCCCATCACGAATTTGAGGGCTGAGCAGGCGGTCACGTTCTTCACCGACATCGTCTACCGCTTTGGAGTGCCAAACTCCATCATCACGGACAACGGGTCCCGGTTCACGGGCGGAAGTTCTTGGAGTTCTGCGACAAGTTCCACATCCGCGTGGATTGGGCAACCGTGGCACACCCACGGACCAACGGCCAAGTGGAACGTGCCAACGGCATGATTCTACAGGGCCTCAAGCCCAGAATTTTCGACCAGCTCAACAAATCTGGCCGAAAATGGCTCCAAGAACTACCAGCAGTCGTGTGGAGCCTAAGGACCACCCCAAGCAGAGCCACCGGGTTCACCCCGTTTTTCTTAGTTCATGGCGCGGAGGCCGTCCTCCCCACGGATCTGGAATACGGGTCACCCAAGGTTCGAGGCTACAACGAGGATGCTAACCAGCGAGCCCGCGAGGACTCGCTGGACCAGCTAGACGAAGTACGCCTCGTGGCGTTGATGCACTCCGCAAGGTATCAACAGTCCCTACGACGTTACCAAGCACGCAAGATACGTCGGAGGGATTTCAGCGAGGGGGACTTGGTCCTAAGGCTACGCCAAGACAACCGAGGGCGCCACAAGCTATCGCCCCCATGGGAGGGACCCTACGTCGTGGTGAAGGTGCTCAAGCCGGGCACGTACAAGCCGGCCAACGAGGACGGCGAAGAACTCACCAACGCCTGGAACATCCAACAGCTACGTCGCTTCTACCCTTAGCTAGGATTTCCAAGTATTTTCTGTTGTAAAAACGCATGGCCAACGCCCCAGTTGGTGTCACCTATGTAAATACTCCAAGTCTAATAAAAGGGCAACTCGGCTTTCCCCTGAAACCCAAGTTACCCTCGGGGGCTACTGCGGGGGGGCACCCCCCCTCCAAAATGGTCCCATTTTTCGCGCAAAAATAAAAAACGACTCACACGCGCTAAGTTTGTTTCATACTTCAACCTCGAGCCATGATTCGAACAGGGCGCAGGTGGCACAGCGGAAGGAGCGTGCGAGCCAGAGACAGCCTACGCCGCGTGGCTATGGCCCGTCTCTCTCGCCTCCAACCCAGCGGGCCCCCTGCGAAAAACGAACTCCCCTAACTAGAATCTACTCAGGAAGAAGGAGAAACAAAAAGCGTAATAAGCAAACGACTTCATTTACAGCAACTGCTCATGTTCACAAGACAACTTGTTTACTTACAAAAGGCCACGGGGCCAGAATTCTGATACACGTAAACAAAAAATGGGCCTAGCGCCCAACTGCTTTCAGGCAGGAGGAGCAGCAGCATCGGCGGCGTCCGGGAAGAGGAATTCTTCGAAGGCCTCGGCGAGCGACCCGGCGGCGTCGGCCGGCAAGCGCGTCCGCGCGCTCCATGGCCACCTCGTCCTCGACGCCCTCGGGGACGATGTAGCCCTCCGCCGCCCTCGAAGTTGACCTCGTAGTGGGATCGCACCACTCCGAGGGCCTTCGCGGACGCCTAGGTGCAACGCCCGGCGCATTCGCCCCGTGACATGGCCGCCAAGGGCGCGCAAGCGGCTGGCCAGCCGAGCTGCCGGCTTGGGCCTCGCCCTCCTCGACGGCGTGGCAAGCCTCGAGGGCTGCATCGCGCAGCTCTGCAGCTCCTGTTCAGAGGAGTTGTAGGAGGCCTGCAGCGCCTCAGCCCGCCCCGCCCGCCGCGTGCCCCGGGCGGTGCGCAAGCACGGAATCAACAAGACGGAAAGAAATCAGAAAGGGGGAAACGAACCCTCTAAAGCAAAAACCAACAAGCAGAGTCAAACAGTGACTCACCCTCGACTTGCTTCCTCTCCAAATCGAGGTCGCGGCGCGCGGACTCGATCGCCAGCTCGAGGCACTGGACGGTTTCGCCTTGCTCGCGGAGAGCCAGCTCCTGGTTGGCGTTGCTGATGCTGAGCGCGAGCGCATCATCCTCAACCTTGGAGAATGCGGCGTTCCGCTCCTCTAGCGACTTCTCCGCCGCCTCGCGCGCGACGCGCTCCCGCTCCAGCGCCGTTCAGGTGTCGCCAAGGGCAGCCTGCTCCTGCTGGAGCCGCCCCTCAGCCCCCCGACGGGCGATGCGCTCTCGCCGGAGGCGCTCCCTCGGCGGCGACGAGGGCCGCGGCCTTGGCGTCGAGGGCGGCCCTCGGGTCGTCGGCCTCCTTGGCGCGGCCGCTCCAACCCGCGCGCCCGCTCCTCGGCCCGGCGGCCGCTGTGCCTACGCCCCCTCGAGCGACGTGCGGAGCTCCCGGGTTTCGGCGCGGGCGGTGGCCACCTCCGCCTCCCGGTTGGCGGCCGGCGTCCGCGTCTTCTCCGGATCCGCGCGCGCGTTCCATAGCGCCTCGTCGCGATCGGTGAGAGCCGCGCGGATCCGCTCGAGGCTCGAGCGCCGCCCGAGCTCTCGGGGAGCTCGTCGCACCACGCCATCGCCCGTGCGCCGGCCCGGTGTGCCGGCGTCCCTAAGAGCGTCCGCAAGCGCGCGTCGAAAGCGTTGCATCGCTCCCGGAGCCGGGCGGGCCTCGGCGTTCACCGGTCGAACGCATCGTATTTATCGTGGGCGCGACGCTCGAGCTCCTGGCATCCACACATCAAATCTCGTAAGTGTCAAGGCTTGAATGCAGCACACGAAAACGAAAAAGGAAGAGGGACGAGCAACCATGGCTCACCTGGAAGACGAGCCAGGCCGGGCCGCCGTGGACTTGCAGCGCCTCGTTCAACGCGCGGTTGAGCGTGGCGCCGTGGCTCCGAAGCTCGCCCCCGCAGCTCCTCGCTCCCCCGAGCGTCAGCAAACGCCGGAGGATCACCGACGGCCCCCTCCACCTGGGCAGGGCGGCCGGCGTGGGAGGACGAGGCCTCGGCACCATGTCCTCGGCCCCCCACCACCATGTGACCCTCGCGCCGCCTCACGAGGGTCCCCTCCAGGGGCTCAGGGGAGTTCGTGGGCCAGCTCGCCCACTGATTCCACCCAGGCGCCGGGGAGTCGTCAGAGAGCTCCACCACCTCCGCCTGGAGATCGCCGGCGGGCGCAGCCGCTTGCGCCGCCTCCGCCGGCACCTCCACCTGCGCCTCCGCGCCCACGGGCGCCCGTTGTGGCGCCGTGGCCACCACCCTCCGGCCGTGCCGCCGCATCCACGGGCGCTCCCGCGGTTGCGCCCGCTCCGCCTCCCCTTGCAATGGCCGCCACCGCGGGCGGCACCTCCACCGTGGCCGCCGCCGCGGCCTCGCGTCTCCGCGGCGACCGGCGGCCGGCCGCCCCCGGCGACCTGCCGGCTGCGCCGCGGCGGGGCGATCCGCCGGCCGGGGCCTCGAGGCCCCGGCCCGGCCTTGCGAGCTCGTGCCCGCCGCCGCGCTCCCCCGGGCGCGACCCCCTCGACGAGCGCCGCCGGGTGGGGATCGATGCGTCCGTCCTCAGCACCTTGGCCGGTGCAAGAGGAGGAACGGTGGGCACCGCCCTGCGCAGGCACGAACAGAGGGTTAGAACACCTAATCACCAGCAAACCAAGCCAAACGAAGGAGGACAGGCTCCTTGCCTCGCGGAGGAAAAGGCCCGCTTCCTTTTCCTCGAGGCCTCTGCGGACGAGGCCGGTGCAGCCGCCACGCCTGCCGTGGCGCCTCCCGACGGCGCGCGCGCGCGCGCGGCACGCCGCGCCCCGTGCGCGGGCGCGCCCGATGCCGCACCCCCCCGAAGACGCCACCGCGCGCGGGGGCACGCTCGCCGCGCGCGCGCGCGCCGCCGACGCGCCCCTGCCGACGACGCCGCGCGCGCGCGGACACGCTCCCCTCGCGCGCGCAGCACACACGGCGCGCGCGCCCGGGCGCGTCCGCCGCGCGTGCCTCCGCGGCACGCGCCGGCACCTCCGCGCGCGCGTGCCGCTCCCCGACGATGATTGCCGGCGGCGGGCGCCGGTGCGCCCGCCCCAGGCGAAGCTGCCCCTGACGCCGGCACGGGTTCCGGCGACGGGGGCGCAGGCTGCCACCTGTCTGAGGGGCCCTCCCCCTCAGACTCTTCCTCCTCGTCCTGCTCCGAGGACGAGGGCTCCTCGATATCCGGGGAGGAGAGCCCCAGCTCCTCCCGCCGCCGGTACTCCGCGGACCGTTGGTCGCGGCGCGCTTGGCGCCGCCTCGCGTGCTCCCTCTTGCGCGCCGCTCGCTCCTGCTGCTCCCGCTGCGCCGCCCGGCCGAGCGCACGGGAGTCGGGGGTGGGTGGAACGGACTTGGCGGCGGTAAACTTCACCAGCTGCGCACAGGGGCATCAATGGCGCGTCAGGAAACAAAAAGCGAGGCCAAGAACCAAAACAAAGTCAAAAACCACACTCACCAACGGGCCGGTGGGGAGCATCTCGATACCCCACGGGGTCCGACCCGCAGGCGCCGGCGTCCGGGTGTCGACGGCGCTCCGCGCCCGGTGAGCGCATACGGCCGCTCAAGGGGCGTCGGGGAGCATCCGCGACCTCGCCGGTCGACGGGGTTGGCCGCCTCTGTCATCTCGAAGATGTAGAGTGGCCTCTGCATCAGAGGCACGACCCGCCGGTGGTGGAGGAAGGCGAGGACGCCCATCGCGTTCAGCCCGTGCTTCGCCCGGCCGCCGCAGGCGGCGAGGACGGACTCTTGCCGCGCCGATGCTGGGCCGTAGACACCCCGTAGCCCCAGGAGTCCGGCCTCTTCTTGAACACCCGGCCGGTGTAGGGAGGAAGGCCGGGCTCGGCGTTGCGCAGGTAGAACCATCCCCGCTCCCAGCCGGCGTTGTTCGTCGTCATGGTGCGGGGGGATGTAGAAATCCTTGAGCCGCCCCCGCGGGCAGCGACATCCCGCCGCGCGCACCGCGCGGCGGGTCCTCGGCTCCGACGTGGGCTGCGTGATGAGCTCCCCGCGGAATAGGTGAACCCAGAGATCCCAGTTGACTGGGATCCCCAGGTACCCTTCGCAGATGCCCACGAACGTGGCCGCCTGCGAGATCGCGTTGGGGGCGAAGTTGTGCAGCTCCACCCCATAGTAGTAGCACATCGCCCGCATGAAGGTGCTCGCCGGCGCGTTGAAGCCACGCTTGTGGTAGCGGAGGAAGCTCACCACGTAACCCTCCGGCGGGTTGGGCTCGTGGTGCGCCGCCGGCGGCACGATCCACTCCGCCGGCGCGCCGTCTTCGTTGGCGAGAGGCGGCCGGCGGCGACCGGCTCGCCAAGGGCGAGCTGGGTCACCGTCGACTTCTCCCAGGCATACGGCTCCAGGATCCTAACGGGAAGCCATGAGGGGGGATGAACGAATGCGAAGGCGGAAGACAAGGAAACGGGAAAAGAGCTCTAACGGCGAGACCGCGCGGTGGCGAGAGCGAGACGAAGGCGAAGGGACGGGGGACTGAAAGTGGTAAGGTGCCAAGGTAAAAAACCGCCGTCCACTCCTCCCCGCAGTTTTATAGGCGACGGGCGAGCTCTCCGGAGCGGACGCCCCGCCGCATTAACTTGCGGGGAATCTTTCCATCGCGTCGACGGGTGGGCCCCACCACGGCTGCCGGCGGCTATAACACTTGCGGGCGGGTCATCATTACGGCAAGACCGGCGGCGACCGAGGCAAAACCGTCACGTCCGCCCGCCGCGCCGCCCACTCGCGCGCGCGCGCGGCCGCGCGCCTAAAAAGGCGCGCCCGCGCTGCAAAACCGCGGCCACGACCGCAAGGCAATTAAATGCCCGGGTCCCTTGCCAAGCAAGGAGAGCCCTCGAGCGAGGCGAACCCTCGGCTCGAAACAAAGGCGACCCTCGATGGGATATCAGCGTGAGAAGGTCGCCCGGGATCTGCTCGATGTAGAGCAGTCAACCGCGGGCACCCATGCCACGTGAAACCCTCGAGCGGCATGACCCTCGGCTCGAAACAGAGGCGACCCTCGATGGGATATCAGCGTGAGAAGGTCGCCCGGGACCTACTCGATGTAGAGCAGACCACCGCGGGCACCCATGCCACGTGAAGCCCTCGAGCGGCATGACCCTCCGGCTCGAGACAATGTCAACCCTCTAAAAGAAGGCACGCGCATAAGAGGATCGCCCAGGTCACGCTTGAAATAGAGCGGCACCGAAAGCACTCATGCCGCGCCGTGCTGCCAACAAGCGCCTCGAGGGCTGGCTCGCCCAGACCCCTCGACGGCCGCAAACGCGAAAAGACGGGGCTGTCCAGGCACGGCCCCGCACGGCCTTACTGATCAGAGGTTCGAAGCCTGACCCTCGACGGGTTCGAACAGGCGCCTCAGATCGCAGAGTTAGGGACGACGAGGGCACGCGCATACGAGCCGTTCCTCGAGCCCGTCGGCTCGAGGGTGCCCCACATGTCGTGTTCAAGAGCCACCGAGGGCGCCTAGCGGGGGGATCCCACCGAGGGAGAGCTTCCGCGCCCTCGGTCCCTAGCGAATGGGACCGAGCCCCACCTAGCAAACCCACGCAAGCGCTTCCATGGGCGTGTCTCCGGACGGCGCAGCCTACCCTTATCGAATGGGGCATGGACGTCCACTTGAACCACCCGCTAGCAGCTCAAAGAGGAATCCGCAATTCGCGACCCGCTCGATGGGAGTTGCAGAAACCTCACCCTCCGTCCCGCGGAGGGACGGCGAGGGCGCGTTAAAAAACAAGTCGTCAGGCTCGACCCGATCGCCTCGAACAGGCCAAGGCTCGGGGGCTTGACGCGCGGCTACACCTCCTTGAAATTGCACCCGCCGGAGACAGTGACAGGGGAGCGTGCACCCCCGATGCCGGCTGAAATACCGCCGATGCCGGTTGGCATATGTGCCACGCCTTTCTGACCAAAGTTCTCGCGGTTAACCCCTGCAGGAGAGCCCACACTCCTGCAGGGCTTCGGGGCTAGACCCGCGGGTCCGCTGACGCGGCCCCACGGAAAGCGTTCGCAAACAAGGAGGGAAGAACGTCCTATCAGTAGGTTCCAGCATCTGCGGGAGCCTCAATGGCAAACCCGCAGATGCTCGGGGGCTACTGTCGGGGACCGCCCTAGGGGTCCCCATAAACAATGGGGGAACCCTCACTTAAATCCCTGCATCGAAACACGCTAAGCCTAACCATGCAGGAAACTAACCGTGCAGGACATGGCCTATGCGGCAGGACTCCGGCGGCCCACCAAGACGGCCGTCCCCGGGAAGACCCCTCGAGCGAGGCTCCGCCTCGCTCGAGGGCGCACCCCTCCTCGAACGGGCTCCGCTCCGTTCGAGGGGCAACCCTTCCCTCGAGCGGTCCCACCCCCGCTCGAGGGCTCGCTCCCCCTCGAGCGGGTCTCGTCTCGCTCGAGGGTCCGCTCCGCCCTCGGCCGGGGCCCGCCACGCTCACGGGCGCCCCGCACGCGTGCGCCGGCCCCGTACTTGGGCATTTAACGCCCGACGCCGCGGACGGCGCCATCATGCGCCGGGGCTCACGCCCGGTGCCGCCGCACCAACTCCCCGGGGAGGAGCCCATCCCCGCCCCCGTGGGATGGACCGTGCGGTACGGCCGGTGTCGGTCCCGTGACGGCGTGCGCCCACTACGATGCGACTAACGCGCCCGACCCTCGAAAGCGGGCCGGGCGCACCCTCGATTTCACTTTCCCGTGACCCTACAGGTTAGGTAGGGGGCGCTAGGCCGGTGGATGGCCATCCCGGTCACTGTAACGGCGCGGCTGCCGTACCCACGCGTGCAAGCGCACGCCCGACACCGCAGGCGCACGCCCAGGCGCTGTAGCAACCACTCCGCCACCGCGGAGCGCATTGGGAAGGAACGCCGTTCTGCCTGCTCCTGTACCCGTACCAGCCATCATCAGCACCTCCCTCGAAGCCCATCAGAGGACTCCATCACCATCTGCCGCCCTCCTACCCTCGAACCGCCACTGTTCGGGTACGGGGTAGACCATCATGGCCGGATCGCAGCGAAGATCGTCCGGACGGCCGCCCACTCTACACCGTAGCGCGACGTGCTCCCTCACGTAGCTAGGTAGCGCGGCGTGCATGTAACTCGCCGCCCCCTTGGCCTATAAAAAGGGAGGCGAGCCCCGGCCGCGGGGGGACGGGGAAGGAGTTCGGTTCAACACGACACACCGTGCACTCACTCTCTTATTCTCCCACAACATCTTCGACCTCTCTCCCGGGGACTTGGAAGCCACGCTTCCTCTCCCGCCTCGCTTGTACTTGCCCCACTACAAGCACCCCCGGTGCTGAGCAATATAGTGCCACGAGCACGCCCCTGCTGGACGTACGGCCCCCTCGGCCGGAACCAGGATAAAACCTTGTGTCATTTGTTGCTTAGCATCGACCATTGAGGGATAGACCTAGGCGCTATCTACTGGTTAGTGTCGGGACCATATTCCGCACCGACAATATGTAATCTATACGTGAACCTTATGCCAATCAATGCTTTAGGGCTTCTTTGGGAAATGGAGGATTCAAGTGGATGGAAGAGGATTGAAGGGGATTTTGGGAAATTTTGACTTATAGTGGAAATTCCTCCACCCCAATGCCCTTCATTCCTATTCATTCCACTAATTCCCAAACAAGCCCTCATGGTCTATGTCTTCGCGTATGCTTTGTTTACATAAGTTTGCACAACATGTGGTCTTAGTAGGGTTTGTGGTAATCGTGGTGATTAGCTTAGACCTATGGATGCTTAGGTATAGATGCGGTTATACGTGAAAGTGTTTGATTACCTTACGTAGTGACATTACAGTGGAGGGAAAGGCTTAGCAGCCGCATAATCACCACGAAGCTAGTGTAGGCAACACCCTTTTCATGTAGTAGATGCATGTTCATGTGATCCTAAACCCTAGCGAGGGAACGCTTATCTATCTTAATCTCTCTCTTGTGTCCACCCTTTTCCATCTAGTTTAACCTTAGATTTGTTTGATCAACTTAGGTTAGATTGTCTTTACCTTTAGATTAATACCCCTTTCAAAGGTTTCCCATCAACTAGATTAGTACTTGGTTAAGCGCTAGCAATCCCCTTGCTCCGGGAATTGATAAGAACCTAGAGAATCCCCGCGGTGAAAAAGGTGTAGGTCTGTACGCTTGCGGATCGTATGTGGATACGAGTTTTATCCGTCAACAAGCCCCTTTTTCTGGCGCCGTTGCCGGGGAGCAAGCCAGTTTGCTACATTTAATCTAGTATTAATTTTGTTGATTACTAACATCTGACCCTTATTTTCTAGAAAAAATCTTTTTCTGTTTTGTTTTTGTTTCTACTTTTCTTGTGCCTAGATGGATTTGTTCACCTCACCATTGGAAGACGAAGAGATGTCGCTAAGGGAGCTAGCAATGCTGTCAATGGAAGACATTGAGATGCAAAAATCAGATTTGACACTTGCTACAATCCACTTTGAAGTGAAGCCTGGAATCATCAAGTTAGTGGTGACAAAACCATTTAGAGGATTGGAGGATGACAACCCATATAGACACATTATGGGATTCATGATGATATGCAACACGGTGCAACAAGAAGGAGTTCCGGCCACTTGGTTCAAGTGGAATCGTTTTCCATTCTCTCTCGAAGATGAAGTGGGAAGATGGTACACACTTGCATCCGTTGAAGCAAAAGGAAATTGGGATGAGCTACTGAAGAAGTTTCTTTTGAAGTTCTTTCCCATAAGCAAGGTCCAAGACTTAAGGAGGAAAGTGCTCACTTTCAAGTAAGGAGAGGATGAAGGAATTGATGAAGCATGGGACCGTTTTAATGAACTACTTGAGAGAGGCCCGAACTTGGGATTTTTTGGTGACTTGATGTTGCCTACCTTTTATTTTTCACTAACCCCTAACTCGTCTCGTTTTGTAAGCCTGTGTGCAGGTGGTGATATAATGGATAAAACAATTAGTGAAGCCGCACAAATCTTACAAAGGATAAGCAATGGATAAAGAACGCAATGAGATTGGCAAAGACGTTGTCGAGAGGAGCAAAACGACAAAAGCAAGACCAAGGTGCTTGCTGAAATTTCTGAAAAAGATGAACCGGAGGTCAAGGAAGATGAACCGACCATACAAGAAATTGAAGCTCCACTTCCCAAGGTAAGAGAAGTCATTTTGGAAGTTACAAATGTTGAAACTAACATGAATGTAGGCCGATGTATGTGGAATGCTAGACCATTGGCGGAGTTCAATCAATCCGGTTGGATTCAAGTTGATTTTGCCCCACTAATCAACTACCGAGGGAAGGAGGAACGCTGACACATTTCCAAACTAGTTGATGATATATTTGATCAAGGGATGAGTGGAGAGTCGATCCAAAAGATATTTGAAGAAGAAAGAGAAGAAGAAGATGAAGGATGGATCGACCGGTTTGACAACTCAAGTATTTATGACGAAGAAAGAGAAGAGTACAACCGTGATGAGCCTAGTGACTCAAGGGACAAATGGGAGAAGGTAGGACTCAAGCTAGAAGGTTATAGCTTATGTTCTATTGAAGCCCACACAATTGCAAGGCAATACATGGAAGTACTCAAGGATGAAGAAAAGAGTGAATCAACGAAGAGCGACCTTAACGACATGCGGTACGCGGGAGTTAAAGAAAGCAACATACAAGGCTTTGAAGATGAAGATTTGATTGATAATGAAGACTTCAAAGAAGAGATGAATGCGTACATAATTGATGTATTACACGTTCCGCATGATGAGATGGAGGGGATGCAAAAAGGTAACAAAGAGACACCTTCACCCATTGATATTGATTCGCCTTGAACACCGCTAGATGAACCAAATATCACTCTTGTTGATAAATTCAAATACTCATGCTCAACCAATAGTATGAATGATAGTTTAAATTCTATGCCTTGTTCCAATAATGATCATGTTAATAGGCTTCATTTTATTGAGAATGAAAAAGAGGAAACATTTATGTTTGATCCAATTAATCTCAGACCTAAAGAACCTTTGCCTAATGATGAGCTAAGTTCTATGCATGAAACATATGCTTCTTTTAATTACACCTTGATATGTTGCTACAATTCGCATGTGGTGTTAATTATGGACGCGTATGTTTACAATAAGTTTTGTAAATCTCGATCATGGTTTGCGCTTGGTCAATCTAATGACCTTAAAGAAGCACATGTTGGGAGAAGGCCTGATTTTCACTAACCATGTAGACAAGGCTTGAATAATGAAAAGAGAAGTCATGTTTAAAGAGTTGCAAAATAAATCATCAACCTCTCCAAATCCCACAATGGATGTTGCTGTCTTCATCAATTGGAGAGCTTGTTCAGAGGTGTACAAATGAAGAAAATGACATATCCCGAAGCTCTATCAAGTTACCATTCCAACGCATCAAGAACCAACCAATTTGAAGACCCGTGCAAGGAGTTATGGAGAAAACATTGAGCGTTGCGCATTCTGAAATTTCAGGACAGATTTCATCACCGAAGTAAAACGGACGTAACTCTCTTGTCCGGAGCCCGATTTGGGCAAATAAAGACTCGTTGGAAAGGAAATTTTGTGCACTGTGCAATGGAGTAGAGATTTGGTATACTTTCTGTTCTGGACAATGAAGAAAAAAAAATCATGGAGTGAAGGCAGCACCGAAGAATGATAAAGAAGGAGATAGCGATGAAACAAAAGGTTGCCTTGGGCAATATGGGAAGTAAATTAAAGCTGAATTGTTACCTTTTCTTCTTGCATGAAGGGCCATGGCTATGCGACAAAAAGAAGGTATGTGAGAAAGTCGAGCTCTATGACTTTAAATGAAGCGCTTTTCGGGAGGCAACCTGTTTCTTTATATTTTTACAACTTCCTTAGAGAAAATAAAGAATGACAGTATCTAATGATGATCAACTTGTGGTTATTCATCTAAGTTCAGTTTTCTTTTTAGAACCACCATCATGTTCATGCTCATATTTATTTATATGCATGCATTGCATTTTGTTATCAACGTGATGTTTCTTTGCATGTACATGTTTTGCATATAGTTCGCTTGGTTGTTTTAAGGCTCAATGATGTATGATTTCATATCCATGTTAATGCTCCAGCTGGGCATTTTGCTTTTGTGATCTTGTGTAAACGTGGTGTTTAAACATGATTGCGGACCATCATCATTAAGTTCGATAAACCTTGCTAGCTTTTCATATGTTTTCATGTTGCATTGGTTAGTTTATAAGCTCTGCAATGCTTTTAGTTTTTCTTGTGCTATAAGAGTTATTGATTTAGGGATAGACATGGTGTTTTAACCCTTGATAAATAAACCTTTATGGCTATGGAGAAATTCGGCAAACTAGTTGTAAACATGGTGTTTAGAACTAGGTGAAAACATTGTCTTTGTTTATATGATGTCCTATCATGTGCATACACACCTTGCACCACGTGCACTCATTAAGTTTTTATTTCTCATTAGACTAATTATGCCATAAGTTGAGAGTCCTAGGAAACATTGGATTGTCGGCAATTCTATCTACTCCCAACCGTCACCTTGGGGGTACAATGTGCGCTTAAAACGTCTTGCAGGCAAGATAGAGACTCTCACTACAAGGAAACTAAAGGATGGCTAAGATAAAAAATTTTGTTTTCTTCTTCCATGACTAGCAAAATGCTAAGCATGGGGGAGACCCTGAATCTTCAACACGGAAGTGCGACATGACGCTCTAAGAAGATAGAATGATCAAGATCATTACCGTCTCCGGATCAATGCGCAAGAAGCCACCGATCTCATCAAATTTATTTGTGGTCTCGAAGGGAAAACACTGGGTATTTTTGGATATTTAGAGGCCCCATGAAGTTACGATTCCAACAAATCAAGAATCAAGGCAATCGGAGGTTCCTACAAGCGGTTATGCCCGAATCACTGAGTGCAACACGTCCTGAAATAAAACAGACATAGCTCCCTTGTTTGAACTCAGTTTTCGATGAATGACCACACGTTGGAAAGGTAATTTCATAAACTTTTCAATAGAGCCATACTTTGATATATGTTCTGTTCTGGACAGAGGGGGAAATCCATGAAAAAGAGACAACAAGGAGACGATGAGAACAAAAAAGAGGAGATGGTGATGACAACATTGAAGAGAAGGGCGACCAATGACTCCATTAAGCATACAAGATGAAATTCAGAAGTTTAGGAGCATTGATAAATCAAGACAAAAGAAAAAGCCACATCGATACATGGAGATGTCGTAAGAAGGCAATGAAGAACTACAAAGGATGGTAACACCTCCATAGACCTTCTCTTTTCCAAACACAAATGCTTGTAAGTATGCCTTCAACCTCAACTAGGTGCAACATTTTGTTTTTCTCTTCCAACAATAACATGGCTACTACGAGGACAACCTAGATTTCTTTTTATTTTCAATAGATAGACATGACCATCACCTCGATGTTCTATATTGCTTATGCTTACAGAAAGATGATGAAAGTTGCCGCTTTGTTTTACCTACATGAAGTTATACATATCTTGGCTAATTGTTCTCTATAATATGATCTGAAATTAATTTAAATACCGGCTCTTTTATTTCTGGAGGTTAAATGACTATGCTCTAGACTCACATACATATCTTTGCTCCTTGATTTAAGTTTATGGATAGCCAGATAACTTGTTGTTTTTATGAAAACTTTGCTTTTATGCTATCTACATATTTGTGATGCTCTTGCAAAGTTCTACCTACCAAAGCCGCATACATATATGTTTTATGATAACAAAACCCGTAGATTGCAAACATTTGTTTTGATGAGTTTGATTAGGATTGATTTCTATGGTTCGAGACTAAGAAGCTAGTCACTCCTTTGTGTAACTATTTCATGCTAGCCTTTTTGTCCATGCATTATGGGTTTTCATATCAAAAATTTCACAAACTTCGCTGGGCATCCACCCTAAACCAAAATCATCTTTTTGTGACCAACTCCTTGTCCACAACCCAATTTGAGTATGGAGTAAAATTCTCGATGGAGATTCAAATATTTCGCAAAATTATAGAATTTATACTTACTTTAGCAGTCATTTCCCTTCTCTTTTATGCTCGAGGACGAGCATCGTTCAAGCATGGGGGGAGGAGTCATTCATCTCTGACAAATGCTATGTAAGTAATGTTGCAAAAATTCTAAGGAGCAAAAGAAAAAAAGAAAAATGAAAAAAATATGATGAGAAGAAAAGAAAAGTAAGAAAAAAAGGAAGAAGAAAGAAAAAAAATAAAGATAAAAAAATGAGAAGGAAATAAAATAAATTAAGAAAATAATAAAGATGCTCCTCGGTTCTTTTTGCTTCATAAGTTCTCAAGTGCCTTGATGACAAATCCGTACTCAAATCTTCCAACCATGTGCAATCCGATACCGAGGACTTCACTCGTGCCTCGGGTTCATCCATTTGCCACTTGCACATGTCCACCTATCTAAATGTGTGTGTTTCATCTCTCTCTCTTTCTAACATTTATTTTCCATGGCCTTTTTGACGAGTCTCAGTAATTCCGATAGATCTCTTTCTTAATTTGACAATATTTCAGATGTATGTTTTGCCAGGATTGTTTTTGACCTTCCAAGCTCCACATAAGCCTTCCACTATCGCATATGAGTAGAATAGGTTGAAATAATTTAGTATAGGCTTGAGTGACTTGATGAGATTAGTGTTTCCATGAGCTTTTGCAAGATATATTCACTTATGTTGGATATGCATCTTTTTGAAAATTTTTCCATGTAACAAGGTAATGGTTTGAAGTTCACATAAGTTTGAGAGCATCGTGTTTATTAAATGTGGTTTGTTCTTTATTGTTAGTCTATCTTCCATAATGAAAAAGAAGCCGGTCACAACTTGAACTTTAAAAAATAAATTCTTAAGATAGAGCAATTTGCCTCGTCATGAATGACTAAGTGCAGGGACAACATTGGAAGGCAATGCTGATTTCCCTTTTAAGCAAGGATTACTTACTCGAGGACCAGCAACATTTAAGCATGGAGGAGATGGTGACGGTGAATTTCCGTCAACCTAAAGTACTTGTTATACATTGGTTTCGGTTATGATTTGCAACTAACTCGCCACTAGGCACACTAATGATATAACAAGTTCACTCTTGCATGTCAATTTTGGAGTTCATTGTTTACACAGGTAATCTACGGTAAAGAGGAGACTTTCGGGATAAGTTCATCAAGCACTTCAAGAGAAGATAATGAAGCCCGTCACAAGTCAAGACACACGATGAACATGACTCCAAATGACCCGAGAACCGAAGCGTCAACGTGCAAGTCCTTAGGGACTCAACCAGAAAACAGCGAAGCTTGCATAGCAAGGATTCAAGCCTTAACCGTGAAGGAAACGACGTCAACGGCCCACTTGCAAGTGCACACAAATAAGGAATCACACGAGAAGCGACCAGGGAGGAAACCGGGGCCGAACCGGGCCGAAACAGGCCTGGGCCGACTAGCCTGGGCTGACCGGCCCAGCCCACTCCGGGCCCGGTTCGGTGCCCCCTTTAACCTAGGTGTTCGTCTATTTATTGCCTCTTCCTCCGTCCGCCGCCACATCGAACAAATCATTCTACCGACGCCACTCACCAGAAAACTGCTGCCACAAGATGAGGGAGAGAGTTGGATGACCTCGTCGCTAGGATCAACGCCGGCGGAGGGAAGGAAGCAAGAGGACTCCAAGCCGCTGGCCTAGGGGTGTTCTTCATCACCGCCATCTTCATCGACGACGTTCTCCGGAGTCTCCATCACCCCTATGTGCTTTAATCCATGTAAGATGATGGGGTAATGTCTTCGTTCGTCCCTAGGGTTAGATGGATGCATGATATGTAATCCATACATGAACCTTATGCCAATCAATGCTTTATGGTCTATGTCTAGCCCATGAACTTCCTTGCTCCAAGATCGAGGGACATGTTCGACGCCAACAACAAGGCGGCCGACTACCTGTTTCTTGCTTTGTGTCAGCCTGAATTCGATCGGGTGCACACCGAGCACTTGGCTTGTAGAATCTGGTCAGTGTTGAAGGAAGCTCATGTTGGGAATGCCCAGGTTCAGGCTCGAATGTATGCAACTTACCGGAGAGAGTACGAGAACTTTACTCATCTCTTTGGTGAGTCCATCGATACCTTGTTTCAGAGGTTCACGGTTGTGGTGATCAACATGAGGGCCAATGTGGATGTGCTCTCGTACGATGATCATGTTAGGGCTGTCAAGCTCTTACACTCTTTGGATCGTACGGTTTGGGGCAGAAAGTTCGAGGCCATAGTTGAGTCGGAGAAGTATGATACCCTGACCATGAATGAGTTGTTCTCAAAGCTCAAGTCGGCTGATGTGGATAGTGGCATAACAGCCAAGATTGAGGGCCCGAATCATTCCCATAGTCTCGCCCTCATCGGTGGTTCGAAAGGAAAGGCTAACGTTAACCCATCCACCAGGATGTTCTCTTTGTCCTCTTTGATGTCTATGCCAGATGAGGAGTTCGACATGCTTGGAGAGGACAAGCTGGCGTTGCTGACGAGGCGGTTCGAGAGGCTGCACGAGAACTGGGTGAACATGAGGAGGAAAACCAGGACATGCTTCCAGTGCGGCAAGCCGGGACACTTTGTCGCCGACTGCCCGGAGAAGGTCGAGAACAAGGATGGCTACAAGCACAAGTCGAATATGGATGGCAAGTACCGGTCGAGGCGCGACCACAAGAGTAAGCACACGAACAAGTGCAAAGACGAGCGACGATCGAGGAAGAAGGAGAGCCGAGGCAAGGCCTGAGCGATGGTTGGAGCGAGCGACGTCGACTCCAGTTTCGCGTACTCCACCTCAAGCTCGAGTAGCAGTAAAGGTGAAGGTGATCATCACAAGGATAGGAAGTCATCTAGGAACCTGAGCGGGTTGAGTTGCTTCGCTAGAGACGGCTTCTGCACCATGGCGCTGAGTTCCGGCAGCAAGAAGAGCACACTGAGCGACACGGACTCCGGCTCCGACGACTAGGTGCGTGATGAACTTCCCTTCATGCGGCAGGAGAATGAACAGCTTGGCTTGTTGATTGATAATCGTGATGACATGCTTAGAGAGGCCAAAAAGATGAGGAAAGAGCTTAGGGCTTCACTTGAGGATGCTAGGACTAGAGTGGCTGAGTTAGAAACACAGAACTTGGATGCTAATCTTGAAATTGATTCTCTGAAAGCTTCACCTGTTGTTTCTGATGAAGTTGAATGAGCTGCTTGTCCTATTTTCCGTGCTGATCTTGCTTTGTTTAAGGAAAAGCATGCCTCAATGTGTGAGGAACTAGATGTGCTTAGGGTTGAAGTGGCTGAGCTTAAGGCTAGACCTACTTTGCTAGGCGCTTGCACTTCTTGCCCTGTTTTGCATGAGAAAATTGATGAGATGCATGCTTAGACTGTTTCTCTTGAGGCTAAATTGAAAGAACCAATTCCTACATCTTGCTCTGCCTGTGAATTGCATGCTTTGAAGAATCTGGAACTTGCACATTATGTTGATCGTTTGCAGGATGAGAATGATGAGTTGAGAAAGTTGATGGGTTGGTTGTCTGATCATGAGCCTCAGTTGAGGATAATGATCGAGACATACAAGAGGCAGGATACTGAGGGACTTGGGGCAAATATGGTTGGTGAGGGAAGTGGAGAGAATATCCAAGAGCCACCAAAAAGCCACCACAAAAATGATTTCCCTCCTAAACCAAACCATCTTAGGAATCGACTAGACAGAACCCTAGCTTCACCCGTGTTTCGTCCACAAACAAATGACTTCCAAAAGCCTAACAAGTTTGTGAGTACTTCAGGGAAAGTGTTGTTTTTGAAAGAAAGTGAGAAGGCTAGTGAGGAGAAACCGGTTGAGAAGTCGAGTGGAGAGAACCCAAGTGAACAACCTCAACATAAGCCTAAGCCTCAGTTTGTGAGGTTCCAATGTGGCTATTGTGGGAAAGATGGCCATAAGGATAAGTTTTGCTTTAAGAGGAAGCGTGAGTAGAGGATGGCAAAGGAGTGGGCGAACAAGGATAGGTACAGCCCTTCCCCTGGTTTACCTAAGCCTCGTATGCCACTAGCCAGGTGTAAAGCGGTGGTGAGAAGTGTTCTGGCATGGGGAGATGTGATTTCCCGCAGCCGAGGAGCTTTTCTGGAGAGGACGGTCAGACCGGCCTGGCTAGGCGGTCAGACCGGCCCTGCCCAAAGGGGGACGGTTAGACCGGCCTAGATAGGCAGTTCAACCACCCCCCTAGAATTCTGGGCGGAGTGGTTTTCGAGGTGGTAAGTCGAGTGGTTTCAGTTCTGGAGGTCGTGGTGCTGGTGGTTGGTCTGGAGAGTCTGCAGGTGGTCAGTTTGCTAGGCGTTCCCCCCCCCCCTCGTGCTCAATACGGGGATGGGAGGAGTCGTAGCTTTGAGATGGAGAGGAGGGATGGTCCACGGTCTCCCTTTTGTGCTTTTGGTCCTCCTTCAGTTAGAGAGGGATGTTTCCCTCGTAGTGGTTTTCGTAGTGGTGTTCGTGGAGGTAGCTTTGGTGGGAAAGATTTTTTGGATTGTGCTAACCCCACTTTTGAGCAAATGGCTCGGCACTGGTTTTACTCTTTTGGTACTAACCCCAGTGCTGAGTCGTTTGTTCGCTCACGTGCGTGTTTTGGAATTTCAGGTGGGAGACTTGAAGAACATTTGGTTGATTGACTCCGGTTGCTCGAGGCATATGACTGGAGACAAGGGGTGGTTCTCAAGTCTCATCCCGGTGGTGACAAAGAGGTACATCACTTTTGGGGACAATGGGCATGGGCGTGTGCTTTCAGAAGGTGAGATTAAGGTAAGTGACAAGATCACTCTGAGGCGTGTTGTTCTTGTTCAATCGCTTGGATACAATTTGCTTTCTGTGTCCCAGTTGTTTGATGAGGGTTTTGAGGTGTTGTTTCGGCCTGGTGGTTCTCGGTTTTGGACTCTTGAGGGGACCTTGTCTGTATGGTTGTTCTCGAGGGTCAGGTGTTTCGAGCTGATTTTTCTCAGTCTTCTAGTGTTGAGCGTTGTTTCTTAGCTGGTTCTTCGAGTGAGTTGTGGAATTGGCATAGGAAGTTGGCTCACTTGAGCTTTGAACTTTTGCCTCGCTTAAGTAAACTCAATTTGGTCTGAGGATTGCCACGGTTGAGGTTTGAGAAAGAGTTGGTTTGTGCGTCGTGTAGGCATGCCAAGATGGTAGCCTCTTCTCACCCGCCTCTCACGGTTGGATGACTGAGTGTCCATGCGAGCTGCTCCATATGGACCTTGTTGGCCCAGCTTGTGTGCGATCTGCGGGTGGGAAGTGGTATGTCCTTGTTGTGGTGGACAACTACTCTCGGTATGCGTGGGTGTTCTTTCTCGAGGATAAGGGGGACACGTTTGGTTTTGTTCGAGATCTTGTCTTGAGGTTGAGGAACGAGAGGCACGTAGATGCCATATGAGCAATCCGCAGTGACAATGGCTCAAATTTCAAAAACTCTCGTTTTGAAACCTTTTGCCATGACTTGGGTCTTGAACACCAATTTTTGAGTATGTATACGCCTCCCTAGAATGGTGTTGTGGAAAGGAAAAACAGGACCTTATGTGAGATGGCTCGGACGATGCTTGATGAGCATAGGACTCCGAGAAGTTTCTGGGTTGAGGCGGTGAATACCGCGTGCTATGTTTCGAACAGGATCTATCTCAGAGTGCATAAGAAGAAAACCTGCTATGAGTTGATGCACGGTCGCACACCCAAGGTGAGTCACTTCCATGTCTTTGGTTGCAAATGCTTCATCTTGAAGAAAGGGAAGAAGTTGGATAAGTTTGAGGCTAGGTCGGTCGATGGTATTTTCTTTGGTTATGCATCTCACTCTAGAGCATATCGTGTGCTCAATCTTGAAACTAACCAAATCGTGGAGACTTGCGAGGTAACCTTCGACGAGACACAGCCATGTAGTCAGGTTGTCTTTGAGTGTGCAAGTGATGATGAACTCGGTGAGGAGATCTTTCAGGAGGAGGAGCATGAACATAGAGACGATGAAGACGGTGGTGTTGTGCCCACGGCTGAGCATGTACCTACTACTTCGACTACGGTGATGGACGGCCTCTCTCCCACACCTATGATGACGAACCAAAATCAAGGAGAAGCTGCTATTGAGGGGGAGGTAGCATCAAGGCGAGAACCTCCCTGGCGAGTACAAGTGGATCACCCAGCTTCAAGGATCATCAGTGACATGAATGAACGTACTACACGGTCGAGGGTTCAAAACAATTCTTATTTTGCTCATGCTGCATTTGTTGCTATTTTTGAGCCCAAAGACATTGGACACACACTATCTAATCATAATTGGGTTAATTCAATGCATGAGGAGTTGGAGAACTTTGAGAGGAATCAGGTTTGGGAATTGGTTGACCCTCCTCCAGGGTGTAAGCCGATCGAGACAAAATGGGTGTGGAAGAACAAAGATGTAGAGAAAGGTGAAATGGTGAGAAACAAGTCAAGGCTTGTTGCTCAGGGGTTTAGTTATAAGGAGGGGATCGACTACGAGGAGACCTTTTCTCCTGTAGCCCGTTTGTAGGTAATTAGGATCCTTCTAGCCTTTTCCGTGGCTAAAGGGTTCAGGTTGCACCAAGTGGATGTGAAGTGTGCCTTATTGAATGGTGTGTTGGAGGAAGAAGTGTATGTGAGGCAACCACCGGGGTTTGAGAGTGAGAAGTACCCCCACCGGGTGTACAAGTTGAGGAAGGCGCTGTATGGGTTGAAGCAGGCGCCTAGAGCTTGGTATGGTAGGTTGAGGGGGTTCCTGTTTGAGCGAGGGTTTGAGATGGGAAAGGTCGATCAGACCTTGTTTTTACTCAGGCAGGGCAAAGATATCCTAATTGTGCTGGTGTACGTGGATGATATTGTCTTTGGTGGCTCATCTAACTCTCTTGTTGCAAGGTTTGCAGAGGATATGAGCAGGAAATTTGAGATGAGCATGACGGGCGAGTTGGAGTTCTTCTTCGGGCTACAAATGAAGCAATCAAAAGAAGGAATATTTGTGCACCAAGCTAAGTACACCAAGGACATTGTGCGGAAGTTCAAGATGGAGGACTCCAAGGCTATGGCGACGCCGAGGTTTGCGACTTCAGCTTTTGATGCAGATGAGGAAGGTGAACACATGGACCAGAAGGAGTACCGAAGCATGATCGGGTCACTCCTCTACTTGACGCCGACAAGGGCGGACATCCAGTTCTCGGTATGTCTGTGCGCTTGTTTTCAAGCGTCTCCGAGGACTTTGCATCGGCAAGTGGTGAGGCAAATTTTTAGGTACTCGCGTCACACTCCCGACTTCGGCCTTTGGTACTCCACGTCCTCTTCTTTCGCGCTTCATGGTTTTCCGGATGTGGATTTTGCCGGGTGTCGGTTGGATAGGAAGTCCAGTTCTGGGACTTGCCAGTTTTTGGGTTCTTCTTTGGTGTCTTGGTCTTCCCGCAAACAATCGAGTGTTGCTCAATCCATTACTGAGGCAAAGTACGTTGCCGCTGCTAGTTGTTGCTCTCAGCTCCTTTGGATCACATACACCATGAGTGACTTTAGTGAGGAGTATACCCATGTCCCACTTCAATGTGATAGCACCAGTGCCATAAGCGTTGCAAAGAACCTAGTGCTCCATTCCAAAACCAAACACGTAGAAGTGAGGTACCATTTTCTGAGAGACAATGTAGAGAATGGGAAGATAATCTTGATCCCTGTACCCACACATGACCAACTAGCTGATATTTTCACCACACCCCTAGGTCAAGGAACTTTCACTCATTTGCGGGTGAAGCTTGGTGTTTGTTTGATTTCTTGAGTTAGTGTGTGGGAGCTCCTATGTAGCATATGTATAGCTTTCTTTTATGCATTTTTTGCATTTGGCATGGCATATGTAACATGATGTATAGGCATATTTGTATCTTAGGTTGCATACATTATGTATCATATGCATTTTGTAGGAAAAGCTTCTCTCATATACATTGTTCACCATGATGTGCTATATATGATCGTGTGAGCTAGTTTGGTATGATATGGTTAGTTTGGCTTAACTCATGGTGGTCTTGATTTATAATCCATGGTTGATGGCTATGTTTTTTGAAAAATGTCACATATATGCTCTCTCATGTATAAATTACTTTATATGATCTTGACATGTTTTAGTGGCTTGGTTATACTTAATTTGTGGTTGGATAGCTGGTTTATTGATCATATGGGGCCAAAGGCTCATTTGCCATCACGAATGTTTAGCCCTCTTGCTTTATCTTGTGGAGGGGCATGAGTTCCTTTTTGTCGCAAAGACATTTCATGTACCAAATGAGAATCTGAAAATGAAATGTAGAATGCTTGGAAAATGTGCTCCCATGTCAATTGTGTTTAATTTATATTTGCTTTGGGTGCTAAACCGTTGCATGATGCCTACCAATGAGAAGTCTCATATATAGAAGTAGGCACATGGCTCGGTGGCTTTGACATAACATGAGGTGATTGTTGGTGTTTGTGATGGTCTTATGATTAGAATGGTTGTCCTAGCATGAAGTTTGTGTGGCTTTACCATTTTGACATGTTTTGCTCATGTTTAGGTTTTTGCTCATGAGAGGGTAAAATTTCGCAAAATTACTTAAATCCTTTTTAGCCTTGTCCAATGGTTGTGAAACTTGGTGATCATGTAGCTGACGTCTTTACGAACCTATAGAGTATCTAACTTGCTCATTTGGACATGTAGCTCCTTGTGATGAATTTTGTATATTTGAGAAGCTATATGTTGAAACTTTTCGCATTTTTCTTTGATTCATGCATTGTCAACAAGGGGGAGGAGTTTGTGCATGATTTGGGCACCTAGGAGCATTTGGAAGGTGTTCCAATTGGTTCGGGCAAATTTTGAGCAGTTTGGTGCAGGGCCAGTCACATGGGGCGGTCTAACCGCCCCCAGGCGGTATGTTGTGTGGAAGGCGGTCTAACCGCCTAGTGAAGGCGGTATAACCACCCTGGGAAATGTGAGCAATTTTTTGCTCTTTGTTGCATTCCCGTGTTGCATTGTTGCATTGGTTCAAGGGGAGTGTACTTTGGCTCAGGGGGAGATTGCATATGTGCAGGGGGAGCTCTTTGTGTTGTTCGAGCTTTGGTTGGTGGTTTGCGCTCTTTGCTTGAGCATGGTTTTGTCTCGGATGTGTCGAGCTGTTGCACTTGCCTAAGGGGTCCGAGACTTGTCTTCTTCAAGTGATCTTGTTCTTTGCCTTTCTTTGGCTTTCGATCGCTTGTTGAGGTTTCTTTTTATTTGTTTATTTTCTTTCTTTCTTTTCTCTTTGGTTCCAAATCTTGTGTGTTGTCAGTGCACTCATCGAGGGGGGGATTGAGGACCATGTGTGGTTCGAGGACCGGTGGATGGTCGCTTCCTGGTGTGATGAGTGATTGACAATGTTGTGTGGACTGACTCTTGGCTAAGTATTGCAGGTGCAGGTTGCGGCTTGACTAGTGTTGGTGCAGGTGAAGAGCAAGTGCGAAAGGTCGTCGTCGGTGAGGCTTCCAGGTGGGGAGAAGACATGTAGGCTTGGTTTGAGGGACCCGGTGGCCAGTGGAGTCAAGTGCGGGCCGCATGGTGGCAAGAACAGCGGGACGAAGTCGTGGACACTTTCTTGGTAGAGCCTCAAAACCAAGGTCGAGCCAGGACTACGTGGGAGACAAGTCATGAGTGGAGATTGGCGGAGGCTACACCGAGTTCGCGGGGTTTGCAGTGGTTCACCAGAAAACCACTGGTTTACTCGGTTGCGCCACAAAACCGAGGCCGAAGACGCGACGAGAAAGTGCGGCCACCCAGGTCGGTCTAACCGCCCAGGTGGGGCGGTCTAACCGCTTGGCCGGTCTAACCGCCCATGGGGCGGTCTGACCTCCCTGGTTGCTGGCGCCGAGATGCTTCGAAGTGCAGGACACGCGTCGGGATCACAAGGCTTGCGTCGAGACTAAGCAGGTTGCGGTCGCCGGGCATCCGTCCGATGGAGAAAATTTGAGGACTTCCAAGTTCACCCTTGAGGGGCTTGTATCCCTAGTTATTAAGTAAGGGTAGTTTAGTTTTTTGGGTGCCTCCATATATTCTCTTGAGGGGATGGATGCAGCCAACTCTTGGGACCCTAGCTCATTTTGTTTTTCCATTTTTGTTCTCATTTTCCTCTAGTTTTCCCTAGGACTAGCTTGAGAGCTTCATGTGAGATCTAGAGAGAGAGATGGATGTATGGGTGGCAAGCTTGACCTCGTATAAACCTTCATGGTAGGTATAGATGGTTCGACATTGTTCCGCAAGGTTGTGAAGTGCTTTTCTCGTCCTTCTTTGTGGTGATTTTCGGAGCTCTTTGTTGTGCTTTTCTTGGCGGAGTTTTGAGGATGATTTCTTGGGAATTTTGTTGGGTGTCACATATGAGGACCTTGTGCCTCTTTGGCTAGTGACTTTGCCCCCAAATCACCCTTGAATCGGACTCGATTTGGTGGTTTTTCGAGTTGGCCGAGTTCTTGACCTAGAGAGATGATTTCGTCAATTCCTCTTGATTGTGAGCGATTCGGGTCGATTCCTTTGAGGTAGAGGTTGCCCAGGATGTAACACAGCTACTCCTGAAGTTCCGCTGCAATCCGTGGAGTGATTCGGGAGATCGGGCGATGGCAAGTTAAGGTTTGACCCGCAGGTAGGTTTTTTGGAAGGGGCGGTCTAACCGCCCTGGGCCTTCCAGGTCGAAGTTTTGATTTTGCCGGATTTTCCTTTGTGAGTTTGTTCGCCTTGATCAGAGGAGCGTTCAGGTGAAATCTTGGGTCATTTTCGTGTTGTTTGCTAGGAGTTCTTGCTTGGAGTTCTTTGCTGGGTACAGGAGGTTAGACCGCCCCTGGTAGCCGGTCTAACCGCCCCTAGGCCCCTGGGTGAAGTTTTGGTTTTCACCAAGATTTCCTAGTAGCCAACTTGGCCTTGACCAGAGATCTCTGTTGGGGAAACCGTGGTGCATTTTTGTGCTCGGAAGAGGTGTTTTAGAGGATTTCTTGGTTGCCTGGTGGAGACGGTCTAACCGCCCCCATACCCTGTCTAATTGCCCCCCTCTGAACAGCCGGCTCCCGAGTTATTTCCGCGGTCGTGGGTGCGTAGGAGTTGAGGTTGCTGGTAGTGTTTGTTCCTAGGACCAGTAGCACTCCAGTAGCTACGTGGTTTTGGCAAACGGAAGGTAGAAGTGCGGAGCGTGTGATTTTGGGGGTCTGACCGAGCGAGTTCATCTTGTTGGAGTTTCAATCTCCTTCGAGAAAATTTTTTATCGGCTCTCATTCACTCCCCCCCTCTCTTGTCGCCTAAACGGTCCTTCTCAAATTCCCTTATGAATGGTTGTAACAGCTCATTGATCAAGCATTGAAATGTAGATGGTGCATTAGTCAACCCAAATGGCATTACTTTCAATTGGTAGTGGCTATGATGGGTCTTTAATGCTGTTTTGAATTCATCCCCTTCCTTCATCCTCACTTGATGGTAACCTGACTTCATATCCAACTTAGTGAAGTACTTAGCCCCTGCCAATTCATCTAGAATCTCCTCAATTATTGGCATTGGGAATCTGTTCTTTATGGTAATAGCATTAACCCTTCTGTAATCCACACAAAGGCACTATGAGCCATCCTTCTTTTGCACATGCAATTCTGGGGATGCAAATGGGCTTGAACTGTGCTCAAGTAGACTAGCATGCAGCAACTCTCTAATTTGCCATTCAATTTCATTCTTATGTTGTGGGAAATATTTGTAAGGTCTACAATTGATTGGAGTGGCTCTTGGTTCCAAACGAATTGCATTGTCATAGACTGTTGATGGTGATAGTTGTTTTGGGTCTTGAAATAAGTCAGAGTACTAATCTACCACATTTTGCATAAATTTAGGAATGTCTTCTTCGTCTCCTTTCAATTTTTCTTCTAGCTGGTTCCAGAACTCTACCACTGCAAAAGCCCAAATATCATTGCCTTTGGCACATTTCCATAATTGTTCAACCTCAATATGTTGTAATTTGAGCTCAATAGGTTTTAATCCTCGGATCTTGATGTTTCTGCCCATATCTAGAAATTCAATGGTCCTAGCTTTCCAATAGAATTCATGGGACTATGAAGTTAAGCCAATCATAACCCAAAATGGCATCATAAGCTGCCATGTATAATACCCTCGTATCAAATGTTAGAGTGTGTCCTTGACACCACCACTCTAAATTGTGCACCATCTTGTCAGACATCAGTGTCTGCCCAATTGGCAACTGAACTGTTCTTGGTTTGATAGGTATAGTAGTCAGACCTGCTTGAGCCACAAAACTAGTACTAACAAAGGAGTGAGAACTTCCACTATCCATCAAAATAAGCATTACTCTGTTTCTAACCAATGACCTGATCTTGATGCATTCATTTATTTCAGTTCCAGAGATAACATTTAGAGATAAATGATATAATTCTTCTGCAAGAGCATCTTCCACTACTAACTGGTTTAATGTATCTTCAGAGAGATTTTGATCCAGGTCATTTATAGCTAATGCATGCACTTGGGCTTTGTTCTTCTTTTGACATAGTTCCATATGTGCTGGATCAAACTTGTTGCCACAATGGAAACACAATCCATTGGCCTTTCTATAGTCTCTAAATTGCCTCTCTTTCCAATGATTATTTGTAGTGGCTGGAAACTTTGCATCAGGTTTATGTGACAACCCGCCCAAGAAAATACCATACAATCGCCTAAAACCAGTCCTCTTTGGGTATTAAGCAATTGTAAAGTATCATCCTGTCGTTGGTTGCCGGGTTAACGCCCGGTAAATCACTTGGAAATCATACAGAGGATCGACACATGCACTAAAACTCACGCGAAGGAGAGTAAAGAGTACAACACGGATTAAATCCAATTTATTACAAATCATTGTTCATGAGAGGAAGTAAAGGTTCAGAGTTTCGGAAACAGCAGAAATAAATAAACTAGCTCGACGATACAAATCACAGGAGGCCATCCGTGATGTCATCACTCGTCCCCTTCCAACCATTCCAGCTCCCAGCCGGGTGGAATCTCACCAGGCCAAACAACACCTGCAACAACATTTTTAAAGCAAGGCTGAGTATAATAATACTCAGCAAGACTTAACCGTCGGGTGATAACTACATCACCAAACTCTAGACAAGAGAGGCTTTTTGGCCGGTGAAGTTCTTTTGCTGAAAAGCAACAAAGAGTATGTCCTTACTTTCATTATTTTAGCACAAGTTCTAGTTGGTTATCATTACTAGGTGTGCCAACTAATTCAATCAAGAATTGTACAAGCAATTAATTCATACAATAATATTCACCAAGTTCCATCATTATGGGATATCATGGCCAGTTGATTAAGCAGTCTCAGATAACGGTGAGAGGCCGACAATCAATTGATTTAAACCTTGCAAGGTAGACCTAAACAGACGGAGCGGTGCACCAACAGAGCTGACACTGACCAGGCGGTTCCCAAAAATCCTCGGGTTGGGAGCGAATCTTACAGTCCCGGGTACAAGGCTATCTAGAATGTCCCACCCAGTACACCCAGCCTCACACATGTACCCACCTCCTGGTTGCAAAGCGGTAGGTGATTACTCAAGAGTAGTAATAGTAAGTTCCCGCACCGTCTCATTAAGGTACTAGGCTTACCGGTCCCATACCCGGCGAATGTTTAGTACGTTCAAAAGCTTAGCCCACGAAAGCCACTGGACCGGAGCCCAAACCCCATACTCTTACCACGTGAGCAGTCCATTTAAGGAGATAGTATGATTCCTATCTAGGAACCTATTCTCGCGAGTGACGGACATCACTCGACTTCTATCCGGTCCTATAGCATAGCAGCTATCGACCTAGCATACTAGTGATACAGCGTAGGTACCTAGGGATCATGCATCTAGGGTTTCAATTCAACTCCTAAAACGTAAATGCACACTCATAGCAAACATAATTGCATAAGTTTAAAAGACGGGGTTAATGATCCGGGGCTTGCCTTCGCTGGCAAGGTTGGCCTTGGGCCCTTCTGGACTTTGATCCAGGTCTTGAGCTACGAACACGTGCAGCAGCTCTTCGTCGGCACCTTCGTCTCCTCCTTCCGGCACGAGCGTATATCTACCGTCGGGAAGATCTAAACGAGGATGCAAATGCAAGATTTATTTGATGATTTTAATTTAATTGATCACAAACAATAGATGACAACCATGGGTGCATTGGTTGGGCACATTCACCTAGATAAGAATACATTTAACATACTCTTCCAAAAGGAACAAGATGCAGCTCTTTATTAAATCGTCTTTTGATAGTGACTGTGTACATATATATGTAAATAATTTAATTTAATTTCATAAAGAGTAGTGGGTGAGTCCATTTAGCTTTTTAAATCGATTTACAACCACATACAAGTTAGCAAGGCTGGTTTGGTGATTTTTCCGATTTAATGACTATTAAGCCTTTAATCGCTCCCATAGCTCTTATTCATGAAATTAATTAAGAAAATTCAGTGGAAGGGTGTGTTACACTCTAAACACCTATAACAAGCCACTGGACACACATGCGAGCTTTGGATAGCTATAAATTAATTATTTTTGAAAAAGACACAAGCTAGCTAGATGGACAAGGTAAATGCACACAAAAATAATTACTCAACAAAATGATCCTAACTTTCTCACACATGTTATATGGTCCAAAACTAGCCTAGTGGTGCAGCACATACACCTAGAACTATTATGAAACTTGAGTTATGAATTTTCAAAGAAATTCCAGCATAATTCAAGAATAATTATTTCTGGTAATTATAAAATTGTTATTAATTCACCAGAGGTGTGTTTCGGCATTAAAAGACAGTGTGCAAAAGTTGGTTGCAAAAACCTAATTATTTTTCACTAGAAAAATCATTTATGCAGATCTGGCAGAATTGGAAAAACATTTTTATAAAAAGATTTACAACATAACTTTGTGCAACTTTTGGCATGGGAGCTAGCCATGACCTAACACACAACATATCCAAAAATTAGCTACAGAGGTTTTATGGTTTTTGAGATATTGCAGATCTAGGTTTTTCACATTTGTATTTTTTGTGCAAAAACTATCAGGAATTAGCTCAGGCAAGAATAACAAAAGGTTTAACACACAACGAATCCAACAAAATTGGTCTTGCATTTTTCTGATTTTTCTACGATTTTCTATGCAATTTACAAAAATCAGCCAAATCACAAATACTATTTGAGTTACCCTTTTGGAGTGAGACCCTCGGAAAGAACTTTGGCTTTGCAATGTGGCCCCTGGGCACGGCCAGCGGTGGTCCGGCGGCGATTCCGGCCGGGGATCGCTAGATTCCGGCCTGGGGATGGTGGGGAAGTGAGCTAGGGCCTACTAGGGTTCGGTTTGGAGGCTATATTGTGGGCGAGGAGTTGCCGGAGGGCGGGCACGCCGGCCGCCGGCGGCGGTGGCCGCCGCGGCTGCCTGTCCGGTGAGGTGGGGGATCTGCTGGACTCGAGAACGGGGCGGCGAGCTATGGTAGGGGTAGGAGAGGTGTAGAAAGGGCCGCTTTGGCTCGCGGTTGGCCGGGGAATTGGAGCTCGCCGCGGCTGCCCGGTGTGGACGCCGGCAGACGACACAGGACAGAAGAACCGGCACTCGGTCTTGGCCAAGGCGAGGTGGAGGATAGACGAGCGCGTGACGAGCAGCGGCAGACGTTTAAAGGCGGCCAGTCCCTCTCCCCCCCTGGCCGGCGGCGCGGTGCGGTGGGTACAGCGTTGCAGGCGCCTTACCGCGGGCACGGTGCCGGCCGCTCGGGGCGCGAGCCCTCGGGGCGCGGGACCCTCGGGACGGTGCGTCCTCGGGAAGGGGCTACACCAAGGGCGGGCACGTGAGCGGCTCGGATGCCGTGGGGCGGCGGCGGTGCACGGCGGCACGGCACGCGCGCGCGCGGAGCGCGTCTGCGGCAGATTTCTGTTCGGTGTGCCCCTGTTCGAACGCGTCAAACTTCAAAATTTTGTACAAAAGTGCACAAAGCAATGAATGGAAAGGTTTTAGATCTAACTACCCTCTACAACGTTTACAAAGGCTCTAGGGTGTTTTTCTCAATGGATTTTGGAGGAACGTCGTGCCAACTTGGAATGCCGGTCTGTCTTGGAAAATTTCCACTCAAAATTTGAAATGCCAATGTACATGAAAGTTGTGTCCCTCAACATGATGGACAACTTTCATAAAGGTAGATTTTGAAGTGTTTACGTGAATTTTGGAGAACGCGGCAAAAGTTGCGGACGACATTCGCTGACGTCAACGGTTAAGCCGGATTTGACCGTGTCTTTGACCAAGGGTCCTCCACGGGTGTGTGTAAGCTTGGTCAAGGGGTTCATTAGGGTTCATTGGCGAGGTTTTCGGGGTGATGACCCAGGTTGACCTTGGTTTAACCAGCGTTGACCGGTGAGACTCGGCTGATTCGGTCATTAATGTTAATGACGGTAATTAAAAACCTGGGGCGTCACAGCCTACCCCCCTTAAACAGAATCTCGTCCCGAGATTCGAAAGTAAAAGACAAAGTAGGGAGGGTTCCCGAATAGAGAGGTTACTTATGAAATTCAGTTGGCTTTGTTTCACTTGAAAGCTTGGCTTCTTGTTGCGGTTGCCCTTAGTGGATCCGGGGTTCTGCTTCTGCTGCTTGGGCTTCTGCTATCTGGGGTTTGGGCACTCATTGGCAAAATTCCCAGGCTGTCTACAGTTGTAGCATATGCAGGGCGGGAGTTCCTTAAGCTTGGGCACATGCTGTGGATTCTTTTGGTACTGGAGATTTCCCGAAGGCTTGCCCTGGAATGGGGTCATTCTCCACTGCCCAGATGGCGAAGATTGCGAAGACCCATGAGTACGCTTCTTGACAAAGCGGAACTGCTTGCTCGATTCACTGCCAGAAGTGAAATCAGCTTGTCGCTTCCTATCTTCCTGTGCCTTCTTCCAGGCATCCTCCTGGGAGATAGCTTTGTTTACTAACTCATGATAGCTATTGGGTTCCAACAGAATTAGCTTTTCGTACAAGTCACCATCGAGACCATCACGGAAACGTTCCATCTTCTTGGTGTCAGTGTCCACGTGATGTCTTCCGTACTGGCAGAGACTATTGAACTTCTGTGCATATTGGTACACGGTGTCGGTTCCTTGCTTCAGAGCCAACAACTCTCTCATTTTTCTGTCCATAAGTCCTTTAGGAATATGGTGGTCCTTGAAAGCTTGCTTGAATTCAACCCAAGTGACTTCATGTCTAGCCAGTTGCATAGACTTGAAATGTTCCCACCACATCAGTACTTTGCCCCGAAGTTGTAAGGTTGCAAAGGTTGTCTTGCGCTCCTCGGAGCAAGGAAGGGTAAAAGCAGAAAATTTGGCCTCTACGGCCCTGACCCATGCGTCAGCTTCAAGCGGTTCTTCTACCTTAGTGAACGTTGGAGGCTTCATCCCAATAAACTGGGTGTAGGTTGTGACCGCATGTGGTCCCTCATGATTGGCCCCGTGCGGAGGTCTCGGTTCCAGCAGCTGCACGCACTGGTCCATCTGTTGTTGCATCTGCAGGAGCTGGCGCAATAAGTCGGTTTGTGTGGTCAGAAGTGCCTCTGTCGGTGTCAGGGATGGTGGCGGGGGTGGGTCATTACTACTTAAGGCACCAAAACCACTGGGAGTGTTGCGTGTCGGTCTGACCATCTCAAAAATTGAGTTTCCATTAAACACACATTCATAAGCTTGTTCATAAAATTGACAAGTAGAATATGTACGACAGAAGCTCATTTATGGTAAGTTTTACGGAACCGAACAACACAACGGCCATAAGCATCAAATTCGGGAATCGATGCTCATGCACCAAAAATTCTCATTCAAGGTCAGCAGACATACTCCAAGATGGTATTCCACCCGAGATCAAGATTTTATCACAACTAGCTCAAGTCACCTTCCGCGCACCACAACCGAGGGGGTTTAACAACAGCATCACAACAATGGAAGTTCTCGAAATCATTTTAACAACACCTGGGGGTCACAATGCAGATTAGCTGCATCAAGAAAGCTCCTAGTTCAGCCTACCACAAAACTCAACCAAGAGCGTCAGCACACGCTAGGGGTTTCCTTACTACTACTACACTCGTACGACTTTAAACATTCTTACAAGCACATCCACTCCAGCTAAACAACAAGCTAGCCTTCAGTTTACTTTCGACGACTGAATCTTCCATGCCGAAGAAGCTACGGTGAAGCAGGTCCAGACTCTACTCCAGACTCTCCTTGAATTTCTTCAGCATCTTCTCCTCACTCGGGTCCAGGAATAACCAGTTCCGGAGGTGGAGCTGTCACAACTTCTAGTTGATTCTCTAGTTCTAACATGTATTGGTCATTATGCTGCAATGGGAAATTTTGCTCATGGATAACTTCACTTAATTCCCGTATCTTGGCCTTATCCTTGGGTCTTTCCTCCTTGAGAGTATCTATCATTGCTCATGCTTCCTTCAATGCTTGAGCTGTATTCTCCATTTTTTAACTCGGTACCTATAGATTTGGTGTCTATAGAATACACTTTCTCCCACTATCCGTTGGTAAGTGTCATACATAGCTTCTGAAAAGCGGACTAAGGTGACAAGATCAGGGCTATAATGAGATGGGCCCTGAGCTGGAAAAAAAGCTTCACGTTCGACACAAGGTACAGTGTGTCGCTCAGGTACCGGATTACTTTGGCTGCGGTGCCAGCTATCTCGTCAGGATGCTTCCCACAAAAAGTCGTGAGCGCTTCGAGAGCAGCCTTCTGCACGGCGTCAGTCAAGTTCAGTCCTTGTGCCTTACACTCCCACTCTTCCCAAGCAGGATTGGTCGGGCACACTGAAATCTTCACCTTCACTTCACAACGAAGGAGCTGGTCTGTGGTCATGACCTCACGTGTCGAGTACTCTGGGTGAGTGGTGTACCCAAAATCCTTCAGGGTGTCCAACAAAAGTGTAGGAAATCCACCCGCCTCAAGGTAGTTCACGAGAGACCATGATCCCACATCAACCGACTCAGATCCAGCGTTGTCCATCTGGACATAACGACAAAAGTGAGAACCAGTGTTGACGGTGAAAATCCGTCAACCTAGCCATGAGTTTACCTTCGGTGTTGGCATGAGTTTTATACTTTATCCATTGGTACTAACCCCCGTGGTATAACAAGTTCACGTGTGCATGTCGGTTTTGGAGTTTAATGTTTATGCAGGGTTTTAGTGTTGAATGCAAGACTTTCGGGATAAGTTCATCAAGCACCTCATGACAAGACCTTGAAGCCCCGTACAAGTCATGCAATGAAGCAAACTTAACTCCAAAAAGCCGGGGACTTGATCCGAGAAGACGACAGACTCCAGGGACCTGACCAGAAAAGTGCTGAATCTTGCAAGACAAGGAGTTGAGTCCAATTCGGAGAGAAACCAACGACATGGACCTACATGCGAAGGGGGAAACATCCGGGAAGCAAGGGAACCGACGTGGGGCAAAGGAGCCCACGGTGCCGGGCCTAAATGGGCCCCGGGCCGGCCGGCCCAGTCCGGTCGGCCCAGGCCCATTTTGGGCCCAAACACGCTCTCCTTTGCCCTAGCCGCCAATCGGGCTATTTATAGTCCCCTGACCGAGAGCCACGGGGAGAAGAATTCGTCTTCGGCCGCCGAGGAGCAGAGAAGAGAGGGACACCATGTCGGAGAGGAGAGGGTCGAGCTAGTTGACTAGGGTTTCCCTAGCCGACGTGGGAACCTTGCATGGAAGACCATGTCGGAGTTCCCGGAGCTAGAAGCAAGATCAAGGAAGGATCCCGGTGGTGATCTTGTGTATGTATCATTGTCATAGTTGAATTATCAAGTTGAATCTTTTCTTAGCGATCAAGTGTTTCCTCGAAGATTTCGTTTTTTGATCGGCTTTGCTTATTCCAATTCTATTCGTACGATAGATTACATAGGGTGTTCTTGTAGCCGCGGTGGCTAGAGGTACACGCCGGATCTTCCGAAAGAATCTCGACTTGTCTTTTAACTCGCCCTAAGCTCCCCGCATGAATAGGGATACGTTGTGACAGAACGGGGGTCTCGAAAGGCGGATGTTTTCGGATTTGGACGGGAAACCATGATTTAAAGAGGCTTCTATTAAGATTCGATTTGCTACTTCTTCTCTTGCTTGGAACTTCAACAAAAAGCTTACCTCGATCCCTTTAGATCGGTTTATCTACCCAATCTTACTTTGTTTTCTCCGGTCTTTAGTAGATTAGATTTATCTTTGTTTTGTGTTCTTATCTAGATGCATTAGGGTTTCTCTTTTACCAAAGATTGAAGTTACTTGGCTTTACTAGATCAACTCTTGCGTCACACATTTGTTCCACGGATTCGATACCTTGGGTTCACCACTCGAGGGAAGAAGGGTCCCTTGACTACGACGGGAGACTTGTACGCTTGCGAGTCACAAATGAACTTTGATACAATTATTAACCGTCAACAAGCCCCTTTTTCTGGCGCCGTTGCCGGGGAACAAGTGATCAAGATTTGGTTTTTTATTGCCTTTTCGTAATTTTCAGTTTTCTTTTTGTCTTTCTTTTTGCATCTACTAAACTTTGATCATCCTGAAATTACATCTAATCTAGTTTGTCTAACCCTAGTTTTCATAGATTTATTTTTCCTTTCTAGTTTTTGCATACTTTGCTTATTGCTAACCCTAACCGGAGATGGTTGGCTACCTCTCCAAGAAACCCAAACTTTTTTTTTGTGGATGATCCGGAAAACTTTACAGGCAAAGGTGGCATGCAACACAAGCTAAAGGGGTGGAAACCCTGGATTCAAAAGTTTAAGTCGAAGGACCGTCGAAATCTCCAAGGGAATCACCACCTCCGAGTCCAAAGGAAGATCAACCTCAACCACCGGAGCGCCGCGCACCCCGACATCGTTGATCTACCTATCATAAACCTTCAAGACGCGGGAGGCCGTTCAAGATCAAAGTCTCAAGTATCCGCATGACGATTGCGAGAGCTGAATGCATACGAGTCGGATTCCTTGAGTGGCATATCGGTTTACTTAAGAGGAGGATGGAGAAGATGGAGATGGAGAAAGAAGCTCAACACCTAAAGGCCGCCGAAGCAAGATCCTCATGCAAGGAGTGTGTGGAGTACGACCATGTCCAAGAACGCCGTCACTAAGTTCGAGGCTATGGAGAAAATATTGAAGAATTTAGATGGCAAGGTGACGGAGGGCGGAAGCTCTATACGTGAAGTGTTCATCGTGATGAAGATGCTAGACGCAAGTGGGACAACTTGCCGGGCGCCCGATGGGCAACGAAGAAGAATATCCGAGACAACTGCAAAGTCCCAAGACGGCGAAGGCTACTCAAGCTCATTCGGGAGAGATGAAGGATCACACTAGAGACCATGAAGATCACGACCGAAGGACCGGAGTTCGAGATGCTGAGCCACAAGGAAGTTGTTGCATCCGTCAAGACCAAAGGACAAAGCCAGCCTGTGAAGACCAAAAAAATTGACTAAGCCAAAGCGGGTACCCAAGATTGCAACGCCCACAAAGAGCGTTGATCCGAAGTAATCAAGCGAAGAAGTCTAGCCATGGACTATAAACGAAGCGCTAGGCGGGAGGCAACCCGTTTCGTCAAGTCAAGAATAAGCTACCGAGAGGACAACCCGATTCCAGGTTTTTCGAGTCTTTTTAATAATTTAGTTTTTGAGTTTTATTATGCAAAGACATTAGACTTAGAAGTGGTTGAACAATATTAGAGACATAATTCTTGATTGAATGTTTGCTTTATCATAAACCCTTTGCATGAACCCTCCTATGTGCTTGTTTGTTCTTTTCTTTTCGAGAAACCTCAACCAAATAATTTCAGAACCTAACTCAACCTTTCGCCTTCATTATGGTGCTGAGGTTGACTTATTTTTCATGCTAAAACCACACGAGTAGAGCCACGACTTATATCTATGTGTTAATAAAAAAAAATTTTCAGCACGTGGTAGAACTCGCGTGAACCTAGAAATCAAAACTTTTGGTTGGTTTTAAAAATCTATATCCTTGGTTTCTCTAGGATTAGAATTTTTCTAAGCCTATTCTAATTTTGTTTTATTCAAAATCTTTCTTATTTAGCCAAAATTAGAACCTAAACCTATGCCCCCATGATCAAGCCGGGAAAAGTCTGCTCTCAACCGATGAAGGCAAACTATACCGGTGAGACCGAAATCGACGTAATAAAAAAATATTTTCGACTTACATTTGTTTTTAATGGTTTAAAAACTTCTCTAAAATTATGTTCGAGCTCTTGCATGGCTCTGAAAAATATTTTAAATTTCGAATTAGAGGAGTGCTTAACCTTAAACACACCTTAATGGAGGCAATCTAGCAATCATGCATGCACCATTGGATTCCCTTTCATCAACTTTCACCAATTCCACATGCAAAGGACAAGCATGGTGGGCAGCAAGCATCAACTTTGCAGGAATCTCATGGTGGCATGTGAAGCAAGTGGAGCTAGGGAGCATGGACATGACCCAAAACATGAAGCATCAAGTGGACGAGAGCGTTTGGGCGGTGCAACTCGTGGAGCACGCGGGCAGGAAAGTTGCAGAGGTGAAATGATCGTGCTGGAAGAAAGACGAGACGGGGAGGAGCACCGAGGCCGGCCTCACCTACATAAGGAGCCCCCCCGACTCCCGTTTTCTGCAGGAAAGCTTCCCTCTCCTTCCTTTGTTTGTGTGTTCAAGTTTGTGTGCTCAAAACCTCCGTAGACATAGCCAACCTTCCCAAGCTTGATAGCTCAAAAAAAAAATCCACATCCTTAATCCACTCAAAGTCCACATCCGAAGCAAAAAGTTTAAGTGCCTAGTTACCGGTTGCAACCCGGAATTTTAGTTGAAAAAAGAGTGCAGCAACCATGTGGAAGAAGACCACAAGTCTCTTCTCCAAGAAGAAGAGTTTGTCGTCGTCCAAGCCGTCATCAACCACGTCTTCGAGGAGGCACTTGGTTTCCGAGTCTCCCGAGCATGGAGACGGATACGGCACCACCGAGAAGGAACGATGCTCTCCTCCTTGGTGGTATGAGGGCTGCAAGAAGCACTTCCATGAGGTTTACCGAACCTCGTGGGCACACGGAGGAGCAGCCCGCGCCACCACGACGATCGACTCGCTCAACCGCGCCACCTCCTTACACCCCGACATACTCTTCGTACGGCTTCATCATCTTGTCAGCAGAGGAGGAGGAGAGGCTCTCTAATCTTGAGAAGAGGCTTGTGCCCAACGTCGGGTTCGACGACCAAGCACTCTACACCTTGGGTTTTGGCACCGTCATATACTATATGTTGGGGCACCTCGGATGGGTGCAGTTCTCCAACGGAGTATCGGTGGACACCCATTTGGGGTTCGCCTTGGAAATTTTAATGACTATTACACCCATCGTTGATGATGATGGGGTGCAAAGCTTGTCATTCCGTTTGGAGGGAGTCCAACAAGAGGTTCCCTACGAGCACGTTAGGGAGCTGCTTGGATTCCACAAGGGAGCTCCGGAGAAAGTTGACGTGCCACCCGGCATGTTAGCGGGATTTTGGAACATGATCTCCGGAGAAGCCCATCAACAACGCAATTGCATCCGCAACCCCATTATCCGGATATTTCACTCTTGGATGTGCAAGAGGATATTGGGGAGGATGAAGGAAACAAAGGTGACCGACACGGAGTTAATTGGCTATACTCGACTTTAATTGCCAGGCAGCCAATAGACCCCTCTTACCTCATGATCAACCGTTGGTGTTGTGAAGCAACATCGGGGGCGGGTAATATTGGTTCGGGGTGTTACCTCTCCATGTTGGCCTTTTCCTTGCGGCCGGGGATAGCAAGAAACCCCGCTCACCTTTTGCGTGGTACCTCTCTCGGCATTGAGTATTTGCAAGGCAAGTACATTAGTGGAGATGAGAGAGGAGGTTATCGGTTGGCCATTGTGAACCTACCTCTTCCCAACGAGAGGCTTAGGCTTTTCAATGAAGGGAGAGAAGATTGGTTGGAAGAGGGACTACTTGTCCCCGCAAGGAAGAACAAGAGAGGAAGAATCGTAGAGGAGGGAACATCCTCTCGCACAAGCGAGTGGAGCACAACCCAATGTGCAACCATTCGGCGGGGTCCCTCCTCCGCCAAGTTATTACGGAGGGCCACAAGAGCAAGCATGGGGGGGGGGGTGCACCGGTACCCCCACAAAATTATGTTGTGCCCAACGCTAACTTCGCGGAGTCCTACGCTCATCATCCCCAACCACAACAAAGCATGGCCATTATTGGAGGGTTTGCTGCAAGTAACGCTCAAAACATCGCAGCCATCCAAGCTAACGCAGCTCAACTTGGTGAAGGCAACGCAAATATTGCCTTTGAACTTGGACGCCTTCACCTTGTGGAGCCAAATCAATTCGTCGGAGGAAGTGTCCAACCATATTATGAGCAAGGGTATTATTATCAAGATCATCAACATCAACCACCGGCGGAGGACTAGAAGATTTAGGAACTTTAGTTTTCTTTTCTTTTCTTTTTCTCTGTAATTTTCAGCTTTTGCTTATGTGTGTTTGCGTAGTATTTTCTGTTTTTATTTAAATTTCAGCAAGCATGTTAGTTTATTTTCAGTTTGTATTTCAACTTGATGTCATCATTAATAAAGACACCACCTTGATTATATCATTGGAAAAGTTACAAAATTCGTGCCATGATGATATATGATTAAAATTGCAGCTTTGTTCATCTTTGTAATTGATTTATGCATGTTTAAGCTAGTGCTCTCTTAAAAATACAGATCTGAATTTATTTAAATACTAGCTTAATTTTCAGCAGAGGTTATGATTAAAATAAAGACCCATAGTGTTTTATGTGCTCTCAAGTTATGAATAGATTAAAGATGTCTTTTATGCTCAAAAATATTGCTAACCTTGTCACAAATATCGCTCGTGTGTTGCTCAACCTATCCAGAGCCTTATATATATTTGAGTGCATAAACCTTAGTGTACAAGATTTATTTTTGAGTGAGTTATTGCAGGCCATGATTTCTCTGGCCCGAGACTAAGAAGCTGGTCATTCCATTTTTGCGTATCTATCTTTTTGCTAGCCTTTTATCCGTGCATTGTGTATCCCCGCATCGGTGATCTCACAAACTTAGCCGGATATCCACCCTTAAACCAAATATCATCTTTTGTGATTACCTCCTTGACCACAACCTATCGTTGAGAATGGATCATCAATTCAAGGAAGATCGCAAGACGGTGCCAACGTTGAAGATTTCAAGTATCTGTCCAAGGAAAAATATCTCCGGTACCTACCTTATTTTTCGCCTCTTTGCTCGAGGACGAGCAATGTCTAAGCATGGGGGAGGAGGTAGGTCCGGTGCAGTTTTAGAGTTCAAAAGGGAGTATTTTAAAATATATATATATATATATATATATATATATATATATATATATATATATATATATATATAATGATGAAAGAAAAAAATTCGGCGATGTACGTGACTTCCAAGGTGAAGAAAGAAAAAAAACATATATACATATAAGAAAGAAAGAAAGAAAGAAAGAAAGAAAAGAATGAGAAATATGAGAAAGAGAAAAAAAATGAGCGTAAAGTAAACTCCCCGGTTCTCTAAGAGTGCATTCAAGGCTTCAAGTTAAAAAGATCCATTCTCATTTTCCAACCATGTGCAATCCGATAACGAGGACTTCCTTTGTGCCTTGGGATCACTCTTTGCCATTTGCACATGTCCACTTACCTAAAAGTGTGTGTATTTTTCTCTTTCCCCTCCTTGATTTAACATTATTTTCCAATGACCTTTTTGACGAGTCTCTGTAAGACCATGAGAAGCTTGTCTTGTTTTGACAACACCTCATTTATAAAATCTTGTTAGGTCTAAACTTTCCCAAAGCTCCATATAAAGCCTACCACATATATATGAGAGGGAAAGGAGTAGAATATATAGGCTTGAGAGACAAGTGAGATGAGAATTCATGAGCAATACACGAGATGATTTAAATTTGTGAATTTGGTTTAGCTTTTCTTTATCTCGTTCTTTATTTCAAAAATTCTGAGATCTATTTAAAACTTTGTGAGCATGTTAATACTTGTGGGATAAGCTTAATAAGGATCTACCCTCCGTAGAGATGAAGGCTAGTACATTATGGAACTTTAATGAATTAAAATTTTGAGAGCATTATGTTTTCTCATGTATGATCAAGTGCAAAGTTCAAACATTGTTTGGCAATGATGATATCCATCGAAGGCTTACTCGAGGACGAGCAAGGTTTAAGCATGGGGGAGATGTTGACGGTGAAAATCCGTCAACCTAGCCATGAGTTTACCTTCGGTGTTGGCATGAGTTTTATACTTTATCCATTGGTACTAACCCCCGTGGTATAACAAGTTCACGTGTGCATGTCGGTTTTGGAGTTTAATGTTTATGCAGGGATTTAGTGTTGAATGCAAGACTTTCGGGATAAGTTCATCAAGCACCTCATGACAAGACCTTGAAGCCCCGTACAAGTCATGCAATGAAGCAAACTTAACTCCAAAAAGCGGGGACTTGATCCGAGAAGACGACGGACTCCGGGGACCCGACCGGAAAAGTGCCGAATCTTGCAAGACAAGGAGTTGAGTCCAATTCGGAGAGAAACCGACGACATGGACCTACATGCGAAGGGGGAAACATCCGGGAAGCAAGGGAACCGACGTGGGGCAAAGGAGCCCACGGGGCCGGGCCTAAATGGGCCCGGGCCGGCCGGCCCGATCCGGTCGGCCCAGGCCCATTTTGGGCCCAAACACGCTCTCCTTTGCCCTAGCCGCCAATCGGGCTATTTATAGTCCCCTGACCGAGAGCCACGGGGAGAAGAATTCACTACTAGATTTTCCCCCTAATGCAACGCACAAAATGTGTTGCAATATGCCATATTTGGTTGCAATAGACACAATTGCAACTAAATTGTTCCGTGGGACATGGGATGCGAAAGGCCGCGTTGCATTAGGGTATTGCGTCGTTGTCCATCTAGTGGTTGCCAAAGTTTTTTTGTTGCAACGTAACGCAACGTTGCAATTAGGTTTTTTTACAACACTTGTTTTGGTTGCAAAGTGTACTATTGCGACACATCTGCGGTGTTGCCAAAGGTGCAATTGCAACGTTTACGTTTCGTTGCAAGTTATAGTATTGCTACGCACTTGTCTTTGGTTGCTATTGGTTGAACCTCGTCTATTACCACGAAAGTAATTTGGTTGGAATATGTAGTATTGTCTGATGCCACGAAATTGGTTAGTTGCTATAGGTGGTCTCCTCTATTGCCACAAAAGTTGATTTCGATGTAATAGGTAGCATTGTCTGATGCCACGATATTGGTTACGTTGCTTTAGGTGGTATCCTCTATTGCCACGTAATTTGATTGGTTGTAATATGTGGTCCTCTATTATTGCTTCGACATTTGGTTGGTTGCCATAAGTTAAAGTCTTTATTACAACGTTTCTATTAGGGTTGCTACAAGTGCACTATCTATTGCCACGTAATTTGATTGGTTGTAATATGTGGTCCTCTATTATTGCTTCGACATTTGGTTGGTTGCCATAAGTTAAAGTCTTTATTACAACGTTTCTATTAGGGTTGCTACAAGTGCACTATCTATTGCCACGCTCATTTTGTGTTGCTACAAGTTGAACTTCTTATTACCATGTTCCTATTTAGGGTTGCTTCAAGTACACCATACTATTGCCACGTTCCCTTTGTGTTGATACAAGTTGAATTTCTTATTACCACGTTCGTATTAGGGGTGCTACAAGTGCACCTTACTATTGCCACGCTACTTTTGGCAACGAAAAACAACGATGTATTACGCCACGCTCATTTATGTAGCGAGCGGTAATTGCAGCATTAATTAACATCGACAGATAAATATAACAATGCATCTATAGTTAATTAACCAACATTGAACCATCCACCGAGTTAATTACATGACTCATGAAGTACTTAAATACTGAAAAGTTTGGCACGGGACATTGTTTCAACACATAGTAGACAAATTTGCTAGGACATGAAGAACTTGGTCAGCCAATTGTTACTTGGAGATGATCCCAACACTTGATCAGCAAAGGGGGATTCAATGCAAGGAGGTGTCATCACCTGTAAAGAAACAACAAAATTTTTAAGCTAGCATCAATTAATCTCTAATATTGGAATTTGTGAAACAACAACATATAGCAAACCAAAGATTAATTGTGATTCATAAAAATAGCATAATGACATCAAATAATTACCACAACCATAAACACACTTTGACAAATTGAAACATGAATTACATTCACAGCAGAAGAGTTGTTGAAAAAAGCTTCACCTCTTGTCTTTTTGGTGCTTTGTCGTCTCCTTTGTGCAACTTGTACCCGTAGTGTTGAGAAGAAATTTGTCTAACGGTGGATTGAGTTTCGGGATTGTTAACACCACCTTTAGTGCTTCGGTTTTGCGAAATACTTGTTTTCGAGCTTCTTCGCATTCCTTCTCCTATGAACCAATCATTTGGAAGGACAAGATTAGGCGTAATTTCATCGATGAATCGATGATATGTACTAGTAAAAAGTTGTGAATTCGAGAACAACCCGAGTACACGAGAGCACATTCACCGGAGTCCGGTTGTACATTCCCGGATGTAGGAATTGATGGTTCCGCCGCCACGTTGTCCGCGGATTCGGCGACAAGGTTGTTTCTTCCGGGTGATTGATGCAACCGCCGCTTCGTCGGCGCATTTAGTGACATTGTTTCTTGGGCATGGTTGTACGGATATTGGCTGGTCAACCTACCAAAGGATACAAACATTCATATATAGAACCCAAGGAAAGAAACGCATTCATGCAAATAGCTTGACCGATACTGTGGAACTTGTGATTGTCCATTTGATGCTTGCGGCATTGATAGGAACTCTTGCCTAAGCCGTTGTAGTTACTCCGCTCGCCTTCTCTTTTCACTTTCTTCAAGTTGGCGTGCATGTTCTCTCCTTTCTCGCTTCCCTTTCTTCTTCCCATCCCGACATTTTTTCTTGTAGCTGCCCAAATGCGTCCATGAGCTCGACGTGTTCCTCATGCTGTAGCTCTTCCTTACGAATTTGTTCCTCGCGCTCCGCATTGAGCAATTTGCCTTCTAGTTGGGTTTTTTGCCAGGTACCCGTTTCCATGCAACTTGGTTGATTTGCACTTCGTGACATCTTTGTAGGCTTTTTGGAACATCTCGTTTTTTTCCTTTTGGGAAACAAAGTTGTTGTCTCGCATTTGATTCCGCCTCGGCAATAACGCCGCTTGCGGTGTCCTAACATTTGCAAGGCACGGTGGAGGAGTTAGTTGAACAAGAGATTGGTTGCATTCTATAGTTGCATAAGCCTATGTATAGTAATGTATGTACTAATTCATTGAGAACTCACATAGACATTTTTAGATTGTTCGTCCGTCCAAGACCCCCGGTTAGTGTGAGTTATCCACCAAAGTTCCATATCATCGGGCTCTTCACCGGTTCGGGTCTCTCTCGTTATGCCAAGAAAATAACAAATTAATGTTCTTCATCTGCGCAAGACAGATTGGAGATGTGCTTGTCCGGTTATTACCTTCTCATAGGCCGCGCCGAGAATAAGGCTTAGCGCCCGACAAATGTCTTGTCATTTGTTGGCATCGAATCGCAGAATTTTGTGTGCTCCTTTCCTATACAATGAAAAGTTATGAACAAAAATCTTAAAGACTCGGACATCGCCATTTGAATGAAAAATGTAGTGGTCGAAATCGTAATTAACAATGTGGAACAAACCTTGAATTTAGCAAGATCTTGAACTACTTCAACGAGATAGTGCCATTCAACAATATCTAATTCGTAGGCTTATGTAACATTCTCTGGTGGTAGGCGTTGTATGTCTTGGTCGTAGCACCGAAAGTTGAACGCCATCCTTTGTAACGCTCCCTAGCAATGGCCCATATCTTTTCCCTTGATTCAACATTATCCTCCATGTCCCACTTTGCACGTTATATAATCACAATAGCATTCAAATATTGTGTGAGTTTATATGTTAGTTTTTATTTGAATTGTACTTGAAAAGCAAAGTCTATTATTACCAATACATCGAGTTGCTATTGCGTTTTTGACTTCTTCCCTAACATTTTTCCATGATTTCACTCCAATGATAGGAGCCCTTTTCCTTGTATACATGACCACTTCATCAACGAATGAGCGGTAGTTATCACCTACCGGTCCTCCATGTTTAGAGAATTGAATGTCTAATCTGTCGCTTGCCCGCCTTGATTCTCTTGGCGATTACCGTCAATGCTCTTACGGGACCGCGTCCTCTTTTCTTAACTTTTTGGGAGCCTATTCCATGCGAACAACATGCATGTGATAATACCCACAAAATAACCGTATGCACAGACAGGTAATTTCTATGGAACACATGTTACCAGATCCTTGCTCGTGTTGTTTCCAACGCCGAGCATGAGATGGAGGCTGCCTTGCGGGTGTTGGGTTCATTTCATTCTCGTGTTGCAAAATGAAGGTGGGGTCCACGTACCGTTCTGCAGAGAATTTAGTGGCATATGATGACCGATCATATTTTGTAGTATGACAAAAAATGGTAATTTGCTTGCAAATTAGGAGAGGGATATTACCGATGTCTTCAAGCGATCCTGCGCAACATTCGGGTATTCTCTGTATGTATCGATTGTGTCATCCCCGAAAATGTCTTTTAATTCTGAAATATAATCCATAATTAATTTCATTCATGTGACCGAACATGCAAATTCTGGAGTATAAGTACACAAATATTTGGTCAAGCATATCTTACCCAAGGCTTTCTTCTCTTGATGCAAATCGGCTAGCCAAAGTTTGTATTCATCTAAGTCACATTCTTCTACTTCTTCTGCATCATCGGCATTTATGTAAGCACTTTTGGATTTCAAAGGTGTTATGGCCATGGTATGGTTTCTAGGTATTGGCTCTCCGGAGACAACTAATCGATCACCATCTCCTCCTCGTGAATCTGTTTCATTCTTTCTACGTCGACGTCGTAGTCGATCTCGGTGAGTGTTGCTTCCGCGATAGCGTCGAGAATTCTAGTCTTGTAGTAAACAATGTCCCTCATCCCGTACCCCGCTTTTTGTTTCGGGTTGTTTATGGTTTGTAGGGTGATTTGTGAACCACGAGGGTGACAAGTATGTGTTGTATCCGGCTCCCCATCTATACCCTTCTCAATCATATATACGGTCCAAGACTCGATCATCTAATGATCCGCGCATTCATTTCGATGTCATATCAATAACATGTGAAGAAATTTGGTGTGCAAATCGCGTGATCAAATGCATGAAATCTAGGGTACCGGTGCGTGCACGGATGCATGACATGTTGGATGCGGTACGAACGAGGGGAAAGATGGAACCACGATACGGCGTACCCGGCCTCGGTCGTCTCGTCCCGAGATGAAGGTAAAACATCAGGGTCTGCACCTATGTCCACGTCGACGCGTGCTTCATCGTCGCCCGAAGGTGATGATGACCCAAAGAGAGCCCCCGTCGCCCTAGGCCTAGGGGCCATGGTGGCGGTAGTTTCACCAATCGCCGCACCAGGGGTTGTGAACATTCTAGGTAGCATGGCCGACGACGGTGTGCGCTGCACTTCAGAGGTCGTAGGGGTCACCCTTGCCGGCTCCCTCGACGACGGCATCCTCGTGTACGCGCGGCGAGAAGCAGCTTGGCGGCGGCGGCGGCGGTAGTCGTATCGTCTACCCGCCCCTAACCGACCGAGTTCTAGATTTGTTTTGCGAGGGGATTCGGGAGGGAAAGTAAAGACGCGTGACTTTTTACTCTTGTAACCCGGCGTGGTGGCCCCGCCATGGTTGCGCGGTAGTTTGGGCGAAAGTTAAATAATTCGGATGGGAAAAACCGGCGCCACATTCCAAATCGCCGGCTACCCATTTTTTCCGAACGTTTGGCGTATTTGAGGGATGCATTTTGGTGTGGCCGGTGACGGGTGGGTCCCACAAAGTTTACTTCTTGTTTACCACAAAGTTATTGTATATTGGTTACACATTTTTTGATGTGGTCGCAGTAAATTTACGAATGTCATATTTGTATAAACTTTAGCAGACTACCATAAACCCTTTATCAGATTTGTACCAGAGTAAAATGCATCACACAAATATGTGTAACAAACATAAAGATCGGGTAGCAATCGGCAAGATTTATGACAACTGAGTTTTCACAGGCTAGCTACCCGAGTCACGTTGACACCACACCAACTAAGGATCATCAAAAAAATGCTCTACAAGGACACAAATTGTAAAGACACATACATAGTCGAAAGACACAACTTGAGAGACATGCTTTGTGTTTATTAGCTGGATTTCTTCAAAGATGTGACTGAAATGACGCCAGAGCCTCTCTGCAAGGTCCCTCGTCACTTGCAGATAAATTTCCTGAACATGAAGAAAGCATTAAACGAATTGTCAGAACAAATGATAACTCAAATCTTGTGCACTTAAACAATGTTTAGCAATCAGCTGAACTTGTAAAACACAAGAAAGAACGCAAACATGTACACTGAAATCCAGAATGTCTTTTAGGGTGCATCATGTGTGGAACTAATTTATCAAGAAATATCAGCAATCACAACTTTTATACCTTCCTTCAGATCATTAACGCTTCCTTGAGTGTGTAGAAGAACCAATCACACTCGTTTCGGATCCTACACTCCTCGCCGCAGAACCTACGCCACGAGTACCAAGCATGCCATCCTCGCGTGGTCGCCACACCCGCGACCCGCACACCGCAAATCGTCGTGGCGAGGTACGGGCGCCGGCACCGGCGACACGGCAATCGCATTCGCATCCGTGCGGTAGTGCCACGTCGACGCAATGATCCCGGAGCGGCGTTTTGTGCAAGTCAAATTTATCCAAGGAAGCACCGTCGCCCCCTCTTGGGGTGCCTCGACCAAGCGCGGGAGCCGCCCGGCCTCGTCGTCGTCGGCCTCGCCGCCGTTGGGTCCGTAGAGGAAGAGGGAGAGGGCGTACATCGATTCCTTGTGACCCGCCCTCCGCGGCGCGCCGTAGCCGGGTCGAGGCACGGCGTGATGACGCCACGTGTGTTCCCCGAAGCCCGCGCGGCGCAAGCCGCTCCGGGAACAAGGCCTCCGGTTGCCGACGTTGGCCGGTGTGTTGACGAGCGCCGTGCGATACTCGTGGCCGAGGTAGAATCGACGCCGCAGGACGCGTTTCAGGGCTAGGCGTCGTCCGACCGTGGCGGCGCCGTCCACCACGCACATTGCCTTGCATGTTGCGCGCAGGTTGCGGAGATCCACAATGGCATCCTCTCGATCGCGCGGCGGACGCGGGAGACGATATCAATCGTCGGCTCCGTCGGCGAGTCCGGCGGCCTCGACGACGCCTCGTAGCGAGCCACGGAGATCTTTTCCATGGAGTGGTTGCAGTTCGTCACGCACGGTGGGTAATTGGATGTGCGACGCTGTTATCCCCGGCGAGGATGAGGGGAGATGGAAAAGAACCGCCGCCTCCAGATCATGTTGTAGATTGAATTTGGGGGGTCGCAGGGTTCATTGGGTTTTAAGGAAACTGCGCTTTCATAGGGAGGACACGGAATCACAGGGTCAATGACGGGTGTACCCAAGCACTAGTTGGCCCACAAATCGATCCGTACGGAAATTTGACCCCATCTCGTGGATGGAGTTGCGGGACCCACCGTCGGTAGGATTGTTGCGCCAAGCTGTCGGCTCGAACCCGCGAGAGATTTCCCCATTGGACGAGTTGTGGGCCCCACTGTCGGCACCCGCATTGGGATGTGTTCTTGAGTTGTTGATGTTCATAATGAACTTGATCATTTGTATCGTTTAATCATAACTTCAAAGCTTTGTTTATATTTGTCAAATGACGTCCAAATCGAGGAAATTTTTTTTCCTACATTCTTATGACAACATAATCTAGATCATGGTGTCCACTCCATATCGTGTCACGGCGTACGAGCAATAATAATTTGAAAATAGAACATTTCATAACTAGATTCAAGATTTTCAATCGATGAGACGACGTCAATTTGAAATGAGATGAATACCAAAGTTTCATAGCTCGTCGAGATGAACAATCTTTATATTGGTTGGATTCTCATTTGAAGAAGTGGTCCTACACATTGTTAGTTAATCCTAGGTTCACTCTCATTGTTTAAGAAACTTGGTCGGAGACATGTCATTTTTGTTCTACGTGATCGTACCCCTTCTTCAAATGAGAATCCAACCAATATAAAGTTTGTTCATCTCGACGAGCTATGAAACTTTGGTATTCATCTCATTTCAAATTGACGTCGTCTCTCGATTGAAAATCTTGAATCTAGTTATGAAATGTTCTATTTTCAAATTATTATTGCTCGTACGCTCGTGACACGATATGGAGTGGACACCATGATCTAGATTATGTTGCCATAAGAATGTAGGAAAAAAATTTCCCGATTTGGACGTCATTTGACAAATATAAACAACTTTGAAGTTATGATTAAACGATACAAATGATCAAGTTCATTATGAACATCAACAACTCAAGAACACATCCCAATGCGGGTGCCGACAGTGGGGCCCACAACTCGTCCAATGGGGAAATCTCTCGCGGGTTCAGCCGACGCTTGGCGTAACAATCCTACCGACAGTGGGTCCCGCAACTCGTCCACGATGGGGTCACCCGCAGTCAAATTTCCGTACGGACGATTTGTGGGCCAACAAGTGGCCGGGTAGACCCGTCATTGACCCTTGGTAACCGCCCCACCCCCGCCGAGTTAGTGGGGTCACGTCCCCGCAATGGGATATTCTCGCCTTTTAGTCATTGATCCGTGGGCCCCACACGGCGCGTGGTACGAATGCGGTTGCCCCGACGCGAGTTATATAACCGCGGGGCCTCGCCGTGTTTTCCAATACCGCTCCTTTGCACCGCGCGGCTCTCGTCGATCTTGAGTAGCCGCTCGTCTCCCGCCCCCCTCGACTCCCCCCGCGCGCATCTATGGCCGGAGAGAAGCGCCCCGCAGAAGAGGCCCCTGGGGGTTCGTCGCCGTCGGTCCCGCCGCGTCTCCGTCGGTTGCTTTCTCGCCGGGGGTGAGTGTCTTCCTGTCTCCATAATTTCCTGTGCTCGCCGAGGATCTGATGCTGTCATCCTTCTTCTGTTTCCTAGTGCGACATATGGCCCGGGTCCTTCAGCCGGCGCGGCGCCTCCGTCCGGTGGATCTTCGTCGTCGGAATCCTGGAGCTTGTCTTCTTCCTCGTCTCGGGCGACGCCCCCGTTCGTCAGGAGGCCGGGGACTCGGCAGAGGAACTGGCGAGGACGCGGCGTAGTCTAGACGACGCGGCTGCGCGCAAGGTACGGGACCCGGAGGGGACCCGGATGCGATGCACACCGCCCTTCGGGCGGCCGAGACGGAGAGACGGCCCGAAGTTCGCGGCGCCAAGGCCGATGTGGAGGCCCGCTCGCTTTGGTGAGTTCCCCGTACTCCGTCGGTGCACGCCGCCCACTAGGCTCTTGTTTGACTCGTCGCCATTGTTTCTTGCCTCGGCCGAGGAGGCGGAGGCGTCTTTCCGCCGCGAGCGGGCGGAGGAGCTGCGCCGCCGCCCGAACGATGCGGAGGATCGCCACGATGAACTTACGCGCGCGGCGGAGGTCGCCGTAACGGTGGTCGGCCCGGGGCTCCGGCCGCCGCCCGACCGTCTTCGCGCGCTCCCAAGGCGTGTCAAGGAGGCGGTGCATGCCGGTGCGCGCCGGGGAGCCGCCCGCGCGCTCGCGACGGCGGACGCGCAAGTCGACTTTCCCTTGGGCGATGCGCGCGGGAGTGGCCGTTCCCGCCGGAGCAAAGACCGCACTACGCGCCGCACTTCCCCATTGCGGCCGATGCCGCCGCCGCGGGGGTTGACATCGACGGCGTGCTTCGCGACGGCGCCGCCGCCGACATTGGCGGCCCGTAACTCACCTTTTTAAGATTAATGTCCGTACCGGCCCCTCGTGGCCGAGGAAATCGAACTTCGCATTGTTCCCTCGTTTGTGCCATTGCGATTTTTGTTCACTTCGCCGCGGGGGGGGGGGGTGGTCGGGTGTACGAAGCAAACTACTCCGCCCCCCGTGCCGTCTTGTCAACCGTCACGGCAGGCGACGCGTGCGCGATAGGAGGCTAGGAGCTTCGTTGAACAAGCGTCCAGGGCACTCGAGTAGAGTACGTAGGACTGAACGCGTGGGAGATCGCGAGGCGCGGCGCTGCGTTTCTTCTTCCGTTCGCATCTAAATAAAATTAGCCCCAAGAATCTTTCATAAATGGAACACTAAATATAATTTATTTGTAAAACCTTTTCACGTGTCAGCGTAACTTTGTGTGACGAATCTAATGAACCTACTTAATCCAGTATTTAGCTACAGATTTTGAAAGTAGTTTTGAAAATAACTTACTATAATACTTGTAATTAATGGTGCACCTCCATGGAGTAGTAAATGTAGATGAAATCTAAAACTACATAAATAATTTGGATCTACTTTGCGATACAGAGCTTTACGCAAACCTTTTCATACATCAAACCCTTAGTGTGATTTTGCATGCAACTATCCGGTGCAGATGAAGCGTTGCGGCCAGACCACGACTCCCCAGGCGCGCGTGCGTGTAGCAGTTAATTAGGAACCGCCGCCCCTTCGTCTTGCCGGTTGTCTTCAAATCTTGCCATGCCCATTGCTTCGGCAACCAACACATCGATTTGACCTGTATATGAAGCCGAAACGACAGCACAGAATATACTAGTTTAGCCCTCTTCCCTACCCCGCCCCACCCACTCGCTCCCACTGTCTCGCATCGAAGGAGAAGGGGTTTTCTTGCCTGCCACCATTGCCGGCGACCCCCCCCCCCCCCAAAGCTTGCAATCTCTGCAACCGCCATCGCAAGCGACCTCGATACAGCGGCGATGACCCGAAGCGACGCATCGGGTGACGGCGGCGCCCCACAAATGAAGGGGGATGCCGTAGAGGCTGTTGACGGTTAATAATTGTATCAAAGTTCGTTCGTGACTCGCAAGCGTACAAGTCTCCCGTCGTAGTCAAGGGACCCTTCTTCCCTCGAGTGGTGAACCCAAGGTATCGAATCCGTGGAACAAATGTGTGACGCAAGAATTAATCTATTAAAGCCAAGTAATCTTCAATAATCGATAAAAGACCTAATGCATCTAAGTAAAAGACACAAAACGAATCTAATCTACTAAAAACCGGAGAAAACAAAGTAAGATTGGGTAGATAAACCGATCTAGAGGGATCGGGGTAAGCCTTTCGTTGAAGTTCCAAGCAAAAGAAGAAGTAGCAAATCGAATCTTAATAAAAGCCTCTTTAAATCGTGGTTTCCCGTCCAAATCCGAAAACATCCGCCTTTCGAGACCCCCGTTCTGTCACAACGTATCCCTATTCATGCGGGGAGCTTAGGGCGAGTCAAAAGACAAGTCGAGATTCTTTCGGAGGATCCGGCGTGTACCTCTAGCCACCGCGGCTACAAGAACACCCTAAGTAATCTATCTCGAGAATAGAATTGGAATAAGCAAATCCGATCGAAAAACGAAATCTTCGAGGAAACACTTGATCGGCGGGAAAAGATTCAACTTGATAATTCAACTATAACAATGATACATACACAAGATCACCACCGGGATCCTTCCTTGATCTTGCTTCTAGCTCGGGAACTCCGACGTGGTCTTCCTTGCAAGGTTCCCACGTCGGCTAGGGAAACCCTAGTCAACTAGCTCGACCCTCTCCTCTCCTAGATGGTGTCCCTCTCTTCTCTCGCTTCTCGGCGGCCGAAGACGAAATCTTCTCCCGCGTGGCTCTCGGTCGGGGGACTATAAATAGCCCGATCGGCGGCTAGGGCAAAGGACGTCGCATTTGGGCCCTAAATGGGCTCGGGCCGACCGGATCGGGCCGGCCGGCCCGGGCCCATTTAGGCCCGGCCCGCGGGCTCCTTTGCCCGAGGTCGGTTCCCTTGCTTCTCGGATGCTTCCCCCTTCGCATGTAGGTCCATGTCGTCGGTTTCTCTCCGAATTGGACTCAACTCCTTGTCTTGCAAGCTTCGACACTTTTCCGGTCAGGTCCCTGGAGTTTGTTGTCTTCTCGGATCGAGTCCCCGGCTTCTTGGAGTTAGTTTTGCTTCATTGCGTGACTTGTTCAGGGCTTCAAGGTCTTGTCATGAGGTGCTTGATGAACTTATCCCGAAAGTCTTGCATTCAACACTAAATCCCCGCATAAACATTAAACTCCAAAAACGACATGCACACGTGAACTTGTTATACCACGGGGGTTAGTACCAATGGATAAAGTATAAAATTCATGCCAACACCGAAGGTAAACTCATGGCTAGGTTGACGGATTTTCACCGTCAACATCTCCCCCATGCTTAAACCTTGCTCGTCCTCGAGTAAGCCTTCGATGGATATCATCATTGCTAAACAATGTTTAAACCTTGCATTTGACCATACATGAGAAAACATAATGCTCTCAAAATATTAATTCATTAAAGTTCCATAATGTACTAGCCTTCATCTCCACGGAGGGTGGATTCTTATTAAGCTTATCCCACAAGTGTTAACATGCTCACAAAGTTTTAAATGGATCTCAGAATTTTTGAAATGAAGATCGAGATAAAGAAAAGCTAAACCAAATTCACAAATTTAAATCATCTCATGTATTGCTCATAAACTCTCATCTCACTTGTCTCTCAAGCCTATATATTCTACTCCTTTCCCTCTCATATATATGTGGAAGGCTTTATATGGAGCTTTGGGAAAGTTTAGTCCTAACAAGAATTTAAGTGAGGTGTTGTCATAACAAGACAAGCTTCTCATGGTCTTACCGAGACTCGTCAAAAAGGTCATTGGAAAATAATGTTAAATCAAGGAGGGGAAAGAGAAAAATACACACACTTTTAGATAGGTGGACATGTGCAAATGGCAGAGAGTGATCCCGAGGCACAAAAGAAGTCCTCGTTATCGGATTGCACATGGTTGGAAAATGAGAATGGATCTTTTTATCTTGAAGCCTTGAATGCACTCTTAGAGAACCGGGGAGTTCATTTTACGCACAAATATATTTTTTTTTCTTCTCTTTCTGATATTTCTCATTCTTTTCTTTCTTTCTTTCTTATATATATATATATTTTTTTCTTTCTTCACCTTGGAAGTCATGTACATCGCCGAAATTTTTTTCTTTCATCATTATATATTTTTTTTTTTAAATACTCCCTTTTGAACTCTAAGGCAGCACCGTACCTACCTCCTCCCCCATGCTTAGACGTTGCTCGTCCTCGAGCAAAGAGGCGAAAAATAAGGTAGGTACCGGAGATATTTTCCTTGGAGAGATACTTGAAATCTTCAACGTTGGCACCGTCTTGCGATCTTCCTTGAATTGATGATCCATTCTCAATGATAGGTTGTGGTCAAGGAGGTAATCACAAAAAAAAAAATATTTGGTTTAAGGGTGGATATCCGGCGAAGTTTGTGAGATCACCGATGCGGGGATACACAATGCACGGATAAAAGGCTAGCAAAAAGATAGATACGCAAAAACGGAATGACCAGCTTCTTAGTCTCGGGCCAGAGAAATCATGGCCTGCAATAACGCACTCAAAAATAAATCTTGTACACTAAGGTTTATGCACTCAAATATATATAAGGCTTTGGATAGGTTGAGCAACACACAAGTGATATTTGTGACAAGGTTAGCAATATTTTTGAGCATAAAAGACATCTTCAATCCATTCATAACTTGAGAGCACATAAAACACTATGGGTCTTTGTTTTAATCATAACCTCCGCTGAAAATTAAGCTAGCATTTAAATAAATTCAGATCTGTATTTTTAAGAGAGCACTAGCTTGAACATGCATAAATCAACTACAAAGATGAACAAAGCTGCAATTTTAATCATATATCATCATAGCACGAATTTTGTAACTTTTCCAATGATATAATCAAGGTGGTGACTTTATTAAATGTGATATCAAGTTGAAATACACACTGAAAATAAACATACATGCTTGCTGAAAATTAAATAAAAACAGAAAAATACTACGCAAACACACGTAAGAAAAAGCTGAAAATTACAGAGAAATAGAAAAGAAAAGAAAACTAAAGTTCCTTAAGTCCTCTAATCCTCCGCCGGTGGTTGATGTTGATAGTCTTGATAATAATAGCCTTGCTCATAATATGAATGAACGCTTCCTCCGTCGAATTGATTTGGCTCAACAAGGTGAAGGCGACCAAGTTCAAAGGCAATATTTGCGTTGCCTTCACCGAGTTGAGCTGCGTTGGATTGGATGGCTGCGATATTTTGAGCATTTCTTGCAGCGTATCCTCCAATAATAGCCATGCTTTGTTGTGGTTGGGGATGATGAGCGTAGGCCTCCGCGAAGTTAACGTTGGGCACAACATAATTTTGAGGGGGTACCGGTGCACCACCCCCCCATGCTTGTTGTTGAGACCCTCCGTAATAACTAGGCGGAGGAGGAACCCCGCCGGATGGTTGCACATTGGGTTGTGCTCCACCCTCTTGTGCGGAGGATGTTCCCTCTTCTACGATCCTTCCTCTTTTGTTTTTCCTTGCAGGGACCAGGTATTCCCTCTTCCAACCAATCTTCCCTTCCTTCGGTGAAAAGCCTAAGCCTCTCATCCGGAAGAGGGAGGTTCACAATGGCCAATCGGTAACCTCTTCTCTCATCTCCACTAATGTACTTGCCTTGCCGCAAGTACTCAAAACCGAGAGAGGTACCGCGCAAAAGGTGAGCGGGATTTCTTGCGATCCCCGGTCGCAAGGAATAGGCCAACATGGAGAGGTAACACCCCGAACCAATATCACTAGCCCCCGATGTTGCTTCACAACACCAACGGTTGATCATGAGGTAAGAGGGGTCAATTGGCTGCCTGGCAATCAAAGCCGAGTATAGCCAATTTAACTCCGTGTCGGTCACCTTTGTTTCCCTCATCCTCCCCAATACCCTCTTGCACATCCAAGAGTGAAATATCCGGATAATGGGGTTGCGGATGCTTTTGCGTTGTTGATGGGCATCTCCGGAGATCATGCCCCAAAATTCCGCCAACATGCCGGGAGGCACGTCGACTTTCTCCGAGCGCCCTTGTGGAATCCAAGCAGCTCCCTTACGTGCTCGTAGGGAACCACTTGTTGGATTCCCTCCAAACGGAATGACAAGCATTGCACCCCATCATCATCAACGATGGGTGCCATAGTCATTAAAATTTCCAAGGTGTAACCCAAGTGGGTGTCCACCGAGATTCCGTTGGAGAACTGAATCCACCCGAGATGCCCCAACATGTAGTTTATGTCGGTGCGAAAACCCAAGGTGTGGAGTGCTTGGTCGTCGATCTCGACATTTGGCACAAGCCTCTTCTCAAGATTGGCGAGCCTATCCTCCTCCTCCGCCGACATGATGATGAAGCCGTACGAAGATTGTGTCGGGGTGTAAGGAGGTGGTGCGGTTGAGCGAGTCGATCGTCGTGGTGGCGCGGGCTGCTCCTCCGTGTGCCCACGAGGTTCGGTGAACCTCATGGAAGTGCTTCTCGCAGCCCTCATCCCACCAAGGAGGAGAGCGTCGTTCCTCCTCGGTGGTGCCGTGTCCGTCTCCATGCTCCGGGGAGACTCGGAAACCGAGTGCCTCCTCGAAGACGTGGTTGATGACGGCTTGGACGACGACGAACTCTTCTTCTTAGAGAAGAGACTTGTGGTCTTCTTCCACATGCTTGCTGCACTCTCTCTTCAACTAAAAATCCGGGTTGCAACCGGTAAACTAGACACTTAAACTCTTTGCTTCGGATGTGGACTTTGAGTGGATTAGGGAGGTGGATTTTTTCTTGAGCTCTCAAGCTTGGGTGGTTGGCTAAGTCTACGGAGGTTCTGAGCACACAAACTTGAACACACAAACAAGGGAAGGAGAGGGAAGCTTGCCTGCAGAAGACGGGCGCCGGGGGGCACAATTTATAGGGCAGGCCGGCCGGCCTAGGCCGGCCGGCCCAGGGCTCCAACGGCTCCTCCTCGGTGCGTCTTTCTCCCAGCACGATCATTTCGCCTCTGCAACTTTCCTGCCCGCGTGCTCCACGAGTTGCACCGCCCAAACGCTCTCGTCCACTCCTTTTCTTGAATTATTGGTCCTCCCACTTGATGCTCCATGCTTTGGGTCATGTCCATGCTCCCTAGCTCCACTTGCTTCACATGCCACCATTGAAATCCTGCAAAGTTGATGCTTGCTGCCCACCATGCTTGTCCTTTGCATGTGGAGGTGGTGAAAGTTGATAAAAGGGGATCCAATGGTGCATGCATGATTAATTCAAACTTGATTGCCTCCATTTAGGTGTGTTTAAGGTTAAGCACTCCTCTAATTCGAATTTTAAAATATTTTTCAGAGCCATGCAAGAGCTTGAACATAATTTTAGAGAAGTTTTTAAACCATTAAAAACAAATGTAAGTCGAAGATATTTTTCGACTACGTCGATTTTCGTCTTACCGGTAAAGTCCGCTTTCATCGGTTGAGAGCGAACGTTTTCCCGGCTTGATCATGGGGGCATAGGTTTAGGTTCTAATTTTGGCTAAATAAGAAAGATTTTGAACAGAACAAAATTAGAATAGGCTTAGAAAAATTCTAATCCTAGAGAAACCAAGGGTAAAGATTTTTAAGATCAACCAAAAGCTTTGATTTCTAGGTTCACGCGAGTCCTACCACGTGCTGAATTTTTATAACACTTGAATATAAATCGTGGCTCTACTCGTGTGGTTTTAGCATAAAAAATAAGCCAACCTCAGCACCATAATGAGGGTGAAAGGTTGAGCTAAGGTTCTGAAATTATTTGGTTGAGGGGTTTCTCGAAAAGAAAAGAATCAAACAAGCACATAGGAGGGTTCATGCAAAGGGTTTATGATAAAGCAAACATTCAATCAAGAATTATGTCTCTAATATTGTTCAACCACTTCTAAGTCTAATGTCTTTGCGTAGTAAAACTTCAAAAACTAAATTATTAAAAATACTCGAAAAACCTGGAATCGGGTTGTCCTCCCGTAGCTTATTCTTGACTTGACTTGACGAAACGGGTTGCCTCCCGCCTAGCGCTTCGTTTATAGTCTATAGCTAGACTTCTTCACTTGATTACTCCGGATCAACGCTCTTTGCGGGCGTTGCAATCTTGGGTACCCACTTCCGCACCATCTTGGGCGCGGGCTTGTCTTTTGGCTTGGGCGGCTTAGTCATTTTTTTGGTCTTCACAGGCGGCTTCTCTTCCTTTGTCTTGACGGATGCAACACCTTCTTTAATTTTCGTTACGTTCACTTTTTTCGGCTCCTTCTTCTTTTTCAGCCCCTCCGTTTGTTTTGGTTCTATCTTCACTCCAATCATGTTGCATGCCTCAATCCTTGGACGGAACTTGAAGGAACTCCTTTCTCCGTTGATATCGAACATGATCTCCCCCTTGCCAACATCAATAGTTGCTCCCACGGTCTTGAGGAACGGCCTCCCTAGGATGAGCGGCGGCTTCTCCCTCTCTCCCATCTCAAGCACAACGAAGTCGACGGGGATGAAGTGGTGTCCAATCTTCACGGGTACATCTTCAGCAATGCCCAAGGGATAGCGAATGGAGTTGTCACCCAGCTCCAAACATATTCCCGTAGGCTCCATCGGTAGGCGTAACTTCTCGAACACATCCCTCGGCATGACACTCACACTAGCTCCAAGGTCGCATAACGCCTTCTCGAAGTTGAAAGAACCAACTGAACATGGAATTGTAGGGCACCCGGGGTCTTTTTGCTTCTCCAGCCCATAAGCAATAGGCGCACTACACTCCTCGGACATCTTGACATGATCTACCCCGAGTGTTGCTATCTCATATTTATTTGCAAGTATGTCTTTAAAGTAACGAGAATATGTAGGTACTTGTAGGGCATCTAGTAACGGCATGTTGATGCTAAGTCTACGCACAACTTCCACAAACTTCTCAAAGTGGTTGTCAAGTTTACCTCGGAAGTAGCGTGGCTTGAGTTGCGGTATCCTCGTGTCATCTTCCGCATCTCAAATTCGGGTTCCTCGGTGACGATCCCCGTAACCCTCTCTTTAGCAGCTCCTTCCACCTCGGTGGACGGTTTCGGCTTTCTTGCTCCCGCGGTACGTTCCGGATCTTCGGTCTCCTTCCCCGAACGTGTTTGAATGGCCTTCGCCGATTCGGGACATTTGGGTTGTCCCGGAAGCTTCCCTTCATCATTAGTGAGGCGCCCCGCAAGTTGTCCAACTTGCGTCTCGAGCATCTTCATCATGTTGAGCACTTGATGATTGGAACTTCCGACCTCCGTCACTTTGCTATCGATGTTCTCCAACACCTTGTCTATGGTCTTGAACTTGGTGACGGTGTCCTTGTTGATCTTAGCTTGCTCATCCATGAACTCCTTCAATTGTATCCGAAGTGGAACCGCGTTAGGAATAGATGAGCTTGCATTAAATTGAGGCCTACCTTGCCCGTAGCGGAAGTTCGGCAATTCTCCCTTCCTCATGTAGTCGAGCACTTTGGCTTCCTCCGACAATCTTTGCGGACATGGCCATACTCTCCACATTCTTCGCATGTGGACCTTGCTTCGGCGGCCTTCAAGTCTTGAGCCTCTTTCTTTTCTATCTCCATCTTCTCCAACCTCCTCATGAGCGAGTCGATCTTGCCTTCAAGTATGTCTTCCTTCTCCACTTGCAAGACTCCTTTGACGTTCCCCATAGGTTGAGCCGGGTGTAGGCGCCGGATGACGCCCACGTGTCATTATCCGCGACCTTCTTGAATAGCGTGAAAGCTTCCGTCGGTGTAAGCTCGATGATAGATCCTCCCGCTGATGCATCGATGATCGTCCTTGACGCCATGGTGAGTCCTTGATAGAACTTTTGCACGAGGTCTTCTTTCGGGAACTTGTGATGTGGAACCGCCCGGTGTACTCGTTGAAGCGCTCAAATGCCTCCGAGATAGTTTCTGTAGGATATTGAACAAAGGTGGCAATCTTATTACGCAAGCTTTGAGTTTTACCCGGTGAGTAGTATTCCTTCATGAAAGCCTTCATCAACGTGTTCCAATTTTGCACCGTCTCCGCCGGTTGAGAGTGGAACCATTGCAACGCCTTCCCGAGTAGTGAAAACGGGAAAAGCCTTGCCCTCATTTGATCTTGAGTCACCCCGTCCATGTTGAAAGTCTGACATAGTTGAATGAATGCTTGGAGGTGAAGGTTCGGATCCTCTTTGCCGGTGAAGGGTGAATGTTGCACCATGCGGATTGTTGAGGTCTTGATCTCGAACGGTCTTCCGATCTCGTCGAGGTTCAAGATTGGTAGGTCGATGATGTCTGGGGTGCATAGCTCCCCAATCTTGCGTTCTTCCGGTGGTTGGTCACCCATTGGTGGAAGTCGATTCTCCCTCGGACTTTGAGGTGGTGAATTTTCCGGAGATTCCTGCGATCCTTCGTCTTCCGACTCCGAATCTACAAAATCCAGCTTTTTAGCTTGATGTGCTTCGCGTCTCCTTAGCCTGTAAAGTTTTTCCGGATCATCCACAAAATTATTGGGTTTGTTGGAGAGGTAGCCGTCCATCTCCCGTTAGGGTTAGCGATAAACAAAATATGCAAAAGAAACTAGAAAACAAAACAAATCTATAAAGACTAGAGTTAGACAAACTAGATTAGATGTATTTTGAGGATGATTGAAGCTTATTAGATGCAAAAATAAAACAAAATCAGTACTGAAAATTACAAAAAAAAAGCAATAAAAAATCAAATCTTGATCACTTGTTCCCCGGCAACGGCGCCAGAAAAAGGGGCTTGTTGACGGTTAATAATTGTATCAAAGTTCGTTCGTGACTCGCAAGCGTACAAGTCTCCCGTCGTAGTCAAGGGACCCTTCTTCCCTCGAGTGGTGAACCCAAGGTATCGAATCCGTGGAACAAATGTGTGACGCAAGAATTAATCTATTAAAGCCAAGTAATCTTCAATAATCGATAAAAGACCTAATGCATCTAAGTAAAAGACACAAAACGAATCTAATCTACTAAAAACCGGAGAAAACAAAGTAAGATTGGGTAGATAAACCGATCTAGAGGGATCGGGGTAAGCCTTTCGTTGAAGTTCCAAGCAAAAGAAGAAGTAGCAAATCGAATCTTAATAAAAGCCTCTTTAAATCGTGGTTTCCCGTCCAAATCCGAAAACATCCGCCTTTCGAGACCCCCGTTCGTCACAACGTATCCCTATTCATGCGGGGAGCTTAGGGCGAGTCAAAAGACAAGTCGAGATTCTTTCGGAGGATCCGGCGTGTACCTCTAGCCACCGCGGCTACAAGAACACCCTAAGTAATCTATCTCGAGAATAGAATTGGAATAAGCAAATCCGATCGAAAAACGAAATCTTCGAGGAAACACTTGATCGCTGGGAAAAGATTCAACTTGATAATTCAACTATAACAATGATACATACACAAGATCACCACCGGATCCTTCCTTGATCTTGCTTCTAGCTCGGGAACTCCGACGTGGTCTTCCTTGCAAGGTTCCCACGTCGGCTAGGGAAACCCTAGTCAACTAGCTCGACCCTCTCCTCTCCTAGATGGTGTCCCTCTCTTCTCTCGCTTCTCGGCGGCCGAAGACGAAATCTTCTCTCGCGTGGCTCTCGGTCGTGGGGACTATAAATAGCCCGATCGGCGGCTAGGGCAAAGGACGTCGCATTTGGGCCCTAAATGGGCTCCGGGCCGACCGGACGGGCCGGCCGGCCGGCGGGCCCATTTAGGCCCCGGCCCCGCGGGCTCCTTTGCCCGAGGTCGGTTCCCTTGCTTCTCGGATGCTTCCCCCTTCGCATGTAGGTCCATGTCGTCGGTTTCTCTCCGAATTGGACTCAACTCCTTGTCTTGCAAGCTTCAAGACTTTTCTCGGTCGGGTCCCCGGAGTTTGTTGTCTTCTCGGATCGAGTCCCCGGCTTCTTGGAGTTAGTTTTGCTTCATTGCGTGACTTGTTCAGGGCTTCAAGGTCTTGTCATGAGGTGCTTGATGAACTTATCCCGAAAGTCTTGCATTCAACACTAAATCCCTGCATAAACATTAAACTCCAAAAACGACATGCACACGTGAACTTGTTATACCACGGGGGTTAGTACCAATGGATAAAGTATAAAATTCATGCCAACACCGAAGGTAAACTCATGGCTAGGTTGACGGATTTTCACCGTCAACAGAGGCCACCGCCGCCGCCGGCCTGTACAGTAACCTAGGTGATGCGGGCGGAGCAATCCCGGCCGCGTCGTCGGCAGCGAGCGTCGCTTCGAAGCAGGTTAGTCCTGCAAGGCACAAACAGTTGCTAGCTAGTCGTGGATTTGTCCCTCGACGACGATTTGGAACTTTACTTTCTTGGTTTGGGACTGCAGGGTGGCAAGCGTGTCGCCCTCAACCCGTGGGAGGCCGCCGTTGATCCAGGCCGACGTTCGAGATCGGAGCGGGCCGGGACGAATGGCGCCCCGCCGTCGTCCGTCCACGACTTTCGGAGGAGCGAGGGACCGCCCCCAACTACCATGCACGAGGTTGAATTCTTCAAGGAGCGGTACCCGAGCATCAAGACCATCGTCACTTGCGACGCCGGAGTAGTGGCGGAGTACATCGACGAAATCAAAGGTAGCCCACCTCCCGTAACGTTTGCTCGTCGGATTGGACACCGAGTGGATTCGGCTTCGCGATGGCGGGTACAAGCTCGCATTGTTGCAATTGTGTGTCGGTTCGAGCCGCCTTATTTACCGGTGTGCACCATGCCGGCTACAAGCTTCCCGATGTCCCGAGCAAGTTTCTCGGCGAGGAAGGCCACATCTTTGTGGGAGCGCATATCACCAACGATGCTGAACGCCTACAGGAGGACTGCGACGTCAAGATTTCTAATTGGAAAGACCTTCAACTGATTGTTGCGACGTTGATGAGAAGTATAGCCATCCGTACCGAAATGGTTACGGTGTCGTCACCGGAGAAGATTGGAAATCGAGTACCGGAGCTACCTCTCGTACAAGGACGAAATGTGAACCACGGGCTTTGGGGTTTGAGGGTGTTGCACGAATGGCAGGTGCAATACGCCGCCAAGGATGCATTTCTGTCTTTTGAGATTGCTAATCAGCTTGAGATCAAGCTTGGTTACCGATTTCTGCCAGATGCCCATTTGTAGAATCATGTAAATAATGTACTAACCAAAAGTAGCAAGTAGAATTTCTTGGTTTTCGGAACAAGTATATGTGTACATATTAGTAGTAATTCAGTGATGGATTGAAACTAGGAGGCCTTGTTTATTTGGGCAATTTTGACAGATAACTTCCATATTACTCTAATTATTTGTTGATTTACTAAAGATTAATTTGTATCATTTGTTAGTCAATTTTTTATTTTCTATATCAACATATTAAAAGCAACACAGACATTTGCAAATTATCAATGTGCCCTTTTGTTAGAAAAGGATTGCGGTCCGAGATTGGGCCGGCCCATTTGTCCTTATTACTTCCCGGTGTGTGCGAAGCGCCGCACAAAGAAAGACATCAAAGCATAATCTTTAGTGCCACACCGCTACCTCAAGCGGGCGCACCACAACTTAAAAGGCGAGGCGTGCTTGCCATCCCGAACTCCTCTCGAACACTCGCTTCCTCTCTACTAACCTCCGGCTTGTTGGGCTTGCCGACCCATCGGGCTCCCGCTCGCCGGGCTTCACGCTCGCCGGTAGAGCTCGTTGGTGACCCGGCCTCGCCCTACGCCCCCTATTTTTGTTTGTCATACCAATTTATAGATTCATATTTTAAATATTAAGATTTATGCAAAAGTCTTCCGAAGTAGTAAATAATGGCAACATAGAAGTCATGACTACGGTCGAGTAAGTATCAATTGAAAAACTCATCATCTTGGGCATCTTGAACTATTGGTGCAACAATTCCATCATCAATGTACGTGTCATCCGCATCATGTTCATCATCAACATCAAATACTTCGTCGTACGGTTCGTCAACCGCCTCGGCCCGAACCCGATTAATAATCGAGACATCGCCGGTTGTGCCTTCCTTGTCCGATCTAGACCAATTTGTCAAAACCTGGTGTTCACCGAGCAAATTAATACCTTCGATACCCACAACAAGTGAGTCCTCGAGATCTAATTCGAGCATGGCAAACAAGTTGCTTGGTTTCATTAAAATAACACTCCGCGGCCAAAGTGTTTGTTCACCGCATTCACATAAAACACCGCTTCTGCTCGTGTTGCCGAATATAGGGTTCATTGCTAAACTTGTGTCGAGTAGTATCGATGTCAATGACCCCATATTTATCTTTACCGTATCCTCTCGCCTCTCGTTGGTACTTGTGACAAGAGGCACATCAAACCATCACACCGGAACGAAGAACTTGTTTTTGTCCAGGGAATTCCAAGGTGAGATCATTCTTTTAATCACCCCATACCAATTTGTGCCTTCGCCTCACCCTTGACAAGCACACCACCGTTTTGTGTCACAAGGGTTCTCTCGATGTTAACGGTACGAAACGATCAATTGTTGATATGACATCTATTCAATGTACGAGGTCGGGGATCCGGTCCCCGAGCAAGTGCAAACAAATCTGAACTTACTTCCCCTCTAGCATGTAAACCCGTGATCTTGCTTTCAAACCATCTTACGAGTTGAGCCTCATGTCGCTTATCAAGATTTCGGGATCCATGTGCCCTCGCTCTTCCAAATGCTCGCCGCACACAAAAGAATATTACCGTTAGTTTGATATTTAAAATTAAAAGCAATAATGATGTTCGGTAGTGCATCTTACTCGACATATGGTCTAGCTTCATCACAATTGCAAATTATGTAGTGCCTCATCTTCCGAAACTCATTTGGTGGTATTTCTTCAACCGTCCGTCCTCTCCTCTTGTAATCCATTTCGAAAAAATGCTCAAACCGGATGGTGGCTCATTAACGATAACCGTTTCATGTCGATCAACACGATTGTCTTTGGTGTCCACGTCCAAGAATCTTGAGCGAATGTAAGGCACTCCTCGAGTATGTATCCCTCAGCAATTGAACCTTCGGGGTGAGCCTTGTTCCTCACATATCCTTTCACGGTGCGTAGGTACCGTTCCACCGGGTACATCCATCCGTAACACACTGGCCCCCCAAGTTTAGCTTCTTCGACTAGATGAACAGGCAAATGGATCATGATATCAAAAAATGCGGTGGGAATATCATCTCAAGTCGACAAACGACCTCCCTAATTGAACAACTGAGCTTGTCCAATTCGATTCCACCAACTCCTTTGAACATAGTGCATCGAAGAAATTACTAAGCTGAATCAATCCAATGACAACGAAATTTTCGGCAAAATCCTACGCACCACTAAGGGTAAAAGTTTCGTAGAATTAGATGGTAGTCATGCGTTTTCAAGCCCGACACCTTACGTGACTTTACATCAACACATCTTCTTATATTCGAGGAAACCCCATCGGGCATCTTCACTCCATATAGAAATTCACACAAACTTTCCCCGGCATCCTTATCTAACTCGTACAAGGCCGATGGCAAGGTATACTTATCATCTTTAATCACAGGGTGCTTGATCGGTCGTATCCGTAGATGCTCCATGTCAAGCCGAGCATTCTCCCCGTCCTTACATTTGCCATCCAACTTAAGCGAGTGCCTAGTATGCTCTCTCATATATTTTTCTCAATGTGCATCACGTCCAAATTATGCCCGATGAGCAAAGAAGACCGATGAAGGGAGCTCAAAAAAAATACTCTTCTTCCTCCAGTTGTGCCATCTGTTGTCTTCGTCACGCTTCCTTTTTTTTGATAACAATGTCTTTCCAAATTCTACTTGTTCAAAAGTAGAATACTGCTCAAGTACTTGTGCACCAGATAGTGGTTCTGGTGCCTCCCTGGTTTCGACCTTGTTGTTGAAGCTGACCGCATTGTTGCGCCATGGATGGTCAGGGGCTAAAAAACGTCGATGTGCCATGTAGCAGTGCTTCCGCCCATGTTTCAACCACAAATACTCAGTATGTTTGTGGCAGTATGGACATGCAAACTTTCCTTTAGTGCTCCAACCAGACAACATAGCATAGGCCGGGAAGTCATTAATTGTCCAAAGAAGTATAGCACGCAATCTAAAATTCTCCTTAGTCCCCGCATCTCTTGTTTTAACACCATTATTCCAAAGCTCCTTGAGCTCCGGTATCGGGGGCCTCAAGTATACATCAATATCCATTCCGGGAGATTTTGGACCAGGAATCAACATTGACAAAATCCAGTTAGATTGTTTCGACACATCCATGGAGGCAAATTGTAAGGAACCGGGATGACGAGCCAAATGGAATACGTAAGACTTTGCATGCCAAAGGGATTGAACCCATCGAAGCAAGACCCGGCCTAACGTTACGACCTCCTCCTTCGAAAACCATGTAAACTCGAATCCACGTGCTTCCATGCCTTTGAGTCGACAGGTGACGCATTTTCGCATCATTCACCAATTCATTCTTGTGCCACTGCATATCCTTTGACATTTGCTTTGACATATACATTTTTTGAAGCCGAGGAATAAGAGGAAAGTAGCGTAGGATCTTAACTGGTAACCGCTTCTTAACAGAAGTAGCACCCACTGCACTACAATTATTATCAGAGGTTTTATCTACAACTTTCCACCTTGACTCCTTACAAATGGGACATGTTTCTAGATTTGCGTATTTATCAAAAAATAACACACAATCATTTTGGCATGCGCGTATCTTGACATAGTCCAAGCCCAGGTCTCGAATCACCCTTTGCACTTTATCCAAGGAGTCAGGAATACAATGCCGGTCAGGGAGAACCTTTCCAAAGAGCTTAAGTATGGCCTCCAATGACGCGTTACTTAAGCCATACATGCACTTTATCTGAAAAAGCTCCACAATAAAAGAGACCTTCGTTGCATTTTTGCATCCTGGATACAATTCCTTCTTTGCCTGCTCTAATAGTTTCAAAAAGATCTCTGCCTGCTTATCTGCCTCTTCCTCGTCTCCGGTTTGTCCATGATGTATAGTGCCACTGATAATGTTTCTAATCAGAGTATTTGTGGCAGCAGGGTTATCATCCAAACCATCTTCTTCATCGTCTTCTACAAATAAATGTATTGTATCATCAGCTGTAGGTAGTGCATCATGATTATTGAGATCAGCAGTAACATCTTGATTCACAGGACCCTGAGAAGAAGTATTAGTTTGGTCTTGAATGTTACCAGCATCGATGAAACAATCAGCAAACCCTCTATTGAGTAAATGAATTTGAATGCGACCCACGGTGGAATGTCTGATCATGCATTGACACAATTTACATGGACACGCAATAGATCCACCTCGCGCTGATGAGGCCATAAATTTTTGCAAAAAAAATCGAAAATTGTTCTGCCAATCCGCTGAGTGTCGAGGCAAGCGCATCCAACTTCGATCTTCGTCTGATGCCATTAGTTAATCTGCATTGTTCATGTTTAATTTCAATCGACATTGATCATGATACATATACCAATATGCATATATATGCAGCGAACGATTGGATATATATACGAGATCAAGACATCGGTACGTACGGGCCGTGGCCGTAGCGCCGCTCAGATCTCCGCAACAATAATCACGTGGAGATCGCCGTGGAGATCGATCCCCTAGAGGCCCTCGTGGAGATCTCCGCAACAATAACCAGGTTGTCGAAGACGGAATTTTGGAATGGTCCGGATCGGAAGAGCCCCTATCCGATCGTGGCAATACATACACGATAGACAAAATTTTAGTACAACCAGGGAATACCCGGTTTCAATATTTCTGAGGTTGTACGTAGTATGACCTTTCTCAGGGTTTTCAACATATGCGTAATTCATTATTTTTCTTTTCTGATCGGCTACTATAGAGGCTAACAATAATACACAAAATTCAGGAGTTCTAGTGAAGAGTCTCCAAATTGTTGATCACAATGCTTTGTGAACATTCACATGAATAGCATAAACAATAGCATGACGCAATTCTGAAAACAGACAGATGGTTAGTCCAAATATGCATGACAGGACCCAACAGATTTCAATTTGTGTCACTCATGAGTTCAAATATTTTGCAAGGGCTCATCCAGATCCAAACACATAGACATACGAAGATGCATGTATAAATGTTCAAAGTTATTACTTAGATGTTGCCACATACACATCCATTCTTAGACCATTCACCAAAGATCATCCGCATAACATTCACCTAGGACCTGGTTATGTTACGTACTAAGCTAGATTACTACTACTTGGGATTGACTTTATCCCGAAGCTTGCGGATCTTCTTCGCCATCACTTCTAACTTGTCGGCAACGAGCCTCCATGAATTCCTTCGGGGTCATCTCCATGTCTTCCTGCGTTCCAAAGCAATGTCGAAGCTTAGGTTCTCAATCCGCTCCCGCAAATCATCATAGCGCTCCTTCACTCGTTGAACCATTTGGCGCAAGGGCATTTGCTATGGCGGACAAAAAACACAAGTTACTAACATGAAATGTGTTACAACAGCTGTGGCCAATGCAGCAAATTAGTCAAAAAAATGCACCTTTCTTTTCGATGATCCCGAAGCTTTTGATGGAGACGGTTTCTTGCTATTGTCCTGCTCAGCTTCCGAGTCTGGAATGATGATCCTCACCTGATTAGCAGTGTTCACTAGCCTGAGCAAACAAAACAATTTGCTGTTTTTAAGTTTTAAACAGCCTATTCAATCTCTTGACTCATAATGTATACCAATTTACCCGTGATCCCCCGACTACCTGCCAGAAAAGGCCTAACCTACTAAATGGGACAGCCTGCGTTCATTTGGCTGGCTTTGTTTTCAGGATTGTGATCAAATGTACACAAGTCAGATTCACAGCAAAAGATGGCAAGAAATCAAGCCAATTATCATTATCATTATCTAGTATGGGGTGAGATGGATGCACACAAAAAACACAATTACCATTATCTAGTATGAAATTTTGATTACTATGAACTACTAACATTTTTCTAATTGCAAAAGGAGTCACACGATTCCCGGAAAATCAAAGAGGGTAGGGCGAAGTGTACCTCACTTCTCTTCTCGGAACGCTTGCATCCGACTAGGGCCTCGCTTACCCTTACCGGATGGATCGACTTGGCGATGCGGGCCGTCGACGACGACGACGAGGTGGCGGTGTCGTCCGTACCGCAGGACGACGGGGTTGGGGTGCCGCCGACCATACCGGAGGACGACGAGGTAGGTGGTGTGGAACACTTGAACCGCCCGCGTGCATCGCGCTTCGCGTGGTGGAGTAGTGGCACCTCCGTACGCCGCCGCCGCCGCCCGAAAACCCTCGGTGCGGCCCCACCGTCCGCCGCCGCCGCTCTCCGGATCCCCTCGATGCGGCCCCGCCCGCCGTGGCGGCCGCTCGGCCGTGTTACGGCGCGCGCGCGCCCCCTCGTCCGCGCCCCGCCACCGGTCCGGGAAGGCTCGATGCGGCCACTCCGGCCGGCGGCGCCGCTTGCCGCAGGGGAAACCGCGATGCGGGGCATCTCGATGTGGACGCGACGGTCAGAGCCGACGAGGGGGATGGTTGGGAGCAACAGTGTATTGGGGGTGGGGGAGCTGTAAGTTATAGACGATTTGGGCCGGCATATCCTTGTTTTTATTAGTACTCTCATCGGCCCATTTGACATTTTCACATCCTAGTCTCCAGTACCTTTAGTGCCACCCCGTAAACTGAGAAGGGGGTATCCCAACTTAAAAAAAGAGGCGTGCCTGCGCTTTCGAACTCCGTATTACCATCATCAACTAATGCTTGCTACTTGCGCTCTGGGGCTTAATGGGCCGGGCCGGGTCCACTCGGGCTCCCGCTCGCTGGGCTTTACGCTCGCCGGTTGAGCCTATTGTGGTCTGGCTTAGCCCACATCCCCATAGAACACAATTTTTTTTCCTCTCTTTTTTTCATAATAAAATTTATTTATTAAATCGCAGTTTAAATTTCGCTACAACCCCATAGCAGATTTTTTTCATCTAAACAAATTTTGTGGCAATACGTACACAATATTCCTCCTTGAGGCTAGAAACGAAGCGTAGCCTTCCTTGTATTGCAACAACGCAAAGAGATATTTGCAACCCAAATAAGACGTTGCGTAAGGCCGTTCAAACGCAACCAACCCTAGTATGGTAGCCATAGCAAGTTTATATTGCAACACTCGAATTTCTAGTGCAACGCGAAGTATGGTAGCAATATTTCCCACCAAATGCAACACAATTCCGAATAATGGGTGCATTAGCGCCAACTTGTTGCAACATCGCAAAGATATATTTGCAACCAAAATTCTACGTTGCGACATACTTGTTCAAACGCAACCATCCCTAGTATGGTGGCTATAGCAACTTTCTCGTTGCAACGTAAGGAATGCTAATGCAACACAAAATTGGGGTGGCATTAGTTCCAACCAAATGCAACGGAAATCCTAAAAAAGGGCGCATTAGCGTCAACATGTTGCAACCGAACAAATAGATAATGCAACTCAAATTTTGTGTTGCAATAGACACACAAATTGCAACCAAATCACCGTTTCGGTGCAATAGTACCCCCCTATTGCAACCGAAATAGTGGTGTTGCCTAAGGGATTTGTTGCAATAGGGGGAAAACCTTGTAGTGATTCGTCTTCGGCCGCCGAGGAGCAGAGAAGAGAGGGACACCATGTCGGAGAGGAGAGGGTCGAGCTAGTTGACTAGGGTTTCCCTAGCCGACGTGGGAACCTTGCATGAAAGACCACGTCGGAGTTCCCGGAGCTAGAAGCAAGATCAAGGAAGGATCCAGGTGGTGATCTTGTGTATGTATCATTGTCATAGTTGAATTATCAAGTTGAATCTTTTCTTAGCGATCAAGTGTTTCCTCGAAGATTTCGTTTTTCGATCGGCTTTGCTTATTTCAATTCTATTCGTACGATAGATTACATAGGGTGTTCTTGTAGCCGCGGTGGCTAGAGGTACACGCCGGATCTTCTGAAAGAATCTTGACTTGTCTTTTGACTCGCCCTAAGCTCCCCGCATGAATAGGGATACGTTGTGACAGAACGGGGGTCTCGAAAGGCGGATGTTTTCGGATTTGGACGGGAAACCACGATTTAAAGAGGCTTCTATTAAGATTCGATTTGCTACTTCTTCTCTTGCTTGGAACTTCAACAAAAAGCTTACCTCGATCCCTTTAGATCGGTTTATCTACCCAATCTTACTTTGTTTTCTCCGGTCTTTAGTAGATTAGATTTATCTTTGTTTTGTGTTCTTATCTAGATGCATTAGGGTTTCTCTTTTACCAAAGATTGAAGTTACTTGTCTTTACTAGATCAACTCTTGCGTCACACATTTGTTCCACGGATTCGATACCTTGGGTTCACCACTCGAGGGAAGAAGGGTCCCTTGACTACGACGGGAGACTTGTACGCTTGCGAGTCACAAACGAACTTTGATACAATTATTAACCGTCAACAACCAGTCGGGTGTGAGTGTACAAGGTTAACTCGGTCCACTATACAAGAGTAGGTGGTTAAGGAATGGGGTAGTCAGGGGTACCAAGGTACATTCATATGCATAACTCGAATCGAGCGGGCATACATAATGACCTAAGTTCTGGCAGTTGTGAACAAAATTCATAACTTAAAACCAGAGTCCCCAAAATTTCTCGAATTTGTGTAGCAACTCAGCAAGGTTATGTGACACATGTTTGGGTATGTAAGATTTAGCTAGAAGGTCAGGAAGGTGCTTAACTAGGCAAGAATTTCAGATTTGGTTCCTGGAAAATCCGCAGGACAGAGGTTCATAAATCTGAGTATAACTTGAGATAGACAAAAGTTATGGTCACGAGCTTTTGGGGCAGGAACTAGATTAGATGTGGAGAAACTTTGGTACAGATCACCTAGGCAAAAAGGTTCTTGAACAAGGACAGCAATCTAAGCAACAACTCTAATAAAATTTATGCACAACAACACATCTACGCTAGCGAGGCTAGACAGGACAAAACACACTATCACTATTTTACCTTGGAGAGCACGGAAACGGATATGAGTTCAGTTTAGGTTCTTCCACGACTTTTAGCATGATGCAAGACGTCCTATTCGTTCTCACAAGGCATTCAAGCCAAAACTCGGAGTTAGCGCCGGTGGCATGGCACATACACGTCTCTCCCTATAATAGCTAGTCGAGAACTAGTCGATGCTTAATTAGCGACTTATGAAACGAGGTTAGGGTACCTGCAGAATATCACAAAACACAACGAACCTTTCATGTCAGCACTCATGAAAGTGTCCACATACATTACTGTTCACTATAGAAACGACATCCATGCGTTAGGCTGCTGCATGGACAGCGTCCAACCTCGGACATCCTCCGTTTGAATGGAGTATATCCTTGCCTCGCATACTCGACATGCGGAATGCTCACGTACGAAACACGTGGCGACACACAACTCATAATAGATGCGAAGATGGGATCCGTGGAATGGATCACTCCATCAACCCTCGCAATTCCCGTGATGCGGTACAGCACACGTATAAAACACGTGGCTCATCTAGTTTGGTTGTGCAAGAAAGTAAGTCTGACATAAAGTAATGTGTCGGAAGTTAGCAAAATAAACCATAGATTAATAAGCCACCTGAAAAAACCCAAAAATTTCCTCTAGAGCCTCTCGGTCTAGTTTATCCTTAACGGACCAACGTGTTTTGCAAATCAAACAATCTTGGCAGTTTTTATTCCAAAATCATGTGATTAAGGTTGTTAATTAAGCTCTGGTGCATGCGATCGCTCTGATACCAGCTGTGACAACCCGCCCAGGAAAATACCGTACAATCTCTTAAAACCAATCCACTTTGGTTATTAAGCAATTGTAAAGTATCATCCTGTCGTTGGTTGCCGGGTTAACGCCCGGTAAATCACTTGGAAATCATACAGAGGATCGACACATGCATTAAAACTCACGCGAAGGCGAGTCCAGAGTACAACACGGATTAAATCCAATTTATTACAAATCATTATTCATGACAGGAAGTAAAGGTTCAGAGTTTCGGAAACAGCAGAAATAAATAAACTAGCGCGACGATACACATCACAGGATGCCATCTGTGATGTCATCACTCGTCCACCCCATTCCAGCTCCCAGCCGGGTGGAATCTCACCAGGCCAAACAACACCTGCAACAACATTTTTAAAGCAAGGCTGAGTATACTAATACTCAGCAAGACTTAACCGTCGGGTGATAACTACATCACCAAACTCTAGACAGGAGAGGCTTTTTGGCCGGTGGAGTTCTTTTGCTGAAAAGCAACAAAGAGTATGTCCTTACTTTCATTATTTTAGCACAAGTTCTAGTTGGTTATCATTTCTAGGTGTGCCAACTAATTCAATCAAGAATTGTACAAGCAATTAATTCATATAATAATATTCACCAAGTTCCATCATTATGGGATATCATGGCCAGTTGATTAAGCAGTCTCAGATAACGGTGGGAGGCCGACAATCGATTGATTTAAACCTTGCAAGGTAGACGTAAACACACGGAGCAGGGCACCAACAGAGCTGACACCGACCAGGCGGTTCCCAAAAATCCTCGGGTTGGGAACGAATCTTACAGTCCCGGGTACAAGGCTATCTGGAATGTCCCACCCAGTACACCCAGCCTCACACATGTACCCACCTCTCGGTTGCAAAGCGGTAGGTGATTACTCAAGAGGAGTAATAGTAAGTTCCCGCACCGTCTCATTAAGGAACTAGGCTTACCGGTCCCATACCCGGCGGATGTTTAGTACGTTCAAAAGCTTAGCCCACGAAAGCCACTGGACCGGAGCCCAAATCCCATGCTCTCACCACATGAGCAATCCATTTAAGGAGATCTTATGATTCCTATCTAGGAACCTATTCTCGTGAGTGACGGACATCACTCGACTTCTATCGGGTCCTATAGCATAGCAGCTATTGACCTAGCATACTAGTGATAGAGCATAAGTACCTAGGGATCATGCATCTAGGGTTTCAATTCCACTCCTGAAACGTAAATGCACACTCATAGCAAACATAATTGCATAAGTTTAAAAGACGGGGTTAATGATCCAGGGCTTGCCTTCGCTGGCAAGGTTGGCCTTGGGCCCTTCTGGACTTTGATCCAGGTCTTGAGCTAGGAACACGTGCTGCAGCTCTTCGTCAGCACCTTCGTCTCCTCCTTCCGGCACGAACGTATATCTACCGTCGGGAAGATCTATAGGAGGATGCAAATGCAAGATTTATTTGATGATTTTAATTTAATTGATCACAAACAATAGATGACAACCATGGGTACATTGGTTGGGACATTCACCTAGATAAGAATACATTTAGCATACTCTTCGAAAAGGAACAAGATGCAGCTCTTTATTAAATCTCCTTTTTATAGTGACTGTGTACATATATATGTAAAAAATTTAATTTAATTTCACAAACAGTAGTGGGTGAGTGCATTTAGCTTTTTAAATCGATTTACAACCACACACAAGTTGGCAAGGGTGGTTTGGTGATTTTTCCCGTTTAATGACTATTAAGCCTTTAATCGCTCCCATAGATTTTATTCATGAAATTAATTAAGAAAATTCAGTGGAAGGGTGTGTTACACTCTAAACACCTATAACAAGCCACTGGACACACATGCGAGCTTTGGATAGCTATAAATTAATTATTTTTGAAAACGACAGAAGCTAGCTAGATGCACAAGGTAAATGCACACAAAAATAATTACTCAACAAAATGATCCTAATTTTCTCACACATGTTATATGGTCGAAAACTAGCCTAGTGGTGCAGCACATACACCTAGAACTATTATGAAACTTGAGTTATGAATTTTCAAAGAAATTCAAGCATAATTCAAGAATAATAATTTCTGGTAATTATAAAATTGTTATTAATTCACTAGAGGTGTGTTTTGACACTAAAAGACAGTGTGCAAAAGTTGGTTGCAAAAACCTAATTATTGTTAGCTAGAAAAATCATTTATGCAGATCTAGCAGAATTGGAAAAACATTTTTAAAAAAAGATTTACAACATAAATTTTTGCAATTTTTGGCATGGGAGCTAGTCATGACATAACACACAAAACATCCAAAAATTAGCTACATAGGATTTATGGTTTTTGTGATATTTCGGATCTGGGTTTTTCACATTTGTATTTTTCATGCAAAAACTATCAGGAATTAGCTCAGGCGAAAATAACAAAAGGTTTAACACACAACGAATCCAACAAAATTGGTCTTGCATTTATCTGATTTTTCTACGATTTTCTACGCAATTTACAAGAATCAGCCAAATCACAAATACTATTTGAGTTACCCTTTTGCAGTGAGGCCCTCGGAAAGAACTTTGGTTTTGCAATGTGGCCCCTGGGCGCGGCCAGCGGTAGTCCGGCGGCGATTCCGGCCGGGGATCGCTGGATTCCGGCCTGGGGAGGGTGGGGAAGTGAGCTAGGGCCTACTAGGGTTCGGTTTGGGGGCTCTATTGTGGGCGAGGAGTTGCCGGAGGGTGGGCACGCCGGCGGCGCGCGCGCGGTGGCCGCCGCGGCCGCTGTCCGGCGAGGTGGGGGATCGGCTGGACTCGAGAACGGGGCGGCGAGCTATGGTAGGGGTAGGAGAGGTGTAGAAAGGGCCGCTTTGGCTCGCGGTCGGCCGGGGAATTGGAGCTCGCCGCGGCTGCCCGGTGTGGACGCCGGCGGACGACACAGGACAGAAGAACCGGCGCTCGGTCTTGGCCAAGGCGAGGTGGAGGATAGACGAGCGCGTGACGAGCAGCGGTAGACGTTTAAAGGCGGCCAGTCCCTCTCCCCCTGCTGGCCGGCGCGGTACCAGCGGGTACGGCGTTGCAGGCGCCGTACCGCGGGCACGGTACCCGGCCGCTCGGGGCACGAGCCCTCGTGGCGCGGGACCCTCGGGACAGTGCGTCCCCGGGAAGATACTACACCTAAGGAAGACGTGCGCGCGGGAGCGCATTCGCGGCAGATTTCTATTCCGTGTGCCCCTGTTCGAACGCGTCAAACTTCAAAATTTTGTACAAAAGTGCACAAAGCAATGAATAGTAAAGTTGTAGATCTAACTACCCTCTACAACGTTTATGAAGGCTCTAGGGTGTTTTTCTCAACGGATTTTGCAGGAACGTCGTGCCAACTTGGAATGCCGCTCTATCTTGGAAAACAGGAGGTACTGTCAGTCGATCGAGTTTTTCACCAATTTCCACTCAAAATTTGAAATGCCAATCTACATGAAAATTGTGTCCCTCAACAAGATGGACAACTTTCATAAAGGTAGATTTTGAAGTGTTTAGGTGAATTTTGGAGAACGTGGCAAAAGTTCCGGATGACATTCGCTGACGTCAATGGTTAAGCCGGATTTGACCATGTCTTTGACCAAGGGTCCACCACGGGTGTGTGTAGGCTTGATCAAGGGGTTCATTAGGGTTCATTGACGAGGTTTTCGGGGTGATGACCCAGGTTGACCTAGGTTTGACCAGCGTTGACCGGTGAGACTCGGCTGATTCGGTCATTAATGTTAATGACGGTAATTAAAAACCAGGGGCGTCAAAGTTTACTATAGTTACCTCTTGTTTTAGACATCCCTCACTATTTTTGCCACTTTGCCTTGCCTCTCTCAACAATCTTCTGTTGTATTTTGGCTAACAGCACAACTCTACACATCTTCAGGTACTTGGAATTACACAGTGTACTTTCTCCTCTTAAAGGCCATTAACAAACTGAGATGCAACGAACGGGTTATCAAATCCCTCATTATGCGTGGACACCCGAAATTGCAACTCCTGAAACTCTTTGAAATGTTCTTCAACTATCCCAGACTGTTTAAGATCCAATAACTCAGCTAAGGCTAGTCTATAATCATCCTTGCCAAATGTTTCTTCTACTGGTCTGACAAAGTGTTGCCAAGAGGGGTTTGTATGCTTTCTTCTGAAAACCTGAAGCCATTGACTAGTCATACTCACGTGGATTGTGTATTACAGGATGACATCGTGAAGTTCATATACGGTCCACCCTCTCCCTCACAGCGTGAAGATGTTCCAGCAGATGGGAAGGGCAAGGTGAAGGAGCACCGCGAAATCAGTGAGGGTGATGACACCGTCATCATTCAAGACACTCCAGACAATGAAGATGAAGAGACGCTCCAGGAGCGGTTGCAGCTGCGGTCCAGATTCAGCCGCCCTGGATTACCCAACATCCCACTCATCATCGAGAAGCCAGCTAGCCTCGAAGCTAGCATTCCTGCGCCACCAAGGAGGCCACGTAATGTGGCGCAGAAACGCGCCACCAAGAAGTTGAAGATCACTGAAACAACCAACCAGGAGGTGGGTACCGCAACTAGTGTGGTCAAGTACTTTTCAATGAGTACTACGCTCTAACAGTTGAATTTGTGTTGTCGTAGGATATTCCTCCTTTGGACCTCGTGGACCAAGGTGAAGAACAAACCTGGGACATGGTAGGAGCAGAGGCTGAGAGGAGTACCAGCCCGCCTCCGACCACCGAAAAAGTTGTGCCTGCTCTGGTACAACAGGCAGTTGGCACCAAGAACTCACAAATGTCTGCAGAAGAAAGAAGGTCGAGTCCCTCCCCGGCTACGATGGCTGAGAAGCCAGAGGAGACCCAAGCTGAAGATGAGGCCACCGCAGAGGCTGGAATCGTAGATATCACCAGCATTCTGGGAGCCCCGACCATAACTATTTTCGGGTCAACTTTGTAAGTTTTGCTGATTGCCCAAGTAGTCGCATGGATTACCAATTGTGCATGAAGGACTGAGTAACTCATGTGATGCAGGAAATCCACCAATCTGTCTTGGGATGGTGAGGAAACCAACACTACGGCTGGTGGAGATGACCATGCAACGGAGGGTCGGGAACCCATGCCACCGCTACGAACTGAATTTGTGGCGGAGGCTACACTAAAGGAAGCTACCTTAGTAGAAGGTATGTGTATTTCGCAACTGGTAGATACCAATCGTAGTAGTTGTAGTCGTAGGAATTGACCTCGTGTACTCTTCGTTGATAGGAGCACAAGCTGGAGGATCCTCAATCCCTGAAGTCGTAGCCATAGAGACAGCTACTGAAGAAACCGGGGTCGCTGTGCCGGTGACTAGGGTGACGGAGGGAATTGCCCCTGAGCGGGAAGCTGCAGTAGCCCCTGAGGTTGTGGTGGGGGCACATGCCGATGCACTCCCGAGAGCGAGCACAAAGGTAGTCATGCGTGAGCCTGAAATTCAAGATGCTGCGCAAATCTGCTTGGCACCTATGGCTGAGGCAACATCGACGAGCCGTGGTGGCCTAGAGCCCGACTGTCATGGCTCGGAACCTAGATTCAATGCGCCGTGCGGAGCAGTGGATGAAGGTACGTAGCCGCACCTTGAGTAGTCGAATACCTCTCAGTAGTGAGTACTCGAATAATATGTTGCCTTGTGCAGGATGTCGTGGAGAGACCCCGACAGAAATATAACATGCTTCAAGGATATGGTGACACGGTGCTCCGCGCGGAAGCTTGGAGAAAGAGCTAGACAAAGCCAGAAAACACTCCGCCCTGCTGCAGTCCAAGCTTGATGGTGCCTTCACTCAATACCACAATGAGGTGCAGGAGATGCAAGCCAAGAGTGATGAATTGGTCCGGAAGAACAAATCTCTTCGCCAAAAGAACAAAGGTATGTTGTCCGTGTCGGTGTTTAAACCTCTTGACCTCCATGGGAGGTACCCACAGCAAGGTAGAAGGTAGGGATCGCCATGATCTGGAACCCGAAGGTACGCGCGAGGATACAAGACATGAGATTTATACAGGTTCGGGTAGCCGGAGTAGCTACCCTACGTCCTGTTTGGAGTAGTATTGCGCCGGGATTGTGGATGTCCTCCTAGGTACCCGGCCCTCCTTTATATAGTCCAGGGGGCGGGTTCCTAGTCGGTTACAAGGCAGGAGTCCTAGTAGGATTACACAGAGCGAGTCCTAGTAGGAGTACAGGGGAATTCTAGTAGGAGTCCGTCTTCTTCCTTCCTTGCATGATTACCCGGGGAGTATGCCCGACAGTCCGCCAAGCCGTTGAGTACTGATTGGGGTACCATGTTGTAATCTGACATTGTGCTGAGTTGTGTGCAGAGCTTGAGACACGAGTAGATCAGCTGAAGGCGTCAGAGACCGACTTGAAGAACATTGTGTACCGGGTGAAGAACGCCTGAGAGGTGCTTGAATATGAGTATAAACAGCTGGCTCACGAGTGCATTTATCACATGGAGCTTTGTGGAGCCTCAGATCATGACCTCGTGAACTGTTATAAATCCCTGCAGAAGCTCAATGAAGACTGCGAGAGGCTGTGCGGCCAACTGAATGAGATTGAAGGAGCCGCACTCCCAATTACTCTGCTGCTAGTGCCTCACCCGGGCAGACCCAAGATTGCTCTGTTGATGGATCGCTTGAAAGAATCCCCTGGGCGCCATGCAACATATGTGTAGCACTTGGCAAAGTCAATCCTGAACCAAGTTTTGGCGTATATTAAGTCGTACTTCCCAAAGGCCCCAGTAGATGTAGTTGCGGGTGGACTCGCAGCCAACTGCACAGACGGCCAGTACAAGGTACTGTTGGAGGAGATGGTGCCAATTGCTGAACAGGTGGCAGAGAAGCTTAACCTTCACTAGGAGTACCTGTAGGATTAGCTTTTTGTAGTGCATGTAAGCTAAACAAAGTTGTTAATAACTTGTTTAAATTATGAATGACAATTATCCACAACGTGTTTGTGAAATGAGTACTCATTGCCGCCACTTGCAGTGAAGTGTACGGAGTACCAAGCCGTGAGGGTCTCACGAGTAGTAGTACTCGGTAGTTGGTGCCTGATTAGAAGGCGCAGTAAACTAGTCGATTGGGAGTCAAGCTTTATTACTAGAAAAAGAGTACACCTAGATGGCCAGGGCCGTTTACAAGTGTTGTCGCCCGGACCTGTAGGCCGCTTATGGCTAAGTGACGCTTGGACCCATGGCCGCTTACAGCTAAAGATCTGTTAGTAGCCGTATATGCTGGATCTAGAGTACATGGTCATGTAGACCACTGCTAGAGTCCTCTATGCTCTGAGCAGCCTGAGATCCGTTAGTAGCCGTTGACGCTGGATCTTGGAGTGGAGTAGTCCATAGACTAGTGCTAGGACCGAAAGGCCACTTACAGCGAGGAGCCCGGGAGTAGTCGTGTAGACTTGGAACCTGACGTAGTCGAACGACTATGTGTAGAAACGACATAGCTAGTCGATGTTCCATGAGTTGCTGATGTCGTCGCCTTCAAGTGTCTGAGGTGATAGGAGCCAGGTACAGTCACCTTGGAGATTGAGAAGGGATCTTCCCATGGCGAGCTGAGCTTATGTAGTCCTTCCGTGTTCTGGATGCGATGGAGGACTAGGTCACCAACGTTAAAGGAGCGTTCCTTGACGTTGCGATCATTGTAGCGTCGGATACCCTCTAGGTATCTTGCTGGCTGGACGAGGGCAACACAGCGAGCTTCTTCAAAACCGTGGATGTCAACTCGTCTGCTGTCACACCCGATTTTCCGAAGAAAACCAAGTGCAAACCTATATGCATGCCAGGATCAAGTTTCATGCATATAGTGACATATAAGTGAATACAGAAATAGTATCATGTAAGAAAAAGAGAGATTATCAGAGATTTACGCTTAAATCCTGGAAACGAAGGCTCCAAACATCACAGGCAATCGACTGGGGGTTGCGTACGCCTAGCACCAGCAACATCTTCACAAGACTTCAAAGTAGCATCCTCTTTCTAAGCAACATTGTTTATAGCAACGGTGAGCACTTGTCGTACTCAGCAAGTGTGGAAAAAGATATGAATGCAAAGGCTTTATAGTGGACTGGGCTTTAAGCATTTAAGCAATTTTAGTTGGTCAAGTTTTATTAGCATCGGATTACTAATAAAGTATAAGTTTATACCAACCCACAATTGTCATAAAGAGATAGATAAGATACACCATAAGCATATGGCAAGCATAACCAGAGAACACGATTTGAGTCCATCTTCAAGTTCAATTATCATGTGAGGGTCCTGGGCGCCCGTGATCGTGGGCACGGCTAACTAGTCAGTTTTACATCTTTACCCACAAGTAGCGTAAAAACTCCGAAGAGCTTTAGACACAACCACGCGATGCTGATCAGGCATCACACCACACTGCCGAGGTGTGATTGCATAGGGACGCTACGAGGCCGTTACAAAGATCCCCAGATGCAGGCTGCTCGCTAGGTTACTTGACAGCACAATGCATAAACCTCTCTCAGCTGCGAAGCTACCATAGAGCAGATCAATCCGAGGGCCGGGCTATACACCAACTACCGGCAACCCCCAACCCTTATCAGGTAAAGCATACCTAACACCTAGTTCACTAATTATTAAGCCAAGACAGAGCCATATGTCTTGTGGTTGTGTTGTTGTCCTGGGTGGTTCTCCATGTTCCGATTAAACATGTGGTCTTGTATTAAACATCCAAAAATACAACACAAAGGTATAGCATGATTCATCATTATTGTTCATTAAAATCACCATAACCCAGGTATAGCAACTAAGCATAGCTACCCAACATAAATATAAACCCAGGTTAACAAGGCATGATCATGAAGACTAGATAATCCTTAATAGGAACCCATCAAAATTAATGCAAGAAATGTAATGAATGATTAAATATAATTCTTAGGACAAAAGATCAAGGACACACTTGCCTTTAACCAAAGTAGTTGCTCAAAATGTCTTCACCTCTTGCTCTTCAGAACTTCTCGGACAATGTTCACTCTACTCACATGAATCATCGGGCGCAAACATACATAAAGCAAACAATTAAGCATATACTAAGAGCAAAGCACCAATCAAAAGAAAACTTTAAAAGATCGCACTAAAGGATAGTCTTGATTAGATGGATCACTAAAAAACTCAAACCGTGCTTAGAGGAGGAAGGGCTTGGTTTGCTTTAAAGAGATGGTCGCGGAAGATTGAGCAAGGACCAGAAAGATCACACTTAGAGAGAGAGCTGTGTAAAGAACGTCTAATGAACGTTTTGCATATATAAGAGAACAAGGCTATGAGCTAGATTGATTTTAATTAACAAAACAAATGTAAAGGATATTTTAGAAATAAAATACCCTATGTTGACATTAATGCAATATTAAACTTTATTTGCGAAACCGGGGTAAGGAACTAGTCAAAGTTTTATTAATAAAGATTCGTATATTGATTAATCAATTAAACATTTAATTTAGAAAAAACTAAACTATATGAACAATCTTAACGAAACTTTGTAATTTGAGTAAATCATATTATTATTAAAAACTTTATGGATCTGCATTAATCATATTAACATTTATTACAAAGCCGATGTAAAAGCCTAATCAAATTTTAATTAGAAAAGATTAATTAACTATTAAACAAATTAACAGTTGGTTTACGAAAACCGAGATAAAGATCTAATTAACTTTTGTGCACAAAAAATGTGATAGAAACATTAATCAAATTAAATTTGCTTATGAAAAACGTTTTATAGATCTATATTACTTTTATTTATAAAAAGCATGTATAACTAGGCATTAAAAATAATATTAAATTTATTTTCAGAAAACAATCATGAAGAAAGGACATCACTAATATGTGCTTTGTGTTATTCTGGACCTGACGCAACTTGAACGGATTAAAACGGAGGTAAAACGAAGATTTTACAAGATAAACAAGATGGGAGGAACTATTCGTAATTATCTATAGATTTTAGGGAGTAGATGAAAAGATTCACAAGACACATTAAACAGTGCTCGTGAAACTGAGAAAGCTCGGGTTAGATCTGTAAAAGGGTGTTGGTTGGATCTGTGTGCACAAACTTAATAGATCTAGGGGGTTTTCTAAGATTCACCAAGACTCAAGATTGAATCTAATAATTACAGAAAAAGGCAGGGGCCTTACTGCAAAATCGCTGGGTCTTCTTCTTCCTTCGAACCCGCGCGCACAGGAGCTCCTGCCGGCTTCGAATCGCCGGCCATCCGGGCGATGGGGGCTCGGGTGACGCGCGCAAGGGACGGAGGAGAAGCAGTAAGGGTCTCGAGAATGCTTTGAGGAGGCCGGATTTCGAAGGGTGGCGCCGGCGGCTCGGCCACCAGGGCAGATCGGGCAAGGCGGCGGCGGCGGCGGGCGAGGCACGGGCGGCGAAGCGTGAGCGGCGGCGGCGGGTTAGGGCTCGCGCGCGGAGGGCTTGCGGCTTCCCTTTATAGGGGCGCGGGATAGGAGCCCCCGGGCGCTCACGCCCGGACGGCGAGACCGGCGGCGGCGCACTCGCCATGCGGCCATGGCCGTTTCGGCCGAAGGGCTTGACGGGCTCCGCGCGGCGCGGGCGGGCCGGAGCGAGTCGGGCCTTCGGGCTCGGCCCGTTCCAGTAGGATAGGTTTTTCTTTTTTTTCGAATTTATTTTTAATGCGGAAACAATTCCAGAAAAACCTAGAAATTGTTTAAAGGCACGAAAAAAACTCCGAAAATCATAAAAATTCCAGGAAAATTCCTAGAGATATATTATGACATGAACAATCCAAATAAAGCATTTGGAGCTCATGAAAAGGATTTAGAGCCTTCTAATAAATAGAAATGGCTCGGGCAAAATGAGAATAAAATCCAGAAAATTTCGGAAAATTCTCGGGAGAGTTAGGACAACTCCTAAACGCATTTTTGAAACCTTTTTGCACTCAAGAAGCACCAAGACGCACCAGCATGAATGCATCACTGACGCCTTTTTTATTTAATTTACAAAATCAAACAAGGAGTTTTCCTATACTATATTTCCTATAAAGAAAAATAAATGTTGGAAAAGTTTTAAAATTATGAGAAATTGTTGTTTTAATTATTCTTTCTATTCACATCCTGCAATTGGAAATTTTAGGGTGTGATATCTGTTATCTTCTGAGATGCCTTCGTCATACTGTTCTACTGCCGGGGACTCCCACATCATGTCGGCAGGTAGAATAGCTTTAAAGCCATAGACCAGGGAGTAGGAGGACTGCCCTGTTGGCTTGGTAGGTTGAGTACGAAGCCCCCAGAGTGCATTGGGTAGTTCCTTGATCCACTTGGCTCCTTTGGTGTTAGTTGCGTCATGCAGTCGCTTCTTAAGGGCGTCGAGTACCATCCTGTTGGTGCGCTAGACTTGTGCATTGGCCCGAGGGTGGGCAACAGAGACATACCAGACATCGATCCCGCTGTTCTAACAGTACTCATAGGATTGGTGGTTGTTGTAGCTGGAACCCAAGTCTGTGATTATGCGGTGGGGTAGTCTGTAGTGATGCACAAGCTCATCAGGAAGTCGAGTACTCTGTTGGCCTTTGGGCAGGTGACCGGCTTGACTTCGATCCACTTGGTGAACTTGTCGATGGCCACCAAGACTCTGTTGAATCCTCCTAGCACAGTTGTGTTGACGGTGTATTTTGGTGCACCTAGCATGTTCATTACACTTTGGTTTGGATTTGATTATTGAACTAACCCGCCACTAGGCACACTAATCATATAACAAGTTCATCTTTGTGCATGCATTTGGAAGTGTTGTGTTTATGTAGGAAATCATGGACATAAAGGACGGATTCGCAATAAGTTCAAAGGAGCATTCATGGAGTCTTGTTCGTGTTCATGAGCTCGCTGAAATTACTTCCAATGGTGGTGAGGACCGAAGTGCTACAAGGAACACCCCCGGGATTGAAGCGTAAAAGATCAAAGTTCATGCAAAGAGAGCCTCCATCTTGATCGCGAGGATAACGGCGTCAAAATCATCCAAGTGGAGGGGGCAAAGTAGATAAGTGCACGAGGACCCACGGAGCAAAAAGGGCGACCGAACCGGCCGAAATCGGGCTCGGGCCGGCCGGCCCAGCGGGCCGCCCAGCCCACTTCGGGCACCGGTTGGTCCCGTCTTCCTTGCCCTCGAAGGATCTTCGACCCTAAAACCCCCGACGCGCCGCCAACACAGGGAGGAGGAGTTATTCGCACCAGAAGGCCATCTACAAGCTAGAGAGAGAGGAGGAGGATCTCCGGCTGGAGATCAACCACCTCGAAGGAAGCACCCTCTCGTGGAGAAGGAGGAAGACATCGGCGGAAGGGAAACCATGATCAACGGTGCCATGATCAGCACCTTGATGGGGTAATCTTCTCATACGTCCATGGGTTGTAATCGATATTGAGATGTAATCGCACTTTGTCGGATTATCTATCTATCATCTTGTGTTGAATATACTTTAATGCTTAAAGGTTAGCTACCATGCCGTAAAGGGAGTAGAGCTCCAATGCTTCCTTGGATCCATTCAATACGCCGTGGCCATCAAAGGTCTAGTCATGAATACCTTCGCGTAGTGACAAGACGAGAGGAGGGAAAGGGCGAAACCGTGGTCACATCCCCGATAGATTAGATTGGTTTTTCATGTCTTTAAGCGATTGCATGCTCTAGTATCGTAGACCCGTGGGCGAGTGTCTTCTCTCTTGATCGTTTATCATTCTCTCTAGTGTAGTTAAGTGTTTTCTAGTATAATAGTAGTTAGGGTTTTAGTAGCTAGTGTGTCGTTGTTGATCGAACGCTTGTAATCCCCTTGCTCCGCGGATTGACAAGAACCTTGGGAATCCCGTGGTGAAAAAGGTGTGGGGTCCGTACGCTTGCGGATCGTAGAGGGATACGTCTTTTATCCGTCAACAAGCCCCTTTTTCTAGCGCCGTTGCCGGGGAGCAAGTTAGTTTACATCGTTTGATTTGCATCTAACTTAGTTTTATATTTTAGTTTATCTTTTATTCGCTATATCTAACATATATTATCAGAAAAACACTTGTTTCTTTTTTGTTTTTGTTTTTATCTTCTTGTCTAGATGGAGTTCGTTAATCAATCCGTGGAAGAACCGGATAAATCATTAAGGGATTACGCTAGCCCTCGATGTGAAGACATAAAAGTACAAGAGTCGGATTCGAAGCTCGAAGCGACCAAGTATGAAATTAAATCCGAGATCATGAAGATGGTGGCGGAAAACCCATTTGAAGGGATGGTTACAGAGAACCCATATAGACACATAAGGGATTTCACGACAATATGCAACACGGTGCGTCAAGAAGGAGTTCCGATGAATGGTTCAAATGGAATCTCTTTCCCTACTCACTTGCCGGCAAAGCAAAGACATGGTACTCGGTTGCGTCCTTTGAAGTTGAAGGCAATTGGAACAAGTTGACAAAGAAGTTTTGCGAGAAGTTCTTTCCAATGAGCAAGGTTCAACATCTAAGGAGGCAAGTGATCAATTTTATGCAAGGAGAAGAGGAAGGGATAGACCAAGCCTGGGATAGGTTTAACGAATTAATCGAACAAGGACCAAAACTCGGCTTCACCGGTGACGTACTCTTGCATACATTTTTCTTTTCCCTAACCCCCTAGTTGCATGCGACACGTCGAAATGTGTGCGGTGGGGATCTCATGGAGAAATCACTCACGGAAGCCGCCCAACTTCTACAAAAAGTTAGCAAAGCGGCTGCCATGCGAAGAGATTGGGAAACAAGACTTGCGGAAGAGCCGGAATTCAATTCAAGGAAGAAAAAGCTTGCTGATTTTTCTAAAGAGGCAACCCCGGAAGTCACAAAAGAGGAGCCAATCATGGAAAAGCTTGAACAAGAACACATTAAGTCAAGAACTACACCAAACGTCGACTTCGCCGCACCAAATAAGACGAACAAGAGAAGCATGTCAAGCGCGAAGCCACTAAGGGAGTTCGAGCCAATGGATTGGGTTCCTATTGATTACGGAGAAGTATTCGACAAGAGAAGACCGTTCCCTAATCAAAAGGGAATGGCAAGAGCATTGGAAGTCGATTTCCCACTGGAGAGGAAAGCTGAAAATTCATACGACCTCGAAACCACCGGTGAGATTTTTGAAAAGCTCTTTGGAGATGATGTGGTGGATCCGGAACATATTGCCGAGGTGAAGAGGATCATGGGGATCAAGCCCGAAGCATCACCATACGCTCACCTTGCTGAAATTTATTCGATCGGATCCGAAGAAGAAGAGAAGATGACGCCGCACTTGAGTTGCGAGATCAACGGAGTTCAATGCAAAGCTTTATGCGACATCGGAGCCCAAGTAAGTGTTCTATATTCTAAAATTTACGATAAAGTTCAATACCACAACCTAGACTTAGCTCCAACATCAACGAAATTAATTATGGGAGATGATAGAACTATCAAACCTCTAGGTATTGCTTGCAACATGAAAGTAAAAATCTCTAGAAACTACATACCAATCGATTTCTTTGTTATTGATGCTTACCATAGTGATTCTGATCATATAATCTTAGGTAGGCCTTTTCTTAAGTTGGTTGATGCCGTGTTAGATGCCGGAGAAGGAAAAGTAACAATGAACCTTAATGGAACAAAGTACACATATAACTTTCTTCGTGCTTCTAAACACCTTACTCCTTTTCCTCCCGAAGATGAAGAAATAGAAGAGATAGATAGTCTTTGTTTTGTTGAAACCCTTAGAGACCCGCTGCAAAGAGTGATGGAAAATCAAATTAGTAATCGACAAGATGAAGAACTAGAGGAAGCAACAAAAGGCTTAGAGCCGCATGATGGTAGTGTGGAGGAAGAGAAGTTCGAAGACATAGGAGAAATCAAACCCGAGGAGCCACAAGTGACCGAAGTAGACCTTAAACCTTTGCCCAAGGGATTAAAATATGAATTTTTGGGGCCAGACAAAACCTATCCAATCATTGTGAGCGACGAGTTGAGCCCCGAAGAAAATGAAGCGTTGCTGATTTTATTAAAAAAACATAGGAAGGTGATTGGATATTCAATTAACGATCTCAAAGGTATTAGCCCAGCCTTTTGCACTCATCGTATACCAATGGAAGACCAATGTAAGCCTGTAGTGGACCATCAAAGGAGGCTAACCCATGCCATGCGAGAGGTAGTAAAGAAAGAGGTTATCAAGTTACTTGATGCCGGAATCATCTACCCGGTTCCACACAGCGAATGGGTGAGCCCGGTACATAGTGTACCGAAGAAAGGAGGTTTGACCGTGGTGAAGAATGAGAAGAACGAATTGATACCGCAAAGAACCGTGACCGGGTGGCGGATGTGTATTGATTACCGTAAGCTTAACAAAGCGACGAAGAAAGATCACTTCCCCCTACCGTTCATAGACGAGATGCTTGAGAGGTTAGCAAACCACGCTTATTTTTGCTTTCTCGATGGATACTCGGGGTTCATGCAAATTCCCATTCACCCGAAGATCAACATAAGACAACATTTACGTGTCCTTACGGAACGTTTGCATATAGGAGGATGCCCTTCGGCCTATGCAACGCTCCGGCCTCTTTTCAACGTTGCATGATGGCCGTTTTCTCGGAATTCATCGAAGAAATTGTTGAAGTGTTTATGGATGATTTTTCCGTTTACGGGAAGACGTTCATAGATTGCTTAGCAAACTTAGAAAAGGTCCTTACAAGGTGTGCGGAGGTAGATTTGGTTTTAAATTGGGAAAAGTGCCACTTCATGGTTAAGCAAGGCATAGTGCTCGGACATCTTATATCCGAGAGAGGAATTGAAGTGGACAAGGCTAAGGTAGAGACGGTTGAGCAACTCCCACCTCCTACGGATGTTAAGTCCTTAAGGAGCTTTCTAGGCCATGCCGGATTCTGTAGAAGATTTATAAAGGACTTCTCGAAGATCACTAAGCCTTTAACACACCTTCTTCAAAAGGATGTGGCTTTCGACTTTGATGAGAAGTGTCTAGCGGCATTCCGGACCTTGAAAAATGCGTTGGTGAGTGCTCCCATCATCCAACCTCCGGATTGGAGCCAACCTTTTGAGATCATGTGTGACGCAAGTGACTACGCCGTAGGCGCGGTCTTGGGACAAAGAAAGGAAGGCCGAGTTCACGCCGTTTACTACGCTAGCAAAACTCTTAGTGGGGCACAATTAAATTACGCTACTACGGAAAAAGAGTTGCTAGCGGTGGTATTCGCTTTCGAAAAATTCAGATCTTACATCGTGAACTCGAAAGTCATTGTTTACACCGATCACGCAGCCATAAAGTATCTCTTGGCTAAGAAGGAAGCTAAACCACGTTTGATTCGTTGGATCCTTCTTCTCCAAGAGTTCGATGTTGAAATTCGTGATAAAAAGGGGGTGGAAAATGTTGTGGCCGATCATTTGTCTAGGATGAATCGTGGGCAAGATGATAAAGAGCCCATAGAAGATAAGATGAGAGATGACCACCTCTATAGAGTGCTTGATAAAGATACTTGGATGATTGACATCATTCGAGCAATTCGAAAGATGCCCCTCGATCATCTAGACAAAAACACTCAAAGGAAGATAATTTCGAAAGTAAGCAAGTATTTTTGGGATGCACCATACCTCTTCAAGCTTGGCAATGATGGAGTAATGAGAAGATGTGTGCCAAGAGAAGAGAGGCTTGAGATTCTAAGGAAGTGCCACTCGGCGGAGTACGGTGGGCACTATAGCCATTTTCGAACCGAAGCCAAAGTATGGTCGAGCGGATTCTATTGGCCGGATATGCATGAAGATACTAAAAGATATGTTGCGTCATGCCCCGAATGCCAAAGAACCGGAAACATCTCTCAAAGAAATTCTATGCCTTTGAAATACAACTTGCAAATCGACATATTCGATGTATGGGGCATAGACTTCATGGGGCCTTTTAAAAACTCGTTTGGATTCGAGTATATACTTGTTATGGTCGATTATGTATCCAAGTGGGTAGAGGCTATACCATGTCGTAAAGCTTCCACGGAGGAGTCCATCACTATGATCAAGAACGTGATTTTTCCCCGTTTCGGTACACCGAGAATCTTGATAACCGATGGAGGAACTCATTTCACCGGAAGAACTTCAAAAAGTGCTTGTCCAAGTTGGGAATTGAGCATAGGGTCTCCACGGCCTATCACCCACAAACCAACGGACAAGCGGAGACGTCAAATAGGCAATTAAAAAGCATACTTAACAAAACCATAGAGAAGGGAGGCAAGGATTGGTCAAAGAAATTAGACGGAGCTTTATGGGCTTATCGAACGGCGTTTAAAACACCGATAGGTATGACCCCTTATAAATTCGTCTATGGAAAAGCTTGCCACCTTCCGGTTGAGTTAGAACATAAAGCCTATTGGGCGATTAACGAGATGAACCTTGATCTCGATGCCGCGGTGGCGAAACGGAGAATTCAAATAAGCGAGCTAGAGGAGTTGAGGTTGAAAGCTTATGAAAACGCAAGCATATACAAGGAGAGAATCAAAAGGTGGTATGATAAAATATTGAAGAAAAAAGAATTTAAAGAAGGAGATAAGGTCCTCCTCTACAATTCGAGGTTTAAAACCTTCGGAAAGGGGAAATTGCAAAGCAAGTGGGACGGACCTTATGTTGTGCATTCGGTGTTCTCCAACGGAGCGGTAACCATTATGGATATAAACGGCGATCAATTTGTGGTGAATGGACAGCGGCTTAAGGTTTACTACGAACCCGACGTCGTGCCCATTCATCATGTTGATGTCTTTACCATGGAGGAAGAGCCCGAACGTCCCGCCTAGGACGAAAAACAAGGCACCAACTTCTGTAAATAATTTTTCTTTTAGCTTTCTGGAGTTTTTCGCGAAGATTAACTGGGCCAACTTTTTCTCATGGGCTGAGGACGAAAAAAATAGGGCGGTGTGCAAAAAACCGGACCGGCCCGGCCCCCGAGGCAGGGGGGTGGGCCGGCCGGCCCCGGTCGGATCGGCCCGGGGGTGGCCCGACGCCCGATGTCCCCGAATTTCGCCCCGAATTGCTCCTTTTTGACTTCCTTGTTTGGTCGGAAAATTTTAAGGGAAGTGTAAAAAAGGAAAATAAGGTTCCCGTGGCTTTTCTCTCGGGACTATATATTTGGCCGAATTGGGAGCTCGAGAATCAAACCTTTCAAGCAATGTGTTGCACCCTTGTAGCAGCCATTGAGCCTCCAAAAAGCTTAGAGTTGAAGGTAGAAGCCAAGAAGCCATCGATGGAGGAGGCGATGCGATGCGAGGTCAAGCTACCCGTCAAGAGGACTGCACGTATCCGTTGCGGAGGACGTGTCCCGACCGGAGCTCTTGCATCTCGCAACCCCGTCAAAGGAGAGAAGGTCTCTACACCCGTTCGAAGGTCGGCACGCCTCCAAGGCATCAAGCGCAAAGATTACAAGGAGGTGTCGCCGGAGCCTAAGGATTATGGGGATAGCGACTACTTCGACGATCGTAGCCCGAGCTCGTGGGCGGCTGCCGGTAGAGACGATGACGATTGGGGCGAGCAGCCCTATGAAAGGACTCCCGAGGGCCCCAATGGCGACGGCAACGGCGGTGGCGAAGGCGACAACAATGGAGGTGGCGAAGGCGACAACAATGGAGATTATGGCGACGATGACCCCTTCGAATTGCATCCGGTGTGCTGTCGAGTTTGCCGTCAATCCATCGCAGCTCTCTACGCGTCGGCCGACGAATGTCTTCAAACCATGGAAGCGATGAAGCAGCGTATGGAGGACTTGGAGCGCGTAGTTGAAGATGACTACAAGTTCCTTAACCGTAACGTGCGCAAACTTTTCGGCATGGTTGGAAACATGAGAGGCAAGTGGTGCAAAGCTTGCTCGAAGTACCACTAGATCTAGTTTTCCCCTTTGGTTTTTGTAAGATACGACGATGACGTCGTATGTTTTAAGTGTGGGGGAGAGCTAGCTCGCTAGCCTTAGCTTTTGAACTTCAAGTTTAGGTTCGGTTTAATCTTCGTGTGTGAGTCTTAGTGTTTTAATGAGTCTTTAGTTTTTTTTAGTCTCGTTTTAAAATTTTCTCGCAAGTGTCTTAAATTAGTGTTGAGTCAAGAAAACCAAATAAAAAGAGTCTTATATATATATCTTTGTGTTTTATGTATTGTTTATCTTTATTTACTTGTTTGTTTAATCCTCGATTCTTGATATATGAACACAAGTATGTGGTTTGAAAATCGTTTACCGTGGTGCTTAGTGGAATCGCTACTACTTAAAGTACCCATACCGCACTTCGATCTTGAGCTTCACATGCTAGTTGTGCTATTTTCGATGCTAAAAATTGGAGGATTTCAGTTCTGAAAATTATATTAAAACTCTTGTAATAAAGGTTAGCAAAACCTCTTTTTCCAAGTTGAGAGTAAGAAAAAAATTCCTATCCAAAGCCAAGTTTTTTTTTTCGCTCCACCATAAGTGTGATTAGCACGATGAGTTAGGCTAGGACCCTTCTCTCTTGGTGAGTTTTAATTTCGAGCAATGATCATGTCCTTGTGCTTATCTTTTGTTGCTAGCCTCGTCATATATTCGCTTCATGACTTTCGCAACGAAAGTCATGTATATCACTGGATTCCATACCTAACCCTATACATCTCTTTTGTACATCGTATTCCTTGAACACAACCTATTTTCAAAGTTTCGTCTCGTCTCTAGCATGATTTATTTAAAAAAATTCAGATTGTATGCATGCGAGAAAAGGGAGAATTGAAAGCTTTGAAAAGTTGTCAAGAGAGAGAAAAAATAAAGAGAAAAAGTATGTGTATGGAAAAGAAAGAAAGAAAAATCATATGTGAATGAAAGAAAAAAAAATAAGGGAGAGAAAGATGAGTTAGCAATGAAGATATGAGAGGGATGGATTAAGTGAAAGAAAAGAAAAACAATAAAGTGTAAGGAAGGATGTCACGTTGATTGTGAGACGAAACTTTTACTATATTTCCAACCATGTGCAATCCGACAACGAGGACATCATTGGTGCCTTGAAGTCACAATTTTCTTTTGCCCTTGCACATGTCCACCATTCTAAATCTTCTCATCCTTGATATCCCTACATATGGTTAATTCTCATGATCATTGGCTTTGAAAGGTAGACAACCAATAGAGGAAGTTCTTAGTTTGACAATACTTGTGTTGATTGCGCTAGCCCTACCTATAGCTCCACTTTACATGATATATGAGAGATTAATGGGAGGTGAGAGTTTTATAAAATTTGGTTAGGATAGCCACTTCATATGAGTGACTTGAGAGAGCTTGGAGAAAGGTTTTTGTCTAATACTTGTTGCAGGAATTTTTGTTTTGAAAATCATAAAAACCCTCCGATGGAAGCAAAGAAGTAAGTATGGCTGAAATTGAAAGCTTCGAGTGAAGAGTTTGAGTTGTGGGGTAAATCTTGACGTGGTAAAAATTCTAAACGCCCATGTTTATGATTGATTATCATTACTTTGTGTTTATGTATTAAAGATGAAGGGATTGACTAACTTGTGAAGAAGGATAAGTGGTACACGATTACACACCTTGGACGAAGTTCTTTTACGAGTACTTGCTCGAGGACGAGCAAGAGCTAAGTGTGGGGGAGATGTTGACGGTGTATTTTGGTGCACCTAGCATGTTCATTACACTTTGGTTTGGATTTGATTATTGAACTAACCCGCCACTAGGCACACTAATCATATAACAAGTTCATCTTTGTGCATGCATTTGGAAGTGTTGTGTTTATGTAGGAAATCATGGACATAAAGGACGGATTCGCAATAAGTTCAAAGGAGCATTCATGGAGTCTTGTTCGTGTTCATGAGCTCGCTGAAATTACTTCCAATGGTGGTGAGGACCGAAGTGCTACAAGGAACACCCCCGGGGATTGAAGCGTAAAAGATCAAACTTCATGCAAAGAGAGCCTCCATCTTGATCGCGAGGATAACAGCGTCAAAATCATCCAAGTGGAGGGGGCAAAGTAGATAAGTGCACGAGGACCCACGGAGCAAAAAGGGCGACCGAACCGGCTGAAATCGGGCTCGGGCCGGCCGGCCCCGGCGGGCCGGCCCAGCCCACTTCGGGCACCGGTTCGGTCCCGTCTTCCTTGCCCTCGAAGGATCTTCGACCCTAAAACCCCCGACGCGCCGCCAACACAGGGAGGAGTTATTCGCACCAGAAGGCCATCTACAAGCTAGAGAGAGAGGAGGAGGATCTCCGGCTGGAGATCAACCACCTCGAAGGAAGCACCCTCTAGTGGAGAAGGAGGAAGACATCGGCGGAAGGGAAACCATGATCAACGGTGCCATGATCAGCACCTTGATGGGGTAATCTTCTCATACGTCCATGGGTTGTAATCGATATTGAGATGTAATCGCAATTTGTCGGATTATCTATCTATCATCTTGTGTTGAATATACTTTAATGCTTAAAGGTTAGCTACCATGCCGTAAAGGGAGTAGAGCTCCAATGCTTCCTTGGATCCATTCAATACGCCGTGGCCATCAAAGGTCTAGTCATGAATACCTTCGCGTAGTGACAGTACGAGAGGAGGGAAAGGGCGAAACCGTGGTCACATCCCCGATAGATTAGATTGGTTTTTCATGTCTTTAAGCGATTGCATGCTCTAGTATCGTAGACCCGTGGGCGAGTGTCTTCTCTCTTGATCGTTTATCATTCTCTCTAGTGTAGTTAAGTGTTTTCTAGTATAATAGTAGTTAGGGTTTTAGTAGCTAGTGTGTCGTTGTTGATCGAACGCTTGTAATCCCCTTGCTCCGCGGATTGACAAGAACCTTGGGAATCCCGTGGTGAAAAAGGTGTGGGGTCCGTACGCTTGCGGATCGTAGAGGGATACGTCTTTTATCCGTCAACAAGTTGGCAGAGGCCCAATTATGTCGAGCCCCCAGCAAGCGAAGGGCCAGGTTAGTGGCGTGGTAACTAGCTTATAGGCCATGACGTGTTGTTGCTTTGCGATGTACTAGCACTCTTGGCACCTTCTGACGAGTTCCTCAGCATCGCCCAGAGCTGTGGGCCAGTAGAAAGCGCGTCGGAAGGCCTTGTTCACCAGCGTGCGGGAAGACGCGTGGTTGCCGCAGACACCTTTATGGATCTCCTCCAAGATGTCCTTGCCTTCTTCCTGGATAACACACTTCATGAGTACTCCAGAAGTGGCACCCCGCCTGTAGAGCTTGTTTCCGACTAGTACGTAGGACTTGGCTCGGCAGACGAGTTGCTCAGCAATGTTCTTGTCTGAGGGAATCTTCTGCTCACGGATGTAGTGGATGAAAGGTTGTCACCACTCCACGTCGATCATCATGACCTCCTGATCAGGATGAGAAGGTGTTGAGTCAGTCGTCGTGGGCGCCGGTTCTGGGATGGATGGCGCGTGAAGCTCATGGACGAAGACTTCGACGGGTACTTGTGCACGAGTAGAACCAAGCTTTGACAGGACGTCCGCTGCAACGTTGTTATCGCGGACGATATGATGGAACTCGAGACCATAGAACTTTTTCTCAAGTTTGTGGACTTCCAGACAGTAGGCGTTCATGTTCTACTTGTTGCGATCCCAAGACTTGTTGACTTGGTTGATGACCACTGTGGAGTCGTCGTAGACCTGTAGCCGCTTGATGCCCCATGAAACTGCGAGGCAGAGCCCATGTAGTAGATCTTCCAAAAGATCTGTAGGACGTACTTGAGTTGTTTGCCCTTTGGAGAGATCAAGAGTACCCCTGCGCCTGCGCCCTCGAGCTTGAGTGAACCATTGAAGTACATCACCCAATGCTCTGGTCACTTGGTTGGAGTTGGCAGCTGATTCTCACGCCATTCTGCCATGAAGTCGACTAGTGCTTGACACTTGATGGCTGTGCATGGTTCGAAGTCGATGTTCAGGGCGCCGAGTTCGATTGCCCACTTGGAGATTCTTCCAGTGGCATCTTGATTTTGCAGAATGTCACTGAGTGGGTAGTCGGTAATGACGGTGATCGAGTACTCCTAGAAGTAGTGTCGTAGCTTCCGCAAGGTAATGAGCACTACATATAGTAGCTTCTGTACCGGCTGATAATGTGCCTTAGACTGGTCATTGGAATGGGTAGGCGTGGCTGTCTTCCTGCCGCTCAACAACGATAGCAGCACTGACCACATGAGTAGTCACAACAAGGTAGAGAAGTAGCTGCTCCTTTTTGCGAGTAGCCGTGAGGACTGGTGGCTTGGACAGGGAGTCTTTGAGCTGCGCCAAGGCTTGACAGCCGCTGTGGTGCACACGAACTTCTCCTGGTGCTTGAGTAGTTTGAAGAAGGGTAGCTCCCGTTCCCAAATCTTCGAGATGAATCTGTTCAAGGCCGCCATGCACCCGGTTAGCTTCTGCACATCCTTGATGCAGGTGGGAGCTTTCATGTTGGTGATGGCGGCGATCTTCTCGGGATTGACATCGATGCCGCGATGGCTGATGAAGAAGCCGAGTAGTTTCCTTGAGGGTACGCCGAAGACACACTTGTTGGGGTTGAGCATCTATTGGTACTCTCGCAGAGATGGGAAAGTCTCTTCAAGATTGGTGATGAGTGTGTCCGAATTTTGGGTCTTGACGACCATGTCATCCACGTAAGCTTCAACATTCTTGTTCAGCTGCTTCTTGAAGCAGGCCTGGATAGCTTGCCGATAGGTGGCGCCAGCGTTCTTCAACCCAAACGACATCGCCGTGTAGCAGTAGGCGCCGAACGAGGTGATGAACATGGTCTTCTCCTAGTCTTTTTCCTTCATGGCGATCTGGTGGTACCCAGAGTAATAGTCGAGGAAGTAGAGTAGGTCGCAGCCCGTCGTGGAGTCAATGACTTGATCAATCCACAGAAACCCGAAAGGATCCTTGGGGTTGTGTTTGTCGAGGTTGGTGTAGTCGACACACATCCTCCACTCCTTTGTGTTCTTTTTGCGGACGAGGGCAGGGTTGGCAAGCCACTCAGGATGGAAAACTTCGCGGATGAAGCCCGCCGTGAGTAGTTTGGCGAGTTCCTTCTTGATGGCATCCCGTCGGTCGTCAGTGAAACGGCGGAGGTGTTGTCGCTTGGGAGTAGCTTTAGGATCGACGTTGAGTGAGTGCTCAATCAGCCTCCTGGGCACCCCTGGCATGTCCTGGTTTCGATGCGAAGATGTCTCGGTTAGCTCGGAGGAAGCTGATGAGCGCGTCTTCTGATTTCAGGTCAAGACTGTGACATCAAGACGCCATCCTGAGGAACCAAGACGCCACTGGAAGAATCTCCAAGTGGGCTGTCGAGCTCGGCGCCCTCACCATCGACTTCAAGCCACGCACGGCCATCAAGTCGCAAGCACTAGTCGACTTCATGGCAGAGTGGCGGGAGAACCAGCTGCCTACTCCCACAGTGCGACCAGAACATTGGGTGATGTTGTTAACACCAAAATTTGGTAAGGAGTATGACATGTGGGTCCGATTCGGAAAAGAGTCCGTCTGGTGGAAGGAAAGATATTTTCAGAGATTTTCGGCAGAAGGATCCGCGGTCGGCTATCTGCTCCAGTTCGGCAAAGGAACAGTAGAGCTGATTTTGCGGGATTGGACGGTGACGTGGCTCGATCAGAGGAAGCGAATGGATGGATAGGCGATCAAGTTTAGTTAGGCAATGAATCCATTCGCGGTTGTAATCGGCAGGGTATAAATACGATCCCCGGATGTATGTAACGGACACGTTCATTCCTCAATACACACCGGCCTTACGCCAAACCCTAGAGTCCTTGTCGTGTCGTCGAGTTCTTCGAGAGGACCAATCGATCCGTCGACCTCCGTGAGTACCGGCAACCTTGTATCATGTCTAGTATCATGCGGTAGATTTAGATCTGATGCAAGTAGTCTTGTTACCATGCTTCGTGTCACGCGGTAGATTCAAGCTTGGTTCAAGAGGGTTTCTGGTTAGATCTTGAGCCATGTGGTAGGCTAAGATCTGGCTTGAAGCTAGTTATCGGCTCTATCGGGTTTTGGCAAGATCCGATAGATTCATTAAGTTACCCTGTGTTTTTCATGAGTTTTTGCTTTATGTTTTAATTCATGTAACGCACCCTTGCCCAATCTAGATGGGTTTGGATCGGCTATATTCCTTCTTAGGTCCTTGTACGAGAGGGCTTCGTGTTTTGACGCGTGGATCTTATGCTCTCCGACAAATTCGAAACCGAATCGATTTAGGTTGTTACGTGTTGCGGGTTCAAGCTTGCTTTGTTAGTATAAATCTTGAAAGAGCCGGGTATCATGCGGTAGATGCAGGTTTTTGGGTTGCTTTGGAGCTAGTCATCCGGTGGATTAGATTTCCAATTCAGCTTGATAGATTTACTCACGTGGTAATGTTTGTTCCTTCTTCATGGACCCCGGATCGGTTGTTCAGCCGTATTCGGTTATATCTTCACGAGTAGATCACGTGCGTTGTTTATGTTTTAAAAGACGTGTGCTTCTAGCTTTCCATATTTAGGTTATATCATGCGGTGGATAGATCTATTTGTGGAAAGTGGTGCGTTCTTTCATGCAAGTTGTATCATGCGGTGGATAGATTTGCTTGATATCGTGCCCGACGGATCTTAAAGTGATTAGACATGCGGTAGACTAATGCTTTGGATCTATGCATGCTTATTTTAATACATGATCATGTTTGTGATTTACTTCATTTAATATTAACCTTCTTGAAGATCGGTCATAGCTTTGCTCATGCATCCATGTTTATTCAAAGATCGATCGTTGTCATGCTTACGTCATCCGTTCGGCAATGTTCTTTTTCCCTTTACGGTTACCCGAATGGTCATGGTTCTTTGACAGGTAGCTTTGCATAGCTACATGTCGTCTTACTTGGCTTCTTAGCCGTAAATATGGAACTGTCTGGTACCACCCGGCAAGTTCCAAGCTTTGGTATTTAACTGTCTTATCTTTTGTTAATTTTCAGGAAAAATTGACTGGCACGTCACCCTCTCTCGCGCGTGCGAAGCCGCTTTTCGGCTTGCCGTGTGATTGGCGCCGAGTGCACATTTTGCGTCAACACACTTTTTGGCACGCCCGGTGGACCAACAACCGAATTGGTTCGGGATGCCCGAGATCACGGACCTCCCCGGATGTCAACATTGAGGAGCTTTCTCCGCAGCGACATCGCAGCGGCTCCTAGACGCCGTGAATCGGTTTCAACAAAAGTGTCTCATGTCATTCAAGAAGAATCGAAGTGGTGTACCATATCCGAAGAATGGCACCGCCCCGCAGTGCCGTTGCCGGGAGAAACCGACGCTACAACGCAACAAGAAAAGGAAGAATGCGCGCGGATCTTCCAAGAGTCAGTAGACGACATGCTCACCAAGCACAACCAAGCTTTCCTCGGGTCGCTCCAACAGATGATGGTGGCCCTCTTTGGCCCGGGCGCGGGGCAGGCGTTCGGAAAGGCGTACGCCGGGAAGAGCACCGTGGAGCTGGGTGAATCAAGCTCTCAGCCGCCACCACGGGGCCCGGTGCAGCAGCCTCCTCCTCAGAGCTCCGGGGAGCCAAACGTTCCAACCTCCTCCACGGGCGGGGGGGCAGGCCGGTTCGGCCTTCGTTGCAAGCTTCAGGAAGTCAACCAATCCTGCCGCCACCACAGAGCAGCACGGGTCAGCCTGTGCAACAGCCGAATCCGTACCAGCCTACGTACGGAGACCTAGCGTTCGGCTCATCTGGGGCCCCACTCGACCCCAGTCGAAGAATAGCTCCGTCCACCAACTGGCTCCAGAGGAATTTGTACGGCGGTGGCTATCATGAAGTGGGGAATTACGGAGCGTTCGATGCCTTTCCGCACCCAGGGTACGCGCCGGCTGCAGGCGCTCAGGAGGAAGATGCCCTAGCACGCAAGATGGCCGAATTGATGCAGAATCAGTTCGGCCTCAAGCCAAGGATGCAGGGCCCCACCTACAGCCGCCGTTCCCGCAGTGGTACTATAACGTGCTCCTCGCCACCAAGGGTGAAACCGCCGACGGAATTCACAAAGTTCTCTCGGGCGGGACGAGACAAGCACGGTCGAGCATATCGCTCGTTACCTCATGCGGCTTGGGGAATGTTCGGCCGAAGAGACGTTCGGGTTCGCTACTTCCCCGCCTCGGCGACGGGTCCGGCCCTTTCGGTGGTTCTCGTCCTTGCCGCCCGAATCGGTGGCCGGTGGAAAGATTTGGAGCGTAAATTCCACGCTCATTACTTCGAGCGGCGATCTTTGAGAAGAAGTTGATTGATCTCGCCACCCTGAAGCAAAGGCATAGTGAAACGCCGCTGGAGTTTCTTAGAAGGTTCAGAGAGGTCAAAGGCATGTGCTTCTCGCTGAACTTGCCGCACGATCGCCTAGGCGATATGGCCGTCGCCGTGATGTTGCCAGCCGTGCGCGAGAAACTATTTGGGATGGAGTTCGAGAACCTCGGGCCCAGTTTGTCGCAAAAGTTATCCCCGATGAGCAATCGTGCATATGGCCTCAAGAAGGACCCCAAGTTTGGCAAGCGACACGACATCGCTGATATCTACAATCAATTCTTGGACAAAGCTGATTTGTTCGAGGATTCTGACGACGAATTGGAGATAGCTGCGGCAGAAATCATGTGGGGTAAAGAGCCTCTAACAATGAATTAGCGTTGGGTCAGACAGACCAAAGGAACTTACGACTTCGACATCACAAAGGCTGACAAGTTGTTCGAGCTCTTGGTAAAAGAAGGCCGAATCAAGCTGCCCGAGGGGCATTCCATGCTTCGGCCCGATGGAGTCAAAGCGAAACGTTACTGCGGCTTCCATGACAGGGACTCGCACTCCATCAACGATTGCGGTGGTCTTCGGGATGAGGATCCGTAAGGCTATCCGGAAGGGCACCTCAAGTTCGATAACAAGATGAAGGTTGGATGGCCACCCCTTCCCCGTTAGAACATGCTCGGCTTTTCTATCAATGCGATAACGGCCGAAGAGAAGGGGATAGTCAAGGTCCCGACCTCGGCCCGAGTCCAAGCAAGATGGATCGGTTGACCGGAGCGCCGGTGACCATAGAGCAAGTACGGGCGACGCCCCCGCGTTCTCGGGAGCCACATCGAGATTGGGGAATCGTCCAAGCCTAAACCCAAGGTGACGTCACGCATTCTCCTCAACAAATGGCAGCGCCGCATGGAAAAGGAGCGCTACCAAAAGCGTCGTCACGAGGAGGAGCGGCGCGGGGCCGAAGAGGAGGCGCGCGAGATGGAATCAAGAACAAGCACACGCGCGAGCGAGGAGCGCGCCCACTGGGGGTGCGCCTTCTTCAGGCACTGCTGGAATCAGGGCCTAAAGCTGCCCACATTAAGGAACTGTCCTGAATGCAGCGACAGATATGCTGAGTACAGGCAGGAAACTGCCAATCGCCGATCCGTCCATGAAAGCCTTGGAAGGATCCACCCGAATGGGGATCGGCGGCAAAAAATTGAAATCATTGATCATCCCAGGAAGCGCCGAGCTGATCTCAGGTGGGCTGACCACGAGGAGGACGAAGATGTCTACGTCTGGCAGAAGGGGCAATGGTGCCCACCCGGTCTACGCAAGAGCCAGAAGAGGCGGGTCCAACGCTTGAGGAACCGCGAGATGAAACAAGCCGGGACCCAGACAAGGCAGAAGTGGCGCCCCAAGGATCAGCCAGAAGGATCGAAGCGTTCGGCCCCTACGTGCATGGTATACTTCCTACCGAACGAGTTCATGGCTCCTGCTAACCAGGTCATGCAGGAGGAAGTTTCCTTCGACAACGAGCACGCCGAGGAGATGATGGCGCAACTAGTGCTCGCCAAGCAGGCCGTCTTCGACAAGCCGGCCAAGAATCGCCACATGAGGCCACTGTACTTGAGGGGGTACGTCAATGGCAAGCCATTGACCAAGATGTTCGTCGACGGTGGCGCGGCAGTCAACGTGATGCCATACACCACCTTCAGGAAGCTTGGCATGACCCCGAGCGATCGACACCAACAAGCATCATCCCGAACGACTTCGCGGGAACCCCTCGGACACCAAAGGATGCGCTCACGTGGACTTGATGATCGGGTCCATGACGCTGCTTACCACCTTCTTCGTCATCGAAGGGAAGGGAGCCTACGGCGCCGCTTGGGCGGGACCGGATCCACGCCAATCGCTGCGTCCCATCCACTATGCATCAACGGATCCGGTGGGTGGACGATGAGATCGAGGTCGTCCAGGAGGATGACTCCGTGAGCGTGGCTAACATGGAACCAGGCCTTCGGGAGTACCAAGGCATCGATTGCTTCTCGTGGGAAGGATCGGGGAGAAGGTCTCGTTGAACCCGTCGGCGGTGACCAACAGCCGATTCAAGCGATCGGCTCTTACGAGAATTTTTAATGGAGAACCCCGTGGATGGCACCGATGGCAAGTTAGGACGAGGATTTATGTCGGCCGACAAGCCGGAAGAAGTTGACATTGGGAGCGGTGATAAACCAAGGCCGACGTTCATCGCTGCAAATTTGCAACCGATTTCAGGGGAAACTTAATTGAGCTTCTCAGAGAATTTAAAGACTGCTTCGCCTGGGATTATTCGGAGATGCCTGGATTGGATCGATCCATCGTCGAGCACCGGTTGCCAATCAAGCCTGGTTTCAAACCATATAAGCAACCGCCCCGAAAATCTACAAGGATGAGGTATTGGCCGATGTGAAGAAGGAGATCGAAAGATTACTTGACGCGAACTTCGTTCGGCCCCCGCAGATATGCGGAGTGGATTTCTAACATCGTCCCCGTGTATAAGAAAAATGGAAAAATGAGAGTTTGCATAGACTTCGGGGACCTAAACGTAGCTACTCCCATGGATGGATATCCGATGCCTATTGCCGATTTGTTGATTGACGCCGCTGCCGGCACAAGGTGATTAGCTTCATGGATGGCAACGCGGGATACAATCGGATCTTCATGGCAATAGAAGACATATCAAAGACGGCCTTCGGGTGTCCCGGTCATATAGGCCTATTTGAATGGATAGTCATGACGTTTGGGTTGAAAAATGCCGGTGCAACCTATCAGCGGGCCATGAATTACATTTTTCATGAGTTGATCGGCAAGACCGTGGAAATCTACATTGACGACGTAGTGATCAAGTCCTTAAGTCATGACACCCATCTGGAAGATGTGAAGAAGACCTTGGAATGCACCCGGAAGCATGGCCTAAAGATGAATCCAAACAAGTGTGCATTCGGGGTGTCAGCTGGAGAGTTCTTGGGGGTTTTTGGTCCACGAAGGGGGAATCGAAGTTGGCAAAAAGAGCATGAAAGCCATTGATGAAGTCGTTCCTCCAACCAACCTCAAGGAGTTGCAATCACTGCTCGGCAAGATCAACTTCGTGAGAAGATTCATCTCAAATTTATCACAGAAGGTTTTGCCGTTCTCTCCGTTGCTGAAGCTAAAGAAGGATCAAAAATTCACATGGGGCGACGAACAACAAAAGGCTTTCGATGAAATCAAGCAATACATGAAGGAGCCGCCGGTGCTGGTTCCTCCTCAGCTAAACAAGCCTTTCAAGTTGTACGTGGCGGCCGATACCCAAACTATTGGATCGGCCCTTATTCAAGAATTCGAAGGCAAGGAGCGGGTAGTAGCATATCTTAGCCGGAAACTACTTGATCCTGAAACCAGGTATTCGGCTATAGAGAGACTGTGTCTTTGCGTATACTACTCGTGTACAAAGTTTCGGCACTACTTGTTGAATGCCGAATGCACTGTATACTCGAAGTTCGATGTGATAAAACATATGTTATCTATGCCAATTTTGAATGGTCGGGTTGGCAAATGGATTTTAGCTCTATCAGAATTCGAGTTGAAGTTCAAATCGGCAAAAGCCATCAAAGGTCAGGTTATTGCCGATTTTATAACTGAACACCGTGACCCTTCAATTGATCTGCTTGAAATTACCCCTTGGGCTTTATTTTTTGATGGGTCATCATGTGGCAAAGGTGGGGGAGTAGGGATCCTACTAATTTCTCCCGCAGGTGAGATGTTTGAATTCGCCATTCCTATACAACCCACCGTCACAAATAACCAGCCGAGTACGAGGCATTGCTTCGAGGGCTTCAATATTTGAGAGAAGCCGGGCCGTTTCGATTGAAATTTATGGAGATTCGAGTTGGTCATCAAGCAATTGAATGGCCGATGACGAGTGCGGGAGCGAGGCGCCGAGGAGTTACTACGAGGAATGCGAGAGAAATCTTGAAGGGCTTTCCGCCGGTAACCCTACAAGACATTCCTAGAGAGCATAACAAGGAAGCAAATAGGGCCGGCTCGCAGTGCCTCTGGTTATAAAGAGAGTCAAGAAGCATTTGCCTTGCAGGTGAGTGCACTAGGGACGGATCTTGCGAAGATGATTGGAGGAAAGAGATCGTTGATTATTTGAGAGATCCATCCCGAAAAGTCTCTAGGAAGCTCGGTACAAGGCAATCAAGTTCGTTCGCCGGATGATAATTTATTCTATAAATCATTAGACGGAGTATTGCTACGATGCCCGGGTCCCGAAGAAGCCAAGAACATGATGAGCGAGGTGCACGATGGGATATGTGGAGCGCACCAATCGGCCTATCGGATGAAATGGGTTATTAGGCAAGCCGGATGCTTTTGGCCGACGATATTAGAGGATCGCTTTGAGTATTACAAGGGGTGTCAAGATTGCCGCAGGTTCGGGAATATTCAAAGAGTCCCCGCATCGGCATTGAATCCCATCATCAAGCCATGGCCATTCGGGGCCGGGGTATAGACTTGATTGGCCAAATTAATCCACCATCTAGCAAGGGGCATAAGTTCGTGCTTTTGGCTACAGATTACTTCACCAAATGGGTCGAGGCAATCCCACTCAAGAAGGTGACGTCGAAAACATGATCGAATTCGTCAAGGAACACATCATCTATCGATTTGGGATTCCTCGGACGATTACCACCGACCAAGGGGCACAATTCGTGTCATTGGAATTCGAGAGATTTTGCCGAAAGCATGGGAATCAAATTATTTAATTCCTCACCATATTACGCCCAAGCTAATGGTCAAGCGAGAGGCTTCTAACAAGATCATGATCAAGCCGATACGAAGAAGATCGATCGAAGCCAAGAAGGTGGCATTCGGTACTCGGTGAAGCGCCGTGGGCTTACCGAATGGCCCCCCATGGAGCTACAAAGACCTCTCCTTACGAATTGGTTTACGGGCACCATGCAATCCTACCCCCGGGAGATGCGATCGAGTCAAGGAGAGTTGTGCTTTCGCAAAACGAGTTGAGCTCCAAGGATTACGGCGGCCTAATGATGGATGAGTTGGAAGATTTGCACATGATCCGTCTCGCAGCCCCGGAGAACATAGAGAAAAACAAGCCGCGGTCGCTAAATACTATAACAAGAAAGTAAAAGTAAGGCAATTTGCGGAAGGCGACCTGGTGTGGAAAGCGCTATTGCCGATTGGAACTAAATACAGTGAATTCGGCAAATGGTCCCCTAACTGGGAGGGGCCTTTTCGTGTGGTTAGATGCGTTCCTGGTAATGCATACATATTGAAAACTTTGCTAGGAGAGGAATTTTCCGCCGCAATAAATGGAAGATATCTGAAGAAGTATTATCCTAGCATTGAAATCGATCGATGATTATACACATCTGACACGAAACGGCGCGCTCAAGGATGAGGCCGCCTTTAGAACAAAATCCATGAACAAGAGAAAATGGCCGGTTCGATGCATTGCCCTTAGCTCAATACTACATTACAAGCGTTTCTTACAGGATTACATATAGCAGCCCCCGATGGTCGGTCCCCTAAAGGGTGGGAAGCGAAGGCGTGGAGAAAGAAGCGAAAGTATGATTCAATCTTTTCTTTGCTTCTTCGGCCGCTGCTCCCTCTTCGCCTGTTCCGGGACCACCGTGACGGCGACTTGGAACGCACGAGGATGACCATGATTGGCGGCCTCTACCAAGCTATCCCGTGCCGCCTTCGGGTGTTGCCGTACCGTCGAGACATCTCGGAGCAAAAGAATCAAGGTTAGGGGCAAGAAATCCGGATGCAAACATGAAGGAGTCGAAGCATTTACCCCCCTACTAGCGCTTCCCGGCGCCATGCGACGCTCGCGCTCTCGCTTGCGCGGCGAACGGACATGTCCCCGAGGTCACGCTCCGGGTGCGGCACGGCGCGCGGCTCGATGAATGGCCCTCTGCTCAGGCGTGGCATCCTCCGCCTCAGGAGAAGAATCGGAGGAGATGTACTCAAGAACATCTTCGGTTCCGATGACCTCTTCAGGAAGCAAATCAAGGCTGAAAGAGGCAGAGGGAAAAGATGAAGCGCAAGATCAAGCAAGAGGACAAGAAGCAGATCAGGAAAGAACTCACTTCCGAATCGTACGCTTCCTTGACGAGCCGCTCCCCTGAGGCTGTTTACCCTTGTCCATGGCGTTGGGGTTTTTTCTTCTAGCAGCAGAGGAAGAGACGAGAAGTGATGGAGGAGTGTGCGAGTGGATTTGCAGAGCACCCCACGGGCTATTTTATTGACCAAGGAGGCGCATTGGGAGTGATGATCTCAAGCCGGACACACCGTTGGAATACCAAGCGGCAGGGGTTTTCCACCGAGTGCGAAGGGTTTTCTTTTGAACAGTGTTTACGGATTGCCGAATTGGGATCCTTTGTGGATCTTGCGCCGAGGAGCAGTTGTTTGCGAGCGTTCGGCTAAAGACAGTTCCCGGATGCATTCAAAGAAGACAAAATTCACAGATGCAAATGCGAAGGGAGATATCACGGAACAAATGCAGGATTCAAAAGTTCATCATATATTGCCGACATTTACACATCCCTAGTACAATCTAGTTAAAGAGCCTGTTCAACACAGACTGGGGATGGGTAATTTCGGCAATGGCGTCGCCGTGGCCGTCGAGGCGCTCCAGGATGAGCTCGATCTCGTCGATATCCCTCCCGCGCGCCGCCCGGAAGCCACGCGGCCTCGGTGGAGTAGTCGACGTCCGTATGCGTCGCCATCGCAGCCGTGCCCAAGGTGGTGCCCGGCGAATGCCATGGACGGCCACCTCGTCGACGCGACGCTCCACCGCGGCCGGGCGCTCCGCCGGCGTGTCGCCGTGGGCATTCACCTTCTCGGCCACTTGCTCTACCGGCGTCTTTAGCTGGTCGAGCTCAGCGTCGCGGGCCGCAAAAGACAAGCGAAGGGATTAGCATCAAAGGCCGAGCCGGACCAAGAATCAATCTCGGGGCCATACCGTCAATGGCCTCCGGCGAGCTTGTTTGCGCCGGTCCTCCCATTCTAGTTCGGCCACGCCCGCTTTTTTGGAGACGTCTTCCAGCTCGAGACGGGACGCCTCTAGCTCCTCCTTGAAGCGAATAGCACCGCTTCCCCCGTACGGTCGGGGAGTGGCCATCGGACTCGAAGAGTCGTCGGGGAGGGGCCGATTGGCCGGCGCGCGAGGCGGATTCCACCGAATCAACTCCGAAAAAAAGGAGATGATTGTCAAGGCAAAAGATCAAGAGGAGGATCAAAGAGGAGAAATTGATGATCATCACCGCCTGCGCGCATTAGCGCTGCTTCCCTCAGCCTCGTCGGAGGCACGGCGGCGGTTGAGGCGGCGCACCATTGCGGTTTGGGGATGTGCGCTGTTTGCAAGGAGACCGAGATCGGCAAAGATTCGAAAGCTAGAAGGCCCGATGGAGAGCTAGGGGCACCTATGGCAACATTTATAGGCCCGCGGGGGTAAATCGTGGCTTCGAGTCGTGGTCGTGGATCGTGGCGCACGTCCCAATAAAATCGGAAGGCGGAGAGATTTCCTTGACCAGCCCGCCTGGCGGGTCGTTTGGAGTTCTAAGCCGGGCCGTGCGCAAGTCGATTGGTTCGGCTAAAGGAACTCAAGGTATCGTTCGGGAGTTAGCATTTCACTACCGAATGGGTCGTTCAAAGATCACATCTCAAAGTACGCAAAGGAAAGGAAACAAATCGCAAAGGAAATATTACAAGAACGACCGGTCCTGGTATACATCAACAAGGACATTCAAGCATCAAGGAGTTTTGCGAGTGCGTGACGAACATTGGATACTATCAAGTGGGAATTATCCAAGATCTCCCGGTAGTCCTTTTGGGCATCGATAAGTCGGTGAGTTCCGCATCGCATTGCTTTACTTCCGGTAACGGCTCGATTCTACCTCCGCTTGGGTCTTTGCTATCAATCCGGAAGATCGGCTATTTTCTTCGGTCAATCTCCATCTCCCGCCGACAAAGCTTCTCAATTCCGCCTCTAGAGCAGCCTTTCTGGCGACTTTCAAATCGTAAGAAGCTTGCAGGTCAGCCAAGGCATCTTTATGGCTTTCTGCTTGGGATTGTACCTCGTTCATGGCATGTTCAGCATCAGTTTTCTCCTTTTCAATGGCCGAACGGGAGCGCAATTTCCTCCAAGTGCGCCTCAAGGGAACATAAAAGGGCTCTAAGTCGTAGACGGACGATAGGAAAGCTCTGATGTCATCGGGAAGTCTTCGACTAATGGGTTCAAACATCTCTTCAAAATGGCGAAGATCATTGAGCTGATCCTGAACATCTTTTTCTAGCCGTGCCGCAATTTCTTTGAGTTTGGGCAACACTTCATCCGGCAGCGGCCGGTTTATTTCTTTCATCACATTGGCGCTGATGGGCCCTCCGATGGCAAGCTCGATGATGACGGGGCGTGATCCCGAAAAACAACATTGCCGAGGTGAGAATGCTAGCATCAAGGTATCGAAATCAAGAGCGAGAATTGGGCACCTCATGAGTGGTTTCTTGAGCGGGAGCAATCGCAGCGACGGAAGAGGCGTCCCAAGTAGAGCCGAAACTTCCGAGTCGGGGAGATGCCGATGCAGCCATCGACGACTCGTGAGTTTCTGGCTGGTGAAGAATTGGATCCTCCTCTGTTGGGTTGGTCATTGCTGCTTGATTGATAGGTGATGGCATCCTGGGGGAATTTGGTGGCTCCAGTTGAGTTGGGAGGTTCATCTCTGGAGAGTGTACTGCTTCTGCAGAAGGTGATGAAGACGAGATCTCTACGGGGATGGGCAATTCAACCCTGGACGGGCTCGCTTGTTGAACCACTGGAACATCTACAAGCGGTTCTCCTACGGCTTCCTCTGCAAGTGTCCAATTGAAAAAGTGAGTGCCAGTCTCATCCTTGAAAAAGGACAAGAAAAAGACATACCAAAGGGTGGAGCATTGGCGTGTGCTGGTTCCCAAGAATGTTGGGCTCGGTCCGAAATACACAATGATATGATCCATCAAGAACAAGAGTGACCCGAGTAATCAAGAAGGTAAAGGAGTTTACCTCAACCGGTACTTTCTTGACAGTTCTCCTCCTTTTAGCGCTCGGAGGGGGAATCAGATGCAGACCTTGCTTCCTGTCGACAGCAAGGCTAGAAAGGCTGGGATCGGTGGTAGCATACCTGTCCATTAGTTGGCGCAGGGTTGTGGATTTAAACCCCAGTGCTGAAATTGGGCCTTCGGCATTATAAGTTATTACCCTGGCTCGAGGGGCAGGAACTGTGTTCTGTGGACAGAAGGTCAGGACCATGAATAAAAGAGGGAAAAGTCTGATCAAGGGGCTCATTGTGTTACCTCTGAAGTCGGCAGGAAATCAGGCACCAATTCACGTAACACATGAACGGGTTCACTGAAGATGTGGTCATGGAATTCTTGCCACCATGAGTTGAAGGTGGGGTGAGCTATGGTTGCAGGCACAAAAGGACATGTGTAGACAGTGGGACTGCACACATAGTGGAAAACTCTGCTGCACTGCATCGGTTCTTTGATTTCCTCCCTGGGCTTGAGGAATTCATGCAGAAACAATCTTGGGGGCAGCTGGCCGCATCCAAGTTGCCTGGCCATTACATTAGGCTGATAGTACTCATAAGTACTGGTATTCTGCCTCCCTCCATTGAATTCGACCGGTAATATGCATGGGCGGATTATGATGTTAAAGATTTCTAAGAATCCCCTATCCTGATGGCCGGGCTCAAAGGAGAATTCGACAGGGAAGGTCAGAGTGTCATTACCCAGATAAGGGAGCCAAAGAGGATTGGAGAAGCCTTTGAAGAACAACTCGAAGAGCTGGATGATATCCTGCTGAACGATAACAGTTGAAGCTGCTTCTCCATAGCTTTGGCATCCTCTGGTAACTTGGAGCTCTCCTTCGGGGGATTGGACCGGGGGAAGAACCTGGAGTTCAAGTCGACGCCTACAATCTGATGCATGTGAAGTTGCAGCCAAATTTGAACAAACCACCAAGGGCCATTGACGCATGCTATCCTCTGGCTGGTGTACATTTGGGTAACGGTCTGATGAAGCATATGGTATACACTGCCCAAGAGGAATTTTCCCAGAGGAAGGCGATTGCCACTAGCCAGATGGATCGCCATTGCGATGTGATTCAAAGTGGGTTCGTTGGCCTTGCCACAGAAGACAAATCTGCATAACCACATGTTCAAAAAGGCTCTGTATTCAACTTCGCCAAGGGGATTGTCTCTCATGTGCTTCGCAATATAATTCTTGTAGCCATTCCCTGGCTTTACCCCTGTCTGGCGTGAGGAATTTTTGAAATTCCAAGGCTTGACAGACCCGGTGATGTCAAGGCCGGTGATCATGTACACATCGGCCAAGGTTGGAGACATTGGGCCATGCCCGAAAAGGAAGGCGTTGACGCCATTTGACCATAAGTGGCATGCGGCTATCGAAGATCTTCATTCTTGGGTGTCTCGGCTACGGATAACTCCGGACATTGAGCAATGCGGAGAGCATCCGCATTGGTCAATCCACTCTTATCCGCAAGAATCCTCCGATACCAAGTCTTCCAGCTCGCAATTGGGGGCAAAGGCCGCTTCTTGAACGCATCTTGCCACCGGGGGAGGTGGAGATAAAGCTACCTTGAAAGGGATTCTTTGAGATTCGGCGGCAATAAAATCTCGGGGTCGGGATTCCCTTCGGGACCAAGATAATAAGACCGCGAATTGGCCTCAATAGGAATCAGAAGAGCAGTAGAAGGTTCCTGGAGGAGAGCGGAAGAAGAAAATCTCAGGTAAAATTGAAAACCTAATGCCGAACAAGGGTTTGAAAGGGTGAATTTACCTGAGCAGCTTGGTTCTGAGTTGCCATTGGAGATTCGAGCTCGGAACGAAGGGGATCTAGGGTTGGATCTGAGCGAGGAATCCGGCGGATTGCGAAGAACAAAGTGTTGACAGTTTGGCTCAAGGATTCGTGGCTAGAGTCAATTGTGGAACAAAATTACTTTTATCCCACAATTGAAGGGGCATGTGTTAACACCAAAATTTGGTAAGGAGTATGACATGTGGGTCCGATTCGGAAAAGAGTCCGTCCGGTGGAAGGAAAGATATTTTCGCAGATTTTCGGCGTAAGGATCCGCGGTCGGCTATCCGCTCCGGGGCCGGCAAAGGAACAAGAGAGCTGATTTTGCGGGATTGGACGGTGACGTGGCTCGATCGAGGAAGCGAATGGATGGATAGGCGATCAAGTTTAGTTAGGCAATGAATCCATTCGCAGCTTGTAATCGCAGGGTATAAATACGATCCCCGGATGTATGTAACGTACACGTTCATTCCTCAATACACACCGGCCTTACGCCAAACCCTAGAGTCCTTGTCGTGTCGTCGAGTTCTTCGAGAGGACCAATCGATCCGTCGACCTCCGTGAGTACCGGCAACCTTGTATCATGTCTAGTATCATGCGGTAGATTTAGATCTGATGCAAGTAGTCTTGTTACCATGCTTCGTGTCACGCGGTAGATTCAAGCTTGGTTCAAGAGGGTTTCTGGTTAGATCATGAGCCATGCGGTAGGCTAAGATCTGGCTTGAAGCTAGTTATCGGCTCTATCGGGTTTTGGCAAGATCCGATAGATTCATTAAGTTACCCTGTGTTTTTCATGAGTTTTTGCTTTATGTTTTAATTCATGTAACGCACCCTTGCCCAATCTAGATGGGTTTGGATCGGCTATATTCCTTCTTAGGTCCTTGTACGAGAGGGCTTCGTGTTTTGACGCGTGGATCTTATGCTCTCCGACAGCCGAAACCGAATCGATTTAGGTTGTTACGTGTTGCGGGTTCAAGCTTGCTTTGTTAGTATAAATCTTGAAAGAGCCGGGTATCATGCGGTAGATGCAGGTTTTTGGGTTGCTTTGGAGCTAGTCATCCGGTGGATTAGATTTCCAATTCAGCTTGATAGATTTACTCACGTGGTAATGTTTGTTCCTTCTTCATGGACCCCGGATCGGTTGTTCAAATTCGTATTCGGTTATATCTTCACGAGTAGATCACGTGCGTTGTTTATGTTTTAAAAGACGTGTGCTTCTAGCTTTCCATATTTAGGTTATATCATGCGGTGGATAGATCTATTTGTGGAAAGTGGTGCGTTCTTTCATGCAAGTTGTATCATGCAGTGGATAGATTTGCTTGATATCGTGCCCGACGGATCTTAAAGTGATTAGACATGCGGTAGACTAATGCTTTGGATCTATGCATGCTTATTTTAATACATGATCATGTTCGTGATTTACTTCATTTAATATTAACCTTCATGAAGATCGGTCATAGCTTTGCTCATGCATCCATGTTTATTCAAAGATCGATCGTTGTCATGCTTACATCATCCGTTCGGCAATGTTCTTTTTCCCTTTACGGTTACCCGAATGGTCGTGGTTCTTTGACAGGTAGCTTTGCATAGCTACATGTCGTCTTACTTGGCTTCTTAGCCGTAAATATGGAACTGTCTCGGTACCACCCTAAGCAAGTTCCAAGCTTTGGTATTTAACCTGTCTTATCTTTTGTTAATTTTCGGGAAAAAAATTGACCGGCACGTCACCCTCTCTCTCGCGCGTGCGAAGCCGCTTTTCGGCTTGCCGTGTGATTGGCGCCGAGTGCACATTTTGCGTCACCGCATGTACTTTGACGCGCTCACTCAACCTCGAGGGCGCAGCGCGAGGGTACTCCCGATCTCTCCAACGGCGAACAACTCAAGTACGTCCCGCATCTTCCGGAAGGTCTCGAACAATGAAGCCGAGTACGAAGCCCTCCCGCACGGGCTCCGCCTCGCGGCTTCACTTGGCATCAAGCGGCTACTAGTCTACGGCGACTCCGCCGTGTGGTCATCAACCAAGTCAACAAGTCCCGGGACCGCAACAAGGAGAACATGGACGCCATCGCCTAGAAGTCCGCAAGCTCGAGAACAAGTTCTATGGTCTCGAGTTCCATCACATCGTCCGCGACAACAACGTTGCGGCGGACGTCCTCTCGAAGCTCGGATCCACCCGCGCCCAAGTACCCGCGGGCGTCTTCGTCCATGAGCTTCACGCGCCATCCATCCCGGAGCCGGCGCCACCGACCACTGCCCCAGTTCATCCACCGGCTGGGCAGGAGGTCATGATGATCGACGTAGACTGGAGACAACCCTTCATCGACTACCTCAGCGAGCAGAAGGTCCCCTCCGACAAGAATGCGGCCGAACAACTCGTCCGCCGCGCCAAGTCTTACGTCCTCGTCGGAGACAAGCTTTACAAGCGGGGCGCATCTTCTGGAGTACTCATGAAGTGCGTCCCTCGTGAAGAAGGCAAGGACATCTTGGAAGAGATCCATAAGGGCGTCTGCGGCAACCACGCGTCTTCACGTACGATGGTCAGCAAGGCCTTCCGGCGAGCTTTCTACTGGCCCACAGCCCTGGGCGATGCCGAAGAACTCGTCAGAAGGTGCCAAGGATGTCAGTTCTTCGCCAAGCAGCAACACGCCCCAACCTACAAGCTAGTCACCATACCACCGACCTGGCCCTTTGCCTGCTGGGGGCTCGACATGATTGGGCCACTGCCAACTGCGCCAGGAGGATTCAACAGGTACCGGTGGCTATCGACAAGTTCACCAAGTGGATCGAGGTCAAGCCGGTCACATGCCCCAAGGTCGACAGAGTACTCGACTTCCCGGATGAACTCGTACACCGCTACGGCTACCCCACCGCATCATCACGCGCACCCGGGGTCCAACTTGAACAACCACCGCTCCGGGGAGTACCGCGAGAACAACCGGGATCGATGTCGATACGTCTCGCCGCCCATCCACGGCCAACGGACAAGTCGAGCGCGCCAATGGGATGGTGCTCGACGCCCTCAAGAAGCGGCTACATGACGCCGCTAACTCTAAAGGGGGCAAGTGGATCAAGGAACTACCCAACGCACTCCGGGGGCCGCGGACTCAACCATCCAAGCCAACGGGGCAATCCCCCCTACTTCTCCGGTCTACGGCTCCGAAGCCATCCTCCCCGCCGACGTCATATGGAACTCACCCGGCGTGGAACACTACGACGAAGGCGTCTCAGAAGACAGCAGACGAGTTGATATCGACAGCATCGAAGAAGCTCGCTGCGCCGCTCTCGTCCAATCAGCAAGGTACCTGGAGGGTATCCGACGCTACCATGATCGCAACGTCAAGGAACGCTCCTTCAACGTTGGAGATCTTGTCCTACGCCGTATCCAGAACACGGAAGGACTCCACAAGCTCACCTCCCTCGGGAAGGCCCCTTCACCGTGGCTAAGGTGACCGGGCCGGGCTCCTACCGCCTCCAAACACTTGAAGGCGAAGACGTCAACAACTCGTGGAACGTCGACCAACTCTGTCGATTCTACGCGTAGTCTACACGACTACTCTGGGGTTCAAGTCTACACGACTACATCAACACCCCTTGCTGCAAAGCGACCCTCCCGGGTCCTGGCTCCAAGTCTCCGGACTACTCTCCTCCAGGTCCAGCCCGTGCGGCTACCCACGGACCCCCGGGCTGCGACGAGCGTCAAGGACTCTAGCAGCGGTCTACCAAGAGGCCACACTCCAAGATCCAGCCCCGTGCGGCTACCCACGGACCGCGATCCGGCCCTCCACCGCTACCTACGGACACCGGCCACGAGCGGCTACCCGCTCCCGCCGCCACTTAGCCGTAAGCGGCCTTCGGTCCGTGCGACTACTTGTAACTACGGCCCCGGCCACCCGTGTGTACTTCTTCAAGCAATAAAGTTTGATCGTTCATCAACTTCTTTATCGCCTACTCCCCTACGACGGGACTACTAAAGACGAGTACTACTACTCGCACCTACTCCACGATGGGCGCTCCGCACTCTGAGATCGCGGTTACGAGTACTCATTGATGGAACAACTTCATTTCATTGATACATGAATAAGTTCATTACAAGTGTTTTTTGTACAACTGTGGCTACTAAGCTACCTATGCAGGGCTACTGGAGGTTCAGCTTTTCGGCTACCTGCTCCGCGATGGGAGCCATCTCGCTCCGAAGAAGCTCGCGTATCGCTCATCCGAGCAACATTGGCGGTACCCCGCCGGCGACCACCTCCACCGGAGCCTTCGGGAAGTACGACTTCATGAAGGCCGCACTTGCTTCGGGATCGACTTGGCCATGTGCTTGACGTAGGCGGCCACCCGCTTGGCGCTTCACGAAGTCGATCCGCCGCAGGAGCGATCTTGGGGCCGCCCGGGTGCGGCACCGGAGCCTCGCGATCGGGAGAGCAGGCCTCTTCAAGGTCCTTCAGCCGGGCCCGAGCGCCTCGCAATCTTCGTTCAACTTCTCGCAAAGATTTGTAGCAAGCGGACGAGATCTCCGTCGAGGCAATCCGCAGCCTCCATATGCTTCTCGCACTCGAGGGCGAGCTCCTTGTAGTCGAGCTCAAGTACCTGGCGGGCTTCTTGCTCCCGGTAGAAGAGGTTCTTCATGCTCGACTTCCGAGGCTTTCACCGCTGCACCTGGCCTTCGAGTTCTGCAACACAACACAAAGAACGGGTCGAGGCTTGACGACTTCCAACAAGTACCCGACAAGTCAAAGGACATACCTTTGTTCTTGTTGCGGAGGCCTTTGTTCTTCCGCACCAAGTCGTCGCCCTTCGCCTGCAGCTCCATCACATCGTTGTGGTACTTGGCGAAGGCGGCGTCGAGCTTCGACTGCATCGCGGCCGCGTGCTTCCGCGACTTCACGAGCTGCTCCTCCAGGGCCTCGGCTCGGAGCACGGTGTCACCATAGCCTTGCAGCAGATTCGACTTCTCACGTGATCGCTCCGCGACGTCCTGCACAAGACAAGCTCAAGTCAAGACGAGTACTCAACACAAAGGATTGACTACTCGGGAGGTTCTGGCTACGTACCTTCATCCACTGTTCGGCCCGCCGGATCGCCTCCAGGTGTTGGGCCACCGTTGCCGGCTCGACGAGATCGTCGGCCAGCAGTTCAATACCGCCACCTCCAGGGCAACCCCTGGCGACGTGGTAGCCGCCTCCCCCTCGGCGGACTTCTCGACGACTTCCCCCTCGGGCTCGGGGGCTCCTTCCGCGGCCTCCGGGGCCTCTCGGTGTCGCCTCCCGCATGGGCACCCCCGCAGGGATGTCACCTCCTTCGGCGCCCGGTCAACAAGGAACACGCGCATCGCTGCCTACGACTACTCGTTCGGGAGTTCTGCGCCTTCAAGAAGGGTACTCACCTTCGACTATGGCCGCCTCCGCGCGCCGGCGCCTCCGGCACCGGGGGGGCTTGGTCGCGGCTTGGGCCTCGGGAGCGGGCTCCTCGACGGGCGGCACGGCCTCTCCCCGCCCTCGTTGCGGGCTCTTCCCCGTCCCAGCTCAGATCTGTGGATTTTCTGCATAAGTATTCACAGAAGATCGTTAAGCAATCATCGACTACTGCAACGAGTACTACTCATGAAGGTGCGGTACTTACAAGGTCGACCGGACGATGGTTACGGCCGGAGCACCGAGGATGCTGGCGATGTCAACCAGTCCACCCTCGACGGGCGTCTCTTCTTCCGCCTCTTCGGCTACTGCCTCCTCCACGGTGGCAGCGGCCGACGCAGACGTCTTCTGCGTCCCTGCGGCTTCCATCTCTCCAACGGCGGCGGCCGCGGGTACTCTGCTCTCCTCCGGAGCAGGGGGCTGGCGCTCCAGCTACGCTAGGAGATCTTCGACAGTGGGGGCTGGTCTTCGGCTTCCAGCCGGTTCCCCCACCGGGTCCCACACGCCTTCGTCGCCCTCTTCGACGGGCTCCGTTGGCGGCACCTCCTGCACACAAGGACGACTACTCGTCAGCACCGTACTCGACTACTGGGTACTCGACTACTCTGTTCAAGATAACTTACCTCCGGAGGCGTGGTCTCTGAGACCTTCATCTTCTTCGCCACCCGCTTCTTGGTGGGGTTGCGCAGCTTCCGCGGCGGCGCAGCCGAGGCTAGCCTCCGTGCTAGCCGGAGGATCTTGTACAAGTGGCACATGAGGCAAGCCTGGACGGCTAAACCTCGACCGCAGCTGGAAGCGGTCCTCCAGCGTCTCTTCGTCTTCTTCGTCATCGGAGGAATCCTCCACGATGACGGTGTCGTCGCCTTCACCGACTTCACGGCGCTCCTTCGCCTTCCCCTCCGCCGGGATCTCGATCCCGCTCGGTGGCGGCTGCGGCTCGGAGACAAACCGCTTCACATCATCCTGCGCAAAAGACACAAGGCGTCAGCAACTCTGCTACAAGTGCCCACTACTCGACGAGGGGGGTACGGCTACTCACCTTGTTGGGCGGGCGCGCGGCGGAGTACTCCTCGACAGGGCACGCCGTGTACTCCGGCATGTCCTTGAAGATGCGCGACAACCTCTCGATGATGTCGTTGTCGTCCAACTCGCCCCTCGGCATCCGCGACGTGTCGTCGTCGCCGGTGTACTCGAAGCCCAGCGTATCCCTCGCCATCAGCGGCTGGATCCGGCGCTTCATGAAACTGAAGGCCACGCGCTCGGCCCTCAGTCCGGCTTCTCTGAGCACCCGGATGCGTGCTATCAGCTCGGGGAGCTGGATCCCCTCCTGCATGGTGGGCTCCGTGTTCCACCACTCCCGATGCCGAGGCTGCCGTCCGCTCGGCTTCGGCAGGCCTGGGTGGTGGTTGGTGATGTAGAACCACCGCGTCTTCCAGTCCGTGTTGGAGTCCACGAGCTTGTACGCCGTGTGCGGTCCGCGGCGTCTTCCCCGCCCGGATCCCGCCCCCTCCGACTACTCTGGGGTTGGAGGCACTGGGCTGCGGCTTGACGCGGAAGAACTTCCGGAAGAGCACCCAGTGCGGCTTGATCCCGAGGAAGGCCTCGCAGAAGTGGACGAAGACCGATGTGTGGAAGATGTCGTTGGGGTTCAAGTTGAGGTACTCGATGCCGTAGTACCCGAGCAACCCCTTGAAGAAGTTGCTTGCTGGGAGCGCAAGGCCGCGCTCCACGAAGCGCAAGAACATCGGAATCTCGTCCTCCGCCTTCTCCATCGGATACGGATCTCCTGCGGCGGATCTCCACATGTCGACTTCTTTCTCCCTGATGAACCCGCTGTTCAACAGGGTCAGCAGGTCCTCCGTCTTGACCTTCGACTTTTTCCACTCGCGGCTTGGATCAGCGCGCGGTGGAGACAGCGACGGCGCTGCACTGGTGGCGGCCGCGGCGGCCTCTGCACAGCTCCTCTTCTTTCCGCCGGCCTTCAATGTCTTCGACGGCGACGGCTTCATCCTCCAAGTACAAGGAGTCTTCACTCGCATCCGCTCGGGGGCTACCCTAAATCCTTCGGGTGGCGATGCGTTTGGATCTACTACGGCGGCAGCAGGCGCTGGAGTGGATCTACTTCAAGATTCAAGTGGAATCGCTGCGGCTCACTTGGGTGAAAAACCCTAAGGGTTTTGGCTCTTATTTATAAGCCAAATCGCCTCCGCAACGGCGGCCGGATAAGTCCACGCGCGGCTGACTCAGCGTCCGCGCGTGACTCTTCGTATTCTACTAGTCGACGCGCCTCACCTCGGGGGCTCGGCTACTTCTACTCGACTACCTGGGACGCGGCTAGTCTCAAGAGCATCTCGGACACATTCTCCAAGAAGACCCTTCAATTCGAGAGGAAGTACTCGACTCAAGGCTCGGGGGCTCCGTGCCACGTGTCCTTCGGTTTTTTCTCTCCGGATTTTTCGGGATTTTCTTGCCGAGACTTCAGATGGATCCTCAGCCAGAGCCCGCGGCTCGAGGCTCGGGGGCTACTCCATGTGGATTGCGGTTCTGCAAATCGCATCTCCATGACGGCTTCGGCTTCAAGACAAGACAGGCATTTCTTGAAGACCTTCGAAGGCAGATTTCAAGGACGCTTGGGACTACTCGAGAAGACTTCAAGATTGCTCAACATCAGCTGGAGTACATTCCAGCCTCGGGATGCTTCGACTACTCTTGAGGACTTTTGACTTGTAGCACTCAGGGACGCTTGAGGACTACTCGTTAAGGCCGTCAAGACTAACTGGAAGCTATCCTTCTCGACTACAAAGTACTCGGGGGCTTGTCGTATGGACCTCCCTGGGCCCACTACCTCGGTGGGTACCAGGACCGACTACTCGGTGGGCCCCTGGGACTACCCGGCTTGCGCTACACGGCACCTGAAGGCGTGGTGCACAAGGACTACACAGGAGTAGTACTCAGTTAGGACTCTGTACACGTTCCGCACTGTATAGAGGTCTCCTAGACGTGCTCGACTAGTACTCCTTCCCTACTCCGACTTGTAACCCTGCCTCCCGGACTATATAAGGCGAGGCAGGGACCGATCTCAGGATCATCCTCGTCTCCTACAACTCACGACGCACTATTGCACCATCTTGTAATCGTGCCCTATCAATCCAGAGCTACGCAGCATACAGGACGTAGGGTATTACGCACCTCGCGGCCCGAACCTGTCTAAATTGTGTGCCACGTGTCTCTTCCTTCGAGTTACCGATCTCGGCGAGTCACATTCATCTACTTCGGGTACTCCCCGTAGTAGGTTGCCGGTCTAAAACACCGACAAACCCGCCCAAGAAAATACCGTACTACCGCCTAAGACCGATCCACTTTGCTCATTAAGCAATAATAAAGTATCATCCTGTTGTTAGTTGTCGGGTTAACGCCCGGTAAATCACTTGAACAGCAACAAGGATCGAATATATGCATTAAAACTCACTCGAAAGCGAGTCCAGAGATACAACAACATTAATACTCAAATTCGTACCCCGAAGGGTTTAATTATTACAAACCTTAGTTTTTGCCATGATGAAATAGTTCCGAGTTTTGAAAACAGCGGAATTTAAACTAACGGAAGCGAAGACACCATGGGAGGCCATCCATGATGCTCTCAGCAGTCGTCCTCCACCCACTCCAGCTCCCAGCCAGGCGGGATCTCTCCGGGCCACACATCACCAAACACATTACCTAGATCAACATATTATAGCAAGGCTGAGTTGGTGATAACTACTTCACCAAAACTAGACCATGAAACGCTTTTTGGCTACTGGGTTGCTTTGCTGAAAAGTAACAAAGAGTAGGTCCTTACTTTCAATATTTTAGCACAAGTCCTAGTGGTTTTATTCTTTACTACATTAGCCAACTAGTACAACCAAAGTTGTCGAACACAATTAATCAAACATAAAGTTCATCAACTTCCATCATTAGGGATCTCATGACTAGTGGAGTAACTAGTCTCAGATAACGGTGAGAGGCCGACAATCGATTGATTTAAACCTTGCAAGATGGATCTAAACACACGGCAGGCTGCCCCCGAAAAGACAACTTTCCCAGGCTGTTTCCAAAAATCCTCGGGTCGGGATGAAAGGCCACAGTCTTTGGTGCAGGCTATCCGGCATACCCCGCGAGATACCCGGAGTCACCATACACCATCGGTAGCTAGCCGTGAGAGCGAATCCCAAGAGTAGTGACAATTCCATCCCTAGTCGTCTCATTAAGGTACTAGGCTTACCGGTCCCATACCCGACATGTGCTCAGTACGTTCAAACACTTAACCCACATAACCACTGGACCGGAGCCCAAATCCCATGCTCTTACCACGTGAGCAATCCATTTAAGGATATATTGTGATTCCTATCTAGGAAACTATTCTCGCGAGTGAGGTCATCACTCGACTTGTAACGGTCCTATAGCTTAGCAGCTATCGGCCTATCATACTAGTAAGGACAAAGGTACCTAGGGATCATGCATCTAGGGTTTCATTCAACTCCTGGACTTAAATGCACAATCATCCATAGATAATTGCATAAGGAATTTGAAAGCTAGGTTAGATGCACTGGAGCTTGCCTTCGTCAGCTAGGTTAGCCTGGGCACCCTCGGCATCGAGCACTTCCATGTACTACAGCGAAGCTTTCGCTCCTCCTTCCTCGGTTTCCGGGACAAGGGAGTAGTCTCCGTCCGGAAGATATACACAGAATGCAATGCAAGTTCAGGTGATGTGATAGTTTGTTATCTTATCCAACTCTTGTCGGTCATATTCACCTTAACAAGCATCTAGATAGTGTTTCTCTTTTAGGAAGGTTATTATTTGTACATGGGTTATTCTTTTATTGCACATTTGAATAAAGGTTTTTATTGTACTTGTTATTTCATGTGAATGTTTGGTCCTTTTCCTTTCACAAGCAAAGGTATAAATAATATTTTTATTCATGAATTAATTTCTTATCAGCAAGGATAATTAATTATCTTTTAATTAAATTAGGTAATCCTTTCAAAAAGGAAAAGAATTAAATAGGGGCTTTCCTTTATTTAATTTCCCTTTAATATTAAAAGGGCTTTCAAGCTTTTATTAAGCAATTAAATTACTATAAATTAAAGGAGTGTTTCTCAAGCATACTAGAACCTATCCTGATCCATTGGACCCACATGTAAGTGTTGGATGCTAGGAAATTAAATATTGGAGAAAATAATAAAGACTAGCTAGTGATTCAATTTAAATACATACAAAAATAAAAAAACATCAAAATGATCCAAACTTTCTCATGCATGCTCTCTAGTCCTAAACAAGCTTAAAGAACCAGCATATTCACCTAGGAACCCTACTGATCTTAGTTCATTAGTTTACAAAGGAATTCATGCACAAATTGAGGATAATTATTTCTGGTAAGTCAAAAATCATGATTAATTCACAAGATGTGTATTTTGACATCACAAGACAGTGTGCACAAGTTGAGCTCAAGAACATAAATATATATAGCAAGAAAAATCATCTAGACAGCTTCTGCAGAAATGGGAAACAATTTATTTAACAAGATCAACTTCATAACTTTGTGCAATTTCTGGCACAGGAGCTAGTCCTAACAAGATACACAACATATCCAAAATTGATATTCAGATGAATTATAGATTTAAAGTTATGACAGAAGTTGTGGGATTTCTCTCCCTGAACCCAACAAAATTGGTTTGGCATTTTTCTGAATTTTCTACGAACTTCTAGGAGTTTTCTAAGGCTCTGGACTGACTTGTAATAAAACTTAGATAGGCTTCTAAGCAACCGGTCCTGACATTTGCACCAAACACCCTACAAAGATTGAAATCATTGCAATGTGGCCCTTGGCCGGGGAGGGCGGCGTGGGCACGGCCAGCTCCGGCGAGCCGGCGGCGCCGCCGGCCGGGCAAGAGGCCGGCGCGACCGAAGCTCACCTAGGAGGCCGTAGGTGACCGGTCCGGGGGGCGGAGGGGCGGCCGGCAAGCGGGTTCGACGGCGGCCGGCGGCGGTGGCCGCGGCGGCCGGGTAAAGGGCGGTGAGGAAGTGCAATGCGGGGCAACAAACGAGTGTGTGAGCTACACTAGGGCCTAGGGAAGCTACGGGAGCGGCCTGGCCGGTGGCGAGCGTGGGTGGGAGCACGAGGTCGGGGCGGCGGCGGCAATGGCGGCGGTGCGGCTCGGGGTGGCGCTCGGGGAGCGAGGAGGAGCTTTTATAGGCGGCTCGGGGCATCCGGGGGTGACGGCGGGTGACGGCGAAGATGCCCCCGCCGTGCTACGGTGCTCGGGCGGCGCGCGTACGGTGGCGACACGGCCGACGGACCGGCGATCCGCGCGCGTGCGCGCGCGTGCGGCGCGCGCGGACTCGAGGTCCTCGGGGAGGGGGCGCGTCGGGGAGCGGGCGGCTCGGGCGAGCATGCCTTGGTCCATGCGTGGCCTTGGGAGGCGCGGGCGCGGATGCGGGGGCGGGCGGCGCACGGCCGGCGACGGGGCGGCGCACTGGGCGCGCGACGTCGCGGCGTGCAGCGCTCTGGCCCATGTTGTTTTGCTGGTGCTGTCTTTGAAATAGAATTACTCCAAAATTTTGTATAGAAGTCGACCAAGTGATGAATACCAAAGTTGTAGATCTAGATACCCTTAACAATTTCTACAAAGGCTATATAGGTTTTTTCTGCACAGAATTTGAATTACTTGAATGCCAATATTGAATGTCAGCCTGTCTTGGCAAACAGTGGATTCTGCCTTGCAACTCATTTTCCAGGCTTTTCCCTTCAAAATTTGAAATGCCCATCTACATGAAAGTTGTGTCCCTCATGAAGATGGACAACTTTCATAAAGGTAGAATTTTAAGTGTTTAGGTGAATTTTGGAGAACGCGGCAAAAGTTCCGGCAGACACCTGTGGACACTAGGGGGCAAGGGGTTTGACCAAGCCTTTGACCATGGGTTGGCCCCACAAGTGTGTTTACTAGTCAAAAAAGGTCACTAGGGTAGGTTAGTGAGTTTTTCGAGGTGAGGGCCCAAGTTGACCGTGATTTGACCACTGTTGACTCCTTGGACCGGCTGTTAGGGTTAATTAAAAACCTGGGGCGTCACAAAGACCTGCCCCAATCATGGTAGTCTTGCTGCTGTCACCCGTCCTGAGATTGATGGCCTTCACATGCACTTCCTCTGATGGTTGAGGCTTGTTGGTGGTGTTGGTCTTTTTTGGGACCTCGAGTTCGGTTGGAGCAAGCTTCTTAGATGCAGCAAAAATCTCCATCATTGCATTAGGTACTTGATTGGCCGCTGCGAGTTCCACGACTTCGTTGTCACAGTCGAAGGATATCTTCAAGTCCCCTTGCAATGAAGGTACTCCAGCAGGGCTTGGCATCTTGAGTACCAAGTAGGTGTAGTAGGGTACCGCCATGAACTTGGCAATATCCGGTCTGCCGAGGATGGCATGGTAAGAAGTTTCAAAGTCCGCAACCTCGAACTTGATGTACTAGGTGCGGTAGTTCTCCCTTATCTCCCTGAAGGTAACTGGCAGGACCACTGAGCCTAGTGGGATAGCCACGTTTCCAGGGACAATGCCGTAGAAGGGTGACACACTCCTGGTGATCATGTCAGTGAGGTCGAGCTTCATATTCTTCAAAGTCTTCGTGAAAAGGACATTGAGCATGCTTCCACCGTCGATGAGTACCTTGTTGTGTCTGGAGCCCGCGACTACTGGTTTCAGGATGAGTGGGAAATGTCCTGGTTTGGAGAAGCTTGTTCATTGATCCACGCGGAAGAAGGTGATGGGTACCTCCGACCACCTCAGAGGTGTCGGAACCGCTGGTTCAATGTTCAAGACTTCCCGTCGGGTGGCCTTTTGAGACCGTTTGGTGGGTAGTCCACTGAAGAGGACGTTCACCGTCTTTTCAGGTTCCTCAAAGTCACTGTTGCCTTCGTCGGCTTTCTTCTTGCCCTTCTTGTCATGAGGAGGCCGTGGGTCTAGTGTCTTTGAGTGCTCACCGGAGTTTGTAGCACTACTCGGTGGTATGGTTGCCCTCCAGATGCCATGGCCAATTCTCTTTGAGCAAGTCTTTGAAGCCGCCAGTGGTCTTTTTCGAGTTGTCTTTCGTAGGGCACTGAATAGCCGCGACTGTGTTGTCTGGCTTGCGCTTGCGATTAGGACCTGAGTAGTTGTTGTTGTTACGACCCCCTGGTCCCTGTTGTTGTTGTTGTTGTTGTTGTTGTTGCCACCCATGTTGTGCTTGCTCTTGCCGCGAATGGAATCGTACTTGGCATTCGCCTTGTCCTCTTCGTCGGGCCATGACGTGATCATGTCCTTGAGCTTGGTTATAGAACTCAGGTGGCGGCGACCGAAGTCTTCGAAGGTACAACGGTGGTAGCGTCCATCTTGGAAGAGGTCGATGACCTCCTTATCAGTGACGTCGACTACGGTCGCACGCTTGTTGAAGAAGCAACACATGTACTGGCGTAGCGTCTCGCCTTGTTCTTGTTTGACCAACGCCAGGTCTATGCGGGTACCAGAGCGCCCCATGGCGCTTGCGAAGTTGCTGGTGAACTAAGCCTTGAGCTGGTCCCACTCATCGATCGAGTTCTTGTCGAGCGACTCGAGCCAGGTGTGTGGGGCTTGGCCCAGGCAAAAGGAGAAGTAGAGGCACTTTGTGTCATTGTTGCCACCAGTGTTCTCAATGGTTAGGGCATAGCACCTAAGCCATTCAACTGGGTCTTGCTTCGTGTCGTACTTGGTGATCCCGAGAGGCTTGAATTTCTCCGGGAGGAGTAGGTCGCGAAGTCGAGCGGAGTAGGCAGGGAAGCCGTCACTAGCGTTTGCTTCAGAAGCCTTTTTGCAACGAATTCAATCAATTTTGTGGCGGACATCATAGACGCCACGTGAGTTGTTGGTGGCGTGGCTGTTCACGTGGCCTCAGCCTCCGCGATCGCCACCGCCACCAGCTCTTCTGCCAGCGCCATGTGATGAGCAGCCGCCGCCGTCACCGTGACTAGCTTTCGCTGGTGTCTCCCGCGCTATTGCCGCCCTGGGAGGGTCCTCCAGCTGAGGCCCTAGAGCGGTTGTGGTTCGGTGGTTGTTCTCCATGGGTGCGGTTGCGTCCAGCGTCTGCTGGACTGCGGCTGGTAGCATTGTGGTGCCTAGGTTCATGAGTTCTGGCGGGGGGTACTTGGGTGACCCTGTTGTCAACCCTCATAAAGTAGGCGTCTTCAGCGAGCTTGGCAATGACTTCACCCACGTGGAGCCCCTGAACCTAACGTGCTAGCGTGGTGATAGACATAAGGCATTGCTCGGGAGTGGTTTGCACCCGGTTGGCGACTTGGTCCAGGGCCTTGTTGAGTTTCCGGATGCGGAGAGTCTCTTGGAGACGTCTACGATATTCGTTCCACTTCCTGTTGCGTTCACGCCGGGCATTCTTGTCATCAGTGGTCTTGTCTGCGGGTGCATTGGCGGACAACTCGTCTTCTGAGATGTCTTCGAGATATCAGTCGGGTCGGGTCCCTGAAGGCCATGGTGTCTCGCCGGCAGCCATGAAGACTTGGCGGTAAGGAGTACTGAGTCTGGAGTCAGTAGTCGCCACCTCAGTTGCTGTATGCCCCTTAGTTGGGGCCAGTGGTGTTCCCTCCTAGAAGGGAAGTGAGTCGAGGTAGGTGATGCAGCGTGAGTTGCCGTCTATCAGGTCTACGGGCTTGCGATCTGGCTAGTAAACGAATCTTCCGGCATGAGTAGATGTTATAACCCGGCTGGTGGCCAGGCTTGGCAGTGGTTCCTCAGTTGTCTTGATCTCGGATTCGGACTCGATAGGGTCTGACCCAAAGTCGAACTCGTACGAAGATCTCCTAATCTCCTTGCGAGCCCGGCGTGCAGCGAGAGCATCTGCGTGGGCCCTGCTAGCGTTGCAGAGGCTGTATGGGAAGTGCTCATGGAGTGGGACAATCTCACACGATGGCTCAGGAGCCGGCTCGCGTGCGATGACCCAAGGGGATCTCAAGTTCGAGTTGGAGGTGGATCTGTACTCGAATTTGGCATGTTGGTTGTAGAGCGAAATTTCGCTGAATTTTTCGGCGAGCATGCCAGTAATGACTTCGGAAAGCATCACGAGTCTACTCTTCGGGTTCGGGGTTGTGGTGAGGTGGCGTTGGAAAGAGCCAGCGCCATTCGCAGTGCAAACCCAGGAGCCGAAGATGAAGGAGTCACCGCTGTTGAAAGCGATGGTTGGCTTGATGTGAACTGAAGCCGTCAAGTTCGCCATAAGATCTTCGGTGAGATCCCCTACGTGGCGCGCCAGCTGTCGGTGTTTTAGACCGGCAACCCACCAAGGGGAGTACTCGATGTAGATGAATGTGGCCTCACCGAGATCGGTAACTCGAAGGAAGAGACCGTGGCACACAATTTAGACAGGTTCGGGCCGCAATGTGCGTAATACCCTACGTCCTGTAGGCTGCGTAGCTTTGGATTGATTGGATGTGTTTACAAGATGATGCAGATGATGAGAGAGGGGTCCCTGCCTCGTCTTATATAGCCCGGGAGGCAGGGTTACAAGTCGGTTTTGAGCAGAGAGTACTAGTCGTGTATGACTAGGAGTACCCTACATGGATCAGGACATGTACAACTTCCTAACCGAGTAATATTCTTCTATAATCCTTACACTCCATGCCAATAGGTATCGTGTAGCACAAGTCGAGTAGTCCTAGGGGCCCACCGAGTAGTCGGTCCTGGAACCCACCTGAGTAGTGGGCCTAGGGATGTCCATATGACAAATTTCAAATTCGGCCAATATAAAATTTGCTCAGTTTTTCAGGGAACACATTTCATTCAATTACAAACATTTCAAATGTTGAGGTTTAAACCCTCAAAACTCAGTAAAAGCTCGGCTGCATAGTTTGACCGAGCCATAAAAATCTGTAACTTCAAGCAAGTTTATCTCCAAATCTGTTGAGAATTTGATAGGTCGGCCTTTGTAAAAGTTGGAGTCGGTTGTTTGCTCTACAACTTTTATTTTAGGAGATTTTGAAGTTTAGTTTAACTTTCGCAATTTGAACCAGTCGAACAGGGCTAGTTTGAAAAATTTATGCGCGTCCGCGCGCTCTGGCCGCGACGTTGCACCGTCGGCGTTCACGGCGTTCCCACATGGGCGGCGTACTTTCGGCCGTACGCCGACGCCTAAGGGCCCAGGGTCGCGTGCTTGCGCACCACCATGCCCGGCCGGGTGCCCCGCGCCTCGGGGCGGGCCAAGTGGCCACACCGCCGGGGCGTCGCGTCACGCCGACGCCCACGTGCCACGCGCGCATGCCCTGGCCATGCCGCATGCACAGCACTTGGCCATTCCACGGGCCCAGGCAAGGCGCCCAAGCCTCGGCAGGCGCCACGCACCTCGACCCCCCTCGCACATTCGCCCCCTCAGACCAGACACCGCGCACCGCCCTTCCACTGCCCGCCGTCGTATTGTCTGTGTTGCTCGCCGCCGAACCCGTCCTTCACCTCTCCTCCTCGAGCTCTCAGCCCTTGCACACATCCACAAATGCCTGGTGAACGTCCCCGCAAGCTGGCGTGATCAGCTGAGCCTTCTACTCGCCGTCATTGCCCCAGGGGCGGCCGTCCGCCACCCTCGTCGCCGTCGGCCATCGCCGGAGGTGTTTCCGGCCAAACCGACTACACAAATCAGCCAAGGGTGAGTCCAATCCGACCCCTAGCCTATTGCACGCCGGAGTTCGGCCTCTTCCCGCCGCCGACGAGCCTCTGCCGCCGCCAGGGACCACATTGCAGGGCATGAGGTCTTTGCAGGGGCCTATGTGCAAGATTCCAGGGGCCGTACTGAAAAACGAATCTTAAACCCTATATGCAGATTTCTGAAACTTGTAAAATGTGTAGTAAATTGCAGAAACATCAAAAAAATACAAACTCAACCATTTTGGAATCCTTGTGAAGAGAACTAACTTTTCTAGAAAGGGAGTTTTAAAAATTCGGTATAGTTATTAAATGAATTTGAATTGATCAGTTTGAGTAAATTTGAAATAACTTGAAATCTATAAAGGCTATGGATGTGAATTTTGGATATGTGGTTAGTACTATCATTCCTAGCAATATGTAGAAATATAGCATATAAATCATGTGTATAACTCTAGTTATAAATTTATTTTGATTTCAGCCTAGTCTTCATGTATAAAATGTTTAAATTTATTTGTTGAGCAATTGTCATCCAACTTTCTGCAGTAGCTCTCTAATGCTTACGTGTAGCTATCATAAATGGTAGGTAAATGTTTGGCATGTGTAGAATATTCTTCTGATTTGTAGTGGTTAGTTTGAGTTAAATTCAAATCCATATTTCTACTGCAGTAATGGGTCCAATGTTTGGTGTGTGAGCTAGATATATCTTTATCATGTTGTGTGCCAAGTTATAGCCTCAGATCCTATTTATATTTTGATTTATGATTTATTCATGCTCCTAGTAGCTTTAACTTGTTGCATTTATCATAATTATTTTGTAGCTTTGTTTTACCTCATGTTTGGTCAGTATTTCTGTGTTGCTGATATATGCATGCTGGTAAAGACTCATGGTCAATTTGTTCATATATTTACAAGAATTAATTTCCTAAGTAATCAAGCTTTAAATGAATGGAACAAATGGAAAACAAAAATATTCATGTTTGCAACTTAAATTCAAAGCATGGGATTCATCAAATCACCCCTGAACAACCCCAAGTACTTTGGTGAAGTTTACTTAACTAATGAACTTAGATGTATACATAGTCACAATGAACCAAGAATAAAGTTCCACACACACCCACTTTTTCTTGGTAAAGAAAAACTTATTAAAAACTTGTTAAGGTGAATATGGCCAACAAAACACACAAGGTTAATCTCTAAATGCAGAAATGAATTTCATTTATTAAGTTTGTATACTTGAATCATAATGCATCTGCATATCGTATAGAACTTCCCGACGGGAACTACGAGCTAGTGCCTGAGTCTGTAGGGGAACCAGCTGAAGGAGAATTGAGCATGGTGGAAGTGTAGCAAGACCCGAACTAATGTTCGGAGGATCTCGCTACTGACTTTGCCAGTGAAGGCAAGCCCCGAAGCATAACCTACATTTGTTAACTTATGCATTCCTTTATGCGATTTTTGTGCACTTACGTTCAGGAGTTGAATTGAAACCTTAGATGCATGATCCTAGGTTCCTATGTTCAAATACTAGCATGACAGGTTGCTAGTTGCCATGCTTAGGTCCATGGTAAAAGTCGAGTGATGACCATCACTCGCGAGCTATAGGTCTCTTATGTGCCTTAAGAGCTCGTTGGCTTTGGGCAGAGAAGACTGACCCTTCAAAGCCTTGGGCTGGTCTCCCAATTCAGGTTTCCTAGAACACCCGTGCCCTTTTTAATATCGTTGTGGATGCTATAGTTGGTAATGGGGAGGAAATCCTATTCTTGACGGATCGTTGGTTGGACGGTCACACGATAGCTGAAATAGCTCCTAATCTGTTCAACAAGGTCCCAAAAAGATTGGCAAAGTGTAGAACTATTGCTCAAGCCCTCCAGAATCACCAATGGGTTGGTGACATCAAGGGGGCGCTTACGGTCCAAATTTTATATGAATATCTTCAGATTTGGGATGCTGTGAATGACATAGTATTGCAGCAGGACATTCCAGATCATTATAATTGGATACTAACAAAATCTGGGATTTATAGCAGCAAATCAGCTTATGCAACCTTCTTCGAGGGATCCATCAAGATTGGGTCTTGGAGGAGGATTTAGAAAAGCTGGACTCCACTGCGTTGTAAGTTCTTCATTTGGCTTGTTCTCCATAATAAATGTTGGACAACAGATCGTCTAGCAAAGCGCGACTTTCCACATCTAGAAACCTGCCCCTTTTGTGATCAGGATGCGGAGACAATCCACCACTTCCTGGTTGGCTGCGTCTTTTCTCGTCAGATCTGGGCTCATTTTCTCCAGCAACTGGGTCTGATTCATTTGGCACCTGAAACAGCATGATCGCGTTTCTTTGGTGGTGGAGGCGATCCTCTTTGGCTATTCCTAAGGAGGGACGTAAAGGACTAAATTCTTTGATTATTCAGGTCACATGGGAAATCTGGAAGCATCGTAATGCCTGTGTGTTAGATCATGTAAGGCCAAATACCCAGGAGGTTTTGAGAGCAGTTGACATAGAGGGTAGCCTTTGGTGCATGGCGGGGGCATCAAATCTATAAGATCTAGTGTCTAGGTCATTATCCCTGGGAGCTTAAGCTCAGCATGTCTCTCAACAACTCCTGTTTGTTTTGGGGTGCTAGAATGTAGAGGTCGTGGTGTATGGTTGGTGTGTGTTATTTTGTATTTGACATGTGTTCTTCTACCTTAATGAAATGACGCGCAGCTCTCCTGCGTTGTTCGAGAAAAAAATAAGAATGTTAAACTTATCTGCCCATGTGGTAAGAGCATGGGATCGACTCCGGTCAATAGATGTCAGTGGTTAAACTTTTGAATGTACTAAGCATTTGTCGGGTATGGACCGGTAAGCCTAGTACTTTCCTAATCCGGCAAGGGAACTCTCTACCACTAATCCCGGGAGTGATCCCCAAATGCGGATCCCTTTGGTTTTATTGGGCATTCTTGGGGTATGCATTCTCCCATGTATTAAGGTCAACCTTGCAAGGTTATAAATTGATCGATCGTCGACCTCTCACCGTTATCTGAGACTGCTTAACCAACCACTCTATGTTCCTTAATGATGGAATTGAGAAGGAATTTGTATACTTGTTTAATGTGTATTTTACAACTCATGCTTGAATTAGTTGGCTAATCTAGTAATGGTTAAATGAATAGAATTTGGGGCTAAAATTTTAAAGTAAGGACATACTCTTTGTTGCTTTTCAGCAAAACAACCCACTAGCCATAAAGCCTTGCATGTCTAGAGAGTTGGTGATTTTCCAATCACCCGACGATTAAGTCTTGCTGAGTATTAGTATACTAGCCTTGTTGTTGTTAATGTTTCTCAGGTAATGTTGTGTGTGATGATGGCTTTCCGTGGCCTGGTTCCCTCCCACCTGGTTGGGAGTACGAGTGGGAGGATGACAATGCTTAGTGGCATCACAAATGGCCTCATGTGATGTTGCTTATGTCGTTTAGTATTTCATTTTCCATTGTGTTTCAAACTCTAAACCATTTACCTTTACTAGCAGTAATGCCCGTGCCTTGCTACAGGTTTATGATGCATTGGGGTTATTAATGAAAATGATAATGTACCTGAAAATTTACGTCTTAGTAAACATGATCAAAATTTACGTGATTCTTGATTTATGGATCACCTCGATTATTTCCAAAAATGATTTGAAAACCCTGCATAAATTAAACCTATTGGATGGAACGAACCCACCGTATGTAGAATCAAAACTTTTATGGGCATACTAATTAATATCAAATCCATAGTCGTTGAACGCACCGATGCAGCTTAGCTTTCTTCTCTGCCTTCCACTTGAAGTTGCAACAACCTACAACTTCTTGATGTATCCTCATGGCCTTTGTGGCTCTTCTCCGTCAGTTGATCCGACGTGCTCGCCTTTCCCTGTAAGCAGCTTGGCGGCCCATCTACTACATCTAACGACAGTGAACAACAAATCCATCAGTCTTCTAGAATTGATTTCTTCGGCTCCGCTGCTAAATCTTCAACTGATGTTGTGCATGGTCCTCCATCGAGGTGTATGCTCCTCTGTAGCCTCTGTGACCCCCGCCGGTGAGCTCTCCATTGTTTAACACGTCGGTGATCCTGTGGGTCTCATCTGGTCTGAGTACCTTGGTTGCTTAAGTGATAATATATGTGGTTGTTGTAAAAAAACAGCCCAGGCGTCAACTAAGCATCATACTATCTCCACTCCCCTCTTAACCCTTTTACTACTCAAAGACACAATGAATGTTCCCAGTTATTCTACTTTAACAAAGAGTGTAAAACATGCTAAAAATTAACAAATGTAACATAGCTTAGTTGGTTTGTAGCAGTCACCTTGGGTTAGGAGGTTGTTGGTTCGAATCCTGTTAGAAGCCAATTTTTTAGGGTGGACTGGTTTTTTTTCTCACAGTCATAGGTGCGTCGGTTCACCGTTCACGAGACAGAGGGGCCGGCCGGGGGAGGACACTGGCACGCTGCGGAGGAAGCGGTCGGTTCAGAGGGTAGCGATTTTTTCTTTTTCTCAACGGTTTTCGCTCCTTTACGTCGGTTCAAGCGGGAGGACTCTGGTTTTCTCCAAATTCGCTTCGTTCACTGTAGACGGACGAAAATTATGGGCTGAAACAGTCCTTGCTTTAATATTAGGTAGAGATATGCAAAAGACTTGGTTTGTAATAATGAACCTTTGAAGGATGTTTTGTAATAATTTGTGACTTGTTTATCTCTAGACTCGCCTTCATGTGAGTTTTGATGTACAATTGTCGATCTTGTGATGTAAGTGATTTACCGGGCTTGACCCGGCAGAGACAACAAGTTACTTCTATATTGTTGCTTAATGGCCAAGTGGAGTGGTGTAGGCAATAATATGGAATTAATTTGAGCGGTTCTGTCACAGTTGAATCCTCATGGTGCAGTTGGCAGAGGTCCAATCATGTCGAGCCCCAAGTAGACAAAGGGCAAGGTCGCTGGTATGGTGACTAGCTTGTAGGCTCGGACATGTTCTGCTTTGCGAAGAATTGGCGTCATTGGCGCCTCTTGACGAGTTCTTCAGCATCACCCAGATATGTGGGCCAGTAGAAGGCTAGTAGGAAATATTTTCTCACCAGCGTGCGAGAGGATGCATGGTTGCCGCAGACACCCTTGTGGATCTCCTCCAATATGTCCTTGCCTTGTTCCCGGGGTAAGCACTTCATGAGTACTCCAGAAGTGGCGCCCCGCCTGTAAAGCTTGTCTCCATCTAGTACATAGGTTTTGGCTCGGCGGACGAGTTGTTTGGCCTCGTTCTTGTTGGAGGGAACCTTCTACTCACGGACGTAGTAGATGAAGGGTTGTCTGCAGTCCACGTCGATCATCATTAGGATCTCCTAACTGGGCTGTGGTGGCCCAGGATAAGTGGTTGTTGGCACCAACTCCGGGATGGATGGCATGTGAAGCTCGTGGATGAAGAATATAGTGGGTACTTGAGCGTGAGTAGAACCAAGCTTCGATAGGACATCCACGGCAACGTGGTTGTTGTCGGTGCGGAATGTGGTCCCGACACTAACCAGTGATGAGCGCCAAGGTCTATCCCTCAATGGTCGATGCTAAGCAATCAAAGACACAAGGTTTATCCTGGTTCCGGCCGAGGGCCGTACGTCCAGTAGTGGTGTGCTCGAGGCACTATATTGCTCAGCACCGGGGGTGCCTGTAGTGGGGCAGCTACAAGCAAAGCGGGAGAGGAAGCGTGGCCTCCAAGTCCCTAGTGAAGTGGCTGAAGATGTTGTGGGAGAATTGGAGAGCAAGCATGTGGTGTGTCGTGTGTTGTTTTTTCCTTGTCCGTGTCTCATGTCCCCTGTGGCGGGGGAGTTCGCCTTCCTTTTATAGGCCAAGGAGAGGGCGGATTACATGCATGCCGCACTATTCAGCTACATGGGGAGGTATGGTGCGCCGCGCGGTGGAGTAGGCAGCCGCCTTGACGGTCCTTGCCGCGATCTGGTCATCATGGCGTATCTTGTACCCGAACAGTGGTAGCTTCGAGGGTAGGAATGCAATGGTTGGCCGTGATGTTCCCCAGGCGGGCTCGAGGGGGTTGCTGATGTCGATCCGTACGGGGCATAGTGGCAGGCATGGCGGCGTCCCGTTCTTGCATGCTTCACAGTGCCGAAGCCTGTTATCACAGTGCCCGATGTGGGGTTGCACGCGCGGGGGCGGCCGCCTGCTGTTAGCAGTGGCAGGGATGGCGCCCCCGCCGGCCTAGCATCACGACCTAACCCTGCAAAGTCACAGGAAAGCAAATCGAGGGTGCGGCCGGCCCCCCTACGAGGGCTCGGCGCATTAGTTGTACGGGAGTAGGCGGCGCGGCGTCACGGGGCTAGCACCGCCCACGTCGCACAGTCCCCATCAGTGGTGGGGATGGGTTCCCTCCTAGGGAGTTGGTGCGACAGGACCGGGGCGCGAGTCCCAGGCGCATGATGGCGCCGCCCCGCCGTTTGTCAGAGCATTAAATGCCCGTACCCACGTGTGGGGACGGGCGTGCGCGTGCGGGGAGCCCTCGAGTGAGGCGGAGCCTACTCGAGGGTGACGTGAACCCTCGAGCGAGGCGGAGCCCGCTCGAGGTAAGCGTACACCCTCGAACGGGGCGGAGCCCATTCGAGAGAGGCGTGTGCCCTCGAGCGAGGCGGAGCCTGCTCAAGGGGATCTTTGAGTGGGCTGCCTTGGTGGGCCGCTGGGGCCGCCGCGGCGTGGACCGTGCCCTGTGTGCGTGCTTAAGAAAGGTGCGCTTAGCTTTGGTTTTTTGCAGGTTTCAAGCGGGGTTTCCCTGGTTGTATAAGGGGACCCCCAGGGCTATCCCCGACAGTAGCCCCCGAGCATCTGTGGGTTCACCGGTCAGGCTCCCGCAGATGCTGGAGCCTACTGATAGGATGTCCTTCCCCCTGGTTTGCAAACGCTTTCCGTGGGGCCGCGTCAGCGGACCCGCGGGTCTAGCCCCCGAAGCCCTGTAGGAGCGTGAGTGCTCCTGCAGGGGTTTTACCGCGGGGATTGGTCAGAGGGCGTGGTGCATATTCCGACCGGCGTCGGCGATGTTTCAGCCGGCTTCGGTGACGCACGCGCAGGTGGCACCATCCGCGGCCGGCGCAATCCAGGGGGTGTAGCCGTGCACCGAGCCCCCGAGCCTAGGACCGTTCCAGGCGATCGGGTAGAGCTCCACGACTTGTTTTTAACGCGCCCTCGCCGTCCCTCCGCGGGACGGAGGGTGACGTTTCCGCAACCCCCATCGGTTGGGTCGCGGATTGCGGATTCCTCGTTGAGCTGTTAGTGGGTGGTTCGAGTGGACGCCCATGCCCCGTTCGATAAGGGTAGGCTGCGCAGTCCGGGGACACGTCCATTAAAGCGCTTGCGTGGGTTTGCTAGGTGGGGCTCGGTCCCATTCGCTAGGGACCGAGGGCGCGGAAGCTCTCCCTCGGTGGGATCCCCCTGGCTGGCTGCCCTCGCTGGCTATCGAATACGACATGTGGGGCACCCTCGAGCCGGCGGGCTCGAGGAACGGCTCGAATGTGCGTGCCCTCATCGTCCCTGACTCTGGTGATCTGGGGCGCCTGTTCAAACCCGTCGAGGGTCAGGCTTCGAACCTCTGATCAGTAGTGTCGTGCGGGGTGGCGTCTAGGCGCTCCTATCTTTGCATCTGCGAGTCCTCGAGGGTCCCTGACCGTGTCAGCCCTTCGAGACGCTGATCAGTAAAATAGTGCGGGGTAGCGGCTGGGCGCTCCCGTCTTTGCATCTGCGAGTCCTCGAGGGTCCCTGACCGTGTCAGCCCTTCAAGACGCTGATCAGTAAAATAGTGCGGGGTAGCGACTGGGCACTCCCGTCTTTGCATCTGCCAGTCCTCAAGGGTCCCTGACCGTGTCAGCCCTCGAGGCGCTGATCAGTAAAATAGCGCATCGAAGGTACCTGTGGTGCCTGTTTTACTTCAAACGGACCCCGAGGTGACCGGCCGATGCTTGCACCCTTTGAAGGTCGAATTTTTTCTGAGCTAGTGGCTTGCGCCGCTCGAGGGTCTTCCTTACTTAGTGACCGGGCCATTTAATGCTTCGCGGTCGCGGCTGCGATTTTGCGCCGCGGGCGCGCCTTTTTAGGCGCTGCAACCGCGTGCGTAGTGGGCGGCGTGGGCAGGAGGATGTGACCGCCTGCCACGGTCCTCCCGTTTCTACGCCATGATGATGGCCTGGGAGCGGTTGCGTGGCCGCCGCGGTCGTGGTGGGGCCTGTTCGTCACCGGGGGAAGATTCCGCCTGCAATTAATGCGCGCGGAGCGCACGCTCCGGAGAACACGCCCGCGGCCTTTAAATCAGATGAGGGGGGCGACGGCGGTTTTTACCTTAGCATTTGCCATCTCTTCTCCTCACGCTCCAGCCCCCGAGCCGTTCTTGCCATCGCATCTTTCTCCTCTCGGAGTACTTGTTCCTTGCGCCCCACTTCCTCGCCCGCTCGTATCGCGCCCCAGCAGCCTCTCATCATCGTCGATCCATTGCAGTGGGAGTGCTCGTCGGCGACGCGGCTGGCCCTGGGCCAGTCGGTGACCGTCGGCCAGCTGGCGGAGAACGTGGATGGACGGCCGGCGGAGTGGATCATGCCGCCAGCAAGGGACCATGCGCCCAACCCCCCGAGCGGCTACGTGGTTAGCTTCATCCACTTCCACGAGCGGGGCTTCATGGCGCCAGCGAGCCGCTTCATGCGGGCTCTCTGCTTTCACTACGGCGTGGAGCTCCACAATTTCGTGCCCAACGCGATCTCGCAGGCAGCCACGTTTGTCGGCGTCTGCGAGGGCTTTCTGGGGATCCTAGTAAACTGGGATCTCTGGATTCACCTCTTCCGCGGGGAGCTGTTCACGCAGTCGACGTCGGAGCCGAGGACCCGCCGCGCGGTGCGCGCCGGCGGCCTGTCGCTCGCCTTGCGGGTCCATTACAAGGACGACTACATCCCCTGCACGATGACGACCAACAACTCCGGTTGGGAGCAGGGGTGGTTCTACCTTCGTAACGACGAGCCCGACCTACCCCCCTACACCGGCTTGGTGCTCCGGGAGAGGCCCGACTCCTGGCATCATGGCGTGTCTCCGCCCCAGCACCGGAGGCGGTTGGAATCGCTCCTGGAGGCGCTGAGGGACCTGGCGGGCTGCGGGCTGACCGCGGAAGTCGTCCTCGCCCATCTCCACCACCGGCGGATCGTCCCCCTGATGGAGAGGCCGCTCCGCATCTTCGAGATGACCGAGGCGGCGGATCCCTCGCGTTGGCGAGGTCGCGGACGGCGCTGAGTCCCCTCCTGCGGGATTACGCAATCACCCGGGCGCGGAGCGCCGTCGACTCTAGGACTGTGCGCACCGACCGGTCTCCGTGGGATCTCGAGATGTTTCCCACCGGCCCGCTGGTGAGTGGGGTTCTCGATTTCATTTCGATTTTGCCGGTTCTCTGGGTCGTTGACACCTTTCAACGTTTTGTCTGCAGCTGGTGAGCGTGTGCGCCGCGAAGTCTGCGCCGCCCACCCCCCGCTCTCGCGCACTCGCGTGCGCGGCGCGCGGCGGCGCGGCGGGGAGCGAGTGGCTCGCAAGAGGGAGCGCGCGACGCGGCACAGGAAGCGCCGCGAGCGGAGGAGCGAGGAGTACCGGCTGCGCGAGCAGCATGGGCTCTATTCGGGCGGGTACAGTCGCATGGTAGGGTCGGGTACCGGTGATGGCTGGTTCTGGTCCTATCTTGCGGGTACAGTTGTACAACCTCTGCAGAGTGTTAAACCTATAGCTATAGTCTGTGTCCACTGGTTATGGACAGTCTTTCGGTCTCTCACCTGACTAGACACTCTTCTCTTGTGCTTCTTCTCTCCCCCGAGTGTGTGAGCCCGGCTTCGGCCGTTGAGATGTAGGGATAGGAGCCGGTGGGCCCCACATCGCAGATGAGAGTTGGGATCTGGATCGAGGTTGAGATCCGGAGTTTTGGTGTGGTTGTCCTTGAGCGGGGTGTGGACCCCAGAGGTGTGGACCTCGGAAGCGGAAGCTTCCCCGAGGTGTGGACCTCTCAGCTGAATTCTGCTTACCTTGTACGTTGCTATGCTGCTTTGCTTAAGCCTTCTACAGCCAGAATAGGGATAACTCATGCATAGTAGATTATACACCGCTTTTGCCTCTTTGTTGGGAAGCTGACATGACCTACCCGCTTATCGAGTAGACCCTGGTGCTTCTGACACAGAGCCAGACTACGACTTCGACAACGACGGATGGGTGGACTAGAGCTCTTCCTACACTCGAGCTGCCTACGGATATGGAGTTTCCCGCGCTTTCATGGAGTCACTGCTAGACGATTTATTTATGTTTGATTCAGTCCCGATGGACTTGTAACCAGCATGTGTCGAAGAGATGTACTCTTATTAATGTAATAAAATAAATGATGTACTCTACATTACTGTTTTTATCTTTCTGTATGGATTATGGCATCGCTGAGAAAGGGTTTGCACGTGGTAGCTCTCCTGGGGCTACCACCGAGGTGCTAAGAGTCGGGTTTCCGTTCGTGGAAATCCGGGTCGTTTCAGTTGGTACCAGAGCCATGCTTGACTGTAGGACGAGCCCCCAGGAATGGTCGTTAGCTTAGGAGGCCGATTTTGAACCTTGAAACTTTATATAAACCCCTTGGCTTCCGTATATATATATATATCTATACTTCTATATATGCATTATCTTGATTAATTTTCACTAACTACCTTACTAACTACGCTCTAACAACGTTGTGAAGATGGCGGAAGAAGCGTGGATCCCTCTGGAGTCGGACGGCAGGTGGGCCGGAGGCTTCTGCCACCTGCTGAGGGAGTGCCTGGAGGCAGCTGGAGTGGGGACCGACCGGGTCAGCTACAAGGGGAGGACCGTGGGGCCCCTGGACCAGTCTGGCACTTTCCTGACTGTCACGGTACCGGTGGACCCACGGGTGCTAGAGTTCAAGGAGGTTAAGGTGCACTGTTTTGAGAGTTCGACCATGGAGGCACACCAGACTTGCGCACGCCGAGCTCTCAAGGAGGTTTGTGTCCAGCTTGGGGAGAAGCTTAAGGACACCCCGTTCAGCGTGCTTCCGACAGGGGTCTACGACCCGAGTCGCTGGGACACGAGCAACCGAGCGCAGTACCTTGAGGTGACTTCAGTGGAGGAGGACAAGAAGTTGCACGCAGCCAGACGGTGCATCCTGGCCCAGGACCAGGCGCTCTTCTGGGCGGACAGTGAGATCGCTTACCTGAGGTGGAAGTGGGATGAGTGTCGCGGTTGGCTCGGGACACGGAGATGGAGAGAGTGGACTTAACCGACCGGGCGGGAGGAGTCGCACCAGAGGAACGGTGAGCTGGTACGGCCCCGTCTTTGGCGGCGGCCGAGCCGGCACCGAGAGGGACGCCGGGGAGGATCGCCACCTCGGAGGCACGGGCGAGGACAGACACGGGGAGTTGCACCGGGCTACAGTGGAGGCCACGCGTGAGGACAGAGTGAGGCTTGCAGAGGCGAGGGACCACTTGGAGTCGGTTGGTGCTGCAGCAACTGACTATCAAGTAAGGATGTGGGACCTACAAGAGGCGAGTCGACACAACTACCACCACTTGTGTTACCTCGGTGGGCTGGTCTACGAGGAGAGAGACCGAGCTGCCAGGACCCGCACGGCCTGGGAGCGTTCCGACCGACGAGAGGCCCGAGAGAGTTGGAGGAGCTCTCCGCGCAGCTACCACCCAAGAAGAGGCCACGACTGAGGACAGAGACCTTTGAGCTACCCCCAACGCTCCTACCACGTCTACGCCCGTACCCGCGAGGCGCCCAGGACACAGCAGAGATGGACCGTGCTCTTCAGGATACCCGAGACTACTACGGAGGACCGGCGATCAGGATGCCGGGTTACCCAGGGGCTTACTCACCACCGTTCTACTCAGTTCCACCAGACTCCAGCCCAGAGGCACCTCGGAGTACCCCGTGATGGGAGTAGAGATCTAGCAGTAGATTCTAAGTCGATGTAATGAGTTAGATGTAATGCTGCCGCTTATGTTGTCATGCCTGTAGTAGCTACCCCATGATGTACCATGCGTTAGCGTGATGTGTTGCCGTGTGCCCTCGAAGGTCGTTGGAGTAAACCTCGAGGTGCGCCCCTTTTGTATGGTGGCATTGATTGAGTGACATGGATCTTCACGGTTTTTCTCGGATTTCATGCTTCTTTATGTCTGTATGAATTCGTTGATTGCTAGCAGGATTACTCCTTTATAGTTAATAACCTTAATAATATTCTCCCTACCACTACTGACTCTTGCAACTGGAACAGATGTCGGGGGCAAGGAGGTCCGGGCGACTCCTAGCCCGTTTCGAGGAGGTCGCTGGGGACAACGCGGGGGGGGGGGGGGGGAATGATGCCCCTAACCCGCGCACCATGGAGGTCACGCGCCACGAGGAGGGCTCCGCGGAGGCCTGGCAGGCCGCGGAGGCTGAGGAGGCCAAGTTGGCGGACGAGGACCCGCGCACGACGACGAGGGAGCTCAGGAGCAGGAGCTCGAGCACGAGCAGGTACCCCAACCCGAGGGAGGAGCAGGCCAGGCTCAGGGACACGAGGTGCCACCACCGCCATCTCCCCCGAACTTGGCCGACGTGATGGCAGTACAGACCCAGCTGATGGAGACGATCACCCAGTTGCTAGCTCAGAACAACAACAACAACAACAACAACCACAGGGGTCAGCACCGCAACGCGCCAGAGGGCTTCTAGAAGAAGGTTGAGAACTTCAACAAGCTGCGACCGCCTACTTTCGACCACTCAGCAGACCCGATGGACGCGGACAACTGGCTACGGGAGATTGAGAAGAAGCTGGAGCTGACTGAGCTCACTGAGGAGGAGTGTGTGACCGTGGCAGCTCAGCAGCTGATCGGCACAGCCAGTGCATGGTGGGACAACTACTGTGACTCGCACCCGGACCCGTTGCACATCGGGTGGGACGAGTTCGTGGAGGCCTTCAGGAGCCACCACATTCCAGAGGCAGTGATGGACAGGGAGGCAGACGAGTTCAGGCACCTCAAGATGGGAAGTATGTCAGTGCAGGAGTACGCCAACCGCTACCAAGAGCTGATGAGGTACGTGCCGGACGACACCGAGCACGAGAGAAGAAGAAAGTCTACGGGTTCGGGGAAGGGGCTGCACAAGGGGATGGCACACCACTTGTCCGCACACGACTGCCCGACACTTCGCTCCATTATCGACAAGGCGCTGATCGTTGAGAGATCGAGGCTCGAGTACATGGAGGTTCGTGGAAGCAAGTCCAAGCGCACAGACCAGGCAGGACGCTCAGGTCCACCACAGAGGCAGAGGACAGGTTACGCTCAGGGCCACCAGTCACAGCAGAGGCACCACGTCAATCAGTCTCAGCCGTAGAGCAGAACCAACCCAGGTGGGAGTGGAGGACAGAGCAACTGGAGGCCGAGACCACCACGACAGTCAGCAGACAGAGCCAAGGTGACTTGCTTCAACTGCCGTCAGGTTGGGCACAAGTCGCTCGAGTGTCCACAGCAGGCGCCACCGGGGAGTCAGAACCACAGCTCTCAGTTCCAGACCCCAGCCAAGCCACCAGCACCAGGAGGACAGCCACCCCGTACATAGCAGAGGATCGCTCAGCCGCCAGCTACTCGAGGTCGTCTGAACCACCTCACCGCCGAGGATGCAGCAGCCGCACCCGACGTCACACTTGGTGAGTTCCTTGTTGACTCAGTTTTGGCAACTGTTTTGTTCGATACTGGAGCTCAGTTTTCGTATATTTCTACCAAGTTTGTTAAAGAAAGGTCTTTACCAACTAAGCCTCGACCAAGGCCTATCTTGACTAGCTCTCCGCTAGGAGAGAAGAGGAGTACGTTAGAGTGCAGGGGAGTGAGGATGGTGTTTGAGGGGCAACAGTTCACGGCAGACTTGACAGTTTTCGAGTCTACCGGGATAGACGTGATCCTAAGGATGGATTGGTTGACAAAGCACAACGGAATAGTCTCTTGCAACCCCAGGGTTATACAGCTAGAACAACCCAGTGGAACTAAAGTGCGGATCGAACCACAGAGCCCGAAGGCTGCTACGATGATGTGCAACGTGAGTGGGAAAGAGATTGAAGAAATCCCGGTGGTTTGTGAGTTTCCGGACGTGTTCCCAGAGGAGCTTACGGAGTTACCCCCAGACCGAGACGTGGAGTTTGTGATGGAGCTGATGCCGGGAGCGGGACCCGTTGCAAAGAGTCCGTACCGGATGTCCTCCGACGAGCTCGACGAGTTGAAGAAACAGCTCAAGAAGCTGCTCGAGCAAGGGTTTGTTCGGCCGAGTGCCTCACCGTGGGGTTCGCCTGTGCTCTTCGTGGAGAAGAAAGACGGCACCAAGAGGATGTGCAGACTACCGCACGCTCAACTCGATGACGATCAAGAATAAGTACCCGCTACCCAGAATCGAGGACCTGCTGGATAGGCTCAAAAAGGCAAAGTTCTTCTCCAAGATCGACTTGAGGTCAGGTTACCACCAGATGAAGATCCGAGAGCAGGATATTCCCAAGACAGCCTTCACCACACGGTACGGCTTGTACGAGTTCGTGGTGGTTTCTTTCGGGCTGACCAATGCCCCTGCTTACTTCATGAACTTGATGAACAAGGTCTTCATGGAAGAGTTGGACAGATTTGTGGTGGTGTTTATCGACGATATCTTGATTTACTCTGAGACCACGGAGGAGCACGAGGAGCACCTGAGGGTTGTTCTAGAGAGGCTGAGGCAGCAAAAACTGTACGCCAAGTTCAGCAAGTGCGAGTTCTGGTTGGAGAAGGTCGCGTTTTTGGGGCACGTGTTGTCAGCAGAGGGGATAGCCGTGGATCCGTCCAAGGTAGAGTCAGTGACCAAGTGGGAGCAGCCGTTGAACGTGACAGATGTCAGAAGCTTCCTTGGGTTGGCAGGTTACTACCGAAGATTCATTGAGAACTTCTCCAAGATCGCAAAGCCAATGACAGAGTTGCTCAAGAACAACACAAAGTTCGAGTGGTCAGAAGCGTGTGAGAAGAGCTTCCAGGAGCTGAAAAGGAGACTCACCACAGACCCAGTGCTTACCCTGCCAGATATCAAGAAAGACTTCATGGTCTACTGCGACGCTTCGAAGCAAGGACTTGGGTGTGTGCTGATGCAGGAAGGGAAAGTTGTGGCTTATGCTTCCAGGCAGCTGAAGAAACACGAGGAAAACTACCCGACACACGACTTGGAGTTGGCAGCTGTTGTGCATGCACTCAAGATCTGGAGACACTACCTGATAGGAAACAAGTGTGAGCTGTTTTCCGAGCACAAGAGCCTGAAGTACTTCTTTACCCAGACAGAGTTGAACATGAGGCAAAGGCGATTGTTAGAGCTGATCAAGGACTATGACGTCGAGATCAACTACCATCCAGGCAAAGCCAACATCATGGCGGATGCACTGAGCCGGAAAACTTATTGCAACAACCTCATGGTGAGAGAAGAGCAACCTGCTCTGCATGAAGAGCTAGAAAAGCTGAGGATTGAGATTGTAGACCAAGGCCAAGTCAACGAGCTGCAAGTGACCTACGACCTGGAGGAACGAATCCGAACAGCCCAGAAGTCGTGTGCAGAAATCAAAGCCTTGCGAGAACTGATGAAGCAGGGTAAAGCAGAAGACTACCGGGTAGATGAACAAGGCACCGTGTGGTTGAAAGAACGGATCTGTTTACCTCAAGATAAGGCACTTTTAGAGCAGATCATGAGAGAAGCTCACGACTCGAGGTACTCGATCCACCCAGGCAGCACCAAGATGTACAAAGATCTAAAGATCAGATACTGGTGGAAGGACATGAAGAAGGATGTAGCACACTACGTGGCCTGTTGCGACACCTGTAGCAGAGTAAAGATCGAACATCAGAAACCTGCTGGATTGTTGAAGCCGATGGCTATTCCAGTTTGGAAGTGGGAGGACATTTCCATGGACTTTGTGGTGGGACTTCCTCGAACACCAAAGGGAAATGACTCGGTTTGGGTCATAGTGGACAGGCTGACCAAGGTGGCTCACTTTGTGCCGGTGAAGACCCGGTACGCAACCGAGAAGCTGGCAGAACTGTACGTAGAGCACATACTCAGGCTGCACGGGGCACCCAGAAGCATTGTATCCGACCGAGGACCACAGTTTGTCTCCAAGTTTTGGCAGAGTTTTCACAAACTCATGGGCACCACTCTCAACTACAGCACAACCTTTCACCCACAGACAGATGGTCAGACAGAGAGGGTCAACCAGGTGCTGGAGGATATGCTATGAGTGTGTGCACTCACCTATGGTATCGATTCGGAGAGCAGTTTGCCGTTTGCAGAGTTCTCATACAACAACAGCTTTCAAGTGAGCCTTCGGATGGCTCCCTTTGAGGCCCTTTACGGGCGGAAGTGCAGAACCCCACTAGCTTGGTCGGAGGTAGGAGAACGGGTACTGTTTGGGCCAAAAATCATTGAGGAAGCAGAGGAGAAAATTGAGAAAGTCCGTGAGAACCTAAAGGTTGCTCAGAGCCGTCAGAAGAGCTATGCCCACAAAAGAAGAAGGGAGTTGACTTTTGCAGTTGGAGACCGAGTGTACTTGAAAGTCTCACCGCTCCGAGGAACTAAGAGGTTCTTGGTGAAAGGTAAGCTTGCACCGAGGTACGTAGGACCGTACCCTATCACCCGAAGGATTGGAAGTCTGGCCTACCAGCTTGCACTACCCGAGACAATGGCAGGAGTACACCCAGTGTTTCACGTGTCACGGTGAAAAAAGAGTGAGAAGGCAGTGGAAGCTAAGCAAGTGCCCATGGAGTTGCTTGACCTGCAAGACAACCTTGAGTATGCAGAATATCCTGAGAAAATCTTGGACCGAGCCGTCAAGGAGACAAGGAGAACCACCATTCCCTTCTGTAAAGTGTTTTGGAGCAACCATACAGAGCGAGAAGCAACTTGGGAGAAGGAAGCTGACCTCAGAAAAGAATATCCTCACTTGTTTACGGAGGAGGTCGAGGACTAAATCTCGAGGACGAGATTCTCGGTGGTGGGGGAGAATGTAACAACCCAGTAATTTAGGTGTGTAAATTTTGCGAAAATTAAAAACTTTTTGACTGAAATTGAGTGCTATCAATTTTCGAGCCAAATTGCTAGCCCTCCTCTGAATTCTCCACCAGATTAACCCATTTATAAAAACATATATTCAAATTATGGTAAATATGTGATTTGGACTTTTCTAGTTTATTTGGATTTTATTGTGTGTGGTTTGAATTTGGTATTAATTCAAATTCAAATTTAAACTAAAGCTTTTAATCCAAGATCTTTTTCCCTAAGCTTTGAACCTCTACTGGGCCGGCCATCCCAAAAGCCCGTTGCAGGCCCAACAACCGCGCCGGCCCAGCAACCCAACCGGCCACAATAGCCCAGCAACCAAACCCTTCACCCTTGCTCGTCTCTTTCACTGCTGGGCAGGGCCCACTCGTCAGTCTCCGTTTTCCCTTCCCCTCTTCCCTTTCTCCTTCGCCTTTACCCGGCGGCGGGTCAACCGAGCCGCATCGCGCAGGGGGCGCGCGATGGGACGACCGCGCCGGCCGGAGACCCGCACGCCGAGGGATCGGGCGCGCTCACGCGCGAGTCGAACCCGGACCGGGGGGAAAGAACCCTTTTACCCTCACGCCACACACCCCTGTGACCTCGCCAGCGCAAAGGAGGGCGCGGCGCCGCCTCGGTCGCCCGGGCGGTCCAAGCCGGGGTAGCAAGGGGATTTCGCCCTGCCGTTGCGGCGCCGGGGTTCAAAAGCGAGGGGGGAGCCAGAGGGCTAGCCGTCCAAGCCACCAACCCCATTGGGGTTTTCCCTTTCCACTCCACCTGAGAGGGCGCTGTGAGAGGGTGGAGAAGGAGGCGCCACCGCTGCGCCGGGCCGAAGAGGGACGCGGCCACACCGGCACGCCGACGACGTGCCAGGGGAGGAGCGCACCTCCGCGCCGTGCCGGAAGAGGAAGGGGCCGGGAACTAGGAGCGGGAGCACGGACCGGAGCTGCAGGAGACGTTCGTCGGCGTGAACACCTACACCGCCGGGAACGCCTACACCGCCCTGAACACCGTCGCCACGCCACCGATGACCCCAAGCCGGCCACGACTACACCGCCGCCCAACCGTGAGCACCGCCCGGCCACTCTACTCTCTTCTGCCCCTTGGTCTTCTTCCTATGTGTTGGCTCCGCGAACGTCGAGACGCGTCGCTGTTAATCTCTTGCCTGGGTGCTGGCCATCGAGCCGCAGAACTGTCGTGCCGCGACGGATGGGGCTCCTGGGCCGTTCGTGCTCTTGAGCGCCGCTGTCACCGTGCGATGAGCGACGAGGTCTCGGTGTTGCGATGTGTTGAACAGAGGAGGCGTCGCACCGCGGCTACCCCAAGCCGCGCGGACGAGCGCTCCTGGTGCGGGTGTCACGCCGCACCCCAGTTCGCTGGGCCGAGGGGAAACCCCTCGACGCGCCGCCGTGCCGCGAGGTGGCGATGCGCCGAGCCCTGGGCTCTGGTTAACCGGCCGTCGAGCCGTGGTTCTTCTTTATCGAGCTATGGATGAGCGCGTGTGTCCTGGCTGGCCTCACCCCAGCGCGCCGCGGCCACGACCTCGCCGTGAAAACACCCGATGCGCCGGCCCTCGACGTTGCGTCGCGCGCAGCTCGGGGATTCCTGGAATCCGGCCTTTGAGCCGTGGTATTTATCTTGCTGCAGGTTCGGGCAGGCGGAAGCCAGGGTCGATGTTGACGGTTAATAATTGTATCAAAGTTCGTTCGTGACTCGCAAGCGTACAAGTCTCCCGTCGTAGTCAAGGGACCCTTCTTCCCTCGAGTGGTGAACCCAAGGTATCGAATCCGTGGAACAAATGTGTGACGCAAGACTTAATCTATTAAAGCCAAGTAATCTTCAATCTTTGATAAAAGACCTAATGCATCTAAGTAAAAGACACAAAATAGATCTAATCTACTAAAAATTGGAGAAAACAAAGTAAGATTGGGTAGATAAACCGATCTAGAGGGATCGGGGTAAGCCTTTTGTTGAAGTTCCAAGCAAAAGAAGAAGTAGCAAATCAAATCTTAATAGAAGCCTCTTTAAATCGTGGTTTCCCGTCCAAATCCGAAAACATCCGCCTTTCGAGACCCCCGCTCTGTCACAACGTATCCCTATTCATGCGGGGAGCTTAGGGCGAGTCAAAAGACAAGTCGAGATTCTTTCGGAAGATCCGGCGTGTACCTCTAGCCACCGCGGCTACAAGAACACCCTATGTAATCTATCTCGAGAATAGAATTGGAATAAGCAAAGCCGATCGAAAAACGAAATCTTCGAGGAAACACTTGATCGCCGGGAAAAGATTCAACTTGATAATTCAACTATAACAATGATACATACACAAGATCACCACCGGGATCCTTCCTTGATCTTGCTTCTAGCTCCGGGAACTCCGACGTGGTCTTCCGTGCAAGGTTCCCACGTCGGCTAGGGGAACCCTAGTCAACTAGCTCGACCCTCTCCTCTCCGACATGGTGTCCCTCTCTTCTCTGCTTCTCGGCGGCCGAAGACGAAATCTTCTCTGCGTGGCTCTCGGTCAGGGGACTATAAATAGCCCGATTGCCGGCTAGGGCAAAGGAGAGCGAATTTGGGCCCAAAATGGGCCTGGGCCGACCGGACTGGGCCGGCCGGCCTGGGCCCATTTAGGCCCAGCCCGTGGGCTCCTTTTCCCCACGTCGGTTCCCTTGCTTCCTAGATGTTTCCCCCTTCTGCATGTAGGTCGTCGGTTTCTCTCCGAATTGGACTCAATTCCTTGTCTTGCAAGATTCAGCACTTTTCTGGTCAGGTCCCTGGAGTCTGTCGTCTTCTCGGATCAAGTCCCCGGCTTCTTGGAGTTAAGTTTGCTTCATTGCATGACTTGTTCAGGGCTTCAAGGTCTTGTCATGAGGTGCTTGATGAACTTATCCCGAAAGTCTTGCATTCAACACTAAATCCCCGCATAAACATTAAACTCCAAAACCGACATGCACACGTGAACTTGTTATACCACGGGGGTTAGTACCAATGGATAAGGTATAAAACTCATGCCAACACCGAAGGTAAACTCATGGCTAGGTTGACGAATTTTCACCGTCAACGCCGAGCGCACCCCGCCGCGTGGACCCGAGCTCGCCGCGCCACCGGACGGTCGACGGAGCCGTGGCGCCGACGTATCCCGCGCGCGCGCCGCACGTCGCGTCATCGGCCCCTCCCCCGCGGGCCGGTGTTTGGCTTGGCTCGCCGTCCAGGAGTGGGACGCGAAGGCGACCCAACTGCTCGCACCAGCGAGATGAAGGGACGCCGCCGGCGGACGGAAAGCTCACCGGCGCAGGGACGCGCCGCGTGGCCGCGGGTTTGACAGGCAAAGCGTCGAGCACTTGGTGCGCTTGCTGTTTGGGAACGTGTTTTATCCTGAGAGTTGGGCCGCCGGCCGGATCTGGGCCATAAGCCCAATTATTTTTCCTAGCAGGCCGTCGACCCAGTGCAGAAAGAAAATGGAGGGGGATATCCAGACTTCCGATGTTTTTAGGTGGGCTGTGTTGCCTGGTATTTCTAGGCCGAAACCCACCATCGTTCTGGGTCAAGTCCACTGGGCCACCCACGGCCTAGTGACGCTTCTGGCCCATTTCGGCCTGTCAGCCGTGGGTCGCTGACGTCATGCTGACGTCAGCGGCATCTTTTCCTAAAATTCCCTTTTCTTTTTCTGAGATAAATTCCAGAAGTATTTAATAAATGGTTTTAACCTTTAAAAATTCATAACTATTTTTAGGAAGCTCAGAAAATTATAAAACTAATTTCTATAAACTCGTATTTTCGAAACCTTGCTGGTTGTAGGTAGTTTGAGCTCTTTTGGATCTTTTAAAATTGGTTCTTATTTGGAGTTATTGCTTAGAAGTGCACCGTAATCTTATTTTCGCGTCGAATCTTGTGCCACAGACCCGAGCTTCGACCAGGAGGACGCGGAGGACCCCGAGTACACTGCTCCGGACAGCGACTGCTTCAACGGCAACGAAGGTGTCATGTCACTCCCAACCATGTAGATCACATGTTGTTAAGTAGCTGCTAGTGCTTTACTTTAAATGCATTGTTCTGATGAATTGCGTAACCAGTTTAATAGCCATGCCTTGATGCTTTGTTATACCCTGTTTCCTCGTATTACTTCCTGCGGGACTAGGTACAGACCCATAGCTAGTCCCTTACCTCAACTATCCAAACTTTTGTTGCTTGATTATGGATGGTACTCTGGGCTTGGACTGAGATGTGGATATCTTGGTGTGTTTCTAGCGTGCGTTCTGGGTGCGTATCTCCTTGCTGTGTTTTGGCGGGAGCGAGCCACTTGGTTACTTGTGAACGTCTGCCGAGGGAAGATGCGATCTGGCCTCTTACCCGAGGCACGTGTCGTGTGGGATGGAGATGGTGAGTGCTCGCTCTCGGCCCCTTAAGGATCGATCGTCAGTTGACCTTGTTTCGGATGACTATTTCCGCACAGACCGCCCGCCTTGTATTGGGCGGGGGTGCGGGGTGAGACTTGTAGTGGATAGCACCCCTCCTGTAGGTGGATCGGTGTGATCGTGTCGGGAGTGGTCTTTTTCTCCTTAGTAGACTTTGGCCCCGCGAGGCCGGGGAAGGGTTCCACAGCTTCGAGGGACCTCTCGCGGGTAGTATGAGCTCTGCCGCGGAGGCTGGGCCAGGCTCGGAGACACAGGAGGGTACTATCCACTTACTTGGCCTTCAGCCGCATGGTAGGGTCGGGTACCGGTGACGGCCGGTTCGGTCCTATTCGGGCGGGTACGGTTGTACAACCTCTCGCAGTGTTAAACCTATAGCTATAGTCCGTGTCCACCGGTTATGGACGTCCTTTCGATCTCTCACCTGACTAGACACTCTTCTCTTGTGCTTCTTCTCTCCCCCGAGTGTGTGAGCCCGGCTTCGGCCGTTGAGATGTGGGGATAGGAGCCGGTGGGCCCCACATCGCAGATGAGAGTTGGGATCTGGATCGAGGTTGAGATCCGGAGTTTTGGTGTGGTTGTCCTTGAGCGGGGTGTGGACCCCAGAGGTGTGGACCTCGGAAGCGGAAGCTTCCCCGAGGTGTGGACCTCTCAGCTGAATTCTGCTTACCTTGTACGTTGCTATGCTGCTTTGCTTAAGCATTCTACAGCCAGAATAGGGATAACTCATGCATAGTAGAGTATACACCGCTTTTGCCTCATTGTTGGGAAGCTGACATGACCTACCCGCTTATCGGGTAGACCCTGGTGCTTCTGACACAGAGCCGGACTACGACTTCGACAACGATGGATGGGTGGACTAGAGCTCTTCCTACACTCGAGCTGCCTGCAGATATGGAGTTTCCCGCGCTTTCATGGAGTCGCTGCTAGACGATTTATTTATGTTTGATTCAGTCCCGATGGACTTGTACCCGGCATGTGCCGAAGAGATGTACTCTGATTAATGTAATAAAATAAATGATGTACTCTACATTACTGTTTTTATCTTTCTGTATGGATTATGGCATCGCTGAGACAGGGTTTGCACGTGGTAGCTCTCCTGGGGCTACCACCGAGGTGCTAAGAGTCGGGTTTCCGTTCGCGGAAATTCGGGTCGTTTCACCACCGGTCAGACCGGTGCACAACATGTGAACAGGGTCAGCACTCTGACCAGTCAGACCGATGACACCAACCGGTCAGACAGGTGCACAATAGAGTCCAGAAATGGCTCGAAACCACCTGAAAACCTTCTAAATGCATTCAGTAGCCCAGAACATGCTCAAACTTCTCCCCCTCGTTGACAATGCATGAATCAAGCCAAAAATGCAAAAATTCAACCTAGAGCTTCTGAAATGGACAAAATTCAACATAGGATGCTACATATGTCCAAATGAGCAAGTTAGATACTCTATAGCTTCATAATGAGATCAACTTCATGATCACCAAGTTTCAAAACCATTGGACGGAACTACGATTGAATTGAGTAATTTTGCAAAAAAATTCCCTCTCATGAGCAAAGTCCTAAACATGAGCAAAACTTGTCAAAATGGCAAAGCCACACAAACTTCATGCTAGGACAACTATTCTAAGCATAAGACCATCACAAACACCCACAAGCACCTCATGTCATGTCCAAGCCACCGAGCCATGTGCCTACTTCTATATATGAGACTTCTCATTGGTAGGCATCATGCAACAGTTTAGCACCCAAAGAAAAATAAATTTAGCACTTAAGACATGAGAGCACTTTTTCCAAGCAATTTACATTTCATTTTCAGATTCATATTTGGTTCATGATGGCAAATGAGCATTTGGCCCCATATGATCAAAATAAGCTATCCAACCACAAATTAAGCATGGCCAAGCCACTAAAACATGTCAAGATCATATAAAGGCATTTACACACAAGAGAGCATACATATGACATTTTTCAAAAACATAGCCATCAACCATGGATATAAACCAAGATAATCAAGAGCTAAGCCAAACTAACCATATCATACCAAACAAGCTCACAAAAACATGGATATCATTCCATGGTGAACTATGTATATAGGGGAAGCTTTTCCTAACCAATGCATATGATACAAAATGCGTGCAATCTAAGATACAATGGTGCCTATACATCATGTTACATATGCCCTGCCAAATACAAGAAATACACAAGAGAAAACTATACATATGCTACAAAGGAGCTCCCACACACCCAACTCAAGAAATCAAACAAACACCAAGCTCCCGATGCGAAGTACCTGAATCTGCGGTTAACCGCTTGCCGATGCGAAGTGCTTGGAGACGCTTGAAAAACGAGCGCACAGACTTACTAAGAACTGGATGTCCGGCCTCGTCGCCGTCAAGTAGAGGAGTGACCCGATCATGCTCCGGTACTCCTTCTGGTCCACGTGCTCACCTTCCTCATCTGCATCATGAGCTGTAGTCGTATTCATAGGCGTCGCCATGGCCTTGCAATCCTCCATCTTGAACTTCCTCACCATGTCCTTGGTGTACTTATCTTGGTGCACAAATGTTCCTTCCTTTGATTGCTTTATTTGTAGCCTAAGGAAGAACTGTAACTCACCCATCATGCTCATCTCAAATTCTCTGATCATATCATCTGCAAACCTTGCAACAAGAGAGTTAGACGAGACACCAAAGACAATATCATCCACATACACCTGCACAATCAGGATATCTCTGCCCTGCCTAAGAAGAAACAAGGTCTGGTCAACCTTTCCCATCTCGAACCCTCTCTCAAAAAGGAACCCCCTCAACCTACCGTAGCAAGCTCTAGGCTCCTGCTTCAACCCATATAGCGCCTTCCTGAACTTGTACACCCGGTGGGGGTACTTCTCACTCTCAAACCCCGGTGGTTGCCTCACATACACTTGTTGCTCCAACACACCATTCAAGAAGGCACTCTTCACATCCATTTGGTGCGTCTTGAATCCTTTAGCCACGGAAAAGGCTAAGGATCCCAATCGCTCTAAATGAGCTACGGGAGCAAAGGTCTCTTCGTAGTCGATCCCCTCTTTCTGACTATACCCCTGAGCCACAAGTCTTGACTTGTTTCTCACCACTTCACCTTTCTCTCCCTCTTTGTTCTTCCACACCCATTTTGTCCCAATCGGCTTACACCCCGGGGGAGGGTCAACCAATTCCCAAAATTGGTTCCTCTCAAAGTTGTCCAACTCCTCATGTATCGAATTAACCCAATTATGATCATATAGTTAGTGTCCAATGTCTTTGGGCTCAAATGTGGAAACAAAAGCAAAATGAGCAAAATGAGAATTGTTCCAAACTCTCGACCGTGTAGTACGTACATTCATGTCGCTGATGATCCTTGAAGCTGGATGATTCACTTGTACTCGCCGAGGAGGTTCTCGCATTGATGCTACCCCCCCCCTCAACAGTAGCTTCTCCTTGATCTTGGTTTGTCGTTGTAGGTGTGGGAGAGGGGCCGTCCATCACCGTTGTCGAAGTAGTAGGTACATGTTCAGACTCGAGCACACACCGCCAACTTCATCGTCTCCATGTTCATGCTCCTCCTCCTGAAATATCTCATCGTCAAGTTCATCATCACCTGCACTCTCAAAAACAAGCTGACTACGTGGCTGTCTCGTCGAAGGTCACCTCGCAAGTCTCCACGATTTGGTTAGTTTCAAGATAGCACACGATATGCTCTAGAGTGACATGCATAACCAAAGAAAATACCATCGACCGACCTAGCCTCAAACTTGTCCAACTTCTTACCTTTCTCAAGGATAAAGCACTTGCAATCAAAGATATGGAAGGGACTCACCTTGGATGTGCGACTGTGCATCAACTCGTAACTGGTTTTCTTCTTATGCACTCTGAGGTAGATCCTGTTCGAAACATAGCACACGGTATAAACCTCCTCAGCCCAGAACCTTCTCGGAGTCCTATGCTCATCAAGCATCATCCGAGCCTTCTCACACAAGGTTCTGTTTTTCCTTTCCACAGCACAATTCTGGGGAGGCATATATGGACTCGAAAACTGGTGTTCAAGACCCAAGTCATGGCAAAAGGTTTCGAAGCGAGAGTTTCTGAATTCCGAGCGATTATCACTATGGATAGCTCGTATGGCATCTCCGTGCCTCTACCTCCTCAACCTCAAGACAAGATCTCAAACAAAACTAAACATCTCCCCTTTCTCCTCAAGAAAGAACACCCACGCATACCGAGAGTAGTCATCCACCACAACAAGGACGTACCGCTTCCCACCCACATATCGCACAGGAGTTGGGCCAACAAGATCCATATGGAGTAGCTTGCATGGACGCTTAGTCATCACATCGGTGAGAGACGGGTGAGAAGAGGCTACCATCTTGGCATGACTACATAGTGCACAAACCAACTCTTTCTCAAGTCTCAACCGTGGCAATCCTCGGACCAAATTGAGTTTACTCAAGTGAGACAAAAGGTCAAAGCTCAAGTGACCTAACTTCCTATGCCACTTCCAAAACTCACTTGAAGAACCAGCCAAGAAACAACGCTCAACACCAGAAGACTGAGAAAAATCATCTCGAAACACTTGATCCTCAGGAACGACCATATATACAAGGTCCCCTCGAGAATCCAAAATCCGAGAACCACCAGACCGAAACTGCACCTCAAAACCCTCATCCAATAGCTGGGACACATAAAGCAAATTGTATCCAAGCGATTGAACAAGAGCAACACGCCTGAGAGTGATCTTGTCACTCACCTTAATCTCACCTTCTAACAAAATACGCCCTCGCCCATTGTCCCCAAAAGTGATGTACTTCTTTGTCGCCATCGGGACGAGACTTGAGTACCACCTCTTGTCTCCCGTCATATGCCTCGAGCTACCAGAGTCAATCAACCAAATGTTCTTCAAGTCTCCCACCTGAAATTCAAAAACGAGCACGTGAGCGAACAAACGACTCATCACTGGGGATAGTACCAAAAGAGTAAAACCAATGTCGAGCCATTTGCTCCAAAGTGGGGTTAGCACAATACAAAACATCTCTCCTACCAAAGCTACCTCCACGAAGACCACCATGGTAACCACTATGATGGAGCCAACCCTCTCTAACTGAAGGAGGACCAAAACCACAAAAGGAAAATTGTGGACCGTCCCTCGTCTCCAACTCAAAGCTACGACTTCTCCCATCCCCATATTGAGCACGAGGGGGAGAACGCCTAGCAAACTGACCACCTGCAAACTCTTCAGGCCAACCACCAGAACCACGACCTCCAGAACAAAACCTAGCATCTTTACGGGCACGAAAACCAAAGTGTTGTCTGTCCTGACCTGCACCGGTCTGACTGGTGTGGCGCACCGGTCTGATCGGTTAGCCCGACCAGCAGCACCTCCTGCAGCCTTTCGATCTCCCCAAGCTGGAACTGTCCTTACACTCACCTTGGCCCTGGGCATCTGCACACGAGGCTCAAGTACACCATTGGAAGGCTGGTACTTGTCCTTCGCCATTCTCTCCTCACACTTCCTCTTAAAGAAAAACTCACCCTTATGACCATCTCTCCCACAATAGTCACGATGAAACCTCACAAGCTTAGGTTTAGGCTTGGGTTGGGGCTGCTAACTTGGTTTCTCTCCACTCGGCTTCTCAACCGGTTTCTCCACACTCGCCTTCTCGCTCTCTTTCCCAAAGAACACTTTCCCCAAAGTGCTCATGAACTTGATAGGCTTTTGGAAATCGTTGGTTTGTGGAGGAAACACGGGTGGAGCTGGGGTTGTGTCTAGTCGGTTCCTAAGATGGTTTGGTTTAGGGATAAAAGCATTTTTGTGGTGGGTTTTTGTGACTCTAGGATATTCTCTCCGCTTCCCTCACCAACCTTATTTGCCCCAAGTCCCTCACCATCCTAGCGCACTGTCCTTGCCATCCGTCTTCGACTTGTGCTTGTAGCTGTCCTTGTTCTCGAACTTCTCGGGGCAGTCGGCGACGAAGTGTCCTGGCTTGCCGCATTGAAAGCATGTCCTTGTGTTCCTCATGTTCACCCTTCGCGTGCAACCTCTCGAACTGCCTCGTCAACAGCGCCAGCTCGTCCTCTCCAAGAACGTCGAACTCCTCATCTAGCACAGACATTAAAGAGGACAAGGAGAACATCCTGGTGGATGTGTTAGCATTATCCTTTCCTTTCGAACCACCGATGAGTGCGAGACTATGAGAGTCAGTCGGGCCCTCAATCTTGGAGGTCATGCCTGATCCACCTCAGCCGACTTGAGCTTTGAGAACAGCTTGTTCACAGTTAGAGTGTCATACTTCTCTGACTCCACAATGGCCTCGAACTTTCCACCCCAAACCATACGATCCAACAAGTGTAAGAGCTTGACGGCTCTATCATGATCATCCTATGGGAGCACGTTCACAGTGGCCCTCATGTTGTTCACTACCACCGTGAACCTCTGAAACAAGGCATCGATGGAGTCACCGAGGAGATGACTGAAGTTCTCATACTCTCTCCGGTAAGTCGCATACATCCGAGCCTGAACCTGAGCATTTCCAACATGAGCTTCCTTTAACACCGACCAGATTCTACAAGCCAAGCTCTCCATGTGCACCCGATCGGGGTCAGGTTGACATAGAGCATGAAACAAGTAGTCGACCGCCTTGTTGTTGGCGTCGAACATGTCCCTTGATCCCGGAGTGAGGAAGTTCATCGGCTGGACATAACCTGTGTCCACCGTGACATCCCAAAGGATCTGATCCTTTCCGCGGAGGAACGCAGCCATCCGCTTACTCCACATCTGGTAGTTTTGCCGGCAAAGTGTGGAGGACCCGAACCCCGTTCCTGGTATGCCATCCTTGGATCTTAGACTGGTTAGAGTCAATCCAGACCCGTAACATGGCTCTGATATCGCTTGAAGGACCGAAACGGCGAACCAGAGAGGGGGTAGTGAATGGGAGCCGATAAAAATTCTTCTCGAAGGAGATAGAGGCTCCAACAAGATGAACATGGCTTCCAGCACACGTCTTTGACTCAACAACCCAAGTTGGTCAAGACCACATAGCCACTGGAGTGCTAATGATCCTAGGAACCAACAAACAACCTTCCAAGCCAAAACAAACCAACACACACAGCGGAAACTTGCACGACTTGCTGCATGTGCTACACCGGTCAGACCGATAGCCTCGCCGGTTAGACCGGTGACACCGGTCAGATCAGTGGGCAGAGCCAGTCAGGCTGGTCGCTACAGCAGCTGCACAACAAATGTTCCAGAGAGCCTCAGTGATTTCTCTAGGCCCAGGAACAAAAACACCCCCAAAACACAACTAGCAAGGAAGAAGAACCCTTCACAAAACCTAGCAAAACAACGCCAAACTGACCAAGAACTGACCAGCAACAGCACAACCCAAAGACACACGGGACAAGCAACTCACTCGAGGAAAATCCCACAAAAAGGCCCACACCGGTCACGCCTGGGCAGCTCGAGATGAACAGCACGCGCGAGTACTCACCACCTCGCCAGAGTACAGATGAGAAGTGATGAAACTCTCCATGAGTACACTAACCGCTACTTCGAGAACCGCAACACACTTGCAGGTGTCAAAGACAATGACGTCATTGCCTACTACAAAAAGGGAGTCACCAACATCAAGTTGTTCGAGAAGGTCCACGAAGCCGATGCAAAAACCATTGGCGACCTCATGTCCTACGTCGACAAGCTGGTCGAAACTCAAGATGCGGTAATGCATGACTTCAACGGAGAAGGCCACGACGATAGAGGCACTAGGTCACGCAAGCGATCCGGCGAAGCCTATGTAGCAGATCCACCAAGCCCTTCCACCTTCCTCGAAGGTGACTTCAATATGGTCATGGACGACCAGTTCCAGTTCCACCGCGACACCAAGCACACCATGAGGGAGTGCGAGCAGCTTAAGCGAGCCCTTAGAGTACCATCTACCTCCAAGAAGACCGGGAGCAACAGTAACGATGTCGGTGCGGAATATGGTCCCGACACTAACCAGTAGAAAGCGCCGAGGTCTATCCCTCAATGGTCGATGCTAAGTAACAAGTGACACAGAGATTTTATCCTGGTTCCGGCCGAGGGGGCCGTACGTCCAGCAGAGGCATGCTCGAGGCACTATATTACTTAGCACCGGGGGTGCCTGTAGTGGGGCTGCTACAAGCAAGGCGGGAGAGGAAGCCTTGCTTCCAAGTCCCTGGAGGAGTGGCTGAAGATGTTGTGGGAGAATTGGAGAATGAGTACGTGGTGCGCAGCGTGTTCCGTATGCTATTGAGTCTCTCCCCCTGCGGCTGGGGGTTCGCCCCCCCTTTTATAGATCAAGGGGGAGGCAGATTACATGCGCGCCGCACTATCTAGCTACGTGGGGAAGCACGACGTGCTATGCTGTAGAGTGGGCGGCCGTCCGGACGATCTTCGCGGCGATCTGGCCATGATGGCCTACCTTGTACCCGAACGAAGGGCGGTTCGAGGGTAGAAGGGCGGCAGATGGTGGCGATGTCCTCTGATAGGCTCGAGGGAGGTGCTGACGTTGGCCTGTACGGGGCACAGGAGTAGGTAAAACGGCGTCCCTTCCCAACGCGCTTCACAGTGCTGGGGTTGTTGCTACAGCGCCTGGCATGCGCCTGCGCGCGCGGGGACGGCGGCCATGCTGTTACAGTGGCCGGGATGGCGATCCACCGGCCTAGCGCCTCCACCTAACCATGTAGGGTCACGAGAAAGTGAATCGAGGGTGCGCCCGGCCCCCCTTCGAGGGCCTAGCGCGTTAGCCCTATGGAGCAGGCGCACGGTGTCACGGGACTGACACCGGCCGCGCTGCACAGTCCCTCCCCACAGTGATGGGGATGGGCTCCTCCCTGGGGAGTTGGTGCGGCGGCACGGGCGCGAGCCCCCGGTGCATGATGGCGCCGCCCGCCGGTGTCGGGCGTTAAATGCCCGTGTACGGGGGCCGGTGCACGCGTGAGGGGCGCCCTCGAGCGTGGCGGACCTCGACCGAGGGCGGGACGTACCCTCGAGCGAGGCGGAACCCGCTCGAGGGGGGAGCGAGCCCTCGAGCGAGGCTGAACCCGCTCGAGGGAAGTGCTGCCCCTCGAACGGGGCGGAGCCCGCCTGAGGGGGCGCGCATCCTCGAGCGAGGCGGAGCCTGCTCGAGGGGATCTCTAAGAGGGCCGCCTCGATGGGACGTCGGGGTCCCTGCGGCGTGGGCCGTGTCCTGCATGGTTAGGCACCTCAATGGTTAGGCTTAGCGTGTTTTGGTTTTGTTGCGGGTTTTAAGTGAGGATTTCCCCATTGTTTAAGGGGACCCCTAGGGCCATCCCCGACAGTAGCCCCTGAGCATCTGTGGTTTTGCCATTGAGGCTCCCGCAGATGTTGGAACCTACTGATAGGACGTTCTTCCCTCCTTGTTTTGCGAACGCTTTTTGTGGGGCCACATCAGCGGAGCCGCGGGTCTAGCCCCCGAAGCCCTGCAGGAGTGTGGGTGCTCCTGCAGGGGTTAACCGCGAGAACTGGCCAGAGGGCGTGGCACATGTTCCAACCGGCATCGGCGGTGTCTCAGCCGGCTTCGGTGGTGCGCGCGCTGCTGGCACTGTCTCCGGCGGGTACAATTTCAAGGAGGTGTAGCCGTGCGTCAAGCCCCCGAGCCTTGGCCCGTTCGAGGCGATCGGGTACAGCTTTACGACTTGTTTTCTTACACGCCCTCGCCGTCCCTCCGCGGGACGGAGGGTGAGGTTTCCGCAACCCCCATCGAGCGGGTTGCGGATTGCGGATTCCTCGTCGAGCTGCTAGCGGGTGGTTCGAGTGGACGCCCATGCCCCGTTCGATAAGGGTAGGCTGCGCGGTCCGGAGACACGTCCATGGAAGCGCTTGCGTGGGTTTGCTAGGTGGGGCTCGGTCCCGTTCGATAGGGACCGAGGGCGCGGAAGCTCTCCCTCGGTGGGATCCCCCTGCTAGCTGCCCTCGCTGGCTCTCGAACACGACATGTGGGGCACCCTCGAGCCGACGGGCTCGAGGAACGGCTCGAATGCGCGTGCCCTCGTCGTCCCTGACTCTGCGATCTGTGGCGCTTGTTCGAACCCGTCGAGGGTCAGGCTTCGAACCTCTGATCAGTAGGGTCGTGCGGGGCCGCGCCTGGGCGGCCCCGTCTTTTGCGTTTGCGGCCGTCGAGGGGTCTGGGTGAGCCGGCCCTCGAGGCGCTGGTTGGTAGCACAGCGCGGCATGGGTGCCCGCGGTGCCTGCTTTACTTCAAGCAGGTCCCGGGCGACCTTCTCACGCATGTGCCCTTTTTAGAGGGCTGACATCGCCCTGAGCCAAGGGCTCGTGCCGCTCGAGAGTTTTACGTGGCATGGGAACCCGCGGTGCCTGCTTTACATCAAGCAAGCCCCGGGCGACCTTCTCACGTCGATGTCCCTTCGAGGGCTGACATCGTCCTGAGCCAAGGGCTCGCGCCGCTCGAGGGTTTTGCGTGGCATGGGTGCCCGCGGTGCCTGCTTTACTTCAAGCAGGCCCCGGGCGGCCTTCTCACGCCGATATCCCATCAAGGGTTGTTTTTGTCTCGAGCCAAGGGCTCGTGCCGCTCGAGGGTTTTGCGTGGCATGGGTGCCCGCGGTGCCTGCTTTACTTCAAGCAGGCCCCGGGCGGCCTTCTCACGCCGATATCCCATCGAGGGTTGTTTTTGTCTCGAGCCGGGGGTTCGCCCCGCTCGAGGGTTCTCCTTGCTTGGCAAGGGACCGGGTCATTAAATGCCTCACAGTCGAGGCTGCGGTTTTTGCAGCGCGGACGCGCCTTTTTAGGCGCCGCGGCCGCGCGCGCGCATAGTGGGTGGCGTGGCAGGCGGACGTGACGGCTCGCCTCGGTCCCTCGCGGGTCTTCGCCGTGATGATGGCCCGCCTGCGGTGATGTGGCCGCTGCGGTCGTGGTGGGGCCCGTCCGTCGGCGTGAAGGGAAGATTCCCCGCAAGCACGCGCGCGGGGCATCCGCTCCGGAGAGCTCGCCCGCGGCTTATAAATCTGAGGGGAGGGGGAGATGGCGGTTTCTTACCTTAACGCCTCGCCATTTCAGCCCCCTGCCCCTTCGTCTCCGCCTCGCCTCTGCCACCGTGCGGCGTCGCCATTAGAGCTTTTCTTCCGTTTTACGTCCTCCGCTCTCGCTTTCCTCCGCTCTTCTTCATGGCTCCGCCTCAGCAGCCCTCACGATCTTGGACCCATACGCTTGGGAGAGGTCGTCGGTGACCCAGCTGGCCCTTGGCGAGCTGGTCGCCGCTGGCCAGTTGGCGGCCAATGAAGATGGACGCCCGGCGGAGTGGATAGTGCCGCCGGCGGGGGACCGCGCGCCCAACCCGCCGGAGGGCTACGTGGTGAGCTTCATCCGCTACCATGAGCGGGGCTTCAACGCGCCGGCGAGCCGCTTCATGCGGGCGCTGTGCCACCACTACGAAGTGGAGCTACACAACTTCGCGCCCAACACGATTTCGCAGGCGACCACGTTCGTGGGCGTCTGCGAAGGGTACCTGGGGATCCCAGTCAACTGGGAGCTCTGGGTACACCTTTTTCGCGCGGAGCTCTTCACGCAGCCCACAACGGAGCCGAGGACCCGCCGTGCGGTGCGCGCCGGCGGGATGTCGCTTGCCCTGCGGGGGCAATTCAAGAACGTCTACATCCCCTGCACCATGACGACGAACAACGCCGGCTGGGAACGGGGATGGTTCTACTTGCGCAACGCCGAGCCCGACCTCCCCCCCTACACCGGTCGGGTGTTCAAGGAGAAGCCCGACTCCTGGGGCTACGGGGTGTCCACGCCCCAAAGATCGGAGGCGGCGAGGACTCGGTCCTGGCCGCCCTGCAGCGCCTGGCGGCGCTGGGGCTGAACACGATGGGCGTCCTCTCCTTCCTCCATCACCGGCGGGTCGTGCCCTTGATGGAGAGGCCGCTCTGCATCTTCGAGATGACAGAGGCGGCCAACCCCGTCGATCTGGCGAGGTCGCGGATGCTCCCGACGCCCCTTGAGCGGCCATATGCGCTCACCCGGGCGCGGAGCGCCGTCGACACCCGGGTGCCGATGCCTCCGGACCGGACCCCATGGGACCTCGAGATGCTCCCCACCGGCCCGCTGGTGAGTTCGGTTCTCGATTTCGTTTTGGTTCTTGGTGTTGCTTCTGCCTCCTGACGCGCCCTTGATGCTCCTGTGTGCAGCTGGTGAGCTTTACCGCCTCAAAGTCCGTTCCGCCCACCCCGACTCCCGCGCGCTTGGTCGGGCGGCGCAACAGCGGAAGCAGGAGCGGGCGCCGCGTAGGAGGGAGCGCGCGAGGCGACATCAAGCGCGCCGCGACCGGCGGAGCGCGGAGTACCGGCGGCGCGAAGAGCTGGGGCTCTCCTCCCCGGGGACCGAGGAGTACTCATCCTCGGAGGAGGACGAAGAGGAAGAGGCTGAGGGGGAGGGCCCCTCTGATAGGTGGCAGCCTGCGCCCCCGTCGCCGGAACCGGTGCCGGCGGCAAGGGCGGCATCGTCTGGGGCGGGCGCAACGGCGCCCGCCGCCGAGCAATCGACATCGGGCGCGGCGCGCGCGCGGAGGGTGCCGGCGCGCGCCACGGAGGCGCGCGCGGCGGCGCGCCCGTGCACGCATCAAGCGTGCCTCGCGCGCGGGGCGAGCGCGCCCGCGCGCGAGGCGAGCGTGCCCCCGCACGCGCGGCGGCGTCGCCGGGGAGGGCGCTACGGCAAGCGTGCCCGCACGCGGGGTGAGCGTTCCCGCGCGCGCGCGCGGCGCCTTCGAGAGGCGCGGCGTCGGGGCGTGACCGCGCGCGGGCGGGCGTGCCCGCGCGCGCGGCGGCGCTCGTCGGGAGGCGCAACGGCGGGCGCGCCACCGCACCGGCCTCATCCGTCGAGGCTTCGAGGAAAAGGAAGCGCGCCTTTTCCTCCTCGAGGTAGGGGGTTCGATCCTTTGCTTGGTTTGATTTGTTGATGATCAGGTGTTCTAACCCTCTGTTTGTGCCTGCGCAGGGTGGTGCCAACCGTGCCTCCCCTTGCACCGCCCAAGGTGCGAGGACGAGACGCGTCCATCCCCACCGGCGGCGCTCGTCGAGGGCGTCGCGGCCGGGGACAAGCGCGGCGGCGGGCGAGAGCTCGCGAGTCCGGGCCGAGGCTTCGAGGCCTCGGCCGGCGGATCAGCCCGCCGCGGCGCCCGGCGGTCGCCGAGGAGTGGCCGGCGCCGGCCGTCGTGGGGACGCAGGCCGCGGCGCCACGACGGGCGCCCGCGGCCACGGAGGCGCGCGGTGGAAGCGGCGGTGGAGGCGGCACAAGCGCCGGCGCCCGCCGGCGATCCGCGGGCGGAGGTGGTGGAGGTCTCGGACGACTCCCCGCCGCCCGGGTGGGACCGCGGGCCGGCTTCCCCACGCGTTCCCCCCGAGCCCCGGGAGGGGGCCCTCGTGAGGCGGCACGAGGGTCACATGGTGGCGGGGGCCGAGGACACGCGCGCCGAGGCCTCGTCCTCCCGCGCCGGCCGTCCCGCCCAGGTGGAGAGAGCCGTCGACGATCCCCCTGCGTTTGCCGACGCCACGGCGCCACGCTCAACCGCGCGCTGAACGAAGCGCTGCATGTCCATGGCGGCCCTGCATGGCGCGTTTTCCAGGTAAGCCGTGGTTGCTCGTTCTCTTCCTTCTTTCATTTTTGTACGCTGCCCCATGTCGCAGCACTTATGGGTTTTGATTTTGTGGGTGCCAGGAGCTCGAGCGTCGCGCCCACGACAAGTACGACGCCTTCGACCGGGTGAACGCCGAGGTCCATCAGCTCCGGGAGCGCTGCAGCGCTTTCGACGCGCCGGGCTGACGCCCTCAGGACGCCGGACAGTTGGCTGGCGTACCGGGCCATGGCGTGGCGCGACGAGCTCCCCGAGAGCTCGAGGCAGGACCCAGCGCGCCGCCTGAAACAGCTGGGTGCTAGGCCCGTTTTTTGTTCGTGCATTAGTATTCTGGCCATGGGGCCTTTGTAAATAAGCACATTATCTCAGTCGTAAACAATTGATGATACGAAATGAAATCCTTTGCTTATCGCGCTTTTTTGTTTCTCCTTCTTCCTGAGTAGATTTTACTTAGGGGAGTTCGATTTTCGCTGGGGGCCTGCTGGGTTGGAGGCGAGAGAGAAGGGCCATATCCACGCGGCGTAGGCTATCTCTGGCTCGCACGCTCCTCCCGGTGGGTCGCCCGCGCCCTGTTCGAATCGTTGCTCGAGGTTGAAGTAGGAAACGAACTTAGCGCGTGTGAGTTGTTTTTATTTTTGCGCAAAAAATGGGACCATTTTGGGGGGGAGGCGCCCCCCGCAGTAGCCCCCGAGGGTAACTTGGGTTTCAGGGGAAAGCCGAGTTGCCCTTTTATTAGACTTGAAGCATTTACATAGTTGTCACCAACTCGGGCGTTGGCCATGTGATTTTACAACAAAAAGTACTTGGAAATCCTAGCTAAGGGTAGAAGCGACGTAGCTGTTGGATGTTCCAAGCGTTGGTGAGTTCTTCACCGTCCTCGTTGGCCAGCTTGTACGTGCCCGGCTTGAGTACCTTCACCACGACGTAGGGTCCCTCCCATGGGGGCGAAAGCTTGTGGCGCCCTCGGTTGTCTTGGCGCAGCCTTAGGACCAAATCCCCTTCACTGAAGTCCCGTCGACGTATCTTGCGTGCTTGGTAGCGTCTTAGGGACTGTTGGTACCTTGCGGAATGCATTAGGGCTACGAGGCGTGCCTCATCCAGCTGGTCCAGCGAGTCCTCGCGGGCTCGCTGGTTAGCATCCTCGTCATAGCCTCGAGCCCTGGGCGATCCGTATTCTAAGTCCGTGGGGAGGACGGCCTCCGCGCCATGGACTAGGAAAAACGGGGTGAACCCGGTGGCTCTGCTCGGGGTGGTCCTTAGGCTCCACACAACCGCCGGGTAGTTCTTGGAGCCATTTTCGCCCCGCATTTGTTGAGCTGGTCGAAAATTCTGGGCTTGAGGCCCTGTAGGATCATCCCGTTGGCACGTTCTACTTGGCCGTTGGTCTGTGGGTGTGCCACAGCCGCCCAATCCACGCGGATGTGGAATTTGTCGCAGAACTCCAGGAACTTCCGGCCCGTGAACTGGGACCCATTGTCCGTGATGATGGAGTTTGGCACTCCAAAGCGGTAGAAGATGTCGGTGAAGAATGTCACCGCCTGCTCAGCCCTTAGGTTCATGATGGGGCGCACCTCCACCCACTTGGAGAACTTGTCGATCGCGACCAGCAAGTGGGTGAAGCCCCCGGGCGCCTTCCGCCGGGGCCCGACGATGTCCAGTCCCCATACGGCGAATGGCCATGTCACGGGGATGGTTTGCAGGGCATGGGCGGGCAAGTTGGACTTGCGGGCGTAGAACTGGCACCCTTCGCAGGTGCGCACGATCTCGCTGGCGTCCGTGACCGCGGTAGGCCGCAAAGCCCTGGCGGAACGCGTTGCCGACGAGGGTGCGGGGCGCGGCGTGGTGGCCGCAGATCCCCGCGTGAATGTCCTGTAGGAGCTCGCGCCCCTCGGGAATGGGTACGCACCGCTGTAGGATGCCGGAGGCGGCGCGCTTGTACAGCTCGCCGTCGACGAGGGCAAAAGATTTGGCCATCCTGGCGATGCGCCTGGCCACGGCCCGGTCCGCGGGGAGTTCCCCTCGAGCGATCCAGGCGATGTATTTTTCGCACCAGTCCTCTTGGGCAGGATCCGGCTCGATGTCCATCGCGTCGGCCTCGTGGGAGCCGTACCCCTTGAGGAGGGAGAGCACGTACGCCTCGTTCGAGGGGTCCTTGTTCATGGGTTCCGCACCCGCTGGATTCGAGGGAGCCCCCGAGGGTCCGTCGTGACTTGAGGGGTAGGGCTCGAAGACGACCGAGGGTTGCGCGATGTCGCGCGCGAAAACATTCAGGGGAACGGTGATCCGCCCGTACGCGATCTTTGCCAGTTCGTCTGCCTCCTCGTTGTACCGGCGGGGTACATGGTTGAGCTCGATGCCGTAGAACTTGTCCTTGAGGGCTCGCACGGCTTTGCAGTAGGCCTCCATCTTGTCGTCATGGCAGCTCGCGTTCTTCATGACTTGATCGATTACGAGCTGCGAGTCCCCCCGCACATCAAGGCGCTTGACGCCCAACTCAATGGCGATTTTGAGGCCGCAGAGAAGGGCCTCGTATTCAGCCATGTTGTTGGACGCGGGGAAGTGGAGGCGCACTGCGTAGCACATGTGCTCCCCTAGGGGTGACACGAAGAGCAGGCCCGCGCCTGCCCCCATTTTCATCACTCCGCTTGGATCTGCAGGGGCGGCAGCTGCGTATCCGTCCACTCAGCGACGAAATCCGCCAGGATTTGCGACTTGATGGCCTTGCGCGGGGCGTAGGCGAGCGTTTCGCCCATCAGCTCCACGGACCACTTGGCGATCCTTCCCGCGGCGTCGGGGTTGCGGATGATCTCCCCCAGTGGGAAGGAGGAAACCACCGTAACAGGGTGGGCCTCGAAGTAGTGGCGGAGCTTGCGCCGCGCAAGGACTACCGCGTACAGCAACTTTTGGACCTGGGGGTAGCGCGTCTTCGTGTCTGACAGGACCTCGCTGATGTAGTAGACCGGCCGCTGTACAGGCAAGGCATGCCCTTCCTCCGTGCACTCCACGACGATCACGGCGCTGACCACCTGGGTGGTTGCGGCCACGTAGAGCTGCAGGGGTTGGCCATATCGCGGCGGCGTGAGGATCGGGGTGTGCGTTAGAGACGCCTTCAGCTTGTCGAGTGCATCCTGGGCCTCGGTGGTCCAGGAGAAGCGCTCGTGCTTCTTAAGTAGGCGGTAGAGGGGCAGGCCCTTCTCACCGAGCCGCGAGATAAAGCGGCTCAAGGCGGCGAGGCACCCCAGCACCTTCTGCACCCCTTTGAGGTCCCGGATCGGACCCATTCGTTCGAGGGCCGCGACTTTCTCAGGGTTGGCCTCGATTCCCCGCTGGGAGACAATGTATCCCAGGAGCATGCCTCGCGGCACTCCAAAGACACATTTTTCGGGGTTTAACTTGACCCCATTGGCCCGTAGGCAGTTGAACGTGACGCCAAGGTCGCTAACCAAGTCGTCCGCCTTCCTCGTCTTTACGACGATGTCGTCCACGTATGCTTCGACCGTCCGTCCAATGTGATCCCCAAAAACGTGCTGCATGCAACGCTGGTATGTTGCACCCGCATTTCTGAGGCCAAACGGCATCGTGACGTAGCAGAACGTCTCGAACGGCGTGATGAACGAAGTCGCGAGCTGGTCGGACTCCTTCATCTTTATTTGATGGTATCCGAAGTAAGCATCAAGGAAGCAAAGCAATTCACACCCAGCCGTTGAATCAACGATCTGATCAATGCGCGGCAAAGGAAAAGGAACTTTAGGACATGCTTTATTAAGACTAGTGTAGTCTATACACATCCGCCACTTCCCATTCTTTTTCTTTACAAGCACGGGGTTTGCTAGCCACGTAGGGTGGAACACCTCTTTGATGAATCCGGCCTCGAGAAGCTTCCGCAGCTCCGCTCCGATTGCCCGTCGCCGCTCCTCGTCGAAGCGGCGCAGCCGTTGCTGCACGGCGCGGGCGTTTGGCAGGATGCCAAGGGAGTGCTCGGTGACTTCCCTCAGGATGCCTGGCATGTCCGAGGGGCTCCACGTGAAGACGTCGGCATTGGCGCGGAGGAAGTCGACGAGCACCACTTCCTATTTGGGGTCGAGGGTGGAGCTGACCCTCAACGCCTTGCCCTCGGGGGCTGACGGGTCGAGGGGGACCCCCTTGGTCTGCTCCGCAGCCTCGAAGGTGCCGGCGTGCTTGGCGGCGGAGTCGAGGTCTTCGTTGACCATCTTCTCCAGTGTGTTCACCAGCGCTTCATCCAGTGCTAGTGCCTCTGCGTGCTCCACGCACTCGACGTCGAATTCGAACGCGTGCTCGATGGATGAGCCGACGGTGATGACGCCGTTCAGTCCCGGCATCTTCATCTTCAAGTAGGTATAATTGGGGACCGCCATGAATTTGGCGTAGCAAGGTCGCCCAAGTATAGCGTGGTAGGCCCCCTTGAACCCCACCACCTCGAAGGTGAGGATCTCCTTGCGGAAATTTTTCGGGGTGCCAAACCAAACTGGCAGGTCGATCTGCCCAAGGGGCTGGACCTGCTTGCCGGGCGCGATGCCATGGAACGCCTTCGTGCTAGGCCGCAGCTGGTCCAACCCGATCCCCATGAGGCGCAACGTATGCGCGTAGAGGATGTTGAGGCTGCTGCCTCCGTCCATGAGGACCTTCGAGAACCGGGCGTTCCTGATGATGGGGTCAACCACCAGCGGGTACTGGCCCGGGTTGGGGACAAGGTTCGGGTGGTCCTCCCGGCTGAAGGTGATGGCATCCTCCGACCAATTGAGGACGGACGGAGGCGCCTTCTCCGCGGCGAGGACCTCGTGCCGCTCCTTCTTGCGCTGGCGGGTCGACATGTCGACGGTTGGCCCCCCAAAGATGAGGAACACATTTTCAACGGAGGGGAAGCTGCCTGCATCGCCATCGCCCCTGTCCTTCTTGGCCTCTGCCTCCTTCGCGGCGGCACGGCCATAGAATTTCTGGAGCATATCGCACTGCTCAAGGGTGTGGTTCACTGGGGTCTTGTGGTAAGGACATGGCTTTTTCAGCATGTCGTCGAACACCCCCGGGCCTCGAGGGGCCGGTCGAGGGCCCCGTCGAGCCGGGTCAACAGCAAGGGCCTCGGCATTGCCGCCGTCGCGCCCCTGCTCGCGCGCCTCGCGGAGCGGCTTCTTCCCCTTCTTGCCCCGCTTGTTGTTGCGGTGGGGCTCCTTGGACTTGCTGCCCTCCGCGGGCGCGTCCTCCGAGCGCTTGCCCTTCTTGCCGTCGAAGATCGCCCCCACGGCCTCTTCTCCGAGGCGAAGCCGGTGGCGATGTCGAACGGCTCGTTGCGGTCCGCGGGCGGGGCCGCGTCCCGGCCTCCCCGCACGAGGTCCCGCACGTGGTGCCCTCAAGGAAGGCGTGCACGATCTCGGACCGCGCCACGGCGGGGAGCTCCGTGCGGCGCTTGGAGAAGCGCCGCATGAAGTCCCGCGGCGACTCGCCGGGCTTCTCGCGTGTAGGAGCGCGGTCCCACGAATTCCGGGCGCACGTACGTGCCCCCGGAAGTTGCCCACGAACGTGTGGACCGGATCGTCCCGCTTGTGGATTTGGCTAGCGGGCAAGTGCTCGAGCCATGTCCGGCCGTGTCGCCGAGATGCGGGGGCAAGTTGCGGATGATGACCTCGTCGCTGGTGGCCCCGCCCACCCGACAAGCCAAGTGGTAGTCGTTAAGCCACACGCGGGGGTCCGTCTCCCCGTTGTACTTGACGATGGTCGAGGGTTGGCGGAAGCGTTGGGGGAACGCTGCCGCGCGGATCTCCCGGCTGAACACACGGGTGCCTGGGGGCTCCGGCGTCGGGGAGCGGTCCTCGCCGCTGTCGTAGCGTCCACCCCGTCGAGGGTGGTAGCCCCTTGCTGCTCGTGCGTCCGCCCCCGCTCGTGCGCCGGCGTTGATGACGTGGCGGGCGTCGCCATCCGCCGCCCGCGTGCATCAAGGAGCCGTTCCTTGGCCGGCGTGCGTCCTTGGTCCGCGGGTTGCCCCCGCCGGTCCCCCCTGCGTGCACCGAGGGTTCGCCTCCCGGTGCGGCTTCGTCGCCCGCGCATCTCCCCGTGTGGCGGATGCGCGAGGCCGACCTTTTGGCCTGCCTGGACGGCCGCCCTCGCTCGATGAGAGTTTGCACCTCGCGGTGCAGGTCTCGAGCCTCGGGGGTCGAGGGTGCCGACATGGCCCGCACGGCGGCCGCGGCGGCGATGAGTTTTTGGCTCGCCCGCGGGGGTGCGTCCGCGTTGTCGACGTTGGGGACGGTGTTGATGCGGTCGCGGACCCCGTCGGCCCCGCCTCCCGCGCGCGTTCGCCGCGCGCGGAGGCTTCCCCCCGCCATTGAGGCGCGGGGCGCCCGCACCGTCCGGTATTCCTCCGCCGGCTTGGCATCGAGCTCGCGGGCTTGGGCCGCCGCGCGCGTCGGCGTCGGCCCCGGCGGGGAGCGCTTGGCCCCGCGGCCATATGCGCGGCGATCCCCGGGGCGGGGGGTGATCTCCCCGTCTCCGGCGCCCCGCCCGCGCCGGCCGGCATTGGCCGGGTCGTTGGTGATGACGGCGTAGCACTCCCGCGCGGGGTCGTAGCTCCCGGTGCTAGAGTCGTCGGAGCGGCCCGAACCGCAGTCCGCGCGCGTCGAGGAAGCGCCTGAACATGACTGGGTCCGGCACGCCGGAGAAGTCCCACTCCGCGTACCCGTGGCGGTTGGCGGGCGGCAACGTGTCGATGGAGCCCAGGGACGACTCGTCAGCCACTGAGGCGCCGGGATCCCTGGCGACGAAGACGTGGCGCCCAGGCGGAACCCTACGCATCGTGGCGTTGACGTTGTTGTTGTAGGCCGACGTCGCGCCACGTAACCCGATGGGAATGCGTGGGCCGGAGACCGCGCGTTGCCCCGCCGGGGAGGTGCGGTCGTCGTGGCGGAGGGCGCGCCGTGTTGAGAGGCGGCGCGCCGAGCCCGCCGTCGCTCCGACCGCGCCTAGCGCGAACGTAGCCCGAGCGGCGGCGACATCGCGGCGTCGACGGACCCGCGGCATCCGTGCCCGCGGGCGTCTACGCCGTGGCGGCGCGTGCAGCGGGGACCAGAGCGGACCTGGCCTGGCGCTGCGCGCGGAGCTCCTCACGGTTGGTGAGGCGCATGAGATAGCCGTTCCCCGTGGCCTGAAAGTTCAGGTCCCCGAAGCGAATTTCGAACCCGGCTGGGAGGGGGTCCGAGCTACCCATGCAGTAGCGTGTTCCACGGTACTCAGTGCGGATCACCATGGAGGGAGTTGACGAAATGACCTTAGGCGCTCGATTGCCCCACGGTGGGCGCCAACTGTCGGTGCGGAATATGGTCCCGACACTAACCAGTAGAAAGCGCCGAGGTCTATCCCTCAATGGTCGATGCTAAGTAACAAGTGACACAGAGATTTTATCCTGGTTCCGGCCGAGGGGGCCGTACGTCCAGCAGAGGCGTGCTCGAGGCACTATATTACTTAGCACCGGGGGTGCCTGTAGTGGGGCTGCTACAAGCAAGGCGGGAGAGGAAGCCTGGCTTCCAAGTCCCTGGAGGAGTGGCTGAAGATATTGTGGGAGAATTGGAGAATGAGTACGTGGTGCGCAGCGTGTTCCGTATGCTATTGAGTCTCTCCCCCTGCGGCTGGGGGTTCGCCCCCCCTTTTATAGATCAAGGGGGAGGCAGATTACATGCGCGCCGCGCTATCTAGCTACGTGGGGAAACACGACGTGCTATGCTGTAGAGTGGGCGGCCGTCCGGACGATCTTCGCGGCGATCTGGCCATGATGGCCTACCTTGTACCCGAACAGTGGCGGTTCGAGGGTAGAAGGGCGGCAGATGGTGGCGATGTCCTCTGATAGGCTCGAGGGAGGTGCTGACGTTGGCCTGTACGGGGCACAGGAGTAGGTAAAACGGCGTCCCTTCCCAACGTGCTTCACAGTGCTGGGGTTGTTGCTACAGCGCCTAGCGTGAGCCTGCGCGCGCGGGGACGGCGGTCATGCTGTTACAGTGGCCGGGATGGTGATCCACCGGCCTAGCGCCTCCACCTAACCCTGTAGGGTCACGAGAAAGTGAATCGAGGGTGCGCCCGGCCCCCCTTCGAGGGCCTGGCACGTTAGCCGTACTGGAGCAGGCGCACGGTGTCACGGGACTGACACCGGCCGCTCTGCACAGTCCCTCCCCACAGTGATGGGGATGGGCTCCTCCCTGGGGAGTTGGTGCGATGGCACCGGGGCGCGAGCCCCGGGCGCATGATGGCGCCGCCCCGCCGGTGTCGGGCGTTAAATGCCCGTGTACGGGGGGCCGGCGCACGCGTGAGCGGCGCCCTCGAGCGTGGCGGACCTCGACCGAGGGCGGGACGTACCCTCGAGCGAGGCGGAACCCGCTCGAGGGGGAGCGAGCCCTCGAGCGAGGCTGAACCCGCTCGAGGGAAATGCTGCCCCTCGAATGGGGCGGAGCCCGCCTGAGGGGGCGCGCATCCTCGAGCGAGGCGGAGCCTGCTCGAAGGGATCTCTAAGAGGGCCGCCTCGATGGGCCGTCGGGGTCCCTGCGTCATGGGCCGTGTCCTGCATGGTTAGGCACCTGCATGGTTAGGCTTAGCGTGTTTTGGTTTTGTTGCGGGTTTTAAGTGAGGATTTCCCAATTGTTTAAGGGGACCCCTAGGGCCGTCCCCGACAGACGACGACCGCAATGGTGGTCAACACTTCGACAATCATAATCGTCGACCTGATCGACGAGATTACCATGACTATAGGCCCTATCCTCACAACGACGATAGGGATTGACGTGATTATCACTGCAACTACTGTCGCGATGACAGACGCGATGACTACCATCGTGATGACCGCACCGACAGGCGTGACAGAAGTGATCACCGTGATGATCGCCATGATGATCGTCATGACGACCGACGCGATGATCGATGTCGCCAAGACGACCACAATCACCAGGACAACAACCGAAAGAAGCGGATGACTCCACCACCGCCCAAAGGGGGCAACCCCAATGGTGCATTTTAGAAGGCTAACCGCGACATCAACTTCATCGTCGGAGGTCGCCAACCGATCAAAAGCAACCGACAGACTCGATCAAACACCAGGGAGATCAGGCACATCAACACTGAAAACCCGCGACCTCTACGGTGGTCTGAATTTCCCAATCACTTTCTCCAGGAAAGATCATTAAGTTCACATCCTCGACCCTAGAACCTATTCACTGGTCGTTAACCCCATAGTCAATGGGGCCTGGCTTCCTAAGACCCTCATCGACGGAGGTAGCAGCATAAACATCATCTTCATAGAGACGCTGCACAAGATGGAGTTCGACTTCAACAAGATGACCGCTTGTGATGAACACTTCTACGGGGTCGTGCCTGGAAAGGCTGCGTGCCCCATAGGTCGTGTATGCCTTCCGGTCACCTTTGGCACAGAGGAGAACTTCCGAACGGAGTACCTGACGTTTGAAGTCGCGGACTTCCGCCCATCATACCACGCCATCTTCGGACGACCTATGCTCGCTAAGTTCATGGCTATACCACATTACACCTACCTCATCATGAAGATGCCGGCGCCAAACGGAATCCTTTCTGTCCTTGAGGACATCATGTTCTCCTACAATTGTGAAAGCGCCATCGTCGAGCTCTCCAAAGATTTAGCGATCAAAGCCGCAGCAACAGTCATGGTCGCCCAGGCAGCCAAGATTGAGCAAACTACCCTGCAGGTACTAGGGCAGAAGCGTACAAGCACGGCCCTGGACCCAAGTCCAGCTGTCAAGAAGGTTTGCCTTGGCCTGCCCGATGCATCCAACGAAGTGGTCATCGGGGCCGACCTCGACCCCAAATAGGAACTCGCGCTCACCAGCTTCCTCAGGGACAACGCTGACATCTTCGCATGGAGCCCATCCGACATGCCTGGTGTCTCCAGGGAGCTGGCCGAGCACAGACTTGAAGTTAACAAGACCGCTCGACCTAGCAAGCAAAAGCTTCGGCAATTTGCAAGAGACAGAAAATTGTTAACACCAAAAAATGGTATAGGAGAAAGGCTGACTTGTGGGCTGAGCTTGGTGATGAATACCATTCTACTGGAAAAAATCTCCTCAAAGGAATCGGTAAAGGACGCTTGCGGTCGGCAGTGCGCCATCGTTCGGCAAAGGGACTGTTTGCGCTTTTAAAAGGGAAGTTTTCGGGAATGCATGGTGATGTGGCCCGATGCGAGGAAAGAACGAGTTGATGGTGTATACGAGACGAACATTGGCGTCGGAGCATTAATTTAGACATTTAATGTTGTACTCGTAGTCGACCAGGAGTCGTGTTTGGACAAAGTTATAAATATAAGCCCTTGATGTATGTAATAGGTATCGAACAATTTCACAACAAACCGGCTTTACACCAAATTCTCGAGTCCTTTAGTCGTGTCGTCGAGTTCTTTGAGGGGAATCATCGATCCGTCAACCTCCGTAAGTACCGACAACCTTGTATCATGTCTAGTATCATGCGGTGGATTTAGACCATGATGCAAGAAGTCTTGTTACCTTGCTTAGTATCATGCGGTGGATTTAAGCTTGGTTCAAGAGGGTTTCTTGTTAGATCATGAGCCATGTAACGGGCTAAGATCTAGCTTGTAGCTAGTTATCGGCTCTATTAGATTTGGCAAGATCTAATAGATTCATTAAGTTACCATGTGTTGCTTTGAGTTTTTACTTTATGTTTAAATTCATATAACACTCTTTTGCCCAATTTAGATTGGTTTGAATCAGTTTTATCTTGTTCGGTGATCTTTATGTTTCACAGTCATATCTTTGACTAAATACGGCGCATGGATCACGTGTTCTTTAATAGCCGAACCCGATTCAATCTAAGTTGTCACGTGTTGCGGGTTCAAGCTTGCTAATCTTGTGTGAATCTTGAAAGAACTGGGTATCATGCGGTAGATGCAGGTTTTTGTGTTGTTTTAGAGCTAATCATCCGGTGGATTAGATTTCGATTTCAATCTGATAGGTTTATCATCTTTGGCAATGTTTCTTCCTTCTCCATGGAACCCGATTCGGCTGTACAACTGTATTCGGTTATGCTTCCATGAGTAAAACATGCTTATAATTTTTGTTTTAAATAATGCGTTCTTTTAGCCTTCCATATTTAGATTGTATCATGCGGTGGATTAATCTCTTTGTGGTTGGTGGTACGATTTCAAACAAGTTGTATCATGCGGTGGATTAACTTGTTTGGTGTCATGCTCGACGGGTTTGAAAGTACCTAGACATGCGGTAGACTAATGCTTTTGGCCTATGCATGCTTGTTTATTTCATATTTATAATCATGCTTTTACCTCATTTATTTAAATTGTTAATTATTCTCGAGAATCGGTCATGATCATGTGCAAGCAATGTTCATTTAAACAAAGACCGATCTTTCGTCATGCTCACATCATCCATTCGGCTATTTCATGTTTTCACATCTAACAGCTCCCAAATGTTATTTGAACTACTGATAGATAGCTTGTTGTAGCTATATATCACTTTGATTGGCTTTATAGCCGTAAATATGCAACTGTCTGGTACCAACCGGCAAGTTCCAAGTTTTTATCTGACTATTTTATTTCCTTTGTCAATTTCAGGAAAAATTGACTGGCACACTTACAGGATTCATCGCGCGTGTTAAGCCAGCTCCTTTCGGCTTGCTGTGTGCTTGGCGTGAGGTGCCGATTTTGCGTCAACACACTTTTTGGCACGCCAGTGGGACAATCTGATTGATTCAAGATGCCTGTTGACGATGAATTTCCGTCAACCTAGAGTACTTGTTATACATTGTTTTCGATTATGATTTGCAACTAACCCGCCACTAGGCATACTAATGATATAACAAGTTCACACTTGCATGTCGATTTTGGAGTTTGTTGTTTACGCAGGAAATCTACGCTAATGAGGAGACTTTCGGGATAAGTTCAATAAGCACTTTGGAAGAAGATCATCAAGCCCGACAAGAGTCAAGACACGCGATGAACATGACTCCAAATGACCCGAGGACCGAAGCAGAAATGTGCAAGTCTTCAGGGACTCGACCAGAAAATAGCGAAGCTTGCATATTAAAGATTCAAGCCTTAACCGTGAAGGAAACGACGTCAAAGGCCCACATGCATGTGCACACGAATAAGGGATCACGCGAGAAGCAACCGGGGAGGAAACCGGGGCCGAACCAGGCCGAAGTGGGCCTGGACCGGCCGGCCTGGGCCGACCGGCCCAGCCCACTCCGGGTCGGTTCGGTGCCCCCTTTGCCCTAGATGTTTGTCTATTTATTGCCTCCGCCGCCGTCGGCTGCCATATCGAACAAATCATCCTACCGACGCCAGTCACCAGAAAAAACCGCCGCCGCAAGATGAGGGAGAGAGTTAGATGAGCTCGTCGCAAGGATCAACACCGGCGGAGAGAAGGAAGCAAGAGGACTCCAAGCCGCTGGCCTAGGGGTGTTCCCAAGCTCCATCGCTGCCATCTTCATCGACGACGTTCTTCGGAGTCTCCATCACCCCTATGTGCTTCAATCCGTGTAAGATAATGGGGTAATGTCTCCGTTCATCCCTAGGATTAGATGGATACATGATATGTGATCGCCACTTGATTCGTGGTTTCAATCTATTGTTTTCATGTTGATGATGCTTTGATGATTAAGGTAGGCCACCGTGTTTTTCGGGTGTATGATATCTGCTACTCCCATAGATTCCATCAACATACCGTGTCCATCATAGGTCTAGTCACGAATACCTTCGCGTAGTGATAGTACGAGAGGAGGGAAAGGGAGAAACCGTGGTCACAACCCTCGGTAGATTGGTTTACCGCTTTCATGTAGTAGATGCATACCATGTTATCCTAGATCCCAGGGAGGGAACGCTTATCTTTCTTACTCACTCTCTTGTGTTCACCCCTTTACCATCTAGTTTAACCCTAGATTTGTTTGATCAACTTAACTTAGATTAACTTAGGTTAGATTGTCTTTACCTTTAGATTAATACTCTCTTTCAAAGATTTTCCATTCAACTAGATTAGTACTTGGTTAAGCGCTAGTAATCCCCTTGCTCCGCGGATTGACAAGAACATTGGGAATCCCGTGGTGAAAAAGGTGTAGGTCCGTACACTTGCGGATCGTAGGTGGATACGAGTTTTATCCGTCAACAAGCCCCTTTTTCTGGCGCTGTTGCCGGGGAGCAAGCCAGTTTGCTACGTTTAATATAGTATTAATTTTGTTGATTACTAACACCTAACCCTTATTTTCTAAAAAAAGAAAAAAATCTTTTTTGTTTTTCTTTCTATTTTTCTTGTGCCTAGATGGATTTGTTCACCTCACCATTGGAAGACAAAGAGATGTCGCTAAGGGAGCTAGCAATGCCGTCAATGGAAGACATTGAGATGCAAAAATCAGATTTGACGTTTGCTACAACCCACTATGAAGTGAAGCCTGGAATCATCAAGTTAGTGGCGGCAAGACCATTTAGAGGATTGGAGGATGACAACCCATATAGACACATTAGGGAATTCACGATGTTATGCAACACGGTGCAACAAAAAGGAGTTCTGGCCGCTTGGTTCAAGTGGAATCTTTTTCCATTCTCCCTCGAAGATGAAGCGCGAAGATGGTACACACTTGCGTCCGTTGAAGCAAAAGGAAATTGGGATGAGCTATTGAAGAAGTTTCTTTTGAAGTTCTTTCCCATAATCAAGGTCCAAGACTTAAGGAGGCAAGTGCTCACTTTCAAGCAAGGAGAGGATGAAGGAATTGATGAAGCATGGGACCGTTTTAATGAACTACTTGAGCGAGGCCCCAACTTGGGATTTTCTAGTGACTTGATGTTGCATACCTTTTATTTTTCATTAACCCCTAACTCGTCTCGTTTTGTAAGCATGTGTGCAGGCAGTGATATAATGGATAAAACAATTAGTGAAGCCACACAAATCTTACAAAGGATAAGCAATGGACAAAGAATGCAACGGGATTGGCAAAGACGTTGTCGAGAGGAGCAAAACGACAAAAGCAAGCCCAAGGTGCTTGCTGAAATTTCTGAAAAAGATGAACCGGAGGTCAAGGAAGATGATCTGACCATACAAGAAATTGAAGATCCACTTCCCAAGGTAAGAGAAGTCATTTCGGATGTTAAAAATGCTGAAACTAACATGAATGTAGGCCGAAGAATGTGGAATGCTAGACCATTGGCGGAGTTCAATCAATCCGGTTGGGTTCAAGTTGATTTCGCCCAACTAATCAACTACCGAAGGAAGGAGGAACGCCGACACGTTGCCAAACTAATTGAAGATATATTTGATCAAGAGATGAGTGGAGAGTCGATCAAAAACATGTTTAAAGAAGAAAGAGAAGAAGGAGATGAAGGATGGATCGACCGATTTGACAACTCAAAGATTTATGATGAAGGAAGAGAAGAGTACAACCGTGATGAGCCTAGTGACTCAAAGGATAAATGGGAGGAGATAGGACTCAAGCTAGAAGATGAATGGGAAGGGGTTGACATAGATCAAGTACTCCAAGAAGGCCCCTCCCCACAAGGTGATAGCTTGTGTGCTATTGAAGCCTAGACACTAGCAAATCAAGACATGGAAGTACTCAAGGATGAAAAAAAGACTAAATCAACAATGAGCGATCTTGACGACATGTGGTTCATGGAAGATAAAGAAAGCAACATACAAGACTTTGAAGACAAAGATTGGGATGACAATGAATACTTCAAAGAAGAGACAAATTCAAATGTAGTTGATGGATTACACGTTCCACATGATGAGATGGAGGGGATGCAAAAAGGTAACAAAGAGGCACCTTCACTCGTTGAGATTGATTCGCCTTCAACACCGCTAGATGAACCAAATATCACTCTTGTTGAAAAAGCTCTAAGGCCAAGGTACATGCTGAAATCTCAAGATATTATTGGTATTGATGTTGATAAATTCAAATACTCATGCTCAACCAATAGTATGAATGATAGTTGAATGTCTATGCCTTGTTCCAATAGTGATCATGTTGATAGGCTAGATTTTCTTGAGAGTGAAAAAGAGGAAACATTTATTTTTGATCCAATTAATCTCACACCTAAACAACCTTTGCCTAATGATGAGCTAAGTGCTATGCATGAAACATATGCTTCTTTTATTTACACCTTGACTTGTTGCTACAATTCACATGTGGTGTTAATTATGGACGCGTATGTTTACAATAAGTTTTGTAAATCTCGATCATGCTCTGCGCTTGGTCAAGCTAATGACCTTAAAGAATCATATGTCGGGGAAAGGCCCGATTTTCACTAACCATGTAGACAAGGCTTGAATAATGAAAAAAAAGAAGTCATGCCTAAAAGAGTTGCAAGATAAATCATCAACCTCTCCGAATCCCGCGATGGATGCTGCTGTCTTCATCAATTTGAGAGCTTGTTCAGAGGTGTACAAATGAAGAAAATGAGATATTCAGAAGCTCCATCAAATTACCATTCCAACGCATCAAGAACCAACAAGTTTGAAGACCCGTGCAAGGAGTTATGGAGGAAACATTGAGCATTGCGCGTTCTGAAATTTCAGGACAGATTTCATCGCCGAAGTAAAATGGACGTAACTCTCTTGTCCGGAGTCCAATTTGAGCAAATAAAGACTCGTTAGAAAGAAAATTTTGTGCACTGTGCAATGGAGTAGAGCTTGAACATACTCTCTGTTCTGGACATTAAAAAAAATCATGGAGTGAAGGCAGCACCGAAGGATGATAAAGAAGGAGATAATGATGAAACAAAAGGATGCTTTGGGCAAGTCTTCTATAAGTGATCAAGCACAACATGGGAAGTAAATTAAAGCTGCATTGGTACCTTTTCTTCTTGCATGAAGGGCCATGGCTATGCAACGAAAAGAAGGTATGTGAGAAAGTCCAGCTCTATGACTTTAAATGAAGCGCTTTTCGGGAGGCAACCCGTTTCTTTATATTTTTACTACTTTCTTAGAGAAAATAAAGAATGGCACTATCTTATGATGATAAACTTGTGGTTATTAATCTAAGTTCAGTTTTTCTTTTTAGAACCATCATCATGTTCATGATAATATTTATTTGTATGCATTGCATTTTGTTATCAATGTGATGTTTCTTTGTGTATACATGTTTTGCACATAGTTGTCTTGGTTGTTTTATATACTTAATGATGTATGCTTCAGTTTCCATATTAATGCTTCATAGGTACCTATGGGTGTTTTCCTTTTGTGATCTTGTGTAAACGTGGTGTTTAAACAAGATTGTGGACCATCATCGTTAAGTTCGATAAACCTAGCTGGCTTTTCATATGTTTTCATGTTGCTTTGGTTAGTTTATAAGTTTTGCAATGCGCTTAATTTTTCTTGTGCTATAAGAGTTATTGATTTAGGGATAGACACGGTGTTTTAACCCTAGATATATAAACCTTTATGGCTATGGAGAAATTCGGCAACCTAGTTGTAAACATGGTGTTTATATGCTTTCCTATCATGTGCATACACACCTTGCACCACGTACACTCATTAGGTTTTTGTTCCTCATTAAACTAATTATGCAACAAGTTAAGAATCTTAGGAGACATTGTTGGATTGTTGGCAATTCTATCTACTCCCAACCGTCACCTTGGGGGTAGAATGTGCGTTTAAAACATCTTACAGGCAAGATAAAGACTCTCACTACAAGGAAATTGAAGGACGGCTAAGAAGTGCTTTGTCTTCTTCTTCCATGACTAGCAAAATGCTAAGCATGGGGGAGACCCTGAATCTTCAACACGGAAGTGCAACATGACACTCTAGAAGATAGAATGATAAAGATCGTTAACATCTCCGGATCAATGCGCAAGAAGCCACCAATCTCATCAAAATTCTGGATGGTCTCAGGGGGAAAACACTAGATATTTTTGGATATTTATAAGCCAGATGAAGTTACGATTCCAACAAATCAAGAATCAAGACAATCGGAGGTTCCTACAAGCGGTTATGCCCGAAACACCGAGTGCAACACGTCCTGAAATCAGTTTTGGACAGCACGCATCGCTAAAGTAAAATGGACATAGCCCCCTTGTTTGAACTCCGTTTTCGATGAATGACCACACGTTGGAAAGGTAATTTCATAAAATTTTCAATAGAGCTATATTTCGATATATGTTCTGTTCTGGACAGGGGAAATCCATGAAAAAGAGACAACAAGGAGATGATGAGAACAAGAAAGAGGAGATGGTGATGACAACATTGAAGAGAAGGGTGACCATTGACTCCATTAAGCACACAAGATCAAATTTAGAAGTTTAGGAGCATTAATAAATCAAGACAAAAGCAAAAGCCACATCGATACATGGAGATATCGGAAGAAGGAAACGAAGAATTACAAAGGATGGTAACATCTCCATGGACCTTCTCTTTTCCAAACACAAATGCTTGTAAGTACGCCTTCAACCTCAACTAGGTGCAAGCTTTTGTTTTTCTCTTCAAAACAATAACATGGCTACTAGGAGGACAACCTAGGTTTCTTTTTACTTTTAATAGATAAGCATGACCATGTGTTCACCTCGATGTTCTATATTCCCTATGCTTACGGAAAGATGATGAAAGTTGCCGCTTTGTTTTACCTACATGAAGTTATACATGTCTTGGCTAATTGCTCTCTATAATATGATCTGAAATTAATTTAATACCGGCTCTTTTATTTGTGAAGGTGAAATGACTATGCTCTAGACCCACATACATATCTTTGCTCTTTGATTTAAGTTTATGGATAGCCGGATAACTTGTTGTTTTTATGAAAACTTAACTTTTATGCTATCTACATATTTTTGATGCTCTTGCAAAGTTCTACCTACCAAAGCCATATACATATATGTTTTATGATAACAAAACCCGTAGATTGCAAGCATATGTTTTGATGAGTTGGATTAGGATTGATTTCTATGGTTCGAGACTAAGAAGCTGGTCATTCCTTTGTGTAAATTTTTCATGCTAACCTTTTTGTCCATGCATTATGGGGTTTCACATCGAAAATTTCACAAACTTCGCTGGGCATCCACCCTAAAACAAAAACATCTTTTTGTGATCACCTCCTTGTCCACAACCCAATTTGAGTATGGAGTAAAATTCTCGCTGGAGATTCAAATATTCCGCAAGATTATGGATTTTATACTTACTTTAGCAGTCATTTCCCCTCTCTTTTATGCTCGAGGACGAGCATCGTTCAAGCATGGGGGAGGAGTCATTCTCTGACACAAATGCTATGTAAGTATTATGTTGCAAAAAGTTTTGAGGAGCAAAATAAAAAAAGAAAAAAATGAAAGAATAAAAAAATTATTATGATGAGAAGAAAAGAAAAGTAAGGAAAAAAAGAAAGAATAAAGAAAACGAGAAAGAAAGAAAGAGAGAAAAATGAGAAGGAAATAGAATAAAAGTAAAAAAATAATAAAGATGCTCCTCGGTTCTTTTTGCTTCATAAGTTCTCAAGTGCCTTGATGACAAATCCACACTCAAATCTTCCAACCATGTGCAATCCGATAACGAGGACTTCACTCGTTCCTCGGGATCATCCATTTGCCACTTGCACATGTCCACTTATCTAAATGTGTGTGTTTCGTCCCTCTCTCTTTCCAACATATATTTTCCATGGCCTTTTTGACGAGTCTCGGTAATTCCAATAGACCTCTCTCTTAATTTGACAATATTTCGGATATATGTTTGCTAGGATTGTTTTTAACCTTCCAAGCTCCACATAAGCCTTCAACTATCACATATGAGTGGAGTAGGTTGAAAATGATCTAGTATAGGCTTGAGTGACTTGATGAGATGAGTGTTTCAATGAGCTTTTGCAAGAGATTTTCACTTATGTTGGATATGCATCTTTTTGAAAATCTTTCATGTGACAACGTAATGGTTTGAAGTTCACTTAAGTTTGAGAGCATCGTGTTAAATGTGGCATGTTCTTTATTGTTAGTCTATCTTCCATAATGAATAAGAAGCCGGTCACAACTTGAACTTTAAAAATAAATTCTTAAGAGAGAGCAATTTGCCTCGTCATGAATGACTAAGTGCAGGGACAACATCGGAAGGCAACACTGATTTCCCTTTTAAGCAAGGATTACTTACTCGAGGACGAGCAAGGTTTAAGCATGGGGGACATGATGACGGTGAATTTCCGTCAACCTAGAGTACTTGTTATACATTGGTTTCGATTATGATTTGCAACTAACCCGCCACTAGGCATACTAATGATATAACAAGTTCACACTTGCATGTCGATTTTGGAGTTTGTTGTTTACGCAGGAAATCTACGCTAATGAGGAGACTTTCGGGATAAGTTCACCAAGCACTTTGGAAGAAGATCATGAAGCCCAACAAGAGTCAAGACACGCGATGAACATGACTCCAAATGACCCGAGGACCGAAGCGTCAGCGTGCAAGTCTTCAGGGGCTCAACCAGAAAATAGCGAAGCTTGCATAGCAAGGATTCAAGCCTTAACCGTGAAGGAAACGACGTCAAAGGCCCAAATGCAAGTGCACACGAATAAGGGATCACGCGAGAAGCAACCGGGGAGGAAACCGGGGCCGAACCGGGCCGAAGTGGGCCTTGGCCGGCCGGCCTGGGCCGACCGGCCCAGCCCACTCCGGGGTCGGTTCGGTGCCCCCTTTGTCCTAGATGTTCGTCTATTTATTGCCTCCGCCGCCGTTGGCCGTCATATCGAACAAATCATCCTACCGACGCCAATCACCAGAAAACTGCCACCGCAAGATGAGGGAGATAGTTAGATGAGCTCATCGCAAGGATCAACGCCGGCGGAGAGAAGGAAGCAAGATGACTCCAAGCCGCTGGCCTAGGGGTGTTCCCAAGCTCCATCGCCGCCATCTTCATCGACGACGTTCTCCGGAGTCTCCATCACCCCTATGTGCTTCAATCCGTGTAAGATGATGGGGTAATGTCTCCGTTCATCCCTAGGATTAGATGGATACATGCTATGTGATCGCTACTTGATTCGTGATTTCAATCTATTGTTTTCATGTTGATGATGCTTTGATGATTAAGGTAGGCCACCGTGTTTTCAGGTGTATGATATCAGCTACTCCCATATATTCCATCAACATACCGTGTCCATCATAGGTCTAGTCACGAATACCTTTGCGTAATGACAGTACGAGAGGAGGGAAAGGGCGAAACCGTGGTCACAACCCCCGGTAGATTGGTTTACCGCTTTCGTGTAGTAGATGCATACCATGTTATCCTAGATCCTAGGGAGGGAACGCTTATCTTTCTTACTCACTCTCTTGTGTTCACCCCTTTACCATCTAGTTTAACCCTAGATTTGTTTGAGCAACTTAACTTAGATTAACTTAGGTTAGATTGTCTTTACCTTTAGATTAATACTCTCTTTCAAAGATTTTCCATTCAACTAGATTAGTACTTGGTTAAGCGCTAGTAATCCCCTTTCTCCGCGAATTGACAAGAACCTTGGGAATCCCGTGGTGAAAAAGGTGTAGGTCCGTACGCTTGCGGATCGTAGGTGGATAGGAGTTTTATCCGTCAACAATGCCGGACATTCACGACATCATGGATGTCACCATTAATGACCTGTCTCCAGAGCAACAAGCGCAGTTGAAAGATGTCATTGACCAGTTTCAGCAGAAATGCCTGATGTCATTTGCCAAGAATAGAAGTGGTGTGCCATACCTTAAAACTGAGATACCAAGGGTTCTGTTGCTAGGGGAACCTGATACCACAGCTGCTCAAGAGAAACAGGAGGTTTTGAATGCTTTTCGTGAAACTATTGACAATGTAATGGTCAAACATCATACTACTTTCCTGAGTATGTTCAAGCAGATGATGGTTGGAGTATTTGGCCCAGGCATGGAGAAGATGCTTAGTCGAGTATCCCCTCACACATCCTCTGCAGAGGTTGGAGAGACTAGTTCTGCTCAGTCAGCTCGAGATGCAGGTGCTCAACCGCCACTACAAGGCCAACCGATCTAGCCACCTCCACAAAGCATTGGAAGTCAGCTGGTCCAGCCGCCTCTACAAAACAATGGAGGTCAACCAGTTCAACAACCAAACCTGTATCAGGCGATGCCCAATAGGCCCACATATGGGGACCTGGCGTTCGGTTCATCTGGGATGCCACCTAATTCTACTTACAAGATAGCCCCGGCCAATAACAGGCTTCAGAAAAATATTTAAGGTGGGGGATATTGAGAAGTTATGGATTATGGCACTATTAATGCTTTCCCAAATCCTGGGTATGGTACAGCTGCAGGAATGCAAGATGATGATATCCTGGTACAGAAAATGGCCGATGTTATGCAAAATCAATTGGGCCTTAAACCTAAAATGCAAGGACCAGCTTATACACCTCCTTTCCCAGAGTGGTTCTATAGGGTGATCTTGCCGCCAAGGGTGAAGCCTCCTACAGACTTCACAAAGTTCTCTGGGCAGGACGATACAAGCACTGTAGAGCACGTTGCTCGATACTTAATGCAGCTTGGGGAAGCTTCAGCTGATGAGGCATTCAGGTTCAGATATTTTCTTTTATCACTAACAGGCCCGACATTTCAATGGTTTACTTATTTGCCTCCTCAATCAGTCAACACCTGGAAAGACTTGGAACAGAAGTTCCATGCTCATTACTTCAGTGTCAGTACCGAGAAGAAGCTGATTGATCTGGCTACCTTGAAACAGAGACACAATGAAACGCCCCTGGAATTTCTCAGAAGATTCAGAGAGGTCAAGGGCATGTGCTTCTCTTTGACTCTGCCAGATGATCAATTGGCTGACATGGCTGTTGCGGGAATGTTACCAGCTATTCGGGAGAAGTTGTTTGGTATGGAGTTTGACAACCTTGGTCAGCTGTCCCAGAGGTTGTCATTGATGAGCAATCAAGCTTACGGGTTCAAGAAGGATTCCAGATTTGCCAAGCACCATGACATAGCTGACATCTACAACCAGTTCCTCGAAAAGGCTAATCAAGTGGTGGAATTTGATGATGATGAGGAAGTGGCCGCAGCTGAGATCATGTGGGGCAAAGAGCCGTTAACTGTGAACCAGTGGTGGATAAAGCAAACCAAGGGCACGTATGACTTTGATGTGACCAAGGCTGACAAGCTATTTGAGTTCTTGGTGAAGGAAGGCCGAATCAAGTTGCCTGAGGGGCATTCTATGCTTCGGCCCGATGGAGTTAAAGAGAAACGTTACTATGGTTTTCATGACAGAAACTCTCACTCCATTAATGATTGTAGGGTTTTCAGGATGAGGATCCAAAAGGCTATCTAGGAAGGGCATTTGAAATTTGATAACAAGATGAAACTGGATGGCCACCCTTTCCCTCAAAACATGGTTGGCTTTTCTGTCAATATGGTGACTGCCGGGGAGAAGGGGAAAGTGAAGGTCTTGACTTCGGCTAGAGCAAAACAGGATGGATCAGTGGATCCTACACGACAAGTGACGGTGGAGCAAGTCCACAAAGAAGCTCCTCGCGTCCTGAAGAGCCAGATTGAAGTTGGGGAGTCATCCAGGTCCAAGCCCAGAGTAACCACACACATTCTCCTTAACAAGTGGCAGCGTCAGCAGGAAAAGGAACGCTACCAGAAGCAAAAATATGAAGAGGAGAGGCGCAGGTTTGAAGAAGAAGCGCGCAGAAGGAGCTAGAAGAGCATGCACGAGAGCAGGAGCGTGCACATTGGGGATGCGCATTCTTCAGGCGTTCCTGGAACGAGGGTTTGAAGCACCCCACATTGAAGAATTGTCCTGAGTGCAGTGATAAATACACTGAATATAGGCAGGAAACTATCAATCGCCGATCCTTCCATGAAAGAATTTGAAGAATGCATCCCAATGACGGTCAGTGTCTAAAAATAAATGAGGTCAATGATCACCCAAGGAAAAGGCAAGCTGACCAAAGGTGGGTTGATCAGAAAGAGCATGAGCGCGAATACATCTGGCAAGAAGGACAGTGGTGCCCGCCTGGCTTGAGGAGAAGCCAAAAGAGATGGGTTCAGCACTTGAGGAACCAAGAATTAAAACAGGTGGGGATCAAGAGGAAACAAGTATGGCGCCCGAAAGATAGGCTTGATGGATCTGGTCGTTCGGCTCCAGCGTGCATGGTATACTTTCTGCCGAATGAGTTCATGGCATCCGCTAACCAAGTTGTGCAGGAGGAGGTGTCTCCAGATGTCAATGAGGATGAGCAACTTGGGGGATTAATGGCGCAACTGGTGTTGTCTAAGAAGTCCACCATTGACAAGCCGGCCAGGAATCGACACATGAGGCCGTTGTACTTGAAGGGATATGTCAATGGCAAGCCATTGACCAAGATGCTTGTTGATGGCGGAGCTGCGGTCAACGTGATGCCATACACCACCTTCAGGAAGCTTGGCATAGGCCTCGGAGACATGACGCCAACAAGCATAATTCTGAATGATTTCGCTAGGAATCCTTCAGATACCAAGGGCTGTGTGCACGTGGACCTGATGATCGGATCCAAGACTTTGCTCACGACCTTCTTTGTCATTGAAGGCAAAGGAGCTTACAGCCTGCTGCTTGGGAGGGACTGGATCCATGCCAATTGCTGCATCCCATCTACCATGCAACAACAGCTCGTTCAATGGGTAGATGATGACATTGAAATAGTCCAAGCAGATGATTCAGTGAGTGTGGCCAATGTCGAACCAGCCTTCTGGGAGTATCAAGGCATCGATTGCTTCTCAAGAAAGGACTGGGGTGAAGGTCCTGTTGAACCAGTCAGCAGTGATCAAGAGCCGATTCAAGTAGTCGGCTCTTATAGTAATTTCTAATGGATAACCCAGTTGATGGGACTGATGGAAAGTTAGGGCGTGGATTCATGTCGGCTGACAAATTAGAAGAAATTGACATTGGGGATGGTGACAAGCCATGGCTGACATTTATCAGTGCTAACTTAGAGTCAAGTTTCAGAGAAGAATTAATCAAGCTGTTAAAGGAATATAAAGATTGCTTCTCTTGGGATTACTCGGAGATGCCTGGTTTGGATCGTTCTATTGTTGAGCATCGGTTGCCAATCAAGCCTGGTTTTAAACCTTATAAGCAACCTCCCCGAAAAATCTACAAGGATGAAGTATTGGCCAACGTGAAGAAGGAAATTGAAAGATTGCTTGATGCAAACTTCATTCGGCCATGCACGTATGCTTAGTGGATCTCAAACATCGTACCTGTCTACAAGAAAAATGGGAAGATGAGGATTTGCATAGATTTCAGAGATTTGAACAGAGCTACTCCCATGGATGGATACCCAATGCCTGTTGCTGATCTATTGGTTGGTGCTACTGCTGTACATAAAGTTGTCAGTTTTATGGATGGTAATGCAGGGTACAACCAAATATTTATGGCAATAGAAGACATATCGAAGACAGCCTTCAGATGTCCTAGTCATATAGGCCTGTTTGAGTGGATTGTCATGACATTTGGGTTGAAAAATGCCGGTGCAACTTATCAACGAGCCATGAATTATATCTTTTATGAGTTGATCGGTAAAATTGTTGAGATTTATATTGATGATGTCGTGATCAAGTCTGTGAATCATGACTCACACTTGAAGGATGTGAAAAGAACTCTAGAATGCACCCGAAAGCTTGGGTTGAAGATGAATCCAAACAAGTGTGCCTTTGGAGTTTCAGTTGGAGAATTCTTGGGATTTTTGGTGCATGAAGGAGGGATTGAAGTTGGCAAGAAAAGCATCAAGGCTATCGATGAACTTGTTCCTCCAACCAATCTCAAGGATTTGCAATCACTTCTTGGCAAGATCAATTTTGTGAGGAGGTTCATTTCAAACTTGTCACAAAAGGTTTTGCCCTTTTCTCCGCTGCTAAGGATCAAGAAAGATCAGAAGTTTGTATAGGGTGACGAACAACAAAAGGCTTTTGATGAAATCAAGCGATACATGAAGGAACCACCAGTGCTGGTGCCTCCACAGTTGAGCAAGCCTTTCAAGTTGTACGTGGCGGCCGATACCCAAACCATTGGATCGGACCTTATACAAGAGTTTGAAGGAAAGGAGCGGGTAGTAGCGTACCTTAGCCGAAAATTACTTGATCCTGAGACCAGGTACTCGGCTGCGGAGAAGCTGTGCTTGTGTGTTTACTACTCGTGTACAAAGTTTCGGCACTACTTGTTGAATGCCGAATGCATTGTATATTCAAAGTTTGATGTAATAAACCATATGTTATCTATGCCAGTTTTGAATGGAAGGATTGGCAAGTGGATTTTTGCTTTATCTGAGTTTGAGCTGAAGTTTGAATCGACAAAAGCCATTAAAGGTCAGATTATTGCCGATTTCATTACTAAACATCGTGATCTGTCAATTGACTTGCTTGAAATTACCCCGTGGGCTTTGTTCTTTGATGGATCATCATGTGGCAAAGGTGGTGGAGTATGGATTTTATTAATTTCACCTAGAGGTGAGATGTTTGAGTTCGCTATTCCTATTCAACCTACTGTCACTAATAATCAAGCTGAATATGAGGCATTGCTTAGAGGGCTTCAATATTTGAAAGAAGCCAAGGCTGTTTCAGTTGAGATTTATGGAGATTCAGAGTTAGTTATAAATCAATTGAATGGCCAATATGAGTGTAGAAGCGATATCTTGAGGAATTACTACGAAGAATGCAGGGAAATCTTGAAAAGTTTTCAGTTAGTAATTCTACAGTATATCCCTAGAGAACACAATGAGGAGGCAAACAGATTGGCTCAAAGTGCTTCAGGTTATAGGGAAAATCAAGAAGCGTTTGCCATGGAGGTATCTGCTTTCGGGAGTGATCTAGCAGAGGATGATTGGAGAAAAGAAATTATTGATTATCTGGAAATCCATCCCGAAAGGTTTCTAGGGAGCTCAGCTATAAAGCTATAAAATTTGTTCTTCTGGATGGACGTTTATTTTACAAATCATTAGATGGGGTGTTGCTGCAATGCCTGGGTACAGAAGAAGCAAAGAAAATGATGAGTGAGGTGCATGATGGGCTATGTGGAGCGCATCAATCGGCTTATCGTATGAAATGGGTTATTAGGCAAACTGGATGTTTTTGGCCGACGATGCTGGAAGATTGCTTTGAGTATTACAAGGGTTGTCAAGATTGTCAGAGGTTTGGAAATATTCAAAGGGTTCCAGCATCTGCGCTGAATCCAATTAGCAAGCCATGGCCATTCAGAGGATGGGTTATAGATCTGATTGGCCAAATAAATCCTCCATCTAGCAAGGGGCATAAATTTGAGCTTTTGGCAACAGATTACTTCACCAAATGGGTTGAGGAAATTCCATTGAAGAAAGTAACATCAGAAAACATGATTGAGTTTGTTAGAGAACACATCATTTATCGATTTGGTATTCCTCAAACGATTACCACTGATCAAGGAGCTCAGTTTGTGTCTTTGGAGTTCAGGGAGTTTGCCAAAAGCATAGGGATCAAATTATTAAATTCTTCTCCTTATTATGCCCAAGACAGTGGTCAGGCAGAGGCCTCTAACAAGATCATGATCAAGCTTATACAAAAGAAAATTGATCAGAAGCCGAGGAGGTGGCATCCGGTACTCAATGAGGCTTTATGGGCTTACCGAATGGCTCCTCATGGAGCTACAAAAACTTCTCCTTATGAGTTAGTTTATGGGCATCATGCTGTTTTGCCCTGGGAAATTCAATCAGATTCAAGGAGGGTGGTTTTGCAGAAGGATTTAAGCTCCAAAGATTATAGTGGCTTAATGATGGACGAGTTAGAAGATTTGCATATGATTCATCTTAAAGCCTTGGAAAACATTGAAAGAACAAGATGCAAGTTGCTAAATATTACAACAAGAAAGTAAACGTCAAGCAATTTGCAGAAGGAGATTTGGTTTGGAAAGCGTTACTGCCGATTGGAACTAAATACAGTACGTTCGGCAAATGGTCCCCGAATTGGGAAGGACCTTTTGGGGGTAGTCAGATGTGTGCCTAGTAATGCATACATATTGAAGACTTTACTAGGAGAGGAATTTTCTACTGCTATAAATGGAAGGTATTTGAAGAAATATTATCCTATTGTTGAAATTGATCGTTGACTACAAGCACCAGGATTGCAAACATCTGATGCACAGGAACACCTGCGTTCAGGAAAGAAGCCGCCTTTAGAAGAAAAAATCCTAACAGGAAATGGCCAATACTGATGTGTATTGCCCTTAGCACAAAAATATTCCACATTACAAATGTTTCTTGCAAGCTTTTGTTTGACAACCCAGCTACTTAAGATTACAAAGGGGTGGGAAGCAGAAGGCCTGGAGGAAGAAGCGAAAGTATGATTCATTCCTCTGATTCCTTTTTCCTCTTCTATTCCTCCCTCTTCGACTGTTCCAGGACCACCGTAACAGTAACTTGGAAGCTTCGGGGATTGCCATGACTTGTAGCCTCCATCAGGCTGTCCCAAGCAGCCTTCAGGTTACTGTACCTGTCGGAAACATCTAAGGGAAAAGAACAGTTGTTAGAATACGAAGATCTGAGGCTAAGCATGGAGTCAAATAAAGATGAAAGTTTTACCCCCTACTAACGCCTCCAAGCTCATGCGGCGTTCGTGTTCATCATTGCAGCGAGCGGTGATGTCCCGTAAGATGTGCTCCAGATGCCGAATGCGGCGGCGCAGCTGGTGGTTGACCCTCTGTTCCGGCGTGGCGTCCTCTTCTTCTTCAGAGGAATAAGAGAGGATGTACTCGGGGACTTCCTCAGTTCCAAAGATTTCTTAAGGAAGTAGATCAAGACTGGAAAAATGGAGGAGGGTAAACCATGAGATTGCAAACAAGAGCAAGAAACAGATTGACAGAAGACTCACTCTCGAATGGTGCGTTTCTTGGGTGGAATACTGCTCTCTTTGATGGGTTGCTTTCCCTTGTGCGCCATGGCCTCGGGGTTTTCTCCTCTGGAGCAAGAGGAGAAGATGTGAAGTGATGGAGGAGTATACGAGTGGATTTGCAGGGCATCCCAGGGGGGCTATTTTATTAACTGAGAGAGTGCATTGGGAGTGATGACTGGTTGGCGTACGTTATTGGAATACCAAACGGCAGGGTTCTCTCCCGAATGCGAAGGGTTTTTCATTGAACAGTGTTTATGGTTTCCGAATTGAGAACTTTTTGCGGATTTTGCGCCAAGGGGCAGTTGTTTTCACGTATTCAGCTCAAGTAAAGTTCCCGAATTCGTTTGAAAACAGTGATGTTCGCATCTACAAGCAGAAGGGGATCATCACAATACAAGCGCAGAAATTGAAATTTTTTATTTATTGCCGAAAGCCAAGCATCCCTGGTACAATCTAATCGAAGAGCCTGTTTAGCACAGACTGGGGATGGGTGATTTCGGCAATGGCATCGCCATGGCCATCGAGGCGCTCCAAGATGACTTCGATCTCGTCGATGTCTTCTGGTGCGCCGCCCTGGAAGCCGCGCGGCTGTATGGAGTAGTCAACACCGGTGTGCGTCGCCATGGCGGCCTAGCCCAGGGTGGTGCCGAGGCGGATGCCGTGAACAGCCACCTCGTCCACGCAATCTTCTACCGCGGCGAGGCGCTCCGCCGGTGTGTCTCCAGGAGCATTCACTTTGTCCGCCAGTTGCTTCACCAGCGTTTTCAACTGGTCAAGCTCGGCGTCGCGGGCTGTAACATTACAAAGCAATGACGGTTAGTTTCAGAAGTTGAATTGGATCGAAGTCAATCACTGGGATTTACCGTCAATGGTCTCCAACAGCTTCTTGCGCTGATGCTCCCATTCGAGCTCGGCGATTCCAGCCTTCTTGGAAACATCCTCCAGCTCGCGCTGGGTTTCTTCGAGCTCCGCCTTGAAGCGGCGGGGGTCATGCTCCCCGTAGGGCACGGGGGAGTAGTTGTCCAACTCCGAGGAGTTATCTGGCAGGGCCGAATTCGTGGCCGGTGCAGGGGCCGGATTCCATTGGATGAGCCTAAAACAAAGAAGATCGTCAGAAACAGAAGGAAATCTGGAAAGAATCATAAGGGAAGTTGACGATCACTGCCTTCGACGCGCGCCGACGCGACTTCTTTCCGCCTCCTCAGTGGCGCGGTGCCTGTTGCCACTACCCGCCATTGGTTTTTGGAGGTGCGTTGGTGATGGAGGAAGCAGGCTTAGATTGACAAAAGTTTGAAGGCTAAAGGCTTGGTGAAAGGCTGGGGGCACCTACGGTTTTATTTATAAGGGTGGCTGAGAGATCGTGGCCCTCGATCGTGGTGCATATCCCGAGAATTTTGGAAAGTGGAGAGGTTTCCTTAACCGAATCGACGTCGGGTCGTTTGGAATTCAAGCTGAGTCATATTCGGTTGACTGGCTCGGCTGAGTTGCGGTCGGAGTGCTATTCGGGTATAGTACTGTTTGGCCGCGGTAACTGAATGAATCGTCCAAAAATTGCGAACGAGGTGATACAGGGAAAGGAAAATGAAGTTTATAAAAGGCAAAGTTACAAGGACGATTAATTCGGCTACAAATTTCTTGGTGCAATCAAATGTTCATGTACTTTGCAATTACACTAGAGGCGTTTGATGTCATCTGGTGGATGTTCTCCAGCAGTTTCTGATAAGTTTCTTGAGCATTGGATAGAGTGGAGAGTTTTGCTTTAAGCTGGTTGGATTCAATCATGGTTGCCGATGTTTCCTTTTGGATTTTCTCTGTTAAACCAGGAAGTTCGGCTATCTTCTTCCTATCAGCTTCAATTTCAGCTGTCAAAGTCTTCAACTCAGCCTCTAGTGCAGCTTTCCTGGCAATCTTCGCCTCAAGTGCAGCTGGCAGTTCAGCTGTCAATTTTTTGTTCCTCTAGATTTGAGCCTGTGAATCTTTCACAAATTGTTTGACTTTGGCTCTCTTTTGCTCAAGAGCTGGTCTAGAGGATTGAATCCTCAAAGCTCGTCTTACTGCTACATAATGATCATCCAGATGAGTGACGGGCTCCAAGGAGACTTTGATGTTATCAGGGAGTTCTTGATCGATAGATTCAAGGATTTCATCCAAGCGATCAACATCTTTGACTTGGTCTTGGGCATTTTTTTGCAACCAGAAAAAGACTTCTTTAAGCCTTGCCTGATTTTCCTCTGAAAGGACTTGGTTTGAAGATACTTCATCCTTTTCAGTAGCTGAATCACTCACAATAAATAGAGAGCTTGGTGGTGATGTGGCCTGGTCCTGAAAAGGAAAGTTTGCTGAATTAAGGATGGTTTATTGAGTGGAAATAAAAGTGTAGATGTTTACACTCACCTCAATTCTGGTTTCCTGGACTGGAAAGGAGGTTTGCTCAGGCTCGAGAGGTATTTCTTGAGTAAAGCTGAAGAGGAGTTTGAGGATTTCCTAGTAAAGCTGAAGCTTCCAATTGGGGAGAAGATGGTGCGGTTCCTGGTAAATTTGAAGCTTCTGGCTGAGGTGAGGATGTGTTCATCCCTGGTGAAACTGAAACTGCTGCTTGAGGAGGGGATGATTGAATCCCTTGTGAAGTTGAAGTCTCTGCTTGAGAAGGAGATGTTTGAACCCATGGAGAATTTGGAATTGAAGCATGATCAGAGGAAGAGGTCTCCACAGGTTGATTCACCAATGTTTCTTCTACAAGTGATAAGTAAATAATTAATGCAAGTGTGAATAATGGTCTTGACAAAAGTAAGGTAATCAGGGCCATACCAACAGATGGGACATTGGCAGGTTCTGAAGCTGTTGATGGTTGCTGGGCTCTGGTCTGAAATTGCACAAGAAGAAATTTGTCAGATGAAGAATGGTCTTTTGTTCAAGAAGGAAGAGGTCTTACCCCAATGGGAATCTTCTTGGTGGTTCTTTTCTTCTTGGCGGTAGGAGGGGCGACCAAAGATGGAGCTTTTCTCTTATCAGAAGTTGAACTGATAAGGGTTGGGTCCATTGTAGCGTATCTGGACATCAGTTGAGCAGGAGTTGTGGATTTGAATCCCAAAGCAGAGATTGGGCCAACAGCATTGTAAGAGAATGTCCTTGCTCTAGGGGCAGGTACTGTGTTCTGCAGAGAGTAACCAAAAATCATGATCAGTAAAGGAAGACGTGCCTGGTCAAAGGAAAAGATAAGTGTATGACCTCTGAAGTTGGCTAGAAGTCAGGCATTAGCTCAAGATAGAAGGAGTGCACTGGCTCACTAAAGATATGGTGATGGAATTCTTGCCACCAACTGACAAAGAAAGGATGAGCTATTGTTGTTGGTGTGAAGAGTCAGGTATACATAGTTGGGCTACATTGGTATTCAAAGACCCTTCTGGCTTGTATGTTCCCTTTGATCTCCTCTCTGGGTTTTAGGAATTCATGAAGAAATAGCCTTGGGGGCACTTGGCCACATCTCAGCTGTCGAGCCATTATGTTTGGCTGATAATATTCATAGGTGATATGATTTAGCCTTCCACCACAGAATTCTGCTGGCAAGATACATGGATGGATAAAGACATTGAAAAATTCTATGGATCTTGCATCATGGCATCCAGTTTCAAAGGAGAATTAGTAAGGGAGGGTCAAATTATCATTGTTCAAATGAGGGAGCCGAAGGGGATTGGTGAAACCTCTGAAGAAGAGCTCAAAAAGTTGGCTGACGTTTTGATCAATGGATATGGTTGAAGCAACTTCTCCATAGGTTTGGCATCCTTTGGTGATCTGAGTCTCTCCTTCCTTATGGCTGGATGAAGGGAAATGACGATTGTTGAGATTGATGTCAACAATCCGGTGCATGTATAGTTGCAGCCACATCTGTACAAACCACCAGGGGCCATTGACACATGATATCTTCTGGCCAGTGTGCATCTGAGAGGTGGTCTGATGGAGCATATGGTATACACTCCCTAGGAGATATTTTCCAAGGGGAACACGATGACCAGTAGCCAAATTTTCAGCCATTGCTATATGGTTCAGGGTTGGCTCATTGGCCTTGCCACAGAAGATAAATCTGCATAGCCACATGTTCAAAAATGCCCTGTATTCAACTTCACCCAGAGGACCATCTTTCATGTGATTTTGGATATACGACTTGTATCCACTTCCTGTCTTCACTCCTTTTTTCCTGGTGGAGCCTTTATACTGGAAGGGATACACAGGTCCTGTGATATCGAGGTCGGTCTTCATGTATACATCGGCCAAGGTAGGAGACATCGGGCCGTGACCAAAGAGGAAGGCGTTGACACCATTTGACCAGAAATGGCAGGCTACAATCAAAAGGCTCTCGTTCTTGGGGGTCTCGGCCAGGGATAACTCTAAACATTGGGTAATACGAAGGGTGTCCCAATTCCTGGTTTTTGCACTGTTATCTGTGAGTAACCTCTTGTACCAGTTTCTCCAGCCTGCAATTGGGGGCAGAGGCCAGTTCTTGAGAGCATCTTGCCACAACTGGGGCCCTGATAAAGCCGCTTTAAAGGGGATTCTCCTGGATTCGGCTTCAATAAACTCGCGGGGGTCAGAGATTCCCACAGGACCGAGGAAATAGGATGATGAGTTGTCCTCAGTATGAATCAAAAGCTCGGTGGATAGCTCCTATCAAGAAAAGGCGGAAAAAGAAATTTAAGATGGGGATCGGAAAGGTAATACCGAATGAACCTTAAGGGGGTGAAGTTTACCTGGATAGCTTGGTCCGCCATTGAAGGTTTGAGCTCGGAGGTTGACGACTTAGGGTTTGGATCTGAGCGGAGACTCCAACGGATTGCAGGAGGAGAAAATGGTGTCGAACAGATTTGACTTGAAGACATTGAGCATTTATGGTCAATTCCGGAGTAAAATCACTTTTATCCCGTAATGGGAGGGGCATATGTTAACACCAAAAAATGGTACAGGAGAAAGGCTGACTTGTGGACCGAGCTCGTGATGAATACCATTCGGCTCGAAAAAATCTCCTCAAAGGAATCGGTAAAGGACGCTTGCGGTCGGCAGTGCGCCATCGTTCCGCAAAGGGACTGTTTGCGCTTTTAAAAGGGAAGTTTTCGGAATGCATGGTGACGTGGCCCGATGCGAGGAAAGAACGAGTTGATGGCGTATACGAGACAGACATTAGCGTCAGAGCATTAATTTAGACATTTAATGTTGTACTCGTAGTCGACCAGGAGTCGTGTTAGGACAAGGGTATAAATATAAGCCATTGATGTATGTAATAGGTATCGAACAATTTCACAACAAACCGGATTTACGCCAAATTCTCGAGTCCTTTAGTCGTGTCGTCGAGTTCTTCGAGGGGAATCATCGATCCGTCGACCTCCGTAAGTACCGGCAACCTTGTATCATATCTAGTATCATGCGGTGGATTTAGACCGTGATGCAAGAAGTCTTGTTACCTTGCTTAGTATCATGCGGTGGATTTAAGCTTGGTTCAAGAGGGTTTCTTGTTAGATCAAGAGCCATGTGATGGGCTAAGATCTAGCTTGAAGCTAGTTATCGGCTCTATTAGATTTGGCAAGATCTAATAAATTTATTAAGTTACCATGTGTTGCTTTGAGTTTTTACTTTATGTTTAAATTCATATAACACTCTTTTGTCCAATTTATATTGGTTTGAATCGGTTTTATCTTGTTCGGTGATCTTTATGTTTCACACTCATATCTTTGACTTAATACGGCACATGGATCATGTATTTTTTAATAGCCGAACCCAAATCAATCTAAGTTGTCACGTGTTGCGGGTTCAAGCTTACTAATCTTGTGTGAATGTTGAAATAACTGGGTATCATGCGGTTGATGCAAGTTTTTGGGTTGTTTTAGAGCTAATCATCCGGTGGATTGGATTTTGATTTCAATCTGATAGGTTTATCATCTTTGGCAATGTTTGTTCCGTCTCCACAGAACCGGATTCGGCTGTACAGCTGTATTCGGTTATGCTTCCATGAGTAAAACGTGCTTTTAATTTTTGTTTTAAATAATGCGTGCTTTTAGCCTTCCAAATTTAGATTGTATCATGCGGTGGATTAATCTCTTTGTGGTTGGTGGTACGATTTCAAACAAGTTGTATCATGCGGTGGATTAACTTGTTTGGTTTCATGCTCGACGGGTTTGAAAGTACCTAGACATGCGGTCGACTAGTGCTTTTGGCCTATGCATGCTTGTTTATTTCATATTTATAATCATGCTTTTGCCTCATTTATTTAAATTGTTATTTATTCTCAAGAATCGGTCATGATCATGTGCAAGCAATGTTCGTTTGAACAAAGACCGATCTTTCGTCATGCTCACATCATCCATTCGGCTATTTCATGTTTTCACGTCTAACAGCTCCCGAATGTTATTTGAACTACTGATAGATAGCTTGTTGTAGCTATATATCACTTTGATTGGCTTTATAGCCGTAAATATGGAACTGCTGTTTAAGGCCTCTTCAAATCGGCACGCCTACACTTCGTTCGATCAAGACCATGACTCAGTTTTCTTCTCTTTTTGGAGAATCAAACCAGCCATGCTGTCTGCTTCAATGCTCGGGGACTACTCTACGAGTGTGTCTTTGATGCCCTCTTGTTTTCCCTCATCGTACCGACCTGTTGGGAAACCCGTTTCTCATCACATCGTTACTTGACCTATTTTCTTATCTTTCTTTTTTGGATCATCATGCCGGCCATCCTGCCCGCCACATAGACCTCGGTGGACTTCACCCAAAGCAGATCGACGGGATATGGCAAGATGTGTAACGTAGACTTAGGTCTCCTGGTCGTAATCGACCAAGAGTCTGGGAACCGACCTCATCCGCTAGCCAATATAAGGCAGACGAGGCGACCCCTTGTAATACGACCAATCCTCAAGCAATCTACACCAACAACTAGATGTAGGGTATTACACTCCGGAGGCCCGAACCAAAATAAACTTGCTGTGTTCTCTGTGTTCCGCGTACTCGTGTGCGACCTTCGAATTCTTAGCCTTATACTCCTCCCCGCCGAACAAATAAACCACAGGGATTAACACCCCTGTGGGCTGTCCATATCTCACCATTTAACTGTATCATACTAGTCAACATCTTAGGTTTGATCATAAGCATTTGCATCCCACAAGGTTTTAATACAGGCTCGTGTTTCAAAGAGAACCAACAAATTCATCGAGCCTATAAAGTATACAACTGTATACTAGGTTCTTGCAAGGGTTTATCATAGCAATTAGTCCTCATTTCCGAAGTGAGGATGGGTATGCAACATTTTCAAAAGCATGATAATGCAGTTTTGATACTAAGCAAGATAAGTAGGATAACCATAAGATAACATCGCGAGATGAGTTAGGGATTCAAACCATCATGACTTCGCATGAAGAAGTTCGGTTCGTGAAGAAATGATAGGTGCGGCCAGCCCTAGGTGGTGCGGCTGGCCCACCCAAATTTTGTGTCGTGCTTCGTGAGCCGTCTCTGGTGCACCTCGGTTACTTGCAGGTTGTTGGTTTCATATTTTTTTGTGAAGGTAGGTGCGGCTGGCCCTCTTGGTGCGACCGGCCCTACCCCATTTCATTTATCCTACGCACTCATAAACCGCGTGAAAAACCATTCTCTGGCAAGCTCAAATCACCAGCCAGAGCAGCAAATTAACCAGAGATTTAAAGGTGTTTAAAGCGTTTGTAGCATCTCTTTATTCAAGAAAACCAAAGTGAATTAACGCAAACAAATTTTTTAAACAATCGAACTAACACACACAAAAGGAAATGAAACTAACGAGATGCTACATGGATCCTACACTTAGACATCTAATGCAAAACATAGTCGTAGAGATCATGATGCCCTAGTTCCTTCAACAGGTGCCTAAAATTGCTGCAGAGGGCTTTGCAGAGAATTTCCATCTTGTCATCCATGTCCATCCGCCCGAGCTCGGCCTCGGCTATGCACTCCTCTAGCAAGTTGTTCTTCATCTTCAGCTCGTTGATCTCATTACGAAGACCCTCGTAAGGATCCTCGGCCTCAGAATCATCGTCTGAATATTGAAACTAGCCCAGAGGACCACAGATTGGTGGAGGCTTGCAGTGGCGCATCCCGCTACTAGGGGTGGAGAAGTGGATTCATCGGGCTCCAAATCATCCCTATCTAATCGAGGGATCAACTGCTTCTAATACCCACGGAGATTCTTGCGGCCAATGATCTTGTATTTCCCTCTTGTTGGGGGCTTGAAGAATTCTGCCTTGGTTGTCTTTATGGCGAAGATGTCTCATTGAAGAGTCTCCTAGAGATCGGCGTTTCCAGCTCCTTTAGCTTCAACTGGCCCATTGTCGGGTGCGCCGGTGACTCTGAACGTCGGAGTTTTCCTTTCCCGATCGTTCTGTTAACACCAAAATTTGGTAAGGAGTCTGACCTGTGGGTCCGGGTCGAAAAAGAGTCCGTCTGGTGGAAGGAAGGATATTTTCAGAGATTTTCGGCAAAGAGATCTGCGGTCGGCTATCTGCTCCGATTCGGCAAAGGAACAAGAAAGCCGATTTTGCGGGATTGGACGGTGACGTGGCTCGAATCGGGAGAGACGAATGGATGGACAGACGATCGAGTTTAGTTAGGCAATGAATCCATTCGCAATTGTAATCGACAGGGTATAAATACGATCCCTGGATGTATGTAACAAACACATTCATTCCTCAATACACACCGGCCTTACGCCAAACCCTAGAGTCCTTGTCGTGTTGTCGAGTTCTTCGAGAGGGCCAATCGATCCGTCGACCTCCGTGAGTACCGGCAACCTTGTATCATGTCTAGTATCATGCGGTGGATTTAGATCTGATGCAAGTAGTCTTGTTACCATGCTTCGTGTCATGCGGTAGATTCAAGCTTGGTTCAAGAGGGTTTCTTGTTAGATCATGAGCCATGCAGTAGGCTAAGATCTGGCTTGAGGCTAGTTATCGGCTCTATTGGATTTTGGCAAAACCCAATAGATTCATTAAGTTATCCCGTGTTATCGTGAGTTTTACTTTATGTTTTAATTCATGTAACACACCCTTGCCCAATCTAGATGGATTTGGATCGGCTATATTTCTTTTAAGATCCTTGTTCGAGCAGGTTTCGTGTTTTGACGCGTGGATCTTATGCTCTCCGATAGCCAAAACCGAATCGATCTAGGTTGTCACGTGTTGCGGGTTCGAGCTTGCTTTGTTCGTATAAATCTTGAAAGAGCCGGGTATCATGCGGTAGATGCAGGTTTTTGGGTTGCTTTGGAGCTAGTCATCCGGTGGATTAGATTTCCAATTCAGTCTGATGGATTTATTCACGTGGTAATGTTTGTTCCTTCTTCATGGACCCCGGATCGGTTGTTCAGCCGTATCGGTTATATCTTCACGAGTAGATCACGTGCATTATTTATGTTTTAAATGACGTATGCTTTTAGCTTTCCATATTTGGATTATATCATGCGGTGGATAGATCTATTTGTGGAAAGTGGTGTGGTTTTTTCTTGCAAGTTGTATCATGCGGTGGATAGATTTGCTTGATATCGTGCCCGACGGATCTTAAAGTAATTAGACATGCGGTAGACTAATGCTTTGGATCTATGCATGCTTATTTTAATACATGATCATGTCCATGCTTTACTTTATTTGTTTAATGTTAATTTTCATGAAGATCGGTCATAACTTTGCACATGCATCTATGTTTATCCAAAGACCGATCGTTGTCATGCTTACGTCATCCATTCGGTAATGTTCTTTTTCCCTTTGCGGTTACCCGAATGGTCGTGGTTCTTTGACAGATAGCTTTACATAGCTATGTGTCATCTTGCTTGGCTCTTTAGCCGTAAATATGGAACCTGCGGTACCACCCGGCAAGTTCCAAGCTTTGGTATTTAACTGTCTTATCTTTTGTTAATTTTCAGGAAAAATTGACTGGCACGTCATTTGCTCTTTGCGCGTGCGAAGCCAGCTTTCTGGCTTGCTGTGTGATTGGCGCTGAGTGCACTTTTTGCGTCAACACACTTTTTGCACTTTTTGGCACGCCCAGTGGGACCACAGCCGAATTGGTTCAAGATGCCTGAAATCACAGACCTCCTGGATGTCAACATCGAAGAGCTTTCTCCGGAGCAACATCAGCAGCTCCTAGACGCCGTGAACCAGTTTCAGCAAAAGTATCTCATGTCGTTTAAGAAGAATCGAAGTGGTGTACCGTATCTGAAGAATGGCCTGCCCAGAGTGCTGCTGCCGGGAGAGAGCGACGCCACGACCCAACAAGAAAAGGAGGAATGCACGCGGATCTTCCAAGAGTCGGTAGACAACATGCTCACCAAGCACAACCAAGCTTTCCTCGGGTCGCTCCAGCAGATGATGGTGGCCCTCTTTGGCCCGGGCGCGGGGCAAGCGTTCGGGAAGGCGCACGCCGGAAAGAGCACCGTGGAGCTGGGTGAATCAAGCTCTCAGCCGCCGCTACGGAGCCAGGTGCAGCAGCCTCCTCCTCAGAGCTCCGGGAGCCAAGCGTTCCAACCTCCTCCGCAGGGCGCTGGGGGGCAGCCAGTTCAGCCTCCGTTGCAAGCTTCAGGAAGTCAACCAATCCTGCCGCCACCACAGAGCAGCACGGGTCAGCCTGTGCAACAGCCGAATCCGTACCAGCCTACGTACGGAGACCTAGCGTTCGGCTCATCTGGGGCCCCACTTGACCCCAGTCGAAGAATAGCTCCGTCGACCAACTGGCTCCAGAAGAATTTGTACGGCGGTGGTTATCATGAAGTGGGAAATTACGGGGCGTTCGACGCCTTCCCGCACCCAGGGTACGCGCCAGCTGCAGGCGCACAAGAAGATGACGCCCTAGCGCGCAAGATGGCCGAATTGATGCAGAATCAGTTCGGCCTCAAGCCAAAGATGCAGGGCCCCGCTTATAGGCCGCCGTTCCCAGAGTGGTACTACAATGTGCTCCTACCGCCGAGGGTGAAGGCGCCGGCGGAATTCACAAAGTTCTCTGGGCAGGACGAGACAAGCACGGTCGAGCACATCGCCCGTTACCTCATGCAGCTTGGGGAATGCTCGGCCGAGGAGGCGTTCAGGGTTCGCTACTTCCCCGCTTCGGCCGACGGGCCCAGCTTTTCAGTGGTTCTCGTCCCCGCCGCCCGAATCGGTGGCCGGATGGAAGGATTTGGAGCGTAAATTCCACGCTCATTACTTCGAGCGGCGGTTCGAGAAAAAGGCGATTGATCTCGCCACCCCGAAGCAAAGACACAGCGAAACACCGTTGGAGTTTCTTAGAAGATTCAGGGAAGTCAAAGGCATGTGCTTCTCGGCCGAACTTGCCGGACGATCGGGGGCGATATGGCCGTCGCCGGGATGTTACCGGCCGTGCGCGAGAAGCTATTTGGGATAGAGTTTGAGAACCTGGGCCAGCTTTCACAAAAGTTATCTCTGATGAGCAATCAGGCATATGGCCTCAAGAAAGACCCCAAGTTTGGCAAGCAGCACGACGTCGCTGACATCTACAACCAGTTCCTGGACAAAGCCGATCTGTTCGAGGATTCTGACGATGAATTGGAGGTAGGCTGCAGCGGAAATCATGTGGGGTAAAGAGCCCTTGACAATGAATCGGCGTTGGGTCGAGGCGGACCAAAGGGACTTACGACTTTGACATCACGAAGGCTGATAAGCTGTTCGAGCTCTTGGTGAAAGAAGGCCGAATTAAGCTGCCTGAGGGGCATTCTATGCTTCGGCCTGATGGAGTTAAAATGAAGCGTTACTGCGGCTTCCATGACAGGGACTCGCACTCCATCAACGATTGCAGGGTCTTCAGGATGAGGATCCAGAAGGCCATCCAGGAGGGACACCTCAAGTTCGATAACAAGATGAAGCTGGATGGCCACCCCTTTCCTCAGAACATGCTCGGCTTTTCTGTCAATGCGATAACAGCCGAAGAGAAGGGGAAGGTCAAGGTCCTGACCTCAGCCAGGTCCAAGCAAGCTGGATCAGTGGACCCAGAGCGCCAGGTGATCCTGGAGCAAGTACAGGGCGACACCCCCCGCGTTCTCAAGAGCAACATCGAGATTGGGGAATCGTCCAGGCCTAAACCCAAGGTGACGTCACGCATTCTCCTCAACAAATGGCAGCGCCAGATGGAGAAGGAGTGCTACCAGAGGCGTCGTCACGAGGAGGAGCAGCGCCGGGCTGAAGAGGAAGCGCGCAGAAGGGACCGAGAACAGTACACGCGCGCGCAGGAGCGCGCCCACCGGGGGTGCGCCTTCTTCGAGCATTGCTTTGGAACGAGGGCCTAAAGCCGCCCACATTGAAGAACCGTCCCGAATGCGGCGACGGATATGTTGAGTACAGGCGGGAAAGCGCAATCGCCGATCCGTCCACGAGAGACTTGGAAGGATCCACCCAAATGGGGATCGGCGGCAAAAAATTGAGGTTAAAGATCACCCCAGGAAGCGCCAAGCTGATCTCAGGTGGGCTGATCAGGAAGAAGACGAGGATGTCTACGTCTGGCAGAAGGGGCAGTGGTGCCCACCCGGTCTACGCAAGAGCCAGAAGAGGCGGGTCCAACGCTTGAGGAACCACGAGATGAAACAAGTCGGGATCCAGACGAGGTAGAAGTGGCGCCCCAAGGATCAGCCAGAAGGATCGAAGCGTTCGGCTCCTACATGCATGGTATACTTCCTGCCGAACGAGTTCATGGCTCCTGCTAACCAGGTTATGCAGGAGGAAGTTTCCTTCGACGACGAGCACGCCGAGGAGATGATGGCACAACTAGTGCTTGCCAAGCAGGCCGTCTTCGACAAGCCGGCCAAGAATCGCCATATGAGGCCACTGTACTTGAGGGAGTATGTCGATGGCAAGCCATTGACCAAGATGTTCGTCGACGGTGGAGCGGCAGTCAACGTGATGCCATACACCACTTTCAGGAAGCTTGGCATGGGCCCGAGAGATCTGACACCTACAAGCATCATCCTGAACGACTTCGCTGGGAACCCCTCAGACACCAAAGGATGCGCTCACGTGGACTTGATGATCGGATCCAAGACGCTGCTCACCACCTTCTTTGTCATCGAAGGCAAGGGAGCCTACAGCCTGCTCGCTTGGGCGGGGCCGGATTCACGCCAATCGCTGCGTCCCATCCACCATGCATCAACGACTTATCCGGTGGGTGGATGATGAGATCGAGGTCGTCCGGGCGGATGACTCCGTGAGCGTGGCCAACATGGAACCGGCCTTACGGGAGTACCAAGGCATCGATTGCTTCTCGGGGAAGGATCGGGGAGAAGGTCTGTTGAACCGTCGGCGGTGACCAACAGCCGATTCAAGCAGTCGGCTCTTATAGTAATTTTTGATGGAGAACCCCGTGGATGGCACTGATGGCAAACTAGGGCGAGGGTTCATGTCGGCCGATAAGCTGGAAGAAGTTGACATTGGAAGCGGTGATAAGCCAAGGCCGACGTTCATCAGTGCAAATTTGCAACCAGGTTTCAGGGGGAACCTAATTGAGCTTCTCAGAGAATATAAGGATTGTTTCGCCTGGGATTACTCAGAGATGCCTGGATTGGATCGTTCCATCGTCGAGCACCGGTTGCCAATCAAGTCTGGTTTCAAACCATATAAGCAACCGCCCCGAAAAATCTACAAGGATGAGGTATTGGCCGATGTGAAGAAGGAAATCGAGAGATTACTTGACGCAAACTTCGTTCGGCCGTGCAGATATGTGGAGTGGATTTCTAACATCGTCCCTGTGTATAAGAAGAATGGGAAAATGAGAGTTTGCATAGACTTCGGGGACACGAACGAGCTACTCCCATGGACGGATACCCGATGCCTATTGCCGATTTGTTAATTGACGCCGTCTTGGACACAAGGTGATTAGCTTCATGGATGGCAACGCGGGATACAATCAAATCTTCATGGCAATAGAAGACATCTCCAAGACGGCCTTTAGATGTCCTGGACATATAGGCCTATTTGAATGGATAGTCATGACATTTGGGTTGAAAAATGCCGGTGCAACCTATCAACGGGCCATGAATTACATTTTTCATGAGTTGATCGGCAAAACTGTGGAAATCTACATCGATGACGTGGTGATCAAGTCCTTAAGTCATGACACCCATCTAGAAGATGTGAAGAAGACCTTGGAATGCACCCGGAAGCATGGTCTAAAGATGAATCCAAACAAGTGTGCATTTGGGGTATCAGCTGGAGAGTTCTTGGGGTTTTTGGTCCACGAAGGGGGAATTGAAGTTGGCAAAAAGAGCATGAAAGCCATTGATGAAGTCGTTCCTCCAACCAACCTCAAGGAATTGCAATCACTGCTCGGCAAGATCAACTTCGTGAGAAGATTCATCTCAAATTTATCACAGAAGGTGTTGCCATTCTCTCCACTGCCGAAGCTAAAGAAAGATCGAGAAATTCACATGGGGCGACGAACAACAAAAGGCTTTTGATGAGATCAAGCGAGTACATGAAGGAGCCGCCGGTCTTTGGTTCCTCCCCACTCGAACAAGCCTTTCAAGTTGTACGTGGCGGCCGATACCCAAACTATTGGATCGGCCCTTATTCAAGAATTCGAAGGAAAGGAGCGGGTAGTAGCCTATCTTAGCCGAAAATTACTTGATCCTGAAACCAGGTATTCGGCTATAGAGAAACTGTGTCTTTGCGTATACTACTCGTGTACAAAGTTTCGGCACTATTTGTTGAATGCCGAATGCACTGTATACTCGAAGTTTGATGTGATAAAACATATGTTATCTATGCCAATTTTGAATGGTCGGATTGGCAAATGGATTTTAGCTTTATCAGAATTCGAGTTGAAGTTCGAATCGGCAAAAGCCATCAAAGGTCAGGTCATTGCCGATTTTATAACTGAACATCGTGACCCTTCAATTGATCTGCTTGAAATTACCCCCGGGCTTTATTTTTTGATGGGTCATCATGTGGCAAAGGTGGGGGAGTAGGGATCCTACGATTTCGCCCCGAGGTGAGATGTTTGAATTCGCCATTCCTATACAACCCACCGTCACAAATAACCAGGCTGAGTACGAGGCACTACTTCGGGGGCTTCAATATTTGAGAGAAGCTGGGGCCGTCTCAGTTGAGATCTATGGAGATTCAGAATTGGTAATCAAACAATTGAACGGCCAATACGAGTGCAGGAGCGAAGCGCTGAGGAGTTACTACGAGGAGTGCAAGGAGATCTTGAAAAGCTTCCCATTAGTAATCCTACAGCACATTCCTAGGGAGCATAACGAAGAAGCAAACAGGCTAGCTCAGAGTGCCTCTGGTTACAAGGAGAGTCAAGAAGCGTTTGCTGCAGAGGTGTGTGCACTGAAGGAGGATCTTGCAGAAGATGATTGGAGGAAAGAAATCGTTGATTACTTGAAAGATCCATCCCGAAAGGTCTCTAGGAAGCTCAGGTACAAGGCAATTAAGTTCGTTCTTCTGGATGACAATTTGTTCTATAAATCATTAGATGGGGTATTGCTACGATGCCTGGGTCCAGAGGAAGCCAAGAACATGATGAGCGAGGTACACGATGGCATATGTGGAGCGCACCAATCGGCCTATCGGATGAAATGGGTTATTAGACAAGCTGGATGCTTTTGGCCGACGATACTAGAGGATTTCTTTGAGTATTACAAGGGATGCCAAGATTGCCAGAGGTTTGGGAATATTCAAAGAGTCCCTGCATCAGCATTGAATCCCATCATCAAGCCATGGCCATTCAGGGGCTGGGGTATAGACTTGATTGGCCAAATTAATCCGCCGTCTAGCAAAGGGCATAAGTTCGTGCTTTTGGCTACAGATTACTTCACCAAATGGGTCGAGGCAATCCCACTGAAGAAGGTGACGTCAGAAAACATGATCGAATTCGTCAAGGAACACATCATCTATCGATTTGGGATCCCTCAGACGATTACCACTGACCAAGGGGCACAATTCGTGTCATTGGAATTCAGAGATTTTGCCGAAAGCATGGGAATCAAATTGTTTAATTCCTCTCCATATTATGCCCAAGCTAATGGTCAAGCAGAGGCTTCTAACAAGATCATGATCAAGCTGATACAAAAGAAGATCGATCAGAAGCCAAGAAGGTGGCATTCGGTACTCAGTGAAGCGCTGTGGGCTTACCGAATGGCCCCCCATGGAGCTACAAAGACCTCTCCTTACGAATTGGTTTATGGGCACCATGCAATCCTACCTTGGGAAATACAGTCAGAGTCAAGGAGGGTTGTCTTTGCAAAACGAGTTGAGCTCCAAGGATTACGGTGGCCTAATGATGGATGAGTTAGAAGATTTGCATATGATCCGTCTCGGGGCCCGGAGAACATCGAGAAAAACAAGCCGCGGGTCGCCAAGTACTATAACAAGAAAGTAAAAGTAAGGCAATTTGCAGAAGGCGACCTGGTGTGGAAAGCACTATTGCCAATTGGAACTAAATACAGTGAATTCGGCAAATGGTCCCCTAACGGGAGGGGCCTTTTCGTGTGGTCAGATGCGTTCCTGGTAATGCATACATATTGAAAACTTTGCTAGGAGAGGAATTTTCCGCCGCAATAAATGGAAGATATCCGAAGAAGTATTATCCTAGCATTGAAATCGATCGATGATTACACACATACGACACAAAAATAGCCGGCGCTCAAGGATGAGGCCGCCTTTAGAACAAAATCCATGAACAAGAGAAAATGGCCGGTGCCTAGATGCATTGCCCTTAGCTCATTACTACATTACAAGCGCTTCTTGCGGGATCACATCTAACAACCCCGATGGTCGAGTCCCCAAGGAGGTGGGAAGCGAGAGGCGTGGCGGAAGAAGCGAAAGTATGATACAATCTTTTCTTTACTTCTTCGGCTGCTGCCCCCTCTTCAGTTGTTCCAGGACCACCGTGACGGCAACTTGGAACGCACGAGGATGACCATGATTGGCGGCCTCTACCAAGCTATCCCAGGCCGCCTTCAGGTTGATGTACCTGTCAGAGACATCTGAAGCAGAAGAATCAGGGTTAGAGGCAAGAAGTCCAGAGGCAAGCACGAAGGAGTCGGGAACATTTACCCCCCACTAGCGCTTCCAGAGCCATGCGACGCTCGCGCTCGGCTTGGCAACGGGCGGACATATCCCTGAGGCCATGCTCCAGGTGCCGGATGCGGCGGCACAGCTGATGATTGGTCCTCTGTTCGGGCGTGGCATCCTCTGCTTCGAAAGAGGAATCGGAGGAGATGTACTCAGGCACATCTTCTGTCCCGATGACTTCTTCGGGGAGCAAATCAAGGCTGAAAAGGACGAGAGGAAAACATGAAGCGCGAGACCAAGCGGGAAAACAGAGAGCAGATCAAGAAAGAACTCACTTCCGAATCGTACGCTTCCTTGATGAACCGCTCCCCTGAGGTTGTTTGCCCTCGTCCATGGCGTTGGGGTTTTTTCCTCTAGCAGCAGGGGAAGAGGCGAGAAATGATGGAGGAGTGCGCGAGTGGATTTGCAGAGCACCCCGCAGGCTATTTTATTGACCAGAGGGGTGCATTGGGAGTGATGACTGGCCAAGTACACACTGTTGGAATACCAAGCGGCAGGGTTTTTTACCGAGTGCGAAGGGTTTTCTCTTGAACAGTGTTTGCGGATTGCCGAATTGGGATCCTCTGTGGATTTTGCGCCAAGGGGCATTTGTTCTCACGCGTTCGGCTAAGGATAGTTCCCGGATGCATTCAAAGAAAAAGTCGCAGAAGCAAAATGCAAAGGGAAGTCATCACAGAATAGGTGCAGAATTCAAAAGTTCTTCATCTAATTGCCGATATTTACACATCCCTAGTACAATCTAGTCGAAGAGCCTATTCAACACAGATTGGGGATGGGTAATTTCGGCAATGGTGTCGCCGTGGCCGTCAAGGCGCTCCAGGATGAGCTCGATCTCGTCGATGTCCTCCGGCGCGCCGCCCTAAAAGCCACGCGGCCTGGTGGAATAGTCGACGTTCGTATGCGTCGCCATCGCAGCCAGGCCCAAGGTGGTGCCCAAACGAACGCCATGGACGGCCACCTCGTCGATGCGGCGCTCCACCGCGACCAGGCGCTCCGCCGGCGTATCGCCGTGGGCATTCACCTTCTCGGCCAATTGCTCTACCAGCGCCTTTAGCTGGTTGAGCTCAGCATCGCGGGCTGCAAAAGACAAACAGAAAGGATTAGCATCAAAGGCCGAGCTAGATCAAGAATCAATCTCAGGGCCATACCGTCGATGGCCTCCGGCGGTGTTTGCGGCGGTCCTCCCCATTCTAACTCGGCCACGCCCGCTTTCTTGGAGACGTCCTCCAGTTCGCGATGGGACGCCTCTAGCTCCTCCTTGAAGTGGATGGCGTCTGCTTCCCCGTACGGTACCGGGGAGTGGCCATCGGACTCTGAGGAGTCATCTGGAAGAGGCTGATTGGCCGGCGCACGGGGCGGATTCCACTGAATCAGCCTGAAAAGGGAGAGATGATCGTCAAGGCAAGAGAAGATCAAGAACGAGAATCACGAGGGAGAGGTTGACGATCGTCACCGCTGCGCGCATTGGCGCTGCTCCCCTCGGCCTCGTCGGAGGCACGGCGGCGGTTGAGGCGGCGCACCATTGTGGTTTGGGATGTGCACTGTTTGCGAGAAGGCTAAAGTTTGGCAAAGATTCGAGAGCTAGAATGCCTGGTGGGGAGCTAGGGGCACCTATGGCAACATTTATAGGCCTGGCAGGATGAATCGTGGCTTCGAGTCGTGGCTGTGGATCGTGGCGCATATCCCAAGAAAATCGGAAGGTGGAAAGGTTTCCTTGACCAGCCCGCCGGCGGGTCGTTCGGAGTTCTAGGCTGAACCGCGTGTGGATCGATTGGCTCGACTAAAAGAAATCAAAGTGTCGTTCGGGAGTTGGAGTTTCACTACCGAATGGGTCGTTCAGCATTACATCTCAAAGTACGCAAGAAAAAGGAAACAAATCATAGGAAGGTATCACGGGAACGACCAATTCAATTATACATCAATAAGGATATTCAGGCATTCAGGAGTTTTGCGAGTACACGACGAACATTGGATATTATCAAATGGGAATTGTCCAGCATCTCCTGGCAGTCCTTTTGAGCACCTGGATAAATCGGTGAGTTCCGCATTGCATTGCTCCATTTTGGTGATAGCCGATTTTACTTCCGCTTGGGTCTTTGCTATCAATCCGGGAAGTTCGGCTATTTTACTCGTTTGTCAATCTCCATCTCCGCCGACGGGCTTCTTAGTTCGGCTTCTAGAGCAGCCTTCCTAGCGGCTTTCGGATCATAAGAAGCTTGCGGGTTAGCCGATGCATCCTTATGGTTCTCTGCTTGGGATTGTGCCCGTTCATGGCTTGTTCGGCATCGATTTTCCTCTTTTCAATGGCCGGACGGGAGCGCAATTTCCTCCAAGCGCGCTTCAAGGGTACATAAAGGGGCTCTAAGTCATAGACGGATGATAGAGAGGCCACGATGTCTTCGGGGAGTTCTTGACTAATGGATTCAAACATCTCTTCGAAGTGATGGAGGTCATTGAACTGGTCCTGAGCATCCTTTTCTAGCCGGCGACAATTTCTCTGAGCTTGGGCAGCACTTCATCTGGCAGCAGCTGGGCTACTCCTTCCATCACCTCGGCAGCTGAATTGCTCTCTGATGGCAGGCTTGGTAATGATGGAACCTGATCCTGATGAAAAAACATTGCCGAATTAGGGATGCTGAACATCGAGGCACCAGATTTAAGTGCGGATGGTTACCTCATGGCTGGTTCCTTGAGTAGGGGAAATCACCGGTGAAGAAGACGCCCCAAGCAGAGCCGAAACTTCCGAGCTAGGAGGCGCCGATGCGGCCATTGGCAACTCGTGGGTTTCTGGCTGAGGAGGAGTCGGGTCTGCTGTCTCTGTTGGGTTGGTTATCTCTACTTGAACAATAGGTGATGGCACCCTAGGAGAACTTGTTGGCTCCAGTTGAGTTGGGAGATTCATCTCGGGAGAGTTTATTGCTTCTGCAGAAGGTGATGAAGATGAAATCTCCACTGGGATGGGTAATTCAACCCTGGATGGGCTCGCTTATTGAACCACTGGAACATCTACAAGCTGTTCTTCCACGGCTTCTTCTGCAAAAGTCCAAATTGAAGGGATAAGTGCCAGTGCTCATCCTTGAGAGAGAACGATGAAAGGTCATACCGGTGGATGGAGCATCGGCGAGTGCGGCTCGAAGGCTGCTTGGGCTGCGGTCCGAAAATGCACAATGATATGATCCATCAAGAACAGAGTGACCCAGTAATCAAGAAGGAAAAGGGGTTTACCTCAACGAGCACTTTCTTGACAGTTCTCCTCCTTTTAGCACTTGGAGGGGCAATCAGATGCAGACCTTGCCTCCTGTCGACAGCAAGGCTAGAAAGGCTGGGATCTATGGTAGCATACCTAGCCATTAGTTGATGCAGGGTTGTGGATTTAAACCCCAGTGCTGAAATGGGGCCTTCGGCATTATAAGCAATTGCCCTGACTCGAGGGGCAGGCACTGTATTCTGTGAACAGAAAGATGAAGGTCAGAACTATGAATAAAGAGGAAGTGTCTGGTCTAAAGGCTCATTGTATCACCTCTGAAGTCGGCAGGGAGTCAGGTACCAGCTCTGCACAGAATACATGAACAGGCTCACTGAAGATATGGTCGTGAAATTCTTGCCACCAGGAGTTGAAGGTGGGGTGAGCTATGGTTGTGGGCACAAAAGGACATGTGTAGACCGTGGGACTGCACACATAGTTGAAAACTCTGCTGCCCTGCATCAGTTCTTTGATTTCCTCCCTGGGTTTGAGGAATTCATGCAGGAACAATCTTGGGGGCATCTGGCCGCATCCAAGTTGTCTGGCCATTACATTAGGCTGGTAATATTCATAAGTGCTGACATTCTGTCTCCCTCCATTGAACTCGGCCGGCAATATGCAGGGGCGGATTATGATATTAAAGATCTCCAAGAATCCCCTATCTTGATGGCCGGGCTCAAAGGAGAATTCGACAGGGAAGGTCAAAGTGTCATTGCCTAGATAAGGAAGCCACAGGGGATTGGAGAAACCTTTGAAGAACAATTCGAAGAGCTGGCTGATGTCTTGCTGGATGAGAACAGTTGAAGCCGCTTCTCCATAGTTTTGGCATCCTCTGGTAGCTTGAGGCTCTCCTTCGGGGTGATTGGACAAAGGGAAGAACCTGGAGTTCAAATCGACGCCGACAATCTGATGCATGTGGAGCTGCAGCCACATTTGAACAAACCACCAAGGGCCATTGACGCATGTTATCCTCTGGCTGGTGTACATTTGGGTAACAGTCTGATGAAGCATATGATACACACTGCCCAAGAAGAATTTTCCCAGAGGGAGGCGATTACCACTAGCCAGATGAATCGCCATTGCAATATGGTTCAAAGTGGGCTCGTTGGCCTTGCCACAGAAGACGAATCTGCATAGCCACATGTTCAGAAAAGCTCTGTATTCAACATCACCCAGGGGATTGTCTTTCATGTGCTTCAGGATATAATTCTTGTAGCCGTTCCCTGGCTTTACCCCTGTCTGGCGTGAAGAATTTTTGAAATTCCAAAGCTGAACAGATCCTGCAATGTCAAGGCCGGTGATCATATATACGTCGGCCAAGGTTGGAGACATTGGGCCATGCCCAAAAAGGAAGGCGTTGACGCCATTTGACCAGAAGTGGCATGCGGCTATCAGAAGATCTTCATTCTTGGGGGTCTCAGCCATGGATAACTCCAGGCATTGAGCGATGCGGAGAGTATCCGGGTTGGTCAATCCACTTTTATCTCGCAAGGATCCTCCGGTACCAAGTCTTCCAACTTTGCAATTGGAGGTAAAGGCCGGTTCTTGAACGCATCTTGCCACCGGGGAGGTGGAGACAAAGCTGCTTTGAAGGGGATTCTGCGAGATTCGGCGGCAATGAGATCTCGAGGGTCGGGATTCCCCACGGGACCAAGGTAATAAGGCTGCGAATTGGCCTCGATAGGGATCAAAAGAGCGAGAGAAGGCTCTGGAAGAAAGCGGAAAAGAAAATCTCGGGTAAAATTGAAAACCTAATGCCGAACAAGGTTTGCGGGGGGATGAATTTACCCGAGCATCTTGGTTACGAGCTGCCATTGGAGGTTCGAGCTCGGAACAAGGGGATCTAGGGTTGGATCCGGATGAAGATTCCGGCGGATTGCGAAGAGCGGTGTTGACGAGATTTGACTCAAGGATTCGTGGTGGAGTCAATTGTGGAACAAAATTACTTTTATCCCACAATTGAAGGGGCATGTGTTAACACCAAAATTTGGTAAGGAGTCTGACCTGTGGGTCCGGGTCGAAAAAGAGTCCGTCTGGTGGAAGGAAGGATATTTTCAGAGATTTTTGGCAAAGAGATCTGCGGTCGGCTATCTGCTCCGATTCGGCAAAGGAACAGTAAAGCTGATTTTGCGGGATTGGACGGTGACGTGGCTCGAATCAGGAGAGACGAATGGATGGACAGACGATCGAGTTTAGTTAGGCAATGAATCCATTCGCAATTGTAATCGACAGGGTATAAATACGATCCCTGGATGTATGTAACAAACACATTCATTCCTCAATACACACCGGCCTTACGCCAAACCCTAGAGTCCTTGTCGTGTCGTCGAGTTCTTCGAGAGGGCCAATCGATCCGTCGACCTCCGTGAGTACCGGCAACCTTGTATCATGTCTAGTATCATGCGGTGGATTTAGATCTGATGCAAGTAGTCTTGTTACCATGCTTCGTGTCATGCGGTAGATTCAAGCTTGGTTCAAGAGGGTTTCTTGTTAGATCATGAGCCATGCGATAGGCTAAGATCCGGCTTGAGGCTAGTTATCGGCTCTATTGGATTTTGGCAAAACCCAATAGATTCATTAAGTTATCCCGTGTTATCGTGAGTTTTACTTTATGTTTTAATTCATGTAACACACCCTTGCCCAATCTAGATGGATTTGGATCGGCTATATTTCTTTTAAGATCCTTGTTCGAGCGAGGTTTCGTGTTTTGACGCGTGGATCTTATGCTCTCCGATAGCCGAAACCGAATCGATCTAGGTTGTCACGTGTTGCGGGTTCGAGCTTGCTTTGTTCGTATAAATCTTGAAAGAGCGGGTATCATGCGGTAGATGCGGGTTTTTGGGTTGCTTTGGAGCTAGTCATCGGTGGATTAGATTTCCAATTCGATCGATGGATTTATTCACGTGGTAATGTTTGTTCCTTCTTCATGGACCCGGATCGGTTGTTCGGCCGTATCGGTTATATCTTCACGAGTAGATCACGTGCATTATTTATGTTTTAAATGACGTATGCTTTTAGCTTTCCATATTTGGATTATATCATGCGGTGGATAGATCTATTTGTGGAAAGTGGTGTGGTTTTTTTCTTGCAAGTTGTATCATGCGGTGGATAGATTTGCTTGATATCGTGCCCGACGGATCTTAAAGTAATTAGACATGCGGTAGACTAATGCTTTGGATCTATGCATGCTTATTTTAATACATGATCATGTCCGTGCTTTACTTTATTTGTTTAATGTTAATTTTCATGAAGATCGGTCATAACTTTGCACATGCATCTATGTTTATCCAAAGACCGATCGTTGTCATGCTTACGTCATCCATTCGGCAATGTTCTTTTTCCCTTTGCGGTTACCCGAATGGTCGTGGTTCTTTGACGAGATAGCTTTACATAGCTATGTGTCATACGCTTGGCTCTTTAGCCGTAAATATGGAAGCTATGCGGTACCACCCGGCAAGTTCCAACCTTTGGTATTTAACTGTCTTATCTTTTGTTAATTTTCAGGAAAAATTGACTGGCACGTCATTTGCTCTTTGCGCGTGCGAAGCCAGCTTTCCGGCTTGCTGTGTGATTGGCGCTGAGTGCACTTTTTGCGTCAACACGTTCTCCTCGGGGACAAGGACCTTCTGTGCACGTCGGCCAGCCAGGCCGAACGAGCTAGGTGTTGCCAGACCTGGGAGGTATGGTCGGTCCTACCTCATCCTAGGGTTGCCTCCTGGGGTGTCTAAGCAAGGGCCAGGGACCCCTGGTGCGGCGAGTTTTGGCTTGATCCCTCTCCGGAACCTCCTGCAAACGCTTTCGAGGATGCACCGCCAAGGGTAGTGGTGGCTGACATCTTGGAGAGGTTGCTAGGTCCAGCACCACCCATGGTTTGCTAGGAGATGGTGAGAAAGCGAGGGTTTTTGGAAAGGAGATTGGTTCGTGGGGACGAACTCGTTATGCGAGGATTTCAGGGGTTATTTGGATAGCACAAGGGGAGATACTAGAACCCTAGCTCACGCGCAACTGAGGGCCAAATGGGGGAGGTGCGGCCGGCCCACTAGATGAGGCTGGCCCTAGCCTATTCCCCCAAAAGCCTGGCTTCGTGGCAACTAAGAAGGGAGAGCAAAAAGAAATAGGAATACAAGCAAGAAACACTCTATATACATAAGACAAGCAAGACTTCAATCAATCCAAGTTAATGACCTCGATAACATCAAATTCTTCGAGGTTAGGCATGTTTGGTTCAAGGAAGATTTTAAGTCTTTGCCCATTTACTTTTAAGGTGTTTCCGTCCGAATCATGTATGGTTATGGCCCCATGTGAAGCAGAATTTAAAACTGTGAACGGGCCGTCCCATTTATTTCTAAGCTTCCCACGACCATAAAGTTTAAAGCGAGAGTTAAAGAGTAGTACCTTATCTCCCGGTTCAAATGATTTCTTCTTGATCCTCTGGTCATGCCACCTCTTGGTTTTCTTCTTATACATCTTTGCATTTTGATATGCTTTCTCCCTCCATTCCTTGACTTCACCCAATTGCATTTGTCTTTTGATTCTGGCGGTGGAAAGATCCATATGCCACTTCTTGATAGCCCAATGTGATTTCTACTCCAATTCCACGGGTAAATGGCATGTCTTCCCATACCAATTGGTAGGGTGTCATATTGATAGGAGTTTTGTAGGCCGTACGATATGCCCACAATGCTTTGGGAAGTTTCTCTTTCCACCCTCTTCCCATCTTGTGGACAGTCTTCTGAATGATGTTCTTGATTTGCTTGTTTGATGTTTCAAATTGACCACTTGTTTGGGGATGATATGGAGTAGCGATTCGGTGCTCCACACATTGAGCTTTCAAGTATCTTCTGAAGTTTCCATCAATGAAATGTGATCCCCCATCACTGGTGACTACCTTCGATACTCTGAATCTAGGGAATATTATGTCGTGGAACATTTTCTTCGAGCTCTGAGCAGCTGTCGTAGGACATGGTATTGCTTCTACCCATTTTGACACATAATCCACTACCACTATTATGTATTTACAATTCCCTAACATTGGAAAAGGTCCCACGTAGTCGATCCCCTAGACATCGAAGATTTCGACTTGAAGATTGGTGGTGAGGGGCATGGCATCTCTTGTACTAATGTTACCGTGATTCTGACATCTTGGGCACCTTCTCACAAAATCCTTGGCATCTTGGAACATGGTGGGCCAGAAGAAACCACATTGCCAGACTTTCACATTGGTACAGAATGCTCCATAGTGTCCTCCGTATTCTGATGAGTGACACCTTTCTAGGATGTCGTTCACTTCCCACGATGGTACGCAACGTCGTAGGAGACCGTTTGCGCATATACAGAATAGATAGGGCTCGTCCCACATATGGAGTATACTCTAGTATATCAACTTCCTCTTATCTCCCCCAGGTGGCACATATCCTGATGCCATAAAATTAACAATGTCTGCATACCACGGATCTTTATTGTCTACTCTGAGGAGTGTATCGTCCCTCAAGAAGTCATTGATTGGCAGCGATGAGTCATGCTCTAGATGAAGCCTTGGTAAATGATCTGCTATAGAATTTTCCACTCCTAGTTTATCCTTGATTTCTATGTCGAACTCTTGGAGTAGTAGAATCCATCGGATCAATCTTGGCTTTGCATCTTTCTTGGTGAGGAGGTACTTGAGAGCGGCGTGATCTGTAAAAATAATCACCTTGGCCCCCACTAGGTACGACCTAGACTTGTTTATTGCAAAAACCACTACTAGGAGCTCTTTTTCAGTGGTAGCATAATTCAACTGAGCACCGTCGAGAGTCTTGCTAGCGTAGGCTATAGCATGGTGTTTCTTGTCCTTAGTTTGTCCTAGGACTGCCCCAACGGCATAATCGCTAGCATCGCACATGATCTCGAAAGGTAAACTCCAATCGGGAGCTTGGATAATTAGGGCTGAGATCAAGGCTTTCTTGAGGGTATGGAATGCAATGAGGCATTCTTCATCAAAGACAAAAGGGACGTCCTTGGCTAAGGGTTTGGTCAAGGGATGGGCAATTTCCGAGAAGTTTTTGATGAATCAATGGTAGAATCCTGCATGGCCTGGATAACTACAAATTCCCTTGACATTGGCTGGAGGTGGAAATTGTTCAATAACCTCTATCTTAGCTCCATCCACCTCTATCCCTCGTTTAGACACCCTGTGTCTGAGAATGATCCCTTCTGTTACCATGAAATGGCATTTTTCCTAGTTGAGGACAAGATCCTTCTCGGCACACCTTCTAAGAACTTTATCAAGATTTTTAAGGCATTACGAGAAGGTCTTTCCATAAACCGAGAAATCGTCCATGAAAACTTCTATGATTTGCTCGATCATATCCGAGAAGATTGGCATCATGCAATGTTGAAAAGAGGCTGGAGCATTATATAGCCCAAAGGACATTGGCCAGTAGGCGTAAGTTCCATAAGGGCATGTAAAAGTGGTTTTATCTTAGTCATCGGGATGGATAGGAATTTGGTGATAACCAGAATAACCGTCTAGGAAGCAAAAGAAGGAATTCTTCACTAACCGTTCTAACATCTCATCAATGAAAGGAAGGGTAAAGTGGTCTTTCTTGGTGGCCTTGTTAAGCGTGTTATAGTCTATGCACATATGCCATCCTGTGATGGTGCGCTGAGGAATGAGTTCATTCTTATCATTGCGCACTACTGTCATGCCTCCCTTCTTTGGCACAACTTGAACAGGGCTAACCCATTCACTATTGGGTACTGGGTAGATAATCCCGGCATGAAGGAGTTTCAAAACTTCCTTTTTCACTACCTCCCTCATGTTGTTGTTGAGCCGACGTTTAGGTTCTCTAGAAGGGGTTGCGTCGGGTTTGATAGGAACCCTATGTGTGCAAAGAGTGGGGCTAATTCCCTTGAGACCATGAAGAGAGTATCCTAGTATTGAATGATGGGTTTCAAGACCAGTGATGAGTTGTTGAGTTCCCCCTCAGATAGCTTATCGCTGATGATCACTGCAGTTTTTCGATTCCCATGGAGAAACGCGTACTTTAATCCCGGAGGAAGAGGTTTAAGCTCTATTAATGGTCGTTCCGGTTTTTCGGTCCGATCTAGCTTAAATGAGACTGGGGCCACATCCTTCTCCATGAAGAACGGGATTTCCTCTTCAAATTTTGGTTGAGCTAGCTCTGCTAGGGAAGCAGCCATTACTTCCTCTAGTAGATATGATTTGGGTTCGGCTTCTACTGGGGTGTTTTCGGTTCTAAGGTAAGATACCGGCATGAAGTTGTCACCGATCTTTAGCTCCAACTCTGGTTTCCTTGGGGATTGCTCTAAGATTTTCATGATAGGTCTACCGATGATGATTGAATGGGTGTGATGGCTAGGTAGATCAAAGAGATGAAAATATAGGTAGAGCTCGCGTTCCGTAAGTTTTACGGAAAACACCCGAAGAATGCCCTGGCAACCTAATGTCTCTCCTGAAGGAATGTTAAGGAGTTTTGAAGATCTTGGGAGAGAAGACGTGGCTGCTAGGGGCTTTGCTGAGGATGAACTGATAATGTTGACCCCTAGGCTCGGTTCATACCCGACATCATGCTTTATTCCCATGAGTTCACATCTAGTGTGCCTCATTTTGGTTGGAAATTTTATGACATCTGTCGAGGCTTCCACCTCATCCAACCATTCTCTACTCATGATGGCCGAAAGATTTGTAATGAGCCTAAAATGCTCGGCTAGTTCCTCTGAGCAAGAGATAGGAGTTTCCGGCTCCTCTTGTGCTTTTGGTCTCTCTACTCTTTGGTAATTCCACGTATTCCCAAAGTCAGCAAATAGCTCATCGTAAAACTCGTAGACGAAATCGCACGAGGGGTCGTCAAACTCTCCATATCGTTTAAATGGTTCATCGGTGAACCATGTTTTTGTTAGAGGAGTGCAATCCTCTACGGATTGGATAGTTTGGAAAGTGGGTTCCTGCTCTATGGGTTTTGGTTCTGAGAGAGTGTTTGGCATGTGCTCCTCTTGAGTAATCTCTTCCTCATCCGGGAATTCATCATACACACCCATGTAAGGGGTATTTTGAAGGATTTGTGTTATAATGTCCTTACACTCAGACAAAGTGAGATGAGCGAAAGATCCTTCGGAGGAAAAGTCTAAGAAAACTACTAACTTTGATCCAAGACCATCGCGAAAATGCTGCAAAAGAATGGGCTCTGCGATACCAAGGTCTTGACAAGAATCTATGGTTTTCATAAATCTTGCCCATGCGGCTCCTAGAGATTCAGTCTTCCGTTGCTAAAACCAGATGACCTCTTGTTGGAGTTCCACTACTTGTGGAGTCGGGAAGGTTAGGCAAGAAGCCTTTCGTAAACTTTCCCAATCCCCCCATACTTCTCACATTGAGAGAATACCATAGTTTTGCTCTTTCCATTAATGAAAATGGAAACAGATTCCATTTCAAGGTATCTTGTCTTTCAGTCGGGAGTATTCCAAGGTATCGATTTCCACGGGGAACGAGAAGTGTAGAAAACCTGAACTAATTCGTCCGAGGGATATGGTCACGAAGGATAGAAAGGCAAGGGTAGATTTTGGGTAGAGAGGGGATAGCAAATGAAGTTTGGGACTCGTGAGGGTCACGGATAGAATCAAGGCACAACTTGTTGCTCGTCGGGGCCTGAGAGAAAGAGCCATGGAAAGGGATGAGAAGGGGGCTCCGATGTCGTAACTCCTACCTGCCGAAACTAACGTGGTGGACTACAGAGCCCATCCGGAGCTGTCACCGCCCTAGGGTACACCAACTATTCCGTTGAGCCGGGAAGCATTCCAAGGTACCGGAGAGTCTAGGCACCGCGTATACACTAACCAAGCACTACTTTTCCCCACACTAGAGCAAAGCAATCACGATAAGTAGAAATTACTTAAACCACAATCGAGGAACCTAAGAGCGAACAATGAAATGACTTGAGACTTAGTTACTAACGGATCCAGACTTACAAAGTATCTCGGGTGTCGACGACCGAAGTTGTACCGCACCCACCGAGGTACAAGAAGACCGACTTCGGCTTTTACTCCAACACTCAACTCTCTCACCCTACTCTCTAAATGCTAACTTCTAGAGGGCTCCGCCACTTGCTTCTAATCACTTGTGTTCTTCCACGAGGTGCCTGGTTCAATTTATAGCTTCAATAGGTCGGTGGCTGCAGGAGGGGGTACTTGTAGGTGAGACGGAGCTGCAGTGCCCAGCAAGGAGGTGCAGCCGTATCTCCAGGTGCAACTGGCCCTATGATTTCCACCGCCTTCGATTGTGCATCTGTGATCTGCTCCCTGAGGCGGTTAGAAGGCGGTTGTGGGTCGGTTTGCTGAGGGAAGGAGGTGCGGCCGGCCCTGGGGCCTCTTGTCATTCACTCTGGATCCTGTTCTTACAAGTAGATGAAGTCTTGGACGTCGCCCCACGTTGGTTGCTCACTGGTTTGTGGGTTCATGGATTCCAGTGTGGCTAATCTCGACCTCTTGATTGAACCGAACTTGTTCCTTTGATCAGGATCAGTCGCAGTGGTGTTCCCTTGAGTGACCGAGGCTTGGTGGCTCGTTTGGGCGAGTTGAGTAGGTGTGGGCAGCCTAAGTGGTGCGGCCGGCCCTGCCTCCTGGCCCTAGTGCATATCACATGTGGTGTGTTTGCTTGATCCAACACGATCGTGACGAGTTTGTTCTTTTGGGAGCCGGTGCATGGAGCTATACATGGTGGGAGCCTGCATAGTGGTGCAAGGTAGAGCCGGTCGTACCACTAGGTGCAGTCGTGCCTACCATATGTGAATCAGTGCTCCGGAATTGCCCCCAATCTTCATCCAGCAGATAAAAACTCAACTCGTGGAACCTTGTTAGCACCTAAAACATGCATGAAATTCGTTATGAAGCGCTACCGTAGCCGAGATGTTGATGGTGAAAAGTTTATTGTTGAGGACCGGAGCGACCGAGGACCGGTGGATGGTCGCTCCTAGCTGTGATGAGTGATTGACAACATGGTGTGGACTGACTCTTGGCTGAGTTTTGCAAGTGCAGGTTGCGGCTTGATTTGTGTTGGTGCAGGTGAAAAGCAGGCACGAAAGGTCTATGCCTTGCGGGGCCTCCGAGGAGTGGAGAGACAAGTAGGCTCGTGTTGAGGGACCCGGTGGCCATCGGGGTGAAGTGCGGGTCGCATGGTGGCAAGAAAAGCAAGACAAAGTCGTGGTCAGAAGCCGGTGCAGGGTAGCGGCTCACAACTGAAGTCTGCACACGGGGTTTGCGATGGTTCAACACAAAACCGGTCGGATTACTTGGTTGAGCCACAAAACCAAGACCGGAGGCTCGGCGGGCGGAGACGGGATCTGGGCACTCCGAGAAGCTTCGATGCCGGCGGACACATGGCGGGATCATAGGGCTTGCATCGGGAGGACACGGACTACGGCGAAGGTGTGGCCATGCGATGAAGAGGAGTGCTACATGACATATTTGCCTCTGAGGGGTGTGTATCACAACTTAAGTGCTAGGGGTAGCTTGGTCATTTGCCCGACCCAGAGGGACTCATATATATTAACTCTAGGGTTTCTAGGCAAACCATCCTTCCAGACTGCTTCTCATTTCCTTGCTCCATAGGCGTAGATTTTCTTCTCCATTTCGTAGAGAATTTGTCCTCTGAGTGTATGGAAGCTTTCATGGTTGCGTTGATTTCCTTCTTGTAGCTTTGTGATTTTTGTGTCCTTTTGGGCTATTTTTGTTAGATTTTTGTGTGCATCTTGTTCCTTCGATTCTGAGATGTTTGGGTTCGGAATTCTTGGTGTGGATCATGAATAGTTGCCTTGTGTATCTCTGTGCTTGATCATGACCCCTCAAACTCCGAAATCGGCCTCCGATTGAAGGATTTCGGTTGGAACCTTAGCTTTTTGGTAGAGCTCAGCTACGATTTGATTCCCGGCAATTTTGCTCGTTTGAGGTCTCAAGTTTTGGGGCATAGCATCTCCTAGGGATGCTTCACATCTTTCCCGAATCTTACCTCAAGAGCTCAAGCCGTTTGGGAGATCCATGGACGGATAAGTGTTCTTGTGCTTGCATTTTCGGGCTTGGTCTTCTCTGTTTGTATGAGACGGACAGTCCGCCAGGGGGTCGCAGACGGTCCGTGAGGTGCCCGACTACTGGGTATTCGTCGTGTTCGTCGTGTGTTCTTGTGTACTCAGAGTTTGATCTGTCTAGGAAGTTGTTTCGGTTGCAGGGTGTTTGCGGACAGTCTGTCAGCTCATCGCAGACAGTCCGCGCGGCACGAGTTGCCCTCGGAAGGTCCATTTTTTGCGGTGTGCTGCTGGAGGTTCGGGAACCAATTTTGGACAGTCTGTCGTGAGCTCGCGAACGGTCCGCCTAGTGCCCGCGGACAGTCCGCCCCCTCCATGCAGACGGTCCACCCAGGCCACTGCATATTGCCTAACTCCTTTGCTTCTTGAGTTGCGCTTTCGCTTTAGGATAGTTGGGGTTTGCTCCTAGGGCTGTTAGGTCCGTTGTGACTACGTGACCTTGGCAAACTTGTGTGGGGACTCTTGATTGTGAATTTGGGGCATAGGTCGAGTTCATCCTTCGGGAAGAATTTTTATCGCCTCCCATTCACTCCACCACCCTCTCTAGTCACCTAATCTATCCTTCAGTTGTAAGTACCGTCAACAAAGTCGGAGTGTCAGTCTTCTTCACCTTCCTCAACAGGTGTGGTACAACTATGGTCGTCCACACTCGGGATACTTTGTAAGTTCGAATTCGCGAGTAAGTCTCAAGCCATTTGTTGTTCACTCTTAGGTTCCTTGATTGCGGTTTAGTAGTTTCTACTTATCGTTATTGCTTTGCTTTGGATCCGAGTAAAGTAGTGCTTGTTTAGTGTAGATGTGGTGTTTAGCCTTTCAGTACCTTGTAATGCTTCCCGGTTCAACAGAATAGTTGTGGTACCCTAGGGAGGTGACAGATCCTGAAGGACATTGTAGTGCACCACGTTAGTTCCGGCAGGTAGGAGTTACGACATCAGAGCCCCCTTCTCATCCCTTTCTGTGGCTCTTTTTCCTCTAGCCCCGACGAGCAACAAGTTTTGCCTTGATTCTATTCGTGATTCTCACAAGCTCCAAACTTCATCAGCTATCCCCTCTCTACCCAAAATCTACCCTTGCCTTTTTATCCTTCATCACCATTTCAGGTTCACAACACTTCTTATTCCCCGTAGAAATCGATACCTTGAAATACTCCCAGTTGAAAGCTACAATGGTATCCATGCACTTGTGGATGTGTCAGTGATTGTGTGGTATACCAACAGGCTTTCTGGCACCATTACAAATCTAGTAACGACGTAAGAAGTGCCAATATGCTTTTTCGCGCCGTTGCTGGGGAACGATAGCTGTTTTTATTCTGATCCCAGTTCGTCTGTGTATCACCCCATTTAGCACGTGGATTCCAATCCAACCCTTTTTGATTTTTCCGCACCAAAGGGCGATCATATGGAGCCTCCACCTTCGTAACATTCCATTGAAACATCTAGCTATGAGCTATGTCCTGGCTTCATAGCTACGGTCCAAGAGCTAAGCTTCTCTGAAGATAAGGACGAAAGTCCTTATTCCCACCTGCGTGAGTTCAAAAAACTTTGTTCGCGTCTTGTAATCGCAGCAATGAGTCAAGATACCTTGAAATGGAAATTCTTTCCGTTTTCATTAACGGGGTGAGCAAAACAATGGTATTCGCTCAGTGTGAAAAGTATGGAGGCAGACTGGGAAAGTTTATGAAAGGATTTTTGCCTAACATTCTTCCCAACCACCCAAGTAGTGAAACTCCAACGAAAGTCATCTATTTTGAGCAACGAAAGACCAAATCTCAGGAGCTGCATGGGCAAGATTTACAAAAATCATAGATACTGGTCCAGACCTTGGTATCGCAGAGCCCGCTCTTTTGCAAAACTTTCGCGATGGTCTTAGACCAAAGTCAGCAGTTTTCTTAGACTCTTCTTCCGGAGGATCTTTCACTCATCTCACCTTGTCTGAGTGTAAGGATATTCTAACAAAAATCCTTCAAAATACCCCTTACACGGGAGTTTATGATGAATTACCATATGAGGAAGAGATCACTCAGGAGGAGCACATGCCAAACACTTCTCGGAACCAAAACCTATAGAGGAGAAACCCACTGGCACTTCTTGGCATCAAGAACCACTCCTCTATCCTCATGTGTACCCAGTTGATTTCTCCTATGACTTCAACGAGGAATCAACAAAGTCCAATCCACTCTCTGAATTGGAATTCATAAAGGAGGAGCCTATCCTAGAAAAATTCATCTCCACAGACACCCATCCTCCTTTTACCAAAACTTGGTTCACAAGGGAACAATTCCAACCTTGTCGAGAGTTTGATTACCCCTCGTGTGACATTGTCTATGAATAAATGATGAGTTATTTGATAAACATTGGATGGAGAAATCCTACCCGAGAAGGGAAATAGACTCAACAAACGAGAGAGAATTAGTCAACCTACCCAACCCAGAAGAGGTAAAAAGACGGACAGAAAAGTAGGAATACATCTCCGTAATAAGTAGCCGAGAATGGTTGAGAGAAATAGAAGTCATGGATCAAGTCATTCAGCTATATCCCGAGCTAAAGTTACTCTCGTGCCAAGTAGGAAACCTCTCTTACCAGGATGTGTTCTACGACCCTAGGGTCGGTATAAATATCATTCCTAAATCCTTAGTATCAGAGGTCTGTCCTGACGAACCCTTCTCTTTCTCTCAGAAGCGTCTCTAATGGATTTCGAGTCAAACCATAGAGATGGAGGGAATCCTTAGAGACGTCCGAACAAATATTGGAGAGTATGGATCTTCGTAGATTATCATATCTTTGACATCCCAAAAGGAGATCCACCCTTCATTCTCATCGGAAGACCCACTGAAGGGGTACTGAGTAGTGTGCTCGACCATGAAAAGCAGCCATATCATCTTGAGGTTTGAGATACACATCTCCAATGTAATAGACATGAGGTTAAGAAAGAACATGTGTGGTCTATGGTCATTCTTGAGGAGTTGACACTGGATTCTCAAAACAGACTCGAGCATCAAGGTTTTACACTAGAGGGATCACAAATCCCATTCTCACATGAAAAGTTTCCAGAGTTATCAAGCCCCATTACCAATGACCTTTACGAAACCTATAACATCCTCATTTTCCGTGTGCATGATAATGTTGAAAGGAAGATTGTATTTTTTTTGTTTCCCATAAACATTGCAAATTTCATGATCATCTTTTTGGAACTAACCTTGCAGCTAGAGCTATGATGGTTTCATCATCTCGAATGGCTACAAGATGAAGGTCTCAAGTGGTCGAGCTTATGACCAAAAACAAAGCACGATCAGGAGATAGCCCGAATAATAATTTAGACTTCCTTTTCAAATAAAAGCAAGAGCGTGTCTTTAGGAGTAGTCGTCCTTCGGGTGTTTTTGGTCGCTAACCGTCTCAAGTGGAGATTGAAATGACTGATGGATAGGCGATGCCTAAAAATATGAGAGCTATACCGACTGCAATGCCTAGGTAATTTTTGGTGAGGGAACATCATGAAGGAAGCTTCAACTCCGCCCACTTTAGTTGTGTTGCCTAGCAATGCAAACTACAAAGTGTGGGGGGAGATATGTGAGTATCTCGTGTAAGTTTCTCTCATACTAAATCTTATTTTGGTTTGAAGATGGTGTTGGTTTTTGCATCTTGCTCTCTTAAAAACACAAAAAAATTGAATTTGAATAAAGGCTTCCTAGCCCTTCAGTTAGCAGAGCCTCACTTTTCGTTTCTATCTTTTTTCTTTGAATATAACACTAGGTACAAGAGCAAGTGTGGGGGAGATTCCTCAGGCTCGTCGAAACACAAAATTCTCCCACCATTGTGCCGCACAACACCGACTACACTAATAGGTAAGTGCACTAGAGCAAGTCAGTCACCCCTGTGGTTTGGCCGAATCACCATTTGTCTACATCATTCCCCACTTTCTCCAAGAGCGGTGGTATGTGCACCTCTACCTCTTTAGTTTTGGAAATCATGAGTTTAAATGAGCTTTATATTTGATCAGATAAATCAAACTCAATTGCGTCCTCATGCACCCAATGCTCGACATGTTTCATATGGTTGGCTTGCATATGTATATACTTATTGTCTTGATGCCCATCTAAGTAGTTGATGTTTGAGATATGGTCCGATGAAATGATTTTTGCTCCAAATGTCTGAGTGCTTAGGAAATTTGTTTGAAAATTTTGAAAACCTTTGCAAAGATCCTCTTTGATATGCCAAGTCCCACCAGAGCCTTATGATGAGACATCTTGAAGAACTCATACACATATACTACTTGTCGTTGAATTGAGCTTTCTAAAATTGTTGTGACCCTTGTAAGAATTCCTTTCATGCTTTCATGATAAAGATACACGTACACGCCAACATCCTCTTTGCTATGCTCAGTTGAGAGCTAGCATTTTACCATCAATCTATTCCACAAAATAAAGCTCCACACTATCTCTCTCTCCAAGTTAATATTACAAAAGAGACATGGCTATAGAAAAAAATATGGACATATGAAGGTCCAAGAAAAAAAGTTGGACACATGAAGGTCCAAGAAAAAAAGAAGAAAAAAAAGAAAAGATAGCCATGTCCACAAACGAGTTAAAGTAGAGAGAGATGATCATGCAAAATGGAGTTACAAAAAATCATATGGTAATAACTAGCACCCATTCCGGGCCAAGTGTATACCTTACCATCATCACAACATTCATTATACATATTGTAATATCTAGCACCCATTCTGGGCCTAGTATGCACCTTACTATATCCTTCATATCCCTACACATGCACATCGTGATCTGATTGCATGATTTCTCCTTGGATCCGGTTTTTGACTTTGCAATACATGTGATGCAAATATGACTTATATTTATACCCTACCCTAAGCTCCATATATAGCCATCATTAGAAGTAGGTTGAAGAAAGGCAATCTAATACCTTGGTGAGACTATACACATTGAGCGATTTGAGAGAATCAAATGAGGTCCCAAGTCAGGTTCATTTTGAAAACTTATTGAAAAATCCCAAGCTACTTGAATGAGGAGTAGAAGTGATTTGATTCAAGGTCGTTCCATTCCTCAACTACCCAAGATGGCATGATAGACACTTCATAGTTCACAAGTGCAAGGTATGGCTTGGAATATCTCTTATGCTCGCTTCATACCATAAGCATTTTTGTTTTCACCTTTGTCCTTAATCTTGACTCGAGGACAAACAAAGGGAAAAGTGTGGGGGTGTGTTGACGCTCATTAAGTCTCTATGTTCGAACCTCAATTTTTAACAATTTTCACTCCATCAAAGCTTGCATCATGGTTGTGGGGTTATAAACTAACGGATTTGAGGACCATGTGTGGTTCGAGGACCGGTGGATGGTCACTTCCTTGTGTGATGAGTGATTGACAATGTTGTGTGGACTGATTCTTGGCTAAGTATTGCAGGTGCAGGTTGCGGCTTGACTGGTGTTGGTGCAGGTGAAGAACAAGTGCGAAAGGTCCTCGCCGGTGAGGCCTCCAAGTGTGGAGAAGACAAGTAGGCTTTGTTCGAGGGACCCGGTGGCCTGCGGGGTCAAGTGCGGGCCGCATGGTGGCATGAACAGCAAGATGAAGTCATGGATGGTTTCTTGGTTGAGCCTCAAAACCAAGGTCGAGCCGGGACTACGTGGGAGCCGAGTCATGAGTGGAGATTGGCAGAGGCTACACCGAGTTGGCGGGGTTTCTAGTGGTTCACCAGAAAACCACTGGGTTCCTTGGTTGATCCACAAAGCCAAGACCGAAGAACCGAAGACGGTGCTGCAGCAGTGCTAGACCAGTGGGTACCGGTCTGACCGGTGAGGAGAACCAGTCTGACCGGTGTGCGACGACGCAGTCCGGAATCTTCGAAGCGGAGGACACACGTCCAGATCGCAAGGCTTGCGTCGAGGCTAAGCAGGGTGCGGTCGTCAGGCATCTGTCCGATGGAGAAAGCTTGAAGACTTCCAAAACTGCCCTTGAGGGGCTTGTATCCCTACTTGTTAGGAAAGGGTAGTTTAGACTTTCGTTTGCCTCCATATAACCCAAGAGGTGAGAGGAGGGCAGCTAACTCTCTTGGAACCCTAGTTCATTTGCTTTCCTATTTTCCCTTCCTATTATCTTAGGATTTCCATAGGACTAGCTTGAGAGCTTCATGGTGAGATCTTGTTGAGAGGGTTGGATGATCGGGTGGCAAGCTAGACCTTGTATGAATCTTTGTGGCATGTATAGATGATTCGACGTGGTTCCTCAAGGCCTTGTTGCGTTGTTCCCGGTTGTTCTTGGTGGTGATTTTGGGAGCCCTTTCTTTGTGTTTTTCTTGGGTTGTTTTCGGGACCTTTCACTTGGGGATTTGATGGGGGAAATTTGTGGGAACCCTTCGTGGTTCTTTGGGCTGTGATTCCCCTCCCAAATCCGTGAGTAAAGGGGCTCGATTTTGGGGTTTTTCGAGTTCTAGGGTTAGAATTGTTCTTGGCGGGATTTGTTCGATTCCTTCTTTTTGGACAAGTTTTGCTGGGATTAAACTTGGCTATGGACTCCTAATGAGGTGTTCCTATTATCCCCAAAGTCTTGTTCAAGTCCGTGGAGCGATTCGGGAGATCGAGGTTTGGATTTGGGGGAGTTGACCCGGGGGTGTTGTTCATCCCGAGCTGCCCAGGCTACACTGGTCTAACCGGTGCTCTTGACCGGTCTGACCGGTGCAACCTTTGGTGGGTTTTTGCTCGGGTGAACGTCTAGGTGTGTTCGCTGTTGTCCTGTGTCGCTGCTGTTTCGAGTTTGGGTTAGTTTTGGAGGTTGGTAGGCTTGTTTGGTGACTTGGAGGCTTTCAGGCTTGGACCGGTCTGACCGGTGTGTTACACCGCCTGACCAGTGTGTAGCCACTCGGTGGAAGTTGCCAACTCTCACCAGCAGGGACCGGTTTGACCGGTGGTGCTCACCGGTCTGACCGGTGTTGGTCTGTAGACTCGAGGTTTGGTGTTCCGCTACATTCTCGAGTCGGAAGGTTGTGTGTTGGTTCCTAGGTCCAGTGACACTCCAGTGGCTACGTGGGCTTGACCAACTTGGGTAGTGAGTCGGAGACGTGTGTTGGAAGCCGTGTTCATCTTGTTGGAGTTTTCATCTCCTTCGAGAAGAATTTTTATTGGCTCCAATTCACTCCCCCCCTCTCTGGTTCGCCGTATCGGTCCTTCAAGTGGTATCAGAGCCGGTTCGAGTCTTTATTGACTCTAACTAGTCTAAGATCCAAGGATGGCGTACCAGGAACGCGGTTCGGGTCCTCCACACTTCGATGGCAAGAACTACCAGATGTGGAGTAAGTGGATGGGTGCGTTCCTCCGCGGAAAAGGTCAGATCCTTTGGGATGTCACGGTGGACACAGGCTATGTCCATCCGATGGACTTTCTCGCTCCAGGATCGAGGGACAGATTCGACGCCAACAATAAGGTGATCGACTACCTGTTTCGTGCTTTGTGTCAGCCTGAGTTCGATCGGGTGCACACCGAGCACTTGGCTTGTAGAATTCGGATGGTGCTGAAGGAGGCTCATGTTGGGAATGCCCAGGTTCAGGCACGGATGTATGCGACCTACCGGAGAGAGTAAGAGAACTTCACTCATCTCCCCGGTGAGTCCATCAATGCCTTGTTTCAGAGGTTCACGGTGGTTGTGAACAACATGAGGGCCAATGTGGACGTGCTCCCGTACGATGATCATGATAGAGCGGTCAAGCTCTTACACTCTTTGGATCGTACGATTTGGGGCGGAAAGTTCGAGGCCATTGTGGAGTTAGAGAAGTATGACACTGACATTGAACGAGCTGTTCTCGAAGCTCAAGTCAGCTGAGGTGGATAGGGGCATGACTGCCAAGCTCGAGGGTCCGACTGATTCCCGTAGTCTTGCCCTCGTTGGTGGTTCGAAAGGAAAGGCCAACACTAACCCATCCACCAAGATGTTCTCTTTGCCCTCCTTGATGTCTATGCCAGGTGAGGAGTTCGATGTGCTTGGAGAGGACGAGCTGGCGCTACTCACGAGGAGGTTCGAGAGGCTGCATGGGAACCGGGTGAACATGAGGAGGAACACGAGGACATGCTTCTAGTGTGGCAAGCCGACTGCCCAGAGAAGGTCGAGAACAAGGACAGCTACAAGCAAGAGTCAAGGATGGATGGCAAGCACTGGTCGAGGCGCGACCACAAGAGCAAGCACAAGAACAAGTACAAGGACGAGCGACAATCGAGGAAGAAGGAGAGCCGAGGCAAGGCCCGAGCGATGGTGGGAGCAAGCGACATCGACTCCAGTTCCGTGTACTCCACCTCGAGCTCGAGCAGCAGTGAAGACGAAGGTGATCGTCTCTAGAGCAAGAAGTCGTCCAAGAACCTGAGCGGGCTGAGCTGCTTCGTGAGAGACGGCTTCTACACCATGGCGCTGAGCTCCGGCAGCAAGAAGAGCACACAGAGTGACTCGGACTTTGATTCCGACGACGAGGTGCGTGATGAACTTCCCTTCTTGCGCCAAGAGAATGAGAGGCTTGGCTCTTTGCTTGATAACCGTGATGACATGCTTAGAGAGGCCAAGAAAATGACAAAGGAGCTTAGGGCTGCACTCGAGGATGCTAGGACTAGAGTGGCTGAGCTGGAAACACAGGTGCTTGATAGCAAGCTTGAGATTGATTCCCTTAAGGCTAGCCCTGTTGTTTCTGATGAGGTTGATTGTGCTGATTGCTCCATCTTTCTTGCTGATCTTGCTTTGTTCAAGGAAAAGCATGCCTCCAAGTGCGAGGAACTAGATGTGCCTAGGGTTGAAGTGGCTGAGCTTAAATCTAGATCTGCTTTGCTAGGTGCATGCACTTCTTGCCCTGTTTTGCATGCTAAGATTGATGAGACGCACGCTTACACTAGTTCTATTGAGGCTAAGCTGAAAGAACCCATGCCTACATCATGCTCTACCTGTGAAATGCATGCTTTGAAAAATTTGGAACTTGCACATTACGTTGATTGTTTGCAGGATGAGAATGATGTGCTGAGAAAGTTGATGGGTTGGTTGTCTGGTCATGAGCCTCAGTTGAGGATGATGATCGAGGCATTTAAGAGGCAGAATGGTGAGGGACTTGGGGCAATCAAGGTTGGTGAGGGAAGTGGAGAGAATATCCCAGAGCCACCAAAAACCCACCACAAAAATAATTTCCCCCCAAAACCTAACCATCTTAGGAACCGACTAGACACAACCCCAGCTCCACCCGTGTTTCCTACACCCACAAATGATCTACAAAAGCCTATCAAGTTTGTGAGCACTTCGGGGAAAGTGCTCCTTGGAAAGGAAAGTGAGAAGTCTAGTGAAGGGAAACCGGTGGAGGAGTTGAGTGGAGAGAAACCAAGTGAGCAGCCACAGCCCAAGCCTAAGCCTAAGCTTGTGAGGTTCCATTGTGGCTATTGTGGGAGAGATGGCCATAAGGATGAGTTTTGCTTCAAGAGGAAGCGAGAGGATAGGATGGCAAAGGAGTGGGCTAACAAGGACAAGTACCACCCTTCCAATGGTGTACTTGAGCCTCGTGTGCAGATGCCTAGGGCCAAGGCGAGTGTGAGGATAGTTCGGGCATGGGGAGAGCGGAAGGCTGTTGGGGGGTGTTGATGCCTAGGTCACACCGGTCAGACCGGTGTGGGGCACCGGTCAGACCGGTGCAGGCCTGGACAGGCAGCAGTTTGGGTTTCGTGCTCGTACAGGTGCGAGGGTTGTTTCTGGAGGTCGTGGTTCTGGTGGTTGGGCTGGAGAGTTTGCAGGTGATCAGGTTGCTAGGCATTCTCCCCCTCGAGTTCACTACGGGGATGGGAGGAGTCGTAGCTTTGAGAAGGAGAGGAGGGACGGTCCACGGGCTTTCTTTCGTGGTTTTGGTTCTCCTCCAGGTAGAGAGGGGTGGTTCCCTCAGGGAGGTTACCGTGGTGGTATTCGTGGAGGTAGCTTTGGTAGGAAAGATGGAGTGGTTTGTGCTAACCCCACTTTCGAGCAAATGGCTCGGCACTGGTTTTACTCTTTTGGTACAAACCCCAGTGTTGAGTCGTTTGTTCGCTGACGTGCTCATTTTTGAATTTCAGGTGGGAGACTTTAAGAACATTTGGTTGATTCACTCCGGTTTCTCGAGGCATATGACCGGAGACAGGGGGTGGTTCTCAAGTCTCGTCCCGGTGGTGACTAGGAGGTACATCACTTTTGGGGACAATGGGCGTGGGCGTGTGCTTTCAGAAGGTGAGATTACGGTGAGTGACAAAATCACTCTGAGGCGTGTTGCTCTTGTTCAATCGCTGGGGTACAATTTGCTTTCTGTGTCCCAGCTGTTGGATGAGGGTTTTGAGGTGTTGTTTCAGCCAGGTGGTTCTCGGATTTTGGACTCTCAAGGGGACCTTGTCTCTATGGTCGTTCCCGAGGGTCAGGTGTTTTGTGCTGATTTTTCTCAGTCTTCGGGTGTGGAGCGTTGTTTCTTGGCTGGTTCTTCGAGTGAGTTGTGGAGGTAGCATAGGAAGTTGGGTCACTTGAGCTTTGACCTTTTGTCTCGCTTGAGTAAACTCAATTTGGTCCGAGAATTGCCACGGTTGAGGCTTGAGAAAGAGTTAGTTTGTGCGTCGTGTAGGCATGCCAAGATGGTAGCCTCTTCTCACCCGCCTCTCACCGATGTGATGACTGAGCGTCCATGCGAGCTGCTCCATATGGACCTTGTTGGCCCAGCTCGTGTGCGATCTGCAGGTGGGAAGTGGTATGTCCTTGTTGTGGTGGACGACTATTCTCGGTATGCGTGGGTGTTCTTTCTCTAGGATAAGGGGGAGACGTTTGGTTTTGTTCGAGATCTAGTCTTGAGGTTGAGGAACGAGAGGCACGGAGATGCCATACGAGTAATCCGCGGTGATCATGGCTCAAAATTCAAAAACTCTCGTTTTGAAACCTTTTGCAATGACTTGGGTCTTGAGCACCAGTATTCGAGTCCGTATACGCCTCCCCAGAATGGTGTTGTCGAAAGGAAGAACAAGACCTTGTGCGAGATGGCTCGGACGATGCTTGATGAGCATAGGACTCCGAGAAGGTATTGGGCTGAGGCGGTGAATACCGCATGCTATGTGTCAAACAGGATCTACCTCAGAGTGCACAAGAAGAAAACATGCTATGAGTTGATGCATGGTCGCACACCCAAGGTGAGTCACTTCCATGTCTATGGTTGCAAGTGTTTCATTCTGAAGAAAGGCAGGAAGTTGGATAAGTTTGAGGCTCAGTCTGTCGATGATATTTTCTTTGGTTATCCATCTCATTCAAGAGCATATCGTGTGCTATATCTTGAAACTAACCAAATCGTGGAGACTTGCGAGGTAACCTTCGACGAGACACAGCCACGTAGTCAGCTTGTCTTTGAGTGTGCAGGTGATGATGAGCTTGGCGAGGAGATCTTTCAAGAGGAGGCGCATTGGATAGGAAAAGCTTCTCCTATATACATTCATCACCATGGAATTCTATTTATGTCTTTGTGAGTTTGTTTGGTATGCTATGGTTAGTTTGGCTTAGCTCTTGATGATCTTGATGAATAATCCATGGTTGATGGCTATGTTTTTGAAAACTTGTCACATGTATGCTCTCTCATGTGTAAATGCCTTTATATGATCTTGAAATGTTTTAGTGGCTTGGTTATGCTTAATTTGTGGTTGGATAGCTAGTTTATTGATCATATGGGGCCAAAGGCTCATTTGCCATCATGAATGTTTAGCCCTCTTGCTTCATCTTGTGGAGGGGCATAAGTTCCTTTTTGTCGCAAAGACATTTCATGTACCATATATGAATCTGAAACTGAAATGTAAAATGCTTGGAAAATGTGCTCCCATGTCATATGTGCTAAATTTAATTTTATTTGGGTACTAAACCATTGCATGATGCCTACCAATTTTCTTTCGGTGGCTTTGACATGACATGAGGTGCTTTTGGGTGTTTGTGATGGTCTTATGATTAGAATGGCTGTCCTAGCATGAAGTTTGTGTGGCTTTGCCATTTTGATATGTTTTGATCATGTTTAGGACTTTGCTCATGAGAGGCAAGTTTTTCGCAAAATTTCCCAAATCCATCTTAGCTTCGTCCAATGGTTGTGAAACTTGGTGATCATGTGTTGACATCGATACGAAGCTGTAGAGTATCTAACTTCCTCATTTGGACATGTGTAGCATTCTTTGTTGAATTTCGTCTATTTGAGAAGCTCTAGGTTGAAAATTTTGCATTTTTGGCTTGATTCATGCATTGCCAACAAGGGGGAGAAGTTTGAGCCTGAAATGGCTTGCTGGACGCATTTAGAAGGTTTTCAGGTGGTTTCGAGCCATTTCTGGGCTCTGTTGTGCACCGGTCTGACCGGTCGCGGTCACCGGTCTGACCGGTGTTAGTGCTGATCCTGTGCACATGTTAGGCACCGGTCTGGCCGGTGGTTATGACCGGTCTGACCGATGTGAGCTGAAGTTGTTGCAGCTGCCCAGATTTCAAGTGGTTTGCATGCATTCGTCCAGGGGGAGGTGCATTGGTTTAAGGGGAGGTTGCATGTGTGCAGGGGGAGCTCTTTGTGGTGTTTGAGCTTTGGTTCGGTGGTTCGCGCTCTTTGCTTGAGCTTTGTTTTTGTCTCGGATGTGTCGAGCCGTTGCCCTTGCCTAAGGGCTCCGAGACTTGTCTTCTTCAAGTGATCTTGCTCTTTGCCTTTGTTTGGCTTTCGATCGCTTGTTAGAGTTTCTTTTTGCTCGTTTATTTTGTTTTTCTTTTCTCTCTTGTTACTTTCGTGTGGGTGTTGTCAATGCACTCATCAAGGGGGAGATTGAGGACCATGTGTGGTTCGAGGACCGGTGGATGGTCGCTTCCTTGTGTGATGAGTGATTGAGAATGTTGTGTGGAATGATTCTTGGCTAAGTAATGCAGGTGCAGGTTGCGGCTTGACTGGTGTTGGTGCAGGTGAAGAACAAGCGCGAAAGGTTGTCGTCGGTGAGGCCTCCAAGTGTGGAGAAGACAAGTAGGCTTCGTTCGAGGGACCCGGTGGCCAGCGGAGTCAAGTGCGGGCCGCATGGTGGCATGAACAGCAAGATGAAGTCATGGATGGTTTCTGGGTTGAGCCTCAAAACCAAGGTCGAGCCGGGACTACGTGGGAGCCAAGTCATGAGTGGAGATTGGGGGAGGCTACACTGAGTTCGCGGGGTTTCCAGTGGTTCACCAGAAAACCACTGGGTTCCTTGGTTGATCCACAAAGCCAAGAACGAAGAACCGAAGACGGTGCTGCAGCAGTGCCAGACCGGTTTGACCGGTGGGTCTGACCGGTCTGACCGGTGGGTACCGGTCTGATCGGTGAGGAGAACCGGTCTTACCGGTGTGCGACGATGCAGTCCGGAATCTTCGAAGCGGAGGACACGCGTCAGGATCGCAAAGGCTTGCGTCGAGGCTAAGCAGGGTGCGGTCGCCGGGCATCTGTCCTTAAGGGGCTTGTATCCCTAGTTGTTAGGAAAGGGTATTTTAGACTTTCGGTTGCCTCCATATAACCCAAGAGGTGAGAGGAGGGCAGCTAACTCTCTTGGAACCCTAGTTCATTTGCTTTCCTATTTTCCCTTCCTATTTTCTTAGGATTTCCATAGGACTAGCTTGAGAGCTTCATGGTGAGATCTTGTTGGGAGGGTTGGTTGATCGGGCGGCAAGCTAGACCTTGTATGAACCTTTGTGGCATGTATAGATGATTCGGCGTGGTTCCTCAAGGCCTTGTTGCGTTGTTCCCGATTGTTCTTGGTAGTGATTTTCGGAGCCCTTTCTTGGTGTTTTTCTTGGGTTGTTTTCGGGACCTTTCTCTTGGCGAATTGATGGCGGAAATTTGTGGGAACCCTTCGTGGTTCTTTGGGCTGTGATTCCCCTCCCAAATCCGTGAGTAAAGGGGCTCGATTTTGGGGTTTTTCGAGTTCTAGGGTTAGAAGTGTTCTTGGCGGGATTTCTTCGATTCCTCCTTTTTGGACAAGTTTTGGTGGGATTAAATTTGGCTATGGTCTCCTCATGAGGTGTTCCTATTATCCCCGAAGTCTTGTTCAAGTCCGTGGAACGATTCGGGAGATTGAGGTTTGGATTTGGGGGAGTTGACCCACGGGTGCTGTTCATCCCGAGCTGCCCAGGCTACACCTGTCTGACCGGTGCAACCCTTGGTGGGTTTTTGCTCGGATGAACGTCTGTGTGTGTTCCCTATTGTCCTGTATTGCTGCTGTTTCGAGTTTGGGTCAGTTTGGAGGTTGGTAGGCCTGTTTGGTGACTTGGAGGCTTTCAGGCTTGGATCGGTCTGACCAGTGTGTTACACCAGCCTGACCGGTGTGAAGCCACTTAGTGGAAGTTGCCAACTCTCACCAGCAGGGACCGGTCTGACCGGTGGTGCTCACCGGTCTGACCGGTGTTGGTCCGTAGACTCGAGGTTTGGTGTTCCACTGCGTTCTTGGGTCGGAAGGATGTGTGTTGGTTCCTAGGTCCAGTGGCACTCCAGTGGCTACGTGGGCTTGACCAACTTGGGTAGTGAGTCGGAGACGTGTGTTGGAAGCCGTGTTCGTCTTGTTGGAGCTTTCATCTCCTTCGTGAAGAATTTTTATCGGCTCCCATTCACTCCCCCCCTCTCTGGTTCGCCGTATCGGTCCTTCAGGATTCCATGAGCTTTGGTGAATATTTGGATGCAAGTCATAATAAGACATTACAGCACAAATAGGTTTGCCCCTCCAACGAATTGATCCGGCAGTACTAGGTGAAGATGCCCAAGCTCATAGGCAATATTTGCATTGCCTTCACCAAGTTGAGTCGTGTTGGATTGGATGGCTGCGACGTTTTGCATGTTTCTCGCAACATACCCTCCAATTATGGCCATGCTTTGTTGTGGTTGGGGGTGTTGTGTATAGGGCTCTGCAAAAGTTACGTTGGGCACCACATAATTTTGTGGGGGGTACCGGTGCACCACTCCCCCATGCTTGCATTGATGGCCCTCCGTAATAACTTGGCGGAGTAGGGATTCCTCCGAATGGTGGCACATGGTTTGGTTGTGCAACACCCTCTTGCGCGGAGGAGGATCCCTCCTCTACAATTCTTCCTCCTTTATTCTTCTCTGCCCGGACAAGGAGTCCCTCCTCCAACCAATCTTCCTTCCCTTGAATGAAGACCCTAAGTCTTGGGTCCGGAAGGGGTAAGTTCACCTTGGCCACATGAAAGCCTCCTCTCTCATCTCCACTAATATATTTCCCTTGCTTTAAATATTCAAATCCGAGAGGGGTCCCGGGTAATAGATATTCGAGATTTCTTGTAATTCCCGGCCTTAAGGTGATGGCCAACATAGAGAGGTAGCACCCCGAACCAATATCTCCCAATCCCGATGTTGCCTCGCAACACCATCAGTTGATCATAAGGTATGAGGGGTCTATTGGCTGCCTGGCAATTAAAGCCGAGTAGAGCAAATTCAACTCCGTGTCGGTCACCTTCGTCTCCCACATCCTCCCCATAATCCTCTTACACATCCAAGAGTGGAATACTTGGATAATAGGGTTCCGGATGGAATTGCGTTGTTGGTGGGCTTCCCCGGAGATTAAATTCCAAAATCCATCTAACATGCCATCAGGCATGTCGACTTTCTCCGGAGCTCCCTTTTGGAACCAAATTAGCTCCCTAATTTGTTCGTAGGGAACCACTTGTTGAATTCACTCCAATAGAATGATAAACTTGGCACCCCCTCATCAAGGATAGGCGCATTGTCATCAAGATTTCCAAGGCAAACTCCTTGTGCGTGTTTGCCGACACCCCATTGGAGAATTGCACCCATCCAAGGTGCCCCAACATATAATATATGTTCGTGCCGAAACCCAATGCGTTGAGAGCTTGATCGTCGAAATCGACGTTTGCCACAAGCCTCTTCTCAAGGCGAGAGAGTTTCTTCTCCTCCTCCTCCTACAATATGATGAAGCCATATGTGGAGTACCATGGAGTGTATGGAGGTGGCGCGGATGAACGGGTCGATCGACGAGGTGGGACAGGCGGCTCCTCCGTACGCCCTTGAGGTTCGGTAAACCTCATCGACGAGCTCCTTGTACCTCTCATACCACCAAGGAGGAGAGTGTCGTTCCTCCTTGGCGGTGCCGTGTCCTCCTCCATGCTCCGAGGAGACTCGGAAACTGAGTGCCTCCTCGAAGACGTCGTCGAAGATGGCTTGGACGACAATAACGCTTTCTTCTTGGTGAAGAGACTTGTGGTTTTCTTCCACATGATTGTAGCACTCTTCTCTCCACTAAAATTTCGGGTTTCAACCTATAACTAGGCACTTAAAAATTACTTCGCAATGTGGACTTGGAGTGGATTAAGGGTGTGAATTGTTTGAGCAATCAAGCTCAGGAAGGATGGCTATGTCTACAGTGGTTCTAGGCACAAAAACTTGAGCACACAAACTGAGGAAGGAGAGGGCTACTTTCCAGCAGAAGACGGGCACCGGGGGGCACCATTTATAGGCCAGGCCGGCCAACCTGGGCCTACCGGCCTGGGGTGGTTCCGCCCCCCTGGCTCGGCTCTTTCTTCTAGCATGATCATTTCACCTTCGTGACTTTCTTGCCCGCGTGCTCCACGAGTTGCACCGCCCAAACGCTCTCGTCCACTCCTTTTCTTGCATTATTGGTCCTTCCACTTGATGCTTCATGCTTTGAGTCGTGTTCCACTTGCTTCACATGCCACCATGAATTTCCTGCAAAGTCATGCTTGTTGCCCATCCATGCTTGTCCTTTGCAAGTGGTCTTGATGAAAGTTGTTGAAAGGGCATCCAATGATGTATTATGGTGCATGCATGATTAACTTAACTAGATTGCCTCCCTCTAAGCATGTTTAAGGCTAAGCACTCCTCTAATTTCTAAAATTAAAAACATTTTCAGAGCTAAGGAAAACAAATGTAAGTCAAAAATATTTTCCAACTACATTGATATTGGTCTCACCGGAATAGTTTTCCTTCATTGGTTGAGAGCAAACTTCACCCCGCTTGATCATGGGGCATAGGTTTAGGTTCTAATTTTGGCTAAATGGGAGGGATTTTGAATGAAATAAAATAAGGGAGGCTTAGAAAAATTCTAATCTTAGAGAAACCAAGGATATAGATTTTTAAACCAACCAATAGTTTAGTTTCTAGGTTCACATGAGTCATACCGCGTGCTGAAAATTAAATAATATCTAGGTACGAGTCATGGCTCTACTCGTGTGTTTTTAGTATGAAAATCAAGTCAACCACAACATTATAATCAGGATGAATGGTTGAGTTGGGTTCTAAATTTATTTGGTCGTGGTTTCTCGAAGAGAAGCAAACAAACACATAGGAGGGTTCATGTAAAGGGTTTATGATCAAGCAAAATATTCAACCAAGAATTATGTCTCTAATATTGTTCAACCACTTCTAAGTCTAATGTCTTTCCTTAGTAAAATTTAAAACTAAATTACTTGAAAAGACTTGAAAAACCTGGAATTGGGTTCTCCTCCCTGTAGCTTATTCTTGACTTGATGGAATGGGTTGCCTCCCGCCGAGCGCTTTGTTTATAGTCCATGGCTAGACTTCTTCACTTGATTACTTCGGATTAATGCTCTTTATGGCATTGCAATCTTGGGTACCCACTTCCACACCATCTTGGGCACGGGCTTATCTTCTAGCTTAGTCATCTTTTTGGTCTTCAAAGGTGGTTTTTGTTCCTTTGTCTTGACGGATGCAACATCTTCCTTGATTTTCTTCACGTCCTTCTTCTTTGGATCTTTCTTCTATTTCAGCCCTTCCTTCTTCCTTGGTTCTTCCTTAACAATGCAACGATGAGGTGGAACATTTTTAACTTCAATCATATTGCATACCTCGAGGCGCGGTCGAAACTTGAAGGAACTTTTTTCTCCGTTAATGTCAAACATGATCTCCCCTTTGCCAACATTTAATAGTAGCTCCCACGGTCTTGAGGAAAGGCCTCCCAAGGATGAGTGGTGTCTTCTCCCTCTCTCCCATCTCGAGTACCACGAAGTCGACGGGGATGAAGTGGTGTCCGACCTTCACGGGCACATCTTCGGCGATGCCCAAGGGATAACGAATGGAGTTATCACCCAACTCCAAGCACATACCCGTAGGCTCCAACGGTAGGTGTAGCTTCTTGAACACATCTCTTGGCATGACAATCACACTTGCTCCAAGGTCGCATAACGCCTTCTCGAACTTGAATGAACCAACGGAACATGGAATTGTCAGGCATCCGGGGTCTTTTTTGCTTCTCTAGCCCATTAGCAATAGCGGCACTACATTGCTCGGACTTCTTGACATGATATACCCTGAGTGTTGCTATCTCATATTTATTTGCAAGTATGTCTTTGAAGTAACGAGGATATGTAGGAACTTGAACGGCATCCAATAACGGCATGTTGATGCTAAGTCTACGCACAACCTCCACAAACTTCTCAAAGTGGTTGTCAAGTTTACCTCGGAAGTAGCGTGGCTTGAGATGCGGTATCTTCGTGTCTTCTCCCAGAATCTCAAACTCGGGCTCTTCAGTGACGATCTCCGTAACTTCCTCCTTAGAAAATTCCTCCGCCTCGGCGGATGGTTTAGGCTTCCTTGCTCAAGCAGAACATTCCGGATCTTCGGTCTCACTTCCCGAACGTGTTTGTATAGCCTTTGCTGATTCGGGACCTTTAGGTTGTCCCGGAAGCTTCCCTTCAATATTAGTGAGGCGCCCGACAAGTTGTCCCACTTGCGTCTCGAGCATCTTCATCATGTTGAGCACTTGATGGTTGGATCTTCCGACCTCCTTCACCTTGCTATCGATGTTCTCCAACACCGTGTTTATGGCTTTGAACTTGGTGACGGTGTCCTTGTTGATCTTACCTTGCTCATCCATGAAGTCCTTCAATTGTATATGAAGCGGAACCGAATTTGGAATGGATGAGCTTGCAATGAATTGAGGTCTACCTTGCCCGTAAAGGAAGTTCGGCAAATCTCCCTTCCTCATGTAGTCGAGCACCTTGGCTTCCACCGGACAATCCTTGTGGACATGGCCATATTCTCCGCACTTTTCACATGTGGATCTTGCTTTGGCAGCCTTCAAATCTTGAGCCTCTTTCTTTTCTATCTCCATCTTTTCCAACCTCCTCATGAGTGAATCGATCTTGCCTTCAAGTATATCTTCCTTCACCACTTGCAAGACTCCCTTGACATTCCCCGTGGGTTGAATTGGAAGTAAGCGTCCGGATGATGCCCACGTGTCATTGTCCGTGACCTTCTTGAATAGAGTGAAAGCTTGAGTCGGCGTAAGCTCAATGATAGATCCTCCCGCCGATGCATCGATTATCATCCTTGATGCCATGGTGAGTCCTTGGTAGAACATTTGCACGAGGTTCTCCTTTGGGAACTTGTGATGTGGAACCGCCCGAGTGTACTCATTGAAGCGCTCGAATACCTCCAAGATAGTCTCCGTAGGATATTGAGCAAAGGTGGCAATCTTATTACACAAGCTTTGAGTTTTACCCAGTGAGTAGTATTCCTTTATGAAGGCCGTCATCAAAGCATTCCAATCTTGCACCGTCTCCGCCGGTGGAGAGTGGAACCATTGCAAAGCTTTCCCAAGTAGGGAGAATGGAAAAAGGCTTGCCCTCATTTGGTCTTGAGTCACCCCATCCATGTTGAAAGTCTGACATAGTTGAATGAACGCATGGAGGTGAAGGTTCAGGTCATCTTTACCGGTGAAGGGTGAATGTTGCACCATGCTGATTATTGAGGTCTTGATCTCGAACAGCCTTCCGATCTCTGCGAGGTTCAAGATTGGTAGGTCGATGATGTCCGGGGTGCATAACTCCTCGATCTTGCGTTCTTGCGGTTGATCTCTCATCGGTGGAAGTCGATTCTCCCGAGGACTTTGAGGTGGTGAATTCTTCGGAGGTTCCGACGATCGTTGGTCTTCCGACTTCGAATCTACTAAATCCAGCTTTTTAGCTTGTTGTGCTTCACGTCTCCTTAGCTTGTAAAGTTTTTTTTGGATCATCCACAAAATTATCGTGTTTTGTTGGAGAGGTAGCCGTCCATCTCCTGTTAGGGTTAACGATAAACAAAATATACAAAAACAAAATGTAAAAACAAATCTAAGAAAACTAGGGTTAGACAAACTAGATTAGATTGATTTTGAGGATGATTAAAATTTAGTAGATGCAAAAAGAAAAACTAAAAGAAAACTGAAAATTACACAAAGAGCAATAAAAGATCAAATCTTGATCACTTGCTCCCCGGCAATGGCGCTAGAAAAAGGGGCTTGTTGACGGTTAATAGTTGTATCAAAGTTTGTTTCGACTTGCAAGTGAACAAGTCTCCCGTCGTAGTCAAGGGACCCTTCTTCCCTCAAGGGGTGAACCCAAGGTATCGAATCTGGGGAACAAATGTGTGACGCAAGAGATGATCTAGTAATGCCAAGAACCTTCAATCTTCGAGAGATAATACCTTAATGCATCTAATCAAAGAACATCAAAAACGAATCTAATCTACTAAAGACCGGAGGTAGCAAAGATAGAGGGGTAGATAAACCGATCTAGAGAGATCGGGTCAAGCCTTTTGTTGAAGTTCCAAGCAAAAGAAGAAGTAGCAAGTTTAATCTCATTTGAAGCCTCTTTAAACCATGGTTTCCCATCCGACTCCGAAAACGCCCGCCTTTCAGAGCCACTGTTCTGTCACAACGCGCTCCTATTCATGTGGGTAGTCTAGGGTGAGTCCGAGGACAAGTCGAGATCTTTCAGAAGGTTAGGTGTGCACCTCTAGCCACCACAGCTACAAGAACACCCTATGTGATCTATCTCGAGAATAGATCTAAGATAAGCAAAGCCGATCGAAAATGAAGACTAAACACTTGATCGCTAGAAATTGGATTCAACTTGATAATTAAACTAGTACAATGATACATGAACAAGATCACCACCGGGACCCTACCTTGATCTTGCTTCTAGCTCCGAGAACTCCAACGTGATCTACCTTGCAAGGTTCCCACATCAGCTAGGGAGACCCTAGTCAACTAGCTCGACCCTCTTCTCTTCGAGATGGTGTCCCTCTCTTCTTTTCTCCTTGGCGGCCGATGACGAATGAGTTCATGCGTGGCTCTCGACCCCAGGGCTATAAATAGCCCGAATGGTGGCTAGGTCAAAGCGGGAGGTGATTGGGCCCTGGAATTGGCTGGGCCGACCGGCCTGGGCCCATCCGACCCAGTTACCTGCCTCCTTTGCCCTACATCGGTTCCCGAGTCTTCTAGATCCTTCCCCTTCTGCATGTGGGCCCTTCTCGTCAGTTTCTCTCCGAGTTGGACGTAGCTCCTTGTCCCGCAAGATTCGGCACTTTTCTGGGTAGGTCCTCGGAGTTTGTCATCATCTCGGGTATGGTCCCTGGGCTTCTTGGAGTCAAGTTTGCTTCATTGCATGACTTGTACCGGGCTTCAAGGTCTTGTCAAGGTGCTTGATGAACTTATCCCGAAAGTCTTTCTTTCAACGTCAAAACCCTGCATAGACACTAAACTCCAAAACCGACATGCACGAATGAACTTGTTATGTCTAGGGGGTTAGTACCAATGGATGAGATATAAAACTTATGCCAACACCGAAGGTAAACTCCTGACTAGGTTGACGGAATTTCACCGTCAACAGGCCGCAACCGGAGCCTAGCCTCACATGCAGCCCCTTGCGGGCGCATGAGGGTGTGGCCCTGCCACCGCAAGGGCGGATGCACCAAGAGCAGACCCGCTGACATTTCCATCCATGCGCGGGTGAGCAGCCGCACCGGCTGTAACATGCGAGCGCGGGCGCATAGTCCCTCCATAGGGACCGACGCCGCTGCTGCTGAGCACGGCCCCGCCGGTGGCCGGGCGCGACCACAGGTGTGCCGCGCAGCTGAACACAGGTGCAAACACCATGGTGCCAACCGCCCTTATGATTTTTTCTAGGTGGTCTGGAATGGATAGGTTAAGGGTTTGCCCTCTTCATTTTATATCCGGATGAGAAAGAACCTGATCCATCCATATTGCTGGATAGCCACGGTTGCCCGAACATAGTAGGTCAAACAGGTCGGCCCAATAAGCGCCCAAATGGACTTGGTGGCCCATTTCGTGTTGGGTTGAATAAAACCATATAGTGGCTTGAAGCCCACTATAATACTCGAATACGCGACCCAAAGTCTGTTAAAATATTAGTGGCATTAAGCCCACTATATTATATTTATATATATTGCATTTATTTATTTATTGCAATTTAATTATCTACTTTATCTCTTTATTTAAATTCTTTGTATTTACTTTATCGCAATGATTTATTTAATATTGAAGTAATCATGAAAATTACACCTGGGAAATTATTGCATTGTCCGGAAAACTAAACAAAGTCATAATCCTGAAGATTACGCACTGACACTAACTCCCTTGACATTCAATGTGCAAGCATGTCAGACATAGTAAAGAGGGAGTTCGAGGTGCTTGCCGTGGATGGCAGCAACTACCTCTCTTGGGCTACCGACATCGAGATCAAACTCGACGGTATGAGTGTCGAGATCATACCATTGTCCAGCCTGAAGCTGGAAAGGATGAAGACACAAAACCTAATAAAGCAAGAGTGTTGCATTTTCTATGACACCATCTCCACCAGACATGAAGTCTAAGTACATGACGGAGAGGGATCCACTTGTTCTACGGAAGTCCCTGAAGGGCCGCTTCAGCCAACAGTTGATGATTGTGCTTCCCAAAACACAACAAAATTGGATCACCCTACGCTTCCAAGACTACAAGTCTGTGGCAGTGTACAACTCTGCTTTACATAGGAATATGACCAAAATGCATCGATGTGGCCAGAAGATCACAGAAGCAACATGATCGAGAAGACCCTATCCACCTTCCACCCCGGCAACATAGTACTACAGCAACAATACAAGAACTCAAAGTACGAGAAGTACTCTGATTTGAGTGAAGTACTATCTGTCGCTGAACAACAAAAAGAGGTGCTCATGAGCAACCATTCTGCACGGCCTATTGGCTCTATAGTGTTGACACTTGCTAGCATCGCCACCAGGTTTGTATCCTGGAAACGGCGCCAGAAAGCTTGTTGGTATACTATACGATCATAGATAAATCCGCAAGAGCATGGATATCATTGTAGCTTTCACCCGTGAGTATTCCAAGGTATCGATTTCCACGAGGAATGAGAAGTGTAGTTGTGAGACATGGGTACCCCTGGGTCCCCACTGACCAGGCTCACGGCCGTCCCCGACAAGTGGGTCCGGCCTACCAGAAGACTCGCCGACCTGACAGTGGGCCCAGCCGACCTAGTTGGTGGCCCACATGACCTCCTGAACACCTTCTAGAAGCTTCCCTAGACGACCTCATCTAGAACGACTACAAGACTTGTTGTGCGGGACAAGACATCGGTGGATTCTGACTATAAGTAGATCGACGGATATGGCAAGTGTTGTAATCAACTAGACTTAGGTCTCCTGGTTATAATCGACCAGGAGTCTGGGAGCCGACCTTGTCCGCTAGCCAATATAAGGCGGGCAGGGCGACCCCTTGTAACAATACGCAATCCTTAAGCAATCTACACCGACAACTAGACGTAGGGTTTTACTCTCCGGAGGCCCGAACCAGTATAAACTCACTGTGTTCTCTGTGTTCCATGTGCTCGTGTGCAACCTTCGAGTTCTTAGCCCTAGATTCCACCCCGCCGAACAAATAAACAACTAGGGTTGACCCCCTGTGAGCTGTCCAGATCTAAACCTCTAACAGTTGGCGTGCCAGATATGGTGGAATTCAGGGTTCTTCGTACAATTCGATGGCTTCTTCAAGCTACGTCATCTTCCCTGAGAGCATGGTGGACTTTCTCGCCAATCCCGTCGACATGTGCTTCGGCTCTATGTCGGCGGAATCCATCGCTCTAGCCGCCTGCCTCGTCATCATGTGCAACGCAGTCACCTCCAACCGGCAGGTCAGAACCAATCTGCTAGCGAAAACCCACCCACCCACTCCTTGCGACCTGCTCGCGGGGCTCGATCGCGTCTAAGACATGCTCTCCGACACAATCAAGGTCAGTGAACGTGCCAAGCGCCCTCGCAGGACCTCCGCTCCTCCGCCCCGCATGCCTCTTGGCCTGCGGAACGCAGCTCACGTAGCGTCTCGCAACATGAAGAACAAGATCCAGATCGAATCTGGGCCCAAGACACCACATCGCGGAAACTGCAGAGGTCACCTCGACGACCCTTTCCCTATCCATGAGACCTCCAAACACATGGCTCGCTAGTGCCATGTGCTCAAGAAGCTTCGTCGACCTCTCCTCACGGCTCATCACCGTCAGATCAACCGTGAGCCGTCTCCGGACCGCCTCGCATTTCGGATCACTCGCATGACCATCTCCTCGAACTATCTGGGTTACATATTTTAGATCTCAGGCCAAGAGGTCCTCGTGGTCTCTACAGACCTACCCCCCCCAAGCTGGTGAGATAGATGAGCAACGCATTCAGCAGGAAAATGCTAATGTCGCATGAGCTACGCGTCGTCAACTAGATGTAGATGTAGCTGCAGTAGCCGCAAGTCAGCCTGCAGACAATGTTGTACAAGGTGTTGGCGACCAACTCGCAGGCAACATCGGCAATGGGGCACAACCCCCCATGGCTCTAGCCGCCCCTCAGCAGCAGCGGAATCACAACGAGCCTCGTCGAAACCGCCTACGGGCCAGAGACCTCTTGGGGGACTTTGAGCAAGACGGCCATGAAGTTTACAACTCTCCTCAAGCAAACTTAGGCGTAGCCCTTGCCGCGCTGGGTCAACTTTAGGATACTCCTAAAATATAGCGTCTACAGGCTCACATCCGCATCACCACCGTCCAGATCGAAGAAAGGGGTCCAGGATACAGCAGATTAGCTTCAAGCTCCTACTCCAGGAGTAGGTCGGAGCGACTTCGTCAGTGATGCCACAACAATACCCCCATTTAGCTCGTGGCTGAAGAGGGAGGAGGCAACAATGAAGTCGCGTAGCCGACCAACCACACTGCCAACATCACTGCCAACGCAGCAACCAATCAAGCTACTAACGCCGCTGGTAACACCCCTGGCAATGCAAAAAACAACACCGCCAACACTACTGGCACCCAACAGCAGAACGCTACTGGTAACATAGGACAAAACGCAGGAGCTCAACCTCCACCACTGCAAGCCAACCGCCCTCAATGTAGTCAGTTCCAACATGTATGAAACGAAGTGGAGATAGCACGCCATGCTAATTACGATCGCGACAATAGGGTCCCTGATCCCCTTGATGCCACTTACCCTGTCCAAGCAATAGATCTTCGGTAGATGCACGACCAAGAGCTCATACAACGTGCCCAGTACGACCAAGATAATGGTCCTCCAGATGACCTCTACGTCATCCGACGGCATGCGGCCCATCAGCTAGTCTTGGAGCAATCAACAACTTCCTGGTGTTTTCACACTGTCTCAGGACAATCAGATACCCCAAGGACTTCAAGTCAGCCATAGAAAAATACGACGGTCTCTCCGACCCAAGTATTTGGCTCAAGATGTCTAGCAACGCGGCCCGCGCCTCACGGAGGCATCCCCCTCGTAATGGGTAAAGCGCCACTCATGTGGCTCGACAATCTTCCTGCGGAGTGAATCAGCTAATGGGTGACACTGTCACGACTCTTCACGACCAACTATCAAGCGATCTACAATCGCCCTGGCAACACACATGACCTCGCCAGAGTGCAGATGAGGCGCGACGAAACTCTCTATGAGTACACTAACCTCTACTTCGAGAATCGCAACACTCTCATAGATGTCAAAGACGAAGACATCATAGCCTACTACAAGGGGGTATCTAACATCAAGCTCTTCGAGAAGATCCATGAAGTCGACGCCCATACCATCGCCGACCTCATGGCCTACGTCGACAAGCTTGTCAACACTCAAGATGCGGTGATGAACGACTTCAAAGGAGAAGACCACGATGGTGATGGCAGTAGGTCACGCAAGCGATCTGGCAAGGTCTATGCGACCGATCCACCCAGACCTTATACCTTCCTTGAAGGTGACTTAAACATGGTCATGGACGACCAGTGCCAGTTCCACCTCGACGCCAAGCATACCATGAGGGAGTGCGAACAGCTAAAACGTGCTCTAGGGGTACCTCCAGAGACCAAGAAGACCAATTGCGGCAACAACGACGACCAGAACAACAGCCGCCGCTACAACAACCGTAACCATCGACCTGATCGAAGTGATTACCTTGACCGTCGACCATACCATCGCAAGGACGACAGGGATCGTTGTTACTATCGACGCGACTATCTCTGCGATGACTGTTGTGATGATCGATGTGATAACTACCACCGCGATGATCGCCGAGAAGACAATTGTAACGACCAGCGTGATGAACGCCGCGATGACCGGCGTGACGATCATTGTCAACAAGACGACCACAACCGCAATGACAACGGTCGTCAGAAGCCTTCTCCACCACCACCACCAAAAGGGGGCAACCCCAATGGTGCGTTGTAGACCACCAACCGGCAGATCAACTTCATTGTTGGCGGTCGTCAGCCAACCAAGAGCAACAGATAGTATTGATCAAATGCAAGGGAGATCGAACAAGTCAACATGGAAGCTTTACAACCTCTGCGTTAGTCGGAATACCCCATCACATTCTCTAGGAAAGACCATTGGGTAGACATACTTGACCCTAGGACCTACCCGCTGGTCATCAACCCCATAGTGGATGGCGTGTTCCTGCCTAAGACTCTCATCAATGGAGGCAACAGTTTGAACATTATCTTCATAGAAACACTGAGAAAGATGGACTTCGACTTCTCCAAGATGACCGCCTGTGACGAACTCATCTACGGTGTTGTTCCCAGCAATGCTGCATACCCCATAGGTCGTGTATGCCTACTGGTCACCTTCGGCACAAAGGAAAACATTCGCACAGAGTACCTGACGTTTGAGGTTGCGGACTTCCGCTCCTACTACCATGCCATCCTTGGTCGACCTATGTTGGCCAAGTTCATGGCCATACCACACCACACCTACCTCATCATGAAGATAACTGCGAGAGCGATACCATCGACCTCTCCAAAGTCTCTGCCTGCAAAGCTGCCGCTACGATCATGGTTGCTCGGGCTGTCAAGATCGACCAAACCACTCTGGCGGTGCCAGAACAGAAGCCTGCAACCACCGCCTTGGACCCAAGGTCCGCGGTGAAGAAAGATTGTCTCGGCCTGCACGACGCATCAAAGGAAGTCACCATCAGGGCCGACCTCGACCCCAAATAGGAACTCGCATTCACCAGTTTCCTCTAGGACAACGCTAAAATCTTTGCATGGAGCCCGTCTGATATGCCCAGTGTCCCCAGGGAGCTGACTGAGCACGACCTTGAAGTAAGAAAGACTGAATGACTAATCAAGCAAAAGCTCCAGCGATTTCAAAAGATAGAATGCAAGCTATAGAAGTAGAAGTCTGTAGCTCTTAGCTGCAAGATTAGTCCGCGAATGTAAACACCCGGTTTGGCTCGCAAACCCGGTTCTTGTAAGCAAAAAGATTGGAGGATTAATGATGTGTATCAATTACACCGACCTCAACAAACACTGCCTGAAAGATCCCTTCCCTCTTTCTCGCATTGATCAGGTCGTGGACTCCACGGCCGGTAGCGTCCTACTGTGCTTCCTCGGCTGCTACTCTGGGTATCACTAGATAACGCCCAATAGCATCTACTGCTACAAGGTCATGACCTTTGGCCTGAAAAACGTCGGCACAACGAGGTGATCGCCAAGGCGATACAAAAGTGCTTAAAGTCTCAGATCGGGAAGAACGTGGAAGCTTACGTCAACGATTTATCCAAGACCACCGAACAGGATCAGCTCATCAGCGATTTCGCCAAGACCTTCTCCAACTTACGCACCTACCAGTGGAAGCTCAACCCGACCAAGTGTGTCTTCGGTGCCCCATCTGGATTGCTTTTGGGCTTTATGGTGGGGCACTGAGGCATTGAAGCCAACCCCGTCAAGGTCGACACAATATGCAACATGGCCAAGCTATCTTGCAAGAAGGACGTCATGAAAGTCACAAGCATGATGGCGGCTCTAGGTCGTTTCATCAGCAAGCTCAGTGAAAAAGGGTTGCCTTTCTTAAAGCTATTGACGAAAGCAAATAAGTTCGTATGGGATGAAGAAGCACAGAAGGCTTTCGAAGCCCTCAAAGACTCCTTGACCATGACTCCAATCATGATGCCACCCATACCAGGGGAAACGCTCCTCCTCTACATCTCCGCCACCACTAATGTGGTCAGCACAGTTCTCGTCGCAGAATAAGAAGAACAAGGGCAGGTCAATCCTATTCAACGACCTGTGTATTATGTAAGAGAGGTCCTTGCCGACGCTAAGACACATTATTCATAGCCTCAGAAGTTGCTCTACACACTCCTGATCACGTCGAGAAAGCTTCGCCACTACTTCCAAGCCCACAAGATTACGGTTCCATCATCATTCCCACTAGGGGAGATCATCAGCAACAGCGACGCTAATGGCTGCATCGTCAAGTGGTTCGTGGACCTTGGAGAGTTCAACATCGAGTTTTCCCTCTATAGGCGATCAAGTCACAGATCCTAGCTGACTTCATGTCAGAACGGATAGAGATCCAGATGCCCCCTCCCAAGGAGAGGCCTAAGCACTGGATAATGTACTTCAACGGTGCCCTTATCCTCGAAGGCGCAGGGGTAGGAGTGTTATTTATCTCTCCTTAGGGAGAGCAGCTCAAATACGTCCTGCAAATACACTACAAGGCCTCCAACAACGAGCAGAATACAAAGCTCTAATTCATGGGTTCCATATAGCAGTGTCCCTTGGCATCAAGTGACTACTCGCTTATGGCGATGCCAAGGTTGTTATCGAACAAGTCAACAAGATGTGAGATTGTGTCGAAGACACAATGGATGCCTATTGCACAGAGATCCGCAAGCTCAAAGGCAACTTTGAGGGAATCGAGTTCCAGCATGTGCCACGCAATAACAATGTAGTCGCCGACGTCTTATCTAAACTGGGCTCCAAGCGAGCTCTGGTCCCGTTGGGTGTGTTTGTCCAAGACTTACGCAAGCCATCGATCAAACTATTAGACCCGGACAACCCAGACCAAGCACAGTCCGACCTCACCCCAGCACCTCCCCGAGATGTGCTGAAGACAGAAAAAGAGGACGATTGGCGTGAGCCTTTCTTAGCCTTCCTACTCGACCAACATGTCCCAGAAGACAAAGCTGAATGAGAGGCATTACGCGACATAGTGCCAACTACATCGTGATCGGTAACGACCTATACAAAAAAAACCGCCTCTACTGGCATCTTAATGAAGTGCATCTTGCGATCAGAAGGTTAATAGCTCCTAGCTGAGATTCACAATGGTGAGTGTGGTTGCCACGCAACATCCGCCAACCTGGTCGGTAAAGCTTACCGATCTAGCTTCTACTGGCCCATGGCCATGGCTGACACCAAAGGCTTCTTCAAGAGGTGCAAAGGATGCCAATTTTTTGCCAAATAGCAGCACCTGCCAGCTCAGGTCCTACGCATGATTCCCCCATCTTGGCCCTTCGCCATGTGGGGCCTCAACTCCGTAGGTTCGTGCCGAAGCGCTCTGGGTGGCTACAGGTATATCCTTGTGGCCGTCGACAAATTCACCAAGTGGAATGAAGTCCGGCCTATCGCAAAGGTCACGTCGGAGGAAGCGGCAAAATTCATGCAAGATATAACACATCGCTTTGGTGTGCCTAACAGAATCATCACCGACCTAGGGACAGCCTTCACAGGGTCTGCCTTCTGGGATTTTTGCCAAGACAACACGATTGATGTCTACTACTCCTAGGTCGCCCACCCCAAGTGCAACGGCCAAGTCGAGCGTGCCAATGGCATGGTCCTTCAAGCTCTGAAAGATCGTATCTTTGACGATGCTTCAAACTATGCCACCCGGTGGTTAGCCAAGCTACAACACGTGGTATAGGGTCTGAGGACCCAAGTCAGTTCTGGCACGGGCTTCTCGCCTTTCTTCCTGGTCTATGGCTCAGAGGCCATCCTACCCACTGACGTCACCTTCGGAGCCCCACGCATACAGTTCTACGAGGAGCACTACGTGAAAAACTAGATTTGGTAATGGGTGTAGATCGCCTTTGGTAAAGGGCAATGCGCCCGTTACTGATCAAGTGTTACAAATAAGCCAAGAAAGGTAGCGGGCATATGCCCATTACTGATAACACATATTTGTAATGGGCATAAAACAACAACCGTTACCACAACTAGCCACCGGTCACGTGAAATAGCTGTTTCTCTGGCCCCACAGAGACCTTTGGTAATAGACACAAAAAATCTTATTACAGGAACTCAACATCAGCGATGCGTTTTATCAAAATTCATCTCTGATGTCTCGACGAAATGAGACATGTCTATTTCACACGCGTCTAAGCACAACTTGTATTCGTAACGGGCATCAAACAATAACCGTTACCACAACTAGCCACCGGTCACATGAAAATGATTGTTTCTCTAGGCCCACAGGGAACTTTTGTAACGGGCACCGAAACAAAGTCCGTTACTGTGAAATCAATATCAGAGATGCGTGTGGTAAACCTGCGTCTCTGATGTCTCAATGAATGGCCACGTTGTGGGGCCCACCAGTCAGTATTGGTAACGGGCTTTTACGGTGCCCGTTACTTTGTTGGCAAGTTTTTAATAGGTGTTCCAATTGAAGCCCGTTACTCAGTGGTCAGTGTTTGTAACAAGCTTTAATTAACGCCCGTTACAGATACGTAGGCCACCCATATAATAACCTGTTGCCTCCTTGTCGGCTGCATCCTGAATCCAGCCTGGATTTGGCAGCCATCAGGGGCTGCATCCTGGAACCAGCCAGGATATGACTAAACTCACAGAAATTAGATCCAGCATTCAAATTCACAGAAATCCACAATTCACATGCATCATATGACAAAATTCAGCATCAACATCTCACACATGGAGGCAATGCATCTCACAAGGATATCACAAAAATTCATGGACAAGGAGGAATGCAAAAATTCATAGACAAGGAAGAATGCAAAAATTCATGGACAAGGAGGAATGCAAAAATTCATGGACAAGGAGGAACGCAAAAATTCCCTAGTCACCATACATAATCTCAGCACACACAGTGTCATCAGCATAAAATTTTCCTCCGGCTGTGATCACCTGTTCCATGGGGAATGTGGCAACTCTTTCACGAACATCTGCCAGCAATTTTTTCGAGAGGATTCTCATCTAGCCCTAATCTCTGGATATAACAATGTCACCAGTCAACACACATATATAGGTGGTTACCAAACATGTGCAGTGCTAATAAGCAAGAACTGTGCTCAATTGCAGGTTTTACAAATGAAGTTCCCAATAAAGCACCTCCATATCTGGGCCGCTTTCTTTTAATCGAAGCATGTGATAGGCACAATAGAAGCCGCATAGTCTGGATCCAGTAGGTTGTTGGTGGCGCTGCAATAAATGTACAAAAAACAGTGGTAATCAAGAAGAAATAAACTCAAGCTTTAGTACTAGCTTCCACAGGAAGGAAATAAGTGGTATGTACCTTAACATCTTTGACGTGTTTCAAGGCACCAAGGCGTGAGAACTTTTTTCCTCAGTAACGTTCCCAAGCCCTACAACGAAACAATCAACAATGGTTAGGACACTATTAATTAATATAGTGTGTACAGTTTGTTGAGGAATGTCCGCAGGTTAAGAAATAAATAACTTACTCATTAATGATTAGCTCGAAAGGACCAGTATTAATTTTCTTCAATGAATTAAGATAGTAGACCTTCCGCTGCTTCAGAACGATCGCCACTGCAATCCAGTGGCTTGTACTGACATAAGCGGTAAGCATTAAATTCTTTGTAGCGTATAGTTTGAAGGCATTGAGCATATAGGACACAGAGAAAGCAAGAGTGTTATCTGTGCTGTTCAATGTTGTCGATCAAAGACATTCAGGATCAAGGTAGCCAACTGCAGGGCCCTTGTTCTCAACTTCTACAGTCATATTCCTATTAGTACGAAAAAACAAAGTGTAATGATGCAAATACATGGTAATGAAGATGATGTGAGGCAAAAAGCACATTTCGATAGAGGATGTGATTAGTGAGAAGCAGATTAAATTTTCAAGCAACTTACAGGATGAAGCAGCGGAGAAGTGTCAGATCCAAAGCATCCAAGTTGAAGAGATCGTACAAGTCACTGAGTTGCACAGGTAGCTGCTGGAGTTGTTTGATGATTCATCTCTCATCAGCCATGCATTGGTAGGGACGAAGTGCGACCATAATTTGAGAATCATCATCTGACTTACCACATTGCATGTAGAATGTGTGGATCTTTCTAGTAAAAGGAGCAGCCTTTTTTAGATCACCATCACTAAGAAGGCTCTTTCTGAATTTGTAATTTGGGTTAACCATAGCCCAAGGATTCTTCTCGGTGTCACTCTCAGATTTCTTTGGGTTAGTCATATACCAATGATTCTCCTTGGTGTTTTTTTAGATCGCTTTCTAGTATGCCTCTTAGAGGTTTTGTTTACAGCAATTTTTTTCCTGCTGCTTTGAGATGGCTGAAGAAGGTTTCTTAAGGGCTTGCTTGCCTACTGTAGGTGGTGTACAACTTTTATTTTTTGCAAGTTTCGCTTATTGCAGCTTTGAAATGACTGAAGGCTTCTCAAGGGATTTCTTGCTTGCTGTACATGGTGTAGAAATATTATTGTCGGCAAGTTTCTTTCCTTGCTGAATTGAAATGGCTGAAGGTTTCTCAAGGGCTTTTTTGCCTAGTGGTGTCTCACTAGGACCTATTACAGAGGTATTAGGCCCTGATGTACCTGCTTTGGCATGATTGTTTTGAGCACTTCCATTTGGGGGTGTGGGTTTTGTTGTTTCATGAGGAGGAGAAGGAGGAGGTGGTGGTGGGTGTGGTGGTGAGGATGGAATATTTGGTGTCTCTTGCGAATGTGGGGATGCAAGTTATTCTGTTTTTTCAGGTGTTGACGCAAAACGTGCACCCGGCGCCAAACACACAGCAAGCCGAACAAAGTTAGCTTCACAAGCGCAAAGAGTAAAAGACGTGCCAGTCAATTTTTCCTGAAAATTAACAAAAGACAAAGCAGTTAAATACCAAAACTTGGAACTTGCCGGGTGGTACCAGACAGTTCCATATTTACGGCTAAGAAGCCAAATGGGATGACACATAGCTATAGAAAGCTATTTGCCAATGAATTACAACCATTCGGGAACTCGCAAAAGGAAAAAGTAATATTGCCGAATGGATGACGTAAGCATGATAGTGATCGGTCTTTGTTTGAACAAGGATGCACATGCACGAAGCCATGACCGATCCCCATGAAGATTAGCATTAGATAAATGAATAAAGTAAAGCACGGACATGATCATGTAATAAACAAGCATGCATAGATCCAAAGCACTAGTCTACCGCATGTCTAGTTACTTTAAAACCCGTCGGGTACGATATCAAGCAAATCTATCCACCGCATGATACAACTTGCATGGGGAACCGTACCACTTTCCACAAATAGATCTATCCACCGCATGATACAATCTAAATATGGAAAGCTAAAAGCATACATCATTTAAAGCATGAATAACGCACGTGTTCTACTCGTGAAGAAACATAACCGAATACGGCCGAATGTACCGATTCGGGTCCATGAAGAAGGAACAAACATTACCAAGTAAGTAAATCTATCAGATTGATTTGGAAATCTAATCCACCGGATGACTAGCTCCAAAGCGACCCAAAAACCTGCATCTACCGCATGATACCCGGCTCTTTCAAGATTTATACAAACATTAGCAAGCTTGAACCCGCACTACTAGATTTCCCCCCTAAAGCAACGCACAAAATGTGTTGCAATATGCCATATTTGGTTGCAATAGACACAATTGCAACCAAATTGTTCCGTGGACCGTGGGCTGCGAAAAGCCGCGTTGCATTAGGTTATTACGACGTTGTCCATCTAGTGGTTGCCAAAGTTTTTTTGTTGCAACGTAACACAACGTTGCAATTAGGTTTTTTTACAACGCTTGTTCTGGTTGCAAAGTGTACTATTGCGACTCATCTGTGGTGTTGCCAAAGGTGCAATTGCAACGTTTCTGTTTCGTTGCAAGTTATAGTATTGCTACGCACTGACTTTGGTTGCTATTGGTTGAACCTCGTCTATTACCACGAAAGTAATTTGGTTGCAATATGTAGTATTGTCTGATGCCACGAAATTGGTTAGTTGCTATAGATGGTCTCCTCTATTGCTACAAAAGTTGATTTCGATGCGATAGGTAGTATTGAATGATGCCACGATATTGGTTACGTTGCTTTAGGTGGTATCCTCTATTGCCACATAATTTGATTGGTCGTAACGGATTGCTGCTGACATGGATGCTAACGCAACTGGACGATGACGTGGCTACCTACGTGGATGATGACATTGCTGCCTACGTGGACAATGACATGGACGTCCGATTTATTAACAGGCTAATTTAATAATGGGCCGATTTATTATGCTAATTTATAAATGGTTAAATTTATAAATGGGCCATTTGTTAATGGCTGATTTTAAAACTGAATCACTTTTTGGTCCAAAAGTTTAACCATAAACATTTCACCCATCAACATTTTGGCCCAACATTTATACGGATGACATGTCAGCCCATAAACAACACCCATATTCATTTCACCCACAATAAGCACCTATTAACATACCGACCCATATTATCAACAAGCCGAAATAATTGGGAATATAAAATCATTGCGACCTCCAATGACATCATTTCAGAATATAAAATATCATATGCAACACTGAAGATGATATGAGCAGCAACATACATTGGACTAAAGATCTTCTTAATTAACAAATGTGCAACACAGCCAGGTAAAACGGCGCAGCATAATTGCTTGGGAACACCAGCAAAACATGCCTAAAGGGAAAAAAACAAATAGCACCAGATAATGGAACTGGAGGAGCTAGGAATTCCTATCCTTGAATGGAACTGGAGGAGCTAGGAATTTATGTCCTTGATGTCATGCTGTGGTCACCTGCACACATAACTATCTAAGTTGATTAGTGTGAGCATTGCAGAAAAACTTAAAGGCCAGGAGTTTTTCAATTGTCAATGAAACTTGCAGGAAAAATAGTGGGCAGGAAAAATGAAACATAGTATAACTACCCACAATCATATGCCATACCAAGATACAACAACATTGAGAGATCACCAGAAACATTTTATTCAATATAACATGGCAAAAAGCACACATTGTCTAGTCTCTACTCCTAAAAAGAAAGGAAGTAGGACAAAAACTTTACTTCTGACCTTGCTTGAACTTGGAAAGGACTTTTTGGCTCTTTCTCCATAACATTCAGATTGATTTCTTCTTTCCCGTAAGACTTTAAAACTGAATCACTACATATCTTTTATTTGTATTCCTAGGATGGCACTTGGAGGGTTTGTAACTGTTCTGTATGCATGCCTTGATTCAAAGGGAAACATCACTACACCCCTTGCATTATAATTTACTACACAGTGTTGGATACTATTGAACTTAGGATGCTTTTAACTATGAATGAGGATTTGAAGGCCTTGTCTGGTAATCTGCACTAAAATGTTGGCTCCATACATTTTAAATCCTCTGTCTGACCTACTAGGTATTAGAAATATTATAATCTTGTAAGATTACATGATTTATAGTTATAGACTTCTAGAGTATAGTGCAATGGCTTATTTGTTTACTGATTTCATGAGTGTCTGTGTTAGTTCTCTTTTTTCAAAAAATAATTTAGTGCTCTTTTTTATGCACACTAGCAGGTTGCTGCAAATTCTGGTAACCTGATAAATGTTCCTGGTGGTTCCTGTACAACCAAGACACAGATGAATACTTCAACCAAGACATAGATGAATACTTGAAGGAAGAGGTTGGTGAGTTCAGGCATAGTTGATCTCCTGGTACAAATGCTAGGCAATTCAGCTTCTTAAGAATTATATCCAAATGTGCCTTGTTTTTTTCCCCGTGTATCCGGATCGTCCTTGGCTGGAAGGTTTCTAAGCTCTACATGTACCATGGACCAGCTCTGCTTTCGGATGGGTTAGTATGCCCTACTACTGTTGGTTGCTTAGCTTCTCAACTTCTCCTTTTTTTTGCTAATTGGTATAAGAGGAGGCTAAATTAACCGTGCTAGAAAATTCACAGGATGGTGGCCTTGCGTTGCTATGAGCAATAAAAGAATATCATAACCTCATGTGTTTTTCAACTTAACTGGACATGTTATTGGTTTCACCAAGCAACCTCCATGAATTCATGTTTTAATTGCTCTGGATTTTTATTTCTTGCCCTTAAGTGCCAGCAAGCAAGAAAGTTTCTTTTGGGTACTCAGTGCTTGAAAATTGAGCTTACTACATTGTAATAGCTTCTTGTTTGAGGATTAGACAGTACATAATTCACTACCCACAATTTGACCATTTAGTTTAGAAAACGTGCACACTAACACTAATCTGCACGGTCTCTCACTTTGGTCTGTTCTATTTTGAAGTTGAAAATCTTCAGATGGAGACATTTTCCCTACTACTACATCATCGACAATGTTTCTTTTTGTAAATACAAAATTATATCGGTTTTCTTGTCACGTCAAAACTATAGAAGATTTTTTTGGAAGTAGTTGTATTCCAAAATGATAGAAGGTTGGATGGCTTAATTAAAATGTATGGCTGAAACCATATGCATATGCCCATGAAAATGTGCATTATTTTTTTAAGTTTGTTTCACAAGATACAATTTACATGAATCATAGCTCTAACTAAGATAGGTGAATTTGTGTATTTGGGAATTTGCAGTATTCCAAAAACATATACAATGATTAATTCTATGATTAACTATTTTTGTTTGATTAACAGAGAGGAATGAATTGCACTTTAACTCTAATATTTTGTATTTCTCAGCTACAGCTAAATGAACATGTACAGCCTATCTGGACAGAGATGACATTCAACTCTGACCAGCACTTCATGAATATGGATTAAAAATACACCCTTCTATAGGTTAACTCGTTAACCAAAATAGAAAATGAAAAATCTCACACAGATTATAGTGCACTGCGGCTGTATCCTGATCTAGAAGCTATCAACGAGGACAAAATGGGACCCAGTCACACATATCAGTACCAAGCGATCAAAATGTTAGAACATGATAAACGTAGGCCTAGAATGGTTTTCGTGCCATCCCTGAGTAAAATTCCTGAGTTCCTGACTTAACATCCATAAAAGTCGTAAATCACATCACAAAGCAAGGGCGAGAGCGATTAATCCATGGACAAACACAAACCTGCATGGACGTGAGCTGCCGCTCGAGCGACTCGAGTGCGTCGCCTATGCCGACCGCCGCCAACTCCCCTGCATCTCCTCCTCCTCACATCCTTGTGCTTCTCCTCTCACAAGCCTATGAAGAAACAATCGAGCCTAGGGTTAGGGTTAGGAGAGAAATTGCCTAGCGAGAGAGAGGGAGTGAGAGGGAGAAGGAGCACAGTCTCACCGCTCTTCGTGGCGCGGCTTGTGTCACCCGCGCCGCCATCCCCTCGCCGTGCCACCTCTGCTCGTTGTGTCCACACACAGTGCCCACACACAGATTGAGGCAAGGCCAATCTCCCTCTGCTTTGAGCCTGGGGATGAGGAGCCGCTGCTCTGGTCGGAGAGGGAGGGGTGGGAGAGGGGATCTGGTGGGGGAGGTAGGAGGAGGGCGTGCGAAGGAGGAAGGAGGAGGGCACTCCGAGGACGCAACCTGCAGGTGGATCTGAGGAAGGGAGAGTAGGGGGGAGGCGGGCATCAGAAGAGGATGAGGTAGCAGGGGCGGCGGCGCCCGCAGCACAAAGGAAGAGATGAGATTGCGGCTGACCTAGGGTTCCTGTGGATTTGAACCCGTTGTGCGGGATGGGGCTAGACAATTACCAATGTACCCTTTTTAAAGTTAGTTGTTGGTCCATTGAATCTAAGGATAGTAATGTCAATTTGTTGCAAATTATTTCAGATGGCACCGACAAAGGAGGCGGGGAGCCAAAAGCTAAATTCAGCCAAATCGCGATTAAACACAAATGAACTCGAAGTATATTTTTTCCGCATTTAAAAATTACAAGACACACTTTGAAGTAACTTGCAACAAAAAATATCGCAAATATGCCAAAACTTTTCCTATGAAATAGATAACATATAGTTTTTCATGTAGGAGTTTCAACAATTTTTTAATAGATTTGTTATTTTATATCATTTAAGTGGTTTTTTGTTTTTCTCTCCATTTGAACTATGTTTGCATCCAATACGACTTGGCCGCAGGGTCTTAAGCACCGGATGAACCGACGCACCGTCGGTGTATAGCGTCGGAGAAGTTGTGTCAGAGAATCTCAACGGCTAAGTGATGTGGGAGGGGCATCGGATGAACTGACGCCTTGAAAAGTTAGTATCGAGATAAATCGTGTGTCAGGAGTTTGCTTCCTCTCATCCCCTTGAAAAGTGATGAGATAAATCGTGTGTTAGGAGTTTGCTTCCTCTCATCCCCTTTACGTTTCCACATTTACTCTTTTGCAATCTTTGCTTGCCTTTACTTTCCTAGAGTAGTATCATGCTAGGAATGGCTATAGATTGCAAACCTTGTTTTGGGATGGGAGTTTCACACTAGAACAACCTTAGTTGCGCATCTAGATAGTATGTTCTAGTTTACCTTTGTGCAAAAAGTAGTGAAGCCATAGGTTAAGGTTTTAATATTGCCTAATTCACTCCCTCCCCCTCTTAGGCTACGAGCATCCGATTCCTACAAGTGTTATCAGAGCCGGGACTCACTTCCTTCACAAGGATACGCCAATTTGATTGGTAAATTGTGAAAACCGGCTCATTGGAACGGTTAGGCTTCACCATCTAGTGAGTTGCTCTATAGAGGAATGAAAGGGGTGGATACCTTAGGTTTGGCTCCACATTTCGATGGCACGGGCTATCCGCGGTGGAAGGTTCTCATGGAGTCATATCTCCAAGCAAAGGACCTCGATGTTTTCAAGTTTCAACATGTTTTTCTCTTTAAATCTCGGTCAAACATCATTTGACCTCGGGTCAACTCTCCTAAATTTATTTTACTACATAAACCTTGGGTCAATATGAAAGTTGTAGGGTTTTGAATTCTAAGAAACTTTTGTTTTGAACAAAATTTGAGTTTCAACATAAAAATCTTAGGAAATCTTAGTCAAACATGTTTGCTGCATGGTCAACTCTCTTCCTCCTCTCTCCCTCACAAGTGGGCCACAAGTATGAGTGGGTCGCGACTGCAGGCGCGAGCTGGGCTAGAGGAGGTGCTTCGCGGCCCAATGCGCGGCAAGCAGGCCTAGCGGAGGCCCAGCGAGCGAGCAATCCCAACTAGCGTTTTAGAATTGATAAAAAACCAAATTCTTAACAAGACAATAGTTGTGAGGTAGCCTAGTGGTAAGGCATTGTGCGTTGAAGGATGAGGTCTTAGGTTCGAGTCACACTTTGCCCTTTTTTTGTTTTTTAGATTTTTTTCAATTCATCATTTTTCTCCATTCATAAATATGCAATCATTTTATGGATGTTTAAACTTTACATAAAATTTTCAAATGATTTCGGTAAAGGCGGAACCTACATTGTTTACAAATGGATACATCTCTCTTATAGTTTTCTAAAACCCAAAGTCAAACTGAGATTTGAATATGTTGGACTCGTATACATCTAAATTTTGGACACGACCTTATGTTGACCATAACATTAGCAAATATGAAGTTGCATTGCCATTTTTTTCTTAAAAAAGTTGGTTTTTTATTTTTAAATACCTAATTAAGGCACCTTTATGAAGTAACTTGAAAATTAATTAAGACCCCCAATGCATTTTTCACATGTATCAGACAATATTTAAGTTTTGCTCTACGTGTTTCAAGATTTTCTGAATAGATTTGCTATTTTCTATCATTTAGTTGAATTTCTAAATGTTTACCGAAAGTAATTCCAAATTGACTTATATGTATATATAATAAGATTCAAACAAATTCAAAAAAATATTCAAATGATTTCGATAAAGGAGAAACCTACATTATTTACAAATGGATACATCTCTTATAGTTTTCTAAAATCTGCTAAGGTACAAGATAAGGTATATAAATAAGATCCGTATAATGAAAATCTGTACTAAAATGTCATTAATGAAAATATGACAATTTTAGAAAATTTTAGAAAAAAATCATCAAATTTGGATTAAGTATGATGGAGAAAAACTAGATAATAAATCTCGATCAAACATCATTTGCCATCTGGTGGACCGCTTGCGTACATGATAAAAGGTCTGTGTGAGCCCTCTAACCACAAACACACTTGTATCTGAGTGGCAGAGCATCCTCTTTCTAAACCTAATGGCGCAGGTTCGAGTCCTTCGGTAGCTACATTTTTGCTTCTTTTTGGGAATTTTTTTCACCAGCGCTCGCAGCCCTCGCAGCCCAGTAAGCGAGCAAGCCCAGCGTGCGGCCCAGTAAGCGAGCGTGACCAGCGTGCGTGGCCCAGTCGGACGAGCGAGCCCAGCATGCGGCATGCCAAGGGCAGGTTGCGGCCCAGTACTCTAATCTTTAGATTTAGATTAAAAAAGACCCAAATGCAAGATGAAGCAATAGTTGTGAAGTAGTCTAGTGGTAAGGTGTTGTTGATTGAAGACATAGGTCTTCGGTTCAAGCCATGCTTCACCCAAATTTTTACTTTTTTTAGATTTTTTTCCAATTCATCAATTTTCTCCATTCATAAATATGACTATTTTTTATTTGTTGGGTCATATGGGAAATGAAATTTTTTTAATTCATGTTCTGCCAATCCGCTGAGTGTCGACCAAGGAATACCTCGTTGCAATAATTTTTATACACGATATTGCAACGATCATGAAAAATAATGCAACGACTAAGTTTTGTGGCAATACATACACGATATTGCATCTTTAGGCTACAAACGAAGCAATAGCCCTCCATGTATTGCAACAAAACAAAGACATAACTACAACCCGAATTATAAGTTGCAATATAGTTGTTCCGTATTTGCAACCAAAGTTCTACGTTGTGAAGGACCGATACGGCGAACCAGAGAGGGGGGGAGTGAATGGGAGCCGATAAAAATTCTTCTCGAAGGAGATGAAAACTCCAACAAGACGAACACGGCTTCCAACACACGTCTCTGACTCACTACCCAAGTTGGCCAAGCCCACGTAGCCACTGGAGTGCCACTGGACCTAGGAGCCAACACACACAGCCTTCCGACTCGAGAACGCAGCGGAACAACAAACCCCGAGTCTACAAACCCACACGGTCGGACCGGTGAGCACCACCGGTCGGACCGGTCCCCGTTGGTGAACCGAGCGACTTTCACTAAGTGGCTCTACACCGGTCGAGGCCCCGGTGAGACACACCGGTCGGACCGATGGCGGCCGAAAGCCCCCAAGGCACCAAACAAAGGCCAACCGACCACCAAACGGACCCAAACTCGAAACAAAGCAGCACCACGGGACAACAACGAACACACCAAGACGTTCACCCGAGCAAAATCCCACAAGGGCTCGCACCGGTCGGACCGGTCAAGAGCACCGCCGACCGGTGTAGCTCGGGCGCTCGGGATGAACAAAGACCCGCGGTCAACTCCCCCAAATCCAAATCTCGATCTCCCGAATCGCTCCACGGACTTGAACAAGACTTTGGGGATATCGGAACACCTCATGAGGAGTCCATAGCCAAGTTTAATCCCACCAAATCTCGTCCAAAAAGGAGGAATCGAAGAAATCCCGCCGAAAGCACTTCCAACCCAAGAACTCAAGAAACCCCCAAAAACGAGCACTTTTCCTCACGGATTTGGGAGGGGGATCACGGCCCAAAGAACCACGAAGGGTTCCCACAAATTTCCCCCATCAAATCCCCAAGAGAAAAGCCCCGAAAACACCCCAAAGAAATCACCGAGAAAGGGCTCCGAAAATCACCACCAAGAACAACCGGAAAAACACATCCAAACCTTGAGGAACCACGCCGAATCATCTATACATGAAACAAAGGTTCGTACAAGGTCTAGCAAGCCGCCCGATCATCCATCCCTCTCTACAAGATCTCTCCGTGGAGCTCTCTTGCAAGTCCTAGAGAAAACCTAAGGTAAATATGTGGAAAATTGGAAAACAAATGAGCTAGGGTTCCAAGAGTTGGCTGCCATCCTCTCACCTCTTGGGTTATATGGAGGCAACCGAATGTCTAAAATACCCTTCTCTATCAACTAGGGATACAAGCCCCTCAAGGGCGGATTTGGAATTCTTGATGTCTTCACCATCGGACGGATGCCGGCGACCGCACCCCTGCGTAGCCTCGACGCAAGCCATACGATCCCGACGCGTGTCCTCCGCTTCGAAGATTCCGGACGCGTCGTCGCACACCGGTCGACCGGTGCTCCTCACCGGTCGAGGCCGGTCCCCACCGGTCGGACCGGTCGACCCACCGGTCGGACCGGCTCCGTGCCGCCTGCACCTCCGTCTTCGGTTCTCCGGTCTTGGCTTTGTGGATCAACCAAGGAACCCAGTGGTTTTCTGGTGAACCACCGCAAACCCCGCGAACTCGGTGTAGCCTCCGCCAATCTCCACTCATGACTTGGCTCCCACGTAGTCCCGGCTCGACCTTGGTTTTGAGGCTCAACCAAGAAACCGTCCATGACTTCATCTTGTTGTTCATGCCACCATGCGGCCCGCACTTGACCCCGCTGGCGACCGGGTCCATCGAACGAAGCCTACTTGTCTTCTCTACACCTGGAGGCCTCACGGGCGACGACCTTTCGCGCTTGTTCTTCACCTGCACCAACACCAGTCAAGCCGCAACCTGCACCTGCAATACTTAGCCAAGAATCGCTCCACACAACGTTGTCAATCACTCATCACACAAGGAAGCGACCATCCACCGGTCCTCGAACCACACATGGTCCTCAATCTCCCCCTTGATGAGTGCATTGACAACACCCATACGAAAGTAACAAGAGAGAAAAGAAAAAGAAAAGAAACGAACAAAAAGAAACTCCAACGAGCGATCGAAAGCCAAACAAAGGCAAAGAGCAAGATCACTTGAAGAAGACAAGTCTCGGACCCCTTAGGCAAGGGCAACGGCTCGACACATGCGAGACAAAGCAAAGCTCAAGCAAAGAGCGCAAACCACCGAAACAAAACTCGAAAACTCACAAAGAGCTCCCCCCTACACACATGCAAGCTCCCCCTGAACCAATGCACCTCCCCCTGGACGAATGCATGCAAGACACCACTTGAAAACGGATGACCGCAAAGATTTTCAGCTCACACCGGTCAGACCGGTCATCACCACCGGTCAGACCGGTGCCTAACATATGTACAGGACCAGCACTCACACCGGTCAGACCGGTGCTCACCACCGGTCAGACCGGTGCTCACCACCGGTCAGACCGGTGTACAACAGAGCCCAGAAATGGCTCGAAACCACCTGAAAACCTTCTAAACGCATCCACTAAGCCATTTCAAGCTCAAACTTCTCCCCCTTGTTGGCAATGCATGAATCAAGCCAAAAATGCAAAACTTTCAACCTAGAGCTTCTCAAATATACAAAATTCATCATAGGATGCTACACATATCCAAATGAGCAAGTTAGGTACTCTACGACTTCGTATCGAACCCAACTACATGATCACCAAGTTTCACAACCATTGGACGAAGCTAAGAAGGATTTTGGCAATTTTGCGAAAAACTTGCCTCTCATGAGCAAAGTCCTAAACATGATCAAAACATATCAAAATGGCAAAGCCACACAAACTTCATGCTAGGACAGCCATTCTAATCATAAGACCATCACAAACACCCACAAGCACCTCATGTCATGTCAAAGCCACCGAGCCATGTGCCTACTTCTATTTATGAGACTTCTCATTGGTAGGCATCATGCAACGGTTTAGCACCCAAAGAAAATTAAATTCAGCACATATGACATGCGAGCACATTTCCAAGCATTTTTCATTTCATTTTCAGATTTGTAAATGGTACATGAAATGTCTTTGCGACAAAAAGGAACTTATGCTCCTCCACAAGATAAATCAAGAGGGCTAAACATTCATGATGGCAAATGAGCCTTTGGCCCCATACGATCAATAAGCTAGCAGTCCAAACACAAATTAAGCATAGCAAGGGCACAAAAACATGTCAAGAGCATGTAAAGGCATTTACACATGAGAGAGCATACATGTGGCATTTTTCAAAAGCATAGCTATCAACCATGGATTATTCATCAAGATCATCAAGAGCTAAGCCAAACTAACCGTAGCATACCAAACAAGCTCACAAAGACATATATCTCATTCCATGGTGAACAATGTATATGAGAGAAGCTTTTCCTAACAAATGCATATGATACAAAATGCATGCAATCTAAGATACAAGGAATGCTATGCCAAATGCAAGAAATGCACAAAGGAAATCTATACATATACTACAAACCGGCTCCTCGAGGGGAGGCAAAACGGGCTCGACACCACCGGCAAAAGAGAGCTCCCACACACCCAACTCAAGAAATCAAACACACACCAAGTTCCCCCCGCAAACGAGTGAAAGTTGCTTGATCTAGGGGTTTGGTGAAAATATCGGCTAGTTGGTCATGTGTGGGTACATGGATCAAAGCTATCTTTCCTTTCTCGACGTTGTCTCTCAGAAAGTGGTACCTCACTTCTATGTGCTTGGTTTTGGAATGGAGCACTGGGTTCTTGGCAACGCTTATGGCACTGGTGCTATCACATTGAAGTGGGACATGGGTATACTCCTCACCAAAGTCGCTCATGGTGTAGGTGATCCAAAGGAGCTGAGAGCAACAACTAGCAGCGGCAACATACTCGGCCTCGGTCGTGGATTGAGCAACACTCGACCGCTTGCGGGAAGACCAAGACACCAAAGAAGAACCCAAAAAGCGGCAAGTCCCGGAAGTGGACTTCCTATCCAACCGACACCCGGCAAAATCCGCGTCGAAAAGCCATGAAGCGCCAAAGAAGAGGACGCGGAGTACCAAAGGCCGAAGTCGGGAGTGTGACGCAAGTACCCGAAAATTCGCTTCACCGCTTGCCGATGCGAAGTCCTCGGAGACGCTTGAAAACGAGCGCACAGACACACCGAGAACTGTATGTCCGGCCTCGTCGCCGTCAAGTAGAGGAGTGACCCGATCATGCTCCGGTACTCCTTCTGGTCCACGTGTTCACCTTCCTCGTCCGCATCAAGAGCCGTAGTCGTACTCATCGGCATCGTCATAGCTTTGGAGTCCTCCATCTTGAACTTCCTCACAATGTCCTTGGTGTACTTAGCCTGGTGCACAAATGTTCCTTCCTTTGATTGCTTGATTTGTAGCCCGAGGAAGAACTGCAACTCGCCCATCATGCTCATCTCAAACTCCCTGCTCATATCATCTGCAAACCTCGCAACAAGAGAGTTAGACGAGCCACCAAAGACAATATCATCCACGTACACCTGCACAATCAGGATATCTCTGCCCTGCCTCAGCAAAAACAAGGTCTGATCAACCTTCCCCATCTCAAAACCTCTCTCAAACAAGAACCCCCTCAACCTGCCATACCAAGCTCTAGGCGCCTGCTTCAACCCATACAGCGCCTTCCTCAACTTGTACACCCGGTGGGGGTACTTCTCACTCTCAAACCCCCGGAGGTTGCCTCACATACACTTCTTCCTCCAACACTCCATTCGAAAAAGCACTCTTCACATCCATTTGGTGCAACTTGAACCCTTTAGCCGCGAGAAAAGGCTAGAAGGATCCTAATCGCCTCCAAACGGGCTACGGGAGCAAAGGTCTCCTCGTAGTCGATCCCCTCCTTCCGACCGAACCCCCCCCGGGCAACAAGTCTCGACTTGTTCCTCACAACCTCACCCTTCTCTCCCTCTTTGTTTTTCCACACCCACTTGGTACCAATCGGCTTACACCCCGGGGGAGGGTCAACCAACTCCCACACCCGATTCCTCTCAAAGTTCTCCAACTCCTCATGCATCGAGTTAACCCAATTGTGATCGGATAGTGCGTGTCCAATGTCTTTGGGCTCGAAAGAAGCAACAAATGCAGCATGAGCGAAATGGGAATTGTTTCGAACCCTCGACCGTGTAGTGCGTTCATTCATGTCGCCGATGATCCTCGAAGCCGGGTGATCCACTTGAACTCGCCGGGGAGGTTCTCGCCTCGAAGCTACCTCCCCCTCGGCATCGGCTTCTCCTCGTTCTTGATTTGTCGTCGTAGGTGTAGCGAGAGGGTCCATCCATCATCGTAGTCGAAGTAGTGGGTACATGTTCAGCGGGGGCACCACACCGCCATCTTCATCATCACCATGTTCATGCTCCTCCTCCCGAAAAATCTCCTCGCCAAGCTCATCATCACCCGCACACTCAAAGACAAGCCGACTACGTGGCTCTGTCTCGTCGAAGGTTACCTCGCAAGTCTCCACGATTTGGTTAGTTTCAAGATTGAGCACACGATATGCTCTAGAATGAGATGCATAACCAAAGAAAATGCCATCGACGTACCTAGCCTCAAACTTATCCAACTTCCCGCATTTCTTCGAATGAAACACTTGCAACCAAAGACATGGAAGTGACTCACCTTGGGTGTGCGGCCATGCATCAACTCATAGCATGTCTTCTTCTTGTGCACTCGAGGTATATCTCGTTCGACACATAGCATGCGGTATTCACCGCCTCGGCCCAATACCTCCTCGGAGTCCTATGCTCATCAAGCATCGTCCGAGCCATCTCGCACAAGGTCCCGTTCTTCCTTTCCACTACACCATTCCGGGGAGGCGTATACGGACTCGAAAGCGGGTGCTCAAGACCCAAGTCATGACAAAAGGTTTCAAAACGAGAGTTCCCGAATTCCGAGCCATTATCACTACGGATAGCTCGTATGGCATCTCCGTGCCTCTCGTTCCTCAACCTCAAGACTAGATCTCGAATAAAACCAAACGTCTCCCCCCTTCTCCTCGAGAAAGAACACCCACGCATACCGAGAATAGTCGTCCACCACAACAAGGACATACCACTTCCCACCCGCGGATCGCACACGAGCCGGGCCAACAAGGTCCATATGGAGCAGCTCGCATGGACGCTCAGTCATCACATCGGTGAGAGGCGAGTGAGAAGAGGCCACCATCTTGGCATGCCTACACGGCGCACAAACCAACTCTTTCTCAAGCCTCAACCGTGGCAATCCTCGGACCAAATTGAGTTTACTCAAGCGAGAGAAAAGGTCAAAGCTCAAGTGACCCAACTTCCTATGCCACTTCCACAACTCACTCGAAGAACCAGCCAAGAAACAACGCTCCACACCCGAAGACTGAGAAAAATCAGCACGAAACACCTGACCCTCGGGAACGACCATACAGACAAGGTCCCCTCGAGAGTCCACAATCCGAGAACCACCAGGCCGAAACAACACCTCAAAACCCTCATCCAACAACCGGGACACCGAAAGCAAATTGTACCCCGGCGATTGAACAAGAGCAACACGCCTCGCAGTGATCTTGTCACTCACTTTTATCTCACCTTCGAAAGCACACGCCCACGCCCATTGTCCCCAAAGGTGATGTACCTCTTCGTCACCACCGGACGAGACTTGAGAACCACCCCCTGTCTCCGGTCATATGCCTCGAGCAACCGAGTCAATCAACCAAATGTTCTTCAAGTCTCCCACCTCGAAAATCAAAAATAGGCACGTGAGCGAACAAACGACTCAAAGCATCGGGGGTTAGTACCAAAGGAGGAAAACCGGTCCGAGCCATTTGCTTGAAAGTGGGGTTAGCACCAACCAAAGCATCTCTCCTACCAAAACTACCTCCACGAACACCACCACGGTAACCACCCTGAGGGAACCACCCCTCTCTGCCTGGAGGAGGACCAAAACCACGCAAGAAAGCCCGTGGAACGTCCTTCCTCTCCATCTCACCGCCACGACTCCTCCAATCCCCGTATTGAGCACGAGGTGGAGAACGCCTAGCAAACTGACCACCTGCACCCTTTCCAGCCCAACCACCGAACCACGACCACCGTAAACAACCCTCGCACCTGTACGAGCTCGAAACCCGAACACCGTGCGTCTGTGCCCGCACCGGTCCCGACCGGTGCTCCACACCGGTCTGACCGGTGTGGCCTGGGCAGCAGCACCACCTGCAGCCTTCTTCTCTCCCCAAGCCCGAACTGTCCTCACAATCGCCTTTCCCCTGGGCATCTGCATACGAGGCTCAAGTACACCATCAGAAGGGTGGTACTTGTCCTTGTTATCCCACTCCTTCTTATGGCCATCTCTCCCACAATAGCCACAATGGAACCTCACAAGCTTAGGCTTTGGCTTGGGATGTGGCTGCTCACTTGGTTTCTCTCCACTCAAACCCTCCACCGGTTTCTCACCACTAGCCTTCTCACTTTCCTTCCCAAAGAACACCTTCCCCGAAGTGCTCACAAACTTGATAGGCTTTTGAAGATCATTTGTGGGTGTAGGAAACACGGGTGGAGCTGGGGTTGTGTCTAGTCGGTTCCTTAGATGGTTAGGTTTTGGTGGGAAATCATTTTTGTGGTGGGTTTTTGGTGGCTCCGGGATATTCTCTCCACTTCCCTCACCAACCTTGTTTGCGCCAAGCCCCTCACCATCTTGCCTCTTAAAGGCCTCGATCATCATTCTCAACTGAGGCTCGTGACCGGACAGCCAACCCATCAACTTCCTCAAATCATCATTCTCATCCTGCAAACGATCAACATAATGTGCAAGCTCCAAATTTTTCAATGCATGCATTTCACAGGTAGAGCAAGATGTAGGCATGGGTTCCTTCAATTTAGCCTCGAGCGAACTAGTGTAAGCATGCATCTCATCAATCTTAGCATGCAAAACGGGGCAAGAAGTGCAAGCACCTAGCAAAGCGGTCTAGACTTAAGCTCGGCCACTTCAACCCTAAGCACATCTAGTTCCTCACACTTGGATGCATGCTTCTCCTTAAACAAAGCAAGATCGGCAAGGAATATGGAGCAATCAAGCACAATCATTCTCATCGAAACAACGGGGCTAGCCTTAAGCGAATCAATCTCAAGCTTGCTATCAAGCACCCGTGTCTCTAGCTCGGCCCACTCTAGTCCTAGCATCCTCGAGTGAAGCCCTAAGCTCTTTCCTCATTTTCTTGGCCTCTCTAAGCATGTCATCACGGTTATCAAGCAAAGAACCAAGTCTCTCATTCTCCTCGGCGCAAGAAGGGAAGCTCATCACGCACCTCGTCGTCGGACTCGCAGTCCGAGTCGCTCCGTGTGCTCTTCTTGCTGCCGGAGCTCAACGCCATGGTGCGAAGCCGTCTCTCGCGAAGCGGCTCAGCCCGCTCAGGTTCTTGGACGACTTCTTGTTCTTGCGGCGATCTCCCTCGTCGTCGGCTGCTGCTCGAGCTCGAGGTGGAGTACGCGGAACTGGAGTCGACGTCGCTCGCTCCAACCATCGCTCGGGCCTTGCCTCGGCCCTCCTTCTTCCTCGACCGTCGCTCGTCCTTGTACTTGTTCTTGTGCTTGCTCTTGTGGTCGCGCCTCGAACGGTACTTGTCATCGTTCTTCCTCGGCTTGTGCTTGTAGTCGTCCTTGTTCTCGGCCTTCTCCGGGCGGTCGGCGACGAAGTGTCCCGGCTTGCCGCACTGGAAGCAAGTCCTCGTGTTCCTCCTCATGTTCACGTGGTTCTCGTGCAGCCTCTCGAACCGCCTCGTCAACGGCGCCGGCTCGTCCTCTCCAAGGTCATCAAACTCCTCATCGGCATAGACATCAAAGAGGAAAACGAGAACATCCTGGTGGATGGGTTAGAGTTAGTCTTTCCTTTGGAACCACCAACGAGGGCAAGACTATGGGAATCAGTCGGTCCCTCGAGCTTGGCGATCATGCCCCTATCCACCTCAGCCGACTTGAGCTTCGAGAACAGCTCGTTCACCGTCAGAGTATCATACCTCTCCGACTCGACTATGGCCTCAAACTTTCCGCCCCATATCGTACGATCCAAAGAGTGTAAGAGCTTGACCTCTCTATCATGATCATCGTACGGGAGCACGTCCACATTGGCCCTCATGTTGTTCACCACCACCGTGAACCTCTGAAACAAGGCATCGATGGACTCACCGGGGAGATGAGTGAAGTTCTCGTACTCTCTCCGGTAGGTCGCATACAATCGTGCCTGAACCTGCGTGTTCCCAGCATGAGCCTCCTTCAACACCGCCCAAATCCTACAAGCCAAGTGCTCGGTGTGCACCCGATCGAACTCAGGCTGACACAAAGCACGAAACAAGTAGTCGACCGCCTTATTGTTGGCGTCGAATCTGTCCCTCGACCCTGGAGCAAGGAAATCCATCGGTGGACATAGCCCGTGTCCACCGAGACATCCCAAAGCGCCCGGACCCTTTCCGCGGAGGAACGCACCCATCCGCTTGCTCCACATCCGGTAGTTCTTGCCATCGAAGTGTGGGGGACCCGAACCCCGTTCTCGGTACGCCATCCTTGGATCTTAGACCGGTTAGAGTCAACAAAGACCCGAACCGGCTCGATACCACTTGAAGGACCGATACGGCGAACCGAGAGGGGGGGGAGTGAATGGGAGCCGATAAAAATTCTTCTCGAAGGAGATGAAAACTCCAACAAGACGAACACGGCTTCCAACACCCGTCTCCGACTCACTACCCAAGTTGGCCAAGCCCACGTAGCCACTGGAGTGCCACTGGACCTAGGAGCCAACACACACAGCCTTCCGACTCGAGAACGCAGAGGAACAACAAACCCCGAGTCTACAAACCCACACCGGTCAGACCGGTGAGCACCACCGGTCAGACCGGTCCCTGTTGGTGAAACTGAGCAACTTTCACTAAGTGGCTCTACACCGGTCAGACCGGTGAGACACACCGGTCAGACCGATGGCAGCCTGAAAGCCCCCAAGGCACCAAACAGGCCAACCGACCACCAAACGGACCCAAACTCGAAACAGCAGCACCACGGGACAACAACGAACACACCAAGACGTTCACCCGAGCAAAATCCCACAAGGGCTCGCACTGGTCAGACCGGTCAAGAGCACCGGTCAGACCGGTGTAGCCTAGGCAACTCTGGATGAACAGCACCCGCGGGTCAACTCCCCCAAATCCAAATCTCGATCTCCCGAATCACTCCACGGACTTGAACAAGACTTTGGGGATATCAGGAACACCTCATGAGGAGTCCATAGCCAAGTTTAATCCCACCAAATCTCGTCCAAAAAGGAGGAATCGAAGAAATCCCGCCGAAAGCACTTCCAACCCAAGAACTCAAGAAACCCCCAAAAACGAGCACTTTTCCTCACGGATTTGGGAGGGGGATCACAGCCCAAAGAACCACGAAGGGTTCCCACAAATTTCCCCCATCAAATCCCCAAGAGAAAAGCCCCGAAAACACCCCAAAGAAATCACCGAGAAAGGGCTCCGAAAATCACCACCAAGAACAACCGGGAAAAACACATCCAAACCTTGAGGAACCACGCCGAATCATCTATACATGAAACAAAGGTTCGTACAAGGTCTAGCAAGCCGCCCGATCATCCATCCCTCTCTACAAGATCTCTCCGTGAAGCTCTCTTGCTAGTCCTAGAGAAAACCTAAGGAAAATAGGTGGAAAATAGGAAAACAAATGAGCTAGGGTTCCAAGAGTTGGCTGCCATCCTCTCACCTCTTGGGTTATATGGAGGCAACCGAATGTCTAAAATACCCTTCTCTAACAACTAGGGATACAAGCCCCTCAAGGGCGGATTTGGAATTCTTGATGTCTTCACCATCGGACGGACGCCCGGCGACCGCACCTCGCGTAGCCTCGACGCAAGCCATGCGATCCCGACGCGTGTCCTCCGCTTCGAAGATTCGGACCGCGTCGTCGCACACGGTCGACCGGTGCTCCTCACCGGTCGAGACCGGTCCCCACCGGTCGACCGGTCGGACCCACCGGTCGGGACCGGTCCGGTGCCGCCGCACCTCCGTCTTCGGTTCTCCGGTCTTGGCTTTGTGGATCAACCAAGGAACCCGGTGGTTTTCCGGTGAACCACCGCAAACCCCGCGAACTCGGTGTAGCCTCCGCCAATCTCCACTCATGACTTGGCTCCCACGTAGTCCCGGCTCGACCTTGGTTTTGAGGCTCAACCAAGAAACCGTCCATGACTTCATCTTGCTTGTTCATGCCACCATGCGGCCCGCACTTGACCCCCGCCCGCCACCGGTCCATCGAACGAAGCCTACTTGTCTTCTCCACACCTGGAGGCCTCACCGGCGACGACCTTTCGCGCTTGTTCTTCACCTGCACCAACACGAGTCAAGCCGCAACCTGCACCTGCAATACTTAGCCAAGAATCAGTCCACACAACGTTGTCAATCACTCATCACACAAGGAAGCGACCATCCACCGGTCCTCGAACCACACATGGTCCTCACGTTGCGACATACTTGTTCAAACGCAACCATCCCTAGTATGGTGGCTATAGCAACTTTCTGTTGCAACGTAAGGAATGCTAATGCAACACAAAATTGGGGTGGCATTATTTCCAACCAAATGCAACGGAAATCCTAAAAAGGGTGCATTAGCGTCAACATGTTGCAACCGAACAAATAAATAATGCAACTCAAATTATGTGTTGCAATAGACACACAAATTGCAACCAAATCACCGTTTCGGTGCAATAGTACCCCCCCCCTATTGCAACCAAAATAGTGGTGTTGCCTAAGGGATTTGTTGCAATAGGGGGAAAACCTTGTAGTGCCGCAACACGTAACAACCTAGATCGATTCGGTTTCGGCTATCGGAAAGCACAAGATCCACGTGTTAAAACATGAAATCTACTCGAACAAGGATCGTAAAAGAGGTAAAGCCGATCCAAACCCATCTGGATTGGGCAAAGGTGTGTTACATGAATTTAAACATAAAGTAAAACTCAAAGCAACACGGGGTAACTTAATGAATCTATTAGATCTTGCCAAAATCTAATAGAGCCGATAACTAGCTTCAAGCTAGATCTTAGCCTACCGCATGGCTCATGATCTAACAAGAAACCCTCTTGAACCAGGCTTGAATCTACCGCATGACACGAAGCATGGTAACAAGACTACTTGCATCAGATCTAAATCCACCGCATGATACTAGACATGATACAAGGTTGCCGGTACTCACGGAGGTCGACGGATCGATGAACCCTCTCGAAGAACTCGACGACACGACAAAAGGACTCTAGGGTTTGGCGTAAGGCCAGTGTGTATTGAAGAATGATTGTGTTCTGTTACATACATTCAGGGGTCATATTTATACCCTGTCAAGTACAACTTCGAATGGATTCGTTGCCTAACTTATCTCTAAGCTTGATTCGTCCTCCCTGATTGAGCCACGTCACCGTCCAATCCTACAAAATCAGCTCTACTGTTCCTTTGCCGAACTGGAGCAGATAGCCGACCGCAGATCTCTTTGCCGAATATCTCTGAAAATATCCTTCCTTCCACCAGACGGACTCTTTATCGAACCGGACCCACAAGTCAGACTCCTTACCAAATTTTGGTGTTAACACATGCCCCTTCAATTGTGGGATAAAAGTAATTTTGTTCCGCAATTGACTCCAGCCACGAATACTTCAACTCAAATCTGTCAACACCTGTTCTTCGCAATCCGCTGGAATCTTCATCTAGATCCAAACCCTAGATCCCCTCGTTCTGAGCTCAAATCCCCAATGGCAGCTCAAAACCAAGATGCTCAGGTAAATTCCTCTCCCGCAAGCCTCGTTCGGCATTTAGGTTTTCAATTTTACCTGAGATTTCCTTTTCCGCTTTTCCTCCAGGAGCCTTCTACTGAGCTTCTGATTCGCACCGAGGCCAATTCGAGATCCTATTACCTTGGTCCTGTAGGGAACTCTGACCCTCGAGATTTCATCGCAGCTGAATCTCAGAGAATCCCTTTTAAAGCAGCTCTATCTCCACCTCCTTGGTGGCAAGACGCTTTCAAGAACTGGCCCTTACCCCCAATCGCAGGCTGGAAAACTTGGTACCGGAGGATTCTCGCAGACAAGAGTGGATTGACCAAAAACTGGGATACTCTCCGTATCGCTCAATGCTTGGAGTTATCCGTGGCTGAGACCCCCAATAACGAAGACCTCCTGTCAGCAGCAAGGCTAGAGAGGCTGGGGTCTGTTGTAGCATACCTGGCCATTAACTGAGCTAGAGTTGTGGACTTAGCCGAGCTTCCTGGATTGATAGAAAAGACCAAGGAGGAAGCAAGATCGGCTATAGCCAAAATGGAACAATGCGATGCGGAACTCACCACCTTGTCCAGCGCCCAAAAAGACTGCCAAGAACTGTTGGACAATTTCCGCCAGGCAACATCCAATGCTCGTGGTGTGATTGCGAAACATCTGAACATTTGAATGCCCCTATTGATGTATAACCGAATTGGCCGCTCTTGTGATATTTTTCTTGCAGTTTATTTCTTTTCTTCTGCGCGCCTTCAAATAATAATGCTGAACGACTCATTCGGCAAAGAAACGCCAACTCCCGAATGGCACTTTGATTCTCCTTAGCCGAGCCAGTCAACTGAATGCGACTCAGCCTAGAACTCCAAGCGACCCGTCGGCGGGCTGGCCAAGGAAACCTTTCCACCTTCCGATTTTCTTGGGATATGCGCCACGATCCAAAGCCACGACTCGAAGCCACGATTCATCTTGCCAGGCCTATAAATGCAACCGTAGGTGCCCCTAGCTCTCCACCAAGCCTTCTAGCTCTCGAATCTTTGCCAATCTCAGTCCCTTCTCTTTCCAAACAGTGCATATCCCAAACCACCATGGTGCGCCGCCTCAACCGCCGCCGCGCCTCCGACGAGGCAGAGGGGAGCAGCGCCAATGCGCGCCGGAGGCAATGATCGTCGATTCCTCCTCTTTGATTCAACTTTTGATCTTCTTCTTGTTTTGACGATCATCTTCTTTTCAGATTGATTCAGTGGAATCCGTCTCCTGCGCCGGCCAATCAACCCCTTCCAGACGACTCCTCGGAGTCTGACGGCCACTCCCCCGTGCCGTACGGGGAGGTCGATGCCTTCCGCTTCAATGAGGAGCTGGAGACGGCCCGGCGTGAGCTAGAGGACGTCTCCAAGAAGGCGGGTATAGCCGAGCTGGAATGGGAGGACCAGCGCAAACAGCTGCTGGAAGCCATCGATGGTACGGCTCTGAAATCAATTCTTGATCCAACCCGGCTTTTGATGCTAATCCCTTCTCTTCTTGCTCCTTGCAGCCCGCGATGCTGAGCTCAACCAGCTGAAGGCGCTGGTGGAGCAGCTGGCCGATAAGGTGAACGCCTGCGGCGACACGCCGGCGGAGCGCCTTGCCGCGGTGGAGCACCGCGTTGACGAGGTGGACACCCATGGCGTTCGTTTGGGCACCACCTTGGGTCTGGCTGCCATGGCGACGCACACGGACGTCGACTACTCCACCAGGCCGCGCGGCTTCCGGGGCGACGCACCAGAGGACATTGAGGAGATCGAGCTCATCCTGGTGCGCCTTGATGGCCATGGCGACGCCATTGCCGAAATTACTCATCCCCAATCTGTGTTGAACAGGCTCTTCGACTAGATTGTATTAGGGATGTTTAAATATTGGCAATAAATGAAGAACTTTTGAATTTTGTGCTTGTTTTGTGATGACTCCCTTTACATTTTGCATCCGTGATTCTTATTTTCTCTTTGAACGCATCCGGGAACTATCTTGAGCCGAACGCGCGAGAACAACTGCCCCTTGGCGCAAAATCCACAGAAGATCCCGATTCGGCAATCCATAAACACTGTTCAAGCAAAAACCCTTCGCACCTAGGAGAAAACCCTGCCATTTGGTATTCCAACAGTGTGTACTGGCCGGTCATCACTCCCAACGCGTCCCTTCGGTCAATAAAATAGCCTGCCGGGATGCTCTGCAAATCCACTCGCACACTCATCCATCATTTCTCATCTCTTCCCTTGTCTCTAGAGGAGAAAACCTCAAGGCCATGGACAAGGGCAAGCAACCCCAGGAGAGCAGCTCACCAAAGAAGCGCACGATTCGAAGGCGAGTTCTTCCTTGATCTATTCCTTGTTCTCCACATGATCTCGCGCTTCATGTTTTCTTCTTTTCCTCTTCCAGCCTTGATTTGCTCCCTGAAGAAATCATCGGGACCGAAGATGTGCCCGAGTACATCTCCTCCGATTCCTCCCTCGAAGCAGAGGATGCCACGCCAGAACAGAGGACCAACCACCAACTGCGGCGCCGCGTTCGGCACCTGGAGCACGGCCTCAGGGACATCACCGCCCGTTGCCAAGCCGAGCGCGAGCGTCGCATGGCTCTGGAAGCACTAGTAGGGGGTAAACGCTTCTGACTTCTTCTTGACCTCATGCCTGCATTTGGATTTCTTGCCCCTAACATCGATTCCTCCGCTTCAGATGTCTCTGACAGGTACAACAACCTAAAGACGGCCTGGGAGAGCTTGGTGGAGGCCGCCAACCATGGTCACCCCCATGCGTTCCAAGTTGCCGTCACGGTGGTCCTGGAACAACTGAAGAGAGAGTAGCCGAAGAAGTAAAGAAAAGATTGAATCATACTTTCGCTTCTTTCTCCACGCCTTCTGCTTCCCACCTCCTTGGAGATCCGACCACCAAGGTTATTAGATGTAAACCTGCAAGAAGCAGTTGTAATGTGGTTTTTGTGCTAAGGGCAATGCATCTAGGCACTGGCCATGTGACAGAACCGCCCAAAATAATTCCGTATTATCGCCTAAGCCGGTCCACTTGGCCATTAAGCAAAAATAAAGAATTATTAAGTCGCTTCCGCCGGGTAAAGCCCGGTAAATCACATAAAACAGGATCGCTGATATGCGCTAAGCCCACACGAAGGTGGGACCAGAGTACAACATTACATTACATGAAAGGTTCACAAGTTTAACAATATTACAAACCCGGTTTTTGTACATAAAAGTAATCATGGTTCAGAGTTTAAACAGCGGAAAATAAAACTAGCGCATGATACACACGGGAGGCCATCCATGCATATCACTCCTCATCATCGTTCTCCCATTCAAGCTCCCAACCATCTGGGATAGAACCAGGCCAGATGGGATTACCTGAAAACAACAAATTAAGCAAGGCTGAGTACTAATACTGAGCAAGACTTACCCGACAAAAATAAAGTAAGACTAGACATGCAAGGCTTTTTGGCTGCTGGGTTTTGTTTTGCCAAAAGCGACTAAGGGTGGATCCTTATTTTCAAGTTTTAGCTCATATTCTAGTATGTTAATCAGTCTAGGTGAGCACCGTACTAAACAAGCATGTTGTGCAAACAATATTAAACAGGTAACAATATTAATCCAAAAATTGTTCCATAAATAAACATGGGGTAGCCAGTGGTCAAGCCGACTCAGATAACGGCGAGTGACCGACGATCGATCGATTTATATCCTTGCAAGGTAAACCCAAGATACACGGAGGAAGTAGACCCCAAGAATTCAAATAAAAGCAAATGCAGGGTCTACCCCGACCAGGCGGTTCCCAACATCCCACGAGTTTGGGATCGGACGCTAAAAACTTGGTACACGGTTATCCGGAGGGTCTAACCCGACCGGTCCGGACTCACACACTATACCACGGGTAGCTAGCCCGGAGACACATCCCAAGCGGGTAGCTAGAAAGATCCCGCCCCGGTTCGAAGGTACTAGGCTTACCGGTCCCATTCCCGACAAGCACTTGGTACGTTCAATAGCTTAGGACCAAAGACCATGCTACTCGGTCGAGACCGAACCCATTGCTCTTACCACATGAGCGAGTCAATTTAACCAACTTATGATTCCAACATAAGCATCCTATATCTCGCGAGCAATGAGTCATTACTCGACTTCTACCGTATCCTTAGAGCATGGCTCTAGCGTTCCTAACATACTAGTAAAAGAGCATAGGAGTCCTAAGGATCATGCAACTAGGTTTCAAAACAACTCCTGAAACTTAAATGCACAAGGTAAAGCATAAAGTACTGAAAAGTAACAGACATGATTTTAATTTAAAACATGGGTTAGATGAAACCGGTGCTTGCCTTCCTCAGACTCAGTTCCTAAACAAGCCTTTGGCTCTTCTGGACTTTGGTCCAGGTCTTGCTGCACGCTAACTTGATTCAACTCCCCGCTGGCAGCTCCCTCCTCCTCCTGGGTAAGCGTGTAAGTCCCGTCGGGAAGATCTACACGTTCACATGCACATGCATTAGATTATGGTGAAGGTGGGAGAATTACCACAAAACCAACTCTTGTTGGTCACATACACCCAAATATTAATATTTTCTCATATAAATTATTAGGGTGTGTGATAAATAACAAAACACTATTTTGATGGTGATTGTGTGCACATCTAAGCAATTTAAGTTACTTAACTTCACCAAACAGCAAGGGTGTGTGTTTAATTTAATAAAAACAGAAACAAACATGATTTTACAATTTAGCACTTCAATTTCCATTTCTTTCTTTAATTATTTAAAACAAGCCTTTCAACCATAAATCCAAATTAAATCAAAAACACTTCCAAAGAACCTAATCTTTTGCACACAGCAACATATGCTTAGTTTAAGCCCTCACACCAAAATTTGGCCTAAGATCATTTATAAATTAATTTATACGAAAAAGACAAATCTCAGCCTAGTAAACCAACATTAATTCATATAAAACGATTTAATAAACTTTTTGATCTTAACTTTCTCCTACAGGTCAAGTATGCCAAAAATGAGTTTCTGACCAAGGCATGGTTGCAAAATCAATTTATTTTTCAGATTTTGAATTTAAGCTCCTACACAAGATTAAATCCAAAACACCAAGCAAAAAATTCCCTAAAATCACATCCATCACACCAGGGGTACTAATCATCAAGTCAAAGCCCTAGGGTGCACTTGTGCTCAAAGAAAATTTCATTAAAGGTGCTATAAAAAGCATCAAACTTATTCTAGCATAAAGCTTAAATAAATCATAACTGAAAATATATGCATCAAAATCATGCAAACTTTTGCCACAGATCTAGACATGATATAAAGAGTAACATATCCAAAATTCAAGTTCATAGCATATGTATATTTTAAATCACACTAAAAACACTCCAAACTGAGTTTGAATTTTTAATTCAAAAACTGTACAGAAAAACCCTATACATGTTTTCTAGAAACGATAGATCTCTTCACCACGAAACCAGCAAAATTGGTTTTGCATTTTTCTAATTTTCCTACGATTTTTAATGATTTTCCGAAGTTGCTGTTGTAACCCTAAAACTGCTTTTACAGGGGGACCCTCGAAAGAAGTTTCCGAAATTACAGATATGCCCTTCTTCACGGAAAATACCCTGGAAAGACTGAAATCAAAGCAATGTGGCCCTCGGGCGCCATGGCCGGCGGGGAGGACCAAAATCCGGTGAGCTCGTCGCCGGGATGGACCGGGAAAGTGGTGGGGAATGATGAGGAATCACCTAGGGTTCGATTCTTAGGCTCCGGCGGTGTTGAGGTGGTCCGGAGGATAGCCGGCGGCATGGTGGTCACTGACTGGCCGCCGCTGCTACCTGCGACCGTCGTCGGCACGGTCTGGCAGGCCGGCGGCGCCATGGTGGAGTGTAGGGAGGTGCAGAGGGGTGCAGGATGGGAAGGTGGAGGTGGCCCACTCGCGAAAGGGGAGACCGACTCGACCTTACCCAGGAACGGGCGGCGGCGGAGCTCGGCTTCGCTCGGCTGGAGCTCTGTACGTGCGCAAACAAATCAGACTCGAGAATGGCGAGGATGGGGCTGGTTCTACGTGTGTGCGTCGCGGTCTGGAGTGGCCCCAGCTGGCCGGCTGCATGCGCAAGCCGTGCGCAGGCACACGCGCGCACAGCCGCGTGGCCCGGCCTGGCGCGGACGGGCGCGTGAACGCAGCGCACGACGAACCGTTCAGGTGGGGACTCCACTGCGGGGCCTTGGGTCCATAGCGCTGTACATGAAGCGTCCGTACGCCGGTAAACGCTCGGTTCGACGCGTGGCAGTGCCAGAACGCATATGCGCGCGTTGTGGCTCTGTGCCCGCGACGTCGTCGTCCGTTCAAATTTTGCGAGCCTGCTTTCAAAACTCCGTAACTCCAAAAAGTGTCAACATACTCGAAAATCTCCAAAAATAAAAGTTGTAGAGGAGCTATAGATCTACAACTTTCCTAAAGGGCGACATATGTTTTGATCAACGGTTTGCCCGGGAACGTCGACCGAAGTTGCAGATTTTCCACGGCTCGATTTACTGTTCACGGCGCAGTAAACTCGATTTTTGGCCAATTTGCACTCAAAATGGGAATGTCCGCCAATTACGAAAATGTGTTCCCGGAAATAACGAACAACTTTCGTATTGGCCGATTTTGAACTTCTATAGTGAAATTTGGAGAACGCGCAAGAAAACCATTTCAGCCTTTTAAGTAGATCTAGGGTTTGACCGTAATTAGGGATTTTGACCGAGGTCTATTGTGCAAAAGTGTGCCCAATCACGTCAAACATGTTTAGGAGCCGATTACACTTGATTAACACAACTAAATAAGGTATTTATATTTAATAAACACCTGGGGTGTTACAGGCCATTTCTTCTGTTTATGGATTTTTGTTCTGAAGGCGGTCTCGTTCTTGAGCACCGGGTATCTCTGTGTCAGATGTGTGTAATCATCGATCGATCTCAATGCTAGGATAATATTTCTTCAGATATCTTCCATTTATTACAGCGGAAAATTCTTCTCCTAGCAAAGTTTTCAATATATATGCATTACCAGGGACGCATCTGACCACACGGAAAGGTCCTTCCCAGTTAGGGGACCATTTGCCGAATTCACTGTACTTAGTTCCAATCGGCAATAGCGCTTTCCAAACTAGATCGCCTTCTGCAAATTGCCTTACTTTTACCTTCTTGTTGTAGTACTTGGCAACCCGCAGTTTGTTTTTTCTCGATGTTTTCCAGGGCTCTAAGACGGATCATATGTAAACCTCTAGCTCATCCATCATTAGGCCACTGTAATCTTTGGAGCTCAAATCCTTTTGTAGCACCACTCTCCTTGAATCTGATTGCACTTCCCAAGGTAAAATTGCGTGGTGCCCGTAGACCAACTCGTAAGGAGAAGTCTTTGTAGCTCCACGGGGGGCCATCCGGTAAGCCCACAGTGCCTCACTGAGTACCGAATGCCACTTTCTTGGCTTCTGGTCGATCTTCTTCCGTATCAACTTGATCATGATCTTATTAGAAGCCTCTGCTTGACCATTAGCCTGGGCATAATAGGGAGAGGAATTAAACAATTTGATCCCCATGCTTTCGGCAAATTCTCTGAACTCCAGCGACACGAATTGTGCCCCTTGATCAGTGGTAATTGTCTCAGGGATCCCAAAGCGATAGATGATGTGCTTCTTGACGAATTCAATCATGTTTTCTGACATCACCTTCTTCAGTGGGATCGCCTCAACCCATTTAGTGAAATAATCCGTAACCAAAAACACGAACTTATGCCCCTTACTAGATGGTGGATTAATTTGGCCAATCAAGTCTATACCCCAACCCCTGAATGGCCATGGCTTGATGATGGGATTCAATGCTGATGCAGGGACCCTTTGAATATTCCCAGACCTTTGGCAATCCTGACATCCCTTGTAATACCCAAAGCAGTCCTCTAACATCGTCGGCCAAAAGCATCCAGCTTGTCTAATAACCCACTTCTTACGGTAGGCCGATTGGTGTGCTCCACATATCCCATCATGCACTTCGCTCATCATGTTCTTGGCTTCTTCTGGACCCAGGCATTGTAATAATACGCCATCTAATGATTTATAGAATAAATTATCACCCAGAAGAACGAACTTTATGGCCTTGTACCTGAGCTTCCTAGAGACCTTTCGGGATGGATCCTTCAAGTAATCAACGATTTCTTTCCTCCAGTCATCTTCTGCAAGATCCGTCCCCAGTGCACACGCCTCTGCAGCAAACGCTTCTTGACTTTCTTTGTAACCAGAGGCGCTTTGAGCCAGCCTGTTTGCTTCTTCGTTATGTTCCCTAGGAATGTGCTGTAGAGTCACCAACGGGAAGCTCTTCAAGATTTCCCTGCATTCTTCGTAGTAACTCCTCAGCGCTTCACTTTTGCACTCGTATTGGCCGTTCAATTGCTTGATCACCAGCTCTGAATCTCCATAAATTTCAACTGAAACGGCCCCAGCTTCTCTCAAATATTGAAGCCCTCGAAGTAATGCCTCGTATTCAGCCTGATTATTTGTGACAGTGGGCTGAATAGGGATGGCAAATTCAAACATCTCACCTCTAGGCGAAATCAGTAGGATCCCTACTCCCCCACCTTTACCACATGATGATCCATCAAAAAATAAAGCCCAAGGGGTAATCTCAAGCAAATAATTTGACGGATCACGATGTTCAGTTATAAAATCTGCAATGATCTGACCTTTGATGGCTTTTGCCGATTCGAACTTCAGCTCGAACTCTGATAAGGCTAAAATCCACTTGCCAATCCTGCCGTTCAAAATTGGCATAGATAACATATGTTTTATCACATCAAACTTGGAATACACAGTGCATTCGGCATTCAACAGGTAGTGCCGAAACTTTGTACACGAGTAGTACACGCAAAGACACAATTTCTCTACAGCCGAATACCTGGTTTCAGGATCAAGTAATTTTCGGCTAAGATATGCTACTACCCGCTCCTTTCCTTCAAACTCTTGAATAAGGGCCGATCCAATGGTTTGGGTATCGGCCGCCACGTACAACTTGAAAGGCTTGTCCAGCTGAGGAGGGACCAGCACTGGTGGCTCCTTCATGTACTGCTTGATCTCATCTAAAGCCTTTTGTTGCTCGTCGCCCCATGTGAACTTCTGATCTTTCTTCAGCTTCAGCAATGGAGAGAATGGCAACACCTTCTGTGATAAATTCGAAATGAATCTTCTTACAAAGTTGATTTTGCCGAGCAGTGATTGCAACTCCTTGAGATTAGTTGGAGGAACAACTTCATCAATGGCCTTCATGCTCTTCTTGCCAACCTCAATTCCTCTTTCGTGGACTAAAAACCCCAAGAACTCTCCAGCTGATACCCCAAAAACGCACTTGTTCGGGTTCATCTTCAAACCGTGTTTCCGGGTGCACTCTAAGGTCCTCTATACATCTTCCAAGTGTGTGTCATGACTTAGAGACTTGATTACCACATCATCAATGTAGATCTCCACAAATTTGCCAATCAACTCATGAAAAATGTAATTCATGGCCCGCTGATAAGTTGCACCGGCATTTTTTAGCCCAAACGTCATGACTATCCATTCAAACAAACCTATATGGCCCGGACATCTGAAGGCCGTTTTTGATATGTCTTCTATTGCCATGAAGATTTGATTGTACCCCGCATTGCCATCCATGAAACTGATCACCTTGTGTCCAGCGGCGGCGTCAATCAACAAATCGGCAATAGGCATCGGGTAACCATCCATCGGAGTAGCTCTGTTCAGGTCCCTGAAATCTATGCAAACCCTCATTTTTCCATTCTTCTTGTACATAGGGACGATGTTAGAAATCCACTCCGCATATCTGCATGGCCGAACGAAGTTTGCATCAAGTAATCTTTCAACTTCCTTCTTCACATCGGCCAATACCTCATCCTTGTAGATTTTCCGGGGTGGTTGCTTATATGGTTTGAAACCAGGTTTGATTGGCAACCGATGCTCGACGATGGAACGATCCAATCCAGGCATCTCCGAATAATCCCAGGAGAAGCAATCCTTGTATTCTTTGAGAAGCTTAATTAATTCCCCCCCTGAAGTCTGGCTGCAAGTTTGCACTGATGAACGTCGGCCTTGGCTTATCACCGCTTCCAATGTCAACCTCTTCTAATTTATCAGCCAACATGAATCCTCGCCCTAACTTGCCATCAGTGCCATCTACGGGGTTCTCCATTAAAAATTGCTATAAGAGCCGACTGCTTGAATCGCCTGTTGATCACTGCTGACAGGTTCAACTGGACCTTCTCCCCAGTCCTTCCCTGAGAAACAATCAATACCTTGGTATTCCCAGAAGGCTGGTTCCATGTTTGCCACGCTCACGGAGTCATCTGCTTGGACGACCTCAATCTCATCGTCCACCCATTGGATAAGCAGTTGGTGCATGGTGGATGGGACGCAACAGTTGGCATGAATCCAGTCCCGCCCAAGCAGCAGGCTGTAGGCTCCTTTGCCTTCGATGAAAAAGAAGGTAGTGAGCAGCGTCTTGGACCCGATCATCAAGTCCACATGAGCGCATCCCTTGGTGTCTGAAGGGTTCCCGGCGAAATCATTCAAGATTATGCTTGTAGGCGTCAGATCGCTCGGGCCCATGCCAAGTTTCCTGAAGGTGGTGTACGGCATTACGTTAACTGCCGCTCCACCGTCGACAAACATCTTGGTCAATGGCTTGCCATTGACGTATCCTCTCAAGTACAGCGGCCTCATATGTCGATTCTTGGCCGGCTTGTCGAAGATTGCCTGCTTGGCCAGCACCAGTTGTGCCATCATCCCTTCGGTCTGCTCATCATCGAAGGAGGCTTCCTCCTCGCATAACCTCGGTTAGCAGGAGCCATGAACTCGTTCGGCGAAAGTATACCATGCATGTTGGAGCCGAACGCTTCGATCCTTCTCGGTTGGTCTTTGGGGCGCCACACCTCTTCTCGTTTGGATCCCGCCCGCCCCGCGTTCACGGTTCCTCAAGCGCTAGACCCGTCTTTTCAGACTCTTGCGTAGGCCAGGCGGGCACCATTGCCCCTTCTGCCAGATGTAGCCGTCCTCGTCCTCTTCTTGATCAGCCCACCTTAGATCAGCTTGACGCTTCCTGGGGTGATGACTTCAATTTTTTGGCACCGATCTCCGCTAGGGTGGATCCTTCCAATTCTCTCGTGGACGGATCGGCGATTGGCAGTCTCCTGCCTGTACTCAAAATACCTGTCACTGCATTCAGGACAGTTCTTCAACGTCGGCAGCTTTAAACCCTCATTCCAGCAATGCCTGAAGAAGGCACATCCCCAGTGTGCACGCTCCTGCTCGCGCGTGTACTGCTCCTGGTCCCTTCTGTGTGCTTCCTCTTCGGCTCTGCGCTTCTCCTCCTCGTAGCGTCGCTTCTGGTAGCGCTCTTTCTCCATCTGGCGCTGCCACTTATTGAGGAGGATGCACGAGGTCACCCTGGGCTTGGCTCTGGATGACTCCCCAATTTCGATGTGACTCCTAAGAATGCGGGGGGCTTCACCTTGCACCTGTTCCAGAGTCACTTGGCGCTCTGGGTCCACTGCTCCATCTTGTCTAGATCTGGCTGAGGTCAAGACCTTGACCTTTCCATTCTCCTCGGCCGTTATCATGTTAACGAAAAAGCCCACCATGTTCCGAGGGAAGGGGTGGCCATCCAACCTTCATTTTGTTGTCGAACTTAAGGTGACCCTCCCGGATGGCCTTCTGGATCCTCATCCCCGAAGACCCCTGCGCTCATTGATGGAGTGTGAATCCCCGTCGTGGAAGCCACAAGTAACGTTTCCCTTTAACTCCATCGGGCCGAAGCATGGAATGCCCCTCAGGCAGCTTGATTCGGCCTTCCTTTACTAAGAGTTCGAACAGTTTGTCAGCCTTCGTAATATCAAAATCATAAGTGCCCTTGGTCTGTTTGACCCAGCGCTGATTCATCGTCAAAGGCTCCTTCCCCCACATGATCTCTGCTGCGGCCACATCCAATTCATCATCAGAATTCTCGAACGGATCAGCCTTGTCCAAGAACTGGTTGTAGACGTAAGCGACGTCATGCTGCTTGCCAAATTTAGCATCCTTCTTAAAGCCATACGCCTGGTTGCTCATCAGTGATAGCTTCTGCGATAGCTGGCCCAGGTTCTCAAACTCCATCCCGAACAATTTCTCACGTACGGCCGGCAGCATCTCGGCGACGGCCATATCAGCCAACTGGTCATCTGACAAGTTAAGCGAGAAGCACATGCCTTTAACCTCCCTGAATCTTCTAAGAATTTCCAGTGGAGTCTCGTTGTGCCTCTGCTTCAGGGTGGCAAGGTCGATCAACTTTTTCTTCGAACTGCCACTGAAATAATGAGCGTGGAATTTCCGCTCTAAGTCCTTCCATCTGGAAACTGATTCAGGGGGTAGGGACGAGAACCACTGGAACGCTAGACCTGTCAGTGATGCGGGGAAGTAGCGGACCCTGAATGTCTCCTCAGCTGAGCATTCCCCGAGCTGCATAAGGTAACGAGCGATGTGCTCCACCGTGCTCGTGTCGTCTTGCCCCGAAAATTTTGTGGACTCCGTTGGCGGCTTCACCCTTGGCGGCAAGAGTACGTTGTAGTACCATTCTGGGAACGGCGGCTTATAGGCGGGTCCTTGCATTTTTGGCTTGAGGCCGAACTGATTTTGCATCAATTCGGCCATCTTCCGCGCCAGGGCGTCATCCTCTTGTTCTCCTGCAGCTGGCGCGTATCCTGGATGCGGGAAGGCGTCAAATGCTCCATAGTTTCCCACCTCATGATAACCTCCGCCGTACAAGTTCCTCTGCAGCCAGTTGTTCGCCGGAGCAATCCTGTGGCCGGGAGCAAGTGGGGCTCCAGGCGAGCCGAACGCTAGATCTCCGTACGTAGGCTGGTACGGATTCGACCGCGTTGCACGGCCGACCCGTGCTTGCTTTGCGGTGGTGGCCGGATTGGTCGCCCTCCCCGAAGCTTGTAGTGGGGGGCCGAACCGGCCGACCCCCGCCGCCCGCGGAGGAGGCCGGAACGCTTGACTTCCGCAGCTCGAGGAGGAGGCTGTTGTGGCTGGCTCCGTAACGGTGGTTGAGAGCTTGACTCGCCCGGCCTCCACGGTGCCCCCCCGGATGGGTGCCTTGCCGAACGCTTGTTCCATGCCCGGCCAAAGACGGCCACCATCATCCGCCGAAGCGCACCAAGGAAAGCTTTGTTGTGCTTGTTAAGCATGTAGTCCGCAGATTCCCCGGAATACTCGCATGCACTCCTCTTTCTCCCCGCCGAGCCGTGGTATCGCTCTCCCCTGGTAGCAACACCCTGGGCATCTCGTTCTTCAAGTACGGGACGCCGCTTCTATTTTTCTTGAATGACAGCAGACATTTCTGCTGAAACTGGTCCATGACATCCTGGAGTTGCTGCCGCTGCTCGGGAGAGAGATCTTCAAGGTTGACGTCCATGACGTCCATGATGTCAGGCATCCTGAATCTATTCGGCCGTGGTCCCACCGAGCATGCCAAAAAGTGTGTTGACGCAAAACGTGCACCCGGCGCCAAACACACAGCAAGCCGAACAAAGCTGGCTTCACACGCGCAAAGAGTAAAAGACGTGCCAGTCAATTTTTCCTGAAATTAACAAAAGACAAAGCAGTTAAATACCAAAACTTGGAACTTGCCTGGTGGTACCAGACAGTTCCATATTTACGGCTAAGAAGCCAAATGGGATGACACATAGCTATAGAAAGCTATTTGCCAATGAATTACAACCATTCGGGAACTCGCAAAAGGAAAAAGTAATATTGCCGAATGGATGACGTAAGCATGATAGTGATCGGTCTTTGTTTGAACAAGGATGCACATGCACGAAGCCATGACCGATCCCCATGAAGATTAGCATTAGATAAATGAATAAAGTAAAGCACGGACATGATCATGTAATAAACAAGCATGCATAGATCCAAAGCACTAGTCTACCGCATGTCTAGTTACTTTCGTCGGGTACGATATCAAGCAAATCTATCCACCGCATGATACAACTTGCATGGGGAACTGTACCACTTTCCACAAATAGATCTATCCACCGCATGATACAATCTAAATATGGAAAGCTAAAAGCATACATCATTCAAAGCATGAATAACACACGTGTTCTACTCGTGAAGAAACATAACCGAATACGGCTGAACAGCCGATTCGGGGTCCATGAAGAAGGAACAAACATTACCAAGTAAGTAAATCTATCAGATTGATTTGGAAATCTAATCCACCGGATGACTAGCTCCAAAGCAACCCAAAAACCTGCATCTACCGCATGATACCCAGCTCTTTCAAGATTTATACAAACATTAGCAAGCTTGAACCCGCAACACGTAACAACCTAGATCGATTCGGTTTCGGATATCGGAAAGCACAAGATCCACGTGTTAAAACATGAAACCTACTCGAACAAGGATCGTAAAAGAGGTAAAGCCGATCCAAACCTATCTGGATTGGGCAAAGGTGTGTTACATGAATTTAAACATAAAGTAAAACTCAAAGCAACACGGGGTAACTTAATGAATCTATTAGATCTTGCCAAAATCTAATAGAGCCGATAACTAGCTTCAAGCTAGATCTTAGCCTACCGCATGGCTCATGATCTAATAAGAAACCCTCTTGAACCAGGCTTGAATCTACCGCATGACACGAAGCATGGTAACAAGACTACTTGCATCAGATCTAAATCCACCGCATGATACTAGACATGATACAAGGTTGCCGGTACTCACGGAGGTCGACGGATCGATGAACCCTCTCGAAGAACTCGACGACACGACAAAAGGACTCTAGGGTTTGGCGTAAGGCCGGTGTGTATTGAAGAATGATTGTGTTCTGTTACATACATTCAGGGGTCATGTTTATACCCTGTCAAGTACAACTTCGAATGGATTCGTTGCCTAACTTATCTCTAAGCTTGATCGCCTATCCATCCATTCGTCCTCTCTGATTGAGCCACGTCACCGTCCAATCCCGCAAAATCAGCTCTACTGTTCCTTTGCCAAACTGGAGCAGATAGCCGACCACAGATCTCTTTGCCGAATATCTCTGAAAATATCCTTCCTTCCACCAAACGGACTCTTTATCGAACCGGACCCACAAGTCAGACTCCTTACCAAATTTTGGTGTTAACATAAGGACTATGAGTAGGTGGGGATGGAATATTTTGTGTGCCTTCCGAATGTGGGGATAAAACATCTTGCGGATGTGGGGATTGAGGAGGAGGAGGAGGGGAACCATCTGAGGAAGGAACCTGTACCGTACTGTGTGAACTACAAGGAATCTGTACCTTCACATGTTGGTGCTCCTTTGATGTCAATCCGACACCTTCTCCACTGTAACCTTTGTTCTTGAGCTTGTCCGAGTTTCATCACCTCGTAATTAGGAGGGTATTCCAACAGTTCATCCGCAATGATAGTATATACAGTGATCACTTCAACCACAACACAGTCTTCATGAATCGGGACTGTTTGTAGCGTAGTCTCCTTTGGATGAACAAGACCAAGTGCATGCAGCCTCACATTGAAGCCCCCTCCACGTGATCCATAGGCCACAGTGTGTGGGTTCAGTCAACATGCCTATAAGGTCTTCGTGTGTACGATCGTCACAGTGCACCTCCGTCGCCAACTCTGCAGTGCCATCAATAAAACCTACATCTGCAGACGCACAGTGGATCTTCAGTGTGGCGGGTGAAGGGCTTGCGTGATTGGACATTGGTGACAACACCATCTGGTGACAACACCTCCTCTGCATCTGCATGTTCTGCATCCGCATCTCAGCCACCCATTCTTGCTTGATTTGTTCCTTTTTTATTTTCCGTCAAGTGATGTGTCGGTCTTCGTCCTCTTCCTCTTCCTATACATCTCAACTTGCTGAGGCCATGCATACTTCCAGCTCTGGTAGATAGAGAAACCACGCACATGACCATGTTGTTCAGGCAGACCCAAGCACTGACTTAGCACATCATACTCCCTCTGCCTTGCCATTCCTAAAGATTCTGCCCATGCAATCTTCTCCTTGATGCCGCAGCCAATTTTTCTGCCTCTTTGTTGTTGAACACTATCACGGCAACACGGTCGTTAATCACTAGCTTACTCCTTGCTCGTAGCCAATTCTTGGAACGATCGTCAAGGTAGGCATCATATGGGTTGGGGATACCATCTGTAGCTAATTGTCTGTACTCTTTTTCCCATTGTTCTAGTTTCATAGTATATCCAGCTGGACCCATGTTGTGCTCGCTTGTGTTCTGTCTTTATAGTTCTTTGAACTTGACACTAGCAGATGAGGCTTGCTCAGTTTCTACCTATTTCATGAAATCCTTCCACTGTTTCGGGACAATAAACGGGTGCCTTGTAAATGGCTCAAGTCCTTTTCTGATAAAATCTCGCCTAAGCTGAAATCTGAATTGTCTCCATGCATTGGCTGCCGTCTTCCAGAAAAGCTTGAATGTCTGCGGTTTCGCATCTTCCTGGTACTTCAAGTGTTTCTGCACATGCTTATCAAACAAGTCCCACTTTTCATCATTGGTTGGTTCTTTGATTTACGGCAAGTTCAAAGGTATCTTTTGTCTAGCAACGAGCCCTGCAAGCACCCTGAACCTGCGCCTTTGAGTCAATGGTACTGGAATCCCCACTATGTCGACCTCATTGACTATCATTGTGTTACTTGGCCACTTTATGGATGTCCTTGGCGCTCTGCCTCGGCGCTGAGCCCCACCCATCTGGTTTTGTTGTGCACTAGTAGTGCCATAACTCTCTTCTTCATCTTGTGGCTCAGGCCTATAGTCCTCGTCAGAATTATCATGTGAATTAATAGTCAAGGGAATTACAGTAAGTACTTTCGCCCACTGTAATATCATTGGTTCTTGGTAAACCATTAACATAAATGGAAAATTCAGTAACCAAAAAATTAGTGCAAGCAAAGCGACCATACCATTTTAAAGAGCAAGATGCAGGCTGCCTCGGTTGCTGATGAGGTACTTATTCAACATGGAGAGAATGTGTAGATGTGCATACGAATAAGAGCAAAAACAAATGTAAGAGTCAATCTAAGGGAAATGCTAAGTATGTTTGTTGACGGTGAAATTCCGTCAACCTAGCCATGAGTTTACCTTCGGTATTGGCATAACTTTTATACCTTATCCATTGGTACTAACCCCCTTGGTATGAAAAGTTTGTTCGTGCATGTCGGTTTTGGAGCTTAGTGTTTATGCAGGGTTTTAGTGTTGAAAGCAAGACTTCCGGGATAAGTTCATCAAGCACCTCATTACAAGACCTTGAAGCCCGGTAGAAGTCAAGCAATGAAGTGAACACGACTCTAAGAAGCCCAAGGACCCAACCCGAGAAGATGGAAAACTCCGAGGACCTAGCCCGAAAAGTGTTGAATCTTGCGAGACAAGGAGCTTCGTCCAATTCGGAAAGAAACTGACGACAAGGGCCCACATGCAGAAGGGGGAAGGATCTAGAAGACTCGGGAACCAATGTTGGGCGAAGGAGGCCATGGACTGGCCCGAAATGGGCCCAGGCTTGTCGGCCCAGGCCGGTCGGCCCAGCCTGTTTCGAGGCCCAGTCGGCCACCCTTTGAACTAGGTGCCTTTCGGGCTATTTATAGCCCCCTGACCGAGAGCCACGCATCAATCAATTCATCATCCGCTGCCGAGGAGCAGAGAAGCTTGAAGGACACCATCTCGAAGATGAGGGTCGTGCTAGTTGTCTAGGGTCTCCCTAGCCGACGTGGGAACTTTGCATGGTGAGGACCATGTGTGGTTCGAGGACCGGTGGATGGTCGCTTCCTTGTGATGAGTGATTGACAACGTTGTGTGGACTGATTCTTGGCTAAGTAATGCAAGTGCACGTTGCGGCTTGACTGGTGTTGGTGCAGGTGAAGAACAAGCGCGAAAGGTCATCGCCGGTGAGGCCTCCAGGTGTGGAGAAAACAAGTAGGCTTCGTTCGAGGGACCCGGTGGCCAGCGGGGTCAAGTTCAAGCCGCATGGTGGCATGAACAGCAAGATGACGTCATGGACGGTTTCTTGGTAGAGCCTCAAAACCAAGGTCGAACCGGGACTACGTGGGAGCCGAGTCATGAGTGGCGATTGGCGGAGGCTACACCGAGTTCGCGGGGTTTCCAGTGGTTCACCAGAAAACCACTGGGTTCCTTGGTTGATCCACAAAGCCAAGACCGAAGAACCAAAGATGGTGCTGCAGCAGTTCCAGACTGGTCTGACCGTTGAGGAGCACCGGTCTGACCGGTGTGCGACGACGCAGTCCAGAATCTTCAAAGCGGAGGACACGCATCGGGATCGCAAGGCTTGCGTCGAGGCTAAGCTCTGTGCGATCGCTGGGCATCCGTCCGATGGAGAAAATCTGAAGACTTCCAAAACCGCCCTTGAGGGTCTTGTATCCCTAGTGATTAAGTAAGGGTATTTTAGTCTTTCGGTTGCCTCCATATAACCCATGAGGTGAGAGGATGGTAGCCATCTCGTGGAACCCTAGTTCATTTGCTTTCCTATTTTCCCTTCCTATTTTCTTAGGATTTCCATAGGACTAGCTTGAGAGCTTCATGGTGAGATCTTTTGAGAGGGTTGGATGATCGGGCAGCAAGCTAGACCTTGTATAAACCTTCTTGGTATGTATAGATGATTCGACGTGGTTCCTCAAGGCTTGGTTGTGTTGTTCCCGGTTGTTCTTGGTGGTGATTTTTGGGGCCGTATCTTGGTGGTTTTCTTGGGGTGTTTTCGGGACCTTGCTCTTGGGGATTTGATGGGGGAAATTTGTGGGAAACCTTCGTGGTTCTTTGGGCTGTGATTCCCCTCCCAAATCCGTGAGTTAAGGGGCTCGATTTTGGGGTTTTCGGTGTTCTAGGGTTAGAGGAGATCTTGGCGGGATTTCTTCGATTCTTCTTGATTTGGCAAGTTTTGGTGGACAAAATCGTGGCTGTGGACTCCTCATGAGGTGTTCCTATCATCCCCAAAGTCTTGTTCAAGTCCGTGGAGCGATTCGGGAGATCGAGGTTTGGATTTGGAGGACTTGACCCGCGGGTGTTGTTCATCCCGAGCTGCCCAGGCTATACCGGTCTGACCGGTGCTCTTGACCGGTCTGACCGGTGCGAGTCACTTGTGGAATTTGCCTCGGGTGAACTGCTTGACTTGTGTGTCTTTGGGTCTTGGTGCTGCTGGTCAGTTCTGGATATGTTTGGTGTTGTTTTGTTTGGTTTTGTGTAGGGTTTTTCTTCCTTGCTGGTTGTGTTTTGGGGGTGTCTTTGTTCCAGGGCCAAGAGAAGTCACTGAGGCTCTCTGGAACGTTTGTTGTGCGGCTGTTGTAGCCACCGGCCTGACCGGCTCTGTCCACCAGTCTGTCCGGTGCAAGCCATCGGTCTGGCCGGTGTGGTACAGGCAGCAAGCCGTGCAAGTTTCCGCTGTGCGTGTTGGTGTGTTTTGGCTCGGAAGGTTCTTTGTTGGTTCCTAGGTCCAGTGGCACTCCAGTAGCTACGTGGGCTTGGCCAACTTGGGTAATGAGTCGGAGACGTGTGTTGGAAGCTGTGTTCGTCTTGTTGGAGTCTCCATCTCCTTCGAGAAGAATTTTTATCGGCTCCCATTCACTCCCCCGTCTCTGGTTCGCCGTTTCGGTCCTTCACATGGAAGACCACGTCGGAGCTCAGGAGCAAGGATCAAGATCGAGTTAGGATCCCGGTGGTGATCTTGTTCATGTAATCATTCATGGTGAAGTTTTTATACTGAATCCGATGTCTAGCGATCAAGTGCCTTCTCGATGATTTTGTTTTCCTCTTGGTTTTGCTTCTTCCCCAATCTAGTCTATAGCTAGATTGCATAGGGTGCTCTTGTAGCCGCGGTGGCTAGAGGTGCATACTGGACCGACCAAGTTATTTCAACTTGTTATTATCGAACTCGCCCTAGACTACCCGCATGAATAGGAGTACGCTGTGACAGAACAGGGGCTCTGAAAGCCGGGCGTTTTCGGATTCGGACTGGAGGCCAGAGTTTAAAGATGCTTTTAATGAGATTCGCTTTTCTATCTTCATCTATCTTGTTTGGAGCTACAACATAAGCATTATCTAGACTCTCTAGATCGATTATCTCTTGCTTTCTCTTACTACCTCTTTAGTAGATTAGATTAGATCCGTTTTCTTGATGATATCTTATATTAGATGCAACTTGGTTCTTCAATAGATAGCTTTCCTTACTTTACTAGATTGAATCCTTGCGTTGCACATTGTTCCACGGATTCGATACCTTGGGTTCACCACTTGAGGGAAGAAGGGTCCCTTGACTACGACAGTGGATTTGTCCGCTTGCAAATCCATATGAACTTTGATATGATAATCTACCGTCAACAAGCCCCTTTTTGTGGCGCCGTTGCCGGGGAACAAGAAATCAAGGTCCAATCTAGTATCGCTTATTTTTCAGTTTTTCTTTTGATTTTCTTTTGCATCTCTTAAGTTTGATCACCCTCAAAAAGAAAAAAAATCAATCTAATTTAGTTTTGATTAACCCAAATTTTTCTTTTTTAGATTTTTGTTTTTGCTAACCCTAACCGGAGATGGTTGGCTACCTCTCCAAGAAACCCAAACTTTCTTTTGTGGATGATCCAGGAAAACTTTACAGGCAAAAGAGACAAGGAACACAAGCTAAAGGTTTGGAAACCCTAGATCCAAAAGCCAAAGTTGAAGGACCGTCGGAATCTCCAAGGGAATCACCACCTCCAAGTCCAAAGGAAGATCAACCTCAACCGCCACCCATGGGAGAACAACCACAACCGGAGCGCAAGATCGAGCTATGCACCCCGGACATCGTTGATCTACCTATCATAAACCTTCAAGATGCCGGAAGGCCATTCAAGATAAAGGTGTCAACTATCCGCATGACGATTGCGAGAGCTTTGGAGCGTTTCAATGAATACATACGAGCTGAATTCCTTGAGTGGCATATCGGTTTACTTAAGAGGAGAATGGAGAAGATGGAGATAGAGAATGAAGCTCAAGACCTAAATGCTGCTGAGGCAAGATCCACATGCGAGGAGTGTGAGGAGCACGACCATGTCCGAGGTAAACCCCGACTTAATGCAAGTTCGTCCATTCAAGATTTGGTTCCCCTTTGTATAAAATTGAAGGACTTCATGGACGAGCAAGCTAAGATCAACGAGGACGTCGTCACTAAGTTTGAGGCTATGGAGCAAATATTGGAGAATTTAGATGGCAAGGTGACGGAGGTCGGAAGCTCTATACGTGAAGTGTTCATCATGATGAAGATGCTAGAGACGCAAGTGGGACAACTTGTCGGGCGCCCGATGGGTAACAAAGAAGAATTTCCGAGACAACCCCAAGGTCCCAAGACAGCGAAGGCTACTCAAACTCATTCGGGAGAGATGGAGGATCACACCAAGGAGACCACAAAGATCACGACCAAAGGACGGGAGTTTGAGATGCCGAGCCACTACATGAAGGAAGTTGTTGCATCCGTCAAGACCAAAGGACAAAGCCAGCCTGTGAAGACTAAAAATATGACTAAGCCGAAGAATAAGCCCGTGCCCAAGATGATGCGGAAGTGGGCACCCAAGATTGCAACACCCACAAAGAGCGTTGATTCGAAGTAATCAAGTGAAGAAGTCTAGCCATGGACTATAAACGAAGCGCTAGGCGGGGGGCGACCCGTTTCGTCGAGTCAAGAATAATCTATCGGGAGGACATCCCGATTCTAGGTTTTTCGAGTCTTTTCAAGTAATTTAGTTTTGCATTTTACTACGCAAGACATTAGACTTAGAATGGTTGAATAACATTAGAGACATAATTCTTGGTTGAATATTTTCTTTTGATCATAAACCCTTTACATGAACCATCCTACATGTTTGTTTGCTTCTTTTCGAGAAACCACAACCAAATAAATTCAAAACCTAACTCAACCATTCATCCCCTTTATGATGTTGTGGTTGACTTATTTTACATGCTAAAAACACACGAGTAGAGTCACGCCTTGTACCTAGATGTTATCTGTATTTCATCATGTGGTAAGACTCGTGTGAACCTAGAAATTCAACTTTTGGTTGTTTTAAAAATCTATATCCTTGGTTTCTCTAATATTGGATTTTTTCTAAGCCTCATTTAATTTTATTTCATTCAAAATCTTTCTCTTCTAACCAAAATTAGAACCTAAACCTATGCCCCCATGATCAAGCCAGGAGAAGCTTGCTCTCAACTAATGGAAGCAAACAATACCGGTGAGACCAACATAAAAGTAGTCGGAAAATATTTTTGACTTACATTTGTTTTGAATGCTTTAAAAACTCCTCTAAAATTATATTTAATAGCTCTGATTTTATTTTTTATTTTTGAAATTAGAGGAGTATTAGCATTAAAACATGCTTAGAGGGAGGCAATCTAGTTCACCTAACCATACATGCACCGTGATGCATCATGGGATGCCCTTTCAACATCTTTTATCAAACCACATGCAAAGGACAAGCATGGGGGGCAGCTAAGTCTTGGTTTTGCAGGAATATCATGGATGCATGTGAGGCAAGGGAGCATGGAGGTGACTCAAAGCGAAAACTTCAAGTGGAAGGAGCAATAATGCAAGCAAAGGAGTGGACGAGAACGTTTGGAAGGTGCACGCAGTCACGGAGCAACAAAGCAAGCATGAGTGCGCTAGAGAAGAACCGAGCCAAGAGGAGGAGAGAGGTAAGTCTCCCGTCCAGCTCTTTGTTCGTGTGCTCTAGTTTGTAGTTCGGAACCACCTTAGACTTAGCCATCCACCCCGCTTGTTTCATGCAACAAATGACAACCTCAATCCACTCAAAGTCCAGACTCCAAAATAATATTTGTGTACCTCGTTACCAGTTGAAAACCCCGGATATATATTTGTGAGGGAGAGTGCTGCAACCATGGAAGAAAACTACAAGTCTTTGCACCAAGAAGAAGGGATCATCGTCGTCTAAGCCATCATCGACAACCTCTTCGAGGAGGCACTCGGTTTCCGAGTCTCCTCAGAGTATGGAAGAGGACACGGCACCACCGAGGAGGAACAACACTCCTCTCCTCGGTGGCATGGGCCACACGAAGCTCGTCTATGAGGTTCACCGCACCTCATGGATATACGGAGGAGCCTCCCGTCCGACCTCACCGCTCGACACGATCATCCGCTCCACCTCCACACACTTTGTGGTAGTACAATGGGTTTATCATCATGACGGAGGAGGAGGAGGAGAAGCTCGCTCGCCTTGAGTAGAGGCTTGTAGCGAACGTCGACTTCGACGACCAAACTCTCCACATATTGGGTTTTCCTATGGAACACCGGGGTTGGGTGCAATTCTCCAACAGAGTCTCGGTAAACACCCACACGGGATCTGCCTTGGAAATTCTCATGACCATGGCGCATATCCTTGATGAAGGAGTGTCGAGTCTCTCATTCCGTTTGGAGGGAGTTGAACAAGTGGATCCCTGTGAGTATATTTGGGAATTACTCGGTTTTCAAAAGGGAGCCCCGAAATAAGTGTATGTGCATGAAGGCACATTGGTAGGTTTTTGGAGTGTGATCGCGGGAGGAGCCCATCAACAAAGAAATACTAGACGAAACCCCATCATCCAAGTGTTTCACTTATGGATGCGCAAAAGGATTTTGGGTAGAATGAGAGAGACAAAGATAACTGACACGGAGTTGAATTGGCTTTACTCGACTTTGATTGCCATGCAGCCAATCGACCCACTCACCTATGATCAACCGGTGGTGTTGTGAAGCAACATCGGGTTCAAGAGATATTGGCTCAGGGTGTTACCTCTCGAAGTTGGCTATCTCTTTGAGATCGGCGATTCCAAGAAACCCGAAGCATCTCCTGGGCGGGAATTCTCTTGGATTTGATTATATGAAGCAAGGCAAAATATAAGTGGAGATGAGAGAGGAGGTTTCAAAGTGGCCAAAGTAAGCTTACCCTTTCCCTTTCCGGATGGAAGATTAAAAGTTTTTTCTTGAGGGGAAAGAAGATTGGTTAGAGGAAGGACTTCTTGTGCCACAGAAGAAAAAAATAAAAGAGGAAGGATTGTAGGAGAAGGTTCTTCCACGGCCCAAGAAGGAGGTGCGCAACAAATTATGTGCCACCATTTGGAGGAATTCCGGCGCCGCCAAGTTACTACGGTGGTGTACCAATGCAAGCATGGGGAGTGATGCAGCCATACCACCCATAAAATTTTGTGGTGCCCAACGTAGCCTTTGCGGAGTCAAACACACATCTTCCTCAACCACAACAAAGTGTGACCATTATTGGAGGATACGCTGCAAGGAACATGCAAAATATTGCAGCCATACTAACCAATGCAAACCAAATGGGTGAAGGAAATGCAAACATCGCTTATGTGCTCGGACACCTTCACCTAGCACCGTCGGAAAATTCTTAGGAGGAGCGGTGCAATCCTATTATGAGCAAGGATGCAACAACCAAGACTATCAATATCAACCACCGGCGGAAGATTAGAGAGAGGAGGAGCTTTAGTTTAAATCTTTCCTTTTCCCTTTTCTTTAATTTTCAGCTTGTATGCACCTATGTATGCGTAGTGTTTTCAGTTTTTATTTTTTTAGCATATGTGTTAGTTTTTATTTTCATCATGAATAAAGTGACCACCTAGTTTTTTAGCTTTGGTAAAGTTACAAAGTTTGTGCCATGATGATATATGATTATAATTGCCGCTTTGTTTATCTTTGTATTTGATTTATGCATGTTAAAGCTAGTGCTCTCTTAAAATACAAATCTGAATTTATCTAAATGCTAGCTTAATCTTTAGCGGAGGTTATGATAAAAATAAAGACCCATAGTGTTTTATGTGCTCTCAAGTTTTAGATGGATTAAAGATGATTTATTTTTGTTCTTAAAAGTAATGCTAACCTTGTCATAAATACCACTTGCATGTTTCTCTACCTATCCAGAGCCATATAGATATTTGAGTGCAAAAACTTAGTATACAAGGTTTATTTTTGGGTGAGTTATTTCAGGCCATGATTTCTCTAGCCCTAGACTAAGAAACGGGTCATTCCATTTTTGCGTATCTATCTTATTGCTAGCCTTTCTATCTGTGCATTATGTATCCCCACCTCGGAGATTTCACGAACCTCGCCGGATATCCACCCTTAAAACCAAATATCATCTTTTGTGATTACCTCCTTGACCACAACCTATCGTTGAGAATGGATCATCAATTGAAGGAAGATCGATGGTGCCAAGATTGAAGATTTCAAGTATCTTTCCGAAGGAAAAGTATTTCCGGTACCTACCTTATCTCTATCACCTCTTTGCCCGAGGACGAGCAAACGTCTAAGCATGGGGGAGGAGGTAGGTACAATGCAATTTTAGCGTTCAAGGGGTGCAAATAAAAAATTTTGATGAGAAAGAAAAAGAAAAAATGAGAAAAATAAAGAAAGAACAAAAATATGAGTATGAGAAAAAGAGAAGAAACAAAATATGAGTATGTATGATATAAAAATAAAATAAAGTGAACTTCCCGGTTCTCTAAAGTGCATTAGGAATTTCAATCTTTCAAGATTTAAAAGATCTAAACTCATCTTTCCAACCATGTGCAATCCGATAACGAGGACTTCCTTTGTGCCTCGGGATTACTCTTTGCCATTTGCACATGTCTACCTATCTCAAGTGTGTGTATTTTTCTCTCCCCCCTTGATATAACATTAGTTTCCAATGACCTTTTTGACGAGTCTCGGTAAGACCACGAGAAGCTTGTCTTGTTTTGACAACATGTCATTTATAATATCTTGGTAGGACTTAACTTTCCCAAAGAGCTCCATATAAAGCCTTCCACATATATGAATGTTATGAGAGGGAAAGGAGTAGAATAAATAGACTTGAGAGACAAGTTGAGATGAGAGTTAATGAGCATGATGGAAGGTGGTTTAAATTTTTGAACTTGGTTTAGCTCTTTTTCATCTCGCTCTTTATTTCCAAATTTCAAAGATCCATTTGAATTTTTGGGAGCATGTTAATACTTGTGAGATAAGCTTAACTAATAATCTACACTCCGTAGGGATCAAGGCTAGTACATTATGGAACTTTAACGAACTAAACTTTTGAGAGCATTATGTTTTCTCGTGTATGATCAAGTGCATGGTTTAAAGAATTAAGGGCAACGATGATATCCATCGAAGGCTTACTCGAGGACGAGCAAGGTTTAAGCATGGGGGAGATGTTGACGGTGAAATTCCGTCAACCTAGCCATGAGTTTACCTTCGGCGTTGCCATAACTTTTATACCTTATCCATTGGTACTGTAACATCCCTCAAATTTGTTGAGGAATGTTAATTAATAAAATTGTGGTCTTAAAATTTTCGATGAATTGTTTGGGTGATTAACAAATTATTTAAGGATGTCTTCCTTTCCTCTCCCTTAAATCCTAGATTTATTTTGAGCTAAATGAAATCCCTAGGAAATATAAGAAATGTTAGTGTGGGAAACTTGGAGTTCTTTGGGATTTTATTTGGATTTTATTTGGGTGAATTCAAATTTGGGTTGGAATTCAAATTTGAATCTATTTTGAGGCCTAAGGGAAAATTGGTAACTGCACTATAGCACGTGGGCCGCCAACCTCACTTCCGGCCCAGCTTCGTTTTCAGCCCAGTGGCGGCCCAGCCAGCCGCGCCCGCGCTGCCAACCTACCCCCGCCGCACACACTCGCTGACAGGTGGGACCGCCGCCCGCGTTAGCCAAAGGCGCGATGACGCCGGGGCGTCATCGCCTACCTTTCGCTTTGGCCGACGGCCAAAGGGGAGCCGCGGGGGAGCCCCGGCCACGCCGCCGCCGCCGCGGGGTGCCGCGCGCCTCGGGGCATCCGGACCGTCCACGTACCCCCCGCCGCGCCATCCTATTTAAGCGCCACCGCCGCCCCGGCCGAGAGCCAAACCCTATCCGCCCCGGGGGAGGAGCCCCTGCCATCCCGCGCCGTTCCGCCGGTGGAGCAAGTGGAGGAGGGGAGAGGAGCCGCCCGCGGGGGAGTTGATCGCCGCGAAGCCGGAGCCGCCCGAGGGAGGAGCCGGAGCCGCCGTGAACGCCTACATCCTCTGCTTCCTCTTCCTCCTCGACGCCACGCCGCCGCCTGCCTCTTCTTCCTCCGCGCCGCCGTGCCGCACCGCCACCACTACCAGCGCCGCCTCCCTCCTCGTCTCTGCACCACCGTCCTGCACCGACGCATCTTCGCTTCGGCCCGTGGCCACTTAGGTGAGGGCACCCGCCTCCCGTCGCTCGTGGATGCCCCCGGCCTTCGCGCCGGGGAGGAACGCGCTGTGCGCCGCGCCGCCGCCGCCGGTGATGCCGGCCATCGTGCCAGCCGGGAGGCTTGTCTCTCGCAGTGCCACCGCCGCCGCCGCCGCAAGCGCCCGCTCTCGCCGCCATTTCCTTTTCTTTCCGTACCGCACCGTCCTCACGTAGCCGACGCGCGTCGCGCCGCCGTCGAGCTCCGCAGCGCCGCGCCGCCGGCCCTCGCTCGGTCCCGTTCTACACGCGCACGAACACGTACCGGCCACACGAGCCCGCACCACGACCGCCTCGACGCACGGCCACCGTGCGCACGCGCGCGCAGCCACCCCCGGGCGGAGCCGTGCTCGCACCGTGCGCCGCCGCCGGCCGTAGCCCCCGCCGCGGAAGGCAAGAGCCGTTCCAGCAACCCCGTGGGGAAAAACCCCGGCTAACGCGACTCCGCGCCCGTGGGTCCCGTCACGACCAATTTGGGCACCGGACTACGATTTGGCGCCGTCGCGCCGGCGACCCTCGCCGCGCCGCCGCCCACGCCGTCGCCGCCGCTCCCCGTCTCGCCACGTCGCTCGCTCATCCTTGGCCAAGACCGCGCACGGTAAGGGGTAGACCAAACCCCCGCCGCGCCTCACCCTCGTTCGGTCCGTCCGTGGACCCGCCCGAGCGCACCTCGCCGCCGGCAAGCCGCCGCCGCGCCGCCGCCGTCTCGGGCAATTCGTCGAACACCACGCACGCGAGGAGATAATCCCTAGGACCTATGCACACGGGCGCCCACACGTGCGTGCGGCCGCGGCGCATCCGCGGGATCCGGTGCGGCCCGCCACTCGAATCCAAGCCGCACCGAGGCCCGCACCGCGCCCCCGCCGCACCGGCTACCGCCGGACGGCCGCGGCCGGCCGCGGGCGGCCGAGCCGCACCGCGGGCCACGGGAAGCCCCGGCCGCGGCTGGGATCCGAGGATCCCGTGCGGACGGCCGTAAAGAAAGTGTTTTCTTTTACTCAAAAATTCCAGAAAAACCCTTTTTCCTTCTAAAAATCCTAGAAAATCCATTTTATCTCCAAAAATTACGAAACCTTTTCCAGAAAATTTCTAAGATCTCGAACTACGGGTTGGGATAGTGTTTGTTTCCATTTTGGATCTTATTTGCTCTTATTTGGATTTAAGTTGCCATAGGACCGCTGTTTGTTTTCTTTTTCGCGCTACTAGGAGCGAGGAGCGAGCGGAGAGCCGAGTCGGGGAGTACGACTACGCCGACGACTTCGCCGCGGAGGACTACCCGACCCCAGGTTCACGCCCGACCGGTTCTGAACTACCCATTAGGCATTGCTGAGTAGTATTGCTAGCGCTTTACTTTATATATGCATGTTGATGAACCTTGCACTGCCTCTTTATTTACCGTGTCCTTGATTGTCCTACTACTACTATATATGTTTATATGGGCGTGTATGTGCGCCGAGCTTCGCGATGCATGTGTTGGGATGGGAGTAGTGGTTCTTGGCGTGTGTGGGGTAAAAACCGGCAGGAGAAGGTGTTTTGGGTACTTTGGCGGGGGTGAGCTCGAAACAACCGATCTGGGATCGGGGATAGGGGTGCACTCCTCAGTGCATCCCTCCTGTTACGGTTTTCGGAGCCTAGGTGTTGGGGTTTTTCGTGCGCTTGGAGGACATGAGCTCGCCCCCGTCCGAAATCGAGTGGATCAACTTGTTTATAGGACATCATACACACCACCCCGCCGAGAGTGGGGATAGGGCCGTGTTGAGCTCGGCAAGTGCGGAACCATACCCGCTTAGGATGGATAGCGGGGTATCGTGGGGGAGCGGTGGAGGTGAGGCCACCCTCTCAGAGCGACTCCCGTGTGGCCACACGGGAGCATTTCACGCGTTCCGGTGTAGTCCCTTCCGAGGGGGGGACAACTTTGAGGGCCGGATGCAGGATGGGTTCGTAACTACCGAGAGTTCGCCGGTAGGATGGGCTCGGTCGGCCGTACACCGACGGGTACCATTCCGGATGGGTACAGGTGTACACGCTCTGCAGAGTTGTTCGATCTATAGCTATAGCCGCGTCCTCGGTTATGGACACTGCCTAGAAGACATGTTCGTTCCTCATGTTTTGGGATTTCTACCTCCCCCCTTATAGATGAGAGTGTGGTGAGCCGTGGTTATAGCCGGCTAGAGGAGAGAGGCTCCATCTACCTCGTTGATCCGGTTGTAATCATTGAGGTGCGAGGAGAGGAAGTTCTCGCATCACCCCTAGACAGGAGTAGGAGTTGGGACGGGTCTTCTGGGAGACCAGTTGGATCCGGGTTGTGTTGAGGGACTTGGGTTTTGGGATATTGATGGAGATACCTTGTTTATATTCTCCGCCGTCGTCGCTTAGGAAACCACGGCCCGATTCCTTGTCTACTCTCTTTTCCCTTTAGATGTTAGGCCACTTAAAGCCGCATACGGTTGGTGACGTGGACCTATCCCGCTCCTTGGGGATAGACTTTGGGTGTGCGGTGGTACGAGTCCGACTTCGACCGCAACGCCGACGGATGGTACGACCGAGGGATACGTCGCTTCGCTCGAGTTGCCTCGTGGCGGGAAGAATAAAGATGGAGACCCTTCGAGAAGATAGCTTCCGTTGCGTAGAATTTTCACTCCGATTCAGCCAAGAGGCTTGTAATGATGTACTCCATAATGGACATGTAATAAATTAATGTACTAATAACTTTATGTGATGCGATGTATGACTTTGCGTATCATTCTGTGAGACGTTACGTACGCGATAGCCACCGATCCGGGGACTATCGCGATGGTACAGGGATTCGGGTTTTCTATGAAAATCCGGGGTTTTACAGGTGGTACCAGAGCCATGCTTGACCGTAGCACGTATCCCTAGGAAAGGTCGATAGAAATAGGACTCTATACGCTCTATATTTATAGTTATACCCTTGAGCTATATTATAAAACTCGTTCCCTCTTTGAAAAATTCTTACTCACCTGCGCTGACAGAAATTTCTTGCGTTTCACAGGAGATGGAGCACCAGGTCGCGGAGATCACCCCCGAGACGTGCGGGGCGATCTGCCACTGGATGGAGAGGGCCCTTCTCAGGCTTGGAGTCCCTCCGACCTACGTCACGTACCGCGCCGAGTACGTACCCGCCGTGATCGGGCGGATGGTGCTCGCACGGTCGCGGTGCTCCCTCACCCGAGTCTCCCCGGGTTTAAGGGAGAGGTCCGCGCGCCGCCGCTCTCACCGTCGCGACCGCGCTCGACGTCGCCCGCCGCCGGTGCCCCGGGCCGCCTACTCGCACGCACCGCGCCTCCTTTGAGACCGGGACTCTTCGGCCGCTACCCCCGGACTACCGGCGCCTCGCACCGCTCGTGGACGCGAGTTCCTTCGTACGAGGGGATCCGGGACGACGTCGACGCCGCTCCCTTCCGCGAGTCCGACGAGACCCCGGTGGAGACCGCCGCCTACTTGGTCGACCTCGACAAGTACGCTCGCCGACCGGAGGACGAGTCACGTACCCTCTACGGCCGTGGTCGGGGACGCCACCATCGACGCGCTCCGGTACCGGCCCGCCGCGCCGAGCCGGGAGAGGGAGAACACCGCTCTACGCCACCGTGTTCGCCAGCTCGAGTTGAGCCTCGACCGCGCGACCACCGTCCCCCCCGCGTCCGAGAGGGAGAGGGTGGACACCAGGGAGGAGATGCTGCACGCCAAGGAGGACCTACGCAGGCTGACCGCGAGTCAGAACAGGCTGAAGGACAAGCTCGAGCGCAAGGACGACCTGCTCACGGTGCGCGCTCACCTGCTCGGGTGTGAGCGGCTCAAGGTGGAGAAGCTGGAGAAGAGCCGAGCGGACAACGTCGCCAACATCGCGTGGCTCACGCGCACGGCCGTCTACCTGAGGGACAAGGCCGAGAGACTGAGGAGGACTTGGGAGGACGCCGACTCACTTCGCGTGGACGAGCTCTTCGAGCTCAACGGAGAGCTGCCCCCCGAGTCCCAGCGTGAGATTCGCACTGAGACCATCGAGCTGCACCAGTCATGCCTCAAGCTCCACCTGTGCCCGATGGCCCGTCTGCCGACCCCTGTCGAGACCGAGGAGGTTCGAGAGGCTCACGCCTTGGTGTCCCGGATCTTTCCGCCGGACTACCCCACCGAGGACCGCTACCCAGTCACGTACCAGCGGGCACGCACGGAGTAGAGAGCTGAGCAGGAGGCATGACCTAGAGTAGTGTTCTATGCTAGTAGTTTGAAGGATCAGATGGCGACTAGAGAGGGGGGGGAGTGAATAGGAGCCGGTAAAAATTCTTCCCAAAGAACCCGGCCTATGTCCTACTCAAAACCCGGTCACACACAAGCGATGGATCGAATCACGCACCAATCGCCAAGACTACGAGGTTATGGATCAACCTCTAGCCCTAGGAACGATTCCTCAAAGCACACGCGGAAGCACTTAGAAAGGGAGGTAGGAATCGAACCAAGAAGCAAAGCACACAGGCTCTGGCGGACCGTCCGCGCAGGAGGGGCGGACCGTCCGCAAGAGCCGCGCGGACCGTCCGGCCGGTACCGCGGACCGTCCGCACCCGGCCGCGGACCGTCCGGCCTTAGCCGCGGACCGTCCGTTAATTTACACAGAACGACCCAAAGACACCCCCGTGCCACGGACCGTCCGCGGGGAGCACGCGGACCGTCCGCCAAGTACTCGCGGACCGTCCGCCCGACACCGCGGACCGTCCGAAACTTCGTCCAACCAAAAACCAAAATCACGACGGATCGAAACAAAGGACGAGCAAGAACACGAAGAACTCGGGACGAACTCGAGCGGCGCGGACCGTCCGCCAGGAGGCCGCAGACCGTCCGCGAGGCTCGGACAGAACAGAAAAATGCCCGACCTCGAAAGTCAACTCCCCCAAATCATCATCGGATTTCCCAAACGGTTGAAGCTGTAGAGACAAGGGTTTGGGGACTTGAAAAGCGTCACACAAGGATGCTATAGCCCAAAAATCTTGCCTCCTAACTCCCTAAATCACCGGGAATCGCGAATCCTTTGAGCACCACCAAAAACTAGAGCACCGAACGAAAACTCACGAATCGAAGTGATTTCCCGGCGTTTGAGGGCACAAGATCAAGCACAAAGATGCACAAGTCATCTATCCATGTTTCCCTCAAAGAAATCCGGGAAGAAACTCACTCAAATCCGCGGAATCACACCGAGAACAAAGGCACGAAAATAAGCACAAAAAGGCACGAAAAACAACCCCGAATCTTCTATACAAACCAGGAAAGATTCACAAGGTCTAGCATGCCGCCCTAGCATCCATCCCTCTCAACAAATCTCTCATGAAGCTCTCATGCTAGCCTAGAGAAAATAGGAAGGAAAATAGCTACGAAAAATGAGAAAGAGAAGGGGGGAATGAAACCCTAAGTCACCGAGAGAGAGAGCCATCAACACACACTCCAGGCTTATATATCAGGTCCCGCCGGAGTGGTAAATGACTCGACTACCCCTAACTACACTACGGCGATACAACCCACGTAGGGGCATTTTGGTAATGTTTGTGGGTCTTGCCATCGGACGGCCACGCCTTTGCCGCACCCCGCGTCCTCCCGACGCGAGCCATGCGATCCCGCCGCGTGTCCTCCGCTTCGAAGCTTCCCGACACGCCCAGATCCCGTCTCCGTCGTGTTGGGCCCTCGGACTTGGTTTTGAGGCCCAAACCAAGAAACCGTCCGCCGATGGTTTTGTGGGCAAACCACCAAACCCCGCGTGCCCGGTCCGGCCTCCCGCCAAACCACTTGACTTGACCGCCACCGTGCACCGGCTCACTTGTCCATGACTTTGTCTTGCTTGTGTCGCCACCATGCGACCCGCACCCAGTCCCGCTGTCCACCGGGTCCCTCGAACCGAGCCTACTTGTCTCTCCATCTCCCGGAGGCCCCTCAAGGCTGAAGACCTTTCGCGCCCGTTCTTCACCTGCAACAACACGAACTAGGCCGCGCACCTACACCGCGCACTAAGCCAAGAGTCAGTCCAACACCCGTTGTCAATCACTCATCACTAAGGAGCAGTCATCCACCGACCACTGGGACGCTCCTGGTCCTCAATCTCCCCCTTGATGAGTGCATTGACAACACACAACGCGAAATGAAATTCAGAGTAAAAGAGAAAGAAAGAAGAAAGAAAAAACAAAGAAGCTCAACTCATGACCAAAACCGAAGAAAGGCGAAGAAAGGTCACAAGCCAAGCAAAGCACAAAATCCACACCGAAAACAGCAAGAAAGCTCCCCCTGAACAAATGCAAACTCCCCCTGAATATGTGGATGTAAACTCATGCAAACTCCCAAATTTCAGCTCACCTCTTCTGAATTTTCATTAAGCTCACCTTTTCTCCCCCTTGTTGACAATGTATGAATCAAGGTGAAAAGGCAGAAATGCAAAGCAAAGCATATAAACAACTACATGAGCTTCTCAAATAGGCCAAATCTAGTGTCAAAGGCTAAAAATGAGACAAAGATCACACACATGAATCAAAGCATAGTCACAGCATTGCCACAAGTAATATATGAAAATACAAGCATGTGACAAAGCAAAATTTTCAGATTTAAGCAGTTTTATCAAAAGAAGGCTCGCTTCACATGTAAAAGCCTATCCATGTCACACTTGAGCCACAAACATGCATACCATTTAAAGATCATACAAGGATATCAAATTCTCAGCAAAATATCATGGCAAACACCCATAAAACAAAGCATGTCATGTCAAAGCTCATGAGCCATGTGTCCACTTCGGGGAGACTTCTCCACTGGTGAACATCATGCAACATGTTTTGCACCCATATGTGAAAGATAAAACATTTTAAGCATAGACATGATGGATGGAGCATTTTTCAAGCATTATGCACTTCTTTTCAAGATTGATTCATTTCATGGTACATGAAGTGCCTTTGCGGCAAAAAGAAGCTTATGCTCCCCCATGAATGCAACATAGGCTAAACATTCACAATGATATCCGCCTTTGGCCCAAATGCAAGAACAAGGCATCCAAGCACAATCTAAGCATGAAAAGCACATTTAGACCAAACTCGTGACATGGATACACAACTACACACGAATGGAGCATATTTCATCAAAAATTAGTCAAGTTTAGCATTTATTTCAAAAGGGGCTATCTCACCACACATATATCTCAAATATTCCAAGAGCATAGCCTCACATCACCATTTCTCCACACATATAACCAATATCTCACAAATAGCCAAAGAGACTCAAATATGGCATATGAAAGAAGCTCATCATCCTAAAATGCAATATGATACAAATGCAACATGATATATGACAAGATGGCTATCCTACCATGGTTTATACATCAAGTAAAGCATGTATATACATCAAAGTAAACATGGTATGATACATATGGTACAAAATGAAATCCCCCAAGAATCAACTAGAAAGGGCAACAAACCCCAAGTTCCCCCCGCAAGCGCACAAATGTAGCTTGGTCGAGAGGCTTTGTAAAGATGTCGGCTAGCTGATCTTGGGTAGGGACATGGCTCAAAACAATGGTTCCTTTCTCCACATTGTCCCTCGGAAATGATACCTCACCTCTATGTGTTTGGTTCTGGAGTGAAGCACTTGGATTTTTGGCTACGCTTATGGCACCGGTGCTATCACAAAGAAGTGGGATGCCGGGTGCACTCCTCACCAAACTCTCTCAAAGTGTATGAAATCCACAACAACTGGGAGCAACAACTAGCGGCAGCAACATACTCCGCCTCTGTGGTAGACTGAGCTACACTAGACTGCTTGCGGGAAGACCATGAGACCAACGAAGAACCAAGAAACTGACAAGTACCAGAAGTAGACTTCCTCTCGACTCGACAACCAGCAAAATCCGCATCAGAAAAACCATGAAGAGAAAGAGTCGAGGAGGAAGAATACCAAAGGCCAAGACCAGGGGCAGACTGTAGGTACCTGAAAATCCTCTTGACGGCCTGACGATGTGATGTCCTCGGCGAAGCCTGAAAACGAGCGCACAGACACACGCTGAACTGTATGTCTGACCTCGTTGCCGTCAAGTAGAGGAGGGAGCCGATCATGCTCCTGTACTCCCGCTGGTCCACTGGTTCTCCGTCCTCATCCGCATCCAAAGTTGCCGTACTCCCCATGGGAGTCGACATCGGCTTTACATCTTGCATCTGGAACTTCCTCAGCATGTCTTTCGTGTACTTGGTTTGGTGCACAAATGTACCATCCTTCACTTGCTTGATCTCGGCCCGAGAAAATACCGCAACTCGCCCATCATGCTCATCTCGAACTCCCCGCTCATCTCATCCGCAAACTTGGCAACAAGGTTATGTGACGAGCCACCAAAGACAATATCATCCACGTAAATCCGAACAATCGGCAAGTCATTTCCATGCTTGAGGAGAAACAAGGTTCTATCCACGGTACCCATCACAAACCCTCTCGCTCAAAAGAAAACCTCTCAATCTCCCATACCAAGCACGGGCGCCCGTTTCAACCCATACGCAGCCCTTTTCAACCCGTATACCCCGTGTGGGTACAACTCGCTCTCAAACCCGTGTGGTCGCTTCACATACACCTCCTCCTCTATGACCCCATTCGAAATGCACTCTTCACGTCCATCTGAAACAACTTGAACCCTTTAGCCACGGCAAAGGCTAGAAGGATCCGAATTGCCTCAAGACGGGCCACAGGAGCAAAGGTCTCCTCATAGTCGATCCCCTCCTTCTGACTAAATCCCTGAGCAACAAGTCTGGACTTGTTCCTCACAACCATCCCATTCTCTCCCTCTTTGTTCTTCCAAATCCACTTGGTTCCTATGGGATGGCAATTTGGAGGTGGTTCAACTAACTCCCACACCTGGTTCCTCTCAAAATTTTCCAACTCCTCATGCATAGAATTGACCCGGTTTGCATCGGATAAAGCATGTCCAATGTCCTTGGGCTCAAAAGTAGCAACAAAAGCAAAGATGAGCAAAATGAGAGGAATTCCCGGACCTTGACCGTGTAGTGCGTTCATTGATGTCTCCAATGATCTTCGACAGGGGATGCACTTCTTGAATCCGCCGGGAGCCTCACGCCTCGAGACTACCTCCCCCTCACCTTCGGCCTTCTCTCGCCGGTCTTCTTGTTGCACCGTCGTTGTCCATGAAGTAGACGGTCCATGCTCCAAAGTAGTCGTAGGGGAAGTAGTGGGTACATGCTCGCCTTCGGGCGCATGGTTCTCCCCATCATCATCTCCAGCTTCATCTTTCTCCTCTTCAAAGAGGTCCTCGGCCATCTCTTCATCACCTGCACATTCAAAGCCAAGAGAGGTACATGGCATTGTCTCGTCGAAGGTCACCTCGCAAGTCTCCATGATTTTGTTAGTCTCAAGATTAAGCACCCTATAGGCTCTAGAGTGGTTAGCATATCCAAAGAAAATACCATCACTAGACCTAGCCTCAAACTTGTCGAGTTTTCCCTTTTTCAAAATAAAGCACTTGCAGCCAAAAACTCGGAAATGACTCACCTTGGGTGCCCGACCATGCATAAGCTCATAACAGTCTTCTTCTTGAAAGCTCTCAATAAAATCCGATTGGAAACATGGCAAGTCCGTATTGACCGCCTCACCCCAAAACCTCCTAGGAGTCCCGTGCTCATCGAGCATCGTCCTAGCCATCTCACAAAGAGTCCGATTTTTCCTTTCCACGACTCCATTTTGAGGGGGCACATAAGGGGTCGAATACCGATGTTCAAGACCTAGATCACGACAAAAGGCATCAAAACGAGAGTTCTTGAACTCGCAGCCATTATCACTGCGGATAGCTCGAATAGCATTCCCATGCCTGTCGTTTTTCAACCTCACGATCAGATCTCGAACAAAGCCAAAAGTCTCACTCTTATCCTCCAAGAAGAACACCCAGGCATAGCGAGAGTAATCGTCCACCACAACAAGGACATACCACTTCCCACCCACCGAGCGAACTCGAGCTAGCCCAACCAGGTCCATATGCAACAGCTCTGTCGGACGCTCGGTCATGACATCGGTCAGGGGTGGATGGGGAGTGGCTACCATCTTAGCATGCCTACAAGGAGCACAAACCAAATCCTTCTCAAACTTCAACTTCGGCAATCCTCGGACAAGGTCAAGACCACTCAAGCGGGAAACCAAATCAAAGCTCAAGTGTCCCAACCGCCTATGCCATTTCCACAAATCAGAAGAAGGACCAGCCATCAAACAGCGAGCAGGACCCAAAGAACGAGAGAAATCGGCCCTGAAAATCTGACCCTCGGGGATGATCATACAGACAAGATCACCTCGAGAATCAAGCAAACGAGACTCGCCAGACTTGAAACGCACCTCAAAACCTTCATCAAGCAACTGAGAAACCGAAAGCAAATTAAAACCCAAAGACTTCACAAGAGCCACTCTCTTCAATGTTACCTTGTCACTCACATGCACAACACCCTCGACAAAGACCCTACCTCGTCCATTGTCCCCAAATGTGATGTACTGCTTTTCCTTCACCGGGGTGAGGTCGGAGAACCACTTCTTATCTCCGGTCATGTGTCGAGAACACCGGAGTCGATCAACCAAATGTTCTCCAAGCCTCCCCGCCCGCAAATCGAAACAAGAACGAGAATGAGCTAGCGACTCGACACCGGGGTTAGCACGAGAAAGTTAAACCGGTGTCGAGCCATCTCGCTCAAAAGAGGGGTTAGCAAACATCACTCCCTTGCCACCAAACTTCCCATGTCCCATGGGAGGAGTACGAGCACCACGAGGGGGAAAGCGTGGTCCGTAGTTCCTCTCGGAACCCAAAGCTGCGATCATCTCCCCTAAACCCGTACCGAGGACGAGTAGGAGGACGTCCAAAGAAAACCACCACGAGCCCGACCAAACCTCTCACCAGCACGCACACCATCATCTCTCCTGACAAACCTCTCACCACCACCTCTCTGTGGGAACCTGCCAACACTCCTCACACTTCCCACACCCCGTGGAAGTGGCACTCTGGACTCAGGAATACCGCGAGACTGGCGATACCTGTCCTGGTTCGCTTGCTCCCGAGCAAGCCTCTCATCCCTCTTCCTCTTGTAGCAAAACTCTGCAAGATGCCTCTCCTTGCCACAATACTCACACCTGAAGGGGATGGGTTTTGGTTTTGGCTCTGGCTTCTCTCTAGGCTTCTCACCCTTCTCACCCACAAACTTCACTAGTTTCTGGAAATCATTTGTCTTAGGTGGGAATTTGGGTGGATCTTGGGTTGTGTCAAGCTTGTTGCAAAGGTGGTTGGGCTTTGGTGTGAAAGAGTTCTTGGGTGCTTTTGGGAGTGGGACTTGGATCTCTCCGATCACCTCAAACCCGGGGTTAGACTCAACACACTTCTCGTACACACTCTCCCCACCGTTCTCTCCCGCTTCTCACCCAACTTCTCAAACCCCAAACCACGACCATCGCCTCTCTTGAACTCCTCAATCATGATTTTCAACCGAGGTTCCCGCCGAGACAACCAACCCAACACCTTCCTCAAATAGTCATTCTCCTCATAGATGACATCCAAACGGGAAGTAAGTTCAAGATTACGCAAAGTGACTTCATCACAACCTAGAACATGCATTTGCAACAGGAGATTTCAAAGATGCTTCCAAAGAACTAATGGTAGAACGAGCATCGACAAGCTTAGCATGCATAGTAGGACATGATTTGCAAGCACCAAGCAAAGTGGGTCTAGCCTTAAGCTCATCATGTTCGATCCTAAGAGCATCTAGTTGAGCCAAAATAGAAGCATTCTTCTCATTAAGCAGCTTGATCTCATTCAACCAAGCATCACATTCAACACATTCAACATCATCGGAGAAGTAGGAGCAAGTTTCAAGGAGTCATTCTCAAGTTTCAATTCAAGCAATTTTGACTCTAACTCTCCTACTTTCTCGCTAGCATTCTCAAGCCGAGCCCTAAGATCTTTCCTCATCTTTTTGGCATCTCTCAAAGACACTATCACGGTTATCAAGCAAACCATTCAACCTAGCAATCTCAGCAAGCAAAGAGTCGGGATTACGGTTTACCTCATCCTCCGAGTCGGAGTCGCTGTCCTCCTTCACACTCTTCTTCCTGCTCGAGCTATGGGCCATGCCACAAAAGCCCTCGAGCGCCACACGGCTCGCCCCGCCGAGGTTCCGCTTGCACTCTTCTTGCCACTGCGCCTCCCGGCGTCTTCATCTTCGCTGCTTGAACTTGACTGCTCCTCGCTTGAACTTGAGTCGACGTCGCTCGCACCGGCCACCATCGCTCTTGCCTTGTTCTTCTTGTAGGTGCTCTTGCTCGGTCGCCGCTTGTCCTTGTCCTTGCTCTTGGACTTGTTGAAGTGCTTGCCCTTGGAGGAGTACTTGTCTTCACGCCTCGGGTGCGCCTTGTACTCGTTCACCTTGTACTTGTTTTCCTCTGCTTCCGGGCACTCGGCGATGAAGTGGCCACGCTTGCCACACTTGTAGCACGTCCCTGAGCTCCGCCTTGCGTTCCTCCGACTCTCGTGTAGTCGTTCAAACCTTCTTGAGAGCAAGGCCAGCTCCTCCTCGCCCAGCCACATCAAACTCCTCATCCGGAATGGACATAAGAGAGGACAAAGAAAACCGTCGACGGAAGGGTTAGATTTGCCCTTTGATCCTCCCACAAGAGCAAGACTATGGTCGGTCCGAGCCCTCATGCTTGGATAGCATCTTCCTGTCAACCTCAGCCGACTTGAGCTTAGAAAAGAGGTCATCCAACTCAATAGTCAAATAATTCCCAGACTCCTTGATGGCCTCAACCTTAGCACCCCAAACATTTGGATCCAAGACATGCAAAAGCTTCAAAGCCTGATCATGCTCGGAATACGGAAAATCCTCAACATTAGCCTTCATGTTGTTCACGATGGAGATGAACCTCTGAAACATCGCATCAATGTCCTCACCGGGAAGTGGAGTGAAATTCTCATATTGCATCCGGTAAGAGACAAAGAGGCGAGCCTTCACATGGTTATCACCACCGTGAGCAACCAACAACTTATCCCAAATTTGCCAAGCAAGATCCAAATGGCGAACACGATCAAACTCTGGATCACACAAGCTCCGGCACAAGTGATCAACGACTTTTGCATTAGCCTCATACTTGGCCTTGGCATCGGCATCGGTCACCATAAGAGTATGGATGTTGACCGGAATAGCATATGTCTTGTCAAGCACAATAAACTCCAACAACTTTCCTCGAAGAAAAATCCTCATACGAGCCGCCCACTTGTGGTAACCCTTGCCATCGAAGTGCGGCGGACCGCCCCGCTCAATGTACACCATCTTAGGATTCGAGACTTGTCAAAGTTGCAAAGAATCCGGCACCAAGCTCTGATACCAATTGAAGGATCAGATGGCGACTAGAGAGGGGGGGGAGTGAATAGGAGCCGGTAAAAATTCTTCCCAAAAAACCCGGCCTATGTCCTACTCAAAACCCGGTCACACACAAGCGATGGATCGAATCACGCACCAATCGCCAAGACTACGAGGTTATGGATCAACCTCTAGCCCTAGGAACGATTCCTCAAAGCACACGCGGAAGCACTTAGAAAGGGAGGAAGGAATCGAACCAAGAAGCAAAGCACACAGGCTCTGGCGGACCGTCCGCGCAGGAGGGGCGGACCGTCCGCAAGAGCCGCGCGGACCGTCCGGCCGGGTACCGCGGACCGTCCGCACCCGGCCGCGGACCGTCCGGCCTTAGCCGCGGACCGTCCGTTAATTTACACGAACGACCCAAAGACACCCCCGTGCCACGGACCGTCCGCGGGGAGCACGCGGACCGTCCGCCAAGCACTCGCGGACCGTCCGCCCGACACCGCGGACCGTCCGAAACTTCGTCCAACCAAAAACCAAAATCACGACGGATCGAAACAAAGGACGAGCAAGAACACGAAGAACTCGGGACGAACTCGAGCGGCGCGGACCGTCCGCCAGGAGGCCGCGGACCGTCCACGAGGCTCGGACAGAACAGAAAAATGCCCGACCTCGAAAGTCAACTCCCCCAAATCATCATCGGATTTCCCAAACGGTTGAAGCTGTAGAGACAAGGGTTTGGGGACTTGAAAAGCGTCACACAAGGATGCTATAGCCCAAAAATCTTGCCTCCTAACTCCCTAAATCACCGGAATCGCGAATCCTTTGAGCACCACCAAAAACTAGAGCACCGAACGAAAACTCACGAATCGAAGTGATTTCCCGGCGTTTGAGGGCACAAGATCAAGCACAAAGATGCACAAGGCATCTATCCATGTTTCCCTCAAAGAAATCCGGAAGAAACTCACTCAAATCCGCGGAATCACACCGAGAACAAAGGCACGAAAATAAGCACAAAAAGGCACGAAAAACAACCCCGAATCTTCTATACAAACCAGGAAAGATTCACAAGGTCTAGCATGCCGCCCTAGCATCCATCCCTCTCAACAAATCTCTCATGAAGCTCTCATGCTAGCCTAGAGAAAATAGGAAGGAAAATAGCTACGAAAAATGAGAAAGAGAAGGGGGGAAATGAAACCCTAAGTCACGGAGAGAGAGAGCCATCAACACACACTCCAGGCTTATATATCAGGTCCCGCCGGAGTGGTAAATGACTCGACTACCCCTAACTACACTACTGGCGATACAACCCACGTAGGGGCATTTTGGTAATGTTTGTGGGTCTTGCCATCGGACGGCCACGCCTTTGCCGCACCCCGCGTCCTCCCGACGCGAGCCATGCGATCCCGCCGCGTGTCCTCCGCTTCGAAGCTTCCCGACACGCCCAGATCCCGTCTCCGTCGTGTTGGGCCCTCGGACTTGGTTTTGAGGCCCAAACCAAGAAACCGTCCGCCGATGGTTTTGTGGGCAAACCACCAAACCCCGCGTGCCCTGGCCGGCCTCCCGCCAAACCACTTGACTTGACCGCCACCGTGCACCGCTCACTTGTCCATGACTTTGTCTTGCTTGTGTCGCCACCATGCGACCCGCACCCGGTCCCCGCCGTCCACCGGGTCCCTCGAACCGAGCCTACTTGTCTCTCCATCTCCCCGGAGGCCCCTCAAGGCCGAAGACCTTTCGCGCCCGTTCTTCACCCGCAACAACACGAACTAGGCCGCGGCCTACACACTCGCGCACTAAGCCAAGAGTCAGTCCAACACCCGTTGTCAATCACTCATCACTAAGGAGCGGTCATCCACCGACCACTGGGACGCTCCTGGTCCTCATAGTTTCCATGAGATGTTCCATGCAGCCGCGAGCATGTTCCGGTGCATGAAGAGAGTCATGCCACACCATGTAGACACTACCCTTTTGAGATAGTACCGATGTATTAGATCGTTGACTTGTTGCTGCTACCCCAAGGTCTGAGTCAGCCTCAGGGGAGCAAGTGTAATAATCATGTTTGATGTGTGCTTGGATCTTAATGGTGTTATTTGTGTCTTAATGCTTCTTCTGCCTGAGTGTAGGTTATAATTAGAACTATTTTCTTGAATGCTTAAGACTCATGTGTGAGTTGGTGAGTGACGTGCGTAAACTCCTTTCTTTTCAATTATGTTTTCAGAAGGATGTCGATCCGCCGCTCCAACCGGCTGATAGCTCGCCTCGAGGAGGCAGCTGCTGAGGAAGAAGCCCAGCAGGGGCGTGGACGCGGTCGTGGCCGTGGCCGTCCACCCCTGCGTGGAGGAGCCTTGGGGGCTAGGGCCCGAGGTGACGGGGGCACCGCCACCGCCGCCCGAGAACCCCGAGGCCGAGGTTGAGCAAGGAGCAGCCGCGCAAGGCCGCCCCGAGCCGGAACGACCCACCACCACCCCCACCTAACTTGGTGGAAGTGATGGCACTCCGGACTCGGGCGATGCGAGAGGATGGCGGAGGCCATGGAGCACCGTGGCAACGGTGGGAACCGCGTCGCTCCGCCGGGACGAGGACCTCACGCGGAAGATCGAGAGGTTCATCCGCCCGAAGGCCCCCACCTTCGCCTACTCGGATGACCCACTCGAGGCCGACGACCGGCCGAGGGTGATCGAGACCAAGCTCGACCTCACCGTCTCGCTCCGACGAGGAGTGCGTCGCTATCGCCGCGCACCGCCCCGGAGGGTCCCGCCAAGGCGTGGTGGGACAACTACACCGCCACCCACCCGAACCCGGCATTCATCACCCGGGCCGGGAGTTCTACGAGGCGTTCCGCGAGCAGTACCTTCCCGACAAGCTGCTGGTCCAGAAGGCGCAGGAGTTCCGCACCATGACTCAGGGTGCGATGAGGGTCGAGGAGTACGAGCGTCACTTCATGAAGATGATGCGGTACGCCCCCGACGACACCAACACCGACTAGAAGAAGCAGTTCTGGTTCCTGCGAGGCCTCCACCACGGCCTTCGCCAGGCGCTGAAGGCAAGTGAGCACAAGTCCCTGCGCCATCTCGTGAACCGCGCCATCGCGGTCAAGGACGAGAGGAGGGGCCACGAGGAACGCATGAGGGGCAAGAAGAGGATGGGAGATCGGGATCAGCCTGACCGATCCTTCCAGAAGCCGAGAAGCGGACGAGCAACATGCCGAGGGGGGAGCTACCGCCGGGGGCACAACCGGCCCGGGCGTGGCTTCGTGAGGAAGTGGACGTAGCCCATTCCCCGAGGGGAGGAACCCCGGCTACCCCCGGCGGACGGGAGGCTACACCCGTGCTCCACCGAGCACCGCGCGACCCGCCGCAGAGGCTTCACCGTCACCTCGCTTCGCGTGTGGCAAGCCGGGCCACAAGTCCTACGACTGCCCCGACAAGAAGGCTGCTGCCACCCCCGCGAGGGCACCTCGCTCCCGAGAAGCCGACCTCCTCGGCCGCACCGCCCCCCGCCGCCGGCCGTGGGAGGCTGAACCACCTCACTGAGGAGGAGGTCGCCGATGCCCCCGACGTCGTGATCGGTAAGTTTTTGGTTTGTGGTACTTCTGCTCTGGTTCTCTTTGACACCGGCGCAACCGGGTCGTATATCACCTCTCGGTTCGTGAGTAAACTTTCCCTCCCTACAACCACCCGAACGATGCCCATCATCACGAGCTCTCCGCTCGGGGATATCCGATGCACCCTGCTGTGCAAAGGAGTGGAAATGGTCATCCAAGGTCACACATTCTATGGGGATCTCACCGTGCTGCCTTCCCATGGTATCGACGTGATACTGGGAATGGATTGGATCACTGCCCACAAGGGTGTCATCTCCACTTCACCGAGGCTGGTGACACTACTGCACCCTGACGGGACGAGGGTGACCTTCGAGCCAATGAAGTCTCGAGACATACCGGCCGTATACAGCCTTCACACGAAGGCCATATCGGACGTGCCGTAGTATGTGAGTATGAGGATGTGTTTCCGAGGGAGTTGCCCGGGTTGCCTCCCGATCGTGATGTGGAGTTCGTGATTAACCCGGTGCGGGAACGGCGCCGATAGCCCGCAGTCCGTACCGTATGGCGCAGGTTGAGCCGAAACCGCCGATGGCGGAGCCGGACTCGCTACTCGAGAAAAGGTTCATTCGGCCGAGTGCCTCACCCCGGGGTTCACCGGCACTATTCGTACCAAAGAAGGATGGGACGCAACGTCTGTGCGTCGACTACCGCGCCCCGAACGCGGTGACCATCAAGAACAAGTACCCGCCGCCCGGATTGACGATTTGATGGATCGACCGAGGCAAGCCAAGTACTTCGGCAAGATCGATCTCCGTCGGGTTATCACCGGATGAAGATCCGCCGGAGGACATCCACAAAACGGCTTTCGTGACCGGATATGGGCGGTATGAGTACACGGTCGTGTCGTTTGGCTCGACCAATGCCCCCGCATACTTCATGAACATGATGAACAAGGTCTTCATGGACGAGTTGGACAAGTGTGTCGTCGTCTTCATAGACGATATACCGGTCTACTCCCGCACGACGAAGAGCACGAGGGGCACCCGAGGATCGTACCGGGGAAGCTCGAGGACAAAGATCGCTGTACGCCAAGTTCGGCAAGTGTGAGTTCGGATGGAGGAAGTCGCGTTTCGGGTCATGTGTTGTCGGCCAAAGGAGTTGCCGTAGATCCGAGCCGCATTGAGGCCGTATCGAAGTGGCGCTCACCGAAGTCCGTGACGAGAGATCCGCGAGCTTTTCTCGGTTTGGCCGGTACTACCGCCGGTTTATCGAGAACTTCTCCAAGATCGCCAAGCCCATGACGGAGCCGTTGAAGAGCAACACGCCGTATGTGTGGTCGGACAAGTGTGAAGCCGGTTCCGGAGCTCAAAACTCGTCTCACCACTACCCCGGTCCCGACCCCCGCCCGACGCGAGCAAGGATTTCGTGGTGTCTTGTGACGCGTCGAGGCAAGGACTTGGCTCGCGTGTTGATGCAAGGAGGCAAGGTAGTGGCATACGCATCACGACGGTTAAGGAAGCATGAGGAGAACTACCCGACACACGACCTCGAGCTAGCCGCTGTCATTCATGCGTTGAAGATATGGAGGCACTATCTGATGGGGAACAAGTGCGACATCTACACGGATCACAAGAGTCTGAAGTATATCTTCACCCAGTCGGAGCTGAACCTGAGGCAAAGGAGATGGCTAGAGCTAATTAAGGACTACGACCTAAGCATTCACTACCACCCTTTTAAGGCAAACGTCGTGGCCGACGCTCTGAGCCGCAAGCACTACTGCAACAACTTGATGGTGCGAGAGGAACAGCCAGCCTTGCATGAAGAGCTGGAAAAGCTGAGCTTAGAGATTGTGGAGGAGGGGGCGCTTGAACCGCTTGCGGGTAAAATACACACCGGAAGACCCGATCCGCCAAGCTCGGAAGGAATGCCCCGAGATCCAAGAGGTGAAGCGCCCCGATGGAGAATGGCAAAGCGCCTCGACTATCGCCTCGACGAGCAGGTGGCACACCGTGGCCGAAGGACCGCATCCGCGTGCCTCGGACAAGGAGATTCGGGACTCGATCCTTAAAAAGGCCCACGATTCTCGGTACTCGATCCACCCCGGTTGTACCAAGATGTACAAAGACCCGAAGGTACGGTTTTGGTGGGAAAAGATGAGGGAAGACATTGCCGAATACGTCGCTCGATGCGACACGTGCCGCCGAGTGAAGGCCGAACACCGTAGGCCCGCCGGCTGCTACAACCGCTCGAGATACCCACGTGGAAGTGGGATGATATCGCATGGACTTCATTGTGGGGTTGCCACGCACACAGAAAGGAAATGACTCCATTTGGGTGATAGTTGATCGATTAACCAAGGTCGCCCATTTCTTGCCAGTGAAGACGAACTACAGCGTGAGCCGACTTGCAGAACTGTATGTGGACAACATCCTGAAGCTTCATGGAGCTCCGAGGAGCATTGTGTCGGACGAGAGGCCCCCGCGTTCACCGCTTAGTTCTGAAGAGCTTACACGCTTCCATGGGCACCCGAATCGAACTACGGCCACGGCGTTCCACCCACAGACTGACGGACAGACAGAGAGGGTAAATCAGGTACTAGAAGACTTGCTGAGAGCTTGTGTGTTGACCTACGGATCGGACTGGGAAAAGAGCCTGTCATACGCCGAGTTCTCATACAACAACGGCTACCAGGCCAGCTTGAAGATGGCTCCGTTCGAAGCCCTGTATGGCAGAAAGTGTCGGACACCGTTGATGTGGTCCGAGGTGGGGGAGCGAACCTTTTTCGGTCCCGCCACTATTGTTGAGGCCGAGGAAAATGTCGCCAAGGTACGAGAGAACCTGAAGATAGCTCAGAGCAGGCAGAAGAGCTATGCCGACGCAAAACGGAAGGACGTCTCGTTCGAGGTAGGGGATCACGTCTACCTGAAGGTGTCACCCCTCCGAGGCACGAAGAGGTTCCACATCAGGGGGAAGCTGTCCCCTAGATACGTTGGGCCCTACCCTATTGTGAGCAAGGTCGGGAGGGTAGCTTACAAACTCGAGCTACCTCCGGAGCTTGCGGGAGTTCACCCGGTGTTCCATGTTTCCCAACTTCGGAAGTGTGTGGTCGTCGAGAAGAGGGTGCCTCGCTCGGGCGCTCGACGTCCAGAAACCCCCGGAGTACTTGGAGTACCCGGTTCGGATCTCGGACCGGGGCGGAGAAGTCGACCAGGAACACCACCACGCGCTTCTGCAAGGTGCTCTGGAGTAATCACTCCGAGCGCGAAGCCACGTGGGAGAAGGAGTCAGCATTGAGGGAGAAATACCCTCATCTCTTCGAAACGGAGGTAACTTTTTAATCTCGAGGACGAGATTCTTGTGAGGGGGGAGTTCTGTAACATCCCTCAAATTTGTTGAGGAATGTTAATTAATAAAATTGTGGTCTTAAAATTTTCGATGAATTGTTTGGGTGATTAACAAATTATTTAAGGATGTCTTCCTTTCCTCTCCCTTAAATCCTAGATTTATTTTGAGCTAAATGAAATCCCTAGGAAATATAAGAAATGTTAGTGTGGGAAACTTGGAGTTCTTTGGGATTTTATTTGGATTTTATTTGGGTGAATTCAAATTTGGGTTGGAATTCAAATTTGAATCTATTTTGAGGCCTAAGGGAAAATTGGTAACTGCACTATAGCACGTGGGCCGCCAACCTCACTTCCGGCCCAGCTTCGTTTTCAGCCCGGTGGCGGCCCGGCCCGGCCGCGCCCGCGCTGCCAACCTACCCCCGCCGCACACACTCGGCCGACGGGGGACCACCGCCCGCGTCGGCCAAAGGCGCGATGACGCCGGGGCGTCATCGCCTACCTTTCGCTTTGGCCGACGGCCAAAGGGGGGAGCCGCGGGGAGCCCCGGCCACGCCGCCGCCGCCGCGGGGTGCCGTGCGCCTCGGGGCATCCGACCGTCCACGTACCCCCCGCCGCGCCATCCTATTTAAGCGCCACCGCCGCCCCGCCGAGAGCCAAACCCTAACCGCCCCGGGGAGGAGCCCCCCGCCGTCCCGCGCCGTTCCGCCGGAGGAGCAAGTGGAGGAGGGGAGAGGAGCCGCCCGCGGGGGAGTTGATCGCCGCGAAGCCGGAGCCGCCCGAGGGAGAAGCCGGAGCCGCCGTGAACGCCTACATCCTCTGCTTCCTCTTCCTCCTCGACGCCACGTCGCCGCCTGCCTCTTCTTCCTCCGCGCCGCCGTGCCACACCGCCACTACTACCAGCACCGCCTCCCTCCTCGTCTCTGCACCACCGTCCTGCACCGACGCATCTTCGCTTCGGCCCGTGGCCACTTAGGTGAGGGCACCCGCCTCCCGTCGCTCGTGGATGCCCCCGGCCTCGCGCGGGGAGGAACGCGCCGTGCGCCGCGCCGCCGCCGCCGGTGATGCCGGCCATCGTGCCGGGCCGGGAGGCTTGTCTCTGCGCAGTGCCACCGCCGCCGTCGCCGCAAGCGCGCGCTCTCGCCGCCGTTTCCTTTTCTTTCCGTACCGCACCGTCCTCACGTAGCCGACGCGCGTCGCGCCGTCGTCGAGCTCCGCAGCGCCGCGCCGCCGGCCCCGCTCGGTCCCCGTTCTACACGCGCACGAACACGTACCGGCCACACGAGCCCGGCACCACGACCGCCTCGACGCACGGCCACCGTGCGCACGCGCGCGGGCCACCTCGGCCGGAGCCGTGCTCGCACCGTGCGCCGCCGCCGCCGCAGCCCCCGCCGCGGAAGGCAAGAGCCGTTCCCGTGCAACCCCGTGGGGGAAACCCCGCCCAACGCGACTTCGCGCCCGTGGGTCCCGTCACGACCAATTTGGGCACTCGGACTACGATTTGGCGCCGTCGCCGCCGCGACCCCCGCCGCGCCGCCGCCCACGCCGTCGGCCGTCGCTCCTCGTCTCGCCACGTCGTCGCTCATCCTTGGCCAAGACCGCGCACGGGTAAGGGGTAGACCAAACCTCGCCGCGCCTCACCCTCGTTCCGGTCGTCGTGGACCCGCCCGCAGCGCACCTCGCCGCCGGCGAGCCGCCGCCGCGCCGCCGCCGTCTCGGGCAATTCGTCGAACACCACGCACGCGAGGAGATAATCCCTAGGACCTATGCACACGGGCGCCCACACGTGCGCGCGGCCGCGGCAGTGCATCCGCGGATCCGGTGCGGCCCGCCACTCGAATCCAAGCCGCACCAAGGCCCGCACCGCGCCGCCGCACCGGCCACCGCCGGATCGGCCGCGGCCGGCCGCGGGCGGGCCGAGCCGCACCGCGGGCCACGGGAAGCCCCGGCCGCAGCTGGGATCCGGGGATCCCGTGCGGCCGGCCGTAAAGAAAGTGTTTTCTTTTACTTAAAAATTCCAGAAAAACCCTTTTTCCTTCTAAAAATCCTAGAAAATCCATTTTATCTCCAAAAATTACGAAACCTTTTCCAGAAAATTTCTAAGATCTCGAACTACGGGTTGGGATAGTGTTTGTTTCCATTTTGGATCTTATTTGCTCTTATTTGGATTTAAGTTGCCATAGGACCGCTGTTTGTTTTCTTTTTCGCGCTACTAGGAGCAGGAGCAGCCGGAGAGCTGAGTCAGGAGTACGACTACGCCGACGACTTCGCCGCGGAGGACTACCCGACCCCGGTGTTCACGCTCGACCGATTCTGAACTACCCATTAGGCATTGCTGAGTAGTATTGCTAGCGCTTTACTTTATATATGCATGTTGATGAACCTTGCACTGCCTCTTTATTTACCCTGTCCTTGATTGTCCTACTACTACTATATATGTTTATATGGGCGTGTATGTGCGCCGAGCTTCGCGATGCATGTGTTGGGATGGGAGTAGTGGTTCTTGGCGTGTGTGGGGTAAAAACCGGCAGGAGAAGGCGTTTTGGGTACTTTGGCGGGGGTGAGCTCGAAACAACCGATCCGGGATCGTGGGATAGGGGTGCACTCCTCGGTGCATCCCTCCCGTTACGGTTTTCGCAGCCTAGGTGTTGGGGTTTTTCGTGCGCTTGGAGGACATGAGCTCGCCCCCGTCCGAAATCGAGTGGATCAACTTGTTTATAGGACATCGTACACACCACCCCGCCGAGAGTGGGGATAGGGCCGTGTTGAGCTCGGCAAGTGCGGAACCATACCTGCTTAGGATGGATAGCGGGGTATCGGTGGGGGAGCGGTGGAGGTGAGGCCACCCTCTCGTAGCGACTCCCGTGTGGCCACACGGGGGCATTTCACAGTTCCGGTGTAGTCCCTTCCGAGGGGGGGGGACAACTTTGAGGGCCGGATGCAGGATGGGTTCGTAACTACCGAGAGTTCGCCGGTAGGATGGGCTCGGTCGGCCGTACACCGGCCGGGTACCATTCCGGGATGGGTACAGGTGTACACGCTCTGCATAGTTGTTCGATCTATAGCTATAGCCGCGTCCTCGGTTATAGACACTGCCTAGAAGACATGTTCGTTCCTCATGTTTTGGGATTTCTACCTCCCCCCTTATAGATGAGAGTGTGGTGAGCCGTGGTTATAGCCGGCTAGAGGAGAGAGGCTCCATCTACCTCGTTGATCCGGTTGTAATCATTGAGGTGCGAGGAGAGGAAGTTCTCGCATCGCCCCTAGACAGGAGTAGGAGTTGGGACGGGTCTTCTGGGAGACCAGTTGGATCCGGGTTGTGTTGAGGGACTTGGGTTTTGGGATATTGATGGAGATACCTTGTTTATATTCTCCGTCGTCGTCGCTTAGGAAACCACAGCCGATTCCTTGTCTACTCTCTTTTCCCTTTAGATGTTAGGCCACTTAAAGCTGCATACGGTTGGTGACGTGGACCTATCCCGCTCCTTGGGGATAGACTTTGGGTGTGCAGGGTACGAGTCCGACTTCGACTGCAACGCCGACGGATGGTACGACTGAGGGATACGTCGCTTCGCTCGAGTTGCCTGTGGCGGGAAGAATAAAGATGGAGACCCTTCTGAGAAGATAGCTTCCGTTGCGTAGAATTTTCACTCTGATTCAGCCAAGAGGCTTGTAATGATGTACTCCATAATGGACATGTAATAAATTAATGTACTAATAACTTTATGTGATGCGATGTATGACTTTGCGTATCATTCTGTGAGACGTTCTGTACGCGATAGCCACTGATCCAGGGACTATCGCGATGGTACAGGGATTCGGGTTTTCTATGAAAATCCGGGGTTTTACAGGTACTAACCCCCTTAGTATGACAAGTTCGTTCGTGCATGTCGGTTTTGGACTTTCGTGTTTATGCAGGGTTTTAGTGTTGAAAGCAAGACTTCCGATATAAGTTCATCAAGCACCTCATGACAAGACCTTGAAGCCCAGTAGAAGTCAAGCAATGAAGTGAACACGACTCCAAGAAGCCCAAGGACCCAACCCGAGAAGATGGAAAACTCCGAGGACCTAGCCAGAAAAGTGCTGAATCTTGCGAGACAAGGAGCTTCGTCCAACTCGGAGAGAAACTGACGACAAGGGCCCACATGCAGAAGGGGGAAGGATCTAGAAGACTCAGGAACCAACGTCGGGCGAAGGAGGCCATGGACTGGGCCGAAATGGGCCCAGGCTGGTCGGCCCAGCCTGTTTCGAGGCCCAGTCGGCCCCCCGTTTGACCTAGGTGCCTCTCGGACTATTTATAGCCCCCTGACTGAGAGCCACACATCAATCAATTCGTCATCCGCCACCGAGGAGTAGAGAAGCTTGAGGGACACCATCTCGGAGATGAGGGTCGTGCTAGTTGTCTAGGGTCTCCCTAGCTGACGTGGGAACCTTGCATGGAGGACCACGTCGGAGCTCCGGAGCAAGGATCAAGATCGAGATAGGATCCCGGTGGTGATCTTGTTCATGTAATCATTCATGGTGAAGTTTTTATAGTGAATCCGATTTCTAGCGATCAAGTGCCTTCTCGATGATTTTGATTTCCCCTTGGTTTTGCTTCTTCCCCAATCTTGTCTATAGCTAGATTGCATAGGTTGCTCTTGTAGCCGTGGTGTCTAGAGGTGCATACCGGACCGACCAAGTGATTTCAACTTGTTATTATCGAACTCGCCCTAGACTACCCGCATGAATAGGAGTACGTTGTGACAGAACGGGGGCTCTAAAAGGCGGGCGTTTTTGGAATCGGACCAGAGGCCACGATTTAATAATGCTTTTAATGAGATTTGCTTTTCTATCTTCATCTATCTTGTTTGGTGCTACAACATAATCATGATCTAGACTCTCTACATCGGTTATCTCTTGCTTTCTCTTGCTACCTCTTAAGTAGATTAGATTAGATTCGTTTTCTTGATGATATCTTATATTAGATGCAACATGGTTCTTCAATAGATAGCTTTTCCTTGCTTTACTACATTGAATCCTTGTGTTGCACATTGTTCCACGTATTCGATACCTTGGGTTCACCACTCGAGGGAAGAAGGGTCCCTTGACTACGACGGTGGATTTGTCCGCTTGCAAATCCATATGAACTTTGATACGATAATCTACCATCTGTTGACGCAAAATGTGCACCTAGCGCCAAGCACACAGCAAGCCGAACAAGCTGGCTTCACACGTGCAGAGAATCACAAGACGTGCCAGTCAATTTTCCCTGAAAATTAACAAAAGACAAAGTAGTTAAATACCAAAGCTTGGAACTTGCCGGGTGGTACCAGACAGTTCCATATTTACGGCCATAAAGCCCAATGGGATGACATATAGCTATAGAAAGCTATCTGCCAGCAAACTGAAATCATTCGGGAGCTTTTAAAAGGAAAAGGTAACACAGCCGAATGGGTGACGCAAGCATGACGACGATCGGTCTTTGTTTGGACAAAGATGCACGTGCGCAAGACCGTGACCGATCCCCGTGGTGATCAACGTTAAATAAATAAATGAAGTAAAGCGCAAGCATAAATATGTGATAAACAAGCATGCATAGGCCCAAAGCACTAGTCTACCGCATGTCTATATACTTTAAAACCCGTCGGGTACGACGCCAAGCAAATCTATCCACCGCATGATACAACTTGCGTGGGGATCGTACCACTTTCCACAAATAGACCTATCCACCGCATCATACGATCTAAATATGGAAAGCTAAAAGCATACATTATTTAAAGCATAAGTTACGCACGTGTTTTACTCATGAGAAACATAACCGAATACGGCTAAACAGCCGAATCGGGGTCCATGAAGAAGGAACGAACATTACCAAGCAAGACAAATCTATCAGATTGATTTGAAATCTAATCCACCGGATGACTAGCTCCAAAACAACCCACAAACCTGCATCTACCGCGTGATACCCAGTTCTTTCAAGACTTATACAAACGTTGGCAAGCTTGAACCCGCAACACGTAACAACCTAGATCAATTCGGTTTCGGCTATCAGAAGGCACAAGATCCACGTACTAAAATAGCCAAAGGCACGAACTTGACTCACATAAGGATCATCAAAAGGTATAAAGCCGATCCAAATCCATCTAGATTGGGCAAAAGGGTGTTACATGAATTTAAACATAAAGCAAAACTCAAAGCAACACGGGGTAACTTAATGAACCTACTGAATCTTGCCAAAATCCAATAGAGCTGATAACTAGCTTCAAGCTAGATCTTAGCCTACCGCATGGCTCATGACCTAACAAGAAACCCTCTTAAACCAAGCTTGAATCTACCGCATGACACTAAGCATGGTAACAAGACTACTCGCATCAGATCTAAATCCACCGCATGATACTAGATATGATACAAGGTTGCCGGTACTCACGGAGGTCGACGGATCGATGAACCCTCTCGAAGAACTCGACGACACGACGAATGGACTCTAGGGTTTGGCGTAAAGCCGGTTTGTATTGAGAATGATTACGTATATCTGTTACATACATTCAGGGTTCATATTTATACCCTGCCAAGCACGACCTCGAATGGATTTGATACCTAATTTATCTCTAAGCTTGATCGCTTATCCATCCATTCGTCCTTCCCGCTTGAGCCACGTCACCATACAATCCCGTAAAATCAGCTCAACTGTTCCCTTGCCGAATGGAAACAGATTGCCGACCGCGGATTTTTCTGCCGAATGCATCTGAAGAAACCTTCCTTCCGCCGGACGGATTTCTCACCGAGCTGGACCCACAAGTCAGACTCCTTACCAAATTTTGGTGTTAACACATGCCACTTCAATTACGGGAAAAAGTGATTTTATTCCGGAATTGACTCCAGCCACCAACGTCTTCAAATCGAATCTGTTCAACACCTGTTCTCTCTCTTTGCAATCCGCCGGAATCTTCGTCTAGATCCAAACCCTAGATCCCCTTGTTCTGAGCTCGAATCCCCAATGGCGGCTCAAAACCAAGCTGCTCAGGTAAATTCCTCTACCATAAGCTTCATTCGGCATTTAGGTTTTCAAATTTTACCTGAGATTTCTCTTCCGCTTTCCTTCAGGAGCTTTCCACTGAGCTTTTGATTCGTACCGAGGCCAATTCAAGATCCTACTACCTTGGTCCTGTGGGAGTTTCTGATCCTCGAGAATTTATCGCAGCTGAATCCCGAAGGATCCCCTTCAAAGCGGCTCTGACCACACCTCCTCAGTGGCAGGATGCTTTCAAGAACTGGCATTTGCCCCCAATCGCAGGCTGGAATAATTGGTACCAGAGGATCCTTGCAGATAAGAGTGCTAGGAGCTATCTTTGGTCGAGACCCCAAAAAACGAAGACCTCTTGATAGCAGCTTGCCACTTCTGGTCAAATGGCGTCAACGCCTTCCTTTTTGGTCACGGCCCGATGTCCCCAACCCTGGCCGATGTGTACATGATTACCAGCCTTGACATTACAGGCTCTGTTCGTCCCTGGGATTTCAAAGGTTCCACTAGACAAACAGGGGTGAAACCAGGGAGCGGATACAAGAATTATATCCTGAATCACATGAAGGACGGCCCCCTTGGTGAAGTTGAATACAGGGCGTTTCTGAACATGTGGCTATGCAGGTTCATCTTCTGTGGTAAAGCCAATGAGCCTACCCTGAATCATATTGCAATGGCTTCACACCTAGCCAATGGCAATCGCTTCCCTCTTGGGAAATACCTCCTGGGCAGTGTGTACCACATGCTTCATCAAACTGTCACCCAGATGTACACCAGCCAGAGGATAGCATGTGTCAACGGTCCCTGGTGGTTTGTCCAAATGTGGCTGCAACTGCACATGCATCAGATTGTTGGTGTTGATTTGAACACCCAGCTCTTCCCTTCATCCAATCATCATGAAGGGGAACCCCAAGCCACCAGAGGATGCCACACTTATGGAGAAGCTGCTTCAACTGTTCTCATCAAGCAGAATGTCAGCCAGCTCTTCGAGCTCTTCTTCAAAGGTTTCCAAAATCCTCTCTGGCTCCCTTATTTGGATAATGACAATTTGACTCTCCCTTGTGAGTTCTCCTTTGAAACTGAACGCCAAGATGGAAGATTCCTGGAGATCCTCAATATCATCATCCGCCCATGCATTCTGCCGGCTGAATTCAGTGGAGGGAGGCTGAACCACAGTACTTATGAATATTATCAGCCCAACTCGATGGCTCGGCAACTCGGATGTGGCCGCATGCCCCCAAGATCGTTTCTCGCATGAATTCCTCAAGCCCGCAGAGGAAATCAAAGAACTTACTCAAACTAGCGAGAGTTTTTCGCTATGTGTGCGGTCCCTTCCGTTTACACCCGGCCTTTCATACCCACAACGGTAGCTCACCCCACCTTCAACTCCTCGGTGGCAAGAATTCCATGATCATATCTTCAGTGAGCCTGTACACTTGTTCTGTACAGAGTTGATGCCTGATTTCCAGCCAACTTCAGAGGTAATATAATTAATCCTTAAATCAGACATTTCCTCTTCCAATCATGATTCTGATCTTATTTCTTTTGCCCACAGAACACAATGCCTGCCCCTCTGTCTAGGGAGATCGCTTACAATGCAGTAGGCCCAATCTCAGCATTGGGATTCAGATCACCAACCCTGGCTCAGTTAATGGCTAGGTATGCCACAACAGATCCAACTCTGTCCAGCATTACTGCTGACAGGATGCAAGGCTTGTCTCTGATTGCTCCTCCAAGTGCCAAGAGGAGAAGAACCATCAAGAAAGTCCTTGTTGAGGTAAAATTTCTTCCTTTCTTGATCACAGGATTGCTTTTTTTCTGATAAATCATATCTTGTGCATTTTCAGACTAGAACTCAGCAATCCTCAGCTTCAGAACCTGTCAATGCTCCATCCACTGGTATGACCTTTACTATCCTTTTCTTGAGGATGAACACTGGCATTCATTCTTATTCTGGCATTTGCAGAGGAAACAATGGAGGATCAACTTGTGGACGTCCCAGTGTCTCAACAAGCAAGTCCACCTAGAGCCGAACCATCCGTCCATGTGGATATCTCATCTTCATCGTGGACCCAATCACCTCCTCGCTCGGACGTAAACACCCAACTCGCCAGAGATGAACTCCCCCTTTCAACCGGATCCTCCAAGCCCTCCAAGGGCTCAATCACCTACTGGCCAGGCAGAAACATCAACCCCAGCAGAGGCGAATCCATCCTCTCTCCAGCCAGAAGCTTCAGGGTTACCAGAAACTGCACTAGCACCCTCTCACACAGAAGTTTCAGCTTTGCCTGGAATGTGATGCAGAACTTACCACCCTATCCAGCGCCCAGAAAGATTATCAAGAGCGGATGGAGAACTTTCGCCAAGCAACATCAAATGTCTGCAATGTAATTGCGAAATATTTGAACATCTAGATGTTTCAATCGATGTGTAACCGAATTGGTCGCTCTTGTGACATTTGCTCTTTGCAATTTTATTTCTCTTTTCTTCTGCACATCCTTAAATGCAACGCTGAACGACCCATTCGGTAAAGAAATGCCAATACCCGAACGGCACTTTGACTCCTTTCAGCCGAGCCAGTCAACCGAATATGACCCAGCCTAGAACTCCAAACGACCCGCCGGCGGACTGGTCAAGGAAACCTCTCCACTTTCCGATTTTCTTGGGATATGCGCCACGATCTAGAGCCACGACCTGAGGCCACGATCTGTCTTGCCAGGCCTATAAATGAAAACCGTAGGTGCCCCTAGCTCTCCACCAAGCCTTTAGCTCTCAAATCTTTGCCAATCTCAAGTCTTCTTCTTTTTCCCAAACAGCGCAAACCCAGAGACATGGTGCGCAGCCTCAACCGGCGCCGCGCCTCTGATGAGGCGGAGGAGAGCCGCGCCAGTGCGCGCCGGAGGCAATGATCGTCAATTCCTCTTCTCTGATTCATCTTTGATCTCCTTTTGTTTTGACGATCATCCTTGTTTCAGGTTGATTCAATGGAATCCATCTCCCGCGCTGGCCGGTCAGCCCCTACCGGACGACTCCTCGGAGTCCGACCATCACTCCCCCGTGCCCTACGGGGAACTTGATGCTCTCCGCTTCAAGGCGGAGCTGTAGGTGGCCCAGCGCGAGCTGGAGGATGTCTCCAAGAAGGCTGGCATAGCCGAATTGGAGTGGGAAGACCAGCGCAAGCAGCTACTGGAGACCATTGACGGTACGGCTCTGAAATCACTCTTTGATCCAATCCGGCCTTTGATGCTAATCACCCTTTTTCCTGCACTTTGCAGCCCGTGACGCCGAGCTCAACCAGCTAAAGATGCTGGTGGAGCACTTGGCCGACAAGGTGAACGCCGGCAGAGATACGCCGGCGGAGCGCCTTGCTGCGGTGGAGCACCGCGTGGACGAAGTGGCCACCCATGGCGTCCGCTTGGGCACCACCCTGGGCCTGGCTGCCATGGCGACGCACACAGACGTCGACTACTCCATCAGGCCGCGCGGCTTCCGGGGCGGCGCGCCAGAGGACATCGTGGAGATCGAGATCATCTTGGAGCACCTTGATGGCCGCGGCGACGCCATTGCCGAACTCACTCAACCCAATCTGTGCTGAACAGGCTCTTTGACTAGATTGTATTAGGGATGTTTGATATCGGCAATAAATAAAGAACTTTTGATTTCTGCGCTTGCAATGCGATAATTTCCTTTATTTTTTTGCATCCATGAATCTTGTTTTTCTCAAACGTATTCGGGAACTTGCTTGAGCCGAACACGCGAAAACAGATGCCCTTGGCGCAAAATCCGCAGAAGATCCCTGAATCGGCAATCCGTAAGCACTATTCAAGTGAAAACCCTTCGCATTCGGGAAGAAAACCCTGCCGCTTGGTATTCCAATAGTGTACGCTGGCCAGACATCACTCCCAATGCACCCCCTCGGTCAATAAAATAGCCTGCTGAGATACCCTGCAAATCCACTCGCACACTCATCCATCACTTCTCATCTCCTCCCCAGTCCTCAGAGGAAAAAACCCCAAGGCCATGGACAAAGGCAAGCAACCCCAGGAGAGCAGAACCCCGAAGAAACGCACGATTCGAGAGTGAGTTTTCCTTTGATTCACTCCTTGTTTTCCCATATGATCTTGCGCTTTACCTCCTCTCTACCTTTCCTCTTCCAGCCTTGATTTGCTTCCTGAAGAAATCATTGGGACCGAAGACCCTGAATACGTCTCCTCTGATTCCTCCCTCGAAGCAGAGGATGCCACGCCCAAACAGAGAACCAACCATCAATTGCGCCGCCGCGTTCGGCACCTGGAGCATGACCTCAGGGACATCACCGCTCGTTGCCAGGTGGAGCGCGAGCGTCGCATGGCTTTGGAGGCACTAGTGGGAGGTAAATGTTTCTGACTCCTTCTTGACTTCGCGTCCACCTCTGGATTTTTTGCCCCTAACAACCACTCATCTGTTTCAGATGTCTCTGATAGGTATGACAACCTGAAAGCGGCTTGGGACAGCTTGGTGGAGGCAGCAAATCATGGTCACCCCCGTGCATTCCAAGTTGTCGTCACGGTGGTCCTGGAGCAACTGAAGAGGGAGCAGCCGAAGAAGCAAAGAAAAGATTGAATCATATTTTCGCTTCTTCCTCCAGGCCTTCTGCTTCCCACCTCCTCGAAGTCTTGATCACCAGGGTTGTTGGATGTAAACCTGCAAGAGGCAGTTGTAATGTAGTTTTGTGCTAAGGGCAATGCATCTAGGCACTGGCCGTTCCTTCTGTTTGTGAATTTTTTGTTCTAAAGGCGGCCTCGTTCTTGAGCGCCGGCTATTCCTGTGTCAGATGCATGTAATCCCACTGCTGTTGATCACCGATCGATTTCAATACTAGGATAATATTTCTTCAAATATCTCCCATTTATTGCAGCGGAAAATTCTTCTCCTAGTAAAGTTTTCAATATGTATGCATTACTAGGGACGCATCTGACCACGCGAAAGGGTCCTTCCCAATTAGGGGACCATTTGCCGAATTCGCTGTATTTGGTCCCAATCGGCAATAGCGCTTTCCAAACCAAATCTCCTTCTGCAAATTGCCTAACTTTTACTTTCTTGTTATAATACTTGGCAACCCGCAGCTTGTTCTTCTCGATGTTTTCCAGGGCCCTAAGGCGGATCATGTGCAAATCTTCCAGCTCATCCATCATTAAGCTACTGTAATCCTTGGAGCTTAAATCTTTCTGTAACACAATTCTCCTGGAATATGATTGTATCTCCCAAGGTAGAACTGCGTGGTGTCCATAAACCAATTCATAAGGAGAGGGCTTTGTAGCTCCATGAGGGGCCATTCGGTAAGCCCATAGTGCCTCTCTGAGTACCGAATGCCACCTCCTCGGTTTCTGGTCGATCTTCTTTTGTATAAGCTTAATCATGATCTTATTAGAAGCCTCTGCCTGACCATTAGCTTGGGCATAATAGGGAGAAGAGTTAAACAACTTGATTCCCATGCTTTCAGCAAACTCCCTAAACTCCAGGGACACGAATTGGGCACCTTGATCAGTTGTGATTGTCTGAGGGATTCCAAACCGATAGATGATGTGCTCCTTGACAAATTCAACCATGTTTTCTGACGTCACCTTCTTCAGTGGAATTACCTCGACCCATTTGGTAAAATAATCCGTAGCCAAAAGCACAAACTTATGCTCCTTGCTAGATGGTGGATTAATCTAGCCAATCAAGTCTATAGCCCAGCCCCTGAATGGCCATGGCTTGATAATGGGATTTAATGCTGACGCGGGGACCCTTTGAATATTTCCAAACCTCTGGCAATCTTGACATCCCTTGTAATACTCAAAGCAATCCTCTAATATCGTCGGCCAAAAGCACCCAGCTTGCCTGATAACCCATTTCATGCGGTAGGCCGATTGGTGTGCTCCACATATCCCATCATGCACTTCACTCATCATCCTCTTGGCTTCTTCTGGACCCAGGCATCGTAAAAACACCCCATCTAATGATTTGTAAAACAAATTGTCATCCAGAAGAACGAATTTTATGGCCTTGTACCTGAGCTTCCTAGAGACCTTTCGGGATGGATCTTTCAAGTAGTCAACGATCTCTTTTCTCCAATCATCCTCCGCAAGATCCGTTCCCCGGCACATATATACCGCAGCAAACGCTTCTTGACTCTCTTTGTAACCGCAGGCGCTGCCGAGCCAACCCTGTTCGCTTCTTCGTTATGTTCCCTAGGAATATGCTGTAGAGTCACCAACGGAAAGCTCTTCAAGATCTCCCTGCATTCTTCGTAGTAACTCCTCAGTGCTTCACTTTTGCATTCGTATTGGCCGTTCAATTGCTTGATCACCAACTCTGAATCTCCATAAACCTCAATCGAAACGGCCCCGGCTTCTCTCAAATATTGAAGCCCCCGAAGCAATGCCTCGTACTCAGCCTGATTGTTTGTAACAGTGGGCTGTATAGGGATGGCAAACTCAAACATCTCACCTCTAGGTGAAATCAGCAGAATCCCTACTCCCCCACCTTTGCCACAGGATGATCCATCAAAAAATAAAGCCCAAGGAGTAATTTCAAGCAAATCAATTGATGGATCGCGATGTTCAGTTATAAAATCGGTAATGATCTGACCTTTAACAGCTTTCGCTGATTCGAACTTTAACTCAAACTCTGATAAAGCCAAGATCCATTTGCCAATCCTCGCCATTCAAAATTGGCATAGATAACATATGTTTTATTACATCAAACTTGGAATACACAAGGCATTCGGCATTCAACAAGTAGTGCCGAAACTTTGTACACGAGTAGTACACGCACGAGCACGGTTCTCTGCGTACCGAATACCTGGTCTCGGGATCAAGTAATTTTCGGCTAAGATATGCTACTACCCGCTCCTTTCCTTCGAATTCTTGAATAAGGGCCGATCCAATGGTTTGGGTATCGGCTGCCACGTACAACTTGAAAGGCTTATCCAACTGAGGAGGGATCAGCACTGGTGGCTCCTTCATTTATTGCTTGATCTCGTCAAAAGCCTTTTGTTGTTCGTCACCCCATGTGAACTTCTGATCTTTCTGAAGTTTCAGCAATGGAGAAAACGGCAAAACCTTCTGTGACAAATTTGAAATGAATCTCCTTACGAAATTAATTTTGCCGAGCAGTGATTGCAACTCCTTGAGATTAGTTGGAGGGACGACTTCATCAATGGCCTTCATGCTCTTCTTGCCAACTTCAATCCCCCCTTCGTGGACCAAAAATCCCAAGAATTCTCCAGCTGACACCCCAAGAGCGCATTTCTTTGGATTCATCTTCAACCATGCTTTCGGGTGCAATCCAAGGTCCTTTTCACGTCTTCCGAATGTGTGTGATGAATTAGGGACTTGATCACGACATCATCAATGTAAATTTCAACAACTTTGCCGATCAACTCGTGAAAGATGTAATTCATGGCACGCTGATAAGTTGCACCGGCATTTTCAACCCAAATGTCATGACTACCCATTCAAACAGGCCTATATGACCAGGAAATCTGAAGGCCGTCTTTGATATATCTTCTATTGCCATAAAAATTTGGTTGTATCCCGCATTGCCATCCATGAAACTGATAACTTTGTGTCCAGTAGCGGCGTCAACCAACAAATCGGCAATAGGCATGGGGTAACCATCCATCGGAGTAGCTCTGTTCAAATCCCTGAAATCTATGCAAACCCTTATTTTTCCATTCTTCTTGTAGACATGGACAATATTAGAAATACACTCCACATATCTGCATGGCCGAACGAAGTTTGCATCAAGTAATATTTCAACTTCTTTCTTCACATCGGCCAATACCTCATCCTTGTAGATTTTTCGGGGTGGTTGCTTGTATGGTTTGAAACCAGATTTGATTGGCAACCGATGCTCAACGATGGAACGATCCAGTCCAGGCATCTCCGAATAATCCCAGGCGAAGCAATCCTTATATTCCTTGAGGAGCTTGATTAATTCCTCCCTGAAGTCTGATTGCAAGTTTGCGCTGATGAACGTCGGCCTTGGCTTGTCACCGCTTCCAATGTCAAGTTCTTCTAATTTATCAGCCGACATGAATCCTCGCCCCAACTTGCCATCAGTACCATCGACGGGGTTCTCCATTAAAAATTGCTATAATAGCCGACTGCTTGAATAGGCTGTTGATCGCTGCTGACAGGTTCAACAACACCTTCTCCCCAGTCTTTCCCTGAGAAACAGTCAATGCCTCGATACTCCCAGAAAGCAGGTTCCACATTTGCAACGCTCACGGAGTCATCTACTTGGACCACCTCAATATCATCATCCACCCATTGGATGAGCAGCTGATGCATGGTAGATGGGACGCAGCAATTGGCGTGAATCCAGTCCCGTCCAAGCAGCAGGCTGTAGGCTCCTTTACCTTCGATAACAAAGAAGGTTGTGAGCAGTGTCTTGGACCCGATCATCGGATCCACGTGAGGGCATCCCTTGGTGTCTGAAGGATTCCCGGCGAAATCGTTCAGTATTATGCTTGTAGGCGTCAGATTGCTAGGGCCCATGCCAAGTTTTCTGAAGGTGGTGTACGGCATTACATTGACCGCCGCTCCACCGTCGACAAACATCTTGGTCAATGGCTTGCCATTGACATATCCCTTCAGGTATAGCGGCCTCATGTGTCGATTCTTGGCCGGTTTGTCGAAGACGGCTTGCTTGGCTAGTACCAGCTGCGCCATCAGTCCCTCAACCTGCTCATCATCCAGGGACGCCTCTTCCTGCACAACCTGATTAGCAGGAACCATAAATTCATTCGGCAGAAAATATACCATGCATGCTGGAGCCGAACGGTTTGACCCTTCAGGTTTATCCTTTGGACGCCCCACCTGTCTTGTCTGGACCCCTGCCTGCCTCAGTTCGCGGTTCCTCAAGCGTTGAACCCTCCTTTTCTGACTTTTTCTCAGGCCAGGCAGACACCATTGCCCCTTTTGCCAGACGTAGTCGTCCTCGTCTTCCTCTTGATCAGCCCACCTCAAATCAGCTTGCCTTTTCCTGGGATGATCAATGATTTCAATTTTTTGACGCCGATCCTCGCTAGGATGTATCCTTCCAATTCTTTCATGGACGGATTGGCGATTGGCAGTCTCCTGCCTGTACTCAAAATACCTATCACTTCACTCAGGGCAGTTTCACAGCGTGGGCAGCTTCAAACCTTTGTTCCAGCAGTGCCTGAAGAATGCACACCCCCAGTGCGCGCGCTCCTGCTCGCGCGTGTATTGCTCCAGATCTCTCCTGCACGCTTCCTCTTCAGCCCTGCGCCTCTCCTCCTCGTACTTCCGTTTCTGGTAGCGCTCTTTTCCCAGCCGGCGCTGCCACTTATTGAGGAGGATGCGCGTGGTCACCCTGGGTTTGGCCCTGGATGACTCCCCGATCTCGACATGGCTCTTGAGGATGCGGGGGGCTTCACCATGCACTTGCTCTAAGGTCACTTGACGTTCCGGGTCTACTGTTCCATCCTGCCTTGCCCTGGCTGAGGCCAAGACTTTGACCTTGCCCTTCTCCTCGGCTGTCACCATGTTGACGGAAAAACCCACCACGTTCTGAGGAAAAGGGTGGCCATCCAGCTTCATCTTGTTATCAAATTTGAGGTGTCCCTCCTGGATGGCTTTCTGGATCCTCATCCTGAAGACCCTGCAGTCGTTGATGGAGTGTGAGTTCCTGTCGTGGAAGCCACAGTAACGTTTCTCCTTTACTCCATCGGGCCGAAGCATGGAATGCCCTTCAGGCAATCTGATTCGGCCTTCCTTCACCAGGAGCTCAAACACTTTGTCGGCTTTAGTGGTGTCGAAATCATAGGTGCCTTTGGTCTGTTTGACCCAGCGCTGATTCATGGTCAATGGTTCTTTTCCCCACATGATTTCGGCCGCAGCCACGTCTTGGTCGTCATCAGAATCCTCCATTAGGTCGGCTTTGTCCAGGAACTGATTGTAGATATCCGCCACGTCGTGCTGTTTGCCGAACCTGGCATTTTTCTTGAAACCGTAGGCTTGGCTGCTCATTAACGACAGCTTTTGGGATAGTTGGCCCAGGTTATCGAACTCCATGCCAAACAGCTTCTCACGCACGGCCGGCAGCATCCCGGCAACGGCCATGTCGGCCAACTGGTCATCTAGTAGACTGAGCGAAAAACACATGCCCTTAACTTCCCTGAACCTCCTGAAGAATTCCAAGGGCGTCTCACTGTGTCTCTGCTTCAGGGTAGTGAGGTCGATCAGCTTCTTTTCCGAGCTGCCGCTGAAATAGTGGGCGTGGAATTTTCGTTCCAGCTCCTTCCACGTGCTAACTGATTGAGGGGCAAAGATGAAAACCACTGGAACGCCGCACCCGTCAGTGACGCGGGGAAGTATCTGACTCGGAACGCTTCCTCAGATGAGCACTCTCCAAGCTGCATCAGGTAGCGAGCGATATGCTCCACTGTGCTCGTGTCATCCTGCCCGGAGAACTTTGTGAATTCCGTCGGAGGCTTTACCCTTGGCGGCAGGATCACGTTGTAGTACCACTCCGGGAACGGCGGCGTGTAGGTAGGTCCTTGCATTTTTGGTTTGAGGCCGAATTGATTCTGCATCAAATCGGCCATCTTCCGCGCCAGGATATCGTCCTCCTGCGCGCCTGTAGCTGGTCTGTAACCCGGATTTGGGAGAGCATCGATGGCTTCGTAGTTCCCCACCTCGTGGTAGCCTCCGCCGTATAAATTCCTCTGCAGCCTGTTACTTGCTGGAGCAATCCTGTAGCCGGAAGCAAGCGGGGCCCCGGGCGAGCCGAATGCCAACTCCGCGTACGTGGGCTGGTACGGGTTCGGGCGCGTTGCACGGAGTTGACCCGTGCCGCCCGCGGTGGTGGCCGGACCGTGGTCGCCCTCTGCCGCGTCCGCAAAGGGGGGGCCGAATCGGGCGACCCCCAGCACCTTGTGGAGGAGGCTGGAAAGCTTGGCTCCCAACGCTCTGAGGGGGAGGTTGGGCTGGCTGGCTCTGTAATGGCGGTTGAGAACTGGACTCGCCCATCTCTACGGTGCCTCCTTGAATGGGTGCCTTGTTGAACACCTGTTCCACGCCTGGACCGAAGACAGCCACCATCATTTGTTTGAACGCACCCAGGAAAGCCCTGTGGTCCCTGCTTAGGACGTGGTCCGCGGTATCTCGTAACGCTTGCATGCATTCCTCCCTCTCCTGCTGGGTTGTAGCGTCGCTTTCCCCTGGCAACAACACCCTGGGCATCTCATTTTTCAAGTAAGGGACGCCGCTCCTGTTCTTCTTGAACGATAGCAAGCACTTTTGTTGGAATTGGTCCACGGCATCCTGCAGCTGTTGCCGTTGTTCAGGAGAGAGGTCTTCGATGTTGACATCCATGATATCCCCGATGTCAGGCATCTTGATTTTCGGCTGTGGTCCCACTGGGCGTGCCAAAAATTGTGTTGACGCGAAATGTGCACCTAGCGCCAAGCACACAGCAAGCCGAACAAGTTGGCTTCACACGTGCAGAGAATCACAAGACGTGCCAGTCAATTTTCCCTGAAAATTAACAAAAGACAAAGTAGTTAAATACCAAAGCTTGGAACTTGCCGGGTGGTACCAGACAGTTCCATATTTACGGCCATAAAGCCAAATGGGATGACATATAGCTATATAAAGCTATCTGCCAGCAAACTGAAATCATTCGGGAGCTTTAAAAAGGAAAAGGTAACACAGCCGAATGGGTGACGCAAGCATGACGGCGATCGGTCTTTGTTTGGACAAAGATGCACGTGCGCAAGACCGTGACCGATCCCCGTGGTGATCAACGTTAAATAAATAAATGAAGTAAAGCGCAAGCATAAATATGTGATAAACAAGCATGCATAGGCCCAAAGCACTAGTCTACTGCATGTCTAGATACTTTAAAACCCGTCGGGTACGACGCCAAGCAAATCTATCCACCGCATGATACAACTTGCGTGGGGATCGTACCACTTTCCACAAATAGACCTATCCACCGCATGATACGATCTAAATATGGAAAGCTAAAAGCATACATTATTTAAAGCATAAGTTACGCACATGTTTTACTCATGAGAAACATAACCGAATACGGCTGAACAGCCGAATTGGGGTCCATGAAGAAGGAACGAACATTACCAAGAAAGACAAATCTATCAGATTGATTTGAAATCTAATCCACTGGATGACTAGCTCCAAAACAACCCACAAACCTGCATGTACCGCGTGATACCCAGTTCTTTCAAGATTTATACAAACGTTGGCAAGCTTGAACCCGCAACACGTAACAACCTAGATCGATTCGGTTTCGGCTATCAAAGAGCACGTGATCCACGTACTAAAATAGCCAAAGGCATGAACTTGACTCGCATAAGGATCATCAAAAGGTATAAAGCCGATCCAAACCCATCTAGATTGGGCAAAAGGGTGTTACATGAATTTAAACATAAAGCAAAACTCAAGGCAACACGGGGTAACTTAATGAATCTATTGAATCTTGCCAAAATCCAATAGAGCCGATAACTAGCTTCAAGCTAGATCTTAGCCTACCGCATGGCTCATGACCTAACAAGAAACCCTCTTAAACCAAGCTTGAATCTACCGCATGACACTAAGCATGGTAACAAGACTACTCGCATCAGATCTAAATCCACCGCATGATACTAGATATGATACAAGGTTGCCGGTACTCACGGAGGTCGACGGATCGATGAACCCTCTCGAAGAACTCGACGACACGACGAATGGACTCTAGGGTTTGGCGTAAAGCCGGTTTGTATTGAGAATGATTACGTATATCTGTTACATACATTCAAGGTTCATATTTATACCCTGCCAAGCACGACCTCGAATGGATTTGATACCTAATTTATCTCTAAGCTTGATTGCTTATCCATCCATTCGTCCTTCCCGCTTGAGCCACGTCACCATACAATCCCGTAAAATCAGCTCAACTGTTCCCTTGCCGAACGGAAACAGATTGCCGACCGCGGATTTTTCTGCCGAATGCATCTGAAGAAACCTTCCTTCCGCCGGACGGATTTCTCACTGAGCTGGACCCACAAGTCAGACTCCTTACCAAATTTTGGTGTTAACACCATCAACAATGTATACGATCGACAACTAAGTATGTCCACATGTACATATACAAAGGAGCCATGACATTCCCTGCAATTCCCACAAGTACAAGTATATTTATACACATTTATATAAAAAGAAAACTCGAGAAAATATACCATAAACTCGAGCAAATATACCAAATTACCTTATTACTAAATTGTTGTTAATTTTACAATTATCACCGAGTTAGTAGAATACATTTACCGAATTGTATGAGACATTTTTAGAGCGGCATACCATAAACTCAAATCCTAGATTCACCACTGACCTTCACACTGCCGGAGCGGAGGGATCTCTACACCTCGTCGCTGCCTGCTCGCCGCCACGTCCTCGTCCTCGCGTCAACCTCGTGGCTGGATCCCTCCTCGTCCTAGTCGTCGTCGTCGCTAGATCCCTCCTCTAGTCGTCGTCGCCGCCGCCGCTGCTACAACTGGGTACCTCCTCCTCTAGATCTCGCTGTCAGAGATGTGGTGTGCGTCTGGCCGAGCGGAGGAGACGGCGTGAGGGAGGCGTCCTTCCCTACTAACCTAGCACGAGTGGGCTTGTGTGGGCCTTCAAATGAGTAATGTAGTTCATATCACCAAGCAAACTAACTCATAAGTCATAACAAACATATTCGCATCTAACATGCATCAGCAGGGCACATCACCAAAATAAGACTGCATCAACTGGGCGTATCACCAAACTAGATTGTTGTTGCAAGGGAACTAGTTAGCTAGCTAGATGGCTTCTTTTGTCCTCCTGCCTCAAGTTAAGCTAGCCTTGTCTCTAGTTTTGCAACTCTTTTTGCCAGCTCAGCATTCTTCTTCAGAAGTTCAATCTCCTGCCTCTTTTGTGCGGCTTTAAGCTACTCATCCTGCTTGTCGATTCCTTTCCAGATGTAGTCAATGTCATCATGAGTAACAGCATGGTCCTAAAACAAAGGAAAGAATTATGTTGATGCAAGCTTCATAACAGTTGTAATTTACAAGAAAGCTGTTTTAGCTCTAACTTGTTTCAAAACTTGCATGCTTCTCTTCAGCCGATTCTTGAGCTTGTTGATTTCTGTCCAAATCCTGTCAATGTCATGTGCAACAACTTCCTACAACAAATGGAAATTGATGCATTAGAACAATTGCTCAGTGAAGATGTGAAGGTCCAAGGACAAATTTCGTGCGTGATGATTTCAGAACTTGCATCATGGTCTTAAGAATCGTCACTGCAGTTGTTGCCGGAGTCGTCGCCGGAGAAGATGAGGTCTACCAGCACCACTCTTCTGCCCGGGTCGTCGCTGGAGGAGTCCGCGCTCACCTCAATGTGTGTCGACCTCTTCTTCCTTCGCGTTGAGGAAAAAACCCTGCCTCTCCATGGAGGGCATCACTAGAGTCTGCCAACTTCGCCCTTGCGCACGTATACGATTTCCTCCCCCGGGCCAATGAAGAACCGACCTCTTCCATGGAGCGCCGAGGAAGACGCACGGGGGCGGCGCGCTGGGACGGCTCCTCTCCGTCACCGCGGAACCTCACTCTCTTGGTGGGGCGGCGGACAACACCGAGGAAGACGGACGGGGACGTGGCCGCGGGGCCTCCTCCTTGCAGAACCTCCCCCTAGAGTCGCGGGCCATACCTGCAACGGAGACGAGGAAGGCTGAAGCCGGAGAAGGGGATAGAAGGCGGAAGGTGGGTGGAGCGTTTATTAAAAAGATTCAGATGCACAAATGATACAATGATTAACAAACACCCGTCGCCAATGAAGGGGCGGGGCCAGGTCTGTTCGAATGAAGAACAGTTTGATTTTCCCCTTTTAATCTGCAATCAAATTTTGTATCACGTTTGTCTCTGTCAACCATAATCGAAATTTGATGATATTTATTTTTGAAGTTTTCTAAAATCAACATATATTCATTTATGATATTTTTTCGTATGTAATTTCATTTCTTGGATGTTGTTTATACACCTTATATTGTTCCTTATATGTACAACATATAAATAATATTTGTTTTACACAACCATTACTAATTAAACTTTGCATTTCGTAATCTTATGGTGAACATAAGGTTATGTTAAAATTTCAAATGCATATGAGTTCCAACATGTTTTAAAGTGTGGAAAACTTCAATGTTGAAGTAACATTCTAAGAAACTATGTGAGAGATGTAGATATTTTGTACACGAGTATAATCTTCCTTTTTTCAAAACCATTTGAATTTTTGTAGACAAGCTTACGCACTTAAATTATGTTTCCAAGTCAATTTGTAGAATTTTTAGAACACACTAAGATGTTATTATAATTATTATATCGTAAACAGGAGATAAAAATTCTAATTTTAAGAATTTTGGTTAGACAAGTGTGGCTATTGATATTTTATTCAAATACTAAATAACCAAGTATGAATTGTTTGTATTTTTACGAATTTTTTGGTGTTGTTTGTGGGGTATAATATTTGAGGGAAGCAAGTTTCAATTCAGAAAAAATAGTGTCAGCCCACGCGTCAGCGTCTGAAGCCTATATTAAAAAAGATAATCGTAGCCTGCCCGATCGACAAAGGAGATGCGGGTAGACTAACCATCGTCGCCAACAAGCGCTCCATTATGCCCCTGGCCGGCATCCACGCGGCGACGGTGGTACACCAACCATCATTGCCAACAAGTGCTCCATTGTCAGAAATGGCCCTTGCCGAATGAATATGCATCCGCCCCAGCGCCCCGACCCCTGCCCCCTTCTTCTTCCCCGATCTGAGCTCACCACCGCCGCCCGCCCGTCCTTCCTTGCCATCGCGCACATGTCGCACTACGCCGATTCGTCTGGAGGTGCACGTGTGAGGAGCAGGGTCCAAGGTTGCCGGAGTAGCCGCAATCACTCCATCAGCTTGGATCCAGTCGGTGAGCTAAGTGGCTTTCCACTAGTCCCTTGCCCGGACTATGGTATGGCTCAGGTGGTGGAGGGGCGGACAAGAAGGAAGGTGAAAACCACGGTTGTATTTATTTCAAGTGTGCAAGGAACGCAGTGAGTAGTTTGTTGTGTCTCCCAAATCTGAGTTAGGGTTCATATGTGCTTTTGATTCTGCAGTACGCCAAGAATTGTGGATTTTATCGTTTCCACAAGGAGTATCTCTAGATGCTGAAGGATGCTGGTGTCATTGTTTCTCGACCGTCGAACTGGGTAGACACGGTTGATGAAGTAGTTGACTCAATGGAATGTCAAATTTGGAGCGGCGAGTAAAGGCAAGCACCAGAGGACAAGCAGAGGAAGAAAGCACTAGAGGAGAAGAAGGACAATGTGATCTAGAAGATGAATTTAATTATTGTGGTTGTTGTTTGTGTAGTATTTGGATGTTTACTAGGCATGTATGCTGCAAAGAAGTAATTCTGATGTTAAAAGTGGTGCTTTTACTTCATCTGTGTGGATGAAGAATGAAAAATTTGTCACATATGACAAACTTAAATGTATGAATGAAGAATGAATGGAATGACAATTGGGTTACAAATCTTAATGAGTCACACATCACAAAATTCATCAATTCATCTGTGCTGACATTTCATTGCAACACAAGGCAAAGGAAATGCGGATTACTAAGACAAACAGAGTAACAAACTTTTGGCATAACTCTAGCATATTGTGACGCCCCAGGTTCTTAATTAGCATCATTAACGCTAATGGCCGAATCAGCCAAGTCAAACCGGCTGACTTTGGTCAAACCGAGGTCAACTTGGGTCATCACCTCGAAGACCTCGCCCACAAACCCAATTGAACCCCTTGACCAAGTCAACACACCCTTGTGGTCAACCCTTGGTCAAAGACACGTCGAACCCTGCTTAAACCCTGACGTCGGCGAATGTCTTCCGGGACTTTTGCCGCGTTCTCCAAAATTCACCTAAACACTTAAAAATATACCAATTTGAAAGTTGTTCAGTTTGTCGAGGGACACAACTTCCATGTAGATTGGCATATCAAATTTTGAGTGGAAACTGATGAAACACATGGTCAACCGCCAGCATCTTCTGTTCACCGAGACATGGCGACATTCAAAGTTTGGCTTCAATTTGTGCAAAATCCGTTGAGAAAAACACCATACGGCCTTTGTAAAAGTTGTAGAGGGTAGTGAGATCTACAACTTTCCTATTCACCACTTTGTGCACTTCTATTCAAATTTTTGGAGTTTCTCCTTTTCAACTAGTGCCAGTCGAATTAGTTTGTCGTCGCGACGTCTGAGCACCGAGCGCGCCCGCGCGCACGCCGCGCCTCGGGCCACCCCCGCCCTCGGCTTCCGCGCCCCGCCCGCGCCTTTCCGCGCCCGAGGCGGCTCAAAGCCCGCGCTCGCCGGTCGGCCGCGCCAAGGACCCGCTGGTCCGAGCCCTGCCCCTGTGTGCGCGCCTACCGAGTCGACGTCGTGCTACGGACGATTCTCGTCGGTCTCGTAGTCGCGAGGCTGCCAGTCTATCGCCTATTTAAGGCCCTCGAAGTCTCACTCGTGGCGTCGCCGGTCCCTTAACCCGGCGCACGCCGTCGCTGCCCCATATGGCCGCCGAACCGAGCATTCCCCACTCCTTCCCATCGCCGGCCAGTAGTTTCCGTGCCGTCCTTAGGTCACTGTAAACCCCTAGCAGGCACGCGTGGCGCAGCCCGTCGCCTTGCTCGTCAGGGCTGCAGGCCGCCGTGGCTGCCACCGTCGGGTGCCACCGAACCCCATCGTCGGCCATTCCTCCGCTCAAACTCCAGTGCCCCCTAGCTCCTACGTGCACTCGTGGTCCTACCCGGCCCCTCCATGGCCATCTCCGCCGCCGGACTCGCCGATTTCCGGTGAGCCCGCCGCCTTCCTACGGCCAAGGGACACATTGCAATCCTCTTAATCTTTCTATGGAGTTTTGTGTAAACGGAGGGCATGGTTGTGAATCTGCAGAAACTTCCAGGGACCTCGGTGAAAGTTGGTTTCTTAAATAGTACTTTTGTTTGGCTGAAACTTGTAAAATACGTAGAAAATCGTAGGAAACTCAGGAAACTGCAAACCCAATTTTGCTGGATTCGTTGGGAAACATCCTACAACTTTTGTTATTCTTGCCTGAGCTGTTTCCTGATATTTTTGGCATGAAAAATAGAAATGTGAAACCCTAGATCTGCAATATCCCAAGATCCACAAATCCTCTAGCTAATATTTGGATATGTTGAGAGTTAGGCTATGACTAGCTTCTGTACCAAAAATTGCACAAAGTTATGCTATACATCGTTTCCTAGAAATTGTTTTTCATTTCTGCAGAATCTGCCTAGATGATTGATTTTGTTCCCAACTTCTGCATGTTGTCTTGTTATACCAAAATACACCTCTGGTGAATTAATCACAATTTTATGATTATCAGAAATATTTATTCTTGAAATATGCTTGACTTTCTTTGAAATTACATAACTCAAGATTCATAATAGTTCTAGGTGTATATGCTGCATCCCTAGGCTAGTTTTAGACCATATAACAGGTGTGAGAAAGTTTGGATCTTTTTGATGAGCATTTATTTTTGTGTGCATTTACCTTGTTTCTCTAGCTAGCGTTTGTTATTTTCAAAATAATTAATTTCTTAGCTATCCAAAGCATGCATGTGTGTTCAGTGGCTTGTATAGGTGATTAGTGCCTAATACACACTTCCCACTGCATTTTAATTAATTAATTTATGAATGAAAGCTATGGAAGCAAATTAAGACTTAATAGTCATTTAAATGGGAGAAATCACCAACCCACCTTTAATGACTTTGTGTGTGATGAAAATAATTTCAAAAAGATAAATACCAACCCATTGCTATTTGCGAAGTTAAATTAAATTATTTACATATATATGTACACAGTCACCATCCAAAAGAATAATTAATAAAGAGTTGCATATCATTCCTTTTTGGAAGAGTATGCTTAATGTATTTCTTATCTAGGTGAATGTGTTCAACCGATGCACCCCATGGTTGTTGTTTATTGTTTGTAGTTAATAAAATTAAAAATCGACAATTAAATCTTGATTTGCATCCTCGTGTAGATCTTTCCAACGGTAGATATACGCTCGTGCCGGAAGGAGGAGACGAAGGAGCGGACGAAGAGCTGCAGTACATGGACTTAGCTCAAGACCTGGACCATAGTCCAGAAGGGCCCAAGGCCAACCTTGCCAGCGAAGGCAAGCCCCGGATCATTAACCCCGTCTTTCAAAATTTTGCAATTATGTTTTACTATGATTGTGCATTTACATTTCAGGAGTTGAAGTGCAACCCTAGATGTATGATCCCTAGGTACCAATGCTTTATCACTTGGATGCTAGGTCGATAGCTGCTATGCTATAGGACCTGATAGAAGTCGAGTGACGTTCGTCACTCGCGAGAATAGGTTCTTATGTTGGAATCATAAGATCTTTAAAAATGGATTGCTCACGTGGTAAGAGCATGGGATTGGGCTCCGGTCCAGTGGCTTTCGTGGGCTAAGCTTTTGAACGTACTAAGCACTTGTCGGGAATGGGACCGGTAAGCCTATTACCTTAATGAGACGGCGCGGGAACATTTCCCTACTAGTCCTGAGTGTTCACCTAACCAGCTAGCTACCAGGAAGGGGGTGCATGTGTGAGACTGGGTGCCTCGCGGGGTATGCCAGCTAACCTTGTACCCAGGACTGTATGCTCTGTTCCCAACCCGAGGACTTTTGGGAACCGCCTGGATGGTTGTCCTCGCGGGGGCAACCTACCGTGTGTTTAGATTTACCTTGCAAGGGTTAAATCAATCGATTGTCGGCCTCTCACCGTTATCCGAGACTGCTTAATCAACTGGCCATGATATCCCGTAATGATGGAATTGGTGAATAATATTGTATGATTTAATTGTTTGTCCAAAATTCTTGACTGAATTAGTTGGCACACTTAGAAATGGTAATCAACTAGAACTTGTGCTAAAATACAGAAAGTAAGGACCTACTCTTCGTGGCTTTTCAGCAAAAGAAACTCCACCGGCCAAAAGCCTTTCATGTCTAGAGTTTGGTGATGTAGTTATCACCCGACGGTTAAGTCTTGATGAGTATTAGTATACTCAGCCTTGCTTTAAAACTGTTGTGCAGGTGTTGTTGATCGGGCGGATAACGACAAGTGATGACATCACGGATGGCCTCCTGAGATGTTTACTGTTGCACTAGTTTAATTTATTTCTGCTGTTTGCGAACTCTGAACCTTTACTTCATGTCATGAACAATGGTTTGCAATAAATTGTTGTAACTCGTGCTGTACTCTAGACTCGCCTTGGCATGAGTTTTAATGCATATGTCAATCCTCTGTATGAATTCCTAGTATTTTACCAGGCGTTAACCCGGCAACTAACGACAGGATGATACTTACTATTGCTTAATGACCAAAGTGGATTGGTTTTAAGCGATAGTATGGTATTTTCCTGGGCGGGTTGTCACACATATATACACATTGCAATTCATTGTGAACTGCTGCCACATAATGACACAAACAGAGTAACAAACTTCTGGCATACACATTGCAATTCATTGTAAGCTGCTACCATAGACATTGAAATGCCTTCCAAAATAGGAGACATGGACTGATCTATCGCGTCTCTTAGATCTACTAGTTCATCACAAGTTCAACATACACACAGGAGGAACATATAGAGGATCTACTAGCTAGTCCATCACAAGTTCAACAAGCACACGGGAAGAACACATTAATAGAGGAACAAATTAATTAAGCAGAGGTAGTTGCCGCTGGAGGAGCCCCACCGACAGAGTCGGAGTTGGAGCCGGATACGTCGAGGCCGCCGTCTTCATCGTCGTCATCGTTGTAGATGGGGGGAGCACTTCTCTCTCCAGCTGCCCAGCCAAGACATTGACCTTGAAGGTGTAATCTATCACGGTCGTCTGCAGCAGATCAGTGGGTCGTTGGACCCTGAGATGAACGGCCACCTTTCCAAGACTCTGCTAAGCCTGGTAGAGCATCTTCATTGAAAAACAGGCATCCTCCACATTTACTTTTGGAGCACGCAGGGGCACCACAGGCTGCTGCACCACCTTGCGTCGGGGCGGCTTCCGTCGCTTCACCTCCTAGAGCTGGGGCGGCTTCACCTCGGAGGGCATGGGCGGCGGCACCTCCTCAGGTAGGGGCGGTCGCACCTCCTCGGGCTCGGCGGGCGAGGGCAGCGGCACCACCTCGGGCTCGGCGGGCGGGGGCGGCGGCACCTCCTCCCTCCCCCGCTTCCTTGATGGCTCGCTTGATGCCATGTGCTTGCTTGAGGAAGAAGAAGCTCTTGGATTCACTTCCTGGTGACCAGAAACGGTGGTGCTGGGGTTTTCTTGGTGCCACGGTTGACGAAGTTCTTGGTCAGCCAGAATTTATATTGACAAGACGGCGAACCGTCAGGCGGTCAGTCACACGCCTCATAACCTTTGTCCGCTCATGAGAGCTCTTGGCCACAAAATCATGTGGTCAAAAGGAGACGTGTGACAGTTCATATTTTATTCAAATACCAAATGCCCAACTACTCCTATGAGTTATTCGATTCTTAAAAAAACTTTGAATTGTTCGTATTTTTATTAATCTATAGAACTTATATAATTGGTACACACTAACTATCGTTAACTTCATTTCTCTCTTCATGCAAGCTACCCACATCATCTCCCATCAAACTAAGGGTTATTACCTCTATCTCTTTTTCTCTTCATTAGACCAATTCTTTCTTCATACAAACTACCTACATCATCTTCCACCAACTAAGGGTTATTGCGTAAACTAGTTGTGGTAACAAATTGGTTCATAATTTATCAAAACAATAATGCCCCTTTCTTGTTTCCACCAAATAATGCCCCTTTCTTTTTTCCGAATGGATAAGTATAACACTTTCCTTGAAAAAACATCGAGGAGGCGTGAGAGGAGGCGTGGAGACAGAGATGATGATGAGCGCTGGTGAGGGGCCAAGCAGTGGACGACCCCGCGCACCCGGGATCGAGGAGAACTGAAACGCGAAGCGGTGCCGCAACTGGATTCGCGCGCATGCCGGCGGGATGGCAGCGAAGAGGGAGACGACGATGAGCGCCGGAGAGGGACCAAGCGGTGGTGGACTGAACCCAATGCTGGAGACAAGGGTCCTCGACTGGATCCTCTCGGATTCCGATGAGGGGCCAAGCAGCGGCAAGGAGGAGAGTGCCGGCGAGGGGGCAAGGAAGTGGGCGAGGGGCCTGCCTCACATTTGTGAGCACAAGTGTCTGGCAACTAGGAAGAGGTGTCAAGGGAGTGGCGAAGAAGCTACAGAGGACCTCATCTCTAACTCTGGCAACGACTATGACGACGGCGAGGCAAGTTTCTTTGAATCTGACTGCCTTACTTGTTTTATAGATGGAGCTTAAGGTAGCTTGAGCTTGAGCTTCATAAAGTTAATTAGTGCCTATGATGATGTCTTCCATGCTTGTCATGATCCTAATTATACCAAGTTCTGAGGTAAATCAGTTTTGAACTAAGTTCTGCTTTTACTTGTCACACCCTGCTCCAAGGTCTGAGGCAAGTTAGTTTTGAATTAACTATGTTGTTCATATACCATGTATAACCCTGTTTCAAGCAAAACTCTTTGAGCCACAAGCAGAGCTTGAGTTACTTCTTAACCTGAGTTTGAAAATCACAAAAGAAGTGAACATTCTCATCAAAAAGACTAAGCACATAAGGAGGTACAATTATACTATTGAACAAAATCTCAAGCCCATTGAAGGTGCACTAGAAGGGCTTCAAGAATCCTTGGTTGCTTACGAAGAGGCTGCAACAAGAGCCAATAATTTTGATGGGGCATGATCTAGTTCAAGCTTGTTGATGTGCAGGGTCATTAACCATACTTTTGTGGATGTTCAAGAGGCATGGCTTTGTTAATGTGTATGGTCAGATAGCACGACCATAGTAAATAATGTGATGAACTAGTTAAGTCCTAGCCTGATATATGGACAAGTTAACCTTTTGTAATAATTATCTTTATTCCTGTGGACAAGTTATCTCTCTAATGATGTATGTTTTGTCTCTAAAGATATGTGTGTTGATTGTGCATGATGTCGAAATGGAAGCAATGAGAGATGGATCGAGTTGACCTGTCAATGAGGACAGACTCAAAGGAGACGATGATTAACAAACCTCTGTCTCATTTGTTCACTGACATCGCGCTCCCGCTTCACGGCAGTTGAGTGCTCTCAGACTTTAATTATTGGGCTCTCAAACTAGTAATGGGCGTCAAATGCTCATTGGTAACGGACTTTATAGCACGTTACCAATACGGAGTGATTAGTAACAGACTTAAACAGCCTGTTACCGATAGGGTGTTGATTAGTAATGGACTTTACTAGTTCGTTATCGATAGGTTTAACTTGTGTAACGGGCTCTATTTAACGTTCGCTATAAAAAATTCATGTAACGGGCGTTTAAGAAGACCGTTACCAAAAGTCCACACTGGTAATGGGCATTGTTGAGGCCAGCCCCGGGGTCGGCCTGCCGCGCTTATCTATAACGGGCACCAAGTAACAACCGTTACATATGTGGGTGCATGTAACGGGTGTTAAGGGCCCATTACAAATGCTGCATGACCTATTTGGGGTTTTCACGTAGTGGAGGGAGAAGCCGAGCAGACTCATCATGTCGATCTCTGCAGCCACGAGGAGCAGAGAATGGCAGCTGGTATGAGGCAAGCTCGCCACGACCAGCAACTTCGTCAGTACCACAATCACAATGTCAAGGAGACCTCCTTCAACGTTGGTGACCCAGTCCCAAGGCGTATCCAGAAGACCGACAACAAGCACAAGCTGTCTGCACCCTGGGAAGGACCCTTCATCGTCACTGAAGTCATCAGCCCATCCACATATCACCTCTAGTGGGGTGACGGGCAAGGCGTGCCCAACCCATGGAACATGGAGCAACTACGACTATTCTATCCGTAGAATAGTTTTTATTTCAGCCATGTATTCCTCGTCTTTGTACTTTTAGTTCAATAATATTAGTTAAAGCAGTCATCTGTTGTGTCTCGAGCTCTACCTTATCTTCTTTCATGTCATGAACCCTCCCCCTCGACATGCTTTGGGGCTTGGCCAAAACCAATACAATGGTTGAAAGACCTGGGGGTGAAGTTCCTGTTCCTCCCCTTCGATATGCTTGGGGGCTTGGCTCAAGCCAACGTAAGGGTCGCTCGACCTAAGGACATCGTCCCTCATGACTACCTACTTTGTGTTGTTGCGAACCTGCTTGGTCATAAGGTTGCAAAACCTGAGTCCCAGACTCCTTCCCATGCGTCGATCGCACGTAAGCCTCCCCACTGAGTTGTGATGGTCAGTAAGCTAGCCTCTCCGTGAGTAGTGGTTAGCGAGTATGATAAAGACACATCGCTTAAAGGCTACCAAGTTCGTGCAAACACAAATTGAGTACGTCATGCAGGCCAAAAGAAGGTTATTAGGAGTTATTTTACGTGACTGGAGGAAGGATGGGGTACAACTCTAAGAATACGACTAATCTTCACCGTCGTCGCCCTCATAGTCAATGCCATCCATCGCCATGGCAGTCTCTCGCACTTCAAGATCCATGGCCTTGAGGTCCTTTGATGCGTCTGGGCCCTCTCCAACCATGATCATGTCAAGATCGTGGTGATGAGACTTCACCCGCACAAGTGACTCAGTAGCCGCCGTCAAGATCGTCGCCTTTGAGAGGTCGACCAACTTCTCGGGTGCAGCTAGAAGCCGATCAATAGCCGGCTTGGGCCTCTCCCCCTCGACCTGTGTCGCCACCATGTCCATTACAAAGTGGGTAGCATTCTTCAGGTCATTCAGCTCCACCTCTTGCCTTGCAATTATCACCTGGTCATGCTACAGCGCCTTCAAAGCTACCTCAAGACTGACCTCAAGGTCCTTTCGAGCTTGCTTCTCATAAGCCAGCCTCTGGGATATAGTGTACTCACTGTCCATGGTGCCCTTCATGAGCTACTTCAGCTCCTCAGCACCGGCCTCAACCTTCCGCAGGTTCACTTCCAGACATCAGACCTTCTCTTTAGCGTTTTTAGGTCGTTCTTGAGGTCATCCTCTTGCCTGTGAAACTCTGAAATATACAAGAAGTCTTGAGGTCCAACCCTCAATAGTACACGTCAATGATGGCAAAAGTTGCAAGAAAGTTGGTCTTACCGATGCTCATGGTGTTGATCTGCATATTCACCTCCCGAGTCTTACGCTTCTCTTCGGCCAGCTCGTCCTTGAGCTTCTACTTGTCAGCGGCCGCTGCCTCACGGGCTTGCTTGAGCTTCTGCTCGAGCTTGACCACCCACAGCTGTAGAGCTGTAGCATCCTTGAGCTGTGTTGACGGTGTATTTTGGTGCACCTAGCATGTTAATTACACTTTGGTTTGGATTTGATTATGGAACTAACCCGCCACTAGGCACACTAATCATATAACAAGTTCATCTTTGTGCATGCATTTGGAAGTGTTGTGTTTATGTAGGAAAACATGGACATAAAGAACGGATTCGCAACAAGTTCAAAGGAGCATTCATGGAGCCTTGTTCGTGTTCATGAGCTTGCTGAAATCACTTCCAATGGTGGCAAGGACCGAAGTGCTACGAGGAACACCCCCGAGGATTGAAGCGTAAAAAGATCAAACTTCATGCAAAGAGAGCCTCCATCTTGGACGCGAGGATAACAGCATCAAAATCGTGCAAGTGGAGGGGGCAAAGTACATAAGTGCACGAGGACCCACGGAGCAAAAGGGGCGACCGAACCGGGCCGAATTGGGCCTGGGCCGGCCGGCCTGGGCCGGCCGGCCCAGCCCACTTCCGGCGCCGGTTCGGTCCCGTTTTCCTTGCCCTCGAAGGATCTTCAACCCTAAAACCCCCGAGGCGCCGCCAACACCAGGAGAGGAGTCATTCGCACCAGAAGGCCATCCACAAGCTAGAGAGAGAGGAGGAGGATCTCCGGCGGGAGATCAACCACCTCGAAAGAAGCACCCTCTCGTGGAGAAGAAGGAAGACACCGGCGGAAGGGAAACCATGATCAACGGTGCATGATCAGCACCTTGATGGGGTAATCTTCTCATTCGTCCATGGGTTGTAATCGATATTGATATGTAATCGCACTTTGTCGGATTATCTATCTATCAACTTGTATTGAATATACTTTAATGCTTAAGGTTTGCAACCATGCCGTAAAGGGAGTAAGGCCTCAATGCTTCCTTGGATCCATTCAATACGCCGTGTCCATCAAAGGTCTAGTCATGAATACCTTCGCGTAGTGACAGTACGAGAGGAGGGAAAGGGCGAAACCGTGGTCACAACCCCGATAGATTAGATTGGTTTTTCATGTCTTTAAGCGATTGCATGCTCTAGTATCGTAGACCCGTGGGCGAGTGTCTTCTACCTTGATCGTTTATCATTCTCTCTAGTGTAGTTTAGTGTTTTCTAGTATAATAGTAGTTAGGGTTTTAGTAGCTAGTGTGTCGTTGTTGATCGAACGCTTGTAATCCCCTTGCTCCGCGGATTGACAAGAACCTTGGGAATCCCGTGGTGAAAAAGGTGTGGGGTCCGTACGCTTGCGGATTGTAGAGGGATACGTCTTTTATCCGTCAACAAGCTGGTCGGCCCTACCCTTGGCATGGTCGGCCAGTGACTATTTTGCAAAAACAAAATAGGTCGTTAGCTACATCCAGAGAGCAACAACAGCTGCTCACCGTGAGAGATAGGTTGAGCATCAAGATAGATCGGCAGACCTCCCTCATATCCTCATCATCATTGAAGATATTTCCCTCCTAGGGAGTGCTAGTCCAGTCAATGTCCTCACGCCTCAAACTTGGCCCTGTCGACATCGGACCCAGTGCCTGCACACTGATTGTTTCTGGGTTCCCCTCTGATGGCTCGATTTGAATCAGGCGCAGACAAGCCTTGAGCTGATGTGCCGGGCATTGAGTTGATGGGGTCTACATTGATAATAGGCAGAGAAGTCGACGTCCCGGTGTCACCAACGGAACCCTGTGTTCCGAGCTCAGTAATAGGTGGGGGAGCCGACGTCCCCACGTCACCGACCGAGACCTGAGTCCCGACCTCATGGTCGGACAGCCTCGTACGTGAGGGTGAGTCTTGAGCACCCAAGGCGCTCTGAGGTTGGACGTCTGACCTACAGTAATTTTCATTAACACAAGAGAAGAGCTAATTATAGCTAGCAAAGGAACCAACTTCAGTACTAAGACCTTACCACATGGTAATGGGCGGGCCCAGCTTCGGCCTCAGGGGCCGGACTCGTATCTTCACAGGCAACTTGGCATGCGTTCCAGTGGTAGCCCGCTGTGCCTCCCTCATCTGACGAAGGTATTCTTCATTCACTTGTTGCTCTAGCTCCTGTTGCCTCCTGGCCGCGGGACTCCGCAACCTTGTCACCGTACGATCCTCAATAACTGGCGGAGCTTCATCTTCATCCTCCTCGACCTCCTTGGTCGTCGAAGTAGGGATCGTCGGCGTGCGGACCGCCAGAGGAGGACTCTCCTTGCTCTTCCTCTTCTTCTTATCGGCCTCGAGCTTGGCAGTCTTGGTTGCCTCAGCCTTGGTAGCAGCCCTCGTGGTCAACTGGTTTGCTGTTGCCGCCCTCGTCTTACGCCCAGGCTTTGTGGCACTGCTTACTGTAGGGTGGCTCGCCACATCGCCACCGACCTCTTGGTCGGTATCTTCATCAGCTTCAACCGATGAGTCGGACTGGTAATTCTCTAGCAACACAGCTGCTGGAGGTTGATACTCCTCCGACCTTAGCTTCCGACGTGGTTCCTCACCCTTCGGTAAAGGTGCAAGGCACCAGAAATGCATCTCCCTAACCTGCAACAAACAAGTTACAAGGCATAAGATGGACGCAAGAAACTAAACAAGACAAAACGACTTAGTAGTCTCAGGACTTACAGGGTCAGCTGGTCGAGTCAAGGAGTGTGCCTTTAGACACTTTTTGCCTCAGGCACCCCTGGTATAGATCTGTGACACCTTGGCCACCATCACCTCCTGAGAGACCTTGCGGTTTACCTCGTGAGTGGGGTTTTACTGCCCCCAATATTCATATGCCGGATGCACCCGGTCCTTGATCGGCTGGATCAGGCGATGACATAACAACCTTGCCACCGATCCCCCTTGTTAGCCCTTTATTCGTGAGGTCACGCACCAGGGGGAGCAGCTCCTTGACATCATATAGCTCATGAGAGGTGAGCTGTAGATCCCACTCCGGTATCTTCTCGGGCTTATACCTGGTTCGCTTTGGGAGCACTGGCTATTGGTCGGTGATGTAAAACCACTCCGACCTCCAGCCAGTAGTATTGTCCAGTAGGTCTATATCTATCCACTTCGCCTTCAGACCTAGTCTCAGGTAGAACATGACTGATCCTACTATGCCAAGGCGCTTGTCGGTGCTCTTGACATTGAAAAGATGGCGCCAGAGCAAAAGGTGGGGCGGTGTCCCTAGATATGCCTCACAAAAGTAGATAACGACGACACTACGGTTATGGAGTTCGGGACAAGGTGTACCAACTCCAACTTGTAGTAGAAGAGGAGACCTTTGAAGAAGTCGCCGGTGAGGATGTTGCACCCTCGCTCAAAGAAAGAGGCGTGCTCCTTGTCTTCCTCCGTCGGGAAGGCCTCGCCCGCAGGTGCCTTCTACTCCACCACCGCCTTGGGCCTCAGGACCCTGTGATTCATCAGCGCTTGAACCTTCGCCTCGGTCATCACCGAGGGCTCCCACACCGTCCACGGATGTGGGATCTGAGGAGCAGCGGCCACCATTTCTTGAAGACGAGGAGCTTTGGATCTAAAATGTACTAGGGTTTTGACGTGCATACGGAGTGGCACGACACGTGGATGGTGGAGCTGGTGTGCGGTCTGTTACAGACGGCAGCGGCTGAGGATTCTTGGGTGGAGGTTGGTTGTGGAGCGTGCGGCGACTAGGGCATGAGGACTGTGATGGAGGCGGTGAGAGGAGGAAGAAGATTGAAAGGGACGGTCAACGCCGGTCCCCACTGCTCTATTTATAAGGGCCCCACCGTGGGTGCCTGTTGCAGATCCTTTCGCCGCAAGGAGCTCGCTATAACGGCTATGCACCGCTAATTTTGCAAGAAGATCTCGCCGGATTTCACGCCAACAACTATATGCCCCGGATTAAGGTCGTAAGCATAACAGAGTTATCAAGTCGTCCTGATAGCACACTTGATCTCCAAGAGGTTGACAAGTCCCTAAATCACGTCATTTCATGTCTTTGATGAATGATTTCTTCAAATTGACCATTACATGATAGAAGAGAGCGAACATTACACGGGAACTACGTAGGTACACAAGTCGCCTGTGACCTCATTGGATCTAGAACCCGTGACAAAATACAAACATATTTGAAGACCTGGTCTACTTAGAGCAATCCTTGAGGTGTACTCTGCTATAGTAGAGCACATCACGAGAATTCTCCTATCCCCAAGACCTCGATGGTGGCCTTGCGGTGAACAATTGCACGATGTTGCACATAGCAGGTCACACTTTGTGCCTGACTATGGAATGCAGATACGAGCTTTCTCTTCAACGCGGACTGCAAGCCCTCGACGAGCATCTCATGCTTACCAAGAAACTGCAGCATCACCTCCAAACTCTCCATGACTCTTCACTAAGACATACAAAGAGTGGGGGTGCTACCTTTGCCTCGCAAGAATTCTTCTAGCTCCAAGCTTCTACAAAACCTTGCATCCAATGCTCTGTTGGACGGACACATGCCCATGGCATGGCCAAATTTCTACTCTGCGGATTCATAGCTCAAAAATGCTCGATGCTTGCCTCCTTGAGCCTTATGATGCTATTTATAACCCAAAGCCAAGCCTTGGGTGGCCGGTGTAGTTGTGATACTATTGCCATGTGATCGAGAGGACCTGTCGGCATGTGCATGATTAAAGACGATGTCTTTTTCCTGCCTCGCGACGCCTTTGTCGCCAATGCGTTTTGTTGATGGTCCTAACAACAAAGAATCGACCGTCAAAACCTCGGGTTCGGGAGGGGTATATGGCAAGTTTCATGCACATTTTCAGTACTAATAAAAAGTTCCACGAGTTGTGTTGTGAATTTCATAGGCAGGTACACATTTTGGGAGAAATTGGAACCAATGTGCCACATGAGTAAGGCATGGCCGCACCTGGCTAGGTCCGGCCGCACATAGCTAAGCTCGGCCACACCAGAGCCGGCCGCAGCAGGCCATAGCCGACTGCAGTAGGCCAGGGCTAGGCTCGGCCACACCAATAGGTGCGCCCGCACCTATCATATGCCACATCTCCGTTCCACGACACAAACAATCCCACAAACAAACGTAAACACCTTGGATGGATGAGATACACTGGCGAATGGTCCATTTGATCAAAAGGCTAAGGTTGGAAGCACCTGGATCGATGGACCCACACTCAACCGCCACAACCGTCATTCAGATGCAATCCTAGGTGTCCCTGAGCATAAGTGGTGCATCACACGACACGAAGGTGGGCCGACCGCACCTAGAGGGTCGGCCGCACCTATCCATCCGCGTGTCGGGCGAAACCGACCCAAAGAACTGACCTACAACCGCCTCAGGAGCAGTGATCAGGGGTGTCCAAGGCGAGAGGTGGTGGATAATAGGGCCGACCGCACCTCCTGATCCGGCCACACCTGACATATTGGCCCCACGCGTTCCATCGACCCTCCTTGCCTATAAATGGAACCTCACACTCGTTGGATTGGACACATAACACGGGAGCATCTCCATTTCCCTCTTTTGTTAACTTAGAGTAAGATTAGTGTAGCTTAGTAGATAGAGTCGAGTTGAGCTAGTCTCGGGGTTCCGGAGGAGTCTTCTTCAGAGTTCCGGTACTACTCTTGTATCCTTTCTTTGTTAGACTCAATTGCAATTCAAGTTATCTTTCTATCTTACCTTTCGAGTCAATTACATTCAGCTTTTACTTTGCTCTAGAAGCTTTATTCCTTGTTTAGACTAAAATTAGTTTAGTCTTGGTTAGCATAGCTCTCTTGAACCATATAGTGTTGTGGTCGTTTTTCGCTTGATCTCCGGTGGTTCACGGGAGAGAGAGACCTTCCTTCGTGGTACTCGGGGAAAGGTTCTTTACTTCATTGTGAGCGTGGTGCTCAGAGCTTACCTTAGTCTTAGATTGGTGTCCCGTTCAATGGAATAGTTGTGGTACCCTAAGGAGGTGACAGCTTCAGACGGGCTTTGTAGTCCACCATGTTAGTTCAGGCCGGTAAAACTCCGCGTGTCGTCGTTCTCCCTTCTCATCCCAGTCTGAGAGCACGGCTTTGCATGCCCCTGCAGCACTAGAAGAGCTTGTCGATTTTGGCTTGCCTTGGTTATCCTTTGCTTTAGTTCTTTATCTAGAGTTGACAAGAATAGATAGATTGTGTTAGGATCCTTTCTCGTCTTGTTGTCCTCCCAACTCGCTAGATCCTCTCTAATCCTTTATCAAGATAACCTCACGTGTGTCAAGTTATCCCCGAATATCTTTATTCGTTACCTCCACTATAGCTCTTTACCAAGTCTTGTCTTTCTCTACCGTTTATTCGATCATCTTTGCCGTAGTGCCTCCCTTGGGAAAATTAAAATACGATAACCCGAATACCATCGGGTGTAGTGCTACAACGGTAATCCGTGCGCTTGCGGGCCTTTCTGTGATCGTGTGTTTTACCACTAGACGTTCCCTAGCTCTGTTACTAGAGGTGCAAACCCGGTAGCGACGCTTGCGAGTGCCAACAAGCATTCTTGGCGCTGTCGCCGTGTGTGCATACTTAGTAGTGAGGCTAAGGAGCATCAACAGTGATGCCTGAGGCCGTTGCGGTGTCACATGGCTATAACACACCTCTCGATCAGTGGGTTGCTTGTCATTTTCTTGGTGGCAAGAGAATCTTCGACCACTGTTGACCCATGACTATGCAGTCTATGGAAAAAGACAAGTCTGACTTTGCGTCAGAGGGCCCTACACCTTGCAACATCTACGAACGACAACAACGATGATTACACACACCCTTTACGACTTGGCATCTTCATTTCACCCGCTAGGCTCTGCGTCCTTGTACACCCGCTATGGCTCAATACATAAACGGACCTATTCCAATCAGCCTATATTTCGGTTTCCTAAGCAGAATGGTTGTAGGTTTGATTGAAGACCTTCCAGGGTAGGCGTGCCTCGCTGTTCTACCAAATTTGTCTAGCACCTGGAGATTAGGAGCTTCACATCTACGATTTTTGTCAGGAACCTGTGGTCGGTGTGCCTATTGCTGAGGTCGTCAATACCTTAGTACCATGGCTCCGCTGGATGGTCAGCAGCTATGTTGGTCATTTGGACACCAAAATGACCTCTCTACGGTCAGTGTGACTTAATAACTATGTCTTGCAATACCTCGGTATGAGTAAAGCCCTACCAACCTAGTTGGGTGCCTCGGATGCGTGACATTCTGAGATCGGTGTGCTCTTATAGCCCTACCAGCCTATTTTGGACACTCAGGATTTTATGTTGGGAATGAAGGCCTCCCTGTGGAGTGCGTGCCTAATGGCCCTGCCAAGTATCTCTGAGTGCTTGGGCGCTTCTTGATTTGTGACCTTCTTAAGGTCGGCATGCCTCAGGTGGCTTCGCCAGACTCGTTGCAGCTATGTAGGATATCCAGGTGTCTCTACACTCCATACGTTCAAGATCAACATTCTCCTATATCTTCATCGTTGACAACTTCTACCACTACAGAAAACCTCTTCATGCCATACGTGTTTCAAGACACTACTGGGTATCCTCGAATACTCGACATTGTTGATTTGAGGCCTCTTCGAGGTCGGCACGCCTACAAAGGCCTCCTTGAGGCCGGCTCTTCCAAAATCTTTGCAGCCATGCTGGGAGATCTGGGTGTCTCTACACTTTGTTCAATCAAGACCATGACTTTGTTCAAACCAGCCATGCTGCCTGCTTCAATGCTCGCGGACTACTCAACGAGAGCGTCTTCGACGCCCTCTTGTTTTCTTCGTCGTACCGACCTGTTGGGAAACCCGTTTCCCATCATGTTGTTACTCAACCTTCTCTTTATCTTTTTTTTGATCATCATACCGGCCATCCTGTCCGCCAAGATGCTCGGATACTACTCTGTAGTGCATCTTTGATGCCCTCTAAATTTTTTCATTGTTGTTTCGATCTATTGGAAGCTTGCTTCCTATAGATCGTCACTCGACCTCTCTTCATTCGGCAAGACTTAAACAGGTCGGCTGCTAAGCTGATTTGTTCATTTTTTTGGACCGACATGCATGCTATTCGACCTGTCGGTAGCTCTGTGACTTTGTCATTACCTTAAGGTCACTGCGCCCAAACCTCGCTCAGGGGTTTGTGAGACATGGGTACCCCTGAGTCCCCACCGACCAGGCTCACGGCTATCCTCGACAAGTGGGTCCGTCCTACCAGAAGACCTGCCGACCTGACAGTGGGCCCAGCTGACCTAGTTGGCGGCCCACACAACCTCCTGAAGACCTTCTAGAAGCTTCCCCAGATGACCTCATCCAAAACGACTACAAGACTTGGTGTGCAAGGCAAGACATCGGTGGATTCCGACTAAGCAGATCGACATATATGGCAAGTGTTGTAATCAACTAGACTTAGGTGTCCTGATCACTACAAGAAACTATTTAATCTGTGACGTAACCATTCTGTCGCGGATTAAATAAAATTCGTCGCAAATCAGCATCCGCGACGATTTACATTTTCGTGGTGGAATGAGCGTCATTGATTAAATCTCTCGACGTTCCCTTAATAAACGTCGCGATCTGTGACGTATCTGAATCGTCACGGAGCAGCCCGAGGCCCATGCAGCCCAACCCATGGCTCACTATCCGTGACAAAATAAAATCGTCGCGGATTGCTGCTGACATGGATCATTATGTGGACATGGCTGCTAACATGGACGACACGTGGCTACCTACGTGGACGACATGTGGCAGCCTACGTGGACGACACGTGGCTGCCTACGTGGACGACACGTGGCTGCCTACGTGGACGACACATGGCTGCCTACGTGGACGACACGTGGCTGCCTACGTGGACAATGACAAGGATGCTGACGTGGACTTTTTTAGCTGTGACATGTCATGCTGACGTGGAATTTTATTTATCCTGGACTAATGGGCCCAATTTATAAGTGGGCCACATTGCGGCCTAAAATTTATGAAACTATTTCAGCCCACCAAAATTTCCAATCACATTTTAACCAACAGAATAAATACAACATCCATTTCAGCCCAAGTTCAATCGATTAAGCCTAAATACAACTTATTTATCAACCAAAGTACCAGGATTAGCTCCAGATCAGATACAATCACAGGTTTACATTCACGAGGAAAACAAATCAACAAAAATCTATTCTCATGCAGAATCAACATGTTCCAACCGATACCACTTCCAATAAAGTCAGCCACCATCAGCATATACCTTATTTTCTGCACACACAGGGTAAAATACCATGAAAGTTAGTACCGAACATTTTAGACTCATTTGACAACAAATATATGGTATTATAAATTAATTAAAACATCATGGCACATGCCTTATGCCTCAGTAAAATTGAAGTATGAATTTATTCAAACATCATTGCACAGTTTCTCATGCCTCGCCTTTAGGTCACAAAATTCCAAAGAAAACAAAAGAAGAGAGGTATGGACAAAGCGGTGCTCGCATCATGCATGTATGTTAAAAAATAGATCAAGATCGGCAATGAGTTGTGCTCAGATTAGGCAACAATGAATACTTTCATCACAGATGCAAATGAGTTGTGCTCAGGTAAAAAATCAAAGGCATACAAGTATAGAATTAAGAGTAATTTCAATAGCAAAGTAGCATGAATTGTCCATCAACCACTAGTGCAAAGTGATGCAAGCTCCAATTAGCTTTGTAGAAATGCATAATCAATAAGTATAACAGCCATACATTGCCTCAGCCATTGCCATAATCAATAAAAATGCATAGTTATTATCATAGCACAGAAAAATGTAGGACTGGACCATCATTGCACAACCCATTGCCATAATCAATAGACATGCATGGTTATCATCAAAGCACAGAAAAAATAAGTAGGATCGAACCATCATTTCTCAATGCATAGCCTCAGTGAATTATAAAGTTAAGGAAAACAAGAACCAATCATTGCACAATTCTTAGCCTCAGCCAAAGAAGAACAGTACAGATAATCAGCATGTCTTAGGAAAGGAACAACAATATCTAAGTTGTGATCATTATAAACATCACTACAATAGAATCAAAGCTCATCACCATACACACAAGTGCTCATACATAGCAAATTTGCTTAATAAAAATCCATCAGTAGATATTTGCTTAATAAAAATCCATCAGTAGATAAGGGCATGTGCTCAGATTTATTGGATTAAATGGACATTATCAGTTAAGAAATTGTGCTCAACTATCATCACAAAACATCATAGGCTATTACAAGAGCTCAGTTGCATCCAAAGTACAAGATTCCCGGTTATTCACATAATGAACAGTCATCACAATGTAAGTAAACCAAGTAGCATAGAGATAAAGGGAGGTGAAATTGCACTGGTTACCGCGTGATCTTGAACACAGATAGAGGGGAATACGAAAACCAGCAGGGAGGAAAGGAGATCAGCAGATCTACACATGAAAACAAGTATTAGTTTCGAGATCTAGGGGTGGTGGTGGATTTCCTAGCAAATCGATATCCAACACTGCACAAACGTGGGTGTCGATTCCGAAGAAAAAGTACCAAATCATACACGGATTAGTCTCGGCCAGTAATCTTTCTAAGGCACCATTAATTACAACTGCAAATAGAGTACAACTAGAAAACATAGGGCGCGACGTTGTCGCGCCATTTTGAGGTGACCAATGGTGATTTTGTTACTCTTCTTTAAATTTGATGGAGCAAAAACTTTTATGTTAACTATGATGTTGAACTGCTAGATATGGTGCAGAAGAGCATGTTCATGGTATTGAAAAGGTATTTTAATTAAAGATCAGATAGTATAGTACAAGGCAGGTATTTCTCAAATGAAGTTTACTGACATTAGATATAATTGGACAGGCACCCCATGCTTTGCATGTGTAGAAGAATCGCCAATGGGACCGAACTGAAAAAAAACAAAGATTAGTCTAGCGCAGCTCACAAACCTGAAGAGGAGGGGGGAAGAGCGTGCATACAGTGGAGACTTTGTTCAGTGTGCCGTCGATCTGTACGAAGTAGGCCTCCAACAAGTTCTCCAGCTCGTCGATCTTGGGCGAAAAGGCTATGGATCCTTTGCCTTCGTCATCCTCTTCTCGTTCAGCTTGATCCTCGTTATCTCTGTGCAAATCAATGATCACTGACGACATTATGGTTCTTATGGTGTGGGTGATCAAAGACACCGATCAGCAATTCAGATTTCAGAATTCAATATACAGGTACCTCGGATGCTCGAGATTCAGAGTGCTGACCTTGGATGTCAGTGCTGGGTATGCCTCTTTTTCCAGCATCCAAGTCTGATCCAAGTCTGGGTATCATTCATCAGCAGTCAGAGGCTCAGAGCATCATGGATGACTATGAGAGCAAGCAGATCGATGGCACCTCGTGGTCGAGGGATCTGCACAAAGCAAAGGAATAGATTTCAGTGATGTAGTGCAAGCTAAGCCAAGAAATGCTCCAAGCTAAAAGAGTAACGCATTTACAGAAGTAAGATGTCTGACTGATATACAACAGTTAATTTTGCAGCAAAAATTGTACAATTTCACAGTATTCAATCGATTGTCATGTATGTTCTCCATGTGGATTTCCAAGTCAAATTATCATAATGGCAGCTAGGCTTACCAATTTACTATTTGATAAAAGAGCAAGATAGTGAAAATGTCAGTAAGGCATTGTACATACTACGACTTAATAAGATATATACGTAAACTCAATAGGGCATATAGGTGAGAACCATTTGCCTTTGCTGATTAGGCATCAATATCACAGTTACAGAAATACTAAACTTGTTGTATCGGTTAATAGGGATTTATAACAAGCAATCAGGAAGTTATTACTGGCACCACAAACGCTGAACATGAACAGAAACGATTGAGATTTGAGTACTAACCCTTTGTTCCCACGGCGGATGCTCTTGACCACCTCCTTGACCCCCGCTTCAGGCACTTGTCCTCAGAGGCTGCAAAATCACCAAGAACCCAATCACAACCGGATGGGAAGAAACTTTAAGTGAAAGGGGAGCAAATACAAAATCGAATTGCCCGGAAACGGAAGTCTCACAAATCTTGGCGCCTGCAGAGCTTCTTGCCGGCAAGGGGCTTTGCGATTGGTGGTAGCACCAGCAGGGTCTTCTTCTTCTTCGTCTTCGTGTCGCCCTGAACTCGAACGGCAAAGACTTTCCGTCCTGTAGCAGTGTGGACGACGAGGTGGCAGCGGCGAGGTCGGCGTGACGGCGGGGTCCCGGGGCCTGGGGACGAGCACCTCGGACATGGTGATGACGGCGCGGACACGGTCGAGGTTGACGACGACGGTGCGGTTGCGGTCCATGACGCCGCTGGACGTGTGGGGCCTGGGGAAGGGAGGAGGGATTCAGAGAGCACTACCTCGCCGCTGCGCCTGGGCTCCGCCTCCGTAGCGCTCCCTTGCCTGTGCCGCAGCGCCGCGCCCGGCTTCGGCCTCGACACCGCTGCCGCACCCGGCTACCCCGCCGCGCAGCGACACCCCGCAGTGCTGCTGCCGTTGTATCTAGCTCCGCCCGCCCGCTATCGCATCCAAGCGGGCCCTGCAACGCCGAGGGGAGGAGGGGCGGGGTGGAGGCCACCTCCATGCTCGCGCCCGCGGGTTGCGTTTGGTTTTTTGGGGGGAGTGGATATGGTGGTGTGAGCGAGCCGCGCGGCGTGAGACGGCACGGCAGCGGGCGGCGCGGGGGCGAAGAAAACCGAGGGGGTGAAGTCGATCTGTGCCGAGCCGGAGAGCGTGAAGGAGAGGGAGCAAAGGCGAGCGAATCTGAGTGGGGAGGAGGAAGGGGAGGATGAGAGCGGAGCGCCGGTGGGTGCGGGAGAAGAGAGGTGGCGGCGGCCGCTCGATCTGAGGAGGGAGGAAGTTTGCAGCCATGGCCCATGCACGGCGGATCTGAGGAGGGAGAGGCGAGGAGAGGGAGATGGAGAGGGAGCGGGCGGCGGGCGGCGACAGGAGGAGGAGACTGAGGGAGGGGAGGCAGGCGGTGGAATAGGGTTTGGGGATCCTTTTATACGAAGAAACACAATTTTGGCCGTCCGTTTGTAGATGAACGGTCTAAAATGATTGGGCTTGTTTTGAGGCTTAAATGGGCCCGTTACATTTCTCCCCCGTCTTAATTTTTTCTTTTTCTTTTTTCATTTATTTGAAATAAGAAAATAATTACAATTTGAACTATGTGTACCTCCAATAGGATTGGGAAAATTTCACAAAAATCATAATTAGGCTTCTATGGTCCATTCTAGGCCACATCTAGGAGATTGACGAAAACTTCAATTGACTTGTGGGAAAAACTCGAACTTCTAGTAGTCACCTTGTTGTAAAATAATGATAATGATACTTAAATTTGTTCAAAACATTCTACAAATTGACATGAAACCATATTTTAAGGGTATAATGCTCCTATAAAAAATTCATATGGTTTTGATAAAATGAGATTATAGATGTTCACAAATAGAACACAAGACTCACATAGTTTCCTACAATTGAAAACAAACTTTGAGATTTGAACAAATAATAACGTGACCAAACTTGTGTGCACCTCAATTTTTGACACTATCTCATGTTGACCATAACATTAGAGAATATTAAGTTATATTAGCAATTATTATGAAAAAACATGTTTTTTATATTCTCTTTTTAGTTGGAAAAGCTATGTTGCATGAAAAGCAACTAAGAAATAGTAATTAAGATACAAACAAATGGCACTGAGTAAAACATCTCGATTTTAGAAAAAATTAGGAAAAAGAATCAACCGATTTGGAGTTCGTATGAGGAAGAAAAACAGTTTACAAGTTTTATCCGAAGATTAAAAACAGAAATTGTAATTGCTATGAACTGAGATGAACAAGTGTGTTTTCTCTTTTTAATCTTTGACTAAAACTTGTAACTAGTTTTTCTGCCTCATACTAACTCCAAATTCGATGATTCTTTTTTCTAAAATTTTCTAAAATCACTCTCTACCACGTGGTGGTGACGTGGCGCCTAGGTGAGGTGACGCCTGCGTGGCAGTGAGGTGGGCCCCTGGCGATCGCGTGGTGGTGACGTGGCGCCTGGGTGAGGTGGCGCCTGCGTGGCAGTGTGGTGGGCCCTTGGCGCTCACATGGTGGTGAGGTGGCACCTGGGTGAGGTGGCGCCGCGTGGCAGTGAAGTGGGCCCTTGGCCCTCACGTGGTGGTGACGTGGCGCCTGGGTGAGGTGGCACCTGCGTGGCTGTGGTGGGCTCTGGGCGCTCACGTGGTGGTGACGTGGCGCCTGGGTGAGGTGGCGCCTGCGTGGCAGTTAGGTGGGCCCCGGGCGCTCACGTGGTGGTGACGTGGCGCCCGGGTGAGGTGGCGCCGCGTGGCGCGTGTGGTGGGCCCCGGGCGCTCGTGTGGTGGTGACGTGACGCCCGGGTGAGGTGGCGCCTGCGTGGCAGTGAGGTGGGCCCCGGGCGCTCACGTGGTGGTGACGTGGCGCCTGGGTGAGGTGGCGCCTGTGTGGCAGTGAGGTGGGCCCCGGGCGCTCACGTGGTGGTGACGTGGCGCCTGGGTGAGGTGGCGCCTGCATGGCAGTGTGGTGGGCCCTGGGCGCTCGTGTGGTGGTGACGTGGCGTCTGGGTGAGGTGGCGCCTGCGTGGCAGTGAGGTGGGCCCCGGGCGCTCGCGTGGTGGTGACGTGGCGCCTGGGTGAGGTGGCGCCTGCGTGGCAGTGAGGTGGGCCCCTGGCGCTCACGTGGTGGTGAGGTGGCACCTGGGTGAGGTGGCGCCTGCGTGGCAGTGAAGTGGGCCCTTGGCACTCATGTGGTGGTGACGTGGCGCCTGGGTGAGGTGGCACCTGCGTGGCTGTGGTGGGCCCTGGGCACTCATGTGGTGGTGACGTGGCGCCTGGGTGAGGTGGCGCCTGCGTGGCAGTGAGGTGGGCCCCGGGCGCTCGCGTGGTGGTGACGTGGCGCCTGGGTGAGGTGGTGTCTGCGTGGCAGTGTGGTGGGCCCTTGGCGCTCATGTGGTGGTGAGGTGGCACCTGCGTGGCAGTGAGGTGGGCCCTGGGCGCTCACGTGGTGGTGACGTGGCGCTTGGGTGAGGTGGCGCCTGCGTGGCAGTGTGGGTGGGTCCTAGGTGCTGGTGAGGTGGCTGTTTTTTTAGGGATCGCGACGAACCTGCTAAAACGTCACGGTGTTGTGGGCCGTATTGCGACGAATTTAACAAATCGTCGTGATGGTTTGGGCTTCAATATCCATCGATGCACGTCCGTGACGAAAAATATGAATACGTGGTAGAATCGCGACAAACTAAACAAATCGTCGCAGTGTTTGTGACGAAAAAAAGGAATACGTCGTAGAATCGCGACGAATTTAACAAATCGTCGCAGTGTTTTGGGCTTCAATGCACATCCGTGACGAAAAAAAGGAATACGTCGTAGAATCACGACGAATTAAAAAAATCGTCGCAGTGTTTTGGGTTGCAATGCACATTCGTGACGTTTTCTGAAAACGTCGCGGAGAATGCGTCACAGATTAAATAGTTTCTTGTAGTGGGTCGTAACCGACTAGGAGTCTAGGAACCGACCTTGTCCACTGGCCAATATAAGGCAGGCAGGGTGACCCTGTGTAACAATACGCAATCCTCAAGCAATCAACACTGACAACTGGATGTAGGATTTTACTCTCCGGAGGCCCGAACCAGTATAAACTCGTTGTGTTCTCTGTGTTCCGTGTGCTCGTTGTGACAACCCCACCCGAGATAATTCCGTACTATCGCCTAAACCACTCCATTTGGTCATTAAGCGATAATAAAGAAGCATCTCGTTGAGTATTGCCGGGTTTACACCCGGTAAATCACTTGGAAACACAGAGAGGATCGAACGAATGCATTAAAACTCCCACGAAGGTGAGTCCAGAGTGCCTTACACATTAATACGAATCACCCGTAGGGTCCAATTATTACAACCATTAATTCTAACATGATAAAAAAATCATTCAGAGTTTTACTAAAATAGCGGAAGTTCTAATAACGATACATTACGACATCACCAGAGGCCATCTGTGACGCCATTACTCAATGTCCTCATCCACTCATTCCAGCTCCCAGCCGGGTGGAATCTTACCAGGCCAATTATCTTCACCTGAAAACAACAATTATAGCAAGTCTAAGTATACTAATACTCAGCAAGACTTACCCGACGAAAAGCTACCTATAGACATGTCAGCTTTTGGCTGGTGGGTTTGTTTTGCCAAAAACAACTAAGATCATGGATCCTTACTTTCAACATTTTAGCTCGATTTCTAGTGAGATTATCATTACTAAATGAGCAACTGATACAAAAAAGATTTGTACAACACACTTAATTCACGCAGAAGGTTTCACATAGTTCCATTATTACGGGATATCATGGCCAGCTGATTAAGCAGTCTCAGATAACGGTGAGAGGCCGACAATCGATTGATTCATATACCTTGCAAGCTAACCTAAACACACGGAGCGGTGCCCCACAGAGCTGACACCGACCAAACGGTTCCCAAAAATCCTCGGGTTGGGATGATAGCCTACAGTCCCGGGTACAAGGCTATCTGGAATGCCCCACACAGTGCATCCAGCCTCACTCATGTACCCTCCTTCGGGTTGCAAGCCGGGCAGGAGACGAATCGAGATTAGTAGTAGTAAAATCCCATACCGTCTCATTAAGGTACTAGGCTTACCGGTCCCATTCCCGACAAGTGCTTAGTACATTCAAAAGCTTAGCCCACGAAGCCACTGGACCGGAGCCCAAATCCCATGCTCTTACCACATGAGCAATCATTTAATCAATATGGTGATTCCATAGAGGAGATACTGTTCTCGCGAGTGATGAACATCACTCGACTTGTACCGGATCCTTAAGCATAGCAGCTAGCGACCTAACATGCTAGTAAAAGATCATAGGTACTTATGGATCATGCAACTAGGGCTTCATTTGAACTCCTGAACGTAAATGCACATACAATAACAAGAACTAAATTCAGAAGTTTTAAAGAAACATAGGGGTTAATGAATTAACCGGGGCTTGCCTTCGCTAGCACAAGTAGTTAGACAATCTTCCGGACTTTGGCCCGGGTCTTGCTCTATGACGACGTAGTGCACGTCTCCTCCGGCTCCCTCGTTCACGTCTTCTGTCACGAGCGCGTAATTACCGTCGGGCACTTCTACACGGAGGATGCAATGCAAGGCTTGAGTGACAACTCGTATTTAAATGATTTCAAACAACTTATGACATACGGGGTGAACATTTGGAATACATTCACTTAGATAGCAAATACATTCAGCATACTCTTCCTATAAAGAGATAGTGCAAAGCTTTCTTATCTATCAAGGAAATTCACATACAACAGCAGCAACAGCTACGCATGGCATAGAGTTGGTCATATTCACCTTAAGAAAAACATTAAACATTTCTTCCTTTAAGGGTAATCAAAAAGCCTATTTAGCCTTCAATATGATGGTGTGCACATCTACTAAAGAAAGAATATTTTAATTGGAACAACCAGCAAGGAATTTATTTTTAGAACCACCATTTCACTTCCTTAGCTGAGCTTCATAACTTATCCACCAAGGATGCATTTTTCATATTTCTCCTTTATGAGGTTAATCTAGTTTGAACTCCTTGTAACCAACTAAAACATGCCAAAATTTAACCAAGAAGCACCTACCGGTCCCACTGACCAGGGGCACTTGTCTTGGGCAGCAAGAAAAGGGGTTGTAGCACCACTGCAATTAATTACACAAATTATGTGCATTACTAGCTAGCATATAAGGGAATATTGCATATTAAAATAATTACAACAAAAATAAGTTCAAACTTTCTCTCACACATGCTTTGGTCCAAAACAAGCTTAAAGATCTAACAAACACACACATAGCCTTTATGAAACATGCTCACAAATTTATGATTAAAAACATGCATAAATGAGGAAATAATATTTCTAACAAAGATAAAATCATGGTAAATTCACCAAGGATGCATTTTGGTAACAAAAGATAGTAGCCAGAAGTTGGGCTCAAAAATAATTATATTTGGAGCTACAAAAATCATCTAGGCAGATTTATTCATTTCACAAAATGATTTTTAATAAAAGATTTCTTTAGTAACTTTGTGCAATTTTTGCACAGATCCTAGACTTACTAGTTCCCACAACATATCCAATGTTCAGCACCAGATCGGTTGTAGATTTTACAGAATCACAGATCTAGGTATTTTACATTTATAATTTTCAAGCAAAAACTAAAGCTCAAAAATATATACACCTTTGGACAAAGTTGTAGTTTAGGTATACAGAGCACAACAAAATTGGGTTTGCTATTTTTGGACTTTTCTACGATTTTTAATCGATTTTACAAGTTTCAGCTGAAACACCTCAAAGAATAAGAATCTTTTTACTGGAAACCCCTTGAAAGTTTTCAAATCTTTACACTTATGCCCTGGACCTTCCCTCCCCGGGAACCGACGGCAACGGCGAGCTCGCCGGCGGTGAGGAGAGGCGCGGCAGGCAAACAAGCGAGGGGGATTCGCAATTAGGCTCACCCTCTTCCGATTGACGGTGGTGGTTCCACCGGAGACGTCGTCGGCGAGCGGCGGCGGTGGACCGGTGGGGGCGCGGTCGCGGGCGCTCGAAATCCGGCGAGGACGGGGGCGGAGTTGGTCAACGTGCGGCGTGGGCGGCTCCACCGGGACCTAGCGATGGTGCGAGAGACGACCGGTTGGCTCGGGGGTCGCGCGGGGGAGCGGGGACTCGGCGGTGGCCGTCCGGCGGCGACCGCAGGGACACTTGCTCCGGTGAGCCGGCGACTCGGGCAGACCAACAAGCGTGCGCAGGAGCTACTGGGGGTTCTAGTGAAGTGAGGAGTAGCGCGTATTTGCGAAGGAAAACTGGCGGGGGTGGAGTTCACCGGGTGGCACTCATGGCGGACGGCGGCGGCACGGGCTCACGCGAGGAGACGTCCGGTCGGATTTATAGCCCTGCGCAAGGCGGTTGAGGCGATGGCTTGGGCACCAAGTTGAAGCTAATCCACATATGGACCACGGCATGGCCGAAGTACGGCGGACGGGCGGCGACGTGCGTGCGGCCGTCGGCCAATGGCGGCACGTGGGCGGCGCGGCGTGACCGGTGAGCTGGCAGCACGTGGCACCGTCCAGGAGACCCTCACGCGTCGTGTACCGGGACTAGGGTGCGGTGTTCGATCCAACGGGCGCGAGCCCCGCCTCGGCGTTCGCGTACGGCGGCCTGGCGGCATGCCGACGCGGCTGGCGTGGCTTAACGCGCGACGTCGTTCGAGCGGACGTTCAGCCTGCTTTGCATTTCGGCCAAGCCCTGTTTGACCGCCTTTTGCTCAAAATTTTTCAACGTAAGTGGACCAAATGACCAACAGCAAAGTTGTAGATCAACTAACCCTCTAACACTTTCACAAAGGGCGTCTAGCCTTTTTCTCAATAGTTTTTGCACAATTTGCATGCCAAGATGCAGAATTTCTCGGCTCTAGTGAATAGTACTTGCACGCGTTGACTTGAACTTTTCACCAATTTCCACTCCAAACTAGCAATGCCACTCAACATGAAAAATGTGTCCCTCAACAAAATACACAACTTTTGTATTGGGAGAATTTGAAGTGTTTAGGGAAAATTTGGAGAACGTGGCAAAAGTTCCAGCTGACAAGGATGGGTCGACAAGGAGTCAAGGGTTTTTGAGTGGGGTTTTGACCAAGGTGAACTTTGGTTGACCAATAGGTGTCATTAGGGTTTGACGGTGATGTTTTCGAGGTGATGGCCCAGGTTGGCCGTCGTTTGACCAAAGTCAACTCAGTTGACCAGATCATTAGGGTTGATTAACCCGGCCGAAAACCTGGTGTTAACACCAAAATTTGGCAAGGAGTATGACATGTGGGTCCGATTCGGAAAAGAGTCCGTCTGGTGGAAGGGAAGATATCTTCAGAGATTTTCGGCAGAAGGATCCGCGGTCGGCTATCTGCTCCAATTCGGCAAAGGAACAGTAGAGCTGATTTTGCGGGATTGGACGGTGACGTGGCTCGATCAGAGGAAGCGAATGGATGGATAGGCGATCGAGTTTAGTTAGGCAATGAATCCATTCGCAGTTGTAATCATCAGGGTATAAATACGATCCCTGGATGTATGTAACAGACACGTTCATTCCTCAATACACACCGGCCTTACGCCAAACCCTAGAGTCCTTGTCGTGTCGTCGAGTTCTTCGAGAGGACCAATCGATCCGTCGACCTCCGTGAGTACCGGCAACCTTGTATCATGTCTAGTATCATGCGGTGGATTTAGATCTGATGCAGGTAGTCTTGTTACCATGCTTCGTGTCACGCGGTAGATTCAAGCTTGGTTCAAGAGGGTTTCTTGTTAGATCATGAGCCATGCGGTAGGCTAAGGTCTAGCTCGAAGCTAGTTATCGGCTCTATTGGATTTTGGCAAGATTCAATAGATTCATTAAGTTACCTTGTGTTATCATGAGTTTTACCTTATGTTTTAATTCATGTAACACACTCTTGCCCAATCTAGATGGGTTTGGATCGGCTTTTTCCTTGTAAGATCCGTGCATGGGCGGGTGTCGTGATTTTGATACGTGGATCTTGTGCTCTCCGATAGCCGAAACCGAATCGATCTAGGTTGCTACGTGTTGCGGGTTCAAGCTTGCTTTGTTAGTATAAATCTTGAAAGAGCCGGGTATCATGCGGTAGATGCGAGGTTTTGGGTTGCTTTGGAGCTAGTCATCCGGTGGATTAGATTTCCAATTCAGCTTGATAGATTTATTCACGTGGTAATGTTTGTTCCTTCTTCATGGACCCCGAATCGGTTGTTCAGCCGCATTCGGTTATATCTTCGCGAGTAGATCACGAGCGTTATCTATGTTTTAAAAGACGTGTGCTTCTAGCTTTCCATATTTAGATTGTATCATGCGGTGGATAGATCTATTTGTGGAAAGTGGTGCGTTCTTTCATGCAAGTTGTATCATGCGGTGGATAGATTTGCTTGTGATCGTACCCGACGGATCTCAAAGTAATTGGACATGCGGTAGACTAATGCTTTGGATCTATGCATGCTTATTTTAATACATGATTATGCCCGTGCTTTGCTTCATTTAATGTTAATCTTTATGAAGATCGGTCATAGCTTTGCTCATGCATCCATGTTTATTCAAAGATCGATTGTTGTCATGCTTACGTCATCCGTTCGGCAATGTTCTTTTTCCCTTTACGGTTACCCGAATGGTCGTGGTTCTTTGACAGGTAGCTTTGCATAGCTACATGTCGTCTTCCTTGGCTTCTTAGCCGTAAATATGGAACCGCTGGTACCACCCGGTAAGTTCCAAGCTTTGGTATTTAACTGTTTTACCTTTTGTTAATTTTCAGGAAAATTGACTGGCACGTCACTCTCTCCCTGCGCGTGCGAAGCTAAGCTTTTCGGCTTGCTGTGTGTTTGGCGCTGGGGGCACATTTTGCGTCAACACACTTTTTGGCACGCCCAGTGGGACAAACAGCCGAATTGGTTCAGGATGCCTGAGATCACAGACCTCCTGGATGTCAACATTGAGGACCTTTCTCCGGAGCAGCATCAGCAGCTCGTGGACGCCGTGAATCAGTTTCAACAAAAGTGTCTCATGTCATTCAAGAAGAATCGAAGTGGTGTACCATATCTGAAGAATGGCCCCGCCCGCAGTGCCGTTGCCGGGAGAAACCGACGCTACGACCCAACAAGAAAAGGAAGAATGCGCGCGGATCTTCCAAGAGTCAATGGACGACGTGCTCACCAAGCACAACCAAGCTTTCCTTGGGTCGCTCCAACAGATGATGGTGGCCCTCTTTGGCCCGGGCGCGGGGCAGGCGTTCGGAAAGGCGTACGCCGGAAAGAGCACCGTGGAGCTAGGTGAATCAAGCTCTCAGCCGCCACCACGGGGCCGGTGCGGCGGCCCCCTCCTCGCAGCTCCGGAGCCAAACGTTCCAACCTCCTCCACGGGCGCCGGGGGCGGCCGGTTCGGCCTTCGTTGCAAGCTTCGGGAAGTCAACCAATCCCGCCGCCACCACAAAGCGGCACGAGTCGGCCGTGCAACAGCCGAATCTGTACCAGCCCACATACGGAGACCTAGCGTTCGGCTCATCTGGGGCCCCACTCGACCCCAGTCGAAGGATAGCTCCGTCCACCAACTGGCTCCAGAGGAATTTATACGGCGGAGGCTATCATGAAGTGGGGAATTACGGAGCGTTCGATGCCTTTCCGCACCCAGGGTACGCGCCGGCTGCAGGCGCCCAGGAGGAAGATGCCCTAGCACGCAAGATGGCTGAATTGATGCAGAATCAGTTCGGCCTCAAGCCAAGGATGCAGGGCCCCACCTACAGGCCGCCGTTCCCGGAGTGGTACTATAACGTGCTCCTGCCACCAAGGGTGAAACCGCCGACGGAATTCACAAAATTCTCTCGGGCGGGGACGAGACAAGCACGGTCGAGCATATCGCTCGTTACCTCATGCGGCTTGGGGAGTGTTCAGCCGAAGAGACGTTCAGGGTTCGCTACTTCCCTGCCTCGCTGACGGGTCCGGCTTTTCAGTGGTTCTCGTCCTTGCCGCCTGAATCCGTGGCCAGGTGGAAAGATTTGGAGCGTAAATTCCACGCTCATTACTTCAGCGGCAGTGCTGAGAAGAAGTTGATTGATCTCGCCACCCTAAAGCAAAGGCATAGTGAAACGCCGCTGGAATTTCTCAGAAGGTTCAGAGAAGTCAAGGGCATGTGCTTCTCATTGAACTTGCCAGACGATCAGCTAGCTGATATGGCCGTCGCCGGGATGTTGCCAGCCGTGCGCGAGAAGCTATTTGGGATGGAGTTCGAGAACCTAGGCCAGCTGTCGCAAAAATTATCCTTGATGAGCAACCAGGCATATGGCCTCAAGAAAGACCCCAAGTTTGGCAAGCAGCACGACATCGCCGATATCTACAATCAATTCTTGGACAAAGCTGATTTGTTCGAGGATTCTGACGACGAACTGGAGATAGCTGCGGCAGAAATCATGTGGGGTAAAGAGCCTCTCACAATGAATCAGCGTTGGGTCAGACAGACCAAAGGAACTTACGACTTCGACATCACAAAGGCTGACAAGTTGTTCGAGCTCTTGGTAAAAGAAGGCCGAATCAAGCTGCCCGAGGGGCATTCTATGCTTCGGCCTGATGGAGTCAAAGCGAAACGTTACTGCGGCTTCCATGACAGGGACTCGCACTCCATCAACGATTGCGGGGTCTTCGTGGATGAGGATCCGAGAAGGCTATCCGGAAGGGCATCTCAAGTTCGACAACAAGATGAAGCCGGATGGCCACCCCTTCCCCTGAGAACATGCTCGGCTTTTCTATCAATGCGATAACAGCCGAAGAGAAAGGGAAAGTCAAGGTCCTGACCTCGGCCAGGTCCAAGCAAGATGGATCAGTTGACCCGAAGCGCCAGGTGACCATAGAGCAAGTACAGGGCGACGCCTCCCGCGTTCTCAAGAGCCACATCGAGATCGGGGAATCGTCCAAGCCCAAACCCAAGGTGACGTCGCGCATCCTCCTTAATAAATGGCAGCGCCAGATGGAGAAGGAACGCTACCAGGAGCGTCGTCACGAGGAGGAGCAACGCGAGCCGAGGAGGAAGCGCGCGGATGGAATCGGGGAACGCACGCGCGCGCGCGGAGCGAGCGCGCCCACGGGGGTGCGCCTTTTTCGGCACCTGCCGGGAATGAGGGCACGAAACCGCCCACATTAAGGAACCGTCCCGAATGCGGCGACGGATATGCCGAGTACAGGCAGGAAACTGCCAATCGCCGATCCGTCCATGAAAGACTTGGAAGGATCCACCCGAATGGGGATCGGCGGCAAAAAATTGAAATCATTGATCATCCCAGGAAGCGCCGAGCCGATCTCAGGTGGGCTGACCACGAGGAGGACGAAGATGTCTACGTCTGGCAGAAGGGGCAATGGTGCCCACCCGGTTTGCGCAAGAGCCAGAAGAGGCGGGTCCAACGCTTGAGGAACCGCGAGATGAAACAAGCGGGGTCCAGACAAGACAGAAGTGGCGCCCCAAGGATCAGCCGGAAGGATCGAAGCGTTCGGCCCCTACATGCATGGTATACTTCTTACCGAACGAGTTCATGGCTCCTGCTAACCAGGTCATGCAAGAGGAAGTTTCCTTCGACGACGAGCACGCCGAGGAGATGATGGCGCAACTAGTGCTCGCCAAGCAGGCCGTCTTCGACAAGCCGGCCAAGAATCGCCACATGAGGCCACTGTACTTGAGGGGGTACGTCAATGGCAAGCCATTGACCAAGATGTTCGTCGACGGTGGCGCGGCAGTCAACGTGATGCCGTACACCACCTTCAGGAAGCTTGGCATGACCCCGAGCGATTTGACACCAACAAGCATCATCCTGAACGACTTCGCGGGAACCCCTCGGACACCAAAGGATGCGCTCACGTGGACTTGATGATCGGGTCCAAGACGCCGCTCACCACCTTCTTCGTCATCGAAGGGAAGGGAGCCTACGGCCTGCCGCTTGGGCGGGACCCGGATCCACGCCAAGCGGCGCGTCCCGTCCACCATGCATCAACGAGTGATCCGGTGGGTGGACGATGAGATCGAGGTCGTCCGGGCGGATGACTCCGTGAGCGTGGCTAACATGGAACCGGCCCTTCCGGGAGTACCAAGGCATCGATTGCTTCTCGGGGAAGGACGGGGAGAAGGTCTCGTTGAACTTGTCGGCGGTGACCAACAGCCGATTCAAGCAGTCGGCTCTTACAGTAATTTTTAATGGAGAACCCCGTGGATGGCACTGATGGCAAGTTAGGACGAGGATTTATGTCGGCCGACAAGCTGGAAGAAGTTGACATTGGAAATGGTGATAAACCAAGGCCGACGTTCATCAGTGCAGATTTGCAACCAGATTTCAGGGGGAACTTGATTAAGCTTCTCAAAGAATATAAAGATTGCTTCGCCTGGGATTACTCGGAGATGCCTGGATTGGATCGATCCATCGTCGAGCACCGGTTGCCAATCAAGCCTGGTTTCAAGCCGTACAAGCAACCGCCCCGAAAATCTACAAGGATGAAGTATTGGCCGATGTGAAGAAAGAAATCGAGAGGTTACTTGACGCAAACTTCGTTCGGCCCCTCGGCATATGCGGAGTGGATTTCTAACATCGTCCCTGTGTATAAGAAAAATGGAAAAATGAGAGTTTGCATAGACTTCAGGGACCTAAACAGAGCTACTCCCATGGATGGATACCCGATGCCTATTGCCGATTTATTGATTGACGCCGCTGCCGGGCACAAGGTGATTAGCTTCATGGATGGCAACGCGGGATACAATCAGATCTTTATGGCGATAGAAGACATCTCGAAGACGGCCTTTAGGTGTCCTGGTCATATAGGCCTATTTGAATGGATCGTCATGACATTTGGGTTGAAAAATGCCGGTGCAACCTATCAGCGGGCCATGAATTACATTTTTCATGAGTTGATCGGCAAGACCGTGGAAATCTACATTGACGACGTAGTGATCAAGTCCTTAAGCCATGACACCCATCTGGAAGATGTGAAGAAAACCCTGGAATGCACCCGGAAGCATGGTCTAAAGATGAATCCAAACAAGTGTGCATTTGGGGTGTCGACCGGAGAGTTCTTGGGGTTTTTGGTCCACGAAGGAGGGATCGAAGTTGGCAAGAAGAGCATGAAAGCCATCGATGAAGTCATTCCTCCAACCAACCTCAAGGAGTTGCAATCAACTTGCTCGGCAAGATCAACTTTGTGAGAAGGTTCATCTCAAATTTATCACAGAAGGTGTTGCCATTCTCTCCGTTGCTGAAGCTGAAGAAGGATCAGAAATTCACATGGGGCGACGAACAACAAAAGGCTTTCGAGGAAATCAAGCAATACATGAAGGAGCCGCCGGTCTTTGGTTCCTCCTCAGCTAAACAAGCCTTTCAAGTTGTACGTGGCGGCCGATACCCAAACTATTGGATCGGCCCTTATTCAAGAATTCGAAGGCAAGGAGCGGGTAGTAGCTTATCTTAGCCGAAAATTACTTGATCCCGAAACCAGGTATTCGGCTATAGAAAGATTGTGTCTTTACGTATACTACTCGTGTACAAAGTTTCGGCACTACTTGTTGAATGCCGAATGCACTGTATACTCGAAGTTTGATGTGATAAAACATATGTTATCTATGCCAATTTTGAATGGTCGGGTTGGCTCTATCAGAATTCGAGTTGAAGTTCGAATCGGCAAAAGCCATCAAAGGTCAGGTCATTGCCGATTTTATAACTGAACACCGTGACCCTTCGATTGATCTGCTTGAAATTACCCCATGGGCTCTATTCTTTGACGGGTCATCATGTGGCAAAGGTGGGGGAGTAGGGATCCTACTAATTTCTCCCAGAGGTGAGATGTTCGAATTTGCCATTCCTATACAACCCACCATCACAAATAACCAGGCTGAGTACGAGGCACTGCTTCGAGGGCTTCAATATTTGAGAGAAGCCGGGGCCGTTTCGGTTGAAATTTATGGAGATTCAGAGTTGGTCATCAAGCAATTAAACGGCCAGTACGAGTGCAGGAGCGAGGCGCTGAGGAGTTACTACGAGGAATGCAGAGAAATCTTGAAGGGCTTTCCACTAGTAACCCTACAGCACATTCCTAGAGAGCATAACGAGGAAGCAAACAGGCTGGCTCAAAGCGCCTCTGGCTACAAAGAGAGTCAAGAAGCATTTGCTTGCAGAGGTGAGCGCACTAGGGACGGATCTTACAGAGGGTGATTGGAGGAAAGAGATCGTTGATTATTTGAGAGATCCATCCCGAAAGGTCTCTAGGAAGCTCAGGTACAAGGCAATCAAGTTCGTTCTTCTGGATGATAATTTGTTCTATAAATCATTAGATGGGGTATTGCTACGATGCCTGGGTCCAGAAGAAGCCAAGAACATGATGAACGAGGTGCACGATGGGATATGTGGAGCGCACCAGTCGGCCTATCGGATGAAATGGGTTATTAGGCAAGCTGGATGCTTTTGGCCGACGATATTAGAGGACTGCTTTGAGTATTACAAGGGGTGTCAAGATTGCCAGAGGTTCGGGAATATTCAAAGAGTCCCTGCATCAGCATTGAATCCCATCATCAAGCCATGGCCATTCGGGGGGCCGGGGTATAGACTTGATTGGCCAAATTAATCCACCATCTAGCAAGGGGCATAAGTTCGTGCTTTTGGCTACGATTACTTCACCAAATGGGTCGAGGCAATCCCACTCAAGAAGGTGACGTCGAAAACATGATCGAGTTCGTCAAGGAGCACATCATCTATCGATTTGGGATTCCTCGCACGATTACCACCGACCAAGGGGCACAATTCGTGTCATTGGAATTCGAGAGATTTTGCCGAAAGCATGGGAATCAAATTATTTAACTCCTCACCATATTACGCCCAAGCTAATGGTCAAGCAGAGGCTTCTAACAAGATCATGATCAAGCTGATACAGAAAAAGATCGATCAGAAGCCAAGAAGGTGGCATTCGGTACTCAGTGAAGCGCTGTGGGCATACCGAATGGCCCCCCATGGAGCTACAAAGACCTCTCCTTACGAATTGGTTTACGGGCACCATGCAATCCTACCCTGGGAGATGCAGTCAGAATCAAGGAGAGTTGTGCTACAAAACGAGTTGAGCTCCAAGGATTACAGCGGCCTAATGATGGATGAGTTGGAAGATTTGCACATGATCCGTCTCAGGGCCCTGGAAAACATCGAGAAAAAACAAGCTGCGGGTCGCCAAATACTATAACAAGAAAGTAAAAGTAAAGCAATTCGCAAAAGGCGATCTAGTTTGGAAAGCGCTACTGCCGATTGGAACCAAATACAGTGAATTCGGCAAATGGTCCCCTAATTGGGAGGGGCCTTTTCGTGTGGTCAGATGCGTCCCGGGTAATGCATACATATTGAGAACTTTCTTGGGAGAAGAGTTTTCCGCCGCAATAAATGGAAGATATCTGAAGAAGTATTATCCTAGCATTGAAATCGATCGATGATCACACACATCTGACACAGAAACAGCCGGCGCTCAAGGATGGGGCCGCCTTTAGAACAAAATCCATGAACAAGAGAAAATGGCCAGTGCCCGATGCATTGCCCTTAGCTCAATACTCCATTACAACTGTTTCTCACGAGATTACATCTAGCAGCCCTGATGGTCAAGTCCACTAAAGGGAGGAAAGCAGAAGGCGTGGCGGAAGAAGCGAAAGTATGGTTCAATCTTTTCTTTACTTCTTCGGCTGCTGCTCCCTCTTCAGTTGTTCCAGGACCACCGTGACGGCAACTTGGAACGCACGAGGATGACCACGATTGGCGGCCTCTACCAAGCTATCCCAGGCCGCCTTCGGGTTCTTGTCGTACCGTCGAGAGACATCCGGAGCAAAAGAATCAAGGTTAGGGGCAAGAAATCCGGATGCAAACATGAAGGGGGACAGAAGCGTTTACCCCCTACTAGCGCTTCTAGCGCCATACATCGCTCGCGTTCGGCTTGGCAGCGGACGGACATATCCCCGAGGTCACGCTCCAGGTGCGGGCACGGCGGCGCGGTCGATGAATGACCCTTTGCTCAGGCGTGGCGTCCTCCGCCTCAGGAGAAGAATCGGAGGAGATGTACTTAGGAACATCTTCGGTTCCGATGACCTCTTCAGGGAGCAAATCGAGGCTGAAAGAGGCAGAGGAAAACATGAAGCGCAAGATCAAGCAGGAGGACAAGGAGCAGATCAAGAAAGAACTCACTTCCGAATCGTACGCTTCCTTGACGAGCCGCTCTCCCCGAGGTCATTTACCCTTGTCCATGGCGTTGGGGTTTTTTCTTCTGGCGGCGGAAGAAGAGACGAGAAGTGATGGAGGAGTGTGCGAGTGGATTTGCAGAGCACCCCACGGGCTATTTTATTGACCAAGGAGGCGCATTGGGAGTGATGATCTGGCCAGTACACACTGTTGGAATACCAAGCGGCAGGGGTTTCCACCGAGTGCGAAGGGTTTTCTTTTGAACAGTATTTACGGATTGCCGAATTGGGATCCTTTGTGGATCTTGCGCCAAGGGGCAGTTGTTTGCGAGCGTTCGGCTAAAGACAGTTCCCATACGCATTCGAAGAAAACAAAATTCACAGATGCAAATGCAAAGGGAGATTGTCACGGAACAAATGCAGAATTCGAAAGTTCATCGTATATTGCCGACATTTACACATCCCTAGTACAATCTAGTCAAAGAGCCTGTTCAACACAGACTGGGGATGGGTAATTTCGGCAATGGCGTCGCCGTGGCCGTCGAGGCGCTCCAGGATGAGCTCGATCTCGTCGATATCCTCCGGCGCGCCGCCCTGGAAGCCGCGCGGCCTGGTGGAATAGTCGACGTCCGTATGCGTCGCCATCGCGGCCAGTGCCCAAGGTGGTGCCCAAGCGAACGCCATGGACGGCCACCTCGTCGATGCGACGCTCCACCGCGGCCAGGCGCTCCGCCGGCGTGTCGCCGTGAGCGTTCACCTTCTCCGCCGCTTGCTCTACCGGCGCCTTTAGCCGGTTGAGCTCGGCATCACGGCCGCAAAGGACAAACAAGAAAGGATTAGCATCAAAGGCTGGGCTGAATCAAGAATCAGAGCCATACCATCGATGGCCTCCAGCAGCTGTTTCCGCTGGTCCTCCCATTCCAGTTCGGCCACGCCCGCCTTTTTGGAGACGTTCTCCAGCTCAAGACGGGACGCCTCCAGCTCCTCCTTGAAGCGGATAGCGTCTGCTTCCCCGTACGGCACCGGGGAGTGGCCATCGGACTCCGAAGAGTCGTCAGGGAGAGGCTGATTGGCCGGCGCGCGAGGCGGATTCCACTGAATCAACCTGAAAAAGGGAGGTGATTGTCAAGGCAAAAGAAGATCAAAAGGAAGATCGACGAGGAGAAATTGATGATCACCACCGCCTGCGCGCATTAGCGCTGCTTCCCTCAGCCTCGTCGGAGGCGCGGCGGCGGTTGAGGCGGCGCGCCATTGCGGTTTGGGGATGTGCACTGTTTACAGGAAGACCAAAGATTGGCAGAGATTCGAGAGCTAAAAGGCCTGATGGAGAGCTAGGGGCACCTATGGCAACATTTATAGGCCTGGCAGGGTAATCGTGGCTTCGAGTCGTGGCTGTGGATCGTGGCGCACGTCCCAATAAAATCGGAAGGCGGAGAGATTTCCTTGACCAGCCCGCCGGCGGGTCGTTTGGAGTTCCAAGCTGGGCCGTACGCAAGTCGATTAGTTCGGCTAAAGGAACTCAAGGTATCGTTCGGGAGTTAGCGTTTCACTACCGAATGGGTCGTACAGCATCACATCTCAAAGTACGCCAAGGAAAGGAAGCAAATCGCAAAGGAAATATTACAAGAACGACCAGTTCAGGTATACATCAATAAGGACATTCAAGCATTTAGGAGTTTTGCGAGTGCATGACGAACATTGGATACTATCAAGTGGGAATTATCCAAGATCTCCTGATAGTCCTTTTGGGCATCAGATAAGTCAGTAAGCTCTGCATCGCATTGCTTTACTCTGGTAACAGCCGATTCTGCCTCCGCTTTGGTCTTTGCTATCAATCCAGGGAGATCGGCTATTTTCTTCTGGTCAATCTCCATCTCCGCCGACAGGCTTCTCAATTCCGCCTCTAGAGCAGCCTTTCTGGCGACTTTCAGATCGTAAGAAGCTTGCAGGTCAGCCAAGGCATCTCTATGGCTTTTTGCTTGGGATTGTATCCCGTTCATGGCCTTGTTCGAGCATCGCTTTTCTCCTTTTCAATGGACGAACGGGAGCGCAATTTCCTCCAAGTGCGCCTCAAGGGAACATAAAAGGGCTCTAAGTCGTAGATGGATGATAAGAAAGCTCTGATGTCATCAGGGAGTCTTCGACTAATGGGTTCAAACATTTCTTCAAAATGGCAGAGATCATTGAGCTGATCCTGAATGTCTTTTTCTAGCCAAGCTGCAATTTCTTTGAGTTTGAGCAACACTTCATCTGGCAGCGGCTGGTTTATTTCTTTCATCACATCGGCAGTTGATGGGCCCTCTGATGGCAAGCTCAATGATGACGGGGCGTGATCCTGAAAACAACATTGCCGAGGTGAGAATGCTAACACCAAGGTATCGAGATTAAGAGCAGAATTGGGTACCTCATGAGTAGTTTCTTGAGCGGGAGCAATTGCAGACGGAAGAGGCGTCCCGAGTAGAGCCGAAACCTCCAAGTCAGGAGATGCTGGTGCAGCCATCAGTGACTCGTGGGTTTCTGGCTGGTGAAGAATTGGATCCTCCTCTGTTGGGTTGGTCATTGCTGCTTGACTGATAGGCGATGGCATCCTGGGGGAATTTGGTGGCTCTAGTTCAGTGGGGAGATTCATCTCTGGAGAACGTGCTGCTTCTGCGGAAGGTGATGAAGATGAGATCTCTACTGGGATGGGCAATTCAACCCTGGAAGGGCTCGCCTGTTGAACCACTGGAACATCTACAAGTGGTTCTCCCACGGCTTCTTCTGCAAGCGCCCAATTGAAGAAGTGAGTGCCAGTGCTCATCCTTGAAAAAGAACAGTAAAAGACTTACCAGTGGGCGGAGCATTGGCAGGTGCTGGTTCTGAAGAATGTTGGGCTCTGGTCTGAAATACACAATGATATGATCCATCAAGAACAGAGTGACCCAGTAATCAAGTGGGTAAAGGAGTTTACCTCAACCAGTATTTTCTTGACAGTTCTCCTCCTTTTAGCGCTCGGGGGAGGAATCAGATGCAGACCTTGCCTCCTGTCGACAGCAAGGCTAGAAAGGCTGGGATCGGTGGTAGCATACTCCGTCCATTAGTTGGCGCGGGGTTGTGGATTTAAACCCCGCGTGCCTTGAGATTGGGCCTTCGGCATTATAAGTTATTACCCCGGCTCGAGGGGCGGGAACCGTGTTCTCGTGGACGAGAGGATGAAGGTCGGGACCATGAATAAAAGAGGGGAAAGTCCGATCAAGGGGCTCATTGTGTTACCTCCGAAGTCGGCGGGAAATCGGGCACCACTTCCGCACGTAACACATGAACGAGGTTCATTGAAGATGTGGTCATGGAATTCTTGCCACCATGAGCCGAAGGTGGGGTGAGCTACGATTGCGAGCACAAAAGGACATGTGTAGACGGTGGGACCGCACACATAGTGGAAAACTCTCTGCGCATCGCATCGGTTCTTTGATTTCCTCCCCGGGCTTGAGGAATTCATGCAAAAACAATCTTGGGGGTATCCGGCCGCATCCAAGCCGCCCGGCCATTACGTTAGGCCGGGTAGTACTCATAAGTACGGCATTCCGCCTCCCTCCATTGAACTCGGTCCGGTAATATACATGGGCGGATTATGATATTAAAGATTTCCGGAATCTCCCATCCCGATGGCCGGGCTCAAAGGAGAACTCGACAGGGAAGGTCGAGTGTCATAGCCTAGATAAGGGAGCCAAAGAGGATTGGGGAAGCCTTTGAAGAACAACTCGAAAAGTTGGGTGATGTCTCGGCTCGAACGATAACAATTGAAGCCGCTTCTCCATAGCTACGGCATCCTCTCGGTGACTTGAAGCTCTCCTTCCGGGGGATTGGACCGGGGGAAGAACCCGGAGTTCAAGTCGACGCCTACAATCCGATGCATGTGAAGTTGCGGCCAAATCCGAACAAACCACCGGGGGCCATTGACGCATGCTATCCTCTCGCTGGTGTACATTTGGGTAACGGTCTGATGAAGCATATGGTATACACTGCCCAAAAGGAATTTTCCCCAGTAGGAAGACGGTTGCCATCGGCGCATGGATCGCCATTGCGATATGATTCAGAGTGGGTTCGTTGGCTTTGCCACAGAAGACAAATCTGCACAACCACATGTTCAAGAAGGCTCTGTATTCAACTTCGCCAAGGGGATTGTCTTTCATGTGCTTCGCAATATAATTCTTGTAGCCATTCCCTGGCTTTACCCCTGTTTGGCGTGAGGAATTTTTGAAAGTCCAAGGCTTGACAGACCCGGTGATGTCAAGGCCGGTGATCATGTACACATCGGCTAAAGTTGGAGACATTGGGCCGTGCCCAAAAAGGAAGGCGTTGACGCCATTTGACCAGAAGTGGCATGCGGCTATCAGAAGATCTTCATTCTTGGGTGTCTCAGCTACGGATAACTCCAGACATTGAGCAATGCGGAGAGCATCCAGATTGGTCAATCCACTCTTATCCGCAAGAATCCTCCGATACCAAGTCTTCCCGACCGCGATTGGGGGCAAAGGCCGCTTCTTGAACGCATCTTGCCACCGGGGAGGTGGAGATAAAGCTACCTTGAAAGGGATTCTCTGAGATTCAGCGGCAATGAAATCTCGAGGGTCAGGATTCCCTTCGGGACCAAGATAATAAGACTGCGAATTGGCCTCAATAGGAATCAGAAGAGCAGTAGAAGGTTCCTGGAGGAGAGCGGAAGAAGAAAATCTCAGATTCGAGCTCGGAACGAAGGGGATCTAGGGTTGGATCTGAACGAGGAATCCGGCGGATTGCGAAGAACAAAAGTTGACGAGTTTGGTTCAAGGATTTGTGGGAGCCGGAGTCAATTGTGGAACAAAATTACTTTTATCCCACAATTGAAGGGGCATGTGTTAACACCAAAATTTGGCAAGGAGTATGACATGTGGGTCCGATTCGGAAAAGAGTCCGTCTGGTGGAAGGGAAGATATCTTTAGAGATTTTCGGCAGAAGGATCCGCGGTCGGCTATCTGCTCCAATTCGGCAAAGGAACAGTAGAGCTGATTTTGCGGGATTGGACGGTGACGTGGCTCGATCAGAGGAAGCGAATGGATGGATAGGCGATCGAGTTTAGTTAGGCAATGAATCCATTCGCAGTTGTAATCATCAGGGTATAAATACGATCCCTGGATGTATGTAACAGACACGTTCATTCCTCAATACACACCGGCCTTACGCCAAACCCTAGAGTCCTTGTCGTGTCGTCGAGTTCTTCGAGAGGACCAATCGATCCGTCGACCTCCGTGAGTACCGGCAACCTTGTATCATGTCTAGTATCATGCGGTGGATTTAGATCGATGCAAGTAGTCTTGTTACCATGCTTCGTGTCACGCGGTAGATTCAAGCTTGGTTCAAGAGGGTTTCTTGTTAGATCATGAGCCATGCGGTAGGCTAAGGTCTAGCTCGAAGCTAGTTATCGGCTCTATTGGATTTTGGCAAGATTCAATAGATTCATTAAGTTACCTTGTGTTATCATGAGTTTTACCTTATGTTTTAATTCATGTAACACACTCTTGCCCAATCTAGATGGGTTTGGATCGGCTTTTTCCTTATAAGATCCGTGCTTGGGCGGGTGTCGTGATTTTGATACGTGGATCTTGTGCTCTCCGATAGCCGAAACCGAATCGATCTAGGTTGTTACGTGTTGCGGGTTCAAACTTGCTTTGTTAGTATAAATCTTGAAAGAGCCGGGTATCATGCGGTAGATGCAGGTTTTTGGGTTGCTTTGGAGCTAGTCATCCGGTGGATTAGATTTCCAATTCAGCTTGATAGATTTATTCACGTGGTAATGTTTGTTCCTTCTTCATGGACCCCGAATCGGTTGTTCAGCCGCATTCGGTTATATCTTCGCGAGTAGATCACGAGCGTTATCTATGTTTTAAAAGACGTGTGCTTCTAGCTTTCCATATTTAGATTGTATCATGCGGTGGATAGATCTATTTGTGGAAAGTGGTGCGTTCTTTCATGCAAGTTGTATCATGCGGTGGATAGATTTGCTTGTGATCGTACCCGACGGATCTTAAAGTAATTAGACATGCGGTAGACTAATGCTTTGGATCTATGCATGCTTATTTTAATACATGATTATGCCCGTGCTTTGCTTCATTTAATGTTAATCTTCATGAAGATCGGTCATAGCTTTGCTCATGCATCCATGTTTATTCAAAGATCGATTGTTGTCATGCTTACGTCATCCGTTCGGCAATGTTCTTTTTCCCTTTACGGTTACCCGAATGGTCGTGGTTCTTTGACAGGTAGCTTTGCATAGCTACATGTCGTCTTCCTTGGCTTCTTAGCCGTAAATATGGAACTGCCTGGTACCACCCGGTAAGTTCCAAGCTTTGGTATTTAACTGTTTTACCTTTTGTTAATTTTCAGGAAAATTGACTGGCACGTCACTCTCTCCCTGCGCGTGCGAAGCTAAGCTTTTCGGCTTGCTGTGTGATTGGCGCTGAGTGCACATTTTGCGTCAACACACTTTTTGGCACGCCCAGTGGGACCAACAGCCGAATTGGTTCAGGATGCCTGAGATCACAGACCTCCTGGATGTCAACATTGAGGACCTTTCTCCAGAGCAGCATCAGCAGCTCGTAGACGCCGTGAATCAGTTTCAACAAAAGTGTCTCATGTCATTCAAGAAGAATCGAAGTGGTGTACCATATCTGAAGAATGGCCTGCCCAGAGTGCTGTTGCCGGGAGAAACCGACGCTACGACCCAACAAGAAAAGGAAGAATGCGCGCGGATCTTCCAAGAGTCAATGGACGACGTGCTCACCAAGCACAACCAAGCTTTCCTTGGGTCGCTCCAACAGATGATGGTGGCCCTCTTTGGCCCGGGCGCGGGGCAGGCGTTCGGAAAGGCGTACGCCGGAAAGAGCACCGTGGAGCTGGGTGAATCAAGCTCTCAGCCGCCACCACGGGGCCCGGTGCAGCAGCCCCCTCCTCGCAGCTCCGGAGCCAAACGTTCCAACCTCCTCCACGGGCGCCGGGGGGGCAGCCAGTTCAGCCTTCGTTGCAAGCTTCAGGAAGTCAACCAATCCTGCCGCCACCACAAAGCAGCACGGAGTCGGCCCCCGTGCAACGGCCGAATCCGTACCCGGCCCACGTACGGAGACCTAGCGTTCGGCTCATCCGGGGCCCCACTCGACCCCGGTCGAAGGATAGCTCCGTCCACCAACCGGCTCCCGGAGAGGAATTTATACGGCGGAGGCTATCATGAAGTGGGGAATTACGGAGCGTTCGATGCCTTTCCGCACCCGAGGTACGCGCGCCGGCGCGGCGCGCCCGGAGGAAGATGCCCTAGCACGCAAGATGGCCGAATTGATGCAGAATCAGTTCGGCCTCAAGCCAAGGATGCAAGGCCCCACCTACAGGCCGCCGTTCCCAGAGTGGTACTATAACGTGCTCCTGCCACCAAGGGTGAAACCGCCGACGGAATTCACAAAATTCTCTGGGCAGGACGAGACAAGCACGGTCGAGCATATCGCTCGTTACCTCATGCAGCTTGGGGAGTGTTCAGCCGAAGAGACGTTCAGGGTTCGCTACTTCCCTGCCTCGCTGACGGGTCCGGCTTTTCAGTGGTTCTCGTCCTTGCCGCCTGAATCCGTGGCCAGGTGGAAAGATTTGGAGCGTAAATTCCACGCTCATTACTTCAGCGGCAGTGCTGAGAAGAAGTTGATTGATCTCGCCACCCTAAAGCAAAGGTATAGTGAAACGCCGCTGGAATTTCTCAGAAGGTTCAGAGAAGTCAAGGGCATGTGCTTCTCATTGAACTTGCCAGACGATCAGCTAGCTGATATGGCCGTCGCCGGGATGTTGCCAGCCGTGCGCGAGAAGCTATTTGGGATGGAGTTCGAGAACCTAGGCCAGCTGTCGCAAAAATTATCCTTGATGAGCAACCAGGCATATGGCCTCAAGAAAGACCCCAAGTTTGGCAAGCGAAGCACGACATCGCCGATATCTACAATCAATTCTTGGACAAAGCTGATTTGTTCGAGGATTCTGACGACGAACTGGAGATAGCTGCGGCGAAATCATGTGGGGTAAAGAGCCTCTCACAATGAATCAGCGTTGGGTCAGACAGACCAAAGGAACTTACGACTTCGACATCACAAAGGTCGACAAGTTGTTCGAGCTCTTGGTAAAAGAAGGCCGAATCAAGCTACCCGAGGGGCATTCTATGCTTCGGCCTGATGGAGTCAAAACGAAACGTTACTTGCGGCTTCCATGACAGGGACTCGCACTCCATCAACGATTGCGGGGTCTTCGGATGAGGATCCGGAAGGCTATCCAGGGAAGGGCATCTCAAGTTCGACAACAAGATGAAGCCGGATGGCCACCCCTTCCCGCGAGAACATGCTCGGCTTTTCTATCAATGCGATAACGACGAAGAGAAAGGGAAAGTCAAGGTCCCGACCTCGGCCGGAGTCCAAGCAAGATGGATCGGTTGACCCGAAGCGCCGAGTGTGACCATAGAGCATGTACAGGGCGACGCCCCCCGCGTTCTCAAGAGCCACATCGAGATCGGGGAATCGTCCAAGCCCAAACCCAAGGTGACGTCGCGCATCCTCCTTAATAAATGGCAGCGCCAGATGGAGAAGGAACGCTACCAGGAGCGTCGTCACGAGGAGGAGCAACGCAGGGCTGAGGAGGAAGCGCGCAGATGGAATCAGGGAACAAGACGCGCGCGCGCGGGGAGCGCGCCCACCGGGGGTGCGCCTTTTTCAGGCACTGCTGGAATGAGGGCCTGAAACTGCCCACATTAAGGAACCGTCCCGAATGCAGCGACGGATATGCCGAGTACGGGCGAGAAATTGCCAATCGCCGATCCGTCCATGAAAGACTTGGAAGGATCCACCCGAATGGGGATCGGCGGCAAAAAATTGAAATCATTGATCATCCCAGGAAGCGCCGAGCCGATCTCAGGTGGGCTGACCACGAGGAGGACGAAGATGTCTACGTCTGGCAGAAGGGGCAATGGTGCCCACCCGGTCTGCGCAAGAGCCAGAAGAGGCGGGTCCAACGCTTGAGGAACCGCGAGATGAAACAAGCCGGGGTCCAGACAAGACAGAAGTGGCGCCCCAAGGATCAGCCAGAAGGATCGAAGCGTTCGGCCCCTACATGCATGGTATACTTCCTACCGAACGAGTTCATGGCTCCTGCTAACCAGGTCATGCAAGAGGAAGTTTCCTTCGACGACGAGCACGCCGAGGAGATGATGGCGCAACTAGTGCTCGCCAAGCAGGCCGTCTTCGACAAGCCGGCCAAGAATCGCCACATGAGGCCACTGTACTTGAGGGGGTACGTCAATGGCAAGCCATTGACCAAGATGTTCGTCGACGGTGGCGCGGCAGTCAACGTGATGCCGTACACCACCTTCAGGAAGCTTGGCATGACCCCGAGCGATTTGACACCAACAAGCATCATCCTGAACGACTTCGCCGGAACCCCTCGGACACCAAAGGATGCGCTCACGTGGACATGATGATCGGGTCCAAGACGCCGCTCACCACCTTCTTCGTCATCGAAGGGAAGGGAGCCTACGGCTGCGCCGCTTGGGCGGGGCGGATCCACGCCAACTGCCGCGTCCCGTCCACCATGCATCAACGGCCGATCCGGTGGGTGGACGATGAGATCGAGGTCGTCCGGGCGGATGACTCCGTGAGCGTGGCTAACATGGAACCAGCCTTCGGGAGTACCAAGGCATCGATTGCTTCTCGGGGAAGGATCGGGGAGAAGGTCTCGTTGAACTCGTCGGCGGTGACCAACGGCCCGATTCAAGCGATCGGCTCTTACAGTAATTTTTAATGGAGAACCCCGTGGATGGCACTGATGGCAAGTTAGGACGAGGATTTATGTCGGCCGACAAGCTGGAAGAAGTTGACATTGGAAACGGTGATAAACCAAGGCCGACGTTCATCAGTGCAGATTTGCAACCAGATTTCAGGGGGAACTTGATTAAGCTTCTCAAAGAATATAAAGATTGCTTCGCCTGGGATTACTCGGAGATGCCTGGATTGGATCGATCCATCGTCGAGCACCGGTTGCCAATCAAGCCTGGTTTCAAGCCGTACAAGCAACCGCCCCGGAAAATCTACAAGGATGAAGTATTGGCCGATGTGAAGAAAGAAATCGAGAGGTTACTTGACGCAAACTTCGTTCGGCCACTCGATATGCGGAGTGGATTTCTAACATCGTCCCCGTGTATAAGAAAAATGGAAAAATGAGAGTTTGCATAGACTTCGGGGACCTAAACAGCTACTCCCATGGATGGATACCCGATGCCTATTGCCGATTTATTGATTGACGCCGCTGCCGGGCACAAGGTGATTAGCTTCATGGATGGCAACGCGGGATACAATCAGATCTTTATGGCGATAGAAGACATCTCGAAGACGGCCTTTAGGTGTCCTGGTCATATAGGCCTATTTGAATGGATCGTCATGACATTTGGGTTGAAAAATGCCGGTGCAACCTATCAGCGGGCCATGAATTACATTTTTCATGAGTTGATCGGCAAGACCGTGGAAATCTACATTGACGACGTAGTGATCAAGTCCTTAAGCCATGACACCCATCTGGAAGATGTGAAGAAAACCCTGGAATGCACCCGGAAGCATGGTCTAAAGATGAATCCAAACAAGTGTGCATTTGGGGTGTCAGCTGGAGAGTTCTTGGGGTTTTTGGTCCACGAAGGAGGGATCGAAGTTGGCAAGAAGAGCATGAAAGCCATCGATGAAGTCATTCCTCCAACCAACCTCAAGGAGTTGCAATCACTGCTCGGCAAGATCAACTTTGTGAGAAGGTTCATCTCAAATTTATCACAGAAGGTGTTGCCATTCTCTCCGTTGCTGAAGCTGAAGAAGGATCAGAAATTCACATGGGGCGACGAACAACAAAAGGCTTTCGAGGAAATCAAGCAATACATGAAGGAGCCGCCGTGTCTGGTTCCTCCTCGCCTAAACAAGCCTTTCAAGTTGTACGTGGCGGCCGATACCCAAACTATTGGATCGGCCCTTATTCAAGAATTCGAAGGCAAGGAGCGGGTAGTAGCTTATCTTAGCCGAAAATTACTTGATCCCGAAACCAGGTATTCGGCTATAGAAAGATTGTGTCTTTACGTATACTACTCGTGTACAAAGTTTCGGCACTACTTGTTGAATGCCGAATGCACTGTATACTCGAAGTTTGATGTGATAAAACATATGTTATCTATGCCAATTTTGAATGGTCGGGTTGGCTCTATCAGAATTCGAGTTGAAGTTCGAATCGGCAAAAGCCACCAAAGGTCAGGTCATTGCCGATTTTATAACTGAACACCGTGACCCTTCGATTGATCTGCTTGAAATTACCCCATGGGCTCTATTCTTTGACGGGTCATCATGTGGCAAAGGTGGGGGAGTAGGGATCCTACTAATTTCTCCCAGAGGTGAGATGTTCGAATTTGCCATTCCTATACAACCCACCATCACAAATAACCAGGCGGAGTACGAGGCACTGCTTCGAGGGCTTCAATATTTGAGAGAAGCCGGGGCCGTTTCGGTTGAAATTTATGGAGATTCAGAGTTGGTCATCAAGCAATTAAACGGCCAGTACGAGTGCAGGAGCGAGGCGCTGAGGAGTTACTACGAGGAATGCAGAGAAATCTTGAAGGGCTTTCCACTAGTAACCCTACAGCACATTCCTAGAGAGCATAACGAGGAAGCAAACAGGCTGGCTCAAAGCGCCTCTGGCTACAAAGAGAGTCAAGAAGCATTTGCTGCAGAGGTGAGCGCACTAGGGACGGATCTTACAGAGGGTGATTGGAGGAAAGAGATCGTTGATTATTTGAGAGATCCATCCCGAAAGGTCTCTAGGAAGCTCAGGTACAAGGCAATCAAGTTCGTTCTTCTGGATGATAATTTGTTCTATAAATCATTAGATGGGGTATTGCTACGATGCCTGGGTCCAGAAGAAGCCAAGAACATGATGAACGAGGTGCACGATGGGATATGTGGAGCGCACCAGTCGGCCTATCGGATGAAATGGGTTATTAGGCAAGCTGGATGCTTTTGGCCGACGATATTAGAGGACTGCTTTGAGTATTACAAGGGGTGTCAAGATTGCCGGAGGTTCGGGAATATTCAAAGAGTCCCCGCATCGGCATTGAATCCCATCATCAAGCCATGGCCATTCGGGGGCCGGGGTATAGACTTGATTGGCCAAATTAATCCACCATCTAGCAAGGGGCATAAGTTCGTGCTTTTGGCTACGATTACTTCACCAAATGGGTCGAGGCAATCCCACTCAAGAAGGTGACGTCAGAAAACATGATCGAGTTCGTCAAGGAGCACATCATCTATCGATTTGGGATTCCTCAGACGATTACCACTGACCAAGGGGCACAATTCGTGTCATTGGAATTCAGAGATTTTGCCGAAAGCATGGGAATCAAATTATTTAACTCCTCACCATATTAGGCCCAAGCTAATGGTCAAGCAGAGGCTTCTAACAAGATCATGATCAAGCTGATACAGAAAAAGATCGATCAGAAGCCAAGAAGGTGGCATTCGGTACTCAGTGAAGCGCTGTGGGCTTACCGAATGGCCCCCCATGGAGCTACAAAGACCTCTCCTTACGAATTGGTTTACGGGCACCATGCAATCCTACCCTGGGAGATGCAGTCAGAATCAAGGAGAGTTGTGCTACAAAACGAGTTGAGCTCCAAGGATTATAGCGGCCTAATGATGGATGAGTTGGAAGATTTGCACATGATCCGTCTCAGGGCCCTGGAAAACATCGAGAAAAAACAAGCTGCGGGTCGCCAAATACTATAACAAGAAAGTAAAAGTAAAGCAATTCGCAGAAGGCGATCTAGTTTGGAAAGCGCTACTGCCGATTGGAACCAAATACAGTGAATTCGGCAAATGGTCCCCTAATTGGGAGGGGCCTTTTCGTGTGGTCAGATGCGTCCCGGGTAATGCATACATATTGAGAACTTTGCTGGGAGAAGAGTTTTCCGCCGCAATAAATGGAAGATATCTGAAGAAGTATTATCCTAGCATTGAAATCGATCGATGATCACACACATCTGACACAGAAACAGCCGGCGCTCAAGGATGGGGCCGCCTTTAGAACAAAATCCATGAACAAGAGAAAATGGCCAGTGCCCGATGCATTGCCCTTAGCTCAATACTCCATTACAACTCGTTTCTCACGAGATTACATCTAGCAGCCCTGATGGTCAAGTCCACTAAAGGGAGGAAAGCAGAAGGCGTGGCGGAAGAAGCGAAAGTATGGTTCAATCTTTTCTTTACTTCTTCGAGCCGTCGCTCCCTCTTCGCTTGTTCCGGGACCACCGTGACGGCAACTTGGAACGCACGAGGATGACCACGATTGGCGGCCTCTACCAAGCTATCCCAGGCCGCCTTCAGGTTGCTGTCGTACTCGTCGAGACATCCGGAGCAAAAGAATCAAGGTTAGGGGCAAGAAATCCGGATGCAAACATGAAGGGGGACAGAAGCGTTTACCCCCTACTAGCGCTTCTAGCGCCATACGTCGCTCGCGTTCGGCTTGGCAGCGGACGGACATATCCCTGAGGTCACGCTCCAGGTGCCGGCACGGCGGCGCGGTCGATGAATGACCCTTTGCTCAGGCGTGGCGTCCTCCGCCTCAGGAGAAGAATCGGAGGAGATGTACTCAGGAACATCTTCGGTTCCGATGACCTCTTCAGGAAGCAAATCGAGGCCGAAAGAGGCGAGAGGAAAACATGAAGCGCAAGATCAAGCGAGGAGGACAAGGAGCGGATCAAGAAAGAACTCACTTCCGAATCGTACGCTTCCTTGACGAGCCGCTCTCCCGAGGCAGTTTACCCTTGTCCATGGCGTTGGGGTTTTTTCTTCTAGCGAGCGAAGAAGAGACGAGAAGTGATGGAGGAGTGTGCGAGTGGATTTGCAGAGCACCCCACGGGCTATTTTATTGACCAAGGAGGCGCATTGGGAGTGATGATCTGGCCAGTACACACTGTTGGAATACCAAGCGGCAGGGGTTTTCCACCGAGTGCGAAGGGTTTTCTTTTGAACAGTATTTACGGATTGCCGAATTGGGATCCTTTGTGGATTTTGCGCCAAGGGGCAGTTGTTTGCGAGCGTTCGGCTAAAGACAGTTCCCATACGCATTCGAAGAAAACAAAATTCACAGATGCAAATGCAAAGGGAGATGTCACGGAACAAATGCAGAATTCGAAAGTTCATCGTATATTGCCGACATTTACACATCCCTAGTACAATCTAGTCAAAGAGCCTCGTTCAACACGGACCGGGGATGGGTAATTTCGGCAATGGCGTCGCCGTGGCCGTCGAGGCGCTCCGGGGATGAGCTCGATCTCGTCGATATCCTCCCGCGCGCCGCCACGGAAGCCGCGCGGCCCGGTGGAATAGTCGACGTCCGTATGCGTCGCCATCGCAGCCCGTGCCCAAGGTGGTGCCCAAGCGAACGCCATGGACGGCCACCTCGTCGATGCGACGCTCCACCGCGGCCGGGCGCTCCGCCGGCGTGTCGCCGTGAGCGTTCACCTTCTCCGCCGCTTGCTCTACCGCCGCCTTTAGGGCGGTTGAGCTCGGCATCACGGCCGCAAAAGACAAACAAGAAAGGATTAGCATCAAAGGCCGGGCCGAATCAAGAATCGAGCCATACCATCGATGGCCTCCGGCACCGTTTCCGCCGGTCCTCCCATTCTAGTTCGGCCACGCCCGCTTTTTTGGAGACGTTCGCGACTCGAGACGGGACGCCTCTAGCTCCTCCTTGAAGCGGATAGCGTGCGCTTCCCCCGTACGGCACCGGGGAGTGGCCATCGGACTCCGAAGAGTCGTCAGGGAGAGGCTGATTGGCCGGCGCGCGAGGCGGATTCCACTGAATCAAACTGAAAAAGGGAGGTGATTGTCAAGGCAAAAGAAGATCAAAAGGAAGATCGACGAGGGGAAATTGATGATCATCACCGCCTGCGCGCATTAGCGCTGCTTCCCTCAGCCTCGTCGGAGGCGCGGCGGCGGTTGAGGCGGCGCACCATTGCGGTTTGGGGATGTGCACTTGTTTACGGGGAAGACCAAAGATTGGCGAGAGATTCGAGAGCTAAAAGGCCCGATGGAGAGCTAGGGGCACCTATGGCAACATTTATAGGCCTGGCGGGGGTAATCGTGGCTTCGAGTCGTGGGCGTGGATCGTGGCGCACGTCCCAATAAAATCGGAAGGCGGAGAGATTTCCTTGACCAGCCCCGCCGGCGGGTCGTTTGGAGTTCCAAGGCCGGGCCGTACGCAAGTCGATTAGTTCGGCTAAAGGAACTCAAGGTATCGTTCGGGAGTTAGCGTTTCACTACCGAATGGGTCGTACGAAGATCACATCTCAAAGTACGCCAAGGAAAGGAAGCAAATCGCAAAGGAAATATTACAAGAACGACCAGTTCAGGTATACATCAATAAGGACATTCAAGCATTTAGGAGTTTTGCGAGTGCATGACGAACATTGGATACTATCAAGTGGGAATTATCCAAGATCTCCTGATAGTCCTTTTGGGCATCAGATAAGTCAGTAAGCTCTGCATCGCATTGCTTTACTCTGGTAACAGCCGATTCTGCCTCCGCTTCGGTCTTTGCTATCAATACAGGGAGATCGGCTATTTTCTTCTGGTCAATCTCCATCTCCGCCGACAAAGCTTCTCAATTCCGCCTCTAGAGCAGCCTTTCGGCGACTTTCGGATCGTAAGAAGCTTGCGGTGTCGCCCAAGGCATCTCTATGGCTTTTTGCTTGGGATTGTATCCCGTTCATGGCCTCGTTCGGCATCGCTTTTCTCCTTTTCAATGGACGAACGGGAGCGCAATTTCCTCCAAGTGCGCCTCAAGGGAACATAAAAGGGCTCTAAGTCGTAGATGGATGATAAGAAAGCTCTGATGTCATCAGGGAGTCTTCGACTAATGGGTTCAAACATTTCTTCAAAATGGCAGAGATCATTGAGCTGATCCTGAATGTCTTTTTCTAGCCAAGCCGCAATTTCTTTGAGTTTGAGCAACACTTCATCCGGCAACGGTTGGTTTATTTCTTTCATCACATCGGCGCTTGATGGGCCCTCCGATGGCAAGCTCAATGGTGACGGGGCGTGATCCCGAAAACAACATTGCCGAGGTGAGAATGCTAACACCAAGGTATCGAGATTAAGAGCGAGAATTGGGTACCTCATGAGTAGTTTCTTGAGCGGGAGCAATTGCGGACGGAAGAGGCGTCCCGAGTAGAGCCGAAACCTCCAAGTCGGGGAGATGCCGGTGCAGCCATCGGTGACTCGTGGGTTTCTCGGCCGGTGAAGAATTGGATCCTCCTCTCGTTGGGTTGGTCATTGCCGCTTGACCGATAGGCGATGGCATCCTGGGGGAATTTGGTGGCTCTAATTCAGTGGGGAGATTCATCTCTGGAGAACGTGCTCGCTTTGCGGAAGGTGATGAAGATGAGATCTCTACTGGGATGGGCAATTCAACCCCGGAAGGGCTCGCCTGTTGAACCACTGGAACATCTACAAGTGGTTCTCCCACGGCTTCTTCTGCAAGCGCCCAATTGAAGAAGTGAGTGCCAGTGCTCATCCTTGAAAAAGAACAGTAAAAGACTTACCAGTGGGCGGAGCATTGGCAGGTGCTGGTTCTGAAGAATGTTGGGCTCTGGTCTGAAATACACAATGATATGATCCATCAAGAACAGAGTGACCCAGTAATCAAGTGGGTAAAGGAGTTTACCTCAACCAGTATTTTCTTGACAGTTCTCCTCCTTTTAGCGCTCGGGGGAGGAATCAGATGCAGACCTTGCCTCCTGTCGACAGCAAGGCTAGAAAGGCTGGGATCAGTGGTAGCATACCTGTCCATTAGTTGGCGCAGGGTTGTGGATTTAAACCCCAGTGCTGAGATTGGGCCTTCGGCATTATAAGTTATTACCCTGGCTCGAGGGGCAGGAACTGTGTTCTGTGGACAGAGGATGAAGGTCAGGACCATGAATAAAAGAGGGAAAAGTCTGATCAAGGGGCTCATTGTGTTACCTCTGAAGTCGGCAGGAAATCGGGCACCAATTCTGCACAGAACACATGAACAGGTTCATTGAAGATGTGGTCATGGAATTCTTGCCACCATGAGCTGAAGGTGGGGTGAGCTACGATTGCAGGCACAAAAGGACATGTGTAGACAGTGGGACTGCACACATAGTGGAAAACTCTGCTGCACTGCATCGGTTCTTTGATTTCCTCCCTGGGCTTGAGGAATTCATGCAAAAACAATCTTGGGGGTATCTGGCCGCATCCAAGCTGCCTGGCCATTACGTTAGGCTGGTAGTACTCATAAGTACTGGCATTCTGCCTCCCTCCATTGAACTCGGCCGGTAATATACATGGGCGGATTATGATATTAAAGATTTCCAGGAATCTCCCATCCTGATGGCCGGGCTCAAAGGAGAACTCGACAGGGAAGGTCAGAGTGTCATAGCCTAGATAAGGGAGCCAAAGAGGATTGGGGAAGCCTTTGAAGAACAACTCGAAAAGTTGGGTGATGTCCTGCTGAACGATAACAATTGAAGCTGCTTCTCCATAGCTCGGCATCCTCTGGTGACTTGAAGCTCTCCTTCAGGGGGATTGGACCAGGGGAAGAACCTGGAGTTCAAGTCGACGCCTACAATCTGATGCATGTGAAGTTGCAGCCAAATCTGAACAAACCACCAGGGGCCATTGACGCATGCTATCCTCTCGCTGGTGTACATTTGGGTAACGGTCTGATGAAGCATATGGTATACACTGCCCAAAAGGAATTTTCCCAGAGGAAGACGGTTGCCACTGGCCAGATGGATCGCCATTGCGATATGATTCAGAGTGGGTTCGTTGGCTTTGCCACGAAGACAAATCGCACAACCACATGTTCAAGAAGGCTCTGTATTCAACTTCGCCAAGGGGATTGTCTTTCATGTGCTTCGCAATATAATTCTTGTAGCCATTCCCTGGCTTTACCCCTGTTTGGCGTGAGGAATTTTTGAAAGTCCAAGGCTTGACAGACCCGGTGATGTCAAGGCCGGTGATCATGTACACATCGGCTAAAGTTGGAGACATTGGGCCGTGCCCAAAAAGGAAGGCGTTGACGCCATTTGACCAGAAGTGGCATGCGGCTATCAGAAGATCTTCATTCTTGGGTGTCTCAGCTACGGATAACTCCAGACATTGAGCAATGCGGAGAGCATCCAGATTGGTCAATCCACTCTTATCCGCAAGAATCCTCCGATACCAAGTCTTCCCGACCGCGATTGGGGGCAAAGGCCAGTTCTTGAACGCATCTTGCCACTGGGGAGGTGGAGATAAAGCTACCTTGAAAGGGATTCTCTGAGATTCAGCGGCAATGAAATCTCGAGGGTCAGGATTCCCTTCGGGACCAAGATAATAAGACTGCGAATTGGCCTCAATAGGAATCAGAAGAGCAGTAGAAGGTTCCTGGAGGAGAGCGGAAGAAGAAAATCTCAGATTCGAGCTCGGAACGAAGGGGATCTAGGGTTGGATCTGAACGAGGAATCCGGCGGATTGCGAAGAACAGGTGTTGACAGGTTTGGTTCAAGGATTTGTGGCTGGAGTCAATTGTGGAACAAAATTACTTTTACCCCACAATTGAAGGGGCATGTGTTAACACCAAAATTTGGCAAGGAGTATGACATGTGGGTCCGATTCGGAAAAGAGTCCGTCTGGTGGAAGGGAAGATATCTTCAGAGATTTTCGGCAGAAGGATCCGCGGTCGGCTATCTGCTCCAATTCGGCAAAGGAACAGTAGAGCTGATTTTGCGGGATTGGACGGTGACGTGGCTCGATCAGAGGAAGCGAATGGATGGATAGGCGATCGAGTTTAGTTAGGCAATGAATCCATTCGCAGTTGTAATCATCAGGAACAGTAGAGCTGATTTTGCGGGATTGGACGGTGACGTGGCTCGATCAGAGGAAGCGAATGGATGGATAGGCGATCGAGTTTAGTTAGGCAATGAATCCATTCGCAGTTGTAATCATCAGGGTATAAATACGATCCCTGGATGTATGTAACAGACACGTTCATTCCTCAATACACACCGGCCTTACGCCAAACCCTAGAGTCCTTGTCGTGTCGTCGAGTTCTTCGAGAGGACCAATCGATCCGTCGACCTCCGTGAGTACCGCAACCTTGTATCATGTCTAGTATCATGCGGTGGATTTAGATCTGATGCAAGTAGTCTTGTTACCATGCTTCGTGTCACGCGGTAGATTCAAGCTTGGTTCAAGAGGGTTTCTTGTTAGATCATGAGCCATGCGGTAGGCTAAGGTCTAGCTCGAAGCTAGTTATCGGCTCTATTGGATTTTGGCAAGATTCAATAGATTCATTAAGTTACCTTGTGTTATCATGAGTTTTACCTTATGTTTTAATTCATGTAACACACTCTTGCCCAATCTAGATGGGTTTGGATCGGCTTTTTCCTTGTAAGATCCGTGCATGGGCGGGTGTCGTGATTTTGATACGTGGATCTTGTGCTCTCCGATAGCCGAAACCGAATCGATCTAGGTTGCTACGTGTTGCGGGTTCAAGCTTGCTTTGTTAGTATAAATCTTGAAAGAGCCGGGTATCATGCGGTAGATGCAGGTTTTTGGGTTGCTTTGGAGCTAGTCATCCGGTGGATTAGATTTCCAATTCAGCTTGATAGATTTATTCACGTGGTAATGTTTGTTCCTTCTTCATGGACCCCGAATCGGTTGTTCAGCCGCATTCGGTTATATCTTCGCGAGTAGATCACGAGCGTTATCTATGTTTTAAAAGACGTGTGCTTCTAGCTTTCCATATTTAGATTGTATCATGCGGTGGATAGATCTATTTGTGGAAAGTGGTGCGTTCTTTCATGCAAGTTGTATCATGCGGTGGATAGATTTGCTTGTGATCGTACCCGACGGATCTTAAAGTAATTAGACATGCGGTAGACTAATGCTTTGGATCTATGCATGCTTATTTTAATACATGATCATGTCCGTGCTTTACTTCATTTAATCTTCATGAAGATCGGTCGTAGCTTTGCTCATGCATCCATGTTTATTCAAAGGTCGATTGTTGTCATGCTTACGTCATCCGTTCGGCAATGTTCTTTTTCACTTTACGGTTACCCGAATGGTCGTGGTTCTTTGGCAGGTAGCTTTGCATAGCTACATGTCGTCTTCCTTGGCTTCTTAGCCGTAAATATGGAACTGCCCGGTACCACCCGGTAAGTTCCAAGCTTTGGTATTTAACCGTTTTACCTTTTGTTAATTTTCAGGAAAATTGACTGGCACGTCACTCTCTCTCTGCGCGTGCGAAGCTAAGCTTTTCGGCTTGCTGTGTGATTGGCGCTGAGTGCACATTTTGCGTCAACACCTGGGGCGTCACAGCCTACCCCCCTTAAACAGAATCTCGTCCCGAGATTCGACAACCATAGCGGGGCAACTCTTTCTAGCAAGACAAGGATTACAGATGAAATAGGTACTCGCTCACATTTCGAGGTAGCGAGAATTCATATGGGGCAAAAGATACATGGGACTCTCCTCGTTACTTCATCGCAGTTCATGAGGGAGAGGACGATGGATGTGTACATGGAAAACTAAAAGAAGACAAATTCAACTGACAATGCAGAGGTACATCGCTACAAGCGTCCAGCGGAGGGACTCAAACATCTCCACGATCGGGGACAAGGTCGACGATGAAGTCGGGTTCTTCCTTCCGTCTTCCTCGAGCTTCTTCTGGAGGTGGTTGACGAAGACGGCTAACCAACTTGCTCGGCGAGTGGGCGAAGCAACAGTAGAGATGGACTAGTAGTGGGTTGGCCAAAACTAGCCAGAGGGAGAATTAAGAGTGGCGACACTATCGAACTCGAAGGTAGGCGAGACTTGGCAATGGCCACACCGCGGAAGGGTTTCTCCCTTTTATAGCCCCACGGACGCAACGGTCATCCCAACCAACTGAGGTAGGAGCTCGCGGAGCGATCCAGCGGTTGCCACACGGGGCTCGATAATGGTCGGCCCGTGAGGTCTCGACGACGTGATCGTGGTCGCGGGAAAAGAGATGGCAGGGCGACGCTACGGCGTCGTACCATCGTGGCACTGAAACGAATGGGGTCCAACGGTCCGAAGATCTGACCGTGATTTCTCAAGAAATCTTTGATCCTACTCCTTCAACTTATCCGGTTGATTGGTGTGAAACTTGGGGATTCCGGTGGAAGACTAAGTTGAGAAGAGCTGATTACTTTAAGGATTTCTATGAAGAAAGGGAAGGCTAGTAAACAAACGTGTCATTACATTTGTTCACCAAGATTTCTGGATTTAGCTCTTAAACAACTAGAATGTGGGAAAGGGTGAAGGACCGATACGGCGAACCAGAGAGGGGGCGAGTGAATGGGAGCCGATAAAAATTCTTCTCGAAGGAGATCGAAACTCCAACAAGATGAACACGGCTTCCAACACACGTCTCCGACTCACTACCAAGGTTGGTCAAGCCCACGTAGCCACTGGAGTGCCACTGGACCTAGGAACCAACACACCACCTTCCGACCCGAGAAACGCAAGCGGAAAAACCAAGCCTCGAGTCTACGAGCCCACACCGGTCGGACCGGTGAGCACCACCGGTCGACCGGTCCCCGCCGGTGAAACCGAGCAACTTTCACTAAGTGGCTCTACACCGGTCGGGCCGGTGAGACACACCCGGTCGGACCGATGGCGACTCGAAAGCCCCCAAGGCACCAAACAGAGCCAACCGACCACCAAACGGACCCAAACTCGAAACAAGCGGCAACACGGGACAACAACGAACACACCAAGACGTTCACCCGAGCAAAAACCCACAAGAGCTCGCACCGGTCGGACCGGTCAAGAGCACCGGTCGACCGGTGTAGCTCGGCGGCTCGGGATGAACAACGACCCGCGGTCAACTCCCCCAAATCCAAATCTCGATCTCCCGAATCGCTCCACGGACTTGAACAAGACTTTGGGGATATCAGGAACACCTCATGAGGAGTCCATAGCCAAGTTTAATCCCACCAAATCTCGTCCAAAAAGGAGGAATCGAAGAAATCCCGCCGAAAGCACTTCCAACCCAAGAACTCAAGAAAACCCCATAATCGAGCACTTTTACTCACGGATTTGGGAGGAGAATCACAGCCCAAAGAACCACGAAGGGTTCCCACAAATTTCCCCCATCAAATCCCCAAGAGAAAAGCCCCGAAAACACCCCAAAGAAATCACGAAGAGAGGGCTCCGAAAATCACCACCAAGAACAACCGGGAAAACACATCCAAACCTTGAGGAACCACACCGAATCATCTATACATGAAACAAAGGTTCGTACAAGGTCTAGCAAGCCGCTCGATCATCCATCCCTCTCTACAAGATCTCTCCGTGAAGCTCTCTTGCTAGTCCTAAAGAAAACCTAGAGAAAATAGGTGGACAATAGGAAAACTAATGAGCTAGGGTTCCTAGAGTTGGCTGCCATCCTCTCACCTCTTGGGTTATATGGAGGCAACCGAATGTCTAAAATGCCCTTCTCTAACAACTAGGGATACAAGCCCCTCAAGGGCGGATTTGGAATTCTTGATGTCTTCACCATCGGACGGATGCCCGCGACCGCACCTCGCGTAGCCTCGACGCAAGCTATGCGATCCCGACGCGTGTCCTCCGCTTCGAAGATTCCGGATCGCGTCGTCGCACACGGCCGACCGGTGCTCCTCACCGGGCCGACCGGTCCCCCGCCGCGGTCGACCGGTCGGACCCACCGGCCGGACCGGTCCGGTGCCGCCGCACCTCCGTCTTCGGTTCTCCGGTCTTGGCTTCGTGGATCAACCAAGGAACCCAGTGGTTTTCTGGTGAACCACCGGAAACCCCGCGAACTCGGTGTAGCCTCCGCCAATCTCCACTCATGACTTGGCTCCCACGTAGTCCCGGCTCGACCTTGGTTTTGAGGCTCAACCAAGAAACCGTCCACGACTTCATCTTGCTGTTCATGCTGGCCACCGAGTCCCTCGAACGAAGCCTACTTGTCTTCTCCACACCTGGAGGCCTCACCGGCAACGACCTTTCGCGCTTGTTCTTCACCTGCACCAACACGAATCAAGCCGCAACCTGCACCTGCAATACTTAGCCAAGAATCAGTCCACACAACGTTGTCAATCACTCATCACACAAGGAAGCGACCATCCACCGGTCCTCGAACCACACATGGTCCTCAATCTCCCCCTTGATGAGTGCATTGACAACACCCACACGAATGTAACAAGAGAGAAAAGAAAAGAAAAAGAAACGAACAAAAAGAAACTCCAACAAGCGATCGAAAGCCAAACAAAGGCAAAGAGCAAGATCACTTGAAGGAAACAAATCTCGGACCTCTTAGGCAAGGGCCACGGCTCGACACATCCGAGACAAAACAAAGCTCAAACAACGAGTGCAAACTACCAAAACAAAGCTCGAACAACCACAAAGAGCTCCCCCTGCACACATGCAAGCTCCCCCTGAACCAATGCAACTCCCCCTGGACGAATGCATGCAAGAAACCACATGAAACAGACAGTACCGCAAAGACTCTCGGCTCACACCGGTCGGACCGGTCATCACCACCGGTCGACCGGTGCCTAAATATGTACAGGACCAAAGCACTCACACCGGTCGGACCGGTGCTCTTCACCGGTCGGACCGGTGTACAACGAGCCCGTAAATGGCTCGAAACCACCCGAAAACCTTCTAAATGCGTCCAAAGAAGCCGTCCCAAGCTCAAACTTCTCCCCGTCGTTGGCAATGCATGAATCAAGCCAAAAATGCAAAACTTGCAACCTAGAGCTTCTCAAATATACAAAATTCAACAAAGAATGCTACACATGTCCAAATGAGCAAGTTAGATACTCTACGGCTTCGTATCGATCTCAACTACATGATCACTAAGTTTCACAACCATTGGACGAAGCTAAGATGGATTTTGGCAATTTTGCGAAAAGCTTGCCTCTCATGAGCAAAGTCCTAAACATGATCAAAGCATATCAAAATGGCAAAGCCACACAAACTTCATGCTAGGACAGTCATTCTAATCATAAGACCATCACAAACACCCACAAGCACCTCATGTCATGTCAAAGCCACCGAGCCATGTGCCTACTTCTATTTACGAGACTTCTCATTGGTAGGCATCATGCAACGGTTTAGCACCCAAAGCAAATTAAATTCAGCACATATGACATGAGAGCACATTTCCAAGCATTTTTCATTTCATTTTCAGATTTGTAAATGGTACATGAAATGTCTTTGCGACAAAAAGGAACTTATGCTCCTCCACAAGATAAATCAAGAGGGCTAAACATTCATGATGGCAAATGAGCCTTTGGCCCCATATGATCAATAAACTAGCTATCCAACCACAAATTAAGCATAGCAAGGCCACACAAACATGTCAAGAGCATGTAAAGGCATTTACACATGAGAGAGCATACATGTAACATTTTTCAAAAGCATAGCTATCAACCATGGATTATTCATCAAGATCATCAAGAGCTAAGCCAAAACTAACCGTAGCATACCAAAAAAGCTCACAAAGACATATATCTCATTCCATGGTGAACAATGTATATGAGAGAAGCTTTTCCTAACCAATGCATATGATACAAAATGCATGCAATCTAAGATACAAGGATGCCTATACATCATGTTACATATGCCATGCCAAATGCAAGAAATGCACAAAGGAAAGCTATACATATGCTACAAACCGGCTCCTCGAGGGGAGGCAAAACGGGCTCGACACCACCGGCAAAAGAGAGCTCCCACACACCCAACTCAGGAAATCAAACACACACCAAGATCCCCCCTCAAACGAGTGAAAGTTGCTTGATCTAGGGGTTTGGTGAAAATATCGGCTAGTTGGTCATGTGTGGGTGCATGGATCAAAGCTATCTTCCCTTTCTCTACATTGTCTCTCAGAAAATGGTACCTCACTTCTATGTGCTGGGTTTTAGAATGGAGCACTGGATTCTTTGCAACGCTTATGGCACTGGTGCTATCACATTGAAGTGGGACATGGGTATACTCCTCACCAAAGTCACTCATGGTGTAGGTGATCCAAAGGAGCTGAGAGCAACAACTAGCAGCGGCAACATACTCGGCCTCGGTCGTGGATTGAGCAACACTCGACTGCTTGCGGGAAGACCAAGACACCAAAGAAGAACCCAAAAACTGGCAAGTCCCAGAAGTGGACTTCCTATCCAACCGACACCCGGCAAAATCCGCGTCTGAAAAGCCATGAAGCGCCAAAGAAGAGGACGCGGAGTACCAAAGGCCGAAGTCGAGAGTGTGACGCAAGTACCTGAAAATTCGCTTCACCGCTTGCCGATGCGAAGTCCTCGGAGACGCTTGAAAACGAGCGCACAGACACACCGAGAACTGTATGTCCGGCCTCGTCGCCGTCAAGTAGAGGAGTGACCCGATCATGCTCCGGTACTCCTTCTGGTCCACGTGTTCACCTTCCTCATCCGCATCAAGAGCTGTAGTCGTACTCATCGGCGTCGTCATAGCCTTGGAGTCCTCCATCTTGAACTTCCGCACAATGTCCTTGGTGTACTTAGCCTGGTGCACAAATGTTCCTTCCTTTGATTGCTTGATTTGTAGCCCGAGGAAGAACTCGTAACTCACCCATCATGCTCATCTCGAACTCCCCGCTCATATCATCCGCAAACCTTGCAATAAGAGAGTTAGACGAGCCACCAAAGACAATATCATCCACGTACACCCGCACAATCGTGATATCTCTCGCCCCGCTTCGGCAAAAACAAGGTCCGATCGACCTTCCCCATCTCAAAACCTCTCTCAAACAAGAACCCCCTCAACCTCGCCATACCAAGCTCTAGGCGCCCGCTTCAACCCATACAACGCCTTCCTCAACTTGTACACCCGTGGGGGTACTTCTCACTCTCAAACCCCGAGGCTCGCCTCACATACACTTCTTCCTCCAGCACACCATTCAGAAAAGCACTCTTCACATCCATTTGGTGCAACTTGAACCCTTTAGCCACGGAAAAGGCTAGAAGAATCCTAATCGCCTCCAAACGGGCTACGGGAGCAAAAGTCTCCTCGTAGTCGATCCCCTCCTTCTGACTGAACCCCTGGGCAACAAGTCTCGACTTGTTCCTCACAACCTCACCCTTCTCTCCCTCTTTGTTTTTCCACACCCACTTGGTACCAATCGGCTTACACCCTGGGGGAGGGTCAACCAACTCCCACACCTGATTCCTCTCAAAGTTCTCCAACTCCTCATGCATCGAGTTAACCCAATTGTGATCGGATAGTGCGTGTCCGGTGTCTTTGGGCTCGAAAGAAGCAACAAATGCAAGCATGAGCAAAATGGGAATTGTTTCGAACCCTCGACCGTGTAGTGCGTTCATTCATGTCGCCGATGATCCTCGAAGCCGGGTGATCCACTTGAACTCGCCGGGGAGGTTCTCGCCTCGAAGATACCTCCCCCTCAACATCGCCTTCTCCTTGTTCTTGATTTGTCGTCGTAGGTGTAGCAGAGGGTCCATCCATCATCGTAGTCGAAGTAGTGGGTACATGTTCAGCGGGGGCACCGCACCGCCATCTTCATCATCACCATGTTCATGCTCCTCCTCCTGAAAAATCTCCTCGCCGAGCTCATCATCACCCGCACACTCAAAGACAAGCCGACTACGTGGCTCGTCTCGTCGAAGGTTACCTCGCAAGTCTCCACGATTTGGTTAGTTTCAAGATTGAGCACACGATATGCTCTAGAATGAGATGCATAACCAACGAAAATGCCATCGACGGACCTAGCCTCAAACTTATCCAACTTCCCGCCTTTCTTCGAATGAAACACTTGCAACCAAAGACATGGAAGTGACTCACCTTGGGTGTGCGACCATGCATCAACTCATAGCATGTCTTCTTCTTGTGCACTCTGAGGTATATCCTGTTCGACACATAGCATGCGGTATTCACCGCCTCAGCCCAATACCTCCTCGGAGTCCTATGCTCATCAAGCATCGTCCGAGCCATCTCGCACAAGGTCCTGTTCTTTCTTTTCACAACACCATTCTGGGGAGGCGTATACGGACTCGAAAACTGGTGCTCGAGACCCAAGTCATGACAAAAGGTTTCAAAATGAGAGTTCCTGAATTCCGAGCCATTATCACTACGGATAGCTCGTATGGCATCTCCGTGCCTCTCGTTCCTCAACCTCAATACTAGATCTCGAACAAAACCAAACGTCTCCCCCTTATCCTCGAGAAAGAACACCCACGCATACCGAGAATAGTCGTCCACCACAACAAGGACATACCACTTCCCACCCGCGATCGCACACGAGCCGGGCCAACAAGGTCCATATGGAGCGACTCGCATGGACGCTCAATCATCACATCGGTGAGAGGCGGGTGAGAAGAGGCCACCATCTTGGCATGCCTACACGGAGCACAAACCAACTCTTTCTCAAGCCTCAACCGTGGCAATCCTCGGACCAAATTGAGTTTACTCAAGCGAGACAAAAGGTCAAAGCTCAAGTGACCCAACTTCCTATGCCACTTCCACAACTCACTCGAAGAACCAGCCAAGAAACAACGCTCCACACCCGAAGACCGAGAAAAATCAAGCACGAAACACCCGACCCTCGGGAACGACCATACAGACAAGGTCCCCTCGAGAGTCCACAATCCGAGAACCACCCGGCCGAAACAACACCTCAAAACCCTCATCCAACAACTGGGACACGAAAGCAAATTGTACCCCAGCGATTGAACAAGAGCAACACGCCTCAGAGTGATCTTGTCACTCACTTTTATCTCACCTTCTGAAAGCACACGCCCACGCCCATTGTCCCCAAAGGTGATGTACCTCTTCGTCACCACCGGACGAGACTTGAGAACCACCCCCTCGTCTCCCGGTCATATGCCTCGAGCAACCAGAGTCAATAAGCCAAATGTTCTTCAAGTCTCCCACCTAAAATTCAAAAATAGGCACGTGAGCGAACAAACGACTCGAAAGATCGGGGTTAGTACCAAAGGAGGAAAACCGAAGCCGAGCCATTTGCTCGAAAGTGGGGTTAGCACCAACCAAAGCATCTCTCCTACCAAAACTGCCTCTACGAACACCACCACGGTAACCACCCTGAGGGAACCACCCCTCTCCGCCTGGAGGAGGACCAAAACCACGCAAGAAAGCCCGTGGAACATCCTTCCTCTCCAACTCAATGCCACGACTCCTCCAATCCCCGTATTGAGCACGAGGAGGAGAACGCCTAGCAAACTGACCACTTGCACCCTTTCCAGCCCAACCACTAGAACCACGACCACCAGAAACAACCCTCGCACCTGTACGAGCTCGAAACCCGAACAACTGTCTGTCCAGGCCTGCACCGGTCTGACCGGTGCCCCACACCGGTCTGACCGGTGTGACTCCGGACAGACGGCACCACCTGCAGCCTTCTTCTTCTCTCCCTAAGCCCGAATCGTCCTCACAATCGCCTTGCCCCCGCGCATCCGCATACGAGGCTCAAGTACACCATCGAAGGGTGGTACTTGTCCTTGTTAGCCCACTCCTTCTCCATTCTCTCCTCACGCTTCCTCTTGAAGCAAAACTCCTCCTTATGGCCATCTCTCCCACAATAGCCACAATGGAACCTCACAAGCTTAGGCTTAGGCTTGGGATGTGGTCGCTCACTCGGTTTCTCTCCACTCAAACCCTCCACCGGTTTCTCACCACTTGCCTTCTCACTCTCCTTCCCAAAGAACACTTTCCCCGAAGTGCTCACAAACTTGATAGGCTTTTGTAGATCATTTGTGGGTGTAGGAAACACGGGTGGAGCTGGGGTTGTGTCTAGTCGGTTCCTTAGATGATTAGGTTTTGGAGGGAAATCATTTTTGTGGTGGGTTTTTGGTGGCTCCAGGATATTTTCTCCACTTCCTTCACCAACCTTGTTTGCTCCAAGCCCCTCACCATCTTGCCTCTTAAAGGCCTCGATCATCTTCCTCAACTGAGGCTCATGACCGGACAACCAACCCATCAACTTCCTCAAATCATCATTCTCATCCTGCAAACGATCAACATAATGTGCAAGCTCCAAATTTTTCAATGCATGCATTTCACAGGTAGAGCAAGATGTAGGCATGGGTTCCTTCAATTTAGCCTCGAGCGAACTAGTGTAAGCATGCATCTCATCAATCTTAGCATGCAAAACGGGGCAAGAAGTGCAAGCACCTAGCAAAGCAGTCTAGACTTAAGCTCAGCCACTTCAACCCTAAGCACATCTAGTTCCTCACACTTGGAGGCATGCTTCTCCTTAAACAAAGCAAGATCAGCAAGGAATATGGAGCAATCAAGACAATCATTCTCATCGAAACAACGGGGCTAGCCTTAAGTGAATCAATCTCAAGCTTGCTATCAAGCACCTATGTCTCTAGCTCGGCCCACTCTAGTCCTAGCATCCTCGAGTGAAGCCCTAAGCTCTTTCCTCATTTTCTTGGCCTCTCTAAGCATGTCATCACGGTTATCAAGCAAAGAGCCAAGCCTCTCATTCTCCTGGCGCAAGAAGGGAAGTTCATCACACACCTCGTCGTCGGACTCAGAGTCCGAGTCGCTCTGTGTGCTCTTCTTGCTGCCGGAACTCAGCGCCATGGTGCAGAAGCCATCTCTCGCGAAGCAGCTTAGCCCGCTCAGGTTCTTGGACGACTTCTTGTTCTTGCGGCGATCTCCCTTGTCTTCACTGCTACTCGAGCTCGAGGTGGAGTACGCGGAACTGCAGTCGACGTCGCTCGCTCCAACCATCGCTCGGGCCTTGCCTCGGCCCTCCTTCTTCCTTGATCGTCGCTCGTCCTTGTTCTTGTGCTTGCTCTTGTGGTCGTGCCTCGAACGGTACTTGCCATCGTTCATCCTCGGCTTGTGCTTGTAGCTGTCCTTGTTCTCGGCCTTCTCCGGGCAGTCGGCGACGAAGTGTCCCGGCTTGCCGCACTGGAAGCAAGTCCTCATGTTTCTCCTCATGTTCACGCGGTTCTCGTGCAGCCTCTCGAACCGCCTCGTCAACAGCGCCAGCTCGTCCTCTCCAAGGTCATCAAACTCCTCATCTGGCATAGACATCAAAGAGGAAAACGAGAACATCCTGGTGGATAGGTTAGAGTTAGTCTTTCCTTTGGAACCACCAACGAGGGCAAGACTATGGGAATCGGCCGGTCCCTCGAGCTTGGCGCTCATCCCCCTATCCACCTCGGCCGACTTGAGCTTCGAGAACGGCTCGTTCACCGTCGAGTATCATACCTCTCCGACTCGACTATGGCCTCGAACTTTCCGCCCCATATCGTACGATCCAAAGAGTGTAAGAGCTTGACCGCTCTATCATGATCATCGTACGGGAGCACGTCCACATTGGCCCTCATGTTGTTCACCACCACCGTGAACCTCTGAAACAAGGCATCGATGGACTCACCGGGGAGATGAGTGAAGTTCTCGTACTCTCTCCGGTAGGTTGCATACAACCGTGCCTGAACCTGGGCATTCCCAACATGGGCCTCCTTCAACACCGCCCAAATCCCACAAGCCAAGTGCTCGGTGTGCACCCGATCGAACTCAGGCTAACACAAAGCACGAAACAAGTAGTCGACCGCCTTATTGTTGGCGTTGAATCTGTCCCTCGACCCTGGAGCAAGGGAATCCATCGGCTGGACATAGCCTGTGTCCACCGTGACATCCCAAAGCAGCTGACCCTTTCCGCGGAGGAACGCACCCATCCGCTTGCTCCACATCTAGTAGTTCTTGCCATCGAAGTGTGGAGGACCCGAACCTCGTTCCTGGTACGCCATCCTTGGATCTTAGACTGGTTAGAGTCAACAAAGACCCGAACCGGCTCTGATACCACTTGAAGGACCGATACGGCGAACCAGGGACGGGGGGAGTGAATGGGAGCCGATAAAAATTCTTCTCGAAGGAGATCGAAACTCCAACAAGATGAACACGGCTTCCAACACACGTCTCCGACTCACTACCAAGGTTGGTCAAGCCCACGTAGCCACTGGAGTGCCACTGGACCTAGGAACCAACACACCACCTTCCGACCCGAGAAACGCAGCGGAAAAACCAAGCCTCGAGTCTACGGGCCCACGGCGGTCGGACCGGTGAGCACCACCGGCCGGACCGGTCCCTCGCCGGTGAACCGAGCAACTTTCACTAAGTGGCTCTACACCGGTCGGATCGGTGAGACACACCGGTCGACCGATGGTAGCCCGAAAGCCCCCAAGGCACCAAACAAGCCAACCGACCACCAAACGGACCCAAACTCGAAACAAGCGGCAACACGGGACAACAACGAACACACCAAGACGTTCACCCGAGCAAAAACCCACAAGAGCTCGCACCGGTCGGATCGGTCAAGAGCACCGGTCGGACCGGTGTAGCTCGGGCGGCTCGGGATGAACAAAGACCCGCGGTCAACTCCCCCAAATCCAAATCTCGATCTCCCGAATCGCTCCACGGACTTGAACAAGACTTTGGGGATATCAGGAACACCTCATGAGGAGTCCATAGCCAAGTTTAATCCCACCAAATCTCGACCAAAAAGGAGGAATCGAAGAAATCCCGCCGAAAGCACTTCCAACCCAATAACTCAAGAAAACCCCAAAATCGAGCACTTTTACTCACAGATTTGGGAGGGGAATCACAGCCCAAAGAACCACGAAGGGTTCCCACAAATTTCCCCCATCAAATCCCCAAGAGAAAAGCCCCGAAAACACCCCAAAGAAATCACGAAGAGAGGGCTCCAAAAATCACCACCAAGAACAACCGGGGAAAACACATCCAAACCTTGAGGAACCACGCCGAATCATCTATACAAGAAACAAAGGTTCGTACAAGGTCTAGCAAGCCGCCCGATCATCCATCCCTCTCTACAAGATCTCTCCGTGAAGCTCTCTTGCTAGTCCTAAGGAAAACCTAGAGAAAATAGGTGGAAAATAGGAAAACTAATGAGCTAGGGTTCCCGCAGTTGGCTGCCATCCTCTCACCTCTTGGGTTATATGGAGGCAACCGAATGTCTAAAATGCCCTTCTCTAACAACTAGGGATACAAGCCCCTCAAGGGCGGATTTGGAATTCTTGATGTCTTCACCATCGGACGGATGCCCGCGATCGCACCCCGCGTAGCCTCGACGCAAGCTATGCGATCCCGACGCGTGTCCTCCGCTTCGAAGATTCCGGACCGCGTCGTCGCACACCGGTCGACCGGTGCTCCTCACCGGCCGGACCGGTCCCCGGCGGTCGACCCACCGGTCGGACGGATCCGGTGTTCGCTACACCTCCGTCTTCGGTTCTCCGGTCTTGGCTTTGTGGATCAACCAAGGAACCCGGTGGATTTCCCGGTGAACCACCGGAAACCCCGCGAACTCGGTGTAGCCTCCGCCAATCTCCACTCATGACTTGGCTCCCACGTAGTCCCGGCTCGACCTTGGTTTTGAGGCTCAACCAAGAAACCGTCCACGACTTCATCTTGCTGTTCATGCCACCATGCGGCCCGCACTTGACCCCGCTGGCCACCGAGTCCCTCGAACGAAGCCTACTTGTCTTCTCCACGCCTGGAGGCCTCACCGGCAACGACCTTTCGCGCTTGTTCTTCACCTGCACCAACACGAGTCAAGCCGCAACCTGCACCTGCAATACTTAGCCAAGAATCAGTCCACACAACATTGTCAATCACTCATCACACAAGAAAGCGACCATCCACCGGTCCTCGAATCACACATGGTCCTCAAAGGGGTAAGTCCCATCATTAAAGTAACGGTATGGAGGCATGCTCTCGGATAGAAAGGTTACCCGTGAAGTTAAGCTGACCTTGCTTCACTTGAATCATGGGCTTCTTGTCACGATCGCCCTTAGCTACTCCGGGGTTCGGAGTTTGTTGCTCGGTCTTGATCCCCTTAGGGTTTGGGCACTCGTTGGCGTAATGCCCGAGTTGTCTACAATTGTAGCAAACACGGGGTTGAAATTCCTTTAGCTTGAAGACTTGTGGCTGAGCCTGACGGTACTGAAAATTTCCTGAAGGCTTATGCTGAGATGGGGTCATTCTCCAATGGCCTGATGTGGATGATTGGGACGAACCATGCGCATTCTTCTTGACGAAACGAAATTTCTTGCCTGATCCAATTCCCGAAGCAAATTCAATATGCCTCTTCTTCTCCTTCTGTACCTTCATCATGGCATCCTCTTGCGAGATAGCTTTGTTCACTAACTCATGATAATTGTTTGGCTCTAATAGGTTTAGTCTTTCGTACAACTCACTTTTGAGACCATCACGAAAACGTTCCATCTTTTTGGCATCGGTGTCCACGTGATGCTCTCCATATTGACAAAGGCTATTAAACTTCTGTGCATACTGATACACTGTGTCATCACCTTGCTTAAGAGCAAGCAACTCTTTCATTTTTCTGACCATGAGTCCTTTTGGGATGTGGTGGTCCTTGAAAGCTCTCTTGAATTCCGTCCAAGTAACTTCATGTCTAGCAGGTTGCATGATCTTAAAGTGCTCCCACCACATTAAGGCTTCTCCACGAAGCTGCAAGGCTGCAAACCTAGCCTTGTGCTCCTTAGAACACGGTAGGACAAATGCAGAGAATTTGGCATCAATGGCCCTAACGCATGCATCTGCATCAAGGGGTTCATCAGCTTTGGTGAAGGTTGGGGGCTTCATCCCGATAAACTGGGAATATGTGGTAACCATTTGCGGTCCATCTGGATTAGCTCCCACTGGTGGTCTCCGATGCATTTGTTGCACGATTTGCTGTTGCGTCTGCAGAATCTGGCGCAACACTTCAGTCTGAGCGGCCATGAAAGTTTCCACTGGCGTCATGGGTGGCGGTGGAGGTAAATCACCATTACCTGATGCGTCAAAATCGTTGGGGGTGTTACGTGTCGGTCCGACCATCTGAAAATTTTGAGCTCTCATTAAACACATATCCGTAAGCTTGCTCATATAAATTAACAAGTAGAATATGTACGACGAAAACTCATTCGAAGCAACTTTTCAGAATCGGGCCGCACGACGGTCTTAAACATAAAGCTCATCATCCTTGCATATACACCGAAAACTCTCATTTTTGGTCAGTGGATGCATGATTTCATGTGCTCCAAGGTTGGTATTCAACCTTAAGTCAATTTCCAACATTGTCATGCCCGAAAAATTCCGTAACCGAGATTCTGCCTAGCTGTTGTCACCTAAGGCCTAGGTGTACGTAAATCACCATAACTTTCGGTACGCACATGCAAACATGATATCAGTTAGTGCGCAAGATTTCCCAATATTTAACATAGATTGATATCCATCACATGGTCCATTTCGATCATAGCCAATGTCATTTCAAGATCCATCCTTACAACACATTACTTTATTGAAAGCGTAATTAACATCAACTAGATACACTTCTAGCCTAAGTTCACTTAAGGTGAAGCGGGTCCAGACTCCACTACAGATTCTCTTTGGATCTCTTCGGGATCTTCTTCCTCTTCTGGATTAGGAGGTGGAGCTGCTACAGCTTCTAGTTGATTTTCTAAGTCAAGCATATATTGATCATTATGCTGCAACAAGAAGTTCTGTTCATGAATGACTTCTCTTAATTCTTGTATTGTTCTCTTGTCCTTTCTTCTTTTCTTCTTAAGATTGGCTATCGTTGCTCGAGCTTCCTTCAACTGTTGGGCGACAGCTCCTGCACCGTTCACTTGCTGTCTATAAATTTGGTGCCTATAGAACATACTTTCTCCAACCATTGATTTATAGAGGTCCAACATAGCTTTGGAGAAACGGACTGAGGTGTCAAGTTCAGGACTATAGTGAGTGATGAGGACATCACTACCAACGATACATCCTCGCCTACACAAGATCGTGTTATTGCTGGCCCTATTACTCGTGTCCATGCTCGTCAACTTAATAATCAAGTGAGTTCACTTCTAAGTTCTTGTTCATCATATTTAGATTGTGGAGACATGTGCACTCTTGTTTTGATTAGGAATCATGGTCAAGACCGAAAGGGAGGACTTGCGCAGGCTGGATTCGGACTGCAGAAAAGCACCATCTTGTGACGGACGCCCGGTCGCATACGGAGTCGGATTGGGGCGTTCAAGTACTTCCTGGAACCGTGATGAAGTCACCTTTCATATGGATCCGGTCTCAAGTCCATATCTATTCTGAGGCGGCCGCAATCGTCCAAACATTGACCCGATGTCAATGCTTCCGTGTGCCGCGCCACCTTATTTGGCCCAATGGGCCGTGTATCAAGTTGGGTCCATTACGGACGTGTACTAGGGTTAGAGGTCGACCCCGGCACCCCCTTTGTTCGTCCTCCCATGCCCTCATATTGCCCCATAGCCGCCACAAACAGTTTGGGTTTTGTTTAGATCAAGTTTAGCCATTGCTACTTGCTTGAAGCGTGCGATGGTCCAGTCGCCCGTCTTCCCCGTCTTCGTAACCCCGCCATTATTGTGATTGAGTTGGAGTTTGCAATCTTTCATTCCCATCTAGTAAATTCAGTACTTGTTCAATACTTGTTCTTGCTAGTTCTTCGATTGCTTGCGGGACGGGTGCCCTAGTGGCCGGGTGACGCGCTCCACAAGATCGCGGCAGCCATAGGAAGTGGTGTATCGGTTGCTAAGGCGCAGCCTTGAAGGGTTGTAGTCGGGCCGAGAACGTCATCTCCTCTTCAATCGAGTTATCCACGCCTCTCATCGAAAGATCAGGAACAAACCCTAGCGGGTTCATATCAGTTGGTAATCAGAGCGAGGTTCTTCGGTAAGAGTTTCCAATCCTTTGTTGTTTTTAATTTCCTATAGTCCAGAAAAGCCCTGAAAAAAATAGTAGATTAGATTACCCGCTGTCCCATAAACCCTTTGAGCCTTTACTAGCATTGCATGGTTAGGGCTTGTTGAGTTTTTGGTTGCATCGGTCGTGTCAAGTTGCTGGTCCTAGTGTCTTTTCCTTTAGAGTTTTGAGTTCTATCACGTTTTAGTCACGAAATTTACGTCACCATATACACCTCTGTTTCACTTTTGCCACCACGGTTTCATATGATCTCCGATTGAGGTGTCTAAATACAATCTAGAAAGCTTACATTGTGAAGGACCGATACGGCGAACCAGAGAGGGGGGAGTGAATGGGAGCCGATAAAAATTCTTCTCGAAGGAGATGGGAACTCCAACAAGATGAACGCGGCTTCCAACACACGTCTCCGACTGACTACCAAGGTTGGTCAAGCCCACGTAGCCACAAGAGTGCCACTGGACCTAGGAACCAACACGCAACCTTCCGACCCGAGAAACGCAGCGGAAAAACCAAACCTCGAGTCTACAGACTCACACCGGTCAGACCGGTGAGCACCACCGGTCAGACCGGTCCCTGCTGGTGAAGCTGAGCAACTTCCACTAAGTGGCTCTACAGCGGTCAGACCGGTGAGACACACCGGTCAGACCGATGGCAGCCTGAACGCCCCCAAGGCACCAAACAGGCCAACCGACCACCAAACGGACCCAAACTCGAAACAGCAGCAACACAGGACAACAAAGAACACACCAAGACGTTTACCCGAGCAAAAACCCACAAGGGCTCGCACCGGTCAGACCGGTCAAGAGCACCGGTCAGACCGGTGTAGCACCGGGCGACTCGGGATGAACAAGACCCGCAGTCAACTCCCCCAAATCCAAATCTCGATCTCCCGAATCGCTCCACGGACTTGAACAAGACTTTGGGGATATCAGGAACACCTCATGAGGAGTCCATAGCCAAGTTTAATCCCACCAAATCTCATCCAAAAAGGAGGAATTGAAGAAATCCCGCCGAAAGCACTTCCAACCCAAGAACTCAAGAAACCCCAAAATCGAGCACTTTTACTCACGGATTTGGGAAGGGAATCACAGCCCAAAAAACCACCAAGGGTTCCCACAAATTTCCCCCAACAAATCCCCGAGAGAAAAGTCCCGAAAACAACCCAAAGAAATCACCGAGAGAGGGCTCCGAAAATCACCACCAAGAACAACCGGGGAAAACACATCCAAACCTTGAGGAACCACACCGAATCATCTATACATGAAACAAAGGTTCGTACAAGGTCTAGCAACCCGCCCGATCATCCATCCCTCTCTACAAGATCTCTCCATGAAGCTCTCTTGCTAGTCCTATGGAAAACCTAAGGAAAATAGGTGGAAAATAGGAAAACTAATGAGCTAGGGTTCCAAGAGTTGGCTGCCATCCTCTCACCTCTTGGGTTATATGGAGGCAACCGAATGTCTAAAATGCCCTTCTGTACTAACTAGGGATACAAGCCCCTCAAGGGCAGATTTGGAATTCTTGATGTCTTCACCATCGGACGGATGCCCGCGACCGCACCTCGCGTAGCCTCGACGCAAGCCATGCGATCCCGACGCGTGTCCTCCGCTTCGAAGATTCCGAACCGCGTCGTCGCACACCGGTCGACCGGTGCTCCTCACCGGCCGGGGACCGGTCCCCACCGGCCGGACCCACCGGCCGGACCGGCCCGTCCGTGCCGCGCAGCTCCGTCTTCGGTTCTCCGGTCTTGGCTTTGTGGATCAACCAAGGAACCCAGTGTTTTTCTAGTGAACCACCGGAAACCCCGCGAACTCGGTGTAGCCTCCGCCAATCTCCACTCATGACTTGGCTCCCACGTAGTCCCGGCTCGACCTTGGTTTTGAGGCTCAACCAAGAAACCGTCCACGACTTCATCTTGCTGTTCATGCCACCATGCGGCCCGCACTTGACCCCCGCCGGCCACCGGTCCCTCGAACAAAGCCTACTTGTCTTCTCCACACCCGGAGGCCTCACCGGCGACGACCTTTCGCGCTTGTTCTTCACCCGCACCAACACGAGTCAAGCCGCAACCCGCACCCGCAATACTTAGCCAAGAATCGGTCCACACAACGTTGTCAATCACTCATCACACAAGGAAGCGACCATCCACCGGTCCTTGAACCACACATGGTCCTCAATCTCCCCCTTGATGAGTGCATTGACAACACCCACACGAAAGTAACAAGAGAGAAAAGAAAAAGAAAAGAAAAGAACAAAAAGAAACTCCAACAAGCGATCGAAAACCAAACAAAGGCAAAGAGCAAGATCACTTGAAGAAGACAAGTCTCGGACCCCTTAGGCAAGGGCAACGGCTCGACACATCCGAGACAAAGCAAAGCTCAAGCAAAGAGCACAAACCACCGAAACAAAGCTCGAAAAACCACAAAGAGTTCCCCCTGCACACATGCAAGCTCCCCCTGAACCAATGCAACTCCCCCTGGACGAATGCATGCAAAACAGCTGAAAATAGGGCAGCTGCAGCAATTTCAGCTCACACCGGTCAGACCGGTCATCACCACCGGTCAGACCGGTGCCTAACATGTGTACAGGACCAGCACTCACACCGGTCAGACCGGTGCTCTTCACCGGTCAGACCGGTGTACAACAGAGCCCAGAAATGGCTCGAAACCACCTGAAAACCTTCTAAATGCATCCACTAAGCCATTTCAAGCTCAAACTTCTCCCCCTTGTTGGCAATGCATGAATCAAGCCAAAAATGCAAAACTTTCAACCTAGAGCTTCTCAAATATACAAAATTCAACATAGGATGCTACACACGTCCAAATGAGCAAGTTAGATACTCTACGGCTTCGTATCGATCTCAACTACATGATCACCAAGTTTCACAACCATTGGACGAAGCTAAGATGGATTTTGGCAATTTTGCGAAAAACTTGCCTCTCATGAGCAAAGTCCTAAACATGATCAAAGCATATCAAAATGGCAAAGCCACACAAACTTCATGCTAGGACAACCATTCTAATCATAAGACCATCACAAACACCCACAAGCACCTCATGTCATGTCAAAGCCACCGAGCCATGTGCCTACTTCTATGTATGAGACTTCTCATTGGTAGGCATCATGCAACGGTTTAGCACCCAAAGAAAATTAAATTCAAGCACATATGACATGGGAGCATATTTTCCAAGCATTTTTCATTTCATTTTCAGATTTGTAAATGGTACATGAAATGTCTTTGCGACAAAAAGGAACTTATGCTCCTCCACAAGATAAATCAAGAGGGCTAAACATTCATGATGGCAAATGAGCCTTTGGCCCCATATGATCAATAAACTAGCTATCCAACCACAAATTAAGCATAGCAAGGCCACACAAACATGTCAAGAGCATGTAAAGGCATTTACACATGAGAGAGCATACATGTAACATTTTTCAAAAGCATAGCTATCAACCATGGATTATTCATCAAGATCATCAAGAGCTAAGCCAAAACTAACCGTAGCATACCAAACAAGCTCACAAAGACATATATCTCATTCCATGGTGAACAATGTATATGAGAGAAGCTTTTCCTAACCAATGCATATGATACAAAATGCATGCAATCTAAGATACAAGGATGCCTATACATCATGTTACATATGTCATGTCAAATGCAAGAAATGCACAAAGGAAAGCTATACATATGCTACAAACCGGCTCCTCGAGGGGAGGCAAAACGGGCTCGACACCACCGGCAAAGAGAGCTCCCACACACCCAACTCAAGAAATCAAACACACACCAAGTTCCCCCCGCAAACGAGTGAAAGTTGCTTGATCTAGGGGTTTGATGAAAATATCGGCTAGTTGGTCATGTGTGGGTACATGGATCAAAGCTATCTTTCCTTTCTCAACATTGTCTCTCAGAAAATGATACCTCACTTCTATGTGCTTGGTTTTGGAATGGAGCACTGGGTTCTTTGCAACGCTTATGGCACCGGTGCTATCACATTGAAGTGGGACATGGGTATACTCCTCACCAAAGTCACTCATGGTGTAGGTGATCCAAAGGAGCCGAGAGCAACAACTAGCGGCGGCAACATACTCGGCTTCGGTCGTGGATTGAGCAACACTCGACTGCTTACGGGAAGACCAAGACACCAAAGAAGAACCCAAAACCGGCAAGTCCCAGAAGTGGACTTCCTATCCAACCGACACCCGGCAAAATCCGCGTCTGAAAAGCCATGAAGCGCCAAAGAAGAGGACACGGAGTACCAAAGGCCGAAGTCGGGAGTGTGACGCAAGTACCTGAAAATTCGCTTCACTGCTTGCCGATGCGAAGTCCTCGGAGACGCTTGAAAACGAGCGCACAGACACACCGAGAACTGTATGTCCGGCCTCGTCGCCGTCAAGTAGAGGAGTGACCCGATCATGCTCCAGTACTCCTTCTGGTCCACGTGTTCACCTTCCTCATCCGCATCAAGAGCTGTAGTCGTACTCATCGGCGTCGTCATATCCTTGGAGTCCTCCATCTTGAACTTCCGCACAATGTCCTTGGTGTACTTAGCCTGGTGCACAAATGTTCCTTCCCTTGATTGCTTGATTTGTAGCCCGAGGAAGAACTACAACTCACCCATCATGCTCATCTCGAACTCCCTGCTCATATCATCTGCAAACCTTGCAACAAGAGAGTTAGACGAGCCACCAAAGACAATATCATCCACGTACACCCGCACAATCGGATATCTCTCGCCCTGCCCTCGGCAAAAACAAGGTCCGATCGACCTTCCCCATCTCAAAACCTCTCTCAAACAAGAACCCCCTCAACCTCGCCATACCAAGCTCTAGGCGCCCGCTTCAACCCATACGGCGCCTTCCTCAACTTGTACACCCGGTGGGGGTACTTCTCACTCTCAAACCCCGGAGGCCGCCTCACATACACTTCTTCCTCCAACACTCCATTCGTAAAAGCACTCTTCACATCCATTAGGTGCAACTTGAACCCTTTAGCCACGGAAAAGGCTAGAAGGATCCTAATCGCCTCCAAACGGGCTACGGGAGCAAAGGTCTCCTCGTAGTCGATCCCCTCCTTCTGACTGAACCCCTGGGCAACAAGTCTCGACCTGTTCCTCACAACCTCACCCTTCTCTCCCTCTTTGTTTTTCCACACCCACTTGGTACCAATCAGCTTACACCCTGGGGGAGGGTCAACCAACTCCCACACCTGATTCCTCTCAAAGTTCTCCAACTCCTCATGCATCGAGTTAACCCAATTGTGATCAGATAGTGCGTGTCCAATGTCTTTGGGCTCAAAAGAAGCAACAAACGCAGCATGAGCGAAATGGGAATTGTTTCGAACCCTCGACCGTGTAGTGCGTTCATTCATGTCGCCGATGATCCTCGAAGCTGGGTGATCCACTTGAACTCGCCGAGGAGGTTCTCGCCTCAAAGCTACCTCCCCCTCAACATCAGCTTCTCCTCGTTCTTGATTTGTCGTCGTAGGTGTAGCAGAGGGTCCATCCATCATCGTAGTCGAAGTAGTGGGTACATGTTCAGCCGGGGGCACCGCACCACCATCCTCATCATCACCATGTTCATGCTCCTCCTCCTGAAAGATCTCCTCGCCAAGCTCATCATCACCTGCACACTCAAAAACAAGCTGACTACGTGGCTCTGTCTCGTCGAAGGTTACCTCGCAAGTCTCCACGATTTGGTTAGTTTCAAGATTGAGCACACGATATGCTCTAGAATGAGATGCATAACCAAAGAAAATGCCATCGACAGACCTAGCCTCAAACTTATCCAACTTCCTACCTTTCTTCAGAATGAAACACTTGCAACCGAACACATGGAAGTGACTCACCTTGGGTGTGCGACCATGCATCAACTCCTAGCATGTCTTCTTCTTGCGCACTCTGAGGTATATCCTGTTCGACACATAGCATGCGGTATTCACCGCCTCAGCCCAATACCTCCTCGGAGTCCTATGCTCATCAAGCATCGTCCGAGCCATCTCGCACAAGGTCCTGTTCTTCCTTTCCACAACACCATTCTGGGGAGGCGTATACGGACTCGAAAAGCGGTGCTCAAGACCCAAGTCATGGCAAAAGGTTTCAAAACGAGAGTTCCCGAATTCCGTGCCATTATCACCGCGGATAGCTCGTATGGCATCTCCGTGCCTCTCGTTCCTCAACCTCAAGACTAGATCTCGAACAAAACCAAACGTCTCCCCCTTATCCTCGAGAAAGAACACCCACGCATACCGAGAATAGTCGTCCACCACAACAAGGACATACCACTTCCCACCCGCAGATCGCACACGAGCTGGGCCAACAAGGTCCATATGGAGCAGCTCGCATGGACGCTCAGTCATCACATCGGTGAGAGGCGGGTGAGAAGAGGCCACCATCTTGGCATGCCTACACAGAGCACAAACCAACTCTTTCTCAAGTCTCAACCGCGGCAATCCTCGGACCAAATTGAGTTTACTCAAGCGAGACAAAAGGTCAAAGCTCAAGTGACCCAACTTCCTATGCCACTTCCACAACTCACTCGAAGCACCAGCCAAGAAACAACGCTCCACACCCGAAGACTGAGAAAAATCAGCACGAAACACCTGACCCTCGGGAACGACCATACAGACAAGGTCCCCTCGAGAGTCCACGATCCGAGAACCACCAGGCCGAAACAACACCTCAAAACCCTCATCCAACAACCGGGACACGAAAAGCAAATTGTACCCCGAGCGATTGAACAAGAGCAACACGCCTCGAGTGATCTTGTCACTCACTTTTATCTCACCTTCGAAAGCACACGCCCACGCCCATTGTCCCCAAAGGTGATGTACCTCTTCGTCACCACCGAGACGAGACTTGAGAACCACCCCCTGTCTCCGGTCATATGCCTCGAGCAACCGGAGTCAATCAACCAAATGTTCTTCAAGTCTCCCACCTGAAATTCAAAAATAAGCACGTGAGCGAACAAACGACTCAGCACTGGGGTTAGTACCAAAAGAGGAAAACCAATGCCGAGCCATTTGCTCGAAAGTGGGGTTAGCACCAACCAAAGCATCTCTCCTACCAAAGCTACCTCCACGAACACCACCACGGTAACCACCCTGAGGGAACCACCCCTCTCTGCCTGGAGGAGGACCAAAACCACGCAAGAAAGCCCGTGGAACGTCCTTCCTCTCCAACTCAACGCCACGACTCCTCCAATCCTCGTATTGAGCACGAGGAGGAGAACGCCTAGCAACCGACCACCCGCACCCTTTCCGGCCCAACCACCGTAACCACGACCACCGGAAACAACCCTCGCACACCGTACGAGCTCGAAACCCGAATAGGCCGTCTCGTCTGTGCCCGCACCGGTCGGCGACCGGTGCTCCACACGGCCCGACCGGTGTGACCTGGGCAGCAACACCACCTGCAGCCTTCTTCTCTCCCCAAGCCCGAACTATCCTCACAATCGCCTTGCCCCTGGGCATCTGCATACGAGGCTCAAGTACACCATCGAAAGGGTGGTACTTGTCCTTGTTAGTCCACTCCTTCTCCATTCTCTCCTCACGCTTCCTCTTGAAGCAAAACTCCTCCTTATTGCCATCTCTCCCACAATAGCCACAATGGAACCTCACAAGCTTAGGCTTTGGCTTGGGATGTGGCTGCTCACTCGGTTTCTCTCCACTCAAACCCTCCACCGGTTTCTCACCACTAGCCTTCTCACTCTCCTTCCCAAAGAACACTTTCCCCGAAGTGCTCACAAACTTGATAGGCTTTTGTAGGTCATTTGTGGGTGTAGGAAACACGGGTGGAGCTGGGGTTGTGTCTAGACGATTCCTTAGATGGTTAGGTTTTGGTGGGAAATCATTTTTGTGGTGGGTTTTTGGTGGCTCCGAGATATTCTCTCCACTTCCTTCACCAACCTTGTTTGCCCCAAGCCCCTCACCATCTTGCCTCTTAAAGGCCTCGATCATCATCCTCAACTGAGGCTCATGACGGGACAACCAACCCATCAACTTCCTCAAATCATCATTCTCATCCTGCAAACGATCAACATAATGTGCAAGCTCCAAATTTTTCAATGCATGCATTTCACAGGTAGAGCAAGATGTAGGCATGGGTTCCTTCAATTTAGCCTCGAGCGAACTAGTGTAAGCATGCATCTCATCAATCTTAGCATGCAAAACGGGGCAAGAAGTGCAAGCACCTAGCAAAGCGAGTCTAGACTTAAGCTCGGCCACTTCAACCCTAAGCACATCTAGTTCCTCACACTTGGAGGCATGCTTCTCCTTAAACAAAGCAAGATCAGCAAGGAATATGGAGCAATCAAGACAATCATTCTCATCGAAACAACGGGGCTAGCCTTAAGCGAATCAATCTCAAGCTTGCTATCAAGCACCTATGTCTCTAGCTCGGCCACTCTAGTCCTAGCATCCTCGAGTGAAGCCCTAAGCTCTTTCCTCATTTTCTTGGCCTCTCTAAGCATGTCATCACGGTTATCAAGCAAAGAGCCAAGCCTCTCATTCTCCTCGGCGCAAGAAGGGAAGTTCATCACACACCTCGTCGTCGGACTCGCAGTCCGAGTCGCTCGTGTGTGCTCTTCTTGCTTTGCGCCGAACTCGCCATGGTGCGAAGCCATCTCTCGCGGCGCCTTAGCCCGCTCAGGTTCTTGGACGACTTCTTGTTCTTGCGGCGATCTCCCTTGTCTTCACTGCTACTCGAGCTCGAGGTGGAGTACGCGGAACTGGAGTCGACGTCGCTCGCTCCAACCATCGCTCGGGCCTTGCCTCGGCCCTCCTTCTTCCTCGATCGTCGCTCGTCCTTGTACTTGTTCTTGTGCTTGCTCTTGTGGACGCGCCTCGAACGGTACTTGCCATCGTTCATCCTCGGCTTGTGCTTGTAGCTGTCCTTGTTCTCGGCCTTCTCCGGGCAGTCGGCGACGAAGTGTCCCGCTTGCCGCACCGGGAAGCAAGTCCTCGTGTTCCTCCTCATGTTCACGCGGTTCTCGTGCGGCCTCTCGAACCGCCTCATCAACGGCGCCGGCTCGTCCTCTCCAAGGTCATCAAACTCCTCATCCGGCATAGACATCAAAGAGGAAAACGAGAACATCCCGGTGGATGGGTTAGAGTTAGTCTTTCCTTTGGAACCACCAACGAGGGCAAGACTATGGGAATCGGTCGGTCCCTCGAGCTTGGCGATCATGCCCCTATCCACCTCGGCCGACTTGAGCTTCGAGAACGCTCGTTCACCGTCGAGTATCATACCTCTCCTACTCGACTATGGCCTCGAACTTTCCGCCCCATATCGTACGATCCAAAGAGTGTAAGAGCTTGACCGCTCTATCATGATCATCGTACGGGAGCACGTCCACATTGGCCCTCATGTTGTTCACCACCACCGTGAACCTCTGAAACAAGGCATCGATGGACTCATCGGGGAGATGACTGAAGTTCTCGTACTCTGTCCGGTAGGTCGCATACAAGTGTGCCTGAACCTGGGCGTTCCCAACATGAGCCTCCATCAACACCGCCCAAATCCTACAAGCCAAGTGCTCGGTGTGCACCCGATCGAACTCAGGCTGACACAAAGCACGAAACAAGTAGTCGACCGCCTTATTGTTGGCGTCGAATCTGTCCCTCGACCCTGGAGCAAGGAAATCCATCGACTGGACATAGCTCGTGTCCACCGTGACATCCCAAAGCGGCTCGACCCTTTCCGCGGAGGAACGCACCCATCCGCTTGCTCCACATCCGGTAGTTCTTGCCATCGAAGTGTGGAGGACCCGAACCCCCGTTCCTGGTACGCCATCCTTGGATCTTGGACTGGTTAGAGTCAACAAAGACCCGAACCAGCTCTGATACCACTTGAAGGACCGATACGGCGAACCAGAGAGGGGGGAGTGAATGGGAGCCGATAAAAATTCTTCTCGAAGGAGATGAGAACTCCAACAAGACGAACGCGGCTTCCAACACACGTCTTCGACTCACTACCAAGGTTGGTCAAGCCCACGTAGCCACAAGAGTGCCACTGGACCTAGGAACCAACACGCAACCTTCCGACCCGAGAAACGCAGCGGAAAAACCAAACCTCGAGTCTACAGACTCACACCGGTCAGACCGGTGAGCACCACCGGTCAGACCGGTCCCTGCTGGTGAAGCTGAGCAACTTCCTACTAAGTGGCTCTACACCGGTCAGACCGGTGAGACACACCGGTTAGACCGATGGCAGCCTGAAAGCCCCCAAGGCACCAAACAGGCCAACCGACCACCAAACGGACCCAAACTCGAAACAGCAGCAACACGGGACTACAAAGAACACACCAAGACGTTTACCCGAGCAAAAACCCACAAGGGCTCGCACCGGTCAGACCGGTCAAGAGCACCGGTCAGACCGGTGTAGCCTGGGCAGCTCGGGATGAACAGCACCCGCGGGTCAACTCCCCCAAATCCAAATCTCGATCTCCCGAATCGCTCCACGGACTTGAACAAGACTTTGGGGATATCAGGAACACCTCATGAGGAGTCCATAGCCAAGTTTAATCCCACCAAATCTCGTCCAAAAAGGAGGAATCGAAGAAATCCCGCCGAAAGCACTTCCAACCCAAGAACTCAAGAAACCCCAAAATCGAGCACTTTTACTCACGGATTTGGGAGGGGAATCACAGCTCAAAGAACCACGAAGGGTTCCCACAAATTTCCCCCATCAAATCCCCAAGAGAAAAGTCCCGAAAACAACCCAAAGAAATCACCGAGAGAGGGCTCCGAAAATCACCACCAAGAACAACCGGGGAAAACACATCCAAACCTTGAGGAACCACGCCGAATCATCTATACATGAAACAAAGGTTTGTACAAGGTCTAGCAACCCGCCCGATCATCCATCCCTCTCTACAAGATCTCTCCGTGAAGCTCTCTTGCTAGTCCTAAGGAAAACCTAAGGAAAATAGGTGGAAAATAGGAAAACTAATGAGCTAGGGTTCCAAGAGTTGGCTGCCATCCTCTCACCTCTTGGGTTATATGGAGGCAACCGAATGTCTAAAATGCCCTTCTCTACTAACTAGGGATACAAGCCCCTCAAGGGCGGATTTGGAATTCTTGATGTCTTCACCATCGGACGGATGCCCGGCGACCGCACCCTGCGTAGCCTCGACGCAAGCCATGCGATCCCGACGCGTGTCCTCCGCTTCGAAGATTCCGGACTGCGTCGTCGCACACCGGTCGACCGGTGCTCCTCACCGGTCAGACCGGTCCCCACCGGTCAGACCGGTCAGACCCACCGGTCAGACCGGTCTGGTGCTGCTGCAGCTCCGTCTTCGGTTCTCCGGTCTTGGCTTTGTGGATCAACCAAGGAACCCAGTGGTTTTCTGGTGAACCACGGAAACCCCGCGAACTCGGTGTAGCCTCCGCCAATCTCCACTCATGACTTGGCTCCCACGTAGTCCCGGCTCGACCTTGGTTTTGAGGCTCAACCAAGAAACCGTCCACGACTTCATCTTGCTTGTTCATGCCACCATGCGGCCCGCACTTGACCCCGCCGGCCACCGGTCCCTCGAACAAAGCCTACTTGTCTTCTCCACACCTGGAGGCCTCACCGGCGATGACCTTTCGCGCTTGTTCTTCACCTGCACCAACACGAGTCAAGCCGCAACCTACACCTGCAATACTTAGCCAAGAATCAGTCCACACAACGTTGTCAATCACTCATCACACAAGGAAGCGACCATCCACCGGTCCTTGAACCACACATGGTCCTCACATTGTCTTCTTTCCAATGGATCCAACCTTGCCTCGAAATTCCGTTTGAGCAATCTGCAATTGTCCACGAGATCTGCGATCTGCAATCTGTGTACTTTTCCTTTTGTGCTGATTTGGCTTGATATTGAGCAATAGAGTTTAGTTGTGTGAAAAAAAGTTGAAAGAAAAAGAGAGGAAAAAAATCAGAGAAGAAAAAAAAGAGTAGAAAGAGAAGAACGCAAAAAAAAGAGGAGAAAGAGAAGTAAGTTGAAACAGTTGTTTTACTTGTGCTGTGCTAGTTGTTCTTTTTCAGTGACTACCTTTGTGCCTAGGCTCACGTCTCTAGCATGGTTTAGCCTAGGACCAGCATAGTACCGCCGTTGAACAATTATTCAGCTTGCTTTTTAACTATTGTGGTGCTAGTCATTCCTTGTTTCAGCCCACCTATAGCTCCACATATCGACTACAGCTTGACAGGTTCTTGTTGCTGCGGCACCGATACACTTCTTCCTGGTTTGCAGACTTGTTGGTAGCCGCTCCCTCCTGTCGAGCAAGGTAAGAATTGGTAAGAGCTTGTATAACAGGTTGAGAGTGAGCGCCTTGCAGTAGCTACATCCTATTAGTTGTAGGGATTTAATTGCTTCACTTGCCTTTTGTTGCTTTTGTTTGTCTAACCATGGCAGGATCTGAGGATGAAAGTTCAAAAATGCCCCAATCTCCGCGCACCAAGGGAATCATACAACACTTTGAAAGGATGGTGAAGACACACAATGAAGGAATTGATAATGATCTGCTAGTGACAAATGACAAGATTGGTCAATTGGAGGTCGCACAGATCACTACCAACACCAAGCTTGCAGGGTTGGAGACGACGGTGGCTCGTATGGACAAGAGTTTTGCTTCTCTTTTGAACGAGGTTTGATGAGATGCATGCTTGCATTCATGGGGGGCGTGATGTGAGGGGCAAGCACACTGATGACAAGAAGGAAGAAAGGAAGGATAACAAGAAGGATGAGAGTTATGATGATAATTGGGATGCATATACTGGTGATACTGAACATGAAGACCGAGATCAACGACGACATCGTAGAAGTACGAGTGGTTTCCGCCGAGGACGTGAGGTACATTCTAATAACGATGCTTTTACTAAGATTAAGTTTAAAATACCTCCTTTTGATGGTAAATATGATCCTGATGCCTACATTACTTGGGAGATTGCTGTTGATCAAAAGTTTACATGCCATAATTTTCCTGAAGCTACACGTGTTAGGGCTGCTACTAGCGAGTTCACTGATTTTGCTTCTGTTTGGTGGATAGAGTATGCTAAGAAAAATCCTAATAAAATACCACAAACTTGGAATGCTTTGAAACGGGTGATGAGGGCTAGATTTGTTCCTTCTTACTATGCACGTGACCTGTTACATAAATTACAACAATTGAGACAGAGGACTAAAAGTGTAGAAGAGTATTATCAGGAATTACAAATGGGTATGTTGTGTTGTCAAATAGATGAGGATGAGGAACTTGCTATTGCTAGATTTGTGGGTGGGTTGAATAGAGAGATTCGGGACATTCTTGAATACAAGGAGTTTAATACCATAACAAAATCTTTTGACCTTGCTTGTAAAGCTGAAAAGGAAGTGCAGGGATGGCATGCAGGTACAAGGTCTAATGTTTATGCAGGAAAATCTACATCATGGCAGCAGTGTGCGACTACTTCCTTGAGTGGGCGTGCACCTCCCCCATTCCCCTCACCGAGTCGATCAGCACTACCACCTCCCTCCAGCGACAAGACACGTGTTGCTCCCACAAATTCAGCAACCAAATCTACTCCAAAACCAGCTGCTAGTGCATCTTCAGTGGCCTCTACAGGTAGAACAAGAGATCTTCAGTGCCATCGATGCAAGGGATTTGGACATGTGCAGCGTGATTGTCCAAACAAGCGAGTTATGGTGGTAACAAATGATGGTGGGTATTCCTCTGCTAGTGATTATGATGAAGATACACTTGCTTTGCTTGCTGCTGACGATGCAGGTAGAGAGGAGCCACCAGACGAACAGATTGGTACAGAGGAAGCTGAACATTATGAGAGCCTCATTGTGCAGCGTGTGCTTAGTACACAAATGGAGAAGGCGGAGCAAAATCAGCGGCATACATTGTTCCAAACCAAGTGTGTGATTAAGGAACGTTCTTGCCGCCTGATCATTGATGGGGGTAGCTGCAACAACCTAGCTAGCAGCGCCATGGTGGAGAAGCTTGCACTTACAACCAAACCGCACCCGCATCCGTATTACATTCCGTGGCTGAACAATAATGGTAAGGAAAAGGTAACAAGGCTGGTACGAATCAGTTTTTCAATTGGCTCATATCATGATGTTGTTGAGTGTGATGTTGTGCCCATGGAAGCTTGTCATGTTTTGCTAGGTAGACCTTGGCAATTTGATACAGATTGTTTGCATCATGGTAGATCAAATCATTATTCCCTCACATACAATCATAAGAAGATTGTTTTGCTTCCTATGTCACCTGAGGCTATTGTGCATGATGATATTGCTAAAGCTGCAAAGGCTAAAACTGAAAACAATAAAAATAGCAAATCTATTGGTAATAATGAAGATGGCATAAATTTGAAAGGACGTTGCTTGCTTGCTTCGAAATCTGATATTAACGAATTAATTGCTTCAACTTTTGTTGCCTACACTTTGGTATGCAAGGATGCTTTGATCTCAATTCAAGATATGCAACATTCTTTGCCTCCTGTTGTTGCTAACATTTTGCAGGAGTATTCTGATGTGTTTCCAAGCGAGATACCAGCGGGGCTGCCCCCTATACGAGGCATAGAGCATCAAATTGATCTTATTCCAGGTGCTTCTTTGCCCAACCGTGCGCCATACAGGACCAATCCAGAGGAAACAAAAGAAATTCAGCGGCAAGTGCAAGAACTACTCGACAAAGGTTATGTACGTGAGTCTCTTAGCCCTTGTGCTGTTCCGGTTATTTTGGTGCCTAAGAAAGATGGAACATGGCTTATGTGTGTTGATTGTAGAGCTATTAATAATATCACTATTCGATATCGACATCCTATTCCACGCCTAGATGATATGCTTGATGAGTTGAGTGGTGCTACTGTGTTTTCTAAGCTTGATTTGCGTAGTGGGTACCACCAGATTCGTATGAAATTGGGAGATGAATGGAAAACTACTTTTAAAACTAAGTTCAGTTTATATGAGTGGTTAGTCATGCCTTTTGGGTTAACTAATGCACCTAGCACTTTCATGAGATTAATGAACGAGGTTTTGCGTGCTTTCATTGGGAAATTTGTTGTAGTCTACTTTGATGATATATTAATCTACAGCAAAACTATGGATGAACATTTGGATCATTTACGTGCTGTTTTTAATGCTTTAAGAGATGCACGTTTGTTTGGTAACCTTGAGAAGTGCACATTTTGCACCGATCGAGTGTCGTTTCTTGGCTATGTTGTGACTCCACAGGGAATTGAGGTTGATCAAGCCAAGGTAGAAGCTATATAGGGATGGCCTATACCAAAGACCATCACACAGGTGCGGAGTTTCCTAGGACTTGCTGGATTCTATCGCCGTTTTGTTAAGGATTTCAGTACCATTGCTGCACCATTGAATGAGCTTACAAAGAAGGGAGTGCCTTTTAGTTGGGAAAATAAACAAGAGAATGCCTTCATCATGTTGAAAGATAAGTTGACACATGCACCTCTCCTCCAACTTCCAGATTTTAATAAGACTTTTGAGCTTGAGTGTGATGCTAGTGGGATTGGTTTGGGTGGTGTTTTATTACAAGAAGGCAAACCGGTTGCATATTTTAGTGAAAAATTAAGCGGACCTGTTCTGAATTATTCCACTTATGATAAAGAATTGTATGCTCTTGTTCGAACTTTGGAAACGTGGCAGCATTATTTATGGCCCAAAGAATTTGTTATTCATTCTGATCATGAATCTTTGAAGCATATTCGTAGTCAAGGAAAACTGAACCGTAGACATGCTAAGTGGGTTGAATTTATTGAATCTTTTCCTTATGTTATTAAGCAAAAAAGGGAAAGAAAATGTGATTGCTGATGCTTTGTCTAGGAGATATACTTTGCTGAACCAACTAGATTACAAGATCTTTGGATTAGAAACAATTAAAGACCAATATGTTAATGATCCTGATTTTAGAGATGTGTTGCTGCATTGTAAGGATGGCAAAGGGTGGAACAAATTCATCGTTAGTGATGGGTTTGTTTTTAGAGCTAACAAGCTATGCATTCCAGCTAGCTCCGTTCGCTTGTTGTTATTGCAGGAAGTGCATGGAGGTGGCTTGATGGGGCATTTTGGAGTTAAAAAGACAGAAGACATACTTACTGGTCATTTCTTTTGGCCAAAAATGAGAAGAGATGTGGAGAGATTTGTTGCACGTTGCACTACGTGTCAAAAGGCTAAGTCAAGGTTAAATGCGCACGGTTTGTATTTGCCTTTACCCGTTCCTAGTGCTCCTTGGGAAGATATTTCTATGGATTTTGTGTTGGGTTTACCAAGGACTAGGAAGGGTCGTGATAGTGTGTTTGTGGTTATTGATAGATTTTCGAAAATGGCACACTTTATACCATGTCATAAAACTGATGATGCTTCTCATATTGCTGATTTGTTCTTTCGGGAAATTGTTCGCTTGCATGGTGTGCCCAATACAATTGTTTCTGATCGTGATGTTAAATTCCTTAGCTATTTCTGGAAAACTTTGTGGGCTAAATTGGGGACTAAGCTTTTGTTTTCAACTACATGTCACCCCCAAACTGATGGTCAAATGGAAGTTGTGAATAGAACTTTGTCTACTATGTTAAGGGCTGTTTTAAAGACGAACATTAAGATGTGGGAAGATTGTTTGCCTCATATTGAATTTGCTTATAATCGTTCGATGCATTCTACTACCAAGATGTGCCCATTTCAGATTGTATATGGTCTCTTACCTCGTGCTCCCATTGATTTAATGCCCTTACCATCATCTGAGAAATTAAATTTTGATGCTACTAAACGTGCTGAATTGATGTTAAAACTGCATGCAACAACTAAAGAGAACATTGAGCGCATGAATGCTAAGTACAAGCTTGTTGGTGATAAAGGCAGAAAGGAAATAAAGTTTGAACCTGGAGATTTAGTTTGGTTGCATTTGAGAAAGGAGAGGTTTCCTGAATTACGCAAATCTAAATTATTACCAAGGGCTGATGGACCTTTTAAAGTGTTAGAGAGAATAAATGACAATGCATACAAATTAGAACTTCCTGCAGATCTTGGGGTTAGTCCCACATTTAAGATTTCAGATTTGAAGCCATATTTGGGAGAAGAAGGTGAGCTTGAGTCGAGGACGACTCAAATGCAAGAAGGGGAGGATGATGAGGACATCACTACCAACGATACATCCTCGCCTACACAAGATCGTGTTATTGCTGGCCCTATTACTCGTGCCCGTGCTCGTCAACTTAATAATCAAGTGAGTTCACTTCTAAGTTCTTGTTCATCATATTTAGATTGTGGAGACACGTGCACTCTTGTTTTGATTAGGAATCATGGTCAAGACCGAAAGGGAGAAGGACTCGCGCAGGCTGGATTCGGACTGCAGAAAAGCACCATCTTGTGACGGACGCCACGGTCGCATACGGAGTCGGATTGGGGCGTTCAAGTACTTCCTGGAACCGTGATGAAGTCACCTTTCATATGGATCCGGTCTCAAGTCCATATCTATTCTGAGGCGGCCGCAATCGTCCAAACATTGACCCGATGTCAATCTGTTCCAGGTGCTGCGCCACCTTATTTGGCCCAATGGGCCGTGTATCAAGTTGGGTCCATTACGGACGTGTACTAGGGTTAGAGGTCGACCCCAGCACCCCTTTGTTCGTCCTCCCATGCCCTCATATTGCCCCATAGCCGCCACAAACAGTTTGGGTTTTGTTTAGATCAAGTTTAGCCATTGCTACTTGCTTGAAGCGTGCGATGGTCCAGTCGCCCGTCTTCCTGTCTTCAGAACCCCGCCATTATTGTGATTGAGTTGGAGTTTGCAATCTTTCATTCCCATCTAGTAAATTCAGTACTTGTTCAATACTTGTTCTTGCTAGTTCTTCGATTGCTTGCAGGACAGGTGCCCTAGTGGCCGGGTGACGCGCTCCACAAGATCGCGGCAGCCATATGAAGTGGTGTATCGGTTGCTAAGGCGCAGCCTTGAAGGGTTGTAGTCGGGACGAGAACATCATCTCCTCTTCAATCGAGTTATCCACGCCTCTCATCGAAAGATCGGGAACAAACCCTAGCGGGTTCATATCAGTGAGGATTACCCTGAGCGGAGAGAGAAGCTTCGCGTTCGATACCCTGCCCGGAATGCTGCTTAGGTAATGGAATCACCTTAGCTGTAGTGCTAACTACCAAATCGGCATGCTTCTCACAAAAAGTTGTGAGTGCTTCCAACGCAGCCTTTTGCACGGTGCCTGTCAATTTCCATCCTTGCGCCTTCACCTCCCACTCTTCCCAAGTAGGATGTGTCGGACACACGGGGATCTTTACATTCACTTCCCAACGAAGCAGTTGGCCTGTTGTCATGAGCTCACGTGCCGAGTACTCGGGATACACTGTGTACCCAAAGTCTTTTAGGGTATCCCACAAAAGTACAGGAAGACCACCCTCCTCGAGGAAGTTCAAGTGAGTCCATGCCTGCACGTCAACATTCACAGATCCGGAAGTAGACATCTGGAATAAGTGACACATGTCAGAACCAGAACGATCTCACGTACAGGGGTAAGTTCTCATGATTACAAGGGAATGTCGCCTATACAGACCACTACTAAAGGGTTCCAACTCTCACCAGATTTTAGTTAGAATAAGGGTAATTGGATTACCAATTTTGGTGATACTCAGGGCAGCCATTAGCACAAGATGCAAGACATGCCAAAACTCGAAATGAGTACGCGTAAAATGATGGCGTAAAGTACGGGGGTTGTGTCTCAAAAGTCATAACTAAGATCCTATAACCCTAAAAATTACCAATCCTTGATAACAACTCGGTGAATTAATTAGGCACACCTTTGGTATTCAACGGGGGCTAGGTTGGATTGGAACATGATCGAAAATTTCTTTTGCGGTAGGGGGCTGTTCTGAAAAAAAACAGCAGAACAGAGACTCGCTAAACTGAGCATAACTTTCTACAGAAAATTCCTAAAATCCTGGAACATTCACAGTAGATGCTCAACTTCATAAGGAACAACTTTCCTAAAGGATGCCTATTCAGATTCCTTTCAGATTTGGCTACAAAAATTGAGAAACGACAGAGACAGAATCTGCCCACATTTTCCTAAATTCACAATAGAGGAAATCCTCGTCTAAGATCAAGCAATTCACCCTAGCAAAATTTTTCAAACACTTAAGGGTAAATTTTTGGTTCATCAAGATTTTAATTATGCATGCACACGCCTTAAACGACCTTACCCAACTAGATCCAAAAGACGTAGTTAGTGCCGGTGGCAAGCTTATAATCGGCTCTCCTTATAATAACTAGTCGAGGCTATTCGATTCGCACTTAACGACTTACGAGCGTGGTTAGTGTACCTACAGAAAATGAACCTTTCGTGCCAGCACGTCACGAAAGCGTCCTCATACATTACCATTCACTTATAGAAACGGTATCCATGCGTCAAGCCGCTGCATGGGCAGCGTCCAACCTCGGAAACCCTCCGTTTGAATGGAGTGTATCCTTGCCTCGCATGATCGTCATGCGGAATGCACACGTATGAAACATGTGGCGACACCACAACTCATATCTAGACACGAAGAAGGGATCCATGGAAGGGATCACTCCACCAACCCTCGCAATTCCCGTGATGCGGAACAGCGCACGTATAAAACACGTGGCTCATCTAGTTTGGTTGTGCAATAAAGTAAGTCTGACGTAAAATAGAGTGCTGGAAGTTAGCAAAATAAACCATAGATTCTTATGCCACCTTAAAGAACCCAAAAATTCCCTCTAGGGCCTCTCGGTCTAGATTATTCCTTAACGATCCAACGGATTTTCGGAATCCAATCAATCTTGGCAAGTTTTATTGTAAAACATGTGATTAATATCAATCTAATCACTCCGGTGCATTCAATCACTCTGATACCAGCTGTGACAACCCCACCCGAGATAATTCCGTACTATTGCCTAAACCACTCCATTTGGTCATTAAGCGATAATAAAGAAGCATCTCGTTGAGTATTGTCGGGTTTACACCCGGTAAATCACTTGGAAACACAGAGAGGATCGAACGAATGCATTAAAACTCCCACGAAGGTGAGTCCAGAGTACCTTACACATTAATACGAATCTCCTGTAGGGTCCAATTATTACAACCATTAATTCTAACATGATAAAGAAATCATTCAGAGTACTACTAAAACAGCGGAAGTTCTAATAACGATACGTTACGACATCGCCAGAGGCCATCTGTGACGCCATTACTCAACGTCCTCATCCACCCATTCCAGCTCCCAGCTGGGTGGAATCTTACCAGGCCAATTATCTTCACCTGAAAACAACAATTATAGCAAGTCTGAGTATACTAATACTCAGCAAGACTTACCCGACCAAAAGCTACCTCTAGACATGCCGGCTTTTAGCTGGTGGGTTTGTTTTTCCATAAACAACTAAGATCATGGATCCTTACTTTCAACATTTTAGATCGATTTCTAGTGAGATTATCATTACTAAATGAGCAACTGATACAAACAAGATTTGTACAACACAATTAATTCACGCAGAAGGTTTCACATAGTTCCATTATTACGGGATATCATGGCCAGCTGATTAAGTAGTCTCGGATAACGGTGAGAGGTCGACAATCGATTGATTCATATACCTTGCAAGGTAACGTAAACACACGGAGCGGTGCCCCACAGAGCTGACACCGACCAAACGGTTCCCAAAAATCCTCGGGTTGGGATGATAGCCTACAGTCCCGGGTACAAGGCAATCTGGAATGCCCCACACAGTGCATCCATCCTCACTCATGTACCCTCCTTCCGGTTGCAAGCCGGGCAGGAGACGAATCGAGATTAGTAGTAGTAAAATCCCGTACCGTCTCATTAAGGTACTAGGCTTACCGGTCCCATTCCCGACAAGTGCTTAGTACATTCAAAAGCTTAGCCCACGAAGCCACTGGACCGGAGCCCAAATCCCATGCTCTTACCACATGAGCAATCATTTAATCAATATGGTGATTCCATAGAGGAGATCCTATTCTCGCGAGTGACGAACATCACTCGACTTGTACCGGATCCTTAAGCATAGCAACTAGCGACCTAACATGCTAGTAAAAGATTATAGGTACTCATGGATCATGCAACTAGGGTTTCATTTCAACTCCTGAACGTAAATGCACATACAATAACAAGAAGTAAATTCAGAAGTTTGAAAGAAACATAGGGGTTAATGAATAAACCGGGGCTTGCCTTCTCTAGCACAAGTAGTTAGACAATCTTCCGGACTTTGGCCCGAGTCTTGCTCTATGGCGACGTAGTGCACGTCTCCTCCGGCTCCCTCGTTCACGTCTTCTATCGCGAGCGTGTAATTACCGTCGGGCACTTCTACACGGAGGATGCAATGCAAGGCTTGAGTGACAACTCGTATTTAAATGATTTCAAACAACTTATGACATACGGGGTGCACATTTGGAATACATTCACTTAGATAGCAAATACATTCAGCATACTCTTCCTATAAAGAGATAGTGCAAAGCTTTCTTATCTAGATTTTCCAATAGTAACTGTGTACATATATATATATAAATCAAGGAAATTCACATACAACAGCAGCAACAGCTACGCATGGCATAGGGTTGGTCATATTCACCTTAAGAAAAACATTAAACATTTCTTCTGTTAAGGGTAATCAAAAAGCCTATTTAGCCTTCAATATGATGGTGTGCACATCTACTAAAGAAAGAATATTTTAATTGGAACAACCAGCAAGGAATTTATTTTTAGAACCACCATTTCACTTCCTTAGCTCAGCTTCATAACTTATCCACCAAGGATGCATTTTTCCTATTTCTCCTTTATGAGGTTAATCTAGTTTGAACTCCTTGTAACCAACTAAAACATGCCAAAATTTAACCAGCAGCACCTACTGGTCCTACTGACCAGGGGCACTTGTCTTGGGCAGCAAGAAAAGGGGTTGTAGCACCACTGCAATTAATTACACAAATTATGTGCATTACTAGCTAGCATATAAGGGAATATTGCATATTAAAATAATTACAATAGAAATGAGTTCAAACTTTCTCTCACACATGCTTTGGTCCAAAACAAGCTTAAAGATCTAACAAACACACACATAGCCTTTATGACACATGCTACACAAATTTATGATTAAAAACATGCATAAATGAGGAAATAATATTTATAACAGAGATAAAATCATGGTAAATTCACCAAGGATGCATTTTGGTAACAACAGACAGTAGCCAGAAGTTGGGCTCAAAAATAATTATATTTGGAGCTACAAAAATCATCTAAGAAGATTTATTCATTTCACAAAATGATTTTTAATAAAAGATTTCTTTAGTAACTTTGTGCAATTTTTGGCACAGATCCTAGACTTACAAGTTCCCACAACATATCCAAAGTTCAGCTCCAGATCAGTTGTAGATTTTATAGAATCACAGATCTAGTTATTTTACATTTAAAATTTTCAAGCAAAAACTAAAGCTCAAAAATATATACACCTTTGGACAAAGTTGTAGTTTTAGGTATACAGAGCACAACAAAATTGGGTTTGCTATTTTTGGATTTTTCTACAATTTTTAATCGATTTTACAAGTTTCAGCTGAAACACCTCAAAGAATAAGAATCTTTTTACTGGAAACCCCTTGAAAGTTTTCAAATCTTTACACTTATTCCTTGGACCTTCCCTCCCCGGTAGTCAAGGACGGACCTGTGTGCTTGCAGGCGGCCAGCTCGCCGAGGGGGTTCGCCCGGAGTGGGGGACCGAAATGGAGGTGGGGAGGCTCGGTGAAGTGCTGCCACTACGGCTTACCCTCGTCACACTGCACCTGGATGTACCAGAGCTGCGCCGTTGCTTCAAGGTTGTAGGAGGTCATCCACACCTTTTCCTCCTCCACGATGCACTGTTGATGGAAGTAGGACTCGTAGCGATTGCTGAAGATGAGGGGGCCGGATTCCCCATTGAACTTGGGGAAATCCAGCTTCTGGAAGTGAGGCGGCCGCTCGCCGTGGCTCCCGCCTGAGGTTGGTGGTGGCCCGGACGACGTGCTGGAGGAGGCGCCCTGGAGGCCATCAACCTTGGTGGTGTGGATGTTGTCAACCTGCGCTTGGACGCCGTCAATCTTGGTGGAGAGGGCGGTCTGGATGCCATCCATCTTGGTGGCCAGGGTGGTGAGGAGGGAGGTGAGCTCGGAGTTGGTGGCTTAGTCATGGTGGCAGCAGATGGCGATGGTGGGGGTGGCGGCGGTGGTGGCGTGGTGCGGCTGATTGGCAAAACAGAGGAGGAGCGCCTGGATCGTGATACCAGGTTGTCAAGGGCCTCTGTGCCCAAGGCAGCAGCTCCGCGGCTATGGAGCTCGTAGCCGGAGTTGGTAGGGATGGCGGCGCTGCCGCGGCGGCCTGTAATGGTGAAAGGGGGGGGGGGGAGATGGAAGCAAAAGAGGTAGGAGATTAAACCAATTCCTTCTTAACCCAAGCATATTGATTACAAATGTTTAAATAGGAACTTGGCACCTAATCCAATCAATCAAACTAATCTCTAAACAAACCAACAAACCAAATCTAATCCTAACAGAGTCCTTAGCCACTTTGCTGGGTGCCGCCGGCCATGGCCCTGGGCCTACGGCTGTAGTGGTTGCAGCGCCACATGACAGATTTCCTGTGTATTCCAGAAATTAGAAACCTTGTGTATGCCATGAAATCTTGCCAAAAGACCATGTTTAAGATAACAGTGTCATAATGCTTTCGAATTGCTTGATGCTGCTTTATAAAGCAGGTGGAGCCAGAAGGGATTCATGAGTTGTGTAAAATCTGGATCGGTCAATAGTAGGAGCCAAAAAAAAAAGCATTCTGATGTCCCAACTCGATGTCTCTTTTAAGACTGGATTAATTGAGAAATTTTTTTTCTCAGGTCCCATCATCAACAATTTTACTGTGTGAGAATAAACAGATTTTGTATACATCTAGTATATGTAGGATCCGGGTAATTTAAAATTTTAATTTAGATAAACAAATTACATCACTTCTTAGTTTTCTATATAAATTATAAGCTTCAATAAAAATTGAGTCCAGCCTGCAACAGTAAAGATTTTAAAATAAAATGGTGATAATTTGGAGCCTATGTTTTTTGAGGCAAAAAATCGACCTGATCAAATGATCTACACTCACCCACATGACATCTCTGATGTGAATGTTGATCAGGCATTTAGAATACATGTAGTGAGCCTTCACCTCTGTAAGCAATATGTGCTGGGAAAGAATGATTGATTGATGGGGAGCCGGAGGCTTGTGTACATATATAGGCAAAGATGACCTAGGCTATACAGATCCTACGGTGATCCTTGCCTATCCCTATCAATCTATACAATGTATACAAACCCCAAGAGGGGGCAGGCGCACAGCCCAAAGTGGGCTGGCGGCTAGGGATCCCAGGGCCCAGAGGGCCATCCTATACAGCTTGCTAACAACCTCCATGATTCAACTCTTGAATAGGAAGAGATACTTGCAATTTGCTTTTACCAAAATCAAATATCTTTAGCCACCGCTATGCAGAAATCTCAGTTACTAATTTGGATGATCACAACCTTCGGCATGATGCCTTAAGTGCAAGATGACTTGCAAAGAAAATTTTGGAGTAACAAGGACAGCTTAATATTGAAATATGAGCTCACCATTCCCTACTCTATTCACCCATGTATGCTGTGTCTGTTTTTATTTTTTTGGTGAGGTTACTGCATATAAGTATATAACTCTGCCTATGTTGTTTCAATAAAGCTGGTCCCAAACCCTGGTAAAGCTAGGTAAAGGAGGATGGGTGTGATGGCTTGGTGAGCCAAAATTATCCACCACTCTTATGTTTCTTGCTGCATGTCTGATTTTTTAAATGTTGGCCAAGCTTTTCGAGTTCATTCTTGATTGGCAAAAGGAAACGTGACTTGCGAAAACACAAATAATGACCGGTTCCATACCTTATTTCGAAGAAGCTAAAGTTGCAGAATTTGATGTTCAAAATTATGTATACTTGCAGTAAGCATGAGACTTAGTTCAGTAAATTTTTTGTCTCATTCACTTCTGTTGTATTTGCAGGAAAAATATTAGCACAACTCCAATCAGATTTTCTATGATAGTTTTTGTTGGAAGGACAAAACCAGAAGCATTCTTGTTTCACCACTATGACATCCCCTTCATCAAGCATCATAGCTGCATCCTCCACACTTTACCCTGCCTACCTTAGCCTGCACCACCACCCCAACAGCCAATGTGCTTCTCGTCCCTCCAATGCAAACCATGACAATACCTATAAATGCATCAAGTCACCAAAAATTGCTAGACGCTCTTTTTTCTCCCTATCCACCTCCTTTCTTCTCCTCCACACTTCCTCCTGCCTTGCCATTGATGACTCAAAAACGACATCAACCTCAGTAATTGACACCATTATCACAGACCGCATCTTCATGGACTTCAGTATCTGTCCGAGCTACTTTCGCTCTGACAGACCTTTAGGAGCTGAGCTTTCTTCATGCCCTGATTCTGAGCCACTTGGTCGTGTTGTCTTTGGTCTCTATGGTCGGCTGCTCCCTACTACTACTGCTAATTTCAAAGCTACATGTACCGCAGCTGCATATAGGGGCACTCTTGTCCACAAGCTTCTTCAAGGACAGTTTTTTGCTGCTGGCCGACAAGGTTCTCGGCGAGAGAAGGGTGAGGTCCAGCCATCCTCTGGCCTCGTTAGGAATTCTGAGACTGTTGACACTAGAGCATTCAAACTAAAGCATGCAAGACCTGGCACACTTTCCTTGTGCCTTGGACAGAATGATGATGATGACGACATCAAGCTCAACCCCAACTATCACAATGTTGAATTCTTGGTTACTATAGGGCCTGGACCCTGCCCAGAGCTTGATGGACAGAACATTGTCTTTGGAACTGTACTGGAAGGTGAGTATTGTCTCTCTTCTGTTCAGAACATTGTTTTTGCTGTTAAAATAATATATGAATGCTTATCTATCTATCTATCTGTCTGTCTGCCTGCCTGCCTGCCTGTCTGCCTGCCTGCCTGTCTGCCTGGCTGTCTGCCTATCTGTCTGCCTATCTGTCTATCTATCTGTCTATCTATCTATCTATCTATCTATCTATCTATCTATTATGTTTATTTTCTATTTTACCCTTTGCTTTGTTACAAAGCTATCTATCCCATATGTACTCCAAAACTGCCTTGTGGCGAATTTAATGAGAAGAATCCATTAGGGCCAATGGGTATCTATAGCCTAGGTTTCTCTCTCTTCTCTCTCACACACAACCTCCTATGTTCTCCTGTGCTCCCCATCTGAGTCCAACCCTACCTAGCCACGGCGAGGATCATAGGTAGTGGCACACCTCTCCCTGGCCAAGATCCGGCCGACCCTCTCTCCCATGCGGATCCGGCAAGGGCAAGCCTTCCCCGCACGGATTGGCTATGGATCGAGCGACGGGCAACAGAGGTGGATCAGGTGGGTGCTGTGTTGGCGCGACATGTGCACATGGTGGTGCACACACGGACGGCTGCGTGCTTACGGCCTAATGCAGCACTGGTGGTCAGAGGCAGCAGATCGAGGGAGCAGCACAAGCGTTGACCAGCGCGGTGGTGGCTCACTCGACCCCGCCCCTTCCCCAAGCGACCCTCTTCTCCGACCTTCCCAATCGGCTTCTTCGACTCACCCATGGCGGGCTTACTCAGAGCTTCAGTGGTGGTGTTGGTGTGCAAGACGTGAGCAACACAACTTTGGTGACCAACATGAGTTATACGGTCTATGTCCACACCTACGCCTCCTTCAGTGCTTTCTCTCATGGCTCGATGACGTTTAGCAAGAGGAGAGCAATGGTGGAGGCCTAGACAACAGTGGCACGATGGAAGGTGGTTGCGGCTACGCAGAGGCGAGACAATCGGCGCTGGACACGGCAGGAGGTTGTTGTATGCGAGGAGTGGCACATGGCGGCTGAGCAGGTGGTAGCGGTCGCGCAGTGATGGCCGTGATGCGTGGCTGTTGGGTAGGGGTGGGCACTTTGAAACCGAAACCGAGAAAAAATACCGGACCGAACCCAAATGTCTGTTTTCAGTTTATTCAGTTCGGCTTCGATTTTCAGCTTGTCAAAGTTTGCTGTTCGGTGTCGGTTTCGATTTTTACGGTGCAATGAACCGAACAACTCAATAAACCGAACGACCAGGCGACCCATCGTGCAGTCGAGCACCACTGCTCATTTTGGCCCACCAGCGGACCAGCCCACCTTGTTGGCTCGGCCCAAGTCACAAGTGCGCGCGCACACACACATAAAAGCACACAAGCACGACCACGACCATGACTTTGCCCCCCATCCGACCTGGACCTCACACCCCCGAGGGTGTTAAGACCATCATCGGGGAGTACGACAACACTTAGTGGCCCATCCTGATGAAGACCAAATACAACGAGTGGTCCTCGGTGGTGAAGGGGAAGCTTGAGGTGCGATAGATGTGGGATGCGGTGCACCGTGGTGTCGTCAGCCACCACGAGGACCAGCGGCTGCGTCGTGGTCCTGATGGAGCTGGCAGCAAAACCTCTTGGGGAAGGAGGCCATCACGGACGCCATCACTATGGCTCGTATCGGCGACACCATAGAAGCTTCCACAGGAGTGGGATCGTCTAACTTTCCAGCCGGGTGAGGATGTTGATGACTTCACCTTCAACATTTCCAATTTGATGTAGCTGTTGGTGCGGTACGGCGATGATGTGATCAACAAGGAGAAATCCGTTGTGAAGTTGCGCTGTATCGTCCTGAAGTACTCCTAGCTCACCTTCTCCATCGATATGCTGCTTGACCTCTCGTAGTTGTCAATCGAGGAGGTGAAAGCACAGATCAAGGCGGTCACTGAATGCGAGGAGCTGACCTTTGGCGGGCCAGTCACCATCGATGCCAAGCTCCACTAAACTGTGGAGCAGTGGCACGCGCCCTAGACAGGGAAAGAAGTGGCACAAGTTGCCCAAGGAGGCAAACAATTCAGCCAGCGTCACTCTTGTGCCTCGTGTTTAAGTCTACTATGTGCGTATTACTGGGGTATGGCCATCCTCATGGTGTTGCAGAGCTGACCACTCCCGCGGGCTGTGGTGGTGCATGGAGAGACGCCCACGCACGCTGTGCTATTGAAGAAGCGGCGCCATAGGGACACGAGCAGGCATCGCCGCTGGTGGCTGAGGGGCACAACGCTGCTGTACATAGGGTGAGCACTGTGTGGCGGTGGCGTCAACGTCTGGGATGTTGCAGCAGAGAGAGGTGTTGGCTGCAAAGCCAGCGTGTGCACAGTGCGCCTGAGGAGACAAAGGCGAGGAGCAGATGGAAGAGAGAATATGGATAAATGGATGGGGCAGGCACGCCGGACACACATGTCCAGTCCTTGTCATGGTACTGTCATCCTGCCACGCAGGTGATTCAATAAAGATAGTATAATGATTCAGACCTTTCATGACCTCATTTAGCAAGTTTTGGAACCTAAATCTGCATTTTAGAAGTTTGGGAACTAAATCTGCATTTTAGAAGTTTGGGAACCTAAATGACATACTCGAACAAGTTTTGAGACCCTTCATATATTTTACTCTTATAAAAATATAGTTCCATGTAGTGTTTCACTAAATACATCCGGACCATGCATTATTGGGTACCATTTCCTTATTCTGCTTATATGTTGTTGTGAAACAATGATGTAGATGCACATTAAAAGCCAATATTTTGATCCCTGTATTTCTTTTTAAGTGGCAGATTTGTAACACGGTGGTAATACTAGATAGTAGATTCATCTGTGTAATTGGTATGTACAGCAAAAGAATGTGGGAAATGCTGCAGCTGACATCTTACTGATTTTATTAAATAATTTTCTCACATAATGAATATGGTTAAAGCTAATTATGCATCTTGATCCATTATTGTAAAATTGGTAAATAACTTTTCGTGGTACCAATTCTATTGTAAATCAAGTTATTCCATATGATCTGTGTCAAAGTCTCAAGTAAATTTTAGCTGTAGTAGCTTCTAAGTGAGTGTGAGATACTGTCTTTTCTCATATTGGTAGGTTACACAAGATAACATACTACACCATATAGAATCGTGATATCTTTACTTACCTTCTTGAACCAATCTGTGTGAATCTCTGCAACTTCTTCATGTCGTTGGCTTGATATGTGAGCCCCTTGTTATCCAGGAATGGATGTTATCACCAGTATTGCAACCATACCTACCTACAAACCAGCTGAAAGGATTCGCTTGTTCAATGGCTTTGCGCAGCTGATTGGGGACGAAAGAGCTCAAACTGCTCGGGCTATGTGGGATCGCCCACTCAAGACCGTATATATCAGCGACTGCGGGGAGCTGAAAGTGACCAAACAATCTCTTTCCCCTCCAAGCTTGCCATGACGTTATGACTTGGAATGATTTGTGGTGGGTAGGTCAATTAATAGGATGCTCTCCCTGTATTCCATAAGCTGCATATATCCTTTCTGTTATTAACTTATGCATGTTCCCTTGCTGACAAACTTACTGTATTAACACACTCCGAGCTCCCAATTCTTCGTTCTGCAACGGCTTCAGCTCGTAAAACCTTGGAATTGTGATGACTCGTGGCTAACTACTAGGTGATATCCCGCGTGCTACTGCGGAAATTTCTTAAAAAATTTTAAGGTGCAATGTGAAAGTAGAAACATCGAAGTGATCTTATGACAACATTCTTTTCTAAACAACATTGTACATGGAAGCTTGAAAGTTGTTGAGAGAGAATCATTCTAAATTATTAATCCTACATTTTTTCTCTACTACAGAAATTTTGTAGCATGCTACTTACAAAGGCATGATATTTACGACAAAAAATTAATTAAATACATAAATATATGATTTAGTGGATGGTGACATGTCGTATAATGGATGGTGACGTGGGTGCTAGCATGTTGAGAGAAATCTATCCATGACTTGTTGTGAGTCTCACCTATATAGTTGTAATAGATTCCAAACTAGGTGACCCACCGCACGTTCCCCTTTCAGCATCTTACCAGTGCACGTCAGCAATCATATTAGGAATTCCTTCTATAGCGTTTTCATCCTCCTCAATACCTGATATGTTTTGGTTTTCTGGCCGTTTTCTATTCAATGTCATCTCGTCTCTCTCAGCATCCGCCAGAATTGCAAGTGCAATTTCCTTGATCTCATCATCCGACAGATTTGCATTTTCCTGAACCCATTATCCTGAATATTTGCATAACGGTCAACCATAACCTCCAATGCTTCTCCATGATAGATCCACCTAGTGTGAGTGGTTGCCATCTTACTCACAAGTAAATGGGCAACATATCCTATGCCCACTAGCTTCATATGCACACTATGCAAACTACCACCACAGACGCTGTATATCCATCCAATGGCCAGATTGATAGGCATGCACTTTTAATGGTGAACGGCGCGAGGAGACTGCTACCTGAAGAAAACTATCCATTAAAATGTTGCAGGTGAACGCATCAACATGAACAGAGCAGGGACGTGAAGCCTATGAGGTCCAACAGAATTGACAAGCTGGCTTGAATGGAAAAAAAACAACACTACGTACCAAAAGCACTACGTACCTGCACTTCTGAAGCGGCGTCGTTTTTGTGAGGGTCGGCGGCGTCCCAGCTCCTAGGCCGTGAGGCGTTCCAGTCCCAGCTTCCCAGGCCACCTCCGAGGGCGTGCAGCGTCGACGTCCAAGGGCCGGCGGCGTCTGCGACCTGACCTGGCAAATCGCTCCCGAGGGAGGGCCGGCAGCGAGCTCGTCCGAGGCGGCCGCACAGGATGCGATGCGTCTAGAGGAAGTGTCGCGGCCGACCGTCAAAAGCTCCGTCTCCTGCCATGGGGCGTTTTGTTTTTTGATAAAAGTGCTAAAAGTGTCTGCCTATCAATCTGGCCATTGGATATATCTAGCGTTTCTGGTGGGAGTTTGCATAGTGTGCATACGAAGCTGGTGTGCACAGGATATGTTGCAAAGTAAATGAGTGTCAATTCCCTCTATAGTCTGTCTAGAGAGATTGAGGCATTGACGACATGGGCATAGTATTCATCCATATTGTATCTAGTCTTAAGAAATGCCATGAAATTGTTGACCCCCTTCTTATACTCTGGGGTAAAATTAGGACACACGACTATCCAACGTCTATCCATTTGGATTTTTTTTCGCGATTCCAACTCAAAATTACTAACCACAGTAGAATGAATCGAAAAGAACTTTCTGTGAAATGAAATTTGGCAGATTTAACACAAAATTACTTACCAGATTGAGGCGTCGCTATAGGAAGAATCAAATTTAAGTGCCCATATGAAGGCACAAATCTACGCAAGAATGATCCATTCTGGTCGCCACTCCGTTCTCCTTTTTCCCCTTTCAGGACAACGACCTGTAGGAAAACTTATTTTTTTGGTTGTAGCGTAGGCTTTTCTGCATTTGCTAGGAAAAGTATTAGTTTGATTGGTTGGGGCATATCACTTTGAAATAGATTAAACCAAATCGTCACACAAAATGGCATCTAATTGCTACTCATCACCACAAAGTTCACACCACCAACAAACAACAAACATCATAAGATGATCCAGTAGCAAACACCAAAATAGAAGCATGATAACAAATCTGAACCGTCTACCTAGCAATAACACCACACATCACATTATGCTTCGTTGTTGTTCTTGAGTGACCTCTTATGTGAGGCATGTCACAACAATTCCTTCACCTTCCTCACCACGGTCTGTAGCTCAGAGACAGTCTCTTCAATCTCCTTGTTAGCCTTTGCAAATTCTTCCTTCCACATCTTTGCATTGTGTTTAACTTTTAAGTGCCTATTATCATTACCCTTTCCTAACTCACACATCAGAGTCTCGTTTTTCATATTATTTCTTGTCTCAAAGAGGCTAGTAGCTGCCTCATCGTCTTCAGTATACTGCGTTGGCATTGACCTCCTCCTTAGTAGTTATACATGCTTTTTTCCATGACCTTGCTTCCTCTTCAGCATTTCCTTTCATTTCCATCAGTTTCTCTACAGTTGTTAGAGTCCTAATATCCCATTTAGGATCTATGCACCTAAACAATGCACATTTCATTCCATCAATTTGTAGTCACCAATTATGTTCATATAACTAGTGGCTGACAACACTAACATCATATGCAGAAGAAAAATTTATTAGAAGTGAAACAAGTTGTCGTTTATCTCACAACAGCATACATACTGACACCCAAGGTTGTCACCTATCCAGTCATACCTCATGATAACTTCACGATCGGGCGGCAGGGATCTGGAGCTATCGGAATCTACTCCAAACACCATTGGGCACTAATAAAATAAATGAATCTATCAAATTTTAACAACAATCCGAATGCAAGAGGGCACTCTAAAATCGGAATGTAGTCTCTTAACCCAGATCTCCAAATTCAGAATTCCACTTGGATGACTGGAGAATGTAGCATGGCAAAATAGAAGGCTGACCTAATTGAAGCGAGTGCCGCACCTCCATTCACCACTAGGGCCTCTACGATTCACCATTCCCACCATGGGTAGGAGCGGATCTATGCATCGATCCTAGCTCTAGTCTTTTCCACAACCAGTAGGAGCATGGTGTCGGCGAGTCTCTTGCAGTAGTGTACTCCTTGTCTAGAGAAATGAAATATATACGTCGTGTCGATTCTCCTTTTTCCCCTTTGGGGGCAGCGAGCTGCGGGAAAACTATTTTTTGGCTGCAGCGTGGGCTTTTCTTCTGCCAACTTACCAGAACTGCTCCGTGCTATGGTTGGGGCTGATGCAGTTGTTCATCAGCAAGATCCTTATCGCAAAACATTAATAGGTCGGATCTTCCTCAACTGCTCCCACTCATTTGCAAAACATCATCAACAACAATTAAGATGGCATGAACAAACATATGTAGTTGTTACATCAAATGGTGTTTTCGCAAAACATCAATATATCAGACCTTTGCCAACTGCTTCCACTTGTTCTGAAAACATCAGCAACAACAAGTTTCTCAAGATGGCATGTAATTGCCATTCATCATTGCAATTGTCACAACAATCATAACCACCATTTGTAATCATGATGATAAGAACTCACTACTAGGAATCAGGCCTTAGCCAACACCTATTTTTGGTTGCAATATAGCTATTTTGGTTGAAACTGGAATCAATTTCAATGAAGTTTGGTGGTCGACAGATTATTGCAATTGGAACGGTGCAATAACCTCAGGCAACAACTTAAATGTGACGTTGCAACAAATTTTACTATTGCAACGAACAAAAAAGTCTATTGCAACCAATACTTGGTTGCAAGAACAAATACTGCAATTAGAAAAAAGACTATTGCAAGCAATTGGTTGCAAGAATAAATATTGCAACGATTAGATTGGTTTCCTAAGGTTCTATTGCGATGAAACACTTGCTGCAATATTTCATGATTGCCACGAACAAATGTGTTGCAATAGAAAAGAATACCACTCCAAAATTGCGTGGACATACGGTTATATTACCACGAAGGAAGATATGTTGCATTGCAATGCTTTTGCAACATATCAGATATGGTGGCAATATATGATATGATAATGCAACGACCTAGTCATTGAGGTAATATGTGTAGGTTTCAACGAATTTGTGTTGGTGGTAATAGAGGTCATATGCAACAAATAGTTGTTGGTGGCAATAGATGATATGCTAATGCAACACATAAAGTTCGTCGCAATAGTGCATATTGCAACCAAAATCAGTAGTTGCCTATTATTCTATTGCAACGAGAGGAATTTAAGTAGTAATTTTTAAATTATTTTCACACCATGCACATCACATAAAAAAAATGATACATTCTTTAATTTAAATTCTGTCTCAAACCAAAGTAACACACAATGACTAGAATTCAGCTTAAAAGAACATGACCACAACTAACAAAATAAAGACACCATATTTAACTAAGTTCACAACATTGTTTAGCATATAATAAATAAATCTAAAAATGATTTTGTTGGATGCTCCATCACCCATCAGCTACACCATCATAAATAAACATCTTTGTAACTTGTTATTCTTGTTTGCGTCGGCCATCAACTTTAAGCCATAGAAACTTTCTCTAATTGTTTTGGTTGTCTGAGTTTTTCTGCGATTCATGATGAAAACATATATGATTAAATTCACGGAGTAATTAGCAATCATAAAAAGGATGGCTATGTAATTATCTGAGATGATAAAGAACAAAGTCTCCCTCATGCTCACATCATGTTAATCACCATCTTCTACATACTAAAGGCCCTCATAATCCCTGTGCAATCCCTAACATGTATTTCAAGTCATTACAAATCTGCATGACATACTAAAATAAGTTTGGCATAATCCCTAACCATTGTATACATACCTTGTTAAGACCAAAAACACTTTGTTCCAATGCATTCATGTGTATGTACACCTCAACAACAGGTTCTGGTTCTCCTGCAAAATAACATGAATAAATAAAAGATAAGGCAACCTCAACTGGAGAAAACTTAACCAACAACATTAAGGATTGATAGTTAATAAAATATATTACCTTCAGTGATTCTATTCCAACATGAATGACATGAACTCTACATGACATAACAAATTAAGAGCTTGTTTGGTAGGACTCTGGCTCCTAAAAAAATAGCTCTGGCTCTTTTGGTGGAGCGGCTTTTCTGGTGGAGCTCAAGCCATTTCATAAAACGTTTGGCAAAATAGCTTCATCGAGTGGAGCCCTGATTGGAGCGGCGTGGAGCTATATTTTTGTGGCTGCACCTCCCAAATGGAAGCCGCAAATGGCTCCTGGTGCAGCTCCTAGGTTGGAGCTGCTTGATTTCAAACCGTTTGGCAAGGCTCCGGCTAGAGCCGGTTTTGAAGCCCTGCCAAACAGAACTTTTGTAAGTGCAATCAAGCCCTAAGTGGGTTTTGGTGAGTTGAGTTACAACTTGATTAAAATCACTAACGCTCTTGTGAAGCATGTGAGCGTGTTAATGGTTTATAAATGATACTCGTGTGTAAGATCATATATTTGGCTCATATTGCAAAGAAGACAAGGGTGGATCATGACATTATACATGGAATGTGCAAGCATGCTATAGATGAATGTCATGATGTGGATAGGTTGCTCTTCCCATTGAAGTTTACATGAGACATTCAACAAGTCATCCTAAGCACGAGAAAAGCTAAGATAGAAGCATGATTACATCATTATTACTTGATTGACTTCTATATGGTAAAGCAAAGCATATTGTGAAGAAAGGAGAAGATTGCAATATAATATTGGGAGAACTAAGTCATAGTGAGCATGACATCAAGGGGATTTCACTATTGATACAAGATGGAACTTGATGAACAATACAATGAGTTTACCGAGTACAATATCAAATGGATTTTACTCTTACATCATGTGAATGATATTGACCCATAAAAAGAAGCTAGTTGTAAGACTTGAAGTATAGTGTTGACAAAGAAGTTCAATTACCGGAGTAACTTGGTGGTTCAAGCTCAAATAGATTTATTAGGGTTTATCTTTTATCTTGAGCTTAGTTATGTCGTACTATAAAGAGGGATGAATCATTAGTTGGACAACAAACATCAAAAAGTGCTCACGTGAACCCATGAGAGACTAACCCGTGAGATCTAAACCTTAGTAGAGCTCTTACCGGTTTGGGCACTGACATTGTCCAATGCCTAGTTGGTTTGAAAACCGGTCTGACCGGTTTTGTCTGATAGACTAATGACTAGTTTTGTGGGAGTTGGGTATTTATACCCATGAGCTCCTCATTGAGGGGCTACTGGTTCTCCATACTTCTAACACCTTCCAGAAATCCAGCTGAGATCTCCCCAACCTCTCTAAGTGAGATTCAAGCCTTTAGTGCCCTATCCTTGAGTTGGGTTGACAGAGTGACTTGTGTGAGAGCTTTAGAGAGCTTTGAGAAGCCTAATGAGCATCCCACACTTGAGCACCTGCAGATTTCGTTGAATATCTTGTGAAGCATCTTTTACTCTTGGAGCTCTTGGCTCCTATACAGCTAGAAGTCTTTTGGAAGCTCTCGTTCGTTGTGTGGTAGCTCCAAGAAGTCTGTAATTGCAAAACAAAGATAGTGGAACACTCCATCTATTGCCTTGGCTATAGGTGTGAGGTAGGAGTAGGTTGAAAGAGATCCCGAAGCCCTTCTGGCTTACCTCAACAACGTGTACGTAGGCCAACCTTAGTGGCGAGCTAAACCACGAGATAAATCATGTGTTTTTGTGTCTTTACTTTCTTTACATTCACTAGCATTACCTTAAGTTGTTCTCTAGGTTAATCTTTCTGCTTTAGCTTCGATCCACTTTGGTGTGCTTGTGTTATGTGTAGGGATTTCATTGACACTCTTGGAAACACCTTTGGAAGTCCTACACCAAGTTTGGTTTGAGATAGAACTCGTAGAGGACATATACTTGTTTGTTGGGTTGCTGCCTAGCAAAATTGGTCTGACTGGTTTTGGAAACCGGTCTAACCGTTTTGGTACTAACAGAGGATTGAAGTTTTTAATAAGTGCAGATTCATCTATTCACCCCCTCTAGATGACATCAAGATCCTTTCAACTTTGCATCTCACTTTACTTGCATACAGTGAAGAAAGTCACTCTGTTTATGTATGAACTTAAATCACCCCAACCTACCAATCAGAAATACTACAAGTTCGTAGTTGTCATTTAACCAAACTACAAAAACTTATATATGGAGATATTTTCAGAAACACAACATGTCTAGATGTCAACTTAACAACTATATTAATGTTTCACAAAAGTTTAAAATATGCCAGTCTCAAATCTAATTTAAAATTAATCTCAGAATAATCTCTAGTGCTTATTAGACCATGTACCCCTTTATCCATGCACAACTCCACAAATTGTAGCTGCATATACAATTAATACTGTCAAGTTCATCCGACTATGAGAACCCATACCAGAGATATATGTAAGTGGATCAAAGGAAGGACAACAAGTGGATTATTGCTCAATATCATTTCCAATTGCATAGAGAAATTGAGGTAGTTTTTTTTGAGGAATAGAATTAAGCTAGTCGTAACATCACATATTCAAATATAATTAAGTATTTCTTGAACAATTCAAAGGCCAAGCAATCGATATTCCATCGGCATGATTATATGCCAGTATAGACTACATGTACTAAGACAAATGCATAAATTATTTGAAAACCACAAGGTATCTATGGATTGCATGTAGAAACAGGTTACGTGCGTGCTACTGAGCTTCATAGGTCTATAATAACCTTGCCTATGTGCAGACTTGGGAAATGGGAGAAGCGAGGCAACACAACAACACCAGTGTATGATTAATGACATAAGGTTGAGTCGAATCAAGGAGAACTGTCTGTCACAAAAAATGTTAGATGAGAAGATGAATTATTGATTCAGTCTCTACATGTGTGCCAAAGGCATTTAATTCAAAGCATAACCTATCAGTTTAGATGATTAACAAGACAACACTCAAGAAGCACTATGATTTCTTTGTCTACATACATGCATAATGCATAAAAGCAAGAAACGGGAACAGTTCTTCTCAGGGTTCTCTACCGCCGAACAGTAAATTTGTGTCGATCGTGCGTCAGGCTCGGATGGTCAGCACAGGAGACAACGGGGTTTATACTGGTTTGGGCCTCCAAGGAGTAATACCTTACGTCCAGTGTCGAGTTGCCGTGTTCCTGAGCTAGGGGTGTTTGTAGTAGGGGTTACAAACTGGTCGGGAGAGGGTGTCGGACCCAAGTCCCTTTGGATGGCGTTCGGTCTGTAGGAAGTCTAAACATTGTGACAATTGCTCTCCTCTCCCTTTTATAGGTACAAGGGGAGGGGCACAAGGGGGAAGTAAAAAGAAGTACAGTGCTTGGTCGCTGGATGTCCCGTCGCGCGTCGCTGTCCGTCAGGGCGCATTGAAGTTGAGTTGTGCTACTTGGTTGTGGGAGCCACCGCATGGCCGAGCGCGGCTGTTCACCCCGGGACGCTTGGCACTTCCTCCTAGTAGTTCATTATTGTCCTGGTCTACTCGAGCACTTGACTAGCCCGCCACGCTAAGGCCTTATCTTAGGCTAGAGCTTGTTGTAGGGGGTGCTTGAGTGCCTCAGCCGAAGCTTGCATGTGGTAGAGTTGGAGATGATGGTGATGGGATGGTAGTGCAACAAAGTAGACCTGCATTAAGGCTCTTATCGGGGGTAGCTGCTTGCATGAGCTGCCAGCTGGTGTGTTTGCATGGCGCGGGCAATCGGTCCCCCACGCATCGTGGCGGAGATTGGCCATGCGAGGCAGAGACTTGTCGTGCGAGGCGGTGACTTGTCGAAGGGGGTTCCTCTAGTGGGGAATTGGTCGGAGATGCTGCCAACTGGTCGGGAGCATTGCATCTTGCCAGTGAGGGTCTTGCCTACGGTCCTCAATCCTCCTCGTCTTGAATCTTGGCCTTGACATTGTCAATCTTAGCCTTCACGTTGTCAATGGTGTCGGATTACCTTGTGTTTAAGAGATATCTTTTCGTCGTCAAAGGGGTCCCTAATCCGAGCCCTCGTTAGTGGCCCCCGAGCCCGAGGGGGAGTCAGGGAGTTGCGCTCAGGCTCAGTTTAGTAGACTTGGCATTGGTTTTGTTCTCCGTGTTCTTGGTGGGTGCGCGCGAGCGCATCCGCCCGATGTAGCCCCTGAGCCCGTGGGTGAGTTGAAGATCACTCGTGGGCTTTTAATCTTCATCATAGCCGTTGTAGTCTGGGAATGTTATCCTAGGGTAGTCGTGGTCATCGTGGTTGTAACAGCCATCGTGGGCGACGTGGTCAATGTAGGTGAAGTAGGGGGCGCGGGCATCTCGGCCGACGTGACAGGCGTGACCATTTGAAATGACCGCGCGTGGGCACTGCAGGTTCCTGTAGTTTGTGGGGATCAAGGTGTCGCGTGAGTGGGTGCCTATTTCGCTGGGGCACGCATGCGCGTGGGAAACGTTTCGCTGACACAGCAGGCCCGACATTTAAGGCGAGTGACCGCACTCATCCCTTTTTAACCGCGCGTAGGGCATGAGTTCGGGACTTTGCGCCCCATGGTTTTCTTCCTCTGCACTCGCGTCTCACTCTCCGTGCTCTTCCGCAGCCGCAATGCCGCCACTTCTTGCGCCACCAGATTGCCCAAGACTCCACTGCTGCAATGTCGAACTGGACGCGGTCCAACGTGTCCCGCAAGCAGCTGCTTCGTCTCGTCGAGGCGGGCCAGCTCCCTCCACTCACTGCCGCCGTGGAGTGGAGGTGCCTGGGGACGAGTCCGTGCCGCGCCCTACCAAGGGATTCGTGGTCTCGTTCATGGCCTTCCACGAGCGCAAATTCTCCGTCCCCGCTGGGCGATTCATCCGAGAGACCTCTTCGAGTACGGCCTCTAGCTGCAGCACCTCAACCCGAACAACATCCAACAAATGGCAGCGTTCGAGGTGATGTGCGAGGGGTTCCTGGGAATCAGTGCCCGTTGGCATCTCTTCTGGTACTTCTTCATGTTCACGTGCTTGAAGGACGGCTCCCGGGTGGCGACGATCAGGTGCACCAATCTCCGGATGAAGTAGGGCCGAAGTGACGACTACATCCCGTCGTCCCTGACCAGCTCGAACAGTGGCTGGCACAAGGGTTGGTTCTACTTGGGGAACAACCCCAAGTTTGCTGCCGGCGTTCATCGACAACTCCATCAGCCAATCGAAGAGGAACTGGACCGACGGCCCTGTGAAGACGAAGCAAGAAAAGATCCTTAAGGATCACTGGGTGATGCTAGGGTGTCTCCGAGGAGATGGGGTTACCGTGTCCACCGTCATCGGGCAGTACTATGCCTGTGGAGTTGTGCCGCTCCGGAGGCGGCCGCTTCGTCTCTGCGAGATGACGGCTGACCGAGCCCCATGGGCGGGGACCGTGACTGCTCCGACCGTCCCGTCGCCACTCGAGATCCAGTGCTGCATGGCGCAGGCGATCGGGAAGGCGTCTTACTCGTGGCCGCTGACGCGGCTGATTTCGATGCCTCCCCACAAGGGGACGGAGAAATTGGTAAATCACTGTCTTATTGATGAGTTTTGGCTAATTTTTCGCTCTTCGTTGTGATGCTAGCCTTCTCAGAGACCTTTTACGCTGACTGATTTCTCCGTCCCTTCGTTTTTGTAGTTGATGTGTGCCCACCTCATTCCGGCCAAGGAGCCTCTCCCGGAGGAAGTGATCTTCAACCGGAACAAGGCAGCTGCAGAGAGGAGGCGTGTTGCTCAAGGTGCAGCACAAGGATCGCGAGATCACCAAGTGTGATCGGAACGACAACCGCATCAAGAGGTGGAAGGTGGGGGAGCGCGACGTTTCCTCCAACGAGGACCCATCGCCGGAGTCGTCGTGGAGCGGCGTTGGCCAGCGCGATGGTGGACTAGAGCGACATGTCAGGGTCATCCACGTCGTCACCACCCCGTGCAACAGAAGTTACATTGTCGCGGCGGCCGCAGATAGCCGCGTGTGAGAAGAATGCGGGCTCGAGCTCGCGATCGGCGGCTCGCCTCGCCCGAGTGGATCAGTAGGTGGTCCGTCCCCTCGTGATGCCCGGTGGGCCGACCCGCCGAGGCGGTCGGAGGAGCGGACAACCTCATCCCGCCATCTATTTGATGGCTCAGACCACCCCGACGCGGACTCCTTGTAGAGGCGTCGGTCGCGGGCAAGGTCGATTGACTCGGCGTCGGCGCCGAGTGCGCCATAGGAGGCGGATTCCGACGCTCCAGTCATTGATTATATAGGGCAGCGGAGCCCCAGATGTACACGTTTCCCTCGGCGCTGGCGGGGGCCAAGGATCGACCCCAGGCGTGGCGGAGGTCGAAAGATCAGCCCCCGAGTAGCCGGGGGAGCGTAGCGCTATCGTCAAGGCGGCATGTCGAAGTGGGGCATCCCCCGAGTCGGGGGGCACCAAGCGTGCATCCCCCAAGCAGGGTTCGTCGGGCCGCCAGACGAAGAAACCCCGGGTCCGCTCCAAGATGTGAGTCCTCATCCTCGGAGCCACCGTTGGGAATCCTTCAATTTGTATTGCTTGCTAATTTGGTTCCACCTTCTTGCAGATACGCCAACACCGGCGTCCTCAGCCTCGCACCTTTGAAGCGCTTGGCCTTCAACGCGTGCGTCCTGCCCTCTAAGCCTTGTCCCCAACCTCCGTATGCTGAGCCGGTTCCGGTGCAGGCCATGACCACCGTGGTGGAGGAGTCGTCCGTGCCGTCACCTCCGGCCACCGCCACCGTGGTCGAGGAGGAGCAGATGGTCGAGGAGACGGCCGCCCGCCAAACAGCCTTGACGCTATCGGTCGGGGTTGGCTCAAGTGGTGAGGATGTGGTGATGGTGGCCGCGGACAATGGTGGTTTGGCACCATCTTTGTCGGCGAGGGGGCATGACGTCGCAACGTCAGTGACGCTAGAGTCTTCAGCGGCTGTGACCTGTTGACGGTGTATTTTGGTACACCTAGCATGTTAATTACACTTTGGTTTCGATTTGATTATGGAACTAACCCGCCACTAGGCACACTAATCATATAACAAGTTCATCTTTGTGCATACATTTGGAAGTGTTGTATTTATGTAGGAAAACATGGACATAAAGGACGAATTCGCAGCAAGTTCAAAGGAGCATTTACGGAGTCTTGTTCGTGTTCATGAGCTTGATGAAATCACTTCCAATGGTGGCAAGGACCGAAGTGTTACGAGGAACAGCCCCGGGGATTGAAGCGTAAAAGACCGAACTTCGTGCGAAGAGAACCTCCATCTTGGACGCGAGGATGACATCGTCAAAATCATGCAAGAGGAGGGGGCAAAGTGCATAATCTCATGAGGACCCACGGGAGCGAAGGGGCGACCGAACTGGGCCGAGGTGGGCCCAGGCCGGTCGGCCCAGGCCAGCCGGCTCAGCCCACTCCGGTGGCCGGTTCGACCCCCCTTTCCTTGCACCTGAAGGATCTTCAACCCTAAAACCCTGGAGGCGCCGCCATTCGACGGGGGGAGAGCCATTCGCACCAGGAGGCCATCCACAAGCTAGAGAGAGAGGAGGGAGATCTCCGGAGGGAGATCGTCCACCTTGAAGGAAGAACCCTCACGTGGAGAAGAAGGAAGATACCGTCGGAAGGAAAACCATAATCTCCTTGTTCGTCCATGGGTTGTAATCGATCTTGAGATGTAATCATACTAGGTCGGTTTATCTATCTATCATCTTGTGTTGAATATACTTTAATGCTTAAGGTTAGCTACCATGCCGTAAAGGGAGTAAGGCCTCAATGCTTCCTTGGATCCATTCAATACGCCGTGTCCATCATAGGTCTAGTCATGAATACCTTCGCGTAGTGACAGTACGAGAGGAGGGAAAGGGCGAAACCGTGGTCACAACCCCCAATAGATTAGATTGGTTTAATGTCTTTAAGTGATTGCATGATCGTAGACCCATGGGCGAGTGTCTCCTATCTTGATTGTTTATCGTTCTCTCTAGTGTAGTTTAGTTATTTTCTCGTATAATAGTAGTTAGGGTTTGAGTAGCTAGTGCATAGAAGTAGATTGAACGCTTGTAATCCCCTTGCTCCGCGGATTGACAAGAACCTTGGGAATCCAGTGGTGAAAAAGGTGTGGGGTCCGTACGCTTGCGGATCGTAGAGGTATACTTCTTTTATCCGTCAACAAGCCCCTTTTTTTGGCGCCGTTGCCGGGGAGCAAGCTAGTTTACATCGTTTGATTTGCATCAACCGGAGAAATCACTAAGGGATTACGCTAGCCCTCGATGTGAAGACATAAAAGTACAAGAGTCGGATTCGAAGCTCAAAGCGACCAAGTATGAGATTAAATCCAAGATCATCGATATGGTGGCGGCAAACCCGTTAGAAGGGATGGTTACGGAGAACCCATATAGACACATAAGGAATTTCACGATGATATGCAACACGATGCGTCAAGAAGGAGTCCCCGATGAATGGTTCAAATGGAATCTCTGTCCCTACTCACTTGCCGTCAATGCAAAGACATGGTACTCATTTGTGTCCTTTGAAGTTGAAGGCACTTGGAACAAGTTGACAAAGAAGTTTTGCGAGAAGTTCTTTCCAATTAGCAATGTTCAACATCTAAGGAGGCAAGTGATCAATTTCATGCAAGGAGAAGAGGAAGGGATAGACCAAGCCTAGGATAGGTTTAATGGGTTAATCGAACAAGGACCAAGACTCGGCTTCTCCGGTGACGTACTCTTGCATACATTTTTCTTTTCCCTAACCCCTAGTTGCATGCAACACGTCGAAATGTGTGCAGGTGGGGATCTCATGGAGAAAACACTCACAGAAGCCGCCCAACTTCTACAAAAAATTAGTGAAGCGGCTGCCATGCGAAGAGATTGGGAAACAAGACTTGCGGAAGAGCCGGAATATAATTCGAGGAAGAAGAAGTGTGCTGAAGTTTCTAAAAAGGCAACCCCGGAAATCACAAAAGAGGAACCAATCACAAAAAAGCTTGAAGAGGAACACATCAAGTCAAGAACTACCCCGAGCGTCGACTTCGCCATACCAAATGAGACAAACAAGAGAAGCATGTCAAGTGCGAAGCCACTAAGGGAGTTCGAACCAATGTATTGGGTTCCTATCGATTATGGAGAAGTATTCGACAAGAGAAGACCGTTCCCTAATCAAAAGGGAATGGCGAGAGCATTGGAATTGGATTACCCACCGGAGAAGAAAGCGAAAAATTCATACGACCTTGAAACCACCGGTGAGATTTTTCAAAAACTCTTTGGAGATGACATAGTGGATCCGGAACACATAGCCGAGGTGAAGAGAATCATGGGGACCAAGCCCGAAACGTCACCATAGACTCGCCTAACCGAAACCTACGCGATAGGATCCGAAGACGAAGAGAAGATGACACCACACTTGAGTTGCGAGATCAACGGTGTTCAATGCAAAGCTTTATGCGACATCGGAGCCCAAGTAAGTGTCCTATCTTCTAAAATTTACGATAAAGTTCAAGACCACAACCTAGACTTAGCTCCAACATCAACAAAATTAATTATGGGAGATGGTAGAACTATCAAACCTCTAGGTATTGCTTGCAAAAAAGTAAAAATCTCTAGAAATTTTATACCAACCGATTTCTTTATTATTGATGCTTACCATAGTAATCATGATCACATAATCTTAGGTAGGCCCTTTCTTAAGTTGGTTGATGCCGTGTTAGATGCCGGAGAAGGCAAAGTAACAGTGAACCTTAATGGAACAAAGTACACATATAACTTTCTTCGTGCTTCTAAACACCTTACACCCTTTCCTCCCGAAGATGAAGAAGTAGAAGAGATAGATAGTCTTTGTTTTGTTGAAACCCTTAGAGACCCACCGCAAAGAGCGATGGAAAATCAAATTAGTAATCAACAAGATAAAGAACTAGAAGAACCAACAAAAGTCTTAGAACCACATGATGGAAGCGAGGAGGAAGGAAAATTCGAAGACATAGGAGAGATTAAACCCGAGGAGCCACAAGCGCCCGAGGTAGACCTTAAACCTTTGCCCAAAGGATTAAAGTATGAATTTTTGGGCCCAGACAAGACCTATCCAGTCATCGTGAGCGACGAGTTGAGTTCCGAAGAAAATGAGAAGTTGCTGATTTTATTAAAAAACATAGAAAGGTGATTGGATATTCGATTAATGATCTCAAGGGAATTAGCCCAGCCTTTTGCACTCATCGCATACCAATGGAAGACCAATGTAAGCCCATAGTGGACCACCAAAGGAGGCTAACCCATGCCATGCGAGAGGTAGTAAAGAAAGAGGTCATCAAGTTACTTGATGCCGGAATCATCTACCCGGTTCCGCATAGCGAGTGGGTGAGCCCGGTACGTTGTGTACCAAAGAAAGGAGGTTTGACCGTGGTGAAGAATGAGAAGAACGAATTGATACCGCAAAGAACCGTGACCGGGTGGCGGATGTGTATTGATTATCGTAAGCTTAACAAGGCGACGAAGAAAGATCACTTCCCCCTACCGTTCATCGACGAGATGCTCGAGAGATTAGCAAACCACGCTTATTTTTGCTTTCTCGATGGGTACTCGGGGTTCATGCAAATTCCCATTCACCCGGACGATCAACACAAGACAATGTTTACATGCCCTTACAGAACGTTTGCATATAGAAGGATGCCCTTTGGTCTATGCAACGCTCCGGCCTCTTTTCAACGTTGCATGGTGGCCGTACTTTCGGAATTCATCGAAGAAATTGTCGAGGTGTTCATGGATGATTTTTCCGTTTATGGGAAGACGTTCATGGATTGCTTGGCAAACTTGGAGAAGGTCCTTACGAGGTGTGCGGAGGTAGACTTGGTGTTAAATTGGGAAAAGTGCCACTTTATGGTTAAGCAATGCATAGTGCTCGGACATGTTATATCCGAGAGAGGTATTGAAGTGGACAAGGCTGAGGAAGAGACGGTTGAGCAACTCCCACCTCCGACGGATGTTAAGTCCTTAAGGAGCTTTCTAGGCCATGCCGGATTTTATAGAAGATTTATAAAGGACTTCTCAAAGATGACTAAGCCTTCAACACATCTTCTTGAAAAGGATGTGGCTTTCGACTTTGATGAGAAGTGCCTAGCGGCATTCCGGACCTTCAAAAGTGCATTGGTGAGTGCTCCCATCATTCAACCTCCGGATTGGAGCCAACCTTTCGAGATCATGTGTGACGCAAGTGACTACGCCGTAGGCGCGGTTTTGGGTCAAAGAAAGGAAGGCCGAGTTCACGTCGTTTACTATGCTAGGAAAACTCTTAGTGGGGCACAATTAAATTATGCCACTACGGAAAAGGAGTTGCTTGCGGTAGTATTCGCTTTCGAAAAATTCAGATCTTACATCGTGAACTCGAAGGTCATTGTTTACACCGATCATGCAGCCATCAAATATCTCTTGGCTAAGAAGGAAGCTAAGCCGCGTTTGATTCATTGGATCCTTCTTCTCCAAGAATTTGATGTTGAAATTCGTGACAAAAAGGGGGTGGAAAATGTTGTGGCCGATCATTTGTCTAGGATGAATCGTGGACAAGATGATAAGGTTCCCATCAAAGATAAGATGAGAGATGACCACCTCTATCGAGTGCTTGATAAAGATACTTGGATGATCGATATCATTCGAGCAATTCAAAAGATGCCTCTCGATCATCTAGATAAAAACTCTCAAAAGAAGATAATCTCCGAAAGTAGGAAATACTTTTGGGATGCACCATACCTCTTCAAACTTGGCAATGATGGAGTAATGAGAAGATGTGTGCCAAGAGAAGAAACGGTAGAGATTTTGAGAAAGTGCCACTCGGCGGAGTACGGTGGACACTATAGCCATTTTCGAACCCAAGCAAAAGTATGGTAGAGCGGATTCTTTTGGCCAGAGATGCATGAAGATACTAAAAGATATGTTGCATCATGCACTGAATGCCAAAGAACCGGAAACATCTCTCAAAGAAATTCTATGCCTCTGAAATACAACCTACAAATCGATATATTCGATGTATGGGGTATAGACTTCATGGGGCCTTTCAAAAACTCATGCGGATATGAACATATTCTAGTCATGGTTGATTATGTATCCAAATGGGTAGAGGCTATGCCATATCGTAAAGCTTCCACGGAGGAGTCCATTACTATGATCAAGAACGTGATTTTTCCTCGTTTCGGTACACCGAGAATCTTGATAAGTGATGGAGGAACTCACTGCACCGGGAAGAATTTCAAAAAGTGCTTGTCCAAGTTGGGAATCGAACATAGGGTCTCAACGGCCTATCACCCACAAACCAACGGACAAGCGGAAACGTCAAATAGGAAATTAAAAAGCATCCTCAACAAAACCATAGAGAAGGGAGGCAAAGATTGGTCAAAGAAATTAGACAGAGCTTTATGGGCTTATCGAACGGCGTTCAAGACACCGATAGGTATGGCCCCTTATCAATTCGTCTATGGAAAGGCTTGCCACCTTTCGGTTGAGTTGGAACATAAATCCTATTGAGCGATTAAAGAGATGAACCTCGATCTCGATGCCGCGGTGGTGAAACGAAGGATCCAAATAAGCGAGCTAGAGGAGTTGAGGTTGAATGTATATGAAAATGCAAGCATATACAAAGAGAGAATCAAAAGGTGGTATGATAAAAGATTGAAAAAGAAAGAATTTAAAGAAGGAGATAAGGTCCTCCTGTACAATTCGAGGTTTAAAACCTTCGGAAAGGGGAAATTGCAAAGCAAGTGGGACGGACCTTATGTTGTGCATTCGGTGCTCTCCAACGGAGCGGTAACCACTATGGATATAAAAGGCGATCAATTTATGGTGAATGGTCAACGGCTTAAGGTTTACTACGAACCCAACATTGTACCCCTTCACCATGTTGATGTCTTCATCATGGAAGAAGAGCCCGAACGTCCTGCCTAGGACGAAAAAACAAGGCATGAGTTTCTATAAATAATTTTTCTTTTAATTTTCTGGAGTTTCTCGCGAAGATTTACCGGGCCAACTTTTTCCCATGGGCTAAGGAGGTGAAATAAGGGCGGTACGCGAAAAACCGGAACGGCCCGGCCCCCGAGGCGGGGTGGGCCGGCCGGCCGGTCCGACCGGCCCAGTAGGGTCCCGGCGGCCGGCGTCCCCGATTTTTGCCCGAATTGCTCCTCTTCGACTTCCTTCTTTGGTCAGAAAATTTTTAAGGGAAGTTTAAAAAAGGAAAATGAGGTTCCCAGGGCTTCCCTCTCTGGACTATTTATTTGGCCGAATTGGGAGCTCGGGAATCAACCCCTTCAAGCAATATTTTTCACCGTTGCAGCAGCCATTGTGTCCCCAAGAAGCTTAGAGTTGAAGCTAGAAGCCAAGGAGCCATCGATGGAGGAGGCGAAGCGATGCGAGCTCAAGCTACCCGTCAAGAGGACCGCCGGCATCCGTTGCGGAGGGCGTGTCCCGACCAGAGCTATCGCATCTCACAACCCCGTCGAAGGAGAGAAGGTCCCTACGCCCGTTCGAAGGTCGGCGCGCATCCAAGGCATGAAGCGCAAAGACTACAAGGAGGTGTCGCCCGAGCCTAAGGATTATGGGGGTAGCGACTACTCCGACGATCGTAGCCCGAGCTCGTGGGTGACCGCCGGAAGAGATGATAACGACCTCTACATTTGGGACGAGTAGCCCAAGGAGAGGACTCCCGAAGGCCCCAACGGCGACGGCAACGACGACGACGACGGCGACGATAATGGTGGTGGCGACGACGGCGATGATGATGGTGGAGACAATGGCGATGACAACCCATTCGGATTGGATCCTATGTGTTGTCGAGCTTGCCGTCAATCCATCGCGGATCTCTACGCGTCAGTCGACGAATGTCTCCAAGCTATGGAAGCGATGAAGCAGCGTATGGAGGATTTGGAGCGCGTAGTTGAAGACGACTACAAGTTCCTTAACCGCAACGTGCGCAAACTTTTTGGCATGGTTGGAAACATGAGAGGCAAGTGGTGCAATACTTGCTTAAAGTACCACTAGGTCTAGTCTTCCCCTTAGGAATTTTGTAAGATACGACGAGGACGTCGTATGTTTTTAGCGTGGGGGAGAGCTAGCTAGCTAGCCTTAGCTTTTGAGTTTCAAATTTAGGTTTGGTTCAATCTTCGAGCGAGAGTCTTAGAGTTTAAAGAGTCTTAGTTTTCGAGTGTGTTTTTAAATTTTTGCAAGTTTGAAGTGTATTAAATTAGTGTTGAGTCAAAGAAAATCAAATAAAAAGCGTCTTTATATATTTTGTGTGTTTTGTGTGATGCTTATCTTTATTCACTTGTTTGTTTATCTTTGATTCTTGATATATGAACATAAGTGTGTGGTTTGAAAAATGTTTACCATGGTGCTTAGTGGAATTGCTACTTCTTAAAGTACCATACCACACTTCGATCTTGAGCTTCACATGTTAGTTGTGCTATGTTCAATGCTAAAAATTGGAGGATTTCAGTTCTGAAAATTATCTAAAAACCCTTGTAATAAAGGTTAGCAAAACCTCTTTTTCCAAGTTGAGAGTAAGAAAAAAAATCCTATACAAAGCCAATTTATTTTTTTGCTCCACCATAAGTGTGATTAGCACGATGAGTTGGGCTAGGATCCTTCTCTCTTGTGAGTTTTAATTTCGAGCAATGATCATGTTCTTGTGCTTATTTTTTTGTTCCTAGCCTCGTCATACATTCAGTAACGTGACTTTCACATTGGAAGTCCGGTACATCGCCGAATTCCATACCCAACCCTATACATCTCTTTTGTACATCGCATTCCTTGAACACAACCTACTCTCAAAGTTTCGTCTCATCTCTAGCATGATTTATTTAAAAATTTCAGATTGTATGCATGCGAGAAGGAGAGGAGTAGAGAGCTTTGAAAAGTTGTCAGGAGAGGGAAAAATAAAGAGAAAAGTATGAGTATGGAAAAGAAAGAAAGAAAGAAGAAGAAAAAAATATATAAAAAACTAAAGAAAAAGAAAAAATATGAGAATGAAAGAATGAAAGAAAAAGAAGAGAGAAAAGAGGAGGTAGCAATAAAGATATGAGAGGGATGAATCAAGTGAAAGAAAAGAAAAATAAAGTGTAAGGAAGGATGTCATGTTGTTGAGAGACGAAACTTCCATTCTTTTTCCAACCATGTGCAATCCGACAACGAGGACGTCATCGGTGCCTTGTAGTCATAATTTTCTTTTGCCCTTGCACATGTCCACCATTCTAAATATTCTCATCCTTGATATCCCTACATATGATTAATTCTCATGATCATTGGCTTTGAAAGGTAAACAACCATTAGAGGAAGTTCTTAGTTTGACAATACTTGTGTTGATTGCAATAGCCCTACCTATATCTACACTTTACATGTTATATGAGAGACTTATGGGAGGTGAGAGTTTTATAAAATTGGTTTAGGATAGCCACCTCATATTAGTGACTTGAGAGAGCTTGGAGAAAGGTTTTTGTCTAATACTTGTTGCAGGAATTTTTGTTTTGAAAATCATATGAAAAACCCTCTGATGCAAGCAAAGAAGTAAGCATGGCTGAAATTGAAGGCTTCGAGTGAAGAGTATGAGTTGTGGGGTAAATCTTGACGTGGTAAAGATTCTAAACGCCCATGTTTATGTTTGATGATCATTACATTATGTTTATGTATTAAAGATGAAAGGATTGACTAACTTGTGAAGAAGGATAAGTGGTTCACGATTACAATACTTGGGACGAAGTTCTTTTACGAGTACTTGCTCGAGGACGAGCAAGAGCTAAGCGTGGGGGAGATGTTGACGGTGTATTTTCGTGCACCTAGCATGTTCATTACACTTTAGTTTGGATTTGATTATGGAACTAACCCGCCACTAGGCACATTGATCATATAACAAGTTCATCTTTGTGCATGCATTTGGAAGTGTTGTGTTTATGTAGGAAAACATGGACATAAAGGACGGATTCGCAACAAGTTCAAAGGAGCATTTACGGAGTCTTGTTCGTGTTCATGAGCTTGATGAAATCACTTCCAATGGTGGCATGGACCGAAGTGTTACGAGGAACACCCCCGGGAATTGAAGCGTAAAAGACCGAACTTCATGCGAAGAGAACCTCCATCTTGGACGCGAGGATGACATCGTCAAAATCATGCAAGTGGAGGGGGCAAAGTACAAAATCTCATGAGGACCCACGGGAGCGAAGGGGCGACCGAACTGGGCTGAGGTGGGCCCAGGCCGGCCGGCCCAGCCCACTCTGGTGGCCGGTTCGACCCCCCTTTCCTTGCACCCGAAGGATCTTCAACCCTAAAACCCTGGAGGCGCCGCCATTCGACAGGGGGAGAGCCATTCGCACCAGGAGGCCATCCACAAGCTAGAGAGAGGAGGGAGATCTATGGAGGGAGATCGTTCACCTCGAAGGAAGCACCCTCATGTGGAGAAGAAAGAAGACACCGTCGGAAGGAAAACCATGATCAACAGTGCTATGTCCAGCACCTTGATGGGGTAATCTCCTTGTTCGTCCATGGGTTGTAATCGATCTTGAGATGTAATCATACTTTGTCGGTTTATCTATCTATCATCTTGTGTTGAATATACTTTAATGCTTAAGGTTAGCTACCATGCCGTAAAGGGAGTAAGGCCTCAATGCTTCCTTGGATCCATTCAATACGCCGTGTCCATCATAGGTCTAGTCATGAATACCTTCGCGTAGTGACACTACGAGAGGAGGGAAAGGGCGAAACCGTGGTCACAACCCCCGATAGATTAGATTTGTTTAATGTCTTTAATTGATTGCATGATCGTAGACCCATGGGCGAGTGTCTCCTATCTTGATTGCTTATTGTTCTCTCTAGTGTAGTTTAGTTGTTTTCTAGTATAATAGTAGTTAGGGTTTGAGTAGCTAGTGCATAGAAGTACATTGAACGCTTGTAATCCCCTTGCTCCGCGGATTGACAAGAACCTTGGGAATCCCGTGGTGAAAAAGGTGTGGGGTCCGTACGCTTGCGGATCGTAGAGGGATACGTCTTTTATCCGTCAACATGACCGCATCGTCGCTCGAGGGCATAGCAGAAACGTCATCGTCCCGGTACCTGGACTTCCCTGGTATCGGGATCTTTGGTCTTGACACCACCGAGCTCCTAGGCAAGGACCGGGAGATCGTTGAGGCCGTGACGGAGCGGATGTTCGCCGACCCGTCGATCTTGGACGCCATCACATTGGTGTTGACGGTTGAAATACGTAACAACCTTTAATCCGCAAGCGTACGGAACTACACCTTTTTCACCACGGGGTGACCCCCATGGTTCTAGTCAATCCGCGCAACAAGTACTAATCTAGTTTGTGGGAAACCTTTGAAAGGGGTATTAATCTAAAGGTAAAGACAATCTAACCTATGTTAATCTAAGAAGTCTAAGGTAAAACTAGATGGCAAAGGGTGGACACAAGAGAGAGATTAAGATAGATAAGCGTTCCCTCCCTATGGTTTAGGATCACATGAACATGCATCTACTACATGAAAAGGGTGTTGCCTACACTAGCTTCATGGCGGTTATGTAGCCGCTAAGCCTTTTCCCTCCACCATACTGTCACTACGCAAGGTAATCAAACACTTTCACGTACAATCGCATCTATACCTAAGCATCCATAGGGTTAAGCTAATCACCATGATTACCGCAAACCCTATTAAGAACACATGTTGTACATACACATGTGAATAAAGCACTCGCATAGACATAGACCATTAGGCATAGAAAGGCATATTGTTCATGTAGCGATCACATAACATTATCCATCTAACCCTAGGGATGAACAGAGACATTACCCCATCATCTTACAAGGATTGAAGCACATAGGGGTGATGAAGACTCCGGAGAACGTCGTCGATGAAGATGGCATCAATGAAGCTTGGGAACACCCCTAGGCCAGCGGCTTGGAGTCCTCCTCTTGCTTCCTTCCCTCCGCCGACGTTGATCCTCGCGACGAGCTCATCCAACTCTCTCCCTCATCATGCGGTGGCGGTTTTCTGGTGAATGGCGTCGGTAGAACGATTTGTTTGATGTGGCGGCGCACGGAGGAAGTTAATAAAATAGACGAACACCTAGGGCAAAGGGGGCGCCGAACCGGGCCCAGAGTGGGTTGGGCCGGTCGGCCCAGGCCCGTTTCGGCCCGGTTCAGCCCCGGTTTCCTCCCCTGTTGCTTCTCGCGTGATTCCTTATTTGTGTACACTTGCATGTGGGCCTTAGATGTCATTTTCTTCACTGTTAACGCTTGAATCCTTGCTATCCAAGCTTCGCTGTTTTCTGGTTGAGTCCCTGAAAGACTTGCACGTTGATGCTTCGGTCCTCGGGTCATTTGGAGTCATGTTCATCGCGTGTCTTGACTCTTGTCGGGCTTCATGATTTTCTTCCAAAGTGCTTGGTGAACTTTTCCCTGAAAGTCTCCTCTTTAGCGTAGATTTCCTGCGTAAACAATAAACTCCAAATCCCACATTCACAAGTGAACTTGTTACATCATTAGTATGCCTAGTGGCGGGTTAGTTGCAAATCATAATTGAAACCAATGTATACCAAGTACTCTTGGTTGACGGAAATTCACCGTCAACATCTCCCCCATGCTTAAACCTTGCTCGTCCTCGAGTAAGTAATCCTCGCTTAAAAGGGAAATCAGCATTGCCTTCCAGTGTTGTCCCTGCACTTAGTCATTCACGACGAGGAAAATTGCTCTCTCTTAAGATTTTTTTTTTCTTTTTCATTATGGAAGATAGACTGACAATAAAGAACAAGAACCATTTAATAAACACGATGCTCTCAAACTTAAGTGAACTTCAAACCGTTACCTTGTTACGTGGAAAATTTTTCAAAAAAATGCATATCCAACGTAAGTGAAAATCTCTTGCAAAAGCTCATGGAAATACTCATCTCATCAAGTCACTCAAGCCTATACTAGATTATTTTCAACCTATTCTACTCATATGTGATAGTGGAAGGCCTATGTGGAGCTTGGAAGGTTAAAAACAATCCTTGCAGAACATACATCCGAAATATTGTCAAATTAAGAGAGATCTACTGGAATTACCGAGACTCGTCAAAAAGGCCATGGAAAATAAAGGTTGGAAAGAGAGAGATGGAACACACACATTTAGAAAAGTGAACATATGCAAGTGGCAAATGGACGATCCTGAGGCACGAGTAAAGTCCTCGTTATCAGATTGCACATGGTTGGAAGATTTGAGTATGGATTTGTCATCAAGGCACTTGAGAACTTATGAAGCAAAAAGAACCGAGGAGCATCTTTATTATTTTTCTTACATTTATTTTATTTCCTTCTCATTTTTTTCTCTCTTTCTTTTTTCTTTCTTCTTCCTTTTTTTACTTTTCTTTTCTTCTCATCATATTTTTTTATTATTCATTTTTTTCTTTTGCTCCTCAGAACTTTTGCAACATAATACTTACATAGCATTTGTTAGAGATGATGTAATGACTCCTCCCCTATGCATGAATGATGCTCGTCCTCGAGCATAAAAGAGAGGGGAAATGACTGCTAAAGTAAGTATAAATTCCATTATCTTACGGAATATTTGAATCTGCATCGAGAATTTTACTCCATACTCAAATTGGGTTGTGGACAAGGAGGTGATCACAAAAAGATGTTTTTGGTTTAGGGTGGATGCCCAACGAAGTTTGTGCAATTTTCAATGTGAAAACCCACAATTCATGGACAAAAAGGCTAGCATGAAAAAGTTACACAAAGGAATGACCAGCTTCTTAGTCTCGAACCATAGGAATCAATCCTAATCCAACTCATCAAAACTTATGTTTGCAATCTACGGGTTTTGTTATCATAGAACTTGTCACACCTGATTTTCCGAAGGAAACCAAGTGCAAACCTATATGCATGCCAGGATCAAGTTTCATGCATATAGCTAACATAAGTGAATAACAGAAACAATATCACGAAAGAAAAAGGGAGATTATCAGAGTTTACGCTTAATCCTGGAAACGAAGGCACCAAACTTCACAAGCAATCGACTGGGGGTTGCGTACGCCTAGAACCAGCAACATCTTCACAAGACTTCAAAGTAGCTTCCGCCTTCTGAGCAACATTGTTTATAGCAAGGGTGAGCACTTGTCGTACTCAGCAAGTGTGGGGAAATAATGAATGCAAAGGCTTTATAGTGGACTGGGCTATAAGCATTTAGCATTTTAGTTGGTCAAATTTTATTAGCACCTGATTACCAATAAAAGTATAAGTTTATACCAACCCACAATTAAGCATAAAGATAAGAGATACACCATGAGCACATGATAAGCATAACCATAACACAAATCACAATTTAAGTCCATCTTCAAGTTTAATTATCATGTGAGGGTCCAGGCCGCTCTTGACCGTGAGCACGGCTAATCGATTAGTTTAACACTCTGCAGAGGTTGTACACTTTCACCACAAGCAGCGTAAAAGCTCCGAAGAACTTTGAACCCAACCATGCGATGCCGGCCAAGCACCATACCACACTACCGAGGTGTGGTTGCATAGGGACGCTACATGGCCTTTACAAAGGTTCTCCAACAAGTTATGACCCACATGGTCCGGATCAGTTAGCAAGGTATAAAGTCCCCTAGCAGGTCGATACCCCACCATAAAAAGAATAACTCACCCAACCCCCTGCTAGAGCGAGTCCATACCCCGCAAGCCGCCGATCCCTTGTCCTTATCGTGTAAGATCACCACAAGCTAAAGTTCCTAATTATTCAGCCAAGACCATTGCCCATTAGTTCTTGTGGTTGTACTATTTTCCTGGGTGGTTCTCCATGTTCCGATTAATGCACAGTGATCTTGTATTAAAATTATCATAAAGGAACATAGAGCATAAAATGATAACCATGTTGATTATTACCAACCCAGTTGAGCAAACTAAGCAATAGCTACCATCAATATTAATTAAGAACCAGGTTCAAGATAATGGTCAAAAGAGGCTAGTCATCCTTAATAGGAACCCATCAAAATTAATGCAAAGCAATGCAACGGTGATTAATAAAGTTATTAGGACAAAAGATCAAGGACACACTTGCCTTTAACCAAGGAGTAGTTGCTCGAATATCTTCACCTTCACATTCTTCCAAGCTCTCGAACCACGAACAACGTTCACTCTAATCGCATCAATCATCGGGCACAAACATACACAAAGCGAGACGACAAACAAACAAACTAAGAACAATACATCAATCAAATCAAAGCTTTAAAGAACGCACTAAAGAATAGGCTTGATTGGATCGATCACTAAAGAACACAAAGTGCTTGGAAGGGAAAGGCTTGGTTAACTTTGAAGAGATGATGGCGGAAGATTGAGCAAGGACCGGAAAGATCACATTGAGATAGAGCTCGATCCTATTGGTTACGCAAGCGCAAGAAACGCCGAAAACAGAACTAAGCTCGAAACTATCGTGAGATCATTATCAAACAATAAGAAACTACGCTTGGCATATTTTAATTAAGAAATCATGTGAAAGAATATTTCAGAGAAATACTCTATGTTACCATTAAACAAGTTACATTTAATTAAAGAAATCACGATAAATCTAATCATATTTTATTTATAACATTCGAGTAGAAGTTATGTCAAATTAACAATTACTTTAGAAAGATAAAGCAAGTATGAGACATCTAGGCGAATAACTTTATGTCACGTGCTCAACTAAACATATTTTAATATTGAAAAGGCATTTATGATGTCATTAGGCATATTAACTTTATTATGAAAACCGATGTTTAACTCTAACATATTTTATTTAGAAAAACTAGTTATGAATAGGGATTAACCAATTACATCATGATTAGAGAAAACCGGATTAGAACCTAATCACTTTTTATTTATAAAAGCATTGGAATAAGAATTAGTCAAGATTAACATGCGGTTTTAGTGTTAAAACAAGTAACAGGTGATACACATGCTAACGCACAAGGTTAAGGTGAAACGAACGAGAACGGTAGCAACGAACTATCAAGCGCATAAGAAATCTTAGGCTAAGATCTAGGAAGACTAGCCTACAAGGAGAACTAGGATGAAGAGAGAACAGCTAGATGACAGAGACACTGATTCTTAGAAAGATAGCTGCACAAGGTTGGATCAAAGAACTGAAAGAGTATAGTTGTCTTACATAAAAGACAATTACGGTAGGATGGCATGTACTAGGATTGGAAAGATCTGGAGCTTGAAAGAAGGCTAGATCTACAACAGAGACACACTGAGACAGAGCTTGAGCTAACACTATAAAGATTCAGAGCTTCAGATAGACTTGATCAAAAGAGATACTGGGGTAAAGAACGTCTAACGATTGATTTGCACATGTGAGAGAGCAAGACTATAAGCTTAGGTTTATTTTAGTTAACAAAATATATGTAAGGATATTTCATAAATAAAATACCCCATGTTAGAATTAAAGTAAATTAAACTTTATTTGCAAAACCGGTGTAAAGAACTAATCAAGTTTTATTTATAAAGATTCATATATGAATTAATTAATTAAATATTTAATTTAGAAAAACTAGACCATATGAACAATCTAAACGAAACTTTGTAATTCGAGTAGATCATATTATTATTAAAAACATTATGGTATTGGCATTAATCAAATTAATATTTATTATAAAAGCCGATGTAAAAGCCTAATCAAATTTTAATTAGAAAAGATTAATTAACTATTAAGCAAATTAACAATTGGTTTACAAAAACCGAGATAAAGATCTAATTAACTTTTGTATATAAAAACATGTGATAGAAACATTAATCAAATTAAATTTGCTTATAAAAAACGATATATAGATCTATATTGCTTTTATTTATAAAAGGCATGCATAACTAGACATTAATCAGAATTAATATTAATTTTATTTTCAGAAAACAAAACATGGTGAAAACACTCCACTAATGCGTGCTTTACATTATTATGAACCTGACGCAATTTGAACGGTTGAAATCGGAGTTAAAACGTAAAAGATATGATTGTTCAAAGGTTCAGGGACCTAGTTGCAGAGATTGGAAACTTCAGGGGTTTTACTGCGAAAAGATAGGGGCATATGCATAATTATGAAAAAAACTCGAGGGCCTTCATGCAAGATTCTCGAGGTGGACTGAAACTGAAAGATTTGAAAGGTTCAGGGGGTTCCTTGAAGTTTGGCCAAGACTCAAAAGCTCATATATAGTTTACATGAAACCGCAGGGATTTAAACGTAAAATAGCCACGTCTTCTTCTTCTACCTCTGGAAGGGGGCGGACGACGGGTCTGGTGGCTCCAATCGCTAGCGCCTGGGACAACCAGGAGCTCGACCGTGTTGGGAAATAAAGAGAGGAGGTCATGGGGGGTACAAGGAGATGCTCACCGGCGCGGGAGGCGATGGAAGGCGGCTGGAATTCGAAGAGGAGCGGCCGGCGGCGCGAGTACAGAGGCGGCCAACTCGGGGTGGAGACGGGCGGCGGCGCTGCAGGGGTTGACTCGCGGAGGGGGCCGGCGGTGGAGTTGCGGCTTCGCCTTGAGGACCATTCCGCGGCGACGGCCGGCCCGGACCGCGTCCCTAGGCGGCGACGGAACGCCGGCGGCGCACGGCTCGGTCGGGCGCGGCTCGCACGGTCCGGCGGTGGCACAAGGCGGCTCGGGAGCACGGGCGCGCGTGGGGGCTCCGGGGCGGCGCGGATAAATAGGCGTGCGGCCTTGCCGGGCTTGGCACGGACGCCGGGGCGTACAAGCGCCGGACTTCGGCGGAGTCCGGCGGCGGCCGGCGCCGGATGGGCCTCGATGGGCTCCGCGGGCGGCGGCGGCGGGCCGGGCTCGCGATGCGGGCCGGAATGGGTTGAAAGGAGCCGGGCCGAGCCGGGCCGTTTGCTAGCCGGGCCATACGAAGCCGGGGTGGCCGAGCGAGAAAGGGTAAAGAACTCGGGGGGGCTCCATCGGACTTCCGAGGTTGCCGCGTACGCCGAGCTAGGCCGCATCGGGTCACTAGCAACAACACGCGTAGACCGCAGAATAGGAATTGATTTATTTTTTTTTGAAAATATTTTAGGTGTAAAAACAATTTCAGGAATTTCTAGAAAATGTTTTGCAGCACGAAAAATATTCAGAAAATTCCCAAAATTCTAGGAAAATTCCCAGAGACACATTGGGACATGAACAACCCAAATAAAGTATTTGATGCTCACGAAAAAGATTTTAGAGCCTTCTAATAAATAGAAATAGCTCAAGGAAAATGAGAATAAATTCCAGAAAAATCCGGAAAATTCTCAGAAGGGTTAGGACAACTCCTAAACGCATTTTTGAAACCGTTTTGCACTCAAGAACCACCTGGTGCATCGGCATGATTGCAACACTCACAATTTTTTTATTTGATTTAGAAAATCAAACAGGGATTTTTCCTATGCTATATTTCCTGTAAAGAAAATAAATGTTGGAAAAAATTTTAAAATTATGAGAAAATCGTTATTTAATTATTCTCTCTATTCACATCCTGAAATTGAAAATTTCAAGGTGTGACAGAACTTATATGTATATGGCTTTGGTAGGTAGAACTTTGCTAGAGCATCACAAACATGTAAATAGCATAAAAGTTAAGTTTTATAAAAACAAGAATCCGGTTATCCATAAACTTAAATCAAAGAGCAAATATATGTATGTGGGTCTATAGCATAGTCATTTCACCTCCACAAATAAAAGAGCCAGTATTTAAATTAATTTTACATCATATTATAAAGAGCAAATAGCTAAGACATGTATAACTTCATGTAGGTAAAACAAAGCGGCAACTTTCATCATTTTTTCGTAAGCATAGGCAATATAAACATCGAGGTGAACACATGGTCATGTCTATATATTGAAAATAAAAAGAAACCTAGGTTGTCCTCCTAGTAGCCATGTTATTGTTGGAAGAGAAAAACACAATGTTGCACCTAAGGTTGAAGGCATACTTACAAGCATTTATGTTCGGAAAAGAGAAGGTCCATGGAGATGTTACCATCCTTTGTAGTTCTTCGTTGCCTTCTTCCGACATCTCCATGTATCGATGTGGCTTTTGCTTTTGTCTTGATTTATCAATGCTCCTAAACTCCTCTATTTGATCTTGTATGCTTAATGGAGTCATTTGTCGCCCTTCTCTTCAATGTTGTCATCACCATCTCCTCTTTCTTGGTCACATCATCTCCTTGCTGTCTCTTTTTCATATATTTCTCCTCTGTACAGAACGGAACATATATAGAAATATAGCTATATTGAAAAGCTTATGAAAGTACCTTTCTAACGTGTGGTCATTCATCAAAAACAGAGTTCAAACAAGGGAGTTATGTCCGTTTTACTTCAGCGTTGCGTGCTGCCCAAAACTGATTTCAGGACTTGTTGCCCTCGGTGATTCAAGCATAACCACTTGTAGGAACCTCCGATTGTCTAGATTCTTGATTTGTTGGAATCGTAACTTCATGAGGCTTCTAAATATCAAAAATATTCAGTGTTTTCCCTTGGAGACCACGCATAATTTTGATGAGATCAGCGGCTTCTTGCGCATTGATCCGGTGACATTAATGATCTTGATCATTCTATCTTCTAGAGCATCACATTTCCGTGTTGAAGATTCAGGTTCTCCACCATGCTTAGCATTTTTCTAGGCATGGAAGAAGAAGACAAAGCATTTTTATCTTAGCCATCCTTTAATTTCCTTGTAGTGAGAGTCTCCATCTTGTCTGCAAGACGTTTTAAGCGCACATTCTACCCCCAAGGTGACGGTTCGGAGTAGATAGAATTGCAAACAATCCAACAATTTCTCCTAAGATTCTTAACTTGTGGAATAATTAGTCTAATGTGAAATAAAAACCTAATGAGTGTACATGGTGCAAGGTGTGTATGCACATGATAGGAAACCATATAAACAAAGACAATGTTTTCACCTAGTTCTAAACACCATGTTTACAACTAGGTTGCCAAATTTCTTCATAGCCATAAAAGTTGATAAATCTAGGTTTAAAACACCATGTCTATCCCTAGATCAATAACTCTTATAGCACAAGAAAAATTAAGCGCATTGCAAACCTTATAAACTAACCAATGCAACATGAAAACATAAGAAAAACAAGCAAGGTTTATCGAACTTAACGATGATGGTGCACAATCATATTTAAACACCACATATACACAAGATCACAAAAGGAAAATGCCCTTGAAGCATTAACATGGAAACTGAGGCATACATCATTAAGTATATAAAACAACCAAGCCAACTATCCGCAAAACATGTATATGCAAAGAAACATCACGTTGATAACAAAATGCAATGCATGCAAATAAATAAATATGAGCATGAACATGATGGTGGTTCTAAAAACAAAACTAAACTTAGATTAATAACCACAAGTTGATCATCATAAGATGGTGCCGTTCTTTATTCTCTCTAAGAAAGGAATAAAAACATAAAGAAATCGGTTGCCTCCCGAAAATCGCTTCATAAAGTCATAGAGCTCGACTTTCTCTAATACCTTCATTTCGTCAAATATCCATGGCCCTTGATGCAAGAAGAAAAGGTACCAATGCAGCCTTAATTTACTTCCCATGTTGCTCTTGATCACTTATAGAAGACTTGCCCAAGGCATCCTTTTGCTTCATCGCTATCTCCTTCTTTATCACCCTTTCGTGTTGCCTTCACTCCATGTATTTTTCTTTAATGTCCAGTGAGGACCATGTGTGGTTCAAGGACCGATGGATGGTCGCTTCCTTGTGTGATGAGTGATTGACAACGTTGTGTGGACTGATTCTTGGCTAAGTATTGCAGGTACAGGTTGCGGCTTGACTGGTGTTGGTGCAGGTGAAGAACAAGCGTGAAAGGTCATCGCCGGTGAGGCCTCCAGGTGTGGAGAAGACAAGTAGGATTCGTTCGAGGGACCCGGTGGCCAGCGGGGTCAAGTGCGGGCCGCATGGTGGCATGAACAGCAAGATGAAGTCATGGACGGTTTCTTGGGTGAGCCTGAAAACTAAGGTCGAGCCGGGACTATGCGGGAGCCGAGTCATGAGTGGAGATTGGCGGAGGCTACACCGAGTTCGCGGGGTTTCCAGTAGTTCACCAGAAAACCACTGGGTTCCTTGGTTGATCCACAAAGCCAAGACCGAAGAACCGAAGACGGTGTCGCAGCAGTGCCAGACCGGTCTTACCGGTGGGTCTGACCGGTGACAAGCACCGGTCTGACCGGTGTGCGACGACATGGTCCAGAATCTTCGAAGCAGAGGACACGCGTCGGGATTGCAAGACTTGCATCGAGGCTAAGCAAGTTGCGGTCGCCGGGCATCCGTCCGATGGAGAAAGCTTGAAGACTTCCAAAACCACCCTTGAGGGGCTTGTATCCCTAGTTGATAGGAAAGGGTATTTTAAACTTTCGGTTGCCTCCATATAACCCATGAGGTGAGAGGATGGCAGCCAAGCTATTGGAACCCTAGTTCATTTGTTTTACTATTTTCCCTTCCTATTTTCTTGGATTTCCATAGGACTAGCTTGAGAGCTTCATGGTGAGATCTTGTTGAGAGGGTCGGATGATCGGGCGGCAACCTAGACCTTGTATGAACCTTTGTGGCATGTATAGATGATTCGATGTGGTTCCTCAAGGTTTGGATGTGTTGTTCCCGGTTGTTCATGGTGGTGATTTTCGGAGCCCTCTCTTGGTGATTTCTTTGGGTTGTTTTCGGGATCTTGCTCTTGGGGATTTGATGGGGGAAATTTGTGGGAATCCTTCGTGGTTCTTTCGGCTGTGATTCCCCTCCCAAATCCGTGAGTAAAGGGGCTCAATTTTGGGGTTTTCCGAGTTCTAGGGTTAGAGGTGTTCTTGGCGGGATTTCTTCGATTCCTCCTTTTTGGACAAGTTTTGGTGGGATTAAACTTGGCTATGGACGCCTCATGAGGTGTTCCTATTATCCCCAAAGTCTTGTTCAAGTTCGTGGAGCGATTCAGGAGATCGAAGTTTGGATTTGGGGGAGTTGACCCGCGGGTGCTGTTTATCCCAAGCTGCCCAGGCTACACCGGTCTGACCGGTGCTCTTGACTTGTCTGACCGGTGCAACCCTTGGTGGGTTTTTTCTCGGGTGAACGCCTGGGTGAGTTTGCTGTTGTCCTGTGTTGGGTCTGTTTCGAGTTTGGGTCAGTTTGGAGGTCGGTTGGCCTGTTTGGTGATTTGGGGCTTTCTGGCTGTGACCGGTCTGACCGGTGTGTCTCAACGGCCTGACCGATGTGGAGCCACTTAGTGGAAGTCAACAAGTTTCACCAGCAGGGACCGGTCTGACCGGTGGTGCTCACCGGTCTGACCGGTGTTGGTCAGTGGACTCGAGGTTTGGTGTTCCGCTGCGTTCTCAGGTCGGAAGGTTGTGTGTTGGTTCCTAGGTCCAGTGGCACTCTAGTGGCTACGTGGGCTTGGCCAACTTGGGTGGTGAGTCGGAGACGTGTGTTGGAGGCCGTGTTCATCTTGTTGGAGTTTCCATCTCCTTCGAGAAGAATTTTTATTGGCTCCCATTCACTCCCCCCTCTCTGGTTCGCCATATCGGTCCTTCATCCAGATGAGAAAGTATACCCAATATCTACTCCATTGCACAATTCGCAAAATTTCCTTTCCAACGAGTCTTTATTTGCCCAAATCAGACTCCAGACAAGAGAGTTATGTTTGTTTTACTTCGGCGATGAAATCTGTCCTGAAATTTCAGAACGCGCAACGCTCAATGTTTTCTCCACAACTCCTTGCACGGGTCTTCAAATTTGTTGGTTCTTGATGCGTTGGAATGGCAACTTGATGGAGCTTCTGAATATCTCATTTTCTTCATTTGTACACCTCTAAACAAGCTCTAAAATTTATAAAGACAGCAGCATCCATCGCGGGATTTGGATAGGTTGATGATTTATCTTGCAACTCTCTAGGCATGACTTCTTTTTTTAAATTATTTGAGCCTTGTCTACATGGTTAGTGAAAATCGGGCCCTCTCCCAACAGGTGCTTTTTTAAGGTCATTAGCTTGACCAAGTGCAAAGCATGATCCAAATTTACAAAAGTTATTGTAAACATACGTGTCCATAATCAACACCACATGCGAATTGTAGCAACTAGTCAAGGTGTAAACAAAAGAAGCATATGTTTCATGCATAGCACTTAGCTCACCGTTAGGAAAAGGTTCTTTAGGTGTGAGATTAATTGGTTTAAACATAAATGTTTCCTCTTTTTCATTCTCAAGAAAATCTAGCCTATCAACATGATCATTACTGTCACAAGGCATATAATTTAAACTATCATTTATTCTATTGGTTGAGAATGAGTATTTGAATTTATCATCATCAATACCAATAACATCTTGAGATTTCAGCGCGTACCTTGGCCTTAGAGATTTTTTCAGCAAGAGTGATATTTGGTTCAACTAGCAGTGTTGAAGGCAAATCAATCTCAACGAGTGAAGGTGTCTCTTTGTTACCTTTTTGAACCCCCTCCATCTCATCATGTGGAACGTGTAATCCGTCAACTACATTTGCATTTGTCTCTTCTTTGAAGTCTTCATTGTCATCCCAATCTTCATCTTCAAAGTCTTATATGTTACTTTCTTTATCTGTTGTGTACCACATCCTCAAAGTCTTTGAGTGCTTCCATGTCTTGATTTGCTAGTGTGTAGGCTCCAATAGCACACAAGCTATCACCATGTGGGGAGGGGCCTTCTTTGAGTACTTTCTCTATGTCAATTCCTTCCCATTCATCTTCTAGCTTGAGCCCTGTGTTCTCCCATTTATCCTTCGAGTCACTAGGCTCATCACGGTTGTACTCTTCTCTCTCTTCATCATAAATCCTTGAGTTGTCAAACCGGTTGATCCATCCTTCATCTCCTTCTTCTCTTTCTTCTTCAAATATCTTTTGGATCGACTCTCCACTCATCTCTTGATCAAATATATCTTCAACTAGTTTGGCAACATGTCGGCGTTCCTCCTTCCTTCGGTAGTTGATTAGTGGCGCAAAATCAACTTGAATCCAACCGGATTGATTGAACTCTGCCAATGGTCTAGCATTCCACATACTTTGGCATACATTCATGTTAGTTTCATCATTTTTAACATCCGAAATGACTTCTCTTACCTTGGGAAGTGGATCTTCCATTTCTTGTATGGTCGATTCATCTTCCTTGACCCCCGGTTCATCTTTTTCAGAAAATTCAGCAAACACCTTGGGCTTGCTTTTGTCGTTTTTCTCCTTTCGACAACGTCTTTGCCAATCTCATTGCGTTTTTGTCCGTTGCTTATCCTTTGTAAGATTTGTGCGGCTCCACTAATTGTTTTATCCATTATATAACCATCTGCACACATGCTTCCAAAACGAGACGAGTTAGGGGTTAGTGAAGCCACTGAAGAAGCCACCGAGAGGGCCAGGACTGCTGCTGCTGCCACTGAAGCTACCGCCCAGGATGCTGCCCAGGCCGCAGCCCGTGAGAAGGCAGTGCTCGAGAAGAAGGTCGAGGACCTGGAGCGCGACCTGGGTACTGCCACAGTGGATCTGGCGATGGCCAGCCGCCAGTTCTCCCAGGTCTCCAATCAGCTTCAGGAGGCCTCCGAGGAGGCAACACGGCTGAGCGAGAGCAACGCCAAGTTGTCAGAAGATCTTGAGAGTGAGTCAAGCATATGCTTTCCTCTACCATTCCATTCGTTGTTTGATTCTGGATGTGTCCTAACTTGTTTTTGCAGTTTCAGGGATGTGCATGTATCGCACCGGGATGACTTCGAAGTTAGCGGAGCAGAAGCAGGAGCTGAACGCCGCTCGCCTCAAGATCATCGAAAAAGATGGTGTGATTGAGCGCTTCAAAGTAAATCCCGGATCTTGGTTCTACCTTCCTCTTTCCTGCGAACCCACCATAACCGGTTGCTTTGTTCATCCTTCAAAGATCAAAACCGAGCTGGAGCAGTCACAGATGGCTCGGGAGCAGGACGCGGTTGCCCTGAACCAAGCCCGGGATGCACAGCGCGAGTCATAGACGGCCCGCCAAAAAAACATAGAGGACATGTTCGAGTTGCATTACCAGGGGCTGGACCTCACAACACTGAGCGGCGGCTGGGCCCCCCGGCATCTCTGACGCATAGTCCGACGAGCTTGAGGAAGACTGCGTCTCCTTCGCTCGCGACATGGCCGACGCCGCCCTGAATAATCTGGAGCTGCTGCCACATGATGCACCAGAGGACCCGGAAGCCCCCGAGCCCTCAAGTTAATTGTATCATTTTTTATTTCATGTAATGATTGGAACATGTCATAACACTACGAGCTGTGTAGCTGAGAACTTTATCCCAGTCGCGTTACACCCCGATCGCTTCCGAGCGCCCGAGGACGACTGCCGCAATGCACAGTCGACTTTAGAAGATCGATACGATCAAGCCCTACTCTGGAGCCATGGAGGCGTAGGAGTTGGAGAGCTCGCCTTCCCAAACTGCTTTGGGTAACCACCCATTCGCAGCCCCCAAGAACTCGGAAGGTTCGGAAGTTAACCTGGCGTCGTTTTGTTTTTGAAATCGCTTTCGGACCAGAGTCCAGGCGGTCACTTGAACGCTCTTGAAAGAGGTCAGGCGAGGACCTAAGGACTTGGACTGTGCTCGCAAGTCTTCGTGCCATAGCCACGGAGGCGTAGGCACTAGGATCTTTGAACGAGCAACAACGCCTCATCCCACGCAGGACATCGCCCTTACTCCTCGCAAGGTCGGGTTTCCGTCAAAAAACCCTTTCGCTCGTGCGATCGGTCTCGACACAGTTATCGGGAGTTTTTGAAAAAAATCGTAAAAAACAGAGGGAGGGCATCATGCTGTGTGTAGCCCCCGAGAAGGGAGTGTCTTTGCATTGGTGCAAGGACACTCATTGCTCAGCCTCAAAACGTTGTCGTAAACTTGTAAACACAGCCATCGATAAGTTTCGTAACTCAAAGATATGTGAACAAGGCATGCAACATCTATTTATTGATGTACGAGGTCCGAACAGTTACTCAAGGATAAAACGGGCGCAAGTGTTCGATGTTCCATGCGTTGGAGACGACCCTCCTGTCCTCGTACTGGATCTTGTATGTGCCAGGTCGGAGCACTTCGTGGATGATGAACAACCCCTCCCAAGGTGGTTATAACTTGTGTTTGTCCTTGCTGCCTTGAACTCTTTAGAGTACAAGGTCTTCGACGTGGGACTCGCGGGGGCGCACATTATGCTCGTGGTAGCGTCGCAGGCCTACTGGTACTTGGCGCAGCGCAGTAATGCCGCATCCCGCGCTTCGTCGAGTTGGTCGATCGCATCCTCGAGCGCGGCTTGGTTGCCTTCCTCGATGTAGGCTCGTACCCGTGGACTGCCGTAGTTGATGTCTGTGGGCAGGACCGCTTTCGAGCCGTGCACCATGAAAAAGGGTGTGAAGTCTGTTGCACGGCACGGTATGGTACGCAGACTCCACAGCACAGACGGAATTTCGGCCACCCATCTTGCTTGGAACTTCTCGATTCGCTTGAAGATTCATGGCTTCAATCCCTGCAAGATCATGTCGTTCGCCCTCTTGACTTGTTCGTTCATCTTTGGGTGGGCAACAGCCGACCAGTCCTCACGGATGTTGTCATCGTAGTAGTTGAGGAACTTTTGCCCGGTGAACTGGATTCCGTTGTTGGTGATGATCGTGTTGGGTATGCCGAAGCGGTAAATGATGTCAGTGAAGAAAGAGACCTCTCCCTCGGAGCGGACTTTGACGATGGGTCGAGCCTCGATCCACTTGGAGAATTTGTTGACCGCTACGAGGAGGTGAGTGAAGCCCCCGGGCACTTGTCGGAGCGGCCCCACCATGTTGAGGTGCCAGACAGCGAAAAGCCACGTGATGGGAAAGGTCTAGAGCGCTTGCACTGGGAGGTGAGTTTGTCGAGCGTAGAACTGGCACCCTTCACAGTGCCATATGATGTCCTTGGAATCCGCCACCGCTGTGGGCTAGTAGAAACCTTGTCAGAAAGCCTTTCCGACAAGTGTTCTCGGACCGGCGTGATGACCACAGGCGTCAGCATGTATCTCTCGTAACAACTCGCGGCCCTGGTCTCCAAGGATGCACCGCATGAGTATACCAGCGCCCCCCCGCCGTCAATGAGCACAAACGCCTTTGCTCGGCGGGAAAGGCGTCGAGCCTCTGTTTTGTCGAAGGGGAGCTTTCTTTCGACTAGCCACTCAGGGATTGGAAAACGCCAGTCGGGATCTTCAAGGTTCGGCTCGTGTGGCTGATCGATCGCCATGACCTCGGGTTCTTTCTCCTCGGGGGGCTTCTCTCCCTCTGCGCGGTTGGAGGGAGTGTGTTGATCACTCTCAAAGACTCCGTGAGGCACCGGGCTTCAACTAGACACGGTCTTCGCGAGTACGTCGACTGCTTTGTTGTAGTCGTGTAGTACATGATGAAGCTCGAGCCCGTGGAACTTGTCTTCTAGGTCGCGCACGGCTTGACAGTATGCCGCCATCTTTGGGTTCACGCAGTTCTTGTCCTTCATGACCTGGTCCACGACCAGCTCCGAGTTTCCTCGGATCAAGTCTCTTGATCCCGAGCTCCACGACTATTCGAAGTTCGTTGATCAGGGCTTCGTACTCGGTGGTGTTGTTCGATGCCGGGAAGTGTAGTTGTACCAAGTACTCCATATTCACGCCCAGAGGCGAGATGATGACAAGACCTACATTTGCTCCCTCCTTCATGACCAAGCCGTCGAAGTACATGATCCATGTCTCGTGCTCGATCGACGCCGGGGGAGTTTGAATCTCCGTCCACTCGGCAACAAAGTCCATGAGTACTTGTGACTTGATAGCACTGCGTGGTGCGTAGGTTATGTTCTGCCCCATCAGCACGAGCGCCCATTTGGTGATTCTCCCTTCGGCCTTGGGGTTTTGGATGACCTCTCGGAGCGGGTACTTGGACACCACAGTGATGGGGTGTGCATCGAAGTAATGTCAGAGCTTGCGCTTGGTCATTAAGATCCTGTATACGAGCTTTTGCATCTGCGAGTAACGTGTCTTGGAGTCGAAGAGCACCTCGCCGATGAAGTACACGGGTCGTTGCACTTTCTGTGATCTTCCGGGCTCTTCTCGCTCGACCACCAGGGCTGCACTGACCGCTTGAGTTGTCGCAGAGATGTATAGGAGCATCAGCTCTTCAGGGGTCAGAGCTGTAAGGATCGTGGGCTCTTGATCTTGTTCCTGAGTGAGTTGAGTGCCGCTTGTGCTTCGGGGGTCCACGTGAAGTGGTCGGACTTCTTCATGAGTTTGTACAGTGGCAGGCTACGCTCTCCGAGTCGTGCTATGAAGCGGCTCAGGGCCGCGAGGCAGCCCATGACACGTTGTACACCTTTTAGGTTCTTGATTGGCTCATGTCCATGATGGCCGAGATTTTCTCACGGTTTGCCTCAATGCCGCGTTCTGACATGACAAAGCCAAGGAGCTTGCCCCTCGGAACCCCGAAAACGCATTTCTCGGGGTTTAGCTTCAACCTGTGCTGTCGTAGCTTCGCAAAGTCCTCGGTGAGGTTAGAGACCAGGTCCCCTGTCTTCTTTGATTTAACGATGATGCCGTCACCGTACGCCTCGATGATGCGTCCTATCAACTCCCCGAAGACACATCGCATGCGTCGCTGGAAAGTGGCGCATGCGTTCTTGAGCCCGAAAGGCATTGTCTGGTAGCAGTACGCACCGAACGGAGTGATAAATGAGGTTGCGAGCTGGTCCGCTATGCACATTGCTATCTGGTGGTACCTGGAGTACGCATCAAGAAAACAGAGGATTTCACACCCAGCTGTCGAATCGACTACCTGATCTATGCGAGGCAAAGGAAACTTATCCTTGGGACATGCCTTGTTGAGGCTCGTATAGTCAACACACGTCCTCCATTTCTTATTCTTCTTCTTTACAAGTACAGGGTTAGCTAGCTACTCGGGGTGGAAAACTTCTCAAATGAACCTTGCACCAAGGAGCTTCATGCACTTCTCGTCGTTGAAGCGGCGAAGACGTTGTTTCACCGGTTTCGATCCCCGCTTGATGTTCAGCTTGTGCTCGGCAACCTCCCTCAGTATTCCCTTCATGTCGGAGGGTTTCCACGCAAACACTTCGAGGTTCACTTTGAGGAAGTCGACGAGCACGCTTTCCTATTTAAGATCGAGCGTCATCCCGATATGGAGTGTACGGACATTGTCAGAGATGGCCGCATCCTTGACTTCCTTAGGGGGCTCGAAAGAGCAGGCCGCTCGCTTGGACGACTCGGGGACATCCTGGTCATCTGATCAAGGCTCGGCATGGAGCCTCTCGGACCAGATGAGTGCCTCAGCGAACTGAAAGCTTTCAGCGTCGCACTCGAATGCGCGCTAGTACGTGGTCCCAAATGTGATGATCCCCTTTGGACTAGGAATCTTCAGCTTTAGGTATGTATAGTTTGGCACGGCCATAAACTTCGCGTGTGCTAGCCTCCCGAGGATCGTATGGTACGTCCCCGAGAACCCCACCACTTCGAAGGTGAGGGTTCGGTGCGGAAATTCCGCAAATCACTGAATGCGATGGGCAGAGCAATCTGCCCGATGGGGAGAGCCTCCATCCTAGGGACGACCCCGTGGAATGGTGCGGTCGACGGCCTAAGCTGGGACCATGTGATGCCCATGTCGTCAAGCGTAGACGCGTAGAGCACGTTGATCCTGCTTCCCCCATCCATCAGGACCTTGTGGACCCTTTTGGATTTGAACAGGGGAGCTACCACTAGTGGGTAGGATCCTGGCTGAGGCACATGGTCGGGATGGTCCTTGCGGTCGAAGGTTATCGGAACCTTTGACCACTTTAGGTAGGACGGCTTCACGGTGTCCGCTTTCAAGACTTATCGCCGAATGAGCTTCTCGCGTCGCCTCGAGGGTCTTGCCGGAGATCCCTCGAAGATCATGTGGACCTCACCATCTTCACCCAGGTACGCAGCCCCCGCGGTGTCGTCGTTGTCGGGGGGTGACCCTCCTTCTTGGGTGGATCCGCCATTTTTGGCTTGAGGGTACCGTTGACGTAGTTCTTGATGAGCCGGCAATCCTTGAGCGAGTGCCTGACGGGGACCTCGTGGTGTGGGCACGGTGCGTCCAGGAGGCTCTCGAAGTGGTCTTTGGACGGTGTGGGCTTGGTCAGGTTGCCCTTGGGGCGAGACGTCTTGCGCTCCACCGCTGCAACCAGGTTGTCGTCACGACGACGCTTGTCGTTCTTCTTCTTCTTCTTCTTCTTCTTCTTCTTCTTCTTCTTCTTCTTCTTCTTCTTCTTCTTCTTCTTCTTCTTCTTCTTCTTCTTCTTCTTCTTCTTCTTCTTCTTCTTCTTCTTCTTCTTCTTGACGCGTGAGGACTTCCCCTCGCCGTGGTACACGACTTGTTTCCCCTTGCCCTGAGGGGTGTTGAGCTTCACGGCGACCGCCTCCTCGCCATCTGCGTGATTGCTCGCGATGTCGAGGAGCTCGCAGGTCGTACAAGGCATGCGGCGCCCGAGTCGATGGATGATGGAAGTGCAGCTCGTGTCGTTCTGGAACGCCGAGATGGCGTCGTTGTCGGTCGCACTGGCGAGTTTGATGCAACAATTGGAGAAGCGCCAGATGTACTCGCACGGGCTCTCCCCCGACTGCTGCTTGCAGTTGCGCAGCTCCAACTGTTTGCCGGGGTGCGTGTATGTGCCTTGAAAGTTCCCGACGAAAACCCGGCGCAGGTTCGCCCAGTCGTGGATCTTGTCACGCGGAAGGTGCTTGAGCCATGTCTGCGCGGAGTCGCCGAGGTAGAGTGGTAGGTTCTTGATGACGAAGAGATCGTCCATTGCTCCCCGGCATGGCAGGCGAGTCGATAGTCCTCGAGCCACACGCTGTTGTTGGTGTCCCCGTCGTACCTGGGTACATTGGTCGGAGCACAGAAACACGAGGGGAACATCACATCCCGGATGCTCTAACCAAAGGCCCGTGGACCTCTCTAGTTCGATGACCAGCTACGGTCGCTATCATTGTCGCTGTCGTGGTGCCGCCCACGTCTGCAATCATCGTGGTGGCGTGAGCGGGCGTCGCGGTGGTTGTCGATGCTCTCGGCCTGTCGACGGGCCTTGATGGTGTTTGAATGACCGAAACGGTGAACCAGAGAGGGGGGAGTGAATGGGAGGTGATAAAAATTCCTCTCGAAGGAGATAGAGACTCCAACAAGATGAACACGACTTCCAACACATGTCTCCGACTCAACTACCCAAGTTGGTCAAGACCACGTAGCCAATGTAGTGCTACTGATCCTAGGAACCAACAAACAACCGTCCGATCCAAAACACACCAACACGCACAGTGGAAACTTGCACGGCTTGCTACCTGTGCTACACCGGTCAGACCGATGGCCTGCGCCGGTCAGACTGGTGACACCGGTCAGACCGGTGGACAGAGTCGGTCAGGCCGGTGGCTGCAACCGCTGCAGAACAAATGTTCTAGGGAGCCTCAGTGACTTTGCTAGGCCCTGAAACAAAAACACCCCCAAAACACAACCTGCAAGGAAGAAGAACCCTTCACAAAACTGATCAAAACACCTCCAAACCAGCCAAGAACTGACCAGCACCAACACGACCCAAAGACACACGAGTCAAGCAAATCACCCGAGACAAATCCCACAAAGGGCTCACACCGGTCAGACCGGTCAAGAGCACCGGTCACACCGGTGGTGCCTGGGCAGCTTGGGATGAACAGAACCCGCAAGTCAACTCCTCCAAATACAACTTCCGATCTCCCGATTCACTCCACGGATTCGCACAAGACTTTGGGGATAGTAGGAACACCTCATGGGCACTCCATAGTCAAGTTATAGTCCACCAAAACTCATTGAATCAAGAGGAATCGAAGGATATCCGCTAAGAACACCACAAACCCTAGAACTACTAAAACCCCAAAATCGAGCTCCCTTTCTCATGGATTTGGGAGGGGAATCAAAGAGAAAAGAACCACGAAGGGTTCATGCATATATCCCCCAACAAATTGTAGAGAGAAAGGCCTCAAAATCACTTCGAGAAAACACCAAGAAAAGGCTCCGAAATTCACCAGAAAAGAAAACCAGGAAGAACTCAAACAAGCCTTGAGGAACCACGTCGTATCATCTATACATACCATGAAGGTTCATACAAGGTCTAGCTTCCGCCCGATAATCCTACCCTCTCACCAGATCTCACCATGAAGCTCTCAAGCTAGTCCTAGAAATTCCAAGGGAAAAGGAACAGGAAAATAGCAAAACAAAATGTGTTAGGGTTCCAAGAGATGGCTGCCATTCTCTCACCACTTGGGTTATATGGAGGCAACCGAAAGTCTAAAATAGCCTTACTAGCTAACTAGTGATACATGCCCCTCAAGGGCGAATTCGGAAGTCTTTGTCATCGCTCCATCGGACGGATGCCCAGCAACCGCAAACTTGCTTAGCCTCGACTCAAGCCTTGCGATCCTAACGCATGTCTTCCGCTTCGAAGTCTCCGGACTGCGTCGTCGCACACCGGTCTGACCAGTGCTCCTCACCGGTCAGACCAGTCTGGAAGTGCTGCACCTCCATCTTCGGTTCTTCGGTTTTGGCTTTGTGGATCAACCAAGGAACCTAGGGGTTTTCAGGTGAACCACTGGAAACCCCGCGAACTCGGTGTAGCCTCCGCCAATCGCCACTCATGACTCGGCTTCCACGTAGTCCCGACTCGACCTTGGTTTTGAGGCTCAACCAAGAAACTTTCCATGACTTCATCTTGCAACCATGCGGCCCGCACTTGACCCCACTGGCCACCGGGTCCCTCGAACGAAGCCTACTTGTCTTCTCCACACCTGGAGGCCTCACCGGCGACGACCTTTCATGCTTGTTCTTCACCTGCACCAACACCAGTCAAGCCACAACCTGCACCTGCAATACTTAGCCAAGAATCAGTCCACACAACGTTGTCAATCACTCATCACACAACGAAGCGACCATCCACCGGTCCTCGAACCACACATGGTCCTCAACCACGCCGAATCATCTATAAATACCAAGGAGGTTCATACAAGGTCTAGCTTGCCGCCCGATCATCCAACCCTCTCACAAGATCTCTCCATGAAGCTCTCAAGCTAGTCCTATGTAAATCCTAAGAAAATAGGAATGGAAAATAGGAAAACAAATGAGCTAGGGTTCCAAGAGTTGGCTGCCATCCTCGCACCTCTTGGGTTATATGGAGACAAGCTTTGGGAATTTGTCTAAAATGCCCCTAAGGCCTAAACTGGGATACACGCCCACCAAGAGCACTTTAGGAATTTGTCTTTGCAGCACCATCGGACGGATGCCCAGCAACCGCACTTCACGTAGCCTCGATGCAAGCCTTGCGATCCCGACGCGTGTCCTCCTCTTTGAAGGATCAGATGGCGACTAGAGAGGGGGGAGTGAATAGGAGCCGGTAAAAATTCTTCCAAAAGAATCCGGCCTATGCCCTAGACAAACCCCGGTCACACACAAGCGATGGATCGAATCACGCACCAATCGCCAAGACCACGAGGTTATGGATCAACCTCTAGCCTTAGGAACGATTCCTAGAAGCACACGCGGAAGCACTAGAAAGGGAAGAAAGGAATCGAAACAAACGACCGCACACACGGCTCTGGCGGACCGTCCGGCCCGGCGGTGCGGACCGTCCGCGATGGACCGCGCGGACCGTCCGACCTGCCCCCGCGGACCGTCCGCGCCGGCCGTCCGCGGACCGTCCGGCCCTTCTCGCGGACCGTCCGTTAAATCGTCACACGAACGAACCAAAGCCACCCACGAACCACGGACCGTCCGCGGGGAGCACGCGGACCGTCCGCCAAGCACCCGCGGACCATCCGCCCAACGCCGCGAACCGTCCGAAACTCCGTCCAACCAAAAACCAAAAACGCGACGGATCGAAACGAAAGACGAGCAAGAACACGAAGAACACGGGACGAACCCTAGCCGCGCGGACCGTCCGCCTGGTCCTCGCGGACCGTCCGCCAGGTGCGGACAGAGCTGAAAACGCCCGACCCCGAAAGTCAACTCCCCCAAATCATCATCGGATTTCCCAAACGGTTGAAGCTATGGAGACAAGGGTTTGGGGACTTGAAAAGCGTCACACAAGGATGCTATAGCCCAAAAATCTTGCCTCCTAACTCCCTAAATCACCGGGAATCGCGAATCCTTTGAGCACCACCAAAAGCTAGAGCACCGAACGAAAACTCACGAATCGAAGTGGTTTTCCGGAGTTTCAGGGCACAAGATAAAGCACAAAGATGCACAAGACATCTATCCATGTTTCCCTCAAAGAAATCCGGGAAGAAACTCACTCAAATCCGCGGAATCACACCGGGAACAAAGGCACGAAAACAAGCACAAAAAGCCACGAAAAACAACCCCGAATCTTCTATACAAACCAGGAAAGATTCACAAGGTCTAGCATGCCGCCCTAGCATCCATCCCTCTCAACAAATCTCTCATGAAGCTCTCATGCTAGCCTAGAGAAAATAGAAAGAAGAATAGCTACGAAAATGAGAAAGAGGAGGGTGCAAATGAAACCCTAAGTCGCGGAGAGAGAGAGCCATCAACACACACTCATGGCTTATATATCAGGTCCCGCCGGAGTGGTAAATGACTCGACTACCCCTAACTAAACTACTGGCGATACAACCCACGTAGGGGCATTTTGGTAATGTTTGTGGGTCTTCCCATCGGACGGCCACGCCTTTGCCGCACCCCGCGTCCTCCCGACGCAAGCCATGCGATCCCGCCGCGTGTCCTCCGCCTCGAAGCTTCCCCGACACGCCCGGATCCCGTCTCCGTCGTGTTGGGCCCTCGAACTTGGTTTTGAGGCCCAAACCAAGAAACCATCCGCCGGTGGTTTTGTGGGCAAACCACCAAACCCCGCGTGCCCGGTCCGGCCTCCCGCCAAACCACTTTACTTGACCGCCACCGTGCACCGGCTCATCTGTCCATGACTTCGTCTTGCTTGTGTCGCCACCATGTGACCCGCACCTAGTCCCGCTGTCCACCGGGTCCCTCGAACCGAGCCTACTTGTCTCTCCATCTCCCGGAGGCCCCTCAAGGCTGAACACCTTTCGCGCCCGTTCTTCACCTGCAACAACACGAACTAGGCCGCAGCCTACACCTGCGCACTAAGCCAAGAGTCAGTCCAACACCCGTTGTCAATCACTCATCACTGAGGAGCGGTCATCCATCGACCACTGGGACGCTCCTGGTCCTCAATCTCCCCCTTAATGAGTGCATTGACAACACACAACGCGAAATGAAATTCAGAGAAAAAGAGAAAAGAAGAAGAAAGAAAAACAAATAAGCTCAACTCATGACCAAAACCGAAGAAAGGCGAAGAAAGGTCACAAGCCAAGCAAAGCACAAAATCCACACCGAAAACGACAAGAAAGCTCCCCCCCGAACAAATGCAAGCTCCCCCTGAACATGTGGATGCACACTTCCAAATTTCAGCTCACCTCTTCTGAATTTTCATTAAGCTTACCTTTTCTCCCCCTTGTTGACAATGTATGAATCAAGGTGAAAATGCGAAATGCAAAAGCAAAGCATATAAACAACTACATGAGCTTCTCAAATAGGCCAAATCTAGTGTCAAAGGCTAAAAATGAGACAAAGATCACATATATGAATCATAGCATAGTCAAAGCATTGCCACAAGTAATAGATGAAAATACAAGCATGTGACAGAGCAAAATTTTCAGATTTAAGTAGTTTTATCAAAAGAAGGCTCGCTTCACATGTAAAAGCCTATCCATGTCACACTTGAGCCACAAACGTGCATACCATTCAAAGATCATACAAGGATATCAAATTCTCAGCAAAAGATCATGGCAAACACCCATAAAGCAAAGCATGTCATGTCAAAGCTCATGAGCCATGTGTCCACTTCGGGGAGACTTCTCCTTTGGTGAACATCATGCAACATGTTTTGCACCCATATGTGAAAGATAAAACATTTTAAGCATAGACATGATGGATGGAGCATTTTTCAAGCATACACACTTCTTTTCAAGATTAATTCATTTTATGGTACATGAAGTGCCTTTACGGCAAAAAGAAGCTTATGCTCCCCCATGAATGCAACATAGGCTAAACATTCACAATGATATTCGGCCTTTGGCCCAAATGCAAGAACAAGGCATCCAAGCACAATCTAAGCATGAAAAGCACATTTAGACCAAACTGTGACATGGATACACAACTACACACGAGTGGAGCATATTTCATCAAAAATTAGTCAAGATTAGCATTTATTTCAAAAAAGGGCTATCTCACCACACATATATTTCAAATATTCCAAGAGCATAGCCTCACATCACCATTTCTCCACACATATGACCAATATCTCACAAATAGCCAAAGAGACTCAAAAATGGCATATGAAAGAAGCTCATCATCCTAAAATGCAATATGATACAAATGCAACATGATATATGACAAGATGGCTATCCTACCATGGTTTATACATCAAGCAACGCATGTGTATACATCAAAGTAAAACATGGTATGATACATATGATACAAAAGGAAATCCCCCAAGAGTCAACTAGAAAGGGCAACAAACCCCAAGTTCCCCCCGCAAGCGCACAAAAGTAGCTTGGTCGAGAGGCTTTGTGAAAATGTCGGCTAGCTGATCTTGGGTAGGGACATGGCTCAAAACAATGGTTCCTTTCTCCACATTGTCCCTCAGGAAATGATACCTCACTTCTATATGTTTGGTTCTGGAGTGAAGCACTGGGTTTTTGGCTACACTTATGGCACTAGTGCTATCACAAAGAAGTGGGATCTGGGTGCACTCCTCACCAAAGTCTCTCAAAGTGTATGAAATCCACAACGGTGGGAACAACAACTCGCGGCGGCAACATACTCCGCCTCCGTGGTAGGCCGAGCTACACTAGACTGCTTGCGGGAAGACCATGAGACCAACAAAGAACCAAGAAACTGACAAGTACCAGAAGTAGACTTCCTCTCGACTCGACAACCAGCAAAATCCGCATCGGAAAAACCATGAAGAGAAAGAGTCGAGGACGACGAATACCAAAGGCCAAGACCAGGGGCAGACTGTAGGTACCTTAAAATCCTCTTGACGGCCTGACGATGTGATGTCCTCGGCGAAGCCTGAAAACGAGCGCACAGACACACGCTGAACTGTATGTCTGGCCTCGTTGCCGTCAAGTAGAGGAGGGAGCCGATCATGCTCCCGTACTCCCGCCCCGGTCCACCGGTTCTCCGTCCTCATCCGCATCCAAAGTGACCGTACTCCCCATGGGAGTCGACATCGGCTTCACATCTTGCATACGGAACTTCCTCGGCATGTCTTTTGTGTGCCCGGTCCGGTGCACAAATGTACCGTCCTTCACTTGCTTGATCCGCGGCCCGAGAAAATACGCAACTCGCCCATCATGCTCATCTCGAACTCCCTGCTCATCTCATCCGCAAACTTGGCAACAAGGTTATGTGACGAGCCACCAAAGACAATATCATCCACGTATATCCGAACAATCGGCAAGTCATTTCCATGCTTGAGGAGAAACAAGGTTCTATCTACGGTACCCATCACAAACCCTCTCGCTCAAAAGAAAACCTCTCAATCTCCCATACCAAGCACGGGCGCCCGTTTCAACCCATACGAGCCCTTTTCAACCCGTATACCCTGTGTGGGTACAACTCGCTCTCAAACCCGGGTGGTCGCTTCACATACACCTCCTCCTCTATGACCCCATTCGGAAAAGCACTCTTCACGTCCATCCGAAACAACTTGAACCCTTTAGCCACGACAAAGGCTAGAAGAATCCGAATTGCCTCAAGACGGGCCACGAGGAGCAAAGGTCTCCTCATAGTCGATCCCCTCCTTCGACTAAACCCCCGAGCAACAAGTCCGGACTTGTTCCTCACAACCATCCCATTCTCTCCCTCTTTGTTCTTCCAAACCCACTTGGTTCCTATGGGATGGCAATTTGGAGGTGGTTCAACTAACTCCCACACACAGGTTCCTCTCAAAGTTTTCCAACTCCTCATGCATAGAATTGACCCGGTTTGAATCGGATAAAGCATGTCCAATGTCCTTGGGCTCAAAAGTAGCAACAAAAGCGAGCATGAGCAAAATGAGAGGAATTCCTGGACCTCGACCGTGTAGTGCGTTCATCGATGTTCCCAATGATCTTCGACGGAGGATGCACTTCTTGAATCCGCCGGGGAGCCTCACGCCTCGAGACTACCTCCCCCTCAACTTCGGCTTCTCTCGCTTTGGTCCTCTTGTTGCACCGTCGTTGTCCATGAAGTAGACGGTCCATGCTCCAAAGTGGTCGTAGGGGAAGTAGTGGGTACATGCTCAGCTTCAGGCGCATTGTTCTCCCCATCATCATCTCCATCTTCATCTTTCTCCTCCTCAAAGAGGTCCTCGGCCATCTCTTCATGACCTGCACATTCAAAACCAAGAGAGGTACATGGCATTGTCTCGTCGAAGGTCACCTCGCAAGTCTCCATGATTTTGTTAGTCTCAAGGTTAAGCACCCTATAGGCTCTAGAGTGGTTAGCATATCCAAAGAAAATACCATCACTAGACCTAGCCTCAAACTTGTCGAGTTTTCCCTTCTTCAAAATAAAGCACTTGCAGCCAAAAACTCGGAAGTGACTCACCTTGGGTGCCCGACCATGCATAAGCTCATAACGAGTCTTCTTCTTGAAAGCTCTCAATAAAATCCGATTGGAAACATGGCAAGCTGTATTGACCGCCTCAGCCCAAAACCTCCTAGGAGTCCTGTGCTCATCGAGCATCGTCCTAGCCATCTCACAAAGAGTCCGATTTTTCCTTTCCACGACTCCATTTTGAGGGGGCACATAAGGGGTCGAATACTGATGTTCAAGACCTAGATCACGACAAAAGGCGTCAAAACGAGAGTTCTTGAACTCAGAGCCATTATCACTGCGGATAGCTCGAATAGCATTCCCATGCCTCTCGTTTTTCAACCTCACGATCAGATCTCGAACAAAACCAAAAGTCTCACTCTTATCCTCCAAGAAGAACACCCAGGCATAGCGAGAGTAATCGTCCACCACAACAAGGACATACCACTTCCCACCCACCGAGCGAACTCGAGCTAGCCCAACAAGGTCCATATGCAACAGCTCTGTCGGACGCTCGGTCATGACATCGGTCAGGGGTGGATGGGGAGTGGCTACCATCTTACCATGCCTACATGGAGCACAAACCAGATCCTTCTCAAGCTTCAACCTTGGCAATCCTCGGACAAGGTCAAGACCACTCAAGCGGGAAACCAAATCAAAGCTCAAGTGTCCCAACCGCCTATGCCATTTCCACAAATCAGAAGAAGGACCAGCCATCAAACGGCGAGCGAGGACCCAAAGAACGAGAGAAATCAGCCACGAAAATCGACCCTCGGGGATGATCATACGGACAAGATCACCTCGAGAATCAAGCAAACGAGACTCGCCGGACTTGAAACGCACCTCAAAACCCTCATCAAGCAACCGCGAGAAACCGAGAGCAAATTAAAACCCAAAGACTTCACAAGAGCCACTCTCTTCAACGTTATCTTGTCACTCACATGCACAACACCCTCTCGAAAGCACCCTACCTCGTCCATTGTCCCCAAATGTGATGTCTTGCTTTTCCTTCACCGGGGTGAGGCCGGAGAACCACTTCTTATCTCCCGGTCATGTGTCGAGAACACCGGAGTCGATCAACCAAATGTTCTCCAAGCCTCTTTGCCTCATCCTCCGAGTCGGAGTCGCCGTCTTCCTTCACACTCTTCTTGCTTCGCTCGAGCTATGGGCCATGCCACAAAAGCCCTCAAGCGCCACACGGCTCGGCCCGGCCGAGGTTCCGGCTTGCACTCTTCTTTCCATTGCGCCTCCCGGCGTCTTCATCTTCGGCTGCTTGAGCTTGACTGCTCCTCGCTTGAGCTTGAGTCGACGTCGCTCGCACCGGCCACCATCGCTCTTGCCTTGTTCTTCTTGTAGCTGCTCTTGCTCGGTCGTCGCTTGTCCTTGTCCTTGCTCTTGGACTTGTTGAAGTGCTTGCCCTTGGAGGAGTACTTGTCTTCACGCCTCGGGTGCGCCTTGTACTCGTTCACCTTGTACTTGTTCTCCTCCTCTTCCGGGCACTCGGCGATGAAGTGGCCACGCTTGCCACACTTGTAGCACGTCCCTGAGCTCCGCCTTGCATTCCTCCGACTCTCATGTAGTCGTTCAAACCTTCTTGAGAGCAAGGCCAGCTCCTCCTCGCCCAGCACATCAAACTCCTCATCTGGAATGGACATAAGAGAGGACAAAGAAAAGCGTCGACGGGAAGGGTTAGATTTGCCCTTTGATCCTCCCACAAGAGCAAGACTATGATCGGTCGAGCTCTCATGCTTGGATAGCAACTTCCTGTCAACCTCGGCCGACTTGAGCTTAGAAAAGAGGTCATCCAACTCAATAGTCAAATAATGTCCGGACTCCTTGATGGCCTCAACCTTAGCACCCCAAACATTTGGGTCCAAGACATGCAAGAGCTTCAAAGCCTGATCATGCTCGGAGTACGGAAAATCCTCAACATTAGCCTTCATGTTGTTCACGATGGCGGTGAACCTCTGAAACATCACATCAATGTCCTCACCGGGAAGTGGAGTGAAATTCTCATATTGCATCCGGTAAGAGACAAAGAGGCGAGCCTTCACATGGTTATCACCACCGTGAGCAACCAACAACTTTTCCCAAATTTGCCAAGCAAGATTCAAATGGCGAACACGCTCAAACTCGGATCACACAAGCTCGGCACAAGTGATCAACGGCTTTTGCATTAGCCTCATACTTGGCCTTGGCATCGGCATCGGTCACCATAAGAGTATGGATGTTGACAGGAATAGCATAGGTCTTGTCAAGCACAATGAAATCCAACAGCTTCCCACGAAGAAAGATCATCATACGAGCCGCCCACTTGTGGTAACCCTTGCCATCGAAGTGCGGCGGACCGCCCCGCTCAACGTACGCCATCTTAGGATTCGAGACTTGTCAAAGTCGCAAGGAATCCGGCACCAAGCTCTGATACCAATTAAAGGATCAGATGGCGACTAGAGAGGGGGGGAATGAATAGGAGCCGGTAAAAATTCTTCCAAAAGAATCCGGCCTATGCCCTAGACAAACCCCGGTCACACACAAGCGATGGATCGAATCACGCACCAATCGCCAAGACCACGAGGTTATGGATCAACCTCTAGCCTTAGGAACGATTCCTAGAAGCACACGCGGAAGCACTAGAAAGGGAAGAAAGGAATCGAAACAAACGACCGCACACGGCTCTCGGCGGGCCGTACGGCTCAGGCGGTGCGGACCGTCCGCGATGGACCGCGCGGACTGTCCGACCTGCCCCCGCGGACCGTCCGCGCCGACGTCGCGGACCGTCCGGCCCTTCTCGCGGACCGTCCGTTAAATCACACAGAACGAACCAAAGCCACCCACGAACCACGGACCGTCCGCGGGGAGCACGCGGACCGTCCGCCAAGCACCCGCGGACCGTCCGCCCAACGCCGCGAACCGTCCGAAACTCCGTCCAACCAAAAACCAAAAACGCGACGGATCGAAACGAAAGACGAGCAAGAACACGAAGAACACGGGACGAACCCTAGCCGCGCGGACCGTCCGCCTGGTCCTCGCGGACCGTCGCCGGTGCGGACGGTAGCCGAAAACGCCCGACCCCGAAAGTCAACTCCCCCAAATCATCATCGGATTTCCCAAACGGTTGAAGCTATGGAGACAAGGGTTTGGGGACTTGAAAAGCATCACACAAGGATGCTATAGCCCAAAAATCTTGCCTCCTAACTCCCTAAATCACCGGGAATCGCGAATCCTTTGAGCATCACCAATAGCTAGAGCACCGAACGAAAACTCACGAATCGAAGTGGTTTTCCGGAGTTTGAGGGCACAAGATCAAGCACAAAGATGCACAAGACATCTATCCATGTTTCCCTCAAAGAAATCCGGGAAGAAACTCACTCAAATCCGCGGAATCACACCGGGAACAAAGGCACGAAAACAAGCACAAAAAGCCACGAAAAACAACCCCGAATCTTCTATACAAACCAGGAAAGATTCACAAGGTCTAGCATGCCGCCCTAGCATCCATCCCTCTCAACAAATCTCACATGAAGCTCTCATGCTAGCCTAGAGAAAATAGGAAGGAAAATAGCTACGAAAATGAGAAAGAGGAGGGAGCAAATGAAACCCTAAGTCGCAAAGAGAGGGAGCCATCAACACACACTCATGGCTTATATATCAGGTCCCGTCGGAGTGGTAAATGACTCGACTACCCCTAACTAAACTACTGGCGATACAACCCACGTAGGGGCATTTTGGTAATGTTTGTGGGTCTTCCCATCGGACGGCCACGCCTTTGCCGCACCCCGCGTCCTCCCGACGCAAGCCATGCGATCCCGCCGCGTATCCTCCGCCTCGAAGCTTCCCGACACGCCCGGATCCCGTCTCCGTCGTGTTGGGCCCTCGGACTTGGTTTTGAGGCCCAAACCAAGAAACCGTCCGCCGGTGGTTTTGTGGGCAAACCACCAAACCCCGCGTGCTCGGTCCGGCCTCCCGCCAAACCACTTGACTTGACCGCCACCGTGCACCGGCTCATCTGTCCATGACTTCGTCTTGCTTGTGTCGCCACCATGTGACCCGCACCCAGTCCCGCTGTCCACCGGGTCCCTCGAACCGAGCCTACTTGTCTCTCCATCTCCCGGAGGCCCCTCAAGGCTGAACACCTTTCGCGCCCGTTCTTCACCTGCAACAACACGAACTAGGCCGCAGCCTACACCTGCGCACTAAGCCAAGAGTCAGTCCAACACCCGTTGTCAATCACTCATCACTGAGGAGCGGTCATCCATCGACCGCTGGGACGCTCCTGGTCCTCACTCTTCGAAGCTTCCAGCGCCCTGCGACCCCAAACCGGTCAGACCGGTTCTCCAAACCGGTCTGACCGGCTTTGACCTGACAGCCACGTCCGGTCTTCGGCCTTGGCTTTGTGGCTCAACCGACGAACTTGATGTAGCCTCTGCCAATCACCACTCATGATTTGGCTCCCACGAAGTCCTGGCTGGACCTTGGTTTTGTGGATCAACCAAGAAACCGTTCACCGACTTCATCTTGCTGTTCTTGCCACCATGCGGCCCGCACTTGACCCCGCTGGCCACCGGGTCCCTCGAACGAAGCCTACTTGTCTTCTCCACACCTGGAGGCCTCACCGGCAACGACCTTTCTCGTGTTTTCTTCACCGGCAACAACACGAGTCAAGCCGCAACCTGCACCTGCAATACTTAGCCAAGAATCAGTCCACACAATGTAGTCAATCACTCATCACACCAGGAAGCGACCATCCACCGGTCCTCGAACCACACATGGTCCTCAATCTCCCCTTGATGAGTGTATTAACAACACACACATTTGGTAATCAGAGAAAAGTAAAAAGAAAATAAATGAATAAAATGAAACTCCAACAAGCGATCGAAAGCCGAGAAAGGCAAAGAGCAAGATCGCTTGAAGAAGATAAGTCTCGGACCCCTTAGGAAAGGGCAGCGGCTCGACACATCCGAGACAAAACCATGCTCAAGCAAAGAGCACAAACCACCAAAGCTTATAGGAGCTCCCCCTGCACATATGCAAACTCCCCCTGAACAAGTGCCAACTCTGGGCACAAACCGGTCAGGCCGGTTCCCAAAACCGGTCTGCCCGGTTCCTCCAAAACCGGTCAGACCGGTTCCCAAAACCGGTCAGGCCGATTTCGTACAGCAGGCCACACCCCCCAAAAGTTAAAAAGGTAAAAGAAATGCACAAGCTCCCCCCTTGACTATTGGGATAGGTTCCATGGATGCAATGCAACTTTTCTCCACCTTTCTTTTTCCCCCTTGTTGCCAATGCTTGAATCAAGGCTCAAATTTGAAAATATGCAACCTAGAGCTTCTCAAGTATACAAAATTCATCACAAGATGCTACACATGTCCAAATGAGCAAGTTAGATACTCTACAGCTTCATAATGACATCAACTTCATGATTACCAAGTTTCACAACAAACGGATGAAGCTAAGATAGAATTGAGCAATTTTGCAAAAATTTACCCTCTCATGAGCAAAGTCCAAAACATGAGCAAAACATGCCAAAATGGCAAAGCCACACAAACTTCATGCTAGGACAACCATTCTAATCATAAGACCATCACAAACACCCAGAAGCACCTCATGTCATGTCAAAGCCACCGAGCCATGTGCCTACTTCTATGTATGAGACTTCTCATTGGTAGGCATCATGCAACGGGTTAGCTCCCAAAGCAAATTAAATTCAACACATATGACATGGGAGCGCATTTTTCAAGCAATTTACATTTCATTTTCAGATTCATACTTGGTACATGAAATGTCTTTGCAACAAAAAGGAACTTATGCCCCTCCACAAGATAAAGCAAGAGGGGTAAACATTCATGATGGCAAATGAGCCTTTGGCCCCATATGATCAATAAACTAGCTATCCAACCACAAATTAAGCATAACCAAGCTAGTAAAACATGTCAAGATCATATAAAGGCATTTACACATGAGAGAGCATATATGTAACATTTTTCAAAAGCATAGCCATCAACCATGGATATAAATCGATTTCATGAAGAGCTAAGCCAAACTAACCATATCATACCAAACTAGCTCACACGATCATATATAGCACATCATGGTGAACAATGTATATGAGAGAAACTTTTCCTATAAAATGCATATGATACAAAATGCATGCAATCTAAGATACAAGGATGCCTATACATCATGTTACATATGCCATGCCAAATGCAAGAAATGCACAAAGGAAAACTGTACATATGCTACAAAGGAGCTCCCACACACCAACTCAAGAAATCAAACACACACCAAGCTCCCCCCGCAAACGAGTGAAAGTTGCTTGATCTAGGGGTTTGGTGAAAATATCGGCTAGTTGGTCATGTGTGGGTACATGGATCAAAGCAATCTTCCCTTTTTCTACATTGTCTCTCAGAAAATGATACCTCACTTCTATGTGTTTTGTTTTGGAATGGAGCACTGGGTACTTTGCAACGCTTATGGCACTGGTGCTGTCACATTGAAGTAGGACATGGGTATACTCCTCACCAAAGTCACTCATGGTGTATGTGATCCAAAGGATCTGAGAGCAACAACTAGCAGCGACAACGTACTCTGCCTCGGTAGTGGATTGAGCAACACTCGATTGTTTGCGAGAAAACCAAGACCCGAAAGAAGATCCCAAAAACTGGCAAGTCCCAGAAGTGGACTTCGTATCCAACCGACACCCGGCAAAATCCACATCCGAAACCATGAAGAACCAAAAAAGAGGACGCGGAGTACCAAATGCCGAAGTCGGGAGTGTGACGCAAGTACCTGAAAATTCGTTTCACCGCTTGCCGATGCGAAGTCCTCAGAGACGCTTGAAAACGAGTGCACAAACATACCGAGAATGGGATGTCCGGCCTCGTCGCCAAGTAGAGGAGTGACCCGATCATGCTTCGGTACTCCTTCTGGTCCACGTGTTCACCTTCCTCATCTGCATCAAGAGTTGTAGTCGTACTCATCAGCGTCGTCATAGCCTTGGAGTCCCCCATCTTGAACTTCCGCACAATGTCCTTGGTGTACTTAGCTTGGTGCACAAATGTTCCTTCCTTTGATTGCTTGATTTGTAGCTCGAGGAAGAACTGCAACTCACCCATCATGCTCATCTCAAATTCCCTGCTCATATCATCTGCAAACCTTGCAACAAGAGAGTTAGACGAGCCACCAAAGACAATATCATCCACGTACACCTGCACAATCAGGATATCTCTGCCCTGCCGGAGTAAAAACAAGGTCTGATTGACCTTTCCCATCTCAAACCCTTGCTCAAACAGGAATCCCCTCAACCTACCATACCAAGCTCTAGGTGCCTGCTTCAACCCATACATCGCCTTCCTAAACTTGTAACCCGGTGGGGATACTTCTCACTCTCAAACCCCGATGGTTGCCTCACATACACTTCTTCCTCCAACACACCATTCAAGAAGGCACTCTTCACATCCATTTGGTGCAACTTGAACCCTTTAGCCACGGAAAAGGCTAGAAGGATCCTAATCACCTCCAAACGGGCTACGGGACCAATAGTCTCCTCGTAGTCGATCCCCTCCTTCTGACTGAACCCCTGAGCAACAAGCCTTGACTTGTTTCTCACCACTTCACCTTTCTCTCCCTCTTTGTTCTTCCACACCCACTTTGTACCAATCAGCTTACACCTTGAGGGAGGGTCAACAAATTCCCAAACCTGATTTCTCTCAAAGTTATCCAACTCCTCATGCATCGAATTAACCCAATTATGATCAGATAGTTGTTGACGTAAAATCAGCACCTTACGCCAAGCACACAGCAAGCCGGATTAGCTGGCTTCACACACGTGGACCGGGCGTCGAAATCCGGAAGCGTGCCAGTCAATTTTCCCTGAAACTGACATAGGATGAAAACGGTTAGATAAAACCTGGAAATTGCCCGGGTGGTACCCGACAGTTCCGTATTTATGGCTATAAAGCCAGTTAGAATGACATATAGCCACAAACAAGCTATCTGTCAGCAATGTAAACATCATTCGGGAATTGATAAAGCATGTAAATAGAGCACTGCTGAATGTATGATGTAAGCATGATGAAAAATCGGTCTTTATTTAAACAACGTTACAACACGGAACCATGACCGATTATCAAGGATAAAGCATGATAAATTAAATAAAAGCGAAGCATGATCATGAATTTGCAGTAAACGAGCATGCATAGGACAAAAGCACTAGTCTACCGCGTGTCTAGGTACTTTCAAACCCGTCAAGCATGACATCAAGCAAGTTAATCCACCACATGACACAACTTGTTTGAAATCACACCACCAACCAAGAATAGATCAATCCACCGCATGATACAATCTAAACATGGAAGGCTAAAAGCATACATTATTTAAAGCAAACTCATGAACATGTTTCACTCGTGAGGGGATTACCGAATACGGCTGTACAGCCGAATCGGGTTTCGTGGAGAAGGAACAAACATTGCCAAGGATGATAAATCTATCAGATTGAATCGAATTCTAGTCCACCGTATGACTAGCTCTAAGACAATCCGAAAACCTGCATCTACCGCATGATACCCGGTTCTGTCAAGATCTATGCAAGATCAACAAGCTTGAACCCGCAACACGTGACAATCTAGATTGCTCCGAATTCGGCTATAGAGAACGCATGACCCGCTTGCCACGTCAAGCCAAAGACTTGAGCGTGCAACACGTGGATCACAAACAAGATAGAGCCGAATCTAATAAATCTAAATTGGGCAATAAGAGTGTTACATGAATTAAACACATAAAGTAAAATTCAAAGCAACACATGGTATTTTAATGAATCTATTAGATCTTGCCAAATCTAATAGAGCCGATAACTAACTCCAAGCTAGATCTTAGCCTACCGCATGACTCATGATCCAACAAGGAAACCTTCTTGAACCAAGCTTAAATCCACCACATGATACTAAGCATGGTAACAAGACTACTTGCATCACGATCTAAATCCACCGCATGATACTAGACATGATACAAGATTGCCGGTACTTACGGAGGTCGACGGATCGATGGCTCCTCTCGAAGAACTCGACCACACGACTAGAAGAACTCGAAAGTTGGCACGGGGACGGTTTGTTGTGAAATTGGTCGATCCCTATTACAAATACTAAGGGTTTATATTTATACCTTGGTTCTAACATGACTCTTAGTTGACCACGATTACAATATTTATTACCTAAAATTAACACCATGGCGTCATGTCCGTCTCGTATCCATCATCAACTCGTCTCCTTCTTTGTATCCAATCGACATCATCACGCACTCCCGAATGCTTCCGCTTTCATCCGTGGAATAGCTCTCCTGCCGAATGACGATGTACTCCTGACCGCAGACGCCTCTACCGAATGCTTTGAGGAAAACCTCCTGCCAAATGGTGTTATTCTGCCAAATTTGGCTCACATGTCAGTCTCTTCCCTGTACCAATTTTTGGTGTTAACATATGCCCCTTCAATTATAGGATAAAAGGTGATTTTATTCCGGAATTGACCATAAATACTCAATGTTTCCAGGCCAAATTTGTTCAACACTCGTTCTTTCCTCCTTTAAACCATTGGAGCCTTCATCTAGATCCAAACCCTAGGTCATTAATTTTTCAAGCTTCAATCTTCAAATGGCGAACCAAGACCAAGCTCTCCTGGTAAATCTTATTCTTTTCAAGCACATTCGGTATTACCTCTCTCGAATCCCATCTCAAATTTCTCCTTTCGCCCTCTTTTGTTCTTGATAGGCTCTAGCCGCCGAAATCTTGATTCCCCTCGAGGAACAAGCAACATCTTATTTCCTCAGGACAGTAGGAGTTTCCGATCTCTCTAAGTTTATTACAGCTGAATCCCAGAGGATTTCTTTCCAGATATCACTGACGAAGCCTCACGAGTGGCAGGACACTTTCAAGAACTGGCCTCTGCCCGCAATTGCAGGCTGGAGGAATTGGTACAAGAGGGTACTTGATGACAAAAGCCCCAAAACAAAAAATTGGAACAAACTTTGTATTTCTCATTGCTTAGAACTGTCCCTAGTCGAAACACTAAAAAATGAGAGCCTTTTGATTGCAGCCTTCCACTTTTGGTCTATCGGCGCAAATGCCTTCCTTTTCGGCCATGGGCCAATGTCTCCCACCTTGGCCAATGTTTACATGATAACCAGCCTGAAAGTCACAGGAACTGTGTATTCGTATAAGTACAAGGGCTCTTCCAAGCAAACAGGAGAAAAGACAGGAGTTGGATACAAGAGATATATCCAAAACCACATCTTTGATGGCCCTCTGGCTGATATTGAATACAGAGCTTTCCTGAATATGTGGTTATGCAAATTTATCTTTTGTAGCAGAGCTAATGAGCCAACCCTGAACCATATTGTGATGGCTGAAGACCTGACCGCTGGTACACCTATTCCCCTTGGGAAGTACCTTCTAAGAAGTGTCTATCATATGCTTCATCAAACCACCTATCTGATGCACACCAGCAAAAAGATCCCCTGTGTCAATGGTCCTTGGTGGTTTCTTCAGATGTGGCTGCAATTATACATGCACCAGATTGTTGCTATTAACCTCAAGAATCGGCATTTCCCTTCAACCAACTACAAGGAAGGAGAAACTCAGAGCACCAAAGGCTGCCAAACCTATGGAGAAGTTGCCTCCACTGTGTCTATCAACAAAGATATTGGACAACTATTTGAGCTCTTCTTCAGAGGTTTTGCCAATCTCTTTGGTTCCCATATCTGGACAATGACAACCTGACTCTTCCTTGTGAATTTAGTTTTGAAACTGGATGTGATGATATATATTCCATAGCAATCTTCAATGCTTTCATCCATCCATGTATTCTGCCAGCAGAATTCTATGGAGGAAGGCTCGTTCAGAGTACCTTTGAGTACTACCAGCCAAACATGATGGCCAAGCAATTAGGATGTGGCCAAGTGCCCCCAAGGTTATTTCTCCATGAATTTCTCAAGCCCAGAGAGTATATCAAGGAATCCATGGAAGCAAGAAGGATTTTTGAGTATAAATGCAGCAAGACTATTTATACACCCAAGCCCTTTGTGCCAATAACATTTGCTCATCCTTCTTTCGTTCTTTGGTGGCAAGAACTTCATGATCACATTTTTAACATGCCAGTACACCCTCTCTGTCTTGAATTAATGCCTGACTTCCAACTAACTTCAGAGGTAATATGTTCATTTCCCTTTGTTACATCTATTTTTAATCATACTCCTCCTCACTGATCATGATACTTTCATTTTGCAGGATACAGTACCTGCCCCACTTGCCAGGACAATCCTTTACGAGATTGAAGGCCTAATCTCTGCTTTGGGATGTCGATCCCCTACTCTGGCTCAACTGATGTCTAGCCATGCCGTGCTAGAAACAACTCTTATCAGGCCAGTTTCTGACAAAAGGAAAGCCCCATCTCTGATTGCTTCTTCGACTGTCAAGAAGAAAAGAACAAGCAAAAGGCTAGTTATTCAGGTTAGAACACCTTCCCATCCTGAACATAATGCCATTCTTCATTCTGATCATCTTTATCTTTGCATGATTTTAGACCAAAACACAGCAATCAGTGGTTGTTACACATTCTGCCAATGCTTCATCAACTGGTAAAATTTTCACCATCTTATTCTTTAATCATTTTTCTTCATTGGCACTCACCCCCTACTTGTTAGTTGCAGAGGAAACCTTGGTGGATCAAACTGTGGGGAGTTCCTCTCCTCATCATGATTCCGTCCCAATCTCACCAAGGATTCAACCAGCTTCTCCTCAACCAGAAGTCTCAGCTTCACCAAGAAATCATCCAGTTTCTCCTCAACCAGATGTATAAGAGCCTTCCATTGAGCCTGAGAAGCCTCCTTCTCCCATTCGGGAAACTAGGAATGATGCAAGCATGAGCATCCATCTTTTCAATTTTCACCTATTAGATCATCATTAATTCGGCAAGAATTTCTTTTCAGGAGAAAACTGTGCCATCACCCGGTTATTCCTTTGTTGTGGATGACTTGGTTGCTGAAAAAGGAGATGAAGCATCTTCTAGTCAAGCTTTATCAGAGGAAAATCAAGCAAAGCTGAAGGAAATCCTCTCCTTGCTGCAAAGGGACGTCCAAGACTAAGTCAGGGATGTTGATCTTCTAAGAGAAGCGCTTGAATTTATCGATCAAGATCTCCCTGTTGATATCAAGTATTTTTTAGAACCTGTTTCCCAATTGGATAATCACTTTGCCGCAGTAAAACAGGCTTTGAAGAACCAATCCTCCCAACCAGCTCTGGAACAAAGGAAAGCTACGGCCAAGCAATCTGTGAAAGATTTTCATGCCCAGATTCTAAACAATAAGGAATGGCTAGCCAAATTGCAGCCTGCACTCTAGCTGAAGAAAACCAAAAAACCTGCATTGGAGGCCGAGCTGAGAAACTTGACAACTGAGATTGAAGCTGACGAGAAGAAGATGGTTGAACTTCCCGAATCAACGGAGAAAATGCGAAAGGAAGCTTCAACAGCCCTGAATGTTGAAAGGCAGCTCAAGACAAAGCTTTCTTCTCTGTCTAAAACCCAAGAGGCTGAACAAAAATTGTTGGAGAATATCAACAAGATCATATCAGATGCCACCAATGTAATTTCAAAATACCTGGGTGTGTAACTGTAACAAACAATTCGTAGTCGAATGCTTTATCAACTCTGTAGTTTCACTTTCTGTTAATTTTTATTATCCATATTTTTTTTGCCTTATCTTGACGAGTAGCCTCTGGATGATTCATTCGGCAATTCTGACCACAACGGTGTTAGACTCGAAAAACGACCCAACCGCAACACAGCCGAATCTTAACCAGTCAAACCGAATATGACTCAGCATGAATCCCAAACGACTCGGTGACCGTTCGGTCGAAGGAGTCTCTCCACTTTCCAAATTTCTTTGGATATGCGCCACGATCTCTTTGTCAGTTCCATAAATAAGGACCTCGGGTGCCCCTAACATTTCGCCAAATCCTCTGCCTTCCAAGCCTCTGCTAGCTCGAGCTTTTTCTATTCAAGCACTAGTACTCCCAAGAACTTCATGGCCAACAGTAGCAACAGGCGCCCAGCCGGCGATGAGGTTGAAGGGAGCCGCGCCGGCGCTCGTCGGAGGTGGTGATCGTCTGCTTCTTCACAACCTTCTTTTAGATCTTGCCTCATTCCTGACGATTTTCTTTGCGCTTCCAGGCTCATCCGATGGAACCCCACTCCTACTCCAGCTGCAGCTCCGGCCGCGGCGGGTGACTCCTCAGGGTCACCTAGTCGATCCTACTCCTCCAAGTCTTCTGCTTCCTGCGGGCCTTCTTTTGTAATCTTAAGTAGTTGTATTGTTAATAGAAGAACCTGCAAGAACATTTATGATGCAAAAAATATTTTTGTTCTAAGGGCAATACACTTTAGTATTGGCCATTTTCCCTTTGTTGGAATTTTTGTTCTAAAGGCGGCTTCCTCCCGAATGCCGGCTATTTCTGTTTCTCTGACGCTTGGAACAGCAATCAACGATCAACTTCAATACTAGGATAATATTTCTTCATGTATCTCCCGTTTATAGCAGCAGTGAATTCTTCTCCCAGCAAAGTTTTCAAGATGTATGCATTTCCAGGAATGCACCTAACCACCAAAAAAGGACCTTCCCAATTTGGAGACTACTTACCGAATGCACTGTACTTAGTCCCAAACGGCAATAATGCTTTCCAAACCAAATCTCCTTCTGCAAATTGCTTGACCTTTACCTTCTTATTATAGTACTTAGCACCTCGCATTTTGTTTTTCTCAATATTTTCCAAGGCCCTAAGACGAACCATATGCAAACCTTCTAATTCGTCCATCGTTAAGTCATTGTAATCCTTGGAACTTAAATCTTTTTGCAATAGTATTCTCCTTGAGTCAGACTGCATCTCCCATGGAAAGATAGCATGATGTCCATAAACCAACTCATAAGGAGATGTCTATGTAGCTCCATGAGGAGCCATTCGGTAAGCCCATAAGGCTTCATTGAGAACCGAATGCCACCTTTTTCACTTCTGATCAATCTTCTTCTGTATAATCTTGATCATGATCTTGTTAGAAGCTTCTGCCTGACCATTAGCTTGGGCATAATAAGGAGAAGAATTTAATAATTTGATCCCCATACTTTCAGCAAAATTTCTGAACTCTGAAGATGTAAACTGAGTTCCTTGATCTGTTGTAATTGTCTCAGGAATTCCAAATCTGTAAATGATATGCTCTTTGACAAACTCAACCATATTTTCTGATGTCACCTTCTTCAATGGAATTGCCTCAACCCACTTAGTGAAATAATTTGTTGCTAAAAGCACAAACTTATGCCCCTTGCTAGATGGAGGATTTATTTGGCCAATCAAATCTATTCCCCATCCTCTGAATGGCCATGGCTTGATAATAGGATTTAGAGCTGATGCTGGAACTCTATGAATATTTCCAAACTTCTGACAATCTTAACATCCCTTGTAATATTCAAAGCAATCTTCCAGCATTGTTGACCAATAATATCCTGTTTTCCTAATGACCCACTTCATTCGATAAGCCGACTGATGTGCTCCACATAGCCCATCATGCACTTCACTCATCATCATCTTCTCTTCTTCTTGACCCAGGCATTGTAGCAACACCCCATCCATGGATTTGTAATACAAATGTTCATCAAGAAGAACAATCTTTATGGCTGTGTACCTGAACTTCCTAGAGACCTTTTGGGATGGATCCTCCAAATAATCAACAATTTCTTTTCTCCAGTCATCTTCTGCTAGACCACTCCCAAAAGCATATACATCGATGGCAAACACTTCTTGATTCTCTCTATAACCCGAAGCACTTTGAGCTCGCCTGTTTGCCTCTCCATTGTTTTCTCTAGGAATATGTTGTAGAATTACCAACTGAAAGCTTTTCAGGATTTCTTTGCACTCCTCATAGTAATTCCTCAGGATATCATCTCTGCATTCATATTAGCCATTCAATTGTTTTACAACTAGCTCTGAATCTCCAAACATCTCAACGCAATTGCCTTTGCCTCTCTCAAGTATTGAAGCCCTCTGAGCAATGCTTCATACTCAGCTTGGTTATTTGTGACAGTAGGTTGAATAGGAATAGAAAATTTAAACACTTCTCCTTTGGGTGAAATTAATAAAATACCTACTCCATCACCATTGCCACATGAAGATCCATCAAAAAATAAAGCCCAAGGAGTAATCTCAAGCAAATTAATTGATGAACCATGATGTTCTGTAATGAAGTCAACAATAATCTGTCCTTTAACAGCTTTTGCTGACTCAAACCTTAATTCAAACTCAGACAAGGCTAAAATCCATTTGCCAATCCTTCCATTCAAAATTGGCATAAACAACATGTGTTTAATTACATCAAATTTTGAATATACAATGCATTCGGCATTCAACAAATAGTGCCGAAACTTTGTACATGAGTAATAAACACACAAGCAAAGCTTCTCTGCAGTCGAATATCTTGTTTCAGGATCAAGCAATTTTCGTCTAAGGTATTGTGACGCCCCAGGTTTTTAATTATCCCTAATCGTCGGTCAACTCGGCTGACAGTGGTCAAACCACGGTCAACCTGGGTCCTCACCTCGAAAAACTCACCAACCAACTCTATTGAACCCTTTGATCTAGTGGACACACATGTGGGGCCAACCCATCGTCAAAGACTTGGTCAAACCCCACTTAAACCCTAGTGCCCATAGCTGTCTGTCGGAACTTTAGCCGCGTTCTCCAAAATTCACCTAAACACTTAAAAATCTACCTTTATGAAATTTGTCCAACTTAGTGAGGGACACAACTTTCATGTAGATTGGCATTTCAAAATTTGAGAGGAAAAGCATGAAAAACTTGCTCAAAGGTCAGGATCTCCTGTTCATGAACACAGGCTAGCATTCAAAGTTGGCAAGCCTCCCTTGCAAATTCTGCTGAGAAAAACCCTATATAGCCTTTTAGAAAGTGATAGTGGGTCAACTTCTATTCAAAAATATGGAGAAAATTTAGCTCAAACAGGGAGCCGACAACACTTTTGGGCAGGGACGCCGCCGCGCCGCGACGTCGTGCGCGTCGAGCGCCGCGGCCTCCCGCCCGCGTGTCGGCCGTCCTCAACATCCGCGCCCGCTCGTCGCCCAACGTGCCCTCCGCCCGAGGCCGACCGCATCCCCGGGCTACACGCCCGTCGAGGCCGCCCGCGCCCCACGACACGCCACGCGCCGGCGCACCGCGTGCGCCGTGCCGGCCGGACGCGTTCCGCCTTTGGACTGGCGGTACGTCGGCGCCCTCCCGCCCGTGTGCACTGTGCTACGGCCGTGAGTCACGCCGTCGTCACTTCCAGGCCGGCCAGCCCCTATTTAAATGCCGCCCTTTTCTCCTCTGCGCGCCAACTGAGCCGCCACCCTCCTTTGCTGTCGCCGCCGGTGAGCTTGCAGCTCCACTCGCTCTCGCCGCCGGCCGACCATCCCACCCTCTCCCTTAGGACCCGTAGAACCTCCCAAAGCCGCATATTGTTGTCCGTGCGCTTCTCCTCGCCGGAACCCCGAACCGCCGCGGCCACCATCGCCGGCCACCGCCGAACCCCCACGCCGACGACTCCTTCGCCCGAACCAAGACTGTCAACCCACCCTAGGTGAGCATGCACTTGTTCCCGAGCTGTTCCCCGGCCGGGAGCGCCGTCGGAGCCGTCGGATTTCCGGTGAGCCCGCCGTCCCGTGGGTCGAGGGACCCAATTGCACGGTCCTGAATCTTTCCAGGGGCCTAGTCGCAAAGTTATATCTTCAATAGTGTATCCCTTTTGCTGGAATTTGTAAAATGCGTAGAAAATCATAGAAATTTTAGAAAAATGCCAAACCAATTTTGTTGGATTCGTTGTGGAACATACTACAACTTTTGTTAAACTCACATGGTCCGATTCTTGATATTTTTTAGCATGAAAAATAGTATTGTGAAAAACCTAGATGTGCAATATCTCAAAATCTATAAACCCTCTGTGTCCAAATTTTGGATATGTTGTTTTAGATCATGACTAGCTAATGTGCCAAAAATTGCACAAAGTTATGTTGTATATATTTTTATATAAATTGTTTTCCATTTCTGCAGAATCTGCATAAATGATTTATTTTGTAGCTAAAAATATTAATGTTTTTGTGCCCAACTTGTGCAAGCTGTCTTGTTATGCCAAGACACACCTCTGGTGAATTAATCACAATTTTTGAGTAATCAGAAATATTTATTCTTAAATTGTGCATGTTTTCCTTTGTAAATTAATGAAGCAAGATCAATAGAGGTTCTAGGTGTGCTTGCTGGTTCTTTAGGCTGGTTTCGGACCAGAGAGTATGTATGAGGAAGATTGGAGTATTTTGGTGCTTAGTTAAATTTGTATGCATTTAATTTGATTTGCTAGCTAGTCTTTTGTTATTTTCCCGTATTTTATTGTCTAGCTTCCAAACTTTGCATGTGAGTTCAGTGGTTTAGTATAGATGTTTTGATGCTTGAGAAAGTCTCCTTTAAATTTTTTTGTGATTTATTGTTGATAAAAGCTTTAAAGGTCCTTATGGAGTAATGCTGTAATTAAATTAGGAAAAAGCCTTTTACTTTCTTGTACGCCTTTTCATGAAATGTTGTCAAACTGTTTAAGGGCTAAAAACACACCCTTGCTGTTGAAGAATTAATTTGTAAATGTTTATCTTGTATACACCTTCACTAGTGAGAGGTAAAAGTGTTAAACCTTCACATGAAATAACAAGTATAAAAGAAATATTAATTCAAGTGTGTGGTAAAGGAATGAAGCATATATAAATAATAACCTTCATGAAAATAAATTAATAGTTAATTATTTGTTAAGGTGAATATGACCAACAAGAGTTGGATAAGATAAACAAACTGTCACATCACCTGAACCCTGCATTGCATTCCGTGTAGATCTTCATGACGGTGACTACTCGCTCGTCCCAGAAGCCGTGGGAGGAGAAGCGGAAGCTACTCTGCAGTACGTGGAAGTACTCGACGACACCGAGGGTGCTCAGGCTATATTAGCTGACGAAGGCAAGCCCCGGTGCATAAGACCCAGATTTTTTTTCCAATTATTATATACTTGGATGTTTGTGCATTTAAGTTCAGGAGTTGTATGGAACCTTAGATGCATGATCCATAGGTACCTGTGTCCTTACTAGTATGATAGGTCGATGGCTGCTAAGCTATAGGAACGTTACAAGTCAGGTGATGATGTCACTCGTGAGAACAGGTTCCTAGTTTGGAATCACAAGATATCCTCAAATGGATCGCTCATGTGGTAAGAGCATGGGATGTGGACTTTGGTCCAATGGCTATTGTGGGTTAAGTGTTTGAACATACTAAGCACTTTTCGGGAATGGGACCGGTATGCCAAATACCTTAATGAGACGGTTAGGGATTTAACTATCACTACTCTTGGGATGCGTCTCACGGCTAGCTACCGGTGGTGCATGGTGAGTCCGGGTGCCTCGCGGAGTATACCGAATAGCCTGCACCAAATACTGTGGCCTTTTATCCCGACCAGAGGATTTTTGGGAACCGTGTGGTGGTTGTCCTCGCGGGGGCATCCCACCGTGTGTTTAGGTCTACCTTGCAAGGTTTTGAATGAATCGATTGTCGGCCTCTCACCGTTACCTGAGACTACTTACTCCACTAGCCATAAGATCCCTAATGATGGAAGATGATGAATATTATGCCTGATTAAATGTTTGTACAAACTTGTCTGTGCTAGATGGCTAATGTAGTAAAGATTTAACTCACTAGACCTCTTGCTAAAATCTTGAAAGTAAGGACATACTCGTTGTTACTTTTCAGCAAAATAAACCTAGAGGCCAAAAGCCTTTCATGTCTAGAGTTCGTGAAGTAGTTATCACCGACGGGTAAGTCTTGCTGAGTATTAGTATACTCAGCCTTGCTGTAATATGTTGATCCAGGTAATGCTTTCGGTGATGTGTGGCCAGGAGAGATCCCGCCCGGTTGGGAGCTGGAGTGGGTGGAGGATGACGACTGAAGGCACCATGGCTGGCCTCCCGTGGTGTTCTCGCTTTCCGCTTAGTTGATTTCCGCTGTTTCGAAAACTCTGAACTTCGTCTTGATGGTAAAAACTTTGGTTTGTAATAATTAAACCCTTCAGATTAAATTCGGATGTTAATTTATGATGTATCTCTAGACTCGCCTTCGTGTGAGTTTTTATGCATATATATCGATCCTTGTTGCTATATAAGTGATTTACCGGGTGTTAACCCGACGACTAACAACAGGATGATACCTTATTACTGCTTAATGACCAAAGTGGATTGGTTTAGGCGGTAGTACGGTATTTTCTTGGGTGTGTTGTCACAGTTGGCATCAGAGCAATTATATGCACCAGAGATCAATTAATAACCCTAATAACTTGTTTTTGGAATAAAATTGGCCAAGGTTGTTTGTTTTTCCAAAATACGTTGGTCTGTTAAGGATGAACTTGACCGAGAGGCCCTAGAGGGAATTTTGGGTCCTTCCAGATGGCTTACTAACCTATGGTCTATTTTGCTAACTTCCAGCACATTACTTTATGTCAGACTTACTTTCTTGCACAACCAAACTAGATGAGCCACGTGTTTTATACGTGTGCTGTGCCGCATCACGGGAATTGCGAGGGTTGATGGAGTGATCCATTGCACGGATCCCATCTTCGCGTATGGATGTAAGTTGTGTGTCGCCACGTGTTTCATACGTGAGCATTCCGCATGTCGAGTATGCGAGGCAAGGATACACTCCATTCAAACGGAGGGTGTCCGAGGTTGGACGCTGTCCATGCAGCGGCTTAACGCATGGATACCGTTTCTATAGTGAACGGTAATGTATGGAGACGCTTTCGTGACGTGCTGGCACGAAAGGTTCGTTTTCTGCAGGTACATAACAGCGTTTCGTTAATCGCTAGGTGAGTACCGTATAGCTCTCGACTATATATTATAGGGAGAGGCGAGTAAAAGCCTTCAACCGGCACTGACTTCGATTTTTGGCTCAATTGCCATGTGAGGTCGATTAGGACGTCTTGCATGCATACTAAAAATCAAAATCACTAAAATGGACCCAAAACAGAAATTTTGTATGCTCTCCAAGGAAGGTTATACTAGTGTGTGCTTTTTTTGCAAAAATGGAGTGCCTCTTATGCTTAGGTGTTGTGCTGCCAAAATTTTGGTAAAAGCTTGTTCATCTCGTGTTGTACCACGTACTAGGAATTATTTAACCAATATGCTAAAACAAGTTGTTCCTTGCTAGTCTAGCTTTCGTTGGTAAATTTCGATCACAGCTTTTTTTGGCTTGGCTTCACCTTTCTAAGCGAATCTAGACATTACATTCATCCGCTTTGTTTCTTTGACCTATCTCAACCTTGGTTACCAAAAGTGTGTAAAAGAACCATTGTAGTAGCTGGAAAACTTGGGGGAAAATTTATAGGGTTCTGGATTTTTGGTTATGAATTTTATTCACAGCTGCCAAAACTTCACCATTTGACATGTCGTTCTCCTTGAGACCTGACATGTGTTACATTTTTGTACAGATGGTTTCCCCGTGTTTCACGAGTTTGACGCTGACAGTACGATCCGCACCAACGGGTTGCACTGGGAGGTTTTTCCACATCTTGCGTGGGAAGCACTCAGCGCCGCTGGCTACACTACTCCACCGACTTACGAGGTGTCCGATTTCGAGCGACTGGGTGTTCCCCGTTGCAGGGTGATTGTCACTGTACTACCACACCCGGACCACGCCGATTGGTTCGACTTGAGTTTTGTCTACTTGGGTTTTATTACCCACGAGACTGTCGAGTCAGCCACTCTCCGAGTGCTGACGGACTTCTGTGACCACAACCCCACCGTGGTAGCTCTCTCTCCGTTCGGGCTATTTTCTGCTGTGAGTCCTCACGACATGGCATGGCTGGACCGTATGGATCACCTACGGGAGCTATTGTTGCTAGCGGAGCCGCTGGATGTCACTTAGACGTTGGCTCGTTGTCTTAACATTGTCTTCACACTTCAGGGGCTGCGTTACAATACTGCAGTGATTATCGGGCAGCGCCTGGAGCCAGCTAGGCGAGATTGGCAGCAGCTATCAGCAGCCCACCAGCAGCTGAACTTTACACTTACTCAGATGCAGTAGGAGAATGACAAGCTGCATGCCAGGAGATTCCAGTTAGAGTTAGAGAGAGGCAACCGCCTGCAGAGGATTGTAGATGTGGAGGCGGAGGTTCACACCCTGGAGGAGAATGACGATGCGTATGAGATTGGGAGGTTGATGCTGCTACAGACCATTGCGAATATGCAGCACCAGGTGGAGGAGGCCAAGGTGCAGGTTGCAGCCCTAGAGGCTATAGTGGCTTTAGAGCCGCTACCTCCAGTATAGGCACACCCGGAGGAGCAGTAGGGTATGTCTGGCCTGGATCAGACGAGCCAGGCTGGACCACCGTTACCAACTCCACCAGACTCAACTACGGGCAGTGGTGCTTCAGTGGGTAACTAGGATGTCGGTGAACGACATCAAGAAGAAATGTGCTCCTAGTTGTCATCTTCGGGATGATTGTGGTAGTCAGCTTAGGAGTATGTCGTCGTGCAATGCGATTGCATTGTAACTCAGTTGTATCATGATGTTTTCCGTTTTGAGTATAGTAGTGTCCTTGGACCCTATCCATCGTGTTGTAATAAAGAATGTTAAGCACATTGTGTTTCGACTCGAGTTTGATGTGATTCCACCGAGCTATTGAGATCTTGTGCGAGTTGTTGAACCAAGTGTGTCGAGTGTTACCATAACCGCGCTTGCCAACACTAACCATTTTGCATGATAATGAGAGAACTACGAAAATTTTGGTGAGTGTCGGTCAGTGGCCAAAGCGGCTTGGTGATTATTCGCACGTTACCTTCTCCATACGCGCGAAATGGGAAAATTTGCCACAGATTGAAGGCTAGCTCGAGGAACTCGAATCATCGTATTTTCTAACTATGACTGAAGAATGATTTTATGAATTTTAATTTGGTTGCACGATATCTTTCGACTGTTGCTGTCATCATCATATGAGCGCGAATGAGCTATGGTTATGCATGATTGCACTTGTCATCATTTCTGAGTAAGATTTTGGCTATGTGTCTAATAAAGGCTCGCATTTCAGATGGTGGGAGCCACGCGTAGCTCTCCCAATGTGTTCGGAGCGAACGGTAGCGGTGACTTACCGCCACCACCGCCCATGATACCGTCGGAGGCCTTCATGGCCACGCAAACCGAGGTGTTGCGCCAGATCTTGCAGACGCAGCAACAGATCGCTCAGCAGATGAACCGAGGGCCGCCACACGGGGCCAATCACGAGGGGCCTAATCAGGTCACCACGTACGCCCAGTTCATCGGGATGAAGCCACCAACTTTCTCCAAGGCGGAAGACCCCCTAGAAGCTGAGGCTTGGATCAAGGCCACCAAGGAAAAGTTCTCTGCCTTTGTGCTGCCTTGCTCCGAGGAGAACAAAGCAAACTTCACAGCTCTGCAACTGCGAGGAGAAGCTTTAATGTGGTGGGATCACTTCAAATCAATGTAGCGAGGGCGTGCTGTATCTTGGGAAGATTTCAAGCAAGCTTTCAAGAGTCATCACATCCCCAAGGGATTAATGGATAGAGAGATGAGGGAGTTGTTGGCCCTTAGGCAGGGGTCTGATACGGTGTACCGTTACGCCCAGAAATTTAACAGCTTGTGCCAATATGGTGGGCATCAGGTAGACTCTGATACGAAGAAGATGGAAAGATTCCGCGATGGGTTAGATGGCCAGTTGTATGAGCGACTGAACCTGCTCGAGCCAGAAAATTTCCATGAGGTTGTGAACAAGGCTATCTCCCAGGAGGATGCCATGAAAAAGGCCCACAGAGACAAGAAGAGGCCATCTGGTTTTGCTCCAGGCAGCGGAACAAATAAGAAGTTTCATTTTGTGAAAAAGAATTTTCCAAATTTATACCAGCAATCTCCTACTAGATGCTAGACGATGAAACCATCCCAGGTCAAACCCTCAGGGAACTTCCAGTTTCGAAATGCTCAGCAGCAGGTTCCAAAGCCTAATGCACCTCCTCGCAACGTCGGTGATCACCGTTGTTTCAACTGTGGTCAACCCGGGCATTACATCAGCGAGTGCCCCAAACCCAAGCAGATCAAGCCCAACCCCTAGAATCAAGGTGTAGGGAACAAGCCTGCCACTCCAGCTAAGAAGCCTATGGTGCAAGTACGCCAAGGCAAGCTGAACTTCACCACCATGAGTGACATTCCAGAGGGAGCTTCAGTGCAAACAGGTACATTCTCTATCAATGATACTCCTGTTAAGATTTTATTTGATACGGGAGCTACCCACAGTTTCATAAGTGAAAAACTGATAAGCAAATTGGGTTTAAAGGGATCTCATACCAACTCCGCTTACAAGATAATTACCCCGGGAGGGCAAATCACCTCTGATATCTTAATCCGTGGAGTATGTTTGGGATTAGGTAGTAAGATCTTTCCAACAAACCTTATCGCCATAAGGTTGGCAAGTATGGATGTTATCTTGGGTATGGATTGGATGACCCTACATAAGGTGGTTCTAGATATATCAGATAGAGTTCTAGAGATAAATTCACCTACGGTCAGGCACACTACCTTCTACCTACCTTTCAAGACGGTACGGATTCTTGTGCCTATGTGACCATTATCTCCCGTCTTGAGGAAATTCCAGTAGTGTGCGAGTATCCGGATGTCTTTCCTGATGAGTTGACCGGTATGCAGCCGGACAGGGATGTTGAGTTTGTAATTGAACTCCAACTGGGTACCGCACCCATTTCCAAACGACCTTATCACATGCCACCCAAAGAATTTGTCGAACTAAAAAATCAACTCCACGAGCTGTTAGATAAGGGTTATATTCGCCTGAGCTCTTCGCCTTGGGGTTGTCCCGCTCTCTTTGTCAAGAAGAAAGATGGTAGCTTGAGGCTGTGTGTGGATTACTGACCGCTCAATGCAGTAACCATCAAGAACAAATATCCTCTTCCCCGAATCGATATTCTTTTTGAGCAACTTGCAGGAGCCAGAGTTTTCTCAAAGATCGACCTTCGTTCCGGTTACCATCAAATCAAAATTCGACCTTGTGACATTCCTAAAACTGCTTTCTCCACTCGTTATGGTCTTTACGAGTTCTTGGTAATGTCTTTGGTCTCACGAATGCCCCAGCCTACTTCATGTACCTCATGAACTCTATGTTTATGACGGAGCTCGACAAATTCGTAGTGGTCTTTATCGATGATATCCTTATCTACTCCATAAACGAGAAAGAACATGACAAACATCTCCGGATTGTCCTACAGCGTTTGCGAGATCATAAGCTTTATGCTAAGTTCTCCAAATGCGAATTCTGGTTGAAGAGTGTGAATTTCTTGGGGCACACCATTTCCAAAGTTGGTATCTCCGTAGATCCTAGCAAAGTTCAAGAGGTGATGGATTGGAAACCACCCAAGTCCGTACACCAGATCCGCAGTTTCTTAGGGTTGGCGGGATAATACTGTCGATTCATTCCCAACTTCTCTAGAATCGCAAAACCTATGACCGAACTGCTCAAGAAAGGAGTAAAGTTCGTGTGGAGCGAAGCATGTGAGAAAGCCTTCCACACCTTGAGACAACATTTAACCTCAGCCCCAGTGCTAGTGCAACCAGATAATTCCAAACCATTTGAAGTCTTGTGCGACGCATCAGGCACGGGTCTCGGCTGTGTCCTTATGCAAGAAGGCCAAGTCATTGCCTATGCTTCACGGGAACTTCGACCTCATGAGATCAATTATCCTACCCACGATCTTGAGTTAGCTGCTGTTGTCCATGCTCTCAAGATATGGAGACATTATCTGATGGGTAATCGTTGTAGCATCTTCACTGATCACAAGAGTCTCAAATACATCTTTACTCAGTCAGAGTTGAATATGAGGCAACGAAGATGGCTTGAGTTGATTAAGGATTATGACCTAGAAGTGCATTATCGCACGCTCTTAGACGCAAAGTTCACTGCAATCCTCTAGAGTTGGAGCCAGTTAGTGACCCATTATGTGAAGAAATTAGAAGGCTCAGTTTAGAAGTTGTACAGCAAGGAAACCTTTATGCCTTGGCTGCGGAATCCAATATTTACGATCGCATTGTCACTGCTCAACGCAATGATGAAAACTTGCAAACCATCAAACATAAGCTTGCCAAGGGAGATCCTAAGTATACTTGTTTCCGGAAGGATCGCCAGGATGTGATCTGGTTCGACGAACGCCTTGTGGTTCCTGTCGATCTGGAAATTACGAAGATCATCCTTGATGGAGCTCATATGTCCAAATTTTCTATTCATCCCGGTAGTACCAAAATGTACCAAGACTTGAAGCAGAATTTCTGGTGGTCCAACATGAAGGTGGATATAGTCAAGTATGTAGCCGAGTGTGATACTTGCCACCGGATGAAAGCGAGCCATTTGAAATCGGCAGGTGTACTCCAACCTTTGTCGATACCCATGTGGAAGTGGGATGATATTAGTATGGATTTCATTGTGGGTTTACCCCTGACAGCTGGAAAGAACGATTCTATTTGGGTGATTGTAGACAGACTCACCAAGACCGCTCATTTCATTGCCGTACATACCACTTATTCAGTTCAGCAAAATGCAGAGTTATACATGGACCAAATAGTTCGTTTGCATGGAATTCCGAATACTATAATCTCTGACAGAGGAACTCAGTTTGTAGCTCGCTTCTGGAAGCAGTTACACGTGTGCTTAGAAACCAAGCTAATTCGCAGTTCCAGTTATCATCCATAGACTGATGGTCAGACGAATAGGATAAATCAGATTTTGGAAGACATGCTACGAGCAAGCATCTTACACTTTGATAAGAGTTGGGACAAGTGTTTGTCCTTGGCGGAATTCTCCTACAACAATAGTTATCAAGCTAGTTTGAAGATGGCACCGTTCGATGCTCTTTATGGGCGAAGATGCCGCACTCCGTTGAACTGGTCAGAAACTGGAGAAAGGACACTTTTTGGTCTAGATCTAGTTAAGGATGTCGAAGAAAAGGTGCAAGTAATACGAGAGAATTTGAAGATAGCTCAAATGAGGCAAAAGAGTTACAATGATAAGGGAACCGCACCCCGACACTTTGAAGTGGGAGATTACGTGTATTTGAAGGTGTCCCCTACCAAAGGTGTGCAAAGGTTCGGTGTCAAAGGAAAGTTAGCTCCGCGCTACATTGGATGCTATGAAGTCATAGAAGTATGTGGGCCAGTGGCTTAACGTATCCAGTTACTGAAACGGTTTTCCGCAGTCCACAATGTGTTTCATGTGACTCAATTGAAGAAGGGAATGCCTGTGCCAGAGAATGAGGTAATCACAAAAGCTAATGCTTGGATTGAGCCAGATTTCTCGCTCATCAAGAACCCATTAAGAGTATTGGACCAAAAAGAGAGAAAGACCCGAAGACAAACAGTGAGAATGTATAAGATACAATGGAGTCACCACACGGAAGAGGAGGCAACTTTGGAGACGGAGGAATACATCAACGCTAAGTATACGGGATTCCTACAATCTCGAAACTGTGAGTTCTCCTTTATATCTGATTGTCTTAAGTAGAATCTCGGGACGAATTCCGTTTAAGGGGGGTAGGCTGTGACGCCCCAGGATTTTAATTAACCCTAATCGTCGGTCAACTCGGCTGGCAGTGGTCAAACCACGGTCAACCTGGGTCCTCACCTCGAAAAACTCACCAACCAACTCTATTGAACCCTTTGATCTAGTGGACACACATGTGGGGCCAACCCATGGTCAAAGACTTGGTCAAACCTCACTTAAACCCTAATATCCATAGCTGTCTGTCGGAACTTTTGCCGCGTTCTCCAAAATTCACCTAAACACTTAAAAATCTACATTTATGAAAGTTGTCCAGCTTATTGAGGGACACAACTTTCATGTTGATTGGCATTTCAAATTTTGAGAGGAAAAGCATGAAAAACTTGCTCAAAGGTTAGGATGTCCTGTTCATGAACATAGGCTGGCATTCAAAGTTGGCAAGCCTCCCTTGGAAATTCTGTGGAGAAAAACCCTATATAGCCTTTTTGAAAGTGATAGAGGGTTGCTAGATCCACAAATTTCGTATTCAAAGTTTGGTCAACTTCTATTCAAAAATTTGGAGAAAATTTAGCTCAAACAGGGAGCCGACAACACTTTTGGGCAGGGACGCTGCTGCGCCGCGACGTCGTGCGCGCCGAGCGCTGCGTCCTCCCGCCCGCGCGGCAGTCGTCCTCGGCGTCCGCGCCCGCTCGCCGCCCAATGTGCCCTCGGCTTGAGGCCGACCGCATCCCCGGGCTACGCGCGCCGCCGAGGCCGCCCGCACCCCACGACGCGCGGGGACCGCGCGCGCGCCACGTGCCGGCGCACCGCGCGCGCCGTGCCGCCCGGGACGCGTTCCCCCTTCGGACCGGCGGTCCATTGGCATCCTCCCGCCCGTGTGCGCCGTGCTACAGCCGTGAGTCACGCTGCCGTCACCTCCAGGCCGGCCAGCCCCTATTTAAACGCCGCCCTTTTCCCCTCTGCGCGCCAACCGAGCCGTCGCCCTCCATTGCCGCCGCCACAAATTTTGGATATGTTGTTTTAGATCATGACTAGCTATTGTGCCAAAAATTGCACAAAGTTATGTTGTCAATATTTTTATATAAATTGTTTTCCATTTGTGCAGAATCTGCATAAATGATTTATTTTGTAGCTAAAAATATTAATGTTTTTGTGCCCAACTTGTGCAAGCTGTCTTGTAATGCCAAGACACACCTCTGGTGAATTAATCACAATTTTTGAGTAATTAGAAATATTTATTCTTAAATTGTGCATGTTTTCCTTTGTAAATTAATGAAGCAAGATCAATAGAGGTTCTAGGTGTGCTTGCTGGTTCTTTAGGCTGGTTTAGGACCAGAGAGTATGTATGAGGAAGATTGGAGCATTTTGATGCTTAGTTAAATTTGTATGCATTTAATTTGATTTGCTAGCTAGTGTTTTGTTATTTTCAAAAGTATTTTATTTTCTAGCTTCCAAACTTTGCATGTGAGTTCAGTGGTTTAGTATAGATGTTTTGATGCTTGAGAAAGTCTCCTTTAAATTTTTTTGTGATTTATTGTTGATAAAAGCTTTAAAGGTCCTTATGGAGTAATGCTGTAATTAAATTAGGAAAAAGCCTTGTCAAACTGTTTAAGGGCTAAAAACACACCCTTGCTGTTGAAGAATTAATTTGTAAATGTTTATCTTGTATACACCTTTACTAGTGAGAGGTAAAAGTGTTAAACCATCACATGAAATAACAAGTATAAAAGAAACATTAATTCAAGTGTGTGATAGAGGAATGAAACATATATCAATAATAACCTTCATAAAAAGAAATTAATAGTTAATTATATGTTAAGGTGAATATGACCAACAAGAGTTGGATAAGATAAACAAACTGTCACATCACCTGAACCCTGCATTGCATTCCATGTAGTTCTCCCTGACGGTGACTACTCGCTCGTCCCAGAAGCCGAGGGAGTAGAAGCGGAAGCTGCTCTGCAGTATGAGGAAGTACTCGACGACACCGAGGGTGCTCATTCCGTGTAGATCTTAGCTGACGAAGGCAAGCCCCGGTGCATACGACTCAGTTTCTTTCCAATTATTATATACTTATCTATGGATGTTTGCGCATTTATGTTCAGGAGTTGTATGGAACCTTAGATGCATGATCCATAGGTACCTGTGTCCTTACTAGTATGATAGGTCGATAGCTGCTAAGCTATAGGACCGTTACAAGTCGGGTGATGATGACACTCGCGAGAATAGGTTCCTAGTTAGGAATCACAAGATATCCTCAAATGGATCGCTCATGTGGTAAGAGCATGGGATGTGGACTTCGGTCCAATGGCTATTGTGGGTTAAGTGTTTGAACATACTAAGCACTTGTCGGGAATGGGACCGGTATGCCAAGTACCTTAATGAGACGGTTAGGGATTTAACTATCACTACTCTTGGGATGCGTCTCACGGCTAGCTACCGGTGGTGCATGGTGAGTCCGGGTGCCTCGCGGAGTATACCGAATAGCCTGCACCAAATACTGTGGCCTTTTATCCCGACCCGAGGATTTTTGGGAACCGTGTGGTGGTTGTCCTCGCAGGGGCATCCCACTGTGTGTTTAGGTCTAACTTGCAAGGTTTTGAATCAATCGATTGTGGGCCTCTCACCGTTATCTGAGACTACTTACTCCACTAGCCATAAGATCCCTAATGATGGAAGATGATGAATATTATGCTAGATTAATTAAATGTTTGTACAAACTTGCCTGTGCTAGATGGCTAATGTAGTAAAGATTTAACTCAGTAGAACTCGTGCTAAAATCTTAAAAGTAAGGACATACTCTTTGTTACTTTTCAGCAAAATAAACCCAGTGGCCAAAAGCCTTTCGTGTCTAGAGTTGGTGAAGTAGTTATCACCGACGGGTAAGTCTTGCTGAGTATTAGTATACTCAGCCTTGCTATAATATGTTGATCCAGGTAATGCATTCGGTGATGTGTGGCCTGGAGAGATCCCACCCGACTGGGAGCTGGAGTGGGTGGAGGATGACAATTGAAGGCACCATGGCTGGCCTCCCGTGGTGTTCTCGCTTCCCGCTTAGTTGATTTCCGCTGTTTCGAAAACTCTGAACTTCGTCTTGATGATAAAAAATTTGGTTTGTAATAATTAAACCCTTCGGGGTAAGTTGGGATGTTAATTTATGATGTATCTCTGGACTCGCCTTCGTGTGAGTTTTTATGCATATATATCGATCCTTGTTGCTATATTAGTGATTTACCGGGCGTTAACCCAGCGACTAAAGACAAGATGATATCTTATTACTGCTTAATGACCAAAGTGGATTGGTTTGGGTGGTAGTACGGTATTTTCTTGGGCGGGTTGTCACAGGTATGCAACTACTCTTTATTTTCCCTCAATTTCTTGTATGAGGGCCGATCCAATGGTTTGGGTATCGGCCGACATGTACAACTTAAAAGGCTTGTTCAATTGTGGAGGTACCAATACTGGTGGTTCCTTCATGTATTCCTTGATTTCATTGAATGCCTTCTGTTGTTTGTCACCTCATACAAACTTCCGATCCTTTTTGACTCTTAACAGTGAAGAAAAAGGCAACACCTTTTGTGAAAAATTTGATATGAATCTTCTCACAAAATTGATCTTTCCAAGCAGTGACTGCAATTCCTTAAGATTGGTTGGAGGTACAACTTCATCAATAGCTTTCATGCTTTTCTTGCCAACTTCTATTCCTCCCTCATGCACCAGAAATCCCAGGAACTCTCCGGCTGAAACTCCAAAAGCACATTTGTTCGGGTTCATCTTAATTCCATGTTTCCTAGTGCATTCTAGAGTTTTTCTCACATCAGCCAAATGTGATTCATGATCTAATGACTTGATCACGACATCATCAATATATATCTCCACAATTTTGCCGATCAACTCGTGAAAATTATAATTCATGGCTCTTTGATAAGTTGCAACAGCATTCTTCTACCCAAATTTCATGACAATCCACTCAAATAACCCTATATGTCCAGGACATCTGAAGGCTGTCTTTGCTACATCCTCCACTGCCATAAAAATCTGATTGTACCCTGCATTGCCATCCATGAAGCTAATAACTTTATGCCCAGCAGCAACATCAACCAACAAGTCAGCAACAGGCATTGGATATCCATCCATGGGTGTAGCCCTGTTTAGATCTCTAAAGTTTATGCAAACCCTCATCTTTCCGTTTTTCTTGTAAACAGGAACAATATTAGAGATCCACTCTGCATATCTGCATGGCCGAATGAAATTTGCTTCTATTAATCTCTCAACCTCTTTTTTTCACGTAGGCCAATACTTCATCCTTGTAAATTTTTCAGGGAGGTTGCTTGTAAGGTCTATAACCAGGCTTGATTGGCAACCGATGCTCAACAATGGAACGATCCAAACCAGGCATCTCCGAATAATCCCAAGTGAAGCAATCTTTATATTCTTTTAATAGCTTAATCAACTCTTCTCTGAAACCTGAATCCAAGTTAGTACTGATGAATGTCGGCCTTGGCTTGTCACCATCTCCAATGTCTATTTCTTCCAATTTATCAGCCGACATAAATCCACGTCCTAACTTCACATCAGTTCCATCATTTGGATTCTCCATTCAAAATTACTATAAGAGCCGACTGCTTGAATCAGCTGTTGATCACTGTTGACTGGTTCAACAGGACCTTCACCCCAGTCCCTGCCTGAGAAGCAATCTATGCCTTGATACTCCTAGAAGGCTGGTTCCACATTAGCCACGCTTACCGAATCATCTGTTTGGACAATTTCCACGTCGTCATCTACCCACTGAACAAGCTATTGATGCATAGTAGATGGAATGCAACAGTTCGCATGGATCCAATCCCTTCCAAGCAGCAAGCTATATGCCCCTTTGCCTTCAATGACAAAGAAGGTTGTAAGCAGAGTGTTAGATCCGAGCATCAAATCTACATGTACACAGCCTTTGGTGTCTGAAGGATTTCCAGCAAAATCATTCAGAACTATGCTCGTTGGCGTCAAATCTCCAAGGCCCATGCCAAGCTTTCTAAATGTAGTATATGGCATCACATTGACAACAGCTCCACCATCAACAAACATCTTAATCAATGGCTTCCTGTTGACGTACCCTCTTAAGTACAGTGGTCTCATGTGCCGATTCTTGGCTGGCTTATCAAAAGTAGCTTGCTTGGCCAACATTAAATGTGCCATCAGTTCAAATCGCTCGGCCTCATCCATAACTGGCAATATTTGCTCTTGCACAATTTGATTGGCTGGAGCCATGAATTCATTCGGCAGAAAACATACCATGCATGTATGAGCCGAACGACCAGATTCATCAGGTTTGTCTTTTGGGCGCCACACTTGTCTCTTCTTAGTTCTTGCCTGCTACAGTTCCTGATTCCTCAAGCGTTGTACCCTTCTCTTCTGGCTTCATCTTAAACCAGGTGGGCACCACTGTCCCTTTTGCTAGACATACCCATGATCTTCTTCTTCTTCATGATCAACCCACCTGTGATCAGCATACCTTTTCCTCAGTTGATCATCAATCTTATTTATTTTTAGGCGCCGACCATCACTAGGATGCACCCTTCCAATTTTTTCTTGGATGGATCGGCGATTGGCAGTGTCTTGCCTGTATTCGGTATACCTGTCGCTGCATTCAGGACAGTTATTCCGTGTGGGAAGCTTTAAACCCTCGTTCCAACAGTGTTTGAAGAAGGCACATCCCCAATGTGCACGCTCTTGTTCTCGCATATATTCCTCTTGTTCCTTCCTATACATCTCTTCTTCATATCTCCACTTCTCCTCTTCGTACTTTTGCCTCTGGTAGCACTCCTTTTCTTGCTGATGCTGCCATCTATTGAGGAGAATACGCGAAGTCACTCTGGGTTTAGAGGATTCACCCACTTCAATTTGACTATTCGGTAAGCAAGGCTCTTTCTTATGAATCTGTTCAAATGCGACTTGTCGAGTGGGATCAACTGAGCCATCCTACTTTGCCTTTTCCAAAGTCAAAACTTTCACCTTTTCTTTTTCGTTAGGTTCAACAGCGTTCACCATGTTAATTGAGAACCCGATCATGTTATGAGGGAATGGGTTACCATCCAATTTCGTCTTATTATCAAACTTCAGATGTTTTTCTTGGATAGCTTTCTGAATCCTCACTCTAAAGACCCTGCATTCATTGATGGAATGAGAATTTCTGTCATGAAATCCACAGTACTTCTTATCTTTTACTCCATCAGGCCGAAGCATAGAATGCCCCTCTAGCAACTTGATCCGGCCTTCTTTCACAAGGAAATTGAAGAGCTTATCTGCCTTGGTTACATCAAAATCATAGGTGCCTTTAGTTTGCTTGATCCACCTTTGATTTACTATCAATGGCTCCTTGCTCCACACTATCTCTGCTGCAGCTATTTCCTCTTCATCATCATATTCATCTCCTTGATCTGCCCTTTCGAGGAATTTATTGTAAATTTCAGCTATATCATTGTGCTTGACAAATTTGGAGTCTTTCTTGAAGCCATATGCTTGATTGCTCATCAATGACAATCGGTGTGACAGCTTGCCAAGGTCGTCGAATTCCATCCCGAATAGCTTCTCCCGAATGGCTGGCAACATTCCTGCTACAGCCATACCAGCCAATTGATCATCTGGTATGTTCAGAGAGAAGCACATGCTTTTTGTCTCTCTGAATCTTCTGAGGAACTCCATTGGTGTTTCATTGTTTCTCTACCTCAAGGTAGTCAGATCAATTAGCTTTTTCTCATTACTACCAGTGTAATAATGGGCATGGAACTTTTGCTTCAAATCTTTCCAAGAGCAGATTGAATGAGCAGGTAGAGAAGTGAACCATGTGAATGCTGGGCCTATCAAGGACAGAGGGAAGTATCTAATTCTGAAGGCTTCATCAGCAGAAGCTTCCCCAAGCTGCATTAGGTACCGGGCTATGTGTTCCATAGTACTGGTATCATCTTGCCCTGAAAACTTAGTGAATTCTGTGGGAACTTTCACCCTGTTTGGTAGTGCTACCCTTTGGTACCATTCTCGGAAGGGAAATGTATAAACGTGTTTTTGATTCTTAGGCTTTAGACCGAATTGATTTTGTAGCACATCAGTCATTCTTTGCACCAGGAGATCACATTGGTGTCTTGATTCCCTGGCCTCCCAGCAGGCAACCCTGTAGCACCACCATACCCAGGATTCGGGAAAGCATCGATAGCACTATAGTCCATGAACTTTGAATACCCATTCCCGTACATATTCATTTGCGGCCTGTTACTTGTTGGGGCTATCCTGTAAGTAGAGACAGGTTCAACTCTAGTAGTGCCGAATGCCATCCCACCATATGTGCGTGGATTAAGTATTGCTTGATGAGGGTTCTGCTGGATCGGTTGACTACCCACATGTTGAGTTGGCTGAACACTCATACTTTTCTGAGGCGGCTGAGCACTTGCATCTTGACGAGGTGGTTGGCCATTAGCAGTAGCACTTGATTCTCCTGTTTCATTAGCCGTCTCATTACCATTAGGTTCCTGGGGTGGTGTTTGACTAAGCACCTAACCAGTTGGCCCTTGTGCTCGCTCAAAATGTTTGTCCACGCTTGGGCCAAAGACACCAACCATCATCTGTCGGAAGCTATTTAAAAATGCAGTGTTGTGTCTGGCCATTATTTCTTCCATAGCTTGCCGCACCATAGCAAATGCTTCTTGTTTCTCTGCAGTAGTAGTGGCATCAGCCTCTCCTGGCATCAGAACTCTTGACATCTCTGTCCTGAGCAATGGCACACCACTCTTATTCTTGGAAAAAGACAACAGACACTTCTCCTGGAACTGCTCCACAGCCTCTTTCAGTATCAGTTGATGTTTTGAAGACAGTTCATTTAATGTGACATCCAGGACAGCTTGGATTTCAGGCATCTTGATCAACTTGAGTGTCCCACCAGGCGTGCCAAAAAGTGTGTTGACGTAAAATCAGCACCTCACATCAAGCACACAGCAAGCCGGATTAGCTGGCTTCACACACGTGGCCCGGGCGTCGAAATCCGGAAGCGTGCCAGTCAATTTTCCCTGAAACTGACAAAGGATGAAAACAGTTAGATAAAACCTGGAAATTGCCCGGGTGGTACCAGACAGTTCCGTATTTACGTCTATAAAGCTAGTTAGAACGACATATAGCCACAAACAAGCTATCTGTCAGCAATTTAAACATCCTTCGAAAATTGATAAAGCATGTAAACAGAGCACTGCGGAATGTATGACGTAAGCATGATGAAAAATCGGTCTTTATTTAAACAACGTTACGACACGTAACCATGACCGATTATCAAGGATAAAGCATGATAAATTAAATAAAAGCGAAGCATGGTCATGAACTTGAAGTAAACGAGCATGCATAGGCCAAAAGCACTAGTCTACCGCGTGTATAGGTACTTTTAAACCCGTCAAGCATGACATCAAACAAGTTAATCCACCACATGATACAACTTGTTTGAGATCACACCACCAACCAAGAATAGATCAATCCACCGCATGATACCATCTAAACATGGAAGGCTAAAATCATACATTATTTAAAGGAAAGTCATGAACATGTTTCACTCGTGAGGGGATTACCGAATACGACTGTACAGCCGAATCGGGTTCCGTGGAGAAGGAACAAACATTGCCAAGGATGATAAATCTATCAGATTGAATCGAATTCTAGTCCACCGGATGACTTGTCTCCTTCTTTGTATCCAATCCACGTCATCACGCACTCCCGAATGCTTCCGCTTTCATCAGTGGAACAACTCTCCTGCCAAATGACGATGTACTCCCGACCGCAGATGCCTCTACCAAATGCTTTGAGGAAAACCTCCTGCCAAATGGTGTTCTTCTGCCAAATTCGGCTCACATGTCAGTCTCTTCTCTATACCAATTTTTGATGTTAACAATAGTGTGTGTCCAATGTCTTTGGGCTCAAAGGTGGCAACAAATGCAGCATGAGCGAAATGAGAATTGTTTCGAACCCTCGACAGTGTAGTGCGTTCATTTAAGTCGCCGATGATCCTCGAAGCTGGGTGATCCACTTGTACTCGTTGGGGTGGTTCTCGCCTTGATGCTACCTCCCCCTCAACTATAGCTTCTCCTCGATCTTGATTTGTCATCGTAGGTGTAGGAGAGGGGCTGTCCACAACTGTAGTTGAAGTAGTAGGTACATGTTCAGCCGGGGCACCACACCGCCATGTTAGTCATCTCCATGTTCATGCTCCTCCTCCTGAAAGATCTCCTCGCCAAGTTCATCATCACCTGCACACTCAAAAACAAGTTGACTACGTGGCTGTGTCTCGTCGAAGGTTACCTCGCAAGTCTCCACAATTTAGTTAGTTTCAAGATTGAGCACACGATATGCTCTAGAGTGAGATGCATAACCAAAGAAAATACCATCGACCGACCTAGCCTCAAACTTATCCAACTTCTTCCCTTTCTTTAGAATAAAGCACTTGCAACCAAAGACATGAAAGTGACTCACCTTGTGTGACAACCCGCCCAGGAAAATACCGTACTACCGCCTAAACCAATCCACTTTGGTCACTAAGCAGTAATAAAGTGTCATCCTGTCGTTAGTCGCCGAGTTAACGCCCAGTAAATCACTTATATAGCAATGTTGACGGTTAATAGTTGTATCAAAGTTCGTTTAGACTTGCAAGCGGACAAGTCTCCCGTCGTAGTCAAGGGACCCTTCTTCCCTCGAGTGGTGAACCCAAGGTATCGAATCCATGGAACAAATGTGTGACGCAAAAGATGATCTAGTAAAGCCAAGTAACTTCAATCTTCGGTAAAGGGAAACCCTAATGCATCTAGATAAAGGACACGAAACTAATCTAATCTACTAAAGACGGGAGATAACAAAGAAAGATAGGGAGATAAACCGATCTAGAGAGATCGGGTTAAGCCTTTTCTTGAAGTTCCAAGCAAGAGAAGAAGTAGCAAATCGAATCTTATTATAAGCCTCTTTAAATCGTGGTTTCCCGTCCAACTCCGAAGACGCCCGCCTTTCGGAACCCCCGTTCTGTCACAACGTATCCCTACTCATGCGGGTAGTCTAGGGCGAGTCCAAGGACAAGTCGAGTTCTTTCGGAAGATCCGGCGTGTACCTCTAGCCACCGCGGCTACAAGAACACCCTATGTGATCTATCTCGAGAATAGATCTAGAATAAGCAAAGCTGATCGAAAAATGAAATCATCGAAGAAACACTTGATCGCTAGAAATAGATTCAACTTCATAATTCAACTAATACAATGATACATAAACAAGATCACCACCGGGATCCTACCTTGATCTTGCTGCTAGCTCCGAGAACTCCGACGTGGTCTTCCGTGCAAGGTTCCCATGCCGGCTAGGGAGACCCTAGTCAACTAGCTCGACCTTCTCCTCTTCGGGATGGTGTCCCTCTCTTCTCTGCTCCTCGGCGGCCGATGACGAATTGGATCCTACGTGGCTCTCGACCCCGGGGCTATAAATAGCCCGAATGGCGGCTAGGTCAAAGGAGGTGGGTGGGGTGGGGGGATTGGGCCCCGGACTGGGCTGGGCCGGCCTGGGCCCACTCAGGCCCAGTTCCCGGCCTCCTTCGTGTGGTGTCGGTTCCCGAGTCTTCTAGATGCTTCCCCCTTCTGCATGTAGGCCCTTGTCGTCAGTTTCTTTCCGAGTTGGACATAGCTCCTTGTCTCGCAAGATTCAGCACTTTTCTGGTTAGGTCCTCGGAGTTTGTCATCTTCTCGGGTTGAGTCCCTGGCTTCTTGGAGTCAAGTTTGCTTCATTGCATGACTTGTACGGGCTTCAAGATCTTGTCACAAGGTGCTTGATGAACTTATCCCGAAAGTCTTGCTTTCAACGCTAAAACCCTGCATAAACACTAAACTCCAAAACCGACAGGCACAAGTGAACTTGTTATACCACGGGGGTTAGTACCAATGGATAAGGTATAAAACTTATGCCAACACCGAAGGTAAACTCATGGCTAGGTTGACGGATTTTCACCGTCAACATCTCCCCCATGTTTAAACCTTGCTCGTCCTCGAGTAAGCCTTCGATGGATATCGTCGTTGCCCATCAATGTTTAAACCTTGCACTTGATCATACACGAGAGAACATAATGCTCTCGAAATTTTAATTCGTTAAAGTTCCATAATGTACTAGCCTTCATATCTACGAAGGGTAGATTCTCAATTAAGCTTATCCCACAAGTATTAACATGCTCACAAAATTTTAAATAGATCTCAGAATTTTTGAAATAAAGAATGAGATGAAGAAAAGCTAAACCAAGTTCACAAATTTAAATCATCTTGCATATTGCTCATGAACTCTCATCTCGCTTTGTCTCTCAAGCCTATATATTCTACTCATTTCCCTCTCATAACATATATGTGTGGTAGTCTTTATATGGAGCTTTGGGAAAGTTTAGTCCTACCAAGATATTATAAATGAGATGTTGTCAAAACAAGACAAGCTTCTAATGGTCTTACCAAGACTCATCAAAAAGGTCATTGGAAAATAATATTATATCAAGGAGGGGAAAGAGAAAAAAATACACACACTTGAGATAGGTGGACATGTGCAAATGACAAAGAGTGATCCCGAGGCACAAAGGAAGTCCTCGTTATCGGATTGCACATGGTTGGAAAATGAGTATGGATCTTTTAATCTTGAATCCTTGAAATTCCTAATGCACTTTAGAGAACCGGGGAGTTCATTTTATTTTTATTTTGACACTTACATAAATATATATTTTTCTCTTTTTCTCATATATCTCTTTCTTTCTTTCTTTCTTTTTCTCATTTTTTCTTTTTTCTTTCTCATAAATTTTTTATTTTCTCCCCCTTGAACTTTAAAATTGCATTGTACCTACCTCCTCCCCCATGCTTAGACATTGCTCGTCCTCGAGCAAAGAGGTGATAAATAAGGTATGTACCGGAAATATTTTTCCTTGGAGAGATACTTGAATCCTTCAATGTTGGCACCGTATTGCGATCTTCCTTGAATTGATGATCCATTCTCAACGATAGGTTGTGGTCAAGGAGGTAATCACAAAGATGATATTTGGTTTTAAGGGTGGATATCCTGCGAGGTTTGTGAGATCTCCAATGTGGGGATACACAATGCATGGATAAAAGTCTAGCAAAAAGATAGATACGCAAAAACGGAATGATCAACTTCTTAGTCTCGGGCCAAAGAAATCATGACATGCAATAACTCACTCAAAAATAAATCTTGTACACTAAGGTTTATGCACTAAATATATATTAGGCTCTGGATAGGTTGAGCAACACGCAAGTGATATTCATGACAAGGTAGCGATATTTTTGGGCATAAAAACCATCTTCAATCTATTCATAACTTGAGAGTACATAAAACACCACGGGTCTTTATTTTAATCGTAACCTCCGCTAAAGATTAAGCTAGCATAAATATAGATTCGTATTTTAAGTGACCACTAGCTTTAACATGCATAAATCAATTACAAAGATAAACAAAGCGGCAATTATAATCATATATCATCATGGCACAAATTTTGTAACTTTTCCAATGGTGTAAACAAGGTGGTGTCTTTATTAATGGTAAAAACAAACTGAAATACATGCTGAAAATAAACTAACACACTTGCTGAAATTTAAATAAAAACTGAAAACATTACGCAAACACAAGCAAACAAAAGCTGAAAATTACAGAGAAAGGGAAAAAAGAAAACTAAGGTTCCTCCTCCTTCCTAATCCTCCACCAGTGGTTGGTGTTGATAATCTTGATAGTTGTACCCTTTCTCGTAGTAGGGTTGTACATCCCCTCCAACGAATTGATCCGGATCCACTAGGTGAAGGCGTCCAAGCTCATAGGCAATATTTGCATTGCCCTCACCAAGTTGAGCCGCGTTGGTTTGGATGGCTGCGATGTTTTGCATATTTCTCGCAACAAACCCTCCAATTATGGCCATGCTTTGTTGTGGTTCGGGATATTGTGCGTAGGGCTCCGCGAAGGTTATGTTGGGCACCACATAATTTGGTGGGGGTACCGGTGCACCACCCCCCATGCTTGCGTTTGTGGCCCTCTGTAATAACTTGGCGGAGGAGGAATCCCGCCAAATGGTGGTACATAGTTGGGTTGTTCACCACCCGCTTGTGCGGAGGAGGATCCCTCCTCTACGATTCTTCCTCTTTTATTTTTCTTCGCCGGGACAAGGAGTCCCTCTTCCAACCAATCTTCCCTCCCTTGAATGAAAAGCCTAAGCCTTGCGTCCGGAAGGGGTAAGTTCACCTTGGCCACATGAAAGCCTCCTCTCTCATCTCCACTAATATATTTTTCTTGTTTTAAATAATCAATGTCGAGAGAGGTCCCACGCAAAAGATGTTCGGGGTTTCTTGTGATCCCCGGCCGTAGGGAGATGGCCAACATAGAGAGGTAGCACCCCGAAGCAATATCTCCCGCCCCCGATGTTGCCTCGCAACACCATCGGTTGATCATAAGGTATGAGGGGTCTATTGGCTACTTGGCAATTAAAGCCGAGTAGAGCCAATTCAACTCCGTGTCGGTCACCTTCGTCTCCCTCATCCTCCCCAATATCCTCTTGCCCATCCAAGAGTGGAATACTTGGATATTGGGGTTACGGATGTAGTTGCGTTGTTGGTGGGCTTCTCCGGAGATCAAATTCCAAAATCCATCTAACATGCCATCCGGCACATCAACTTTCTCCGGAGCTCCCTTTTGCAACCCAAGTAGCTCCCTAACATACTCGTAGGGAACCACTTGTTGGATTCCCTCCAAACGGAATGATAAACTTTGCACCCCATCATCAAGGATAGGTGCAATGGTCATCAAGATTTCCAAGGCAAACTCCTTGTGGGTGTTTGCCGACACCCTATTGGAGAATTGCACCCATCCAAGGTGCCCCAACATATAATATATGTCGGTACCAAAACCCAAGTAGTTGAGTGCTTGATCATCGAAGTCGGCGTTGGCCACAAGCCTCTTCTCAAGACGAGAGAGTTTCTCCTCCTCCTCCTCCTCGGATGTATGGAGGTGGTGCGGATGAATGGGTCGATCGTCGAGGTGGGACGGGCAGCTCCTCCGTACGCCCTTGAGGTTCGGTAAACCTCATGGACGTGCTCCTTGTTGCCCCCCATGCCACCGAGGAGGAGAGCGTCGTTCCTCCTTGGCGGTGCCGTGTCCTCCTCCATGCTTCGAGGAGACTCGGAAACCGAGTGCCTCCTCGAAGACGTCGCCGAAGACGGCTTGGATGACGATGACCCCTTCTTCTTGGTGAAGAGACTCGTGGTTTTCTTCCACATGATTGTAGCACTCTTCGTTCCACTAAAATTCCAGGTTGCAACCAGTAACTAGGCACTTAAAAACTTACTTCGAATTGTGGACTTTGAGTGGATTAAGGGTGTGTATTGTTTGAGCTATCAAGCTTGGGAAGGTTGGCTATGTCTACGGTAGTTCTGGGCACGAAAACTTGAGCACACAAACTGAGGAAAGAGAGAGATGCTTGCCTGCAGAAGACCGGAGCCGGGGAGCTCCTTTTGTAGGGGAGGCCGACCGGCCTGGGTGGCCGCGTGCCTCCCCAGGGCTCCGTTTTCCTCCAGCACGATCATTTCTCCTCCGTGACTTTCTTGCCCGCGTGCTCCACGAGTTGCACCGCCCAAACGCTCTCATCCACTCCTTTTCTTGCATTATTGGTCATTCCACTTGATGCTTCATCCTTTGAGTCATGTCCATGCTCCCTTGCTTCACATGTCACCATGAATTTCCTGTAAAGTTATGCTTGCTGCCCACCCATGCTTGTCCTTTGCATGTGGTCTTGATGAAATTTGATGAAAGAGCATCGAATGGTGCATGCATGATTAACTTAAACTAGATTGCCTCCCTATAAGTATGTTTAAGGCTAAGCATTCCTCTAGTTCGAAATTAAAAATATATCCAGAGCTATGGAAGAGCTCAAGCATACATTTAGAGAAGTTTTTAGACCATTAAAAACAAATGTAAGTTGAAAATATTTTCCGACCACGTTGGTATCGGTCTCACCGGTATAGTTTGCCTTCATTGGTTGAGAGCAAACTTTTCCCGGCTTGATCGTGGGGGCATAGGTTTAGGTTCTAATTTTTGCTAAATGAGACAGATTTTGAATAAACAAAATTAAATGTAGCTTAGAAAAATTCTAATCATAGAGAAACCAAAGATAAAAATTTTTAAACCAACTAAAAGTTTAGTTTCTAGGTTTACGCGAGTCCTACCACGTGCTGAAATTTAACTAACACCTAGGTATAAGTCGTGGCTCTACTCGTGTGTTTTTAGCATGAAAAATAAGTCAACCACAACACCATAATAAGGGTGAAGGGTTGGGTTAGTTTCTGAATTTATTTGGTTGTGGTTTCTCGAAAAGAAACAAACAAATACATAGGAGGGTTCAAGTAAAGGGTTTATGATCAAGCAAAATATTCAACCAAGAATTATGTCTCTAACATTTTTCAACCACTTCTAAATCTAATGTCTCTGCGTAATAAAATTCAAACCTGAATTATCAAAAAGACTCGAAAAACCTGGAATCGGGTTGTCCTCCCGGTAGCTTATTCTTGACTCGACGAAACGGGTTGCCTCCCGCCTAGCGCTTCGTTTATAGTCCATAGCTAGACTTCTTCACTTGATTACTTCGTATCAACGCTCTTTGCGGGCGTTGCAATCTTGGGTACCCACTTCCGCACCATCTTAGGCACGGGCTTATCTTCCTACTTAGTCATTTTTTTGGTCTTCACAGGCGGCTTTTCTTCCTTTGTCTTGACGGATGCAACACCTTCCTTGATTTTCTTTACGTCCTTCTTCTTCGGCTCTTTCTTCTTTTTCAGCCCTTCCTTCTTCCTTGGTTCTTCCTTAACAACGCGACGAGAAGGTGGGACATTTTTAACTTCAATCATATTGCATGCCTCGAGTCGTGGTCAAAACTTGAAGGAACTCCTTTCTCCGTTAATGTCGAACATGATCTCCCCCTTGCCAACATCAATAGTAGCTCCCACGGTCTTGAGGAAAGGCCTCCCAAGGATGAGCGGCGGATTCTCCCTCTCTCCCATCTTGAGCACCATGAAGTCGACGGGGATGAAGTGGTGTCCGACCTTCACGGGTACATCTTCGGCAATGCCCAAGGGATAGCAAATGGAGTTATCTCCCAACTCCAAACACATACCCGTAGGCTACAATGGTAGGCGTAGTTTCTTGAACACATCCCTTGGCATGACGCTCACACTTGCTCCAAGGTCGCATAACACCTTCTCGAAATTGATTGAACCAACGGAACATGGAATTTTAGGGCATCCGGGGTCCTTTTGCTTCTCTAGCCCATTAGCAATAGCGGCACTACACTTCTCGGACATCTTGACATGATCTACCCTGAGTTTTGCTATCTCATATTTATTTGCAAGTATGTCTTTAAAGTAACGAGAATATGTAGGTATTTGGAGGGCATCTAATAATGGCATGTTGATGTTAAGTCTACGCACAACCTCCACAAACTTCTCAAAGTGGTTGTCAAGTTTACCTTGGAAGTAGCGTGGCTTGAGTTGTGGTATCCTCGTGTCTTCTTCCGGCATCTCAAATTCGGGCTCTTCGGTGACGATCCCCGTAACCTTCTCCTTAGCAATTCCTTCCATCTCGGCGGATGGTTTAGGCTTCCTTGCTCCCGCGGAACGTTCCGGATCTTCGGTCTCCTTTCTCGAACGTGTTTGAATGGCCTTTGCCAATTCGGGACCTTTAGGTTTTCCCGGAAGCTTCCCTTCATCATTAGTGAGGCGCCCGACAAGTTGTCCCACTTGCGTCACGAGCATCTTCATCATGTTGAGCACTTGATGGTTGGAGCTCCCGACCTCCGTCACTTTGCTATCAATGTTCTCCAACACCTTATCTATGGTCTTGAACTTGGTGATGGTGTCCTTGTTGATCTTGGCTTGCTCGTCCATGAATTCCTTCAATTGTATATGAAGCGGAACCGAATTCGGAATGGATGAGCTTGAATTAAATTGAGGTCTACTTTGCGTGTAGTGGAAGTTCGACAATTTTCTCTCTTCCTCATGTAGTCGAGCGCTTTGGCTTCCTCCGGACAATCTTTGCAGACATTGCCATACTCTCCACATTCTTTACATGTGGATCTTGCTTCGGCGGCCTTCAAGTCTTGAGCCTCTTTCTTTTCTATCTCCATCTTCTCCAACCTCCTCATGAGTGAATCAATCTTGCCTTCAAGTATGTTCTCCTTCTCCACTTGCAAGACTCCCTTGACATTCCTCGTGGGTTGAACCGAATGTAGGTGCCCGGATGACGCCCACGTGTCATTATCCGCGACCTTCTTGAATAGAGTGAAAGCTTCCGTCGGTGTAAGCTCGATGATAGATCCCCCCGCCGATGCATCAACGATCGTTCTTGACGCCATGGTGAGTCCTTGATAGAACTTTTGCACGAGGTCTTCCTTCGGGAACTTGTGTTGTGGAACCGCCTGAGTGTACTCGTTGAAGCGCTCGAATGCCTCCAAGATAGTTTCCGCAGGATATTGAACAAAGGTGGCAATCTTATTACGCAAACTTTGAGTTTTACCCGGCGAGTAGTATTCCTTCATGAAAGCCTTCATCAACGTGTTCCAATTTTGCACCGTCTCCACCGGTTGAGAGTGGAACCATTGCAAAGCCTTCCCGAGTAGTGAGAACGGAAAAAGCCTTGCCCTCATTTGATTTTGAGTCACCCCATCCATGTTGAAAGTTTGACATAGTTGAATAAACGCTTGGAGGTGAAGGTTCGGATCCTCTTTACCGGTGAAGGGTGAATGTTGCACCATGCGGATAGTTGAGGTCTTGATCTCGAACGGTCTTCCGATTTCCTCAAGGTTAAAGATTGGTAGGTTGATGATATCCGGGGTGCATAGCTCCTCGATCTTGCGCTCTTGCGGTTGATCACCCATCGGTGGAAGTCGATTCTCCCGAGGACTTTGAGGTGGTGAATCCTTCGGAGATTCCTTCGATTCATTGTCTTCCGACTTCGAATCTACAAAATCCAGCTTTTTAGCTTGATGTGCTTCGTGTCTCCTTAGCCTGTAAAGTTTTTCTGGATCATCCACAAAATTATCGGGTTTGTTGGAGAGGTAGCCGTCCATCTCCTGTTAGGGTTAGCAATAAACAAAATATGCAAAAACTAGAAAGTAAAAACAAATCTATGAAAACTAGGGTTAGACAAACTAGATTAGATTTATTTTGAGGATGATCAAAGTTTAGTAGATGCAAAAAGAAAAACTAAAGGAAAGCTGAAAATTACAAAAAACAATAAAAGATCAAATCTTGATCACTTGCTCTCCGGCAATGGCGCCAGAAAAGGGGCTTGTTGACGGTTAATAGTTGTATCAAAGTTCGTTTAGACTTGCAAGCGGACAAGTCTCCCGTCGTAGTGAAGGGACCCTTCTTCCCTCGAGTGGTGAACCCAAGGTATCGAATCCGTGTAACAAATGTGTAACGCAAAAGATGATCTAGTAAAGCCAAGTAACTTCAATCTTCGGTAAAGAGAAACCCTAATGCATCTAGATAAAGGCCACAAAACTAATCTAATCTACTAAAGACCAGAGATAACAAAGAAAGACAGGGTAGATAAACCGATCTAGAGAGATCGGGTTAAGCCTTTTGTTGAAGTTACAAGCAAGAGAAGAAGTAGCAAATCGAATCTTATTAGAAGCCTCTTTAAATCGTGGTTTCCCGTCCGACTCCGAAAACGCCCGCCTTTCGGAACCCCCGTTCTGTCACAACGTATCCCTACTCATGCGGGTAGTCTAGGGCGAGTCCAAGGACAAGTCGAGTTCTTTCGGAAGATCCGGCGTGTACCTCTAGCCACCGCGGCTACAAGAACACCCTGTGTGATCTATCTCGAGAATAGATCTAGAATAAGCAAAGCTGATCGAAAAACGAAATCATCGAAGAAACACTTGATCGCTAGAAATAGATTCAACTTCATAATTCAACTAATACAATGATACATAAACAAGATCACCACCGGGATCCTACCTTGATCTTGCTTCTAGCTCCGGCAACTCCGACGTGGTCTTCCGTGCATGGTTCCCACGCCGGCTAGGGAGACCCTAGTCAACTAGCTCGACTCTCTCCTCTCTGGGATGGTGTCCCTCTCTTCTCTGCTCCTCGGCGGCCAATGACGAATTGGATCCTACGTGGCTCTCGACCCAGGGCTATAAATAGCCCGAATGGCGGCTAGGTCAAAGGAGGGGGGGATTGGGCCCAGGACTGGGCTGTGCCGGCCGGCCTGGGCCCATCCAGGCCCAGTTCCCGGCCTCCTTCGCGTGGTGTCGGTTCCTGAGTCTTCTGGATGCTTCCCCCTTCTGCATGTAGGCCCTTGTCGTCAGTTTCTCTCCGAGTTGGACGTAGCTCCTTGTCTCGAAAGATTCGGCACTTTTCTAGTTAGGTCCTCGGAGTTTGTCATCTTCTCAGGTTGAGTCCTTGGCTTCTTGGAGTCAAGTTTGCTTCATTGTATGACTTGTACGGGCTTCAAGATCTTGTCACAAGGTGCTTGATGAACTTATCCCGAAAGTCTTGCTTTCAACGCTAAAACCCTGCATAAACACTAAACTCCAAAACCGACATGCACAAGTGAACTTGTTATACCACGGGGGTTAGTACCAATGGATAAGCTATAAAACTTATGCCAACACCGAAGGTAAACTCATGGCTAGGTTGACGGATTTTCACCGTCAACATCTCCCCCATGCTTAAACCTAGCTCGTCCTCGAGTAAGCCTTCGATGGATATCGTCGTTGCCCATCAATGTTTAAACCTTGCACTTGATCATACACGAGAGAACATAATGCTCTCGAAATTTTAATTCGTTAAAGTTCCATAATGTACTAGCCTTCATCTCTATAAAGGGTAGATTCTTAATTAAGCTTATCCCACAAATATTAACATGCTCACAAAATTTTAAATAGATCTCAGAATTTTTGAAATAAAGAATGAGATGAAGAAAAGCTAAACCAAGTTCACAAATTTAAATCATCTTGCATATTGCTCATGAACTCTCATCTCGCTTTGTCTCTCAAGCCTATATATTCTACTCCTTTCCCTCTCATAACATATATGTGTGGTAGGCTTTATATGGAGCTTTGGGAAAGTTTAGTTCTACCAAGATATTATAAATGAGATGTTGTCAAAACAAGACAAGCTTCTCATGGTCTTACCGAGCCTTATTCCAACACCGAAGGTAAACGCATGGCTAGGTTGACGGATTTTCACCGTCAACAAGCAACAAGGATCGATATATATGCATTAAAACTCACATGAAGGCGAGTCCAGAGATACAACATAATTAACATCCGAAATTTACCCAGAAGGGTTTAATTACTACAAACCGAAGTTTTTGTAATCACAACGTAGTTCAGAGTTTTTGAAACAGCGGAAATAAACTAAGCGGAAAGCGAGAACACCATGGGAGGCCAGCCATGATGCCTTCAGTCGTCATCCTCCACCCACTCCAGCTCCCAGTCGGGTGGGATCTCTCCGGGCTACACATCACTGAAAGCATTACCTGGATCAACAGATTATAGCAAGGCTGAGTATACTAATACTCAACAAGACTTACCCGTCGGTGATAACTACTTCACCAACTCTAGACATGAAAGGCTTTTGGCCACTGGGTTTATTTTGCTGAAACGTAACAAAGAGTATGTCCTTACTTTCAAGATTTTAGCACAAGTTCTAGTGGGTTTATTCTTTACTAAATTAGCCATCTAATACATACAAGGTTGTACAATACAATTAATCAAGCATGATATTCATCAACATCCATCATTAGGGATCTCATGGCTAGTGGAGTAAGTAGTCTCAGATAATGGTGAGAGGCCGACAATCGATTGATTCAAAACTTGCAAGGTGGACCTAAACACACGGTGGGATGCCCCCGCGAGGACAACCACCAAACGATTCCCAAAAATCCTCGGGTCGAGATAAAAGGCCACAGTCTTCGGTGCAGGCTATCCGGCATACCCCGCAAGGCACACAGACTCACCATACACCACCGGTAGCTAGTCGTGAGACGCATCCCAAAAGTAGTGACAGTTAAATCCCTAGCCATCTCATTAAGGTACTAGGCTTACCGGTCCCATTCCCAACAAGTGCTTAGTACGTTCAAACACTTAACCCACAATAGCCATTGGACCGGAGTCCACATCCCATGCTCTTACCACGTGAGCAATCCATTTAAGGAGATCTTATGATTCCTATCTAGGAACCTATTCTCGCGAGTGACATCATCACCCTACTTGTAATGGTCCTATAGCTTAGCAGCTATCGACCTATCATACTAGTATGGACACAGGTACCTAGGGACCATGCATCTAAGCTTCCATACAACTCCTGAACTTAAATGCACAAACATCCATAGATGTGTATATTAATTTGAAGAGCTGGGTCATATGCACCGAGGCTTGCCTTTGTTAGCAAGGTTAGCTTCAGCACCCTCGGTGTCGTCGAGTACTTCCACGTACTGCAGGGCGGCTTCCGCTTCTCCTTCCTCAGCTTCTGGGACAAGCGAGTAGTCACCGTTAGGAAGACCAACACGGAATGTAATGTAGGGTTCATGCGATGTGATAGATTGTTTATCTTATCCCACTCTGTTTGGTCATATTCACCTTAACAGATATTTAACTATTAATTTTTTATGAACGTTATTGTTGATATGTGTTTCATTCTTTTATTACACACTTGAATTAATGCTTTCTTTTATACTTGTTATTTCATGTGAAGGTTTAATACTTTTACCTCTCACTAGTAATGGTGTGTACAAAGATAATTATTCGAAATTTAATCTTTCAACAGCAAGGGTGTATTCTTAGCTCCTGGTTTAAGTTGGATAACACTTCACCAAAAAGGGAAACGAATTAAAAAGGTATTTTCCTAATTTAATCAAAGCATTACGCCATAAGGGCCGTTAAAGCTTTTATTAAACAACAAATCACAAAAAAAATTTAAAGAAGGGTTTCTTAAGCATCACAACACCTATACTGCACCATTGATCACTCATGCAAGGCTTGGAGAACTAGAAAATTAATTACTTTGGAAATAACAAAAGCTAGCTAGCTATTCAAGTTAAATGCATACAAAAATAAATAAGCATCAAAATGCTCCAAACTTTCCCATACATGTTCTCTAGTCCTAAACCATCCTATAAAACCAGCAAGTACACCAAGAATCACTACTGATCTTGCTTCATCAAATTACAAAGTAAGACATGCACGTATTAAGAATAAATATTTATGATTACTCAAAAATTGTGATTAATTCACCAGAAATGTATCTTGGCATAACAAGACAGCATGCACAAGTTGGGCACAAAAACATAACTATTTTTAGCTACAAAAACCATCTAGGAAGATTCTGCATAAATGGAAAACAATTCATATAAAAAGATTTACTTCATAACTTTGTGAAATTTTTGGCACAGGAGCTAGTCATAACATCACACACAACATATCCGAAATTTGGATACAGGGGACTTATGGATTTTGCGATATTGCAGATCTAGTTTTTTTACATTCCTATTTTTCATGCTAAAAATTTAAGAACCAGACTATGTGAGTATAACAAAAGTTGTAGTACTCTTCACAACAAATCCAGGAAAATTGGGTTTGCATTTTGCTGATTTACCTACGATTTTCTAGATAATTTACAAGATTCAGCATATTGGAAATACTATTGAAGTTTCAACATTGTGGACAGACCCCTGGAAAGATTTGGCCCCTTACAATGTGGCACTTGGCCATGGTCGGCGGCGCGGAGGCCGAAATCCAGCGGCTCCGACAACGAAATCGGCCAGGAAAGAGCGTGGGGAGGAGGGTGAGCTCACCTAGCGCTCGTTGGTGCTCAGAGTTTGGGCGGAAAGGCACCCAACGGCGGCGCACGGCGATGGCCGGCGGCGACGGCCGCGGTGTGCTGTGGCTCCGGCTAGGGGGCGCAATGCCGAGCAGATGAGCGACGGCGCATGCCTCTAAGGGTCCTAGGGAGTAGGTTAGGATGGTTAGCCGGCCCGGGATACTAGCTAGCAGGCGAGCATGGCGAGAGGGCGGCAATGGCGGCAGGCAGCTCGGTATGGCGCGCGGAATGGAGCGGCAGTGCTTAAATAGGGTGCTCGACCGTGACGTCATGGTGACGGAGAAGATGCCACCGTACCACGGTGCTCCTCAGCCGGCACGCGTACGGGCAGTGCCGCGGACGGACTGGTAGTCCGCCGCGTGCACGGCGCAACGGCGGGGAAAGGCCGAGGTGTCTCAGGCGCGGCGTCGGCCCGGGGAAGGTGCGTGGCCTAGGGCGGCGTGTGACCTCGGGCGGAGGGGCGTCGGGCGGCGCAAAGGCACGGACGCCGAGGGCGTGGGCGCGCGGACGCGGCATCGCGGCGCGACGTCGCGGCGCACGGCGCGGCCGACCCGTTCTCAATTTGCTGAGCCTTAGTTTGAACACGATTTACTCCAAAAATTTGAATAGAAGTGGACAAAACTTTGAATATGAAAATTGTAGATCTCACTAGCCCCTACAACTTTCACAAAAGCCATATGGGGTTTTTCTTAATAGATTTTGCAAGGGAGGCTTGCCAACTTTGAATGTCAGTCTCTGTCCATGAACAAGAGATACTGACCTTTGAGCAAGTTTTTCATGCTTTTCCACTCAAAATTCAAATGCCAATCTACATGAAAGTTGTGTCCCTCAACAAGCTGGACAACTTTCTTAAAGGTAGATTTTTAAGTGTTTAGGTGAATTTTGGAGAACGCGGCAAAAGTTCTGAAAGACATCTATGGGTACTAGGGTTTAAGTGGGGCTTGACCAAGACTTTGACCATGGGTTGGCCCCACATGTGTGTCCACTAGACCAAAGGTGTCATTAGAGTTGGTTGGTGAGTTTTTCCGAGGTGAGGACCCAGGTTGACCGTGATTTGACCACTGTCATCCGGGTTGACCGACGATTAGGGTTAATTAAAATTCTAGGGCATCACACCTTGGGTGTGCGACCGTGCATCAACTCATAGGAGGTTTTCTTCTTATGCACTCTGAGGTAGATCCTGTTTGACACATAGCACGCGGTATTCACCGCCTCAGCTCAGAACCTCCTCGGAGTCCTATGTTCATCAAGCATCGTCCGAGCCATCTCACACAAGGTCCTGTTTTTCCTTTCAACAACACTATTCTGGGGAGGCGTATATGGACTCGAAAACTGGTGTTCAAGACCCAAGTCATGGCAAAAGGTTTCAAAACGAGAGTTTCTGAATTCTGAGCCATTGTCACTGTGGATCGTTCGTATGGCATCTCTGTGCCTCTCATTCCTCAACCTCAAGACAAGATCTCGAACAAAACCAAATGCCCCCCTTGTCCTTGAGAAAGAACTTCCACGCATACCGAGAGTAGTCATCCACCACAACAAGGACATACCACTTCCCACCCGCAGATCGCACATGAGCTGGGCCAACAAGGTCCATATGGAGTAGCTCGCATGGAAGCTCAGTCATCACATCGGTGAGAGGCGGGTGAGAAAAGGCTACCATCCTGGCATGCCTACATGGTGCACCAACCAACTCTTTCTCAATCCTCAACCGTGGCAATCCTCAGACCAAATTGAGTTTACTCAAGCGAGACAAAAGGTCAAAGCACAAGTGACCCAACTTCCTATGCCACTTCCACAACTCACTCGAAGAACCAGCCAAGAAACAACGCTCAACACCAGAAGACTGAGAAAAATCAGCTCGAAACACCTGACCCTCGGGAACGACCATACAGAAAAGGTCCCCTCGAGAGTCCAAAATTCGAGAACCACCAAGCAAAAACAACACCTTAAACCCCTCATCCATCAGCTGGGACACAAAAAGCAAATTGTACCCAAGCAATTGAACAAGAGAAACACGCCTGGGAGTGATCCTGTCACTCACCTTAATCTCACCTTCTGAAAGCACATGCCCACGTCCATTGTCCCCAAAGGTGATGTACCTCTTTGTCACCACCGGGACGAAACTTGAGAATCACCCCTTGTCTCCGGTCATATGCCTCGAGCAACCAGAGTCAATCAACCAAATGTTCTTCAAGTCTCCCACCTGAAATTCAAAAGCGAGCACGTGAGCGAACAAACGACTTAGCACTGGGGTTGGTACCAAAAGGGTAAAACCAGTGCCGAGCCATTTGCTCAAAAGTGAGGTTAGCACACTCCAAATAATCTTTCTTACCAAACCTACCTCCACGAACACCACCACAGTAACCACTATGAGGGAACCATCCCTCTCTAACTGGAGCAGGACCAAAACCATGGAACGAAAATCGTGGACCGTCCCTCCTCTCCATCTCAAAGCTACAACCCCTCCCATCCCCGTATTGAGCACGACAGGGAGAACGCCTAGGAAACTGACCACCTGCAGACTCTCTAGACCAACCACCAGAACCATGACCACCTGAAACAAACTAAGACTACTCACGAGCACGAAAACCAAACTTGCCCCCATGCAGACTAGAAACCGGTCTGACCGGTTTCAAAACCGGTCTGACCGGTTTCACTCCTCCAGCAGCACTTCCTGCAGCCTTTCGCTCTACCCAAGCTGGAACTGTTCTCACACTAGCCTTGGCCCTGGGCATCTGCACATGAGGCTCAAGTACACCAATAGAGGGGTGGTACTTGTCCTTGTTAGCCCACTCCTTCGCCGTTCTCTCCTCTTGCTTCCTCTTGAAGTAAAACTTATCCTTATGACCATCTCTGCCACAACAGCCACAATGGAACCTCACAAGCTTAAGCTTAGGCTTGAGTTGGGGCTGCTCACTTGATTTCTCTCCACTCGGCTTCTCAACCAGTTTCTCCTCACTAGCCTTCTCACTCTCTTTCCTAAAGAACACTTTTCCTGAAGTGCTCACAAACTTGATAGGCTTTTGGAAATTAGTTGTTTGTGGAGGAAACACGGGTGGAGCTAGGGTTGAGTCTAGTCGGTTCCTGAGATGGTTAGGTTTAGGAGGGCAATCATTTTTGTGGTGCGTTTTCGGTGGCTCCGGGATATTCTCTCCTCCTCCCTCACCAACCTTGTTTGCCCCAAGTCCCTCACCATTCTGCCTCTTAAATGTCTCGATCACTATCCTCAACTGAGGCTCACGACCAGACAACCAACCCATCAACTTTCTCAACTCATCATTCTCAACTGCAAATGATCAACATAATGTGCAAGTTCTAGATTCTTCAAAGCATGCAATTCACAGGTAGAGCAAGATGTAGGAATTGGTTCTTTCAATTTAGCCTCAGGAGAAATAGTATAAGCATTCATCTCAACAATTTTTTCATGCAAGACAGGTCAAGAAGTGCAAGCACCTAGCAAAGTAGATCTAGACTTAAGCTCAGCCACTTCAACCCTCAGCACATCTAGTTCCTCACACTTGGAGGCATGCTTTTCCTTAAACAGGGCAAGATCAGCAAGGAAAATAGAGCAATCAGCACATTCAACTTCATCAGAAACAACAGGTGAAGCTTTCAAAGAATAAATTTCCAGCTTAGCATCCAAATTCTGTGTTTCTAGGTCAGCCACTCTAGTCCTAGCATCCTCAAGTGAAGCCCTAAGCTCTTTCCTTATTTTCTTAGCCTCTCTAAGCATGTCATCACGATTATCAAGCAACTGTCACACCCGGATTTAAGGGCAAATCCGAATGCAATAATACATGTGCGCAAGGATCAAGTTTCACACATGCGTTGACTCAGTGTATACCAAAACACAGTGTAAAAGCGTAAAAAGAGTATTAAAACTTTATTACATGACCGAATGTCTAAAAAACGTAACATAAGCGAGTACTAGCAGTGGTAAAGGACGTCTCCACAGGCAGCTGACTAGTGGCACGCTTGCCTAGAAACCACCGAACTCTCGAGGGAAGTCTTCAAAGCGTCCGTCTGAGCAGCAACCGGGTTGTGTAGATGCATAAAAAAGAACAACAAGCATGAGCACATGTCGTACTCAACAAGGGAAAGGTTCTATAACAACATGCAAAGGCTTTATGGTGGAAGCTTGTGGTTGCATAGCAGATCAGCATTTTAGTTGGTCAAATTTTATTAAGCAAGCTAAATTACTAGCAAATGTAAGTTTATACCAACCCAAAGATTAACATAAGCATCAACACCATGAACGAAAGTAAATGCAACAAGTTTAATCCATCTTCCATAGTTTACTCATGTGAGGGTCCAGGCCGCCCGTGACCGTGGGCACGGCTAACTAGTTAGTTTCACACTCTGCAGAGGTCGTACATCTTTACCCACAAGTCGCGTAAAAGTCCCGAAGAACTTTAGACCCGACCATGCGATGCTTATCAGGCACCATACCACACTACCGAGGTGTGATTGCATAGGGACGCTACGAGGCCGTTACAAAGATTCCCAGATGTAGGCTGCCCGCTAGGTTACCTGGTCAGTGCAACGTATAAAGCTCCCGGACGAGTACCGTGTCTTAGCTAAGCCCACACCTACGCCCGAGCAGGTCCATACGCCACTACCCGCCGGCTCCCAACCCTTCTCAGGTAAAGCATACCTAACACCCGGTTCACTAATTATTAAGCCAAGACAGAGCCATATGTCTTGTGGTAGCACTGTTTTCCTGGGTGGTTCTCCATGTTCCGATTAACACAGGTGATCTTGTTTAATGAAAGGTACAACATAAACAAAACAAAATTAACATTGTTGTTCATCAAAACCACCATAAACCCAAGTTGAGCAACTAAGCACGATCTACCCAACATAAACATAAACCCAGGTTGATCAAGGCACAGGATGAACAAAACTAGTCAAACCTTAATAGTAGGACCCATCAATTTAATGCAAAGCAATAATAAATAACAGTGTAATTAAAATGCATGTTGTAATAGGATCAACGAGAATGCAGCAAGGACTTGCCTTCTACCAACGTTGGCTGCTGCTCAAGATCTTGGAAATCTTCAACTCCGGCGTTCTCCACGAACGAACCGTCTTCTACGCACCACATCATTCACATACAAGCATATAATGGAAGAAAATAAGAAACAATCACCAAATAGTACTAACAGAGCTAAACAGGGCCAAAAAGTTGTTCTACTCGCCGAGACGATCGCGTGGATATTAAGAATACTAAAAACGGAGCTAAAACGACGAAGTTATGGCCAAAACAATTTTTAGGACTAATCTGTAAAGAACTTTAACTTTGCGGATTAAACTGAAGAAAACAGGACCTATACGTAAGAGTTTCTTAAGGTGGGAGGACTGGATTGTAGTTCTGTAAAAACCTAGGGTTTCTTAAACAAAAGCGCGGGGGTATGCAAAAGGATTGGATCTGATCCATCGGATCAGGATCCAACGGCCGGGATCTAAGCGGGCCGGTTTGACTAGCCTAGGTGGCCTTGACCGGGGGGGGGGTTAGATGCATTCGGAGCCATCGGATGGAGATCAGGCGGCTCAGATCTTGAGCGAGCGGCGGGGCGGCGCATGGCCGGCGGCTTGCCGGCGCGCGCGCGGCACGGCGCCGGGGTACACCAAACGCGACGGGGGACGGCACCGGGACGGCTAGCATGCACGCGCGAAGACGACGGCTAGCTCCGCAGGCGGCGGGGGACGGCTCGACGCGGCGGACGGCGGGAGGGCGCGGCGGCGGAGGTCCGGCGAGGCCGTCCGGCGACACGAAGCACACGAACGCGAACACACGGCACCAAGATGTCCCTTACCTCGCGGCGAAGCTACGCAGCTGCTCCAGAGCGACCGGACGGCGGCGGAGGCACGGGTCCAGTACGGTGGCCGGCTAGGGTTAGGAGCGATGGCGCGGCGGGCGCTGAGGCGGTTAGGGTTTCGGGTAAGGGGCCCCCAGGGGTGCGGCGGCGGCTTTATAGGGCGTTGGGGTGCTCCTTGGCGTGTGGGCCTTGCTAGGGAGGCGGGCCCGAGGTGGAATTGGCGGCAGCGCGGCGGAGTCCGAGTGGGACTCGGCTGGAGGTGGGGGATGACGGGTGGCCCCCACCCGTCAGCCGCGCGCGGTGGGCGCGCACGGGGAAGCGGGCCGGGCCGGGCCGGCCGGCGCTTGCCGGGCCGGCTGCCCGGGCGGTGACGCGCGGACGCGGGTAAAAAACCGGGGGCCGCGGGCGGACTTCGCGGTGCTGGGCCAGCAAGCTAACGGGCCGCAGAGAAGGGGGGGTTCAGCTAGGCTGCTATGCGGGTGAGAGGCTGCGGTGCGAGGGAGGCCTGCTGGGCTGCGCGCGAAGCTTGAGGGCTGGTTTGAGGGGAAAGGGGGTTAAGGAAGAATGGGTTTGTTTTTTTTCTATTCTAAAAAAACATGCAAACAATTGAATTCAAAGAAGAATTCAATTACTCAAAAACTATGCTCCAGCATGAATGCAATACACATCAAGCCACAAATTTAATTTGGAAAAACAAATAACGCTTTAATTGTTTTTCCTATACTACACATTCTCTGTAAAGAATTAAAGGTTGGGCAAAATTTTAAAAATTAAGAGAAAATCATTGTTTAATTTTTCTTCCTATTCACATCCTGAAATTTGGGAATTTCAGGGTGCGACAAATCTACCCCCCTTAAAAGGAATCTCGTCCTCGAGATTCGGGAGGATAAAGAAAGATTTCGAGAACGATATGGTAGAACTGATGTGAGGACAATGTTGGTAGAGAACATACCCAACACGGTCGTTGCATTTATGTGGTTCAATCTACCACGGGCGGAGCTCTGCTGTCCCTTAGCGCTTTGCGGGGTCTGGTTTCCATTCCTCATCTGCTGACTCTGCACTGGGGTATTTGGGACGCTCCTCTGAGGACAGTTGTTAGCATAGTAACCATTCTCTCCACACTTGAAACATGCATTGCCAACAGGAGTACTCGGCGCACTAGGTCTCACTGGGGTTCCTGCTGGGGTGTTCTGACTAGTGTGCTGGTCATTGGGGCGTGGAGTCTGTGGAGGGGAATGCTGCAACTCCTGAATGGGGTGCTTGAAAGGTTGATTGTTCCGCTGAAACTGTTTCTGCCCAGAATTACCACCTGAACCTCCAACATGGGGTGTTGTTCCCTGCGGTGGAATGAAACGGGGACGAGTGCTGCTCCCAATCGGCACAAAAGTAGTGGCCTTCCTCTTCAGATCTCTCAATTCTATGCGCATGGCCTCCAGGGTGATGGCTTTGTCTAACAGGTGCTGGAAAGACGGAAAAGTGTGAGATGTCAGCTGATACCGAAGCGGTCCAGCCAATCCCTCCATGAAGCGCTCCTGTTTCTTTGGATCATCTGCCACCTCCTCTGGTGCATAGCGAGACAACTCGATGAACCTGTCCCGGTACTCAGTCACTGACATTCCCCCCTGTTGGAGAGAGAGGAACTCCTTCTTCTTCAGCCTCATCAACCCTGCAGGAATGTGGTGGTTCCTGAAGCTCTCAGTGAACTCCTGCCAGGTGATGGCGTTTGGTGCAGCATGGGCGGTAGTGTAGGCATCCCACCATGCTCCTGCTGAACCCTGGAGTCGTTCTGCAGCAAATAGGACCTTCTCTCTATCATCACACTGAGCTGTGGTGAGCATCTTGCTCACGATCTTCAACCAATCATCAGCATCAAGCGGATCAGCAGCATGAGTGAAAACTGGCGGACGGTGGCTCATGAACTCCCTGTGCTTGTTAATGGGTGCCGGCTGCTGTGGCGGTGGCTGAGGTGGATTGTTGGCTTGGGCCTGCATGTTGGCCACAGTGTTGGTCAGGTTCTCCAAGAGTTGTAGCTGATTCTGGAAGAACTGCTGCAGGGCCGGATCCATTGGTGTTGGTGGTGGGGGTGGTGCACTGCCTGAACTGCTGCCTCGTCCTTGGCGTATCACTGGAGGTTGATCAACACCTGACCCGGACCTGGTGTTCACCATCTGAGTGTTAGGAACATTGACTTAGATGATTGCACAAAGAGAAAAGCTCAAAAGATTAAGCAGTGCAGACTTCCAATTTAAGACAGATTCTGTCGACTCCAAACATTCGGGTATAACTCTCAACGTGGACAACCAAAAATTATGATCTTTTCAACAATAAAACATAATGGAATTACGGAACTAGTCCAACTGGAATCACCTCGATCGGAGCTCTATAACTTCAGATATAAAATAAACAAGTCAGGTATATCAGCTGTGCTAACAGATTCAGGTAACTCCAAAGTTTCGGGCATCCCTCTCTGACTATGTAATCAAAATTGCTGAATTTTGTAAAGACAAACACCCATGAAATTTCTGAACTTCTCCAACTGGATTTGCCTCAAACGGAGGTCTATAGCCCAAGATATAACATAATGAAATCAATGTGTCAGCAGAGTTTTACAGATTCTGACCACTCCCATGTTTCATGCATAGCTCCCAGGATATGTATTGGATGGGGCTGAATTTTTGACAGAACATTTTTTATGAAATTTGTGAACTAACCCAACTGGTTTTACATCAATCCGAGCTCTGTAGCTCGAGATATAAACAAAACACTACTGCTGTGTCGGAAGTTGACGAGAACAGATTTGCAGCAAGATGGGTTCCAAAGTGGATAAGTAAAGATTTAATAAAGGATTAGGAATGTGCAAGATGAAAGGATGGTTGAGACAAAGATTAAACCCAACTAAGCAAACTTATACTAAACCAATGTCATTGTGGTTATCAACCCACAACACATTGCACTCAATCAAAGATCCAAATCAAGCATTAACACAAGATCAAGCATTCAAACACACCACTAAACTAAGCACACCTAATCGCCGATCGTGACTAGCGATTTCACAAGGATAAAGCCTAAAGAACCTAGATCCTAAGGAAGATCTTCAGCTTGAACATGATAGGGTCATTAGATAACTGAGGACACTGCGAACACAGGTAGGGTAAAGGTAGGGAAAGGTTAGAGAGCATAGAATAGATGCTAAAGATTTCCTAAAGCAAGAATAAGGTAACATAGAATGAAAAGATTGACCAAGATAAGATAGACAGCGAGTAGAATACCAAGGATGGGGGTAAAATCAAGGATAGGTATATTAAGAATGGAATTAAAGCATAGCACGGAGTAAGCATGGCTACTAGATGGTTATAATCCTTAAGTTCGACCAGTTTCTAACTAGGCTAACGTCCTACAGTCAACACGGCTCTGATACCACATTGTCACACCCGGATTTAAGGGCAAATCCGAATGCAAGAATACATGTGCGCCAGGATCAAGTTTCACACATGCGTTGACTCAGTGTATACCAAAACACAGTGTAAAAGCGTAAAGAGAGTATTAAAACTTTATTACATGACCGAATGTCTCAAAAACGTAACATAAGCGAGTACTAGCAGTGGTAAAGGACGTCTCCACAGGCAGCTGACTGGTGGCACGCTTGCCTAGAAACCACAGAACTCTCCAGGGAAGTCTTCAAAGCGTCCGTCTGAGCAACAACCGGGTTGTGTAGATGCATAAAAAAGAACAACAAGCATGAGCACATGTCGTAGTCAACAAGGGAAAGGTTCTATAACAACATGCAAAGGCTTTATGGTGGAAGCTTGTGGTTGCATAGCAGATCAGCATTTTAGTTGGTCAAATTTTATTAAGCAAGCTAAATTACTAGCAAATGTAAGTTTATACCAACCCAGAGATTAACATAAGCATCATCATCATGAACGAAAGTAAATGCAACAAGTTTAATCCATCTTCCATAGTTTACTCATGTGAGGGTCCAGGCCGCCCGTGACCGTGGGCACGGCTAACTAGTTAGTTTTACACTCTGCAGAGGTCGTACATCTTTACCCACAAGTCGCGTAAAAGTCCCGAAGAACTTTAGACCCAACCATGCGATGCTGATCAGGCACCATACCACACTACCGAGGTGTGATTGCATAGGGACGCTACGAGGCCGTTACAAAGATTCCCAGATGTAGGCTGCCCGCTAGGTTACCTGGTCAGTGCAACGTATAATGCTCCCGGACGAGTACTGTGTCTTAGCTAAGCCCACACCTACGCCCGAGCAGGTCCATACGCCACTACCCTCCAGCCCCCAACCCTTATCAGGTAAAGCATACCTAACACCCGGTTCACTAATTATTAAGCCAAGACAGAGCCATATGTCTTGTCGTAGCACTGTTTTCCTGGGTGGTTCTCCATGTTCCGATTAACACAGGTGATCTTGTTTAATGAAAGGTACAACATAAACAAAACAATATTAACATTGTTGTTCATCTAAACCACCAAAAACCCAAGTTGAGCAACTAAGCACGGTCTACCCAACATAAACATAAACCCAGGTTGATCAAGGCACAGGATGAACAAAACTAGTCAAACCTTAATAGTAGGACCCATCAATTTAATGCAAAGCAATAATAATTAAAATGCATGTTGTAATAGGATCAACGGGAATGCAGCAAGGACTTGCCTTCTACCAATGTTGGCTGCTGGTCAAGATCTTGGAAATCTTCAACTCTGGCGTTCTCCACGAACGAACCGTCTTCTACGCACCACATCATTCACATACAAGCATATAATGGAAGAAAATAAGAAACAATCACCAAACAGTACTAACAGAGCTAAACAGGGCCAAAAAGTTGTTCTACTCGCCGAGACGATCGCGTGGATATTAAGAACGCTAAAAACGGAGCTAAAACGACGAAGTTATGGCCAAAACAATTTTTAGGACTAATCTGTAAAGAACTTTAAGTTTGCGGATTAAACTGAAGAAAACAGGACCTATATGTAAGGGTTTCTTAAGGTGGGAGGACTGGATTGTAGTTCTGTAAAAACGTAGGGTTTCTTAAACAAAAGCGTGGGGGTATGTAAAAGGATTGGATCTGATCCATCGGATCAGGATCCAACGGCCGGGATCTAAGCGGGCCGGTTTGACTAGCCTAGGTGGCCTTGACCGGGGGGGTAGATGCATTCGGAGCCGTCGGATGGAGATCAGGCGGCTCAGATCTTGCGCTAGCGGCGGGGGCGGCGCATGGCCGGCGGCGGCGCGGAGACACGGCGGCGCGGGCGGCGGCTTGCCGGCGCACCTGCGGCACGGCGCCGGGGTACACCAAACGCGACGGGGGACGGCACCGGGACGGCTAGCACGCACGCGCGAAGACGACGGCTAGCTCCGCAGGCGGCGGGGACGGCTCGACGCGGCGGACGGTGGGAGGGCGCGGCGGCGGAGGTCCGGCGAGGCCGCCCGGGCGACACGAAGCACACGGACGCGAACACACGGCACCAAGACGTCCCTTACCTCGCGGCGAAGCTACACAGCCACTCCAGAGGGACCGGACGGCGGCGGAGGCACGGGTCCAGTACGGCGGCCGGCTAGGGTTAGGAGCGATGGCGCGGTGGGCGCTGAGGCGGTTAGGGTTTCAGGTAAGGGGCCCCAGGGGTGCGGCGGTGGCTTTATAGGGCGTTGGGGTGCTCCTTGGCATGTGGGCCTTGCTAGGGAGGCGGGCCCGAGGTGGAATTGGCGGCGGCGCGGCGGAGTCCGAGTGGGACTCGGCTGGAGGTGGGGGATGACGGGTGGCCCCCACCCCGTCGGCCGCGCAGCGGTGGGCACGCGCGGGAAGCGGGCCGGGCCGGGCCGCCGGGCGCTTGCGGTCCGGCTGCGCAGCGGTGACGCGCGGACGTGGGTAAAAAACCGAGGGCCGCGGGCGGACTTCGCGGTGCTGGGCCAGCAAGCAAACGGGCCGCAGAGGAGGGGGGGTTCAGCTGGGCTGCTATGCGGGTGAGAGGCTGCGGTGCGAGGGAGGCCTGCTGGGCTGTGCGCGAAGCTTGAGGGCTGGTTTGAGGGGAAAGGGGGTTAAGGAAGAATGGGTTTGTTTTTTTTCTATTCTAAAAAAATATGCAAACAATTGAATTCAAACAAGAATTCAATTACTCAAAAACTATGCTCCAGCATGAATGCAATACACATCAAGCCACAAATTTAATTTGGATAAACAAATAACGCTTTAATTTTTTCCCTATACTACACATTCTCTGTAAAGAATTAAAGGTTGGGCAAAATTTTAAAAATTAAGAGAAAATCATTGTTTAATTTTTCTTCCTATTCACATCCTGAAATTTGGGAATTTCAGGGTGTGACAGCAACAAGCCAAGCTGTTCATTCTCCTAATGCAAGAAGGGAAGTTCATCACGCACCTCGTCGTCGGAATCGGAGTCCGAGTCGCTCTGTGTGCTCTTCTTGCTGTCGGATCTCAACGCCATGGTGCAGAAGCCGTCTCTAGCGAAGCAGCTTAGCCCGCTCAGGTTCTTGGACGACTGCTGCTTGAGCTCGAGGTGGAGTACGTAGAACTGGAGTCGACGTCGCCCGCTCCAACCATCGCTCGGGCCTTGCCTCGGCTCTCCTTCTTCGTCGATCATCGCTCGTCCTTGTGCTTATTATTGTGCTTGCTCTTGTGGTCACTCCTCGACCGGTACCTGCCATCCGTCCTTGACTTGTGCTTGTAGCCATCCTTGTTCTCGACTTTCTCCGGGCAGTCGGCGACGAAGTGTCCCGGTTTGCCGCACTGGAAGCATGTCCTCGTGTTCCTCCTCATGTTCACCCACTTCTCGTGTAGCCTCTCGAACCTCCTCGTCAGCAACGCCAGCTCGTCCTCTCCAAGCACGTCGAACTCCTCATCTGGCACAGACATCAGAGAAGACAAAGAGAACATCTTGGTGGATGGGTTGGTGTTAGCCTTTCCTTTCGAACCACCGACGAGGGCAAGACTATGAGAGTCAGTCGGGCCCTCGAGCTTGGCTGTCATGCCCCATCCACCTCAACAGACTTGAGCTTTGAGAACAACTCGTTCACCGTCAGTGTTATACTTCTCCGACTCCACAATGGCCTCGAACTTTCCGCCCCAAATCGTACGATCCAATGAGTGTAAGAGCTTGACTTCTCTATCATGATAATCGTACGGGAGCACGTCCACCGACGAGGGCAAGACTATGAGAGTCAGTCGGGCCCGCGAGCTTGGCTGTCATGCCCCATCCACCTCAACAGACTTGAGCTTTGAGAACAACTCGTTCACCGTCAGTGTTATACTTCTCCGACTCCACAATGGCCTCGAACTTCCCGCCCCAAATCATACGATCCAACGAGTGTAAGAGCTTGACTTCTCTATCATGATAATCGTACGGGAGCACGTCCACATTGGCCCTCATGTTGTTCACCACGACCGTGAACCTCTGAAATAAGGCATCGATGGACTCACCGGGGAGATGAGTGAAGTTCTCGTACTCTCTCCGGCAGGTTGCATCCATTCAAGCCTGAACCTAGGCGTTCCCAACATGAGCTTCTTTGACGCCCCAGGTTTTTAATTAACCTTTAATAGACGGGCAAATGGTCAACCGTGGTCAAACCTAGGTCAACCTGGGCCCTCACCTCGAAAAACTCACTAACCCACCCTAGTGACCCTAATTGACTAGTAAACACACTTGTGGGGCCAACCCATGGTCAAAGGTTGGGTCAAACCCATTGCCACCCCAGTGTCCACAGGTGTCTGCCGGAACTTTTGCCGCATTCTCCAAAATTCGCCTAAACACTTAAAATTCTACCTTTATGAAAGTTGTAGATCTTGTTGAGGGACACAACTTTCATGTAGATTGGCATTTCTAATTTTGAGGGGAAAAACTTGAAAAATGAGTTGCAAGACAGAATTCACTGTTTGCAAAACCCTGCTGACATTCAAAGTTGGCATTCAAATAACTTTTGATCTGGGCAGAAAAACCCTATATGGCTTTTGTAGAAATTGTTGCTGGTAGCTAGATCTACAACTTTGGTATTCATCACTTGGTCCAGTTCTATTCAAAATTTTAGAGAAAAACCGGGTTGAACAGGGCACCAGCAACATGTTTGGGCACAGAGCGCCGCCGCGCGCGATGTCGTGCGCACCCGCGCGCCGCCGTCCGCCGCCCGCCGCCGGCCGTGCCCCGGCGTCCACGCCCGCGCCGCCCGAGGCCCCACTACCCGAGGCATGCCCATCCCGTGATCCCCGCGCCCCAACGCGCCCCGTCCCGGGCACCCCGCGTCGGCGCCACCGTACGCGCGCACACGCGCGGACCGACGGTCCGTCGGGCCGTGTCACCACCGTACGCGCGCCGCCCGAGCGCCATAGTATGGCGTGGCATCTCCGCCGTCACCCGCCATCATCCACGGATGCCTCGAGCCACCTATAAAAGCATTTCCTCGCCCCTCCGCGCGCCCGGCCGAGCCGTCCGCCGCCATTGCCGCCGCCGCTCGGTGCTAGCTCCTCCCGCCCGTGCTCGTCGCAGGCCAGCTGCTCTAGTAGCTTCCTTAGGTTCTGGTGAAGCTCCAGCGCCTTCTTGTTTGCTGCATTTCGCCTTCCCGCCGCCCTTTCCCTGAGCCGCCGCGGCCACCGCCGCCGGCCACCGCCAAACCTCACCGCCGGCCAACTCCCCGCCTCCACTCCCGAGCCTACCGCTTCTAGGTGAGCCACATGACCCCCTGAGCCGCTTGCCTGGCTGGCAGAGCCACCAGCTCGCTGGCGATCGGCCTTGCCCGCGCTGCCCGGCCGGCCAGGGACCTGATTGCGTCGATTTCAATAATTCTAGGGTGCAGCGTGTAAAATGCAGGGCTTAGTTGTAAAGATCTTTATCAAGCTTTTCTTGCAGATTAGTCCAGGGTCTTGTAAAATGCCTAGAAATTCATAGAAAAATCAGAAAAATCCCAAACCAATTTTGTAGGGTTCAGGAAAGAAAATCCCACCTCATTTTTTATTTGCACATGGCTAGATTCTAAATAGTTTTAGCAGGAAAAATACAAATGTGTTAAACCTAGATCTGTCATAACTTGAAATCCATAACTCCTCTGTGGCCCAATTTTGGATATGTTGTGTGTTAGGCCATGACAAGATGCTGTGCCAAAAATTGCACAAAGTTATGCAGTAGATCTTGCTAAATAAATTATTTTCCATTCTTGCAGGAACTGCCTAAATGATTTTTCTTGTTAAATATGTTTATGTTCTTGAGCTCAACATGTGCACACTGTCTTGTAATGTCAAAATGCACATCTTGTGAATCAATCATGATTTTTGGATTAACAGAAATAACTATTCTTGAAATTATGCATGTTTTCCTTTGTAAATTAATAAACCAAATTCAGTGAAGTTCCTAGGTGTATATGCTGGTTCTTTAGACTTGTTTAGGACCAGAGAGCTTGGACAAGAAAGTTTGAATCAATTTGATGCTTATTTATTTTTGTATGCATTTAAATGGAATCACTAGCTAGTCCTTTGTTATTTTCCATAAGGTTTAATTTCCTAGCATCCAACACTTACATGTGGGTCCAATGGACCAGGATAGGTGCTAGTATGCTTAAGAAACACTTCTTTAATTTTTGGTAATTTAATTTCTTAATTAAAGGCTTCAAAGCCCTTTTAATATTAAAGAGAAGTTAAATAAAGAAAAACCCCTAGTTAATTCTTTTTCCTTTTTGAAAGTATTATTTAATTTATTTAAAGGGTAGTTAATTACCATTGCTGATCAGAAAGTAATTCATAAATAAAAATATTATTTACACCCTTGCTTGTGAGGGTAAAAGGAATTAAAGCTTCCACATGAAATGACAAGTATAATAAAAACCTTTATCCAAATATTCAATAAAAGAATAACTCATGTACAACTAATAACCCTCCAAAAAGGGAAACACTTGCTAGATGCTTGTTAAGGTGAATATGACCAACCAAGAGTTGGATAAGACAACCAACTATCACATCACCTGAACGTGCATTGCATTCCGTGTAGATCTTCCGGACGGAGATTACTCCCTTGTCCCGGAAACCGAGGAAGGAGGAGCGGAAGGTTCTCTGCAGTACGTGGAAGTACTCGACACCGAGGGTGCCCAAGCTAACCTAGCTGACGAAGACAAGCTCCGGTGCATCTAACCCAGCTTTTAAAATTCTATATTCAGTTATCTATGAATGATTGTGCATTTACGTTCAGGAGTTGAATGAAACCCTAGATGCATGATCCATAGGTACCCTTGTCCTTACTAGTATGATAGGTCGATAGCTGCTAAGCTATAGGACAGTTACAAGTCGGGTGATGACCTCACTTGCGAGGATAGGTTCCTAGATAGGAATCACAATATATCCTAAATGGATTGCTCACGTGGTAAGAGCATGGGATCTGGGCTCCGGTCCAGTGGTTATGTGGGTTAAGTTTTTGAATGTACTAAGCACATGTCGGGTATGGGACCGGTAAGCCTAGTACCTTAATGAGATGGCTAGGGATGGAACTGTCACTACCCTTGGGATTCTCTGTCACGGCTAGCTACCGGTTGTGTATGGTGACTCCGGGTATCTCGTGGGGTATGCCGGATAGCCTGCACCAAAGATTGTGGCCTTTCATCCCAACCCGGGGATTTCTGGGAACGGCCTCGGAAAGTTGTCCTTGCGGGGGCAGCCTACCGTGTGTTTGGGCCTACCTTGCAAAGGTTTAAATCAATCGATTGTCGGCCTCTCACCGTTATCCGAGACTGCTTACTCCACTAGTCATGAGATCCCTAATAATGGAAATTGATGAAGCTGATGCTTGATTAATTGTATTGTACAACTTTGTTTGTACTAGTTGGCTAATGTAGTAAAGATTAAACCTATTAGAACTTGTGCTAAAATCTTGAAAGTAAGGACCTACTCTTTGTTACTTTTTAGCAAAAGCAACCCAGTAGCCAAAAAGCCTTTCATGGTCTAGAATTGGTGAAGTAGATATCACCGACAGGTAAGACTTCTGAGTATTAGTATACTCAGCCTTGCTATAATGTGTTGATCCAGGTAATGCCTTTAGTGATGTGTGGCCCGGTGAGATCCCGCCCGGCTGGGAGCTGGAGTGGGTGGAGGACGACTACTGAAACCATCATGGATGGCCTCCCGTGGTGACTTCGCTTCCTCTAGTTTATTTCCGCTGCTTTTTGAAAACTCTGAACTGTTTCATCATGACAAAAACTATGGTTTGTAATAAATAAACCCCTCGGGGTACGAAATTGGAAATTAAATGTTGTTGTATCTCTGGACTCGCCTTGGAGTGAGTTTTAATGCATATATTCGATCCTTGTGCTCTTCAAGTGATTTACCGGGCGTTAACCTGGTAGCTAACGACAGGATGATAGTTTATTATTGCTTAATGACCAAAGTGGATCGGTCTTAGGCGATAGTACGGTATTTTCCTGGGCGGGTTGTCACAGTTGGCATCAGAGCTTATATGCACCAGAGATTAATTAATAAACCTTAATCAATGGTTTTTGAATAAATATGCCAATATTTTCTGATTTTCCAAAAATACGTTGGTCCGCTAAGGATAAACTAGACCGAGAGGCCCTAGAGGGAATTTTGGGTTCTTTCAGGTGGCTTAATTAAACTTATGGTTTATTTTGCTAACTTCCAGCACATTACTTTATGCCAGACTTACTTTCATGCACAACCATACTAGTTCATCACGTTTTGCCATACGTGGTGGTACCACAGGGAAGTCCTGTGAGGGACTAGTGAGACCTATTCCAATGGGTGTCACGTCGCGTCTGAGTCTCGTCACATTTTGCCATACGTGATGGTACCACGGGAAAGTCCGTGAGGGATGAGTGAGGCCTATTCCAATGGGCACTCACGTCGCGTCAGAGTCTTAAATAGGACGCTGTCCTTGCAGCGGCTTAACGCATGGATGCCGTTTCTATAGTGAACGGTAATGTATGTGGACGCTTTCGTGACGTGCTGGCACGAAAGGTTCGTTTTCTGCAGGTACATAACAGCGCTTCGTTAGTCGTTAAGCGAGTACTGTATAGCTCTCGACTAGATATTATAGGGAGAGACGATTAAACGCCTTGCCACCGGCACTAACTTCGATTTTTGGCTTGATTGCCATGTGAGGTCGAATAGGACGTCTTGCATGCATGTTAAAAATCGAAACAACTAAAATGGACCCAAAAATCGAGATTCCATATGTTCTCTAAGGAAGATTATGCTAGTGTGTGCTTTTTATAAACTAGAGTACCTCTCATACATAGCCGTCATGCTGTCGAAATTTGAAAAAGTTGCTTACCATGTGCTAGGTTTAATTAAACCAAATTGCTAAAAACAAATGCTCCTTAACTAGCTATCTTGTAATAGCAAGTCTCAGTCCTAGTTCTTTTTGGGACGGTTACACTTTCCTAGGCACATCCAGGTACAGGACCATTCATCTTGTTTCCTTGATCGATGCTCAACCTTAAAAGTTTAAGTAAGAGTATTAAAGGATCAATCTAAAACTTGGGAAATTTTGAGGTTTCTGGATTTTTGGTTATGAATTGTTATTCATAGCTGCCAGAACTTCACCATTTGACATGCCGTTCTCTTTGAGATCTGACATGAGTTACATTTGTGTACAGATGGATTTCCCCGTGTTCCACCAGTTCGACGCTGACGGTACGATCCGTACCAACGGGTTGCACTGGGAGGGTTTTCCGCGCCTTGCGTGGGAAGCGCTCAGTGCCGCAGGCTACCTCACTCCACCGACTTACGAGGTGAAGGAGTTTGAGCGTTTTGGCGTTCCCCGTTGCAGAGTGATCGTTACTATTCTGCCACACCCAGACCACGCCGACTGGTTTGACTTGAGCTTTATCTACTGGGGATTTATCACTCACGAGTCCGTTGAGTCAGCCGCCCTCAGAGTCTTGACAGTCTTCTGTGACCACAACCCCACCGTGGTAGCTCTTTCTCCATTTGGACTGTTTCCTGCTGTGAGTCTGTCGTATGGGCCTCACTGGGCCCACTACCTCGGTGGGTACCAGGACCGACTACTCGGTGGGCCCCTGGGACTACCCGGCTTGCGCTACACGGCATCTGAAGGCGTGGAGCACAAGGACTACACAGGAGTAGTACTCGGTTAGGGCTCTGTACATGTTCCGCACTGTATAGAGGTCTCCTAGACGTACTCGACTAGTACTCTTTCCCTACTCCAACTTGTAACCCTGCCTCCCGGACTATATAAGGCGAGGCAGGGACCGATCTCAGGATCACCTCACCTCATACAATCTCCTACAACTCACGGCGCACTATTGCACCATCTTGTAATCGTGCCCTATCAATCCAGAGCTACGCAGCATACAGGACGTAGGGTATTACGCACCTCGCGGCCCGAACCTGTCTAAATTGTGTGCCACGTGTCTCTTCCTTCGAGTTACCGATCTCGGCGAGTCACATTCATCTACTTCGGGTACTCCCCGTAGTAGGTTGCCGGTCTAAAACACCGACAGCTGGCGCGCCAGGTAGGGGCTCTCGCTCGAGATCACATGGCGAACTCGACGGCTTGTGCTCACATCAAGCCAACCGTCGCCTTCAACCGCGGCGACACCTTCGTCTTCGGCGCCTGGGTCTGCACTGCTGATGGCGCGGGCTCCTTCCAGCGCGGCCTGACCATGCAGCCCAACCCGAGGACAGGCCTCGTGACGCTTCCCGAGGTCGTCGCAGGCGAACTCGCCGGCAAGTTCGGCGAAATTTCGCTCTTCAACCATCACGCCGACTTCAAGCTCGAGTCCGTCTCCAACTCGAACCCGACGTCGCCATGTGCCATCGCATGCGAGCCGGCTGCTCAGCCATCGCAGGCGGCCCCTTCACCACGCCAGCGCTCCGCGCGTGGCCCCCGCGTCCTTAGCCGGGCCCGCCCGGGGGCTCCTACACCACACCGGGCCGGCAAGGAGCCCGTAACCGAGTACAACTCGGACTCCGACGCCGTCCCCGACCACATCTCAGACTCCAGCCCTCTCTCCGAGTTCTACTCGAACCCGGATTACGAGTTCGACTTCGGGTCGGACCCTGAGGAGCCCGAGTCCGAGGATGACTCCACTGAGCTCCCCTTGTCAGGGCCAGCCTCTGGGCTGGTTATAAGATCAACACCGACTGGCGGATACGTCTCCGGCCGGACCGCAAGCCCGCCGAACCGACAAAGGAGGACTCACGCTACGTCGCCTACATCGACTCGCTACCGTTCCGGGAGGGAACACCACCGGCCCCGGGCCGACTCAAACACACCAACTGAGGTGGCACCCTCTGAGTCTAGCTTGGGTACCCCCGATCGCCAAGTCTTCATGGCCGCGTGCCGGGACAACACCCCGGGACCCTCGGGCACGGCCGAAGACAAGTACACGGAGGACATCTCTGCAGACGAGCTGTCCGCGATACACCCGCAGGCGAGACCGTCGCCAACAGGGACGCTCGACGCGAACGTAACAGGAAGCGCGCGCGAACGACGCCGGCGGCTCGGAGGACAACCTCCCCATCCGCAACCTTGCGGAAGCTCTCGAGGCGGTCGAGAGCGAGTCCACACCACTCCCGAGCAATGCCTCATGTCGATCACAACGATCGCACGCCAGGCTCAGGGCATACGCGCTGGAGAGGTCATCGCCAAGCTCGCCGAAGAAGCCTACTTCATGCGGGTCGACAACGAGTCAGCCAACCTCCTCCAGCTAAACCGCGCGACAACGAAGCTACTAGTCGCAGCGCCAAAGCTGGCCCCAACCGTACTCGAGGCGACATCCCAGCTGACCCAAACCGTCGCCGCTCCCACGCCGGCGGACCTTCTCAGCAGGACCAAGGAAACCGAGAGGTTGTCCCCCACCGTGCTCCGGCCGGTGGTGGCGGCAACGACCCTGACGGTGGCGGCAGCGACGGCGGCAGCTCCAACCACGGGGCCAACGAGGAGAGGCCGGAGGCGGCGGCGGTCGCGGCGGCCGAGGCCACGCGAACGACCACGCCTCCGGCGCCTCGCACGGCGGGTACGACGCTCGCCGAGAAGATCGAGGAGGCTGCGGCGGAAGAAGTCGACCACGCGCTGCGAGGGCGACGGCTTCCCCGCCTTCTCACCCCGACTTCGCAACCTACTCCTCCCCGACAAGTTCAAGCCTTTGGGGATCACCAAGTACGATGCGAAGCGGATCCTATCCGGTGGCTCCGATGCTACGCTCTCTCCATCGAGAACGGCGGCGGCAACGGCGACACCAAATGCCTCTACTTCCCCTTCTGTCTGGACCAAGCTCCGCTCACATGGCTCGAGTCGCTGGACAAGCACTCGATCGACAAGTGGGACCAGCTGAAGGAACAGTTTACAAGCAACTTCGCGGGCGCCATGGGCCGTTCGGGTACTCGCATGGACCTCGCCATGATCAAGCAGGAACAAGGCGAGACCCTCCACAAGTACATGCGCTGCTTTTTCGACAAGCGCGCTACCATCGTCGACGTCACCGACAAGGAGGTCATCGACCTCTTCCAGGACGGCCTCTACCATCGCCGCACCTTCGAAGACTTCGGTCGTCCCCGCCCCAAGTCCATTCCCCACCTCAAGGACATGATCACGTCCTGGGCGGATGAAGAGGACAAGGCCAACGCCAAGTACGACGCCATCCGCGGCAAGTCCAAGCAGAACCAGGGCGGCGGCAGCAGCAGCAATGCAAACCAAGGCGGCCGCAACAACAACAACAACAACAACAACTACTTGGGTCCCAACCGCAAGCGCAAGCCAGACAACACTGTCGCGGCTATCCAGCGCCCCGCAAAAGGGAACTCGAAGAAGAACTCAGGCGGGTTCAAAGACCTGCTGAAGGAGAAGTGCCCGTGGCATCCGAACGGCAACCACACTACCGAGCCGGTGCTACCGGCTCGTGCACGCACTCAAGGACACGCCGGAGCCACCGCACCCTCACGACCAAAAGGGCAAGAAGAAGGACGGCGACAACAACGACTTCCAAGAACCCGAGAAGACCGTCAACGTCCTCTTCGGCGGACGCCGGCGGCGGGAGCGAGAGGCCACCCGTCGTGAAGTGATGTCCATCGAGCCGGCGGTTCGACCCCTCTCGGTGGTCGAGAGGTACCCATCACCTTCTCCCGCGCGGACCGGTGGACTAGCTTCTCCGAACCGGGACGGTTCCCCCCTCGTCCTGAAGCCAACGGTGGCGGGCTCCAAGCTCAACAAGGTGCTCATCGACGGTGGAAGCGGGCTCAACGTCCTCTTCACCAAAACATTGAAGAAGATGAACCTCGACGTCACCGCCATGCTCGACAAGAGCAGCATGCCTTTCTACGGCATCGTCCCAGGCAACGCGGCTATCCCACTGGGCTCAGTGGTGCGCCGATTACCTTCGGGGCGTCTCGGGACAACTACCGCACCGAGTATATCAAGTTCGAGGTCGCGGACTTCGAGACCTCCTACCACGCCATCCTCGGCAGACCGGCCATCGCCAAGTTCATGGCGGTGCCCCACTACACCTACTTGGTACTCAAGATGCCAAGCCCAGCCGGTGTACTCTACCTCCAGGGGGACTGGAAGATCTCTCACGACTGCGATACAGAGGCCGTGGTGATCGCTTCAACAAACCAAGTACCCAACCCGATGATGGAAGTCTACGCTGCATCGAAGAAGCTTGCCACAAGCGAACTCGACATCCCAGAGAAGTCTGACAGCGCCAACAAGCCTCAGCCACCTGAGGAGGTACTCGTCAAGTCGGTCGACCTCGGAACAGGCGACCCCAGCAAGACCACCACCATCGGGGCCAGCCTCGACCCCAAATAGGAAGACGCGCTCATCAGCTTCCTTCGGGCTAACCGCGACATCTTCGAGTGGAAGCCAGCGGACATGCCGGAGGTGCCCGGGGAGCCGATTGAGCACGCCTCAACGTCGATCCAAAGGCCACCCCCAAGCGACAACACCTCCGACGTTTTGCCGACGATAGACGGGACGCCATCAAGAAGGAGCTCGCCAAGCTACTCGCGGTGGCTTCATCCGAGAAGTCTTCCATCTCGAGTGGCTCGCCAACCCCGTCCTCGTCCGCAAGAAGAACTCGAACGAGTGGAGGATGTGCGTCGACTACACCGACCTCAACAAGCACGCCCCCCCAAGGACCCCTTCGGGTTGCCGCGGATTGATCAAGTCATCGACTCCACGGCGGGGCCGCGACTCGCTCTGCTTCCTCGGCGCTACTCCGGGTACCACCGGATCGCAATCAAGGAGGAAGATCGGGGAAAGACCGTGTTCATCACCCCGTTTGGCGCGTCTTGCTACACGACCATGTCATTCGGGTTGAAGAACGCCGGCGCTACCTATCAACGGGCCATCCAGGCACCGCTTCAAGCGGCAACTCAACAAGAACGTCGAGGCCTACGTGGATGACGTGGTTGTCAAAACCAGGGACTCCAGTACCCTCATCGACGACCTTGAAGAGACCTTCGCATCGCTACGCGAGTACCGCTGGAAGCTCAACCCGAACAAGTGCGTCTTCGGCGTCCCTTCGCGCAAACTACTCGGCTTCATTATCAGCCAGCGCGGCATTGAAGCCAACCCCGAGAAGATCTCCGCCATCACCAGCATGAAAGCTCCAACGAGCATCAAGGACGTCCAGAAGCTGACGGGGTGCATGGCGGCGTTGAACAGATTCATCTCGAGGCTAGGAGAACGGGGCCTCCCCTTCTTCAAACTACTCAAGCATCACGAGAAGTTCGTGTGGACTGCAGAGGCGGATCAAGCCCTTGCCCAGCTCAAGGACTTCCTGTCAAAACCGCCAATCCTCACGGCTCCTCTCAAGGGCGAGCGACATCTTGCTCTACCTAGGCCGCGACTACTCACGTGGTCGCATCTTGCCATCGTTGTCGAGCGGCAGGAAGACGGCCACGCCTATCCGGTCCAGCGCCCGGTCTACTTCGTCAGCGAGGTCCTATCAGAGTCCAAGGCTCGCTACCAGCCCGTGCAGAAGCTCCTGTACGCTCTACTCATCACCTCATGGAAGCTACGACACTACTTCCAGGAGTACTCGGTTTCCGTCGTCACCGACTACCCGCTCGGCGACATCCTGAGGAACCAAGACGCCACCGGAAGAATCTCCAAGTGGGCTGTCGAGCTCGGCGCCCTCACCATCGACTTCAAGCCACGCACGGCCATCAAGTCGCAAGCACTAGTCGACTTCATGGCAGAGTGGCGGGAGAACCAGCTACCTACTCCCACCATGCGACCAGAGCATTGGGTGATGTACTTTGATGGCTCACTCAACCTCGAGGGCGCAGGCGCAGGGGTACTCCTGATCTCCCCAACGGGCGAACAACTCAAGTACGTCCTGTAGATCTTCTGGAAGGTCTCGAACAATGAAGCCGAGTACGAAGCCCTCCTGCACGGGCTCCGCCTCGCGGCTTCACTAGGCATCAAGCGGCTACTAGTCTACGGCGACTCCGCATTGGTCATCAACCAAGTCAACAAGTCCTGGGACCGCAACAAGGAGAACATGGACGCCTACTGCCTAGAAGTCCGCAAGCTCGAGAACAAATTCTACGGTCTCGAGTTCCATCACATCGTCCGTGACAACAACATTGCAGCGGACGTCCTCTCGAAGCTTGGATCCACCCGCGCCCAAGTACCTGCGGGCGTCTTCGTCCATGAGCTTCACGCGCCATCCATCCCGGAGCCGGCGCCACCGACCACTGCCCCAGCCCATCCACTAACTGGGCAGGAGGTCATGATGATCGACGTGGACTGGAGGCAACCCATGATCGACTACCTCAGCGAGCAGAAGGTCCCCTCCAACAAAAACGCGGCCGAACAACTCGTCCGCCGCGTCAAGTCTTACGTCCTCGTCGGAGATAAGCTTTACAAGCGGGGCGCATCTTCTGGAGTACTCATGAAGTGCGTCCCTTGCGAAGAAGGCAAGGACATCTTGGAGGAGATCCACAAGGGCGTCTGCGGCAACCACGCGTCTTCACGCATGCTGGTCAGCAAGGCCTTCCGGCGAGCTTTCTGCGGCCCACGGCCACGGGCGATGCCGAAGAACTCGTCAGAAGGTGCCAAGGATGTCAGTTCTTCGCCAAGCAGCAACACGTCCCAGCCTACAAGCTAGTCACCATACCGCCAACCTGGCCCTTCGCCTGCTGGGGGCTCGACATGATTGGGCCGCTGCCAACTGCGTTAGGAGGATTCAACAGGGTACTGGTGGCTATCGACAAGTTCACCAAGTGCATCGAGGTCAAGCCGGTCACATGCCCCAAGGCTGACAGAGTACTTGACTTCCTGGATGAACTCGTACACCGCTACGGGCTACCCCACCGCATCATCACAGACCTGGGGTCCAACTTCAACAACCACCAGTTCTGGGAGTACTGCGAAAACAGCGGGATCGACGTCAGATACGTCTCAGTCGCCCATCCACGGGCCAACGGACAAGTCGAGCGCGCCAACGGGATGGTGCTCGACGCCCTCAAGAAGCGTCTACATGACGCTGCCAATTCTAAAGGGGGCAAGTGGATCAAGGAACTACCCAACGCACTCTGGGGACTGCGGACTCAACCATCCAAGCCAACGGGGCAATCCCCCTACTTCTTGGTCTACGGTTCCGAAGCCATCCTCCCTGCCGATGTCATATGGAACTCACCGGCAGTGGAACACTACGACGAAGGTGTCTCAGAAGACAGCAGACGAGTTGATATCGACAGCCTCGAAGAAGCTCGCTGTGCCGCCCTCGTCCAATCAGCAAGGTACCTGGAGGGTATCCGACGCTACCATGATCGCAACGTCAAGGAACGCTCCTTCAACGTTGGAGATCTTGTCCTCCGCCGCATTCAGAACACGGAAGGATTACACAAGCTCAGCTCCCCCTAGGAAGGCCCCTTCACCGTGGCTAAGGTGACCGGGCCGGGCTCCTACCGCCTCCAAACACTTGAAGGCGAAGACGTCAACAACTCGTGGAGCGTCGACCAACTCTGTCGATTCTACGCCTAGTCTACACGACTACTCCGGGGTTCAAGTCTACACGACTGCATCAACACCCCTTTGCCGCAAGCGACCCCCCGGGTCCTGGCTCCAAGTCTCCGGACTACTCTCCTCTAGTGTACAGCCCGTGCGGCTACCAACGGACCCTGGGCTGCGACGAGCGTCAAGGACTCTAGCAGCGGTCTACCAAGAGACCACACTCCAAGATCCAGCCCCGCGCGGCTACCTACCGATCTGCGATCCAGCCTACACGGCTACCTACGGATCACCAGCTGCAAGCGGCTACCGCTCCCGGCGCCACTTAGGCGTAAGCGGCCTCACGGTCCGAGCGACTACTTGTAACTACGGCCACGGCCACCCAGTGTGTACTTCTTCAGTAATAAAGATTGATTGTTCATCAACTTCTTTACTGTCTACTCCCTAGAACGGGACTACTGAGGTCGAGTACCACTACTCGCACCTACTCCACGATGGGCGCTCCGCACTCTGAGATCGCGGTTACGAGTACTCATTGCTGGAAAATCTCATTTTCATTGATACATGAATAGTTCATTACAACTGTTTCCTGTACAACCATGGCTACTAAGCTACATATGCAGGGCTACTGGAGGTTCAGCTTTTCGGCTACCTGCTCCGCGATGGGAGCCATCTCGCTCCGGCGGCTCGCGTACTGCTCATCCGGCCGGTTGGCGGCTACCCCGCCGGCGACCACCTCCACCTTGGAGCCTTCGGGAAGTACGACTTCATGAAGGCCGGGACTTGCTTCGGGATCGACTTGGCCATGTGCTTGACGTAGGCGGCCGGCCGGCTTGGCGCTTCACGAAGTCGATCCGCCGCAGGGGCGATCTTGGGGCCGCCGGGTGCGGCACCGGGAGCCTCGCGATCGGGAGAGCGGCCTCTTCAAGGTCCTTCGAGTGGCCGGGGCCCGAGCGCCTCGCAATCTTCGTTCAACTTCTGCAAAGATTTGTAGCAGTTGACGAGATCTCTGTCAGAGGCAATCCGCAGCTCCATGTGCTTCTCGCACTCGAAGGCGAGCTCCTTGTAGTCGAGCTCAAGTACCTGGCGGGCTTCTTGCTCCCGGTAGAAAAGGTTCTTCATGATGACCTTCGAAGGTTTCAGCTGCTCCACCTGGCCTTCGAGTTCTGCAACACGGAAACACAACAACGGCTCAGAGGCTTGACGACTTCCAACAAGTACCCGAAAAGTCAAAGGACATACCTTTATTCTTGTTGCGGAGGCCTTTGTTCTTCCGCACCAAGTCGTCGCCCTTCGCCTGCAGTTCCATCACATCGTTGTGGTACTTGGCGAAGGCGGCGTCGAGCTTCGACTGCATCGCGGCAGCGTGCTTCCGGGACTTCACGAGCTGCTCCTCCAGGGCCTCGGCTCGGAGCACGGTGTCGCCGTAACCTTGCAGCAGGTTCGACTTCTCGCGGGATCACTCCGCGACGTCCTGCACAAGACAAGCTCAAGTCAAGAAGAGTACTCAACGGCAAAGGATTGACTACTCGGGAGGCTACGGCTACGTACCTTCATCCACTGTTCGGCACGCCGGATCGCCTCCAGGTGCTGGGCCACCGTTGCCGGCTCAACGAGATCGTCGGCCAGCAGTTCAATCCCGCCGCGGCTACTCGACGTAGCCTCCGTCATCGGCGCCGAGCGGATAGGCTCTGCGTCTTGGATCTCGGGGGATCGGATAGCCACCTCCAGGGCAATCCCTGGCGACGTGGTAGTCGTTTCTCCCCCGGCGGACTTCTCGACGACTTCCCCCTCGGGCTCGGGGGCTCCTTCCGCGGCCTCTGGGGCCTCTGGTGTCAACTCCTGCATGGGCACCCCTGCAGGGATGTCACCTCCTTCAGCGCCTGCCAGCAAACGACACGCGCATCAGTGCCTACGACTACTCGTTCTGGAGTTCTACAGCTTCAAGAAGGATACTCACCTTCGACTACGACCGCCTCTGGCAGCGGTGCTTCGGTAGCCGGGGGCTCGGTCGCGGCTTGGGCCTCGGGAGCGGGCTCCTCGGCCCGCGGCGCGACTTCTCCCGCCCCTCCGTCGTCGAGGGCTCTTCCCCGTCCCAGCTCAGATCTGTGGATTTTCTGCAGAAGTATTCACAGAGGGTGGTCAGACACCTCGACTACTGCAACGAGTACTACTCATGAAGACGTGGTACTTACAAGTTCGACCGGACGATAGTCACGGCCGGAGCACCGAGGATGCTGGCAATGTCAACCAGTCCACCCTCGGCGGGCGTCTCTTCCTCCGCCTCTTCGGCTACTGCCTCCTCCACGGTGGCGGCGGCCGGTGCAGATGCCTCCTGCGCTCCAGAGGCCCCCATCTCTCCAACGGCGGCGGCCGCGGGTACTCTGCTCTCCTCTGGAGCAGGGGGCTGGCGCTCCAGTTGCGCCAGAAGTTCTTCCACAGTGGGGGCTGGACTACGGCTTCCAGCCTGTTCCCCCACTGTATCCCACACGCCCTCGTCGCCCTCTACGACGGGCTCCGCTGGCGGCACCTCCTGCACACAAAGGAAGACTCCTCGTCAGCAATGTACTCGACTACCGGGTACTTGACCACTCTGCTCAAGTAAACTAACCTCCGGAGGCGTGGTCTCTGAGACCTTCATCTTCTTCGCCACCCGCTTCTTGGTGGGGTTGCGCGGCTTCCGCGGCGGCGCAGCAAGGCTAGCCTCCAGGCTAGCCGGAGGGTCTTGAACAAGTGGCACGTGAGGCAAGCCTGGACGGCTAAACCTCGACCGCAGTTGGAAGCGGTCCTGAAGAGTCTCTTCGTCTTCGTCGTCGTCATCAGAGGTATCCTCCACGATGACGGTGTCGTCGCCTTCACCGACTTCACGGCGCTCCTTCACCTTCCCCTCCGCCGGGATCTCGATCCCGCTCGGTGGCGGCTGCGGCTCGGAGACAAACCGCTTCACATCATCCTACGCAAAGACACAAGGCGTCAGCAACTCTACTACAAGTGCTCACTACTCGACGAGGGGGGTACAGCTACTCACCTCGTTGGGCGGGCGCGCGGCGGAGTACTCCTCGACAGGGCACGCCGTGTACTCCGGCATGTCCTTGAAGATGCGCGACAACCTCTCGATGATGTCGTTGTCGTCCAACTCGCCCCCCGGCATCCGCGACGAGTCGTCGTCGCCGGTGTACTCGAAGCCCCGGCGTATCCCGCGCCATCGGCGGCCGGATCCCGCGCTTCATGAAACCGAAGGCCACGTGCTCGGCCCTCGGTCCGGCTTCTCCCGAGCACTCGAATGCGTGCTAGCGGCTCGGGGAGCCGGATCCCCTCTTGCATGGTGGGCTCTGTGTTCCACCACTCCCGATGCCGGGCCGCCGACCGCTCGGCTTCGGCGAGCCGGGGTGGTGGTTGGTGATGTAGAACCACCGCGTCTTCCGGTCCGTGTTGGAGTCCACGAGCTTGTACGCCGTGTACGGACCGCGGCGTCCTCCCTCGGTCGGCTCCCGCCCCTCCGACTACTCGGGGTTGGAGGCACCGGCCGCGGCCGACGCGGAAGAACTTCCGAAGAGCACCCAGTGCGGCTTGATCCCGAGGAAGGCCTCGCAGAAGTGGACGAAGACCGACGTGTGGAAGATGCCGTTGGGGTTCAGGTTGAGGTACTCGATGCCGTAGTACCCGAGCAGCCCCTTGAAGAAGTCGCTCGCTGCGAGCGCAAGACCGCGCTCCACGAAGCGCGAGAACATCGGGATCTCATTTTCGGCCTTCTCCATCGGATAAGGATCACCTGCGGCGGATCTCCACATGTCGACCTCCTTCTCCCTGATGAACCCGCTGTTCAACAGGGTCGCGCGGAGTCCTCCGTCTTGACCTTCGATTTCTTCCACTCGCGGCTTGGATCAGCGCGCGGTGGCGACACGGGCGGCGCTGCACTAGTGGCGGCCGCGGCGGCCTCTGCACGGCCTCTCTTCTTCCCCGCCGGCCTTGGATGTCTTCGACGGCGACGGCTTCATTCTCCAAGTGCAAGGAGTTTTCACTCGCATCCGCTCGGGGGCTACCCTAAAGGCTTCGGGTGGCGATGCGCTCGGATCTACTTTGGCGGCAGCAGGTGCTGGAGTGGATCTACTTCAAGATTCAAGTGAAGATGACTGCGGCTCACTTGGGTGAAGAACCCTAAGGGTTTTGGCTCTTATTTATAAGCCAAATCGCCTCCGCAACGGGCGGCTGGATAAGTCCACGCGCGGCTGACTCAGCGTCTGCGCGTGACTCTTCGTATTCTACTAGTCGATGCGCCTCACCTCAGGGGCTCGGCTACTTCTACTCGACTATCTGGGACGCGGCTAGTCTCAAGAGCATCTCAGGACACATTCTCCAAGAAGACCCTTCAATTCGAGAGGAAGTACTCGACTCAAGGCTCGGGGGCTCCGTGCCACGTGTCCTTTGGTTTTTCTCTCCGGATTTTTTGGGATTTTCTTGCCAAGACTTCAGATGGACCCTCAGCCAGAGCCCGCGGCTCGAGGCTCGGGGGCTACTCCATGTGAATTGCGGTTCTGCAAATCGTATTTCCATGACGGCTTCGGCTTCAAGACAAGACAGGCATTTCTTGAAGACCTTCGAAGGCAGATTTCAAGGACGCTTGGGACTACTCGAGAAGACTTCAAGATTGCTCAAACATCAGCTGGAGTACATTCCAACCTCGGGATGCTTCGACTACTCTTGAGGACTTTTGACTTGTAGTACTCAGGGACGCTTGAGGACTACTCGTTAAGGCCGTCAAGACTACTGGAAGCTATCCTTCTCGACTACAAAGTACTCGGGGGCTTGTCGTATGGGCCTCCACCGGGCCCACTACCTCGGTGGGTACCGGGACCGACTACTCGGTGGGCCCCCGGGACTACCGGCTTGCGCTACACGGCATACGAAGGCGTGGAGCACAAGGACTACACGGGAGTAGTACTCGGTTAGGGCTCGTACATGTTCCGCCCTGTATAGAGGTCTCCTAGACGTACTCGACTAGTACTCTTTCCCTACTCCGACTTGTAACCCTGCCTCCCGGACTATATAAGGCGAGGCAGGGACCGATCTCAGGATCACCTCACCTCATACAATCTCCTACAACTCACGGCGCACTATTGCACCATCTTGTAATCGTGCCCTATCAATCCAGAGCTACGCAGCATACAGGACGTAGGGTATTACGCACCTCGCGGCCCGAACCTGTCTAAATTGTGTGCCACGTGTCTCTTCCTTCGAGTTACCGATCTCGGCGAGTCACATTCATCTACTTCGGGTACTCCCCGTAGTAGGTAGCCGGTCTAAAACACCGACAGAGTCCTCACGACCCAGCATGGTTGGACCGTATGGACCACCTACGGGAGTTACTGACCCTAGCAGAGCCGTTGGATGTCACTCAGACACTAGCCCGTTGTCTGAACGTGGTCTTCACACTTCAGGGGCTGCGTTATAACACCGCAGCGATTATTGGGCAGCGCTTGGAGGCATCTAGGCGCGATTGGGAGCAGCTTTCAGCAGCACACCAGCAGCTGAATTTCACTCTTACTCAGGTGCAGCAGGAGAATGACAGGCTGCATGCTAGGAGGTTTCAGTTAGAGCTTGAGAGAGGTGATCGCTTACAGAGGATCGTAGATCTGGAGGAGGAGAACCATGCACTAGAGGAGGATGCCGGTGCGCACGAGATTGAGAGGCTGACGCTACTACAGAACATTGCGGATATGCAGCAGCAGGTGCAGGAGGCCGAGGTGCAGGTGGCAGCCTTGCAGGCTATAGTGGCCTTACAGCCACTGCCCCCAGTACAGGCACACCCGGACGAGCAGCAGGCCTTGTCCGGTCTGGATCAGACGAGCCAGGCAGGACCACCGCTACCGACTCCCCCAGCTTCGCCTACGTACAGTGGTGCGTCAGTGGGCAACTAGGTTGCCGACAGCAAGAATAAGAAGGATGTCGATCCGACCGAGTTGTCTTTGAGATGTTTAGAGTAGTTGGCTTGACAACACGTCTTCATGCCAAGTAACTGCTTGTATCGTGTCATGTCTTGTTGTTTCAAATTCAAGTTGTAATGTCTTTTAACCTTGTTCTATCGTATTGTAATCAAGAATACTTAAGCATGTGTGCTTTAAGTAAAATTCGTTGTCGTTCAAATTGGAAACCTTCTTGCGTATGTTTACCAGATCCTTGGATAAACCGATGCAAATGACCACGCTTGTCAATTTTGCTTTTCCACTTGAAAAACGTTGGTAAACCAAAGCGTTTCTAAAGGCATCACTCATTGCGAGCGAATAAGTGCCCGTTCGTATACCACCTTTATTGGTATCCGAAATGACAACGACCGTTTGAGGGTAATTATGAGCCGTGCAATTGAGTAATCGCAGTCCTAACCGTGTCGAGAAAAACGATTCTATGAATCGGGTGGCTATGTAATGTTGTTGATTGTTGCTGTCCTCATCATTGAAGTGCTAATGAGATGTGATTATGCATGATCGTGCTTGTCATCATTTGGAGTAAGCTTTTTGTTATCTCACTAATGAAGCTCACTTTTCAGATGGTGGGAATCACGCGCAACTCTCCCAACGGTTTCGGAGCAAGTGGTAGTGGTGCCTTGCCACCACCGTCGTCCATGACACCGACGGAGGCCTTCATGGCCACCCAAACTAAGGTGCTGCGCCAGATCCTGCAGACGCAGCAACAGATCGCCCAGCAGATGAACCGAGGGCCGCCACATGGGGCCAACCATGAGGGGCCTAACCAGGTCACTACTTATGCCCAGTTCATCGCTATGAAGCCGCCAACCTTCGCCAAAGCAGAAGACCCTCTGGAAGCCGAGGCTTGGGTCAAGGCCATAGAGGCAAAATTCTCTGCCTTTATGTTGCCTTGTTCCTAGGAGAACAAAGCGAACTTCACAGCGCTGCAACTGCGCGGAGAAGCTTTGATGTGGTGGGACCACTTCAAGTCAATGCAGCGAGGCCACGCTGTGACTTGGGATGAGTTCAAGCAGGCTTTCAAGAGCCACCACATTCCCAAGGGACTGATGGATAGAAAGATGAGGGAGCTGTTGGCCCTCCGTCAAGGATCTGACTCAGTGTATCGCTATGCTCAGAAGTTTAATAGCTTGTGCCAGTATGGTGGGCATCATGTTGATACTGATGCCAAGAAGATGGAGAGGTTTCGTGACGGACTTGATGGCAAGCTGTATGAGCGCCTGAATCTGCTCGAGCCCGCCAACTTCCATGAGCTAGTGAACAAGGCTATCTCCCAAGAGGATGCTATGAAGAAAGCCCACGGGGACAATAAGAGGATGTCTAGTTTCATCCCAGGCAGCGGAACGAGCAAAAAGTTTCACTCCCAGCAAAAAGTTTCACTCCCAGCAAAAAGAAGGAAGCTCCAGGCCCATCCCAGCAATCTTCAACTGGACGCTGGACGATGAAGCCACCTCAGAGCAAGCCCGCAGGGAACTTCCAGTTCCGCAGTGCCCAGCAGCAGGCTCCAAAGCCTAATGCACCTCCTCGCGATGTTGGAGATCGTCGTTGCTACAACGTGGCCGCCCGGGGCACTACATTAGTGAGTGTCCCAAGCCCAGGCAGATCAAGCCCAACCCGCAGAATCAGGGTACAGGAAGCAAGCCTACCACTCCGGCTAAGAAGCCTATGGTGCAAGTGCGCCGAGGCAAGCTGAACTTCACTACAATGAGTGACATTCCAGCAGGAGCTTCAGTACTCACGGGTACATTCTATATTAGCGACACTCCTGTTAAGATTTTGTTCGACTCGGGAGCTACCCATAGTTTCATCAGTGAAAGGCTAATAAACAAACTGGGTTTGAAGATTCTCATACCACTTCCGCTTACAAGATAATTACTCCCGGAGGCCAAATCACCTCCAATATCTTGATCCGAGGAGTAAATTTAGGGTTAGGTAGTAAAATCATTCCAACAAACCTTATCGTCATAAACATGGTTGCAATGGATGTTATCTTGGGTATGGAATGGATGAATCAACATAAGGTGATTCTAGATATATCGGATAGGGTAGTACAGATCAATTCTCCTACGGTCGGGCACACCACCTTGTACCAACCCTTCAGGGACGGTAACGATTCTTGTGCCTATGTGACCATTATCTCCTCTCTTGATGAAATTCCAGTAGTGTGCGAGTACCCTGATGTCTTTCCTGATGTGTTGCCTGGCATGCCACCAGACAGAGATGTCGAGTTTGTGATCGAACTCCAGCCTGGTACCGCACCCATTTCCAAAAGACCTTATCGCATGCCACCAAAAGAGTTAGCCGAGCTAAAAACCCAACTCCAAGAATTGTTAGATAAGGGTTATATTTGCCCGAGCTCTTCTCCTTGGGGTTGCCCTGCCCTCTTTGTTAAGAAGAAGGATGGTAGCTTGAGAATGTGCGTAGATTATCGACCACTCAATGCAGTCACCATCAAAAACAAATACCCGCTTCCTCGAATTGATGTTCTTTTTGATCAATTGGCTGGTGCCAATGTCTTCTCTAAGATCGACCTTCGTTCTGGCTACCACCAAATCAAGATTCGACCTTGCGATATTCCTAAAACCGCTTTTTCCACTCGTTATGGTCTCTACGAGTTCTTGGTCATGTCTTTCGGACTCACTAATGCTCCCACCTACTTCATGTACCTCATGAACTCCGTGTTCATGACGGAGCTCGATAAATTTGTCGTGGTCTTTATCGATGATATTCTCATCTTGTCGGTGTGGAATATGGTCCCGACACTAACCAGTAGATAGCGCCGTGGTCTATCCCTCAATGGTCGATGCTAAGCAACAAGTGACACAGAGATTTTATCCTGGTTCCGGCCGAGGGGGCCGTACGTCCAGCAGGGGTGTGCTCGGGGCACTATATTACTTAGCACCGGGGGTGCTTGTAGTGGGGCAAATACAAGCAAGGCGGGAGAGGAAGTGTGGCTTCCAAGTCCCTGGAGGAGTGGCTGAAGATATTGTGGGAGAATGAGTTTGAGTGCGTGGTGTCTCTTCGTCTCGGTGCGTTCGTCCCCCGCGGGCGGGGGCTCGCCTCCCCCTTTTATAGGCCAAGGGGGGCGGCGAGTTACATGCACGCCGCGCTATCCAGCTACGTGGGGGTGCACGTCGTGCTACGCTGTAGAGTGGGCGGCCGTCCGGACGATCTTCGCAGTGATCTGGTCATGATGGCCTACTTCGTACCCGAACAGTGGCGGTTCGAGGGTAGGAAGGCGGCAGACGTGGTGGCGTCCCCCGATAGGCTTCGAGGGAGGCGCTGATGATGGTTGGTACCGGGTACAGGAGCAGTCAGAACGGCGTTCCTTCCCAAGGCGCTTCACGGTAGTGGAGTGGTTGCTACAGCGCCCGGCGTGCGCCTGCACGCGCGGGTACGGCGGCCATGCCGTTGCAGAGGCCGGGATGGCGGTCCACCGGCCTAGCGTCTCCACCCTAACCCTGTAGGGTCACGGGAAAGTGAAATCGAGGGTGCGCCCGGCCCCCCTTCGAGGGTCGGGCGCGTTAGCCGTACTGTAGTGGGCGCGCGGTGTAACGGGACTGACACCGGCCGTACCGCACAGTCCATCCCCACAGTGGTGGGGATGGGCTCCTCCCTGGGGAGTTGGTGCGGCGGCACCGTGGTGCGAGCCCCAGGCGCATGATGGCGCCGTCCTGCGGCGTCAGGGCGTTAAATGCCCGTGTACGGGGCCGGCGCACGCGTGCGGGGCGCCCGTGAGCGTGGCGGGCCCCGGCCGAGGGCGGAACGGACCCTCGAGCGAGACGAGACCCGCTCGAGGGGGAGCGAGCCCTCGAGCGGGGCGGGGCCGCTCGAGGGAAGAGTTGCCCCTCGAACGGGGCGGAGCCCGCCCGAGGGGGAGTGCACCCTCGAGCGAGGCGGAGCCTGCTCGAGGGGACTTGTAAGAGGGCCGTCTCGGTGGGCCGTCGGAGTCCCGCGGCGTGGGCCGTGTCCTACATGGTTAGTCACCTGCATGGTTAGGCTTAGCGTGTTTTGATGTGGTTGCGGGATTTAAGTGAGGATTTCCCCGTTGCTTAAGGGGACCCCTAGGGCTGTCCCCGACAGTAGCCCCCGAGCATCTGCGGGTTCGCCATTGAGGCTCCCGCAGATGCTGGAACCTACTGATAGGACGTTCTTCCCTCCTTGTTTGCGAACGCTTTCCGTGGGGCCGCGTCGGCGGCCCCGCGGGTCTAGCCCCCCGAAGCCCCGCGGGCGCCGTGGGTTCTCCCCGCGGGGGTTAACCGCGAGCACTTTGGTCAGAGAGGCGTGGCACATATGCCTACCGGCATCGGCGGTATTTCAGCCGGCTTCGGGGGTGCACGCTCCGATGTCACTGGCTCCAGCGGGTGCAGTTTCAAGGAGGTGTAGCCGTGCGTCAAGCCCCCGAGCCTTGGCCCGTTCGAGGCGATCGGGTCGAGCCTGACGACTTGCTTTTTAACGCGCCCTCGCCGTCCCTCCGCGGGACGGAGGGTGAGGTTTCTGCAACTCCCATCGAGTGGGTCGCGAATTGCGGATTCCTCTTTGAGCTGGTAGCGGGTGGTTCAAGTGGACGCCCATGCCCCATTCGATAAGGGTAGGCTGCGTGGTCCGGAGACACGTCCATGGAAGCGCTTGCATGGGTTTGCTAGGTGGGGCTCGGTCCCGTTCGCTAGGGACCGAGGGCGCGGAAGCTCTCCCTCGGTGGGATCCCCCCGCTGGCGCCCTCGGCCGGCTCTCGAACACGACATGTGGGGCACCCTCGAGCCGACGGGCTCGAGGAACGGCTCGAATGCGCGTGCCCTCGTCGTCCCTAACTGCGTGATCCGAGGCGCTGTTCGAACCCGTCGAGGGTCAGGCTTCGAACCTCTGATCAGTAGGGTCGTGCGGGGCCGTGCCCGGGACGGCCCGTCTTTTCGCGTTTGCGGCCGTCGAGGGGTCTGGACGAGCCAGCTCTCGAGGCGCTTGTTGGCAGCACGGCGCGGCATGGGTGCTTGTGGCGCCCACTTTACTTCAAGCAGGTCTTGGGCGACCCTCTCACGCGCGTGCCTTCTTTAGGGGGTTGACATTGTCATGAGCCGGGGGCTCGCGCGCGCTCGAGGGTTTAGCGTGGCATGGATGCCCGCGGTGCCTCTGCTCTACATCGAGCAGGTCCCGGGCGACCTTCTCACGTTGATATCCCATCGAGGGTTGACGTTATTTTGAGCCGAGGGCTCGTGCCGCTCGAGGGTTTTTACGTGGCATGGGTGCCCGCGGTTGTCTGCTCTACATCGAGCAGGTCCCGGGCGACCTTCTCACGCTGATATCCCATCGAGGGTCGCTTTTGTTTCGAGCCGGGGGTTCGCCCCGCTCGAGGGTTCTCCTTGCTTGGCAAGGGACCCGGGCATTTAAGTGCCTCGCGGTCGTGGCCGCGGTTTTGCGACGCGGGCGCGTCTTTTTAGGCGGCGCGCGCGCGCGCGCGCGTAGTGGGCGGCGTGGCGGGGCGGACGCGACGGCTTCGCCTCGGTCGGCTGCGGTCTTCGCCGTAATGATGGCTCGCCTGCAGTGTTGTGGCCGCTGCGGTCGTGGTGGGGCCCACCCGTCGACGCGATGGAAAGATTCCCTGCAGTTAATGCTAGCGGGGCGTCCGCTCCGGAGAGCTCGCCCGTCGGCCTATAAAACTGCGGGGAGGAGGGGACGGCGGTTTTTTACCTTAGTGTCTCACCGTTTTTAGTCCTCCGCCCCTTCGTCTTCGTCTCGCTCTTGCCACCGCGCGGTGTCGCCGTTAGAGCTTTTTCTTCCGTTTCCTTATCCTCCGCCCTCGCATTCCTTCGTCCTTCCTCATGGCGCCGCCTCAGCTTCCCCTTAGGATCCTGGAGCCGTATGCCTGGGAGAGGTCGACGGTGACCCAGCTTGCCCTTGGCGGCGGTCGCCGCCGGCCAGCTGGCGGCCAACGAAGACGGACGTCCGGCGGAGTGGATCGTGCCACCGACGGCGCACCACGAGCCCAACCCGCCGGAGGGCTACGTGGTGAGCTTCGTCCGCTACCACGAGCGCGGTTTCAACGCGCCGGCGAGCACCTTCATGCGGGCGATGTGCTACTACTACGGGGTGGAGCTGCACAACTTCGCCCCCAACGCTATCTCGCAGGCGGCCACGTTCGTGGGCGTCTGCGAAGGGTACCTGGGGATCCCAATCAATTGGGATCTCTGGGTTCACCTTTTCCGCGGGGAGCTCATCACGCAGCCCACGTCGGAGCCGAGGACTCGCCGCGCGGTGTGCGCCGGCGGGATGTCGCTTGCCCTGCGGGGGCAACTCAAGGACTTCTACATCCCCTGCACCATGACGACGAACAACGCCGGCTGGGAGCGGGGATGGTTCTACCTACGCAACGCCGAACCTGGCCTTCCCCCCTACACCGGCCGGGTGTTCAAGAAGAGGCCCGACTCCTGGGGCTATGGGGTGTCCACGGCCCAGCATCGGGCGCGACAGGAGTCCGTCCTCGCCGCCTGCGGCCGGCGGCGAAGCACGGGCTGAACGCGATGGGCGTCCTCGCCTTCCTCCACCACCGGCGGGTCGTGCCTCTGATGGAGAGGCCGCTCCGCATCTTCGAGATGACGAGGGCGGCCAACCCCGTCGACTCGGCGAGGTCGCGGATGCTCCCGACGCCCCTTGAGCGGCCGTATGCGCTCACCGGGCGCGGAGCGCCGTCGACACCCGGACGCCGCCGCCCGCGGGTCGGACCCCGTGGGACATCGAGATGCTCCCCACCGGCCCGCTGGTGAGTTTGGCTCTTAATTTTCTTTTAGTTCTCGGTCTTGCTTTCGTTTTCTGATGCGCCATTGTCGCTCCTGCGTGCAGCTGGTGGAATTCAACATCGCCAAGTCCGTTCCGCCCACCCCCGACTCCCCGTGCGCTCGGCGGGCGGCGCGGCGGCGGCGGCGGAACGGGCGGCGCGCAAGAGGGAGCACGCGAGGCGGCGTCAAGCGCGCGCGGCCGGCGGGCCGCGGAGTACCCGCGACGCGAGGAGGCGGGGCTCTCCTCCCCGGAGATCGAGGAGCCCTCATCCTCGGAGGGAGGACGAGGAGGAAGAGGGCGAGGGGGAGGGCCCCTCCGACGGTGGCGGCCCGCGCCCCGTCGCCGGAACCCGCGCGGCATCGGGGGCGGCTTTGCTCGGGGCGGGCGCCCCGGCGCCCGCCGCCGGCAATCGACATCGGGGGCGGCACGCGCCGCGGAGGTGCCGGCGCGCGCCACGGAGGCGCGCGTGGCGAGCGCGCCCGTGCGCGCGTCCGGCGTACCCGCGTGTGGGGGCGAGCGTGCCCGCACGCGCGGTACCATCGTCGGGGGGCGCGGCGGCGGGCGTGCCCGCGCGCGGGGCGAGCGTGCCCCCGTGCGCGGTGGCACCTTCGGGAGGTGCGGCGTCGGGCGCGCCCGCGCATGGGGGCGGGCGTGCTCGCGTGCGCGGTGGCGCCGTCGGGAGGCGCTACGGCGGCGCGGCGGCCGCACCGGCCTCGTCCGCGAGAGGCCTCGAGGAAAAGGAAACGAGCCTTCTCCTCTTCGCGGTAAGGAGCCTGTCCTTTTTCGTCTGGTTTGATTCGTCGATGATTAAGTGCTCTAACCCTCCGTTCGTGCACAACGCGCGGGTGGTGCCGACCGTTCCCCCTCCTGCACCAGCCAAGGTGCTGAGGACGGATGCATCGATCCCCACCGGCGGCGCTCGTCGAGGGGTCGCGCCGGGGACAAGCACGGCGGCGGGCACGGGCTCGCAAAGCCGGGCCGGGGCCTCGAGGCCCGGCCGGCCGGCAGATCAGCCCGCCGCGGTGCAGCCGAGAGGCCGCCGGGGGGCGGCCGGCGCCGGTCGTCGCTGTTGACGGTTAATAGTTGTATCAAAGTTCGTTTGTGACTTGCAAGCGGACAAGTCTCCCGTCGTAGTCAAGGGACCCTTCTTCCCTCGAGTGGTGAACCCAAGGTATCGAATCCGTGGAACAATGTGCAACGCAAGGATTCAATCTAGTAAGGCAAGGTAAGCTATCTTATGAAGGTAAGTTGCATCTAATCTACTAACTCATAAAGAAAACGAATCTAATCTAATCTACTAAAGAGGTAGCAAGAGAAAGCAAGAGATAACCAATCTAGAGAATCTAGATCATGCTTATGTTGTAGCTCCAAACAAGATAGATGAAGATAGCAAAGAGAATCTCATTAAAAGCATCTTTAAATCGTGGCCTTCCCATCCGACTCCGAAAACATCCGCCTTTCGAGACCCCCGTTCTGTCACAACGTATCCCTATTCATGCGGGGAGCTTAGGGCGAGTTCGATAGAACAAGTTGAAATCACTTGGCCGGTCCGTATGCACCTCTAGCCACCGCGGCTACAAGAGCACCCTATGTAATCTATCTTAAGTATAGATCGTAGAAGAAGCAAAACCAAGAAGAAATCAAAATCATCGAGAAGGCACTTAATCGCTAGAAATCGGATTCACTTACAAACTTCACCATGAATGATTACATGAACAAGATCACCACGGGGCCCTCCCTCGATCTTGATCCTCGCTCCGGAGCTCCGACGTGGTCTTCCATGCAAGGTTCCCACGTCGGCCGGGGGGACCCTAGACAACTAGCACGACCCTCATCTTCAAGTTGGTGTCCCTCAAGCTTCTCTTGCTCCTCGGCGGCGGAATACGACTTCGGTTCCGCGTGGCTCTCGGTCGGGGGGCTATTTATAGCCCGAGAAGCAATTAGGTCAAAGGACGACGAATTTGGGCCCTAAATGGGCTCTGGGCCGACCGGACCGGGCCGGCCGGCCCGGGCCCATTTAGGCCCGGCCGCGGGCTCCTTTGCCGAGGTCGGTTCCCTTGCTTCTGGATGCTTCCCCCTTCGCATGTAGGTCCATGTCGTCGGTTTCTCTCCGAATTGGACTCAACTCCTTGTCTTGCAAGATTCGGCACTTTTACCGGTCGGGTCCCCGGAGTCATCGTCTTCTCGGATCAAGTCCCGGCTTCTTGGAGTTAATTTTGCTTCATTGCATGACTTGTTCGGGACTTCAAGGTCTTGTCATGAGGTGCTTGATGAACTTATCCCGAAGTCTTGCTTTCAACGTTAAAACCACCGCATAAACATTAAACTCCAAAAACGACATGCACACGTGAACTTGTTATACCACGGGGGTTAGTACCAATGGATAAGGTATAAAACTCATGCCAACACCGAAGGTAAACTCATGGCTAGGTTGACGGATTTTCCGCCGTCAACATCTCCCCCATGCTTAAACCTTGCTCGTCCTCGAGTAAGCCTTCGATGGATATCATCATTGCCAAACAATGTTTAAACCTTGCACTTGATCATACATGAAAAAAAACATAATGCTCTCAAAAGTTTAATTCGTTAAAGTTCCATAATGTACTAGCCTTCACCTCTACGGAGGGTAGATTCTTATTAAGCTTATCCCACAAGTATTAACATGCTCACAAAGTTTAAATAGATCTCAGAATTTTTGAAATAAAGAACGAGATAAAGAAAAGCTAAACCAAGTTCACAAATTTAAATCACCTTGTATGTTGCTCATGAACTCTCATCTCACTTGTCTCTCAAGCCTATATAATCTACTCCTTCCCCTCTCATATATATGTGGTAGGCTTTATATGGAGCTTAGGGAAAGTTTAGTCCTAACAAGATTTTATAAATGAGGTGTTGTCAAAACAAGACAAGCTTCTCAGGGTCTTACCGAGACTCGTCAAAAAGGTCATTGGAAAATAATGTTAAATCAAGGAGGGGAAAGAGAAAAATACACACACTTTAGATAAGTGGACATGTGCAAATGGCAAAGAGTGATCCCGAGGCACAAAGGAAGTCCTCGTTATCGGATTGCACATGGTTGGAAAATGAGAATGGATCTTTTAAACTTGAAGCCTTGATTGCACTCTTAGAGAACCGGGGAGTTCACTTTACGCACAAATATATTTTTTTTCTCTTTCTCATATTTCTCATTTTTTTCTTTCTTTCATTCATTCATTTCTTTCATTATATATATTTTTTCTTTCTGCACCTTGAAAGTCACGTACATCGCCGAATTTTTTTCTTTCATCATTATATATATATTTTTTAAAAATACTCCCTTTTTGAACTCTAAAACTGCACCGTACCTACCTCCTCCCCCATGCTTAGACGTTGCTCGTCCACGAGCAAAGAGGCGAAAAATAAGGTAGGTACCGGGATATTTTTCCTTGGAAAGATACTTGAAATCTTCAACGTTGGCGCCGTCTTGCGATCTTCCTTGAATTGATGATCCATTCTCAACGATAGGTTGTGGTCAAGGAGGTAATCACAAAAAGATGATATTTGGTTTAAGGGTGGATATCCGGCGAAGTTTGTGAGATCACCGATGCGGGGATACACAATGCACGGATGAAAGGCTAGCAAAAAGATAGATACGCAAAAACGGAATGACCAGCTTCTTAGTCTCGGGCCAGAGAAATCATGGCCTGCAATAACTCACTCAAAAATAAATCTTGTACACTAAAGTTTATGCACTCAAATATATATAAGGCTTTGGATAGGTTGAGCAACACACAAGTGATATTTGTGACAAGGTTAGCAATATTTTTGAGCATAAAAGACATCTTCAATCTATTCATAACTTGAGAGCACATAAAACACTATGGGTCTTTATTTTAATCATAACCTCCGCTGAAAATTAAGCTAGCATTTAAATAATTTCAGATTTATATTTTTAAGAGAGCACTAGTTCAAACATGCATAAGTCAATTACAAAGATAAACAAAGCAGCAATTATAATCATATATCATCATGGCACAAACTTTGTAACTTTACCAAAGGTAAAAACTTGGTGGCAACATTATTCATGATGAAAATAAACACTAAGACACATGCTGAAAAATTAAACTAACACACTTGCTGAAATTTAAATAAAAAACTGGAAACACTACGCATCCATAGGCGCAAACAAGCTGAAAATTAAAGAAAAGGGGGTAAAGGAAAGATAACTAAAGCTCCTCCTCTCTCTAATCTTCCGCCGGTGGTTGATATTGATAGTCTTGGTTGTTGTACCCTTACTTGCAATAGGAATGCACCACTACTCCTATGAATTGTCTGACGGTTCTAGGTGAAGGTGTCCAATCACATAAGCGACGTTTGCATTTCCTTCGCCCATTTGGTTTGCATTGGTTTGGATGGCTGCAATAATTTGCATGATCCTTGCAGCGTATCCTCCAATGGTGGCCACATTTTGTTGTGGTTGAGGAAGGTGTGCATAGGGCTCCGCAAAGGCTACGTTGGGCACCGCAAAAATGGTGGGGGTATGGCTGCACCACTCCCCCATGCTTGCATTGGTACACCACCGTAGTAATTTGGCGATGCCGGAATTTCTCTGAATGGTGGGACATAATTTTGTTGTGCACCTCCTTCTTGGGCCATAGAAGATCCTTCTCCTATAATTCTTTTCTTTTATTATTTTTTTCTTTGCCGGCACAAGAAGTCCTTCCTCTAACCGATCTTCTTCCCCTCAAGAAAAGTCTTAATCTTCAATCCGATAGGGGCAAATTTACTTTGGCCACTTTGAAGCCTCCTCCCTCATCTTCAAATAAATTTTCCTTTCTTCATATATTCCTAGGGAAGTCCCGGGTAGGAGATGATTTGGGTTCCTTGCAATACCCGGTTTTAAAGAGATAGTCAACATGGAGAGGTAACAACCCGATCTCCCGAATCCGATGTTGCCACAACACCACCGGTTGATCATAGGTGAGTAGGGTTGATTGGCTGTGAGTAAATCCAATTCAACTCCGTGTTGGTTATCTATGTCTCTCTTATTCTCCCCCAAAAATCCACTTGCACAAAAGTGACACACTTGGATGATGGGGTTCCGGATAGTATTTCTTCGTTGATGGTCTCTTCCCGTGATCATACTCCAAAAGCCTTCCCATGTGCCTTTATGCACATACTTGTTCCGGAGCTCCCTTTTTGAAAATAGGGGACACTCGCCCATGGGTCTACGATACTAGAACATGCAATCGTTTCGAACATGAAAACCAATCTAATCTATCGGGGATTGTGTTGAATGGATCCAAGGAAGCATTGAGGCCTATACTCCCTTTATGGCATGGTTGCTAGCCTTAAGCATTAAAGTATTTTCAGCACAAGATGATAGATAGATAATCCAACAAAGTGTGATTACATCTCAAGATCGACTGCAACCCATGGATGAAAGGAGATTACCCCATCAAGGTGCTAGAAATAGCATCGTTGATCAAGGTTACCCTTCCGACGGTGTCTTCCTTCTTCTCCACTTGTGGGCTCCCTCCAACGGAATGAGAGACTCAACACTCCTTCATCAAGGGTATGCGCCATGGTCACGAAAATTTCCTAGGCGAATTCCTTGTGGGTGTTTGCCGACACTCCGTTAGAGAATTGCACCGGTGTCCCGTGTGAAACCCAATATGTGGAGAGCTTGGTCGTCGATGTCGACGTTTGCTACAAGCCTCTACTTAAGGCGAGCGAGCTTCTTCTCCTCCTCCGTCATGATGACATACCCCTCGGAATACCGCGGAGCATATGGAGGTGGAGCGGATGATCGTGTCAAGTGGTGAGGTTGGACGGGTGGCTCCTCCATATGTTATTGAAGTTTGGTAAACCTAATAAACGAGTTTCGTGTGGCCCTCATGCCACCAAGGAGAAGAGTGGTTCCTCCTTAGTGGTGCCGTGTCCTCCTCCATACTCCAAGGAGACTCGGAAACCGAGCGCCTCCTCGAAGAGGTTGTCGATGATGGCTTAGACGACGATGATCCCTTCTTCTTCGGTGAAAAGGCTTGTAGTTTTTTTTCGATGATTGCAGCACTCTCCCTCACAAATATATATCCGGGGTTTTCACCCGGTAACAAGGTACACAAATATTATTTTGGAGTCTGGACTTTGAGTGGATTAAGGATGTGATTTGTTGCACGAAACAAACGCGGTGGATGGCTAAGTCTAAGGTGATTCCGGCCTACAAATTAGAGCACACGAACAAAGAGTTGGATGAAAGACTTACCTCTCTCCTCCTCTTGGCTCGGTTCTTCTCTAGTGCATTCATGTTGCTTCGTGATCGCGTACACCTTCCAAACGTTCCCGTCCACTCCTTCGCTTGCATTATTGCTCCTTCCACTTGATGTTTTCGCTTGATTCGCTTCCATACTCCCTTGCCTCACATGCATCCATGATATTCCTACAAAACAAAGCCTTGGCTGCCCCCCCATGCTTGTACTTTTCATGTGGTTTAAATATGTTGGAGGGGCATCCCGTGATGTATCATGGTGCATGCATGGTTAGGTTAACTAGATTGCCTCCCTTTAAGTGTGTTTAAGGCTAAGCACTCCTCTAATTTCGAAATTTAAAAATATTTTTCAGAGCCATGCAAGAGCTCGAACATAATTTTAGAGAAGTTTTTAAACCATTAAAAACAAATGCAAGTCGAAAATATTTTTTTATTACGTCGATTTCGGTCTCACCGGTATAGTTTGCCTTCATTGGTTGAGAGCAAGCTTTTCCCGACTTGATCATGGGGGCATAGGTTTAGGTCCTAATTTTGATTAGATGAGAGAGATTTTGAATGAAATAAAATTAAATGAGGCTTAGAAAAATTCTAATCTTAGAGAAACCGAGGATATGGATTTTTAAATCAACCAAAAATCAAGATTCTAGGTTCACGCGAGTTCTACCACGTGCTGAAATTTAAATAACATCTAGATACAAGTCGTGGCTCTACTCGAGTGTTTTTAGCATGAAAAACAAGTCAACCACAACATCATAAAGAGGATGAAAGGTTGAGTTTGGTTCTGAATTTTTTTGGTTTTGGTTGTGGTTTCTCGAAAAGAAGCAAACAAACACATAGGATGGTTCATGTAAAGGGTTTATGATCAAGCAAAATATTCAACCAAGAATTATGTCTCTAATATTGTTCAACCATTCTAAGCCTAAGGTTTTGCATAGTAAAATTCAGAACTGAATTAAATTTAAAAAGACTTGAAAAACCTGGAATCGGGTTGTCCTCCCGGTAGCTTATTCTTGACTTGACGAAACGTGTTGCCTCCCGCCTAGCGCTTCGTTTATAGTCCATGGCTAGACTTCTTCACTTGATTACTCCGGATCAACGCTCTTTGTGGGCGTTGCAATCTTGGGTACCCACTTTGGCTTAGTCAATTTTTTTGGTCTTCACGGTGGCTTTGTCCTTTGGTCACGACGGATGCAACATCTTCCTTGTGGCTCGGCATCTCGAACTCCGGTCCTTCGGTCGTGATCTTCATGGTCTCTAGTGTGATCCTTCATCTCTCCCGAATGAGTTTGAGTAGCCTTTCGCCGTCTTGGGACCTTGGAGTTGTCTCGGATATTCTTCTTTGTCACCAATCGGTTGTCCCCAAGCAAGTTGTCCCACTTGCGTCTCTAACATCTTCATCACGATGAACACCCCGCATGTGGATCTTGCCTTGGTAGCCTTTAGGTGTTGAGCTTCTTTCTCCGTCTCCATCTTCTCCATCCTCGTTGATCTTGAACGGCCTTCGGCGTCTTGACTTGGAGGTGGTGATTCCCTTGGAGATTTTGATGGTCCTTCGAGCTTGTGTTGCACGTCACCTTTGCTGTAAAGTTTTCCTGGATCATCCACAAAAAAGTTTGGGTTTCTTGGAGAGGTAGCCAACCATCTCCGGTTAGGGTTAGTGATAAAACAAAAATCTAAACATAAGAACTAGGGTTAATCAAAACTAGATTAGATTGAAAATTTTTTTCTTTTTGAGGATGATCAAACATAAGAGATGCAAAAGAAAATCAAAAGAAAAACTGAAAGATAAGCGATACTAGATCGGATCTTGATTGCTTGTTCCCCGGCAACGGCGCCAGAAAAAGGGGCTTGTTGACGGTTAATAGTTGTATCAAAGTTCGTTTGTGACTTGCAAGCGGACAAGTCTCCCGTCGTAGTCAAGGGACCCTTCTTCCCTCGAGTGGTGAACCCAAGGTATCGAATCCGTGGAACAATGTGCAACGCAAGGATTCAATCTAGTAAGGCAAGGTAAGCTATCTTATGAAGGTAAGTTGCATCTAATCTACTAACTCATAAAGAAAACGAATCTAATCTAATCTACTAAAGAGGTAGCAAGAGAAAGCAAGAGATAACCAATCTAGAGAATCTAGATCATGCTTATGTTGTAGCTCCAAACAAGATAGATGAAGATAGCAAAGAGAATCTCATTAAAAGCATCTTTAAATCGTGGCCTTCCCATCCGACTCGAAAACATCCGCCTTTCGAGACCCCCGTTCTGTCACAACGTATCCCTATTCATGCGGGGAGCTTAGGGCGAGTTCGATAGAACAAGTTGAAATCACTTGGCCGGTCCCGTATGCACCTCTAGCCACCGCGGCTACAAGAGCACCCTATGTAATCTATCTTAAGTATAGATCGTAGAAGAAGCAAAACCAAGAAGAAATCAAAATCATCGAGAAGGCACTTAATCGCTAGAAATCGGATTCACTTACAAACTTCACCATGAATGATTACATGAACAAGATCACCACCGGGGCCCTCCCTCGATCTTGATCCTCGCTCGGAGCTCCGACGTGGTCTTCCATGCAAGGTTCCCACGTCGGCCGGGGGAACCCTAGACAACTAGCACGACCCTCATCTTCAAGTTGGTGTCCCTCAAGCTTCTCTTGCTCCTCGGCGGCGGAATACGACTTCGGTTCTGCGTGGCTCTCGGTCGGGGGGCTATTTATAGCACGAGAAGCAATTAGGTCAAAGGACGACGAATTTGGGCCCTAAATGGGCACAGGCCGACCGGGACCGGGCCGGCCGGCCCGGGCCCATTTAGGCCCGGCCCGCGGGCTCCTTTTGCCCGAGGTCGGTTCCCTTGCTTCTCGGATGCTTCCCCCTTCGCATGTAGGTCCATGTCGTCGGTTTCTCTCACGAATTGGACTCAACTCCTTGTCTTGCAAGATTCGGCACTTTTACGGTCGGGTCCCCGGAGTCTGTCGTCTTCTCGGATCAAGTCCCCCGGCTTCTTGGAGTTAATTTTGCTTCATTGCATGACTTGTTCAGGACTTCAAGGTCTTGTCATGAGGTGCTTGATGAACTTATCCCGGAAGTCTTGCTTTCAACGTTAAAACCCTGCATAAACATTAAACTCCAAAAACGACATGCACACGTGAACTTGTTATACCACGGGGGTTAGTACCAATGGATAAGGTATAAAACTCATGCCAACACCGAAGGTAAACTCATGGCTAGGTTGACGGATTTTCACCGTCAACAGTCGCGGAGACACAGGCCGCGGCGGCGGCCGTGGTGGAGGTGGAGCGGGCGCATCCTACGGGGGCGCCCGTGGACGCGGCAACACGGCCCCGGAGGCGGCGGCCGCGGCGGCGCGCCGGCGCGCCGCGGCCGCGATGGCGCAAGTGGAGGTGCCGGCGGAGGCGGCGCGGGCGGCGGCGTCCGCCGTCCATCCCCAGACGGAGGTGGTGGAGGTCTCGGACGACTCCCCGCCGCCTGGGTGGAATCAGTGGGCTAGCTGGCCCACGAACTCTCCCCGAGCCCCGGGGAGGGGGCCCTCGTGAGGCGGCGCGAGGGTCACATGGTGGTGGGGGGCCGAGGACATGGTGCCGAGGCCTCGTCCTCCCGTGCCGCCGCCCCGCCCGGTGGAGGGGGCCGTCGAGGATCCCCCTGCGTTTGCGGCCGCCGGGGGGGGAGCAAGAACTGCGGGGCGAGCTCCGGGCCACGGCGCCACGCTCAACCGCGCGCCGAACGAGGCGGCGCGGGTCCATGGCGGCCGGCCCTGGCTCGTCTTCCAGGTGAGCCACAATTGCTCGCTCTTTTTTCTTTTTCGTTTGTGTACATTGCGCCCAAGTCTTGGTGCTTATGGGATTTGGTGTGTGGATGCCAGGAGCTCGAGCGCCGCGCCCACGACAAGTACGACGCGTTCGACCGGGTGAACGCCGAGGCCCACCAGCTCCGGGAGCAGTGCAGCGCTTTCGACGCGCTTGCAGACGCTCTTAGGACGCGGACGGTGGGCCGGCGTGCGGGCCCCCGGCTCGGCCCGACGAGCTCCCCGAGAGCTCGAGGGCGAGACACGGCGCGTCGCTCGAGCCTCGAGCGGGTGCGCGCAGCCCTCTTCGATCGCGACGAGGCGGCGCTGGAACGCGCGCACGGACACGGAGAAGACGCGGACGGCGGCTGCGCCAACCGGGAGGCGAGAGGTGGCCACCGCTCGCGCCGAAACCCGGGAGCTCCGCACGTCGCTCGAGGGGCGCGGGCGCAACGGCGCCGAGGTTGAGGAGCGGGCGCGCGGGTTGGAGCGACGCGCCAAGGAGGCCGACGACCGAGGGCCGCCCTCGACGCCAAGGCCGCGGCCCTCGTCACCGGCGAGGAGCGGCTCCGGCAAGAGCGCATCGCCGCCGGGGGGCGAGGGGCGGCTCCCGGCGGAGCGAGGCTGCCCTCGGCGACGCCGGACGGCGGCGCCGGAGCGGGAGCGCGTCGCTCGCGAGGGCGGCGGAGAAGTCGGCCGGAGGAGCGGAACGCCGCATTCTCCAAGGTTGAGGACGAGGCGCTCGCGCTCGGCCTCGGCAACGCCAACCGAGAGGCGGCCCTCCGCGAGCAAGGAGAAACCGTCCGGCGCCTCGAGTTGGCGATCAAGTCCGCGCGCGCGCGACTTCGGTTTGGAGAGGAAGAAAGTCGAGGGTGAGCCACCTTGTTTGACTCGCTTGTTGGTTTTTGCTTTAGAGGGTTCGCTTCCCCCTTTCGATTTCTTTTCGTCTTGTCGATTCCGAGGCTTGCGCACCGCCCCGGGGCACGCCGTGGGCGGGCGAGGGCTCGCATGCTTCCTACAACTCCCTCCGAGCCGGGGGCTGCGGGAGGGCGCGCGCGATGCGGCCCTCGAGACTGCCGCGTCGTCGAGGAGGGCGAGGCCCAAGCCGGCGGCTCGGCGGCCGGCGCTGCGCGCCCTCGGCGGCCACGTCACGGAGCGGATGCGCCGGGCGTTGCACCTAGGCGTCCGAGAGGCCCTCGGAGTGGTGCGATCCCACTACGAGGTCAACTTCGAGGCGGCGGCGGAAGGCTACATCGTTCCGGGGGCGTCGAGGACGAGGTGGCCATGGAGCGTGTGGACGCGCTTGCCGCCGACGCCGCGGATCGCTCGCCGAGGCCTTCGAGGAGTTCCTCTTCCCCGACGTCGCGGATGCTTTGCTTGCTCCTCCCGCCCGAAAGCGGTTTGGGCGCTAGGCCCGTTTTCGATGTGTATCGGTACTACGGCCTCGTGGCCTTTTGTAAATAAACAAGTTTGTTTCATGAACATGGGCATTTGCGTAAATGAAATCGTTTGTTTATCACGCTTTTTGTTTCTCCTTCTTCCTGAGTAGATTCTAGTTAGGGGAGTTCGATTTTCGCAGGGGGCCCGCTGGGTTGGAGGCGAGAGAGAAGGGCCATATCCACGCGGCATAGGCTATCTCTGGCTCGCACACTCCTTCCGCTGTGCCGCCTGCGCCCTGTTCGAATCGTGGCTCGAGGTTGAAGTAGGGAACAAACTTAGCGCGTGTTGTTGTGTTTTTTGCGCGAAAAAATGGGACCATTTGGGGGGGGGGGGGGTGCCCCCCGTAGTAGCCCCCGAGGGTAACTTCGGTTTCAGGGGAAAGCCGAGTTGCCCTTTTATTAGACTTGGAGCATTTACATAGTTGACACCAACTGGGGCGTTGGCCATGTGATTTTACAACAGAAAGTACTTGGAAATCCTAGCTAAGGGTAGAAGCGACGTAGCTGTTGGATGTTCCAAGCGTTGGTGAGTTCTTCACCGTCCTCGTTGGCCAGCTTGTACGTGCCCGGCTTGAGCACCTTCACCACGACGTAGGGTCCCTCCCATGGGGGCGATAGCTTGTGGCGCCCTCGGTTATCTTGGCGCAGCCTTAGGACTAGATCCCCTTCGCTGAAATCCCTTCGACGTATCTTGCGTGCTTGGTAACGTCGTAGGTACTGTTGATATCTTGCGGAGTGCATCAAGGCTACGAGGCGTGCCTCGTCCAGCTGGTCCAGCGAGTCCTCGCGGGCTTGCTGGTTAGCGTCCTCGTTGTAGCCTCGAACCCTGGGCGACCCATATTCCAGGTCCGTGGGGAGGATGGCCTCTGCGAAATGGACTAGGAAAAACGGGGTGAACCCGGTGGCTCTGCTTGGGGTGGTCCTTAGGCTCCACACAACTGCTGGTAGTTCCTGGAGCCATTTTCGCCCAGATTTGTTGAGCTGGTCGAAAATTCTGGGTTTGAGGCCCTGTAGAATCATGCCGTTGGCACGCTCCACTTGGTCGTTGGTCTGTGGGTGTGCCACGGCTGCCCAATCCACGCGGATGTGGAACTTGTCACAGAACTCCAAGAACTTCCGGCCCGTGAATTGAGACCCATTGTCTGTGATGATGGAGTTTGGCACTCCAAAGCGGTAGACGATGTCGGTGAAGAACGTGACCGCCTGCTCAGCCCTTAAATTCGTGATGGGGCGCACCTCCACCCACTTGGAGAATTTGTCGATCGCGACAAGCAGGTGGGTGAAGCTCCCGGGCGCCTTCCGCGGGGGCCGACGATGTCCAACCCCCACACGGCGAACGGCCATGTTACGGGGATCGTTTGCAGGGCATGAGCGGGCAAGTTGGACTTGCGGGCGTAGAACTGGCACCCTTCGCAGGTGCGTACGATTTCGCTGGCGTCCGCGACCGCGGTAGGCCAATAAAAGCCCTGGCAGAACGCGTTGCCGACGAGGGTGCGCGGCGCGGCGTGGTGGCCATAGATTCCCACGTGGATGTCCCGTAGGAGCTCGCGCCCCTCGGGAATGGGCACGCACCGCTGTAAGATGCCTGAGGCGGCGCGCTTGTACAGCTCGCCGTCGACGAGGGTGAAAGATTTGGCCATCCTGGCGATGCGCCTGGCTGCGGCCGGTCGCGGGGAGTTCCCCCTCGAGCGATCCGGGCGATGTATTTTTCCCGCCAATCCGCTTGGACGGGGGCCGGTTCTATGTCCATCGCATCGGCCTCGTGGGAGCCGTACCCCTCGAGGAGGGGAGAGTACGTACGCCTCGTTCGAGGGGTCCTCGTCCATGGGTTCCGCACCCGTTGGATTCGAGGGAGCCCCCGAGGGTCCGTCGTGGCTCGAGGGGTAGGGCTCGAAGGCGGCCGAGGGCCGCGCGATGTCACGCGCGAAAACGTTCGGGGAACGGTGACCCGCCGGACGCGATCTTCGCCGGCTCGTCGCTTCCTCGTTGTACGGCGGGGGTACATGATTAAGCTCGATGCCGTAGAACTTGTCTTCGAGGGCCCGCACGGCTTTACAGTAGGCCTCCATCTTGTCGTCATGGCAGCTTGCGTTCTTCATGACTTGATCGATCACGAGCTGCGAGTCCCCTCGTACGTCGAGGCGCTTGACGCCCAACTCAATGGCGATTTTGAGGCCGCAGAGAAGGGCCTCGTATTCTGCCATATTGTTGGACGCGGGGAAGTGGAGGGCGCCTCGCGTAGCGTATGTGCTCCCCGAGGGGCGACACGAAGAGCGAGGCCCGCGCCCGCTCCCGTCTTCATCAGCGAGCCGTCGAAGAACGAGAGTCCGGCCTCTCGCTTGGATGCGGGGGCGGCGGTGCGTGTCCGTCCACTCAGCGACGAAATCGGCTAGGATTTGCGATTTGATGGCCTTACGCGGGGCGTAGGCGAGCGTCTCGCCCATCAACTCCACGGACCATTTGGCAATCCTGCCTGCCGCGTCAGGGTTGCGAATGATCTCTCCTAGCGGGAAGGAGGAGACCACCGTGACCGGGTTGGCCTCGAAGTAGTGGCGGAGCTTGCGCCGCGCGAGGACTACCGCGTACAGCAGCTTCGGACCCGGGGGGTAGCGCGTCTTCGTGTCCGACAGGACTTCGCTGATGTAGTAGACCGGCCTCTGCACGGGCAAGGCATGCCCTTCCTCCGTGCGCTCCACGACGAACACGGCGCTGACCACCTGGGTGGTTGCGGCCATGTAGAGCTGCAGGGGTTCGCCGTCTCGCGGAGGCGTGAGGATTGGAGCGTGCGTCAGAGACGCCTTCAGCTTGTCGAGCGCGTCCTGGGCCTCGGTGGTCCAGGAGAAGCGCTCGTGCTTCTTGAGCAGTCGGTAGAGGGGCAGGCCCTTCTCACCGAGCCGCGAGATGAAGCGGCAAGGCGGCGAGGCACCCCAACACCTTCGCACCCCTTTGAGGTCCGGATTGGACCCATTCGCTCGAGGGCCGAGACCTTTTCGGGGTTGGCCTCGATTCCCCGCTGGGAGACGATGTATCCTAGGAGCATGCCCCGCGGCACTCCAAAGACACATTTTTCGGGGTTTAGCTTGACCCCGTTGGCCCGTAGGCAGCTGAACGCGACGCCAAGGTCGCCAACCAGGTAGTCCGCCTTCCTGGTCTTGACGACGATGTCATCCACGTAGGCTTCGACCGTCCGCCCGATGTGGTCCCCAAAAACGTGTTGCACGCAACGCTGATATGTTGCGCCCGTGTTTCTGAGGCCAAAAGGCATCGTGACGTAACAGAACGCCCCGAACGGTGTGATGAACGAAGTCGCGAGCTGGTCGGACTCCTTCATTTTTATTTGGTGATATCCCGAATAGGCATCAAGGAAACAGAGCAGTTCACACCCAGTTGTTGAATCAACGATTTGATCTATGCGTGGCAAAGGAAAAGGAACTTTAGGACATGCTTTATTAAGACTAGTGTAGTCTACACACATCCGCCACTTCCCATTCTTCTTCTTTACAAGCACGGGATTAGCTAGACATGTAGGGTGGAACACTTCCTTGATGAATCCGGCCTCGAGAAGCTTCCGCAGCTCCGCTCCGATCGCCCGTCGCCGCTCCTCGTCGAAGCGGCGCGGCCCGCCGCCGCACGGCGCGGGCGTTTGGCGAGATGTCAAGGGAGTGCTTGGCGACTTCCCCGGGATGCACCGGCATGTCCGAGGGGCTCCACGCGAAGATGTCGGCGTTGGCGCGGAGGAAGTCGACGAGCACTGCTTCCTATTTAGGGTCGAGGGTGGAGCTGACCCTCAACGCCTTGCCCTCGGGGGCCGACGGGTCGAGGGGGACCCCTTTGGTCTGCTCGGCGGCCTCGAAGGTGCCGACGTGCTTGGCGGCGGAGCCGAGGTCATCGTTGACCATCTTCTCCAGCGTGTTCACCAGCGCTTCATCCAGCGCCAGTGCCTCTGCATGTTCCACGCACTCGACGTCGCAGTCGAATGCGTGCTCGATCGACGACCCGACGGTGATGATGCCGTTTGGCCCGGGCATCTTCATCTTCAGGTAGGTGTAGTTGGGGACCGCCATGAATTTGGCATAGCAAGGTCGCCCAAGAATAGCATGGTAGGCCCCTTTGAACCCCACCACCTCGAAGGTGAGGGTTTCCTTGCGGAAGTTCTTGGGGGTACCAAACCAGACCGGCAGATCGATCTGCCCGAGGGGTTGAACCTGCTTGCCGGGCGCGATGCCGTGGAACGGCTTTGTGCTGGGCCACAGCTGGTCCAACCCGATCCCCATCAGGCGCAATGTATGCGCGAAGAGGATATTGAGGCTACTGCCTCCGTCCATAAGGACCTTCGAAAACCGGGCGTTCCCAATGATGGGATCGACCACCAGCGGGTACTGGCCCGGGTTCGGAATACGGTTTGGGTGGTCATCCCGGCTAAAGGTGATGACGTCCTCCGACCAGTTGAGAAAGGCCGGAGGCGCCCTCTCTGCGGCGAGGACTTCGTGCCGCTCCTTCTTGCGCTGCCGGGTTGACATGTCGACGGTAGGTCCCCCAAAGATGAGGAACACATTTTCGACAGCAGGGAATCCACCCGCGTCGCCATCGCCTCCATCTTTCTTGGCCTCTGCCTCCTTCGCGGCGGCGCGGCCATAGAACTTCTTGAGCATATCGCCTTTGCTCGAGGGTGTGATTCACGGGAGTCTTGTGGTAGGGGCATGGCTTCTTCAGCATGTCGTCAAACACTCCCGGGCCTCGAGGAGCCGGTCGAGGGCCCCGTCGAGCCGGGTCAACAGCGAGGGCCTCAGCGTTACCGCTGTTGCGTCCCTGCTCGCGCGCCTCGCGGCGTGGCTTTTTCCCTTTCTTGCCCCGCTTGTCGTTGCGGTGCGGCTCCTTGGACCCGCTGCCCTCCGCGGGCGTGTCCTCGGAGCGCTTGCCCTTCTTGCCGACGAAGATTGCCCCCACGGCCTCCTCTCCGGAGGCGAAGCTGGTGGCGATGTCGAACAGCTCGTTTGAGTCCGCGGGCGGGCTGCGTCCCAGCTCGCGCACGAGGTCCCGGCACGTGGTGCCCTCGAGGAACGCGTGCACGATCTCGGACTGTGCCACGCTGGGGAGCTCCGTGCAGCGCTTGGAGAAGCGCCGTATGAAGTCCCGCAACGACTCGCCGGGCTTCTGCATGCAGGAGCGCAGATCCCATGAGTTTACGGGGCGCACGTATGTGCCCTGGAAGTTGCCCACGAATGTGTGGACTAGATCGTCCCAGTTATGGATCTGGCTGGCGGGCAAGTGCTCGAGCCATGTCCGGGCCGCGTCGCCCAGGTGCAGGGGCAAGTTGCGGATGATCACTTCGTCGCTAGTGGCCCCGCCCAGCTGGCAAGCCAAGCGGTAGTCGTTAAGCCAGACGCGGGGGTCCGTCTCCCCATTGTATTTGACGATCGTCGAGGGCTGGCGGAAGCGCTGGGGGAACGCCGCCGTGCGGATCTCCCGGTCGAACACACGGTGCCGGGGGGCTCGGCGTCGGGGAGCGATCCTCCCCGCCTGTCGTAGCGCCCACCCCTTCGAGGGTGGTAGCCCCTGGTCGCTCGTGCGTCCGCCTTTCTCGTGCGCCTGGCGTTGATGACGTTGCGGGCGTCGCCATCCAGCGCCCTGCGCGTGTCAAGGAGTCGCTCCTTGGCCGGCGTGCGTCCTTGGTCGGCGGGTTGACCCGCGTGCACCGAGGGTTCACCTCCCGGCGCTCGCCTCATCGCCCCGCGCGTCCCCTTGTTGGCGGATGCGTGAGGCCGAGCTCTCGGCTTTGTTGGACGGCCGCTTGCTCGATGAGAGTACCGCACCTCGCGGTGCATGTCTCGAGCCTCGGGGGTCGAAGGTGCGGCATGGCGCGCGGCGGCCGTCGCGGCGGCCGATGAGCTTCCGGCTCGCCCGTGGGGGCGCGTCCGCGTTGTCGACGTTGGGGACGTTGTTGATGCGGTCACGGACCTGTCGGCCCGGCCTCCCGCGCGCGTTCGCCGCGCGCGGAGGCCTCCCCCCGCCATCGAGGCGCGGAGCGCAAAGCTCGTCCGGTATTCCTCCGCCATCTTGGCCTCGAGCTCGCGGGCTTGGGCCGGCTGTGCGTCGACGTCGGCCCCGGCGGGAGCGCTTGGCCCCGCGGCCGGGCGCGCGCCGATCCCCAGGGCGGGGGCGTGACTTCCCCGTCTCCGGCACCTCGCCGCACGGCGGCATTGGCGGGTCGTTGGTGATGACGGCGTAACACTCCCGCGCGGGGTCGTAGCTCCCAGGTCTTGGAGTCGTCGAACGACCAAACCGCAGTCCGTGGCGTCGAGGAAACGCCCGAACGCGGCCGGGTCCCAGCACCCGGAGAAGTCCCCACTCGCGTACTGTGGCGGTTAGCGGGTGGCAACGCGTCAATGGAGCCTAGGGACGATTCGTCGGCCATTGAGGCACCGAATCCCCGGCGACGAAGACGTGGCGGCCGGCGGGACCCGCGCATCGTGGTGTTGACGTTGTTTTTGTTGTTGTAGGCCGTCGTGGCGCCACGCGGCCGATGGGGATGCGCGGTCCGAGACCGCGCGCGCCCCGCCCGGGGCGGTGGCGGCGAGTTGTGACGGTGGGCGTGCCGCGCGGAGTGGCGGCACGCTCGGCTTGCCGCCGCTCGGACCGCGCCCGGCGCGAGCATAGCCCGCAGCGGCGGCGGCGTCGCGGCGTCGACGGACCCGCGCGCATCCGTGCCGCGGGCGCTTGCGCGGTGTCGTGCGTGCGGCGGAGACCGGAGCGGACCCCGGCTCGGCGCCGCGTGCGAAGCTCCTCACGGTTGGTGAGGCGCATGAGATAGCCGTTCCCCGTGGCCCGAAAGTTCGGGTCCCCCGAAGCGGATTTCGAACCCGGCCGGGGAGGGGGGTCCGAGCTACCCATGCAGTAGCGGGTACCACGGTACTCAGTGCGGATCACCATCGAGGGAGTTGGCGAAATGACCTTAGGCGCTCGCTTGCCCCACGGTGGGCGCCAACTGTCGGTGCGGAATATGGTCCCGACACTAACCAGTAGATAGCGCCGTGGTCTATCCCTCAATGGTCGATGCTAAGCAACAAGTGACACAGAGATTTTATCCTGGTTCCGGCCGAGGGGGCCGTACGTCCAGCAGGGGTGTGCTCGGGGCACTATATTACTTAGCACCGGGGGTGCTTGTAGTGGGGCAAATACAAGCAAGGCGGGAGAGGAAGTGTGGCTTCCAAGTCCCTGGAAGAGTGGCTGAAGATATTGTGGGAGAATGAGTTTGAGTGCGTGGTGTCTCTTCTGTCTCAGTCTGTTCGTCCCCCCGTGGCTGGGGGCTCGCCTCCCCTTTTATAGGCCAAGGGGGCGGCGAGTTACATGCACGCCGCGCTATCCAGCTACGTGGGGGTGCACGTCGTGCTACGCTGTAGAGTGGGCGGCCGTCCGGACGATCTCCGCAGCGATCTGGTCATGATGGCCTACTTCGTACCCGAATAGTGGCGGTTCGAGGGTAGGAAGGCGGCAGACGGTGGTGGCGTCCCCCGATAGGCTTCGAGGGAGGCGCTGATGATGGTTGGTACGGGGTACAGGAGCAGTCAGAATGGTGTTCCTTCCCAAGGCGCTTCACGGTAGTGGAGTGGTTGCTACAGCGCCCGGCGTGCGCCTGCACGCGCGGGTACGGCGGCCATGCCGTTGCAGAGGCCGGGATGGCGGTCCACCGGCCTAGCGTCTCCACCTAACCCTGTAGGGTCACGGGAAAGTGAAATCGAGGGTGCGCCCGGCCCCCCTTCGAGGGTCGGGCGCGTTAGCCGTACTGTAGTGGGCGCGCGGTGTCACGGACCGACACCGGCCGTACGCACACACCATCCCCCACGGTGGTGGAGATGGGCTCCTCCCCCGGGGAGTTGGTGCGGCGGCACCGGGGTGCGAGCCCCGGCGCATGATGGCGCCGTCCCGCGGCGTCGTGGCGTTCAATGCCCGTGTACGGGGCCGGCGCACGCGTGCGGGGCGCCCGTGAGCGTGGCGGGCCCCGCCGAGGGCGGAACGGACCCTCGAGCGAGACGAGACCCGCTCGAGGGGAGCGAGCCCTCGAGCGGGGCGGGGCCGCCGAGGGAAGAGTTGCCCCTCGAACGGGGCGGAGCCCGCCCGAGGGGGAGTGCACCCTCGAGCGAGGCGGAGCCTGCTCGACGGGACTTCTAAGAGGGCCGTCTCGGTGGGCCGTCGGAGTCCCGCGGCGTGGGCCGTGTCCTGCATGGTTAGTCACCTGCATGGTTAGGCTTAGCATGTTTTGATGTGGTTGCGGGATTTAAGTGAGGATTTCCCCGTTGCTTAAGGGGACCCCTAGGGCTGTCCTCGACACATCTATTCTAAGAGCGAGAAAGATCATGCCAAACATCTCCGAGTTTTCCTTCAGCGTTTGCGAGATCACAAGCTTTATGCTAAATTCTCCAAATGCGAATTCTGGTTGAAAAGTGTGAAATTCTTAGGGCACACCATTTCCCAAGATGGTATCTCCGTAGATTCTAGCAAAGTTCAAGAGGTGATGGATTGGAAACCACCCAAGTCCGTACATCAAATCCGCAGTTTCCTAGGATTAGCAGGATACTACCATCGATTCATTCCTGACTTTTCCAGAATCGCAAAACCCATGACCGAGTTACTCAAGAAAGGAGTGAAATTCGTGTGGAGCGAAGCATGTGAGAAAGATTTCCACACCCTCAGGCAACATCTAACTTCAGCCCCAGTGCTAGCTCAGCCCGATAATTCCAAACCGTTTGAAGTCTTCTGTGACGCATCAGGCACGGGTCTCGGCTGTGTCCTTATGCAAGAAGGCCGAGTCATTGCCTATGCTTCGCGAGCCCTTCGACCCCATGAGCTCAATTATCCTACCCATGATCTTGAGTTAGATGCTGTTGTTCATGCCCTCAAGATATGGAGACATTATCTAATGGGTAATCGTTGCAATATCTTCACTGATCACAAGAGCCTCAAATACATCTTCACTCAGTCAGAGTTGAATATGAGACAGAGAAGATGGCTTGAGTTGATTAAAGATTATGATCTAGAAGTGCACTATCACCCCGGCAAAGCAAATGTCGTTGCGGATGCTCTTAGCCGCAAAGATCATTGCAACCACCTAGAGTTGGAGCCAGTCAGTGAACCATTGTGTGAAAAGATGAGAAGGCTCAACCTAGAAGTTGTGCCGCAGGGAACTCTTTATGCCTTGTCGGCAGAGTCCAATCTTTATGACAGAATTGTCACTGCCCAGTGTAATGATGCAGATATCCAAATCATTAAGCAGAAACTAGCAGAAGGAGACACCAAGTACACTTGTTTCCAGAAGGATCACCAGGATGTGGTCTGGTTTGGGAAACGTCTAGTGGTCCCCGTTGACCCAAAAATTAAGAAAATCATTCTAGATGAAGCTCACAGGTCCAAATTCTCTATTCATCCCGGTAGTACCAAAATGTACCAAGATCTGAAACGGAACTTTTGGTGGTCCAATATGAAGGTGGATGTAGCCAAGTATGTAGCCGAGTGCGATACTTGCCACCGGATGAAGGCAAGTCATTTGAAATCGGCCGGAGTACTACAACTCCTGTCGATACCTATTGTTGACGCAAAATGTGCCCTCAGTGCCAATCACACAGCAAGCCGAAAAGCTTAGCTTCGCACGCGCAGGAAGAGAGTGACGTGCCAGTCAATTTTCCTGAAAATTAACAAAAGGTAAAACAAAATAAATACCAAAGCTTGGAACTTACCGGGTGGTACCAGGCAGTTCCATATTTACGGCTGAGAAGCCAAGTAAGACGACATGTAGCTATGCAAAGCTACCTGTCAAAGAACCACGACCATTCGGGTAACCGTAAAGGAAAAAAGAACATTGCCGAACGGATGACGTAAGCATGACAACAATCGATCTTTGAATAAACGTGGATGCATGAACAAGGCAATGACCGATCTTCATGAGGATTGACATTAAATGAAGTAAAGCACGGACATGATTATGTATTAAAATAAGCATGCATAGATCCAAAGTATTAGTCTACCGCATGTCTAATTACTTTAAGATCCGTCGGGTACGATCACAAGCAAATCTATCCACCGCATGATACAACTTGCACGAAAGAACGCACCACTTTCCACAAATAGATCTATCCACCGCATGATACAATCTAAATATGGAAAGCTAAAAGCACACGTCTTTTAAAACATAAATAACGCACATGATCTACTCGTGAAGGCATAACCGAATGCGGCTGAACGACCGATTCGTGGTCCATGAAGAAGGAACAAACATTACCACGTAAATAAATCTATCAAGCTGAATTGGAAATCTAATCCACCGGATGACTAGCTCCAAAGCAACCCAAAAACCTGCATCTACCGCATGATACCCGTTCTTTCAAGATTTATACTAACAAAGCAAGCTTGAACCCGCAACACGTAACAACCTAGATCGATTCGGTTTCGGCTATCGGAGAGCACAAGATCCACGCGTCAAAATCGTGAAACCTGCCCATGTACGGATCTTACAAGGAAAAAGCCGATCCAAACCCATCTAGATTGGGCAAGAGCGTGTTACATGAACTAAAACATAAAGCAAAAACTCATGATAACACAGGGTAACTTAATGAATCTATTGGATCTTGCCAAAACCCAATAGAGCCGATAACTAGCTTCGAGCTAGACCTTAGCCTACCGCATGGCTCATGATCTAACAAGAAACCTTCTTGAACCAAGCTTGAATCTACCGCATGACACGAAGCATGGTAACAAGACTACTTGCATCAAATCTAAATCCACCGCATGATACTAGACATGATACAAGGTTGCGGTACTCACGGAGGTCGACGGATCGATTGGTCCTCTCGAAGAACTCGACGACACGACAAGGACTCTAGGGTTTGGCGTAAGGCCGGTGTGTATTGAAGAATGAACGTGTTTTTTACATGCATACAGGGATCGTATTTATACCCTGCTGATTACAACTACGAATGGATTCACTGCCTAACTAAACTTGATCGCCTACCCATCCACTCGCTTCTTCTGATCGAGCCACGTCACCGTCCAATCCCGCAAAATCAGCTCTACTGTTCCTTTACCGAATTGGAGCAGATAGCCGACCGCGGATCCTTCTGCCGAAAATCTCTGAAGATATCTTCCCCTCCACCAGACGGACTCTTTTCCGGATCGGACCCACATGTCATACTCCTTGCCAAATTTTGGTGTTAACACATGCCCCTTCAATTGCGGGATAAAAGTAATTTTGTTCCACAATTGACTCCAGCCACAAATCTTTGAGCCAAACCTGTCAACACCTGTTCTTCGCAATCCGCCGGATTCCTCGTTCAGATCCAATCCTAGATCCCCTTCGTTCCGAGCTCGAATCTTCAATGGCGACTCGTAAACCAAGCCGCTCAGGTAGATTTACCCCTCCAAACCTTGGTTCGGCATTAGGTTTTCAATTTTACCTGAGATTTTCTTCTTCCGCTTTCCTCCAGGAACCTTCCACTGCTCTTCTGATTCCCATTGAGGCCAATTCGCGATCTTATTATCTTGGTCCCGAAGGGAATCCTGACCCTCGAGATTTCATTGCCGCTGAATCTCAGAGAATCCCTTTCAAGGTAGCTTTATCTCCACCTCCTCAATGGCAAGATGCGTTCAAGAACTGGCCTTTGCCCCCAATCGCAGGCTGGAAGACTTGGTACCGTAGGGTTCTTGCGGATAAGAGTGGATTGACCAATCTGGATACTCTCCGCATCGCTCAATGTTTAGAGTTATCTGTAGCTGAGATGCCCAAGAATGAAGATCTTCTGATAGCCGTGTGCCACTTCTGGTCCAACGGCGTCAATGCCTTCCTGTTTGGGCATGGCCCAATGTCTCCAACGTTGGCCGATGTGTACATGATCACCGGCCTTGACATTACCGGATCTGTCAGGCCTTGGACTTTCAAAAATTCCTCACGCCAAACAGGGGTAAAGCCAGGGAATGGCTACAAGAATTATATCGCGAAGCACATGAAAGACAATCCCCTTGGCGAAGTTGAATACAGAGCCTTCCTGAACATGTGGTTGTGCAGATTTGTCTTCTGTGGCAAAGCCAATGAACCCACTCTGAATCACATCGCAATGGCGATCCACCTGGCCAGTGGCAACCGTCTTCCTCTGGGAAAATTCCTTTTGGGCAGTGTATACCATATGCTTCATCAGACCGTTACCCAAATGTATACCAGCGAGAGGATAGCATGCGTTAATGGCCCCTGGTGGTTTGTTCAGATTTGGCTGCAACTTCACATGCATCAAATTGTGGGCGTCGACTTGAACTCCAGGTTCTTCCCCTGGTCCAATCCCCCAGAAGGAGAGCTTCAAGTCACCAGAGGATGCCAAAGCTATGGAGAAGCGACCTTCAATCGTTATTGTTCGGGCGGGACATCACCCAACTTTTCGAGTCGTTCTTCAAAGGCTTCCCCGATCCCCTTTGGCTCCCTTATCTAGGCTGTGACACTCTGACCTTCCCTGTCGAGTTCTCCTTTGAGCCCGGCCATCAGGATGGGAGATTCCTGGAAATCTTTAATATCATAATCCGCCCATGTATATTACCGGCCGAGTTCAACGGAGGGAGGCAGAATGTTAGTACTTATGAGTACTACCAGCCTAACGTAATGGCCAGGCAGCTTGGATGCGGCCAGATACCCCCAAGATTGTTTTTGCATGAATTCCTCAAGCCCAGGGAGGAAATCAAGGAACCGTTGCAGTGCAGCAGAGTTTTCCACTATGTGTGCAGTCCCACTGTATACACATGTCCTTTTGTGCCTGCAATCGTAGTTCACCCCACCTTCAGCTCATGGTGGCAAGAATTCCATGACCACATCTTCAACGAACCTGTCCATGTGTTCTGTGCAGAATTGGTGCCCAATTTCCTGCCGACTTCAGAGGTAACACAATGAGCCCCTTGATCAGACTTTTCCCTCTTTCATTCATGGTCCTGACCTTCATCTTCTGTCCACAGAACACAGTTCCTGCCCCTCGAGCCAGGGTAATAACTTATAATGCCGAAGGTCCGATTTCAGCATTGGGGTTTAAATCCACGACCCTGCGCCAACTAATGGACAGGCATGCCACCACTGATCCAAGCCTTTCCAGTCTTGCTGTCGACAGGAGGCAAGGATTGCATCTGATTCCCCCTCCGAGCGCTAAAAGGAGGAGAACTGTCAAGAAAGTACTGGTTGAGGTAAACTCCTTTACCTTCCTGACTACTGGGTCACTCTGTTCTTGATAGATCATATTATTGTGTATTTCAGGCCAGAGCCCAACCTTCTTCAGAACCAATACCTGCCGATGCTCCATCCACTGGTACGACTTTTTGCTGTTCTTTCTCAAAGATGAGCACCGGCACTTATCCCTTTGATTGGATATTTGCAGAAGAAACTGTTGGAGAACCACTTGTAGATGTTCCAGTGGTTCAACAGGCGAGCCCTTCCAGGGTTGAATTGCCCATCCCAGTAGAGGTTTCATCTTCATCACCTTCTGCGGAAGCAAAGACGCTCTCCGCAGATGAATCCCCCTACTCAACCGGAGCCGCCAAGTTCTCCCAGATGCCATCGCCATCGCCCAAGCCGCAACGGCCAACCCAACAGAGGAAGATCCAATTCTTCCCCAGCCAGAAACTCACGAGTCGCTGATTGCTGCACTAGCATCTCCCGACTTGGACGTTTCGCCTCTACTCGGGACGCCTCCTTCGTCTCGCGATTGTTCCCGCTCAAGATACCATTCATGAGGTACCTGGTTCCGCTCTTAATCTTGATACCTTGATGCTAGCATTCTCACCTCGAGCATTGTTTTCGTGATCACGCCCCGTCATCATCGAGCTTGCCATCGCAGGGCCCAACCGCCGATGTGATGAAAGAAACAAACCGCCCGTTGCCCGACGAGGTATTGCTCAAGCTCAAAGAAATTGCGGCTGGCTAGAAAAAGACGTCCAGGATCGCCTCAATGATCTCTCGTCATTTTGAAGAGATGTTTGAGCCCATTAGTCGCAAACTTCCCGATGACATCGAGCTTTTCTTCGTCGTCCATCTACAACTTAGAGCCTTTCTATGTTCCCTTAAGGCGCACCGGGAGGAAATTGCGCTCCCGTTCGGCCATTGAAAAGGAAAAAAACCGATGCCGAACAAAGCCATGAACGGGATACAATCCCAAGCAAAAAGCCATAAGGATGCCTTGGCTGACCTGCAAGCCTCTTACGATCTGAAAGTCGCCAGAAAGGCTGCTCTAGAGGCGGAATTGAAAAGTCTGTCAGCGGAGATGGAGATTGACCAGAAGAAAATGGCCGATCTCCCTGGATTGATAGCAAAGACCGAAGCGGAGGCAGAATCGGCTGTTACCAAAGTAAAGCAATGCGATGCAGAGCTTGCTGACTTGTCTGATGCTCAAAAGGACTATCAGGAGATCTTGGACAATTCCCACTTGATAGTATCCAATGTCCGTCATGCACTCGCAAAACTCCTTAACGCTTAAGTGTCCTTATTGATATGTACCTGAACTGGTCGTTCTTGTAATATTTCCTTTGTAATTTGTTTCCTTTCCTTAGCGTACCTTGAGATGTGATGCTGAACGACCCATTCGGCAGTGAAACGTTAACTCCCGAACGATACCTTGAGTTCCTTTAGCCGAACCAATCGACTCGCGTACGGCCCGGCTTGGAATTCCAAACGACCCGCCGACGGGCTGGTCAAGGAAATCTCTCCGCCTTCCGATTTCATCGGGACGTGCGCCACGATCCACAGCCACGACTCGAAGCCACAATTACCACCCGGCTGTGCCTATAAATGTTGCCGTAGGTGCCCCTAGCTCTCCATCGGAGCCTTTTAGCTCTCGAATCTTTGCCAATCTTTGGTTTTCTTGTAAACAAGGCACATCCCCAAACCGCAATGGTGCGCCGCCCTCAACCGCCGCCGCGCCTCCGACGAGGCCGAGGGAAGCAGGCCGCTACGCGCGCGAGCGGTGATGATCATCAATTTCTCCTCGTCGGTCTCCCTTCTCGATCTTCTTTTGCCTTGACAATCATCTCCCCCCTTTTCGAGTTGATTCGCTGGAATCCGCCCCCGCGCGCCGCCAATCGCCCTCCTCCCCGACGACTCTTCGAGTCCGATGGCCACTCCCCGGTGCCGTACGGGGAAGCAGACGCTATCCGCTTCAAGGAGGAGCTGGAGGCGTCTCGTCTTGAGTTGGAGACCGTCTCCAAAAAGGCGGGCGTGGCCGAACTGGAATGGGAGGACCAGCGCAAACAACTGCTGGAGGCCATTGACGGTATTGTCCTGAGATTGATTCTTGGTCCAGCTCGGCCTTTGATGCTAATCCCTTCTTGTTTGTCTTTTGCAGCCCGTGATGCTGAGCTCAACCAGCTAAAAGCGCTGGTAGAGCAGCTGGCGGAGAAGGTGAACGCTCACGGCGACACGCCGGCGGAGCGCCTGGCCGCGGTGGAGCGCCGCATTGACGAGGTGGCCGTCCATGGTGTTCGTCTGGGCACCACCTTGGGCCTGGCTGCGATGGCGACGCATACGGACGTCGACTACTCCACCAGGCCGCGTGGCTTCCAGGGCGGCGCGCCGGAGGATATCGACGAGATTGAGCTCATCCTGGAGCGCCTCGACGGCCACGGCGACGCCATTGCCGAAATTACCCATCCCCAGTCTGTGTTGAACAGGCTCTTTGACTAGATTGTACTAGGGATGTGTAAATGTCGGCAATATATGATGATCTTTTGAATTTTGCACTTGTTCTGTGACATTTCCCTTCGCATTTGCATCTGTGAATTCTGTTTTCTTCGAACGCGCATGGGAACTGTCTTTAGCCGAACGCTCGCAAACAACTGCCTCTTGGCGCAAACTCCACAAAGGATCCCAATTCGGCAATCCGTAAATACTGTTCAAAAGAAAACCTTTCGCACTTGGTGGAAACCCCTGCCGCTTGGTATTCCAACAGTGTGTACTGGCCAGATCATCACTCCCAATGCGCCTCCTTGGTCAATAAAATAGCCCGTGGGGTGCTCTGCAAATCCACTCGCACACTCCTCCATCACTTCTCGTCTCTTCTTCTGCTAGGAGAAAAAACCCCCAACGCCATGGACAAGGGTAAACAACCTCAGGGGAGCGGCTCGTCAAGGAAGCGTACGATTCGAAGTGAGTTCTTTCTTGATCTGCTCCTTGTCCTCCTGCTTGATCTTGCGCTTCATGTCTTCCTCTGCCTCTTTTAGCCTCGATTTGCTTCCTGAAGAGGTCATCGGAACCGAAGATGTTCCTGAGTACATCTCTTCCGATTCCTCTCCTGAGGCGGAGGACACCACGCCTGAGCAAAGGGTCATTCATCAGCTGCGCCGTCGTGCCCGGCACCTGGAGCGTGACCTCAGGGACATGTCCGTCCGCTGCCAAGCCGAACGCGAGCGACGCATGGCACTAGAAGCGCTAGTTGGAGGTAAACGCCTCTCGTTCCTCTTCATGCTTGCATCCGGATTTCTTGCCCCTAATCTTGATTCTTTTGCTCCGCATGTCTCTCGATGTGCACAAGAACCCGAAGGCGGCCCGGGATAGCTTGGTAGAGGCCGCCAATCGTGGTCATCCTCGTGCGTTCCAAGTTGCCGTCACGGTGGTCCCGGAACAACCGAAGAGGGGAGCAACAGCAATCGAAGAAGTAAAGAAAAGATTGAATCATACTTTCGCTTCTTCCGCCACGCCTTCGCTTCCCCCTTTTGGTGGACTTGACCATCGTGGTCGCTAGATGTGATCTCTTGAGAAACAAGCTTGTAATGTAGTATTGAGCTAAGGGCAATGCATCGGCACCGGCCATTTTCTCTTGTTCATGGATTTTGTTCTAAAGGCGGCCTCACCCTTGAGCGCCCTACTGTTTCGTGTCGATGTGTAATCATCGATCGATTTCAATGCTAGGATAATACTTCTTCGCATATCTTCCATTTATTGCGGCGGAAAACTCTTCTCCCAGCAAAGTTTTCAATATGTATGCATTACCAGGAACGCATCTGACCACACGAAAAGGGCCCTCCCAGTTAGGGGACCATTTGCCGAATTCACTGTATTTAGTTCCAATCGGCAGTAGCGCTTTCCAAACTAGATCACCTTCTGCGAATTGCTTTACTTTTACTTTCTTGTTATAGTATTTGGCGACCCGTAGCTTGTTTTTCTCGATGTTCTCCAAGGCCCTGAGACGGATCATGTGCAAATCTTCCAACTCGTCCATCATTAGGCCACTGTAATCCTTGGAGCTCAAATCCTTTTGCAGCACTACTCTCCTTGACTCTGATTGCATTTCCCAGGGCAAGATCGCGTGATGCCCATAAACCAACTCGTAAGGAGAAGTCTTTGTAGCTCCATGGGGGGCCATTCGGTAAGCCCACAGCGCTTCACTGAGTACCGAATGCCATCTCCTCGGCTCGGTCGATCTTCTTCCGTATAAGCTTGATCATGATCTTGTTAGAAGCCTCGCTTGACCATTAGCTTGGGCGTAATATGGTGAGGAGTTAAATAATTTGATTCCCATGCTTTCGGCAAAATCTCTGAATTCCAATGACACGAATTGTGCCCCTTGGTCGCGGGTCATTGTCTGAGGAATCCCAAATCGATAGATGATGTGCTCCCTGACGAACTCAATCATGTTTTCTGACGTCACCTTCTTGAGTGGGATTGCCTCGACCCATTTGGTGAAGTAATCTGTAGCCAAAAGCACGAACTTATGCCCCTTGCTAGATGGTGGATTAATTTGGCCAATCAAGTCTATACCCCAGCCCCTGAATGGCCATGGCTTGATGATGGGATTTAGTGCTGATGCAGGGACTCTTTGAATATTCCCGAACCTCTGGCAATCTTGACACCCCCTGTAATACTCAAAGCAACCCTCTAATATCGTCGGCCAAAAGCATCCAAACTCGCCTAATAACCCATTTCATGCGATAGGCCGATTGGTGCGCTCCACATATCCCATCGTGCACCTCGCTCATCATGTTCTTGGCTTCTTCTCGGACCCGTGCATCGTAGCAATACCCCATCTATTGATTTATAGAACAAATTATCATCCGAAGAACGAACTTGATTGCCTTGTACCCGAGCTTCCTAGAGACCTTTCGGATGGATCTCTTAAATAATCGACGATCTCTTTCCTCCAATCATCCTCCGTAAGATCCGTCCCTAGTGCGCTCACCTCCGCAGCAAATGCTTCTTGACTCTCTTTGTAGCCAGAGGCGCTTTGAGCCAGCCTGTTTGCTTCCTCGTTGTGTTCTCTAGGAATGTGCTGTAGGGTTACCAAGGGAAAGCCCTTCAAGATCTCTCTCCGCATTCCTCGTAGTAACTCCTCGCCGCTTCGCTCCGCACTCGTACCGGCCGTTCAATTGCTTGATGACCAACTCGAATCTCCATAAATCTCAACCGAAACGGCCCCGGCTTCTCTCAAATATTGAAGCCCTCGAAGCAATGCCTCGTACTCACCTCGTTATTTGTGACAAGGTTGTATAGGAATGGCGAATTCAAACATCTCACCTCTCCGGGTGAAATTAGCAGATCCCTACTCCCCCACCTTTGCCACACGATGACCCGTCAAAGAATAAAGCCCACGGGTAATTTCAAGCGTATCAATTGAAGGGTCACGGTGTTCGGTTATAAAATCGGCAATGACTTGACCTTTGATGGCTTTTGCCGATTCATACTTCAACTCGAATTCTGATAGAGCCAAAATCCATTTGCCAACTCGACCATTCAAGATTGGCATAGATAACATATGTTTTATCACATCAAACTTCGAGTATACAGTGCATTCGGCATTCAACAGGTAGTGCCGAAACTTTGTACACGAGTAGTATACGCAAAGACACAATCTCTCCATAGCCGAATACCTGGTTTCAGGATCAAGTAGTTTTCGGCTAAGATAAGCTACTACCCGCTCCTTGCCTTCGAATTCTTGAATAAGGGCCGATCCAATAGTTTGGGTATCGGCCGCCACGTACAACTTGAAAGGCTTGTTTAGCTGAGGAGGAACCAGCACCGGCGGCTCCTTCATGTATTGCTTGATTTCCTCGAAAGCCTTTTGTTGTTCGTCGCCCCATGTGAATTTCTCGACCCTTCTTCGCCTTCAAGAATGGTGAGAATGGCAACACCTTCCGTGATAAATTTGAGATGAACCTTCTCACAAAGTTGATTTTGCCGAGCAAAGGATTGCAACTCCTTGAGGTTGGTTGGAGGAACGACTTCATCGATGGCCTTCATGCTCTTTTTGCCTACTTCGATTCCCCCTCTCGTGAACCAAAAACCCCAAGAACTCTCCAAACCGACACCCCAAATGCACACTTGTTTGGATTCATCTTCGCCCCATGCTTCCGAGTGCATTCCAGGGTTTTCTTCACATCTTCCAGATGGGAGTCCTGGCTCAAGGACTTGATCACTACGTCGTCAATGTAGATTTCCACGGTCTTGCCGATCAACTCATGAAAAATGTAGTTCATGGCCCGCTGATAGGTTGCACCGGCATTTTTCAACCCAAATGTCATGACGATCCATTCAAATAGGCCTATATGACCAGGACACCTGAAGGCCGTCTTTGATATGTCTTCAATTGCCATGAAGATCTGATTGTATCCCGCGTTGCCGTCCATGAAGCTAATTACCTTGTGCCCAAGCCGGCCGCGTCAATCGCAAATCGGCAATAGGCATCGGGATCCATCCATGGGAGTAGCTCGTTTAGGTCCCTGAAGTCTATGCAAACTCTCATTTTTCCATTTTTCTTATACACAGGGACGATGTTGGAAATCCACTCCGCATATCTGCAGGGCCGAACGAAGTTTGCGTCAAGTAATCTTTCGATTTCCTTCTTCACATCGGCCAATACTTCATCCTTGTAGATCTTCCGGGGCGGTTGCTTATATGGCTTGAAGCCAGGCTTGATTGGCAACCGGTGCTCGACGATGGATCGATCCAATCCAGGCATCTCCGAGTAATCCCAGGCGAAGCAATCTTTATATTCTTTGAGAAGCTTGATTAAGTTCCCCCTGAAGTCTGGTTGCAAACCTGCACTGATGAACGTCGGCCTTGGTTTATCACCGTTTCCAATGTCAACTTCCTCCAGCTTATCGGCCGACATGAATCCTCGTCCCAGCCTTGCCATCGTGCCATCCACGGGGTTCTCCATTAAAAATTCATCGTAAGAGCCGACCGCTTGAATCGGCCGTTGGTCACCGCCGACAGTTCAACAGACCTTCTCCCCGGCCCTTCCCCGAGAAGCAATCGATGCCTTGGTACTCCTGCAAGGCTGGTTCCATGCTAGCCACGCTCACGGAGTCGTCCGCCCGTACGACCTCAATTTCATCGTCCACCCACCGGATCGACCGTTGATGCATAGTGGATGGGACGCAGCAGCTTGGCGTGGATCCGGGCCCCGCCCGGCAAAGCAGCCGTAGGCTCCCTTCCCCTCGATGACGAAGAAGGTGGTGAGCAGCCGTCTTGGACCCGATCATCAAGTCCACGTGAGCGCATCCTTTGGTGTCCGAGGGGTTCCCGCGAAGTCGTTCGTGATGATGCTTGTTGGTGTCAAATCGCTCGGGGTCATGCCAAGCTTCCCGAAGGTGGTGTACGCATCACGTTGATCGCCGCGCCACCGTCGACGAACATTTTGGTCAATGGCTTGCCATTGACGTACCCCCTCAAGTACAGTGGCCTCATGTGGCGATTCTTGGCCGGCTTGTCGAAGACGGCCTGCTTGGCGAGCACCAGTTGCGCCATCATCTCCTCGGCGTGCTCGTCGTCGAAGGAAACTTCCTCCTGCATCACCTGGTTAGCGGGAGCCATGAACTCGTTTGGCAGGAAGTATACCATGCATGCAGGGGCTCGAGGCTTCGATCCTTCCGGCTGGTCCTTGGGGCGCCACTTCGTCTTGTCCGGACCCCGCTTGCTTCAACTCGCGGTTCCTCAAGCGTTGGACCCGCCTCTTCTGGCTCTTGCGCAGCACAGGTGGGCACCATTGCCCCTTCTGCCAGACGTAGACATCTTCATCCTCCTCGTGGTCAGCCCACCTAAGATCGGCTCGGCGCTTCCTGGGATGATCAATGATTTCAATTTTTTGCCGCCGATCCCCATTTGGGTGGATCCTTCCAAGTCTTTCATGGACGGATCGGCGATTGGCATTCCCTGCCTGTATTCAGCATATCTGTCGCCGCACTCGGACCGCTTCCTCAATGTGGGCGCTTCGGGCCCTCATTCCAAAGAATGCCCGAAAAAGGCGCACCCCCCCGGGGGCGCGCTCCCCGCGCGCGCGCGTGCTGCTCCCCGATTCCATCCGCGCGCTCCTCCCTCGGCCCTCGCGTTGCTCCTCCTCGTGACGACGCTCCTGGTAGCGTTCCTTCTCCATCTGGCGCTGCCATTTATTAAGGAGGATGCGTGACGTCACCTTGGGTTTGGGCTTGGACGATTCCCCGATCTCGATATGGCTTTTGAGAACGCGGGGGGCGTCGCCCTGTACTTGCTCTATGGTCACCTGGCGCTTCGGGTCAACTGATCCATCTTGCTTGGACCTGGCCGAGGTTAGGACCTTGACTTTCCCTTTCTCTTCGGCTGTTATCGCATTGATAGAAAAGCCGAGCATGTTCTGCGGGAAGGGGTGGCCATCCAGCTTCATCTTGTTGTCGAACTTGAGATGCCCTTCCTGGATAGCCTTCTGGATCCTCATCCTGAAGACCCTGCAATCGTTGATGGAGTGCGAGTCCCTGTCGTGGAAGCCGCAGTAACGTTTCGCTTTGACTCCATCAGGCCGAAGCATAGAATGCCCCTCGGGCAGCTTGATCCGGCCTTCTTTTACCAAGAGCTCGAACAACTTGTCAGCCTTTGTGATGTCGAAGTCATAAGTTCCTTTGGTCTGTCTGACCCAACGCTGATTCATTGTTAGAGGCTCTTTACCCCACATGATTTCCGCCGCAGCTATCTCCAGTTCGTCGTCAGAATCCTCGAACAAATCAGCTTTGTCCAAGAATTGATTGTAGATATCGGCGACGTCGTGCTGCTTGCCAAACTTGGGGTCCTTCTTGAGGCCGTAAGCCTGATTGCTCATCAAGGATAACTTTTGTGACAGCTGGCCCAAGTTCTCGAACTCCATCCCAAATAGCTTCTCACGTACGGCTGGCAACATCCCGGCGACGGCCATGTCGGCCAGCTGATCATCTGGCAAGTTCAATGAGAAGCACATGCCCTTGACTTCTCTGAACCTTCTGAGGAATTCCAGCGGTGTTTCACTATGCCTTTGTTTTAGGGTGGCGAGATCAATCAACTTCTTCTCAGCACTGCCGCTGAAGTAATGAGCGTGGAATTTACGCTCCAAATCTTTCCACCTGGCCACAGATTCAGGCGGCAAGGACGAGAACCACTGAAAAGCTGGACCCGTCAGCGAGGCGGGGAAGTAGCGAACCCTGAACGCCTCTTCGGCTGAACACTCCCCAAGCTGCATGAGATAACGAGCGATATGCTCGACCGTGCTTGTCTCGTCCTGTCCAGAGAATTTTGTGAATTCCGTCGGCGGTTTCACCCTTGGCGGCAGAAGCACGTTATAGTACCATTCCGGGAACGGTGGCCTGTAGGTGGGGCCCTGCATCCTTGGCTTGAGGCCGAACTGATTCTGCATCAATTCGGCCATCTTGCGTGCTAGGGCATCGTCCTCCTGAGCGCCTGCAGCCGGCGCGTACCCTGGGTGCGGGAAGGCATCGAACGCCCCGTAATTCCCTACTTCATGATATCCGCCGCCGTATAAATTCCTCTGGGGAGCCGCTGGTGGATGGAGCAATTCTTCGACCGGGGTCGAGTGGGGCCCCCCCCGAGCCGAACGCTAGGTCTCCGTACGTGGGCTGGTACGGATTCGGCTGTTGCACAGGCTGACCTGTGCTGCTTTGTGGTGGCGGCAGGATCGGTTGACTTCCCCGAAGCTTGCAACGATGGCTGGACTGGCTGCCCCCCAGCTCCCTGTGGAGGAGGTTGGAACGTTTGGCTCCCGGAGCTCTGAGGAGGAGGCTGCTGCACCGGGCCCCGTGGTGGCGGCTGAGAGCTTGATTCGCCCAGCTCCACGGTGCTCTTTCCGGCGTACGCCTTTCCGAACGCCTGCCCCGCGCCCGGACCAAAGAGGGCCACCATCATCTGTTGGAGTGACCCAAGGAAAGCTTGGTTGTGCTTGGTGAGCACGTCGTCCATTGACTCTTGGAAGATCCGCGCGCATTCTTCCTTTTCTTGCTGGGTCGTAGCGTCAGTTTCTCCCGGCAACAGCACTCTGGGTAGGCCATTCTTCAGATATGGCACACCGCTTCGATTCTTCTTGAAGGACATGAGACACTTCTGTTGAAACTGATTCACGGCGTCCACGAGCTGTTGATGCTGCTCCGGAGAAAGCTCCTCAATGCTGACATCCAGGAGGTCTGTGATCTCAGGCATCCTGAACCAATTCGGCTGTTCGTCCCACTGGGCGTGCCAAAAAGTGTGTTGACGCAAAATGTGCCCTCAGTGCCAATCACACAAGAAGCCGAAAAGCTTAGCTTCGCACGCGCGCAGGAAGAGAGTGACGTGCCGCCAATTTTCCCGAAAATTAACAAAAGGTAAAAAAGCTTAAATACCAAAGCTTGGAACTTGCGGGTGGTACCAGGCGCTTCCATATTTACGGCCGAGAAGCCAAGTAAGACGACATGTAGCTATGCAAAGCTACCCGTCAAAGAACCACGACCATTCGGTAACCGTAAAGGAAAAAAAGAACATTGCCGAACGGATGACGTAAGCATGACAACAATCGATCTTTGAATAAACGTGGATGCATGAACAAGGCAATGACCGATCTTCATGAGGATTGACATTAAATGAAGTAAAGCACGGACATGATTATGTATTAAAATAAGCATGCATAGATCCAAAGTATTAGTCTACCGCATGTCTAATTACTTTAAGATCCGTTGGGTACGATCACAAGCAAATCTATCCACCGCATGATACAACTTGCACGAAAGAACGCACCACTTTCCACAAATAGATCTATCCACCGCATGATACAATCTAAATATGGAAAGCTAAAAGCACACGTCTTTTAAAACATAAATAACGCACATGATCTACTCGTGAAGGCATAACCGAATGCGGCTGAACAACCGGTTCGGGGTCCATGAAGAAGGAACAAACATTACCACGTAAATAAATCTATCAAGCTGAATTGGAAATCTAATCCACCGGATGACTAGCTCCAAAGCAACCCAAAAACTCCGCATCTACCGCATGATACCCGGTTCTTTCAAGATTTATACTAACAAAGCAAGCTTGAACCCGCAACACGTAACAACCTAGATCGATTCGGTTTCGGCTATCAGAGAGCACAAGATCCACGCGTCAAAATCGTGAAACCTGCCCATGTACGGATCTTACAAGGAAAAAGCCGATCCAAACCCATCTAGATTGGGCAAGAGTGTGTTACATGAACTAAAACATAAAGCAAAAACTCATGATAACACAGGGTAACTTAATGAATCTATTGGATCTTGCCAAAACCCAATAGAGCCGATAACTAGCTTCGAGCTAGACCTTAGCCTACCGCATGGCTCATGATCTAACAAGAAACCTTTCTTGAACCAAGCTTGAATCTACCGCATGACACGAAGCATGGTAACAAGACTACTTGCATCAAATCTAAATCCACCGCATGATACTAGACATGATACAAGGTTGCCTCGTACTCACGGAGGTCGACGGATCGATTGGTCCTCTCGAAGAACTCGACGACACGACAAGGACTCTAGGGTTTGGCGTAAGGCGTGTGTATTGAAGAATGAACGTGTTTTTTACATGCATACAGGGATCGTATTTATACCCTGCTGATTACAACTGCGAATGGATTCACTGCCTAACTAAACTTGATCGCCTACCTATCCATTCGCTTCTTCTGATCGAGCCACGTCACCGTCCAATCCCGCAAAATCAGCTCTACTGTTCCTTTACCGAACTGGGGAGCAGATAGCCGACCGCGATCCTTCTCCGCCGAAAATCCTCTCTCTCTCCCCCCCCCGAAGATATCTCCCTCCACCGTACGCGACTCTTTTCCGGATCGGACCCACATGTCATACTCCTTGCCAAATTTTGGTGTTAACACCTATGTGGAAGTGGGACGCTATTAGCATGGATTTCGTTGTGGGTTTACCCCTAACAGCTAGAAAGAAAGACTCTATTTGGGTAATTGTGGATAGACTCACCAAGACCGCTCACTTCATTGCGAGTGCACCACTTACTCTAAGAGTATAACAATATGCGAGAGTTGTACGTGGATCACATAGTTAAAATGCATGGAATCCCAAAAGACTATAATCTACGATAGAGGGACTCGGTTCGTAGCTCGTTTTTGGGAATAGTTGCATGAAGTGTTTAGGGACTGAACGTCCGTGATTCCGGTTATCACCGAGCGGACGGAGTGGTCGGACGGAGAGGATAAATCGATTTTGGAGGATATGTTGAGAGCAAGCATCTTGCCTTTGACGAAGTTGGGACAAGTGTTTGTCCTTGGCGAGTTCTCTTATAATAACGGCTATCAAGCCGAGTTTGAAGATAGCACGGGTCGATGCTGCATACGGACGTAGATGCGCACTCAACGAATTGGTCGAGGAGGCGGAGAAAGAGAACGCCTACATGGACCGGAATTAGTTAAAGAGGCCGAAGAAAGGGTACAAGTGATAAGAGAGCATTTGAAGATGGCACATATGAGGCAAAAGAGTTACCATGACAAGGGAAACGCACCTCGACACTTTGAAGTGGGAGATTATGTATATTTGAAAGTATCCCCCACCAAAGAATTTTAAAGGTTCGAGTCGAGGGAAAAGTTAGCCCCCGCGCTACATTGGACCATATGAAGTTATAGAAGTGTGTGGACCGTGGCTTACGTGTCAATTGCCGAACGGTTTTCCGCGGTTCACAATGTGTTCCATGTAACTCGGTTGAAGAAGAGAATGCACATTTCCCACGAGAATGAGATCATCACGGAAGCTAATGCTTGGATCGAGCCGGATTTCTCGCTCGTCGAGCACCCATTTAAAGTACAAGACCAAAAAGAGCGAAAGACCGAGAAGGCGAGGCCCAGGTGCGAATGTGCAAGATCCAATGGAGCCATCACACGGAGGAAGAAGCAACATGGGAGACGGAGGACTATCTTAATACTAAGTATCGGGCTTCCGCAATCTGGCTTAAGTGAGTCCTTCTCCCCATCCTTCGTTATCAAATCGAATCTCGGGCGAGATTAGTTTAGGGTAGGGTTGTGACGCCCCGGGTATTTAATTGGCCTTTATGGCGGTCAAATGGTCAGCGAGTAGTCCAAACCTAGGTCAACTTTAGGCCCCTCACCTCGAAAAACTCACTAACCCACCTAGTGACCCTAATTGACTAGTAAACACACTTGTGGGGCCAACCCATGGTCAAAGGTTGGGTCAAACCCATTGCACCGGTGTCCACGGTGTCTGCTAGGAACTTTTGCCGCGTTCTCCAAAATTCACCTAAACACTTAAAATTCTACCTTTATGAAAGTTGTAGATCTTGTTGAGGGACACAACTTTCATGTAGATTGGCATTTCTAATTTTGAGGGGAAAAACTTGAAAAATGAGTTATAAGACAGAATTCACTATTTGCAAAACCCTGCTGACATTCAAAGTTGGCATTAAAATTACTTTTGATCTGGGCAGAAAAACCCTATATGGCTTTTGTAGAAATTGTTGCTAGTAGCTAGATCTACAACTTTGGTATTCATCACTTGGTCCCGTTCTATTCAAAATTTTAGAGAAAAACCGAATTTGAACGAGGGCACCGGCAACATGTTTGGGCACGAAAAGGAGAGCGCCGCGCGCGCGGCGTCGTGCGCACCGCGCGCGCCGTCGCTGCCGCCGCACGCCCGGCCGTGCCCGGCGATCACGCCCGCGCTACCGGGCCGCCTTTGCCGGGGCATGCCCGTCTGTGATCCCGTGCTGACGCGCCCGGGTCCGAGGGCACCCCCGTCGGCGCCACGCGTGCGCACGGCGTGAACGCGCGGGCCGTGATCCGTCGGCCGTGTCGCGCGCCATGCGCGCGCGCGCCCCGGCGCCATGGTACGGCGTGGCATCTCCGCCGTCACCGCCGTCATCCACGGACGCCTCGGCCGCCCCCGCCAAGCATTTCCCTGCGCCCCGCCGCGCGCGGGGGCGAGCCGCCGCCGCCATTGCGCGCACGCTCGGTGCTAGCTCCTCCCGCCGTGCTCGTCGTAGGCAGTGCTCTAGTAGCTTCCTTAGGTTCGGTGGCTCAGAAAGCGCCCTCTTGTTTGCTGCATTTCGCCTTCCCGCCGCCCTTTCCACGAGCCGCGCGGCCTTGGCCGACCGCCTTAAACCTCATGGCCCAGCGACTCCCGCCTCCACTCCAGAACTGCGACTACAGGTGAGCCACCGCGGCCCACGAGCGCTTGCACAGGCCCCGGCGGGCCACCGGCTCGGCGGCGATCGGCCTTGCCGCGGCGCGACCGGCCGGGGACTTTGATTGCGTCGATTTCAATAATTCTAGGGTGCAGCGTGTAAAATGCAGGGCTTAGTTGTAAAGATCTTTATCTAGCTTTTCTTGCAGATTAGTCCAGAGTCTTGTAAAATGCCTAGAAATTCATAGAAAAATCACAAAAATCCCAAACCTATTTTGTAGGGTTCAGGAAAGGAAATCCCACCACTTTTGTTATTTGCACATGGCTAGATTCTAAATAGTTTTAGCAGGAAAAATACAAATGTGTTAAACCTAGATCTGTCATAACTTAAAATGCATAACTCCTCTATAGCCCAATTTTGGATACGTTGTGTGTTAGGCCATGAATAGATGCTGTGCCAAAAATTGCACAAAGTTATGCAGTAGATCTTGCTAAATAAATTCTTTTCCATTCTTGCAGGAACTGCCTAAATGATTTTTCTTGTTAAATATATTTATGTTCTTGAGCTCAACTTGTGCACACTGTCTTGTAATGTCAAAATGCACATCTTGTGAATTAATCATGATTTTTGGATTAACAGAAATAACTATTCTTGAAATTGTGCATGTTTTCCTTTGTAAATTAATAAACCAAATTCAGTGAAGTTCCTAGGTGTATATGCTGGTTCTTTAGACTTGTTTAGGACCAGAGAGCTTGCACAAGAAAGTTTGTATCAATTTGATGCTTATTTATTTTTGTATGCATTTAAATTGAATCACAAGCTAGTCCTTTGTTATTTTCCATAAGGATTAATTTCCTAGCATCCAACACTTACATGTGGGTCCAATGGACCAGGATAGGTGCTAGTATGCTTAAGAAACACTTCTTTAATTTTTGGTAATTTAATTGCTTAATTAAAGGCTTAAAAGCCCTTTTAATATTAAAGAGAAGTTAAATAAAGAAAAACCCCTAGTTAATTCTTTTTCCTTTTTGAAAGTATTATTTAATTTAATTAAAGGGTAGTTAATTACCATTGCTGATCAGAAAGTAATTCATAAATAAAAATATTATTTACACCCTTGCTTGTGAGGGTAAAAGGAATTAAAGCTTTCACATGAAATGACAAGTATAATAAAAACCTTTATCCAAATATTCAATAAAAGAATGACTCATGTACAACTAATAACCCTCCAAAAAGGCAAACACTTGCTAGATGCTTGTTAAGGTGAATATGACCAACCAAGAGTTGGATAAGACAACCAACTATCACATCACCTGAACGTGCATTGCATTCCGTGTAGATCTTCGGGGACGAAGTTACTCCTTGTCCGGGAAGCAGGAAGGAGGAGCGGAAGGTTCTGCGTGCGTGGAAGTACTCGACAGGGTGCCCAAGCCTGGCGAGGACCATGTGTGGTTCGGGGGCTAGGTGGATGGTCGCTTCCTTGTGTGATGAGTGATTGACAACGTTGTGTGGAGGCTGATTCTTGGCTAAGTATTGCGAGTGCGGGTTGCGGCTTGACTCGTGTTGGTGCGAGGTGAAGAACAAGCGCGAAAGGTCGTCGCGGTGAGGCTCCGAGGGTGTGGAGAAGACAAGTAGGCTTCGTTCGGAGACCGGTGGCCGGCGGGGTCAAGTGCGGGCGCATGGTGGCATGAACGACAAGATGAAGTCGTGGACGGTTTCTTGGTTGAGCCTCAAAACCAAGGTCGGCCGGGACTACGTGGGAGCCAAGTCATGAGTGGAGATTGGCGGAGGCTACACGAGTTCGCGGGGTTTCGATTGGTTCACCGGAAAACCCTTTGGGTTCCTTGGTTGATCCCGCAAGCCAAGGCCTAGGAGAACCGAAGACGGAGGTGCGGCGGCTGAGACCCGGTCGACGGTGGGTCGGCCAGGTACGGCCGGTGGGGACGCGGTCGGCCGGTGATGAGCACGGTCGGCGTGTGCGACGGCGCGGTCCGGAATCTTCGGAGGACACGCGTCGGGATCGCATGGCTTGCGTCGAGGCTACGCGAGGTGCGGTTGCGGAGCATCCCGTCCGATGGTGAAGACATCAAGAATTCCAAATCTGCCCTTGGGGGGCACATCTAGTTAGTAGAGAGGGGCATTTTAGACATTCGGTTGCGCCGCCTATATAGCCCAAGAGGTGAGAGGTTGGCGACCAACTCTTGGAACCCTAGCTCATTAGTTTTCCTATTTTCCACCTATTTTCTCTAGGTTTTCCTTAGGACTAGCAGAGAGCTTCACGGAGAGATCTTGTGAGAGGGATGGATGATCGGGCGGCTTGCTAGACCTTGTACGAACCTTTGTTTCATGTATAGATGATTCGGCGTGGTTCCTCGAGGTTTGGATGTGTTTTCCACGGTTGTTCTTGGTGGTGATTTTTCGGAGCCCTCTCTCGGTGATTACTTTGGGTTGTTTTCGGGGCCTTTCTCTTGGGATTTGATGGGGAAATTTGTGGGAACCCTTCGTGGTTCTTTGGTACGTGATTCCCCTCCCAAATCCGTGAGTAAAGGTGCTCGATTTTTGGGGGTTTCTTGAGTTCTTGGGTTGGAGTGCTCTCGGCGGGATTTCTTCGATTCCTCCTTTTTGGACGAGTTTTTGTGGGGATTAAGCAGCTGCATGAACTCCTCATGAGGTGTTCTTGATATCCCAAACGTCTTGTTCAAGTCGTGGAGCGATTCGGGAGATCGAGATTTGGATTTGGGGGAGTTGACCGCGGGTCTTTGTTGTCCGGCGCGAGCTACAGGTGCGGCCCAGGTGCTCTTGGCCGGTCGGCGTGCAAGCCTTGTGGGTTTTTGCTCGGGTGAACGTCTTGGTGTGTTCGTTGTTGTCTAGTGTTCTTCTTGTTTCGAGTTTGGAGTCTAGTTTGGTGGTCGGTTGGCACATTTTGGTGCCTTGGGGGCTTTCGGCGCCCCGCCGTCGGCCCGGTGTGTCTCCGCCGGTCGGCCGTGTAGAGCCACTTAGTGAAAGTTGCTCGAGGTTCACCGAGCGGGGACCGGTCGACCGGTGGTGCGCACCGGTCGGCCGTGTGGGTCTGTGGGCCGAGGCTTGGTTTTTCGTTGCGTTTCTCGGGTCGGAAGGTGGTGTGTTGGTTCCTAGGTCCGGTGGCACTCCGGTGGCTGCGTGGGCTTGACCAGCAATCGGTCGGAGACGTGTGTGTTGGAAGCGTGTTCATCTTGTTGGAGTTTCGATCTCCTTCGAGAAGAATTTTTATCGGCTCCCATTGCTCCCCCCCCTCTGCAGTTCGGCCGTATCGGTCCTTCAAGTGGTATCGAAGCGAGGGTTCGGGTCTTTGTTGACTCTAGCTTGATCTAAGATCCAAGGATGGCGTACCGAGACGAGGGTTCGGGTCCTCCACCGCCCGATGGCAAGAACTACCGGATGTGGAGCAAGCGGATGGGTGCGTTCCTCATGAAGGGTCTGAGGCCCCCTTTGGGATGTCACGGTGGACCTGAGGGCTATGTCCCGTAGATGGATTTCCTTGCTCCGGGGGTCGAGGGACGGATTCGCGCCAACAATAAGGGCGGTCGACTACTTGTTTCGTGCTTTGTGTCGACTTTCGGTTCGATCGGGTGCACACCGAGCACTTGGCTTGTAGGATTTGGGCGGTGTTGAAGGAGGCTCATGTTGGGAACGCCCGGGTTCGGGCATGGTTGTATGCGACCTACGGAGAGAGTACGAGAACTTCACTCATCTCCCGGTGAGTCCATCGATGCCTTGTTTCGAGAGGTTCACGGTGGTGGTGAACAACATGAGGGCCAATGTGGACGTGCTCCGTGCGATGATCATGATAGAGCGGTTAGCTCTTACACTCTTTGGATCGTACGATATGGGGCGGAAAGTTCGAGGCCATAGTCGGGGTCGGAGGGTATGATACTGCGACGGTGAACGAGTTTGTTCTCGAAGCTCAAGTCGGGCGAGGTGGATAGGGGCATGAGCGCCAAGCTCGAGGGATCGAGGCGATTCCCATAGTCTTGCCCTCGTTGGTGAGTTCGAAAGGAAAGGCTAACACTAATCCATCCACCGGGATGTTCTCTTTCCTCTTTGATGTCCATGCCGGATGAGGAGTTTGATGACCTTGGAGAGGACGGCGGCGCTGTTGAGCGAGGCGGTTCGAGAGGCACCGCCGAGCCGGCGTGAACATCGAGGAGGAACACGAGGACTTGCTTCCGATGCGGCAACGGGGACACTTCGTCGCCTATTTGCCGGAGAAGGCGGGAACAGGCCGACTACAAGCACAAGCGGGAAGAACGATGACAAGTACCGTTCGAGCGCGACCACAGAGCAAGCACAAGAACAAGTACAAGGACGAGCGACGATCGAGGAAGAAGGAGGGCGGAAGCAAGGCCGGCGATGGTTGGAGCGAGCGACGTCGACGCCGAGTTCCGCGTACTCCACCTCGAGCTCGGGCGAGCGGCCGACGACGAGGAGATCGCCGCAAGAACAGAGAGGTGGGTCCCGGGGCACGAGCGGGGTGCAAGGCTACTTCGCGAGGGGCGGCCTGCACCATGGCGTTGAGCTCCGTCGGCAAGAAGAGCACACGGAAGCTCGGACTCACAGGTCGAACGACGAGGTGCGTGATGAGCTTCCCTTCTTGCGCCGGGAGAATGAGAGGCTTGGCTCTTTGCTTGATAACCGTGATGACATGCTTAGAGGCCAAGAAAATGAGGAAAGAGCTTAGGGCTTCACTCGAGGATGCTAGGACTAGAGTGGGTGAGCTAGAGACACGGGTGCTTGATAGCAAGCTTGAGATTGATTCGCTTAAGGCTAGCCTGTTGTTTTCGATGAGAATGATTGTCTTTGATTGCTCTATTTTCCTTCTTTGATCTTGCTTTGTTTAAGGAGAAGCATGCCTCCAAGTGTGAGGAACTAGATGTGCTTAGGGTTAGTGGGCGAGCTTAAGTCTAGACTGCTTTGCTAGGTGCTTGCACTTCTTGCCCACGTGTTTTGCATGCTAAGATTGATGAGATGCATGCTTGCACTAGTTCGCTCGAGGCTAAATTGAAGGAACCCATGCCTACATCTTGCTCTACCTTGTGAAATGCATGCATTGAAAAATTTGGAGCTTGCACATTATGTTGATCGTTTGCGGATGAGAATGATGATTTGAGGAAGTTGATGGGTTGGTTGTGCGTCCACGAGCCTCGGTTGAGGATGATGATCGAGGCCTTTAAGAGGCAAGATGGTGAGGGCAGGGCAAACAAGGTTGGTGAAAGTGGAGAGAATGATAGGAGCCACCAAAAACCCACCACAAAATGATTTCCCACCAAAACCTAATCATCTAAGGAACGGAAGCTAGACACAACCCCGGCTCACATTGTTTCCTACACCCACAAATGATCTTCAAAAGCCTATCAAGTTTTGTGAGCACTTCGGGGGAAGGTGTTCTTTGGGAAGGAAAGTGAGAAGGCTAGTGGTGAGAAGCTAGGTGGAGGGTTTAGTGGAGAGAAACCAAGTGGCTGACCACATCCCAAGCCAAAGCCTAAGCTTGTGAGGTTCCATTGTGGCTATTGTGGGAGAGATGGCCATAAGGAGGTTTGCTTCAAGAGGAAACGAGAGGGAGAGAATGGAAAAGGAGTGGGCTAACAGAGCCAGTACCACCCTTAGATGGTGTACTTGAGCCTCGTATGCGGATGCCCGGGGGCAAGGCAATTGTGAGGACGATTCGGGCTTGGGGAGAGAAGAAGGGCTGCGGTGGTGCTGCTTGCGGACCACCGGTCGGACGGGGTGTGGAGCACGGTCGGTCGGTGCGGGCACAACGGCGGACGGTGTCGGGTTTCGTGCTCGTACGGAGGTCAGAGGTTGTTTCGAGGTGGTCGTGGTTCTGGTGGTTGAAGTTGGAAAGGGTGCGGTGGTCGGTTGGCTAGGCGTTCTCCTCCTCGTGCTCAATACGGGGATTGGAGGAGTCGTGGCGGTGTCGGAGAGGAAGGGGAGAAGCGGTTCCACGGAGCTTTCTTGCGTGGATTTTGGTCCTCCTCCGGGCGAGAGAGGGGTGGTTCCCTCGGGGTGGTTACGCGTGGTGGTGTTCGTGGAGGTAGTTTTGAGTAGGAGAGATGCTTTGGTTGGTGCTAACCCCACTCTCGAGCAAATGGCTCACGACCTTTGGTTTTCCTCTTTTGATTCTAACCCAGTCTTTGAGTCGTTTGTTCGCTCACGATGCTATTTTTGGTACGGTGGGAGACTTGAAGAACATTTGAGGTTGATTGACTCGGTTGCTCGAGACGCCTTGACGGGAACGGGGGTAGTTCTCAAGAATCTCGTCCGGTGGTGACGAGGTACATCACCTTTGGGGACAATGGGCGTGGGCGTGTGCTTTCGGAAGGTGAGATAAAAGTGAGTGACAAGATCACTCGGCGTGTTGCTCTTGTTCAATCGGCCGGGGTACAATTTGCTTTTGTGTCCCGGTTGTTGGATGTAGGGGCTTTGAGGTGTTGTTTCGGCCCGGGTGGTTCTCGGATTGTGGACTCTCGGGGACCTTGTTTGTATGGTCGTTCTAGGGTCGGTGTTCGTCTTTGATTTTTTTCTCGGTCTTCGGGTGTGGAGCGTTGTTTCTTGGGCGGTTCTTCGGTGAGTTGTGGAAGTGGCATAGGAAGTTGGGTCACTTGAGCTTTGACCTTTGTCTCGCTTGAGCCAGCTCAATTTAGTCTGAGGATTGCCACGGTTGAGGCTTGAGAAAGAGAGTTGGTTTGTGCTTTCCGTGTAGGCATGCCAAGATGGTGGCCTCTTCTCACCACTCTCACCCAGGTGTGATATTTGACGTCCATGCGCGGTACACTCCATATGGACCTTGTTGGCCCGGCTCGTGTGCGATGCGGGTGGGAAGTGGTATGTCCTTGTTGTGGTGGACGACTATTCTCGGTATGCGTGGGTGTTCTTTCTCGAGGATAAGGGGAGACGTTTGGTTTGTTCGAGATCTAGTCTTGAGGTTGAGGAACGAGAGGCACGGAGATGCCATACGGGCTATCGCCGGTGATAATGGCTCGGGAATTCGGGAACTCTCGTTTTGAAACCTTTTGTCATGACTTGGGTCTTGAGCACCGGTTTCGAGTCGTATACGCCTCCCCGAATGGTGTTGTGGAAAGGAAGAACGAGGACCTTGTGCGAGATGGCTCGGACGATGCTTGATGAGCATAGGACTCAGGAGGTATTGGGGTGGCGGTGAATACGCATGCTATGTGTCGAACGGGATATACCTGGGGTGCACGAAGAAGACATGCTATGAGTTGATGCATGGTAGCACACGAGGTGAGTCACTTCCATGTCTTTGGTTGCAAGTGTTTCATTCGAAGAAAGGCGAAGTTGGATAAGTTTGAGCTAGGTCTGTCGATGGCATTTTCTTTGGTTATGCATCTCATTCTAGAGCATATCGTGTGCTCAATCTTGAAACTAACCGTCGTGGAGACTTGCGAGGTAACCTTCGACGAAGACGAGCCACGTAGTGACTTGTCTTTGAGTGTGCGAGTGATGATGAGCTTGGCGTGGAGATCTTTCGGGGAGAGGGAACATGATGATGAGGATGGTGGTGCGGTACTTGTTGAACATGTACCCACTACTTCGACTATGATGATGGATGGACCCTCTGCTGCACCTCGACGACCGTCAAGAACGAGGAGAAAGGCGTGTTGAGGGGAGAGTAGCTTCGGCGAGAACCTCCCGGCGAGTTCAAGTGGATCACCCGGCTTCGAGGATCATCGGCGACATGAATGAACGCTACACGGTCGAGGGTTCGAAACAATTCCCATTTTGCTCATGCTGCGTTTGTTGCTTGTTTCCGAGCCCAAAGACATTGGACACGCACTATCGATCACAATTGGGTTAACTCGATGCATGAGGAGTTGGAGAACTTTGAGAGGAATCGGGTGTGGGAGTTGGTTGACCCACTCCCCGAGGGTGTAAGCCGATTGGTACAAAGTGGGTGTGGAAAAACAAAGAGGGAGAGAAGGGTGAGGTTGTGAGGAACAAGTCAAGACTTGTTGCCCGGGGGTTCGGTCGGAAGGAGGGGATCGACTACGAGGAGACCTTTGCTCACGTGGCAGGATTTGGAGGCGATTAGGATCCTTCTAGCCTTTTACGTAGCTAAAGGGTTCAAGTTGCACCAAATGGATGTGAAGAATGCTTTTACGCGAGATAAGTCTTTGGAGGAAGAAGTGTATGTGAGGCGACCTCGGGGTTTGAGAGTGAGAAGTACCCCCACGAGTGTACAAGTTGAGGAAGGCGGCGTTTGTATGGGTTGAAGCGGCGCCTAGAGCTTGGTATGGCGAGGTTGCGGGGGTTCTTTTTTGTTTTGAGAGAGGTTTTGAGATGGGGAAGGTCGATCGGACCTTGTTTTTGCGAGGCGGGGGCGGGGGAATGTATACGATTGTGCGGTATACGTGGATGATATTGTCTTTGGTGGCTCGTCTAACTCTCTTGTTGCGAGGTTTTGCTACAGGGATGATATGAGCGGGGAGTTTGAGATGAGCATGATGGGTGAGTTGCGGTTCTTCCTCGGGCTACAAATCAAGCAATCAAAGGAAGGAACATTTGTGCACCGAGGCTAAGTACACCAAGGACATTGTGAGGAAGTTCAAGATGGAGGACTCCAAGGCTATGGCCGACGCGCGATGGTACGACTACGGCTCTTGATGCGGACGAGGAAGGTGAACACGTGGACCCGGAAAGTACGAGCATGATCGGGTCACTCCTCTACTTGACGGCGACGAGGGCGGGCCTCTGATTCTCGGTGTGCTGTGCGCTCGTTTTCAAGCGTCTCAGGGGCTTCGCATCGGCAAGCGGTGAAGAAGGGGACACGGTACTTGCGTCACACTCTAGACTTCGGCCTTTGGTACTCCGCGTCTCTTCTTTGGCGCTTCATGGTTTTCGAGACGCGGATTTTGCGGTGTCGATAGAGTCACTTGGGACACGCCGGTTTGGGTTCTTCGTTGGTGTCTTGGTCTTCCCGTAGCGATCGAGTGTTGCTCAATCCACGGCCAAAGTAGAGGTATGTTCATGGCCCCGCACTAGTTGTTGCTCTCGGCTCCTTTGGATCACCTACACCATGAGTGACTTTGGTGAGGAGTATACCCATGTCCCACTTCAATGTGATGCTTCGGTGCCATAAGCGTTGCAAAAGAACCCGTGCTCCATTCCAAAACCAAGCACATAGAAGTGAGGTATCATTTTACGAGAGACAACGTTGAGAAAGGAAAGATAGCTTTGATCCATGTACCCACATGACCAACTAGCCGATATTTCACCAAACCCTAGATCGAAGCAACTTTCACTCGTTTGCGGGGGGAACTTGGGGTGTGTTTGATTTCTTTGAGTTGGGTGTGTGGGAGCTTTCTTTTGCGGTGGTGTCGAGCTGGTTGCCTCCCCTGCGAGGAGTAGGTTTGTAGCATATGTATAGCCTTCCTTTGTGCATTTCTTGCATTTTGCATGGCATATGTAACATGATGTATAGGCATCCTTGTATCTTAGATTGCATGCATTTTGTATCATATGCATCGGTTAGGAAAAGCTTCTCTCATATACATTGTTCACCATGGAATGAGATATATGTCTTTGTGAGCTTGTTTGGTATGCTACGGTTAGTTTGGCTTAGCTCTTGATGATCTTGATGAATAATCCATGGTTGATAGCTATGCTTTTGAAAAATGTCACATGTATGCTCTCTCATGTAAATGCCTTTACATGCTCTTGACATGTTTGTGTGGCCTTGCTATGTAATTTGTGGTTGGATAGCTAGTTTATTGATCATATGGGGTAAGGCTCATTTGCCATCATGAATGTTTAGCCCTCTTGGTTTATCTTGTGGAGGAGCATAAGTTCTTTTGTCGCAAAGACATTTCATGTACCATTTACAAATCTGAAAATGAAATGAAAAATGCTTGGAAAATATGCTCCATGTCATGTATGCTGAATTTAATTTGCTTTGGGTGCTAAGCGAGTTGCATGATGCCTACCCAGTAGAAGTCTCATACATAGAAGTAGGCACATGGCTCGGTGGTTTTGACATGACATGAGGTGATCGTGGGTGTTTGTGATGGTCTTATGGTTAGAATAGGCATCCTAGCATGAAGTTTGTGTGGCTTTGCCATTTTGATATGCTTTGATCATGTTTAGGACTTTGCTCATGAGAGGCAAGTTTCGCAAAATTGCCAGGGAAATCCATCTTAGCTTCGTCCAATGGTTGTGAAACTTGGTGATCATGTAGTTAAGATCGATACGAAGCGAGTAGAACACCTTGCTCATTTGGACATGCGTAGCATCCTATGTTGAATTTTTGTATATTTGAGAAGCTCTAGGTTGAAAGTTTTGCATTTTGGCTTGATTCATGCATTACCCACGACAAGGAGAAGTTTGGTAGAAATGGCGCTTGTTGGACGCGTTTAGAAGGTTTTCGAGGTGGTTTCGAGCCATTTAAGACTCTGTTTACACGGTCGACCGGTGAAGAGCAAGTCCCCGGCCGTGTGAAATCTTAAGTCTTTTGTACATATGTTAGGCACCGGTCGGCCCGTTAGTGATGACTTGATCGGCCAGGTGTGTTGAAGTTCTTTCACCATTTTACATACTGTTTCATGTGGTTTCCTGCATGCATTGATCGGGGAGTTGCATTGGTTCGAGGCTTGCATGTGTGCGGGGGAGCTCTTTGTGGTTGTTCGAGCTTTGTTTCGATTGGTTTTGCGCTCTTTGCTTGAGCTTTCTTTGTGTCTCGGATGTGTCGAGCCGTTGCCCTTGCACAAGGGTCGAGACGCTGTTTCCTTCAAGTGATCTTGCTCTTTGCCTTTGTTCGGCTTTCGATCGCTTGTTGGAGTTTCTTTTTGTTCGTTTCTTTTTCTTTTCTTTTTCTCTCTTGTCACTTTCGTGTGGGTGTTGTCAATGCACTCATCAAGGGGAGAATTGAGGACCATGTGTGGTTCGAGGGCCCAGGTGGATGGTCGCTTCCTTGTGTGATGAGTGATTGACAACGTTGTGTGGACGATTCTTGGCTAAGTATTGCGGGTGCGGGTTGCGGCTTGACTCGTGTTGGTGCGAGGTGAAGAACAAGCGCGCGAAGGTCGTCGCGGATCTGAGGCCTCCGGAGTGTGGAGAAGACAAGTAGGCTTCGTTCGAGGACCGGTGGCCGGCGGGGTCAAGTGCGGGCCGCATGGTGGCATGAGCCGGCAAGATGAAGTCGTGGACGGTTTCTTGGTTGAGCCTCGAAACCAAGGTCGAGGAGCCGGGACTACGTGGGAGCCAAGTCATGAGTGGAGATTGGCGGAGGCTACAGAGTTCGCGGGGTTTCGGTGGTTCACCCCGGCGAAGAAAACCCTTTGGGTTCCTTGGTTGATCCCGCAAAGCGAGCCCAGGAGAACCGAGAGACGGAGGTGCGGCCGGCAGGGCCGGTCCCGGCGGTGGGCCGACCGGTCCGACCGGTGGGGACCTGGCCTCGACCGGTGATGAGCACCGGTCTGACCGGTGTGCGACGACGCAGTCCGGAATCTTCGAAGCGGAGGACACGCGTCGGGATCGCATGGCTTGCGTCGAGGCTACGCAGGGTGCGGTTGCCGGGCATCCGTCCGATGGTGAAGACATCAAGAATTCCAAATCTGCCCTTGAGGGGCCTGTATCCCTAGTTAGTAGAGAGGGGCATTTTAGACATTCGGTTGCCGCCTATATAACCCAAGAGGTGAGAGGTTGGCAGCCAACTCTTGGAACCCTAGCTCATTAGTTTTCCTATTTTCCACCTATTTTCTCTAGGTTTTCCTTAGGACTAGCAAGAGAGCTTCACGGAGAGATCTTGTAGAGAGGGATGGATGATCGGGCGGCTTGCTAGACCTTGTACGAACCTTTGTTTCATGTATAGATGATTCGGCGTGGTTCCTCAAGGTTTGGATGTGTTTTCCCGTTGTTCTTGGTGGTGATTTTCGGAGCCCTCTCTCGGTGATTACTTTGGGTTGTTTTCGGGCCTTTCTCTTGGGGATTTGATGGGGGAAATTTGTGGGAACCCTTCGTGGTTCTTTGGGCCGTGATTTCCCTCCCAAATCCGTGAGTAAAGGTGCTCGATTTTGGGGGTTTCTTGAGTTCTTGGGTTGGAGGTGCTCTCGGCGGGATTTCTTCGATTCCTCCTTTTTGGACGAGTTTTTGTGGGATTAAACTTGGCTATGAACTCCTCATGAGGTGTTCTTGATATCCCCAAAGTCTTGTTCAAGTCCGTGGAGCGATTCGGGAGATCGAGATTTGGATTTGGGGGAGTTGACTCGTGGTGCTTTCGTTCATCCCGAGCCGCCCGAGCTACACCGTCCGACCGGTGCTCTTGACCGGTCCGACCGGTGCAAGCCCTTGTGGGTTTTTGCTCGGGTGAACGTCTTGGTGTGTTCGTTGTTGTCCCGTGTTGCCGTTGTTTCGAGTTTGGGTCCGTTTGGTGGTCGGTTGGCCTGTTTGGTGCCTTGGGGGCTTCAGTCGCCACCGGCCTCGACCGGTGTGTCTCACCGGTCGACCGGTGTAGAGCCACTTAGTGAAAGTTGCTCGGAGTTCACCAGCCAGGGACCGGTCCGACCGGTGGTGCGCACCGGTCCGACCGGTGTGGGTCCGTAGACTCGAGGCTTGGTTTTTCCGCTGCGTTTCTCGGGTCGGAAGGTGGTGTGTTGGTTCCTAGGTCCAGTGGCACTCCAGTGGCTACGTGGGCTTGACCAACCTTGGTAGTGAGTCGGAGACGTGTGTTGGAAGCCGTGTTCATCTTGTTGGAGTTTCGATCTCCTTCGAGAAGAATTTTTATCGGCTCCCATTCACTCCCCCCCTCTCTGGTTCGCCGTATCGGTCCTTCACTAACCTAGCTGACGAAGGCAAGCTCCGGTGCATCTAACCCAGCTTTTAAAATTCTTTATTCAGTTATCTATGAATGATTGTGCATTTACGTTTAGGAGTTGAATGAAACCCTAGATGCATGATCCATAGGTACCCTTGTCCTTACTAGTATGATAGGTCGATAGCTGCTAAGCTATAGGACCGTTACAAGTCGGGTCATGACCTCACTTGCGAGGATAGGTTCCTAGATTGGAATCACATTATATCCTAAATGGATTGCTCACGTGGTAAGAGCATGGGATCTGGGCTCCGGTCCAGTGGTTATGTGGGTTAAGTTTTTGAACGTACTAAGCACATGTCAGGTATGGGACCGGTAAGCCTAGTACCTTAATGAGACGGCTAGGGATGGAACTGTCACTACCCTTGGGATTCTCTCTCACGGCTAGCTACCGGTGGTGTATGGTGACTCCGGGTATCTCGCGGGGTATGCCGGATAGCCTGCACCAAAGACTGTGGCCTTTCATCCCAACCCGGGGATTTCTGGGAACGGCCTGGGAAAGTTGTCCTTGCGGGGGCAGCCTACCGTGTGTTTGGGCCTACCTTGGAAAGGTTTAAATCAATCAATTGTTGGCCTCTCACTGTTATCCGAGACTGCTTACTCCACTAGTCATGAGATCCCTAATGATGGAAATTGATGAAGATGATGCTTGATTAATTGTATTGTACAACTTTGTTTGTACTAGTTGTCTAATGTAGTAAAGATTAAACCTATTAGAACTTGTGCTAAAATCTTGAAAGTAAGGACCTACTCTTTGTTATTTTTTAGCAAAAGCAACCCAGTAGCCAAAAAGCCTTTCATAGTCTAGAATTGGTGAAGTATATATCACCGACGGGTAAGACTTGCTGAGTATTAGTATACTCAGCCTTGCTATAATGTGTTGATCCAGGTAATACCTTCAGTGATGTGTGGCCCAGTGAGATCCCGCCCGGCTGGGAGCTGGAGTGGGTGGAGGACGACTACTGAAAGCATAATGGATGGCCTCCCGTGGTGACTTTGCTTCCGCTAGTTTATTTCCGTTGCTTTTCGAAAACTCTGAACTGTTTCATCATGACAAAAACTATGGTTTGTAATAAATAAACCCCTCGGGGTACGAAATTGGAAATTAAATGTTTTTGTATCTCTGGACTCGCCTTCGAGTGAGTTTTAATGCATATATTCGATCCTTGTGCTCTTCAAGTGATTTACCGGGCGTTAACCCAGCAGCTAATGACAAGATGATACTTTATTATTGCTTAATGACCAAAGTGGATCAGTCTTAGGCGATAGTACGGTATTTTCCTGGGTGGGTTGTCATAGCTTCCTTCAACACCGACCAGATTCTACAAGCCAAGTGCTCGATGTTCACCTGATCGAACTCAGGCTGACACAAAGCACGAAACAAGTAGTTGACCGCCTTATTGTTGGCATTGAACATGTCTCTCGATCCTGGAGTGAGGAAATTCATCAGCTGGACATAGCCATTGTCCACCGTGACATCCCAAAGGATCTGACCCTTTCCACGGAGGAACGCCGCCATCCGCTTACTCCACATCTGTTAGTTCTTTCCATCCAAGTGTGGAGGACCCTCACCCTGTTCTTGGGATGCCATCCTTGGATCTAGGACTGGTTCGAGTCAACAAAGTTTGGGTCACTTCCATTTTGAAACTGGAGAAAATTCGTTTGCAAAAGGGGTAAGTCGAACTGTTTTGGCACCCTCGGGTTCTAGAGCGCGACGTCGCGCCATGGGCATCCCCCACCGCCCTACTGCCGGGCACGCACGCCGGAGCAGGCCAGTGACCGTCGGTCCGTGGCGAGCCTCCCCGAGCACTGTGCGCCTGTGAGCATGACGAGCTCCTAGTGCTAGGCCGGTGACACGTGGCCGCCTCGCACACGCACGCAGGCGCACCGCCATCCGCCACTGGCCGGAGCCCCGCCGCACGTCGTCCACCGCCTTGGTGCCCATGCTGCGGTTCTTGTAGGCACGAAGCTCAGGTGAAGTCGCTTTTGAAGCCCCTGGACTATAAAAACCCCTCCCGGTTCACTTCCTCGTGCGCACGCGTCCCTGCCGAGCCGCCGCCGTCCGCCATTGCCGCCGCTCGGTGAGCACCGTGCTCCAGCCGTTTCCTCGCGCACCCATGAGCCTCAGCCCTTCCCTATGAACCACAACACCTCCCTGAGCCACGTGTTGATCAAACGGAGTCACCCATTCGCGGAGCCCGAGCCTCCGCGGCCGCCGCCGGACCGCCGCCGTCGAGCTCGCTCCTCCGCCACTTCTCCAAGCCCCGTGACCTGCCTGGTGCCTTCCCTGGGTCACATGGAAGCTTACTGGGCAGCACGTGGTTGAGCCAGGCCCTTTCCCTCACCACCGTCGAACTTCCTGCGGACGCGCCGCCGCTGCTCCGCCACGCCGCTCGCCGTAGTCCCCACCGGCCGATCCACCGCCGCCAATCGGTAGCTGGTAAGCCTAATCGACGATCCCCCTTGCTTGTTTGCATGGCCGAGCCCTACCTCGCCGCCGGCGAGCCGGTTCCCACCGTCGGGCCCGAGGGGGAAGACCCAAGGGTATAGTTGTGAAGATTTCAAAAGTTCTAAGGTCCCTGGCATAAAAAGATTGTTCCCAGTTTTGTGTTTGAGTCCAGCACCTTGTAAAATCGACTAACAATCGTAGAAAAATCCAAAAATAGCAAACCCAATTTTGCTGTGCTCAGTGTGACAAGAACTACAACTTTGTCCAAATATGTATATAATTTTGAGATTTAGTTTTTGCTTGAAAAATAGGAAAGTGAAATGCTTAGATTGGTTTTCTGCAAAATCCACCCAAGCTTTTGAGCTGGATTTTGGATATGTTGTGATCACTAGTATGCCTAGCCTCTGTGCCAAAATTTGCACAAAGTTACTGAAGGGATCTTCCTGAATAAATTATTTTGTGATATTGGAAAATGTGCTTAGATGATTTTTGTAGCTCCAAATATAATTATTTCTGAGCCCAACTTCTGTCTATAGTCTTGTTATGATAAAAAGCACCTTTGGTGAATTTACCATGATTTTATCTCTGTTAAAAATATTATTTCCTCATTTATTCTTGTTTTTAATCATAAATAGGTGTAGCATGTTTCATGAAGGCTATAGGTTTGTTTGTTATTTTTTTAAGCTTGTTTTGGACCAGAGTACATGTAGGGGAAATATGGGGTTCATTTCTGTGCTATTTATTTTCATATGCATTATTACTTTTATGCTAGCTAGGAATGCTCCTATTTTGGTGTATCAAATTCAATGGTGCTAAAACCCTTTTCCTTGCTGTTTATGTATGCCTCCCGGTCAGTAGGACCAGTGGGGGGTTGCTGGATTAGTTTGTATGTTTGGTTATGCATGAGAAGCTCAAAACTAGAATAATCTAGAAAACGGAAAATAAGGAAAACTCACTATCTCTAGTGCATGCCTTAAGAATAAGTGTTAGGAAAAGTAACTTGGTGCTAGGAATATAATGGCCTTGCTGTTTGTTTTTAAATTAATTATTTCTTTAATAGATGTGCACGCAATCACCTTAAAAGGGTAGGCTAAATAGGCCTTGGTTTAATTCTTTTAAAAGGAGAAATTTGTAAATGCTTTTGTTAAGGTGAATATGGCCAACCATATACTCCTAGTGGTTGTTGCTACTGTTTGTGAATTAATTTAAATTAATTACAATCCTAACCACTGCATGGCATTCCCCGTGTAGAAGTCCCCGACGGTAGCTATACGCTTGTGCCGGCTGACGAGGACGAGGGAGTTGGAGGAGATGTGCACTACGTGACTGTAGAGCAAGACCCGGGCCAAAGTCCGGAAGTTTGTGTGTGTGCCTGTGCTGACGAAGGCATGCCCCGGTTTATTCATTAACCCCTGTGTTTCTTTGAAACTTCTGAATTTACTTCTTGTTATTGTATGTGCATTTACGTTCAGGAGTTGAAATGAAACCCTAGTTGCATGACCCATAAGTACCTATGATCTTTTACTAGCATGTTAGGTTGCTAGTTGCTATGCTTAAGGATCTGGTACAAGTCGAGTGATGTTCGTCACTCGCGAGAATAGGATCTCCTTTATGGAATCACCATATGTTTAAATGGATTGCTCATGTGGTAAGAGCATGGGATTTGGGCTCCGGTCCAATGGCTTCGTTGGCTAAGTGTTTGAACGTACTAAACACTTGTCGGAAATGGGTACGATAAGCCTAGTACCTAAATGAGGCGGTACGGGATTTTACTATCACTACTCTTAGGGTTGCGGCCCCAGGCTCACCACCCGAGTGCAAGCGTGAGGCTGGGTGACCTTAGTGGCGTAGCCAGATAAACCTTGTACTTAAGACTGTGAGCTATTATCACCAAACCGAAGTATGACGGGAACCGCCTGGTTGGTGAACTCTTAGTGAGGGTACCTCCCGTGTGTTTAGGCCCACCTTGCAAGGTTTTGAATCAATCGATTGTCGGTCTCTCACCGTCATCTGAGACTACTTACCCGATTGGCCCTGATATCCCTTTATGATGGAACTTTGTGACGATTATTGCTCTGATTAATTGTTTGTACAACCTTGTTTGCAATAGTTGCCTACCTAGTAATGACTACTTCTACTAGAACTTGAGCTAAAATGTGAAAGTAAGGATTCACTACTTAGTAGCTTTTGGCAAACAAACCCACTAGCCAAAAGCCTTGCATGATTAGAGGTGAAGTTTTTTCTTTTAGACGGGTAAGTCTTGCTGAGTATTAGTATACTCAGCCTTGCTTTATAAATGTTGTTCCAGGTAATGCATCTGATGTGTGGCCCGGAAAACTTCCACCCGGCTGGGAGCTGGAATGGGTGGATGACGAAAAATGATTGCATCATGGACAGGCCTCCTATGATGTGATCGTATCGTTTAGTTATCTTCTGTTGTTTGCAATAAACTCTGAACCATTTACTTTCATGTCAAAGAACTATGTTTGTAATAATGACCCCTACGGGGATGTGATGGTTAATTTGTAAGGCACTCTAGACTCTTCTTCGTGGGAGTTTTAATGCATTCGTTCGATCCTCTCTATGTTTCCAAGTGATTTACCGGGCCTAAACCCGGCAACACTCAACGGGATGCTTCTTTACTATCGCTTAATGACCAAATGGAGTGGTTTAGGCGATAGTACGGAATCATCTCGGGTGGGGTTGTCCACGCCAGGCTAGGTCCGGGAGCCACCATAACCCATCCGTGCCTGCCCAGGAGCAACCGTGCGAGACGAACAGACCTAGGGTTCCCCTAGCGTCTCATGGCTACTTTGACGGTGATTCCTGGCATCGAAGGCTTCTCTGACTACTCCACCCCTTCACACCCTCCTTCTCAAGCTGAACAACGAGCTAACCTCACTTAGCTACCCGGCCTTGGTAGGTGGGCGGGATTAGGGTTCGCGAGTACAATAGATTGGCCTGTTTTCCACCGGGATCGTGCGTCGGCAATGGCGGCTAGGAGATCCACGGCAGAGCCCAGTAAAAAGGTGATAGACATGGACACACTGCTCCAAAACCTGAGGTTGAGCGAGACAGAGCGTGAGGTGGTGGTCCTTCTAGCTAGGGAGAGGGAGTCCCTCCCACAGGTCAAGCGGATGGCAGTGGCAAAGCGGTTGACGGTCAAGAAGTATAGCCAGCAGTCGCTAATCTCAACAATGCTCTCCGCATGGAGCATGACTCGGGAAGTCTCTTTCCGACCCTTGGCAAAGAACCTCTTCCCAGTAGAGGCTTTCTGCCTAGGCGTCTGGAAGAGGATCATGGAAGAGGGTCCGTCAATTTTCCGCGGTTGTGCGCTGATGTTGGAGGAGTACGATGGGGTGACAATATTTTCGTCGGTGGAACCTTGCAAGGTTCAGCATGGATTCAAATCCATAAGATCCCACCCTTGTATCACACGGAGAGCATCCTGCAACAACTAGCAGGCAAGGTGGGAGAAGTAATTGGCGTTGAGATAAGGGTGGTTTCGACGAACAATGGCGACTTTCACCGAGCGAGGGTGAAGCTCCATGCAAATGCTCCCCTCGCAAGGGCGGTCACCCACTCGCCGGAAGGAAGTGAGAGCATGCTGCTCGGTGTGATGTATGAGAAGCTTCCTCAGTTTTCTGTGTGTTGCTGCAAGATGGGCCATACACACATGGAGTGTGGAACTAGGGAACATGCACCTGAGGAATAGCAGTATGGTGCCTAGATAATTGTTGACGAGGTTACTCGGCGTCCAGGCACTTGCATGTCCGTGGAAATACCCTACCCAGTGGTGTTCGAGCTGGTGGTGGCACGAGCGAGCGGGGCGGGGGGAGTAAAAAAGGAGGTGGCTATAGTAGGAGAGATGAAGCACGACCCCCGGTTCAAATGTATGGATGGAAAAAGAAAAACCAGCATCTGGGGAGAGTGCCTCCAGGAAGCACGACTCAGAAGAGGCAGGTCTTTGTGATGACCTGGAGGAGCTCCAAGATACTGCGACAAGCCCGATCAAGGCGGCTGCAGTGGGAAAGAGTGCGGAAAGGGAAATGAGCAGTGCTCAGAAGCAGTTGCACCTTAGCAGCCCGGTGGCTGTACCTCTCCCTCATCCACAGTATGTTAACCCGAGGGAATAGAAGCGGCTGAATAATGGGGAAGCTAGGAATGTGAGTATGTCCCCTAGAAGAATAAGGCAGCCTTCGCGGCGGAGGACCTCTAAGCACAATGAGTTGCTTAAGTTGGAACAGTAAAGGAGCTTCGTGAGATTGTGAAGCAATTTGCCCCGTCCGTGCTTTGAGTCCTTGAGACCCAAATTCATAAAACTCAAGTGGAAGGATCGAAGAGCATGTTGGGTTATATTAATGCTTTTGCAGTTAGTAGCTCGGGCCGCAGTGGTGGCCTCGATATGTTTTGGAACAATGAAACGAAGCTGGAAATTTTACTGTACTAATGATTCGATTATTTTAGAGAATGGGGGTTCCCCATGGAGGCTAACATGTGTGTACAGGAAAGCTCAGGTTTTTGAGCGCTTTAAGACCTGGTATGTCCTGAAGCACATAAAATCTTCGACGAATATTCCTTGGGTCTGCATTGGCACTTCAATGAGATTTTGTATCGATCGGAACATGAAGGTTTGCAGAAACGAAAACACGCACAGATGGAGCGTTTCCGTGAGACGTTAGACGTTTGCGGCCTCTGTGACTTAGGTTTTGAAGGACGCAGGTGGACATATGAGAAGTGAGTCGTAGGGGGTTCTTTCTGTCATGTCCACCTAAACCGCGCTCTTGCTACCCCGTCTTTAAGCGCCCACTACCCTCTGGTGACAGTTAGCAACATGGTGGCAGCGGCTTCTGACCACGGGCCTATTTTGCTTAAATGGAACCAACAGCCAGTAGCTCAAGGAGGCATGAAAAAGAAGAATAAATTTCACTACGAGGTGATGTGGGAGGCACATGAGGAGTTCTCTACTTGGCTGTCAGAAGTATGGAGAGGAGGCAAGGCGTTAACTTTGGCTGATCTGCAACAGAAGCTTTCGTCTGCTGTGGGAGACATGGTGCAATGGGGCCATAGCACTTTTGGCCATGTAAGATTAGAGTTTAAAAAGCTTAAGGAAGAACTAGAGAAGCTCCAAAGGGACCCTCATCACATGGGTCTGTCACATGCAGAAGTGAAGATCACGGCATGATTATCAAGTTAAATTATCGAGAAGAGATAATCTGGCAGCAACACTCCAGAATCAGATGGTTGGCAGCCGGTGACAAGAACACCCGTTTCTTCCACTTACAGGCGAACCAACAAAATAAAAAAAATAAGATTAAGAGCCTCAAGAATCCAGATGGTTAGATCAGTGAAGATGAATTAGAGATGGGTAGACTAGCTGAGGCTTTTTACAAGGATCTTTATAGATCAGAGGGGACACACGGCATGGACCAAGTGATGAACTCGGTTCCTGTCAATGTCAAAGTGGCAATGAACGAAGCTTTGTTCGCTCCCTTCAAGGAGAAGGAGATGAAGGAGCCACTATTCCAGATGTTTCCTACTAAGGCCCCAGGGTCAGACGTCTTCCCCACGCATTTTTTCTAGCATCATTGGGACTTGTGCGGGGAGCAAGTGACCACTGCGGTTCTCTAGGTGCTGAGAGGAGAAGATAGCCCCACAATGATTAATGATACAGTGATTGTCCTCATACCAAAGGTGGCTAATGCAGAGGAGTTGGGCCAATACAGACCTATCAGTCTATGTAACGTTATCTACAAAGTAGCTTCAAAGGCGGTCGCAAATAGACTGAAGGGCATCCTACCCCAGATATTTTTTGAGGAGCAATTAGCTTTTGTGCCAGGCGGTTTGATCACAGACAATATCATATCAGCATACGAGTAACTTCACATTATGAGGCGGAAGAAGGCTCAAGAGCTCAGGTGTTGCGCTCTCAAGCTAGATATGAGGAAGGCGTATGACCGTGTGGCGTGGAACTACCTATGGGCGGTTATGCTCCGCATGGGATTTCACCAGCTATGGGTGGAGACGGTAATGAGACTAGTCTAAACTATGTCTTTTTTGGTTCTTTTTAGCGGTGAATGTCTTGAGAAGTTTAACCCTACAAGAGGTATCCGCCAAAGAGACCCTATTTCTCCCTATTTGTTCTTGTTGGCAGCAGAGGGCCTGTCGTGCCTTTTAAAGGCAAAAGTTCAGTCATAGAACTTTAGTGGAATCATGGTGGCACCAACCGCTCCGGTGGTTAGTCACCTACTCTTCGCAGATGACAGCTTGCTGTTTTCAAAGCAAATAGGGATAATGCTCAGGAGATCCTCGATGTGCTACGAGTTTATTGTCGGGCATCGGGATACCAAATACATGTGGATAAGTCATCCATTCATTGTGCAAAAGGCATAGCCGCGTCCATAAGGGAAACGATTAAAGATCTTCTCGATGTCCAAAATGAGACATTAAGTGAGAAGTACCTTGGTATGCCAACTCATGTGGGCAGCTCGATAAATGACATTTAAATACCTGAAAGATAGAGTTTGGAAAATAGTGCAAGGATGGATGGAACAACCCTTTCGGTGGGAGATAAAGAGGTGCTGATTAAGGCAGTTGCTCAAGCAGTACCTAATAGAGGCAGAGTTCCTGATCTTTCGGTAAGTGGAGATAAATCCGATTCGGTGGAAGATTACCCTCACGATCCGACAACGACGAGCAAGCCCGAAGCACCAACGCAATCGCTGAACCAGCTCCCTATGGTTACCGACCTTGTTGGAGCAAGCTCAGCCAGATCACTAAGATCAATTCTTGTGCGCAATCGACGAACGAACAAGAATTCGAGGCGAGCAATCTTAATATCACTCGAAGGTGGAGTCTACAATACACGAAGGTAGTGCTATGCGGCTGCTCGGTTGTAGCTAAAGCGAACTTGTAAAACAAACTCAAGTTTCTAAGGTAGTGTTTACTGAGTATAAAAGGAGTGGTGTCCTAGGGTTGTGGCATCCTAGGATGGGGCGCCCACAACTTGGGCCTAAGCCCCATCAAAATGGCAACGCAGCACCTTGGCAAATTTTGGGCATCAACTTGTTTCAACGATTCATGTTGACTCAGGACGAATTGTAGCATGAGACCAGTGCCATTGGAAGCTCTATAAAATTTTGCTTCCAACCATGTATAGAACATCCAAATCTGACTTTCTATGCGATCTGGGCATCCGTGTAGTGTGCACTGCTCCTGAACTCCAAACTGGTATCGAACATGAATTCCTTTGGGCCTCTACCTTGGGGACTCGAACAGGATTAGTCTCGTGCCTCCTCTTTGACTTAGACACCCTTGTTGGACTTCTTGTACTCCATTCCATGCACCAATCATGATCGTATGCATGGGTGTCATGTCTTCATCATTCTCCCCCTTTTGAAGAAAAGTCGTCCTCGACTTCGATTGTACTTGAAACTAAGTCTGCACAACACAAAGGAGAACGGGGTTGCGAAAATAAAGCAAATCAAAATATTGATGAGGAGAAATATGACCATGTTTCCAATTGTGTATCATGTCATGTCTCATAATATTGGTAGCATATCGGGACACACGTTATCGAAATGCATAAGATGTTTGTCATTACTATCGTGCAAAAGATTAGTAGCAACAAAGGACACAACAGGAATAGTCGGTTTATTGCAAGAAAAGTCAGCAGAAAAAATCATAGGAAGCGACCAATAATGCTTCCCTTCTTGCGAAAAATAACTACTAGAGGAACATGTGAATATGTTTGAATGAATGTTACTCTCTAATCGATCACAATCTTGCACAACAACAGGAGAAGTCAGTTTTGAACAAATGTAAACCCACTAGTAGAAATACTCTAATCCATGACGTTTTGCTTGTAACGATGCAAAACTTCGTCACAGAATAATACCTATTTGTGATAAAATTTTCATTTTTGTCATAAGGGACAAGTGACGAAGTTATTCCTTAAGTATTAATGACGAAAATAAAAAAATCGTCACAGAACTCTAACTGCAAATGGTCATAGGTTATGTTTTTATTTTGTGACGAAATCTAATCGATTAGATTTGACATCGTCATCGTTTATTTGCCTCGTTCGGTACATTTAATGATGAAGCAAACTGGTCACAGATGAGTTTTAGAATTCGTCATAGATAATGTGCCTGGTTTTCCTCATGTCTACCGCTTGACGGTGTGCGATGCATGAACAATTTGGTCACATATAAGTTATAGGAATCGTCATAGATAACATGTCTGGTTCCACCTTGACGGCATGCGATGCGTGGGCCACATTAAATGTGCTTAAATTGCAAAGAAGTTCCCCACTCAGGGATTTGAACCTGAGACCTTTGGAACAAAATTGAAGTGCGTTGACCACTAAGACGAGAATCAATTTGTGTTATATTGGGGTTTTTAATTAATGAAACACAATAAATCATGTAAATAAACCTAAAATGCAAAAAAAGTTGCTCGCTCAAGGATTTGAACCACCAGAGACCTTTGGAACAAAATTAAAGTGTGCTGACCAGTAGGACAAGCATTAGTTATTGTTGTATTAGGGTGTTTAATTTCTTTTATATTAATTGAATGCAATAAATCTTATAAATCAAACTTGAAAAAATATGCAGAACATAGGATTCAAACACGAGATCTCTTGCAATAGAATACTATGTTATACCACTACACCATTCTTCCTTTTGTGGTAGAAGGGGAAAATATTGCCCATATTAAGTACCTACACGTTTATGGAATTGAGGCACACAGAAACATCAAGAACATAAACAAGAATGTTTTCTCTTTTTAATCTTCAGTTAAAACTTGTGTTGACGTAAAATCAGCACCTCACGCCAAGCACACAACAAGCCGGATTAGCTGCCTTCACACACGTGGCCCGGTTATCAAGGATAAAGCATGATGAATTAAATAAAAGTGAAGCATGATCATGAATTTGCAGTAAACATGCATGCATAGGCTAAAAGCAGTAGTCTACCGCGTGTCTAGGTACTTTCAAACCCATCAAGCATGACATCAAACAAGTTAATCCACTGCATGATACAACTTGTTTGAAATCACACCACCAACCAAGAATGGATCAATCCACCGCATGATACAATCTAAACATGGAAGGTTAAAAGCATACATTATTTAAAGCAAACTCATGAACATGTCTTACTCGTGAGGGGACTACCGAATACGGTTGTACAGCTGAATCGGGTTCCGTGGAGAAGGCTAAATCTAATAGAGCCGATAACTAGCTCCAAGCTAGATCTTAGCCTACCGCATGACTCATGATCCAACAAGGAAACCTTCTTAAACCAAGCTTAAATCCACCACATGATACTAAGCATGGTAACAAGACTACTTGCATCACGATCTAAATCCACCGCATGATACTAGACATGATACAAGGTTGCCGGTACTTACGGAGATCGACGGATCGATGGCTCCTCTCGAAGAACTCGACGACACGACTAGAAGGACTCAAAAGTTGGCACGGGGCCAGTTTGTTGTGAAATTGTTCGATCCCTATTACAAACACTAAGAGTTTATATTTATACCCTGGTTCTAACATGACTCCTAGTCGACCACCAGTACAATATTTATTACCTAAAATTAACACCATGGCATCGTGTCCGTCTCGTATCCATCATCAACTCGTCTCCTCCTTTGTATCCAATCCACGTCATCACGCACTCTCGAAGGCTTCCGCTTTCATCCGTGGAACAGTTCTTCTACCGAATGACGATGTACTCCCGACCGCAAATGCCTTTACCGAATGCTTTGAGGAAAACCTCCCGCCGAATGGTGTTCTTCTGCCAAATTCGGCTCACATGTCTGTCTCTTCCCTGTACCAATTTTTGGTGTCAACATATGCCCCTTCAATTACGGGATAAAAGGTGATTTTATTCTGGAATTGTCCATAAATACTCACTGTTCCCAGGCCAAATCTGTTCAACACCCGTTCTTTCCTCCTTTAAACCGTTGGAGCCTTCGTCAAGATCCAAACCCTAGCTCATCAATTTTTCAAGCTTCAATCCTCAAATGGCAAACCAAGACCAAGCTCTCTGGGTAAATCTTATTCTCCTCAAGCACATTCGGTATTACCTCTCTCGAATCCCATCTCAAATTTTTCATTTCGCCCTCTTTTGTTCTTGATAGGCTCTAGCCGCCGAAATCTTGATTCCCGTCGAGGCACAAGTAGCATCTTATTTCCTCGGCCCCGTAGGAGTTTCCGATCCCTCTGAGTTTATTGCAGCCGAATCCCAGAGGATTCCTTTTAAGATATCACTGACGAAGCCTCACGAGTGGCAGGACACTTTCAAGAATTGGCCTCTGCCCCCAATTGCAGGCTGGAGAAATTGGTACAAGAGGTTACTTGATGACGAAAACCCCAAAACAAAAAATTGGGACAACCTTCGTATTTCTCATTGCTTAGAATTGTCCCCAGTCGAAACACCCAAAAATGAGAGCCTTTTGATTGCAGCCTCCAACTTTTGGTCTAACGGCACAAATGCCTTCCTTTTGGGCCATGGGCCAATGTCTCCCACTTTGGCCAATGTTTACATAATAACCGGCCTGAAAGTCACAGGAACTGTGTATCCGTATAAGTACAAGGAATCTTCGAAGCAAACAGGAGTAAAGACAGGAGTTGGATACAAGAGATATATCCAAAACCATATCTCTTATGGCCCTCTGACTGATGTTGAATACAGAGCTTTTCTGAATATGTGGTTATGCAGATTTATCTTCTGTGGCCAAGCTAATGAGCCAACCCTGAACCATATTATGATGGCTGAAGACCTGGCTGCTGGTACACTTATTCCCCTTGGGAAGTACCTTCTAGGAAGTGTCTATCATATGCTTCATCAAACCACTTATCTCATGCACACCAGCAAAAAGATCCCTTGTGTCAATGGTCCTTGGTGGTTTGTTAAGATGTGGCTGCAATTATACATGCACCAGATTGCTGTTATTAACCTCAACAATCGGCATTTCCCTTCAACCAACTACAAGGAATTAGAAACCCAGAGCACCAAAGGCTGCCAAACCTATGGAGAAGCTGCTTCCACTGTGTCTATCAACAAAGACATTGGCCAACTATTTGAGGCCTTCTTCAGAGGTTTTGCCTATCCTCTTTGGTTCCCATATCTGGACAATGACAATCTGACTCTTCCTTGTGAATTTAGTTTTGAAACTGGATGTAATGATATAAATTCCATAGCAATCTTCAATGCTTTCATCCATCCCTGTATTCTGCCAGCAGAATTCTGGGGAGGAAGGCTGGTTCAGAGTACCTTTGAGTACTATCAGCCAAACATGATGGCCAGGCAATTAGGATGTGTCCAAGTGCCCCCAAGGTTATTTCTCCATGAATTTCTCAATCCCAGAGAGGATATCAAGGAATCAATAGAAGCAAGAAGGATTTTTGAGTATAAATGCAGCACTACTATTTATACACCCAAGCCCTTTGTGCCAATAACATTTGCTCATCCTTCTTTCATTCTTTGGTGGCAAGAACTTCATGATCACATTTTTAACATGCCTATACACCCTCTCTGTCTTGAATTAATGCCTGACTTCCAACCAACTTCGGAGGTAATATGTTCAGCTCCCTTTCTTGCATCTGTTTTTAATCATACCCCTCCTCAATGACCATGATTCTGTCATTTTGCAGGATACAGTACCTGCCCCACTTGCCAGGACAATCTTTTATAAGATTGAAGGCCCAATCTCTGCTTTGGGATGTCGATCCCCTACTCTAGCTCAACTAATGTCTAGCCATGCCGGGCTAGATCCAACTCTTATCAGGCCAGTTTTTGACAAAAGGAAAGCCCCATCTTTGATTGCTTCTCCAACTGTCAAGAAGAAAAGAACAAGCAAAAGGCTAGTTATTCAGGTCAGAACACCTTCCCCTCCTGAACATAATGCCATTCTTCATTTTAATCATCTTTATCTTTGCATGATTTTAGACTAAAACACAACAACGAGAGGTTATTACAGATTCTGCCAATGCTTCACCAACTGGTAAAATTTTCACCATCTTATTCTTTGATCATTTTTCTTCATTGGCACTCACCCCCTACTTGTTAGTTGTAGAGGAAACCATGGTTGATCAAACTGTGGGGAGTTCTTCTCCTCATCGTGATTCAGTCCCAGTCTCACCAAGGATTCAACCAGCTTCTACTCAACCAGAAGTCTCAGCTTCACCAAGAAATCATCCAGTTTCTCCTCAGCCAGATGTACAAGAGCCTTCCATTGAGCCTGAGAAGCTTCCTTCTCCCATTCGGGAAACTAGGAATGATGTAAGCATGAGCATCCATCTTTTCTATTTTCACCTAATTGATCATCATTAATTCGACAAGAACTTCTTTTCAGGAGAAAACTGTGTCATCACCCAGTTATTCCTTTGATGCGGATGACTTGGTTGCCGAAAAAGGAGATGAAGCATCTTCTAGCCAAGCTTTATCAGAGGAAAATCAAGCAAAGCTGAAGGAAATCCTCTCCTTGTTGCAAAGGGACGTCCAAGACCAAGTCAGTGATGCTGATCTTCCAAGAGAAGCGCTTGAATTTATCGATCAAGATCTCCCTACTGATATCAAAGCTTCTTTAGAACCTGTTTCCCAATTGGATAATCACTTTGCCGCAGCGAAACAGGCTTTGAAGAACCAATCCTCACAACCATCTCTAGAACAAAGGAGAGCTACGACCAAGCAATCCGTGAAACATTTGCATGCTCAGATTCAGAACAATAAGGAATTGCTAGCCAAATTGCAGCCTCCACTCGAGCTGAAGAAAACCAGAAAAGCTGCATTGGAGGCTGAGTTGAGAAACTTGACAGCTGTGATTGAAGCTGACGAAAAGAAGATGGCTGAACTTCCCGAATCAATGGAGAAAATGCGAAAGGAAGCTTCAGCAGCCCTGAATTTAGAAAGACAGCTCAAGACAAAGATCTCTACTTTGTCTAAAACCCAAGAGGCTAATCAGAAATTGTTGGAGAATATCAACAAGATCATATCATATGCCACCAATGTAATTTCAAAATACTTGGCTGGGTAATTGTAACAAACAATTTGTAGCAGAATGCTTTATCAACTTTGTAGTTTCACTTTTTGTTAACCTTTATTCTCCATATCTGTTTTGCCTTATCCTGACGAGTAGCCTCTGGATGATTCATTCGGCAATTCTGACCACAACAGTGCTAGACCTAAAAAACGACCCAACCACAACACAACTGAATCTTAACCAGTCAAACTGAATATGACTCAGCATGAATCCCAAACGACCCGGCGGCCATTCGGTCAAAGGAGTCTCTCCACTTTCCTAATCTCTTGGGATATGCGCCACGATCTCCGGCCACGATCTCTTTGTCAGTTCCATAAATTAGGATCTCGGGTGCCCCTAACCTTTCACCAAATCCTCTGCCTTCCAAGCCCCTGCTAGTTCGAGCTCATTCTCTTCAAGCACTAGTACTCCCAAGAACTTCTTGGCCAACAGTGGCAACAGGCGCTCCGTCAGCGACGAGGCTGAAGGGAGCCGCACCGGCGCTCGTCGAAGGTGGTGACCGTCTGCTTCTTCACAACCTTCTTTTAGATCTTGTCTTATCCCGATGATTTTCTTTGCGCTTTCAGGCTCATCCGATGAAACCCCGCTCCAGCTCCAGCTGCAGCTCCGGCCACGGCGGATGACTCCTCGGGGTCGTCCAGCCGATCCTACTCCTCCAGGTCTTCTGGCCGGGACTCGCGCTATACTGACCGCGACGCTGAAGGAACGATACGGCGAACCAGAGAGGGGGGGGGGGAGTGAATGGGAGCCGATAAAAATTCTTCTCGAAGGAGATGGAAACTTCAACAAGATGAACAAGGCTTCCAACACACGTCTCCAACTCAATACCCAAGTTGGCCAAGCCCACGTAGCCACTGGAGTGCCACTGGACCTAGGAACCAACACACACACCCTTCCGACCCGAGAACGCAACGGAACACGAAACCTCAAGTCCACTGACCAATACCGGTCAGACCGGTGAGCACCACCGTTCAGACCGGTCCCTGCTGGTGAAACTGGGCAACTTGCACTAAGTGGCTCCACACCGGTTTAGACCGGTGAGACACACCGGTTAGACCGGTCACAGCCTGAAAGCCCCCGAAGCACCAAACAGGCCAACCGACCACCAAACTGACCCAAACTCGAAACAGCAGCAACACAAGACAACGGCGAACACACCCAGACGTTCACCCGAGCTAAAACCCACCGAGGGTTGCACCAGTCAGACTGGTGTAGCCTGGGCAGCTCGGGATGAACAACACCCGCGGGTCAACTCCCCCAAATCCAAACCTCGATCTCCTGAATCGCTCCACGGACTTGAACAAGACTGGGGATATTAGGAACACCTCATGAGGAGTCCATAGCCAAGTTTAATCCCACCAAAACATGTCCAAAAAAGGAGGAATCGAAGAAACCCCGCCAAGAGCACCACAAACCCTAGAACTCGGAAAACCCCAAAATCGAGCCCCTTTACACACGGATTTGGGAGGGGAATCACAGCCCAAAGAACCACGAAGGGTTCCCACAAATTTCCCCCATCAAATCCCCAAGAACAACGTCCCGAAAACAACCCAAATAAATCACCAAAAGAGGGCTCCGAAAATCACCACCAAGAACAACCGGGAACAACACATCCAAACCTTGAGGAACCACGCCGAATCATCTATACATGCAACAAAGGTTCATACAAGGTGTAGCTTGCCGCCCAATCATCCAACCCTCTCACAAGATCTCACCATGAAGCTCTCAAGCTAGTCCTATGGAAATCCTAAGGAAAATAGGAATGGAAAATAGGAAAGCAAATGAACTAGGCTTTCAAGAGTTGGCTGCCATCCTCTCACCTCTTGGGTTATATGGAGGCAACCGAAAGTCTAAAATGCCCTTTCCTAATAACTAGTGATACAAGCCCCTCAAGGGCAGATTTGGAAGTCTTCATGTCTTCACCATCGGACGGATGCCCGGCAACCGCACCCTGCGTAGCCTCGACGCAAGCCATGCGATCCCGACGCGTGTCCTCCGTTTCGAAGTCTCCGGGCTGCATCGTCGCACACCGGTCTGCTCCCCACCGGTCAGACCGGTACCCACCGGTCAGACCGGTCTGGCATTGCTGTAGCACCGTCTTCGGTTCTTCGGTCTTGGCTTTGTGGATCAACCAAGGAACCCAGTGGTTTTCTGGTGAACCACCGGAAACCCCGCGAACTCGGTGTAGCCTCCGCCAATCTCCACTCATGACTCGGTTCCCACGTAGTCCCGGCTCGACCTTGGTTTTGAGGCTCAACCAAGAAACCGTCCATGACTTCATCTTGCTGTTCATGCCACCATGCGGCCCGCACTTGACCCCGCTGGCCACCGAGTCCCTCGAACGAAGCCTACTTGTCTTCTCCACACCTGGAGGCCGCACCGGCGACGACCTTTCGCGCTTGTTCTTCACCTGCACCAACACAAGTCAAGCCGCAACCTGCACCTGCAATACTTAGCCAAGAATCAGTCCACACAACGTTATCAATCACTCATCACACGAGGAAGCGACCATCCACCGGTCCTCGAACCACACATGGTCCTCAATCTCCCCCTTCATGAGTGCATTGACAACACCCACACGGAAGTAACAAGAGAGAAAAGAAAAAGAAAAGAAACGAACAAAAGCCAAACAAAGGCAAAGAGCAAGATCACTTGAAGAAGACAAGTCTCGAACCCCTTAGGCAAGGGCAACGGCTCGACACATCCGAGACAAAACAAAACTCAAACAAAGAGCGCAACCACCAAAGCAGAGCTCGAAAAACCACAAAGAGCTCCCCCTGCACACATGCAAGCTCCCCCTGAACCAATGCACCTCCCCCTGGACGAATGCATGCAAACCAGCTGACACCGGTCAGACCGGTCATCACCACCGGTCAGACCGGTGCCTAAGATGTGCACAGGACCAGCACTCACACAGGTCAGACCGGTGACCCCATCCGGTCAGACCGGTGCACAACAGAGCCCAGAAATGGCTCGAAACCACATGAAAACCTTCTCAATGCATCCAGCAAGCCATTTCAAGCTCAAACTTCTCCCCCTTATTGGCAATGCATGAATCAAGCCAAAAATGCAAAATTTTCAACCTAGAGCTTCTCAAATAGACAAAATTCAACAAAGAATGCTACACATGTCCAAATGAGCAAGTTAGATACTCTACAGCTTCGTATGGATCTCAACTACATGATCACCAAGTTTCACAACCATCGTATCGAAAAACTTGCCTCTCATGAGCAAAGTTCTAAACATGATCAAAGCATATCAAAATGGCAAAGCCACACAAACTTCATTCTAGGACAGCCATTCTAATCATAAGACCATCAAAAACACCCACAAGCACCTCATGTCATGTCAAAGCCACCGAGCCATGTGCCTACTTCTATGTATGTGACTTCTCATTGGTAGGCATCATGCAATGGTTTAGCACCCAAAGCAAATTGAATTCAGCACATATGACATGGGAACAGATTTTCCAAGCATTTTCCATTTCATTTTCAGATTTATAAATGGTACATGAAATGTCTTTGCGACAAAAAGGAACTTATGCCCCTCCATAAGATGAAGCAAGAGTGCTAAACATTCATGATGGAAAATGAGCCTTTGGCCCCATATGACCAATAAACTAGCTATCCAACCACAAATTAAGCATAGCAAAGCCACTAAAACATGTCAAGATCATATAAAGGCATTTACACATGAGAGAGCATACATGTGACATTTTCAAAAACATAGCTATCAACAATGGATTATTCATCAAGATCATCAAGAGCTAAGCTAAACTAACCATAGCATACCAAACAAGCTCACAAAGACATATATCTCATTCCATGGTGAACAATGTATATGAGAGAAGCTTTTCCTAACCAATGCATATGATACAAAATGCATGCAATCGAAAATACAAGGATGCCTATACATCATGTTACATATGCCATGCCAAATGCAAGAAATACACAAAGGAAACTATACATATGCTACAAAGGAGCTCCCACACACCCAACGAGTGAAAGTTGCTTGATCTAGGGGTTTGGTGAAAATATCGGCTAGTTGGTCATGTGTGGGTACATGGATCAAAGCTATCTTTCCTTTGTCCACGTTGTCTCTTAGAAAATGATACCTCACTTCTATGTGCTTGGTTTTGGAATGGAGCACTGGGTTCTTTGCAACACTTATGGCACTGGTGCTATCACATTGAAGTGGGACATGGGTATACTCCTCACCAAAGTCACTCATGGTGTATGAAATCCAAAGGAGCTGAGAGCAACAACTAGCAGCGGCAACATACTCGGCCTCGGTAGTGGATTGAGCAACACTCGATTATTTGCGGGAAGACCAAGGCACCAAAGAAGAACCCAAAAACTGGCAAGTCCCAGAAGTGGACTTCCTATCCAACCGACACCCGGCAAAATCCGTGTCTGAAAAACCATGAAGCGCCAAAGAACAGGACGCGGAGTACCAAAGGCCGAAGTCGGGAGTGTGACGCAAGTACCTGAAAATTCGCTTCACCGCTTGCCGATGCGTAGTCCTCGGAGACGCTTGAAAACGAGCGCACGGACACACCGAGAATCGTATGTCCGGCCTCGTCGCCGTCAAGTAGAGGAGTGACCCGATCATGCTCCGTACTCCTTCCGGTCCACGTGTTCACCTTCCTCGTCCGCATCAAGAGCCGTAGTCATACTCATCGGCGTCGTCATAGCCTTGGAGTCCTCCATCTTGAACTTCCGCACAATGTCCTTGGTGTACTTAGCCTCCGGTGCACAAATGTTCCTTCCTTTGATTGTTTGATTTGTAGCCCGAGGAAGAACCGCAACTCGCCCATCATGCTCATCTCAAATTCCCTCGCTCATATCCTCTCGCAAACCTTGCAACAAGAGAGTTAGACGTGCCACCAAAGACAATATCATCCACGTACACCTGCACAATCGGGATATCTCCTCGCCCGCCTCGTCAAAAAAACAAGGTCTGATCGACCTTCCCCATCTCAAAACCTCTCTCAAACAAGAACCCTCTCAACCTACCATACCAAGCTCTAGGCACCTGCTTCAACCCATACAACGCCTTCCTCAACTTGTACACCCGGTGGGGTACTTCTCACTCTCAAACCTCGGAGGTTGCCTCACATACACTTCTTCCTCCAACACACCATTCAGAAAAGCACTCTTCACATCCATTTGGTGCAACTTGAACCCTTTAGCCACGGAAAAGGCTAGAAGGATCCTAATCGCCTCCAAACGGGCTACGGGAGCAAAGGTATCCTCGTAGTCAATCCCCTCCTTCTGGCTGAATCCCTGAGCAACAAGCCTCGACTTGTTTCTCACAACCTCACCTTTCTCTCCCTCTTTCTTTGTCCACACCCACTTCGTACCAATCGGCTTACACCCTGGGGGAGGGTCAACCAACTCCCAAACCTGATTCCTCTCAAAGTTCTCCAACTCCTCATGCATTGAATTAACCTAATTGTGATCAGATAGTGCGTGTCCAATGTCTTTGGGCTCAAAAGTAGCAACAAATGCAGCATGAGGAAATGAGAGTTGTTCCGAACCCTCGACCGTGTAGTGTGTTCATCCATGTCGCCGATGATCCTCGATGTTGGGTGATCCACTTGTACTCGCCGGGGAGGTTCTCGCCTCGATGCTACCTCCCCCTCAACATCAGCTTCTCCTTGTTCTTGATTTGTCGTCGTAGGTGTAGAAGAGGGTCCATCCATCACCGTAGTCGAAGTAGTGGGTACATGTTCAGTCGGGGGCACCACACCGCCATCTTCATCGTCTGCATGTTCATGCTCCTCCTCCTGAAAGATCTCCTCGCCAAGCTCATCATCACCTGCACACTCAAAGACAAGCTGACTACGTGGCTCTGTCTCCTCGAAGGTTACCTCGCAAGTCTCCATGATTTGGTTAGTTTCAAGATTATGCACACGATATGCTCTAGAATATGATGCATAACCAAAGAAAATACCATCGACAGACCTAATCATTGACCAAAACATCAGTCAACTTTTTTGAGCTCTTCTTCAGAGGTTTCACCAATCCCCTTTGGCTTCCTTATTTGCACAATGATAACCTGACCCTTCCTTATGAATTCACCTTTGAGAATGGATGCAATGATGCAAAATCCATAGAAATTTTTAATATCTTCATCCATCCATGCATCCTGCCAGCAGAATTTTGTGGAGGAAGGAAAAATCACAGCACTTATGAATATTACCAGCCAAACATGATGGCTCGGCAACTAGGATGTGGCCAAGTGCCTCCAAGGCTATTTCTTCATGAATTTCTCAAGCCCATAGAGGAAATAAAAGAAAGCCTGCAAGCAAAAAGGATTTTTGAATATCAATGCAGTCCAACCATCTATCCCTAGTTCCTTATGAATTCACCTTTGAGAATGGATGCAATGATGCAAAATCCATAGAAATTTTTAATATCTTCATCCATCCAGGCATCCTGCCAGCAGAATTTTGTGGAGGAAGGAAAAATCACAGCACTTATGAATATTACCAGCCAAACATGATGGCTCGGCAACTAGGATGTGGCCAAGTGCCTCCAAGGCTATTTCTTCATGAATTTCTCAAGCCCAGAGAGGAAATAAAAGAAAGCCTGCAAGCAAAAAGGATTTTTGAATATCAATGCAGTCCAACCATCTATCCCTAGTCCTTTGTACCAACATCAATAGTTCATCCTCTCTTCATCTCCTAGTGGCAAGAACTCCATGACCATATCTTCAGTGAGCCAGTGCATTCCTTTTGTCTTGAACTAATGCCTGACTTCCAGCCAACTTCAGAGGTAATGCACTTATCTTTTCTTGTCAAGCATACCCTCCTTTACTAATCATGATCTTTGTCACTTTTTGTAGAATACAGCGCCTGCCCCTCGAGCTAGGACAATGGCTTACAACACAGTAGGCCCAATTTCTACTTTGGGATTTAAATCCACAACTCTGGCTCAGCTGATGTCCAGATATGCTACAATGGACCCATCTCTTATCGATTCATCTTCTGATAAGAGAAAGGATCCATCTTTGGTTGCCCCTCCAGCTGCCAAGAAAAAAAGAACCACCAAAAAAGCTCTCATTGAGGTAATATCTCTTCCTTCTTGAAAACAAGACCATTCTTCATCTGACAAATTTCATCTTGTGTAATTTCAGACCAGAATCCAACAACCATCAACAACTTCAGAACCTTCCAATGCTCCATCTGTTGGTATGGCCCTTGTTACCTCACTTTATTTTCAAGACCATCATTCACATTGGCATTAACTCTTCATTTACCATCTGCAGAAGAAACATTGGTGAATCAACCTGTGGAGATTTCTTCTCCTCAACATGCTTCAAATTCAAATTCACTAAGGGTCCAAACATCTTCCCCTCAAGCAGAAACTTCAGCCTCACCAAGGATTCAATCATCCCCCTCTCAAGCAGAAGCTCCAGTTTCACCAGGGACGAATCCATCTTCACCTCAGCCAGAAGCTTCAAATCTACCAGGAACTGCACCAACTTCCCCTCAATTAGAAGCTTCAGCTTTACCAGGAACTCCTCAAGCTCTTGCTCAGATGGTTACCCAAGAAATCCCTCTTGAGCCTAAACAAACCTCTCCTTCAATTCAGGAGACCAGAAATGAGGTAAGTGTAAACACCTACACTTTCATTTCCATTTAATAATTCATCCCTAATTCGGCAATTCCTCCCTTCAAAACCAGGCTATATCAACATCAAGCCCTCCATTTATTGTGGATGACCCTACTGCCGAAAAAGGAGATGAAGCTTCTTCAAATCAGGCTTTATCAGAGGATAATCAAGCAAAACTGAGAGAAGTCTTTTCTTTGTTGCAAAGGGATATCCAAGATCAAGTTAGGGACGTTGATCGTTTGGAAGAAATACTTGAATCCATTAACCAAGAACTTCCCAGTAATACCAAAGCCTCCCTGGAGCCCATCTTTCATCTGGACAATCACTATGCAGCAGTGAGGCGAGCTCTAAAAAACCAATCCTCACGACCAATCCTTGAGCAAAAGAGAGCCAAAGTGTCGGTGTTTTAGACCGGCAACCTACTAAGGGGAGTACCCGAAGTAGATGAATGTGGCCTCGCTGAGATCGGTAACTCAAAGGAAGAGACACGTGGCACACAATTTAGACAGGTTCAGGCCGCGAGGTGCGTAATACCCTACGTCCTGTATGTTGCGTAGCTCTGGATTGATTGGGTACGATTACAACATGATGCAATCTTACGCCGTGAGATGAGATGATAGAGAGAGGGCTCCCTGCCTCGCCTTATATAGTCCGGGAGGCAGGGTTACAAGTCGGTTCAGGGAGAGAGTACTAGTCGAGTACGTCTAGGAGTCCTCTATACAAAGTGGGACATGTACATGCCTTCCTAACCGAGTACTTCTCCTCTGCAGTCCTTGTGCTTCACGCCATCAGGTGCCGTGCAGCGCAAGCCGGGTAGTCCAAGGGGCCCACCGAGTAGTCGGTCCTGGTACCCACCGAGGTAGTGGGCCCAGGGAGGTCCATACGACAAGCCCCCGAGTACTTTGTAGTCGAGAAGGATAGCTTCAAGTAGTCTTGACGGCCTTAACGAGTAGTCCTCAAGCATCCCCGAGTACAAGTCAACAGCCCTCAAGAGTAGTCGAAGCATCCCGAGGCTGGAATGTACTCCAGCTGATTTTTGAGCAATCCTGAAGTCTTCTCGAGTAGTCCCAAGCGTCCTCGAGCGCTTCCCTTGAAGGTCATCAACAATGCCCGTGTTGTCCTGAAGCTGAAACTGATATGGAAGTGCGATTGCAAAATCGCACTCCATATGGAGTAGCCCCCGAGCCTTAGGTTGAGTTGTATACTCTGGCTGAGGGTCCATCTGAAGTTTTGGCAAGAAAATCCAGAAAAATCCAGAGAAAAAACCGAAGGAGACGTGGCACGGAGCCCCCGAACCTTGAGTCAAGTACTTCCTCTCGAATTGAAGGGTCATCTTGTAGAATGTGTCCTGAGATGCTCTTGAGTCTTGCCGCTTCCCAGGAAGTTTAGTAGAAGTAGCCGAGCCCTCGAGGTGAGGCGCGTCGACTAGTAGAAGTTGAAAGGTCATGCGCGGCCGCTGAGTCAGCCGAGCGCAGACTTATCCATTCGGCCGTTGAGGGGCCGCGTTGACTTATAAATAGAAGCCAAAACCCTTAGGGTTTTTCACCCTTCGCAGCTGCAGCCATTCCCAGCAGATCTAGCCAGGAATCACCACTGGTGCGCACCGCCACCATTGAGTAGAGCGCAGATCCGAGTGTGCCGCCGTAGGAAGCCACCACAGTAGCCCCCGAGCGAATGCACGTGAAGACACCGTGCACCTGGAGGATGAAGCCGTCACTGTCGAAGACCACGAAGGCCGCCGGCGGGAAGAAGAGGGCCCGTGAGGAGGCCGCCAGATCTGCCGCGGGGACGCCGCCGGTGTCTCCGCCGCGGCCAGATCCGAATCGCGAATGAAAGAAATCCAAGGCGAAGACCGAAGACTTGCTGGCCCTTGCGGGAGAAGGAGGTGGACATGTGTAGAGCCGCCGCCGGGGATCCGTACCCTATGGAGAAGAACCCGGACGAGATCCCGATGTTCGCCCGTTTTGCGGAGCATGGACTGTCTCTCCCGGCCAGCGACTTCTTCAAGGGGCTGCTGGGGTACTACGGCATCGAGTACCTCAACCTCAACCCCAACGGTATCTTCCACACCGCCGTCTTCGTACATTTCTGCGAAGCCTTTCTGGGGATCAAGCCCCATTGGATCTTGTTCCGGAAGTTCTTTCGGGTGAAGCCGCAACCCAGCGCTAGCAATCCCCGAGTAGTCGAAGGAGCAGGGATCCAGATGAGGGAGGACGCCGCCGAGCAGTACCTCTCCTACAAGTTGATAGATTCCAACCAGGACTGGAAAGCCAAATGGTTCTACGTCACGAACCACCACCCGGAGCTGCCGAAGCCGAGCGGGAAGCAGCCCAAGCAACGTCCGTGGTGGAACTCGGAGCCGACGATGCAAGAAGGGCTCCAGCTGCCCGAATTGTTGGCGAGAATCAAGGCACTGAGGGAAGTCGGGCTGAGGGCCGAGCATGTGGCCTTCAGCTTCATGAAGCGGAGGGTGCAGCCGCCGATGGCCCGTGACACCCTGGGATACGAGTACACTCGTGACGACGACACGTCGCAGATGCCTGGAGATGAAGTCGATGACGACGACATTGTTGACAGGCTGGCCCGGATTTTCAAAGATATGCCGGCGTACACGCCGTGCCCCGTACCGGAGTACTCCGCCGCGCGCCCACCAAAAGAAGTTAGTAGCTGCATCCGTTGTCGAGTACTCATTGCATAAGAGTAGTCGCGCTTATGAGTTGTGCTTCTTGTAGTATGACTTGAAGAAGTTCGTCTCCGAGCCGTCGTTGCCTCCTCAGATCGTCGAGTCCCAGAGGAAGGGAAGGCCAAGGCCAAGGAGCGGCGCGAAGTCGGCGAGGGAGACGACACAGTAGTCGTGGAAGACACGTCCGATGAGGACGACGACAAGGAGACGTTGCAGGACCGCTTCCAGCTGCGGTCGAGGTTCAGTCGTCCTGGCTTACCTCACATCCCTCTCGTTCAAGATCCGCCGGCTAGCCTAGATGCTAGTCTGCCCGCGCCGCCAAGGAAGCCGCGCAATGTGGCCCGCAAGCGCGTGGCCAAAAAGTTGAAGGTCACCGAGACCACATCCCGAGAGGTAAGCCATCTTGAAGAAGGTAGTCGAGTACTTATGTCTCGATGTAGCGTGTTGATGACGAAGTTTCCTTGCTTGCAGGAGATGCCGCCTTCCGAGCCCGTGGAGCAGGGCAACGAAGGTGTCTGGGACACGGTGGGGGAGGCAGCTGAGGGTAGTCGCAGCCCAGCCCCCACTGTAGAAGAGTTCTTGCCGCAGATGGAGCGCCAGCCCCCTGTTGCTCAGGGGAGCGCAGAACCCGCCGCTGCTGCTACGGAAGATGTAAACTCGTGTGCTGTCTTCAGAGACGCCTTCGTCGTAGTGCTCCACTGCTGGTGAATCCCATATGACATCAGAAGGGAGGATTGCTTCGGAGCCATAGACCAGGAAGTATGGAGATTGCCCCGTTGGCTTGGAGGGCTGAGTACGTAGCCCCCATAGTGCATTGGGTAGTTCCTTGATCCACTTGCCTCCTTTAGAGTTAGCAGCGTCGTGTAGCCGCTTCTTGAGAGCGTCGAGCACCATCCCGTTGGCACGCTCGACTTGTCCGTTGGCCCTAGGATGGGCGACTGAGACATATCAGACGTCGATCCCGCTGTTCTCGCAGTACTCCCAGAACTGGTGGTTGTTAAAGTTGGAGCCCAGGTCTGTGATGATGCGATGGGGTAGTCCGTAGTGATGCACGAGTTCATCCAGGAAGTCGAGTACTCTGTCAGCCTTGGGGCATGTGACCGGCTTGACCTCGATCCACTTGGTGAATTTGTCGATGGCCACCAATACTCTGTTGAATCCACCTGGCGCAGTTGGTAGTGGCCCAATCATCTCGAGCCCCCAGCAGGCGAAAGGCAAGGTTGGTGGTATGGTGACTAGCTTGTAGGCTGGGACGTGTTGCTGCTTGGCAAAGTATTAGCACCCTTGGAACCTTCTGACGAGTTCTTCGGCGTCGCCCAGAGCTGTGGGCTAGTAGAAAGCTCGTCAGAAGGCCTTGCTGACCAACGTGCGAGAGGATGCGTGGTTGCCGCAGACGCCCTTGTGGATCTCCTCCAAGATGTCCTTGCCTTCTTATCTGGGGACGCACTTCATGAGTACTCCTGAAGATGCTCCCCGCCTGTAGAGCTTGTCGCCGACGAGGACGTAGGACTTTGCGCAGCGGATGAGCCGCTCGGCCATGTTCTTGTCCGAGGGAACCTTCTGCTCGCTGAGGTAGTCGATGAAGGGCTGCCTCCAGTCCACGTCGATCATCATGACGTCCTGACCAGCCGAGGGATGCACTGGGACAGTGGTCGGTGGCGCCAGCTCCGGGATGGATGACGCGTGAAGCTCGTTGACGAAGACACCCGCTGGTACTTGAGCGCGAGTAGAACCAAGCTTCGACAGGATGTCCGCTGCAACGTTGTTGTCGCGGACGATGTGGTGGAACTCAAGACCATAGAACTTTTTCTCGAGCTTCAGGACTTCTAGGCAGTAGGCGTCCATGTTCTCCTTGTTATGGTCCTAGGACTTGTTGACTTGGTTTATGACCACTGCGGAGTCGCCGTAGACTAGTAGCCGCTTGATGCCCAGTGAAGCCGCGAGGCGGAGCTCGTGTAGGAGAGCTTCATACTCGGCTTCGTTGTTTGAGACCTTCCAGAAGATCTGCAGGACGTACTTGAGTTGTTCGCCCGTTGGAGAGATCAGGAGTACTCCTGCACCTGTGGCCTCAAGGTTGAGTGAGCCGTCGAAGTACATCACCCATTGCTCTGGGCGCTCGGTTGGAGTGGGTAGCTGATTCTCCCGCCACTCCGCCATGAAGTTGACTAGTGCCTGCGACTTGATGGTTGTGCGTGGCTTGAAGTCGATGTTGAGGGCGCCGAGTTCGACTGCCCACTTGGAGATTCTTCTAGTAGCATCCTGGTTCCGCAGGATGTTGCCGAGCGTGTAGTCGGTGACAACGGAGATCGAGTACTCCTGGAAGTAGTGTCGTAGCTTCCGCGAGGTGATGAGCACTGCGTACAGATGCTTCTGTACGGGCTGGTAGCGTGTCTTGGATTTTGATAGGACCTCGCTGACGAAGTAGACTGGTCGCTGGACTGGGTAGGCATGGCCGTCTTCCTGCCGCTCGACGATGATGGCAGTACTGGCCACCTGAGTAGTTGCAGCGAGGTAGAGCAGTAGCTGCTCGCCTTTGCGAGGAGCCGTGCGGACTGGTGGCTTCGATAGGAAGTCCTTGAGCTGGGCAAGGGCTTGGTCCGCCTCTGGAGTCCACACGAACTTGTCTTGGTGCTTGAGTAGTTTGAAGAAGGGGAGCCCCTATTATCCAAGCTTTGAGATAAATCTGTTCAGGGCCGCCATGCACCCGGTTAGCTTCTGGACGTCTTTGATGCACGTGGAAGCTTTCATGCTGGTGATGGCGGAGATCTTGGGGTTGGCTTGGATGCCGCGGTGGCTGATGATGAAGCCGAGTAGTTTGCCCGAATGTACGCCGAAGACGCACTTGTTCGGGTTGAGCTTCCAGCGGTACTCGTGCAGGGATGCGAAAGTTTCTTCAAGATCGTCAATGAGGGTGCTGGAGTTTCTGGTCTTGACGACCACGTCATCCACGTAGGCTTCGACATTCATGTTGAGTTGCCTCTTGAAGCAGGCCTGGATAGCTCGTTGATATGTGGCGCCGGCGTTCTTCAACCTGAAGGACATGGTCGTGTAGCAGTACGCGCCAAACGGGGTGATGAACGCGGTCTTCTCCTGGTCTTCTTCCTTGATCGCGATCTGGTGGTACCCGGAGTAGCAGTCGAGGAAGCAGAGTAGGTCGCAGCCCGCTGTGGAGTCGATGACTTGGTCGATCCGCGGCAACCCGAAGGGGTCCTTGGGGCAGTGCTTGTTGAGGTCGGTGTAGTCGACGCACATCCTCCACTCATTCAAGTTCTTCTTGCGGACGAGGACGGGGTTGGCGAGCCACTCAGGATGGAAGACTTCTTTGATGAAGCCAGCCGCGAGTAGTTTGGCGAGTTCCTTCTTGATGGCGCCCCGTCTGTCGTCGGCGAAGCGGCGGAGGTGTTGACGCTTTGGGGTAGCTTTAGGATCAACGTTGAGGGAATGCTCTATCAACTCCCTGGGCACCCCTGGCATGTCCGCTGGCTTCCACGCGAAGATGTCGCGGTTAGCCCGGAGGAAGTTGATGAGCGCGTCTTCCTATTTGGGGTCGAGACCCGCCCCGATGGTGGTGGTCTTGCTGCTGTCGTCTGTCCCGAGGTCGATCGTCTTGACCAGGACCTCCTCAGCTGGCTGAAGCTTGTTACCTTTGTCCGACTTCTCTGGGATGTTGAGTTCACTTGGGGCAAGCTTCTTCAACACAGCGTAGACCTCCATCATTGCGTTGGGTACTTGATTTGTGGAGGCGATCTCCACAACTTCTGTGTCGCAGTCGTGCGAGATCTTCAAGTCCCCTTGCAGTGAGAGTACACCTGCTGGACATGGCATCTTGAGTACCTAGTAGGTGTAGTGGGGTACCGCCATGAACTTGGCGATAGCCGGTCTGCCGAGGATGGCATGGTAGGACATCTCGAAGTCCGCGACTTCGAACTTGACGTACTCGGTACGGTAGTTGTCCCGAGATTCCCCAAAGGTAACTGGCAGGACCACTGAGCCCAGTGGGATAGCCGCATTCCTGGGGACGATGCCGTAGAAGGGCGAGGTGCTCTTGGTGAGCATGTGGGTGATGTCGAGCTTCATCTTCTTCAAGGTCTAGGTGAAAAGGACGTTGAGCCTGCTTCCACCATCGATGAGGACCTTGTTGAGCCTAGAGCCCGCGACCACCGGCTTCAAGACGAGAGGGAACCGCCCTGGTTCGGAGAAGCTGATCCATTGATCCGCGCGGGAGAAGGTAATGGGTACCTCCGACCACCTGAGGGGGGTCGGAACCACTGGTTCAATGCTCATGACTTCTCGACTGATAGCCTTTTGTTCCCGTCTGCTGGGTAGTCCACCGAAGAGGACGTTGACTGTCTTGTTGGGTTCCTGGAAGTCGCTGTTGCCGTTATCTTGCTTCTTCTTGCCTTTCTTGTCATGAGGGTGCGGTGGCTCTGGAGTACTCTTGAGAGCTCGCCTGAGTTGGTAGCACTGCTCGGTGGTGTGGTTGCTAATCAGATGCCACAGGCACTTCTCTTTCAGCAAGTCTTTGAAGCCGCCAGAGGTCTTCTTTGAGTTCTCCTTCGCAGGGTGCTGGATAGCCGCGACAGTGTTGTCTGGCTTGCGCTTGCGGTTGGGACCCGAGTAGTAGTTGTTGTTGCGACCGCCTTGGTTCCCGTTGTTGCCGCTGCCGCCGCCCGTGTTCTGTTTGCTCTTGCCTTGGATAGCATCGTACTTGGCGTTTGCTTTGTCTTCTTCATTCGCCCAGGACGTGATCATATCCTTGAAATGGGGGATGGACTTGGGGCGGCGGCGACCGAAGTCTTCGAAGGTGCGACGGTGATAGCGGCCGTCTTGGAAGAGGTCAATGACCTCTTTGTCGGTGACGTCGACTACGGTGGCGCGCTTGTCAAAGAAGCGGTGCATGTACTTGCGGAGGGTCTCGCCTTGTTCGTGCTTCACCATAGCTAGGTCCATGCGAGTACCCGATCGGCCCATGGCGCCCGCGAAGTTGCTGGTGAACTGCTCCTTCATCTGGTCCCACTTGTCAATCGAGTGCTTCTCCAGTGACTCGAGCCATGTGAGCGAGGCTTGGTCCAGGCAGAAGGGGAAGTAGAGGCACTTGGTGTTGTTGTTGCCGCCAGCGTTCTCGATGAAGAGGGCGTAGCACCTGAGCCACTGGATGGGATCCTGCTTCGCGTCGTACTTGGTGATTCCCAGAGGTTTGAACTTGTCCGAGAGAAGTAAGTTGCGAAGCCGAGGAGAGAAGGCGGGGAAGCCGTCGTTGTCGCCTGCGGTGGCGGACTTCTTCCGCCGCAGTTCTTCAATCTTCTGGCGGGCGTCGTAGCCGCCCTGTGAGGCTCCGGAGGCGTGGCTATTCGCGTGGTCTCGACCGTCGCGACCGCCTCCGCCACCGGCCCTCCTGTTGGCCCCGTGGTTGGAGCTTCCGCCGTCGCTGCCGCCACCGCCAGGGTCACGGTGAAGGATGATCTCACGATTGTCGCCAGCAGCTGCGGCGCTGTTGCCACATTGTGAGGGTCCGCCGGCGTTTGCACGAGTACGGTTGGGCTGAGCCGGCAGCTCGGCTCGAGTATGGTTATGGCCGAGGTCCGCGCTGTGACTTGTGGCTTCGTTGTCGTGGTTCCTGGCGGGAGGAGGCTGGTTGACCCTGTTGTCGACTCGCATGAAGTAAGCATCTTCTGCGAGCTTGGTGATGACTTCTCCAGCGCGTATCCCCTGAGCCTGGCGTGGGATCGTTGTGATCGACATGAGGCATTGCTTGGGGGTGGTGTGTACCCTGCTCTCGACTTGTTCGACGGCATCTGCAAGGTTGCGGATGGGTAAGCTGTCTCGGAGACGCCAGCGCCGTTCGTTCTGCCTTCTGTTGCGCTCACGTCGAGCGTCCCTGTTGGCGTCGGTCTCATCCGCGGGTGCTTCAGCAGATAGCTCATCTGCGGAGATGTCTTCGAGCTACTTGTCATGTGCCGTCCCCAAAGTACCTGGCGTGTCGCCGGCCGCCATAAAGACTTGGCGATCGGGGTTGCCAAGACTGGAGTCGGAGCTCGCCACCTCAGTTGGAGTGTACTCCTCAGCTCGACCAAGCGGTGTTCCCTCCTGGAACGGAAGCGAGTTGAGGTAGGCGACATAGCGTGAGTCCCTTCTTATCAGGTCGGTGGGCTTGCGGTCTGGCCAGTAGACGAATCTCTCGGCCGGTGTGGACGTTATAACTGGCCCGAAAGCCGGCCCTGATAAGGGTTGCTCAGTGGAGTTGTCCTTGGACTCGGGATCCTCGGGGTCTGACCCGAAGTCGAACTCATACGTGGAGTCCGAGTAGAAGCCGGAGAGGGGGTTGGAATCCGAGGCGTGGCCGGGGGCTGTTGACGCAAAACGTGCACCTAGCGCCAAACACACAGCAAGCCGAACAAGCTGGCTTCACACGCGCAAAGAATCACGAGACGTGCCAGTCAATTTTCCCTGAAAATTAACAAAAGATGAAGTAGTTAGATACCAAAGCTTGGAACTTGCCGGGTGGTACCAGACAGTTCCATATTTACGGCTACAAAGCCAGATGGGATGACACATAGCTATAGAAAGCTATCTGCCAATAAACTGAAAGCCATTCGGGAGCTTGCAACAAGAAAAGTAACATAGCCAAATGAATGACGTAAACATGACGGCGATCGGTCTTTGTTTGAGCAAAGATGCATATGCACGAAGCCATGACCGATCCCCATGATGATTAACATTAAATAAATAAATAAAGTAAAGCGCGAGCATAAACATGTAATAAACAAGCATGCATAGATCCAAAGCACTAGTCCACCGCATGTCTAGTTACTTTAAAACCCGTCGGGTGCGATGCCAAACAAATCTATCCACCGCATGATACAATTTGCATGAAAACCGTACCACTTTCCACAAATAGATCTATCCACCGCATGATACAATCTAAACATGGAAAGCTAAAAGCATACATTATTTAAAGCATGAATTACGCACGTGTTCTACTCGTGAAGAAACATAACCGAATGGCTGAACAGCCGATTCAGGGTCCATGAAGAAGGAACGAACATTAACAAGTGAAATAAATCTATCAGATTGATTTGAAATCTAATCCACCGGATGACTAGCTCCAAAGCAACCCAAAAACCTGCATCTACCGCATGATACTCTGTTCTTTCAAGATTTATACCAACATGGCAAGCTTGAACCCGCAACACGTAACAACCTAGATCGATTCGGTTTCGGCTATCGGAAAGCACAAGATCCATGTGTTAAAGCATGAACTCTACTCGCACAAGGATCACAAAAGGGATAAAGCCGATCCAAACCCATCTAGACTGGGCAAAAGATGTTACATGAATTTAAACATAAAGTAAAAACTCAAAGCAACACGGGGTAACTTAATGAATCTATTGGATCTTGCCAAAATCCAATAGAGCCGATAACTAGCTTCAAGCTAGATCTTAGCCTACCGCATGGCTCATGACCTAACAAGAAACCCCCTTGAACCAAGCTTGAATCTGCCGCATGACACGAAGCATGGTAACAAGACTACTTGCATCAGATCTAAATCCACCGCATGATACTAGATATGATACAAGGTTGCCGGTACTCACGGAGGTCGACGGATCGATGAACCCTCTCGAAGAACTCGACGACACGACAAATGGACTCTAGGGTTTGGCGTAAGGCCGGTTTGTATTGAGAATGATTGTGTTCGTTACATACATTCAGGGCTCATATTTATACCCTGCCAAGTACAACCTCGAATGGATTTGTTGCCTAACTTATCTCTAAGCTTGATCGCTTGTCCATCCATTCGCCCTTCCTGCTTGAGCCACGTCACCGTTCAATCCCGCAAAATCAGCTCAACTGTTCCCTTGCCGAACGGAAGCAGATAGCCGACCGTGGATCTTTCTGCCGAATACATCTGAGAAAAACCTTCCTTCCACCGGACGGACTCCTCATCGAGCCGGACCCACGAGTCAGACTCTTTACCAAATTTTGGTGTTAACAAGGGCGGTGTCGGAGTCTGAGTTGTACTGGGGTACGAGCTCCTTGCCGGCCCGGCGTGCAGAGGGAGCCTCCGTGCGGGCCCTGCTGAGGTTGCGGGGGCCACGCGTGGAGCGCTCACGGGGTGGTGAAACCACATGCGATGGCTGAATAGCCGGCTTGCATGCGATAGCCCACGGGGATGTCGAGTTCGAGTTGGAAGCGGATCCGAGCTCGAAGTCGGCGTGTTGGTCGAAAATCGAAATTTCACCGAACTTGCTGGCGAGTTCGCCCGTGACTACTTCGGGAAGCTTCACGAAGCCGGTCTCCGGGTTGGGCAGCATGGTGAGGCGGTGTTGGAAGGATCCAGCGCCGCCAGCAGTGTAGACCCAGGCGCCGAAGACGAAGGTGTCGCCGCGGTTGAAGGCGACGGTTGGCTTGATGTAGATAGGAGCCGTCGAGTTCTCCATGTGATCTCAGGCAAGATCCCCTACCTGGCCTGCCAGCTATCGGTGTTTTAGACCGGCAACCTACTAAGGGGAGTACCCGAAGTAGATGAATGTGGCCTCGCCAAGATCGGTAACTCGAAGGAATAGACACGTGGCACACAATTTAGACATGTTCAGGCCGCGAGGTGCGTAATACCCTACGTCCTGTATGCTGCGTAGCTCTGGATTGATTGGGTACGATTACAAGATGATGCAATCTTACGCCGTGAGATGAGATGATAGAGAGAGGGGTCCCTGCCTCACCTTATATAGTCCGGGAGGTAGGGTTACAAGTCGGTTCAGGGAGAGAGTATTAGTCGAGTATGTCTAGGAGTCCTCTATACAGTGTGGGATATGTACAGCTTTCTAACCGAGTACTTCTCCTCTGCAGTCCTTGTGCTTCACGCCATCAGGTGCCGTGCAGCGCAAGCCGGGTAGTCCCAGGGGCCCACCGAGTAGTTGGTCTTGGTACCCACCGAAGTAGTGGGCCCAGGGAGGTCCATACGACACAAAGTCAAGCAGTTTGTGGAAGAATCCCAGGCTCAAATCCAAAGGAACAAGGAGCTGATAGCTGAACTGCCACCTGCACTAGAGTTGAAGATTGCCAAGAAAACCGCACTAGAAGCTGAGTTGAAGACTTTGACAGCTGAAATTGAGGCCGACAGGAAGAAGATAGCCGAACTCCCTAGATTAACAGAGAAAATTCAAAAGGAAACTTCAGCATCCATGATTGAATCAAACCAGCTCAAGTCAAAGATTTCCGTCCTGTCCAACACTCAAGAAGCTGATCAAAAACTGTTAGAAAATATCAGCAAAATGATATCAGATGCTTCTAGTGTAATTGCAAAGTAACTGAACATTTGATTGTGCCAAACAATTTGTAACTGAATGATTGATCGTCCTTGTAACTTTGTTTATCACAAACTTCATTTTCCTTTCTCTGTCTTTTCCAGTTTGCAATTTTTAGACGATCCATTCAGGAACTCCGGCCAAACAGTGCCATACCCGAATAGCACTCCGACCGCAACTCAACCGAGCCAGTCAACCGAATATGACTCAGCTTGAATTCCAAACGACCCGACGGCGATTCGGTTAAGGAAACCTCTCCACCTTCCAAATTTCTCAGGGTATGCACCACGATCCAGGGCCACGATCTCTTTGCCAAACCCATAAATAAAACCGTAGGTGCCCCCAGCCTTTCACCAAGTCTTTTGCCTTCAACCCTTTGCCAAACTAAGCTTTCCTTCTCCATCACTAGTGCACCCAAAAAACCTGATGGCGAGCCGGCGCCGCGCCAGCGACGAGGTGGAAGGAAGCCGCGCCGACACTCGTCGGAGGCAGAGATCGTCAACTTCCTTTACGATTCCTTCCAGATTTCTTTCTTTTTCTGACGATCCTCTTTGTTTCAGGCTCATCCAGTGGAATCCAGCCCCCGCGCCAGCCACGACTCCAGCCCTGCCGGATGACTCCTCAGAGTCGAACAACTACTACCCCGTGCCCTACGGCGAGCACGACGCCCTCTGTTTCAAGGCGGAGCATGACGAATCCCAGCGCGAGCTGGGAGAAGTTTCCAAAAAAGCCGGCATCGCTGAGCTCGAATGGGAGCATCAGCGTAAACAGCTGCTGGAGACCATTGACGGTAAATCCCTTTGATTGACTCTGATCTAATTCAACTTTTGAAACTAACCGCCATTGCCTTGCAACTTTGCAGCCTGCGACACCGAGCTTAACCAGTTGAAAATGCTGGTGAAGCAACTGGCGGACAAGGTGAACGCCCCCGGGAACACGCCGGCGAACTGCCTCGCCGCGGTGGAAGACCGTGTGGATGATGTGGTCCTCCACGGCGTCCGCCTAGGCACCACCTTGGCCCTGGCGGCCATGGCGACGCACACCGGCGTCGACTACTCCATCCAGCCGCTCGGCTTCCAGGGCGGCACACCAGAGGACGTCGACGAGATCGAAGTCATCCTGGAGCGCCTCGACGGGCACAGCGACGCCATTGCCAAAATCATCCAGCCCCAGTCTGTGCTAAACAGGCTTTTTGATTAGTTTGTACTAGGGATGTTTGAATTTTCAGCAATAAATAATGAAATTTTAACTTTTGTGTTCGTATTGCGATGATTCCCCTCTGCTCGTGAATGCGAACTTTGCTGTCTTTGAACGAATTCAAAAACTTTTTCTTAGCCGAACATGCAAAAACTCCTGCCCCTTGGCACAAAATCCGCAGAAAATCTTCAATTCGGGAACCATAAATACTGTTCAATGAAAACCCTTCGCATTCGGGAAGAAAACCCAACCGTTTGGTATTCCAATAACGCACGCCAACCAGTCATCACTCCCAATGCGCTCTCACAGTCAATAAAATAGCCGCCTAGGGTACCCTGCAAATCCACTCGCATACACTTCCACCACTTCACATCTTCTCCCCATGCTCCAAAGGAGAAAACCCCAAGGCCATGGCGGACAAGGGAAAGCAACCCATCAAGGAGGACAACACTCCACCAAAGAAGCGTACCATTCGAGGGTGAGTTTTCTATCAATCTGTTTCTTGCTCCCGTTTGCAATCTCATGGTTTGCCCCTCTCCGTTTTTTCAGTCTTGACCTACTTCCTGAAGAGATCTTCGGGATTGAAGAGGTTCCCGAGTACATCCTCTCCGACTCCTCCTCTGAAGAAGAAAACGCCACGTCGGAACACAGGATGAACCACCAACTGCGCCGCTGTATTCGGCATCTAGAGCATAACTTGCGGGATATCACTGCCCACTGCAATGCCGAACGTGAACGCCGCATGAGTTTGGAGGCGTTGGTAGGGGGTAAGATCTCCATCTTTATTTGACTCTCATGCTTAAGCCCAGATTTTCACATCTAACAACTGTTCTTTTCTCCTAGATGTCTCTGACAGGTATATCAACTTGAAGGCTTCCTGGGACAACCTAATGGAAGCTGCAAGTCATGGCAACCCCCGAAGCTTCCAGGTTGCTGTTACGGTGGTCCTGGAATAGTTGAAGAGGGAGGAGCTGAAGAGGAAAAACAAGGAATCAAAGGAATGAAGCATAGTTTCGCTTCTTTCTCCAGGCCTTCTGCTTCCCACCCCCTTGTAATCTTAAGTAGCTAGGTTGTCAAATAAAAGCCTGCAAGAAACATCTGTAATGTGGAGTATTTTTGTGCTAAGGGCAATACATTCCAGTACTAGCCATTTCCCCTGTTAGGATTATTTTTTCTAAAGGCGGCTTCTTTCCCGAACGCCAGCTATTTCTGTGTATCGAATGCCTGTAATCCTGGTGCTTGCAATCAACGATCAACTTCAATACTAGGATAATATTTCTTCAAATTTCTTCCATTTATAGCAGCAGTAAATTCCTCTCCTAGTAGAGTTTTCAATATGTAAGCATTACCAGGCGCACATCTGACTACCCGAAAAGGACCCTCCCAATTCGGGGACCATTTGCCGAACGCACTGTACTTAGTCCCGATCGGCAGTAACGCTTTCCAAACCAAATCTCCTTCTGCAAATTGCCTGACCTTTACCTTCTTGTTGTAATATCTAGCAACTCGCATCTTGTTCTTTTCAATATTTTCCAAGGCTTTAAGACGAATCATATGTAAATCCTCTAATTCGTCCATCATTAAGCCACTGTAATATTTGGAGCTTAAATCTTTTTGCAAAACCACTCTCCTCGAATCTGGTTGCATTTCCCAGGGTAAAACAACATGATGCCCATAAACCAACTCATAAGGAGATGTCTTTGTAGCTCCATGAGGAGCCATTCGGTAAGCCCATAAAGCCTCATTGAGTACCGAATGCCACCTCTTTGGCTTCTGATCAATTTTCTTTTGTATAAGCTTGATTATGATCTTATTGGAAGCCTCTGCTTGACCATTAGCTTGGGTATAATAAGGAGAAGAATTCAGTAGTTTGATACCCATGCTTTCAGCAAATTCTCTGAACTACAAAGATACAAATTGTGCTCCTTCATCAGTTGTAATCATTTGAGGAATCCCAGATCTGTAAATGATGTGTTCTTTAACAAATTCAACCATACCTTCTTCAATGGAATTACCTCAACCCATTTGGTAAAAAAATCTGTTGCCAAAGCACAAATTTATGCCCCTTGCTAGATGGAAGATTTATTTGGCCAATCAAATCTATACCCCATCCTCTGAATGACCATGGCTTGATGATAGGATTCAGATCTGATGCTGGGACCCTTTGAATATTCCCAAACCTCGGACAATCTTGACAACCTTTGTAATACATAAAGCAATCCTCCAGCATCGTCGGCCAAAAACATCCAGTGTGCCTGATAACCCATTTCATACGTTAAGCCGATTGATGCGCTCCACATAACCCATCGTGCACATCACTCATCATTTTCTTTGCTTCTTCTGGACCCAGGCATTGCAGTAACACCCCATCTAATGATTTGTAAAACAAACGCCCATCAAGAAGAACAAATTTTATAGCTTTATACCTGAGTTTCCTAGAAACCTTTCGGGATGGATTCTTCAGGTAATCAACAATCTCTTTTCTCCAGTCATCCTCTGCTAGGTCACTCCCAAAAGCACACACCTCCATAGCAAACACCTCTTGATTTTCTCTATAACCCGAAGCACTTTGAGCCAACCTGTTTGCCTCTTCATTGTGTTCTCTAGGAATATGTTGTAGAATTACTAACTGAAAACTTTTCAAGATTTCCCTGCACTCTTCGTAGTAATTCCTCAGGATATCACTTCTACATTCATATTGGCCATTCAATTGTTTTATAACTAGCTCTGAATCTCCATAAATTTCAACTAAAACAGCCTTGGCTTCTTTTAAATATTGAAGCCCTCTAAGCAGTGCTTCGTATTCAGCTTGATTGTTTGTGACAGTAGGCTGAATAGGGATAGCAAACTCAAACAGCTCACCTCTGGGTGAAATGAATAAAGTCCATACTCCACCACCTTTGCCACATGAGGATCCATCAAAGAATAAAGCCCAAGGAGTATTTTCAAGCAAATCAATTGATGGATCACAATGTTCGGTAATAAAATCAGCAATAATCTGACCTTTAACAGCTTTTGCCGATTCAAATTTCAGCTCAAACTCAGACAAAGCCTAAATCCATTTGCCAATCCTTCCATTCAAAATTGACATAGATAACATGTGTTTAATTACATCAAATTTTGAGTACACAACGCATTCAGCATTCAATAAGTAGTGCCGAAACTTTGTACACGAGTAATAAACACACAGGAAAAGCTTCTCCACAGCCGAATACCTGGTCTAGGGATCAAGCAATTTTCGGCTAAGGTACGCTACTATCCGTTCCTTTCCTCCAAGTTCTTGTATAAGGGCCGATCCAATAGTTTGGGTATCGGCCGCCACGTACAACTTGAAAGGCTTGTTCAACTGTGGAGGCACCAACACTGGTGGTTCCTTCATGTACCGCTTGATGTCATCAAAAGCCTTTTGTTGTTCGTCACCCCATACAAACTTCTGATCTTTCTTGACCCTCAGCAGCGGAGAGAAAGGCAAAACCTTTTGTGACAACTTTGAAATGAATCTTCTCACAAAATTTATCTTGCCAAGCAGTGATTGCAACTCCTTGAGATTGGTTGGAGGAACAACTTCATCGATAGCTTTCATGCTTTTCTTGCCAACTTCTATTCCCCCTTCATGTACCAGAAATCCCAAGAATTCTCTAGCTGAAACTCCAATAGCACACTTGTTTGGATTCATCTTCAGCCCATGCCTCCGGGTGCACTCTAGAGTTTTCCGCACATCATCCAAGTGTGAGTCATGATTCAAAGACTTGATCACGACATCGTCAATGTAAATCTCAACAAATTTGCCGATCAACTCATGGAAAATATAATCCATGGCTCTTTGATAAGTTGCACCGGCATTTTTCAACCCAAATGTCATGACAATCCACTCAAAAAGGCCTATATGCCCAGGACACCTAAAGGCTGTCTTTGATATGTCTTCTATTGCCATAAAAATTTGATTGTACCCTGTATTACCATCCATGAAACTAATAACCTTATATCCAGCTGTGGCATCAACCAATAAATCAGCAACAGGCATTGGGTATCCATCCATGGGAGTAGCTCTGTTCAAATCTCTAAAGTCTATGCAAACCCTCATCTTCCCATTTTTCTTGTAAACAAGAACGATGTTAGAGATCCACTACGCATATCTGCATCGCCAAATGAAATTTGCATCAAGCAATCTTTCAATTTCCTTTTTCACGTCAACCAATACTTCATCCTTGTATATTTTTCGGGGAGGTTGCTTGTAAGGTCTAAAACCAGGCTTGATTGGCAACCAATGCTCAACGATGGAACGATCCAAACCAGGCATCTCCAAATAATCCCAAGCGAAGCAATCTTTGTATTCCTTTAATAGATTGATTAATCCTTCCCTGAAACTTGAATCCAAGTTAGTGCTGATAAATGTCGGCCTTGGTTTGTCACCATCACCAATGTCAATGTCTTCCAATTTGTCAGCCGACATGAATCCACGCCCTAACTTCCCACTAGTTCCATCAACTGGATTATCCATTAAAAATTACTATAAGAGCCGACTGCTTGAATCAGCTATTGATCACTGCTGACTGGTTCAACGGGACCTTCACCCAGTCCTTTCCTGGGAAGCAATCTATGCCTTGATACTCCCAGAAAGCTGGTTCAACGTTAGCCACGCTCACTGAGTCATCTGCTTGGACCACCTCTATATTATCATCTACCCATTGAACAAGTTGTTGGTGCATGGTAGATGGGATACAACAGTTTGCATGGATCCAGTCCCGTCCGAGCAGCAAGCTATAGGCCCCTTTGCCCTCAATGACAAAGAAGGTTGTGAGCAAAGTCTTGGATCCGATCATCAAGTCCACGTGCACGCAGCCCTTGGTGTCTGAAGGATTCCCAGCAAAATCATTCAGAACTATGATTGTTGGCGTTAAATCTCCAGGGCCCATGCCAAGCTTCCTGAACGTGGTGTACGGCATCACGTTGACTGCAGCTCCACCATCAACAAACATCTTGGTCAATGGCTTGCCATTGACGTATACTTTCAAGTACAACGGCTTCATGTGTTGATTTTTGGCCAGTTTATCGAAGGTTGCCCGCTTAGCCAACACCAACTGTGCCATTAACCCAAGTTGCTCATCCTCATTGATATCTGGGGACGCTTCTTCCTGCACAACTTGGTTAGCTAAAGCCATGAACTCATTCAGCAAAAAGTATACCATGTATGCTGGAGCCGAACGACCCGATCCATCAGGCCTATTCTTTGGACGCCACACCTGCTTCCTCTTGATTCCTGCTTGTGTCAACTCTTGATTCCTCAAGTGCTGAACCCTTCTATTTTTGGCTTCTTCTCAAGCCAGGCGGGCACCATTGTCCTTCTTGCCAGATGTATTCACGCTCCTGTTCTTCTTGATCAACACATTTTTGATCAGCATATCTCTTCCTTGGGTGATCATTGACTTCATTTATTTTTACGCGCCGACCGTCACTAGGATGTATCCTTCCAATTATTTCGTGGACGGATCGGCGATTGACAGTTTCCTGCCTATATTCAGTGTACTCATCACTACATTCAGGGCAATTCTTCAATGTGGGGAGCTTCATACCCTCGTTCCAGCAATGCCTGAAGAACGCGCATCCCCAATGTGCACGCTCCTGTTCTCATGCATGCTCCTCCAATTCTCTTTTGTGCGCTTCGTCTTCAAATCTCCGCTTCTCCTCCTCGTATTTCTGCTTCTGGTAGCGTTCTTTTTCTTGCTGACGCTGCGATTTGTTAAGGAGAATGCGTGTGGTCACCCTGGGCTTGGATCTGGAAGACTCCCCCACTTCAATCTGGCTTCTCAGGATGCGAGGAGCTTCTTTGTGGACTTGCTCCACTGTCACTTGTCGTGTAGGATCAATTGATCCATCCTGCTTTGCTCTTGCTGAAGTTAGGACCTTTACTTTCCCATTTTTCTCAGCTGTCACCATGTTAACAGAAAAACCAACCATGTTCTGAGGGAAAGGGTGACCATCCAGCTTCATTTTATTATCAAATTTCAAGTCACCGCCCTGGATAGCCTTCTGGATCCTCATTCTGAAAACTCTGAAATCATTAATGGAGTGAGAGTTCCTGTCATGAAATCCACAGTAACGTTTCTCTTTAACTCCATCGGGCCGAAGCATAGAATGCCCTTCCGGCAGCTTGATTCGGCCTTCCTTCACCAAGAACTCAAAAAGTTTGTCAGCCTTGGTCACATCGAATCGCTGGTTCACAGTTAGCGGCTCCTTGCCCCACATGATTTCAGCTGCTGATACTTCCTCGTCATCATCAAACTCTTCCACTTGATCAGCTCTTTCGAGGAATTGGTTGTAAATGTCAGCTATATCGTTGTGCTTGGCAAATTTGGAATCTTTCCTGAATCCATAAGCTTGATTGCTCATTAATGACAATCTCTAGGACAGCTGACCAAGATTGTCAAACTCCATGCTAAACAGCTTCTCCCGAATAGCTGGCAACATACCAGCAACAGCCATGTCAGCCAATTGATCATCTACCAGATTCAAAGAGAAGCACATGCCTTTGACCTCTCTGAACCTCCTGACAAATTCCAAGGGTGTTTCATTGTGCCTTTGTCTCAGGGCAGCCGATCAATTAGCTTCTTCTCAGTACTGCCACTGAAGTAATGAGCATGGAACTTCTGTTCCAAATCTTTCCAGGTACTGATCGATTGAGGGGGCAAAGAAGCAAACCATGTAAAGGTTGGGCCTGTCAACGACAAAGGAAAGTATCTGACCCTGAATGCCTCATCAGCTGAAGCTTCCCCAAGCTGCATCAAGTATCGTGCTATGTGTTCCACAGTACTTGTATCATCTTGCCTAGAGAACTTTGTGAAATCTGCAGGAGGTTTCACCCTTGGCGGCAACACCACCCTATGGTACCACTCTGGGAAAGGAGGTGTATAAGCTTGTCCCTGCATTTTAGGTTTAAGGCCGAATTGATTTTGCAAAATATCGGCCATCTTCTGTACCATGAAATCAACATTAGGATCTTGGTCCCCTGGTCTCCCAACAGGTCCATTAAACGTTCCCGCAGCTGTACCATACCCATGGTTTGGAAAAGCATTAATGGCGCTATAGTCCATGATTTCTGAATAACCCTCGCCATACATATTCTTCTGCTGCCTGTTGTTGGCTGGGGCTATCCTGTAAGTGGAGTTAGGTAGAACTCCAGAAGAACCGAACGCCAGATCTCCATAAGTAAGCCTATCGGGCTGATAAGGGTTCGGCTGTTGAACTGGGCGACCTCCATTGCTTTGTAGAGGTGGCTGGATTGGTTGACTCCCCACACTTTGCGGAGGCGATTGGATTCGTTGACTTTGTAGTGGCGGTTGAGCACTTGCATCTCGAGCTGGTTGAGCAGTACTGGTTTCTCCAACTTCCGCAGTAGATGCTTGAGGCGATATTCGACTAAGCATCCTCTCCACGCCTGGGCCAAAGACTCCAACCATCATCTGCTTGAACTCATTCAAAAAAGCAGTATGATGTTTAACCATTACAGTTTCTATAGTCTCCCGGAAAGCGTTCAAGGCCTCCTGTTTCTCTTAAGCAGATGTGGTGTCAAGCTCCCCCGGTAGAAGAACCATTGGCATATCAGATTTGAGGTATGGTACACCACTTCTGTTCTTGCCAAAAGACATTAAGCACTTCTGTTGAAACTGGTCAATGGCATCCTTCAACTGCACCTGATGCTCTGGAGACAGTTCATCAAAGGAGACATCCATGACGTCGTGAATGTCAGACATTTTGAATCAGCTAGAGTGTCCCACCGGGCGTGCCAAAAAGTGCGTTGACGCAAAATCAGCACCCCGCGCCAAGCACACAGCAAGCCGAAAGAAGCTGGCTTAAAACACGTGCCCGATCCGAGAGCGTGCCAGTCAATTTTTCCTGAAACTGACAAAGGATTAAAATAGTTAGATAAAACATGGAACTTGCCGGGTGGTACCAGACAGTTTCGTATTTACGGCTAAAAATCCAATTAAAAAGACATATAGCTACAACAAGCTATCTGCCAGCAGTTTAAATATCATTCGGGAGCTTTAAAACATGAAAACAGGACATAGCCGAATGGATGACGTAAGCATGACAAAAGATCGGTCTTTATTTAGACAATATTGCTTGCACACGACCGTGACCGATTTTTGAGGATAAATAACAATTAAAACAAATAAAGTAAAAGCATGATTATAAATATGAAGTAAACAAGCATGCATAGGCTAAAAGCACTACTCTACCGCATGTCTAGGTACTTTCAAACCCATCAAGAATGATAACAAACAAGTTAATCCACCGCATGATACGACTTATTTGAAACCACGCCACCAACCATAAAGAGATTAATCCACCGCATGATACAATCTAAATATGGAAGGCTAAAAGCACGCATTATTTAAAACAAACTTATGAGCACGTTTTACTCATGGGAGCATTGCCGAATACAGCTGTACAGCCGAATCGGGGTCCGTGAAGAAAAAACAAGCATTATCAAAGATGATAAACCTATCAGGTTGAATCGAAATCTAATCCACCAGATGATTAGCTCTAAAACAACCCAAAAACCTGCATCTACCGCATGATACTCGGTTCTTTCAAGATTTACACAAAATCAATAAGCTTTAACCCGCAACACGTGACAATCTAGATTGGTCTAAATTCGGCTATTGAGAGCACTTGATCCTTTATAATAAACAAAGACTTGAGAGTGCATCACGCGGATCTCAAAGAAGGTAAAACCGAATCCAATCTATCTAGATTGGGCAAAAATGTGTTACATGAATTTAAACATAAATAAAATTTCAAAGCAACACGGGGTAACTTAATGAATCTATTAGATCTTGCCAAATCTAATAGAGTAGATAACTAGCTCCAAACTAGATCTTAGCCCACCGCATGACTCATGATCCAACATGAAACCCTCTTGAACCAAGATTAAATCCACCGCATGATACTAAGCATGGTAACACGACTACTTGCATCACGGTCTAAATCCACCGCATGATACTAGACATGATACAAGGTTGCCGGTAGTTACAGAGGTCGACGGATCGATGACTCCTCTCGAATTACTCGACGACTCGACTAAAAGTACTCAAAGGTTGGCGTAAGGCCGGTTTGTTATGAAATTATTCGATCTCTATTACAAGCATCAATGGTTTATATTTATACCCTTGTCCTAACACGACTCCTAGTCGACTACGAGTACAACATTTAATGTCTAAATTAATGCTCCGACACCAATGTCTATCTCGTATACACCATCAACTCGTGCCTTCCTTATGTCAGGCCACGTCACTACGCATCCCCGAAATTTCCCTTTAAAAGCGCAAACAGTCCCTTTGGCGAACGATGGCGCACTGCCGACCGCAAGCATCTTTTACCGAACCCTATTTGAAGATATTTTCTATCCGAATGGTATTTCATCACCAAGCTCGGCCCACAAGTCAGCTCCTTTCGTGTACCATTTTTTGGTGTTAACAACATCTAGTTTTCCTAATGACCCACTTCATTCGGTAAGCCGACTGATGTGCTCCACACAGCCCATCATGCACTTCACTCATCATCCTCTTCGCTTCTTCTTGACCCAGGCATCGTAGCAACACCCCATCCATAGATTTGTAATACAAATGTTCATCAAGAAGAACAAACTTTATGGCTTTGTACCTGAGCTTCCTAGAGACCTTTCAGGATGGATTCTCCAAATAATCAGCAATTTCTTTTCTCCAATCATCTTCTGCTAGATCACTCCCAAAAGCATATACATCGATGGCAAACACTTCTTGCTTCTCTCTATAACCCGAAGCACTTTGAGCTAGCCTGTTTGCCTCTCCATTGTTTTCTCTAGGAATATGTTGTAGAATTACGAACTGAAAGCTTTTCAGGATTTTTTGCACTCCTCGTAGTAATTCCCCAGGATATCATTTCTGCATTCATATTGGCCATTCAATTATTTTATAACTAGCTCTGAATCTCCAAAAATCTCAATTGCAATGGCCTTTGCCTCTCTCAAGTATTGAAGCCCTCTGAGCAATGCTTCATACTCAACTTGGTTATTTGTGACAGTAGGTTGAATAGGAATAGCAAATTCAAACATTTCTCCCTTGGGTGCAATTAATAAAATACCTACTCCACCACGTTTGCCACATGAAGATCCATCAAAAAATAAAGCACAAGGAGTAATCTCAAGCAAAATAATTTATGAACCACGATGTTCGGTAATGAAGTCAGTAATAATCTGTCCTTTAACAGCTTTTGCCGACTCAAACCTTAATTCAAACTCAGACAAGGCTAAAATCCATTTGCCAATTGTTGACGGTAAAAATCTATCAACCTAGACATGAGTTTACCTTTGGTGTTGGCATGAGTTTTATAACTTATCCATTGGTACTAACCCCCGTGGTATAACAAGTTCACTTGTGCATGTCGGTTTTGGAGTTTAGTGTTTATGCAGGGTTTTAGTGTTGAAAGCAAAACTTTCGGGATAAGTTCATTAAGCACCTCATGTCAAGACCTTGAAGCCCGGTACAAGTCAAGCAATGAAGTGAACACGACTCCAAGAAGCCCAAGGACCCAACCCGAGAAGATGGAAAACTCCGAGGACCTAGCCAGAAAAGTGCTGAATCTTGCAAGATAAGGAGCTTCATCCAATTCGGAAAGAAACCGACGACAAGGGCCCACATGCAAAAGGGGAGAGGATCTAGAAGACTCGGGAAGAACCGAGCCAAGAGGAGGAGACAGGTAAGTCTCCCATCCAGCTCTTTGTTCATGTGCTCTAGTTTGTAGTCCGGAACCACCTTAGACTTAGCCATCCACCTCGTTTGTTTCGTGAAACAGAACACATCCTTATTCCACTCAAAGTCCAGACTCCAAAATATATATTTGTGAGAGAGAGTGCTAGAAGAAACCTACAATCTTTTTCACCAAAGAAGAAGGGGTCATCATCGTCTAAGCCATCATGGACAACCTCTTTGAGGAGGCGCTCGGTTTCTGAGTATCCTCGGAGTATTGAGGAGGACACGACACCGCCGAGGAGGAACCACACTCTTCTCCTCAGTGGCATGAGGGCCACATGAAACTCGTTTATGAGGTTCACCAGACCTCATTGACATGTGGAGGAGCCGCCCGTCCGACCTCACCGCTCGACACGATCATCCGCTCCACCTCCTTACGCTCCGTGGTGTTCCAATGGGTTTATCATCATGATGGAGGAGGAGGAGAAGAAGCTCGCTCGCCTTGAGTAGAGGCTTGTAGCGAACGTCGACTTCGATGACCAAGCTCTCCACATATTGGGTTTTCATACAGGACACCGATGTTGGGTACAATTCTCTAACGGAGTGTCGGCAAACACCCACAAGGAATTCGCTTAGGAAATTTATGACCATGGCTTATATCCTTGACGAAGGAGTGCTGAGTCTCTCATTCCGTTTGGAGAGAGCCATTCGCACTAGGAAGCCATCCACAAACTAGAGAGAGAGAGGAGGGAGATCTCTGGAGGGAGAACAACCACCTCGAAGGAAGCACCCACAAGTGGAGAAGAAGGAAGACACCGTCAGAAGGTTAACCATGATCAACGGTGCTATGTCTAGCACCTTGATGGGTTAATCTCCTTTCATCCATGGGTTGTAATCGATCTTGAGATGTAACCATACTTTGTTGGATTATCTATCTATCATCTTGTGTTGAATATACTTTAATGCTTAAGGTTAGCTACCATGCCGTAAAGGGAGTAAGAGCTCCAATGGTTCCTTGGATCCATTCAATACGCCGTGTCCATCATAGGTCTAGTCATGAATACCTTCGCGTAGTGAGTACGAGAGGAGGGAAAGGGCGAAACCGTGGTCACAACCCCCGATAGATTAGATTGATTTTCATGTTCAAAACGATTGCATGTTCTAGTATCGTAGACCCATGGGCGAGTGTCTCCTATCTTCATTGAACAAGCGGTTCCCTATGTATTAGGGAATATCTCGGTTTTCAAAAGGAAGCTCCGGGACAAGTGGATGTGCATGGAGGCACATGGGATGGTTTTTGGAGTATGATCGCGGGAGAAGACCATGAAGAAATACTATCCGAAACCCCATCATCCAAGTGTTTCACTGCAAAAGGATTTGGGGAGAATGAGAGAAACAAAGGTAACCGACACGGAGTTGAGTTGGCTTTACTCGGCTTTTGCCAGGCAGCCAATCGACCCCACTCACCTATGATCAACCGGTGGTGTTGTTAAGCAACATCGAGTTCGGGAGATATTGGTTCGGGGTGCTACCTCTCCATGTTGGCTATCTCTTTAAGACCGGGTATTACAAGGAACCCGAAGCATCTCCTACCCGGGCTTCCCTAAGATTTGAAGAAAGGAAAATATATAAGTGAAAATGAGAGAGGAGGCTTCAAAATTGGCCAAAGTAATTTTGCCCCTTCCGGATTGAAGATTAAAACTTTTCTTAAGGGGAAGAAAGATTGGTTAGAGGAAGGACTTCTTGTGCTGGCGAAGAAAAATAAAAGAGAAGGATTGTAGGAGAAGGTTTTTCCACGGCCCAAGAAGGAGGTGCGCAACAAAATTATGTGCCACCATTTGGAGGAACCCCGGCGCCGCCGAGTTACTACGGTGATGTACCAATGCAAGCATGGGGGAGTGGTGCAGCTATGTCCCCACCAAATTTTGCGGTATCCAACGTAGCCTTTGCGGAGCCATATGCACATCTTCCTCAAACCACAACAAAGTGGCCATCATTGGAGGATACGCTACGAGTAACATGCAAAATATTGCAGCCATCCAAACCAATGCAAACCAAATGGGTGAAGGAAATGCAAACATCGCTTATGAGCTTTGACACCTTCAACTAGCACCGTCGGACAATTCATAGGAGGAGTGGTGCATTCCTATTATGAGCAAGGGTACAACAACTAAGACTATCAATATCAACCACTGGCGGAAGATTAGAGAGAGGAGGAGCTTTAGTTATCTTTCCTTTACCCTCTTTTCTTTAATTTTCAGCTTATATTTGATTGTGTTTGCCTAGTTTCGTATGGACCTCCCTGGGCCCACTGCCTCGGTGGGTAACAGGACTGACTACTCGGTGGGCCCCTGGGACTACCCGGCTTGCGCTACACGGCACCTGATGGCGTGGAGCACAAGGACTACGGAGGAGAAGTACTCGGTTAGGAAGCTGTACATGTCCCGCACTGTATGGAAGACTCCTAGACGTACTCGACTAGTACTCTCTCCCTACTCCGACTTGTAACCCTGCCTCTCGGACTATATAAGGCGAGGCAGGGACCGTTCTCTAGCATCTCATACAACTTAACGACGTACAATTACACCATCTTGTAATCGTACCCAATCAATCCAGAGCTACGCAGCATACAGGACGTAGGGTATTACGCACCTCGCGGCCCGAACGTGTCTAAGTTGTGTGCCACGTGTCTCTTCCTTCGAGTTACCGATCTTGGCGAGGCCACATTCATCTACTTCGGGTACTCCCCTTAGTAGGTTGCCGGTCCAAAACACCGACAGCTGGCGCGCCAGGTAGGGGCTCTCGCCCAAGATCACATGGCGAACTCGATGGCTCCTGTCTACTTCAAGCCAACCGTCGCCTTTAACCGTGGCGACACCTTCGTCTTCGGCGCTTGGGTCTGCACTGCTGACGGCGCAGGGTCCTTCCAGCGCCGCCTCACCATGCCGCCCAACCCGGAGACCGGCTTCGTGATGCTTCCAGAAGTTGTCACAGGCGAGCTCGCCGGCAAGTTCGGCGAAATTTCGCTCTTCGATCATCACGCTGACTTCGAGCTCGAGTCCGCTTCCAACTCGAACTCGACGTCTCCATGGGCTATCGCATGCGAGCTGGCTACTCAGCCATCGCACGTGGTCCCACCACCCCGTGAGCGCTCCACGCGTGGTCCCCGCATCCTCAGCAGGGCCCACAAGGAGGCTCCTCCTTCACGCCGGGCCAGCAAGGAGCTCGTACCCGAGTACAACTCGGACTCTGACACCGCCCCCGGCATCGCTTCGGACTCCAACCCCCTCTCTGAGTTCTACTCAGATTCTGCATACGAGTTCGACTTCGGGTCGGACCCAGAGGATCCCGAGTCCGAGGACAACCCCACAGAGCGTCCTTATCAGGCTCGGTCTCTGGGCTGGTTATAACATCCACACCGGCCGGCAAATTCGTCTACTGGCCAGACCGCAAGCCCGCTGACCTGATAAGTGGTGACTCACGCTACATCGCCTACATCGACTCGCTCCCGTTCCAGGAGGGAACACCGCTAGCCCGGGCTGATTCAAACACACCAACTGAGGTGGCGCCTTCTGAGTCCAGCATTGGCACCCCCGATCGCCAAGTCTTCATGGCTGCCGGCGACACCCAGGGCCTTCAGGGACGGCTCAAGACAAGTACCTTGATGACATCTCCTCCGACGAGCTCTCTGTTGATGCTCCAGCAAACGAGACCCCCGCAGACACAGACGCTCGACGTGAGCGTAACAGGAAGCGCAGCGAACTTCGCCGATGCCTCCGCGACAACTTCCCCGTCCGCAACCTTGCGGAAGCTCTTGATGCGGTCGAGAGCAGAGTACACACTACCCCTGAGCAATGCCTCATGTCGATCACAGCGGTCGCACGCCAGGCCCAGGGAATTCGCGCCGGGGAGGTCATCGCCAAGCTCGCTGAAGATGCCTACTTCATGCGGGTCGACAACAGGGTCAACCAGCCTCCTCCCGCCAGGGACCGCGACAACGAGGCTACAAGTCGCAGCGCCAACAACGGTCCCAACTGTACTCGAGCTAAGCTCCCAGCCGAGCCCAACCGTACTCGCTCCAACACTGGCGGACGTCCACAGGGTGGCAACAACAATCGCGAGGTCGTCCCTCACCGTGCTCCAGCCGGCGGCAGCGGCCACGATCCTGACGGCGGCGGCAGCGACGGCGGAAGCTCCAATCATGGAGCCAACGGGAGGGCCGGTGGCGGCGGCGGTCGCGGCGGCCGAGGCCACGCGAACAGCCACGCCTCTGGTGCCTCACAGGAGCTGCGGCGGAAGAAGTCGACCACTACAGGCGACAACGACGGCTTCCCCGCCTTCTCACCTCGACTTCGCAACCTGCTCCTCCCCGACAAGTTCAAACCTTTGGGATCACAAAGTACGACGCGAAGCAGGACCCCATCCAGTGGCTCAGGTGCTACGCCCTCTCCATCGAGAACGCTGGCGGCAACAACGACACCAAGTGCCTCTACTTCTCCTTCTGCCTGGACCAAGCTCCACTCACATGGCTCGAGTCGCTGGACAAGCGCTCAATCGACAAGTGGGACCAGCTGAAGGAGCAGTTCACCAGCAACTTCGTGGGCGCCATGGGCCGATCGGGTACTCGCATGGACCTGGCCATGGTCAAGCAGGAACAAGGCGAGACCCTCCGTAAGTACATGCGCCGCTTCTTCGACAAGCGTGCTACAGTGGTCGACGTCACCGACAAGGAGGTCATCGACCTCTTCCAAGACAGCCTCTACCACCGCCGCACCTTCGAAGACTTCGGTCGTCGCCGCCCCAAGTCCATCCCCCACCTCAAGGACATGATCACGTCCTGGGCGGATGAAGAAGACAAGGACAATGCCAAGTACGACGCCATCCGTGGCAAGACCAAGCAGAACGCGGGCGGCGGCAGCGGCAACAACGCGAACCAAGGTGGTAGCAACAACAACAACAACTACTACTCGGGTCCCAACCGCAAGCGCAAGCCAGACAACACTGTCATGGCTATTCAGCGCCCTGCGAAGGAGAACTCGAAGAAGAACTCCGGCGGCTTCAAAGACTTGCTGAAGGAGAAGTGCCCGTGGCATCCAAACGGCAACCACACCACCGAGCAGTGCTACCAACTCAGACATGCACTCAAGGATACGCCAGAGCCACCGCACCCTCACGACAAGAAGGGCAATAAGAAGAACGACGGAGACAATAACGACTTCCAGGAACCCGACAAGACCGTCAACGTCCTCTTCGGCGGACTACCCAGCAGGCGGGAGCAGAAGGCTACCCGTCGAGAAGTCATGAGCATTGAACCAGCGGTCCCGACCCCTCTCAGGTGGTCGGAGGTACCGATTACCTTCTCCCGCACGGATCAATGGACCAGCTTCTCCGAACCAGGACGGTTCCCCTCGTCCTGAAGCCGGTGGTCGCGGGCTCCAAGCTCAACAAGGTCCTCATCGACGGTGGAAGCGGGCTCAACGTCCTTTTCACCAAGACCTTGAAGAAGATGAAGCTCGACAACACCCACATGCTCACCAAGAGCAACACGCCCTTCTACGGCATCGTCCCCGGCAACGCGGCTATCCCACTGGGCTCAGTGGTCCTGCCAGTTACCTTCGGGGAATCTCGGGACAACTACCGTACCGAGTACGTTAAGTTCGAGGTCGCTGGCTTCGAAACTTCCTACCATGCCATCCTCGGCAGGCCGGCCATCGCCAAGTTCATGGCGGTGCCCCACTACACCTACTTGGTACTCAAGATGCCAAGCCCAGCGGGTGTTGTTGACGTAAAATCTGCACTTCACGCCAAGCACACAGCAAGCCGAAAAAGCTGGCTTCACACGCGAAGAGATCACAAGACGTGCCAGTCAATTTGTTCCTGAAAATTGACAAAAGACAAAGTAGTTAAATTCCAAAGCTTGGAACTTGCCGTGTGGTACCAGACAGTTCCATATTTACGGCTAAAAGCCAAGTGAGATGACATATAGCTATAGAGAGCTATCTGCCAGCAAACTGGAAATCATTCGGGAGCTTTAAAGTACAAAAAGTAACATAACCGAATAGATGACATAAGCATGACGGCAGATCGATCTCAATTCAGATAAAAATACACTTGCACAAAGCCATGATCGATCCTCGCGCATAAATAACATTAAATAATAAATGAGGTAAAGCATGATCTTAAATATGTAATAAACAAGCATGCATAGGCCCAAAGCACTAGTCTACCGCATGTCTATGTACTTTAAAACCCGTCAAGCATGATACCAAACAAGTCTATCCACCGCATGATACAACTTGTTTGAAATCACGCCACCTTCCACAAATAGATCTATCCACCGCATGATACGATCTAAATATGGAAAGCTAAAAGCATACGAAATTTAAATCATAACTTATGAACACGTTTTACTCGTGAAAGCATAACCGAATACGGCTGAATAGCCGAATCGGGGTCCATGAAGAAGGAACAAGCATTACCAAAAGAGATAAATCTATCAGATTGAATCGAAAATCTAATCCACCGGATGACTAGCTCCAAAACAACCCGAAAAACTGCATCTACCGCATGATACCTGGTTCTTTCAAGATTTATACAAGATTTGGCAAGCTTGAACCCGCAACACGTAACAACCTAGATTGATTCGGTTTCGTCTAGTAGGGAACATGTGATCCACGTGCTATTAAAGCTATGGGTACGAACTCGAATCGCATAAGGATCATCCAAGAAGATAAAGCCGATCCAAACCAACCTAGATTGGGCAAAAAGTTGTTACATGAATTTAAATATAAAGTAAAACTCAAAGCAACACGGGGTAACTTAATGAAAATATTGGATCTTGCCAAAATCCATTAGAGCCGATAACTAGCTTCGAGCTAGATCTTAGCCTACCGCATGGCTCATGATCTAACAAGAAACCGTCTTGAACCAAGCTTGAATCTACCGCATGACACTAAGCATGGTAACAAGACTACTTGCATCAGATCTAAATCCACCGCATGATACTAGACATGATACAAGGTTGCCTGTACTTAAGGAGGTCGACGGATCGATGAACCCTCTCGAAGAACTTGACGACACGACAAAGGACTCAAGGGTTTGGCGTAATGCCGGTTTGTATTGAGAATGTTTCGAATGTCTGTTACATACATTCAGGGTCCATATTTATACCCTGCTAAGCATGACCTCGAATGGATTTGATACCTAATTTATCTCTAAGTGCGATCGCTTATCCATCCATTCGTCCCTTCTGCTCGGGCCACGTCACCACGCAATCCCACAAAATCAGCGCAACAGTTTCCTTGCCGAACGGAAGCGAATTGCCGACTGCGGACTCTTCTGCCGAATTCATCTGGAGAAACCTTCCTTCCGCCGGACGGATTCCTCACCGAGTTGGACCCACAGGTCAGACTCCTTACCTTACCAAATTTTGGTGTTAACATATGCCCCTTCAATTATGGGATAAAAGTGATTTTATTCCGGAATTGACTCCAGCCACCAACGTCTTCAAATTGAATCTATTCAACACCCGTTTTCTCTCTTCGCAATCCATCGGAGTCTTCGTCTAGATCCAAACCCTAGATCACCTTTTCCTGAGCTGAAATCCTCAATGGCAGGTCAAAATCAAGCGGCTCAGGTAAATTCCTCCCCCGTAAGCTTCATTCGGCACTTAACTTTTCAATTTTTACCTGAGATTTCTTCTCCGCCTTCCTTCAGCAGGAGCTTTCCACTGAGCTTTTGATTCGTATTGAGGCCAATTCGACGTCTTACTTCCTTGTTCCTGTGGGAGTTTCTGATCCTCATGACTTCATAGCAGCCGAATCCCAGAGAATTCCCTTGAAGGCAGCTTTAACTAAGCCTTCCCTATGGCAACATGCCTTCAAGAACTGGCCCATGCCCCCAATCGCAGGCTAGAGAACTTGGTATAAAAGAGTTCTTGCGGACAAAAGTGGCAGGACCCAAAACTGGGACACCCTCCGTATCGCTTAATGCTTGGAGCTTTCTTTGGCCGAGACCCCCAAGAATGAAGACCTTTTGATAGCAGCTTGTCACTTCTGGTCAAACGGCGTCAATGCTTTCCTTTTTGGTCACGGCCCAATGTCTCTAACCCTGGCCGATGTATACATGATTACCGGCCTTGATATTTCAGGATCCGCACACCCCTGGGACTTCAGAGGTTCCACAAGACAAACAGGAGTGAAACCAGGGAGCGGATATAAAAATTATATCCAGAATCATATGAAAGATGGCCCCCTTGGTGAAGTTGAATACAGAGCATTCCTGAATATGTGGTCGTGCAGGTTCATCTTTTGTGGTAAAGCCAATGAGCCCACTCTGAATCATATTGTCATGGCTACGCAATTGGCTGGTGGTAAGCGCCTTCCCCTAGGAAAATACCTTCTAGGAAGTGTGTATCATATGCTTCATCAAACCATCACCCAAATGCATACCAGCCAGAAGATATCATGTGTCAATGGCCCTTGGTGGTTCGTACATATGTGGCTGCAACTGCACATGCACCAGATCATTGGCATTGACCTTAACAACTGGTTTTTCCCTTCATCCCGCTATCATGAAGGGGAAGTTCAAGTTACCAGAGGGTGCCACACCTATGGAGAAGCTGCTTCAACTGTTCTCATCAATCAGAATGTCAGCCAGCTCTTTGAGCTCTTCTTCAAAGGCTTCCCCAATCCTCTCTGCCTTCCTTACTTGGACAATGATAATCTAACCCTCCACTGTGAGTTCTCCTTTGAGGCTGGACGCCAAGATGGAAGGTTTCTGGAAATCTTCAATATCTTCATCCATCCATGCATCGTGCCAGCTGAATTTAGTGGAGGGAGATTAAACCACATTACTTATGAATACTATCAGCCAAATATTGCGGCTCGACAACTTGGATGAGGCATTATGCCTCCAAGATTATTTCTCCATGAATTCCTTAAGCCCAGAGAAGAAATCAAAGACCTTACTCAATCCAGCAGGGTTTTTCAGTATGAATGTAGCCCAACCATTTATACCTGGCTTTTCACACCTACCACAGTAGCTCATCCCACCTTCAACTCTTGGTGGCAAGAATTTCATGACCACATCTTCAGTGAGCCTGTGCACTCATTCTGCATAGAGTTGATGCCTGATTTTCAGCCAACTTCAGAGGTAACATGATTGTCCTTTTCTCCAAATCAGACATTTCTTTTTCCGACTATGATCTTGATTTTACCTGCAGAATACAGTGCCTGCCCCTCGAGCCAGGGTAATTGCTTACAATGCAGTATACCCCATCTCAGCATTAGGATTTAGATCCCCAACCTTGGCTCAACTGATGGCTAGGTATGCCACAACAGACCCAATTCTCTTCAGTGCCACCGCTGACAAGAGAAAAGGTTTGTCTCTGATCGCACCTCCAGCTGCCAAGAAGAGAAGAACCGTCAAGGAAGTCCTTATTGAGGTAAAATTTCCTCTCTCTTGATCACAAGATTACTCTTTACTGACAAATCTCATCTTGTGCGGTTTCAGACTAGAATTCAGCAGCCTTCAGCTTCAGCACCTGCCAATGCCTCGTCCACTGGTATGACCTTTATCACTTTTTCCTCAAAGATCAACACTGGCATTTACCCTCAACCTGGTACTTGCAGAAGAAACAATGGTAGATCAACTTGTGGATGTCCCTATCTCGCAACATGCAAGTCCACCAAGGGCTGAGCCACCTGCCCAAGTGGAAATTTCACCTTCATCAGGGACTCAATCACCCCCTGCTCAGACAGAGACACCAACTTCGCCAGAGATGAACTTTCCCATCCAACCAGAGCCTTCAAATCCTTCAAGGGTTCAATCCCCTATTGGCCAGGCAGAAACCCCAACCTTACCAGAGGTAAATCCATCTCCTCTCCAGCCAGAAGCTTCAGAGTTGCCAGAAACTGTACCAGCACCCTCCCAAACAGAAGCTTCAGCTTTGCCAAGGGCTCCCCCTTCACCAGTGACTCAAGAAATCACCCCTGAAGTCGAACAAAATCTTGCCGCGGTCCAAGAAGTCAGGCATGAGGTAAACGCCTGCACTTAACTCTGCTATCTTCTTCATTCCCCAATGCACCACTCTTGATTCGGCAATGTTACTTTTTTTTAGGATCAAACTCCATCATCATCAAGCCCGTTGGTGGAGATCCAACTGCCGAAACAAGAGAAGGAGGGACTCAAGCCTTGTCAGAGGAAGTACAAGAAAGGCTCAAGGAAATTTTTTCCTGGCTGCAAAAAGATGCACGAGATCAAATCAGAGATCTCGATTATTTCGAGGAAATGCTTGGACCCATCAGCCAAGAACTTCCTGACGACATCAAGACCTCACTTGAACCCATCTCTGGTTTGGATGTTCATTATGTGGCCATAAGGCGAGCTCTGAGAAATGTATCCTCTCGATCAGCTGTTAAACAAAAGAAAGCTAAAGCTGAACAAGTTGTGAAAGGAGCACAATCTCAACCTGAAAATCATAAGGGAGAATTGGCCAATCTGCAAGCTGCTCGTGAATCAAAGATCGCCAGAAAGGCCGCACTGGAGGCAGAACTGAGAAGCTTATCAGCTGAAATAGAAGCCGATGACAAGAAAATAGCCGAACTTCCCAGATTGATAGAAAAAACCCAGGAGGAAGCGTCATCGGCCATAGCTGAGGTGAATCAATGTGATGCAGAACTCACCACTTTATCCAATGCCCAGAAAGATTATCAAGAACGAATGGAGAACATTCACCAAACAATATCGACCGCCTCCAATGTGATTGTAAAGTATTTAAACATTTAGCTGTACTGATCGATGTGTAACCAAACTGATCGCTCCTGCAACGTTTGCCTTTTGGTAGATTCACTCTCCCTTTCTTTGCATGACTTTGATTGCAACGCCGAACGATCCATTCGGTAATCAGTAGCCAAATAGTGCCATACCCGAACGGCACCTTGACTTCCATTTAGCCGAGCCAGTCAACCGAATACGACTCAGCCTTGGACTCCAAACGACCCGACGGCGGATTGGTCAAGGACACCTCTCCACCTTCCAAGTTTTTTGGGATACACGCCACGATCCAAGGCCACGATCTGAGGCCACGATCTGTTTCGTCAGGCCTATAAATAAAACCGTAGGTGCCCCTAGCTCTTTACCAAGCCTTTAGCCTTCAAATCTTTGCCAACCTCATGCTTTCTTTTCCCAATCAGCGCAAACCCAAGAGCCATGGCGAGCAACAACAACAGGCGTCGCTCCGTCGACGAGGCAGAAGGGAGTCGCGGCAGTGCGCGTCGGAGGTAATAATCGTCAATCTTTCCTTTACGGTTCATCTTTGATCCCCTTTTGTTTCTGACGATCAACTCTGTTTCAGGCTTATTCAATGGAATCCATCTTCTGCGTCGTCCGGTCAGCCCCCTGCCGGATGACTCCTCGGAGTCGGATCACTACTCCCCCGTGCCCTACGGGGAACTTGATGCTCTCCGCTTCAAGGAAGAGCTCGAGGTCTCCAAAAAGGCTGGCATAGCCGAACTGGAGTGGGAGGACCAGCGCTAGCAGCTACTGGCGACCATAGACGGTACGGCTCTGGAACCGCTCCCTGTTCCAATCTGGCTTTTTGATACTGACCACCTTTAATTTGCACTTTGCAGCCCGTGACGCCGAGCTCAACCAGCTGAAAATGCTGGTGGAGCAATTGGCTGATAAGGTGAACGCCCGCGGAGACACACCGGCGGAGCGCCTCGCCGCGGTGGAAAACCGCGTGGATGAGGTGGCTACCCATGGCATCCGTCTAGGCACCACCTTGGGCCTGGCCGCCATGGCGACGCACACCGGTGTTGACTACTCGACCAGGCCGCGCGACTTCCAGGGCGGCGCACAAGAAGACATCGACGAGATCGAGGTCATCTTGCAGCACCTCGACGGCCACGGCGACGCTATTGCCGAACTCACTCATCCCCAGTCTGTGCTAAATAGACTCTTTGATTAGTTTGTACTAGGATGTTTGATCATTGGCAATAAACAAGGAACTTTTAATCCCCATGCTTGTACTGTGATGATTCCTTTGTCTTTGCAACCGCGAACTGTAATTTCCTTAAACGCATTCGGGACCGCTTGAGCCGAACACGCGAAAACAGATACCCCTTGGCGCAAAATCCGCAGAAAATCCTTGATTCGGCAATCCGTAAGCACTGTTCAAATGAAAACCCTTCGCATCCGGGAGGAAAACCCTGCCGCTTGGTATTCCAATAATGCACGTCAGCCAGTAATAACTCCTAATGCAATCTCTCAGTCAATAAAATAGCCTGCTGAGATGCCCTGCAAATCCACTCGCACACTCATCCATCACTTCTCATCTTCTCCCCTGCTCTAGAAAAGAAAACCCCAAAGCCATGGACAAGAGCAAGCAACCCAAGGAGGACAACTCCCCAAAGAAACGCACGATTCGAGAGTGAGTTTCTGTGACAACCCGCCCAGGAAAATACCATACTATCGCCTAAGACCAGTCCACTTTGGTCATTAAGCCATAGTAAAGTATCGTCCTGTCGTTGGTTGCCGGGTTAACGCCCGGTAAATCACTTGGACATCGAACAGAGGATCGACACATGCATCAAAACTCACACGAAGGCGAGTCCAGAGTACAACATGAATTACACATTTTATTACAAACCATTGTTCATGGCATGGAGTAAAGGATCAGAGTTCGAAGATACAGCAGAAATAATTTAAACTAGCGCAACGGTGAACATCACAGGAGGCCATCCGTGATGTCCTTACTTGTCGTCACCCATCCAGTCAATCACACCTGCAACAACAATTTTTAAAGCAAGGCTGAGTATACTAATACTCAGCAAGACTTAACCGTCGGGTGATGACTACATCACCCACCTCTAGTCATGAAAGGCTTTTGGCTGGTGGAGTTTCTTTTGCTTAAACAGCTGCTAAGGGTAGATCCTTACTTTCAAAATTTTAGCACAAGTTCTAGTTGATTACCATTTCTAAATGTGCCATCTAATTCAATCAAGAATTGGACAAGCAATTAATTCATACAACAATACTTCTCGAGTTCCGTCATTATGGGATATCATGGCCAGTTGATTAAGCAGTCTCGGATAACGGTGAGAGGCCGACAATCGATTGATTTAAACCTTGCAAGGTAGACCCAAACACACGGTAGGCTGCCCCCGCAAGAACAACTTTCCCAGGCCATCCCCAAAAGTCCTCGGGTTGGGATCGAATCTTACAGTCCCTGGTGCAGGCTATTCGGCATACCCCGCGAGATACCCGGAGTCACCATACACCACCCTTCCCAGTAGCTAGCTGGTTAGGAGATTTCTCAAGAGTAGTAATAGTAGGATCCCGTGCCGCCTCATTAAGGTACTAGGCTTACCGGCCCCATAACCGGCGAATGTTTAGTATGTTCAAAAGCTTAGCCCACATGACCACTGGACCGGAGCCCAATCCCATGCTCTTACCACATGAGCAATACATTTATGGATATCTTATGATTCCCATCTAGGGACCTATTCTCGCGAGTGACGAACATCACTCGACTTCTGTCGGTCCTATAGCATAGAATCACTACTAGATTTTCCCCCTAATGCAACGCACAAAATGTGTTGCAATATGCCATATTTGGTTGCAATAGACACAATTGCAACCAAATTGTTCCGTGGGCCATGGGATGCGAAAGGCCGCGTTGCATTAGGGTATTGCGTCGTTGTCCATCTAGTGGTTGCCAAAGTTTTTTTGTTGCAACGTAACGCAACATTGCAATTAGGGTTTTTTACAACACTTGTTTTGGTTGCAAAGTGTACTATTGCAACACATCTGCGGTGTTGCCAAAGGTGCAATTGCAACGTTTCTGTTTCGTTGCAAGTTATAGTATTGCTACGCACTGACTTTGGTTGCTATTGGTTGAACCTCGTCTATTACCACGAAAGTAATTTGGTTGGAATATGTAGTATTGTCTGATGCCACGAAATTGGTTAGTTGCTATAGGTGGTCTCCTCTATTGCCACAAAAGTTGATTTCGATGTGATAGGTAGCATTGTACGATGCCACGATATTGGTTACGTTGCTTTAGGTGGTATCCTCTATTGCCACGTAATTTGATTGGTTGTAATATGTGGTCCTCTATTATTGCTTCGAAATTTGGTTGGTTGCCATAAGTTAAAGTCTTTATTACAACGTTTCTATTAGGGTTGCTACAAGTGCACTATCTATTGCCACGCTCATTTTGTGTTGCTACAAGTTGAACTTCTTATTACCACGTTCCTATTTAGGGTTGCTTCAAGTACACCATACTATTGCCACGTTCCCTTTGTGTTGCTACAAGTTGAATTTCTTATTACCACGTTCGTATTAGGGGTGCTACAAGTGCACCTTACTATTGCCACGTTACTTTTTGGCAACGAAAAACACTGATGTATTCTGCCACGCTCATTTATGTAGCAGCAGTAATTGCAGCATTAATTAACATCAGCAGATAAATATAACAATGCATCTATAGTTAATTAACCAACATTGAACCATCCACCGAGTTAATTACATGACTCATGAAGTACTTAAATACCGAAAAGTTTGGCACGGGACATTGTTTCAACACATAGTAGACAAATTTGCTAGGACATGAAGAACTTGGTCCGCCAATTGTTACTTGGAGATGATCCCAACACTTGATCAGCAAAGGGGGATTCAATGCAAGGAGGTGTCATCACCCGTAAAGAATCAACAAAATTTTTAAGCTAGCATCAATTAATCTCTAATATTGGAATTTGTGAAACAACAACATATAGCAAACCAAAGATTGATTGTGATTCATAAAAATAGCATAATGACATCAAATAATTACCACAACCATAAACACACTTTGACAACCGAAACATGAATTACATTCACAGCGGTAAGAAGAGTTGTTGAAAAAAGCTTCACCTCATGTATTTTTGGTGCTTTGTCGTCTCCTTTGTGCAACTTGTACCGTAGCTGTTGAGAAGGAATTTGTCTAACGGTGGATTGAGTTTCAGGATTGTTAACACCACCTTTAGTGCTTCTGGTTTTGCGAAATACTTGTTTTCGAGCTTCTTCAGATTCCTTCTCCTATGAACCAATCATTTGGAAGGACAAGATTAGGCATAATTTCATCAGTAACTGATGATATGTACTAGTAAAAAGTTGTGAATTCGAGAACAACCTGAGTACACGAGATCACATTCCTGGAGTCTTATTGTACATTCCCAGATGTAGGAATTGATGGTTCCGCCGCCACATTGTCTGCGGATTCAGCGACAAGGTTGTTTTGCTGGGTGATTGATGCAACCGCCGCCACGTCGGCAGATTCAGTGACATTGTTGCTTGGGCATGGTTGTACAGATATTGGCTGGTCAACCTACCAAAGGATACAAACATTCATATATAGAACCCAAGGAAAGAAACGCATTCATGCAAATAGCTTGACCGAGTACTCGTGGAACTTGTGATTGTCCATTTGATGCTTGCGGCATTGATAGGAACTCTTGCCTAAGCTGTTGTAGTTACGCTTTGCCTTCTCTTTTCACTTTCTTCAAGTTGGCGTGCATGTTCTCTCCTTTCGCTTCCCTTTCTTCTTCCCATCCCGACATTTTTTCTTGTAGGCGCCTAAATGCGTCCATGAGCTCGACGTGTTCCTCATGCCGTAGCTCTTCCCTACGAATTTGTTCCTCGCGCTCCGCATTGAGCAGCCGCCTTCTAGTTGGGTTTTTTGCCGGTACCCGTTTCCATGCAACTTGGTTGATTTGCACTTCGTGACTTCTTTGTAGGCTTTTTGGAACATCTCGTTTTTTTCCTTTTGGGAAACAAAGTTGTTGTTCGCATTTGATTCCGCCTCAGGCAATAACGCCGCTTGCGGTGTCCTAACATTTGCAAGGCACGGGTGGAGGAGTTAGTTGAACAAGAGATTGGTTGCATTCTATAGTTGCATAAGCCTATGTATAGTAATGTATGTACTAATTCATTGAGAACTCACATAGACATTTTTAGATTGTTCGTCCGTCCAAGACCCCTGGTTAGTGTGAGTTATCCACCAAAGTTCCATATCATCGGGCTCTTCACCGGTTTCGGGTCTCTCTCGTTATGCCAAGAAAATAACAAATTAATGTTCTTCATCCCGCAAGACAGATTGGAGATGTGCTTGTCCGGTTATTACCTTCTCATAGCTGCGGCGAGAATATGGCTTAGCGCCGACAAATGTCTTGTCATTTGTTGGCATCGAATCGCGGAATTTTGTGTGCTCCTTTCCTATACAATGAAAAGTTATGAACAAAAATCTTAAAGACTCGGACATCGCCATTTGAATGAAAAATGTAGTGGTCGGAAATCGTAATTAACAATGTGGAACAAACCTTGAATTTAGCAAGATGCGAAATACTTCAACGAGATAGTGCCATTCAACAATATCTAATTCGTAGGCTTATGTAACATTATCTCGGTGGTAGTTGTTGTATGTCTTGGGTCGTAGCACTGAAAGTTGAACGCCATCCTTTGTAACGCTCCCTAGCAATGGCCCATATCTTTTCCCTTGATTCAGCATTATCCTCCATGTCCCACTTTGCCTGTTATATAATCACAATAGCATTCAAATATTGTGTGAGTGCATATGTTAGTTTTTATTTGAATTGTCTTGAAAAGCAAAGTCTATTATTACCAATACATCGGTTGCTATTGCGTTTTTGACTTCTTCCCTAACATTTTTCCATGATTTCACTCCAATGATAGGAGCCCTTTTCCTTGTATACATGACCACTTCATCAACGAATGAGCGGTAGTTATCACCTACCGGTCCTCCATGTTTAGAGAATTGAATGTCTAAGCTGCTGCTTGCCCGCCTTGATTCTCTTGGCGATTACCGTCAATGCTCTTACGGGACCGCGTCCTCTTTTCTTAACTTTTTGTGAGCCTATTCCATGCGAACAACATGCATGTGATAATACCCACAAAATAAGCGTATGCACGGACGGGTAATTTCTATGGAACACATGTTACCGGATCCTTACTCCGTTGTTTCCAACGCCGAGCATGAGATGGAGGCTGCCTTTGCAGTGTTGGGTTCATTTCATTCTGTGTTGCAAAATGAAGGTGGGGTCCACGTACCGTTCTGCCGAGAATTTAGTGGCATATGATGACCGATCATATTTTGTAGTATGACAAAAAATGGTAATTTGCTTGCAAATTAGGAGAGGGATATTACCGATGTCTTCAAGCGATCCTGCAACATTCGGGTATTCTCTGTATGTATCGATTGTGTCATCCCCGAAAATGTCTTTTAATTCTGAAATATAATCCATAATTAATTTCATTCATGTGTTTGAACATGCAAATTCGGAGTATAAGTACACAAATATTTGGCTGAAGCATATCTTACCCAAGGCTTTCTTCTCTTGATGCAAATCAGCTAGCCAAAGTTTGTATTCATCTAAGTCACATTCTTCTACTTCTTCTTCATCATCAACATTTATGTAAGCACTTTTGGATTTCAAAGGTGCTATGGCCATGGTATGGTTTATAGGTATTGGCTCTCTGGAGATAACTAATCTGATCACCATCTCCTCCTCGTGAATCTGTTTCATTCTTTCTACGTCGACGTCGTAGTCGATCTCAGTGAGTGTTGCTTCCGCAGTAGAGTCAGGAATTCTAGTCTTGTAGTAAACAATGTCCCTCATTCTCGTACCCCGAGTTTTTGTTTCGGGTTGTTTATGGTTTGTAGGGTGATTTGTGAACCACGAGGGTGACAAGTATGTGTTGTATCTGGCTCCCCATCTATACCCTTCTCAATCATATATACGGTCCAAGACTGATCATCTAATGATCTGCGCATTCATTTCGATGTCATATCAATAACATGTGAAGAAATTTGGTGTGCAAATCGTGTGATCAAATGCATGAAATCTAGGGTACCAGTGCGTGCACAGATGCATGAGATGTTGGATGCAGTACGAACGAGGGGAAAGATGGAACCACGATACAGCGTACCCCTTCTTTAAATGAGAATCCAACCAATATAAAGTTTGTTCATCTCGACGAGCTATGAAACTTTGGTATTCATCTCATTTCAAATTGACGTCGTCTACTGATTGAAAATCTTGAATCTAGTTATGAAATGTTCTATTTTCAAATTATTATTGCTCAGACGCTGTGACACGATATGGAGTGGACACCATGATCTAGATTATGTTGTCATAAGAATGTAGGAAAAAAATTTCCTGATTTGGACGTCATTTGAAAAATATAAACAACTTTGAAGTTATGATTAAACGATACAAATGATCAAGTTCATTATGAACATGAACAACTCAAGAACACATCCCAATGCGGGTGCCGACAGAGTGGGGCCCACAACTCTGTCCAATGGGGAAATCTCTCGCGGGTTCAGGCCGACAGTTTGGCGCAACAATCCTACCGACAGGTGGGTCCCGCAACTCTGTCCACAGATGGGGTCAAATTTCCGTACAGACTGATTTGTGGGCCAACAAGTGGCTGGGTAGACCCGTCATTGACCCTTGGTAACCGCCCCACCTCACGCTGGTGAGGCCGTAAATTTTTGCAAAAAAATTCGAAAATTGTTCTGCCAATCCGCTGAGTGTCGAGGCAAGCGCATCCAACTTCGATCTTCGTCTGATGCCATTAGTTAATCTGCATTGTTCATGTTTAATTTCAATCGACCTTGATCACGGTATATATACCAATATGCATATATATGCAACGAACGATTGGATATATATACGAGATCAAGACATCGGTACGTACCGGCCGTGGCCGTAGCGCCGCTCAGATCTCCGCAACAATAATCACGTGGAGATCGCCGTGGAGATCGATCCCCTAGAGGCCCTCGTGGAGATCTCCGCAACAATAACCAGGTTGTCGAAGACGGAATTTTGGAATGGTCCAGATCGGAAGAGCCCCTATCTGATCGTGGCAATACATACACGATAGACAAAATTTTAGTACAACCAAGGAATACCTGGTTTCAATATTTCTGAGGTTGTACGTAGTATGACCTTTCTCGGGTTTTCAACATATGCGTAATTCATTATTTTTCTTTTACGATCGGCTACTATAGAGGCTAACAATAATACACAAAATTCAGGAGTTCTAGTGAAGAGTCTCCAAATTGTTGATCACAATGCTTTGTGAACATTCACATGAATAGCATAAACAATAGCATGACGCAATTCTGAAAACAGACAGATGGTTAGTCCAAATATGCATGACAAGACCCAATAGATTTCAATTTGTGTCACTCATGAGTTCAAATATTTTGCAAGGGCTCATCCAGATCCAAACACATAGACATACGAAGATGCATGTATAAATGTTCAAAGTTATTACTTAGATGTTGCCACATACACATCCATTCTTAGACCATTCACCAGCATCTGCATAACATTCACCTAGGACCTGGTTATGTTACGTACTAAGCTAGATTACTACTACTTGCGATTGACTTTATCCTGAAGCTTGCGGATCTTCTTCGCCATCACTTCTAACTTGTCGACAACGGTCTCCATGAATTCCTTCGGGGTCATCTCCATGTCTTCCTGCGTTCCGGCAATGTCGACGCATAGGTTCTCAATCCGCTCCCGCAAATCATCATAGCGCTCCTTCGGTACGTTGAACCATTTGGCGCAAGGGCATTTGCTATGGCGGACAACAAACACAAGTTACTAACATGAAATGTGTTACAACTGTGTGGCCAATGCAGCAAATTAGTCAAAAAAATGCACCTTTCTTTTCGATGATCCCGAAGCTTTTGATGGAGACGGTTTCTTGCTATTGTCCGCTCGGCATCCGAGTCCGGAATGATGATCCTCACCGATTAGCGAGTGTTCACTAGCTCGAGCAAACAAAACAATTTGTTGTTTTTCAGTTTTAAACGACCTATTCAATCTCTTGACTCATAATGTATACCAATTTACCCGTGATCCCCCGACTACCTGCCAGAAAAGGCCTAACCTACTAAATGGGACAGCCTGCGTTCATTTGGCTGGCTTTGTTTTCAGGATTGTGATCAAATGTACACAGGTCAGATTCACATCAAAAGATGGAAAGAAATCAAGCCAATTATCATTATCATTATCTAGTATGGGGTGAGATGGATGCACACAAAAAACACAATTACCATTATCTAGTATGAAATTTTGATTACTATGAACTACTAACATTTTTCTAATTGCAAAAGGAGTCACACGATTCCCGGAAAATCAAAGAGGGTAGGGCGGTGTACCTCACTTCTCTTCTCGGAACGCTTGCATCCGACTAGGGCCACGCTTACCCTTACCGGATGGATCGACTTGGCGATGCGGGCCGTCAGACGACGACGACGAGGTGGCGGTGTCGTCCGTACCAGAGGACGACGGGGGTTGGGGTGCCGCCGACCATACGGGAGGACGACGAGGTAGGTGGTGTGGAACACTTGAACCGCCCGCGTGCATCGCGCTTCTGCGTGGTGGAGTAGTGGCACCTCCGTACGCCGCCGCCGCTCGCCTGAAAACCCTCGGTGCGGCCCCGCCGTCCGCTGCCGCCGCTCTCCAGGATCCCCTCGATGCGGCCCCGCCCTGCCGTGGCGGCGCGCTCCGCCGTGTTACGGCGGCTGCGGCCCCTTCGTCCGCGCCCGCCACCGGTCCGGGAAGGCTCGATGCGGCCACTCCGGCCGCCGTCGCCGCTTGCCGCGGGGAAACCGCGATGCGGGGCATCTCGATGTGGACGCGACGGTCAGAGCCGACGAGGGGGATGGTTGGGAGCAACAGTGTATTGGGGATGGGGGAGCTGTAAGTTATAGACGATTTGGGCCGGCATATCCTTGTTTTTATTACTCTCATCGGCCCATTTGACATTTTCACATCCTAGTCTCCAGTACCTTTAGTGCCACCCCGTAAACTGAGAAGGGGGTATCCCAACTTAAAAAAAGAGGCGTGCCTGCGCTTTCGAACTCCGTATTACCATCATCAACTAATGCTTGCTACTTGCGCTGCGGGGGCTTAATGGGGGCGGTTTGGTCCACTCGGGCTCCCGCTCGCTGGGCTTTACGCTCGCCGGTTGAGCCTATTGTGGTCTGGCTTAGCCCACATCCCCATAGAACACAATTTTTTTTCCTCTCTTTTTTTCATAATAAAATTTATTTATTAAATCGCATTTTAAATTTCGCTACAACACCATAGCAGATTTTTTTCATCTAAACAAATTTTGTGGCAATACGTACACAATATTCCTCCTTGAGGCTAGAAACGAAGCAGTAGCCTTCCTTGTATTGCAACAACGCAAAGAGATATTTGCAACCCAAATAAGACATTGCGTAAGGCCGTTCAAACGCAACCAACCCTAGTATGGTAGCCATAGCAAGTTTACATTGCAACACTCGAACTTCTAGTGCAACGCAGAAGTAGGGTAGCAATATTTCCCACCAAATGCAACACAATTCTGAATAATGGGTGCATTAGCGCCAACTTGTTGCAACATCGCAAAGATATATTTGCAACCAAAATTCTACGTTGCGACATACTTGTTCAAACGCAACCATCCCTAGTATGGTGGCTATAGCAACTTTACGTTGCAACGTAAGAAATGCTAATGCAACACAAAATTGGGGTGGCATTAGTTCCAACCAAATGCAACGGAAATCCTAAAAAAGGGCGCATTAGCGTCAACATGTTGCAACCGAACAAATAGATAATGCAACTCAAATTTTGTGTTGCAATAGACACACAAATTGCAACCAAATCACCGTTTCGGTGCAATAGTACCCCCCTATTGCAACCGAAATAGTGGTGTTGCCTAAGGGATTTGTTGCAATAGGGGGAAAACCTTGTAGTGAATCTATCGACCTAGCATACTAGTGATAGAGCATAGGTACCTAGGGATCATGCATCTAGGGTTTCAAATCAACTCCTGAAACGTAAATGCACAATATTAGCAAACATAATTGCATAATTTTAAAAGACGGGGTTAATGATCCGGGGCTTGCCTTCGAGGGCAAGGTTGGCCTTGGGCCCTTCTGGACTTGGGTCCAGGTCTTGAGCTACGTTCACACTCGGCAGCTCGTTGTCGGCACCTTCGTCTCCTCCTTCCGGCACGAGCGTACGTCTACTGGTGGAAAGATCTACACGAAGATGCAAATGCAAGATTTATTCGATGGTTTTTACTTTAATCACTTACAAACCATATTGACAATCAAGGGGTGTATTTGTTGGGCACATTCACCTAGATAAGAATACATTCAGCATACTCTTCCATAAAGGAACAATATGCAACTCTTTATTAATTATTCTTTGTGATGGTGAGTGTGTATATATATATGTAATTAATTTAATCTAAATTCACCAACAGTAGTGGGTAGGTATATTTATCCTTTTTAACATGATTTGCAACCAACCTCAAGTTAACATGGGTGGTTGGGTGATTTCTCTTTTAAGAAGGCTATTGGTCATACATGGGTGATTCTTTTATTGCACAATTGAATAAAGGTTTCTTTGTACTTGTCATTTCATGTGAAAGCTTTAATCCTTTTCCTTTCACAAGCAAAGATATGAATAATATTTTTATCCATGAATTAATTTCCTTATCAGCAATGAGAATTAATTATCTTTTAATTAAATTAGATAATACTTTCAAAAAGGAAAAAAAATTAAATAAGGAATTTTCTTTATTTAATTTCTCTTTAATATTAAAAGGGCTTTTAAGCTTTTTATTAAGCAATTAAATTACCAAAAATTAAAGTAGTGTTTCTTAAGCCTACTAGCATCTATCTTGGTCCATTGGACCCACATGTAAGTGTTGGATGCTAGGAAATAAATGATTATTGAAAATAACAAAGGCTAGCTAGTGATTCAAAGTAAATGCATATAAAAATAAATAAACATCAAATTGATCCAAACATTCCCATTCATGCTCTCTGGTCCTAAACAAGTCTAAAGAGCCAGCATGTTCACATGGAATCTCTACTGAACTTGGTTTATTAATTTACAAGGGAAAACATGCATAAATCAAGAATAATTATTTATGTTAATCCAAAAATCATGATTAATTCACAAGATGTGCATTTTGGTATTAAAAGACAGTGTGCACAAGTTGAGCTCAAAAACATAAATATTTTTAGCAAGAAAAATCATTTATGCAGATCTGCCAGAAATAGAAAAACATTTTTATAAAAAGATTTACATCATAACTTTGTGTAATGTTTGGCAAAGGAGCTAGTCAAGGCCTAACACACAACATATCCAAAAATTAGCTACAGAGGATATATGGTTTTTGAGATATTGCAGATCCAGTGTTTTCACATTTGTATTTTTCATGCCAAAACTAATAGGAATTAGCTCAGGCCAGAATAACAAAAGTTGTAGTATAATTCACAACGCATCCAACAAAATTGGTTTTACATTTTTCTGATTTTTCTGTGATTTTCTACACAATTTACTAGAATCGGGAAATCAGTTTAACTATTGGAGTTACCCTTTTGCGAGGAGGACCCTGGAAAGATTTATTCTTTTGCAATGTGGCCCCTGGGGCGTGGTGGCCGGTGCGGCTGGGCCAATTCCGGCGAGCTCGCTGGGGCTCGCGGCCGGGGAAGGGCTGGGGAGGGTCCTACGGGGCACTAGGTGTTGATTTGCACCGGTTTTGGGGGGGCGGCTGTGTCGGCGCGTAGGCTCAACGGTGGCTGCCGGCGGCCGGCGCGCGCGCCTGTTCGGCGAGGCCGACGCCTGGCAGAGGCAAGACGCGGCAGGGTTAGCTCCAGGGGAGGCCAGTCTTGTCGTATGGACCTCCCTGGGCCAACTACCTCGGTAGGTACCAGGACCGATTACTCGGTGGGCCCCTGGGACTACCCGGCTTGCGCTACACAGCACCTGAAGGCGTGGAGCACAAGGACTGCAGAGGAGAAGTGCTCGGTTAGGAAGCTGTACATGTCCCGCACTGTATGGAAGACTCCTAGATGTACCCGACTAGTACTCTCTCCCTACTCCGACTTGTAACCCTGCCTCCCGGACTATATAAGGCGAGGCAGGGACCGATCTCTAGGATCACCTCACCACAACACATCTCATACAACCCACGGCGCACCATTGCTCCATCTTGTAATCGTGCCCAATCAATCCAGAGTTACGCAGCATACAGGAAGTAGGGTATTATGCACATCGCGGCCCGAACCTGTCTAAATTGTGTGCCACGTGTCTCTTCCTTCGGCGAGGCCACATTCATCTACTTCGGGTACTCCCCTTAGTAGGTTGCCGGTCTAAAACACTGACAGCTGGCGCGCCAGGTAGGGGTTCTTGCCCGAGATAACATGGCGAACTCGACGGCTCCTGTCTACTTCAAGCCAACTATCGCCTTCAACCGCGGTGACACCTTCGTGTTCGGCGCCTGGGTCTACACTGCTGACGGCGCGGGGTCCTTCCAGCGCCGCCTAACCATGCCGCCCAACCCGAAGACTGGCTTCGTGACGCTTCCTGAAGCTGTCACAGGCGAACTCACCGGCAAGTTCGGCGAAATTTCGCTCTTCAACCACCACGCTGACTTCGAGCTCGAGTCCGCTTCCAACTCGAACTCGACGTCTCCATGGGCCATCGCATGCGAGCCGGGCTGCTCGCCCATCGCGGGCGGTCCCCTCACCTCGTGAGCGCTCCGCGCGCGGCCCCCACACCCTCAGCCGGGCCCGCACGGGGGCTCCCATTTCGCGCCGGGCCGGCAAGGAGCCCGTACCCGAGTACTACTCGGACTCCGACACCACCCCCGACCACGCTTTGGACTCCAGCCCTCTCTCCGAGTTCTACTCGAACCTGGATTACGAGTTCGACTTCGGGTCGGACCCTGAGGAGCCCGAGTCTGAGGACAACTCCACTGAGCTTCCCTTGTCAGGGCCGCCCTCTAGGCTGGTTATAACATCCACCCCGGCCGGGAGATTCGTCTACTGGCAAGACCGCAAACCTGCAGACCTGATAAGAGGAGACTCACGCTACGTCGCCTACATCGACTCGCTACCATTCCAGGAGGGAACGCCACTAGCCCGGGCTGACTCAAGCACACCAACTGAGGTGGCCCCTTCTGAGTCCAGCCTTGGCACCCCCGATCGCCAAGTCTTCATGGCTGCCGGGGACACCCCAGGACCATCAGGGACTGCCCAGGACAAGTACCTTGAAGACATCTCCTCCGACGAGCTCTCTGCTGACGCTCCACCGAACGAGAACCCTGCAGACAGAGACGCTCGACGTGAGCGTAACCAAAAGCGCAGCGAACATCGCCGACGCCTCCGCGACAACTTCCCCGTCCGCAATCTCGCGGAAGCTCTCGAGGCGGTCGAGAGCAGAGTACACACTACCCCTGAGCAATGCCTCATGTCGATCACAGCGATCGCACGCCAGCATCAGGGCATACGCACTGGGGAGGTCATCGCCAAGCTCGCTGAAGACGCCTACTTCATGCGGGTTGACAACAGAGTCAACCAGCCTCCTCCAGCCAGACCCCGCGACAACGAAGCCACAAGTCGCAGCGGCAACAACGGTCCTAACCGTACTCGAGCTGACCTCCCAGCCGAGCCGAACCGTCGTCGCTCCACCGCCGGCGGACCTCCGCAACGTGACAACAGCAACCGCGAGGTCGTCCCCCACCGCGCTCCGACCGGCGGCGGCGGCCACGATCCCGACGGTGGTGGCGGCGGCGGCGGAAGCTCTAACCATGGAGCCAACGGGGGAGGGCCGGCGGCGGCGGCGGTCGCGGCGCCCGAGGGCTCGCGAACGGCCACGTCTGCGGCGCTTCGCGGGCGGGTACGATGCCCGCCAGAAGATTGAGGAGCTGCGGCGGAAGAAGTCGACCACCGCAGGCGACGGCGACGGCTTCCCCGCCTTCTCACCTCGACTTCGCAACTTGCTCCTCCCCGACAAGTTCAAGCCTTTGGGGATCACCAAGTACGATGCGAAGGAGGATCCCATCCAGTGGCTCAGGTGCTACGCCCTCTCCATCGAGAACGCTGGCGGCAACAGCGACACCAAGTGCCTCTACTTCCCCTTCTGCCTGGACCAAGCACCACTCACATGGCTCGAGTCGCTAGACAAGCACTCGATCGACAAGTGGGACCAGCTGAAGGAGCAGTTCACCAGCAACTTCGCGGGCGCCATGGGCCGATCGGGTACTCGCATGGACCTGGCCATGATCAAGCAGGAACAAGGCGAGACCCTCCGCAAGTACATGTGTCGCTTCTTCGACAAGTGCGCTACCGTCGTCGACGTCACCGACAAGGAGGTCATTGACCTCTTCGAAGACGGCCTCTACCACCGCCGCACCTTCGAAGACTTCGGTCGTCGCCGCCCCAGGTCCATCCCCCACCTTAAGGACATGATCACGTCCTGGGCGGATGAAGAAGACAAGGCCAACGCCAAGTATGAAGCCATCCGCGGCAAGTCCAAGCAGAACCAGGGCGGCGGCAGCGGCAGCAACGCGAACCAAGGCGGTCGCAACAACAACAACAACTACTACTACTCGGGTCCCAACCGCAAGCGCAAGCCAGACAACACTGTCGCGGCTATCCAGCGCCCTGCGAAAGGGAACTCAAAGAAGAACTCCGGCGGTTTCAAAGACCTGCTGAAGGAGAAGTGCCCGTGGCATCCAAACGGCAACCACACCACCGAGCAGTGCTACCAACTCAGGCATGCACTCAAGGATATGCCAGAGCCACCGCACCCTCACGACCAAAAGGGGAAGAAGAAGGACGGCGACAACAACGACTTCCAGGAGCCTGACAAGACCATCAACGTCCTCTTCGGCGGATTGCCCAGCAGGCGGGAGCAGAAGGCTACCCGTCGTGAAGTCATGTCCATTGAGCCAGCGGTCCCGACCCCTCTCAGGTGGTCGGAAGTACAAATTACCTTCTCCCGCATAGATCAGTGGACCAGCTTCTCCGATCCAGGACGTTTCCCCCTCGTCCTGAAGCCAGTGGTTGCGGGCTCCAAACTCAACAAGGTGCTCATCGACGGTGGAAGCGGGCTCAACGTCCTTTTCACCAAGACCTTGAAGAAAATGAAGCTCGACATCACTCACATGCTCACCAAGAGCAACACGCCCTTCTACGGTATCGTCCCCGGCAACGCGGCTATTCCACTGGGCTCAGTGGTCCTGCCAGTTACCTTCGGGGCATCTCGTGACAATTATCGTACCGAGTACATCAATTTCGAGGTCGCGGACTTCGAGACTTCCTACCACGCCATCCTCAGCAGACCGGCCATCGCCAAGTTCATGGCGGTGCCCCACTACACCTATTTGGTACTCAAAATGCCAAGCCCAGCTGGTGTACTCGCCCTTCAAGGGAACTTGAAGATCTTTCATGACTGCGACACAGAAGCCGTGGAGATCGCCTCTACGAACCAAGTACCCAACGTGATGATGGAGGTCTACGCTTCGTCGAAGAAGCTTTCTACAAGTGAACTCGACATCCCAGAGAAGTCTGACACCGCCAACAAGCCTCAGCCACCTGAGGAGGTACTCGTCAAGACGATCGACCCCGGAACAGGCGATCCCAGCAAGACCACCACCATCGGGGCCGGCCTCGACCCCAAATAGGAAGACGCGCTCATCAGCTTCCTTCGGGCTAACCGCAACATCTGCGCGTGGAAGCCAGCAGACATGCCAGGAGTGCCCAAGGAGCTGATTGAGCACTGCCTCAACATCGATCCTAAGGCCACCCCCAAGCGACAACACCTCCGACGCTTTGCCGACGACAGACGGGAAGCCATCAAGAAGGAACTCGCCAAACTACTCGCGGCTGGCTTTATCAGAGAAGTCTTCCATCCTGAGTGGCTCGCCAACCCTGTCCTCGTCCGCAAGAAGAACTCGAACGAGTGGAGGATGTGCGTCGACTATACGGACCTCAACAAGCACTGCCCCAAGGACCCCTTCGGGTTGCCACGGATCGATCAAGTCATCGATTCTACGGCGGGCTGCGACCTGCTCTGCTTCCTCGACTGCTACTCTGGGTACCATCAGATCGCGATCAAGGAAGAAGACCAGGAGAAGACCGCATTCATCACCCCGTTTGGCGCATACTGCTAGACGACCATGTCCTTCGGGCTGAAGAACGCCGGCGCCACCTATCAACGAGCTATCCAGGCCTGCTTCAAAAGGCAACTCAACAAGAACGTCGAAGCCTACGTGGATGACGTGGTCGTCAAGACCAGAAACTCCAGTACCCTCATCGACGACCTTGAAGAGACTTTCGCATCACTGCGCGAGTACCGCTGGAAGCTCAACCCGAACAAGTGCGTCTTCGGTGTACCTTCGGGCAAACTACTCGGCTTCATCATCAGCCAGCGCGGCATCGAAGCCAACCCCGAGAAGATCTCTGCCATCACCAGCATGAAAGATCCCACAAGCATCAAAGACGTCCAGAAGCTGACCGGGTGCATGGCGGCACTAAACAGATTTATCTCGAGGCTAGGAGAATGGGGGCTCCCCTTCTTCAAACTACTCAAGCATCAAGAGAAGTTCGTGTGGACTCCAGAGGCGGATCAAGCCCTTGCCTAGCTCAAGGACTTCCTATCGAAGCCACTGATCTTCACGGCTCCTCACAAGGGTGAGCAACTACTGCTCTACCTCGCTGCGACTACCCACGTGGTCAGTACCGCCATCGTCGTCGAGCGGCAGGAAGACGGCCACGCCTACCCAGTCCAGCGCCCAGTCTACTTCGTCAGCGAGGTTCTGTCAGAGTCCAAGGCCCGCTATCAGCCTGTGCAGAAGCTCCTGTACGCAGTACTCATCAACTTGCGGAAGCTACGACACTACTTCCAGGAGTACTCGATCTCCGTCGTCACAGACTACCCGCTCGGTGACATCCTACGGAACCAAGATGCTACTGGAAGAATCTCCAAGTGGGCGGTCGAGCTCGACGCCCTCACTATCGACTTCAAGCCACGCACAGCCATCAAGCCGCAGGCACTAGTCGACTTCATGGCAGAGTGGCGGGAGAACCAGCTGCCTACTCCCACAGTGCGACCAGAGCATTGGGTGATGTACTTCGACGGCTCACTCAACCTCGAGGGCGCAGGTGCAGGGGTACTCCTGATCTCTCCAACGGGCGAACAGCTCAAGTACGTCCTGCAGATCTTCTGGAAGGTCTCAAGCAACGAAGCCGAGTACGAAGCTCTCCTACACGGGCTCCACCTCGCGGCTTCATTGGGCATCAAGCGGCTACTAGTCTACGGCGACTCCGCAGTAGTCATCAACCAAGTCAACAAGTCCTGGGACCGCAACAAGGAGAACATGGACGCCTACTGCCTAGATGTCCGCAAACTCGAGAACAAGTTCTATGGTCTCGAGTTCCACCACATCGTCCGCGACAACAATGTTGCAGCGGACGTCCTCTCGAAGCTTGGATCTACCCGCGCTCAAGTACCAGCGGGTGTCTTCGTTCATGAGCTTCACGTGCCATCCATCCCGGAGCCAGCGCCACCGACCACTGTCCCAGCTCACCCACCAGCTGGGCAGGAGGTCATGATGATCGACGTGGACTGGAGGCAACCCTTCATCGACTACCTCAGCGAGCAGAAGGTCCCCTCAGACAAGAACTTGGCTGAGCAGCTCATCTGCCGTGCCAAGTCCTACGTCCTCATCGGAGACAAGTTGTACAAGCGGGGCACATCTTCCGGAGTACTCATGAAGTGCGTCCCTCGCGAAGAAGGCAAGGACATCTTGGAGGAGATCCACAAGGGCGTCTGCGGTAACCACGCTTACTCACGCACGCTGGTCAGCAAGGCCTTCCGGCGAGCTTTCTACTGGCCCACAGCTCTGGGCGATGCCGAAGAACTCGTTAGAAGGTGCCAAGGATGCCAGTACTTCGCCAAGCAGCAACACGTCCCGGCCTACAAGCTAGTCACCATACCGCCAACCTGGCCCTTTGCCTGCTGGGGGCTCGACATGATTGGGCCACTGCCAACAGCGCCAGGCGGTTTCAACAGGGTATTGGTGGCCATCGACAAGTTCACCAAGTGGATCGAGGTCAAGACAGTCACATGCCCCAAGGCTGACAGAGTACTCGACTTCATGGATGAACTCGTACATCGTTACGGACTACCCCACCGCATCATCACAGATCTGGGCTCCAACTTCAACAATCACCAGTTCTGGGAGTACTGCGAGAACAGTGGGATCGACGTACGATACGTCTCAGTTGCCCATCCTCGGGCCAACGGACAAGTCGAGCGCGCCAACGGGATGGTGCTCGACGCTCTCAAAAAGCGGCTGCACGACGCTGCTAACTCCAAAGGGGGCAAGTGGATCAAGGAACTACCCAACGCACTCTGGGGGCTACGGACTCAGCCATCCAAGCCAACGGGGCAATCCTGAAAGGAAACGAATGCCCGTTAGCCTAAGAGGGGGAGGGGGTGAATTAGGCAACTTAAAACCTTAACCTATGGCTTCACTAATTTTGCGCAAAGGTAAACTAGAACATACTATCTATATGTGCAACTACGGATGTTCTAGTGTGAAACTCCCATCCCAAAAGAAAGTTTGCAACCTATAGCCAATCCTAGCATGATACTACTCTAGGAATGTAGAGACAAGCAAAGATTGCAATAGAGTAAATGCGGAAACGTAAAGGGGGATGAGAGGAAGCAAACTCTTGACACGCGATTTATCCCGTGGTATCGGTAGGCACTAAGCCACCCCTAGTCCACGTTGTTGAAGCACTCACACAAGAGTATTGCTTCCCGGCCACCAAGTCTCTCCCAAGAGCACCAACTTGACTTGCCACAAAGGCTAGCCACTTAGGCACTTGTCAAGCTCCCTTGGTCACCTTGATGCCGCCTCCACTAAGGAGCTTCTCCACCAAGGAAGGGGGTCTCCACGTCCCCCGCACAAAGTGTCCTCGCCGCTCCACACCAAGCCGGAGGGTCGATGACGATTGCCGGTGAGCCACTTAGGCCCCAAGGCTTCCGGCGAACCTTGTACAACTGGATTCACTCAAGAATCACCTCACAAGGTTGGCACAACCTTGCACTCACTCAGCTCTAAGCTAAGCCTAGCACTAAACACATACACAAAGCATATGCAAGTCTAAGGATGAGCAATTAAGCACTTGGATGGATTGGATATGATCTTGAATGTGTCTTGAACTCCTCTCGCACTTCCACACAATCCGGCAACCTCAAATGAGTGAGTGGAGGGGGTATAAATAGCCCAAGGCATCAAACTAGCCGTTGGCTAACGTCCACTGAAAAAGGTACCGTCGGATGATCCGACGCTATGCTTTTCCAGGGCGTCGGTTCATCCGGTGCCCCTCCCACGTCACGTAGCCGTTGAGGTTCTGTGACACAACTGCTCCGACGCTATGCTCCGACGCTACGTCGGATCATCCGGTGCTGAAGGCCTCGCGTCCGGGTCTGGAGCGGTAGCTTCTAACGGACCGTCGGATAGACCGACGCTGTGCCTTAACCAAGGCGTCGGATCATCCGGTCTTGAAGGCTTCGTCTTGGCGCGTCTCGTCTTGATTCAACCGAGCGTCGGAAGACCGACGGGGTCCTCACTCCGACCGTCGGATCATCCGGTGCTGCGACCTTCCTTGCTCTTCCTCTCCGCAACTCGTCCGACGCATGTAGAAAAAGGACCGTCGGTTCATCCGACGGTACCTAGGGTTTCACCCTGTGTACCAACTCGTCCGACGATTGCACCGACGCTTGTAAATGAGGGACCGTCGGTTCATCCGACGGTGTCTTCTCTTTTCCTTTTCTTGCTCGGTTTTGACCCTTTGTTTTGGCATTTTTGCATGGGGTTTCCTTGCATCCTTGGGACCTAGAAATGTCTACAAAGACATGCTCAAACAATATGGTTAGTCCCAATGATCATGTTGTCATGAATCACCAAAATCATACTCCGAACAAATGGCATATGAGGCCATGTTCGCTACAATCTCCCCCTTTTTGGTGATTTATGACAACACAACCAAAGCAAGCATAAATTTGCTAGAATTGACAGAATTAGAACCACTTACACTTGCTTGGATGCTTACCATCATCCAAACTCCCCCTAGATCAAACTTCCCTTTTTTTTTGCTCTTATGTTCACATTCTCCCCCTTTGGTCTCAAATCCTTGAAATCACTTGTAAGCATCCTTGAGCCCACTTGTAAGCTTACGCCACACGCTTGCTTTGGTCTCACATTCTCCCCCTTTGGAATAAAATCTCCAAAAAGTCCAAAGCAAATGGGTCCAAGGAAACTAGCAAGATCTAGCAACCATAGCTCAAAGGAGAGATGTTAAATGCAAGGGAGAAAGCCGCATGAACCATGATCCATATGTATGATATCGATGAAGATACCATATGTGAGAATAACTAAGGTGGATCACATGCTCATGAGACTTAGCATGATACAAACTAAGCTCCCCCTAAGTGTGTGCATAAAAAGAATACCACTTGCAAGACAAGGGTAGTGAGAAACAAGTGCACAACTACAAACTTGAAAGACAAGGAAGCTTAGAGCATATCATGCAAAGAGGTAGATTAAGGGACAAGAGATAAGACAAATGGGTTCTTGTTACATTACCACTTGTAGATATCACTTGTAGTCTTTTGATCATTGCATACCTCCGGGGAATTGATCCTCTCTACCTTGTTGGCACCACATTGAGATGAGCCACTTGGAAATGATATCACTAGGTGACACCACTTGGAAGAAGCTTGCAAGAAGACACTTGGGGTACCACAAGGATTAGGAATGTATGAGTACATTGCCTTTGAACTTATATAGAGACATAAGCTCGCAAGGACATGACCCAATAGCATGAAGCTCATATTGCTATATTCACTCTTTTAGAGATGTTAGATCACATTGAGAGTGAAATAGCATTCTCTTAGAATGAAACACCGCACCGGAACGCGTCGCTAAGGGACTACATAAGATAAGCTTGAAACAATGTTAGTCCCATAATCAAACCATAGGATGAGCTCCCCCTAAATGTGTGCATTTAGTGTTTGAATCACCAACCAAATGTATGCACATTGTTTATGAAAACAAAAGGGAAGCTTACCCTACAGCTTGCTCATGATGCAAAGAGATATATGAAAACATGCACCAAGAAAGAACAAGTGTAGCTTTCCTACACACTAATCAAACCATGTAGATTGCTCATGGGTTAGCACATGACACAAGCAACCTACCATATGTAAACATTGCAACAAATGCAACCTAAACAAGGCAATGGAGCTACAATGATGCACGAGATGGGTTCTAGTTTCCATTACCTCAACCGGGGAACTTGGGCAACACAAGTCCAATTTGCAAGCATGGCTTATAGGCTTGAATCTTCTCATCTTGATTGTGCCAACCCTCCCAAGTCCCCGTTTTCATGGCCTTCAAGTGGCCTTTGGAACCCAAACCATTTGAGGCCCCTTCATGTTGGTGATGACTTCCTTGGGCACCCAAATGGGTTGGTTCCTACCCCGCTCTTCCTTCATCTTCCCAACCTTGTGTGCAACCACCTTGCCATTAGCCTTCTTCTTGATGACGTAGGTGTTGCTCTTGGTCTTGTTCTTGCGGTTGGGCTTGGTGTAGATGAGGGAGCTCTTGATGGTGGGCTTCAACTTCTTCTTTGCGCCCTTGTCCATCTTCTTGACAAATTGAGGGCATTTGTAGAACTTGTGCCCTTCTCCATGACACTTGTAGCAAGTCACGGTTGCACCCTTCTCAAGCTTCTTCACCATGGGATCACGGTTATCTTGAGAAGGTTGGACTTGGCTCTTCATGTCTTGAGAGATATCCACTTGTTCTTCATCATTCTTGCCCTTGCCCATCAAGTTTGCCAACCTTTCTCGGAGCCATTTCACTTCTTGCTTGAGCTCATCATTTTCCTTGCCTATGAGATAATCACATGATTCTACAACAACATTCTCATGGCAAGATGGTGAGCAAGATTCATCAATTAAATCAATGCAAGAAGTTGAAGCATCTACCTTGGAGATAGGAATTGCACAAGGGATAGATGTTTCATCAAGCTCAAAGGAATTACTTGTTTTAGTCTCATTGCTCTCAAGCTTAGATTTTAGCTCATCACACTCCTTGCTAAGCAATTTGAATTTGCACAACAAATGTTCATAATTTGTAGCAAGGGTGTCACTAAGATCATTGAGAGCATTGAGTTCTTTAATTTCATTAGCTTGTTGTTCAAGCATTCCTTTTTGCTCATGGATTAGCTCAACAAGATCATTGAGAGAGGTGGTGTCGGATTCGTCATCACTTACATTGCTTTCCATACCTTTGGCCATAAGGCACATGTGTGATGATGAAGGACCTTGCATGAAGCGGGTGGTGAAGTTCTTTCTTGATTCATCGCTTGAGCTAGAAGAACTTGATCCACCACTTGTCCACTCGCGGACGGCGAAAGTTGCTTCTTGCCTTAGTCTTCTCTCCTTGACCACCTTCCTTTTGGGCTTGTGCTCAATCTTGGTGAATTTGATGTGTTGATGATGGCGCCCTTCTCTCAAGTGGATGTTGTAGCCGTACATGTTGACTTTCTTCACATACTTGAAGATCTTCTTCACGTACTCGGCCACCATAGATTCAACCTCTTCATCACTTGAGGAATCTTCATTATCACCATCATCACCATCATCTTCGCTTGAGCTTCCACGAGTAGCCATCCTACTCAACATTTTCTCTTGTCGGCTTGAGAGAGCATGGCTTGTGGTTGGAGAAGATGGTTCTTGGGGCTTTTCTTGGGGTGCCTTCTTTGACTTGGGCATTAGTTGAAGCTCATGTGCCATGATCTTGCTCAAGATATGCGATGGCTTCAAATCTTCGAGCTTCTTCTCGTAGATGATTGCTTTCACCAAGTCATAGTCGGGCTTTCGAAGACTTTGAAGGATCTTGCGGTTGATGTTCAAGTCCGTGATGTCCTTCACACCTAAGGCATTAATCTCATTGACAAGCACATTTAGGCGTGAGTACATAGATTCGGCATTTTCATTAGCAAGTTGCTTAAAGCTATTGAATTCCTCAAGGAGACAACCGTAGCGTTCATTAGCAACTTCTTTTGAACCCTCATTTTGCTCCTTGATGGTTTTCCATAGCTCATGAGCATTTTCACAAGTAAAAACTCTATTGAAAACGCCTACATCTAGTGAGGACAAAATGATACTCTTAGCAATCACATCAAATTGCTTTTCCTTTCTAGTACCATTTTTCATGCCCTCATCGGTTACTCTCCAAACATCGAGGTCCCTTGCTTGGAGATAGGCCTCCATGAGAACCTTCCACCGAGGATAGCCCGTGCCATCAAAATGTGGAGCCAACCCTAAGGTATCCACCCCTTTCATTCCTCTATAGGGCAACTCACTAGGCGGTGAAGCCTAACCGTTCCAATGAGCCGGTTTTCACAATTTACCAATCGAATTGGCGTTTCCTTGTGAAGGAAGTGAGTCCCGGCTCTGATACCACTTGAAAGGAAACGAATGCCCGTTAGCCTAAGAGGGGGAGGGGGTGAATTAGGCAACTTAAAACCTTAACCTATGGCTTCACTAATTTTGCGCAAAGGTAAACTAGAACATACTATCTATATGTGCAACTACGGATGTTCTAGTGTGAAACTCCCATCCCAAAAGAAAGTTTGCAACCTATAGCCAATCCTAGCATGATACTACTCTAGGAATGTAGAGACAAGCAAAGATTGCAATAGAGTAAATGCGGAAACGTAAAGGGGGATGAGAGGAAGCAAACTCTTGACACGCGATTTATCCCGTGGTATCGGTAGGCACTAAGCCACCCCTAGTCCACGTTGTTGAAGCACTCACACAAGAGTATTGCTTCCCGGTCACCAAGTCTCTCCCAAGAGCACCAACTTGACTTGCCACAAAGGCTAGCCACTTAGGCACTTGTCAAGCTCCCTTGGTCACCTTGATGCCGCCTCCACTAAGGAGCTTCTCCACCAAGGAAGGGGGTCTCCACGTCCCCCGCACAAAGTGTCCTCGCCGCTCCACACCAAGCCGGAGGGTCGATGACGATTGCCGGTGAGCCACTTAGGCCCCAAGGCTTCCGGCGAACCTTGTACAACCGGATTCACTCAAGAATCACCTCACAAGGTTGGCACAACCTTGCACTCACTCGGCTCTAAGCTAAGCCTAGCACTAAACACATACACAAAGCATATGCAAGTCTAAGGATGAGCAATTAAGCACTTGGATGGATTGGATATGATCTTGAATGTGTCTTGAACTCCTCGCACTTCCACACAATCCGGCAACCTCAAATGAGTGAGTGGAGGGGGTATAAATAGCCCAAGGCATCAAACTAGCCGTTGGCTAACGTCCACGCGAAAAAGGTACCGTCGGATGATCCGACGCTATGCTTTTCCGGGCGTCGGTTCATCCGGTGCCCCTCCCACGTCACGTAGCCGTTGAGGTTCTGCGACACAACCGCTCCGACGCTATGCTCCGACGCTACGTCGGATCATCCGTGCTTCGAAGGCCTCGCGTCCGGGTCGGTGCGTTAGCTTCTAACGGACCGTCGGATAGACCGACGCGGTGCCTTGACCAAGGCGTCGGATCATCCGGTCTTGAAGGCTTCGTCTTGGCGCGTCTCTGTCTTGATTCAAGGCGGCGTCGGAAAGACCGACGGGGTCCTCACTCGACCGTCGGATCATCGGTGCTACGACCTTCCTTGCTCTTCCTCTCGCAACTCGTCCGACGCATGTAGAAAAAGGACCGTCGGTTCATCCGACGGTACCTAGGGTTTCACCCTGTGTACCAACTCGTCCGACGATTGCACCGACGCTTGTAAATGAGGGACCGTCGGTTCATCCGACGGTGTCTTCTCTTTTCCTTTTCTTGCTCGGTTTTGACCCTTTGTTTTGGCATTTTTGCATGGGGTTTCCTTGCATCCTTGGGACCTAGAAATGTCTACAAAGACATGCTCAAACAATATGGTTAGTCCCAATGATCATGTTGTCATGAATCACCAAAATCATACTCCGAACAAATGGCATATGAGGCCATGTTCGCTACAAATCCCCTTACTTCCTGGTCTACGGCTCCGAAGCAATCCTCCCTGCCGATGTCATATGGAACTCGCGAGCAGTGGAGCTCTACGACGAAGGCGTCTCAGAAGACAGCAGACGAGTTGACATCGATAGCCTCGAAGAAGCTCGCTGCGCTGCCCTCGTCCAATCAGCAAGGTACCTAGAGGGTATCCGACGCTACCACGATCGCAACGTCAAGGAACGCTCCTTCAACGTTGGAGATCTTGTCCTCCGCCATATCCAGAACACGGAAGGACTACACAAGCTCAGCCCCCCCTGGGAAGGTCCCTTCACCGTGGCAAAGGTGACTGGGCCGGGCTCTTACCGCCTCCAGACACTTGAAGGCGAAGACATTAACAACTTGTGGAACGTCGACCAGCTCTGTCGATTCTACGCCTAGTCTACATGACTACTCCGGGGTCCAAGTCTACACAACTACATCAACACCCCTCCGCCGTAAGCGGCCTCCGGGTCCTTGCTCCAGTCTCCTGACTTCTCCTCTCCAGGATCCAGCCCGCGCGGCTACCTACGGTTCCTGGGCTGCGACGAGCGTCAAGGACTCTAGCAGCGGTCTACTAAGAGACCATGTACTCCAAGATCGAGCCTACACGGCTACCTACGGATCCAAGATCCAGCCTACACGGCTACTTACGGATCTACTACTGTAAGCGGCTACCCGCTCCGGCAAGACTACCCGTTGTGCAAGCGGCCTCCGGTCCGGAGCGACTACTGGATCTACGGCCCACGGGGCCATCCGGGGTGCACTTCTTCAGTAATAAAGTTTGATCGTTCATCAACTTCTTTACTGTCTACTCCCTTCAACGGGACAACTACTGCCAAGTACGACTACTCGCATCCACTCCACGATGGGCTCCGCACTTTGAGATCGCGACTACGAGTACTCATTGCTGGAAATTTTCTTTCATTAATACTTAAGCAATTACATTACAATTGTTTTTGTACAACTTTGGCTACTAGCTATCTATTACAGGGCTACTGGAGATTAAGTTTTTCAGCTACTTGCTCCGCGATGGGAGCCATATGCTCCAGCAGCTCTGAGTACTGCTCATCGGTGCAGTTGGCGGCTACCCCGCCAGCGACTACCTCCACCGGGGCCTTCGGGAAGTATGACTTCATAAAGGCCAAGACCTGCTTCGGGATCGACCTCGCCATATGCTTCACATAAGCTGCCAGCCGGCTTGGGGCTTCCCTGAGGCGATCCACCAGTGGAGCAATCTTGGGGCCACCGGGTGCGGCACCAAGAGCCTTGCGATCGGCAGGGCGGCGTCCTCAAGCTCCTTCAGTTGGGCCCGCAGCGCCTCGCAGGGTCTTCATTCAACTACGCAAGGATTTGTAGCCATTGACGAGATCGCGGTCGGATGCAATCAATCCGGAGCTCCATGTGCTTCTCGCACTCGAAGGCAAGTTCTTTGTAGTCGAGCTCGAGTACTCGGCGGGCTTCTTGCTCCCCGTAGAAGAGATTCTTCATGCTCGTCTCCGAGGACTTCAAGCTCACCCGCACGGCCCTCAAGCTGCGCAACACGGCGACGGCGTGCCGGGTCAGACTACCTCTCGACCTCCAACAACTACCCGACAAGTCCAGCGGCGTACCTTTGTTCTTGTTGCGGAGGCTCTTATTCTTCCGCACCAAGTCATCGCCCTTCGCCTGCAACTCTTGGACATCATTGTGATATTTGGCGAAGGCGGCGTCGAGCCTAGACTGCATGGCGGCCACGTGCTTCCGCGACTTCAAAAGTTGTTCTTCAAGTGCTTCAGCCCGGAGCACCGTGTCACCATAGCCTTGCAGCATGTTGGACTTCTCGCGGGACCTCTCCGCAACGTCCTGCATTGACAACTCAAGTCACACGAGTACTCAACAACAGAGGATTGACTACTCCGTGCAGGGCTACTTACCTTCATCCTTTGCTCGGCGGCGGAGCGCCTCCGGGGTGCACGGCCACCGTTACCGAGTCGACCAGATCGTCAGCGAGTAGTTCTGGAGCGGATAGCCAGCTCCAGAGCGAACTCTGGCGACGTGGGGACCCTCTCTCCTCCGGCCGCCACGGCGGCTTCCTCGACGACTTCCTCCATGGGCTCGGGGGCTCCTCCGGTAGCCTCCGGCACGCCTGGTGTCGACTTCTGCATTGGCACCCCCGCAGGGATGTCACTCCTTTCGGCCTCGGCACCTGTCAAGGAGAAGACAAGTGTATTAGCGACCACGACTACTCCTCGAGGAGCTCTACAGCTTCAGAAGAGTACTCACCTTCGACTACGCTAGCCTCCGGCAACGGCGCTTCGGTAGCCGGCGGCTCGGGCACCGCCTGGGAAGCTGGAGTGGGCTCCTCGGCGGGCGGCGCGAGTTTTTCCGCCACCGCCGAAGAGGGTTCACCCCCCTCCCAGGACAGATCCGTTAATTTCCTGCAGAAGCACACACAATTGCTCGTCAGTCAACCTCTACTACTACAACAAGTACTACTCGGGAAGATGCAGTACTTACAAGTTTGACCGTACTATTGTCTCGGCTGGGGCACTGAGGATGCTAGCAATGTCTACCAGACCACCCTCGACGGGCGCCTCCTCCCGCCCCCCCTGCCCCCTCCGGAGCCTACCGTCTCCTCTGCCGCGGCCCCCGGGCGGGGCGCGGCGGCCGGGTAGGGCCCTCCTTTGCTCCTGTAGCCACCACCTCTTCAACGGCGGGCGGGGGGTCCGTGCTCCCCCTCTGCGCCGGGCGGGGAGCAGGGGGCTGGCGCTCCAACTGCGCCAAGAGATCCTCGACAGTGGGGGCTGGACTATGACTTCCGGCCGGCTCTCCCACTGTGTCCCATCCGCCTTCGTCGCCCTCCTTGATGGGCTCCGCTGGTGGCACCTCCTGCATACAAGGAAGACTACTCATCAGCATGCGTACTTGTGTGATGGGTACTCGATTACTCTAGTCAAGACATCTCACCTCCTGAGGCATGGTCTCTGAGACCTTCAGCTTCTTAGTAACCCGCTTGCAGGCGGGGTTGCACGGCTTCCGTGGCGGCGCAGCAAGGCTAGCCTCCAGGCTAGCCGGGAGGTCTTGCACAAGAGGCACATGAGGTAAGCCTGGACGGCTAAACCTCGACCGCAACTGAAAGCGGTCCTGCAACGTCTCGTCGTCGTCGTCGTCGTTGGAGGTGTCCTCCATGATGACGGTGTCATCGCCTTCGCTAACTTCTCGCCGCTCTTTGGCCTTCCCTTCCTTCGAGATCTCGATCCCGTGAGGGGTGGCTGCGGCTCGGAGACGAACTTTTTCAAGTCATCCTGCAAAGGCACAAAGACATCAGCACGTCTACTCCAAGCAAGGACTACTCGAGTGGGGTAGCATGACTACTCACCTCCTGTGGCGGGCGCGCGGCGGAGTACTCCTGGACAGGGCACGCCGTGTACGGCGGCATATCCTTGAAGATCCGCGACAGCCTCTTGATGATGTTGCCGTCATCCAGCTCGCCTCCGGGCATCCGCGACATGTCGTCGTCGCCGGTGTACTCGAAGCCCAAAGTGTCACGGGCTATCAGTGGCTGCACCCTCCGCTTCATGAAACTGAAGGCCACATGCTCGGGCCCCCACGGTCCGGCTAGCACCATGCGGGCTTGATGCATGCCGGGCGGCGGCTCGGGATCGCGGCTCGCCTCTGCATGGTGGGCTCCGTTGTTGACGGTGTATTTTGGTGCACCTAGCATGTTCATTACACTTTGGTTTGGATTTGATTATGGAACTAACCCGCCACTAGGCACACTAATCATATAACAAGTTCATCTTTGTGTATGCATTTGGAAGTGTTGTGTTTATGTAGGAAAACATGGACATAAAGGACGGATTCGCAACAAGTTCAAAGGAGCATTCATGGAGTCTTGTTCGTGTTCATGAGCTTGCTGAAATTACTTCCAATGGTGGCGAGGACTGAAGTGCTACGAGGAACACCCCCGAGGATTGAAGCGTAAAAGATCAAACTTCATGCAAAGAGAGCCTCCATCTTGGACACGAGGATAACAGCATCAAAATCGTGCAAGTGGAGGGGGCAAAGTACTTAAGTGCACGAGGACCCACGGAGGAAAAGGGGAGACCGAACTGGGCCGAATTGGGCCTGGGCCGGTCGGCCCAGCCCACTTCCGGCACCGGTTCGGTCCCGTTTTCCTTGCCCTCGAAGGATCTTCAACCCTAAAACCCCCGAGGCGCCGCCAACACCGAGGGGAGGAGTCATTCGCACCAGAAGGCCATCCACAAGCTAGAGAGAGAGGAGGAGGATCTCCGGCGGGAGATCAACCACCTCGAAGGAAGCACGCTCTCGTGGAGAAGAAGGAAGACACCGGCGGAAGGGAAACCATGATCAACGGTGCCATGATCAGCACCTTGATGGGGTAATCTTCTCATTCGTCCATGGGTTGTAATCGATCTTGAGATGTAATCGCACTTTGTCGGATTATCTATCTATCATCTTGTGTTGAATATACTTTAATGCTTAAGGTTTGCAACCATTCCGTAAAGGGAGTATAGGCCTCAATGCTTCCTTGGATCCATTCAATACGCCGTGGCCATCAAAGGTCTAGTCATGAATACCTTCACGTAGTGACAGTACGAGAGGAGGGAAAGGGCAAAACTGTGGTCACTACCCCGATAGATTAGATTGGTTTTTCATGTCTTTAAGCGATTGCATGCTCTAGTATCGTAGACCCGTGGGCGAGTGTCTTCTATCTTGATCGTTTATCATTCTCTCTAGTGTAGTTTAGTTGTTTTCTAGTATAATAGTAGTTAGGGTTTTAGTAGCTAGTGTGTGGTTGTTGATCGAACGCTTGTAATCCCCTTGCTCCGCGGATTGACAAGAACCTTGGGAATCCCGTGGTGAAAAAGGTGTGGGGTCCGTACGCTTGCGGATCGTAGAGGGATACGTCTTTTATCCGTCAACAAGCCCCTTTTTCTCGGCGCGTTCGTTGGGGAGCAAGTTAGTTTACATCGTTTGATTTGCATCTAACTTAGTTTTATATTTTAGTTTATCTTTTATTTGCTATGTCTAACATATATTATCTAGAAAAACACTTGTTTCGTCTTTGTTTTTGTTTTTATCTTATTGTCTAGATGGAGTTTGTTAATCAACCCGTGGAAGAACCGGAGAAATCATTAAGGGATTACGCTAGCCCTCGATGTGAAGACATAAAAGTACAAGAGTCGGATTCGAAGCTCGAAGAGACCAAGTATGAAATTAAATCCAAGATCATCGAGATGGTGGCGGAAAACTCATTTGAAGGGATGGTTACGGAGAACCCATATAGACACATAAGGGATTTCACGACAATATGCAACACAGTGCGTCAAGAAGGAGTTCCCGATGAATGGTTCAAATGGAATCTCTTTCCCTACTCACTTGCCGGCAAAGCAAAGACATGGTATTCGGTTGCGTCCTTTGAAGTTGAAGGCAATTGGAACAAGTTGACAAAGAAGTTTTGCGAGAAGTTCTTTCCAATTAGCAAGGTTCAACATCTAAGGAGGCAAGTGATCACTTTCATGTAAGGAGAAGAGGAAGGGATAGACCAAACCTGGGATTGGTTTAATGAATTAATCGAACAAGGACCAAAACTCGGCTTCACCGGTGACGCACTCTTGCATACATTTTTCTTTTCCCTAACCCCTAGTTGCATGCGACACGTCGAAATGTGTGCAGGTGGGGATCTCATGGAGAAAACACTCACGGAAGCCGCCCAACTTCTACAAAAAGTTAGTAAAGCGGCTGCCATGCGAAGAGATTGGGAAACAAGACTTGCGGAAGAGCCGAAATTCAATTCAAGGAAGAAGAAGCTTGCTGATTTTTCTAAAGAGGCAACCCCGGAAGTCGCAAAAGAGGAACCAATCATGGAAAAGCTTGAACATGAACACATCAAGTCAAGAACTACACCAAACATCGACTTTGCCGCACCAAAGGAGACGAACAAGAGAAGCATGTCAAGCGCGAAGCCACTAAGGGAGTTCGAACCAATGGATTGGGTTCCTATTGATTACGGAGAAGTATTCGACAAGAGAAGACCGTTACCTAATCAAAAGGGGATGGCAAGAGCATTGGAAGTGGATTTCCCACCGGAGAAGAAAGCTGAAAATTCATACGACCTCGAAACCACCGGTGAGATTTTTGAAAAGCTCTTTGGAGATGACGTGGTGGATCCGGAACATATTGCCGAGGTGAAGAGAATCATGGGGATCAAGCCCGAAGCATCACCATACGCTCGCCTAACTGAAATTTACTCGATAGGATCCGAAGAAGAAGAGAAGATGACGCCGCACTTGCGTTGCGAGATCAACGGAGTTCAATGCAAAGCTTTATGCGACATCGGAGCCCAAGTAAGTGTTCTATCTTCCAAAATTTACGATAAAGTTCAACACCACAACCTAGACTTAGCTCCATCTTCAACGAAATTAATTATGGGAGATGGTAGAACTATCAAACCTCTAGGTATTGCTTGCAACATGAAAGTAAAAATCTCTAGAAACTATATACCAACCGATTTCTTTGTTATTGATGCTTACCACAGTGATTCTGATCATATAATCTTAGGTAGGCCTTTTCTTAAGTTGGTTGATGCCGTGTTAGATGCCGGAGAAGGCAAAGTAACAATGAACCTTAATGGAACAAAGTACACATATAACTTTTGCTTCTAAACACCTTACACCTTTTCCTCCCGAAGACGAAAAAGTAGAAGAGATAGATAGTCTTTGTTTTGTTGAAACCCTTAGAGACCCGCTGCAAAGAGCGATGGAAAATCAAATTAGTAATCAACAAGATGAAGAACTAGAGGAAGCAACAAAAGGCTTAGAGCCGCATGATGGTAGCGTGAAGGAAGAGAAATTCGAAGACATAGGAGAAATCAAACCCGAGGAGCCACAAGTGCCCGAGGTAGACCTTAAACCTTTGCCCAAGGGATTAAAATATGAATTTTTGGGCCCAGACAAAACTTATCCAGTCATTGTGAGCGACGAGTTGAGTCCCGAAGAAAATGAAGCGTTGCTGATTTTATTAAAAAAACATAGGAAGGTGATTGGATATTCAATTAATGATCTCAAAGGTATTAGCCCGGACCTTTTGCACTCATCGTATACCAATGGAAGACCAATGTAAGCTCTGTAGTGGACCACCAAAGGAGGCTAACCCATGCCATGCGAGAGGTAGTAAAGAAAGAGGTTATCAAGTTACTTGATGCCGGAATCATCTACCGGTTCCGCATAGCGAATGGGTGAGCCGGTACATTGTGTACCGAAGAAAGGAGGTTTGACCGTGGTGAAGAATGAGAAGAACGAGTTGATACCGCAAAGAACCGTGATCGGGTGGCGGATGTGTATCGATTATCGTAAGCTTAACAAAGCGACGAAGAAAGATCACTTCCCCCTACCGTTCATAGACGAGATGCTCGAGAGGTTAGCAAACCACGCTTATTTTTGCTTTCTCGATGGATACTCGGGGTTCATGCAAATTCCTATTCACCCGGAAGATCAACATAAGACAACGTTTACGTGTCCTTACAGAACGTTTGCATATGGGAGGATGCCCTTCGGCCTATGCAACGCTCCGGCCTCTTTACAACGCTGCATGATGGCCGTGTTCTCGGAATTCATCGAAGAAATTGTTGAAGTGTTTATGGATGATTTTTCCGTTTACGGGAAGACGTTCATGGATTGCTTAGCAAACTTAGAAAAGGTCCTTACAAGGTGTGCGGAGGTAGATTTGGTTCTAAATTGGGAAAAGTGCCACTTCATGGTTAAGCAAGGCATAGTGCTCGGACATGTTATATCCGAGAGAGGAATTGAAGTGGACAAGGCTAAGGTAGAGACGGTTGAGGAACTCCCACCTCCTACGGATGTCAAGTCCTTAAGGAGCTTTCTAGGCCATGCCGCATTCTATAGAAGATTTATAAAGGACTTCTCGAAGATCACTAAGCCTTTAACGCACCTTCTTCAAAAGGATGTGGCTTTCGACTTTGACGAGAAGTGCCTAGCGGCATTCCGGACCTTGAAAAATGCGTTGGTGAGTGCTCCCATCATCCCACCTCCGGATTGGAGCCAACCTTTCGAGATCATGTGTGACCCAAGTGACTACGCCGTAGGTGCGGTCTTGGGTCAAAGAAAGGAAGGCCGAGTTCGCGCCGTTTACTACGCTAGCAAAACTCTTAGTGGGGCACAATTAAATTACACCACTACGGAAAAAGAGTTGCTAGCGGTGGTATTCGCCTTCGAAAAATTCAGATCTTACATCGTGAACTCGAAGGTCATTGTTTACACCGATCACGCAGCCATCAAGTATCTCTTGGCTAAGAAGGAAGCTAAACCACGTTTGATTCGTTGGATCCTTCTTCTCCAAGAGTTTGATGTTGAAATTCGTGATAAAAAGGGGGTGGAGAATGTTGTGGCCGATCATTTGTCTAGGATGAATCGTGGACAAGATGATAAAGAGCCCATAGAAGATAAGATGAGAGATGACCACCTCTATAGAGTGCTTGATAAAGATACTTGGATGATCGACATCATTCGAGCAATTCGAAAGATGCCCCTCGATCATCTAGATAAAAACACTCAAAGGAACATAATCTCCGAAAGTAAGAAATATTTTTGGGATGCACCATACCTCTTCAAGCTTGGCAATGATGGAGTGATGAGAAGATGTGTGCCAAGGGAAGAGAGGGTTGAGATTCTAAGGAAGTGCCACTCGGCGGAGTACAGTGGACACTATAGCCATTTTCGAACCGAAGCAAAAGTATGGTGGAGCGGATTCTATTGGCCGGAGATGCATGAAGATACTAAAAGATATGTTGCGTCATGCCCCGAATGCCAAAGAACCGGAAACATTTCTCAAAGAAATTCTATGCCTTTGAAATACAACTTACAAATCGACATATTCGACGTATGGGGCATAGACTTCATGAGGCCTTTTAAAAACTCATTTGGATTCGAGTACATCCTTGTTATGGTTGATTATGTATCCAAGTGGGTAGAGGCTATACCATGTCGTAAAGCTTCCACGGAGGAGTCCATCACTATGATCAAGAACGTGATTTTTCCCCGTTTCGGTACACCGAGAATCTTGATAAGTGACGGAGGAACTCATTTCACCGGGAAGAACTTCAAAAAGTGCTTGTCCAAGTTGGGAATTGAGCATAGGGTCTCCACGGCCTATCACCCACAAACCAACGGACAAGCGGAGACGTCAAATAGGCAATTAAAAAGCATACTCGACAAGACCATAGAGAAGGGAGGCAAGGATTGGTCGAAAAAAATAGACGGAGCTTTATGGGCTTATCGAACGGCGTTTAAAACACCGATAGGTATGACCCCTTATCAATTCGTCTATGGAAAAGCTTGCCACCTTCCGGTTGAGTTGGAACATAAAGCCTATTGGGCGATTGAAGAGATGAACCTTGATCTCGATGCCGCGGTGGTGAAACGAAGAATTCAAATAAGCGAGCTAGAGGAGTTGAGGTTGAAAGCTTATGAAAACGCAAGCATATACAAGGAGAGAATCAAAAGGTGGTATGATAAAAGATTGAAGAAAAAAGAATTTAAAGAAGGAGATAAGGTCCTCCTCTACAATTCGAGGTTTAAAACCTTCGGAAAGGGGAAATTGCAAAGCAAGTGGGACGGACCTTATGTTGTGCATTCGGTGTTCTCCAACGGAGCGGTAAACATTATGGATATAAATGGCGATCAATTTGTGGTGAATGGACAGCGGCTTAAGGTTTACTACGAACCCGATGTCGTGCCCCTTCACCATGTTGACGTCTTCACCATGGAGGAAGAGCTCGAATGTCCCACCTAGGACGAAAAACAAGGCATCAACTTCTGTAAATAATTTTTCTTTTAGTTTTCTGGAGTTTTTCGCGAAGATTTACTGGGCCAACTTTTTCCCATGGGCTAAGGAAGAAAAAATAGGGCGGTGTGCAAAAACCCGGACCGGCCCGGCCTGCGCGGCGGGGGTGGGCCGGCCGGCCCAAGCGGACCGGCCCAGGGAGGGCCGACGCCTGATGACGCCGAATTTCGCCCGAATTGCTCCTTTTTGACTTCCTTGTTTGGTCGGAAATTTTTAAGGGAAGTGTAAAAAAGGAAAATAATGTTTCCAGAGCTTTCCTCTCAGGACTATTTATTTGGCCGAATTGGGAGCTCAAGGATCAAACCTTTCAAGCTATGTGTTGCACCCTTGTAGCAGCTATTGTGCCCCCAAGGAGCTTAGAGTTGAAGCTAGAAGCCAAGAAGCCATCGATGGAGGAGGCGATGCGATGCGAGCTCAAGCTACCCGTCAAGAGGACCGCACGCATCCGTTCCGGAGGACGTGTCCCGACCGGAGCTCTTGCATCTCGCAACCCCGTCGAAGGAGAGAAGGTCCCTACACCCGTCCGAAGGTCGGCACGCCTCCAAGGCATCAAGCGCAACGATTACAAGGAGGTGTCGCCAGAGCCTAAGGATTATGGGGATAGCGACTACTCCGACGATCGTAGCCCGAGCTCGTGGGCGGCTGCCGGTAGAGATGATGATGATTGGGATGAGCAGCCCGAGGAAAGGACTCCCGAGGGCCCCAACGGCGACGGCAACGACGGTGGCGAAGGCAACGACAATGGAGGTGGCAACGACGGTGGTGACAACGGTGGAGATTATGGCGACGACGACCCCTTCGGATTGCATCCGGTGTGTTGTCGAGTTTGCCGTCAATCCATCGCGGATCTCTACATGTCGGCCGACGAATGTCTCCAAGCCATGGAAGCGATGAAGCAGCGTATGGAGGACTTGGAGCGCGTAGTTGAAGATGACTACAAGTTCCTTAACCGTAACGTGCGCAAACTTTTCGGCATGGTTGGAAACATGAGAGGCAAGTGGTGCAAAACTTGCTTGAAGTACCACTAGATCTAGTTTTCCCCTTAGGATTTTTGTAAGATACGACGAGGACATCGTATGTTTTAAGTGTGGGGGAGAGCTAGCTCGCTAGCCTTAGCTTTTGAACTTCAAGTTTAGGTTCGGTTTAATCTTCGTGTGAGAGTCTTAGTGTTTTAATGAGTCTTTAGGTTTTGAGTCTGTTTTAAATTTTTTGCAAGTGTCTTAAATTAGTGTTGAGTCATAGAAAATCAAATAAAATGAGTCTTTATATATATCTTTGTGTTTTATGTATTGTTTATCTTTATTTACTTGTTTGTTTAATCTTCGGTTCTTGATATATGAACACAAGTATGTGGTTTGAAAATCGTTTACCGTGGTGCTTAGTAGAATCGCTACTACTTAAAGTACCCATACCGCACTTCGATCTTGAGCTTCACATGTTAGTTGTTCTATGTTCGATGCTAAAAATTGGAGGATTTCAGTTCTGAAAATTATTTTAAAACCCTTGTAATAAAGGTTAGCAAAACCTCTTTTTCCAAGTTGAGAGTAAGAAAAAATTCCTATCCAAAGCCAAGTTTATTTTTTCGCTCCACCATAAGTGTGATTAGCACGATGAGTTAGGCTAGGACCCTTCTCTCTTGGTGAGTTTTAATTTCAAGCAATGATCATGTCCTTGTGCTTATCTTTTGTTGCTAGCCTCGTCATATATTCAGTACATGACTTTCACAACGAAAGTCATGATTATCGCTGGATTCCATATCCAACCCTATACATCTCTTTTGTACATCGTATTCCTTGAACACAACCTATTTTCAAAGTTTCGCCTCGTCTCTAGCATGATTTATTTAAAAATTCAGATTGTATGCATGCGAGTAAAGAGAGAATTGAATGCTTTGAAAAGTTGTCAAGAGAGAGAAAAATAAAGAGAAAAAGTATGTGTATGGAAAAGAAAGAAAGAAAGAAAGAAAAATCATATGTGAATGAAAGAAGAAAAAGAAAAAGAGGAAAAGATGAGGTAGCAATGAAGATATGAGAGGGATGGATCAAGTGAAAGAAAAGAAAAATAATAAAGTGTAAGGAAGGGTGTCACGTTGATTGTGAGATGAAACTTTTACTCTATTTCCAACCATGTGCAATCCGACAACGAGGACATCATTGGTGCCTTGTAGTCACAATTTTCTTTTGCCCTTGCACATGACCACCATTCTAAATCTTCTCATCCTCGATATCCTTACATATGGTTAATTCTCATGATCATTGGCTTTGAGAGGTAGACGACCATTAGAGGAAGTTCTTAGTTTGACAATACTTGTGTTGATTGCGCTAGCCCTACCTATAGCTCCACTTTACATGATATATGAGAGATTAATACGAGGTGAGAGTTTTATAAAATTTGGTTAGGATAGCCACTTCATATGAGTGAATTGAGAGAGCTTGGAGAAAGGTTTTTGTCTAATACTTGTTGCAGGAATTTTTGTTTTGAAAACCATAAAAACCCTCCGATAGAAGCAAAGAAGTAAGCATGGCTGAAATTGAAGACTTCAAGTGAAGGGTTTGAGTTGTGGGGTAAATCTTGACGTGGTAAAAATTCTAAACGCCCATGTTTATGTTTGATTATTATTACTTTGTGTTTATGTATTAATGATGAAGGGATTGACTAACTTGTGAAGAAGGATAAGTGGTATATGATTACAACACCTTGGACGAAATTCTTTTACGAGTACTTGCTCGAGGACGAGCAAGAGCTAAGTGTGGGGGAGATGTTGACGGTGTATTTTGGTGCACCTAGCATGTTCATTACACTTTGGTTTGGATTTGATTATGGAACTAACCCGCCACTAGGCACACTAATCATATAACAAGTTCATCTTTGTGTATGCATTTGGAAGTGTTGTGTTTATGTAGGAAAACATGGACATAAAGGACGGATTCGCAACAAGTTCAAAGGAGCATTCATGGAGTCTTGTTCGTGTTCATGAGCTTGCTGAAATTACTTCCAATGGTGGCGAGGACCGAAGTGCTACGAGGAACACCCCTGAGAATTGAAGCGTAAAAGATCAAACTTCATGCAAAGAGAGCCTCCATCTTGGACGCGAGGATAACAGCATCAAAATCGTGCAAGTGGAGGGGGCAAAGTACATAAGTGCACGAGGACCCACGGAGCAAAAGGGGCGACCGAGCGGGCCGGGTGGGCTGGGCCGGCCGGCCCAGCCCACTTCCGCACCGGTTCGGTCCCGTTTTCCTTGCCCTCGAAGGATCTTCAACCCTAAAACCCCCGAGGCGCCGCCAACACCGAGGGGAGGAGTCATTCGCACCAGAAGGCCATCCACAAGCTAGAGAGAGAGGAGGAGGATCTCCGGCGGGAGATCAACCACCTCGAAGGAAGCACCGTCTCGTGGAGAAGAAGGAAGACACCGGCGGAAGGGAAACCATGATCAACGGTGCCATGATCAGCACCTTGATGGGGTAGTCTTCTCATTCGTCCATGGGTTGTAATCGATCTTGAGATGTAATCGCACTTTGTCGGATTATCTATCTATCATCTTGTGTTGAATATACTTTAATGCTTAAGGTTTGCAACCATGCCGTAAAGGGAGTATAGGCCTCAATGCTTTCTTGGATCCATTCAATACGCCGTGGCCATCAAAGGTCTAGTCATGAATACCTTCGCGTAGTGACAGTATGAGAGGAGGGAAAGGGCGAAACCGTGGTCACAACCCCGACAGATTAGATTGGGTTTTCATGTCTTTAAGCGATTGCATGCTCTAGTATCGTAGACCCGTGGGCGAGTGTCTTCTATCTTGATCGTTTATCATTCTCTCTAGTGTAGTTTAGTTGTTTTCTAGTATAATAGTAGTTAGGGTTTTAGTAGCTAGTGTGTCGTTGTTGATCGAACGCTTGTAATCCCCTTGCTCCGCGGATTGACAAGAACCTTGGGAATCCCGTGGTGAAAAAGGTGTGGGGTCCGTACGCTTGCGGATCGTAGAGGGATACGTCTTTTATCCGTCAACATCCGTGTTCCACCACTCGCGGTGCCTGGGCTGCCTTCCGCTCGGCTTCGGCAGGCCGGGGTGGTGGTTCGTGATGTAGAACCACCTCGTCTTCCAATCGGTGTTGGTGTCAACGAGCTTGTACGCCAGGTACTGCTCCGCGGCGTCTTCTCTCAACTGGATGCCGGCTCCTCCGACTACTCTTGGATTGGTGGCGCTTGGCTGCGGCTTCACCCGGAAAAACTTCCAGAAGAGGATCCAGTGCGGCTTGATCCCAAGGAAAGCCTCGCAGAAATGCACGAAGACCGCGGTATGGAAAATACCGTTAGGGTTTAGATTTAGGTACTCAACTCCATAGTACCCGAGGAGACCCTTGAAGAAATCACTGGCCAGGAGCGCGAGTCCATGCTCCACGAACCGCGCAAACATTGGAATCTCGTCTTCGGCTTTCTCCATCGGATATGGATCTCTGGCAGCGGCCCTCCACATGTCAACCTCCTTCTCCCGGATGAATCCGCTGTTCAGGAGGGCCAATAGATCTTCGGTCTTCACTTTGGATTTCTTCCACTCGCGGCTTGGATCGGCCCGCGGTGGAGACATTGGCGGCGCTGCTCCAGTTGACACCGCGGCGGTCTCTTCGCGGCCCCTCTTCTTCCCGGCGGCTTTTGCAGACTTGGACGGTGAAGCCTTCATTCTCCAAGTACAAGGCGTCTTCACGCGCATCCGCTCGGGGGCTACCCTAAAAGCCTTCATTCTCCAAGTACAAGACCTTCAAAGGCAGCACTCGAGGACGCTTGGGACTACTCGAGAAGACTTCAAGATTGCTCAGATATCAGCTGGAGTACATTCCAGCCTCGGGATGCTTCGACTACTCTTGAGGACTTTTGACTTGTAGTACTTGAGGACGCTTGAGGACTACTCGTTAAGGCCGTCAAGACTACTTGAAGCTATCCTTCTCGAGTACAAAGTACTCGGGGGTTTGTCGTATGGATCTCCCTGGGCCCACTGCCTCGGTGGGTACCAGGACAGACTACTCGGTGGGCCCCTGGGACTACCAGGCTTGCGCTACACGGCACCTGAAGGCGTGGAGCACAAGGACTGCAGAGGAGAAGTGCTCGGTTAGGAAGCTGTACATGTCCCGCACTATATGGAAGACTCCTAGACGTACCCGACTAGTACTCTCTCCCTACTCCGACTTGTAACCCTGCCTCCCGGACTATATAAGGCGAGGCAGGGACCGATCTCTAGGATCACCTCACCTCAACACATCTCATACAACCCACGACGCACTATTGCTCCATCTTGTAATCGTGCCCAATCAATCCAGAGATACGCAGCATACAGGACGTAGGGTATTACGCACCTCGCGGCCCGAACCTGTCTAAATTGTGTGCCACGTGTCTCTTCCTTCGAGTTACCGATCTCGGCGAGGCCACATTCATCTACTTCGGGTACACCCCTTAGTAGGTTGCCGGTCTAAAACACCGACAGCCAGGGAGGGGATTGGTTGGCTTGCACGGCTGCGGGGTCTAGTGGCGACGTGGCTTGGCAGCGGCGCCCATGGTCGGCGGTGGCGACGGCTGCTGCGCGGCTCAGTGTCCTGAACGGCGCGAGGGAGGGCGCAGGCGACCGAGGGCTATAAAAGCGCAGCGCCTGCAGCTAGGAGCGAGGAGGACAGGGAAGGACCGCGGCGGGCAGCTCATGTACGGCGTCGGGCAGGAGGACAGTGGCGAGGACATACGGAGCACGCGTTCGGGGCACGGGCGGGGCGGGCGGCGCGGGCTGCGGGGCGCCTCGGCGTGCGTCTTTGCCTCGGGAAGGTGCCACGCACGGGGAAGCCGCACCTTGGGCGACGCACCGCCCACGGGGGTGCGGGCCGGCGGCGCCACACGCGGCTCTGAGCGCCGGGCGCGAGCGACGTCGCGGGGTGGCGTCGGCCGGCTGGAAAAATTTTAGAGTGCCCCTGTTTGAACGTGTCAAACTCCAAAAAGTTGAATAGAAGTGCACCAAACAATGAATAGGAAAGTTGTAGATCTAACTACCTTCTACAACTTTCAAAAAGGCCATATAGTGTTTTTCTCAACGGATTTTGCCGGAACGTCGCGCCAACATTGAATGCCGACTTGTTCCGGAAAACAGGAGGTACTGTCAGTCGATCAAGTTTTTCACCAATTTCCACCCAAAATTTGAAATGCCAATCCACATAAAAGTTGTGTCCCTCAACAAGATGGACAACTTTCATAAAGGTAGATTTTGAAGTGTTTAGGTAAATTTTGGAGAACCGGCAAATGTCCCGGACGACATTCGCTGACGTCAACGGTCAAGCCGGTTTTGATCGTGTCTTTGGCCAAGGGTCCATCACGGGTGTGTGTAGGCTTGGTCAAGGGTTCATCAGGGTTCATTGGCGAGGTTTTCGGGTGATGACCCAGGTTGACCTAGGTTTGACCGGGGTTTGACTGGTTTGACTCGGCTGATCCGGTCATTAGCGTTAATGATGGTAATTAAAAACCTGGGGCGTCACAGCCTACCCCCTTAAGAAGAATCTCGTCCCGAGTTTCGAAATTACAAGGGGAGGTGAGGAATGGTTCTGGGACAGAGGTGTTACCTAAGAAATTCAGTTGGCTTTGCTCCACTTGAGGGCTCGACTTGTTATCGTAGTTGTTGATAGCGGATCCGGGGTTCTGCTTGTGTTGCTGGGGTTTTTGCTTTCTTGGGTTTGGGCACTCCCTTGCGTAATGCCCGAGTTGTCTACAATTGTAGCACAAACGGGGTGGAAGGTCTCTGGGCTCGGAGATCGGTTGCTGGGTTTTCTCGATAAGGCGGAGCCTCTTCCTCTCCTTTTTCCTTGCTGACTTCGTGGCTTGCGACGGTGTTGCACTAGCAGGGAGTTGAGTGGTATTGTAGGTGTTACATCTTCGTTTTCCCTTGTGCGAATGGGTCTCCGTACAGGTAATTTCCCACTCACTTACATCTATCTCAGGTAGTTCTCGTTTACTGCCTTTATTTGCCCTCTCTTCTGCCCTAAGATCCATCGGTAGCCGAGAAGGTGATAATATTGAGTCGGAGGCTTGGGGTTGGTCTCGATTAACATACTCCTCCAACAGATTGAACAAACGGGCTTGTTCGACCATAGAAGCAGATAAGGACTGAGAGACACTATCTGCCAAACTATTCTGATATGGTTTCCCATAACGTCCTTGGATAATATCGTACACTATCCGGTTCAACATGGAATTCTGCCCTTCTATCAGTTGAGTTGCGCTGACAATGTTGTTTATGTCCCTCTGGGTGGGTACTTCTAGTGAGCAGGGCTTGGAAGTTGAACCTTCTGTTGCGACGGTGGCATCTGCGACAGTTGCTGAGCCATTTGCTGTTGTGCTTGCAGGAGTTGGCACAACACTTCGGTATGCGCTGCTATGAAAGCTTCGTTCAATATCTTGGGTGGCGGTAGCGTAATATCACCACTACCTGATGCATCAAAACCATAGGGGTTATTCCATGCCGGTCTAAACATCTGAAAATTTTAAGTCCCTAATTAGCACATGCTCGGAATCTCACCCATAAGCTTATAATTCGAACATATTCTACGAGACTCGTTCATGGTAAGCAATGCAAACTGGACATCCCAACAGTCACAATATCAAATTGGTAAAGCTTTGCCTACACACATCCCATGACCGGGAATGCAGCTGGAACAAAAGGTACAAGGTGTGTCCTCTTACTACCTCATCGCCATTCATGAGGAAGCAGACGATGAATGTGCACATGCATAACTAATAGCAGACATAATCCTCCTACGATACGGAGGTACATCCCTAACAATGTCCAGCGAAACAACTTGAGCTCTTCCGAAGACGGAGTCATGGGTGGCAGCTTGGATTGCTTTCTTCTTTCGGTCTACTCCAAGCTTCTTCTTGACGTCGGAAATGAAGACGGAGAACAGTTTGCTCGGGAAGATTGAAGTAGCTGGGAGAAGAACAAGAACAGTGATACTGCCGAGCTTGGATGGAAAATGAGCTTCTATATCGGCGGTTCCAGTTAAACGGTCCCATTTTATAACCCATGCGGGGCTGTAACGGTCAGTTGACCCAGTCGGTATCTGGTGTAGACAACACGGAGCTTGACAATGGTCAGCGCATGAGGTTTCGACGTCGTGAATATGGTTGCGGAAATCGATGGTAGAGCGACGTCGTGGCGTCGTACGACCGTGACACTGATGACGATGGGGCTCAACCGTGATGGGGAGCAAAACGAGAAAAGCTCAGTGTACAACGCTTTGTGTTTGCGATAGCAACAAAGAGAAGCGTAGCAAAAGCTTCGATCGATCCTGGGCGTACTTCCTTGCTCGATTCTGAGGATTTGAAGGTTATGAGCACGGACCAAGAACGAATACACGATGGATGACTTCTCCATGTTGACTATTCGAGAACCTTGACTGCTCGAGAAAAAAAAAATTCTACTTTTACCGTTTCCACTTGGCTAGCAGGAAAAGGAATCGATGCTACAAGGTCGTCGAGATTCACGGCAAGGGACCAATTTGTTAGAGATTTCCAATAGACCATTACAAAGAAAGGAAGGCTAAAGACAGAGTTCCATAATCTCCTATACGAAAGATGACTTCAAGTGGGAACTTCAAGGAATAATCTTGCTCACACATTTACTTATTTCTCAAATTTTGAGGTTTTGACAACTCGTTGTTTCGAAAGTGCAATACCTTTCAAGTTGATGCGATGCATATGCTGGTGCGGTATGGTGCTCATGATGCACGTTAGAATGACTCGGTTACCCATATGCGTTGATGATTGGAAGGGCAAACAATAGTAGGGAGAGGATCTGTGTGACGAGTTGCTATCTCACAACCAAGATACCTAGCGCGCTCCTAGTGGCAGTCGTGTGGCTGCCGCACACATGATACCCTAGGTTCCGTCGCGGCACCTTTGGTTATGGAATAACATTGTCACCAATCAAGAGAGGTAGAGTAGGGGTACGGAGTTTCATGCGAATGCACATTAGTATACCCATGCTTCCCAAATGCATATGCTATGCAGCGCATGCTCAAAAGCCACATTTTAATTTAAATCACAAGGTTTGAGAAAGACCGAAAAGAACAAGTTCAAGATTGAGGAATCGATTGGATCCTAATTGACACGAGATTGGAGGAGCACAGAACTTGTTTGATCACAACTAGCATAAATGATGCTTACAAAGATCATTACGGAAAGAGATGTTTAATCAAGACAGTACATCGATGAGGGTTTTCAGGATTACCAAACAACCTTTGGAAATTACAATGCAGACTAGCTGCAATGACAAGGTTCCTAGTTCAACCGACATCAATAGATAACCCAATGTGATTATTGCGCACAAGGGTTCCTTACAACTACTACACTCCTACTACTCAGAACTTTTATTCCCAATGGACCAACTTCCAAGGATGGGATCTTCCATGCTGAAGGACTACGGCGACTCGGGTCCAGACTCAATTCCAGATTCACCTTCGATATCCTCAACATCTTCTTCTTGCGCTGGTCCAGGGATGATAGGTTCTGTGGGTGGAACTGTTATAGCTTCCAGTTGGTTTTCTAGTGCAAGCATATACTGATCGTTATGCTGCAACAAGAAATTCTGCTCATGTATGATCTCGGTTAACTCTTGTATCTTGGCCTTGTCCTTGCGTCTTTCCTTCTTGAGAGTGGCTATCGTTGCTCGAGCTTCCTTCAACGCTTCAGCTGAACACTCCACTTCCTTAACTTTGTATCTATAGATTTTGTGTCTATAAAATACACTTTCTCCCACCATTCGTCGGTAGGTGTCGTACATGGCTTCTGAAAAGCGGACTGAGGTGTCAAGATCAGGGCTATAGTGAGAGTTGCTCTGGGCTGGAAGGATAGTTTCTCGTTCACCACCCGGTGCAATGTGTCGCTCGGGTACCAGAATGACTTCAGCTGCAGAGTTGGCTATCTCGGCAGGGTGCTTTCCACAGAAGGTTGTGATAGCTTCGAGAGCAGCCTTTTGCACTGTGTCGGACAAGTTTCTTCCGTGTGTCGTACACTCCCACTCATCCCAAGCAGGATTGGTCGGGCACACTGAAATCCTCACCTTTACTTCACAACGAAGGAGTTGGCCTGTGGTCATGACCTCACGTGTCGAGTACTCTGGGTAAGTGGTGTACCCAAAGTACTTCAGGGTGTCCCACAAAAGTGCAGGAAAACCACCCCCCTCGAGGTAGTCCACGAGAGTCCATGATTCCACATCAGCCGACGTAGAGCCAGTGTTGTCCATCTGGACATACGACAAAAGTGAGAACCCGTCGAGTGCGAGTGTACAAAGATAACTCGATCCACGAGTGCGGGTAGGGTCAAGGTATGGGGTAATTATGCATACTAAGACCCAATGTATGCTGGACTCAAACGAGCAAGGCATACCAATGATACATGGTCTGGCAATCGGAACCGAACATCCTACTCAAACCAGAGTCCAACACTTCCCCAAATTTGCGTAGCAACTTAGCAAGGTTATGGAACTCAAGTTGGGTACGCAAGGTTGAGCTAGAGAACTAGGAAGGTGCTTAACCAAGCAAGGTTTCAAAAGGTTCTAGGGAGATGTCAAGACAAGGGTTGACTGGTCTAGCATAACTTGCGGTAAACCTATGTTATGATCACGAACTGGGGCTAGCAGAACTGGATTAGATTGGAGCAACCTAGGTTAGGATCACCTAGACAAAAGATTCTTGAACGAGGCCAGCAATCTAAGCAACAATTATATTAAATTTAAGCACGACAACACGTCTACACCTAAAGAGGCTAAACAGGACAAAACACGCTATCACTATTTTACCTTTAGAGAGCACGGAAACAGACGTGAGTTCAGTTTAGGTTCTTTCACGACTTTTAACATGATGCAAGACGTCCTATGCGTCCTCACAAGGCAATCAAGCCAAAATTCGAAGTTAGCGCCGGTGGCATGGCACATACACGTATCTCCCTATAATAACTAGTCGAGATCTAGTCGATGCTTACTTAGCGACTTACAAAACGAGGTTAGTGTACCTGTAGAAGATCACAGAACACAACGAACCTTTCATGCCAGCACTCATGAAAGCGTCCACATACATTACCGTTCAATATAGAAACGGCATCCATGCGTTAAGCCGCTGCATGGACAGCGTTCTTTTTAAGACTCTGACGCGACATGAGTGCCCATTGGAATATGCCTCACTCATCCCTCACGGACTTTCCCGTGGTACCATCACGTATGGCAAAACGTGACGAGACTCAAATGCGACGTGACACCCATTGGAATAAGTCTCACTAGTCCCTCACAGGACTTCCCTGTGGTACCACCACATATGGCAAAACGTGATGAACTAGTATGGTTGTGCATGAAAGTAAGTCTGACATAAAGTAATGTGCTAGAAGTTAGCAAAATAAACCATAAGTTTAATGGAGCCACCTGAAAGAACCCAAAATTCCTTCTAGGGCCTCTCGGTCTAGTTTATCCTTAACGGACCAACGTGTTTTGCAAATCAAACAATCTTGACAGTTTTTATTCCAAAATCATGTGATTAAGGTTGTCAATTAAACTCTGGTGCATGCAGTCGCTCTGATACCAGCTGTGGCAACCCGCCCAGGAAAATACCGTACTATCGCCTAAGACCGGTCCACTTTGGTCATTAAGCCATAGTAAAGTATCGTCCCGTCGTTGGTTGCCGGGTTAACACCCGGTAAATCACTTGGACATCGAACAGAGGATCGACACATGCATCAAAACTCAAGCGAAGGCGAGTCCAGAGTACAACAGGAATTAAACATTTTATTACAAACCATTGTTCATGGCATGGAGTAAAGGTTCAGAGTTCAAAGATACAGCGGAAATAATTTAAACTAGCGCAACGGTGAACATCACAGGAGGCCATCCGTAATGTCCTTACTTGTCGTCACCCATCCGGTCAATCACACCTGCAACAACAATTTTTAAAGCAAGGCTGAGTATACTAATACTCAGCAAGACTTAACCGTCGGGTGATGACTACATCACCCACCTCTAGTCATGAAAGGCTTTTGGCCGGTGGAGTTTCTTTTTCTTAAACAGCTGCTAAGGGTAGATCCTTACTTTCAAAATTTTAGCACAAGTTCTAGTTGATTACCATTTCTAAATGTGCCATCTAATTCAATCAAGAATTGGACAAGCAATTAATTCATACAACAATATTTCTCGAGTTCCATCATTATGGGATATCATGGCCAGTTGATTAAGCAGTCTCGGATAACGGTGAGAGGCCGACAATCGATTGATTTAAACCTTGCAAGGTAGACCCAAACACATGGTAGGCTGCCCCCGCAAGAACAACTTTCCCAGGCCGTCCCCAAAAGTCCTCGGGTTGGGATCGAACCTTACAGTCCCTGGTGCAGGCTACCCGGCATACCCCGCGAGATACCCGGAGTCACCATACACCACCCTTCCCGGTAGCTAGCCGGTTAGGAGATTTCTCAAGAGTAGTAATAGTAGGATCCCGTGCCGCCTCATTAAGGTACTTGTCTTACCGGCCCCATAACCGGTGAATGTTTAGTACGTTCAAAAGCTTAGCCCACATGACCACTGGACCGGAGCCCAATCCCATGCTTTTACCATGTGAGCAATCCATTTAAGGATATCTTATGATTCCCATCTAGGGACCTATTCTCGTGAGTGACGAACATCACTCGACTTCTATCGGTCCTATAGCATAGCAGCTATCGACCTAGCATACTAGTGATAGAGCATAGGTACCTAGGGATCATGCATATAGGGTTTCAAATCAACTCCTGAAACGTAAATGCACAATAATAGCAAACATAATTGCATAATTTTAAAAGACGGGGTTAATGATCCGGGGCTTTCCTTCGAGGGCAAGGTTGGCCTTGGGCCCTTCTGGACTTGGGTCCAGGTCTTGAGCTACGTTCACGCTCGGCAGCTCTTTGTCGGCACCTTCGTCTCCTCCTTCCGGCATGAGCGTACGTCTACTGGCGGAAATATCTACACGAAGATGCAAATGCAAGATTTATTCGATGATTTTTACTTTAATCACTTACAAACCATATTGACAATCAAGGGGTGTATTTTTTGGGCACATTCACCTAGATAAGAATACATTCAGCATACTCTTCCATAAAGGAACAATATGCAACTCTTTATTAATTATTCTTTGTGATGGTGAGTGTGTGTATATATATGTAATTAATTTAATTTAAATTCACCAACAGTAGTGGGTAGGTATATTTATCCTTTTTAACATGATTTGCAGCCAACCTCAAGTTAACATGGGTGGTTGGGTGATTTCTTTTTTTAAGAAGGCTATTGGTCATACATGGGTGATTCTTTTATTGCACAATTGAATAAAGGTTTCTTTGTACTTGTCATTTCATGTGAAAGCTTTAATCCTTTTCCTTTCACAAGCAAAGATATGAATAATATTTTTATCCATGAATTAATTTCCTTATCAGCAATGACAATTAATTATCTTTTAATTAAATTAGATAATACTTTCAAAAAGGAAAAAAAATTAAATAAGGGATTTTCTTTATTTAATTTCTCTTTAATATTAAAAGGGCTTTTAAGCTTTTTATTAAGCAATTAAATTACCAAAAATTAAAGTAGTGTTTCTTAAGCCTACTAGCATCTATCTTGGTCCATTGGACCCACATGTAAGTGTTGGATGCTCGGAAATAAATTATTATTGAAAATAACAAAGGCTAGCTAGTGATTCAAAGTAAATGCATATAAAAATGGATAAGCATCAAATTGATCCAAACATTCCCATGCATGCTCTCTGGTCCTAAACAAGTCTAAAAAGCCAGCATTTTCACATGGAATCTCTACTGAACTTGGTTTATTAATTTACAAGGGAAAACATGCATAAATCAAGAATAATTATTTCTGTTAATCCAAAAATCATGATTAATGGAGAAGATGTGCAGTTTGGTATTACAAGACAGTGTGCACAAGTTGTGCTCAAAAACATAAATATTTTTAGCAAGAAAAATAATTTATGCAGATCTGCCAGAAATAGAAAAACATTTTTATAAAACGATTTAGATCATAACTTTGTGCAATTTTCGGCATAGGAGCTAGTCATGGCCTAACACACAACATATCCAAAAATTAGCTACAGAGGATTTATGGTTTTTGAGATATTGCAGATCTAGAGTTTTCACATTTGTATTTTTCATGCAAAAACTAACAGGAATTAACTCAGGCCAAAATAACAAAAGTTGTAGGATAATTCACAACGGATCCAACAAAATTAATTTTACATTTTTCTGATTTTGCTGTGATTTTCTACACAATTTACAAGAATCGGGAAATCAGTTTAACTATTGGAGTTACCCTTTTGCGAGGAGGACCCTGGAAAGATTTATTCTTTTGCAATGTGCCCCCTGGGGCGCGGTGGCCGGCGCGGCTGGGCCAATTCCGGCGAGCTCGCTGGGGCTCGCAACCGGGGAAGGGCTGCGGAGAGTCCTACGGGGCACTAGGGGTTGATTTGCACCGGTTTTGGGGGGGTGCGGCTGTGTCGGCGCGTAGGCTCAACGGCGGCGGCCGGCGGCGGCGGCGCTGCGCGCCCTGTTCCGGCGAGGCCGGCGCCTGGCAGAGGCAAGACGCGGTAGGGTTAGCTCCAGGGGAGGCCAGGGAGGGGATTGGTTGGCTTGCACGGCTGCGGGGTCTAGTGGCGACGTGGCTTGGCAGTGGCGCCCATGGCGCGGCGGTGGCGACGGCCGCTGCGCGGCTCGGTGTCCTGAACGGCGCGAGGGAGGGCGCAGGCGACCGAGGGCTGTAAAAGTGCAGCGCCTGCAGCTAGGAGCGAGGAGGACAGGGAAGGACCGCGGCGGGCAGCTCATGTACGGCGTCGGGCAGGAGGACAGTGGCGAGGACGTACGGGGCGCGCGTTCCGGGGCACGGGCGGGCGGGCGGCGCGGGCTCCGGGTGCCTTGGCGTGCGTGCTACCTCGAGAAGGCGCCACGCCTAGGGAAAGCGCGCCTTGGGCGACGCACCGCCCCTAGGGGCGCGGGCCGGTGGCGCCGCGCGCGGCTCCGGCGCGCCGGCGCGCGGCGACGTCGCGGGGTGGCGTCGGCCGGCTCGAAAAATTTTAGAGTGCTCCTGTTTGAACGTGTCAAACTCCAAAAAGTTGAATAGAAGTGCACCAAACAATGAATAGGAAAGTTGTAGATCTAACTACCCTCTACTAATTTCAAAAAGGCCATATAGTGTTTTTCTCAACGGATTTTGCAGGAACGTCGCGCCAACATTGAATGCCGGCCTGTTCCGGAAAACAGGAGGTACTGTCAGTCAATCAAGTTTTTCACCAATTTCCACCCAAAATTTGAAATGTCAATCCACATGAAAGTTGTGTCCCTCAATAAGATGGACAACTTTCATAAAGGTAGATTTTGAAGTGTTTAGGTGAATTTTGGAGAACGCGGCAAAAGTCCCGGACGACATTCGCTGACGTCAACGGTAAAGCCGGTTTTGATCGTGTCTTTGGCCAAGGGTCCATCACGGGTGTGTGTAGGCTTGGTCAAGGGGTTCATTAGGGTTCATTGGCGAGGTTTTCGGGTGATGACCCAAGTTGACCTAGGTTTGACCGGGGTTTGACTGGTTTGACTCGGCTGATCCGGTCATTTGCGTTAATGACGGTAATTAAAAACCTGGGGCGTCACAACTTCCCTTTGACTTGCTTCTTGCTTTTTCGCGTGATCTTTCGTTTTACCTCCTCTTTATTTTTCTTTTAGCCTTGATTGGCTTCCTGAAGAAATCATTGGGACCGAAGATATGCTCGAGTACATCTCCTCTGATTCTTCCCTCGAAGCAGAGGACGCCACGCCCAAACAGAGGATCAACCACCAACTACGCCGTCGCGTTCAGCATTTGGAGCATGATCTCCGGGACATCACCGCCCGTTGCCAGGCCGAAAGCGAACGTCGCATGGCTCTGGAGGCACTAGTAGGAGGTAAACATCTTCAACTCCTTTCTGACTCCACGCTTACATCTGGATCTCTGCCCCTAATGACCAATCCTCTGTCCCAGATGTCTCTGATAGGTACAATAACCTGAAAGCAGCTTGGGACAGCTTGGTGGAGGCAGCAAACCATGGTCATCCCCACGCATTCCACGTTGTCATCATGGTGGTCCTGGAGCAACTGAAGAGGGAGCAGCTGAAGAAGCAAAGAAAAGATTGATTCATACTTTCGCTTCTTCCGCCAGGCCTTCTGCTTCCCACCCCTTCGTAGTCCTGATCACCAGGGTTGTTAGATGTAAACCTGCAAGAAGTATTTGCATTGTAGTTTTGTGCTAAGCACAATACATCCAAGTATTGGCCATTCCCTCTGTTTGGGGATTTTTTGTTCCGAAGGCGGCTGCACTCTTGAGCGCCGGCTATCTCTGTATCAGATGCATGTAATCCCAATGCTGGTGATCAACGATCGACTTCAATACTAGGATAATATTTCTTCAGATATCTTCCATTTATCGCAGCGGAAAACTCTTCTCCTAGTAAAGTTTTAAACATGTAGGCATTGCCAGGCACGCATCTGACCACTCGAAAGGGTCCTTCCCAGTTAGGGGACCATTTGCTGAATTCGCTGTATTTGGTTCCAATCGGCAGTAAAGCTTTCGAAACCAAATCCCCTTCTGCAAATTGCCTAACTTTTACTTTCTTGTTGTAATACTTGGCAACCCGCAGCTTGTTATTTTCGATATTTTCCAGGGCCCTAAGACGGATCATGTGCAAATCCTCTAGTTCGTCCATCATTAAGCCACTGTAATCTTTGGAGCTTAAATCCTTTTGCAAAACCACTCTCCTAGCATCTGATTGCATTTCCCAAGGTAAAACCGCATGGTGCCCATAAACCAATTCGTAAGGAGATGTTTTTGTAGCTCCATGAGGGGCCATTCGGTAAGCCCATAAAGCCTTACTGAGTACCGAATGCCACCTTCTTGGCTTCTGGTCAATCTTCTTTTGTATAAGCTTGATCATAATTTTATTAGAAGCCTCTGCCTGGCCATTAGCTTGGGCATAATAAGGAGAAGAATTGAATAGTTTGATCCCCATGCTTTCGGCAAACTCTCTGAACTCTAGGGACACAAACTGGGCTCCTTGATCAGTTGTGATCGTTTGAGGGATTCCAAACCGATAGATAATATGCTCTTTAACAAACTCAACCATGTTTTCTGATGTTACCTTCTTCAGTGGAATTGCCTCAACCCATTTGGTAAAGTAATCCATTGCCAAAAGCACAAACTTATGCCCCTTGCTCGATGGTGGATTAATCTGGCCAATCAGGTCTATACCCCAGCCACTGAATGGCCATGTCATGATAATGGGATTTAATGCTGATGCAGGAACTCTCTGAATATTTCCAAACCTCTGACAATCTTGACATCCCTTGTAATATTCAAAGCAGTCCTCCAATATCGTCGGCCAAAAACATCCAGCTTGCCTGATAACCCACTTCATACGGTAGGCCGATTGGTGAGCTCCACATATCCCATCATGTACCTCACTCATCATTCTTTTTGCTTCTTCTGGACCCATGCATCGCAGCAATACCCCATCTAATGATTTGTAAAATAAACTATTATCCAGAAGAACAAATTTTATGGCTTTGTACCTGAGCTTCTTATAGACCTTTCGGGATGGATCCTTCAAATAATCAACAATCTCTTTTCTCCAATCATCCTCTGCAAGATCCATTCTGAGCGCACATATCTCTGTGGAAAACGCTTCATGACTTTCTTTATAACCGGAAGCGCTTTGAGCCAACCTATTTGCTTCTTCATTATGTTCTCTAGGAATATGCTATAGAATTACCAACTGAAAACTCTTCAAGATTTCCCTGCATTCTTCGTAGTAACTCCTCAGCGCATCACTTTTGCATTCGTACTGGCCATTCAATTGCTTTATAACCAACTCTGAATCTCCATAAACCTCAACTGAAACAGCCCCGGCTTCTCTCAAATACTGAAGCCCCCGAAGCAATGCCTCGTACTCAGTCTGATTGTTTGTAACAGTGGGCTGAATATGGATAGCGAACTCAAACATCTCACCTCTGGGCGAAATTAACAGAATCTCTACTCCCCCACCTTTACCGCATGACGATCCATCGAAAAACAAAGCCCATGGAGTAATTTCAAGCAAATCAACTGATGGATCACGGTATTCAGTTATAAAATCGGCAATGATCTGACCTTTTATAGCTTTTGCCGATTCGAACTTCAATTCAAACTCTGATAAAGCCAAGATCCACTTGCCAATCCTGCCATTCAAAATTGGCATAGATAACATGTGTTTTATTACATCAAACTTGGAGTATACAACTCATTCGGCATTCAACAAGTAGTGCCGAAATTTTGTACATGAGTAGTACACGCATAGGCACAGTTTCTCTACAGCCGAATACCTGGTCTCAGGATCAAATAATTTTCGGCTAAGACATGCTACTACCCGCTCCTTTCCTTCGAATTCTTGAATAAGGGCCGATCCAATGGTTTGGGTATCGACCGCCACGTACAACTTGAAAGGCTTGTCTAACTACAGAGGGACCAACACTGGTGGTTCCTTCATATATTGCTTGATCTCGTCAAAAGCCTTTTGTTGTTCGTCACCCCACATGAACTTCTGATCCTTCTTAAGCTTCATCAATGGAGAAAATGGCAAAACCTTTTGCGACAGATTTGAAATGAACCTCCTTACAAAATTGATCTTGCCGAGCAGTGATTGCAATTCTTTGAGATTGGTTGGAGGGACAACTTCATCAATAGCCTTCATACTTTTCTTGCCAACTTCAATCCCCCCTTCGTGTACCAGGAATCCCAAGAACCCTCCAGCTGATACTCCAAAAGCACACTTGCTTGGATTCATCTTCAAACCATGCTTCCGGGTGCATTCCAAGGTTCTTTTTACATCCTCCAAATGTGTGTCATAATTCGAAGACTTGATCACGACATCATCAATGTAAATTTCAACGATTTTGCCGATCAACTCATGAAAGATGTAATTCATGGCCCACTAATAAGTTGCACCGACATTTTTCAACCCAAATGTCACGACTATCTATTCAAACAGGCCTATATGACCAGGACATCTGAAGGCTGTCTTTGATATATCTTCTATTGCCATAAAGATCTAGTTGTATCCCGCATTACCATCCATGAAGCTGATAACCTTGTGCCTAGTAGCGACATCAACCAACAAATCGGCAACAAGCATAGGGTAACCATCCATAGGAGTAGCTCTGTTTAAATCCCTGAAATCTATGCAGACCCTCATCTTTCCATTCTTCTTGTAGACAGGGACAATATTAGAGATCCACTCCGCATATCTGCATGGCCGAATGAAGTTTGCGTCAAGTAATCTTTCAACTTCTTTCTTCACATCGGCCAATACTTCGTCCTTGTAGATTTTCCGGGGAGGTTGCTTATATGGCTTAAAACCAGATTTGATTGGCAACCAATGCTCGACGATGGAACGATCTAGACCGGGCATCTCGGAATAATCCCAGGCGAAGCAGTCCTTATATTCCCTTAACAACTTAATCAATTCCCCCCTGAAATCTGACTCCAAGCTTGCGCTGATAAACGTCGGCCTTGGCTTATCACCATTTCCAATATCAACTTCTTCCAATTTATCAGCCGACATGAATCCTCGCCCCAACTTGCCGTCAGTACCATCAACGGGATTATCCATTAGAAATTGCTATAAGAGCCGACTGCTTGAATCGGCTGTTGATCGCTGCTGAGAGGCTCAACAGGACCTTCTCCCCAGTCTTTCCCTGAGAAACAGTCAATACCCTGATACTCCCAGAAAGCTGGTTCCACATTTGCGATGCTCACGGAGTCATCTGCTTGGACCACCTCAATATCGTCATCTACCCATTGGATGAGCTGCTGATGCATGGTAGATGGGACGCAGCAGTTGGCGTGAATCCAGTCCCGCCCAAGCAGTAGGCTGTAGGATCCTTTACCTTCGATGACAAAGAAGGTTGTGAGCAGTGTCTTGGACCCGATCATCAGATCCATGTGGACGCACCCCTTGGTATCTGAAGGATTCCCAGCGAAATCGTTCAGAATTATGCTTGTAGGTGTCAAGTCGCCAGGGCCCATGCCAAGTTTCCTGAAAGTGGTGTATGGCATCACGTTGACTGCCGCTCCACCGTCGACAAACATCTTGGTCAATGGCTTGCCATTGATGTATCCTTTCAAGTACAGCAGCCTCATGTGTCGATTTCTGGCCGGTTTGTCAAAGGTGGCTTGCTTGGCTAGCACCAGTTGCGCCATCAGTCCCCCAAGCTGTTCATCATCGTTGACTTCCAAGGACATCTCCTCCTGCACAACTTGATTAGCGGGAGCCATAAACTCGTTTGGCAGAAAATATACCATACATGCCGGAGCCGAACAATTTGATCCTTCAAGTTTGTCCTTTGGACGCCACACCTGTCTATTCTGGATCCCCGCCTGCCTCAATTCGCGGTTCCTCAAGCGTTGAACCCTCCTTTTCTGACTCTTTCTCAAACCAGGCGGTGAGGACCATGTGTGGCTCGAGGACCGGTGGATGGTCGCTTCCTTGTGTGATGAGTGATTGACAACGTTGTGTGGACTGATTCTTGGCTAAGTATTGCAGGTGCAGGTTGCGGCTTGACTCGTGTTGGTGCAGGTGAAGAACAAGCGCGAATGGTCGTTGCCGGTGAGGCCTCCAGGTGTGGAGGAGACAAGTAGGCTTCGTTCGAGGGACCCGGTGGCCAGCGGGGTCAAGTGCGGGCCGCATGGTGGCATGAACAGCAAGATGAAGTCGTGGACAGTTTCTTGGTAGAGCCTCAAAACCAAGGACGAGCCGGAACTACGTGGGAGCCGAGTCATGAGTGGAGATTGGCGGAGTCTACACCGAGGTCGCGGGGTTTGCAGTGGTTCACCAGAAAACCACTTGGTTACTAGGTTGAGCCACAAAACCGAGGCCGAAGACTCGACGAGGAGGTGCGGCCACCCAGGCCGGTTCAACCGCCCAGGAGGGGCGGTCAGACCGCCTGGGGCCGGTCAGATTCCCCGAGCCGGTCTAACCGCCCAGGGGGGCGGTCTGACCCCCCTGGCCGCCGGCGCCAAGAAGCTTCGAAGCGGAGGACACGCGTCGGGATCGCAAGGCTTGCGTCGAGGCTACACAGGGTGCGGTCGCCAGGCATCCGTCCGATGGTGAAGACATCAAGAATTCCAAATCCGCCCTTGAGGGGCATGTATCCCTAGTTATTAGTGAAGGGTAGTTTAGTCTTTTGGGTGCCTCCATATATACTCATTAGTTGGGTGGATGGCAGCCAACTCTTGGAACCCTAGCTCATTTGTATTTCCATTTTCGTTCTCCATTTTTCCTTAGGTTTTTAGAAGGCTAACTTGAGAGCTTCATGTGAGATCTAGAGAGAGGGATGGATGTTTGGGTGGCAAGCTAGACCTTGTATGAACCCTTCATGGCATGTATAGAAGGTTTGGCGTTGTTCATCATGGTGGTTTTCCCGTCTCCTTTGTGTTGAGTCTCGGAGCTCTTTTTTGGCGGTGTTTTGAGAACGAGCAGCAAGAAGAGCGACTCGGGCAGCAAGAAGAGCACACAGAGCGACTCGGGCTCCGAGGCCGACGACGAGGTGCGTGATGAACTTCCCTTCTTGCGCCAGGAGAATGAGAGGCTTGGCTCTTTGCTTGATAACCGTGATGACATGCTTAGAGAGGCCAAGAAAATGAGGAAAGAGCTTAGGGCTTCACTCGAGCATGCTAGGACTAGAGTGGCTGAGCTAGAGACATAGGTGCCTGATAGCAAGCTTGAGATTGATTCGCTTAAAGCTAGCCCTGTTGTTTCGGATGATAATGATTGTGCTGATTGCTCCATATTCCTTGCTGAACTTGCTTTGTTTAAGGAGAAGCATGCCTCAAAGTGTGAGGAACTAGATGTGCTTAGGGTTGAAGTCGCTGAGCTTAAGTCTAGACCTGCTTTGCTAGGTGCTTGCACTTCTTGCCCTGTTTTGCATGCTAAGATTGATGAGAGGCATGCTTACACTAGTTCGCTTGAGGCTAAATTGAAGGAACCCATGCCTACATCATGCTCTACCTGTGAAATGCATGCATTGAAAAATTTGGAACTTGCACATTATGTTGATTGTTTGCAGGATGAGAATGATGATTTGAGGAAGTTGATGGGTTGGTTGTCTGGCCATGAGCCGCAGTTGAGGATGATGATAGAGGCGTTTAAGAGGCAAGATGGTGAGGGACTTGGGGCAAACAAGGTTGGTGATGGAAGTGGAGAGAATATCCCGGAGCCACCAAAAACCCACCACAAAAATGATTTCCCTCCAAAACCCAACCATCTTAGGAACCGACTAGACACAACCCCAGCTCCACCTATATTTCCTACACCCACAAATGATCTCCGTAGGCCTATCAAGTTTGTGAGCACTTCCGGGAAAGTGTTCTTTGGGAAAGTGAGTGAGAAGGCAAGTGAGGAGAAATCGGTGGAGGAGTTGAGTGGAGAGAAACCAAGCTAGCAGCCCCAACCAAGCCAAAACCTAAGTTTGTGAGATTTCGTTGTGGCCATTGTGGGAAGGAAGGTCACAAGGATGAGTTTTGCTTCAAGAAGAAGCGGGAAGAGAGGATGGCAAAGGAGTGGGCGAACAAGGATAGGTACAACCCTTCCCATGGTGTACCTAAGCCTCGTATGCCACTGCCCAGGGGTAAGGCTGTGGTGAGAAGTGTTCCGGCATGGGGAGATGCGAGTTCCCACAGTCGAGGAGCGGTGTCCGGAGGGGGCGGTCGGACCGGCCCGGCTAGGCGGTCGGACCGGCCCAGCCCGCAGGGGGGGCGGTTAGACCGGCCGGCTAGGCGGTTTAACCGCCCCCCCCCCCCCCCCCCCCCCAAAATTCTGGGCGGAGTGGTTTTCGAGGTGGTGAGTCGAGAGGTTTAAGGTCTGGAGGTGGAGTTGCTGGTGGTTGTTCTGGAGAGACAGCAGGTGGTCAGTTTGCTATGCATTCTCCCCCTCAAGGTCACTACGGGGATGGGAGGAGTCGTAGCTTTGAGAAGGAGAGGAGGGACATTCCACGGGTTGTCTTCCGTGGTTTTGGTCCTCCTCCAGGCAGTGTGGGGTGGTTTCCTCGGAATGGTTACCGAGGTGGTGTTCCTGGTGATGGTTATGGTAGGAAAGATGGCTTGATGAGTGCTAACCCCACTTTCGAGCAAATGGCTCGGCACTGGTTTTCCTCTGTTGGTACTAACCCCAGTGCTGAGTCGTTTGTTCGCTCACGTGCTTATTTTTGAATTTCAGGTGGGAGACTTGAAGAACATTTGGTTGATTGACTCCGGTTGCTCGAGGCATATGACCGGAGACAGGGGGTGGTTCTCAAGTCTCGTCCCGTGGTGACAAAGAGGTACATCACCTTTGGGGACAATGGGCGTGGGCGTGTGCTTTCGGAAGGTGAGATAAAAGTGAGTGACAAGATCACTCGAGGCGTGTTGCTCTTGTTCAATCGCCGGGGTACAATTTGCTTTCCGTGTCCCGGCTTGTTGGATGAGGGCTTTGAGGTGTTGTTTCGGCCAGGTGGTTCTCGGATTGTGGACTCTCGAGGGGACCTTGTTTGTATGGTCGTTCCCGAGGGTCAGGTGTTTCGTGCTGATTTTTCTCAATCTTCGGGTGTGGAGCGTTGTTTCTTGGCTGGTTCTTCGAGTGAGTTGTGGAGGTGGCATAGGAAGTTGGGTCACTTGAGCTTTGACCTTTTGTCTTGCTTGAGTAAACTCAATTTGGTCCGAGGGTTGCCACGATTGAGGTTTGAGAAAGAGTTGGTTTGTGCTCCGTGTAGGCATGCCAAGATGGTGGCCTCTTCTCACCCGCATCTCACCGATGTGATGACTGAGCGTCCATGCGAGCTGCTCCATACGGACCTTGTTGGCCCAGCTCGTGTGCGATCTGCGGGTGGGAAGTGGTATGTCCTTGTTGTGGTGGACGACTATTCTCGGTATGCGTGGGTGTTCTTTCTCGAGGAGAAGGGGGAGACGTTTGGTTTTATTCGAGATCTAGTCTTGAGGTTGAGGAACGAGAGGCACGGAGATGCCATACGAGCTATCCGCAGTGATAATGGCTCGGAATTCAGGAACTCTCGTTTTGAAACCTTTTGCCATGACTTGGGTCTTGAGCACCAGTTTTCCAGTCCGTATACGCCTCCCCAGAATGGTATTGTGGAAAGGAAGAACAGGACCTTGTGCGAGATGGCTCGGACGATGCTTGATGAGCATAGGACTCCGAGGAGGTATTGGGCTGAGGCGGTGAATACCGCGTGCTATGTGTCGAACAGGATATACCTTAGAGTGCACAAGAAGAAGACATGCTATGAGTTGATGCATGGTCGCACACCCAAGGTGAGTCACTTCCATGTCTTTGGATGCAAGTGTTTCATTATGAAGAAAGGCAGGAAGTTGGATAAGTCTGAGGCTAGGTCTGTCGATGGCATTTTCTTTGGTTATGCATCTCATTCTAGAGCATATCGTGTGCTCAATCTTGAAACTAACCAAATCGTGGAGACTTGCGAGGTAACCTTCGATGAGACAGAGCCACTTAGTCAGCTTGTCTTTGAGTGTGCAGGTGATGATGAGCTTGGCGAGGAGATCTTCCAGGAGGAGGAGCATGAACATGGAGATGATGAAGATGGTGGTGCGGTGCCCCCGGCTGAACATGAACCCACTACTTCGACGACGATGACGGATGGACCCTCTGCTACACCTACGACGACAAATCAAGAACGAGGAGGAGCTGATGTTGAGGGGGAGGTAGCTTCGAGGCGAGAACCTCCCCAGCGAGTTCAAGTCGATCACCCAGCTTCGAGGATCATCGGCGACATGAATGAACGCACTACACGGTCGAGGGTTCGAAACAATTCCCATTTTGCTCATGCTGCGTTTGTTGCTTCTTTTGAGCCCAAAGACATTGGACACGCACTATCTGATCACAATTGGGTTAATTCGATGCATGAGGAGTTGGAGAACTTTGAGAGGAATCAGGTGTGGGAGTTGGTTGACCCTCCCCCAGGGTGTAAGATGATTGGTACAAAGTGGGTGTGGAAAAATAAAGAGGGAGAGAAGGGTGAGGTTGTGAGGAGCAAGTCGAGGCTTGTTGCTCAGGGGTTCAGTCAGAAGGAGGGGATCGACTATGAGGAGACCTTTGCTCCCGTAGCCCATTTGGAGGCGATTAGGATCCTTCTAGCCTTTTCCGTGGCTAAAGGGTTCAAGTTGCACCAAATGGATGTGAAGAGTGCTTTCCTGAATGGTGTGCTGGAGGAAAAAGTGTATGTGAGGCAGCCTCCGGGGTTTGAGAGTGAGAAGTACCCCCACCGGGTGTACAAGTTGAGGAAGGCGCTGTATGGGTTGAAGCAGGCGCCTAGAGCTTGGTATGGCAGGTTGAGGGGGTTCTTGTTTAAGAGAGGTTTTAAGATGGGGAGGTCGATTAGACCTTGTTTTTGCTGAGGCAGGGCAGAGATATCCTGATTGTGCAGGTGTACGTGGATGATATTTTCTTTGGTGGCTCGTCTAATTCTCTTGTTGCAAGGTTTGCAGATGATATGAGCAGGGAGTTTGAGATGAGCATGATGGGCGAGTTGCAGTTCTTCCTCAGGCTACAAATCAAGCAATCAAAGGAAGGAACATTTGTGCACCAGGCTAAGTACACCAAGGACATTGTGAGGAAGTTCAAGATGGAGGACTCCAAAGCTATGACGACGCCGATGAGTACGACTACGGCTCTTGATGCGGACGAGGAAGGTGAACACGTGGACAAGAAGGAGTACTGGAGCATGATCGGGTCACTCCTCTACTTGACGGCAACGAGGCCGGACATACAGTTCTCGGTGTGTCTGTGCGCTCATTTTCAAGCGTCTCCGAGGACTTCGCATCGGCAAGCAGTGAAGAGAATTTTCAGGTACTTGCGTCACACTCCCGACTTCGGCCTTTGGTACTCCGCGTCCTCTTCTTTGGCGCTTCATGGCTTTTCGTACGCGGATTTTGCCGGGTGTCGGTTGGATAGGAAGTCCACTTCTGGACTTGCTTGTTTTTGGGGTCTTCCTTTGTGTCTTGGGCTTCCCCCAAGGGATCGAGGTTTTCTCCATCCACGACCGAAGCCGAGTATGTTGCCGCTGCTAGTTGTTGCTCTCAGCTCCTTTGGATCACCTACACTATGAGTGACTTTGGTGAGGAGTATACCCATGTCCCACCTCAATGTGATAGCACCAGTGCCATAAGCGTTGCAAAGAACCCAGTGCTCCATTCCAAAACCAAACACATAGAAGTGAGGTATCATTTCTTGAGAGACAACGTAGAGAAAGGGAAGATAGCTTTGATCCATATACCCACACATGACCAACTAGCCGATATTTTCACCAAACCCCTAGATCAAGCAACTTTCACTCGTTTGCGGGGGGACTTGGTGTGTGCTTGATTTCTTGAGTTGGGTGTGTGGGAGCTTTCTTTCGCCGGTGGTGTCGAGCCCGTTTTGCCTCCCCTCGAGGAGCCGGTGGTTTGTGAGCTTTGTGTGTGGGAGCTCCTTTGTAGCATATGTATAGCTTTATTTTGTGCATTTCTTGTGTTTGGCATTGCATTTGTAAAATGATGTATAGGCATCCTTGTATCTTAGATTGCATGCATTTTGTATCATATGCATTGGATAGGAAAAGCTTCTCCTATATACATTGTTTACCATGAGTTGCTATATATGTTCTTGTGAGCTTGTTTGGTATGCTACGGTTAGTTTGGCTTAGCTCTTGATGATCTTGATGAATGATCCATGGTTGATGTCTAATTTTTGAAAAATGTCACATATATGCTCTCTCATGTGTAAATGCCTTTACATGATCTTGACATGTTTTAGTGGCTTTGCTATGCTTACTTTGTGGTTGGATAGCTAGTTTATTGATCATATGGGGCGAAAGGCTCATTTGCCATCATGAATGTTTAGCCCTCTTGCTTAATCTTGTGGAGGGGCATAAGTTCCTTTTTGTCGCAAAGACATTTCATGTACCAATCATAAATCTGAAAATGAAATGAAAAATGCTTGGAAAATATGTTCCCATGTCATATGTGCTGAAATTATTTTGCTTTGGGTGCTAAACCGTTGCATGATGCCTACCAATGAGAAGTCTCATACATAGAAGTAGGCACATGGCTCGGTGGCTTTGACATGACATGAGGTGCTTTTGGGTGTTAATGATGGTCTTATGATTAGAATGGCTGTCCTAGCATGAAGTTTGAGTGGCTTTGCCATTTTGATATGTTTTGCTCATGCTTATGTATTTGCTTGTGAGAGATGAAGGACCGATACGGCGAACCAAAGAGGGGGGGAGTGAATGGGAGCCGATAAAAATTCTTCTCGAAGGAGATGAAAACTCCAACAAGACGAACACGGCTTCCAACACACGTCTCCGACTCACTACCCAAGTTGGTCAAGCCCACGTAGCCACTGGATTGCCACTGGACCTAGGAACCAACACACACAGCCTTCCGACTCGAGAACGCAGCGGAAAAACAAACCCCGAGTCTACAGACCCACACCGGTCAGACCGGTGAGCACCACCGGTCAGACCGGTCCCTGCTGGTGAAACTGAGCAAGTTCCACTAAGTAGCTCTACACCGGTCGACCGGTGAGACACACCGGTCGACCGATGGCGACTCGAAAGCCCCCAAGGCACCAAACAGAGCCAACCGACCACCAAACGGACCCAAACTCGAAACAGTAGCAACACGGGACAACAAAGAACACACCAAGACGTTCACCCGAGCAAAAACCCACAAGGGCTCGCACCGGTCGACCGGCCAAGAGCGCCGGTCCGACCGGTGTAGCACGGGCGACTCGGGATGAACAAAGCACCCGCGGGTCAACTCCCCCAAATCCAAATCTCGATCTCCCGAATCGCTCCACGGACTTGAACAAGACTTTGGGGATATCAAGAACACCTCATGAGGAGTCCATAGCCAAGTTTAATCCCACAAAAACTCGTCCAAAAAGGAGGAATCGAAGAAATCCCGCCGAGAGCACTTCCAACCCAAGAACTCAAGAAACCCCAAAATCGAGCACCTTTACTCACGGATTTGGGAGGGGAATCACAGCCCAAAGAACCACGAAGGGTTCCCATAAATTTCCCCCATCAAATCCCCAAGAGAAAGGTCCCGAAAACAACCCAAAGAAATCACCGAGAGAGGGCTCCGAAAATCACCACCAAGAACAACCGGGGAAAACACATCCAAACGTTGAGGAACCACGCCGAATCATCTATTCATGAAACAAAGGTTCGTACAAGGTCTAGCAAGCCGCCCGATCATCCATCCCTCTCTACAAGATCTCTCCGTGAAGCTCTCTTGCTAGTCCTAAGGAAAACCTAAGGAAAATAGGTGGAAAATAGGAAAACTAATGAGCTAGGGTTCCAAGAGTTGGCTGCCATCCTCTCACCTCTTGGGTTATATGGAGGCAACCGAATGTCTAAAATGCCCTTCTCGAACAACTAGGGATACAAGCCCCCCAAGGGCGGATTTGGAATTCTTGATGTCTTCACCATCGGACGGATGCCCGGCGACCGCACCCTGCGTAGCCTCGACGCAAGCCATGCGATCCCGACGCGTGTCCTCCGCTTCGAAGATTCCGGACTGCGTCGTCGCACACCGGTCAGACCGGTGCTCCTCACCGGTCAGACCGGTCCCCACCGGTCAGACCGGTCAGACCCACCGGTCAGACCGGTCTGGTGCTGCTGCACCTCCGTCTTCGGTTCTCCGGTCTTGGCTTTATGAATCAACCAAGGAACCCAGTGGTTTTCTGGTGAACCATCGGAAACCCCGCGAACTCGGTGTAGCCTCCGCCAATCTCCACTCATGACTTGGCTCCCACGTAGTCCCGGCTCGACCTTGGTTTTGAGGCTCAACCAAGAAACCGTCCACGACTTCATCTTGCTGTTCATGCCACCATGCGGCCCGCACTTGACCCCGCTGGCCACCGGGTCCCTCGAACAAAGCCTAATTGTCTTCTCCACACCTGGAGGCCTCACCGGCGACGACCTTTCGCGCTTGTTCTTCACCTGCACCAACACGAGTCAAGCCGCAACCTGCACCTGCAATACTTAGCCAAGAATTAGTCCACACAACGTTGTCAATCACTCATCACCCAAGGAAGCGACCATCCACCGGTCCTTGAACCACACATGGTCCTCAATCTCCCCCTTGATGAGTGCATTGACAATACCCACACAAAAGTAACAAGAGAGAAAAGAAAAAGAAAAGAAACGAACAAAAAGAAACTCCAACAAGCGATTGAAAGCCAAACAAAGGCAAAGAGCAAGATCACTTGAAGAGAACAAGTCTCGGACCCCTTAGGCAACGGCAACGGCTCGACACATCCGAGACAAAGCAAAGCTCAAGCAAAAAGCACAAACCACCAAAACAAAGCTCGAACAACCACAAAGAGCTCCCCCAGCACACATGCAAGCTCCCCCTGAACCAATGCAACTCCCCCTGGACGAATGCATGCAAGAAACCACATGAAACGGGACGGTACCGCAAAGACTTTCGACTCACACCGGTCAGGCCGGTCATCACCACCGGTCAGACCAGTGCCTAACATATGTACAGGACCAGCACTCACACCGGTCAGACCGGTCCTCTTCACCGGTCAGACCGGTGTACAACAGAGCCCAGAAATGGCTCGAAACCACCTGAAAACCTTCTAAATGCGTCCGGTAAGCCATTTCAAGCTCAAACTTCTCCCCCTTGTTGGCAATGCATGAATCAAGCCAAAAATGCAAAACTTTCAACCTAGAGCTTCTCAAATATACAAAATTCAACATAGGATGCTACACACGTCCAAATGAGCAAGTTAGATACTCTACGGCTTCGTATCGATCTCAACTACATGATCATCAAGTTTCACAACCATTGGACGAAGCTAAGATGGATTTTGGCAATTTTGCGAAAAACTTGCCTCTCATGATCAAAGTCCTAAACATGATCAAAGCATATCAAAATGGCAAAGCCACACAAACTTCATGCTAGGACAACCATTCTAATCATAAGACCATCACAAACACCCACAAGCACCTCATGTCATGTCAAAGCCACCGAGCCATGTGCCTACTTCTATGTATGAGACTTCTCATTGGTAGGCATCATGCAACGGTTTAGCACCCAAAGAAAATTAAATTCAACACATATGACATGGGAGCATATTTTCCAAGCATTTTTCATTTCATTTTCAGATTTGTAAATGGTACATGAAATGTCTTTGCGACAAAAAGGAACTTATGCCCCTCCACAAGATAAGTCAAGAGGGCTAAACATTCATGATGGCAAATGAGCCTTTGGCTCCATATGACCAATAAACTAGCTATCCAACCACAAATTAAGCATAGCAAGGCCACAAAAACATGTCAAGAGCATGTAAAGGCATTTACACATGAGAGAGCATACATGTGACATTTTTCAAAAGCATAGCTATCAACCATGGATTATTCATCAAGATCATCAAGAGCTAAGCCAAACTAACCGTAGCATACCAAACAAGCTCACAAAGACATATATCTCATTCCATGGTGAACAATGTATATGAGAGAAGCTTTCCTAACCAATGCATATGATACAAAATGCATGCAATCTAAGATACAAGGATGCCTATACATCATGTTACATATGCCATGCCAAATGCAAGAAATGCACAAAGGAAAGCTATACATATGCTACAAACCGGCTCCTCGAGGGGAGGCAAAACGGGCTCGACACCACCGGCAAAAGAGAGCTCCTACACACCCAACTCAAGAAGTCAAACACACACCAAGTTCCCCCCGCAAACGAGTGAAAGTGGCTTGATCTAGGGGTTTGGTGAAAATATCGGCTAGTTGGTCATGTGTGGGTACATGGATCAAAGCTATCTTTCCTTTCTCAACATTGTCTCTCAGAAAATGATACCTCACTTCTATGTGCTTGGTTTTGGAATGAAGCACTGGGTTCTTTGCAACGCTTATGGCTCTAGTGCTATCACATTGAAGTGGGACATGGGTATACTCCTCACCAAAGTCACTCATGGTGTAGGTGATCCAAAGGAGCTGAGAGCAACAACTAGCAGCGGCAACATACTCGGCCTCGGTCGTGGATTGAGCAACACTCGACTGCTTACGGGAAGACCAAGACACCAACGAAGAACCCAAAAGCGGCAAGTCCCGAAGTGGACTTCCTATCCAACCGACACCCGGCAAAATCCGCGTCTGAAAAACCATGAAGCGCCAAAGAAGAGGACGCGGAGTACCAAAGGCCGAAGTCGGGAGTGTGACGCAAGTACCTGAAAATTCGCTTCACTGCTTGCCGATGCGAAGTCCTCGGAGACGCTTGAAAACGAGCGCACAGACACACCGAGAACTGTATGTCCGGCCTCGTTGCCGTCAAGTAGAGGAGTGACCCGATCATGCTCCGGTACTCCTTCTGATCCACGTGTTCACCTTCCTCGTCCGCATCAAGAGCTGTAGTCGTACTCATCGGCGTCGTCATAGCCTTGGAGTCCTCCATCTTGAACTTCCTCACAATGTCCTTGGTGTACTTAGCCTGGTGCACAAATGTTCCTTCCTTTGATTGCTTGATTTGTAGCCCGAGGAAGAACTGCAACTCGCCCATCATGCTCATCTCAAACTCCCTGCTCATATCATCCGCAAACCTCGCAACAAGAGAGTTAGACGAGCCACCAAAGACAATATCATCCACGTACACCCGCACAATCGGGATATCTCTCGCCCCCGCCTCAGAGCAAAAAAAGGTCCGATCGACCTTCCCCATCTCAAAACCTCTCTCAAACAAGAACCCCCTCAACCTCGCCATACCAAGCTCTAGGCGCCCGCTTCAACCCATACGGCGCCTTCCTCAACTTGTACACTCGGTGGGGGTACTTCTCACTCTCAAACCCCGGAGGTCGCCTCACATACACTTCTTCCTCCAAAGACACCATTCGGAAAAGCACTCTTCACATCCATTTGGTGCAACTTGAACCCTTTAGCCACGGAAAAGGCTAGAAGAATCCTAATCGCCTCCAAACGGGCTACGGGAGCAAAAGTCTCCTCGTAGTCGATCCCCTCCTTCTGACTGAACCCCTGGGCAACAAGTCTCGACTTGTTCCTCACAACCTCACCTTTCTCTCCCTCTTTGTTTTTCCACACCCACTTTGTACCAATCGGCTTACACCCTGGAGGAGGGTCAACCAACTCCCACACCTGATTCCTCTCAAAGTTCTCCAACTCCTCATGCATCGAGTTAACCCAATTGTGATCAGATAGTGTGTGTCCAATGTCTCTGGGCTCGAAAGAAGCAACAAATGCAGCATGAGCAAAATGAGAATTGTTTCGAACCCTCGACCGTGTAGTGCGTTCATTCATGTCGCCGATGATCCTCGAAGCTGGGTGATCCATTTGAACTCTCCGGGGAGGTTCTCGCCTCGAAGCTACCTCCCCTCAACATCAGCTTCTCCTCGTTCTTGATTTGCCGTCGTAGGTGTAGCAGAGGGTCCATCTATCATCGTAGTCGAAGTAGTGGGTACATGTTCAGCCGGGGGCACCGCACCGCCATCCTCATCATCTCCTTGTTCACGCTCCTCCTCCTGAAAGATCTCCTCGCCAAGCTCATCATCACCTGCACACTCAAAGACAAGCTGACTACGTGGCTCTGTCTCGTCGAAGGTTACCTCGCAAGTCTCCACGATTTGGTTAGTTTCAAGATTGAGCACACGATATGCTCTAGAATGAGATGCATAACCAAAGAAAATGCCATCGACAGACCTAGCCTCAAACTTATCCAACTTCCCCGCCTTTCTTCGAATGAAACACTTGCAACCAAAGACATGGAAGTGACTCACCTTGGGTGTGCGGCCATGCATCAACTCATAGCATGTCTTCTTCTTGTGCACTCTGAGGTATATCCTGTTCGACACATAGCACGCGGTATTCACCGCCTCAGCCCAATACCTCCTCGGAGTCCTATGCTCATCGAGCATCGTCCGAGCCATCTCGCACAAGGTCCTATTCTTCCTTTCCACAACACCATTCTGGGGAGGCGTATACGGACTCGAAAACTGGTGCTCAAGACACAAGTCATGGCAAAAGGTTTCAAAACGAGAGTTCCTGAATTCCGAGCCATTATCACTGCGGATAGCTCGTATAGCATCTCCGTGCCTCTCGTTCCTCAACCTCAAGACTAGATCTCGAACAAAACCAAACGTCTCCCCCTTATCATCCAGAAAGAACACCCACGCATACCGAGAATAGTCGTCCACCACAACAAGGACATACCACATCCCACCCGCAGATCGCACACGAGCTTGGCCAACAAGGTCCATATGGAGCAGCTCGCATGGACGCTCAGTCATCACATCGGTGAGAGGCGGGTGAGAAGAGGCCACCATTTTGGCATGCCTACACGGAGCACAAACCAACTCTTTCTCAAGCCTCAACCGTGGCAATCCTCGGACCAAATTGAGTTTACTCAAGCGAGACAAAAGGTCAAAGCTCAAGTGACCCAACTTCCTATGCCACTTCCACAACTCACTCGAAGAACCAGCCAAGAAACAACGCTCCACACCCGAAGACTGAGAAAAATCAGCACGAAACACCTAACCCTCGGGAACGACCATACAGACAAGGTCCCCTCGAGAGTCCACAATCCGAGAACCACCTGGCCGAAACAACACCTCAAAGCCCTCATCCAACAACTGGGACACAGAAAGCAAATTGTACCCCAGCGATTGAACAAGAGCAACACGCCTCAGAGTGATCTTGTCACTCACTTTTATCTCACCTTCTGAAAGCACACGCCCACGCCCATTGTCCCCAAAGGTGATGTACCTCTTCGTCACCACCGGACGAGACTTGAGAACCACCCCCTGTCTCCGGTCATATGCCTCGAACAACCGGAGTCAATCAACCAAATGTTCTTCAAGTCTCCCACCTGAAAATCAAAAATAGGCACGTGAGCGAACAAACGACTCAAAGACCGGGGTTAGTACCAAGAGAGGAAAACCAAGGCCGAGCCATTTGCTCGAAAGTGGGGTTAGCACCAACCAAAGCATCTCTCCTACCAAAGCTACCTCCACGAACACCACCACGGTAACCACCCTGAGGGAACCACCCCTCTCTGCCTGGAGGAGGACCAAATCCACGCAAGAAAGCCCGTGGAACGTCCTTCCTCTCCAACTCAACACCACGACTCCTCCAATCCCCGTATTGAGCACGAGGAGGAGAACGCCTAGCAACCGACCACCCGCACCCTTTCCGGCCCAACCACCGAACCACGACCACCGTAAACAACCCTCGCACCCGTACGAGCTCGAAACCCGAACAATCGTCGTCCGTCCGGTGCCTCGCATCGGTCTGACCGGTGCTCCACACCGGTCTGACCGGTGTGACCTGGGCAGCAACACCACTTGCAGCCTTCTTCTCTCCCCAAGCCCGAACTGTCCTCACAATCGCCTTGCCCCTGGGCATCTGCATACGAGGCTCAAGTACACCATCGGAAGGGTGGTACTTGTCCTTGTTAGCCCACTCCTTCTCCATTCTCTCCTCTCGCTTCCTCTTGAAGAAAAACTCCTCCTTATGGCCATCTCTCCCACAATAGCCACAATGGAACCTCACAAGCTTAGGCTTTGGCTTGGGATGTGGCTGCTCACTCGGTTTCTCTCCACTCAAACCCTCCACCGGTTTCTCACCACTTGCCTTCTCACTCTCCTTCCCAAAGAACACTTTCCCCGAGGTGCTCACAAACTTGATAGGCTTTTGTAGGTCATTTGTGGGTGTAGGAAACACGGGTGGAGCTGGGGTTGTGTCTAGTCGGTTCCTTAGATGGTTAGGTTTTGGTGGGAAATCATTCTTGTGGTGGGTTTTTGGTGGCTCCGGGATATTCTCTCCACTTCCCTCACCAACCTTGTTTGGCCCAAGCCCCTCACCATCTTGCCTCTTAAAGGCCTCGATCATCATCCTCAACTGAGGCTCATGACCGGACAACCAACCCATCAATTTCCTCAAATCATCATTCTCATCCTGCAAACGATCAACATAATGTTCAAGCTCCAAATTTTTCAATGCATGCATTTCACAGGTAGAGCAAGATGTAGGCATGGGTTCCTTCAATTTAGCCTCGAGCGAACTAGTGTAAGCATGCATCTCATCAATCTTAGCATGCAAAACAGGGCAAGAAGTGCAAGCACCTAGCAAAGCAGGTCTAGACTTAAGCTCGGCCACTTCAACCCTAAGCACATCTAGTTCCTCACACTTGGAGGCATGCTTCTCCTTAAACAAAGCAAGATCGGCAAGGAATATGGAGCAATCAAGCACAATCATTCTCATCGAAACAACAGAGCTAGCCTTAAGCGAATCAATCTCAAGCTTGCTATCAAGCACACCGTGTCTCTAGCTCGCCCACTCTAGTCCTAGCATCCTCAAGTGAAGCCCTAAGCTCTTTCCTCATTTTCTTGGCCTCTCTAAGCATGTCATCACGGTTATCAAGCAAAGAGCCAAGCCTCTCATTCTCCCGGCGCAAGAAGGGAAGTTCATCACGCACCTCGTCGTCGGACTCAGAGTCCGAGTCGCTCTTTGTGCTCTTCTTGCTGCCGGAGCTCAACGCCATGGTGCAGAAGCCATCTCTCGCGAAGCAGCTCAGCCCGCTCAGATTCTTGGAAGACTTCTTGTTCTTGCGGCGATCTCCCTCGTCTTCGCTGCTGCTCGAGCTCGAGGTGGAGTACGCGGAACTGGAGTCGACATCGCTCGCTCCAACCATCGCTCGGGCCTTGCCTCGACCCTCCTTCTTCCTCGATCGTCGCTCGTCCTTGTACTTGTTCTTGTGCTTGCTCTTGTGGTCGCGCCTCGAACGGTACTTGCCATCATTCATCCTCGGCTTGTGCTTGTAGCTGTCCTTGTTCTCGGCCTTCTCCGGGCGCGGTCGGCGACGAAGTGTCCCGCTTGCCGCACCGGAAGCAAGTCCTCGTGTTCCTCCTCATGTTCACGCGGTTCTCGTGCGGCCTCTCGAACCGCCTCGTCAACAGCGCCAGCTCGTCCTCTCCAAGGTCATCAAACTCCTCATCTGGCATAGACATCAAAGAGGAAAACGAGAACATCCTGGTGGATGGGTTAAAGTTAGTCTTTCCTTTAGAACTACCAACGAGGGCAAGACTATGGGAATCAGTCGGTCCCTCGAGCTTGGCAGTCATGCCCTTATCCACCTCAGCCGACTTGAGCTTTGAGAACAGCTCGTTCACCGTCAGAGTATCATACCTCTCCGACTCGACTATGGCCTCGAACTTTCCGCCCCATATCGTACGATCCAAAGAGTGTAAGAGCTTGACCGCTCTATCATGATCATCGTACGGGAGAACGTCCACATTGGCCCTCATGTTGTTCACCACCACCGTGAACCTCTGAAACAAGGCATCGATGGACTCACCGGGGAGATGAGTGAATTTCTCGTACTCTCTCCGGTAGGTCGCATACAACCGTGCCTGAACCTGGGCGTTCCCAACATGAGCCTCCTTCAACACCGCCCAAATCCTACAAGCCAAGTGCTCGGTGTGCACCCGATCGAACTCAGGCTGACACAAAGCACGAAACAAGTAGTCGACCGCCTTATTGTTGGCGTCGAATCTGTCCCTCGACCCTGGAGCAAGGAAATCCATCGGCTGGACATAGCCTCGTGTCCACCGTGACATCCCAAAACGGTGACCCTTTCCGCGGAGGAACGCACCCATCCGCTTGCTCCACATCCGGTAGTTCTTGCCATCGAAGTGTGGAGGACCCGAACCCCCGTTCCCGGTACGCCATCCTTGGATCTTAGGGCGGTTAGAGTCAACAAAGACCCGAACCGGCTCGATACCACTTGAAGGACCGATACGGCGAACCGAGGAGGGGGGGGGGGAGTGAATGGGAGCCGATAAAAATTCTTCTCGAAGGAGATGAAAACTCCAACAAGACGAACACAGCTTCCAACACACGTCTCCGACTCACTACCCAAGTTGGTCAAGCCCACGTAGCCACTGGAGTGCCACTGGACCTAGGAACCAACACACACAGCCTTCCGACTCGAGAACGCAGCGGAAAAACAAACCCCGAGTCTACAGACCCACGCCGGTCCTTGAACCACACATGGTCATCAAGAGAGTAACTTTTCGCAAAATTACTCAAATCCTTTTTAGCCTTGTCCAATGGTTGTGAAACTTGGTCATCACGTAGTTAAGGTCATTACGAACCTGTCGAGTATCTAACTTGCTCATTTGGACTTGTGTAGCTCCTTGTGATGAATTTTGTATATTCGAGAAGCTATATGTTGAAAGTTTTCGCATTTTGCCTTGATTCATGCATTGTCAACAAGGGGGAGAAGTTTGTGCATGTTTTGGGCACATGGGAGTGTTTGGAAGGTGTTCCAATTGTTTCGGGCAAATTTTGAGCAGTTGGGTGCAGGGCCGGTCTCTTGGGGCGGTCTAACCGCCCCCCGGTGCGGTCGGATCGAGCACGGGCGGTCTAACCGCCCCGTACGAGCGGTCTAACCGCCCTGGGCAGTGTGAGCAGGTTTTTGCTCGTTGTTGCTTCCCGCGTTGCATTGCTGCATTTGTTCAAGGGGAGCTTGCATATGTGCAGGGGGAGCTCCTTGTGGTATTCGAGCTTTGCTTTGGTGGTTTGCGCTCTTTGCTTGAGCTGTGTTTTGTCTCGGATGTGTCGAGCCGTTGCCCTTGCCTAAGGGGTCCGGTCAGATTCCCCGGGCCGGTCTAACCGCCCAGGGGGGGCGGTCTGACCGCCCTGGCCGCTAGCGCCGAGAAGCTTCGAAGTGGAGGACACTCGTCGAGATCGCAAGGCTTGCGTCGAGGCTACGCAGGGTGCGGTCGCCGGGCATCCGTCCGATGGTGAAGACATCAAGAATTCCAAATCCGCCCTTGAGGGGCATGTATCCCTAGTTATTAGTGAAGGGTAGTTTAGTCTTTTGGGTGCCTCCATATATACTCATTAGATGGGTGGATGGCAGCCAACTCTTGGAACCCTAGCTCATTTGTTTTTCCATTTTCGTTCTCCGTTTTTCCTTAGGTTTTTAGAAGGCTAGCTTGAGAGCTTCATGTGAGATCTAGATAGAGGGATGGATGTTTGGGTGGCAAGCTAGACCTTGTATGAACCCTTCATGGCATGTATAGAAGGTTTGGCGTTGTTCATCATGGTGGTTTTCCCGTCTCCTTTGTGTTGATTCTCGGAGCTCTTTTTTGGCAGTGTTTTGAGAACGATTTCTTGGGGTTTTTGGTGGGTGTCACATACGAGGTTCTTGTACCTCTTTTGCTGGTGACTTTGCCCCCAAACCCCTTTGAATCGGACTCGATTTGGTGGTTTCTCGAGTTGGGCGAGTTCTTGACCTAGAGAAGCGATTTCTTCTATTCCTCTTGATTGTGAGCGTTTCGGGTCGATTCCTCTGAGGTAGAGGTTTCCCAGGAGGTAACCCAGCTATTCCCGAAGTTTTGCTGCAATCCGTGGAGTGATTCGGGAGATCGAGCGCGAGGAAGTTGAGGTTTGACCCGCGGGTTCGTTTTCTGGAAGGGGCGGTCTAACCGCCTACAGGGAGCGGTCTAACCGCCCTGGGTGTTTCCGGGTCAAAGTTTTGTTTCACCGGATTTTCCTCTGTGAGTTTGTTCACCTTGATCAGAGGAGCGTCTGGGTGAAATTTGGGGTCGTTATCGTGCAGTTTGCTAGGTGTTCTTGGTTGGAGCTCGTTGCTGGGTACAGGAGGTTAGACCGCCCCAGGTAGCCGGTCTAACCGCCCCTAGGCCCTTGGGTGAAGTTTTGGTTTTCACCAAGATTTTTTGGTAGCTAGCATGGCCTTGACCAGAGATCTCTGTTGGTGAAACCGTGGTGAGTTTTGGTGCTCGGAGGAGGCGTTTCGGAGGATTTCTTTGTTGCCAGGTGGAGGCGGTGTAACCGCTCCCTATACCCGGTCTAACCGCCCCCTCTGGTTAGCCGGCTTTCGAGTTGTTTCCGTTGTCGGTGCTGCGTGTGTGTTGTGGTTGCTGGTAGAGTTTGTTCCTAGGACCAGTAGCACTCCAGTGGCTACGTGGTTTTGGCAAATGGAAGGTTGAAGTGCGGAGCGTGTGATTTCGGGGGTTCGACCGAGCTAGTTCATCTTGTCGGAGTTTCAATCTCCCTCGAGAAGAATTTTTATCGGCTCCCATTCACTCTCCCCCTCTCTGGTCGCCTATTCGGTCCTTCAGGCGGGCACCACTGCCCCTTTTGCCAGATGTACTCGTCCTCGTCTTCTTCCTGATCAGCCCATCTCAGGTCAGCTTGGCTCTTCCTGGGGTGATCAATGATTTCAATTTTTTGACGCCGATCGTCACTGGGATGTATCCTTCCAATTCTTTCATGGACGGATCGGCGATTGGCAGTTTCCTGCCTATACTCAAGGTACCTGTCGCTACACTCAGGGCAGTTTCTCAGCGTAGGAAGCTTCAACCCTTCGTTCCAGCAGTGCCTGAAAAATGCGCACCCCCAATGCGCGCGTTCCTGCTCGCGTGTGTACTGCTCCAAATCTCTCCTGTGCGCTTCTTCCTCAGCCCTGCGCCTCTCCTCCTCGTGCTTGCGTTTCTGGTAACGCTCTTTCTCTAGCTGGCGCTGCCACTTGTTGAGGAGGATGCGTGTAGTGACCCTGGGTTTGGCCCTGGAAGACTCCCCAATCTCGACATGGCTCTTGACAACGCGAGGGGCCTCTCCATGAACATGCTCCAAGGTTACTTGACGTTCCGGGTCTACTGCTCCATCTTGCCTTGCCCGAGCTGAAGTCAGGACCTTAACCTTGCCCTTTTCCTCGGCAGTCACCATGTTGACAGAAAAGCTTATCATGTTCTGGAGAAAAGGGTGGCCATCCAACTTCATCTTGTTGTCAAATTTGAGGTGCCCCTCTTGGATGGCCTTCTAGATCCTCATTCAGAAGACCCTGCAGTCGTTGATAGAGTGCGAATTCCTATCGTGGAAGCCACAATAGCGTCTCTCTTTAATCCAATCGGGCCGAAGCATTGAATGCCCTTCAGGCAGCTTAATTCGGCCTTCTTTCACTAAGAACTCAAACAGTTTATCGGCTTTGGTGATGTCAAAGTCGTACGTGCCTTTAGTCTGTTTGATCCAACGCTGATTCATGGTTAACGGCTCCTTGCCCCACATGATCTTTGCGGCAGCTATCTCCTGATCATCATCGGAGTCCTCTATCTGGTCAGCTTTTTCCAGGAACTGATTGTAAACATCAGCTATGTCGTGCTGCTTGTTGAACCTGGTATCTTTCTTGAACCCGTAGGCTTGGTTGCTCATTAATGACAGGTTTTGAGACAAATGGCCTAGGTTCTCAAACTCCATGCCGAACAATTTCTCTCGCACGGCCGGCAGCATCCCTGCGATGGCCATGTGTTGACAGTGTATTTTGGTGCACCTAGCATGTTCATTACACTTTGGTTTGGATTTGATTATGGAACTAACCCGCCACTAGGCACACTAATCATATAACAAGTTCATCTTTGTGCATGCATTTGGAAGTGTTGTGTTTATGTAGGAAAACATGGACATAAAGGACGGATTCGCAACAAGTTCAAAGGAGCATTCATGGAGTCTTGCTCGTGTTCATGAGCTTGCTGAAATCACTTCCAATGGTGGTGAGGACCGAAGTGTTACGAGGAACACCCCCGGGGATTGAAGCGTAAAAAATCAAATTTCATGCAAAGAGAGCCTCCATCTTGATCGTGAGGATAACAGCGTCAAAATCATGCAAGTGGAGGGGGCAAAGTAGATAAGTGCGCGAGGACCCACGGAGCAAAAAGGGCGACCGAACCGGGCCGAAATTGGGCCTGGGCCGGCCAGCCCAGGCGGGCCGGCCCAGCCCACTTCGGGCACCGGTTCGGTCCCGTCTTCCTTGCCCTCGAAGGATCTTCAACCCAAAAACCCCCGACGCGCCGCCAACACCAGAAGGAGGAGTTATTCGCACCAGAAGACCATCCACAAGCTAGAGAGAGAGGAGGAGGATCTCCGGCGGGAGATCAACCACCTCGAAGGAAGCACCCTCTCGTGGAGAAGAAGGAAGACACGGCGGAAGGGAAACCATGATCAACGGTGCCATGATCAGCACCTTGATGGGGTAATCTTCTCATTCGTCCATGGGTTGTAATCGATATTGAGATGTAATCGCACTTTGTCGGATTATCTGTCTATCATCTTGTGTTGAATATACTTTAATGCTTAAGGCTTGCAACCGTGCCGTAGAGGGAGTAGAGCTCCAATGCTTCCTTGGATCCATTCAATACGCCGTGGCCATCAAAGGTCTAGTCATGAATACCTTCGCGTAGTGACAGTACGACAGGAGGGAAAGGGCGAAACAGTGGTCACATCCCCAATAGATTAGATTGGTTTTCATGTCTTTAAGCGATTACATGCTCTAGTATCGTAGACCCGTGGGCGAGTGTCTTCTATCTTGATCGTTTATCATTCTCTCTAGTGTAGTTTAGTGTTTTCTAGTATAATAGTAGTTAGGGTTTTAGTAGCTAGTGTGTCGTTGTTGATCGAACGCTTGTAGTCCCCTTGCTCCGCGGATTGACAAGAACCTTGGGAATCCCGTGGTGAAAAGGTGTGGGGTCCGTACGCTTGCGGATCGTAGAGGGATACATCTTTTATCCGTCAACAAGCCCCTTTTACGGCGTCGTTGCCGGGGAGCAAGTTAGTTTACATCGTTTGATTTGCATCTAACTTAGTTTTATATTTTAGTTTATCTTTTATTCGCCGTATCTAACATATATTTTCCGGAAAAACACTTGTTTCTTTTTTTGTTTTTGTTTTTATCTTATTGTCTAGATGGAGTTCGTTAATCAACCCGTGGAAGAACCGGAGAAATCATTAAGGGATTACGCTAGCCCTCGATGTGAAGACATAAAGGTACAAGAGTCGGATTCGAAGCTCGAAGCGACCAAGTATGAAATTAAATCCAAGATCATCAAGATGGTGGCGGAAAACCCATTTGAAGGGATGGTTACGGAGAACCCATATAGACACATAAGGGATTTCACGACAATATGCAGCACGGTGCGTCAAGAAGGAGTTCCCGATGAATGGTTCAAATGGAATCTCTTTCCCTACTCACTTGCCGGCAAAGCAAAGACATGGTATTCGGTTGCGTCCTTTGAAGTTGAAGGCAATTGGAACAAGTTGACAAAGAAGTTTTGCGAGAAGTTCTTTCCAATTAGCAAGGTTCAACATCTAAGGAGGCAAGTGATCACTTTCATGCAAGGAGAAGAGGAAGGGATAGACCAAGCCTGGGATAGGTTTAATGAATTAATCGAACAAGGATCAAAACTCGGCTTCACCGGTGACGTACTCTTGCATACATTTTTCTTTTCCCTAACCCCTAGTTGCATGTGACACGTTGAAATGTGTGCAGGTGGGGATCTCATGGAGAAAACACTCACGGAAGCCGCCCAACTTCTACAAAAAGTTAGTAAAGCGGCTGCCATGCGAAGAGATTGGGAAACAAGACTTGCGGAAGAGCCGAAATTCAATTCAAGGAAGAAGAAGCTTGCTGATTTTTCTAAAGAGGCAACCCCGGAAGTCACAAAAGAGGAACCAGTCATGGAAAAGCTTGAACAAAAACACATCATGTCAAGAACTACACCAAACGTCGACTTCGCCGCACCAAATGAGACGAACAAGAGAAGCATGTCAAGCGCGAAGCCACTAAGGGAGTTCGAGCCAATGGATTGGGTTCCTATTGATTACGGAGAAGTATTCGACAAGAGAAGACCGTTCCCTAATCAAAAGGGAATGGCAAGAGCATTGGAAGTCGATTTCCCACCGGAGAAGAAAGCTGAAAATTCATACGACCTCGAAACCACACCGTGAGATTTTTGAAAAGCTCTTTGGAGATGACGTGGTGGATCCGGAACATATTGCCGAGGTGAAGAGAATCATGGGGATCAAGCCCGAAGCATCACCATACACTCGCCTTGCTGAAATTTATTCGATCGGATCCGAAGAAGAAGAGAAGACGACGCCGCACTTGAGTTGCGAGATCAACGGAGTTCAATGCAAAGCTTTATGCGACATCGGAGCCCAAGTAAGTGTTCTATCTTCTAAAATTTACGATAAAGTTCAATACCACAACCTAGACTTAGCCCCAACATCAACGAAATTAATTATGGGAGATGGTAGAACTATCAAACCTCTAGGTATTGCTTGCAACATGAAAGTAAAAATCTCTAGAAACTATATACCAACCGATTTCTTTGTTATTGATGCTTACCATAGCAATTCTGATCATATAATCTTAGGTAGGCCTTTTCTTAAGTTGGTAGATGCCGTGTTAGATGCCGGAGAAGGCAAAGTAACAATGAACCTTAATGGAACAAAGTACACATATAACTTTTTTCGTGCTTCTAAACACCTTACACCTTCCCCCCCGAAGATGAAGAAATAGAAGAGATAGATAGTCTTGGTTTTGTTGAAACCCTTAGAGACCCGCTGCAAAGAGCGACGGAAAATCAAATTAGTAATCAACAAGATGAAGAACTAGAGGAAGCAACAAAAGGCTTAGAGCCGCATGATGGTAGCATGGAGGAAGAGAGGTTCGAAGACATAGGAGAAATCAAACCCGAGGAGCCACAAGTGCCCGAAGTAGACCTTAAACCTTTGCCCAAGGGATTAAAATATGAATTTTTGGGCCCAGACAAAACTTATGCAGTCATTGTGAGCGACGAGTTGAGCCCCGAAGAAAATGAAGCGTTGCTGATTTTATTAAAAAAACATAGGAAGTTGATTGGATATTCAATTAATGATCTCAAAGGTATTAGCCCAGCCTTTTGCACTCATCGTATACCAATGGAAGACCAATGTAAGCCTGTAGTGGACCATCAAAGGAGGCTAACCCATGCCATGCGGGAGGTAGTAAAGAAAGAGGTTATCAAGTTACTTGATGCCGGAATCATCTACCCGGTTCCGCATAGCGAATGGGTGAGCCCGGTACATTGTGTACCGAAGAAAGGAGGTTTGACCGTGGTGAAGAATGAGAAGAACGAGTTGATACCGCAAAGAACCGTGACCGGGTGGCGGATGTGTATCGATTATCGTAAGCTTAACAAAGCGACGAAGAAAGATCACTTCCCCCTACCGTTCATAGGCGAGATGCTCGAGAGGTTAGCAAACCACGCTTATTTTTGCTTTCTCGATGGATACTCGGGGTTCATGCAAATTCCTATTCACCCGGAAGATCAACATAAGACAACGTTTACGTGTCCTTACGGAACGTTTGGATATAGGAGGATGCCCTTCGGCCTATGCAACGCTCCGGCCTCTTTTCAACGCTGCATGATGGCCGTTTTCTCGAAATTCATCGAAGAAATTGTTGAAGTGTTTATGGATGATTTTTCCGTTTACGGGAAGACGTTCATGGATTGCTTAGCAAACATAGAAAAGGTCCTTACAAGGTGTGCGGAGGTAGATTTGGTTTTAAATTGGGAAAAGTGCCACTTCATGGTTAAGCAAGGCATAGTGCTCGGACATGTTATATCCGAGAGAGGAATTGAAGTGGACAAGGCTAAGGTAGAGACGGTTGAGCAACTCCCACCTCCTACGGATGTTAAGTCCTTAAGGAGCTTTCTAGGCCATGCCGGATTCTATAGAAGATTTATAAAGGACTTCTCGAAGATCACTAAGCCTTTAACGCACCTTCTTCAAAAGGATGTGGCTTTCGACTTTGATGAGAAGTGTCTAGCGGCATTCGGACCTTGAAAAATGCGTTGGTGAGTGCTCCCATCATCCAACCTCCGGATTGGAGCCAACCTTTCGAGATCATGTGTGACGCAAGTGACTACGCCGTAGGCGCGGTCTTGGGACAAAGAAAGGAAGGCCGAGTTCACGCCGTTTACTACGCTAGCAAAACTCTTAGTGGGGCACAATTAAATTACGCCACTACGGAAAAAGAGTTGTTAGCGGTGGTATTCGCTTTCGAAAAATTCAGATCTTACATCGTGAACTCGAAAGTCATTGTTTACACCGATCACGCAGCCATCAAGTATCTCTTGGCTAAGAAGGAAGCTAAACCACGTTTGATTCGTTGGATCCTTCTTCTCCAAGAGTTCGATGTTGAAATTCGTGATAAAAAGGGGGTGGAAAATGTTGTGGCCGATCATTTGTCTAGGATGAATCGTGGACAAGATGATAAAGAGCCCATAGAAGATAAGATGAGAGATGACCACCTCTATAGAGTGCTTGATAAAGATACTTGGATGATCGACATCATTCGAGCAATTCGAAAAATGCCCCTCGATCATCTAGACAAAAACACTCAAAGGAAGATAATTTCTGAAAGTAAGAAATATTTTTGGGATGCGCCATACCTCTTCAAGCTTGGCAATGATGGAGTGATGAGAAGATGTGTGCCAAGAGAAGAGAGGCTTGAGATTCTGAGGAAGTGCCACTCGGCGGAGTACGGTGGACACTATAGCCATTTTCGAACCAAAGCAAAAGTATGGTCGAGCGGATTCTATTGGCCGGAGATGCATGAAGATACTAAAAGATATGTTGCGTCATGCCCCGAATGCCAAAGAACCGGAAACATCTCTCAAAGAAATTCTATGCCTTTGAAATACAACCTCGCAAATCGACATATTCGATGTATGGGGCATAGACTTCATGGGGCCTTTTAAAAACTCATTTGGATTCGAGTATATACTTGTTATGGTTGATTATGTATCCAAGTGGGTAGAGGCTATACCATGTCGTAAAGCTTCCACGGAGGAGTCCATCACTATGATCAAGAACGTGATTTTTCCCCGTTTCGGTACACCGAGAATCTTGATAAGTGATGGAGGAACTCATTTCACCGGGAAGAACTTCAAAAAGTGCTTGTCCAAGTTGGGAATTGAGCATAGGGTCTCCACGGCCTATCACCCACAAACCAACGGACAAGCGGAAACGTCAAATAGGCAACTAAAAAGCATACTCAACAAAACCATAGAGACGGGAGGCAAGGATTGGTCAAAAAAATTAGACGGAGCTTTATGGGCTTATCGAACGGCGTTTAAAACACCGATAGGTATGACCCCTTATCAATTCGTCTATGGAAAAGCTTGCCACCTTCCGGTTGAGTTGGAACATAAAGCCTATTGGGCAATTAAAGAGATGAACCTTGATCTCGATGCCGCGGTAGTGAAACGAGAATTCAAATAAGCGAGCTAGAGGAGTTGAGGTTGAAAGCATATGAAAACGCAAGCATATACAAGGAGAGAATCAAAAGGTGGTATGATAAAAGATTGAAGAAAAAAGAATTCAAAGAAGGAGATAAGTTCCTCCTCTACAATTCGAGGTTTAAAACCTTCGGAAAGGGGAAATTGCAAAGCAAGTGGGATGGACCTTATGTTGTGCATTCGGTGTTCTCCAACGAAGCGGTAACCATTATGGATATAAACGGCGACCAATTTGTGGTGAATGGACAGCAGCTTAAGGTTTACTACGAACCCGATGTCGTGCCCATTCATCATGTTGACGTCTTCACCATGGAGGAAGAGCCCGAACGTCCCGCCTAGGACGAAAAACAAGGCATCAACTTCTGTAAATAATTTTTCTTTTAGTTTTCCGGGAGTTTTTCGCGAAGATTAACCGGGCCAACTTTTTCCCATGGGGCGAGGAAGAAAAAATAGGGCGGTGTGCAAAAAACCGGACCGGCCCGCCCCCGAGGGGGTGGGCCGGCCGGCCCGAGCGGACCGGCCCGGGGGGTGGCTCGACGCCCGATGACCCCGAATTTTGCCCGAATTGCTCCTTTTTGACTTCCTTGTTTGGTCGGAAAATTTTAAGGGAAGTGTAAAAAAGGAAAATAAGGTTCCCGGTGGCTTTTCTCTCAGGACTATATATTTGGCCGAATTGGGAGCTCGAGAATCAAACCTTTCAAACAATGTGTTGCACCCTTGTAGCAACCATTGAGCCTCCAAAAAGCTTAGAGTTGAAGCTAGAAGCCAAGAAGCCATCGATGGAGGAGGCGATGCGATGCGAGGTCAAGCTACCCGTCAAGAGGACCGCACGTATCCGTTGCGGAGGACGTGTCCCGACCGGAGCTCTTGCATCTCGCAACCCCGTCGAAGGAGAGAAGGTCCCTACACCCGTTCGAAGGTCGGCACGCCTCCAAGGCATCAAGCGCAAGGATTACAAGGCGGTGTCGCCGGAGCCTAAGGATTATGGGGATAGCGACTACTCCGACGATCGTAGCCCGAGCTCGTGGGCGGCCGCCGTAGAGACGATGACGATTGGGATGAGCGGCCCAATGAATGGACTCCGAAGGCCCCAACGGCGACGGCAACGGCGGTGGCGAAGGCAACGACAATGGAGGTGGCGACTACGGTGGTGACAACGGTGGAGATTATGGCGACGACGACCCCTTCGGATTGCATCCGGTGTCTTTGTCGAGTTTGCCGTCAATCCATCGCGGATCTCTACACGTCGGCCGACGAATGTCTCCAAGCCATGGAAGCGATGAAGCAGCGTATGGAGGACTTGGAGCGCGTAGTTGAAGATGACTACAAGTTCCTTAACCGCAACGTGCGCAAACTTTTCGGCATGGTTGGAAACATGAGAGGAAAGTGGTGCAAAACTTGCTTGAAGTACCACTAGATCTAGTTTTCCCCTTAGGATTTTTGTAAGATACGACGAGGATGTCGTATGTTTTAAGTGTGGGGGAGAGCTAGCTCACTAGCCTTAGCTTTTGAACTTCAAATTTAGGTTCGGTTTAATCTTCGTGTAAGAGTCTTAGTGTTTTAATGAGTCTTTAGTTTTTGAGTCTGTTTTAAAATTTTTGCAAGTGTCTTAAATTAGTGTTGAGTCAAGAAAATCAAATAAAAAGAGTCTTTATATATATCTTTGTGTTTTATGTATTGTTTATCTTTATTTACTTGTTTGTTTAATCTTCGATTCTTGATATATGAACACAAGTATGTGGTTTGAAAAACGTTTACCGTGGTGCTTAGTGGAATCGCTACTACTTAAAGTACCCATACCGCACTTCGATCTTGAGCTTCACATGCTAGTTGTGCTATGTTCGATGCTAAAAATTGGAGGATTTCAGTTCTGAAAATTATTTTAAAACCCTTGTAATAAAGGTTAGCAAAACCTCTTTTTCCAAGTTGAGAGTAAGAAAAAATTCCTATCCAAAGCCAAGTTTATTTTTTTCGCTCCACCATAAGTGTGATCAGCACGATGAGTTAGGCTAGGACCCTTCTCTCTTGGTGAGTTTTAATTTCGAGCAATGATCATGTCCTTGTGCTTATCTTTTGTTGCTAGCCTCGTCATATATTCAGTCCATGACTTTCACAACGAAAGTCATGAGTATCGCTGGATTCCATACCCAACCCTAAACATCTCTTTTGTACATCGTATTCCTTGAACACAACCTATTTTCAAAGTTTCGTCTCGTCTGTAGAATGATTTATTTAAAAATTTCAGATTGTATGCATGCGAGGAAAGAGAGAATTGAAAGCTTTGAAAAGTTGTCAAGAGAGAGAAAAATAAAGAGAAAAAGTATGTGTATGGAAAAGAAAGAAAGAAAGAAAGAAAAATCATATGTGAATGAAAGAAGAAAAAGAAAAAGAGAAAGATGAGTTAGCAATAAAGATATGAGAGGGACGGATCAAGTGAAAGAAAAGAAAAAAAAATAAAGTGTAAGGAAGGATGTCACGTTGATTGTGAGACGAAACTTTTACTCTATTTCCAACCATGTGCAATCCGACAACGAGGACATCATTGGTGCCTTGAAGTCACAATTTTCTTTTGCCCTTGCACATGTCCACCATTCTAAATCTTCTCATCCTTGATATCCCTACATATGGTTAATTCTCATGATCATTGGCTTTGAAAGGTAGACAACCATTAGAGGAAGTTCTTAGTTTGACAATACTTGTGTTGATTGCGCTAGCCCTACCTATAGCTCCACTTTTACATGATATATGAGAGATTAATGGGAGGTGAGAGTTTTATAAAATTTGGTTAGGATAGCCACTTCATATGAGTGACTTGAGAGAGCTTGGAGAAAGGTTTTTGTCTAATACTTGTTGCAGGAATTTTTGTTTTAAAAACCATAAAAACCCTCCGATGGAAGCAAAGGAGTAAGCATGGCTGAAATTGAAGACTTCAAGTGAAGGGTTTGAGTTGTGGGGTGAATCTTGACGTGGTAAAAATTCTAAACGCCCATGTTTATGTTTGATTATCATTACTTTGTGTTTATGTATTAAAGATGAAGGGATTGACTAACTTGTGAAGAAGGATAAGTGGTACACGATTACACTCCTTGGACGAAGTTCTTTTACGAGTACTTGCTCGAGGACGAGCAAGAGCTAAGTGTGGGGGAGATGTTGACGGTGTATTTTGGTGCACCTAGCATGTTCATTACACTTTGGTTTGGATTTGATTATGGAACTAATCCGCCACTAGGCACACTAATCATATAACAAGTTCATCTTTGTGCATGCATTTTGGAAGTGTTGTGTTTATGTAGGAAAACATGGACATAAAGGACGGATTCGCAACAAGTTCAAAGAAGCATTCATGGAGTCCTGTTCGTGTTCATGAGCTTGCTGAAATCACTTCCAATGGTGGTGAGGACCGAAGTGTTACGAGGAACACCCCCGGGGATTGAAGCGTAAAAGATCAAACTTCATGCAAAGAGAGCCTCCATCTTGATCGTGAGGATAACAGCGTCAAAATCATGCAAGTGGAGGGGGCAAAGTAGATAAGTGCGCGAGGACCCACGGAGCAAAAAGGGCGACCGAACCGGGCCGAAATTGGGCCTGGGCCGGCCGGCCTAGGCGGGCCGGCCCAGCCCACTTCGGGCACCGATTCGGTCCCGTCTTCCTTGCCCTCGAAGGATCTTCAACCCCAAAACCCCCGACGCGCCGCCAACACCAGAAGGAGGAGTTATTCGCACCAGAAGACCATCCACAAGCTAGAGAGAGAGGAGGAGGATCTCCGGCGGGAGATCAACCACCTCGAAGGAAGCACCCTCTCGTGGAGAAGAAGGAAGACACCGGCGGAAGGGAAACCATGATCAACGGTGCCATGATCAGCACCTTGATGGGGTAATCTTCTCATTCGTCCATGGGTTGTAATCGATATTGAGATGTAATCGCACTTTGTCGGATTATCCGTCTATCATCTTGTGTTGAATATACTTTAATGCTTAAGGCTTGCAACCGTGCCGTAGAGGGAGTAGAGCTCCAATGCTTCCTTGGATCCATTCAATACGCCGTGGCCATCAAAGGTCTAGTCATGAATACCTTCGCGTAGTGACAGTACGAGAGGAGGGAAAGGGCGAAACCGTGGTCACATCCCCGATAGATTAGATTGGTTTTCATGTCTTTAAGCGATTACATGGTCTAGTATCGTAGACCTGTGGGCGAGTGTCTTCTATCTTGATCGTTTATCATTCTCTCTAGTGTAGTTTAGTGTTTTCTAGTATAATAGTAGTTAGGGTTTAAGTAGCTAGTGTGTCGTTGTTGATCGAACGCTTGTAATCCCCTTGCTCCGCGGATTGACAAGAACCTTGGGAATCCCGTGGTGAAAAAGGTGTGGGGTCCGTACGCTTGCGGATCGTAGAGGGATACGTCTTTTATCCGTCAACACCATGTCGGCCAACTGGTCGTCTGGCAGATTCAATGAAAAACACATGCCTTTCATGTCCCTGAACCTCCTGAGGAACTCTAGAGGCGTCTCACTGTGCCTCTGCTTCAAACTGGTAAGATCAATGAGCTTCTTTTCCGTGGTGCTGCTGAAGTAATGAGTGTGGATTTTTCGCTCCAGTTCCCTCCACGTGCCAACTGACTTGGGTGGTAAAGAAGAAAACCATTGGAATGCGGAGCCCGTCAATGACATGTCTCAACAGATGAGGCGTCCCCAAGCTGCATCAGGTAACGAGCAATATGCTCTACCATGCTTGTGTCATCCTACCCAAAAAACTTGCTAAATTCTATGGGAGGCTTCACCATTGGCGGCAAGATGACTCTGTAGTACCATTCAGGGAAAGGAGGCGTGTAGGTTGGTCCCTGCACCTTAGGCTTAAGGCTGAATTGATTCTGCATCATATCGGCCATCTTCTGAACTAGGATGTCATCCTCCTGTGTTCCCATAGCTATACCGTACCCTGGGTTAGGGAGAGCGTCAATGGCACCATAGTCCATAACTTCATGGTAGCCTCCACCGTACAGGTTCTTCTGCAATCTGTTGGTAGCTAGAGCAATCTTGTAGGTGGAAGCGAGCGAAGCTCCAGCCGAACTGAACGCCAACTCCCCATACGTGGGCTGGTATGGGTTCGGCTGTTGATTTGGTTGACCTGTACTGCCTTGCGGAGGGGGCTGGGTCGGTTGTCCTCCTGTGGCCTGCAGAGGATGTTGAACTGGTTGACACCCAGCACCTTGTGGAGGAGGCTGAACGGCTTGGCTTCCAACGCTCTGCGGAGGAGGTTGGACTGGCTGGCTTCGCAATGGCGGCTGAGAACTGGACTCTCCAATCTCCACGTTGCCTCCCTGCAAGGGTGCTCGACTGAATACTTGCTCCATGCCCGGGCTGAAGACAGCCACCATCATCTGCTTGAACGCACCTAGGAAAGCCCTGTGATGCCTACCCAGCGCGTCTTCCGCGGCGTCTCGAAACGCTTGTATGCATTCCTCCTTCTCCTGCTGAGTAGTCATGTCACTCTCTCCTGAGAGTAGAACTCTGGGCATCTAATTCTTGAGGTATGGGATGCCACTTCTCTTCTTTTTAAATGACATTAAGCATTTTTGTTGGAACTGATCCGTAGCATCCTTTAGCTGTTGCAACTGCTCAGGAGAGAGATCCTCGATGGCGACGTCCATGATGTCACTGATGTCAGGCATCTTGATTTTTGGCTATTGGTCCCACTGGGCGTGCCAAAAAGTGTGTTGACGTAAAATCTGCACTTCACGCCAAGCACACAGCAAGCCGAAAAAGCTGGTTTCACACGCGAAGAGATCACAAGATGTGCCAGTCAATTTGTTCCTGAAAATTGACAAAAGACAAAGTAGTTAAATTCCAAAGCTTGGAACTTGCTGGGTGGTACCAGACAGTTCCATATTTACGGCTAAAAGCCAAGTGAGATGACATATAGCTATAGAGAGCTATCTGCCAGCAAACTGGAAATCATTCGGGAGCTTTAAAGTACAAAAAGTAACATAGCCGAATAGATGACATAAGCATGACGACAGATCGATCTCTATTCAGATAAAAATACACGTGCACAAAGCCATGATCGATCCTCGCGTATAAATTACATTAAATAATAAATGAGGTAAAGCATGATCATAAATATGTAATAAACAAGCATGCATAGGCCCAAAGCACTAGTCTACCGCATGTCTAGGTACTTTAAAACCCGTCAAGCATGATACCAAACAAGTCTATCCACCGCATGATACAACTTGTTTGAAATCACGCCACCTTCCACAAATAGATCTATCCACCGCATGATACGATCTAAATATGGAAAGCTAAAAGCATATGAAATTTAAAGAATAACTTATGAAAACGTTTTACTCGTGAAAGCATAACCGAATACGGCTGAACAGCCGAATCGGGGTCCATGAAGAAGGAACAAGCATTACCAAAAGAGATAAATCTATCAGATTGAATCGGAAATCTAATCCACCGGATGACTAGCTCCAACACAACCCTAACACCTGCATCTACCGCACGATACCCGTTTTTTTCAAGATTTATACAAGATTTGGCAAGCTTGAACCCGCAACACGTAACAACCTAGATTGATTCGGTTTCGGCTAGTAGGGAACATGTGATCCACGTGCTACTAAAGCTATGGGTACGAACTCGAATCGCATAAGGATCATCCAAGAAGATAAAGCCGATCCAAACCAATCTAGATTGGGCAAAAACGTGTTACATGAATTTAAACATAAAGTAAAACTCAAAGCAACACGTGGTAACTTAATGAACCTATTGGATCTTGCCAAAATCTAATAGAGCTGATAACTAGCTTCGAGCTAGATCTTAGCCTACCGCATGGCTCATGATCTAACAAGAAACCCTCTTGAACCAAGCTTGAATCTACCGCATGACACTAAGCATGGTAACAAGACTACTTGCATCAGATCTAAATCCACCGCATGATACTAGACATGATACAAGGTTGCCGGTACTTATGGAGGTCGACGGATCGATGAACCCTCTCGAAGAACTCGACGACAAGACAAAGGACTCAAGGGTTTGGCATAAAGCCGGTTTGTATTGAGAATGTTTCAAATGTCTGTTACATACATTCAAGGTCCATATTTATACCCTGTTAAGCATGACCTCGAATGGATTCACCTAATTTATCTCTAAGTGTGATCGCTTATCCATCCATTCGTCCCTTCTGCTCGGGCCACGTCACCACGCAATCCCGCAAAATCAGCGCAACAGTTTCCTTGCCGAGCAGAAGCGAATTGCCGACCGCAGACTCTTCTGCCGAATTCATCTGGAGAAACCTTCCTTCCGCCGAACGGATTCCTCACCGAGTTGGACCCACAGGTCAGACTCCTTACCTTACCAAATTTTGGTGTTAACAGGTGTACTCTCTCTTCAAGGGGACTTGAAGATCTCCCACGACTGCGACACAGAAGCCGTGGAGATCGCCTCTACGAATCAAGTACCCAACGCTATGATGGAAGTCTACGTTGCCTCGAAGAAACTTGCTACAAGTGAACTCGACATCCCGGAGAAGTCTGACAACGCCAACAAGCCTCAGCCAGCTGAGGAGGTTCTCGTCAAGGCAATCGACCTCGGAACAGGCGACTCCAGCAAGACCACCACCATCGGGGCTGGCCTCGACCCCAAATAGGAAGACGCGCTCATCAACTTCCTCCGGGTTAACCGCGACATCTTTGCGTGGAAGCCAGCGGACATGCCAGGAGTGCCCAGGGAGTTGATTGAGCACTGCCTCAACGTCGATCCTAAGGCCACCCCCAAGCGACAACACCTCCGACGCTTTGCCGACGACTGGCGGGACGCCATCAAGAAGGAACTCGCCAAACTACTCGCGGCTGGCTTCATCAGAGAAGTCTTCCATCCTGAGTGGCTCACCAACCCTGTCCTCGTCCGCAAGAAGAACTCGAACGAATGGAGGATGTGCGTCGACTACACCGACCTTAACAAGAACTGCCCCAAGGACCCCTTCGGGTTGCCGCGGATTGATCAAGTCATCGACTCCACGGCGGGCTGCGACCTGCTCTGCTTCCTCGACTGCTACTCCGGGTACCACCAGATCGCGATCAAGGAAGAAGACTAGGAGAAGACCGCGTTCATCACCCCGTTTGGCGCGTACTGCTACACGACCATGTCCTTCGGGCTGAAGAACGCTGGTGCAACGTATCAACGAGCTATCCAGGCCTGCTTCAAGAAGCAACTCAACAAGAACGTCGAGGCCTACGTGGATGACGTGGTCGTCAAGACCAGAAACTCCAGTACCCTCATCGATGACCTTGAAGAGACCATCGCATCCCTACGCGAGTACCGCGGGAAGCTCAACCCGAACAAGTGCGTGTTCGGCGTACCTTCGGGCAAACTACTCGGCTTCATCATCAGCGAACGCGGCATCGAAGCCAACCCCGAGAAGATCTCCGCCATCACCAGCATGAAAGCTCCCACGTGCATCAAAGACGTCCAGAAGCTGACCGGGTGCATGGCGGCACTGAACAGATTCATCTCGAAGCTTGGAGAACGGGGACTCCCCTTCTTCAAACTACTCAAGCACCAAGAGAAGTTCGTGTGGACCCCAGAGGCGGATCAAGCCCTTGCCCAGCTCAAGGATTTCCTATCGAAGCCATCGGTCCTCACGGCTCCTCGCAAAGGCGAGCAGCTACTGCTCTACCTCGCTGCGACAACTCATGTGGTCAGTACTGCCATCATCGTCGAGCGACAGGAAGACGACCACGCCTACCCAGTCCAGCGCCTAGTCTACTTCGTCAGCGAGGTCCTATCAGAGTCCAAGGCACGCTATCAGCCTGTGCAGAAGCTCCTGTACGCAGTACTCATCACCTCGCGGAAGCTACGACACTACTTCCAGGAGTACTCGATCTCCGTCGTCACCGACTACCCGCTCGGCGACATCCTGCGGAACCAAGATTCTACTGGAAGAATCTCCAAGTGGGAAGTCGGGCTCGGCGCCCTCACCATCGACTTCAAGACACACACAGCCATCAAGTCGCAGGCGCTAGTCGACTTCATGGCGGCGTGGCGGGAGAACCAACTACCTACTCCAACCGTGCGACCAGAGCATTGGGTGATGTACTTCGACGGCTCACTCAACCTCGAGGGCGCAGGTGCAGGGGTACTCCTGATCTCTCCAACGGGCGAATAACTCAAGTACGTCCTGCAGATCTTCTGGAAGGTCTCAAACAACAAAGCCGAGTACGAAGCTCTCCTACACGGGCTCCGCCTCGCGGATTCACTGGGCATCAAGCGGCTACTAGTCTACGGCGGCTCCGCAGTGGTCATCAACCAAGTCAACAAGTCCTGGGACCGCAACAAGGAGAACATGGATGCCTACTGCCTAGAAGTCCGCAAGCTCGAGAACAAGTTCTATGGTCTCGGGTTCCACCACATCGTCCGCGACAACAACGTTGCAGCGGACGTCTTGTCGAAGCTTGGATCTACCCGCACTCAAGTATACCAGCGGGTGTCTTCGTTCACGAGCTTCACGCGCCATCCATCCCGGAGCCGGCGCCACCGACCACTGTCCCAGCGCACCCACCGGCTGGACAGGAGATCATGATGATCGACGTGGACTGGAGGCAACCCTTCATCGACTACCTCAGCGAGCAGAAGGTTCCCTCTGACAAGAACTCGGCCGAGCAGCTCATCCGCCGCGCCAAGTCCTACGTCCTCATCGGAGACAAGCTTTACAAGCAGGGCGCATCTTCTGGAGTACTCATTAAGTGCGTCCCCAGGCAAGAAGGCAAGGACATCTTGGAGGAGATCCTTAAGGGCGTCTGTGGCAACCACGCGTCCTCATGCACGCTGTTCAGCAAAGCCTTCCGGCGAGCCTTATACTGGCCCACAGCCCTGGGTGACGCTGAAGAACTCGTCAGAAGGTGCCAAGGATCCCAGTACTTCGCCAAGCAGCAACACGTCCCAGCCTACAAGCTAGTCACCATACCTCCAACCTGGCCCTTTGCCTGCTGGGGGCTCGACATGATTGGGCCACTGCCAACTGCACCAGGTGGTTTCAACACAGTATTGGTGGCCATCGACAAGTTCACCAAGTGGATCGAGGTCAAGCCGGTCACATGCCCCAAGGCTGATAGAGTACTCGACTTCCTGGATGAACTCGTGCACCGCTACGGACTACCCCACCGCATCATCACACATCTGGGCTCCAACTTCAACAACCACTAGTTCTGGGAGTACTGCGGGAATAGCGGGATCGACGTCCGATACATCTCAGTTGCCCATCCTCGGGCTAACGGACAAGTCGAGCGCACCAACGGGATGGTGCTCGACGCTCTCAAGAAGCGGCTACACGACGCTGCTAACTCTAAAGGAGGCAAGTGGATCAAGGAACTACCCAATGCACTCAGGGGGATATGTACTCAGCCTTCCAAGCCAACGGGGCAATCCCCTTACTTCCTGGTCTAGGCTCCGAAGTAATCCTCCCTGCTGACGTCATATGGAACTCACCAGCAGTGGAGCACTACGACGAAGGCGTCTCCGAAGACAACAGACGAGTTGACATCGACAGCCTCGAAGAAGCTCGTTGCGCTGCCCTCGTCCAATCAGCAAGGTACCTGGAGGGTATCCGACGCTACCATGATCGCAACGTCAAGGAACGCTCCTCCAACATTGGAGATCATGTCCTCCACCGTATCCAGAACACAGAAGGACTACACAAGCTCAGCTCCCCCTGGGAAGGTCCCTTCATAGTTGCAAAGGTGACCGGGCCGGGCTCCTAGCGCCTCCAAACACTTGAAGGCGAAGACATCAACAACTCGTGGAACGTCGACCAGCTCTGTCGGTTCTACGCCTAGTCTACACGACTACTCCGGGGTTCAAGTCTACACGACTACATGACCGCCCCTCCGCCGTAAGCGGCCTCCGGGTCCTGGCTCCAGTCTCCGGACTACTCCTCTCCAGGATCCAGCCCGCGCGGCTACCTACGGATCCTAGGCTGCGACGAGTGACAAAGGACTCTAGCAGCGGTCTACTGAGAGACCATACTCCAAGATCCAGCCTACACGGCTACCTATGGATCTACTGCTATAAGCGGCTACTCTCCCTAGCACCACTTAGCTGTAAGCGTCCTTTGGGTCCAGGCCACTACCCTGTAACTACAGCCCTGGCCATCCAGGTGTACTTCTTCAGTAATAAAGTTTAATCGTTCATCAACTTCTTACTGTCTACTTCCCTCAGCGGGACCACTGCCGAGTACGACTACTCGCATCCAGTCCACGATGGGGCTCCGCACTCTGAGATCGTGACTACGAGTACTCATTGATGGAATTTTTCTTTCATTAACACTTAAGCAATTCCATTACAATTGTTTTTGTACAACTTTGGCTACGAGCTAACTATTACAGGGCTACTCGAGATTAAGCTTATCGGCTACTTGCTCCGCAATGGGTGCCATCTACTCCAACAGCTCCGTGTACCGCTCATCGGTACAGTTGGCGGCTACCCCGCCAGCGACCACTTCCACGGGCGCCTTCGGGAAGTAAGACTTCATGAAGGCCAGCACTTGCTTCGGGATCAACCTCACCAGGTGCTTCACATAAGTCGCCAGCCGGCTGGGGGCTTCCCTGAGACGATCCACGAGCGGCACGATCTTGGGGCCGCCAGGATGAGGCACCATGAGTCTTGCAATTGGAAGCACGGCTTCTTCAAGTTCCTTCAACTGGGCCCGCAGTGCCTCGCAATCTTCGTTCAGCTTCTGCAACGATTTGTAGCAGTTGACGAGATCACGATCAGAAGCAATCCGAAGCTCCATGTGCTTGTCGCACTCGAAGGCAATTTCCTTATAGTCAAGCTCGAGTACCTGGCGGGCCTCCTACTCCCGGTAGAAGAGGTTCTTCATACTTGTCTCTGAGGACTTCAACTGCTCCATCTGGGTCTCAAGCTCTGCAACACAACAAGGAGCAGCGGGTTAGACTACCTCTTGACCTCCAAGAACTACCCAAGAAGTCAAGCGGTGTACCTTTGTTCTTGTTGCGGAGTGTCTTGTTCCTCCGCACCAAGTCGTCGCTCTTTGCCTGCATATCCTGGATGTCATTATGATATTTGCAAAGGCGGCGTTGAGCTTGGACTGCATGGCAGTCGCATGCTTCCGCGACTTCAAGAGTTGATCTTCAAGCGCTTCAGCCCGGAGCACCGCGTCGCTGAAGCCTTGCAGCATGTTGGACTTCTCGCGGGACCTCTCCACGACATCCTGCATAGACAACACATGTCACACGAGTACTCAACAATAGAGGATTGACTACTAAGGAGTTAAAGACTACTCACCTTCATCCATTGTTCAGCCTGGCGGACCGCCTCCAAGTGCCTGGCCACCGTCGCCGGGTCGACTAGGTCATCTGCCAGCAGCTCCACTCCGCCACGACTACTCGCGGCGGCTTCAGTCATCGGCGCGGAGCGGATGGGTTCTGCGTCCTGGATCTCCGGGGAGCGGACAACCACCTCCAGAGCAACCTCTGGCGGCACGACGGCCTCCTCTCCTCTGGTCGCCGCGGCGGCTTCCTCGGTGGCCTCCTCCATTGGCTCGGGGGCTCCTTCTACAGCCTCCGGCACTTCTGATGTCGACCTCTGCATGGGTATCGCTGCGGGAATATCGCTCCCTTCGGCCTCGGCACCTATCAAGAAGAAGACAAGTGCATCAGCAACTACGACTACTCCATGGGAGAATACCAAAGCCTCAGCAGAGTACTTACCTTCGGCCACGCTGGCCTCTGAGGACCAGGAGCATCCTAGTGGTCGATGGATGACCGCTCCTCAGTGATGAGTGATTGATAACGGGTGTTGGACTGACTCTTGGCTTAGTGCGCAGGTGTAGGCTGCGGCCTAGTTCGCGTTGTTGCAGGTGAAGAACGGGCGCGAAAGGTCTTCAGCCTTGAGGGGCCTCCGGGGGATGGAGAGACAAGTAGGCTCGGTTCGAGGGACCCGGTGGACAGCGGGACTAGGTGCGGGCCACATGGTGGCGACACGAGCAAGACGAAGTCATGGACAATCGAGCCAGTGCACGGTGGCGGTTGAGTCAAGTGGTTTGGCGGGAGGCCGGACCGAGCACGCGGGGTTTGGTGGTTTGCCCACAAAACCATCGGCGGACGGTTTCTTGGTTTGGGCCTCAAAACCAAATCCGACGGCCCAACACGACGGAGATGGGATCCGGGCGTGTCGGGAAGCTTCGAGGCAGAGGACACGCGGCGGGATCGCATGGCTTGCGTCGGGAGGACGCGGGGTGCGGCAAAGGCGTGGCCGTTCGATGGCAAGACCCTCAAACATTACCTAAATGCCCCTACGTGGGTTGTATCGCCAGTAGTTAAGTTAGGGGTAGTCGAGTCATTTACCACTCCGGCGGGACCTGATATATAAGCCATGAGTGTGTGTGGCGCTCTCCCTCCGCGACTTAGGGTTTCATTTCCTCCCTCCCATTTCTCATTTTCGTAGCTATTTTTCTTCCATTTTCTCTAGGCTAGCATGAGAGCTTCATGAGAGATTTGTTGAGAGGGATGGATGCTAGGGCGGCATGCTAGACCTTGTGAATCTTTCCTGGTTTGTATAGAAGATTCGGAGTTGTGTTTCTCGTGGTCTTTTTGCGCTTGTTTTCGTGCCTTTGTTCTCGGTGCGATTCCGCGGATTTGAGTGGGTTTCTCCCCGGATTTCTTTGAGGGAAACATGGATAGATGTCTCGTGCATCTTTGTGATTGATCTTGTGCCCTCAAACGCCGGGAAACTACTTTGATTCGAGTGTTTTCGTTCGGTGCTCAAGCTTTTGGTGGTGCTCAAAGGATTCGCGATTCCCGGTGATTTATTGAGTTAGGAGGCAAGATTTTTGGGCTATAGCATCCTTGTGTGATGCTTTTCAAGTCTCCAAACCCTTGTCTCAACAGCTTCAACCGTTTGGGAAATCCGATGATGATTTGGGGGAGTTGACCTTCGAGGTCGAGCCGTTTTCTGTTCTGTCCGCGCGGCGCGGACGGTCCGCGGGGGGGGGGGGGGGTCGCAAACGGTCCGCGGGTGGCGTGTTCATCCCGTGTTCTTCGTGCTCTTGCTCAGCTTTTGTTTCGATCTGTCGCGTTTTTGAGTTTTGGTTGGACGGAGTTTCGGACGGTCCGCGGCAGAGGGCGGACGGTCCGCGGGTGCCTGGCGGACAGTCCGCGTGCTCCCCGCGGACGGTCCGTTATTCGGGTGCGTCTCTGTTGGTTCTGTGTGCTTTATCGGACGGTCCGCGGCGTAGGGCTGGACAGTCTGCAGGGTTGGCGCGGACGGTCCGCGGCTTCAGGTCGGACAGTCCGCGAGGCCAGTACGGACGGTCCGCCCCTCCTGGCCGAACGGTCCGCCAGAGCCTGTGAGCTTTGCTTCTTGGTTTGATTCCTCCCTTCCTTTCTCGTGCTTCCGCGTGTGCTTCAAGGAATCGTTCCTAAGGCTAGAGGTTGATCCATAACCTCGTTGTCTTGGCGATTGGTGTGTGATTTGATCCATCTCTTGTGTGTGACCGGGATTTGACTAGGACATAGGCCGGGTTCTTTGAGAAGAATTTTTACCGGCTCCTATTCACTCCCCACCTCTTTAGTCGCCATCTGATCCTTCAATTGGTATCAGAGCTTGGTGCCGGATTCTTTGCGACTTTGACAAGTCTCGAATCCTAAGATGGCGTACGTTGAGCGGGGCGGTCCGCCGTACTTCGATGGCAAGGGTTACCATAAGTGGGCGGCTCGTATGATGATTTTTCTTCGTGGCAAGTTGTTGGATTTCATTGTGCTTGACAAGACCTATGCTATTCCGGTCAACATCCATACTCTTATGGTGACCGATGTCGGTGCTAAGGCCAAGTATGAGGCTAATGCAAAAGCCGTTGATCACTTGGTCCGAACCTTGTGTGATCCTGAGTTTAAGCGTGTTCGCCATTTGAATCTTGCTTGGCAAATTTGGGAAAAGTTGTTGGTTGCTCACGGTGGTGATAACCATGTGAAGGCTATTCTCTTTGTCTCTTACCGGATGCAATATGAGAATTTCACTCCACTTGCTGATGAGGACATCGATGCGATGTTTCAGAGGTTTACCGCCATCGTGAACAACATGAAAGCTAATGTTGAGGATTTTCCTTACACCGAGCATGATCAGGCTTTGAAGCTCTTGCATCTCTTGGACCCAAATGTTTGGGGTGCTAAGGTTGAGGCCATCAAGGAGTCTGGACATTATTTGACTATTGAGTTGGATGACCTCTTTTCTAACCTCAAGTTGGCTGAGGTTGACAGGAAGTTGCAATCCAAGCATGAGGGCTCGACTGACCATAGTCTTGCTCTTGTGGGCGGATCAAAGGGCAAATCTAATCCTTCCTGTTGACAGTTTTCCCTGTCTTCTCTTATGTCTATTCTAGATGAGGAGTTTGATGTGCTGGGCGAGGAGGAGCTGGCCCTGCTCTCAAGGATGTATGATCGACTACACGAGAGTCGGAGGAATGCAAGGCGGAGCTCAGGGACGTGCTACAAGTGTGGCAAGCGTGGCCACTTCATCGCCGAGTGCCCGGAAGCGGAGGAGAACAAGTACAAGATGAACGAGTATAAGGCGCACCCGAGGCGTGAAGACAAGTACTCCTCCAAGGGCCGGCACTTCAACAAGTCCCGGAGCAAGGACAAGGACAAGCGGCGACAGAGCAAGAGCGGCTACAAGAAGAACAAGGCAAGAGCGATGGTGGCCGATGCGAGCGACGTCGACTCAAGCTCAAGCGACGAGCAGTCAAGCTCAAGCAGCGAAGATGAAGACGCCGGGAGGCGCAAGGGCAAGAAGAGTGCAAGCCGGAACCTCAGCGGGTTGAGCTGTGTGGCGCTTGAGGGCTTTTGTGGCATGGCCCATAGCTCAAGCAGCAAGAAGAGTGAGAAGGAAGACAGCGACTCCGACTCGGAGGATGAGGTAAATCGTGACACCGAATCTTTGCTTGCTGAAATTGCTAGGTTGAATGGCTTGATTGACAACCGTGATAGTGTGCTAAAAGATGCCAAAAAGATGAGGAAAGATCTTAGGGCTCAACTTGAGAATGCTAGTGAGAAAGTAGGAGAGTTAGAGTCAAAATTGCTTGAATTGAAACTTGAGAGTGACTCTTTGAAACTTGCTCCTACTACTCCTGATGATGTTGAATGTCTTGAGTGTGATGCATGGTTTAATGAGATCAAGTTGCTTAATGAGAAGAATGCTTCCACTTTGGCTAAACTAGATGCTCTTAGGACTGAGTATGATGAGCTTAAGGCTAGACCTACTTTGCTTGGTGCTTGTAAATCATGTCCTACTCTGAATGCTAAGCTTGTTGATGCTCGTTCTACTATTAGCTCTTTGGAAGCTTCTTTGAAATCGCCTGTTGTCAATGCATGCACTAGCTGTGATAAAGTTACTTTGCGCAATCTTGAACTTACTTCCCGTTTGGATGTCATCTATGAGGAGAATGACTATTTGAGGAGGTGTTGGGTTGGTTGTCTGGGCAGGAACCTCAATTGAAAATCATGATTGAGGAGTTCAAAAGAGCGGATGGTCGTGGTTTGGGTTTTGAGAAGTTGGGTGAGAAAGTGGGAGAGAACAGTGGGGAGAGTGTGTATGAGAAGTGTGTTGAGTCTAACCCCGAGTTTGAGGTGATCGGAGACATCCAAGTCCCACTTCCAAAAGCACCCAAGAACTCTTTCACACCAAAGCCTAACCACCTTTGCAACAAGCTTGACACAACCCAAGATCCACCCAAATTCCCACCTAAGACAAATGACTTCCAGAAACCGGTGAGGTTTGTGAGTGAGAAGGGTGAGAAGCCTAGGGAGAAGCCAGAGCCAAAACCAAAACCCATCCCCTTCAGGTGTGAGTATTGTGGCAAGGAGAGGCATCTTGCGGAATTTTGCTACAAGAGGAAGAGGGATGAGAGGCTTGCTAGGGAGAAAGCAAACCAGGACAGGTATCGCCAGTCTCATGGTATTCCTGAGCCTAGAGTGCCACTTCCACGGGGTGTGGGAAGTGTGAAGAGTGTTGGTAGAGTTGGAGCTCAGGGTGGTAGGTCTGTTAGGAGAGATGATGGTGTGCGTGCTGGTGTGAGGTTTGGTCGGGCTCGTGGTGGTTTTGCTGGACGTCCCCCTACTCGTCCTCAATACGGGATTAGGGGAGATGATCGCAGCTTTGGGTTCCAGAGGAACTACGGACCACGTTTTCCTCCTCGTGGTGCTCGTACTCCTCCCATGGGACATGGGAAGTTTGGTGGCAAGGGAATGATGTTTGCTAACCCCTCTTTTGAGCAGATGGCTCGACACTGGTATAACTTTCTTTATGCTAACCCCAGTGTCGAGTCGTCAGCTCATTCTCGTTCTTGTTTCTGACTACAGGCAGGAGGTTTGGAGAACATTTGGTTGATCGACTCCGGATGTTCTCGACACATGGCCGGAAATAAGAAGTGGTTTTCCAGCCTCACCCCAGTGAAGGAAAAGATGTACATCACATTTGGGGACAATGGACGAGGAAGGGTGATTTCTGAGGGTGTTGTGCATGTGAGTGACAAGGTAACGTTGAAGAGAGTGGCTCTTGTGAAGTCTTGGGTTTCAATTTGCTTTCGGTTTCTTAGTTGCTTGATGAGGGTTTTGAGGTGCGTTTCAAGTCTGGTGAGTCTCGATTGCTGGATTCTCGAGGTGATCTTATCTGCATGATCATCCCCGAGGGTCAGATTTTCAGGGTTGATTTCTCTCGTTCTTAGGGTCCTTCTCGCTGTTTGATGGCTGGTCCTTCTTCTGATTTGTGGAAATGGCATAGGCGGTTGGGACACTTGAGCTTTGATTTGGTTTCCCGCTTGAGTGGTCTTGACCTTGTCCGAGGATTGCCGAGGTTGAAGCTTGAGAAGGATTTGGTTTGTGCTCCTTGTAGGCATGGCAAGATGGTAGCCACTCCCCATCCACCCATGACCGATGTCATGACCGAGCGTCCGACAGAGCTGTTGCATATGGATCTTGTTGGGCTAGCTCGAGTTCGCTCGGTGGGCGGGAAGTGGTATGTTCTTGTTGTGGTGGACGATTACTCTCGCTATACCTGGGTGTTTTTCTTGGAAGACAAGAGTGAGACATTTGGTTTTGTTCGAGATCTGATTGTGAGGTTGAAAAACGAGAGGCATGGGAATGCTATTCGAGCCATCCGCAGTGATAATGGCTCAGAGTTCAAGAACTCTCGTTTTGATGCCTTTTGTCGTGATCTAGGTCTTGAACATCAGTATTCGACCCCTTATGTGCCCCCTCAAAATGGAGTCGTGGAAAGGAAAAATCAGACTCTTTGTGAGATGGCTAGGACGATGCTCGATGAGCACGGGACTCCTAGGAGGTATTGGGCCGAGGCGGTCAATACGGCTTGTCATGTTTCCAACAGGATTTTATTGCGAGCTTTCAAGAAGAAGACCTGTTATGAGCTTATGCATGGTCGGGCACCCAAGGTGAGTCATTTTCGAGTATTTGGCTGCAAGTGCTTTATTCTTAAGAAGGGAAAACTCGACAAGTTTGAGGCTAGGTCTAGTGATGGTATTTTCTTTGGATATGCTAACCACTCTAGAGCCCATAGGGTGCTTAACCTTGAGACTAACAAAACCATGGAGACTTGCGAGGTGACCTTCGACGAGACAATGCCATGTACCTCTCTTGGCTTTGAATGTGCAGGTGATCAAGAGATGGCCGAGGACCTCTTTGAAGAGGAGAAGGATGAAGCTGGAGATGATGATGGAGAGAACCATGCGCCTGAAGCTGAGTGTGTACCCACTACTTCCCCTACGACCCCTACGGAGCGTGGACCGTCTACTTCATGGACAACGACGGTGCGACAAGAGGACCAGGCGAGAGAAGCTGAAGTTGAGGGGGAGGTAGTCTCGAGGCGTGAGGCTCCCCGGCGGATTCAAGAAGTGCATCCCCTGTCGAAGATCATTGGAAACATCGATGAACACAGTACACGGTCAAGGTCCAGGAATTCCTCTCATTTTGCTCATGCTGCTTTCGTTGCTACTTTTGAGCCCAAGGACATTGGACATGCTTTATCTGATGCAAACTGGGTCAATTCTATGCATGAGGAGTTGGAAACCTTTGAGAGGAACCAGGTGTGGGAGTTAGTTGAACCACCTCCAAATTGCCATCCCATAGGAACCAAGTGGGTTTTGAAGAACAAAGAGGGAGAGAATGGGATGGTTGTGAGGAACAAGTCCAGACTTGTTGCTCAGAGGTTTAGTCAGAAGGAGGGGATCGACTATGAGGAGACCTTTGCTCCTGTGGCCCGTCTTGAGGCAATTCGGATCCTTCTAGCCTTTGCCGTGGCTAAAGGGTTCAAGTTGTTTCAGATGGACGTGAAGAGTGCTTTTCTGAATGGGGTCATATAGGAGGAGGGGTATGTGAAGCGACCACCCGGGTTTGAGAGCGAAGGTTGTACCCACACGGGGTGTACGGGTTGAAAAGGGCTCTGTATGGGTTGAAACAGGCGCCCCGTGCTTGGTATGGGAGATTGAGAGGTTTTTTGTTGAGCAGAGGGTTTGTGATGGGTACCGTGGATAGGACCTTGTTTCTCCTCAAGCATTGAAATGACTTGTTGATTGTTCAGATATACGTGGATGATATTGTCTTTGGTGGCCCATCACATAACCTTGTTGCCAAGTTTGCAGATGAGATGAGCAGGGAGTTCGAGATGAGCATGATGGGCTAGTTGCAGTACTTTCTCGGCTGCAGATCAAGCAAGTGAAGGACGGAACATTTGTGCACCAGACCAAGTACACGAAAGACATGCTGAAGAAGTTCCAGATGCAAGATGTGAAGCCGATGTCGACTCCCATGGGGAGTACGGCCACTTTGGATGCGAACGAGGATGGAGAACCAGTGGACCAGCGGGAGTACAGGAGCATGATCAGCTCTCTCCTCTACTTGACGGCGACGAGGCCAGACATACAGTTCAGCGTGTGTCTGTGCGCTCGTTTTCAGGCTTCGTCGAGGACATCACATCGACAGGCCGTCAAGAGGATTTTCGGTACCTACGATCCGCCCTTTGGTCTTGGCCTTTGGTATTCTTCCTCCTCGACTCTTTCTCTTCATGGTTTTTCCGATGCGGATTTTGCTGGTTATTGAGTCGAGAGGAAGTCTACTTCTGGTACTTGCCAGTTTCTTGGGTCTTCGTTGGTCTCATGGTCTTCCCGCAAGCAGTCTAGTGTAGCTCAGTCTACCACCGAGGCGGAGTATGTTGCAGCCGCGAGTTGTTGTTCCCAGCTGCTGTGGATTTCATACACTTTGAGAGACTTTGGTGAGGAGTGCACCCAGATCCCACTTCTTTGTGATAGCACCAGTGCCATAAGCGTAGCTAAAAACCCAGTGCTTCACTCCAGAACCAAACACATAGAAGTGAGGTATCATTTCTTGAGGGACAATGTGGAGAAAGGAACCATTTTGTTGAGTCATGTCCCTACCCAAGATCAGCTAGCCGACATCTTTACAAAGCCTCTCGACCAAGCTACATTTGTGCGCTTGCGGGGGGAACTTGGGGTTTGTTGCCCTTTCTAGTTGATTCTTGGGAAATTTCCTTTTTGTATCATATGTATCATACCATGTTTACTTTGATGTATATACATGCTTTGCTTGGTGTACAAACCATGGTAGGATAGCCATCTCGTCATATATCATGTTGCATTTGTATCATATTGCATTTTAAGATGATGAGCTTCTTTCATATGCCTTATTTGAGTCTATATGGCTATTTGTGAGATATTGGTCATATGTGTGGAAAAATGGTGATGTGAGGCTATGCTCTTGAAATATGTGAGATATATGTGTGGTGAGATAGCCCTTTTTTGAAATAAATGCTAATCTTGACTAATTTTTGATGAAATGTGCTCTACACGTGTGTAATGGTGTATCCATGTCAAAGTTTGGTCTAAATGTTCTTTTCATGCTTAGATTGTGCTTGGATGCCTTGTTCTTGCATTTGGGCCAAAGGCCGAATATCATTGTGAATGTTTAGCCTATGTTGCATTCATGGGGGAGCATAAGCTTCTTTTTGCCGCAAAGGCACTTCATGTACCATGAAATGATTTAATCTTGAAAAGAAGTGTATAATGCTTGAAAAATGCTCCATCCATCATGTCTATGCTTAAAATGTCTTATCTTTCACATATGGGTGCAAAACATGTTGCATGATGTTCACCAGTGGAGAAGTCTCCCCGAAGTGGACACATGGCTCATGAGCTTTGACATGACATGCTTTGCTTTATGGGTGTTTGCCATGATCTTTTGCTGAGAATTTGATATCCTTGTATGATCTTTGAATGGTATGCATGTTTGTGGCTCAAGTGTGACATGGATAGGCTTTTACATGTGAAGCGAGCCTTCTTTTGGTAAAACTGCTTAAATCTGAAAATTTTGCTTTGTCACATGCTTGTATTTCCTATATTACTTGTGGCAATGCTTTGACTATGCTATGATTCCTATGTGTGATCTTTGTCTCATTTTTTAGCCCTTGACACTAGATTTGGCCTATTGGAGAAGCTCATGTAGATGTTTATATGCGTTGTTTTACATTTCTGCATTTCCACCTTGATTCATACATTGTCAACAAGGGGGAGAAGAGGTGAGCTTAATGAAATTTCAGAAGAGGTGAACTAATTTGGTAGTTTGCATTTGTTAAGGGGGAGCTTTCTTGCTGTTTTCGATGTGGAGTTTGTGCTTTGCTTGGCTTGTGACCTTTCTTCGCCTTTCTTTGGTTTTGGTCATGAGTTGAGCTTCTTTGTTTTTCTTTCTTCTTCCTTCCTTTCTTTCTCTGAATTTCATTTTGCGTTGTGTGTTGTCAATGCACTCATCAAGGGGGAGATTGAGGACCAGGAGCGTCCCAGCGGTCGATGGATGACCGCTCCTCAGTGATGAGTGATTGACAACGGGTGTTGGACTGACTCTTGGCTTAGTGCGCAGGTGTAGGCTGCGGCCTAGTTCGCGTTGTTGTAGGTGAAGAACGGGCGCGAAAGGTCTTCAGCCTTGAGGGGCCTCCGGGGGATGGAGAGACAAGTAGGCTCGGTTCGAGGGACCCGGTGGACAGCGGGACTAGGTGCGGGCCACATGGTGGCGACACGAGCAAGACGAAGTCATGGACAATCGAACCGGTGCACGGTGGCGGTCGAGTCAAGTGGTTTGGCGGGAGGCCGGACCGAGCACGCAGGGTTTGGTGGTTTGCCCACAAAACCATCGGCGGACAGTTTCTTGGTTTGGGCCTCAAAACCAAGTCTAAGGGCCCAACACGACAGAGACGGGATCCGGGCGTGTCGGGAAGCTTCGAGGCGGAGGACACGCGGCGGGATCGCATGGCTTGCGTCGGGAGGACGCGGGGTGCGGCAAAGGCGGGGCCGTCCGATGGCAAGACCCACAAACATTACCTAAATGCCCCTATGTGGGTTGTATCGCCAGTAGTTAAGTTAGGGGTAGTCGAGTCATTTACCACTCCGGCGGGACCTGATATATAAGCCATGAGTGTGTGTGGATGGCGCTCTCCCTCCGCGACTTAGGGTTTCATTTCCTCCCTACCATTTCTCATTTTCGTAGCTACTTTTCTTCCATTTTCTCTAGGCTAGCATGAGAGCTTCATGAGAGATTTGTTGAGAGGGATGGATGCTAGGGCGGCACACTAGACCTTGTGAATCTTTCCTGGTTTGTATAGAAGATTCGGAGTTTTGTTTCTCGTGGTCTTTTTGCGCTTGTTTTCGTGCCTTTGTTCTCGGTGCGATTCCACGGATTTGAGTGGGTTTCTCCCCGGATTTCTTTGAGGGAAACATGGATAGATGTCTTGTGCATCTTTGTGATTGATCTTGTGCCCTCAAACGCTGGGAAGCCACTTCGATTCGAGTGTTTTCGTTCGGTGCTCAAGATTTTGGTGGTGCTCAAAGGATTCGCGATTCCCGGTGATTTAGTGAGTTAGGAGGCAAGATTTTTGGGATATAGCATCCTTGTGTGATGCTTTTCAAGTCCCCAAAGCCTTGTCTCCACAGCTTCAACCGTTTGGGAAATTCGATGATGATTTGGGGTAGTTGACCTTAGAGGCAGAGCAGTTTTCTGTTCTGTCCGCGCGGCGCGGACGGTCCGCGCGGTGGTCGCAGACGGTCTGCTGGTGGCGTGTTCGTCCCGTGTTCTTTGTGTTCTTGCTCGGCTTTTGTTTCGATCCGTCGCATTTTTGAGTTTTGGTTGGACGGAGTTTCGGACGGTCCGCGGCAGAGGGCGGACGGTCGCGGGTGCACGGCGGACGGTCCGCGTGCTCCCCGCGGACGGTCGGGTCCGTTATTCGGTGCATCTCGTTGGTTCCGTGTGCTTTATCGGACGGTCCGCGGCGTAGGGCCGGACAGTCCGTAGGGTTGGCGCGGACGGTCCGCGGCTTCAGGTCGGACAGTCCGCGAGGCCTGTGCGGACGGTCCGCCCCTCCTGGCCGGACGGTCCGCCAGAGCCTGTGAGCTTTGCTTCTTGGTTCGATTCCTCCCTTCCTTTCTCGTGCTTCCGCGTGTGCTTCAAGGAATCGTTCCTAAGGCTAGAGGTCGATCCATAACCTCGTTGTCTTGGCGATTGGTGTGTGATTCGATCCATCGCTTGTGTGTGACCGGGATTTGACTAGGACATAGGCCGGGTTCTTTGAGAAGAATTTTTACCGGCTCCTATTCACTCCCCCCCTCTCTAGTCGCCATCTGATCCTTCGATTGGTATGAGAGCTTGGTGCCGGATTCTTTGCGACTTTGATAAGTCTCGAATCCTAAGATGGCGTACGTTGAGCGGGGCGGTCCGCCGCACTTCGATGGCAAGGGTTACCACAAGTGGGCGGCTCGTATGATGATTTTTCTTCGTGGCAAGTTGTTGGATTTCATTGTGCTTGACAAGACCTATGCTATTCCGGTCAACATCCATACTCTTGTGGTGACCGATGCCGGTGCTAAGGCCAAGTATGAGGCTAATGCAAAAGCCGTTGATCACTTGGTCCGAAGCTTGTGTGATCCTGAGTTTGAGCGTGTTCGCCATTTGAATCTTGCTTGGCAAATTTGGGAAAAGTTGTTGGTTGCTCACGATGGTGATAACCATGTGAAGGCTCGTCTCTTTGTCTCTTACCGGATGCAATATGAGAATTTCACTCCCCTTCCTGGTGAGGACATCGATGCGATGTTTCAGAGGTTTACTGCCATCGTGAAAAACATGAAAGCTAATGTTGACGATTTTCCTTACACCGAGCATGATCAGGCTTTGAAGCTCTTGCATGTCTTGGACCCAAATGTTTGGGGTGCTAAGGTTGAGGCCATCAAGGAGTCTGGACATTATTTGACTATTGAGTTGGATGACCTCTTTTCTAAGCTCAAGTCGGCTTAGGTTGACAGGAAGTTGCAATCCAAGCATGAGGGCTCGACTGACCATAGTCTTGCTCTTGTGGGCGGATCAAAGGGCAAATCTAATCCTTCCTGTTGACAGTTTTCCCTGTCTTCTCTTATGTCTATTCTAGATGAGGAGTTTGATGTGCTGGGCGAGGAGGAGCTGGCCCTGCTCTCAAGGATGTATGATCGACTACACGAGAGTCGGAGGAATGCAAGGCGGAGCTCAGGGACGTGCTACAAGTGTGGCAAGCGTGGCCACTTCATCGCCGAGTGCCCGGAAGCGGAGGAGAACAAGTACAAGATGAACGAGTATAAGGCGCACCCGAGGCGTGAAGACAAGTACTCCTCCAAGGGCAAGCACTTCAACAAGTCCCAGAGCAAGGACAAGGACAAGCGGCGACAGAGCAAGAGCGGCTATAAGAAGAACAAGGCAAGAGCGATGGTGGCCGATGCGAGCGACGTCGACTCAAGCTCAAGCGACGAGCAGTCAAGCTCAAGCAGCGAAGATGATGACGCCGGGAGGCGCAAGGGCAAGAAGAGTGCAAGCCGGAACCTCAGCGGGTTGAGCTGTGTGGCGCTTGAGGGCTTTTGTGGCATGGCCCATAGCTCAAGCAGTGTAACACCCTAATTCTATTAAAAACTTGGCCTTATTAAAATTTGCTAGCAACCATTTAATTGCTTAAGGAGTATAAGGTTGTTTTATTTAATTTTAGGCATTTAACACTTTTCTAAAATAACTTTAATGAAATATAGGATTTATTTGTGGCATACATGCTGGAGCATTGTTTTGGTTGCTCGGAATTCAAATTCAAAATTTGAATTTCCATTTTGTTTGGTGCCTTTTCCTAAATCCCTAAAACCCCAAACCTTTTCTCCTTTTCCCCTTCCCCCATCTAGCCCGGCCGCCGGCTACGGCAGCGACCCATTTCTTTTTCTCTTTTTTTTTTTAGCCGCCCGCTCGCGCCTTGCGGCCCGCCTAGCCGCGCGGCCCAAGACCGCCGGCCCACCCGCGCCGCGCCCGCGCCCCGTGCCGCCGACGGGTGGGGCCCCCTTGTCATCCCCGCCGGCTCGCCGTCCCCGCGCCGGACTCGGCCTCGCCTCGCGCCGCCGCCGAGTCCGACCCGCGCACGACGCCCGCGCGTAGCGCGCACGCCAAGGCCGGGCCCTCGCGCCTTTATAAGCCGCCGCCGCCCCCCGAACGCCCCCACCCGAGCCGCCGCCTTGCGCCTCTTGCCCTAGCCGCAAGCCGCCGGAACCCTAGAGCGCCGCCGCCGTCGTTCCCCGGCTCCGCCGCCGCTTCGTCGCCGTGGGATCGCCCGGGAGCTTCGCGGAGAAGGTGAGGAGCTCCCCGGCGCCGCTTGTTGACATCCCCGTGCACCCCGCCGCCCTAGGCCCGTCGCCGGAGTCCGAGCTCCGCACCGCCGCGCCGAGCGCCCGCGCCGCCGCACCTCCGCCCGAGTCGCCGCCCTAGATCGATCCGCCGCCCGCGCGCGTTGCATAGAGGTCTCTCGCGCGTTGAATCGGGCACCGAGCCCCGGTTTGGGGTCGCCGGCGAGTCCCGCCGCCGCTCTCCACCGGCCGCCGCCGTCGGCCGTCGCCCGCCGCCGCCCGGCCGCTTGCACGCGTCCGTGACCGTCGGATCGAGATCCGACGCATCCGGTCGCCCCCGCCGCCCCTCTTAACCCGCGCGCGACCACAGCCTTTGGATCTAGATCCAATGGATCTAGATCGAGCCGGCCGAGTCAATACCGGTCAACCCGGTGTGTTCCCGTGATTTTTGCAAGAAAACCCCTGAGCTTTTTGGTATTTACAAAAATATCCTTCCACCGTATAAGATTCCTTACAGTTTAGTCCTTTTTCTTTATTTTAGCCCGAAACCTTTTTAAATCTTCGCAGATTAGTCCCTGGAACTTCCCGAGCCCATAACTTGGTCGTTTTAGCTCCGATTTTAGCGTTCTTTATGTCCACGCGTTCGTCTCGAAGCGTAGATTAGTTTCGTGCTACTGTTTAGATCTGTTTGATCTGTTTGGTGACTGTTTCTTATTTATTTCTATTGTATGCTTGTATGTGATGATTGTGGATCGTAGAGAGCGATTCGTTCGAGGGATTTGAAGATCCGGTCGTGCAAGAGTTTGAGCAGCAAGGCTTTGTTGAAGGCAAGTATTCCTTGATGCATGCCCGCTTGTCCTACATAACATGCATTTAAATTCTCGTTTTTACTTTTCGCTTGCATTAACTTGATGGGAACCTATTAAGGATCATGCCTAGCTTTTGACTACCTTTACCTTGATGCCGGGAATTAAATTAATCTTGTGGTAGTTATTGCTTAGCATGCTCAACTCGGGTATTGGTATTAATCTACTTGGTTACCTTTTTGATTTCATGTTCCGTTTATGATCTTTTATCTTTACAAGACCACTCTAATGTGTAATCGGAACATGGAGAACCACCCAGGAAAACAGTACAACCACAAGAACTAATGGGCAATGGTCTTGGCTGATTAATTAGGAACTTTAGCAGGGGATGGTCTTACCTGATAAGGACAAGGGATCGGCGGTACTGTGGGGTATGGACTCGCTCTAGCGAGGGAGTTGGGTGAGTTATTCTTTTATGGTGGGGTATTGACCGCTAGGGGACTTTATACCTTGCTAAGCGATCCGGACCTTGTGGGTCATAACTTGCTAGGGAACCTTTGTAAAGGCCATGTAGCGTCCCTATGCAATCACACCTCGGAAGTGTGGTATGGTGTCTTGCAAACACCGCATGGTTGGGTCCAAAGTTCTTCGGAGCTTTTACGCGCGCTTGTGGGTAAAGATGTACAACCTCGCGGAGTGTTAAACTAATCGATTAGCCGTGCTCACGGTCAAGAGCGGCCTGGACACTCACATGATTAAGTTATGGAACTTTAATGTTTAAATTGTGGTTTATTCCCTTTATTTATGATGCTTATATCTTATTAATTGGGTTGGTATGAACTTACACCTCTAGTAATCAGGGTTGCTAATAAAACTTGACCAACTAAAATGCTAAAGTGCTTGAACCTTAGCCATCCACCATATGGCCCCGCATGTTATGTTGTTTTCCCCTTGCGAGTACGATATGTGCTCACGCTTGTTTATTCTCTTGCATCTACAATACCCGGAATTGCTGCTCAGACTGGGAGAACTTTGAAGATAATCCAGAAGATATCCAGGAGTTCTAGGTGTGCGTAGTCTTCAGTCAGCTGCCTGTGGAGGCATTTTTGTCCGCTGCGAGAATTCGTTTGTTTAAGTTTCGATTAAGACTATGGTTTGTAATAACTCTTTATTCGTGTGGCACTGATTTTGGTATTCATAATGTCTAAGCGTGTGTGTAACTTGATCCCGGCGCACACGTGATCAATGCATCCGGTTTTGCCTTTAAAACCGGGTGTGACAGAGTGGTACCGTAGCCGTGTTGATCGTAGGAACGCTAGCCTAGATAGAAAATGGTCGAAATTAAGGATTGTATACTCATAGAAGCTTTCTTACACATGCTTGCTTTATTCTTACTAACCTTACTCTTGCCTTTTTGCTTCACTCTTGAGCTGTCTGCATTCTTTAACTTGTGCTTGCTTTAGCTCACATCCTTTTTACCTTACCATCTTTCTCATTCCCGCACTACACTACGGATGGTTCGTAGCTTGGAGATTTCTCGGGGGTGGAGCAGTCCACCGTATGCTCCACGAGAACGAGTACCATGATTTGCATGATGGAGATACAGATGAGGAGATTGAGATGGAGCCTGCACCTGTGGTTTTCCCCAACCTTATCATGGTGCCTGATGATGAGGAAGATCCGGAGGAGGTGATCCAAGAGGAGGATGAGCTAGCTGAACAACCCAACCTAGAGGAGCAAGCACCAGAAGGAGATGAAGATTCCTCAGATCAAGAGATGGAGGAACAAGAGCAAGAAGAGGAAGAGAGGGAAGCGATCTGGGAAGTGTACCATTACAGAGCTGATGGAGTAGGCATACCCATGGCAGACCACCTGAGGGCAATGGTACTTCGCCTAGGCTATGATAAGGCCCCTGTCTACCATTGTGAGCTGTGGACCCATCCTTGGTTCGAGCCCCATTGGGAGGTTGCTGCCATCTTGGAGGAGTACATTCCATGCCGTGGAGTGAAGGAGATGTCCAAGCATCATGATGTGGCTCACAGGACTACTATGGATGCCGGGATAGCGAGTCGGCTCGGAGGGCGCTCTATGTGCTCTCTCACAAGGAGCGTGACGAGGTTGGAGGATACCCACCGCCGCTACACACCTTTCAGGGCAAGTGGGGAAGCCAAGACTTACATCGCCCCAGCACCAGCCTATGAAGGGACGCTCAACAATGTTCGAGGTCTACTTGCAGCTGTGAACACTGCGTTGGATGACGCCAACAACACGCTATACGCAGCACAGCAGCAAATCTTCACTCTGGAGACGCAGAGGCGTGCCTTGGAAGCTGCGCTTTTGAACAGGGAGCAGCCGGAAGCCCATGAAGCCGCAGAAGGATGTACCTCCCCATCACCCAAGAGGCCACACTACGACTCCCCTGACGCTCGCACAGATGCCATGGCTGAAGAAAGTCCTTAGGTTTAAGATTAAGGATAGGATTTCCTTGTAATCGCTAGTAGACGATCGGTAAAGTGTGTTTAGTTTAGAGGTGTGGTTGAATGCTTGATTTTGTGCTTAATGTGTGAGTTGGATTTTTGGTTGAGTGCAATGTGTTGTGGAGTGATGACCGCAACGACATTGGTTTAGTAGTAAGCTTGTGGGGTTATCTTTCAGTCTCAATCAGTTATCTATCTTAATCCTTTTGTCCACTTAAGTTTCCCCTTAATGCAAACTCGAGATCCCAAAAAAATCTGTTCGCACAGTTTTCTGAGTCAGCAGTACTGTTTTAATTTTATCTCGGGCTACAGAACTCCGAATGCAGTAAAACCAATTGGAAAAGTTCAAGAATTTCATTACTGATTTTCTGTGAAAAATTCGGAATATTTGGATGGAAAACCAGAGAGATATGACTAAAACATTACAGTCCCACGAATCTGTTAAACACTGCCGACCTACCTGACTTGTTTATTTTATAACCAGAGCTACACAACTCCGATTGAGGTGATTCCAGTTGGAGTAGTTTCATAATTTCGTTACCTTTTATCAGTACAAAATCCATAATTTTTGGTTACTTATACAGAGAGCTATGCCTGATTGTTTGGAGTCAACAGAATCTGTCTTATCTGAATATCATTGCTATCTTATCTTCCTAAGTTTAATCCTTGGTGCAATCATCTAAAATAATGTTCCTAACACTCAGATGGTGAACACCAGGTCAGGATCAGGTATTAATCAACTCGCGGGAAGAGCACCCCAGCCCAGTACAAATGGATCCCGCTATGCAGCAGTTCTTGGAGGCACAGACCCAGCTCCTCCAAAACTTGACCACCACTGTGACAAACTTGCAAGCTCAGGTCAACAATCCGCCGGTGCCGCCACCGCGCCTCGCAATAAGCACCGAGAGTTCATGAGTCATCACCCTCCCGTGTTTACTCACGCCGCCGATCCACCGGAAGCCGAAGATTGGCTCAAGACAATACTGAAGATGCTCACTACCTGTCAGTGTGACGACAGAGAGAAGGTCCTGTATGCTTGCGGGGACGACTTCAAGGCTCTGCCGGCCGCTTGGTGGGATGCGTACTCGACGCTCATGCCGCCCCGGACACTATCACTTGGGAGGAGTTTACCACCAACTTCGGGAGCCATCACATACCCTCTGGAGTCATGAAGATCAAGAAGAAGGAGTTCCTTTCGCTGAAGCAGGGAGGAATGTCAGTGGCTGAGTATAGAGACAAGTTCACCGAGCTATCTCGCTATGCGGTCGAGGAGGTTGCCGAAGATAGGAAGAAGCGGGGAGAGCTGTTCTTGGATGGATTGGTTGGTTCGGCTAGCGGTACCTCGATGTCATATCCCTTTCCTAACTTTCGGCAGCCTAGTTGATGCCGCTATCCGCTTGGAGCACAAGCGCAAGGAGCTCGGAGAGCAGAAGAGGAAGGCCGCCAGCTCTGGGCAGTTTGGGAGTGCGTCTCGCCCGCGCTTCAACCCACCGCCGAACACCCCGTTCCGCTTTGGGGGACCGGGTGGAAACTTTGGGCAGCAGCAGCCCCGGCGTCTGCTCGGCGGTTCCGGCCGGTGCACGCTCGGCGGTTTCGGCGTCCGTTCCTCGGACTCCCCGCCCGGCCTTCCCGGCCCGAGTCGGCGAGAGAGCCCCAGTTGGCACCCCTGTAAGGACCGTGGCACCACCCAATCCCGCCACCACTACTTGCTTCAAGTGCGGAGAACTTGGTCACTATGCCAATGCTTGCCCAAAGAGGAACCCTCCACACACCCCTACACGGAACCGAAGAACGGACAAGGAGCGGAAGCCAAACCCCCGCGATCAAACAAGGGACAACAGAGCTATGCACGAGGCAAGGCAATGCACGTTGATGCCGAAGTCGCCCGAGAGAACCCCGAGTAGTGCTCGGTATGTTTCTAGTCAACTCTACTCCCGCCTCGGTTTTGTTTGATTACGGAGCATCCCATTCTTTCATTACATCCCGGTTCGTAGCTCAACATAATCTACCTATCGGCCCCATGTCTCGCCACATGTTAGTTACCTCACCCGGGGGGGGAATTGAAAGCTATCTATAAATGCGATAACGTTCATCTCAAGATCGTGGGCAGAGATTTCCGTGCCAATCTTATAATCTTGGATTCAAAGGGGATCGATGTGATATTGGGAATGGGATGGTTGACCGCGTGTGATGCGGTGATTCAATGTGCTAAGAGGTCAATCCTTCTTACAAGTCCACTGGTGAAAGGTTTGAGTTTGCAAAGCAGATCCCGCACCATCAAATGCCGGTGCCGTGAATAAGCTTGACGGAGCGACCTTGGAAGACATACGAGTAGTGTGCGATTATCCTGATGTGTTTCTCGAGGAGTTGCCAGGTATGCCCCCTGACCGAGATGTTGAGTTCGTTATTGATCTTTTACCACGGTAATCGCTCCTATCTCTAAGCGCCCATATAGAATGTCTAGTGATCAGTTACAAGAACTTAAAGCTCAGATTAAAGAATTATTGGGTAAAGGGTTCATTCGTGCTAGTTCATCACCTTGGGGAGCACCCGTTATCTTTGTTGGTAAGAAAGACGGCACACGAGAGAATGTGTGTTGATTACGGGTCTCTTAACGATGTTACTATCAAGAACAAGTATCCTCTCGCCACGTATTGAAGATTTGTTTGATCGGATGAGAGGAGCAACCGTGTTTTCTAAGATCGATCCGCGATCGAGTTATCATCGATTGAAGATTAGGCCTTCAGATATTCCTAAGACAGCTTTTACTACTAGGTACGGACTTTATGAGTACACAGTTATGTCTTTTGGGTTAACCAATGCACCCGCGTACTTTATGTACTTGATGAACAAGATCTTTATGGAGTATCTGGACAAGTTCGTTGTGGTATTCATTGATGACATTCTGATCTACTCCAAGAATGAAGAGGACCATGAGGAGCATTTGAGACTTGTGTTGCAGAAGCTGAGAGAGCATGAGTTATATGCGAAGTTCAGCAAATGTGAGTTCTGGCTCAAGGAAGTGTCTTTTCTAGGTCATATCATCACCAACGGAGGTATTGCTGTGGATCCTAGCAAGGTTAGCGATGTATTGAAGTGGGAAGCCCCTCGTACGGTGTCTGAGATTCGGAGTTTCCTTGGACTTGCTGGTTACTATCGTCGGTTTATTGAAGGATTCTCTAAGATTGTGAAGCCCCTCACTACATTGCTAGAGAAGGACAGGGAATTCAAATGGACCAAGGTGCATGTCGATCCGAGTTTCGAGGAGTTAAAGAAGCGGTTAACCACAAGACTCTGTTCTAGTAATGCCCGATCTACGAAAGAGTTTTGACATATATTGTGATGCGTCCCGGCAAGGACTAGGATGTGTGTTGATGCAAGAAGGTCATGTTATAGCCTATGCATCTCGTCAGTTGAGGAAGCATGAGTTGAACTACCCTACGCATGATCTTGAGTTGGCGGCGGTGGTTCATGCCTTGAAGATTTGGAGACACTACATTATGGGAACTAAGTGCCGGATCTATACCGATCACAAGAGCTTGAAGTACATCTTTACTCGAAGGATCTCAATCTAAGACAGCGTCGTTGGTTAGAGTTGATCAAGGACTATGATCTAGAGATTCACTACCATCCGGGTAAAGCGAATGCGGTTGCCGATGCTTTAAGTCGGAAGGGCCACACTAACATGGCAATGACCATTCAGTTGCCTGACGAGTTGGTAAAAGAGTTTGAAAGGCTCGGCTTGAAAGTGGTTGCACATGCGGAAGGAGTGACTTTGGAGTTACGATCTACTGCGGAGCAAGAGATACGCAAGTGGCAACTAGAGGATGCTGGAATACAAAAGATTAAAGAGAGCATGCAACAAGGAGAAGCCCCAGATTTCACAGAAGATGAGCAAGGAACCGTGTGGTTTAAGAACCGGTTGTGTGTACCAGAGACAAGAGATCTTAGAGAGAAGATCTTGAGAGAAGCTCACGACTCAGCTTACTCTATCCATCCAGGCAGTACCAAGATGTACCAGGATCTCAAGCAGAGGTATTGGTGGTACGGTATGAAGAGAGACGTGGCCGCCCATGTGGCTTTGTGCGACACTTGTCACCGGGTTAAGGCCGAACATCAAAGACCCGCCGGTTTGCTTCAACCTTTGAAGGTGCCGAGTGGAAGTGGGAAGAGATCGGAATGGATTTCATAGTGGGTTTACCCGGACCCGAGATGGTTATGATTCGATTTGGGTTATCGTGGATCGTTTGACTAAGGTAGCTCACTTCATTCCGGTAAAGACTACCTATACAGGAGCTAAGTTGGCAGAGCTATACATGTCCAGGATCGTGTGTTTGCATGGTGTACCAAAGAAGATCGTGTCAGACAGAGGTACTCAGTTTACTTCTCGTTTCTGGGGGAAGTTGCATGAATCCCTGGATACTAAGCTAAATTTCAGCTCAGCTTATCATCCACAGACGGATGGGCAGACAGAGAGAACCAATCAGATCCTAGAGGACATGCCGAGAGCATGTGCGCTTAAGCATGGTTGTAGTTGGGATAAGAGCTTGCCGTATGCTGAGTTCTCTTATAACAACAGCTACCAAGCTAGTCTCAAAATGTCACCCTTTGAGGCTTTATATGGAAGGAAGTGTAGGACTCCGTTATTTTGGAGTGAGACAGGCGAAAGGCAGTTATTCGGGGCAGATATCATCAGAGAAGCGGAGAAACGAGTTCAGATTATCAGAGAAAATTTGAGGATTGCTCAGTCTAGACAGAAAAGCTATGCAGATGGTAAACGAAGAGATGTGGTCTTTCAGGAAGGCGATTATGTGTACCTAAAGGTATCACCTATCAGGGGTTTGCGTCGATTCGCAGTTAAAGGAAAGTTGTCACCTCGCTTTATTGGACCTTTCAAGATCATTGAGAGAGTGGGAGAAGTGGCTTACGGATTAGAGTTGCCGGTCCGGCTAGGCCGATGTACATGATGTGTTCCATATCTCTCAGTTGAAGAAGGGTTTTGGCCCTCATGACAAAGAGCCGTTACCCTTGGATGATCTAAGCGTTAAAGAGGATCTCACTATTGTTGAACACCCCATTCGGATATTGGAAACCATGACAAGGATCACCGGGAATAGTGTGATTAAGATGTGCAAAGTACGGTGGAGTAATCATACAGAGGATGAGGCAACATGGGAAAGAGAGGATGAGCCGAAAGCGAGTTTCCGAGATCTTTTTCCCAATCCGTCCGAATCTCGAGGACGAGATTCTTCTTAAGGGGGGTAGGATTTGTAACACCCTAATTCTATTAAAAACTTGGCTTTATTAAAATTTGCTAGCAACCATTTAATTGCTTAAGGAGTATAAGGTTGTTTTATTTAATTTTAGGCATTTAACACTTTTCTAAAATAACTTTAATGAAATATAGGATTTATTTGTGGCATACATGCTTGGAGCATTGTTTTGGTTGCTCGGAATTCAAATTCAAAATTTGAATTTCCATTTTGTTTGGTGCCTTTTCCTAAATCCCTAAAACCCCAAACCTTTTCTCCTTTTCCCCTTCCCCATCTAGCCCGGCCCGGCGGCTACGGCGCAGCGACCCATTTCTTTTTCTCTTTTTTTTTTAGCCGGCCCGCTCGCGCCTTGCGGCCCGGCTAGCCGCGCGGCCCGGCCGACCGCCGGCCCACCCGCGCCGCGCGCCGCGCCCCGTGCCGCCGACGGGTGGGGCCCCCTTGTCATCCCCGCCCGCTCGCGCGTCCCCGCGCCGGACTCGGCCTCGCCTCGCGCCGCCGCCGAGTCCGACCCGCGCACGACGCCGCGCGCGTAGCGCGCACGCCAAGGCCGGGCCCTCGGGCCTTTATAAGCCGCCGCCGCCCCCGAACGCCCCCACCCGAGCCGCCGCCTTGCGCCTCTTGCCCTAGCCGCAAGCCGCCGGAACCCTAGAGCGCCGCCGCCGCGTTCCCCGCTCCGCCGCCGCTTCGTCGCCGTGGGATCGCCCGGGAGCTTCGCGGAGAAGGTGAGGAGCTCCCCGGCGCCGCTTGTTGACATCCCCGTGCACCCCGCCGCCCTAGGCCCGTCGCCGGAGTCCGAGCTCCGCACCGCCGCGCCGAGCGCCCGCGCCGCCGCACCTCCGCCCGAGTCGCCGCCCTAGATCGATCCGCCCCGCCGCGCGCGCGTTGCATAGAGGTCTCTCGCGCGTTGAATCGGGCACCGAGCCCCGGTTTGGGGTCGCCGGCGAGTCCCGCCGCCGCTCTCCACCGGCCGCCGCCGTCGGCCGCCGCCCGCCGCCGCCCCGGCCGCTTGCACGCGTCCGTGACCGTCGGATCGAGATCCGACGCATCCGGTCGCCCCCGCCGCCCCTCTTAACCCGCGCGCGACCACAGCCTTTGGATCTAGATCCAATGGATCTAGATCGAGCCGGCCGAGTCAATACCGGTCAACCCGGTGTGTTCCCGTGATTTTTGCAAGAAAACCCCTGAGCTTTTTGGTATTTACAAAAATATCCTTCCACCGTATAAGATTCCTTACAGTTTAGTCCTTTTTCTTTATTTTAGCCCGAAACCTTTTTAAATCTTCGCATTAGTCCCTCGGAACTTCCCGAGCCCATAACTTGGTCGTTTTAGCTCCGATTTTAGCGTTCTTTATGTCCACGCGTTCGTCTCGAAGCGTAGATTAGTTTCGTGCTACTGTTTAGATCTGTTTGATCTGTTTGGTGACTGTTTCTTATTTATTTCTATTGTATGCTTGTATGTGATGATTGTGGATCGTAGAGAGCGATTCGTTCGAGGGATTTGAAGATCCGGTCGTGCAAGAGTTTGAGCAGCAAGGCTTTGTTGAAGGCAAGTATTCCTTGATGCATGCCCGCTTGTCCTACATAACATGCATTTAAATTCACTGTTTTTACTTTTCGCTTGCATTAACTTGATGGGAACCTATTAAGGATCATGCCTAGCTTTTGACTACCTTTACCTTGATGCCGGGAATTAAATTAATCTTGTGGTAGTTATTGCTTAGCATGCTCAACGGGTATTGGTATTAATCTACTTGGTTACCTTTTTGATTTCATGTTCCGTTTATGATCTTTTATCTTTACAAGACCACTCTAATGTGTAATCGGAACATGGAGAACCACCCAGGAAAACAAGACAACCACAAGAACTAATGGGCAATGGTCTTGGCGATTAATTAGGAACTTTAGCGGGGGATGGTCTTACCCGATAAGGACAAGGGATCGGCGGTACCGTGGGGTATGGACTCGCTCTAGCGGGGAGTTGGGTGAGTTATTCTTTTATGGTGGGGTATTGACCGCTAGGGGACTTTATACCTTGCTAACCGATCCGGACCTTGTGGGTCATAACTTGCTAGGGAACCTTTGTAAAGGCCATGTAGCGTCCCTATGCAATCACACCTCGGAAGTGTGGTATGGTGTCTTGCAAACACCGCATGGTTGGGTCCAAAGTTCTTCGGAGCTTTTACGCCGCTTGTGGGTAAAGATGTACAACCTCTCGCAGTGTTAAACTAATCGATTAGCCGTGCTCACGGTCAAGAGCGGCCTGGACACTCACATGATTAAGTTATGGAACTTTAATGTTTAAATTGTGGTTTATTCCCTTTATTTATGATGCTTATATCTTATTAATTGGGTTGGTATGAACTTACACCTCTAGTAATCAGGTTGCTAATAAAACTTGACCAACTAAAATGCTAAAGTGCTTGAACCTTAGCCATCCACCATATGGCCCCGCATGTTATGTTGTTTTCCCCTTGCCGAGTACGATATGTGCTCACGCTTGTTTATTCTCTTGCATCTACAATACCGGAATTGTTGCTCGTATCGGGAGAACTTTGAAGATAATCCGGAAGATATCCAGGAGTTCTAGGTGTGCGTAGTCTTCGATCCACCGCCCGTGGAGGCATTTTTGTCCGCTGCGAGAATTCGTTTGTTTAAGTTTCGATTAAGACTATGGTTTGTAATAACTCTTTATTCGTGTGGCACTGATTTTGGTATTCATAATGTCTAAGCGTGTGTGTAACTTGATCCTGGCGCACACGTGATCAATGCATCTGGTTTTGCCTTTAAAACCGGGTGTGACAAGCAGCAAGAAGAGTGAGAAGGAAGACAGCGACTCCGACTCGGAGGATGAGGTAAATCGTGACCCCGAATCTTTGCTCGCTGAAATTGCTAGGTTGAATGGCTTGATTGACAACCGTGATAGTGTGCTAAGAGATGCCAAAAAGATGAGGAAAGATCTTAGGGCTCAACTTGAGAATGCTAGTGAGAAAGTAGGAGAGTTAGAGTCAAAATTGCTTGAATTGAAACTTGAGAATGACTCTTTGAAACTTGCTCCTACTACTCCTGATGATGTTGAATGTCTTGAGTGTGATGCATGGTTGAATGAGATCAAGTTTATTAATGAGAAGAATGCTTCCACTTTGGCTAAACTAGATGCTCTTAGGACTGAGTATGATGAGCTTAAGGCTAGACCTACTTTGCTTGGTGCTTGTAAATCATGTCCTACTATGCATGCTAAGCTTGTTGATGCTCGTTCTACTATTAGCTCTTTGGAAGATTCTTTGAAATCTCCTGTTGTCAATGCATGCACTAGCTGTGATGAAGTTACTTTGCGCAATCTTGAACTTACTTCCCGTTTGGATGTCATCTATGAGGAGAATTACTATTTGAGGAAGGTGTTGGGTTGGTTGTCTAGGCAGGAACCTCAATTGAAAATCATGATTGAGGAGTTCAAAAGAGCGGATGGTCGTGGTTTGGGTTTTGAGAAGTTGGGTGAGAAAGTGGGAGAGAACAGTGGGGAGAGTGTGTATGAGAAGTGTGTTGAGTCTAACCCCGAGTTTGAGGTGATCGGAGACATCCAAGTCCCACTTCCAAAAGCTCCGAAGAACTCTTTCACACCAAAGACTAACCACCTTTGCAACAAGCTTGACACAACCCAAGACCCACCCAAATTCCCACCTAAGACAAATGACTTCCAGAAACCGGTGAGGTTTGTGAGTGAGAAGGGTGAGAAGCCTAGAGAGAAGCCAGAGCCAAAACCAAAACCCATCCCCTTCAGGTGTGAGTATTGTGGCAAGGAGAGGCATCTTGCGGAATTTTGCTACAAGAGGAAGAGGGTTGAGAGGCTTGCTAGGGAGAAAGCAAACCAGGACAGGTATCGCCAGTCTCATGGTATTCCTGAGCCTAGAGTGCTACTTCCACGGGGTGTGGGAAGTGTGAAGAGTGTTGGTAGAGTTGGAGCTCAGGGTGGTAGGTCTTAGGAGAGATGATGGTGTGCGTGCTGGTGTGAGGTTTGGTCGGGATCGTGGTGGTTTTGCTGGACGTCCCCCTACTCGTCCTTAATACGGGTTTAGGGAGATGATCGCAGCTTTGGGTTCCAGAGGAACTACGGACCACGTTTTCCTCCTCGTGGTGCTCGTACTCCTCCCATGAGACATGGGAAGTTTGGTGGCAAGGAAATGATGTTTGCTAACCCCTCTTTTGAGCAGATGGCTCGACACTGGTTTAACTTTCTTTGTGCTAGCCCCAGTGTTGAGTCGTCAGCTCATTCTCGTTCTTGTTTCTGACTACAGGCAGGAGGCTTGGAGAACATTTGGTTGATCGACTCCGGATGTTCTCGACACATGACCGGAGATAAGAAGTGGTTCTCCAGCCTCACCCCAGTGAAGGAAAAGATGTACATCACATTTGGGGACAATGGACGAGGAAGGGTGATTTCTGAGGGTGTTGTGCATGTGAGTGACAAGGTAACGTTGAAGAGAGTGGCTCTTGTGAAGTCTTTGGGTTTCAATTTGCTTTCGGTTTCTCAGTTGCTTGATGAGGGTTTTGAGGTGCGTTTCAAGTCTGGTGAGTCTCGTTTGCTGGATTCTCGAGGTGATCTTGTCTGTATGATCATCCCCGAGGGTCAGATTTTCATGGCTGATTTCTCTTGTTCTTTGGGTCCTCGCTCGCCGTTTGATGGTCGTTCCTTCTTCGATTTGTGGAAATGGCATAGGCGGTTGGGACACTTGAGCTTTGATTTGGTTTCCCGCTTGAGTGGTCTTGACCTTGTCCGAGGATTGCCGAGGTTGAAGCTTGAGAAGGATTTGGTTTGTGCTCCTTGTAGGCATGGCAAGATGGTAGCCACTCCCCATCCACCCCTGACCGATGTCATGACCGAGCGTCCGACAGAGCTGTTGCATATGGATCTTGTTGGTCCAGCTCGAGTTCGCTCGGTGGGCGGGAAGTGGTATGTCCTTGTTGTGGTGGATGATTACTCTCTCTATGCCTGGGTGTTTTTCTTGGAAGACAAGAGTGAGACATTTGGTTTTGTTCGAGATCTGATCGTGAGGTTGAAAAACGAGAGGCATGGGAATGCTATTCGAGCCATCCGCAGTGATAATGGCTCAGAGTTCAAGAACTCTCGTTTTGATGCCTTTTGTCATGATCTAGGTCTTGAACATCAGTATTCGACCCCTTATGTGCCCCTCAAAATGGAGTCGTGGAAAGGAAAAATCGGACTCTTTGTGAGATGGCTAGGACGATGCTCGACGAGCACAGGACTCCTAGGAGGTATTGGGCTGAGGCGGTCAATACGGCTTGTCATGTTTCCAACAGGATTTTATTGCGAGCTTTCAACAGGAAGACCTGTTATGAGCTTATGCATGGTCGGGCACCCAAGGTGAGTCATTTTCGAGTATTTGGCTGCAAGTGCTTTATTCTTAACAAGGGAAAACTCGACAAGTTTGAGGCTAGGTCTAGTGATGGTATTTTCTTTGGATATGCTAACCACTCTAGAGCCTATAGGGTGCTTAACCTTGAGACTAACAAAATCATGGAGACTTGCGAGGTGACCTTCGACGAGACAATGGCATGTACCTCTCTTGGCTTTGAATGTGCAGGTGATCAAGACATGGCCGAGGACCTCTTTGAAGAGAAGGATGAAGCTGGAGATGATGATGGAGAGAACCATGCGCCTGAAGCTGAGTGTGTACCCACTACTTCCCCTACGACCACTACGGAGCGTGGAGCGTCTACTTCATGGACAACGACGGTGCGACAAGAGGACCAGGCGAGAGAAGCTGAAGTTGAGGGGGAGGTAGTCTCGAGGCGTGAGGCTCCCCGGCGGATTCAAGAAGTGCATCCCCTGTCGAAGATCATTGGAAACATTGATGAACGCACTACACGGTCAAGGTCCAGGAATTCCTCTCATTTTGCTCATGCTGCTTTTGTTGCTACTTTTGAGCCCAAGGACATTGGACATGCTTTATCTGATGCAAACTGGGTCAATTCTATGCATGAGGAGTTGGAAAACTTTGAGAGGAACCAGGTGTGGGAGTTAGTTGAACCACCTCCAAATTGCCATCCCATAGGAACCAAGTGGGTTTGGAAGAAAAAAGAGGGAGAGAATGGGATGGTTGTGAGGAACAAGTCCAGACTTGTTGCTCAGGGGTTTAGTCAGAAGAAGGGGATCGACTATGAGGAGACCTTTGCTCCTGCGGCCCGTCTTGAGGCAATTCGAATCCTTCTAGCCTTTGCCGTGGCTAAAGGGTTCAAGTTGTTTCAGATGGACGTGAAGAGTGCTTTTCTGAATGGGGTCATAGAGGAGGAGGTGTATGTGAAGCAGCCACCTGGGTTTGAGAGCGAGTTGTACCCACACGGGGTGTACAGGGTTGAAAAGGGCTCGTATGGGTTGAAACGAGCACCCCGTGCTTGGTATGGGAGATTGAGAGGTTTTCTCGTTGAGCGAGAGGGTTTGTGATGGGTACCGTGGATAGGACCTTGTTTCTCCTCAAGCATGGAAATGACTTGTTGATTGTTCGGATATACGTGGATGATATTGTCTTTGGTGGCTCGTCACATAACCTTGTTGCCAAGTTTGCGGATGAGATGAGCGGGGAGTTCGAGATGAGCATGATGGGCGAGTTGCGGTACTTTCTCGGGGGCCGCGCATCAAGCAAGTGAAGGACGGAACATTTGTGCACCGGACCAAGTACACGAAAGACATGTCGAAGAAGTTCCGGATGCAAGATGTGAAGCCGATGTCGACTCCCATGGGGAGTACGGCCACTTTGGATGCGGACGAGGACGGAGAACCGGTGGACCGGCGGGAGTACGGGAGCATGATCGGCTCCCTCCTCTACTTGACGCGCAACGAGGCCGGACATACGGTTCGGCCGTGTGTCCGTGCGCTCGTTTTCGTGCTTCGCCGAGGACATCACATCGACAGGCTGTCAAGAGGATTTTCAGGTACCTACAGGCTGCCCCTGGTCTTGGCCTTTAGTATTCTTCCTCCTCGACTCTTTCTCTTCATGGTTTTTCTGATGCAGATTTTGCTGGTTGTCGAGTCGAGAGGAAGTCTAATTCTGGTACTTGCCAGTTTCTTGGGTCTTCGTTGGTCTCATGGTCTTCCCGCAAGCAGTCTAGTGTAGCTCAGTCTACCACCGAGGCGGAGTATGTTGCAGCCGCGAGTTGTTGTTCCCAGCTGTTGTGGATTTCATACACTTTGAGAGACTTTGGTGAGGAGTGCACCCAGATCCCACTTCTTTGTGATAGCACCAGTGCCATAAGCGTAGCTAAAAACCCAGTGCTTCACTCCAGAACCAAACACATAGAAGTGAGGTATCATTTCTTGAGGGACAATGTGGAGAAAGGAACCATTGTGTTGAGTCATGTCCCTACCCAAGGTCAGCTAGCCGACATCTTTACAAAGCCTCTCGACCAAGCTACATTTGTGCACTTGCGGGGGGGACTTGGGGTTTGTTGCCCTTTCTAGTTTATTCTTGGGGGATTTCCTTTTTGTATCATATGTATCATACCATGTTTACTTTGATGTATATACATGCTTTGCTTGATGTACAAACCATGGTAGGATAGCCATCTTGTCATATATCATGTTGCATTTGTATCATATTGCATTTTAAGATGATGAGCTTCTTTCATATGCCTTATTTGAGTCTCTTTGGCTATTTGTGAGATATTGGTCATATGTGTGGAAAAATGGTGATGTGAGGCTATGCTCTTGAAATATGTGAGATATATGTGTGGTGAGATAGCCCTTTTTGAAATAAATGCTAATCTTAACTAATTTTTGATGAAATGTGCTCTACTCGTGTGTAGTGGTGTATCCATGTCACAGTTTGGTCTAAATGTGCTTTTCATGCTTAGATTGTGCTTGGATGCCTTGTTCTTGCATTTGGGCCAAAGGCCGAATATCATTGTGAATGTGTAGCCTATGTTGCATTCATGGGGGAGCATAAGCTTCTTTTTGCCTCAATGGCACTTCATGTACCATGAAATGATTTAATCTTGAAAAGAAGTGTATAATGCTTGAAAAATGCTCCATCCATCATGTCTATGCTTAAAATGTCTTATCTTTCACATATGGGTGCAAAACGTGTTGCATGATGTTCACCAGTGGAGAAGTCTCCCCGAAGTGGACACATGGCTCATGAGCTTTGACATGACATGCTTTGCTTTATGGGTGTTTGCCATGATCTTTTGCTGAGAATTTGATATCCTTGTATGATCTTTGAATGGTATGCATGTTTGTGGCTCAAGTGTGACATGGATAGGCTTTTACATGTGAAGCGAGCCTTCTTTTGGTAAAACTGCTTAAATCTGAAAATTTTTCTTTGTCACATGCTTGTATTTCCTATATTACTTGTGGCAATGCTTTGACTATTCTATGATTCCTATGTGTGATCTTTGTCTCATTTTTTAGCCCTTGACACTAGATTTGGCCTATTTGAGAAGCTCATGTAGATGTTTATATGCGTTGTTTTACATTTCTGCATTTTCACCTTGATTCATACATTGTCAACAAGGGGGAGAAGAGGTGAGCTTAATGAAATTTCAGAAGAGGTGAACTAATTTGGTAGTTTGCATTTGTTCAAGGGGAGCTTTCTTGCTGTTTTCGATGTGGAGTTTGTGCTTTGCTTGGCTTGTGACCTTTCTTCGCCTTTCTTTGGTTTTGTTCATGAGTTGAGCTTCTTTGTTTTTCTTTCTTCTTCCTTCCTTTCTTTCTCTGAATTTCATTTTGCGTTGTGTGTTGTCAATGCACTCATCAAGGGGGAGATTGAGGACCAGGAGCGTCCTAGTGGTCGATGGATGACCGCTCCTTAGTGATGAGTGATTGACAATGGGTGTTGGACTGACTCTTGGCTTAGTGTGCATGTGTAGGCTGCGGCCTAGTTCGCGTTGTTGCAGGTGAAGAACGGGCGCGAAAGGTCTTCAGCCTTGTGGGGATGGAGAGACAAGTATGCTCGGTTCGAGGGACCCGATGGACAGCGGGACTAGGTGCGGGCCACATGGTGGCGACACGAGCAAGACGAAGTCATGGACAATCGAGCGGTGCACGGTGGCGGTCGAGTCAAGTGGTTTGGCGGGAGGCCGGACCGAGCACGCGGGGTTTGGTGGTTTGCCCACAAAACCATCGGCGGACGGTTTCTTGGTTTGGGCCTCAAAACCAAATCCGAGGGCCCAACACGACGGAGACGGGATCCGGGCGTGTCGGGAAGCTTCGAGGCGGAGGACACGTGGCGGGATCGCATGGCTTGCGTCGGGAGGACGTGGGGTGCGGCAAAGGCGTGGCCGTCCGATGGCAAGACCCACAAACATTACCTAAATGCCCCTACGTGGGTTGTATCGCCAGTAGTTAAGTTAGGGGTAGTCGAGTCATTTACCACTCCGGCGGGACCTCATATATAAGCCATGAGTGTGTGTGGATGGCGCTCTCCCTCCGCGACTTAGGGTTTCATTTCCTCCCTCCCATTTCTCATTTTCGTAGCTATTTTTCTTCCATTTTCTCTAGGCTAGCATGAGAGCTTCATGAGAGATTTGTTGAGAGGGATGGATGCTAGGGCGGCATGCTAGACCTTGTGAATCTTTCCTGGTTTGTATAGAAGATTCAGAGTTGTGTTTCTTCTGGTCTTTTTGCGCTTGTTTTCGTGACTTTGTTCTCGTTGCGATTCCGCGGATTTGAGTGCGTTTCTCCCCGGATTTCTTTGAGTGAAACATGGATAGATGTCTCGTGCATCTTTGTGATTGATCTTGTGCCCTCAAACGCCGGGAAACCACTTCGATTCGAGTGTTTTTGTTCGGTGCTCAAGCTTTTGGTGGTGCTCAAAGGATTCGCGATTCCCGGTGATTTAGTGAGTTAGGAGGCAAGATATTTGGGCTATAGCATCCTTGTGTGACGCTTTTCAAGGCCCCAAACCCTTGTCTCCACAGCTTCAACCGTTTGGGAAATCCGATGATGATTTGAGGGAGTTGACCTTCGAGGTCGAGCAGTTTTCTGTTCTGTCCGCGCGGCACGGACGGTCCGCGGGGGGGGGGGGGGTCTTGGACGGTCCGCGGGTGGCGTGTTCGTCCCGTGTTCTTCGTGTTCTTGCTCGGCTTTTGTTTCGATCCGTCAAGTTTTTGAGTTTTGGTTGGACGGAGTTTCGAACGGTCCGCGGTAGAGGGCGGACGGTCCGCAGGTGCCTGGCGGACAGTCCGCGTGCTCCCCGCGGACGGTCCGTTATTCGGGTGTGTCTCTGTTGGTTCCGTGTGCTTTATCGGACGGTCCCGCGCGCGTAGGGCCGGACGGTCCGCGAGGTTGGCGCGGACGGTCCGCGGCTTCGGGTCGGACGGTCCGCGAGGCCGTGCGGACGGTCCGCCCCCCTCCGGCCGGGACGGTCCGCCAGAGCCTGTGAGCTTTGCTTCTTGGTTCGATTCCTCCCTTCCTTTCTCGTGCTTCCGCGTGTGCTTCAAGGAATCGTTCCTAAGGCTAGAGGTCGATCCATAACCTCGTTGTCTTGGCGATTGGTGTGTGATTCGATCCATCGCTTGTGTGTGACCGGGATTTGACTAGGACATAGGCCGAGTTCTTTGAGAAGAATTTTTACCGGCTCCTATTCACTCCCCCCCTCTCTAGTCGCCATCTGATCCTTCAGCCTCGGGCAATGCAGCTCCAGCAGCCGGCGCTTCGGACTCAGCCTGGGGGGCCGGAGCTGACTCCTCGGCGGGCGGCGTGACTTCTTCTTCCGCCACCATCGTAGAGGGCTCATCTCCCTCCCAAGACAAATCTGTTGATTTCCTGCAGAAGTACACAATTGGTTGTCAATCAAGCTCGACTACTATACCAAGTACTACTCGGGAAGGCTCAGCACTTACAAGCTCGATCGGACTATCATCACGGTCGGGGCACCGAGGATGCTGGCAATGTCTACCAGTCCACCCTCGGCAGGCGTTTCCTCTTGCGCCTCGGCGGCCACCGCCTCCTCTGCAGCGACGGCGGCTGGTGTAGCACTCTCCTGCGCTCCTATGGCCACCACCTCTTCAACGGTGGGGGCTGCGGGCTCCGTGCTCCCTTGCGGAGCAGGGGGCTGGCACTCCAGTTGCGCCAATAACTCTTCTACAGTAGGGGCTGGGCTACGACTCCCAGCCGGCTCCCCCACTTTGTCCCACTCGCCTTCGTCGCCCTGATCAGCGGGCTCCGTCGGCGGCACCTCCTGCAAGCAAAGATAGCTTGGTCATCAGCAAGTGAACTCGAACGACGGGTACTCGACTACATTACTCAAGACGTCTTACCTCTTGAGGCGTGGTCTCAGAGACCTTCAGCTTCTTCGTCACCAGCTTGCGGGCGGGGTTGCGCGGCTTCCGTGGCGGCGCAGCCAGACTAGCCTCCAGGCTAGCCGGCGGATCTTGAACGAGGGGCACGTGGGGTAGGCCCGGACGGCTGAACCTCGACCGCAGCTGGAAGCGGTCCTGCAGCGTCTCCTCGTCGTCGTCGTCCTTGTCGGACGTGTCTTCCATGATGACAGTGTCATCTCTTTCCCCGACCTCCTGCCGCTCCTTGGCCTTGGTCTTTCCCTCCTCCGGGATCTCGACTTCCTGAGGGGGCGGCTGCGGCTCGTAGACGAACTTCTTCAAGTCGTCCTGCAAGACGCAAGACATCAGTGCGACTACTCACAAGAAATGACTACTCGATTAGGGGGTACGGCTACTTACCTCCTTTGGCGGGCGCGCGGCGGAGTACTCTTGGACCGGGTACGCCGTGTATGGTGGCATGTCCTTGAACATGCGTGTCAGCCTATCAACGATGTCGTCGTCGTCGACTTCACCTCCAGGCATCCGCGACGTGTCGTCGTCGCCGGTGTACTCGAAGCCCAGGGTGTCGCGGGCCATCAGAGGCTGCACCCTACGCTTCATGAAGCTGAAGGCCACATGTTCGGCCCTGAGCTCGGTTTCTCTCAACACCTTGATGCGCGCCAACAGCTCGGGGAGCTGGATCCCCTCTTGCATCGTGGGCTCCGTGTTCCACCAGGCGCGGTGCTTCGGTTGCTTCCCGCTCGGCTTCGGCAATCCAGGGTGGTGGTTCGTGACGTAGAACCACTTTGCCTTCCAATCTTGGTTGGAGTCAATGAGCTTGTACAAGAGGTACTGCTCGGCAGCGTCCTCCCGCATCTAGATGCCTGCTCCTCCAACTACTCGCGGGTTGCTGGCGCTCGGCTGCGGCTTCACCCGGAAGAACTTCCGGAACAGGATCTAGTGGGGCTTGATTCCCAGGAATGCCTCACAAAAGTGAATGAAGACGGCGGTATGGAATATACCGTTGGGGTTGAGATTGACGTACTCGACGCTGTAGTACCCCAGAAGGCCTTTGAAGAAGTCACTTGCCGGCAGTGCGAGTCCGCGCTCCGCGAAGCGCACGAACATCGGAATCTCCTCCTCGCTTTTCTCCATGGGGTACGGGTCCCCGGCGGCGGCCCTCCAACTGTCCAAATCCATTTCATGGATGAACCCGCTGTTGAGGAGAGCCAGCAGATCTTCGGTCTTCGTCTTTGACTTCTTCCACTCGTGGCTCGGATCTGGCCGCGGTGGAGACATCGGTTGCGCTGCCCCTCCGGCAGCCACAGCGGCCTCTTCGCAGCCCCTCTTCTTCCCAGCGGTCTTCGTAGACTTGGACAGTGAAGGCTTCATTCTCCAAGTGCACGGTGTCTTCACACGCATTCGCTCGGGGGCTCCTTTCATAGCTCCGGGTGGCGGCGCGCTTGGATCTACGGCGGCGGCGGCGTGCGCTGGAAGTGATTCTAACCAAGATCTAACCGAAATGGCTACAACAGCGATGGGTGGAAAACCCTAAGGGTTTTGGCTTCTATTTATAAGTCAAAACGGCCCTCCAACGGCCAAATGGATAAGTCCGCTCTCGGCTGACTTAGCGGCCGCGCGTGACTCTTCGTATTCTACTAGTCGACGTGCCTCACCTCGGGGGCTCGGCTACTTCTACTCGACTACCAGGGAAGCGACAAGACTCAGGAGCATCTCAGGACACATTCTACAAGATGACCCTTCAATTCGAGAGGAAGTACTCGACTCAAGGCTCGGGGGCTCCGTGCTACGTGTCCTTCGGTTTTTTCTCTCCTGATTTTTCGGGATTTTCTTGCCAAGACTTCAGATGGACCCTCAGCCAGAGTCTACGACTCAACCTAAGGCTCGGGGGCTACTCCATATGGAGTGTGATTTTGCAATCGCACTTCCATATCCGCTTCGGCTTCAAGACAACACGGGCATTTTTGAAGGCCTTCAAAGGCAGCACTCGAGGACGCTTGGGACTACTCGAGAAGACTTCAAGATTGCTCAGATATCAGCTGGAGTACATTCCAGCCTCGGGATGCTTCGACTACTCTTGAGGACTTTTGACTTGTAGTACTCAGGGACGCTTGAGGACTACTCGTTAAGGCCGTCAAGACTACTTGAAGCTATCCTTCTCGACTACAAAGTACTCGGGGGCTTGTCGTATGGACCTCCCTGGGCCCACTGCCTCGGTGGCTACCAGGACCGACTACTCGGTGGGCCCCTGGGACTACCCGGCTTGCGCTACACGGCACTTGATGGCTTGGAGCACAAGGACTACGGAGGAGAAGTACTCGGTTAGGAAGCTGTACATGTCCCGCACTGTATGGAAGACTCCTAGACGTACCGGACTAGTACTCTCTCCCTACTCCGATTTGTAACCCTGCCTCCCGGACTATACAATGCGAGGCAGGGACCGTTCTCTAGCATCTCATACAACTTCACGGCGCACAATTACACCATCTTGTAATCGTACCCAATCAATCCAGAGCTACGCAGCATACAGGACGTAGGGTATTACGCACCTCGCGGCCCGAACCTGTCTAAATTGTGTGCCACGTGTCTCTTCCTTCGAGTTACCGATCTCGGTGAGGCCACATTCATCTACTTCGGGTACTCCCCTTAGTAGGTTGCCAGTCCAAAACACCGACAGTAGTGTTTTCAGTTCTTATTTAAATTTTCAGCATGTGTGTTAGCTTTTATTTTCATCATGAATAAAGTAATCACCTAGTTTTTATCTTTGGTAAAGTTATGAAATTTATGCCATGATGATATATGATTATAATTGCCGCTTTGTTATCTTTGTAATTGTTTTATGCATGATTAAGCTTATGCTATCTTAAAATACAAATCTGAATTTATCTAAATGCTAGCTTAATCTTTAGTGGAGGTTATGATGATAAAGACTCATAGTGTTTTATGTGCTCTCAAGTTTTAGATGGATTAAAGATAATTTATTTTTGTTCTTAAAAGTAATGCTAACCTTGTCATAAATACCTCTTGCATGTTGCTCTACCTATCCAGAGCCATATACATATTTGAGTGCAAAAACTTAGTATACAAGGTTTATTTTTGGGTGAGTTATTTCAGCCCTTGATTTCTCTGGCCCGAGACTATGAAGCTGGTCATTCCGTTTTTGCGTATCTATCTTTTTGCTAGCCTCTTATCCGTGCATTGTGTATCCCCACATCGGAGATCCCACAAACCTCGCCGGATATCCATCCTTAAAACCAAATATCATCTTTTGTGTTTACCACCTTGACCACAACCTATCGTTGATTATGGATCATCAATTCAAGGAAGATAGCAAGACGATGCCATTATTGAAGATTTCAAGTATCTCTCCAAAGGAAATGTATTTCCGGTACCTACCTTATCTCTATCACCTCTTTTGCTCGAGGACGAGCAACGTCTAAGCATGGGGGAGGAGGTAGGTACAATACAATTTTAGAGTTCAAGGGGAGAAAATAAAAAAAAATTGATGAGAAAGAAAAAGAGAAAAATGAGAAAAATAAAGAAAAAAAAATATGAGTATGAGAAAAAAGAGGAGAAAAGAAAAAAATATATGAGCATGTATGATATAAAAATAAAATAAAATGAGTTTACCTTGGGTGTTGGCATGAGTTTTATACCTTATCCATTGGTACTAACTCCCGTGGTATAACAAGTTCACTTGTGCATGTCGGTTTTGGAGTTTAGTGTTTATGCAGGGTTTTAGTGTTCAAAGCAAGACTTTCGGGATAAGTTCATTAAGCACCTCATGACAAGACCTTGAACCCCGGTACAAGTCAAGCAATGAAGTGAACACGACTCCAAGAAGCCCAAGGACACAACCCGAGAAGATGGAAAACTTCGAGGACCTAGCCAGAAAAGTGCTGAATCTTGCAAGACAAGGAGCTTCGTCCAATTCGGAGAGAAACCGACGACAAGGGCCCACATGAAAATTGGGAGAGGATCTAGAAGACTCGGGAAGCAACACCGGGCGAAGGAGGCCACGGACTCGACCGAGATGGGCCCAGGCCGGTCGGCCCAGGCCGGCCGGCCCAGCCCATTTCGGGGCCCAGTCGGCCCCCCCATTGACCTAGATGCATCTCGGGCTATTTATAGCCCCCTGACCGAGAGCCACGCATCAATCAATTCGTCATCCACCGCCAAGGAGAAAAGAAGCTTGAAGGACACCATCTCGGAGATGAGTGTCGTGCTAGTTGTCTAGGGTCTCCCTAGCCGACGTGGGAACCTTTCATGGAAGACCACGTCGGAGCTTCGGAGCAAGGATCAAGATCGAGGTAGGATCCCGGTGGTGATCTTGTTCATGTAATTATTCATGGTCAGGACATCTGAAGGTTGTCTTTGCTACATCCTCCACTGCCATAAAAATCTGATTGTACTATGCATTGCCATCCATGAAGCTAATAACTTTATGCCCAACAGCAGCATCATCCAACAAGTCGGCAACAGGCATTGAATATCCATCCATGGGTGTAGCCCTGTTTTTTAGATCTCTAAAGTCTATGCAAACCCTCATCTTTCCGTTTTTCTAGGAAACATGAACAATATTAGAGACCCACTCTGCATATCTTCATGGCCGAATGAAATTTGCTTCTATTAATCTCTCAACCTCCTTTTTCATGTCGGCCAATACTTCATCCTTATAAATTTTTCGGGGACGTTGCTTGTAAGGTCTATAACCAGGCTTGATTGGCAACCGATGCTCAACAATGGAACGATCCAAACCAGGCATCTCCGGATATTCCCAAGCGAAGCAATCTTTATATTCTTTTAATAGCTTAATCAACTCTTCTCTGAATCCTGAATCCAAGTAGCACTGATGAATGTTGGCCTTGGCTTTTCACCATCTCCAATGTCTATTTCTTCCAATTTATCGGCCGACATAAATACACGTCCTAACTTCCCATCAGTTCCATCAATTGGATTCTCCATTAAAAATTACTATAAGAGCCGACTGCTTGGGTCGGCTGTTGATCACTGCTGACTGGTTCAAAAGGACATTCACCCCAATCCTTTCCTGAGAAGCAATCTATGCCTTGATACTCCCAGAAGGCTGGTTCCACATTAACCACGCTTACTGAATCATCTGCTTGGACAACTTCCACGTCGTCATCTACCCACTGAACAAGCTGTTGATGCATAGTAGATGGAATGCTGCAGTTCGCATGGATCCAATCCCTTCAAAGCAGCAAGCTATATGCCCCTTTGTCATCAATGACAAAGAAGGTCGTAAGCAGAGTCTTGGATCCGATCATCAAATCTACATGTACACAGCCTTTGGTGTCTGAATGATTTCCATCAAAATCATTGAGAACTATGCTCGTTGGCGTCAAATCTCCAAGGCCCATGCCAAGCTTGCTGAATGTAGTATATGGCATCACATTGACAGCAGCTCCACCACCAACAAACATCTTAGTAAATGGCTTCCCGTTGACGTACCCTCTTAAGTACAGCGGTCTCATGTGCCGATTCTTCGCTGGCTTATCAAAAGTAGCTTGCTTGGCCAGCATCAGTTGTGCCATTAACCCAAATTGCTCTGCCTCATCCATATCTGGCAATACTTTCTCCTGCACAACTTGATTGGCTGGAGCCATGAATTCATTCGGCAGGAAACATACCATGCATGTATGAGCTGAACGACCAGATTCATCATGTTTATCTTTTGGGCGCCACACTTGTCTCTTCTTAATTCCTGCCTGCTTCAGTTCCTGATTCCTCAAGCGTTGTACCCTTCTCTTCTGGCTTCTTCTTAAACCAGGTGGGCACCAGTGTCCCTTTTGCCAGACATACCCATGATCTTCTTCTTCTTCATGATCAACCCACCTGTGATCAGCATACCTTTTCCTCAGTTGATCATCAATATTATTTATTTTTAGGAGTTGACCATCACTAGGATGCACCCTTCCAATTCTTTTATGGATGGATCGGCGATTGGCAGTGTCTTGCCTATATTCGGTATACCTGTCGCTGCATTTAGGACAATTATTCTATGTGGGAAGCTTTAAACCCTTGTTCCAACAGTGTCTGAAGAAGGCACATCCCCAATGTGCACTTGTTCTCGTATATATTCTTCTTGTTCCTTCCTATACATCTCTTCTTCGTACCTCCGCTTCACCTCTTCGTACTTGTTCCTCTGGTAGCGCTCCTTCTCTTGCTGACACTGCCATTTATTGAGGGGAATACGCGAAGTCACTATGGGTTTAGAGGATTCACCCACTTCAATTTGACTATTCAGGAAGTGAGGCTCTTTCTTGTGAATCTGTTCAAATGCGACTTGACGAGTGGGATCAACTGAGCCATCCTGCTTTGCCTTTTCCGAAGTCAAAACTTTCACCCTTTCTTTCCTTTTAGGCTCAACAGCGTTCACCATGTTAATTGAGAACCAGATCATTTTCTGAGGGAATGGGTTACCATCCAATTTTATCTTATTATCAAACTTCAGATGTCCTTCTTAGATAGCTTTCTAAATCCTTACTCTAAGGACCCTGCATTCATTGATGGAATGACAATTTCTGTCATGAAATCCACAGTACTTCTTATCTTTAACTCCATCAGGCCGAAGCATAGAATGCCTTAGTTACATCAAAATCATAGGTGCCTTTAGTTTTCTTGATCCACCTCTGATTTACTGTCAATGGCTTCTTGCCCCACACAATCCCTGCTACAGCTATTTCCTCTTCATCATCATATTCACCTCATTGATCTGCCCTTTCAAGGAATTGATTGTAAATTTCAGCTATATCATTGTGCTTGAGAAATCTGGAGTCTTTCTTGAAGCCATATGCTTGATTACTCATCAATAACAGTCGCTGTGACAGCTGGCCAAGGTCATCGAATTTCATCCCGAATAGCTTTTCCTGAATGGCTGGCAACATTCCTGCTACAGCCATACCAGCCAATTGATCATCTGGTATGTTCAGAGAAAAGCACATGCTTTTTGTCTCTCTGAATCTCCTTAGGAAATCCATTGGTGTTTCATTGTTCCTCCGTCTCAAGGTACTCATATCAATTAACTTTCTCTCATTACTGCCAGTGTAATAATGGGCATGGAACTTTTGCTCCAAATCCTTCCAAGAGCAGATTGAATGAGCAGGTAGAGAAGTGAGCCATGTAAACGCTGGTCCTGTCAAGGACAAAGGGAAGTATCTAATTCTGAAGGCCTCATCAGCAGAAGCTTCCCCAAGCTGCATTAGGTACCGGGCTATGTGTTCCACAGTACTAGTATCATCTTGCCCTAAAAACTTAGTGAATTCTGTGGGAACTTTCACCCTGTTTGGTAATGCTACCCTGTAGTACCATTCTGGGAAGGGAGATGTATACACGTGTCCTTGATTCTTAGGCTTTAGGCTGAATTGATTTTGCAGCACATCGGTCATTCTTTGCACCAGGATATCAACATTGGTGTCTTGATTCCCTGGCCTCCCAGCAGGCATCCCTGTAGCACCACCATACCCAGGATTCGGGAAAGCATCGATAGCACTATAGTTCATGAACTTTGAATACCCATTCCTATACATATTTCTTTGCAGTCTGTTACTTGTTGGGGCTATCCTGTAAGTAGAGACAGGTTGAACTCCAGTAGTACTGAATGCCATCTCACCATATGTGCGTGGATTAGGTATTGCTTGATGAGGGTTCTGCTGGATCGGTTGACTACCCACATGTTGAGTTGGCTGAACACTCATACTATGTTGAGGCGGTTGGCCATTAGCAGTAGCACTTGATTCTCCTATTTCATTAGCCGTCTCATTACCATTAGGCCCCTAGGGTGGTGTTTGACTAAGCACCTGAACAGTTGGCTCTTGTGCTCACTCAAAATGTTTGTCCACGCTTGGGACAAAGACACCAACCATCATCTGTCGAAAACTATTTAAAAATGCAGTATTCTGTCTGGCCATTATTTCTTCCATAGCTTGCCGCATGTTGACGGTGAAAATCCGTCAACCTAGCCTTGAGTTTACCTTCGGTGTTGGCATGAGTTTTATACCTTATCCATTTGTACTAACCCCCGTGGTATAACAAGTTCACGTGTGCATGTCGGTTTTGGAGTTTAATGTTTATGCAGGGTTTTAGCGTTGAATACAAGACTTTCGGGATAAGTTCATCAAGCACCTCATGCTAAGACCTTGAAGCCTCGTACAAGTCATGCAATGAAGCAAACTTAACTCCAAGAAGCCAGGGACTTGATCCGAGAAGATGACAAACTCCGAGGACCTGACCAGAAAAGTGCTGAATCTTGCAAGACAAGGAGTTGTGTCCAATTCGGAGAGAAACTGACGACATGGACCTACATGCAGAAGGGGGAAACATCCAGGAAGCAAGGGAACTGACATAAAGCAAAGGAGGCCTCGGGCCGGGCCCGGATGGGCCCAGGCCGGCCGGCCCAGGCCGGTCGGCCCAGCCCTGTCCAGGGCCCAGTGAGGCTCCCCTTTGCCCTAGACGCCAATCAGGCTATTTATAGCCCCGTGACCGAGAGCCACACATAATCCAATTCGTCATCGGCTGCCGAGGAGCAGAGAAGAGAGGGACACCATCTCGGAGAGGAGAGGGTCGAGCTAGTTGACTAGGGTTTCCCTTGCCGACGTGGGAACCTTGCACGGAAGACCACGTCGGAGTTCCCGGAGCGAGAAGCAAGATCAAGGAAGGATCCCGGTGGTGATCTTGTGTATGTATCATTGTTATAGTTGAATTATCAAGATGAATCTTTTCCTAGCGATCAAGTGTTTCCTCGAAAATTTCGTTTTTCGATCGGCTTTGCTTATTCCAATTCTAGTCTGGAGATAGATTACATAGGGTGTTCTTGTAGCCGCGGTGGCTAGAGGTACACGCCGGATCTTCCGAAAGAATCTCGACTTGTCTTTTGACTCGCCCTAAGCTCCCCGCATGAGTAGGGATATGTTGTGACAGAACGGGGGTTCCGAAAGGCGGATGTTTTCGGATTTGGACGGGAAACCACGATTTAAAGAGGTTTCTATTAACATTCGATTTGCTACTTCTTCTCTTGCTTGGAACTTCAACAAAAGGCTTACCCCGATATCTCTAGATCGGTTTATCTACCCAACTTTAGTTTGTTTTCTCCGGTCTTTAGTAGATTAGATTAGTTTCGTGTCTTTTACTTAGATGCATTAGGGTTTCTTTATCGAAGATTGAAGTTACTTGGCTTTACTAGATTAAGTTTTGCGTCAGACATTTGTTCCACGGATTCGATACCTTGGGTTCACTTGACTACGACGGGAGACTTGTCCGCTTGCAAGACACGAATGAACTTTGATATAATTATGAACCGTCAACAAGCCCCTTTTTCTGGCGCCGTTGCCAGGGAACAAGTGATCAAGATTTGATTTTTTTATTGCCTTTTTGTAATTTTCAGTTTTCTTTTTGTTTTTCTTTTTGCATCTACTAAATTTTGATCATCCTCAAAATACATCTAATCTAGTTTGTCTAACTCTAGTTTCTATAGATTTGTTTTTACTTTCTAGTTTTTGCATACTTTGTTTATTGCTAACCCTAACAGGAGATGGACGGCTACCTCTCCAACAAACCCCATAATTTTGTGGATGATTCAAAAAAACTTTACAGGCTAAGGAGACGCGAAGCACATCAAGCTAAAAAGCTGGATTTTGTAGATTCGGAGTCGGAAGACAAAGGATCACAGGAATCTCCGAAGAATTCACCACCTCAAAGTCCTCGGGAGAATCGACTTCCACCGATGGGTGACCAACCACCGCAAGAACGCAAGATTGGGGAGCTACCATCATCGACCTACCAATATTGAACCTTGAGGAGATCAGAAGACCGTTCGAGATCAAGACCTCAACAATCTGCATGGTGCAACACTCACCCTTCACCGGTAAAGAGGATCCGAACCATCACCTCCAAGCATTCATTCAACTATGTCAGACTTTCAACATGGATGGGGTGACTCAAGATCAAATGAGGGCAAGGCTTTTTCCGTTCTCACTACTCTGGAAGGCTTTGCAATGGTTCCACTCTCAACCGGCGGAGACGGTGCAAAATTGGAACACGTTGATGAAGGCTTTCACGAAGGAATACTACTCACTGGGTAAAACTCAAAGCTTGTGTAATAAGATTGCCACCTTTGTTCAATATCCTACGGAAACTATCTCGGAGGCATTCGAGCGCTTCAACGAGTACACCCGGGCAGTTCCACATCACAATTTTCCGAAGGAAGACCTCGTGCAAAAGTTCTATCAAGGACTCACCATGGCGTCAAGGACGATCATTGATGCATCGGCGGGAGGATCTATCATCGAGCTTACACCGACGGAAGCTTTCACGCTATTCAAGAAGGTCGCGGATAATGACACGTGGGCGTCGTCCGGGCGCCTACATCCGGTTCAACCCACGGGGAACGTCAAAGGAGTCTTGCAAGTGGAGAAGGAGAACATACTTGAAGGCAAGATCGACTCGCTCATGAGGAGGTTGGAGAAGATGGAGATGGAAAAGAAAGAGGCTCAAGACTTGAAGGCCGCCGAAGCAAGGTCCACATGTGAGGAATGTGGAGAGTATGGCCATGTCCGCAAAGATTGTCCGGAGGAAGCCAAAGTGCTCGACTACATGAGGAAGGGAGAATTGCCGAACTTCCGCTACGGGCAAGGTAGGCCTCAATTTAATGCAAGCTCATCTATTCCTAACGCGGTTCCGCTTCGTATACAATTGAAGGAGTTCATGGATGAGCAAGCTAAGATCAACAAGGACACCGTCACCAAGTTCAAGACCATAGACAAGGTGTTGGAGAACATTGATAGCAAAGTGACGGAGGTCGGAAGTTCCAATCATCAAGTGCTCAACATGATGAAGATGCTCGAGACGCAAGTTGGACAACTTGCGGGGCACCTCACTAATGATGAAGGGAAGCTTCCGGGACAACCCAAAAGTCCCGAATCGGCGAGGGCCATTCAAACACATTCGGGGAAGGAGACCAAAGATCCGGAACGTTCCGCGGGGGCAAGGAAGCTTAAACCATCCACCGAGGTGGAAGGAGTTGCTAAAAAGAAGGTTACGGGGATTGACACCGAGGAACCCGAATTTGAGATGCCGGAGGAAGACACGAGGATACTGCAACTCAAGCCACGCTTCTTCTGAGGTAAACTGGATAACCACTTTGAGAAGTTTGTGGAAGTTGTGCGTAGACTTAGCATCAACATGCCATTACTAGATGCCCTACAAGTACCTACATATTCTCATTACTTTAAAGACATACTTGCAAATAAATATGAGATAGCAACACTCGGGGTATATCATGTCAAGATGTCTGAGGAGTGTAGTGCCGCTATTGCTAATGGGCTAGAGAAGCAAAAGGAACCCGGGTGCCCTACAATTCCATGTTCAGTTGGTTCTTTCAACTTCGAGAAGGCGTTATGCGACCTTGGAGCAAGTGTGAGCGTCATGCCGAGGGTGTGTTCGAGAAGCTATGACTACCAATGGAGCCTACGGGTATATGTTTGGAGTTGGGAGACAACTCCATTCGCTATCCCTTGGGCATTACTGAAGATGTACCCGTGAAGATCGGACACCACTTCATCTCCGTCGACTTCGTTGTGCTCGAGATGGGAGAGAGGGAGAAGCCGCCGCTCATCCTTGGGAGGCCTTTCCTCAAGACCGTGGGAGCTACTATTGATGTTGGCAAGGGGGAGATCATGTTCGATATCAACAGAGAAAGGAGTTCCTTCAAGTTCCGTCCAAGAATCGAGGCATGCAACATGATTGGAGTAAAGGGAGAACCAAAGCGAACGGAGGGGCTGAAAAAGAAGAAGGAGTCGAAAAAAATGAACGTAAACAAAATCAAAGGAGATGTTGCATCCGTCAAGACAAAGGAAGCGAAACCGCCTGTGAAGACCAAAAAAATGACTAAGCCGGAAGACAAGCCCGTGCCCAAGATGGTGCGAAAGTGGGTACCCAAGATTGCAACACCCGCAAAGAGCGTTGATCCGGAGTAATCAAGTTAAGAAGTCTAGCTATAGACTATAAACGAAGCGCTAGGCGGGAGGTAACCCGTTTCGTCGAGTCAAGAATAAGCTACGGCTGGCCACGGCTGGCTACGGCCCAGCCGGACCCTGGCCATGGCCGGCCAAACCCTAGCCGCGCCCCGGCCGGCCACGGCCGGCGGCGGTTGGCCGCGACCGTGTCTAACCAACTCGGCGGCCGACCACACCTAGCCACGGCCGCGCCCGGCCCGGCCCTCGGCCCCCACCGGTCGGACCCGCCCCCGGACCGACCACGCCGAAGCCACGACCGGCCGGAGCCAGGCAGCCCCCGGTCAGCCAGTCGTGCCTGGGAAATTCAATTGAGCGCAAAAACATGGAGCTGCAGGGGTCTCGAACCACAACCTCTATGTTTGGAGGTGGACAAGCTACCATTGAGCTACCTTTTGTTTTGTGATTTATACTTGTGATGTATGTTATATATTATTCTATGTCAAAATAACCCAAAAAAAGATGAGGTAATGAGGGTTCGATCCTTGGTCGCTGAGGACGTGAAGCATCATCTTACCACTGCGTTGTGATAAAATAGGTGTCCATATCAAGCATTTTATTATTAATACTCATACTTTGCAAACTGGGATGTGAAGAAACATGGTTGATTATAATTGGATGATTCTTTTTCCTATTTTTTTCTAAAATCATGCTCTATCAAGATAATGTGCTGAGTTCGGTCTTTTTTTATGTGATCAAGTTTGAGAATTCAAAATTTGAATTTTTCTAAAAGTGACAATTTTAGACTAGATTTTGAAACCCGAAATGGTTTCAGCTAAAGAAATGATGAGTACCAAAGTTCATAACTCATCAAGCTCTACAAACTTTTGATTTGAGAGTGAGGAGTTTGTCAAATTTGAACGAAGTATCATTACCACTTTCTCCAATGATAAAGTGGTCTAAATAAAGTTCGTAGATCTTGATAAGTTATTAAACTTTGGTATTCATCACTTTTTGATTTAACATCATTTAGTGTTTGAAAAACTTGCATCTAGTTGTCATTTTTTGAAATTCAAAATTTGGATTGTTCAAATAGAGTCAGATGGAGAAATGACCAAAAATAAAGTTTGTACATATTGATGAGTTATGAAATTTTGGTATTCATCACTTTTTTGAATTATCTCTAACAAACAATTGAATTTTCCCATAAGTCAATTGAATCTCTCATCAATCTCCAACAATGGAGAATAGACACCTAAACATAATCTTTTTGCGATTTTGTTAATCTTATTGGAGGTACATACAAGTCAACTTGGAATTATCTTCGGTAAACATGCTGAAAATCATTTAAATGATAAAACATATAAAATCAATTTCAAAAGTTTATCAACTCCTAAAGTCAATTTATATGTATTAATTTACATATCAAAATGAGTTTGTGTATATAAGATAATAACTTTTATGTGTTACTTTACAACAACGCAATTAAATGCAAAAAAAGAAAATTGTTAAGCTTCAAAACAGAACTGTGTTGGTTTCAGCCGAACGGGCCCATCTATTTTTGACCATCCATCGTCAATCAAATGGTTGAAATCGTGTTTACTTCGTATAATAGCATCCTCGAACCCTAGCACCTCTATACCACCTCCCCTCAGCCTCCTCCCGTCGGCCCCGCCACCCACTCCCTTTCCCTCCTCGATACGCCGCGGGCGCCGCCCATCCCATCTGTGTGGGTCGGCTCGATGTCCCTCCTTGATCCGCTGCCCCTTTCCCTGTGGCCTCAAGGGCGGACAGCTACGACCATACTGGCTGAGCCAGAGAAGGGAGCGTAGCGGCTGAGGACGGCGGCCTGTGCGATGGCCTCCACGTGCCCCGAGTTGGCGACGTTTGGCTCTCCCACCACAGGTGATGACCGACGCGTCGGGGGCTGCTCTTACTTCTTCGATCTCCGCCACACTCCTTCCTCTCTTCTCTCCTGACTCGCTACTTGCTCCATGTGTGCGCGGAGAGGGATCCCCACCCAGCAGCTTCTCCCTGCTGCATGCCTACACCACCGAGGAGGAGGAGGAGGAGGAGGAACCCATGGTCGCTACTCGATCCACGTCCCTCGCCGGTCTCCAAGCAGGTACTGTCACCGCCTCCTACCTCGTTTCTGCTTTTCAATTCGCAGATCTGCTTCGACCTCCATTGCGCCCAGTATGGTCCGTGTCCAATTTCTTTTCTGCTTTCTTGTTGGAGGCTAGACTGCTTCAGTAGTAATTTCTCCCAGCCTGATTTGCGGGTTTTCTAGATTCACCCTCCCCAGATCCAGATTCGTTTCCCTTCTGTATTCCACCATGCGTTGAGGAGGAGAAGCAGTTGCCGTTCCACGCTTCGTACATCGCATGATTGCTGCCAAGTTAGCAGTCTTGCTTCCCAACTAAAATAAGCCTTCTGCTGATCTTCTCCTCCAAAGTATAGTCAACCGTGTTTCTTCACATCCTAGTTTGCCTAGTTGTCTGACATTCCGGCAAGTTGTATTGAGATGTAGTTATAGGACAAATAGCAGATTTGAATTGGACGAGTTTCATTACTGGAAGGACTAGGCCCTAGCATTTGATTTCAGCTATCTATGTATGCATATTGTTCTTGGACGTGTGCGCGAGTTACTCATCTGGTATATACCTTCCTCCAGTGAAGCAACAAAAGTTACTCAAAACAATGTGTTATATGCTGCAATACTGCAGTATTGGTTCATTTAACTGCTTATCCATGATCTATAAATTTAGTTGTGGAGTCATTCATTAATTGCAAGGCCCTGTCTAGATGATATTTCAGCCTTTGAGTTTATTTTGTTACTCTGTGGGTTGGGAGAAAATTTAGACATTTGCATAGCTTCTTGTTTTGTATACTAATTGGATGCCCTCTTTTTAATTTTACCGTGTAGGACATAACTTTCATTGGGCACTGAATTGGCATTCCTTCATGACATGATGATATAGTACTTAATTATGCTACACATTTACATGTATTGGCTCATAATAAAATTTACAGTCACTTACTCCTATGAATGAATATGATATTTCGCAGGGACATAACTTTCTCCCACACTCAGTTAGTGTGCTGACTTATATATAATAGTAAAAGTAGCATGTGCCTTCTTGTTTGTCAGCATGTCATTTGATACTCTACATTTTTTACCTTGGCTGATCTACTTATTATTTCTAACTGACTCTTATCTTTCTTATGTTCTTGACCACTGCTCATTGACTTACCAAGTTGGATTCTTTACAGTTTACATTTGTGCTCATGTCCAAAAATAACATGTGAGATGATGGATATGCTAGTATTTAAGTCTTAGTTATTGATTAACATGTTAGAGTTGATTTCTGTTTATCTGCAATGTGAATTGTCTTTTTCAATCTACAATGATGCATCAATGTTTCCTATTTCGTGATAATTAGCTAATGATTGAAATGTTAGGTCAATCGTAATTATTTCTTACTCTTATTTTCTTGGCAAGTCAGCTAGCTCATCTCTACACTTCTTTTCTGCAGGTTAGCTTGACAGCTCATGCACAAGCTGCAACATATCGAGTTTGATTTCTCTCAGGTGAGAATAAGATCAAGGTCAGAATAACCCCTTTGCCACTTTCTTCTTCCGTAATGCAAAGCAGCAACAATGTAAGAACTCTATTTTGAATGGCATGTGTGCAGGATGCTGAAAGGAAGTGTGGTTTCTATGAGAAGTATAAGATGTAAAATAAGATGTTAAATAAGATGTAACTTGTAGTTAGAATTAGCTGTAATTTGTAGTTCGAATTTTTTGTAATGTGAGTCATAATGTGAATTGAGTTGAGTTATGGAGTTGTATGGTCATTGGAATATTGGATATATAAGTTTTTTGTTATTTCAGTATTATTTTAAATTGTATTGATAATTACCATTTGCACTTTTGAGACGAAATAAAACTAATCAAATCAAGCCATGTGGCTCAATAAAGGACAATATGTGACCAAAATGAGAGAAAAACTGTAACCAAAATAATGGCAAAACTGTGACCATTTTATATCAAAAGGTGATGATGGCAAATATCATTCTATGACGATATAAACTTGTCTTCTATGACGATTCCAAAAAGATGACGTTAGCTGCCACGTCATTGATGACGTCACCACCACATCAGATGCAAACGCCGTTAATGGGAGATTATGACCACAACATAGGAACATCTGTGACCAAATCTGATTGTCACACATCACAAACGTCGTTAACAACGCCGTTAGGCAGTCAGGTACACGGAAAATTATGACAATAACAGAGTTATATCGATGACCAACGATGTTCGTCATAGATTGAATTCATTTCCATGATGACAACTATTTCGTCACGGATTAGAGACACATCTGTGACGAAAAAACTCATTTCGTCACAGATGCACAAATGTGACGCCAATTCTGTGACCAAATTAATATCGACACAAAAGCGTCACAAATGACTACCTGTGACCATTTTGGCGCCTTCGGTGACGTTAACGGAACGTTATTGATGACAACATCCCTACTAGTGACCCGATGTACCATATGTTATCCCTTGTTGTTATATTTGCCAATAACATGATATGAATGTCTAGATAACCATGGAAAATCAGGATATGCAAAAAGTCTCTCTTCTAAACATTCTAGATTACACAAATCATCAAATTCAATGTAACCCAAGGTATGTAAAGAAGACAAGAAATGTAGCTCATCGTATTCACTAGCAACATGCATAAGATGTTTATTTTCAGCACTAGCATGTAAAACGGAAGTAGTACCACACAATTCATCTTTATCACAAGAAACATCAAGAAAATCACCATGTGACAAGGATAAATCAAGAGATGGTTCCACTATTAATTGGTCAACTAAAGCATGATTTGTGGAAAAATTTAGCACATTAACACAATTCTCACTTTCCGTGAGTATAGCACCATGGACATTACCTATGTTCTCAGTAGGAGTATTAGGTGCATTGTGAAGTGATGGTTCCGAATTTGCACATGAGGATGCGCTTGTAGGTTCAGTCGTCCTCTCGAGCGGTGTAGTGGTGGGCGTGGATGGTGCTGGGATCTCGGGCACTGTAGTGGTGGGAGTGGATGGCGCTGGGAGAACGGCCGCTGAGCTGGATGTTGAGCTTTGTCCTGCAAAAGAGTTAGAATATTGCTTCGAGCGACATCCCTGCGCATCACGTTTAACTTGGCAAGCATATTCAAATGATGTGGTCATATCTGCATATTCCTGATGATCTAGTATGTCCTAAATTTCGCAGTTCAAACTACCATGAAAACGTGCCATAGCAGTGTCGTTTTCCTCAATTAAACCACAATGAAGCATGCCTTTTTGTAATTCTTGGTAATAGACATCTACAGATTGGGAACCTTGCTGAAAGTACTGTAGTTTAATAAGCGAATCTTGAGCATAATAAGTTGCATAGCAGCTTTTAACTGATCGCAAGTGGTCGCAATTATAGTTGGATGACTTTGTTTATATTCACGCCACCAGCAAGATCTGTAGATTCACTAATAGCAGTTTGAACTTGAGAATTGGCAGAAATATCATGGTATGAAAGTTGTTGTTCAACTTCTAATTCCCAATCAAGATATGCAGTGGGATCATATTTACCATTATAAGGTGGAATTTTAAATTTAAGCTTAACAAAAGAATCATTACCACGGCGGCCATGACCACAACTGTAATTCTGCAACCCTCTGATCGTAGTGTGCAATACATTGAGTCGTGCCACGATGGTGTTGAGTGTGGTCTTATTAGACGTCTGTGGGAGCTCGGTCCGATTGAAATTCTTGTTCGATGAAGTGGTCATCAAATCTAGCCATGTATGCATTGTTTGAATGTTCGCAACAACTCCATCAACTCGTGTCCGCATGTCCTATAGCTGGTCATCTCTCTTATCGTCGCCTGCCATGGTTAGCGCAAACACAAAACCAAAATCGATGAAAAAGTAGGGGTGTAGTTGCTCACAAAGGCGATCAAACTAGTGCTTTCATCAAAATCTTATCCGTTCTTACCAAGCACACAGGGGTGAACTGCAACCAACCAGTGGAACCTGCGAAAGATTGGAGGAGCGATTGCCTGGCAAAACCAAACCTGGTCAGTGTAGAACTTTGTGGAGTTCTGGTAAGGCTGCACTCAATTGAAGGAGCTCAATCAAATACTAATGCGAAGATGAATTATAGTGCTGGCACGAACAAATGCTGCTAATCACAAGTGAAAAATGCAGGATAGAAGGGAGGAGTAGCAGTGTGGAGAAAGGCTTGTGCAGCCTCGAAAAATAGAACAGGAGTCGGCGCTCAAAGGCAACCTCGACCCAGGCAAAAAAAGGCCACGACGTCAGTTGAAGGAAAAAAAGCCTCACGTGCTCACGATCGTGACCCAGCGAAAGGAAAAAAAACTTCGTGCGGCATGATGGCCGACCCGGATCGGCCTTCCTCCTGCTTAAAGATGGGCGTTGGTGCTCCATGGAGCGAACCTGAAACTATCCGCCGATCCATACAAACATAGACGGAGCACCACTCGATCCGGCAGATAACCAATGGTTCTGGTGGATCGAACCATTTGCTAAATAATTAATGCAAAATGGATGTTCTTCTTCCCCTTGCTCCTCCCCATCCCATCACGATCATGAGGCGAGTGTGAGACCGTGCGAGCGGCTGGCGGTAGGACGCGCGCGCAGAGCTCAACATCCTTCCAAGCCCGTCGCCCCGTCCAAACAAAATAGATGCATCGGCGTCCAGCCGGGGCGTGAAGAATCCCGGCGACGCGCGAAGGCCTTCCCAGCTGGAGGCAGCATGTGGAGCGGCCAGCTCGATGTGCAGGAGACATACCACCAACTTCCCTGACCTTCAGCTCCCAGTGACGACCGCACAAACTGTCGGTCGGCGGGGTGCTCCATGCTACTCTGTTCTTCCTGTACGGGTTGTTGTTCTTACCGGCTGCCATTAAAGAAGCTAGCAGCTAGTGATGTTAAGGCCCTTGTTTCTCTTGCTGCTGCTGTTGCTGGCATTCATCTTCTTCGGTGTGATGTTGAGCACACGGTCCTCCAAGAAGGCAATGCGGTCGACGAGGGTCCCATGGTCTGTGACTCCTCTAGAGCCTCCTTGATCGTCCGGGGCCGCCAGGTCCATCTTGCTCCCCGTGGTGTGCTGGCGGCCCAATGCAGTGCTCCGCCACCCATTCTTGGAGCCGCTGCAGCTGCATGCTTTGCCGTTCGCGCCTGGAGCTTGGACGCTGGGTGCCGAGAATGGAAGAAGGGAGTCGCTGAGTGCCAAGGAAGAGGAAGCAGTCGCCACTAAGGTGTGAGGACGGGAGATGCCGCCATTGAGTGCAGGAGTGAAACTGCCACCGGGGATCATCTCGATCTGCTCATGTGCGACAATGCGGTCAAGTCGACAGATGGATGGGTCGAACTGGTCGATCCATTGGTTCTCTGGTTTCTGAACTGTGTTGAGGAAGGGGCCCATTACGGTTGTTTCTTGGGGTCGGTTCGATGAACCGCTGGTTCGAACCGCTCCACCCCCATCTATACTCCGGTTGGACTCTTTTTTTTCTTTTTTTATACCTTTCCTTGTTTCTTTCTTTTTTTGTTCTGACTGTCCAACCAAAGGGTGATCGCACAGGGAGGGTGGGCCGTGGCACAAGACCGAGTCACGCGCGGCTCGAAAGTTCCACGTGAGGCCATGTCCCGTTCCACCTAAGGGCTTGTTTGGGGAACTAGTGGAATGAATGGGAATGAAGGGTATTGGGGTGGAGGAATTTCCATTATAAGTCAAAATTTCTCAAAATCCCCTTCAATCCTCTTCCATCCACTTGATTCCTCCATTTCCCAAACAAGCCTTAACGGATTGTTCTCTTCACAGGGAACCGGTGCACGGTACACACGAGTAGGTTCGGCGCAAAGCACCCTGGGGGGTGGGGGGTGGGTGACGGCGTGTGATGGGTTTGGTGAGTAGCAGAACAGAAGAGGTGGCGAGGTAAGGTTAAACGAAATACACAAACAAAGGATAGAATCACAAGTAACCAGCAACAATTAAAGTGTATAAGAACGTGCGAGACTAAAAAGGTTGTTGGGACAAGATCTAACAGGAAAATAAATTTTTGATTTGGTTTTTTGGACTGTATAAAGTTAAAAACACTCGATGTACTCACTAATCAGCAAGAAAAGTTGATACCACTTGATTGAGGCGGAGTGCCCGATCTTTCGGTCAGTGGAGATAAATCCGATTCGGCGGAAGATGACCCTCACGATCCGACTACGACGAGCAAGCCCGAAGTGCCAATGCAATCGCTGAACTAACTCCCAGTGGTTATCGACCTTGTTGGAGCAAGATCAGCCTGATCACGAAGATCAATTCCTGTGTGCAATCGATGAACGAACAAGAATTCGAGGTGAGAAATCTTAATATCACTTGAAGATGGAGTCTGCAATACATGAAGGCAACGTTATGCGGCTGTTCGGTTGTAGCTAAGGCTAACTTGTAAAACAAACTCAAGTTTCTAAGGCGGCGGCTACTGAGTATAAAAGGAGGGGCGCCCTAGGGTTGGGGCGTCCAAGGATGGGGTGTGACAACCCGCCCAGGAAAATACCATACTATCGCCTAAAACCAATCCACTTTGGTCATTAAGCAATAGTAAAGTATCATCCTGTAGTTGGTTGCCGGGTTAACGCTCAGTAAATCACTTGGAATTCATACAGAGGATCGACATATGCATTAAAACTCATGCGAAGGTGAGTCCAGAGTATGACACGAGTTAAGTCCAATTTATTACAAACCAATGTTCAAGGCAAGAAGTAAAGGTTCAGAGTTCGAAAATAGCGGAATAAAATAACTAGCGTATCGACAAACATCACAGGAGGCCATCCATGATGTCATCACTTGTCGTCATCCACCCGGTCCACAACACCTGCACAACAGTTTTAAAGCAAGGCTGAGTATACTAATACTCAGCAAGACTTAACCGTCGGTTGATACTACATCACCAAACTCTAGACATGAAAGGCTTTTGGATGGTGGAATTCTTTTGCTGAAAGGCAACAAAGAGTATGTCCTTACTTTCAATATTTTAGCACAAGTTCTAGTAGATTACCATTTCTAAGTGTGCCAGCTAATTCAATTAAGGATTGCTCAAGCAATAAATTAATACAACCATATTCACCAAGTTCCATCATTACGGGATGTCATGACCAGTTGATTAAGCAGTCTCGAATAACGGTGAGAGGCCGACAATCGATTGATTTCAACCTTGCAAGATAAACTTAAGCACACGGTAGGGTGCCCCTGCGAGGACAACCATCCAGGCAGTTCCCAAAAATCATCGGGTTGGGATCAAATCTTATAGTCCTGGGTACAAGGCTAACTGGCACACCCCGCGAGGCATCCAGTCTCACACATGCACCCCCCTTCCCGGTAGCTAGCTGGGTAAGTGATTCCTCAAGAGTAGTAATAGTAAGTTCCCACACCGTCACATTAAGGTACTAGGCTTACCGGTCCCATTCCCGACAAGTGCTTAGTACATTCAAAAGCTTAGCCCACGAAAGCCACTGGACCGGAGCCCAAATCCCATGCTCTTACCACATGAGCAATCCATTTATAAAGATCTTATGATTCCAACATAAGAACCTATTCTAGTGATAGAATATAGGTACCTAAGGATCATGCATCTAAGGTTTCAATTCAATTCCTGAAACGTAAATGCACAAACATAGCAAAACATAATTGCATAATTTTTAAAAGACGGGGTTAATGATCCGGGGCTTGCCTTCGCTGGCAAGGTTGGCCTTGGGCCCTTCTGGACTTTGGTCCAGGCCTTGAGCTACGTCCACGTACGACAACTCTTCGTCAGCACCTTCGTCTCCTCCTTCCGACACGAGCGTATATCTACCGTCGGGAAGATCTACACGAAGATGCAAATGCAAGATTTATTTGATAATTTTTAATTTAACTAATTACAATCAATGATTGACAACCATGGGGTGCATGGTTGACCACATTCACCTAGATAAGAATATATTCAGCATATTCTTCCAAAAAGGAACAATATGCAGCTCTTTATTAATTATTCTTTTTGATAGTGACTGTGTACATATATATGGAGGTAATTTAATTTAAGTTCACCAACAGCAATTAGTTGATAACATTTACCTTTTTATTTGGATTTACACACACGCACAAGGTCATTCAAGGTGGGTTGATGATTTCCCATTTAATTGACTATTAACTCTTAAATTGCTTCCATAGCGTTTATTCAATAAATTAACAATAAAATTTCAGTGGAAGGGTGCATTAAGCAATAATCACACTTCTTTTCAAGATTAATTCATTTCATGGTACATGAAGTGCCTTTGCAGCAAAAAGAAGCTTATGCTCCCCCATGAATGCAACATAGGCTAAACGTTCACAATGATATTCAGCCTTTGGCCCAAATGCAAGAAAAAGACATCCAAGCACAATCTAAGCATAGAAAGCACATTTAGACCAAAACGTGACATGGATACACTACTACACATGAGTGGAGCACATTTCACCAAAAACTAGTCAAGATTAGCATTTATTTCAGAAAGGGCTATCTCACCACACATATATCTCAAATATTCCAAGAGCATAGCCTCACATCACCATTTCTCCACACATATGACCAATATCTCACAAATAGCCAAAGAGACTCAAATAAGGCATATGAAAGAAGCTCATCATCCTAAAATGCAATATGATACAAATGCAACATGATATATGACAAGATGGCTATCCTACCATGGTTTGTACATCAAGCAAAGCATGTATATACATCAAAGTAAAACATGGTATGATACATATGATACAAAAGAAAATCCCCCAAGAATCAACTAGAAAGAGCAACAAACCCCAAGTTCCCCCCGCAAGCGCACAAATGTAGCTTGGTCGAGAGGCTTTGTAAAGATGTCGGCTAGCTGATCTTGGGTAGGGACATAACTCAACACAATGGTTCCTTTTTCCACATTGTCCCTCAAGAAATGATACCTCACTTCTATGTGTTTGGTTCTGGAGTGAAGCACTAGGTTTTTAGCGACACTCATGGCACTGGTGCTATCACAAAGAAGTGGGATCTGGGTGCACTCCTCACCAAAGTCTCTCAAAGTGTATGAAATCCACAACAGCTGGGAACAACAACTCGCGGCTGCAACATACTCCGCCTCAGTGGTAGACTGAGCTACACTAGACTGCTTGCGGGAAGACCATGAAACCAACGAAGACCCAAGAAACTGACAAGTACCAGAAGTAGACTTCCTCTCGACTCGACAACCAAGCAAAATCCGCATCGAAAAACCATGAAGAGAAAGAGTCGAGGAGGAAGAATACCAAAGGCCAAGACCGAGGGGCGGATCGTAGGTACACGAAAATCCTTTTGACGGCCTGTCGATGTGATGTCCTTGGCGAAGCCTGAAAACGAGCACACAGACACACACTGAACTGTATATCTGGCCTCGTCGCCGTCAGGTAGAAGAGGGAGCCGATCATGCTCCTGTACTCCCGCTGGTCCATTGGTTCTCCGTCATCGTCCGCATCCAAAGTGGCCGTACTCCCCATGGGAGTCGACATCGGCTTCACATCTTGCATCTGGAACTTCCTCAGCATGTCTTTCGTGTACTTGGTCTGGTGCACAAAAGTTCCGTCCTTCACTTGCTTGATCTGCAGCCCGAGAAAGTACTGCAACTCGCCCATCATGCTCATCTCGAAGTCCGTGCTCATCTCATCTGCAAACTTGGCAACAAGGTTATGTGACGAGCCACCAAAGACAATATCATCCACGTATATCTGAACAATAAACAAGTCATTTCCATGCTTGAGGAGAAACAAGGTCCTATCCACGGTACCCATCACAAACCATCTGCTCAACAGAAAACCTCTCAATCTCTCATACCAAGCACGGGGCGCCTGCTTCAAGCCATACAGAGCCCTTTTCAACCTGTACACCCTGTGTGGGTACAACTCGCTCTCAAACCCAGGTGGCTGCTTCACATACACCTCCTCCTCTATGACCCCGTTCAGAAACGCACTCTTCACATCCATCTGAAACAACTTGAACCCTTTAGCCACGACAAAGGCTAGAAGGATCCAAATTGCTTCAAGACGGGCCACAGGAGCAAAGGTCTCCTCATAGTCGATCCCCTCCTTCTGACTAAACCCCTGAGCAACAAGTCTGGACTTGTTCCTCACAACCATCCCATTCTCACCCTCTTTGTTCTTCCAAACCCACTTGGTTCCTATAGGATGGCAATTTGGAGGTGGTTCAACTAACTCCCACACCTGGTTCCTCACAAAGTTTTCCAACTCCTCATGCATAGAATTGACCCAGTTTGCATCAGATAAAGCGTGTCCAATGTCCTTGGGCTCAAAGGTAGCAACAAATGCAGCATGAGCGAAATGAGAGCAATTCCTGGACCTTGACCGTGTAGTACGTTCGTCGATGTCCCCAATGATCTTCGACAGGGGATGCACTTCTTGAATCCGCTGGGGAGCCTCACGCCTCGAGACTACCTCCCCCTCAACTTCAGCTTCTCTCCCCTGGTCCTCTTGTCGCACCGTCGTTGTCCATGAAGTAGACGGTCCACGCTCTGTAGTGGTTGTAGGGGAAGTAGTGGGTACACACTCAGCTTCAGGCGCATGGTTCTCCCCATCATCATCTCCAGCTTCATCCTTCTCCTCTTCAAAGAGGCCCTCGGCCATCTCCTCTTCACCTGCACATTCAAAGCCAAGAGAGGTACATGACATTGTCTCGTCAAAGGTTACCTCGCAAGTCTCCATGATTTTGTTAGTCTCAAGGTTAAGCACCCTATAGGCTCTAGAATGGTTAGCATATCCAAAGAAAATACCATCACTAGACCTAGCCTCAAACTTGTCGAGTTTTCCCTTTTTAAAAATAAAGCACTTGCAGCCAAAGACTCAGAAATGACTCACCTTGGGTGCCCGACCATGCATCAGCTCATAATAGGTCTTCTTCTTGAAAGCTCGCAATAAAATCCTGTTGGAGACATGACAGGTCGTATTGACCGCCTCAGCCCAATACCTCGTAGGAGTCCTGTGCTCATCGAGCATCGTCCTAGCCATCTCGCAAAGAGTCCGATTTTTCCTTTCCACGACTCCATTCTGAGGGGGCACATAAGGGGTCGAATACTGATGTTCAAGACCTAGATCACGACAGAAGGCATCAAAACGAGAGTTCTTGAACTCTGAGCCATTATCACTGCGGATAGCTGGGATGGCATTCCCATGCCTCTCATTCCTCAACCTCACGATCAGATCTCGAACAAAACCAAATGTCTCATTCTTATCCTCCAAGAAAAACACCCAGGCATAGCGAGAGTAATCGTCCACCACAACAAGGACATACCACTTCCCACCCACCGAGCGAACTCGAGCTGGCCCAACAAGGTCCATCTGCAACAGCTCTGTCGGACGCTCGGTCATGACATCGGTTAGGGGTGGATGGGGAGTGGCTACCATCTTGCCATGCCTACACGGAGCACAAACCAAATCCTTCTCAAGCTTCAACCTCGCCAATCCTCGGACAAGGTCAAGACCACCCAAGCGGGAAACCAAATCAAAGCTCAAGTGTCCCAACCGCCTATGCCATTTCCACAAATCAGAAGAAGGACTGGCCAACAAACAGCGAGCAGGACCCAAAGAACGAGAGAAATCAGCCCTGAAAATCTGACCCTCGGGGATGATCATACAGACAAGATCACCTCGAGAATCAAGCAAACGAGACTCACCGGAGTTGAAACGCACCTCAAAACCCTCATCAAGCAACTGAGAAACCGAAAGCAAATTGAAACCCGAAGACTTCACAAGAGCAACTCTCTTCAACGTTACCTTGTCACTCACATGCACAACACCCTCAGAAATCACCCTTCCTCGTCCATTGTCCCCAAATGTGATGTACATCTTTTCCATCACTAGGGTGACGCTGGAGAACCACTTCTTATTTCCAGTCATGTGTCGGGAACATCCGTAGTCGATCAACCAAATGTTCTCCAAGCCTCCTGCCTGTAGTCAGAAACATGAATGAAAATGAGCTAATGACTCGACACTGGGTTAGCACAAAGAAAGTTGAACCTGTGTCGAGCCATCTGCTCAAAAGAGGGGTTTAGCAAACATCATTCCCTTGCCACCAAACTTCCCATGTCCCATGGAAGGAGTACGAGCACCGCGAGGGGGAAAACGTGGTCCGTAGTTCCTCTGGAACCCACAGCTGCGATCATCTCCCCTAAACCCGTATTGAGGATGAGTAGGAGGACGTCCAGCAAAACCACCACGAGCCCGACCAAACCTCTCACCAGCACGCACACCATCATCTCTCCTAACAAACCTCTCACCACCACCTCTCTGTGGGAACCTAACACCCTCAGCTCCAACTCCACCAACACTCCTCACACTTCCCACACCCAGTCCTGGTTTGCTTGCTCCCTAGCAAGCCTCTCATCCCTCTTCCTCTTGTAGCAAAACTCTGCTAGATGTCTCTCCTTGCCATAATACTCACATCTGAAGGGGATGGGTTTTGGTTTTGGCTCTGGCTTCTCTCTAGGTTTCTCACCCTTCTCACTCACAAACTTCACGGGTTTCTGGAAGTCATTTGTTTTGGGTGGAAATTTTGGTGGATCTTGGGTTGCGTCAAGCTTGTTGCAAAGGTGGTTGGGCTTTGGTGTGAAAGTGTTCTTGGGTGCTTTTGGAAGTGGGACTTGGATGTCTCCGATCACCTCAAACTCGGGGTTAGACTCAACACACTTCTCATACACACTCTCCCCACTGTTCTCTCCCAATTTCTCACCCAACTTCTCAAAACCCAAACCACGACCATCAGCTCTCTTGAACTCCTTAATCATGATTTTCAATTGAGGTTCCTACCCAGACAACCAACCCAACACCTTCCTCAAATAATCATTCTCCTCATAGATGACATCAAAACGGGAAGTAAGTTCAAGATTGCGCAAAGTAACTTCATCACAGCTAGTGCATGCATTGACAACAGGAGATTTCAAAGAAGCTTCCAGAGTGCTAATAGTAGAACGAGCATCAACAAGCTTAGCATGCATAGTAGGACATGATTTACAAGCACCAAGCAAAGTGGGTCTAGCCTTAAGCTCATCATACTCAGTCCTAAGAGCATCTAGTTTAGCCAAAGTGGAAGCATTCTTCTCATTAAGCAACTTGATCTCATTCAACCATGCATCACACTCAGGACACTCAACATCATCAGGAGTAGTAGGAGCAAGTTTCAAAGACTCATTCTCAAGTTTCAATTCAAGCAATTTGGACTTTTACTCTCCTACTTTCTCACTAGCATTCTCAAGTTGAGCCCTAAGATCTTTCCTCATCTTCTTAGCATCTCTCAACACACTATCACGGTTGTCAATCAAGCCATTCAACCTAGTGATCTCAGCAAGCAAAGAGTCGGGGTCACGATTTACCTCATCCTCCGAGTCGAAGTCGCTGTCATCCTTCTCGCTCTTTTTGCTGCTTGAGCTATGGGCCATGCCACAAAAGCCCTCAAGCGCCACACAGCTCAACCCACTAAGGTTCCGTCTTGCACTCTTCTTGCCTTTGTGCCTCTCGGCGTCTTCATCTTCGCGGCTTGAGCTTGACTGCGTGTCGCTGGAGCTTGAATCGACATCGCTTGCACCTGCCACCATGGCTCTTGCCTTGTCCTTCTTGTAGCCACCCTTGCTTGGTCGCCGCTTGTCCTTGTCCTTGCTCTTGGACTTGCTGAAGTGCTTGCCCTTGGAGGAGTACTTGTCTTCACGCCTCGGGTGCGCCTTGTACTCGTTCATCTTGTACTTGTTCTCCTCCGCTTCCGGGCACTCGGCGATGAAGTGTCCATGCTTGCCACACTTGTAGCATGTCCCCGAGCTCCTCCTTTTATTCCTCCGGATCTCATGTAGTCGATCAAACCTCCTTGAGAGCAAGGCCAGCTCCTCCTCGCCCAGCACATCAAACTCCTCATATGGAGTAGACATAAGAGAAGACAAGGAAAACTGTCGATAGGAAGGGTTAGATTTGCCCTTTGATCCGCCCACAAGAGCAAGACTATGGTCAGTCGAGCCCTCATGCTTGGATTGCAACTTCCTGTCAACCTCAGCCGACTTGAGCTTAGAAAAGAGGTCATCCAACTCAACAGTCAAATATTGCCCAGACTCCTTGATGGCCTCAACCTTATGCCCCAAACATTTGGGTCCAAGATATGCAAGAGCTTCAAAGCTTGATCATGCTCAGTGTAAGGGAAATCCTCAACATTAGCCTTCATGTTGTTCACGATGGCGGTGAACCTCTGAAACATCGCATCAATGTCCTCACCGGGAAGTTGAGTGAAGTTCTAATATTGCATCCGGTAAGAGACAAAGAGGCGAGCCTTCACATGGTTATCACCACCGTGAGGAACCAATAACTTCTCCCAAATTTGCCAAGCAAGATTCAAGTGGCGAACACGCTCAAACTCAGGATCACACAGGCTCCGGACCAAGTGATCAACGGCTTTTGCATTTGCCTCATACTTGGCCTTAGCACCGGCATCGGTCACCATAAGAGTATGGATGTTGACCGGAATAGCATAGGTCTTGTCAAGCACAATGAAATCCAACAACTTGCCATGAAGAAAGATCATCATACGAGCCACCCACTTGTGGTAACCCTTCCCATCGAAGTGCGGCGGACCGCCCCGCTCAATGTACGCAATCTTTGGATTCAATACTTGTCAAAGTCGCAAAGAATCCGGCACCAAGCTCGGATACCAATTGAAGGATCAATGGCGACTAGAGAGGGGGGAGTGAATAGGAGCCGGTAAAAATTCTTCTCAAAGAACCCGACCTATACCCTAGTCAAATCCCGGTCACAAACAAGCGATGGATCGAATCACCCACCAATCGCCAAGACAACGAGGTTATGGATCAAACTCCAGTCTCAGGAACGATTCCTTGAAGCACACGCGGAAGCACGAGAAAGGAAGGGAGGAATCGAACCAAGAAGCAAAGCACTCAGCCTGTGGCGGACTGTCCGGCCAGGAGGGGCGGACCGTCCGCACAGGCCACGCGGACCGTCCGGCCTGCTGCCACGGACTGTCCGCACACACACCGCGGATCGTCCGGCCCTGGCCGTGGACCGTCCGATAAAAACAAACAGAACCTCCAGAGACGACCCCGAATAACGGACCGTCCGCGGGGAGCACGCGGACTGTCCACCAGGCACCTGCGGACCGTCCGCCCGCTGCTGCGGACTGTCCGAAACCTTGCCCAATGAAAACTCAAAGCCACGACGGATCGAAGACGAAACCGAGCAAGAACACGAAGAACACGGGAAGAACACGCTCCTCGCAGACCCTCCGCCGGTCCCTCGCGGACTGTCCGTGCCTCACAGACAGAACAGAAAACAGCCCGACCGCGAAGGTCAAGTCCCCCAAATCATCATCAGATTTCCCAAACGGTAGAAGCTGTGGAGACAAGGGTTTGGGGACTTCAAAAGCATCACACAAGGATGCTATAGCCCAAAAGTTTTGCCTCCTAACTCCCTAAACCACCGGGAATCGCGAATCCTTTGAGCACCACCAAAAGCTAGAGCTCCGACCGAAAATCCTTGAATCGAAGTGGTTTCCCGGCGTTTGAGGGCACAAGATCAATCACAAAGGTGCACAAGGCATCCATACATCTTTCCCTCAAAGAAATCCGGGGAGAAACCCACTCAAATCCGCAGAATCACGTCAAGAACAAAGGTATGAAAACAAGCACAAAAAGACCACGAAAAACACAACTCCGAATCTTCTATACAAACCAGGAAAGATTCACAAGGTCTAGCATGCTAGCCTAGAGAAAATGGAGAAGAAAATAGCTACGAAAATGAGAAATGGGAGGCGGGAAATGAAATCCTAAGTCACCGAGAGAGAGAGAGAGCCATCCACACACACTCATGGCTTATATATCGGGTCCCGTCGGAGTGGTAAATGACTCGACTACCCCTAACTCAACTACTAGCGATACAACCCACGCAGGGGCATGTAGGTAATGTTTGTGGGTCTTGCCATCGGATGGCCACACCTTTGCCGCACCCCGCTGAAGGATCAGATGGCGACTAGAGAGGGGGGAGTGAATAGGAGCCGGTAAAAATTCTTCTCAAAGAACCCGGCCTATACCCTAGTCAAATCCCGGTCACACACAAGCGATGGATCGAATCACACACCAATCGCCAAGACAACGAGGTTATGGATCAACCTCTAGCCTTAGAAATGATTCCTTGAAGCACACGCGGAGGCACGAAAGAAGGAAGGGAGGAATCGAACCAAGAAGCAAAGCACACAACCTCTGGCGGACCGTCCGGCCAGACAGGGCGAACCGTCCGCGATGGGCCGCGTGGACCGTCCGGCAGGGTACCGCGGACTGTCCGCACCCTTGCCGCGGACTGTCCAGCCTGAGCCGCGGACCGGATTAAAGCGAACAGAACCTCCAGTGGCACACCGTGAACCACGGACCGTCCGCGGGGAGCACGCAGACTGTCCGCCAGGCACCCGCGGACCGTCCGCCCAACACACGCGGACCGTCCGAAACTTCGTCCAACCAAAACTCAAAACCACGATGGATCAAAACGAAAGGCGAGCAAGAACACGAAGAGCACGGGACGAACACGTGCGGCGCGGACCGTCCGCCAGGACGACGCGGACCGTCCGCGATGCACGGACAGAGCAGAAAAACGCCCGACCTCGAAAGTCAACTCCCCAAATCATCATCGGATTTCTCAAACGGTAGAAGCTGTGGAGACAAGGGTTTAGGGACTTGAAAAGCGTCACACAAGGATGCTATTGCCCAAAAATCTTGCCTCCTAACTCCCTAAATCATCGGGAATCGCGAATCCTTTGAGCACCACCAAAAGCTAGAGCACCGAACGAAAATCCTTGAATCGAAGTGGTTTCTCGGCGTTTGAGGACACAAGATCAATCACAAAGATGCACGAGACATCCATCCATGTTTCCCTCAAAGAAATCCGGGGAGAAACCCACTCAAATCCGCGGAATCACACCGGGAACAAAGGCACGAAAACAAGCACAAATAGACCACGAGAAACACAACTCCTAATCTTCTATACAAACCAGGAAAGATTCACAACGTCTAGCATGCCGCCCTAGCATCCATCCCTTTCAACAAATCTCTCATGAAGCTCTCATGCTAGCCTAGAGAAAATAGAGAAGAAAAATAGCTACGAAAATGAGAAATGGAAGGGGGGAAATGAAACCCTAAGTCGGGGAGAGAGAGAGCCATCCACACACCCTCATGGCTTATATATCGGGTCCCGCCGGAGTGGTAAATGACTGGACTACCCCTAACTTAACTACTGGCGATACAACCCACGTAGGGGCATTTAGGGAATGTTTGTGGGTCTTGCCATCGAACGGCCACGCCTTTGCCGCACCCCGCGTCCTCCCGACGCAAGCCATGATATCCCGCCGCGTGTCCTCCGCTTCGAAGCTTCCCGACACGACCGGATCCCGTCTCTGTCGTGTTGGGCCCAAGGACATGGTTTTGAGGCCCAACCTAAGAAACCGTCCTCCGATGATTTTGTTGGCAAACCACCAAACCCGCGTGCTCGGTTCGGCCTCCCGCCAAACCACTTGACCTGACCGCCACCGTGCACCAGCTCGCTTGTCCATGACTTCATCTAGCTTGTGTCGCCACCATGTGGCCCGCACCTAGTCCCGCTGTCCACCGGGTCCCTCGAACCGAGCCTACTTGTCTCTCCATCTCCCGGAGGCCCCTCAAGGCTGAAGACCTTTCGCGCCCGTTCTTCACCTGCAACAACACGAACCAGGCCGCAGCCTACACCTGCGCACTAAGCTAAGAGTCAGTCCAACACCCGTTGTCAATCACTCATCACTGAGAGAGGTCATCCACCGACCACCGGGACGCTCCTGGTCCTCAGTCTCCCCCTTGATGAGTGCATTGACAACACACAACGCGAAATGAAATTCAAAGAAAGAAAGAAAGGAAGAAGAAAGAAAAACAAAGAAGCTCAACTCATGACCAAAACAAAAGAAAGGCAAAGAAAGGTCACAAGCCAAGCAAAGCACAAACTCCACACTGAAATCAGCAAGAAAGCTCCCCCCTGAGCAAATGCAAGCTCCCCCTGAACATGTGGATGCAAACTTCCAAGTTTTAGCTTACCTCTTCTGAATTTTCATTAAGCTCACCTCTTCTCCCCCTTGTTGACAATGTATGAATCAAGGTGAAAATGCAGAAATGCAAAGCAAAGCATAGAAACATCTACATGAGCTTCTCGAATAGGCCAAATCTGGTGTCAAAGGGTAGAAATGAGACAAAGATCACACATATGAATCATAGCATAGTGAAAGCATTGCCACAAGTAATATATGAAAAAAAAGCATGTGACAAAGCAAAAATTTCAGATTTAAGCAATTTTACCAAAGGAAGGCACGCTTCACATGTAAAAGCCTATCCATGTCACACTTGATCCACAAACATGCATACCATTCAAAGATCATACAAGGATATCAAATTCTCAGCAAAAGATCATGGCAAACACCCATAAAGCAAAGCATGTCATTTCAAAGCTCATGAGCCATGTGTCCACTTCGGGGAGACTTCTCCACTGGTGAACATCATGCAACATGTTTTGCACCCATATGTGAAAGATAAGACATTTTAAGCATAGACATGATGGATGGCGCATTTTTCAAGCATTACACACTTCTTTTCAAGATTAAATCATTTCATGGTACATGAAGTGCCTTTGCGGCAAAAAGAAGCTTATGCTCCTCCATGAATGCAACATAGGCTAAACATTCACAATGATATTCAGCCTTTGGCCCAAATGCAAAAAAAGACATCCAAGCACAATCTAAGCATAGAAAGCACATTGAGACCAAAATGTGAGATGGATACACTACTACACATGAGTGGAGCACGTTTCATCAAATTTAGTCAAGATTAGCATTTGATTCAAAAAGGGCTATCTCACAATACATATATCTCAAATATTCCAAGAGCATAGCCTCACATAGCCATTTCTCCACACGTATGACCAATAACTCACAAGTAGCCAAAGAAACTCAAACAAGGCATATGAAAGAAGCTCATCATCCTAAAATGCAATATGATACAAATGCAACATGATGTATAACAAGATGACTATCCTATCATGGCTTATACATCAAGCAAAGCATCTATATACATCAAAGTAAAACATGGTATGATACATATGGTACAAAAGGGAAACTCCCCAAGAATCAACTAGAAAGGGCAACAAACCCCAAGTTCCCCACGCAAGCGCACAAATGTAGCTTGGTCGAGAGGCTTTGTAAAGATGTCGGCTAGTTGATCTTGGGTAGGGACATGGCTCAACACAATGGTTCCTTTTTTCACATTGTCCCTCAAGAAATGATACCTCACTTCTATGTGTTTGGTTCTGGAGTGAAGCACTGGGTTTTTGGTTACGCTTATGGCACTGGTGCTATCACAAAGAAGTGGGATCTGGGTGCACTCCTCACCAAAGTCTCTCAAAGTGTATGAAATCCGCAACAGCTGGGAACAACAACTCGCGGCTGCAACATACTCCGCCTCGGTGGTAGACTGAGCTACACTAGACTACTTGAGGGAAGACCATGAAACCAACGAAGACCCAAGAAACTAGCAAGTACCAGAAGTAGACTTCCTCTTGACTCGACAACCAGCAAAATCCGCATCGGAAAACCATGAAGAGAAAGAGTCGAGGAGGACAAATACCAAAGGCCAAGACCAGGGGCAGACTGTAGGTACCTGAAAATCATCTTGACGGCCTATCGATGTGATGTCCTCGGCAAAGCCTGAAAACGAGCGCACAGACACACACTGAATTGTATGTCTGGCCTCGTCGCCGTCAGGTAGAGGAGGGAGCCGATCATGCTCCTGTACTCCCGCTGGTCCACTGGTTCTCCGTCCTCGTCCGCATCCAAAGTGGCCGTACTCCCCATGGGAGTCGACATCAGCTTTACATCTTGCATCTGGAACTTCCTCAGCATGTCTTTCGTGTACATGGTCTGGTGCACGAATGTTCCATCCTTCACTTGCTTGATCTGCAGCCCGAGAAAGTACTGCAACTCGCCCATCATGCTCATCTCGAACTCCCTTCTCATCTCATCTGCAAACTTGGCAACAAGGTTATGTGACGAGCCACCAAAGACAATATCATCCACGTATATCTGAACAATCAAAAAGTCATTTCCATGCTTGAGGAGAAACAAGGTCGTATCCACGGTACCCATCACAAACCCTCTGCTCAACAGAAAACCTCTCAATCTCCCATACCAAGCATGGGGCGCCTGTTTCAACCCATACAGAGCCCTTTTCAACCTGTATACCCTGTGTGGGTACAACTCGCTCTCAAACCCTGATGGCTGCTTCACATACACCTCCTCCTCTATGACCCCATTCAAAAAGGCACTCTTCACATTGAGGACCAGGAGCGTCCCAGTGGTCGATGGATGACCGCTCCTCAGTGATGAGTGATTGACAACGGGTGTTGGACTGACTCTTGGCTTAGTGCGCAGGTGTAGGCTGCGGCCTAGTTCGTCTTGTTGCGGGGGGAAGAACGGGCGCGAAAGGTCTTCGGCCTTGAGGGGCCTCCGGGAGATGGAGAGACAAGTAGGCTCGGTTCGAGGGACCCGGTGGACGGAGCGGGCCGGGTGCGGTCCACATGGTGGCGACACGAGCAAGACGAAGTCATGGACAATCGAGCCGGTGCACAGTGGCGGTCGAGTCAAGTGGTTTGGCGGGAGGCCGGACCGAGCACGCGGGGTTTGGTGGTTTGCCCACAAAACCATCGGCGGGCGGTTTCTTGGTTTGGGCCTCAAAACCAAGTCCGAGGGCCCAACACGACGGAGACGGGATCCGGGCATGTCGGGAAGCTTCGAGGCGGAGGACACGCGGTGGGATCGCATGGCTTGCGTCGGGAGGACGCGGGGTGTGGCAAAGGCGTGGCCGTCCGATGGCAAGACCCACAAACATTACCTAAATTCCCCTACGTGGGTTGTATCGCCAGTAGTTAAGTTAGGGGTAGTCAAGTCATTTACCACTCCGGCGGGACCTGATATATAAGCCATGAGTGTGTGTGGATGGGCTCTCTCTCCGGACTTAGGGTTTCATTTCCTCCCTCCTCTTTCTCAGTTTCGTAGCCATTTTCCTTCCATTTTTCTCTAGGCTAGCATGAGAGCTTCATGAGAGATTTGTTGAGAGGGATGGATGCTAGGGCGGCATGCTAGACCTTGTGAATCTTTCCTGGTTTGTATAGAAGATTCGGGGTTGTTTTTCGTGGCTTTTCGTGCTTGTTTTCGTGCCTTTGTTCCCGGTGTGATTCCGCGGATTTGAGTGGGTTTCTTCCCGGATTTCTTTGAGGGAAACATGGATAGATGTCTTGTGCATCTTTGTGCTTGATCTTGTGCCCTCAAACGCCGGAAACCACTTCGATTCGTGAGTTTTCGTTCGGTGCTCTAGCTTTTGGTGGTGCTCAAAGGATTCACGATTCCCGGTGATTTAGGGAGTTAGGAGGCAAGATTTTTGGGCTATAGCATCCTTGTGTGACGCTTTTCAAGTCTCCAAACCCTTGTCTCCATAGCTTCAACCGTTTGGGAAATCTGATGATGATTTGGGGGAGTTGACTTTCGGGGTCGGGCTGTTTCTGTTCTGTCCGCGCGGCGCGAACGGTCCGCGAGGGGGTCGCGGACGGTCCGCGAGGAGCCTGTTCGTCGCGTGTTCGTCGTGTTCTTTCGCGCCCTTGCTTTCGATCCGGTTTGGCTTTTGGTTTTGGTTGCAGCCAGTTTGCGGACGGTCCAAGCTCGAGTAGCGGACGGTCCGCGGGTGGCGCGGACGGTCCGCCCGGCCTCGGCGGACGGTCCGTTTTTCTCGGGTCGCTTCTGGTGTTTTGTGTGCTTTAACGGACGGTCCGCGGTGTAGGGCCGGACAGTCCGCGGGGTTGGCGTGGACGGTCCGCGAGGGCTTCGCGGACGGTCCGCCAGAGCCTGTGTGCTTTGCTTCTTGGTTCGATTCCTCCTTCCCTTTCTAGTGCTTCCGCGTGTGCTTCTAGGAATCGTTCCTAAGGCTAGAGGTTGATCCATAACCTCGTGGTCTTGGCGATTGGTGCGTGATTCGATCCATCGCTTGTGTGTGACCGGGGTTTGTCTAGGGTATAGGCCGGATTCTTTTGGAAGAATTTTTCCGGCTCCTATTCACTCCCCCCTCTCTAGTCGCCATCTGATCCTTCAATTGGTATCAGAGCTTGGTGCCGGATTCTTTGCGACTTTGACAAGTCTCGAATCCTAAGATGGCGTACGTTGAGCGGGGCGGTCCGCCGCACTTCGATGGCAAGGGTTACCACAAGTGGGCGGCTCGTATGATGATTTTTTTTTCGTGGGAAGTCGTTGGATTTCATTGTGCTTGACAAGACCTATGCTATTCCGGTCAACATCCATACTCTTATGGTGACCGATGCCGGTGCTAAGGCCAAGTATGAGGCTAATGCAAAAGCCGTTGATCACTTGGTCCGGAGCTTGTGTGATCCAGAGTTTGAGCGTGTTCGTCATTTGAATCATGCTTGGCAAATTTGGGAGAAGTTGTTGGTTGCTCACGGTGGTGATAACCATGTGAAGGCTCGCTTCTTTGTCTCTTACCGGATGCAATATGAGAATTTCACTCCACTTCCTGGTGAGGACATTGATGCGATGTTTCAGAGGTTCACCGCCATCGTGAACAACATGAAGGCTACTGTTGAGGACTTTCCTTACACCGAGCATGATCAGGCTTTGAAGCTCTTGCATGTCTTGGACCCGAATGTTTGGGGTGCGAAGGTTGAGGCCATCAAGGAGTCTGGGCATTATTTGACTATTGAGTTGGATGACCTCTTTTCTAAGCTCAAGTCGGGCCGAGGTTGAGGGGGAAGTTGCAATCCAAGCATGAGGGCTCGACTGACCATAGTCTTGCTCTTGTGGGCGGATCAAAGGGCAAATCTAACCCTTCCTGCCGACAGTTTTCCTTGTCTTCTCTCATGTCCATTCCAGATGAGGAGTTTGATGTGCTGGGCGAGGAGGAGCTGGCCTTGCTCTCAAGAAGGTTTGAACGACTACACGAGAGTCGAAGGAACGCAAGGCGGAGCTCAGGGACGTACAAGTGTGGCAAGCGTGGCCACTTCATCGCTGAGTGCCCGGAAGCGGAGGAGAACAAGTACAAGGTGAACGAGTACAAGGTGCACCCGAGGCGTGAAGACAAGTACTCCTCCAAGGGCAAGCACTTCAACAAGTCCAAGAGCAAGGACAAGGACAAGCGGCGACCGAGCAAGAGCGGCTACAAGAAGAACAAGGCAAGAGCGATGGTGGCCGGTGCGAGCGACGTCGACTCAAGCTCAAGCGAGGAGCAGTCAAGCTCAAGCAGTGAAGATGAAGACGCCGGGAGGCGCAAGGACAAGAAGAGTGCAAGCCGGAACCTCAGCGGGCTGAGCTGTGTGGCGCTTGAGGGCTTTTGTGGCATGGCCCATAGCTCAAGCAGCAAGAAGAGTGAGAAGGAAGACAGCGACTCCGACTTGGAGGATGAGGTAAACCGTGACCCCGACTCTTTGCTTGCTGAGATTGCTAGGTTGAATAGCTTGCTTGATAACCGTGATAGTGTGCTTAGAGATGCCAAGAAGATGAGGAAAGATCTTAGGGCACAACTTGAGAATGCTAGTGAGAAAGTAGGAGAGTTAGAGTCCAAATTGCTTGAATTGAAACTTGAGAATGACTCTTTGAAACTTGCTCCTACTACTCCTGATGATGTTGAATGTGTTGAATGTGATGCATGGTTGAATGAGATCAAACTGCTTAATGAGAAGAATGCTTCTACTTTGGCTAAACTAGATGCTCTTAGGATCGAGTATGATGAGCTTAAGGCTAGACCTACTTTGCTTGGTGCTTGCAAGTCATGTCCTACTATGCATGCTAAGCTTGTTGATGCTCGTTCTACCATTAGTTCTTTGGAAGCATCTTTGAAATCTCCTGCTGTCAATGCATGCACTAGCTGTGATGAAGTCACTTTGCGCAATCTTGAACTTACTTCCCGTTTGGATGTCATCTATGAGGAGAATGACTATTTGAGGAAGGTGTTGGGTTGGTTGTCTGGGAAGGAACCTCAATTGAAAATCATGCTTGAGGAGTTCAAGAGAGCTGATGGTCGTAGTTTGGGTTTTGAGAAGTTGGGTGAGAAAGTGGGAGAGAACAGTGGGGAGAGTGTGTATGAGAAGTGTGTTGAGTCTAACCCCGAGTTTGAGGTGATCGGAGAGATCCAAGTCCCACTTCCAAAAGCACCCAAGAACTCTTTCACACCAAAGCCTAACCACCTTTGCAACAAGCTTGACACAACCCAAGATCCACCCAAATTCCCACCTAAGACAAATGATTTCCAAAGCTAGGTGAAGTTTGTGGGTGAAAAGGGTGAGAAGCCTAGAGAGAAGCGAGCCAAAACCAAAACCCATCCCCTTCGGGTGTGAGTATTGTGGCAAGGAGAGGCATCTTGCGAGTTTTGCTACAAGAAGAAGAGGGATGAGAGGCTTGCTAGGGAGCAAGCGAACCGGGACGAGGTATCGCCGGTCTCATGGTATTCCCGAGCCTAGAGTGCCACTTCCACGGGGTGTGGGAAGTGTGAGGAGTGTTGGCGAGGTTCCCACGGAGAGGTGGTGGTGAGAGGTTTGTCGGGGAGAGAGGATGGTGTGCGTCTTTGGTGAGAGGTTTGGTCGGGCTCGTGGTGGTTTTTTGGACGTCCTCCTACTCGTCCTCGGTACGGGTTTAGGGGAGATGATCGCGGCTTTGGGTTCCGGAGGAGCTACGGACCACGTTTCCCCCTCGTGGTGCTCGTACTCCTCCCATGGGACATGGGAAGTTTGGTGGCAAGGGAATGATGTTTGCTAACCCCTCTTTTGAGCGAGATGGCTCGACACCTTTGGTTTAACTTTCTTTGTGCTAATCCCAGTGTCGAGTCGCTAGCTCACTCTCGTTCTTGTTTCGACTACGGGCGGGGAGGCTTGGAGAACATTTGGTTGATCGACTCCGGATGTTCTCGACACATGACCGGAGATAAGAAGTGGTTCTCCAGCCTCACCCCAGTGAAGGAAAAGCAGTACATCACATTTGGGGACAATGGACGAGGAAGGGTACTGTCGGAGGTTGTTGTGCATGTGAGTGACAAGGTAACATTGAAGAGAGTGGCTCTTGTGAAGTCTTTGGGTTTCAATTTGCTTTCGGTTTCTCAGTTGCTTGATGAAGGTTTTGAGGTGCGTTTCAAGTCTAGCGAGTCTCGTTTGCTTGATTCTCGAGGTGATCTTGTACTTCTGGTACTTGCCAGTTTCTTGGGTCTTCGTTGGTCTCATGGTCTTCCCGCAAGCAGTCTAGTGTAGCTCAGTCTACCACAGAGGCGGAGTATGTTGCTGCTGCGAGTTGTTGTTCCCAGCTATTGTGGATTTTATACACTTTGAGAGACTTTGGTGAGGAGTGCACCCAGATTCCACTTCTTTGTGATAGCACCAGTGCCATAAGCGTAGCCAAAAACCCAGTGCTTCACTCCAGAACCAAACATATAGAAGTGAGGTATCATTTCTTGAGGGACAATATGGAGAAAGGAACCATTGTGTTGAGCCATGTCCCTACCCAAGATCAGCTAGCCGATATCTTTACAAAGCCTCTCGATCAAGCTACATTTGTGCGCTTGCGGGGGGAACTTGGGGTTTGTTGCCCTTTCTAGTTGACTCTTGGGGGATTTCCTTATTGTATCATATGTATCATACCATGTTTTACTTTGATGTATATACATGCTTTGCTTGATGTACAAACCATGGTAGGATAGCCATCTTGTCATATATCATGTTGCATTTGTCATATATTGCATTTTAGGATAATGAGCTTCTTTCATATGCCATATTTGAGTTTCTTTGGCTATTTGTGAGATGTTGGTCATATGTGTGGAGAAATGGTGATGTGAGGCTATGGTCTTGGAATATTTGAGATATATGTGTGGTGAGATAGCCCTTTTTGAAATAAATGCTAATCTTGACTAATTTTTTTGATGAATTATGCTCCACTCGTGTGTAGTTGTGTATCCATGTCACAGTTTGGTCTAAATGTGCTTTTCATGCTTAGATTGTGCTTGGATGCCTTGTTCTTGCATTTGGGCCAAAGGCCGAATGTCATGGTGAATGTTTAGCCTATGTTGCATTCATGGGGGAGCATAAGCTTCTTTTTGCCGCAAAGGCACTTCATGTGCCATAAAATGAATTAATCTTGAAAACAAGTGTGAATGCTTGAAAAATGCTCCATCCATCATGTCTATGCTTAAAATGTATTATCTTTCACATATGGGTGCTAAACATGTTGCATGATGTTCACCAGTGGAGAAGTCTCCCCGAAGTGGACACATGGCTCATGAGCTTTGACATGACATGCTTTGCTTTATGGGTGTTTGCCATGATCTTTTGCTGAGAATTTGGTATCCTTGTATGATCTTTGAATGGTATGCATGTTTGTGGCTCAAGTGTGACATGGATAGACTTTTACATGTGAAGCGAGCCTTCTTTTGGTAAAACTGCTTAAAATCTGAAAATTTTGCTTTGTCACATGCTTGTATTTGCATATATTACTTGTGGCAATGCTTTGACTATGCTATGATTCATGTGTGTGATCTTTATCTCATTTTTAGCCTTTGACACTAGATTTGGCCTATTTGAGAAGCTCATGTAGATGTTTATATGCTTTGTTTTGTTTTTCTGCATCTTCACCTTGATTCATACATTGTCAACAAGGGGGAGAAGAGGTGAGCTTAATGAAAATTCAGAAGAGGTGAGCTGAAATTTGGAAATTTGGAAGTTTGAAATTCAGGGGGAGCTTTCTTGCTGTTTTCGATGTGGAGTTTGTGCTTTGCTTGGCTTGTGACCTTTCTTCGCCTTTCTTCGGTTTTGGTCATGAGTTGAGCTTCTCTGTTTTTCTTTCTTCTTCTTTTCTCTTTTTCTCTGAATTTCATTTCACGTTGTGTGTTGTCAATGCACTCATCAAGGGGGAGATTGAGGACCAGGAGCATCCCAGTGGTCGATGGATGACCGCTCCTCAGTGATGAGTGATTGACAACGGGTGTTGGACTGACTCTTGGCTTAGTGCGCAGGTCTAGGCTGCGGCCTAGTTCGTGCTGTTGCAGGTGAAGAACGGGCGCGAAAGGTCTTCAGCCTTGAGGGTGAAGGACCGATACGGCGAACCAGAGAGGGGGGGAGTGAATGGGAGCCGATAAAAATTCTTCTCGAAGGAGATGAAAACTCCAACAAGACGAACGCGGCTTCCAACACACGTCTCCGACTCACTACCAAGGTTGGTCAAGCCCAAGTAGCCACTGGAGTGCCACTGGACCTAGGAACCAACACGCAACCTTCCGACCCGAGAAACGCAGCGGAAAAACCAAACCTCGAGTCTACATACCCACACCGGTCGGACGGGTGAGCACCACCGGTCGGACCGGTCCCCGCCGGTGAAAGCGAGCAACTTTCACTAAGTGGCTCTACACCGGTCGGACCGGTGAGACACACCGGTCGGACCGATGGCGACACGAAAGCCCCCAAGGCACCAAACAGGCCAACCGACCACCAAACGGACCCAAACTCGAAACAAGCGACAACACGGGACAACAACGAACACACCAAGACGTTCACCCGAGCAAAAACCCACAAGAGCTCGCACGGTCGGACCGGTCCAAGAGCACCGGTCGACCGGTGTAGCACGGGCGACTCGGGATGAACAACACCGCGGGTCAACTCCCCCAAATCCAAATCTCGATCTCCCGAATCGCTCCACGGACTTGAACAAGACTTTGGGGATATCATGAACACCTCATGAGGAGTTCATAGCCAAGTTTAATCCCACCAAAACTCATCCAAAAAGGAGGAATCGAAGAAATCCCGCCGAAAGCACTTCCACCCCAAGAACTCAAGAAACCCCAAAATCGAGCACCTTTACTCACGGATTTGGGAGGGGAATCACAGCCCAAAGAACCACGAAGGGTTCCCACAAATTTCCCCCATCAAATCTCCAAGAGAAAGGCCCCGAAATCAACCCAAAGAAATCACCGAGAGAGGGCTCCGAAAATCACCACCAAGAACAACCGGGGAAAACACATCCAAACCTCGAGGAACCACGCCGAATCATCTATACATGAAACAAAGGTTCGTACAAGGTCTAGCAAGCCGCCCGATCATCCATCCCTCTCTACAAGATCTCTCCGTGAAGCTCTCTTGCTAGTCCTAAGGAAAACCTAGAGAAAATAGGTGGAAAATAGGAAAACTAATGAGCTAGGGTTCCAAGAGTTGGCTGCCATCCTCTCAGCTCTTGGGTTATATGGAGGCAACCGAATGTCTAAAATGCCCTTCTCTAACAACTAGGGATACAAGCCCCTCAAGGGCGGATTTGGAATTCTTGATGTCTTCACCATCAGACGGATGCCGGCGACCGCACCCTGCGTAGCCTCGACGCAAGCTATGCGATCCCGACGCGTGTCCTCCGCTTCGAAGATTCGGACTGCGTCGTCGCACACCGGTCGGACCGGTGCTCCTCACGGTCGGAGCCGGTCCCCACCGTCGGACCGGTCGGACCCACCGGTCGGGCCCAGGTCGTGCCGCTTCGCACCTCCGTCTTCGGTTCTCGGTCTTGGCTTTGTGGATCAACCAAGGAACCCGGTGGTTTTACGGTGAACCACGGAAACCCCGCGAACTCGGTGTAGCCTCCGCCAATCTCCACTCATGACTTGGCTCCCACGTAGTCCCGGCTCGACCTTGGTTTTGAGGCTCAACCAAGAAACCGTCCACGACTTCATCTTCTTGTTCATGCCACCATGCGGCCCGCACTTGACCCCGCTAGCCACCGGGTCCCTCGAACGAAGCCTACTTGTCTTCTCCACACCTGGAGGCCTCACCGGCGACGACCTTTCGCGCTTGTTCTTCACCTGCACCAACACGAGTCAAGCCGCAACCTGCACCTGCAATACTTAGCCAAGAATCAGTCCACACTACGTTGTCAATCACTCATCACACAAGGAAGCGACCATCCACCGGTCCTCGAACCACACATGGTCCTCAATCTCCCCCTTGATGAGTGCATTGACAACACCCACACGAAGGTAACAAGAGAGAAAAGAAAAAGAAAAGAAACGAACAAAAAGAAACTCCAACAAGCGATCGAAAGCCGAACGAAGGCAAAGAGCAAGATCACTTGAAGGAAACAAGTCTCGGACCCCTTAGGAAAGGGCAACGGCTCGACACATCCGAGACAAAGCAAAGCTCAAGCAAAGAGCGCAAACCACCGAATCAAAGCTCGAACAACCACACAGAGCTTCCCCTGCACACATGCAAGCTCCCCCTGAACCAATGCACCTCCCCCTGGACGAATGCATGCAAGACACCACTTGAAACAGGGCAGCTGCAACAAAACAGCCCTGACCGGTCAGACCGGTCAACACCACCGGTCAGACCGGTGTGCAACATGTGTACAGAACCAGCACTCACACCGGTCAGACCGGTGACCCTGACCGGTCGGACCGGTGCACAACAGAGCCCAGAAATGGCTCGAAACCACCTGAAAACCTTCTAAACACGTCCAACAAGCCATTTCAAGCTCAAACTTCTCCCCCTTGTTGGCAATGCATGAATCAAGCCAAAAATGCAAAACTTTCAACCTAGAGCTTCTCAAATATACAAAATTCAACATAGGATGCTACACATGTCCAAATGAGCAAGTTAGATACTCTACGGCTTCGTATCGATCTCAACTACATGATCACCAAGTTTCACAACCATTGGACGAAGCTAAGATGGATTTGAGCAATTTTGCGAAAAACTTGCCTCTCATGAGCAAAGACCTAAACATGATCAAAACATATCAAAATGGCAAAGCCACACAAACTTCATGCTAGGACAGCCATTCTAATCATAAGACCATCACAAACACCCACAAGCACCTCATGTCATGTCAAAGCCACCGAGCCATGTGCCTACTTCTATGTATGAGACTTCTCATTGGTAGGCATCATGCAACGGTTTAGCACCCAAAGCAAATTTAATTCAAGCACATATGACATGGGAGCATATTTTCCAAGCATTTTTCATTTCATTTTCAGATTTGTAAATGGTACATGAAATGTCTTTGCGACAAAAAGGAACTTATGCTCCTCCACAAGATAAATCAAGAGGGCTAAACATTCATGATGGAAAATGAGCCTTTGGCCCCATATGATCAATAAACTAGCTATCCAACCACAAATTAAGCATAGCAAGGCCACAAAAACATGTCAAGAGCATGTAAAGGCTTTTACACATGAGAGAGCATACATGTGACATTTTTCAAAAGCATAGCTATCAACCATGGATTATTCATCAAGATCATCAAGAGCTAAGTCAAACTAACCATATCATACCAAACAAGCTCACAAAGACATATATCTCATTCCATGGTGAACAATGTATATGAGAGAAGCTTTTCCTAACAAATGCATATGATACAAAATGCATGCAATCTAAGATACAAGGATGCCTATACATCATGTTACATATGCCATGCCAAATGCAAGAAATGCATAAAGGAAAGCTATCCATATGCTACAAACCGGCTCCTCGAGGGGAGGCAAAACGGGCTCGACACCACCAGCAAAAAGAGCCCCCACACACCCAACTCAAGAAATCAAACACACACCAAATTCCCCCCGCAAACGAGTGAAAGTTGCTTGATCTAGGGGTTTGGTGAAAATATCGGCTAGTTGGTCATGTGTGGGTACATGGATCAAAGCTATCTTTCCTTTCTCGACGTTGTCTCTCAGAAAATGATACCTCACTTCTATGTGCTTGGTTTTGGAATGAAGCACGGGTTCTTTGCAACGCTTATGGCACGGTGCTATCACATTGAAGTGGGACATGGGTATACTCCTCACCAAAGTCACTCATGGTGTAGGTGATCCAAAGGAGCCGAGAGCAACAACTAGCGGCGGCAACATACTCGGCCTCGGTCGTGGATTGAGCAACACTCGGACCGCTTGCGGGAAGACCAAGACACCAAATAAGAACCCAAAAGCGGCAAGTCCCGGAAGTGGACTTCCTATCCAACCGACACCCGGCAAAATCCGTGTCTGTAAAACCATGAAGCGCCAAAGAAGAGGACGCGGAGTACCAAAGGCCGAAGTCGGGAGTGTGACGCAAGTACCGAAAATTCTCTTCACCGCTTGCCGATGCGAAGTCCTCGGAGATGCTTGAAAACGAGCGCACGGACACACCGAGAAGCGTATGTCCGGCCTCGTCGCCGTCAAGTAGAGGAGTGACCCGATCATGCTCGGTACTCCTTCCGGTCCACGTGTTCACCTTCCTCGTCCGCATCAAGAGCCGTAGTCGTACTCATCGGCGTCGTCATAGCCTTGGAGTCCTCCATCTTGAACTTCCTCACAATGTCCTTGGTGTACTTAGCCCGGTGCACAAATGTTCCTTCCTTTGATTGCTTGATTTGTAGCCCGAGGAAGAACCGCAACTCACCCATCATGCTCATCTCGAACTCCCTGCTCATATCATCGCAAACCTCGCAACAAGAGAGTTAGACGAGCCACCAAAGACAATATCATCCACGTACACACCGCACAATCGGGATATCTCCGCCTTTGCCCTCGGCAAAAACAAGGTCCGATCGACCTTCCCCATCTCAAAGCCTCTCTCAAACAAGAACCCCCTCAACCCTGCCATACCAAGCTCTAGGCGCCTGCTTCAACCCATACGGCGCCTTCCTCAACTTGTACACCCGGTGGGGGTACTTCTCACTCTCAAACCCACGGAGGTTGTCTCACATACACTTCTTCCTCCAGCACACCATTCAGAAAAGCACTCTTCACATCCATTTGGTGCAACTTGAACCCTTTAGCCACAGAAAAGGCTAGAAGGATCCTAATCGCCTCCAAATGGGCTACGGGAGCAAAGGTCTCCTCGTAGTCGATCCCCTCCTTCCGACTGAACCCCTGGGCAACAAGTCTCGACTTGTTCCTCACCCTTCTCTCCCTCTTTGTTTTTCCACACCCACTTTGTACCAATCGGCTTACACCCTGGGGGAGGGTCAACCAACTCCCACACCTGATTCCTCTCAAAGTTCTCCAACTCCTCATGCATCGAGTTAACCCAATTGTGATCAGATAGTGCGTGTCCAATGTCTTTGGGCTCAAGAGAAGCAACAAACGCAGCATGAGCGAAATGGGAATTGTTTCGAACCCTCGACCGTGTAGTGCGTTCATTCATGTCACCGATGATCCTTGAAGCTGGGTGATCCACTTGAACTCGCCGGGGAGGTTCTCGCCTCGAAGCTACCTCCACCTCAACATCAGCTTCTCCTCGTTCTTGATTTGTCGTCGTAGGTGTAGCAGAGGGTCCATCCATCATCGTAGTCCAAGTAGTGGGTACATGTTCAGCCGGGGGCACTGCTCCACCATCCTCATCATCACCATTTTCATGCTCCTCCTCCTGAAAGATCTCCTCGCCAAGCTCATCATCACCTGCACACTCAAAGACAAGCTGACTACGTGGCTCGTCTCGTCGAAGGTTACCTCGCAAGTCTCCACGATTTGGTTAGTTTCAAGATTGAGCACACGATATGCTCTAGAATGAGATGCATAACCAAAGAAAATGCCATCGACGAGACCTAGCCTCAAACTTATCCAACTTCCCGCCTTTCTTCGAATGAAACACTTGCAACCAAAGACATGGAAGTGACTCACCTTGGGTGTGCGACCATGCATCAACTCATAGCATGTCTTCTTCTTGTGCACTGCGAGGTATATCTGTTCGACACATAGCACGCGGTATTCACCGCCTCGACCCCCAATACCTCCTCGGAGTCCTATGCTCATCAAGCATCGTCCGAGCCATCTCGCACAAGGTCTGTTCTTCCTTTCCACAACACCGTTCGGGGAGGCGTATACGGACTCGAAAGCGGGTGCTCCGGACCCAAGTCATGACAAAAGGTTTCAAAACGAGAGTTCCTGAATTCCGAGCCATTATCACTGCGGATAGCTCGTATGGCATCTCCGTGCCTCTCGCTCCTCAACCTCAAGACTAGATCTCGAACAAAACCAAACGTCTCCCCCTTCTCCTCGAGAAAGAACACCCACGCACACCGAGAATAGTCGTCCACCACAACAAGGACATACCACTTCCCACCTGCAGATCGCACACGAGCTGGGCCAACAAGGTCCATATGGAGCAGCTCGCATGGACGCTCAGTCATCACATCGGTGAGAGGCGGGTGAGAAGAGGCCACCATCTTTGCATGCCTACACGGCGCACAAACCAACTCTTTCTCAAGCCACAATCGTGGCAATCCTCGGACCAAACTGAGTTTACTCAAGCGAGACAAAAGGTCAAAGCTCAAGTGACCCAACTTCCTATGCCACTTCCACAACTCACTCGAAGAACCAGCCAAGAAACAACGCTCCACACCCGAAGACTGAGAAAAATCAGCACGAAACACCTGACCCTCGGGAACGACCATACAAACAAGGTCCCCTCGAGATCCACAATCCGAGAACCACCAGGACGAAACAACACCTCAAAACCCTCATCCAACAACTGGGACACAGAAAGCAAATTGTACCCCAGAGATTGAACAAGAGCAACACGCCTCAGAGTGATCTTGTCACTCACTTTTATCTCACCTTCTGAAAGCACAAGCCCACGCCCATTGTCCCCAAAAGTGATGTACCTCTTCGTCACCACCAGGACGAGACTTGAGAACCACCCCCTGTCTCCGGTCATATGCCTCGAACAACCGGAGTCAATCAACCAAATGTTCTTCAAGTCTCCCACCTGAAATTCAAAAATAGGCACGTGAGCGAACAAACGACTCAGCACTGGGGTTAGTACCAAAGGAGGAAAACCAGTGCCGAGCCATTTGCTCGAAAGTGGGGTTAGCACCAACCAAGGCATCTCTCCTACCAAAACTACCTCCACGAACACCACCACGGTAACCACCCTGAGGGAACCACCCCTCTCTGCCTGGAGGAGGACCAAAACCACGCAAGAAAGCCCGTGGAACATCCTTCCTCTCCAACTCAATGCCACGACTCCTCCAATCCCCGTATTGAGCACGAGGAGGAGAACGCCTAGCAACCGACCCACCGCACCCTTTCCGGCCCAACCACGGGAACCACGACCACCGTAAACAACCCTCGCACCCGTACGAGCTCGAAACCCGAACAGTGTCTGTCCTGTGCCCGCACCGGTCGACCGGTGCCCCACACCCCGGTCGGCCCGTGTGACACGGGGCAGCGGCACCACCGCAGCCTTCTTCTCTCCCCAAGCCCGAACTGTCCTCACAATCGCCTTGCCCCTGGGCATCTGCATACGAGGCTCAAGTACACCATCCGAAGGGTGGTACTTGTCCTTGTTAGCCCACTCCTTCTCCATTCTCTCCTCTCGCTTCCTCTTGAAGCAAAACTCCTCCTTATGGCCATCTCTCCCACAATAGCCACAATGGAACCTCACAAGCTTAGGCTTTGGCTTGGGATGTGGCTGCTCACTTGGTTTCTCTCCACTCAAACCCTCCACCGGTTTCTCACCACTAGCCTTCTCACTCTCCTTCCCAAAGAACACTTTCCCCGAAGTGCTCACAAACTTGATAGGCTTTTGTAGATCATTTGTGGGTGTAGGAAACACGGGTGGAGCTGGAGTTGTGTCTAGTCGGTTCCTTAGATGGTTAGGTTTTGGTGGGAAATCATTCTTGTGGTGGGTTTTTGGTGGCTCCGGGATATTCTCTCCACTTCCCTCACCAACCTTGTTTGCCCCAAGCCCCTCACCATCTTGCCTCTTAAAGGCCTCGATCATCATCCTCAAGCGAGGCTCATGATCGGACAACCAACCCATCAACTTCCTCAAATCATCATTCTCATCCTGCAAACGATCAACATAATGTGCAAGCTCCAAATTTTTCAATGCATGCATTTCACAGGTAGAGCAAGATGTAGGCATGGGTTCCTTCAATTTAGCCTTGAGCGAACTAGTGTAAGCATGCATCTCATCAATCTTAGCATGCAAAACAGGGAAAGAAGTACAAGCACCTAGCAAAGCAGGTCTAGACTTAAGCTCAGCCACTTCAACCCTAAGCACATCTAGTTCCTCACACTTGGAGGCATGCTTCTCCTTAAACAAAGCAAGATCGGCAAGGAATATGGAGCAATCAGCACAATCATTCTCATCAGGAACAACAGGGCTAGCCTTAAGCGAATCAATCTCAAGCTTGCTATCAAGCACTCGTGTCTCTAGCTCGGCCACTCTAGTCCTAGCATCATCGAGTGAAGCCCTAAGCTCTTTCCTCATTTTCTTGGCCTCTCTAAGCATGTCATCACGGTTATCAAGCAAAGAGCCAAGCCTCTCATTCTCCTGGCGCAAGAAGGGAAGTTCATCACGCACCTCGTCGTCGGACTCGCAGTCCGAGTCGCTCCGTGTGCTCTTCTTGCTTCGCGGGAGCTCAACGCCATGGTGCGAAGCCATCTCTCGCGAAGCGGCTCCCCCGCTCGGGTTCTTGGACGACTTCTTGTTCTTGCGGCGATCTCCCTTGTCGTCACCGCTTGCTCGAGCTCGAGGTGGAGTACGCGGCCCCGGAGTCGACGTCGCTCGCTCCCACCATCGCTCGGGCCTTGCCTCGGCCCTCCTTCTTCCTCGATCGTCGCTCGTCCTTGTACTTGTTCTTGTGCTTGCTCTTGTGGTCGCGCCTCGAACGGTACTTGCCATCGTTCATCCTCGGCTTGTGCTTGTAGCTGTCCTTGTTCTCGGCCTTCTCCGGGCAGTCGGCGACGAAGTGTCCCGGCTTCCCGCACTGGAAGCAAGTCCTCGTGTTCCTCCTCATGTTCACGCGGTTCTCTTGCAGCCTCTCGAACCGCCTCGTCAACAGCGCCAGCTCGTCCTCTCCAAGGTCATCAAACTCCACATCTGGCATAGACATCAAAGAGGAAAACGAGAACATCCTGGTGGATGGGTTAGAGTTAGTCTTTCCTTTGGAACCACCAACGAGGGCAAGACTATGGGAATCAGTCGGTCCCTCGAGCTTGACAGTCATGCCCCTATCCACCTCAGCCGACTTGAGCTTCGAGAACGGCTCGTTCACCGTCGAGTATCATACCTCTCCGACTCGACTATGGCCTCGAACTTTCCGCCCCATATCGTACGATCCAAAGAGTGTAAGAGCTTGACCGCTCTATCATGATCATCGTACGGGAGCACGTCCACATTGGCCCTCATGTTGTTCACCACCACCGTGAACCTGCGAAATAAGGCATCGATGGACTCACCGGGGAGATGAGTGAAGTTCTCGTACTCTCTCCGGTAGGTCGCATACAACCGTGCTTGAACCTGGGCGTTCCCAACATGAGCCTCCTTCAACACCGCCCAAATCCTAGAAGCCAAGTGCTCGGTGTGCACCCGATCGAACTCAGGCTGACACAAACCACGAAACAAGTAGTCGACCGCCTTATTGTTGGCGTCGAATCTGTCCCTCGACCCTGGAGCAAGAAAATCCATCGGCTGGACATAACCTGTGTCCACCGTGACATCCCAAAGTAGCTGACCCTTTCCGCGGAGGAACGCACCCATCCGCTTGCTCCACATCTGGTAGTTCTTGCCATCGAAGTGTGGAGGACCCGAACCCCGTTCCTGGTACGCCATCCTTGGATCTTAGACTGGTTAGAGTCAACAAAGACCCGAACCGGCTCGATACCACTTGAAGGACCGATACGGCGAACCGAGAGGGGGCGGTGAATGGGAGCCGATAAAAATTCTTCTCGAAGGAGATGAAAACTCCAACAAGACGAACGCGGCTTCCAACACACGTCTCCGACTCACTACCAAGGTTGGTCAAGCCCAAGTAGCCACCGGAGTGCCACCGGACCTAGGAACCAACACGCAACCTTCCGACCCGAGAAACGCGGCGGAAAAACCAAACCTCGAGTCTACGAGACCCACACCGGTCGGACCGGTGAGCACCACCGGTCAGACCGGTCCCTGCTGGTGAAACTGAGCAACTTTCACTAAGTGGCTCTACACCGGTCAGACCGGTGAGACACACCGGTCAGACCGATGGCAGCCTGAAAGCCCCCAAGGCACCAAACAGGCCAACCAACCACCAAACGGACCCAAACTCGAAACAACGGCAACACGGGACAACAACGAACACACCAAGACGTTCACCCGAGCAAAAACCCACAAGAGCTCGCACCGGTCAGACCGGTCAAGAGCACCGGTCAGACCGGTGTAGCACAGGCGGCTCGGGATGAACAAGCACCCGCGGTCAACTCCCCCAAATCCAAATCTCGATCTCCCGAATCGCTCCACGGACTTGAACAAGACTTTGGGGATATCATGAACACCTCATGAGGAGTTCATAGCCAAGTTTAATCCCACCAAAACTCATCCAAAAAGGAGGAATCGAAGAAATCCCGCCGAAAGCACTTCCACCCCAAGAACTCAAGAAACCCCAAAATCGAGCATCTTTACTCACGGATTTGGGAGGGGAATCACAGCCCAAAGAACCACGAAGGGTTCCCACAAATTTCCTCCATCAAATCTCCAAGAGAAAGGCCCCGAAATCAACCCAAAGAAATCACCGAGAGAGGGCTCCGAAAATCACTACCAAGAACAACCGGGGAAAACACATCCAAACCTTGAGGAACCACGCCGAATCATCAATACATGAAACAAAGGTTCGTACAAGGTCTAGCAAGCCGCCCGATCATCCATCCCTCTCTACAAGATCTCTCCGTGAAGCTCTCTTGCTAGTCCTAAGGAAAACCTAGAGAAAATAGGTGGAAAATAGGAAAACTAATGAGCTAGGGTTCCAAGAGTTGGCTGCCATCCTCTCACCTCTTGGTTTATATGGAGGCAACCGAATGTCTAAAATGCCCTTCTCTAACAACTAGGGATACAAGCCCCTCAAGGGCGGATTTGGAATTCTTGATGTCTTCACCATCGGACGGATGCCCGGCGACCGCACCCTGCATAGCCTCGACGCAAGCTATGCGATCCCGACGCGTGTCCTCCGCTTCGAAGATTCCGGACTGCGCGTCGTCGCACACGGTCGGACCGGTGCTCCTCACCGGTCGGACCGGTCCCCACCGGTCAGACCGGTCAGACCCACCGGTCGGACCGGCCCGGTGCCTTCTTTGCACCTCCGTCTTCGGTGCTCGGTCTTGGCTTTGTGGATCAACCAAGGAACCCGGTGGTTTTCGGTGAACCACCGGAAACCCCGCGAACTCGGTGTAGCCTCCGCCAATCTCCACTCATGACTTGGCTCCCACGTAGTCCCGGCTCGACCTTGGTTTTGAGGCTCAACCAAGAAACCGTCCACGACTTCATCTTGTTGTTCATGCCACCATGCGGCCCGCACTTGACCCCGCTGGCCACCGGGTCCCTCGAACGAAGCCTACTTGTCTTCTCCACACCTGGAGGCCTCACCGGCGACGACCTTTCGCGCTTGTTCTTCACCTGCACCAACACGAGTCAAGCCGCAACCTGCAGCTGCAATAACTCATCACACAAGGAAGCGACCATCCACCGGTCCTCGAACCACACATAGTCCACAGAGGGGCCTCCGGGAGATGGAGAGACAAGTAGGCTCAGTTCGAGGGACCCGGTGGAAAGCGGGACTGGGTGCGGGCCACATGGTGGCGACACGAGCAAGACGAAGTCGTGGACAATCGAGCCGGTGCACGGTGGCGGTCGAGTCAAGTGGTTTGGCGGGAGGCCGGACCGAGCACGCGGGGTTTGGTGGTTTGCCCACAAAACCATCGGCGGACGGTTTCTTGGTTTGGGCCTCAAAACCAAGTCCGAGGGCCCAACACGACGGAGACGGGATCCGGGCGTGTCGGGAAGCTTCGAGGCGGAGGACACGCGGCGGGATCGCATGGCTTGCGTCGGTGTTGACGGTCAAAATCCGTCAACCTAGCCATGAGTTTACCTTCGGTGTTGGCATGAGTTTTATACCTTATCCATTGGTACTAACCCCCGTGGTATAACAAGTTCACGTGTGCATGTCGGTTTTGGAGTTTAATGTTTATGCAGGGTTTTAGTGTTGAATGCAAGACTTTCGGGATAAGTTCATCAAGCACCTCATGACAAGACCTTGAAGCCCCGTACAAGTCATGCAATGAAGCAAACTTAACTCCAAGAAGCCGGGGACTTGATCCGAGAAGACGACGGACTCCGGGGACCCGACCGTAAAAGTGCCGAATCTTGCAAGACAAGGAGTTGAGTCCAATTCGGAGAGAAACCGACGACATGGACCTACATGCGGAAGGGGGAAACATCCGGGGAAGCAAGGGAACCGACGTGGGGCAAAGGAGCCCACGGGGCCGGGCCTAAATGGGCCCGGGCCGGCCGGCCCGGGGCCCGGTCGGCCGGTGCCCATTTTGGGCCCAAACTCGCTCTCCTTTGCCCTAGCCGCCAGTCGGGCTATTTATAGTCCCCTGACCGAGAGCCACGCAGAGAAGATTTCGTCTTCGGCCGCCGAGAACCAGAGAAGAGAGGGACACCATCTCGGAGAGGAGAGAGTCGAGCTAGTTGACTAGGGTTCCCCTAGCCGACGTGGGAACCTTGCACGGAAGACCACGTCGGAGTTCCCGGAGCTAGAAGCAAGATCAAGGAAGGATCCCGGTGGTGATCATGTGTATGTATCATTTTTATAGTTGAATTATCGAGTTGAATCTTTTCCTAGCGATCAAGTGTTTCCTCGAAGTTTTCGTTTTTCGATCGGCTTTGCTTATTCCAATTCTATTCGCGCGATAGATTACATAGGGTGTTCTTGTAGCCGCGGTGGCTAGAGGTACACGCCGGATCTTCCGAAAGAATCTCGACTTGTCTTTTGACTCGCCCTAAGCTCCCCGCATGAATAGGGATACGTTGTGACGAACGGGGGTCTCGAAAGGCGGATGTTTTCGGATTTGGACGGGAAACCACGATTTAAAGAGGCTTCTATTAAGATTCGATTTGCTACTTCTTCTCTTGCTTGGAACTTCAACAAAAGGCTTACCCCGATCCCTTTAGATCGGTTTATCTACCCAATCTTACTTTGTTTTCTCCGGTCTTTAGTAGATTAGATTTATCTTTGTTTTGTGTTCTTATCTAGATGCATTAGGGTTTCTCTTTTACCAAAGATTGAAGTTACTTGGCTTTACTAGATCAACTCTTGCGTCACACATTTGTTCCACGGATTCGATACCTTGGGTTCACCACTCAAGGGAAGAAGGGTCCCTTGACTACGACGGGAGACTTGTACGCTTGCGAGTCACAAACGAACTTTGATACAATTATTAACCGTCAACAAGCCCCTTTTTCTGGCGCCGTTGCCGGGGAACAAGTGATCAAGATTTGATTTTTTATTGCTTTTTTTTTGTAATTTTCAGTATTCTTTTTGTTTTTATTTTTGCATCTACTAAATTTTGATCATCCTCAACATACATCTAATCTAGTTTGTCTAACTCTAGTCTTTATAGATTTGTTTTGTTTTCTAGTTTTTGCATACTTTGTTTATTGCTAACCCTAACAGGAGATGGATGGCTACCTCTCCAACAAACCCAATAATTTTGTGGATGATCCAGAAAAATTTTACAGGCTAAGGAGACGCGAAGCACATCAAGCTAAAAAGATGGATTTTGTAGATTCGGAGTCGGAAGACAAAGGATCGCAGGAATCTCCGAAGAATTCACCACCTCAAAGTCCGCGGGAGAATCGACCTCCACCAATGGGTGACCAACCACCGGAAGAACGCAAGATTGGGGAGCTATGCACCCCAGACATCATCGACCTACCAATCTTGAACCTCGAGGAGATCGGAAGACCGTTCGAGATCAAGACCTCAACAATCCGCATGGTGCAACATTCACCCTTCACCGGCAAAGAGGATCCGAACCTTCACCTCCAAGCATTCATACAACTATGTCAGACTTTCAACATGGATGGGGTGACTCAAGATCAAATGGGGGCAAGGCTTTTTCCGTTTTCACTACTCGGGAAGGCTTTGCAATGGTTCCACTCTCAACCGGCGGAGACGGTGCAAAATTGGAACACGTTGATGAAGGCTTTCATGAAGGAATACTACTCACCGGGTAAAACTCAAAGCTTGCGTAATAAGATTGCCACCTTTGTTCAATATCCTACGAAACTATCTCGGAGGCATTCGAGCGCTTCAACGAGTACACCCGGGCGGTTCCACATCACAAGTTCCCGAAAGAAGACCTCGTGCAAAAGTTCTATCAAGGACTCACCATGGCGTCAAGGACGATCATCGATGCATCAGCGGAAGGATCTATCATCGAGCTCACACCGACGGAAGCTTTCACGCTATTCAAGAAGGTCGCGGATAATGACACGTGGGCGTCATCCGGGCGCCTACATCCGGTTCAACCCATGGGGAACGTCAAAGGAGTCTTGCAAGTGGAGAAGGAAGACATACTTGAGGGCAAGATCGACTCGCTCATGAGGAAGTTGGAGAAGATGAAGATGGAAAAGAAAGAGGCTCAAGACTTGAAGGCCGCCGAAGCAAGGTCCACATGCGAAGAATGTGGGGAGTATGGCCATGTCCGCAAGGATTGTCCGGAGGAAGCCAAAGTGCTCGACTACATGAGGAAGGGAGAATTGCCGAACTTCCGCTACGGGCAAGGTAGGCCTCAATTTAATGCAAACTCATCTATTCCTAACGCGGTTCCGCTTCGGATACAATTGAAGGAGTTCATGGATGAGCAAGCTAAGATCAACAAGGACACCGTCACCAAGTTCAAGACCATAGACAAGGTGTTGGAGAACATCGATAGCAAAGTGACGGAGGTCGGAAGTTCCAATCATCAAGTGCTCAACATGATGAAGATGCTCGAGACGCAAGTTGGACAACTTGCGGGGCGCCTCACCAATGATGAAGGGTAGCTTCCGGGACAACCCAAATGTCCCGAATCGGCGAAGGCCATTCAAACGCGTTCGGGGAAGGAGACCGAAGATCCGGAACGTTCCGCGGGAGCAAGGAAGCTTAAACCATCCACCGAGGTGGAAGGAATTGCTAAAGAGAAGGTTACGGGGATCGTCACCGAGGAACCCGAATTCGAGATGCCGGAGGAAGACACGAGGATACCGCAACTCAAGTCATGCTACTTCCGAGGTAAACTTGACAACCACTTTGAGAAGTTTGTGGAAGTTGTGCGTAGACTTAGCATCAACATGCCATTACTAGATGCCCTACAAGTACCTACATATTCTCGTTACTTTAAAGACATACTTGCAAATAAATATGAGATAGCAACACTCGGGGTAGATCATGTCAAAATGTCCGAGGAGTGTAGTGCAGCTATTGCTAATGGGCTAGAGAAGCAAAAAGACCCCGGGTGCCCTACAATTCCATGTTCAGTTGGTTCTTTCAACTTCGAGAAGGCGTTATGCGACCTTGGAGCTAGTGTGAGTGTCATGCCGAGGGATGTGTTCGAGAAGCTACGCCTACCGATGGAGCCTACGGGAATATGTTTGGAGTTGGGTGACAACTCCATTCGCTATCCCTTGGGCATTCTTCGAAGATGTACCCGTGAAGATTGGACACCACTTCATCCCCGTCGACTTCGTTGTGCTCGAGATGGGAGAGAGGGAGAAGCCGCCGCTCATCCTAGGGAGGCCGTTTCTCAAGACCGTGGGAGCTACTATTGATGTTGGCAAGGGGGAGATCATGTTCGATATCAACGGAGAAAAGAGTTCCTTCAAGTTCCGTCCAAGGATTGAGGCATGCAACATGATTGGAGTGAAGGGAGAACCAAAACAAACGGAGGGGCTGAAAAAGAAGAAGGAGCCGAAAAAAATGAACGTAACGAAAATCAAAGAAGGTGTTGCATCCGTCAAGACAAAGGAAGAGAAGCCGCCCGTGAAGACCAAAAAAATGACTAAGCCAACTAAGCCGGAAGACAAGCCCGCGCCCAAGATGGTGCGGAAGTGGGTACCCAAGATTGCAACGCCCGCAAAGAGCGTTGATCCGGAGTAATCAAGTGAAGGAGTCTAGCTATAGACTATAAACGAAGCGCTAGGCGGGAGGCAACCCGTTTCGTCGAGTCAAGAATAAGCTACCGGGAGGACAACCCGATTCCAGGTTTTTCGAGTATTTTTAATAATTTAGTTTTTGAGTTTTATTACGCAAAGACATTAGACTTAGAAGTGGTTGAACAATATTAGAGACATAATTCTTGATTGAATGTTTGCTTTATCATAAACCCTTTGCGTAAACCCTCCTATGTGCTTGTTTGATTCTTTTCTTTTCGAGAAACCCTCAACCAAATAATTTCAGAACCTTAACTCAACCTTTCACCCTCATTATGGTGCTGAGGTTGACTTATTTTTCATGCTAAAACCACACGAGTAGAGCCACGATTTATGTTTAAGTGTTAATAAAATTCAGCACGTGGTAGGACTCGCGTGAACCTAGAAATCAAAGCTTTTGGTTGGTTCTAAAAATCTTTATCCTTGGTTTCTCTAGGATTAGAATTTTTCTAAGCCTATTCTAATTTTGTTTTATTCAAAATCTTTCTTATTTAGCCAAAATTAGAAACTAAACCTATGCCCCCATGATCAAGCCGGGAAAACGTTCGCTCTCAACCGATGAAAGCAAACTATACCGGTGAGACCTAAACCGACGTAGTCGAAAAATATTTTCGACTTACATTTGTTTTTAATGGTTTAAAAACTTCTCTAAAATTATGCTTGAGCTCTTGCATGGCTCTGAAAAATATTTTAAATTTCGAACTAGAGGAGTGCTTAACCTTAAACACACCTAAATGGAGGCAATCTAGTTTGAATTAATCATGCATGCACCATTGGATTCCCTTTTATCAACTTTCACCAATTCCACATGCAAAGGACAAGCATGGTGGGCAGCAAGCATCAACTTTGCAGGATTTTCATGGTGGCATGTGAAGCAAGTGGAGCTAGGGAGCATGGACATGACCCAAAGCATGGAGCATCAAGTGGGAGGACCAATAATTCAAGAAAAGGAGTGGACGAGAGCGTTTGGGCGGTGCAACTCGTGGAGCACGCGGGCGGGGAAAGTTGCGGAGGCGAAATGATCGTGCTTCGGGAGAAAGACGCGGCGGGGAGGAGCCGGAGGACCCCGGGCCGGCCGGCCCGGGCCGGCCGGCCCGACCTATTTAAGGAGCCCCCGGCTCCCGTTTTCGGGCGAGCAAGCTTCCCTCTCCTTCCCTTGTTTGTGTGTTCAAGTTTGTGTGCTCAGAACCTCCGTAGACTTAGCCAACCATCCCAAGCTTGATAGCTCAAGAAAAAAAAATCCACATCCTTAATCCACTCAAAGTCCACATCCGAAGCAAAGAGTTTAAGTGCCTAGTTTACCGGTTGCAACCCGGAATTTTAGTTGAAGAAAGAGTGCAGCAACCATGTGGAAGAAGACCACAAGTCTCTTCTCCAAGAAGAAGAGTTCGTCGTCGTCCAAGCCGTCATCAACCACGTCTTCGAGGAGGCACTCGGTTTCCGAGTCTCCCCGGAGCATGGAGACGGATACGGCACCACCGAGGAGGAACGATGCTCTCCTCCTTGGTGGTATGAGGGCTGCGAGAAGCACTTCCATGAGATTCACCGAACCTCGTGGGCACACGGAGGAGCAGCCCGCGCCACCATGACGATCGACTCGCTCAACCGCACCACCTCCTTACACCCCGACACACTCTTCGTACGGCTTCATCATCTTGTCGGCGGAGGAGGAGGAGAGGCTCGCCAATCTTGAGAAGAGGCTTGTGCCGAACGTCGAGTTCGACGACCAAGCACTCTACACCTTGGGTTTTTGCACCGACATATACTATATGTTGGGGCACCTCGGATGGGTGCGGTTCTCCAACGGAATATCGGTGGACACCCATTTGGGTTACGCCTTGGAAATTTTGATGACTATTGCACCCATCGTTGATGATGATGGGGTGCAAAGCTTGTCATTCCGTTTGGAGGGAATCGAACAAGTGGTTCCCTACGAGCACGTTAGGGAGCTGCTTGGATTGCACAAGGGAGCTCCGGAGAAAGTTGACGTGCCACCCGGCATGTTGGCGGGATTTTGGAACATGATCTCCGGAGAAGCCCATCAACAACGCAATTGCATCCGCAACCCCATTATCCGGATATTTCACTCTTGGATGTGCAAGAGGGTATTGGGGAGGATGAAGGAAACAAAGGTGACCGACACGGAGTTGAATTGGCTATACTCGGCTTTAATTGCCGGGCAGCCAATAGACCCCTCTTACCTCATGATCAACCGTTGGTGTTGTGAAGCAACATCGGGGGCGGGTAATATTGGTTCGGGGTGTTACCTCTCCATGTTGGCCTTTTCCTTGCGGCCGGGGATCGCAAGAAACCCCGCTCACCTTTTGCGTGGTACCTCTCTCGGTTTTGAGTATTTGCGGCAAGGCAAATACATTAGTGGAGATGAGAGAGGAGGTTATCGGTTGGCCATAGTTAACCTACCCCTTCCGAATGAGAGGCTTAGGCTTTTTACCGAAGGAAGGGAAGATTGGTTGGAAGAGGGACTACTTGTCCTTGCAAGTAAGAACAAAAGAGGAAGAATCGTAGAGGAGGGAACATCCTCCGCACAAGCGAGTGGAGCACAACCCAGTGTGCAACCATTCGGCGGGGTCCCTCCTCCGCCAAGTTATTACGGAGGGTCACAAGGACAAGCATGGGGGGGGTGGTGCACCGGTACCCCCACAAAATTATGTTGTGCCCAACGCTAACTTCGCGGAGTCCTACGCTTATCATCCCCAGCCACAACAAAGCATGGCCATAATTGGAGGGTATGCTTCAAGAAATGCTCAAAACATCGCAGCCATCCAAGCTAACGCAGCTCAACTTGGTGAAGGCAACGCAAATATTGCCTTTGAACTTGGACGCCTTCACCTTGTGGAGCCAAATCAATTCGTCGGAGGGAATGTCCAATCATATTATGAGCAAGGGTATTATTATCAAGATCATCAACATCAACCATCGGCGGAGGACTAGAAGATTTAGGAACTTTAGTTTTCTTTTCTTTTCTTTTTCTCTGTAATTTTCAGCTTTTGCTTATGTGTGTTTGCGTAGTATTTTCTGTTTTTATTTAAATTTCAGCAAGCATGTTTGTTTATTTTCAGTTTATATTTCAACTTGATGTCACCATTAATAAAGACACCACCTTGATTATATCATTTGAAAAGTTACAAAATTCGTGCCATGATGATATATGATTAAAATTGCAGCTTTGTTCATCTTTGTAATCGATTTATGCATGTTTAAGCTAGTGCTCTCTTAAAAATACAGATCTGAATTTATTTAAATACTAGCTTAATTTTCAGCAGAGGGTATGATTAAAATAAAGACCCATAGTGTTTTATGTGCTCTCAAGTTATGAATAGATTAAAGATGTCTTTTATGCTCAAAAATATTGCTAACCTTGTCACAAATATCACTTGTGTGTTGCTCATCCTGTCCAAAGCCTTATATATATTTGAGTGCATAAACCTTAGTGTACAAGATTTATTTTTGAGTGAGTTATTGCATGTCATGATTTCTTTGGCCCGAGACTAAGAAGTTGATCATTCCGTTTTTGCGTATCTATCTTTTTGCTAGCCTTTTATCCGTGCATTGTGTATCCCCGCATCGGTGATCTCACAAACCTCGCCGGATATCCACCCTTAAACCAAATATCATCTTTTGTGATTACCTCCTTGACCACAACCTATCGTTGAGAATGGATCATCAATTCAAGGAAGATCGCAAGACGCTGCCAACATTGAAGATTTCAAGTATCTCTCCAAGGAAAAATATCTCCGGTACCTACCTTATTTTTCGCCTCTTTGCTCGAGGACGAGCAACGTCTAAGCATGGGGGAGGAGGTAGGTACGGTGCAGTTTTAGAGTTCAAAGGGGAATATTTTTTTAAAAAAATGATGATGAAAGAAAAAAAATCCAGCGATACTCATGACTTTCAAGGTAAATAAATAAATATATATATATATGAAAGAAAGAAAGAAAGAAAGAAAGAAAGAAAGAAAGAAAGAAAGAAAAGAATGAGAAATATGAGAAAGAAAAAAATGTGCGTAAAGTAAACTCCCCATCTCTCTAAAAGTGCATTCAAGGCTTCAAGTTAAAAAGATCCATTCTCATTTTCCAACCATGTGCAATCCGATAACGAGGACTTCCTTTGTACCTTGGGATCACTCTTTGCCATTTGCACATGTCCACTTATCTAAAAGTGTGTGTATTTTTCTCTTTCCCCTCCTTGATTCAACCTTATTTTCCAATGACCTTTTTGACGAGTCTCGGTAAGACCATGAGAAGCTTGTCTTGTTTTGACAACACCTCATTTATAAAATCTTGTTAGGACTAAACTTTCCCAAAGCTCCATATAAAGCCTACCACATATATATGAGAGGGAAAGGAGTAGAATATATAGGCTTGAGAGACAAGTGAGATGAGAGTTCATGAGCAATATACAAGATGATTTAAATTTGTGAATTTGGTTTAGCTTTTCTTTATCTCGTTCTTTATTTCAAAAATTCTGAGATCTATTTAAAACTTTGTGAGCATGTTAATACTTGTGGGATAAGCTTAATAAGAATCTACCCTCCGTAGAGATGAAGGCTAGTACATTATGGAACTTTAATGAATTAAAATTTTGAGAGCATTATGTTTTCTCATGTGTAATCGAGTGCAAAGTTTAAACATTGTTTAGCAATGATGATATCCATCGAAGGCTTACTCGAGGACGAGCAAGGTTTAAGCATGGGGGAGATGTTGACGGTGAAAATCCGTCAACCTAGCCATGAGTTTACCTTCGGTGTTGGCATGAGTTTTATACCTTATCCATTGGTACTAACCCCCGGTGTATAACAAGTTCACGTGTGCATGTCGGTTTTGGAGTTTAATGTTTATGCGGGGTTTTAGTGTTGAATGCAAGACTTTCGGGATAAGTTCATCAAGCACCTCATGACAAGACCTTGAAGCCCCGTACAAGTCATGCAATGAAGCAAACTTAACTCCAAGAAGCCGGGGACTTGATCCGAGAAGACGACGGACTCTAGGGACCCGACCGGAAAAGTGCTCGAATCTTGCAAGACAAGGAGTTGAGTCCAATTCGGAGAGAAACCGACGACATGGACCTACATGCGAAGGGGGAAACATCCGGGAAGCAAGGGAACCGTCGTGGGGCAAAGGAGCCCACGGGGCCGGGCCTAAATGGGCCCGTGCCGGCCGGCCCGATCCGGTCGGCCCGGAGCCCATTTTGGGCCCAAACTCGCTCTCCTTTGCCCTAGCCGCCAATCGGGCTATTTATAGTCCCCCGACCGAGAGCCACGCGGGAGAAGATTTCGTCTTCGGCCGCCGAGAAGCGAGAGAAGAGAGGGACACCATCTCGGAGAGGAGAGGGTCGAGCTAGTTGACTAGGGTTCCCCTAGCCGACGTGGGAACCTTGCACGGAAGACCACGTTGGAGTTCCGGAGCTAGAAGCAAGATCAAGGAAGGATCCGGTGGTGATCTTGTGTATGTATCATTGTTATAGTTGAATTATCGAGTTGAATCTTTTCCTAGCGATCAAGTGTTTCCTCGAAGATTTCGTTTTCGATCGGCTTTGCTTATTCCAATTCTATTCGCGCGATAGATTACATAGGGTGTTCTTGTAGCCGCGGTGGCTAGAGGTACACGCCGGATCTTCCGAAAGAATCTCGACTTGTCTTTTGACTCGCCCTAAGCTCCCCGCATGAATAGGGATACGTTGTGACAGAACGGGGGTCTCGAAAGGCGGATGTTTTCGGATTTGGACGGGAAACCACGATTTAAAGAGGCTTCTATTAAGATTTGATTTGCTACTTCTTCTCTTGCTTGGAACTTCAACAAAAGGCTTACCCCGATCCCTTTAGATCGGTTTATCTACCCAATCTTACTTTGTTTTCTCCGGTCTTTAGTAGATTAGATTTATCTTTGTTTTGTGTTGTTATCTAGATGCATTAGGGTTTCTCTTTTACCAATGATTGAAGTTACTTGGCTTTACTAGATCAACTCTTGCGTCACACATTTGTTCCACGGATTCGATACCTTGGGTTCACCACTCGAGGGAAGAAGGGTCCCTTGACTACGACGGGAGACTTGTACGCTTGCGAGTCACAAACGAACTTTGATACAATTATTAACCGTCAACAGTCGGGAGGACGCGGGGTGCGGCAAAGGCGTGGCCGTCCGATGGCAAGACCCACAAACATTACCTAAATGCCCCTACGTGGATTGTATCGCCAGTAGTTAAGTTAGGGGTAGTCAAGTCATTTACCACTCCGGCGGGACCTGATATATAAGCCATGAGTGTGTGTGGATGGGCTCTCTCTCCGGACTTAGGGTTTCATTTCCTCCCTCCTCTTTCTCATTTTCGTAGCCATTTTCCTTCCATTTTTCTCTAGGCTAGCATAAGAGCTTCATGAGAGATTTGTTGAGAAGGATGGATGCTAGGGCGGCATGCTAGACCTTGTGAATCTTTCCTGGTTTGTATAGAAGATTCGGGGTTGTTTTTCGTGGCTTTTCGTGCTTGTTTTCGTGCCTTTGTTCCCGGTGTGATTCCGCGGATTTGAGTGGGTTTCTTCCGGATTTCTTTGAGGGAAACATGGATAGATGTCTTGTGCATCTTTGTGCTTGATCTTGTGCCCTCAAACGCCGGGAAACCACTTCGATTCGTGAGTTTTCATTCGGTGCTCTAGCTTTTGGTGGTGCTCAAAGGATTCGCGATTCCCGGTGATTTAGGGAGTTAGGAGGCAAGATTTTTGGGCTATAGCATCCTTGTGTGACGCTTTTCAAGTCTCCAAACCCTTGTCTCCATAGCTTCAACCGTTTGGGAAATCCGATGATGATTTGGGGGTGTTGACTTTCGGGGTCGGGCTGTTTCTATTCTGTCCGTGCGGCGCGGACGGTCCGCGGGGGGGTCGCGGACGGTCCGCGAGGAGCCTGTTCGTCGCGTGTTCGTCGTGTTCTTGCGCGCCCTTGCTTTCGATCCGGTTTGGCTTTTGGTTTTGGTTGCAGCCAGTTTGCGGACGGTCCGAGCTCGAGTAGCGGACGGTCCGCGGGTGGTGCGGACGGTCCGCCCGGCCTCGGCGGACGGTTTGTTTTTCTTGGGTCGCTTCTGGTGTTCTGTGTGCTTTAACGGACGGTCCGCGGTGTAGGGCCGGACAGTCCGCGGGGTTGGCGCGGACGGTCCGCGAGAGCAGGCCGGACGGTCCGCGAGGGCTACGCGGACGGTCCGCCCCTCCTGGCCGGACGGTCCGCCAGAGCCTGTGTGCTTTGCTTCTTGGTTCGATTCCTCCCTCCCTTTCTAGTGCTTCCGCGTGTGCTTCTAGGAATCGTTCCTAAGGCTAGAGGTTGATCCATAACCTCGTGGTCCTGGTGATTGGTGCGTGATTCGATCCATCGCTTGTGTGTGACCGGGGTTTGTCTAGGCTATAGGCCGGATTCTTTTGGAAGAATTTTTACCGGCTCCTATTCACTCCCCCCCTCTCTAGTCGCCATCTGATCCTTCACACATCCATCTGAAACAACTTGAACCCTTTAGCCACGGCAAAGGCTAGAAGGATCCGAATTGCCTCAAGACGGGCCACAGGAGCAAAGGTCTCCTCATAGTCGATCCCCTCCTTCTGACTGAACCCCTGAGCAACAAGTCTGGACTTGTTCCTCACAACCATCCCATTTTCACCCTCTTTGTTCTTCCAAACCCACTTGGTTCCTATAGGATGGCAATTTGGAGGTGGTTCAACTAACTCCCACACCTGGTTCCTCTCAAAGTTTTCCAACTCCTCATGCATATAATTGACCCAGTTTGTATCAGATAAAGCGTGTCCAATGTCCTTGGGCTCAAAGGTGGCAACAAATGCAGCATGAGCGAAATGAGAGGAATTCCTAGACCTTGACCGTGTAGTACGTTCGTCGATGTCCCCAATGATCTTCGACAGGGGATGCACTTCTTGAATCCGCCGGGGAGCCTCACGCCTCGAGACTACCCCCCCCCCCTCAACTTCAGCTTCTCTCGCCTGGTCCTCTTGTCGCACCGTCGTTGTCCATGAAGTAGACGGTCCACGCTTCGTAGTGGTCGTAGGGGAAGTAGTGGGTACACACTCAGCTTCAGGAGCATGGTTCTCCCCATCATCATCTCCAGCTTCATCCTTCTCCTCTTCAAAAAGGTCCTCGGCCATCTCCTCTTCACCTGCACATTCAAAGCCAAGAGAGGTACATGGCATTGTCTCATCGAAGGTTACCTCGCAAGTCTCCATGTTTTTGTTAGTCTCAAGGTTAAGCACCCTATAGGCTCTAGAGTGGTTAGCATATCTGTTAACACCGAAATTTGGTAAGGAGTCTGACTTGTGGGTCCGGTTCGATAAAGAGTCCGTATGGTGGAAGGAAGGATATTTTCAGAGATATTCGGTAGAGAGATCTGCGGTCGGCTATCTGCTCAGGTTCGGCAAAGGAACAGTAGAGCTGATTTTGCGGGATTGGACGGCGACGTGGCTTAATCAGAGAAGACGAATGGATGGATAGAGCTTAGAGATAAGTTAGGTGACAAATCCATTCGCAGTTGTACTCAACAGGGTATAAATATGATCCCTGAATGTATGTAATGTACACAATCATTCCTCAATACACACCGGCCTTACGCCAAACCCTAGAGTCCTTGTTGTGTCGTCGAGTTCTTCGAGAGGGCCTATCGATCCGTCGACCTCCGTGAGTACCGGCAACCTTGTATCATGTCTAGTATCATGCGGTGGATTTAGATTTGATGCAAGTAGTCTTGTTACCATGCTTCGTGTCATGCGGTAGATTCAAGCTTGGTTCAAGAGGGTTTCTTGTTAGATCATGAGCCATGCGGTAGGATAAGATCTAGCTTGAAGCTAGTTATCGGCTCTATTGGATTTTGGCAAGATCCAATAGATTTATTAAGTTACCCCGTGTTATCTTGAGTTTTACTTTATGTTTTTAATTCATGTAACACATCTTTGCCCAATCTAGATGGGTTTGGATCGGCTATATCTCTTTTATGATCCTTGTTCGAGTAGGTTTCATGTTTTAACACGTGGATCTTGTGCTCTCCGATAGCCGAAACCGAATCGATCTAGGTTGTTACGTGTTGTGGGTTCAAGCTTGCTAATGTTCGTATAAATCTTGAAAGGGCCGGGTATCATGCGGTAGATGCAGGTTTTTGGGTTGCTTTGGAGATAGTCATCCGGTGGATTAGTTTCCCAAATCAATCTGATAGATTTATTCACGTGGTAATGTTTGCTCCTTCTTCATGGACCCCGAATCGGCTGTTCAGCCGCATTCGGTTATGTTTCCCCACGAGTAGAACACGTGCGTCGTTTATGTTTTAAATGATGCATGCTTTTGGCTTTCCATATTTAGATTGTATCATGCGGTGGATAGATCTATTTGTGGGAAGTGGTACGGTTTTTCATGCAAGTTGTATCATGCGGTGGATAGACTTGTTTGATATCGTACCCGACGGGTTTTAAAGTAACTAGACATGCGGTAGACTAGTGCTTCGGATCTATGCATGTTTGTTTAATACATGATCATGTCCGTGCTCTACTTTATTTGTTTATTTAATGTTAATCTTCATGGGGATCGGTCCTGGCCTCGTGCATGCATCCTTGTTCAAACAAAGACCGATCGCTGTCATGCTTACATCATCCATTCGGCAGTGTTACTTTTTCCCCTTTGCGAGTTCCCGAATGGTTGTAGTTTGTTGGCAAATAGCTCTCTATAGCTATGTGTCATTCTATCTGTTCTTTAGCCGTAAATATGGAACTGTCTGGTACCACCCGGCAAGTTTCAAGCTTTGGTATCTAACTGCTTTATCTTTTGTTAATTTTCAGGAAAAATTGACTGGCACGTCTTTTGCTCTCTGCGCGTGTGAAGCCAGCTTTGTTCGGCTTGCTGTGTGATTGGTGTTGAGTGCAGTTTTGGCGTCAACACACTTTTTGGCACGCTCGGTGGGACCAACAGCCAAATAGATTTCAAGATGCCTGAAATCGCAGACCTCATGGATGTCAACCTTGAAGACCTTTCTCCAGAGCAGCGGCAGCAACTCCAAGACGTCGTGGATCAGTTTCAACAGAAGTGTCTGCTGCCATTCAAAAAGAATAGAAGCGGCGTCCTGTATCTGAAGAACGAGATGCCCAGGGTGCTGCTACCAGGAGAGAGCGATGCCACATCTCAGCAGGAAAAGGAGGAATGCGCGCGAGTATTCCAAGAATCAGCAGATTACATGCTTAGCAAGCACAACAAGGCTTTCCTCGGATCGCTCCAGCAGATGATGGTGGCCATCTTTGGCCGGGCATGGAGCAAGCGTTCGGCAAGGCACCCGTCCGAGAGGGGCACCGTGGAGCCGGGTGAATCAAGCTCGCGGCCCGCCGTTGCGGAGCCGGCCGCGGCGACCTCCTCCTCGAGCTGCGGAAGCCAAGCGTTCCGGCCTCCTCCACGGGGCGCGGGGGGCGCCCGGTTCGGCCCCGTTGCAAGCTTCGGGGAAGTCGGCCGGCCCCGCCGGCACCACGGGCAGCGGCACGGGTTGGCACCGTGCAACGCGGCCGAATCCGTACCAGCCTACGTACGGAGACCTAGCGTTCCGCTCATCTGGGGCCCCACTTGATCCCAGCCGGAGGATTGCTCCGTCGACCAACTGGCTGCAGAAGAATTTGTACGGTGGTGGTTATCATGAAGTGGGAAACTACGGAGCGTTCGACGCCTTCCCGCACCCAGGATACGCGCCAGCTGCAAGCGCACCAGAAGATGATGCCCTGGCGCGCAAGATGGCCGAATTGATGTAAAATCAGTTTGGCCTCAAGCCAAAAATGCAGGGACCCGCCTATAGGCCGCCGTTCCCAGAATGGTACTACAACGTGGTCTTGCCGCCAAGGGTAAAGCCGCCAACGGAGTTCACAAAGTTCTCAGGGCAAGACGAGACGAGCACGGTCGAGCACATCGCTCGTTACCTCATGCAGCTCGGGGAGTGCTCAGCCGAGGAGACGTTCAGGGTCCGTTACTTCCCTGCCTCACTGACAGGTCCAGCGTTTCAGTGGTTCTCGTCCCTGCCTCCTGAATCAGTGGCCAGATGGAAGGACTTAGAGCGGAAATTCCACGCTCATTACTTCCGTGGCAGCTCTGAGAAGAAGCTGATTGATCTCGACACCCTGAAGCAAAGGCACAGCGAAACGCCGCTGGAATTTCTTAGAAGATTCAGGGAAGTCAAAGGCATGTGCTTCTCGCTGAACTTGCCGGACGATCAGTTGGCTGATATGGCCGTCGCCGGGATGTTGCCGGCCGTACGCGAAAAGTTGTTTGGGATGGAATTCGAGAATCTGGGCCAGCTATCGTAGAAGCTATCACTGATGAGCAATCAGGCTTATGGCTTCAAGAAGGACGCCAAATTTGGCAAGCAGCACGACGTCGCTGACGTCTACAACCAGTTCTTGGACAAGGTTAATCTGCTCGAGGATACTGATGATGAATTGGATGTAGCCGCAGCAGAGATCACATGGGGGAAGGAGCCTTTGACAATGAATCAGCGCTGGGTCAAGCAAACCAAGGGGACTTATGACTTTGATATCACGAAGGCTGATAAATTGTTTGAGCTCTTAGTGAAAGAAGGCCGAATCAAGCTGCCTGAGGGGCATTCTATGCTTCGGCCCGATGGAGTTAAAGCAAAACGTTACTGTGGCTTCCATGACAGGGATTCACACTCCATCAACGATTGCAGGGTCTTCAGGATGAGGATCCAGAAGGCCATCCAGGAGGGTCACCTCAAGTTCGACAACAAAATGAAGCTGGATGGCCACCCCTTTCCTCAAAACATGGTGGGCTTTTCTGTCAATGTGATAACAGCTGAGGAGAAGAGAAAAGTCAAGGTCTTGACCTCAGCCAGGTCTAGACAAGGTGGAGCGGTGGACCCAGAGCGCCAGGTGACTCTGGAACAGGTACAAGGTGACGCCCCCCGCATTCTTAAGAGTCATATCGAGATCGGGGAATCATCCAGAGCTAAGCCCAGGGTGACATCGCGCATCCTCCTCAACAAGTGGCAGCGCCAGATAGAGAAAGAGCGCTACCAGAAGCGGCGCTACGAGGAGGAGCAGCGCAGAGCCGAAGAAGAGGCGCGCGAAGGGACCGGGAACAAGACACGCGCGCGAGGGAGCGAGCACACTGGGGATGCGCCTTCTTCAGGCATTGCTGGAATGAGGGTTTAAAGCTGCCCACATTGAAGAACTGTCCTGAATGCAGCGACAGGTATGTTGAGTACAGGCAGGAAACTGCCAATCGCCGATCCGTCCACGAAAGACTTGGAAGGATCCATCCTAATGGGGATCAGCGCCAAAAAATTGAAGTCATTGATCATCCCAGAAAGCGCCAAGCTGATCTCAGGTGGGCTGATCAAGAAGAGGACGAGGATGACTACATCTGGCAGAAGGGGCAGTGGTGCCCACCCGGCCTACGCAAGAGTCAGAAGAGACGGGTCCAGCGCTTGAGGAACCGTGAATTGAAGCAGGCCGGGATCCAGACGAGGCAGATGTGGCGCCCCAAGGACCAACCTGAGGGATCGAAGCGTTCGGCTCCGGCATGCATGGTATACTTTCTGCCGAACGAGTTCATGGCTCCTGCTAACCAGGTTATGCAGGAGGAGGCTTCCTTCGACGACGAGCAGACCGAGGGGATGATGGCACAACTAGTGCTGGCCAAACAGGCCATCTTCGACAAGCCGGCCAAGAACCGTCACATGAGGCCGCTGTACTTGAGAGGATACGTCAATGGCAAGCCGTTGACCAAGATGTTCGTCGACGGTGGAGCGGCAGTCAATGTAATGCCGTACACCACCTTCAGGAAGCTTGGCATGGGCCCGAGCGATTTGACGCCTACAAGCATCATCTTGAATGATTTCGCCGGGAACCCCTCGGACACCAAGGGATGCGCTCACGTGGACTTGATGATCGGGTCCAAGACGCTACTCACCACCTTCTTTGTCATCAAAGGTAAAGGAGCCTACAGCCTGCTGCTTGGGCGGGACTGGATTCATGCTAACTGTTGCGTCCCATCCACCATGCATCAACAGCTTATCCAGTGGGTGGACGATGAGATCGAGGTCGTCCAGGCAGATGACTCCGTGAGCGTGGCCAACATGGAACCAACCTTCTAGGAATACCAAGTCATTGATTGTTTCTCAGGGAAAGACTGGGGAGAAGGTCCTGTTGAACCTGTCAGCAGTGATCAACAGCCGATTCAAGCAGTCAGCTCTTATAGTAATTTTTAATGGAGAACCCCGTAGATGGCACTGATGGCAAGTTAGGGCGAGGATTCATGTCGGCTGATAAACTGGAAGAAGTTGACATTGGAAACGGTGATAAGCCAAGGCCGACGTTCATCAGTGCAAATTTGCAGCCAGAATTCAGGGGGAATTTAATTGAGCTTCTCAAATAATACAAGGATTGCTTCACCTGGGATTATTCGGAGATGCCTGGATTGGATCGTTCCATCGTCGAGCATCGGTTGCCAATCAAGTCTGGTTTCAAACCATATAAGCAACCACCCCGGAAAATCTACAAGGACGAGGTATTGGCCGATGTGAAGAAGGAAGTTGAAAGATTACTTGATGCAAACTTCGTTCGGCCATGCAGATATGCGGAGTGGATTTCTAACATCGTCCCTGTGTACAAGAAGAATGGAAAAATGAGAGTTTGCATTGATTTCAGGGACCTGAACAGAGCTACTCCGATGGATGGATATCCGATGCCTATTGCCGATTTATTGATTGACGCTGCCGCTGGACACAGGGTGATCAGTTTCATGGATGGCAATGCGGGATACAATCAGATCTTCATGGCAATAGAGGACATATCAAAGACGACCTTTAGATGTCCTGGTCATATAGGCCTGTTCGAGTGGATAGTCATGACATTTGGGTTGAAAAATGCAGGTGCAACCTATCAACGGGCCATGAATTACATTTTTCATGAGTTGATCGGCAAAATTGCTGAGATCTACATTGACGACGTGGTGATCAAGTCCTTGAGTCATGACACCCATTTGGAAGATGTGAGGAAGACCTTAGAGTGCACCCGGAAGCACGGTTTGAAAATGAATCCGAACAAGTGCGCTTTTGGGGTATCAGCTGGAGAATTCTTGGGGTTTTTGGTCCACGAAGGGGGAATTGAAGTTGGCAAGAAGAGCATGAAAGCCATTTATGAAGTTGTTCCTCCAACCAACCTCAAGGAATTGCAATCACTGCTCGGCAAGATCAACTTCGTAAGAAGATTCATCTCAAATTTATCACAGAAGGTGTTGCCATTCTCTCCATTGCTGAAGCTTAAGAAAGATCAGAAGTTCACATGGGGCGACGAACAACAAAAGGCTTTTGACGAGATCAAGCAGTACATGAAGGAGCCGCCGGTGTTGGTTCCGCCTCAGCTAAACAAGCCTTTCAAGTTGTACGTGGCGGCCGATACCCAAACCATTGGATCGGCCCTTATTCAAGAATTTGAGGGGAAGGAACGGGTGGTAGCTTATCTTATCCGAAAACTACTTGATCCTGAAACCAGGTATTCGGCTGTAGAGAAATTGTGTCTTTGCGTATACTACTCGTGTACAAAGTTTCGGCACTACCTGTTGAATGCCGAATGCACTGTATATTCCAAGTTTGATGTGATAAAACATATGTTATCTATGCCAATTTTGAATGGTCGGATTGGCAAATGGATTTTAGCTTTATCAGAGTTCGAATTGAAGTTCGAATCAGCGAAAGCCATCAAAGGTCGGGTCATTGCCGATTTTATAACTGAACATCGTGATCCGTCAATTGATCTGCTTGAGATTACCCCTTGGGCTTTGTTTTTCGACGGATCATCGTGTGGCAAAGGTGGGGGAGTAGGGATCCTACTGATTTCGCCCAGAGGTGAGATGTTTGAATTCGCCATTCCTATACAACCCACTGTCACAAATAACCAGGCTGAGTACGAGGCATTACTTCGAGGGCTTCAATATTTGAGAGAAGCTGGGGCCGTTTCAGTTGAGATCTATGGGGATTCAGAGCTGGTAATCAAGCAATTGAACGGCCAATATGAGTGCAAAAGTGAGGCGCTGAGGAGTTACTACGAAGAATGCAGAGAAATCTTGAAGACCTTCCCATTGGTAACTCTACAGCACATTCCTAGAGAACATAACGAGGAAGCAAATAGGCTGGCTCAGAGTGCCTCTGGTTACAAAGAGAGTCAAGAAGCGTTTGCTGCAGAAGTGTGTGCGCTAGGGGCGGATCTTGCAGAAGATGATTGGAGGAAAGAGACCGTTGATTACTTAAAGGATCCATCCCGAAAGGTCTCTAGGAAGCTCAGGTACAAGGCAATTAAGTTCGTTCTTCTTGATGATAATCTATTCTGTAAATCATTAGATGGGGTATTACTACGATGCCTGGGTCCAGAAGAAGCCAAGAACATGATGAGCGAAGTGCGCGATGGGATACGTGGAGCACACCAATCAGCCTACCGTATGAAGTGGGTTATTAGACAAGCTGGGTGCTTTTGGCCGACGATATTAGAGGACTGCTTTGAGTATTACAAGGGATGTCAGGATTGCCAAAGGTTTGGGAATATTCAAAGGTCCCGGCATCAGCATTGAATCCCATCATCAAGCCATGGCCATTCAGGGGCTGGGGTATGGACTTGATTGGCCAAATTAATCCACCATCTAGCAAGGGGCATAAGTTCGTGCTTTTGGCTATAGACTATTTCACTAAATGGGTTGAGGCGATCCCACTGAAGAAGGTGACGTCAGAAAACATGATTGAATTCGTCAAGGAACACATCATCTATCGATTTGGAATCCCTCAGACAATTACCACTGATCAAGGGGCACAATTCGTGTCGCTGGAGTTCAGAGAATTTGCCGAAAGCATGGGAATCAAATTGTGTAATTCTTCTCCCTATTATGCCCAGGCTAATGGTCAAGCAGAGGCTTCTAATAAGATCATGATCAAGCTGATACAGAAGAAGATCGATCAGAAGCCAAGAAGGTGGCATTCGGTAATCAGTGAAGCGCTGTGGGCTTACCGGATGGCCCCCCATGGAGCTACAAAGACTTCTCCTTACGAGTTGGTTTACGGGCATCACGCAATCCTGCCTTGGGAGGCGCAATCAGATTCCAGGGGAGTGGTGCTACAAAACGAGTTGAGCTCCAAGGATTACAGTGGCCTAATGATGGATGAACTAGAGGATTTACATATGATTCGTCTTAGGGCCCTGGAAAACATCGAGAAAAACAAATTGCGGGTTGCCAAGTACTATAACAAGAAGGTAAAAGTAAGGCAATTCACAGAAGGCGATCTAGTTTGGAAAGCGCTATTGCCGATTGGAACTAAATACAGTGAATTCGGCAAATGGTCCCCTAACTGGGAAGGACCTCTTCGTGTGGTCAGATGCGTCCCTGGTAATGCATATATATTGAAAACATTGCTAGGAGAAGAATTTTCCGCTGCAATAAATGGAAGATATCTGAAGAAATATTATCCTAGCATTGAGATCGATCGGTGATTACACACATCTGGCACAGAGATAGCCGGCGCTCAAGACTGAGGCCGCCTTCAGAACAAAAATCCATGAGCAGGACAAATGGCCAGTGCCTAGATGCATTGCCCTTAGCACAAAAATTACATTACAACTGCTTCTTGCAGGATTACATCTAACAACCCTGGTGGTCAGATCCTCAAAGAGGAGGGAAGCAGAAGGCGTGGAGGAAGAAGCGAAAGTATGATGCAATCTTTTCTTTAATTCTTCGGCTGCTCCCTCTTCAGTTGTTCCAGGACCACCGTGACGGCAACTTGGAACGCACGGGGGTGACCATGGTTGGCGGCCTCCACCAAGCTATCCCAGGCCGTCTTCAGGTTGTTGTACCTGTCAGAGACATCTGAAGCGGAGGAATCAAGATTAAGGGCAAGAAATCCAAGTGCAAGCACGAGGTCAAGAAAGAGTCAAAAACGTTTACCCCCTACTAGTGCTTCCAGAGCCATGCGACGCTCGCGCTCGGCTTGGCAACGGGCGGACATGTCCCTGAGGCCGTGCTCCAGATGCCGAACGCGGCGGCGCAGCTGATGGTTGGTCCTCTGTTCAGGCGTGGCATCCTCTGCTTCCAGGGAGGAATCGGAGGAGATGTACTCAGGCACATCTTCGGTCCTGATGATTTCTTCGGGAAGCAAATCAAGGCTGAAAGAGGACAAGAGGAAAACATGAAGCGCAAGATCATGCGGGATAACGAGGAGCAGATCAAGAAAGAACTCACTTCCGAATCGTACGCTTCTTTGAAGAGCCACTCTCCTGGGGTTGCTTACCCTTGTCCATGGCGTTGGGGTTTTCTCCTATAAAGACAGGGGAGGAGATGAGAAATGATGGATGAGTGCGCGAGTGGATTTGCAGAGCATCCCCGCAGGCTATTTTATTGACCGAGGGGTGCATTGGGAGTGATGACTGGCCAGTGCACACTGTTGGAATACCAAACGGTAGGGTTTTCTACCAAGTGCGAAGGGTTTTTCTTGAACAGTATTCATGGATTGCCGAATCGGGATCCTCTGTGGATTTTGTGCCAAGGGGCAGTTGTTCTCGCGCGTTCGGCTCAAGATAGTTCCCGGATGCATTCAAAGAAAACAAAATTCGCAGATGCAAAATGCAAAGGGAGTCATCACAGAACAGACTCAGAATTCAAAAGTTCTTCATTTATTGCCAATATTTACACATCCCTAGTACAATCTAATCGAAGAGCCTGTTCAATACAGATTGGGGATGAGTAATTTCGGCAATGGTGTTGCCATGGCTATCAAGGCGCTCTAGGATGAGCTCAATCTCCTCAATGTCCTCTGGCGTGCCGCCCCGGAAGCTGCGCGGCCTGGTGGAGTAGTCGACGTCCGTGTGCGTCGCCATGGCAGCCAGGCCTAAGGTGGTGCCCAGACGGACGCCATGGCAGCCAGGCCTAAGGTGGCGCTCCACCGCGGCAAGGCGTTCCGCCGGCGTGTCGCCGCGGGCGTTCACCTTCTCTGCCAGCTGCTCCACCAGCGCCTTCAGCTGGTTGAGCTCGGCATCGCGGGCTGCAAGAAGCAAGAAGAAAAAGATTAGCGCCAAAAGCCGGGTTGGATCAAAAATTAATCTCAGAGCCGTACCATCAATGGCTTCCAGCAGCTGTCTGCGCTGGTCCTCCCACTCCAGCTCGGCTATGCCCGCTTTCTTGGAGACGTCCTCTAGCTCACGCCGGGACACCTCCAGCTCCTCCTTGAAGCGGAGGGCGTCTTCTTCCCACGGCACCGGGGAGTGGCCATCGGACTCCGAGGAGTCATCCGGGAGGGGTTGATTGGCCGGCGCAGGAAGCGGATTCCACTGGATCAATCTGAAAAGGGGAATGATCGTCAAGGCAAGAAGAAGATCAAAAGTTGAATCAAAGAGGAGGAATCAACGATCATTGCCTCCGGCGCGCATTGGCGCTGCTCCCCTCTGCCTTGTCGGAGGCGCGGCGGCGGTTGAGGCGGCGCACCATGATGGTTTGGGATGTGCACTGTTTGCAGGAGAGCTAAGATTGGCAAAGATTCGAGAGCTAGAAGGCTTGGTGGAGAGCTAGGGGCACCTACGGTTGCATTTATAGGCCTGGCAAGATGGATCGTGGCTTCGAGTCGTGGCCTTGGATCGTGGCGCATATCCCAAGAAAATCGAAAGGTGGAATGGTTTCCTTGGGCAGCCCGCCGACGGGTCGCTTGGAGTTCTAGGCTGAGCCGCGTGCAGTTGATTGGTTCGGCTGAAGAGAATCAAAGTGCCATTCGGGAGTTGGCGTTTCTTTGCCGAATGGGTCGTTCAGCGCTATGTTTAAAGATACGCAGAAGAAAGGAAACAAATTGCAAGAAAATATTACAAGAACGACCAGTTCGGTTATACATCAATGGTGGCATTCAAATGTTCAGAAGCTTCGTGATCACACCACGAGCATTGGAGGTGGTTAGAAGGAAATTGTCCAGCAACTCCTGGCAATCTTTCTGAGTACCAGACAAGTCAGTGAGTTCTGTGTCACATTGCTTTATCTTGGTGATAGCCGATTTTTCTTCCGCTTGGGTCTTTTCTATCAATCCAGGGAGTTCGGCCATTTTCTCTTTGTCAGCCACCATCTCTGCTGACAGGCTTCTCAGTTCTGCTTCTAGAGCAGCTTTCCTGGCAACTTTCAGATCATAAGAAGCCTGCAGGTTAGCCAATGTATCATTGTGTCTCTTGGCTTGGGATTGCGCCCCGTTCATGGCATGTTCAGCATCGGCTTTCGTCTTTTCAATAGCCGGGCGGGAGCGCAATTTCCTCAAAGCATGCTTTATGGGTGCATAGAGGGTTTCTAAGCCATATACAGATGATAGAGAAGCTCTGATGTCTTCAGGAAGGTCTTGGCTGATGGGTTCAAACATCTCTTCGAAGTGATCAAGATCTTTGAGCTGATCTTGAGCATCCCTTTCTAGCCAGGCAGCAATTTCTTTAAGCTTTGACAACACTTCATCTGACAAGGACTGGTGTACTCTTTCCATCACCTCAGCAGCAGGATTGCTCTCTGATGGCAGGCTTGATGATGATGGAGTCTAATCCTGGGAAGCAGAATTGCCGAGTTAAGAGTGCTAAGCATGGAGGTAGCAGAGTTAAGTGCAGATGGATACCTCATGGCTGGTTTCTTGAGTAGGGGCAACCGCAGGTGAAGGAGGTGCTCCAGGTAGAGCTGAAGCTTCCAAGCTCAGAGGTGCTGATGCAGCTGCCGGTAGCTCGTGAGCTTCTGGCTGATGAGAAGTTGGGTCCACCTCTCGTTGGAATGGTTATCTCCGCATGACCAACAGGTGATTGTGCCCTTGGGGGACTTGGTGGCCCTGGCTGGATTGGGAGGTTCATCTCTGGAGAATTTATTGCTTCTGCAGAAGGTGATGAAGATGAGATCTCCACTGGGACAGACAATTCAACCCTGGGTGGACTTGCTTGTTGAATCACTGGGACATCTACAAGCTGGTCTTCCATTGTTTCTTCTGCAAGTGTCAAATTGAAAGGGTAAATGCCAGTGTTCATCCTTGAGAAAGGACAATAGTGGTCATACCAGTGGATGGGGCATTGGCAGGTGTTGGTTCTGAAGGCTGCTGGGCTCTGGTCTGAAAATGCACAATAATATGATTCATCAAGAACAGAGTAAGCTTGTAATCAAGAAGGTAAAGGGTTTTACCTCAACAAGCACTTTCTTGACAGTTCTTCTCCTTTTAGCACTTGGAGGGGCAATCAGATGCAGACCTTGCCTTCTGTCAACCGCAAGGCTAGAAAGGCTAGGATCTGCTGTAGCATACCTGGCCATTAGTTGAGCCAGAGTTGTGGATTTAAATCCCAGTGCTGAAATTGGGCCTTCAGCATTGTAAGCAATTTCCCTGGCTCGAGGGGCAGGCACCGTGTTCTGTAGACAAGAAAGTAAAGGTCAGAATCATGAGTAAAGAGGACATGTCTGATCCAAAGGTTCATTGTATTACCTCTGAAGTTGGCAAGAAATCAGGCACCAACTCTGCACAGAACACATGGACAGGCTCACTGAAGATGTGATCGTGGAATTCTTGCCACCAGGAGTTAAAGGTGGGGTGAGCTATGACTGTGGGCACGAAAGAACATGTGTAGATAGTGGGACTGCACACATAGTTGAAGACCCTGCTGCCCTGCATCAGCTCTTTGATTTCCTCTCTGGGCTTGAGGAATTCATGCAGGAACAATCTTGGGGGGCATCTGGCCGCATCCAAGTTGCCTGGCCATTACATTGGGCTGATAATATTCATAGGTGCTAACATTCAGCCTTCCTCCATTGAACTCAGCCGGCAGTATGCATGGGCGGATTATGATGTTGAAGATCTCTAAGAATCTCCCATCTTGACGACCGGGTTCAAAGGAAAATTCGACAGGAAAGGTCAAGGTGTCATTATCCAGATAAGGGAGCCAGAGAGGATTGAGGAAACCTTTGAAGAATAACTCGAAGAGCTGGCTGATGTCCTGCTGAACAAGAACAGTTGAAGCGGCTTCTCCGTAATTCTGGCATCCTCTGGTAGCTTGAGGCTCTCCTTCAGGGTGATTGGACAAGGGGAAGAACCTGGAGTTCAAGTCGACACCAATGATCTGATGCATGTAGAGCTGCAGCCACATTTGAACAAACCACCAAGGGCCGTTGACACATGCTATCCTTTGGCTGGTATACATCTGGGTGACAGTCTGATGAAGCATATGGTATACGCTGCCCAAGAAGAATTTTCCCAGGGGAAGGCGGTTGCCACCGGCCAAATGAGATGCCATTGCAATATGGTTCAAGGTGGGCTCGTTTGCTTTCCCACAGAAAACAAATCTGCACAGCCACATATTCAGAAAGGCTCTGTATTCAACATCACCAAGGGGATTGTCTTTCATATGCTTCGAGATGTAATTTTTGTATCCGTTCCCTGGCTTTACCCCTGTCTGGCGTGAAGAACCTTTGAAGTTCCAGGGCTGGACAGACCCTGTGATGTCAAGGCCGGTGATCATATACACATCGGCCAAGGTGGGAGACATTGGACCGTGGCCAAAAAGGAAGGCGTTGACGCCATTTGACCAGAAGTGACAGGCTGCTATCAGGAGGTCTTTGTTCTTGGGGGTCTCAGCCACGGATAATTCTAGGCACTGGGCGATACGGAGGCTATCCAGGTTGGTCAATCCACTCTTGTTTGCAAGAATCCTCCGATACCAAGTCTTCCAGCCTGCAATTGGAGGTAAAGGCCGGTTCTTGAAGGCATCTTGCCACTGAGGTGGTGGAGACAGAGCTGCTTTGAAGGGGATTCTCTGAGATTCAGCTGCAATGAAATCTCGAGGGTCGGAGTTCCCCACAGGACCAAGATAATAAGACCTCGAATTGGCCTCGGTGCGAATCAAAAGCTCAGTAGAAGGCTCCTGGAAGAAAAGCGGAAAAGGAAATCTCAGGTAAAATTGAAAACCTAATGCCGAACAAGGCTTGCGGGGGATGAATTTACCTAAGCATCTTGGTTCTGAGCTGCCATTGGAGGTTCGAACTCGGAACGAGGGGATCTAGGGTTGGATCTGGATGAAGATTCCGCCGGATTGCGAAGAACAGGTGTTGACAGATTTGATTCGAGAATTCGTGGCTGGAGTCAATTGTGGAACAAAATTACTTTTATCCCACAATTGAAGGGGCATGTGTTAACACCGAAATTTGGTAAGGAGTCTGACTTGTGGGTCCGGTTTGATAAAGAGTCCGTCTGGTGGAAGGAAGGATATTTTCAGAGATATTCGGTAGAGAGATCTGCGGTCGGCTATCTGCTCAGGTTCGGCAAAGGAACATTAGAGCTGATTTTGCGGGATTGGACGGCGACGTGGCTCAATCAGGGAAGACGAATGGATGGATAGAGCTTAGAGATAAGTTAGGTAACAAATCCATTCGCAGTTGTACTCAACAGGGTATAAATATGATCCCTGAATGTATGTAATATACACAATCATTCCTCAATACACACCGGGCTTACGCCAAACCCTAGAGTCCTTGTCGTGTCGTCGAGTTCTTCGAGAGGGCCTATCGATCCGTCGACCTCCGTGAGTACCGGCAACCTTGTATCATGTCTAGTATCATGCGGTGGATTTAGATTTGATGCAAGTAGTCTTGTTACCATGCTTCGTGTCATGCGGTAGATTCAAGCTTGGTTGTTGACGGATAAAAGACGTATCCCTCTACGATCCGCAAGCGTACGGACCCCACACCTTTTTCACCACGGGATTCCCAAGGTTCTTGTCAATCCGCGGAGCAAGGGGATTACAAGCGTTCGATCAACAACGACACACTAGCTACTAAAACCCTAACTACTATTATACTAGAAAACACTTAACTACACTAGAGAGAATGATAAACGATCAAGAGAGAAGACACTCGCCCACGGGTCTACGATACTAGAGCATGCAATCGCTTAAAGACATGAAAACCCAATCTAATCTATCGGGGATGTGACCACGGTTTCGCCCTTTCCCTCCTCTCGTATCGTCACTACGCGAAGGTATTCATGACTAGACCTTTGATGGCCACGGCGTATTGAATGGATCCAAGGAAGCATTGGAGCTCTACTCCCTTTACGGCATGGTAGCTAACCTTTAAGCATTAAAGTATATTCAACACGAGATGATAGATAGATAATCCGACAAAGTGCGATTACATCTCAATATCGATTACAACCCATGGACGAATGAGAAGATTACCCCATCAAGGTGCTGATCATGGCACCGTTGATCATGGTTTCCCCTTCCGCCGATGTCTTCCTCCTTCTCCACGAGAGGGTGCTTCCTTCGAGGTGGTTGATCTCCGGCCGGAGATCCTCCCTCCTCTCTCTCTAGCTTGTAGATGGCCTTCTCGGTGCGAATAACTCCTCCTCCCTGTGTTGGCGGCGCGTCGGGGGTTTTAGGGTCGAAGATCCTTCGAGGACAAGGAAGACGGGACCGAACCGGTGCCCGAAGGGGGCCGGGCCGCCCGCCCGGGCCGGCCGGCCCGTGCCCGGTTTCGGCCCGGTTCGGTCGCCCTTTTTGCTCCGTGGGTCCTCGTGCACTTATCTACTTTGCCCCCTCCACTTGGATGATTTTGACGCCGTTATCCTCGCGATCAAGATGGAGGCTCTCTTTGCATGAAGTTTGATCTTTTACGCTTCAATCCCCGGGGTGTTCCTTGTAGCACTTCGGTCCTCACCACCATTGGAAGTAATTTCAGCGAGCTCATGAACACGAACAAGACTCCATGAATGCTCCTTTGAACTTATTGCGAATCCGTCCTTTATGTCCATGATTTCCTACATAAACACAACACTTCCAAATGCATGCACAAAGATGAACTTGTTATATGATTAGTGTGCCTAGTGGCGGGTTAGTTCAATAATCAAATCCAAACCAAAGTGTAATGAACATGCTAGGTGCACCAAAATACACCGTCAACATCTCCCCCACACTTAGCTCTTGCTCGTCCTCGAGCAAGTACTCGTAAAAGAACTTCGTCCAAGGTGTGTAATCGTGTACCACTTATCCTTCTTCACAAGTTAGTCAATCCCTTCATCTTTAATACATAAACACAAAGTAATGATAATCAATCATAAACATGGGCGTTTAGAATTTTTACCACGTCAAGATTTACCCCACAACTCAAACTCTTCACTCGAAGCTTTCAATTTCAGCCATACTTACTTCTTTGCTTCCATCGGAGGGTTTTTATGATTTTCAAAACAAAAATTCCTGCAACAAGTATTAGACAAAAACCTTTCTCCAAGCTCTCTCAAGTCACTCATATGAAGTGGCTATCCTAACCAAATTTTATAAAACTCTCACCTCCCATTAATCTCTCATATATCATGTAAAGTGGAGCTATAGGTAGGGCTAGCGCAATCAACACAAGTATTGTCAAACTAAGAACTTCCTCTAATGGTTGTCTACCTTTCAAAGCCAATGATCATGAGAATTAACCATATGTAGGGATATCAAGGATGAGAAGATTTAGAATGGTGGACATGTGCAAGGGCAAAAGAAAATTGTGACTTCAAGGCACCAATGATGTCCTCGTTGTCGGATTGCACATGGTTGGAAATAGAGTAAAAGTTTCGTCTCACAATCAACGTGACATCCTTCCTTACACTTTATTATTTTTCTTTTCTTTCACTTAATCCATCCCTCTCATATCTTCATTGCTAACTCATCTTTCTCTCCCTTATTTTTTTTTCTTTCATTCACATATGATTTTTCTTTCTTTCTTTTCCATACACATACTTTTTCTCTTTATTTTTTCTCTCTCTTGACAACTTTTCAAAGCTTTCAATTCTCCCTTTTCTCGCATGCATACAATCTGAATTTTTTTAAATAAATCATGCTAGAGACGAGACGAAACTTTGAAAATAGGTTGTGTTCAAGGAATACGATGTACAAAAGAGATGTATAGGGTTAGGTATGGAATCCAAAGTGATATACATGACTTTCGTTGCGAAAGTCATGAACCGAATATATGACGAGGCTAGCAACAAAAGATAAGCACAAGGACATGATCATTGCTCGAAATTAAAACTCACCAAGAGAGAAGGGTCCTAGCCTAACTCATCGTGCTAATCACACTTATGGTGGAGCGAAAAAAATAAACTTGGCTTTGGATAGGAATTTTTTTCTTACTCTCAACTTGGAAAAAGAGGTTTTGCTAACCTTTATTACAAGGGTTTTAATATAATTTTCAGAACTGAAATCCTCCAATTTTTAGCATCGAAAATAGCACAACTAGCATGTGAAGCTCAAGATCGAAGTGCGGTATGGGTACTTTAAGTAGTAGCGATTCCACTAAGCACCACGGTAAACGATTTTCAAACCACATACTTGTGTTCATATATCAAGAATCGAGGATTAAACAAACAAGTAAATAAAGATAAACAATACATAAAACACAAAGATATATATATAAGACTCTTTTTATTTGGTTTTCTTGACTCAACACTTATTTAAGACACTTGCAAAAATTTTAAAACAGACTAAAAAAACTAAAGACTCATTAAAACACTAAGACTCACACACGAAGTTCAAAAGCTAAGGCTAGCGAGCTAGCTCTCCCCCACACTTAAAACATACGACGTCCTCGTCATATCTTACAAAAACCAAAGGGGAAAACTAGATCTAGTGGTACTTCGAGCAAACTTTGCACCACTTGCCTCTCATGTTTCCAACCATGCCGAAAAGTTTGCGCACGTTACGGTTAAGGAACTTGTAGTCATCTTCAACTACGCGCTCCAAGTCCTCCAAACGCTGCTTCATCGCTTCCATGGTTTGAAGACATTCGTCGGCCGACGCGTAGAGAGCTGCGATGGATTGACAGCAAACTCGACAGCACACCGGATGCAATCCGAAGGGGTCATCGTCGCCATAATCTCCACCGTTGTCACCACCGTCGTCGCCACCTCCATTGTTGTCGCCTTCGCCACCGCCGTTGCCGTCGCCATTGGGGCCCTCGGGAGTCCTTTCATAGGGCTGCTCGCCCCAATCGTCATCGTCTCTACCGGCGACCGCCCACGAGCTCGGGCTACGATCGTCGGAGTAGTCGCTATCCCCATAATCCTTAGGCTCCGGCGACACCTCCTTGTAATCTTTGCGCTTGATGCCTTGGAGGCGTGCCGACCTTCGAACGGGTGTAGGGACCTTCTCTCCTTTGACGGGGTTGCGAGATGCAAGAGCTCGGTCGGGACACGTCCTCCGCAACGGATACGTGCGGTCCTCTTGACGGGTAGCTTGACCTCGCATCGCATCGCCTCCTCCATCGATGGCTTCTTGGCTTCTACCTTCAACTCTAAGCTTTTTGGAGGCTCAATGGTCGCTACAAGGGTGCAACACATTGCCGGGAAAGGTTTGATTCTCGAGCTCCCAATTCGGCCAAATATATAGTCCCGAGAGAAAAGCCCCGGGAACCTTATTTTCCTTTTTTACACTTCCCTTAAAATTTTCCGACCAAACAAGGAAGTCAAAAAGGAGCAATTCGGGCGAAATTCGGGGATATCGGGCGTCGGCCCACCCCCGGGCCGATCCGATCGGGCCGGCCGGCCCACCCCGCCACGGGGGCCGGGCCGGTCCGGTTTTTTGCACACCGCCCTATTTTTTTCGTCCTCGGCCCATGAGAAAAAGTTGGCCCGGTTAATCTTCGCGAAAAACTCCGGAAAGCTAAAAGAAAAATTATTTACAGAAGTTGGTGCCTTGTTTTTCGTCCTAGGCGGGACGTTCGGGCTCTTCCTCCATGGTAAAGACGTCAACATGATGAATGGGCACGACATCGGGTTCGTAGTAAACCTTAAGCCGCTGTCCATTCACCACAAATTGATTGCCGTTTATATCCATAATGGTTACCGCTCCGTTGGAGAACACCGAATGCACAACATAAGGTCCGTCCCACTTGCTTTGCAATTTCCCCTTTCCGAAGGTTTTAAACCTCGAATTGTAGAGGAGGACCTTATCTCCTTCTTTAAATTCTTTTTTCTTCAATCTTTTATCATACCACCTTTTTATTCTCTCCTTGTATATGCTTGCGTTTGCATAAGCTTTCAACCTCAACTCCTCTAGCTCGCTTATTTGAATTCTCCATTTCACCACCGCGGCATCGAGATCAAGGTTCATCTCTTTAATCGCCCAATAGGCTTTATGTTCTAACTCAACCGAAAGGTGGCAAGCTTTTCCATAGACGAATTGATAAGGGGTCATACCTATCGGTGTTTTAAACGCCGTTCGATAAGCCCATAAAGCTCCGTCTAATTTCTTTGACCAATCCTTGCCTCCCTTCTCTATGGTTTTGTTAAGTATGCTTTTTAATTGCCTATTTGACGTCTCTCGCTTGTCCGTTGGTTTGTGGGTGATAGGCCGTGGAGACCCTATGCTCAATTCCCAACTTGGACAAGCACTTTTTGAAGTTCTTCCCGGTGAAATGAGTTCCTCCATCACTTATCAAGATTCTCGGTGTACCGAAACGGGGAAAAATCACGTTCTTGATCATAGTGATGGACTCCTCCGTGGAAGCTTTACGACATGGTATAGCCTCTACCCACTTGGATACATAATCGACCATAACAAGTATATACTCGAATCCAAACGAGTTTTTAAAAGGCCCCATGAAGTCTATGCCCCATACATCGAATATGTCGATTTGCAGGTTGTATTTCAAAGGCATAGAATTTCTTTGAGAGATGTTTCCGGTTCTTTGGCATTCGGGGCATGACGCAACATATCTTTTAGTATCTTCATGCATCTCCGGCCAATAGAATCCGCTCGACCATACTTTGGCTTCGGTCCGAAAATGGCTATAGTGCCCACCGTACTCCGCCGAGTGGCACTTCCTTAGAATCTCAAGCCTCTCTTCTCTTGGCACACATCTTCTCATCACTCCATCATTGCCAAGCTTGAAGAGGTATGGTGCATCCCAAAAATATTTCTTACTTTCTGAGATTATCTTCCTTTGAGTGTTTTTGTCTAGATGATCGAGGGGCATTTTTCGAATTGCTCGAATGATGTCAATCATCCAAGTATCTTTATCAAGCACTCTATAGAGGTGATCATCTCTCATCTTATCTTCTATGGGCTCTTTATCATCTTGCCCACGATTCATCCTAGACAAATGATCGACCACAACATTTTCCACCCCCTTTTTATCACGAATTTCAACATCGAACTCTTGGAGAAGAAGGATCCAACGAATCAAACGTGGTTTAGCTTCCTTCTTAGCCAAGAGATACTTTATGGCTGCGTGATCGGTGTAAACAATGACTTTCGAGTTCACGATGTAAGATCTGAATTTTTCGAAAGCGAATACCACTGCTAGCAACTCTTTTTCCGTAGTAGCGTAATTTAATTGTGCCCCACTAAGAGTTTTGCTAGCGTAGTAAACGACGTGAACTCGGCCTTCCTTTCTTTGTCCCAAGACCGCGCCTACGGTGTAGTCACTTGCGTCACACATGATCTCAAAAGGTTGGCTCCAATCCGGAGGTTGGATGATGGGAGCACTCACCAACGCATTTTTCAAGGTCCGGAATGCCGCTAGACACTTCTCATCAAAGTCGAAAGCCACATCCTTTTGAAGAAGGTGTGTTAAAGGCTTAGTGATCTTCGAGAAGTCCTTTATAAATCTTCTATAGAATCCGGCATGGCCTAGAAAGCTCCTTAAGGACTTAACATCCGTAGGAGGTGGGAGTTGCTCAACCGTCTCTACCTTAGCCTTGTCCACTTCAATTCCTCTCTCGGATATAACATGTCCGAGCACTATGCCTTGCTTAACCATGAAGTGGCACTTTTCCCAATTTAAAACCAAATCTACCTCCGCACACCTTGTAAGGACCTTTTCTAAGTTTGCTAAGCAATCCATGAACGTCTTGCCGTAAACGGAAAAATCATCCATAAACACTTCAACAATTTCTTCGATGAATTCCGAGAAAACGGCCATCATGCAACGTTGAAAAGAGGCCGGAGCGTTGCATAGGCCGAAGGGCATCCTCCTATATGCAAACGTTCCGTAAGGACACGTAAATGTTGTCTCATGTTGATCTTCCGGGTGAATGGGAATTTGCATGAACCCCGAGTATCCATCGAGAAAGCAAAAATAAGCGTGGTTTGCTAACCTCTCGAGCATCTCGTCTATGAACGGTAGGGGGAAGTGATCTTTCTTCGTCGCTTTGTTAAGCTTACGGTAATCAATACACATCCGCCACCCGGTCACGGTTCTTTGCGGTATCAATTCGTTCTTCTCATTCTTCACCACGGTCAAACCTCCTTTCTTCGGTACACAATGTACCGGGCTCACCCATTCGCTATGTGGAACCGGGTAGATGATTCCGGCATCAAGTAACTTGATAACCTCTTTCTTTACTACCTCTCGCATGGCATGGGTTAGCCTCCTTTGATGGTCCACTACGGGCTTACATTGGTCTTCCATTGGTATACGATGAGTGCAAAAGGCTGGGCTAATACCTTTGAGATCGTTAATTGAATATCCAATCACCTTCCTATGTTTTTTTAATAAAATCAGCAACGCTTCATTTTCTTCGGGGCTCAACTCGTCGCTCACAATGACCGGATAGGTTTTGTCTGGCCCCAAAAATTCATATTTTAATCCCTTGGGCAAAGGTTTAAGGTCTACTTCGGGCACTTGTGGCTCCTCGGGTTTGATTTCTCCTATGTCTTCGAACTTCTCTTCCTCCACACTACCATCATGCGGCTCTAAGCCTTTTGTTGCTTCCTCTAGTTCTTCATCTTGTCGATTACTAATTTGATTTTCCATCGCTCTTTGCAGCGGGTCTCTAAGGGTTTCAACAAAACAAAGACTATCTATCTCTTCTATTTCTTCATCTTCGGGAGGAAAAGGAGTAAGGTGTTTAGAAGCACGAAGAAAGTTATATGTGTACTTTGTTCCATTAAGGTTCATTGTTACTTTGCCTTCTCCGGCATCTAACACGGCATCAACCAACTTAAGAAAAGGCCTACCTAAGATTATATGATCAGAATCACTATGGTAAGCATCAATAACAAAGAAATCGATTGGTATGTAGTTTCTAGAGATTTTTACTTTCATGTTGCAAGCAATACCTAGAGGTTTGATAGTTCTACCATCTCCCATAATTAATTTCGTTGATGTTGGAGCTAATTCTAGGTTGTGGTATTGAACTTTATCGTAAATTTTAGAAGATAGAACACTTACTTGGGCTCCGATGTCGCATAAAGCTTTGCATTGAACTCCGTTGATCTCGCAACTCAAGTGCGGCGTCATCTTCTCTTCTTCTTCGGATCCGATCGAATAAATTTCAGCAAGGCGAGCGTATGGTGATGCTTCGGGCTTGATCCCCATGATCCTCTTCACCTCGGCAATATGTTCCGGATCCACCACATCATCTCCAAAGAGCTTTTCAAAAATCTCACCGGTGGTTTCGAGGTCGTATGAATTTTCAGCTTTCCTCTCCGGTGGGAAATCGACTTCCAATGCTCTTGCCATTCCCTTTTGATTAGGGAACGGTCTTCTCTTGTCGAATACTTCTCCGTAATCAATAGGAACCCAATCCATTGGCTCGAACTCCCTTAGTGGCTTCGCGCTTGACATGCTTCTCTTGTTCGTCTTATTTGGTGCGGCGAAGTCGACGTTTGGTGTAGTTCTTGACTTAATGTGTTCTTGTTCAAGCTTTTCCATGATTGGCTCCTCTTTTGTGACTTCCGGGTTGCCTCTTTAGAAAAATCAGCAAGCTTTTTCTTCCTTGAATTGAATTCGGCTCTTCCGCAAGTCTTGTTTCCCAATCTCTTCGTATGGCGCCGCTTTGCTAACTTTTTGTAGAAGTTGGGCGGCTTCCGTGAGTGTTTTCTCCATGAGATCCCCACCGCACACATTTCGACGTGTCGCATGCAACTAGGGGTTAGGGAAAAGAAAAATGTATGCAAGAGTACGTCACCGGTGAAGCCGAGTTTTGGTCCTTGTTCGATTAATTCGTTAAACCTATCCCAGGCTTGGTCTATCCCTTCCTCTTCTCCTTGCATAAAATTGATCACTTGCCTCCTTAGATGTTGAACCTTGCTCATTGGAAAGAACTTCTCGCAAAACTTCTTTGTCAACTTGTTCCAATTGCCTTCAACTTCAAAGGATGCAACCGAGTACCATGTCTTTGCTTTGCCGGCAAGTGAGTAGGGAAAGAGATTCCATTTGAACCATTCATCGGGAACTCCTTCTTGACGCACCGTGTTGCATATTGTCGTGAAATCCCTTATTTGTCTATATGGGTTCTCCGTAACCATCCCTTCAAATGGGTTTTCCGCCACCATCTTCATGATCTTGGATTTAATTTCATACTTGGTCGCTTCGAGCTTCGAATCCGACTCTTGTACTTTTATGTCTTCACATCGAGGGCTAGCGTAATCCCTTAATGATTTCTCCGGTTCTTCCACGGGTTGATTAACGAACTCCATCTAGACAAGAAGATAAAAACAAAAACAAAAAAGAAACAAGTGTTTTTTCGATAATATATGTTAGATATAGCGAATAAAAGATAAACTAAAATATAAAACTAAGTTAGATGCAAATCAAACGATGTAAACTAACTTGCTCCCCGGCAACGGCGCCAGAAAAAGGGGCTTGTTGATGGATAAAAGACGTATCCCTCTACGATCCGCAAGCGTACGGACCCCACACCTTTTTCACCACGGGATTCCCAAGGTTCTTGTCAATCCGCGGAGCAAGGGGATTACAAGCGTTCGATCAACAACGACACACTAGCTACTAAAACCCTAACTACTATTATACTAGAAAACACTTAACTACACTAGAGAGAATGATAAACGATCAAGAGAGAAGACACTCGCCCACGGGTCTACGATACTAGAGCATGCAATCGCTTAAAGACATGAAAACCCAATCTAATCTATCGGGGATGTGACCACGGTTTCGCCCTTTCCCTCCTCTCGTACTGTCACTACGCGAAGGTATTCATGACTAGACCTTTGATGGCCACGGCGTATTGAATGGATCCAAGGAAGCATTGGAGCTCTACTCCCTTTACGGCATGGTAGCTAACCTTTAAGCATTAAAGTATATTCAACACAAGATGATAGATAGATAATCCGACAAAGTGCGATTACATCTCAATATCGATTACAACCCATGGACGAATGAGAAGATTACCCCATCAAGGTGCTGATCATGGCACCGTTGATCATGGTTTCCCTTCCGCCGATGTCTTCCTCCTTCTCCACGAGAGGGTGCTTCCTTCGAGGTGGTTGATCTCCAGCCGGAGATCCTCCTCCTCTCTCTCTAGCTTGTAGATGGCCTTCTGGTGCGAATAACTCCTCCTCCCTGTGTTGGCGGCGCGTCGGGGGTTTTAGGGTCGAAGATCCTTCGAGGGCAAGGAAGACGGGACCGAACCGGTGCCCGAAGTGGGCTGGGCCGGCCCGCCGGGCCGGCCGGCCCGAGCCCGATTTCGGCCCGGTTCGGTCGCCCTTTTTGCTCCGTGGGTCCTCGTGCACTTATCTACTTTGCCCCCTCCACTTGGATGATTTTGATGTTGTTATCCTCGCGATCAAGATGGAGGCTCTCTTTGCATGAAGTTTGATCTTTTACGCTTCAATCCCCGGGGGTGTTCCTTGTAGCACTTCGGTCCTCACCACCATTGGAAGTAATTTCAGCGAGCTCATGAACACGAACAAGACTCCATGAATGCTCCTTTGAACTTATTGCGAATCCGTCCTTTATGTCCATGATTTCCTACATAAACACAACACTTCCAAATGCATGCACAAAGATGAACTTGTTATATGATTAGTGTGCCTAGTGGCGGGTTAGTTCAATAATCAAATCCAAACCAAAGTGTAATGAACATGCTAGGTGCACCAAAATACACCGTCAACATTGGTTCAAGAGGGTTTCTTGTTAGATCATGAGCCATGCAGTAGGCTAAGATCTAGCTTGAAGCTAGTTATCGGCTCTATTGGATTTTGGCAAGATCCAATAGATTCATTAAGTTACCCCTTGTTATCTTGAGTTTTACTTTATGTTTTTAATTCATGTAACACATCTTTGCCCAATCTAGATGGGTTTGGATCGGCTATATCTCTTTTATGATCCTTGTTCGAGTAGGTTTCATGTTTTAACACGTGGATCTTGTGCTCTCCGATAGCCGAAACCGAATCGATCTAGGTTGTTACGTGTTGCGGGTTCAAGCTTGCTAATGTTCGTATAAATCTTGAAAGGGCCGGGTATCATGCGGTAGATGCAGGTTTTTGGGTTGCTTTGGAGCTAGTCATCCGGTGGATTAGTTTCCCAAATCAATCTGATAGATTTATTCACGTGGTAATGTTTGCTCCTTCTTCATGGACCCCGAATCGGCTGTTCAGCCGCATTCGGTTATGTTTCTCCACGAGTAGAACACGTGCGTCGTTTATGTTTTAAATGATGCATGCTTTTGGCTTTCCATATTTAGATTGTATCATGCGGTGGATAGATCTATTTGTGGAAAGTGGTACGGTTTTTCATGCAAGTTGTATCATGCGGTGGATAGATTTGTTTGATATCGTACCCGACGGGTTTTAAAGTAACTAGACATGCGGTAGACTAGTGCTTTGGATCTATGCATGTTTGTTTAATACATGATCATGTCCGTGCTCTACTTTATTTGTTTATTTAATGTTAATCTTCATGGGGATCGGTCCTGGCCTCGTGCATGCATCCTTGTTCAAACAAAGACCGATCGCTGTCATGCTTACGTCATCCATTCGGCAGTGTTACTTTTTTTCCCTTTGCGGTTTCCCGAATGGTTGTAGTTTGTTGGCAAATAGCTCTCTATAGCTACGTGTCATTCTATCTGGCTCTTTAGCCGTAAATATGGAACTGTCTGGTACCACCCGGCAAGTTCCAAGCTTTGGTATCTAACTGCTTTATCTTTTGTTAATTTTCAGGAAAAATTGACTGGCACGTCTTTTGCTCTCTGCGCGTGTGAAGCCAGCTTTGTTCGGCTTGCTGTGTGATTGGCGTTGAGTGCACTTTTCGCGTCAACAATATCCAAAGAAAATACCATCACTAGACCTAGCCTCAAACTTGTCGAGTTTTCCCTTCTTAGGAATAAAGCACTTGCAGCGAAAAACTCGGAAATGACTCACCTTGGGTGCCCAACCATGCATAAGCTCATAACAGGTCTTCTTCTTGAAAGCTCGCAATAAAATCCTGTTAGAGACATGACAAGCCGTATTGACCGCCTCAGCCCAATACCTCCTAGGAGTCCTGTGCTCATCAAGCATCGTCCTAGCCATCTCACAAAGAGTCCGATTTTTCCTTTCCACGACTCCATTTTGAGGGGGCACATAAGGGGTCGAATACTGATGTTCAAGACCTAGATCACGACAAAAGGCATCAAAACGAGAGTTCTTGAACTCTGAGCCATTATCACTGCGGATGGCTCGAATAGCATTCTCATGCCTCTCGTTTTTCAACCTCACGATCAGATCTCGAACAAAGCCAAATGTCTCTCTCTTATCCTCCAAGAAAAACACCTAGGCATAGCGAGAGTAATCGTCCACCACAACAAGGACATACCACTTCCCACCCACCGAGCGAACTCGAGCTGGCCCAACAAGGTCCATATGCAACAGCTCTGTCGGACGCTCGGTCATGACATCGGTCAGGGGTGGATTGGGAGTGGCTACCATCTTGCCATGCCTACACGGAGCACAAACCAAATCCTTCTCAAGCTTCAACCTCGGCAATCCTCGGACAAGGTCAAGACCACTCAAGCGGGAAACCAAATCAAAGCTCAAGTGTCCCAACCGCCTATGCCATTTCCACAAATCGAAGAAGGACCAGCCATCAAACAGCGAGCAGGACCCAAAGAACGAGAGAAATCAGCCCTGAAAATCTGACCCTCGGGGATGACCATACAGACAAGATCACCTCGAGAATCAAGCAAACGAGACTCGCCAGACTTGAAACGCACCTCAAAACCCTCATCAAGCAACTGAGAAACCGAAAGCAAATTGAAACCCAAAGAATTCACAAGAGCCACTCTCTTCAACGTTACCTTGTCACTCACATGCACGACACCCTCCGAAATCACCCTTCCTCGTCCATTGTCCCCAAATGTAATGTACATCTTTTCCTTCACTGGGGTGAGGCTGGAGAACCACTTCTTATCTTCGGTTGTCGAGAACACCCAGAGTCGATCAATCAAATGTCCTCCAAGCCTCCTGCCTGTAGTCAGAAACAAGAGCGAGAATGAGCTAACGACTGGACACTGCGGTTAGCACAAAGAAAGTTAAACCAATGTCGAGCCATCTGCTCAAAAGAGGGGTTAGCAAACACCATTCCATTGCCACCAAACTTCCCATGTCCCATGGAAGGAGTACGAGTACCACGAGGGGGAAAACGTGGTCCGTAGTTCCTCTGGAACCCAAAGCTGCGATCATCTCCCTAAACCCGTATTGACGATGAGTAGGGGGACGTCCAGCAAAGCCACCACGAGCCCGACCAAACCTCTCACCAGCACGCACACCATCATCTCTCCTCTCAAACCTCGCACCACCACCTCTCTGTGGGAACCTGCCAACACTCCTCACACTTCCCTCACCCCGTGGAGGTGGCACTCTAGGCTCAGGAATACCATGAGACTGGCGATACCTGTCTTAGTTTGCTTGCTCCCTAGCAAGCCTCTCATCCCTCTTCCTCTTCTAGCAAAACTCTGCTAGATGCCTCTCCTTGCCACAATACTCACACCTGAAGAGGATGGGTTTTGGCTTTGGCTCTGGCTTCTCTCTGGGCTTCTCACCCTTCTCACTCACAAACCTCACCGGTTTCTGAAAGTCATTTGTCTTAGTTGGAAATTTGGGTGGATCATGGGTTGTGTCAAGCTTGTTGCAAAGGTGGTTGGGCTTTGGTGTGAAAGAGTTCTTGGGTGCTGTTGGAAGTGGGACTTGGATGTCTCCGATCACCTCAAACTCGGGGTTAGACTCAACACACTTCTCATACACACTCTCCCCACTGTTCTCTCCCACTTTCTCACCCAACTTCTCAAAACCCAAACCACGACCATCAGCTCTCTTGAACTCCTCAATCATGATTTTCAATTGAGGTTCCTGCACAGACAACCAACCCAACACCTTCCTCAAATAATCATTCTCCCCATAGATGACATCCAAACGAGAAGTAAGTTCAAGATTGCATAAAGTAACTTCATCACAGCTAGTGCATACATTGACAACAGGAGATTTCAAAGAAGCTTACAAAGTGCTAATAGTAGAACGAGCATAAACAAGCTTAGCATGAATAGTAGGACATAATTTACAAGCACCAAGCAAAGTGGGTCTAGCCTTAAGATCATCATATTCAGTCCTAAGAGCATCTAGTTTAGCCAAAGTGGAAGCATTCTTCTCATTAAGAAACTTGATCTCATTCAACCATGCATCACACTCGAGACATTCAACATCATCAGGAGTAGTTGGAGCAAGTTTCAAAGAGTCATTCTCAAGTTTCAATTCAAGCAATTTGGATTCTAACTCTCCTACTTTCTCACTAACATTCTCAAGTTGAGCCCTAAGATCTTTCCTCATCTTCTTAGCATCTCTCAACACACTATCACGGTTGTCATTCAGCAAAGAGTCGGGGTCACAATTTACCTCATCCTCCGAGTCGAAGTCGTTGTCTTCCTTCTCGCTCTTCTTGCTGCTTGAGCTTTGGGCCATGCCACAAAAGCCCTCAAGCGCCACACAGCTCAACCCACTGAGATTCCGGCTTGCACTCTTCTTGCCCTTGCGCCTCCCGGCATATTCATCTTCGCTGCTTGAGCTTGACTGCACATCGCTTGAGCTTGAGTCGACGTCGCTTACACCGGCCACCATAGCTCTTGCCTTGTCCTTCTTGTAGCCGCCCTTGCTCGGTCGTCGCTTGTCCTTGTCCTTGCTCTTGGACTTGCTGAAGTGCTTGCCCTTGGAGGAGTACTTGTCTTCACGCCTTGGGTGCGCCTTGTACTCGCTCATCTTGTACTTGTTCTCCTCTGCTTCCGGGCACTCGGCGATGAAGTGGCCACGCTTGCCACACTTGTAGCACGTCCCCGAGTTCCCGCCTTGCATTCCTCCGACTCTCGTGTAGTCGATCAAACCTTCTTGAGAGCAAGGCCGCCCTCCTCCTCGCCCAAGACATCAAACTCCTCATCTGGAATAGACATAAGAGAAGACAAGGAAAACTGTCGACAGGAAGGGTTAGATTTGCCCTTTGATCCGCCCACAAGAGCAAGACTATGGTCAGTCGAGCCCTCATGCTTGGATTTTAACTTCCTGTCAACCTCAGCCAACTTGAGCTTAGAAAAGAGGTCATCCAACTCAATAGTCAAATATTGCCCAGACTCCTTGATGGCCTCAACCTTAGCGCCCCAAACATTTGGGTCCAAAACATACAAGAGCTTCGAAGCCTGACCATGCTCGGTGTAAGGAAAATCCTCAACATTAGCTTTCATGTTGTTCACGATGGCGGTGAACCTCTGAAACATCGCATCAATGTCCTCACCGGGAAGTGGAGTGAAGTTCTCATATTACATCCGGTAAGAGACAAAGAGGCGAGCCTTCACATGGTTATCACCACCGTGAGCAACCAACAACTTCTCCCAAATTTGCCAAGCAAGATTCAAATGGCGAACACGCTCAAACTCTGGATCACACAAGCTTCGGACCAAGTGATCAACGGCTTTTTATTAGCCTCATACTTGGCCTTAGCACCGGCATCGGTCACCATAAGAGTATGGATGTTGACCGGAATAGCATAGGTCTTGTCAAGGACAATGAAATCTAACAGCTTCCCACGAAGTAAGATCATCATTCAGGCCGCCCACTTGTGGTAACCCTTGCCATCGAAGTGCGGCGGACCGCCCCGCTCAACGTACGCCATCTTAGGATTCGGGACTTGTCAAAGTCGCAAAGAATCCGGCACCAAGCTTTGAGACCAATTGAAGGATCAGATGGCGACTAGAGAGGGGGGGAGTGAATAGGAGCCGGTAAAAATTCTTCTCAAAGAACCCGGTCTATACCCTAGTCAAATCCCGGTCACACACAAGCAATGGATCGAAACACACACCAATCGCCAAGACAACAAGGTTATGGATCAACCTATAGCCTTAGGAACGATTCCTTGAAGCACACGCAGAAGCACGAAAGAAGGAAGGGAGGAATCGAACCAAGAAGCAAAGCACACAGCCTCTGGCGGGCCGTCCGGCCAGACAGGGCGGACCGTCCGCGATGGGGCCGCGGGACCGTCCGAAGAAGTTAGTTCGCGGACCGTCCGCACCCTTGCCGCGGACCGTCCGGCCTGAGCCGCGGACCGGACTAAAGCAAACAGAACCTCCAGTGGCACACCGCGAACCACGGACCGTCCGCGGGGAGCACGCGGACCGTCCGCCCAGCACCCGCGGACTGTGCGACACTTCGTCCAACCAAAACTCAAAGTCGAAATGAAAGGCGAGCAAGAACACGAAGAGCACGGGACGAACACGTGCGGCGCGGACCGTCCGCCAGGACGACGCGGACCGTCCGCGAGGCACGGACAGAGCAGAAAAATACCCGACCTCGAAGGTCAACTCCCCCAAATCATCATCGGATTTCTCAAATGGTAGAAGTTGTGGAGACAAGGGTTTGGGGACTTGAAAAGCGTCACACAAGGATGCTATAGCACAAAATCTTGCCTCCTAACTCCCTAAATCACCGGGAATCGCGAATCCTTTGAGCACCACCAAAAGCTAGAGCACCGAACGAAAATCCTTGAATCGAAGTGGTTTCCCGGCGTTTGAGGACACAAGATCAATCACAAATATGCACGAGACATCCATCCATGTTTCCCTCAAAGAAATCAGGGGAGAAACCCATTCAAATCCGCGGAATCACACCGGGAACAAAGGCACGAAAACAAGCACAAAAAGACCACGAATAAACACAACTCCGAATCTTCTATACAAACCAGGAAAGATTCACAAGGTCTAGCATGTCGCCCTAGCATCCATCCCTCTCAACAAATCTCTCATGAAGCTCTCATGCTAGCCTAGAGAAAATAGAGAAGAAAAATAGCTACGAAAATGAGAAATGGAAGGGGGGAAATGAAACCCTAAGTCGCGGAGAGAGAGAGCCATCCACACACCCTCATGGCTTATATATCGGGTCCCGCCAGAGTGGTAAATGACTCGACTACCCCTAACTTAACTACTGGCGATACAACCCACGTAGGGGCATTTAGGGAATATTTGTGGGTCTTGCCATCGAACGGCCACGCCTTTGCCGCACCCCGCGTCCTCCCGACGCAAGCCATGCGATCCCGCCGCGTGTCCTCCGCTTCGAAGCTTCCCGACACACCCGGATCCTGTCTCCATCGTGTTGGGACCTCGGACTTGGTTTTGAGGCCCAAACCAAGAAACCGTCCTCCGATGATTTTGTGGGCAAACCACCAAACCCCGCGTGCTCGGTTTGGCCTCCCGCCAAACCACTTGACTTGACCGCCACCGTGCACTGGCTCGCTTGTCCATAACTTCGTCTTACTTGTGTTGCCACCATGTGGCCCGCACCCAGTCCCGCTGTCCATCGGGTCCCTCGAACCGAGCCTACTTGTCTCTCCATCTCCCGGAGGCCCCTCAAGGCGGAAGACCTTTCGCGCCCGTTCTTCACCTGCAACAACACGAACCAGGCCACAGCCGACACCTGTGCACTAAGCCAAGAGTCAGCCCAACACCCTTTGTCAATCACTCATCACTGAGGAGCGGTCATCCACCGACCACCGGGACGCTCCTGGTCCTCACCCGCGTCCTCCCGACGCAAGCCATGCGATCCTACCGCGTGTCCTCCGCTTCGAAGCTTCCCGACACGCCCGGATCCCGTCTCCGTCGTGTTGGGCCCTCATACTTGGTTTTGAGGCCCAAACCAAGAAACCGTCCTCCGCTGGTTTTGTGGGCAAACCACCAAACCCCGCGTGCTCGGTCCGGCCTCCCGCCAAACCACTTGACTCGACCGCCACCATGCACCGGCTCGATTGTACATGACTTCGTCTTGCTCGTATCGCCACCATGTGACCCGCACCTAGTCCCGCTATCCACCGGGTCCCTTGAACCGAGCCTACTTGTCTCTCCATCTCCCGGAGGCCCCTCAAGGCTGAAGACCTTTCGCGCCCGTTCTTCACCTGCAACAACACGAACTAGGCCGCAACCTACACCTGCGCACTAAGCCAAGAGTCAGTCCAACACCCGTTGTCAATCACTCATCACTGAGGAGCGGTCATCCATCGACCACTGGGACGCTCTTGGTCCTCACACTTCAATGCGCCCTGACGGACAATGCGCGCGATGGGACATCCCAGCGACTAAGCACTATACTTCTTTTTACTTCCCCCTTGTGCCCCTCCCCTTGTGCCTATAAAAAGGAGAGGAGAGAAACTGTCACAAGAGTTAGACTTTTTGTCGTATGGACCTCCCTAGGCCCACTACCTCGGTGGGTACCAGGACCGACTGCTCGGTGGACCCCTGGGACTACCTGACTTGCGCTGCACGGTACCTAATGGCGTGAAGCACAAGGACTACGGAGGAGAGGTACTCAGTTAGGAAGCTGTACATGTCCCGCACTGTATAGGAGACTCCTAGACGTACTCGACTAGTACTCTCTCCCTATTCCGACTTGTAACCCTGCCTCCCGGACAATATAAGGCGAGGCAGGGACCCCTCTCTCATCATCTCATCTCACGGCGTAAGATTGCATCATCTTGTAATCATACCCAATCAATCAAAAGCTACGCAGCATACAGGACGTAGGGTATTATGCACCTCGCGGCCCGAACCTGTCTAAATTGTGTGCCACGTGTCTCTTCCTTCGAGTTACCGATCTCGGCGAGGCCACATTCATCTACTTTGGGTACTCCCCTTAGTAGGTTGCCGCTCTAAAACACCGACACTTCCTACAGACGGAATGCCATCAAAAGGGACTTGGGTCTGACAGCCTCGCCCGACTAGTTTGTAACCCCTACTACAAACAACCCTAGCTCGGGAACACGACAGCTCAACACTGGACATAGGTTATTACTCCTCGGAGGCCCGAACCAGTATAAACCCCGTTGTCTTCTGTGCTAATGATACGAGCCTGGTGCACGATCAACACAAATTTACTGTTTGGCCGTAGAGAACCTCGACAGTTAGCGCGCCAGGTAGCGGCAGATTGTGTGTCTCGACGAACTTCACTAGTGGATTGGATGGACAGCCACAAGGTCCCGTTGACCCCTGGGGCCACCCTGCGCTTCGGCTCCCTCAGCTTCGTCTATGCCCGGACGATGGAGTCCGTCCCCGGGCGTACCTTCGCCCAGCCGCCTCATCCCAACGTTCTGACGGGGGCTGCGAGACGTGAAGCTTTCGTCTGAGGCTTCTTGGATGAGATGATTGTCGGCATGTTGGGGCCAAACCCAACCAAGGAGCGTTTAAGGCTCGCCGCCTACTACCTCACCGACCTCGCCTTCGAGGCTTGCGGAGCAAAGCTTCTAGCTTGGGGGTGTTTATGGAGCGGTACCCCAATGGACAGCCCGGTCTCCCAGACGACCTGGTGACGGCCTACATCAACAACTTGCACGCGACCGGCGCCGCCCCCGGATCTACGACAACTCTGAGGGCACGTACCATGCGGCAGCGTGACCCTACACGAGAGTGCAACGTCTGCGTGGCCTCAGCATTGAGTAGCTCCGAACCAGAGCCAGCACCGCACCATCATGCCACCGACGCCCAACGATGGGCGTGGCTCTTATTCACTAGGAGTTGTGGATGGACCCTGAGCCCAGCGACCGACATCTTGCACAGGACGTCCCCGTGCAGGGGCAGCCCCGCGAAGGGAACGACGAGCGGCGCGAGCACCGCCGGACTGTCGAACAGTCGCGGGCCCGCGCACCAATGCCGCCTGCCCGAGGACGAACACGCGAAAATGACCGATGTGCCAACGAGGGAGCAAATGTCGACGCCAATGCCAACGCCGATGCTGACGCCCCACCGCTCTTCAGGTGGGCATCGCAGAATCTCGCCGCGGCAACCATGTTGATGCATGACTGTCCGGAGGCGGCGACCTCCAAGGAGTGACGGGTGCGCCAACAATTGAAGGTGCTTCTCGAGGTGGCAGCGGCGCAATAAGAGGAGACCGCAGCCTCGCACTAGTGCTCGGAGCGCGGGCGGGTAGGAGCACCATCCGCACACGGCCCGAACCCACCTCCTTCTCAACATCGGGAGCGTGGGAAAGGGGGCGGCGTTGCGGCATCAGCGGTAAAGAGCCGCTTCGGACCCAACCGCGACGCGCGGAACACTGAGGACAATGTGTGGTTCGAGGACCGGTGGATGGTCGCTTCCTGGTGTGATGAGTGATTGACAATGTTGTGTGGACTGATTCTTGGCTAAGTATTGCAGGTCCAGGTTGCAGCTTGACTGGTGTTGGTGCAGGTGAAGAACGAGCGTGAGGCCTCCAGGTGTGGACAAGACAAGAAGTCTTCATTCGAGGGACCCGGTGGCCAGCGCAGTCGAGTGCGGGCCGCATGGTGGCAAGAATGTCAAGGTGAAGTCATGGACGGTTTCTTGGTTGAGCCTCAAAACTAAGGTCGAGCCGGGACTAAGTGGGAGCCGAGTCATGAGTGGCAATTGGCGGAGGCTATACCAAGTTTGCAGGGTTTCCAGTGGTTCACCAGAAAACAACTGGGTTCCTTCGTTGATCCACAAAGCCAAGACCGAAGAACCGAAGACGAAGGTGCAGCAGCTCCAGACCGGTCTGACTGGTGAGGGCCACACAGTCTGACCGGTGTGCAACGACGTAGTCCGGAGACTTCGAAGCGGAGGACACGCATCGGGATCGCAAGGCTTGCGTCGAGGCTAAGCAAGTTTGCGGATGCTGGGCATCCGTCCGATGGAGATATGACAAAGACTTCCGAATTCGCACTTGAGGGGCATGTATCCCTAGTTAGCTAGTAAGGGTATTTTAGACTTTCTGTTGCCTCTATATAACCCAAGTGGTTAGAGAATGGCAGCCATCTCTTGGAACCCTAGCTCATTTTGTTTTGCTATTTTCCTCTTCCTTTTCCCTTGGAATTTCTAGGACTAGCTTGAGAGCTTCATGGTGAGATCTTGTGAGAGGGTAGGATGATCGGGCGGAAGCTAGACCTTGTTTGAGTTCTTCCCAGTTTTCTTTTTTGGTAAATTTTGGAGCCTTTTCTTGGTGTTTTTCTCGAAGCGATTTTGAGGCCTTTCTCTCTACGATTTGTTGGGGGATATATGCATGAACCCTTCATGGTTCTGTTCTCTTTGATTCCCCTCCCAAATACATGAGAAAGGGGGCTCGATCTTTGGGTTTTCATTGTTCTAGGGTTTGTGGTGTTCTTGGTGGAAATCCTTCGATTCCTCTTGATTCAACGAGTTTTGGTGCATCATAACTTGGCTATGGAGTGCCCATGAGGTGTTCCTACTATCCCCAAAGTACTGTGCGAATCCGTGGAGTGAATGGGGAGATCGGGAGTTGGATTTGGAGGAGTTGACTCGCGGGTTCTATTCATCCCGAGCTGCCCAGGCACCACCGGTCTGACCGGTGCTCTTGTCGTATGGACCTCCCTGGGCCCATGTTGACGGTGAAAATCCGTCAACCTAGCCATGAGTTTACCTTCGGTGTTGGCATCACTTTTGTATCTTATCCATTGGTACTAACCCCCGAGGTATAACAAGTTCACTTGTGCATGTCGGTTTTGGAGTTAAGTGTTTTCGCAGGGTTTTAACGTTGAAAGCAAGACTTCCGGGATAAGTTCATTAAGCACCTCATGACAAGATCTTGAAGCCCGATACAAGTCAAGCAATGAAGTGAACATGACTTCAAGAGCCCAAGGACCAAGCCCGAGAAGATGATAAACTCCGAGGACCGAACCAGAAAAGTGCTGAATCTTGCAAGACAAGGAGTTGAGTCCAATTCGGAGAGAAACCGACGTCAAGGGCCCACATGCAAAAGGGGAGAGGATCTAGAAGACGCGGGAAGCAACACCGGGCAAAGGAGGACACGAACTGGGCCGAAACGGGCCCAGGCCGGTCGGCCTAGGCCGGTCGGCCCAGCCTGTTTCAGGGCCCAGTCGGCCTCCCCTTTGACCTAGTTGCATCTCTGGCTATTTATAGCCCCCTGACCAAGAGCCACGCATCAATCAATTCATAATCCGCCGCTGAGGAGCAGAGAAGCTTGAGGGACACCATCTCGGAGATGAGGGTCGTGCTAGTTGTCTAGGGTTTCCCTAGCCGACGTGGGAACCTTGCATGGAAGACCACGTCGGAGCTCCGGAGCGAGGATCAAGATCGAGGGAGGGCCCCGGTGGTGATCTTGTTCATGTAATCATTCATGGTGAAGTTTGTAAGTGAATTCGATTTCTAGCGATCAAGTGCCTTCTCGATGATTTTGTTTTCTTCTTGGTTTTGCTTCTTCTACGATCTAGTTTGTAGCTAGATTACTTAGGGTGCTCTTGTAGCCCGGTGGCTAGAGGTGCATACCGACCGGCCAAGTGATTTCAACTTGTTCTATTGAACTCGCCCTAGACTACCCGCATGAGTAGGGATACGTTGTGACGAACGGGGGTTCCGAAAGGCGGTCGTTTTCGGAGTCGGATGGAAGGCCACGATTCAAAGATGCTTTTAATGAGATTCGCTTTTCTATCTTCATCTATCTTGTTTGGAGCTACAACATAAGAATGATCTAGACTCTCTAGATCGGTTATCTTTTGCTTTCTCTTGCTACTTCTTTAGTAGATTAGATTAGATTAGATTAGTTTTCTTTATGAGTTAGTAGATTAGATGCAATTTATCTTCATAAGATAGCTTACCTTGCTTTACTACATTGATTCCTTTCGTTGCACATTGTTCCACGGATTCGATACATTGGGTTCACCACTCGAGGGAAGAAGGGTCCCTTGACTACGACGGGAGACTTGTCCGCTTGCAAGTCTAAACGAACTTTGATACAACTATTAACCGTCAACAAGCCCCTTTTTCTGGCGCCGTTGCCGGGGAACAAGCAATCAAGATCCGATCTAGTATCGCTTATTTTTCAGTTTTTCTCTTGATTTTCTTTTTCATCTCTTAAGTTTGATCATCCTGAAAAGAAAAAAAATCAATCTAATCTAGTTTTGATTAACCCTAATTTTTCTCTTTTTAGATTTTTGTTTTATTACTAACCCTAACCGGAGATGGTTACCTACCTCTCCAAGAAACCCAAAACTTTTTTTGTGGATGATCCAGGAAAACTTTACAGGCAAAGGAGACGTGCAACACAAGCTAAAGGGGTGGAAACCCTAGATTCAAAAGTCAAACCCGAAGGACCGTCGAAATCTCCAAGGGAATCACCACCTCCAAGTCCAAAGGAAGATCAACCTCAACCACCGGAGCGCGAGATCGAGCTATGCACCCCGAACATTGTTGATCTACCTATCATAAGCCTTCAAGACGCCGGGAGGCCGTTCAAGATCAAGGTCTCAACTATCTGCATGACGATTGCGATAGCCAAATGCATACGAGCCGGATTCCTTGAGTGGCATATCGGTTTACTTAAGAGGAGGATGGAGAAGATGGAGATGGAGAAAGAAGCTCAACAACTAAAGGCCGCCGAAGCAAGATCCACATGCAAGGAGTGTGTGGAGCACGACCATGTCCAAGGACGCCGTCACTAAGTTTGAGGCTACGGAGAAAATATTGAAGAATTTAGATGGCAAGGTGATGGAGGTCGGAAGCTCTATATGTGAAGTGTTCATCGTGATGAAGATGCTAGACGCAAGTGGGACAACTTCCCGGGCGCCCGATGTGACAGAACCGCCCAAAATAGTTCCGTATTATCGCCTAAGCCTGTCCACATGGCCATTAAGCAATAATAAAGAACTATTCTGTCGCTTCCGCCGGTAAAGCCCGGTAAATCACATACAACGGGATCGGCCGATAGGCGCTAAGCCCACACGAAGGCGGGACCGAGTACAACATTACATTACATAAAAGGTTCACAAGTTCAACATTATTACAAACCAGGTTTTTCATACATAAAAGGAAACATGGTTCGAGTTTAAACAACGGAAAGTAAACTACACGCATGATACACATGGGAGGCCATCCATGCATATCACTCATCATCATCGTTCTCCCATTCAAGCTCCCAACCATCCGAGATAGAACCGAGGCCGGATGGGATTACCGAAAACAACAAATTAAGCAAGGTTGAGTACTAATACTCAAGCAAGACTTACCCGAACAAAAAAAGCAAGACTAGACATGCAAGGCTTTTTGGCTTGTGGGTTTGTTTTGCCAAAAGCAACTAAAAGTGGATCCTTATTTTCAAGTTTTAGCTCATATTCTAGTATGTTAATCGGTCTAGGTGAGCACCGTACTAAACAAGCATGTTGTGCAAACAATATTAAACGAGTAACGAGTATTAATCCAAAATGTTCCATAAATAAACATGGGGTAGCCGGTGGTCAAGCCGACTCGGATAACGGCGAGTGACCGACGATCGATCGATTTATATCCTTGCAAGGTAAACCCAAGATACACGGAAGAAGGTAGACCAAGTGCGGTGTCTACCCCAACCAGGTGGTTCCCAACATCCCACGAGTTTAGGATCGGACGCTACAAACTGCGGTACACGGTTATCCGGAGGGTCTAACCCGACCGGTCCGGACTCACACACTATACCACGGGTAGCTAGCCGGAGACACATCCCAAGCGGGTAGCTAGAAAGATCCCGCCCCGGTTCAGAAGGTACTAGGCTTACCGGTCCCATTCCCGACAATCACTTGGTACGTTCAATAGCTTAGGACCAACACCATGCTACTCGGTCGAGACCGAACCCATTGCTCTTACCACATGAGCGAGTCAATTTAACCAACTTATGATTCCAACATAAGCATCCTATATCTCGCGAGCAATGAGTCATTACTCGACTTCTACCGTGACCTTAGGGCATGGCACTAGCGTTCCTAACATACTAGTAAAAGAGCATAGGAGTCCTAAGGATCATGCAACTAGGTTTCAAAACAACTCCGAAACTTAAATGCACAAATAAAGCATTAAAGTCTTTGAAAAGTAAAGGACATGATTTATATTTAAAAAAACATGGGTTAGATGAAACCGGTGCTTGCCTTCCTCGACTCAACACTAACGCTAGCCTTGGGCTCTTCCGGACTTTGGTCCAGGTCTTGCTGCACACCAAGCTGGTTCGGCTCACCATCAACAATCCCGTCTCCCTCCGGGCGAGTGTGTACGTACCGTCGGGGAGATCTACACGTTTACATGCACATGCAGTATATTAAAGTTAATCTTGATGGTGATTGCGTGCACATCTAAGTAATTTAAGTTATTTAACTTCACCAAACAGCAAGGGTGTTGTGTTTAAATATTAAAAACAGAACCAAACATGATTTTACCATTTAGCACATTTAATTTCCATTTCTTTCTTTAATTATTTAAAACAAACCTTTCAACCATAAATCAAAATTAAATCAAGAACACTTCCAATGAACCTAATCTTTTGCACACAGCAACATATGCTTAGTTTAAGCTTGCACACCAAAATTTGGCCTAAGATCATTTATAAATTAATTTATACGAAAAAAACAAATTGCAGCCTAGCAAAACAACATTAATTCATATAAAAAGATTTAATAAACTTTTTGATCTCAACTTTCTCCTACAGGTCATGTATGCCAAAAATGAGTTTCTGACCAAAGCATGGTTGCAAATTCAATTTATTTTCCAGATTTTGAATTTAAGCTCCTACACAAGATTAAAACCAAAACACCAAGCAAACAATTCCCTAAAATCACATCCATCATACCAGGGGTACTAATCATCAAGGCAAAGCCCTAGGGTGCACTGGTGCTCAAAGAAAAGCTCATTAAAGGTGCTATAAAAAGCATCAAACTTATTCTAGCATAAAGCTTAAATAAATCATATCTGAAAATATATGCATCAAAACCATGCAAATTTTTGCCACAGATCTAGACATGATATAAAGAACAACATATCCAAAATTCAAGTTCATATCATGTGTATATTTTAAACTGCACTAAAAACACTCCAAACTGCGTTTGAATTTTTAATTCAAAAACTGTACAGAAAAACCCTATACATGTTTTCTAGAAAAGATAGATTTCTTCACCACGAAACCAACAAAATTGGTTTTGCATTTTTCTGATTTTTCTACGATTTTTAATGATTTTTCGAAGGTACTGCCGAATCCCTAAAACTGCTTTTACAGCCGGGTCCCTGGAATCTTACACAAATCTCCCTGGAATTACCTTCTCGTTTGCAATGTGGTCCCTGGCGGCGGAGGGAGCTCGCCGGCGGCTGCGGTGGCCGGAGACGGGCGGGTGAGTGGCTAGGGTTGGGATTGGGCTCACCCTAGACCGATTCCGGCGGTGGTTGGGGCGGTGGAGCCTTCGTCGGCGGCCGGCGGCGTGGCGCGCCCGGGACGTCCGTTGCGTCCGCCGTTGGCCGGCGACGGTGCGGCCGGCGGGTCCGGTGGCGGCTTGGCGGAGTTGGGGGAGGAGCGAGAGAAGGCTTCGGATGGGGAGGTGGAGATGGCGCGCTCACGAGAGGCCGTTCGCGGCGGTGGACGCCGGCGGTGGCTTGCCGGGCGGAACGGCGGGACCGAGGGGCGACGGCGGCGGGGGCGGCACCGCGAGACCACCAAGGCGAGCAAAGGAGGTCCTGTGGAGCTGGAACGCGGCCTTTTACCCACGCCCACGCGGGAACGGCCGGGGCGGCCGATGCATGCGCGCGCGCGCGCGCGGCGGCGAGCGACGCGCGCGCGTGGCGGACGGCCCGCGACCGGTCCGCGCATTGGCGCCCGGGCGCGGTGCGGTGGGCCCGGGGTCGGGCGGAGTGTTCACGGAGGTGCGGGTCCACCACGGAGCCTCCGAGGGGCCGTACACCGGAGGCCCGGGGGGGCGGCCTCGCGCTGCGGGAGCGCGGGACGACGGCGATCCTGCCCCGCTTTTAATTCATTTACCGGTTTTCGAAATTGCGAAACTCCAAAAATCGTCAACTAAGTGAAAAATCTCCCAAAAGCAAAGTTGTAGAGGAGCTGTAGATCTACAACTTTCCCGAAGGGCGACATATGTTTTGATCAATGGTTTGCCCAGGAACGCCAACCGAAGTTGCAGATTTTCCACGGCTCGGTTCTTGTTCATAGCGCAGTAAACTCGATTTTTGGCCAATTTGCGCTCAAAATTGGAATGTCCGCCAATTATGAAAAATGTGTTCCCGGAAATAACGAACAACTTTCGTGTTGGCCGATTTTGAACTTCTATAGTGAAATTTGGAGAACGCGCAAGAAAACCATTTCAGCCTTTAAAGTAGATCTAGGGTTTGACCGTGATTTGGGATTTTGACCAAGGTCTTTTGTGCAAATTCGTGACAAAACATGTCAAACATGTTTATGAGCCAATTTAAACACGATTAATGCCACTAATTAAGTTAGTTAGCTTTAATAAACACCTGGGGTGTTACAGTCTACCCCCCTTAAAAGAAATCTCGTCCCGAGATTAGGAATTTCAAAACTAGCTTAGGGGAGGTTGTTCTCAAATAGAAATGTATACCCGTGAAGTTATGTTTGCCTTGTTCCACTTGGGGTTTTGGTATTTTGCCTTGACTTCCCTGCTTGGCTCTTGAGCCTCGACCGTGCCGATTTGTTTTGTTCTGCTCAGTTTTCGGGCACTCCCTCACAAAATGTCCCGGATCTCTAAAATTGAAGCAGAGACGAGGTGTGGGTGTATTGGACCTTGGGACCCACTGGGTTTTGATGGGCTGATCCACAACACTAGCTGGGTTGCTTGGCTTTTTCTCACGGGAGGGAAGTTCGGTGCATGTAATTTCCCATTCATTCAAGTCAATCTTTGGCAAATCTCGCTTGTGACTCTTATTCCTTCTTTCTTCCTCCCTAAGTTCCATAGGAAGTTGCGACGGTGGCATTAGTGAATCTAGGAGTTGCTGATTGGAATCTTGATTCTCGTTGATTTTGAGCTTCATGATTCATCAATAGATTGAATAGATAGACTTGCTCCATAATAGATTCGAAATTGCTTGGGAAAGAGCTTCGGATAGACTAGTTTGCGATAGTCCTTGATAACGATTATGGATGACATTTTGCACTAGTTGGCTTAACACCAAATTTTGGCCCTCCAAAATTTTCATGGTGTTGGCAAAGATATCCACCACCTCCTGTGTTGGTGGAAGAGATGGGGACATCTCATTGGGTCGAAGATTGACTGGATCTCCCGTGGTGGATTCCATTTCCCTAAAAGTTCATGACGGTCCAATTAGACTCCCTAAGAGTACAAAAATTCGAGTATGGTAGTTATTGATGAACAAGCATATCAACAGGTTAGAAAGTTAGAGAACTCGATCCGAAGGTTTTATAGGGGTTTGTTTTGAAGAAAGAAGCTATTAGCCATGTTCTACAAAGGGTGGTCGGGTGATTAAAGATCGATACTCCCCTCTTTACTGATGGTCGCCACAGTGTAGTAATGATGGAACGCTTGGCGTTAGAGACAGGACCAGTAGATTAATACAGCGTTGGCCGCTGTAGTGAAACACGGCGGTAAAGGAGTGGCACAAAATTGATGGAACACGGATATGTAGGCAGTCCAAAGATCTTTAGTATTCAGTTCTGGGTTTAAGGGATTTTCTCTGGCGGAGATTGTCGTCCAGGTCATCCATAAGAAGGATGATTCATTTCATATCCTTAGAGAACATTCCTCATCCTCCAAAGGAATTTTAGAAAGAGAAAATTGTTTCCCGAGTTTAACCAACTCAAAGAAGAAGGAGAATGGAGGGTCCTATCTTTATCTTATTCATGTCATACATAGGCCACCCATTAGGGGCAGTGATCTGACAGTTGTTATAGACGATAACCATTGGTATGTCGACGAGAGGGTGCACTACCATCGAGATGTCCTTGGCAACTTGGCAATGGCACTACAGTAAGGCGTAGGCGGTGATCAGTAGCTTTGAGAAGAGACGGTAGAGCGTTGATGTTGCATACTGTCATCACAGCTCTGAAAAGGATGAGATAAATGGCTTGAGAGAATTAACCAAGGTATTGGAGAAATCGAAAAGAGCTCGAGGTGTCCTCAATTTAGAACCAAAATTGCTTTGAGAAGGCTTGATCGAAGGATTTGCCAAACTTGTGTTTTCTTATATCCTGATTCCATTAATTTGAAAGAAACATTAAAAAGGATCACAATTCACTGAGTTCTCAGAAGCTCCTCATATCTTGACTTTTGGAGAACCTTGATTGCTCATGAAACATCTCTGTTTATACACCTTCACCTTAACTCGGTTACGTTGATATCGGGCAAACTTGTGTGATTAATCGAAAGAAGACCGAGTTGAAAAGTTTTCATAAGGATCTCTATAAGGAATGGGAATCTTAGCAATTGACCCTACTAAGATTGCTAAAAGAAATATTTTTGGAGAATAACAAGGGTTCGATGATGGCTTAGGGGTTCTACCATCGTAGCTCTGATGTTAGTTCATAAGAATAGTTAGAGAGCCGTTACCAGGAGTTCTTACAGATATTTAGTGGGAAAGATATGCAAAGACAGGCTAGTACAGGAATTTCAGAAAGGCTTGTTCACATGTCACTTATTTTATGAGTATTAGCGACATCCTTCATCCCATTAGTGGTGCAATGACTTTTAACTGGATATGTGGTGCACCAATGAGACATGCTTGCAATATTAATGTATATAGATGAGTTGTGCATGAGTGGAATGGTGCTCATAATGATGCTTATGATGAGGTGCATATAGAATGATGTATATGCACTTGAGCATATGATGCTTATGCACATGAACTTATGGTGCTTATGTAATGATGCATAATGAGTGATGCACATGATGCGTGCATGATGTAGTGCACACATGATGATGCACATGTTGATGAAATGCGTTGATGCATATGCTCATGAGATATGATGCTCATGATGCAATGTCAGCATGACTTGCTTCACCCATGAGGTTAGTCAAGGTAGAGAGGATAAACATAGAGTTGAGAAGTAATAGGTGCGGTGAGTCGCATTCTCAAAAACCAAGATACCTAGCGCGCTCCTAGTGGTAATCACATGGTCAGCAAAGACACATGATACCCTAGGTTTCGTCGCGGCACCTTCGTTTATGGAACAACAACATCACCAGAAAAAGGCGATAGAGTAGAAAGATGGAAAACCGTCAGGACATATGCATGTTAGTTCATCCAATGTCCCAAATGCACATGTTGTGCAATGCATTTCCCATGCTCATGATTTATGTTATTAAGGTTGCAAGATATGCATGCGGTGATGATGCCCATGTGCTTACCAACAGATTTTTGATGCCTTGTAACCATGTTCTCTTTTATTTATTTGTGAGCAAGCATAAGGAGGGCTGAGAATTGATAGTGATCACAGTAGGAGTATCGATGCAAGGAAAGTGGAGTGATCACCTTACATAGACATAGGAAGTTGGTGGATCGCCTCTAAATTGAAGAAAGGCGTATAAGAAATTAGGAGAGTACAACGGGGTTCCACTTGACTCGGCAAGGATATGAGTATGCTCTCTTAGAAGCCATCCTAAAAGAAGATGGAGATAGATGGATCTCGCACTGATTGTGTTCATATGTGGATAGAAACTTCAAAACATACGTAGCATTCTTCCACCACCTAAATATCATCATCTTTAGGCAGGGAATGTAAAAATCTCGTGCCTTCCAATATTGGTATTCAACTTAAAGATAAAACTGAGGCTATCATACCCGAAAATTCAGATATCGCTTTGCTGTCTGGGTTGCTGGACAGCAGGCCGATGGTCACTAAAAATTCCATATCTCTCAGCTCAAGCGTCGAAAGATTATGAATTTTGGTCAGCATGTGTAGAATTTCATAAGATTAAACTTTGGTATTCAACTTCATGACAAATTCAACTTTTACCGGGGTCGAAAGGTTCGTTACCAAAGCTCTGTCTGGCAGTTTTTACAGCAAACAGGGACTTACTAAAAATTTGGTATTTCTCAATATACACACGCAAAAATGCTGAATTTTTGTGAGCATGACCATCACAAAATTGTGAATCATTTTTATATTCAAGGTTTGCTTTATATCCCAAAGGAAGATGGCCTAAAAATTTGAATTTCAGAGATCACTAATTCTGAAATTCAGCAGGACAGAGACCTAGTGTTTTTGGTATAACTCTCAAACTAAAAATCTAATGACCTTGAGATTTCTACAGGAGGTAGATAGATACCTACGGAGTAGTTTTTATATTCAAAGGTTGAATAATATCATATTGGAAAAGGGTCTAATAGATCGATTTTCAGAGTGCTATTGCCCAGAAATTTTCAGCAGGACAGCGCTTCACTAAAAAGATCATATCTCAAAGATTAAGAACCCTATGACCATGAGGTTTTGACAGCACAAAGTAGGCTATATAAGAAACATTTTTGGTATAGATTGTCTAGGAAGATTCTGATTGGAACTATATTTAAAAATTCGAGTTGTCAGCCTAACTTAGGATTTTGACAGAATTTCAGCATGACCTAGGCTTAGTGAATAGAGCATAGCTTCAGTTTTATTCATCCTAAAATCATGAAAAATTCATGGAAGAATCTTAACTAGCTGATGAGAAATTTTCCTGAAGATCACCTAGCCAAAAACTTTGTAGATCATCCTTAGAAAAAGTGGGACAACAACTAGACATACTTTTTGATTAATCACCGCATCAAAGCATCAAACTAGCATGATTGGTCCTTAAGAAACACAATTCAAATAAAGACCAAATGACACATGATTTAAGTCCATTTTTGGTTTAATAGCTTTTACATGATGCAAAAAGCGTCCTAAACTTCCTCACAAAGCGTTTAAGCTTAAAACGAAGTTAGTGCCGGTGGCAGGGCATATATAAACGTCTCTCCCTATAATAACTAGTCGGAAGCTATTCGTTTCTTAATTACCGTGCCTAACAACCGTGGTTAGTGTACCTGCAGAAAATCACAGATATTCAAGACCTTTTGTGCCAGCACTCACAAAAGCGTCCACATTCATTACCGTTCACTTATAGAAACGGTATCCATGCGTAAAGCCGCTGCATGGACGGCGTCCTATTTAAGACTCGACGCGACGTGAGTGCCCGTTGGAATAGGCCTCACTCATCCCTCACGGACTTTCCCGTGGTACCATCACGTATGGCAAAACGTGACGAGACTCGTACGCGACGTGACACCCATTGGAATAGGTCCCACTAGTCCCTCACGGGACTTCCTCGTGGTACCACCACGTATGGCAAAACGTGATGAACTAGTATGGTTGTGCATGAAAATAAGTTTTGATAGGAATAAATGTGCTGGAAGTCAGACTAAATACACCATAGAATACTAGCCACCTGAAAGAACCCAAAATTCCCTCTAGGGCCTCTCGGACTAGATTAGACCTTAACGTCCTACTCTTTTAGCAAGTTTATTAATCTTGGCAAATTTTATTCCAAAAACAAGTTTGTTAAGGTATTTTAAATACTCTGGTGCATATCATCGCTCTGGTACCAGCTGTGACAGAACCGCCCAAAATAGTTCCGTATTATCGCCTAAGCCTGTCCACATGGCCATTAAGCAATAATAAAGAACTATTCTGTCGCTTCCGCCGGGTAAAGCCCGGTAAATCACATACAACAGGATCGCTGATAGGCGCTAAGCCCACACGAAGGCGGGACCAGAGTACAACATTACATTACATAAAAGGTTCACAAGTTCAACATTATTACAAACCAGGTTTTTCATACATAAAAGGAAACATGGTTCAGAGTTTAAACAACGGAAAGTAAACTACACGCATGATACACATGGGAGGCCATCCATGCATATCACTCATCATCATCGTTCTCCCATTCAAGCTCCCAACCATCTGAGATAGAACCAGGCCAGATGGGATTACCTGAAAACAACAAATTAAGCAAGGCTGAGTACTAATACTCAGCAAGACTTACCCGACAAAAAAAGCAAGACTAGACATGCAAGGCTTTTTGGCTTGTGGGTTTGTTTTGCCAAAAGCAACTAAAAGTGGATCCTTATTTTCAAGTTTTAGCTCATATTCTAGTATGTTAATCAGTCTAGGTGAGCACCTGTACTAAACAAGCATGTTGTGCAAACAATATTAAACAGGTAACAGTATTAATCCAAAATGTTCCATAAATAAACATGGGGTAGCCGGTGGTCAAGCCGACTCGGATAACGGCGAGTGACCGACGATCGATCGATTTATATCCTTGCAAGGTAAACCCAAGATACACGGAAGAAGGTAGACCAAGTGCGGTGTCTACCCCAACCAGGCGGTTCCCAACATCCCACGAGTTTAGGATCGACGCTACAAACTGCGGTACACGGTTATCCGGAGGGTCTAACCCGACCGGTCCGGACTCACACACTATACCACGGGTAGCTAGCCCGGAGACACATCCCAAGCGGGTAGCTAGAAATATCCCGCCCGGTTAGAAGGTACTAGGCTTACCGGTCCCATTCCCGACAAGCACTTGGTACGTTCAATAGCTTAGGACCAGCACCATGCTACTCGGTCGAGACCGAACCCATTGCTCTTACCACATGAGCGAGTCAATTTAACCAACTTATGATTCCAACATAAGCATCCTATATCTCGCGAGCAATGAGTCATTACTCGACTTCTACCGTGACCTTAGAGCATGGCACTAGCGTTCCTAACATACTAGTAAAAGAGCATAGGAGTCCTAAGGATCATGCAACTAGGTTTCAAAACAACTCCTGAAACTTAAATGCACAAATAAAGCATTAAAGTGCTGAAAAGTAAAGGACATGATTTATATTTAAAAAAACATGGGTTAGATGAAACCGGTGCTTGCCTTCCTCTGACTCAACACTAACGCTAGCCTTGGGCTCTTCTGGACTTTGGTCCAGGTCTTGCTGCACACCAAGCTGGTTCAGCTCACCATCAACAGTCCCGTCTCCCTCCTGGGCGAGTGTGTACGTACCGTCGGGGAGATCTACACGTTTACATGCACATGCAGTATATTAAAGTTAATCTTGATGGTGATTGCGTGCACATCTAAGTAATTTAAGTTATTTAACTTCACCAAACAGCAAGGGTGTTGTGTTTAAATATTAAAAACAGAACCAAACATGATTTTACCATTTAGCACATTTAATTTCCATTTCTTTCTTTAATTATTTAAAACAAACCTTTCAACCATAAATCAAAATTAAATCAAGAACACTTCCAATGAACCTAATCTTTTGCACACAGCAACATATGCTTAGTTTAAGCTTGCACACCAAAATTTGGCCTAAGATCATTTATAAATTAATTTATACGAAAAAAACAAATTGCAGCCTAGCAAAACAACATTAATTCATATAAAAAGATTTAATAAACTTTTTGATCTCAACTTTCTCCTACAGGTCATGTATGCCAAAAATGAGTTTCTGACCAAAGCATGGTTGCAAATTCAATTTATTTTCCAGATTTTGAATTTAAGCTCCTACACAAGATTAAAACCAAAACACCAAGCAAACAATTCCCTAAAATCACATCCATCATACCAGGGGTACTAATCATCAAGGCAAAGCCCTAGGGTGCACTGGTGCTCAAAGAAAAGCTCATTAAAGGTGCTATAAAAAGCATCAAACTTATTCTAGCATAAAGCTTAAATAAATCATATCTGAAAATATATGCATCAAAACCATGCAAATTTTTGCCACAGATCTAGACATGATATAAAGAACAACATATCCAAAATTCAAGTTCATATCATGTGTATATTTTAAACTGCACTAAAAACACTCCAAACTGCGTTTGAATTTTTAATTCAAAAACTGTACAGAAAAACCCTATACATGTTTTCTAGAAAAGATAGATTTCTTCACCACGAAACCAACAAAATTGGTTTTGCATTTTTCTGATTTTTCTACGATTTTTAATGATTTTTCGAAGGTACTGCCGAATCCCTAAAACTGCTTTTACAGCCGGGTCCCCGGAATCTTACACAAATCTCCCTGGAATTACCTTCTCGTTTGCAATGTGGTCCCTGGCGGCGGAGGGAGCTCGCCGGCGGCTACTGTTGGCCGGAGACGGGCGGGTGAGTGGCTAGGGTTGGGATTGGGCTCACCCTAGACCGATTCCCGGCGGTGGTTGGGGCAGTGGAGCCTTCGTCGGCGACCGGCGGCGTGGCGCGCCCGGGGACGTCCGCCGCGTCCGCCGTTGGCCGGCGACGGTGCGACCGGCGGGTCCGGTGGCGGCTTGGCGGAGTTGGGGGAGGAGCGAGAGAAGGCTTCGGATGGGGAGGTGGAGATGGCGCGCTCACGGAGGCCGTTCGCGGCAAGGGGACGCCGGCGGTGGCTTGGCAGGCCGGAACGGCGGACAGAGGGGTGACGGCGGGCTGGGGCGGCACTGCGAGACCACCAAGGCGAGCAAAGGAGGTCCTGTGGAGCTGGAACGCGGCCTTTTACCCACGCCCACGCGGGAACGGCCAGCTGGCCGATGCATGCGCGCGCTACGCGCGGCAGCGGCGAGCGACGCGCGCGTGGCCGGACGGGCCCGCGACCGGTCCGCGCATTGGCGCCCGGGCGCGGTGCGGTGGGCCGGGGTCGGGCGGAGTGTTCACGGAGGTGCAGGTCCACCACGGAGCCTCCGAGGGGCCGTACACCGGACGCCCGGGGGGCGGCCTCGCGCTGCGGGAGCGCGGGGACGACGGCGATCCGCCCCGCTTTTAATTCATTTACCGGTTTTCGAAATTGCGAAACTCCAAAAATCGTCAACTAAGTGAAAAATCTCCCAAAAGCAAAGTTGTAGAGGAGCTGTAGATCTACAACTTTCCCGAAGGGCGACATATGTTTTGATCAATGGTTTGCCCAGGAACGCCAACCGAAGTTGCAGATTTTCCACGGCTCAGTTTACTGTTCATAGCGCAGTAAACTCGATTTTTGGCCAATTTGCGCTCAAAATTGGAATGTCCACCAATTACGAAAAATGTGTTCCCGGAAATAACGAACAACTTTCGTGTTGGCCTATTTTGAACTTCTATAGTGAAATTTGAAGAACGCGCAAGAAAACCATTTCAGCCTTTAAAGTAGATCTAGGGTTTGACCGTGATTTGGGATTTTGACCAAGGTCTTTTGTGCAAATTCGTGACAAAACATGTCAAACATGTTTATGAGCCAATTTAAACACGATTAATGCCACTAATTAAGTTAGTTAGCTTTAATAAACACCTGGGGTGTTACACCCGATGGGTAACAAAGAAGAATATTCGAGACAACTCCAAGGTCCCAAGACGGCGAAGGCTACTCAAACTCATTCAGGAGAGACGGAGGATCACACTAGGAGACCATGAAGATCACGACCGAAGGACCGGAGTTTGAGATACCGAGCCACTACATGAAGGAAGTTGTTGCATCCGTCAAGACCGAAGGACAAAGCCAGCCTGTGAAGACCAAAAAGATTGACTAAGCCAAAGAAGAAGCCCGTGCCCAAGATGGTGCTGAAGTGGGTACCCAAGATTGCAACGCCCACAAAGAGCGTTGATCCGAAGTAATCAAGTGAAGAAGTCTAGCCATGGACTATAAACGAAGCGCTAGGCGGGAGGCAACCCGTTTCGTCGAGTCAAGAATAAGCTACTGGGAGGACAACCCGATTCCTGGTTTTTCGAGTCTTTTCAAGTAATTCAGTTTTGAATTTTACTACGCAAAACATTAGACTTAGAATGGTTGAACAATATTAGAGACATAATTCTTGGTTGAATATTTTGCTTTGTCATAAACCCTTTGCATGAACCCTCCTATGTGTTTGTTCGTTCTTTTTCGAGAAATCACAACCAAATAATTTCAGAACCTAACTCAACCCTTCACCATCATTATGGTGCTGTGGTTGACTTACTTTTTCATGCTAAAAACACACGAGTAGAGCCACGACTTATACCTAGGTGTTAATTAAATTTCAGCACGTGGTAGGACTCGCGTGAACCTATAAACTAAAACTTTTGGTTGGTTTAAAAATCCTTATCCTTGGTTTCTCTAAGATTAGAATTTTCTAAGCCTCATTATATTTTATTTTATTGAAAATCTCCCTTATCTAATAAAAAATACAACCTAAACCTATGCCCCCATGATCAAGCCGGGAAAAGTTTGCTCTCAACCAATGAAGGAAAACTATACCGGTGAGACCGATATCAACGTAGTCAGAAAATATTTTCGACTTACATTTATTTTTAATGGTTTAAAAACTTCTCTAAATTTATGCTTGAGTTCTTGCATGGCTCTGAAAATTTTTTTTAAATTTCGAAATTAGAGGAGTGCTCAACCTTAAAACATGCTTAGAGGGAGGCAATCTAGTTAACCTAACCATACATGCACCATGATACATCACGGGATGCTCCTCCAACATCTTTTATCAAACCACATGCAAAGTACAAGCATGGGGGGGCAGCCAAGGCCTTGTTTTGTAGGAATATCATGGATTCATGTGAGGCAAGGGAGTATGGAAGTGAATCAAGCGAAAACATCAAGTGGAAGGAGTATGCAAGCGAAAGAGTGGACGGGAACGTTTGGAAGGTGTACGCGGTCACGAAGCAACATGAATGCACTAGAGAAGAACCGAGCCAAGAGGAGGAGAGGGGTAAGTCTTTCATCCAACTCTTTGTTCGTGTGCTCTAGTTTGTAGGCCGGAACCACCTTAGACTTAGCCATCCACCGCGTTTGTTTCGTGCAACAAATCACATCCTTAATCCACTCAAAGTCCAGACTCCAAAATAATATTTGTGTACCTTTTTACCAGGTGAAAACCCCGGATATATATTTGTGAGGGAGAGCGCTGCAATCATGGAAGAAAACTACAAGCCTTTTCACCAAAAAAAGGAAGGGATCATCGTCGTCTAAGCCATCATCGACAACCTCTTCGAGGAGGCACTCGGTTTCCGAGTCTCCTCGGAGTATGGCGGAGGACATGACACCACCGAGGAGGAACCACTCTTCTCCTTGGTGGCATGAGGGCCACACGAAACTCGTTTATGAGGTTTACCAAACTTCAATAACATATGAAGGAGCCGCCCATCCAACCTCGCCACTTGACACGATCATCCGCTCCACCTCCATACGCTCCGCGGTATTCCGAGGGGTATGTCATCATGATGGAGGAGGAGGAGAAGAAGCTCGCTCACCTTAAGTAGAGGCTTGTAGCGAACGTCAACATCGACGACCAAGCTCTCCACATATTGGGTTTCATACGGGACACCGGTGCAATTCTCTAACGGAGTGTCGGCAAACACCCACAAGGAATTCGCCTAGGAAATTTTCATGACCATGGCGCATACCCTTGATGAAGGAGTGCTTAGTCTCTCATTCCGTTTGGAGGGAGCCCACAAGTGGAGAAGAAGGAAGACACCGTTGGAAGGGTAACCTTGATCAACGGTGCTATTTCTAGCACTTTGATGGGGTAATCTCCTTTCATCCATGGGTTGCAATCGATCTTGAGATGCAATCATACTTTGTTGGGTTATCTATCTATCATCTTGTGTTGAATATACTTTATTGTTTAAGGTTAGCTACCATGCCTTAAAGGGAGTAGAGCCCCAATGCTTCCTTGGATCCATTCAACACATCGTGTCCATCATAGGTCTAGTCATGAGTACCTTTGCGTGAGTACAAGAGGAGGGAAAGGGTGAAACCGTGGTCACAACCCCCGATAGATTAGATTGGTTTTCATGTTCAAAACGATTGCATGTTCTAGTATCGTAGACCCATGGGCGAGTGTCTCCTATTTTCAAAAGAGAGCTCCGGAACAAGTGGATGTGCATGAAGGAACATGGGAAGGTTTTTGGAGTATGATCACGGGAGGAGACCATCAACGACGAAATAGTATCCGGACCCCATCATTCAAGTATGTCACTTTCTTGTGCAAGTGGATTTTTGGGGAGAACGAGAGAGACAACGATAACCAACCCGGAGTTGAATTGGCTTTACTCGGCTTTGATTGCCAAGAAGCCAATCAACCCCACTCACCTATGATCAACCGGTGGTGTTGTGAGCAACATAGGATTCGGGAGATCGGGTTGTTACCTCTCCATGTTGACTATCTCTTTAAAACCGGGTATTACAAGGAACCCGAATCATCTCCTACCCGGGACTTCCCTAGGAATATATGAAGAAAGGAAAATATATAAGTAAAGATGAGAGAGGAGGTTTCAAAGTGGCTTAGGTGAATTTGCCTCTTTCGGAAGTAAGGTTAAGACTTTTTCTTGAGGGGAAGAAGATTGGTTAGAGGAAGGACTTCTTGTGTCGGTGAAGAAAAAAAAATAAAGGAGAAGGATTATAGGAGAAGGATCTTCTATGGCCCAAGAAGAAGGTGCACAACAAAATTATGTGCCACCATTTGGAAAAATTCCGGCGCCGCCAAGTTACTACGGTGATGTACCAATGCAAGCATGGGGGAGTGGTGCAACCATACCCCCACCATTTTTGCGGTGCTCAACGTAGCCTTTGCGGAGCCATATGCACACCTTCCTCAACCACAACAAAATGTGGCCACCATTGGAGGATACGCTGCAAGGAACATGCAAATTATTGCAGCCATCCAAACCAATGCAAACCAAATGGGTGAAGGAAATGCAAACGTCGCTTATGTGCTTGGACACCTTCACCTAGCACTGTCAGACAATTCATATGAGGAGAGGTGCAATCTTATTATGAGTAAGGGTACAACAACCAAGACTTTCAATATCAACCACCGGCGGAAGATTAGAGAGAGGAGGAGCTTTAATTATCTTTCCTTTACCCCCTTTTCTTTAAGTTTCAGCTCGTTTGCACCTATGTATGCGTAGTATTTTTCAGCTTTACTTTAATTTTTAGTTTTTAGTTTAATTTTCAGCATATGTGTTAGTTTTTATTTTCATCATGAATAATGTCACCACCAAGTTTTTACCATTAGTAAAGTTACAAAGTTTGTGCCATGATGATATATGATTATAATTGCTGCTTTGTTTATCTTTGTGATTGATTTATGCATGTTTAACCTAGTGCTCTCTTAAAAATACAAATCTGAAATTATCTATATACTAGATTAATCTTTAGCGGAGGTTATGATAAAAATAATGACCCATAGTGTTTTACGTGCTCACAAGTTTTAGATGGATTAGAGATGATTTATTTTTGTTCCTAAATGTAAAGCTAACCTTGTCATAAATACCTCTTGCTTGTTGCTCTACCTATCCAGAGCCTTATAAATATTTGAGTGCAAAAACTTAGTATACAAGGTTTATTTTTTGGGTGAGTTATTGCAGGCCATGATTTCTCTGGACCGAGACTAAGAAGCTGGTCATTCCGTTTTTGCGTATCTATCTTTTTGCTAGCCTTTTTATCCGTGCATTGTGTATCCCCACATCGGAGATCTCACAAACCTTGCCGGATATCCACCCTTAAAACCAAATATCATCTTTTGTGTTTACCTCCTTGACCACAACCTATCGTTGAGTATGGATCATCAATTCAAGGAGGATCGATGGTGCCAAGATTGAAGATTTCAAGTATCTCTCCAAAGGAAAAATATTTCCAGTACCTACCTTATTCATCGCCTCTTTGCTCGAGGACGAGAAACGTCTAAGCATGGGGGAGGAGGTAGGTATGATGCAATTTTTGGAGTTCAAAGGGGAGTATTAAAAAAAAGAGAGAAGAGAAAGAAAGATCAAAGGCGATGTACGGGACTTCCAAGGTGAAAGTCTCACAAGAAAAAAATGCATGACTGAAAGAAAGAAAGAAAGAAGGAGAAATATGAGAAAGAAAAAGTAATAATAATATATGAGTATGCGTAAAGTGAACTCCCCGGTTCTCTAAAGTGCATTGGGAAATTCAAGGCTTCAAGATTAAAAGACCCATTATAATTTTCCAACCATGTGCAATCCGATAACGAGGACTTCCTTTGTGCCTCGGGATCACCCTTTGCCATTTGCACATGTCCACCTATCTCAAGCGTGTGTATTTTTCTCTTTCCCCTTCTTGATTTAACATCGTTTTCCAATGACCTTTTTGACGAGTCTCGGTAAGACCATGAGAAGCTTGTCTTGTTTTGACAACATCTCATTTATAATATCTTGTTAGGACTAAACTTTCCCAAAAAGCTCCATATAAAAGCCTACCACATAAATAAATGCTATGAGAGGGAAAGGAGTAAAATAAATAGTCTTGAGAGACAAGATGAGATGAGAGCTCAAGAGCAAGATGCAAGGTGGTTTAAATTTGTGAACTTGGTTTAGCCCTTTTTCATCTTGTTCTTTATTTCAAAATTTCTGAGATCCATTTGAATTTTGGGAGCATGTTAATACTTGTGGGATAAGCTTAATTAAATATCTACCCTCCGTAGGGATCAAGGCTAGTACATTATGGAACTTTAACGAATTAAACTTTTGAGAGCATATGTTTTTTTCATGTATGATCAAGTGCAAGGTTTAAACAATGAAGGGCAACGTTGATATCCATCAAAGGCTTACTCGAGGACGAGCAAGGTTTAAGCATGGGGGAGATGTTGACGGTGAAAATCCGTCAACCTAGCCATGAGTTTACCTTCGGTGTTGGCATGACTTTTGTATCTTATCCATTGGTACTAACCCCCGTGGTATAACAAGTTCACTTGTGCATGTCGGTTTTGGAGTTAAGTGTTTTCGCAGGGTTTTAACGTTGAAAGCAAGACTTCCGGGATAAGTTCATTAAGCACCTCATGACAAGACCTTGAAGCGCGATACAAGTCAAGCAATGATGTGAACATGACTCCAAGAGCCCAAGGACCAAGCCCGAGAAGATGATAAACTCCGAGGACCGAACCAGAAAAGTGCTGAATCTTGCAAGACAAGGAGTTGAGTCTAATTCGGAGAGAAACTGACGTCAAGGGCCCACATGCAAAAGGGGAGAGGATGGGAAGCAACACCAGGTGAAGGAGGACACGAACTGGGCCGAAATGGGCCCAGGCCGGTCGGCCCAGCCTGTTTCGGGGCCCAGTCGGCCTCCCCTTTGACCTAGTTCCATCTCTGGCAATTTATAGCCCTCTGACCGAGAGCCATGCATCAATCAATTCGTAATCCGCCGCCGAGGAGCAGAGAAGCTTGAGGGACACCATCCCGGAGATGAGGGTCGTGCTAGTTGTCTAGGGTTTCCCTAGCCGATGTGGGAACCTTGCATGGAAGACCACGTCGGAGCTCCGGAGCGAGGATCAAGATCGAGGGAGGGCCCCGGTGGTGATCTTGTTCATGTAATCATTCATGGTGAAGTTTGTAAGTGAATTCGATTTCTAGCGATCAAGTGCCTTCTCGATGATTTTGTTTTCTTCTTGGTTTTGCTTCTTCTACGATCTAGTTTGTAGCTAGATTACTTAGGGTGCTCTTGTAGCCCCGGTGGCTAGAGGTGCATACCAGACCGGCCAAGTGATTTCAACTTGTTCTATTGAACTCGCCCTAGACTACCCGCATGAGTAGGGATACGTTGTGACAGAACGGGGGTTCCGAAAGGCGGTCGTTTTCGGAGTCGGATGGAAGGCCACGATTCAAAGATGCTTTTAATGAGATTCGCTTTTCTATCTTCATCTATCTTGTTTGGAGCTACAACATAAGAATGATCTAGACTCTCTAGATCGGTTATCTTTTGCTTTCTCTTGCTACTTCTTTAGTAGATTAGATTAGATTAGATTAGTTTTCTTTATGAGTTAGTAGATTAGATGCAATTTATCTTCATAAGATAGCTTACCTTGCTTTACTACATTGATTCCTTTCGTTGCACATTGTTCCACGGATTCGATACATTGGGTTCACCACTCGAGGGAAGAAGGGTCCCTTGACTACGACGGGAGACTTGTCCGCTTGCAAGTCTAAACGAACTTTGATACAACTATTAACCGTCAACAACCAACTACCTTGGTGGGTACCAGGACTGACTACTCGGCACCTGATGGCGTGGGGTGCAAGGACTACGGTGGAGGAGTACTCTGATAGGAAGTTGTACATGTCCTGTACCATGTAGAGAACTCCTAGACGTACACGACTAATAACACGACTAATACTCTCTCTTCAAACCGACTTGTAACCCTGCCTCCCGGACTATATAAGGCGAGGCAGGGACCCCTATCTCTCTCATACACATCATCTTGTAAACAAACCCAATCAATCCAGAGCTACGCAGCATACAGGACGTAGGGTATTACGCACCTCGCGGCCCGAACCTGTCTAAATTGTGTGCCACTTGTCTCTTCCTTCGAGTTACCGATCTCGGCGAGGCCACATACATCTACCTCGGGTACTCCCCTTGGTAGGTTGCCAGTCTAAAACACCGACAGGTGGCGCGCCAGGCAAGGGCTCTCGCCGAAGATCTCATGGCGAACTCGACGGCTTCCATCTGCATCAAGCCAACCGCCGCCTTCAACCGTGGCGACACCTTTGTCTTCGGGTCCTGGGTCTGCACCATTGACGGTGCTGGATCCTTCCAACACCACCTCACCATGGCTCCCAACTCGAGCACCTGGCTCGTGACACTTCCCGACGTGATCATGAGCGATCTCACTGGAAAATTCGGCGAAATTTCGCTCTACAAACAACACGCTGACTTCGAGTCCGGATCCGCCTCCAACTCGAACTCGACGTCCCCGTGGGCCATCGCATGCGAGCCGGCTACTGAGCCATCATGTGCTGACATCCCACTCCATTTGCACTTTCCATATGGCCTCTGCAATGCTAGCAGGGCCCATGCAGAGGCTCTCACTGCACGCCGGGCCGGCAAGGAGATCGTCTCCAACTACACTTCGGACTCCAACCCTGTCTCCGGCCACTGCTCGGACTCCTCCTACGAGTTCGACTTCGGATCGGACCCTGTTGAGCCCAAGTCCGAGTACTCCACGACAAAGCAACCAGAGCCAGGACCAGCTACCGACCTGGTTATAACATCTACACCCGCCGGGAGATTCATCTACTGGCCAAACCGCAAGCTTGCAGACCTGACAGGCAGGAACTCACGCTACGTCGCCTACCTCGACTAGCTTCCCTTCCAGGAGGGAACACCCCTAGCTCCATTAGAGGAGCACACCCCAATAGAGGTGGCGACTACTGACTCCGATCTCGGCACCCCTGATCGCCAAATCTTCAAGGCTGCCAGAGAGACACCAGGACCTTCAGGGACCCGCCCCGACCGGTACTTTGAAGATATCTCAGCAGACGAGTTGACTGCCAATGCACCCGCGGATGAAACCAATGACGACAAGAACGCCTGACATGAGCGCAACAGGAAGCAGAACGAACGACGTAGACGTCTCCGTGAAACCCTCCCCATACGGAATCTCACAGAGGCACTTGATCAATTCGAAAGCCGGGTGCACACTACCCCCGAACAGTGCCTCATGTCTATCACCACGATAGCACGACAGGCTCAGGGGATGCGTGCGGGTGAAGTCATCGCCAAGCTCGCGGAGGATGCCTACTTCATGAGAGTCGACAACCGAGTCACCCAAGTTCCTCCCCTCATAACTCGTGAACCCGACAACCATGAAGCCACAAGTCACAGTCCAGCAGACAATGGACGCAACCGTACTCGAGGAGAACGGCCCCAGAACCCCAACCGTACCAGGGCTTCGGCCGGTGGGCCTTCTCAGGGTGGTAACAGTGCCGGCGGCAGTCGCGACACTGCTAATCATGGTGATGCTGGTGGCGGAGGCAATGGCGGCGGGAGCTCCTCACACGGGTCTGGCAGGAGAGCCGGTGGCAGAGGCGATCACGGAGGTCGAGGCCACGCAGACAGCCACGTCACTGGTGCCTCACGCAGCGGCTATGACGCCCGCCGCAGAATTGAAGAAATGCAACCCAAGAAGTCCTCCACGGAAGGCGAAAATGACGGTTTCCCCACCTTCTCTTCTTGACTTCGCAATCTGCTCCTCCCAGAGAAATTCAAGCCTCTGGGGATCACTAAGTACAACGCGAAGCAAGACCATGTCTAATGGCTCAGATGCTACACCCTCTGCATCGAAAACGCTGGTGGCAACAACGACACAAAGTGCCTCTACTTCCGCTTCTGTCTGGACCAAGCTCCACTTACATGGCTCGAGTCGCTCAAGAAGTACTCGATTGACAAGTGGGACCAGCTCAAGGATCAGTTCACCAGCAACTTCGCGGGCGCCATGGGGCGCTCGGGTACTCGCATGGACCTCGCTATCGTGAAGAAGGAACAAGGCGAGACCCTACGCAAGTTCATGCGGCGCTTCTTCGACAAGCGCGCATTGTAGTCGATGTTACGAACATGGAGGTCATCGACCTCTTCCAAGACGGTCTCTATCACCGTAGCACTATTGAAGACTCGGTCGCTGCCGCCTGAGTTCCATCACCAAGCTCAAGGACATGATCACTTCATGGGCCGACGGAGAAGACAAGGAAAACGCGAAGTACGATGCCATTCGCGGCAAGAGCAAGCAAAACGCGGGCGGCATCAACAGCAACAACAGGGATCAAGGCGGTCGCTACAACAACTACTCGGGTCCTAACCGCAAGCGCAAGCCAGACAACACAGTCGCGGCTATCCAGTGCCCTGCGAAAGACAACACGAAGAAGAGCTCTGGCGGCTTCAAAGACTTGTTGAAAGAGAAGTTCCCATGGCACCTGGAGGGCAACCACACCACCGAGCAGTGCTACCAACTCCGGCGAGCACTCAAGGATTCTCCAGACCCACGGCCTCCTCACGACAAGAAATGCAAAAAATCCGACGAGGGCAACAACAACTTCTAAGAACCCAACAAGACGGTTAATGTCCTCTTCGGCGGACTGAAAGACCGAAACGGCGAACCAGATAGGGGGAGTGAATGGGAGCCGATAAAAATTCTATTCAAGAATTCGGCCTGTGAACCCAATTTCACTCGTTCACCTCCGTAAGCTTCTCTTGCCAAGTCCACGCAACCACTCAAGTGCTACTAGACCTAGGAGCAAGACCCAACCAACAGCCACAGCACACACGCAGTGGAAACACACACGACAAGGCTGCTGGCAGCCCAAACCGGTCAGGTCGGTTTCTGAAACCGGTCAGACCGCTTCTGTTGGACTTAGCCTTACACAGGCAGGGGAAACCGGTCAGGCCGGTTCTGTCCAAAAACTCCCCAAAAACCTTTCCGAGAGAAAACCTACCTCAAGAACCTCTCCTCCTTTGAACAAGAATAGCCATAGCACAACAGGGACTTCCTTGCTCAAAAACTCTTAATGACCGCCCACAAGACTAAACCGGTCAGACCGGTTTTGCCTTGGACAGTCGGGAAGAACTCAACCCGCGGGAAAAGCTCAAACCTTCAATCAATCGATCTCCTGATTCGTTCCACGGATCAAAGTAAAACTTTGGGGATAGTTGGGGTACCTCGTGGGATACCCTTGGCTAGAAGCTCGGTCCCCAAAACTCACTCAATCAAGAGGAATCGAAAGTCAACCCTCAAGAACACCTCTAACCCTAGAACTCCGAAAACTCCAAAATCGAGCCCCTTAACTCACGGATTTGGGAGGGGAATCAAACGCAAAAGAACCACAGAGGGTTCACACGAATTCCCCCCATCAAATCCCCAAGAGAAAGGTCTCGAAAAGACACCAAGAAAACCACAAAGAGAGGGATCCGAAAATCACCACCAAGAACAACCGGGAACAACACAACAAAGCCTTGAGGAACCACGTCGAATCATCTATACATACCAAGGAGGTTCATACAAGGTCTAGCTTGCCACCCGATCATCCAACCCTCTCACAAGATCTCACCATGAAGCTCTCAAGCTAGTCCTATGGAAATCCTAAGAAAATAGAACGGGAAAATATGAAAATAAAATGAGCTAGGGTTCCAAAAGTTGGCTACCATCTTCTCACCTCTTGGGTTATATGGAGGCAAGCCTAAAGTCTAAAATGCCCCTAAGGCTTAAACTAATATACACGCCCACCAAGGGCACTTTGGGAATATGTCTTCATAACACCATCGGCCGGATGCCCGGCGACCGCACTTCGCGTAGCCTCGACACAAGCCTTGCGATCCCGACGCGTGTCCTCCGCCTCGAAGCTTCCGGCGCCCTGTGAGCCCAAACCGGTCATGCCGGTTGTCCAAACCAGTCAGGCCGGTTTTGGCCACACAGCCACGCCCGGTCTTCGGCCTCGGCTTTGTGGCTCAGCCGACTAACCCAGTGATTTTCTGGTGAACCACAACAAACCCCGCGAACTTGATTTAGCCTCCGTCAATCACCACTCATGACTTGGCTCCCACGAAGTCCCCGCTCGACCTTGGTTTTGTTCTCAACCAAGAAACTGTCCTCAACTTCATCTTGCCGTTCTTGCCACCATGCGGCCCGCACTTGACCCCACTGGCCACCGGGTCCCTCGAGCGAAGCCTACTTGACTTCTCCACACTAGAAGGCCTCACCGGCAACGACCTTTCGCGCTTGTTCTTCACCTGCACCAACACGAGTCAAGCCACAACCTGCACCTGCAATACTTAGCCATGAATCAGTCCACACAATATTGTCAATCACTCATCAAACCAGGAAGTGACCATCTACCGGTCCTCGAACCACACATGGTCCTCAATCTCCCCTTGATGAGTGCATTGACCACACACACATTTGGTAATCAGAGAAAAGGAAAAAGAAAAGAAATGAATAAAAAGAAACTCCAACAAGCGATCGAAAGCTGAGAAAGGTAAAGAGAAAATTACTTGAAGAGGACAAGTCTCGGACCCCTTAGGTAAGGGCAACGGTTCGACACATCTGAGACAAAACCATGCTCAAGCAAAGAGAAGAAACCACCAAAGCATACAAGAGCTACCTCTGTACATATGCAAGCTCCCCCTGAACAAGTGCCAACCCTAGTACAAGCCGGTCAGGCCGGATCCCAAAACCCCCCAAAAGACAAAAATGCAAAAGAAATGCACAAGCTCTCCCTTGACTCTTGGGATAGGTTACAGGGATGCACTGCAACTTTTCTCCACCTTTCTTTCTCCCCCTTGTTGCCAATGCATGAATCAAGGCTCAAGTTTGAAAGCATGCAACCTAGAGCTTCTCAAGTATACAAAATTCAACACAAGATGCTACACATGTCCAAATGAGCAAGTTAGATATTGTACATCGTTGTAATGACATCAACTTAATGAATACCAAATTTCACAACAATTGGACGAAGCTAAAATAGAATTGATCAATTTTGCGAAAAGTTACCCTCTCATGAGAAAAGTCCTAAACATGAGAAAAACATGTCAAAATGGCAAAGCCACACAAACTTCATGCTAGGACAACCATTCTAATCATAAGACCATCACAAACACCCACAAGCACGTCATGTCACGTCAAAGCCACAGAGCCATGTGCCTACTTCTATGTATGAGACTTCTCATTGGTAGGCATCATGCAACGGTTTAGCACCCAAAGCAAATTAAATTCAGCACATATGACATGGGAGCACATTTTCCAAGTAATTTACATTTCATTTTCAGATACATACATGGTACATGAAATGTCTTTGCGACAAAAAGTAACTTATGCCCCCCCACAAGATAAAGCAAGAGGGCTAAAACATGTCAAGATTATATAAAGGCAATTACACATGAGAGAGCATATATGTGACATTTTTCAAAAGCATAGACATCAAATATGTATATAAATGAAGATCATCAAGAGCTAAGCCAAACTAACCATAGCATACCAAACTAGCTCACAAGATCATATATAGCACATCATGGTGAACAATTTATATGAGAGAAGATTTCCTACAAAATGCATATGATACAAAATGCATGCAATCTAAGATACAAGGATGCCTATACATCATGTTACATATGCCATGCCAAATGCAAGAAAGGCACAAAGGAAAGCTATACATATGCTACAAAGGAGCTCCCCACACCAACTTAAGAAATCAAACACACACCAAGCTCCCCCCGCAAACGAGTGAAATTTTCTTTGTTTAGGGGTTTGGTGTAAATATCGGCTACTTGGTCATGTGTGGGTACATGCATCAAAGCTATCTTCCCTTTCTCAACATTGTCTCTCAGAAAATGATACCTCACTTCCATGTGCATGGTTTTGGAATGGAGCATTGGGTTCTTTGCAACACTTATGGCACTAGTGCTGTCACATTGAAGTGGGACATGGGTATACTCCTCACCAAAGTCGCTCATGGTGTATGTAATCCAAAGGAGCTGAGAGCAACAACTAGCAGCGGTAACGTACTCTGCCTTGCTAGTGGATTGAGCAACACTCGACTGTTTGCAGGAATACCATGACACCAAAGAAGATCCCAAAAACTGGCAAGTCCCAGAAGTGGACTTCCTATCCAACCGACACCCAACAAAATCCGCATCCGAAAAACCTTGAAGAGCCAAAGAAGAGGACGCGGAGTACTAAGGGCCAAAGTCGGGAGTGTGACGCAAGTACCTGAAGATTCGCTTCACCTCTTGCCGATGCGAAGTCCTCGGAGATGCTTGAAAACGAGCGCACAGACATACCGAGAACTGGATGTCCAGCCTCGTCGCCGTCAAGTAGAGGAGTGACCCAATCATACTCCGGTTGTCCTTCTGGTCCACATGTTCATCATCCTCATCTGCATCAAGAGCTGTAGTCGTACTCATTGGCGTCGCCATGGCCTGGAATCCTCCATCTTGAACTTCCGCACAATGTCCTTTGTGTACTTAGCTTGGTGCACAAATGTTCCTTCCATTGATTGCTTGATTTGTAGCCTGAGGAAGAACTGCAACTCGCCCATCATGCTCATCTCAAAATCCCTGCTCATATCCTCTACAAACGTTGCAACAAGAGAGTTAGACGAGCCACCAAAGACAATATCATCCACGTACACCTGCACAATCAGGATATATCTGCCCTGCCTAAGTAGAAACAAGGTCTGATAAACCTTCCCCATCTCAAAACCTCTCTCAAACAAGAACCCCCTCAACCTACCATACCAAGCTCTAGGTGCTTGCTTCAACCCATAAAGCGCCTTCCTCAATTTGTACACCTGGTGGGGGTACTTCTCACTCTCAAACCCCGGTGGTTGCCTCACATACACTTCTTCCTCCAACACACCATTCAAGAAGGCACTCTTCACATCCATTTGGTGCAACTTGAACCCTTTAGCCACAGAAAAGGCTAGAAGGACCCTAATCGCCTCCAAACGGGCTATGGTAGCAAAAGTCTCCTCGTAGTCGATACCCTCCTTCTGACTGAACCCCTGAGCAACAAGCCTTGTTTTGTTTCTCACCACTTCACCTTTCTCTCCCTCTTTATTCTTCCACACCCACTTTGTACCAATCGGCTTACACCCTGAGGGAGGGTCAACCAATTCCCAAACCTGATTGCTCTCAAAGTTCTCCAACTTCTCATGCATCGAATTAACCCAGTTATGAGCAGATAGTGCGTGTCCAATGTCTTTGGGCTCCAAGGTGGCAACAAATGCAGCATGAGCGAAATGAGAATTGTTTCGAACCCTCGACTGTGTAGTGCGTTCATTCAAGTCGCCGATGATCCTCGAAGCTGGGTGATCCACTTGTACTCGCCGGGGAGGTTCTCACCTTGATGCTACCTCCCCCTCAACAACAGCTTCTCCTTGATCCTAGTTTGTCGTCGTAGGTGTGGGAGAGGGGCCGTCCACCACTGTAGTCGAACTAGTAGGTACATGTTCAGCCGGGGGCACCACACCGCCATCTTGATCATCTCCAAGTTCATGCTCCTCCTCCTGGAAGATCTCCTCGCCAAGTCCAACATCACCTGCACACTCAAAGACAAGCTGACTACATGGCTTTGTCTCGTCGTAGGTTACCTCGCAAGTCTCCACGATTTGGTTAGTTTCAAGATTGAGCACACGATATACTCTAGAGTGAGATGCATAACCAAAGAAAGTACCATCGACCGACCTAGCCTCAAACTTATCCAACTTCTTCCCTTTCTTCAGAATAAAGCACTTGCAACCAAAGCCATGGAAGTGACACACCTTGGGTGTGCGACCGTGCATCAACTCATAGCAAGTTTTCTTCTTATGCACTCGGACGTAGATCCTGGTTGACACATAGCACGCGGTATTCACCGCCTCAGCCCAGAACCTTTTCGGAGTCCTATGCTCATCAAGCATCATCCGAGCCATCTCACACAAGGTTCTGTTCTTCCTTTCCACAACACCATTTTAGGGAGGCGTATATGGACTCGAAAACTAGTGTTCAAGACCCAAATCATGTCAAAAGGTTTCAAAACGAGTGTTTCTGAATTCTGAGCCATTGTCATTGCGGATCGCTCGTATGGCATCTCCGTGCCGCTCGTTCTTCAACCTCAACACAAGATTTCGAACAAAACCAAATGTCCCCCCTTATCCTCAAGAAAGAAAAACAACACATATCGAGAGTAGTCGTCCACCACAACAAGGACATACCACTTACCACCCGCAGATCGCACACGAGATGGGCCAACAAGGTCCATATGGAGCAGCTCGCATGGACGCTAAGTCATCACATCGGTGAGAGGCGGGTGAGAAGAGGCTACCATCTTGGCATGCTTACACGGCGCATAAACCAACTCCTTCTCAAGCTTCAACCACGGCAATCCTTGGACCAAATTGAGTTTACTCAAGTGAGACAAAAGGTCAAAGCTCAAGTGACCCAACTTCCTATGCCACTTCCACAACTCACTCGAAGAACCAGCCAAGAAACAACGCTCAACACTAGACGACTGAGAAAAATCAGCTCAAAACACCTGACCCTCGGGAACGACCTTACAGACAAGGTCCCCTCGAGAGTCCAAAATCCGAGAACCACCAGACGGAAACAACACCTCAAAACCCTCATCCAACAGCTGGGACACAGAAAGCAAATTGTACCCAAGCGATTAAACAAGAGCAACACGCCTGAGAGTGATCTTGTCACTCACCTTAATCTCACCTTCTGAAAGCACACGCCCACGCCCATTGTCCCCAAAAGTGATGTACCTCTTTATCACTACCGGGACGAGACTTGAGAACCACCCCTTGTCTCCGGTCATATGTCTCGAGCAACCGGAGTCAATCAACCTAATGTTCTTCAAGTCTCCCACCTGAAATTAAAAAACGAGCACGTGAGCGAACAAACGACCAAACACTAGGGTTAGTACCAAAAGTGTAAAACCAGTACCGAGCCATTTTCTCAAAAGTGGGGTTAGAACAATCCAAAACATCTTTCCTACCAAAGCTACCTCCACGAACACCACCCCGGTAACCACTCTGAGGAAACCAACTCTCTCTGCCTGGCGGAGGACCAAAACCACAAAAGGAAAACCGTGGATCTTTCCTCCGCTCCATCTCAAAGCTACGACCCCTCCCATTCCCGTATTGAGCACGAGAGGGAGAACGCCTAGCAAACTGACCACCTGCAGACTCTCCAGACCAATCACCAGAACCACGACCACCTGAGACAAACCAAGACTCTTCACAAGTACGAAAACTAAACTTGCCCTCTGCAGACTCCAAACCGGTCTGACCGGTTTCAAAACCAGTCGGACCGGTTTCACACCTCCAGCAGCACCTCCTGCAGCCTTTCGCTCTCCCCAAGCCGGAACTGTTCTCACACTCACCTTAGCTCTGGGCATCTGCACACAAGGTTCAAGTACACCACTGGAGGGGTGGTACTTGTCCTTGTTAGCCCACTCCTTTGCCATTCTCTCCTGTCGCTTCCTCTTGAAGCAAAACTCATCCTTATGGCCATCTCTCCCACAATAGCCACAATGAAACCTCACAAGCTTGGGTTTAGGCTTGGATTGGGGCTGATCACTTGGTTTCTCTCCACTCGGCTTCTCAACCGGTTTCTCCTCACTAGCCTTCTCACTCTCTTTCCCAAAGAACACTTTTCCCGAAGTGCTCACAAACTTGATAGGCTTTTGAAATAATTTGTTTGTGGAGGAAACATGGGTGGAGCTAGGGTTGTGTCTAGTCGGTTCCTGAGATGGTTAGGTTTAGGAGGGAAGTCATTTTTGTGGTGCGTTTTCGGTGGTTCCGGGATATTCTCTCCACCTCCCTCACCAACCTTGTTTGCCCCAAGTCCCTCACCATCTTGCCTTTTGTATGTCTCGATCATTATCCTCAACTGAGGCTCATGACTAGACAACCAACCCATCAACTTTCTTAACTCATCATTCTCATCCTGCAAACGATCAACATAATGTGCAAGTTCCAAATTTTTCAAAGCATGCAATTCAGAGAATCAATGTCAAGCTTAGCATCCAAATTCTATGTATCTAGCTCAGCCACTCTAGTACTAGCATCCTTGAGTGAAGCCCTAAGCTCTTTCTTCATTTTCCCACCATCGCCTGGGCCTTGCCTCGGCTCTCCTTCTTATTTGATCGTCGCTCGTCCTTGTGCTTGTTCTTGTGCTTGCTCTTGTGGTCACGCCTCAACCGGTACTTGCCATCCGTCCTTGACCTGTGCTTGTAGCCATCATTGTTCTCGACCTTCTCCGGGCAGTCAACGACGAAGTGTCCCAGCTTGCCGCACTGGAAGCATGTCCTCGTGTTCCTCCTCATGTTCACCCGGTTCTCGTGCAGCCTCTCGAACCTCCTCGTCGGCAACGCCAGCTCGTCCTCTCCAAGCACATCGAACTCCTCATCTGGCATAGACATCAAAGAGGACAAAGAGAATATACTGGTGGATGGGTTAGTGTTCGCCTTTCCTTTCGAACCACCGACGAGGGCGAGACTATGAGAGTCAGTCGGGCTCTTGATCTTGTTTGTCATGCGCCTATCCACCTCAGCCGACTTGAGCTTCGAGAACAGCTCGTTCACCGTCAGAGTGTCATACTTCTTCAACTCCACAATGGGCTCGAACTTTCTGCCCCAAACCATACAATCCAAAGAGTGTAAGAGCTTAACAGCTCTATCATGATCATCGCACGGGAGCACGTCCACATTGGCCCTCATGTTGTTCACAACCACCGGAACCTCTAAAACAAGGCATCAATGGACTCACCGCGGAGATGAGTGAAGTTCTCGTACTCTCTTTGGTAGGTCGCATACATCTGAGCCTGAACCTGGGCATTCCCAACATGAGCTTCCTTCAACACCGACCAGATTCTACAAGCCAAGTGCTCGGTGTGCACCCGATCGAACTTAGGCTGACACAAAGCACGAAACAAGTAGTCGACCGCCTTATTGTTGGCGTCGAACATGTCTCTCGATCCTGGAGCGAGGAAATTCATCAGCTAGACATAGCCATTGTCCACCGTGACATCCCAAAGGATCCGACCCTTTCCACGGAGGAACGCCGCCATCCGCTTACTCCACATACGGTAGTTCTTTCCATCGAAGTGTGGAGGACCCGAACCCCGTTCCTGGTACATCATCCTTGGATCTTAGACCGATTAGAGTCAATAAAGACCCAAACCGGCACTGATACCACTTGAAGGACTGAAACGGCGAACCAGAGACAAGGGAGGAGTGAATGGGAGCCGATAAAAATTCTATTCAAGAGTTCGGCCTATGAACCCAATTTCACTCGTTCACCTCCGCAAGCTTCTCTGGTCAAGTCCACGCAACCACTCAAGTGCTACTGGACCTAGGAGCAAGACCCAACCAATAGCCACATCACACACGCAACGGAAACACGCACGGTACTGCTGCTGGCAGCCCAAACCGGTCAGGATGGTTTCTGAAACCGGTCAGACCGCTTCTGTTGGACTTGACCTTACACAGGCATGGCAAATCGGTCAGACCGGTTTGGCAAACCGGTCAGGCCGGTTCTGTCCAGAAACTCCCCAAAAACCTTTCCGAGATAAAAGCTGCCTCAAGAACCTCTCCTCCTTTGAACAAGAATAGCCATAGCACGACAGGGACGTCCTTGCTCAAAAACTATTAACGACCGACCACAAGACTAAACCGGTCAGACCGGTTTGGGAAATCAGTCAGACCGGTTTTGGCCTGGACAGTCGGGAAGAACTCAACCTGCGGGAAAAACTCAAACCTTCAATAAATCGATCTCCCGATTCGTTCCATGGATCAAAGTAAGACTTTGGGGCTAGTTGAGGTACCTCGTGGGCTACCCTTGGCTAGAAGCTCGGTCCCCAAAATGCACTCAATCGAGGGGAATCGAAAGTCAACCCTCAGGAACACCTCTAACCCTAGAACTCCGAAAACTCCAAAATTGAGCCACTTAACTCACGAATTTGGGAGGGGAATCAAAGGCAAAAGAACCACAAATGGTTCACAGGAATTTCCCCCATCAAATCCCTAAGAGAAAGGTCCCGAAAACACACCAAGAAAACCACCAAGAGAGGGCTCCGAAAATCACCACCCAGAACAACCGGGAACAACACAACAAATCCTTGAGGAACCACGCCGAATCATCTATACATACCAAAGAGGTTCATACAAGGTCTAGCTTGTCGCCCGATCATCCAACCCTCTTACAAGATCTCACCATGAAGCTCTCAAGCTAGTCCTATGGAAATCCTAAGAAAATACGAAGGGAAAATAGGAAAACAAAATGAGCTAGGGTTCCAAAAGTTGGCTGCCATCTTCTCACCTCTTGGGTTATATGGAGGCAAGCCTAAAGTCTAAAATGCCCCTAAGGCTTAAACTAAGATACACGACCACCAAAGGGCATTTTGGGAATTTGTCTTCATGACACCATCGGACAGATGCCCGGCGACCGCACTTCGCGTAGCCTCGACACAAGCCTTGCGACCCCGACGCGTGTCCTCCGCCTCGAAGCTTCTGGCGCCCTGTGACCCCAAACCGGTCAGACCGGTTCTCCAAACCGGTCAGGCCGGTTTTGGCAAGACAGCGACGTCCGGTCTTCGGCCTCGGCTTTGTGGCTCAGCCGAGTAACCCGTTGATTTTCTGGCGAACACCCCAAACCCCGCGAACTTGATGTAGCCTCCTCCAATCACCACTCATGACTTGGCTCCCACGAAGTCCTGGCTCGACCATGGTTTTGTGGCTTAACCAAGAAATGGTCCTCAACTTCATCTTGCCGTTCTTGCCACCATGCGGCCCGCACTTGACCCCGCTGGCTACCGGGTCCCTTGAACGAAGCCTACTTGTCTTCTCCACACCTACAGGCCTGACCGGCAACGACCTTTCACGCTTGTTCTTCACCTGCACCAACACGAGTCAAGCCGCAACCTGCACCTGCAATACTTAGCCAAGAATCGGTCCACACAACGTTGTCAATCACTCATCACACCAGGAAGCGACCATCCACCAGTCCTTGAACCAGGAAGCGGCCAAGTCGTTTTCCACTCGTCATGAAACCAGTAGTCGTGGGCTCCAGACTCAACAAGGTACTCATCGACGGTGGGAGCGGGCTCAACGTCCTTTTCACCAAGACCTTGAAGAAGATGAAGCTCGATATCACTCACATGCTCACTAAGAGCACATCGCCTTTCTACAACATCGTCCTCGGGAACGCGGCTATTCCACTGGGTTCAGTGGTCCTGCTAGTTACCTTCGGGGAAACCAGGGAGAATTACCGCACTGAGTACATCAAATTTGAGGTTGCAGACTTTGAGACATCCGACCATGCCATCCTCAGCAGACCAGCTATCGCTAAGTTCATGGCGGTACCCCACTACACATACTATGTACTCAAAATGCCAAGTCCAGCCGGTGTACTCTCACTGCAAGGGAAGATATCCTTCGACTACGACACAGAGGCTGTGGAACTCGCAGCTACTAATTAAGTACCCAATGCAATGATGGAGATGTATGTTGCATCCAAGAAGCTTGCCCCAACTGAACTCGAGATCCCGGAGAAGTCTGACAAAGCCATCAAGCCTCAACCGTTTCAGGAAGTGCAACTCAAGGCATTCGTCCTCCGGACAGGTGACAGCAGCAAGACTACCATGATTGGGGCAGGCCTTGACCCAAAATAGGAAGACGCGCTCGTCAGTTTCCTTCAGGCTAACCGAGACATCTTCACTTGGAAGCCAACGGACATGTCAGGGGTTCCCAGGAGGCTGATCGAGCACTCGCTCAAAGTCAACCCTAAAGCCACCTCGAAAGGACAACATCTCCACCGTTTCACCGACGAATGACGGGACGCCATCAAGAAGGAACTCGCCAAACTACTCACGGTTGGCTTCATCAGAGAAGTCTTCCATCCTGAGTAGCTTGCCAACCCCATCCTCGTCTGCAAGAAGAACACGAACGAGTGGACGATGTGCGTTGACTACACCGACCTCAACAAGCACTGCCCCAAAGACCCCTTCGGGTTGCCACGGATTGATCAAGTCAACGACTTCACGGCGGGATGCGACCTGCTCTGCTTCCTCGACTGTTACTCCAGGTACCACCAGATCGCTATCAAGGAAGAAGACTAGGAGAAGACTGCATTCATCACCCCGTTTGGCGCCTACTGCTACACGACAATGTCGTTCAGGTTGAAGAACGCCGGCGCTACCTACCAGCGAACTATCCAGAAGTGTTTCAAGAAATAGCTCAACAAGAACGTCGAGGCTTACGTGGATGACGTGGTTGTGAAGACCCGAAACTCCGAACATGCTCATCGCCGATCTTGAAGAGACTTTCGCATCTCTACGGGAGTACAAGTGGAAGCTCAACCCGAACAAGTGCGTCTTCGGCGTACCTTCGGGGAAACTACTCGGCTTCATCATCAGCTATCGTGGTACCGAAGCCAACCCCGAGAAGATTTCTGCCACCACCAAGATGAAGGCTCCCACCTACATCAAAGACGTGCAAAAGCTTACCGGGTGTATGGCGGCCCTTAACAGATTCATCTCGAAGCTTGGAGAATGGGGGCTACCCTTCTTCAAACTACTCAAGCACCAGGAGAAGTTCATGTGGACACAAGAAGCAGATCAAGCTCTAGCTCAGCTCAAGGACTTCTTGTCCAAGCCACCAGTACTCACGGCTCCTCGCAAAAAGGAGCAGCTACTGCTCTACCTCACTGCGACTACTCACATGGTCAGTATTGCCATCGTTGTGGAGCAGCAATACATAATCTAGCGACCAGTCTACTTCGTTAGCGAGGTCCTATCGGAATCCAAGGCACGCTACCAACCAGTATAGAAGCTACTGTATGTAGTGCTCATCACCTCTCGGAAGCTACGACATTACTTGCAGGAGTACTCGATCTCTGTCGTCACCGACTATCCGCTCAGTGACATCCTACGGAACTAAGATGCTACTGGAAGAATCTCCAAATGGGCAGTCGAGCTCAGCGCCCTCAACATGGACTTGAATCCACGAACGGCCATCAAGTCGCAGGCACTAGTCGACTTCATGGCGGAGTGGTGGGAAAATCAGCTACCAACTCCAACCGAGCGACCAGAGCATTGGGTGATGTACTTTGACGGCTCACTCAAGCTCGAGGGCGCGGGTGCAGGAGTACTCTTGATTTCCCCATAGGGCAAACAACTCAAGTACGTCCTACGGATCTTCTAGATGGTCTCAAACAACGAAGCTGAGTACGAAGATCTAATACACGGGCTTCGCCTCGCAATATCTCTGGGCATCAAGCGACTACTAGTCTACAGTGACTCCGCAATGGTCATCAACCAGGTCAACAAGTCTTGGAATCACAACAAGGAGAACATGGACGCCTACTGACTCATAGTCCTCAAGCTCATGAACAAATTCTACGGTCTCGAGTTCCATCACGTCGTCCGCGACAACAATGTTGCAGTTGACGTCCTGTCGAAGCTTGGTTCTACTTGCGCACAAGTAAAACCGGGAGTCTTCATCCACGAGCTTCACGCGCCATCCATCCGTGAGCCAGCGCCCACAACCACTGACCCAACACTTTCTCAAGCTGGCCAGGAGGTCATGATGATAGACGTGGACTGGTGACAACCCTTCATTGACTACATCCGCAAGCAGAAGGCTCCCACCGACAAGAACTTGGCCGAGCAAATCATCCGCCGGGCCAAGTCCTACATACTAGTCGGGGACAAGCTCTACAGGCGGGGCGCCACTTCTGGAGTGCTCATGAAGTGTGTTCTCCAAGAAGAAGGCAAGGACATCTTGGAGGAGATCCACAAAGGCGTCTGCGGCAACCACGCATCTTCCCGTACGCTGGTCAGCAAGGCTTTCCGACGAGCTTTCTATTGGCCCACAGCCCTTGGTGATACTGAGGAACTCGTCAGAAGGTGTCAAGGGTGCCAATACTTCACCAAGAAACAACACGTCCCAGCCTACAAGCTAGTCACTATACCACAAACTTGGCCTTTCTCCTACTGGGGGCTCGACATGATTAGGCCTCTCCCGACTGTGCCAGGAGGATTCAACAGAGTCTTGGTGGCCAGCGACAAGTTCACCAAGTGGATCGAAGTCTAGCCGGTCACTAGCCCAAAGGTCGACAGGGTACTCGACTTCTTGGATGAACTCATGCACCGCTACAGACTACCCCACCGCATCATCACAGACCTGGGTTCCAACTTCAACAACCACCAGTTCTGGGAGTAATGCGAGAACAGCGGGATTGACGTCTGGCATGTCTCAGTCGCCCATCCATGGGCCAACGGACAAGTCAAGCGTGCCAATGGGATGGTACTCGACACTCTCAAGAAGCGACTACACGACGCTGCTAACACAAAAGGGGGCAAGTGGATCAAGGAACTACCCAATGCACTCTGGGGGCTTCACACTCAACCCACCAAGCCAACAGGGCAATCACCATACTTCCTGGTCTACGGCTCCGAGGCTATTCTACCTGCCGATGTCATGTGGGACTTGCCAGTAGTAGAGAAGTACGACGGAGGCATCTTTGAAGACAGCATATGAGTTGATACTGATGGACTCGAAGAAGCTCGCTGCGCCGCCCTCCTCCAGTCAGCAAGGTACCTTGAGGGTATCCAACGCTACCATGATCGCAATATCAAGGAACGCTTCTTCAATGTTGGCGATCTAGTCCCCCGACGCATCTAGAACGCGGAAGGACTACACAAGCTCAGCTCGCCATGGGAAGGTCCCTTCTCGGTCGCAAAGGTGACTGGACCAGGCTCATACCGCCTCCAAACACTTGAAGGCGACAACGTCAGCAACTCGTGGAACATCGACCAGCTCTGTTGATTCTACGGGTAGTCTCTCGACTACTCTGGGAATCAAAGTCTACATAGCTACTCTTGGGCTCTTCGCCGTAGGCGGCCTCCAGGTCCAGGCACTAGTCTCCGGACTACTCTACTCCAAGATTCAGCGTCAACGCCTACTAATGGATCTCGGGCTGTTCAGAGCATCAAGGACTCTAGCTGCGGTCTACAAAGAGACCATGTACTCTTAGATCCACCCTATACGGCTACTAACGGATCTACAGCTGTAAGCGGCCACGGGTCCTAGCACTACATGAGCCGTAGGCGGCCTCCGGGTCCAGGAAACTACACTTGTAAACGGCCCTGGCCATCTAGGTGTACTCTTTTTTCAGTAATAAAGTTCAATTTCTAATCAACTCATTTACTGTGATTTCCTTCAATGGATCTACTATTGAGTACTACTACTCACAACACCCCCATGATGAGCACTCCGCACATACAAATAGTGACAACAAGTACTCATTTCAGCTATATATGATGGGAAATTTTCATTCAAACTTAAACAAGTTCATCATAACTTTATTTATATTACATATGCTGCTATAAGCTAACCCTACAAGACAACTACTGGAGGTTCAGCGTCTCCGCGACTTGTTCCGCGATGGGCGCCATCTGCTCTAGCAGCTCCTTATACTGGTCGTCCGTGTAATTGGCAGCTAGTCCACCCGCGACTACATCTACCGGGGCCATGGGAAATATGACTTCATATACGCCAAGACCTGGTTTGGGATGGACTTCGCCAGATGCTTCACATAAGTAGCTAGACGCCCGGGGGCTTCCTTCAGCCGATCAACCAACGGAGCTATCTTCCGCCAGCCTGGGTGAGGCACCAGCAACCTTGCAATGGGGAGCGCGGTTTCTTCATGCTCCTTGAGTTGACAGCGCAACTACTCGTAGTCTTCATTAAGCTTCTGCAGAGATTTATAGTAGTTCACAAGATCACGGTCCGAGGCTTCACGAAGCTCCATGTGCTTGACGCACTCATGAGATAGCTGCTTATAATCATATTGAAGTACCTCTTGGGCATCATTTTCTCAGTAGACGATGTTCTTCAGATCGGTCTCTGATGCCTTCAGCTGGTCTACATGGGCCTCAAGATCTGCAACAGCTCAAATAAGGCATGTTAGACTACTACAAGGTACTCTCAATAAGTACTCAACAAGCTAGCAGCAGCATACCTTTATTCTTCTGGTGCAACGACTTATTCTTGTGAATCAAGTTATGACTCTTCGTCTGCATCTCTTGAACCTCCTTGTGGTACTGGGCGAAGGCTCCATCCAGCTTGGATTGCAACATGGCCGAGTGCTTCCTGGCCTTATTGAGTTATTTCTCTAGCGCTTCCGCCTGGAGCACTGTGTCACCATACCCCTGGAGCATGTCGGATTTTTTTTGGGATCTCTCCATGACATCCTGCACAAGGCAACAACCATTACTTGGGTACTCAGTTCTCGCAGAATTTGACTACTCAAGAGTACTGTCACGTACCTTCATCCACTGCTCAGCCCGGGTGTCATGTACCTTCATCCACTGATCAGCCCGACGCATCGACTCCAAGTTGCGGGCCACCACCGCTGGGTCGATGAGTTCATCTGCCAGAAGCTCGAGCCCGACACGACTAGTCACCGCGGTCTCTGACATCAGCGCTGAACGGATCGGCTCCGCATCCTGGATCTCCGGTGACCGAACGACAACGTCCATGCTCGTCTCCGGGAGCACGTCGTCACGCACCTCCTTCGTGGCCTCGGAGGCTATTATCACCTCCGGTCCGGAACCTGCTCCCTCCAACACCTCGGCTTCAGGCATGACTCCTTCAACCAGCACGGCTTCGGGGATCGTGGTACCCCGAGGCTATGACTACTATAAGGGGTGCATGACATCGCCGCAGTCTACGTACCTTCCACTATGGTGGCCTCCAGTGGCGTAGCTTTTGCGCCTGGCTCCAGGGTCTTAGCCTGCGAAAGGGGAGTGGACTCTTGAACAGCTGGCGATGGGTCCTCCTCAGCAGCTTCTGTACTGGGTTCTTCTTCTTCCCAGGACAGACCAGTGGATTTCCTACACAGTACAAATTTGGTGCTCAGCCAAGCAAGACTACCAAACTACATGTACTACTCGGGGGATGGACTTCACTTACAAGCTGGACCGGACAACAGTCACAGTCGGAGCGCCAAGTATGCTGGCGATATCAACAAGCCCAGCTTCCGCGGGTGCCTCCACTTCAACATGGGCGACTACTGGCTCCACGGTTCCAGTAGTCGCGGAGGGTTCTGGCCTCCTCTCTTCTGTCGACGCCGGCGGCTCGCCGGTACTAGTCGCCTGTTGTGCCGACTCCGGCACGACTTCTTCAACGGTGAGGGCTGGACTGAGGCTCCTCTTAGTCGCCCCACCCACCGTGTCCCAGTCGTCTTCTTCCCCCAGATCCACGGGGTCGGACGATGGGATCTCCTGCAATTCAACTGTCAGCATGTAATGCTTCACGACAAGTACTCGACTACTCTGCTCGAGGAACTTACCTCATGGGAAGGGGTCTCTGTCACTTTTAACTTCTTGGCGACACGTTTTCGCGCCACATTGCGCGTCCTTCTCGGCGGTGCAGGGAGACTAGCCACTAGGCTAGCCAGCGGATCATCAATGAGGGGGGATATGGGGTAGTTGTTGACAGTGAAAATCTGTCAACCTAACCATGAGTTTACCTTTGGTGCTGGCATGAGTTTTATATCTTATCTATTGGTACTAACCCCCATGGTATATCATGTTCATTCGTGCATGTCGGTTTTGGAGTTTAGTGTTTATGTTGGGTTTTAGCATTGAAAACAAGACTTCCGGGATAAGTTCATCAAGCAGCTCATGACAAGACCTTGAAGCCTGGTACAAGTCATGCAATGAAGCAAACATGACTCCAAGAAGCCAGGGACCAAGCCCGGGAAGATGACAAACTCCGAGGACCCGGTCAGAAAAGTGCCAAAACTTGCGGGACAAGGAGCTTCATCCAATTCGGAGATAAACTGATGACAAGGGCCCATATGCAGAAGGGGAAGGATCTAGAAGACTCGGGAATCGACGCCACGTGAAGGAGGCATGCAACTGGGCCAGGGTGCGCCAAGCTGGTCGGCCCAGGTCGGCCGGCCCAGCCCATTTCGGGGCCCAGTCGCCCCCCCCTTTGACCTAGGTGCCGCTCGGGCTATTTATAGCCCCCTGACCGAGAGCCACACATCAATCCATTCGTCATCCTCCGCCGAGGAGCAGATAAGAGAGGGACACCGTTCCGGATAGGAGAGGTTCGTGATGGTTGACTAGGGTTCCCCTAGCCGACGTTGGAACCTTGCATGGAAGACCACGTTGGAGTTCTAAGAGCTAGGGTCAAGGTCGAGGTAGGATCCCGGTGGTGATATTGATTCATGTATCGCATGTAATGTTGAATCTGCAAGTTGAATCCGATTTCTAGCGATCAAGTGCTTTCTCTATGACTTTATCTTCGCTTGGGTTTGCTTCTTCCCCAATCTAGTCTATAGCTAGATTGCTTAGGGTGCTCTTGTAGTCATGGTGGCTAGAGGTGCATACCCGATCTACCAAGTGTTTTCAACTTGTTCTTCTTGGACTCGCCCTAGACTACCCGCATGAATAGGGGTGCGTTGTTACAGAACGGTGGCTCTGAAAGGCGGGCGTTTTCGGAGTTGGAACGGAAGCCACGATTTAAAAGGGTTAGTTATGAGAATCGTTTGCTTTATTGTTCTTTGCTTTGGAACTTCAACAAAAGACCCAATCCAATATCTAGATTGGTTTTATCTCTCTTTCTCTTGCTACTCCCGGTGTTTAGTAGATTAGATGCGTTTTATGGTTCTTCCACAGATTAGATGTATAACCCCTTTTCAAGATCAAAGTGTTTTTCGCTTGTTAGATTGGATCTTGCATTACACATTGTCCCACGGATTCGATACCTTGGGTTCACCACTCGAGGGAAGAAGGGTCCCTTGACTACAACGGCAGACTTGTCCGCTTGCAAGTCTACTTGAACTTTAACACGAATATATACCGTCAACAAGCCCCTTTTTCTGGCACCGTTGCCGAGGAACAAGTAATCAAGATTCAATCTAGTTTTGTGTTTGTGAATATTTTTAGTTTCTCTTGATTTTTCTTTTGCATCTCTTAATTTTGATCATCCTCAAAACTAAAAAATCAATATAGGGTTTTGCTAAACCCAAGTTTTCTTTTAGTTCTTTTTTTGTTTATATTTGCTAACCCTAACCAGAGATGGACGGCTACATCTCCAACAAAAAAAACATATATTTTGTGGATGGTCTAGAAAATTTTTGCAGGCAAAGGTGACGTGCAACACAAGATCTAAAAGCAAAGGCCGAAGAGCCTTGGATTCTCCAAGAGAAAGTCCACCTCCAAGATCGAGGGAGGTCGTTCCTCAAGGTTGTCGGAGCAATCAACATTGGCAAAGGGGAGGTCTAGTTCAACATCGATGGTGTGAGGAGTGCATTCAAGTCAACTACGATTCGAGGTATGTAAAGTGTCAATATTAAATACATTCTACCTCGTCACCACATCGGAACGGAGGAGTCAAGGGAGAATGCAAAGAATATGCAAAAGTTGTTGCATCCATCAAGACCAAGAATCAATGCTCACCTGTGAAGACCAAAAAGATGACTAAGCCGAAGAATAAACCTACACCAAAGCCAAGGATGGTGTAAAAGTGGGGCCCCCAAGATTGCAACGCCCATAAAGAGCATTGATCCGGAGAAAAGAGAAGAAGTCTAGCTATAGACTATAAACGAAGAGCTTTAAGGGAGGCAACCCGTTCATCAAGTCAAGAATAAGCTGCTGGAAGGACAACCCGTTGAAGAGTCAAGCTATCGGGAGGGCAACCCGAAGAAAATTTTCAAGTTTTTCAAGTAAGTTGGTCTTAGAATTTTCTATGCATTTTCAATGTGGTTGAATAATTTTTAGAGACATTATAATTGCTCGGTCATTTACTTAAATTCTATATATTGATCATAAACCAATGACTTGAGCCATCCGAAGTTTTGTTTGCATCTTTTAGATAAACTAGTACAAAAATTCAGCACCTACCCCAACCTTTCATCCTCTCCATGGTGTTAAGGTTGGCTTGTTTTACATGATAAAAACATGCGAGGAAAGCCTTGCTATGTTCTTTATGTTTTAATCTTTGACACATCATAGGACTCGCGTGAACCTAAGCAACATTATTTTTAGTTTCATTCAACTTGACATCCACCGGTTTATGTAGATTTAGATTTTTTCTAAGCCTCATTAACTTTACTTTTCATTCAAAATCTCTTTTTCATGTTTTCCCAAAATTAGAACCAAAACATATACCCCCACGGTCATGCCGGAGGAACTTTCTATCAATTAATGAAAGCAATTGATACCGGTGCAACCAAAATAAGTTTTGTAATTGTTTTTGATGCCTAAAATGCTCCTCTAATGATATATTTGTACTCATTGCTAGTGCTGAGATAATTTTTAAAGTTTCAAAATTAGAGGAGTGATTAACATCTAAACATGATTAAGGGAGGCTTTTGAGCTTGATTAACGTATTGTGCCTCACGATGCACCACATGTCCACCATTTGGCATCTTGGGCACATGGAAAGGACAAGCATGAGGGAAGCAAGGGCTTTGTTTTGTAGGAAGTTGGTGGAAGCACAAGAGGCAAGGGATCAACAAGATGTGAAAAAACAATGGAGGTGGAAGACTAATCACGCAAGCAAAGGTGTGGTTGTGAACGGTTCGGGCAATGGAATCTCATGGATCACGTGGACACGAGGAAAGAAGGGAGCAAGAAGCATCTCAGAGAAAGATCAAGCCTCCGGTGCTCCGCTTCGCTAGGTAAGTGATTTATGCATTTATTAATTTGTGTTCTTGAGTTCATAGTCCATAAGTTTCATAAACAACCTAGAAAAAATGAGTTCCATGGTGTTGTAGGATCTTGTCATGTTAACGCCGAACTTTTTTATTCATGTTGATGCCTAAGGCTAGCTACCATGATTAATGGGAGTGTGGGGTCCACTGCTCCCGTAGAACCCATCAACATATATTATGTAGGTTTAGCTAAAGTGGCTTCATGTACACACCTCAATAAATTAGTTTAAGCTTCACCTTGATAGGCGGTTGCATGTTCCAGAATCCACAAACCCTATGGGCTAATATCAATCCTATCTTGTGCATCCCACAAAAAATAATAATCATAATAATAATAAACTCCACCCTCCATATACTTCTCTTGTGTGTTTTTCCCACCGGCAAGCAACTCCCGGTGCACTCATTGTGAGTTAGTGGAACAACAATGTGGAAGATGGTCTTCGAATCTCACCAAATCATAGAGGAAGATGTAGCACCACCAAGGAGCGACACGCTGCCCCTCGGTGGCATGAGGAGTACACAAACTTCATCCACGCGGTACACCGAACCGCGAGGACACACGGAAGAGCCACCCATTCCACCATGATGCTCAACTCGTTCATCCGCTCCACCACCATACACTCCGACGTGTTCCAATGGATGTATCATGAAGACGGAGGAGGAGGAGAGAGGCGTGTTCGTCTTGGGAAGAGGCTCAAGCCAAATGTTGATTTCGATGACGTCCTCCAAGTGTTAGATTCTACTCAAATCTGAGGAACCTTGGATTGGTGCAATTCTTTATGGAGTTGGTGCGAATAGTCACAAGGAGCATGATTTTGAAGTTCTTATGACATTAGCACTGGTCATTAGTGAAGGAGTGTCGTGCCTCTGATTCCGCCTTGAAGATGAAGAGCAACTAGTTCCTTATGGATATATTTAAAAACAACTCGGACACAAGAAGGAAGCCCGAAGCAAGTTAATATCCAAGAAAAAATGTTAGAAGGATTTTTGGGGGATGATTTCGAGAGAAGATTACAAGGAACCCAAACTTTTTCCTTGTCAGGATTTCTTTGGGATCAAGAACATGAAGCAAGGAAAGTGGAGATGAGAGGAGAGGGTGCAAGTTGACGTTCCTCTTTCCAACATGGGGCTGAATTTATTTGTTGAAGGGACACAAAATTTGGTTAGAGGAAGTATTTCTTGTACCGGCGAAATAAAAAAATATTGAAAAGGAAATTGTGTAATAGAAAACATCCTCCGTAGCCCAAGATGAGGGGCTGCACATCAAGCTAATAAACAACCACATGGAGGGATACCAATGCCTCCACCATATTTTGAAGTATGTCAAATGCAAGCATGGGGGAGTGGGGAAGCCACGCCACCACATCCTCCACCATACATATTCCTCATGAAGTTTTCATGGCACTCCATCCAACAAATGCAAGAAGAAGGGACCGCAAACATCGCCTATAAAATTGGTCGCCTTTACCATTGGAGCAATTTAGAGGAGGACCGGCGCAATCACAATACAAGTAAGAATACAACACGCCGGACCATCAATATCAACCACCAGAAAATAAAGGAAAAAGGAGGAAGAGAAGAAAATAATAATGCTTACAAATTCGGTTTGATTTTCTCCTTTTCATTTTCTTTATTTTCAGCTTTTGTGCAACTTTATATATGTGTAGCATTTTATGTTTTTATTTATTTTCAGCATGTGTCATAATAGTAGAGTTAGTTTAAGATCACCATGAATAAAGTCACCACCTTGTTTTTACCTTTGGTAAAGTCATAATATTTGTGCCATGATGATATATGATTATAATTTCTGCTTTGTTTATCTTTGTATTTGTTTTATGCATGATTAAGCTAGTGCTCTCTTAAAATACAAATCTGAATTTATCTAAATGCTAGCTCAATCTTTAGCAGAGGTTATGAGAAAAATAAAGACCCCTAGTGTTTCATATGCTCCCAAGTTTTAGATGGATTAAAGATGATTTTTATTCCTCAAAGTAATGCTAACCTTGTCATGAATATCACTTGTGTGTTGCGCTACCTATTTAGAGCCTTATATATATTTGAGTGCATAAACCATGGTGTACAAGATTTATTTTTGAGTGAGTTATTGCAGGCCATGATTTCTCTGGCCCGAGACTAAGAAGCTGGTCATTCCGTTTTTGCGTATCTATCTTATTGCTAGCCTCTTATCTGTGCATTGTGTATCCCCACATCGGAGATCTCACAAACCCCGCCGGATATCAACCCTTAAAACCAAATATCATCTTTTGTGATTACCTCCTTAACCACAACCTATTGTTGAGTATGGATCATCAATTCACGGAAGATCGCAAGACGGTACCATGATTGAAGATTTCAAGTATCTCTCTGAAGCAAAAATATTTCTGGTACCTACCTTATCTCTATTACCTCTTTGCCCGAGGACGAGCAACATCTAAGCATGGGGGAGGAGGTAGGTACAATGCAATTTTAGAGTTCAAAGAGGAGCAAATAAAAAAAATCAGAAAGAAAAAGAGAAAAAATGAGAAAAAGAAAGAAAGAAAGAAAAAATATGAGTATGAGAAAAAGAGAAAAAATAAAAAAATATGAGTGTGTGTAAAAATAAAATAAAGTGAACTCCCCGGTTCTCTGAAGTGCATTAGGAATTTCAAGGTTTCAAGATTAAAAGATCCATGCTCATTTTCCAGGCATGTGCAATCCAATAACGAGGACTTCCTTTGTGCCTCGGGATCATTCTTTGCCATTTGCACATGTTTGCCTATCTCAAGTGTTTGTATTTTTCTCTCCCCCTCCCTGATACAACATTATTTTCTAATGACATTTTTGACGAGTCTCGGTAAGACCATGAGAAGCTTGTCTTGTTTTGACAACATCTCATTTGTAATATCTTGGTAGGACTAAACTTTCCCAGAAAGCTCCATATAAAGCCTACCACATATATATGTTATGAGAGGGGAAGGAGCAGAATAAATAGGATTGAGAGACAAGATGAGATGAGAGTTCATGAGCAATATGCAAGTTGATTCAAATTTGTGAACTTGGTTTAGCTCTCTTTTCATCTCGTTCTTTATTTCAAAATTTCTGAGATCTATTTAAACTTTGGGAGCATGTTATTACTTGTGGGATAAGCTTAATTAATAATCTACCCTCCGTAGGGATGAAAGCTAGTACATTATGAAACTTTAACGAATTAAATTTTGAGAGCATTATGTTTTCTCATGTATGATCAAGTGCAAGGTTTAAACAATGAAGGGCAACGATGATATCCATCGAAGGCTTACTCGAGGATGAGCAATGTTTAAGCACGGGGGAGATGTTGACGGTGAAATTCCGTCAACCTAGCCATGAGTTTACCTTCGGTGTTGGCATGAGTTTTATATCTTATCGATTGGTACTAACCCCCTTGGTATAACAAGTTCATTCGTGCATGTCGGTTTTGGAGTTTAGTGTTTATGCAGGGTTTTAGTGTTGTAAGCAAGACTTCTGGGATAAGTTCATCAAGCAGCTCATGACAAGACCTTGAAGCCCGGTACAGGTCATGCAATGAAGCAAACATGACTCCAAGAAGCCCAGGGACCAACCCGAGAAGATGACAAACTCCGAGGACCCGGTCAGAAAAGTGCCAAATCTTGCGGGACAAGGAGCTTCATCCAATTCGGAGAGAAACTGACGACAAGGGCCCACATGCAGAAGGGGGAAGGATCTAGAAGACTCTGGAACCGCAGCCACGCGAAGGAGGCAGGCAACTGGGTCAGGGTGGGCCCAGGCCGATCAGCCCAGGCCGGCCGGCCCAGCCCATTTCAGGTCCCAGTCGGCCCCCCTTTGACCTAGGTGCCTCTCGGGCTGTTTATAGCCCCCTGACTGAGAGCCACACATCAATCTATTCGTCAACCACCGCCAAGGAGCAGAGAAGAGAGGGACACCATTCCGGAGAGGAGAGGGTCGAGATGGTTGACTAGGGTTCCCCTAGCCGACGTGGGAACCTTGCATGGAAGACCACATCGGAGTTCCCAGAGCTAGGATCAAGGTCGAGGTAGGATCCCGGTGGTGATCTTGATTCATGTATCACATGTAATTGAATTTTCAAGTTGAATCCGATTTCTAGCGATCAAGTGCCTTCTCTATGACTTTGTCTTCGCTTGGGTTTGCTTCTTCCCCAATCTAGTCTATATCTAGATTACCTAGGGTGCTCTTGTAGTCATGGTGGCTAGAGGTGCCAAGCATTTTCAACTTGTTCTTCTTGGACTCAGACGAGACTACCCACATGAATAGGGGAGCGTTGTGATAGAACGGTGGCCCTGAAAGGCGGGCGTTTTCGAAGTTGGAACGGAAGCCACGATTTAAAGAGGCTAGTTATGAGATTTGTTTGCTTTATTCTTCTTTGCTTTGGAACTTCAACAGAAGACCCAATCCAATCTCTAGATTGGTTTTATTTCTCTTTCTCTTTCTACCTCCGGTGTTTAGTAGATTAGATGCATTTTATGGTTCTTCCATAGATTAGATGCATAACCCCTTTTAAACATCAAAGTGTTTTCCGCTTATTAGATTGGATCTTGCGTTACACATTGTTCCATGGATTCGATACCTTGGGTTCACCATTCGAGGGAAGAAGGATCCCTTGACTAAGACCGGAGACTTGTCCGCTTGCAAGTCTACTTGAACTTTAACACGAATACATACCGTCAACAGTAGTCCAGGTTGACTGAACCTGGACCGTAGATAAAACCGCTCTTGGAGCGTTTCCCCATCCTCCTCGTTGGATGTGTCTTCTATGGCGACAGTGTCGTCACCTTCACCGACCTCACGGCGTTCCTTTGCTTTGCTCTTTCCCTCATCTGGAATATCTACAAGTCGAGGAGGGGGAGTTGGATCGGAGAAAAACTTCGCGATGTCATCCTGCAGCAAACAACATGGGTGAGCGCGACTACTCCAGACCAATCAGTACTCTAAAAGCAGAAGTCATGACTTCTAACCTTGTTCGGCGAACGAGACACGGAGTACTTGGGGACTGGGCAAGGAGTGTACGGTGGCATATCCTTGAATATCTTGCCCAGCCTCTCGACAATGTCATCATCATCGACATGGTTCCCGGGCATCCTTGACGTATCTTCGTCGCCCGTGTATTGGTACCCGAGAGTGTCTGAAGCCATCAGCGGCTGCACTTTCCTCTTCATGAAGCTAAAGGCCACGTGCTCGGCCCTCAGCCCGGCCCCTCTCAAGGACTTGATCTTTATCATCAAATCGGGTAGACCCTCTTGCATCGTCGGCTTTGTGTTTAACCATGCCTGATGCTTTGGCTGCTTTCCGCTTGGCCTCGGTAGCTCTAGATGGTGGTTTGTGATATAGAACCACTTGGCCTTCCAGTCTTGGTTCAAATCAATGAGTTTGTACACCAAGTACTGATCGGCCGCATCTTCTCGCATCTGGATGCCAGCCCTTCCGACTACTCGCGGGTCGTTGGCGCTTGGCTGAGGCTTCATGTGGACCAGGAGCGTCCCAGTGGTCGGTGGATGACCGCTCCTTAAGTGATGAGTGATTGACAACGGGTGTTGGACTGACTCTTGGCTTAGTGCGCAGGTGTAGGCTGCGGCCTAGTTCGTGTTGTTGCAGGTGAAGAACGGGCGCGAAAGGTCTTCAGCCTTGAGGGGCCTCCGGGAGATGGAGAGACAAGTAGGCTCGGTTCGAGGGACCCGGTGGACGGCGGGGCCGGGTGCGGGCCACATGGTGGCGACACAAGCAAGACGAAGTCATGGACAAGTGAGCCGGTGCACGGTGGCGGTCAAGTCAAGTGGTTTGGCGGGAGGCCGGACCGGCACGCGGGGTTTGGTGGTTTGCCCACAAAACCATCGGCGGACGGTTTCTTGGTTTGGGCCTCAAAACCAAGTCCGAGGGCCCAACACGACGGAGACGGGATCCGGGCATGTCGGGAAGCTTCGAAGCGGAGGACACGCGGCGGGATCGCATGGCTTGCGTCGGGAGGACGCGGGGTGCGGCAAAGGCGTGGCCGTCCGATGGCAAGACCCACATACATTACCAAAATGCCCCTACGTGGGTTGTATCGCCAGTAGTGTAGTTAGGGGTAGTCGAGTCATTTACCACTCCGGCGGGACCTGATATATAAGCCTGGAGTGTGTGTTGATGGCTCTCTCCCTCAGGGACTTAGGGTTTCATTTCCCCCCTTCTCTTTCTCATTTTCGTAGCTATTTTCCTTCCTATTTTCTCTAGGCTAGCATGAGAGCTTCATGAGAGATTTGTTGAGAGGGATGGATGCTAGGGCGGCATGCTAGACCTTGTGAATCTTTCCTGGTTTGTATAGAAGATTCGGGGTTGTTTTTCGTGCCTTTTTGTGCTTTTTTTTTCGTGCCTTTGTTCTCGGTGTGATTCCGCGGATTTGAGTGAGTTTCTTCCCGGATTTCTTTGAGGGAAACATGGATAGATGTCTTGTGCATCTTTGTGCTTGATCTTGTGCCCTCAAACGCCGGGAAACTACTTCGATTCGTGAGTTTTCGTTCGGTGCTCTAGGTTTTGGTGGTGCTCAAAGGATTCGCGATTTCCGGTGATTTAGGGAGTTAGGAGGCAAGATTTTTGGGCTATAGCATCCTTGTGTGACGCTTTTCAAGTACCCAAACCCTTGTCTCCACAGCTTCAACCGTTTGGGAAATCCGATGATGATTTGGGGGAGTTGACTTTCGAGGTCGGGCTTTTTTTCTGTTCTGTCCGAGCCTCGCGGACGGTCCGCGGCCTCCTGGCGGACGGTCCGCGCGGGTCCAGTTCATCCCGTGTTCTTCGTGTTCTTGCTCGTCCTTTGTTTCGATCCGTTGTGATTTTGGTTTTTTGGTTGGGCGAAGTTTCGGACAGTCCGCGGTGTCGGGCGGACGGTCCGCGGGTGCTAGGCGGACGGTCCGCGTGCTCCCCGCGGACGGTCCGTGACACGGGGGTGTCTTTGGGTCGTTACGTGTAAATTAACGGACGGTCCGCGGCTAAGGCCGGACGGTCCGCGGCCGGGTGCGGACAGTCCGCGATACCCGGCCGGACGGTCCGCGCGGCTCTTGCGGACGGTCCGCCCCCTCCTGCGCGGACGGTCCGCCAGAGCCTGTGTGCTTTGCTTCTTGGTTTGATTCCTTCCTCCCTTTCTAGTGCTTCCGCGTGTGCTTCGAGGAATCGTTCCTAAGGCTAGAGGTTGATCCATAACCTCGTGGTCTTGGCGATTGGTGCGTGATTCGATCCATCGCTTGTGTGTGACCGGGATTTGAGTAGGACATAGGCCGGGTTCTTTGGGAAGAATTTTTACCGGCTCCTATTCACTCCCCCCTCTCTAGTCGCCATCTGATCCTTCAATTGGTATCAGAGCTCGGTGCCGGATTCTTTGCGACTTTGACAAGTCTCGAATCCTAAGATGGCGTACGTTGAGCGGGGCGGTCCGCCGCACTTCGATGGCAAGGGTTACCACAAGTGGGCGGCTCGTATGATGATTTTTCTTCGAGGAAAGCTGTTGGAGTTTATTGTGCTTGATAAGACATATGCTATTCCGGTCAACATCCATACTCTTATGGTGACCGATGCCGATGCCAAGGCCAAGTATGAGGCTAATGCAAAAGCCGTTGATCACTTGTGCCGGAGCTTGTGTGATCCAGAGTTTGAGCGTGTTCGCCATTTGAATCTTGCTTGGCAAATTTGGGATAAGTTGTTGGTTGCTCACGGTGGTGATAACCATGTGAAGGCTCGCCTCTTTGTCTCTTACCGGATGCAATATGAGAATTTCACTCCACTTCCGGTGAGGACATTGATGCGATGTTTCAGAGGTTCACCGCCATCGTGAACAACATGAAGGCAAATGTTGAGGATTTTCCGTATTCCGAGCATGATCAGGCTTTGAAGCTCTTGCATGTCTTGGATCCAAATGTTTGGGGTGCTAAGGTTGAGGCCATCAAGGAGTCAGGGAACTATTTGACTATTGAGTTGGATGACCTCTTTTCTAAGCTCAAGTCGGCTGAGGTTGACGGGAAGTTGCTATCCAAGCATGAGGGCTCGACCGACCATAGTCTTGCTCTTGTGGGAGGATCAAAGGGCAAATCTAACCCTTCCTGTCGACGAGTTTTCTTTGTCCTCTCTTATGTCCATTCCGGATGAGGAGTTTGATGTGCTTGGGCGAGGAGGAGCTGGCCTTGCTCTCAAGAAGGTTTGAACGACTACACGAGAGTCGGAGGAACGCAAGGCGGAGCTCAGGGACGTGCTACAAGTGTGGCAAGCGTGGCCACTTCATCGCCGAGTGCCCGGAAGCGGAGGAGAACAAGTACAAGGTGAACGAGTACAAGGCGCACTCGAGGCGTGAAGACAAGTACTCCTCCAAGGGCAAGCACTTCAACAAGTCCAAGAGCAAGGACAAGGACAAGCGGCGACCGAGCAAGAGCACCTACAAGAAGAACAAGGCAAGAGCGATGGTGGCCGGTGCGAGCGATGTCGACTCAAGCTCAAGCGAGGAGCAGTCAAGCTCAAGCAGCGAAGATGAAGACGCCGGGAGGCGCAGTGGCAAGAAGAGTGCAAGCGGAACCTCAGCGGGCTGAGCTGTGTGGCGCTCGAGGGCTTTTGTGGCATGGCCCATAGCTCGAGCAGCAAGAAGAGTGTGAAGGAAGACAGCGACTCCGACTCGGAGGATGAGGTAAACCGTGATCCCGACTCTTTGCTTGCTGAGATTGCTAGGTTGAATGGTTTGCTTGATAACCGTGATAGTGTGCTGAGAGATGCCAAAAAGTTGAGGAAAGATCTTAGGGCTCAGCTTGAGAATGCTAGTGAGAAAGTAGGAGATTTAGAGTCAAAATTGCTTGAATTGAAACTTGAGAATGACTCTTTGAAACTTGCTCCTACTTCTCCTGATGATGTTGAATGTGTTGAATGTGATGCTTGGTTGAATGAGATCAAAATGCTTAATGAGAAGAATGCTTCTATTTTGGCTCAACTAGATGCTCTTAGGACTGAACATGATGAGCTTAAGGCTAGACCCACTTTACTTGGTGCTTGCAAATCATGTCCTACTATGCATGCTAAGCTTGTCGATGCTCGTTCTACCATTAGTTCTTTGGAAGCATCTTTGAAATCTCCTGTTGCAAATGCATGTTCTAGCTGTGATGAAGTCACTTTGCGTAATCTTGAACTTACTTCCCGTTTGGATGTCATCTATGAGGAGAATGACTATTTGAGGAAGGTGTTGGGTTGGTTGTACGGGGCGGGAACCTCAATTGAAAATCATGATTGAGGAGTTCAAGAGAGCTGATGGTCGTGGTTTGGGTTTTGAGAAGTTGGGTGAGAAAGTGGGAGAGAACAGTGGGGAGAGTGTGTACGAGAAGTGTGTTGAGTCTAACCCAGGGTTCGAGGTGATCGGAGAGATCCAAGTCCCACTCCCAAAAGCACCCAAGAACTCTTTCACACCAAAGCCCAACCACCTTTGCAATAAGCTTGACACAACCCAAGATCCACCCAAATTCCCACCTAAGACAAATGATTTCCAAAAACCTGTGAAGTTTGTGGGTGAGAAGGGTGAGAAACCTAGAGAGAAGCCAGAGCCAAAACCGAAACCCATCCCCTTCGGGTGTGAGTATTGTGGCAAGGGAGAGGCATCTTGCGAGTTTTGCTACAAGAGGAAGAGGGATGAGAGGCTTGCTAGGGAGCAAGCAAACCGGGACGGTATCGCCGGCCCTCGCGGTATTCCCCGAGCCTAGAGTGCCACTTCCACGGGGTGTGGGAAGTGTGAGGAGTGTTGGCGGTGTTCCCACAGAGAGGTGGTGGTGAGAGGTTTGTCAGGAGAGATGATGGTGTGCGTGCTGGTGAGAGGTTTGGTCGGGCTCGTGGTGGTTTTGCTGGACGTCCTCCTACTCGTCCTCAGTACGGGTTTAGGGGAGATGATCGCAGCTTTGGGTTCGAGAGGAACTACGGACCACGTTTTCCCCCTCGTGGTGCTCGTACTCCTCCCATGGGACATGGGAAGTTTGGTGGCAAGGGAGTGATGTTTGCTAACCCCTCTTTTGAGCAGATGGCTCGACACTGGTTTAACTTTCTCCGTGCTAACCCCAGTGTCGAGTCGCTAGCTCATTCTCGTTCTTGTTTATCGAGCGGGCGGGGAGGCTTGGAGAACATTTGGTTGATCGACTCCGGGTGTTCTCGACACATGACCGGAGATAAGAAGTGGTTCTCCGGCCTCACCCCGGTGAAGGAAAAGATGTACATCACATTTGGGGACAATGGACGAGGTAGGGTCTTTGTTCGAGGGTGTTGTGCATGTGAGTGACAAGGTAACGTTGAAGAGAGTGGCTCTTGTGAAGTCTTTGGGTTTTAACTTGCTTTCGGTTTCTCAGTTGCTTGATGAGGGTTTTGAGGTGCGTTTCAAGTCTGGCGAGTCTCGTTTGCTTGATTCTCGAGGTGATCTAGTCTGTATGATCATCCCCGAGGGTCAGATTTTCAGGGCTGATTTCTCTCGTTCTTTGGGTCCTGCTCGCTGTTTGGTGGCTGGTCCTTCTTCCGATTTGTGGAAATGGCATAGGCGGTTGGGACACTTGAGCTTTGATTTGGTTTCCCGCTTGAGTGGTCTTGACCTTGTCCGAGGATTGCCGAAGTTGAAGTTTGAGAAGGATTTGGTTTGTGCTCCTTGTAGGCATGGTAAGATGGTAGCCACTCCCCATCCACCCCCGACCGATGTCATGACCGAGCGTCCGACGTAGCCGTTGCATATGGACCTTGTTGGGCCGGCTCGAGTTCGCTCGGTGGGTGGGAAGTGGTATGTCCTTGTTGTGGTGGACGATTACTCTCGCTATGCCCGGGTGTTCTTCTTGGAGGATAAGAGTGAGACTTTTGGTTTTGTTCGAGATCTGATCGTGAGGTTGAAAAACGAGAGGCATGGGAATGCTATTCGAGCTATCCGCAGTGATAATGGCTCTGAGTTCAAGAACTCTCGTTTTGATGCTTTTTGTCGTGATCTAGGTCTTGAACATCAGTATTCGACCCCTTATGTGCCCCCTCAAAATGGAGTCGTGGAAAGAAAAAATCGGACTCTTTGTGAAATGGCTAGGACGATGCTCGATGAGCACAGGACTCCTAGGAGGTTTTGGGCTGAGGCGGTCAATACAGCTTGCCATGTTTCCAATCGGATTTTATTGAGAGCTTTCAAGAAGAAGACCTGTTATGAGCTTATGCATGGTCGGGCACCCAAAGTGAGTCATTTCCGAGTTTTTGGCTGCAAGTGCTTTATTTTGAAAAAGGGAAAACTCGACAAGTTTGAGGCTAGGTCTAGTGATGGTATTTTCTTTGGATATGCTAACCACTCTAGAGCCTATAGGGTGCTTAACCTTGAGACTAACAAAATCATGGAGACTTGCGAGGTGACCTTCGACGAGACAATGCCATGTACCTCTCTTGGCTTTGAATGTGCGGGTGATGAAGAGATGGCCAAGGACCTCTTTGAAGAGGAGAAAGATGAAGCTGGAGATGATGATGGGGAGAACCATGCGCCTGAAGCTGAGCATGTACCCACTACTTCCCCTACGACTACTTTGGAGCATGGACCGTCTACTTCATGGACAACGACGGTGCAACAAGAGGACCAGGCGAGAGAAGCTGAAGTTGAGGGGGAGGTGGTCTCGAGGCGTGAGGCTCCCCGGCGGATTCAAGAAGTGCACCCCCTTTCGAAGATCATTGGAGACATCAATGAACGCACTACACGGTCGAGGTCCAGGAATTCCTCTCATTTTGCTCATGCTGCTTTTGTTGCTACTTTTGAGCCCAAGGACATTGGACATGCTTTATCTGATGCAAACTGGGTCAATTCTATGCATGAGGAGTTGGAAAACTTTGAGAGGAACCGGGTGTGGGAGTTAGTTGAACCACCTCCAAATTGCCATCCCATAGGAACCAAGTGGGTTTGGAAGAACAAAGAGGGAGAGAATGGGATGGTTGTGAGGAACAAGTCCAGACTTGTTGCTCAGGGATTTAGTCAGAAGGAGGGGGTCGACTATGAGGAGACCTTTGCTCCCCGTGGCCCGTCTTGAGGCAATTCGAATCCTTCTAGCCTTTGCCGTGGCTAAAGGGTTCAAGTTGTTTCGGATGGACGTGAAGAGTGCTTTTCCGAATGGGGTCATAGAGGAGGAGGTGTATGTGAAGCGACCACACGGGTTTGAGAGCGAGTTGTACCCACACGGGGTATACGGGTTGAAAAGGGCTCGTATGGGTTGAAACGGGCGCCCGTGCTTGGTATGGAAGATTGAGAGGTTTTCTTTTGAGCGAGAGGGTTTGTGATGGGTACCGTGGATAGAACCTTGTTTCTCCTCAAGCATAGAAATGACTTGCCGATTGTTCGGATTTACGTGGATGATATTGTCTTTGGTGGCTCGTCACATAACCTTGTTGCCAAGTTTGCGGATGAGATGAGCGGGGAGTTCGAGATGAGCATGATGGGCGAGTTGCGGTATTTTCTCGGGGCTGCAGATCAAGCAAGTGAAGGACGGTACATTTGTGCACGAGACCAAGTACACGAAAGACATGCTGAGGAAGTTCCAGATGCAAGATGTGAAGCCGATGTCGACTCCCATGGGGAGTACGGCCACTTTGGATGCGGATGAGGATGGAGAACCAGTGGACCAGCGGGAGTACAGGAGCATGATCGGCTCCCTCCTCTACTTGACGGCGACGAGGCCAGACATACAGTTCAGCGTGTGTCTGTGTGCTCGTTTTCAGGCTTCGCCGAGGACTTCACATCGACGGGCCGTCAAGAGGATTTTCGGTACCTACGATCCGCCCTCGGTCTTGGCCTTTGGTACTCTTCCTCCTCGACTCTGTCTCTTCATGGTTTTTCCGATGCGGACTTTTTGGTTGTCGAGTCGAGAGGAAGTCTACTTACGGTACTTGTCGGTTTCTTGGTTCTTCGTTGGTCTCATGGTCTTCCCGCAAGCGGTCTAGTGTAGCTCGGTCTACCACGGAGGCGGAGTATGTTCTTCGCCGCGAGTTGTTGCTCCCGATTGTTGTGGATTTCATACACTTTGAGAGACTTTGGTGAGGAGTGCACCCGAGATCCCACTTCTTTGTGATAGCACTAGTGCCATAAGCGTAGCCAAAAATCCAGTGCTTCACTCCGAGAACCAAACATATAGAAGTGAGGTATCATTTTCCGAGGGACAATGTGGAGAAAGGAACCATTGTTTTGAGCCATGTCCCTACCCAAGATCGGCTAGCCGACATTTTTACAAAGCCTCTCGACCAAGCTACATTTGTGCGCTTGCGGGGGGAACTTGGGGTTTGTTGCCCTTTCTAGTTGATTCTTGGGGGTTTCCTTTTGTACCTTTTGTATCATATCATGTTTTTACTTTAATGTACATACATATGTTGCTTGATGTATAAACCATGGTAGGATAGTCATCTTGTCATCTATCATGTTGCATTTGTATCATATTGCATTTTAGGATGATGAGCTTCTTTTATATGCCATATGTGAGTCTCTTTGGCTATTTGTGAGATTTTGGTTATATGTGTGGAGAAATGGTGATGTGAGGCTATGCTCTTGGAATATTTGAGATATATGTGTGGTGAGATAGCCCCTTTTGAGATAAATGCTTAACTTGACTAATTTTTGATGAAATATGCTCCACTCGTGTGTAGTTGTGTATCCATGTCACGGTTTGGTCTAAATGTGCTTTTCATGCTTAGATTGTGCTTGGATGCCTTGTTCTTGCATTTGGGCCAAAGGCCGGATATCATTGTGAATGTTTAGCCTATGTTGCATTCATGGGGGAGCATAAGCTTCTTTTTGCCGCAAAGGCACTTCATGTACCATGAAATGAATTAATCTTGAAAAGAAGTGCATAATGCTTGAAAAATGCTCCATCCATCATGTCTATGTTTACAATGTCTTATCTTTCACATATGGGTGCAAAACATGTTGCATGATGTTCACCGGTGGAGAAGTCTCCCCGAAGTGGACACATGGCTCATGAGCTTTGACATGACATGCTTTGCTTTATGGGTGTTTGCCATGATCTTTTGCTGAGAATTTGATATCCTTGTATGATCTTTGAGTAATATGCATGTTTGTGGCTCAAGTGTGACATGGATAGGCTTTTACATGTGAAGCGAGTCTTCTTTTGGTAAAAGCTGCTTAAATCTGAAAATTTTGCTTTGTCACATGCTTGTATTTTCATATATTACTTGTGGCAATGCTTTGACTATGCTATGATTCATGTGTGTGATCTTTGTCTCATTTTTAGCCTTTGACACTAGATTTGGCCTATTTGAGAAGCTCATGTAGTTGTCTATATGCTTTGCATTTCTGCATTTTCACCTTGATTCATACATTGTCAACAAGGGGGAGAAAAGGTGAGCTTAATGAAAATTCAGAAGAGGTGAGCGGAAATTTGGAAATTTGCATTCACATGTTCAGGGGGAGCTTGCATTTGTTCAGGGGGAGCTCTCTTGCTGTTTTCGGTGTGAATTTTGTGCTTTGCTTGGCTTGTGACCTTTCTTCGCCTTTCTTCGGTTTTGGTCATGAGTTGAGCTTCCTTGTTTTTCTTTCTTCTTTCTTTCTCTTTCACTGCGAATTTCATTTCGCGTTGTGTGTTGTCAATGCACTCATCAAGGGGGAGATTGTGGACCGGGAGCGTCCCGGTGGTCGGTGGATGACCGCTCCTTAAGTGATGAGTGATTGACAACGGGTGTTGGACCGACTCTTGGCTTAGTGCGCGGGTGTGAGGCTGCGGCCTAGTTCGTGTTGTTGCGAGGTGAAGAACGGGCGCGAAAGGTCTTCGGCCTTGAGGGGCCTCGGGAGATGGAGAGACAAGTAGGCTCGGTTCGAGGGACCCGGTGGACGAGCGGGGCCCGGGTGCGGGCCACATGGTGGCGACACAAGCAAGACGAAGTCATGGACAAGTGAGCGGTGCACGGTGGCGGTCAAGTCAAGTGGTTTGGCGGGAGGCCGGACCGGGCACGCGGGGTTTGGTGGTTTGCCCACAAAACCATCGGCGGACGGTTTCTTGGTTTGGGCCTCAAAACCAAGTCCGAGGGCCCAACACGACGGAGACGGGATCCGGGCATGTCGGGAAGCTTCGAAGCGGAGGACACGCGGCGGGATCACATGGCTTGCGTCGGGAGGACGCGGGGTGCGGCAAAGGCGTGGCCGTCCGATGGCAAGACCCACATACATTACCAAAATGCCCCTACGTGGGTTGTATCGCCAGTAGTGTAGTTAGGGGTAGTCGAGTCATTTACCACTCCGGCGGGACCTGATATATAAGCCTGGAGTGTGTGTTGATGGCTCTCTCCCTCAGGGACTTAGGGTTTCATTTCCCCCCTTCTCTTTCTCATTTTCGTAGCTATTTTCCTTCCTATTTTCTCTAGGCTAGCATGAGAGCTTCATGAGAGATTTGTTGAGAGGGATGGATGCTAGGGCGGCATGCTAGACCTTGTGAATCTTTCCTGGTTTGTATAGAAGATTCGGGGTTGTTTTTCGTGCCTTTTTGTGCTTTTTTTTTCGTGCCTTTGTTCTCGGTGTGATTCCGCGGATTTGAGTGAGTTTCTTCCCGGATTTCTTTGAGGGAAACATGGATAGATGTCTTGTGCATCTTTGTGCTTGATCTTGTGCCCTCAAACGCCGGGAAACTACTTCGATTCGTGAGTTTTCGTTCGGTGCTCTAGGTTTTGGTGGTGCTCAAAGGATTCGCGATTTCCGGTGATTTAGGGAGTTAGGAGGCAAGATTTTTGGGCTATAGCATCCTTGTGTGACGCTTTTCAAGTACCCAAACCCTTGTCTCCACGGCTTCAACCGTTTGGGAAATCCGATGATGATTTGGGGGAGTTGACTTTCGAGGTCGGGCTTTTTTTTTACGTTCGTCCGAGCCTCGCGGACGGTCCGCGGCCTCTGGCGGACGGTCCGCGCGGGTCCGATTCATCCCGTGTTCTTCGTGTTCTTGCTCGTCCTTTGTTTCGATCCGTTGTGATTTTGGTTTTTTGGTTGGGCGAAGTTTCGGACAGTCCGCGGTGTCGGGCGGACGGTCCGCGGGTGCTAGGCGGACGGTCCGCGTGCTCCCCGCGGACGGTCCGTGACACGGGGGTGTCTTTGGGTCGTTCTGTGTAAATTAACGGACGGTCCGCGGCTAAGGCCGGACGGTCCGCGGCCGGGTGCGGACGGTCCGCGATACCCCGGCCGGACGGTCCGCGCGGCTCTTGCGGACGGTCCGCCCCTCTGCGCGGACGGTCCGCCGAGCCGTGTGCTTTGCTTCTTGGTTTGATTCCTTCCTCCCTTTCTAGTGCTTCCGCGTGTGCTTCGAGGAATCGTTCCTAAGGCTAGAGGTTGATCCATAACCTCGTGGTCTTGGCGATTGGTGCGTGATTCGATCCATCGCTTGTGTGTGACCGGGATTTGAGTAGGACATAGGCCGGGTTCTTTGGGAAGAATTTTTACCGGCTCCTATTCACTCCCCCCCTCTCTAGTCGCCATCTGATCCTTCACTTCACACGGAAGAATTTCCGGAACAAGATCCAGTGGGGCTCTCTCATAAGTGTACAAAGAAGGAGACATGGAAAATGCCATTGGGGTTCAAGTTTAAGTACTCGATATCGTAGTACTCGATATCATAGTACTGGACATGGAAAATGCGCTCCACGAACCTGGCAAACATGGGGACTTCATTGGGGTTCTTCTCTATGGGGTACGGGTCGCCCGCGGCGGCGCTCCATATATCCATCTCCTTTTCCTGCAGGAACCCGCTGTTCACCAGAGCCAGCAGATCTTTGGTTTTCATCTTGGACTTCTTCCACTCCTTGTTCGGATTGGGGCACGGGGGAGATGTTGGCAGCGACGACCCCTGAGCAGATCCTTGAGCTTCACTGCGGGATCTCTTCTTCCCGGCACCAGCCTTTGAGCCCTTGGACGGAGACTGCTTCATCCTCCAAGTGCACGGGGTCTTCACTGGCATCCGCTCGGGGGTTACGCTGGTGGCGAGCAGCGGCGGCACGCATTGACTTGAAATCTACGGTGCGGCAACAGAAGCAACAGCGGATGGACACTCGAATGGATCTAATCCCGCAGCTGCTACTAAGGGGAATGAAAAACCCTAAGGGTTTCAGTGTCTATTTATAATCTAACAAGCGACACTGCAACGGCTGGATGGATAAGTATCGGCGGCTGACTCAGAGGCGGCTGCTTGACCCTTCAGCTTCCAGTACTCGATGCGCTCCACCTCTAGGGCTCGGCTACATCTTCTAGATTTCCTGGGTGACGACAAGACTCAAGAGCAACTCAGGACACATTCTACATTCAAGATGACCCTTCAATTCGAGCGGAAGTACTCGACTCAAGGCTCGGGGGCTCCGTGCCACGTGTCGTTTGGTTTTTTCTCCATATTTTACGGGATAATCTTGGCAGAACTTCAGATTGAACGTCAGCTTGAATCTACGATTCGATCTAAGGCTCAGGGCTACATTCCATATGGAATGCAATTCTTCGAATCACATTTTCCATATGGTTTCTTCTTCAAGACAAGGCGAGTACTATTGAAGACCTTCAAGAGAAGAACTCGAGGACGCTTGGGAACTACTCGAGAAGACTTCAAGACTACTCAAGGATCAGTTGGAGTACCTTCTAGCCTCGGGATACTTCAAGTATTCTTGAAGACTTTTGGCTTGTAGTACTCGGGGACGCCTGAGGACTACTCGTCAAGGCCATCAAGACAACTCGAATCTATCCTGTTCGACTACAAAGTACTCGGGGGCTTGTCGTATGGACCTCCCTGGGCCCACTACCTTGGTGGGTACCAGGACCGACTACTCGGTGGGCCCCTGGGACTACTCGACATGGGCCACACAGCACCTGATGGCATGGGGCGCAAGGACTATAGTGGAGGAGTACTCAGATAGGAAGCTGTGCATGTCCTGTACCATGTAGAGAACTCCTAGACGTACATGACTAGTACTCTCTCCTCAAACCGACTTGTAACCCTGCCTCCCGGACTATATAAGGCGAGGTAGGGACCCCTATCTCTCTCATACGCATCATCTTATAAACACACCCAATCAATCCAGAGCTACACAACATACATGACGTAGGGTATTACGCACCTCGCACCCTGAACCTGTCTAAATTGTGTCCCACGTGTCTTTTCCTTCGAGACTGATCTCCGCGAGGCCACATTCATCTACCTCGGGTACTCCCCTTGTTAGGTTGTCGGTCTAAAACACCGACAACTCTTGACCGGTCTGACCGGTGTGAGCCCTTTGTGGGATTTGTCTCGGGTGATTTGCTTGACTCATGTGTCTTTGGGTCGTGTTGGTGTTGGTCAGTTCTTGGATGGTTTGGAGGTGTTTTGCTCGATTTTGTGAAGGGTTCTTTTTCCTTGCTGGTAGTGTTTTGGGGGTGTTTTTTTTCAGGGCCTAGAGAAGTCACTGAGGCTCTGTTGATGGTGTATTTTGGTACACCAAACATGTTCATTACACTTTGGTTTGGATTTGACTGTGGAACTAACCAGCCACTAGGCACACTAATCATATAACAAGTTAATCTTTGTGCATGCATTTGGAGGTGTTGTGTTTATGTAGGAAAACATGGACATAAAGGACGGATTCACAACAAGTTCAAAGGAGCATTTACGGAGTCTTGTTCGTGTTCATGAGCTTGATGAAATCACTTCCAATGGTGGCAAAGACCGAAGTGCTACGTAGGAACACCCCCGGGGATTGAAGCGTAAAAGACCGAACTTCATGCACAGAGAACCTCCTTCTTTGACGCGAGGATGACATCGTCAAAATCATGCAAGTGGAAGGGGCAAAGTTCATAAATGCATGAGGACCCACGAGAGCGAAGGGGCGACCGAACCGGGCTGAAGTGGACCTGGGCCGGTCGGCCCAGGCCGGCCGGCCTGGCCCACTCCCGACGTCGGTTCGGCCCTCCCTTCCTTACACCCGAAGGATTTTCAACCCTAAAGCCCTAGAGATGCCGCCATTCGCAAGGGAGAGAGCCATTCGCACCAGGTGGCCATCCACAAGCTAGAGAGAGAGGAGGGAGATCGACCACCTCGAAGGAAGCACCCACAAGTGGAGAAGAAGGAAGACACCGTCGGAAGGGTGACCATAATCAACGGTGCTATGTCTAGCACCTAGATGGGGTAATCTCCTTATTCGTCCATGGGTTGTAATTGATCATGAGATGTAATCATACTTTGTTGGAACATCTATCCATGATGTGTTGAATATACTTTAATGCTTAAGGTTAGCTACCATGCCGTAAAATGAAGTAGAGCTCCAATGCTCCCTTGTATCCATTCAATACGCCGTGTCCATCATAGGTCTAGTCACAAATACCTTCGCGTAGTGACAGTACGGTGGGAGGGAAAGGGCGAAACCATGGTCACAACCCCCGATAGATTAGATTAGTTTTCATGTTTAAAGTGATTGCATGTTCTAGTATCGTACACCCATGGGCGAGTGTCTCCTATCTTGATAGCTTAATCGTTCTCTCTAGTGTAGTGTAGCCATTTTCTAGTTTAATCATAGTTAGGGTTTGAGTAATTAGTGAGTAGAGTTAGATCAAACGCTTGTAATCCCTTTGCTCTGCGGATTGACAAGAACCTTAGGAATCCCATGGTGAAAATGGTATAGGTCTATACGCTTGCGGATCGTAGGTGAATACGTCTTTTATCCCTCAACAGGCTCTATGGAACATTAGTTGTGCGATGGTTGTAGCCACCGGCCTGACCGGCTCTGTTCACCAGTCTGACCGGTGTCACCGGTCTGACTGGCGCAGGCCATCGGCCTGACCAGTGTAGCACAGGCAGCAAGCCGTGCATGTTTCCACTATGCGTGTTGGTGTGTTTTGGCTCGGAAGGTTGTTTGTTGGTTCCTAGGATCAGTAGCACTCCAGTGGCTACGTGGTCTTGACCAACTTGGGTAGTTGAGTCGAAGACGTGTGTTGAAAGTTGTGTTCATCTTGTTGGAGTCTCTATCTCCTTCGAGAAGAATTTTTATCGGCTCCCATTCACTCCCCCCCTCTCTCTGGTTCACCGTTTCGGTTCTTCAAGTGGTATCAGAGCCGGTTACGGGTCTTGATTGACTCTAACCAGTCAAAGATCCAAATATGGCGTACCAGGAACGGTGTTTGGGTCCTCGACACTTCGATGGCAAAAACTACCAGATGTGGAGTAAGTGGATGGCGGCGTTCCTCCGTGGAAAGGGTCAGATCCTTTGGGATGTCACGGTGGACACAAGTTATGTCCAACCGATGAGCTTTCTTGCTCCAGGATCAAGGGACATGTGAGGACCACGTGTGGTTCGAGGACCGGTGGATGGTCGCTTCCTGGTGTGATGAGTGATTGACAATGTTGTGTGGACTGATTCTTGGCTAAGTATTGCAGGTGTAGATTGCGGCCTGACTGGTGTTGGTGCTGGTGAAGAGCAAGCTCGAAAGGTCGTCGCCGGTGAGGCCTCCAGGTGTGGAAAAGACAAGTAGGCTTGGTTCGAGGGACCCGGTGGCTAGCGGAGTCAAGTGCGGGCAGCATGGTGGCATGAACAGCAAGATGAAGTCATGAACGGTTTCTTGGTTGAGCCTCAAAGCCAAGGACAAGCCGGGACCACATGGGAGCCGAGTCATGAGTGGCAATTGGCGGAGGCTACACCGAGTTTGCGGGGTTTCCGTTTGTTCACTAGAAAACCATTGGGTTCCTTGGTTGATCCACAAAGCCAAGACCAAAGAACCGAAGATGGAGCAGCAGCAGCTCCAGACTGGTCTGACCAGTGGGTACCGATCTGATCGGTGAGGAGCACCGATCTGACCAGTGTGCGACGACGCAGTCCGAAGACTTCGAAGCGGAGGACACGCGTCGGGATTGCAAGGCTTGCATCGAGGCTAAGCAGGTTGCGGTCGCCGGGCATCCGTCCGATGGAGAAAATCTGAAGACTTCCAAATTCGCCCTTGAGGGGCTTGTATCCCTAGTTATTAAGTAATGCTGTTTTGGTTTTTTGGGTGCCTCCATATATACTCTTGAGAGGATGGACGACAACCATCTCTGGGAACCGTAGTTCATCTGCTTTGTTATTTTCCCTTCCTATTTTTTTAGGATTTCTATAGGACTAGCTTGTGAGCTTCATGATGAGATCTTGTGAGAGAGTTGGATGATCGGGCGGCAAGCTAGACCTTGTATGAACCTCTTTGGTATATATATAGTTGATTCGGCGTGGTTCCTCAAGGCTTGGTTGTGTTGTTCCCATTTGTTTTTAGTGGTGGTTTTCGTAGCCCTCTCTTGGTGGATTTCTTGGTGTCTTTTCGCGACCTTGCTCTTGGGGATCTAGTGGGGGATGTATGTGTGAACCCTTCATGGTTCTTTTCCCTTTGATTCCCCTCCCAAATCTGTGAGTTATGGGGCTCGATTTTGGGGTTTTCGGTGCTCTAGGGTTAGAGGAGTTCTTGGAGGGATTTCTTCAATTCCTCTTGATCTGACAAGTTTTGGTGGACATAAACTTGGCTATGGACTCCCCATGAGGTGTTCCTACTATCCCCAAAGTCTTGCGCAAGTCCGTGGAGCGATTCGGGAGATCGGGATTTGGATTTGGGGGTGTTGACCCGCGGGTGTTGTTCATCCCGAGAAGCCCAGGTCACACCGGTCTAATCGATGCCTCTCATTGGTCTGACCGGTGCCGACTCTTGTCGGGTTTTGTTCGGGTGAACGTTTGGGTGATTTCTCTGTCGTCCCGTGTTGTTGATGTTTCGAGTTTGGGTCAGTTTGGAGCTCGGTAGGCCTGCTTAGTGTTCTGGGACTTTCTGACTGGGACTTCTCTGACTGGTGTGTTGCACCGGCTTGACCAGTGTAGAGCTGTTCTGTGGAAGTCGCCAGATTTTGCCTGCAGGGACCGGTCTGACCGGATGTGCTCACCGGCCTGACTGGTGTAGGTCAGTAAGGCTCGAGTTTTGTGTTCCGCTGCGTTCTCGGGTCTATGAGGTTGAGAGTTGGTTCCTAGGTCCAATAGCACTCCAGTGGTTGCGTTGGCTTGGCTAACTTGGGTAGTAAGTCGGAGACGTGTGTAGAAGCCGTGTTCATCTTGTTGGAGCCTCCGTATCTTTCGAGAAGAATTTTTATTGGCTCCCATTCACTCCCCCACCCTCTCTGGTTCGCCGTATCGGTCCTTCAAGTGGTATTAGAGCCAGTTACAGGTCTTGATTGACTCTAACCAGTCTAAGATCTAAGGATGGCGTACCAGGAATAGGGTTCGGGTCCTCCACACTTCGATGGCAAGAACTATCAGATGTGGAGTACGCGGATGGCGGCATTCCTTCGCGGAATGGGTCAGATCCTTTGGGATGTCACGGTGGACAATGGCTATGTCCAGCTGATGAACTTCCTTGCTTCAGGATTGAGGGACATGTTCGATGCCAACAAGGCGGTCGACTACTTGTTTCGTGGTTTGTGTCGGCTTGAATTCGATCGGGTGCACACCGAGCACTTTGCTTGTAGAATCAGGTCGGTGTTGAAGGAAGCTCCTGTTGGGAATGCCTAGGTTCAGGTTCGGATGTATGCGACTTACTGGAGAAGGTACGGGAACTTCACTCATCTCCCCGGCGATCCATCGATGCCGTGTTTCAGAGGTTGACGGTGGTTTTGAACAACATGAGGGCCAATGTGGATGTGCTCCCGTACGATGATCATGATAGGGCTGTCAAGCTCTTACATTCTTTGGATCGTACAGTTTGGGGCGGAAAGTTTGAGGCCATTGTGGAGTCGGAGAAGTATGACACTTTGACTATGAACGAGCCATTCTCGGAGCTCAAGTCTCGTAGATTAGATCGGTTTTGATATCTTAAGCGGTTGCATGTTCAAGTATCGTAGACCCTTGGGCAAGTGTCTTTTATATATCTTGTTGGTTTAATATTTCACTCTAGTGTAGCATAGTTCTCTAGATTGAGGACCATGTGTGGTTCTAGAACCGGTGGATGGTCACTTCCTTGTGTGATGAGTGATTGACAACGTTGTGTGGACTGATCCTTGGCTAAGTATTGCAGGTGCAGGTTGCGGCTTGACTCGTGTTTGTGCAGGTGAAGAACAAGCACGAAAGGTCGTTGCCCGTGAGGCCTCCAGGTGTCGAGAAGACAAGTAGGCTTTGTTTGAGGGACCCGGTGGCCAGCGGGGTTGAGTGCGGGCCGCATGGTGGCAAGAACAGAAAGATGAAGTCGGTGGACGGTTTCTTGGTTGAGACACAAAACCAAGGTCAAGCCGGGACTTCATGGGAGCCAAGTCATGAGTGGTGCTTGGTGGAGGCTACATCAAATTTGCGGGGTTTGCGGTGGTTCACTAGAAAATCACTGGGTTACTCGGCTGAGCCACAAAGCCGAGGCCGAAGACCGGGCGTGGCTGTCTGGCCAAAACCGGCTTGACCAGTTTAGAGAACCGGTCTGACCGGTTTGGGGTCGCAGGGCGCCGGAAGCTTCGAGGTGGAGGACACGCGTCGGGATCACAAGGCTTGCGTCGAGGCTACGCGAAGTGCGGTCGCCGGGCATCCGTTCGATGGTGCTACGAATACAAATTCCCAAATTGTCCTAGGTGGGCGTGTATCTTAGTTTAGGCTTTAGGGGCATTTTAGTCTTTCGGCTGGCCTCCATATAACCCAAGGGGTGAGAGGATGGCACCTATCTCTTGAAACCCTAGTTCATTTGCTTTCCTATTTTCTCTTCCTATTTTCTTAGGATTTCCATAGGACTAGCTTGAGAGCTTCATGGGGAGATCTTGTTGAGAGGGTTGGATGATCGGGCGGCAAGCTAGACCTTGTATGAACCTTTGTGGTATGTATAGATGATTCGGCGTGGTTCCTCAAGGTTTGGATGTGTTGTTCCCGGTTGTTATTGGTGGTGATTTTCGGTGCTCTCTCTTGGTGATTTTCTCGGGGTGTTTTCGGGACCTTGCTCTTGGGGATTTGATGGGGGAAATTTGTGGGAACCCTTCGTGGTTCTTTGGGCTGTGATTCCCCTCCCAAATCCGTGAGTTAAGGGGCTCGATTTTGGTGGTTTCGGGTTTCTAGGGTTGGAGGTGCTCTTGAGGGTTGACTTTCGATTCCTCTTGATTGAGTGGTTTTTGGGGACCGAACTTCTAGCCAAGGGTAGCCCACGAGGTGCCCCATCTATCCCCAAAGTCTCACTTTGATCCGTGGAATGAATCGGGAGATCGATTGGAGGATGTGTTGAGTTTTTCCCGCGGGCTGTGTTCTTCCTGACTTTCCAGGCAGAAACCGGCCTGACTGGTTTCGCCTTGTGGGCTGTCGAGAAGGGCTTTTGAGCAAGGAAGTCTCTGTTGCTCCATAGCTTCGTTTGTTCAGATGTGGAAAGGCTCTTGAGGTGTTTTGGGTCTTTGGGGACTTCCTGGACAAAATCGGTCTGACCGGTTTGCCAAACCGGTCTGACCGGTTTCCCCTGCCTGCGTGAGGCTAAGTCCAACAGAAGCGGTCTGACCGGTTTCAGAAACCGGCCTGACCGGTTTGGGCTGCCTGCAGCCGTGTCTTGTGTTTCTCCACTGCGTGTGTGTTGAGGCTGTTGGTTGGGTCTTGCTCCTAGGTTCAGTAGCACTCCAGTGGCTATGTGAACTTGGCAAGAGAAGCTTGCGGAGGTGCACGAGTGAAATTGGGTTCATAGGCCGAATTCTTGAATAGAATTTTTATTGGCTCCCATTCACTCCCCCCCCTCTCTGGTTCGCCGTTTCGGTCCTTCAAGTGGTATCAGAGCCGGTTCGGGTCTTTATTGACTCTAACCCAAGGATGGCATACCAGGAACAGGGTTCGGGTCCTCCACACTTCGATGGCAAGAACTACCAGATGTGGAGCAAACGGATGGGTGTGTTTCTCCGCGGAAAGGGTCAGATCCTTTGGGATGTCATGGTGGACACAGGCTATGTCCAGCCGATGGACTTCCTCGCTCCAGGATCGAGGGACAGATTCGACGCCAACAATAAGGCGCTCGACTACTTGTTTTGTGCTCTGTGTCAGCCTGAGTTCGATCGGGTGCACACCGAGCACTTGGCTTGTAGAATTTGGTCGGTGCTGAAGGAGGCTGATGTTGGGAATGCCCAGGTTCAGGCACGGATGTATGCGACCTACCGGAGAGAGTATGAGAACTTCACTCATCTCTTCGGTGAGTCCATCGATGCCTTGTTTCAGAGGTTCACGGTGGTTGTGAACAATATGAGGGCCAATGTGGACATGCTCCCGTACGATGATCATGATAAAGCGGTCAAGCTCTTACACTCTTTGGATCGTACGATTTGGGGCGGAAAGTTTGAGGCCATTGTGGAGTTGGAGAAGTATGACACTTTGACTATGAACGAGCCATTCTCGGAGCTCAAGTCTGCTGAGTTGAATTAGGGGCATGACTGCCAAGCTCGAGGGACCGACTGATTCCCATAGTCTTGCCCTCATTGGTGGTTTGAAAGGAAAGGCTAACACTAACCCATCCACCAGGATGTTCTCTTTGTCCTCTTTGATGTCTATGCCAGATGAGGAGTTCGATGACCTTGGAGAGGACGAGCTGGCGCTGTTGACGAGGAGGTTCGAGAGGCTGCACGAGAACCGGGTGAACATGAGGAGGAACACGAGAACATGCTTCCAGTGCGGCAAGCCGGGACACTTCGTCGCCGACTGCCCGGAGAAGGTCGAGAACAAGGACAGCTACAAGCACAAGCCGAGGAACGATGGCAAGTACCGGTCGAGGCGCGACCACAAGAGCAAGCACAAGAACAAGCACAAGGACGAGCGACGATCGAGGAAGAAGGAGAGCCGAGGCAAGGCCCGAGCGATGGTTGGAGCGAGCGACGTCGACTTCAGTTCTGCGAACTCTACCTCGAGCTCGAGCAGCACTGAGGATGAAGGTGATCGTCGCAAGCACAAGAATCCGTCCAAGAACCCGAGCGGCCGAGGCCGCCGCGAGAGACGGCTTCTGCACCATGGCGCTGAGCTCCGGTAGCAAGAAGAGCACACAGAGCGACTCGGACTCTGAGTCCGACGACGAGGTGCGTGACGAACTTCCGTTCTTGCGCCAGGAGAATGAGAGGCTTGGCACTTTGCTTGATAACCGTGATGACATGCTTAGAGAGGCCAAGAAAATGAGAAAAGAGCTTAGGGCTTCACTCGAGGATGCTAGGACTAGAGTGGCTGAGCTAGAGACACAAGTGCTTGATAGCAAGCTTGAGATTGATTCTCTTAAGGCTATCCCTGTTGTTTCGGATGAGGTTGATTGTGCTGATTGCTCCATATTTCTTGCTGATCTTGCTTTGTTTAAGGAGAAGCATGCCTCCAAGTGTGAGGAACTAGATGTGCTTAGGGTTGAAGTGGCTGAGCTTAAGTCTAGATCTGCTTTGCTAGGTGCTTGCACTTCTTGCCCTGTTTTGCATGCTAAGATCGATGAGATGCATGTCTACACTAGTTCTCTTGAGGCTAAATTGAAGGAACCCATGCCTACATCATGCTCTACCTGTGAAATGCATGCTTTGAAAAATTTGGAACTTGCACATTATGCTGATCGTTTGCAGGATGAGAATGATGACTTGAGAAAGTTGATGGGTTGGTTGTCTGGTCATGAGCCTCAGTTGAGGATGATGATCATGGCATTTCAGAGGCAGGGTGGTGAGGGACTTGGGGCAAACAAGGTTGGTGAGGGAAGTGGAGAGAATATCCCAGAGCCACCAAAAACCCACCACAAAAATGATTCCCCCCAAAACCTAACCATCTTAGGAATCGACTAAACACAACCCCAGCTCCACCCGTGTTTCCTACACCAACAAATGATCTCCAAAAGCCTATCAAGTTTGTGAGCACTTCCGGAAAAGTGTTCTTTGGGAAAGAGAGTGATAAGGCGAGTAAAGAGAAACCGGTGGAGAAGTCGAGTGGAGAGAAACCAAGTGAGCAGCCCCAATCCAAGCCCAAAACTAAGCTTGTGAGGTTTCATTGTGGCTATTGTGGGAGAGATGGCCATAAAGATGAGTTTTGCTTCAAGAGGAAGCGAGAGGAGAGAATGGCGAAGGAGTGGGCTAACATGGACAAGTATCACCCTTCCAGTGGTGTACTTAAGTCTCGTGTGCAGATGCCCAGGGCCAATGCGAGTGTGAGGATAGTTCCAGCTTGGGGAGAGCGAAAGAGTGCAGGAGGTGCTGCTGGGGGAGTGAAACCGGCCAGACCGGTTTTGGGACTGGTCAGACCGGTTTGGGGTCTGCAGAATGACAAGTTTGGTTTTCGTGCTCGTACGGGTGCGAGGGTTGTTTACGGGAGGTCGTGGTTCGGTGGTTGGGGTGGAGAGTTTGCGGGTGGTCGGGTTGCTAGGCGTTCTCCCCCTCGAGTTCACTACGGGGATGGGAGGAGTCGTAGCTTTGAGAAGGAGAGGAGGGACGGTCCACGGGTTCTCTTTCGTGGTTTTGGTCCTCCTCCAGGCAGAGAGGGGTGGTTCCCTCAGGGTGGTTACCGTGGTGGTGATCGTGGAGGTAGCTTTGGTAGGAGAGATGCTTTGGTTGGTGCTAACCCCACTTTCGAGCAAATGGCTCGGCACTGGTTTTACTCTTTTGGTACTAACCCAGTGTTGAGTCGTTTGTTCGCTCACGTGCCCTGTTTTGAATTTCAGGAGGGAGACTTGAAGAACATTTGGTTGATAGACTCTGGTTGCTCGAGGCATATGACCGGAGACAGGGGGTGGTTCTCAAGTCTCGTTCCAGTGGTGACGAAGAGGTACATCACTTTTGGGGACAATGGGCGTGGGCGTGTGCTTTCAGAAGGTGAGATGAAAGTGAGTGACAAGATCACTCTGAGGCGTGTTGCTCTTGTTCAATCACCGGGTACAATTTTCTTTCTGTGTCCCAGTTGTTGGATGAGGGCTTTGAGGTGTTGTTTCGGCCAGGTGGTTCTCGGATTTTGGACTCTCGAGGGGACCTTGTACGTATGGTCGTTCCGAGGGTCGGGTGTTTCGTGCTTGATTTTTCTCAGTCATCGGGTGTGGAGCGTTGTTTCTTGGCTGGTTCTTCGAGTGAGTTGTGGAAGTGGCATAGGAAGTTGGGTCACGTGAGCTTTGACCTTTTGTCTCGCTTGAGTAAACTCAATTTGGTCCGAGGATTGCCACGGTTGAGGCTTGAGAAAGAGTTAGTTTGTGCGCCGTGTAGGCATGCCAAGATGGTAGCCTCTTCTCACCCGCCTCTCACCGATGTGATGACTGAACGTCCATGCGAGCTGCTCCATGTGGACCTTGTTGGCCCAGCTCGTGTGCGATGTGCGGGTGGGAAGTGGTATGTACTTGTGAGGACCATGTGTGGTTCAAGGACCGGTGGATGGTCGCTTCCTTGTGTGATGAGTGATTGACAACGTTGTGTGGACTGATTCTTGGCTAAGTATTGCAGGTGCAGGTTGCGGCTTGACTCGTGTTGGTGCAGGTGAAGAACAAGTGCGAAAGGTCGTCGCCGGTGAGGCCTCCAGGTGTGGAGAAGACAAGTAGGCTTTGTTCGAGGGACCCGGTGGCCAGCGGGGTCAAGTGCGGGCCGCATGGTGGCATGAACAGCAAGATGAAGTCGTGGACGGTTTCTTGGTTGAGCCTCAAAACCAAGGTCGAGCCGGGACTATGTGGGAGCCAAGTCATGAGTGGAGATTGGCGGAGGCTACACCGAGTTCGCGGGGTTTCCGGTGGTTCACCAGAAAACCACTGGGTTCCTTGGTTGATCCACAAAGCCAAGGCCCAGGAGAACCGAAGACGGAGGTGCGGCGGCACCGGACCGGTCCGGCCGGTGGGTCCGGCCGGTCGGCCGGTGGTGGGGACCGGTCTGACCGGTGAAGAGCACCGGTCTGACCGGTGTGCGACAACGCAGTCCGGAATCTTCGAAGCGGAGGACACGCGTCGGGATCGCATGGCTTGCGTCGAGGCTACGCAGGGTGCGGTCGCCGGGCATCCGTCCGATGGTGAAGACATCAAGAATTCCAAATTCGCCCTTGAGGGGCTTGTATCCCTAGTTGTTAGAGAAGGGCATTTTAGACATTCGGTTGCCTCCATATAACCCAAGAGGTGAGAGGATGGCAGCCAACTCTTGGAACCCTAGCTCATTAGTTTTCCTATTTTCCACCTATTTTCTCTAGGTTTTCCTTAGGACTAGCAAGAGAGCTTCACGGAGAGATCTTGTAGAGAGGGATGGATGATCGGGCGGCTTGCTAGACCTTGTACGAACCTTTGTTTCATGTATAGATGATTCGGCGTGGTTCCTCAAGGTTTGGATGTGTTTTCCCCGGTTGTTCTTGGTGGTGATTTTCGGAGCCCTCTCTTCGTGATTTCTTTGGTTTGTTTTCGGGGCCTTTCTCTTGGGGATTTGATGGGGGAAATTTGTGGGAACCCTTCGTGGTTCTTTGGGCTGTGATTCCCCTCCCAAATCCGTGAGTAAAGGTGCTCGATTTTGGGGTTTCTTGAGTTCTTGGGTTGGAAGTGCTCTTGGCGGGATTTCTTCGATTCCTCCTTTTTGAACGAGTTTTTGTGGGATTAAACTTGGCTATGGACTCCTCATGAGGTGTGCTTGATATCCCCAAACTCTTGTTCAAGTCCGTGGAGCGATTCGGGAGATCGAGTTTTGGATTTGGGGGAGTTGACCCGCGGGTGCTGTTCATCCCGAGGCGCCGAGCTACACCGGTCGACCGGTGCTCTTGACCGGTCTGACCGGTGCAACCCTCGGTGGGATTTTGCTCGGGTGAACGTCTTGTTGTGTTCGTTGTTGTCCCGTGTTGCTGCTGTTTCAAGTTTGGGTTCGTTTGGTGGTCGGTTGGCTTGTTTGGTGCCTTGGGGGCTTTCAGGCTGCCATCGGTCTGACCGGTGTTTCTCACCGGTCTGACCGGTGTAGAGCCACTTTGTGAAAGTTGCTCGGTTCACCGGTAGGGGACCCGATCCTAACCGGTGGTGCTCACCGGTCGACCGGTGTGAGTACGTAGGCTCGAGGTTTGGTTTTCCTTTGCGTTTCTCGGGTCGGAAGGTGGTGTGTTGGTTCCTAGGTCCAGTGGCACTCCAGTGGCTACGTGGGCTTGACCAATCTTGGTAGTGAGTCGGAGACGTGTGTTGGAAGCCGTGTTCATCTTGTTGGAGTTTCTATCTCCTTCGAGAAGAATTTTTATCGGCTCCCATTCACTCCCCCCCTCTCTGGTTCGCCGTATCGGTCCTTCAAGTGGTATCAGAGCCGGTTCGGGTCTTTGTTGACTCTAACCAGTCTAAGATCCAAGGATGGCGTACCAAGAACGGGGTTCGGATCCTCCACACTTCGATGGCAAGAACTACCATATGTGGAGCAAGCGGATGGGTGCGTTCCTCCGCGGAAAGGGTCAGCTGCTTTGGGATGTCATGGTGGACACAGGCTATGTCCAGCCGATGGATTTCCTTGCTCCAGGGTCGAGGGACAGATTCGACGCCAACAATAAGGCGGTCGACTACTTGTTTCGTGCTTTGTGTCAGCCTGAGTTCGATTGGGTGCACACCGAGCACTTGGCTTGTAGGATTTGGGCAGTGTTGAAGGAGGCTCATGTTGGGAATGCCCGGGTTCGAGGGCACGGTTGTATGCGACCTACCGGAGAGAGTACGAGAACTTCACTCATCTCCCCGGTGAGTCCATCGATGCCTTGTTTCAGAGGTTCACGGTGGTGGTGAACAACATGAGGGCCAATGTGGACGTGCTCCCGTACGATGATCATGATAGAGAGGTCAAGCTCTTACACTCTTTGGATCGTCAGAGAGGTATGATACTCTGACGGTGAACGAGCTGTTCTCGAAGCTCAAGTCGGCTGAGGTGGATAGGGGCATGACTGCCAAGCTCGAGGGACCGACTGATTCCCATAGTCTTGCCCTCGTTGGTGGTTCCAAAGGAAAGACTAACTCTAACCCATCCACCAGGATGTTCTCGTTTTCCTCTTTGATGTCTATGCCAGATGAGGAGTTTGATGACCTTGGAGAGGACGAGCTGGCGCTGTTGACGAGGTGGTTCGAGAGGCTGCACGAGAACCGCGTGAACATGAGGAGGAACACGAGGACTTGCTTCCAGTGCGGCAAGCCGGGACACTTCGTCGCTGTCGGTGTTTTAGACCGGCAGCCTACTACGGGGAGTACCCGAAGTAGATGATTGTGACTCGCCGAGATCGGTAACTCGAAGGAAGAGACACGTGGCACACAATTTAGACAGGTTCGGGCCGCGAGGTGCGTAATACCCTACGTCCAGTATGCTGCGTAGCTTTGGATTGATAGGGCACGATTACAAGATGGTGCAATAGTGCGCCGTGGGTTGTAGGAGATTGTATGAGATGAGGTGATCCTGAGATCGGTCCCTGCCTCGCCTTATATAGTCCGGGAGGCAGGGTTACAACTCGGAGTAGGGAAAGAGTACTAGTCGAGTACGTCTAGGAGACCTCTATACAGTGCGGAACATGTACAGAGCCCTAACCGAGTACTACTCCCGTATAGTCCTTGTGCTCCACGCCTTCGGGGAGCCGTGTGGCGCAAGCGGGTAGTCCCAGGGGCCCACCGAGTAGTCGGTCCTGGTACCCACCGAGGTAGTGGGCCCAGGGAGGTCCATACGACAAGCCCCCGAGTACTTTGTAGTCGAGAAGGATAGCTTCCAGTAGTCTTGACGGCCTTAACGAGTAGTCCTCAAGCGTCCCCGAGTACTACAAGCCAAAAGTCCTCAAGAGTAGTCGAAGCATCCCGAGGCTGGAATGTACTCCAGCTGATGTTTGAGCAATCTTGAAGTCTTCTCGAGTAGTCCCAAGCGTCCTTGAAATCTGCCTTCGAAGGTCTTCAAGAAATGCCTGTCTTGTCTTGAAGCCGAAGCCGTCATGAAGATGCGATTTGCAGAATCGCAACTCACATGGAGTAGCCCCCGAGCCTCGAGCCGCGGGCTCTGGCTGAGGGTCCATCTGAAATCTTGGCAAGAAAATCCCGAAAAATCCGTAGAGAAAAAGCCGAAGGACACGTGGCACGGAGCCCCCGAGCCTTGAGTCGAGTACTTCCTCTCGAATTGAAGGGTCTTCTTGGAGAATGTGTCCTGAGATGCTCTTGAGACTAGCCGCGTCCCAGGTAGTCGAGTAGAAGTAGCCGAGCCCTCTAGGTGAGGCGCGTCGACTAGTAGAATACGAAGAGTCACGCGCAGACGTTGAGTCAGACGCGTGTGGACTTATCCAGCCGCCCGTTGCGGAGGCGATTTGGCTTATAAATAAGAGCCAAAACCCTTAGGGTTTTTCACCCTAGTGAGCCACAGTCATTTCCATTTGAACCCTTGAAGTAGATCCACTCCAGCGCCTGCTGCCGCCGTAGTAGATCCGAGCGCATCGCCACCCGAAGCCTTTAGGATAGCCCCCGAGCGGATGCGAGTGAAGACTCCTTGCACTTGGAGAATGAAGCCGTCGCCGTCGAAGACATCCAAGGCCGGTGGGAAGAAGAGAGGCCGTGCAGAGGCCGCCGCGGCCGCCACTAGTGCAGCGCCGCCCGTGTCGCCACCGCGCGCTGATCCAAGCCACGAGTGGAAGAAATCGAAGGTCAAGACGGAGGACCTGCTGACCCTGTTGAACAGCGGGTTCATCAGGGAGAAGGAGGTCGACATGTGGAGATCCGCCGCGGGTGATCCTTATCCGATGGAGAAGGCGGAAGACGAGATCCCGATGTTCTCGCGCTTCGTGGAGCGCGGTCTTGCGCTCCCAGCAAGCGACTTCTTCAAAGGGCTGCTCGGGTACTACGGCATCGAGTACCTCAACCTGAACCCGAACGGCATCTTCCACACCTCGGTCTTCGTCCACTTCTGCGAGGCCTTCCTCGGAATCAAGCCACACTGGGTGCTCTTCCGGAAGTTCTTCCGCGTCAAGCCGCAGCTCAGTGCCTCCAACCCCAGAGTAGTCGGAGGGGCCGGGATCCAGCTGAGGGAAGACGCCGCAGATCAGTACCTGGCGTACAAGCTCGTGGACTCCAACACAGATTGGAAGACGAGGTGGTTCTACATCACGAACCACCACCCTGGCCTGCCGAAGCCGAGCGGACGGCAGCCCAGGCATCGTGAGTGGTGGAACACAGAGCCCACCATGCAAGAGGGGATCCAGTTCCCCGAGCTGCTAGCACGCATTTGAGTGCTCGGAGAAGCCGGACCGAGGGCCGAGCACGTGGCCTTCGGTTTCATGAAGCACGGATCCGGCCGGCGATGGCGCGGGATACGGCCCGGGCTTCGAGTGCACCGGCGACGATGACTCGTCGCGGATGCCGGGGGCGAGTTGGACGACAACGACATCATCGAGAGGTTGTCGCGCATCTTCAAGGACATGCCGGAGTACACGGCGTGCCCGGTCGAGGAGTACTCCGCCGCGCGCCCGCCCAACGAGGTGAGTAGTCATACCCCCCTCGTCGAGTAGTGAGCACTTGTAGTAGAGTTGCTGACGCCTTGTGTCTTCGCGCAGGATGATGTGAAACGGTTCGTCTCCGAGCCGCAGCCGCCGCCGAGCGGGATTGAAGTCCTGGCGGAGGGGAAGGTGAAGGAGCGCCGCGAAGTCGGTGAAGGCGACGCCACCGTCATCGTGGAGGATACCTCCGATGACGACGACGAGGACGAAGAGACTCTTCAGGACCGCTTCTAGCTGCGGTCCAGGTTTAGCCGTCCGGGCTTGCCTCATGTGCCACTTGTTCAAGACCCTCCGGCTAGCCTGGAGGCTAGCCTTGCTGCGCCGCCAAGGAAGCCGCGCAACCCCGCCAAGAAGCGGGTGGCGAAGAAGATGAAGGTCTCAGAGACCACGCCTCCGGAGGTAAGACATCTTGAGCAGAGTGGTCGAGTACCCGGTGTTCGAGTACAATGCTGACGAGTAGTCGTCCTTTGTGTGCAGGAGGTGCCGCCAGCGGAGCCCGTCGAAGAGGGCGACGAAGGCGTGTGGGACAAAGTGGGGGAACCAGCTGGTAGCCGAAGTCCAGCCCCCACTGTCGAAGAACTCCTGGCGCAACTGGAGCGCCAGCCCCCTGCTCCAGAGGAGAGCAGAGAGCCCGTGGCCGCCGCCGTTGGAGAGATGGAAGCCGCAGGGACGCAGAAGACGTCTGCGCCGGCCGCCGCCACCGTGGAGGAGGCGGTAGTCGAAGAGGCGGAGGAAGAGACGCCCGCCGAGGGTGGGAGTGGTTGATATCGCCGGCATCCTCGGTGCTCGGCCGTGACTATCGTCCGGTCGAACTTGTAAGTACCACGTCTTCATGAGTAGTACTCGTTGCGGTAGTCGATTTGTCGACGACCCTGCGTGGATACTTCGCGAGAAAATCCACGGATCCGAGGCGGGACGGGGAAGAGCCCGCGGCCGGCGGAGGGCGGGGAGAGGCCGCGCCGCCGTCGAGGAGCCCGCTCCGAGGCCCAAGCCGCGGCCGAGCCCCCGACAGCCGAAGCGCCGGCGCCGGAGGCGGTCGTAGTCGAAGGTGAGTACCCTTCTTGAAGCCGTAGAACTCCGGGACGAGTAGTCGTAGGCGCGATGCACGTGTCGTTTGTGGCGGGGGCGGCGAAGGAGGTGACATCCCCGCGGGGGGTGCCCATGCGGGGAGTTGACACCGAGAGGCCCGGAGGCCGCGGAAGGAGCCCCCGAGCCCGTGGGGGGGAAGTCGTCGAGAAGTCCGCCGAGGGGGAGGCGGCTACCACGTCGCCGGGGGGTTGCCACGGAGGTGGCAATCCGATCCCCCGAGATACAAGACGCGGAGCCTATCCGCTCGGCGCCGATGACGGAGGCTACGTCTAGTAGCCGCGGCGGGATTGAACTTCTGGCCGACGATCTCGTCGAGCCGGCAGTGGTGGCCCAGCACCTGGAGGCGATCCGGCGAGCCGAACAATGGATGAAGGTACGTAGCCGAAGCCTCCCGAGTAGTCAATCCTTTGCGTTGAGTACTCTTCTTGACTTGAGCTTGTCTTGTGTAGGACGTCGCGGAGCGGTCCCGCGAGAAGTCGAACCTGCTACAAGGTTACGGCGACACCGTGCTCCGAGCCGAGGCCCTAGAGGAGCAGCTCGTGAAGTCGCGGAAGCACGCGGCCGCCATGCAGTCGAAACTCGACGCCGCCTTCGCCAAGTACCACAACGACGTGATGGAGTTGCAGGCGAAGGGCGACGAGTTGGTGCGGAAGAACAAGGGCCTCCGCAAAAAGAACAAAGGTATGTCCTTTGACTTGTCGGGTACTTGTTGGAAGTCGTCAAAACCTCTGACCCGTTGCTGTGTTTCCATGTTGCAGAACTCGAAGGCCAGGTGGAGCAGCTGAAGGCCTCGGAGGTCAGCATGAAGAACCTTTTCTACCGGGAGCAGGAAGCCCGCTAGGTACTTGAGCTCGACTACAAGGAGCTCGCCTTCGAGTGCGAGAAGCACATGGAGCTGCGGATTGCCTGCGACGGAGATCTCGTCGCTGCTACAAATCTTTGCGGAAGTTGAATGAAGATTGCGAGGCGCTCGGGCCCCGGTGAAGGACCTTGAAGAGGCTGCCCTCCCGATCGCGAGGCTCACGGTGCCGAACCGGGCGGCCCCAAGATCGCTCCCACGGCGGATCGACTTCGTGAAGCACCAAGCCGGCGGCCGCCTACGTCAAGCACATGGCCAAGTCGATCCCGAAGCAAGTACTAGCCTTCATGAAGTCGTACTTCCCGAAGGCTCCGGTGGAGGTGGTCGCGGCGGTGTAGGCCGCCAGCTGCTCGGATGAGCGATGCGCGAGCTCTTCGGAGCGAGATGGCTCCCATCGCGGAGCAGGTAGCCGAAAAGCTGAACCTCCAGTAGCCCTGCATAGGTAGCTAGTAGCCATGGTTGTACAGGAAACACTTGTAATGTACTTATTCATGTACAAATGAAATGAAATTTCCCAGCAATGAGTACTCGTAACCGCGATCTCAGAGTGCGGAGCGCCCATCGTGGAGTAGGTGCGAGTAGTGGTACTCGACCTCAGTAGTCCCGTTGTAGGGAGTAGACAGTAAAGAAGTTGATGAACAATCAATCTTTATTACTGAAGAAGTACACCTGGGTGGCCAGGGCCGTAGTTACAAGTAGTCGCCTGGACCCGGAGGCCGCTTATAGCTAAGTGGCGCTGGAGCGGGTAGCCGCTTGCAGCTGGTGATCCGTAGGTAGCCGTGTAGGCTGGATCGGAGATCCGTAGGTAGCCGCGCAGGCTGGATCTTGGAGTGTGGTCTCTTGGTAGACCGCTGCTAGAGTCCTTGACGCTCGTCGCAACCCAGGGTTCGTAGGTAGCCGCTCGGGCTGGACCCTGGAGGAGAGTAGTCCGGAGACTTGGAGCCAGGACCCGGGGGGTCGCTTGCGGCAAAGGGGCGTTGATGCAGTCGTGTAGACTAGGCGTAGAATCGACAGAGTTGGTCGACGTTCCACGAGTTGTTGACGTCTTTGCCTTCAAGTGTTTGGAGGCGGTAGGAGCCCGGCCCGGTCACCTTAGCCACGGTGAAGGGGCCTTCCCAGGGGGAGCTGAGCTTGTGGAGTCCTTCCGTGTTCTGGATGCGGCGGAGGACAAAATCTCCAATGTCGAAGGAGTGTTCCTTGATGTTGCGATCATGGTAGCGTCGGATACCCTCCAGGTACCTTGCTGATTGGACGAGGGCGGCGCAGCGAGCTTCTTCGAGGCTGTCGATATCAACTCGTCTGCTGTCTTCTGAGATGCCTTCGTCATAGTGTTCCACTGCCGGTGAGTTCCATATGATGTCGGCAGGGAGGATGGCTTCAGAGCCGTAGACCAAGAAGTAGGGGGATTGTTCTGTTGGCTTGGATGGTTGAGTCCGCAGCCCCCAGAGTGCGTTGGGTAGTTCCTTGATCCACTTGCCCCCTTTGGAGTTAGCAGCGTCGTGTAGCCGCTTCTTGAGGGCGTCGAGCACCATCCCGTTGGCGCGCTCGACTTGTCCGTTGGCCCGTGGATGGGCGACTGAGACGTATCTGACGTCGATCCCGCTGTTTTCGCAATATTCCCAGAACTGGTGGTTGTTGAAGTTGGACCCCAGGTCTGTGATGATGCGGTGGGGTAGCCCGTAGCGGTGTACGAGTTCATCCAGGAAGTCGAGTACTCTGTCAGCCTTGGGGCATGTGACCGGCTTGACCTCGATCCACTTGGTGAACTTGTCGATAGCCACCAGTACCCTGTTGAATCCTCCTGGCGCAGTTGGCAGTGGCCCAATCATGTCGAGCCCCCCGGCGGGGCAAAGGGCCGGGTTGGCGGTATGGTGACTAGCTTGTAGGGCGGGACGTGTTGCTTGCTTGGCGAAGAAGCCGACATCCTTGGCACCTTCGACGAGTTCTTCGGCATCGCCCAGAGCTGTGGGCCAGTAGAAAGCTCACCGGAAGGCTTTGCTGACCAGCGTGCGTGAAGACGCGTGGTTGCCGCAGACGCCCTTATGGATCTCCTCCAAGATGTCCTTGCCTTCTTCGCGAGGGACGCACTTCATGAGTACTCCAGAAGATGCGCCCCGCTTGTAAAGCTTGTCTCCGACTAGGACGTAAGACTTGGCGCGGCGGACGAGTTGTTCGGCCGCGTTTTTTGCGGAGGGGACCTTCTGCTCGCTGAGGTAGTCGATGAAGGGTTGCCTCCAGTCCACGTCGATCATCATGACCTCCTGCCCGGCTGGCGGATGGGCTGGGGCAGTGGTCGGTGGCGCCGGCTCCGGGATGGATGGCGCGTGAAGCTCATGGACGAAGACGCCCGCGGGCACTTGGGCGCGGGTGGATCCAAGCTTCGAGAGGACGTCCGCTGCAACGTTGTTGTCACGGACGATGTGATGGAACTCGAGACCATAGAACTTGTTCTCGAGCTTGCGGACTTCTAGGCGATGGCGTCCATGTTCTCCTTGTTGCGGTCCCGGGACTTATTGACTTGGTTGATGACCCTTCGCGGAGTCGCCGTAGACTAGTAGCCGCTTGATGCCAAGTGAAGCCGCGAGGGCGGAGCCCGTGTAGGAGGGCTTCGTACTCGGCTTCGTTGTTTGAGACCTTCCGGAAGATGCGGGACGTACTTGAGTTGTTCGCCCATTGGAGAGATCGGGGAGTACCCCTCGCGCTGCGCCCTCGAGGTTGAGTGAGCCATCAAAGTACATCACCCAATGCTCTGGTCGCACGGTGGGAGTAGGTAGCTGGTTCTCCCGCCACTCTGCCATCAAGTCGACTAGTGCTTGCGACTTGATGGCCGTGCGTGGCTTGAAGTCGATGGTGAGGGCGCCGAGCTCGACAACCCACTTGGATATTCTTCCGGTAGCATCTTGGTTCCTCAGGATGTCGCCGAGCGGGTAGTCGTTGATGAGATCGAGAACTCCTGGAAGTCGAGTTCGCTTGTGGCAAGCTTCTTCGACGCAGCGTAGACCTCCATCATCGGGTTGGGTACTTGGTTTGTTGAAGCGATCACCACGGCCTCTGTATCGCAGTCGTGAGAGATCTTCAAGTCCCCCTGGAGGGAGAGTACACCGGCTGGGCTTGGCATCTTGAGTACCAAGTAGGTGTAGTGGGGCACCGCCATGAACTTGGCGATGGCCGTCCGCCGAGGATGGCGTGGTAAGAGGTCTCGAAGTCCGCGACCTCGAACTTGATGTACTCGGTGCGGTAGTTGTCCCGAGACGCCCCGAAGGTAACTGGCAGTACCACTGAGCCCAGTGGGATAGCCGCGTTGCCTGGGACGATGCCGTAGAAAGGCATGCTGCTCTTGTCGAGCATGGGGGTGACGTCGAGGTTCATCTTCTTCAATGTTTTGGTGAAGAGGACGTTGAGCCCGCTTCCACCGTCGATGAGCACCTTGTTGAGCTTGGAGCCCGCCACCGTTGGTTTCAGGACGAGAGGGAACCGTCCTGGTTCGGAGAAGCTGGTCCACTGGTCCGCGCGGGAGAAGGTGATGGGTACCTCTGACCACCTGAGAGGGGTCATAACCGCTGGCTCGATGGACATCACTTCACGACGGGTAGCCTCTGCTCCCGCCCTTGGGCGGTCCGCCGAAGAGAACGTTGACGGTCTTCTCGGGTTCTTGGAAGTCGTTGTCGTCGCCGTCCTTCTTCTTGCCCTATTGGTCGTGAGGGTGCGGTGGCTCCGGCGTATCCTTGAGTGCGTGCCTGAGCTGGTAGCACTGCTCGGTAGTGTGGTTGCCGTTTGGATGCCACGGGCACTTCTCCTTCAGCAGGTCCTTGAACCCGCCGGAGTTCTTCTTCGAGTTCCCTTTCGGAGGGCGCTGGATAGCCGCGACGGTGTTGTCTGGCTTGCGCTTGCGGTTGGGACTCGAGTAGTAGTAGTTGTTGTTGTTGTTGTTGTTGCGGCCACCTTGGTTTGCATTGCTACCGCTGCCGCCGCCCTGGTTCTGCTTGGACTTGCCACGGATGGCGTCGTACTTGGCGTTGGCCTTGTCCTCTTCATCCGCCCAGGACGTGATCATGTCCTTGAGGTGGGGAATGGACTTGGGGCGGCGACGACCGAAGTCTTCGAAGGTGCGGCGATGGTAGAGGCCGTCCTGGAAGAGGTCGATGACCTCCTTGTCGGTGACGTCGACGACGGTAGCGCGCTTGTCGAAAAAGCGGCGCATGTACTTGCGGAGGGTCTCGCCTTGTTCCTGCTTGATCATGGCGAGGTCCATGCGAGTACCCGAACGGCCCATGGCGCCCGCGAAGTTGCTTGTGAACTGTTCCTTCAGCTGGTCCCACTTGTCGATCGAGTGCTTGTCCAGCGACTCGAGCCATGTGAGCGGAGCTTGGTCCAGACAGAAGGGGAAGTAGAGGCATTTGGTGTCGCTGTTGCCGTCAGCGTTCTCGATGGAGAGAGCGTAGCATCAGAGCCACTGGATAGGATCCTGCTTCGCATCATACTTGGTGATCCCCAAAGGCTTGAACTTGTCGGGGAGGAGTAGGTTGCGAAGTCGTGGTGAGAAGGCGGGGAAGCCGTCGCCCTCAGCAGCGGTGGTCGACTTCTTCCGCCGCGGCTCTTCGATCTTACGGCGAGCGTCGTACCCGCCGTGCGGGCGCCGGAGGCGTGGGCGTTCGCGTGGCCTCGGCCGCCGCGGCTGCCGCCGCCTCCGGCCCTCTGTTGGCCCCGTGGTTGGAGGCGCCGCCGTCGGCCGCCGCCACCGTCAGGGTCGTTGCCACCGCCACCGGCCGGAGCGCGGTGGGGGACAACCTCTCGGTTGCCTTGATCCTGCTGTGAAGGTCAGCCGGCGTGGGAGCGACGACGGTTTGGGTCAGCTGGTATGTCGCCTCGAGTACGGTTGGGGCCGGCGTTGGCGCTGCGACTAGTAGCTTCGTTGTCGCGCGGTTTAGGCCGGGAGGAGGTTGGGCGGCTACGTTGTCGACCCGCATGAAGTAGGCTTCTTCAGCGAGCTTGGCGATGACCTCTCCGGCGCGTATGCCCCGAGCACCGGCGTGCGATCGTTGTGATCGACATGAGGCATTGCTCAGGGGTGGTGTGAACTCTGCTCTCGACCGCCTCGAGAGCTTCCGCAAGGTTGCGGATGGGAAGGTTGTCTCTGAGCCGCCGGCGTTGTTTGCTGTGCTTCCTGTTGCATTCGCGTCGAGCGTCCCTGTTGGCGACGGTCTCGCCTGCAGGTGCATCAGCAGACAGCTCGTCTGCAGAGATGTCCTCCAGGTACTTGTCTTCGGCCGTGCACGAGGGTCTGGGGTGTTGTCGCGGCGACCATGAAGACTTGGCGATCGGGGGTACCCAGGCTGGACTCAGAGGGTGCCACCTCAGTTGGTGTATTTGAGTCAGCCTGGGCCAGTGGTGTTCCCTCCTGGAACGGTAGCGAGTCGATGTAGGCGACGTAGCGTGAGTCCTCCTTTGTCAGTTCAGCGGGCTTGCGGTCTGGCCAGTAGACGTATCTTCCGGTCGGCGTCGATTTTATAACCGGCCCCGGAGGGCGGCCACGACAAGGGAAGCTCGGAAGGAGTCATCTTCGGACTCGGGCTCCTCAGGGTCCGACCCGAAGTCGAACTCGTAATCCGGGTTCGAGTAGAATTCGGAGAGAGGGCTGGAGTCCGAGACGTGATCGGGGGCGGCGTCGGAGTCCGAGTTGTACTCGGTTGCGGGCTCCTTGCCGGCCCGTCGTGGTGTAGGAGCCCTCGTGCGGGCCGGGCGAGGACGCGCGGGGGCCACGCGCGGAGGCCGGCGTGGTGAAGGGGCCGCTGCGATGGGCTGAGCAGCCGGCTCGCATGCAATGGCCCATGGCGACGTCGGGTTCGAGTTGGAGACGGACTCGAGCTCGAAGTCGGCGTGATGGTTGAAGAGCGAAATTTCGCCGAACTTGCCGGCGAGTTCGCCTGTGACGGCCTCGGGAAGCGTCACGAGGCCTGTCCTCGGGTTGGGCTGCATGGTCAGGCGGCGCTGGAAGGAGCCCGCGCCATCAGCAGTGCAGACCCAGGCGCCGAAGACGAAGGTGTCGCCGCGGTTGAAGGCGACAGTTGGCTTGATGTGGACGGAAGCCGCCGAGTTCGCCATGTGATCTCGAGCGAGAGCCCCCTACCTAGCGCGCCAGCTGTCGGTGTTTTAGACCGGCAACCTACTACGGGGAGTACCCGAAGTAGATGATTGTGACTCGCCGAGATCGGTAACTCGAAGGAAGAGACACGTGGCACACAATTTAGACAGGTTCGGGCCGCGAGGTGCGTAATACCCTACGTCCTGTATGTTGCGTAGCTCTGGATTGATAGGGCACGATTACAAGATGGTGCAATAGTGCGCCGTGGGTTGTAGGAGATTGTATGAGATGAGGTGATCCTGAGATCGGTCCCTGCCTCGCCTTATATAGTCCGGGAGGCAGGGTTACAACTCGGAGTAGGGAAAGAGTACTAGTCGAGTACGTCTAGGAGACCTCTATACAGTGCGGAACATGTACAGAGCCCTAACCGAGTACTACTCCCGTATAGTCCTTGTGCTCCACGCCTTCAGGAGCCGTTTAGCGCAAGCCGGGTAGTCCCAGGGGCCCACCGAGTAGTCGGTCCTGGTACCCACCGAGGTAGTGGGCCCAGGGAGGTCCATACGACAGTCGCCGACTGCCCGGAGAAGGCCGAGAACAAGGACAGCTACAAGCACAAGCCGAGGATGAACGATGGCAAGTACCGTTCGAGGCGCGACCACAAGAGCAAGCACAAGAACAAGTACAAGGACGAGCGACGATCGAGGAAGAAGGAGGGCCGAGGCAAGGCCCGAGCGATGGTTGGAGCGAGCGACGTCGACTCCAGTTCCGCGTACTCCACCTCGAGCTCGAGCAGCAGCGAAGACGAGGGAGATCGCCGCAAGAACAAGAAGTCATCCAAGAACCTGAGCGGGCTGAGCTGCTTCGCGAGAGATGGCTTCTGCACCATGGCGTTGAGCTCCGGCAGCAAGAAGAGCACACAGAGCGACTCGGACTCTGAGTCCGACGACGAGGTGCGTGATGAGCTTCCCTTCTTGCGCCAGGAGAATGAGAGGCTTGGCTCTTTGCTTGATAACCGTGATGACATGCTTAGAGAGGCCAAGAAAATGAGGAAAGAGCTTAGGGCTTCACTCGAGGATGCTAGGACTAGAGTGGGCGAGCTAGAGACACGGGTGCTTCATAGCAAGCTTGAGATTGATTCGCTTAAGGCTAGCCCTGTTGTTTCGATGAGAATGATTGTCTTGATTGCTCCATATTCCTTGCCGATCTTGCTTTGTTTAAGGAGAAGCATGCCTCCAAGTGTGAGGAACTAGATGTGCTTAGGGTTGAAGTGGCCGAGCTTAAGTCTAGACTCGCTTTGCTAGGTGCTTGCACTTCTTGCCTGTTTTGCATGCTAAGATTGATGAGATGCATGCTTACACTAGTTCGCTCGAGGCTAAATTGAAGGAACCCATGCCTACATCCGTCTCTACCGTGAAATGCATGCATTGAAAAATTTGGAGCTTGCACATTATGTTGATCGTTTGCAGGATGAGAATGATGATTTGAGGAAGTTGATGGGTTGGTTGTCCGGTCATGAGCCTCAGTTGAGGATGATGATCGAGGCCTTTAAGAGGCAAGATGGTGAGGGGCTTGGGGCAAACAAGGTTGGTGAAGGAAGTGGAGAGAATATACCGGAGCCACCAAAAATCCACCACAAAAATGATTTCCCTCCAAAACCTAACCATCTAAGGAACCGACTAGACACAACCCCAGCTCCACCCGTGTTTCCTACACCCACAAATGACCTACAAAAGCCTATCAAGTTTGTGAGCACTTCGGGGAAAGTGTTCTTTGGGAAGGAGAGTGAGAAGGCTAGTGGTGAGAAACTGGTGGAGAGTTTGAGTGGAGCGAAACCAAGTGAGCAGCCACATCCCAAGCCAAAGCCTAAGCTTGTGAGGTTCCATTGTGGCTATTGTGGGAGAGATGGCCATAAGGAGGAGTTTTGCTTCAAGAGGAAGCGAGAGGAGAGAATGGAGAAGGAGTGGGCTAACAAGGACAAGTACCACCCTTCTGATGGTGTACTTGAGCCTCGTATGCGGATGCCCGGGGGCAAGGCGATTGTGAGGACGGTTCGGGCTTGGGGAGAGAAGAAGGCTGCAGGTGGTGCGCTGCCCGAGTCACACCGGTCGGACCGGTGTGGGGCACCGGTCGGACCGGTGCGGGCACAGACGGACAATTGTTCGGGTTTTGAGCTCGTACAGGTGCGAGGGTTGTTTCAAGTGGTCGTGGTTCTGGTGGTTGTGCTGGAAAGGGTGCAGGTGGTCAGTTTGCTAGGCGTTCTCCTCCTCGTGCTCAATACGGGGATCGGAGGAGTTGTGGCTTTGAGTTGGAGAGGAAGGACGTCCCAAGGGTCTTCTTGTGTGGATTTGGTCCTCCTCCAGGCAGAGAGGTGTGGTTCCCTCAGGGTGGTTACCGTGGTGGTGTTCGTGGAGGTAGTTTTGGTGGGAGAGATACTTTGGTTGATGCTAACCCCACTTTTGAGCAAATGGCTCGGCACTGGTTTTCCTCCTTTGGTACTAACCCCAGTGCTGAGTCGTTTGTTCGCTCACGTGCTTATTTCTGAATTTCAGGTGGGAGACTTGAAGAACATTTGGTTGATTGACTCCGGTTGCTCGAGGCATATGACCGGGAGACGGGGGTGGTTCTCAAGTCTCGTCCCGGTGGTGACGAAGAGGTACATCACCTTTGGGGACAATGGGCGTGGGCGTGTGCTTTCAGAAGGTGAGATCAAAGTGAGTGACAAGATCACTCTGAGGCGTGTTGCTCTTGTTCAATCGCTGGGGTACAATTTGCTTTCTGTGTCCCAGTTGTTGGATGAGGGTTTTGAGGTGTTGTTTCGGCCTGGTGGTTCTCGGATTGTGGACTCTCGAGGGGATCTTGTCTGTATGGTCGTTCCCGAGGGTCAGGTGTTTCGTGCTGATTTTTCTCAGTCTTCGGGTGTGGAGCGTTGTTTCTTGGCTGGTTCTTCGAGTGAGTTGTGGAAGTGGCATAGGAAGTTGGGTCACTTGAGCTTTGACCTTTTGTCTCGCTTGAGTAAACTCAATTTGGTCCGAGGATTGCCACGGTTGAGGCTTGAGAAAGAGTTGGTTTGTGCTCCGTGTAGGCATGCCAAGATGGTGGCCTCTTCTCACCCGCCTCTCACCGATGTGATGATTGAGCGTCCATGCGAGCTGCTCCATATGGACCTTGTTGGCCCAGCTCGTGTGCGATCTGCGGGTGGGAAGTGGTATGTCCTTGTTGTGGTGGACGACTATTCTCGGTATGCGTGGGTGTTCTTTCTTGAGGATAAGGGGGAGACGTTTGGTTTTGTTCGAGATCTAGTCTTGAGGTTGAGGAACGAGAGGCACGGAGATGCCATACGAGCTATCCGCAGTGATAATGGCTCGGAATTCAGGAACTCTCGTTTTGAAACCTTTTGCCATGACTTGGGTCTTGAGCACCAGTTTTCGAGTCCGTATACGCCTCCCCAGAATGGTGTTGTGAAAAGGAAGAACAGGACCTTGTGCGAGATGGCTCGGACGATGCTTGATGAGCATAGGACTCCGAGGAGGTATTGGGCTGAGGCGGTGAATACCACGTGCTATGTGACGAACAGGATATACCTCAGAGTGCACAAGAAGAAGACATGCTATGAGTTGATGCATGGTCGCACACCCAAGGTGAGTCACTTCCATGTCTTTGCTTGCAAGTGTTTCATTCTGAAGAAAGGCAGGAAGTTGGATAAGTTTGAGGCTAGGTCTGTCGATGGCATTTTCTTTGGTTATGCATCTCATTCTAGAGCATATCGTGTGCTCAATCTTGAAACTAACCAAATCGTGGAGACTTGAGAGGTAACCTTCGACGAGACAGAGCCACGTAGTCAGCTTGTCTTTGAGTGTGCAGGTGATGATGAACTTGGCGAGGAGATCTTTCAGGAGGAGGAGCATGAACATGGTGATGATGAAGATGGCGGTGTGGTGCCCCCGGCTGAACATGTACCCACTACTTCGACTACGATGATGGATGGACCCTTTGCTACACCTACGACGACAAATCAAGAACGAGGAGAAGCTGATGTTGAGGGAGAGGTAGCTTCGAGGCGAGAACCTCCCCAGCGAGTTCAGGTGGATCACCCAGCTTCGAGGATCATCGGTGACATGAATGAACGCACTACACGGTCGAGGGTTCGAAACAATTCCCACTTTGCTCATGCTGCATTTGTTGCTTCTTTTGAGCCCAAAGACATTGGACACGCACTATCTGATCACAATTGGGTTAACTCGATGCATGAGGAGTTGGAGAACTTTGAGAGGAATCAGATGTGGGAGTTGGTTGACCCTCCTCCAGGGTGTAAGCCGATTGGTACAAAGTGGGTGTGGAAAAACAAAGAGGGAGAGAAGGGTGAGGTTGTGAGGAACAAGTCGAGGCTGGTTGCTCAGGGGTTCAGTCAGAAGGAGGGGATCGACTATGAGGAGACCTTTGCTCCCGTAGCCCGTTTGGAGGTGATTAGGATCCTTCTAGCCTTTTCTGTGGCTAAAGGGTTGAAGTTGCACCAAATGGATGTGAAGAGTGCTTTTCTGAATGGTGTGCTGGAGGAAGAAGTGTATGTGAGGCGACCTCGGGGTTTGAGAGTGAGAGGTACCCCCCACGGGTGTACAAGTTGAGGAAGGCGCCGTATGGGTTGAAGCGGGCGCCTAGAGCTTGGTATGGCAGGTTGAGGGGGTTCTTGTTTGAGAGAGGTTTTGAGATGGGGAAGGTCGATCGGACCTTGTTTTTTTGGGGGCGGGCGCAGAGGTATCCTGATTGTGCAGGTGTACGTGGATGATATTGTCTTTGGTGGCTCGTCTAACTCTCTTGTTGCAAGGTTTGCAGATGATATGAGCAGGGAATTTGAGATGAGCATGATGGGCGAGTTGCAGTTCTTCCTCGGGCTACAAATCAAACAATCAAAGGAAGGAACATTTGTGCACTAGGCAAAGTACACCAAGGACATTGTGCGGAAGTTCGAGATGGAGGACTCCAAGGCTATGACGACGCCAACGAGTACGACTACAGCTCTTGATGCGGACGAGGAAGGTGAACATGTGGACCAGAAGGAGTACCGGAGCATCATAGGGTCACTCCTCTACTTGACGGCAACGAGGCCGGACATACAGTTCTCGGTGTGTCTGTGCGCTCGTTTTCAAGCGTCTCCGAGGACTTCGCATCGGCAAGCGTTGAAGCAAATTTTTAGGTACTTGCGTCACACTCCCGACTTCGGCCTTTGGTACACCGCGTCTTCTTCTTTGGCGCTTCATGGTTTTTCAGACGCGGATTTTGCCGCGTGTCGGTTGGATAGGAAGTCCACTTCTAGGACTTGCCAGTTTTTGGGTTCTTCTTTGGTGTCTTGGTCTTCCCGCAAACAATCGAGTGTTGCTCAATCCACTACCGAGGCAGAGTATGTTGCTGCTGCTAGTTGTTGCTCTCAGCTCCTTTGTATTTCATACACCATGAGTGACTTTGGTGAGGAGTATACCCATGTCCCACTTCAATGTGATAGCACCAGTGCCATAAGCGTTGCAAAGAACCCAGTGCTCCATTCCAAAACCAAGCACATAGAAGTGAGGTACCATTTTCTGAGAGACAACGTAGAGAAAGGAAAGATAGCTTTGATCCATGTACCCACACATGACCAACTAGCCGATATTTTCACCAAACCCCTAGATCAAGCAACTTTCACTCGTTTGCGGGGGGAACTTGGTGTGTGTTTGATTTCTTGAGTTGGGTGTGTGGGAGCTCCTCTGTAGCATATGTATAGCTTTCCTTTGTGCATTTCTTGCATTTGGCATGGCATATGTAACATGATGTATAGGCATCCTTTTATCTTAGATTGCATGCATTTTGTATCATATGCATTTTGTAGGAAAAGCTTCTCTCATATACATTGATCACCATGATGTGCTATATATGATCTTGTGAGCTAGTTTGGTATGCTATGGTTAGTTTGTCTTAGCTCTTGATGATCTTGATTTATATCCATGGTTGATGGCTATGCTTTTGAAAAATGTCACATATATGCTCTCTCATGTTTAAATGCCTCTATATGATCTTGACATGTTTTAATGGCTTGGTTATGCTTAATTTGTGGTTGGATAGCTAGTTTATTGATCATATGGGGCCAAAGGCTCATTTGCCATCATGAATGTTTAGCCCTCTTGCTTTATCTTATGGAGGGGCATAAGTTCCTTTTTGTCGCAAAGACTTTTTATATACCAATTATGAATCTGAAAATGAAATGTAAAGTACTTGGAAAATGTGTTCCCATGTCATATGTGCTGAATTTAATTTGATTTGGGTGCTAAACCGTTGCATGATGCCTACCAATGAGAAGTCTCATACATAGAAGAAGGCACATGGCTCAGTGGCTTTGACATGACATGAGGTGCTTGTGGGTGTTTGTGATGGTCTTATGATTAGAATGGTTGTCCTAGCATGAAGTTTGTATGGCTTTGCCATTTTGACATGTTTTGCTCATGTTTAGGTTTTTGCTTGTTGGAGAGTAATTTTTCGCAAAATTACTCAAATCCTTTTTGTCGTATGGACCTCCCTGGGCCCACTACCTCGGTGGGTACCAGGACCGACTACTCGGTGGGCCCCTGGGACTACCCGGCTTGCGCTACACGGCACCTGTAGGCGTGGAGCACAAGGACTGCAGAGGAGTAGTACTCAGTTAGGAAGCTGTACATGTCCCGCACTGTATGGAAGACTCCTAGACGTACTCGACTAGTACTCTCTCCCTACTCCGACTTGTAACCCTGCCTCCTGGACTATATAAGGCGAGGCAGGGACCGATCTCTAGGATCAACCTCAACATACCTCATCATGGCGCACCATTGCACCATCTTGTAATCGTGCCAAATCAATCCAGAGCTACGCAGCATACAGGACGTAGGGTATTACGCACCTCACGGCCCGAACCTGTCTAAATTGTGTGCCACGTGTCTCTTCCTTCGAGTTACCGATCTCGGCGAGGCCACATTCATCTACTTTGGGTACTCCCCTTAGTAGGTTGCCGGTCTAAAACACCGACAGCTGGCGCGCCAGGTAGGGGCTCTCGCCCGAGATCACATGGCGAACTCGACGGCTCCCGTCTACTTCAAGCCGACCGTCGCCTTCAACCGCGGCGACACCTTCGTGTTCGGCGCCTGGGTCTGCACTGCAGACGGCGCGGGCTCTTTCCAGCGCCGCCTCACCATGCCGCCCAACCCGAAGACTGGCCTCGTGACGCTTCCAGAAGTCGTCACAGGCGAACTCGCCGGCAAATTCGGCGAAATTTCGCTCTTCAACCACCACGCTGACTTCGAGCTCGAGTTCGTCTCCAACTCGAACTCGACGTCTCCATGGGCCATCGCATGCGAGACAGCTGCTCAGCCATCGCAGGCGGTCCCCTCACCTCGCGAGCACTCCGCGCGTGGCCCCCGCATCCTCAGCCGGGTCCGCACGGGGGCTCCCACTTTGCGCCGGGCCGGCAAGGAGCCCGTACCCGAGTGCAACTCAGACTCCGACGCCACCCCCGGTCGCGTTTCGGACTCTAGCCCTCTCTCCGAATTCTATTCGAACCCGAGTTACGAGTTCGACTTCGGGTCGGACCCTGAGGAGCCTGAGTCCGAGGAGAACTCCACTGAGCTTCCCTTGTCAGGGCCAGCCTCTGGGCTGGTTATAACATCCACACCGGCTGGGAGATACGTCTACTGGCCAGACCGCAAGCCTGCCGACCTGATAAGGGGAGACTCACGCTACGTCGCCTACATCGACTCGCTACCGTTCCAGGAGGGAACACCCCTAGCTCGGGCTGACTCAAGCACACCAACTGAGGTGGCACCCTCTGAGTCCAGCCTTGGCACACCCGATCGCCAAGTCTTCATGGCTGCCGGCGACACCCCAGGGCCCTCGGGCACGGCTCAGGACAAGTACCTGGAAGACATCTCCTCCGACGAGCTCTCTGCTGATGCTCCGCCGAACGAGAACCCTGCAGACAGAGACGCTCGACGTGAGCGTAACCGGAAGCGCAGCGAACGTCGCCGGCGCCTCCGCGACAACTTCCCCGTCCGCAACCTTGCGGAAGCTATCAAGGCAGTCGAGAGCAGAGTACACACTACCCCTGAGCAATGCCTCATGTCGATCACAGCGATCGCACGTCAGGCTCAGGGCATACGCGCTGGAGAGGTCATCGCCAAGCTCGCTGAAGACGCCTACTTCATGCGGGTCGACAACAGAGTCAACCAACCTCCTCCAGCTAGACCCTGCGACAATGAAGCCATGAGTCGCAGCGCCAACAACGGTCCTAACCGTACTCGAGCTGACCTCCCAGCCGAGCCAAACCATCGTCGCTCCAATGCCGGCAGACCTTCACAGCGCGACCACAGCAACCGAGAAGTCGTCCCTCACCGCGCTCCAGCCGGCGGGGGTGGCAATGATCCCGACGGCGGCGGCAGCGACGGCGGAAGCTCCAATCACGAGGCCAACGAGAGGGTCGGAGGCGGCCGGCGGCCGCGGCGGCCGAGGCCACGCGAACGGCCACACCTGCGGCGCTTCGCAGGCGGCTACGACGCCCGCCGAAGATTGAGGAGGCGCGGCGAAGAAGTCGACCACCGCAGCCGAGGGCGACGGCTTCCCCGCCTTCTCACCCCGACTTCGCAACTTGCTCCTCCCCGACAAGTTCAAGCCTTTGGGGATCACCAAGTACGATGCGAAGCAGGATCCCATCCAGTGGCTCAGGTGCTACGCCCTCTCCATCGAGAACGCTGGCGGCAACAGTGACACCAAGTGCCTCTACTTACCCTTCTGCCTGGACCAAGCACCACTCACTTGGCTCGAGTCGCTGGATAAGCACTCGATCGACAAGTGGGACCAGCTGAAGGAGCAGTTCACAAGCAACTTCGCGGGCGCCATGTGCCGATCGGGTACTCACAGGGACCTGGCCATGATCAAGCAGGAACAAGGCGAGGCCCTCCGCAAGTACATGCGCCGCTTTTTCGACAAGCGCGCTAGCGTCGTCGACGTCACCGACAAGGAGGTCATCGACCTCTTCCAAGACGGTCTCTACCACCGCCGCACCTTCGAAGACTTCGGTCGTCGCCGCCCCAGGTCCATCCCCCACCTCAAGGACATGATCACGTCCTGGGCGGATGAAGAAGACAAGGCCAATGCCAAGTACGACACCATCCGCGGCAAGACCAAGCAGAACCAGGGCGGCGACAACGGCAGCAACACGAACCAAGGCGGCCGCAACAACAACAACAACTACTACTCGGGTCCCAACCGCAAGCGCAAGCCAGACAACACTGTCGCGGCTGTCCAGTGCCCTGCAAAAGGGAACTCGAAGAAGAACTCCAGCGGTTTCAAAGACCTGCTGAAGGAGAAGTGCCCGTGGCATCCAAACGGCAACCACACCACCGAGCAGTGCTACCAACTCAGGCACGCACTCAAGGACACGCTAGAGCCACCGCACCCTCACGACCAAAAGGGCAAGAAGAAGGACGGCGACAACAACGACTTCCAGGAGCCCGACAAGACCATCAACATCCTCTTCGGCGGATTGCCCAACAGGCGGGAGCAGAAGGCTACCCGTCGTGAAGTGATGTCCATTGAGCCTGCGGTTCCGACCCCTCTCAGGTGGTCGGAGGTACCCATCACCTTCTCCCGCGCGGATCAATGGACCAGCTTCTCTGAACCAGGACGGGTCCCCCTCGTCCTGAAGCAATTAGTGGCGGGCTCCAAACTCAACAAGGTGCTCATTGATGGCGGAAGCGGGCTCAACGTCCTCTTCACCAAGACCTTGAAGGAAATGAAGCTCGACATCACTCATATGCTCACCAAGAGCAACACGCCCTTCTACGGCATCGTCCCCGGCAACGCGGCTATTCCACTGGGCTCAGTGGTCCTGCCAGTCACCTTCAGGGCATCTCGGGACAACTACCGTACTGAGTACTTCAAGTTTGAGGTCGCGGACTTCGAGACTTCCTACCACGCCATCCTCGGCAGACCGGCTATCGCCAAGTTCATGGTGGTGCCCCACTACACCTACTTGGTACTCAAAATGCCAAGTCCAGCTGGTGTACTCTCCCTTCAAGGGGACTTGAAGATCTCCCACGACTGCGACATAGAAGCCGTGGAGATCGCCTCTACGAACCAAGTACCCAACGCGATGATGGAGGTCTATGCCGCGTCGAAGAAGCTTGCTACAAGTGAACTCGACATACCAGAGAAGTCTGACAGCACCAACAAGCCTCAGCCACCTGAGGAGGTACTCGTCAAGACGATCGACCTCGGAACAGGTGATCCCAGCAAGACCACCACCATCGGGGCAGGCCTCGACCCCAAATAGGAAAACACGCTCATCAGCTTCCTTCGGGCTAACCGCGACATCTTCGTGTGGAAGCCAGCGGACATGCCAGGAGTGCCCAGGGAGCTGATTGAGCACTGCCTCAACGTCGATCCTAAGGCCACCCCCAAGCGACAACACCTCCGACGCTTTGCCGACGACAGACGGGACGCCATCAAGAAGGAACTCGCCAAACTACTCGCGGCTGGCTTCATCAGAGAAGTCTTCCATCTTGAGTGGCTCGCCAACCCTGTCCTCGTCCGCAAGAAGAACTCGAATGAGTGGAGGATGTGCGTCAACTACACCGACCTCAACAAGCACTGCCCCAAGGACCCCTTCGGGTTGTCGCGGATTGATCAAGTCATCGACTCCACGGCGTGCTGTGACCTACTCTGCCTCCTCGACTGCTACTCTAGGTACCACCAGATCGCGATCAAGGAAGAAGACCAGGAGAAGACCGCGTTCATCACCCCGTTTGGCGCGTACTGCTACATGACCATGTCCTTCGGGTTGAAGAATGCCAGCGCTACCTACCAACGAGCTATCCAAGACTGCTTCAAGAGGCAACTCAACAAGAACGTCGAGGCCTGCGTGGATGACGTGGTTGTCAAGACCAGAGACTCCAGTACCCTCATCGACGACCTTGAAGAGACCTTCGCATCACTGCGCGAGTACCGCTGGAAGCTCAACCCGAACAAGTGCGTCTTCGGCATCCCTTCGGGCAAACTACTCGGCTTCATCATCGCCCCGGCGCGGCATCGAAGCCAACCCCGAGAAGATCTCCGCCATCACCGAAGCATGAAAGCTCCCACGAGCATCAAAGACGTCCGTAAGCCGACGGGGGTGCATGGCGGCGCCGAGCGCATTTATCTCGAGGCTAGGAGAACGGGGGCTCCCCTTCTTCAAACTACTCAAGCATCAAGAGAAGTTCGTGTGGACTCCAGCGGCGGATCAAGCCCTTGCCCAACTCAAGGACTTCCTATCGAAGCCACCGATCCTCACAGCTCCTCACAAGGGCGAGCAGCTATTGCTCTACCTCGCTGCGACTACTCACGTGGTCAGTACTGCCATCGTTGTTGAGCGGCAAGAAGACGGCCACGCCTACCCAGTCCAGCGCCCAGTCTACTTCGTCAGCGAAGTTTTGTCAGAGTCCAAGGCACGCTATCAGCCCGTGCAGAAGCTCCTGTACGCAGTACTCATCACCTCGCGGAAGCTACGACACTACTTCCAGCAATACTCAATATCCGTCGTCACTGACTACCCGCTCGGCGACATCCTGCGGAACAAAGATGCTACTGGAAGAATCTCCATGTGGGTGGTCGAGCTCGGCGCCCTCACTATCGACTTCAAGCCACGCATAGCCATCAAGTCGCAGGCACTAGTCGACTTCATGGCAGAGTGGCGGGAGAACCAGCTGCCTACTCCCACGGTGCGACCAGAGCATTGGGTGATGTACTTCAACGGCTCACTCAACCTCGGGGGCGCAGGTGCAGGGGTACTTCTGATCTCTCCAACGGGCGAACAACTCAAGTATGTCCTGCAGATCTTCTGGAAGGTCTCAAACAACGAAGCCGAGTACGAAGCCCTCCTACACGGGCTCCGCCTCGCGGCTTCATTGGGCATCAAGCGGCTACTAGTCTACGGTGACTCCGCAGTGGTCATCAACCAAGTCAACAAGTCCTGGGACCGCGACAAGGAGAACATGGACGCCTATTGCCTAGAAGTCCGCAAGCTCGAGAACAAGTTATATGATCTCGAGTTCCACCACATCGTCCACGACAACAACGTTGCAGCGGACGTCCTCTCGAAGCTTGGATCCACCCGCACTCAAGTACCAGCGGGTGTCTTCGTTCACGAGCTTCACGCGCCATCCATCCCGGAGCCGGCGCCACCGACCACTGTCCCAGCCCATCCACCAGCTGGGTAGGAGGTCATGATGATCGACGTGGACTGGAGGCAACCCTTCATCGACTACCTCAGCGAGCAGAAGGTCCCCTCCGACAAGAAATCGGCTGAGCAGCTCGTCCCTCGTGAAAAAGGCAAAGACATCTTGGAGGAGATCCACAAGGGCGTCTGCGGCAACCACGCATCCTCACGCACGCTGGTCAGCAAGGCCTTCCGGCGAGCTTTCTACTGGCCCACAGCTCTGGGGGATGCCGAAGAACTCGTTAGAAGGTGCCAAGGATGTCAGTACTTCACCAAGCAGGAACACGTCCTAGCCTACAAGCTAGTCACCATACCGCCAACCTGGCCCTTTTCCTGCTGGGGGCTCGACATGATTGGGCCACTCCCAACTGCGCCAGGAGGTTTCAACAGGGTATTGGTGGCTATCGGCAAGTTCACCAAGTGGATCGAGGTCAAGCCGGTCACATGCCCCAAGGCTGACAGAGTACTCGACTTCCTGGATGAACTCATGCACCGCTACGGACTACCCCTCCGCATCATCACAGACCTGGGCTCCAACTTCAACAACCACCAGTTTTGGGAGTACTGCGAGAACAGCGGGATCGACGTCCGATACGTCTCAGTTGCCCACCCACGGGCCAACGGACAAGTCGAGCGCGCCAATGGGATGGTGCTCGATGCTCTCAAGAAGCGGCTACACGACGCTGCTAACTCCAAAGGGGGCAAGTGGATCAAGGAACTACCCAACGCACTCTGGGGCTACGGACTCAACCATCCAAGCCAATGGGGCAATCCCCTTACTTCCTCGTCTACGGCTCCGAAGCAATCCTCCCTGCCAACGTCATATGGAACTCGCCAGCAGTGGAGCACTACGACGAAGGCGTCTCAGAAGACAGCAGACGAGTTGACATTGATAGCCTCGAAGAAGCTCGCTGCGCTGCCCCCGTCCAATCAACAAGGTACCTAGAGGGTATCCGACGCTACCATGATTGCAACGTCAAGGAACGCTCCTTTAACGTTGGAGATCTTGTCCTCCGCCGTATCCAGAACACGGAAGGACTACACAAGCTCAGCTCCCCCTGGGAAGGTCCCTTCACCGTGGCAAAGGTGACCGGGCCGGGCTCCTACCGCTTCCAAACACTTGAAGGCAAAGACATCAACAACTCGTGGAATGTCGACCAGCTCTGTCGATTCTACGCCTAGTCTACACGACTACTCCGGGGTTCAAGTCTACACGACTACACCAACACCCCCCAGCCGTAAGCGGCCTCCGGGTCCTGGCTCCAGTCTCCGGACTTCTCCTCTCCAGGCTCCAGCCCGTGTGGCTACCTACGGACCCTGGGCGGCGACGAGCGTCAAGGACTCTAGCAGTGGTCTACCAAGAGACCACACTCCAAGATCCAGCCTGCACGGCTACCTATGGATCTACGATCCAGCCTACACGGCTACTTACGGACCTACTGCTGTAAGCGGCTACCCGCTCCAGCGCTACTCAGCTGTAAGCGGCCTCCGGGTCCAAGCGACTACTCTGTAACTACGGCCCTGGGCATCCAGGTGTACTTCTTCAGTAATAAAGTTTGATCGTTCATCAACTTCTTTACTGTCAACTCCCTACAACGGGACCACTACTGCCGAGTACGACTACTCGCATCCACTCCACGATGGGGGCTCCGCACTCTGAGATCGCGACTACGAGTACTCATTGCTGGAAATTTTCTTTCATTGATACTTAAGCAATTCATTACAATTGTTTTTTGTAAAACCTTGGCTACTAGCTATCTATTACAGGGCTACTGGAGGTTAAGCTTCTCAGCTACTTGCTCCACGATGGGAGCCATCTGCTCCAGCAGCTCCACATACTGCTCATCAGTGCAGTTGGCGGCTACCCCGCCGGCGACTACTTCCACTGGGGCCTTCGGGAAGTATGACTTCATGAAGGCCATGACCTGCCTTGGGATCGATCTCTCCATGTGCTTCACATAGGCCGCTAGCCGGCTTGGAGCTTCCTTGAGGCGATCCACCAGTGGAGCAATCTTGGGGCCGCCTGGGTGCGGCACCAGGAGCCTTGCGATCGGCAGTGCGGCTTCTTCAAGCTCTTTTAGTTGGGCCCGCAGTGCCTCGCAGTCTTCATTCAACTTATGCAAGGATTTGTAGCAGTTGACGAGATCGCGGTCAGATGCAATCCGGAGCTCCATGTGCTTCTCGCACTCGAAGGCAAGTTCTTTGTAGTCGAGCTCGAGTACCTGGCGGGCTTCTTGCTCCCGGTAGAAGAGATTCTTCATGCTCGTCTCCGAGGACTTCAGCTGCTCCACCTGGCCCTCAAGCTCTGCAACACAGCAACAGTACAGCGGGTCAGACTACTTCTCGACCTCCAACAACTACCCGACAAGCCCAGCGGCGTACCTTTGTTCTTGTTGCGGAGGCCCTTATTCTTCCGCACCAAGTCGTCACCCTTCGCCTGCAACTCTTGGACATCATTGTGATACTTGGCGAAGGCGGTGTCGAGCTTAGACTGCATGGCAGCCGCGTGCTTCCGCGACTTCACAAGTTGCTCTTCCAGCGCCTCAGCCCGGAGCACCGCGTCACCATAGCTTTGCAGCATGTTGGACTTGTCGCGGGACCTCTCCGCAACGTCCTGCATAGACAACTCAAGTCAAACGAGTACTCAACGACAGAGGATTGACTACTCAGAAGCTACAGCTACTTACCTTCATCCACTGCTCAGCCTGGCGGATCGCCTCCAGATGCTTGGCCACCGTCGCCGGCTCGACAAGATCGTCCGCGAGCAGCTCTATCCCGCCGTGACTACTCGCGGTGGCCTCCGTCATCGGCGCAGTGCAGATGGGCTCTGCGTCCTGGATCTCCGGGGAGCGGATAGCCACCTCCAGAGCGACCTCTGGCGACGTGGTGACCCCCTCACCCCGGCTGCCACGGCGGCCTCCTCGAGGAGCTCCACAGCTTCAGAAGAATACTCACCTTCGACTATGCTAGCCTCCGGCAACGGCGCTTCAGTAGCCGGCGGCACGGGCAGCGCCTGGGAAGCGGGAGCGGACTCCTCGGCGGGCGGCGCGACTTCTTCTGCCACCGCTGACGAGAGTTCATCTCCCTCCCAGGACAGATCTGTGGATTTCCTGCAGAAGCACACACAATTGGTTGTCAGTCAACTTCGACTACTACAACAAGTACTACTCGGGAAGATGCAGTACTTACAAATTCGACCGGACTATTGTCACGGCCGGGGCACCGAGGATGCTGGCGATGTCGACCAGTCCACCCTCGGCGGGCGCCTCCTCCTGCGCCCCTGCGGCTACCGCTTCCTCTGCAGCAACGGCGGCCGGCGCAGTGCCCTCCTGCGCTCCTATAGTCACCACCTCTTCAACGGTGGCGGCTACGGGCTCCGTGTTCCCCTGTGGAGCAAGGGGCTGGCGCTCCAACTGCGCCAAGAGCTCCTCGACAGTGGGGGCTGGACTACGACTTCCGGCCAGCTCCCCCACTGTGTCCGATCCGCCTTCGTCGCCCTCCTCGACGGGCTCCGCTGGCGGGACCTCCTGCATAAAAGGAAGGCTACTCATCAGCAAGTGTACTCGTACGACGGGTACTCGACTACTCTAGTCAAGACATCTTACCTCCTGAGGCATGGTCTCTGAGACCTTAAGCTTCTTTGCCACCCGCTTGCGGGCGGGGTTGCGCGGCTTCCGTGGCGGCGCAGCCAGGCTAGCCTCCAGGCTAGTCGGGGGGTCTTGCACCAGAGGCACATGAGGTAAGCCTGGACGGCTAAACCTCGATCGCAACTGAAAGCGGTCCTGCAACGTCTCTTCGTCGTCGTCGTCGGAGGTGTCCTCCACGATGACGGTGTCATCGCCTTCGCCGACTTCTCGCCGCTCTTTTGCCTTCCCTTCCTTCGGGATCTCGATCCCGCTCAGGGGCGGCTTCGGCACGGAGATGAACTTCTTCAAGTCATCCTGCAAAGGCACAAGACATCAGCAAGTCTACACCAAGCAAGGACTACTCGACTAGGGGAGTACGACTACTCACCTCCTTTGGCGGGCGCGCGGCGGAGTACTCCTGTACAGGGCACGCAGTGTACGGCGGCATATCCTTGAAGATCCGCGACAGCCTCTCGATGATGTCGGCGTCGGCCCGCCCGCCTCCGGCATCCGCGACGTGTCATCGTCGCCGGTGTACTCGAAGCCCAAGGTGTCTCGAGCCATCAATGGCTGCACCCTGCGCTTCATGAAACTGAAGGCCACGTGCTCGGCCCTCAATCTCGCTTCCCTGAGAACCTTGATGCGTGCCAGCAGCTCTGGAAGCTGGATCCCCTCCTGCATGATGGGCTCCGTGTTCCACCACTCGCGGTGCCTAGGCTGCCGTCCGCTCGGCTTCGGCAGGACGGGGTGGTGGTTCGTGATGTAGAACCACCTTGTCTTCCAGTCAGTGTTGGAGTCAACAAGCTTGTACGCCAGGTACTGCTCCGCGGCATCTTCTCTCAACTGGATGCCGGCTCCTCCGACTACCCTTGGGTTGGTGGCACTTGGCTACGGCTTGACCCGGAAAAACTTTCGGAAAAGGATCCAGTGCGGCTTGATTCCAAGGAAGGCCTCGCAGAAGTGCATGAAGACCGCGGCATGGAAGATGCCGTTGGGGTTCAGATTCAGGTACTTGACTCCATAGTACCCGTGGAGACCCTTGAAGAAGTTGCTGGCTGGGAGCGCGAGCCCGCGCTCTACGAACCACGCAAACATTGGAATCTCGTCCTCGGCCTTCCCCATTGGATATGGATCTCCAGCAGCGGCCCTCCACATGTCGACCTCCTTCTCCTGGATGAACCCACTGTTCAGGAGGGCCAACAGATCTTCCGTCTTCACCTTGGATTTTTTCCACTCGTGGCTTGGATCAGCCCGTGGTGGAGACATTGGCGGCGCTACTCCGGTGGCGGCCGCAGCGGCCTCTTCGCGGCCCTTCTTCTTCCCGGAGGCCTTCGTGGACTTGGATGGTGACGGCTTCATTCTCCAAGTACAGGGCGTCTTCACGCGCATCCGCTTGGGGGCTACCCTAAAAGCTTTGGGTGGCGGCGCACTTGGATCTACTACGGCGGCAGCGTGCGCTGGGAGTGGATCTACTTCAGATGGAATCCAAATGACTGCAGCTCGGATGGGTGAAAAACCCTAAGGGTTTTGGCTTCTATTTATAAGTCAAACTGGCTCCGTAATGGCCGGCTGGATAAGTCCACGCACAGCTGACTCAGTGGCTAAGCGTGACTCTTTGTATTCTACTAGTCGACGCGCCTCACATCGGGGGCTCGGCTACTTCTACTCGACTACCTGGGAAGCGGCTACTTCAATTCGAGAGGAAGTACTCGACTCAAGGCTCGGGGGCTCCGTGCCACGTGTCCTTCGGTTTTTTCTCTCCGGATTTTTCGGGATTTTATTGCCAAGACTTCAGATGGACCCTCAGCCAGAGCTTGCGGCTCAACCTAAGGCTCGGGGGCTACTCCATATGGAGTGCGATTTTGCAATCGCACCTCCATAACAGCTCCGGCTTCAAGACAAGACGGGCATTTTTTGAAGACCTTCGAAGGCAGCACTCGAGGACGCTTGGGACTACTCGAGAAGACTTCAAGATTGCTCAAACATCAGCTGGAGTACATTCCAGCCTCGGGATGCTTCGACTACTCTTCAGGACTTTTGACTTGTAGCACTCAGGGACGCTTGAAGACTACTCGTTAAGGCTGTCAAGACTACTTGAAGCTATCCTTCTCGACTACAAAGTACTCGGGGGCTTGTTGTATGGACCTCCCTGGGCCCACTACCTCGGTGGGTAGCAAGACCGACTACTCGGTGGGCCCCTGGGACTACCCGGCTTGCGCTACACGGCACCTGAAGGCGTGGAGCACAAGGACTGCAGAGGAGTAGTACTCGGTTAGGAAGCTGTACATCTCCCGCACTGTATGGAAGACTCCTAGACGTACTCGACTAGTACTCTCTCCCTACTCCGACTTGTAACCCTGCCTCCCGGACTATATAAGGTGAGGCAGGGACCGATCTCTAGGATCAACCTCAACATACCTCATCACGGCGCACCATTGCACCATCTTGTAATCGTGCCCAATCAATCCAGAGCTACGCAACATACAGGACGTAGGGTATTACGCACATCGCGGCCCGAACCTGTCTAAATTGTGTGCCACATGTCTCTTCCTTCGAGTTACTTATCTCGGCGAGGCCACATTCATCTACTTCGGGTATTCCCCTTAGTAGGTTGCCGGTCTAAAACACCGACACTTTTTAGCCTTGTCCAATGGTTGTGAAACTCGGTGATCATGTAGTTGAGGTCATTACGAACTTGTAGAGTATCTAACTTGCTCATTTTGACATGTGTAGCATCTTGTGATGAATTTTGTATACTTGAGAAGCTCTAGGTTGCATTTGTGCCTTGATTCATGCATTGGCAACAAGGGGGAGAAAGGAAGGTGGAGAAAAGTTGCTTTGTATCCCTGGAACCTACCCCAAGTGTCAAGGGGGAGCTTGTGCATTTCTTTTGCATTTTTGGCTTTTGGGGGTGTGGTCTGCTGTGTGAAATCGGCCTGACCGGTTTTGGAAACCGGTCTGACCGGTTTTGGAAACCGGTCTGACCGGTTTTGGTGGAACCGGCCTGACCGGTTATGGGAACCGGTCTGACCGGTTTGTGCCCAGAGTTGGCACTTGATCAGGGGGAGCTTGCATATGTGCAGGGGGAGCTCTTGTGTGCTTTGGTGGTTTGTGCTCTTTGCTTGAGCATGGTTTTTGTCTCGGATGTGTCGAGCCGTTGCCCTTGCCTAAGGGGTCCGAGACTTGTCTTCTTCAAGTGATCTCGTTCTTTGCCTTTCTCGGCTTTCGATCGCTTGTTGGAGTCTTTCTTTTTGTTTCTTTTATGTTTTCCTTTTCCTCTTTATTTACCAAATGTGTGTGTTGTCAATGCACTCATCAAGGGGGAGATTGAGGACCATGTGTGGTTCTAGGACCGGTGGATGGTCGCTTCCTTCTGTGATGACTGATGGACAACGTTGTGTGGACTGATTCTTGGCGAAGTATTGCAGGTGCAGGTTGCGGCTTGACTCGTGTTGGTGCAGGTGAAGAACAAGCACGAAAAGTCGTTGCCCGTGAGGCCTCCAGGTGTGGAGAAGACAAGTAGGCTTTGTTCGAGGGACTCGGTGGCCAGCGGGGTTGAGTGCGGGCCGCATGGTGGCAAGAACAACAAGATGAAGTCGGTGGACGGTTTCTTAGTTGAGCCACAAAACCAAGGTCAAGCCGGGATTTCATGGGAGCCAAGTCATGAGTGGTGATTGGCGGAGGCTACATCAAGTTCGCGGGGTTTGCGGTGGTTCACCAGAAAATCACTGGGTCACTCGGCTGAGCCACAAAGCCGAGGCCGAAGACCGGGCACGGCTATCTGGCCAAAACCGGCCTGACCGGATTGGAGAACCAGTCTGACCGGTTTGGGGTCGCAGGGCGCCGGAAGCTTCGAGGCGGACGACACGCGTCGGGATCGCAAGGCTTGCATCGAGGCTACGCGAAGTGCGGTCGCCGGGCATCCGTCCGATACTGCTACGAAGACAAATTCCAAAAGTGTCCTTGGTGGGCGTGTATCTTAGTTTAGGCTTTAGGGGCATTTTAGTCTTTCGGCTGGCCTCCATATAACCCAAGGGGTGAGAGGATGGCATCCATCTCTTGAAACCTTAGTTCATTTGCTTTCCTATTTTCTCTTCCTATTTTCTTAGGATTTCCATAGGACTAGCTTGAGAGCTTCATGGTGAGATCTTGTTGAGAGGGTTGGATGATCGGGCGGCAAGCTAGACCTTGTATGAACCTTTGTGGCATGTATAGATGATTCGGCGTGGTTCCACAAGGTTTGGATGTGTTGTTCCCGGTTGTTCTTGGTGGTGATTTTCGGTGCTCTCTCTTGGTGATTTTCTCGGGGCGTTTTCGGGACCTTGCTCTTGGGGATTTGATGGGGGAAATTTGTGGGAACCGTTCGTAGTTCTTTGGGCTGTGATTCCCCTCCCAAATCCGTGAGTTAAGGGGCTCGATTTTGGTGGTTTCGGGTTTCTAGGCTTGGAGGTGCTTTTGAGGGTTGACTTTCGATTCCTCTTGATTGAGTGGTTTTTGGGGACCGAGCTTCTAGCCAAGGGTAGCCCACGAGGTGCGCCATCTATCCCCAAAGTATCACTTTGATCCGTGGAATGAATCGGGAGATCGATTGGAGGATGTGTTGAGTTTTTCCCGCGGGCTGTGTTCTTCCCGACTGTCCAGGCAAAAACCGGCCTGTCGGGCATACACCCCGGGTACTCATGCAAGGAAGGAAGAATAGTAGAAGACGGACTCCTGGTAGAATTCCCCTGTACTCCTACTAGGACTCGCTCTGTGTACTCCTACTAGGACTCCTGCCTTGTAACCGACTAGGAACCCGCCCCCTAGACTATATAAAGGACGGCTGGGTACCTAGCCGCACATCCCCAATCCCTCCGGGGACAACCAACACCAAGCGCAGGGCGCCATACTTGATCCCCAAACAGGACGTAGGGCTCGCCACCTTGGCGACCCGAACCTGTATAAATCTTGTGTCCCGTGTCCTTGCGCAAACCTTCGAGTTCTCGGTCTCCCGATCACAATCCCCACCGCACAATATACTACCTCGGGTACCCCCTTGGTAGGTTTGCCGGTCTAAAACACCGACAGCTGGCGTGCCAGGTAGGGGCGATCATCACCACCGGGCGAATTCGAAGGACCCTTGTCAACAAGATCAATCTACTCGTCGACTCGCCGAGATCCATTGAAGCGAGTCGCCCTGCACTTGTCAAAGCGGAATCAATTTTCCTACGCCGCGCGTCCTGGTGCCTCGGCACGTCGCGCGGCTCGTCACGCGGCTTGTCGCGCCGCTCGTCGTCTACTATTCGTCGTCGACTACTTTGCCTCCGCCGCGCATCCGGGTGCCTCGGCACGTCGCGCGGCTCGTCACGCGGCTCCTCGCGCCGATCGTCGTTGACTACTCGGGGCTCGTCGTCGACTACTTCGCCTACGCCGCGCGTCCGGGTGCCTCGGCACGTCGCGCGGCTTGTCACGCGGCTCCTCGCGCCGCTCGTCGTCGACTACTCCGGGGGTCGTCGTCGACTACTTCTCCTATGCCGCGCGTCCGGGTGCCTCGGCACGTCGCGCGGCTCGTCACGCGGCTTGTCGCGACGCTCGTCGTCGACTACTCGTCGTCGACTACTTCGTCTTCGCCGCGCGTCGGGTGCCTCGGCACGTCGCGCGGCTCGTCACGCGGCTTGTCGCGCCGCTCGTCGTCGACTACTCGTTGTCGACTACATCGCCTTCGTCGCGCGTCGGGTGCATCGGCACGTCGCTCGGCTCGTCACGCGGCTCGCCGCGCCGCTCGTCGACTACTCCTCCTCGCCCGGAGCTCGTCGTCGACTACTTCGTCTTCGCCGCGCGTCCGGGTGCCTCGGCACGTCGCGCGGCTCGTCACGCGGCTCCTCGCGCCGCTCGTCGTCGACTACTCCGGGGTCGTCGTCGACTACTTCTCCTACGCCGCGCGTCCGGGTGCCTCGGCACGTCGCGCGGCTCGTCACGCGGCTTGTCGCGCCGCTCGTCGTCGACTACTCCGCCTCGCGCGCGGCTGGTCGTCGTCGACTGCTTTGCCTCCGCCGCGCGTCGGGGTGCCTCGGCACGTCGCGCGGCTCGTCACGCGGCTCCTCGCGCCGCTCGTCGTCGACTACTCCGGGGTCGTCGTCGACTACTTCTCCTACGCTGAGCGTCCGGGTGCCTCGGCACGTCGCGCGGCTCGTCACGCGGCTTGTCGCGCCGCTCGTCGTCGACTACTCCGCCTCGCGCGAGCTCGTCGTCGTCGACTACTTTGCCTCCGCCGCGCGTCGGGGTGCCTCGGCACGTCGCGCGGCTCGTCACGCGGCTCCTCGCGCGCTCGTCGTCAACAACTCCGGGGTCGTCGTCGACTACTTCTCCTACGCCGCGCATCCGGGTGCCTCGGCACGTCGCGCGGCTCGTCACGCGGCTTGTCGCGCCGCTCGTCTTCGACTACTCCGCCTCGCGCGAGCTCGTCGTCGTCGACTACTTTGCCTCTGCGCGCGCGTCCGGGTGCCTCGGCACGTCGCGCGGCTCGTCACGCGGCTCCTCACGCCGCTCGTCGTCGACTACTCCGGGGTCGTCGTCGACTACTTCTCCTACGCCGCGCGCCCGGTGCCTCGGCACGTCGCGCGGCTCGTCCACGCGGCTTGTCGCGCCGCTCGTCGTCGACTACTCGTCGTCGACTACTTTGCCTCCGCGCGCGCGTCCGGGTGCCTCGGCACGTCGCGCGGCTCGTCACGCGGCTTGTCGCGCCGCTCGTCGTCGACTACTCGTCGTCGACTACTTCGTCTTCGCCGCGCGTCCCGGGTGCCTCGGCACGTCGCGCGGCTCGTAACGCGGCTTGTCGCGCCGCTCGTCGTCGACTACTCGTTGTCGACTACATCACCTTCGTCGCGCGTCTGGGTGCCTCGGCACGTCGCGCGGCTCGTCACGAGGCTTGTCGCGCCGCTCGTCGTCGACTACTCGTTGTCGACTACATCGCCTTCGTCGCGCGTGCGGGTGCGTCGGCACGTCGCGCGGCTCGTCACGCGGCTCGCCGCGCGCGCTCGTCGACTACTCCTCCTCGCCCGGGCTCGTCGTCGACTACTTCGTCTTCGCGCGCGCGTCCGGGTGCCTCGGCACGTCGCGCGGCTCGTCATGCGGCTCCTCGCGCCGCTCGTCGTCGACTACTCCCGGGGTCGTCGTCGACTACTTCTCCTACGCGCGCGCGCGTCCGGGGTGCCTCGGCACGTCGCGCGCTCGTCACGCGGCTTGTCGCGCGCGCTCGTCGTCGACTACTCCGCCTCGCGCGCGGCTCGTCGTCGTCGACTACTTGCCTCCGCCGCACGTCCGGGTGCCTCGGCACGTCGCGCGGCTCGTCACGCGGCTCCTCGCGCCGCTCGTCGTCGACTACTCCGCAGTCGTCGTCGACTACTTCTCCTACGTCGGGCGTCCGAGTGCCTCGGCACGTCGCGCGGCTCGTCACGCGGCTTGTCGCGCCGCTCGTCGTCGACTACTCGTTGTCGACTACATCGCCTTCGTCGCGCGTGCGGGTGCCTCGGCACGTCGCGCGGCTCGTCACGCGGCTTGTCGCGCCGCTCGTCGTCGACTACTCGTTGTCGACTACATCGCCTTCGTCGCGCGTGCGGGTGCATCGGCACGTCGCGCGGCTCGTCACGCGGCTCGCCGCGCCGCTCGTCGACTACTCCTCCTCGCCCGGGCTCGTCGTCGACTACTTCATCTTCGCCGCGCGTCCCGGGTGCCTCGGCACGTCGCGCGGCTCGTCACGCGGCTCCTCGCGCCGCTCGTCGTCAACAACTCGGGGTCGTCGTCGACTACTTCTCCTACGCCGCGCATCCGGGTGCCTCGGCACGTCGCGCGGCTCGTCACGCGGCTTGTCGCGCCGCTCGTCGTCGACTACTCCGCCTCGCGCGAGCTCGTCGTCGTCGACTACTTTGCCTCCGCCGCACGTCCGGGTGCCTCGGCACGCCGCGCGGCTCGTCACGCGGCTCCTCGCGCCGCTCGTCGTCGACTACTCCGCGGTCGTCGTCGACTACTTCTCCTACGTCGGGCGTCCGAGTGCCTCGGCACGTCGCGCGGCTCGTCACGCGGCTTGTCGCGCCGCTCGTCGTCGACTACTCCGCCTCGCGCGAGCTCGTCGTCGTCGACTACTTTGCCTCCGCCGCGCGTCCGGGGTGCCTCGGCACGTCGCGCGGCTCGTCACGCGGCTCCTCGCGCCGCTCGTCGTCGACTACTCGGGGTCGTCGTCGACTACTTCTCCTACGCCGCGCGTCGGGGTGCCTCGGCACGTCGCGCGGCTCGTCACGCGGCTTGTCGCGCCGCTCGTCGTCGACTACTCGTCGTCGACTACTTTTCCTCCGCCGCGCGTCCGGGTGCCTCGGCACGTCGCGCGGCTCGTCACGCGGCTTGTCGCGCGCTCGTCGTCGACTACTCGTCGTCGACTACTTCGTCTTCGCCGCGCGTCCGGGGTGCCTCGGCACGTCGCGCGGCTCGTCACGCGGCTTGTCACGCCGCTCGTCGTCGACTACTCGTTGTCGACTACATCGCCTTCGTCGCGCGTGCGGGTGCATCGGCACGTCGCGCGGCGCGTCACGTTGCTCGCCGCGCCGCTCGTCGACTACTCCTCCTCGCCTAGGCTCGTCGTCGACTACTTCGTCTTCGCGCGCGCGTCCGGTGCCTCGGCACGTCGCGCGGCTCATCACGCGGCTTGTCGCGCCGCTCGTCGTCGGCTGACTACTCGCCTCGCGCGGCTCGTCGTCGTCGACTACTTCATCTTCGCCGCGCGTCCGGGGTGCCTCGGCACGTCGCGCGGCTCGTCACGCGGCTTGTCGCGCTGCTCGTCGTCGACTACTCCGCCTCGCGCAGGCTCATCTTCATCGACTACTTGGCCTACGCCTCGCGTCCGGGTGCCTCGGCACGTCGTGCGGCTCGTCACGCGGCTCCTCGCGTTGCTCGTCGTCGACTACTCCGCCTCGCGCAGGCTCGTCGTCGTCGACTACTTCGCCTTCGCCGCGCGTCGGGTGCCTCGGCACGTCGCGCGGCTCGTCATGCGGCTCGCGCGCGCCGCTCGTCGACTACTCCGCCTCGCCCGGGCTCGTCGTCGACTACTTCGTCTTCGCCGCGCGTCCGGGGTGCCTCGGCACGTCGCGCGGCTCGTCACGCGGCTCGCCGCGCCGCTCGTCGACTACTCCGCCTCGCCCAGTCTCATCGTCGACTACTTCGCCTCCGCCGCGCGTCTGGGTGCCTCAGCACGTCGCGCGGCTCGTCACGCGGCTCGTCACGCCGCTCATCGTCGACTACTCCGCATCGCGCAGTCTCGTCGTCGACTACTCCGTGCGCCGCGACTTCGTCTTGCGGCCACACTGGCTCTACTTCAGCCACGCCGTGGGGCGTGATTACTTGTCTTGTGGCAACATTGGCTCTACATCGAGTATGCCGCGCGCCTCCACGACGTCGTCTTCCGGTCGCATCGCGTCGACCATTCATCTCGACTAGTTTTGCAAACTAGTCGAGAACGGCAGTCACGCCCCCAACAACTAGCCGGAATCAACTCTGACTAGTCAACTTCAACAAGAACCGTCACGGCTCCATCAACGACCGCCACGGCTTCATCTACAAGTCTGCCCAGGCAGCAACAGCTAAGTAATTTATCTAAATGATTACTGTTTTCGTGGCTTGTTCTCCTCATCATGTAGGACTACTTGCCGACTACTCATTTGTGTATGCTCCTCGGCGGGTTTTCACGGGAGCTACACTCTACTGACTACTCTTGGGGCATATCAATCAAGTCGCCGCGAGTCTACTTCATCAACTCGGGGGATATCCCTAGGAGGCAGTTTCTAAAGTCCGCTACGCGCGGCAATCTAAAGTCGACTTCTAAAGTCGCATTCTAAGGTCCGCTCCGTGCGGCAACTTAAAGTCGACTCCGGTCGCATCTTCGCCTGCTTCGGTGGCATACTACGTGTGTAAGCTTCGATGGAACCTAGCTGTAAGCGGCCCTCGGTCCTGGCGACGATGGAACCTAGCTGCTCGTGGTCTTCACGCTCTGTACCATGGGTCCAAGTGCCCTAAGTACTCGCGTTCCATACCTTGGGTCTGAAATCCATGGTCCAGGTACGCAAGTCGACTCCGGTCGCACCTTCAAGTCCACTACGGTGGCAATCGTACCTTGGGTCTGAAATCCATGGCTCAGGTACTTAAGCCCACTCCGGTGGCACAAGCCCGCTCTGGCGGCAATCGTACCTTGGGTCTGAAATCCATGGCTCAGGTACTTAAGCCCACTCCAGTGGCACAAGCCCGCTCTGGCGGCAATCGTACCTTGGGTCTGAAATCCATGGCTCGGGTACTTAAGCCCACTTCGGTGGCACAAGCCCGCTCTGGCGGCAATCGTACTTTGGGTCTGAAATCCATGGCTCAGGTACTTAAGCCCACTCCGGTGGCAAAAGCCCGCTCTGGCGGCAACTGTACTTTGGGTCTGAAATCCATGGCTCGGGTACTTAAGCCCACTCCGGTGGCACAAGCCGACTCCGGTCGCACCCAAGCCCACTCCGGTGGCACGAGCCGACTCCGGTCGCAATCTTAAGCCCGCTCCGGCGGCAAAACTACTCGTTTTCTCTGATTTTTATTCGCTTTGGCTTTCCGGAAAGTGCTTTTCGTTTTTTGCATCTTAAGTCCGCTCTACGCGGCAAACTAAAGTCGACTTCTAAAGTCGCATATCAAAGTCCGCTCTACGCGGCATCCTAAAGTCGACTTCTAAAGTCGCATATCAAAGTCCGCTCTACGCGGCAACCTAAAGTCGACTTCTAAAGTCGCATCTCAAAGTCCGCTCCGCGCGGCAACTAAAGTCGACTTCGGTTCTCAAGTCGCATCTCAAAGTCCGCTCTGCGCGGCAACTAAAGTCGACTTCGGATTTCAAGTCGCATATCAAAGTCCGCTCCGCGCGGCAACTAAAGTCGACTTCGGATTTCAAGTCGCATCTCAAAGTCCGCTCCGCGCGGCACAAAGTCGACTTCGGTTTTTAAGTCGCATTCTAAAGTCCGCTCGCCGACGGCACGACTACTTCTCAAGCTCCACGGCTCGACGCCAAACCGCTACTTGGAATCTCTCCGGCTCGGGGCTACTTGAAGATAACTTCAAAGATGCTTCGCTCGCTCTCAAGGTCGGGGGCTCCTCACCAATCACTACTCGACGTGGCTCATACGGCCTCTCTTATCTCGGGGGGCTACACGCTGCAAGAGTACTCGGATGATGGCTTCGCGAACACTGAAGACCCTTGGATTGATTACCTAATCATTTCAAGGCTCGGGGCTGCTATGCTACACCCATCATTCAAATTTTTTCAAGACCGATGAGTGGACCACCTTCCGGACCTCGCGGCAGTTCAAGTACTATTGAAGACTTCTCCAAGCGTACTCGAGGACGCTCAAGAACTACTCGAAGAGGCTTCAAGACTACTCGAACCACTACTCTCGACTCCAACGTGCTCGGGGGCTTGTCGGGCATACACCCCGGTACTCATGCAAGGAAGGAAGAATAGTAGAAGACGGACTCTGGTAGAATTCCCCGTACTCCTACTAGGACTCGCTCTGTGTACTCCTACTAGGACTCCTGCCTTGTAACCGACTAGGAACCCGCCCCCTGGACTATATAAAGGAGGGCTGGGTACCTAGCCGCACATCCCCAATCCATCCGGGGACAACCAACACCAAGCGCAGGGCGCCATACTTGATCCCCCAAACAGGACGTAGGGCTCGCCACCTTGGCGACCCGAACCTGTATAAATCTTGTGTCCCCTGTCCTTGCGCATACCTTCGAGTTCTCGGTCTCCCGATCACGGTCCCCACCGCACAATCTACTACCTCGGGTACCCCCTTGGTAGGTTTGCCGGTCTAAAACACCGACACGGCCTGATCGGTTTCCCAAACCGGTCTGACCGGTTTCGCCTTGTGTCACACCCTGAAATTTCCAATTTCAGGATGTGAATAGAGAGAATAATTAAATAATGATTTTCCGATAATTTTAAAATATTTCCAACATTTATTTTCTTTACAGGAAATGTAGTATAGGGTAAAACCTTTGTTTGATTTTCTAAATTAAATAAATTGGTTCAATGTGAGTGTTGCATTCATGCCGATGCATCCCAGTGTTTATCGAGTGCAAAGTTTTTATTAAAAAAAATGTGTTTAGATGTCTCATGTTCCCCTGAGGAAATTCCAGATAATTCTGGCAACTATTCTCATTTTTTTCTAGAGCTAAATCTATCTACTGGAAAGCTCTAAAATTCTTTCTACGGTCTCCAAGTAGTTCTTTTGGCTCTACCGTGTTTTCTGTCATCTCAACTTATATCTGCTAGCTAGTTCCTTTACCTTTTCAAGGTCCTACACAATATCTATCTAATACGAATCTCTTTGGATTTTATTCTTTCATTTTCCCCTTGCTGTTCCTTTTAGTTTTCCTTTTATCCTATCAGAAGCTGCGGTGGTTGCTCAGGATCTTATCTTAATAACAGAAGATATATGGATCAGGTTCTGTTTCACCCTTGTCTCGGTACCAAGCTGGTCCTCAAGGTCCTACTGCACACGAATACGTGTTGAAGCTCGACTTGGGTTCGTTTCCGCCAGGGACCAACTTCTGTAGCACACCGAGGAATCAACCACGTGACCTATAAACAGCAAGCCATCTTTTGGGTCTCTATTTTCCACATCTATCTTTATTCCACCGTGAGTCCTAGGTCCTTTGTGATCTGCCCCCGTCAACCTCTCATCCAAAACCTAGTGCTGCCATTGCCGACCCACCTCCGGCCGCCGCAGCGCGTTCGAGTTGGACCGGAGAGCTTCGCTACCGAGCGTCACCGTGGCATCAGGAGGTCACCGTATGTGGATCCATCAGTGCAGTTCATCGTCCACCGTCCTTGTACGCCGGCCATCTTGTCGAGTTCCATCATCGCCATCACGCCAAGATCGGTCGCCGTCCACCATTGGAACAACCCTTGGCGTGAGGGCAGCGCCGAGCGCCGCCTAAGCTGGCTCCATCGACAATCTCGCCGCTTCCGTGCAAGCCTGCGTCTCGCGAAGACGAGCTGCAACTTCCATGTTATTCGCCGCCGACGAAGCATGATGCACCCGCGTGAAGATCGTCAATCTGTGCCACGGTCACCCCATCCGCCGACCAGATTCCGGCCATGAAATCCTTTCTTCTTCATTATTCATGGTGACCATGCCATCGTGATCGTCGTCAGACACTCAGTTCTTTTTTGCTGCTCATCTACGTCCGTCGTCTCTCAAGGACCGACGTGGCCAGTAGATGCCTCATATGGTCGTGGTTCGTCTCGCCTCTTGCCTAGTTCGCCGTCGTCAGCGCCGCCGGTGAGAGTCTCCACATGAACTCCTCTCCGTCCATATTTGGCTCTAATCCATGCTATCTGCAACTCTTTGCTGCCTACGGCCGTGCTCTGTTGATGCTTGCCGTGTCCGTGTCTCAGCGTTGAAGCCACCACCAGAGAACCAGTCTCTTTGCAGCGGTTGCTGGCTGCAAAGAGCAGTTGCAGGGAAGAAGTTGGAACAAGAAGAGATGCCAAGCTAGCTACGTATGTACGTACAAAGAAGGAAGCCACTTACGTACCGAAGCAAATCCATCTACCATGCATGCAAGTGATGATTCCATTGATGATGTCATGTCTATGCAATAGGTGAGACCTTTTCGTTCTTTTAGAAAAAATAACTAGGATGCATGCTGATCGTATTTCCGTTCCATAAATCTTTTAACCTTCACTTTGTCTATCTTTGCTCTATTGAATGATCTTTTATTTATCCATAAAATTCCTTTACCACATTGTTTATTGCTTAAATACATTGATGATGTCATGCTTACATCATGCTTAAGCAATAATTATTCTCTTTATCTTAATTCACGTATGCACCATCACCCTGCAACCTGATTAGTATTTTCTGCCTGTTCCTTTGCGCTGCAGCCATGCAATGTATGTCTGATCATCATCATGTTTAATAGTTATTCTTTTATTCTTGAAATCCATATCTTGTTCAATTCAATTCCGATCTCGGTAATTCATTCACTGACGTGTTCATATCCTGACACGCGTAGACTAGTTTTGTATTGTTGTAGTACGTATGTGTCGTTGTATAGTTTGTTTCACCATAACTTGTGCGTTAGCATGTGTATCACATTTTACTTATTTTAAAACTAAAGTTGCATGATTAATTTTGACTAATATTATTCCAGAGCTTTTCTAAATAAAAGTGATTATGATATACCTGGTTTTCTTGAATTAATATGTAACTTGTTTAATTCTTATTTATAACTAGCTTTTATAAATAAAAGATGCTTAGTGCTACATATCGGTTTTCATAATAAATTTAATATGCTTAATGGTATTATAATTATCTTTTCAAGATTAATATGCTTAGTTGAACACGAAATATAAAGTTATTCGATTAGATTCTTTCACATGCTTTGTCTTTTAATATTAATTGTTAATTTGGTATAATTTGTACTTAAATATCTGCTAATAATATATGGTTAAGTTTACCGTGTTTTCTTAATTAAACATAGCCTACTTTGTAATATTCTTGTCACATGATTTTCTAATTAAAATATGTCAAGCACGTAGTCTCTTCTTGTTGTTGATAATAATCTTTCGTTAGCATGGACCATAGTTTTGTTTTCAACGTTCTTTCGTCGTTGCGTAAACATAGAATCGAGTTTATCCTTTAGTGCGCTCTTTTAAAGTTTTCTTTTGATTGGTGCATTGTTCTTAGTTATACTTGTTGCTTTGTATGTTGTGCCGATGTTTGCTTCAAGTAGAAGAAGGATCGTTGTTCGTTGCTTTGAAGATAAGGAGTTTCAAGAGAGCAAGTGTTGAAGAGCAGTAAGAGTAGCTTTTCGTTGGAGAAAGGCAAGTGTCCCTAACCACCTTCTTCCTATGCTTTATTTACAAGAATACTTTTGCATTAATTGGAACATGGAGCGACCACCCAGGAAAACAGTACTACCACAAGACATATGGCTCTGTCTTGGCCTATTAATTAGAAAACCTGGTGTTAGGTATGCTTTACCCGATAGGGGTTGGGGGTTGCCGGTAGTTGGTGTATAGCCCGGCCCTCAGACTGATCTGGTCCATGGTAGCTTCACAACTGAGAGAGTTTTATGCATTGCGTTGTCAAGTAACCTAGCGAGCAGTCTGCACCAGGGGATCTTTGTAAAGACCTCGTAGCGTCCCTATGCAATCACACCTCGGTAGTGTGGTATGGTGTCTTGCAAACACCGCATGGTTGGGTCTAAAGTTCTTCGGGACTTTTACGTGACTTGTGGGTAAAGATGTACAACCTCTGCAGAGTGTAAAACTAATCGATTAGCCGTGCTCACGGTCAAGAGCGGCCTGGACCCTCACATGATTAATTAAACTTAAAGATGGACTTTAAATCATTTCTGGTTAGTTCTTGTGGCCTTGCTGAGTACCAACCATAAGTGTACTCATCCTTGTTTACTGCTGCTCAGAAGCAAAAGGTGTGAAGCTGTTGAAGATGGTGTTGATGCTAGGCGTACGTAGCCCCCAGTCGATTGCTTGTGGAGTTGGTGCCTCCGTTTCCAGGATTGAGCTGTATAACTCTGATAGAATAGTAAGTTTGTTTATGTTTTTATACGGATACTGTTACTGTTATTCACTTATGTCTACTATATGCATGAAACTTGATCCTGGCACGCATATAGGTATGCACTTGGTTTGCTTATCTAAAACCGGGTGTGACAGAGTGGTATCAGAGCTGTATCGACTGTAGGACGTAAGCCTAGTTAGCAATGGTCGTTCCCTAAGGCTTCCTTTGATCTAAAATTCATCACTACCCTTGACTTAAGCTTTGTGATGAATATTCTCATTCCTTGGCCATTCTTTCCTTAATCCTTCTTGATAACTTACCTTTCTGATTTGACTCCTATTCATTTGCACTTCATTGCTTTGCAAACGTTAAACTCTCTACCCTTGTCTACTTATTTTCTCCCCCTTGATCTTGATCTTGCATTCATTTTCATTTGAATGAGCTTACTTGTTTCATGCAATACACCTCCTTGATTTATCTATGCTATTGTTACTCTCGCATCCCTTATTGTTTTATACCCTTGATATCTCTTCTTATTCTCCCTTGATATCTCTTGTTATTCTTTAATAACCAATATGACTTGATTTTAGCAACGGTGTAATCTTTCCCACCCTGCCTCTCCTTGATTTTCAAACAATGCCACTTTGGACTCCTTCCTTGACTTTTGATTCCAAAGTGTCGTTTCTTATTCAACATCCCTGGGCGATCATGACCGAAGAAGCTATGTCCATGCTTAGGAGGATCCCCTCTGACTCTGTTAACAACGTTTAGCACCGTTTTTGTCTATCGATTGGTGCAATTGTGTGTTTGCATGAAGTTGCTTGGTTTTATGACCTTGTTTGAGTTGGTTCCTTGAAGTGAGTGTTGGTGTATTGTGGATCCTATATCTGCAATGACATCAGTTGCGTAGTTGGGTTTCTCTTTGTACCTCCCACATCCTTGCCATCCTTCTTTATTTCAACTAACTATAGACATTACCGGAAGGAAGTTAAAGGCAGGTGCAAGATGAAGAAAAGAAGACATCACTCTACCTTCCTTCCCACCTTGTGCTTGCTTTTGTGCCACCTAGCTCATTCTGATGAAGATCCCAACAATCATTGAAGAAAAAGATTTAAGATTCCACACCGATCGACAAAGGTGGAGGACCGCCTACCTACCTTGGCAGTAATGTTCTTGTTTATCTCCCTTCTCCTTGTTTCACCTTTCTTCAAATCTCGGGACGAGATTCGTTTAAGGGGGGTAGATTTGTCACACCCTGAAATTTCCAATTTCAGGATGTGAACAGAGAGAATAATTAAATAATGATTTTCTGATAATTTTAAAATGTTTCCAACATTTATTTTCTTTACAGGAAATGTAGTATAGGATAAAACCTTTGTTTGATTTTCTAAATTAAATAAATTGGTTCAATGTGAGTGTTGCATTCATGCCGATGCACCCCAGTGTTTATCGAGTGCAACGTTTTTATTAAAAAAATGTGTTTAGATGTCTCATGTTCCCCTGAGGAAATTCCAGATAATTCTGGCAACTATTCTCATTTTTTTTCTAGAGCTAAATCTATCTACTGGAAAGCTCTAAAATTCTTTCTACGGTCTCCAAGTAGTTCTTTTGGCTCTACCGTGTTTTCTGTCATCTCAACTTATATCTGCTAGCTAGTTCCTTTACCTTTTCAAGGTCCTACACAATATCTATCTAATACGAATCTCTTTGGATTTTATTCTTTCATTTTCCCCTTGCTATTCCTTTTAGTTTTCCTTTTATCCTATCAGAAGCTGCGGTGGTTGCTCAGGATCCTATCTTAATAACAGAAGATATATGGATCAGGTTCTGTTTCACCCTTGTCTCGGTACCAAGCTGGTCCTCAAGGTCCTACTGCACACGAATACGTGTTGAAGCTCGACTTGGGTTCGTTTCCGCCAGGGACCAACTTCTGTAGCACACCGAGGAATCGACCACGTGACCTATAAACAGCAAGCCATCTTTTGGATCTCTATTTTCCACATCTATCTCTATTCCACCGTGAGTCCTAGGTCCTTTGTGATCCGCCGCCGTCAACCTCTCATCCAAAACCTAGTGCTGCCATTGCCGACCCACCTCCGGCCGCCGCAGCGCGTTCGAGTTGGACCGGAGAGCTTCGCTACCGACCGTCACCGTGGCATCAGGAGGTCGCCGTATGTGGATCCATCAGTGCAGTTCATCGTCCACCGTCCTTGTACGCCGGCCATCTTGTCAAGTTCCATCATCGCCATCACGCCAAGATCGGTCGTCGTTCACCATTGGAACAACCCTTGGCGTGAGGGCAGCGCCGAGCGCCGCCTAAGCTGGCTCCATCGACAATCTCGCCGCTTCCGTGCAAGCCTGCGTCTCGCGAAGACGAGCTGCAACTTCCATGTTATTCGCCGCCGACGAAGCATGATGCACCCGCGTGAAGATCGTCAATCTGTGCCACGGTCACCCCATCCGCCGACCAGATTCCGGCCATGAAATCCTTTCTTCTTCATTATTCATGGTCAGCATGCCATCGTGATCGTCGTCAGACACTCAGTTCTATTTTGCTGCTCATCTATGTCCGTCGTCTCTCAAGGACCGACGTGGCCAGTAGATGCCACATAAGGTCGTGGTTGGTCTCGCCTCTTGCCTAGTTCGCCGTCGTCAGCGCCGCCGGTGAGAGTCTCCACATGCACTCCTCTTCGTCCATATTTGTCTCTAATCCATGCTATCTGCAACTCTTTGCTGCCTACAGCCGTGCTCTGTTGATGCTTGCCGTGTCCGTGTCTCAGCGTTGAAGCCACCACCAGAGAACCAGTCTCTTTGCAGCGGTTGCTGGCTGCAAAGAGCAGTTGCAGGGAAGAAGTTGGAACAAGAAGAGATGCCAAGCCAGCTACGTATGTACGTACAAAGAAGGAAGCCACTTACGTACCGAAGCAAATCCATCTACCATGCATGCAAGTGATGATGCCATTGATGATGTCATGTCTATGCAATAGGTGAGACCTTTTCGTTCTTTTAGAAAAAATAACTAGGATGCATGCTCATCGTATTTCCTTTCCATAAATCTTTTAACCTTCACTTTGTCTATCTTTGCTCTATAGAATGATCTTTTATTTATCCATAAAATTCCTTTACCACATTGTTTATGTCTTAAATACATTGATGATGTCATGCTAACATCATGCTTAAGCAATAATTATTCTCTTTATCTTAATTCACGTATGCACCATCAGCCTGCAACCTGATTAGTATTTTCTACCTGTTCCTTTGCGCTGCAGCCATGCAATGTATGTCCGATCATCATCATGTTTAATAGTTATTCTTTTATTCTTGAAATCCATATCTTGTTCAATTCAATTCCGATCTCGGTAATTCTTTCACTGACGTGTTCATATCCTGACACGCGTAGACTAGTTTTGTACTGTTGTAGTACGTATGTTTCGTTGTATAGTTTGTTTCACCATAACTTGTGCGTTAGCATGTGTATCACAAGTTACTTATTTTAAAACTAAAGTTGCATGATTAATTCTGACTAATATTATTCCAGAGCTTTTCTAAATAAAAGTGATTAGGATATACCCGGTTTTCTTAAATTAATATGTAACTTGTTTAATTCTTATTTATAACTAGCTTTTATAAATAAAAGATGCTTAGTGCTACAGATCGGTTTTCATAATAAATTTAATATGCTTAATGGTATTATAATTATCTTTTCAATATTAATATGCTTAGTTGAACACGAAATATAAAGTTATTCGATTAGATTCTTTCACATGCTTTGTCTTTTAATATTAATTGTTAATTTGGTATAATTTGTACTTAAATATCTGCTAATAAAATATGGTTAAGTTTACCATGTTTTCTTAATTAAACATAGCCTACTTTCTAATATTCTTGCCACATGATTTTCTAATTAAAATATGTCAAGCACGTAGTCTCTTCTTGTTGTTGATAATAATCTTTCGTTAGCATGGACCATAGTTTTGTTTTCAACGTTCTTTCGTCGTTGCGTAAACATAGAATCAAGTTTATCCTTTAGTGCGCTCTTTTAAAGTTTTCTTTTGATTGGTGCATTGTTCTTAGTAATACGTGTTGCTTTGTATGTTGTGCCGATGTTTGCTTCAAGTAGAAGAAGGATCGTTGTTCGTTGCTTTGAAGTTAAGGAATCTCAAGAGAGCAAGTGTTGAAGAGCAGTAAGAGTAGCTTTTCGTTGGAGAAAGGCAAGTGTCCCTAACCACATTCTTCCTATGCTTTATTTACAAGAATACTTTTGCATTAATTGGAACATGGAGCGACCACCCAGGAAAACAGTACTACCACAAGACATATGGCTCTGTCTTGGCCAATTAATTAGAAAACCTGGTGTTAGGTATGCTTTACCCGATAGGGGTTGGGGGTTGCCGGTAGTTGGTGTATAGCCCGGCCCTCAGACTGATCTCGCTCTATGGTAGCTTCGCGGTACCGAGAGAGTTTTATGCATTGCGCTGTCAAGTAACCTAGCGAGCAGTCTGCACCAGGGGATCTTTGTAAAGGCCTCGTAGCGTCCCTATGCAATCACACCTCGGTAGTGTGGTATGGTGTCTTGCAAACACCGCATGGTTGGGTCTAAAGTTCTTCGGGACTTTTACGCGACTTGTGGGTAAAGATGTACAACCTCTGCAGAGTGTAAAACTAATCGATTAGCCGTGCTCACGGTCAAGAGCGGCCTGGACCCTCACATGATTAATTAAACTTAAAGATGGACTTTAAATCATTTCTGGTTAGTTCTTGTGGCCTTGCTGAGTACCAACCATAAGTGTACTCATCCTTGTTTACTGCTGCTCAGAAGCAAAAGGTGTGAAGCTGTTGAAGATGGTGTTGATGCTAGGCGTACGTAGCCCCCAGTCGATTGCTTGTGGAGTTGGTGCCTCCGTTTCCAGGATTGAGCTGTATAACTCTGATAGAATAGTAAGTTTGTTTATGTTTTTATACGGATACGGTTACTGTTATTCACTTATGTCTACTATATGCATGAAACTTGATCCTGACATGCATATAGGTATGCACTTGGTTTGCTTATCTAAAACCGGGTGTGACACCTTGTGGGCTGTCGAGAAGGGCTTTTGAGCAAGGAAGTCTATGTTGCTCCATGGCTTCGTTTGTTCAGATGTGGAAAGGCTCTTGAGGTGTTTTGGGTCTTTGGGGAGTTCCTAGACAAAATCGGTCTGACTGGTTTGCCAAACCGGTGTGACCGGTTTCCCCTGCCTGCGTGAGGCTAAGTCCAACAGAAGTGGTCTGACCGGTTTCAGAAACCGGCCTGACCGGTTTGGGCTGCCTGCAGCCGTGTCTTGTGTTTTTCCACTGCGTGTGTGTTGAGGCTGTTGGTTGGGTCTTGCTCCTGGGTTCAGTAGCACTCCACTGGCTACGTGAACTTGGCAAGAGAAGCTTGCGGAGGTGCACGAGTGAAATTGGGTTCATAGGCCGAATTCTCGAATAGAATTTTTATCGGCTCCCATTCACTCCCCCCCTCTCTGGTTCGCCGTTTCGGTCCTTCATAGATTAACCATATATTAGGTTTTGTGTAAGTTAGTGAGTAGTGCTAGATCAAACGCTTGTAATCCCCTTGCTCGGCGGATTGATAAGAACCTAGGGAATCCCAGTGGTGAAAAAGGTGTAGGTCCGTACGCTTGCACATTGTAGGTGGATACGAGTTTTATCTGTTAACAAGTCCCTTTTCCTGGTGCCGTTGCCGGGGAGGAAGCTAGTTTACATCGTTTGGTTTTGCATCTAATTTTGTTTTAGATTTTGTTTATCATTTATTTCCTAACATCTAACTCATATTACCTAGAAAACCACTTTGTTTTTTTTGTTTTTGTTTTTATCTTGTTGTCTAGATGGCATTCGTCAACCACCCCGTGGAAGAACTGGAGAAATCGCTAAGGGATTACGCTAGTCCTCGATGTGAAGACATAAAGGTACAAGAGTCGGATTCGAAGCTGGAAGCGACCAAGTAAGAAATCAAAGTTAGGATCATCGAGATGGCGGAGACAACCCCATATGAAGGGATGGACACGGAGAACCCATATAGACACATAAGGCATTTCATGATGCTATGCAACACGGTGCGTCAAGAAGGAGTTCCTAACGAATGGTTGAACTGGAATCTCTTTCCCTATTCACTTGCCAGTGAAGTAAAGACGTGGTACTCGTTTGCGTCCTTCGAAGTTGAAGACAATTGGAACAAGTTGACAAAGAAATTTTGCGGAAAGTTTTTTTTCCAATTAGCAAGGTTCAACATCCAAGGAGGCAAGTGTCGGGCATACACCCCGGGTACTCATGCAAGGAAGGAAGAATAGTAGAAGACGGACTCCTACTAGAATTCCCCTGTACTCCTACTAGGACTCGCTCTGTGTAATCCTACTAGGACTCCTTCCTTGTAACCGACTAGGAACCCGCCTCCTGGACTATATAAAGGAGGTTCGGGTACCTAGCCGAACATCCACAATCACTCCGGGGACAACACCCAAGCGCAGGGCGTAATACTACTCCAAACAGGACGTAGGGTAGCTACTCTGGCTACCCGAACCTGTACAAATCTTGTGTCTTGTGTCCTCGCGCGTACCTTCAGGTTCCAGATCATGGCGATCCCCACCTTCTACTTTGCTGCGGGTACCTCCCATGTAGGTCGAGACGTTTAAACACCTACAGCAAGTGATCACCTTCTCGCAAGAAGAAGAGGAAGGGATAGATCATGCTTGGAATAGGTTTAATGAGTTGATTGAACAGGGACCAAGACTCGACTTCTCCGATGACATACTCTAGCATACATTTTCCTTTTCCCTAACCCCTAGTTGCATGGGAACATGTTCAAATGTGTGCAGTTGGGGTGTGACGCCCAGGTTTTTAATTAGTAGCATTAGTGCTAATGACTGAGTCAAACGCGTTGACTCTAGTCAAACCTTGGTCAACCTGGTCATCACCCCGAAAACCTAGTCAACAATCACTAGTGACCCTCTTAATCAAGTCAACACACACTTGTGGTCAACACTTGGTTAAAGATGTGGTCAAAACCTAGTCAAACCCCAATGTCTTTGAACCTTCTCTGCACTTTTGCCGTGTTCTCCAAATTTCACCTAAACACTTCAAATTCTCCCAATATAAGAGTTATCCAGTTTTTCGAGGAACACAACTTTCATGTTAGCTGGTAGTTCAAATTTGAAGTAGAAATTGGTGTAATATACTAGTCAACGCCAGTAGCTCCTGTTCATTGGCGCCATGAGAAATAGGAACTTGGCAAGCAGTTTATGCAAAATCCGTCGAGCAAAACACCTATGAGCCGTTGTAAAAGTTGCAGAGGGTAGTGAGATCTTGGTATAAACACCATGATGCACTTTGGTTGCAAAATTTTGAGAAAAACGTGGTCAAAACGATGCCGCGCCACGCCGCTGTACGCGAACACCGAGGCGGGCTCGCGACCATCGGTCCATGTGCCTCGCTTCGCGTGACGTAGGTGAACCTCGAGCCCCTGCCACGCGCCACGCCCACACTCGCCGCTCGGCCACATCGTCGTTTCCCCACTGGACTGACCGTGCCCCTCTATCACGCGTGCCTGCCAAGCTCCAGCCGTCGTACCACGGCATTTTCGTCGATCCCTTCACCGCGAAGCAAAGGGAGCCGCCTATTTAAGGCCGCCCCTCCTCCCTCGTGTGCCCACGCCCGAGCGCTCCTCCCTGAGCTCCCCGCCCCGCCATTGGCATCTTGACGGCGAGCTCGCAGCTACAGCCCGTGCCACCACCGCCCAACCGCTCGAACCCCTCTTCTTGGACCTATAGTACCTCGAGCCGTCACACGTTGTCCGGCATTTTCCTCGCCATTGCCGAAATTTCAACCGCAGCGGCCGCCATTGCCGCATGCCGCCGAACACCCTCGTTGGCAACTCCCTCGACCCAACTCCGGTCACCGGCGAGTCCTAGGTGAGCACCTGGTCGAGTTCCCCCACTCCCCCGACCGAGAGCGACGCTGGCCTCGCCGAAATCAGGCAAGCCGCACCGCCCGCACCCCGGGGACCCAATTGCATGGAGTTTAATCTATCCAGGGATCTAAATGCGAACCGAGGGCATATTTGTGAGTGTCAAAAACGTCCCAGGGACCCCGCTGGAAAACTAGATCTTCAATAGTGTAGTAGTTTTGCTGAATCATGTAAAATGAATAGAAAATCAAAGAAAAATTAGAAAAATGAAAACTCAATTTTGTTGGATCACTTGTGACAAACCCTACAACTTTTGTAAAACTTGATCATAGTTTTTCCTGATAGTTTTTGCAGGAAAAATACAAATCAGGTAAACCTAGATCTGTTGTATCTCAAAATCTACAATCGATCTGTGGATGAATTTTGTATACGTTGTGTGTTATTTTTCCTAGCTTCTGTACCAAAAAAAGCACAACGTTATGTTGTACATCTTTTATTATAAATTGTTTTGTATTTATGTGGAATTTGTCCAAATGATTTTTGTAGCAAAAAATAAATAGATTTTTGTGCTCTACTTCTGCATGTCATATTTTTATGCCTAATTGCACCTCCGGTGAATTAATCACAGTTTTATATCAGTCAGAAATATTTAATCTTGTTTTATACTTAATTTTCTTTGCAAATTCATAACTCAAGATCTGCAGTAGCTCTAGGTGTATCTGTTGCTTGCCTAGCCTAGTTTTGGGCCACATACCATGTGTGAGGAAGTTGGGATCCTTTTGATGCTTATTTATTAGTTATCCATTTATCATGTTTGGATTGCTAGATTTTGTTATTTTCGGTATATTTCTTTTCATAACTCTTTTCAGTGTGCATGTGTGTGCTATGGCTTTGTATAGGTTTGTAGTGTTTCACAACTCACTCCCTGAATTTTATTGATTTATTTTGTGAATAAAAGCAATAGAGGCCTTTAAAGCTTAATATCAATTTAATTGAGAAAACCACCAACCACATCCCTACTAACCCTATGTATGTGGTGTGAATCAATTCAAAAATCTTAAGACCAACCCCTTGCTGTTTGTGAAATTTAAATGAATTTAGTTACATAAATATGTACACAGTCACTGTAAAAAAGAATAATTAATAAAGAACCGCATATTGTTCCTTTTTGGAAGAGTATGTTGAATGTATTCTTATCTAGGTGAATGTGGTCAACCATGCACCCCATGGTTGTCATATGTTGTTTGCAATTAATTAAATCAAAACCATCAATTAAATCTTGCATTTGCATCCTCGTGTTGATCTTCCCAGTGGTAGCTGCACGCTCGTGCCGGAAGGAGAGGGAGGGGCTGACGGTGAGCTGCAGTTCGTGGACGTAGCTCAGGACCTGGACCGAAGTCCAGAATGGCCCAAGGCCAACCTTGCTAGCGAAGGCAAGCATCGGATCAATAACCCTCCTTTTTAAAATTTTGCAATTACCTTTGCTATGATTATGCATTTATGTTTCAGAAGTTGAAATGAAACCCTAGATGCATGATACCTAGGTACCTATGCTCTCTTACTAGTATGCTAGGTCGATAGCTGCTATGCTATAGGACTCGGTAGAAGTCGAGTGATTTTCATCACTCACGAGAATAGGTTCTTATGTTGGAATCATAAGATCGTTATAAGTGGATTGCTCATGTGGTAAGAGCATGGGATTGGGCTCTGGTCCAATGGCTTTCGTGGGCTAAGCTTTTGAACGTACTAAGCACTTGTTGGGAATGTGGCCGGTAAGCCTAGAACCTTTATGAGGCGGTGCAGGAACTTACTATTACTAATCTTGAGTAATCACCTACCCGACTTGCAACCGGGAGGTGGGTACATATGTGAAGCTGGATGTACTGTGTAGGCCATGCCTGATACCCTTGTACCCGGGACTGTAAGCTTCGATCCCAAGAAGAGGACTTTTGGGAACTGCCTGGTGGTTGTCCATATGGGGCACCCTACTGTGTGTTTAGGTTTACCTTGCAAGGTTAGAAATCAATCGATTGTGGGCCTCTCACCGTTATTTGAGACTGCTTAGTCAACTGGCCATGATATCACTTATTGATGGAACTTTGTGAAAATTATTGCTTGAATTAATTGTATTTTACAATTCTTGATTGAATTAGTTGCCAAACTTAGAAATGGTAGTTAACTAGAATTTGTGCTAAAATATTGAAAGTAAGGACATACTCTTTGTTGCTTTTTAGAAAAAGAACTCCACCTACCAAAAAGCCTCTCATGCCCAGAGTTTGGTGATGTAGTTATCACCTGACGGTTAAGTCTTGCTGACTATTAGTATACTCAACTTTGCTCTAAAAATGTTGTTGCAGGTGTTGCTTGCCCTGGTGAGATTCCACCCGGTTGGGAGCTGGAATGGGTAGATGACGACGAGTGATGGCATCCTAGATGGACTCCTGTGTTGTTGATTGTTGCGCTAGTTTATTTTATCCCATTGTTTCAAACTCTGAACCTTTACTTATCATGTCGTGAACAATGGTTTTTTAAAAAAACCCTTAGGGGTTTAACTTGGATTTGATTTGTGTTTGTACTCTGGACTCGCCTTCGTGTGAGTTTAATGCATATGTTCGATCCTCTCTTTGATTTCCAAATGATTTTCCGGGTGATAACCCGGCAACTAACGACATGATCATCTTTATTATTCCTTATCAAGTGGATTAGTCTAGGCGATAGTATGGTATTTTTCCTGGGCGGGTTGCCACAGCTAGTACCAGAGCGATTATATGCACTAGATTCTAATTAACAACCTTAGTCATTGATTTTAGAATAAAATTTGCCAAGATCGTTTGGATTGGAAAAATACGTTGGTCCGTTAAAGATGAGTATAGATCTAGAGGCCCAAGGGTTTTTCAGGTAGCTTACAAATCTATGGTTTATTTTGCTAACTTCCAGCACATTCATTCTTGTTGGAACTTACTTCTCGCACAACCATACTAGTTCATCATGTTTTGCCATACGTGGTGGTACCACATGAAAGTCATGTGAGGGATGGATGAGACCTATTCTAATGGGAACCCACGTCGTGTCTGTGTCTCGTCATGATTTGCCATACGTGAACATTTCACATTGTGAAAAATGCGAGGCAAGGATGCACTCTATTCAAAAAGAGTATCTGAGGTTGGACGCTGTCCATGCAGCGATGAACGCATGGGTACCGTTTCTATAGTGAACGGTAATGTATGTGGACGCTTTCATGAGTGCTGGCATGAAAGGTTCGATGTGTTCTGTGATCTTCTGCAGGTATACTAACCCCGTCCCGTAAGTTGCTAAGTGAGCATCGACTAGTTATTATAGGGAGAAACGTGTACATGCATTGCCACCGGCACTAACTTCGATTTTCGGCTTGATCACCGAGTGAGGAAGAATACGACGTCTTGTATCATGTTGAAAATCGTAAAAACTTAAAACTGAACCCCTGTTTGTTTTATGTGCTCTCTAAGGTGAAATTTTGCTACAATGCTTTTTGTTGCATAGCCTCTCGTGTGCAGATGTGTTGCTGTCCAAAAATCTGGTGTGGCTGTTTGCTTAGATTACTGCCCCCTGTTCAGGTATAAATTTGCTTAGGTGATCTCTACCAAAGTTGGTCCATATCTAATCTAGTTCCTGCTCGCAAAAGCTCACGGTCATAGCTTTTATTTGTCTCATGTTGTGCTCAGGTTGGTGATCCTCTGTCCTGCTGTTTTTCCGGGAACCAAGTCTGAAATCTTGCTTAGTTACGCACTTCCTAACCTGCTAGCTCAACCTTTGCATGCCAAATTTGTGCCTCGTAATCTTGACGGGTTACTACACAAATTTGAGAAATTTTGGGGCTCTGGTTTTTAAGTTGTGAATTTTTGTTCATAACTACCAAAACTTTATGTCATTATGTATGTATGCTCGCTTCGAGTTCTGACATACGATTGTACCTTTGTACACATGATTACCCCACTTCCTAACCATGTACTCTTTATATCGTGGATTGAGTTTATCCTTGTACACTTAAATCCGTCTGGTTCTCACTTTTGCCGTTATCTCCAGATGGACCACCTTGGATCTGCGTCCGTTGATGTGGAAGCATGGACTCTCGTGAATTGTCTCGAGGAGTGTGGATTTCCTGCACTATTTTGGGACACCCTGAAGGACTTTGGGTATACCGCTTACCGAGAGTACTCGACACGTGAGGTCATGACCACATGCCAGCTCCTTCGTTGTGAGGTGAAGGTGAAGATCCCCGTATGCCTGACAAATCTTGCTTGGGAAGAGTGGGAGAGTAAGGCACAAGGACTGAACCTGGCTGACACTATGTAGAAGGCTGCTCTCGAAGCGCTCATAACTTTTTGTGGGAAACACCCTGACTCGGTAGCTAACATTGCAGCCAAAATGATTCCTATACCTGAGAGACACACGGTACCTTGGGTCGTAAGCATCTCTCACAGCTCAGGAAAACTCTCACTATAGTTCTGATCTTTTCTCCTCAGTTCATTTTTCCAAAGCCATGCATGACACCTACCGACTGATGGCAGGAGAAACTGTATTCTATAGACACCAAATCTATAGGTATGGAGTTAAAGAAGTAGAAAACACCACTCAAGTGTTGAATGAAGCCCAATCAATGATAACCACTCTCAAGAAGGGAAGACGCAAGGATAAGACAAAGATACGAGAATTGAGTGAAGTTATTCAGGAGCAAAATTTCATGTTGCAGCATAATGACCAATATATGTTTGAACTAGAGAATCAACTAGAAGCGATAGCAGCTCCACCTCCAGTACCTGTCATTCTCGGACCAGAAGAAGAAGAAGATGCTAAGGACATTCAAGGAAAATCTGGAGTAGAGTTTTGACCTGCTTCACCGTAGTTTTTCTTCGGCATGGAAGACTGTTGACGGTGAAAATCCGTCAACCTAGCCATGAGTTTACCTTCTGTGTTGGCATACTTTTGTATCTTACTCATTGGTACTAACCCCCGTGGTATAACAAGTTCACTTGTGCATGTCGGTTTTGGAGTTGTGTGTTTACGCAGGGTTTTAACGTTGAAAGCAAGACTTCCGGGATAAGTTCATTAAGCACCTCACGACAAGACCTTGAAGCCCGATACAAGTCAAGCAATGAAGTGAACATGACTCCAAGAGCCCAAGGACCAAGCCCGAGAAGATGATAAACTCCGAGGACCGAACCAAAAAAGTGCTGAATCTTGCAAGACAAGGAGTTGAGTCCAATTCGGAGAGAAACCGACGTCAAGGGCCCACATGCAAAAGGGGAGAACATCTAGAAGACGTGGGAAGCAACACCGGGCGAAGCAGGCCGCGGGATGGGCCGAATTGGGCCCGGGCCGGCCGGCCCAGCCCAATTCGGGGCCCAATCGGCCTCTCCTTTGACCTAATTGCTTCTCAGGCTATAAATAGCCCCCTGACCGAGAGCCACGCAGAACCGAAGTCGTAATCCGCCGCCGAGGAGCAGAGAAGCTTGAGGGACACCATCTTGGAGATGAGGGTCGTGCTAGTTGTCTAGGGTCTCCCTAGCCGACGTGGGAACCTTGCATGGAAGACCACGTCGGAGCTCCGGGGCGAGGATCAAGATCGAGGGAGGGCCCCGGTGGTGATCTTGTTCATGTAATCATTCATGGTGAAGTTTGTAAGTGAATTCGATTTCTAGCGATCAAGTGCCTTCTCGATGATTTTGTTTTCTTCTTGGTTTTGCTTCTTCTACGATCTATACTTAAGATAGATTACATAGGGTGCTCTTGTAGCCGCGGTGGCTAGAGGTGCATACCGGACCGGCCAAGTGATTTCAACTTGTTCTATCGAACTCGCCCTAGACTACCCGCATGAATAGGAATACGTTGTGACAGAACGGGGGTTCCGAAAGGCGGGCGTTTTCGGAGTCGGATGGAAGGCCACGATTTAAAGATGCTTTTAATGAGATTCGCTTTACTATCTTCATGTATCTTGTTTGGAGCTCCAACATAAGCATGATCTAGATTCTCTAGATTGGTTATCTCTTGCTTTCTCTTGCTACCTCTTGAGTAGATTAGATTAGATTCGTTTTCTTTATGAGTTAGTAGATTAGATGCAACTTACCTTCATAAGATAGCTTACCTTGCCTTACTAGATTGAATCCTTGCGTTGCACATTGTTCCACGGATTCGATACCTTGGGTTCACCACTCGAGGGAAGAAGGGTCCCTTGACTACGACGGGAGACTTGTCCGCTTGCAAGTCACAAACGAACTTTGATACAAATATTAACCGTCAACAAGCCCCTTTTTCTGGCGCCGTTGCCGGGGAACAAGCAATCAAGATCCGATCTAGTATCGCTTATCTTTCAGTTTTTCTTTTTGATTTTCTTTTGCATCTCTTATGTTTGATCATCCTTGAAAAGAAAAAAAAAGAGTCAATCTAATCTAGTTTTGATTAACCCTAATTTTTCTTTTGTTAGATTTTTGTTTTATCACTAACCCTAACCGGAGATGGTTGGCTACCTCTCCAAGAAACCCAAAACTTTTTTGTGGATGATCCAGGAAAACTTTACAGGCAAAGGTGACGTGCAACACAAGCTAAAGGGTTGGAAATTCAAAAGTTGAAGTCGAAGGACCGTCGAAATCTCCAAGGGAATCACCACCTCCAAGTCAAGACGCCGGAAGGCCATTCAAGATCAAGAGGAGGATGGAGAAGATGGAGATGGAGAAAGAAGCTCAACACCTAAAGGCTGCCAAGGCAAGGTCCACATGCGAAGTGTTCATCATGATGAGATGCTAGACGCAAGTGGGACAACTTGCCGGGCGCCCGATGGGTAACAAAGAAGAATATCCGAGACAACTCCAAGGTCCCAAGACGGCGAAGGCTACTCAAGCTCATTCGGGAGAGATGAAGGATCACACTAGAGACCATGAAGATCACGACCGAAGGACCGGAGTTCGAGATGCCGAGCCACAAGGAAGTTGTTGCATCCGTCAAGACCAAACGACAAAGCCAGCCTGTGAAGACCAAAAAAATGACTAAGCCAAAGTGGGTACCCAAGATTGCAACGCCCTTAAAGAGCGTTGATCCGGAGTAATCAAGTGAAGAAGTCTAGCCATGGACTATAAACGAAGCGCTAGGCCGGAGGCAACCCGTTTCGTCAAGTCAAGAATAAGCTACCGGGAGGACAACCCGATTCCAGGTTTTTCAAGTCTTTTTAAATATAATTCAGTTTTGAATTTTACTACGCAAAACATTAGACTTAGAATGGTTGAACAATATTAGAGACATAATTCTTGGTTGAATATTTTGCTTGATCATAAACCCTTTACATGAACCATCCTATGTTGTTTGCTTCTTTTTCGAGAAACCAAAACCAAAAAAATTCAGAACCTAACTCAACCTTTCATCCTCTTTATGATGTTGTGGTTGACTTGTTTTTCATGCTAAAAACACATGAGTAGAGCCACGACTTGTATCTAGATGTTATTTAAATTTCAGCATGTGGTAGGACTCGCGTGAACCTAGAAGCTTGATTTTTGGTTGGTTTAAAAATCCATATCCTTGGTTTCTCTAAGATTAGAATTTTTCTAAGCCTCACTTAATTTTATTTCATTCAAAATCTCTCTCATCTAATCATAATTAGGACCTAAACCTATGCCCCCATGATCAAGCTGGGAAAAGCTTGCTCTCAACTAATGAAGGCAAACTATACTGGTGAGACCGAAATCGACGTAGTCGAAAAATATTTTCGACTTACATTTGTTTTTAATGGCTTAAAAACTTCTCTAAATTTATGCTTGAGCTCTTGCATGGCTCTGAAAAATATTTTTAAATTTCGAAATTAGAGGAGTGCTTAGCCTTAAAAACACTTAAAGGGAGGCATTCTAGTTAACCTAACCATGCATGCACCATGATACATCACGGGATGCCCCTCCAACATATTTAAACCACATGCAAAGTACAAGCATGGGGGGCAGCCAAGGCTTTGTTTTGTAGGAATATCTTGGATGCATGGGAGGCAAGGGAGTATGGAAGTGAATCAAGCGAAAACTTCAAGTGGAAGGAGCAATAATGCAAGCGAAGGAGTGGACGGGAATGTTTGGAAAGTGTACGCGATCACGAAGCGACATGAATGCACTAGAGAAGAACCGAGCCAAGAGGAGGAGAGAGGTAAGTCTTTCATCCAACTCTTTGTTCGTGTGCTCTAGTTTGTAGGCCGGAACCACCTTAGACTTAGCCATCCACCGCATTTGTTTCGTGCAACAAATCACATCCTTAACCCACTCAAAGTCCAGACTCCAAAATAATATTTGTGTACCTTGTTACCGGGTGAAAACCCCGGATATATATATTTGTGAGGGAGAGTGCTGCAATCATGGAAGAAAACTACAAGCCTTTTCACCAAAGAAGAAGGGATCATCGTCGTCTAAGCCATCATCGACAACCTCTTCGAGGAGGCACTCGTTTCCGAGTTTCCTCGGGGTATGGAGGAGGACACAGCACCGCCGAGGAGGAATCACACTCTTTTCCTTGGTGGCATGAGGGCCACACGAAACTCGTTTATGAGGTTTACCAAACTTCAATAACATATGGAGGAGCCGCTCGTCCAACCTCGCCACTTGACACGATCATCCGCTCCACCTCCATATGCTCCGCGGTATTCCGAGGGGTATGTCATCATGACGGAGGAGGAGAAGAAGCTCGCTCGCCTTAAGTAGAGGCTTGTAGCGAACGTCGACATCGACGACCAAGTTCTCCACATATTGGGTTTCACACGGGACACCGGTGCAATTCTCTAACGGAGTGTCGGCAAACACCCACAAGGAATTCGCCTAGGAAATTTTTGTGACCATGGCGCATACCCTTGATGAAGGAGTGCTGAGTCTCTCATTCCGTTGGAGGGAGCCCACAAGAGGAGAAGAAGGAAGACACCGTCGGAAGGGTAACCTTGATCAACGATGCTATTTCTAGCACCTTGATGGGGTAATCTCCTTTCATCCATGGGTTGCAATCGATCTTGAGATGTGATCATACTTTGTTGGATTATCTATCTACCATCTTTCACCGTGACCATCATAGGTCTAGTCATGAATACCTTCGCGTAGTGAGAGTACGAGAGGAGGGAAAGGGCGAAACCGTGGTCACAACCCCCGATAGATTAGATTGGTTTTCATGTTCGAAATGGTTGCATGTTCCAGTATCGTAGACCCATGGGCGAGTGTCCCCTATTTTCAAAAGGGAGCTCCGTAACATGTGGATGTGCATGAAGGCACATGGGAAGGTTTTTGGAGTATGATCGCGGGAGGAGACCATCAATAAAAAAATACTATCCGGAACCCATTATCCAAGTGTGTCACTTTTGTGCAAGTGGATTTTTGGGAGAACAAGAGAGACAAAGATAACCAACACAAAGTTGAATTGGCTTTACTCGGCTTTGATTGCCAAGTGGCCAATAGACCCCACTCACCTATGATCAACCGGTGGTGTTGTTAAGCAACATCGAGTTCGGAAGATATTGGTTCGGGGTGTTACCTCTCCATATTGGCTATCTCTTTAAAACCGGGTATTACAAGGAACCCAAATCATCTCCTACCCGGGACTTCCCTAGGAATATATGAAGAAAGGAAAATATAAGAGTGAAGATGAGAGAGGATGCTTCCGAGTGGCCTAGGTGAATTTGCCCCTTCCGGATTGAAGATTAAGACTTTTTCTTGAGGGGAAGAAGATCGGTTAGAGGAAGGACTTCTTGTGCCGGCGAAGAAAAAAAATAATAAAAGAAAAGAATTATAGGAGAAGGATCTTCTATGGCCCAAGAAGGAGGTGCACAACAAAATTATGTCCCACCATTCGGAGAAATTCCGGCATCGCCAAATTACTACGGTGGTGTACCAATGCAAGCATGGGGGAGTGGTGCAGCCATACCCCCACCATTTTTGCGGTGCCCAACGTAGCCTTTGCGGAGCCATATGCACACCTTCCTCAACCACAAAAAAATGTGGCCACCATTGGAGGATACGCTGCAAGAAACATGCAAAATATTGCAGCCATCCAAACCAATGCAAACCAAATGGGTGAAGGTAATGCAACATTCGCTTATGAGCTTTGACACCTTCACCTAGCACCGTCAGACAATTCATAGGAGGAGTGGTGCACTCATATTACAAGTAAGGGTACAACAACCAAGACTATCAATATCAACCACCGGCGGAAGATTAGAGAGAGGAGGAGCTTTAGTTATCTTTCCTTTACCCCCTTTTCTTTAATTTTCAGCTTGTTTGCTCCTATGTTTGCGTAGTATTTTCAGCTTTGCTTTAATTTTCAGTTTTTAGTTTAATTTTCAGCATGTGTGTTAGTGTTTATTTTCATCATGAATAATGTCACCACCAAGTTTTTACCTTTGGTAAAGTTACAAAGTTTGTGCCATGATGATATATAATTATAATTGCCGCTTTGTTTATCTTTGTAATTGATTTATGCATGTTTGAACTAGTGCTCTCTTAAAAATACAAATCTGAAATTATCTAAATGCTAGCTTAATCTTTAGCGGAGGTTATGATTAAAATAAAGACCCATAGTGTTTTATGTGCTCTCAAGTTATGAATAGATTAAAGATGTCTTTTATGCTCAAAAATATTGCTAACCTTGTCACAAATATCACTTGTGTGTTGCTCAACCTATCCAAAGCCTTATATATATTTGAGTGCATAAACCTTAGTGTACAAGATTTATTTTTGAGTGAGTTATTGCAGGCCATGATTTCTCTGGCCCGACACTAAGAAGCTGGTCATTCCGTTTTTGCGTATCTATCTTTTTGCTAGCCTTTTATCCGTGCATTGTGTATCCCCGCATCGGAGATCTCACAAACCTCGCCGGATATCCACCCTTAAACCAAATATCATCTTTTGTGATTACCTCCTTGACCACAACCTATTGTTGAGAATGGATCATCAATTCAAGGAAGATCGCAAGACGGTGCCAACATTGAAGATTTCAAGTATCTCTCCAAGGAAAAATATTTCCGGTACCTACCTTATTTTTCGCCTCTTTGCTCGAGGACGAGCAACGTCTAAGCATGGGGGAGGAGGTAGGTACGGTGCAGTTTTAGATTTCAAAAGGGGAGTATTTTAAAAAAATGATGATGAAAGAAAAAAAATTCGGCGATATACGTGACTTCCAAGGTGAAGGTCTCACAAGAAGAAAGAAAAAAAATATATATATAATGAATGAAAGAATGAAAGAAAGAAAGAAAGAAAGAAAAGAATGAGAAATATGAGAAAGAGAAAAAATATATGCGTAAAGTGAACTCCCCGGTTCTCTAAGAGTGCATTCAAGGCTTCAAGTTAAAAAAAGATCCATTCTCATTTTCCAACCATGTGCAATCCGATAACGAGGACTTCCTTTGTGCCTCGGGATCACTCTTTGCCATTTGCACATGTCCACTTATCTAAAGTGTGTGTATTTTTCTCTTTCCCCTCCTTGATTTAACATTATTTTCCAATGACCTTTTTGACGAGTCTCGGTAAGACCATGAGAAACTTGTCTTGTTTTGACAACACCTCATTTATAAAATCTTGTTAGGACTAAACTTTCCCAAAGCTCCATATAAAGCCTACCACACATATATGTTATGAGAGGGAAAGGAGTAGAATATATAGGCTCGAGAGACAAGTGAGATGAGAGTTCATGAGCAATATACAAGATGATTTAAATTTGTGAACTTGGTTTAGCTTTTCTTTATCTCGTTCTTTATTTCAAAAATTCTGAGGTCTATTTAAACTTTGTGAGCATGTTAATACTTGTGGGATAAGCTTAATAAGAATCTACCCTCCGTAGAGGTGAAGGCTAGTACATTATGGAACTTTAACGAATTAAACTTTTGAGAGCATTATGTTTTTTTTCATGTATGATCAAGTGCAAGGTTTAAACATTATTTGGCAATGATGATATCCATCGAAGGCTTACTCGAGGACGAGCAAGGTTTAAGCATGGGGGAGATGTTGACGGTGAAAATCCGTCAACCTAGCCATGAGTTTACCTTCGGTGTTGGCATGACTTTTGTATCTTATTCATTGGTACTAACCCCCGTGGTATAACAAGTTCACTTGTGCATGTCGGTTTTGGAGTTGTGTGTTTACGCGGGGTTTTAACGTTGAAAGCAAGACTTCGGGATAAGTTCATTAAGCACCTCACGACAAGACCTTGAAGCCCGATACAAGTCAAGCAATGAAGTGAACATGACTCCAAGAGCCCAAGGACCAAGCCCGAGAAGATGATAAACTCCGAGGACCGAACCGAGAAAAGTGCTTTGAATCTTGCAAGACAAGGAGTTGAGTCCAATTCGGAGAGAAACCGACGTCAAGGGCCCACATGCAAAAGGGGAGAACATCTAGAAGACGTGGGAAGCAACACCGGCGAAGCGAGCCGCGGGATGGGCCGAAGTGGGCCCGAGCCGGCCAGCCCGAGCCGGCCGGCCTAGCCCAATTCGGGGCCCAATCGGCCTCTCCTTTGACCTAATTGCTTCTCGGGCTATAAATAGCCCCCCGACCGAGAGCCACGCGGAACCGAAGTCGTAATCCGCCGCCGAGGAGCAGAGAAGCTTGAGGGACACCATCTTGGAGATGAGGGTCGTGCTAGTTGTCTAGGGTCTCCCTAGCCGACGTGGGAACCTTGCATGGAAGACCACGTCGGAGCTCCGGAGCGAGGATCAAGATCGAGGGAGGGCCCCGATGGTGATCTTGTTCATGTAATCATTCTTGGTGAAGTTTGTAAGTGAATTTGATTTCTAGCGATCAAGTGCCTTCTCGATGATTTTGTTTTCTTCTTGGTTTTGCTTCTTCTACGATCTATACTTAAGATAGATTACATAGGGTGCTCTTGTAGCCGCGGTGGCTAGAGGTGCATACCGGACTGGCCAAGTGATTTCAACTTGTTCTATCGAACTCGCCCTAGACTACCCGCATGAATAGGAATACGTTGTGACAGGACGGGGGTTCCGAAAGGCGGGCGTTTTCGGAGTCGGATGGAAGGCCACGATTTAAAGATGCTTTTAATGAGATTCGCTTTACTATCTTCATCTATCTTGTTTGGAGCTACAACATAAGCATGATCTAGATTCTCTAGATTGGTTATCTCTTGCTTTCTCTTCCTACCTCTTGAGTAGATTAGATTAGATTCGTTTTCTTTATGAGTTAGTAGATTAGATGCAACTTACCTTCATAAGATAGCTTACCTTGCTTTACTAGATTGAATCCTTGCGTTGCACATTGTTCCACGGATTCGATACCTTGGGTTCACCACTCGAGGGAAGAAGGGTCCCTTGACTACGACGGGAGACTTGTCCGCTTGCAAGTCACAAATGAACTTTGATACAAATATTAACCGTCAACAAAGACTCAACTAGTAGGAAGTAAACCTGAGGCAAGCTTGTCGTCTAGTGGGAAGTTGTCATGCCTGTACTAAAGTAATGAGTTTATGAGTGTAGTCGTAGTAAGGGACCCCTAGTGTGTGCAGCCGCTTTTGGTTGGTTTTTGTGGTAGGTTGAACTAGGAGTTACCTTTTGTGCGACTAGGCTGCATTGTAACCCCAGGTGTTGTTACGGTGATCCCGAAACCTTTCATTAATGTAATGCTATGGCTGAACACCGTCGGTTGTGGTGTGTGGATGTTGAATTGAGTTAGTTGTGGTCAGATCGGAATTCCATGACGAGTACCAAGCTTGTCTAGAATTTTATGATGATCATGTTCACCAAAATTCAGCATGTTTGCACATCCCCACTGGGAGTTATCAGTCTTCCGTGAAATTTGGCTCGCTGTCCCAATCAGCTAGCTAAACCTCAGTGATGGAACATTGCAGCAAGTTACCCTTGGAGTTTGCCTCGGAGTGGAGTACCCACTTTAGAGCTGCGAAATCCTACGCCTACTGACCGAAAATGAGAATTTTTTTGTACATGAGCAGAGACTTATGAATTTTATGCTTATGACCGCCGTGCTGTCCGGTTTCACAAAATTCACCATTAATGAGTTTTCGTCATGCATATTCTACTTGTAGTTTTATGAGAAAGCTTATGAATGTGTGTTTAATGAAAACTCAATTTTCCAGATGGTCGGACCGACACGCAGCACTCCCAATGATTTTGGTACCTCAGGTAGTAGGGACCCACTGCCGCCACCGCCCATGACACCTACAGAGGCACTCATGGCAGTGCAAACTGAAGCATTGCACCAGCTCCTGCAGACGCAGCAGTAGATGGCCCAACGGATACAACAGCTGGAACAGAGACCTCCACATGGGGCCAATCATGAGGGACCACATACGGTCACCACCTACACCCAATTTATTGGAATGAAGCCCCCAATATTCGCTAAGGAAGAAGAACCACTTGATGCTGATGCATGGATCAAGGCCATAGAGGCCAAATTTTCTGCTTTTACACAGCCTTGCTCTAAGGAGCGCAAGACAAACATTGCAACCTTGTAGCTTTGTGGTGAAGCGATGATGTGGTGGGAGCATTTCAAGTCCATGCAACCCGCCAGACACGAAGTCACTTGGGCTGAATTCAGGAAAGCTTTCAAGGACCACCATATCCCTAAAGGACACATGGATAGAAAGATGAAATAGTTGTTGGCTCTAAAGTAGGGAGTTGACACTGTGTACCAATATGCATAGAAGTTCAACTGTCTCTGCCAATACGGAGGATATCATGTGGACACCGATGACAAGAATATGGAACGTTTCCGTGATGGTCTTAGTGGTGACTTGTACGAAAGGCTCAATCTGCTGGAGCTCAATAGCTATCACGAGTTGGTAAACAAACCTATCTCCCAGGAGGATGCCTTGAAGAAGGCATAGAAAGTTAGGAAGCGACAAGTTGACTTTCCTCCGAGAAGTGGGTCGAGCAAGAAGTTTCGTTTGGTCAAGAAGCAAACTCATGGGTCTTCACAGTCCTCGCCATCTGGGCAGTGGAGAGTGACCCCATCCCAGGATAATCCTTAGGGAAATTTCCAGTACCAGAAGGATCAGCAGCAAGTGCCCTAGCCTAATGAACTTCCACCCTGCATTTGCTACAACTGTAGACAGCCCGGGCATTATGCAAATGAGTGCTCAAACCCTAAGCAGCAGAAGCTCCAGTAGCAAAATTAGAACCCCGGAGCAGCTAACGGCAAACGCGGCAAGAAGCCGATCTTTCAAGTGAAACAAGGCCAGATTAATTTCATGGGTAACCTCTCGATCCGAGAGCACCTACCTACTTGTCTTTTACTTTCGAATCTCGGGACGAGATTCTTTTTATGGGGGTAGGCCGCAATGCCCTGGTTTTTAATTAGCGTCATTAGTGCTAATGACTAAGTCAAACACATTGACTCTAGTCAAACCTTCGTCAACCTGGGTTATCACCCCAAAAACCTAGTCAACAATCACAACATTTTCGTCGATCCCTGGCCGCACTGCCATTTCCCCGCTGGACTGATCGTGCCCCCTTGGCACGTGTGCGTGCCGTGGTCCGGCCGCCATACCACGACATTTTCGTCGATCCCTTCACCGCGAAGCAAAGGGAGCCGCCTATTTAAGGTCCTCCCTCCTCCCTCACGTGCCCAAGCCCGAGCGCCCTTCCCTGAGCTCCACCGGCCCACCATTGGTGTCTTGGTGGCGAGCTCGCAGCTACAGCCCCTGCCAACATCGCCCAACCGCTCGAACCCCTCTTCTAGAACCCATAGAAGCTCGAGCCGTCACACGTTGCCCGACATTTTCCTCACCGTCGATGGAATTTAAGCTGCAGCGGCGGCGGCCGCCGCGCGTCGCCGAGCACCCTCGTCGGCGACTCCCCCACCCTAACTCCGGTCACTAGTGAGTCCAAGGGTAGCACCTGGTCAAGTTCCCCCGCTCCCCCAGCTGAGAGCGCTGCCGGCCTCACCGGAATCCGGCAAGCCGCGCCACCCGCACCCCCAAAGGACACAATTTCATGGATTTTAATCTATCCAAGGGTCTAAATGCGAACCGAGGGCATATCTGTCAGAGTCAAAAACTTCCCAGGAACCCTGCTGCAAAACCAAATCTTTAATAGTGTAGCAGTTTTTCTGAATCTTGTAAAATGCATATAAAATCTAAGAAAAAACAGAAAAATGCAAATCAATTCTTTTTGGATTACATGTGACAAACCATGCAACGTTTGTAAAGCTTGATCATAGTTTTTCCTGTTAGTTTTTTCCATGAAAAATACAAATCAGTTAATCCCAGATCTGTTGTATCTCATAATCTACAAGTGATCTGTGGATGAATTTTGGATATGTTGTGTGTTATGTTTTGCCTAGCTTAGGTACCGAAAATTGCACAAAGTTATGTTGTAGATCTTTTATTATGAGTTGAGTTGTATTTATGCTGAGTCTATCCAAATGATTTTTGTAGCAAAAATAAATAGGTTTTTGTGCTCAACTTCTTCATGTGATATTTCTGTGAGAAATATATAATCTTGTTTTATGCCTAATTTTATTCGTAAATGCATAGCTCAAGACCTCTAGTAGTTCTAGGTGTATCTGTTGCATGCCTAGCTTAGTTTTGGGCCAGAGGCCATGTGTGAGGAAGTTGGGATCCATTTGATGCTTATCTATTTGTTTATGCATTTATCATATTTGGATAGCTAGATTTTGTTATTGTCAGTATATTTACTTTTATAGCTCTTTTCAGTGTGCATGTGTGTGTAGTGTCTTTATAGGTTTGTAGTGCTTCACAACTTACTCCTTGAATTTTAATGAGTTATTTGGTGAATAAAAGCAATAGAGGACTTTAACGCTTAATATCAAGTTAGATGAGAAAACTACCAACCACACCCCTACTAACCCTATGTATGTGGTGTAAATCAATTAAAAAATCTTAGGACCAACCCCTTGTTGTTTGTGAAATTTAAATTAATTTATTTATATAAATATGTACACAGTCACTATAAAAAGAATAACTAAAAAAGAACCGCATATTGTTCCTTTTTGGAAGAGTATGCTGAATGTATTCTTATCTAGGTGAATGTGGTAAACCATGCACCTCATGATTGTCATATGTTGTTTGTAATTAATTAATTCAAAACCGTCAATTAAACCTTGCATTTGCGTCCTCGTGTAGATCTTCCCGACGGTAACTACACACTCGTGCCAGACGAAGGAGAAGGAGGAGCTGACGGTGAGGTGCAGTTCGTGTACATAGCTCAGGACCTAGACCAAAGTCCAGAAGGGCCCAAGTCCAACCTTGCCAGCGAAGGCAAGCACCGGACCAGTAACCCTCCGTTTTAAAATTTTGCAATTACCTTTGCTATGATTGTGCATTTACGTTTCAGGAGTTGAATTGAAACCCTAGATGCATGATCCCTAGGTACCTATGCTCTCTTACCAGTATGCTAAGTCGATAGCTGCTATGCTATAAGACCATGTAGAAGTCGAGTGATGTTCATCACTTGCGCGAATAGGTTCTTATGTTGGAATCATAAGATCTTTATAAATGGATTGCTCATGTGGTAAGAGCATGGGATTGGGCTCCGGTCCAGTGGCCTTCGTGGGCTATGCTTTTGAATGTACTAAGCACTTGTCAGGAATGGTACCGGTAAGCCTAGTACCTTAATGAGATAGCGCGGGAACTTACTATTACTAATCTTGATTAATCACCTACCTAACATGCAACCGGGAGGTGGGTACATGTGTGAAACTGGACGTACTGTGTGGGCCATGCCAGATAGCCTTATCTTGGGACTGTAAGCTTCGATCCCAAGCCGAGGACTTTTTGCAACTGCCTGGTGGTTGTCCATGTGGGGGCACCCTACCGTGTGTTTAGGTTTACCTTGCAAGGTTATAAATCAATCGATTGTCAGCCTCCTACTGTTATCTGAGACTACTTAATCAACTGGCCATGATATCCCTTATTGATGGAATTTTAAGGATATTATTGCTTGAATTAATTGTATTGTACATTTCTTGATTGAATTAGTCGGCAAACTTAAAAATGTTAGTTAACTAGAATTTGTGCTAAATATTGAAACTAAAGACATACTCTTTGTTGCTTTTCAGCAAAAGAACTCGGCTAAAAAGCCTCTCATGTCTAGAGTTTGGTGATGTAGTTATCATCTGACGGTTAAGTATTGCTGAGTATTGGTATAGTCAGCCTTTCTTTAAAAATGTTGTTGCAGGTGTTGTTTGGCCTGGTGAGATTCCACCCGACTGGGAGCTGGAATGGGTGGATGACAACGAGTGATGGCATCCTGGATGGCCTCTTGTGATGTTGATTGTTGCGCTAGTTTATTTTATTCCGCTGTATTGAACTCTAAACCTTTACTTATCTTGTCGTGAACAATGGTTTGTAAAAATAAACACTTAGGGTTATACCTTGGATTAGATGTGTGTTTGTACTCTGGACTCACCTTTGTGTGAGTTTAATGCATATGTTCGATCCTTTCTGTGATTTCCAAGTGATTTACCAGTCGTTAACCCGACAACTAACGACAGGATGATACTTTATTATTGCTTATCAACCAAAGTGGATTGGTCTAAGTGATAGTACGGTATTTTCCTCGGTGGGTTGTCGCATGGGGATCTCATGGAGAAAACACTCACAGAAGCTGCTCAACTTTTACAAAAGATTAGCATAGTAGTGGCCATGCGAAGAGTTTGGGGAACGAGACTTTCGAGACAGCCGAAACACAATTCGAGGATGAAGATATGTGCTGAAATTTTCAAAAAGGCAACACCGGAATATAAGAAAGAGGAGCCAATCCCGGAAAAGCTTGAAGAAGTGCACCTCAAGACAAGAACTACCCCAAGCGTTGACTCCACCAAGTCAAGTGAAACAAACAGAAGGAGTATATTAAGCGCGCAATCACTAAGGCAGTTCGAGCATATAGATTGGGTTCTAATCGATTACGAAGAAGTATTCGACAAGAGAGCATTGGAAGCGGATTTTCCACCGAAAAAGCAAGTGAAAGATTCATACGATCTTGAAACCACCAGTGAGATCTTTCAAAAGCTCTTTAGTGGATCTGTAACACATAGTCGAGGTGAAAAGAATCATGGGGATCAAGCCTGATGCATCGCCATACGCTCGCCATGCCGAAGTTTACGCAATAGGATCCGACCAAGATAAGAAGATGACACCACACTTGAGTTGCGAGATCAACGGAGTTCAATGCAAAGCCGTATGCGACATCAGAGCCCAGATGTCCTATCCTCACGTTAAAGTTCAAGACCACAACCTAGACTTAAATAGAACTTCAAGAAAGTTAATTATGAGAGATGGTAGAACTATTAGACCTCTAGGTATTGCTTGCAACATTAATGTAATCATCTCTAGAAAGAGCATACCAACCGATTTCTTCTTTATAGATGCTCTCCATAGTAATCTTGATCACGTAATCCTAGGTGGGCCTTTTCCCAAGCTGGTTGATGCCGTGTTGGATGCCGAAGAAGGAAAAGTAACAATAAATCTTAGTGGAAAGAAGTACACATATAATTTTTTTTGTGTTTCTAATCACCCTTGACCTTTTCCTCCTGAAGATGAAGAAGTAGACAAGGTAGGTAGTTTTTTTTGTTGAAACCCTTAGAGACCCACTGCAAAGAGTGATGGAGAATCAATCTAATGATAAAAAAGACGAGGAACTAGTGGAAGCAATGAAGGGATTAGAACCACAAGATGGAAGCGTTGAGGAAGATAAATTTGAAAATATAGGAGACGTTAAACCCGAAGAGCCACAAGTGCCCAAGGTGGATCTCAAACCTTTGCCCAAAGGATTAAAGTATGAATTTTTGGGCCCAGACAAGACTTATCCAGTCATCGCGAGCGACAAGTTGATTCCCGATTAAAGTAAGAAGTTGCTGAATTTATTGAAAAAGCATAAGAAGGTGATTGGATATTCTATCAATGATCTCAAAGGACTTAGCCCAGCCTTTTGCACTCATCGTATACCTATGGAAGACCAATGCAAGCCCGTAGTTGACCATCAAAGGAAGCTAACCCATGCCATGCGAGAGGTAGTAAAGATGGAGGTAATCAAGCTACTTGATGCCGGAATCATCTACTCGGTACCGCATAGCGAGTGGGTGAGCCTGGTACTTGCGTGCTGAAGAAAGGAGGCTTAACTGTGGTGAAGAATGAGAAGAATGGGTTAATGCCGCAAAGAACCGTGACCGGATGGTGGATGTGTATCGATTACCGAAAGCTAAACAAAGAAACGAAGAAAGATCATTTCCCCCTACCATTCATTGACGAGATGCTCGAGAGATTTGCAAACCACGCTTATTTTTGCTTTCTTGATGGGTACTCGGGGTTTATGCAAATTCCCATTCACCCGGATGATCAACACAAAAAAATGTTTACTTGCCATTATGGAATGTTTGCATATACAAGGATGCCCTTCGGTTTAAGCAACGCTCCGACCTCTTTTCAACATTGCATGATGGCGGTCTTCTCAGAATTTATTTAAGAAATTGTCGAGGTGTTCATGGATGACTTTTCCATTTATGGGAAATGTTTGTGGATTGCTTGGCAAACTTAGATATGGTTCTCATGAGGTATGCGGAGGTAGACTTAGTGCTAAATTGGGAAAAGTGTCACTTCATGGTAAAGCAAGGCATAATGCTCGGATATCCGAGGAATTGAAGTGGACAAAGCTAAAGTGGAGACAGTTGACCAACTCCCACCTCAAATGGATGTTAAGTCCTTGAGGAGCTTTCTATGCCATGCTGGAATTTATAGATGATTTATTAAGGACGTCTCAAAGATCACTAAGCCTTTAACAGAACTCCTTCAAAAAGATGTGTCTTTTGACTTTGATGAGAAGTGCTTAGCGGTATTCCGGACCTTGAAAAGCGCTTTGGTGAGTGCTCCCATTATTCAACATCCAGATTGGAGCAAACCTTTCGAGATCATGTGCGATGCAAGTAATTACGTTGTAGGGGCAGCTTTAGTTTAAAGAAAGAAAGGCGGAGTTCACGCGGTATACTACGCTAGTAAAACTCATAATGAGGCACAATTAAATTATGCCACTACGGAAAAGGAGTTTCTAGCAATAATGTTTGCCTTTGAAAAATTCAGATCTGACATCGTGATTTTGAAGGTCATTGTTTACACCGATCACATGGCCATCAAATATCTTTTGGCTAAGAAGGATGCCAAACCAAGATTAATTCGTTGGATCCTTCTTCTCCAACAGTTCGTTGTTAAAATTCGTGATAAAAAAGGGGGTGGAAAATGTTGTGGCCGATCATTTGTCAAGGATGAACCGTGGACAAAATGATAAAGAGCTTATATAGGACATGATGAGAGATGACCACCTTTACCGAATATTCGAGCAATTCGGAAGATGCCTCTCGATCACTTAGATAAAAACACTCAAGGGAGGATAGTCTTCGAAAGCCAAAACTATTTTTGGGATTCACCTTATCTTTTCAAACTTGGGAATGATGGAGTTTTGAGAAGATGTGTGCCAAGAGAACAGAGGCAAGAAATATTGAGAAAGTGCAATTAGCGGAGTACAGTGGACACTATAGCCAATTTCAGACGCAAGCAAAAGTGTTGTCTGGCAGATTCTTTTGGCCGGAGTTGCATGAAGATATACTAAAAGATATGTTGCATCATGCCCCGAATGCCAAAGAACCAGAAACATTTCTCAAAGGAATGCCATGCCTTTGAAATATAATCTACAAATCGATTTATTTGATGTTTGGGGAGTAGACTTCATGGGGCCCTTCAAAACCTCACACGGATTTGAGCATATCCAAGTCATGGTTGATTATGTGTCCAAGTGGGTAGAGGCCATGCCATGTCGTAAAGCCTCCACGGAGGAGTCCATTGGAATGATCAAGAGCGTGATTCTCTCACATTAGTACCCTGAGAAATTTGATAAGCGATGGAGGAACTCACTTCACCGGGAGGAACTTCAAGAAGTGCTTGTCCAAGTTGGCCATTGAACATAGAGTCTCTACGGCTTATCATCCACAAACCAACGGACAAGCGAAAACATGCAATAGGCAATTAAAGAGCATCCTTAATAAAACTATAGAGAAGGGAGGCAAGGATTGGTCAAAGAAGTTGGATGGAGCTTTGTGGGCATATAGAACAACATTCAAGACAACGATAGGTATGACCCCTTATCAATTTGTTTATGGCAAAGCTTGTCACCTTCCAGTTGAGTTAGAACATAAAGCCTAATGAGCAATTAAAGAGACGAACCTTGATCTAAATGCCGCAGTAGTAAAACAGAGAATCCAAATCAGCAGAGGAGATGAGGTTAAAAGCTTACGAAAATGCAAGCATATACAAGGAGAGAATTAAAAGGTGGTATGACCAAATATTGAAGAAGAAGGAATTCAAAGAAGGAAATAAGGTCCTCCTCTACAATTCGAGGTTTAAAAGTTTTGAAATGGGTAAATTGCAAAGCAAGTGGGATGGACCTTACATTGTTCATTCGGTGCTCTCCAATGGAGCGGTAACCATCATGGATGTGAAAGGTGATCAATTCATGGTGAATGGTCAACAACTTAAGGTTTATTACGAAAACGACATTGTGCCCCTTCACCATATTGATATATTCATCATGGAGGATGAGCTCGAACGTGAAGCCTAGGATGTAAAACAAGGTGAGAATTTTGTAAGTAGCTCTTCTTTTATTTTTCTAGAGTTTCTCACGAAGTTTTACCGAGCCATCTTTTTCACATGGGCTAGAAATGCAAAAATAGTGGGGCACACGAGAAACCGGACCAAACCGGCCCGTGGACCAGGGCAGGCCGGCCGGCCCGGTCGGATCGACCTAGGGGGCCTGGGTGGTGGTTCACCTCCGGTTTCCTCTGGGACGCGCGTCTTCAACTTCCTTGTTTGGTCAGAAAATTTTAGGGATGTCAAGAAAAGGAAAAAAATGGGTTATAGGGCATTCTTTCCCTGACTATTTAAAGGGACGAGATGAGAACTCGGGAATCCATCCCAATTCGCATCCTTTTGCACCCAAGCAGCAAACATGACGTCCCCGAGGAGCGTGGAGATCAAGCTAGGCGCTGAGAAGCCATTGAAGCCAGATGATGCGAAGAGATGCAAGCTCAAGCCATCAAGGGAGATCAAGGGGACCGCCCACATCCGTTGCAGAGGGTGTGTCCCGACCGGGCCAACCGCATCTCGCTACCACATCAAGGAGGAGAGGGTCTCTACTCCAGTTCATTGGTCAGAGCGCATTCGAGGCATGACGAGGAAGGACTGCAAGGAGGTGTCGCCTGAGCGAAAAGATTACGAGGGCAGTGACTACTCTGATGTCTGCAGCCCGAGCTCGTGGGTGGCCAACGGAAGGGAGGACAACGACCTCTTCTATTTGTAAGAGGTGCCCAAGGAGAAGACTCCCAGAGGTCCTAACGGCGACGGTGATCTCGATGACGGCGGCGATGACCCTGGCAATGACGACCCTTTCAGGACGCATCTGTTGTGTTGTGCGGCTTGCCATCACTCCATCTCGGATCTCTACGCACTGGTCACTGAAAGTTTCCAGGATATGGAGGCGATGGGGCAGCGTATTGAGGACTTGGAATGAGTGGTCAAGGACGACTACAAATTCATGAATTGGAACATGCGGAAGTTGTTTGGCATGGTGGACAACATGAAGAACAAGTGGTGCAAGAGTCTTAAAGTTAGTGTTCGAGTCAAAAAAATCAAATAAAAAGTTTTCTTTAAATTTTTCTCTCTTACAATGCTTTTCTTCCTTTGCTTGTATGTTTGTCTTTAATTTTTTTGTATATAAGCATAAGTGATTGGTTTGAAACGTTTATCGTGGTGCTTAGTGGAGTTTATACCTTTAAAAGTACCCGCATGATGCTTCGATCTAGAACTTCGTTTCGGTTGTGCTAATTTTGATCCTAAATTTGGAGGAATTTAATTCTGAAAATTATTAAAAACCCTTGTAATAAAGTTTAGCGAATTTTCCTTTTCTAAGATTGAGAGTTTAAGAAAAATCCTATACAAAGCCAATTTAATTTTCGCTCCACCATAAGTGAGGTCAGCATAATGAGTTGGGCAAGGATCGTTCTCTCTTGGAACTTTTAATTTCGAGCAATAATCATGTCCTTGTGTTCATCTTCTATTGCTAGCTTCGTCATACATTCGGTAACGAGACTCTCACATCAATAGTCCCGTGCATCGCAGAATTACATACCCAAACCATAATATCTCTTTAGTGCATTGTATTCCTTGAACACAACCTATGTTCGAAGTTTCGCCTTGTCTCTAGCATGGTTTTCATTTTACATTCAGATTGCGTTTATGTAAGATGAGATGAGTAAGGAGTTTTGAAAGAGAGGGAAAGGGGTAAGAGAGAGAGAGAGAGAAGTAAAGAAAAAATACATGTGTATGGAAAATAAAAATGGTAGAAGAAAGAAAAGAAAAGAAACGAAAAAGAAAAAGAAGAAAAGGGAAGAAAGAGGAATGGCAAGAAAGATATGAAGAGGATGAATCAAGTGAAGGATAAATAAAGTGTTAGGAAGGATGGTGCGTTGTTGTTAAGAGACGAAACTTCCATTCCTTTTCCAACCATGTGCAATCCGACAACGAGGACGTCATCGGTGCCTCGTAGTCTTATTTTCTTTTGCCCTTGCACATGTCCACCATTATATATCTTCTTAATCTTGACATCCCCACATTATGGTTTAATTCTCATGGTCATTGGCTTTGAAAGGTAAACAACCACTAAAGGAAGTTCTTAGCTTGGCAATATTCATGTTGATTGCACTAGCCATACCTATAGCTCCACTCTACATGATACATGAGAGACTTATGTGAGATGAGAGCTTATGTATTGTTTAGGATAGCCACTTCATATTAGCTACATGAGGGAACTTGGAGAAAGGTTTTTGTCTAATACTTGTTGCAGAAATTTTATTTTTGAAAAATCATGAAAGCCCTCCAATGGAAGCAAAGAAGTAAGCATGGCTGGAATTGAAGACTTCGAGTGAAAGTTATGAGTTGTGGGGTAAATCTCAATTTGGTAAAATTTCTAAATACCCATGTTTATGTATGATAATCATTGCTTTATGTTTATTACATTAAAAATAAAGGATTGACTAACTCGAGAATAAAGAATTAGCGGAGCACAATTCCAACACCTTGGACAAAAGTTCTTTTATGAGTACTTACTCGAGGACGAGCAAGATCTAAGCGTGGGGGAGATGTTGACAGTGTATTTTGGTACACCAAACATGTTCATTACGCTTTGGTTTGGATTTGATTATGGAACTAACCCACCACTAGGCAAACTAATCACATAAAAAGTTCATCTTTGTATGAGCATTTGGAAGTGTTATGTTTCTGTAGGAAAACATGGACATAAAGGACGGAGTCACAACAAGTTCAAAGGAGCAATTAAGGAGTCCCGTTCATGTTTGAGAGCTTGATGAGATCAATAACAAAGGTGGCAAGGACCAAAGTGTTACAAAGGAACATCCCCGAGGATTGAAGTGTAAAAGACTGAACTTCATGCTAGAAGACCCTCCATCTTGGACGCAAGGATGACATCGTCAAAATGGTGCAAATAGAGGGGACAAAGCGCATAACAACAAGATGACCCACGTGCGTGAAGGGGCGACCGAACCGGGCCGTAATGGGTCGGCTCAGGTGTCGGTGTTTTAGACTAGCAACCTACCAAGGGGAGTACCCGAGGTAGATGAATGTGGCCTTGCCGAGATCGATAACTCGAAGGAAGAGACACGTGGCACACAATTTAGACAGGTCCGGGCCGCGAGGTGCGTAATACCCTACGTCCTGTATGCTGTGTAGCTCTGGATTGATTGTGTGTGTTTACAAGATGATGCGTATGAGAGAGAAGGGTCCCTGCCTCGCCTTATATAGTCCGGGAGGCAGGGTTACAAATCGGTTCCGGGAGAGATACTAGTCGGGTACGTCTAGGAGTTCTCTACACAATATAGAACATGTATAGCTTCCTATCGGAGTACTTCTCCACCGTAGTCCTTGCGCCTCACGCCATCAGGTGCCGTGTGGCACAAGCCGAGTAGTCCCAGGGGCCCACCAGTAGTCGGTCCTGGTACCCACCGAGGTAGTGGGCCCAGGGAGGTCCTGAAGGACCGATACGGCGAACCAGAGAGGGGGGGAGTGAATGGGAGCCGATAAAAATTCTATTCAAGAATTCGGCCTATGAACCCAAATTCACTCGTGCACCTCCGCGAGCTTCTCTTGCCAAGTTCACGTAGCCACTGGAGTGCTACTGAACCTAGGAACAAGACCCAAACAACGGCCTCAACACACTCGCGGCGGAAACACACACACGACAAGGCTGCGGGCGGCAAGACAAACCGGTCGGGCCGGTTTCGAAACCGGTCGGACCGCTCCTGTTAGACTTAGCCTCACGAAGGCGAGGGAAAAACCGGTCGGACCGGTTAGGCAAACCGGTCGACCGATTCCGTCCGTAAACTCCCCAAAGACCCTAAACACTTCAAAAGCCTTTCCACATCCGAACAAACGAAGCCATGGAGCAAGAAAGACTTCCTTGTTCAAAGATCTTTCTCGACAAGCCCATCGGGCGAAACCGGTCGACCGGTTTGGGAAACCGGTCGAGCCGGTTTTAGCACGAGCGTCGAGAAGAACACAACCCCGCGGGTCAACTCCCCCAAAACCAAATCTCAATCTCCCGAATCGCTCCACGGACTTGAACAAGACTTTGGGGATATCAGGAACACCTCATGAGGGGTCCATGGTCAAGTTTAATCCCACCAAATCTCGTCCAAAAAGGAGGAATCGAAGAAATCCCGCCGAAAACACTTCCAACCCAAGAACTCAAGAAACCCCCAAAATCGAGCACTTTCCTCACGGATTTGGGAGGGGAATCACAGCCCAAAGAACCACGAAGGGTTCCCACAAATTTCCCCCATCAAATCCCCAAGAGAAGAGTCCCGAAAACAACCCAAAGAAATCACCGAGAGAGGGCTCCGAAAATCACCACCAAAAACAACCGGGAAAAACACATCCAAACCTTGAGGAACAACGCCGAATCATCTATACATGAAACAAAGGTTCGTACAAGGTCTAGCAAGCCGCCCGATCATCCATCCCTCTCTACAAGATCTCTCCGTGAAGCTCTCTTGCTAGTCCTAGAGAAAACCTCAGGAAAATAGGTGGAAAATAGGAAAACTAATGAGCTGGGGTTCAAGAGTTGGTCGCCAACCTCTCACCTCTTGGGTTATATAGGCGGCAACCGAATGTCTAAAATGCCCCTCTCTACTAACTAGGGATACAAGCCCCTCAAGGGCGGATTTGGAATTCTTGATGTCTTCTCCATCGGACGGATGCCCAGCGACCGCACCCTGCGTAGCCTCAACGCAAGCCTTGCGATCCCGACGCGTGTCCTCCGCCTCGAAGCTTCCGGCGCCTCGCGACCCCAAACCGGTCAGACCGGTTCTCCAAACCGGTCAGGCCGGTTTTGGCCAGACAGCCACACCCGATCTTCGGCCTCGGCTTTGTGGCTCGGCCCGAGTAACCCGGTGATTTTCTGGTGAACCACCGCAAACCCCGCGAACTTGATGTAGCCTCCGCCAATCACCACTCATGACTTGGCTCCCATGAAGTCCCGGCTCGACCTTGGTTTTGTGGCTCAACCAAGAAACCGTCCACCGACTTCATCTTGCTGTTCTTGCCACCATGCGGTCCGCACTCAACCCCGCTGGCCACCGAGTCCCTCGAACGAAGCCTACTTGTCTTCTCCACACCTGGAGGCCTCACCAGCAACGACCTTTCGCGCTTGTTCTTCACCTGCACCAACACGAGTCAAGCCGCAACCTGCACCTGCAATACTTAGCCAAGAATCAGTCCACACAACGTTGTCAATCACTCATCACACAAGGAAGCGACCATCCACCGGTCTTCGAACCACACATGGTCCTCAATCTCCCCCTTGATGAGTGCATTGACAACACCCACATGAAAGTAACAAGTGAGAAAAGAAAAAGAAAAGAAACAAACAAAAAGAAACTCCAACAAGCGATCGAAAGCCAAAAAAGGCAAAGATCAAGATCACTTGAAGAAAACAAGTCTCGGACCCCTTAGGCAAGGGCAACGGCTCGACACATCCGAGACAAAAACCATGCTCAAGCAAAGAGCACCAACCACCAAAGCACACAAGAGCTCCCCCTGCACAGAAGCAAGCTCCCCCTGATCAAGTGCCAACACAGGGCACAAACCGGTCAGACCGGTTCCCATAACCGGTCAGGCCGGTTCCACCAAAACCGGTCAGACCGGTTTCCACAACCGGTCAGACCGATTTCACACAGCAGACCACACCCCAAAAGCCAAAAATGCAAAAGAAATGCACAAGCTCCCCCTTGACACTTGAGATAGGTTCCAGGGAAACAAAACAACTTTTCTCCACCTTCCTTTCTCCCCCTTGTTGCCAATGCATGAATCAAGGCACAAATACAATCTAGAGCTTCTCAAGTATACAAAATTCATCACAAGATGCTACACATGTCCAAATGAGCAAGTTAGATACTCTACAGGTTTGTATGGACCTCAACTACATGATCACCAAGCTTCACAACCATTGGACAAGGCTAACAAGGATTTGAGTCATTTTGCGAAAAGTTACTCTCTCACACGCAAAAACCTAGACATGAGCAAAACATGCCAAAATGGCAAAGCCACACAAACTTCATGCTAGGACAGCCATTCTAATCATAAGACCATCACAAACACCCACAAGCACCTCATGTCATGTCAAAGCCACCGAGCCATGTGCCTACTTCTATGTATGAGACTTCTCATTGGTAGGCAACATGCAACGGTTTAGCACCCAAAGAAAATTAAATTCAGCACATATGACATGGGAGCACATTTCCAAGCATTTTCCATTTCATTTTCAGATTTGTAAATGGTATATGAAATGTCTTTGCGACAAAAAGGAACTTATGCCCCTCCACAAGATGAAGCAAGAAGGCTAAACATTCATGATGGCAGATGAGCCTTTGGCCCCATATGATCAATAAACTAGCTATCCAACCACAAATTAAGCATAGCAAAGTCACTAAAACATGTGAAGATCATATAAAGGCATTTACACATGAGAGAGCATACATGTGACATTTTTCAAAAACATAGCCATCAACCATGGATTATTCATCAAGATCATCAAGAGCTAAGCCAAACTAACCATAGCATACCAAACAAGCTCACAAAGACATATATCTCATTCCATGGTGAACCAAGTATATAAGAGAAGCTTTTCCTATCCAATGCATATGATACAAGATGCATGCAATCTAAGATACAAGGATGCCTATACATCATGTTACATATGCCATGCCAAATGCAAGAAATGCACAAAAGAAAGCTATACATATGCTACAAACCGGCTCCTCGAGGGGAGGCAAAACGGGCTCGACACCACCGGCAAAAGAAAGCTCCCACACACCCAACTCAGGAAATCAAACACACACCAAGTTCCCCCGCAGACGAGTGAAAGTTGCTTGATCTAGGGGTTTGGTGAAAATATCGGCTAGTTGGTCATGTGTGGGTACATGGATCAAAGCTATCTTCCCTTTCTCGACGTTGTCTCTCAGAAAATGATACCTCACTTCTATGTGTTTGGTTTTGGAATGAAGCACTGGGTTCTTTGCAACGCTTATGGCACTGGTGCTATCACATTGAAGTGGGACATGGGTATACTCCTCACCAAAGTCACTCATGGTGTAGGTGATCCAAAGGAGCTGAGAGCAACAACTAGCAGCGGCAACATACTCGGCCTCGGTCGTGGATTGAGCAACACTCGACCGCTTGCGGGAAGACCAAGACACCAAAGAAGAACCCAAAAGCGGCAAGTCCCGGAAGTGGACTTCCTATCCAACCGACACCCGGCAAAATCCGCGTCCGAAAAACCATGAAGCGCCAAAGAAGAGGACGCGGAGTACCAAAGGCCGAAGTCGGGAGTGTGACGCAAGTACCGAAAATTCTCTTCACCGCTTGCCGATGCGAAGTCCTCGGAGACGCTTGAAAACGAGCGCACGGACACACCGAGAATCGTATGTCCGGCCTCGTCGCCGTCAAGTAGAGGAGTGACCCGATCATGCTCCGTACTCCTTCGGTCCACATGTTCACCTTCCTCGTCCGCATCAAGAGCCGTAGTCGTACTCATTGGCGTCGTCATAGCCTTGGAGTCCTCCATCTTGAACTTCCTCACAATGTCCTTGGTGTACTTAGCTCGGTGCACAAATGTTCCTTCCTTTGATTGCTTGATTTGTAGCCCGAGGAAGAACCGCAACTCGCCCATCATGCTCATCTCAAACTCCCCGCTCATATCATCCGCAAACCTCGCAACAAGAGAGTTAGACGAGCCACCAAAGACGATATCATCCACGTACACCCGCACAATCGGGATATCTCTCGCCCCCGCCTCAAGCAAAAACAAGGTCTGATCGACCTTCCCCATCTCAAAACCTCTCTCAAACAAGAACCCCCTCAACCTGCCATACCAAGCTCTAGGCGCCGCTTCAACCCATACAGCGCCTTCCTCAACTTGTACACCCGGTGGGGGTACTTCTCACTCTCAAACCCCGAGGTCGCCTCACATACACTTCTTCCTCCAACACTCCATTCAGAAAAGCACTCTTCACATCCATTTGGTGCAACTTGAATCCTTTAGCCACAGAAAAGGCTAGAAGGATCCTAATCGCCTCCAAGCGGGCTACGGGAGCAAAGGTCTCCTCGTAGTCAATCCCGTCCTTCTGACTGAACCCCTGGGCAACAAGTCTCGACTTGTTCCTCACAACCTCACCCTTCTCTCCCTCTTTGTTTTTTCACACCCACTTGGTACCAATCGGCTTACACCCTGGAGGAGGGTCAACCAACTCCCACACCTGATTCCTCTCAAAGTTCTCCAACTCCTCATGCATCGAGTTAACCCAATTATGATCAGATAGTGCGTGTCCAACGTCTTTGGGCTCGAAAGAAGCAACAAACGCAGCATGAGCAAAATGGGAATTGTTTCGAACCCTCGACCGTGTAGTGCGTTCATTCATGTCGCCGATGATCCTCGAAGCTGGGTGATCCACTTGAACTCGTCGGGGAGGTTCTCGCCTCGAAGCTACCTCCCCCTCAACATCAGCTTCTCCTCGTTCTTGATTTGTCGTCGTAGGTGTAGCAGAGGGTCCATCCATCATCGTCGTCGAAGTAGTGGATACATGTTCAGCCGGGGGCACCGCACCGCCATCCTCATCATCTCCATGTTCATGCTCCTCCTCCTGAAAGATCTCCTCGCCAAGCTCGTCATCACCTGCACACTCAAAGACAAGCTGACTACGTGGCTCTGTCTCGTCGAAGGTTACCTCGCAAGTCTCCACGATTTGGTTAGTTTCAAGATTGAGCACACGATATGCTCTAGAATGAGATGCATAACCAAAGAAAATGCCATCGACAGACCTAGCCTCAAACTTATCCAACTTCCCGCCTTTCTTCGAATGAAACACTTGCAACCAAAGACATGGAAGTGACTCACCTTGGGTGTGCGACCATGCATCAACTCATAGCATGTCTTCTTCTTGTGCACTCGAGGTATATCCCGTTCGACACATAGCACGCGGTGTTCACCGCCTCGCCCCAATACCTCCTCGGAGTCCTATGCTCATCAAGCATCGTCCGAGCCATCTCGCACAAGGTCCCGTTCTTCCTTTCCACAACACCATTCTGGGGAGGCGTATACGGACTCGAAAACTAGTGCTCAAGACCCAAGTCATGACAAAAGGTTTCAAAACGAGAGTTCCTGAATTCCGAGCCATTATCACTGCGGATAGCTCGTATGGCATCTCCGTCCCTCTCGTTCCTCAACCTCAAGACTAGATCTCGAACAAAACCAAACGTCTCCCCCTTATCCTCCAGAAAGAACACCCACGCATACCGAGAATAGTCGTCCACCACAACAAGGACATACCACTTCCCACCCGCAGATCGCACACGAGCTGGGCAACAAGGTCCATATGGAGCAGCTCGCATGGACGCTCAGTCATCACATCGGTGAGAGGCGGGTGAGAAGAGGCCACCATCTTGGCATGCCTACACGGAGCACAAACCAACTCTTTCTCAAGCTTCAACCGTGGCAATCCTCGGACCAAATTGAGTTTACTTAAGCGAGACAAAAGGTCAAAGCTCAAGTGACCCAACTTCCTATGCCATTTCCACAACTCACTCGAAGAACCAGCCAAGAAACAACGCTCAACACCCGAAGACTGAGAAAAATCAGCACGAAACACCTGACCCTCGGGAACGACCATACAAACAAGGTCCCCTCGAGAGTCCACAAAACGAGAACCACCAGGCCGAAACAACACCTCAAAGCCCTCATCCAACAACTGAGACACAGAAAGCAAATTGTACCCCAGCGATTGAACAAGAGCAACACGCCTCAGAGTGATCTTGTCACTCACTTTTATCTCACCTTCTGAAAGCACACGCCCACGCCCATTGTCCCCAAAGGTGATGTACCTCTTCGTCACCACCGGACGAGACTTGAGAACCACCCCCCGTCTCCGGTCATATGCCTTGAACAACCGGAGTCAATCAACCAAATGTTCTTCAAGTCTCCCACCTGAAAATCAAAAATAGGCACGTGAGCGAACAAACGACTCAAAGATCGGGGTTAGTACCAAAGGAGGAAAACCCGGTCTTGCCGAGCCATTTGCTCGAAAGTGGGGTTAGCACCAACCAAAGCATCTCTCCTACCAAAACCGCCTCCACGAACACCACCACGGTAACTACCCCGAGGGAACCACCCCTCTCTGCTCGCCCGGAGGAGAACCAAAACCACGAAAGAGAACTCGTGGACCGTCCCTCCTTTCCTTCTCAAAGCTACGACTCCTCCCATCCCCGTAGTGAACTCGAGGGGGAGAACGCCTAGCAACCCGACCACCCGCAAACTCTCCACCCCATCCACCGAACCACGACCTCCGTAAACAACCCTCGCACTCGTATGAGCACGGAAACCAAGCTTGTCATTCCGCAGACCCCAAACCGGTCTGACCGGTTCCAAAACCGGTCCGACCGGTTTCACTTCTCCAAAGCAAAGCACCTCCCCGCACTCTTTCGATCACCCCAAGCCGGAACTATCCTCACACTCGCCTTGGCCCTGGGCATCTGCACACGAGGCTTAAGTACACCGCTGGAGGGGTGAAACTTGTCCCCGTTAGCCCACTCCTTCGCCATTTTCTCCTCTCGCTTCCTCTTGAAGCAAAACTCCTCCTTGTGACCATCTCTTCCACAATAGCCACAATGGAACCTCACAAGCTTAGGCTTAGGCTTGGGATGTGGTCGCTCACTCGGTTTCTCTCCACTCAAATCCTCCACCGGTTTCTCACCACTAGCCTTCTCACTTTCCTTCCCAAAGAACACCTTCCCCCGAAGTGCTCACAAACTTGATAGGCTTTTGAAGATCATTTGTGGGTGTAGGAAACACGGGTGGAGCCGGGGTTGTGTCTAGTCGGTTCCTTAGATGGTTAGGTTTTGGGGGGAAATCATTTTTGTGGTGGGTTTTTGGTGGCTCCGGGATATTCTCTCCACTTCCCTCACCAACCTTGTTTGCCCCAAGCCCCTCACCATCTTGCCTCTTAAAGGCCTCGATCATCATCCTCAACTGAGGCTCGTGACCGGACAACCAACCCATCAACTTCCTCAAATCATCATTCTCATCCTGCAAACGATCAACATAATGTGCAAGCTCCAAATTTTTCAATGCATGCATTTCACAGGTAGAGCAAGATGTAGGCATGGGTTCTTTCAATTTAGCCTCGAGCGAACTAGTGTAAGCATGCATCTCATTAATTTTAGCATGCAAAACAGGGCAAGAAGTGCAAGCACCTAGCAAAGCAGGCCTAGACTTAAGCTCAACCACTTCAATCCTAAGCACATCTAGTTCCTCACACTTGGAGGCATGCTTCTCCTTAAACAAAGCAAGATCAGCAAGGAATATGGAGCAATCAGCACAATCATTCTCATCAGAAACAACAGGGCTAGCCTTAAGCGAATCAATCTCAAGCTTGCTATCAAGCACCTGTGTCTCTAGCTCAGCCACTCTAGTCCTAGCATCCTCGAGTGAAGCCCTAAGCTCTTTCCTCATTTTCTTGGCCTCTCTAAGCATGTCATCACGGTTATCAAGCAAAGAGCCAAGCCTCTCATTTTCCCCGGCGCAAGAAGGGAAGCTCATCACGCACCTTGTCGTCGGACTCGCAGTCCGAGTCGCTCCGTGTGCTCTTCTTGCCGCCGGAGCTCAACGCCATGGTGCGAGGCCGTCTCTCGCGAAGCGGCTCACCCCCGCTCGGGTTCTTGGACGACCTCTTGTTCTTGCGGCGATCTCCCTCGTCGTCGCCGGGCCGCTCGAGCTCGAGGTGGAGTACGCGGAACTGGAGTCGACGTCGCTCGCTCCAACCATCGCTCGGGCCTTGCCTCGGCCCTCCTTCTTCCTCGATCGTCGCTCGTCCTTGTACTTGTTCTTGTGCTTGCTCTTGTGGTCGCGCCTCGAACGGTACTTGTCATCGTTCTTCCTCGGCCTGTGCTTGTAGCTGTCCTTGTTCTCGGTCTTCTCTGGGTAGTCGGCGACGAAGTGTCCCGGCTTGCCGCACTGGAAGCAAGTCCTCATCTTCCTCCTCATGTTCACGCGGTTCTCGTGCAGCCTCTCGAACCGCCTCGTCAACAGCGCCAGCTCGTCCTCTCCAAGGTCAACAAACTCCTCATCTGGCATAGACATCAAAGAGGAAAACGAGAACATCCTGGTGGATGGGTTAGAATTAGTCTTTCCTTTGGAACCACCAACGAGGGCAAGACTATGGGAATCAGTCGGTCCCTCGAGCTTGGCAGTCATGCCCCTATCCACCTCAGCCGACTTGAGCTTCGAGAACAGCTCGTTCACCGTCAAAATATCATACCGCTCCGACTCGACTATGGCCTCGAACTTTCCGCCCCATATCGTACGATCCAAAGAGTGTAAGAGCTTGACTGCTATATCATGATCATCGTACGGGAGCACGTCCACATTGGCCCTCATGTTGTTCACCACCACCGTGAACCTCTGAAACAAGGCATCGATGGACTCACCGGGGATATGAGTGAAGTTCTCGTACTCTCTCCGGTAGGTCGCATACAACCGTGCCTGAACCTGGGCGTTCCCAACATGAGCCTCCTTCAACACCGCCCAAATCCTACAAGCCAAGTGCTCGGTGTGCACCCGATCGAACTCAGGCTGACACAAAACACGAAACAAGTAGTCGACCGCCTTATTGTTGGCGTCGAATCTGTCCCTCGACCCTGGAGCAAGGAAATCCATCGGCTGGACATAGCCTGTGTCCACCGTGACATCCCAAAGCAGCTGACCCTTTCCGCGGAGGAACACACCCATCCGCTTGCTCCACATCTGGTAGTTCTTGCCATCGAAGTGTGGAGGACCCGAACCCCGTTCCTGGTACGCCATCCTTGGATCTTAGACTGGTTAGAGTAAACAAAGACCCGAACCGGCTCTGATACCACTTGAAGGACCGATACGGCGAACCAGAGAGGGGGGGGAGTGAATGGGAGCCGATAAAAATTCTATTCAAGAATTCGGCCTATGAACCCAAATTCACTCGTGCACCTCTGCGAGCTTCTCTTGCCAAGTTCACGTAGCCACTGGAGTGCTACTGAACCTAGGAACAAGACCCAAACAACAGCCTCAACACACTCGCAGTGGAAACACACACACGACAAGGCTGCAGGCAGCACAAACCGGTCAGGCCGGTTTCTGAAACCGGTCGGATCGCTCCTGTTAGACTTAGCCTCACGAAGGCAGGGAAAAACCGGTCAGACCGGTTAGGCAAACCGGTCAGACCGATTCTGTCCAGAAACTCCCCAAAGACCCTAAACACTTCAAAAGCCTTTCCACATCTGAACAAACGAAGCCATGGAGCAGTAAAGACTTCCTTGTTCAAAGATCTTTCTCGACGACCCATCGGGCGAAACCGGTCGACCGGTTTGGGAAACCGGTCGAGCCGGTTTTAGCCTCGAGCGAGCCGAGAAGAACACAGCCCGCGGGTCAACTCCCCCAAAACCAAATCTCAATCTCCCGAATCGCTCCACGGACTTGAACAAGACTTTGGGGATATCAGGAACACCTCATGAGGGGTCCATGGTCAAGTTTAATCCCACCAAATCTCGTCCAAAAAGGAGGAATCGAAGAAATCCCGCCGAAAACACTTCCAACCCAAGAACTCAAGAAACCCCCAAAATCGAGCACTTTCCTCACGGATTTGGGAGGGGAATCACAGCCCAAAGAACCACGAAGGGTTCCCACAAATTTCCCCCATCAAATCCCCAAGAGAAGAGTCCCGAAAACAACCCAAAGAAATCACCGAGAGAGGGCTCCGAAAATCACCACCAAAAACAACCGGAAAAAACACATCCAAACCTTGAGGAACAACGCCGAATCATCTATACATGAAACAAAGGTTCGTACAAGGTCTAGCAAGCCGCCCGATCATCCATCCCTCTCTACAAGATCTCTCCGTGAAGCTCTCTTGCTAGTCCTAGAGAAAACCTCAGGAAAATAGGTGGAAAATAGGAAAACTAATGAGCTGGGGTTCAAGAGTTGGCTGCCAACCTCTCACCTCTTGGGTTATATAGGCGGCAACCGAATGTCTAAAATGCCCCTCTCTACTAACTAGGGATACAAGCCCCTCAAGGGCGGATTTGGAATTCTTGATGTCTTCTCCATCGGACGGATGCCCAGCGACCGCACCCTGCGTAGCCTCAACGCAAGCCTTGCGATCCCGACGCGTGTCCTCCGCCCTCGAAGCTTCCGGCGCCTCGCGACCCCAAACCGGTCGACCGGTTCTCCAAACCGGCCGACCGGTTTTGGCCGACAGCCCACACCCGATCTTCGGCCTCGGCTTTGTGGCTCGCCCGAGTAACCCGGTGATTTTCTCGGTGAACCACCGCAAACCCCGCGAACTTGATGTAGCCTCCGCCAATCACCACTCATGACTTGGCTCCCATGAAGTCCCGGCTCGACCTTGGTTTTGTGGCTCAACCAAGAAACCGTCCACCGACTTCATCTTGTCGTTCTTGCCACCATGCGGTCCGCACTCAACCCCCGCCGGCCACCGGGTCCCTCGAACGAAGCCTACTTGTCTTCTCCACACCTGGAGGCCTCACCAGCAACGACCTTTCGCGCTTGTTCTTCACCTGCACCAACACGAGTCAAGCCGCAACCTGCACCTGCAATACTTAGCCAAGAATCAGTCCACACAACGTTGTCAATCACTCATCACACAAGGAAGCGACCATCCACCGGTCTTCGAACCACACATGGTCCTCAGGTCCATACGACAAGCCCCCGAGTACTTTGTAGTCGAGCAGGATAGTTTCGAGTAGTCTTGATGGCCTTGACAAGTAGTCCTCAAGTGTCCCTGAGTACAACAAGCCAAAAGTCCTCAAGAGTACTTGACGCATCCCGAGGCTGGAAGGTACTCCATCTGATCCTTGAGTAGTCTTGAAGTCTTCTCGAGTAGTTGCCAAGCGTCCTCGAGTTCTCCTCCTGATGGTCTTCAATAATACTCGTGTTGTCTTGAAGCCGAAACTTATATGGAAGTGCGATTGCAAAATCGCACTCCATATGGAGTAGCCCCTGAGCCTTAGGTTGAGTTGTAGACTATGGCTGAGGGTCAATCTGACGTTCTGGCAAGATTATCCCGCAAAATCCGGAGAAAAAACCGAAGGACACAGGGCACGGAGCCCCCGAGCCTTGAGTCGAGTACTTCCTCTCGAATTGAAGGGTCATCTTCAATGTAGAATGTGTCCTAAGTTGCTATTGAATCTTGTCGCGACCCAGGGATTCAAGTAGAAGTAGCTGAGCCCCCGAGATGGACCGATTCGACTACTGGAAGTTGAAGGGTCAGGCAGCCGCTGCTGAGTCAGCTGTTGAAACATATCCATCTGGCCGTTGCGGAGTCGCCGGTTGACTTATAAATAGAATCCGACACCCTTAGGGTTTTTCACCTCTGCATTCGTAGTTGGTTGAAATTAATCTAGCCAAAACTTAGCCGCTTGAGCGCACAGCCACTGCGCCGTAGACTACAAGTCCACGTGTGCCGCCGCTGCTTGCCTCCGCCGCAGCCCCGAGCGAATGCGAGTGAAGACTCGCTGCCTTTGGAGAATGAAACCATCCCCATCGAAGAGCATGAAGACCGCCGCCGGGAAAAAGAGGTCCCGTGAAGAGGCTGCTAGATCTGCTGAAGGGTCAACGCGCCGGCATCTCCCCCGCGCCGGAATCCAAACAAGGAGTGGGAAAAATCCAAGGCGAAGACCGAAGACCTTCTGGCGCTGGTGAACAGCGGTTTCCTCTGCGAGAAGGAGGTGGATATGTGGCATGCCGCCACTGGATATTCTGCCTTCCGACCCCATAGACCAAGGGGACGAAGGCGACTGGGAGACGGTGGGAGAGCCGGCTGAAAGAAACCGCAGCCCAGCCCCCACCATATAAGAACTTGTGTCGCAGTTGACACAATGGTCGACAGTTGTCGAGCCGCAGGCGCCAGTCGTCGAGAGCACGGTGGATCCGGCTACGACTGTTGCTGCTGAAGAGCCGGCGGCAGCTCAAGCCGAGGAGGAGGCGCCCACCAAAGCCGGACTTGTCGACATTGACAGCATACTAGGCGCTCCGACCGTGACTGTTGTCGAGTCAAGCTTGTAAGTGAAGATCTTTCACGAGTAGTACATGTAGCTTGGTAGTCGTACTTGATTGACCACCAATTATGTACTGCGCAGGAAATCGACGGACTTGTCCTGGGAGGGAGATGAACCCAGCACGGTAGCGGTTGAAGAAGCTTCCGCGTTGCTGCCGAGGAGTCCGCTCCCCTCCCCCAAGGAGAGACCGTGGCGCTAGCCGTGGAGGCTACGCTGCCAGAGGCCAGCATGGTGGAAGGTGAGTACACTGCGGAGACGCAGCCTTCCTCGAGTAGTAGTCGTAGCCCTCAGGAAACTGATCTCATGCGTCTTCTGTTGACAGGGGCAAAAGTTGAAGGAAGCGCCATCCCCAAAGCTGTGCCCATTGAAGGCATTGTGCCAAAAGCCGAAGTAGCCCCCGGGGTGGCCGAAGAGGTGCGCGACGATGTATTGCTGGAGTCAAGCCTGGAAGTAGTCATTTGTTCGCCAGAAATTCAGGATACGGAGCTGATCCATTCGGCGCCGATGTCCGAGGTCGCCGCGACTAGTCGTGGTGGACTGGAGCTTCTGGCGGACGATCTTGTCGACCCGGCGACAGTAGCGCGCAACTTGGAGGCGATGCGGCGGGCCGAGCAATGGATGGAGGTACATGATTGTACCCTTGAGTAGTCGAGTTCCAGTAGAATGAGTACTCAAGTAATTGTTGCCTTCTACAGGATGTCGTGGAGAGGTCCCGACAGAAGTCCGAGATGCTCCAGGGGTTCGGCGACACGGTACTCCGGGCCGAGGTTTTGGAGAAAGTACTCACCAAGGCTAGGAAGCACTCCGCCATGCTCCAGTCCAAGCTCGATGGCGCCATCGCCCAGTACCATAATGATGTGCAAGATATGCAAGCGAAGAGCGATGAGCTGGTCCGGAAGAACAAGTCGCTCCGTAATAAGAACAAAGGTATGCCACTGACTTGTCGAGTAGTTATTGGCAGTACCCTGTAGTAGTCTGACATCGTATCCTATGTTGTTTGCAGAGCTTGAGACCCGAGTTGAGCAGCTGAAGGCTTTAGAAGACGACATGAAGAATCTCTTCTACCGGGAGAAGGATGCCCGCGAGGTACTTGAGTACGATTATAAGCAGCTGGCCCATGTGTGCAATATGCATATGGAGCTTCGGATTGTCTCGGATCGTGATCTTGTCAACTGCTATAAATCTCTGTAGAAGCTTGGCGAAGATTGCGAGAAGTTGCGGAGGCAGCTCAATGAACTTGAAGAAGCCGCACTTCCCATTGCAAGGCTGCTGGTGCCTCATCTGGGCGGGCCGAAGATTGCTCCGTTGGTTGACCGGTCGAGGGAAGCTCCCGGCCGTCTCACGACTTATATCAAGTATCTAGCGAAGTCCATCCCAAATCAGGTCTTGGCGTACATGAAGTCGTACTTCCCCAAGGCTCCGGTGGATGTAGTCGCGGGTGGACTGGCCGCCAATTGCACTGATGAGCAGTACGCGGAGCTTTTGGAGTAGATGGCGCCAATAGCTGAACAAGTCGCCGAGAAGCTGAACCTTCAGTAGTCCTGTAGGGTTAGCTTGTAGGAGCAGTTGTACATAAACAAAGCTGTAATTAACTTGTTTAAGTATGTGATGAAAAGACTTCCATGAAATGAGTACTCGTTATCGCAATATATGTATGCGGAGTGCCCGTATTGTGGAGTTGTGTGCGAGTAGTAGTACTCGACAGTAGACTCATTGAGAAAGACACAGTAAATGAGTTGATTGAGAATCAAACTTTATTACTGAAAGAGTACACCTGGATGGCCAGGGCCGTTTACCAGTGTAGTCGCCAGGACCCGGAGACCGCCTACGGCTAATTAGTGCTAGGGCGCATGGCCGCTTATGGTTGAAGATACGTTAGTAGCCATATAGGCTGGATCTAGGAGTACATGGTTTCTTGACAGACCGCTGCTAGAGTCCTCTGACGCTCTGAGCAGCCCAAGATCCGTTTGTAGCCATTAACGCTGCATCTTGGAGTAGACTAGTCCGAAGAATAGTGCCTGGACCCGTAGGCCGCTTACAGCGAAGGGGTTTTAAGGCAGTCATATAGACTTGAGCCCCCAGAGTAGTCGAGAGACTAGGCGTAGAATCAACAGAGCTGGTCGATGTTCCACGAGTTGTTGACGTCTTCGCCTTCAAGTGTCTGGAGGCGGTAGGAGCCTGGTCCGGTCACCTTTGCAACTGTGAAGGGACCTTCCCATGGCGAGCTGAGCTTGTGTAGTCCTTCCGTGTTCTGGATGTGGCAGAGGACGAGATCACCAACGTTGAAGGAGTGTTCCTTGATGTTGCGATCATGGTAGCGCCAGATACCCTCAAGGTACCTTGCTGATTGGACGAGGGCGGCACAGCGAGCTTCTTCAAGTCTGTCGTTATCAACTCGGCTGTTATCTTCATATATGCCTTCGTCGTATTGTTCTACTGCCGGGGAATCCCACATGACGTCGGCAGGTAGAATAGCTTCGGAGCCGTAGACCAGGAAATATGGCGACTGTCTCGTTGGCTTGGAGGGTTGAGTACGGAACCCCCGGAGTGCGTTGGGTAGTTCCTTGATCCATTTGCCTCCTTTTGTGTTAGCAGCATCGTGCAGTCGCTTCTTGAGAGTGTCGAGTGCCATCCCGTTGGAATGCTCGACTTGTCCATTGGCACGTAGATGGGCGACTGAGACATACCAGACATCGATCCCGCTGTTCTCGCAGTACTCCCAGAACTGGTGATTGTTGAAGTTGGAGCCCAGGTCTGTGATGATGCGATGGGGTAGTCCGTAGCGATGCACGAGTTCATCCAAGAAGTCGAGTACCCTATCGGCCTTTGGGCAGGCAACCGGCTTGACTTCGATCCACTTGGTGAACTTATCGATCGCCACCAGAACTCTATTGATTCCTCCTGGCGCAGTTGGAAGAGGCCCAATCATGTCGAGCCCCCAGCAGGCAAAAGGCTAGGTTGGCGGTATGGTGACTAGCTTGTAGGCCGGGACATGTTGTTGCTTGGTGAAGTATTGGCACCCTTGGCACCTTCTGACAAGTTCTTCGGCATCGCCCAGAGTTGTGGGTCAGTAGAAAGCTCGTCGGAAAGCCTTGCTGACCAGCGTGCGTGAAGATGCGTGGTTGCCGCAGACGCCTTTGTGGATCTCTTCCAAGATGCCCTGGCCTTCTTCTCGGGGGACACACTTCATGAGTACTTCAGAAGATGTGCCCCGCCTATAGAGCTTGTCTCTGACTAGGACGTAGGACTTGGCGCGGCGAATGAGTTGCTCGGCCAAGTTCTTGTCCGTGGGAACCTTCTGCTCGCGGATGTAGTCAATGAAGGGTTGTCGCCAGTCCACATCTATCATCATGACCTCCTGGCCAGCTGGGGAAGGTGCTGGGTCAGTGGTCGTCGGCGCCGGCTCTGGGATGGATGGCGCGTGAAGCCCGTGGACGAAGACACCCGCTGGTACTTGAGCGCGAGTAAAACCAAGCTTCGACAGGATGTCCGCTGCAACGTTGTTGTCGGCGGCGACGTGATGGAACTCGAGACCATAGAACTTGTTCTCGAGCTTGCGAACTTCTAGGCAGTAGGCGTCCATGTTCTCCTTGTTGCGGTCCTAGGACTTGTTGACTTAGTTGACGACCACTGCGGAGTCACCGTAGACTAGTAGTCGCTTGATGCCCAGTGAAGCCGCGAGGCGGAGCCCGTGTAGTAGAGCTTCGTACTCGGCTTTGTTGTTTGAGACCTTCCAGAAGATCTGCAAGACATACTTGAGTTGTTCGCCCTTTGGGGAAATCAAGAGTACCCCTGCACCTGCGCCTTCAAGCATGAGCGAGCCGTCGAAGTACATCACCCAATGCTCTAGGCGCTCGGTTGGAGTAGGTAGCTGATTTTCCCGCCACTCTGCCATGAAGTCGACTACTGCCTACGATTTGATGGTTGTTCGTGGCTTGAAGTCGATGTTGAGGGCACCGAGTTCGACTGCCTACTTGGAGATTCTTCCAGTAGCATCTTGGTTCCGCAAGATGTCGCCGAGCGAGTAGTCGGTGATGAAGGAGATCGAGTACTCCTGGAAGTAGTGTCGTAGCTTCCGCGAGGTAATGAACACTGCATACAGTAGCTTTTGTACTGGTTGATAGCATGCCTTAGATTCCAACAGAACCTTGCTGACGAAGTAGACTGGTCGCTGGACTTGGTAGGCGTGGCCGTCTTCCTGCCACTCAACAACGATGGCAGTACTTACCACGTGAGTAGTCGCAGCGAGGTATAGCAGTAGCTGCTCCTTTTTGCGAGGAGTCGTGAGTACTGGTGGCTTGGATAAGATGTCCTTGAGATGAGCAAGGGCATGGTCTACCTCTGGAGTCCACGCGAACTTCTCTTGATGCTTGAGTAATTTGAAGAAGGGAGCCCCCGTTCTCTAAGCTTCGAGATGAATCTGTTCAGGGTCGCCATACACCCGGTGAGCTTCTGCACGTCTTTGATGCAAGTGGGAGCTTTCATATTGGTGATAGAGGAGATCTTCTCAGGATTGGCTTTGATGCCGCAATGGCTGATGATGAAGCCAAGTAGTTTTCCCGACGGTACACCGAAAACACACTTGTTCGGGTTGAGCTTCCAGCGGTACTCTCGCAAGGATGCAAAAGTCTCTTCAAGATCGTCGATGAGCGTGTCGGAGTTTCTGGTCTTGACGACCACGTCATCCACATAGGCTTCGACGGTCTTGTTGAGCTGTCTCTTGAAACAGGCCTAGATAGCTCGCTGGTAAGTAGCGCCAGTGCTCTTCAACCCGAAAGACATGGTTGTGTAGCAATACGCACCAAATGGGGTGATGAACGCGGTCTTCTCCTGGTCTTCGTTTTTGATAGCCATCTGGTGGTGTCGTATGGACCTCCCTGGGCCCACTACCTCGGTGGGTACCAGGACCGACTACTCGGTGGGCCCCTGGGACTACCCGGCTTGCGCTACACGGCACCTGAAGGAGTGGAGCACAAGGACTGCAGAGGAGTAGTACTCGATTAGGAAGCTGTACATGTCCCGCACTGTATGGAAGGCTCCTAGACGTACTCGATTTGTACTCTCTCCCTACTCCGACTTGTAACCCTGCCTCCCGGACTATATAAGGCGAGGCAGGGACCGATCTCTAGGACCTCAACATCTCATCTCATACAACCCACGGCGCACTATTGCACCATCTTGTAATCGTGCCCAATCAATCCAGAGCTACGCATCATACAGGATGTAGGGTATTACGCACCTCGCGGCCCGAACCTGTCTAAATTGTGTGCCACGTGTCTCTTCCTTCGAGTTACCGATCTCGGCGAGGCCACATTCATCTACTTCGGGTACTCCCCTTAGTAGGTTGCCGGTCTAAAACACCGACAGCTGGCGCGCCAGGTAGGGGCTCTCCCCCGAGATCACATGGCGAACTCGACGGCTCCCGTCTACTTCAAGCCAACCGTCGCCTTCAACCTTGGCGACACCTTCGTGTTCGGCGCCTGGGTCTGCACTGCTGACGGCGCGGGCTCCTTCCAGCGCCGCCTAGCCATGCATCCCAACCCGAAGACAGACTTCGTGACGCTTCCCGAAGTTGTCACAGGCGAACTCGCCGGCAAGTTCGGCGAAATTTCGCTCTTCAACCACCACGCTGACTTCGAGCTCGAGTACGCTTCCAACTCGAACTCGACATCGCCATGGGCCATCGCATGCGAGCCGGGCCGCTCGCCCATCGCAGGCGGTCCCCTCACCTCGCGAGCGCTCCGCGCGTGGCCCCCGCATCCTCAGCCGGGCCCGCACGGGGGCTCCCACTTCGCGCCGGGCCGGCAAGGAGCCCGTACCCGAGTGCAACTTGGACTCCGACGCCTTCTCGCTTCGGACTCCAGCCCTCTCTCCGAGTTCTACTCGAACCCGGATTACGAGTTCGACTTCGGGTCGGACCCTGAGGAGCCCGAGTCCGAGGACAACTCCACCGAGCTTCCCTTGTCAGGGCCAACCTCTGGGCTGGTTATAACATCCACGCCGGCCGGGAGATACGTCTACTGGCCAGACCGCAAGCCTGCCGACCTGATAAAGGGAGACTCACGCTACATCGCCTACATCGACTCGCTACCGTTCCAAAAGGGAACACCCCTAGCCCGGGCTGACTCAAGCACACCAACTGAGGTGGCACCCTCTGAGTCCAGCCTTGGCACCCCCGATCGCCAAGTCTTCATGGCTGCCGGCGACACCCCAGGGCCTTCAGGCACGGCTCAGGACAAGTACCTAGAAGACATCTCCTCCGACGATCTCTCTGCTGATGCTCCACCGAACGAGAACCCTGCAGACAGAGATGCTCGGAAGCGCAACGAACGACGCCGGCGCCTCCGCGACAAATTCCACGTCCGGAACCTTGCGGAAGCTCTCGAAGCGGTCGAGAGCAGAGTACACACTACCCCTGAGCAATGCCTCATGTCGATCACAGCGATCGCACGCCAGGCTCAGGGCATACGCGCTGGAGAGGTCGTCGCCAAGCTCGCTTAAGATGCCTACTTCATGCGGGTCGACAACAGAGTCAACCAGCCTCCTCCAGCCAGACACCGCGACAACGAAGCCACGAGTCGCAGCGCCAACAACGGTCCTAACCGTACTCGAGATGACCTCCCAGCCAAGCCAAACCGTCGTCGCTCCAACGCCGGCGGACCTTCACAGCGCGACCACAGCAACCGAGAAGTCGTCCCTCACCGCGCTCCGGCCGGCGGGGGCGGCAATGATCCCGACGGCGGCGGCGGCCGACGGTGGAAGCTCCAACCATGTAGCCAACGGAGAGGGCCGGAGGCGGCGGCGAGCCGCGGCGGCCGAGGCCACGCGAACAGCCACACCTCTGGCGCCTCGCAGCGCGGCTACGACGCCCGCCAGAAGATTGAGGAGCTGCGGCGGAAGAAGTCGACCACCGCAGCTGAGGGCGACGACTTCCCCTCCTTCTCACCTCGACTTCGCAACTAGCTCCCCCCCGACAAGTTCAAGCCTTTGGGGATCACCAAGTACGATGCGAAGCAGGATCCCATCCAGTGGCTCAGGTGCTATGCCCTCTCCATCGAGAACGCTGGCGGCAACAGCGACACCAAGTGCCTCTACTTCCCCTTCTGCCTGGACCAAGCACCACTCACTTGGCTCGAGTTGCTGGATAAGCACTCGATTGACAAGTGGGACCAGCTGAAGGAGCAGTTCACAGGCAACTTCGCGGGAGCTATGGGCCGATCGGGTACTCGCATGGACCTGGCCATGATCAAGCAGGAACAAGGCGAGACCCTCCGCAAGTACATGCGCCGCTTTTTCGACAAGCGCGCTACTGTTGTCGACGTCACCGACAAGGAGGTCATCGACCTCTTCCAAGACGGCCTCTATCACCACCGCACCTTCGAAGACTTCGGTCGTCGCCGCCCCAGGTCCATCCCCCACCTCAAGGACATGATCACGTCCTGGGCGGATGAAGAAGACAAGGCCAATGCCAAATACGACGCCATCCGCGGCAAGACCAAGCGAGAACCGGGCGGCGGCGGCGCAAAGCAACGCAAACCAAGGCGGCCGCAACAACAACAACAACTACTACTACTTGGGTCCCAACCGCAAGCGCAAGCCAGACAACACTATCGCGGCTATCCAGCGCCCTGCGAAAGGGAACTCGAAGAAGAACTCCGACGGCTTCAAAGACCTGCTGAAGGAGAAGTGCCCGTGGCATCCAAACGGCAACCACACCACTGAGCAGTGCTACCAACTCAGGCATGCACTCAAGGATACGCCAGAGCCACCGCACCCTCATGACCAAAAGGGCAAGAAGAAGGACGGTTACAACAACGACTTCCAGGAGCCCGACAAGACCGTCAACGTCCTCTTCGGCGGATTGCCCAGCAGGCGGGAGCAGAAGGCTACCCGCCGTGAAGTCATGTCCATCGAGCCAGCGGTTCCGACCCCTCTCAGGTGGTCGGAGGTACCCATCACCTTCTCCCGCGCGGATCACTGGACCAGCTTCTCTGAACCAGGACGGTTCCCCCTCGTCCTGAAGCCAGTGGTGGCGGGCTCCAAACTCAACAAGGTGCTCATCGACGGTGGAAGCGGGCTCAACGTCCTCTTCACCAAGACCTTGAAGAAAATGAAGCTCGACATCACCCATATGCTCACCAAGAGCAACACGCCCTTCTACGGCATCGTCCCCGGCAACGCGGCTATTCCACTGGCTCAGTGGTCCTGCCAGTTACCTTCGGGGCGTCTCGGGACAACTACCGTACACTACAAGAAACTATTTAATCTGTGACGCTTTCTCCGCGACGTTTTCAGAAAACGTCACGAATGTGCATTGCAGCCCAAAACACTGCGACGATTTCTTTAATTCGTCGCGATTCTACGACGTATTCCTTTTTTTCGTCACGGATTTGCATCGAAGCCCAAAACACTGCGACGATTTGTTAAATTCGTCGCGATTCTACGACGTATTCCTTTTTTTCGTCACAAACACTGCGACGATTTGTTTAGTTTGTCGCGATTCTACGACGTGTTCATATTTTTTCGTCACGGACGTGCATGGATGGATATTGAAGCCCAAAACATCACGACGATTTGTTAAATTCGTCGCAATACGGCCCACAACACCGTGACATTTTAGCAGATTCGTCGCGATCCGTAAAAAAACAGCCACCTCACCAGCACCTAGGACCCACCCACACTGCCATGCAGGCGCCACCTCACCCAGGCGCCACGTCACCACCACGTGAGCGCCTAGGGCCCACCTCACTGCCACGCAGGCGCCACCTCACCCATGCACCACCTCACCACCACGTGAGCGCCAAGGGCCCACCACACTGCCACGCAGGCGCCACCTCACCCAGGCGTCACGTCACCACCACGCGAGCGCCAGGGGCCCACCTCACTGCCACACAGGCGTCACCTCACCCAGGTGCCACGTCACCACCACGTGAGCGCCCGGGGCCCACCACACTGCCACGCAGGCGCCACCTCACCCAGGCGCCACGTCACCACCACGCGAGCGCCAGGGGCCCACCTCACTGCCACGCAGGCGTCACCTCACCCAGGTGCCACGTCACCACCACGTGAGCGCCCGGGGCCCACCACACTGCCACGCAGGAGCCACCTCACCCAGGCGCCACGTCACCACAACGCGAGCGCCCCAGGCCCACCACACTGCCACGCAGGCGCCACGTCACCACCACGCGAGCGCCGGGGCCCACCTCACTACCACGCGAGCGCCACGTCACCACCACGCGAGCACCAGGGGCCCACCTCACTGCCACGCAAGCGCCACCTCACCCAGGCGCCACGTCACCACCACGGGAGCGCCGGGGCCCACCACACCGCCACGCGAGGCGCCACCTCACCCGGGCGCCACGTCACCACCACGCGAGCGCCAGGGGCCCACCTCACTGCCACGCAGGCGCCACCTCACCCAGGCGCCACGTCACCACCACACGAGCGCCAGGGGCCCACCTCACTGCCACGCAGGCGCCACCTCACACAGGTGCCACGTCACCACCGCGTGGTAGAGAATGATTTCAGAAAATTTTAGAAAAAAGAATCATCGAATTTGGAGTTAGTATGAGGCAGAAAAACTAGTTACAAGTTTTAGTCAAAGATTAAAAAAAGAAAACACACTTGTTCATCTCAGTTCATAGCAATTGCAATTTCTGTTTTTAATCTTCGGATAAAACTTGTAAACTGTTTTTCTTCCTCATACGAACTCCAAATTGGTTGATTCTTTTTCCTAATTTTTTGTAAAATCGAGATGTTTTAATCAATGCCATTTGTTTGTATCTTAATTACTATCTCTTGGTTGCTTTTTATACAACATAACTTTTCCAACTAAAAAGAGAATATAAAAAACATGTTTTTTCATAATAATTGCTAATATAAATTAATATTCTCTAATGTTATGGTCAACATGAGATGGTGTCAAAAATTGAGGTGCATACAAGTTTGGTCACGTTATTAGTTGTTCAAATCTCAAAGTTTGTTTTCAATTGTAGGAAACTATGTGAGTCTTGTGTCCTATTTGTGAACATCTATAATCTCACTTTATTAAAACCATATGAATTTTTTATAGGATCATTATACGCTTAAAACATGGTTTCATGTCAATTTGTAGAATGTTTTGAACAAATTTAAGTATCATTATCATTATTTTACAATAAGGTGACTAATAGAAGTTCGAGTTTTTCCTACAAGTCAATTGAAGTTTTCGTCAATCTCGTAAATGTGGCCTAGAATGGACCATAGAAGCCTAATTATGATTTTTGTGAAAATTTTCCAATCCTATTGTAGGTACACATAGTTCAAATTGTAATTATTTTCTTATTTCAAATAAATGAAAAAAGAAAAAGAAAAAAATAAGCAGGGGAGAAATGTAACAGGCCCGTTTGAGCCCAAAACAGCCCAATCATTTTAGACCGTTCATCTGCGAACGGATGGCTAAAACTTGCGTTTGTTTCGTATAAAAGATCCCAAACCCTACTCCGCTGCCTCCCCTCCCCTCAGTTTCCTCCCGCCGCCCGCTCCCTCTCCACCTCGCCTCTCCCTCTCCCTCCTCGGATCCACGGACCCCCCGCCCGCCCGCGCCCCCGGATCCCGCGCCCCCGGATCCCGGCGCCCCCAGGGTCGGCGGCTTCGCGTCGGGCGGCTCCTCCCTCCCTCCCTCCTCTACCACCGCAGCTCTTTCCTTCACACAACCGCCGCCTAACCAACCGTCAGACTCGACGCCAAGGCCAAGCAAAGCAGTCACACCTGCCCAGATCTCCCCTCTTCCTCCTCTCGACCCAATCCCAAGCATCCCCCGATCCGGCCATGGTGAGACGCATCCTCCTCCTCCTCACCCCCTCCTCGTCGCCCTCGCCGCGCCCGCCGCCTTCGTCCCCGCCCCCGCGCGCGCGCCGGGCGGTGGCGGGCGGGCGGGCGCGGCCCGTTGTTGGGCGGGTGGAGTGCGATCCGGAACATGAGGGACCCGCACATCCGAGAGCCGGGCGACCGCCGCCTCCGCCATGTCCTCCGAGCGCGCGGAGCTCGCGCGGCTCGCAAAGCACCCGCAACCGGTCCAAGGCCAGGGGGAGGTATGGAGACCTTGGGGCGCGCGATCTTCACGGTGGGCAAGTGGATCTGCGGCACGGGGCAGGCCATGGACCGCCTCGGATCCACCCTCCAGGGCGGCCTCTGCGTCGAGGAGCAAGGTACGCATCCGCCTCCCTCCGCCCGCTCCGTCTCCCCCATCCTCCTCCTCTTGCTTCCGCACCCTGGCCTCGCCTCGCCCTCAGCGCACCCTGGCGCCGACGCAACCGAGTCCGGCGGTAGCCTCGATTCCGGTAATGGGGCCGGTTCTAAAAGCCGATCTGATTTCCCGCGGCCGTCGGCTCACCCGCTGTTCTGATGGTGCTTCTGTTTTTTTCCCATCACAGCGTGGTGGCGGCAATGCGTGGTTCGTTGCTGCGCTGCTTTATTCTCTGAACGGAAAAGACGCCGGGATCCTGCGGGTGAAGGCCGGGAGTTACTGCACCGTAAGATTTGCATTCTTTGTCCCCGTCGTGATGCTGACGCTGACACTAATAATTTTCGGTTTCTATTCTTGTGTTGTGGTTCGTGCGATTATTATTAGAGGTTGCTACTCTGTGATGCATCTAAACAGACGGCTAACGAATTGATATCGTCCTGCTATTCAACGTCTTTAAATTCTGAAAATACCTGGCTACAAATTTCAGTCTTCTAAATGTATACATCGTTTAATCCTCCTATCAGGTTACAGAGTATGTTGGTTAATAATGTAACTGCTATAATATATTTAAATGATTACGCATGACCTGCATGCAATGGTTTCTTTAACATCAGCAATCCTGTTTTTCATGCTCAATTACGCATGCATATATTATATAATAAAATCAACAGGCCTCCTTTGCCCTGCAGCCATGAAGTAATTTGTTTTTCACTGATTTAGAGCTTCTGATGAACACAAAGGGCTGAATATCATATGCAAGTTTACTGAGACATTATGCCCTCAATTTTTTTATTGAGACATTAAGACAATGTGTTGGTTGGTTAGTCTGTTGGCTCAACACCTATATCTAATACTAATATACCTGGGGCTGTTTGGTCTGCATCGCGGTCGGAATAGAATTTAAGTAATATCTATTTGCTTATATTGGTTGTTAGCTTGGTATTTGCTTACACACTTACGTAGAAACTCTCTCTCTCCTCTCCTATCTATTTGATGCATAATAATGCCATGATATATATGCTTGTGCTTAACTCTAGCTAGTTTGTGCTAGCTGCTTGGACTGACAGATAATGGTCTTTCCCTTTTTAAAAAAATAATCAGGAGCACGAGCAGCAACTGCAGGAGCAGTAGCTGCAGGAGCAGGAGGAGGAGCTGCTCTAGCTACAGATAAGTGCCAACCTCTCAAATTCCCAAACAATTTCTGCTAGGTTGCATGACTAAGACTAACTGTTGATGCTGACGAACATAAGTGTCATTTTGTCCTGTTTTGTTCCTTTGTTAACGGGTTTAAGAAGTATGCATGTGAAGCAATCCTATCTTGCATGGTTCCACAAGTGGTAGCATGGTTAATGCTTATGAATGCTTAGAAACTGATCTACCTTATGCTAGATTTCACCTTCTGCACTAGTAGGGCTAAATGACACTACTATGTCACCAGTATAACTTATGTAGGAGGCTTTTTGATTGCTTGTTCATGTGCACACAACTCCGAGCACTTATGTATTGATATTCAAGAACTACCAATTTCTTTCAGGTTCCTGTTCTGGAGACCCCGGATGATGCTATTTTCGAGAGCAATGCTATGGCACACTATGGTATATACTTAATTTCACACTTTTGAATTCTAATTATTTCTTTGACTTTCTGTTGATGGTAATGATGGCTCGGCCAAAGGCAAATGATGTCAACCGAATGTGACCAAATGCCAATCGAATGTCCTGAACCTGTGGGTTTTTACCTTGTTAAGTAGATGTAATTATATGGAACTGAACCTGTTATGGCCTGATTGGTTCATCTAGCTACACATGTCCAATTAACTGCTAAAAGAGTGATTATGTAAATGCAATAGTGATTTCACTTTATTTATGCCATTCAGTACCAACAATAGTGATTACTCATGTTGGTATTGTCTAGCTCTATTCCTCTGTTGTCAGATGTCAACACATTATATTGTTCACTACTCTTTTATTTTCAACTTTCAGTATATGCTTGCCACCTGTACTTTCTTTGGTAAATTACACACAACTGTCTCATGGTGATACTCAATTATTTAATGGTTGGAATATTGGTCTCTGTCTGATTTGATTCATCTAAAGCAAGAATCTAGTTGAGTACTAAAAGCTTTGACACTTAATATTTGAGAACTTTAACATTACCCTCTAACTATTAGTATTTGGTAATGTGCTCTTTCAGGGCGAGGATCAGATCAGCAAGGAGCAAGCCACTAGAAGTGATTGGATGAGGATCAGTTGCATCTAGTAACAAGCAGTTAGAAGGAAAGAGGAGACTTGATTTTCTATACTGCACTACTAGTGATTAACAAATGCATGTGATCTTTTATTATTCTGAATTGTAAAACATGTGATGTCGTTACTTGTGAGGTGGAATTACTTACTGTTAAATGTTAAAATTGGGATGTTCCTATTGCAATAAATTTGACTCCCTGATTGCTTACAGTTGAATGAATTGGAATGGAAAAATGATTGAAATTTGGTGTTAATTGCCACGTCAGCGTCCACGTAGGATGCCATGTCATCGTCCACGTAGGATGCCACATCATCGTCCACGTAGGATGCCATGTCATTGTCCATGTAGGATGCCACGTCATCGTCCACGTAGGATGCCACGTCATCATCCATGTAGGATGCCACGTCATCGTCCACGTGGGATGCCACGTCATCGTCCACGTAGGATGCCACATCATCGTCCATGTCAGCTGCCATGTCAGTAGCAATCCGTGACGATTTTATTTTGTCACGGATAGTGAGCCATGGGTTGGGCTGCATGGGCCTCGGGCTGCTCCGTGACGATTCAGATACGTCACGGATCGCGACGTTTATTAAGGGAACGTCGAGAGATTTAATCAATGACGCTCATTCCACCACGAAAATCTAAATCGTCGCGGATGCTGATTTGCGACGAATTTTATTTAATCCGCGACAGAATGGTTACGTCACAGATTAAATAGTTTCTTGTAGTGGTACCGAGTACATCAAGTTCGAGGTCGCAGACTTCGAGACCTCTTACCACGCCATCCTCGGCAGACCGGCCATCGCCAAGTTCATGACGGTGCCCCACTACACATACTTGGTACTCAAAATGCCAAGCCCAGCTGGTGTACTCTCCCTTCAAGGGGACTTGAAGATCTCCCACGACTGCGACACAGAAGCCGTGGAGATCGCCTCTACGAACCAAGTACCCAACGCGATGATGGAGGTCTACGCCGCGTCGAAGAAGCTTGCCAGAAGTGAACTCGACGCCCCAGAGAAGTCTGACAGCACCAACAAGCCTCAGCCACCTGAGGAGGTACTCGTCAAGATGATCGACCTCGGAACAGGCGATCCCAGCAAGACCACCACCATCGGGGCTGGCCTCGACCCTAAATAGGAAGACGCGCTCATCAGCTTCCTTCGGGCTAACCGCGACATCTTCGCGTGGAAGCCAGCGGACATGCCAGGAGTGCCCAGGGAGCTTATTGAGCACTGCCTCAACGTCGATCCTAAGGCCACCCCCAAGCGACAACACCTCCAACGCTTTGCCGACGACAGACGGGACGCCATCAAGAAGGAACTTGCCAAACTACTCGCGGCTGGCTTCATCAGAGAAGTCTTCCATCCTGGGTGGCTTGCCAACCCTGTCCTCGTCCGCAAGAAGAACTCGAACGAGTGGAGGATGTGCGTCGACTACACCGACCTCAACAAGCACTGCCCCAAGGACCCCTTCGAGTTGCCGCGGATTGATCAAGTCATCGACTACACGGCGGGCCGCGACCTGCTTCCTCGCTTCCTCGACCGCTACTCCGGGTACCACCGGATCGCGATCAAGGAAGAAGACCAGGAGAAGACTGCGTTCATCACCCCGTTTGGCGCGTACTGCTACACGACCATGTCCTTCGGGTTGAAGAACACCGGCGCTACCTACCAACGAGCTATCCAGGCCTGCTTCAAGAGGCAACTCAACAAGAACGTCGAGGCCTACATGGATGACGTGGTTGTCAAGACCAGGGACTCCAGTACCCTCATCGACGACCTTGAAAAGACCTTCGCATCACTGCGCGAGTACTGCTGGAAGCTCAACCCGAACAAGTGCGTCTTCGGCGTCCCTTCGGGCAAACTACTCGGCTTCATCATCAGCCAGCGCGGCATTGAAGCCAACCCCGAGAAGATCTCCGCCATCACCAGCATGAAAGCTCCCACGAGCATCAAAGACGTCCAGAAGCTGACAAGGTGCATGGCGGCGCTGAACAGATTCATCTCGCGGCTAGGAGAACGGGGGATCCCCTTCTTCAAACTACTCAAGCATCAAGAGAAGTTCGTGTGGACTCCAGCGGCGAATCAAACCCTTGCCCAGCTCAAGGACTTCCTATCAAAGCCACCGATCCTCACGGCTCCTCACAAGGGCAAGTAGCTATTGCTCTACCTCGCTGCGACTACTCACGTGGTCAGTACTGCCATCGTTGTCGAGCGGCAAGAAGACGGCCACGCCTACCCAGTCCAGCGCCCAGTCTACTTCGTCAGCGAGGTTCTATCAGAGTCCAAGGCCCGCTATCAGCCTGTGCAGAAGCTCTTGTATGCACTACTCATCACCTCGCGGAAGCTACGACACTACTTCCAGGAGTACTCGATCTCCGTCGTCACCGACTACCCGCTCGGCGACATCCTGTGGAACCAAGATGCTACTGGAAGAATCTCCAAGTGGGCAGTCGAGCTCGGCGCCCTCACCATCGACTTCAAGCCACGCACAGCCATCAAGTCGCAGGCACTAGTCGACTTCATGGCAGAGTGGCGGGAGAACCAGCTACCTACTCCCACCATGCGACCGAGCATTGGGTGATGTACTTCGACGGCTCACTCAACCTCGAGGGCGCAAGGTGCGGGGGTACTCCCGATCTCTCCAACGGGCGAACAACTCAAGTGCGTCCCGGCATCTTCCGGAAGGTCTCAAACAACGAAGCCGAGTACGAAGCCCTCCTACACGGGCTCCGCCTCGCGGCTTCACTGGGCATCAAGCGGCTACTAGTCTACGGCGACTCCGCAGTGGTCACCAACCAAGTCAACAAGTCCTGGGACCGCAACAAGGAGAACATGGACGCCTACTGCCTAGAAGTCCGCAAGCTCGAGAACAAGTTCTATGGTCTCGAGTTCCATCACATCGTCCGCGACAACAACGTTGCAGCGGACGTCTTCTCGAAGCTTGGATCCACCCGCGCTCAAGTGCCAGCGGGTGTCTTCGTCCACGAGCTTCACGCGCCAACCATCCCGGAGCCGGCGCCACCGACCACTGTCCCAGCCCATCCACCAGCTGGGCATGAGGTCATGATGATCGACGTGGACTGGAGGCAACCCTTCATCGACTACCTCAGCGAGCAGAAGGTCCCCTCCGACAAGAACGCGGCTGAGCAACTCGTCCGCCGCGCCAAGTCCTACGTCCTCGTCGGAGACAAGCTTTACAATCGGGGCGCATCCTCTGGAGTACTCATGAAGTGCGTCCCTCGTGAAGAAGGCAAGGACATCTTGGAGGAGATCCACAAGGGCGTCTGCGGCAACCACGCGTCCTCACGCACGCTGGTCAGCAAGGCCTTCCGGCGAGCTTTCTATTGGCCCACAGCTCTGGGCGACGCCGAAGAACTCGTCAGAAACTGCCAAGGATGTCAGTACTTCGCCAAGCAGCAACACGTCCCAGCCTACAAGCTAGTCACCATACCGCCAACCTGGCCCTTTGCTTGCTGGGGGCTCGACATGATTGGGCCACTGCCAACTGCGCCAGGAGGATTCAATAGGGTATTGGTGGCTATCGACAAGTTCACCAAGTGGATCGAGGTCAAGCCAGTCACACGCCCCAAGGCTGACAGAGTACTCGACTCCCTGGATGAACTCGTGCACCGCTACGGACTACCCCACCGCATCATCACAGACCTAGGCTCCAACTTCAACAACCACCAGTTCTGGGAGTACTGCGAGAACAGCGGGATCGACGTCCGATACATCTCGGTTGCCCATCCACGGGCCAACGGACAAGTCGAGCACGCCAACGGGATGGTGCTCGACGCTCTCAAGAAGCGGCTGCACGACCCTGCGAACTCCAAAGGGGGCAAGTAAATCAAGGAACTACCCAACGCACTCTGGGGGCTACGGACTCAACCATCCAAGCCAACGGGGCAATCCCCTTACTTCCTGGTCTACGGCTCCGAAGCAATCCTCCCTGCCGACGTCATATGGAACTCGCCAGCAGTGGAGCACTACGACAAAGGCGTCTCAGAAGACAGCAGACGAGTTTACATCGATAGCCTCAAAGAAGCTCGCTGCGCCGCCCTCATCCAATCAGCAAGGTACCCAGAGGGTATCCGATGCTACCATGATCGCAACGTCAAGGAACGCTCCTTCAACGTTGGAGATCTTGTCCTCCGCTGTATGCAGAACACGGAAGGACTTCACAAGCTCAGCTCCCCCTGGGAAGGTCCCTTCACCGTGGCAAAGGTGACCGGGCCGGGCTCCTACCGCCTCCAAACACTTGAAGGCGAAGACATCAACAACTCGTGGAACGTCGACCAGCTCTGTCGATTCTACGCCTAGTCTACACGACTACTCCGGGGTTCAAGTCTACACGACTACATCAACACCCCCCCGCCGTAAGCGGCCTCCGGGTCCTGCCTCCAGTCTTCGGACTTCTCCTCTCCAGGCTCCAGCCCGCGCGGCTACCTACGGACCCTGGGCTGCGACGAGCGTCAAGGACTCTAGCAGCGGTCTACTGAGAGACCACACTCCAAGATCCAGCCTGCACGGCTACCTACGGATCTACGATCCAGCCTACACGGCTACTTATGGATCTACTACTGTAAGCGGCTACCCGCTCCAGCTCTACTCACCGTAAGCGACCTCCGGTCCCGTGCGACTACTGCGCGTAACTACGGCCCCGGCCATCCGGGTGTACTTCTTCGGTAATAAAGTTTGATCGTTCATCAACTTCTTTACTGTCTACTCCCTACAACGGGACCACTACTGCCGAGTACGACTACTCGCATCCACTCCACGATGGGGGCTCCGCACTCTGAGATCGCGACTACGAGTACTCATTGCTGGAAAATCTCTTTCATTGATACTTAAGCAATTCATTACAATTGTTTTCTGTACAACCCTGGCTACTAGCTATCTATTACAGGGCTACTGGAGGTTAAGCTTCTCAGCTACTTGCTCCGCGATGGGAGCCATCTGCTCCAGCAGCTCTGCATACTGCTCATCAGTGCAGTTGGCGGCTACCCCGCCGGCGACTACTTCCACTGGGGCCTTCGGGAAGTACGACTTCGTGAAGGCCAAGACCTGTCTTGGGATCGACCTCGCCATGTGCTTCACATAGGCCGCCAGCCGGCTCGGAGCTTCCTTGAGGCGATCCACTAGTGGAGCAATCTTGGGGCCGCCCGGGTGCGGCACCAGGAGCCTTGCGATCGGCAGTGCGGCTTCTTCAAGCTCCTTCAGTTGGGCCGCAGTGCCTCGCAGTCTTCATTCAACTTCTGCAAGGATTTGGAGCAGTTGACGAGATCGTGGTCAGAGGCAATCCGGAGCTCCATGTGCTTCTAGCACTCGAAGGCAAGTTCTTTGTAGTCGAGCTCGAGTACTTGGCGGGCTTCTTGCTCCCGGTAGAAGAGATTCTTCATGCTCGACTCCGAGGACTTCAGCTGCTCCACCTGGCCCTCAAGCTCTGCAACACAGCAACAGTACAGCGGGTCAGACTACTTCTCGACCTTCAACGACTACCCGACAAGCCCAGCGGCGTACCTTTGTTCTTGTTGCGGAAGCCCTTATTCTTCCGCACCAAGTCGTCACCCTTCGCCTGCAACTCCTGGACATCGTTGTGGTATTTGGCGAAGGCGGCGTCGAGCTTCGACTACATGGCAGCCGCGTGCTTCCGCGACTTCACAAGTTGCTCTTCCAGCGCCTCAGCTCGGAGCACTACGTCACCATAGCCTTGTAGCATGTTGGACTTGTCGCGGGACCTCTCCGCAACGTCCTACATAGACAACTCAAGTCACACGAGTACTCAACGACAGAGGGTTGGCTACTCAGAAGCTACGGCTACTTACCTTCATCCACTGCTCGGCCTAACGAATCGCCTCCAGATGCTTGGCCACCGTCGCCGGCTCGACAAGATCATCCGCGAGCAGCTCTATTCCGCCGCGACTACTCGCAGTAGCCTCCGTCATCGGCGCAGAGCGGATGGGCTCTGCGTCTTGGATCTCCAGGGAGCGGATAGCCACTTCCAGAGCGACCTCTAGCGACGCGGTGACACCCTCTCCCCCGGCCGTCACGGCGGCCTCCTCGACGACTTCTTCCATAGGCTCGGGGGCTCCTCCTGCAGCCTCCGGGACCTCTGGTGTCGACTTCTGCATTGGCACCCCCGCAGGGATGTCACCACCTTCAGCTTCAGCACCTGTCAAAGAGAATACAAGTGCATCAGCGACCACGACTACTCCTCGAGGAGCTCCACAGCTTCAGAAGGGTACTCACCTTCGACTATGCTGGCGTCCGGCAACGGCGCTTCGGTAGCCGGCGGCTCGGGCACCGTCTGGGCAGCGGGAGCAGACTCCTCGGCGGGCGGCGTGACTTCTTCCGCCACGGACGAAGAGGGTTCATCCCCCTCCCAGGAGAGATCCGTGGATTTCCTGCAGAAGCATACACAATTGGTCGTCAGTCAACCTCGACTACTACAACAAGTACTACTCGGGAAGATGCAGTACTTACAAGTTCGACCGGACTATTGTCACGGCCGGGGCACCGAGGATGCTGGCAATGTCGACCAGTCCACCCTCGGCGGGCGCCTCCTCCTGCGCCCCTGCGGCTACCGCCTCCTCTGCAACGGCGGCCGGCGCAGCGCTCTCTTGCGCTCCTGAAGCCTCCACCTCTTCAACGGCGGCGGCTACGGGCTCCGTGCTCCCCTGTGGAGCAGGGGGCTGGCGCTCCAACTGCGCCAAAAGCTCCTCGACAGTGGGGGCTGGACTACGACTTCCGGCCGGCTCCCCCACTGTGTCCCATACGCCTTCGTCGCCCTCCTCGACGGGCTCCGTTGGCGGCACCTCCTGCATACAAGGGAGACTACTCATCAGCAAAGTGTACTCGAACGATGGGTACTCGACTACTCTGGTCAAGGCATCTTACCTCCTGAGGCGTGGTCTCCGAGACCTTAAGCTTCTTTGCCACCCTCTTGCGGGCGGGGTTGCGCGGCTTTCGTGGCGGCGCAGCCTGGCTAGCCTCCAGGCTAGTCGGGGGGTCTTGCACCAGAGGTACATGAGGCAAGCCTGGACGGCTAAACCTCGACCGCAACTGGAAGCAGTCCTGCAACGTCTCGTCGTCGTCGTCGTCCTCGTCGGTGGTGTCCTCCACGATGACGGTGTCATCGCCTTAACCTACTTCTCGCCGCTCTTTCGCCTTCCCTTCCTTCGGGATCTCGATCCCGCTCGGGGGCGGCTGCGGCTCGGAGATAAACTTTTTCAAGTCCTCCTGCAAGACACGAAGACATCAACACATCTACTCCAAGCAAGGACTACTCGACCAAGAGGAGTACGACTACTCACCTCCATTGGCGGGCGCGCGGCGGAGTACTCCTGGACAGGGCACGCCGTGTACGGCGGCATATCCTTGAAGATCTGCGACAGCCTCTCGATGATGTCGCTGTCGTCCAGCTCGCCTCCGGGCATCCGCGACGTGTCGTCGTCACCGGTGTACTCGAAGCCCAAGGTGTCTCGATCCATCAACAGCTGCACCCTCCGCTTCATGAAACTGAAGGCCACGTGCTCGGCCCTCAGTCCCTCTTCCTTGAGCACCTTGATGCGTGCCAGCAGCTCGGGAAGCTGGATCCCCTCTTGCATGGTGGGCTCCGTGTTCCACCACTTGCTTGGGCTGTCGTCCGCTCGGCTTCGGTAGACCGGGGTGGTGGTTCGTGATGTAGAACCACCTCGTCTTCCAGTCAGTTTTGGAGTCAACAAGCTTGTACGCCAGGTACTGCTCCGCGGCGTCTTCTCGCAACTGGATGCCGGCTCCTCCGACTACCCTAGGGTTGGTGGCACTTGGCTGCAGCTTGACCGGGAAGAACTTTCGGAAAAGGATCCAGTGCGGCTTGATCCCTAGGAAGGCTTCGCAGAAGTGCACGAAGACCGCGGCATGGAAGATGCCGTTGGGGTTCAGGTTCAGGTACTCGACTCCGTAGTACCCGAGGAGACCCTTGAAGAAATTGCTGGCCGGGAGCGCAAGCCCGCGCTCCACGAACCGCGCGAGCATTGGAATCTCATCTTCGGCCTTCTCCATTGGATATCGATCTCCAGCAGCGGCCCTCCACATGTCGACCTCCTTCTCCCGGATGAACCCGCTGTTCAGGAGGGTCAGCAGATCTTCTGTCTTCACCTTGGATTTCTTCCACTCGCGGCTTGGATCAGCCCGTTGTGGAGACATTGGCGGCGCTACTCTGGTGGCGGCCGCGGCGGCCTCTTCGTGGCCCCTCTTCTTCCCGGCGGCCTTCGACGACTTGGATTGTGACGGCTTCATCCTCCAAGTACAGGGCATCTTCACGCGCATCCGCTCGGGGGCTGCCCTAAAAGCTTTGGGTGGCTGCGCACTTGAATCTACTACGGCGGCAGCGAGCGCTGGGAGTGGATCTACTTCAGATGGAATCGAAGTGACTGCAGCTCGGATGGGTGAAAAACCCTAAGGGTTTTGGCTTCTATTTATAAGTCAAACCGGCTCTGCAACGGCCGGCTAGATAAGTCCACGCGCAGCTGACTCAGCGGCTAAGTGTGACTCTTCGTATTCTACTAGTCGACGCGCCTCACCTCGGGGGCTCGGCTACTTCTACTCGACTACCTGAGAAGCGGCTAGTCTCAAGAGCATCTCAGGACACATTCTTCAAGATGACCCTTCAATTCGAGAGGAAGTACTCGACTCAAGGCTCGGGGGCTCCGTGCCACGTGTCCTTCGGTTTTTCTCTCTGGATTTTTCGGGATTTTCTTGCCAAGACTTCGATGGACCCTCGGCCCGAGCCTCGCGGCTCAACCTAAGGCTCGGGGGCTACTCCATATGGAGTGCGATTTTGCAATCGCACCTCCATATCAGCTCCGGCTTCAAGACAAGACGGGCATTTTTGAAGACCTTCTGTTGACGGTTAATAATTGTATCAAAGTTCGTTTGTGACTCGCAAGGGTACAAGTCTCCCGTCGTAGTCAAGGGACCCTTCTTCCCTGGAGTGGTGAACCCAAGGTATCGAATCCGTGGAACAAATGTGTGACGCAAAACTTAATCTATTAAAGCCAAGTAACTTCAATCTTCGATAAAAGAAACCCTAATGCATCTAAGTAAACGACACAAAACGAATCTAATCTACTAAAGACCGGAGAAAACAAAGTAAGATTGGGTAGATAAACCGATCTAGAGGGATCGGGGTAAGCCTTTTGTTGAAGTTCCAAGCAAGAGAAGAAGTAGCAAATCGAATCTTAATAGAAGCCTCTTTAAATCGTGGTTTCCCGTCCAAATCCGAAAACATCCGCCTTTCGAGACCCCTGTTCTGTCACAACGTATCCCTATTCATCCGGGGAGCTTAGGGCGAGTCAAAAGACAAGTCGAGATTCTTTCGGAAGATCCGGCTTGTACCTCTAGCCACCGCGGCTACAAGAACACCCTATGTAATCTATCTCGAGAATAGAATTGGAATAAGCAAAGCCGATCGAAAAACGAAATCTTCGAGGAAACACTTGATCGCTAGGAAAAGATTCAACTTGATAATTCAACTATAACAATGATACATACACAAGATCACCACCGGGATCCTTCCTTGATCTTGCGTCTAGCTCTGGGAACTCCGACGTGGTCTTCCGTGCAAGGTTCCCACGTCGGCTAGGGAAACCCTAGTCAACTAGCTCGACCCTCTCCTCTCCGAGATGGTGTCCCTCTCTTCTCTGCTCCTCGGCGGCCGAAGACGAATTCTTCTCTCCGAGGCTCTCGGTCAGGGGGCTATAAATAGCCCGATTGGCGGCTAGGGCAAAGGAGGGGGCATTTGGGCCCTAAATGGGCCTGGGCCGACCGGACTGGGCCGGCCGGCCTGGGCCCATTTAGGCCCAGCCCGAGGGCTCCTTCGCTCCACGTCGGTTCCCTTGCTTCCTGGATGTTTCCCCCTTCTGCATGTAGGTCCATGTCGTCGGTTTCTCAATTGGACTCAACTCCTTGTCTTGCAAGATTCAGCACTTTTCTGATCAGGTCCTCGGAGTCTGTCGTCTTCTCGGATCAAGTCCCCGGCTTCTTGGAGTTAAGTTTGCTTCATTGCATGACTTGTATGGGGCTTCAAGGTCTTGTCATGAGGTGCTTGATGAACTTATCCCGAAAGTCTTGCTTTCAACACTAAAACCCTGCATAAACATTAAACTCCAAAACCGACATGCACACGTGAACTTGTTATACCACGGGGGTTAGTACCAATGGATAAGGTATAAAACTCATGCCAACACCGAAGGTAAACTCATGGCTAGGTTGACGGATTTTCACCGTCAACATCTCCCCCATGCTTAAACCTTGCTCGTCCTCAAGTAAGCCTTCGATGGATATCATCATTGCCAAACAATGTTTAAACTTTGCACTTGATCACACATGAGCAAACATAATGCTCTCAAAATTTTAATTCATTAAAGTTCCATAATGTACTAGCCTTCATCTCTACGGAGGGTAGATTCTTATTAAGCTTATCCCACAAGTATTAACATGCTCACAAAGTTTTAAATAGATCTCAGAATTTTTGAAATAAAGAACGAGATAAAGGAAAGCTAAACCAAGTTCACAAATTTAAATCATCTCGTATATTGCTCATGAACTCTCATCTCACTTGTCTCTCAAGCCTATATATCTACTCCTTTCCCTCTCATATATATGTGGTAGGCTTTATATGGAGCTTTGGGAAAGTTTAGTCCTAACAAGATTTTATAAATGAGGTGTTGTTAAAACAAGACAAGCTTCTCATGGTCTTACCGAGACTCGTCAAATGTCATTGGAAAATAATGTTAAATCAAGGAGGGGAAAGAGAAAAATACACACACTTTTAGATAAGTAGACATGTGCAAATGGCAAAGAGTGATCCCGAGGCACAAAGGAAGTCCTCGTTATCGGATGCACATGGTTGGAAAATGAGAATGGATCTTTTTAACTTGAAGCCTTGAATGCACTCTTAGAGAATCGGGGAGTTTACTTTACGCACATTTTTTTCTTTCTCATATTTCTCATTCTTTTCTTTCTTTCTTTCTTTCTTTCACATATATATATATATATTTTTCTTTACCTTGAAAGTCATGAGTATCGCTGGATTTTTTTTTCTTTCATCATCATTTTTTTTTAAAATATTCCCCTTTTAACTCTAAAACTGCACCGTACCTACCTCCTCCCCCATGCTTAGACGTTGCTCGTCCTCGAGCAAAGAGGCGAAAAATAAGATAGGTACCGGAGTATTTTTCCTTGGAGAGATACTTGAAATCTTCAATGTTGGCACCGTCTTGCGATCTTCCTTGAATTGATGATCCATCCTCAACAATAGGTTGTGGTCAAGGAGGTAATCACAAAAGATGATATTTGGTTTAAGGGTGGATATCCGGCGAAGTTTGTGAGATCACCGATGCGGGGATACACAATGCACGGATTTAATCTATTCATAACTTGAGAGCACATAAAACACTATGGGTCTTTATTTTAATCATAACCTCCGCTGAAAATTAAGCTAGCATTTAAATAAATTCAGATTTGTATTTTTTAAGAGAGCACTAGCTTAAACATGCATAAATCAATTACAAAGATAAACAAAGCTGCAATTATAATCATATATCATCATGGCGCGAATTTTGTAACTTTTCCAATGATATAATCCAGGTGGTGTCTTTATTAATGATGGCATCAAGTTGAAATACAAACTGAAAATAAACAAACATGCTTGCTGAAATTTAAATAAAAACAGAAATTACTACGCAAACACACATAAGCAAAAGCTGAAAATTACAGAGAAAAAGAAAAGAAAAGAAAACTAAAGTTCCTAATTCTTCTAGTCCTCCACCGGTGGTTGATGTTGATGATCTTGATAATAATACCCTTGCTCATAATATGATTGGACACTTCCTCCGACGAATTGATTTGGCTCCACAAGATGAAGGCGTCCAAGTTCAAAGGCAATATTTGCGTTGCCTTCACCGAGTTGAGCTGCGTTAGCTTGGATGGCTGCGATGTTTTGAGCATTTCTTGCAGCATACCCTCCAATTATGGCCATGCTTTGTTGTGGTTGGGGATGATGAGCGTAGGACTCCGCGAAGTTAGCGTTGGGCACAACATAATTTGGTGGGGGTACCGGTGCACCACCCCCCATGCTTGCTCTTGTGGCCTTCCGTAATAACTTGGCGGAGGAGGGACCCCGCCGAATGGTTGCACATTGGGTTGTGCTCCACTCGCTTGTGCGGAGGATGTTCCCTCCTCTACGATTCTTCCTCTTTTGTTCTTCCTTGCAGGGACAAGTAGTCCCTCTTCCAACCAATCTTCTCTCCCTTCGTTGAAAAGCCTAAGCCCCTCGTTGGGAAGGGGTAGGTTCACTATGGACAACCGATAACCTCCTCTCTCATCTCCACTAATGTATTTGCCTTGCCGCAAATACTCAATGCCGAGAGAGGTACCACGAAAAGGTGGTCGGGGTTTCTTGCGATCCCCGGCCGCAAGGAAAAGGCCAACATGGAGAGGTAACACCCCGAACCAATATTACCTGCCCACGATGTTGCTTCACAACACCAACGGTTGATCATAAGGTAAGAAGGGTCTATTGGCTGCCTGGCAATCAAAGCCGAGTAAAGCCAATTCAACTCCGTGTCGGTCACCTTTGTGTCCTTCATCCTCCCCAATACCCTCTTGCACATCCAAGAGTGAAATATCTGGATAATGGGGTTGCGGATGCAATTGCGTTGTTGATGGGCTTCTCCGGAGATCATATTCCAAAATCCCGCCAACATGCCGGGTGGCACGTCAACTTTCTCCGGAGCTCCCTTGTGGAATCCAAGCAGCTCCCTAACGTGCTCGTAGGGAACCACTTGTTGGACTCCCTCCAAACGGAATGATAAGCTTTGCACCCCGTCATCATCAACGATGGGTGCAATAGTCATCAAAATTTCCAAGGCGAACCCCAAATGGGTGTCCACCGATACTCCGTTGGAGAACTGCACCCATCCAAGGTGCCCCAACATATAGTATATGTCGGTGCCAAAACCCAAGGTGTAGAGTGCTTGGTCGTCGAACTCGACGTTCGGCACAAGCCTCTTCTCAAGATTAGAGAGCCTCTCCTCCTCCTCCGCCGACAAGATGATGAAGTCGTACGAAGAGTATGTCGGGGTGTAAGGAGGTGGCGCGGTTGAGCGAGTCGATCGTCGTGGTGGCGCGAGCTGCTCCTCCGTATGCCCACGAGGTTCGGTAAACCTCATGGAAGTGCTTCTTGCAGCCCTCATGCCACCAAGGAGGAGAGCATCGTTCCTCCTCGGTGGTGCCGTATCCGTCTCCATGCTCCGGGGAGACTCGGAAACCGAGTGCCTCCTCGAAGACGTGGTTGATGACGGCTTGGATGACGACGAACTCTTCTTCTTAGAGAAGAGACTTGTGGTCTTCTTCCACATGGTTGCTGCACTCTTTTCTTCGACTAAAACTCCGGGTTGCAACCGGTAACTAGGCACTTAAACTCTTTGCTTCGGATGTGGACTTTGTGTGGATTAAGGATGTGGATTTTTTTCTTGAGCTATCAAGCTTGGGAAGGTTGACTATGTCTACGGAGGTTTTGAGCACACAAACTTGAACACACAAACAAAGGAAGGAGAGGGAAGCTTGCTCGCGAAAAACGGCAGCCGGGGGCTCCTTAAGTAGGTGAGGCCGGCCGGCCCGGGCCGGCCGGCCTGGGGTCCTCCTGGCTCCTCCCCGCCTCGTCTTTCTTCCAGCACGATCATTTCGCCTCTGCAACTTTCCTGCCCGCGTGCTCCACGAGTTGCACCGCCCAAACGCTCTCGTCCACCCTTTTCTTGCATTATTGGTCCTTCCACTTGATGCTCCATGCTTTGGGTCATGTCCATGCTCCCTAGCTCCACTTGCTTCACATGCCACCATGAAATCCTGCAAAGTTGATGCTTGCTGCCCACCATGCTTGTCCTTTGCATGTGGAATTGGTGAAAGTTGATAAAAGGGAATCCAATGGTGCATGCATGATTAATTCAAACTAGCTTGCCTCCATTTAGGTGTGTTCAAGGTTAAGCACTCCCCTAATTCAAAATTTAAAATATTTTTCAGAGCCATGCAAGAGCTCAAACACAATTTTAGAGAAGTTTTTAAACCATTAAAGACAAATGTAAGTCGAAAATATTTTTCGACTACGTCGATTTCGGTCTCACCGGTATAGTTTGCCTTCATAGGTTGAGAGCAAACATTTTACCGGCTTGATCATGGGGGCATAGGTTTAGGTTCTAATTTTGGCTAAATAAGAAAGATTTTGAATAAAACAAAATTAGAATAGGCTTAGAAAAATTCTAATCCTAGAGAAACCAAGGATAAAGATTTTTAAAACCAACCAAAAGCTTTGATTTCTAGGTTCACGCGAGTCCTACCACGTGCTGGATTTTATTAACACTTAAATATAAATCGTGGCTCTACTCATGTGGTTTTAGCATGAAAAATAAGTCAACCTCAGCACCATAATGAGGGTGAAAGGTTGAGTTAGGTTCTGAAATTATTTGGTTGAGGTTTCTCGAAAAGAAAAGAACAAACAAACATATAGGAGGGTTCATGCAAAGGGTTTATGATAAAGCAAACATTCAATCAAGAATTATGTCTCTAATATTGTTCAACCACTTCTAAGTCTAATGTCTTTGCGTAATAAAACTCAAAAACTAAATTATTAAAAATACTCGAAAAACCTGGAATCGGGTTGTCCTCCCGGTAGCTTATTCTTGACTCGACGAAACGGGTTGCCTCCCGCCTAGCGCTTCGTTTATAGTCTATAGCTAGACTTCTTCACTTGATTACTCCGGATCAACGCTCTTTGCGGGCGTTGCAATCTTGGGTACCCACTTCCGCACCATCTTGGGCGCGGGCTTGTCTTCTGGCTTAGTTGGCTTACTCATTTTTTTGGTCTTTACAGGCGGCTTCTCTTCCTTTGTCTTGATGGATGCAACACCTTCTTTGATTTTCTTTACGTTCATTTTTTTCGGCTCCTTCTTCTTTTTCAGCCCCTCCGTTTGTTTTGGTTCTCCCTTCACTCCAATCATGTTGCATGCCTCGATCCTTGGACGGAACTTGAAGGAACTCTTTTCTCCGTTGATATCGAACATGATCTCCCCCTTGCCAACATCAATAGTAGCTCCCACGGTCTTGAGGAATGGCCTCCCTAGGATGAGCGGCGGCTTCTCCCTCTCTCCCATCTCGAGCACAACGAAGTCGACGGGGATGAAGTGGTGTCCAATCTTCACGGGTACATCTTCAGCAATGCCCAAGGGATAGCGAATGGAGTTGTCTACCAACTCCAAACATATTCCCGTAGGCTCCATCGGTAGGCGTAGCTTCTCGAACACATCCCTCGGCATGACGCTCACACTAGCTCCAAGGTCGCATAACGCCTTCTCGAAGTTGAAAGAACCAACTGAACATGGAATTGTAGGGCACCCGGGGTCTTTTTGCTTCTCTAGCCCATTAGCAATAGCTGCACTACACTCCACGGACATCTTGACATGATCTACCCCGAGTGTTGCTATCTCATATTTATTTGCAAGTATGTCTTTAAAGTAACGAGAATATGTAGGTACTTGTAGGGCATCTAGTAATGGCATGTTGATGCTAAGTCTACGCACAACTTCCACAAACTTCTCAAAGTGGTTGTCAAGTTTACCTAGGAAGTAGCGTGTCTTGAGTTGCGGTATCCTCGTGTCTTCCTCCGGCATCTCGTATTCGGGTTCCTCGGTGACGATCCCCGTAACCTTCTCTTTAGCAACTCCTTCCACCTCGGTGGATGGTTTAAGCTTCCTTGCTCCCGCGGAACGTTCCAGATCTTCGGTCTCCTTCCCCGAACGTGTTTGAATGGCCTTCGCCGATTCGGGACATTTGGGTTGTCCCGGAAGCTTCCCTTCATCATTAGTGAGGCGCCCCGCAAGTTGTCCAACTTGCGTCTTGAGCATCTTCATCATGTTGAGCACTTGATGATTGGAACTTCCGACCTCCGTCACTTTGCTATCGATGTTCTCCAACACCTTGTCTATGGTCTTGAACTTGGTGACGGTGTCCTTGTTGATCTTAGCTTGCTCGTCCATGAACTCCTTCAATTGTATACGAAGCGGAACCGTGTTAGGAATAGATGAGCTTGCATTGAATTGAGGCCTACCTTGCCCGTAGCGGAAGTTCGGCAATTCTCCCTTCCTCATGTAGTCAAGCACTTTGGCTTCCTCCGGACAATCTTTGCGGACATGGCCATACTCTCCACATTCTTCGCATGTGGACCTTGCTTCGGCGGCCTTCAAGTCTTGAGCCTCTTTCTTTTCCATCTCCATCTTCTCCAACCTCCTCATGAGCGAGTCAATCTTGCCTTCAAGTATGTTCTCCTTCTCCACTTGCAAGACTCCTTTGACGTTCCCCGTGGGTTGAACCGGATGTAGGCGCCCTGATGACGCCCATGTGTCATTATCCGCGACCTTCTTGAATAACGTGAAAGCTTCCGTCGGTGTAAGCTCGATGATAGATCCTCCCGCTGATGCATCGATGATCGTCCTTGACGCCATGGTGAGTCCTTGATAGAACTTTTGCACGAGGTCTTCTTTCGGGTGTACTCGTTGAAGCGCTCGAATGCCTCCGAGATAGTTTCTGTAGGATATTGAACAAAGGTGGCAATCTTATTACGCAAGCTTTGAGTTTTACCCGGTGAGTAGTATTCCTTCATGAAAGCCTTCATCAACGTGTTCCAATTTTGCACCGTCTCCGCCGGTTGAGAGTGGACCCATTGCAAAGCCTTCCCGAGTAGTGAGAACGGAAAAAGCCTTGCCCTCGTTTGGTCTTGAGTCACCCCATCCATGTTTAAAGTCTGACATAGTTGTTGAATGCTTGGAGGTGAAGGTTCGGATCCTCTTTGCCGGTGAAGGGTGAATGTTGCACCATGCGGATTGGTGAGGTCTTGATCTCGAACGGTCTTCCGATCTCCTCAAGGTTCAAGATTGGTAGGTCGATGATGTCTGGGGTGCATAGCTCCCCAATCTTGCGTTCTTGCGGTGGTTGGTCACCCATCGGTGGAAGTCGATTCTCCCAAGGACTTTGAGGTGGTGAATTCTTCGGAGATTCCTGCGATCCTTTGCCTTCCGACTCCGAATCTACAAAATCCAGCTTTTTAGCTTGATGTGCTTCGCGTCTCCTTAGCCTGTAAAGTTTTTCTGGATCATCCACAAAATTATTGAGTTTGTTGGAGAGGTAGCCGTCCATCTCCTATTAGGGTTAGCAATAAACAAAGTATGCAAAAACTAGAAAGTAAAAACAAATCTATAAAAACTAGAGTTAGACAAACTAGATTAGATGTATTTTGAGGATGATCAAAATTTAGTAGATGCAAAAATAAAAACAAAAAAAAACTGAAAATTACAAAAAGGCAATAAAAAATCAAATCTTGATCACTTGTTCCCCGACAACGGTGCCAGAAAAAGGGGCTTGTTGACGGTTAATAATTGTATCAAAGTTCGTTTGTGACTCGCAAGCGTACAAGTCTCCCGTCGTAGTCAAGGGATCCTTCTTCCCTCGAGTGGTGAACCCAAGGTATCGAATCCGTGGAACAAATGTGTGACGCAAAACTTAATCTATTAAAGCCAAGTAACTTCAATCTTCGATAAAATAAACCCTAATGCATCTAAGTAAACGACACAAAACGAATCTAATCTACTAAAGACCGTAGAAAACAAAGTAAGATTGGGTAGATAAACCGATCTAGAGGGATCGGGGTAAGCCTTTTGTTGAAGTTCCAAGCAAAAGAAGAAGTAGCAAATCGAATCTTAATAGAAGCCTCTTTAAATCGTGGTTTCCCGTCCAAATCCGAAAACATCCGCCTTTCGAGACCCCCGTTCTGTCACAAAGTATCCCTATTCATGCGGGGAGCTTAGGGCGAGTCAAAAGACAAGTCGAGATTCTTTCGGAAGATCCGGCGTGTACCTCTAGCCACCGCGGCTACAAGAACACCCTATGTAATCTATCTCGAGAATAGAATTGGAATAAGCAAAGCCGATCGAAAAACGAAATCTTAGAGGAAACACTTGATCGCTAGGAAAAGATTCAACTTGATAATTCAACTATAACAATGATACATACACAAGATCACCACCGGATCCTTCCTTGATCTTGCTTCTAGCTCGGGAACTCCGACGTGGTCTTCCGTGCAAGGTTCCCACGTCGGCTAGGGAAACCCTAGTCAACTAGCTCGACCCTCTCCTCTCCGAGATGGTGTCCCTCTCTTCTCTGCTCCTCGGCGGCCGAAGACGAATTCTTCTCTCCGAGGCTCTCGGTCAGGGGGCTATAAATAGCCCGATTGGCGGCTAGGGCAAAGGAGGGGGGCATTTCGGCCCTAAATGGGCTCCGGGCCGACCGGACCGGGGCCGGCCGGCCCGGGCCCATTTAGGCCCAGCCCCGAGGGCTCCTTCGCTCCACGTCGGTTCCCTTGCTTCCCGGATGTTTCCCCCTTCGCTTGTAGGTCCATGTCGTCGGTTTCTCTCCGAATTGGACTCAACTCCTTGTCTTGCAAGATTCGAAGACTTTTCGATCGATCGTGTCCTCGGAGTCTGTTGTCTTCTCAGATCAAGTCCCCAGCTTCTTGGAGTTAAGTTTGCTTCATTGCATGACTTGTACGGGGCTCCAAGGTCTTGTCATGAGGTGCTTGATGAACTTATCCCGAAAGTCTTGTTTTCAACACTAAAACCCTGCATAAACATTAAACTCCAAAACCGACATGCACACGTAAACCTGTTATACCACGGGGGTTAGTACCAATGGATAAGGTATAAAACTCATGCCAACACCGAAGGTAAACTCATGGCTAGGTTGACCTATTTTCACCGTCAACACCTTCAAAGGCAGTACTCGAGGACGCTTGGGACTACTCGAGAAGACTTCAGGATTGCTCGAACATCAGCTGGAGTACATTCCAGCCTCGGGATGCTTCGACTACTCATGAGGACTTTTGACTTGTAGCACTCAGGGATGCTTGAGGACTACTCGTTAAGGCCGTCAGGACTACTTGAAGCTATCCTTCTCGACTACAAAGTACTCGGGGGCTTGTCGTATGGACCTCCCTGGGCCCACTACCTCGGTGGGTACCAGGACCGACTACTTGGTGGGCCCCTGGGACTACCCGGCTTGCGCTACACGGCACCTGAAGGTGTGGAGCACAAGGACTGCAGAGGAGTAGTACTCGGTTAGGAAGCTGTACATGTCCCGCACTGTGTGGAAGGCTCCTAAACATACTCGACTAGTACTCTCTCCATACTCCGACTTGTAACCCTGCCTCCCGAACTATATAAGGCGAGGCAGGGACCAATCTCTAGGACCTCAACATCTCATCTCATACAACCCACGGCGCACTAATGCACCATCTTGTAATCGTGCCCAATCAATCTAGAGCTACGCAACATACAGGACGTAGGGTATTACGCACCTCGCGGCCCGAACCTGTCTAAATTGTGTGCCACGTGTCTCTTCCTTCGAGTTACCGATCTCGGCGAGGCCACATTCATCTACTTCGGGTACTCCCCTTAGTAGGTTGCCGGTCTAAAACACCGACAGGTGGTACCCGGAGTAGCAGTCGAGGAAGCAGAGCAGGTCGCAGCCCGCCGTGGAGTCAATGACTTGGTCTATCCGCGGCAACCCGAAGGGGTCCTTGGGGAAGTGATTGTTGAGGTCGGTGTAGTCGACGCACATCCTCCAGTCGTTCGAGTTCTTCTTACAGACGAGGACGGGGTTGGTGAGCCACTCAGGATGGAAGACTTCTTTGATGAACACGGTCGCGAGTAGTTTGGCGAGTTCCTTCTTGATGGCATCCCGTCTGTCGTCGGCGAAACGGCGGAGGTCTTGTCGCTTCGGGGTGGCTTTTGGGTCGACGTTGAGTGAGTGCTTGATCAGATTCCTGGGGACCCCTGGCACGTCTGCTGGTTTCCACGTGAAGGTGTCTCGGTTAGCCCGGAGGAAGCTGACGAGCGCGTCTTCCTATTTCGGGTCGAGGCCCACCCCGATGGTGGTAGTCTTGCTGCTGTCGCCTGTCCCGAGGTCAACCGTCTTAACTTGCACCTCCTCAGTTGGCTGAGGCTTGTTGGCGTTGTCCGACTTCTCTGGGATGTCGAGTTCACTTGGGGAATGCTTCTTGGATGTAGTGTAGATCTCCATCATTGCGTTGGGTACTTGGTTGGTGGCTGCGAGTTCCACTGCTTCTGTGTCGCAGTCGAAGGATATCTTCAAGTCCCCTTGTAGCGAGAGTACACCGGCCGGACTTGGCATCTTGAGTACCATTTATGTGTAGTGATGTACCGCCATGAACTTGGCGATAGCTGGTCTGCCGAGGATGGCATGATATGAATTCTCGAAGTTGGTGACTTCGAACTTGATGTACTCGGTGCGGTAGTTTTCTCTGGTTTCCCCAAAGGTAACTGGCAGGACCACTGAGCTCAGTGGAATAGCCGCGTTCCCGGGGACGATGTCGTAGAAAGGCGATGTGATCTTGGTGAGCATGTGAGTGATGTCGAGCTTCATCTTCTTCAAGGTCTTGGTGAAAAGGACGTTGAGCCCGCTTCCACTGTCGATGAGAACCTTGTTGAGTCTGGAGCCCGCGACTACCAGCTTCAGGACGAGTGGAAAACGCACTGGTTCAGAGAAACTTGGCCATTGATCCGCGCAGGAGGAGGTGATAGCTACCTCCGACCACCTGAGAGGTGTTGGAACCGCTGGTTCGATGTTCAAGACTTCCCTGTCGAGTGGCCTCCTGAGCCCATCGGTTGGGTAGTCCGCCGAAGAGGACGTTCATCATCTTGTCGGGTTCTTGGATGTAACCGTTGCCTTCGTCGGCCTTTTTCTTGCCTTTCTTGTCGTGAGGGTGCCATGGTTCTGGAGTGTCTTTGAGTGCTCGCCGGAGTTGGTAGCACTGTTCGGTAGTGTGGTTGCCATCCAGATACCACAGGCACTTCTCTTTCAGCAAGTCCTTGAAGCCGTCGAAGGTCTTCTTCGAGTTGTCTTTCGCAGGGCGCTGGATAGCCGCGACTGTGTTGTCTGGCTTGCACTTGCGATTAGGACCCGAGTAGTTGCTGCTGTGACCGCCTTGGTCCCTGTTATTGTTGTAGTTGCCGCCCGTGTTCTGCTTGCTCTTGCCACGAATGGCGTTAGCCTTGTCTTCTTCATCAGCCCAGAAGGTTATCATATCGTTGAGGTGGGTGATGGAGCTCGGGCGGCAACGACCGAAGTCTTCAAAGGTGCGACAGTGGTAGAGACCGTCTTGGAAGAGGTCGATGACCTCCTTGTCGGTGACGTCGACTACGGTGGCGCGCTTGTCGAAGAAGCGCCGCATGTACTTGTGTAGGGTCTCGCCCTATTCCTGCTTCACCATTGCCAGGTCCGTGCGAGTACCCGAGCGACCCATAGCGCCTGCGAAGTTGCTGGTGAGCTGGTCCTTGAGCTGGTCCCACTTGTCGATCGAGTACTTCTCAAGTGACTCGAGCCATGCAAGCGTAGCTTGGTCCAGGCAGAAGGGAAAGTAGAGGCACTTTGTGTCATTATTGCCACGAGCATTTTCGATGGAGAGGGCGTAGCATCTGAGCCACTGTACTTGATCTTGCTTTGCATCGTACTTGGTGATCCCAGTGGTTTGAATTTCTTCGGGAGAAGTAGATTGCGAAGCCGTGCAGAGAAGGCGGGGAAGCCGTCGTTCTCGCCTGCGGATTTGTTGCGTCGAATTTCCTCGATTCTGCAACGGGCATTGTAGCCGCCGCATGAGACACCGGTGACATGGCTGTCTACATGGCCTCGGCCGCCGCGATCGCCCCTGCCACCGGCTCTCCTTCCAGCCCCGTGTGAGGAGTTCCCACCGCCGCTGCCTCCGCCACCAGGATCACGATGAGGGACGACATCGCGGTTATCGCCGGCACCGCCGGCGCTGTTGCCACCCTGATAAGGTCCACCGGCCGATGCCCGAGTACGGTTGGGGTTAGCCGGTAGTTCTCCTCGAGTACGGTTGCATCCGTTGTCAGCTGGACTGCGACTTGTGGCTTCGTTGTCGGGTCCCTCGAGTTCTGACGGGAGGCACTTGAGCAACTCTGTTGTCAACTCTCATGAAGTAGGCGTCCTCCGTGAGCTTGGCGATGACTTCTCCCGCGCGCATCCCCTGAGCCTGATGTGCTATTGTGGTGATAGACATGAGGCACTACTCTGGGGTAGTGTGCACTCGGTTTTCGACTTGGTCGAGAGCCTTTGGGAGATTACGTATGGGTAGGGTCTCACGGAGACGTCAGCGCCGCTCGTTCCGCCTTCTGTTGCGTTCATGTCGGGCGTTCTTATTGTCGTCGGTTTCATCTGCGGGTGCATTGGCAGACAATTCGTCTGCTGAGATATCCTCTAGATATCGGTCAGGGCATGTCCCTGATGGTCTCGGCATCTCGCCAGCAGCCATGAAGACTTAGCGATCGGGGGTACCGAGACCGGAGTCGAAAGTCACCACCTCTGTTGGAGTGTGCTCCTCAGCTGGAGCTAGTGGTGTTTCCTCCTGGAAGGGAAGTGAGTCGAGGTAGGCGACGCATCGTGAGTTCCCGTCTGTCAGGTCCGCGGGCTTGCGATCTGGTTAGTAGATGAATCTCCCAGCGGGTGTAGATGTTATAACCAGGCCGGAAGCTGGTCCTTGCAGCAGTTGCTCAGTCGTGTGGTTCTCAGACTCAGGCTCATCGGGGTCCGCCCCGAAGTCGAACTCGTAAGAGGTGTCCGAGTAGTAGCCGGAGAAGGGGTTGGAGTCAAAGTTGTAGCTGGGGACGGTGATGGAGTCCGAGTTGTACTCGGAGACGATCTGCTTCCCGACCCGGCACGCAGAGAGAGCCTTCGCATGGGCCTTGCTGTCGTTGCAAAGGCCGTATGGGAAGTGCTCATGGAGTGGGGAGTCTGCACACGATGGCTGAGTAGCCGACTCGCATACGATGGCCCACGGGGACGTCGAGTTCGAGTATGAGGCGGATCCAGACTCGAAGTCGACGTGTTGGTCATAGAGCGTAATTTCACAGAATTTTCCGGCGAGATCGCCTGTGACTACTTCGGGAAGCGTCACGAGCCTGGTCTTCGGGTTGGGCGTCATGGTGAGGCGGCGCTGGAAGGATCCGGCGCCATCAGCAGTGCAGACCCATGAAGATGAAGGTGTCGCCACAGTTAAAGGCAATGGTTGACTTGATGAAAGATTGAAGCCATCAAGTTCGCCATTAGATCTTCGGTGAGAGCCCCTACCTGGCGCGCTAGCTGTCGGTTTTTTAGACCGGCGACCTACCAAGGCGAGTACCCGAGGTAGATGAATGTGGCCTCGCCGAGATCGGTAACTCGAAGAAAGAGACACGTGGCACACAATTTAGACAGGTTCGGGCCACGAGGTGCGTAATACCCTACGTCCTGTATGCTGCGTAGCTCTGGATTGATTGGGCACGATTACAAGATGGTGCAATGGTGCGCCGTGGGTTGTATGAGATGAGGTGTGTTGAGGTGATCCTAGAGATCGGTCCCTGCCTCGCCTTATATAGTCCGGGAGGCAGGGTTACAAGTCGGAGTAGGGAGAGAGTACTAGTCGAGTACGTCTAGGAGTCTTCCATACAGTGCGGGACATGTACAGCTTCCTAACCAAGTACTACTCCTCTGCAGTTCTTGTGCTCCACGCCTTCCGGTGCCGTGTAGCGCAAGCCGGGTAGTCCCAGGGGCCCACCGAGTAGTCGGTCCTGGTACCCACCGAGGTAGTGGGCCCAGGGAGGTCCATACGACAAGCCCCCGAGTACTTTGTAGTCGAAAAGGATAGCTTCAAGTAGTCTTGACGGCCTTAACGAGTAGTCCTCAAGCGTCCCTGAGTGCTACAAGTCTAAAGTCCTCAAGAGTAGTCGAAGCATCCCGAGGCTGGAATGTACTCCAGCTGATGTTTGAGCAATCTTGAAGTCTTTTCGAGTAGTCCCAAGCGTCCTTGAGTACTGCCTTCGAAGGTCTTCAAAAAATGCCCGTCTTGTCTTGAAGCCAGAGCTGGTATGGAGGTGCGATTGCAAAATCGCACTCCATATGGAGTAGCCCCCGAGCCTTAGGTTGAGCCGCAGACTCTAGCTTAGGGTCCATCTGAAGTCTTGGCAAGAAAATCCCGAAAAATCCGGAGAGAGAAAACCGAAGGACACGTGGCACGGAGCCCCCGAGCCTTGAGTCGAGTACTTCCTCTCGAATTGAAGGGTCATCTTGAAGAATGTGTCCTGAGATGCTCTTGAGACTAGCCGCTTCCCAGGTAGTCGAATAGAAGTAGCCGAGCCCCCGAGGTGAGGCGCGTCGATTAGTAGAATACGAAGGGTCACGCTTAACCGCTGAGTCAGCTGCGCGTGGACTTATCCAACTGGCCGTTGTGGAGCCAGTTTGACTTATAAATAGAAGCCAAAACCCTTAGGGTTTTTCACCCATCCGAGCTGCAGTCATTTTGATTCCATCTGAAGTAAATCCACTCCCAGCGCACGCTGCCGCCGTAGTAGATCCAAGTGCGCCGCCACCCAAAGCTTTTAGGGTAGCCCCCGAGCGGATGCGTGTGAAGACACCCTGTACTTGGAGAATGAAGCCGTCACCGTCCAAGTCCACGAAGGCCGCCAGGAAGAAGAGGGGCCGCGAAGAGGCCGCCGCGGCCGCCACCGGAGTAGCGCCGCCAATGTCTCCACCGCGGGCTGATCCAAGCTGCGAGTGGAAAAATCCAAGGTGAAGACCGAAGATCTGTTGGCCCTCCTGAACAGTGGGTTCATCCGGAAGAAGGAGGTCGACATGTGGAGGGCCGCTGCTGGAGATCCATATCCAATGGAGAAAGCCGAAGATGAGATTCCAATGTTCGCATGGTTTGTGGAGCGCGGACTCGCGCTCCCGGCTAGCGATTTTTTCAAGGGCCTCCTCGGGTACTATGGAGTCGAGTACCTGAATCTGAACCCCAACAGTATCTTCCATGCTGCGGTCTTCGTGCACTTCTGCGAGGCCTTCCTTGGGATCAAGCCGCACTGGATCCTTTTCCGGAAGTTCTTCCGGGTCAAGCCGCAGCCAAGTGCCACCAACCCAAGTGTAGTCGGAGGAGCCGGCATCCAGTTGAGAGAAGACGCCGCGGAGCAGTACCTGGCGTACAAGCTTGTTGACTCCAACACTGACTGGAAGACGAGGTGGTTCTACATCACGAACCACCACCCCGGCCTGCCAAAGCTGAGCGGACGGCAGCCCAAGCACCGCGAGTGGTGGAACACGGAGCCCACCATGCAGGAGGGGATCCAGCTTCCCGAGCTGCTAGCACGCATCAAGGTGCTCAGGTAAGCGGGATTGAGGCCCGAGCACGTGGCCTTCAGTTTCATGAAGCGGAGGGTGCAGCCATTGATGGCTCGAGACACCTTGGGCTTCGAGTACACCGGCGACGACGACACGTCGCGGATGCCCGGAGGCGAGCTGGACGACAGCGACATCATCGAGAGGCTGTCGCGGATCTTCAAGGATATGCCGCCGTACACGGCGTGCCCTGTCAAGGAGTACTCCGCTGCGCGCCCGCCAAAGGAGGTGAGTAGTCATACTCCCCTAGTCGAGTAGTCCTTTCTTGGAGTAGACTTGCTGATGTCTTGTGCCTTTGCAGGATGACTTGAAGAAGTTCATCTACGAGCCGCAGCCACCCCCGAGCGGGATCGAGATCCCGAAGGAAGGGAAGGCAAAAGAGCGGTGAGAAGTCGGTGAAGGCGATGACACCGTCATCGTGGAGGACGCCACCGACGACGACGACGACGACGAGACGTTGCAGGACCGCTTTCAGTTGCGGTCGAGGTTTAGCCGTCCAGGCTTACCTCATGTGCCTCTGGTGCAAGACCCCCCGACTAGCCTGGAGGCTAGCCTGGCTACGCCGCCACGGAAGCCGCGCAACCCCGCCCGCAAGCGGGTGACAAAGAAGCTTAAGGTCTCAGAGACCACACCTCAGGAGGTAAGATGTCTTGACTAGAGTAGTCGAGTACCCATCGCACGAGTACCCTTGCTAATGAGTAGTCTTCCTTGTATGTAGGAGGTGCCGCCCGCGGAGCCCGTCGAGGAGGGCGACGAAGGCGTATGGGACACAGTGGGGGAGCCGGCCGGAAGTCGTAGTCCAGCCCCCACTGTCGAGGAGCTCTTGGCGCAGTTGGAGCGCCAGCCCCCTGCTCCACAGGGGAGCACTGAGCCCATAGCCGCCGCCGTTGAAGAGGTGGTGACTACAGGAGCGCAAGAGGGCACCGCGCCGCCGCCGTTGCTGCGAGAGGAGGCGGTAGCCGCAGGGGCGCAGGAGGAGGCGCCCGCCGAGGGTGGACTGGTAGACATTGCCAGCATCCTCGGTGCCCCGGCCGTGACGATAGTCCGGTCAAACTTGTAAGTACCGCATCTTCCCGAGTAGTACTTGTTGTAGTAGTCGAGATTGACCGACGACCAATTGTGTGTGCTTCTACAGAAAATCAACGGATCTGTCCTGGGAGGGAGATGAACCCTCTTCAGCAGTGGCGGAAGAAGTCGCGCCGCCTGCCGAGGAGTCCGCTCCCGCTTCCCAGGCGGTGCCCGAGCCACCGGCTACTGAAGCGCTGTTGCCGGAGGCCAGCGTAGTCGAAGGTGAGTAATCTTCTGAAGCTGTGGAGCTCCTCGAGGAGTAGTCGTAGTCGCTGATGCACTTGTCTTCTCTTTGACAGGTGCTGAGGCTGAAGGTAGTGACATCCCTGTGGGAGAGCCAATGCAGAAGTCGACACCAGAGGTCCCGGAGGCTGCGGGAGGAGCCCCCGAGCCTATGGAAGAAGTCGTCGAGGAGGCCGCCGTGGCGGCCGGGGGAGAGGGGGTCACCACATCGCCAGAGGTCACTCTAGAGGTGGCTATCCGCTCCCCGGAAATCCAGGACGCAGAGCCCATCTGTTCTGCGCCGATGACGGAGGCCACCGCGAGTAGTCGCGGCGGAATAGAGCTGCTCGTGGACGATCTTGTCGAGCCGGCGACGGTGGCTAAGCACCTGGAGGCGAGTGGATGAAGGTAAGTAGCCGTAGCTTTCGAGTAGCCAATCCTCTGTCGTTGAGTACTCGTGTGACTTGAGTTGTCTATGCTCCGGGCTGAGGCGCTGGAAGAGCAACTTGTGAAGTCGCGGAAGCACGTGGCTGCCATGCAGTCGAAGCTCGACGCCGCCTTCGCCAAGTATCACAATGATATCCAAGAGTTGCAGGCGAAGGACGACTACTTGGTGCGGAAGAATAAGGGCCTCTGCAACAAGAACAAAAGTACACTGCTGGGCTTGTCGGGTAGTTGTTGGAGGTCGAGAAGTAGTCTGACCCGATGTACTGTTGCTGTGTTGCAGAGCTTTAGGGCCAAGTGGAGCAGCTGAAGTCCTCGGAGACGAGCATGAAGAAACTCTTCTACCGGGAGCAAGAAGCCCGCCAAGTACTCGAGCTCGACTACAAAGAACTTGCCTTCGAGTGCGAGAAGCACATGGAGCTCCGGATTGCATCTGACCGCGATCTCGTCAACTGCTACAAATCCTGCAGAAGTTGAATGAAGACTGTGAGGCACTGTGGGCCCAACTGAAGGAGCTTGAGGAAGCCGCACTGCCGATCGCAAGGCTCCTGGTGCCGCACCCGGGCGGCCCCAAGATTGCTCCACTGGTGAATCGCCTCAAGGAAGCTCCAAGCCGGCTGGCGGCCTATGTGAAGCACATGGCGAGATCGATCCCAAGGCAGGTCTTGGCCTTCATGAAGTCATACTTCCCGAAGGCCCCAAGGGGGAAGTAGTCGCCGGCGGGTAGCCGCCAACCGCACCGATGAGCAAGATGCGGAGCCGCCTGGAGCAGATGGCTCCCATCGCGGAGCAAGTAGCTGAGAAGCTTAATCTCTAGTAGCCCTGTAATAGATAGCTAGTAGCCAAGGTTGTACAAAAAACAATTGTAATAAATTGCTTAAGTATCAATGAAAGAGAATTTCCAGCAATGAGTACTCGTAGTTGCGATCTCAGAGTGCGGAGTCCCCATCGTGGAATGGATGCGAGTAGTCGTACTCGACAGTAGTGGTCCCGTTGTAGGGAGTAGACAGTAAAGAAGTTGATGAACGATCAAACTTTATTACTGAAGAAGTACACCTGGATGGCCAGGGCCATAGTTACAGAGTAGTGGCTTGGACCCAGAGGCCGCCTACAGCTGAGTAGAGCTGGAGCGGGTGGCCGCTTACAGCAGTAGATCCGTAAGTAGCCGTGTGGGCTGGATCATAGATCCGTAGGTAGCCGTGCAGGCTGGATCTTGGAGTGTGGTCTCTCTGTAGACCGCTGCTAGAGTCCTTGACGCTCGTCGCAGCCCAAGGTCCGTAGGTAGCCGCACGGGCTGGAGCCTGGAGAGAAGAAGTCCAGAGACTGGAGCCAGGACCCGGAGGCCGCTTAGCGGGGGGGGGGGGGGGGGTGTTGATGTAGTCGAGTAGACTTGAACCCCGGAGTAGTCGTGTAGACTAGGCGTAGAATCGACAGAGCTGGTCGACGTTCCACGAGTTGTTGATATCCTTGCCTTCAAGTGTTTGGAGGCGGTAGGAGCCCGGTCCAGTCACCTTTGCCACAGTGAAGGGACCTTCCCAGGGGGAGATGAGCTTGTGTAGTCCTTCCGTGTTCTGGATACGACGGAGGACAAGATCTCCAACGTTGAAGGAGCATTCCTTGACGTTGCGATCATGGTAGCGTCGGATACCCTCTAGGTACCTAGCTGATTGGACGAGGGCAGCGCAGCGAGCTTCTTCGAGGCTATCGATGTCAACTCGTCTTCTGTCTTCTGAGACGCCTTCGTCGTAGTGCTCCACTGCTGGCGAGGTCGATATGACGTCGGCAGGGAGGATTGCTTCGGAGCCGTAGACCAGGAAGTAAGGGGATTGCCCCATTGTCTTGGATGGCTGAGTCCGTAGCCCCCAGAGTGCGTTGGGTAGTTTCTTGATCCACTTGCCCCCTTTGGAGTTAGCAGCATCGTGTAGCTGCTTCTTGAGAGCGTCGAGCACCATCCCATTGGCGCGCTCGACTTGTCCGTTGGCCCGTGGATGGGCAACTGAGACGTATCGGACGTCGATCCCGCTGTTCTCGCAGTACTCCCAGAACTGGTGGTTGTTGAAGTTGGAGCCCAGGTCTGTGATGATGCGGTGGGGTAGTCCGTAGCGGTGCACGAGTTCATCCAGGAAGTCGAGTACTTTGTTAGCATTGGGGCATGTGACCGGCTTAACCTCGATCCACTTGGTGAACTTGTCGATGGCCACCAATACCCTGTTGAAACCACCTGGCGCAGTTGGCAGTGGCCCAATCATGTCAAGCCCCCAGCAGGCAAAGGGCCAGGTTGGCAGTATGGTGACTAGCTTGTAGGCTGGGACGTGTTGCTGCTTGGCGAAGTACTGACATCCTTGGCACCTTCTGACGAGTTCTTCGGCATCGCCCAGAGCTGTGGGCCAGTAGAAAGTTTGTCGGAAGGCCTTGCTGACCAGCGTGCGTGAGGACGCATGGTTGCCGCAGACGCCCTTGTGGATCTCCTCCAAGATGTCCTTGCCTTCTTCACGAGGGACGCACTTCATGAGTACTCCGGAAGATGCGCCCCGCTTGTAAAGCTTGTCTCCGACGAGGACGTAGGACTTGGCGCGGCGGACGAGCCTGCTCGGCCCGAGTTCTTGTCGGAGGGGACCTTCTGCTTGCTGAGGTAGTCGATGAAGGGTTGCCTCCAGTCCACGTCGATCATCATGACCTCCTGCCCAGCTGGTGGATGGGCTGGGACAGTGGTCGGTGGCGCCGGCTCCGGGATGGATGGCGCGTGAAGCTCGTGAACGAAGACACCCGCTGTTACTTGAGCGGGGGTGGATCCAAGCTTCGAGAGGACGTCCGCTGCAATGTTGTTGTCGCGGACGATGTGATGGAACTCGAGACCATAGAACTTGTTCTCGAGCTTGCGGACTTCTAGGCAGTAGGCGTCCATGTTCTCCTTGTTGCGGTCCCAGGACTTGTTGACTTGGTTGATGACCACTGCGGAGTCGCCGTAGACTAGTAGCCGCTTGATGCCCAATGAAGCCGCGAGGCGGAGCCCATGTAGGAGAGCTTCGTACTCGGCTTCGTTGTTTGAGAACTTCCAGAAGATCTGCAGGACGTACTTGAGTAGTTCGCTCGTTGGAGAGATCAGGAGTACCCCTGCACCTGTGCCCTCGAGGTTGAGTGAGCCGTCGAAGTACATCACCCAATGAGGACCATGTGTGGTTCGAGGACCGGTGGATGGTCGCTTCCTTGTGTGATGAGTGATTGACAACGTTGTGTGGACTGATTCTTGGCTAAGTATTGCAGGTGCAGGTTGCGGCTTGACTCGTGTTGGTGCAGGTGAAGAACAAGCGCAAAAGGTCGTTGCCGGTGAGGCCTCCAGGTGTGGAGAAGACAAGTAGGCTTCGTTCGAGGGACCCGGTGGCCAATGGGGTAAAGTGCGGGCGGCATGGTGGCATGAACAACAAGATGAAGTCGTGGACGGTTTCTTGGTAGAGCCTCAAAACCAAGGGTGAGCCGGGACTACGTGGGAGCCGAGTCATGAGTGGAGATTGGCGGAGGCTACACCGAGTTCGCGGGGTTTGCAGTGGTTCACCAGAAAACCACTGGGTTACTCAGTTGAGCCACAAAACCGAGGTCGAAGACTCGACGAGGAGGTGCGGCCACCCAAACTGGTTAAACCGCCCAGCAGGGGCGGTCAGACCGCCTGGGGCCGGTCAGATCCCCCGGGGGAGCGGTCGACCGCCCCGCCGCCGGCGCCGAGAAGCTTCGAAGCGGAGGACACGCGTCGGGATCGCAAGGCTTGCGTCGAGGCTACGCGAGGTGCGGTCGCCGGGCATCCGTCCGATGGTGAAGACATCAAGAATTCCAAATCCGCCCTTGAGGGGCATGTATCCCTAGTTATTAGTGAAGGGTAGTTTAGTCTTTTGGGTGCCTCCATATATACTCATTAGATGGGTGGATGGCAGCCAACTCGGGGAACCCTAGCTCATTTAGTTTTTCCATTTTCGTTCTCCATTTTCCTTAGGATTTTAGAAGGCTAGCTTGAGAGCTTCATGTGAGATCTAGAGAGAGGGATGGATGTTTGGGTGGCAAGCTAGACCTTGTATGAACCTTTCATGGCATGTATAGGAGGTTTGGCGTTGTTCATCATGGTGGTTTTCCCTCTCTTTGGTGTTGATTTTCGGAGCTCTTTTTGGCGGTGTTTTGAGGACGATTTCTTGGGGTTTTTGGAGGGTGTCACATATGAGGTTCTTGTGCCTCTTTGGCTGGTGACTTTGCCCCCAAATCCCCTTTGAATCGGACTCGATTTGGTGGTTTCTCGAGTTGGGCGAGTTCTTGACCTAGAGAAGCGATTTCTTCGATTCCTCTTGATTGTGAGCGTTTCGGGTCTATTCCTTTGAGGTAGAGGGTGCCCAGGAGGTAACCCAGCTTTTCCCGAAGTTTTGCTGCAATCCGTGGAGTGATTCGAGAGATCGGGTGCGTGGAAGTTGAGGTTTGACCCGTGGGTTCGTTTTCTGGGAGGGGCGCTCTAACCGCCTACAGGGGGCGGTCTAACCGCCCTGGGTGTTTCCGGGTCAAAGTTTTGTTTCGCCGGATTTTCCTCTGTGAGTTTGTTCGCCTTGATCAGAGGAGCGTCTGGGTGAAATTTGGGGTCGTTCTCGTGCAGTTTGCTAGGTGTTCTTGGTTGGAGCTCGTTGCTGGGTACAGGAGGTTAGACCGCCTCTGGTAGCCGGTCTAACCGCCCCTAGGCCCTTGGGTGAAGTTTTGGTTTTCGCCAAGATTTTCTGGTAGCTAGCATGGCCTTGACCAGAGATCTTTGTTAGTGAAACCGGGGTGAGTTTTGGTGCTCGGAAGAGGCGTTTCGGAGGTATTCTTGGTTATCAGGTGGAGGCGGTCTAACCGCCCCCTATACCCGGTCTAACCGCCCCCTCTGGTTAGCCTGCTTTCGAGTTGTTTCCGCTGTCTTTGATGTGTGGGTTGTGGTTGCTGGTAGAGTTTGTTCCTAGGACCAATAGCACTCTAGTGGCTACGTGGTTTTGGCAAACGGAAGGTTGAAGTGCGAAGCGTGTGATTTCGGGGGTTCGACCGAGCTAGTTCATCTTGTCAGAGTTTCAATCTCCTTCGAGAAGAATTTTTATCGGCTCCCATTCACTCCCCCCCCCCTCTCTGGTCGCCTAATCGGTCCTTCAAGTGGTATCAGAGCCGGTTCGGGTCTTTGTTGACTCTAACCAGTCTAAGATCCAAGGATGGCGTACCGGGAACGGGGGTTCGGGTCCTCCACACTTCGATGGCAAGAACTACCGGATGTGGAGCAAGCGGATGGGTGCGTTCCTCCGCGGAAAGGGTCGGCTTCTTTGGGATGTCACGGTGGACACAGGCTATGTCCGGCCGATGGATTTCCTTGCTCCGGGGTCGAGGGACGGATTCGACGCCAACAATAAGGCGGTCAACTACTTGTTTCGTGCTTTGTGTCGGCCGAGTTCGATCGGGTGCACACCGAGCACTTGGCTTGTAGGATTTGGGCGGTGTTGAAGGAGGCTCATGTTGGGAACGCCCAGGTTCAGGCACGGATGTATGCGACCTACCGGAGAGAGTACGAGAACTTCACTCATCTCCCTGGTGAGTCCATCGATGCCTTGTTTCAGAGGTTCACGGTGGTTGTGAAAAACATGAGGGCCGGACGTGCTCCCGTACGATGATCATGATAGAGCGGTCAAGCTCTTACACTCTTTGGATCGTACGATATGGGGCGGAAAGTTTGAGGCCATAGTCGAGTCGGAGAAGTATGACACTCTGACGGTGAACGAGCTGTTCTCGAAGCTCAAGTCGGCTGAGGTGGATAGGGGCATGACTGGCAAGCTCGAGGGACCGACTGATTCCCATAGTCTTGCCCTCGTTGGTGGTTCCAAAGGAAATACTAACTCTAACCCATCCACCAGGATGTTCTCTTTTTCCTCTTTGACGTCTATGCCAAATGAGGAGTTTGATGACCTTGGAGAGGACGAGCTGGCGCTGTTGACGAGGCGGTTCGAGAGGCTGCATGAGAACCGCATGAACATGAGGAGGAACACGAGGACTTGCTTCCAGTGCGGCAAGCCGGGACACTTCGTCGCCGACTGCCCGGAGAAGGCCGAGAACAAGGACAGCTACAAGCACAAGCCGAGGAAGGACGGCAAGTACCCTTCGAGGAGCGACCACAAGAGCAAGCACAAGAACAAGTACAAGGACGAGCGACGATCGAGGAAGAAGGAGAGCCGAGGCAAGGCCCGAGCGATGGTTGGAGCGAGCGACGTCGACTCCAGTTCCGCGTACTCCACCTCGAGCTCGAGCAGCAGCGAAGACGAAGGCGATCGCCGCAAGAACAAGAAGTCGTCCAAGAACCTGATTGGGCTGAGCTGCTTCGCGAGAGATGGCTTCTGCACCATGGCGCTGAGCTCCGGCAGCAAGAAGAGCACACGGAGCGACTCGGACTCTGAGTCCGACGACGAGGTGCGTGATGAACTTCCCTTCTTGCGCCAGGAGAATGAGAGGCTTGGCTCTTTGCTTGATAACCGTGATGACATGCTTAGAGAGGCCAAGAAAATGAGAAAAGAGCTTAGGGCTTCACTCGAGGATGCTAGGACTAGAGTGGTCGAGCTAGAGACACAGGTGCTTGATAGCAAGCTTGAGATTGATTCGCTTAAGGCTAGCCCTGTCGTTTCGGATGAGAATGATTGTGCTCGATTGCTCCATATTCCTTGCTGATCTTGCTTTGTTTAAGGAGAAGCATGCCTCCAAGTGTGAGGAACTAGATGTGCTTAGGGTTGAAGTGGCTGAGCTTAAGTCTAGACCTGCTTTGCTAGGTGCTTGCACTTCTTGCCCTGTTTTGCATGCTAAGATTGATGAGATGCATGCTTACACTAGTTCGCTTGAGGCTAAATTGAAGGAACCCATGCCTACATCATGCTCTACCTGTGAAATGCATGCATTGAAAAATTTGGAACTTGCACATTATGTTGATCGTTTGCAGGATGAGAATGATGACTTGAGGAAGTTGATGGGTTGGTTGTCCGGTCATGAGCCTCAGTTGAGGATGATGATAGAGGCGTTTAAGAGGCAAGATGGTGAGGGACTTGGGGCAAACAAGGTTGGTGAGGGAAGTGGAGAGAATATTTCGGAGCAACCAAAAACCCACCACAAAAATGATTTCCCTCCAAAACCCAACCATCTTAGGAACCGACTAGACACAACCCCAGCTCCACCTATATTTCCTACACCCACAAATGATCTCCGAAGGCCTATCAAGTTCGTGAGCACTTCCGGGAAAGTGTTCTTTGGGAAAGTGAGTGAGAAGGCAAGTGAGGAGAAATCGGTGGAGGAGTTGAGTGGAGAGAAACCAAGCGAGCAGCCCCAATCCAAGCCAAAACCGAAGCTTGTGAGGTTCTGTTGTGGCCATTGTGGGAAAGAGGGTCACAAGGATGAGTTTTGCTTCAAGAGGAAGCGGGAAGAGAGGATGGCAAAGGAGTGGGCGAACAAGGATAGGTACAACCCTTCCCATGGTGTACCTAAGCCTCGTATGCCACCGCCCGGGGGTAAGGCCGTGGTGAGAAGTGTTCGGCATGGGGAGATGCGAGTTCCCGCGGCCGAGGTGCGGTTCGGGAGAGGGCGGTCGGACCGGCCGGCTAGGCGGTCGGGACCGGCCCCCGCCCGAGGGGGGGGGCGGTTAGGCCGGCCCGGCTAGGCGGTTTAACCGCCCCCCCCGGCACTCGGGGCGGAGTGGTTTTCGAGGTGGTGAGTCGAGAGGTTTCGGTGTCCGGAGGTGGAGTTGCTGGTGGTTGGTCTGGAGAGACAGCAGGTGGTCAGTTTGCTAGACATTCTCCCCCTCGAGTTCACTACAGGGATGGGAGGAGTCATAGCTTTGAGAAGGAGAGGAGGGACGTTCCACGGGTTGTCTTCCGTGGTTTTGGTCCTCCTCCAGGCAGTGAGGGGTGGTTTCCTCGGAGTGGTTACCGAGGTGGTGTTCGTGGTGGTAGTTATGGTAGGAAAGATGGCTTGATGTGTGCTAACCCCACTTTCGAGCAAATGGCTCGGCACTGGTTTTCCTCTTTTGGTACTAACCCCAGTGCTGAGTCGTTTGTTCGCTCACGTGCTTGTTTTTGAATTTCAGGTGGGAGACTTGAAGAACATTTGGTTGATTGACTCCGGTTGCTCGAGGCATATGACCGGAGACAGGGGGTGGTTCTCAAGTCTCGTCCCGTGGTGACGAAGAGGTACATCACCTTTGGGGACAATGGGCGTGGGCGTGTGCTTTCAGAAGGTGAGATCAAAGTGAGTGAAAAGATCACTGCGAGGCGTGTTGCTCTTGTTCAATCGCCGGGGTACAATTTGCTTCTCGTGTCCCAGTTTGTTGGATGAGGGCTTTGAGGTGTTGTTTCGGCCAGGTGATTCTCGGATTGTGGACTCTCAAGGGGACCTTGTGTGTATGGTCGTTCCCGAGGGTCAGGTGTTTCGTGCTGATTTTTCTCAGTCTGCGGGTGTGGAGCGTTGTTTCTTGGCTGGTTCTTCGAGTGAGTTGTGGAAGTGGCATAGGAAGTTGGGTCACTTGAGCTTTGACCTTTTGTCACGCTTGAGTAAACTCAATTTGGTCCGAGGATTGCCACGGTTGAGGCTTGAGAAAGAGTTGGTTTGTGCTCCGTGTAGGCATGCCAAGATGGTGGCCTCTTCTCAACCGCCTCTCACCGATGTGATGACCGAGCGTCCATGCGAGCCGCTCCATATGGACCTTGTTGGCCCGGCTCGTGTGCGATCTGCGGGTGGGAAGTGGTATGTCCTTGTTGTGGTGGACGACTATTCTCGGTATGCGTGGGTGTTCTTTCTCGAGGATAAGGGGGAGACGTTTGGTTTTGTTCGAGATCTAGTCTTGAGGTTGAGGAACGAGAGGCACGGAGATGTCATACGAGCTATCCGCAGTGATAATGGCTTGGAATTCAGGAACTCTCGTTTTGAAACCTTTTGCCATGACTTGGGTCTTGAGCACCAGTTTTCGAGTCCGTATACGCCTCCCCAGAATGGTGTTGTGGAAAGGAAGAACAGGACCTTGTGCGAGATGGCTCGGACGATGCTTGATGAGCATAGGACTCCGAGGAGGTATTGGGCTGAGGCGGTGAATACCGCGTGCTATGTGTCGAACAGGATATACCTCAGAGTGCACAAGAAGACGACTTGCTACGAGTTGATGCATGGTCGCACACCCAAGGTGAGTCACTTCCATGTCTTTGGTTGCAAGTGTTTCATTCTTAAGAAAGGCAGGAAGTTGGATAAGTTTGAGGCTAGGTCTGTCGATGGCATTTTCTTTGGTTATGCATCTCATTCTAGAGCATCTTGAAACTAACCAAATCGTGGAGACTTGCGAGGTAACCTTCGACGAGACAGAGCCACGTAGTCAGCTTGTCTTTGAGTGTGCAGGTGATGATGAGCTCGGCGAGGAGATCTTTCAGGAGGAGAAGCATGAACATGGAGATGATGAAGATGGTGGTGCGGTGCCCCCGGCTGAACATGTACCCACTACTTCGACTACGATGATGGATGGACCCTCTGCTACACCTACGACGACAAATCAAGAACGAGGAGAAGCTGATGTTGAGGGGGAGGTAGCTTCGAGGCGAGAACCTCCCCGGCGAGTTCAAGTGGATCACCCAGCTTTGAGGATCATCGGCGACATGAATGAACGCACTACATGGTCGAGGGTTCAAAACAATTCCCACTTTGCTCATGCTGCGTTTGTTGCTTCTTTTGAGCCCAAAGACATTGGACATGCGCTATCTGATCACAATTGGGTTAATTCGATGCATGAGGAGTTGGAGAACTTTGAGAAGAATCAGGTGTGGGAGTTGGTTAACCCTCCCCCAGGGTGTAAGCCGATTGGCACAAAGTGGGTGTGGAAAAACAAAGAGGGAGAGAAGGGTGAGGTTGTGAGGAACAAGTCGAGACTTGTTGCTCAGGGGTTCAGTCAGAAGGAGGGGATCGACTACGAGGAGACATTTGCTCCCGTAGCCCGTTTGGTGGCGATTAGGATCCATCTAGCTTTTTCCGTGGCTAAAGGGTTCAAGTTGCACCAAATGGATGTGAAGAGTGCTTTTCGGAATGGAGTGTTGGAGGAAGAAGTGTATGTGAGGCAGCCTCCGGGGTTTGAGACTGAGAAGTACCCCCACCGGGTGTACAAGTTGAGGAAGGCGCTGTATGGGTTGAAGCAGGCGCCTAGATCTTGGTATGGTAGGTTGAGGGGGTTCTTCTTTGAGAGAGGTTTTGAGATGGGGAAGGTCGATCAGACCTTGTGTTTGCTGAGGCAGGGCAGAGATATGCTGATTGTGCAGGTGTACGTGGATGATATTGTCTTTGGTGGCTCATCTAACTCTCTTGTTGCAAGGTTTGCAGATGATATGAGCAGGGAGTTTGAGATGAGCATGATGGGTGAGTTGCAGTTCTTCCTGGGGCTACAAATCAAGCAATCAAAGGAAGGAACATTTGTGCACCAGGCTAAGTACACCAAGGACATTGTGAGGAAGTTCAAGATGGAGGAATCCAAGGCTATGACGACGCCGATGAGTACGACTACAGCTCTTGATGCGGACGAGGAAGGTGAACACGTGGACCAGAAGGAGTACCGGAGCATGATCGGGTCACTCCTCTACTTGACGGCGACGAGGCCGGACATACAGTTCTCGGTGTGTCTGTGCGCTCGTTTTTAAGCGTCTCCGAGGACTTCGCATCGGCAAGCAGTGAAGAGAATTTTCAGTTACTTGCGTCACAGTCCCGACTTCGGCCTTTGGTACTCCGCGTCCTCTTCTTTGGCGCTTCATGGCTTTTCAGACGCGGATTTTGCTGGGTGTCGGTTGGATAGGAAGTCCACTTCTGGGACTTGCCAGTTTTTGGGTTCTTCTTTGGTGTCTTGGTCTTCCCGCAAGCAGTCGAGTGTTGCTCAATCCACGACCGAAGCCGAGTATGTTGCCGCTGCTAGTTGTTGCTCTCAGCTCCTTTGGATCACCTACACCATGAGTGACTTTGGTGAGAAGTATACCCATGTCCCACTTCAATGTGATATCACCAGTGCCATAAGCGTTGCAAAGAACCCAGTGCTCCATTCCAGAACCAAACACATAGAAGTGAGGTATCATTTCCTGAGAGACAACGTAGAGAATGGGAAGATAGCTTTGATCCATGTACCCACACATGACCAACTAGCCGATATTTTCACCAAACCCCTAGATCAAGCAACTTTCACTCGTTTGCGGGGGAACTTGGTGTGTGCTTGATTTCTTGAGTTGGGTGTGTGGGAGCTCCTTTGTAGCATATGTATAGCTTTCTTTTGTGCATTTCTTGCATTCGGCATTGCATATGTATCATGATGTATAGGCATCCTTGTATCTTAGATTGCATGCGTTTTGTATCATATGCATTGGATAGGAAAAGCTTCTCCTATATACACTGTTTACCATGGGTTGCTATATATGTTCTTGTGAGCTTGTTTGGTATGCTACGGTTAGTTTGGCTTAGCTCTTGATGATCTTGATGAATGATCCATGGTTGATGGCTAATTTTTTAAAAAATGTCACATATATGCTCTCTCATGTGTAAATGCCTTTATATGATCTTGACATGTTTTAGTGGCCTTTCTATGCTTACTTTGTGGTTTGATAGCTAGTTTATTGATCATATGGGGCCAAAGGCTCATTTGCCATCATGAATGTTTAGCCCTCTCGCTTAATCTTGTGGAGGGGCATAAGTTCCTTTTTGTCGCAAAAACATTTCATGTACCAATCATAAATCTGAAAATGAAATGAAAAATGCTTGGAAAATATGTTCCCATGTCATATGTGCCGAAATTGATTTTCTTTGGGTGCTAAACCGTTGCATGTTGCCTACCAATGAGAAGTCTCATACATAGAAGTAGGCACATGGCTCGGTGGCTTTGACTTGACATGAGGTGCTTTTGGGTGTTTATGATGGTCTTATGATTAGAATGGCTGTCCTAGCATGAAGTTTAAGTGGCTTTGCCATTTTGATATGTTTTGCTCATGCTTAGGTATTTGCTTGTGAGAGAGTAACTTTTCGCAAAATTACTCAAATCCTTTTAGCCTTGTCCAATGGTTGTGAAACTTGGTGATCACGTAGTTAAGGTCATTACGAACCTGTCGAGTATCTAACTTGCTCATTTGGACTTGTGTAGCTCCTTGTGATGAATTTTGTATATTTGAGAAGCTATATGTTGAAAGTTTTCGCATTTTGCCTTGATTCATGCATTGTCAACAAGGGGGAGAAGTTTGTGCATGTTTTGGGCACCTGGGAGTATTTGGAAGGTGTTCCAATTGTTTCGGGCAAATTTTGAGCAGTTTGGTGCAGGGCCGGTCTCTTGGGGCGGTCTAACCGCCCCCATGGCGGTCAGATCAGGCACAGGCGGTCTAACCGCCCTGGGCAGTGTGAGCAGGTTTTTGCTCTTTGTTGCATTCCCGCGTTGCATTGCTGCATTTGATCAGGGGGAGTGTGCTTTGGCTCAGGGGGAGCTTGCATATGTGTAGGGGGAGCTCTTTGTGGTGTTCGAGCTTTGCTTTGGTGGTTTGCGCTCTTTGCTTGAGCCGTGTTTTGTCTCGGATGTGTCGAGCCGTTGCCCTTGCTTAAGGGGTCCGAGACTTGTCTTCTTCAAGTGATCTTGCTTAAGGGGTCCGAGACTTTTTTTGGCTTTCGATCGCTTGTTAGAGTTTCTTTTAATTTTTGTTTCTTTACTTTTCCTTTTCTCTTGTGTTACTTCATGTGAGTGTGTTGTCAATGCACTCATCAAGGGGGAGATTGAGGACCATGTGTGGTTCCAGGACCGGTGGATGGTCGCTTCCTTGTGTGATGAGTGATTGACAACGTTGTGTGGACTGATTCTTGGCTAAGTATTACAGGTGCATGTTGCGGCTTGACTCGTGTTGGTGCAGGTGAAGAACAAGCGCGAAAGGTCGTTGCCGGTGAGGCCTCCAGGTGTGGAGAAGACAAGTAGGCTTCGTTCGAGGGACCCGGTGGCCAGTGGGGTCAAGTGCGGGCGGCATGGTGGCATGAACAGCAAGATGAAGTAGTGGACGGTTTCTTGGTAGAGCCTCAAAATCAAGGGTGAGCCGGGACTACGTGGGAGCCGAGTCATGAGTGGAGATTGGCGGAGGCTACACCGAGTTCGCGGGGTTTGCAGTGGTTCACTAGAAAACCACTGGGTTACTCGGTTGAGCAACAAAACCGAGGCCGAAGACTCGACGAGGAGGTGCGGCCACCCAGGCCGGTTCAACCGCCCAGGAGGGGCGGTCAGACCGCCCGGGGGCGGTCGGATCCCCCGGCCGGTCTAACCGCCGGGGGGCGGTCTCGACCGCCCGGCCACCGCGCCGAGAAGCTTCGAAGCGGAGGACACGCGTCGGGATCGCAAGGCTTGCGTCGAGGCTACGCAGGGTGCAGTCGCCGGGCATCCGTCCGATGGTGAAGACATCAAGAATTCCAAATCCGCCCTTGAGGGGCATGTATCCCTAGTTATTAGTGAAGGGTAGTTTAGTCTTTTGGGTGCCTCCATATATACTCATTAGATGGGTGGATGGCAGCCAACTCGGGGAACGCTAGCTCATTTAGTTTTTCCATTTTCGTTCTCCATTTTCCTTAGGATTTTAGAAGGCTAGCTTGAGAGCTTCATGTGAGATCTAGAGAGAGGGATGGATGTTTGGGTGGCAAGCTAGACCTTGTATGAACCTTTCATGGCATGTATAGGAGGTTTGGCGTTGTTCATCATGGTGGTTTTCCCATCTCTTTGGTGTTGATTTTCGGAGCTTTTTTTGGCGGTGTTTTGAGGACGATTTTTTGGGGTTTTTGGAGGGTGTCACATATGAGGTTCTTGTGCCTCTTTGGCTGGTGACTTTGCCCCCAAATCCCCTTTGAATCGGACTCGATTTGGTGGTTTCTCGAGTTGGGCGAGTTCTTGACCTAGAGAAGCCATTTCTTCGATTCCTCTTGATTGTGAGTGTTTCGGGTCTATTCCTTTGAGGTAGAGGTTGCCCAGGAGGTAACCCAGCTTTTCCCGAAGTTTTGCTGCAATCCGTGGAGTGATTCGAGAGATCGGGCGCGAGGAAGTTGAGGTTTGACCGGCGGGTTCGTTTTCTGGGAGGGGCGGTCTAACCACCTACAGGGGGCGGTCTAACAGCCCTGGGTGTTTCCAGGTCAAAGTTTTGTTTCGCCGGATTTTCCTCTGTGAGTTTGTTCGCCTTGATCAGAGGAGCGTCTGGGTGAAATTTGGGGTCGTTCTCGTGCAGTTTGCTAGGTGCTCTTGGTTGGAGCTCGTTGCTGGGTACAGGAGGTTAGACCGCCCCTGGTAGCCGGTCTAACCGCCCCTAGGCCCTTGGGTGATGTTTTGGTTTTCGCCAAGATTTTCTGGTAGCTAGCATGGCCTTGACCAGAGATCTTTGTTAGTGAAACCGGGGTGAGTTTTGGTGCTCGGAAGAGGCGTTTCGGAGGTTTTCTTGGTTACCAGGTGGAGGCGGTCTAACCGCCCCCTATACCCGGTCTAACCGCCCCCTCTGGTTAGCCGGCTTTTGAGTTGTTTCCGCTATCTTTGCTGCGTGTAGGTTGTGGTTGCTGGTAGAGTTTGTTCCTAGGACCAATAGCACTCCAGTGGCTACATGGTTTTGGCAAACGGAAGGTTGAAGTGCGGAGCATGTGATTTCGGGGATTCGACCGAGCTAGTTCATCTTGTCGGAGTTTCAATCTCCTTCGAGAAGAATTGTTATCGGCTCCCATTCACTCCCCCCCTCTCTGGTCGCCTAATCGGTCCTTCACCCAATGCTCTGGTCGCACGGTGGGAGTAGGGAGCTGATTCTCCCGCCATTCTGCCATGAAGTCGACTAGTGCTTGCGACTTGATGGATGTGCGTGGCTTGAAGTCGATGGTGAGGGCGCCGAGCTCGACCGCCCACTTGGAGATTCTTCCAGTAGCATCTTGGTTCCGTAGGATGTCGCCGACCGGGTAGTCGGTGATGACGGATATTGAGTACTGCTGGAAGTAGTGTCGTAGCTTCCGCGAGGTGATGAGTACTGCGTACAGGAGCTTCTGCACGGGCTAATAGCGTGCCTTGGACTCTGACAAAACCTCGCTGACGAAGTAGACTGGGCGCTGGACTGGATAGGTGTGGCCGTCTTCTTGCCGCTCGACGACGATGGCAGTACTGACCACGTGGGTAGTCGCAGTGAGGTAGAGCAGCAGCTTCTCGCCCTTGTGAGGAGCCGTGAGGATCGGTGGCTTCGATAGGAAGTCCTTGAGCTGGGCAAGGGCTTGATCCGCCTCTGGAGTCCACACGGACTTCTCTTGATGCTTGAGTAGTTTGAAAAAGGGGAGGCCCCGTTCTCCTAGCCTCGAGATAAATCTGTTCAGTGCCGCCATGCACCCTGTCAGCTTCTGGACATCTTTGATGCTCGTGGGAGCTTGCATGCTGGTGATGGCGGAGATCTTCTCGGGGTTGGCTTCGATGCCGCGCTGGCTGATGATGAAGCCAAGTAGTTTGCCTGAAGGTACACCAAAGACGCACTTGTTTGGGTTGAGCTTCCAACGGTACTCGCGCAGTGATGCGAAAGTCTCTTCGAGGTCGTCGATGAGGGTACTGGAGTTTTTGGTCTTGACAACCACGTCATCCACGTAGGCTTCGACGTTCTTGTTGAGTTGCCTCTTGAAGCAGGCCTGGATAGCTCGTTGGTAGGTAGCGCTGGCGTTCTTCAACCCAAAGGACATGGTCGTGTAGCAGTACGCGCCAAATGGGGTGATGAACGCGGTCTTCTCCTGGTCTTCTTCCTTGATCGCGATCTGGTGGTACCCGGAGTAGCAGTCGAGGAAGCAGAGCAGGTCGCAGCCCGCCGTGGAGTCGATGACTTGATCAATCCGCGGCAACCCGAAGGGGTCCTTGGGCAGTGCTTGTTGAGGTCGGTGTAGTCGACACACATCCTCCACTCGTTCGAGTTCTTCTTGCGGACGACGACAGGGTTGGTGAGCCACTCAGAATGGAAGACTTCTCTGATGAAGCCAGCCGCGAGTAGTTTGGCGAGTTCCTTCTTGATGGCGTCGGCAAAGCATCGGAGGTGTTGTCGCTTGGGGGTGGCCTTAGGATCGACGTTGAGGCAGTGCTCAATCAGCTCCCTGGGCACTCCTGGCATGTCCGCTGGCTTCCACGCGAAGATGTCACGGTTAGCCCGAAGGAAGCTGATGAGCGCGTCTTCCTATTTGGGGTCGAGGCCGGCCCCGATGGTGGTGGTCTTGCTGGGGTCGCCTGTTCCGAGGTCGACCGTCTTGACGAGTACCTCCTCAGGTGGCTGAGGCTTGTTGGTGCTGTCAGACTTCCCTGGGATGTCGAGTTCACTTGTAGCAAGCTTCTTTGACGCGGCGTAGACCTCCATCATCGCGTTGGGTACTTGGTTCGTAGAGGAAATCTCCACGGCTTCTGTGTCGCAGTCGTGAGAGATCTTCAAATCCCCTTGATGGGAGAGTACACCAGCTGGGCTTGGCATTTTGAGTACCAAGTAGGTGTAGTGGGGCACCGCCATGAACTTGGTGATGGTCGGTCTGCCGAGGATGGCGTGGTAGGAGGTCTCGAAGACCGCGACCTCGAACTTGATGTACTCGGTACGGTAGTTGTCCCGAGATGCCTCGAAGGTGACTGGCAGGACCACTGAGCCCAGTGGAATAGCCGCGTTGCCGGGGACGATGCCGTAGAAGGGCGTGTTGCTCTTGGTAAGCATATGGGTGATGTCGAGCTTCATTTTCTTCAAGGTCTTGGTGAAGAGGACGTTGAGCCCGCTTCCACCGTCGATGAGCACCTTGTTGAGTTTGGAGCCCGCCACCACTGGCTTCAGGACGAGGGGGAACCGTCCTGGTTCAGAGAAGCTGGTCCATAGATCCGCGCGGGAGAAGGTGATGGGTACCTCCGACCACCTGAGAGGGGTCGGGACCGCTGGCTCAATGGACATCACTTCACGACGGGTAGCCTTCTGCTCCCGCCTGCTGGGCAATCCGCCGAAGAGGACGTTGACGGTCTTGTCGGGCTCCTGGAAGTCGTTGTTGTCGCTGTCCTTCTTCTTGCCCTTTTGGTCATGAGGGTGCGGTGGCTCTGGCGTATCCTTGAGTGCATGCCTGAGTTGGTGGCACTGTTCTGTGGTGTGGTTGCCGTTTTGATGCCACGGGCACTTCTCCTTCAGCAGGTCTTTGAAACCGCCGGAGTTCTTCTTCGAGTTCCCTTTCGCAGGGCGCTGGATGGCCGCGACAGTGTTGTCTGGCTTGCGCTTGCGGTTGGGACCCGAGAAGTAGTTGTTGTTGTTGATGTTGCGGCCGCCTTGGTTTGCATTGCTGCCGCTGCCGCCGCCCTGGTTCTGCTTGGTCTTGCCGCAGATGGCGTCGTATTTGGCATTGGCCTTGTCTTCTTCATCCGCCCAGGACGTGATCATGTCCTTGAGGTGGGGGATGGACCTGGGGCGGCGACGACCGAAGTCTTCGAAGGTGCGGTGGTGATAGAGACCGTCTTGGAAGAGGTCGATGACCTCCTTGTCGGTGACGTCGACGACGGTAGCACGCTTGTCGAAAAAGCGGCGCATGTACTTGCGGAGGGTCTCGCCTTGTTCCTGCTTGATCATGGCCAGGTCCATGCGAGTACCCGATCGGCCCATGGCGCCCGCGAAGTTGCTTGTGAACTGCTCCTTCAGCTGGTCCCACTTGTCGATCGAGTGCTTATCCAGCGACTCGAGCCAAGTGAGTGGTGCTTGGTCCAGGCAGAAGGGGAAGTAGAGGCACTTGGTGTCGCTATTGCCGCCAGCGTTCTCGATGGAGAGGGCGTAGCACCTGAGCCACTGGATGGGATCCTGCTTCGCATCATACTTGGTGATCCCCAAAGGCTTGAGCTTGTCGGGGAGGAGCAAGTTGCGAGGTCGAGGTGAGAAGGCGGGGAAGCCGTCGCCCTCAGCTGCGTTGGTCGACTTCTTCCGCCGCAGCTCCTCAATCTTCTGGCGAGCGTCGTAGCCGCCCTGCGAGGCGCCAGAGGCGTGGCTGTTCGCGTGGCCTCGGCCGCCGCGGCGCCGCCGCCTCCAGCCCTCCTGTTGGCCCCATGATTAGAGCTTCCGCCGTCGCTGCCGCCGCCATCGGGATCGTTGCCGCCCCCGCCGGCCGGAGCGCGGTGAGGGACGACTTTTCGGTTGCTGTGGTCGCGCTGTGAAGGTCTGCCGGCGTTGGAGCGACTTCGGTTTGGCTCGGCTGGGAGGTCAACTCGAGTACGGTTAGGACCGTTGTTGGCGTTGCGACTCGTGGCTTCGTTGTCGCGGGGTCTGGCTGGAGGAGGTTGGTTGACTCTGTTGTCGACCCGCATGAAGTAGGCGTCTTCAGCGAGCTTGGCGATGACCTCTCCAGCGCGTATGCCCTGAGCCTGGCGTGCGATCGCTGTCATTGACATGAGGCATTGTTCAGGGGTAGTGTGTACTCTGCTCTCGACTGCCTCGAGAGCCTCCGCAAGGTTGCGGATAGGGAAGTTGTCGCGGAGGCGCCGGCGACGTTCGCTGCGCTTCCGGTTACGCTCACGTCGAGCGTCTCTGTCTGCAGGGTCCTCGTTCGGCGGAGCATCAGCAGAGAGCTCGTCGGAGGAGATGTCTTCCAGGTACTTGTCCTGAGCCGTGTCCGAGGGCCCTGGGGTGTCGCCGGCAGCCATGAAGACTTGGCGATCGGGTGTGCCAAGGCTGGACTCAGAGGGTGCCACCTCAGTTGGTGTGCTTGAGTCAGCCCGAGGCAGGGGTGTTCCCTCCTGGAACGGTAGCGAGTTGATGTAGGCGACGTAGCGTGAGTCTCCCCTTATCAGGTCGGCAGGCTTGCGGTCTGGCCAGTAGACGTATCTCCCGGCCGGTGTGGATGTTATAACCAGCCCAGAGGCTGGCCCTGAAAAGGGAAGCTCAGTGGAGTTATCCTCGGACTCAGGCTCCTCGGGGTCCGACCCGAAGTCGAACTCGTAATCCGGGTTCGAGTAGAACTCGGAGAGAGGGCTGGAGTCAGAAGCGCGATCGGAGGTGGCGTCGGAGTCCGAGTTGCACTCAGGTACGGGCTCCTTGCCGGCCCGACGCGAAGTGGGAGCCCCCGTGCGGGCCCGGCTGAGGATGCGGGGGCCACGCGCGGAGCGCTTGCGAGGTGAGGGGACCGCCTGCGATGGCTGAGCAGCCGGCTCGCATTCGATGGCCCATGGACACGTCGAGTTTGAGTTGGAAGCGGACTCGAGCTCGAAGTCGGCGCGGTGGTTGAAAAGCGAAATTTCGCCGAATTTGCCGGTGAGTTCGCCTGTGACGACTTCTGGAAGCGTTACGAGGCCAGTCTTCGGGTTGGGCGGCATGGTGAGGCGGCGCTGGAAGGAACCGGCGCCGTCAGCGGTGCAGACCCAGGCGCCGAACACGAAGGTGTCGCCGCGGTTGAAGGCGACGGTTGGCTTGAAGTAGACGGGAGCCGTCGAGTTCGCCATGTGGTCTCGGGCGAGAGCCCCTACCTGGCGCGCCAGCTGTCGGTGTTTTAGACCGGCAACCTACTAAGGGGAGTACCCGAAGTAGATGAATGTGGCCTCGCCGAGATCGGTAACTTGAAGGAAGAGACACGTGGCACACAATTTAGATAGGTTCGGGCCGCGAGGTGCGTAATACCCTACGTCCTGTATGCTGCGTAGCTCTGGATTGATTGGGCACGATTACAAGATGGTGCAATGGTGCGCCGTGGGTTGTATGAGAAGAGGTGTGTTGAGGTGATCCAAGAGATCGGTCCCTGCCTCGCCTTATATAGTCCGGGAGGCAGGGTTACAAGTCGGAGTAGGGAGAGAGTACTAGTTGAGTACGTCTAGGAGTCTTCCATACAGTGCGGGACATGTACAGCTTCCTAACCGAGTACTACTCCTCTGCAGTTCTTGTGCTCCACACCTTCAGGTGCCGTGTAGCGCAAGCCGGGTAGTCCCAGGGGCCCACCGAGAAGTCGGTCCTGGTACCCACCTAGGTAGTGGTCCCAGGGAGGTCCATATGACAATATCCAGGTTGACCATAATTTGACCCCAGTCAACAAGTTTGACCAACAATTAGGGTTAATTAAAAACCTAGGGCATCACAGCCTACCCCCCTTAAACGGAATCTCGTCCCGAGATTCGATTTTTAATGAACAAGATAGGACAAAGAAATGTACGGTTTCGAGATTGTAGAAAACCCGGGCACTTGGTGTTGAGAAAATCTTCCATCTGCCAAGTTGCTTCTTCTTCTGTATGATGACTCCATTGTATCTTGTACATCCTCACGGTATGTCTTCGGGTCTTCCTCTCCTTTTGGTCTAACACACTCATAGGATGCTCGATGAGCGAGAAATCCGGCTCAATCCAAGCATTTGCTTCCGTGATTACCTCGGTCTCGGGCACAGGCACGCCTTTCTTCAACTGAGTCACATGAAACACATTGTGGACTGTGGAGAACTGCTCACCAACTTCGAATTGTTGGGGTGTTGTCCCTCTGTCATGATAGCTCTTTTGTCTCATCTAGGCTAACTTCAAATTTTTCCCTTGTCAGTTGCACCTTCTCTTCGGCATCTTTGACTAAGTTCAGACCAAAGAGTGTCCTTTCTCCATCTTCTGACTAGTTCAATGGGGTACGACATCTTTGTTCATAATGAGCATCTATTGGTGCCATCTTCAAACTAGCCCGATAACTATTGTCATACGAGAACTCTACCAAGGACAAACACTTGTCCCAACTCTTATCAAACTGCATGGTGCTTGTCCGTAATATTTCTTCCACAATTTGATTTGCGGATGACAGCTGGAACTACATATGAACTTGGTTCCTAAACATTCATGCAATTGCTCCCAGAAATGAGCTACAGATGGAGTTCCTTGATCAGAGATTATGGTCTTCAGAATTCCATGCAAGCGGACTATTTGATCCATATAAATCGCTGAATAGTTTTGCACTGAGTAAGTGGTGTGAACTGCGATGAAGTGAGCAGTTTCGGTGAGTCTGTCCACGATAACCCAAATAGAATCCTTCTTTCTAGCCGTCAGGGGTAAACCCACAATAAAGTCCATAATTCCATCATCCCACTTCCACATAGATACCAACAAGGGTTGGAGAACTGCTACCGATTTCAAGTGGCTTGCTTCATTATATGACAAGTATCACACTCGGACACATACTATGCTATGTCTACCTTCATATTTGACCACCAAAAAGTTCCCTTCAGATCTTGATACATTTTGGTACTGCTAGACTGAATAGAGAATTTGGAAAGATGAGCCTCATCAAAGATTGTTTTCTTAATTTCTTGGTTAGTAGGAATCACAAGATGTTTCCCAAACCATACCACATCATTTGAATCCCTCTGGAAAAGGTGTAATTGGGGTCTCCTACTAGTTCCTGTTTGATTAGTCGTATGCCTTCATCATTGCGTTGAGTAGTGACAATTCTATCATAAAGATTAGATTCGGCAGCTATGGCATATAGATTTCCTTGCTCTACCACTTCCAAATGAAGCTTCCTCATGTCTTCACATAAGGTTTCACTATATAGCTCCACTTCTAGATGGTTGCAGTGAACTTTGCGGCTAAGAGCATCCGCAACAACATTGGCTTTTCGGGGGTGATGGTACACTTCTAGATCATAATCTTTAATCAACTCAAGCCATCTCCTCTGTCTCATATTTAGATCTGATTAAGTGAAGATATATTTGAGACTCTTGTGATCGGTGAATATATTGCAACGATTGCCCATCAGATAGTGTCTCCAAATCTTAAGAGCATGAACAACTGTTGCTAGCTCTAGGTCATGAGTGGGATAATTTATCACATAGGGTCGAAGCGCCCGTGGGGCATAGGCAATGACTCGGCCCTCTTGCATAAGAACACAACTGAGACCAATGCATGACGCATCACAAAAAACTTCAAAAGGTTGGGAATTATCCGGTTGTACTAGCACTAGGGCTGAAGTTAAGTGTTGTCGTAAAATGTGGAAGGCTTTCTCACATGCTTCACCCCACACAAATTTCACCCCTTTCTTGAGTAGCTCAGTCATAGGTTTGGTGATCCTGGAGAAGTCCGGAATGAATCGACAGTAATAACCCGCCAGACCCAGAAAACTGCGAATTTGGTGTACGGACTTGGGTGGTTTCCAATCTATCACCTCTTGTAGTTTCCTAGGATCTATGGATATTCCATCTTTGGAAATAGTGTACCCCAAGAATTCCACACTATCCAACCAGAAATTGCATTTGGAGAATTTAGCATAGAGTTTGTGCTCTCTCAAACGCTGTAGAACAATTTGAAGATGTTCGACATGTTCTTCCTCATTTTTGGAATAGATCAGAATATCGTCGATGAAGACCAGTACGAATTTGGCAAGCTCCTTCATGGATACCGAGTTCACGAGATACATGAAGTAAGCGGGGGTATTGGTGAGACCAAAGGATATTACCAGATACTCGAAGATACCATAATGGGTGGAGAAAGCAGTTTTAGGAATTTTAGAAGGTCAAATTTTGATTTGGTGATAACCAGACTGAAGATCGATCTTAGAGAAAAGCTTGGCTCTAGCCAATTGATCAAAGAGAACGTCAATGTGGGGTAGAGGATATGTTTTTTGATGGTCACCGCATTGAGAGGTCTGTAGTCAACACATAACGTCAAACTACCATCCTTCTTTTTAACAAAGACTGCGGGGCAACTCCAAGGAGAAGAACTTGGTCGAATGTAGCCCTTCCTGGAGTTGATTTTTTAGTTCAGCTTGCTCTTTGGGAGGCATACGGTAAGGTCTTTTGGAAATGGGTGCAGTGCCCAGTTGTAGTGCAATTACAAACTCGACATCCCGGTCTGGTGGCATGCCAGGCAATTGAAGGACCGACACGGCGAACCAGAGAGGGGGGGGGGAGTGAATGGGAGCCGATAAAAATTCTTCTCGAAGGAGATAGAGACTCCAACAAGACGAACACGGCTTCCAAGACACGTCTCCGACTCACTAACCAAGTTGGCCAAGTCCACGCAGCCACTGAAGTACTACTGGACCTAGGAACCAACAAACAACCTCCCGAGCCAAAACACACCAACACGCACAGCGGAAACTTGCACGGCTTGCTACCTATGCTACACCGGTCAGACCGATGGCCTGTGCCGGTCAGACCGGTGGGCAGAGCCAGTCAGGTCAGTGGCTACAGCAGCCGCACAACAAGCATTCCAGAAAGCCTTAGCGACTTTTCTAGGCCCTGGAACAAAAACACCCCCAAAACACAAGCTGCATGGAAGGAAAATCCTACACAAAACCTAACAAACCAACTCCAAACAAACCAAGAACTGACTAGTAGCACCAAGACCCAAAGACACACGAGTCAAGCAGTTCACCTAAGGCAAATCCCACAAGTGACTCGCACCGGTCAGACCGGTCAAGAGCACCGGTCAGACCGGTGTAGCCTAGGCAGCTCGGGATGAACAGGACCCGCGGGTCAGCTCCTCCAAATCCAAACTTTGATCTCCCGAATCGCTCCACAAACTTGAATAAGACTTTGGGGATGATAGGAACACCTCATGAGGAGTCCATAGTCATGATTTTGTCCACCAAAACTTGCCAAATCAAGAGGAATCGAAGAAATCCCGCCAAGAACTCCTCTAACCCTAGAACACCGAAAACCCCAAAATCGAGCCCCTTAACTCACAGATTTGGGAGGGGAATCAATGGCAAAAGAACCACGAAGGGTTCACACAAATTTCCCCCATAAAATCCCCAAGAGAAAGGTCCCGAAAACACACCGAGAAAACCACCAAGAGAGGGCTCCGAAAATCACCACCAAGAACAACCGAGAACAACACAACAAAGCCTTGAGGAACCATGCCAAATCAACTATACATACCAAGGAGGTTCATACAAGGTCTAGCTTGCCGCCCGATCATCCAACCATCTCACAAAATCTCACCATGAAGCTCTCAAGCTAGTCCTAAGGAAATCCTAAGAAAATAGGAAGGGAAAATAGGAAAGCAAATGAACTAGGGTTCCAAGAGATGGCTGCCATCCTCTCACCTCATGGGTTATATGGAGGCAACCGAAAGTCTAAAATACCCTTACTTAATAACTAGTGATACACGCCCCTCAAGGGAGGCTTTTGAAGTCTTCAAATTTTCTCCATGGGACGGATGCCCGGCGACCGCACCCTCCTTAGCCTCGACGCAAGCCATGCGATCCCGACGTGTGTCCTCCACTTCGATGATTCCGGACTGTGTCGTCGCACACCGGTCAGACCGGTGCTCCTCACCGGTCAGACTGGTACCCACCGGACAGACCGGTCAGACCCACCGGTCCGACCGGTCTGGAGCTACTATAGCACCGTCTTTGGTTCTTCGGTCTTGGCTTTGTGGATCAACCAAGGAACCCAGTGGTTTTCTGGTGAACCACTAGAAACCCCGCGAACTCGGTGTAGCCTCCGCCAATCGCCACTCATGACTCGGCTCCCACGTAGTCCCGGCTCGACCTTGATTTTGAGGCTCAACCAAGAACCATCCATAACTTCATCTTGCTGTTCATGCCACCATGCGACCCGCACTTGACCCTGGTGGCCACCGGGTCCCTCGAACGAAGCCTACTTGTCTTCTCCACACCTGGAGGCCTCACCGGCGACGACCTTTCGCGCTTGTTCTTTACCTGCACCAACACCAGTCAAGTCCCAACCTGCACCTGCAATACTTAGCCAAGAATCAGTCTGCACAACATTGTCAATAACTCATCACACAAGGAAGTGACAATCCACCGGTCCTCCAACCACACATTGTCCTCAGCAATTGATCGGGAAAGACATCATGATATTCACAAACTACTGGAATTTCTTCAAGGTGAGATAAACAGTCACATAGGCACAAGGGTCTGCACCATCCTTAAAAGGTAGGTAAGGGTCGTGTGCCCGACGGTAGGTGAACTAATCACTGCAACTCTACCCGAGATATCTAGACCCACCTTATGTCGAGTCATCCAATCCATGACCAAGATAACATTCATACCCTCGAAGCCTATGACAATGAGGTTTGATTGAATAGTCTTACTTCCCAATTTCAATGGCACTCCGAAAGCTACTGTGTGAGAAGAGATTGTTCCACTCGGAGTGGAGTAGTAAAAGAATCCTTAACATGTGGACTACTTAAACCCAATTTTTCTACCAAACTTCCACTAATAAAACTACGGGGTAGCTCCAGAATCAAACAAAATCTTAACGACAGTGTCATTGATAGAGAATGTACCCGTAAGCACTAAAGCTCTTTCTTGAATGTTACTCATGGTGGTGAAGTTCAGTTTGCCCTGACGGACTTGCATTGCACCATCAGCTACTTGGCTAGATTGCCTGGCTTAGTCCCTGAGCCTTGATTTTGTTGGTTGGGCTTGTTCTGCTTGGGCTTTGGGTAGCCAATTATATAGTGCCCAGGCTGTCCACAATTGTAACAACGACGTTCACTGGTGTTGTGTGGGGGTGTGTTGGGCTTGGAAGCTTGCTGCTGGGTGTTGTGGAACTGGAAGTTCCCTGAAGGTTTGCTTTGTAATGGATTTATCGTCCAGTGTCTAGTTGAAGATTGCTGGGATGAGTTAGGAGCATTCTTCTTCACAAAGTGAAACTTTTTGTTAGTCCCACTACCCGAAGCAAAACCAGCCTGCCTCTTCTTATCTCTCTACGCCTTCTTCATAGCATCCTCTTGGGATATAGCCTTGTTTACCAACTCGTGGAAGTTGTTGGGCTCTATCAAGTTCAGTCGTTTGTACAACTCACCATCCAGGCCATCACATAACCTTTCCATTTTCTTTCCATCGATATCCATGTGATGCCTACCATACTAGCAAAGCTATTGAATTTTTGTGCATAGTGATACACAGTGTCAGATCCTTGCATGAGGGCCAGCAATTCCCTCATCTTCCTATCCATTAATCCCTTAGGAATGTGATGGCTCTTGAAAGCTTGCTTGAATTCATTCCCAATGACCGCATGCCCCTAATGCATGGTCTTGAAACGATCCCACCACATTAAGGCTTCACCTCACAGTTGTAAGGCTGTGAAGTTGGCCTTTTTTTCTTCTGAGCATGGCAGTACAAAGGCAGAGAATTTGGCCTCGATGGCCTTGACCCACGCCTCAGCTTCAAGGGGGTCTTCCGCCTTAGAGAAAGTCGGGGGTTTCATCCCAATGAACTGAGCGTAGGTAGTGACCTGATTCGTCCACTCATGATTTGCCCCATGTGGCGGTCTTTGATTTAGCTGCTGAAGGACTCATATGGCGAACCAGACAGGGGGGGAGCGAATGGGAGCCGATAACAAATCTTCTCGAAGGAGATGGAAACTCCAACAAGGTGAACACGGCTTCCAACACACGTCTCTGACTCACTACACAGATTGGCCAAGCCCAAGTAGCCACTGGAGTGCCACTGGACCTAGGAACCAACACACAACCTTCCGACCTGAGAACACATCGTAACACCAAACCTCGAGTCCACTGACCAACACCAGTCAGACCGGTGAGCACCACCGGTCAGACCAGTCCCTGCTGGTGAAACTTAGCGACTTCCACATAAAGGCTCCACATCGGTCAGACCGATGCAACACACCGGTTAGACCGGTCTCAGCAAGAAAGCCCCAAAACACCAAACAGGCGAACCGAGCTCCAAACTGACACAAACTCGAAACAACAGCAACACAGGACAACAACGAACACACCCAGTCATTCACCCGAGCAAAAAACCAACAGGGGTTGCACCGGTCAGAACGGTGAGAGGCACCGGTCAGACCGGTGTGACCTGGGCTTCTCGGGATGAACAGCACCCGCGGGTCAACACCTCCAAATCCAAGCATTGATCTCCCGAATCGCTCCACAAGCTTGAACAAGACTTTGCGGACAATGGGAACACCTCATGAGGAGTCCATAGCCAAGTTTAATCCCACCAAAACTTGTCCAAACAAGAGGAATCAGAGAAATCCCACCAAGAACTCCTCTAACCCTAGAAACAAAAAACCCCAAAATCGAGCCCCTTAACTCACGGATTTGGGAGGCGAATCACAGCCCAACGTACCACGAAGGGTTCCCACAAATTCCCCCATCAAATCCCCAAGAGCAAGGTCCCGAAAAACAACCCAAGAAAACCACCAAGAGAGAGCTCCGAAAATCACCACCAAGAACAACCGGGAACAACACAACAAGGCCTTGAGGAACCACGCCGAATCATCTATACATGCCACAAAGGTTCATACAAGGTCTAGCTTGCCGCCCTATCATCCAACCCTCTCACAAGATTTCACCATGAAGCTCTCAAGCTAGTCCTATGGAAATCCTAAGAAAATAGGAAGGGAAAATAGGAAAGCAAATGAACTGGGGTTCCAAGAGAGTGCTGCCATCCTCTAACCTCATGGGTTATATGGAGGCAACTGAAAGTCTAAAATACCCTTACTTAATAACTAGGGATACAAGCCCCTCAAGCGTGGTTTTGGAAGTTTCAGATTTTCTCCATCGGACGAATGCCTGGCGACTGCACCCTGCTTAGCCTCGACACAAGCCATGCGATCTCGACGTGTGTCCTCCGCTTCGAAGATTCTGGACTGCGTCGTCGCACACCGGTCAGACCGGTGCTCGTCACCGGTCAGACCGGTACCCACCAGTCACACCGGTCAGACCCACCGGTCAGACTGGTCTGGAGCTGCTGCAGCACCATCTTCGGTTCTTCAGTCTTGGCTTTGTGCATCAACCAAGGAACCAGTGGTTTTCTGGTGAACCACTGGAAACCCTGCGAACTCGGTGTAGCCTCCGCCAATCGCTACTCATGACTCGGCTCCCACATAGTCCCGACTCGACCTTAGTTTTGAGGCTCTACCAAGAAACCGTCCATGACTTCATCTTGCTGTTCATGCCACCATGCGGCCCACACTTGACCCCGCTGGCCACCGGGTCCCTCGAACGAAGCCTACTTGTCTTCTCCACACCTGGAGGCCTCACCGGCGAAGACCTTTCGCGCTTGTTCTTCACCTGCACCAACACCAGTCAAGCCGCAACCTGCACCTGCAATACTTAGCCAAGAATCAGTCCACACAATGTTGTCAATCACTCACCAGACAAGGAAGCGACCATCCACCGGTCCTCGAACCACACATGGTCCTCAATCTCCTCCCATGATGAGTGCATTGACAACACCCTTATAAAGTAACAAAAAAGAAAAGAAAAAGAAATGAAACAAACAAGAAGAAACTCCAACAAGCAATCGAAAACCAAACAAAAGCAGAGAGCAAGATGACTTGAAGAAGACAAGTCTCGGACCCCTTAGGCAAGGGCAACGACTCGACACATCCGAGACAAAACTAAGCTCAAGCAAAGAGCGCAAACCACCAAACCAAAGCTCGAACAACCACAAAGAGCTCCCCCTGCACACATGCAAGCTCCCCCTGAACCAATGCAACTCCCTATGGACGAATGCATGCAAAACACCACTTGAAACAAGGCAGTTGCAACAACTCAGCTCTCACCGGTCAGACCGGTGCTCAACATGTGCACAAAACAAGCCCTCTGACTGGTCAGACCGGTGACCTCGACCGGTCAGACCGGTGCACACCAAAGCCCAGAAAAGGCTCGAAACCACCTGAAAAACTTTCTAAATGCATCCAAAAAGCCATTTCAAGCTCAAACTTCTCCCATTGTTGACAATGCATGAATCAAGCCAAAAATGAAAAACATTCAACCTAGAGCTTCTCAAATAGACAAATTTCGTCATAGGATGCTACACATGTCCAAATGAGGAAGTTAGATACTTTATAGCTTCGTATTGATATCAACTACAAGATGACCAAGTTTCACAACCATTGGACGAAGCTAAGATGGATTTGGATAATTTTGCGAAATGTTCGCCTCTCATGAGCAAAGTCCTAAACATGATCAAAACATATCAAAATGGCAAAGCCACACAAACTTCATGCTAGGACAGCCATTCTAACCATAAGACCATCACAAACACCAACAAGCATCTCATGTCAAGTCAAATCCACCGAGCCATGTGCCTACTTCTATGTATGAGACTTCTCATTGGTAGGCATCATGCAACAGTTTAGCACCCAAAGCAAATTAAATTCAGCACATATGACATGGGAGCACATTTTCCAAGCATTTTACATTTCATTTTCAGATTCATATTTGGTACATGAAATGTCTTTGCGACGAAAAGGAACTTATGCCCCTCCACAAGATGAAGCAAGAGAGCTAAACATTCATGATGGCAAATGAGCCTTTGGCCCCATATGATCAATAAACTAGCTATCCAACCACAAATTAAGTATAACCAAGCCACTAAAACATGTCAAGATCATATAAAGGCATTTACACATGAGAGAGCATACATGTGACATGTTTCAAAAACATAGCCATCAACCATGGATTATTAAAGAAGATCATCAAGAGCTAAGCCAAACTAACCATAGCATACCAAACAAGTTCACAAAGACATAAATAGCATTCCATGATGAACAATGTATATAGGAGAAGCCTTTCCTATCCAATGCATATGATACAAAATGCATGCAAACTAACATACAAGGATGCCTATACATCATGTTACATATGCCATGCCAAATGTAAGAAATGCACAAAGGAAAGTTATACATATGCTACAAAAGAGCTCCCACACACCCAACTCAAGAAATCAAACACACACCAAGTTCCCCCCCGCAAATGAGTGAAAGATGCTTGATCTAGGGGTTTGGTGAAAATATCGGCTAGTTGGTCATGTGTGGGTACATGGATCAAAGCTATCTGCCGTTTCTCAACATTGTCTCTCAAAAAATGATGCCTCACTTCTATGTGCTTGGTTTTGGAATGGAGCACTGGGTTCTTTGCAACGCTTATGGCACTGGTGCTATCACATTGAAGTGGGATATGGGTATACTCCTCACCAAAGTCACTCGTGGTGTATGAAAACCAAAGGAGCTGAGAGCAACAACTAGCAGCGGCAATGTATTCGGCCTCGGTAGTGGATTGAGAAACACTCGGCTGTTTGCGGGAAGACCAAGACACCAAAGAAGAACCCAAAAACTGGCAAGTCCCAGAAGTGGACTTCCTATCCAACTAACACCCGACAAAATCCGCATCCAAAAAACCACGAAGCGCAAAAGAAGAGGACGCAGAGTACCAAAGGCTGAAGTCGGGAGTGTGACGCAGGTACCTGAAAATTTGCTTCACCGCTTGCCGATGCGAAGTCCTCGTCCGCATGTTCACCTTTCTCGTCCGCATCAAGACCTGTAGTCGTACTGATCTGCGTCGTCATAGCCTTGGAGTCCTCCATCTTGAACTTCCGCACAATGTCCTTGGTGTACTTAGCTTGGTGCACAAATGTTCCTTCCTTTGATTGCTTGATTTGCAGCCCGAGGAAGAACTGCAACTCGCCCATCATGCTCATCTCAAATTCCCTGCTCATATCCTGTGCAAACCTTGAAACAAGAGAGTTAGACGAGCCACCAAAGATAATATCATCCACGTACACCTGCACAATCAGGATATCTCTGTCCTGCCTCGGTAGAAACAAGGTCTGATCGACCTTCCCCATCTCAAAACCTCTCTCAAACAAGAAACCCCTCAATCTGCCATACCAAGCTCTAGGCGCCTGCTTCAACCCATAAAGCGCCTTCCTCAACTTGTACACCCGGTGGGGGTACTTCTCACTCTCAAACCCCGGTGGTTGCGTCACATGCACTTCTTCCTCTAACACACCATTCAGGAAAGCACTCTTCACATCCATTTGGTGCAACTTGAATCCTCTAGCCACGGAAAAGGCTAGAAGTATCCTTATCGCCTCCAAACGGGCTACGGGAGCAAAGGTCTCCTCGTAGTCAATCCCCTCCTTCTGACTAAACCCCTGGGAAACAAGACTTGACTTGTTTCTCACCACTTCACCTTTCTCTCCCTCTTTGTTCTTCCACACCCACTTTGTACCAATCGGCTTACACCCTGGGGGAGGGTCAACCAACTCCCAAACCTGATTCCTTTCAAAGTTCTCCAACTCCTCATGCATCAAATTAACCAAATTATGATCATATAGAGTGTATCTAATGTCTTTGGGCTCAAAGGTGGCAACAAATGCAGCATTAGTGAAATGAGATTTGTTTCGAACCCTTGACCTGTAGTACGTTCATTCATGTCGCCGATGATCCTTGAAGCTGGGTGATCCACTTGTACTTGCCGGGGAGGTTCTCTCCTTGTTGCTACCTCCCCCTCCACTGTATTTTCTCCTCGATCTTGATTTGTCGTCGTAGGTGTAGGAGAGGGGCCGTCAACCACTGTAGTCGAAGTAGTAGGTACATGTTCAGCTGGGGGCACCACACCGCCATCTTCATCATCTCCAAGTTCATGCTCCTCCTCCTGAAAGATCTCCTTGCCAAGCTCATCATCACCTGCACACTCAAAGACAAGTTGACTACGTGGTTGTGTCTCGTCGAAGGTTACCTCGCAAGTCTCCACGATTTAGTTAGTTTCAAGATTGAGCACACGATATGCTCTAGAATGAGATGCATAACCAAAGAAAATACCATCCACTGACCTAGTATCAAACTTATCCAACTTCTTCCCTTTCTTAAGAATAAAGCACTTGCAATCAAAGACATGGAAGTGACTCACCTTGGGTGTGTGACTGTGCATCAACTCATTGCATGTTTTCTTCTTATGCACTCTGAGGTAGATCCTGTTTGACACATAGCACGCAGTATTCACCGCCTCAGCCCAGAACCTTCTCGGAGTCCTATGCTCATCAAGCATCGTCCGAGCCATCTCACACAAGGTCCTGTTCTTCCTTTCCACAACACCATTCTGGGGAGGCGTATACAGACTCGAAAACTGGTGTTCAAGACCCAAGTCATGGAAAAAGGTTTCAAAACGAGAGTTTCTGAATTCTAAGCCATTGTCACTGCGGATTGCTCATATGGCATCTCCGTGCCTCTCGTTCCTTAACCTAAAGACAAGATCTCGATCAAAACCAAACGTCTCCCCTTCACCCACGCATACCGAGAAAAGTCGTCCACCACAACAAGGACATACCACTTCCCACCCGCAGATCGCACATGAGCAGGGCCAACAAGGTCCATATGGAGCAGCTCGCATGGACGCTTAGTCATCACATCGGTGAGAGGCGGGTGAGAAGAGGCTACCATCTTGGCATTCCTACACAGAGCACAAACCAACTCTTTCTCAAGCCTCAACCGTGGCAATCCTCGGACCAAATTGAGTTTACTCAAGCGAGACAAAAGGTCAAAGCTCAAGTGACCCAACTTCCTATGCCACTTCCACAACTGACTCGAAGAACCAGCCAAGAAACAATGCTCCACACCAGAAGACTGAGAAAAATCAGCACGAAACTCCTGACCCTCGGGAACTACCATACAAACAAGGTCCCCTCGAGAGTCCAAAATCCGAGAACCACCAGGCCGAAACAACACCTCAAAACCCTCATCCAACAGCTGGGACACAGAAAGCAGATTGTACCCCAGCGATTGAACAAGAGCAACACACCTGAGAGTGATCTTGTCACTCACCTTAATCTCAACTTCTGAAAGCACACGCCCACACCCATTGTCCCCAAAAGTGATGTACCTCCTTGTCACCACCGGGACGAGACTTGAGAACCACCGCTTGTCTCTGGTCATATGCCTCAAGCAACCGGAGTCAATCAACCAAATGTTCTTCAAGTCTCCCACCTGAAATTGAAAAACAAGCACGTGAGCGAACAAACGACTCAGCACTGGGGTTAGTACCAAAAGAGTAAAACCTGTGCCAAGCCATTTGCTCGAAAGTGGGGTTAGCACCAATCAAGCCATCTTTCCTACCAAGGCTACCTCCACGCACACCACCACGGTAAACACCATGAGGGAACCATCCCTCTCTAACTGGAGGAGGACCAAAACCATGAAAGAAAGCCCGTGGAACGTCCATCCTCTCCAACTCAATGCTACGACCCCTCCTATTCCCGCATTGAGCATGAGGGGAGAACGCCTAGCAAACTGACCTCCTGCAAACTCTCCAGCCCAACCACCCGAACTACGACCTCCAGAAACAAACCTCGCTCCTGTACTAGCACGAAACCCAAACTGCTGCCTGTCCAGGCCTGCACCGGTCTGACCGGTGTAGCTTGGGCAGCAACACCTCCAACAGCCTTCCGCTCTCCCCAAGCCCGAATTGCCTCACACTCGCTTTGGCCCTGGGCATCTGCACACGAGGCTCAGGTAAACCATCGGAAGGGTGGTACTTGTCCTTGTTAGCCCACTCCTTCGCCATTCTTTCCTCTCGCTTCCTCTTGAAGCAAAACTCATCCTTATGGCCATCTCTCCGACAATAGCCACAATGAAACCTCACAAGCTTAGGTTTAGGCTTGGGTTGGGGCTGCTCACTTGGTTTCTCTCCACTCAACTTCTCCACCGGTTTATCCTCACTAGCCTTCTCACTCCCTTTCCCAAAGAACACTTTCCCGGAAGTGCTCCCAAACTTGATAGGTTTTTGGAGATCATTTGTGTGTGTAGGAAACACGGGTGGAGCTGGGGTTGTGTCTAGTCGGTTCCTAAGATGGTTAGGTTTAGGAGGGAAATCATTTTTGTGGTGGGTTTTTGGTGGCTCTGGGATATTTTCTCCACTTCCCTGACCAACCTTGTTTGCTCCAAGTCCCTCACCATCCTGCCTCTTAAATGCCTTGATCATCATCCTCAACAGAGGCTCATGACCAGACAACAAACCCATCAACTTTCTCAGTTCATCATTCTCACCCTGCAAACGATCAACATAATGTGCAAGTTCTAAATCCTTCAAAGCATGCATTTCACAGGTAGAGCAAGATGTAGGAATTGGTTCTTTCAGCTTAGCCTCAAGGGAAACAGTGTAAGCATGCATCTCATCAATCTTAGCATGCAAAACAGGGCAAGAAGTGCAAACACCTAGCAAAGAAGGTCTAGATTTAAGCTCAGCCACTTCAACCCTAAGCACATCTAGTTCCTCACACTTGGAGGCATGCTTTTCCTTAAACAAGGCAAGAGCAACAAGGAAAATAGATCAATCAGCGCAATCAACCTCATCAGAAACAACGGGGCTAGCCTTAAGGGAATCAATTTCAAGCTTGCTATCAACAACCTCGTGTGAATCCCTAAGCTCTTTTCTCGTTTTCTTGGCCTCTCTAAGCATGTCATCACGATTATCAAGCAACGAGCCAAGCCGTTCATTCTCCTACCGCAAGAAGGGAAGCTCATCACGCACCTCGTCGTCGGAGTCAGAGTCCGAATCGCTCTGTGTGCTCTTATTGCTGCCGGAGCTCAACGCCATGGTGCAGAAGCCGTCTCTAGCGAAGTAGCTCAGCCCGCTCAGGTTCTTGGACGACTTTCTGCTCTTGCAATGATCACCTTCGTCTTCACTACTACTTGAGCTCAAGGTGGAGTACACGGAACTGGAGTCGACGATGCTCGCTCCAACCATCGCTCGGGCCTTGCCTCGGCTCTCCTTCTTCCTCTATCGTCACTCGTCTTTGTGCTTGTTCTTGTACTTGCTCTTGTGGTCACGCCTCGACCAGTACTTGCCATCCGTCCTTGACTTGTGCTTGTAGCCGTCCTTGTTCTCGACATTCTCCGGGCAGTCGGCGACAAAGTGTCCCGGATTGCCACATTGGAAGCATGTCCTCGTGTTCCTCCTCATGTTCACTAAGTTCTCATGCAGCCTATCGAACCTCCTCGTGAGCAATGCCAGCTCGTCCTCTCCAAGCACGACGAACTCCTCCTCTGGCATAGACATTAAAGAGGACAAAGAGAACATCCTGGTGGATGGGTTAGTGTTAGCCTTTCCTTTCGAACCACCAACGAGGGCAAGACTACGGGAGTCAGTCGAACCCTCGAGCTTGGCTGTCATGCCCCTATCCACCTCAGCCGACTTGAGCTTCGAGAACAGCTCGTTCACCGTCAGAGTGTCATACTTTTCCGACTTGACAATGGCCTTGAACTTTCCGCCCCAAATCGTACGATCCAAAGATTGTAAGAGCTTGACAGCTCTATCATGATCATCATACGAGAGCACGTCCACATTGGCCCTCATGTTGTTCACAACCACCGTGAACCTCTGAAACAAGGCATCGTTGGACTCACTGGGGAGATGAGTGAAGTTCTCGTACTCACTCCGGTAGGTCGCATACATCCGTGCCTGAACCTGGGCGTTCCCAACATGAGCCTCCTTCAACACTAACCAGATTCTACAAGCCAAGTGCTAGGTGTGCACCCGATTGATCTCAGGCTGGCACAAAGCACGAAACAAGTAGTCGACTGCCTTATTGTTGGCATCGAACATGTCCCTCGATCCTGGAGCAAGGAAGTTCATCGGCTGGACATAGCCTATGTCCACCGTGACATCCCAAAGGTTCTGACCCATTCCTCGGAGAAACGCAGCCATCCGCTTACTCCACATCTGGTAGTTCTTGCCATCGAAGTGTGGAGGACCCGAACCCCATTCCTGGTATGCCATCCTTGGGTCTTAGACTAGTTAGAGTCAACAAAGACCCAAACCGGCTCTGATACCACTTGAAGGATAGATACAGCAAACTAGAGAAGGGTGGAGTGAATGGGAGCTGATAAAGATTCTTCTCGAAGGAGATGGAAACTCCAACAAGGTGAACACGACTTCCAACACACGTCTCCGACTCACTACACAGATTGGCCAAGCCCACGTAGCCACTGGAGTGCCACTGGACCTAGGAACCAACACACAACCTTCTGACCTGAGAATGCAGCGGAACACCAAACCTCGAGTCCACTAACCAACACCAGTCATACCGGTGAGCACCACCGGCCAGACCAGTCCCTACTAGTGAAACTTAGCGACTTCCACAGAAAGGCTCCACACGGGTCAGACGGATGCAACACACCGGTCAGACCAGTCTCAGCCAGAAAGCCCTAAAACACCAAATAGGCCAACCGAGCTCCAAACTGACCCAAACTCGAAACAGCAGCAACACTGGACATCAACGAACATCTCAGACGTTCACCCGAGCAAAAACCCAACAGAGGCACCGGTCGACCAGTTTAATCCCACCAAAACTTGTCCAAACAAGTGGAATCGGAGAAATCCCGCCAAGAACTCCTCTAACCCTAGAACACCGAAAACCCCAAAATCGAGCCCCTTAACTCACGGATTTGGGAGGGGAATCAATGGCAAAAGAACCACGAAGGGTTCCCACAAATTTCCCCCATCAAATTCCCAAGAGCAAGGTCTCGAAAACACCCCAAGAAAACCACCAAGAGAGAGCTCCGAAAATCACCACCAAGAACAACCGGGAACAACACAACAAGGCCTTGAGGAACCACGCCGAATCATCTATACATGCCACAAAGATTCATACAAGGTCTAGCTTGCCGCCCGATAATCCAACCTTCTCACAAGATCTCACCATGAAGCGCTCAAGCTAGTCCTATGGAAATCCTAAGAAAATAGGAAGGGAAAATTGGAAAGCAAATGAACTAGGGTTCCAAGAGAGTGATGCCATCCTCTCACCTCATGGGTTATATGGAGGAAACTGAAAGTCTAAAATACCCTTACTTAATAACTAGGGATACAAGCCGCTCAAGGGCAGTTTTGGAAGTCTTCAGATATTCTCCATCGGACAAATGCCTGGCGACCGCACCCTGCTTAGCCTCGACGCAAGCCATACGATCCCGATGCGTGTCCTCCGCTTCGAAGATTCCGGACTGCGTCATCGCACACCGGTCAGACCAGTGCTCTTCACCGGTCAGACCAGTACCCACCGGTCAGACTGGTCAGACCCACCGGTCAGACCGGTCTAGAGCTGCTGCAGCACCGTCTTCGGTTCATCAGTCTTGGTTTTGTGGATCAACCAAGGAACACAGTGGTTTTCTGGTGAACCACTGGAAACCCCGCGAACTCGGTGTAGCCTCCGCCAATCGCCACTCATGACTTGGCTCCCACATAGTCCCGGCTCGACCTTGGTTTTGAGGCTCTACCAAGAAACCGTCCATGACTTCATCTTGCTGTTCATGCCACCATGCGGCCCGCACTTGACCCCGCTGGCCACCGGGTCCCTCGAACGAAGCCTACTTGTCTTCTGCACACCTGAAGGCCTTACCGGCGACAACCTTTCGCGCTTGTTCTTCACCTGCACCAACACCAGTCAAACCGCAACCTGCACCTGCAATACTTAGCCAAGAACTAGTCCACACAACGTTGTCAATCACTCATCACACAATGAAGCGACCATCCACCGGTCCTCGAACCACACATGGTCCTCAGCTGCTGGACAATCTGTTGCCGCGTCTGCAGGATCTGGCACAACACTTTGGTCTGAGTAGTCATGAATGCCTCCGATGGCGTCATGGGCGGTGGCGGTGGTAGTTCACCAGTGCTGGACGCTCCAAAACCGTTGAGAGAGCTTTGCATGGGTCCCACCATCTGAAATGTGAGCCTTTATTAGAGACATAGCCATAGTCTTCCTTAGAAAGAAATGACAGGTGTAAAACATGCATGACAGCAGCTCATTCGTGCAAGTTCTCGAAATTTGCAGAAACACGGTCATAAGAAAATTTCATATCAAACAGCTTAGTCACTTTAATTTTTTTCCAAACCTTGGTCAGTAGATGTAGGGTTTCATATGCTCCAAAGTTGGCATTCAATTCTGCAGCGAATCTCCAAGTTCACATGCCTCAAGAATTCGAATCACGTAAAGCTACTGAGTTGTCCCGGCAGCAGGCCGACACTCATCGAATTTTCCGTTACTCTCAAGACCCTCATGAAAAGATGCTGAATTTTTCTGAGCGCAGTCATCGCAACATTTCGCCCAACTTTGGTATTCAACGCATGGAAAGGTTTCAATGTTCAAATGCTCGAAAAAATTCCATTTCCAAGGCTCTGTGTAGCTGTTTGGACAGCAGACATATCTGGGTTAAATTTTGCATAACTCTCAATAGGAAAGTGCACAATTACTGAAATTTCGAGAGTGCGATCATCATAAAATTCCAAACAAGTTTGGTGTTCAACACTAGACTCGAATCTGACGACAAATAGCTTAAACATTCTCCTTACAATAAACACTACCGGAATGGTGTTCACCGAGCCTTACATAGGTGTCAATTTTGGGATCACCAAATTACAACATGGGTTACACTGCAGTCGTGCTGCACAAATGGATACTCCTATGTTAGCCTACCACAAAACCAACCAAGAGGCTACAACACTACGACAACCTAGTTGTCGACCGAAGCGTCACTGGCGGCAGGTGAAGCTGGTGGGGTCGGTGGTGGTGGTCCAGCCTATCTCGCCTAGTCAAGACGAGACTGACCCTGCTGCTCCTCCAGAGGTGCCTCCAGAGGTGGTGGCTGCAGAGCCACGATGGCCGCAGAGTCGCTACCTATACCTCAGCCTCCTCCACGTGCTGCTGCATCTCAGTGATGTTCTGCAGCAATGTCAACCTCTCGATGTCTCAGGTGTCCACGCCCTCCCGAAGTGTCGTGACCTCTGCCTCCAGGTCTATGATCCCCCATAAGCGGTCACCTCTCTCCAACTCCAACGGGAACCTTCTGGTACACAGCTGATCATTCTCCTACTGAGTCTGGAAGAGGGTGAAGCTCTGCTGCTGCTAAGCTGCTGAGAGACTGTGCCACCCCATCCGAGCAGACTCCAAATGATGGCTGATCACCGATGCGGTGGTGTAGCACAACCCCTGAAGTGTGAACAAGACGTTAAGGCAACGAGTCAGCGTCCGCATGACGTCTAGCTACTCCACTAGCAAAAGCAGCTCCTGAAGGTGGTACACACGGTCCAACCATGCTGGGTCGTGCGGGCTCACTGCCAGAAACGACCCAAACGGTGAGAGGGCCACTATTGTCAGGTTGTGGACACAAAAGTTCGTCATCACCCAGAGGGCGGCTGACTCAACATACTTGTGACCACGAAAACCCGAGTACACGAAGCTCAAGTCAAACCAGTCGGGGTGGACCGGGTGAAGTGGCATGGTCACGGTCACCCCAGTAGCGCTGAGCGCTTCCCACGCCAGGCATGGAAAACCCTCCCAGTGCAACCCATCAGTACGGATCGTACCGTCAGCACCGTACTCGAGAACCATAGGGGCAGCCATCTGTACAAAAGATGTAACGCATGTCAGGACTCAAAAATGTTCAACATGTCAAATGGTGCAAAATCTGGCAGCTGTGAATAAAATTCATAACTCGAAAACTAGAACCGCAAAAATTCTCAATTTTTTCCAGCTGCTCCGTAAAGTTTTTATGCACACTTTTGGTATTCAAATGCTGAGGTACATCAATTAGGAACAAGGTCCAAAGATGCAATGTTCAAGGAACCGTCCTCAAAAAACAGCATGACTTAGGTTCACTAAAAAGGGTACAACTAGGGAGATACATAAGCTATGGCCATGAATTTTTGCTAGCACAATCTAGATTAGATATGGGGCAACTTTTGTATAGATTATCTAGATTATTCCTAGAACATGGTGCAAAAAAATAGTCTAGCATCCATGCAGATTTTTGGACAGCAACAACATCCTATACATGAGAGGCAAAGCTAGAACCCAAAAACTGCACACTAGCGAAAATTTTCCTTAGAGAGCATACAATTCATGTTTGGGTCCATTTTTCAGTTGTTTCGATTTTTTAACATGCATGCAAGACGTCCAATTCGTCCTCACATGGCAATCAAGCCAAAAAACGAGTTAGTTCCGGTGGCCAGGCTTTTATTCGTCTCTCCCTATAATAGCTAGTCGAGAGCTAATTGATACTCACTTAGCGACTAACGAATCGTTGCTAGTGTACCTACAGAAAAGAACCTTCCGTGCCAGCACGTCACGGAAGCGTCCACATAAATTAACGTTCACTATAGAAATGGTATCCATGCGTCAAGCCGCTGCATGGACAGCATCCAACCTCAGATACTCTCCTTTGGAATGGAGTGCATCCTTGCCTCACATATTCACAATGCAGAACGTCCATGTATGGCAATATGTGGCGAGACACAGACGCGACGGTGGGTTCCTTCTGGAATAGGTCCAATCCATCCCTCACATGACTTCCATGCGGTACCACCATGTATGGCAAAACGTGATGAACTGAAGCACCGAAACGGCGAACCAGAGAGGGGGGGGGGAGTGAATGGGAGCCGATAAAAATTCTTCGCGAACGAGATTGAGACTCGAACAAGATGAACACGGCTTCCAACACACGTCTCCAACTCAACTACCCAAGTTGGTCATGACCACATAGCCACTGAGTGCTACTGATCCTAGGAACCAACAAACAACCTTCCGAGCAAAAACACACCAACTCACACAGCGGAAACTTACAAGGCTTGCTGCCTGTGCTACACCGGTCAGATCGATGGCCTGAGCCGGTCAGACTGGTAACACCGGTCAGACGGCTGGGCAGAGCCGGTCAGGCTGGTGGCTGCAGCAACCTCACAACAAATGTTCCAGAGAGCCTTAGTGACTTCTCTATGCCCTGGAACAAAAACACCCTCAAAACACAAATTGCATGAAAGAAAAACCTACAAAAAAACTAGCAAAACTACTCCAAACAGACCAAGAACGGACCAGCAACACCATGACCCAAGACACACGAATCAAGCAACTCACCCAAGGCAAATCCCACAAGTGGCACACACCGGTCAAACCGGTCACTAACACCGGTCAGACCAGTCAAGCCTGGGCAGCTTGGGAGGAACAACACCCGTGGGTCAACTCCTCTAAAACCAACTCCCGATCTCTCGATTCTCTCCATGGTTTCAAACAAGACTTTGGGGATAGTAGGAACACCTCATGGGCACTCCATAGCCAAGTTATTGTCCACCAAAACTCGTTGAAATAAGAGGATTCGAAGGATTTTAGCCAAGAACACAACAAACTCTAGGACAACGAAAACACCAAAATCGAGTCCCTTTTCTAACAAATTTGGGAGGGGAATCAAAGGGACAAGAACCATGAGGGGTTCATGCATACATCCCCCAACAAATCCTCAAGAAGACGGCCTCGAAATCTCTCTCAACATAAACGCCATGAAAGGGCTCCGAAAATCACCAAAAAGAACGGACGGGAACAACACATCCAAGCCTTGAGGAACCATGCCGAACCAACTATACATCACAAAGAGGTTCATACAAGGTATAGCTTGCCGCCCGATCATAGTTAATCCTATAGAAATCCTAGAGAAAATAGGAAGGGAAAATAGGAAAACCAAATGAGCTAGGGTTCCAAGAGTTGGCTGCCATCCTTTCACCTCTTGGGTTATATGGAGGCAACCCATAGTTTAACATACCCTTACTAGCTTATTAGGGATACATGCCCCTCGAGGGCGAATTCGGGAATCTTTGTCATGACTCCAACGGACAGATGCCCAGCGACTACAAACTTGGTTAGCCTCAATGCAAGCCTTGCGATCCCGACGCGTGTCCTCCACTTCGAAGTCTCCGAACTGCATCGTCGCACACCGGTCAGACCGGTGCTCCTCACTGGTCAGACCGGTACCCACTGGTCAGACCGGTCTGGAGCTGCTGTACCTCCGTCTTCGGTTCTTCGGTCTTGGCTTTGTGGATCAACCAAGGAACCTAGTGGTTTTCAGGTGAACCACTGGAAACCCCACGAACTCGGTGTAGCCTCTGCCAATTGCCACTCATTACTCGGCTCCCACGTAGTCCCGGCTCGACCTTGGTTTTGAGGCTCAACCAAGAAACCGTCCATGACTTCGTCTTGTCGTTCTTGCCACCATGCGGCCCAGACATGGCTCCGCTGGCCACCGGGTCCCTCGAACGAAGCCTACTTTTCTTCTCCAGACCAGGAGGCCTCACCAGTAATGACCTTTCGCACTTATTCTTCAACTGCACAAACACCAGTCAAGCCGCAATCTCCACCTGCAATACATAGCCAAGAATAAGTCCACCCAACGTTGTCAATCACTCATCACACCAGGAAGCGACCATCCACCGGTCCTCGAACCACACAGGGTCGTCATGAACTAGTATAGTTGTGAAGAAAGTAAGTTCTGATATAAATAAAATGTGCTGGGAGTAAGCAAAATAAATCATAGATTTACAAGCCACCTAAAAGTACCCAAGATTCCCTCTAGGACCTCTCGGTCTATATCTATCCTTAACGGACCAACGTATTTGCAAATCCAAACAATATTGACATATTTTATTCGAAAACCAGTGATTAAGGTTGTTAATTAAACTCTGGTGCATATAAGCGCTCTAATACCAGCTGTGACAACCCGCCTAGGAAAATACCGTACTATTGACTAAACCATTCTACTTTGGTAATTAAGCAATAATAAAGTATCATCCCGTCATCAGTTGCCGGGGCTAGCCCAGTGAAATCACTTACATAGCAACAAAGGATCGACAAATATGCATTAAAACTCACATGAAGCCGAGTCCAGAGTACAACATGCGATTAAGTCTAAATCGGCCCCAAAGGGTTTAATTATTACAAACCAAGGTGCTTGACATGATAACAAAGTTCAGAGTTTTGAAAACAGTGGAATTAAACTTAACAGTGTGGGGAGCATCACAGGAGGCATGCCATAATGCCTTCAATCATCGTCCTCCACCCACCTTCAATCATTGAGGCAGGATCTCTCCAGGCCACACATCACTAAAAAAATTACCTGAAATCAACACATTACAGCAAGGCTGAGTATGCTAATACTCAACAAGACTTACCCCTCGGTGACAACTACATCACCAACTCTAGACATGAACGGCTTTATGGCTAGTGGAGTTCTTTTGCTGAAAAGCAACAAAGAGTTTGTCCTTACTTTCAAGATTTTAGCACAAATTCTAGTTGATTACTCTTTTCTAAATGAGCAAACTATCGCAAGCATAAGTTGAGCAATACAATTAATCAAGCATCAACATTCACAAAGTTCCATCATTAGGGATATCATGGCCAGTTGTATATGTAGTCTCAGGTAACGGTGAGAGGCCGACAACCAGTTGATTTAAACCTTGCAAGGTAGACCTAAACACACGGTAGGGTGCTCCCACATGGACAACCACTAGGTGGTTCCCAAAACACTTCGGATAAAGATCGAATCCTACAGTCTTTGGTGCAGGCTATCTGGCATACCCCGCGAGGCACCCAGAATCATTGTACACCACCGGTAGCTAGCTGTGAGACGCATCCGAGACAAGTAATAGTAAGATCCCTCACCACATCATCAAGGTACTAGGCGTACCGGTCCTATTCCCGACAAGTGCTTAGTACTTTCAAACACTCAACCCATGAAATCCACTGGACCGGAGCTCACATCCAGTGCTCTTACCACATGAGCAACTGTGAGACATGGGTACCCCTGGGTCCCCACCGACCAGGCTCACGGCCGTTCCCAACAAGTGGGTCCGGGCTACTAGATGACCCACCGACATCTCTGTGGGCCCAATCGACCTAGTTGGCAGCCCACACTACCTCTTGAAGACCTTCCAGAGGATCCCCCACACGACCTAGTTCATCACGACCTCAAGACTTGGTGTACAAGATAAGTCCTCGGTGGACTTCGACCAAAGCGGACCGACGGGATATGGCAAGATGTGTAACGTAGAATTAGGTTTTCTGGTCGTAACCGATCAGGAGTCTGGGAACCTGTTGACGCAAAATCAGTTCCTCGCACCATGCACACACACTACAAGAAACTATTTAATCTGTGACGTAACCATTCTGTCGCGGATTAAATAAAATTCGTTGCAAATCAGCATCCGCGACGATTTACATTTTCGTGGTGGAATGAGCGTCATTGATTAAATCTCTCGACGTTCCCTTAATAAACGTCGCGATCCGTGACGTATCTGAATCGTCACGGAGCAGCCCGAGGCCCATGCAGCCCAACCCATGGCTCACTATCCGTGACAACATAAAATCATCACGGATTACTACGGACTCATGTGACATGGCTGCTGACTTGGATGCCACCTGGATGCCGACGTGGCGTGCCACCTAGCTGCCGACGTGGCGTGCCACCTGGCAGCTGACGTGGCGTGCCACATGGCTGCTGACTCGGATGGTTTTGATGACATGGACAATGACGCAGTTTGCCACATGGCTGTTGACGTGGCAACTGACCTGGACGACCGCAATGACGTGGACAATGACGTGGCGTGATGACGTGGAATTTTTAGGACCCTTGTGTGACAGGCCTTATTCTAGCAGTGGGCCACATTTCGGCCAGAATTTCAGCCTGCTGAAATCAATTCAGCCTACGAAAAATACCCATCACATTTAACCAACTGAATAATAGACACAAAAATTTTTCATACAGAATTCAGCCCAAATACAATCAAATTCAGCCCATAAGACAATCACATGATTTTCTGTAATTTAACATTTGTATCTTTTTCAGTCTCATTTTGCATCACAACACAAATCTGTTGCAAAGTTTGCATCAGCAGCATCTATACAATAGGTCCTCATCAGCATCTATTCAGCGGCAAAAATGAAGCTCCACAAACAGAAGTATGAACCAACAAAAAACTCTATATAGCAGCCACATTTTCCATCAGAAGCAAGGCAAGGCCAACAAAAAAGACATGCAAAAAAAGACATGTAGGTCGCCAGGAGCATCAGTTGTACATCACACCATGAGCCAACAACTTCTCACCATGAACCACCAGCAGGTCACCAGGATGTGAACCTCGAAACCAAAAGAATAAGACAGTTAACTTGCAGTGCTAACAAGACAAAAACAATATTATGTAGCTATTAGCATGCCAGATTTTTTAGAAAAAACATATAGAACCATTCCTACAATATAGAACCACTGAACCACAAATACATAAATATTAGAAAAACTAGGTGGAACAGATGTGCCCAAATATCTAAATCACAAATCCACATCAAGTATCATGTTAGTATTAACAAGCTAACAAGTAACATAAACTTCTAGAGAGCTAACATGCTCGCATGCTGTGTGCATCCATCAAGGGTAAACAAGGATCCAGATCCATGCAAGGACAAGCAAAGGGCAACATATGGCAATCCAACTAGCAAAACAACATATTCTTGGTTCTAGGAAAATATAACATACCCTCATGCCTGACCAAGAAAACGTTCAAGTTTTGCTTCCAAAGCAGCTTGCTTCTTCTCCATATCCTCCTTGTCCCTTATCCTTGCCTGTTCCATTTCTTGCAGTTGCCTTGACAAAACTTCAATTTCGACACGCTGACTGCTCACAACAGATCGAAGGTCACCATTAGCCCTTATCTCCACTTCAAGTCGTGCTTGAACACTCTTTGCACTAGATCTTGGTTTCCCAGACACGATCCCCGCATTCTGAAGGAATGTATTGTTTTTGCACTTTTCATTGAGGACATCAGCTACAACCAGAGTTGCAGGCCTTGGTTCTTCACCTTCAATTGGTGCTGCCACCAACCGATTCTCCATTTCAATCTTGCAAGACATCAGCAAATAACATTTGTAACTTAGAACAATTTAAAATAAGCAACTGAAAACATCATGCATAGGAGAACAAACATACAATGGCAGATTGTACATTAGGCATGTAGCCCTTCTTCCTCTTGCTGAAGTGAGTCAGCTTGAACAAACCAAACGCATCCAATTCATTACCCTCATTCTCGCCTGCCTGAAAAGAATGTGCAGCAAGAAACTTCATATTTGTGCAGCAAGAAACTTAAGGTTTGTGCATCAAGAAACTTCATGTGTGCAGCAACAAACTTTGTATTTATGCAGCATGAAATTAAACATAATTGATTTGCTAAAACCTAACAGAACAGCATGTTAACTTGAACAAAATTGGTTTTCAATTGTTGCAAATAACCATGGCTAACTTACCAGTTTCTCTACAAAAACTAGATAGTTACATGATCCAGTTGTACCAGAGAATTTGATCAAATCCCGGTTGTCTTTGTTCTTTTGACAGCTCGCCTACATCATATAAAGAACAAAAGTTAGACAAGTGCCAAAGTAGGAAGTACAAGACAATAGTTGGTTTTTTGTACCATTTTTTCAGGTTTCTTCTATGCTTCCACAAGGTGAAGCCACTCATCATCACTTGTCGGCGGGTTCATTGGAGAAGTCCTCGTGACCAAATGAAGTGGGAAAGGATCAAAAAATTTTTCCTTCAGCCTATGTCGTTGTTGGCGAACTGCAGTTTTCATCATCTCAACACAACCCTTTCTAATTGTAGCTTCATCAGTGTTGATGTCAAACTTGACATATCCAGATGGAACACGTATGAGAACTATAATATTTGAAAAAAGAAATAGCTTGCAGGACATTTAACTTCAGCTTATCAATTGTTTTCAGATAAGATAAATATCAAACAGTACACAGTTTTCGTCAACTTATCAGTTATCATGTCTAAAACAGTCATGTCATGAACAGAAACAACTCAAAAGTTGTGTATAAGTAGCAGCCACAAAATGAGTACCATTTCACTAATTTAACATAGTTGTAAGCTAAAAGTCATGTCATGATTCCTACCACATTTGGTAGCAGATTCGGAAAGTTTAGAGAATAACTTACACGAAGGCATCCCAGAAAAGCTTCAATCAATGCAGGTCTTTTCTTGTACTCCTTCCAATGCAACAACACAGGCACATGGTTTCTAACTGCAATATTGCATTCGGTGGCAAACTTGGCGCAATGATAGGTGTGAGGGGCCCGATTCTTCCTTCGGGTATAATGATGGGTAGCTTGCCACGGCGAGATCCGTTTATCCTCCGGAGGCCATGCCCCATGTTAGCTCCTCGATTCCAAGGCACCTCTACTCCTTGTAATAAATGATCAATGAAATTGCTATTAGCGTGCAGCAACATAACCAGCAATGTGATATGTAACATGACAAATAATGAACAAGCACCTTCAATGTTATCCTCGTCACCATCATTCTGGGGAATGCCATCAGCTCCATCATCTAGTAAGAAGATGTAAGTTAGCATTCATCACAAATCAAAGGTTAGCATGAGTGGTACACACATAGAACTAGAAAGAACCACCTTCGCTGGCCATATGAGTGAGATTGTGAGACTGAGAAATGGCATTAGTTGCATCATCTAAAGAGATGTAGCAAGTTTGATTGCATTAATCATGTAAACAAATGTTACAGAATGATAGAAGAACCATAGTACTCACCATGAGCAGCAACTGGCACATGAAGCTCACTTAGTTCAGCAGCAAATGGCACATGATCACTTGGTTGGACAGCTGCCACACGGTCACTTGGTTCAGCAGCTGCCATGTGGTCACTTGGTTCAGCAGCTGCCACGTGATCACTTGGTTCAGCAGCTGCCACATGGTCACTTGGTTCAGCCGCTGGCATGTGGAGGTGGAGGTCACTTGGTTCAGCAGGCTGAGCATTGCTTTCCTTTGACTTTTTACGTCTAGTGGGTGGTTCATGTGCAAAAACCCTCTTACGAGACCCAAATCTAACACCACACGAAGGACCAACTGAAGTTTGATTCTTAGTGCTGTAGCATCTCTTCGTCTTACTGGCCTGGTAGAAATAGAAGCATGGATTACTGAATAGAGTTTTCATAGAAGGAAAAATGTATTAGTAAGCACACAACAATTGAAAGGATTGGGAAGTTGGAAGAATTGGCACCTTTGCAGTGCCATTTGATGAGATGGCATCTCCTTCAGCATCATCATCTTGTAAAGGATCATATTCAGATTCTGAGTTTTCACTATGCTGTTTGGTATTGTTATTTCCTTGAGAAATGGCAGATGTTCAAAAGTATGGATAGTTGTCAATGATTCCTAGCTGCTTTAGCCGTGCACTGTTTTGCATACAATTTCGGAGACGCAGCTCTTCGTACTCCTCCAACGGTGTTTCTAAGAGACGAGAAAACAAGAACATATTAGGGCCTCCACAGCATGGTTGCGATGCCCGTAAATAATAGCTATCTACTTCTGTGTGAATAGTTTACAGTGCTACCTATACCCATCTCACCTCCTCTCTCCTGCACTCCTGGCTGTTTCTTTCAGGTGAAGACCAGTTGAGGGAATGAGCAGACAGACCACTCCTGGCTTTTGCTTGCTACTAGTTATATATGCCAGCCCAATGATTTCATATACCGGTGCTGCTGGGTCTATTTATGGCTTGCAAATAATACAGCAAGCCAGGCAGCAAGCCAGTCCATTATATTGCATTGGCTGCCACCACCACAACCACAATGCACACACACAAAAAAAGAAACCGATCGACAAGTAGAGTGCAAGTAAGGCAAGTCATCTATTATCAGTACCTCACACTTTACCATAGTTTTAGAACACAGTACTACACTTTACCATAGCTTGCAAATGGTTCAACAAGAATTAAATATTCCATGCTACCAAAGACAGTGCTACCATCATAGCTGTAATATAACACCAAAAGGTACAGATGCATCACCAGTTTCAGGTTTTCAGAGTCCTATTAGGCTTTAGACTGTCAATTAAACGTTATATGTTTCATCATGGATTTGACCATAGTAATATATGCTAACATTCTTCCATGACTAATTGAGAAAGTCACTGACAAAGGTTTTCAAATCACTGCGCGAAATAAACATAAGCTAACACTGACACAGGTAAATCATTGCTATGCAAGTATGCAATGGCAAGTCATCCCATCATAAAAGTAGGAGATTAACACTGACAGGTAAATCATAGCTATGCCCCCTAAGCACTCATCCCATCATAAAAGTAGGTGATTAAACCATACAGAGGAGGTACGTGAAAGGAACACAAACTTGTGATCTGACGTGGTGCTTGTGGCTTCTTTTGCGCACCACCCTTCGCCGACATGGTGGAGGTCTTGGGCTTCGTGCTGGTGGTCTTTTGGTTCGCGCTGGAGATCTTGGGGTCGGTGCAGTACGTCTTGGGGTAAGAGCTTGAGCTTGCCAGTGGTAGGTGTACACCGGCCGCGCCGCCATCTTCTGATACTTGTACGCTCGCCGCACCACCCGCTTCTGGTAATCCAATTAGTGTAACTTAGTCAAATAAACTCCACAAATAAACTTAAGGCAATAATCATAGCAGTATAGCAGAAGCATATTGAATGCTGAATACGGAAATAGGAGTACTCATAATCAGATGTGAGCAAACCAGACAATCAGGTTAACAAATATCAGCCCTAAATTTATTTACATTCAGATTAACATGTACACAGATTAAATATACTTGACATCACAACATGAATAATTCTGAACATTGAATAATTCTGAACAAATATTAGCATTGAATTTATGAATAACAGCACTAGATTGAGAAGCAAGAGTTTACAAATAATGAGTAACAGTTTGCAAATTACAACTGCATAATTACAAGTGCAAACAATTAGCCCCAGACTAATTACATTTCATGACATTGACATCATATCATTTACATCATTGCCTCAGGTTAACAAATTGGCCTCAGATGATTTGATATTAAAAGCAGTAACAAATGGTTCATGGCAACCATGGAAGCGTGAGACACATCCAGCCCAGTATTTGAAAAACATGGGCATGGATGTGTCACACGTTTTGATGAGTGCCATGAGAGGTAATATACATCTGATGATCATCATAGGAAAAAGTGGAGCAAAGGAAGAACACAGAATGTTGGCCTCAGATATGTTTGCATTTCATTTTAACTTGAACTTGGAGCTTAAGGATAGAAAGCAGTAACAAAGAGGATGTCATGGCAGGCATGGAACCGTGGGAGACATCCATCCCAGTCATGATAGATTGCCTGGGAATGGATGTGTCCCATGGTTCGATGACAGACATGAATAATAGAACAGGAAAAATAAACATCTTCATAGGCAAAACAGAACAGACGACCAACAGCTCCAGTCCCTCACAAGTTCAAGTTCATCAATTCAAGTATCATCATAGGCAGTTAGGTAGATAGTAAACATTGGCCTCAGCTTGTATTCCAGATAAGGGCTCACACAAATAACCAACAGAAGCTACACAAATAGTATAAAGTAACAGATAAAAAGCAATATGGCAGAACAGACCCGCCGCGGCGACCATCGGTGCTGCGCCGCCACGTCGGCCGTCGGTGCCGCGCCGGCCCTCGATGCCGCACCACCCCGCTTCGGTAATCCAATAGTGTAACTTAGTCAACAAATAAACTTAAGGCAATAATCATAACAGTATAGCACAAGCATATTGAATGCTGAATACGGAAATAGTAGTACTCATAATCAGATGTGAGCAAACCAGACAATCAGGTTAATAAATATCAACCCTGAATTTATTTACATCCAAATTAACATGTCTTACACAGATTAAATATACTATCTGACAACAAGATTTGCATCCTACATTCTATCCAGTACTCAGAACAATTAAACCTACTTCTATCCAGTACTTAGGACAATTACTAAATAACAGCAAGCAAACCTTCCCAAGAGAAAACACATAAACATCATGAATTTCTTGTTGCCACCTGCTGACTAAATAACAACACAAGGTTTTATCTGGATCATAGCAGCACACAAACAAACAGCTAACAAACATTCTACTGCATATGACAGCAAACAAACAGCAGCTCTTGCAACATAGGACATGGCAAGTGTCGATATCCCAAGTGCACAACAGAATTCCACATCGATGGAGTAGGGGGAAGGAGCACAAACTTGTTATCTGGCGTGGTGCTGTTGGTGTGGTGGAGGTCTTGGGGTAGGAGCCATCTTCTGGTAGGTGGAGACCCGCGCGCAGCGGATCCGTCGGTGCTGCACCGACCGCTGGTTGTGGGTGTTGCGCCGCCGCGTCGGCCGTCGGTGCCGTGCGGCCCTCGATGCCGCACCACCCACCGGCCATCGGTGCTGCGCCGCACGCCAGTGGTAGATGGATAGCCGACGAGTCCTTGAAGCGTCGGTCCTTGAAGCGAGACATCGATCTAGGGTTGCGACACCGCGGATATGGGATGGGGAAATGCGGCTGCGGGATGGGGAAATGGGGCTAGGGTTGCGGACCCGGCCGGGGCGTCGTGCGCCGTCGAGGGGCGGACCCGGCCGGGGCACCCGCGGCTGAGGAGGCTAGGGTTTCAGAGGCGGCTGAGGAGAGGAGAGGCCGAGAGGGGAGGGGGAGAATGAGTGGGTGGGTGAGAGGGATTTGGGGGATTTCATATCCCGCATCCGCGCTGTGCGCCCGCGGTGGGTGGGCGAATGACGTTGACGAACTTGCCACTGGGTCAATGACGTGTGGGTCCCAACTTGGTTGGGCCCACACGTCAGCCACTGAAGTGTGGGTTTTCATGTCGCACTGACAGGTGGGCGGGCTGAGCAGGGGTGGGTGGGTTGCCGAGAGGGACAGACAGGTGGGCCCAGTTTTGAGATGAGATTGGAATGGTATGGTGTTTGACTTTGAACAAATCCATATTTAAAATGTACTTGAATGAAGAACAAACTAAAATGAAACTTGTAGAAATTGAATTTAGAAAAATTTAGAAAAAAGAATCAACCGATTTGGAGTTCGTACGTGGAAGAACAACAGTTTACAAGTTTTATCCGAAGATTAAAAACAGAAATTTACACTTGCTATGAACTGGGATGAACAATTGTGGTTTCTCTTTTTAATCTTTGACTGAAACTTGTAACTAGTTTTTATGCCTCATAAAAACTCCAAATTGGTTGATTCTTTTTTCTAAAATTATCTAAAATTGAAATCTATCTATATAATGTGTTCGTTTTTGTCATTTGTGCTGTGATGAAGTTTTAACAATTCAAGATTAGAAATGTTTTTCAAAGTGGTGATTTCAGACCACGTTTTGAAACCCTGAATGATTTAAGTTGAAGAAGTGATGAATATCAAAGTTTTAAGACTCATCCATATCTACAAACTTATGGCTAATCCAAATGTAAATAATTAGTTTGGCAACAGTTTGATAGGGATAATTCAAACTTACACTTCGAATATACAGTGTAGTAATTCAAATTATATCGTAAAATGCTCCGATGGTTCTACGAATTGACGTGGTAACATAATTTGGGTCCATAAACTTGTCATAAAAATTTCAAATGATTTCAATAATGGCGGAACACACGTTGTTTGTAAACAGATACATGTCTTGCACACTTTCTTGAAATGTTACTTGAACATTCAAGTGCATCATACCTTTCTGAAATTTCGAATTCACAAAAACTTGAAACTTGACCGTAAGGTTGTGCTTAGTTCATTGTTGCAAAATACGAAGTTACATTACTAATATTTGTTGAAAACAAACTCTTTTTCTAATCGGTATTTTTGAGGAACTAGATAATTGGACATAAATAAGATCTGCAAAATTGAATCTGTACAAAAAAACTTCATTAAAGAAAAGAGTGTGATTTTAGAAAAATTCAGGAAAAAAAGCGTCGAAATCGGATTATGTATGACAAAGAAATACTAGTTGCAAGATTTAATTCCAGATCAAATGAATAAATACCAACTATCCATGTGTTCTTCACTGCCAAGATAGCCGAGCCAATAGGGTGCTGACACCTGGTAGCCCTTACGGTGTATTGTATGAGTAAGTTAATTTCAACACTTATAAATGAATTTACATATGGCGTAGTGGTGTGACTTCCTCAAGTTGTAGTTGTCGGTCTTGAGTTCAAGTCGTGGCTCGTCCCAATTTTTGGACAAATTTTTTGGTTTAAATTTTTGGACAATTTTAAAAAATTGTGCTATGGGGGCTGAAGAGTCATAGCCAGCCCACCCAAGCTCGACCGGCGAGCGTGAAGCCCAGTGACAGGAGCTCGAGTGGGCCGAGGCAGCCCACTAAGCCCCACATAGCAGGATAAGCAAGCACTGATGGATATTATGTCTGAATTCGAAAGTGCCAGTACCGCCTGCACTTTTAAGGTGGGTTGCGCTCTTCTACGGCACCGAGGTGGGACTAAAATCTACACTAAGATGCGCCAAGGGGGAAATAGTTAGATGCACCTGAGATGCACCAAGGGGGAAATAGTTAGTTGGGCCGGCCCATTTCGTCCCCTCCGTCTCCCTATCTAAATAGTTAGATGCGCCGTCCATTTTCTTTAATTAGTCTCCGTCTCCCCATCTTCCCCATCTTCCCAATCAGCCTAGGCGTCTCCGTCCCCTCCGTTCCCCATCTTCCCCATCTTCCCGATGGAGGGCCGCAGCGAGGAGGGATCCGCAGCGAGGGTCGGCGGCGGATCGAGGGGCTGCACCAGAGCAACCCAGGTGAGCGGCGGTCGCGGAGGGAGGACCCGCAACGAGAGATCCTCGGCGCGCGGCCGCGGCGGAGGGAGGGCCCGCACCGACGGATCCGCTGCGCGCGGCCGCAGCAGAGTGAAGGGCCGCGGCGGAGGTAGCCTCCACAGTGCCGCCACACTGAAGCGTGATGCACGCGGCCGTTTCACGGCTAGTACACCGCCGACGTCGTCCTCCTCCGGTGGGCGCTGCGGGACCTCCTCCTCTTGGTCCTCTGGTACACGCGGCGCCGAAACCTCGTCCTTGTCTTCATCCGGGATGCACGTCATCTCCTCCACGTCGTCCGAAGGCCAGCATCCATCGGGTCAGAGGAGGCAGGCGGTAGTGGGACGCAAGCGAGGCCATGGTGAACAGAGGTAAAGTTTTACTGAAGTTGCTTGTGTTCTTCAAGATGTTTTATCAAAATTCAATGGCTGTTTGAATAGCACCACCCCACTAGGTTGTTGATGTTGCCTGTAGTTGAGATTGCCTGCAGTTCTATATACACATTTACTAAAAGTTTGTATGCTAGAATCATACCTTTTGTTTATGGACTTGAATCAATAATACCTCTTAAATTGATATAATTGTTGAGGATAAGAACTTGAACCAGACAACCAGTGCTCATACATGCACTAGGCACAAGTTAGCTTCGATCATTCACTTTTCTTTAGTTTGTCTTGGCCATTGAGTATCTCTACTGCTTGCTCCTCAATGTGCCTTGTTTTGCTTTACAAAAGTTGCTTGTCTTTTACGATGTATTATCATGGGGTACAAGATGTGTTGTCAAAATTCAATGGCTGTTTGCTGATTGTTAAATTATTTTTCTACATTGATAATGTGCCCAGTTGCCCTTCACTTGGTTATTGGAGAGTATCGCTAACAGATACAATTTTGCATCAAGATCGCTAACTTGCAAGTTCTTACTAAATGGGCTAGATTTATTAATAATCAGTTCATAGACTAAATTCTTTGCTGTCATATGCTAATTGTCACTTCCTGTTCAATGATGAATTTTGTAATTCAGTGGTATATTCAGTCCCTTCTCACAAGTTTATTTTTGGAATTTCCTTCCATGTAGTGGTGAGATAGGTTGTTCCAAGCATGTGAGAATCATCATTCCGGACTCAGATGGTGAACAAGACAACAACAACAATTCGTTGCCATTGGAAGCAGCTGGACCGTCGAAAAGACAGGTGAGCTAGGACTGCATTGTATGGCTGCGTTGTCTACTACTGATGCTTGTAAAGTCAAACAACTTATGTGTGTTGTCTTGCTACAGAAAATTCCCGTACGCCATCTGGTTAGGCAGCTGAAGGATCGCTATGATGATTTGCGTGAGCAGATTGAGGACCTGAGGCTGGACATTGATGGAACACATGAAATCATGGAAGAGCACGTGAAGGAATTCATGGACAAAGTTGCTGACAAGTTAGATGAGATGGGGAAGAAGATCCGCAAGCTTGAGCTGAAAGTCAAGGGCAACAAGTAGTAAAGTCGTAGTACTTGCAAGTTCTTTTGCTTTTGGCGGCAACAAGTAGTGAAGCTTCTTTTGCTTAGAACCAAGGATCTGTGTTCTGTGATGTGTCATGATGGTTCATGTATATATGCTATCAGAAACATGTTGCTGCTAAGTGTAGTGAACTTAATAAAAATTAGTCCTATTATCTATCCTTCTATGTGTTGATCTGATGGCTGAAATCTATTCCTTATATATGCTATCTATTCCCAGATTGTTATGTGATGGCTGTTGGACAACTGAACATGTGCCTGTTTCAGCAGTTCCCAGCATGTGCTATCTATTCCTTATATATGCTACCTATTCACAGATTGCAATGGTTTCATACAGCCATGGCATGTGCTGGTTGCACAACAATTTAGAACATGTCTTACACACAGCATGTCTTGCATAATTAAATAATTTAGAACTGCATGTCTTACAACCCAAGCATTACAACTCCCAGGTTATTAACTAGGTAAATAAGTTACAACTCTCATGGACATGTGCCATGGACGCCCAGCAACAGCTGATGCTCCTCCCTGGATGCTAACAACAGTTTCACCCAGCGACTTCACGGATGCTCCTCACTGAAAATAAAACACACAACTAAAACTTTCAGCTAAATTGGTTCGGTCACATCAAAAGTGGTAAGAAGTAATTCAAATTAATAGCATGGACTTACATTTATTCAAATTGGTTCTGTCACATAACAGCAAAATGCTAGAAAAGATGGACTTACATTTATTCATCATCACTGTCAACCTCCATTGCAGCACCAGCTTCTTCATCGCTGCAGTACTCCAAAAGTGTGTCATCTTCTTCTTCCTCACCACCACTGACTTGTGCTTCTTCGTCTCTATCTTTAATCAACCGAGCAATATCAGCAGCTTCAAACATAAGGCCTTGTTCATCATCTCTATTCAAGGGCTTATCAGTTGTAGTGCTTGAAACTGGTTCTCGTGTACCATCCTCTTCACAACACTCATCCTCTTGATATGCAGGAGCATTATAGTGTGCAGATTCAATTTCCCTCACATTGAAAAGATGTGTATGGTCAAATGTTTGGACAATTTGCCAATTTTTTCCCAACTTGGTGTCTGGTAAATAAAAGATTTTCCTAGCTTGAGTGGCCAAAATGAAACAATCATTCTTGTACCATAGACTTTGAATATTCATGCTTTTAAAAAAACCATCGTATTGAAGTTCAGTTTTCTTCCCATCCAGTTTATACCAGTCACATTTAAACAGCACCACTGACCTATCATCCCCTGGATATTCTAACTGCACTATCTCTTTCAGGGTTCCAAAGAAATAAATGAGCTCATTATTATGTGAGGCCTGTGCCATTACACCACTATTTTGTGTTTTCTTGTTGCTGTCTCGATCAACAGTATTGAAGCGAACACCATTCACTATGCATGAGGTGTATTTCTTGACTCTGAAATCAGGACCACATGCCAAGGTAAATAGATCAGCATCTATCTCTTCTTGACCATCATTCCTCAACTTCATGATCTGTCATGCAACACACAGCCCATCAAAATCTATACTACAAAATATGGTTATCTAAAATATTATGGGAGTAAACTCACATGGTTCCTGAACCAAGTCTGGAATCCTAGCCGGGCTGTTTTTTCAATGTTAGCCACCCCTTGTCTCTCTAATTGTTCTTTGAACATTCTGCATATATAAAAAATTAACTAAGCATATGTAGAAGACACAAAGCTGTCATACAGAAGTATAATGGTCAGAACTTACGTGACATATTTTTCAGCTTGACTAGAGTTGTTCAACACATACCACACCATTTGATCAAAGCAATCTTCATCATATACAAGCTCAGGCACCGACATAAAATGAACTCCATGCCCAAAAACGTCAACACCATAGGCCTCTTCATTAGAAAAACCTATGTTCCTTGGTTCCCGATTAAATCTTGTTTCAACACCATCCAAGTATCTAGAGCAAAATGTCAAACATTCATCGGCAATATATGCCTCAGCTATAGACCCTTCTGGTCGAGCCCTGTTCCTCACATAACGCTTCAAAGTATACAACCGCCTCTCAATTGGGTACATCCACCCATACCGCACGGGGCCTCCGAGCAAAGCCTTATCGGAGTAAATGTACAAGCAAGGTGTATCATCACATCAAAGAAAGCCGGGGTAATATTTTCTCAAGTTTCACCGGAATTATAGGGATCTCTTTCTTCATTTCAGCCAACACATCCTTGTTAAGGGTTTTGCTGCAGAGTTCCACGAAAAACTTCCCTAATTCTCGCTAATGCTTCATATATATCCTTGTCCAAAAAACCTCTCATAGCAGCAGGTAATATTCTTTGCAACAAGATATGACAATCATGCGTTTTGAGTCCTTGTACCTTGGTTCCATCAGCATTTATACATCTTGAGATATTGGAAGCAAAGCCATCTGGAAACTTTACCTCTCTTAGAAAATCACAAAAGGCCGCCTTCGTTTTTTTGGACAAAGTATATCGAGCATTTGGCATCTCACATGAATCTCCATTCTCTTTAAATTGCAACTCATTTCTAATTCCAAGATCTTTCAAATCAAGCCTAGCTTTAACTGTGTCCTTTGTCTTCCCAAGTATATTGAGAATTGTCGCAATCAAGCTCTCACATATGTTTTTCTCGATGTGCATGACATCGAGATTTTGCCTTGACTTCAATTTATGCCAGTATGGCAACTTCCATAAGCACATCATGCGGCTCCATATTTTCACATGAGCATCTTCAGAGTTTGAACGATTCCTTTTCCCACATACTTGTGGATTCATTGCTTTCTCCAGTTCAGCTAACAACTCTTCCATAGTGAATTGACCTGGTGGATCGCCGGTTTCATGAAGGCCGGCAAACAGATTGTTTCTCCGCAATGGATGTCCCTCTGGAAGGAAACGGTAGTGTCCAAAATAACCAATTTTGGACCTTAGGCCGTAGGAAAGAGGGTGCTTGTCACAGTGAGTACATGCAAAATAACCTTTTGTGGTTCGACCTGAAAGAGTGCTCAAAGCAGGGTAATCATGGATGCACCACAAAACTGCAGCATGAAGGTCAAACATTTTGCGAGTATTGGCATCATAAGCACGCACACCTTTCTAAAGCTCAATCAAATCTTCCACCAGAGGCTCCAAAAATACATCAAAATCCTTCACAGGGGATTTAGGACCTGGTATAACCAAAGCCATAATAAAGTTGGACTCCTCCATGCATGCCCAAGGTGGAAGGTTGTATGGCACCACAAACACAGGCCACATGCTGTATCTTGTGTTCTGTTCTGAAAATGGGTTGAACCCGTCAGTAGCAAGGCCAAGCCTGATGTTTCTTGCATCTCTAGCAAATTCCGGATATTCTTTGTCGAAATCTTGCCATGCATCACCATCAGCTGGGTGACTCATTTCCTTCTCACTGGGTTGCCGCTGTCGGTCGTGCCATTGTGCTAGTAGTGATGCTTCTTTGGTTGCAAAGAGCCTCTTCAGCCTAGGTGCTAGCGGAAAATGCCTCAACACCTTCTGTGGAATCTTCTTTCTTTCTTCATCCTTCCATCTCGAAAGACCACAAACTGGACATTTGTCAAGGTGAGCATATCTCTTTCTGAACAAAACACAATTATTGCCGCACGCATGTATCGATTTGTATCCAAGACCTAATTCCTTCAAAAGATTCTTTGCTTCATTGTATGATTTGGGGAGTGCATTGCCCTCTGGGAATGCTTCAGCCAACAACTTTGATATTGCAGAAAATGCAGAATTACTTATCCAGTACAAGGACTTCATATGAAGAAGGTTAACCACAAATGAGAACCTTGAAAACTTGCTACAACCAGGATAAAGCGGACACTTTGCCTCTCTCATGACTATTTTGAAAAATGACTCTGAGTCATGAGGGTCTGTAGCAGCATCCTCATTTTCTGCATCCTCATTTTCTGCATCCTTTCTTCCTTCTACTGCTGCAGCATGTAGGTCTCCTATAAGGTTCCCCAAACGATCAAGATCGCCATCTTCTCCCACATTTTCCCCACAACCAACACCGCAATCCTCTCCCACATTTCCCCTATCACCACTTGTCTTGCACATCAATAGGGTGCTCAACAACATCTACATTGACATCCTCTCCATGATGAAACCAACGAGTATAACTACTATCCATACCATTCATCAAAATGTGCTTCTTCACAACAGTCGACAAAGTGATACTTGTGATTCGGGCATCTTGAACATGGGCACAAAATCTCAACATTGTCACTGAACTTCTCTGCAATGAAGCTCATAAATTGTCTGACTCCATCAATGTGTTCAGAGGAAAACAACCTTCCATGAACCCATCTTCTATCCATCTAACCAAGCATTACACAAAAGACACAAATCAACACCTCTGCACCAATTCAAATCTATAAGTACAACAAAGTCAATGGACTAGCAATGTTGCACGCATTGTCTCACCATCCACCACCACGGACACGGGCACCACCACTGGAACAAGCACGCGCATGGTGGTGACGGTCGGGAGGATGAAGGGATGTGGTGTTAGCCACCCCTTGTTCAGGCAGAAGCTCGTGGTACCGACGGGAGTTCAGGCGGAAGGGGCAGCGGTAGGAAAGGCGACGGCGGCGCTGCGGGATGGTGTGGTGGGCAGTGGCGTCATGGATGGCAGCATTGGCAGGGGCAGCAGCGAGATGCGGATAGTGGGCGGTGGCGTCATGGATGGCGGCATTGGCAGGGGCAGCAGCTTGGTAGGCAACGGCGGCGGTGTGGGGCGTCAGTTCTGGTAGCCAGTGGCGGCACAGACAGCGGCGGTGGCGGTGCGGGGTGGCACCGCTGGTGGTAGGCAGCGGCGGCGGAAGGGAAGTCTACATCTGAATTGATGTGAAACTTCAATCCTTTTACTCCTCTAGGTAGATAGGTTCAAAAGCATTTAAATGTTAGATACAGTCACAAACAACGTTGTAGCCCAGTGGTAGAAGCGCGCCTGGGTCAGGTGTGAGGTTGGGGGTTGGATTCCCCTTGGCCAGGTTTTCCTTTTTTTAGAGAGGAACTCATGCCTTGGGTGAGGTGGCGCTTGTGTGGCAGTGAAGTGAGCCCTAGATGCTTGCGTGGCAGTGAGGTGGCATCTGGGTGAGGTGGCGCTTGCGTGGCAGTGTGGTGGGCCCTGGGCGCTCACGTGGTGGTGACGTGGCGCCTGGGTGACGTGGCACCTGTGTGGCAGTGTGGTGGGCCCTTGATGCTTGCGTGGCAGTGAGGTGGCATCTGGGTGACGTGGCACCTGCGTGGCAGTTTGGTGGGCCATAGATGCTTGCGTGGCAGAGAGGTGGCAACTGAGTGACGTGGCGCTTGCGTGGCAGTGTGGTGGGCCCTGGGCGCTCGCGTGGTGGTGACGTGGCGCCTGGGTGAGTTGGCGCCTGCGTGGCAGTGTGGGTGGGCCCCGGGCGCTCACGTGGTGGTGATGTGGCGCCTGCGTGAGGTGGCACCTGCGTGGCAGTATGGGTGGGTCCTAGGTGCTGGTGAGGTGGCTGTTTTTTTACGGATCGCGACGAATCTGCTAAAACGTCACAGTGTTGTGGGCCATATTGCGACGAATTTAACAAATCGTCGTGATGGTTTGGGCTTCAACATCCATCCATGCACGTCCGTGACGAAAAAATATGAATACGTCGTAGAATCGCGACAAAATAAACAAATCGTCGTAGTGTTTGTGATGAAAAAAAGGAATACGTCGTAGAATCGCGACGAATTTAACAAATCGTCGTAGTGTTACGGGCTTCGATGCAAATCCATGACGAAAAAAAGGAATATGTCGTAGAATTGCGACGAATTAAAGAAATCGTCACAGTGTTTTGGGCTGCAATGCACATTCGTGACGTTTTCTGAAAACGTTGCGGAGAAAGTGTCATAGATTAAATAGATTCTTGTAGTGACAGCAAGCCGAAAGAAGCTGGCTTAACACGCGTGATGATTCTTGAAAGCGTGCCAGTCAATTTTCCTGGAACTGACAAAGGGATAAAAAATAGTTAGATAAAACATGGAACTTGCCGGGTGGTACCAGACAGTTCCGTATTTACGGCTAAAAGCCAATTTAAATGATATATAGCTACAACAAGCTATCTATCAGCAATTCGAATATCATTCGGGAGCTATTAAACATGAAAACATGAGATAGCCGAATGGGTGACATAAGCATGACGATAAATCAGTCTTTGTTTAAATAGCTTTGCTTGCACATGATCATGACCGATCCTTGATGATAAATAACAATTTAAATAGATAAAGTAAAAAGCATGATTATAAATATGAAATAAACAAGCATGCATAGGACAAAAGCACTAGTCTACCGCATGTCTACGTACTTTCAAACTCGTCAAGCATGGAACCAAACAAGTTAATCCACTGCATAATACAACTTGTTGAAATCACACTACCAACCACAAAGAGATTAATCCACCGCATGATACAATCTAAATATGGAAGGCTAAAAGCACACATTATTTAAAACAAGACTTATGAACACGTTTTACTCATTGAAGCATAGCCGAATACGGCTGTATAGCCGAATCGGGTTCCGTGGAGAAGGGACAAACATTGCCAAAGATGATAAACCTATCATATTGGATCGAAATCTAATCCACCGGATGATTAGCTCTAAAACAATCCAAAAACCTGCATCTACCGCATGATACTCAGTTCTTTACAGATTTACACAAGATTAGCAAGCTTGAACCCGCAACACGTGACAACTTAGATTGATTCGGGTTCGGCTATCTGGGAACATGTGATCCACGTGCCGTTTTGAGCTAAAGATGTGAACATGTGTCGTAAGGATCACCGAACAAAATAAAGCCGATTCAAACCAATCTAAATTGGGCAAAAGAGTGTTACAAGAATTTAAACATAAAGTAAAAACTCAAGACAACACATGGTAACTTAATGAATCTACTAGATCTTGCCAAATCTAGTATAGCCGATAACTAGCTCCAAGCTAGATCTTAGCATTCCGCATGGCTCATGATCTAACAAGAAACCTTCTTGAACCAAGCTTAAATCCACCGCATGATACTAATCAAGGTAACAAGACTTCCTGCATCACAGTCTAAATCCACCGCATGATACTAGACATGATACAATGCTGCTGGTACTTACGGAGGTCGAGACAGATCGATGCTTCCTCTCGAAGAACTCAACGACTCGACTAAAGGAATCGATGTTGGCACGTAGCCGATTTGTTTGTGAAGATGTTCGATCCCTATTACAGACATCAAGGGTTTATATTTATACCCTTGTCTTAACACGATTCCTAGTCGATTACAAGTACAACATTTAATGCCTAAATTAAAGCTCCGACGCCAATGTCCATCTCGCATACGCCATCGACTCGTTCCTTCCTTTTATCGGGACACGTCATCACGCATTCCCGAAAACTTCCCTTCGAAAGCGCAAACAGTCCTTTTGCCGAATGACAGCGTATTGCCGACCGCAATCGTCCCTTACCGAATCCTTTGAGAAGATTTTCCCTAGCCGAATGGTATCTTACTACCAAGCTCGGCCCACAAGTCAACCTCTTTCTTGTACCATTTTTTGGTGTTAACATATGCCCCTTCAATTGCGGGATAAAAGTGATTTTATTCCGGAATTGACCATAAATGCCCAACGTCTTCGAGCTGAATCCGTTCAACACCCATTCCTGCTCTTCGCAATCTGTTGGAGTCTCTACTCAGATCCAAACCCTAGGTCATCCAACTCCAAGATCAAATTTTCAATGGCGGACCAAAATCAAGCTATTCAGGTAAATCTCATCCCCTTTAATCCATTCGGTTTTGCTTTTTTCGATCCCCACCTTAGATTTCTTACTTTGTCTTCTCCTGATAGGCTCAATCCACCGAGCTCTTGATCCCCATCGAGGATAAATCACCATCCTATTTCCTCGGTCCTGTGGGAATCCCTGACCCTCTTGAGTTTATTGAAGCCGAATCCAACAGAGTACCTTTCAAATCGGCTTTGGTGAGACCCCATGCGTGGCAAGATGCCTTTAAGAATTGGCCTCTGCCCCCAATCGCGGGCTGGAGGAACTGGTATAAGAGGATACTTGAAAATAAAAGCGTAAAGACCAGCAATTGGGACAATCTCTGTATTGCCCATGTTTGGAGTTATCTCTAGCCGAAACCCCCAAGCATGAGAGCCTTTGAAGGATCGAAACAGCGAACTAGAGAGGGGGGAGTGAATGGGAGCCGATAAAAATTCTTCTCCAGGAACTCGACTTATGACACAAAGTCACTCTCAAAGACCTCTACACAAACTTGCTAAGATCACGTAGTCCCAACGGACCTACTGACCCTAGGAACAAGTAGAGCAAGCTTAGAAACAAAACGGAAGCACTATCGAACAAGCCTAGGCAAACGCCACTGGAAAGTCTGGAATCTCCGCACTTTTTCCCGGAGTCTCCGGGGTTTCCGGAATAAAAGTCCGGAGAAAAAGTCCGGAATAAAAGTCCGGAGATTCCGGGTTTTTTCAGGGAGAAAAGCCCGGAATAAAATTTCAGCCTTCGAGAGAGAGAGGGGAAAAAGGCAAAACTCGATCTAACGACCTCCAAAAATCACGAGATTTGAACCGGGGCCTCTCAACACCACTAAGAAGCTTTTCCCAAAGGATGTTCCCAAGAAGATCAAGCCAACACCACCAGAAAAAAGATTTAGGCTATGAACCCTAGAGAAAGACCTTTTTTCTCGAAACCACCAATCTCCCGATTCGCTCCACGGATTCGTACAAGACTTTGGGGATACTAGTTGTACCTCATGGGCATCCCATAGCTATGATTTGGTCCACCAAAACTTGCTAAATCACGAGGAATCGAAAGTGAACCCTCAAGAACACCATCCCATGGAAACCACCGAAAACACCCAAATCGAAGCCGTTTCGGAAGGTTTGATGGATCAAGGTCACCAAGCAAAGAGGCACAAAGTCCTCATACGTGACATCCAACAAGAATCCCTCAAAGAAATGCCTTCAAATCCTCTCCACGGAAAATCCACGAAAAAGCTCCGAAAATCGCCAAAAAGGGAAAACGGGAGGAACACACTTCCCCTGGACTTGTGCATGCTCAGCAGCCAAAACCGGTCCAACCGGTTTTCCTCAACAGCACACTCCAAAAGCTAAAAATGCAAAACAAATGTACAAGCTCCCCCTTGACTCTTGGGATAGGTTCTAGGAATGCAATGCAACTTTTTTCCACCTTTCTTTCTCCCCCTTGTTGCCAATGCATGAATCAAGGCACAGATTTGAAAAAAATGCAACCTAGATCCTCTCAGGTGTACAAAATTCATCACGAGATGCATCACATGTCCAAATGAGCAAGTTAGATACTCTACAGCTTCGTAATGACATCAACTTCATGATCACCAAGTTTCACAACCATTTGACAAGGCTAACAAGGATTTGAGTAATTTTGCGAAAAGTTACTCTCTCATAAGCAAAAACCGAAACATGAGCAAAACATGTCAAAATGGAAAAGCCACACAAACTTCATGCTAGGACAACCATTCTAATCATGACACCATCACAAACACCCACAAGCACCTCATGTCATGTCAAAGCCACCGAGCCATGTGCCTACTTCTATGTATGAGACTTCTCATTGGTAGACATCATGCAACGGTTTAGCACCCAAAGCAAATTAAATTCAGCACATATGACATGGGAGCACTTTTTCCAAGCATTTTACATTTCATTTTCAGATTCATAATTGGTACATGAAATGTCTTTGCGACAAAAGGAACTTATGCCCATCCACAAGATAAAGCAAAAGGGCTAAACATTTATGATGGCAAATGATCCTTTGGCCCCATATGATCAATAAACTAGCTATCCAACCACAAATTAAGCATAACCTTGCAACAAGAGAGTTAGACGAGCCACCAAAGACAATATCATCCACGTACACCTGCACAATCAGGATATCTCTGTCCTGCCTCAGTAGAAACAAGGTTTGATCGACCTTCCCCATCTCAAAACCTCTCTCAAACAAGAACCCCCTCAACCTGCCATACCAAGCTCTAGGCGCCTGCTTCAACCCATAAAGCGCCTTCCTCAACTTGTACACCCGGTGGGGGTACTTCTCACTCTCAAACCCCGGAGGCTGCCTGACATACACTTCTTCCTCCAACACACCATTAAGGAAAGCACTCTTCACATCTATTTGGTGCAACTTGAACCCTTTAGCCACGGAAAAGGCTAGAAGAATCCAAATAGCCTCCAAACGGGCTACGGGAGCAAAGGTCTCCTCGTAGTCGATCCCCTCCTTCTGACTGAACCCTTGAGCAACAAGTCTTGACTTGTTTCTCACAACCTCACCTTTCTCTCCCTCTTTGTTCTTCCACACCCACTTTGTACCAATCGGCTTACACCCTGGGATAGGGTCAACCAACTCCCAAACCTGGTTCCTCTCAAAGTTCTCCAACTCCTCATGCATCGAATTAACCCAATTGAGATCATATAGTGCGTGTCCAATGTCTTTGGGCTCAAAAGTAGCAACAAATGCAGCATGAGCGAAATGAGAATTGTTCTGAACCCTCGACCGTGTAGTGCGTTCATTCATGTCGCCGATGATCCTCGAAGCTGGGTGATCCACTTGAACTCGCCGTGGAGGTTCTCGCCTCGATGCTACCTCTGCCTCAACAACAGCTTCTCCTCGATTTTGATTTGTTGTCGTAGGTGTAGGAGAGGGTCTGTCCACCACCGTAGTCGAAGTAGTGGGTACATGTTCACTCGGGGGCAGCACATCGCCATCTTCATCGTCTCCATGTTCATGCTCCTCCTGCTAAAAGATCTCCTCGCCAAGCTCATCATCACCTGCACACTCAAAGACAAGCTGACTACGTGGTTGTGTCTCGTCGAAGGTTACCTCGCAAGTCTCCACGATTTGGTTAGTTTCAAGATTGAGCACAATATATGCTCTAGAATGAGATGCATAACCAAAGAAAATACCATCGACAGACCTAGCCTCAAACTTATCCAACTTCTTGCATTTCTTCAGAATGAAACAGTTGCAACCAAAGACATGGAAGTGACTCACCTTGGGTGTGCGACCATGCATCAACTCATATCATGTTTTCTTCTTGTGCACTCTGAGGTAGACTCTGTTTGACACATACCACGCGGTATTCACCGCCTCAGCCCAGTACCTCCTCGGAGTCCTATGCTCATCAAGCATCGTCCGAGCCATTTCGCACAAGGTCATGTTCTACATTTCCACAACACCATTCGGAGGAGGCGTATACGGACTCGAAAACTGGTGCTCAAGACCCAAGTCATGGCAAAAGGTTTCAAAACGAGAGTTTCTGAATTCCGAGCCATTATCACTGCGGATTGCTCGTATGGCATCTCCGTGCCTCTCGTTTCTCAACCTCAAGACTAGATATCAAACAAAACCAAATGTCTCCCCCTTATCCTCGAGAAAGAACACCCATGCATACCGAGAGTAGTCGTCCACCACAACAAGGACATAGCACTTCCCACCCGCAGATCGCACACGAGCAGGGCCAACAAGGTCCATATGGAGCAGCTCGCATGGACGCTCAGCCATCACATCGGCGAGAGGCGGGTGAGAAGAGGCTACCATCTTGGCATGCCTACACGGCGCACAAACCAACTCTTTCTCAAGCCTCAACCAAATTGAGTTTACTCAAGCGAGACAAAAGGTAAAAACTCAAGTGACCCAACTTCCTATGCCACTTCCACAACTCACTCGAAGAACCAGCCAAGAAACAACGCTCCACACCCGAAGACTGAGAAAAATCAACACGAAACACCTAACCCTCGGGAACGACCATACAGACAAGGTCCCCTCGAAAGTCCAAAATTCGAGAACCACCAGGCCGAAACAACACCTCAAAACCCTCATCCAATAGCTGAGACACAGAAAGCAAATTGTACCCCAGTGATTGAACAAGAGCAACACGCCTCAGAGTGATTTTGTCACTCACCTTAATCTCACCTTCTGAAAGCACACGCCCACGCCCATTGTCCCCAAAGGTGATGTACCTCCTTGTCACCACCGGGACGAGACTTGAGAGCCACCCCCTGTCTCTGGTCATATGCCTCGAGCAACCGGAGTCAATCAACCAAATGTTCTTCAAGTCTCCCACCTGAAATTCAAAAACGAGCACGTGAGCGAACAAACGACTTAGCACTGGGGTTAGTACCAAAAGAGTAAAACCAGTGCCGAGCCATTTGCTCGAAAGTGGAGTTAGCACAAACCAAGCCATCTCTCCTACCAAAGCTACCTCCACGAACACCACCACGGTAACCACCTTGAGGGAACCACCCCTCTCTGCCTGGAGGAGGAACAAAACCACGAAAGAAAGCCCGTGGACTGTCCCTCCTCTCCTTCTCAAAGCTGCGACTCCTCCCATCCCCGTAGTGAACTCGAGGGGGAGAATGCCTAGCAACCTGACCACCTGCAAACTCTCCAGCCCAACCACCAGAACCACGACCTCCAGAAACAACCCTCGGACCTGTACGAGCACAAAACCCAAACTGCTGCCTGACTAGGCCGGCACCGGTCTGACCGGTGCCCCACACCGGTCTGACCGGTGTAGCCTCGGCAGCAGCACCTCCAACAGCCTTCCACTCTCCCCAAGCCCGAACTATCCTCACACTCGCCTTAGCCATGGGCATCTGCACACGAGGATCAAGTACACCATCGGAAGGGTGGTACTTGTCCTTGTTAGCCCACTCCTTCGCCATTCTCTCCTCTCGCTTCCTCTTGAAGCAAAAATTCATCCTTATGGCCATCTCTCCCACAATAGCCACAATGGAACCTCACAAGCTTAGGATTAGGCTTGGGTTGTGGCTGCTCACTTGGTTTCTCTCCACCCAACTTCTCCACCGGTTGCTCCTCACTAGCCTTCTCACCTCCCTTCCCAAAGAACACTTTCCCCCAAGTGCTCACAAACTTGATAGGCTTTTGGAGATCATTTGTGGGTGTAGTAAACACTGGTGGAGCTGGGGTTGTGTCTAGTCGGTTCCTGAGATGGTTAGGATTTGGGGGGAAATCATTTTTGTGGTGGGTTTTTGGTGGCTCTGGGATATTCTCTCCACTTCCCTCACCAACCTTGTTTGCCCCAAGTCCCTCACCATCCTGCCTCTTAAATGCCTCGATCATCATCCTCAACTGAGTCTCATGACCAGACAACCAACCCATCAACTTTCTCAGCTCATCATTCTCATCCTGCAAACGATCAACATAATGTGCAAGTTCCAATTTTTTCAAAGCATGCATTTCACAGGTAGAGCATGATGTAGGCATGGGTTCTTTCAGCTTAGCCTCAAGAGAACTAGTGTAAGCATGCATCTCATCAATCTTAGCATGCAAAACAGGACAAGAAGTACAAGCACCTAGCAAAGCAGGTCTAGACTTAAGCTCAGCCACTTCAACCCTAAGCACATCTAGTTCCTCACACTTGGAGGCATGCTTCTCCTTAAACAAAGCAAGATCAGCAAGAAAGATGGAGCAATCAGCACAATCAACCTCATCCAAAGATCAGCCGTCTCTAGCAAAGCAGCTTAGCCCGCTCAGGTGCTTGGATGACTTCCTGCTCTTGCGACGATCACCTTCATCTTCACTGCTGCTCGAGCTCGAGGTGGAGTACGCGGAACTGGAGTCGACGTCGCTCGCTCCAACCATCGCTCGGGCCTTGCCTTGGCTCTCCTTCTTCCTCGATCGTCGCTCGTCCTTGTACTTGTTCTGGTGCTTGCTCTTGTGGTCGCGCCTCGACCGGTACTTGCCATCCATCCTTGACTTGTGCTTGTAGCCGTCCTTGTTCTCAACCTTTTCCGGGCAGTCGGCGACGAAGTGTCCCATCTTGCCGCACAGGAAGCATGTCCTCGTGTTCCTCCTCATGTTCACCTGGTTCTCGTGCAGCCCCTCGAACCTCCTCGTCAATAGCGCCAGCTCGTCCTCTCCAAGCACATCGAACTCCTCATCTGGCATAGACATCAGAGAGGACAAAGAGAACATCCTAGTGGATGGGTTAGTGTTAGCCTTTCATTTCGAACCACCAACGAGGGCAAGACTATGGGAATTAGTCAGACCCTCGAGCTTGGCAGTCATGCCCCTATCCACCTCAGCCGACTTGAGCTTCGAGAACAGCTCATTCACGATCAGAGTGTCATACTTCTCCGACTCCACAATGGCCTCGAACTTTCCGCCCCATATTGTACGATCCAAATAGTGTAAGAGCTTGAAGGCTCTATCATGATCATCGTACGGGAGCACGTCCAAATTGGCCCTCATGTTGTTCACAACCACCGTGAACCTTTGAAACAAGGCATCGATGGACTCACCGGGGAGATGACTAAATTTCTCGTACTCTCTCCGGTAGGTCGCATACATCCGTGCTTGAACCTGGGCATTCCCAACATGAGCCTCCTTCAGCACCGACCAAATTTTACAAGCCAAGTGCTCGGTGTGCACCCGATCGAACTCAGGCTGACACAAAGCACAAAACAAGTAGTTGACCGCCTTGTTGTTGGCGTCGAACCTGTCCCTCGATCCTGGAGCGAGGAAGTCCATCTGCTGGACATAGCCTGTGTCCACCGTGACATTCCAAAGGATCTGAACCTTTCCGTGGAGGAACGAACCCATCCGCTTACTCCACATCTGGTAGTTCTTGCCATCGAAGTGTGGAGGACCTGAACCCCGTTCCTGGTATGCCATCCTTGGATCTTAGACTGGTTAGAGTCAACAAAGACCCGAACCTGCTTTGATACCACTTGAAGGACCGAAACGGCGAACCAGAGAGGGGGGGAGTGAATGGGAGCCGATAAAAAATCTTCTCCAGGAACTCGACTTATGACCCAAAGTCACTTCCAAAGACCTCTACACAAACTTGCCAAGATCACGTAGTCACAACGGACCTACTGAAGGATCAGATGGCGACTAGAGAGGGGGGGAGTGAATAGGAGTCGGTAATAATTACTCTCAAAGGACCCGGCCTATGCCCAAGTCAAATCCCGGTCACACACAAGCGATGGATCGAATCACACACCAATCGCTAAGACAACGAGGTTATGGATCAACCTCTAGCCTTAGGAACGATTCCTTGAAGCACACGCGGAAGCACGAGAAAGGAAGGGAGGAATCGAACCAAGAAGCAAAGCTCACAGGCTCTAGCGGACCGTCCGGCCAGGGAGGCGGACCGTCCGCACTGGCCTCGCGGACCGTCCAGCCTGAAGCCGCGGACCGTCCGCGCCAACCCTGCGGACTGTCCAGCCTTACGCTACGGACCGTCCGATAAAGCACACAGAACCAACAGGGACGCACCCGAATAACGGATCGTCCACGGGGAGCACGCGGACTGTCCGCCAGGCACCCGCGGACCGTCCGCCCCGCACAAGCGGACCGTCCGAAACTTCGTCCAACCAAAACTCAAAGCCACGATGGATCGAAACAAAAGACGAGCAAGAACAAGAAGAACACCTGACGAACACTGTTCACGCGGACCGTTCGCCTGCCCCTCGCGGACCGTCCGCCAGGCACGGACATAACTGAAAACAGCCCGACCCCGAAAGTCAACTCCCCCAAATCATCATCGGATTTCCCAAACGGTTGAAGCTGTGGAGACAAGGGTTTGGGGACTTGAAAAGCGTTACACAAAGATGCTATAGCCCAAAAATCTTGCCTCCTAACTCCCTAAATCACCGGGAATCGCGAATCCTTTGAGCACCACCAAAAGCATGAGCACCGAACGAAAACTCTCGAATCGAAGTGGTTTCCCGGCGTTTGAGGGCACAAGATCAATCACAAAGATGCGCGAGACATCTCCATGTTTCCCTCAAAGAAATCCGGGGAGAAACCCACTCAAATCCGCGGAATAGCACCGGCAACAAAGGCACGAAAACAAGCACAAAAAGACCACGAAAAACACAACTCTGAATCTTCTATACAAACCAGGAAAGATTCACAAGGTCTAGCATGCCGCCCTAGCATCCATCCCTCTCAACAAATCTCTTATGAAGCTCTCATGCTAGCCTAGAGAAAATGGAAGGAAAAATAGCTACGAAAATGAGAAATGGGAGGGAGGAAATGAAACCCTAAGTCGCGGAGGGAGAGAGCCATCCACACACACTCATGGCTTATATATCAGGTCCCGCCGGAGTGGTAAATGACTCGACTACCCCTAACTTAACTACTGGCGATACAACCCACGCAGGGGCATTTAGGTAATGTTTGTGGGTCATGCCATCGGACGGCCACGCCTTTGTCGCACCCCGCGTCCTCCCGACGCAAGCCATGCGATCCCGCCGCGTGTCCTCCGCCTCGAAGCTTCCCGACACGCCCGGATCCTGTCTCCGTCGTGTTGGGCCCTCGGACTTGGTTTTGAGGCCCAAAGCAAGAAACCGTCCGCCGATGGTTTTGTGGGCAAACCACCAAACCCTGCGTGCTCGGTCCGGCCTCCCGCCAAACCACTTGACTCGACCGCCACCGTGCACCGGCTAGATTGTCCATGACTTCGTCTTGCTCGTGTCCCACCATGTGGCCCGCACCTAGTCCCGCTGTCGACCAGGTCCCTCGAACCGAGCCTACTTGTCTCTCCGTCTCCCGGAGGCCCCTCAAGGCTGAAGACCTTTCGCGCCCGTTCTTCACCTGCAACAACACGAACTAGGCCGCAGCCTACACCTGTGCACTAAGCCAAGAGTCAGTCCAACACACATTGTCAATCACTCATCACTGAGGAGCGGTCATCCGTCGACCACTGGGACGCTCCTGGTCCTCAATCTCCCCCTTGATGAGTGCATTGACAACACACAACGCAAAATGAAATTCAGAGAAAGAAAGAAAGGAAGAAGAAAGAAAAACAAAGAAGCTCAACTCACGACCAAAACCAAAGAACGGCAAAGAAAGGTCACAAGCCAAGCAAAGCACAAACTCTACACTGAAAACAGCAAGAAAGCTCCCCCTAAACAAATGCAAGATCCCCCTGAACATGTGGATGCAAACTCCCAAATTTCAGCTCACCTCTTCTGAATTTTCATTAAGCTCACCTCATCTCCCCCTTGTTGACAATGTATGAATCAAGGTGAAAATGCAGAAATGCAAAACAAAGCATATAAACATCTACATGAGCTTCACAAATAGGCTAAATCTAGTGTCAAAGGCTAAAAATGAGACAAAAATCACACATATGAATCATAGCATAGTAAAAGCATCGCCACAAGTAATATATGAAAATACAAGCATGTGACAAAGCAAAATTTTCGGATTTAAGCAGTTTTACCAAAAGAAGGCTCGCTTCACATGTAAAAGCCTATCCATGTCACACTTGAGCCACAAACATGCATACCATTCAAAGATCGTACATGGATATCAAATTCTCAGCAAAAGATCATGGCAAACACCCATAAAGCAAAGCATGTCATGTCAAAGCTCATGAGCCATGTGTCCACTTCGGGGAGACTTCTCCACTGGTTAACATCATGCAACATGTTTTGCACCCATATGTGAAAGATAATACATTTTAAGCATAGACATGATGGATGGAGCATTTTTCAAGCATTATACACTTCTTTTCAAGATTAAATCATTTCATGGTACATGAAGTGCCGTTGCGGCAAAAAGAAGCTTATGCTCCCCCATGAATGCAACATAGGCTAAACATTCACAATGATATTCGGCCTTTGGCCCAAATGCAAGAACAAGGCATCCAAGCACAATCTAAGCATGAAAAGCACATTTGGACCAAACTGTGACATGGATACACTACTACACACGAGTGGAGCACATTTCACCAAAAGTTAATCAAGATTAGCATTTATTTCAAAAAGGGCTATCTCACCACACATATATCTCAAATATTCCAAGAGCATAGCCTCACATCACCATTTCTCCACACATATGACCAATATCTCACAAATAGCCAAAGAAACTCAAATATGGCATATAAAAGTAGCTCATCATCCTAAAATGCAATATGATACAAATGCAACATGATATATAACAAGATGGCTATCCTACCATGGTTTATACATCAAGCAAAGCATGTATATGCATCAAAGTAAACATGGTATGATACATATGATACAAAAGGAAATCCCCCAAGAATCAACTAGAAAGGGCAACAAACCCCAAGTTCCCCCCGCAAGTGCACAAATGTAGCTTGGTCGAGAGGCTTTGTGAAAATGTCTGCAAGCTGATCTTGGGTAGGGACATGGCTCAACACAATGGTTCCTTTTTCCACATTGTCCCTCAAGAAATGATACCTCACTTCTATGTGTTTGGTTTTGGAGTGAAGCACTGGGTTTTTGGCTACGCTTATGGCACTGGTGCTATCACAAAGAAGTGGGATCTGGGTGCACTCCTCATCAAAGTCTCTCAAAGTGTATGAAATCCACAACAGCTGGGAACAACAACTCGCGGCAGCAACATACTCCGCCTCGGTGGTAGATTGAGCTACACTAGACTGCTTGCGGGAAGACCATGAGACCAACGAAGACCCAAGAATCTGGCAAGTACCAGAAGTAGACTTCCTCTCGACTCGACATCAAGCAAAATCCGCATCGGAAAAACCATGAAGAGAAAGAGTCGAGGAAGACGAATACCAAAGGCCAAGACTAGGGGCAGACTGTAGGTACCTAAAAATCCTCTTGACGGCCTGTCGATGTGATGTCCTCGGCGAAGCCTGAAAACGAGCGCACAGACACACGCTGAACTGTATGTCTGGCCTCGTCGCCGTCAAGTAGAGGAGGGAGCCGATCATGCTCCTGTACTCCCGCTGGTCCACTGGTTCTCCGTCCTCATCCGCATCCAAAGTGGCCGTACTCCCCATGGGAGTCGACATCGGCTTCACATCTTGCATCTGGAACTTCCTCAGCATGTCTTTCGTGTACTTGGTCTGGTGCATGAATGTTCCATCCTTCACTAGCTTGATCTACAGCCCGAGAAAATACTGCAACTCGCCCATCATGCTCATCTCGAACTCCCTGCTCATCTCATCTGCAAACTTGGCAACAAGGTTATGTGACGAGCCACCAAAGACAATATCATCCACGTATATCTGAACAATCAACAAGTCATTTCCATGCTTGAGGAGAAACAAGGTCCTATCCACGGTACCCATCACAAACCCTCTCGCTCAACGAGAAAAGCTCTCAATCTCCCATACCAAGCACGGGCGCGCTGTTTCAACCCATACAGAGCCCTTTTCAACCTGTACACCCTGTGTGGGTACAGCTCGCTCTCAAACCCAGGTGGCTGCTTCACATACACCTCCTCCTCTATGAACCCATTCAAAAAAGCACTCTTCACATCCATCTGAAACAACTTGAACCCTTTAGCCATGGAAAAGGCTAGAAGGATCCGAATTGCCTCAAGACGGGCCACAAGAGCAAAGGTCTCCTCATAGTCGATCCCCTCCTTCTGACTAAACCCCTGAGCAACAAGTCTGGACTTGTTCCTCACAACCATCCCATTCTCACCCTCTTTGTTCTTCCAAACCCACTTGGTTCCTATGGGATGGCAATTTGGAGGTGGTTCAACTAACTCCCACACTTGGTTCCTCTCAAAGTTTTCCAACTCCTCATGCATAGAATTGACCCAGTTTGCATCAGATAAAGAATGTCCAATGTCCTTGGGCTCAAAGGTGGCAACAAAAGCAGCATGAGCAAAATGAGAGGAATTCCTGGACCTTGACCGTGTAGTGCGTTCGTCGATGTTCCCAATGATCTTTGACAGGGGATGCACTTCTTGAATCCGCCGGGGAGCCTCACGCCTCGAGACTACCTCCCCCTCAACTTCAGCTTCTCTCCCCTGGTCCTCTTGTCGCACCATCGTTGTCCATGAAGTAGACGGTCCACGCTCCGTAGTGGTCGTAGGGGAAGTAGTGGGTACACACTCAGCTTCAGGCGCATGGTTCTCCCCATCATCATCTCCAGCTTCATCCTTCTCCTCTTCAAAGAGGTCCTCGGCCATCTCTTCATCACCTGCACATTCAAAGCCAAGAGAGGTACATGGCATTGTCTCGTCGAAGGTTACCTCGCAAGTCTCCATGATTTTGTTAGTCTCAAGGTTAAGCACCCTATAGGCTCTAGAGTGGTTAGCATCTCCAAAGAAAATACCATCACTAGACCTAGCCTCAAACTTGTCGAGTTTTCCCTTCTTAAAAATAAAGCACTTGCAGCCAAAGACTCGAAAATGACTAACCTTGGGTGCCCGACCATGCATAAGCTCATAACAGGTCTTCTTCTTGAAAGCTCGCAATAAAATCCTGTTAGAAACATGACAAGCCGTATTGACCGCCTCAGCCCAATACCTCCTAGGAGTCCTATGCTCATCGAGCATCGTCCTAGCCATCTCACAAAGAGTTCGATTTTTCCTTTCCACAACTCCATTTTGAGGTGGCACATAAGGGGTCGAATACTGATGTTCAAGACCTAGATCACGACAAAAGGCATCAAAACGAGAGTTCTTGAACTCTGAGCCATTATCACTGCGGATGGCTCGAATAGCATTCCCATGCCTCTCGTTTTTCAACCTCACGATCAGATTTCGAACAAAACCAAATGTCTTACTCTTGTCTTCCAAGAAAAACACCCAAGCATAGCGAGAGTAATCGTCCACCACAACAAGGACATACCACTTCCCTCCCACCGAGCGAACTCGAGCTGGCCCAACAATGTCCATCTGCAACAGCTCTGTCGGACGCTCGGTCATGACATCGGTCAGGGGTGGATGGAGAGTGGCTACCATCTTGCCATGCCTACACGGAGCACAAACCAAATCCTTCTCAAGCTTCAACCTCGGCAATCCTCGGACAAGGTCAAGACCACTCAAGCGGGAAACCAAATCAAAGCTCAAGTGTGCCAACCGCCTATGCCATTTCCACAAATCAGAAGAAGGACCAGCCATCAAACAACAAGCAGGACCCAAAGAACGAGAGAAATCAGCCCTGAAAATCTGACCCTCGGGGATGATCATACAGACAAGATCACCTCGAGAATCAAGCAAACGAGACTCGCCAGACTTGAAACGCACCTCAAAACCCTCATCAAGCAACTAAGAAACCGAAAGCAAATTGAAACCCAAAGACTTCACAAGAGCCACTCTCTTCAATGTTACCTTGTCACTCACATGCACAACACCCTCAGACATCACCCTTCCTCGTCCATTGTCCCCGAATGTAATGTACATCTTTTCCTTCACTGGGGTGAGGCTGGAGAACCACTTCTTATCTCCGGTCATGTGTCGAGAACATCCAGAGTCGATCAACCAAATGTCCTCCAAGCCTCCTGCTGCCGGTCGAAACAAGAACGAGAATGAGCTAGCGACTGGACACTGGGGTTAGCACAAAGAAAGTTAAACCAGTGTCGAGCCATCTGCTCAAAAGAGGGGTTAGCAAACATCATTCCCTTGCCACCAAACTTCCCATGTCCCATGGGAGGAGTACGAGCACCATGAGGGGGAAAACGTGGTCCGTAGTTCCTCTGGAACCCAAAGCTGCAATCATCTCCCCTGAACCCGTACTAAGGACGAGTAGGGGGACGTCCAGCAAAACCACCACGAGCCCGACCAAACCTCTGACCAGCACGCACACCATCATCTCTCCTCACAAACCTACCACTCTGAGCTCCAACTCTACCAACACTCTTCACACTTCCCACACCCCGTGGAAGTGGCACTCTAGGCTCAGGAATACCATGAGATGGCGATACCTGTCCTGGTTTGCTTGCTCCCTAGCAAGCCTCTCATCCCTCTTCCTCTTGTAGCAAAACTCTGCAAGATGCCTCTCCTTGCCACAATACTCACACTTGAAGGGGATGGGTTTTGGTTTTGGCTCTGGCTTCTCTCTAGGCTTCTCACCCTTCTCACTCACAAACCTCACCGGTTTCTGGAAGTCATTTGTCTTAGGTGGGAATTTGGGTGGATCTTGGGTTGTGTCAAGCTTGTTGCAAAGGTGGTTGGGCTTTGGTGTGAAAGAGTTCTTGGGTGCTTTTGGAAGTGGGACTTGGATGTCTCCAATCACCTCAAACTCGGGGTTAGACTCAACACACTTCTCATACACACTCTCCCCACAGTTCTCTCCCACTTTCTCACCCAACTTCTCAAACCCCAAACCATGACCATCAGCTCTCTTGAACTCCTCAATCATGATTTTCAATTGAGGTTCCTGCCCAGACAACCAACCCAACACCTTCCTCAAATAGTAATTCTCCTCATAGATGACATCCAAACGAGAAGTAAGTTCAAGATTGCGTAAAGTAACTTCATCACAGCTAGTGCATGCATTGACAACAGGAGATTTCAAAGAAGCTTCCAAAGAGCTAATAGTAGAACGAGCATCAACAAGCTTAGCATGCATAGTAGGACATGATTTAGAAGCACCAAGCAAAGTAGGTCTAGCCTTAAGCTCATCATACTCAGTCCTAAGAGCATCTAGTTTAGCCAAAGTGGAAGCATTCTTCTCATTAAGCAACTTGATCTCGTTCAACCAAGCATCACACTCAAGGCATTCAACATCATCAGGAGTAGTAGGAGCAAGTTTCAAAGAGTCATTCTCAAGTTTCAATTCAAGCAATTTTAACTCTAACTCTCCTACTTTCTCACTAGCATTCTCAAGTTGAGCCCTAAGATCTTTCATCATCTTTTTGGCATCTCTTAGCACACTATCACGATTGTCAATCAAGCCATTCAACCTAGCGATCTCAGCAAGCAAAGAGTCGGGGTCACGATTTACCTCATCCTCCGAGTCGGAGTCGTTGTCTTCCTTCTCGCTCTTCTTGCTGCTTGAGCTATGGGCCATGCCACAAAAGCCCTCAAGCGCCACACAGCTCAACCCGCTGAGGTTCCGGCTTGCACTCTTCTTGCCCTTGCGCCTCCCGGCGTCTTCATCTTCGCTGCTTGAGCTTGTTCGCTCCTCGCTTGAGCTTGAGTCGACGTCGCTCGCACCGGCCACCATCGCTCTTGCCTTGTTCTTCTTGTAGCCGCTCTTGCTCGGTCGCCGCTTGTCCTTGTCCTTGCTCTTGGACTTGTTGAAGTGCTTGCCCTTGGAGGAGTACTTGTCTTCACGCCTCGGGTGCGCCTTGTACTCGTTCACCTTGTACTTGTTCTCCTCGCTTCGGGCACTCGGCGATGAAGTGGCCATGCTTGCCACACTTGTAGCACGTCCCTGAGCTCCGCCTTGCGTTCCTCCGACTCTCGTGTAGTCGATCAAACCTCCTTGAGAGCAAGGCCAGCTCCTCCTCACCCAACACATCAAACTCTTCATCTGGAATGGACATAAGAGAAGACAAGGAAAACTGTCGACAGGAAGGGTTAGATTTGCCCTTTGATCCGCCCACAAGAGCAAGACTATGGTCAGTCGAGCCCTCATGCTTGGATTGCAACTTCCTGTCAACCTCAGCCGACTTGAGCTTAGAAAAGAGGTCATCCAACTCAATGGTCAAATAATGCCCAGACTCCTTGATGGCCTCAACCTTAGCACCCAAACATTTGGGTCCAAGACATGCAAGAGCTTCAAAGCCTGATCATGCTCGGTGTAAGGAAAATCCTCAACATTAGCTTTCATGTTGTTCACGATGGCGGTGAACCTCTGAAACATCGCATCAATGTCCTCACTGGGAAGTGGAGTGAAATTCTCATATTGCATCCGGTAAGAGACAAAGAGGCGAGCCTTCACATGGTTATCACCACCGTGAGCAACCAACAACTTCTCCCAAATTTGCCAAGCAAGATTCAAATGGCGAAGACGCTCAAATTCAGGATCACACAAGCTCCAGACCAAGTGATCAACGGCTTTTGCATTAGCCTCATACTTGGCCTTAGCACCGGCATCGGTCACCATAAGAGTATGGATGTTGACCGAAATAGCATAGGTCTTGTCAAGCACAATGAAATCCAACAGCTTTCCAGAAAGAAAAATCATCATACGAGCCGCCCACTTGTTGTAACCCTTGCCATCGAAGTGCGGCGGACCGCCACGCTCAACGTACGCCATCTTAGGATTCCAGACTTGTCAAAGTCGCAAAGAATCCGGCACCAAGCTCTGATACCAATTGAAGGATCATATGGCGACTAGAGAGGGGGGAGTGAATAGGAGCCGCTAAAAATTCTTCCCAAAGAACCCGGCCTATGCCCTAGTCAAATCCCGGTCACACACAAGCGATGGATCGAATCACACACCAATCGCCAAGAAAACGAGGTTATGGATCAACCTCTAGCCTTAGGAACGATTCCTTGAAGCACACGCGGAAGCACGAGAAAGGAAGGGAGGAATCGAACCAAGAAGCAAAGCTCACGGGCTGCGGCGGACCGTCCGCCGGCCGGGGGGCGGACCGTCCGCCGCGGCCTCGCGGACCGTCCGGCCCCTGAAGCCGCGGACCATCCGCGCCACCCCTGCGGACTGTCCGGCCTTAGTCCGCGGACCGTCCGATAAAGCACACAGAACCAACAGGGACGCACCCGAATAACGGATCGTCCGCGGGGAGCACGCGGGACCGTCCGCCGAGCACCCGCGGACCGTCCGCCCCGCACAAGCGGACCGTCCGAAACTTCGTCCAACCAAAACTCAAAGCCACGACGGATCGAAACAAAAGACAAGCAAGAACACGAAGAACACCTGACGAACACTGTTCACGCAGACCGTCCGCCTGCCCCTCGCGGACCGTCCGCCAGGCATGGACAGAATTGAAAACAGCCCAACCCCGAAAGTCAACTCCCCCAAATCATCATCGGATTTCCCAAACGGTTGAAGCTGTGGAGACAAGGGTTTGGGGACTTGAAATGCGTCACACAAGGATGCTATAGCCCAAAAATCTTGCCTCCTAACTTCCTAAATCACCGAGAATCGCGAATCCTTTGAGCACCACCAAAAGCTTGAGCACCGAACGAAAACTCTCGAATCGAAGTGGTTTCCCAGCGTTTGAGGGCACAAGATCAATTACAAAGATGCGCGAGACATCTATCCATGTTTCCCTCAAAGAAATCCGGGGAGAAACCCACTCAAACCCGCGGAATAGCACCGGGAACAAAGGCACAAAAACAAGCACAAAAAGACCACGAAAAACACAACTCTGAATCTTCTATACAAACCATGAAAGATTCACAAGGTCTAGCATGCCGCCCTAGCATCCATCCCTCTCAACAAATCTCTCATGAAGCTCTCATGTTAGCCTAGAGAAAATGGAAGGAAAAATAGCTACGAAAATGAGAAATGGGAGGGAGGAAATGAAACCCTAAGTCGCGGAGGGAGAGAGCCATCCACACACACTCATGGCTTATATATCAGGTCCCGCCGGAGTGGTAAATGACTCGACTACCCCTAACTTAACTACTGGCGATACAACCCACGCAGGGGCATTTAGGTAATGTTTGTGGGTCATGCCATCGGACGGCCACGCCGTTGCCGCACCCCGCGTCCTCCCGACGCAAGCCATGCGATCCCGCCGCGTGTCCTCCGCCTCGAAGCTTCCCGACACGCCCGGATCCCGTCTTCGTCGTGTTGGGCCCTCGGACTTGGTTTTTTGGCCCAAACCAAGAAACCGTCCGCCGATGGTTTTGTGGGCAAACCACCAAACCCCGCGTGCTCGGTCCGGCCTCCTGCCAAACCACTTGACTCGACCGCCACCGTGCACCGGCTCGATTGTCCATGACTTTGTCTTGCTCGTGTCGCCACCATGTGGCCCGCACCCAGTCCCGCTGTCCACCGGGTCCCTCGAACCGAGCCTACTTGTCTCTCCATCTCCCGGAGGCCCCTCAAGGCTGAAGACCTTTCGCGCCCATTCTTCACCTGCAACAACACGAACTAGGTCGCAGCCTACACCTGCGCACTAAGCCAAAAGTCAGTCCAACACACGTTGTCAATCACTCATCACTGAGGAGCGTTCATCCATCGACCACTAGGACGCTCCTGGTCCTCACCTACTGACCCTAGGAACAAGTTAGAGCAAGCTTAGAAACAAAGCGGAAGCACTATCGAACAAGCCTAGGCAAACCCCACTGGAAAGTCCGAAATCTCCGCACTTTTTCCCAGAGTCTCTGGGGTTTCCGGAATAAAAGTCTAGAGAAAAGGTCCGGAATAAAAGTCCGAAGATTCCGGGTTTTTTCCCGGAGAAAAGCCCGGAATAAAATTTCAGCCTTCGAGAGAGAGAGAAAAAAGGCAAAACTCGATCAAACGACCTCCAAAAATCAAGAGATTTGAACCAAGGCCTCTCGACACCACAAAGAAGCTTTTCCCAAAGGATCTTCCCAAGAAGATCAAGCCAACACCACCAGAAAAAAGATTTAGGCTATGAACCCTACAGAAAGACCTTTTTCCTCAAAACCACCAATCTCCGGATTCGCTTCACGGATTCGTACAAGACTTTGGGGATACTAGGAGTACCTCATGGGCATCCCATAGCTATGATTTGGTCTACCAAAACTTGCTAAATCACGAGGAATCGAAAGTCAACCCTCGAGAACACCTTTCCATGGAAACCACCGAAAACACCCAAATTGAAGCCGTTTCGGAAGGTTTGATGGATCAAGGTCACCAAGCAAGGTCCTCATACGTGACATCCAACAAGAATCCCTCAAAGAAACGCCCTCAATTCCTCTCCACTGAAAATCCACGAAAAAGCTCCGAAAATCACCAAAAGGGAAAAACGGGAGGAACACAAACAAGCCTTGAGGAACCTCGCCGAATCATCTATACACACCAAAATGGTTCATACAAGGTCTACCTTCCGCCCGATCATCCTTCCCTCTCACAAGATCTCACCATGAAGATCTCAAGCTAGTCCTAGAAATCCTAAGGAAAATAGGAGAAGGAAAATAGCAAAATGAAATGAGCTAGGGTTCCAAAAGATGGCTGCCATCCTCTCACCTCTTGGGTTATATAGGAAGCAACCGAAAGTCTAAAATACCCTTACTTAATAACTAGGGATACAAGCCCCTCAAGGGCGGTTTTGGAATACTTCAGATTTTCTCCATCGGACGAATGCCCGGTGATCGCACCCTGCTTCGCCTCGACTCAAGCCTTGCGATCCCGACGCGTGTCCTCCGCCTCGAAGCTTCCGGCGCCCAGCGACCCTAAACCGGTTAGATCGGTTCTCCAAACTGGTCAGGCCGGTTTCGGCCAGATAGCCACGCCTGGTCTTCGGCCTCGGCTTTGTGGCTCAGTCGAGTAACCCGATTATTTTCTGGTGAACCACCACAAACCACGCGAACTTGATGTAGCCTCCGCCAATCACCACTCATGACTTGGCTCCCACGAAGTCCCGGCTCGACCTTGGTTTTGTGGCTCAACCAAGAAACCGTCCATGACTTCATCTTGCTATTCATGCCACCATGCGGCTCGCACTTGACCCCGCTGGAACACCGGGTCCCTCGAACGAAGCCTACTTGTCTTCTCCACACCTGGAGGACTCACCGGCGACGACCTTTCGCGCTTGTTCTTCACCTGCACCAACACCAGTCAAGCCGCAACCTGCACCTGCATTACTTAGCCAAGAATCATTCCACACAACATTCTCAATCACTCATCACACAAGGAAGCGACCGTCCACCAGTCCTCGAACCACACATGGTCCTTAGCCTTCTAATTGCAGCTTGTCATTTCTGGACAAACGGCGTCAACGCTTTCCTCTTTGCTCATGGACCAATGTCCCCCACTCTAGCCGATGTTTACATGATGACCGGCCTTGATGTCATAGGACCCATGTACCCTTATAAGTACAAAATCTCCATCAGGCAAAGAGGAATAAAAACAGGATCTGGATATAAACAATACATCCAGAATCATATGCATGATGGCCCTCTAACTGATGTTGAATACCGAGCTTTCCTTAACATGTGGATATGCAGATTTATCTTTTGTGGCAAAGCCAATGAGCCAACCTTGAACTACATTGTAATGGCTGAAGATTTGGCTACTGGACATCGCATTCTTCTTGGGAAGTACCTCCTAGAAAGCGTTTACCATATGCTTCATCAAACCACTCACCTGATGTACACCAGCCAGAAGATTTCTTGTGTCAACGGACCGTGGTGGTTTGTACAGATGTGGCTGCAACTGTATATGCACCAGATTGTTGGTGCTAATCTCAACAATCGGCATTTCCCTTCATCTGACTATAAGGAAGGAGAAAACCAGATCACAAAAGGATGCCAATCCTATGGTGAAGCTGCCTCGACCATAATTATCGACCAAAACATCAGTCAACTCTTCGAACTCATCTTCAGTGGCTTCACCAATCCCCTCTGGTTCCCTTATTTGCACAATGATAAACTCACCCTTCCTTATGAATCCTCCTTTGAAAACGGATGCACTGATGCAAGATCTATAGAAATTTTCAATATCTTCATTCATCCATGCATCCTGCCAGCAGAATTTTGTGGAGGAAGGCAAAATCATAGTACCTATGAGTACTACCAGTCGAACATAATGGCTCGGCAACTAGGATGTGGCCAAGTAGCCCCAAGGCTGTTTCTTCATGAATTCCTCAAGCCCAGAGAAGAAATAAAAGAAAGCCTGCAAGCTAGAAGGGTCTTTGAATATGAATGCAGCCCGACCATTTATCCTTGGTCCCCTGTACCAACAACAATAGCTCATCCTCTCTTTGTCACTTGGTGGCAAGAATTTCACGATCATATCTTAAGTGAGCCAGTGCACTCCTTCTGTCTTGAGCTAATGCCTGATTTTCAACCAGCTTCAGAGGTAATACACTTATCCTCTTTCTTTTGCCAAGCATACCTTTCTTTACTAATCATAACCTTTGCCATTCCTTGCAAAATACAGTGCCTGCTCCTCGGGCTAGGACAATTGCGTACAATACAGCAGTCCCAATTTCTAATCTGGCATTTAAATCCACAACTCTGGTTTAGCTGATGGCCAGATATGCCACAATGGACCCAACCCTTATCAGTTCAACCTCTGATAAGAGGAAAGCTCCATCTTTGGTTGCACCTCCAACTGCTAAGAAGAAAAGAACCATCAAAAAAGCTCTCATTGAGGTAACATCCTTTTTTTCTTGAACAAAAGATCATTTCTTCATCTGACAAATCTCATCTTGTGTAATTTCAGACCAGAACCCAGCAACCATCAACAGCTTCAGAACCTGCCAATGCCCCATCTGTTGGTATGGCCCTGATTACCTTACTTTTGTCAATACCATTACTCACACTGGCATTAACTCTTTTTTTTCACCTGTAGAAGAAACATTGGTGAATCAACCTGTGGGGATCTCTTCCCCTGATCATGCTTCAATCCCAAACTTTCCAAGGGTTCAAACATCTCCTCCTGATGCAGAAACATCAACTTCACCAAGGATTCAATCATCCCCCTCTCAAGCAGAAGATCTAATTTCACCAGGGATGAATCCACCTTCACCTCAGCCAGAAGCTTCAAATCTACCAGGGACTGCACCAACTTCTCCTCAGTTGGAAGCTTCAGCTCTACCAGGAACTGCTCAAGCACCTCCTTAGCCAACTACTCAAGAAATCCCTCTTGAGCCCGAACAAGACTCTCCACTCTGTCCAATGCTTAAGAAGCTTATCAGAAACTGCTGGATAACATCAATCAAATGACGTCAAACGCCTCTAGTGTAATTGCAAAGTATCTGAACATTTGATTGTGCCAAGTAATTTGTAGCCGAACAATTGATCGCCTCTATAACTTTGCCTTTAATAAACTTCATTTTCCTTTTCCTGTATCACCTTGTTCATAATTTTAGACGACCGATTCGGCAACTTTAGTCAAACAGTACCATACCTGAATAGCACTCCGACCGCAACTTAGCCGAGCCAGTCAACCGAATATAACTCAGCTTGAATTCCAAACGACCCGACGGCGACTCGGTTAAGGAAGCCTCTCCACCTTTCAAATTTCCCGGGATATGCACAACGATCCAGGGCCACGATCTTTCTGCCACCCCTATAAATAAAACTGTAGGTGCCCCCTACCTTTCACCAACCCTTTTGCCTTCAAACCTTCGCCAATCTAAGCTTTCCTTTTCCACCACTAGTACACCCCAAAAACCCGATGGCACGCAGCGGTAGCAGGCGCCGTGCCAGCGATGAAGCAAAAGGAAGCCGCGCTGGCTCCCGTCGGAGGTGGCGATCGTCAACTCCCTTTGCCATTTTTTCCAAGATTTTCTTTCCGCTTCTGACGATGCTTTACTGTTTCAGGCTCATCCACTGGAACCCAGCCCCCGCGCCGGCCAATCCAGCTCTGCCGGACGACTCCTTGGAGTTGTATAACTACTCGGTGCCCTACGGCGAGGGCGATGCTCTTCGCTTCAAGGCGGAGCGTGACGAGTCCCGGCGCGAGCTGGGAGAAATCTCCAAGAAAGCCTGCATCACTGAGCTCGAATGGGAGGACCAGCGCAAACAGCTGCTGGCAACCATCGACGGTATATCCCTTAGATTGATCTCCAATCCAATCCAACTTTTGATACCAATCATCATTTCCCTGCAACTTTGCAGCCCACGACGCCGAGCTTGACCAGCAGAAAATGCTGGTGAAGCAATTGGCTGACAAGGTGAACGCTGTCGGGGACACATCGGCGGACCGGCTCGCCGTGGTGGAAAACCGCGTGGATGAAGTGGCCCTCCACGGTATCCGCCTAGGCACCACCTTGGGCCTGGCCTCCATGGTGACGCACACTGGTGTCGACTACAGCATCCAGCCGCGTGGCTTCCAGGGCGGTGCACCAGAGGACATCGACGACATCGAGGTCATCCTAGAGCGCCTCGACGGCCATGGCGATGTTGTTGCCGATACCATCCATCCCCAGTCTGTGCTAAACAGGCTCTTTGATTAGATTATACTAGGGATGCTTGGTTTTCGACAATAAATAAAGAATTTTAATTTTCGTGCTTGTATTGTGATGATCCCCTCCTGCTTGTAGACGCAAACTTCACTATTTTCAAACGAATTCGAGAACTTTACTTGAGCCGAATACGCGAAAACAACTGCCCCTTGGCACAAAATCCGCAGAAAATCCTCAATTTGGGAACCATAAACACTGTTCAATGAAAACCCTTCGCATTCGGAAAGAAAGCCCTGCCGTTTGGTATTCCAATAACATACGCCAACCAGTCATCATTCCCAATGCGCTCTCAGTCAATAAAATAGCCCCCTGGGATGCCATGCAAATCCACTCGCATACTCCTCCATCACTTCACATCTTCCCCTCTTGCTCCAGAGGAGAAAACCTCGAGGCCGTGGTGGATAAGGGAAAGCAACCCATCAAGGAGAGCAACACGCCACCAAAGAAGCGCACTATTCGAAAGTAAGTTCTCTGTTAACCCGCTTCTTGCTCTTGTTTGTGATCTCATGGTTTACCCCTGTCTGTTTTTTTAGTCTTGACTTGCTTCCGAAGAAATCTTTGGAACTGAAGAAGTCCCCGAGTACATCCTCTCTGATTCCTCTAAAGAAGAAGAGGACGCCACGCCGGAACAGAGGATCAACCACCAGCTGCGCCACCGCATTCGGCATCTGGAGCATAACTTGCTGGACATCACCGCTCGCTGCAACGCCGAACGCGAACGCCGCATGAACTTGGAGGCGTTGGTAGGGGGTAAGACTTCCATCTTTATTTGACTCCATGCTCAGGCTCAGATCTTCGTATTCTAACAACTGTTCTTTTCCCTTAGATGTCTCCGACAAGTACAGTAACCTGAAGGCTTCTTGGGACAGCCTAATGGGAGCTGCAGGTCATGGTAATCCCCGAAGCTTCCATGTTGCTGTTACGGTGGTCCTGGAATAGTTGAAGAGGAAAGAACAGAAGAGGAAAAAGGAATCAGAGGAATGAAGCATACTTTCGCTTCTTTCTCCAGGCCTTCTACTTCCCAGCCCTTTGTAATCTTAAGTAGCTGGGTTGTCAAATAAAAGCTTGCAAGAAACATCAGTAATGCGGAATATTTTGTGCTAAGGGCAATACAATCCAGTATTGGCCATTTCCTTTGTTAGGATTTTTTGCGCTAAAGACGGCTTCTTTCCTAAACGCCGCTGTTCCTGTGTATCAGATGTTTGCAATCCTGATGCTTGTAATCAACAATCAATTTCAATACTAGGATAATATTTCTTCAAATATCTTCCATTTATAGCAGCAGAAAATTCCTCTCCTAGTAAAGTTTTCAATATGTAAGCATTACCAGGCACACATCTGACTACCCGAAAAGGTCCTTCCCAATTCGGGACCATTTGTCGAACGTACTGTATTTAGTTCCAATCGGCAATAACGCTTTCCAAACCAAATCTCCCTCTGCAAATTGCTTGACCTTTACTTTCTTGTTGTAATATTTAGCAACTCGCATCTTGTTCCTTTCAATGTTTTCCAAGGCTTTAAGACGAATCATATGCAAATCCTCTAACTCGTCCATCATTAAGCCACTGTAATCTTTGGAGCATAAATCCTTTTGCAAAACCACTCTCCTTGAATCTGATTGAATTTCCCAGGGCAAAACAGCATGATGCCCATAAACCAACTCATAAGGAGATGTTTTAGTAGCTCCATGAGGAGCCATTCGGTAGCCCACAAAGCCTCATTGAGTACCGAATGCCACCTCTTTGGCTTCTGATCAATTTTTTTGTATAAGCTTGAACATGATCTTGTTAGAAGCCTCTTCTTTACCATTAGCTTGGGCATAATAAGGAGAAGAATGAAATAATTTGATTCCCATGTTTTCGGCAAATTCTCTGAACTCTAAAGACACAAACTGTGCTCCTTGATCAGTCGTAATTGTTTGAGGAATCCCAAATCTGTAGATGATGTGTTCTTTAACAAATTCAACCATGTTTTCGGATGTTACCTTCTTTAATGGAATAGCCTCAACCCACTTGGTGAAATAATCTGTTGCTAAAAGCACAAATTTATGCCCCTTGATAGACGGAGGATTTATCTGGCCAATCAAATCTATACCCCATCCTCTGAATGGCCACGGCTTCATAATCGGGTTCAGAGCTGACGCTGGGACCCATTGAATATTTCCAAACCTTTGACAATCTTGACAGCCCTTGTAATACTCAAAGCAATCCTCTAGCATCGTCGGCCAAAAACATCCAGCGTGCCTGGTAACCCATTTCATTCGATAAGCCGATTGGTGCGCTCCACATATCCCATCGTGTACTTCGCTCATCATTTTCTTTGCTTCTTCTGGACCCAGGCATTGCAGCAACACCCCATCTAATGATTTGTAAAATAAACGTCCATCCAGAAGAAAAAATTTTATAGCTTTATACCTGAGTTTCTTAGAAACCTTTCGGGATGGATCCTTTAGATAACCAACAATATCTTTTCTCCAATCATCCTCTGCCAGATCACTCCCGAAAGCACACACCTCCATGGAAAATGCTTCTTGATTTTCTCTATAACCTGAGCACTTTTAGCCAATCTGTTTGCCTCCTCATTGTGTTCTCTAGGAATATGCTGTAGAATTACTAACTGAGAACTTTTCAAGATTTCTCTGCATTCTTCGTAGTAACTGCTCAGGATATCGCTTCTACATTCATATTGTCCATTCAGTTGCTTTATAAGTAGCTATGAATCTCCATAAATCTCAACTGAAACAGCATTTGCTTCTTTTAAATATTGAAGCCCTCTAAGCAACGCCTCATATTCAGCTTGATTATTTGTGACAATAGGTTGGATAGGAATAGCGAACTCAAACATCTCACCTCTGGGTGAAATCAATAAAATTCCTACTCCACCACCTTTGCCACATGAAGATCCATCAAAGAATAAAGCCCAAGGAGTAATTTCAAGAAAATCAATCGATGGATCACGATGCTCAGTAATGAAATCAGCGATAATTTGTCCTTTAATAGCTTTTGCCGATTCAAACTTCAGCTCAAACTCAGATAAGGCCAAAATCCATTTGCCAATCCTTCTATTCAAAATTGGCATAGATAACATGTGTTTAATTACATCAAACTTTGAATATACAACGCATTCGGCATTCAACAAATAGTGCTGAAACTTTGTACACGAGTAATAAACACACAAGCACAGTTTCTCCGCAGCCGAATACCTGGTCTCAGGATCAAGTAATTTTCGGCTAAGGTACCCCACTATCCGCTCCTTTCCTTCAAATTCTTGTATAAGGGCTGATCCAATGGTTTGGGAATCAGCCGCCACGTACAACTTGAAAGGCTTGTTCAACTGTGGAGGCACCAACACTGGTGGTTCCTTCATGTACCGCTTGATTCCATCAAAAGCCTTTTGTTGTTCGTCACCCCATACAAACTTCTGATCCTTCTTGATCCTTAGCAGCGGAGAGAAGGGCAAAACCTTTTGTGACGAGTTTGAAATCAATCTCCTCACAAAATTGATCTTGCCAAGCAGTGATTGCAACTCCTTGAGATTGGTTGGAGGAACAACTTCATCGATAGCCTTCATGCTTTTCTTGCCAACTTCAATCGCTCCTTCATGCACCAAAAATCCCAGGAATTCTCCAGCTAAAACCCCAAAGGCACACTTGTTTGGATTCATCTTCAACCCGTGCTTTCGGGTACACTCCAAAGTTCTCTTCACATCCTTCAAGTGTGAGTCATGATTCAAAGACTTGATCAGGACATCATCAATATAAATCTCAACAATTTTTCTGATCAACTCATGGAAGATATAGTTCATAGCTCGTTGATAAGTTGCACTGGCATTTTTCAACCCAAATGTCATAACAATCCATTCAAACAGGCCTATATGCCCAGGACATCTGAAGGCTGTCTTCGATATGTCTTGTATTGCCATAAATATCTGATTGTACCCTACATTACCATCCATAAAACTGATAACTTTATGCCCATCAGCAGCATCAACCAATAAATCAGCAACATGCATCGGGTATCCATCCATAGGACTGGCTCTGTTCAAATCTTTGAAACCTATGCAAACCCTCATCTTCCTAGATAGGGACGATGTTAGAGATCCACTCTGCATACCTGCATGGCCGAATGAAGTTTGCATCAACCAATCTTTCAATTTCCTTCTTCACGTCGGCCAATACATCATCCCTGTAGATTTTCCAGGGAGGTTGCTTATAAGGTTTAAAACCAGGCTTAATTGGCAACTGATGCTCAACAATAGAATGATCCAAACCAGGCATCTCCGAATAATCCCAAGCAAAGCAATCTTTATATTCCTTTAAAATCTTGATTAATCCTTCCCTGAAACCTGACTCTAAGTTAGCACTGATAAATGTCGGCGTTGGCTTGTCACCATCTCCAATGTCAATTTCTTCAAATTTGTCAGCCGACATGAACCAATGCCCTAACTTTCCATCAGTTCCATCAACTGGATTATCCATTAAAAATTGCTATAAGAGCCGACTGCTTGAATCGGCTGTTGATCACTGCTCACTCGTTCAACAGGACCTTCACCCTAGTCCTTTCCTGAGAAACAATCGATGCCTCGATACTCCCAGAAGGTTGGTTTGACATTGGCAACGCTCACTAAATCATCCGCTTGGACTATTTCAATATCGTCATCTACCCATTGAACAAGCTGTTGATGCATGGTAGATGGGATAGAACAGTTTGCATGAATACAGTCCCGTCCAAGCAGCAAGCTGTAAGCTCATTTGCCTTCAATGACAAAGAAAGTCGTGAGCAAAGTCTTGGACCCGATCATCAGGTCCACGTGCACGCAGCCCTTAGTATCTGAAGGATTCCCAGCGAAATCATTCAGAATTATGCTTGTTGGCGACAAGTCTCCAGGGCCCATGCTAAGCTTCCTGAATGTGGTGTATGGCATCACGTTGACTGCAGCTCCACCATCAACAGACATCTTGGTCAATGGCTTGCCATTGACTTATCCCTTCAAGTACAACGGCCTCATGTGTCGATTCTTGGCCTGCTTGTCGAAGGTAGCCTGTTAGCCAACACTAGCTGCACCATTAACCCTCCAAGTTGCTCATCTTCATTGATATATGGAGATGTTTCTTCCTGCACAACTTGGTTAGCGGGAGCCATGAACTCATTCGGCAAAAAGAACACCATGCACGGTGGAGCTGAACGACCAGGTCCATCAGGTCTATCTTTTGGGCGCCACACCTGTTATCTTTTGATTCCCGCCTGCTTCAATTCCTGGTTCCTCAAGAGTTGAACCCTTCTCTTCTGGCTTCTCCTCAAGCCAGGCGGGCACCACTGTCCTTCTTGCGAGATGTATTCGTGCTCCTGTTCTTCCTGATCAACCTACCTTTGGTCAGCTTGCCTTTTCCATGGGTGATTATTAACCCCATTTATATTTAGACGCCGACCGTCATTGGGATGCGTCCTTCCAATTCTTTCATGGACGGATCGGCGATTGACAGTTTCTTGCCTATATTCAGTGTATTTATCACCGCACTCAGGACAATTCTTCAATGTGGGGAGCTTCAAACCCTCATTCCAGCAATGCCTGAAAAAGGCACACCCCCAATGTGCACGCTCCTGTTCTCGTGCATGCTCTACCAGCTCTCTTCTGTGCGCTTCTTCTTCAAACATGTGCCTCTCCTCTTCATATTTTTGCTTCTGGTAGCGTTCCTTTTCCTGCTGACGCTGCCACTTGTTAAGGAGAATACGTGTGGTTACCCTGGGCTTGGTCCTGAAAGATTTCCCAACTTCGATCTGGCTTTTCAGGATGCGAGGAGCTTCTTTGTGGACCTGCTCCATTGTTACTTGTCATGTAGGATCGACTCATCCATCCTGTTTTGCTCTAGCTGAAGTCAAGACCTTCACTTTTCCCTTCTCCTCAGCAGTCACCATATTCACAGAAAAGCCAACCATGTTTTGAGGAAAAGGGTGGCCATCCAGCTTCATCTTGTTATCAAATTTCAAATGCCCTTCTTGGATAGCTTTTTGGATCCTCATCCTGAAAACCCTGCATTCGTTAATGGAGTGAGAGTTTCTGTCATGAAAACCAAAGTAACGTTTCTCTTTAACTCCATCGGGCCGAAGAATAGAATGCCCCTCAGGCAACTTGATTTGGCCTTCCTTCACCAGGAACTCAAAGAGTTTGTCAGCCTTGGTCACGTCAAAGTCATACGTCAAACTTCAAGATCTAGGTGTTAACACCAAAAAATGGTACAGGAGAAAGGCTGACTTGTGGGCTGAGCTTGGTGATGAATACCATTCGGCTAGGAAAAATCTCCTCAAAGGAATCGGTAAAGGACGCTTGCGGTCGGCAGTGCACCATCGTTCAGCAGAGGGACTGTTTGCCCTTTTAAAAGGGGAGTTTTCGGGAATGCGTGGTGACGTGGCCCGATGCAAGGAAAGAACGAGTTGATGGCGTATACGAGACGGACATTGGCGTCGGAGCATTAATTTAGACATTTAATGTTGTACTCATAGTCGACCAGGAGTCGTGCTAGGACAAGGGTATAAATATAAACCCTTGATGTATGTAATAGGTATCAAACAATTTCACAACAAACCGGCTTTACGCCAAACTCTCGAGTCCTTTAGTCGTGTCATCGAGTTCTTCGAGGGGAATCATCGATCTGTCGACCTCCGTAAGTACCGGCAACCTTGTATCATGTCTAGTATCATGCGGTGGATTTAGACCATGATGCAAGAAGTCCTGCTACCTTGCTTAGTATCATGCGGTGGTTTTAAGCTTGGTTCAAGAGGGTTTCTTGTTAGATCATGAGCCATACGGTAGGCTAGGATCTAGCTTGAAGCTAGTTATCGGCTCTATTAGATTTGGCAAGATCTAATAGATTCATCAAGTTACCTTGTGTTGCTTTGAGTTTTTACTTTATGTTTAAGTTCATGTAACACTCTCTTGCCCAATTTAGATTGGTTTGAATTGGCTTTATTTTGTTCAGTGATCATTATGTTACACGCTCATATCTTTGGCTTAATAGGGCACATGGATCACATGTTCTTTAATAGCCGAACCCGAATCAATCTAAGTTGTCACGTGTTGCGGGTTCAAGCTTGCTAATCCTGTGTGAATCTTGAAAGAACCAGGTATCATGTGGTAGATGCAGGTTTTTGGGTTGTTTTAGAGCTAATCATCTGGTGGATTAGATTTTGATTCAATCTGATAGGTTTATCATCTTTGGCAATGTTTGTTCCTTCTCCACGGAACCTGATTCGGCTGTACAGCTGTATTCGGTTATGCTTCCATGAGTAAAACGTGTTTTGTAAGTTTGTTTTAAATAATGCGTGCTTTTAGCCTTCCATATTTAGATTGTATCATGTGGTGGATTAATCTTTTTGTGGTTGGTGGTGTGATTTCAAACAAGTTGTATCATGCGGTGGATTAACTTGTTTGGTGTCATGCTCGACGGGTTTGAAAGTACCTAGACACGTGGTAGACTAGTGTTTTTGGCCTATGCATGCTTGTTTATTTCATATTTATAATCATGCTTTCCTTTATTCATTTTATTTGTTATTTATCCCCGAGGATCGGTCACGGTCATGTGCAAGCAACGTTATTTAAACAAAGACTGATCTATCGTCATGCTTACATCATCCATTCGGCTATGTCATGTTTTCGTGTCTAACAGCTCCCGAATGCTATTTGAACTGCTGATAGATAGCTTGTTATAGCTATATAATATTTTAATTGGCTTTCTAGCCGTAAATATGGAACTGTCTGGTACCACCCGGCAAGTTCCAAAGTTTTATCTAACTATCTTTATTCCTTTGTCAGTTTCAGGAAAATTGACTGGCATGCTTTCAGGATTCATCGCGCGTGTTATGCCAGCTCCTTTCGGCTTGTTGTGTGCTTTGGGTGAGGTGCAGATTTTGCGTCAACACACTTTTTGGCACGCCCGGTGGGACCCTCCAATTGATTCAATATGCCTGACATTCACGACGTCATGGATGTCGCCTTTGATGAACTGTCTCCGGAGCATCAGGTGCAGTTGAAGGATGCAATTGATCAGTTTCAGCAAAAATGCCTGATGTCATTTGGCAAGAACAGAAGCGTTGTCCCATACCTCAAGTCTGATATGCTAAGAGTTCTATTACCGGGGGGAGCCTGACACCACGTCTGCTCTGGAGAAACAGGAGGCCTTGAACGCTTTTCGGGAGACTATAGAAACTGCAATGGTTAACATCATACTGCATTCCTGAATATGTTCAAGCAGATGATGGTTGGAGTATTTGGCCCAGGTATGGAAAAGATGCTTAGTCGTGTATCCCCTCACACATCTTCTGCAGAGGTTGGAGAGACTAGTTCTACTCAGCCAGCTTGAGATGCAGGTGCTCAACCACCACTGCAAGGCCAACCGATCCAGCCACCTCCACAAAGCATTGGGAGTCAGCCAGTCCAGCCGCCTCTACAAAACAATGGTGGTCAACCAGTTCAACAACCGAACCGGTATTAGGTGATGCCCAATAGGCCCACATATGGGGACCTGGCGTTCGGTTCATCTGGGATGCCACCTAATTCTACTTAGAAGATAGCCCCGGCCAATAACAGGCTGCAGAAAAATATGTATGGTGGGGATATTCAAAAGTTATGGATTATGGCGCTATTGATGCTTTCCCAAATCCTGGGTATGGTCCAACTGCAATAATGCAAGATGATGATATCCTGGTGCAGAAAAAGGCCGATGTTATGCAAAATCAATTCGGCCTTAAGCCTAAAATACAAGGACCAGCTTATACACCTCCTTTCCCAGAGTGGTACTATAGGGTGATCTTGCCGCCAAGGGTGAAGCCTCCTACAGAATTCACAAAGTTCTCTGGGCAAGACGATACAAGCACTATAGAGGATATTGCCCGATACTTAATGCAGCTTGGGGAAGCTTCAGCTGATGAGGCATTCATGGTCAGATAATTTCCTTTATCATTAACAGGCCCGACATTTCAATGGTTTACTTCTTTGCCTCCTCAGTCAATCAGCACATGGAAAGATCTGGAACAAAAGTTCCATGCCCATTACTTTAGTGGTAGCACCGAGAAGAAGCTGATTGATCTGGCTACCTTGAAACAGAGACACAATGAAACGCCCCTGGAATTTCTCAGATGATTCAGAGAGGTCAAGGGCATGTGCTTCTCTTTGACTCTGCCAGATGATCAATTGGCTGACATGGCTGTTGCGGGAATGTTACCAGCTATTCGGGAGAAGTTGTTTGACATGGAGTTTGACAACCTTGGTCAGATGTCCCAGAGGTTGTCATTGATGAGCAATCAAGCTTATGGGTTCAAGAAGTTCAGGATTTGCCAAGCACCATGACATAGCTGACATCTACAACCAGTTCCTTGAGAAAGCTGATCAAGTGGAGGAATTTGATGATGATGAGGAAGTGGCCGCAGCTGAGATCATGTGGGTCAAAGAGCCATTAACTGTGAACTAGCGATGGATAAAGTAGACCAAGGGCACGTATGACTTTGACGTGACCGAGGCTGACAAGCTCTTTGAGTTCTTGGTGAAGGAAGGCCGAATCAAGTTGCCTGAGGGGCATTCTATGCTTCGGCCCGATGGAGTTAAAGAGAAACGTTACTGTGGTTTTCATGACAGAAACTCTCACTCCATTCATGATTGCAGCGTTTTCATGATGAGGATCCAAAAGGCTATCCAGGAAGGTCATCTGAAATTTGACAACAAGATGAAGCTCGATGGCCACCCTTTCCCTCAAAACATGGTTGGTTTTTCTGTCAATATGGTGACCGCCGAAGAGAAGGGGAAAGTGAAGGTCCTGACTTCGGCTAGAGCAAAACAGGATGGATCAGTGGATCCTACATGACAAGTGACGCTGGAGCAAGTCCACAAAGAAGCTCCTCGCATCCTGAAGAGCCAGATTGAAGTTGGGGAGTCATTCAGGTCCAAGCCTAGAGTAACCACACGCATTCTCCTTAACAAGTGGCAGCGTCAGCAGGAAAAGGAACGGTACCAGAAGCAAAAATATGAACAGGAGAGGCGCAGGTTTGAAGAAGAGGAGCGCAGAATAGAGCTAGAAGAGCATGCATGGGAGCAGGAGCGTGCACATTGGGGATGCGCATTCTTCAGGCATTGCTGGAACGAGGGTTTGAAGCTCCCCACAATGAAGAATTATCCTGAGTGCAGTGATAAATATACTGAATACAGGCAGGAAACTGTCAATCGCCCGTCCGTCCATGAAAGAATTGGAAGGATACATCCCAATGACGGTCGGCGTCTAAAAATAAATGAGGTCAATGAGCACCCAAGGAAAAGGCAAGCTGACCAAAGGTGGGTTGATCAGGAAGAACAGGAGCGCGAATACATCTGGCAAGAAGGATAGTGGTGCCCGCCTGGCTTGAGGAGGAGCCAAAAAAGAAGGGTTCAGCGCTTGAGGAACCAAAAATTGAAGCAGGCGGGGATCAATTGGAAGCAAGTATGGCGGCCAAAAGATAGGCCTGATGGATCTTGTCGCTCGGCTCCAGCGTGCATGGTGTACTTTCTGCCGAATGAGTTCATGGCACCTGCTAACAGGGTTGTGCAGGAGGAGGTGTCTCCATAAGTCAATGAGGATGAGCAACTTGGGGGATTAATTGTGCAACTGGTGTTGGCTAAGCAGGCCACCTTTGACAAGCCGGCAAAGAATCGACACATGAGGCCGTTGTACTTGAAGGGATATGTCAATGGCAAGCCATTGACCAAGATGTTTGTTGATGGCGGAGCTGCAGTCAACGTGATGCCATACACCACCTTCAGGAAGCTTGGCACGGGCCCCATAGACTTGACGCCAACAAGCATAATTCTGAATGATTTCGCTGGGAATCCTTCAGATACCAAGGGCTGCGTGCACGTGGACCTGATGATCGGGTCCAAGACTTTCCTCACCACCTTCTTTGTCATTGAAGGCAAAGGAGCTTAGAGCTTGCTGCTTGGGCGGGACTGGATCCATGCCAATTGCTGCATCCCATCTACCATGCACCAACAGCTCGTTCAATGGGTAGATGATGACATTGAGATAGTCCAAGCAGATGATTCAGTGAGCGTGTCCAATGTCGAACCAGCCTTCTGGAGTATCAAGGCATCGATTGCTTCTCAGGAAATGACTGGGGTGAAGGTCCTGTTGAACCAGTCAATAGTGATCAACAGCCGATTCAAGTAGTCGGCTCTTATAGCAACTTTTAATGGATAATCCAGTTGATGGAACTGATGGAAAGTTAGGGCGTGGATTCATGTCGGCTGAAAAATTAGAAGAAATTAACATTGGAGATGGTGACAAGCCAAGGCCGACATTTATCAGTGCTAATTTGGAGGCCAGTTTCAGAGACAGTTTAATCAAGCTGTTAAAGGAATATAAAGATTGCTTCACTTGGGATTACTCGGAGATGCCTGGTTTGGATCGTTCTATTGTTGAGCATCGGTTGCCAATCAAGCTTGGTTTTAAACCTTATAAGCAACCTCCCCGAAAAATCTACAAGGATGAAGTATTGGCCGACGTGAAAAAGGAAATTGAAAGATTGCTTGATGCAAACTTCATTTGGCCATGCAGGTATGCGGAGTGGATCTCTAACATCGTCCCTGTCTACAAGCAAAATGGGAAGATGAGGGTTTGCATAGATTTCAGAGATTTGAACAGAGCTACTCCTATGGATGGTACCCAATGCTTGTTGCTGATCTATTGGTTGATGCTGCTGCTGGACATAAAATTATCAGTTTTATGGATGGTAATGCTGGGTACAACCAAATATTTATGGCAATAGAAGACATATCGAAGACAGCCTTCAGATGTCCTGGTCTTATAGGTCTGTTTGAGTGGATTGTCATGACATTTGGGTTGGAAAATGCCGGTGCAACTTATCAACGAGCCATGAATTATATCTTTCATGAGTGGATCGGCAAATTGTTGAGATTTATATTGATGATGTTGTGATCAAGTCTTTGAATCATGACTCACACTTGAAGGATGTGAAGAGAACTCTAGAGTGCACTCGAAAGCATGGGTTGAAGATGAATCCAAACAAGTGTGCTTTTGGAGTTTCAGCCGGAGAATTCTTGGGATTTTCGGTGCATGAAGGAGGGGTTGAAGTTGGCAAGAAAAGCATGAAGGCTATCGATGAAGTTGTTCCTCCAACCAATCTCAAGGAATTGCAATCACTGCTTGGCAAGATCAATTTTGTGAGGAGGTTCATTTCAAACTTGTCACAAAAGGTTTTGCGCTTTTCTCTGCTGCTAAGGATCAAGAAAGATCAGAAGTTTGTATGGGGTGACGAACAACAAAAGGCTTTTGATGAAATCAAGCGATACATGAAGGAACCACCAGTGTTGGTGCCTCCACAAATGAACAAGCCTTTCAAGTTGTACGTGGCGGCCGATACCCAAACTATTAGATTGGCCCTTATACAATAGTTTTAAGGAAAGGAGCAGGTAGTAGCGTACCTTAGCCGAAAATTACTTGATCCTGAGACCAGGTACTCGGCTGCGGAGAAGCTGTTCTTGTGTGTTTACTACTCGTGCACAAAGTTTCGGCACTACTTGTTGAATGACGAATGCATTGTATATTCAAAGTTTGATGTAATAAAACATATGTTATCTATGAAAATTTTGAATGGAAGGATTGGCAAGTGGATTTTGGCCTTATCTGAGTTTGAGCTGAAGTTTGAATCGGCAAAAGCCATTAAAGGTCAGATTATTGCTGATTTCATTACTGAGCATCGTGATCCGTCAATTGATTTGCTTGAAATTACCCCATGGGCTTTGTTCATTGATGGATCATTATGTGGCAAAGGTGGTGGAGTAGGGATCTTATTGATTTCACCCAGGGGTGAGATGTTTGAGTTTGCTATCCCTATTCAGCCTACTGTCACAAACAATCAAGCTGAGTAAGAGGCATTACTTAGAGGGCTTCAATATTTGTGAGAAGCCAAGGCTGTTTCAGTTGAGATTTATGGAGATTCAAAGCTGGTTATAAAGCAATTGAATGGCTGATATGAATGTAGAAGCGATATCCCGAGGAGTTACTACGAAGAATGTAGGGAAATCTTGAAAAGTTTTCAGTTAGTAATTCTACAGCATATTCCTAGAGAACACAATGAGGAGGCAAACAGATTGGCTCAAAGTGCTTCAGGTTATAGAGAAAAGCAAGAAGCGTTTGCCATGGAGGTATGTGCTTTCGGGAGTGATCTAGCAGAGGATGATTGGAGAAAAGAAATTGTTGATTATCTAGAGAATCCAGCCTGAAAGGTTTCTAGGAAGCTCAGGTATAAAGCTATAAAATGTTTTCTTCTGGATGGACGTTTATTTTACAAATCATTGGATGGGGTGTTGCTGCAATGCCTGGGTCCAGAAGAAGCAAAGAAAATGATGAGCGAGGTGCATGATGGGCTATGTGGAGCGCATCAATCGGCCTATCGTATGAAATGGGTTATTAGGCAGACTGGATGTTTTTGGCCGACGATGCTGGAAGATTGCTTTGAGTATTACAAGGGTTGTCAAGATTGTCAGAAGTTTGGAAATATTCAAGGGGTTCTAATGTCTGCATTGAATCCAATTATCAAGCCATGGCCATTCAGAGGATGGGGTATAGATCTTATTGGCCAAATAAATCCTTCATCTAGCAAGGGGCATAAATTTGTGCTCTTGGCAACAGATTACTTCACCAAATGGGTTGAGGCAATTCCATTGAAGAAAGTAACATTAGAAAACATGGTTGAATTTGTTAAAGAACATATCATCTACAGATTTGGGATTCCTCAAACAATTACAACTGATCAAGGAGCGCAGTTTGTGTCTTCAAATTTTAGAGGGTTTGCCGAAAGCATGGGGATCAAATTATTTAATTCTTCCCCTTATTATGCTCAAGCTAATGGTCAGGCAGAGGCTTCTAACAAGATCATGATCAAGCTTATACAAAAGAAAATTGATCAGAAGCCGAGGATGTGGCATTCGGTACTCAACGAGGATTTATGGGCTTACCGAATGGCCCCTCATGGAGCTACAAAAACTTCTCCTTATGAGTTAGTTTATGGGCATCAAGCTGTTTTGCCCTGGGAAATTCAATCAGATTCAAGGAGGGTGGTTTTGCAGGAGGATTTAAGCTCCAAGGATTACAGTGTCTTAATGATGGACGAGTTAGAGGATTTGCATATGATTCGTCTTAAAGCCCTGGAAAACATTGAAAAGAACAAGATGCGAGTTGCTAAATATTACAACAAGAAAGTAAAAGTCAAGCAATTTGCAGAAGGAGATTTGGTTTGGAAAGCGTTATTGCCGATTGGAACTAAATACAGTACGTTAGGCAAATGGTCCCCGAATTGGGAAGGACGTTTTTGGGTAGTCAGATGTGTGCCTGGTAATGCTTATATATTAAAAACTTTACTAGGAGAGGAATTTTCTGCTGCAATAAATGGAAGGTATTTGAAGAAATATTATCCTAGTATTGAAATTGATCGTTGATTACAAGCACCAGGATTGCAAACATCTGATGCACAGGAACAGTCGGCGTTCAAGAAAGAAGCCGCCTTTAGAATAAAAAATCCCTACAGGAAATGGCCAATACTGATGTGTATTGCCCTTAGCACCAAAATGTTACACATTATAGATGTTTCTTGCAGACTTTTATTTGACAATCCAGCTACTCAAGATTACAAGGGGGTGGGAAGCAGAAGGCCTGGAGGAAGAAGCGAAAGTATGCTTCATTCATTTTTCTTGTTTTGCTTCATCAGCTCCTCCCTCTTCAATTGTTCCAGGACCACCGTAACAGCAACCTGGAAGCTTCGGGGATTGCCATGACTTGCAGCCTCCACCAGGCTATCCCAAGCAGCCTTCAGGTTACCGTATCTGTCAGAGACATCTAAGAGAAAAGAACAATTGTTGGAACACGAAGATCTGAGCCTGAGCACGGAGTCAAATAAAGATGGAAGTTTTACCCCCTACTAATGCCTCCAAACTCATGCGGCGTTCGCGTTCAGCGTTGCAGCGAGCGGTGATGTCCCGCAAGTTGTGCTCCAGATGCCGAATGCGGCGGCGCAGCTGGTGGTTGATCCTCTGTTCCGGCGTGGCGTCCTCTTCTTCTTCAAAGGAGTCAGAGAGGATGTACTCGGGTACTTCTTCAGTCCCAAAGATTTCTTCAAGGAGCAAGTCAAGCCTGGAGAAAACAGTAAGGGGTAAACCATGTGATTGCAAATGAGAGCAAGAAACGGATTGAAAGAAAACTCACTCTCGAATGGTACGCTTTTTTGGTGGAGTGTTGTCCTCTTTGATGGGTTCCTTTCCCTTGTCCGCCATGGCCTTGGGGTTTTCTCCTCTGGAGCGAGAGGCCAAGATGTGAAGTGATGGAGGAGTATGCGAGTGGATTTGCAGGGCATCCGAGGGGGCTATTTTATTGACTAATAGAGCGCATTGGGAGTGATGACTGGTTGGCGTACGTTATTGGAATACCAAAAGGTAGGGTTTTCTTCCCGAATGTGAAGGGTTTTCATTGAACAGTGTTTATGGTTCCCGAATTAAGGATTTTCTGCGGATTTTGAGCAAGGGGCAGTTGTTTTCGCGTATTCGGCTCAAGTAAAGTTCCCGAATTCGTTTGAAAACAGTGACGTTCGCATCTACAAGCAGAAGGGAATCATGACAATACAAGCATAGAAACTAAAATTCTTTATTTATTACCGAAAACCAAGCATCCCTAGTACAATCTAGTCAAAGAGCCTGTTTAGCACAGACTGGGGATGGGTGATTTCGGCAATGGCATCGCCGTGGCCATCGAGGCGCTCCAAGATGACTTCGATCTCGTCGATGTCTTCTGGTGCACCGCCCTGGATGCCGCGCGGCTGTATGGAGTAGTCGACGCCGGTGTGCGTCGCCATGGCGGCCAAGCCCAGGGTCGTGCCGAGGCGGATGCCACGAACAACCACCTCGTCCGCGCGATCTTCTACCGCGATGAGGCGCTCCGCCGGCGTGTCTCTAGGAGCGTTCACCTTGTCAGACAATTGCTTCACCAGCATTTTCAGCTGGTCAAGCTCGGCGTCACGGGCTGCAAAGTTGCAAGGCAATGATGGTTAGTATCAAAAGTTGGATTGGATTGGATATCAATCTAAGGGATATACAGTCGATTGTTGCCAGCAACTGTTTGCGCTGGTCCTCCCATTCGAGTTCAGCGATGTAGGCTTTCTTGGAGATTTCTCCCAGCTCGCGTCGGGACTCGTCACGCTCCGCCTTGAAGTGAAGAGCGTTGCGCTCGTCGTAGGGCACCGGGGAGTAGTTATACGACTCCGAAGAGTCGTCCGGTAAGGCCGGGTTCGTGGCCGGCGTAGGGGCCGGATTCCATTGGATGAGCCTGAAACAAAGAAGATCGTCAGGAACAGAAGGGAATCTGGAAGGAATCATGAGGGAAGTTGACGATCACTGCCTCCGACGCGCGCCGGCGCAACTTCCTTCCGCCTCGTCGGTGGTGGAAGAAGCAGGCTTAGATTGGCAAAAGATTGAAGTCTAAAGGCTTGGTGAAAGGCTGGGGGAACCTACAGTTTTATTAATAGGGATGGCGAAGAGATCGTGGCCCTGGATCGTGGTGCATATCCCGAGAAATTTGGAAAGTGGAGAGGTTTCCTTAACCGAATTGTCGTCGGGTCATTTGGAATTCAAGCTGAGTCATATTCGGTTGACTGGCTCGGCTGAGTTGCGGTCGGAGTGCTATTCGGGTATAGTACTGTTTGGCCGCGGTTACTGAATGAATCGTCCAGAAATTGCGAACGAAGTGATACAGAAAAAGGAAAATGAAGTTTATAAAAGGCAAAGTTACAAGGACGATTAATTCGGCTACAAATTTCTTGGTGCAATCAAATGTTCATGTACTTTGCAATTACACTAGACGCGTTTGATGTCATCTGGTGGATGTTCTCTGGCAATTTCTGATATGTTTCTTGAGCATTGGATAGCGTGGAAAATTTTTCCTTGAGCTGATTTGACTCAATCATGGCTGCCGATGTGTCCTTTTGGATTTTCTCTATTAATCCAGGAAGTTCGGCTATCTTCTTCCTATAAGCTTTAATTTCAGCTGTCAAAGTCTTCAACTCAGCTTCTAGTGCAGCTTTCCTAGCAATCTTCAACTCAAGTGTGGCTGGTAGTTCAGCTGTCAGTTCTTTGTTCCTCTGGATTTGGGCCTGTGAATCTTTCACAAATTGTTTGACTTTGGCTCTCTTTTGCTCAAGAGCTGGTCTGGAGGATTGAATCCTCATGCTCGTCTTACTGCTACATAATGATCGTCCAGATGAGTGATGGGCTCCAAGGAGACTTTGATGTTATCAGGGAGTTCTTGATCGATAGATTCAAGTATTTCATCCAAGCGATCAACATCCTTGACTCGGTCTTGGGCATCTTTTTGCAACCAGGAAAAGACTTCTTTAAGCCTTGCCTGATTTTCCTCTGAAAGGACTTGGTTTGAAGATGCTTCATCCTTTTCGGTAGCTGAATCACTCACAATAAATAGAGAGCTTGGTGGTGATGTGGCCTGGTCCTATAAAGGAAAGTTTCCATTCAATTTTGGAGATTTTCGCGTTCAAATAGGGCACTGTGAAACAATTTCGAGCCAATCGCGCTCCACGCCGCGACGTCGTGCGCGCCGCGCCGCGCCGCGCCCGCCGTGCCACACCACCTCGGCGTCCACGCCACACGCCGGTCTCGGGCGCGCCTTCCCGAGGTCGTGCGCCTTCCCAAGGCACCACGCGCACCGAGGTCCCCTTGAAGTCCGCTCTCGCCTCATGGAGCTCACGCACTCGCCGGCCGCGCACCGCGCCACTGCCCGCCGGTCTGTCTGCCGTCTCCCTGTCACGCGCACATACCGAGGGGCCACCGTACCGCAGCATTAAGATGGCATCCCTTCGTCGTTAAGGCAGGAGCCGCCCCTGCTATAAAAGCGGCTGCCGGCCATCCTCCCGCACGCTGCACGCCACCGTCCGCCATGGACAACATCACGACGAGCTCCCCTTTCCAAGTCACCCGCGACTAATTGTTGCACACAAACCTAGCCTTGACCCCCTAGGATAGCTACTCGTACCCCGCCTTGCCCAGCCCGAGCCTCTGCTGCACCGCAGCACACCTCTTGGCGACCACCGTCGCTGGCTGCCGGCAAGCCCCCTCGCTGGCAAGCCCTCCGGGCCGTCCAACCCCCGGAATCGATCGTAAGTGAGCCCCTGAGCACTACCCCGCCCTTCCTCGGCCGATTCCGTCCCTCCCTTGGCCGGATTCCGGCGATCCTTGCCGCTTCCTGCGCCCAGGACCCAATTGCAGGGTTTGAGTTCTTTTCAGGGGCCTGTTTGCAAAACTGAGTCTTAAATAGTGTTGCAGTTTTCACTGAATCGTAGAAAAAACAGAAAAATGCAAAACTAATTTTGTTGGGTTCCTGGTGAAATGTACTACAACTCTAGTTATACTCACCTAGGCTATTTCTTGATATTTTTGGCATGAAAAATAGAAATGTGAAAAACCTAGATCTGGGATATCTCAAAATCCATAGGTTCTCTGTATCCACTTTTGGATATGTTGTGACTAGCTCCTGTGCCAAAAATTGCAAAAAGTTATGATGTAAATCTTTTATATGAATTACTTTTCTTTTATGCTGAATGTGTCTAGATGACTTTTGTAGCTAAAAATAATTATGTCCTTAATCACAAATTTTGGATTATCAGAAGTATTTGCTCCAAATAAATGCATGTTTTTTTGTAATTGCTTAAAGCTGGATCAGTAGTAGTTCTAGGTGTACTTGCTGATTTTCTAGGATAGGTTAGGACCAGAGAACCTGTGTGAGGAAGTTTGGAGCATTTCAATGCTTATTTATTTTTGTATGCATGTAACTTGAATTGCTAGACAGCTTTTGTTATTTTCAAAGTAATTAAATTTCTAGCTTCCCAAGCATTGCATGTGTGTTCAGTGGCTTAGTATGGGTGTGTTGATGTTTAAGAAACCCTCCACTGAATTTCTAGTGATTTTTTTGTTAAATAAAAGTTTGGCGGCCTTTTATAGATTAATGTTTGATGAAAATAGCCAAATGCCTTTTTAATTCTTGTACCCTTTTTGTGCAATGTTGCAAGCTTACTTAAGAACTAAGGATACACCCTTGCTGTTTAAACAATTAAATTGTAATTAATTATCTTTGCACACACTTTTACTAGTGAAAGGTGAAGTATTAAATCTTCACATGAAATAACAAATAAAAAGGAAATAATAATTAAAGTGTTCAACTAAAAAAATAGAACACATGTCAATAATAACTTTCATAAAAAGGGATTTAAGAATTAATTATTTGTTAAGGTGAATATGGCCAACAAGAGTTGGACAAGATAAATAACCTATCACATCACTTGAACCCTGCATTGCATTCTGTGTAGATCTTCCTGACGGTGACTACTCGCTCATCGCGGAAGCCGAGGAGGGTGAAGCGGAAGCTGCTCTGCAGTACGTGGAAGTACTCGATGACACCGAGGGTGCTCAGGTTAACCTTGCTGACGAAGACAAGCCCAGGTGCATTTAACCCAGTGTTTCAAAATTTAATATGCAATTATCTATGGATGCTTGTGCATTTAAGTTCAGGAGTTGTATGGGACCTTAGATGCATGATCCCTAGGTACCTGTGTCCTTACTATTATCATAGGTCGATAGCTGCTAAGCTATAGGACCGTTACAAGTCGGGTGATGATGTCACTCGCGAGAATAGGTTCCTAGGTAGGAATCATAATATCTCCTTAATTGGATTGCTCATGTTGTAAGAGCATGGGATGTGGACTCTGGTCCAATGGCTATCATGGGTTAAGTGTTTGAACGTACTAAGCACTTCTCGGGAATGAGACCGGTAAGCCTAGTACCTTAATGAGACGGTTAGGGATTTAATTGTCACTACTTTTGGGATGCGTCTCACGGCTAGCTACCTGTGGTGTACGGTGAGTCCGGGTGCCTCGCGGGGTGTGCCGAATAGCCTACACCAAAGACTGGCCTTTAATCTCGACCCAAGGATTTTTGGGAACCGTTTGGTGGTTGTCCTCGCGGGGGCATCCCATCGTGTGTTTAGGTCTACCTTGCAAGGTTTGGAATCAGTCAATTGTCGGCCTCTCACCGTTATCTGGGACTACTTACTCCAGTACCCATGAGATCCCTAATGATGGATGTTGATGAATATTATGCTTGATTAATTGTATTGTACAACTTTGTTTGTGCTAGATTGGCTAATTTAGAGAAGAATAAACCCACTAGAACTTGTGCTAAAATTTTTAAAGTAAGGACATACTCTTTGTTACTTTAAAAAAAGAAACCCAATGTTCATAAAGCTTTTCATGTCTAGGGTTGGTGAAGTACTTATCACCGACGGGTAAGTCTTGCTGAGTATTAGTATACTCAGCCTTGCTATACTCTGTTGCTCCAGGTAATGCCTTCGGTGATGTGTGGCCTAGAGAGATCCCGCCCGGCTGAGAGCGGGAGTGGGTGGAGGATGATGAATGAAGGCATATTGGCTAGCCTCCCGTGGCGTTCTCGCTTTCCGCTTAGTTAATTCCGCTGTTTCGAAAACTCTGAACTATGTTGTTATGTCAAAAACTTCAGTTTGTAATAATTAAACCCTTCGGGGAGATTTCCTGTTGTTAATTATGCTATATATCTGGACTCGCCTTCGCGGGAGTTTTAATGCATATATGTTGATCCTTGTTGCTATATAAGTGATTCACCGGGCGTTAACCCGGCGACCAACGACAGGATGATACTTTATTACCGCTTAATGACCCAAGTGGATTGATTTAGGTGGTAGTACGGTATTTTCCTGGGCGGGTTGTCACATGGCAGCACCCTTGAGGTCGTTCGGCTCCACCTCATACCTTGCAATGGTGATTTGGTCACTCTGTAATGACTTCAAAACGACCTCGAACTCGGCTTCAAGGCCCCGACGAGCTGTGGTCTCATAAGCCAGCTATTGAGATATGGCGTACTCACTGTCGGTGGATTCTTTCATCGCCCGTTTGTGTTCCAAGCCCCCAGCCTCGATCTCCCGGACCTTCACCTCCAGGTCCGGAACCTTGCTCCTGGCTGTCGCCAGAGTGTTCTTCAGCTCCTCTTCGCGTTTACGGAAATTTGCACACACAACATTTAGCTGGTAGCTAATGACCTGTTTTTCAAAAGAGATAAAGACTAAAACCTACCAATAGCCGCACTGTTAAACTGCGAAGTGGCCTCCACGGCCTTGCGCCTCTCCTCGGCGAGCTCATCCTCGAGCCTCTTCTTATCAGCGGCTGCCGCCTCACGGTCGACAATCTGTTGTTCCTTCTCCGCCGCATGCTTCAGCAGGTCGGCCCGGCCTTGGGCCCTCTCTGCTAGCGACTGTTATAGAGTAACCAGGTCGTCAGAAACATTTCAATAGCAAACAATCAAGTAATGGCAATACATCATGGGCAACTCACCGTAAGTGCGTTGTTGATGGTGACGATGTTGGTCCGCAAGGCTTGCATGTCCTCATTATCTTCGAAACAATCCTCCTGCCAAGGGGTGTGATTCCAATTAATTGATCGCCGCGGCAACCCTAGGCTTGAAGATGAAGATGGAGGTACCTATGCGCCAGATGTTTCTGGACCTCCTGGCACCAGGTCGATCTGAGGCTGGTACCCGACCACGTCCTCAGTCCCACCTGGAACTGTCCTGATGGGGTCGACGTTTATGATTGTTGGGGAGGTCGTCGCCCTGATGTCCCCAGCTGAGGTCCGGACACCCTCAGCAGTGCGCGAGGGAGAACCCGCCCTCGTGTCTGCCACGGGCGGTGAAGTCACCACACCGTCCACTGTTCCTCGTGGCGGGGTAGTGGTACGCACACATCTGCAAGCACCTCCCCCACGACCTGTGGCTCAGGCGACCTCGTGCGGGAGGGAGACGATGGGGCAACCAGCACCCCTTGTGGCCTCGACACCGGCCTGCATAGCAAAATACCTTGTCAAGACAAAGATCAGATAAAAAGTATAAAGATAGAATCAGCCCTCAAATTTGTACCTCGTCTTCGGCCAAAATACCCGAGGCTTAATAGCCGCAGGTATCCTCGCCTGCGCCGCCGTAGAACTGCGCTGTGCCTCCAACCCACGTCGTAGAGCATCCTCCGATGTCTTCTGCACCAGCTCTCGCTGCCTCTTGGCAGCAGGACTTTCCGGCCTCCTCGCTACCCGATCCTCAGGGACCGACAACTCTTTGATGGCCTCATCCTTCTCCTTTTCCTCCTCCTCCTCCTTTTCCGACTCGACCTCCCGTGAGTGATGTGTCGGAATCGATGGAGTAGCGACCGCCGGAGGGGACGCGGCCCTCCTCTTCCTCTTCTTCTTCTGCTTTGAGGCCTTCACCGCAGAGATAGCAGCGGCAACGGCTGAAGCAGACTTCTTCGCAACCGTCAACCTGGTCCTGCACCGGGACTTCGCGATGCCAGCAGCTGGGTCTGCCCTAGCCTCTACATCAGTGTCATCATCGGCCTCCACTGACAAGAAGACGACATGCTGGAGGTTTGTACTTGTCCGACCTCAGCTTCCTTCGATGTAGCTCCCCCTCAAAGAGAGGCGTCGAGCACCACATGTGGAGCTCGTGCATCTGCAAAATAGATGACATGGATGTTATATGACCTAAGAAAATCAAGAATACAAAATGTAACGAACTAAAGACAGATCTCAGGATCTTACCGGGCCAGCCGGCCTCTTCAACGAGTGTGCTTTTGGGCACTTCTTCACCTTCACCTTCCCAGAATACATTTGGGAATCTTGAGCCGCCATCTCCTCCTTGGAGACCTTGCGGTTCAGCTCGCGTGTGGTGTCTGATTGCCCATAGTACTCATATGCCGGGTGGACCCGATCCTTGATCGGCTGGATCATCCGCCGGCAGAACGACCTCGCCACTGCCGCTCCCGTCACTCCTCATTTCTTCATGTCACTGACAAGCTCCAGGACCCCCTTGAGGTCCTCGAGCTCGCGGGTGGAGAGTCCTAGATCCCACTCGCTAATCTTCGCTGGCTTATGGCCAGTACGCCGCGGCAGACCTGGAATCTGGTCCGCAATGTAGAACCACTCCGACATCCACCAGGTGGTGTTGTCGGGGAGGTCGGTGTCTATCCACTCTGCCTTGAGGCCTGACCTCAAATTAAACATTATAGCCCCCACTAGCCCCGACCTCTTGCCAGTACTTTTGAGACATAAAAAATAACTCCACAACGCGAAGTGAGGCGGTATCCCCAGATATGACTCACAAAAATGGATACAGGTTGAAACTGCACTGATGGAGTTTGTAACCAGGTGTACCAGCTCCAGCTTGTAGTAGTACAACAGGCTGCAGAAGAAGTCTCCCGCCGGGAGGTTGAAGCCACGCTCGAAGAAGGAAGCGAAGAGGACCTGCTCCTTGACGTCTTCGCTCAGGAACTCTTCCCCAGCGGCGGCCCTCCACTCCACCCCCGTCTTCGGCCGGAGCAGCCACCGGTCTACCAGCGCCTGGATCTTGGCCTCGGTCATCGTCTACTGGACCCACGCAGCCTGCGGGTCCGGGATGCAAGCCGCCTCCGCCGCCATCTCGCTGTTAGGGTTTGTGGTGGATCTAATGTGGCACAAGGATTTGACGTGCATACGCAAGAGGAGCACGTCGCGGAGCGGCGGCGCTAGCACGAGTCTGGGAGCATGGCGGTCGCAAGATCGCTGTAGCACGAGAGAGAGAGAAGGTGACATGAGCGAGCGGAAGGAGATGAAGGGAATGGGGTCAGCCCCGCCTCGGCTCACTCTATTTATAGAGGGGTCCACTGAAACTATCCGTTGCGGCTCCTTGCTCCGGACAACACGCCCCAATGGCTCTATCACGAGAAGTTCGCGAGAAGATTGAGGCAGATTTTCGCTAACAGACCAAGTGCTACGACCTAAATCTGAGTATAGGTCGCCAGCTAAACGTGAAGACAACATCAGGTCATCCTGATGGCAAACACAATTTGCAAGCCCCCGTATCATATAAAAATAGATCTTTGGCGAATCATTTTGCCAAATCGACCGAATACATGACAGAAGAGAGCGAACATTACATGGACCACCCAAGACTATGCAAGCACCTATGACCTCACTGGATCCAGAACTAAGGGTACATAGCGGCCTGCGACCTTATTGGATCCAGAATCCGAAGGTACACATGTCGCCTGCGACCTCATTGGATCCAGAACCCGGCACACAAGATTAACATACTACAAGGCCTGAGCCACCCAGAGCGGTTATCATGACCTACTCTACCGAAGCAAAGCACGTCGCGAGACTTCTCCTGGCACCAGGACCATGGTGGCGGCCTTGTGGGAGACAGCTCCAGGAAGGCACACAAACTAAGGCACTCCCGGCTCCAACTATTGGAATGGAGACACGAGCTTGCTCTTCGACGTTGAAATCCAAGCCCTAGTGAGCTCCCGGTGCTCACCAGAGACGTCTTGCCTTACCTCCAGCTCGAACAACAGCACCTCTAAACTCTACCTGATACCCCGCAGAGGCAGGACTCAAGGGATGGAGATGTTGCCTACACTTCGCGAGAATTCTCTTAGCTCCAAGCATCTACAAGAACACAACTCTACAATCTGGTGGACGAATACACGCTAGCGGAATGATGGAAATACTACACTGCGGCCTCATAGCTCAATGGTGCTCGGAGCTTGCCGCCTTCAGCCTCAAAGGTGCTATTTATAGCCAACGCCATGCCCCGGGCAGCGGGCGAGGTAATGAATCTATCACCTCGTGATAATGGGACCTGTAGCCTGTGCATCATTAAAGGTGGTGACATTATTCTTCCTGACTCACGACGTCTTTGTCGTTTGCGCATCAATGATGCCTGAGCCCCGCCGCAGAGGTGACATGGCTACAGTAACCCCCTCGGTCAGTGGGCAGCTTGTCGTTTACTGGGTAGCTAGAGCATCTCCGACCACTGTTGACCCGTGTCCCCGTAGTCTACGCTACAAGACAAAACCTGACAACGTGTCAGAGGGCTCCGCACCTAACTTAGCCCCCCTTCGACGATGACTCCACGACCTTCTTCTACGACCTGATGTTGACGTAAAATCAGCCCCTCACGCCAAGCACACAGCAAGCCGAATTAGCTGGCTTACCACACGTGACCCGGGCGTTGAATCCAGAAGCGTGCCAGTCAATTTTCCCTGAAACTGACAAAGGATGAAAATAGTTAAATAAAAACCTAGAACTTGCTGGGTGGTACCAGACAGTTCCGTATTTACGGCTATAAAGCCAGTTAGAACGACACATAGCTATAAACAAGCTATCTGTCAGCAAATTGAGCGTCATTCGGGAAATGATAAAGCATGTAAATAGAGCATAGCCGAATGTATGACGTAAGCATGATGAAAAATCGGTCTTTACTTAAACAGCATTGCATCACGTAATCATGACCGATCATCAAGGATAAATCATGATAAAATAAATAAAAGCGAAGCATGATCATGAATTTGTAGTAAACATGCATGCATAGACCATAAGCACTAGTCTACCGCATGTCTAGGTACTTTCAAACCCGTCGAGCATAACATCAAACAAGTTAATCCACCGCATGATTCAACTTGTTTGAAATCACACCACCAACAAAGAATAGATCAATCCACCTCGTGATACAATCTAAACATGGAAGGCTAAAAGCATACATTATTTAATGCAAGCTCATGAACATGTTTCACTCGTGATGGGATTACCGAATACAGCTGTACAGCTGATTTGGGTTCCGCGGAGAAGGAACAAACTATGCTAGATTAACAAGCTTGAACCCGCAACACGTACAATCTAGATTGATTCAAATTCGGCTATTAGAGAACACGTATCCCGTTCGCAATGTCGAGCCAAAGATTTGAGCGTGCAACCCGTGGATCACAAACAAGATAGAGCTGAATCTAATCAATCTAAATTGGGCAATAAGAGTGTTACATGAATTAAACATAAGAGCAAAATTCGAAGCAACACATGGTAACTTGATGAATCTATTAGATCTTGCCAAATCTAATAGAGCCGATAACTAGCTCCAAGCTAGATTTTAGCCTACCGCATGGCTCATGATCCAACAAGAAAGCCTTCTTGAACCAAGCTTAAATCCACCTCATGATACTAAGCATGGTAACAAGACTACTTGCATCACGGTCTAAATCCACCGCATGATACTAGACATGATACAAGGTTGTCGGTACTTACGGAGGTCGACGGATCGATGAATCCTCTCGAAGAACTCGACGACTCGACTAGAAGGATTCGAAAGTTGGCACAGAGCTGGTTTGTTGTGAAATTGTTCCATCCCTATGACAAACACTAAGTGTTCATATTTATACCCTGGCTCTAACACGACTCCTAGTCGACCATGATTACAACATTTATTGCCTAAAATTAACATCATGGCGTCATGTCCATCTCGCACCCGTCATCAATTCATCCCTTCTTCATATTCAAGCCACGTCATCACGCATTCCCGAATGCTTCCTCTTTCAAGCGTAAAACAGCTCTTCTACCGAATGATGACGTACTCCTGACCACTGATGCCTTTACTGAATGCTCTGAGGAAAATCTTTTGCTGAATGGCGCTCTTCTACCAAACTCGGCCCACAGGCCAGTCTCTTCCCTTTACCAATTTTTAGTGTTAACATATGCCCCTTCAATTACAGGATAAAAGGTGATTTTATTCCGGAATTGACCATAAGTGCTCAACATCCCCAGGCCAAATCCGTTCAACACCCGTTCTTTCCTCCTTCAAAGCGTTGGAGCCTTCGCCCAGATCCAAACCCTAGTTCATGAACTTTTCAAGCTTCAATCCTCAAATGGCAAATCGGGACCAAGCTCTTCAGGTAAAATCTTATCCTCCTCAAGCTCATTCGGTATTACCTTTCTCGAATCTCATCTCAAATTTTTCTTTTGTCCCCTCTTGATAGGCTCTAGCTACCGAAATCTTGATTCCTGTCGAGGAACAGTCAGCATCTTATTTCCTCAGGCCCGTAGGAATCTCCGACCCTTCCGATTTCATTGCAGCCGAATCCCAGAGGATTCCCTTCAAGACATCGCTGTCGAAACCCCATGAGTGGCAGGACGCTTTCAAGAATTGGCCTCTGCCCCCAATTGCAGGCTGGAGAAACTGGTATAAGAGGATGCTTAATGATGACAGCCCCAAGACAAAGAATTGGGACAGCCTTCGCATTGCTCATTGTTTAGAATTGTCCTTGGCCGAAACACCCAAAAATGAGAGCCTTCTAATTGCAGCTTCCCATTTTTGGTCTAACGGCGCAAATGCCTTCCTTTTCGGCCACGGGCCAATGTCCCCCACTTTGGCCGATGTGTACATGATAACCGGCCCGAGAATCACAGGAACTGTGTAACCCACAAATACAGGGGCTCCTCCAAGCAGACTAGAGTGAAAACAAGAGTTGGATACAAAAGATATATCCAAAACTATATGTCTGATGCCCCCCTGACCGATGTTGAATACAGAGCTTTCCTGAACATGTGGTTATGCAGATTTATCTTTTGTGGCAAAGCCAATGAGCCAACCCTGAACCATATTGTGATGGCTAAAGACCTGGCTGCTGTCACATCTATTCCCCTTGGGAAGTACCTTCTAGGAAGTGTCTATCATATGCTTCATGAAACCACCTACCTGATGCACACCAGCCAAAAGATCCCCTGTGTTAATGGCCCTTGGTGGTTTGTTCAGATGTGGCTGCAATTATATATGCACAAAATTGTTGCCATTGACCTCAACAATCGGCACTTCCCTTCAACCAACTACAAGGAAGGAGAAACCTAGAGCACCAAAGGCTGCCAAACCTATGGAGAAGCTGCCTCCACTGTGTCTATTAACAAAGGCATTGGCCAATTATTTGAGCTTTTTTTCAAAGGTTTTACCAACCCTCTTTGGTTTCCATATCTGGACAATGAAACTTAACTCTTCCTTGTGAGTTTAGTTTTGAAACCGAATGCAATGATGTACATTCTATAGCAATCTTCAATGCCTTCATTCATCCATGTATCCAGCCAGCAGAATTTCGTGGAGGAAGGCTGGTTTAGAGTACTTTTGAGTACTACCAACCAAACATGATGGCCAGGCAATTAGGATGTGGCCAAGTGCCCCCGAGGCTATTCCTTCATGAATTTCTCAAGCCTAGAGAGGACATCGAGGAATCCATGCAAGCAAGAAGGATTTTTGAGTATAAGTGCAGCACAACCTTCTATGCACCCAAGCCTTTTGTGCCAATACAAGTAGCTCACCCCTCTTTTATTTCTTGGTGGCAAGAACTTCATGATCACATTTTCAACATGCCAGTACACCCTCTCTGCCTTGAATTAATGCCTGACTTTCAACCAACTACAGAGGTAATTTGTTCATCTCACTTTCTTACATATGTTTTCAATCATATTCCTCCTTACTGACCATGATTTTGTCATTTTTGCAGGATATAGTACCTGCCCCACTTGCTAGGACAATCCCCTATAAGATCGAAGGCCCAATCTTTGCTTTGGGATGTTGGTCTCCTACTCTGGCCCAACTGATGTCTAGATATGCCACGCTAGATCCAATTCTCAACAGGCCAGCCTCTGACAAAAGGAAAGCTCCATCTCTGATTGCTTCCCCAACTGTTACGAAGAAAAGAACAAGCAAAAAACTACTCATTCAGGTCAGAACACCTTCCTTTCTTGAACACAATATCATTCATCATTCTGACCATCTTTATCTTTGCTTGATTTCAGACCAGAACTCAGCAACCAGTGGTCATCACGGATTCTACCAATGCTTCATCTACCTGGTAAAATTTTCACCATCCTATTCTTCTTCTTCATTGGCACTTATCAACTACTTGTTACTTGCAGAGGAAACTTTGGTGAGCCAAACTGTGGGGAGTTCTTCTCCTCAGCATGATTCAAATCCAGCCTCATCAAGGATCCAACCATCTTCTCCTCAACCAGAAGCCTCAGCCTCACCAAGGACTCATCCAGCTTCTTCTCAACCAGACATCCAAGAGCCCTTTCTCGAGCCTGAAAAACTTCCTTCCCCCACTCGGGAAGCCAGAAATGATGTAAGCACGAACACCCATCCTTCTATTTTCATTCAATAGATCACCACTAATTCGGCAAGAACCTATTTTCAGGAGGAAACTGTGTCATCACCAAGTTATTCCTTTGATGTGGATGACTTGGTTGCCGAAAAAGGAGATGAAGCATCTTCTAGCCAGGCTTTATCAGAGGAAAATCGAGCAAAGCTGAAGGAAATCTTCTCCCTGCTGCAAAGGAATGTTCAAGACCAAGTCAGGGATGTTGATCTTCTAACTTATCAAGGATCTTCCTGCTTATATCAAGGCTTCCCTAGAACCTATTTCCAAACTGGATAATCACTTTGTAGAATTAAAACAGGCTTTGAAGAACCTATCCTCCCCACTAGCGCTAGAACAAAGGAAAGCTGCAGCCAAGCAATTTGTGAAAGATTTGCATGCCCAAATGCAGAACCATAAGGAATTGCTAACCAAATTGCACCTTGCACTCGAGCTGAAGAAAGCCAGAAAAGCTGCATTAGAGGCCGAGCTGAGAACCCTAACAACTGAGATCGAGGCTAATGAAAAGAGTATGCCTGAGCTTCCTGAATCAATGGAGAAAATACGAAAGGAAGCTTCAGTAGCCATGAATGCAGAAAAGTAGCTCAAGACAAAGCTCTCTGCTCTGTCTAAAACCCAAGAAGGAGATCAAAGATTGCTGAAGAATATCAACAAGATGATATCAGATGCCTCCAATGTAATGTCAAAATACTTGGGTGTATAATTGCGACATACAATTTGTAGCCGAATGCCTCATCAGCTCTGTAGTTTTGCTCCCCGTTAGTCTTTATTTTTCCATATTTGTATTGCCTTATTTTGACGAGCAGTTTCTAGATGATTCATTCGGCAATTCTGACCATAACAGTGTTAAATCCGAAAAAAGAACCGACCGTAACACAGCCGAATCTTCACTAGTCATACCGAATGTGACTCAGAATGAATCCCAAACGACTTGGCCACCGTTCGGTCGAAGGAGTCTCTCCACTTCCCAAATTTCTTGGGATATGTGCCACGATCTCCGGCCACAATCCCTTCGTTAGTTCCATAAATAAGGACCTCGGGTGTCTCCAGGCTTTCACCAAATCCTCTGCCTCCCAAGCTTCTGCCAACTCGAGCTCTTCCTTTCCAAGCACTAGTACTCCCAAAAGCTCCATGGCAAACAACGGCAGCAGGCGTCCTGCCAACGGCGAGGCCGAAGGGAGCCGCACCGCGCTCATCGGAGGTGATGATCGTTGATTTCTTCACAACCTTCTCTTAGATCTTGTCTCATCCGTGACGATTCTTTTTGCGTTTTCAGGCTCATCCGATGGAACCCTGCCCCTGCTCCAGCTACAACTCCGGCCATGGCGAGCGATTCCTTGGGATCATCTAGCCATTCCCACTCCTCCAGCTCGTGCTATACCGATCGCGACACCCGCAGATTCAAGGAGGAACGTGACACAACCCGGCACGAGTTGGAGATCATCTCCAAACAGGCCAGTATCGCCGAGCTCGAGTGGCAGCATCAACACAAGCAACTGCTCGAGGCCATCGATGGTGAATCCTGTAAATGGCTTAATTTCAACTTAATCTTGAACTAACTGCCATTGCTCTGTGACCTCCGCAAATTGCGATGCCGAGCTCAATCGGCTGAAGGCGATGGTTGAAAAGCTGGCAAACAAGGTGAACGCTCCCGGAGACACACTGGAAGCTAGCCTTGGCGCGGTGGAAGGTCGCGTCGATGAGGTGGCCCTTCATGGCGTCTGGCTGGGCACCACCTTGGGCCTGGCCGCCATGTTGACGCACACCGGTGTCGACTACTCTACGCGGCCGCGCGGCTTCTACGGTGGCACGCCAGAGGACGTCGACGACATTGAGGCCACTGTGGAGCACCTCTATGGCCATGGCGTCGCCATTGCCGATTCCATCCACCCCCAGTCTATTCTGAACGGGTTGTTTGATTAGTTTGTACTAGGGGTTATGGAATTTCGGCAATAAAAATAAAAGTTTATCTTTTGTATTTGTCTTGTTATGACTTCTTCAATTTGTGCATACGAATCTTCACTGTTTTGAAAGCATTCGGGAACCTTTCTTCTAGCCGAATACGCAGAAACTCTTGCTCCTTGCCATATAATCCGCGGAAAATCCTCATTCAGGAACCATGAACACTGTTTCGATGAAAAAACCCTTCGCATCCAAGGAAAAACCCTTGCCGTTTGGTATTCCCATCAATGCACGCCAGCCAGTCATCACTCCCGATGAACTTCCACTGCTAGTAAAATAGCCTCTCCGGTGCTCTGCAAATCTACTTGCACACACTTTCCATCATTTCACTCCCTCTCGTCCCCCTCTTCCAGAAAAAACCCCAAGGCCATGGCGAACAAAGGGAAAAAACCACTCGAGGAGAACAGCTTCCCATCAAACAAACGAACCATCCGAGAGTAATCTTCTATTCTCATCCCTTTCTCTTGATTTTGATTGCAATCTCGTGATTCATCTTTCTTTGATTTCAGCCTTGACTTGCTGCCGGAAGAGATTTTCGGTACCAAAAAAATCCCAGAGCACATCCGCTCCGACTCCTCGACTGAAGAAGAAGATGCCACGCACGAGCAGAGGACCAATCATCAACTGCGCCATCGCATTCGGCATCTAGAGCATGATATGCGGGACATGACCGCCCGTTGTTGTGCCGAACGCGAACGCCACATGAGCTTGGAGGCGTTGATAGGCGGTAAGATCTTCACCCTCATCTGTTCAAGTTCAGATCCCGTGTTTGATGATAATCTGTTCTTCTTCTTCAGATGTATCCGACAGGTACAACAACCTAAAGGCCGCCTGGGACAGTTTGATGGAAGCTGCAGAACACGCCAGCCCCCAAGGCTTCCGCGTCGCCGTCACAGTGGTCTTGGACTGGCTGAAGAGGGACGAGCTCAAGAGGAAAAGTGCTGAACCAAAGAAATGAAGCTACTTTCGCTTCTTCCTCCAGGCATTCTACTTCTTGTAGGCCTTCTTTTATAATCTTAGGCAACTGTGTTGTTAACAGAAAAACCTGCAAGAACGTTTGTAATGCAAAATATTTCATTCTAAGGGCAATACACTTTAGTATTGGCCATTTTCCCTTTGTTAGGATTTTTTGATCTGAAGGCGGCTTCTCCCCGAATGCCGGCTATTTCCGTATTTCTGGCGCTTCTAATAGGATTCAACGATCAACTTCAATACTAAGATAATATTTCTTCATGTATCTCTTGTTTATAGCAGTAGTGAATTCTTCTCCTAGCAAAGTTTTCAAGATATACGCATTTCCAAGTGTGCACCTAACCACCTGAAAAGGACCTTCCCAATTCGGGGACCACATGCAGAATGCACTATAGTTAGTTCCAATCGGCAATAACGCTCTCCAAACCAAATCTCCTTCCGCAAATTGCTTGACCTTTACCTTCTTGTTATAGTATTTAGCAACTCGCATTTTGTTTTTCTCTATATTCTCCAAGGCCCTAAGACGAATCATATGCAAGTCTTCTAATTCGTGCATCATTAAGTCATTGTAATGTTTGGAACTTAAATCCTTTTGCAATATTACTCTCCTCGAGTCTGATTGCATCTCCCATGGCAAGATAGCATGATATCCATAAACCAACTCATAAGGAGATGTCTGTGTAGCTCCATGAGGAGCCATTCGGTAAGCCCATAAGGCTTCATTGAGTACCGAATGCCACCTTTTCGGGTTCTGATCAATCTTCTTTTGTATCATCTTAATCATGATCTTGTTAGAAGCTTCTACCTAACCATTAGCTTGGGCATAATATGGAGAGGAATTTAATAATTTGATCCCCATACTTTCAGCAAAATCTCTGAACTCTGAAGATGTAAACTGAGTTCCTTGATCTATTGTAATTGTCTGAGGAATTCCAAATCTGTAAATGATATGCTCTTTGACAAAATCAACCATATTTTCTGAGGTCACCTTCTTCAATAGAATTGCCTCAACCCATTTAGCGAAATAATCTGTTGCTAAAAGCACAAACTTATGCCCCTTACTAGATGGAGGATTTATTTGGCCAATCAAGTCTATTCCCCATCCTCTGAATGGCCATGGCTTGATAATAGGATTTAAAGCTGATGCTGGAACTCTCTGAATATTTCCAAACTTTTGACAATCTTGACAACTCTTGTAGTATTCAAAGCAATCTTCCAGCATTGTCGGCCAATAACATCTAGTCTTCCTAATGACCCACTTCATTCGGTAACCGACTGATGTGCTCCACACAACCCATCATGCACTTCACCCATCATCCTCTTTGCTTCTTCTTGACCCAGGCATTGTAGCAGCACGCCATCCAATGATTTGTAATACAAATGTCCATCAAGAAGAACAAACTTTATAGCTTTATACCTGAGCTTCCTAGAGACCTTTCGGGATGCATTCTCAAAATAATCAGCAATTTCTTTTCTCCAATCATCTTATGCTAGAATTCTCCCAAAAGAATATACAGTGATGGCAAACACTTCTTGATTCTCTCTATAACTCGAAGCACTTTGAGCTAACCTATTTGCCCCTCCATTGTTTTCCCTAGGAATATGTTGCAGAATCACTAACTGAAAATTCTTCAGGATTTCCTTGCACTCCTCGTAGTAATTCCTTAGGATATCATTTCTACATTCATATTGGACATTCAATTGTTTTATAACAAGCTCTAAATCTCCAAACAACTCAACTGAAATATCCTTTGCCTCTTTCAAGTATTGAAGCCCTGTGAGCAATGCTTCATACTCAGCTTGGATATTTGTGACAGTAGGTTGAATAGGAATAGCAAACTCAAACATCTCTCCCATGGGTGAAATTAATAAAACTCCAACTCCACCACCTTTGCCACATGAAGATCCATCAAAAAATAAAGCCCAAGGAGTAATCTCCAGTAAATTAATCGAGGAATCACGATGTTCGGTAATGAAATCAGCAATAATTTGTCCATTAACAGCTTTTGCCGACTCAAATCTTAACTCAAACTCAGACAATGCTAAGATCCATTTGCCAATCCTTCCATTAAAATTGGCATAGACAACATGTGTTTAATTACATGAAATTTTGAATATACAATGCATTCAGCATTCAACAAATAGTGCCGAAACTTTGTACATGAGTAATAAACACACAAGCAAAGCTTCTCTGCAGCCGAATATATTGTTTCGGGTTCAAGCAATTTTCGGCTAAGGTATGCAACTACTCTCTCCTTTCCCTCAAATTCTTATATGAGGGCCGATCCAATGGTTTGGGCATCGGCCGCCACGTACAACTTAAAAGGCTTGTTCAATTGTGGAGGTACCAACACTGGTGGTTCCTTCATGTATTCCTTGATTTCATTGAACGCCTCCTGTTGTTCATCACCCCATACAAACTTCTGATCCTTTTTGATTCTAAACAGTGGAGAGAAAGGCAACACCTTTTGTAACAAGCTTGAAGTGAATCTTCTCACAAAATTGATTTTGCCAAGCAATGACTGCAATTCCTTATGATTGGTTGGAGGAACAACTTCATCAATAGCTTTCACTCTCTTCTTGCCAACTTCTATTCCTGCTTCGTGCACCAAAAATCCCAGGAACTCTCCAGCCGAAACTCCAAAAGCACACTTGTTCAGGTTCATCTTAAGCCCATGTTTTCTAGTGCATTCTAGAGTTTTCCTTACATCATCCAAATGTGATTCATGATCCAATGATTTGATCACAACATCATCAATATATATCTCCACAATTTTGCCGATCACCTCGTGAAAAATATAATTCATGGCTCTTTGATAAGTTGCACTAGCATTTTTCAACCCAAATGTCATGACAATCCACTCAAACAAGCCTATATGTCCAGGACATCTAAAGGCTGTCTTTGCTACATCCTCCACTGCCATAAAAATTTGATTGTACCCTGCATTGCCATCCATGAAGCTAATAACTTTATGTCCAGCAGCAGCAGCATCAACCAACAAGTCAGCAACGGGCATTGGATATCCATCCATGGGCGTCGCCCTGTTTAGATCTCTAAAGTCTATGCAAACCCTCATCTTTCCATTTTTCTTGTAAACAAGAACAATATTAGAGATCCACTCCTGCATATCTGCATGGCCGAATGAAATTTTCTTTTATTAATCTCTCAACCTGTTTTTTCACGTCGGCTAATACTTCATCCTTGTAAATTTTTCGGGGAGGTTGCTTGTAAGGTTTATAACCAGGCTTGATTGGCAACCGATGCTCAACAATGGAACGATCCAAACCAGGCATCTCCGAATAATCCCAAGTGAAGCAATCTTTATACTCCTTTAGTAGCTTAATCAACTTTTCTCTGAAATCTGAATCCAAGTTAGCACTGATAAATGTCGGCCTTGGCTTGTCACCAGTTTGTCGGCCGACATAAATCCACGTCCTAACTTCCCATCAGTTCCATCAATTGGATTCTCCATTAAAAATACTATTAGAGCTGACTGCTTGAATCGGCTGTTGATCACTGCTGACTGGTTCAACAGGACCTTCACCCCAGTCCTTGCCTAAGAAGCAATCTATGCCTTGATACTCCCAGAAGGCTGGTTCCACGTTAGCTACACTTACCGAATCATCTGCTTGGACAACTTCTACGTCATCATCCACCCATTGAACAAGCTGTTGATGCACAGTAGATGGAATGCAGTAGTTCGCATGGATCCAACCTCTTCCAAACAGCAAGTTATATGCCCCTTTGCTTTCAATGACAAAGAAGGTCGGAAGCAGAGTCTTAGACCCGATCATCAAATCCACATGTACACAGCCCTTGGTATGAGAAGGATTTCCAGCAAAATCATTCAGAACTATGCTTGTTGGCGTCAAATCTCCAGGGCCCATGCCAAGCTTCCTGAATGTAGTGTACACTACAAAAAATGTGGCGGTCTATGACGGCGATTTTTTGTCATGGATCAGTGAAAAATCGTCATAAAACGGCTTTTATGACGAAATTTCATTTCGTCATGTATTGAGCGTCATAGATTAAGCATTGTGACGAACTATGATTTTCGTCATAGATTAACGTGATCTATGACGTTCTAATGGCGTCATAGATTTGTCTAAAGCCCATTGAACCCAGCCCGAAGCCCAAAATCTATGACGAAAGGTGACCGTCATAGATTAACTTGCCACATCACTCGTAGATGACATGGACGATGAGTTGGCTGCTGATATGGATCAGGATGTGGCAATTGATGACTTCACAGTTAATGACGTGGCAGCTACATGGCAGATTATGTGGCAGCCGCGCAGTGGATGATGTGGCAAGTGATGACGTGGCAATTTATTGGTTCAATGCGAAATGGGCCAAAATAGATTAACAATTGGGCTTTTATTTCCGGCCCATTGAAAAAATACAATCCTTACAAATTTCAGCCCAATCCAATATCCAGCCGAAAAAATAACAAAAATCAAATTAATGACGTTTGCATTTAGCATGACATCAAAGGAAACATAAAATACATTTTTTTTGCATCCAGGATAACAATCAATCAGCCATTTCAGCACCAGGAAAAACAAAAAAATCAGTTTCAGCATAACACATTAAGTTGCAGCCGCATAGCTCCTGCTTAACTTGCTTCATTTTGGCCCAGTAGAAGTAATACGCATTATGCTTGACACCCTTCTCATTCACATCCACAACAATGTTGTACCTGCAGACATGGTAAATTTCAGAATGTAAAGGAAATTGGGAGGTTGAGATCTCTGCGATGTGAGATCCATACATACACAAAAAATAGTCTAAGAAAAAACATAAGCAATTTTAATAACTTTCTGCCATTTGGCCAAACAGGTTGCTGGTACAGCACATGAACTCCTTGCTGCTGGAGCTAGGACTCAATGGCCGCTAAAGTAGCAACTATCCTTTTCACATAGCAGTATGCATTCTTTTCCCAATGATCTGTTAGATAAAACATGTGTTCATAAAAACATATTGACATCATTGGAAATAAACAGCTAACAGACTGACCTAATGTACAGATATACAATTGATAAGAATGTACAAAACTGAAAGTATCTACTGCAGTCCTAATTAACAAAGTTGAAAGGCAGTCTGCAGCAATTCCATCACTCTCTGAAATGATGTAGCAAGTAGCAATACAGGCCATAAGAAACATATAAGTTGACAGTACTCAGTCTCAGTATTGGCTATCATGAATTTGTAGACTGACACACTAATGTTGAAATCGATAGGCCTTTTTTATGCGTACTTACCTACAAAAAACAAACTACTTCCTGGCTACCAAAAATTGGTTGCAGCTCACAGAAACAATAAGCTAAGATCTGTTCAAAAATGAAGCAGACAAAATGTTTTACTATCAAAATGTTTTACTTGAGCAACTATGCTACTACCCATATCAGCTGCGGCAGCACTAGCACTGAGAACGAGATGCAAAACATCAAGGACATGTGGGGGGAAGAGAGGACGACCTGGTGGAGGGCAAGCATGTTGCAGCTGCCCTCGCTTCTTGACAAGGCGACTGCAGTTTCACGGTCCACTTTCACACCATTATGGTCAGGCTGTGCAAAGCATCCAGCACGTCAGTTAGGCAAAAAAATCAAATATGATGGCTAATGATGCATTACAGCATTATCCGAGTTGCACCTAAAAATGGAACTACCTTGATTGCTAGTGCCTTGTCAAATGATAGTATAGCTGAATCGGCTCCCCAAAGTTTAACCGTGCTCTACCAAGTGTGACCCAAGCCCGTAAAAATTATCGGATATAAACCATATCGTTCATGAAGGCATGGATTATCAAATGTAAATACTAAGTACCGAATCGTTAGACCGAACCGGCCGAAGAAAAACTACGAGCGGGTGCAATGTAAACCTATACAAATGCCAATTATCGGTATATGATTCACATATTGCCAACAAGAACTATGCAAATAAACTTATGAGGAGACAACCGAATGAGTACCGTAATTGATCGAATAAGTGCATGATGTTAAAACTAAACAGACCAACCACAAGACTAAGAGAGAACATGCCCATCGGGCAATCACAAATTGCCGGCGCTGCGAAAGGGCCCTATCTGTCATACAACTAAGACAGTAAAATCACCTGAAATTTCAATAAAAATCCACAAGTACCACAGAACGGAAATCTCTAGCCCCTCATTTAGCTAGAAAAACAGGACACCCCAGAAATGCAATGGTCTCTTTATACTATTATACAAAAGGCACTAACACACACGCCACAAATTACTCAGGGGAATTTATTTACAACTTCTTAAAAAGAAAAAAACGGAAAACAAAAGGAACATGCCTAACAAAATCTGCGTCGCGCGGAGCACACGAACCCCAACCTAAATGCTAAGGGCAGATCAGATCGGAGGGTGGGTAAAAAGCGCGCGGTCGCCTCACCTTGGGAGTAACAGCAGCAGATTCGGAGTCGAAGCTCTAGCCACGGTAGAGCGAGATTCCGTTGGAGGAGGATGAGCTCCGGCCGAGGATCTCAGCGCAGTCCGCCGCCGCGGAGGAGGAGGAGGTGACGGTGAAGTAGGACCCTCTGCCCCTAGCGGAGGAGGAGGACGAGGAGGGGGATCCGAGCGGGTTGTTCTCCATGCCGGGGAACCGCTGCGCATCGTCGAGCCATGCGGCGCCGGCCGGGTCCCGCATGCCGCCGCGCCACCGGAGCGCGAAGGCGAAGGTGGCGAGCGCGAGCGGCAGGAGCGTGAGGAGGAGCAGCATCCGCGTGGCGAAGGCCACGGCCGCCGACGCGCCGCCGGCGGAGGAAGCGGAGGAGCCCCATTCGCCATGGCTAGGGTTCGGGGTCTTGCAGAGGCGGAGTGCTTTCCCTCCCTTGGGCAAGGCGAGGTGGGGAGCGAGTGGATAGCGAGGTGGGCGGAGCCGGTGCGAGGGGATAGGAGAGGGAGAGAGGGATAGGGTTTGGGGTGGTCTACATATGTCTGTTGTGTCTATTTTTGACCGTCGGATCGTAAGATCAATGGCCACCAGCAGCTAGAGTTATGTGGGCTTTTTGGGCCATAATGGGCCTGTTACATTCCTACTCTGCTTAACATTTTTCTTTTTCTTTTTCCATTTTTTTGCACTATGGAACAATTCAAATTTGAACTATATGTATCTCAAATAAAATTTTTTAAATTATCAAAATTATATTTTAAGTACTTCTGATCTACTATAACTCGTATTCTGAAAATATATGAAAGTTTCAAATGTTTCTTGTCAAAATTCAAACTTCTACTTGCATATTTACTGTAAAATAATGATAATAAAATCTAAACCTTCTTAAAAACTTTTCAAAATAGCCATGAAATCATTGTATTGATGTTTAAATTTGACATAAAAGTTTCATTGGATTTTGCAAAAAAGAAGTGTACATTGCTCACAAAATGAACGGATCCCCCATATTGTTTCATGCATCTCAACATGAACTTTGATATTTGAACACCTCATAACGTTTTCAAACTCCATTACATCTAAAATTTGTACCCAAACATAACTCGACCTTGTCTTTAACAATTATGAAGTTTAATTACTAATTGGCATGCAAAAAACATGTATTTATGTTATATGCTTTAATAGAAGGAAACAAGCCCTACGAAGATTATACTATTAATTATAATTAACATACAAACAAATGAAATTATTTGGAAGAACGTGATTTTAGAAAAAATTAGGAAAAATAGTCAACCGATTTGGAGTTCGTATGAGGAAGAAAAACAGTTTACAAGTTTTATCCGAAGATTAAAAACAGAAATTGCACTTGCTATGAACTGAGATGAACAAGTGTGTTTTCTCTTTTTAATCTTTGTCTAAAACTAGTAACTAGTTTTTCTGCCTCATACTAACTAGTTCATTCTCTACCAAGATCTATAACTTTAACAAGTAAAAAATGATTCTTTTTTCTGCCTCATACACGTCTCTCACATTCTTTCATACAACTCAACTTAAACTTTGAAGTTTGTGTACCGTGGAGTATTTTCTTGCTCACGTACACCTCAATTCTGGACATAACCTTACATTTAATCTTCTATTAACATATGGGAATTCTCATTGCATTTTTTTGTGCAAAAAAGTTATTATTTGTATTTTTTAAATCACTAATGAGTACACCTTTGTGAAAAAAGTTGCAAAATTGTTATCTTATATGATCCCAATTTATTTTTCACATGTAACATACAACATAGATGTTGTCACCTAGGAGTTTCAAAAAATTTCAAGTAGATTTGCTATTTTCTATCATTTAAATGATTTTCTACATGTTATACAATAATGATAATAACACCTAAAACTTCTTTATTAATTATGTAAATTGGCATAGAATCATTTTATGGATGTACAAGCTTGAAAAAAAAGTTTCATAAGATTTTGTGAAAATTGGAGAACATTTTTTAGGAGAACATTTAGATATTATTACCATTAATTTTTAATAAAGATGGAAGTAGAAGTACAAATTTTCGCTACCAAACATTTGAAATTTCAATATATTTTCAAGATATGTGATCTTAATGAATAGATGTTATCAGAAACTATTTTTTGGGAATTTTTTATGCATTAATTGAGACACATGTAGTTTAAATTGCAATTAATTTCGAGATGGTTGCATTAATTGCAGGAATTCATTTAATCAGTTTAAAATAGTAAACAGATTCAAAAATTCTTGAAAGTTGTACCAGATAACTTATATGCAGTATATTGAATATAAAAAATATATTTGTATGTATAAGGTTAATTAAGAATATAATATTTGTGGGAAATGGTATGCTATGGAAAAAAAGGTATGCTTTGGAAAAAAAGGTGGGCCATTGGGTATCGAACCCAGGGTCTCCTACTTGCGGCCCATTAAGACAAACCACTGCGCTACTCAAGGGATTTCGTTTATAGTGCTGCTCTTTATTCTCTTATTGACTTGTTTGCAAGCGGGACCGCGCGGGGCTGGCAGCTGACGTGGCGCGGGGCTGCCTGTGTTATTACAAAATAGATGGATGCAACCAAAATTCAACTAATGGTCTGTAGCATAGTGGCAAAGGGTGGCCCTTGGGAACCATGAGGTCCATGGTTCTAATCAAAATCTCTGCAGTTTTTTATTTCCATTTTTTTATTTTATTTCATACACTCACTCTATTTATTTTCACACATTATCTATGACGAAATCTTTTATTTCATACACTCACTCTATTTATTTTCCCACATTATCTATGACGAAATCTGATTGTTGTCATGGATGCATTGTGATCTGTGACGAAATTGACACATCGTCATAGTGTTTGGACTTCTTATCGGGCTTCATATCCAACATTGTGAATTTATGACGAAAACAGACCGTTTGTCATGGATGCAGTGTGATGTATGACAAAATCTAAGATCGTCATGAGAAGTTCTTCATAGATCATGAAATTTCTTGTAGTGGTACGACGTCACATTGACAGCAGCTCCTCCATCAACAAACATCTTGGTCAATGACTTCCCGTTGACATATCCTCTTAAGTACAGCGGTCTCATGTGCTGATTCTTGGTTGGCTTATCAAAAGTAGCTTGCTTTGCCAACACTAACTGTGCCATCAGTCCAAATTGCTCGGCATCATACATGTCTGGCAATACTTCCTCCTGTACAATTTGTTTAACTGGAGCCATGAATTCATTCGGCAGAAAGCATACCATGCATGCAGGAGCCGAACGACCAGATTCATCAGGTTTGTCTTTTGGGTGCCACACTTGTTTCCTCTTGATCCCTGCATGCGTCAGTTCCTGATTCCTCAAGCGCTGAACCCTTCTCTTTTGGCTTCTCCTTAAACCAGGTGGGTACTACTGTCCTTTTTACCATACATACCCTTGATCTTCTTCTTCTTCTTCATGATCAATCGAGCTGTGATCACCATATCTTTCCTTCTGTTGATCATCAATCCTGTTTATTTTTAAACGCCGACCATCACTAGGATGCTTGCCTATATTCTGTTGATCACCATATCTTTCCTTCTGTTGATCATCAAACCTGTTGGAATGTCTTGCCTATATTCGGTATACTTGTCGTTGCATTCGGGGCAGTTATTTTGCGTGGGAAGCTTCAAACCCTCATTCCAACAGTGTCTGAAGAAGGCACATCCCCAGTGTGCATACTCTTGCTCTCTCATATATTCTTCTTGTTCCTTCCTGCACATCTCTTCTTCATATCTCCGATTCTCCTCTTCGTATTTATGCTTCTGGTAGCGCTCCTTTTCTTGCTGACGCTGCCACTTGTTGAGGAGAATACACGAGTCACTCCGGGTTTAGAGGATTCACCCACTTCAATTTGACTTTTCAGAAAGTGAGGCTCTCTATTATGGATATGTTCAAATGTTACTTGTCGAGCGGGATCAACTGAGCCATCCTGCTTCGCCTTTGCCGAAGTCGAAACTTTCATTTTTCTTTTCTCTTCAACAACATTCACCATGCTGACTGAGAACCCAATCATGTTCTGAGGAAAAGGATTACCATACAATTTAATCTTATTATCAAACTTTAGATGACCTTCTTGGATAGCTTTTTGAATTCTCATTCTAAAGACCCTGCACTCATTGATGGAATGAGAATTTCTGTCATGAAATCCACAGTACCTCTTTTCTTTCACTCCATCAGGCCGAAGCATAGAATGCCCTTATGGCAACTTGATTCGGCCTTCTTTCATGAGGAATTCAAAGAGCTTATCTACCTTGGTCACATCAAAATCATAAGTGCATTTAGCTTGCTTGATCCACCTTTGATTTACTGTCATTGGCTCTTTGCCCCACACTATATCTATTGCAGCTATTTCCTCTTCATCATCATATTCATCTCCTTGAGTTGCCCTTTCGAGGAATTGATTGTAGATGTCATCTATGTCATTGTGACAAATCTGGAGTCTTTCTTGAAGCCATACGCTAGATTGCTCATCAATGACAGTCGGTGTGACAGCTGGCCAAGGTCATCAAATTCCATGTCGAATAGCTTCTCCCGAAAAGCTGCCAACATCCCTGCTACAGCCATACCAGCCAATTGATCATCCGGTATGTTCAAAGAGAAGCACATGCTTTTTGTCTCTCTGAACCTCTTGAGGAACTCCATTGGTGTTTCATTGTTCCTCTGCCTGAAGGTAGTCAGATCAATTAGCTTTTTCTCATTACTGCCAATGAAATAATGAGCATGAAACTTTTGCTCCAAATCCTTCCAAGAGCAGATTGAGTGAGCAGGTAGAGAAGTGAACCATGTAAACGCCGGGCATGTCAATGATAGAGGGAAATATCTAATTCTGAAGGCCTCATCAGCAGAAGCTTCCCCAAGCTACATTAGGTACCGGACTATATGTTCCACAGTACTGGTATCATCTTGCCCTGAAAACTTGGTGAACTCTGTGGGGACTTTCACCCTGTTCGTAATGCACCCTGTGGTACCATTCCAGAAAGGGAGGTGTATATACGTGTCCTTGGTTCTTAGGCCTTAGACCGAATTGATTTTGAAGCACATCGGTCATTCTCTGCACCAGGAGATCAACATTGGTATATTGATTCCCTAGCCCTCTAGCAAGCATCCTTGTAGTAGCACCATACCCAGGATTCGGGAGAGCATCAATAGCACTATAATCCATGAATTCTGAATACCCGTTCCCGTACATGTTCCTTTGCAACCTGTTATTTGTTGGGGCTATCCCGTAAGTAGAGACAGGTTGAACTCCAGGAGTGCCGAATGCCATTTCTCCATATGTACGTGGATTTTGTACAACTTGATGTGGGTTCTGCCGAATTGGTTGACTATCCACGTGCTGAGTTGGTTGAACACTTACACTCTGCGGAGGCGGTTGAGCACCTGCATTTTGACGAGTTGGTTGGCCATTAACAGCAGTACTTGATTCACCCTGCTCAAAATGTTTGTCCACACTTGGGCTAAAGACACCAACCATCATCTGTCGGAAGCTACTCAAAAATGCAGTGTTGTGTCTAGTCATTATTTCTTCCATAGTTCGCTATATCATAGCAAAAGCCTCTTGTTTCTCCGCAACAGATGTGGTATCAAACTCCCCTGTCATCAGAACTCTTGGCATGTCTGTTCTAAGGAACAACACACCACTCCTGTTCTTGGAGAAAGACATCAGACACTTCTGCTAGAATTGGTGTTCTTTTAATTATAATTGCTGTTCTAAAGACAGTTCATTGAAGGTCACATCCAAGACAGCTTGGATATCAGGCATCTTGATTGATCTTGATGGTCCCACCGGGCGTGCCAAAAAGTGTGTTGACGTAAAATCAGCCCCTCACGCCAAGCACACAGCAAGCCGAATTAGCTGGCTTAACACACGTGACTCGGGTTTTGAATCCAGAAGCGTGCTAGTCAATTTTCCCTGAAACTGACATAGGATGAAAATAGTTAACTAAAAACCAGGAACTTGCTCGGTGGTACCAGACAGTTCCGTATTTACGGCTATAAAGCCAGTTAGAACGACACATAGCTATAAAAAAGCTATCTGTCAGCAAATTGAACGACATTCGGGAACTGATAAAGCATGTAAACAGAGCGTAGCCGAATGTATGACGTAAGCATGATGAAAAACTGTTCTTTACTTAAACAACATTGCATCACGTAATCATGACCGATCATCAAGGATAAATCATGATAAAATAAATAAAAGCGAAGCATGATCGTGAATTTGTAGTAAACATGCATGCATAGACCAAAAGCACTAGTCTACCGCATGTCTAGGTATTTTCAAACCTGTCGAGCATAACATCAAACAAGTTAATCCACAGCATGTTACAACTTGTTTGAAATGACACCACCAACCAAGAATAGATCAATCCACCTCATGATACAATCTAAGCATGGAAGGCTAAAAGCATACATTATTTAAAGCAAGCTCACGAACATGTTTCACTCATGATGGGATTGCCGAATACAGCTGTACAGCCGATTCGGGTTCCGCGGAGAAGGAACAAACTATGCTAGATTAACAAGCTTCAACCCGCAACACGTGACAATCTAGATTGATTCAAATTCGACTATTAGAGAACACATAACCCGTTCGCCACGTCGAGCCAAAGATTTGAGCGTGCAACACGTGGATCACAGACAAGATAAAGCCGAATCTAATCAATCTAAATTGGGCAATAAGAGTGTTACATGAATTAAACATAAGAGCAAAATTCGAAGCAACACATGGTAACTTGATGAATCTATTAGATCTTGCCAAATCTAATAGAGCTGATAACTAGCTACAAGCTAGATCTTAGCCTACTGCATGGCTCATGATCCAACGAGAAAGCCTTCTTGAACCAAGCTTAAATCCACCTCATGATACTAAGCATGGTAACAAGACTACTTGCATCACGGTCTAAATCCACCGCATGATACTAGACATGATACAAGGTTGTCGGTACTTACGGAGGTCGACGGATCGATGACTCCTCTTGAAGAACTCGACGACTCGACTAGAAGGACTCAAAATTTGGCACGGAGCCGGTTTGTTGTGAAATTGTTCCATCCATATTACAAACACTAAGGGTTCATATTTATACCCTGGCTCTAACACGACTCCTAGTTGACCACGATTACAACATTTACTTCCTAAAATTAACGTCATGGTGTCATGTCCGTCTTGCACCCGTCATCAATTCATCCCTTCTTCATATTCAAGCCACATCATCACGCATTCCGGAATGCTTCCTCTTTCAAGTGTAAATCAGCTCTTCTGCCGAATGATGACGTACTCCCGACCGCAGACGCCTTTACCGAATGCTTTGAGGAAAATCTTTTGCCGAATGGCACTCTTCTACAAAACTCGGCCCACAGGTCAGTCTCTCCCCTGTACCAATTTTTGATGTTAACACCTGATGTCTATTATTTTGCACCAGCTAGGCTCTGCGTCCTGGTGCACCCTCTGTGGCTCTGCACGTAAACGGACCTGTCCCAATCAGCCTATATTTCTGTTTCCTTAGCAGAATGTTCGTAGGTTCGATTGAAGACCTTCCGAGCTAGGTGTGCCTCGCTGCTCTACTATATCCTTCTGGGCGCCTGGAGATCAACAATACCATGGAGATCAGAAGCACAATGGAGATCTGCAACCTTCGTCGGGCCCATGTGGTCAGTGTGCCTACAGCTATGGTCGCCAATACCTTAGTATCATGGTTCCGCTGGATGGCTAGAGGCTATGTTGGTCATCTGGACACCAAAATGACCTTCTTGAGGTCGGCGTGCCTTAAGTACCTAGGTCTTGCTACACCTTGGTATATCTACGGCTCTACCAACCTGGTTGGGCGTCCTGGATGCATGACCTTTCGAGGTCGGTGTGCTTTTGTAAGCCCTGCCAGCCTGCTCTCGACACCAAGGATTTTACGTCGGGAATGAAGGCCTCTCTGTGGGGTGCGCACCTGATGGCCCTGCCAAGTGCTTCTAGGTGCTTGGTCGCTATAGACTTGAGACCTTCCTTAGGTCTGCATGCCTCAGGTGGCTTTGCTAGACTCTTTGCAGCTATGCAAGATATCTGGATGTCTCCACACTCCATACGGTCAAGATTCACAATTTTGACAGTAACAGCTACGGACATCGCAACTACAGCTACGACATCATCAATCACCTCTTCACATGACGAACCTTGCAAGACCTTGCTAGGTATCCCTGGATACTGGGCATTGTTGTTTAAGGCCTCTTCGAGGTTGGCACGCCTACAAGGCCTCCTCGAGGTTGGCCCTGCCACAATCCTTGCAGCCATGCTTGGAGATCTGGGTGTCCCTACACTTTGTTCAATCAGGACCATGACTTGGTTTTTCTTTTCCTTTTTGGAGCATCAAACCAACCATGCTGTCTTCTTCAATGCTCGGGGACTAGTCTACGAGTGCATCTTGATGACCTCTTGTTTTTTTGTCGTACCGACCTGTTGGGAAGCCTGTTTCTCATCACGTCGTTACTCGACCTACTTTTTCTTCTGTTTTTCTTTTTGGATCATCATGCCGGCCATCCTACCCGCCACGACGCTCGGATACTACTCATGAGTGCATCTTCGATGTCCTCTGAAATTTTTCATCATCGTTTCGATCTATTGGAACTCTGCTTCCTATAGGTCGTCACTGGACATCTCTTCGTTCGGCAATACTTCAAACAGGTCGGCTGCTATGCCGATTTGTTTCCTTATTTTTTGGACCGACGTGCATGCTGTTCGACCTGTCGATAGCTCTATGACTTCGTCATGACCTTTCTAAGGTTGCTGCGCCTACACCTGGCTCTGGGGCTTGTGAGACGTGGGTACCCTTGGGTCCCCACCGACCAGGCTCACGACCGTCCCCGACAAGTGGGTCCGGCCTACTAGAAGACCCGCCGACCTCTCTGTGGGCCCAATCGACCTAGTCGGCAGCCCACACGACCTCCTGAAGACCTTCAAGAGGATCCCCCAGACGACCTAGTTCATCACGACCTCCAGACTTGGTGTACAAGACAAGACAAGACCTCGGTGGACTTCGACCAAAGCAGACCGACGGGATATGGCAAGATGTGTAACGTAGACTTAGGTCTCCTGTTCATAACCAACCAAGAGTCTGGGAACCGACCTCATCCGCTGGCCAATATAAGGCGGACGAGGCGATCCCTTGTAACATCACCTCGACCAATCTCCAAGCAATCTACACCGACAACTGGATGTAGGGTATTACTCTCCGGAGGCCCGAACCAGTATAAACTCGTCGTGTTCTTTGCGTTTCGCATACTCATGTGCGACCTTTGAGTTGTTAGCCTTAGACTCCTCCCCGCTGAACAAATAAACCACAGGGATTAACACCCCCGTGGGCTGTCCAGATCTCACCATCTGACAGCAACCCATTTATAAAGATCTTATGATTCCAACATAAGAACCTATTGTTGCGAGTGACGAACATCACTCGACTTGTAACGGTCCTATAGCATAGCAGCTATCGACCTAGCATACTAATAAAGACAAGGTACCTAGGGATCATGCATCTAGGGTTTCATTTCAACTCGTGAGCACATACATCATTGAGCTTTAAAACAACTAAGCCAACTATATGCAAAACAAGTATATGCAAAGAAACATCATGTTAATAACAAAATGCAATGCATGCAAATAAATAAATATGATCATGAACATGATGGTGGTTCTAAGGATCAAATTAAACACAGATTAACTAGCCACAAGTTGATCATTATAATATGGCTCCATTGTTTATTCTCTCTAAGAAAGGATTAAAAACATAATGAAACGGGTTGCCTCCCGAAAAGCGCTTCATTTAAAGTCATAGAGCTCGACTTTCTCACATACCTTATTTTCGTCGCATAGCCATGGTCGTTCATGCAAGAATAAAGGTCCCAATGCAGCTTTAATTCACTTCCCATATTGTGCTCGATCACTTATAGAAGACTTGCCCAAGCTATCAGACATCATCGCTTTCTCCTTAATTGTAACTCTTCGGTGCTGCCTTCACTCCACGAATTTTTCTTTAACGTACAAAATATAAAGTATACTCAAAATCTAATCCATTGAAAATAGCACAAATTTCATTTCCAACAAGTATTTATTTGCTCAAATCGGGCTCCGAAGAAGACAGTTATGTCTGTTTTACTTTGGCGATGAAATCTGTCCTGAAATTTCAGAACGCGCAATGCTTAATGTTTTCTCCTTAACTCTTTGTACGGGTCCTCAAATTCATTGGTTATTGATGCGTTGGAATGGAAACTTTATGGAGCTTATAAATATCTCATTTTATTCAATTTTACACCTCTGAATAAGGTCTCAAATTGATGAAGTGAAGGACCGAACTGGCGACCAGAGAGGGGGGGAGTGAATGGGAGCTGATAAAAATTCTTCTCGAAGGAGAAGGCTACTCCAACAAGACGAACACGGCTACAAACACACGTCTCTGACTCAACTACCCAAGTTGGTCAAGACCACATAGCCACTGGAGTGCTACTGGTCCCAGGAACAAACAACCCCCAAAGCCAACCCGAGAATGCAGCGAAACAAACAACTCGAGCAGTTACTGAACTGCACCGGTCAGACCGGTCGAACACACCGGTCACACCGGTCCATGCGAGATTACCCTGACAGAAACTGAGGACTTCCACAGAAGGCTCCTACACCAGTCTGGCTGGTGTAGCACACCGGTCAGACCAGTCCAAGCCAAGAAACCCCAAATCCACGAACCTAACCTTCCAGGCCCCAAACTAAAACAAACTCGAAACAACAACCACACAACACACCAGGGAACTCACGAACACGTTCACCCGAGCAAAATCCAATTGAGGGTCGGCATCGGTCAGACCAGTGAGAGGCTCGGTAAGACCTGGGCTCTCGAAATGAATAGCAACCCGCGGGTTAACTACCCCAAATCGAACTCCCGATCTACCGATTCGCTCCACGGATTTGCACAAGACTTTGGGGATAGTTGGAACAACTCATGGGCACTCCATAGCCAAGATTTGGTTTACCGAAACTTGCTAAATGGAGAGGAATCAAAGAAAACCCACCAAGAACACCACTAACCCTAGTGAGGAGAAAGCCCCAGAATCGAGCCCCTTTGCTCACGGATTTGGAAGGGGAATCAAAAGGAAAAGAACCACGAGGAGTTCATGCATAAATCACCCACCAAATCCTAAAAAGAAAGGTCTCAAAACCGCCACAACAAATTCGCCAAGAAAAGTCTTCGAAATTCACCAAAAAAGAAAAACGGGAGAGACACAACCAAGCCTTGAGGAACCACACCGAATCATCTATACGTACCAAGAAGGTTCATACAAGGTCTAGCTTACCTCCCAATCATCCTTCCCTCTCACAACATCTCACCATGAAGCTCTCAAACTAGCCCTAGAAATTCCAAAAAAATGGAAGAGGAAGTAGCAAAACAAAATGAGATAGTCTTCTAAAAGATGGTTGCTATCATGTGACAACCTGCGCAGGAAAATACCGTATTATTTCCTAAACCATTACACTTTGGCCATTAAGGAATAATAAAGTATCATCCCGTCGTTGGTTGCCGGGTCTAGCCCAGTGAAATCACTTACATTGCAACAAAGGATCGACAAATATGCGTTAAAACTCACACGAAGGCGAGTCTAGAGTACAACACGAGATTAAGTCTAAATCTGCCCTGAATGGTATAATTATTACAATCCAAGGTGCTTGACATGATAACAAAGTTCAGAGTTTTGAAAACAACTGAATTAAACTAAACGGCGCGGGGAGCATCACTGGAGGCCTGCCATGATGCCTTCAATCATCGTCCTCCACTCACTCCAGCTCCCAGCCAGGTGGGATCTCTCCATGCCACACCTCACTAAAAGCATTACCTGAAATCAACACATTACAACAAGGCTGATTATGCTAATACTCAGCAAGACTTACCCGCCGGTGACAACTACATCACCAACTATAGACATGAAAGGCTTTATGGCTAGTGGAGTTTTTTTGCTGAAAAGCAACAAAGGGTTTGTCCATGCTTTAAATATTTTAGCACAAATTCTAGTTGATTACTCTTTTATAAATGAGCAAACTATTGCAAGCATAAGTTGAGCAACACAATTAATCAAACATCAACATTCACAAAGTTCCATCATTAGGGATATCATGGTCAGTTGGATAAGTAGTCTCAAATAACGGTGACAGGTCGACAACCAACTGATTTAAACCTTGCAAGGTAGACCAAAACACACGGTAGGGTGCCCCACATGGACAACCACCAGGCGGTTCCAAAACCTCTTTGGATCAGGATCGAATCTTACAGTCTTTAGTGCAGGCTATCTGGCATGCCCCGCGAGGCACCCAGAATCACCGTACACCACCGGTAGCTAGCCGTGAGAGGCATCCCAAGATAAGTAATAGTAAGATACCTCACTGCGTAATCAAGGTACTAGGCTTACCGGTCCCATTCTAGACAAATGCTTAGTACTTTCAAACACTTAACCCATGAAAGCCATTGGACCGGATCCCACATACCATGCTCTTAGCACATGACAAATCCATTTATAAAGATCTTGTGATTCCAACATAAGAACCTATTCACGCGAGTGATGAACATCACTCAACTTGTAACGGTCCTATAGCATAGCAGCTATCGATCTAGCATACCAATAAAGACAAGGTACCTAGGGATCATGCATCTACGGTTTCATTTCAATTCCTGAACGTAAATGCACAAACATCCATAGATAGCTGCACCAATTTCCAAAAATACTTAGATTAATGCACCGGGGCTTGCCTTCGTCAGCAGGGTTAGCCTGAGGGTCCTCGGTGTCCTCCATCACTTACACATATTGCAGCTCTGCGTCAACTCCTCCTTCCTCAGCTTCCGGCACGAGCGTGTAGTTACCATCAGGAAACTCTACAAAGAATGCAATGCAGTGTTATTGAGTAGAGCGTGAGTTTTACCATCACATCTAACTTTTGTTGGCCATATTCATTTTGACAAACAATTTATTAGTGTTTCCTTTCATTACGGTCATTTGACGTGAAGGTTTATTATTTAATCTTTTAATAGTGACCATGTACACATTTAATCAAATAAAATTATTTAGTCACACAAAACAACAAGGGTGGATCCAAAGCAGTAATTAAAGTAACAACATGCTAACAAAGTCATTAAGGGAATACAGTGATTTTTCCTAAATAACCTATTATGTAGCTTTTGTGGATTCCAAGCCTTTAACCACCAAAACTAATTATAAATAGGGAAGGGTACTATTCCAGTCCTAATGACCCAAACAAGCTACTGGTCTAAGCTTACACATGCAATTGAGCCATAAAACATATATACAACAAAAGTGACATTTCCTAGCTAATAGAATTATGAGAATTGCACAAATAAATAAATAAGGCATCACTGCAGCCAAACGCATCCCCACAACACCTCTAACATAAAACAAGCTTAGAGAACCAACAAGCACAAAAAGATCCTATTTGAAATTTGAACTAGGCATTTAAACTTAAATCTAAGCATATAACGAGAAAATACTTTTGGCAGAGATAAAATCATAGTAAATGCAGGAAAGCTGAATCTAGTCATAAGGGTTTAGGAAGAGGCCAGTCAAAATTTTAATTAGAAAGGGATAGAGATAGACTTGTTCGGATTGACATAAGTCGATTCCTCCCTTTGTTGGCCTAGGTTCTAGGTGTGGTTTGATAGGAAGGTTTAGGTAAAGATGAGATTTTTTTAGGGTTATAAAAGATGAGATGCAACATGCAACATAATGCAAAGGTGGAGAACAAAGTGGAATGAAGTAAAACACGATTACGAATGAACAAAATGATATGACATGATATGCTGGTGATCTAAACCAACAGCAAAAGTTAGCCTAAGTTAACTAGCCACATGCTTAAATCAAAATGGATCATGCTTCATATTTCTCTCTAAACACACAAATAAAAAGACTCTAAACACTACACAAAAAAGGGGTCTACAAGTTTCCCAAAATTCAAGTAGCAAAGTACATATATATATATATATATATTAAAGCATACAACATGTGGTTGTGACATTTATTAGAGCAATGGTATGATGTTACTTAAAATTTTCAAATAGAAAACACAATGTAGACTTGTCATAGTTTATATAGATATATAAAAAGATCGGGTTGCCTCCCGCAAAGCGCTTCATTTAAAGTCACAGAGCTCGACTTTCTCACATACCTTTTTTTGTCGTGAAGTCATGGTTACTTGTGCGGGAATCCAACGTAGCCATGCAGCTTGATGTTGCCTTTAGGAAATCCATCGTGGTTTACTTCCAACATCATCATGTGTTGAGTGGTGCCTCTTGTGTATTCATTCATCCCTGCTCCGGAGGGTTTGTTTTAGTCCTTAGCTTCTGAATTTCATCATGTACGTGTTGTGGAACCGTTGTCCCATCTTCTATTTATTATCATTATGTCCATCTCCTCTATCTTGTTGTCATCGCCTTGTTGCTGCCTCTTCTTCGTGGATTTACCCCTGCATATAGAGCAGAACATATACCAAAATTTAGTTCTATTGAAAAATTTATAAAATTACCTTTCCAACGGGTACTCATTCGCCTTAATCGGAGTCCAAATGAGGGAGCTATGACTGTTTCACTTCAGCGCTGCTTGCTGTCCAGAATTTCAGCATGTGCAACCACCGGTGATTCGGCCATATCCGCTTGTAGGAACCTCCGATTGCCTTGCCGCTTGATTCGTTGGAGCGTAGACTTCATGCAGCTTCTGAAAATCCAAATATATCTAATTGTTTTCTGCTGAGGCTCATGCAAATATCGCGATGACATCATTATCTTTTCGTCCATCGATCCGGAGATGTACGTGTGGTCTTCATCTTGAAGTCTTTTAGGGCACCATGTCATGCATCCATTGGCTTCAAAAATCATAACCATCACTGCATGAGAATGATGGTAATGGAATCCTTCTCCATCGTGCTTGACATGGTCGTTTCCGAAACCTATAGCCTGAACATACAAACCTCCAAAAGAAATTAGTCTTAAAAACTTAATTGACACATGTAGGCATACCTTGTTCATCTTTGTTTGCTTTGGGTGGGCGCTCAATAGCAGATGTTGGTCCACTAACCAAGGTTAGCACCTACCACTAAAGAGCAAAACATGTGTAGCCATCAACTTGGTTGAGCAAGGTTGGACTTGTTGAAGTCTGAATGTCGAGAACTTTTCTCGATCGCTTTGTGTCTAGTTTTCCACCTACTTTCAAGGACACAAACAAGAAAGCAAGTGTATATGCAATGATAAAAATTAGGGTTAGTTAAAAGAAAGATAGATCGCCCCATGGTTTGAGTTGCCGATCCCCGGCAACGGCGCTAGAAAAAGGGGCTTGTTGACGGTTAAAACCGTGCTCAAGTTCACCGCAAGCCAACGGGTGACTTGGTGCCTTTTTCACCAAGGAGGGTTCTCTCTAGATTTGTCAATCCAAGGATCGGAAGCAAACCACTAAGGTTCTCTATCTAACCTACCGGTCTAACCCTATGTGAAGCATTGATTGCATAAAGGTAACATACAAACACAAAGGGATGTATGGATCACATCCACCTAGGCATAAAGGTAAGCAAACCAAAGATAAACCTAGCCTATCGTCTTCTTGTTGCCGTTCCAGCCAATGTGATAAACCAATCTAAACCTATACTATGATAAAAATTACACTCGATATGGAGTAACCCGATATGGAGTGGTCCGATGCATGTTCACTCGCCGCTTTCTCCCCTCTCGTACTGTCACTGCGCGAGGATAATCATCACCGAGCAACAACCTTGGTCCGTGCACTACTACGGTGTATCCGCAAGACAAGACTAATCACCATGATTCGATCTAGTCCTACTAAAGGCATATGGTAGCTACACATATGAATAAGCATAACTCGTAGTAGATCAAAGTATAACAAGATATGATTACATCACAGAATGTTGAAGGTACAAACGACTTGACGAATTCAAATCAAGGCTCCGAAACTCCACCATGGCTTCACCACGCAGGGCCAACCATGGTGGCTTGGGCATGGCCTAAGCCATCTCCTAGGCAACTTGAGGACTCGCGGTGGTCGTCGGCTTCCTCCCGGTGCTTCTCCTTCGTTTCGGCGGCTCTCTGATGAATGGATGGATGTGGCGGCCGGCGAAGGCAGAGGCAATAAATAGACAAGCACCTAGGGAAAAAGGGGGCCGCGAATCGGGCTCGGAACAGGTTGGGCCGGCCGGCCTGGGCCGACCGGCCCAGGACCATTTTGGCTCGGTTCAGCCCCGTCTCGCTCCCCGATGCTTCTCGCTCAATTGTTGACTTGCTCCCTTATGCATGTGGGCCTTTGACGTCATCTTCTCCACGGTTTGGATAGAGCTCCTTGTCGCGCAAGCTTCAACATCTTCTGTCCAGGTCCCTGGAGTTTCACGGCTTCATGCTTCGGTCCCTGGACCCTTCGGAGTCATGTTCATGATGTGTCTTGACTTGTGTCGGGCTTCATGATCGTCTCTTGAAGTGCTTGATGAACCTATCCCGAAAGTCTCCCTTTAAGCTCTAGTTTCCTACATAAACAACAAACTCCAAAATCGACATGCAAGAGTGAACTTGATACCTCCGGGGGGTTAGTACCATTGGTTAGAATATCAAATACATGCAAATGTTGATGGTAAACTTATAGCTAGGTGTGCCAAAATCGACCGTCAACACCCGACCTAACATCAATTCTGGAAAAGACCTTTGCTCCGACTAGTTGATCAAACAGTACATCAATGCGGGGCAGGGGGTATTTAATTTTTATAGTGACCGCATTGAGAGGGCAGTAGTCCACACATAGCCTCAAACTACCGTCTTTCTTTTTAATGAAAAGAGCAGGACATCCCCAAGGAGAAGAACACAGGCGAATGAAACCCTTATCCAATAATTCTTGAAGTTGGGTCTTCAACTCAGCCAGCTCCTTAGGCGGCATACGGTAAGCTCTTTTTGAAAGAGGTGTCGTACCAGGCTGTAGTTCAATGACGAACTCATTGTCCCGATCCGGTGGCATGCCCGGCAGATCATCTGGGAAGACATCCGGATAATCACAAACCACTGGGATTTCCTCTAAGTTTGTGGCTATTGAGACATAGGCACTAGGGTCCAAAGATTCCCTCAAAGGTAAGTAAAGAGTTGAGACACCGACAGTAGGGGAATTGATTTCTATTCTTCGTTCAACAATATCAAAGGTTACTTTATGATGTATCATTCAATGCATTCCCAAAATGACATCTATTCCATCTAGTCCTAAGGTTAAGAGATTTGTTTGGAAGCCCTTGCTACCTAGCTGCAAAGGTACATCTTGACTAGTGTGTTGGAGGATATTTTTCTTTCGGGGGTTGCAATCTATAGTCATTCTTAACTCGAAGCACATTTAGACCCAAGTTGATTTGTGTACTTTGGTTCATAAAACTATGTGTAGCACCAGAATCAAACAAAATCTTAAAAGGTTTGCCATGGATAGGGAAGGTACCCGTCATAACTGCTGCTCCCTTAGGAATTCCCACCATCGTGGTGAAGTTGAGATGACCCTGCTTGACTTGCACGGTTTGCTTCTTTCCCTTGTCCTTATTGTTCTAATTCTAGACACGTCCCTGATTTTGCTGCTTGGGGTGAGGACAGGCATTCATAAAATGCCCGGGTTTCCCACAATTGTAGCAGCGTCCTTCATTGTTGTTGCGGGAAGGTGGGGGTACATTGGGTCTAGCATTCTGCTGCTGAAAATTTGGCGAACGGAAATTCCCTTACTGCTGATTTTGGGGAGGTCTCACAACCCAACGTCCAGAATGTTGGTTCCGCTGAGAATGTTGTGGAGCCTTCTGAACTATGCGGAACTTGCGCTTAGGCGCATTGTTAGAGTTGAACGCAGCCTTCCTTTTCTTTGCATTCTGCACCCTCTTCATTGCATCCTCCTAGGATATGGCTAGGTCCACTATCTCATGATAGCTGTTCGTCTTGGTGGGGTTCAGTTTTTTGTGGAGCTCTGGATCAAGACCCCTACGAAAATGATCCATCTTCTTTGCATCCATATTAACATAATAGTCACCATACTGACACAGATTGTTGAATTTCTGTGCATACTGATACACAGAGTCAGAACCCTGCCTCATATTCAATAGCTCATTCAACTTCGTCTCCACCATCCCCTTAGGAATGTGACGATTCTTGAATGCAGTCGTGAATTCTGCCCACGTGATCTCATGCCCATTTGGCTACATCATCTTGTAGTGATTTCACCAAAGCAGTGCCGGACCACGAAGATACATTGCTGCAAATTTAACCTTTCTCTCCTCGGAGCATGGCATGGTGAGAACATCCAACTTGGCCTCAATAGCACGCAGCCAAGATCAGCCTCTAATGGTTCCTCCGCTTTGTGAAAAAATGGCGGTTTCAGTGCGGAGAACTGAGCACAAGTAGCCATTCGAGGATCTTCATCTTGCTGATCATTGCGCCGCTGATTCTTCTGCTGCTGATTAAGCAGTATTTGGCGCATCATATCAGCTTGAGCAATTGAGCGTCATGTTCGGTGGGGGAGGTGGTGGCGGCAGATCGCTACCACTAGCACCACCAAACCCATGGGGAGTACCGCGTGTTGATCCTACCATCTGAAAAATTTGTAATGGAGGTTAGCCACATATCCATAATCTTACCAATATAATCATAAGCAAGAAGAACATGTGAAAGTTTTCCATCCATGCAAAATTTCCAGAGAAGACTGCCACACACTCTGTCGTAGAAAAATCAAATCTCGCTGCTCGATTATCGAAAGATGCTAAATTTTTGTCAGTAGTAGTAAAATTTCGTACACTACAACTTCCGTATTTAACTGAGCCATGAATTGTGACATTAACATGCCCGAAAAATCATAATTCCATCTGTCTATCCAGCCTGAATTTCAGACAAAAGCCAGTTACAAAAAAAATCATACCTCCCAGATAGTGAAAGCAATGAGGCTGAAATTTTATGAGCATTCTAACAAGGTAATTTCCAACAACTTTGGTATTCATTTCACATCCTAGTTCTGACTATAAAGAGGTTCATACTTCCCATTACATACTGCTGTACCCAGATCGCAGCATTCAGCTAGCAGACTTAATTACAACACATGAGCATAACCTTAGCAAGTCTTCACCCTAAGTTACATAGTGGTCAACTGGTAGCATCAGGCTACCCAAAAGAATACTCTGCCTACATTAGCCTATCCTATTCATGGACCAAAATCAGGCTAACCGTACGAGTATGGACACTAGTCTATCAACTATCTAGTGAGCACCACCACCACCCAAGGCAGCGCTGCCAGTAGGCAACCCCATCTCCATCGGGTCCAGCGGTGGAGCCACGCTGTCGTCCACCATGGACTGAGTGTTGTGCTGGTCACCCTCCATAGCCCCCGGGGCTGATGGTGGAACCGGCTGCTGCAGCACCTGAATCAACTCGTTGGCCGCCTCCAGGTCCTGGTCCATGGCCTCAAGCTGTCCATCCATGTCCACCAGTGCCTGAAGGTGAACAAACCTCTCGTCCTTCAGCTGCTCTAACTCCTCTCTTTGTCGCTCCCTCTGCTCCTGCAGCCCCACAATGGCATGGAGACGATCAGTGAGCACGTTGACCCACTTCATCACGTGCCACCCAGTTGTCCTCACGGGCCTCTAGCTGTCCGACCCGCAGTCGTGCCTCGGCAAGGTCCTGCTCAAGGCCCACGTAGCCAAACGAGAGGGAGCGCAGGTGGTGGGTGCGCACTCCCAACTCTCCAGCGGAGTCGAGAGCAGAAGCAGTCACCGTGGTGGAAGCAGCACTGCGGAGAGCCTGTAGGCGGTAGAACGCACCCTCGCGCCGAACCATCTCCTGCAGCGCGTCGAGTGGGCGCCTGCCGGCCAAAAGGTCGGCCATGTGCCCCATACGGTGCCTCCACGCGGTGTCCTCTGGGTCCACGGCCGGCAGCAGTCCCACCAGTGAGATAGACACCTCGTCAGGGTGCTGGTCGTAGGAGTTAAGCGCTCCCATGGCAGCCACCTCCAGCGTCTCCAACAACTGGATGCTCACGACGTCTGTGCTCAGGTCGGCCCACTCCGGGTGGTTCGGGTGGAGCTGCACGGTCACCCAAACACGGCAGCGGGGCACTCCCAGCTGCGTGGTCTCCACCGCCTCGTAGGTCAGAGGCGTTGGGCACCCTGACGAGCGAAGGGCATCCCACAAGATGCAGGCAAGCCCCTCAAGGTGCAGCCCGTCGGTACGAACTGAACCGTCCAGACGAACCTCCCAGAAAAGCTGTCCAGCCATCTGCATCACAAAACTCCCACTGGTTAGCGTGAGTTAAAAGACGACAGATTCTGTACAGTGCACAAAAATGCATGTAGCACAAAAACTGTTGAGCCAAAAATTCCCAAATTTCACCAGATCCTTTCTGAGATATTTAGACACAAGTTTGGTATTCAAAAGTCGAGCTAAAAACAAAAGCAAAATCGTCAAATCTCTCAAATTTCAGATAGCTGTGGCCGAGAAATTCCAGCCAACAGCACTGCACTAAACAGCGCATAACTCCAATTCCCCTTACTCAAAATTCATAAATTTTTCACAGAAGAAACACAACAATATTTAGAGAAACTTTTGTATCTAGCACTTATCCTGGAAACTAGATCTTGGGGGCCGAAAATTTTCAGAACTGAACCGCTCCCAAAAGACAGCTAGATTAAACCTTAGGAAGAAGGTCCTAAATTAAACCTTAGGAAGAAGGTCCTAACTTGAGTTTGGTTGATCCAAATTTTATGAAAATTTTATAGTATACCCTTTAGAAGATTTGGAATCTTTTTCTCAGATGATTTTTGAAGAAAGCATGTTATATTGATCGGAAAAAGAATTTCAGACGAGCAACTTGTTCACATGATAACTAGATGGACCTTATATGCTTTTTGGTAGATTTTGATCAAGTCTTGACTTCAAGTTTCAAGGTCTAAGGTTGTTGTTCACTTATGATTTTTAACATGATGCAAGCACACCTATGCGTCCTCACAGACAATTCCTTGTCAACACAAAGTTAGTGGTGGTGGCACGACATAAAATGTCGGTGCGGAATATGGTCCCGACACTAACCAGTAGATAACGCCTAGGTCTATCCCTCAATGGTCGATGCCAAGCAACAAATGACACAAGGTTTTATCCTGGTTCCGGCCGAGGGGGCCGTACGTCCAGCAGTGGTGTGCTCGTGGCACTATATTGCTCGGCACCGGGGGTGCTTGTAGTGGGGCAAGTACAAGCAAGGCGGGAGAGGAAGCGTGGCTTCCAAGTCCCTGTGAGAGTGGTTGAAGATGTTGTGGGAGAATGAGAGAGTGAGTGCACGGTGTGTTGTGTCCAACTGAACTCGTTCCTCTCAACTTGTCTCCCCCGCGGCTGGGGGCTCGCCTCCCCTTTTATAGGCCAAGGGGGCGGCGAGTTACATGCACGCCGCGCTGCCTAGCTACGTGAGGGAGCACGTCGCGCTACGGTGTAGAGCGGGCGGCCGTCCGGACGATCTTCGCTGCGATCCGGCCATGATGGCCTACCTCGTACCCGAACAGTGGCGGTTCGAGGGTAGGAGGCGGCAGATGGCGATGGCATCCTCTGATAGGCTTCGAGGGAGGTGCTGATGACGGCTGGTACGGGGTACAGGAGCGGGCAGAACGGCGTTCCTTCCCAATGAGCTCTGCGGTAGTGGAGTGGTTGCTGCAGTGCCCGGGCGTGCGCCTGCGGTGTCGGGCGTGCGCCTACATGCGTGGGTACGGCGGCCGCGCCGTTACAGTGGCCGGGATGGTCACCCACCGGCCTAGCGCCCCTCACCTAACCTGCAGGGTCACGGGAAAGTGGAATCGAGGGTGCGCCCGGCCCCTTTTCGAGGGTCGGGCGCGTTAGCCGTACAGTAGTGGGCGCACGGTGTCACAGGACTGACACCGGCCGTACCGCACAGTCCATCCCACGCGGGCGGGGATGGGCTCCTCCCCGGGGAGTTGGTGCGGCGGCACCGGGCGTGAGCCCCGGCGCACGATGGCGCCGTCCCGCGGCGTTAGGGGCGTTAAATGCCCAAGTAGCGGGGCCGGCGCACGCGTGCGGGGCGCCCGTGAGCGTGGCGGGCCCCATCCGAGGGCGGAGCGGACCCTCGAGCGAGGCGAGACCCGCTCGAGGGGGAGCGAGCCCTCGAGCGGGGCGGGACCGCTCGAGGGAAGGGTTACCCCTCGAACGGGGCGGAATCCATTCGAGGAGGGGGGTTGCCCCTCGAACGGGGCAGAGCCCGCTCGAGGAGGAGCGTCCCCTCGAGCGAGGCGGAGCCTGCTCGAGGGGTCTTCTAGAGTCTTGGTGGGCCTCCGGAGTCCTGCCGCATGGGCTATGTCCTGCACGGTCAGTTCCCTGCATGGTTAGGCCTAGCGTGTTTCGATGCAGGGATTTAAGTGAGGGTTCCCCCATTGTTTATGGGGACCCCTAGGGCGGTCCCCGACAGTAGCCCCCGAGCATCTGCGGATTTGCCATTGAGGCTCCCGCAGATGCTGGAACCTACTGATAGGACGTTCTTCCCTCCTTGTTTGCGAACGCTTTCCGTGGGGCCGCGTCGGCGACCCGCGGGTCTAGCCCTCGAAGCCCCGGCAGAGTGTGGGCTCTCCCTGCAGGGGTTAACCGCGAGCAATTTGGTCAGAAAGGCGTGGCACATATGCCAACCGGCATCGGCGGTATTTCAGCCGGCATCGGGGGTGCACGCTCCCCCGTCCCTTGTCTCCCGGCGGGTGCAATTTCAAGGAGGTGTAGCCGTGCGTCGAGCCCCCGAGCCTTGGCCTGTTCGAGGCGATCGGGTCGAGCCTGACGACTTGTTTTTTAACGCGCCCTCGCCGTCCCTCCTCGGGACGGAGGGTGAGGTTTCCACGACTCCCATCGAGCGGGTCGCGAATCGCGGATTCCTCATCGAGCTGCTAGCGGGTGGTTCAAGTGGACGTCCATGCCCCGTTCGATAAGGGTAGGCTGTGCGGTCCGGAGACACGTCCATGGAAGCGCTTGCGTGGGTTTGCTAGGTGGGGCTCGGTCCCGTTCGCTAGGAACCGAGGGCGCGGAAGCTCTCCCTCGGTGGGATCCCCCCGGCTAGCTGCCCTCGCTGGCTCTCGAACACGACATGTGGGGCACCCTCGAGCCGACGGGCTCGGGGAATGGCTCGAATGCGCGTGCCCTCATCGTCCCTAACTCTGTGATCTGGGGCGCCTGTTCGAACCCGTCGAGGGTCAGGCTTCGAACCTCTGATCAGTAAGGCCGTGCGGGGCCGTGCCTGGACAGCCCCGTCTTTTCACGTTTGCGGCCGTCGAGGGGTCTGGGCGTGCCGACCCTCGAGGTGCTGGTTGGTGGCATGGCGCGGCATGAGTGCTTTCGGTGCCGCTCTATTTCAAGCGTGACCTGGGCGATCCTCTTACGCGCGTGCCTTCTTTTAGAGGGTTGACATTGTCTCGAGTTGAGGGTCATGCCGCTCGAGGGTTCTACGTGGCATGGGTGCCCGCGGTTGCCTGCTCTACGTCGAGCAGGTCCCGGGCGACCTTCTTACGCTGATACCCCATCGAGGGTCGCCTTTGTTTCGAGCCGAGGGTTCGCCTCGCTCGAGGGCTCTCCTTGCTTGGCAAGGGACCCGGGCATTTAATTGCCTTGCGGTCGTGGCCGCGGTTTTGCAGCGCGGGCGCGCCTTTTAGGCGCCGCGGCGCGCGCGCGCGCGTAGTGGGCGGCGCGGCGGCGGACGTGACGGTTTTGCCTCGGCCGCCGCCGGTCTTGCCGTAATGATGACCCGCCCGCAAGTGTTAGAGTCGCCGCGGTCGTGGTGGGGCCCACCCGTCGACGCGATGGAAAGATTCCCCGCAAGTTAACGCCGGCGGGGCGTCCGCTCCGGAGAGCTCGCCCGTCGCCTATAAAACTGCGGGGAGGAGTGGACGGCGGCTTTTTTACCTTGGCACCTTACCACTTTCAGTCCTCCGTCCCTTCGCCTTCGTCTCGCTCTTGCCATCGCGCAGGCTCGCTGTTAGAGCTTTTTTCCTCCGCTCCTCGTTCTCCGCCCTCGCATTCCTTCGTCCCCCTCATGGCGCCACCTCAGCTTCCCGTTAGGATCCTGGAGCCGTACGCCTGGGAGAAGTCGACGGTGACCCGGCTCGCGCTTGGCGAGCTGGTTGCCGCCGGTCAGCTGTCGGCCAACGAAGAAGGGCGCCCGGCGGAGTGGATTGTGCCGCCGGCGACGCACCACGGGCCCAACCCGCCGGAGGGCTACGTGGTGAGCTTCCTCCGCTACCACGAGCGCGGCTTCAACGCGCCGGCGAGCGCCTTCATGCGGGCAATGTGCTACCACTACGGGGTGGAGCTGCACAACTTCGCCCCCAACGCGATCTCGCAGGCGGCCACGTTCGTGGGCGTCTGCGAAGGGTACCTGGGGATCCCAGTCAACTGGGACCTCTGGGTTCACCTATTCCGCGGGGAGCTCATCACGCAGCCCACGTCGGAGCCGAGGACCCGCCGCGCGGTGCGCGCCGGCGGGATGTCGCTTGCCCTGCGGGGGCAGCTCAAGGATTTCTACATCCCCTGCACCATGACGACGAACAACGCCGGCTGGGAGCGGGGATGGTTCTACCTGCGTAACGCCGAGCCCGGCCTTCCTCCTTACACCGGCCGGGTGTTCAAGAAGAGGCCGGACTCCTGGGGCTACGGGGTATCTACGCCCAAAGACGGCGCGGCAAGAGTCCGTCCTCGCCGCCCTGCAGCGGCTGGCGAAGCTCGGGCTCAACGCGATGAGCGTCCTCGCCTTCCTCCACCACCGGCGGGTCGTGCCTCGATGCGGCAGGCCCCTCTGCATCTTCGAGATGACGGAGGCGGCCAACCCCGTCGACCCGGCGAGGTCGCGGATGCTCCCGACGCCGCCGGAGCGGCCGTACGCGCTCACCCGGGCGCGGTGCGCCGTCGACACCCGGACGCCGCCACCTGCGGGTCGGACCCCGTGGGACATCGAGATGCTCCCTACGGGCCCGCGGGTGAGTTGGGTTCCTGATTTCATTTTAGTTCTTGGTCTTGCTTTCGTCTCCTGATTCGCCATTGTCGCTCTTGTGCGCAGCTGGTGGAGTTCAACATCGCCAAGTCCGTTCCACCCACCCCCGACTCCCGTGCGCTCGGCCGGGCGGCGCGGCCGGGAGCAAGAGGGAGCGGGCGGCGCGCAAGAGGGAGCACGCCGGGCGCGTCGCCAAGCGCGCCGCGACCAACGGTCCGCGGAGTACCGGCGGCGGGAGGAGCCGGGGCTTTCCTCCTCGGATATCGAGGAGCCCTCGTCCTCGGAGCAGACGAGGAGGAAGAGTCCGAGGGGGAGGGCCCCTCGGACGGTGGCGCCCCGCGCCCCCGTCGCCGGAACTCGCGCCGGCGTCGGGGGCGGCCGCCCGGGGCGGGCGCACCGGCGCCGCCGCCGGGCGTTCGACATCGGGGGCGGCACGCGCCGCGGGGGTGCCGGTGCGTGCCGCGGAGGCACGCGCGGCGCACGCGCCCGTGCGCGCGTCGAGCGTGCTCGCGCGCGGAGGGAGCGCGTCGCGCGCGCGCGCGCGTCGTCGTCAAGGGGCGCGTCGGCCGAACGTGCCCGCGCGCGCGGGCGAGCGTGCCCCCGCGCGCGGTGGCGTCATCGGGGGTGCGGCATCGGGCGCGCCCGCGCACGGGGCGGGCGTGCCCGTGCGTGCGGCGGCGCCGTCGGGAGGCGCCGCGGCGGCAGCGGCCGCTGCGCCGGCCTCGTCCGCAGAGGCCTCGAGGAAAAGGAAGCGGGCCTTTTCCTCCGCGAGGTAAGGAGCCTGTCCTCCTTCGTTTGGTTTGGTTTGCTGGTGATTAGATGCTCTAACCCTCCGTTCGTGTCTGCGCAGGGCGGTGCCAACCGTTCCTCCTCTTGCACCGGCCAAGGTGCTGAGGACGGACGCGTCGATCCCCACCCGGCGGCGCTCGTCGAGGGGGTCGCGCCCGGGGACAAGCGCGCCGGCGGGCACGAGCTCGCAAGGCCCGGGCCGGGGCCTCGAGGCCCCGGCCGGCGGATCGGCTTGCCGCGGCGCGGACGAGAGGTCGCCGGGGGGCCGCCGGCGCCGGTCGCCACGGAGGCACGGGCGCGGCGGCGGCCACGGAGGAGGTGCGGCCCGCGGTGGCGACCTTACCGCGGAGGAGGTGGAGCGGGCGCAACTTGCGGGAGCGCCCGCGGATGCGGCGGCACCGGCCGGAGGCGGTGGCTACGGCGCCACAACGGGCGCCCGTGGCTGCAGAGGCGCAGGTGGAGGTGCCGGTGGAGGCGGCGCAAGCGGCTCCAACCGCTAGCGGTCCCCAGGCGGAGGTGGTGGAGCTCTCGGATGACTCCCCGCCGCCTGGGTGGAACCAGTGGGCCAGCTGGCCCACGAACTCCCCCGAGCCCCAGGAGGGGGCCCTCGTGAGGCGGCACGAGGGTCATATGGTAGTGGGGGGCCGAGGGCACGGTGCCGAGGCTTCGTCCTCCCACGCCGGCCGCCCTGCCCAGGTGGAGGGGGCCGTGGAGGATCCCCCTGCGTTCGCCGACGCCAGGGGGGAGCAGGAGCTCTGGGGCGAGCTCCGGAGCCACGGCGCCACGCTCAACCGCGCGTTGAACGAGGCGCTGCGGGTCCACGGCGGCCCGGCCTGGCTCGTCTTCCAGGTGAGCCACGGTTGCTCATCTCTCTTCCTTTTTCGTTTTCGTGTGCTGCATTCAAGCCTTGGCACTTACGAGATTCGATGTGTGGATGCCAGGAGCTCGAGCGCCGCGCTCATGAAAAGTACGACGCGTTCGACCAGGTGAACGCCGAGGCCCGCCAGCTCCGGGAGCAGTGCAGCGCTTTCGACGCGCTTGCGGACGCTCTCAGGACGCCAGACAACGGGCCGGTGTACCGGCGATGGCGTGGTGCGACGTGCTCCCCGAGAGCTCGAGGCAAGACACGGCGCGTCGCTCGAGCCTCGAGTGGATCCGCGCAGCCCTCGTCGATCGCGACGAGGCGCTGTGGAATGCGCGCGAGGACCTGGACAAGACGCGGACGCTGGCCGCCAACCGGGAGGCGGAGGTGGCCACCGCTCGCGCCGAAACCCGGGAGCTCCGCTCGTCGCTCGAGGGGGCGCGGGCGCAGCAGCCGCCGGCCGAGGAGCGGGCGCGCGGGTTGGAGCGACGCGCCAAGGAGGCCGACGACCCGAGGGCCGCCCTCGACGCCAAGGCCGCGGCCCTCGTCGCCGCCGAGGAGCAGCTTCGGCAGAGCGCATCGCCCGCCGGGGGGCCGAGGGGCGGCTCCGGCGGGAGAGCAGGCCGCCCTTGGCGACGCCCGAACGGCGCTGGAGCGGGAGCACGTCGCGCGCGAGGCGGCGGAGAAGTCGCTGGAGGAGCGGAACGCCGCATTCTCCCAGGTTGAGGACGAGGCGCTCGCGCTCAGCATCAGCAACGCCAGCCAGGAGCTGGCTCTCCGCGAGCAAGGTGAGACCGTCCAGCGCCTCGAGTTGGCGCTCGAGTCCGCGCGCCGCGACCTCGATTTGGAGAGGAAGCAAGTCGAGGGTGAGTCACTTTCTGACTCTGTTTATTGGTTTTTTGCTTTAGAGGGTTCGTTTCTCCCTTTCTGATCTCTTGTCGTCTTGTTGATTCCAGGCTTGCGCACAGCCTTGGGGCACGCTGCTGGGCGGGCCGAGGCCCTGCGGAGCTTCCTACGACTCCTCCGAGCGAGAGCTGCGGGAGCCGCGTGACGCGGCCCTCGAGACCTGCCGCGTCGTCGAGGAAGGCGAGGCCCGTGCCGGCGGCTCGCCGGCCGCCCGCCTGCGCGCCCTCGGCGGCCACGTCACGGAGCGGATGCGCCGGGCGTTGCACCTAGGCGTCCAGAAGGCCCTCGGAGTGGTGCGATCCCACTACAAGGTCAACTTCGAGGCGCTGGCGGAGGGCTACATCGTGCCCGAGGGCGTCGAGGACGAGGTGGCCATGGAGCGCGCGGACGCGCTTGCTGCTGACGCCGCCGGGTCGCTCGCCGAGGCCTTCGAAGAATTCCTCTTCCCGGACGCCGCCGATGCTGCCGCTCCACCCGCCTGAAAGCATCTGGGCGCTAGGCCCGTTTTTTGTTTATGTGTATCAGAATTCTGGCCTCGTGGCCTTTTGTAAATAAACAAGTCGTCTTGTGAACATAAGCAGTTGCTGTAAATGAAGTTGTTTGTTTACTACGCCTTTTGTTTCTCCTTCTTCCTGAGTAGATTCTAGTTAGGGGAGTTCGTTTTTCGCAGGGGGCCCGCTGGGTCGGAGGCGAGAGAGACGGGCCATAGCCACGCGGCGTAGGCTGTCTCTGGCTCGCACGCTCCTTCCGCTGTGCCGCCTACGCCCTGTTCGAATCATGGCTCGAGGTTGAAGTAGGAAACAAACTTAGCGCGTGTTGTTACGTTTTTTGCGCGAAAAAATGGGACTATTTGGCCCCCCCCGCAGTAGCCCCCGAGGGTAACTTGGGTTTCAGGGGAAAGCCGAGTTGCCCTTTTATTAGACTTGGAGTATTTACATAGGTGACACCAACTGGGGCGTTGGCCGTGCATTTTTACAACAGAAAATACTTGGAAATCCTAGCTAAGGGTAGAAGCGACGTAGCTGTTGGATGTTCCAGGCATTGGTGAGTTCTTCGCCGTCCTCGTTGGCCAGCTTGTACGTGCCCGGCTTGAGCACCTTCACCACGACGTAGGGTCCCTCCCATGGGGGTGATAGCTTGTGGCGCCCTCGGTTGTCTTGGCGTAGCCTTAGGACCAAGTCCCCCTCGCTGAAATCCCTCCGACGTATCTTGCGTGCTTGGTAGCGTCGTAGGGACTGTTGATACCTTGCGGAGTGCATCAACGCCACGAGGCGTACTTCGTCTAGCTGATCCAGCGAGTCCTCGCGGGCTCGCTGATTAGCATCCTCGTTGTAGCCTCGAACCTTGGGCGACCCGTATTCCGCATCCGTGGGGAGGACGGCCTCCGCGCCATGAACTAGGAAGAACGGTGTGAACCCGGTGGCTCGCTTGGGGTGGTCCTTAGGCTCCACACGACCGCCGGTAGTTCTTGGAGCCATTTCCGCCGTATTTGTTGAGCTCATCGAAAATTCCGGGTTTGAGGCCCCGTAGAATCATGCCGTTGGCACGTTCCACTTGGCCGTTGGTCCGTGGGTGTGCCACGACCGCCCAATCCACGCGGATGTGGAACTTGTCGCGAACTCCAAGAACTTCCGGCCCATGAACCGGGACCCGTTGTCCGTGATGATGGAGTTTGGCACTCCAAAGCGGTAGACGATGTCGGTGAAGAACGTGACCGCCCGCTCGGCCTTCAAATTCGTGATGGGGCGCACCTCCACCCACTTGGAGAACTTGTCGATCGCGACAAGCAGGTGGGTGAAGCCCCCGGCACCTTCCGCGAGGGGCCCGACGATGTCCAACCCCCACACAGCGAACGGCCATGTGACGGGGATCGTTTGCAGGGCGTGAGCGGGCAAGTTGGATTTGCGGGCGTAGAACTGGCACCCTTCGCAGGTGCGTACAATTTCGTTGGCGTCCGCGACCGCGGTAGGCCAATAGAAGCCCTGGCGGAACGCGTTGCCAACGAGGGTGCGTGGCGCGGCGTGGTGGCCGCAGATCCCCGCGTGGATGTCCCGTAGGAGCTCGCGCCCCTCGGGAATGGGTATGCACCGCTGGAGGATGCCTGACGCGGCGCGCTTGTATAGCTCGCCGTCGACGAGGGCGAAAGATTTGGCCATCCTGGCGATGCGCCTGGCTGCGGCCCGATCCGCGGGGAGTTCCCCTCGAGCGATCCAGGCGGTGTACTTTTCCCGCCAATCCGCTTGGACAGGAGCCGGCTCTATATCCATCGCCTCGACCTCGTGGGAGCCGTACCCCTCGAGAAGGGAGAGCACGTACGCCTCGTTCGAGGGGTCCTCTTCCATGGGTTCCGCACCCGCTGGATTCGAGGGAGCCCCCGAGGGTCCGCCGTCGCTCGAGGGGTAGGGCTCGAAGGTGACCGAGGGCTGCGCGATGTCGCGCGCAAAAACGTTCGGGGGAACGGTGATCCGCCCGGACGCTATTTTTGCCGCCCGTTCGCTTCCTCGTTGTACCGGCGGGGGTACATGATTAAGCTCGATGCCGTAGAATTTGTCTTCGAGGGTCCGCACGGCTTTACAGTAGGCCTCCATCTTGTCGTCGTGGCAGCTCGCGTTCTTCATGACTTGATCGATCACGAGCTGCGAATCCCCTCGCACGTCGAGGCACTTGATGCCCAACTCAATGGCGATTTTGAGGCCGCAGAGAAGGGCCTCGTATTCCGCCATATTGTTGGACGCGGGGAAGTGGAGGCGCACTGCGTAGCGCATGTGCTCCCCGAGGGGTGACACGAAGAGCGAGGCCCGCGCCCGCTCCCGTCTTCATCACCGAGCCGTCGAAGAACGCAGTCCAAAGCACTCGCTTGAATCCGAGGGGGCGGCGCCGCGTGTCCGTCCACTCGGCCGACGAAATCGGCTAAGATTTGCGATTTGATGGCCTTGCGCGGAGCGTAGGCGAGCGTCTCGCCCATCAACTCCACGGACCACTTGGCAATCCCCGCCGCCGCGTCGGGGTTGCGAATGATCTCTCCTAGCGGGAAGGAAGAGACCACCGTAATCGGGTGGGCCTCGAAGTAGTGGCGGAGCTTGCGCCGCGCGAGGACTACCGCGTACAACAGCCTTCTCGGACTCGGGGGGTAGCGCGTCTTCGTGTCCGACAGACTTCGCCGATGTAGTAGACCGGCCTCTCGCACGAGCAAGGCATGCCCTTCCTCCGTGCGCTCCACGACGATCACAGCGCTGACCACCTGGGTGGTCGCGGCCACGTAGAGCTGGAGGGGTTCGCCGTCTCGCGGCGGCGTAAGGATTGGGGCGTGCGTCAGAGACGCCTTCAGCTTGTCGAGCGCTTCCTGGGCCTCGACGGTCCAAGAGAAGCGCTCGTGCTTCTTGAGCAGCCGGTAGAGGGGCAGGCCCTTCTCACCGAGCCTCGAGATGAAGCGGCTTAAGGCGGCGAGGCACCCCAACACCTTCTGCACCCCTTTGAGGTCCCGAATTGGACCCATTCGCTCGAGGGACGCGACCTTTTCAGGGTTGGCCTCGATTCCCCGCTGGGAGACGATGTACCCTAGGAGCATGCCCCGCGGCACTCCAAAGACACATTTTTCGGGGTTGAGCTTGACCCCGTTGGCCCGCGAGGCAGCGTCGAACGCGATGCCAAGATCGCTAACCGGGTCGTCCGCCTTCTCGGTCTTGACGACGATGTCGTCCACGTAAGCCTCGACCGTCCGCCCGATATGGTCCCCAAAAACGTGCCGCATGCGGCCGCCGATATATTGCGCCCGCGTTTCGAGGCCAAAAGGCATCGTGACGTAACGAACGTCCCGAACGGTGTGATGAACGAAGTCGCGAGCTGGTCGGACTCCTTCATTTTTATTTGGTGATATCCCGAATAGGCATCAAGGAAACGAGTAGTTCACACCCGGCTGTTGAATCAACGATTTGATCTATACGTGGCAAAGGAAAAGGAACTTTTGGACATGCTTTATTGAGACTGGTGTAGTCTATACACATCCTCCACTTCCCATTTTTCTTTTTTACAAGCACACGATTAGCTAGCCACGTAGGGTGGAACACTTCCTTGATGAATCCGGCCTCGAGGAGCTTCCGCAGCTCCGCTCCGATCGCCCGTCGCCGCTCCTCGTCGAAGCGGCGCAGCCGCTGCTGCACAGCGTGAGCATTGGGCAGGATATCAAGGGAGTGCTCGGCGACCTCCCTCGGGATGCCCGGCATGTCCGAGGGGCTCCACACGAAGACGTCGGTGTTGGCGCGGAGGAAGTCGACGAGCACTGCTTCCTATTTAGGATCGAGGGTCGAGCTGACCCTCAACGCCTTGCCCTCGGGGGCCGACGGGTCGAGGGGGACCCCTTTGGTTTGCTCGGCGGCCTCGAAGGTGCCGACGTGCTTGGCGGCGGAGCTGAGGTCGCCGTTGACCATCTTCTCCAAGGGTGTTCACCGGCGCTTCATCCGGCGCTAGTGCCTCGCATGTTCCACGCACTCGACGTCGCGGCCGAATGCGTGCTCGATCGACGACCCGACGGTGATGACGCCGTTTGGGCCCGGCATCTTCATCTTCGTGTACGTGCAGTTGGGGACCGCCATGAACTTGGCATAGCATGGTCGCCCAAGGATGGCATGGTAGGCCCCTTTGAATCCCACCACTTCGAAGGTGAGGGTTTCCTTGCGGAAATTCTTGGGGGTCCCAAACCAGACGGGCAGATCGATCTGCCCGAGGGGTTGAACCTGCTTGCCGGGCGCGATGCCGTGAAACGGCTTCGTGCTGGGCCGCAGCTGGTCCAGCCCGATCCCCATCAGGCGCAATGTGTGCGCGAAGAGGATATTGAGGCTACTGCCTCCGTCCATAAGGACCTTCGAAAACCGGGCGTTCCCAATGATGGGATCGACCACCGTGGGTACCGGCCCGGTTCGGGATGCGGTTTGGGTGATCATCCCGGCTAAAGGTGATGGCATCCTTCGACCAGTTGAGAAAGGCCGGAGGTGCCCTCTCTGCGGCGAGGACTTCGTGCCGCTCCTTCTTGCGCTGCCGGGTTGACATGTCGACAGTAGGTCCCCCAAAGAAGAGGAACACATTTTCGACAGCAGGGAAACCACCTGCGTCGCCATCGCCCCCATCTTTCTTGGCCCCTGCCTCCTTCGCGGCGGCACGGCCATAGAACTTCTTGAGCATGTCGCACTGCTCAAGAGTGTGGTTCACGGGGGTCTTGTGGTAGGGGCATGGCTTCTTCATCATGTCGTCGAACACCCCCGGGCCTCGAGGAGCCGGTCGAGGGCCCCGTCGGGCCGGCCGGGTCAACGCCGAGGGCCTCGGCGTTGCCGCCGTTGCGCCCTCGGCTCGCGCGCCGCGCGCGCGACTTCTTCCCCTTCTTGCCCCGCTTGTCGTTGCGGCGCGGCTCCTTGGACCCGCTGCCCTCCGCGGGCGTGTCCTCGGAGCGCTTGCCCTTCTTGCCGTCGAAGATCGCCCACACGGCCTCCTCTCCGGAAGCGAAACTGGTGGCAATGTCGAACAGCTCGTTCGAGTCCATGGGCGGGCTGCGTCCCAGCTCGCGCACAAGGTCCCGGCACGTGGTGCCCTCGAGGAACGCGTGCACGATCTCGGACTGCGCCACGCTGGGGAGCTCCGTGCAGCGCTTGGAGAAGCGCCGTATGAAGTCCCGTAGCGATTCGCCCGGCTCGCGTGCGGGGAGCGCGGCATCCCGGGAGTTCCAAGTGCTCGAGCCATGTCCGGCCGCGTCGCCCGCATGCGGGGGCAAGTTGCGGATGATCACTTCGTCGTTGGTGGCCCCGCCCACCGACAAAGCCGGGCGGTAATCGTTGAGCCAGACACGAGGGTCCGTCTCCCCGTTGTACTTGACGATTGTCGAGGGCTGACGGAAGCGCTGGGGGAACGCTGCCGTGCGGATCTCCCGGCTGAACACACGGGTGCCCGGGGGCTCCGGCGTCGGGGAGCGATCCTCACCGCTGTCGTAGCGTCCACCCCTTCGAGGGTGGTAGCCCCTGGCCGCTCGCGCGTCCGCCTTGCTGGTGCGCCTGGCGTTGATGACGTTGCGGGCGTCTCCATCCAGCGCCCTGCGTGTGTCAAGGAGCCGCTCCTTGGCCGGCGTGCGTCCTTGGTCAGCGAGTTGACCCACGTGTACCGAGGGTTCGCCCCCTGGTGCCGGATCATCACCCCGCGCGTCCCCCTGTTGGCGGATGCGTGAGGCCGAGCTCTCGGCCTGCTGGACGGCCGCTTGCTCAAGGAGAGTCTGCACCTCGCGGTGCATGTCTCGAGCCTCGGGGGTCGAGGGCGCCGGCATGGCGCGTAGCAACGTTGCGGCGGCGATGAGCTTTTGGCTCGCCCGTGGCGGAGTATCCGCGTTGTCGACGTTGAGGACGGGGTTGAGGCGGTCACGGACCTGTCGGCCCAGCTCCCGCGCGCGTTCGCCGCGCGCGGAGGCCTCCCCCGCCATCGAGGCGCGGAGCGCCGCCGCACCGTCCACTCCCTCTGCCAGCTTGGCCTCGAGCTCGCGAGCTTGGGCCACCGTGCGTCGACATCGGCCCCGGCAGGGGCGCTTGGCCCCGCGGCCGCGCGCGTGGCGATCCCCGGGGGGGCGGCGTGACTTCCCCCGTCTCCGGCGCCGCCGCACCGGCGGCGTTGGCCGGTCGTTGGTGATGACGGCGCAACATTCCCGCGTGGGGTCGTAGCTCCCGGTCGGAGTCGTCGGGAGCAGCCCAAACCGCAGTCCGTGGCGTCGAGGAAGCGCCTGAACGCGACTGGGTCCGGCACACCAGAGAAGTCCCACTCCGCGTACCCATGGCGGTTGGCGGGTGGCATCGTGTCGACGGAGCCCAGGGACGACTCGTCCGCTGCTGAAGTGCCGGGATCCCTGGCGACGAAGACGTGCCGGCCAGGCGGAACCCTGCGCATCGTCGTGTTGACGTTGGCGTTGTAAGCCGTAGTGGCGCCACGCAGCCCGATGGGAATGCGTGGTTCGGAGACCGCACGCGGTCCCGCTGGGGTGCTGGTGGTCGTCGTGACGGTGGGTGCACCGCGTTGGGCGGCGGCGCGCTCGCCCGCCGCCGCCGGACCGCGCCCGACGCGAGCGTAGCCCCGAGCGACGACGGCGCCGCGGCGTCGATGGGCCCGCGGCATCCGTGCCTGCAGGCGCCTGCGCCGATGTCGTGCGTGCGGCGGAGACCAGGGCGGACCTGGCCTCGCGCTGCGCGCGAAGCTCCTCACGATTGGTGAGGCGCATGAGATAGCCGTTCCCCGTGGCCTGGAAGTTCAAGTCCCCGAAGCGGATCTCGAACCCGGCCGGGAGGGGGTCCGAACTACCCATGTTGTAGCGGGTACCACGGTACTCCGTGCGGATCACCATGGAGGGAGTTGGAGAAATGACCTTAGGCGCTTGTTTGCCCCACGGTGGGCGCCAACTGTCGGTGCGGAATATGGTCCCGACACTAACCAGTAGATAACGCCTAGGTCTATCCCTCAATGGTCGATGCCAAGCAACAAATGACACAAGGTTTTATCCTGGTTCCGGCCGAGGGGGCCGTACGTCCAAAGAAGCGGTGGTGTGCTCGTGGCACTATATTGCTCGGCACCGGGGGTGCTTGTAGTGGGGCAAGTACAAGCAAGGCGAGAGAGGAAGCGTGGCTTCCAAGTCCCTGTGAGAGTGGTTGAAGATGTTGTGGGAGAATGAGAGAGTGAGTGCACAGTGTGTTGTGTCCAACTGAACTCGTTCCTCTCAACTTGTCTCTCCCGCGGCTGGGGGCTCGCCTCCCCTTTTATAGGCCAAGGGGGCGGCGAGTTACATGCACGCCGCGCTGCCTAGCTACGTGAGGGAGCACGTCGCGCTACGGTGTAGAGCGGGCGGCCGTCCGGACGATCTTCGCCGCGATCCGGCCATGATGGCCTACCTCGTACCCGAACGGGGGGCGGTTCGAGGGTAGGAGGCGGCGCATGGCGATGGCATCCTCCGATAGGCTTCGAGGGGAGGTGCCGATGACGGCCGGGTACGGGGTACGGGAGCGGGCGAACGGCGTTCCTTCCCAATGAGCTCTGCGGTAGTGGAGTGGTTGCTGCAGTGCCCGGGCGTGCGCCTGCGGTGTCGGGCGTGCGCCTACATGCGTGGGTACGGCGGCCGCGCGCGCGCGGGGCCGGGATGGTCACCCACCGGCCTAGCGCCCCTCACCCAACCCGGGGTCACGGGAAAGTGGAATCGAGGGTGCGCCCGGCCCCTTTTCGAGGGTCGGGCGCGTTAGCCGTACAAGAGTGGGCGCACGGTGTCACGGGACCGACACCGGCCGTACCGCACGTCCATCCCACGCGGGCGGGGATGGGCTCCTCCCCGGGGAGTTGGAGCGGCGGCACGGGCGTGAGCCCCGGCGCACGATGGCGCCGTCCCGAGGCGTCGTGGCGTTAAATGCCCAAGTACGAGGCCGGCGCACGCGTGCGGGGCGCCCGTGAGCGTGGCGGGCCCCATCCGAGGGCGGAGCGGACCCTCGAGCGAGGCGAGACCCGCTCGAGGGGGGAGCGAGCCCTCGAGCGGGGCGGGACCGCTCGAGGGAAGGGTTACCCCTCGAACGGGGCGGAATCCATTCGAGGAGGGGGGTTGCCCCTCGACCCGGGGCGAGCCCGCTCGAGGAGGAGCGGCCCCTCGAGCGAGGCGGAGCCTGCTCGAGGGGTCTTCTAGAGTCTTGGTGGGCCTCCGGAGTCCTGCCGCATGGGCTATGTCCTGCACGGTCAGTTCCCTGCATGGTTAGGCCTAGCGTGTTTCGATGCAGGGATTTAAGTGAGGGTTCCCCCATTGTTTATGGGGACCCCTAGGGCGGTCCCCGACATAAAATATCTCCCTATAATAGCTAGTCGGAAGCTAAACCAAATTAGTTAGCGAATCTAACGAATCGTGGTTAGGGTACCTGCAGAAAATTACAGAACATCCCGAACCTTTCATGACAGCACTCATGAAAGCATCCACATACATTACCGTTGACTAGGAGCATTCTCCACCACCACCTCCAAAAGGGGGCAATCCCAATGGCGCGTTTCATACTGCCAACTGCGAGATCAACTTCATCATCGGTGGTCATCAAGCAGCCAAGAGCAACAGACAGTAGTGATCAAACGCAAGGGAGATCGGCCAAGTCAACACTGAAACTCCACAACCTCTGCGTTGGTCGGAATACCTAATCACTTTCTACAAGAAAGACCATGGGTGCACATGCCCGACCCCGGGACCTACCCTTTGGTCGTCAACCACATAGTGGACGGCGCGTTCCTGCCTAGGACTTTCATCGACGGGGTCAGCGGCTTGAACATCATCTTTATAGATATGCTCAGAAAGATGGACTTCGACTTCCACAAGATGACCGCCTATAATGAACCCTTTACGGGGTTGTGCCCGGCAAGGCTGCGTACCCCATAGGTCGTGTATGCCTGCTAGTCACCTTTGGTACAAAGGAAAACTTCTGTACAAAGTACCTATGGTTTGAGGTCGCGGACTTCCTCTCCTCCTACCATGCCATCCTTGGTCGACCCATGTTGGCCAAGTTCACGGCCATACCACACCACACCTACCTCATCATGAAGATGCCAGCGCCAAACGGGATCCTTTCCGTCCTTGGTGACATCATGGTCTCCTACAACTGCGAAAGCTCCACCGTCGAGCTCGCCAAAGATTCTGCCTGCAAAGCCGCTGCTACGGTCATGGTCGCTCAGGCCTCTAAGATCGACCAAACCACTCTGGAGGTGTCAGAGCAGAAGCATATAGCCACAGCTTTGGATCCAAGTCCCACTATGAAGAAAGTTTGCCTCGTATGCCCGACACATCCAAGGTAGACCAGAGGATTAAGGATGTGTATCGATTACAACGACCTTAACAAACACTGCCCAAAAGATCCCTTTCCTCTTCCTCGCATCGACTAGGTCATGGACTCCATGGCTGGTAGCGTCCTACTCTGCTTCCTTGACTGCTATTTTGGGTATCACCAGATAGCCTGAATCCCGATAATGAAGACAAGACAACATTCAATACGCCTAACAACATATACTGCTACAAGGTCATGACCTTTGGCCTGAAAAACGCCGGTGCGACTTACCAGAAGGCGATACAGAAGTTCTTGAGTTCTCAGATCAGGAAAAACGTAGAAGCTTATGTCGACGATGTGGTCGTCAAAACCACTAAACAAGACTAGCTCATCGCCAACCTTCACCAACCTACGAGAGTTCCAATGGAAACTCAACCCGACCAAGTGCGTCTTTGCTGTGCCCTCCTGATTGCTACTAGGCTTCACGGTCGGACACCGAGGCATTGAAGCTAATCCTGTCAAGATCGACACAATACACAACATGGCCAAGCCATCTTGCAAGAAAGACGTCATGAAACTCACAAGTATGATGGCGGCCCTAAGTCGTTTCATCAGCAAGGGGATAGACTATGAGGAGACATTTGCTCCTGTAGCCCGTTTGGAGGCAATTAGGATCCTTCTAGCTTTTACTGTGGCTAAAGGGTTCAAGTTGTACCAAATGGATGTGAAGAGTGCCTTCTTGAATGGGTTTTTAGAGGAGGATGTTTATGTGAGGTAACCACCAGGCTTTGAGAGTATTGTGTTTGCACACAAGGTGTATAGGTCGAGAAAGGCGTTGTATGGGTTGAAACAAGCTCCCCGCGCTTGGTATGGCCATTTGAGGGGGTTGTTGTGCAGCAAGGGGTTTGAGATGGGCAAGGTAGATAAGACTCTTTTTCTCCTCAGGCAAGGTGATGACATCCTAATTGTTCAAGTATACGTGGATGATATTGTTTTTGGCGACTCATCTCACTCTTTAGTTGCAAGGTTTGCAGAGGATATGAGCAAAGAATTCGAGATGTCTATGATGGGAGAATTGCAGTTCTTTCTCGGGCTTCAGATCAAGCAGGCGAAGGAGGGAACCTTTGTAGATCAAGCCAAGTACATGAAGGACATCCTAAAGAAGTTCAAGATGGACGATTCGAAGCCCCTGTCGACACTGATGAGTACGACTACAGCGCTTGACACAGACGAGGACGGAGAGCCGATGGACCAGAAGGAATACCGGAGCATGATCGGCTCCCTCTTGTACTTGACAGCGACGAGGCCGGACATCCAGTTTTCTGTGTGTCTATGCGCTCGTTTTCAGGCGTCGCCGAGGACTTCACATCGGCAAGCCGTCAAGCGGATATTCAGGTATCTTCGATACACTCCTGAGCTTGGTCTTTGGTATTCGGCGTCCTCTTCTCTTTCGCTTCTTGGTTTTTCGGATGCCGATTTTGCGGGGTGTCGAGTCGATAGGAAGTCAACTTTGGGGACTTGTCAGTTTTTGGGTTCCTCGCTTGTTTCTTGGTCTTCACGCAAACAGTCTAGTGTAGCTCAGTCTACCACAGAAGCAGAGTATGTTGCTGCCGCTAGTTGTTGCTCCCAGCTGCTTTGGATCACATACACGTTGAGTGATTTTGGTGAGGAGTGTTCTTTTGTACCTCTCATGTGTGATAGCATGAGTGCCATTAGTGTTGCCAAAAATCCCGTGATTCACTCCAGAACCAAACATATAGAAGTGAGGTACCACTTTCTGAGAGATAATGTTGAGAAGGGAAACATAGACCTCATCCATGTACCTACAGAAAAGCAGCTTGCCGATATTCTAACCAAGCCTTTGGACCAAGCTACATTTGCTCGTTTGCGAGGAGAGCTTGTTGATGTACATATGCATGTTGCATATTCATTTTTGTATCATATCATGCTTGCATCTTTGTATCATAGACTTCATTTGTAACATATGTCATAGAGATGTGCTTCTATCATATGCTTTGATCACCATGATATGCTAGAGATGAGATTATGACCTTACTTGTGATGCTCATGAGATGTATATCTATGCTCTTGGTAGCTTTGGGATATATATATGCTAGTGGATGGCTTTATTTTGTAAAAATGATATATAATCCTCTCTTGTGAGTAGAATGCCTCTCATGTTCATTTTGGGTGCGTATGGCTATATCTTACTTAAACTGTGCTTGGAACCATGTTCTTTTCATTTGGGATGAAAGATCCATTTGTCATCATGAATGTTTAGCCTACATGCTACCTTGTGGAGAAGCCTAAGCTTCTTTTTGCCGCAAAGGCACATCATGTACCATGTCTAACTTGTAAATCATAAAAATGGTATGTGAGATGCCAATGCTTGAAATATTTGCTTCGATGTCATAAATGCATTAAATTTCTTATCTAGGGTGCTAAATCTTTGCATGATGTTCACCAATGAGAAATCTCATATCTAGAAGTGGACACATGGCTCGGTGGCTTTGACATGACATGAGACAGCTTCTAGGTGTTTGTGATGACTGTGTGATGAGAATTTGTGACATTGCATGAAGTTTGTGAGTTATATGTTGTGTGTGCTCTTTTTGCTCATGATTAGCTCATAAGAGGGAAATTTTTGTGAAAAACGCTTCTTTTTCATCATGGCTGTATCACTTGCTTATATGTCCCTTTGTATCTTGTTGGCGATGCTTTTGCTCACATTGTAGCTATCTTGCTTGTCTATGTCTCCATTTTAGCATGTTGTAGTGCTCTTTGTATATTTGAGAAGCACATGCTTGCCTTTATAGACTTGATTCATGCATTACCAACAAGGGGGGGAAAGTACCCAATTCATGATTCCAGGGGGAGTTTGCATCGAGGAAAGAAACATTGGGGAAATGCATTTGTTCACGGGGAGCTTGCATTCATGCATTTGGGAGCTCTTTTTCGCCTGAATTTTAGTCGTGCTCTTTTGCCGATGGTGTCGAGCCCTTTTTGCTAACCTTGAGGAGTCGGTAATTTTGGAGCATTTTGTCTCGGTTGTGTCGAGCCGTTGCCCTTGCCTTAGGGGACCGAGATCTTTCTCTCTTAAGTGATCTTCTCTTGGCTTTTGTTTGGCTTTTGATCACTTGCTTGAGTTTTTTCTTTCTTTTCTTTTCTTTTTCTTTTTTTCTCTGAATTGGTTACTCGTGTGTGTTGTCAATGCACTCACCAAGAGGGATATTGAGGACCGGAGCGTCAGAGGATTGGTGGATGGTCGCTCCTGGCTGTGAGGAGTGATTGACAACGTGGTGTGGACTGACTCTTGGCCGAGTATTGCAGGTGCAGGTTGTGGCTTGATTTGCGATGGTGCAGGTGAAGAGTGGGCGCGAAAGGTCTATGCCTTGCGAGGCCTCCGAGGAGTGGAGAGACAGGTAGTCCTGAATCGAGGGACCCGGTGGCCAGTGGGGTCAAGTGCGGGCCGCATGGTGGCAAGAAAAGCAAGACGAAGTCGTGGACTGGAGCCGGTGTAGAGTAGCGGCTCACGACCGAAGTTTGCACATGGGGTTTGCGGCGGATCACCAGAAAACCGTCGGGTTACTTGGTTGAGCCAAAAAACCAAGACCGGAGGCTCGGCGGGCGGAGACGAGATCCGGGCGCGCCGAGAAGCTTTGATGCCGGCGGACGCGTGGCGGGATCGTAGGGCTTGCGTCGGGAGGACGCAGTCTACGGCAACAGCGTGGACGTGCGATGAAGAGGAGTGCTACATGACCTATTTGCCCCTGAAGGACCGATACAGCGAACCACAAAGGGGGGAGCGAATGGGAGCTCATAAAAATTCATCTCGAAGGAGATGGAGACTCCAACAAGACGAACACGGCTTCCAACACACGTCTCCGACTCACTACCCAAGTTGGCCAAGCCCACACAGCCACTGAAGTGCTACTAGACCTAAGAACCAGCAAACAACCTTCTGAGCCAAAACACACCAGCACGCACAGCGGAAACTTGCACGGCTTGCTGCTTGTGCTGCACCGGTCAGACCGATGGCCTGCGCCGGTCAGACCGGTGACACCGGTCAGACCGGTGGACAGCGCCGGTCAGGCCGGTGGCTACAGCAGCCGCACAACAAACATTCTAGAGAGGCTCAGTGACTCCTCTAAGCCATGGAACAAATACACCCCCAAAAACACAACCTGCACGAATGGAAAACTCTACATAAAACCTAACAAAACAACTCCAAATAGACCAAGAACTGACCAGCAGCACCAAGACCCATAAACACACGAGTCAAGCAGTTCACCTGAGGCAAATCCCACAAGTGGCTCACACGGGTCAGACCGGTCAAGAGCACCGGTCAGACCGGTGTAACCTGGGCAGCTTAGGATGAACAGCACCCGCGGGTCAACTCTTCCAAATCCAAACTTCGATCTCCCGAATCGCTCCACGGACTTGAACAAGACTTTGGGGGATAGTAGGAACACCTCACGAGAAGTCCATAGCCACGATTGTGTCTACCAAAACTTGCCAAATCAAGAGGAATCGAAGAAATCCCGCCAAGAACTCCTCTGACCCTAGAACACCAAAAACCCCAAAATCGAGCCCCTTAACTCACGGATTTGGGAGGGGAATCAAAGGCAAAAGAACCACGAAGGGTTCACACAAATTTACCCCATCAAATCCCCAAGAGCAAGGTCCCGAAAACACACCAAAAAAACCTCCAAGAGAGGGCTCCGAAAATCACCACCAAGAACAACCGTGAGCAACACAACAAAGCCTTGAGGAACCATGCGAATCATCTATACATACCAAGGAGGTTCATACAAGGTCTAGCTTGCCACCCGATCATCCATGAGTCTCGGTTTGTTGCAGGAGGTCGTGGTTTTGGTGGTTGGTCTGGAGAGTTTGCAGGTGGTGAGTTTGCTGGACGTTCTGTAGGACCGATACGGCGAACCAGAGAGGGGGGGAGTGAATGGGAGCCGATAAAAATTCTTCTCGAAGGAGATGGAAACTCCAACAAGATGAACACAGATTCCAACACACGTCTCCGACTCACTACCCAAGTTGGTCAAGCCCACGTAGCCACTTGAGTGCCACTGGACCTAGGAACCAACACACAACCTTCTGACCCGAGAACGCAGCGGAACACCAAACCTCGAGTCTACAGACCACACCGGTCAGACCGGTGAGCACCACCGATCAGACCGGTCCCTGCTGGTGAAACTGAGCAACTTTCACTAAGTGGCTCTACAACGGTCAGACTGGTGAGACACACCGGTCAGATCGATCACAGCCTGAAAGCCCCCAAGGCACCAAACAGGCCAAACGACCACCAAACAGACCCAAACTCGAAACAACAGCACTACAAGACAACAGCGAACACACCAAGACGTTCACCCGAGCAAAAACCCACCGAGGGTTGCACCAGTCAGACCGGTCAAGAGCACCGGTCAGACCGGTGTAGCCTGGGCAGCTCGGGATGAACAGCACCCGCGGGTCAACTCCCCCAAATCCAAAACTCGATCTCCCGAATCGCTCCACGGACTTGAACAAGACTTTGGGGATATTAGGAACACCTCATGAGGAGTCCATAGCCAAGTTTAATCCCACCAAAACTTGTCCAAAAAGGAGGAATCAAGGAAATCCCGCCAAGAGCACTTCCAACCCAAGAACTCAAGAAACCCCAAAATCGAGCACCTTTACTCACGGATTTGGGAGGGGAATCACAGCCCACAGAACCACGAAAGGTTCCCACAAATTTCCCCCATCAAATCCCCAAGAGAAAGGTCCCGAAAACAACCCAAAGAAATCACCAAGAGAGGGCTCCGAAAATCACCACCAAGAACAACCAGGGAAAACACATCCAAACCTTGAGGAACCACGCCGAATCATCTATAAATGAAACAAACGTTTATACAAGGTCTAGCAAGCCGCCCGATCATCCATCCCTCTCAACAAGATCTCTCCATGAAGCTCTCTTGCTAGTCCTATGGAAAACCTAAGGAAAATAGGAAGGAAAAAAGGAAAACAAATGAGCTAGGGTTCCAAGAGTTGGCTGCCATCCTCTCACCTCTTGGGTTATATGGAGGCAACCGAATGTCTAAAATGCCCTTCTCTACTAACTAGGGATACAAGCCCCTCAAGGGCGGATTTGGAATTCTTGATGTCTTCACCATCTGACGGATGCCCGGCGACCGCACCCTGCGTAGCCTTGACGCAAGCCATGCGATCCCGACGCGTGTCCTCCGCTTCGAAGATTCCGGACTGCGTCTTCGCACACCGGTCAGACCGGTGCTCCTCACCGGTCAGACCGGTACCCATTGGTCAGACCGGTCAGGCCCACCGGTCAGACCGGTCCGGAGCCGCCGCAAAGACCGTCTTCGGTTCTCCGGTCTTGGCTTTGTGGATCAACCAAGGAACCCAGTGGTTTTCTGGTGAACCACCGGTAGCCCCGCGAACTCGGTGTAGCCTCCGCCAATCTCCACTCATGACTCGCCTCCCACGTAGTCCCGGCTCGACCTTGGTTTTGAGGCTCAACCAAGAAACCGTCCACGACTTCATCTTGCCGTTCATGCCACCATGCGGCCCGCACTTGACCCCCGCCGGCCACCGGGACCCTCGAACGAAGACTACTTGTCTTCTCCACACCCGGAGGCCTCACCGGCGACGACCTTTCGCGCTTGTTCTTCACCCGCACCAACACCCGCCAAGCCGCAACCTCGCACCTACAATACTTAGCCAAGAATCAGTCCACACAACGTTGTCAATCACTCATCACACAAGGAAGCGACCATCCACCGGTCCTCGAACCACACATGGTCCTCAATCTCCCCCTTGATGAGTGCATTGACAACACCCACACGAAAGTAACAAGAGAGAAAAGAAAAAGAAAAGAAACGAACAAAAAGAAACTCCAACAAGCGATCGAAAGCCGAACAAAGGCAAAGAGCGAGATCACTTGAAGAAGACAAGTCTCGGACCCCTTAGGCAAGGGCAACGACTCGACACATCCGAGACAAAGCAAAGCTCAAGCAAAGAGCGCAAACCACCGAAACAAAGCTCGAAAAACCACAAAAAGCTCCCCCTGCACACATGCAAGCTCCCCCTGATCCAATGCACCTCCCCCTGGACGAATGCATGCAAACCACTTGAAAACAGGACAGCTGCATCACTTTCAGCTCACACCGGTCAGACCGGTCATCACCACCGGTCAGACCGGTGCCTAACATGTGTACAGGTCCAGCACTCACACCGGTCAGACCGGTACTCTTCACCGATCAGACCGGTGTACAACAGAGCCCAGAAATGGCTCGAAACCACCCGAAAACCTTCTAAATGCGTCCGGTAATCCATTTCAAGCTCAAACTTCTCCCCCTTGTTGGCAATGCATGAATCAAGCCAAAAATGCAAAAATTACAACCTAGAGCATCTCAAATAGACAAAATTCAACAAAGAATGCTACACATGTCCAAATGAGCAAGTTAGATACTCTACGGCTTCGTATCGATCTCAACTACATGATCACCAAGTTTCACAACCATTGGACGAAGCTAAGATGGATTTTGGCAATTTTGCGAAAAACTTGCCTCTCATGAGCAAAGTCCTAAACATGATCAAAGCATATCAAAAATGGCAAAGCCACACAAACTTCATGCTAGGACAGCCATTCTAATCATAAGACCATCACAAACACCCACAAGCACCTCATGTCATGTCAAAGCCACCGAGCCATGTGCCTACTTCTATGTATGAGACTTCTCATTGGTAGGCATCATGCAACGGTTTAGCACCCAAAGCAAATTAAATTCAGCACATATGACATGGGAGCATATTTCCAAGCATTTTTCATTTCATTTTCAGATTTGTAAATGGTACATGAAATGTCTTTGCGACAAAAAGGAACTTAAGCCCCTCCACAAGATAAAACAAGAGGGCTAAACATTCATGATGGCAAATGAGCCTTTGGCCCCATATGATCAATAAACTAGCTATCCAACCACAAATTAAGCATAGCCAAGCCACTAAAACATGTCAAGATCATATAAAGGCATTTACACATGACATTTTTCAAAAGAATAGCTATCAACCATGGATTATTCATCAAGATCATCAAGAGCTAAGCCAAACTAACCGTAGCATACCAAACAAGCTCACAAAGACATATATCTCATTCCATGGTGAACAATGTATATGAGAGAAGCTTTTCCTAACCAATGCATATGATACAAAATGCATGCAATCTAAGATACAAGGATTCCTATACATCATGTTACATATGCCATGCAAAATGCAAGAAATGCACAAAGGAAAGCTATACATATGCTACCAAGAAGCTCTCACACAAAACTCACAAAACCACCGGCTCCTCGAGGGGAGGCAAAACGGGCTCGACACCACCGGCAAAAGAGAGCTCCCACACACCCAACTCAAGAAATCAAACACACACTAAGTTCCCCCGCAAACGAGTGAAAGTTGCTTGATCTAGGGGTTTGGTGAAAATATCGGCTAGTTGGTCATGTGTGGGTACATGGATCAAAGCTATCTTCCCTTTCTCTACATTGTCTCTCGGAAAATGGTACCTCACTTCTATGTGCTTGGTTTTGGAATGGAGCACTGGGTTCTTTGCAACGCTTATGGCACTAGTGCTATCACATTGAAGTGGGACATGGGTATACTCCTCACCAAAGTCACTCATGGTGTAGGTGATCCAGAGGAGCTGAGAGCAACAACTAGCAGCGGCAACATACTCGGCCTCGGTCGTGGATTGAGCAACACTTGACTGCTTGCGGGAAGACCAAGAAACCAAAGAAGAACCCAAAAACGGGCAAGTCCCAGAAGTGGACTTCCCATCCAACCGACACCCGGCAAAATCCGCGTCTGAAAAGCCAAGAACAGCCAAAGAAGAGGACGCGGAGTACCAAAGGCCGAAGTCGGGAGTGCGACACAAGTACCTGAAAATTCACTTCACCGCTTGCCGATGCGAAGTCCTCGGAGACGCTTGAAAACGAGCGCACAGACACACCGAAAACTGTATGTCCGGCCTCGTCGCCGTCAAGTAGAGGAGTGACCCAATCATGCTCCGGTACTCCTTCTGGTCCACGTGTTCACCTTCCTCGTCCGCATCAAGAGCCGTAGTCGTACTCATCGGTGTCGTCATAGCCTTGGAGTCCTCCATCTTGAACTTCCGCACAATGTCCTTGGTGTACTTAGCCTGGTGCACAAAAGTTCCTTTCTTTGATTGCTTGATTTGTAGCCCGAGGAAGAACTGCAACTCGCCCATCATGCTCATCTCAAACTCCCTGCTCATATCATCTGCAAACCTTGCAACAAGAGAGTTAGACGAGCCACCAAAGACAATATCATCCACGTACACCCGCACAATCGGGATATCTTTGCCCCCGCCTCAAAAAAACAAGGTCCGATCGACCTTCCCCATCTCAAAACCTCTCTCAAACAAGAACCCCCTCAACCTGCCATACCAAGCTCTAGGCGCCTGCTTCAACCCATACAACGCCTTCCTCAACTTGTACACCCGGTGGGGGTACTTCTCACTCTCAAACCCCGGAGGCTGCCTCACATACACTTCTACATCCAACACATCATTCAGAAAAGCACTCTTCGCATCCATTTGGTGCAACTTGAATCCTTTAGCCACAAAAAAGGCTAGAAGGATCCTAATCGCCTCCAAACGGGCTACGGGAGCAAAGGTCTCCTCGTAATTGATCCCCTCCTTCTGACTGAACCCTTGAGCAACAAGTCTCGACTTGTTCCTCACCACCTCACCCTTCTCTCCCTCTTTGTTCTTCCACACCCACTTTGTACCAATCGGCTTACACCCTGGGGGAGGGTCAACCAACTCCCACACCTGATTCCTCTCAAAGTTCTCCAACTCCTCATGCATCTAATTAACCCAATTGTGATCAGATAGTCCGTGTCCAATGTCTTTGGGCTCGAAAGAAGCAACAAATGCAGCATGAGCGAAATGAGAGTTGTTCCGAACCCTCGACCGTGTAGTGCGTTCATTCATGTCGCCGATGATCCTCGAAGCTGGGTGATCCACTTGAACTCGCCGGGGAGGTTCTCGCCTCGAACCTACCTCCCCCTCAACATCAGCTTCTCCTCGTTCTTGATTTGTTGTCGTAGGTGTAGCAGAGGGTCCATCCATCATCGTAGTCGAAGTAGTGGGTACATGTTCAGCCGGGGGCACCGCACCGCCATCTTCATCCTCACCATGTTCATGCTCGTCCTCCTGAAAGATCTCCTTGCCAAGCTCATCATCACCTGCACACTCAAAGACAAGCTGACTACGTGGCTCTGTCTCGTCGAAGGTTACCTCGCAAGTCTCCACGATTTGGTTAGTTTCAAGATTGAGCACACGATATGCTCTAGAATGAGATGCATAACCAAAGAAAATGCCATCAACGGACCTAGCCTCAAACTTATCCAACTTCCCCGCCTTTCTTCGAATGAAATACTTGCAACCAAAGACATGGAAGTGACTCACCTTGGGTGTGCGACCATGCATCAACTCATAGCATGTCTTCTTCTTGTGCACTCGAGGTATATCCTGTTCAACACATAGCACGCGGTATTCACCGCCTCAGCCCAACACCTTCTCGGAGTCCTATGCTCATCAAGCATCGTCCGAGCCATCTCGCACAAGGTCCTGTTCTTCCTTTCCACAACACCGTTCTGGGGTGGCGTATACGGACTCGAAAACTGGTGCTCAAGACCCAAGTCATGGCAAAAGGTTTCAAAACGAGAGTTCCTGAATTCCGAGCCATTATCACTGCGGATAGCTCGTATGGCATCTCCGTGCCTCTCGTTCCTCAACCTCAAGACTAGATCTTGAACAAAACCAAACGTCTCCCCCTTCTCCTCGAGAAAGAACACCCACGCACACCGAGAATAGTCGTCCACCACAACAAGGACATACCACTTCCCACCCGCAGATCGCACACAAGCTGGGCCAACAAGGTCCATATGGAGCAGCTCGCATGGACGCTCAGTCATCACATTGGTGAGAGGCGGGTGAGAAGAGGCTACCATCTTGGCATGCCCACACGGCGCACAAACCAACTCTTTCTCAAGCCTCAACCGTGGCAATCCTCTGACCAAATTGAGTTTACTCAAGCGAGACAAAAGATCAAAGCTCCAGTGACCCAACTTCCTATGCCATTTCCACAACTCACTCGAAGAACCAGCCAAGAAACAATGCTCCACACCCGAAGACTGAGAAAAATCAGCACGAAACACCTGACCCTCGGGAACGACCATACAGACAAGGTCCCCTCGAGAGTCCAAAATCCGAGAACCACCTGGCCGAATCAACACCTCAAAGCCCTCATCCAACAACTGGGACACACAAAGCAAATTGTACCCCAGCGATTGAACAAGAGCAACACGCCTCAGAGTGATCTTGTCACTCACTTTTATCTCACCTTCTGAAAGCACACACCCACGCCCATTGTCCCCAAAAGTGATGTACCTCCTTGTCACCACCAGGACGAGACTTGAGAACCACCCCCTGTCTCGGTCATATGCCTCGAGCAACCGGAGTCAATCAACCAAATGTTCTTCAAGTCTCCCACCTGAAATTCAAAAACGAGCACGTGAGCGAACAAACGACTCAAAGATCGCGGTTAGTACCAAAAGAGTAAAACCAGTGCCGAGCCATTTGCTCGAAAGTGGGGTTAGCACCAACCAAAGCATCTCTCCTACCAAAGCTACCTCCACGAACACCACCACGGTAACCACCCTGAGGGAACCACCCCTCTCTGCCTGAGGAGGACCAAATCCACGCAAGAAAGCCCGTGGAACGTCCTTCCTCTCCAACTCAAAGCCACAACTCCTCCGATCCCCGTATTGAGCATGAGGAGGAGAACGCCTAGCAAACTGACCACCTGCACCCTTTCCAGCCCAAGCACCAGAACCACGACCTCCAGAAACAACCCTCGCACCTGTACGAGTACGAAACCCAAACACTCGTCCGTCTGTGCCCGCACCGGTCTGACCGGTGCTCCACACCGGTCTAACCGGTGTGACCTGGGCAGCAGCGCCTCCAACAGCCTTCCGCTCTCCCCAAGCCCGAACTGTCCTCACACTCGCCTTGGCCCTGGGCATCTGCACACAAGGCTCAAGTACACCATCGGAAGGGTGGTACTTGTCCTTGTTAGCCCACTCCTTTGCCATTCTCTCCTCACGCTTCCTCTTGAAGCAAAACTCCTCCTTATGGCCATCTCTCCCACAATAGCCACAATGGAACCTCACAAGCTTAGGCTTAGGCTTGGGATGCGGCTGCTCACTCGGTTTCTCTCCACTCAAATCCTCCACCGGTTTCTCACCACTAGCCTTCTCACTCTCCTTCCCAAAGAACACTTTCCCCGAATTGCTCACAAACTTGATAGGCTTTCGGAGATCGTTTGTAGGTGTAGGAAACACGGGTGGAGCTGGGGTTGTGTCTAGTCGGTTCCTAAGATGGTTAGGTTTTGGAGGGAAATCATTTTTGTGGTGGGTTTTTGGTGGCTCCGAGATATTCTCTCCACTTCCCTCACCAACCTTGTTTGCCCCAAGTCCCTCACCATCTTGCCTCTTAAAGGCCTCGATCATCATCCTCAACTGAGGCTCATGACCGGACAACCAACCCATCAACTTCCTCAAGTCATCATTCTCATCCTGCAAATGATCAACATAATGTGCAAGCTCCAAATTTTTCAATGCATGCATTTCACAGGTAGAGCAAGATGTAGGCATGGGTTCCTTCAATTTAGCCTCGAGCGAACTAGTGTAAGCATGCATCTCATCAATCTTAGCATGCAAAACAGGCAAGAAGTGCAAGCACCTAGCAAAGCGGGTCTAGACTTAAGCTCAGCCACATCAACCCTAAGCACATCTAGTTCCTCACACTTGGAGGCATGCTTTTCCTTAAACAAAGCAAGATCAGTAAGGAATATGGAGCAATCAGCACAATCATTCTCATCCAAAACAACAGGGCTAGCCTTAAGGGAATCAATCTCAAGCTTGCTATCAAGCACCTGTGTCTCTAGCTCAGCCACTCTAGTCCTAGCATCCTCGAGTGAAGCCCTAAGCTCTTTCCTCATTTTTTGGCCTCTCTAAGCATGTCATCACGGTTATCAAGCAAAGAGCCAAGCCTCTCATTCTCCTGGCGCATGAAGGGAAGTTCATCATGCACCTCGTCGTCGGACTCAGAGTCCGAGTCGCTCTGTGTGCTCTTCTTGCTGCCGGAGCTCAGCGCCATGGTGCAGAACCCATCTCTCGCGAAGCAGCTCAGCCCGCTCAGGTTCTTGGTCGACTTCTTGTTCTTGCGACGATCGCCTTCGTCTTCACTGCTGCTCGAGCTCGAGGTGGAGTACGCGGAAGTGGAGTCGACGTCGCTCGCTCCAACCATTGCTCGGGCCTTGCCTCGGCCCTCCTTCCTCGATCGTCGCTCGTCCATGTACTTGTTCTTGTGCTTCCTCTTGTGGTCGTGCCTCGAACGGTACTTGCCGTCCATCCTCGGCTTGTGCTTGTAGCTGTCCTTGTTCTCGGCCTTCTCTGGGCAGTCGGTGACGAAGTGTCCCGGCTTGCCGCACTGGAAGCAAGTCCTCGTGTTCCTCCTCATGTTCACGCAATTCTCGTGCAGCCTCTCGAACCGCCTCGTCGTCACGCGCCGCCTCGTCCTCTCCAAGGTCATCAAACTCCTCATCTGGCATAGACATCAAAGAGGAAAAGGAGAACATCCTGGTGGATGGGTTAGAGTTAGCCTTTCCTTTGGAACCACCAACGAGGGCAAGACTATGGGAATCAGTCGGCCCCTCGAGCTTGGCAGTCATGCCCCTATCCACCTCAGCCGACTTGAGCTTCGAGAACAGCTCGTTCACCGTCAGAGTGTCATACTTCTCCAACTCGACATGAGCCTCCTTCAGCACCGCCCAAATCCTAAAAGCCAAGTGCTCGGTGTGCACCCGATCGAACTCAGGCTGACACAAAGCACGAAACAAGTAGTCGACCGCCTTATTGTTGGCGTCGAAGCCGTCCCCTCGATTCCGGAGCGAGGAAATCAACCGGCCGGACATAGCTCGTGTCCACCGTGACATCCCAAAGGATCTGACCCTTTCCGCGGAGAAAAGCACCCATCCGCTTGCTCCACATCTGGTAGTTCTTGCCATCGAAGTGTGGAGGACCCGAACCCCGTTCCTGGTACGCCATCCTTGGATCTTAGACCGGTTAGAGTCAACAAAGACCCGAACCGGCTCTGATACCACTTGAAGGACCGATACAGCGAACCAGAGAGGGGGGAGTGAATGGGAGCCGATAAAAATTCTTCTCGAAGGATATGGAAACTCCAACAATATGAACACTGCTTCCAACACACGTCTCCGACTCACTACCCAAGTTGGTCAAGCCCACGTAGGCACTGGAGTGCCACTGGACCTAGGAACCAACGCACAACCTTCCGACCCGAGAACGCAGCGGAACACCAAACCTCGAGTCTACAGACCCACACCGGTCAGACCGGTGAGCACCACCGATCAGACCGGTCCCTGCTGGTGAAACTGAGCAACTTTCACTAAGTGGATCTACACCGGTCAGACCGGTGAGACACACCGGTCAGACTGATCACAGCCTGAAAACCCCCAAGGCACCAAACAGGCCAAACGACCACCAAACTGACCCAAACTCGAAACAGCAGCACTACTGGACAACAGCGAACACACCAAGACGTTCACCCGAGCAAAAACCCACCGAGGGTTGCACCAGTCAGACCGGTCAAGAGCACCGGTCAGACCGGTGTAGCTCGGGCGACTCGAGATGAACAAACACCGCGGGTCAACTCCCCCAAATCCAAAACTCGATCTCCCGAATCGCTCCACGGACTTGAACAAGACTTTGGGCATATTAGGAACACCTCATGAGGAGTCCATAGCCAAGTTTAATCCCACCAAAACTTGTCCAAAAAGGAGGAATCAAGGAAATCCCGCCAAGAGCACTTCCAACCCAAGAACTCAAGAAACCCCAAAATCAAGCACCTTTACTCACGGATTTGGGAGGGGAATCACAGCCCAAAGAACCACGAAAGGTTCCCACAAATTTCCCCCATCAAATCCCCAAGAGAAAGGTCTCGAAAACAACCCAAAGAAATCACCAAGAGAGGGCTCCGAAAATCACCACCAAGAACAACCGGGGAAAACACATCCAAACCTTGAGGAACCACGCCGAATCATCTATACATGAAACAAAGGTTTATACAAGGTCTAGCAAGCCGCCCGATCATCCATCCCTCTCAACAAGATCTCTCCATGAAGCTCTCTTGCTAGTCCTATGGAAAACCTAAGGAAAATAGGAAGGAAAAAAGGAAAACAAATGAGCTAGGGTTCCAAGAGTTGGCTGCCATCCTCTCACCTCTTGGGTTATATGGAGGCAACCAAATGTCTAAAATTCCCTTCTCTACTAACTAGGGATACAAGCCCCTCAAGGGCGATTTGGAATTCTTGATGTCTTCACCATCGGACGGATGCCCGCCGACTGCACCCTGCGTAGCCTCGACGCAAGCCATGCGATCCCGACGCGTGTCCTCCGCTTCGAAGATTCTGGACTGCGTCGTCGCACACCGGTCAGACCGGTGCTCCTCACCGGTCAGACCGGTCTGGAGCTGCTGCGGCACTGTCTTCGGTTCTCCGGTCTTGGCTTTGTTGATCAACCAAGGAACCCAGTGGTTTTCTGGTGAACCACCGGAAACCCCGCGAACTCGGCGTAGCCTCCGCCAATCTCCACTCATGACTCGGCCAATCTCCACTCATGACTCATGCGTGGTCTCGCTGTGACGGCGTATGGACGGCAGGCAATGTGGGCCCGGTGCTCTGCGCTGGCGCGGCGCCGACAGCGCGACGTCGCGCGCGGGGCGCGCTCCGGCGTCCCAGCTCACAAACATTTCGCTGTGCTCGACTTTGACCGATTCAAACTCACAAAATTCGAACTAAAGTTCAAATTCGCCAAATACGAAAGTTGTAGACCAGCTAACCTTCTCCAACTTTCGTAAAGGCCGACCGGTCAATTTCTCAACGGGTTTGGAGATAATCATCCTCAAAGTTACAGATTTGTATGGCTTGGTGAAACTATTCAGCAGGACTTTGACTGGGTTTTTGAGAGTTCAAACCTCCGAATTTGAAACGCCAACAATGGAATGAAATGTGTTCCCGGAAAAACTGAGCAACTTTGGTGTTGGTCAATTTTGAAGTTTTATAGTGAAATTTTGAGAACGCGCAAGAAAACCAATCCAGCATTAAGGACCACTTGGGCTTTGACCACGATTTAGGGTGTTGACCAAGGTTCTTTGTGCAAAAGTGTGACCCACAATGTTACACATGATTAGAGGCTAATTAATCTTGATTAATAAAGCTAGGTGATGACATAAGCACAATAAACATCAGGGATGGCCCCTTAACAAGGATCTCCTTCCGAGATCGGTAATTTAAGACAAAGGTTGGGGAAAGACACTTACGATTATGAACTTGTAAGAATCCCGGATAATGAGTGTTAAGGTAGTGTTTAGTTTCCGATGTGGCTTCCTCTTCCGTGATGACTCCATGAGACCTTGTACATGGTTACTGACTTCATCCTTGTCTTCCTCTCTTTTCTGTTAAGAATCCGCATCGGATGTTCTACCAGCGAAAGATCTGGCTGTATCCATGCGTTGGCTTCATCGATCACCCTCATTTCAGGTTCATGGGCGCACTTTATTAATTGAGACACGTGGAACACGTTGTGTATAGCAGCAAACCGCTCGGGTAGGCGAATGCGATAAGCAACTGGTCCACAAACCTCTGTAATTTCATAATGGCCAATGTACCTTGGAGCTAACTTCCCTTCTACTCCAAATCTTTGTACCCCCTTGGTGGGTGAAACTCTCAAATACACCTTTTCACCAACTTGGTATTCCCTTACAGTTTTTCCCTTGTCATGGTAACTCTTTTGTCTCATTTGCGCGGCTTTTAAGTTTTCTTTTATCACTTCAACCCTATCCTCGGCTTCTTTAACTAAATTTGGGCCAAAGAACTTCTGCTCTCCCACCTGAGACCAATTTAAAGGGGTGCGACATCTTCACCCATAAAGAGCCTCAAAAGGTGCCATCTTCAAGCTAGCCTGATAGCTGTTATTGTAAGAAAATTCTGCCAGGGCTAAACATTTGTCCCAACTCTTGTCAAAGTGAATGATACATTGGCTTTGCCGGGGTGATAGTGCACTTCAAGGTCTTAATCCTTAATGAGTTCTAACCACCTCCTTTGGCGCATATTCAAATCGGCTTGAGTAAAGATATACTTAAGACTTTTGTGTAGATGTTGCAACAGGTTCCCATTAAGTAATGCCTCCAGATTTTCAAGGCATGAACGACCGCTGCTAACTCAAGATTGTGAGTTGGTTAATTCTTCTCATGTGGGCGGAGTGCTCGAGAAGCATAAGCAATAACTCAGTTTTCTTGCATAAGGACACAACCCAGACCTGTGCCCGAGGCGTCACATTAAATCTCATACGGCTTGGAGTTATCAGGTTGAGCCAACACTTGGGCAGAAGTTAGGTACTGCTTCAGAGTTTGGAAAGCATACTCACATTTTTTGTCCGACACGAATTTGACTCATTTTTTCAACAATTCAGTCATAGGTTTGGCAATTCTAGAAAAATCCGGGACAAAGCGGCAGTAATACCCAGCCAACCCAAGAAAGCTTCTAATTTGATGGACGGACTTTGGTGGCTTCCAATCCATCACTTCTTGCACTTTACTTGGATCCACGGATATACCTTCATTAGATATGTTGTGCCCTAAGAATTTGACACTATCCAACCAGAATTCGCATTTGGAGAATTTGGCATAATGTTTTTGATCCCTCAAACATTGAAGAACAATGCGAAGATGTTCAGCATGCTCCTCTTCGTTCTTGGAATAAACCAAGATGTCATCGAAGAAAACCACAACGAATTTATCCAGTTCAGTCATGAACACTGAGTTCATGAGATACATGAAGTAGGAAGGTGCATTAGTAAGACCGAAGGACATAACCAGATATTCATACAGCCCATATCGTGTGGAGAAGGCAGTCTTAGGGATATCACAAGGCCGAATCTTTATCTGATGATAGCCTGACCTAAGATCAATTTTGGAAAAGACCTTGGCTGCAGCCAGTTGATCAAACAGCACATCAATGCGGGGCAAGGGGTATTTATTTTTTATACTAACCGTATTGAGAGGGCGGTAGTCCACACAAAGCCTCAAACTACTGTCTTTCTTTTTAACAAAGAGAGCAGGACATCCCCAAGGAGAAGAAATCGAGCGGATGAAACCCTTGTCCAATAATTCCTGAAGCTGGGTCTTCAACTCAGCTAGCTCCTTGGGTGGCATACGATAAGCTCTTTTCGAAATAGGCGCCGTACCAGGTTGCAGTTCAATCACGAACTCAATGTCCCGATCCATAGGCGCTGGGGTCCATAGATCCCCTCAGAGGTAAGTAAAGAGTCAAGACACCGACAGCAGGTGAAGTGATTTCTATTCTTTGTTCAGCAATATCCAAGGTTACTTTATGATGTGTCATCCAATCCATTCCCAAAATGACATCTATACCATCTAGCCCCAGGGTTAAGAGATTGGTTTGGAAGTCCTTGCTACCTAGCTGCAACAGTACACTCTTGACTAGTGTTTTGGAGGATACTTTCCCTCCGGGAGTTGCGATCTTAAATTCATTCTTAACTCGAAACACATTTAGACCCAAGTTAACTTGTGTGTCGGGCATACTCCCCGGGTACCCATGCAAGGAAGGATGAAGACGGACTCCTACTAGAATTCCCCTGTAATCCTACTAGAACTCGTCCTGTGTAATCCTACTAGGACTCCTGCCTTGTAACCGACTAGGAACCCACCCCCTGGACTATATAAAGGAGGGCCGGGTACCTAGCCGGGCACCTAATCACAACCAACACCAAGCGCAGGGCGCCATACTTGTTCCCCCAAATAGGACATAGGGTTCGCCACCTTGGTGGCCCGAACCTGTATAAATCTTGTGTCCCGTGTCCTTGCGCTTACCTTCGAGTCCTAGGTCTCCCGATCACGATCCCCACCGTACAATCTACTACCTCGGGTACCCCCTTGGTAGGTTTGCCAGTCTAAAACACCGACAGCTGGCGCGCCAGGTAGGGGTGATCATCACCACCGGGCGAATTTTAAGGACCCTCGTCAACAAGATCAATCTACTCGTCGACTCGCTGAGATCCATTGAAGCAAGTCGCCTTGCTCTTGTCAAAGCGGAATCAATTTTCCTACGCCGCGCTTCTGGTTGCTTCGGCACGTCACGCGGCTCGTCGCGACGCTCTTTGTCGACTACTCCGCCTCGCGCAGGCTCGTCGTCGACTACTCCGCCTCGCGTAGGCTCGTCGTCGACTACTCCACCTCGCGCAGGCTCGTCGTCGACTACTTCGCCTCCGCCGCGTGTACGGGTGCCTCGGCACGTCGCGCGGCTCGTCACACGGCTCGTGGCGCCGCTCGTCGTCGACTACTCCGCCTCGCGCAGGCTCGTTGTCGACTACTTCGCCTCCGCCACGCGTACGGGTGCCTCGGCACGTAGCGCGGCTCGTCACGCGGCTCGTGGCGCCGCTCGTCGTCGACTACTCCGCCTCGCGCAGTCTCGTCGTCGACTACTTCGCCTCAGCCGCGCGTACAGGTGCCTCGGCATGTTGCGCGGCTCGTCACGCGGCTCGTGGCGCCACTCGTCGTCGACTACTCTGCCTCGCGTAGGCTCGTCGTCGACTACTTCGCCTCCGCCGCGCGTACGCGTGCCTTGGCACGTCGCGCGGCTCGTCACACGGCTCGTGGCGCTGCTCGTCATCGACTACTCCGCCTCACATAGGCTCGTCGTCGACTACTTTGTCTCCGCCGCGTGTCCGGATGCCTCGGCACGTTGCGCAGCTCGTCACGCGGCTCGTCACGCCGCTTGTCGTCGGCTACTCCGCGCGCAGGCTCGTCGTCGACTACTCTGCCTCGCGCAGGCTCGTCGTTGACTACTTCGCCTCCCTCCGCGTCCGGCTGCCTCGGCACGTCGCGCGGCTCGTCACGCGGCTCGTTGCGCCGCTCTTCGTCGACTACTCCGCCTCGTGCAGGCTCGTCGTCGACTACTACGCCTCGTGCAGGCTCGTCGTCGACTACTCCGCCTCGCGCAGGCTCATCGTCGACTACTTGGCCTACGCCGCGCATCTGGGTGCCTCGGCACGTCGCGCGGCTCATCACTTGTCGTCGACTACTTCGCCTCCGCCGCTCGTACGGGTGCATCGACACGTCGCGCGGCTCGTCACGCGGCTCGTTGTGCCGCTCTTCGTCGACTACTCTGCCTCGCGCAGGCTCGTCATCGACTACTCCTCCTCGCGCAGGCTCCTCGTCGACTACTCTGCCTCGCGCAGGCTCGTCGTCGACTACTCCGCCTCGCGCAGTCTTGTCGTCGACTACTACGCCTCGCGCAGGCTCGTCGTCGACCACTCCGCCTCGCGCAGGCTCGTCGTCGACTACTTTGCCTACGCCGCGCGTCCAGGTGCCTCAGCACGTCGCGCAGCTCATCACTTGTCGTCGACTACTTCGCCTCCGCCGCGCGTACGGGTGCCTCGACACGTCGCGCGGCTCGTCACGCGGCTCATTGCACTTCTCGTCGTCGACTACTCCGCCTCGTGTAGGCTCGTCGTCGACTACTTCTCCTCCGCCGCGCGTACGGGTGCCTCGACACGTCGCGTGGCTCGTCACGCGGCTCGTTGCGCCGCTCGTCGTCGACTACTCCGCCTCGCGTAGGCTCGTCGTCGACTACTTCGCCTCTGCCACGTGTACGGGTGCCTCGGCACACCGCGCGGCTCGTCACGCGGCTCGTTGAGCCGCTCGTCGTCGACTACTCCTCCTCGCGTAGGCTCGTCGTTGACTACTTCGCCTCCGCCGCACGTCCGGGTACCTCGGCACGTCGCGCGGCTCGTCACGCCGCTCATCGTCGACTACTCCGCCTCGCGCAGGCTCGTCGTCGACTAATTCGCCTCCGCCACGCATCCGGGTTTCTCAGCACGTCACGCGGCTCATCACTTGTCGTCGACTACTTCGCCGACGCCGCGCGATCGGGTGCCTCGGCACGTGACGCGGCTCGTCGCGTGGCTCGTTGCGCCGCTCATCGTCGACTACTCCGCCTACGCCGCGCGTCAGGGTGCCTCGGCACGTCGCGCGGCCCGTCACGCGGCTCATCATCGACTACTCCGTGCGCCACGACTTCGTCTTGCTTTTGTCTTGATTTATTAATGCTCCTAAACTTCTGAATTTGATCTTGTATGCTTAATGGAGTCATTGGTCACCCTTCTCTTCAATGTTGTCATCACCATCTCCTCTTTCTTGTTCTCATCATCTCCTTGCTGTCTCTTTTTTATGGATTTCCCCCTCTGTCCAGAACAGAACATATATCGAAATATAGCTCTATTGAAAAGTTTATGAAATTACCTTTCCAACGTGTGGTCATTCATCGAAAACGGAGTTCAAACAAGGGGGCTATGTCCGTTTTACTTCAGCGTTGCGTGCTGTCCAAAACTGATTTCAGGACGTGTTGCACTCGGTGATTCGGGCATAACCGCTTGTAGGAACCTCCGATTGTCTTGATTCTTGATTTGTTGGAATTGTAACTTCATGGGGCTTCTAAATATCCAAAAATATCCAGTGTTTTCCCTTTGAGACCATGCAGAATTTTGATGAGATTGGTGGCTTCTTGCGCATTGATCCGGAGATGTTAACGATCTTTCTCTTTCTATCTTCTAGAGTGTCATGTTGCACTTCCGTGTTGAAGATTCAGGGTCTCCCCCATGCTTAGCATTTTGCTAGTCATGGAAGAATAAGACAAAACGCTTCTTAGCCATCCTTCAATTTCCTTGTAGTGAGAATCTTTATCTTGCCTGTAAGACGTTTTAAACGCACATTCTACCCCCAAGGTGACGGTTGGGAGTAGATAGAATTGCCAACAATCCAACAATGTCTCCTAAGATTCTTAACTTGTGGCATAATTAGTTTAATGAGGAATAAAAACCTAATGAGTGTACGTGGTGCAAGGTGTGTATGCACATGATAGGAAAGCATATAAACAAAGACAATGTTTTCACCTAGTTCTAAACACCATGTTTACAACTAGGTTGCCGAATTTCTCCATAGCCACAAAGGTTTATTTATCAAGGGTTAAAACACCATGTCTATCCTTAAATCAATAACTCTTATAGCACAAGAAAAATTAAGCGCATTGCAAAGCTTATAAACTAACCAAAGCAACATGAAAACATATGAAAAGCTAGCTAGGTTTATCGAACTTAACGATGATGGTCCGCAATCTTGTTTAAACACCACGTTTACACAAGATCACAAAAGGAAAATACCCATATGGCCCTATAAGAGTACATCATTAAGTATATAAAACGACCAAGCCAACTATGTGCAAAACATGTATACACAAAGAAACATCACGAGGGCAACAAAATGCAATGCATGCAAATAAATAAATATGAGCATGAACATGATGGTGGTTCTAAAAAGGAAATCTAAACTTAGATTAATAACCACAAGTTGATCATCATAAGATGGTGCCATTCTTTATTCTCTCTAAGAAAGTAGTAAAAATATAAAGAAACGGGTTGCCTCCCGAAAAGCGCTTCATTTAAAGTCACGAGCTCGACTTTCTCACATACCTTCTTTTCGTTGCATAGCCATGGCCCTTCATGCAAGAAGAAAAGGTACCAATGCAGCTTTAATTTACTTCCCATGTTGTGCTTGATCACTTATAGAAGACTTGCCCAAAGCATCCTTTTGTTTCATCGTTATCTCCTTCTCTATCATCCTTCGGTGCTGCCTTCACTCTATGAATTTTTTTTAATTTCCAGAACAGAAAGTATACTCAAGATCTATTCCATTGCACAGTGCACAAAATTTCCTTTCCAACGAGTCTTTATTTGCTCAAATCGGACTCCGGACAAGAGAGTTACGTCCGTTTTACTTCGGCGATGAAATCTGTCCAGAAATTTCAGAACGCGCAACGCTCAATGTTTCCTCCATAACTCCTTGCACGGGTCTTTGAACTTGTTGGTTCTTGATGCGTTGGAATGGTAATTTGATGGAGCTTCTGAATATCTCATTTTCTTCATTTGTACACCTCTGAACAAGCTCTAAAATTGATGTAGACAGCAGCATCCATCGCGGGATTCGGAGAGGTTGATGATTTATCTTGCAACTCTTTTAGGCATGACTTCTTTTTTTTCATCATTCAAGTCTTGTCTACATGGTTAGTGAAAATCGGGCCTTTCCCGACATATGATTCTTTAAGGTCATTAGCTTGACCAAGCGCAAAGCATGATCGAGATTTACAAAACTTATTGTAAACATACGCGTCCATAATTAACACCACATGTGAATTGTAGCAACAAGTCATGGTGTAAATAAAAGAAGCATATGTTTCATGCATAGCACTTAGCTCATCATTAGGAAAAGGTTGTTTAGGTGTGAGATTAATTGGATCAAAAATAAATGTTTCCTCTTTTTCATTCTCAAGAAAATCTAGCCTATCAACATGATCACTATTGGAACAAGGCATAGACATTAAATTATCATTCATACTATTGGTTGAGCATGAGTATTTGAATTTATCAACATCAATACCAATAAAATCTTGAGATTTCAGCACGTACCTTGGCCTTAGAGCTTTTTCAACAAGAGTGATATTTGGTTCATCTAGCGGTGTTGAAGGCGAATCGATCTCAACAAGTATAGTTGCCTCTTCATCACCATCTTGCAATTTCTTCAACTCATCATGTGGAACATGTAATCCTTCAACTATGTACTCATTCATCTCTTCTTTGAAGTCTTCTTTATCAACCAGATATTCATCTTAAAGACTTGTATGTTGCTTTCTTTATCTCCCGTGTACCACATGTCGTCAAGATCGCTCATTATTGATTCACTCTTTTCTTCATCCATCAGTACTTCCATGTCTTGATTTGCTAGTGTGTAGGCTTCAATAGCACACAAGCTATCATCTAGCTTGAGTCCTATCTCCTCCCATTTATCCTTTGAGTCACTAGGCTCATCACGGTTATACTCTTCTCTTCCTTCATCATAAATCTTTGAGTTGTCAAACCGGTCGATCCCTCCTTCATCTCCTTCTTCTCTTTCTTCTTCAAACATCTTTTGGATCGACTCTCCACTCATCTCTTGATCAAATATATCTTCAATTAGTTTGGCAACGTGTCGGCGTTCCTCCTTCCTTCTGTAGTTGATTAGTGGGGCGAAATCAACTTGAACCCAACCGGATTGCTTGAACTCCGCCAATGGTCTAGCATTCCACATACTTCGGCCTACATTCATGTTAGTTTCAACATTTTTAGCATCTGAAATGACTTCTCTTACCTTGGGAAGTGGATCTTCACTTTCTTGTATGGTCGGTTCATCTTCCTTGACCTTCGGTTCATCTTTTCCAGAAATTTCAGCAAGCACCTTGGGCTTGATTTTGTCATTTTGCTCCTCTCGACAACATCTTTGCCAATCTCGTATTGTTCTTTGTCCATTGCTTATTCTTTGTAAGATTTGTGCGGCTTCACTAATTGTTTTATCCATTATATCACCGCCTGCACACATGCTTACAAAACGAGACGAGTTAGGGGTTAGTGAAAAATAAAAGGTATGCAACATCAAGTCACCGGAAAATCCCAAGTTCAGGCCTCGCTCAAGTAGTTCATTAAAACGGTCCCATGCTTCATCAATTCCTTCATCCTCTCCTTGCTTGAAAGTGAGCACTTGCCTCCTTAAGTCTTGGACCTTGCTTATGGGAAAGAACTTCAAAAGAAATTTCTTCACTAGCTCATCCCAATTTCCTTTTGCTTCAATGGACGCAAGTGTGTACCATCTTCGCGCTTCATCTTCGAGAGAGAACGGAAAAAGATTCCACTTGAACCAAGTGGCCGGAACTCCTTTTTGTTGCACCGTGTTGCATAACATCGTGAATTCCTTAATGTGTCTATATGGGTTGTCATCCTCCAATCCTCTAAATGGTTTTGTCGCCACTAACTTGATGATTCCAAGCTTCACTTCATAGTGGGTTGTAGCAAACATCAAATCTGATTTTTGCATCTCAATGTCTTCCATTGACAGCATTGCTAGCTCCCTTAGCGACATCTCTTCGTCTTCCAATGGTGAGGTGAACAAATCCATCTAGGCACAAGAAAAGTAGAAAGAAAAACAAAAAAGATTTTTTTCCTTTTTTTTAGAAAATAAGGGTTAGGTGTTAGTAATCAACAAAATTAATACTAGATTAAACGTAGCAAGCGGCTTGCTCCCCGACAACGAGCGCCGGAAAAAGGGGCTTGTTGACGGATAAAACTCGTATCCACCTACGATCCGCAAGCGTACGGACCTACACCTTTTTCACCACGGGATTCCCAAGGTTCTTGTCAATCCGCGGAGCAAGGGGATTACTAGTGCTTAACCAAGTACTAATCTAGTCGAATGGAAAACCTTTGAAAGAGAGTACTAATCTAAAAGTAAAGACAATCTAACCTAAGTTGATCTAAGTTAAGTTGATCAAACAAATCTAGGGTTAAACTAGATGGTAAAGGGTGAACACAAGAGAGTGATTAAGAAAGATAAGCGTTCCCTCCCTAGGATCTAGGATAACATGGTATGCATCTACTACACGAAAGTGGTAAACCAATCTACGGGGGTTGTGACCACGGTTTCGCCCTTTCCCTCCTCTCGTCTCGTCACTATGCGAAGGTATTCGTGACTAGACCTATGATGGACACGGTATGTTGATAGAATCTATGGGAGTAGCGGATATCATACGCCCGAAAAACATGGTAGCTAACCTTAATCATCAAAGCATCATCAACATGAAAACAATAGATTGAAACCACAAATCGAGTAGCGATCACATAGCATGTATCCATCTAATCGTAGGGATGAACAGAGACATTACCCCATCATCTTACACGGATTGAAGCACATCAGGGTGATGGAGACTCCAGAGAACGTCGTCGATGAAGATGGCGGCGATGGAGCTTGGGAACACCCCTAAGCCAACGGCTTGGAGTCCTCCTCTTGCTTCCTTCTCTCCGCCGGCGTTGATCCTTGCGACGAGCTCATCTAACTCTCTCCCTCATCTTGCGGCGGCGGTTTTCTGGTAATTGGCGTCGGTAGGATGATTTGTTCGATGTGGCGGCCGACGGCGGCGGAGGCAATAAATAGACGAACACCTAGGTCAAAGGGGGGACCGAACCGACCCCGGAGTGGGCTGGGCCGGTCGGCCCAGGCCAGCCGGCCCAGGGCCACTTCGGCCCGGTTCGGCCCCGGTTTCCTTCCCGGTTGCTTCTCGCGTGATCTCTTATTTGTGTGCACTTGCCTGTGGGCCTTTGACGTCGTTTCTTTCACGATTAAGGCTTGAATCCTTGCTATGCAAGCTTCGCTATTTTCTGGTGGAGTCCCTGAAGATTTGCACGTTGACGCTTTGGTCCTCGGGTCATTTGGAGTCATGTTCATCGCATGTCTTGACTCTTGTTGGGCTTCATGATCTTCTTCCAAAGTGCTTGGTGAACTTATCTCGAAAGTCTCCTCTTTAGTGTAGATTTTCTGTGTAAACAACAAACTCCAAAATCGACATGCAAGTGTGAACTTGTTACCTCATTAGTATGCCTAGTGGCGGGTTAGTTGCAAATCATAATCGAAACCAATGTATAACAAGTACTCTAGGTTGACGGAAATTCACCGTCAACAAGTCCGCTACGCACGGCAATCTAAAGTCGACTTCTAAAGTCGCATTCTAAAGTCCACTCCGTGCGGCAACTTAAAGTCGACTCCGGTCACATCTTCACCTGCTTCAGTGGCATACTACATGTGTAAGCTTCGATGGAACCTAGCTGTAAGCGGCCCTCGGGTCCTGGCAACGATGGAACATAGCTGCACGTGGTCCTCACGCTCTGTACCATGGGTCCAAGTACCCTAAGTACTCGTGCTCCATACCTTGGGTCTGAAATCCATGGCCCGGGTACACAAGTCGACTCAGGTCGCACCTTCAAGCCTGCCCCCGCGGCAACTGTACTTTGGGTCCGAAATCCATGGCTCAGGTACTTAAGCCCACTCCGGTGGCACAAGCCCACTCCGGTGGCACAAGTCGACGCTAACTGTCGCACTCAAGCCCGCTCCGGCGGCAACTGTACTTTGGGTCTGAAATCCATGGCTCAGGTACTTAAGCCCACTCCGGTGGCACAAGTCAACACTAACAGTCGCATCCAAGCCCACTCCGGTGGCACAAGCCGACTTTGGTCACAATCTTAAGCCCGCTCCGGCGGCAAAACTACTTGTTTTCTCTGATTTTTCATTCGCTTTGGCTTTCCAGAAAGTCCTTTTTGTTTTTTGCATCTTAAGTCCACCCCGCGTGGCACAAAGTCGACTATTGTAGTCACATCTCAAAGTCCGCTCTGCGCGACATCCTAAAGTTGACTTCTAAAGTCGCATATCAAAGTCCGCTTTACGCGGCAATCTAAAGTCGACTTCTTCAGTCACAACTCAAAAGTCTGCTCCGTGCGGCATCAAAAAGTCGACTTCGGTTTTTAAGTCGCATCTCAAAGTCCGCTCCGTGCGGCACAAAGTCGACATCGGTTTTTAAGTCGCATTCTAAAGTCCGCTCTGCCGGCATCTAAAGTCGACTTCGGTCGCACCTAAAGTCCGCTCTGACGGCACGACTACTTCTCAAGCTCCGTGGCTCGATGCCAAATTACTACTCGGAATCTCTCCAGCTCGGGGGATGCATTCAAATTACTACTCGAGAACAACTCTAGTAGACTTCGCTTGCTCTCAAGCTCAGGGGCTCTGTACCAACAACTACTCGACGTGGCTCATATGGCTCTCTTATCTCGAGGGCTACACGCTGCAAGAGTGCTCGGATGATGGCTTTCGTGGATAATGAAGACCCTTGGATTGATTACCTAATCATTTCAAGGCTCGGGGGCTGCTATGCTACACCCATTATTCAAATTTTTCAAGACGAAAGATTTAGAATCAAGATTGACCCTCAGCTAGAGTCTGCAACTCAACCTAAGGCTCGAGGGCTACTCCATATGGAGTGCAATTTTGCAACCGCACTTTCATATAATCTCAACTTCAAGACTGATGAGCTAGACCACCTTCCAGCCTCGCGGCAGTTCAAGTACTATTGAATACTTCTCCAAGCTGTACTCGAGGACGCTCAAGAACTACTCGAAGAGGCTTCAAGACTACTCGAACTACTACTGTCGACTGCAATGTGCTCGGGGGCTTGTCGGGTATACTCCCCAGGTACCCATGCAAGGAAGGATGAAGACTGACTCCTACTAGAATTCCCCTGTAATCCTACTAGAACTCGTTCCCTGTAATCCTACTAGGACTCCTGCCTAGTAACCGACTAGGAACCCGCCCCCTGGACTATATAAAGGAGGGTCGGGTACCTAGCCGGGCACCTGATCTCAACCAACACCAAGTGCAGGGCGCCATACTTGTTCCCCCAAACAGGACGTAGGGTTCGCCACCTTGGTGGCCCGAACCTGTATAAATCTTGTGTCCTGTGTCCTTGCGCTTACCTTCGAGTCCTCGGTCTCCCGATCACGATCCCCACCGCACAATTTACTACCTCGGGTACCCCCTTGGTAGGTTTGCCGGTCTAAAACACCGACATTGTGTACTTTGGTTCATAAAGCTATGTGTAGCACCAGAATCAAACAAAATCTTCACAGGTTTGCCATGGGTAGATAAGGTACCCGTCGTAACTGCTGCTCCTCAGGAATGCCCACCATTGTGGTGAAGTTGAGGCGACCCTGCTTGACCTGCACGGTCTGCTTCTTCCCTTTGTCCTTGTTGTTCTGAGGCTGTCCCCGTCCCTGATTCTGCTGCCTGGGTTGAGGACAAGCATTCATAAAATGCCCGGGTTTCCCACAATTGTAGCAGCGTCCTTCATTGTTGGTGCGAGCAGGTGGGGGTGCATTGGGCCTAGCATTTTGCTGCTGAAAATTTGGGGAATGTAAATTCCCTTCCTGCTGATTTTGGGGAGGTTTTGCCACCCATCGCCCAGAAAGCTAGTTCCGCTGAAAATTCTGCGGTGCCTTCTAAACCATGCGGAACTTGCTCTTAGGCACGTGTTAAAGTTGAACGCAGCCTTCCTTTTCTTTGCATTCTGCACCTTCTTCATTGCATCCTCCTGGGATATGGCCAGGTCCACTATCTCATGATAGCTATTTGTTTTGATGGGGTTCAGCTTTTCATAGAGCTCAGGATCAAGACCCCTGCGAAAGCGATCCATTTTCTTGGCATCTGTATCAACATAGTAGTCACCATACTGACACAGGTTGTTGAATTTCTGTGCATACTGATACACAGAGTCAGAACCCTGCCTCAGGTTGAAGAGCTCATTCAACTTCTACTCCACCATCCCCTTAGGATTGTGGTGATTCTTAAACGCAATCTTGAATTCTGCCCACGTGATCTCATGCCCATTGGGCTGCATCATTTTGAAGTGATCCCACCAAAGCAGTGCAGGACCACGGAGATACATTGCTGCAAACTTAACCTTTCGCTCCTCGGAGCATGGCGAGGTGAGAACATCCAACTTGGCCTCAATAGCACGCAGCCACGCATCAGCTTCCAATGGTTCCTCCGCTTTGTGAAAAAGCGGCGGTTTCAGTGCAGAGAACTGAGCATAAGTTGCCACTCGAGGATCTTCCTCTAGTTGATCATTACGCCGCTGATTCATCTGTTATTGATTTTGCAGTATCTGGCACATCATATCAGCTTGAGCAAGGAGGAAGGTCTCCATAGGCGTCATGTTCGGTGGGGGAGGTGGTGGCAGCAGATTGCTACCACTAGCATCACCAAACCCATGGGAATTTCCACGTGTCGATCCCACCATCTAAAAAATTTGCAATGGAGGTTAGCCACATATCCATAACTTTGCAAATATAAGCATAAAAAAGAAGAATCATGTGAAAAACGTCCCCTCCATGCACAATTTCCAGAATAGACAGCCAAGTACTCTGCCGTATAAAATTCATATCTCGCTGCTCAATTATCGAACGATGCTAAATTTTCGTCGGAAGTAGCAAAATTTTGATTACTACAACTTTGGTATTCAACTGAACCATGAATTTCGACGTCAACATGCCCGAAAAATTAAAATCCCATCTGTCTGTCCAGCCTGAATTTCAGACTGCAGGCAGTTACACAAAATTTCATATCTTCCAAACCGTAAAAGCAATGAGGCTGAAATTTTACAAGCATGCACTCAAGGAAATTCCCAACAACTTTGGTATTCATTTCACAGGCCAGATCTGACCATAAAGAGGTTCAAACATCCCATTACATACCGTTGCACCCAGATCGCAGCATTCATCTAGTAGACTTAATTACAACAGATTAGCCTAACTTTTAGCAAGTCTTCACCCTAGATTACATAGGGGTCAATGGTAGCATCAGGCCACCCAAAAGAATACTCATCCTACGTCAGCCTATCCCATTCACGGACCAAAGTCAGGCCACCCGTATGAGTATGGACACTAGTCTATCAAAATCTAGTAAGCATCATCACCGAGCGTCGTCCTGGTCACCGTCCATAGCTCCAGGTGCTGGCGGTGGAACCAGCTGCTGCAGCATCAGGATCAGCTCGTTGGCCGCCTCCAGGTCCTGGTTTATGGCCTCAAGCTGCCCATCCATGTCCACCAGTGCCTGGAGGTGAACAAACCTATCGTCCTTCAGCTGCTCCATCTCCTCTCGCTGCTGCTCCATCTCCTCTCTCTGCTGCTCCCTCTGCTCCTGCAGTCCCACGATGGCATGGAGACGGTCAGTGAGTATGTTGACCCACTGAGCATCACGTGCCACCCAGTTGGCCTCACGGGCCTCCAGCTGTCCAACCCACAGACGTGCCTCGGCGAGGTCCCGCTCAAGGCCCATGTAGCCAAACGAGAGAGAGCGCAGGTGGTGGGTGCGCACTCCCAGCTCTCCGGGGCGTCGAAAGCAGAAGCAGTCACCGCTGTGGAAGCAGCACTGCGAAGCGCCTGAAGACGGTACAACACACCCTCGCGCCGAACCATTTCCTGCAGCGCGTCGAGTGGGCGCATACCGGCCAAAAGGTCGGCCATGTGCCCCATGCGGTGCCTCCACGCGGGGTCCTCAGGGTCCACTGTCGGTAGCAGTCCCACCAGTGAGGTGGACACCTCGTCAGGGTGCTGGGCGCACAAGGAGTTAAGCACTCCCAAAGCGGCCACCTCCAGCGTCTCCAACAACTGGATGCTCACCACGTCCGAGCTCAGGTCGGTCCACTCCGGGTGGTCTGGGTGGAGCGGCACAAACACCTGAACACGGCAGCGGGGCACTCCCAGCTGCACAGTCTCCATCGCCTCGTACGTCAGAGGCGTCGGGTACCCAGATGAGCGAAGGGCGTCCCACAAGATGCAGGCAAACCCCTCAAGGTGCAGCCCATCAATACGGACTGAACCGTCTGGACAGACCTCCCAGAAAAGCCGTCCAGCCATCTGCATCACAAAACTCCCACTAGTTAGCATGAGTTGAGAAATGACAGATTCTGTACAGTGCACAAAAATGCATATAACTCAAAAACTGTTGAGCCAAAAATTCCCAAATTTCACCAGAATCTTGCTGAGACACTAAGACAAAAGTTTGGTATTCAAAATTTGAGCTAAAAACAAAAGGAAAATGGTCAAAGAGCCACAAGTTCAGATTGCTGTCACCCAGAAATTCCAGCCAACAGCACTGTACTAAACAGAGCATAACTTCGTCTTCCTTTACTCAAAATTCTTGAATTTTTCACAGCACATCCCAACAAGATTTAGAGAAACTTTTGTATCTAGCACTTTTGCTAGAAACTAGATCTTGGGGCCGAAAAATTTCAGAACTGAACTGCTGCCAAACGACAGCTAGATTAAACATTAGGAAAAGGTCCTAACTTGAGTTTGGTTAAACCAACCTTTTTGAAATTTTTACAGTATACCCATTGGGAGATTTGGAACCTTTTTCTTAGATGAATTCTGAAGAAAAACTGCTTATATTGATCGGGAAATAATTCCAGACCAGCAGCTTGTTCACACGATAACTAGGTGCACCTTATATGCCTTGACAGATTTTGATCAAGTCTTGACTTCAAGTTTTAAAGTTTAGAGTTGCTGTTCGCTTAGGATTTTTAACATGATGCAAGCAAACCTATGCGTACTCATAGACAATTCCTTGTCAACACGAAGTTAGTGCCGGTGGCACGGCATATAAACTCTCACTATAATAACTAGTAGAAAACTAAACCAAAGGAGTTACCGGATCTAACGAGTCGCGGTTAGTGTACCTGTAGAAAATCACAGAACATCCCGAACCTTTCATGCCAGCACTCATGAAAGCGTCCACATACATTACCGTTCACTATAGAAACAACATCCATGCATATAGCTACTGCATGGACAGCTGAGGACCAGTAGCGTCCCGGTGGTCGATGGATGACCGCTCCTCAGTGATGATTGATTGACAATGGGTGTTGGACTGACTCTTGGCTCAGTGCGCAGGTGTTGGCTGCGGCCTAGTTCGTGTTGTTGCAGGTGAAGAACGGGCGAGAAAGGTCTTCAGCCTTGAGGGGCCTCCGGGAGCTGGAGAGACAAGTAGGCTCGGTTCGGGGGACCTGGTGGACAGCGGGACTGGTACGGGCCACAAGGTGGCGAGACGAGCAAGACGAGGTCGTGGACGATCGAGCCAGTGCACAGTGGCAGTCGAGTCAAGAGGCTTGGCGGGAGGCCGGGCCGAGCACGCGGGGTTTGGTGGTTTGCCCACAAAACCATCGGAGGATGGTTTCTTGGTTTGGGCCTCAAAACAAAGTCCAAACGCCCAAAACGATGGAGACGGGATCCGGGCGTGTCGGGAAGCTTCGAAGCGGAGGACACGCAGTGGGATCGCATGGCTTGCGTCGGGAGGACGTGGGGTGCGGCAAAGGCGTGGCCGTCCGATGGAAAGACCCACAAACATTACATAAATGCCCCTGCGTGGGTTGTACCGCCAGTAGCTGAGTTAGGGGTAGTCGAGTCATTTACCACACCGGCGGGACCCGATATATAAGCCATGAGTGTGGGTGGATGGCTCTCTCTCTCCGCGACTTAGGGTTTCATTTCCCTCCTTTGCTTTCTCTTTTTCTAAGACTGTTTTCTCCTCCATTTTCTCTAGGCTAGCTTGAGAGCTTAATGAGAGATTTGTTGAGAGGGATGGATGCTAGGGCGGCAAGCTAGACCTTGTGAATCTTTCCTGGTTTGTATAGAAGATTCGGCGTTGTGGTTCCCGTGATGATTTTCGAAGTCATTTTTGTGCTATTTTCGTGCTCATCTTGATTCTCGTTTTCTAGATGGTTTTGGCTCGGATTTGTTTGGGGGATTCATCCTTGAGTGCCTTGTGCCTCTTTTCCCAGTGATTTCTTGCCCCCGAAACTCCTCAAATCGTCCTAGATTCGTGATTCTTTGGTTGAACTTGTGAGTAGAACTTGAGCTCGTGTGATCCGCGATTCTCGGTGATTTGGTGGGTTTGAAGATGAGATTTTTGGCGTATAATCTCACCTAGGGGTGCTTAACATCTCCCCCAAATCTTGTCTCAAGAACTTGAACCGTTTGGGATCTCCGGTGATGAGTTGGTGGAGTTGACTTCGCAAGGTCGGGATTTTTCTATTCTGTTTCACCTGGTGGACAGTCCGCCCCCTCTCCGCGGACAATCCGCGGGGTGCCTGTTCAGCATAGTTCTTCGCGTGTTCGTCGTGTTCTTGCTCGCCTTCGTTTTCGATCCGGTTTTGTTTTAGGTTTTTTTGCAGTCGGTTTGCAGACGGTCCGAGGTTCAGTAGCGGACGGTCCATATCCGGTGCAGACGGTCCGCTTGGTCCTTGCGGACAGTCCAATTTCCCGGTTCGTCTCTGGTGGTTCTGGTGGCATTTACGGACTGTCCGCGGCACCTCACTGGACTGTTCGCGTGGCCCTTGCGGACTATCTGCGGCACCTGGCCGGACTGTCCGCGTAGTCAGTACGGACAGTCCGCCCCTCCTGGCCGGACAGCCCGCCAGTGCCTGGCAGCTTTGCTCCTTGGTTCGATTCCTCTCTGCTTTCTTTTGTGCTTCCGCGTGTGCTTCAAGGAATTGTTCCTAAGACTTGAGGCTGATCCATAACCTCATTGTCTTGGCAATTGGTGTGTTATTCGATCCATCGCTGGTGTGTGACCGGGATTTGTCTAGGGTATAGGCCGGGTTCTTTGAGAAGAATTTTTACCGGCTCCTATTTACTCCCCCCTGTCTAGTCGCCATCCGATCCTTCAATTGGTATCAGAGCTTGGTGCTGGATTCATGGTGATTTTGACAAGTCTTGAATCCTATGATGTCGTACGTTGAGCGGGGCAGTCCGCCGCACTTCGACGGGAAGGGTTACCACAAGTGGGTGGCCCGAATGATGATCTTTCTTCGTGGCAAGTTGTTGGATTTCATTGTGGTTGACAAGACCTATGCTATTCCGGCGGAGATCCGAACTCTTATGGTGACCGATGCTGATGCTAAGGCCAAGTATGAGGCAAATGCAGAAGCCGTTGATCACTTGGTCCGTAGCTTGTGTGATCCTGAGTTTGAGCGTGTTCGCCATTTGAATCTTGCTTGGCAAATTTGGGAGAAGTTGTTGGTTGCTCACGGTGGTGATAACCATGTGAAGGATCGCCTCTTTGTTTCTTACCGGATGCAATACGAGAACTTTACTCAACTTCCCGGTGAGGACATTGATGCGATGTTTCAGAGGTTCACCGCCATCGTGAACAACATGAAGGCCAATGTTGAGGATTTCCCGTACACCGAGCATGATCAAGCTTTGAAGCTTTTACATATCTTGGACCAAAATGTTTGGGGTGCTAATGTTGAGGCCATAAAGGAGTCCGGGCAATACTTGACCATTGAGTTGGATGATCTCTTTTCTAAGCTCAAGTTGTCTGAGGTTGACAGGAAGTTGCAATCCAGGCATGAGGGCTCGACTGATCACAGTCTTGCTCTTGTGGGTGGATCAAAGGGCAAAGCCAACACTAACCCTTCCTGTCGACAGTTTTCCATGTCTTCTCTCATGTCTATTACAGATGATGAGTTCGATGTGCTGAGCGAGGGGGAACTGGCCTTGCTCTCAAGGAGGTTTGATCAACTACATGAGAACAGGAGGAATGCAAGGTGGAGCTCGGGAACATGCTACAAGTGTGGCAAGCGTGGACACTTCATCGCCGAGTGCCCGAAAGCGGAGGAGAACAAGTACAAGATAAGCGAGTATAAGGCGCACCCGTGGTGTGAAGACAAGTACTCCTCCAAGGGCAAGCACTACAGCAAGTCCAAGAGCAAGGACAAGGACAAGCGGCGATCGAGCAAGGGCGGCCACGAGAAGGACAAGGCAAGAGCCATGGTGGCCGGTGCAAGCGACGTCAACACAAGCTCAAGCGATGCGCATTCAAGCTCAAGCAGTGAGGATGAAGACGCCGGGAGGCGCAAGGGCAAGAAGAATGCAAGCCAGAACCTCAGTGGTTTGAGCTGTGTGGCACTTGGAGGCTTTTGTGGCATGGCCCATAGCTCAAGCAGCAAGAACGACGAGAAGGAAGACACTGACTCCGACTCAGAGGATGAGGTAAACCGTGACCCCGACTCTTTGCTTGCTGAGATCACCAGGTTGAATGGCTTGATTGACAACCGTGATAGTGTGTTGAGGGATGCCAAGAAGACAAGGAAAGATCTTAGGGCTCAACTTGAGAATGCTAGTGAGAAAGTAGGAGAGTTAGAGTCTAAATTGCTTGAATTGAAACTTACTCCTAGCATTTTTGATGATGTTGAATGTCCTGAATGTGATGCTTGGTTGAATGAGATCAAATTGCTTAATGAGAAGAATGCTTCCACTTTGGCTAAACTAGATGCTCTTAGAACTAAGTATGATGAGCTTAAGGCTAGACCCACTTTGCTTGGTGCTTGTAAATCATGTCCTACTATGCATGCTAAGCTTGTTGATGCTCGTTCTACCATTAGCACTTTGGATGCTTCTTTGAAATCTCCTGTTGTCAATACATGCACTAGTGTGATGATGTTACTTTGCGCAATCTTGAAATTACTTCCTGTTTGGATGTCATCTATTAGGAGAATGATTATTTGAGGAAGGTGTTGGGTTGGTTGTCTAGGCAAGAACCTCAATTAAAAATCATGATTGAGGAGTTCAAGAGAGCGGATGGTCATGGTTTGGGTTTTGAGAAGTTGGTGAGAAAGTGGGAGAAAACAATGGGGAGAGTGTGTATGAGAAGTGTGTTGAGTCCACCCCCGAGTTTGAGGTGATCGGAGACATCCAAGTTCCACTTCCAAAACCACCTTTGCAACAAGCTTGACACAACCCAAAATCCACCCAAGTTCCCACCTAAAGCAAATGACTTCCAGAAACCGGTGAAGTTTGTGAGTGAGAAGGGTGTGAAGCCTGGAGAGAAGCCAGAGTCAAAACCAAAACCCATCCCCTTCATGTGTGAGTATTATGGCATGGAGAGGCATCTAGAAGAGTTTTGCTACAAGAGGAAGAGGGATGAGAGGCTTGCTAGGGAGCAAGCAAACCAGAACAGGTATCGCCAGTCTCATGGTATTCCTGAGCCTAGAGTGCCACTTCCACGGGGTGTGGGAAGTGTGAGGAATGTTGGTAGAGTTGGAGCTCAGGGTGGTAGGTTCCCACAGAGAGGTGGTGGTGAGAGGTTTGATAGGAGAGATGATGCTGTGCGTGTTGATGAGAGGTTTGTTCGGGCTCGTGGTGGTTTTGCTGGACGTCCCCCTACTCGTCCTCAATACGGGTCAAGGGGAGATGATCACAGCTTTGGGTTCCAGAGGAACTACGGACCACGTTTTTCCCCTCGTGGTGCTTGTACTCCTTCCATGGGACATGGGAAATTTTGTGGAAAGGGAATGATGTTTGCTGACCCCTGTTTTGAGCAGATGGCTCGACACTGGTTCAACTTTCTTTGTGCTAACCCTAGTGTCGAGTCGTTGGCTCATTCTCGTTCTTGTTTCCGACTGCAGGAAGGAGACTTGGAGAACATTTGGTTGATCGACTCCGGATGTTCCCGACACATGACCGGAGATAAGAACTAGTTCTCCAGCCTCACCCCAGTGAAGGAAAAGATGTACATCACGTTTGGGGACAACGGACGACGAAGGCTGATTTCGGAGGGTGTAGTGCATGTGAGTGACAAGGTAACGTTGAAGAGGGTTGCTCTTGTGAAGTCTTTGGGCTTCAATTTGCTTTCGGTTTCTCAGTTGCTTGATGAGGGCTTTGAGGTGCGTTTCAAGTCTGGTGAGTCTCGTTTGCTGGATTCTCGAGGTGATCTTGTATGTATGATCAACCCCGAGGGTCAGATTTTCAGGGCTGATTTCTCTCGTTCTTTGGGTCCTGCTTGTTGTTTGATGGCTAGTCCTTCCTGTGATTTGTGGAAATGACATAGGAGGTTGGGTCACTTGAGCTTTGATTTGGTTTCCCGCTTGAGTGGTCTTGACCTTGTCCGAGGATTGCCGAAGTTGAAGTTTGAGAAGGATTTTGTTTGTGCTCCATGTAGGCATGGCAAGATGGTAGCCACTCCCCATCCACCCCTGACCGATGTCATGACTGAGCGTCTGACAGAGCTGTTGCATATGGACCTTGTTGGGCCAGCTCGAGTTCGCTCGGTGGGTGGGAAGTGGTATGTCCTTGTTGTGATGGACGATTACTCTCGCTATGCCTGGGTGTTTTTCTTGGAGGACAAAAGTGAGATATTTGGTTTTGTTCGAGATCTGATCGCGAGGTTGAAGAACGAGAGGCATGGGAATGCCATTCGAGCTATCTGCAGTGATAATGGCTCAGAGTTCAAGAACTCTCGTTTTGATGCCTTCTGTCGTGATCTAGGTCTTGAGCATCAGTATTCGACATCTTTTGTGCCCAAGGAAAAATCGGACTCTTTGTGAGATGGCTAAGACGATGCTCGATGAGCACGGGACTCCAAGGAGGTATTGGGCTGAGGCGGTCAATACGGCCTGTCATGTCTCCAACAAGATTTTATTGCGAGCTTTCAAGAGGAAGACCTGTTATGAGCTTATGCATGGTCGGGCACCCAAGGTGAGTCATTTCCGAGTCTTTGGCCGTAAGTGCTTTATTCTTGAGAAAGGAAAACTTGACAAGTTTGAGGCTAGGTCTAGTGATGGGATTTTTTTGGATATGCTAACCATTCTAGAGCCTATAGAGTGCTTAATCTTGAGACTAACAAAACCATGGAGACTTGCGAAGTAACCTTCGATGAGACAATGCCATGTACCTCTCTTGGTTTTGAATGTTCAGGTGATGAAGAGATGGTTGAGGACCTCTTTGAAGAGGAGAAGGATGAAGCTGGAGATTATGATAGAGAGAACCATGCGCCTGAAGCAGAGTGTGTACCCACTACTTCCCCTACGACCACTATGGAGGGTGGACCGTCTACTTCATGGACATCGACGGTGCGACAAGAGGACCAGGCGAGAGAAGCTGAAGTTGAGGGGAGGTAGTCTCGAGGCGTGAGGCTCCCCGGCTGATTCAAGAAGTGCATCCCCTATCGAAGATCATTGGGGACATCGACGAACGTACCACTCGGTCAAGGTCCAGAAATTCATCTCATTTCGCTCATGCTGCATTTGTTACCTCCTTTGAGCCCAAGGACATTGGACACGCTTTATCTGATGCAAACTTGGTCAATTCTATGCATGAGGAGTTGGAAAAATTTGAGAGGAACCATGTGTGGGAGTTAGTTGAACGACCTCCAAATTGCCATCCTATAGGAACCAAATGGGTTTGGAAGAACAAAGAGGGTGAGAATGGGATGGTTGTGAGGAACAAGTCCAGACTTGTTGCTCAGGGAAATAGTAAGAAGGAGGGAATTGACTATGAGGAGACGTTTGCTCCTGTGGCCCGTCTTGAGGCAATTCAGATCCTTCTAGCCTTTGCCGTGGCTAAAGGGTTCAAGTTGTATCAGATGGATGTGAAGAGTGCTTTCCTGAATGGTGTCATAGAGGAGGAGGTGTATGTGAAGCAACCACCGGGGTTCGAGAGTGAGAAGTACCCACACAAGGTGTACAGGTTGAGAAGGGCTCTTTATGGGTTGAAACAGGTGCCCCGGGCTTGGTATGTGAGATTAAGAGGTTTTCTATTGAGCAGAGGGTTTGTGATGGGTACCGTGGATAAAACCTTGTTTCTCCTCAAGCATGGAAATGACTTGTTGGTCGTGCAGATATACGTGGATGATATTGCCTTTGGTGGCTCGTCACATAACCTTGTTTCCAAGTTTGCAGATGAGATGAGCAGGGAATTCGAGATGAGCATGATGGGCGAGCTGCAGTACTTTCTCGGGCTGCAGATCAAGCAAGTGAAGGACGGAACATTCGTGCATCAGACCAAGTACACGAAAGACATGCTGAGGAAGTTCTAGATGCAAGAAGTAAAGCCTATGTCGACACCCATGGGGAGTACGGCTACTTTGGACGCGGACAAGGACGGAGAACCAGTGGACCAGCGAGAGTACCGGAGCATGATTGGCTCCCTCCTCTACCTGACGGTGACGAGGCCAGACATACAGTTCAGTTTGTCTGTGCGCTCATTTTCAGACCTCGCCAAGGACATCACATCGACAGGCTGTCAAGAGGATTTTCAGGTACCTACAGTCTACCCCTGGTCTTGGCCTTCAGTATTCTTCCTCCTCAACTCTTTCACTTCATGGTTTTTCTGATGCGGATTTCACTGGTTGCCGAGTCGAGAGGAAGTCTACTTCTGGTACTTGCTAGTTTCTTGGGTCCTCATTGGTTTCGTGGTCTTCCCGCAAGCAGTCTAGTGTAGCTCAGTCTACCACTGAGGCGGAGTATGTTGCAGCCGCGAGTTGTTGTTCCTAGGTGTTGTGGATCTCATACACCTTGAGAGACTTTGGTGAGGAGTGCACCCAAATCCCACTTCTTTGTGATAGCACCAGTGCCATAAGTGTAGCAAAAAACCTAGTGCTTCATTCCAGAACCAAACACATAGAAGTGAGGTTTCATTTCTTGAGAGATAACGTAGAGAAAGGGACCATTGTGTTGAGTCATGTCCCTACCCAAGATCAGCTTGCAGACATCTTTACAAAGCCTCTCGACCAAGCTACATTTGTGCGCTTGCAGGGGGAACTTGGGGTTTCTTGCCCTTTCTTGTTGATTCTTGGGGGATTTATTTTTGTACCATATGTATCATACCATGTTTCCTTTGATGTATATACATGCTTTGCTTGATGTATAAACCATGGTAGGATAGCTATCTTGTTATATATCATGTTGCATTTGTATCATATTGCATTTTAGGATGATGAGCTTCTTCCATATGCCTTATCTGAGTTTCTTTGGCTACTTGTGAGATATTGGTCATGTGTGTGGAGAAATGGCTATGTGAGGCTATGCTCTTGGAATATTTGAGATGTATGTGTTGTGAGATAGCCTTTTTGAATCAAATGCTAATCATGACTAAATTTGATGAAATGTGCTCCAAGTAGTGTATCCATTACACTTTTTGGTCTAAATGTGCCTTTCATGCTTAGATTGTGCTTGGATGTCTCTTTCTTGCATTTGGGCCAAAGGCCAATATCATTGTGAATGTTTAGCCTATGTTGCATTCATGGAGGAGCATAAGCTTCTTTTTGCCGCAAAGGCACTTCATGTACCATGAAATGAATTAATCTTGAAAAGAAGTGTCTATGCTTGAAAAATGCTCCATCCATCATGTTTATGCTTAAAATGTCTTATCTTTCACACATGGGTGCAAAACATGTTGCATGATGTTCACCAGTGGAGAAGTCTCCCCGAAGTGGACACATGGCTCATGAGCTTTAACATGACATGCTTTGCTTTATGGGTGTTTGCAATGATCTTTTGTTAGGAATTTGATATCCTTGTATGATCTCTAGATGATATGCATGTTTTTGGCTAGAATATGACATGGATAGGCCTTTAAATTTGAAGTGAGCCATCTTTTGATAAAACTGCTCAAATCTGAAAATTTGCTTTGTCACATGCCTATATTTCCATATATTTCTTGTGGCAATGCTTTGAGTATGCTATGATCCATATGTGTGCTCTTTGTCTCACTTCTAGCCTTTGACACTAGATTTGGCCTATTGAGAAGCTCATGTAGATGTTTATATGCTTTGTCTTGCATTCCCGCATTTTCACCTTGATTCATACATTGTCAACAAGGGGGAGAAGAGGTGAGCTTAATGAAAAATTCGGAAAAATGTATCTAAAATTTGGAACTTTGCATCCACATGTTCAGGGGGAGCTTGCATGTGTTCAGGGGGAGTTTTTCTTGCGGTTTTCAGTGTGGAGCTTGCATGGGTTCAGGGGGAGTTTTTCTTGCGGTTCTCAGTGTGGAGTCTGTGCTTTGCTCGGCTTGTGACCTTTCTTTGCCTTTCTTTGGTTTTGGTCATGAGTTGAGCTTCCTTGTTTTTCTTTCTTTTTACTTTCTTTGTGTGTTGTCAATGCACTCATGAAGGGGGAGATTGAGGACCAGGAGCATCCCGGTGGTCGATGGATGACCGCTCCTCAGTGATGAGTGATTGACAACGGGTGTTGGACTGACTCTTGGCTCAGTGCGCAGGTGTAGGCTGCGGCCTAGTTCGTGTCGTTGCAGGTGAAGAACGGGCGCGAAAGGTCTTCAGCCTTGAGGGGCCTCCGGGAAATGGAGAGACAAGTAGGCTCAGTTCGAGGGACCCGGTGGACAGTGGGACTAGGTGCGAGCCACATGGTGACGAGACGAGCAAGACGAAGTCGTGGACGATCGAGCCGGTGCATGGTGGCGGTTGAGTCAAGAGGCTTGGCGGGAGGCCGGGCCGAGCACGCGGGGTTTGGTGGTTTGCCCACAAAAACATCGGAGGACGGTTTCTTGGTTTGGGCCTCAAAACCAAGTCTGAAGACCCAACACGACGGAGACGGGATCCGAGTGTGTCGGGAAGCTTCGAAGCGGAGGACACGCGGCGGGATCACATGGCTTGCGTCGGGAGGACTCGGGGTGCGGCAAAGGCGTGGCCGTTCGATGGCAAGACCCACAAACATTACATAAATGCCCCTGCGTGGGTTGAATCTCCATTAGTTGAGTTAGGGGTAGTCGAGTCATTTACCACACCGGCGGGACCCGATATATAAGCCATGAGTGTGGGTGGATGACTCTCTCTCTCCGCGACTTAGGGTATCATTTCCACCCTTCACTTTCTCTTTTTCTGAGACTATTTTCTCCTCTATTTTCTCTAGGCTAGCTTGAGAGCTTCATGAGAGATTTGTTGAGAGGGATGGATGCTAGGGCGGCAAGCTAGACCTTGTGAATCTTTCCTGGTTTGTATAGAAGATTCGGCATTGTGGTTCCTGTGATGATTTTCGGAGTCATTTTTGTGCTATTTTCATGCTCGTCTTGATTCTCGTTTTCTAGACGGTTTTGGCTCGGATTTGTTTGGGGGATCCATCCTTGAGTGCCTTGTGCCTCTTTTCCCAGTGATTTCTTGCCCCCAAACTCCTCAAATCGTCCTAGATTCGTGATTCTTTAGATGAACTCGTGAGTAGAACTTGAGCTCGTGTGATCCGCGATTCCCGGTGATTTCGTGGGTTTGGAGACGAGATTTTTGGGGTATAATCTCACCTAGGGGTGCTTAACATCTCCCCCAAATCTTGTCTCAAGAATTTGAACCGTTTGGGATCTTCGGTGATGAGTTGGTGGAGCTGACTTCGCGAGGTCGGGATTTTTCTGTTTTGTTTGACCTGGCGGACAGTCCGCCCCCTCTCCGCGGACCGTCCGCGAGGTGCTTGTTTAGCCCAGTTTTTCACGTGTTCATCGTGTTCTTGCTCGCCTTCGTTTTCGATCCAGTTTTGCTTTAGGTTTTTGTTGCAGTCGGTTTGCGGACGGTCCGAGCTTCTGTAGCGGACGGTCCGGATCCGGTGCGGACGGTCCGCCTGGTCCTTGCGGACAGTCCGTTTTTCCCGGTTCGTCTCTGGTGGTTCTGGTGGCATTTACAGACTGTCCGCGACACCTGGCCGGACTATCCGCGTGGCCCTTGCGGACTGTCCGCGGCACCTGGCCGGACTGTCCGCGTGGTCAGTGCGGACAGTCCGCCCCTCCTGGCCGGACAGTCCGCCAGTGTCTGGCCGCTTTGCTCCTTGGTTTGATTCCTCTCTCCTTTCTTTTGTGCTTCCGCGTGTGCTTCAAGGAATCATTCCCAAGACTTGAGGCTGATCCATAACCTCGTTGTCTTGGCGATTGGTGTGTGATTCGATCCATCGCTCGTGTGTGACTGGGATTTGTCTGGGTATAGGCCGTGTTCTTTGAGAAGAATTTTTACCAACTCCTATTCACTCCCCCCCTCTCTAGTCGCCATCCGATCCTTCAACAGCATCCTATTTAAGACTCACTCATCCCTCACGGACTTCCCGTGGTACCATCACATATAAGACACGTGACGAGACTCAGACGCGACATGGCACCCATTGGAATAGGTCCCACTAGTCCCTCGCAGGACTTTCCTGTGGTACCACCACGTATAAGATACGTGATGAACTAGTATGGTTGTACAAGAAAGTAAATCTTGACTGAAAGTAATGTGCTGGATGTTAGTCTAGATAAACCATAGTTAACTAGCCACCAGAAAAACCCAAAAACCACTAGGGCCTCTCGGACTAAACCATCCTTAGCGTCCCTAACAAACTTTGGAAAACACACCTTAATCTTGCAAGTTTTATTCTAAAACATGTTATTCAGGGTGTATTAAGACCTCTGGTGTACAAGTCAAGCTTTGATGCCAGCTATGACAGAACCACTCAAATTAATTCCACATTATTGCCTAAACCACTCCTCTTGGCCATAAAGCAATAATATAGAAGTAACTCGTCATCTCTACCGGGTCAAACAAGGTAAATCACTTACATCACAGGATCAACATTTGTACAACAAACTCACACGAAGGTGAGTCTAGAGGTAAACAAGTCGCAAGTTATTACATAACATCCTTCAATGGTTCATTATTACAAACCAGGTCTTTTGCATAAAGGTAAATAGTTCAGAGTTCGAAACACAGCGGAAATAAAACACTACACGACATAAGTAACATCACACGAGGCCATCTGTGATGGCACTAAGCACTATCATCCTCCCACTCGTATTCCCAACCGGGTGGGAGAGAATCAGGCCACGGAAAGCCCTCGTCACACACATCATCACCTGAAAAGCAACAACAAAAGCAAGGCTGAGTATGCTAATACTCAGCAAGACTTAACCGTCAGGTGATTTGGGAATCCCCAAAACTCTAGACATGCAAGGCTTTTTGGGTGGTAGTTTATTTTGCTGAAAAGTAACAAAGAATATGTCCTTGCTTTCAAATTTTAGCTCCAAATTCTATTCATTTAACCATTACTAGATTAGCCAACTAATTCAAGCAAGGGTTGTACAATACAAATTAAACAGGTACACAAATTCCTTCTCAATTCCATCATTAAGGGACATAGAGTGGATGGTTAAGCAGTCTCAGATAACGGTTAGAGGCCGACGATCGATCGATTAGTAACCTTGCAAGGTGGACCTAATCATACGGGAGAATGCAAACCCCAAGAATGCCAGATAAAACCAAAAGGGGTGGGGTATACACCAACCAGGCGGTTCCCAACCGTCCTCAGTTCGGGATCAAGTCCACAGTCCCTGGTACAAGGTTATTTGGCCACGGTATCTGACCGCCCGAATCCACCTATGTACCACTGCCTAGTATCTGGGGATCTCTCCCGGGTGAAGTGGTAGAGAGTTCCCTTGCCGGATCAGGAAAGTACTAGGCTTACTGGTCCCATTCCGACAAATGCTTAGTACATTCAACAGCTTAACCATTGACATCTACTGACCGGAGTCAGTCCCTTGCTCTTACCACATGAGCTGATAAGTTCAACAATCTTATGATTCCAACATAAGAGACCTATAGCTCGCGAGTGACGGTCATCACTCGACTTCTGCCATGGTCCTGAGCATGGCAACTAGCGACCTAACATGCTAGTATTTGAACATAGGAACCTAGGATCATGCATCTATGGTTTCAATCCAACTCCTGAACGTAAATGCACAAGCATCGCATAAAAGGAAAGTGGCAGGAGTTTAACAAAAGTAGGTTATGCTCCAGGGCTTGCCTTCACTGGCAAAGTCAGAAGAAGCGAGATCCTCCGAACTTTGGTTCGGGTCTTGTTGCACATCCACCACGTCCACTTCTCCCTCACCTGGTTCCACTCCAGACTCAGGCACCAGCTCGTAGTTTCCGTCGGGGAGTTCTATGCGACATGTAGATGCATTATGATTCAAGTATACAAACTTCAGAAGTTAAATTCAGTTCTGAATTCAGAGATAAACATAGGTGTTTTTGTTGGTCATATTCACCTTAACAAGTTTCTGATTAAACTTTTCTTCACTAATGATAAGTGGGTGGGTGTGAAACTTTATTCTAGCTTAATGGTGACTGTGTACACATATAAGTTCATTAGTTAAGTGAACTTCATTAAAGTGTTTTGGGGCTGTCTAGAGATGATTTTATAAAATTCAAATTTCAATTTGAGCTGTAGGTGGTGATAGGTATGTTTTTCATTTACTTGTGCTTATAAAGCTCGATTACTAGGAAATTCAATTCTGATCAAAATATAAACAAACTGACCATGAAATTTTACCAGCACGCACCTAACAACAATACATAAGTTCTGACCAAAAATTAGGCAAAACAAAGCTACACAACAATTATGATAAATGTAACAAGTTTAAGCTACTAGGAGCATGAATAAATCATAAAACAAAATATACATAGAATCTGAGGCGATAACTTGGCACACAGCATGATAAGGACATATTTAGCTCACACACCAAAAGTTACATCCACTGCTGCAGTAGAAATATGGATTTTAATTTAACTCAAAATAGCCACCATAAATTTGCAGGGCAATCTACACATATCCAAAATTCATCTATGATTTATGAAACATACTACTAAGCATTGCAGAGCTACAGCAGAAAGTTGGAAGGCGTTTCATCAATAGATGAATCTAAACAATTCATAAATGAAATTTGAAAACTGCCTTTCTTGAAAAGTTATGTTTCTTCACAAGGATTACAAAACAGTTGAGTTTGCATTTTTCTGATTTTTCTACCATTTACTATGTAATTTACAAGATTCAGGTTTTTGAATCTAGGGTTTAACATTCATTTTACAATTTGGCCCTCGTTCTTATACATAGGCCCCTGGGAAGATTTCAATCTTCACAAGGAGGTCCCCGGCAGCGGTGCGAGGCCGGCTGGCGGTGAGGGACGGCCGGACTCCGGCGAGTAAGCGACTATGGTAGGGTTTGGACTAACCCTCAGGCGATTGGCGAGGTTGGCTCGGCGGGAAACGGCTCCGGCGACGGTCGGCGGCGAGGGAGGCGGCGGTCGGCCGCGGCGGCCGCAACACCGGCGAGCGGGCGAGTCGACCGGCCAATGCGCGTGCACGGGAGTGACCAAGGGGTGCGGGTGGAGGCTTTCGTGGCGCTCGAACTCGAGTGGGGGCGACGAGCCAAGGGGTGCACCGGCGAGCTCCGGCGGCGGCAATGCCGAGCGCGGGAGGCGGCTCGGCGGCGCCTATGCAAATGCGAGGGAGGGGGAGGTGCGTGGGGCGTTGGGAGGAACTAAGGGAGTGCATGCGTGCCGGGTGGCTCGCCGGGCCGGGCCCGGACGTGCGGGGCGCGCGCGCGTGGCCGCGGCCGACGCGCGCGGCCCGGCCGTCGGCCGCGGGCGCACGGGCGATCGCGCGGAGCATGCGAGCGCGGGGACATGGACCCGGTCACGATGACCGACGTGTGGTCTCGCGGTGACGGCGTATGGACTCCGGGTGCGCCGTGGGCTCGGTGCGCCACGCCGGCGCGGCGGCGGACTGGGGGCGGACGTCGCGAGCGGGGCGCGCTCCGGCGTCCCAGCTCACAAACGTTTCGCTGTGCCCGACTTTGACCAATTCAATCTCATAAAATTCGAACTAATGTTCAAATTCGCCAAATACGAAAGTTGTAGACCAGCTAACCTTCTCCAACTTTCGTAAAGGCCGACCGGTCAATTTCTTAACAGATTTGGAGATGATCATCCTCAAAGTTACAGATTTGTATGGCTTGGTCAAACTATTCAGCAGGACTTTGACTGGGTTTTTAAGGGTTCAAACCTCCGAATTTGAAATGCCAACAATGGAATGAAATGTGTTCCCGGAAAAACTGAGCAACTTTGGTGTTGTTCGATTTTGAAGTTCTGTTGATGGTGAATTTACGTCAACCTAGAGTACTTGTTATACATTGGTTTTGATTATGATTTGCAACTAACCCGCCACTAGGCATACTAATGATGTAACAAGTTCACACTTGCATGTCGATTTTGGAGTTTGTTGTTTACGCAGGAAATCTACGCTAAAGAGAAGACTTTCGGGATAAGTTCATCAAGCACTTCAAGAGAACATCATGAAGCCCGTCACAAGTCAAGACACGCGATGAACATGACTCCAAATGACCCGAGGACCGAAGCGTCAATGTGCAAGTCTTCAAGGACTCAACCAGAAAACAGCGAAGCTTGCATGGCAAGGATTCAAGCCTAAACCGTGAAGGAAACGACGTCAAAGGCCCAAATGCAAGTGCACACAAATAAGGGATCACACGAGAATCAACCAGGGAGGAAACCGGAGCCGAACCGGGCCGAAATGGGCCTGGGCCAGCCGACCTGGGCCGACCGGCCCAGCCCACTCCGGGCCCGGTTCGCGCTCCCTTTTTGCCCTAGGTGCTTGTCTATAAATTGTCTGCCTCCGCCGGCCGCCACATCCATCCATCCACAGTAACTCGGCGAAACCTAGGAGAGAGCGATGACGGCCGCTGCGAGTCCTCGAAGTCGTCTAGGAGATGGCCTAGGCCTACCCTAGCCGCCATGGCCGCCTTGCATGATTGAGCCATGGCGGAGTTCCGAAGCTAGTTGAGGTCATCAATGGTATGTACTCAGTGGAGATGATCTAAACGCATTTATTATGTGAGTTAAGTACTTCATGTCATCCGATCTTTTAGCGACTCGATTCCTCTCTCGATGATTTTGTTTTCTTCTTGGTTATGCTTCTTCCCCCAATCTAGTCTATAGCTAGATTGCTAAGGGTGCTCTTGTAGCCGCGGTGGCTAGAGGTGCATACCGGACCGACCAAGTGATTTCAACTTGTTCTATCGAACTCGCCCTAGACTACCCGCATGAATAGGAATACGTTGTGACAGAACGGGGGTTCTGAAAGGCGGACGTTTTCGGAATCGGACCGGAGGATAGTAGTTTAAAGATGGCTTTGGATGAGATGCATGTCGCGCTTGCTCTTTTGCCTGGAACTACGACTAGAAGATGATAGGCCTTAGTTTCCCTCGCTTGCTCTTTACTTTGTCTACGTTCCTGGATGCGATCAACCTTATGTTATAATTCATACATCTTTAAGGTTTATCTTCTTATGCAATCAATGCTTCATGTTAGGCTAGATCAATAGGTTAGATGGGGAATCCTAGGAGTTTGCTTCCGATTCTTGGATTGACAAATCTAGGGAGAACCCTCTTTGGTGAAAAAGGCACCAAGTCACCCATAGGCTTGCGGTGAACTTGAGCACGGTTTTGAACCGTCAAGAAGCCCCTTTTTCTGGCGCCGTTGCCGGGGATCAGCAACTCGAACCCTAGGGCGATCCATCTATCTCTTTAACTAACCTTAATTTCTATTATTGCATATATGCTTGCTTTCTTGTTTGTGTCCTTGAAAGTAGGTGAAAAGCTAGACACAAGACGTTCGGGAAGTTCACATCCACTCCGACAAGATGATACATCAAGATTCACTCTTTAGTGGTAGGTGCTAACTTTTGTTAGTGCCCCATCATCCGCTATTGAGTGCACACCCTACACGAGAGATGTTGAACAAGGTATGTCAATGTGTCAATTAATGTTTTAAGACTAATGTTTCGTGGAGGTTTGTTTGTCCAAGCAATGGGTGTTGGAAGCAATCACGTAACGAAAGAAGCACCCGTCACATTGGCTAAAGAAAAATCATGAAGAAGACACACCATTACCATCATGCTACTCGCTGGTCCAGCAATGGTGAGGACTTAAAGCCAAAGGAGACGCGTTGTAACGCCCCGAAGACCACAAGATCAAGGTCGTCAACATATTCGGAACAATAAAAGTGTATGTTCCCATCAATTTCTGCACAACCTCAAGGGAAAACAACAGGGTATATTTGGATATTTGGAAGCCCCATGAAGTTACGCTTCCAACAAATCAAGAATCAAGTCAATCAGAGGTTCCTATAAGCGGGTATGGCCGAATTACCGAAGGGTGCGCGTTGTGAATTTTTCTGGACAGCATGCAACAGCGGAAACAAAACGGCCATAGCTCCCTCACTCGGGATCCGATTAAGATGAATGAGTACCTGTTGGAAAGTTAATTTTATAAAGTTTTCAATGGAACAATATTTTTGTATATGTTCTGTTATGTACACAGGGGAAAATCCACGAAAAAGAGGCAGCAGCAACATGATGAGAACAAGATAGTGGAGATGAGGATGACGACAACGAAGAGAAGCTTGGGCAACGCTTCCATCGGACCACACGAGATGAAATTCAGAAGTTTGGAACAAAACAAAGACTCCAAGAGCATTTGCAAAAGAAGGCACAAGTTGGCAATATCCGACGCTAGGAGATGTTAGAAGCAAATCACCATGGATTACGCACAAATGATAGCATCCAATGGCGCAGATACCCTGGGCTCTCACACGAAGGATCATGGAGTTACATGAAGATATTTGAGACATGTGTGAAGTCCTACAAATGAATAAGGCAACCTTGATGATGTGTGGCACGAACTAAGGAATTGCGAAAAGACGATACAAGCCACCGATCATTGAAGATTGTTTGCTTTCAACTCCGAGAGACCACTCACGATGAAAAGATCGAAGGCCAAGGTACAAATTAACCTCTCAAGACACTTTTGGAGCTGATAATATTCCTTTGATATATCTATGATTCATATCCATTAGTGAGGTTGATTCAATTCTATGCCTTGTTCTTATGATAATCATGATAGGCTAGAATTTCTTGAGAGTGATAAAGAGGCTTTGTTGTGCTTAAAATTTGTTACATACCTAATGAACCTTTGCCTAATGTGAGCTTAGTTCTGAGCAAGAAAACTTATGCTATAATTAATCACAACTTACTTTGTCATAAATTGTGGTTATGGATGCGTTTGTTTGCAATATGATTTGTAAATCTTGGACTTGCTTTGTGCTCGGTCAAGCTAGTGACCTTAAAAGAGCAAATTGTGGGAGAAATCCCAAGTTTCACTAACCATGCAGGGCATTAAATATAAATTAAGATGAGAGAAGTCATACCCAAAGGAATTGCAAACCCGTGCATCACCGTCACCGAACCTCAAAAACAGGCGTCGCTGTTTTCATCAATTTTGAGGACCTGGTCAGACATGTTCAAGGAAGGAAAAGTTGAAAATCATAAGCTCCATCAAGTTCCGGTTCCAACGCATCCAAGATCGATGAATTTGAAGACCCGTACAAGGAGATATGGCAAAAACATTGAGCGATGTGCAGTCTGAAATCAGCTTTGGACAGATTGCAGCGCCGGAATAGAACGGGCATAACTCACTCGATCGGAGTCCGTTGGGGGTGAATAAATACTTGATGGAAAGACAATTTCATGCACCACACATGGAAGTTATTGTTCTCTACATGGTCTGACCTGGACATAGAGGAAAATTCGTGAAAGAAGAGGCAGCGATAAAGTGTGAAGGAGAAGGTGATGTTGATGATGCAAGGAGACGATTGGGCAAGCCTCTCATCGAGCATAAGTGATCGTTTCAAGCATGGAGAGCGGATCAAGGCTGCATGAACACCTTCAAATCTTGCATGAAGGATCATGGCTCTGCAACAATAAGAAGGTATATGAGAAAGTTGAGCTCTATGACTTTAAATGAAGCGCTTTGCGGGAGGCAACCCGGTTTATATATATATATATATATATATATATATATATATATATATATATATATATGACCGTCTACATTGTGCTCTTTAATGGAACCATCAAGTAACATTGTACCATTGCTCTAATAAAAACCACAACACCATGTTGTATGATCGAATTGCTATTGAGGGAGCGCTTTGTTATTTGATCTCAAAAACCTTGTAGACCCTTTTTGTGTGCCTATTAGAGTTTAGAGTCTTTTTCTTTTGTGTCTTTTTAGAGAGATATATGAAGTTGGCACCATCCTTTGATTCTAATCTTGTGGCTAGTTAATTTAGGCTAACTTTTGATTTTGCTTTAGACAACCTCTATGTCATATGATTTTTTTCATCCATGTTATATCGCATTGCATGTTGTGTTAATCTAACTTTTTGTCCAACCAACCTAAGCCTTCCTATAACCCCCCCCCAAAAAACCATAGCCTATAGAGGTAGGATTCACCCTCCGGGATGAACAAGTCTATCTCTTTCCTCTCTTCTAACTCAAAACTTTGACTAGCCTCCCCATAAAATCTTTAGGAAAACCTTTCATACCTTTAGCCATCCTAAAACCATAGGTTTGTTTTTATTAAAAGACTCGTAGCGCCACCTTAGTTAGAATTTCTATACTTGACTTTCTCTCTTCAAAATCCTTGTTTGAGCCAAAAATATAGGATACCCATAACCTACCCTTAAACCTTGTTAGTTTGGTGGATTGATTCTTTTCGATGGGTTACTTCCTATAGACCACATCAAAAGTGTTTTTAAAACCTTGCTAATGTTTGTTTGTGCTAACTTTCTGCATTTGTATTTTACATCCATCTCTTTGTCATCATCCACGTTATGTTAGCTTGGGACCTTTTGTGAAACTTTATGATGAATGCTTTCATATCCATGTTAATTCTTGTCAACATGTGTTACTACTCTTTGCAATCTTGTGTAAACATGGTGTTTAGACATGATTGGAGACCACCATCATTTAGTCTTATATCCTGAGCTATCATGTTGCATTAGTTGGTTTATAAACTTAGCAATGCGCCATACTTTTTTTGCACTATAAAGAATTATTGATCTTGGGATGAACATGGTGTTTTGACCTTGGTTAATAAATCTTATGGGAATAGAAAGTTTGGCAACCACTTTGTAATCATGGAGCTTAGGATTTGGTGTAAACATTGTTTTGTTTTTATACCATCCTCTCATTTGCATACACAATTGTACTCACGTACACCCATTAGGATATTCGCTAGATTAACTATGTCACAAGTGAAGATCGTAGGGGTGTCATGGTTTGTTGGCATAGGGTGAGTATTCCCGACCGTCACCTCGAGGCTACTTTGTGCATTATAGTTATTTTGCAGGCATGGTGAATCTCTCCCATGAGTTTGTGATAAAAGCTGAAATCAAGATCATCAACACCTCCAAATCCCGAAGGGAGCACTGCTGTTTTCATCAAGATTAAGCACATGTTCAGAGATGTACAAAAGGGAAAAATCAGATATTCAAGTGATCCATTAAGTCTAATTTCCGATGCATCAAGAATCAACATTTTAGGAGACCTGTGCAAGAAGTTACAAACAAATCATTGGGCGTCACACATTCTGAAATCAGCCTGGGACAGGTTGCAGCAACAAAGTAAAAAGGGCGTAACTCTCTTGTTCGGAGTCCGATCGGGATGAATGACCACTCATTGGAAAGATAATTTAAAGAACTTTGCAATGGAGCTATTATTCGGTGCTTACTCACTTCTGGAAGTAGAATAAAAACTCGTGGAAGATGAACCAGCGGTAAAGGACAACATGGAAGGAGGAGAAGATGGGATGAGAAACAATTGGGATCAAGGCTCGTGGCAAAGGGCGGACATTGAAGGATGAACAAAGGCAACAATGTGATGATGATCTCCACGCATGGTGGTGGGACTTGAAGAATTTGAAGATGATTCGTCATCTTCTGTGCCTAGCAACATGCTAAGCATGGGGGAAGACTTGGTGGACGAAAGAAGACCGCATGGAGTTCAAGGCTCACGATTGCTACGGATGCCGATCTTCCTTCTTCCATGCTAGGCACAATGCTTAAGCATGGGGGAGGGCGCGCTACATCACAATCAGCAAAGGACGGTAACAATTCCTCAACCCTCTCTTTGTCCTTGTCTTTCTAAATGCTTGTATATATGTATATACCTTCAACAACCTTAGATGCAACTTTTGTATGTCTCTCTCGTTAAATAACATGGCTTATAGGAGTACAACCTAGTTTTAGTTTTTGTTTATTGTCATCAATTTGTGCTCACCATGATGAAATAATTTTGGCTTGATCTTGCTTGTTAATATATGATGACCGTTGCCACTTTGTTTAAACTTTGTGCTTGTTTATGTATGATTAAGCTATTGCTCTCTCCAATACAAATCTGAAATTAATTAAATACTAGCTTAATCTTTTGTGGAGGTCATGATAAAAATAAAGACCCATGGTTTCTTTTATGCTCTCAACTTTCGATGGGTCGAAGAACATATTACTTTTTGCTAAAAGTCATGCTAACCTTGTCATTAATACCTCTTGCATTTTGCTCTACCCATCCGAAGCCTTATATATTGAGTGCAACCATAGATTACAAGAGTTATTGTTGGTTGAATTGATTCAAGGCTCGATTCCTTGGGTCGTGACTAAGAAGCTGGTCATTCCGTGTTTTGCGTAACTTATCTTATGCTAGCCTATTCTATCCGCGCATTGTGAGCTCCCACATCAGAAGCTTTGCAAATCTCGCCGGATATCCACCCTTTAAACCAACATCATCTTTTGTGTTAACCTCCTTGACCTACCTACCTATCACTTGAGTATGGAGACGACACGTCACAAGAAGGTGCTTCAAAGGGAAGATTCAAGTTCCCTCTCATCAAGACATCCGGTACCTACCTTAACACCACTTCATCTTTGCTCGGGGACGAGCAAACGACTAAGCATGGGGGAGGAGGTAGGTACTATGCAAATTAGAGTTCTAGGGGAGATAAAAGACGAAAGATGGAGATATGCATGACGAGGCTAGCAACAAAAGAAATAAAAAAAATGAATAAGATAAGAGGATGAAACAAAAAAAATCAAAGTACCTCACATGTCAAAAAGAAAAAAAGAAGGAAAAAAGGAGGAAAATAAGAAAACGAAAAAGGGGAAAATAGAGTAATAATAATCTCTCCCGGTTCTCTAGTTGCTTAAGGATTTTCCAAGGACTTCAAGATCAAGACCCATACTCATTTTTCCAACCATGTGCAATCGGATAACGAGGACTTCGTTGGCGCCTCGGGATCATTCTTTGCCATTTGCACATGTCCACCTATCTAAAAGTGTGAGTTCTTTCTCTTCCCCCTTCTTGTGAACATTATTTTTCCAATGACCTTTTTGACGAGTCATGATAAGTCCATGAGAAGCTTACCTTGTTTTGATAATAGTCTCAACTTTAGCATCTTGGTAGGATAAAAACTTTCCTATGAGCTCCAAATAAAACCCTTCCACCTACAAACATGAGAGGGAAAGGATATAGATCAAGCAGGCTTGAGAGTGTTGTGAGATGAGAGAGTTCGTGAGCAAGATGCAAGAAGGTTTAAATTTTTGTACTTGGTTTAGCTCTTTTATTCACCTCGTTCTTCACTTCAAAAGTTTCTAAGACCTATTCAAATTTTGTGGAGTATGATTGATTACTTGTGGAAAGAGCTTAAATTACATCTACCCTCCATAGAGATGAAAGCTAGTTACATTATGAAATTTGAAAAAATATAAACTTGGAGAGCATTATGCTTTCTCATGTGTGATCAAGTGCAGGGTATGAACAATGAAAGGCAATGCTGATATCCATTGAAAACTTACTCGAGGACGAGCAAGGTTTAAGCATGGGGGAGATGTTGACGGTGAATTTCCGTCAACCTAGACTACTTGTTATACATTGGTTTTGATTAGGATTTGCAACTAACCCGCCACTAGGCATACTAATGATGTAACAAGTTCACACATGCATGTCGATTTTGGAGTTTGTTGTTTACGCAGAAAATCTATGCTAAAGAGAAGACTTTCGGGATAAGTTCATCAGGCACTTCAAGAGAAGATCATGAAGCCCGTCACAAGTCAAGACACGTGATGAACATGACTCCAAATGACCTGAGGACCGAAGCGTCAACATGCAAGTCTTCATGGACTCAACCAGAAAATAGCGAAGCTTGCATGGCAAGGATTCAAGCCTCAACCATGAAGCAAACGACGTCAAAGGCCCACATGCAAGTGCACACAAATAAGGGATCACGCGAGAAGCAACCGGGGAGGAAACCAGGGCCGAACTGGGCCGAAATGGGCCTGGGCGGGCCGGCCTGGGCCAACCGGCCTAGCCCACTCCAGGCTCGGTTCACACTCCCTTTTTACCCTACGTGTTTGTCTATAAATTGTCTCTGCCTCCGCCGGCCGCCACATCTATCCATCCACAAGAACTCGGCGAAACCTAGGAGAGAGCGACGACGGCCGCTGTGAGTCCTCGAAGTCTTCTAGGAGAGGGCCTAGGCCTACCATAGCCGCCATGGCCGCCTTGCACGGTTGAGCCATGGCGGAGTTCCGAAGCTAGTTGAGGTCATCAATGGTATGTACTCGGTGGAGATGATCTAAACGCATTTGTTATGTGAGTTAATTACTTCATGTCATCCGATCTTGTAGCGACTCGATTCCTCTCTCTATGATTTTGTTTTCTTCTTGGTTATGCTTCTTCCCCAATGTAGTCTATAGCTAGATTGCTTAGGGTGCTCTTGTAGCTGCGGTGGCTAGAGGTGCATACTGGACCGACCAAGTGATTTCAACTTGTTCTATCGAACTCGCCCTAGACTACCAGCATGAATAGGAATATGTTGTGACAGAACGGGGGTTCCGAAAGGCGGACGTTTTCGAAATCAGACTGGAGGATAGTAGTTTAAAGATGGCTTTGGATGAGATGCATGTCGCGCTTGCTCTTTTGGCTGGAACTACGACTAGAAGATGATAGGCCTTAGTTTCTCTCGCTTGCTCTTTACTTTGTCTACGTTCATGGATGCGATCAACCTTATGCTATAATTCATACATCTTTAAGGTTTATCTTCTTATGCAATCAATGCTTCATGTTAGGCTAGATCAATAGGTTAGATGGGGAATCCTAGAAGTTTGCTTCCGATCCTTGGATTGACAAATCTAGGGAGAACCCTCCTTGGTGAAAAAGGCACCAAGTCACCCGTAGGCTTGAGGTGAACTTGAGCACGGTTTCAAACCGTCAACAAGTTCTATAGTGAAATTTTGAGAACACGCAAGAAAACTAAACCAGCATTAAGGAGCACTTGGGATTTGACCACGATTTAGGGTGTTGACCAAGGTTCTTTGTGCAAAAGTGTGACCCTCAATGTTACACATGAGTAGAGGCTAACTAATCTTGATTAATAAAGCTAGGTGATGACGTAAGCACAATAAACATCAGGGATGTTACAGTTGCTTCACATAAACTTCCTCTTCTAAAAACCCATTCAAGTAGGCACTCTTCACATCCATTTGGTACAATTTGAGCCCTTTACCCACAAAAAGGCTAGAAGGATCCTAACTGCCTCCTGGCTACAGGAGCAAACATCTCCTCATAGTCTATCCCCTCCTTCTGACTATATCCCTGAGCAACCAACCTAGACTTGTTCCTCACCACCTCACCATTTCCTCCCTCTTTGTTTTTCCACACCCATTTTGTCCCAATAGGTTTGAAATTTGGTGGTGGATCCACTAACTCCCACACTTGGTTTCTCTCAAAATTCTCTAACTCCTCACGCATGGCATTCACCCAATTAGGATCAGATAGAGCGTGTCCAATGTCTTTTGGCTCAAAGGTAGCAACGAAAGCAGAATGAGCAAAGTAAGAAGCATTTCTGGACCTCGACTGTGTCGTACGCTCATTGATATCTCCAATGATTCTTGAGGGTGGATGATCAACTTGAACGCGTCTCGGTGCCTCTCGCCTGGAGACAAACATATCCCTCAGCAGCGGCTTCCACTTGATCTTGCTGGATCGTAGGCGGTGTAGGGGATGGACCATCTTGCATTGTAGTCGTCGTAGTGGAAGTAGAGGGTACATGCATGGTTGGAGCTTCACCATCCTCACCATCATCCTCTCCAGCATTATCCTCCTCGTCCTCAAAGATCTTCTTGCCAACTTCATCATCACCTGCACACTCAAAGACAGATGAATTGCATGGTTGTGTCTCGTCGAAAATCACCTCACAAGTCTGCATGACTAGGTTAGTATCAAGGTTGAGCACACGAAATGCTCGAGAATGACTAGCATAACCCAAGAAAATCCCATCAGAAGACCTCGACTCAGACTTATCAAGCCTACCCTTCTTGAGAATGAAGCACCGACAACCAAAAGCCCTGAAATGGCTCACTCTAGGTGCTTGCCTGTGCATGAGCTCATAGCACGTCATGTTCAAGAAGGTCCTCAGAAAAATCCAGTTCCCAACATGGCACGTGGTATTCACCGCCTCAGCCCAATATCTCCTCGGAGTCCTATGCTCATCGAGCATCATCCGAGCCATCTCACAAATGGAACGTTTTTCCTCTCAACCACACCATTCTGACAAGGCACATAGGAAAAAGAAAACTGATGTTTGAAACACGCCGAAGAGTCATAGACTCACTCACCTTCACCGTGCCCACTGAAAGCACACTACCTTTCCCATTATCCCCAATAGTGATGTACTCTTTGGTCATCACCGAGGTGAGGCTGGAGAACCACCGTCAATCTCTGGTCATGTGTCGAGAGCAACCATCGTCGATCAACCAACAACCCTCCATGCCTCCCACCTACAAAATCAAAAATGAGAGCAAGAGTGAGCAAAGGACTCAACACTGGGTTAGTACACAACGATTCAAACCAGTGCCACGCCATTTGCTCAAACGTGGGGTTAACAAAAAATCCATCCTATCTCTCCCATATGGAACACCCATATGTCCTCTTGGAGGAATACACGTACCACGAAGGGGAGATCGTGGCTCGTAGCTCTTTTGGGACCTAAAGCTGCGATCGTTCCCCCCATACTCGTATTGGCCACAAGCAAAGGAACGTCTAGCAAACTCACCACGCCCAAACCCAACACGCCTACCACCTTCTCTATGTGGTGGCTCACCTTGAGGCACAAACTCACACCTCTCAGGAGGGTAAATGGTACGCACCACACCCTGACCTCTCGGCACCAACCTAGGCCAGGCACACCACGAGAAGGGCGGTACCTGTCCTTGTTGGCCAACTCCCTAGCCAACCTATCCTCACGCTTCCTCCTGAAGCAAAACTCATCAAGCTGCCCATCCCTCCCACAATGCTCACAATGAAAGGGTTTAGGTTTTGGCTTTGGTTTTGGGTTCTCTTTGGGATCTAGGTTCTCCTCACTCGGTTTCTCCTCACTCGGTTTCTCTCCCTTCTTCCCAGAGAACTCATTCGCCAAGACACTGTTGAACTTGATGGGTTTCTGGAAGTTGTCGGTTTGTGGAGGAAACACGGGTGGAGCTGGGGTTGTGTCTAGTCGGTTCCTAAGATGATTCTATTTATGAACAAAGGAATTTTTGTGGTGGGTTTTTGGTGGCTTTGGGATATCTCCGATCTTCCCCTCATTCTCACCACTTCCCTCACCACCTTGTTTGCCCCGAGCGCTTCCCCATCCTGGCGCTTGCATGTCTTGATCATTATCCTCAACTGAGGCTCATGACCAAACAACCAACCCATCAGCTTTCTCAACTCATCGTTCTCATCCTGCAAATGATCAACATAGTGTGCAAGCTCCATATTCTTCACAACATTTATTTCACAAGTACAACAAAATGTAGGAATAGGAGCTTTCAGCTGAGCCTCTAGAGATCTAGCATACACAAGTGAAACATCTAGCTTCTCATGCAAAACAGGACAAGAACTACAAGCACCAAGCAAGGAGGGCCTAGACTTCATCTCATCTAGCTCAACCCTAAGCACATCTAGTTCCTCGACTTTGGAGGCATAATTCTCCTTAAGCACAGTCAATTCACCAAGAAAAGTGGAACAATCAGTGCATTCAGGTTCATTGGTCACAACAAGAGCAGGCTTAAGAGAATCTATTTGAGCCCTAACATCATCAAGCAAAGATTCTAGCTCAACCACCTTCTCCTTAGCCTCTCCAAGCACAGGCCTATACTGCCTCTTCTCCTTGTTGGTCATTCTATGCATATCATCACGGTTGTCAAGCAAGTCATTCAACCTAGCATTCTCCGCTATCAAGAAGGATGGACCATTGTTTACCTTTTCCTCAGAGTTGGAGCCCAAGTCATCCTTGTTGCTCTTCTTGCTTGTGGAGCTATGTGCCATGCTGCAAAAGCCTTGGGTGGCAAAGCACAAGCCATTGATGTTCTTGCCCGGCCGCTTGCCCTTGTGCCAGTTCTCTTCTTCATCACTCGAACTCGATGAAGAGTCGCAGGAGCTTGAGTCGATGTCGCTCGCACCGACCACCATCGCTCGCTCCTTCTTCTTGTGACCACCACTCTTCCTCGGCCTCCGCTCAGACTTGGTCTTTCCCTTGTAGTCGTCCCTCGAGCGGTTCTTGTGGTCGGTTCTCGGACGATGCTTGTGCCCGGGCTTGACCTCCATGGCTTTTGGGCACTCAGCGATGAAGTGCTCGCGCTTCCCACTCCGGTAGCACATGCCTGAGCTCGTCCGAGCGTTCTTCCGGTTCGTGTACATGTGCTCGAATTGCCTACTCAACAACGCGAGGTCCTCCTCGCCCAGCATGTCGAACTCGTCATCTGTCATGGACACAAGGCAAGACAAAGAAAATTGTCTCCAAGACATGTTAGCATTAGTCCTTAAACCAGATATGAGAGCCAGACTATGGGGATCAGTCGGGTTCTTGATCTTTGCACGCACCCCACGGTCCACCTCGGACGACTTGAGCATAGAAAACAGCTCGTGCATCGTGAGTGTCTCATACTTCTCTGACTCTAGGATGGCCTCGACCTTCCCACTCCACACGGTACGATCCAAAGAATGCAAGAGCTTGATAGCCCTGTCATGGTCATCATACAGGAGCATGACCACATTAGCCCTCATGTTGTTCACGATCACCGTAAAACGCTGGAACATGGCATCTATGGACTCACTGGGGAGATGAGCGAAGTCCTCGTACTCTCTCCGGTAGGTCGCAAAGAGCCGAGCCTGAACCTGAGCGTTCTCGGCATGAGCATTCTTCAACTGCTCCCAAATCCTGCACGCCAAATCCCTTGTCCGAACCCGTTCAAATTCGGAATCACACAAAACGGTATAGGTAGTCGACTGCCTTGTTGTTGGCATCGAACATGTCCCTCGATCCTGGAGCAAGGAAGTTCAGCGGATGAACATAAGTTGTGTTCACGGCGACATCCCACAGGATCTGACCCTTGCTGCTGAGGAAAGCACCCATCCGCCTTTGCCACATATGGTAGTTCTTACCATCAAAGTGTGGAGGACCCGAACCCCGTTCCTGGTACGCCATCTTTGGATCTTAGACTGGTTAGAATCACGAAGATCCGTAACCGGCTCTGATACCAATTGAAGGACCGATTAGGCGACCAGAGAGGGGGAGTGAATAAAAGCCAGTAAAAATTCTTCTCTAAAGAGAGAACTCGACCTATGTCCCAAATTCACAACCAAGGATTCTTGCATGAGTTTGCCAAGGTAACATATTCACAAAGGACATACCAACCCTAGGAACAAACCCCAAACAATACCAAAGCAGAAGCGAAACACAAGAAGCAAAGAACTTAGCAGCTCTACGAGGCACCATGCGGATAGTCCGCGCTGACCGGGCGGACGGTCCGCAAGGCACGGGCGGGCGGTCCGCGGGTCACGAACGGATGGTATGAAAAAGCTAACAGATCCTCCAGTAGCGCACCTCAAAAAATGGACGATCCACACCCTGCCTCGGACAGTCCGCGAGCAACTGGTGCCGCCCGGACGGTCCGCCAAACTCCTCCCGACCAAAAACAGCTGCCAAAGCGGATCGAAACGAAAGCACTCAAGAACTTGCGAAGAACATGAAGAACACCTGGACGAACTGCACCTCGTGGATAGTTCGCCTACTACCCGCGGACAGTCCACTAGGCACAGGAACAGCAGCCCGAGCCTAAAATCGCAAGAGCCAAACCACCTACCCAACCATGGATCTCCCAAACTGCTTAAGCTCTTGAGGAAAGATTTGGGGGAGATGTGAAGCGTCCCTAGGGGATGCTATGCCCCAAAACTTGGGTCCACAAGCAAACTAATTCATCGGGAATCGAATCGCCACCGAACTCAACAAAAAACCTAAGGTCCAATCAAAATCCTTGAATCGGAGGCCGAATTCGGAGTTTGGGGGATCAAGGTCAAGCACAAAGATGCACGAGGCAACTATCCATGATTCCCACCAACAAATCTGAACCCAAACACCTCAGAGTCGAAGGAACAAGCCGCACACAAAAAACCGATTAAAATAGATCGAAAAAGACACGAAAATCCAACGAGCTACAAGTGGGAAATCCACTCAACCATGAAAGCTTCCATTCACTCGGAGGTCAGATTCTTCACAAACAGAGGAAAAATCTAACCCTATGGAGCAAGGAAAATGAGAAGCAGTCCGGATGGATAGTTTGCCTGGAAACCCTAGAGCTAATATATTTGAGTCCCCTCCATGCCAGGAAAAAGACCACACTACCCCTAGGACTTAAGTTGTGATACAAACTCCTCATGGCAAATAGGTCATGTAGCTCCCGACTCAAGTCATGCGATCCCGCCACACGTTCGCAGGCATCGAAGCTTCTCGGTGCGCCTGAATCCCGTCTCCGCCCATTGAGCCTCCGGTCTTGGTTTTGTGGCTCAACCAAGTACCCTGACCGTTTTTTGGTGAACTGCCGCAAACCCCGGGTGCAGATTCCGATTTTGAGCCACTACCCTGCACCGGCTCCGGTCGACGACTTTGTCTTGCTTTTCTCGCCACCATGTGGCCCGCACCTGACCTCGCTGGCCACCAGGTCCCTTGAGCTAGGCCTACTTGTCTCTCCACTCCTCGGAGGCCCCGCAGGGCATAGACCTTCCGCACCCACTTTTCACCTGCACCAACGTAAATCAAGCCGCAACCTGCACCTGCAATACTCGGACAAGAGTCAGTCCACACCACATTGTCAATCACTCATCACAGCAAGGAGCGACCATCCACCGGTCCTCGAACGCTCCGGTCCTCACATGGGGGGGAGGTGAGGGGGACGAAGGCGAGGGGGAGAAAGCGGCGGCGGCACGAGGGGAGAGTGGGAAAAGACTATGTGAGGGAGGCGTCCTTCCCTACTAACCTAGCGCTAGTGGGCTTGTGTGGGCCTTGAAACGAGTAATGTAGTCAAGTACAGTACTACTCTGCTACTTGTATAGTATATCATAAACATGAGATAAAAAAATCTAATTTTAAGAAATTTGGTTAAACAAGTGTGGCTGTTGATATAACATCACATGTTCACATATGACATGCATCACAAGTTCACATCACCAAGCAAACTAACTCATAACAAACATATTCACATCTGAGATGTAATTGTAGGGCAGATCAGCAAAATAAGATTGCATCAGCTGGGTGCATCACCAAACTAGATGTTTGCTGCAAGGGAACTAGTTAGCTAGCTAGATGGCTTCTTTTGTGTTGATGCCTCAAGTTTAGCTAGCCTTGTCTCTAGTTTTGCAACTCTTTGTACCAGCTCAGCATTCTTCTTTAGAAGTTCAATCTCGTGCCTCTTTTGTGCGGCTTTAAGCTGCTCATCCTGCTTGTCGATTCCTTTCCAGATGTAGTCAATGTCATCCCGAGTAACAGCACGGTCCTAAAACAAAGGATAGAGTTATATTGATGCAAGCATCATAACAGTTGTAATTTACAAGAAAGCTATTTTAGCTCTAACTGGTTTCAAAACTTGTCTACTAATCCTATCAATGGCATGTGCAACAACTTCCTACAACAAATATAAATTGATGCACTAGAACAATTGATCAGTGAAGATGTGACGGTATGTACAAGGACAAATAGTGTGAGATTGTTTCAGAACTTGCCTCATGGTCTTCAGAATCATCACAGGAGTTGTTACCAGAGTCATCGCCGAAGTTGCTGTCGGAGTCGTTGCTGGAGGAGATGAGGTCTACCAGCACCACTCTTCTGACCGGGTCGTCACTGGAGGAGTCCGCGCTCACCTCAATGCGCGTGGACCACTTCTTCCTTCCCGTTGAGGGAAAAACCCTGCCTCTCCATGGCGGGCGTCTCTGGAGTTCACCAACTTTCCCCTTGCGCACATGTACGGCTTCCTTCCCCGGGCCGACGAAGAACCGACCTCTTCCATTAAGCGCCAAGGAAGACGCACGGGGGCGGCGCGCTGGGACGACTCCTCTTCGTCACCATGGAACCTCACTCTCTTGGCGGGGGCGGCGGACAGAAACAAGGAAGACGGGTGGGGACGTGGCCGCGGGGCCTCCTCCTTGTAGAACCTTCCCCTAGAGTCACGGGCCATACCTGCGACGGAGACGAGGCTGCGATGGAGACGAGGAAGGTGGAAGCCGGAGCAGAAGATAGAAGGCGGAAGGCAGGGCAGAGCGTTTATTAAAAAGGTTCAGATGTGCAAATGATACGATGATTAACAACCACCTGTCGCCAATGAAGGGGCGAGGCCAGGTCTATTCGAATGAAGAACAATTTTCTTTTCCTCTTTTAATCTGCAATCAAATTTTGTAACACGTATTTCTCCGTCAACCGCAATCCAAATTTGATTATATTTATTTCTGAATTTTTCTAAAATCAACATCTATTCATTTATAACATTTTTCGTATGTAATTCCATTTCTTGGTTGTTGTTTATACTCCTTATATTGTTCCTTATAAGTACATCATATAAATAATATTTGTTTCACACAACCATTACTAATGAAACCTTGCGTTTCATAATCTTATGTTGAACATAAGGTTATGTTAAAATTTCAAATGCATATGAGTTCAAACATGTTTTAAAATGTGGAAAATTTCAATGTTGAAGTAACATTCTAAGAAACTATGTGAGAGATGTAAACATTTGTACACAAGTATAATCTTCCATTTTCAAAACCATCGGAATTTTTGTAGACAAGCTTAGGGACTTAAATTATATTGCCAAGTCAATTTGTACAATTTTTAGAACACACTAAGACGTTATTTTAATTATTATATCGTAAACAAATCATAAAGAAATCTAATTTTAAAAAATTTGGTTAGACAAGTGTGGCTGTTGATATTTTATTCAAATACTAAATTACCAACTATGAATTGTTCGTATTTTTTACAAATTGTTTGGTGTTGTTTATGGGGTACAATATTTGAGGGAAGCAAGTTTCAATTCAAAAAAATAGTGTCGGGCCCACCCGTCAGCGTCAGAAGCCTATATAAAAAAAGATGATTGTAGCCTGCCCGACCGACAAAGGCGATGCGGGTAGACTAACCATCATCGCCAACAAGTTCTCCATTGTCTGAAAGGCCCTAGTCGGCATCCGCCCCGGCGACGGTGGTACACTAACCATCATCGCCAACAAGTGCTCCATTTTCATAAATGCCCCTTGCCGAATGAATATGCATCCGCCCCAACACCCCGACCCCTTCCCCCTTCTTCTTTCCCGATCTGAGCTCCACTGCCGCCACCCGCCCATCCTTCCCCACCGTCGCGCACATGTCGCACTACGGCAGTTCGTCTAGAGGTGCACGTGCGAGGAGTAGGGTTCAAGGTTGCCAGAGCAGCCGCAATCACTCCATCGGCTTGGATCCAGTCGGTGAGCTAAGCGGCTTCATGATGACCGGAGACGGTGGTGTTGTGGTTTTCTTGGTGCCGCGGTTGACAAAGTTCTTGGCCGGCCGGGATTTATATTGACAAGACGGCGAACCATCAGGCGGCCGGTCACACACCTCGCCTCAGAACCCGTATCCGCTCAGGAGACCTCTTGGCCACAAAAGAGTCATGTGGTCACAAGGAGACATGTGACTGTTCATATTTTATTCACAAGGTGACTACTCCCTCCATGCCAAATATTTACACTTGTTGACTTCCGTGCTTCACGTTTGACCATTCGTCTAATTTGAAAAAAAAAATGAGAAAGTATTATTTATTTTACTGACATGTGTTATCATAATACATATTTTAAGTATATGAAGTTAATTTTACATTTTCACAAATTTTTGCAATAAGACGAATGGTCAAATGTGATTGTTAAAAGTCAAAGGGTGTAAATATTTTGGGACAGAGGGAGTATCCATTTTGCAAAATGAATATTCAACTGCCCCTTCTTCGTTCCGAATGGATAAGCGCAGCACTTTCCTTGAAAAAAAGTGCAGAGGAGGTGTGAGAGGAGGCGTGGAGACAGAGACGACGATGAGCACCGGTGAGGGGCCAAGCAGCGGACGACCCCACACACCCGGGATCGAGGAGAACCAGAACGTGAGCGGTGCTGCAACTGGATCCGTGCGCGTGCTAGCGAGATGGCGGCGAAGAGGGAGACGACGATGAGCGCCGGAGAGCGGCCAAGCGGTGGTGGAGTGAACCCAATGCCGGAGACGAGGGTCCTCGACTGGATCCTCTCGAATTCCGATAAGGGGCCAAGCAATGGCAAGGAGAAGCGTGTCGATGAGGTGGCAGCGAAGTGGGCCAGCGGCCTGCTTCACGTTTGCAAGCACAAGTGTTTGGCAGCTACGAAGAGGTGTCAAGGGACCAACGAAAGAGGTGTAGAGGACCTCATCACTGACTCTGGCAACGACCACGACGACAGCGAGGAAAGTTTCTCTGAATCTCACTGCCTTTTTACTTGTTCTATAGATGGAGCTTAAGGTAGCTTGAGCTTGAGCTTCGTAAAGTTAATTAGTGCCTATGATGATATCTTCCATGCTTGTCATGATCTTATTACCAAGTTCTGAACTTTGTGCTGCGTTTACTTGTCACACCCGGCTATGAAGCCTAGGATAATTTTAAAGTTCTTATATAATTTTCCTATGACTATTCTTATACTGCTCCATGTTCTGAGGCAAATTAGCTTTGAATTAACTATGTTATTCTTATACCATGTTTAACCCTGTTTCAGGCAAAACTCTTTGAGTCGCAAGCAGAGCTTGAGTTACTTCGAAACCTTAATGTCTGGGATTATGTGAAACCTGAGTTTGAAAAAATCACAAAAGAAGTGAACATCCTCATCAAAAAGGCTAAGCACATAAGGAGGTACAAGTATACTACTGAACAAAATCTCGAGCCCATTGAAGGTGCGCTTGAAGGGCTTCAAGAATACTTGGTTGCTTATGAAGAGGCTGCAAAAAGAGCCAATCTTGATGGGGCATGATCTAGTTCAAGCTTGTTGATGTGCAGGGTCAGTAGCCATGCTTTTGTGGATGTTCAAGGGGCATGCCTTTGTTGACGTTTATGGTCAGATAGCACGACCATAGTAAATAATGTGATGGACAAGTTAAGTCCTAGCCTGATATATGGACAAGTTAATCTTGTATAATAATTATTTTTATTCTTGTGGACAAGTTATTTTCATCTTTGTGGACAAGTTATCTCTCTTATGATGTCTGTTTTGTCTCAGAAGATATCTGTGTTGATTGTGCCTGTATGTCGAAATGGAAGCAATGAGAGATGGAGTTGACCTGTAAATGACGATAGACTCAAAGGAGACGATGATTAACAAACCTCCATCTCATTGGTTCACTGCCACGCTCCTGCTTCACGGTAGTGAAGAGTGCTCTCAGACTTTAATTATTGGGCTCTCAAACTAGTAATGGGCGTCAAATGCTCATCGGTAACTGACTTTATAGCATTTTACCAATACAAAATGATCAGTAACGGACATAAATAGCTCGTTACCGATAGGTTTAACTTGTGTAACATGCTCTATTTAACGTCGTTATAAAGAATTCATGTAACGGGCGTTTAAGAAGACCATTACCCGAAGTCCACGTTAGTAACGGGCGTTGCGGAGGCCAACCCCGGGGTCGGCCTGCCGCGGTTATCTGTAACGGGTGCCAAGTAACAACCCTTACAGATGTGGGAGCATGTAACGGGTGTTAAGGGCCCGTTACAAATGTTGTGTGACCTATTTGAGGTTTTCATGTAATGGCCGCGACGCCTGCTGCCACGTCCTCTGCTGAAGTGGCGACGTCAGCTAGTAGGGAACCTATGCCGCACGTTGTCGTGGCAGGGCAACCTGCGTCAAGCCAAGGTGGAGATGTCGGAGGCCCCGTGCCCTCAGTCATGTCGGAAACAGGGGGGGGGGGGTTCTCGGGGAGCCTGCAGCTAGCGCGGAGTCAGCCGTGATCGCGCCCCCACTTCCGACCGCAGGGGCGGACGCAGATGCGCCCCCACCCTCGACCGCGGGGACAGATGAGAGAACCGCTAAGGTGGCGGAGTCGTCATCTCATCAGCCTATCGCCTCAGTCAAGGAGGAGGCTCCCGCGACTTGCCAGCTGCCAGTGGTCCCACAAGAGCGCGATGCTCTAGAGGGCGCGACGAGGGCCACCTCCCCGAAGATACAGGAGATCGGGAAGGGCTCTAGTGCGGCCCAACTGTGGGATGTTGAGGATGGCGACACCTGGATCCATGACCTCGACCACATTCCGTGGGCGGCTGCCTTCGAGGCCGGTGATGACACTGAGGGGGGACAAGGAGTCCACAGCATTGAGGACCATGTGTGCTTCGAGGACCGGTTGATGATCGCTTCCTTGTGTGATGAGTGATTGACAGCGTTGTGTGGACTGATACTTGGCTAAGTATTGCTGGTGCAGGTTGCAGCTTGACTGGTGTTGGTGCAGGTGAAGAACAAGCGCGAAAGGTCGTCGCCGGTGAGGCCTCCAGGTGTGGAGAAGACAAGTAGGCTTCGTTCAAGGGACCCGGTGGCCAGCGAGGTCAAGTGCGGGCCGCATGGTGGCATGAATAGCAAGATGAAGTCATGGACAGTTTCTTGGTTGACCCTCAAAACCAAGGTCGAACCGGGACTACGTGGGAGCCGAGCCATGAGTGGAGATTGGCGGAGGCTACACCGAGTTCGCGGGGTTTCTTGGTGTAGCCACTTTGTGAACCACCGGAAACCCCGCGAACTCGGTGTAGCCTCCGCCAATCTCCACTCATGACTTGGCTCCCACATAGTCCCGGCTCGACCTTGGTTTTGAGGCTCAACCAAGAAACCGTCCACGACTTCATCTTGTCGTTCATGCCACCATGCGGCCCGCACTTGACCCCGCCGGCCACCGGGTCCCTCGAACGAAGCCTACTTGTCTTCTCCACACCTGGAGGCCTCACCGGCGACGACCTTTCGCGCTTGTTCTTCACCTGCACCAACACGAGTCAAGCCGCAACCTGCACCTGCAATACTTAGCCAAGAATCAGTCCACACAACGTTGTCAATCACTCATCACACAAGGAAGCGACCATCCACCGGTCCTCGAACCACACATGGTCCTCAGGGAGCAAAGGCCTCCTCGTAGTCAATCCCCTTCTTCTGACTGAACCCTTGAGCAACAAGCCTCAACTTGTTCCTCACAACCTCACCTTTCTTGGTGTGTTCGTTGTTGTCCCGTGTTGCTGCTGTTTTGAGTTTGGGTCCGTTTGGTGGTCGGTTGGCCTGTTTGGTGCCTTGGGGGCTTTCAGGCTGCCACCGGTCTGACCAGTGTGTCTCACCGGTCTGACCGGTGTAGAGCCACTTAGTGGAAGTTGCTCAGTTTCACCTACAGGGACCGGTCTGACCGGTGGTGCTCACCGGTCTGACCAGTGTTGGTCTGTAGACTCGATGTTTGGTGTTCCGCTATGTTCTCGGGTCGGAAGGTTGTGTGTTCGTTCTTAGGTCCAATGGCACTCCAGTGGCTACGTGGGCTTGGCCAACTTGGGTAGTGAGTCGGAGACGTGTGTTGGAAGCCGTGTTCATCTTGTTGGAGTTTCCATCTCCTTCGAGAAGAATTTTTATCGGCTCCCATTCACTCCCCCCCTCCCTGGTTCGCCGTATCGGTCCTTCAAGTGGTATCAGAGCAGGTTCGGGTCTTTATTGACTCTAACCAGTCTAAGGTCCAAGGATGGCATACCAGGAACGGGGTTCAGGTCCTCCACACTTCGATGGCAAGAACTACCAGATGTGGAGTAAGCGGATGGGTGCGTTCCTCCGCGGAAAGGGTCAGATCGTTTGGGATGTCACGGTGGACACAGGCTATGTCCAGCCGATGGACTTCCTCGCTCCAGGATTGAGGGACAGATTCAACGCCAACAACAAGGCGGTCGACTACTTGTTTCGTGCTTTGTGTCAGCCTGAGTTCGATCGGGTGCACACCGAGCACTTGGCTTGTAAGATTTGGGTGGTGTTGAAGGAGGCTCATGTTGGGTACGCCAGGTTCAGGCACGAATGTATGCGACCTACCGGAGAGAGTACGAGAACTTCACTCATCTCCCCGGTGAGTCCATCGATGCCTTGTTTCAGAGGTTCACGGTGGTTGTGAACAACATGAGGGCCAATGTGGACGTGCTCCCGTACGATGATCATGATAGAGCGGTCAAGCTCTTACACTCTTTGGATCGTACGATTTGGGGCGGAAAGTTCGAGGCCATTGTGGAGTCGGAGAAGTATGACACTCTGACGGTGAACGAGCTGTTCTCGAAGCTCAAGTCGGCTGAGGTGGATAGGGGCATGACAGCCAAGATCGAGGGCCCGACTGACTCTCATAGTCTTGCGCTCGTTGGTGGTTCGAAAGGAAAGGCTAACACTAACCCATCCACCAGGATGTTCTCTTTGTCCTCTTTGATGTCTATGCCAGATGAGGAGTTCGACGTGCTTGGAGAGGACGAACTGGCGCTCCTGACGAGGCGGTTCGAGAGGCTGCACGAGAACCGGGTGAACAAGAGGAGGAACACGAGAACATGCTTCAAGTGTGGCTAGGCTGGACACTATTTCGCCGAGTGTCCGAAGGTGAACAACCACGACAAGCACAAGTTCATGGACAAGAGGAAGAAGTCCAAGAACAAGGATCATGAACATGGGAAGAAGGCTTGGTCTCGAGAGAAGATGAAGAGATCGAGCAACATCGAGTCCGATTCCGAGGACACGTCTTCAAGCTCGAGTGATGAAGACGAAGAGGATGACAAGAAGAAGAAGAACCTCGGCAAGTACCTCAACGACCTTTGTGTGACGGGCCTAAGCCTCAAGGATGACTTCTGCGGCATGGCTCGCAGTTCGAGCAGCAAGATAAGACAGAAGGACGCCTCGGACTTGGATTCCGAGGATGAGGTATGTGATGAGCTCTCTTCTTTGCGTAAGGAGAATGAGGAGTTGGTTGACTTGCTTGATAATCGCGATCACATGCTTAGAAAGGCTAAGAAGCTTAGGAAGGAGCTTAGATCTTTGCTCGAGGATGCTAGGACTAGAGTGGCTGAGCTAGAAACACAGGTTCTTGATAGCAAGCTTGAAATTGATTCGCTTAAGGCTAGCCCCGTTGTTTCGATGAAAATGATTGTGCCGATTGCTCGCTTTCCTAGCCGACTTGACTGATCTTAGGGAGAAGTATGCCTCCAAGTGTGAGGAACTAGATGTGCTTAGGGTTGAGTTGGCCGAGCTACAATCTAGACCCACTTTGCTTGGTGCTTGCACTTCTTGCCCTAGTTTGCATGAGAAAATTGCTGAGCTCCGTTCTCGCATTGTTTCACTTGAGGCTGATTTAAAAGTGCCTATTCCTACTTCTTGCTCTACATGTGAGTTGCATGCTATGAAGAATTTGGATCTTGCAAAATGTGTTGGTCGCTTGCAAGATGAGAATGATAAGTTACGTGAAGCGCTGAGTTGGTTGTCGAGTCAAGAACCTCAGCTTGGTATGATGATTGCTAGCTGTAAGCGCTTTGACGGTTGGGCTTTGGGATTGGATAAGGTTGGTGAGGGCAGTGGTGAGAGAGAAAGGAAGTTTGGGAATGTTTCCGTTCCACCACAACCCACACCCAAAGACAAGTTTGCATCCAAGCCAAACCAACCAAGAGAAAAACCGAGTGAGAAGGCGAGTGAAACGCCTAGTGAGAAACCAAGTGAGAAGCTGTGTGAAGAGCCTCATCCCAAGCCTAAGTCTAGATCGATCCGTTTCCATTGTGAGTTTTGTGGAAAGGATAGTCACAAGAGAGCGTTTTGCTTCAAGAGGAAGCGTGAGGAGAGAATGGCGAAGGAGTTGGCTAACAAGGACAAGTACCACCCTTTCGATGGTGTACTTGAGCCTCGTGTGCAGTTGCCCAGGGGCAAGGCGAGTGTGAAGTCAGTTCGGGCTTGGGGAGAGAGGAAGGCTGTTGGAGGTGCTGCTGCCCAGGTTACACCGGTCAGACCCGTGAGGGGCACCGGTCAAACCGGTGCAGGCCTGGACAGGCAGCAGTTTGGGTTTCGTGCTCATACAGGTGCGAGGTTTGGCTCTGGAGTTCGTGGTTCTGGTGGTTGGGCTGGAAAGGGTGCAGGTGGTCAGTTTGCTAGGCGTTCCCCTCCTCTTGCTCAATACGGGGATTGGAGGAGTCGTGGCGTTGAGTTGGAGAGGAAGGACGTTCCACGGGCTTTCTTGCGTGGATTTGGTCCTCCTCCAGGCAGAGAGGGGTGGTTCCCTCAGGGTGGTTACCGTGGTGGTGTTCGTGGAGGTAGCTTTGGTAGGAGAGATGCTTTTGTTGGTGCTAACCCCACTTTCGAGCAAATGGCTCGGCACTCGGTTTTCCTCTTTTGGTACTAACCCCGGTCTGCCGAGTCGTTTGTTCGCTCACGTGCCTATTTTTGATTTTCAGGTGGGAGACTTGAAGAACATTTGGTTGATTGACTCCGGTAGCTCGAGGCATATGACCGTAGACAGGGGGTGGTTCTCAAGTCTCGTCCCGGTAGTGACGAATAGGTACATCACCTTTGGGGACAATGGGCGTGGGCGTGTGCTTTCAGAAGGTGAGATAAAAGTGAGTGACAAGATCACTGCGAGGCGTGTTGCTCTTGTTCAATCGCCGGGGTACAATTTGCTTTCTGTGTCCCGGTTGTTGGATGAGGGCTTTGAGGTGTTGTTTCGGCCTCGGTGGTTCTCGGATTGTGGACTCTCGAGGGGACCTTGTCCGTATGGTCGTTCCCGAGGGTCGGGTGTTTCGTGCTGATTTTTCTCGGTCTTCGGGTGTGGAGCGTTGTTTCTTGGTCGGTTCTTCGAGTGAGTTGTGGAAGTGGCATAGGAAGTTGGGTCACTTGAGCTTTGACCTTTTGCCTCGCTTGAGTAAACTCAATTTGGTCCGAGGATTGCCACGTTTGAGGCTTGAGAAGGAGTTGGTTTGTGCGCCGTGTAGGCATGCCAAGATGGTAGCCTCTTCTCACCCGCCTCTCACCGATGTGATGACCGAGCGTCCATGCGAGTCGCTCCATATGGACCTTGTTGGTCCGGCTCGTGTGCGATCTCGCGGGTGGGAAGTGGTATGTCCTTGTTGTGGTGGACGACTATTCTCGGTATGCGTGGGTGTTCTTTCTCGAGGATAAGGGGGAGACGTTTGGTTTTGTTCGAGATCTAGTCTTGAGGTTGAGGAACGAGAGGCACGGAGATGCCATACGAGCTATCCGCAGTGATAATGGCACGGAATTCAGGAACTCTCCTTTTGAAACCTTTTGCCATGACTTGGGTCTTGAGCACCAGTTTTCGAGTCCGTATACGCCTCCCCAGAACGGTGTTGTGTAAAGGAAGAACAGGACCTTGTGCGAGATGGCTCGGATGATGCTTGATGAGCATAGGACTCCGAGGAGGTATTGGGCTGAGGCGGTGAATACCGCATGCTATGTGTCGAACAGAATATACCTCAGAGTGCACAAGAAGAAGACATGTTATGAGTTGATGCATGGTCGCACACCCAAGGTGAGTTACTTCCATGTCTGTGGTTGCAAGTGTTTCATTCTGAAGAAAGGCAGGAAGTTGGATAAGTTTGAGGCTAGGTCTGTTGATGGCATTTTCTTTGGTTATGCATCTCATTCTAGAGCATATCGTGTGCTCAATCTTGAAACTAACCAAATCGTGGAGACTTGCGAGCTAACCTTCGACGAGACAGAGCCACGTAGTCATCTTGTCTTTGAGTGTGCAGGTGATGATGAGCTTGGCGAGGAGATCTTTCAGGAGGAGGAGCATGAACATGGTGATGATGAAGATGGTGGTGCGGTGCCCCCGGCTGAACATGTACCCACTACTTCGACTACGATGATGGATGGACCCTCTGCCACACCTACGACGACGAATCAAGAACGAGGAGAAGCTGATGTTGAGGGGGAGGTAGCTTCGAGGCGAGAACCTCCCCGGCGAGTTCAAGTGGATCACCCAGCTTCGAGGATCATCGGCGACATGAATGAACGCACTACATGGTCGAGGGTTCAAAACAATTCCCATTTTGCTCATGCTGCGTTTGTTGCTTCTTTTGAGCCCAAAGACATTGGACACGCACTATCTGATCACAATTGGGTTAACTCGATGCATGAGGAGTTGGAGAATTTTGAGAGGAATCAGGTGTGGGAGTTGGTTGACCCTCCCCCAAGGTGTAAGCCGATTGGTACAAAGTGGGTGTGGAAAAACAAAGAGGGAGAGAAGGGTGAGGTTGTGAGAGAAGGAGGGGATCGACTACGAGGAGACTTTTGCTCCCGTAGCCCGTTTGGAGGTGATTAGGATTCTTCTAGCCTTTTCCGTGGCTAAAGGGTTCAAGTTGCACCAAATGGATGTGAAGAGTGCTTTTCTGAATGGTGTGCTGGAGGAAGAAGTGTATGTGAGGCAGCCTCCGGGGTTTGAGAGTGAGAAGTACCCCCACCGGGTGTACAAGTTGAGGAAGGTGCTGTATGGGTTGAAGCAGGCGCCTAGAGCTTGGTATGGCAGGTTGAGGGGGTTCTTGTTCGAGAGAGGCTTTGAGATGGGGAAGGTCGATCAGACCTTGTTTTTGCTGAGGCAGGGCAGAGATATCCTGATTGTGCAGGTGTACGTGGATGATGTTGTCTTTGGTGGCTCGTCTAATTCTCTTGTTGCGAGGTTTGCAGATGATATGAGCAGGGAGTTTGAGATGAGCATGATGGGTGAGTTGCAGTTTTTCCTCGGGCTACAAATCAAGCAATCAAAGGAAGGAACATTTGTGCACCAGGCTAAGTGCACCAAGGACATTGTGCGGAAGTTCAAGATGGAGGACTCCAAGGTTATGACGACGCCGATGAGTACCACTACGGCTCTTGATGCGGATGAGGAAGGTGAACACGTGGATCAGAAGGAGTACCGGAGCATGATCGGGTCACTCCTCTACTTGATGGCGACGAGGCCGGACATACAGTTCTCGGTGTGTCTGTGCGCTCGTTTTCAAGCGTCTCCGAGGACTTTGCATCGGTAAGCGGTGAAGAGGATTTTCAGGTACTTGCGTCACACTCCCGACTTCGGCCTTTGGTACTCCGCGTCTTCTTCTTTGGCGCTTCATGGTTTTTCAAACGCGGATTTTGCCGGGTGTCGGTTGGATAGGAAGTCCACTTCTGGGACTTGCCAGTTTTTGGGTTCCTCTTTGGTGTCTTGGTCTTCCCGCAAGCAGTCGAGTGTTGCTCAATCCACGACCGAGCCCGAGTATGTTGCCGCTGCTAGTTGTTGCTCTCAGCTCCTTTGGATCACCTACACCATGAGTGACTTTGGTGAGGAGTATACCCATGTCCCACTTCAATGTGATAGCACCAATGCCATAAGTGTTGCCAAGAACCCAGTGCTCCATTCCAAAACCAAGCACATAGAAGTGAGGTACCATTTTCTGAGAGACAACGTTGAGAAAGGAAAGATAGCTTTAATCTATGTACCCACACATCACCAACTAGCCGATATTTTGACCAAACCCCTAGATCAAGCAACTTTCACTCGTTTGCGGGGGGAACTTGGTGTGTGTTTGATTTCTTGAGTTGGGTGTGTGGGAGCTCTCTTTTGCCAGTGGTGTCGAGCCCGTTTTGCCTCCCCTCGAGGAGCCGGTTTGTAGCATATGTATAGCTTTCCATTGTGCATTTCTTGCATTTGGCATGGCATATGTAACATGATGTATAGGCATCCTTGTATCTTAGATTGCATGCATTTTGTATCATATGCATTGGTTAGGAAAAGCTTCTCTCATATACATTGTTCACCATGGAATGAGATATATGTCTTTGTGAGCCTGTTTGGTATGCTACGGTTAGTTTGGCTTAGCTCTTGATGATCTTGATGAATAATCCATGGTTGATAGCTATGCTTTTGAAAAATGTCACATGTATGCTCTCTCATGTGTAAATGCCTTTACATGCTCTTGACATGTTTGTGTGGCCTTGCTATGCTTAATTTGTGGTTGGATGGCTAGTTTATTGATCATATGGGGCCAAAGGCTCATTTGCCATCATGAATGTTTAGCCCTCTTGATTTATCTTGTGGAGGAGCATAAGTTCCTTTTTGTCGCAAAGACATTTCATGTACCATTTACAAATCTGAAAATGAAATGAAAAATGCTTGGACAATGTGTTCCCATGTCATACGTGCTGAATTTAATTTGCTTTGGGTGCTAAACCGTTGCATGATGTCTACCCATGAGAAGTCTCATACATAGAAGTAGGCACATGGCTCGGTGGCTTTGACATGACATGAGGTGCTTGTGGGTGTTTGTGATGGTCTTATGATTAGAATGGCTGTCCTAGCATGAAGTTTGTGTGGCTTTTGCCATTTTGATATGCTTTGATCATGTTTAGGACTTTGCTCATGAGAGGCAAGTTTTTCGCAAAATTGCCAAAATCCATCTTAGCTTCGTCCAATGGTTGTGAAACTTGGTGATCATGTAGTTGAGATCGATACGAAGCCGTAGAGTATCTAACTTGCTCATTTGGACATGTGTAGCATTCTTTGTTGAATTTTGTATATTTGAGAAGCTCTAGGTTGAAAGTTTTGCATTTTTGGCTTGATTCATGCATTGCCAACAAGGTGGAGAAGTTTGAGCTTGAAATGGCTTAATGGACGCATTTAGAAGGTTTTCAGGTGGTTTCGAGCCATTTCTGGGCTCTGTTGTACACCGGTCTGACCGGTGAAGAGCACCGGTCTGACCGGTGTGAGTGCTGGTCCTGTACATATGTTGGGCACCGGTCTGACCGGTGGTGATGACCGGTCTGACCGGTGTGAGCTGAAATTGCTGCAGCTGCCCTGTTTTCAGCTGTTTTGCATGCATTCGTCCAGGGGGAGTTGCATTGGTTCAGGGGAGCATGCATGTGTGCAGGGGGAGCTCTTTGTGGTTGTTCGAGCTTTGTTTTGGTGGTTTGCGTTTTTTGCTTGAGCTTTGCTTTGTCTCGGATGTGTCGAGCCGTTGCCCTTGCCTAAGGGGTCCGAGACATGTTTCCTTCAAGTGATCTTGCTCTTTGCCTTTGTTTGGCTTTCGATCGCTTGTTGGAGTTTCTTTTTGTTCGTTTCCTTTTCTTTTCTTTTCTGTCTTGTTACTTTCGTGTGGGTGTTGTCAATGCACTCATCAAGGGGGAGATTGAGGACCATGTGTGGTTCGAGGACCGGTGGATGGTCGCTTCCTTGTGTGATGAGTGATTGACAACGTTGTGTGGACTGATTCTTGGCTAAGTATTGCGGGTGCGGGTTGCGGCTTGACTCGTGTTGGTGCGGGTGAAGAACAAGCGCGAAAGGTCGTCGCGGTGAGGCCTCCGGGTGTGGAGAAGACAAGTAGGCTTCGTTCGAGGGACCGGTGGCCGGCGGGGGTCAAGTGCGGGCCGCATGGTGGCATGAACAAGCAAGATGAAGTCGTGGACGGTTTCTTGGTTGAGCCTCAAAACCAAGGTCGAGCCGGGACTATGTGGGAGCCAAGTCATGAGTGGAGATTGGCGGAGGCTACACCGAGTTCGCGGGGTTTCCGGTGGTTCACCGAAAACCACCGGGTTCCTTGGTTGATCCACAAAGCCAAGACCGGAGAACCGAAGACGCGAGTGCAGGCGGCACCGGACCGGTCCGACGGTGGGTCTGACCGGTATGACCGGTGGGGACCGGTCTGACCGGTGAGGAGCACCGGTCTGACCGGTGTGCGACGACGCAGTCCGGAATCTTCGAAGCGGAGGACACGCGTCGGAATCGCATCGCTTGCGTCGAGGCTACGCAGGGTGCGGTCGCCGGGCATCCATCCGATGGTGAAGACATGAGGACCAGGAGCGTCCCAGTCGTCGATGGATGACCGCTCCTCAGTGATGAGTGATTGACAACGGGTGTTGGACTGACTCTTGGCTTAGTGCGCAGGTGTAGGCTGCGGCCTAGTTCGTGTTGTTGCAGGTGAAGAACGGGCGCGAAAGGTCTTCAGCCTTGAGGGGCCTCCGGGAGATGGAGAGACAAGTAGGCTCGGTTCGAGGGACCCGGTGGATAGCGGGACTGGGTGCGGGCCACATGGTGGCGACACGAGCAAGACGAAGTCATGGACAATCGAGCCGGTGCATGGTGGCGGTCGAGTCAAGTGGTTTGGCGGGAGGCCGGACCGAGCACGCGGGGTTTGGTGGTTTGCCCACAAAACCATCGGCGGACGGTTTCTTGGTTTGGGCCTCAAAACCAAGTCCGAGGGCCCAACACGACAGAGACGGGATCCGGGCGTGTCGGGAAGCTTCGAGGCGGAGGACACGCGGCGGGATCGCATGGCTTGCGTTGGGAGGACGCGGGGTGCGGCAAAGGCGTGGCCGTCCGATGGCAAGACCCACAAACATTACCTAAATGCCCCTTCGTGGGTTGTATTGCCAGTAGTTTAGTTAGGGGTAGTCGAGTCATTTACCACTCCGGCGGGACCTGATATATAAGCCATGAGTGTGTGTTGATGGCTCTCTCTCTCCGCAACTTAGGGTTTCATTTGCTCCCTCCTCTTTCTCATTTTCGTAGCTATTTTCCTTCCTATTTTCTCTAGGCTAGCATGAGAGCTTCATGAGAGATTTGTTGAGAGGGATGGATGCTAGGGCGGCATGCTAGACCTTGTGAATCTTTCCTGGTTTGTATAGAAGATTCGGGGTTGTTTTTCGTGGCTTTTTGTGCTTGTTTTCGTGCCTTTCTTCCCGGTGTGATTCCGCGGATTTGAGTGGGTTTCTCCCCGGATTTCTTTGAGGGAAACATGGATAGATGTCTTGTGCATCTTTGTGCTTGATCTTGTGCCCTCAAACGCCGGAAACCACTTCGATTCGTGAGTTTTCGTTCGGTGCTCTAGCTTTTGGTGGTGCTCAAAGGATTCGCGATTCCCGGTGATTTAGGGAGTTAGGAGGCACGATTTTTGGGCTATAGCATCCTTGTGTGACGCTTTTCAAGTCCCCAAACCCTTGTCTCCATAGCTTCAACCGTTTGGGAAATCCGATGATGATTTGGGGGAGTTGACTTTCGGGGTCGGGTGTTGTTTCGCTCGTCTGTCCGCACTCGGCGGACGGTCCGCGGGGAGGTCGCGGACGGTCGCGGGGGAGGTCGCGGACGGTCCGCGTGGGTCGTGTTCGTCCCGTGTTCTTCGTGTTCTTGCTCGTCCTTTGTTTCGATCCGTCGCGATTTTGGTTTTTGGTTGGACGGAGTTTCGGACGGTCCGCGGTGTTGGGCGGACGGTCCGCGGGTGCTTGGGGGACGGTCCGCGTGCTCCCCGCGGACGGTCCGTGGTTCGTGGGTGGCTTTGGTTCGTTCTGTGTGATTTAACGGACGGTCCGCGGGAAGGGCCGGACGGTCCGCGACGTCGGCGCGGACGGTCCGCGGGAGCAGGTCGGACAGTCCGCGCGGTTCATTGCGGACGGTCCGCACCGCCGAGCCGGACGATCCCGCCGAGAGCCGTGTGCGGTCTCGTTTGTTTCGATTCCTTCCTTCCCTTTCTAGTGCTTCCGCGTGTGCTTCTAGGAATCGTTCCTAAGGCTAGAGGTTGATCCATAACCTCGTGGTCTTGGCGATTGGTGCGTGATTCGATCCATCGCTTGTGTGTGACCGGGATTTGAGTAGGGCATAGGCCGGGTTCTTTGGGAAGAATTTTTACCGGCTCCTATTCACTCCCCCCTCTCTAGTCGCCATCTGATCCTTCAATTGGTATCAGAGCTTGGTGCCGGATTCTTTGCGACTTTGACAAGTCCCGAATCCTAAGATGGCGTACGTTGAGCGGGGCGGTCCGCCGCACTTCGATGGCAAGGGTTACCACAAGTGGGCGGCTCGTATGATGATTTTTCTTCGAGGGAAGTCGTTGGATTTCATTGTGCTTGACAAGACCTATGCTATTCCGGTCAACATCCATACTCTTATGGTGACCGATGCCGATGCCAAGGCCAAGTATGAGGCTAATGCAAAAGCCGTTGATCACTTGTGCCGGAGCTTGTGTGATCCGAGTTTGAGCGTGTTCGCCATTTGAATCTTGCTTGGCAAATTTGGGAAAAGTTGTTGGTTGCTCACGGTGGTGATAACCATGTGAAGGCTCGCCTCTTTGTCTCTTACCGGATGCAATATGAGAATTTCACTCCACTTCCCGGTGAGGACATTGATGCGATGTTTCAGAGGTTCACCGCCATCGTGAACAACATGAAGGCTAATGTTGAGAATTTTCCGTACTCCGAGCATGATCAGGCTTTTAAGATCTTGCATGTCTTGGACCCAAATGTTTGGGGTGCTAAGGTTGAGGCCATCAAGGAGTCTGGACATTACTTGACTATTGAGTTGGATGACCTCTTTTCTAAGCTCAAGTCGGCCGAGGTTGACGGGGAAGTTGCTATCCAAGCATGAGGGCTCGACTGACCATAGTCTTGCTCTTGTGGGAGGATCAAAGGGCAAATCTAACCCTTCCTGTCGACAGTTTTCTTTGTCCTCTCTTATGTCCATTCCAGATGAGGAGTTTGATGTGCTGGGCGAGGAGGAGCTGGCCTTGCTCTCAAGAAGGTTTGAACGACTACACGAGAGTCGGAGGAATGCAAGGCGGAGCTCAGGGACGTGCTACAAGTGTGGCAAGCGTGGCCACTACATCGCCAAGTGCCCGGAAGCGGAGGAGAACAAGTACAAGGTGAACGAGTACAAGGTGCACCCGAGGCGTGAAGACAAGTACTCCTCCAAGGGCAAGAACTTCAACAAGTCCAAGAGCAAGGACAAGGACAAGCGGCGACCGAGCAAGAGCAGCTACAAGAAGAACAAGGCAAGAGCGATGGTGGCCGGTGCGAGCGACGTCGACTCAAGCTCAAGCGAGGAGCAGTCAAGCTCAAGCAGCGAAGATGAAGACGTCGGGAGGCGCAATGGCAAGAAGAGTGCAAGCCGGAACCTCAGCGGGCTGAGCTGTGTGGCGCTTGAGGGCTTTTGTGGCATGGCCCATAGCTCGAGCAGCAAGAAGAGTGTGAAGGAAGACAGCAACTCCGACTCTGAGGATGAGGTAAACCGTGACCCCGACTCTTTGCTTGCTGAGATTGCTAGGTTGAATGGTTTGCTTGATAACCGTGATAGTGTGCTGAGAGATGCCAAAAAGATGAGGAAAGATCTTAGGGCTCAGCTTGAGAATGCTAGCGAGAAAGTAGGAGAGTTAGAGTCAAAATTGCTTGAATTGAAACTTGAGAATGACTCTTTGAAACTTGCCCCTACTTCTCCTGATGATGTTGAATGTGTTGAATGTGATGCTTGGTTGAATGAGATCAAAATGCTTAATGAGAAGAATGCTTCTATTTTGGCTCAACTAGATGCTCTTAGGATCGAACATGATGAGCTTAAGGCTAGACCCACTTTGCTTGGTGCTTGCAAATCATGTCCTACTATGCATGCTAAGCTTGTCGATGCTCGTTCTACCATTAGTTCTTTGGAAGCATCTTTGAAATCTCCTGTTGCAAATGCATGTTCTAGCCGTGATGAAGTCACTTTGCGTAATCTTGAACTTACTTCCCGTTTGGATGTCATCTATGAGGAGAATGACTATTTGAGGAAGGTGTTGGGTTGGTTGTCTGGGCAGGAACCTCAATTGAAAATCATGATTGAGGAGTTCAAGAGAGCTGATGGTCGTGGTTTGGGGTTTGAAAAGTTGGGTGAGAAAGTGGGAGAGAACAGTGGGGAGAGTGTGTACGAGAAGTGTGTTGAGTCTAACCCCGGGTTAGGTGATCGGAGAGATCCAAGTCCCACTCCCAAAAGCACCCAAAAACTCTTTCACACCAAAGCCCAACCACCTTTGCAACAAGATTGACACAACCCAAGATCCACCCAAATTTCCACCTAAGACAAATGATTTCCTGAAACCGGTGAAGTTTGTGGGTGAGAAGGGTGAGAAACCTAGAGAGAAGCCAGAGCCAAAACCAAAACCCATCCCCTTCGGTGTGAGTACCGTGGCAAGGAGAGGCATCTTGCGAGTTTTGCTACAAGAGGAAGAGGGATGAGAGGCTTGCTAGGGAGCAAGCGAACCGGGACAGTATCGCGGCACCTCATGGTATTCCTGAGCCTAGAGTGCCACTTCCACGGGGTGTAGGAAGTGTGAGGAGTGTTGAGGGGTTCCCACAGAGAGGTGGTGGTGAGAGGTTTGTCAGGAGAGATGATGGTGTGCGTGCTGGTGAGAGGTTTGGTCGGGCTCGTGGTGGTTTTGCTGGACGTCCTCCTACTCGTCCTCAGTACGGGTTTAGGGGAGATGATCGCAGCTTTGGGTTCCAGAGGAACTACGGACCACGTTTTCCCTCTCGTGGTGCTCGTACTCCTCCCATGGGACATGGGAAGTTTGGTAGAAAGGGAGTGATGTTTGCTAACCCCTCTTTTGAGCAGATGGCTCGACACTGGTTTAAGTTTCTCTGTGCTAACCCCAGTGTCGAGTCGCTAGCTCACTCTCGTTCTTGTTTCTGACTGCAGGCAGGAGGCTTGGAGGACATTTGGTTGATCGACTCCGGGTGTTCTCGACACATGACCGGAGATAAGAAGTGGTTCTCCGGCCTCACCCCAGTGAAGGAAAAGATGTACATCACATTTGGGGACAATGGACGAGGTAGGGTGCTTTCAGAGGGTGTTGTGCATGTGAGTGACAAGGTAACATTGAAGAGAGTGGCTCTTGTGAAGTCTTTGGGTTTCAATTTGCTTTCGGTTTCTCAGTTGCTTGATGAAGGTTTTGAGGTGCGTTTCAAGTCTGGCGAGTCTCGTTTGCTTGATTCTCGAGGTGATATTGTCTGTATGATCATCCCCGAGGGTCGATTTTCGTGGCCGATTTCTCTCGTTCTTTGGGTCCTCGCTCGCCGTTTGATGGCCGGTCCTTCTTCGATTTGTGGAAATGGCATAGGCGGTTGGGACACTTGAGCTTTGATTTGGTTTCCCGCTTGAGTGGTCTTGACCTTGTCCGAGGATTCCCGAGGTTGAAGCTTGAGAAGGATTTGGTTTCTGCTCCTTGTAGGCATGGTAAGATGGTAGCCACTCCCCATCCACCCCTGACCGATGTCATGACTGAGCGTCCGACAGAGTTGTTGCATATGGACCTTGTTGGGCCAGCTCGAGTTCGCTCGGTGGGTGGGAAGTGGTATGTCCTTGTTGTGGTGGACGATTACTCTCGCTATGCCTGGCTGTTCTTCTTGGAGGATAAGAGTGAGACTTTTGTTTTTGTTCGAGATCTGATCGTGAGGTTGAAAAACGAGAGGCATGGGAATGCTATTCGAGCTATCCGCAGTGATAATGGCTCTGAGTTCAAGAACTCTCGTTTTGATGCCTTTTGTCGTGATCTAGGTCTTGAACATCAGTATTCGACCCCTTATGTGCCCCCTCAAAATGGAGTCGTGGAAAGGAAAAATCGGACTCTTTGTGAGATGGCTAGGACGATGCTCGATGAGCACGGGACTCCTAGGAGGTATTGGGCCGAGGCGGTCAATACGACTTGTCATGTTTCCAACGAGGATTTTATTGCGAGCTTTCAAGAAGAAGACCGTTATGAGCTTATGCATGGTCGGGCACCCAAGGTGAGTCACTTCCGAGTTTTTGGCTGCAAGTGCTTTATTTTGAAGAAGGGAAAACTCGACAAGTTTGAGGCTAGGTCTAGTGATGGTATTTTCTTTGGATATGCTAACCACTCTAGAGCCTATAGGGTGCTTAACCTTGAGACTAACAAAATCATGGAAACTTGCGAGGTGACCTTCGACGAGACAATGCCATGTACCTCTCTTGGCTTTGAATGTGCAGGTAATGAAGAGATGGCCGAGGACCTCTTTGAAGAGGAGAAAGATGAAGCTGGAGATGATGATGGGGAGAACCATGCGCCGGAAGCTGAGCATGTACCCACTACTTCCCCTACGACCACTTTGGAGCATGGACCGTCTACTTCATGGACAACGACGGTGCAACAAGGGGACCAGGCGAGAGAAGCTGAAGTTGAGGGGGAGGTAGTCTCGAGGCGTGAGGCTCCCCGACGGATTCAAGAAGTGCATCCCCTGTCGAAGATCATTGGAGACATCAATGAACTCACTACACGGTCGAGGTCCATGAATTCCTCTCATTTTGCTCATGCTGCTTTTGTTGCTACTTTTGAGCCCAAGGACATTGGACATGCTTTATCTGATGCAAACTGGGTCAATTCTATGCATGAGGAGTTGGAAATCTTTGAGAGGAACCAGTTGTGGGAGTTAGTTGAACCACCTCCAAATTGCCATCCCATAGGAACCAAGTGGGTTTGGAAGAACAAAGAGGGAGAGAATGGGATGGTTGTGAGGAACAAGTCCAGACTTGTTGCTCAGGGGTTTAGTCAGAAGGAGGGGGTCGACTATGAGGAGACCTTTGCTCCTGTGGCCCGTCTTGAGGCAATTCGGATCCTTCTAGCCTTTGCCGTGGCTAAAGGGTTCAAGTTGTTTCGGATGGACGTGAAGAGTGCTTTTCCGAATGGGGTCATAGAGGAGGAGGTGTATGTGAAGCGACCACCTAGGTTTGAGAGCGAGTTGTACCCACACGGGGTATACGGGTTGAAAAGGGCTCTATATGGGTTGAAACGGGCGCCCGTGCTTGGTATGGGAGATTGAGAGGTTTTCTTTTGAGCGAGAGGGTTTGTGATGGGTACCGTAGATAGAACCTTGTTTCTCCTCAAGCATGGAAATGACTTGTCGATTGTTCGGATATACGTGGATGATATTGTCTTTGGTGGCTCGTCACATAACCTTGTTGCCAAGTTTGCAGATGAGATGAGCAGGGAGTTCGAGATGAGCATGATGGGCGAGTTGCAGTATTTTCTCAGGCTGCAGATCAAGCAAGTGAAGGACGGTACATTTGTGCACTAGACCAAGTACACGAAAGACATGCTGAGGAAGTTCCAGATGCAAGATGTGAAGCCGATGTCGACTCCCATGGGGAGTACGGCCACTTTGGATGCGGATGAGGACGGAGAACCAGTGGACCAGTGGGAGTACAGGAGCATGATCGGCTCCCTCCTCTACTTGACGGCGACGAGGCCAGACATACAGTTCAGTGTGTGTCTGTGTGCTCGTTTTCGGGCTTCGCCGAGGACATCACATCGACAGCCGTCAAGAGGATTTTCGGTACCTACGATCCGCCCTCGGTCTTGGCCTTTGGTATTCTTCCTCCTCGACTCTTTCTCTACATGGTTTTTCCGATGCGGATTTTGCGGTTGTCGAGTCGAGAGGAAGTCTACTTCGGCACTTGTCGGTTTCTTGGTTCTTCGTTGGTCTCATGGTCTTCCCCGCAAGCAGTCTAGTGTAGCTCAGTCTACCACAGAGGCGGAGTATGTTGTGCCGCGAGTTGTTGTTCCCAGCTGCTGTGGATTTCGTACACTTTGAGAGACTTTGGTGAGGAGTGCACCCAGATCCCACTTCTTTGTGATAGCACTAGTGCCATAAGCGTAGCCAAAAACCCAGTGCTTCACTCCAGAACCAAACATATAGAAGTGAGGTATCATTTCTTGAGGGACAATGTGGAGAAAGGAACCATTGTTTTGAGCCATGTCCCTACCCAAGATCAGCTAGCCGACATCTTTACAAAGCCTCTCGACCAAGCTACATTTGTGCGCTTGCGGGGGAACTTGGGGTTTGCTGCCCTTTCTAGTTGATTCTTGGGGGATTTCCTTTTGTACCATATGTATCATACCATGTTTTACTTTGATGTATATACATGCTTTGCTTGATGTATAAACCATGGTAGCATAGCCATCTTGTCATATATCATGTTGCATTTGTATCATATTGCATTTTAGGATGATGAGCTTCTTTCATATGCCATATTTGAGTCTCTTTGGCTATTTGTGAGATATTGGTTATATGTGTGGACAAATGGTGATGTGAGGCTATGCTCTTGGAATATTTGAGATATATGTGTGGTGAGATAGCCCCTTTTTGAAATAAATGCTTAACTTGCCTAATTTTTGATGAAATTTGCTCCACTCGTGTGTAGTTGTGTATCCATGTCACAGTTTGGTCTAAATGTGCTTTTCATGCTTAGATTGTGCTTGGATGCCTGTTCTTGCATTTGGGCCAAAGGCCGAATATCATTGTGAATGTTTAGCCTATGTTGCATTCATGGGGGAGCATAAGCTTCTTTTTGCCGCAAAGGCACTTCATGTACCATGAAATGAATTAATCTTGAAAAGAAGTGTGAATGCTTGAAAAATGCTCCATCCATCATGTCTATGCTTAAAATATATTATCTTTCACATATGGGTGCTAAACATGTTGCATGATGTTCACCAGTGGAGAAGTCTCCCCGAAGTGGACACATGGCATGCTTTGCTTTATGGGTGTTTGCCATGATCTTTTGCTGAGAATTTGATATCCTTGTATGATCTTTAAATGGTATGCATGTTTGTGGCTCAAGTGTGACATGGATAGGCTTTTACATGTGAAGCGAGCCTTCTTTTGGTAAAACTGCTCAAATCTGAAAATTTTGCTTTGTCACATGCTTGTATTTTCATCTATTACTTGTGGCAATGCTTTGACTATGCTATGATTCATATGTGTGATCTCTGTCTCATTTTTAGCCTTTGACACTAGATTTGGCCTATTTGAGAAGCTCATGTAGATGTTTATATGCTTTGCTTTTGCATTTCTGCATTTTCACCTTGATTCATACATTGTCAACAAGGGGGAGAAAAGGTGAGCTTAATGAAAATTCAGAAGAGGTGAGCTGAAATTTGGAAGTTTGCATCCACATGTTCAGGGGGAGCTTGCATTTGTTCAGGCGGAGCTTTCTTGCTGCTTTCGTGAGCTGAAATTTGGAAGTTTGCATCCACATGTTCAGGGGGAGCTTGCATTTGTTCAGGGGGAGCTTTCTTGCTGCTTTCGGTGTGGATTTTGTGCTTTGCTTGGCTTGTGACCTTTCTTTGCCTTTCTTCGGTTTTGGTCATGAGTTGAGCTTCTTGGTTTTTCTTTCTTCTTCTTTTCTCTTTTTCTCTGAATTTCATTTCGCGTTGTGTGTTGTCAATGCACTCATCAAGGGGGAGATTGAGGACCAGGAGCGTCCCAGTGGTCGATGGATGACCGCTCCTCGGTGATGAGTGATTGACAACGGGTGTTGGACCGACTCTTGGCTTAGTGCGCGGGTGTGTAGGCCGCGGCCTAGTTCGTGTTGTTGCGAGGGTGAAGAACGGGCGCGAAAGGTCTTCGGCCTTGAGGGGCCTCCGGGAGATGGAGAGACAAGTAGGCTCGGTTCGAGGGACCGGTGGACAGCGGGACTGGGTGCGGGCCACATGGTGGCGACACGAGCAAGACGAAGTCATGGACAATCGAGCCGGTGCACGGTGGCGGTCGAGTCAAGTGGTTTGGCGGGAGGCCGGACCGAGCACGCGGGGTTTGGTGGTTTGCCCACAAAACCATCGGCGGACGGTTTCTTGGTTTGGGCCTCAAAACCAAGTCCGAGGGCCCAACCCGACGGAGACGGGATCCGGGCGTGTCGGGAAGCTTCGAGGCGGAGGACACGCGGCGGGATCGCATGGCTTGCGTCGGGAGGACGCGGGGTGCGGCAAAGGCGTGGCCGTCCGATGGCAAGACCCACAAACATTACCAAAATGCCCCTACGTGGGTTGTATCGCCAGTAGTTTAGTTAGGGGTAGTCGAGTCATTTACCACTCCGGCGGGACCTGATATATAAGCCATGAGTGTGTGTTGATGGCTCTCTCTCTCTCCGCAACTTAGGGTTTCATTTGCTCCCTCCTCTTTCTCATTTTCGTAGCTATTTTCCTTCCTATTTTCTCTAGGCTAGCATGAGAGCTTCATGAGAGATTTGTTGAGAGGGATGGATGCTAGGGCGGCATGCTAGACCTTGTGAATCTTTCCTGGTTTGTATAGAAGATTCGGGGTTGTTTTTCATGGCTTTTTGTGCTTGTTTTCGTGCCTTTCTTCCCGGTGTGATTCCGCGGATTTGAGTGGGTTTCTCCCCGGATTTCTTTGAGGGAAACATGGATAGATGTCTTGTGCATCTTTGTGCTTGATCTTGTGCCCTCAAACGCCGGGAAACCACTTCGATTCGTGAGTTTTCGTTCGGTGCTCTAGCTTTTGGTGGTGCTCAAAGGATTCGCGATTCCCGGTGATTTAGGGAGTTAGGAGGCAAGATTTTTGGGCTATAGCATCCTTGTGTGACGCTTTTCAAGTCCCCAAACCCTTGTCTCCATAGCTTCAACCGTTTGGGAAATCCGATGATGATTTGGGGGAGTTGACTTTCGGGGTCGGGTTGTTTCTGCTCTGTCCGCACCTGGCGGACAGTCCGCGGGGAGGTCGCGGACGGTCCGCGTGGGTCGTGTTCGTCCCGTGTTCTTTGTGTTCTTGCTCGTCCTTTGTTTCGATCCGTCGCGATTTTGGTTTTTGGTTGGACGGAGTTTCGGACGGTCCGCGGTGTTGGGGGACGGTCCGCGGGTGCTTGGCGGACGGTCCGCGTGCTCCCCGCGGACGGTCCGTGGTTCGTGGGTGGCTTTGGTTCGTTCTGTGTGATTTAACGGACGGTCCGCGGGAAGGGCCGGACGGTCCGCGACGTCGGCGCGGACGGTCCGCGGGAGCGGGGTCGGACGATCCGCGCGGTTCATCGCGGACGGTCCGCACCGCGGGCCGGACGATCCGCCGAGAGCCGTGTGCGGTCTTCGTTTGTTTCGATTCTTTCCTTCCCTTTCTAGTGCTTCCGCGTGTGCTTCTAGGAATCGTTCCTAAGGCTAGAGGTTGATCCATAACCTCGTGGTCTTGGCGATTGGTGCGTGATTCGATCCATCGCTTGTGTGTGACCGGGATTTTAGTAGGGCATAGGCCGGGTTCTTTGGGAAGAATTTTTACCGGCTCCTATTCACTCCCCCCCTCTCTAGTCGCCATCCGATCCTTCAAGACATCAAGAATTCCAAATCCGCCCTTGAGGGGCTTGTATCCCTAGTTAGTAGAGAAGGGCATTTTAGACATTCGGTTGCCTCCATATAACCCAAGAGGTGAGAGGATGGCAGCCAACTCTTGGAACCCTAGGTCATTAGTTTTCCTATTTTCCACCTATTTTCCTTAGGTTTTCTTTAGGACTAGCAAGAGAGCTTCACGGAGAGATCTTGTAAAGAGGGATGGATGATCGGGCGGCTTGCTAGACCTTGTACGAACCTTTGTTTCATGTATAGATGATTCGGCGTGGTTCCTCAAGGTTTGGATGTGTTTTCCCCGGTTGTTCTTGGTGGTGATTTTCGGAGCCCTCTCTCGGTGATTTCTTTGGGGTGTTTTCGGGGCCTTTCTTTTGGGGATTTGATGGGGGAAATTTGTGGGAACCCTTCGTGGTTCTTTGGGCTGTGATTCCCCTCCCAAATCCGTGAGTAAATGTGCTCGATTTTGGGGTTTCCTGAGTTCTTGGGTTGGAAGTGCTTTCGGCGGGATTTCTTCGATTCCTCCTTCTTGAACGAGTTTTGGTGGGATTAAACTTGGCTATGAACTCCTCATGAGGTGTTCATGATATCCCCAAAGTCTTGTTCAAGTCCGTGGAGCGATTCGGGAGATCGAGATTTGGATTTGGGGGAGTTGACCCGCGGGTGCTGTTCATCCCGAGCCGCCTGTGCTACACCGGGTCGACCGGTGCTCTTGGCCGGTCCGACCGGTGCGAGCCCTTGTGGGTATTTGCTCGGGTGAACGTCTTGGTGTGTTCGTTGTTGTCCCGTGTTCTTTCTTCGTTTTGAGTTTGGGTCCGTTTGGTGGTCGGTTGGCACGTTTGGTGCCTTGGGGGCTTTCGGTAGCCGCCACCGGTCCGACCGAGGTGTCTCACCGGTCTGACCGGTGTAGAGCCACTTAGTGGAAGTTGCTCAGTTTCACCTACAGGGACCGGTCTGACCGGTGGTGCTCACCGGTCTGACCAGTGTTGGTCTGTAGACTCGAGGTTTGGTGTTCCGCTGTGTTCTCGGGTCGGAAGGTTGTGTGTTGGTTCTTAGGTCCAATGGCACTCCAGTGGCTACGTGGGCTTGGCCAACTTGGGTAGCGAGTCGGAGACGTGTGTTGGAAGCCGTGTTCATCTTGTTGGAGTTTTCATCTCCTTCGAGAAGAATTTTTATCTGCTCCCATTCACTCCCCCCCCCTCCCTGGTTCGCCGTATCGGTCCTTCACTCCCGTAGCCCGTTTGGAGGCAATAAGGATCCTTCTTGCCTTTTCCATGGCTAAAGGGTTCAAGTTGCACCAAATGGATGTGAAGAGTGCTTTTCTGAATGGTGTGTTGGAGGAAGAAGTGTATGTGAGACAGCCTCCAAGGTTTGAGAGTGAGAAGTACCCCCACCGGGTGTACAAGTTGAGGAAGGCGTTGTATGGGTTGAAGCAGGCACCTAGAGCATGGTATGGTAGGTTGAGGGGGTTCTTGTTTGAGAGAGGCTTTGAGATGGGGAAGGTCGATCAGACCTTGTTTTTGTGAGGCGAGGCGGGAGATATCCTGATTGTGCAGGTGTACGTGGATGATATTGTCTTTGGTGGCTCGTCTAACTCTCTTGTTGCAAGGTTTGCAGATGTTATGAGCAGGGAATTTAAGATGAGCATGATGGGCGAGTTGCAGTTCTTCCTCGGGCTACAAATCAAACAATCAACGGAAGGAACATTTGTGCACCAGGCTAAGTACACGAAGGATATTGTGCGGAAGTTCAAGATAGAGGACTCCAAGGCTATGACGACGCCGATGAGTACGACTACAGCTCTTGATGCGGACGAGGAAGGTGAGCACGTGGACCAGAAGGAGTACCGGAGCATGATCGGGTCACTCCTCTACTTGACGGCGACGAGGCCGGACATATAGTTCTCGGTGTGTCTGTGCACTCATTTTCAAGCGGCTCCGAGGACTTCGCATCGGCAAGCGGTGAAGCGAAATTTTAGGTACTTGCGTCACACCCCGACTTCGGCCTTTGGTACTCCGCGTCCTCTTCTTTGGCGCTTCATGGTTTTTCAGACGCGGATTTTGCCGGGTGTCGGTTGGATAGGAAGTCCACCTCTGGGACTTGCCAGTTTTGGGGTTCTTCTTTGGTGTCTTGGTCTTCCCGCAAACAGTCGAGTGTTGCACAATCCACTACCGATGCCGAGTATGTTGCCGCTGCTAGTTGTTGCTCTCAGCTCCTCTGGATTTCATACACCATGAGTGACTTTGGTGAGGAGTATACCATGTCCCACTTCAATGTGATAGCACCAGTGCCATAAGCGTTGCAAAGAACCCAGTGCTCCATTCCAAAACCAAGCACATAGAAGTGAGGTATCATTTTCTGATAGACAACGTAGAGAAAGGAAAGATAGCTTTGATCCATGTACCCACACATGACCAACTAGCCGATATTTTCACCAAACCCCTAGGTCAAGCAACTTTCACTCATTTGCGGGGGGAACTTGGTGTGTGTTTGATTTCTTGAGTTGGGTGTGTGGGAGCTCCTTTGTAGCATATGTATAGCTTTCCTTTGTGCATTTCATGCATTTGGCATGGCATATGTAACATGATGTATAGGCATCCTTGTATCTTAGATTGCATGCATTTTGTATCATATGCATTTTGTAGGAAAAGCTTCTCTCATATACATTGTTCACCATGATGTGCTATATATGATCTTGTGAGCTTGTTTGGTATGCTATGGTTAGTTTGGCTTAGCTCTTGATGATCTTGATTTATATCCATGGTTGATGGCTATGCTTTTGAAAAATGTCACATATATGCTCCCTCATGTGTAAATGCCTTTATATGAACTTGACATGTTTTAGTGGCTTTGCTATGCTTAATTTGTGGTTGGATAGCTCGTTTATTGATCATATGTGGCCAAAGGCTCATTTGCCTTCATGAATGTTTAGCCCTCTTGCTTTATCTTGTGGAGGGGCATAAGTTCCTTTTTGTCGCAAAGACATTTCATGTACCAATCATGAATCTGAAAATGAAATGTAAAATGCTTGAAAAATGTGCTCCCATGTCATATGTGCTGAATTTAATTTGCTTTGGGTGCTAAACCGTTGCATGATGCCTACCAATGAGAAGTCTCATACATAGAAGTAGGCACATGGCTCGGTGGCTTTGACATGACATGAGGTGCTTGTGGGTGTTTGTGATGGTCTTATGATTAGAATGGCTGTCCTAGCATGAAGTTTGTGTGGCTTTGCCATTTTTAGATGCTTTGATCATGTTTAGGACTTTGCTCATGAGAGGCAAGTTTTTCGCAAAATTGCCCTAATACATCTTAGCTTCGTCCAATGGTTGTGAAACTTGGTGATCTTGTAGTTGATGTCGATACGAAGCTATAGAGTATCTAACTTGCTCATTTGGACATGTGTAGCATCCTATGTTGAATTTTGTCTATTTGAGAAGCTCTAGGTTGAAAGTTTTGCATTTTTGGCTTGATTCATGCATTGCCAACAAGGGGGAGAAGTTTGAGCTTGAAATGGCTTACTGGACGCATTTAGAAGGTTTTCAGGTGGTTTCGTGCCATTTCTGGGCTCTGTTGTGCACCGGTCTGACCGGTGTGAGTGCTCATCCTGTGCACATCTTAGGCACCGGTCTGACCGGTGGTGATGACCGGTCTGACCGGTGTGAGTGAGAGTTCTTGCTTGCCTTTTGTTTTCGTTGGTTTGCATGCATTCGTCCAGGGGGAGGTGCATTGGTTCAGGGGGAGCTTGCATGTGTGCAGGGGGAGCTCTTTGTGGTGTTTTGAGCTTTGCTTTGGTGGTTTTCGCTCTTTGTTTGAGCTTTGCTTTGTCTCGGATATGTCGAGCCGTGGCCCTTGCCTAAGGGGTCCGAGACATGTCTTCTTCAAGTGATCTTGCTCTTTGCCTTTGTTTGGCTTTTGATTGCTTGTTGGAGTTTCTTTTTGTTCGTTTCTTTTCTTTTTCTTTTCTCTCTTGTTACTTTCGTGTGGGTGTTGTCAATGCACTCATCAAGGGGGAGATTGAGGACCATGTGTGGTTCGAGGACCGGTGGATGGTTCCTTCCTTGTGTGATGAGTGATTGACAACGTTGTGTGGCCTGATTCTTGGCTAAGTATTGTAGGTGCAGGTTGCGGCTTGACTGGTGTTGGTGTAGGTGAAGAACAAGCACGAAAGGTCGTCGCCGGTGAGGCCTCCAGGTGTGGAGAAGACAAGTAGGCTTCGTTCAAGGGACCCGGTGGCCAGCGGGTCAAGTGCGGGCCGCATGGTGGCATGAACAGCAAGATGAAGTCATGGACGGTTTCTTGGTTGACCCTCAAAACCAAGGTCGAGCCGGGACTACGTGGGAGCCGAGTCATGAGTGGAGATTGGCGGAGGCTACACCGAGTTCACGGGGTTTCCGATGGTTCACCAGAAAACCACTGGGTTCCATTTGTTGATCCACAAAGCGAAGACCGAAGAACCAAAGACGGTGCTGCAGCAGTGCCAGACCTGTTTGACCGGTGGGTACCGGTCTGATCGGTGGGGAGCACCGGTTTGATCGGTGTGAGACGACGCAGTCCGGAGACTTCGAAGCGGAGGACACGCGTCGGGATCGCATGGCTTGCGCCGAGGCTACGCATGGTGCGGTCGCCAGGCATCCGTCCGATGGAGAAGACATGAAGACTTCCAAATCCGCCCTTGAGGGGCTTGTATCCCTAGTTATTAGGAAAGGGCATTTTAGACTTTCGGTTGCCTCCATATAACCCAAGAGGTGAGAGGATGGCAGCCAACTCTTGGAACCCTAGCTCATTTGTTTTCCTATTTTCCTTTCTATTTTCCTTAGGATTTCCATAGGACTAGCTTGAGAGCTTCATGGTGAGATCTTGTCAGAGGGTTGGATGATCGGGCGGCAAGCTAGACCTTGTAAGAACCTTTGTTGCATGTATAGATGATTCGGTGTGGTTCCTCAAGGTTTGGATGTGTTGTTCCCGGTTGCTCTTGGTGGTGATTTTCGGAGCCCTCTCTTGGTGATTTCTTTGGGTTGTTTTCGGGACCTTTCTCTTGGGGATTTGATGGGGAAAATTTGTGGGAACCCTTCATGCTTCTTTGGGCTGTGATTCTCCTCCCCAATCCGTGAGTAAATGGGCTCGATTTTGGGGTTTTCCGAGTTCTAGGGTTTGTGGTGTTCTTGGCGGGATTTCTTCGATTCCTCCTTTTTGGACAAGTTTTGGTGGGATTAAACTTGGCTATGGACTCCTCATGAGGTGTTCCTAATATCCCCAAAGTCTTGTTCAAGTCCATGGAGCGATTCGGGAGATCGAGGTTTGGATTTGGGGGAGTTGACCCACGGGTCTTGTTCATCCCGAAGTCGCTCGGGCTACACCGAGCCGCCGGTGCTCTTGACCGGTCTGACCGGTGCAACCCTCTGTGGGTTTTTGCTCAGGTGAACGTCTGGGTGTGTTCGCTGTTGTCCCGTGTTGCTGCTGCTTCGAGTTTGGATCAGTTTGGTGGTCGGTTGGCCTGTTTGGTGATTTGGGGGCTTTTAGGCATGGACCGGTCTGACCGGTGTGTTACACCGGCCTGACCGGTGTGAAGCCACTTAGTGGAAGTTCCCCACTCTCACCAGTAGGGACCGGTCTGACCGGTGGTGCTCACCGGTCTGACCGGTGTTGGTCTGTAGACTCGAGGTTTGGTGTTCTGTCGGGCATACACCCCGGGTACTCATGCAAGGAAGGAAGAATAGTAGAAGACGGACTCCTGGTAGAATACCCCTGTACTCCTACTAGGACTCGCCCTGTGTACTCCTACTAGGACTCCTGCCTTGTAACCGACTAGGAACTCGCCCCCTGGACTGTATAAAGGAGGGCTGGGTACCTAGCCGCACATCCCCAATCCCTCCGGGGACAACCAACACCAAGCGCAAGGCGCCATACTTGATCCCCCAAACAGGACGTAGGGCTCGCCACCTTGGCGACCCGAACCTGTATAAATCTTGTGTCCCGTGTCCTTGCGCATACCTTCGAGTTCTCGGTCTCCCGATCACGATCTCCACCGCACAATCTACTACCTCGGGTACCCCCTTGGTAGGTTTGCCGGTCTAAAACACCGACAGCTGGCGCGCCAGGTAGGGGCGATCATCACCACCGGGCGAATTCGAAGGACCCTCGTCAACAAGATCAATCTACTCGTCGACTCGCCAAGATCCATTGAAGCGAATCGCCCTGCTCTTGTCAAAGCGGAATCAATTTTCCTACGCCGCGCGTACTGGTGCCTCGGCACGTCGCGCGGCTCGTCACGCGGCTTGTCGCGCTCGTCGTCGACTACTCGTCGTCGACTACTTTGCCTCCGCCGCGCATCCGGGTGCCTCGGCACGTCGCGCGGCTCCTCACGCGGCTCCTCGCGCCGCTCGTCGTTGACTACTCCGGGCTCGTCGTCGACTACTTCGCCTACGCCGCGCGTCCCGGGGTGCCTCGGCACGTCGCGCGGTTCGTCACGCGGCTCCTCGCGCGCTCGTCGTCGACTACTCCGGGGTCGTCGTCGACTACTTCTCCTACGCCGCGCGTCCGGGGTGCCTCGGCACGTCGCGCGGCTCGTCCACGCGGCTTGTCGCGCCGCTCGTCGTCGACTACTCGTCGTCGACTACTTCATCTTCGCCGCGCGCCGGGGTGCCTCGGCACGTCGCGCGGCTCATCACGCGGCTTGTCGCGCGCGCTCGTCGTCGACTACTCGTTGTCGACTACATCGCCTTCGTCGCGCGTGCGGGTGCATCGGCACGTCGCGCGGCTCGTCACGCGGCTTGCCGCGCCGCTCGTCGACTACTCCTCCTCGCCCGAGCTCGTCGTCGACTACTTCGTCTTCGCCGCGCGTCCGGGGTGCCTCGGCACGTCGCGCGGCTCGTCACGCGGCTCCTCGCGCCGCTCGTCGTCGACTACTCACGGGGTCGTCGTCGACTACTTCTCCCTACGCCGCTCGTCCCGGGTGCCTCGGCACGTCGCGCGGCTCGTCACGCGGCTTGTCGCGCCGCTCGTCGTCGACTACTCCGCCTCGCGCGAGCTCGTCGTCGTCGACTACTTTGCCTCCGCCGCGCGTCGGGGTGCCTCGGCACGTCGCGCGGCTCGTCACGCGGCTCCTCGCGCCGCTCGTCGTCGACTACTCCGGGGTCGTCGTCGACTACTTCTCTTACGCCGCGCGTCGGGTGCCTCGGCATGTCGCGCGGCTCGTCACGCGGCTTGTCGCGCGCTCGTCGTCGACTACTCCGCCTCGCGCGAGGCTCGTCGTCGTCGACTACTTTGCCTCCGCCGCGCGTCCGGGTTCCTCGGCAAGTCGCGGCTCATCACGCGGCTCCTCGCGCGCTCGTCGTCGACTACTCACGGGGTCGTCGTCGACTACTTCTCCTACGCGGGTGCGTCCGGGGTGCCTCGGCACGTCGCGCGGCTCGTCACGCGGCTTGTCGCGCCGCTCGTCGTCGACTACTCGTCGTCGACTACTTTGCCTCCGCCGCGCGTCCGGGTGCCTCGGCACGTCGCGCGGCTCGTCACGTGGCTTGTCGCGCCGCTCGTCGTCGACTACTCGTCGTCGACTACTTCGTCTTCGCCGCGCGTCCGGGGTGCCTCGGCACGTCGCGCGGCTCGTCCACGCGGCTTGTCGCGCCGCTCGTCGTCGACTACTCGTTGTCGACTACATCGCCTTCGTCGCGCGCACGGGTGCCTCGGCACGTCGCGCGGCTCGTCACGCGGCTTGTCGCGGCTGCTCGTCGTCGACTACTCGTTGTCGACTACATCGCCTTCGTCGCGCGTGCGGGTGCATCGGCACGTCGCGCGGCTCGTCACGCGGCTCGCGGCGCCACTCGTCGGCTACCCCTCCTCACCCGGGCTCGTCGTCAACTACTTCGCCGTCTTCGCCGCGCGTCCGGGGTGCCTCGGCACGTCGCGCGGCTCGTCACGCGGCTCCTCGCGCCGCTCGTCGTCGACTATTCGGGGGTCGTCGTCGACTACTTCTCCTACGCCGCGCGTCCCGGTGCCTCGGCACGTCGCGCGGCTCGTCACGCGGCTTGTCGCGCCGCTCGTCGTCGACTACTCGTCGTCAACTACTTTGCCTCCGCCGCGCGTCCGGGGTGCCTCGGCACGTCGCACGGCTCGTCCACGCGGCTTGTCGCGCCGCTCGTCGTCGACTACTCGTCGTCGACTACTTCGTCTTCGCCGCGCGTCCGGGGTGCCTCGGCACGTCGCGCGGCTCGTCACGCGGCTTGTCGCGCCGCTCGTCGTCGACTACTCGTTGTCGACTACATCGCCTTCGTCGCGCGTATGGGTGCATCGGCATGTCGCGCGGCTCGTCACGCGGCTCGCCGCGCCGCTCGTCGACTACTCCTCCTCGCCAAGGCTCGTCGTCGACTACTTCGTCTTCGCCGCGCGTCGGGGTGCCTCGGCGCACGTCGCGCGGCTCATCACGCGGCTTGTCGCGCCGCTCGTCGTCGACTACTCCGCCTCGCGCGAGCTCGTTGTCGTCGACTACTTCGTCTTCGCCGCGCGTCGGGGTGCCTCGGCACGTCGCGCGGCTCGTCACGCGGCTTGTCGCGCCGCTCGTCGTCGACTACTCCGCCTCGCGCGAGCTCGTCGTCGTCGACTACTTCGCCTACGCCGCGCGTCGGGGTGCCTCGGCACGTCGCGCGGCTCGTCACGCGGCTCCTCGCATCGCTCGTCGTCGACTACTCCGCCTCGCGCGAGCTCGTCGTCGTCGACTACTTCGCCTTCGCCGCGCGTCCGGGTGCCTCGGCACATCGCGCGGTTCGTCATGCGGCTCGAAGCACCGCTCGTCGACTACTCCGCCTCGCCCGGGCTCGTCGTCGACTACTTCGTCTTCGCCGCGCGTCCGGGTGCCTCGGCACGTCGCGCGGCTCGTCACGCGGCTTGTCGTGCCGCTCGTCGTCGACTACTCCGCCTCGCGCGAGCTCGTTGTCGTCGACTACTTCGTCTTCGCCGCGCGTCGGGGTGCCTCGGCACGTCGCGCGGCTCGTCCACGCGGCTTGTCGCGCCGCTCGTCGTCGACTACTCCGCCTTGCGCGAGCTCGTCGTCGTCGACTACTTCGCCTACGCCGCGCGTCCGGGTGCCTCGGCACGTCGCGCGGCTCGTCACGCGGCTCCTCGCATCGCTCGTCATCGACTACTCCGCCTCGCGCGAGCTCGTCGTCGTCGACTACTTCGCCTTCGCCGCGCGTCCGGGTGCCTCGGCACATCGCGCGGTTCGTCATGCGGCTCGAAGCACCGCTCGTCGACTACTCCCCGCCTCGCCCGGGCTCGTCGTCGACTACTTCGTCTTCGCCGCGCGTCCCGGGTGCCTCGGCACGTCGCGCGGCTCGTCACGCGGCTCGCCGCGCCGCTCGTCGACTACTGCGCCTCGCCCGGTCTCGTCGTCGACTGCTTCGCCTCTGCCGCGCGTCTGGGTGCCTCGGCACGTCGCACGGATCGTCACGCGGCTCGTCGCGCCGCTCATCGTCGACTACTCCGCGTCGCGCAGTCTCGTCGTCGACTACTCCGTGCGCCGCGACTTCGTCTTGCGGCCACAGCGGCTCTGCCCGGCCACACCGTGGGGCGCGATTACTTGTCTTGCGGCAACATTGGATCTACTTCGAGTACGCCGCGCGCCTCCACGACGTCGTCTTTCGGTCGCATCGCGTCGACCATTCATCTCGACTAGTTTTCCAAACTAGTCGAGAACGGCGATCACGCCCCCCAACAACTAGCGGAATCAACTCTGACTAGTCAACTTCAACAACAACCGTCACGGCTCCATCACCGACCGCCACGGCTTCATCTACAAGTACGCCGGGCGACAACGACTAAGTCATTTATCTAAATGATTACTGTTTTCGTGTCTTGTTCTCCTCATCATGTAGGACTACTTGCCGACTACTCATTTGTGTATGCTCCTCGGCGGGTTTTCACGGGAGCTACACTCTACTGACTACTCTTGGGGCATATCAATCAAGTCGCCGTGAGTCTACTTCATCAACTCGGGGGCTATCCCTAGGAGGCAGTTTCTAAAGTCCGCTACGCGCGGCAATCTAAAGTCGACTTCTAAAGTCGCATTCTAAGATCCGCTCCGTGCGGCAACTTAAAGTCGACTCCGGTCGCATCTTCGCCTGCTTCGGTGGCATACTACGTGTGTAAGCTTCGATGGAACCTAGGCGTAAGCGGCCCTCGGGTCTGGCGACGATGGAACCCTAGGCTGCTCGTGGTCTTCACGCTGTACCATGGGTCCAAGTGCCCTAAGTACTCGCGTTCCATACCTTGGGTCTGAAATCCATGGTCCAGGTACGCAAGTCGACTCCGGTCGCACCTTCAAGTCCACTACGGTGGCAATCGTACCTTGGGTCTGAAATCCATTGCTCGGGTACTTAAGCCCACTCCGGTGGCACAAGCCCGCTCTGGCGGCAATCGTACTTTGGGTCTGAAATCCATAGCTCGGGTACTTAAGCCCACTCCGGTGGCACAAGCCGACTCCGGTCGCACCCAAGCCCACTCCAGTGGCACGAGCCGACTCCGGTCGCAATCTTAAGCCCGCTCCAGCGGCAAAACTACTCGTCTTCTCTGATTTTTATTCGCTTTGGCTTTCCGGAAAGTGCTTTTCGTTTTTTGCATCTTAAGTCCGCTCTACGCGGCAAACTAAAGTCGACTTCTAAAGTCGCATATCAAAGTCCGCTCTACGCGGCATCCTAAAGTCGACTTCTAAAGTCGCATATCAAAGTCCGCTCTACGCGGCAACCTAAAGTCGACTTCTAAAGTCGCATATCAAAGTCCGCTCCGCGTGGCACAAAGTCGACTTCAGTTCTCAAGTCGCATCTCAAAGTCCGCTCCGCGCGGCAACTAAAGTCGACTTCGGTTCTCAAGTCGCATCTCAAAGTCCGCTCCGCGCGGCAACTAAAGTCGACTTCGGATTTCAAGTCGCATATCAAAGTCCGCTCCGCGCGGCAACTAAAGTCGACTTCGGATTTCAAGTCGCATCTCAAAGTCCGCTCCGCGCGGCACAAAGTCGACTTCGGTTTTTAAGTCGCATTCTAAAGTCCGCTGCGACGGCACGACTACTTCTCAAGCTCCACGGCTCGACGCCAAGCGCTACTTGGAATCTCTCCCGGCTCGGGGGCTACTTGAAGATAACTTCAGCATGCTTCACTCGCTCTCAAGCTCGGGGGCTCCTCACCAATCACTACTCGACGTGGCTCATACAACTCTCTTATCTCGGGGGCTACACGCTTCAAGAGTACTCGGATGATGGCTTCGCGAACACTGAAGACCCTTGGATTGATTACCTAATCATTTCAAGGCTCGGGGGCTACTATGCTACACCCATCATTCAAATTTTTTCAAGGCGGTGGTGGACCACCTTCCGGCCTCGCGGCGAGTTCAAGTACTATTGAAGACTTCTCCAAGCGATACTCGAGGACGCTCAAGAACTACTCGAAGAGGCTTCAAGACTACTCGAACTACTACTCTCGACTCCAACGTGCTCGGGGGCTTGTCGGGCATACACCCGGGTACTCATGCAAGGAAGGAAGAATAGTAGAAGACGGACTCTGGTAGAATTCCCCTGTACTCCTACTAGGACTCGCTCCGTGTACTCCTACTAGGACTCCGCCTTGTAACCGACTAGGAACCCGCCCCCTGGACTATATAAAGGAGGGCCGGGTACCTAGCCGCACATCCCCAATCCCTCCGGGGGACAACCAACACCAAGCGCGGGCGCCATACTTGATCCCCCAAACAGGACGTAGGGCTCGCCACCTTGGCGACCCGAACCTGTATAAATCTTGTGTCCCGTGTCCTTGCGCATACCTTCGAGTTCTCGGTCTCCCGATCACGATCCCCACCGCACAATCTACTACCTCGGGTACCCCCTTGGTAGGTTTGCCGGTCTAAAACACCGACTTGTTCCGCTGCGTTCTCGGGTCGGAAGGTTGTGTGTTGGTTCCTAGGTCTAGTGGCACTCCAGTGGCTAGGTGGGCTTGGCCAACTTGGGTAGTGAGTCGGAGATGTGTGTTGGAAGCTGTGTTCATCTTGTTGGAGTTTCCATCTCCTTCGAGAATAATTTTTATTGGCTCCCATTCACTCCCCCCCTCTCTGGTTCGCCGTATCGGTCCTTTAGGCTTGCAACACACTCGAGCATGGATTGACATGGGCGTGTCGCGCATTCGACGAGCTGATCCTACCCGCGACCTCAGTAAGTTCTCCTGGTGCAAGGACCACCTTCGATTTTGCTACAATTGACGTAAAATCAGCACCTCACGCTAAGCACACAGGAAGCCGAAATAGCTGGCTTAACACACGTGGCCGAATCCGGAAGTGTGCTAGTCAATTTTCCCTTAAACTGACAAAGGATGAAAAATAGTTAGATAAAAACCTGGAACTTGCCCGGTGGTACCAGACAGTTCCGTATTTACGGCTACAAAGCCAATCAAAACGGCATATAGCTACAACAAGCTATCTGTCGGCAATCTGAACATCATTGGGGAACTGATAAAACATGTAAACAGGGTATAGCCGAATGCATGACGTAAGCATGATGAAAAATTAGTCTTTATTTAAATAATACTACAGCACGTGTCTGTGACCGATTATCAAGGATAAATCATAGTAAAATAAATAAAAACGAAGTATGATCATAAATTTGCGGTAAACATGCATGCATAGACCAAAAGCACTAGTCTACCGCATGTTTAGGTACTTTCAAACCCGTCAAGCGTGACACCAAACAAGTTAATCCACCTCATGATACAACTTGTTTGAAATCACACCACCAACCAAGAGTAGATCAATCCAGCGCATGATACAATCTAAACATGGATGGCTAAAAGCATACATTATTTAAAGCAAGCTCATGAACGTGTTTCACCCGTGATAGAGTTGCCGAATACAGTTGTACAGCCGATTCGAGTTCCGTGGAGAAGGAACAAACTATGCTAGATTAACAAGCTTGAACCCGCAACACGTGGCAATCTAGATTGATTCGAATTCGGCCATTAGAAAGCATGTGACCAACGCACCACGTTGAGTTAAAGATTTGAACATACAACATGTGAATCCTAAACAAGATAGAGCAGAATCTAGTCAATCTAAATTGGGCAATAAGAGTGTTACATGAATTAAACACAAGAGCAAAATTCAAAGCAACACATGGTAACTTAATGAATCTATTAAATCTTGCCAAATCTAATAGAGCCGATAACTAGCTCCAAGCTAGATCTTAGCCTACCGCATGGCTCATGATCCAACAAGAAAGCCTTCTTGAACCAAGCTTAAATCCACCGCATGATACTAAGCATGGTAACAAGACTACTTGCATCACGGTCTAAATCCACCGCATGATACTAGACATGATACAAGGTTGTCGGTACTTACGGAGGTCGACGGATCGATAGCTCCTCTCGAAGAACTCGATGACACGACTAAAAGAACTCGAAAGTTGGCATGGGGCCGGTTTGTTGTGAAATTGTTCGATCCCTATTACAAACACTAAGGGTTCATATGTATACCCTCTTTCTAACACGACTTCTAGTCGACCACGATTACAACATTTATTGCCTAAAATTAACACCCCGGCGCCAATGTCTGTCTTGCATCCGGCATCAATTTGTTCCTTCTTTATATTCAAGCCACGTCACCACACATTCCCGAATGCTTCTTCTTCCAAGCGTGAAACAGCTCCTCTGCCGAATGATGACGTACTCCCGACTGCAGACGTCCTTTACCGAATGCTTTGAGGAAAACCTCTTGCGGAGTGGTGCTTTTTCCTAACTCGGCCCACAGGTCAGTCTCTTCCATGTACCAATTTTTGGTGTTAACATATGCCCCTTCAATTACGGGGTAAAAGATGATTTTATTTCGGAATTGACCATAAATGCTCAATGTCCTCAGGCCAAATCCATTCAACACCCGTTCTTTCCTCCTCCAAACCGTTGGAGTTTTCGCCCAGATCCAAACCCTAGTTCACCAACCTTTCAAGCTCAATCTTCAAATGGAGAACCAAGACCAAGCTGTTCAAGTAAATTTTACCCTCCCCAGGCTCATTCGGTATTACTTTTCTCAGATCTTATCTTAAACTTTTCTTTCGCCCTCTCTTGTTCTTGATAGGCTCTAGCCGCCGAAATCTTGATTCCTGTCGAGGATCAATTGCAGTCTTATTTCCTCGGGCCTGTGGGAATCTCCGACCCTTCTGAGTTCATTGCAGCCAAATCCCAGAGGATCCCCTTCAAGGCGTCACTGTCGAAACCCCATGAGTGGCAGGATGCTTTCAAGAATTGGCCTCTGCCCCCAATTGCAGGCTGGAGAAACTGGTATAAGAGAATGCTCGACGTCGAGAGTCCCCAGACAAGCAATTGGGACAACCTTCGCATTGCTCATTGTTTAGAATTGTCCTTGGCTGAAACACCTAAAATGAGAATCTTCTGATTGCAGCCTGCCATTTTTGGTCAAATGGAGCAAATGCCTTCCTTTTTGGCCACGGGCCAATGTCCCCTACTTTGGCCGATGTATACATGATAACCGGCCTAGGAATCACAGGAACTGTGTATCCACACAAGTACAAGGGCTCCTCCAAGCAAACAGGAGTGAGATCAGGGGTTGGATATAAGAGATATATCAAAAATTATATGTGTGATGGCCCTTTGTCCAATGTTGAATACAGAGCTTTTATGAATACGTGGCTATGCAGATTCATCTTTTGTGGCAAAGCCAATGAGCCAACCCTGAACCACATTGTAATGGCCAAGGACTTGGCTGCTGGTACCCCTATTCCCATCGGGAAGTACCTCCTAGGAAGTGTCTACCACATGCTCCACCAGACCACCTATCTGATGCACACCAGCCAAAAGATTTCCTGTGTTAATGGCCCTTGGCGGTTTGTTCAGATGTGGCTGCAGTTATATATGCACCAGACCGTTGCTATTGACCACAACAATCAGCACTTTCCTTCAACCAACTACAAGGAAGGGAAACCTAGAGCACCAAAGGTTGCCAAACTTATGGAGAAGCTGCCTCCACTGTGTCCATCAACCAAGGCATTGGCCAACTTTTTGAGCTCTTCTTCAGAGGTTTTGTCAACCCTCTTTGGCTTCCATGTCCAAATAATGACAACTTGACCTTTCCTTGTGAGTTTAGTTTCGAAACTGGATGCCATGATGTACATTCTATAGCAATTTTCAATGCCTTCATTAATCCATGTATCCTGCCAGCAGAATTTTGTGGAGGAAGGCAAGTTCAGAGTACCTTTGAGTACTACCAGCCAAACATAATGGCCAGCAATTAGGATGCGGCCAAGTGCCCCTAAGGCTATTCCTTCATGAATTCCTCAAACCTAGAGAGGATATCAAGGAATCCATGCAAGCAAGAAGGGTTTTTGAGTACAAGTGCAGCATAACTGTTTACGCACCCATGCCTTTTGTGTCAATAACAGTCACTCATCCTTCTTTCATTCCTTGGTGGCAAGACCTTCATGATCACATCTTTAATGTGCCAGTACATCCTCTCTGTCTTGAGTTAATGCCTGACTTTCAACCAACTTCGGAGGTAATGTGCCCATGTCCCTACTTTCAATCATGCCCTCTGTACTGATCATGATTTTGTCATTTTCTACAGGATATAGTATCTGCCCCACTTGCCAGGACAATCTTCTAAAATATCGAAGGCCCAATCTCTGCCTTGGGATATCAATCCCCTACTCTTGCTCAACTGATGTCCAGATATGCCATGCTAGATCCAACTCTCATCAGTTCAGCCTCTGACAAAAGGAAAGCTCCATCCCTGATTGCTCCTTCAAATGTCAAGAAGTAAAGAACAAGCAAAAAACTACTCATTCAGGTTAGAACCCTTTCCTTCCTGAACATAAAGTTGCTCTTCATCCTGATCATCTTTATCTTTTGTGATTTTAGACCAGAACTCAGCAACCATTGGTCATTATAGAATCTGCCAATGCTTCATCTAGTGGTAAAAATTTTTACCATCTTATTTTTCCAATCATTTTCTCTTCATTAGCACTTATCCCTTACTTGTTAGTTGCAGAGGAAACTTTAGTGAGACAAACTGTGGGGAGTTCTTCTCCTCAGCATGATTCAAATCCAACCTCACCAAGGATCCAATCATCTTCTCCACAAGCAGAAGCTTCAGCATCACCAAGGATTCATCCAGCTTCTCCTTAGGCAGAAGCTTCAACCTCACCAAGGACTCATCTAGTTTCTTATCAACTAGACATCCAAGAGCCCCTCTTTGAGCTTGAAAAACTTCCTTCCCCCACTCGGGAAGCCAGGAATGATGTAAGTGTGGACACCCATCCTTCTATTTTCATTCAATAAATCACCACTAATTCGGCAAGAAACTCTTTTCAGGAGGAAACTGTATCATCACCAATTTACTCCTTTGCTATGGATGACTTGGTTGCCGAAAAAGGGGATGAAGCATCTTCTAGCCAGGCTTTATCAGAGGAAAATCAGGCAAAGCTAAAGGAAATCTTCTCCCTGCTGCAAAGGGATGTTCAAGACCAATTCAAGGATGCCGATCTTCTAAGAGAAGCACTTGAACTCATTGATCAAGATCTCCCGACTGACATCAAGGCTTCCCTAGAACCTGTTTCCAAGCTGGATGATAACTTTGTAGCAGTAAAACAAGCTTTAAAGAACTTATCTTCCCAACCAGCTTTGGAACAAAAGAAAACTGCAAATAAGCAATCTATGAAAGATTTGCATATCCAAATGCAGAATCATAAGGAATTGCTAACCAAATTGCAGCCTGCACTTGAGCTGAAGAAAGCCAAATAAGCGGAATTAGAGGCTGAGCTGAGAATCCTGACAGCTCAGATCGAGGCTGATGAAAAGAAGATGGCTGAACTTCCTAAATCAATGGAGAAAATACAAAAAGAAGCTACAGTAACCATGATTGTAGGAAAGCAGCTCAAGACAAAGCTCTCGGCTCTGTCTAAAACCCAAAAAGCTGATCAAAGATTGTTGGAGAATATCAAAAGATGATATTAGATGCCTCCAATGTAATCTCAAAATACTTGGGTGTATAATTGTAACAAACAATTTGTAGACGAATGCGTTATCAGCTCTGTAATTTTGCTCCTCATCAATCTTTATTTCCCATATTTGTCTTGCCTTATTTTGATGAGCAACTTCTGGACGATTCATTTGGCAACTCTGACCAAACAGTGTCAGACCTGAAAAACAACCCGACCGCAACACAGCCAGATTTCAACCGGTCAAACCGAATATGACTCAGCTTGAATCCCAAACGACCCGGCAACGGTTCAGTTGAGAGAGTATTTCCACTTCCCAAATTTCTTGGGATATGCGCCTCGATCTCCGGCCACAATCTCTTCGCCAGTTCCATAAATAAGAACCTCGGGTGCCCCTATCCTTTCACCAAATCCTCTGTCTTCAAGCCTTTGCCAACCCAAGCTCTCCGTTCCCAGAACTAGTACTCCCAAGAACTCCATGGTAAACAGCAGCAACAAGCGTCCGGCCAACGACGAAGCCGAAGGGAGCCGTGCGGGCGCTCGCCGGAGGTGGTGATCGTTGGCTTCTTCGCAACCCCCTTTTTTAGATCTTTTTCCACCCCTGACTATTTTTCTTGTGTTTTTCTGGCTCATCTGGTGGAATCCTGCTCCTGCTCCGGCCACAACCCCGGCCGTGGCGAGCAATTCCTCGGGATCGTCTAGCCGTTCCCACTCCTCCAGCTCGCGCTACAATGATCGCGACGCCCGCAGATTCAAGGAGGAACGGGACGCAACCCGGCATGAGTTGGAGATCATCTCCAAAGAAGCCGGGATTGCCGAGCTTGAATGGGAGCACCAATGCAAGCAACTGCTGGAGGCCATCGACGGTGAATCCTGCAACCTGCTCAATCTCCACTTAATCTTGAACTAACCACCATTGTACTGTGATTCCCGCAGATCGCGATGCCGAGCTCAATCGGCTGAAGGCGCTGATTGAGAAGCTGGCGGACAAGGCGAACGCTCCCGGAGACACGCCGGAAACTCGCCTTGGCGCGGTGGAGGACCGCATCGATGAGGTGGCCCTTCACGGCGTCCGTCCGGGCACCACCTTGGGCCTGGCCGCTATGGCGACGCACACCAGCATCGACTACTCTACGCGGCCGCGCGGCTTCTACGGTGGCGCGCCAGAGGACGTCGACGACATCGAGGCCACCATAGAGCGCCTCGACGGCCACGGCGTCGCCATTACCGATTCCATCTACCCCCATTCTGTTCTGAACAAGCTGTTTGATTAGTTTGTACTAGGGGCTATGGAATTTCGGCAATAAAGATGAAATTTTGTCTTTTGTATTTGTCCTGTGATGACTTCTTGAGGATCAGGAGCGTCCCAGTGGTCGATGGATGACCGCTCCTCAGTGATGAGTGATTGACAACGGGTGTTGGACTGACTCTTGGCTTAGTGCGCAGGTGTAGGCTGCGGCCTAGTTCGTGTTGTTGAAGGTGAAACTTCAGCCTTAAGGGGCCTCCGGGAGATGGAGAGACAAGTAGGCTCGGTTCGAGGGACCCCGTGGACAGCGGGACTAGGCGTGGGCCACATGGTGGCGATACCAGCACGACGAAGTCATGAACAATCGAGCCGGTGCATGGTGGCGGTCGAGTCAAGTGGTTTGGCGGGAGGCCGGACCGAGCACGCGGGGTTTGGTGGTTTGCCCACAAAACCATCGGAGGATGGTTTCTTGGTTTGGGCCTCAAAACCAAGTTCGAGGGCCCAACACGACGGAGACGGGATCCGGGCGTGTCGGGAAGCTTCGAAGCGGAGGACACGCAGCGGGATCGCATGGCTTGAGTCGGGAGGACGCGGGGTGCGGCAAAGGCGTGGGTTGTATCGCCAGTAGTTTAGTTAGGGGTAGTCGAGTCATTTACCACTCCGGCGGGACCTGATATATAATCCATGAGTGTGTGTGGATGGCTCTCTCTCTGTGTGACTTAGGGTCTCATTTCCTCCCTCCCATTTCTCATTTCCGTAGCTATTTTCTTCTCCATTTTCTCTAGGCTAGCATGAGAGCTTCATGTGAGATTTGTTGAGAGGGATGGATGCTAGGGCGGCATGCTAGACCTTGTGAATCTTTCCTGGTTTGTATAGAAGATTCGGAGTTGTGTTTTTCGTGCTTGTTTTCGTGCCTTTGTTCTTGGTGTGATTCTGCGGATTTGAGTGGGTTTCTCCCCGGATTTCTTTGAGGGAAAGATGTATGGATGCCTTGTGCACCTTTGTGATTGATCTTGTGCCCTCAAACGCCGGGAAACCACTTCGATTCAAGGATTTTTGGTCGGAGCTCTAGCTTTTGGAGGTGCTCAAAGGATTCGCGATTCCTGGTGATTTAGGGAGTTAGGAGGCAAGATTTTTGGGCTATAGCATCCTTGTGTGACGCTTTTCAAGTCCCCAAACCCTTATCTCCACAGCTTCTACCGTTTGGGAAATACGATGATGATTTGGGGGAGTTGACCTTTGAGGTCGGGCTGTTTTCTGTTCTGTCCGTGAGGGGTGGACAGTCCGCGTGGGGACGGCGGACGGTCCTCGAGGAGCAAGTTCTTCCCGTGTTCTTCGTGTTCTTGCTCGTCTTCGCTTTCGATCCGTCGTGGCTTTGAGTTTTCGTTGGGCGAGGTTTCAAACAGTCCGCAGTAGAGGGCGAACAGTCCGCGGGTGCCTGGCGGACAGTCCGCGTGCTCCCCGCGGACGGTCCGTTATTCGGGGTCATCTCTGGTGGTTCTATTAGCTTCTTCGGACAGTCCACGACGTAGGGCCGGACAGTCCGCGGTGTGGGTGCGGACAGTCAGCGGCAGCAAGCCGGACGGTCCGCGTGGCCAGTGCGGACGGTCCGCCCCTCCTGGCCGGACGGTCCGCCAGAGCCTGTGTGCTTTGCTTCTTGGTTCGATTCCTCCCTTCCTTTCTCGTGCTTCAGTGTGTGCTTCAAGGAATCGTTCCTGAGACTGGAGGTTGATCCATAACCTCATTGTCTTGGCGATTGGTGTGTGATTCGATCCATCGCCTGTTTGTGACCGGGATTTGACTAGGGTATAGGCTGAGTTCTTTGAGAAGAATTTTTACAGGCTCCTATTCACTCCCCCCTCCCTAGTCGCCATCTGATCCTTCAATTGGTATCAGAGCTTGGTGCAGGATTCTTTGCGACTTTGACAAGTCTTGAATCCTAAGATGGCGTACGTTGAGCGGGGCGGTCCGCCGCACTTCGATGGGAAGGGTTACCACAAGTGGGCGGCTCGTATGATGATCTTTCTTCGTGGCAAGTTGTTGGATTTCATTGTGCTTGACAAGACCTATGATATTCCGGTCAACATCCATACTCTTATGGTGACCGATGCTGGTGCTAAGGCCAAGTATGAGGCAAATGCAAAAGCCGTTGATCACTTGGTCCGAAGCTTGTGTGATCCAGAGTTTGAGCGTGTTCGCCATTTGAATCTCGCTTGGCAAATTTGGGAGAAATTGTTGGTTGCTCACGGTGGTGATAACCATGTGAAGGCTTGCCTCTTTGTTTCTTACTGGATGCAATATGAGAACTTTACTCAACGTCCCGGTGAGGACATTGATGCGATGTTCTAGAGGTTCACCGCCATCGTGAACAACATGAAGGCTAATGTTGAGGATTTTCCCTAACTGAGCATGATCAAGCTCTGAAGCTCTTCCATATCTTAGACCCAAATGTTTGGGGTGCTAAGGTTGAGGCCATCAAGGAGTCTGGGCAGTATTTGACTATTGAGTTGGATGACCTCTTTTCAAAGCTCAAGTCGGCTGAGGTTGACAGGAAGTTGCAATCCAAGCATGAGGACTCGACTGACCATAGTCTTGCTCTTGTGGGCGGATCAAAGGGCAGAGCTAACCCTTCCTGTAAACAGTTTTCCTTGTCTTCTCTTATGTCTATTCTAGATGAGGAGTTTGATGTGCTGGGCGAGGAGGAGCTGGCCTTGCTCTCAAGAAGGTTTGATCGACTACACGAGAGTCGGAGGAATGCAAGGTGGAGCTCAGGGACATGCTACAAGTGTGGCAAGCGTGGCCACTTCATCGCCGAGTGCATGGAAGCGGAGGAGAACAAGTACAAGATGAGCGAGTACAAGGCGCACCCAAGGCGTGAAGACAAGTACCCCTCTAAGGGCAAGCACTTCAGCAAGTCCAAGAGCAAGGACAAGGAGATGCAGCGACCGAGCAAGGGCGTCTACAAGAAGAACAAGGCAAGAGCCATGGTGGCCGGTGCAAGCGACATCGACTCGAGTTCAAGTGACGCACAGTCAAGCTCAAGCAGTGAAGATGAAGACGCCGGGAGGCGCAAGGACAAGAAGAGTGCAAGCCGGAACCTCAGTGGATTGAGCTGTATGGCGCTTGAGGGCTTTTGTGGCATGGCCCACAGCTCAAGCAGCAAGAAGAGCGAGAAGGAAGACAGCGACTCCGACTCGGAGGATGAGGTAAATCGTGACCCCGACTCTTTGCTTGCGGAGATCACTAGGTTGAATGGCTTGATTGACAACCGTGATAGTGTGCTAAGAGATGCCAAAAAGATGAGGAAAGATCTTAGGGCTCAACTTGAGAATGCTAGTGAGAAAGTAGGAGAGTTAGAGTCCAAATTGCATGAATTGAAACTTGAGAATGACTCTTTGAAACTTGCTCCTACTACTCCTGATGATGTTGAGTGTCTTGAGTGTGATGCATGGTTGAATGAGATCAAGTTGCTTAATGAGAAGAATGCTTCCATGTTGGCTAAACTAGATTCTCTTAGGACTGAGTATGATGAGCTTAAGGCTAGACCCACTTTGCTTGGTGCTTGTAAATCATGTCCTACTATGCATGCTAAGCTTGTTGATGCTCGTTCTACTATTAGCACTTTGGAAGCTTCTTTGAAATCTCTTGTTGCCAATGCATGCACTAGCTGTGATGAAGTTACTTTGCGCAATCTTGAACTTACTTCCCGTTTGGATGTCATCTATGAGGAGAATGATTATTTGAGGAATGTGTTGGGTTGGTTGTTTGGGCAGGAACCTCAATTGAAAATCATGATTGAGGAGTTCAAGAGAGCTGATGGTCGTAGTTTGGGTTTTGAGGAGTTGGGTGAGAAAGTGGGGAGAGTGTGTTTGAGAAGTGTGTTGAGTCTAACCCCGAGTTTGAGGTGATTGGAGACATCCGAGTCCCACTTCCAAAAGCACCCAAGAACACTTTCACACCAAAGCCCAACCACCTTTGCAACAAGCTTGACACAACCCAAGATCCACCCAAATTTCCACCCAAAACAAATGACTTCCAGAAACCCGTGAAGTTTGTGAGTGAGAAGGGTGAGAAGCGTAGAGATGTTGACGGTGTATTTTGGTGCACCTAGCATGTTCATTACACTTTGGTTTGGATTTTATTATGGAACTAACCCGCCACTAGGCACACTAATCATATAACAAGTTCATATTTGTGCATGCATTTGGAAGTGTTATGTTTATGTAGGAAAACATGGACATAAAGGACGGATTCGCAATAAGTTCAAAGGAGCATTCATGGAGTCTTGTTCGTGTTCATGAGCTCGCTGAAATTACTTCCAATGGTGGCGAGGACCGAAGTGCTACGAGGAACACCCCCGGGGATTGAAGCGTAAAAGATCAAACTTCATGCAAAGAGAGCCTCCATCTTGATCGCGAGGATAACGGCGTCAAAATCATCCAAGTGGAGGGGGCAAAGTAGATAAGTGCACGAGGACCCACGGAGCAAAAAGGGCGACCGAACCGGCCGAAACCGGGCTGGGCCGGCCGGCCCGGGCGGGCCGGCCCAGCCCACTTCGGGCACCGGTTCGGTCCCGTCTTCCTTGCCCTCGAAGGATCTTCGACCCTAAAACCCCCGACGCGCCGCCAACACGGAGGGGAGGAGTTATTCGCACTAGAAGGCCATCCACAAGCTAGAGAGAGAGGAGGAGGATCTCGGCCGGGAGATCAACCACCTCGAAGGAAGCACCCTCTCGTGGAGAAGGAGGAAGACACGGCGGAAGGGAAACCATGATCAACGGTGCCATGATCGGCACCTTGATGGGGTAATCTTCTCATTCGTCCATGGGTTGTAATCGATCGTGAGATGTAATCGCACTTTGTCGGATTATCTATCTATCATCTTGTGTTGAATATACTTTAATGCTTAAGGTTTGCAACCATGCCGTAAAGGGAGTAAGGCCTCAATGCTTCCATGGATCCATTCAATACGCCGTGGCCATCAAAGGTCTAGTCATGAATACCTTCACGTAGTGACAGTACGAGAGGAGGGAAAGGGCGAAACCGTGGTCACAACCCCGATAGATTAGATTGGTTTTTCATGTCTTTAAGCGATTGCATGCTCTAGTATCGTAGACCCGTGGGCGAGTGTCTTCTATCTTGATCGTTTATCATTCTCTCTAGTGTAGTTTAGTGTTTTCTAGTATAATAGTAGTTAGGGTTTTAGTAGCTAGTGTGTCGTTGTTAATCGAACGCTTGTAATCCCCTTGCTCCGCGGATTGACAAGAACCTTGGGAATCCCGTGGTGAAAAAGGTGTGGGGTCCGTACGCTTGCGGATCGTAGAGGGATACGTCTTTTATCCGTCAACAAGCCCCTTTTTACGGCGCCGTTGCCGGGGAGCAAGTTAGTTTACATCGTTTGATTTGCATCTAACTTAGTTTTATATATTTAGTTTATCTTTTATTTGCTATATCTAACATATATTATCAGAAAAACACTTGTTTCTTTTTTGTTTTTGTTTTTATCTTATTGTCTAGATGGAGTTCGTTAATCAACCCATGGAAGAACCGGAGAAATCATTAAGGGATTACGCTAGCCCTCGATGTGAAGACATAAAAGTACAAGAGTCGGATTCGAAGCTCGAAGCGACCAAGTATGAAATTAAATCCAAGATCATGAAGATGGTGGCGGAAAACCCATTTGAAGGGATGGTTACGGAGAACCCATATAGACACATAAGGGATTTCACGACAATATGCAACACGGTGCGTCAAGAAGGAGTTCCCGATGAATGGTTCAAATGGAATCTCTTTCCCTACTCACTTGCCGGCAAAGCAAAGACATGGTATTCGGTTGCGTCCTTTGAAGTTCAAGGCAATTGGAACAAGTTGACAAAGAAGTTTTGCGAGAAGTTCTTTCCAATTAGCAAGGTTCAACATCTAAGGAGGCAAGTGATCAATTTCATGCAAGGAGAAGAGGAAGGGATAGACCAAGCACGGGATAGGTTTAATGAATTAATCGAACAAGGACCAAAACTCGGCTTCACCGGTGACGTACTCTTGCATACATTTTTCTTTTCCCTAACCCCTAGTTGCATGCGACACGTCGAAATGTGTGTAGGTGGGGATCTCATGGAGAAAACACTCACGGAAGCCGCCCAACTTCTACAAAAAGTTAGTAAAGCGGCTGCCATGCGAAGAGATTGGGAAACAAGACTTGCGGAAGAGCCGGAATTCAATTAAAGGAAGAAAAAGCTTGCTGATTTTTCTAAAGAGGCAACCCGGAAGTCACAAAAGAGGAGCCAATCATGGAAAAGCTTGAACAAGAACACATCAAGTCAAGAACTACACCAAACGTCGACTTCGCCGCACCAAATGAGACGAACAAGAGAAGCATGTCAAGCGCGAAGCCACTAAGGGAGTTCGAGCCAATGGATTGGGTTCCTATTGATTACGGAGAAGTATTCGACAAGAGAAGACCGTTCCCTAATCAAAAGGGAATGGCAAGAGCATTGGAAGTCGATTTCCCACCGGAGAAGAAAGCTGAAAATTCATACGACCTCGAAACCACCGGTGAGATTTTTGAAAAGCTCTTTGGAGATGACGTGGTGGATCCGGAACATATTGCCGAGGTGAAGAGAATCATGGGGATCAAGCCCGAAGCATCACCATACGCTCGCCTTGCTGAAATTTATTCGATCGGATCCGAAGAAGAAGAGAAGATGACGCCGCACTTGAGTTGCGAGATCAACGGAGTTCAATGCAAAGATTTATGCGACATCGGAGCCCAAGTAAGTGTTCTATCTTCTAAAATTTACGATAAAGTTCAATACCACAACCTAGACTTAGCCCCAACATCAACGAAATTAATTATGGGAGATGGTAGAACTATCAAACCTCTAGGTATTGCTTGCAACATGAAAGTAAAAATCTCTAGAAACTACATACCAACCGATTTCTTTGTTATTGATGCTTACCATAGTAATTCTGATCATATAATCTTAGGTAGGCCTTTTCTTAAGTTGGTTGATGCCGTGTTAGATGCGGAGAAGGCAAAGTAACAATGAACCTTAATGGAACAAAGTACACATATAACTTTCTTCGTGCTTCTAAACACCTTACTCCTTTTCCTCCCGAAGATGAAGAAATAGAAGAGATAGATAGTCTTTGTTTTGTTGAAACCCTTAGAGACCCGCTGCAAAGAGCGATGGAAAATCAAATTAGTAATCAACAATATGAAGAACTAGAGGAAGCAACAAAAGGATTAGAGCCACATGATGGTAGCGTGGAGGAAGAGAAGTTCGAAGACATAGGTGAAATCAAACCCGAGGAGCCACAAGTGCCCGAAGTAGACCTTAAACCTTTGCCCAAGGGATTAAAATATGAATTTTTGGCCCAGACAAAACCTATCCAGTCATTGTGAGCGACGAGTTGAGTCCCGAAGAAAATGAAGCGTTGCTGATTTTATTAAAAAAACATAGGAAGGTGATTGGATATTCAATTAATGATCTCAAAGGTATTAGCCCAGCCTTTTGCACTCATCGTATACCAATGGAAGACCAATGTAAGCCTGTAGTGGACCATCAAAGGAGGCTAACCCATGCCATGCGAGAGGTAGTAAAGAAAGAGGTTATCAAGTTACTTGATGCCGGAATCATCTACCCGGTTCCGCATAGTGAATGGGTGAGCCCGGTACATTGTGTACCGAAGAAAGGAGGTTTGACCGTGGTGAAGAATGAGAAGAACGAATTGATACCGCAAAGAACCGTGACCGGGTGGCGGATGTGTATTGATTACCGTAAGCTTAACAAAGCGACGAAGAAAGATCACTTCCCCCTACCGTTCATAGACGAGATGCTCGAGAGGTTAGCAAACCACGCTTATTTTTGCTTTCTCGATGGATACTCGGGGTTCATGCAAATTCCTATTCACCGGAAGATCAACATAAGACAACGTTTACGTGTCCTTACGGAACGTTTGCATATAGGAGGATGCCCTTCGGCCTATGCAACGCTCCGGCCTCTTTTCAACATTGCATGATGGCCGTGTTTTCGGAATTCATCGAAGAAATTGTTGAAGTGTTTATGGATGATTTTGCCGTTTACGGGAAGACGTTCATGGATTGCTTAGCAAACTTAGAAAAGGTCCTTACGAGGTGTGCGGAGGTAGATTTGGTTTTAAATTGGGAAAAATGCCACTTCATGGTTAAGCAAGGCATAGTGCTCGGACATGTTATATCCGAGAGAGGAATTGAAGTGGACAAGGCTAAGGTAGAGACGGTTGAGCAACTCCCACCTCCTACGGATGTTAAGTCCTTAAGGAGCTTTCTAGGCCATGCGGATTCTATAGAAGATTTATAAAGGACTTCTCGAAGATCACTAAGCCTTTAACACACCTTCTTCAAAAGGATGTGGCTTTCGACTTTGATGAGAAGTGCCTAGCGGCATTCGGACCTTGAAAAATGCGTTGGTGAGTGCTCCCATCATCCAACCTCCGGATTGGAGCCAACCTTTCGAGATCATGTGTGACGCAAGTGACTACGCCGTAGGCGCGGTCTTGGGACAAAGAAAGGAAGGCCGAGTTCACGCCGTTTACTATGCTAGCAAAACTCTTAGTGGGGCACAATTAAATTACACTACTACGGAAAAAGAATTGCTAGCAGTGGTATTCGCTTTCGAAAAAATCAGATCTTACATCGTGAACTCGAAAGTCATTGTTTACACCGATCACGCAGCCATAAAGTATCTCTTGGCTAAGAAGGAAGCTAAACCACGTTTGATTCGTTGGATCCTTCTTCTCCAAGAGTTCGATGTTGAAATTCGTGATAAAAAGGGGGTGGAAAATGTTGTGGCCGATCATTTGTCTAGGATGAATCGTGGACAAGATGATAAAGAGCCCATAGAAGATAAGATGATAGATGACCACCTCTATAGAGTGCTTGATAAAGATACTTGGATGATCGACATCATTCGAGCAATTCGAAAGATGCCCCTCGATCATCTAGACAAAAACACTCAAAGGAAGATAATTTCTGAAAGTAAGAAATATTTTTGGGATGCACCATACCTCTTCAAGCTTGGCAATGATGGAGTGATGAGAAGATGTGTGCCAAGAGAAGAGAGGCTTGAGATCCTAAGGAAGTGCCACTCGGCGGAGTACGGTGGGCACTATAGCCATTTTTGAACCGAAGCCAAAGTATGGTCGAGCGGATTCTATTGGCCGGAGATGCATGAAGATACTAAAAGATATGTTGCATCATGCCCCGAATGCCAAAGAACCGGAAACATCTCTCAAAGAAATTCTATGCCTTTGAAATACAACTTGCAAATCGACGTATTCGATGTATGGGGCATAGACATCATGGGCCCTTTTAAAAACTCATTTGGATTCGAGTACATACTTGTTATGGTTGATTATGTATCCAAGTGGGTAGATGCTATACCATGTCGTAAAGCTTCCACGGAGGAGTCCATCACTATGATCAAGAACGTGATTTTTCCCCGTTTCGGTACACCGAGAATCTTGATAAGTTATGGAGGGACTCATTTCACCGGGAAGAACTTCAAAAGGTGCTTGTCCAAGTTGGGAATTGAGCATAGGGTCTCCACGGCCTATCACCCACAAACCAACGGACAAGCGGAGACGTCAAATAGGCAACTAAAAAGCATACTCAACAAAACCATAGAGAAGGGAGGTAAGGATTGGTCAAAGAAATTAGACGGAGCTTTATGGGCTTATCGAACGGCGTTTAAAACACCGATAGGTATGACCCCTTATCAATTTGTCTATGGAAAAGCTTGCCACCTTCGGTTGAGTTGGAACATAAAGCCTATTGGGCGATTAAAGAGATGAACCTTGATCTCGATGCCGCGGTGGTGAAACGGAGAATTCAAATAAGCGAGCTAGAGGAGTTGAGGTTGAAAGCTTATGAAAACGCAAGCATATACAAGGAGAGAATCAAAAGGTGGTATGATAAAAGATTGAAGAAAAAAGAATTTAAAGAAGGAGATAAGGTCCTCCTCTACAATTCGAGGTTTAAAACCTTCGGAAAGGGGAAATTGCAAAGCAAGTGGGACGGACCTTATGTTGTGCATTCGGTGTTCTCCAACGGAGCGGTAACCATTATGGATATAAACGGCGATCAATTTGTGGTGAATGGACAGCGGCTTAAGGTTTACTACGAACCCGATGTCGCGCCCATTCATCATGTTGACGTCTTTACCATGGAGGAAGAGCCCGAACGTCCCGCCTAGGACGAAAAACAAGGCACCAACTTCGTAAATAATTTTTCTTTTAGCTTTACGGAGTTTTTCGCGAAGATTAACTCGGGCCAACTTTTTCCCATGGGCCGAGGAAGAAAAACCCGACCGGCCCGCCCCCGAGGGCGGGGGTGGGCCGGCCGGCCCGGTCGGATCGGCCCGGGGGGTGGCCCGACGCCCGATGACCCCGAATTTCGCCCGAATTGCTCCTTTTTGACTTCCTTGTTTGGTCGGAAAATTTTAAGGGAAGTGTAAAAAAGGAAAATAAGGTTCCCGGGGCTTTTCTCTCGGGACTATATATTTGGCCGAATTGGGAGCTCGAGAATCAAACCTTTCAAGCAATGTGTTGCACCCTTGTAGCGGCCATTGAGCCTCCAAAAAGCTTAGAGTTGAAGGTAGAAGCCAAGAAGCCATCGATGGAGGAGGCGATGCGATGCGAGGTCAAGCTACCCGTCAAGAGGACCGCACGTATCCGTTGCGGAGGACGTGTCCCGACCGGAGCTCTTGCATCTCGCAACCCCGTCGAAGGAGAGAAGGTCCCTACACCCATTCGAAGGTCGGCACGCCTCCAAGGCATCAAGCGCAAGGATTACAAGGAGGTGTCGCCGGAGCCTAAGGATTATGGGGATAGCGACTACTCCGACGATCGTAGCCCGAGCTCGTGGGCGGCTGCCGGTAGAGACGATGACGATTGGGGCGAGCAGCCCTATGAAAGGACTCCCGAGGGCCCCAACGGCGACGGCAACGGCGGTGGCGAAGGCGACAACAATGGAGGTGGCGACGACGGTGGTGACAACGGTGGAGATTATGGCGACGACGACCCCTTCGGATTGCATCCGGTGTCTCGTCGAGTTTGCCGTCAATCCATCGCGGATCTCTACACGTCGGCCGACGAATGTCTCCAAGCCATGGAAGCGATGAAGCAGCGTATGGAGGACTTGGAGCGCATAGTTGAAGATGACTACAAGTTCCTTAACCGCAACGTGCGCAAGCTTTTCGGCATGGTTGGAAACATGAGAGGCAAGTGGTGCAAAACTTGCTTGAAGTACCACTAGATCTAGTTTTCCCCTTAGGATTTTTTTTGTAAGATACAACGAGGACGTCGTATGTTTTAAGTGTGGGGGAGAGCTAGCTCGCTAGCCTTAGCTCTTGAACTTCAAGTTTAGATTCGGTTTAATCTTCGTGTGAGAGTCTTAGTGTTTTAATGAGTCTTTAGTTTTTGAGTCTGTTTTAAAATTTTTGCAAGTGTCTTAAATTAGTGTTGAGTCAAGAAAACCAAATAAAAAGAGTCTTTATATATCTTTGTGTTTTATGTATTGTTTATCTTTATTTACTTGTTTGTTTAATCTTTGATTCTTGATTTATGAACACAAGTATGTGGTTTGAAAATCGTTTACCGTGGTGCTTAGTGGAATTGCTACTACTTAAAGTACCCATACCGCACTTCGATCTTGAGCTTCACATGCTAGTTGTGCTATGTTCGATGCTAAAAATTGGAGGATTTCAGTTCTGAAAATTGTTTTAAAACCCTTGTAATAAAGGTTAGCAAAACCTCTTTTTCCAAGTTGAGAGTAAGAAAAAATTCCTATCCAAAGCCAAGTTTATTTTTTTCCCTCCACCATAAGTGTGATTAGCACGATGAGTTAGGCTAGGACCCTTCTCTCTTGGTGAGTTTTAATTTCGAGCAATGATCATGTCCTTGTGCTTATCTTTTGTTGCTAGCCTCGTCATATATTCAGTCCATGACTTTCACAACGAAAGTCATGAATATCGCTGGATTCCATACCCAACCCTATACATCTCTTTTGTACATCGTATTCCTTGAACACAACCTATTTTCAAAGTTTCGTCTCGTCTCTAGCATGATTTATTTAAAAATTTCAGATTGTATGCATGCGAGGAAAGAGAGAATTGAAATCTTTGAAAAGTTGTCAAGAGAGAGAGAGAAATAAAGAAAAAAGTATGTGTATGGAAAAGAAAGAAAGAAAGAAAGAAAGAAAAATCATATGTGAATGAAAGAAAAAAAAGAGAAAGATGAGTTAGCAATGAAGAGATGAGAGGGATGGATCAAGTGAAAGAAGAGAAGAAAATAATAAAGTGTAAGGAAGGATGTCACGTTGATTGTGAGACGAAACTTTTACTCTATTTCCAACCATGTGCAATCCGACAACGAGGACATCATTGGTGCCCTGAAGTCACAATTTTCTTTTGCCCTTGCACATGTCCACCATTCTAAATCTTCTCATCCTTGATATCCCTACATATGGTTAATTCTCATGATCATTGGCTTTGAAAGGTAGACAACCATTAGAGGAAGTTCTTAGTTTGACAATACTTGTGTTGATTGCGCTAGCCCTACCTATAGCTCCACTTTTACATGATATATGAGAGATTAATGGGAGGTGAGAGTTTTATACAATTTGGTTAGGATAGCCACTTCATATGATTGACTTGAGAGAGCTTGGAGAAAGGTTTTTGTCTAATACTTGTTGCAGGAATTTTTGCTTTGAAAATCATAAAAACCCTCCGATGGAAGCAAAGAAGTAAGTATGGCTGAAATTGAAAGCTTCGAGTGAAGAGTTTGAGTTGTGGGGTAAATCTTGACGTGGTAAAAATTCTAAACGCCCATGTTTATGTTTGATTATCATTACTTTGTGTTTATGTATTAAAGATGAAAGGATTGACTAACTTGTGAAGAAGGATAAGTGGTACACGATTACACTCCTTGGACGAAGTTCTTTTACGAGTACTTGCTCGAGGACGAGCAAGAGCTAAGTGTGGGGGAGATGTTGACGGTGTATTTTGGTGCACCTAGCATGTTCATTACACTTTGGTTTGGATTTGATTATGGAACTAACCCGCCACTAGGCACACTAATCATATAACAAGTTCATCTTTGTGCATGCATTTGGAAGTGTTATGTTTATGTAGGAAAACATGGACATAAAGGACGGATTCGCAATAAGTTCAAAGGAGCATTCATGGAGTCTTGTTCGTGTTCATGAGCTCGTTGAAATTACTTCCAATGGTGGCGAGGACCGAAGTGCTACGAGGAACACCCCCGGGGATTGAAGCGTAAAAGATCAAACTTCATGCAAAGAGAGCCTCCATCTTGATCGTGAGGATAACAGCGTCAAAATCATCCAAGTGGAGGGGCAAAGTAGATAAGTGCACGAGGACCCACGGAGCAAAAAGGGCGACCGAACCGGCCGAGGCCGGGCTGGGCCGGCCGGCCCAACCCACTTCGGGCACCGGTTCGGTCCCGTCTTCCTTGCCCTCGAAGGATCTTCGACCCTAAAACCCCCGACGCGCCGCCAACACGGAGGGGGAGGAGTTATTCGCACCGAGAAGGCCATCCACAAGCTAGAGAGAGAGGAGGAGGATCTCGGTGGAGATCGGCCACCTCGAAGGAAGCACCCTCTCGTGGAGAAGGAGGAAGACACCGGCGGAAGGGAAACCATGATCAACGGTGCCATGATCAAGCACCTTGATGGGGTAATCTTCTCATTCGTCCATGGGTTGTAATCGATCGTGAGATGTAATCGCACTTTGTCGGATTATCTATCTATCATCTTGTGTTGAATATACTTTAATGCTTAAGGTTTGCAACCATGCCGTAAAGGGAGTAAGGCTCGAATGCTTCCTTGGATCCATTCAATACGCCGTGGCCATCAAAGGTCTAGTCATGAATACCTTCGCGTAGTGACAGTACGAGAGGAGGGAAAGGGCGAAACCGTGGTCACAACCCCCGATAGATTAGATTGGTTTTTCATGTCTTTAAGCGATTGCATGCTCTAGTATCGTAGACCCGTGGGCGAGTGTCTTCTATCTTGATCGTTTATCATTCTCTCTAGTGTAGTTTAGTGTTTTCTAGTATAATAGTAGTTAGGGTTTTAGTAGCTAGTGTGTTGTTGTTAATCGAACGCTTGTAATCCCCTTGCTCCGCGGATTGACAAGAACCATGGGAATCCCGTGATGAAAAAGGTGTGGGGTCCATACGCTTGCGGATCGTAGAGGGATACGTCTTTTATCCGTCAACAAGAGAGAAGTCAGAGCCAAAACCAAAACCCATCCCCTTCAGGTGTGAGTATTGTGGCAAGGAGAGGCATCTAGCAGAGTTTTGCTACAAGAGGAAGAGGGATGAGAGTCTTGCTAGGGAGCAAGCAAACCAGGACAGGTATCCCCAGTCTCATGGTATTCCTGAGCCTAAAGTGCCACTTCCACGGGGTGTGGGAAGTGTGAGGAGTGTTGGCAGGTTCCCACAGAGAGGTGGTGGTGCGAGGTTTGAGAGGAGAGATGATGGTGTGCGTGCTGGTGAGAGGTTTGGTCGGGCTCATGGTGGTTTTGCTGGACGTCCCCCTACTCGTCCTCAATACGGGTCTAGGGGAGATGACCGCAGCTTTGGGTTCCAGAGGAACTATGGACCACGTTTCCCTCCTCGTGGTGTTCGTACTTCTTCCATGGGACATGGGAAGTTTGGTGGCAAGGGAATGATGTTTGCTAACCCCTCTTTTGAGCAGATGGCTCAACACTGGTTCAACTTTCTTTGTGCTAACCCCAGTGTCGAGTCATTAGCTCATTCTCGTTCTTGTTTCTGACTACAGGCAGGAGGCTTGGAGAACATTTGGTTGATCGACTCCAGATGTTCTCGACACATGACCGGAGATAAGAAGTGGTTCTCCAGCCTCTCTCCAGTGAAGGAAAAGATGTACATCACATTTGGGGACAATGGACGAGGAAGGGTGATTTCTGAGGGTGTTGTGCATGTGAGTGACAAGGTAACATCGAGGAGAGTTGCTCTTGTGAAGTCTTTGGGTTTCAATTTGCTTTCGGTTTCTCAGTTGCTTGACAAGGGTTTTGAGGTGCGTTTCAAGTCTGGCGAGTATCGTTTGCTGGATTCTCGAGGTGATCTTGTATGTATGATCATCCCCAAGGGTCAGATTTTCAGGGCTGATTTCTCTCGTTCTTTGGGTCCTGCTCGCTGTTTGATGGCTGGTCCTTCTTCTGATTTGTGGAAATGGCATAGGAGGTTGGGACACTTGAGCTTTGATTTGGTTTCCCGCTTGACTAGTCTTGACCTTGTCTGAGGATTGCCGAGGTTGAAGCTTGAGAAGGATTTGGTTTGTGCTCCGTGTAGGCGTGGCAAGATGGTAGCCACTCCCCATCCACCCCTGACCGATGTCATGACCGAGCGTCCGACAGAGTTGTTGCACATGGACCTTGTTGGGCCAGCTCGAGTTCGCTCCGTGGGTGGGAAGTGGTATGTCCTTGTTGTGGTGGACGATTACTCTCGCTATGCCTGGGTGTTTTTCTTGGAGGACAAGAGTGAGACATTTGGTTTTGTTCGAGATCTAATCGTGAGGTTGAGGAATGAGAGGCATGGGAATGCCATCCGAGCTATCCGCTGTGATAATGGCTCAGAGTTCAAGAACTCTCGTTTTGATGCCTTCTGTCGTGATCTAGGTCTTGAACATCAGTATTCGACTCCTTATGTGCCCCCTCAAAATGGAGTCGTGGAAAGAAAAAATCGGACTCTTTGTGAGATGGCTAGGACGATGCTCGATGAGCACAAGACTCCTAGGAGGTATTGGGTTGAGGCGGTCAATACGGCTTGTCATGTCTCCAACAGGATTTTATTGCGAGCTTTCAAGAAGAAGACCTGTTATGAGCTTATGCATGGTCGGGCACCCAAGGTGAGTCATTTCCGAGTTTTTGGCTGCAAGTGCTTTATTCTTAAGAAGGGAAAACTCGACAAGTTTGAGGCTAGGTCTAGTGATGGTATTTTCTTTGGATATGCTAACAACTCTAGAGCCTATAGGGTGCTTAACCTTGAGACTAACAAAATCATGGAGACTTGCGAGGTAACCTTCGATGAGACAATGCCATGTACCTCTCTTGGCATTGAATGTGCAGGTGAAGAGGAGATGGCCGAGGACCTCTTTGAAGAGGAGAAGGATGAAGCTAAAGATGATGATGGGGAGAACCATGCGCCTGAAGCTGAGTGTGTACCCACTACTTCCCCTACGACCACTACGGAGCGTGGACCGTCTACTTCATGGACAACGACGGTGCGACAAGAGGACCAGGCGAGAGAAGCTGAAGGTGAGGGGGAGGTAGTCTCGAGGCCTGAGGCTCCCCGGCGGATTCAAGAAGTGCATCCCCTGTCGAAGATCATTGGGGACATCGACGAACATACTACACGGTCAAGGTCCAGGAATTCCTCTCATTTTGCTCATGCTACTTTTGTTTCCACCTTTGAGCCCAAGGACATTAGACACGCTTTATCTGATGCAAACTGGGTCAATTCTATGCATGAGGAATTGGAAAACTTTGAGAGGAACCAGGTGTGGGAGTTAGTTGAACCACCTCCAAATTGCCATCCTATAGGAACCAAGTGGGTTTGGAAGAACAAAGAGGGTGAGAATGGGATGGTTGTGAGGAACAAGTCCAGACTTGTTGCTTAGGGGTTTAGTCAGAAGGAGGGGATCGACTATGAGGAGAACTTTGCTCCTATGGCCCGTCTTGAGGCAATTCGGATCCTTCTAGCCTTTGTCGTGGCTAAAGGGTTCAAGTTGTTTCAGATGGATGTGAAGAGTGCCTTTCTGAATAGGGTCATAGAGGAGGAGGTGTATGTGAAGCAGCCACCTGGGTTTGAGAGTGAGTTGTACCCACACAGGGTGTACAGGTTGAAAAGGGCTTTGTATGGGTTGAAACAGGCGCCCCGTGCTTGGTATGGGAGATTGAGAGGCTTTCTGTTGAGCAGAGGGTTTGTGATGGGTACCGTGGATAGGACCTTGTTTCTCCTCAAGCATGGAAATGACTTGTTGATTGTTCCGATTTACGTGGATGATATTGTCTTTGGTGGCTCGTCACATAACCTTGTTGCCATGTTTGCAGATGAGATGAGCAGGGAGTTCGAGATGAGCATGATGGGCGAGTTGCAGTACTTTCTCGGGCTGCAGATCAAGCAAGTGAAGGACGGAACTTTTGTGCACCAGACCAAGTACACGAAAGACATGCTGAGGAAGTTCCAGATGCAAGATGTGAAGCCGATGTCGACTCCCATGGGGAGTACGGCCACTTTGGATGCGGACGAGGACGGAGAACCAGTGGACCAGCGGGAGTACAGGAGCATGATCGGCTCCCTCCTCTACACCGACGGCGACGAGGCCGGACATACGGTTCGGTGTGTGTCCGTGCGCTCGTTTTCGAGCTTCGCCGAGGACATCACATCGACGGGCCGTCAAGAGGATTTTCGGTACCTACGATCCCCCTTGGTCTTGGCCTTTGGTATTCTTCCTCCTCGACTCTCTCTCTTCATGGTTTTTCCGATGCGGATTTTGCTGGTTGTCGAGTCGAGAGGAAGTCTACTTCTGGTACTTGCCAGTTTCTTGGGTCTTCGTTTGTTTCATGGTCTTCCCGCAAGCAGTCTAGTGTAGCCCAGTCTACCACTAAGGCGGAGTATGTTGCAGTCGCGAGTTGTTGTTCCCAGCTGTTGTGGATTTCATACACCTTGAGAGACTTTAGTGAGGAGTGCACCCAGATCCCACTTCTTTGTGATAGCACCAGTGCCATAAGCGTAGCCAAAAACCCAGTGCTTCACTCCAGAACCAAACACATAGAAGTGAGGTATCATTTCTTGAGGGACAATGTGGAAAAAGGAACCATTGTGTTGAGTCCCCTACCCAAGATCAGGTAGCCGACATCTTAACAAAGCCTATCGACCAAGCTACATTTGTGCGCTTGTGGGGGGAACTTGGGGTTTGTTGCCCTTTCTAGTTGATTCTTGGGGGATTTTCTTTTGTATCATATGTATCATACCATGTTTCACTTTGATGTATATACATGCTTTGATTGATGTACAAACCATGGTAGGATAGCCATCTTGTCATAAATCATGTTGCATTTGTATCATATTGCATTTTAGGATGATGAGCTTCTTTCATATGCCTTATTTGAGTTTCTTTGGCTATTTGTGAGATATTGGTCATATATGTGGAGAAATGGTGATGTGAGGCTATGCTCTTGGAATATTTGAGATATATGTGTGGTGAGATAGCCCATTTTGAAATAAATGCTAATCTTGACTAATTTTTGGTGAAATGTGCTCCACTCATGTGTAGTAGTGTATCCATGTCACGTTTTGGTCTAAATGTGCTTTCTATGCTTAGATTGTGCTTGGATGTCTTTTTTTTGCATTTGGGCCAAAGGCCGAATATCATTGTGAATGTTTAGCCTATGTTGCATTCATGGGGGAGCATAAGCTTCTTTTTGCCACAAAGGCACTTCATGTACCATGAAATGAATTAATCTTGAAAAGAAGTGTGTACGCTTGAAAAATGCTCCATCCATCATGTCTATGCTTAAAATGTCTTATCTTTCACATATGGGTGCAAAACATGTTGCATGATGTTCACCAGTGGAGAAGTCTCCCCGAAGTGGACACATGGCTCATGAGCTTTGACATGACATGCTTTGCTTTATGGGTGTTTTCCATGATCTTTTGCTGAGAATTTGATATCCTTGTATGATCTTTGAATGATATGCATGTTTGTGGCTCAAGTGTGACATGGATAGTTCTTTACATGTGAAGCGAGCCTTCTTTTGGAAAACTACTTAAATCTGAAAATTTTGCTTTGTCACATGCTTGTATTTTCATATATTACTTGTGGCAATGCTTTGACTATGCTATGATTCATATGTGTGATTTTTGTCTCATTTCTAGACTTTGACACTAGATTTGGCCTATTTGAGAAGCTCATGTACATGTTTATATACTTTGTCTCATATTTATGCATTTTACCTTGATTCATACATTGTCAACAAGGGGGAGAAGAGGTGAGCTTAATGCAAATTCAGAAGAGGTGAGCTAAAACTTGGAAGTTTGCATCCACATGTTCAGGGGGAGCTTGCATTTGTCCAGGGGGAGCTTTCTTGCGGTTTTTCTATGTGGAGTTTGTGCTTTGCTCGGCTTGTGACATTTCTTTGCCTTTCTTTGGTTTTGGTCATGAGTTGAGCTTCTCTGTTTTTCTTTCTTCTTCCTTTCTTCTTTTCTCTGAATTTCATTTCGCGTTGTGTGTTGTCAATGCACTCATCAAGGGGGAGATTGAGGACCAGGAGCGTCCCAGTGGTCGATGGATGACCGCTCCTCAGTGATGAGTGATTGACAACGGGTGTTGGACCGACTCTTGGCTTAGTGCGCGGTGTGTAGGGCGCGGCCTAGTTCGTGTTGTTGCAGGTGAAGAACGGGCGCGAAAGGTCTTCAGCCTTGAGGGGCCTCCGGGAGATGGAGAGACAAGTAGGCTCGGTTCGAGGGACCCCGTGGACAGCGGGACTAGGTGCGAGCCACATGGTGGTGATACGAGCAAGACGAAGTCATGAACAATCGAGCCGGTGCATGGTGGCGGTCGAGTCAAGTGGTTTGGCGGGAGGCTGGACCGAGAACGCGGGGTTTGGTGGGTTGCCCACAAAACCATCGGAGGACGGTTTCTTGGTTTGGGCCTCAAAACCAAGTCCGAGGGCCCAACACGACGGAGACGGGATTCGGGCGTGTCGGGAAGCTTCGAAGCAGAGGACACGCGGCGGGATCGCATGGCTTGCGTCGGGAGGACGCGGGGTGCGGCAAAGGCGTGGCCGTCCGATGGCAAGACCCACAAACATTACCTAAATGCCTCTGCGTGGGTTGTATCGCCAGTAGTTTAGTTAGGGGTAGTCGAGTCATTTACCACTTCGGCGGGACCTGATATATAAGCCATAAGTGTGTGTGGACGGCTCTCTCTCTCTGTGACTTAGGGTTTCATTTCCTCCCTCCCATTTCTCGTTTTCGTAGCTATTTTCTTCTCCATTTTCTCTAGGCTAGCATGAGAGCTTCATGTGAGATTTGTTGAGAGGGATGGATGCTAGGGTGGCATGCTAGACCTTGTGAATCTTTCCTAGTTTGTATAAAAGATTCGGAGTTGTGTTTTTCGTGCTTGTTTTCGTGCCTTTGTTCTTGGCGTGATTCTGCGGATTTGAGTGGGTTTCTCCCCGGATTTCTTTGAGGGAAAGATGTATGGATGCCTTGTGCTCCTTTGTGATTGATCTTGTACCCTCAAACGCCGGGAAACCGCTTCGATTCAAGGATTTTCGGTCGGAGCTCTAGCTTTTGGTGGTGCTCAAAGGATTCGCGATTCCCGGTGATTTAGGGAGTTAGGAGGCAAGATTTTTGGGCTATAGCATCCTTGTGTGACGCTTTTCAAGTCCCCAAACCCTTGTCTCCACAACTTCTACCGTTTGGGAAATCCGATGATGATTTGGGGGAGTTGACCTTCGAAGTCGGGCTGTTTTCTGTTTTGTCCATGAGGGGCGGACAGTCCGCGTGGGGATGGCGGACGGTCCGTGAGGAGCAAGTTCTTCCCGTGTTCTTTGTGTTCTTGCTCGGCTTCTCTTTCGATCCGTCGTGGCTTTGAGTTTTCATTGGGCGAGGTTTCGGACAGTCCGCAACAGCGAGCGGACGGTCCGCGGGTGCCTGGCGGACAGTCTGCGTGCTCCCCGCGGACAGTCCGTTATTCGGGGTCGTCTCTGGTGATTCTGTTAGCTTTTTCGGACGGTCCGCGGCGCAGGGCTAGATAGTCCGCGGTGTGGGTGCGGACGGTCCACGGCGGCGGGCGGACGGTCCGCGTGGCCAGTGCGGACGGTCCGCCCCTCCTGGCCGGACGGTCCGCCAGAGCCTGTGTGCTTTGCTTCTTGGTTCGATTCCTCCCTTCCTTTCTCGTGCTTCCGCGTGTGCTTCAAGGAATCGTTCCTAAGACTGGAGGTTGATCCATAACCTCGTTGTCTTGGTGATTGGTGTGTGATTCGATCCATCGCCTGTGTGTGACCGGGATTTGACTAGGGTATAGGCCGGGTTCTTTGAGAAGAATTTTTACCGGCTCCTATTCCCTCCCCCCTCTCTAGTCGCCATCTGATCCTTCACTTCTTTAATTTGTGCATACGAATCTTCACTATCTTGAACGCATTCGGGAACTTTTACTCTAGCCGAATATGCACAAACTCTTGCTCCTTGGCGTAGAATCCGCAAAAAATCCTTATTCGGGAGCCATGAACACTGTTCGATGAAAAACCCTTCGCATCCAAGGAAAAAACCCCCGCCGTTTGGTATTACCATCAATGCATGCCTGCAAGTCATCACTCCCGATGCACTCCCACTGCTAATAAAATAGCATCTCCGGTGCTCTGCAAATCCATTCACACACACTTCCATCATTTCAATCCCTCTCGTCCTCCTCATCCAGAAAAAAACCCCAAAGGCCATGGCGGACAAGGGGAAACAGCCACTCGAGGATAACAACTTCCCATCAAAGAAGCGAACCATTTGAGAGTAATCTTCTCATCTCATCCCTTTCTCTTGATTTCAATTGCAATCTCATGGTTCATCTTTCTTTGATTTCTGCCTCGATCTGCTATCGGAGGAAATCTTCGGCACTGAAGAAATCCCTGAGTACATCCTCTCCGACTCCTCGGCTGAAGAAGAAGACGCCACGCCTGAACAGAGGACCAATCATCAAATGTGCTGTTGCATTCGGTATCTAGAACATGATCTGCGGGACATCACCGCCCGTTGCAGTGCCGAACGTGAACACCACATGAGCTTGGAGGCGTTGATAGGCGGTAAGATCTTCATCTTCATCTGAATCTCACGTTCAAGTTCAGATCCCATGTTTGACAATAATCTGTTCTCCTTCTTCAGATGTGTCCGACTGGTACAACAACCTGAAGGCCGCCTGGGACAGCTTGATGGAAGCTGGAGAACACGCCAACCCCCGAGGTTTCTACGTCGCCGTCACGGTAGTCTTGGAGCGGCTGAAGTGGGAAGAGCTGAAGAGGAAAAGCGCGGAATCAAAGAAATGAAGCATACTTTCGCTTCTTCCTCCAGGCATCCTGCTCCCTGCAGGCCTTCTCTTGTAATCTTAGGCAGCTGTGTTGACAGTAAAGAAACCTGCAAGAACATTTGTAATGCAAAATATTTTTGTGCTAAGGGCAATACACTTTAGTATTGGCCATTTTCCTTTTTTTCAGGATTTTTTGTTTCTGAAGGCGGCTGCTTTCAAGAATGCCGGCTATTTCCGTGTTTCTGATGCTTGTAATGGCAATCAACGATCAACCTCAATACTAGGATAATATTTCTTCAAGTATCTCCCATTTATAGCAGTAGTGAACTCTTCTCATAGCAAAGTTTTCAAGATGTATGCGTTTCCAGGCGTGAACCTAACTACCCGAAAGGGACCTTCCCAATTCGGGGACCACTTGCCGAATGTACTGTACTTAGTTCCAATTGGCAATAATGCTTTCCAAACCAAATCTACGTCTGCAAATTTCTTGACTTTCACCTTCTTGTTATAGTACTTAGCAACTCGCATTTTGTTTTTCTCAATATTCTCCAAGGTCCAAAGACGAATCATATGCAAATCTTTTGATTTGTCCATCATTAAGTCATTATAATCCTTAGAACTTAAACCCTTTTGCAACACCACTCTCCTTGACTTCGATTGCATTTCCCATGGCAAGACAGCATGATGCCCGTAAACCAACTCGTAAGGAGATGTCTGTGTAGCCCCATGAGGAGCCATTCGGTAAGCCCACAAGGCTTCATTGAGTACCGAATGCCACCTTTTTGGCTTCTGATCAATCTTCTTCTGTATAATCTTGATCATGATCTTGTTAGAAGCCTCTGCCTGACCATTATCTTGAGCATAATAAGGAGAAGAATTTAACAATTTGATCCCCATACTTTCAGCAAATTCTCTAAACTCTGAAGATGTAAACTAAGTTCCTTGATCGGTTGTAATTGTTTGAGGAATCCCAAATGTGTAAATGATATGCTCTTCGACAAACTCAATCATATTTTCTGATGTCACCCTCTTCAATGGAATTGCCTCAACCCATTTAGTGAAATAATCCATTGCCAAAAGCATAGATTTATGCCCCTTGCTAGATGGAGGATTTATTTGGCCAATCAAATTTATGCCCCATCCTCTGAATGGCCATGGCTTGATAATAGGATTCAAAGTTGATGCTGGAACTCTCTGAATATTTCCAAACTTTTGACAATCTTGACACCATTTGTAGTATTCAAAGCAATCTTCCATCATTGTCGGCCAATAACATCCAGTTTGCCTAGTGACCCACTTCATTCGGTAAGTCGACTGATGTGCTCCACACAGCCCATCATGTACTTCACTCATCATCCTCTTTGCTTCTTCTTGACCCAGGCATTGTAGTAACACCCCATCCAATGATTTGTAATACAAACGTCCATCAAGAAGAACAAACTTTATAGCTTTATACCTGAGCTTCCTAGAGACCTTTCGGGATGGATTCTCCAAATAATCAACAATTTCTTTTCTCCAATCATCTTCTGCTAGATCACTCCCTAAAGAATATACATCATTGGCAAACACTTCTTGATTCTCTCTATAACCCAAAGCACTTTGAGCTAACCTGTTTGCCTCTCCATTGTTTTCCCTAGGAATATGTTGCAGAATCACTAACTGAAAACTTTTCAGGATATCCTTGCACTCCTCGTAGTAATTCCTCAGGATATCATTTCTACATTCATATTGGCCATTCAATTGTTTTATAACTAGCTCTGAATCTCCAGAAATCTCAACTGAAATAGCCTTTGCCTCTTTCAAGTACTGAAGCCCTCTGAGCAATGCTTCATATTCAACTTGATTAGTTGTGACAGTAGGTTGAATAGGAATAGCAAATTCAAACATTTCTCCCCTGGGTGAAATTAATAAAATTCCTACTCCACCACCTTTGCCACATGAAGATCCAACAAAGAACAAAGCCCAAGGAGTAATCTCAAGTAAATTAATTGATGGATCACGATGTTCAGTAATGAAATCAGCAATAATCTGTCCTTTAACAGCTTTTGCCGACTCAAACTTCAATTCAAATTCAGACGAAGCTAAAATCCATTTGCCAATCCTTCCATTCAAAATTGGCATAGACAAAATGTGTTTAATTACATCAAATTTTGAATATACAATGCATTTGGCATTCAACAAATAATGTCGAAACTTTGTACACGAGTAATAAACACACAAGCAAAGCTTCTCCGCAGCCGAATATCTTGTTTCGGGATCAAGTAATTTTTGGCTAAGGTATGCAACTCGTCTTTCCTTTCCCTCAAATTCTTGTATGAGGGCCGATCCAATGGTTTGGGTATCGGCCGCCACGTACAACTTAAAAGGCTTGTTCAATTGTGGAGGCACCAACACTGGTGGTTCCTTCATGTATTCCTTGATCTCATTGAATGCCTTCTGTTGTTTGTCACCCCATACAAACTTCTGATCCATTTTGAGTCTTAACAGTGGAGAAAAAGGCAACACCTTTTGTGATAAATTTGAAATGAATCTTCTCACAAAATTGATTTTGCCAAGCAATGACTACAATTCCTTAAGATTGGTTGGAGGAACAACTTCATCAATAGCTTTCATGCTCTTTTTGCCAACTTCTATTCCTCCTTCATGCACCGAAAATCCCAGAAACTCTCCAGCAGAAACCCCAAAAGCACACTTGTCCGGGTTCATCTTAAGCCCATGTTTTCTAGTGCACTCTAGAGTTTTCCTCACATCATCAAAATGTGATTCATGATCCAATGACTTGATCACGACATCATCAATATAAATTTCCACAATTTTGCCGATCAACTCATGAAAAATATAATTCATGGCTCTTTGATAAGTTGCACCAGCATTTTTCAACCCAAATGTCATGACAATGCACTCAAACAAGCCTATATTTCCAGGACATCTGAAGGCTGTTTTTGATACATCTTCTATTGCCATAAAAATTTGATTGTACCCTGCATTGCCATCCATGAAGCTAATAACTTTATGTCCGGCGAAAGAGCATCAACCAACAAGTCAGGAACTGGCATTGGATATCCATCCATGGGTGTAGCTCTGTTTAGATCTCTAAAGTCTATGCAAACCCTCATCTTCCCATTTTTCTTGTAAACAGGAACAATATTAGAGATCCACTCTGCATATCTGGATGGCCGAATGAAATTTGCTTCTATCAATCTCTCAACCTCTTTTTCACGTCGGCCAATACTTCATCCTTGTAGATCTTTCGGGGAGGTTGCTTGTAATGTCTAAAACCAGGCTTGATTGGCAACCGATGCTCAACCATAGAACGATCCAAACCAGGCATCTCCGAATAATCCCAAGCGAAGCAATCTTTGTATTCTTTCAGAAGCTCAATTAACTCTTCTCTGAAACTTGAATCCAAGTTAGCACTGATAAATGTCGGCCTTGGCTTTTCACCATCTCCAATGTCTATTTCTTCCAATTTATCAGCTGACATAAATTCACGTCCTAACTTCCCATCAGTTCCATCAATTGGATTCTCCATTGAAAATTACTATAAGAGCCGACTGCTTCAATTGGCTGTTGATCACTGCTGACTGGTTCAACAGGACCTTCACCCCAGTCCTTGCCTCAGAAGCAATCTATGCCTTGATACTCCCAGAAGGCTGGTTCCACATTAGCCACACTTACTGTATAATCTGCTTGGACAACTTTTACATCATCATCCACCCATTGAACAAGTTGTTGATGCATAGTAGATGGAATGCAGCAGTTTGCATGAATCCAATCTCTTCCAAGCAACAAGCTATATGCACCTTTGCCTTCAATTACAAAGAAGGTCGTAAGCAGGGTTTTAGATCCAATCATCAAATCCACATGCACACAACCCTTGGTGTCTGAAGGATTTCCAGCAAAATCATTTAGAACTATGCTTGTTGGCGTCAAATCTCCAGGGCCCATGCCAAGCTTCCTTAATGTAGTGTACGGCATCACATTGACAGCAGCTCCACCATCAACAAACATCTTGGTCAATGGCTTCCCATTGACATATCCTCTTAAGTACAACGGTCTCATGTGCTGATTCTTGGCTAGCTTGTCAAAAGTAGCTTGCTTGGCCAACACTAATTGTGCCATTAGCCCAAATTGCTCGGCCTCATCCATGTCTTGCGACACCTGCTCCTGCACAATCTGATTAGCTAGAGGCATGAATTCATTCGGCAAGAAGCATACAATTCACATATGAGCCGAACGACCAGATTCATCGGGCTTGTCTTTTGGGTGCCACACCTATTTCCTCTTGATTCCTGCCTGCTTCAGCTCCTGATTCCTCAAGTGTTGAACCCTTCTCTTTTAGTTTCTTCTCAAACCAAGTGGGCACCACTGTCCCTTCTGCCAGACATACTCATGATCTTCCTCTTCTTCATGATCAATCCACCTGTAATCAGCATGCCTTTTCCTTGGTTGATCATCAATTCTATTTATTTTTAGGCGCTAACCATCACTAGGATGCACCCTTCCAATTCTTTCATTGACGGATCGGCGATTGGCAATATCCTGCATGTATTCGGTATACTTGTTGCTGCATTCGAGGGAATTATTTTGCGTGGGAAGTTTCAAACCCTCATTCCAACGGTGTCTGAAGAAGGCACATCCCCAATGTGCACGCTCTTGCTCTCGCATATACTCTTCTTGTACCTTCCTGCACATCTCTTCTTCGTATCTCCGCTTCTCCTCTTCGTATTTACGCTTCTGGTAGCGCTCCTTTTCTTGCTGACGCTGCCACTTGTTGAGGAGAATACGCGAAGTTACCCTGGGTTTAGAGGATTCACCCACTTCAATTTGACTTTTCAGAAAGCGAGGTTCTCCCTTGTGGATTTGTTCAAATGTTACTTGTCAAGCAGGGTCGGTCAGCTGAGCCGTCCTGTTTCGCCTTTGCTGAAGTCAAAACTTTCACTTTTCCTTTCTCTTCAACAGCATTCACCATGTTGACTGAGAACCCAATCATGTTCTGAGGAAAAGGATTGCCATCCAATTTCATCTTATTATCAAATTTCATATGACCTTCTTGGATAGCTTTTTGAATTCTCATTCTAAAGACCCTGCACTCATTAATGGAATGAGAATTCCTGTCATGAAATCCACAGTACTGAAGGACCGATTAGGCGACCAGAGAGGGGGGGAGTGAATGGGAGCTGATAAAAATTCTTCTCGAAGGAGATTGAAACTCCAACAAGATGAACCCGCTCGGTCGGACCCCCAAAATCACACAGTCCACACTTCTACCTTCCGTTTGCCAAAACCACGTAGCCACTGGAGTGCTACTGGTCCTAGGAGCAAACACTACCAGCAACCTTAACAAACACGCACCCACGACAGCGGAAACAACTCGAAAGTCGGCTGTCCAGACGGGGGCGGTTAGACCGGGTATGGGGGGCGGTTAGACCGCCTCCACCAGGCAAGCAAGAAATCTTCCGAAACACCTCTTCCGAGCACCAAAACGCACCACAGTTTCACCAACAGAGATTCTGGTCAGGGCCATGCTAGCTACCAGAAAATCCTGGCGAAAACCAAAACTTCACCCAGGGGCCTAGGGGCGGTTAGACTGGCTACCAGGGGTGGTCTAACCTCTTGTACCCAGCAACGAACTCCAAGCAAGAACACCTAGCAAACGGCATGAGAACGACCCGAAATTTCACCCAGACACTGCTTTGATCAAGGCGAACAAACTCACAAAGGAAAATCCGGCGAAACAGAACTTCAACTAGGGTGGTTAGACCGCCCCCTCCAGGCGGTTAGACCGCCCCTTCCAGAAAACCTATCCGCGGGTCAAACCTCAACTTCCCAGCGCCCAATCTCCCGAATCACTCCACAGATTGCAGCGAAACTTCGGGAATAGCTGGGTTACCTCCTGGGCAAACCTCTACCTCAAAGGAATCGACCCGAATCGCTCACAATCAAGAGGAACAGAAGAAATCGCCTCTCTAGGTCAAGAACTCGCCCAACTCAAAAAGCCACCAAATCGAGTCCGATTCAAGAGAGATTTGGGGGCAAAGTCACCAGCCAAAGAGGATCCTCATACGTGACACCCACCACAAACTCCAAGAAATCGTCCTCAAAACTCCGCCAACAAAAAGCTTCGAAAATCACCACAAAGAAGGATGGGAAAAACACTTCTCAACCTTGAGGAACAACGCCGAACCATCTATACATACCATGAAGGTTCGTACAAGGTCTAGCTTGCCACCCATACATCCATCCCTCTCTCTAGATCTCACATGAAGCTCTCAAGCTAGTCCTAGGAAAAACTAGAGGAAAATGAGAACGAAAATGGAAAAACAAATGAGCTAGGGTTCCAAGGGTTGGCCGCCATCCATCCCCTCAAAGAGTATATATGAAGACACCCAAAAGACTAAACTACCCTTACTTAATAACTAGGGATACAAGCCCCTCAAGGGCGAATTTGGAAGTCTTCAGATTTTCTTCATCGGATGGATGCCCGGCGACCGCAACCTGCTTAGCCTCGACGCAAGCCTTGCGATCCCGACGCGTGTCCTCCGCTTCGAAGCATCTCGGTGCCAGCAACCAGGGCGGTCAGACCACCCCCCCTAGGCGGTTAGACCGGCCCGGGCAATCTGACCGGCCCAGGCGGTCTGACCGCCCCTCCTAGGCGGTTGAACCGGCCTGGGTGGCCACACCTCCTCGTCGAGTCTTCGGCCTTGGTTTTGTGGCTCAACCGAGTAACCCAGTGGTTTTCTGGTGCACCACTGCAAACCCCGCGAACTCCGCCAACCTCCACTCATGACTTGGCTCCCACGTAGTCCCGGCTCTACCATGAAACCATCCACTACTTCATCTTGCTGTTCATGCCACCATGCGGCCCGCACTTGACCCCGCTGGCCACCGGGTCCCACGAACGAAGCCTACTTGTCTTCTTCACACCTGGAGGCCACACCGGCAACGACCTTTCGCGCTTGTTCTTCACCTGCACCAACACGAGTCGAGCCGCAACCTGCACCTGCAATACTTAGCCAAGAATCAGTCCACACAACGTTGTCAATCACTCATCACACAAGGAAGCGACCATCCACCGGTCCTCGAACCACACATGGTCCTCAATCTCCTCCTTGATGAGTGCATTGACAACACCCACATGAAGTAACACGAGAGAAAAGAAAAAGAAAAGAAACAAATAAAAAGAAAACTCAACAAGTGATCGAAAGCCAAAGAAAGGCGAAGAGCAAGATCACTTGAAGAAGACAAGTCTCGGACCCCTTAGGCAAGGGCAAAGGCAACGGCTCGACACATTCGAGACAAAACCATGCTCAAACAAAGAGCGCAAACCACCGAACCAAAGCTCGAACACCACAAAGAGCTCCCCCTGCACATATGCACGCTCCCCCTGAGCCAAAGCACACTCCCCCTGAACCAATGCAGCAATGCAACACGAGAATGCATCAAAGAGCAAAAATCTGCTCACCAAGCCCAGGGCGGTTAGACTGCCTTCACAGGGCGGTTAGACCGCCTTCACCACAACTGACCGCCTGGGGGCGGTTAGACCGCCCCAAGACACCGGCCCTGCACCAAACTGCTCATAAAATGCCCAAACCAATTTGAGCACCTTACAAACACTCCCAGGTGCTCAAAGCATGCACAAACTTGTGCCCCTTGTTGACAATGCATGAATCAAGGCAAAATGCGAAAAGTTTCAACATATAGCTTCTCAAATATACAAAATTCATCACAAGAAGCTACACAAGTCCAAATGGGCAAGTTAGATACTCTACAGGTTCGTAATGACCTTAACTACATGATCACCAAGTTTCACAACCATTGGACAAGGCTAAAAAGGATTTGAGTAATTTTGCGAAAAGTTACTCTCTCATAAGCAAAAACCTAAACATGAGCATAACATGGCAAAATGGCAAAGACACACAAACTTTATGCTAGGACAGCCATTCTAATCATAAGGCCATCACAAATACCCACAAGCACCTCATGTCATGTCAAAGCCACCGAGCCATGTGCCTACTTCTATGTATGAGACTTCTCATTGGTTGGCATCATGCAACGGTTTAGCACCCAAAGCGAATTAAATTCAGCACATATGACATGGGAGAACATTTTCCAAGCATTTTACATTTCATTTTCAGATTCATAATTGGTACATGAAATGTCTTTGCGACAAAAAGGAACTTATGCCCCTCCATAAGATAAAACAAGAGGGCTAAACATTCATGGTGGCAAATGAGCCTTTGGCCCCATATGATCAATAAACTAGCTATCCAACCACAAATTAAGTATAGCAAAGCCACTAAAACATGTCAAGATCATATAAAGGCATTTACACATGAGAGAGCATATATGTGACATCTTTTCAAAAACATAGCCATCAACCATGGATTATTCATTAAGATCATCAAAAGCTAAGCCAAACTGACCATAGCATACCAAACAAGCTCATAAAAGACATAAATAGCATTCCTTGGTGAACAATGTATATAGGAGAAGCTTTTCCTATCCAATGCATATGATACAAAATGCATGCAATCTAAGATACAAGGATGCCTATATATCATGTTACATATGCCATGCCAAAAGCAAGAAATGCACAAAGAAAACTATACATATGCTACAAAGGAGCTCCCACACACCCAACTCAAGAAATCAAACCCACACCAAGTTACCCCCGCAAACGAGTGAAAGTTGCTTGATCTAAGGGTTTGGTAAAAATATCGGCTAGTTGGTCATGTGTGGGTACATGGATCAAAGCTATCTTTCCTTTCTCTACGTTGTCTCTCAGAAAATGATACCTCACTTTTATGTGCTTGGTTTTGGAATGGAGCACTGGGTTCTTTGCAACACTTATGGCACTAGTTCTATCACAATGAAGTGGAACATGGGTATACTCCTCACCGAAGTCACTCATGGTGTATGAAATCCAAAGGAGCTGAGAGCAACAACTAGCAGTGGCAACATACTCTGCCTCAGTAGTGGATTGAGCAACACTTGACTGTTTGCGGGAAGACAAAGACGCCAAAGAAGATCCCAAAAACTGGCAAGTCCCAGAAGTGGACTTCCTATCCAACCGACACCCGGCAAAATCCGCGTCTGAAAAACCATGAAGCGCCAAAGAAGAGGACGCGGAGTACCGAAGGCCGAAGTCGGGAGTGTGATGCAAGTACCTGAAAATTCGCTTCACCGCTTGCTAATGCGAAGTCCTCGGAGACGCTTGAAAACGAGCGCACAGACATACCGAGAACTGGATGTCCGGCCTCGTCGCCGTCAAGTAGAGGAGTGACCCGATCATACTTCCGTACTCCTTATGGTCCACGTGTTCACCTTCCTCATCCGCATCAAGAGCTGTAGTCATACTCATCGGCGTCGTCATAGCCTTGGAATCCTCCATCTTGAACTTCCGCACAATGTCCTTGGTGTACTTAGCTTGATTGCTTGATTTGTAGCCTGAGGAAGAGCTGCAACTCGCCCATCATGCTCATCTCAAATTCCCTACTCATATCCTCTGCAAACCTTGCAACAAGAGAGTTAGACGAGCCACCAAAGACAATATCATCCACGTACACCTGCACAATCAGGATATCTCTGCCCTGCCTCAATAGAAACAAGGTCTCGACCTTCCCCATCCCAAAACCTCTCTCAAACAAGAACCCCCTCAACCTACCATACCAAGCTCTAGGCGCCTGCTTCAACCCATACAGTGCCTTCCTCAACTTGTACACCCTGTGGGGGTACTTCTCACTCTCAAACCCGGGAGGTTGCTTCACATACACTTCTTCCTCCAACACACCATTCAGAAAAACACTCTTCACATCCATATGGTGCAACTTGAACCCTTTAGCCACCGAAAAGGCTAAAAAGATCCTAATCGCCTCCAAACGGGCTACGGGAGCAAAGGTCTCCTCGTAGTCGATCCCCTCTTTCTGACTGAACCCCTGAGCAACAAGCCTCGACTTGTTTCTCACAACCTCACCTTTCTCTCCCTCTTTGTTCTTCCACACCCACTTTGTACCAATCGGCTTACACCCTGGGGGAGGGTCAACCAACTCCCAAACCTGATTCCTCTCAAAGTTCTCCAACTCCTCATGCATCGAATTAACCCAATTGTGATCAGATAGTGCGTGTCCAATGTCTTTGGGCTCAAAAGTAGCAACAAATGCAGCATAAGCGAAATGAGAGTTGTTCCGAACCTTCGACTGTGTAGTGCGTTCATTCATGTCGCTGATGATCCTCGAAGCTGGGTGATCCACTTGTACTCGCCGGGGAGGTTCTCGCCTCGATGCTACCTCCCTTTCAACAACAGCTTCTCCTCGATCTTGATTTGTCGTCGTAGGTGTAGGAGAGGGTCTGTCCACCACCGTAGTCGAAGTAGTGGGTAAATGTTCAGTCGGGGGCACCGCACCGCCATCTTCATCGTCTCCATGTTCATGCTCCTCCTCCTGAAAGATCTCCTCGCCAAGCTCATCATCACCTGCACACTCAAAGACCAGCTTACTACGTGGTTGTGTCTCGTGGAAGATTACCTCGCAAGTCTCCACGATTTGGTTAGTTCCAAGATTGAGCAAACGATATGCTCTAGAATGAGATGCATAACCAAAGAAAATACCATCGACAGACCTAGCCTCAAACTTATCCAACTTCTTGCCTTTCTTAAGAATAAAGCATTTAAAACCAAAGACATGGAAGTGACTCACCTTGTGTGTGCGACCATGCATCAACTCATAGCATGTTTTCTTCTTGTGCACTCTGAGGTAGATCCTGTTTGACACATAGCCTGCGGTATTCACCGCCTCGGCCCAATACCTTCTCGGTGTCCTATGCTCATCAAGCATCGTCCGAGCCATCTCGCACAAGGTCCTGTTCTTCATTTCCACAACACCATTCTGGGGAGGCGTATACGGACTCGAAAACTAGTGTTCAAGACCCAAGTCATGGCAAAAGGTTTCAAAACGGGAGTTTTTGAATTCCGAGCCATTGTCACTTCGGATTGCTCGTATGGCATCTCCGTGCCTCTCGTTCCTCAACCTCAATACTAGATCTCGAACAAAACCAAACTTCTCCCCCTTATCCTCGAGAAAGAACACCCACGCATACCGAGAGTAGTCGTCCACCACAACAAGGACATACCACTTCCCACCCGCAGATCGCATACGAGCTGGGCCAACAAGGTCCATATGGAGCAGCTCGCATGGACGCTCAGTCATCACATCGGTGAGAGGCGGGTGAGAACAGGCTACCATCTTGGCATGCCTACATGGCGCACAAACCAACTCTTTCTCAAGCCTCAACCGTGGCAATCCTCGGGCCAAATTGAGTTTACTCAAGCTATACAAAAGGTCAAAGCTCAAGTGACCCAACTTCCTATGCCACTTCCACAACTCACTCGAAGAACCAACCAAGAAACAACGCTCCACACCCGAAGACTGAGAAAAATCAGCACGAAACACCTGACCCTCGGGAATGACCATACAGACAAGGTCCCCTCGAGAATCCAAAATCCGAGGACCACCAGGCCGAAACAACACCTCAAAACCCTCATCCAACAGCTGGGACACAGAAAGCAAATTGTACCCCAGCGATTGAACAAGAGCAGCATGCCTGAGAGTAATCTTGTCACTCACCTTAATTTCTGCTTCTGAAAGCACACGCCCATGCCCATTGTCCCCAAAAGTGATGTACCTCTTTGTCACCACCGGGACGAGACTTTAGAACCACCCCTTGTCTCCGGTCATATGCCTCAAGCAACCGGAGTCAATCAACCAAATGTTCTTCAAGTCTCCCACCTAAAATTCAAAAATGAGCACGTGAGTGAACAAACAACTCAGCACTGGGGTTAGTACCAAAAGAGTAAAACTAGTGCCGAGCCATTTGCTCAAAAGTGGGGTTAGCACACACCAAACCATATTTCCTACCAAAACTACCACCACGAACACCACCTCGGTAACCACTCCGAGGAAACCACCCTTCTCTGCCTAGAGGAGGACCAAAACAACGAAAGGAGAACCGTGGATCGTCCCTCCTCTCCATCTCAAAGCTACGACTCCTCCCAATCCCGTACTGAACACGAGGGGGAGAGCGCCTAGCAAACTGACCACCTGCTGACTCTCCAGACCAACCACCAGCACCACTACCTCCAGAACTGAAACCTCTCGACTCACCACCTCGAAAACCACTCCGCCCAGAATTCTGGGGGCGGTTGAACCACCTAGCCAGGACGATCTAACCGCCCCGCTCTGGGCAGGGCCGGTCTGACCGCCTAGCCAGGCCGGTCTGACCGCCCTCTCCAGAACAGCTCCCCGGCTGCGGGAAATCGCATCTCCCCTTGCCGGAACACTTCTCACCAAAGCTTTACCCCTGGGCAGTGGCATACGAGGCTTATGTACCCCATGGGAAGGGTTGTACCTATCCTTGTTCACCCACTCCTTTGCCATCCTTTCTTCACGCTTCCTCTTGAAGCAAAACTCATCCTTGTGACCCTCTTTCCCACAATAACCACAATGGAACCTCACAAGTTTAGGTTTAGGCTTGGGTTGGGGCTGCTCACTTGGTTTCTCTCCACTCGACTTCTCCACTGGTTCCTCCTCACTAGCCTTCTCACTTTCTTTCCCAAAGAAAACTTTCCCCTTAGTGCTCACAAACTTGATAGGCTTTTGGAGATCATTTGTAGGTATAGGAAACACAGGTGGAGCTGGGGTTGTGTCTAGTCGGTTCCTAAGATGGTTAGGTTTTGGAGGGAAATCATTTTTGTGGTGGGTTTTTGGTGGCTCTGGGATATTCTCTCCACTTCCCTCACCAACCATGTTTCCCCAAGTCCCTCACCATCCTGCCTCTTAAATGCCTCGATCATCATCCTCAACTGAGGCTCATGACCAGAAAACCAACCCATCAACTTTCTCAGCTCATCATTCTCATCCTGCAAACGATCAACATAATGTGCAAGTTCCAAATTTTTCAAAGCATGCATTTCAGAGGTAGAGCATGATTTAGGCATGGGTTCTTTCAGTTTAGCCTCAAGAGAACTAGTGTAAGCATGCATCTCATCAATTTTAGCATGCAAAACAGGGCAAGAAGTGCAAGCACCTAGCAAAGCAGATCTAGATTTAAGCTCAGCCACTTCAACCCTAAGCATATCTAGTTCCTCACACTTGGAGGCATGCTTTTCCTTAGAACAAAGCAAGATCAGTAAGGAAAATGGAGCAATCAACTGAAGGATCGAAACGGCGAACCAGAGAGGGGGGGAGTGAATGGGAGCCGATAAAAATTCTTTCTCAAAAGAATTCGGCCTATATCCCAATCGCAACTCCGAGTCACACACAAACAAGCGGAAGCACACACAAACCTCTCTCGATACCTTAGGAACAAGGCTTGAAAGGCTAGGAAGCAAAGCGGAAGCAAGCACGAAAGAACTTGAGCAACAACTAAGAAGGCTGAGACCTACCGGGTCAACCGGCACAAGTGACCGGGTCACCCTGAGCCTTACAGAGCCGCACCGGGTCACCCGGGCACAAGTGACCGGGTCAACCTACCCCCTTCGGGTCACCGGCACAGTGACCGGATCACCGGGACCGACGCCCGAAAAGCGCCCGCGAAATCGCCCCAAACTTTGGATCAAAGGATCTCCCAAACCACTTGGAGTCTTGAGACGAAATTTTGGGGAGATGATGAACACCCCAAGGAGAGGTTATGCCCCAAAAATTATGGTCTCAAACTCCCTACAACTCCCGGAATCGCAAATCCTTGCCAAGAACACAAAGACCTAGGGTTCATCCAAAAGTCAACGAATCGAAGGCCAAATCCGGCGTTTGAGGGGTCAAGATCATCACCAAAGGTGCGCAAGGCATCCATCCATGTTTCCCTCAAAGAAATCCGGGAAGAAACTCACTCAAATCCGCGGAATCACACCGGGAACAAAGGCACGAAAATAAGCACAAAAAGCCACGAAAAACAACCCCGAATCTTCTATACAAACCAGGAAAGATTCACAAGGTCTAGCATGCCGCCCTAGCATCCATCCCTCTCAACAAATCTCTCATGAAGCTCTCATGCTAGCCTAGAGAAAATAGAAGGAAAAATAGCTACGAAAATGAGAAAGAGGAGGGGGGAAATGAAACCCTAAATCGCGGAGCGAGAGAGCCATCAACACACACTCCAGGCTTATATATCAGGTCCCGCCGGAGTGGTAAATGACTCGACTACCCCTAACTACACTACTGGCGATACAACCCACGTAGGGGCATTTTGGTAATGTATGTGGGTCTTGCCATCGGACGGCCACGCCTTTGCCGCACCCCGCGTCCTCCCGACGCAAGCCATGCGATCCCGCCGCGTGTCCTCCGCTTCGAAGCTTCCCGACACGCCGGATCCCGTCTCCGTCGTGTTGGGCCCTCGGACTTGGTTTTGAGGCCCAAACCAAGAAACCGTCCGTCGATGGTTTTGTGGGCAAACCACCAAACCCCGCGTGCCGGTCCGGCCTCCCGCCAAACCACTTGACTTGACCTCCACCGTGCACCGCTCATCCGTCCATGACTTCATCTTGCTTGTGTCGCCACCATGTGACCCGCACCCGGGCCCCGCTGTCCACCGGGTCCCTCGAACCGAGCCTACTTGTCTCTCCATCTCCCGGAGGCCCCTCAAGGCCGAAGACCTTTCGCGCCCGTTCTTCACCTGCAACAACACGAACTAGGCCGCGGCCTACACCGCGCACTAAGCCAAGAGTCGGTCCAACACCCGTTGTCAATCACTCATCACTAAGGAGCGGTCATCCACCGACCACTGGGACGCTCCTGGTCCACAATCTCCCCCTTGATGAGTGCATTGACAACACACAACGCGAAATGAAATTCAGAGTAAAAGAGAAAGAAAGAAGAAAGAGAAACAAAGAAGCTCAACTCATGACCAAAACCGAAGAAAGGCGAAGAAAGGTCACAAGCCAAGCAAAGCACAAAAATCCACACCGAAAACAGCAAGAAAGCTCCCCCTGAACAAATGCAAGCTCCCCTTGAACATGTGGATGTAAACTCATGCAAACTCCCAAATTTCAGCTCACCTCTTCTGAATTTTCATTAAGCCGCTCACCTTTTCTCCCCCTTGTTGACAATGTATGAATCAAGGTGAAAATGCAGAAATGCAAAGCAAAGCAAAGCATATAAACAACTACATGAGCTTCTCAAATAGGCCAAATCTAGTGTCAAAGGCTAAAAATGAGACAAAGATCACACACATGAATCATAGCATAGTCAAAGCATTGCCACAAGTAATATATGAAAATACAAGCATGTGACAAAGCTAAATTTTCAGATTTAAGCAGTTTTACCAAAAGAAGGCTCGCTTCACATGTAAAAGCCTATCCATGTCACACTTGAGCCACAAACATGCATACCATTCAAAGATCATACAAGGACATCAAATTCTCAGCAAAAGATCATGGCAAACACCCATAAAGCAAAGCATGTCATGTCAAAGCTCATGAGCCATGTGTCCACTTCGGGGAGACTTCTCCACTGGTGAACATCATGCAACATGTTTTGCACCCATATGTGAAAGATAAGACATTTTAAGCATAGACATGATGGATAGAGCATTTTTCAAGCATTATGCACTTCTTTTCAAGATTGATTCATTTCATGGTACATGAAGTGCCTTTGCGGCAAAAAGAAGCTTATGCTCCCCCATGAATGCAACATAGGCTAAACATTCACAATGATATCCGGCCTTTGGCCCAAATGCAAGAACAAGGCATCCAAGCACAATCTAAGCATGAAAAGCATATTTAGACCAAACTGTGACATGGATACACAACTACACACGAGTGGATCAAAATTTCATCAAAAGTTAGTCAAGTTAAGCATGTATTTCAAAAGGAGCTATCTCACCACACATATATCTCAAATATTCCAAGAGCATAGCCTCACATCACCATTTCTCCACACATATGACCAAAATCTCACAATTAGCCAAAGAGACTCACATATGGCATATGAAAGAAGCTCATCATCCTAAAATGCAATATGACACAAATGCAACATGATATATGACAAGATGGCTATCCTACCATGGTTTATACATCAAGTAAAGCATGTATATACATCAAAGTAAACATGGTATGATACATATGGTACAAAATGAAATCCCCCAAGAAACAACTAGAAAGGGCAACAAACCCCAAGTTCCCCGCAAGCGCACAAATGTAGCTTGGTCGAGAGGCTTTGTAAAGATGTCGGCTAGCCGATCTTGGGTAGGGACATGGCTCAAAACAATGGTTCCTTTCTCCACATTGTCCCTCGGGAAATGATACCTCACTTCTATATGTTTGGTTCTGGAGTGAAGCACCGGATTTTTGGCTACGCTTATGGCACTGGTGCTATCACAAAGAAGTGGGATCCGGGTGCACTCCTCACCAAAGTCTCTCAAAGTGTATGAAATCCACGAAGCGGTCGGGAACAACAACTCGCGGCGGACAACATACTCCGCCTCCGTGGTAGACCGAGCTACACTAGAGCGCTTGCGGGAAGACCATGAGACCAACGAAGAACCAAGAAACCGACAAGTACCGAAGTAGACTTCCTCTCGACTCGACAACCGGCAAAATCCGCATCGGAAAAACCATGAAGAGAAAGAGTCGAGGAGGAAGAATACCAAAGGCCAAGACCAGGGGCGATTGTAGGTACCGAAAATCCTCTTGACGGCCCGTCGATGTGATGTCCTCGGCGAAGCACGAAAACGAGCGCACGGACACACGCCGAACCGTATGTCCGGCCTCGTCGCCGTCAAGTAGAGGAGGGAGCCGATCATGCTCCTGTACTCCCGCCGGTCCACCGGTTCTCCGTCCTCATCCGCATCCAAAGTGGCCGTACTCCCCATGGGAGTCGACATCGGCTTCACATCTTGCATCCGGAACTTCCTCGCATGTCTTTCGTGTACTTGGTCCGGTGCACAAATGTACGCGTCCTTCACTTGCTTGATCCGCGGCCCGAGAAAATACCGCAACTCGCCCATCATGCTCATCTCGAACTCCCTGCTCATCTCATCCGCAAACTTGGCAACAAGGTTATGTGACGAGCCACCAAAGACAATATCATCCACGTATATCCGAACAATCGGCAAGTCATTTCCATGCTTGAGGAGAAACAAGGTTCTATCTACGGTACCCATCACAAACCCTCTCGCTCAAAAGAAAACCTCTCAATCTCCCATACCAAGCACGGGGCGCCCGTTTCAACCCATACGAGCCCTTTTCAACCCGTATACCCCGTGTGGGTACAACTCGCTCTCAAACCCGGTGGTCGCTTCACATACACCTCCTCCTCTATGACCCCATTCGAAAAGCACTCTTCACGTCCATCCGAAACAACTTGAACCCTTTAGCCACGGCAAAGGCCGGAAGGATCCGAATTGCCTCAAGACGGGCCACGGGGAGCAAAGGTCTCCTCATAGTCGATCCCCTCCTTCGACTAAACCCCCGAGCAACAAGTCCGGACTTGTTCCTCACAACCATCCCATTTTCTCCCTCTTTGTTCTTCCAAACCCACTTGGTTCCTATGGGATGGCAATTTGGAGGTGGTTCAACTAACTCCCACACCTGGTTCCTCTCAAAATTTTCCAACTCCTCATGCATAGAATTGACCCAGTTTGCATCAGATAAAGCATGTCCAATGTCCTTGGGCTCAAAAGTAGCAACAAAAGCAGCATGAGCAAAATGAGAGGAATTCCTGGACCTTGACCGTGTAGTGCGTTCATCAATGTTCCCAATGATCTTCGACAAGGGATGCACTTCTTGAATCCGCCGGGGAGCCTCACGCCTCGAGACTACCTCCCCCTCAACTTCCGCTTCTCTCGCCTGGTCCTCTTGTTGCACCGTCGTTGTCCATGATGTAGACGGTCCATGCTCCAAAGTGGTTGTAGGAGAAGTAGTGGGTACATGCTCAGCTTCAGGCTCATGGTTCTCCCCATCATCATCTCCAGCTTCATCTTTCTCCTCCTCAAAGAGGTCCTCGGCCATCTCTTCATCACCTGCACATTCAAAGCCAAGAGAGGTACATGGCATTGTCTCGTCGAAGGTCACCTCGCAAGTCTCCATGATTTTGTTAGTCTCAAGATTAAGCACCCTATAGGCTCTAGAATGGTTAGCATATCCAAAGAAAATACCATCACTAGACCTAGCCTCAAATTTGTCGAGTTTTCCCTTCTTCAAAATAAAGCACTTGCAGCCAAAAACTCGGAAGTGACTCACCTTGGGTGCCCGACCATGCATAAGCTCATAACGAGTCTTCTTCTTGAAAGCTCTCAATAAAATCCGATTGGAAACATGACAAGCCGTATTGATCGCCTCGGCCCAAAACCTCCTAGGAGTCCCGTGCTCATCGAGCATCGTCCTAGCCATCTCACAAAGAGTCCGATTTTTCCTTTCCACGACTCCATTTTGAGGGGGCACATAAGGGGTCGAATACCGATGTTCAAGACCTAGATCACGACAAAAGGCATCAAAACGAGAGTTCTTAAACTCGAGCCATTATCACTTGCGGATAGCTCGAATAGCATTCCCATGCCTCTCGTTTTTCAACCTCACGATCGGATCTCGAACAAAACCAAAAGTCTCACTCTTATCCTCCAAGAAGAACACCCGGGCATAGCGAGAGTAATCGTCCACCACAACAAGGACATACCACTTCCCACCCACCGAGCGAACTCGAGCCGGCCCAACAAGGTCCATATGCAACGGCTACGTCGGACGCCGGTCATGACATCGGTCGGGGGTGGATGGGGAGTGGCTACCATCTTACCATGCCTACAAGGAGCACAAACCAAATCCTTCTCAAGCTTCAACCTCGGCAATCCTCGGACAAGGTCAAGACCACTCAAGCGGGAAACCAAATCAAAGCTCAAGTGTCCCAACCGCCTATGCCATTTCCACAAATCGAAGAAGGACCGGCCATCAAACAAGGCGAGCGAGGACCCAAAGAACGAGAGAAATCAGCCCGAAAATCGACCCTCGGGGATGATCATACGGACAAGATCACCTCGAGAATCAAGCAAACGAGACTCGCCGGACTTGAAACGCACCTCAAAACCCTCATCAAGCACCGAGAAACCGAAAGCAAATTAAAACCCAAAGACTTCACAAGAGCCACTCTCTTCAACGTTACCTTGTCACTCACATGCACAACACCCTCTCGAAAGCACCCTACCTCGTCCATTGTCCCCAAATGTGATGTCTCGCTTTTCCTTCACCGGGGTGAGGCCGGAGAACCACTTCTTATCTCCGGTCATGTGTCGAGAACACCCGGAGTCGATCAACCAAATGTTCTCCAAGCCTCCCGCCCGCAAATCGAAACAAGAACGAGAATGAGCTAGCGACTCGACACCGGGGTTAGCACAAAGAAAGTTAAACCAGGTGTCGAGCCATCCGCTCAAAAGAGGGGTTAGCAAACATCACTCCCTTGCCACCAAACTTCCCATGTCCCATGGGAGGAGTACGAGCACCACGAGGGGGAAAACGTGGTCCGTAGTTCCTCCGGAACCCAAAGCCGCGACTATCTCCCCTAAACCCATACCGAGGACGAGTAGGAGGACGTCCGGCAAAACCACCACGAGCCCGGCCAAACCTCTCACCAGCCCCGCACACCATCATCTCTCCCGACAAACCTCTCACCGCCACCACCTCTCCGTGGGAACCCGCCAACACTCCTCACACTTCCCACACCCCGTGGAAGTGGCACTCTAGGCTCGGGAATACCGCGAGGGCCGGCGATACTGCCTGGTTTGCTTGCTCCCTAGCAAGCCTCTCATCCCTCTTCCTCTTGTAGCAAAACTCTGCAAGATGCCTCTCCTTGCCACAATACTCACACCTGAAGGGAATGGGTTTTGGTTTTGGCTCTGGCTTCTCTCTAGGCTTCTCACCCTTCTCACCCACAAACTTCACTGGTTTCTGGAAATCATTTGTCTTAGGTGGGAATTTGGGTGGATCTTGGGTTGTGTCAAGCTTGTTGCAAAGGTGGTTGGGTTTTGGTGTGAAAGAGTTCTTGGGTGCTTTTGGGAGTGGGACTTGGATCTCTCTGATCACCTCAAACTCGGGGTTAGACTCAACACACTTTTCGTACACACTCTCCCCACTTCGTTCTCTCCCACTTTCTCACCCAACTTCTCAAACCCCAAACCACGACCATCGGCTCTCTTGAACTCCTCAATCATGATTTTCAATTGAGGTTCCCGCCCGGACAACCAACCCAACACCTTTCTCAAATAGTCATTCTCCTCATAGATGACATCCAAACGGGAAGTAAGTTCAAGGTTACGCAAAGTGACTTCATCACGGCCTAGAACATGCATTTGCAACAGGAGATTTCAAAGATGCTTCCAAAGAACTAATGGTAGAACGAGCATCGACAAGCTTAGCATGCATAGTAGGACATGATTTGCAAGCACCAAGCAAAGTAGGTCTAGCCTTAAGCTCATCATGTTCGGTCCTAAGAGCATCTAGTTGAGCCAAAATAGAAGCATTCTTCTCGTTAAGCATTTTGATCTCATTCAACCAAGCATCACATTCAACACATTCAACATCATCGGGAGTAGTAGGAGCAAGTTTCAAAGAGTCATTCTCAAGTTTCAATTCAAGCAATTTTGACTCTAACTCTCCTACTTTCTCGCTAGCATTCTCAAGCCGAGCCCTAAGATCTTTCCTCATCTTTTTGGCATCTCTCAAGACACTATCACGGTTATCAAGCAAACCATTCAACCTAGCAATCTCGGCAAGCAAAGAGTCGGGGTCACGGTTTACCTCATCCTCCGAGTCGAGTCGCCGTCTTCCTTCACACTCTTCTTGCCGCTTGAGCTATGAGCCATGCCACAAAAGCCCTCGAGCGCCACACGGCTTAGCCCGCCGAGGTTCCGGCTTGCACTCTTCTTGCCATCGCGCCTCCCGGCGTCTTCATCTTCGCTGCTTGAGCTTGATTGCTCCTCGCTTGAGCTTGAGTCGACGTCGCTCGCACCGGCCACCATCGCTCTTGCCTTGTTCTTCTTGTAGGCGCTCTTGCTCGGTCGCCGCTTGTCCTTGTCCTTGCTCTTGGACTTGTTGAAGTGCTTGCCCTTGGAGTAGTACTTGTCTTCACGCCTCGGGTGCGCCTTGTACTCGTTCACCTTGTACTTGTTCTCCTCCGCTTCCGGGCACTCGGCGATGAAGTGGCCGCGCTTGCCACACTTGTAGCATGTCCCTGAGCTCCGCCTTGCATTCCTCCGACTCTCGTGTAGTCGTTCAAACCTTCTTGAGAGCAAGGCCAGCTCCTCCTCGCCCAGCACATCAAACTCCTCATCTGGAATGGACATAAGAGAGGACAAAGAAAACTGTCGACAGGAAGGGTTAGATTTGCCCTTTGATCCTCCCACAAGAGCAAGACTATGGTCCGTCGAGCCCTCATGCTTGGATAGCAACTTCCTGTCAACCTCAGCCGACTTGAGCTTAGAAAAGAGGTCATCCAACTCAATAGTCAAATAGTTCCCAGACTCCTTGATGGCCTCAACCTTAGCACCCCAAACATTTGGATCCAAGACATGCAAGAGCTTCAAAGCCCGATCATGCTCGGAATACGGAAAATCCTCAACATTTGCCTTCATGTTGTTCACGATGGCGGTGAACCTGCGAAACATCGCATCAATGTCCTCACCGGGAAGTGGAGTGAAATTCTCATATTGCATCCGGTAAGAGACAAAGAGGCGAGCCTTCACATGGTTATCACCACCGTGAGCAACCAACAACTTATCCCAAATTTGCCAAGCAAGATTCAAATGGCGAACACGCTCAAACTCTGGATCACACAAGCTCCGGCACAAGTGATCAACGGCTTTTGCATTAGCCTCATACTTGGCCTTGGCATCGGCATCGGTCACCATAAGAGTATGGATGTTGACCGGAATAGCATATGTCTTGTCAAGCACAATAAAATCCAACAACTTCCCTCGAAGAAAGATCATCATACGAGCCGCCCACTTGTGGTAACCCTTGCCATCGAAGTGCGGCGGACCGCCCCGCTCAACGTACGCCATCTTAGGATTCGAGACTTGTCAAAGTCGCAAAGAATCCGGCACCAAGCTCTGATACCAATTGAAGGATCGAAACGGCGAACCGAGAGGAGGGGGAGTGAATGGGAGCCGATAAAAATTCTTTCTCAAAAGAATTCGGCCTATATCCCAATCGCAACTCCGAGTCACACACAAACAAGCGGAAGCACACACAAACCTCTCTCGATACCTTAGGAACAAGGCTTGAAAGGCTAGGAAGCAAAGCGGAAGCAAGCACGAAAGAACTTGAGCAACAACTAAGAAGGCTGAGACCTACCGGGTCAACCGGCACAAGTGACCGGGTCACCCTGAGCCTTACAGAGCCGCACCGGGTCACCCGGGCACAAGTGACCGGGTCAACCTACCCCCTTCGGGTCACCCGGCACAGGTGACCGGATCACCCGGGACAGCCCAGAAAACTGCCCGCGAAATCGCCCCAAACTTTGGATCAAAGGATCTCCCAAACCACTTGGAGTCTTGAGACGAAATTTTGGGGAGATGATGAACACCCCAAGGAGAGGTTATGCCCCAAAAATTATGGTCTCAAACTCCCTACAACTCCCGGAATCGCAAATCCTTGCCAAGAACACAAAGACCTAGGGTTCATCCAAAAGTCAACGAATCGAAGGCCAAATCCGGCGTTTGAGGGGTCAAGATCATCACCAAAGGTGCGCAAGGCATCCATCCATGTTTCCCTCAAAGAAATCCGGGAAGAAACTCACTCAAATCCGCGGAATCACACCGGGAACAAAGGCACGAAAATAAGCACAAAAAGCCACGAAAAACAACCCCGAATCTTCTATACAAACCAGGAAAGATTCACAAGGTCTAGCATGCCGCCCTAGCATCCATCCCTCTCAACAAATCTCTCATGAAGCTCTCATGCTAGCCTAGAGAAAATAGAAGGAAAAATAGCTACGAAAATGAGAAAGAGGAGGGGGGAAATGAAACCCTAAATCGCGGAGCGAGAGAGCCATCAACACACACTCCAGGCTTATATATCAGGTCCCGCCGGAGTGGTAAATGACTCGACTACCCCTAACTACACTACTGGCGATACAACCCACGTAGGGGCATTTTGGTAATGTATGTGGGTCTTGCCATCGGACGGCCACGCCTTTGCCGCACCCCCGCGTCCTCCCGACGCAAGCCATGCGATCCCGCCGCGTGTCCTCCGCTTCGAAGCTTCCCGACACGCCGGATCCCGTCTCCGTCGTGTTGGGCCCTCGGACTTGGTTTTGAGGCCCAAACCAAGAAACCGTCCGTCGATGGTTTTGTGGGCAAACCACCAAACCCCGCGTGCCGGTCCGGCCTCCCGCCAAACCACTTGACTTGACCTCCACCGTGCACCGCTCATCCGTCCATGACTTCATCTTGCTTGTGTCGCCACCATGTGACCCGCACCCGGCCCCGCCGTCCACCGGTCCCTCGAACCGAGCCTACTTGTCTCTCCATCTCCCGGAGGCCCCTCAAGGCTGAAGACCTTTCGCGCCCGTTCTTCACCTGCAACAACACGAACTAGGCCGCAGCCTACACCTGCGCACTAAGCCAAGAGTCAGTCCAACACCCGTTGTCAATCACTCATCACTAAGGAGCGGTCATCCACCGACCACTGGGACGCTCCTGGTCCACATCAACACAATCAACCTCACCCGAAACAACAGGGCTAGCCTTAAGGGAATCAATCTCAAGCTTGCTATCAAGCACCTGTGTTTCTAGCTCAGCCACTCTAGTCCTAGCATCCTCGAGTGAAGCCCTAAGCTCTTTTCTCATTTTCTTGGCCTCTCGAAGCATGTCATCACGGTTATCCAGCAAAGAGCCAAACCTCTCATTCTCCTAGTGCAAGAAGGGAAGTTCATCATGCACCTCGTCGTCGGACTCAGAGTCCGAGTCGCTCTGTGTGCTCTTCTTGCTGCCGGAGCTTAGCGCCATGGTGCAGAAGCCGTCTCTAGCGAAGCAGCTCAGCCCGCTCAGGTTCTTGGATGACTTCTTGCTCTTGCGATGATCACCTTCATCTTCACTGCTGCTCGAGCTCGAGGTGGAGTACACGGAACTGGAGTTGACATCGCTCGCTCCAACCATCGCTCGGGCCTTGCCTCGGCTCTCCTTCTTCCTCGATCGTCGCTCATCATTGTGCTTGTTCTTGTGCTTGCTCTTGTGGTCACGCCTCGACCGGTACTTGCCATCCATCCTCGACTTGTGCTTGTAGTTGATCTTGTTCTCGACCTTCTCCGGGCAGTCAGCGATGAAGTGTCCTGGCTTGCCGCACTGGAAGCATGTCCTCATGTTCCTCCTCATGTATACTCGGTTCTCGTGCAGCCTCTCGAACCGCCTCGTCAGGAGCGCCAGCTCGTCCTCTCCAAGTACATCGAACTCCTCATCTGGCATAGACATCAAGGATGACAAAGAGAACATCCTGGTGGATGGGTTAGTGTTAGCCTTTCCCTTCAAACCACCAACGAGGGCAAGACTATGGGATTCAGTCGGACCCTCGAGCTTGGCAGTCATGCCCCTATCGACCTCAGCCAACTCGAGCTTCGAGAACAGCTCATTCACCATCAGAGTGTCATACTTCTCCGACTCCATAATGGCCCCAAACTTTCCGCCCCATATTGTACGATCCAAAGAGTGTAAGAGCTTGACGGCTCTATCATGATCATCATACGGGAGCACGTCCACATTGGCCCTCATGTTGTTCACAACCACCGTGAACCTCAGAAACAAGGCATCGATGGACTCACCGAGGAGATGAGTGAAGTTCTCGTACTCTCTCCGATAGGTCGCATACATCCGTGCCTGAACCTGGGCATTCCCAACAAGTGCCTCCTTCAGCACTGTCCAAATTCTACAAGCCAAGTGCTCGGTGTGCACCCGATCGAACTCAGGCTGACACAAAGCACGAAACAAGTAGTCGGCCGCCTTATTGTTGGCGTCGAACATGTCCCTTGATCCTGGAGCGAGGAAGTTCATCGGCTGGACATAAGCTGTGTCCACCGTGACATCCCAAAGGATCTGACCCTTTCCGCGGAGGAACGCCGCCATCCTCTTACTCCACATTTGGTAGTTCTTCCCATTGAAGTGTGGAGGACCCGAACTTGGATCTTCAAAAATATGCCGGCGTACACGCCGTGCCCCGTACCAGAGTTCTCCGCCGCGCGCCCACCAAAAGAGGTTAGTAGCCGCATCCGTTGTCGAGTACTCATTGCATGAGAGTAGTCACACTGACGAGTTGTGCTCCTTGCAGGACGACTTGGCGAAGTTCATCTCCGAGCCGGCGTCGCCTCCTCAGCTGGTCGAGGTCCCAGAGGAAGGGAAGGCCAAGACCAAGGAGCGGCGCGAAGTTGGCGAGGGAGACGACACAGTTGTCGTTGAAGATACGTCCGATGAGGACGACGACCAAGAGACGCTGCAGGACCGCTTCCAGCTGCGGTCGAGCTTCAGCCGCCCTGGCTTGCCTCATATACCTCTCGTTCAGGATCAGCCAGCTAGTCTAGAGGCTAGCTTGCCCGTGCCGCCGAGGAAGCCGCGCAATGTGGCCCGCAAGCGCGTGGCCAAGAAGCTGAAGGTCACAGAGACCATGTCCCAAGAGGTAAGCCATCTTCAGTAGTGTAATCGAGTACTGATGTCTCGAGTTCATGTGTTGACGATGAAGGTTCCTTGCTTGCAGGAGATGCCACCTTCCGAGCCCGTTGAGCAGGGCGACGAAGGCGATTGGGACACGGTGGGGGAAGCAGGTGGTAGTCGTAGCCCAGCCACCACCGTAGAAGAGCTTTTGGCGCAGATGGAGCGCCAGCCCCCTATTACTCAGGGGAGCACAGAACCCGCCGCTGGTGCTACTGAAGAGGCAGCGGCCGCAGAGGCGCAAGAGGAGGCGCCTGCCGAGGCGGGACTGGTCGACATCGCCAGTATCCTCGGTGCCCCAATCGTGACGGTAGTCCGGTCGAGCTTGTACGTGTTGATTCTTCCCGAGTAGTACTTGATGTGGTAGCCGTACTTGATTGACAACCGGCTTGTGTACTCTGCAGGAAATCAACGGACCTGTCCTGGGAGGGGGGATGAACCCGCTGCAGCGGTGGCGGAAGAAGAAGCCGTGCCGCCCGCTGAGGAGCCCGCTCCTGCCCCTCAGGCGGAGCCCGAGGCGCCGACCGCTGAGGCTACGCTGCCCGAGGCCAGCGTCGTTGAAGGTAACTACTCTCTCATGTGGAATTAGCCCAGAAGAGTAGTCGTAGTCGCTAGGTATGACTGATGCACTTGTTCTCTTGTCGACAGGTCCTGAGGCCGAGGGGAGCGACATCCTGTCGGTAGTGCCCATTGAGGACGTGGCACCTGGTACTCAGGAGTCTGCCGGAGAAGCCCCCGAGCCGATGGAGGTGGCCGCCGGAGAAGCCGCCGCGACGACTGGAGGAGGAGGGGACGACGCAATGCCAGAACCTGTTCTGGAGGTGGTCGTCCGCTCGCCGGAGATCCAGGACGTGGAGCCAATCCGCTCGGCGCCGATGACCGAAGCCGTTGTGAGTAGTCGTGGCGGGCTCGAGCTGTTAGCAGATGATCTCGTCGACCCGGCGACGGTGGCTCGGCACCTGGAGGCGGTGCACCAGGCCGAGCGATGGATGAAGGTGAGTAGTCGTAACCCTTGAGTAGTCAATCCTTTAGTGTTGAGTACCCATTTGACGTGTGTTGTCTGTGCAGGACGTCGCTGAGAGGTCCCGCCAGAAGTCGGAAATGCTTTAAGGATACGGCGATGCGGTGCTCCGGGCCCGTCATTGGAAGAACAACTCGTGAAGTCCCGGAAGCACGCCACCGCCATGCAGTCAAAGCTGGACACCGCCTTCGCCAAGTACCACAATGACGTCCAAGAGATGCAGGCGAAGAGCGATGATCTGGTACGGAAGAACAAGTCTCTCCGCAACAAGAACAAAGGTACACCATTGTCTTGCTGAGTACTTATTGGAGGTCGAGAGGTAGTCTGACCCGCCGTGCCTTGTTGATTGCAGAGCTTGAGACTCGAGTAGATTAGCTGAAGGCTTCGGAGACTGATCTGAAAAATCTCTTCTACCAGGAGCAGGAGGCCCGCCAGGTACTAGAGTACGATTATAAAAAGCTTGCTTACGAGTGCGACAAGCACATGGAGCTCCGTATTGCATCAGACCGTGACCTCGTCAACTGCTACAAAGCCTTGTAGAAGCTGAACGAGGATTGCGAGAAGCTGCGGGCCCAGCTCAAGGAACTTGAAGAAGCCACGCTCCCCGTCGCGAGGCTGCTGGTGCCTCACCCTGGCGGTCCGAAGATAGCACCCCTAGTGGACCGGTTGAACGAAGCCCCCAGCCGGCTGGCGACCTACGTGAAGCACTTGGTGAAGTCGATCCCGAACTAGGTGTTGGCCTTCATGAAGACGTACTTCCCAAAGGCTCCCGTAGATGTAGTCGCCGGCGGGCTAGCCGCCAACTTCACTGACGAGCAGTACGCAGAACTGCTAGAGCAGATGGCGCCTATTGCAGAACAAGTCGCTGAGAAACTTAATCTCCAGTAGTCTTGTAATAGTTAGCTCGTAGCAGTAGTTGTACAAAAACAATGGGTGCTGGATGAGCGAGAAATCCGGCTCAATCCAAGCATTAGCTTCTGTGATTACTTCGTTTTCTGGGACAGGCATTCCCTTCTTTAATTGGGTCACATGAAACACATTGTGGACTGCAGAAAACCATTCCGGTAACTGGATACGACAAGCCACTGGCCCACATACTTCTATGACTTTATAGGATCTAATGTAGCGTGGAGCTAATTTCCCTTTGACACCGAACCTTTGCACACCCTTGGTGGGGGAAACATTTAGATACACGAAATCTCCCACCTCAAAGTGTCGGGCGTCGTTCCCGTATCATGGTAACTCTTTTGCCTCATCTGAGCCATCTTCAAATTCTCCCTTATCACTTGCACTTTTTCTTCGGCATCTTTAACTACGTCCGGACTAAAGAGTGTCCTTTCCCCAGTCTCCGACCAGTTCAATGGGGTGCGACATCTTCGTCCGTAAAGAGCATCGAATGGTGCCATCTTCAAACTAGCTTGATAACTGTTGTTGTAGGAGAATTCTGCCAAGGACAAACACTTGTCCCAACTCTTATCAAAGTGTAAGATGCTTGCTCGTAGCATGTCTTCCAAAATCTGATTTATCCTTTTTGTCAAACCATCGGTCTGCGGATGATAACTGGAACTACGGATCAGCTTGGTCCCTAAGCACTCATGCAACTACTCCCAGAAACGAGCTACGAACTGAGTTCGTCTATCAGAGATTATAGCCTTCGGAATTCCATGCAAACAAACTATATGGTCCATGTATAACTCTGCATATTGCTGCACTGAATAAGTGGTATGCACTGCAATGAAATGAGCGGTCTTGGTGAGTCTGTCTACGATCACCCAAATAGAATCCTTCTTTCTAGCTGTCAGGGGTAAGACCACAATGAAGTCCATACTAATGTCATCCCACTTCCACATGGGTATTGATAGGGGTTGGAGTACACCTGCCGATTTCAAATGGCTCGCTTTCATCTGATGACAAGTATCGCACTCGGCTACATACTTGGCTATATCAACTTTCATGTTGGACCACCAGAAATTCTTTTTCAAATCTTGGTACACCTTGGTACTGCCGGGATGAATAGAGAATTTGGACATGTGAGCCTCATCAAGGATGATCTTCTTAATTGTCGGATCGACAGGAACCACAAGGCGTTCTCCAAACCAGATCACACCCTGGTCATCCTTCTGGAAACAAGTATACTTGGGATCTCCCTCTGCTAATTTCTGTTTGATGATTTGTATGTCTTCGTCGTTGCGTTGAGCAGTGACAATTATATCATATAGATTGGATTCTGTAGCTAAGGCATAAAGATTTCCTTGTTGTACCACTTCTATATTGAGGCTTCTCATCTCTTCGCATAATGGGTCACTAACTGGCTCAAACTCTATATGGTTGCAGTGAACCTTGCGGCTAAGAGCATCCGCAATAACATTCGCTTTTCCAGGGTGATAATGCACTTCTAGGTCATAATCCTTAATCAACTCAAGCCATCTCATTTGCCTCATATTCAGTTCTGACTGAGTAAAGATGTATTTGAGACTCCTATGATCAGTGAAGATGTTACCACGATTACCCATCAGATAATGTCTCCATATCTTGAGAGCGTGGACAACATCGGCTAACTCAAGATCATGGGTAGGATAGTTGATCTCATGAGGTCGAAGTCCCCATGAAGCATAGGCAATGACTCGGCCTTCTTGCATAAGAACACAGCCGAGACATGTGCCTGATGCGTCATAGAAAACTTCAAAAGGTTTGGAATTATTGTTGCACTAGCAATGGGGCTGAAGTCAAGTGTTGCCTCAAGTTGTGGAAAGCTTTTTCACACGCTTCACTCCACACGAACTTCACTCCTTTCTTGAGCAGTTCGGTCATAGGTTTCGCGATTCTAGAGAAGTCTAGAATGAATCGACGGTAGTATCCTGCCAACACTAAGAAACTGCGGATCTGGTGTACGGACTTGGGTGGTTTCCAATCCATCACCTCTTGTACTTTGCTTGGATCTACGGAGATACCATCTGGGGAAATAGTGTGCCCCGAGAATTTCACACTCTTCAACCAGAATTCACATTTGGGGAACTTAGCATAAAGTTTATGGTCTCGCAAACGCTGAAGGACAATTCGGAGATGTTTGGCATGCTCTTTCTCGTTTTTGGAATAGATAAGGATATCATCGATAAAGACCACTACGAATTTGTCGAGCTCTGTCGTAAACATGGAGTTCATGAGGTACATGAAGTAGGCTGGGGCATTCGTGAGACCAAAGGACATCACTAAGAATTCGTAGAGACCATACCGAGTGCAGAAAGCAGTTTTAGAAATGTCACAAGGTCGAATTTTGATTTGGTGGTAACCAGAACGAAGATCGATCTTGGAGAAAACTTTGGCTCCACCCAAATCAAAAAGAACATCGATTCGGGGAAGAGGATATTTGTTCTTGATGGTCACTGCATTGAGCGGTCTGTAATCAACACACAGCCTCAAGCTACCATCCTTCTTTTTGACAAAGAGAGCGGGACAACCCCAAGGAGAAGAGCTCGGGCGAATATAATCCTTATCTAACAGCTCCTGGAGTTGGTTTTTCAGTTCGGCTAATTCTTTGGGAGGCATACGATAAGGTCGTTTAGAAATGGGTGCAGTACCCGGTTGGAGTTGAATTACAAACTCAACATCTCTGTCTTGCGGCATACCAGGCAACTCATCAGGAAAGACATCTGGATACTAACACACTACTGGAATTTCATCAAGAGGGGAGATAATGTTCACATAGGCACAAGAGTCGGTACCATCCTTGAAAGGTAGGTACAAGGTAGTGTGCCCGGCCGTAGGTGAATTTATCTCTACAACCCTATCTAATACATCTAGAACCACCTTATGCTGGGTCATCCAATCCATACCCAAGATAACATCCATACCTGCCAAGCTTATGGCGATAAGGTTTGTTGGAAAGATTTTACTACCTAATCCCAAACATACTCCACGGATCAAGATATCAGAGGTAATTTGCCATCCCAGAGTAATTATCTTATAAGCGGAATTGGTATGAGAACCTTTCAAACCCATTTTGCATAATAGCTTTTCACTGATGAAACTATGGGTAGCTCCCGAATCAAATAAAATCTTAATAGGAATAGCATTGATAGAGAATGTACCCGTGAGCACTGAAGCTCCCTCTCGAATGTCACTTGTGGTGGTGAAGTTCAGCTTGCCTTGGCGTACTTGCACCATAGGCTTCTTAGCCGGAGTGGTAGGCTTGTTCCCTGCACCTTGATTTTGTGGGTTGGGCTTGATCTGCTTGTGTTTGGGGCAATTCTAATGTAATGCCCTGGTTGACCACAGTTGAAACAACGACGATCACCAATGTTGCGAGGAGGTGCATTAGGCTTTGGAGCCTACTGCTGAGCGTTTCGGAACTGGAAGTTCCCTGAAGGTTTGCCCTGGGATGCTTCACCGTCCAGCGTCCAGTTGATGATGTTGGGATGGGTTTGGAACATTCTTTTTCACAAAGCGAAACTTCTTATTAGTTCCGCTTCCCGGAGTAAAACCATACGGCCTCTTCTTGTCCCTGTGGGCCTTTTTCATAGCATCCTCTTGGGAGATAGCCTTGTTCACAAGCTCATGGAAATTTTCTGGCTCGAGCTAGTTCAGTCACTCGTACAACTTGCCATCTAGCCCATCATGGAATCTTTCCATCTTCTTTGCATCAGTGTCTACGTGATGTCCACCATATTGGCACAAGCTGTTAAACTTCTGGGCGTAACGGTACACCGTATCAGACCCCTGCCTGAGGGCCAACAACTCCCTCATCTTTCTATCCATTAAGCCCTTGGGAATGTGATGACTCTTGAAGGCTTACTTGAAATCATTCCAAGTGACAGCATGCCCTTGCTGCATGGACTTGAAATGATCCCACCACATTAAAGCTTCCCCTCGCAGTTGTAGAGTTGCGAAGTTAGCTTTGTTCTCCTCAGAGCAAGGCATCACAAAGGCAGAGAACTTTGCCTCGATGGCCTTGATCCAATCCTCAGCTTCCAGGGGGTCTTCCGCCTTGGAGAAGGTCGGTGGCTTCATCCTGATGAACTGAGCGTACGTGGTGACCTGATTAGGCCCCTCGTGATTGGCCCCATGTGGAGGCCCTCGGTTCATCTGCTGAGCGATCTGCTACTGCGTCTGCAGGATCTGGCGCATCACGTCGGTTTGAGTAGCCATGAAGGCCTCCGATGGTGTCATGGGTGGCGGTGGAGGCAGGTCACTGCTACCGGTCGCTCCGAACCCGTTGGGAGAGCTGCGCGTGGGTCCCACACATAGCCAAACTCTTACTCAGAAATGATGACAAGTGCAATCATGTATAACCATAGCTCAATTGGACTCATATGATGATGGCAGCAACAGTCGTAAGATATCATGTAACCAAAAATGAGATTCATAGAATCATTCTTCAATGCAGTTAGAAGACACGATAACTCAAGTGCCTCGAGCCGGCTTTCATCACACGGCGGATTTGTCCATTTCGCGCGTACGGAGAAGGTAACGTGCGAAAGGTCACCAAGTTGTTTTAGCCACTGACCGGCACTCACCAAAAACGTCGTAGTTCTCTCATTATTATGAAAAAATGCTTAGTGTTGGCGAGCATGGTTATTGCAACACTTAACAAAACTTGGTAAACAACTCGCAACAAGATCTCAATAATTCGGTTGGACCACATCAAACTCAATTCGAATCACAATGTGCTTAAGCATTCTTCATTACAACACGATGGGAAGAGGGTCCAAGGACATTACAAGACTCAAATCTAAAAACATCACAGTACAACAGTGTTACAATGTCGTCGCATTGCACGAAACATGCTCTAAAGCTGACTATCCCAATCATCCTGAAGGTAACACCTAGGATCACAATCCTTCTTATTGTCGTGGACGAGCAACTTAGTTGCCCACCGAAGCACCACTACCAGCAGGTGAAGCTGGTGGGGTCAGTAGCGGTGGTCCTACCTGACTCGTCTGGTCCAGTTCCGACTGACCCTGCTGCTCCTCCGGATGTGCCTGCACGGGAGGTAGGGGCTGTAAAGCCACAATGGCTTGCAAGGCTGCAACCTGCACCTCGGCCTCCTCCACCTGCTGCTGCATATCAGCAATGTTCTGTAGCAGCGTCAACCTCTCAATCTCATAAGCATCGGCATTCTCCTCTAGGGTGCAAACTTCCGCCTCCAGATCTACAATCCTCTGCATGTGGTCGCCTCTCTCTAACTCTAACTGGAATCTCCTAGCGCGTGGCCTGTCATTCTCCTGCTGCATCTGAGTAAGTGTAAAGTTCAGCTGCTGGTGGGCTGCTGATAGCTGCTGCCAATCCCACCTAGCTACCTCCAGACGTTGCCCGATAATCGCTGTGGTATTATAACGCAGCCCCTGAAGTGTGAAAACGACATTAAGACAACAGGCCAGTGTCTGCATGACTTCCAGTGGCTCAGCTAGCAACAGCAGCTCCCATAGGTGATCCATATGATCCAGCCATGTCGGGTCGTGCGGACTCACAGCGGGAAACAGCCCGAACGGAGAAAGAGCCACAACGGCAGGGTTGTGGTCGCAGAAGTCCGTCAACACTCGAAGAGCAGCTGACTTGACGGTCTCGTGGGTAATAAAACCCTAGTAGATGAAGCTAAAATCGAACCAGTCAGCGTGGTCCGGGTGTGGTAGCACAGTAACGATCACTCTGCAATGGGGAACGCCCAAGCGCTTGAACTCAGACACCTCGTAAGTCGGTGGAGTGGTGTAGCCAGCGGCGCTAAGTGCCTCCCACGCAAGGCGTGGAAAACCCTCCCAGTGCAACCCATTCGTACGGATCGTACCGTCAGCGTCGAACTCGTGAAACACGGGGAAAACCATCTGTACCAAAAATGTAACACACGTCAGGTCTCAATGGAGAACAGCATGTCAAATGGTGAAGTTCTGGCAGATGTGAATAAACATTAATAACTAAAAATCCAGAATCCCCATAATTTCCCCAAGTTGCCCGGCCACTAAGAAAGCTTCTTCTATACACTTTTAGTTTTCAAGGGTTGAGCTAAATCAATAGGACACAAGGTGGAATGATGCAATGTCTAGATTCGCTTAGAAAGGTGTAAGCCAAGCCAAGAGAAGCTGTGATCGAAATTTGCGAATAAAAGCTAGATTGGGCGAGGAGCAACTTCTTTTTAGCATACCAGTTTAATTAATTCCTAGCACGTGGTACAAAACAAGACGAACAAGCTTTTACAAAATTTGGCAGCATAACACCTATGCACAAGAGATACTCTATTTTTTACAAAAAGCACACACTAACAAAATCTTCCTTAGAGAGCATACAAAACTTCTATTTTGGGTTCATTTTAATTTATTCGATTTTTAACATGCATGCAAGACGTCCTATTCGACCTCACATGAAAAGCCAAAAACCGAAGTTAGTGCCGGTGGCAAGGCTTTTACTCATCTCTCCCTATAATATCTAGTTGAGAGCTATAGGTACTCACTTAGCGACTAACGAAGCGTTGTTAGGTACCTGCAGAAAAGGAACCTTTCATGCCAGCACGTCTCGAAAGCGTCCCCATACATTAACGTTCACTATAGAAATGGTATCCATGCGTCAAGCCGCTGCATGGACAGTGTCCAACCTCAGACACCCTCCGTTTGAATGGAGTGTATCCTTGCCTCGCATATTCGACATGCGGAATGCACACGTATGATAAACGTGGCGACACACAACTTACAACCAGAGGCGAAGATGGGATCCGTGGAATGGATCACTCCATCAACCCTCGCAATTCCCGTGATGCGGCACAGCACATGTATAAAACACGTGACTTATCTAGTTTGGTTGTGCAAGAAAGTAAGTCTGACATAAAGTAAATGTGCTGGGAGTTAGCAAAATAAACCATAGTTTATGAAGCCACCTGAAAGAAACCAAAAATTCCCTCTAGGGCTTCTCGGTCTAGTTTATCCTTAGCGTACCAACGTGTTTTGGAAAATCAGACAATCGTGGCAATTTTTATTCAAAAACCTGTGATTAATGTTATTAATTTATCTCTGGTGCATGTAATTGCTCTGATGCCAACTGTGACAACCCACCCAGGAAAATACCGTACTACCGCCTAAACCAATCCACTTTGGTCATTAAGCAGCACTAAAGTATCGTCCTGTCGTTAGTTGCCGGGTTAACGCCCGGTAAATCACTTATATAGCAACAAGGATCGATGTATATGCATTAAAACTTACATGAAGGCGAGTCCAAATATACAACATAATTAACATCCGAAATTTACCCTGAAGGGTTTGATTATTACAAACCGAAGTTTTTATCATCACAACGTAGTTCAGAGTTTCCGAAACAGCGGAATTAAACTAAGCGGAAAGCGAGAGCACCACGGGAGGCCAGCCATGATACATTCAGTCGTCATCCTCCACCCACTCCAGCTCCCAGCCGGGCGGGATCTCTTCGGGCCACACATCACCAAAGGCTGAGTATATTAATACTCAGCAAGAGTTACCCGTCGGTGATAACTACTTCACCAACTCTAGACATGAAAGCCTTTGGGTAACTGGGTTTCTTTTTGCTGAAAAGTAACAAAGAGTATGTCCTTTCTTTCATGATTTTAGCATAAGTTCTAGTGGGTTTATCCTTTTCTAGATTAGCAATCTAATACAGTCATGGTTGTCCCATACAATTAATCGAGCATAATATTCATCAACTTCCATCGTTAGGGATCTCATGGCTAGTGGAGTAAGTAGTCTCAAATAACGGTGAAAGGCCGACAATCGATTGATTCCAAACTTGCAAGGTGGACCTAAACACATGGTGGGATGCCCTCGCGAGGACAACCACCAAACGGTTCCCAAAAATCCTCGGGTCGGGATAAAAGGCCACAGTCTTTGGTGCAGGCTATCCGGCATACCCCGCGAGGCACCCGCTCTCACCATGCACCACCGGTAGCTAACCGTGAGACGCATCCCAAGAGTAGTGACAGTTAAATTCCTAGCTGTCTCATTAAGGTACTAGGCTTACCGGTCCCATTCCCGACAAGTGCTTAGTACGTTCAACACTTAACCCACGATAGCCATTGGATGGGAGTCCACATCCCATGCTCTTACCACATGAGCAATCCATTTAAGGAGATCTTATGATTCCTATCTAGGAACCTATTCTCGAGAGTGACATCATCACCCGACTTGTAACGGTCCTATAGCTTAGCAGCTATGGACCTATCATTCTAGTAAGGGCACAGGTACCTAGGGATTATGCATCTAAGGCTCCATACAACTCCTGAACTTAAATGCACAAGCATCCATAGATAATTGTATAATAACTTTAAAAAAAACTAGGTCATAAGCACCGGGGCTTGCCTTCATCAGCTAAGTTAGCCTGAGCACCCTCGGTGTCATCTAGTACTTCTGTCGTATGGACCTCCCTGGGCCCACTACCTCGGTGGGTACCAGGACCGACTACTCGGTGGGCCCCTAGGACTACCCGGCTTGCACTGCATGGCACCTGATGGCGTGAAGCACAAGGACTACAGAGGAGAAGTACTCGGTTAGGAAGCTGTACATGTCCCGCACTGTATGGAAGACTCCTAGACGTACTCGACTAGTACTCTCTCCCTACTCCGACTTGTAACCAAGCCTCCCGGACTATATAAGGCGAGGCAGGGACCCCTCTCTCATCATCTCATCTCACGGCGTACAATTGCACCATCTTGTAATCGTACCCAATCAATCCAGAGCTACGCAGCATACAGGACGTAGGGTATTACGCACCTCGGGGCCCGAACCTGTCTAAATTGTGTGACACGTGACTCTTCCTTCGAGTTACCGATCTCAACGAGGCCACATTCATCTACTTTGGGTACTCCCCTTAGTAGGTTGCCGGTCTAAAACACCAACAACTTCCACCTACTGCAGGGCAGCTTGCGCTTCTCCTTCCTCGGCTTCCGGGACGAGCGAGTAGTCACCGTCAGGAAGAATTACACGGAATGCAATGCAGGGTTTAGGTGATGTGATAGATTATTTATCTTATCCAACTCTTGTTGGCCATATTCACCTTAACAAATAATTAATTATTAATTTCCTTTCCATGAAGGTTATTATTGATATGTGTTATATTCTTTTAATTAAACACTTAATTAATGTTTCCTTTCATAATTGTTATTTCATGTGAGGATTTAATACTTCACCTTTCACTAGCAAAGGTGTGTACAAAGATAATTATTTATAAATTAATTCTTCAACAGCAAGGGTGTGTTATTAGCCCTTAATTAAGTTTGACAACATTTCACAAAAGGGTAAAAGAAAGTAAAAGGCATTTTCCTAATTTAATCCAATATTAACCTATAAGAGGCTTCCAAGTTTTTATTAAACAATAAATCACTACAAAAATCAGTAAAGGGTTTCTGGAGCATCAACCTACCCATGCTAGGCCTCTGATCATACATATAATGCTTGGGAACTAGAAATTTAATTACTTTGAAAAGAACAAAAGCTAGCTAGCAATTCAAGTTAAATGCATACAAAAATAAATAAGCATCCAAATGCTCTTCACTTCCTCACACATGTTCTCTAGTCCTAAGCCATCCTAGAAAACCAGCAAGTACAACCAGAACTACTACTGATCTTGCTTTATTAAATTACAAAGGAAAACATGCATATTTTAAGAATAAATACTTCTAATTAATCAAAAATTATGACTAATTCACCAGAGATGTAACTTGGCATAGCAAGACAGCACGCACAAGTTGGGCACAAAAACATAAATATTTTTAGCTACAAAATCATCTAGGAAGATTCTGCATAAATGGAAAACAATTCATATACAAAGATTTACATCATAACTTTGTGCAATTTTTGGCACAGGAGTTAATCATAATCTAACACACAACATATCCAAAAATTGGGTACAGAGGACTCATGATTTTGAGTTATGGCAGATCTAGGTTTTTCACATTCCTATTTTTCATGCTAAAAATATCAAGAATCAGACTAGGTGAGTATAACAAAAGTTGTAGTATTTTTTCACAACGAACCCAACAAAACTGAGTTTGCATTTTTCTGAATTTTCTACGATTTTCTACAAATTTTACAAGTTTCAGCAATTCACAACTACTATGGAAGATCCACTTTGCACTGGGGCCCCTAGAACTTTCTAATGTCTCACAGATATGCCCCTAGATTGCACAAAACCCCCTAGGAAGACTCGGCCCCTTGCAATCCCACCCATGGCCATGGGAGGCGGCGTGGTTGGCCGGAATCCGGCGAGACCGGCGGCGCTCCCGGCTGGGGGAGGGTCGGGGTCGACCACATGCTCACCTAGGGTGGTGGCCATAGTTGGGGCGGAGGAGTCGCCGGTGTGGGCGCACGGCGACGGCCGGTGGCGGCAGCCGCGGCGGCTCGGACTCTAGCGAGGGGAGGGCACACGGGTGGCAATGTGTGTCATTAGAGTTGGTTGGTGAGTTTTTCGAGGTGAGGACCCAGGTTCACCGTGATTTGACCACTGTCAGTTGGGTTGACCGACGATTAGGGTTAATTAAAAACCTGGGGCGTCACAATTGTGATGGACGTGGTGGTTTGAAGTGACCGAGCAGGGGCGACGCAAGCTTCCGGGTTCCACGGGAATCGAGGTGTCACGCAGGTGGGCACCGGTTACGCCGGGGCACGCACACGTGGGCGGTTGTTTTGCTGACGCGGTGGGCCCGGCATTCAAGGCAAACGGCCACGCTCCTCCCTTTTTAATCGCGCGCTGGGCATAGGTTCGGGACTTTACCCCCTCGTCATCTTCCTCTGCTCTCGCATCTTGCTCCCTTTGCTTCCTTGGACCCGCAGCGTCGCCACCACTCGCGCTTGATTACCGGAGCGTCTGAGGACCGGTGGATGGTCGCTCCTGGTTGTGATGAGTGATTGACAACGTGGTGTGGACTAACTCTTTGCCGAGTATTGCAGGTGTAGGTTGTGGCTTGATTTGTGTTGGTGCAGGTGAAGAGCGCGCTTGAAAGGTCTTTGCCTTGCGGGGCCTCCGAGGAGTGGAGAGACAAGTAGGCTCGACTCGAGTGACCCGGTGGCCAGCGGGGTCTAGTGCGGGCCGCATGGTGGCAAGAAAAGCAAGACGAAGTCGTGCACAAGAGCCGGTACAGGGTAGCGGCTCACGACCAGAGTCTGCACGCGGGGTTTGTGGCGGTTCACCACAAAACAGGCCGGGTTACTTGGTTGAACCACAAAACCAAGACTGGAGGCTCAGCGGGCGGAGACGGGATCCGGGCGCACCGAGAAGGTTCGAAGCGGAGGACACGCGTTGGGATCGCAAGGCTTGCGTCATGGCTACGCGAAGGGCGGTCGTCGGGCATCCGTCCGATGGTGCTACAAAGACATATTCCCAAAGTGCCCTTGGTGGGTGTGTATCCTAGTTTAGTCTTTAGTGGTATTTTAGTCTTTCGGATGTCTCCATATATACTTAGAGGAGAGAGGATGGCAGTCGTCTCTTGAAACCCTAGCTCATTTGGTTTTCCTATTTTCCCTAGAATTTCCATAGGACTAGCTTGAGAGCTTCATGGTGAGATCTAGAGAGAGGGATGGATGTTGAGGAGGCAAGCTAGACCTTGTACGAATCTTTCTTGGTTGTATAGAAGATTCGGAGTTATGATTTCCATGGGTCTTTTTGGTGCCTCTTTGGTGTTTTCGTTCTTCGGTAGTTTCCGCGGATTTGAGAGGGTTTTTATTCGAATTTCTTTAAGGAGATAACGGGTGAGTGCCTTGTGCCTCTATGTGGATGATCTTGACCCCTCAAACACCGGGAAACCACCTCGATTCGATGGTCTGTGTGTGGAGTTCTTTGTCCTTGGTTGAGTTTGTGTGATCCGCGATTCCCGACGTTTTAGGGAGTTAGAGGCCAAGAGTTTTGGGGCATAGCATCACCTAGTGACGCATATCATCTCCCCCAAATCTTATCTCAAGAGCTTCAGCCGTTTGGGAAGTTCGGGGACAATTTTGGGAAGGTGTTCTTGCAAATTTGCGGTTTTCTGCGCAGTTCATCCACGGACCGTCCATGCGTGCTTGGTGGATAGTCCGCAAGGGGTCGCGGACCGTTCTGCGGACTGTTTAGACAAAACCGCTATTTTTTGGCTGGAGGCTTCTTTTGTACTACAGACAGTCCGCGCCTGTCTTCCGGACTGTCCACCCCCACCACGGCGGACAGTCCGCGGCACCTAGGTGGACAGTCTGACCTGTACACAGAAACTTGCCAAGTTTGTTCGGTTCCTTTGCTTCTTCTCTACTGCTTCCACGTGTGTTTCAAGGAATTGTTCCTAAGACTTGTAGTTGATCCATAACTACATTGTCTTGGCATTTGGTGTTCGTGTGTGACTTTTGGAGTTGCGATTGGGACATGGGCCGAGTTCTTTGAAGAAGAACTTTTATCGGGTCCCATTCACCCCCCCTCACTCTGGTCGCCAAACCGGTCCTTCAATTGGTATCAAAGCCATTTACGAATCTTCATGATTCTAACTAGTCTAAGATCCAAAGATGGCGTACCAGGAACGCGGTTCGGGTCCTCCATACTTTGATGGTAAGAACTACCAAATGTGGCAAAGGCGGATGGCCGCTTTCCTCCGCGGCAAGGGTTAGATTCTGTGGGATGTCACGGTGAACACAGCTTATGTTCATCTGGTGAACTTCCTTGCTCCAAGATCGAGGGACATGTTTGACGCCAAAAACAAGGCGGTCGACTACCTGTGCCGTTCTCTGTGTCAATCCGAATTTGAACGGGTTCAGACAAAGGATTTGCGTGTAGAATTTGGGAGCTGTTGAAGAATGCTCATGCCGGGAACACTTAGGTTCAGGCTCGACTCTTTGCGACCTACCAAAGAGAGTACAAGAACTTCACTCATCTCCCCAGTGAGTCCATAGATGCCATGTTTCAGCGTTTCACAGTGATCGTGAACAACATGAGGGCTAATGTGGCCGTGCTCCCGTATGATGACCATGACATGGCTGTCAAGCTCCGGCATTCTCTGGATTGTACCGTGTGGAGCGGGAAGGTCAAGGCCATCCTACAATCGGGGAAGTATGACAGCCTCACGGTGGATGAGCTGTTTTCCAAGCTCAAGTCGTCTGAGGTGGACCATGGGGTGTGTGCAAAGATCGAGAACCCGACTGACCCTTATAGTCTGACTCTCGTATCTGGTTCAAGGACTAATGCTAACATGTCTTCGAGACATTCTTCTTTGTCTTTCCTTGTGTCCATGCCAGATGAGGAGTTCGACGTGCTGGACGAGGAGGACCTCACGTTGCTTAGCAGGCGGTTTGAGCTCATGTACACGAACTGGAAGAACGCTCAAAGGAGCTCGGGCATGTGCTACAGTGTGGGAAGCATGGGCACTTCATCGCCGAGTGCCCGGAAGCCATGGAGGTCAAGCCCGAGCACAAGCACCGTCCAAGGACCAACCACAAGCACCGCTCAAGGTGCGACTACAAGGGCAAGAACAAGTCGGAGCGGAGGCTGAGGAAGAGTGGTGGTCACAAGAAGAAGAAGCGAGCGATGATGGCCGGTGCGAGAGACATCAACTCGAGCTCCTGCTACACTTTATCGATCTCAAGTGATGAAGAAGATAACCAGAACAAGGGCAAGCTGTCGAGCAAGAACATCAATGGGTTGTGCTTCACCGCCCAAGGCTTTTGCGGCATGGCACATAGCTCCGCAAGCAAGAAGAGCAACAAGGATGACTTGGGCTCCGACTCCAAGGAAGAGGTAAACAATGATCCATCCTTCTTGATAGCGGAGAATGCTAGGTTGAATGACTTTCTTGACAACCGTGATGATGTGCTTAGAAAGACCAACAAGGAGAAAAGGGAGTATAGGTCTTTGCTTGGATTGGCTAAGGAGAAGGTGGTTGAGCTAGAATCTTTGCTTGATGATGCTAGGGCTCAAATAGATTCTCTTAAGTCTGCTCCCATTTTGACCAATGAACCTGAATGCACTGATTATTCCACTTTTTCTTGGTGAATTGACTATGCTTAAGGAGAAGTATGCCTCCAAGGTGGATGAACTAGATGTGCTTAGGGTTGAGCTAGATGAGATGAAATCTAGACCCTCCTTGCTTGGTGCTTGCACCTCTTGTCCGGTTTTGCATGACAAGCTAGATGTTTCGCTTGTTTATGCTAGATCTCTAGAGGCTCAGCTGAAAGCTCCTGTTCCTACATTATGCTCTACTTGTGAAATGAATGCTGTGAGCAATATGGAGCTTGCACACAATATTGATCGCTTGCAGGATGACAATGATGAGTTGAGACAGTCAATGGGTTGGTTGTCTGGTCATGAGCCTTTGTTGAGGATGATGATCGAGGCGTTTAAGCACCACGATGGAGAAGCGCTTGGGGCAAACAAGGTTGGTGAGGGAATTGATGAGAATGAGGGGAAGATCGGAGATATCCCAGAACCACCAAAAACCCACCACAAAAATACCTTTGTTCCTAAACCGAATCATCTTAGGAACCGACTAGACACAACCCTAGCTCCATCTGTGTTTCCTCCACAAACCGACAACTTCCAGAAACCCATCAAGTTCAAGAGTGACTTGGGGAACGAATTCTTTAGGAAGATGGGAGAGAAACCGACTGAGGAGAAACCTCAACCCAGAGAGAACCAAAAACCGAAGCTAAAACCAAAACCCTTCCACTGTGAGCATTGTGGGAAGGAGGGGCACCTTGCTGAGTTTTTATTCAGGAGGAAGCGTGAGGAGAGGTTGGCTAGAGAGTTGGAAAACAAGGACAGGTTGGCTAGAGATTGGTGCCGAGATGTGAGGGTATGGTGTGTACCATTTACCCTCGTGAGAGGCGTGAGTTTGTGCCTCGAGGTGAGCCACCACATAGAGAAGGTGGTAGGTGTGTTGGGTTTGGGCATGGTGAGTTTGCTGGACGTTCCTTTGCTCATGGCCAATACGAGTATGGGGGGAACAATTGCAGTTTTAGGTCCCTGAGGAGCTATGGGCCATGGTCTCCCCTTCGTGGTGGGCGTAGTCCTCCAAGGGGACATGTGGGTGTTCCACCTAGGAGTCATAGGATGGATTTTGCTAACTCCACGTTTGAGCAAATGGCGAGGCACTGGTTTGATTCATTTTGTATGAACCCCAATGCTGAGTCTTTTGCTCACTCTCGCTCTCCTTTTTTATTTTGCAGGTGGGAGGCATGGAGGGCTTTTGGTTGATCGACTTCGGTTGCTCTCGACACATGACCGGAGATCGACGGTGGTTCTCCAGCCTCACCCCGGTGATGACCAAGGAGTACATCACTTATGGGGAAAATGGGAAAGGTAGAGTGCTTACAGTGGGCACGGTGAAGGTGAGTGAGTCTGTGACTCTTCGGCGCGTTTCTCTTGTCATGTCTTCGGGTTACAATCTTCTCTCTATTTCCCAACTTCTTGATGAGGGTTTTGAAGTCTGTTTCGAAACAGGCTGTTCTCGTGTCTTGGACTCTCGAGGCGATCTCGTGTGCACGATCGTCCTCAAGGGTCAGATTTTCAGAGCCGATTTTTCTCAACGCGTTAGCTTTTCTCGTTGCTTAGTTATTGGAGTTTCGGTGGAGCTTTGGAAATGGCATAGGAGACTAGGTCACTTGAGTTTTGACTTGTTGTCACACTTGAGTGGACTAGGATTGGTCCGAGGATTGCCAAAGTTGAAATATGAAGGACCGATACGGCGAACTAGAGAGGGGGGAGTGAATGGGAGCCGATAAAAATTCTTCTCGAAGGAGATGGAAACTCCTACAAGATGAACACGGCTTCCAACACACGTCTCCGACTCACTACCCAAGTTGGCCAAGCCCACGTAGCCACTGGCGTGCCACTGGACCTAGGAACCAACACACAACCTTCCGACCCGAGAACGCAGCGGAACACCAAACCTCGAGTCTACTGACCAACACCGGTCAGACCGGTGAGCACCACCGGTCAGACCGGTCTCTGCTGGTGAAACTGGGCAACTTTCACTAAGTGGCTCCACATAGGTCAGACCGGTGAGACACACCGGTTAGACCGGTCACAGCCTGAAACCCCCCAAAGCACCAAATAGGCCAACCGACCACCAAACTGACCCAAACTCGAAACAGCAGCAACATAGGACAACAGCGAACACACCCAGACGTTCACCCGAGCAAAAACCCACCGAGGGTTGCACCGGTCAGACTGGTCAAGACCACCGGTCAGACCGGTGTAGCCTGGGCAGCTCGGGATGAACAGCACCCGTGGGTCAACTCCCCCAAATCCAAACCTCGATCTCCCGAATCGCTCCACGGACTTGAACAAGATTTTGGGGATATTAGGAACACCTCATGAGCACCAAGAGCACCACAAACCCTAGAACTCGAAAGACCCCAAAATCGAAGAAATCCCGCCAAGAGCACCACAAACCCTAGAACTCGAAAAAACCCCAAAATCGAGCCCCTTTACTCACGGATTTGGGAGGGGAATCACAGCCCAAAGAACCACGAAGGGTTCCCACAAATTTCCCCCATCAAATCCCCAAGAGAAAGCTCCCGAAAACAACCCAAAGAAATCACCAAGAGAGGGCTCCGAAAATCACCACCAAGAACAACCGGGAACAATGTATCCAAACCTTGAGGAACCACGCCGAATCATCTATACATGCAACAAAGGTTCATACAAGGTCTAGCTTGCCACCCGATCATCCAACCCTCTCACAAGATCTCACCATGAAGCTCTCAAGCTAGTCCTATGGAAATCCTAAGGAAAATAGGAAGGAAAATAGGAAAACAAATGAGCTAGGGTTCCAAGAGTTGGCTTCCATCCTCTCACCTCTTGGGTTATATGGAGGCAACCGAATGTCTAAAATGCCCTTTCCTAATAACTAGGGATACAAGCCCCTCAAGGGCGGATTTGGAAGTCTTCATGTCTTCACCATCGGACGGATGCCCGGCAACCGCACCCTGCGTAGCCTCGACGCAAGCCATGCGATCCCGACGCGTGTCCTCCGCTTCGAAGTCTCCGGACTGCGTCGTCGCACACCGGTCAGACCGGTACCCACCGGTCAGATCGGTCAAACCCACCAGTCAGACTGGTCTGGCACTGCTACAGCATCGTCTTCGGTTCTTCAGTCTTGGCTTTGTGGATCAACCAAGGAACCCAGTGGTTTTATGGTGAACCACCGGAAACCCCGCGAACTCGGTGTAGCCTCCGCCAATCTCCACTCATGACTCGGCTCCCACGTAGTCCCGGCTCGACCTTGGTTTTGAGGCTCAACCAAGAAACCGTCCACGACTTCATCTTGCTGTTCATGCCACCATGCGGCCCCCACTTGACCCCGCTGGCCACCGGGTCCCTCGAACAAAGCCTACTTGTCTTCTGCACACCTGGAGGCCTCACCAGCGACGACCTTTCACGCTTGTTCTTCACCTGCACCAACACCATTTAAGACGCAACCTGCACCTGCAATACTTAGCCAAGAATCAGTCCACACAACGTTGTCAATCACTCATCACAGAAGGAAGCAACCATCCACCGGTCCTCGAACCACACATGGTCCTCAATCTCCCCCTTGATGAGTGCAATGACAACACCCACACGAAAGTAACAAGATAGAAAAGAAAAAGAAAAGAAAGAACAAAAAGAAACTCCAACAAGCGATCGAAAGCCAAACAAAGGCAAAGAGCAAGATCACTTGAAGAAGACAAGTCTCGGACCCCTTAGGCAAGGGCAACGGCTCGACACATCCGAGACAAAAACAAAGCTCAAGCAAAGAGCGCGAACCACCGAAACAGAGCTCGAAAAGCCACAAAGAGCTCCCCCTGCACACAAGCAAGCTCCCCCTGAACCAATGCACCTCCCCTTGGATGAATGCATGCAAACCAGCTGAAAACAGGGCAGCCGCAGCAACTTCAACTCACACCGGTCAGACCGGTCATCACCACCGGTCAGACCGGTGCCTAACATGTGCACAAGACCAGCACTCACACTGGTCAGACCGGTGACCTTGACCGATCAGACCGGTGCACAACAGAGCCCAGAAATGGCTCGAAACCACCTGAAAACCTTCTAAATGCACCCAACAAGCCATTTCAAGCTCAAACTCCCCCCCCCCTTGTTGGCAATGCATGAATCAAGCCAAAAATGCAAAACTTTCAACCTAGAGCTTCTCAAATAAACAAAATTCAACATATAATGCTACACATGTCCAAATGAGCAAGTTAGATACTCTACAGCTTCGTATCGATCTCAACTACATGATCACCAAGTTTCACAACCATTGGACGAAGCTAAGATGGATTTGGGCAATTTTGCGAAAAACTTGCCTCTCATGAGCAAAGTCCTAAACATGATCAAAGCATATCAAAATGGCAAAGCCACACAAACTTCATGCTAGGACAGCCATTCTAATCATAAGACAATCACAAACACCCACAAGCACCTCATGTCATGTCAAAGCCACCGAGCCATGTGCCTACTTCTATGTATGTGACTTCTCATTGGTAGGCATCATGCAACGGTTTAGCACCCAAAGCAAATTAAATTCAGCACATGTGACATGGGAGTAGATTTTCCAAGCATTTTACATTTCATTTTCAGATTCATAATTGGTACATGAAATGTCTTTGCGACAAAAAGGAACTTATGCCCCTCCACAAGATAAAGCACGAGGGCTAAACATTCATGATGGCAAATGAGCGTTTGGCCCCATATGATCAATAAACTAGCTATCCAACCACAAATTAAGCATAGCAAAGCCACTAAAACATGTCAAGATCATATAAAGGCATTTACAAATGAGAGAGCATATATGTGACATTTTTCAATAGCATAGCCATCAACCATGGATTATTCATCAAGATCATCAAGAGCTAAACCAAACTAACCATAGCATACCAAATAAGCTCACAAAGACATAAATAACATTCCATGGTGAACAATGTATATAGGAGAAGCTTTTCCTATCAAATGCATATGATACAAAATGCATGCAATCTAAGAGACAAGGATGCCTATACATCATGTTACATATGCCATGCCAAATGCAAGAAATGCACAAATGAAAGCTATACATATGCTACAAAGAGAGCTCCCACACACCCAACTCAAGAAATCAAACACACACCAAGTTCCCTCCCCCCCCCCCCCGCAAACGAGTGAAAGTTGCTTGATCTAGGGGTAAAATATCGGCTAGTTGGTCATGTGTGGGTACATGGATCAAAGCTATCTTTCCTTTCTCTACGCTGTCTCTCAGAAAATGGTACGTCACTTCTATGTGCTTGGTTTTGGAATGGAGCACTGGGTTCTTTGCAACGCTTATGGTGCTGGTGCTATCACATTGAAGTGGGACATGGGTATACTCCTCACCAAAGTCACTCATGGTGTATGAAATCCAAAGGAGCTGAGAGCAACAACTAGCGAGCGGCAACATACTCGCCTCGTAGTGGATTGAGCAACACTCGACCGTTTGCGGGAAGACCAAGACACCAAAGAAGAACCCCAAAAACGCGGCAAGTCCCGGAAGTGCACTTCCTATCCAACCGACACCCGCAAAATCCGCATCTGAAAAACCATGAAGCGCCAAAGAAGAGGACGCGGAGTACCAAAGGCCGAAGTCGGGAGTGTGACGCAAGTACCTGAAAATTCGCTTCACCGCTTGCCGATGCGAAGTCCTCGGAGACGCTTGAAAATGAGCGCACAGACACACCGAGAACTGTATGTCCGGCCTCGTCGCTGTCAAGTAGAGGAGTGACCCGATCATGCTCTGGTACTTTTTATGGTCCACGTGTTGACCTTCCTCGTCCGCATCAAGAGATGTAGTCATACTCATCGGCCTCGTTATAGCCTTGGAGTCCTCCATCTTGAACTTCAGCACAATGTCCTTGGTGTACTTAGCCTAGTGCACAAATGTTCCTTCCTTTGATTCTTTGATTTGTAGCCCGAGGAAGAACTTCAACTCACCCATCATGCTCATCTCAAATTCCCTACTCATATCCTCTGCAAACCTTGCAACAAGAGAGTTAGACGAGCCACCAAAGACAATATCATCCACGTACACCTGCACAATCGGGATATTTCCGCCCCCGCCTCGGCAAAAAACAAGGTCCGATCGACCTTCCCCATCTTAAAACCTCTCTCAAACAAGAACCCCCTCAACCTCGCCATACCAAGCTCTAGGCGCTCGCTTCAACCCATACGGTGCCTTCCTCAACTTGTACACCCGGTGGGGGTACTTCTCACTCTCAAACCCCGGAGGTCGCCTCATGAGGACCGGGAGCGTCCCGGTGGTCGGTGGATGACCGCTCCTTAGTGATGAGTGATTGACAACGGGTGTTGGACCGACTCTTGGCTTAGTGCGCAGGTGTAGGCCGCGGCCTAGTTCGTGTTGTTGCGGGTGAAGAACGGGCGCGAAAGGTCTTCGGCCTTGAGGGGCCTCCGGGAGATGGAGAGACAAGTAGGCTCGGTTCGAGGGACCCGGTGGACGAGCGGGGATCGGGTGCGGGCCACATGGTGGCGACACAAGCAAGACGAAGTCATGGACGGATGAGCCGGTGCACGGTGGCGGTCAAGTCAAGTGGTTTGGCGGGAGGCCGGACCGGCACGCGGGGTTTGGTGGTTTGCCCACAAAACCATCGGCGGACGGTTTCTTGGTTTGGGCCTCAAAACCAAGTCCGAGGGCCCAACACGACGGAGACGGGATCCGGCGTGTCGGGAAGCTTCGAAGCGGAGGACACGCGGCGGGATCGCATGGCTTGCGTCGGGAGGACGCGGGGTGCGGCAAAGGCGTGGCCGTCCGATGGCAAGACCCACAAACATTACCAAAATGCCCCTACGTGGGTTGTATCGCCAGTAGTGTAGTTAGGGGTAGTCGAGTCATTTACCACTCCGGCGGGACCTGATATATAAGCCTGGAGTGTGTGTTGATGGCTCTCTCTCTCGGTGACTTAGGGTTTCATTTGCTCCCTCCTCTTTCTCATTTTCGTAGCTATTTTCCTTCCTATTTTCTCTAGGCTAGCATGAGAGCTTCATGAGAGATTTGTTGAGAGGGATGGATGCTAGGGCGGCATGCTAGACCTTGTGAATCTTTCCTGGTTTGTATAGAAGATTCGGGGTTGTTTTTCGTGCCTTTTTGTGCCTATTTTCGTGCCTTTGTTCTCGGTGTGATTCCGCGGATTTGAGTGAGTTTCTTCCCGGATTTCTTTGAGGAAAACATGGATAGATGTCTTGTGCATCTTTGTGCTTGATCTTGTGCCCTCAAACGCCGGGAAACTACCTCGATTCGTGAGTTTTCGTTCGGTGCTCTAGGTTTTGGTGGTGCTCAAAGGATTCGCGATTCCCGGTGATTTAGGGAGTTAGGAGGCAAGATTTTTGGGCTATAGCATCCTTGTGTGACGCTTTTCAAGTCCCCAAACCCTTGTCTCCATAGCTTCAACCGTTTGGGAAATCCGATGATGATTTGGGGGAGTTGACTTTCGGGGTCGGGCCGTTTCTCGCTCTCGTCCGCACCGGCGGACGGTCCGCGGGGGGGTCGCGGACGGTCCGCGTGGGCCGTGTTCGTCCCGTGTTCTTCGCGTTCTTGCTCGTCTTTTGTTTCGATCCGTCGCGATTTCGATTTTTGGTTGGACGGAGTTTCGGACGGTCCGCGGTGTCGGGCGGACGGTCCGCGGGTGCTTGGCGGACGGTCCGCGTGCTCCCCGCGGACGGTCCGTGGGTCGTGTGTGGCTTCGGTTCGTTCGTGTGATTTAACGGACGGTCCGCGGGAAGGGCCGGACGGTCCGCGACGTCGGCGCGGACGGTCCGCGAGAGCGAGGTCGGACGGTCCGCGCGGTCCATCGCGGACGGTCCGCACTGCCCGGCCGGACAGTCCGCCAGGAGCCTGTGCAGTGCTGTTTGCTTCGATTCCTTTCCTCCCTTTCTAGTGCTTCCGCGTGTGCTCCTAGGAATCGTTCCTAAGGCTAGAGGTTGATCCATAACCTCGTGGTCTTGGCGATTGGTGCGTGATTCGATCCATCGCTCGTGTGTGACCGGGATTTGAGTAGGACATAGGCCGGGTTCTTTGGGAAGAATTTTTTACCGGCTCCTATTCACTCCCCCCCTCTCTAGTCGCCATCTGATCCTTCAATTGGTATCAGAGCTTGGTGCCGGATTCTTTGCGACTTTGACAAGTCTCGAATCCTAAGATGGCGTACGTTGAGCGGGGCGGTCCGCCGCACTTCGATGGCAAGGGTTACCACAAGTGGGCGGCTCGTATGATGATCTTTCTTCGAGGAAAGCCGTTGGATTTTATTGTGCTTGACAAGACCTATGCTATTCCGGTCAACATCCATACTCTTATGGTGACCGATGCCGATGCCAAGGCCAAGTATGAGGCTAATGCAAAAGCCGTTGATCACTTGTGCCGGAGCTTGTGTGATCCAGAGTTTGAGCGTGTTCGCCATTTGAATCTTGCTTGGCAAATTTGGGATAAGTTATTGGTTGCTCACGGTGGTGATAACCATGTGAAGGCTCGCCTCTTTGTCTCTTACCGGATGCAATATGAGAATTTCACTCCACTTCCCGGTGAGGACATTGATGCGATGTTTCAGAGGTTCACCGCCATCGTGAACAACATGAAGGCAAATGTTGAGGATTTTCCGTATTCCGAGCATGATCAGGCTTTGAAGCTTTTGCATGTTTTGGATCCAAATGTTTGGGGTGCTAAGGTTGAGGCCATCAAGGAGTCTGGGAACTATCTGACTATTGAGTTGGATGACCTCTTTTCTAAGCTCAAGTCGGCTGAGGTTGACAGGAAGTTGCTATCCAAGCATGAGGGCTCGACTGACCATAGTCTTGCTCTTGTGGGAGGATCAAAGGGCAAATCTAACCCTTCCCGTCGACGGTTTTCTTTGTCCTCTCTTATGTCCATTCCGGATGAGGAGTTTGATGTGGCCGGGCGAGGAGGAGCCGGCCTTGCTCTCAAGAAGATTTGAACGACTACACGAGAGTCGGAGGAACGCAAGGCGGAGCTCGGGGACGTGCTACAAGTGTGGCAAGCGTGGCCACTTCATCGCCGAGTGCCCGAAGCGGAGGAGAACAAGTACAAGGTGAACGAGTACAAGGCGCACCCGAGGCGTGAAGACAAGTACTCCTCCAAGGGCAAGCACTTCAACAAGTCCAAGAGCAAGGACAAGGACAAGCGGCGACCGAGCAAGAGCACCTACAAGAAGAACAAGGCAAGAGCGATGGTGGCCGGTGCGAGCGACGTCGACTCAAGCTCAAGCGAGGAGCGTCAAGCTCAAGCAGCCGAAGATGAAGACGCCGGAAGGCGCAAGTGGCAAGAAGAGTGCAAGCTCGGAACCTCGGCGGGCCGAGCCGTGTGGCGCTCGAGGGCTTTTGTGGCATGGCCCATAGCTCGAGCAGCAAGAAGAGTGTGAAGGAGGACGGCGACTCCGACTCGGAGGATGAGGTAAACCGTGATCCCGACTCTTTTTGCTTGCCGAGATTGCTAGGTTGAATGGTTTGCTTGATAACCGTGATAGTGTGCTGAGAGATGCCAAAAAGATGAGGAAAGATCTTAGGGCTCAGCTTGAGAATGCTAGTGAGAAAGTAGGAGATTTAGAGTCAAAATTGCTTGAACTAAAACTTGAGAATGACTCTTTGAAACTTGCTCCTACTTCTCCTGATGATGTTGAATGTGTTGAATGTGATGCTTGGTTGAATGAGATCAAACTGCTTAATGAGAAGAATGCTTCTCTTTTGACTCAACTAGATGCTCTTAGGAATGAACATGATGAGCTTAAGGCTAGACCTACTTTGCTTGGTGCTTGCAAATCATGTCCTACTATGCATGCTAAGCTTGTCGATGCTCGTTCTACCATTAGTTCTTTGGAAGCATCTTTGAAATCTCCCGTTGCAAATGCATGTTCTAGCCGTGATGAAGTCACTTTGCGAAATCTTGAACTTACTTCCCGTTTGGATGTCATCTATGAGGAGAATGACTATTTGAGGAAGGTGTTGGGTTGGTTGTACGGGCAGGAACCTCAATTGAAAATCATGATTGAGGAGTTCAAGAGAGCTGATGGTCGTGGTTTGGGGTTTGAGAAGTTGGGTGAGAAAGTGGGAGAGAACAAAGTGGGGAGAGTGTGTACGAGAAGTGTGTGGAGTCTAACCCCGGGTTTGAGGTGATCGGAGAGATCCAAGTCCCACTCCCAAAAGCACCCAAGAACTCTTTCACACCAAAACCCAACCACCTTTGCAACAAGCTTGACACAACTCAAGATCCACCCAAATTCCCACCTAAGACAAATGATTTCCAGAAACCAGTGAAGTTTGTGGGTGAGAAGGGTGAGAAGCCTAGAGAGAAGCCAGAGCCAAGACCAAAACCCATCCCCTTCAGGTGTGAGTATTGTGGCAAGGAGAGGCATCTTGCAGAGTTTTGCTACAAGAGGAAGAGGGATGAGAGGCTTGCTAGGGAGCAAGCAAACCAGACAGTATCGCCGGCCTCGCGGTATTCCCGAGCCTAGAGGACCACTTCCACGGGGTGTGGGAAGTGTGAGGAGTGTTAAGGTGTTCCCACCGAGAGGTGGTGGTGAGAGGTTTGTCGGGAGAGATGATGGTGTGCGTTCGGTGAGAGGTTTGGTCGGGCTCGTGGTGGTTTTGCTGGACGTCCTCCTACTCGTCCTCGCACGGGCTTAGGGGAGATGATCGCAGCTTTGGGTTCCAGAGGAACTACGGACCACGTTTTCCCCCTCGTGGTGCTCGTACTCCTCCCATGGGACATGGGAAGTTTGGTGGCAAGGGAGTGATGTTTGCTAACCCCTCTTTTGAGCAGATGGCTCGACACTGGCTTAACTTTCTTTGTGCTAACCCCAGTGTCGAGTCGCTAGCTCATTCTCGTTCTTGTTTCGATCGGGCAGCGGGAGGCTTGGAGAACATTTGGTTGATCGACTCCGGTGTTCTCGACACATGACCGGGAGATAAGAAGTGGTTCTCCACCTCACCCCGTTGAAGGAAAAGATGTACATTACATTTGGGGACAATGGACGAGGTAGGGTGCTTTCAGAGGGTGTTGTGCATGTGAGTGACAAGGTAACGTTGAAGAGAGTGGCTCTTGTGAAGTCTTTGGGTTTTAATTTGCTTTCGGTTTCTCAGTTGCTTGATGAAGGTTTTGAGGTGCGTTTCAAGTCTGGCGAGTCTCGTTTGCTTGATTCTCGAGGTGATCTTGTTTGTATGATCATCCCCGAGGGTCGATTTTCGTGGTCGATTTCTCTCGTTCTTTGGGTCCTCGCTCGCCGTTTGATGGCCGGTCCTTCTTCCGATTTGTGGAAATGGCATAGGCGGTTGGGACACTTGAGCTTTGATTTGGTTTCCCGCTTGAGTGGTCTTGACCTTGTCCGAGGATTGCCGAAGTTGAAGTTTGAGAAGGATTTGGTTTGTGCTCCTTGTAGGCATGGTAAGATGGTAGCCACTCCCCATCCACCCCTGACCGATGTCATGACCGAGCGTCCGACGTAGCCGTTGCATATGGACCTTGTTGGGCCAGCTCGAGTTCGCTCGGTGGGTGGGAAGTGGTATGTCCTTGTTGTGGTGGACGATTACTCTCGCTATGCCTGGGTGTTCTTCTTGGAAGATAAGAGTGAGACTTTTGGCTTTGTTCGAGATCTGATCGTGAGGTTGAAAAATGAGAGGCATGGGAATGCTATTCGAGCTATCCGCAGTGATAATGGCTCTGAGTTCAAGAACTCTCGTTTTGATGCCTTTTGTCGTGATCTAGGTCTTGAACATCAGTATTCGACCCCTTATGTGCCCCCTCAAAATGGAGTCGTGGAAAGGAAAAATCGGACTCTTTGTGAGATGGCTAGGACGATGCTCGATGAGCACAGGACTCCTAGGAGGTTTTGGGCTGAGGCGGTCAATACAGCTTGTCATGTCTCCAATCGGATTTTATTGAGAGTTTTCAAGAAGAAGACCTGTTACGAGCTTATGCATGGTCGGGCACCCAAGGTGAGTCACTTCCGAGTTTTTGGCTGCAAGTGCTTTATTTTGAAAAAGGGAAAACTCGACAAGTTTGAGGCTAGGTCTAGTGATGGTATTTTCTTTGGATATGCTAACCACTCTAGAGCCTATAGGGTGCTTAACCTTGAGACTAACAAAATCATGGAGACTTGCGAGGTAACCTTCGACGAGACAATGCCATGTACCTCTCTTGGCTTTGAATGTGAAGGTGATGAAGAGATGGCCGAGGACCTCTTTGAAGAGGAGAAAGATGAAGCTGGAGATGATGATGGGGAGAACCATGCGCCTGAAGCTGAGCATGTACCCACTACTTCCCCTACGACTACTTTGGAGCATGGACCGTCTACTTCATGGACAACGACGGTGCAACAAGAGGACCAAGGCGAGAGAAGTCGAAGTTGAGGGGGAGGTGGTCTCGAGGCGTGAGGCTCCCGGCGGATTCAAGAAGTGCATCCCATGTCGAAGATCATTGGAGACATCAATGAACGCACTACACGGTCGAGGTCCAGGAATTCCTCTCATTTTGCTCATGTTGCTTTTGTTGCTACTTTTGAGCCCAAGGACATTGGACATGCTTTATCTGATGCAAACTAGGTCAATTCTATGCATGAGGAGTTGGAAAATTTTGAGAGGAACTAGGTGTGGGAGTTAGTTGAACCACCTCCAAATTGCCATCCCATAGGAACCAAGTGGGTTTGGAAGAACAAAGAGGGAGAGAATGGGATGGTTGTGAGGAACAAGTCCGGACTTGTTGCTCGGGGTTTAGTCGAAGGAGGGGATCGACTATGAGGAGACCTTTGCTCCCGTGGCCCGTCTTGAGGCAATTCGGATCCTTCTAGCCTTTGCCGTGGCTAAAGGGTTCAAGTTGTTTCGGATGGACGTGAAGAGTGCTTTTTCGAATGGGGTCATAGAGGAGGAGGTGTATGTGAAGCGCCCACCTGGGTTTGAGAGCGAGTTGTACCCACACAAGGTATACAGGTTGAAAAGGGCTCTGTATGGGTTGAAACAGGCGCCCCGTGCTTGGTATGGGAGATTGAGAGGTTTTCTTTTGAGCAGAGGGTTTGTGATGGGTACCGTAGATAGAACCTTGTTTCTCCTCAAGCATGGAAATGACTTGCTGATTGTTCAGATATACGTGGATGATATTGTCTTTGGTGGCTCGTCACATAACCTTGTTGCCAAGTTTGCAGATGAGATGAGCAGGGAGTTCGAGATGAGCATGATGGGCGAGTTGCAGTATTTTCTCGGGCTGCAGATCAAGCAAGTGAAGGACGGTACATTTGTGCACCAGACCAAGTACACGAAAGACATGTTGAGGAAGTTCCAGATGCAAGATGTGAAGCCGATGTCGACTCCCATGGGGAGTACGGCCCACTTTGGATGCGGATGAGGACGGAGAACCGGTGGACCGGCGGGAGTACGGGAGCATGATCGGCTCCCTCCTCTACTTGACGGCGACGAGGCCGGACATACGGTTCGGGCCGTGTGTCCGTGCGCTCGTTTTCGGTGCTTCGCCGAGGACATCACATCGACAAGCCGTCAAGAGGATTTTCGTGTACCTACGGTCCGCCCCTCGGTCTTGGCCTCGTGGTATTCTTCCTCCTCGACTCGTCTCTTCATGGTTTTTCCGATGCGGATTTTGTCGGTTGTCGAGTCGAGAGGAAGTCTACTTCCGGCACTTGTCAGTTTCTTGGTTCTTCGTTGGTCTCATGGTCTTCCCGCAAGCGGTCTAGTGTAGCTCAGTCTACCACAGAGGCGGAGTATGTTGCTGCCGCGAGTTGTTGTTCCCAGCTGCTGTGGATTTCATACACTTTGAGAGACTTTGGTGAGGAGTGCACCCAGATCCCACTTCTTTGTGATAGCACCAGTGCCATAAGCGTAGCCAAAAACCCAGTGCTTCACTCTAGAACCAAACACATAGAGGTGAGGTATCATTTCCTGAGGGACAATGTGGAGAAAGGAATCATTGTTTTGAGCCATGTCCCTACCCAAGATCAGCTAGCCGACATCTTTACAAAGCCTCTCGACCAAGCTACATTTGTGCGCTTGCGGGGGGAACTTGGGGTTTGTTGCCCTTTCTAGTTGACTCTTGGGGGATTTCCTTTTTGTACCATATGTATCATACCATGTTTACTTTGATGTATATACATGCTTTGCTTAATGTATAAACCATGGTAGGATAGCCATCTTGTCATATATCATGTTGCATTTGTGTCATATTGCATTTTAGGATGATGAGCTTCTTTCATATGCCATATTTGAGTCTCTTTGGCTATTTGTGAGATATTGGTTATATGTGTGGAGAAATGGTGATGTGAGGCTATGCTCTTGGAATATTTGAGATATATGTGTGGTGAGATAGCCCCTTTTTGAGATAAATGCTTAACTTGACTAATTTTTGATGAAATATGCTCCACTCGTGTGTAGTTGTGTATCCATGTCACAATTTGGTCTAAATATGCTTTTCATGCTTAGATTGTGCTTGGATGCCTTGTTCTTGCATTTGGGCCAAAGGCCGGATATCATTGTGAATGTTTAGCCTATGTTGCATTCATGGGGGAGCATAAGCTTCTTTTTGCCGCAAAGGCACTTCATGTACCATGAAATAATTTAATCTTGAAAAGAAGTGTCAAATGCTTGAAAAATGCTCCATCCATCATATCTATGCTTAAAATGTCTTATCTTTCACATATGGGTGCAAAACATGTTGCATGATGTTCACCAGTGGAGAAGTCTCCCCGAAGTGGACACATGGCTCATGAGCTTTGACATGACATGCTTTGCTTTATGGGTGTTTGCCATGATCTTTTGCTGAGAATTTGACATCCTTGTATGATCTTTAAATGGTATGCATGTTTGTGGCTCAAGTGTGACATGAATAGGCCTTTACATGTGAAGCGAGCTTTCTTTTGGTAAAACTGCTTAAATCAGAAAATTTTGCTTTGTCACATGCTTGTATTTTCATATATTACTTGTGGCAATGCTTTGACTATGCTATGATTCATGTGTGTGATCTTTGTCTCATTTTTAGCCTTTGACACTAGATTTGGCCTATTTGAGAAGCTCATGTAGATGTTTATATGCTTTGCTTTGCATTTCGCATTTTCACCTTGATTCATACATTGTCAACAAGGGGGAGAAAAGGTGAGCTTAATGAAAATTCAGAAAAAGGTGAGCTGAAATTTGGAAGTGTGCATCCACATGTTCAGGGGGGAGGCATTTGTTCAGTGGGAGCTTTCTTGCTGTTTTCGGTGTGGATTTTGTGCTTTGCTTGGCTTGTGACCTTTCTTCGCCTTTCTTCGGTTTTGGTCATAAGTTGAGCTTCCTTGTTTTTCTTTCTTCTTTCTTTCTCTTTCACTCTGAATTTCATTTCGCGTTGTGTGTTGTCAATGCACTCATCAAGGGGGAGATTGAGGACCGGGAGCGTCCCGGTGGTCGGTGGATGACCGCTCCTTAGTGATGAGTGATTGACAACGGGTGTTGGACCGACTCTTGGCTTAGTGCGCAGTGTAGGCCGCGGCCTAGTTCGTGTTGTTGCGGGTGAAGAACGGGCGCGAAAGGTCTTCGGCCTTGAGGGGCCTCCGGGAGATGGAGAGACAAGTAGGCTCGGTTCGAGGGACCCGGTGGACGGCGGGGATCGGGTGCGGGCCACATGGTGGCGACACAAGCAAGACGAAGTCATGGACGGATGAGCCGGTGCACGGTGGCGCGTCAAGTCAAGTGGTTTGGCGGGAGGCCGGACCGGCACGCGGGGTTTGGTGGTTTGCCCACAAAACCATCGGCGGACGGTTTCTTGGTTTGGGCCTCAAAACCAAGTCCGAGGGCCCAACACGACGGAGACGGGATCCGGCGTGTCGGGAAGCTTCGAAGCGGAGGACACGCGGCGGGATCGCATGGCTTGCGTCGGGAGGACGCGGGGTGCGGCAAAGGCGTGGCCGTCCGATGGCAAGACCCACAAACATTACCAAAATGCCCCTACGTGGGTTGTATCGCCAGTAGTGTAGTTAGGGGTAGTCGAGTCATTTACCACTCCGGCGGGACCTGATATATAAGCCTGGAGTGTGTGTTGATGGCTCTCTCTCTCGGTGACTTAGGGTTTCATTTGCTCCCTCCTCTTTCTCATTTTCGTAGCTATTTTCCTTCCTATTTTCTCTAGGCTAGCATGAGAGCTTCATGAGAGATTTGTTGAGAGGGATGGATGCTAGGGCGGCATGCTAGACCTTGTGAATCTTTCCTGGTTTGTATAGAAGATTCGGGGTTGTTTTTCGTGCCTTTTTGTGCCTATTTTCGTGCCTTTGTTCTCGGTGTGATTCCGCGGATTTGAGTGAGTTTCTTCCCGGATTTCTTTGAGGAAAACATGGATAGATGTCTTGTGCATCTTTGTGCTTGATCTTGTGCCCTCAAACGCCGGAAACTACCTCGATTCGTGAGTTTTCGTTCGGTGCTCTAGGTTTTGGTGGTGCTCAAAGGATTCGCGATTCCCGGTGATTTAGGGAGTTAGGAGGCAAGATTTTTGGGCTATAGCATCCTTGTGTGACGCTTTTCAAGTCCCCAAACCCTTGTCTCCATAGCTTCAACCGTTTGGGAAATCCGATGATGATTTGGGGGAGTTGACTTTCGGGGGTCGGGCTGTTTCTCGCTCGTCCGCACCGCGGACAGTCCGCAGGGGGGTCGCGGACGGTCCGCGTGGGCCGTGTTCGTCCCGTGTTCTTCGCGTTCTTGCTCGTCTTTTGTTTCGATCCGTCGCGATTTCGATTTTTGGTTGGACGGAGTTTCGGACGGTCCGCGGTGTCGGGCGGACGGTCCGCGGGTGCTTGGCGGACGGTCCGCGTGCTCCCCGCGGACGGTCCGTGGGTCGTGTGTGGCTTCGGTTCGTTCGTGTGATTTAACGGACGGTCCGCGGGAAGGGCCGGACGGTCCGCGACGTCGGCGCGGACGGTCCGCGAGAGCGAGTCGGACGGTCCGCGCGGTCCATCGCGGACGGTCCGCACCGCCCGGCCGGACGATCCGCCGAGAGCCTCGTGCGTCTTTGTTTGCTTCGATTCCTTTCCTCCCTTTCTAGTGCTTCCGCGTGTGCTCCTAGGAATCGTTCCTAAGGCTAGAGGTTGATCCATAACCTCGTGGTCTTGGCGATTGGTGCGTGATTCGATCCATCGCTCGTGTGTGACCGGGATTTGAGTAGGACATAGGCCGGGTTCTTTGGGAAGAATTTTTACCGGCTCCTATTCACTCCCCCCCCTCTCTAGTCGCCATCTGATCCTTCACCTCACATACACTTCTTCCTCCAACACACCATTCAGGAAAACACTCTTCACATCCATTTGGTGCAACTTGAACCCTTTAGCCACGGAAAAGGCTAGAAGGATCCTAATCGCCTCCAAACGGGTTACGGGAGCAAAGGTCTCCTCGTAGTCGATCCCCTCCTTCTGACTGAACCCTTGAGCAACAAGCCTTGACTTGTTCCTCACAACCTCACCTTTCTCTCCCTCTTTGTTCTTCCACACCCACTTTGTACCAATCGGCTTACACCCTGGGGGAGGGTCAACCAACTCCCAAACCTGATTCCTCTCAAAGTTCTCCAACTCCTCATGCATCGAATTAACCCAATTGTGATCAGATAGTGCGTGTCCAATGTCTTTAGGCTCAAAAGTAGCAACAAACGCAGCATGAGCGAAATGAGAATTGTTCCGAACCCTCGACCGTGTAGTGCGTTCATTCATGTCGCCGATGATCCTCGAAGCTGGGTGATCCACTTGTACTCGCCGGGGAGGTTCTCGCCTCGATGCTACCTCCCCCTCAACATCAGCTTCTCCTCGTTCTTGATTTGTCATCGTAGGTGTAGTAGAGGGTCCGTCCATCACCGTAGTCGAAGTAGTGGGTACATGTTCAGCCGGGGGCACCGCACCGCCATCTTCATCGTCTCCATGTTCATGCTCCTCCTCCTGAAAGATCTCCTCGCCAAGCTCATCATCACCTGCACACTCAAAGACAAGCTGACTACGTGGCTCTGTCTCGTCGAAGGTTACCTCGCAAGTCTCCATGATTTGGTTAGTTTCAAGATTGAGCACACGATATGCTCGAGAGTGAGATGCATAACCAAAGAAAATACCATCGACAGACCTAGCCTCAAACTTATCCAACTTCCTGCCTTTCTTCAGAATGAAACACTTGCAACCAAAGACATGGAAGTGAATCACCTTGGGTGTGCGACCATGCATCAACTCATAGCATGTTTTCTTCTTGTGCACTCTGAGGTAGATCCTGTTCGACACATAGCACGCGGTATTCACCGCCTCAGCCCAATACCTCCTCGGAGTCCTATGCTCATCAAGCATCGTCCGAGCCATCTCGCACAAGGTCCTGTTCTTCCTTTCCAAAACATCATTCTGGGGAGGCGTATACGGACTCGAAAACTGGTGCTCAAGACCCAAGTCATGGCAAAAGGTTTCAAAACGAGAGTTTCTGAATTCCAAGCCATTATCACTGCGGATTGCTCGTATGGCATCTCCGTGCCTCTCATTCCTCAACCTAAAGACTAGATCTCGAACAAAACCAAACGTCTCCCCCTTATCCTCGAGAAAGAACACCCACGCATACCGAGAGTAGTCGTCCACCACAAAAAGGACATACCACTTCCCACCCGCAGATCGCACACGAGCTGGGCCAACAAGGTCCATATGGAGCAGCTCGCATGGACGCTCAGTCATCACATCGGTGAGAGGCGGGTGAGAAGAGGCTACCATCTTGGCATGCCTACACAGCGCACAAACCAACTCTTTCTCAAGCCTCAACCGTGGCAATCCTCGGACCAAATTGAGTTTACTCAAGCGAGACAAAAGGTCAAAGCTCAAGTGACCCAATTTTCTATGCCACTTCCACAACTCACTCGAAGAACCAGCCAAGAAACAAAGCTCCACACCCGAAGACTGAGAAAAATCTGTCGGTGCGGAATATGGTCCCGACACTAACCAGTAGATAGCGCCGAGGTCTATCCCTCAATGGTCGATGCTAAGTAACAAGTGACACAGAGATTTTATCCTGGTTCCGGCCGAGGGGGCCGTACGTCTAGCAGAGGCGTGCTCAAGGCACTATATTACTTAGCATCGGGGGTGCCTGTAGTGGGGCGGCTACAAGCAGAGCGGGAGAGGAAGCGTGGCTTCCAAATCCCTGGAGGAGTGGCTAAAGATATTGTGGGAGAATGAGTACGTGGTGTGTGGTGTCTCGTGTGCTGCTGCGTCTCCCCCGCGGCTGGGAGTTCGCCCCCCCCCCCCTTTTATAGATCAAGGGGGCGGCGGGTTACATGCGCGCCGCGCTATCTAGCTACGTGGGGAAGCACGACGTGCTACGCTGTAGAGTGGGCGGCCGTCCGGACGATCTTCGCAGCGATCTGGCCATGATGGCTTACCTCGTACCCGAACAGTGGCGGTTCGAGGGTAGAAGGGTGGTAGATGGTGGCGACGTCCTCTGATAGGCTTCGAGGGAGGTGCTGACGTTGGCTTGTACGGGGCACAGGAGTAGGTAAAACGGCGTCCCTTCCCAACGTGCTTCACAGTGTTGGGGTGGTTGCTACAGCGCCTGGCGTGCGCCTGCACGCGCGGGGACGGCGGCCATGCTGTTACAGTGGCCGGGATGGCGATCCACCGGCCTAGCGCTTCCACCTAACCCTGTAGGGTCACGAGAAAGTGAATCGAGGGTGCGCCCGGCCCCCCTTCGAGGGCCTGGCGCGTTAGCCATACTGGAGCAGGCGCGTGGTGTCACAGGACTGACACCGGCCGCACTGCACAGTCCCTCCCACAGTGGTGGGGATGGGCTCCTCCCTGGGGAGTTGGTGCGACGGCACCGGGCGCGAGCCCCGGGCGCATGATGGCGCCGTCCCGCCCGTGTCGGGGCGTTAAATGCCCGTGTACGGGGGCCGGCGCACGCGTGAGGGGCGCCCTCGAGCGTGGCGGACCCCGGCCGAGGGCGGGACGTACCCTCGAGCGAGGCGGACCCGCTAGAGGGGGAGCGAGCCCTCGAGTGGGGCAGAACCCGCACGAGGGAACTGCTGCCCCTCGAACGGGGCGGAGCCCGCCCGAGGGGGTGTGCGTCCTCGAGCGAGGCGGAGCCTGCTCGAGGGGATTTCTAAGAGGGCCGCCTCGATGGGCCGTCGGGGTCCCTGCGGCGTGGGCCGTGTCCTGCATGGTTAGGCACCTACATGGTTAGGCTTAGCGTGTTTTGGTTTTGTTGCGGGTTTTAAGTGAGGATTTCCCCGTTGTTTAAGGGGACCCCTAGGGCTGTCCCCGACAGTAGCCCCCGAGCATCTGTGGGTTTGCCATTGAGGCTCCCGCAGATGCTGGAACCTACTGATAGGACGTTCTTCCCTCCTTGTCCCCGCGAACGCTTTCCGTGGGGCCGCGTCGGCCGGACCTGCGGGTCTAGCCCCCAAAGCCCTGCAGGAGTGTGGGTGCTCCTGCAGGGGTTAACCGCGAGAATTGGTCAGAGGGCGTGGCACATGTTCCAACCAAAGCATCGGCGGTGTCTCGGCCGGCTTCGGGGGTGCACGCGCCGCCGGCACCGTCTCCCGGCGGGTGCAATTTCAAGGAGGTGTAGCCGTGCGTCAAGCCCCCGAGCCTTGGCCCGTTCGAGGCGATCGGGTAGAGCTTTACGACTTGTTTTTTAACGCGCCCTCGCCGTCCCTCCGCGGGACAGAGGGTGAGGTTTCCGCAACCCCCATCGAGCGGGTCGCGGATTGCGGATTCCTCGTCGACCTGCTAGCGGGTGGTTCAAGTGGACGTCCATACCCCGTTCGATAAGGGTAGGCTGCGCGGTCCGGAGACACGTCCATGGAAGCGCTTGCGTGGGTTTGCTAGGTGGGGCTCGGTCCCGTTCGATAGGGACCGAGGGCGCGGAAGCTCTCCCTCGGTGGGATCCCCCGGCTAGCTGCCCTCGCTGGCTCTCGAACACGACATGTGGGGCACCCTCGAGCCGACGGGCTCGAGGAACGGCTCGAATGCGCGTGCCCTCGTCGTCCCTAACTCGCGATCCGTGGCGCCCTGTTCGAACCCGTCGAGGGTCGGGCTTCGAACCTCGATCGCAGGGGCCGTGCGGGGCCGCACCTGGACGGCCCCGTCTTTTGCGTTCGCGGCCGTTGAGGGGTCTGGGCGAGCCGGCCCTCGAGGCGCTGGTTGGTAGCACAGCGCGGCATGGGTGCTTGCGGTGCCCGCTTTACTTCAAGTAGGCCCTGGGCGACCCTCTCACGAGCGTGCCCTCTTTAGAGGGTTGATATTGTCTCGAGCCGGGGGCTCGCGCCGCTCGAGGGTTTTACGTGGCATGGGTGCCCGCGGTGCCCGCTTTACATCAAGCGAGCCCCGGGCGACCTTCTCACGTCGATGTCCCTTCGAGGGCTGACATCATCCTGAGCCAAGGGCCCGTGCCGCTCGAGGGTTTTACGTGACATGGGCGCCCGCGGTGCCTGCTTTACATCAAGCAGGTCCCGGGCGGCCTTCTCACGTCGATGTCCCATCGAGGGCTGTTTTCGTTTTGAGCCGAGGGCTCGTGCCGCTCGAGGGTTTTACGTGGCATGGGTACCCGCGGTGCCTGCTTTACATCAAGCAGGTCCCGGGCGGCCTTCTCACGCCGATATCCCATCGAGGGTCGTCTTTGCTTCGAGCCAGGGGTTCGCCCCGCTCGAGGGTTCTCCTTGCTTGGCAAGGGACCCGGTCATTAAATGCCTCGCAGCTGTGGCCGCGGTTTTGCGGTGCGGCGCGCCGCCTTTTTAGGCGCCGCGCGCGCGCGCGCGCGCGTAGTGGGCGGCGTGGCAGGCGGACGTGACGGCTTGCCTCGGTCCATGCGGGTCTTGGCCGTGATGATGGCCCGCCTGCAGTGATGTGGCCGCTGCAGTCGTGGTGGGGCCCGCCCGTCGATGTGAAGGAAAGATTCCCTGCAGTTAATGCGAGCGGGGCATCCGCTCCGGAGAGCTCGCCCGTCGGCTTATAAATCTGAGGGGAGGAGGAGACGGCGGTTTTTTACCTTAATGCCTCACCATTTTCAGTCCCCTGCCCCTTCGTCTTCATCTCGCCCTTGCCACCGCGTGGTGTCGCCATTAGAGCTTTTCTTCTGTTCCTTGTCCTCCGCTCCCGCTTTCCTTTGCCTTCTTCATGGCGCCGCCTCAGCAGCCCCTCACGATCTTGGACCCATACGCCTGGGAGAGGTCGTCGGTGACCCAGCTGGCCCTTGGCGAGCTGGTCGCCGCCGGCCAGCTGGCGGCCAATGAAGATGGACGCCCGGCGGAGTGGATAGTGCCGCCGGCGGGGGACCGCGCGCCCAACCCGCCGGAGGGCTACGTGGTGAGCTTCATCCGCTACCACGAGCGGGGCTTCAACGCGCCGGCGAGCTGCTTCATGCGGGCGATGTGCCACCACTACGGAGTGGAGCTCCACAACTTCGCCCCCAACGCGATTTCGCAGGCGGCCACGTTCGTGGGCGTCTGCGAAGGGTACCCGGGGATCCCGCCCAACCGGGAGCTCGGGTTCACCTTTTCCGCGCAGCTCTTCACGCAGCCCACGACGAAGCCGAGGGACCCGCGCGCGGTGCGCGCCGGCGGGATGTCGCTTGCCCCGCGGGGGCAATTCAAGAACGTCTACATCCCCCCGCACCATGACGACGAACAACGCCGGCCGGGAGCGGGGATGGTTCTACTTGCGCAACGCCGAGCCCGGCCTCCCCCCCTACACCGGTCGGGTGTTCAAGGAGAGGCCTGACTCCTGGGGCTACGGGGTGTCCACGCCCCAGCATCGGAGGCGGCAGGAGTCGGTCCTGGCCGCCCTGCAGCGCCTGGCGGCGCTGGGGCTGAACGCGATGGGCGTCCTCACCTTCCTCCATCACCGGCGGGTCGTGCCCTTGATGGAGAGGCCGCTCTGCATCTTCGAGATGACAGAGGCGGCCAACCCCGTCGATCTGGCGAGGTCGCGGATGCTCTCGACGTCCCTCGAGCGGCCATATGCGCTCACCCGGGCGCGGAGCACCGTCAACACCCGGACGCCGATGCCTGCGGGCCGGACCCCATGGGACCTCGAGATGCTCCCCACCGGCCCGCTGGTGAGTGTGACTCCTGATTGTGTTTTAGTTCTTGGTGTTGCTTCTGCCTCCTGACGCGTCCTTAATGCTCTTGTATGCAGCTGGTGAACTTTACCGCCTCCAAGTCCGTTCTGCCCACCCCCGACTCCCGTGCGCTCGGCCGGGCGGCGGCGGCGGGGGAGCGGGGAGCGGGCGGCGCGCAGGGGGAGGGAGCGCGCGAGGCGACATCAAGCGCGCCGCGACCGGCGGGCCGCGGAGTACCGGCGGTGCGAGGAGCCGGGGCTTTCCTCCTCGGGGACCGAGGAGTACTCATCCCCGGAGGAGGACGAGGAGGAAGAGGCCGAGGGGGAGGGCCCCTCGATAGGTGGCGGCCGCGCCCCCGTCGCCGAACCGGCGCCGGCGGCAAGGGCGGCATCGCCGGGGCGGGCGCAACGGCGTCCGCCGCCGGCAATCGACATCGGGGGCGGCGCGCGCCACGGAGGCGCGCGCGCCCGTGCGCGCATCAAGCGTGCCGCGCGCGCGGGCGAGCGCGCGCGCGCGCGCGGGGCGAGCGTGCCTACGTGCGCGGCGGCCGTCGTCGGGGAGGCGCCACGGCAAGCGTGCCCGCACGCGGGGCGAGCGTGCCCGCGCGCGCGGTAGCGCCTTCGGGAGGCGCGACGTCGGGCGTGCCCGCACGCGGGGCGGGCGCGCGCGCGCGCGCGGCGGCACCGTCGAAGGCGCGGCGGCGGGCCCCGCGCCCGCGCCGGCCTCGTCCGCTGAGGCCTCGAGGAAAAGGAAGCGCGCCTTTTCCTCTTCGAGGTAAGGGGCTCGATCCTTTGCTTGGTTCGATTTGCCGATGATCGGGCGTTCTAATCCTCTGTTTGTGCCTACGCAGGGTGGTGCCAACCGTGCCTCCCCTTGCACCAGCCAAGGTGCTGAGGACAGACGCGTCCATCCCCACCCGGCGGCGCTCGTCGAGGGCGTCGCGGCTGGGAACAAGCGCGGCGGCGGGCGGGAGCTCACGAAGCCCGGCCGAGGCCTCGAGGCCCCGGCCGGCAGATCGGCCCGCCGCCGCGGCGCGCCGGGAGGTCGCCGAGGGGCGGCCGGCGCCGGCCGTCGTGGGGACGCGAGGCGCGGCGGCGGCCACGGTGGAGGTGCGGCCCACGGAGGTCGTCGCTACGGAGGCGCGGCCCGTGGCGCCGGGCCGCAGAGGAGGCGGAGCGGGCGCAATCCGCGGCGGCGCCCGTGGACGCGCGGCACGCCCGGAGGTGATGGCCGCGGCGCCGTGCCGGGCGCGCGCGGCCGCGGAGGCGCGAGTGGAGGCGCCGGCGAAGGCGGCACAAGCGGCGGCGCCCGCCGGCGATCTGCAGGCGGAGGTGGTGGAAGTCTCGGACGACTCCCCGCCGCCCGGGTGGGACCAGTGGGCTAGCTGGCCCACGAGTTCCCCCGTGCCCCAGGAGGGGGGCCTCGTGAGGCGGCACGAGGGTCACATAGTGGCGGGGAGCCGAGGACACGGTGCCGAGGCCTCGTCCTCCTGCGCCGGCCGCTCCGAACAGGTGGAGGGGGTTGCTGACGATCCTCCTGCATTTGCTGACGCCCGGGGAGAGCAGGAGCTCTGGGGCGAGCTCCGGAGCCACGGCGCCACGCTCAACCGCGCGCTGAACGAAGCGCTGCATGTCCATGGCGGCCCTGCATGGCGCGTTTTCCAGGTAAGCCGTGGTTGCTCGTTCTCTTCTTTCTTTCGTTTGTGTATGCTGCCTTCGTGTCTCGGCACTTATGGGTTTTGATTCTGTGGTTGCCAGGAGCTCGAGCGTCGCGCCCACGACAAGTACGACGCCTTCGACCGGGTGAACGCCGAGGTCCACCAGCTCCGGGAGCGGTGCAGCGCTTTCGACGCGCTTGCTGACGCCCTCAGGACGCCGGACGGCCGGGCCGGCGCACGGCCATGGCGTGGCGCGACGAGCTCCCCGAGAGCTCGAGGTCGGACCCCGCGCGCCGCTCGAGCCTCGAGCAGGTCTGCGCAGCCCTCATCGATCGTGATGAGGCCTCGTGGCGGTGCGCGCTCGGACTTGGAGAAGATGCCGACTCTGGCCGCCAACTGGGAGGCGGAGGTGGCCAACGTCCGCGGCGAGTGCCGGGAGCTCCGCTCGTCGCTCGAGGGGGCGCAAGCGCGAGCAGCCGCCGGCCGAGGAGCGGGCGCGTGGGCTGGAGCAGCGGGCCAAGGAGGCCGATGAATTGAAGGCCGCCCACGACGCCAAGGCTGCGGCGCTCTCCATCGCCGAGGAGCGGCTTCAGCAGGAGCGCACCGCCCGCCAAGGAGCCGAGGGGCGGCTCCAGGAGGAGCAGGTGTTGACGGTGAAAATCCGTCAACCTAGCCATGAGTTTACCTTCGGTGTTGGCATGAATTTTATACTTTATCCATTGGTACTAACCCCCGTGGTATAACAAGTTCACGTGTGCATGTCGTTTTTGGAGTTTAATGTTTATGCAGGGATTTAGTGTTGAATGCAAGACTTTCGGGATAAGTTCATCAAGCACCTCATGACAAGACCTTGAAGCCCCGAACAAGTCATGCAATGAAGCAAAACTAACTCCAAGAAGCCGGGGACTTGATCCGAGAAGACGACATACTCCGGGGACCCGACCGTAAAAGTGCCGAAGCTTGCAAGACAAGGAGTTGAGTCCAATTCGGAGAGAAACCGACGACATGGACCTACATGCGAAGGGGGAAGCATCCAGAAGCAAGGGAACCGACCTCGGGCAAAGGAGCCCGCGGGCCGGGCCTAAATGGGCCCGAAGCCGGCCGGCCCGGGTCCGGTCGGCCCGTGCCCATTTAGGGCCCAAATGCGACGTCCTTTGCCCTAGCCGCCGATCGGGCTATTTATAGTCCCCCCGGCCGAGAGCCACGCGAGAGAAGATTTCGTCTTCGGCCGCCGAGAAGCAGAGAGAGGAGAGGGACACCATCTAGGAGAGGAGAGGGTCGAGCTAGTTGACTAGGGTTTCCCTAGCCGACGTGGGAACCTTGCAAGGAAGACCACGTCGGAGTTCCCGAGCTAGAAGCAAGATCAAGGAAGGATCCCGGTGGTGATCTTGTGTATGTATCATTGTTATAGTTGAATTATCAAGTTGAATCTTTTCCCGCCGATCGAGTGTTTCCTCGAAGATTTCGTTTTTTCGATCGGCTTTGCTTATTCCAATTCTATTCTCGAGATAGATTACATAGGGTGTTCTTGTAGCCGCGGTGGCTAGAGGTACACGCCGGATCCTCCGAAAGAATCTCGACTTGTCTTTTGACTCGCCCTAAGCTCCCCGCATGAATAGGGATACGTTGTGACAGAACGGGGGTCTCGAAAGGCGGATGTTTTCGGATTTGGACGGGAAACCACGATTTAAAGAGGCTTTTATTAAGATTCGATTTGCTACTTCTTCTTTTGCTTGGAACTTCAACGATAGGCTTACCCCGATCCCCCTAGATCGGTTTATCTACCCAATCTTACTTTGTTTTCTCCGGTTTTTAGTAGATTAGATTCGTTTTGTGTCTTTTACTTAGATGCATTAGGTCTTTTATCGATTATTGAAGATTACTTGGCTTTAATAGATTAATTCTTGCGTCACACATTTGTTCCACGGATTCGATACCTTGGGTTCACCACTCGAGGGAAGAAGGGTCCCTTGACTACGACGGGAGACTTGTACGCTTGCGAGTCACGAACGAACTTTGATACAAACATTAACCGTCAACAAGCCCCTTTTTCTGGCGCCGTTGCCGGGGAACAAGTGATCAAGATTTGATTTTTTATTGCTTTTTTTTGTAATTTTCAGTACTGATTTTGTTTTATTTTTGCATCTAATAAATTTCGATCATCCCCGAAATACATCTAATCTAGTTTGTCTAACTCTAGTCTTTATAGATTTGTTTTGTTTTCTAGTTTTTTCTGCATATTTTGTTTATCGCTAACCCTAACAGGAGATGGACGGCTACCTCTCCAACAAACCCGATAATTTTGTGGATGATCCAGAAAAACTTTACAGGCTAAGGAGACGCGAAGCACATCAAGCTAAAAAGCTGGATTTTGTAGATTCGGAGTCGGAAGACAAAGGATCGCAGGAATCTCCGGAGAATTCACCACCTCAAAGTCCGAGGGAGAATCGACTTCCACCAATGGGTGACCAACCACCGGAAGAACGCAAGATTGGGGAGCTATGCACCCCAGACATCATCGACCTACCAATCTTGAACCTCGACGAGATCGGAAGACCGTTCGAGATCAAGACCTCAACAATCCGCATGGTGCAACATTCACCCTTCACCGGCAAAGAGGATCCGAACCTTCACCTCCAAGCATTCATTCAACTATGTCGACTTTCAATATGGATGGGGTGACTCAAGATCAAATGAGGGCAAGGCTTTTTCCGTTTTCACTACTCGGGAAGGCGTTGCAATGGTTCCACTCTCAACCGGCGGAGACGGTGCAAAATTGGAACACGTTGATGAAGGCTTTCATGAAGGAATACTACTCACCGGGTAAAACTCAAAGCTTGCGTAATAAGATTGCCACCTTTGTTCAATATCCTACGAAACTATCTCGGAGGCATTCGAGCGCTTCAACGAGTACACCGGCGGTTCCACATCACAAGTTCCCGAAAGAAGACCTCGTGCAAAAGTTCTATCAAGGACTCACCATGGCGTCAAGGACGATCATCGATGCATCAGCGGGAGGATCTATCATCGAGCTTACACCGACGGAAGCTTTCACGCTATTCAAGAAGGTCGCGGATAATGACACGTGGGCGTCATCCGGCGCCTACACCCGGCTCAACCTATGGGTAACGTCAAAGGAGTCTTGCAAGTGGAGAAGGAAGACATACTCGAAGGCAAGATCGACTCGCTCATGAGGAGGTTGGAGAAGATGGAGATAGAAAAGAAAGAGGCTCAAGACTTGAAGGCCGCCGAAGCAAGGTCCACATGCGAAGAATGTGGAGAGTATGGCCATGTCCGCAAAGATTGTCCGGAGGAAGCCAAAGTGCTCGACTACATGAGGAAGGGAGAATTGCCGAACTTCCGCTACGGGCAAGGTAGGCCTCAATTTAATGCAAGCTCATCTATTCCTAACGCGGTTCCACTTCGGATACAATTGAAGGAGTTCATGGATGAGCAAGCTAAGATCAACAAGGACACCGTCACCAAGTTCAAGACCATAGACAAGGTGTTGGAGAACATCGATAGCAAAGTGACGGAGGTCGGAAGTTCCAATCATCAAGTGCTCAACATGATGAAGATGCTCGAGACGCAAGTTGGACAACTTGCGGGGCGCCTCGCTAATGATGAAGGGAAGCTTCCGGGACAACCCAAATGTCCCGAATCGGCGAAGGCCATTCAAACACGTTCGGAGAAGGAGACCGAAGATCCGGAATGTACCGCGGGAGCAAGAAAGCCGAAACCGTCCACCGAGGTGGAAGGAGCTGCTAAAGAGAAGGTTACGGGGATCGTCACCGAGGAACCCGAATTTGAGATGCCGGAAGATGACACGAGGATACCGCAACTCAAGCCACGCTACTTCCGAGGTAAACTTGACAACCACTTTGAGAAGTTTGTGGAAGTTGTGCGTAGACTTAGCATCAACATGCCGTTACTAGATGCCCTACAAGTACCTACATATTCTCGTTACTTTAAAGACATACTTGCAAATAAATATGAGATAGCAACACTCGGGGTAGATCATGTCAAGATGTCCGAGGAGTGTAGTGCGGCTATTGCTTATGGGCCGGAGAAGCAAAAAGACCCCGGTGCCCTACAATTCCATGTTCGGTTGGTTCTTTCAACTTCGAGAAGGCGTTATGCGACCTTGGAGCTAGTGTGAGTGTCATGCCGAGGGATGTGTTCGAGAAGCTACGCATACCGATGGAGCCTACGGGAATATGTTTGGAGCCGGGTGACAACTCCATTCGCTATCCCTTGGGCATTGCCGAAGATGTACCCGTGAAGATTGGACACCACTTCATCCCCGTCGACTTCGTTGTGCTCGAGATGGGAGAGAGGGAGAAGCCGCCGCTCATCCTAGGGAGGCCGTTCCTCAAGACCGTGGGAGCAACTATTGATGTTGGCAAGGGGGAGATCATGTTCGATATCAACGGAGAAAGGAGTTCCTTCAAGTTCCGTCCAAGGATTGAGGCATGCAACATGATTGGAGTGAAGATAGAACCAAAACAAACGGAGGGGCTGAAAAAGAAGAAGGAGCCGAAAAAAGTGAACGTAACGAAAATTAAAGAAGGTGTTGCATCCGTCAAGACAAAGGAAGAGAAGCCGCCCGTGAAGACCAAAAAAATGACTAAGCCGCCCAAGCCAAAAGACAAGCCCGCGCCCAAGATGGTGCGGAAGTGGGTACCCAAGATTGCAACGCCCGCAAAGAGCGTTGATCCGGAGTAATCAAGTGAAGAAGTCTAGCTATAGACTATAAACGAAGCGCTAGGCGGGAGGCAACCCGTTTCGTCAAGTCAAGTCAAGAATAAGCTACGGGAGGACAACCCGATTCCAGGTTTTTCGAGTATTTTTAATAATTTAGTTTTTGAGTTTTACTACGCAAAGACATTAGACTTAGAAGTGGTTGAACAATATTAGAGACATAATTCTTGATTGAATGTTTGCTTTATCATAAACCCTTTGCATGAACCCTCCTATGTGCTTGTTTAATTCTTTTCTTTTCGAGAAACCCCTCAACCAAATAATTTCAGAACCTTAGCTCAACCTTTCACCCTCATTATGGTGCTGAGGTTGGCTTATTTTTCATGCTAAAACCACACGAGTAGAGCCACGATTTATATTCAAGTGTATAAAAATTCAGCACGTGGTAGGACTCGCGTGAACCTAGAAATCAAAGCTTTTGGTTGATCTTAAAAATCTTTATCCTTGGTTTCTCTAGGATTAGAATTTTTCTAAGCCCATTCTAATTTTGTTCTATTCAAAATCTTTCTTATTTAGCCAAAATTAGAACCTAAACCTATGCCCCCATGATCAAACCGGAAAACGTTCGCTCTCAACCGATGAAAGCAGACTTTACCGGTAAGACCAAAATCGACGTAGTCGAAAAATATTTTCGACTTACATCTGTTTTTAATGGTTTAAAAACTTCTCTAAAATTATGCTCAAGCTCTTGCATGGCTCTGAAAAATATTTTAAAATTCGAATTAGAGGAGTGCTTAACCTTAAACACACCTAAATGGAGGCAATCAAGTTTGAATTAATCATGCATGCACCATTGGATTCCCTTTTATCAACTTTCACCCACTCCACATGCAAAGGACAAGCATGGTGGGCAGCAAGCATCAACTTTGCAGGATTTCAATGGTGGCATGTGAAGCAAGTGGAGCTAGGGAGCATGGACATGACCCAAAGCATGGAGCATCAAGTGGGAGGACCAATAATTCAAGAAAAGGAGTGGACGAGAGCGTTTGGGCGGTGCAACTTGTGGAGCACGCGGGCGGGGAAAGTTGCGGAGGCGAAATGATCGTGCTTCGGGAGAAAGACGCGCCGAGGAGGAGCCGGAGGACCCCGGGCCGGCCGGCCTAGGCCGGCCGGCCCGCCCTATAAATGGTGCCCCCCGGCGCCCGTCTTCTCGCAGGCAAGCTTCCCTCTCCTTCCCTTGTTTGTGTGTTCAAGTTTGTGTGCTCAGAACCTCCGTAGACTTAGCCAACCACCCAAGCTTGAGAGCTCAAGAAAAAATCCACCTCCCTAATCCACTCAAAGTCCACATCCGAAGCAAAGAGTTTAAGTGCCTAGTTTACCGGTTGCAACCCGGATTTTTAGTTGAAGAGAGAGTGCAGCAAGCATGTGGAAGAAGACCACAAGTCTCTTCTCTAAGAAGAAGAGTTCGTCGTCGTCCAAGCCGTCATCAACCACGTCTTCGAGGAGGCACTCGGTTTCCGAGTCTCCCGGAGCATGGAGACGGACACGGCACCGCCGAGGAGGAACGACGCTCTCCTCCTTGGTGGGATGAGGGCTGCGAGAAGCACTTCCATGAGGTTCACCGAACCTCGTGGGCACACGGAGGAGCAACCCGCGCCACCACGACGATCGACTCGCTCAACCGCACCACCTCCTTACACCCCGACACAATCTTCGTACGGCTTCATCATCATGTCGGCGGAGGAGGAGGATAGGCTCGCCAATCTTGAGAAGAGGCTTGTGCCAAACGTCGAGATCGACGACCAAGCACTCCACACCTTGGGTTTTCGCACCGACATAAACTACATGTTGGGGCACCTCGGGTGGATTCGGTTCTCCAACGGAATCTCGGTGGACACCCACTTGGGTTACACCTTGGAAATTTTAATGACTATGGCACCCATCGTTGATGATGATGGGGTGCAATGCTTGTCATTCCGTTTGGAGGGAATCCAACAAGTGGTTCCCTACGAGCACGTAAGGGAGCTGCTTGGATTCCACAAGGGCGCTCGGAGAAAGTCGACGTGCCTCCCGCATGTTGGCAGAATTTTGGGGCATGATCTCCGGAGATGCCCATCAACAACGCAAAAGCATCCGCAACCCCATTATCCGGATATTTCACTCTTGGATGTGCAAGAGGGTATTGGGGAGGATGAGGGAAACAAAGGTGACCGACACGGAGTTAAATTGGCTATACTCGGCTTTGATTGCCGTGCAGCCAATCGACCCCTCTTACCTCATGATCAACCGTTGGTGTTGTGAAGCAACATCGGGGGCTAGTGATATTGGTTCGGGGTGTTACCTCTCCATGTTGGCCTTTTCCTTGCGACCAGGGGATCGCAAGAAACCCCGCTCACCTTTTGCGCGGTACCTCTCTCGGTTTTGAGTACTTGCGGCAAGGCAAGTACATTAGTGGAGATGAGAGAAGAGGTTACCGATTGGCCATTGTGAACCTCCCTCTTCCGGATGAGAGGCTTAGGCTTTTCACCGAAGGAAGGGAAGATTGGTTGGAAGAGGGAATACTTGTCCCACGCAAGGAAGAACAAAAGAGGAAGGATCGTAGAAGAGGGAACATCCTCCGCACAAGAGGGTGGAGCACAACCCAATGTGCAACCATCCGGCGGGGGTTCCTCCTCCGCCTAGTTATTACGGAGGGTCTCAACAACAAGCATGGGGGGGTGGTGCACCGGTACCCCCTCAAAATTATGTTGTGCCCAACGTTAACTTCGCGGAGGCCTACGCTCATCATCCCCAACCACAACAAAGCATGGCTATTATTGGAGGATACGCTGCAAGAAATGCTCAAAATATCGCAGCCATCCAATCCAACGCAGCTCAACTCGGTGAAGGCAACGCAAATATTGCCTTTGAACTTGGTCGCCTTCACCTTGTAGAGCCAAATCAATTCGACGGAGGAAGCGTTCATTCATATTATGAGCAAGGCTATTATTATCAAGACTATCAACATCAACCACCGGCGGAGGATTAGAGGACTTAAGGAACTTTAGTTTTCCCTTCTTTTCTTTTTCCCCGTAATTTTCAGCTTTTGCTCTTATGTGTCCGCGTAGTATTTTTCTGTTTTTATTTAAATTTCAGCAAGCTTGTTATGTTTATTTTCAGTGTGTATTTCAGCTTGATATCACCTTTAATAAAGTCACCACCTTGATTTTTATCATTGGAAAAGTTACAAAATTTGTGCCATGTTGATATATGATTAAAATTGCAGCTTTGTTCATCTTTGTAGTTGATTTATGCATGTTTAAGCTAGTGCTCTCTTAAAAATACAGATCTGAATTTATTTAAATGCTAGCTTAATTTTCAGCGGAGGTTATGATTAAAACAAAGACCCATAGTGTTTTATGTGCTCTCAAGTTATGAATGGATTGAAGATGTCTTTTATGCTCAAAAATATTGCTAACCTTGTCACAAATATCACTTGTGTGTTGCTCTACCTATCCAAAGCCTTATATATATTTGAGTGCATAAACCTTAGTGTACAAGATTTATTTTTGAGTGAGTTATTGCAGGCCATGATTTCTCTGGCCCGAGACTAAGAAGCTGGTCATTCCGTTTTTGCGTATCTATCTTTTTGCTAGCCTTTTATCCGTGCATTGTGTACCCCCACATCGGTGGTCTCACAAACTTCGCCGGATATCCACCCTTAAACCAAATATCATTTTTTGTGATTACCTCCTTGACCACAACCTATCATTGAGAATGGATCATCAATTCAAGGAAGATCGCAAGACGGTGCCAACGTTGAAGATTTCAAGTATCTCTCCAAGGAAAATATCTCCGGTACCTACCTTATTTTTCGCCTCTTTGCTCGAGGACGAGCAACGTCTAAGCATGGGGGAGGAGGTAGGTACGGTGCTGCCTTAGAGTTCAAAAGGGAGTATTTTAAAAAAATATATAATGATGAAAGAAAAAAAAATTCGGCGATGTACATGACTTCCAAGGTGAAGAAAGAAAAAATATATATATATAAGAAAGAAAGAAAGAAAAGAATGAGAAATATAAGAAAGAGAAGAAAAAGAAAAAAATATATTTGTGCGTAAAATGAACTCCCTAGGTTCTCTAAGAGTGCATTCAAGGCTTCAAGATAAAAAGATCCATTCTCATTTTCCAACCATGTGCAATCCGATAACGAGGACTTTCTTTGTGCCTCGGGATCACTCTCTCGCCATTTGCACATGTCCACCTATCTAAAAGTGTGTGTATTTTTCTCTTTCCCCTCCTTGATTTAACATTATTTTCCAATGACCTTTTTGACGAGTCTCGGTAAGACCATGAGAAGCTTGTCTTGTTGTGACAACACCTCACTTATAAATTCTTGTTAGGACTAAACTTTCCCAAAGCTCCATATAAAGCCTTCCACATATATATGAGAGGGAAAGGAGTAGAATATATAGGCTTGAGAGACAAGTGAGATGAGAGTTTATGAGCAATACATGAGATGATTTAAATTTGTGAATTTGGTTTAGCTTTTCTTTATCTCGATCTTCATTTCAAAAATTCGAGATCCATTTAAAACTTTGTGAGCATGTTAATACTTGTGGGATAAGCTTAATAAGAATCCACCCTCCGTGGAGATGAAGGCTAGTACATTATGGAACTTTAATGAATTAATATTTTGAGAGCATTATGTTTTCTCATGTATGGTCAAATGCAAAGTTTAAACATTGTTTAGCAATGATGATATCCATCGAAGGCTTACTCGAGGACGAGCAAGGTTTAAGCATGGGGGAGATGTTGACGGTGAAAATCCGTCAACCTAGCCATGAGTTTACCTTCGGTGTTGGCATGAATTTTATACTTTATCCATTGGTACTAACCCCCGTGGTATAACAAGTTCACGTGTGCATGTCGTTTTTGGAGTTTAATGTTTATGCGGGGATTTAGTGTTGAATGCAAGACTTTCGGGATAAGTTCATCAAGCACCTCATGACAAGACCTTGAAGCCCCGAACAAGTCATGCAATGAAGCAAAACTAACTCCAAGAAGCCGGGGACTTGATCCGAGAAGACGACATACTCCGGGGACCCGACCGGAAAAGTCTTTGAAGCTTGCAAGACAAGGAGTTGAGTCCAATTCGGAGAGAAACCGACGACATGGACCTACATGCGAAGGGGGAAGCATCCGGGAAGCAAGGGAACCGACCTCGGGCAAAGGAGCCCGCGGGGCCGGGCCTAAATGGGCCCGGCCGGCCGGCCCGGCCCGGTCGGGCCCGAGCCCATTTAGGGCCCAAATGCGACGTCCTTTGCCCTAGCCGCCGATCGGGCTATTTATAGTCCCCCGGCCGAGAGCCACGCGGGAGAAGATTTCGTCTTCGGCCGCCGAGAAGCGAGAGAGGAGAGGGACACCATCTAGGAGAGGAGAGGGTCGAGCTAGTTGACTAGGGTTTCCCTAGCCGACGTGGGAACCTTGCAAGGAAGACCACGTCGGAGTTCCCGGAGCTAGAAGCAAGATCAAGGAAGGATCCGGTGGTGATCTTGTGTATGTATCATTGTTATAGTTGAATTATCAAGTTGAATCTTTTCCCGGCCGATCGAGTGTTTCCTCGAAGATTTCGTTTTTCGATCGGCTTTGCTTATTCCAATTCTATTCTCGAGATAGATTACATAGGGTGTTCTTGTAGCCGCGGTGGCTAGAGGTACACGCCGGATCCTCCGAAAGAATCTCGACTTGTCTTTTGACTCGCCCTAAGCTCCCCGCATGAATAGGGATACGTTGTGACAGAACGGGGGGTCTCGAAAGGCGGATGTTTTCGGATTTGGACGGGAAACCACGATTTAAAGAGGCTTTTATTAAGATTCGATTTGCTACTTCTTCTTTTGCTTGGAACTTCAACGAAAGGCTTACCCCGATCCCCCTAGATCGGTTTATCTACCCAATCTTACTTTGTTTTCTCCGGTTTTTAGTAGATTAGATTCGTTTTGTGTCTTTTACTTAGATGCATTAGGTCTTTTATCGATTATTGAAGATTACTTGGCTTTAATAGATTAATTCTTGCGTCACACATTTGTTCCACGGATTCGATACCTTGGGTTCACCACTCGAGGGAAGAAGGGTCCCTTGACTACGACGGGAGACTTGTACGCTTGCGAGTCACGAACAAACTTTGATACAAACATTAACCGTCAACAGCAGGCCACCCTCGCCGACGCCCGGACGGCGCTGGAGCAGGAGCGCATCGCCCGCGAGGCGGCGCAGAAGTCATTGGAGGAGCGGAACACCGCGTTCTCCAAGGTCGAGGGCGAAGCGCTCATGCTCAGCATCACCAACACCAATCAGGAGCTGGCCCTCCAGGAGCAAGGTGAGACTGTCAAGCGCCTCGAGTTGACGGTCGAGGCCGTGCGCCGCGACTTCGAGACGGAGAGGAAGCAAGTCGAAGGTGAGCTGCCGCTTGACTTCTTATGTGGCTGGTTTTTCTGTTGGAGGGCTCGCTTCCCCCTTTCTGATTTCTTTCTTGTCTTGTCGATTCCAGGCTTGCGCACCGCTCTGGGGCACGCGGGCCGAGGGGCCGAGGCGGCTGCGCGGGCTTCTTACAACTCCTCCGAGCAGAGCTGCGGGGAATTGCGTGATGCGGCCCTCGAGACCTGCCGTGCCGTGGAAGAGGGCGAAGCACAGGCCGGCAGCTCGTTGGCCGCCCGCCCGCGCGCCCTTGGCGGCCACGTCACCGAGCGGATGCGCCGGCGCCGCATCCGGGCGTCCGAGAAGGCCCTCGGAGTGGTGCGGTCCCACTACGAGGTCAACTTCGAGGCGCGGCGGAGGGCTACATCGTTCCCGAGGGCGTTGAGGACGAGGTGGCGATGGAGCGTGTGGATGCGCTCGCCTCCGACGCCGCCGGTCGCTCGCCGAGGCCTCGCGAGGAGTTCCTCTTCCGGACGTCGGCGCCGACGCCGCCGCTCCTCCCCGCTCGAAACCACCGGGCGCTAGGCCCGTTTTTTGTTCGTGCATTAGTGTTCTGGCCATGGGGCCTTTGTAAATAAGCACATTGTCTCAGTCGTAAACATTTGACGATGCGAAATGAGGTTTTTGCTTATTGCGCCTTTTTGTTTCTCCTTCTTCCCGAGTAGATTTTACTTAGGGGAGTTCGATTTTCGCTGGGGGTCCGCTGGGTTGGAGGCGAGAGAGAAGGGCCATATCCACGCGGCGTAGGCTATCTCTGGCTCGCACGCTCCTCCCGCTGGGCTGCCCGCGCCCTGTTCAAATCATTGCTCGAGGTTGAAGTAGGAAGCGAACTTAGCGCGTGTGAGTTGTTTTTATTTTTGCGCAAAAAATGGGACCATTTTTTGGGGGGGTGCCCCCCGCAGTAGCCCCCGAGGGTAACTTGGGTTTCAGGGGAAAGCCGAGTTGCCCTTTTATTAGACTCGAAGCATTTACATAGTTGTCACCAACTGGGGCGTTGGCCATGTGATTTTGCAACAAAGAGTACTTGGAAAATCCTAGCTAAGGGTAGAAGCGACGTAGTTGTTGGATGTTCCAAGCGTTGGTGAGCTCTTCGCCGTCCTCGTTGGCCAGCTTGTACGTGCCCGGCTTGAGTACCTTCACCACGACGTAGGGTCCCTCCCATGGGGGCGATAGTTTATGGCGCCCTCGGTTGTCTTGGCGGAGCCTTAGGACTAAATCCCCTTCACTGAAGTCCCGTCGACGTATCATGCGTGCTTGGTAGCGTCTTAGGGACTGTTGATACCTCGCGGAATGCATTAAGGCTACGAGGCGTGCCTCGTCCAGCTGGTCCAGCGAGTCCTCGCGGGCTCGCTGGTTAGCATTCTCGTCATAGCTTCGAACCCTGGGCGACCCGTATTCTAAGTTCGTGGGGAGGACGGCCTCCGCGCCATGGACTAGGAAAAACGGGGTGAACCCGTGGCTCGCTCGGGGGTGGTCCTTAGGCTCCACACAACCGCTGGTAGTTCTTGGAGCCATTTTCGCCCAGATTTGTTGAGCTGGTCGAAAATTCTGGGCTTGAGGCCCTGTAGGATCATGCCGTTGGCACGTTCTACTTGGCTGTTGGTATGTGGGTGTGCCACAGCCGCCCAATCCACACGGATGTGAAACTTGTCGCAGAACTCCAAGAACTTCCGGCCCGTGAACTGGGACCCATTGTCTGTGATGATGGAGTTTGGCACTCCGAAGCGGTAAACGATGTCGGTGAAGAATGTCACCGCCTGCTCAGCCCTTAGGTTCGTGATGGGGCGCACCTCCACCCACTTGGAGAACTTGTCGATCACGACTAGCAAGTGGGTGAAGCCCCCGGGCGCCTTCCGCAGGGGCCCGACGATGTCCAGCCCCCACACGGCGAATGGCCATGTTACAGGGATGGTTTGCAGGGCATGGGCGGGCAGGTTGGACTTGCGGGCGTAGAACTGGCACCCTTCGCAGGTGCGCACGATCTCGCTGGCGTCCGTGACCGCGGTAGGCCAGTAAAAGCCCTGGCGGAACGCGTTGCCCACGAGGGTGCGGGGCGCGGCGTGGTGGCCACAGATCCCCGCGTGGATGTCCCGTAGGAGCTCGCGCCCCTCGGGAATGGGCACGCACCGCTGTAGGATGCCGGAGGCGGCGCGCTTGTACAGTTCGCCATCGACGAGGGCAAAAGATTTGGCCATCCTGGCGATGCGCCTGGCCGCGGCCCGGTCCGCGGGGAGTTCCCCTCGAGCGATCCAGGTGATGTATTTTTCGCGCCAGTCCTCTTGGGCAGGGGCCGGCTCGATGTCCATCACGTCAGCCTCGAGGGAGCCGTACCCCTCGAGGATGGAGAGCACGTACGCCTAGTTCGAGGGGTCCTCGTCCATGGGTTCCGCATCCACTGGATTCGAGGGAGCCCCCGAGGGTCCGTCTTGGCTCGAGGGGTAGGGCTCGAAGACGACCGAGGGTTGCGCGATGTCGCGCGCGAAAACGTTCGGGGGAACGGTGATCCACCCGGACGCGATCTTTGCCAGTTCGTCTGCCTCCTCATTGTACCAGCGGGGTACATGGTTCAGCTCGATGCCGTAGAACTTGTCCTCGAGGGCCCGCACAGCCTTGCAGTAGGCCTCCATCTTGTCATCAAGGCAGCTCGCATTCTTCATGACTTGATCGATCACGAGTTGCGAGTCCCCCCGCACGTCGAGGCGCTTGACGCCCAACTCAATGGCGATTTTGAGGCCGCAGAGAAGGGCCTCGTATTCAGCCATGTTGTTGGACGCGGGGAAGTGGAGGCGCACTGCGTAGCGCATGTGTTCCCCGAGGGGTGACACGAAGAGCAGGCCCACGCCTGCTCCCGTTTTCATCACTGAGCCGTCGAAGAACAGAGTCCAGCACTCTGCCCGGATTTGTGGGGGCGGCAGCTGCGTGTCCGTCCACTCAGCGACAAAATCCACTAGGATTTGCGACTTGATGGCCTTGCGCGGGGCGTAGGCGAGCGTCTCGCCCATCAGCTCCACGGACCACTTGGCTATCCTTCCTGCGGCGTCAGGGTTGTGGATGATTTCTCCTAGCGGAAAGGAGGAAACCACCGTGACGGGGTGGGCCTCGAAGTAGTGGCGGAGCTTGCGCCGCGCAAGGACTACCGCGTACAGCAACTTCTGGACCTGGGGGTAGCGCGTCTTCGTGTCCAACAAGACCTCGCTGATGTAGTAGACCGGCCGCTGTACAGGCAGGGCGTGCCCTTCCTCCGTGCGCTCCACGACGATCACGGCGCTGACCACCTGGGTGGTTGCGGCCACGTAGAGCTGCAGGGGTTCGCCATCTTGCGGCGGCGTGAGGATCGGGGCGTGCGTTAGAGACGCCTTCAGCTTGTCAAGCGCGTCCTGGGCCTCGGTGGTCTAGGAGAAGCGCTCGTGCTTCTTAAGTAGGCGGTAGAGGGGCAGGCCCTTCTCACCGAGCCGCGAGATGAAGCGGCTTAAGGCGGCGAGGCACCCCAGCACCTTCTGCACCCCTTTGAGGTCCCGGATCGGACCCATTCGTTCGAGGGCCGCGACCTTTTCAGGGTTGGCCTCGATTCCCCGTTGGGAGACAATGTATCCCAGGAGCATGCCTCGCGGCACTCCGAAGACACATTTTTCGGGGTTTAACTTGACCCCGTTGGCCCGTAGGCAGTTGAACGCGACGCCAAGGTCGCCAACCAGGTCGTCCGCCTTCCTGGTCTTTACGACGATGTCGTCCACGTATGCTTCGACCGTCCGCCCAATGTGATCCCCAAAAATGTGCTGCATGCAACGCTGGTATGTTGCACCCGCGTTTCTGAGGCCAAACGGCATCGTGACGTAGCAGAACGTCCCGAACGGCGTGATGAACGAAGTCGCGAGCTGGTCGGACTCCTTCATCTTTATTTGATGGTATCCGGAGTAAGCATCAAGGAAGCAAAGCAATTCACACCTAGCCGTTGAATCAACGATCTGATCAATGCGCGGCAAAGGAAAAGGAACTTTAGGACATGCTTTATTAAGACTAGTGTAGTCTATACACATCCGCCACTTCCCATTCTTTTTCTTTACAAGCACGGGGTTTGCTAGCCACGTAGGGTGGAACACCTCCTTGATGAATCTGGCCTTGAGAAGCTTCCGCAGCTCCGCTCCGATTGCCCGTCGCCGCTCCTCATCGAAGCGGCGCGCGCCGGCCGCCGCACGCCGCGGGCGTTTGGCAGGATGTCAAGGGAGTGCTCGGCGACTTCCCTCGGGATGCCTGGCATATCCGAGGGGCTCCACGCGAAGATGTCGGCATTGGCGCGGAGGAAGTCGACGAGCACCACTTCCTATTTGGGGTCGAGGGTGGAGCTGACCCTCAACGCCTTGCCCTCGGGGGCTGACGGGTCGAGGGGGACCCCCTTGGTCTGCTCCGCAGCCTCGAAGGTGCCGGCGTGCTTGGCAGCGGGGTCGAGGTCTTCGTTGACCATCTTCTCCAGCGTGTTCACCAGCGCTTCGTCCGGCCGCCGGTGCCTCTCGCGTGCTCCACGCACTCGACGTCGCGGTCGAACGCGTGCTCGATGGATGAGCCGACGGTGATGACGCCGTTCGGTCCCGACATCTTCATCTTCAGGTAAGTATAATTGGGGACCGCCATGAATTTGGCGTAACAGGGGTCGCCCAAGTATAGCGTGGTAGGCCCCCTTGAACCCCCACCACCTCGAAGGTGAGGATCTCCTTGCGGAAATTCTTCGGGGTGCCAAACCAAGCGGCGGGTCGATTCGCCCAAGGGGCCGGACCCGCTTGCCGGGGCGCGATGCCGTGGAACGGCTTCGTGCCGGGCCGCAACTCGGTCCAACCCGATCCCCATGAGGCGCAACGTATGCGCGTAGAGGATGTTGAGGCTGCCGCCTCCGTCCATGAGGACCTTCGAGAACCGGGCGTTCCCGATGATGGGATCAACCACCGGCGGGTGCGGCACGGGTTGGGGACGCGGTTCGGGTGGTCCTCCCGCCGAAGGTGATGGCATCCTCTGACCAATTGAGGAAGGACGGAGGCGCCCTCTCCGCGGCGAGGACCTCGTGCCGCTCCTTCTTGCGCCGGCGGGTCGACATGTCGACGGTTGGCCCCCCAAAGATGAGGAACACATTTTCAACAACGGGGAAGCCGCCCGCGTCGCCGTCGCCTCCGTCTTTTTTGGCCTCTGCCTCCTTCGCGGCGGCACGGCCATAAAATTTCTTGAGCATATCGCACTGCTCAAGGGTGTGGTTCACCGGAGTCTTGTGGTAAGGACATGGCCTTTTCAGCATGTCGTCGAACACCCCCGGGCCTCGAGGGGCCGGTCGAGGGCCCCGTCGAGCGGGTCAACGAAAGAAGGGCCTCGGCATTGCCGCCGTCGCGCCCCGCCCCGCTCGCGCGCCTCGCGGCGCGGCTTCTTCCCCTTCTTGCCCCGCTTGTCGTTGCGGTGCGGCTCCTTGGACTTGTCGCCGTCCGCGGGCGCGTCCTCCGAGCGCTTGCCCTTCTTGCCGTCGAAGATCGCCCCCACGGCCTCCTCTCCCGGAGGCGAAGCCGGTGGCGATGTCGAGCCGGCTCATTGGAGTACGCGGGCGGGGCGCGTCCCGGCTCCGCACGAGGTCCCGCACGTGGTCCCCTCGAGGAAGGCATGCACGATCTCGGATCGCGCCACGGCGGGGAGCTCCGTGCAGCGCTTGGAGAAGCGCCGTATGAAGTCCCGCAGCGACTCACCGGGCCCACGCGTGCGGGGAGTGCAGGTCCCAGGAATTCCCGGGGCGCACGTACGTGCCCTGGAAGTTGCCCACGAACGTGTGGACCAGGTCGTCCCAGTTGTGGATTTGGCTAGCGGGGAAGTGCTCGAGCCATGTCCGGGCCGCATCGCCGAGGTGCAGGGGCAAGTTGCGGATGATGACCTCGTCGCTGGTGGCCCCGCCCAGCTGGCAAGCCAAGCGGTAGTCGTTAAGCCACACGTGAGGGTCCGTCTCCCCGTTGTACTTGACGATGGTCGAGGGTTGGCGGAAGCGTTGGGGGAACGCCGCCGCGCGGATCTCCCGGCTGAACACACGGGTGCCTGGGGGCTCCGGCGTCTGGGAGTGGTCCTCGCCGCTGTCGTAGCGCCCACCCCGTCGAGGGTGGTAGCCCCTCGCTGCTCGTGCATCCGCCCTGCTCGTGCGCCGGCGTTAATGACGTTGCGGGCGTCGCCATCCGGGCGCCCGCGTGCATCAAGGAGCCGCTCCTTGGCCGGCGTGCGTCCTTGTTCGGCGGGTTGCCCCGCCGGCCCCCCCCTGTGTGCACCGAGGGTTCGCCCCTCTGGTGCGGCTTCGTCGCCCCGCGCATCTCCTTGTTGGCGGATGCGCGAGGCCGAGCTCTCGGCCGCCGGACGGCCGCTTGCTCGATGAGAGTTTGCACCTCGCGGTGCGGGTCTCGAGCCTCGGGGGTCGAGGGTGCGGCATGGCGCGCGGCGGCGTCGCGGCGGCGATGAGCTTTTGGCTCGCCCGCGGGGCGCATCCGCGTTGTCGACGTTGGGGACGGTGTTGATGCGGTCGCGGACTGTCGGCCCGGCTCCCGCGTGCGTTCGCCGCGCGCGGAGGCTTCCCCCGCCATTGAGGCGCGGAGCGGCCGCACCGTCCGTATTCCTCCGCCGGCTTGGCCTCGAGCTCGCGGGCTTGGGCCGCCGCGCGTCGGCGTCGGCCCCGGCGGAGCGCTTGGCCCCGCGGCCATACGCGCGGCGATCCCACGGGGGCGGGGGTGATTTCCCCGTCTCCCGGCGCCTTGCGCGGCGGCGTTGGCTGGGTCGTTGGTGATGACGGCGTAGCACTCCCGCGCGGGGTCGTAGCTCCCGGTGTTGGAGTCGTCGGAGCAGCCGAACCAGTAGTCCGTAGCGTCGAGGAAGCGCTTGAACATGACTGGGTCCGGCACGCCGGAGAAGTCCCATCTCGCGTACCCGTGGCGGCTGGCGGGTGGCAACGCGTCGATGGAGCCTAGGGACGACTCGTCAGCCATTGAGGCACCGGGATCCCTGGCGACGAAGACGTGGCGTCCGGGCGGAACCCTGCGCATCGTGGTGTTGACGTTGTTGTTGTAGGCCGAAGTGGCGCCTCGCAACCCAATGGGAACGCGTGGGCCGGAGACCGCGCGCTGTCCCGCTGGGGCGGTAGCGGTCGTGACGGTGGGCGCGGCGCGCCGAGAGGCGGCGCGCTCGGCCGCCGTCGCTCCGACCGCGCCCCGGCGCGAACGCAGCCCCGAGCGGCGGCGGCGGTGCGGCGTCGACGGTCCCGCGGCATCCGTGCCCGCGGGCGCTGCGCCCGCGCGCGCGTGCGGCGGAGACCAGAGCGGCCCTAGCCTGGCGCTGCACGCAGAGCTCCTCACGGTTGGTGAGGCGCATGAGATAGCCGTTCCCCGTGGCCTGAAAGTTCAGGTCCCCGAAGCGAATTTCGAACCCGGCTGGGAGGGGGTCCGAGCTACCCATGCAGTAGCGTGTACCACGGTACTCAGTGCGGATCACCATGGAGGGAGTCGATAGAAAGACCTTAGCCGCTCGATGGCCCCACGGTGGGCGCCAACTGTCGGTGCGGAATATGGTCCCGACACTAACCAGTAGATAGCGCCGAGGTCTATCCCTCAATGGTCGATGCTAAGTAACAAGTGACACAGAGATTTTATCCTGGTTCCGGCCGAGGGGGCCGTACGTCCAGCAGAGGCGTGCTCAAGGCACTATATTACTTAGCACCAGGGGAGCCTGTAGTGGGGCGGCTACAAGCAGAGCGGGAGAGGAAGCGTGGCTTCCAAGTCCCTGGAGGAGTGGCTGAAGATATTGTGGGAGAATGAGTACGTGGTGTGTGGTGTCTCGTGTGCTGCTGCGTCTCCCCCGCGGCTGGGAGTTCGCCCCCCCCCCCCCCTTTTATAGATCAAGGGGGCGGCGGGTTACATGCGCGCCGCGCTATCTAGCTACGTGGGGAAGCACGACGTGCTACGCTGTAGAGTGGGCGGCCGTCCGGACGATCTTCGCAGCGATCTGGCCATGATGGCCTACCTCGTACCCGAACAGTGGCGGTTCGAGGGTAGAAGGACGGCAGATGGTGGCGACGTCCTCTGATAGGCTTCAAGGGAGGTGCTGACGTTGGCTTGTACGGGGCACAGGAGTAGGTAAAACGGCGTCCCTTCCCAATGCGCTTCACAGTGTTGGGGTGCTTACTACAGCGCCTGGCGTGCGCCTGCACGCGCGGGGACGGTGGCCATGCTGTTACAGTGGCCGGGATGGCGATCAACCGGCCTAGCGCTTCCACCTAACCCTCTAGGGTCAAGAGAAAGTGAATCGAGGGTGCGCCCGGCCCCCCTTCGAGGGCCTGGCGCGTTAGCCGTACTGGAGCAGGCGCGCGGTGTCACGGGACCGACACGGCCGCCGCACCGCACGTCCCTCCCACGGTGGTGGGGATGGGCTCCTCCCCGGGGAGTTGGTGCGGCGGCACGGGGCGCGAGCCCCGGGCGCATGATGGCGCCGTCCCGCCCGTGTCGGGGCGTTAAATGCCCGTGTACGGGGGGCCGGCGCACGCGTGAGGGGCGCCCTCGAGCGTGGCGGACCCCGGCCGAGGGCGGGACGTACCCTCGAGCGAGGCGGAACCCGCTCGAGGGGGAGCGAGCCCTCGAGTGGGGCAGAACCCGCACGAGGGAAGTGCTGCCCCTCGAACGGGGCGGAGCCCGCCCGAGGGGGTGTGCGTCCTCGAGCGAGGCGGAGCCTGCTCGAGGGGATTTCTAAGAGGGCCGCCTCGATGGGCCGTCGGGGTCCCTGCGGCGTGGGCCGTGTCCTGCATGGTTAGGCACCTGCATGGTTAGGCTTAGCGTGTTTTGGTTTTGTTGCGGGTTTTAAGTGAGGATTTCCCCGTTGTTTAAGGGGACCCCTAGGGCTGTCCCCGACAAAATCAGCACGAAACACCTGACCCTCGGGAACGACCATACAGACAAGGTCCCCTCGAGAGTCCAAAATCCGAGAACCACCTAACCGAAACAACACCTCAAAGCCCTCCTCCAACAACTGGGACACAGAAAGAAAATTGTACCCCAGCGATTGAACAAGAGCAACACGCCTCAGAGTGATCTTGTCACTCACTTTGATCTCACCTTCTGAAAGCACACGCCCACGCTCATTGTCCCCAAAGGTGATGTACCTCTTTGTCACCACCGGGACGAGACTTGAGAACCACCCCCTGTCTCCGGTCATATGCCTCGAGCAACTGGAGTCAATCAACCAAATGTTCTTCAAGTCTCCCACCTGAAATTCAAAAACGAGCACGTGAGCGAACAAACGACTCAGCACTGGGTTAGTACCAAAAGAGTAAAACCAGTGCCAAGCCAATTGCTCGAAAGTGGGGTTAGCACCAACCAAAGCATCTCTCCTACCAAAGCTACCTCCACGAACACCACCACGGTAACCACCCTGAGGGAACCACCCCTCTCTGCCTGGAGGAGGACCAAAACCACAAAAGAAAGGCCTCCTCTCCTTCTCAAAGCTACGACTCCTCCCATCCCCGTAGTGAACTCGAGGGGGAGAACGCCTAGCAACCTGACCACCTACAAACTCTCCAGCCCAACCACCAAAACCACGACCTCCAGAAACATCCCTCGCACCTGTACGAGAACGAAACCCAAAACGCTGCCTGTCCAGTCCTGCACCGGTCTGACCGGTGCTCCACACCGGTATGACCGGTGTGACCTGGACAGCGGCACCTCCAACAACCTTCCGCTCTCCCCAAGCCCGAACTGTCCTCACACTCGCCTTGGCCCTGGGCATCTGCACACGAGGCTCAAGTACACCATCGGAAGGGTGATACTTGTCCTTGTTAGCCCACTCCTTTGCCATTCTCTCCCCTCGCTTCCTCTTGAAGCAAAACTCATCCTTATGGCCATCTCTCCCACAATAGCCACAATGGAACCTCACAAGCTTAGGCTTAGGCTTGGGATGTGGCTGCTCACTAGGTTTCTCTCCACTCAACTCCTCCACCGGTTTCCCCTCACTAGCCTTCTCACTTTCTTTCCCAAAGAACACTTTCCCCGAAGTGCTCACAAACTTGATAGGCTTTTGTAGATCATTTGTGGGTGTAGAGAACACGGGTGGAGCTGGGGTTGTGTCTAGTCGGTTCCTAAGATGGTTAGGTTTTGGGGGGAAATCATTTTTGTGGTGGGTTTTTGGTGGCTCTGGGATATTCTCTCAACTTCCCTCACCAACCTTGTTTGCCCCAAGACCCTCACCATCCTCGCCTCTTAAATGCCTCGATCATCATCCTCAAGCGAGGCTCATGACCGGACAACCAACCCATCAACTTCCTCGGCTCATCATTCTCATCCGCAAACGATCAACATAATGTGCAAGTTCCGGATTTTTCAAAGCATGCATTTCACGGGTAGAGCATGATGTAGGCATGGGTTCTTTCGGCTTAGCCTCAAGAGAACTAGTGTAAAGATGCATCTCATCAATCTTAGCATGCAAAACGGGGCAAGAAGTGCAAGCACCTAGCAAAGCGAGTCTAGACTTAAGCTCAGCCACTTCAACCCTAAGCACATCTAGTTCCTCACACTTGGAGGCATGCTTCTCCTTAAACAAAGCAAGAACAGCAAGGAATATGGAGCAATCAGCACAATCAACCTCATCCGAAACAACAGGGCTAGCCTTAAGGGAATCAATCTCAAGCTTACTATCAAGCACCTGTGTCTCTAGCTCAGCCACTCTAGTCCTAGCATCCTCGAGTGAAGCCCTAAGCTCTTTTCTCATTTTCTTGGCCTCTCTAAGCATATCATCACGGTTATCAAGCAAAGTGCCAATCCTCTCATTCTCCTGGCGCAAGAAGGGAAGTTCATCACGCACCTTGTTGTCGGAATCGGAGTCCGAGTCGCTCTGTGTGCTCTTCTTGCTGCCGGAGCTCAGCGCCATGGTGCAGAAGCCGTCTCTCGCGAAGCGGCCTCGCCCGCTCAGGTTCTTGGATGACTTCTTGTTCTTGCGACGATCACCTTCATCCTCACTGCTGCTCGAGCTCGAGGTGGAGTACGCGGAACTGGAGTCGACGTCGCTCGCTCCAACCATCGCTCGGGCCTTGCCTCGGCTCTCCTTCTTCCTCGATTGTCACTCGTCCTTGTACTTGTTCTTGTGTTTGCTGTTGTGATCGCGCCTCGACCGGTACTTGCCATCCATCCTCGACTTGTGCTTGTAGCCGTCCAGGTTCTCGACCTTCTCCGGGCAGTCGGCGACGAAGTGTCCCGGCTTGCCGCACTGGAAGCACGTCCTCGTGTTCCTCCTCATGTTCACCCGGTTCTCGTGCAGCCTCTCAAACCTCCTCGTCAGCAGCGCCAGCTTATCCTCTCCAAGCACATCAAACTCCTCATCTGGCATAGACATCATAGAGGACAAAGAGAACATCCTGGTGGATGGGTTAGTGTTAGCCTTTCCTTTCGAACTACCAACGAGGGCAAGACTATGGGAATCAGTTGGTCCCTCGAGCTTGGCAGTCATGCCTCTATCCACCTCAGTCGACTTGAACTTTGAGAATAGCTCGTTCATCATCAGAGTGTCATACTTCTCCGACTCCACAATTGCCTCGAACTTTCCGCCCCAAATCGTACGATCCAAAGAGTGTAAGAGCTTGACCGCTATATCATGATCATCGTACGGGAGCACGTCCACATTAGCCCTCATGTTGTTCACAACCACCGTGAACCTCTGAAACAAGGCATCGATGGACTCACCAGGGAGATGAGTGAAGTTCTCGTACTCTCTCCGGTAGGTCGCATACATCCGTGCCTGAACCTGGGCATTCCCAACATGAGCCTCCTTCAACACCGACCAAATTCTACAAGCCAAGTGCTCGGTGTGCACCCGATCGAACTCGGCCGACACAAAGCACGAAACAAGTAGTCGACCGCCTTATTGTTGGCGTCGAATCCGTCCCTCGATCTGGAGCGAGGGAAGTCTATCGGTGGACATAGCCTGTGTCCACCGTGACATCCCAAAGGATCTGACCCTTTCCGCGGAGGAACGCACCCATCCGCTTACTCCACATCTGGTAGTTCTTGCCATCGAAGTGTGGAGGACCCGAACCCCGTTCCTAGTACGCCATCCTTGGATCTTAGACTGGTTAGAGTCAATAAAGACCCGAACCAGCTTTGATACCACTTGAAGGACCGATACGGCGAACCAGAGAGGGGGGGAGTGAATGGGAGCCGATAAAAATTCTCCTCGAAGGAGATGGAAACTCCTACAAGATGAACATGGCTTCCAACACACATCTCCGACTGACTACCCAAGTTCGCCAAGCTCACGTAGCCACTGGAGTGCCACTGGCCTAGGAACCAACACACAACCTTCCGACCCGAGAACGCAGCGGAACACCAAACCTCAAGTCTACAGAACAACACCAGTCAGACCGGTGAGCACCACCGGTCAGACCTGTCCCTGCTGGTGAAACTGGGCAACTTTCACTAAGTGGCTCCACACTAGTTAGACCGGTGAGACACACCGGTTAGACCGGTCACAGCTTGAAAGCCCCCAAAGCACCAAATAGGCCAACCGACCACCAAACTGACCCAAACTCGAAACAGTAGCAACACAGGACAACAGCGAACACACCCAGACGTTCACCCGAGCAAAAACCCACCAAGGGTTGCACCGGTCAGACCGGTCAAGAGCACCGGTCAGACCGGTGTAGCCTGGGCAGCTCGGGGTGAACAACACCCGTGGGTCAACTCCCCCAAATCCAAACCTCGATCTCCCGAATCGCTCCACGGACTTAAACAAGATTTTGGGGATATTAGGAACACCTCATGAGGAGTCCATAGACAAGTTTAATCCCACCAAAACTCGTCCAAAAAGGAGGAATCGAAGAAATCCCGCCAAGAGCACCACAAACCCTAGAACTCGAAAAACCCCAAAATCGAGCCCCTTTACTCACGGATTTGGGAGGGGAATCACAGCCCAAAGAACCACGAAGGGTTCCGACAAATTCCCCCCATCAAATCCCCAAGAGAAAGGTCCCGAAAACAACCCAAAGAAATCACCAAGAGAGGGCTCCGAAAATCACCACCAAGAACAACCGGGAACAACACATCCAAACCTTGAGGAACCACGCTGAATCATCTATACATGCAACAAAGGTTCATACAAGGTCTAGCTTGCCACCCGATCATCCAAGCCTCTCACAAGATCTCACCATGAAGCTCTCAAGCTAGTCCTATGGAAATCCTAAGGAAAATAGGAAGGAAAATAGGAAAACAAATGAGCTAGGGTTCCAAGAGTTGGCCGCCATCCTCTCACCTATTGGGTTATATGGAGGCAACCGAATGTCTAAAATGCCCTTTCCTAATAACTAGGGATACAAGCCCCTCAAAGGCGGATTTGGAAGTCTTTATGTCTTCACCATCGGACGGATGCCCGGCGACCGCACCCTGCGTAGCCTCGACGCAAGCCATGCGATCCCGACGCGTGTCCTCCGCTTCGAAATCTCCGGACTGCGTCGTCGCACACCGATCAGATCGGTGCTCCCCACCGGTCAGACCCACCGATCAGACCGGTCTGGCACTGCTGCAGCACCGTCTTCGGTTCTTCGGTCTTGGCTTTGTGGATCAACCAAGGAACCCAGTGGTTTTCTGGTGAACCACGGAAACCCCACGAACTCGGTGTAGCCTCCGCCAATCTTCACTCATGACTCGGCTCCCACGTAGTCCCGGCTCGACCTTGGTTTTGAGGCTCAACCAAGAAACCGTCCACGACTTCATCTTGCTGTTCATGCCACCATGCGGCCCGCACTTGACCCCGCTGGCCACCGGGTCCCTCGAACGAAGCCTACTAGTCTTCTCCACACCTGGAGGCCTCACCGGCGACGACCTTTCGTGCTTGTTCTTCACCTGCACCAACACCAGTCAAGCCGCAACCTGCACCTGCAATACTTAGCCAAGAATCAGTACACACAACATTGTCAATCACTCATCACACAAGGAAGCGACCATCCACCGGTCCTCGAACCACGCATGATCCTCAAAATACCAAAAGGATTTGGTATGTGCTCCGTGTAGGCATGGTAAGATGGTCGCCGCCTCTCATCCTCTTCTGACATCTGTTATGATAGAGAGGCCATGCGAGCAGTTCCATATGGACTTGGTTGGTCCAGCTCGTGTGTGCTCGGCGGGTGGCAAATGGTATGTTCTTGTGATAGTGGATGACTATTCTCACTATGCTTGGGTCTTCTTTTTGGCTGACAAGGGGGAGACGTTTTGTTTTGTTAGGGATCTGATCTTGAGGTTGAAACGAGAGACATGGAGATGATGTTTGAGCTATTCATAGCGACAATGGCAGTGAATTTAAAAACTCTCGTTCCGAAACCTTTTGTCGTGATTTGGGTCTCGAACATCAGTTTTCTTCTCCCTATGTGGCTTGTCAGAATGGTGAAGTTGAGAGGAAAAATCGTTCCCTTTGTGAGATGGCTCGGACGATGCTCATCGAGCATAGGACTCCGAGAAGATATTGGGCGGAAGTGGTGAATACCACTTGCCATGTTGGGAACCAGATTTTTCTGAGGGCCTTCTTGAACAAGACGTGCTATGAACTCATGCACGGGTGAGCACCAAGAGTGAGCCATTTCAGGGCTTTTGGTTGTCGGTGCTTTATTCTCAAGAAGGGTAGGCTTGATAAGTTTGAGTCGAGGTCCTCCGATAGGATTTTATTGGGTTATGCTAGTCATTCTCAAGCATTTCGTGTGCTCAACCTTGATACTAACCTAGTCATGGAGACTTGAGAGGTTACCTTCGATGAGACACAACCATGCAATTCGTCTGTCTTCGAATGTGCAGGTGACGACGAAGTTGGCAAGAAGATCTTTGAGGATGGGGAGGATGATGCTGGAGAGGATGATGGTAATGCTGGTGAAGCTCCAGCCACGCATGTACCCTCTACTTCCACTACGACGACTACGGTGTAGGATGGTCCATCCCCTACACCGCCTATGATCCAGCAAGATCAAGTGGACGCAGCTACTGAAGGGGAGGTTGTCTCTAGGCGAGAGGCACGAAGGCGCGTTCAAGTTGATCATCCACCCTCAAGAATCATCGGCGACATCAATGAGCGTATGACACAGTCGAGGTCTAGAAATGCTTCTCACTTTGCTCATTCAGCTTTTGTTGCTACCTTTGAGCCGAAAAACATGGGACACGCTCTATCTGATCCAAATGGGGTGAATGCCATGCATGAGGAGTTAGAGAATTTTGAGAGAAACAAAGTGTGGGAGTTAGTGGAGCCACCACCAAATTGCAAACCTATTGGGACAAAATTGGTGTGGTAAAACAACGAGAGAGAAAATGGTGAGGTGGTGAGTAACAAGTTGAGGTCGGTTGCCCAGGGCTATAGTCAGAGGGAGGGGATAGACTACGAGGAGACATTTGCTCCTGTAGCCCGTTTGGAGGCAATTGGGATCCTTCTAGCCTTTTCTATGGCTAAAGGGTTCAAATTGTACCAAACGGATGTGAAGAGTGCCTTCTTGAATGGGTTCTTAGAGGAGGAAGTTTATGTGAAGCAGCCACCGGGCTTTGATAGTGCTGAGTTTCCCCACAGGGTTTATAGGCTGAGAAAGGCGTTGTATGGGCTAAAACAAGCTCCTCGTGCTTGGTATCGACGCTTGAGGGGATTCTTGTTCGGCAAGGGGTTTGTGGGAAAGATTGACACGACTTTTTTTCTCCTTAGGCAGGGTGATGATATCCTAATTGTTCAGGTGTACATGGATGATATTGTCTTTGGCGGCTCATCTTACTCTTTCGTTGCGAGCTTTGCAAAGGATATGAGCAAAGAATTCGAGATGTCTATGATGGGAGAATTACAGTTCTTTCTCGGGCTTCAGATCAAGCAGGCGAAGGAGGGAACCTTTGTGCATCAAGCCAAGTACACAAAGGACATCCTAAAGAAGTTCAAGATGGCGACTCGAAGCCCATGTCGACACCGATGAGTACGACTACAGCGCTCGATGCGGATGAGGACGGAGAGCCCGTGGACCAGAAGAAGTACTGGAGCATGATCGGCTCCCTCTTGTACTTGACTGCGACGAGGCCGGACATCCAGTTTTTTGTGTCTCTGTGAGCTCGTTTTCAGGCGTCACCGAGGACTTCACATCGGCAGGCCATCAAGCGGATCTTCAGGTATCTTCAATACACTCCTGAGCTTGGTCTTTGGTATTCGGTGTCCTCTTCCCTTTCGCTTCTTGGTTTTTCGGATGCCGACTTTGCGGTGTGTCGAGTCGATTGGAAATTGACTTTAGGTACTTGCCAGTTTTTGGGTCTTCACTTGTTTCTTGGTGTTCTCGCAAACAGTCTAGTGTAGCTCCGTCTACCACAGAAGCTGAATATGTTGCGGCCGCTAGTTGTTGCTCACAGCTACTTTGGATCTCATGCACGCTGAGTGACTTTGGTGAGGAGTGTTCCCATGTGCCTCTCATGTGTGATACCACGAGTTCCATTAGTGTTGCCAAAAACCCCGTGCTTCACTCCAGAACCAAACACATAGATGTGAGGTACCACTTCCTGAGAGACAATGTTGAGAAGGGAAACATAGACCTCATCCTTGTACCTATAGAAAAGCAGCTTGCCGATATCTTAACCAAGCCTTTAGACCAAGCTACATTTGCTCGTTTGCGAGAAGAGCTTGGAGTTGGTTTTCCTTTTTGAGCTTCGGTTGGGAGGGTTGATGTAAATATACATGTTGCATCTTTGTTTATGTATCATATCATGTTTGCATCTTTGTATCATAGACTGCATTTGTAACTTATGTCATAGAGATGTGCTTCTCTCATATGCTTTGCTCACCATGATATGCTAGATATGAGGTTATGTCTTTGCTTGTGATGCTCATGAGATGTATAGCTATGCTCTTGGTAGCTTTGGGATATATATGCTTGTGAATGGCTTCTTTCTGTAAAAATGCTATATGATCCTCTCTTGTGAGTAGAATGCCTCTCATGTTCAATTTGGGTGCTTATGGCTATATCTTGCTTAATTTGTGCTTGGAACCATGTTCTTTTCATTTGGGATCAAAGATCCATTTATCATCATGAATGTTTAGCGTATATGCTACCTTGTGGAGAAGCCTAAGCTTCTTTTTGCCGCAAAGGCACTTCACGTACCATGCTTACTTGTAAATCATGAAAATGGTATGTGAGATGCCTATGCTTGAAAAATGTGCTTCCATGTCATAAATGCTTTAAATTCTTATCTTGGGTGCTAAATCGTTGCATGATGTTCACTAATGAGAAGTCTCATATCTAGAAGTGGACACATGGCTCGGTGGCTTTGACATGACATGAGATAGCTTGTAGGTGTTTGTGATGACCTTGTGATGAGAATTTGTGATATTGCATGAAGTTTGTGAGTTATATGTTGTTTATGCTCAGTTTGATCATGTTTAGGTCCTATGCTCATGAGAGGGAAAATTTTGTGAAAAATGCCTCACTTTGTTAATGGCTATGTCACTTGCTTGTATGTCCCTTTCTATCTTGTTGGCGATGCTTGTGCTCAAATTGTGGCTATCTTGCTTGTCTATGTCTCAATTTTAGCATGTTTTCGTGCTCTTTGTATATTTGAGAAGCACATCCTTGCATTTGTAGACTTGATTCATGCATTACCAACAAGGGGGAGGAAAGTACCCAATTCATGGTTCCAGGGGGAGTTTTGCATCAAGGGAAGAAAAATTGGGAGAAATGCATTTGTTCAGGGGGAACTTGAATTCATGCATTTGGGAGCTCTTTTTCGCCTGATTTTTAATTGTGCTCTTTTGTCAATGGTGTCGAGCCCTTTTGCCTCATCTTGAGGAGTCGGCAATTTGGGAGCATTTTATCTCGGTTGTGTCGAGTCGTTGCACTTGCCTTAGGGGACCGAGATTTTCTCTCTCTCAAGTGATCTTTTCTTGGCATTTGTTTGACTTTTGATCACTTGTCTGAGTTTTTCGTTCGTTTCTTCTCTTTTTCTATTTTCTTTGAATTGGTTACTTTTGTGTGTTTTCAATGCACTCATCAAGGGGGAGATTGAGGACCGGAGCATCCGAGGACCGGTGGATGGTCGCTCCTGGCTATGATGAGTGATTGACAATGTGGTGTGGACTGACTATTGGCCGAGTATTGCAGGTGCAGGTTGTGGCTTGATTTGCGTTGGTTCAAGTGAAGAGCGAGCGCAAAAGGTTGATGCCTTGCGGGGCCTCCAAGGAGTGGAGAGACAAGTAGGCTCGAGGGACCCGGTGGCCAGCGGGGTCAAGTGCGGGCCACATGTTGGCAAGAAAAGCAAGACGAAGTCGTGGACAGGACCCGGTGTAGGGTAGCGGCTCACGACCAGAGTCTGCACGTGTGGTTTGCGGTGGTTCACCACAAAACCGGCCGGGTTACTTGGTTGAACCACAAAACCAAGACCGGAGGCTCAGCAGGCGGAGACGAGATCCGGGCGTGCCAAGAAGCTTCCAACCGGAGGACACGTGTCCGGATCACAAGGCTTGCGTCGAGGCTACGCGAAGGGCGGTCGCCGGGCATCCCTCTGATGGTGCTACAAAGACATATTCCCAAAGTGCCCTTGGTGTATGTGTATCCTAGTTTAGGCTTTAGGGGTAGTCTTTCGGCTGTCTCCATATATACTTAGAGGAGAGAGGATGGCAGCTGTCTCTTGAAACCCTAGCTCATTTGGTTTTCCTATTTTCCCTTCCTATTTTCCCTAGAATTTCCATAGGACTAGCTTGGGAGCTTCATGGTGAGATCGAGAAAGAGGGATGGATGTTGAGGAGGCAAGCTAGACCTTGTACGAATCTTTCTAGTTGCATAGAAGATTTGGAGTTGTGATTTATGTGGGTCTTTTTCGTGCCTCTTTGGTGTTTTCATTCTTCGGTAATTTCCGCGGATTTGAGAGGGTTTTTCTTCGGATTTCTTTGAGGGGATCATGGGTGAGTGCCTTGTGCCTCTTTGTGGATGATTTTGACCCCTCAAACGCCGGGAAACCACCTCAATTCGATGGTCGTTGGGTGGAGTTCTTTGTCCTTGGTTGAGTTCGTGTGATCCGCGATTCCCGACGTTCTAGGGAGTTAGAGGCCAAGAGTTTTGGGGCATAGCATCACCTAGTGACGCATATCATTCCCCCAAATCTTGGCTCAAGAGCTTCAGCCGTTTGGGAGATTTGGGGACGACTTTGGGAAGGTGTTCTTGCGAGTTCGCGGTTTTCTACACAGTTCATCCACGGACTGTCCGCGCGTGCTTGGCGGACGGTCTGCGGCTAGCGGATAGTCTGCGAGGGGTTGCAGACCATTCTGCGGACTGTTTAGACAGAACCGCTGTTTTTCGGCTGGAGGCTTCTCTTGTACTGCGGATAGTCCGCACCTATCTTCCGGACAGTCCGCGCCTGTCTTCTGGACAGTCCACCCCCACCCCGGCGGACAGTCCGCGGCAGCTAGGCGGACAGTCCGACCTGTACGCAGAAACTTGCCAAGTTTGTTTGATTCCTTTGCTTCTTTTCCAGTGCTTCCGCGTGTGTTTCAAGGAATCGTTCCTAGGACTTGTAGTTGATCCATGACTACGTTGTCTTGGCGATTGGTGTTCGTGTGTGACTTTTGGAGTTGCGATTGGGACATAGGCCGAGTTCTTTGAAGAAGAATTTTTATCGGCTCCCATTGACTCCCCCCCTCTCTAGTCGCCAAACCGGTCCTTCAGTAGTTCGTTTGTGAGTTTGCTGCCACCATGTCGAACTGGATGCGGTCCAACGTGTCCCACGAGATGCTGCGCCGCCTTGTCAAGGCCGGGCAGCTCCCTCCACTCACCGCTACCATGGAGTGGACGGTGCCCGGGGAGGAGTCTATGCCACGCCCGCCCAAGGGGTACGTCGTCTCGTTCATGGCCTTCCATGAGCGCAGCTTCTCCGTCCCCGCCGGGCGGTTCATCCGGGGATTTCTCTACGAGTACAGCCTTTAGCTGTAGCACCTCAACCCAAACAACATCCAGCAGATGGCGTCATTCGAGGCGATGTGCGAGGGGTACTTTGGGATAAGTGCCCATTGGCAGCTCTTTAGGTACTTCTTCATGTTCGCATGCCTGAAGGACGGCCCCAGGGTGGCGACGCTCGGCTGCGCCAACCTCCGGATGAAGCAAGGCTGAGTTGACAGCTACATCCCGTCCTCCCTAACCAGCTCGAACAACGACTGGCACAAGGGGTGGTTCTAGCTGAGGAACGACCCTGAGTTCGCGCTATCGGCATTCACCGGGGACTCCATCAGGCAGTCACGGTCAAACTGGACCCACGGTATCACGCAGGTAGAGCAGGAGAGGATGCTCAGGGACCACCGGGTAGTGCTGGGGCACCTCCGTGGAGCCGAGGTCACCCTGGAGACCGTCATCGGCCAGTACCACGCCCGAGGGGTCGTGCCACTCCGGAGACGGCCGCTCCATCTCTGTGAGATGACGGCCGACTGAGCCCCCTGGACGGGGACCATGACTGCGTCGGCCTTCCCGTTGCTGAAGGAGATCTAGCGCCGTGTGGCGCTGGCAATCAGGAAGTCGATCCTTTCTTATTAATACAATGAAGCGCAGCTCTCCTGCGTCTTTCGATAAAAAATCGGGAAGTCGACCTTTACGTGGTTGTTCGCACGACTTATTTTGGTGCTCCCCAACAAGGAGACCGAAAATTGGTGAGTTGCCACTTCCTTCGACAAATTTCGTAAAACTTAGCTTTTTGGACTGTTGTTGGTCTTCTCGGGGACCTCCGACGACTGCTGACTCGCCCACTCCTCGTTTTTGCAGTTGAAGTGTGCGCACCTTGTGCCGGCCAAGGCGCCTCTCCTAGAGGAGGCGATCTTCAACCGAAATAAGGTAGCCGCAGAGAGGTGGCGGGCTACATGCAAGGCACAACACAAGGAGCAGGAGAGCCCCAAGCGCGATCGGAACGACAACCGCATCAAGTGGCAGAAGGCGGGGGAGCACGGTGTTTCATCTGATGAAGACCCATCGCCAAAGCTGGCGTGGAGCGGCGATGAGACCAGTGCCGCGGTGGACTGGAGAGACATGTCGTGGTCGTCCACATCATCGCCTCCCCGAGCGGTGGAGGTGACTTCATGGTGGTGCCTGGAGTCTGCCGCTAACGAGAAGGGAGCGGGTTCGAGCTCACGATCGCTGGCTCGCCCCGCCTGAGGGGATCAGCGGGTGACCCGTTCTCACACGGCGCCCGGCGGCCCAGGTGCTTCCGAGGTACGGAGAGACCCACCCCGCTGAGACGATCCGCCCAGGTGGCCAAAGGTGCACGAGCCCTCACCTCGTCATCTCTTCAATGGCTCCGACCGCCCGAGCGTGGATTCTCTGCAGAGGCATCCGTCACGGGCAAGATCGACGAGCTCAACGTCGAAACCGAGAGTGCCATAGGGGGCGGATTTGGGTGCCTCCCTGCGGCGCCTCCAATCTTTGATCATCCGGGGCGGTGGAGCCCCAGATGTAAAGGTTCCCTTCCCTGGTGGTGGGGGCCAAGGGCTGACCTCTGACGCGGCCGAGGTCGGAAGGATAGCCCTCGAGCAGCCGAGGGAGCGCACTGTCGTCCTCGAGTCGGCGGGGAGAAGCGGGCCAGCCCCTGAGTTGGCGGAGCACCGGGATCCAGCTTTCGAGTCGGTTGGGGTCAAACAAACAGCCCCCGAGCAGGGTTCGTCGGACCGTCCAACGAAGAGAACCGGGGTCTACTCCAAGATGTAAGCTCCTGCTCTTGGTATCCTTGTCACTTCAAATTCTTTGCTTTGTTCGCCTTTCAACCCTTGTTCTGCTTTTTCTGCAGTTGTGCCGACATCAGCGTGCTCAGCCTCACGCCTTTGAAGCACGTGGCGCTGAGCGCGCGTGAACCGCCTTCTGGACCCCGCTCCCAGCCTCCATATGCCAAGCCGTTGGTCGAGCAGGCTCGGGGTGGGCTAGTCGTGGCCACCGAGGTGGTATTCTATGCATAACAATAAATTATTGATTGCAGGTGGTATTTAACACTACTTTGTGCTAACCTCATGCCAAAATTTTCATTTCTTTCAAGTCGGAGACCCTTTTTCTTGTACATGGTTTTAATGCAATCCGTAGCAGTTTTAATTCGTACCGGAGCGGTATAAATAGTTTATATCGTGGTATACCTCTGCGTACCATTTGTATAGTCCATTTTGGTTTGGATTTTAAATTCGAACGATAAATAGTGGTATACCATTTATACTGCTACGGTATACCTTTACCACTGGGTAGCCGTATAAATATACCGGTTGGTAAAAAAACCCTAGCGGGGAGAGGGTGTCGGACCCAAGTCCCTTAGAACGAGTGTTCGGTTCGTCGGCTAACCCTTGTGACAGTTGCCCTTCTCTCCCTTTTACAGATGTAAGAGGAGGGGCAATAAGGGGAAACAAATAAGAGATATAGTGTCGGTCGCTGAGATGTCCTCTCGCGTGTCGCTGTCCGTCAGGACGCATTGAAGTGGAGTTGTGTTGCATTGTTGTAGAAGCCACCGCGTGGCAGAGTGGGGCTATTCACTTCGGGACGCCTGACGCCCATTCCGAGTAGTTTGGCAGTGACTTAGTTCGTCTGAGCACTAGACTAGCCCTCCACGTTAAGACCTATCCGTAGGCCTAAACTCGTCATAGGAGTGCTTGAGTGCCTCGGGCGGAGATTGCATGCTGCAGGGATGGGATGATGGCGATATGATGGCTGCACAGCCGGGCAGGGCCGTATTAAGGCTCATGTTGAGGCCAGCTGCCTGCGCGCGGTCGCCAGCTGGTGTGCTTGCATGGCACGGGAAATTGGTCCCCCACGCGTCGCGGTGAAGGCGTTTGCGTCCCGGGGTCGTACGTGCTGCGTGGTGTGGCCCACACCTTAGTCAGAGGCGGAGACTTGTCGTGTGAGGCGGAGACTTGTCGAAGGGGGTCCCTCTAGTGGGGAACTCGTCGGAGATGCTCCCAACTGGTCGGGAATGGGACGTCTTGCCAATGATGGTCTTGACAGGGGTCTTCGGTCCTCATCTTGAATTTTGACCTTCACGTTATCAATCTTAGCCTTCACATTGTCAACGGTGTCAGAAGACTCCATCTCGTGAGGGATTATCTCACCGTCAAAGCGGGCCCTAATTCAGGCCCTGGTCAGGTAGCTTTTGGGGACCAAGCTTCTAGCCGAAGGTAGCGCAGGAGGTACCCTAGCTATCCTCAAAGTGATGAGGACACCACGAGTACATCTACACCAGTAGCACCTTCTCCTACTCCAGCACCGGTAGTGCCATCTTCGGCACCACCTTCTAGGCCAATTACTCGGGCCTGTGCAAGAGAGTTCAACTTCGTCATGATGCTGAAGAATGATGGCCCGAAAGACTGAAGGTTGGCCCAACTGGAGGCCTTGTGCATGGGCGCCTAGGACTGGCCCAAGAGGGTGCCTAGGGTTTCACCCACGCACCCACGATGCTAGGGGCAACGCCCCCTTTGCTGGCCGCCCCTCCTCTAGGGGCTGCGCCCCCTTTATTAGTCAGAGTCTGGTATCTTTTACAACTTGAGTTTTGTTTTACATCTAGCTATAGCTACACCAGAACACGCACAAATACGTGCTGTCCTCTATGATTCAGAACTCCACCTTCGAGTGATATTAAGGTTGCTTGCCTCAGATTCTTGTTCGTTCTTCGATTGCGCACAGAAATTGATCTTCGTGATTAGGCTAATCTTGCGACAGCAAGGTCGGTAAATGGTTCAGCGATTGCATTGGCGTTTCGAGTCTCGCTCATTGTAGTCGGATCGTGAGGGTCGCCTCCCACCAGATCGAAGTTATCTCCACTCACCGAAAGATCAGGCACTTCGCCTCTATCACAAAGTCTCACTTGAATCCGTGGAACGAATCGGGAGATCGATCAATGAGAAGGTTGAGTTTTTCATGCGAACTGTGTTCTTCCCGACTGTCCAGGCAAACACCGGCATGATCGGTTTCCCAAACCGGTCTGACCGGTTTAGCTCCAGTGGGCTGTCGTGAAGAGTTTTTGGACAGGAGAGTCTTCTTCGGGCTATGGCTTTTCTTATTCAAAGTGTGGAAGGTTCTTGAGGTGGTTTTGCTAGGTTTTGGTCTCGAAGGTCTTTTGGATATTTCTTGGACAAAACCGGCCTGACCGGTTTCCCCTGCCTATGAGAAGCTAAGTGGAGAATCAGTCTGACCGGTTTCAGAAACTGGCCTGACCGGTTTTGGCTTCCAGCAGCTGCGTTTGTGTTGTTTTCCGATGTGTGCTTTTAGAGGCGGTTGGTTGGATCTTGCTCCTAGGTCCAGTGGCACTCCAGTGACTATGTGGATTGGCAAGAGATGTTTACGGAGGTATCCGAGTGATATTGGGTTCATAAGCCGAATTCTTGAGTAAAATTTTTATCGGCTACCATTCACTCCCCCTCTCTGGTTCGGCGTTCCAGTCCTTCACCTCTTTTGTACATTTTGCACTTACGTTCAAGCTGAATGATAATTTGCAAACGGCTCTAGCAGGCAGTTAGCTAAGGCAGTCACGTGACAAAATGACAGAATATGTAAATTTAAATTGTATTGTATCATAGTTCTTGTTTTTGCTGAATTTCAAGTGAGTGATTTACCTACATGCCATTAAAAAAGTTGGTGGTTACGTACAAGCCATAAAAAGGTTCGCAGATACGTGTGTGCCATGAGCTCAACTTTCGTTTACCTGTGTGCCATTCCGTCCATGTTCCGAGCTAACGCTGTCAAAATGATGAGTGAAATGACCATTTTACCCCCTGCGGGCCCCACCAATCTTCTTCCTCCTCTCCTTCTCCCTCCCGACCATTCTCTCTATTCCTCTCTTCCCCACGGCGGCGACCAGTTGCCGGCCAACCTACGTCGGCGCCCCCTCCCTCCCGTTTGAGCTCGGAGGCGGAGCGCGCCGCCGCCGGCCGGGCTGCGCGGGCGAGTGCCGACGCGGGCGAGCTCCCGGCACGCGCAAGCCGTCCTTGGCGAGCGGCTGCCGCCGGCGCGGGTGAGTTCTGCGTGGGGGAGCAAGGCCGCTACTAAATGCGGGTGCGGGCAAGCGCCGCCACGGCCGGGCCTTCACGGCCGAGCGCCACCACGGCGGGTGCGGCGCGAGGCGGCTCCGCCGCGTGCGGGCGACGCCGGCGAGAGGCCGCGCCCCCGTCCCGCCCTCGAGCCGTCGGCCGCGCCGCGCCCCCCGGCTGCCGGGGACCCCGGCCGGCCGCGCGCCCCCCTGCCTGGATTTGTCCGCCGTTTTTTTTACAAACAACGGCCGCCGTTTGAGAGGTTGAAGAAGTAGTGGGATGAGAGGTTGAAGAAGCACTGGGAACTACATTCAGAGGCAAAATAGTCATTTCCATACGTGTGTCCCACATGTCAGATAAATGAAACCGTTAAGTCCTAACTGAACATGGATAGAATGACACACGGGTAAATGAAAGTTAAGCTCATGGCACACATATATCTGCGAACTTTTTTATGGCATGTACGTAACCACCAACGTTTTTAATGGCACGTAGGTAAATCACTCATTTTTACGGGTAATGCAAAAATCCGGGTAATTTCAAGTACATAATTAATCTGATTTTATCTTTTCGTGCATAAGCTGATCGTTTCAAGCATATTTTACCTGCAATTTTTTGTTGATGCGGGGAAAAACAAATCAGGTGAATTATTAGTGCACTGTCCTTCTAAAATTGAGTCATTGTCGTGTCCAACCTGCAAAAGGGCCAATTTGTCCTAATTCAATGTCCTCATCTGAGCTGACACGGTGCCGTGAAGAAGATATCCTCCCTTAAAGCCGCCCCCCCCCCCCCACCCACCACCACCACCCCCACCGCCATCGTTGCAAGAACACATACGATCAAATCTCTCGCTGTTCCATCACGCTGCTGATCGAAATGGAGCTCCCAATCCTGGTTTAGTTAGAGCCATCAGACGCAGGAGCGAGCAGCCCAACCCATTTTTAGCCGTTGCCGCAGACCCGCAGCGGGTCCTCGTCGTCGCTGGTCCCAATCTGCGGCCGTCGGTGTTGCCTTCGCCTCCAATCCACAAGAGCGAGCAGCACCGACCGAGCCGATCCGCTCGTCTTCTTGGTTCTTGGTCAATAAATCAGCTCAGCAGGAAAGATCCGTGAGGATTACTGCATTCGGCAGGTGATTTGCTTTTCTTTAACTAGTCGCGTTCTTTCTCAGGAGTTATGGGTTCTGATTGCTTGCTGCTTCATGCCAAATGTGGTCAATTTCTTGCTTTTTTACTTTTAAATGGTAGCAGCGTTCGCGGATTAGGAAGGAAACCAAGAACGGAAGGAGCATCTAGGAAGAGGGGAGGAGAGATTTGGGTGTAAATTAGTAGATATATTACAAATAGATTTGCTTTTTGAGGAAGTTAAGTAGCAAATAGATTGGTGAAGAAGCCTTGCAAACAAAAAACAACAGGGAAAATTTGCGAAGAACATGTTTGGAACCCAAATTAGGGATGTGGCAGATGATTTCAACCCCAGTAAGAGCAGGACAATGTGGAACACACCCAACAAATCGATGCCCACCACCACCCACACCATCAGGTACAACACAGGCTGGAAAAACCTGTTCAACGGACATCTCATGTCTGCCAAGTTCGAGGACCTGTACGGGTTCATGGTGGAGGGCAATGTGGATGATGTCAATGTGCTGAACGAGATAAGGGAAAGGACCAGGGAGCAAGGGAGGGTGTGGTGGGCTCTGGAGGCAAACAAGGGTGCAAATTGGTACCTCCAACCAAAGATATCTTCAAATGAGGGGATGATTAGTGTCACGTCACTCAAGCTATCTGTGCTCACGAATACTATTACACTAAGGAGGTTGATCAGAAAGGGTGTGCCGCCAGTGCTGAGGCCAAAGGTGTGGTTATCTGTGTCAGGAGCAGCCAAGAAGCGGTCAACAGTGCCAGAGACATACTATGATGAGCTGATCCGGGCCACAGAAGGGAAGACTACACCAGCCACAAGGCAAATCGACCATGTGAGTTTTATGAAGCTGTGTGGACTTTTTATCTATATATTTATGCCTTCTTATCTTACATCTTATAGAATTAATGTTACTCAAGAGTGAAAGTAAGCAAATTAGGTAACCTTATACTGAATCTTGAGCTTATTAAAAACATTATTTTTTTGATATTGTAATATGTGTTGGTGACTCTTAAATATTCTTACTAGTTTATTCTGTTCTACTGATAAATTAATCTATAAAAAAAACTAAAGAAACCGCACCAGCATAAATTCATTCTAGTTGCAAATGTGAGTGGTTTCATTATATCATTTCCTATTTCTATTGAATGGTGTAGAAACTTATACTAATGTGAAGAGGATTTTACAGGATCTTCCTCGGACTTTCCCTTGCCATCCTTGGTTGAACAGTGAGGAAGGCCAGGCATCTCTTCGACGAGTACTTGTAGGGTACTCATTCCGCGATGCAGAAGTTGGATATTGCCAGGTTCGATTCCATATACTTGGTTGCGGCTAAGAGGCTGTATATCCGTTATTACATCCCTCACTACTGCATCTACTGCAGGGCCTAAACTATGTAGCTGCACTCTTGTTGCTCGTGATGAAGACTGAGGAAGACGCATTTTGGATGCTTGCTGTACTCCTTGAGAATGTTCTTGTCAGCGATTGCTATACTGATACTCTTTCTGGATGCCATGTTGAGCAGAGGGTGTTCAAAGATCTCCTGGCTAAGAAATGCCCAACGTATTTCTTTACCTTTATGTTTGTGATATTATAGCAGAAACCATCTTGCTACGATTGCTAACGATTTTGTATTGATCACTGGTGTAGGATTGCTTCTCATCTTGAAGCAATGGGGTTTGATGTTTCACTTGTGGCAACAGAATGGTTCTTGTGCCTCTTTTCAAAGAGCCTGCCATCAGAGGTAAGACACTAGTCCCTCCAGTACATATGTTTCTGCAGTCCCTGTATGATCTCCCCAAACTTATTTGAAGTTCTTCACACACTTCTTGTCATTGTTGTGAGCAGACAACCCTTCGGGTGTGGGATGTTTTATTCAATGAAGGAGCAAAAGTTTTGTTCCATGTTGCCCTGGCAATTTTCAAGGTAGGATGCCTCCCATACTAGATTCATTCTGGGTGTTTAAATCCCCAACCTATGAGTTAAAGAATACCTTCTTTCTTTATCATATATATGTTACTTTCTTTCTCTTATGTTGTCCACATTTGTAGATGAGAGAAGATGATATACTACACATCCAACATATAGGTGATGTGATTGATATTTTGCAAACAACCACTCGTCATCTATATGACCCTGATGAACTACTCACGGTAAATCTTCCTTCTTCCCTATTATATTCATAGTCTTTCCTTTTGCAGGGTATATTCATAATCATTTGTTTACTGTACCAAGAAATTTAGTGTAGGAAATGACACATTGTTTACTAGTCTATGCAAATGACTTGCAGCAGCTAAAATTTTTATAAATAAAAGAAATGGACAGATTGTTGGGAAAATCACAAACAAAATTCCGTAACTCAAGATATGCCCTGTATAACTTATACTGTAGATAATGTTCTTGAAAAGTTATTTTGCCAAGCATTGGTTGATGATCTTTTACGCTTTTCCAGTTTGCATTTGACAAAATTGGTTCAATGACAACACACACAATCACAAAGGAGAGGAAAAAGCAGGAGACAGTTGTCATGGCTGAGCTTGATCAAAGAATAAGACGGCTGAATTCACTCAAGATGGATGGATAGTGTCATAGTGCGTAAAATACAAGTTTGTGGAACTTGTAGCCCTGTAGGTTTTGCAAAGGAGAATGGCACAGCTACTCTGTATTTCACACCCGGGTTCAGCGTTCAGACAGCACTTTGGCCCAGTGAGCGAAGATGATGGACAACCAAGCACTGTGGTGGGATGACAAAACTGCAATGTTGGTTTGTTTAAGACTACTAGTTTCCGGGCTTCATATTGTGTGCTTTTGTGCATTCATGGTGTCTGCCGTTTCATATTTGCAAGAGGGTCATGGTGTTGATTTTCCTTTATGGTTGGAACCACCTCTACAGATTTGATGTTGAAAGTTCTTTTTTGTCGGCTGAGCCCAGCAAGGGGTCCTTTACAGGGGTGCTTACTGCATTTCCTTTGCTTTGTAAATTACTACAGATATGACATGCTGCTCTTCAAGTCCACCCTTTTGTTAGCAGGTGATTTTCGTGAAGTATACCGTCTCTCGGCCGGGCCACCGTGGGGGAACCCGACAAGGCTGGCGTCGCCCATCCCGGCTACACCCCCAAAGTCGCCGCCAATCAAATTTCCTGGTGCTCGACACTCGCATAGTGGTTGGGCATGGTGAGGCGGTCGTAACACCCGCGAGAATGATGTCGTCGGCGCTGTGCTTGGCGGCGGCGAGAGTGCATGTGCGACGGCGATCTAGGGCAGTGGCTGGGCGCGTCGTCCGTGGTGAAGGCGGAGAAGGAGAGGTTGAGGGGGGAAGGAGAAGGTGGAGGAAAATGGGGCCGCCGGGTGGGAGCTCGCGACGGTGCGTAGATGTCGCGCCTCGTGCCCTCCTCGTCGGCGAGGGTGCACGTGACGAAGGTGAGGCCGGCAGCGCTAGCAAAGGAGTGACGACATCTGTGTAGTAGAGAGGACGTCGGACGGAGGCAGGAGGACGACGAATGGGGCAGGTCAGTGTCCTCAATAGTCGGGCTGAAGAGAATGATAGGGGCAATTGCGTCCATTCACGTGGGCCGGAGAAGCAAAAGGTAAGAAAACTCCAGAATTGTGAAATAGGTCAAAATCTATTAAATCAAAGAAGTTCGCGTGGTTATATGTCAAAAGGCTTACATACTTAGGGTTATGTCGTTTAAGATGTGCGAACTTAAGGTTAAATTTTGAAATATCTGGATTCATCCTTCGGATTTAGTGCCACGCAGGAACTACTTAACGTTGCTTTGTGATGCCACTGGAAATGATGCTATATTCACCGATATTGTAGTATTTTTGTTAGTTCTCACGCCAATTGTTGCACTGAATCAAAGCACAAAATACAACGGTGATGCCAACGCCGTTTCAATTCAATACGTGCCTGCTTATTAAGTACAGAATCTTTGTGGTGCAAATAAGATAATCGATTTGATATTCAAAATAAAGGTAGAAGAATCTTGCATTATTCAATTTACCTTGACTTTCTCGCCGTTGAATGGGTAGTGCGTGCCATACCACCACTTTTGAAACCAACACCCCCTGCTAGTCCGGAAGACGAAAACAGCAAATCAACATCAATTTTTTGTTAGAAATCAAAGTTGTCTGAAGCACATAGGAACACACGAGTCACACAAGAACACATGAAGAGTTAGAGAGAAAGGAGTTCTTTGTTGTTCATTCACTGGAGGGTGGAACCTTGTAAAATGGTGAGAGTGACCTCTTATTTACAGGGGGACAAAGAGGATGAGCACAATGACTATCAAAAAGTTGTTACAATATTGACCTTTTTGTCCACTCACCCGGTCACTTTCCAAGGCACTACCTCCTCTACTCTCTCAGCCACTTTCTAGACCATTGATAATTAGCCACCATTGTTGTCTTGACCATTGATAATTAGCCACCATTGTTGTCTTGATTCATAACACTCCCCTTGGCCAAGTATATGTCAATTGTATGCTTTGCAAAAAACTCCCCAAAAACCCAGTGAGAAAAAAGTATGAGAAAAGAGTGCATCACAAGATTTACATATGTCGCACCTGTTGCGTTGTTACAAACCTTGCATGAGAAAACTTAGTGGGAAAAAACTCATCAATAGAAAAAAGTACAAAAATTAATGCTAGGCCCACTTGTGATCTTCAGTATCACAATCATGAGCTATGGCTTTCATGGTTAGTTTCCCCTTGGATCCTGCAAATCTCTAAGCCGCCTCATGCCAAGTCCATGAATACACATGTAGAAGCCGGAGGTAGGCAAAGGTTTTGTGAATAAATCTGTAAGATCCTCACATGGCTTGAATGATCTTAATCTCCCTGGAGATCATGGGGATAAAAGAATTTTGGTGCAATATGCTTCGTGGGATTGCTCTTCACATAGCTCATATGCATCCGTGCAATGGAAGTAACGTTATCCTCATAGATAATGATGAGGGTGTTGATAACACCCTTATCACATAACTTCTAGATGTGGCTCAATGAATTAAATAAGTATTTTAATGGATTAACTATTTGCTTCAATCGTTGATGCCTGATAGCTTTGTATGGATTAACTAGTCAATTCACTTGTGAGATCAAATAAACTAAGCTCTCTACCTTAAGCCCATACGACTAAACATGATGATAAACTAAAGTATGAAATCACTTACACTTATAGAAGATAGGGACTGAGGGAAGGGACCGCCTGCTCGTGCTGGTCAAATTCGATCAGTAGGGGTGTGTTTGGTTCCCTTCTCTAGAATCTGGGCCTGCATCCGATTAGCAGGGCTCTGGCTGGCCAGGCTTCGGGCGTACAGGAAGGCCTTGTTTGCTTGGCCGCACCGGCGCAGCTCGCATGCACGAAGCGGTAGTTTGGTTGATCGGTTGTATGAACAGATGTAGGCAAATCATGCAATGCACCATGTTTGGTTGCCTGAATACTACCACATTCCAGTCACCACTTTCATTGGATGGTGAGGTTACCACCTCCAGTTTCATGAGCACAACAGTTACATAGCACATAACATATCATCAAATTTACAATATTACATGAGCTTTCAAACTAAAATTACAATTAGAATATGAATTACAACCAAATTATATCAGCTTTCACAATGCAGGATTGATGTTGTCAATGGTAGAATGCTTCTCAAGCCTTTTGAACAACCTGAAATTATGTAGGAAAGGAAGTAACGTAGACAACATTGTAGTAGAGAGTAACAATAGCTATAGATCTACAACAAAATATTCATGTGCTACATTATGAACATGAGTATGTGCTAAGTTTTTAAAAAACATCATTAGCATAGGCATGTGCTCAGTAAAATGAAATCATCAATGGCACATAGGCATTTGCTTGAAAAGAATAACAAGCATCATTTGCAAATATAGGGAAAAATAAGGTATTATGATCAAAATGAAAACAACATGACATATGTCTTGAGCATTGGATTAAGTGTAGTATCATGTAAAAACCAACATCATGGCATATGCCTAGAGCCTCAGATTTAGTGCAGTACCCAGTAAAAACAAACATCATGGCATATGCCTAGAGCCTCAGAATAAGTGTAGTATCAAGTAAAAACCAACATCATGGCATATGCCTAGAGCCTCAGAATAAGTGTAGTATCAAGTAAAAACCAACGTCATTGCACATGCCTTATGCATCAGTTAATTTCAAGGATCAATAGTCTCAGTTTAATAGTCAAAAAATTCAGCAAAGCAACAGGTAGAATGTGAACTAGAGTGCACAAGTACCACCTGTTTCTTGATGGCCATCCTGTCCAAATCATCCTGTTCAGAGCATCCTTTGAACATCCTGAAACTTTGCAGGAAAGGAAAATAACAGTAGACAACCAGTGTAGTAGATAGTAGCAATTGTGCTCAGATCATGCATTTGTGTTAACAAATATATCACTAGTGGCCATGATTTGTGCTCAGATTAGGTAGAAATGAATAATTTCATCATAAATGCAAATGAGTTGTGCTCAGTTAGGAAATCAAAGCCAAATACAAGGAAGTAGACATCAAATGCAAATAGAAGGCAATTCATGCATCACTACACAGGCAGTTTAGAAGTCTGTTACATCATTGGCTAATGTGACTGGTCTACCATCCTGACCTAGATACCCATCACCCAAGTACCTACAAAGAAATGGTGCCTATCTCTGTACAAAATCATAGGAGCCAAGTGTTGCCAAGCTCCAATTAGCGGTGTGCTGCACAAAATCAAAGGAGCTAAGTGTTGCAAGCTCCAGCTACCAACAAAAGAGAGACCAGTCAGTCAACGTACAGAATGATCTGTTGGACACAATTCTTGGCAAGCCATGTCCTAAGCCACAGGACACGGTGTGCATCACTCATCCTCACAAAGGCATCACCCTGGGCCTTGTTGTCAGCAAGGTAGGAGAATGCAACAATCAGAGCCTCCTCAGTAAACCCCCCATGTACATCACCGCCCCATAGAGGTCTGGGTTGAGCACCTCAACCTTGGTCTCACAGATAGCAGCAACAACATCCTTCACTGCCTCGGTCATACTAGAGAAGACGGCATGTTCCTCCTCAGATAGGAAAGACCTCTTCCTCTTCCTTTTCTCCCTTGGCTCAGTGTCAATCTCCTTGGGCACATTAGCAAACTTCTTGGCATGTTCATCCATCCCCTTTGCTGCCTTCTCCTCATCATATGGCTCACTCTTCACATCACTATCATAAAACAAAGAAGGGCTGCCTAGAGCTTCATTTGATCCCATTGCATACTTGCCAGTTGCCAAGCCATTCCCAAAAATGGTCTCCATATCCTTGTAGTTAGCAATAGGAGCATTGAGGAATTCTGGATCCTTAGGGTGATCCTAGTTTTATTTTGCAAAATAAGTTAGCAATGAGGTGAAGATGAAGTAAAGCAAGTACTGATCTAAATAGAAACACCACACACCTTGATGTGACCCACATAGTGCTCCACTTCTAGGCTAATCATGCACACATCATCAACCCACAGGGCACCACTAAGCATCCTCAGTTTTGACACCTTCACCCACCTCTGTCTCCACTTCCTCAAGTGGTTATATACCTGAGTTCCAGTCACCTCCATCCCAGTAAACTCAGACAGGTATTTTGCAACCTGGTTCAAGTGCACCTCCTTAAAACCCTTATCAGTTCTAACCCCAGTCTCAATGAGCTGGCACATGCGGCGCAACACAAAGCTTGACATGGCAGTTGTCCAGTGCATTGCTCCCCTATTGCGCTGCTCACCCACCTCCTGAGCCACAGCCCCCACGGGGACCTCCTCAACACCCTCTTCCAAGTTAATTCTAGGCAATTGCTCATCCATCTCCTATTGTACCAGTCACATTGCCTCAGTTAACATGCACATTGTTATCACCACTGCACAGAAAAGAAGAAAGAAGCCAACAGATGCAAATATTGTACAAATCATCACAGCACAACTCATGGCCTAGGTAATTGTTGACATGCACATTGTTATCATCATTGCACTTATAAGAAGAAGAGGACAAGTGATGCAAATAGTTGGCCTCAGGTAAATGGAAACAGTTCACAACACAGCACAAGTAGTGGCCTCAATTTATAGTTCAATATTTGATCATCACTGCTCATGTCATTAGCCTCAGCATGTTCAGACATGTATGACAAAACATTATTGCACAGAGTTCTTAGTCTCAACATATTGCAAAGAAAAGTAGCAAGGAACAACTGAATAACAGCAAAAGCTACACATGATGATGGCCCCTATTGTTCCACATAGCATCAGCTATAGCATCCCTTCTTTGACCCCAAGTAACATTATCAGCTATTTCCTCAGGTGGACTATTTGATGGTGGGTTTGGTTCCCAGGTGGCAGCATCAGGGAACAACTCATCTTCCCCATGACCCACAATCTAGTTGTGTATAATGCAACATGCAAGGACTAATTTAACTTGTGTCTTGTAGGGGTGGAAGGGCTTATTGTCAAGAATACAAAAACGGTTCTTTAAAGCCCCAAATGCCCTATCAACAGTGACTCTCAAGCTTGAATGCCTCAAGTTGAACAGCTCTTTCCTGTTGGTAGGATAATTCCTCCCACCATATTCTTTCAAGTGATATGTAGTGCCCCTGTATGGTGGTAGAAACCCAGGCCTACATGCATAGCCAGCATCCACTAGGTAGTATTTCCCTATATAATTAAGTAGGTAGCCAACAATTAGTTATACTATTTAGGTTAAAGCAAAACTATTCAGTCAAAGTCAACCAGCTATTGAGGTACCTGGTGGAACCCTTAATCCATCATCTCTCTCTAGAGCATCAGCCAAAATGAGGGCATCATGTGCAGACCCTTCCCAACCAGCTAGGACATAGGTAAACCTCAAGTCAAAGTCAACTGCTGCAAGCACATTCTGAGTAGGATAATTTTTCCTACCCCTAAATGCTGCTGAGATCTTTGCTGGCACCCTAGCATGAACATGTGTGCCATCTATTGCACCAATGCAATCCTACATGTCATCAACACTTATGGTTTCAGTTTTCTTTGCAATATAGCATAATAAGTGGTTAACTTGTTCATATAATTGCCTTGAAATATGGATTCCATCTTGGGCTATTGCTGATTTTAAGTGGTGTTTGAGTTGATGGCAGCCTAATCATCTCCCCCCCGAGCTCTCCAACAGCATACAAGACCTGTCTAAAATACATACTAACTGTTTCCATTGACCTCCTAAAGTTTTGATGAATCACCCTAAATCTCTGATTATGCCCCACCACATGGAGGAAAATTGCAACTTGTTCCTCCACAGTGTTGTTTAAAGTGTCCCTCAACAAGTGTCTCTCCCTAAATAGATTACAGAAATTGAAAAAGGGAGTTCTACGCATACGCAGCATGTTAATGCACTCAGTGTCATTGCAGTTATAGATTAAGTTTAGGTTGGCTTGCCTCTCCAAGTCCATGGCACTCATCGGGGCATAGGTAATTCTAGCCTGTGAACTACATGCCATCCTCAACCTAGCTATTACATATGCATAAACGGCAGAAACAAAAGCAGTAGCCTGGATCACAAGCAACCTCCTTTGCTCAGCAGGATTCATCTAAAACAATGCAAGTACAAAGGACATGCTTCAGTGGTGGATCATAACAAACAAAGTTATCAGAGAGATAACTGCATGCACTCAGATATATCAACAACTATCACAGACCAGGACTTGCGCCACATTCAGAGAACATATAATTGCAGGTACCACATAAATCATCGACTAAGAACATGAGCTCAAATTAATTGTGTAATATCAAGTATCACTGGCCAACTACTTGTGCTCAGTTGAATATAACATAAGACATGAACAAGCAATCATGAACTGCTATAAACATTTAGATCAAAACACAGAAACATGTACAACATCATTGGCCATGCAAAAAGGGTCGGGTTACACAAATGTTACCGTGTGAGCCGAGCACACACCGTCCAAGCAAATCCTCAAGCAACCAGCGAGACCAAACCAACCGAAACAAAGATCTGAGCAATTCACACCAGTCTAGCATCAAAAAAATGAAATTTAGCTGCATCCATGACATACATGCACAGATCGAAAGTACAAAGGGAGAGGGCTTGCCTTTTCAACACCAACGTGGTCAACCAGCACGGATCCGGGTCTGAGATTGATGGAGAAAATAAGCAATACATCAAATCTGGAGGGCAAAACAGAGGTACAACACAGATCTGAGCAGAAAACAAGATCACCTTATGGAGAAGGGAGGAAGAACCCAGATCTGAGCAGGTGACGTGCGCGGGTGAGAAAGAGTGAGAGGGAGGAACAACCTGTGTCAGCAACCGAAACACGCCAGATTACAATCGAGACAGAGGCAGGTGATGGCTGCTCACCACTTACCATCGACGACGAACTAGTGGAGAAGAAGAGGGTGAGCGCGAGGTGCAAGAATGGCAGATGCAGATAAGAAGAGGGTCGAGGTGACCTTATAACAAGGAGGAATGGCGCGAACTGGGGGCGGTAACCCTAGCTTTCCTGCGTCCGCCTCCTCTTCTCCCTCCTGCACGCGCGCAGCTAAAAATTTTGGGCGCCATCGCCTGCGCTTGCAGTGCGCGAGCCTGGCTCTGGAGAAACGGGGGATTTGGGCGTAGCTCGGGATGCAGGTGGCGGCGGGGGGGGGGGGGGGGGGGGGTTGCAGCACGGGAGCCAGGCTCTAAGGTTGAAGCAGGCAACCAGACGCGAGGTTGCTGCACCCCGTGGGCCTGGTTCGGCCCATATACGTGAACCAAACACACCCTAGATGACGAACGAGAAAGGCCGAACAGTTGAAGGGATACGCTCGTCGTTGGTCGCTGCGGCCGTGCAACTATCAACCTAAACTGGATATACACTACAGAAGCTATACTCATGGGGCCCTCAACACCTTGGGACCTGTAGGATCTATGATACCTACTAGAGGCGTGAATAGGTTATTAAAAATCTAAAGCATAATTCTGAAGAAAGTATCTAGGATACCTACTAGAGGAGTGAATAGGTGATTAAAAATCTAAAAGCACAACACCAAAGATATTTAATTAGAACTACAAGGAGGATTAAATTTCTAACTACCCTATTCCTATGTTGGGGGCTTTGCAAACTATGGTGATAAAATATAATTCAATCTCTAAAAAGTAATTGCTTAAAGTAAAATACTTGAAAGGAAATTGAGCAAGGAAATAACCAAGCACAAGAGGAGAATTTTATCCTGTGGTATCGATGTCCTGCAGGTCACCCCTAATCCACGTTGAGCTGGATTCAATATTCAACCACTCCTCTATCAAGACACTACTTGATCGTGAGCCATTTAGAACCAAAGAAGCACTCCACACCTCGATTCCACTAGAGTTGCTCTTTTCACCGCTCTGGTGATGTGAGCAGAAGACCACTCACACAAATCTTTTAAGACCACTTCACAATCTTCTTGAAGTGCTCAACAGAATCACGAGCTCCAAGCCATCTAGGAGGCGGCAACCTCCAAGAGTAACAAATCAACCCACTCGCTTGATGTTCCTTAGTGCCACAAAGATCAACACATTGCACTAGATGCTCTCAATCTCACAAAGAATGCAACCTCAAAGAAAAGTGAGTGAGTGAGGAGAGGGAGAGCTTAAGAATGTCAAATGAACCTTTCAAAGTGCCAAGAGAGCTACTCCCAACCCGGGCGTGGGGCATAAATACCCCCTTTCCACAGAACTAGCCGTTATGCTCAAGACAGCACAAAACGCGTACCTCAAGAACTGTCCACGATAACACCACGGAGTGTCCGAGTTTGAATTCCAACGGTAAAAACGCGAAGTCAATAGCTGTCAGAGGTGCCCGTTGGCCCAGGCGGACTGTCCGCCAGGACACCGTGGACCGTCCGCCGGGTCACCTTGGACCATCTACCGGCAGCCCGCAAACTGTCCACCCGAGCCGCGCACCCTTCTGATATATTTGAGGTTCATTTCGGATCGTTCATGTAAGATCTGCAGACTGTCCGCCCCAAAATGATTTTTCCCGAAAATCTTCGTCCAAAAACCATAGATATTCAAAAAAACTCAATATCCCACTAACCGTCCACCCCAAGGTCACGGACTCTCCACCCCACAACGGAAAACTGACTTTTCTTAAGATTTTCAACAAAACCTCTTTCACTATTGAAAATGACACTCATTTTAATGCCATGCATGCAATACACGATCGGAGTGGCACTATAGAGACGTTAAGCCAACCAAGTTGATCACTCTTGATAGTACGACAATCTATCATATTAACTCAGTCATTTAGCATCCTCTAATCACCTCATGACCGGTTAAAGGAAAATCCCTATATTTTTGCCTTTACCTTGAGCTTCCCATGGTTGAAGATATCCATACTAACAACAACATCGCCATGAAGCTCGTTTCAACTCCGGGACTAACCTATACTCATATTCTCAATGACATTGTTAGTCCACCAAGATTGTCACTAATTAGAAAAACACAAATTAGGGGCCTAGATGCCCTCAATCTCCCCCTTTTTGGTAATTGACGACAACCCTTTGAAAGGAGTGATTTATGAAAAGTGAATTTTGGAAGCACTTACTCAATTCACCGAATTTATGAGAATAAGATAGAGTAAATCCTTTTAAAACTCAATAAGTACAGTGAAACTTCCCCTACATATGTGCATCCCCTTTTGCAATTGATTTCCCACACATGTATAGATAGAAATAGTTTTGGCGGAATTTCTCCTACAAAAGAGAGATCGAGCCAACAAGACATACAAATATCCAAAAATAGCTTAAAACATTTAAAGGATATTTAACCCCAAATCTGCGTAAAAACTAGAACAAGCATAGAATACGACATTAGGTTTACAATCATAAGCTCAAGTTCTAGTTCTCAAACCACACAACCAAGTCACAAATTATTACAAGCCAAAGTTCATGCAAATCACCACGTAATAAAACATGCAAATGCAAAAGTGCAAAGTTCATGCATGCAAAGTAAATGAGTTCCCCCTGAAGATTCCCCCCTTTGGCATCGAGTACCAAAAGGACTAGTCGTTCTATGGTGGCAACGGGGAGGATAGAATGGCGGATGGGGGGAAACTCTGGCGGTGGAGCTAGTGCTGGATAGTAGTTGTAGAAGTGATCCCTGAAATCCCCAAAAGTTGTGTTCAGGGTATTGAAGTTGTTCTCAAGCTGTGACTAACGATCAAAGATCTGTTGGTACTGCTCAAAAGTGGATAACTCTGAAAATCTATCATTTAAGGCACTAATATCAGTTTGAAGGCATGTCTGCAAAGTATCCAATCTAGTCAATATGGGCTCATGGATGGTATTATACATGTGATGACCAAAAGTATTAAGGCTAGAGAAAATCTTGTGTAGAAACCCATGTTGCATAGTCTGAAAAGTGTTATTCATTTGTTGTCCATATGCCTCAAAGTGAGAGTTGATACTAGACTGCATTTGCGGAAACTGAGTGTTCATGGAGTGCTAAATATTAGTGAAATATGAATCAAAATAACCACCTGGAGGCTCCTACTGTGACTGCATGGGATGAACTGGAGGAGGAGGAGGTGGTGGCATAACATAAGCATCATCATCCACATGCACATTTCCCATGTCATTAACATTGGCACGCTCATCATCACTAGCATTTGCCTCATCATCTTGAGATTCTTCAGCTCCACCGTAAGGTGTCAATGGCATGTTGAGGAAAAGTTTGAAATTGCAGAAAGGCCGATAAAGCTCACGCTTCATGTCACAAGGACCATTAAACCCAATTTTTGTCTTGATCAAAGCCATGATATAAGGAGCAAAATATATGCTATATCTGACAAGTCTCTTTTTAACAATCATCTGCTCAAGAATAAGAAGCACAATATTGAAACGAGTCTCATTCATGATATGATTTATCACATTCCAATAGTGCTCCCGAACCTTGTCCTTGTTTCCACTATTAGACATGAAGATGTGTCTTATAATGTTGTTGATAATAGCTGGATGATGTTTAAGCCCTGCTGACAGCCAGTTTGCAATAGCTGCACCAGAAGTACTAGGCTCATAAAAAAGGGAGATTTGGATCCATACCATTAAAAGATCCCAAATTTAGATATATACCATTACAAGTCAATGACATGTGGGGTTCACTTGAGTCAATGACACGTGGGGTCAATGGTATATATCTAACTTTTGGATCTTTCCATGATATGGATCTAATTATTTCTAAAATGTAGTAGTGCTTTCAAGGATATCATCATCATAGACATTGACACCAGAACTGAAATATTCATAATCAAGGTGATTTTCAGCTGCAAACTCAGCAAAGTGGCTTCAAATTCTCTTTTTCCAGTCATCCACTTAATAGTTTCTTCATCAAAGTCCATCTCATAGGTGGCATAGAATTGTCTAATAAGAGTGTCATTCCAATCACACCTATGTTCAAGAAATGGGTTAAGACCTAAGTTCTCAAGTTTAGTGGCCACTCCAGCTAGCACTTCCTTGGACTCAAGATATGGAAAGTCGACCCTTTGATGAGCAAACACAGTGCAGTCTAATAAGCTACTAAAGAATGCTTGCTCTTGCACATTGGTACGAATAGATATTGTGTGTATCACGAGGCTCATCATATGCATTTATGTTTCTAGCAATAGCAAACTCTTATTCGGTCAAATGTCATATAAGAATAGTGTAATTTATCATATAAGCAAGATTACCCCCTTGATTCATGACCTCATCATTATCCAACATGAACTCTTGTTGTGCCACATTTGATTCACCCTCAATTTCAGGCATATAATCACTAACATAAGGATTGCTAGGGTCTTCTTCTTCCTCAGATGTAGCATCTCTACAATGCCTCCTAGACGTGCCCACATCCTTATCTTTCTTCATTGAAACAACCTTTTTATTGATTTTATTAGTAACGGCTGCCATTGCCCTGCGGGCACTATCATAAATCAAGTATTTGGATGAGCATCAACAATATATAGAAATGATAGTGAAATAGAAGACCAATCCATGATACTACATGCCACACTCGCGGCTGTTACGGCCACATGGATGGTCCGCGCAGTGCTGGTGGACGGTCTGCCCGGTCCGGGCAGGCACGCACGCACGAGTGAATAGTAGCGTCCAAAATTTTGATCCATATAACTTCATGAATACCAAGTTTTGACCCACCAAAATTTAACCATAACATTACAGTAGTATCCCAAACACATTCACCAAGCCAAATTTTCAATTCCATGGACGAAATGTCAGATCATAACCTCAAACCCTAACCACCTTCTTGCTCAAAATCCGAGAGAGAGAATGAGTTAATCGATGACTTGGGTGGTCGGGGAAGCGATCCTTGTGTAGGTGTACCCAAACCAAGTCACCTTGTTCAGACACAATCTTCTTGCAACCCTTGTTGGCATGCTTCTAATACATCTTGGTCATCATCGCAATGTTGGCTTTTGCTCGTTCATGAAGTTTCTTGACGAATTCAGCACGCTTGCTCGCATCAAAGTTCATGCGTTTCTGCAAAGGCAAAGGCAAAAGAATGAATGGAGTAGCAGGTTTCAAGCCATATACAATTTCAAACGGACAAAATTTTGCAGTTGAATGTACTGCCTTGTTGTATGCAAATTCCACATGAGGCATTTCTTCCCAAAGCTTCAAGTTCTTCTTGAGAACAGCCCGCAACAATGTGGACAATGTGCGATTCACAACTTCAGTTTGGCCATTAGTTTGTGGGTGACATGTTGTGGTGAGGACCGGAGCGTCCAAGGACCGGTGGGTGGTCGCTCCTGGCTGTGATGAGTGATTGACAACGTGGTGTGGACTGACTCTTGGCTGAGTATTGCAGGTATAGGTTGCGACTTGATTTGCATTGGTGCAGGTGAAGAGCGAACGCGAAAGGTCTATGACTTGAGGGGCCTCCTAGGAGTCGAGAGACAAGTAGGCTCGGCTTGAGGGACCCGGCGGCCAGCGGGGTTGAGTGCGGGCCGCATGGTGGCAAGAAAAGCAAGATGAAGTCGTGAACAAGAGCCGGTGTAGGATAGCGGCTCACTGTAAGGAATCGGATGCTCGTAGCCTAAGAAGGGGAGGGGGTGAATTAGGCAATCTTAAAACCTTAACCTATAGCTTCACTACTTTTGTACAAAGGTAAACTAAAACATACTATCTAGATGTGCATTTAGGGTTGTTCTAGTGTGAAACTCCCATCCCAAAACAAAGTTTTCAACCTATAGCCAATCCTAGCATGATACTACTCTAGGAAAGTAAGGACAAGCAAAGATTGCAATAGAGTAAATGCGGAAACATAAAGGGGATGAGAGAAAGCAAACTCTTGACATGCGATTTATCCCGTGGTATTGGTAGGCACTAAGCCACCCCTAGTCCATGCTGTTGAAGCACTCACACAATAATATTACTTCCCGATCACCAAGTCTCTCCCAAGAGCACCACTTGACTCGCCACAAAGGCTAGCCACTTAGGCACTTGCCAAGCTCCCTTGGTCACCTTGATACCGCCTCCACTAAGGAGCTTCTCCACCAAGGATGGGGGTCTCCATGTCCCCTGCACAAAGTGTCCTCGCCACGCAACACCAAACCGGAGGGTCGATGACGATTGCCGGTGAGCCACTTAGGCCCCAAGGCTTCCGACGAACCTTGTACAACTTGATTCACTCAAAAATCACCTCACAAGGTTGGCACAACCTTGCACTCACTCAGCTCTAAGCTAAGCCTAGCACTAAGCACATACACTAAGCATTTGCATGTCTATGGATGAGCAATTAAGCACTTGGATGGATTGGATATGATCTTCTAGGTGTCTTGCACTCTCCTACACTTCCACAACATCCAGCAACCTCAAATGGATGAGTGGAGGGGGTATAAATAGCCCAAGGCCTCAAACTAGCGTTGGCTAAAAGCTGCTGAAAAAGGTAGCGTCGGATGAACCGATGCTACGCTTTTCCAGGGTGTCGGTTCATCCGGTGCCCCTTCCACGTCATATAGCCGTTGAGGTTCTCTGACAGAACTATTTTGACACTATGCACAGATGGTACGTCGGTTCATCCGGTGCTGAAGGACGCTACGCCAAACCCTTACTGTATGTATCTTCATAACCGTCAGATAGACCGACGCTTCCTCTGATCATGGTGTCGGTTCATCTGGTGCTGAAGGCCTCGTCTTGGCGCGTCCCTGTATCGATTCAAACTGAGCGTCGGATAGACCGACAGTGTCCTCACTCAGACCGTCGGATCATCCGGTGCTACTGTCTTCGCTACTCTTCCTCTGCAACTCGTCCGACGCTACTAGGAAATGTACCATCGGTTCATCCGACGGTGCCTAGGGTTTCACCCAGTGTACCAACTTGTCCGACGATTGCACCGACGCTTGCTATATTGGTACTGTCGGTTCATCCAACGGTGTCCTTTCTTTTCCTTTTCTTTCTCGTTTTTTGACCTTCAAAAAATAGAGTATCTTCTCAATTTGCATGTGGTATTTTGGCATCCTTGGGACCTAGAAATGTCTACAAAGACATGCTAAACAATATGGTTAGTCTCATTGATCATGTTGTCATGAATCACCAAAATCAAACTCGAACTAATGGCATATGAGGCCATGTTCACTACAATCTCCCCCTTTTTGGTGATTTATGACAACACAACCAAAGCAAGCATAAATTTGCAAAAAAATGACAAAAATTAGAGCCACTTACACTTGCTTGGATGCTTACCATCATTCAAACTCCCCCTAGATCAAACTTCCGCCTTTTTGATCTTCTCTTCCTATGTTCACCCGTAGCTTGCCTCTTCCCACTTTGGAACCACTTAGCTTGCTTTGGTCCCACATTCTCCCCCTTTGGAATAAAATCTCCAAAAAGTCCAAAACAAAAAGGGTCCAAGGAAACTAGCAAGTCCTAGCAAACATAGCTCAAAGAGAAATGTTAAATACAAGGGAGAAAGCCGCATGAGCCATGATCCATATGTATGATACATTGAAGATACCACATGTGAGAATAACTAAGGTGGATCACAAGCTCGTGAGACTAGCATGATACAACCTAAGCTCCCCTAAGTGCGTGCACAAAATGATAGTGTGAAAATCAAGTGCCCAACTATAAACTTGTAAGGTAAGGAAGCTTAGAGCATATCATGCAAGGAGGTAGCTTAAAGGATAATAGATAAGACAAATGAGTACTTGTTACATTACCACTTGTAGATATCACTTGTAGTCTTTTGATCATTGCATACCTTCGGGGGGTGATCCTCTTTACCTTGTTGGCACCACATTGATATGAACCACTTGGAAATGATATCACTAGAGGTGAGACCACTTTAAAGAAGCTTGCATAGAAGACTCTTGGGGTACCACAAGGTTTAGGAATGTATGAGTACATTGCCTTTGAACTTATATAGAGACATAAGCTTGCAAGGACATGACTCAGTAGCATGAAGCTCATATTGCTATATTCACTCTTTTAGAGATGTTAGATCACATTGAGAGTGAATAGCATTCTCTTAGAATGAAATACCGCACCGGAACGCGTCGCCAAGGGACTACATAAGAAAATCTTGAAACAATGTTAGTCCCATAACCAAACCATAGGATGAGCTCCCCCTAAATGGGTGCATTTAATGTTTGACTCAACCAGATGTATGCACATTGTTTATGACTACAAAAGGGAAGGTAACCCTATAGCATGCTCATGATGCAAAGAGATATATATGAAAACATGCACCATGAAAGAACAAGTGTAGCTTTCCTACACACTAATCAAACCATGTAGGTTGCTCATGGGTTAGCATGACACAAGCAACCTACCATATGTAAACATTGCAACAAATGCAACCTAAACAAGGCAATGGAGCTACAATTATACAAGAGATAGGTACTAGTTTCCGTTACCTCAACCGGGGATCTTGGGCAACATATGTCCAACTTGCAAACTTGGCTTATAGGCTTGAATCTTCTCATCTTCTTTGTGCTAAGACTCCCAAGTCCCCGCACTCATGGCCTTCAAGTGGCCTTTGGAACCCAAACCATTTGAGGCCCCTTCATGTTGGTGTTGACTTCCTTGGGAACCCAAATGGGTTGGTTCCAACCCCGATCCTCTTTCATCTTCCCAACCTTGTGTGCAACCACCTTGCCATTAGCCTTCTTCTTGATGACGTAGGTGTTGCTCTTGGTCTTGTTCTTGCTGTTGGGCTTGGTGTAGATGAGGGAGCTCTTGATGGTGGGGTTCAACTTCTTCTTTGCGCCCTTGTCCATCTTCTTGACAAATTGAGGGCATTTGTAGAATTTGTGCCCTTCTTCATGACACTTGTAGCAAGTAACAGTAGCTCCCTTCGCAAGCTTCTTCACCATGGGATCACAGTTATCTTGAGAAGGTTGGACTTTGCTCTTCATGTCTTGAGAGATGTCCACTTGTTCCTCATCGTTCTTGCCCTTGCCCATCAAGTTTGCCAACCTCTCTCGGAGCCATTTCATTTGTTGCTTGAGCTCATCATTTTTCTTGCCTAGGAGAGAATCACATGTTTCTACAACAACATTCTCATTGCAAGATGGTGGGCAAGATTCATCAATCAAATCAATACAAGAAGTTCAAGCATCTACCTTGGAGATAGGAATAGCACAAGGGATAGATGATTCATCAAGCTTAAAGGAATACTTGTTTTAGTCTCTTGCTCTCAAGCTTAGATTTTAGCTCATCACACTCCTTACTAAGCAATTTGAATTTGCACAACAAATGTTCATAATTTGTAGCAAGGGTTGCACTATTATCATTGAGAGCATTGAGTTCTTTAATTTCATTAGCTTGTTTCTTAAGCATTTCTTTTTGCTCATGGACTAGCTCAACAAGATCATCAAGAGAGGTGGTGTCGGATTCATCATCACTTACATTTCTCTCCATACCTTTGTCCATAAGGCACATGTGTAGTGATGATGAAGGACCTTGCATGAAGCGAGTGGTGAAGTTCTTTCTTTATTAATCACTTGAGCTAGAAGAACTTGATTCTCCACCACCTGACCACTCATGGACGATGATAGTTGCTTCTTGCCTTGGTCTCCTCTCCTTGACCACCTTCTTCTCGGGCTTGTGCTCGATCTTGGTGAACTTGATGTGTTGATGATGACGCCCTTCTCTCAAGTGGACGTTGTAGCCGTACATGTTGACTTTCTTCACATACTTGAAGATCTTCTTCACGTACTCGGCCACCATGGATTCAACCTCTTCATCACTTGAGGAATCTCCATCGTCACCATCATCACCATCATCCTCGCTTGAGCTTCCATGAGTAGCCATCCTACTCAACATCTTCTCTTGTTGGCTTGAGAGAGCATGGCTTGTAGTTGGAGAGGATGGTTCTTGGGGCTTTTCTTGGGGCGCCTTCTTTGACTTGGGCATGATTTGAAGCTCATGTGCCATGATCTTGCTCAAGATATGAGATGGCTTCAAATCTTCGAGCTTCTTCTCATAGATGATAGCCTTCACCAAGTCATAATCGGGCTTCCGGAGACTTTGAAGGATCTTGCGGTTGATGTTCATGTCTGTGATGTTCTTCACACCTAAAGCATTGATCTCAGTGACAAGCACATTTAGGTGTGAGTACATAGATTCAGCATTTTCATTTGCAAGTTTCTTAAAGCTAATGAATTCCTCAAGGAGACAACCGTAGCGTTTGAAGGACCGATACGGCAAACCAGAGAGGGGGGGGAGTGAATGGGACCCGATAAACATTCTTCTCGAAGGAGATGGAGACTCCAACAAGACGAACACGACGTCCAACACACGTCTCCGACTCACTACCAAAGTTGACCAATCCCACGCAGCCACTGAAGTGCTACTGGGCCTAGGAAGCAACGAACAACCTTCCGAGCCAAAACATACCAATACGCACAACGGAAACTTGCACGGCTTGCTGCCTGTGCTGCACCGGTCAGACCGATGGCCTGCGCCGGTCAGACCGGTGACACCGGTCAAATCGGTGGACAGAGCCGGTTAGGTCGGTGGCTACAGCAGCCACACAACAAGCGTTCCAGAAATCCTCAGTGACTTCTCTAGGCCCATTAACAAAAACACCCCCAATACACAACCTGCACGGAAGGAAAACAACTCCAAACAGACCAAGAACTGACCAGCAGCACCAAGACCCAAAGACACACGAGTCAAGTAGTTCACCCGAGGAAAATCCCACAAGTGACTCGCACCGGTCAGACCGGTCAAGAGCACCGGTCAGACCGGTGTAGCCTGGGCAGCTCGGGATGAACAACACCCGCAGGTCAACTCCTCCAAATCCAAACTTCGATCTCCTAAATCGCTCCACGCACTTGAACAAGACTTTGGGGATAATAGGAACACCTCATGAGGAGTCCATAGACATGATTTTGTCCACCAAAACTTGCCAAATCAAGAGGAATCGAACAAATCCCGCCAAGAACACCTCTAATCCAAGAACACCGTAAACCCCAAAATCGAGCCCCTTAACTCACGGATTTGGGAGGGGAGTTAAAGGCAAAAGAACCACGAAGGGTTCACACGAATTTCCCCCATCAAATCCCCAAGAGCAAGGTCCCGAAAACACACTAAGAAAACCACCAAGAGAGGGCTCCGAAAATCACCACCAAGAACAACCGGGAACAACACAACAAAGCTTTGAGGAACCACGCCGAATCATCTATACATACCAAGGAGGTTCATACAAGGTCTAGCTTGCCGCCCGATCATCCAACCCTCTCACAAAATATCAGCATGAATCTATCAAGCTAGTCCTATGGAAATCATAAGAAAATAGGAAGGGAAAATAGGAAAGCAAATGAACTAGGGTTCCAAGAGATGGCTGCCATCCTCTCACCTCTTGGGTTATAAAGGAGGCAACCGAAAGTCTAAAATACCCTTACTTAATAACTAGGGATGCAAGCCCCTGAAGGGCGGTTTTGGAATTCTTCAATTTTTCTCCATAAGACGGATGCCCGGCGACCGCACCCTGCTTAGCCTCGACACAAGCCTTGTGATCCCGACGCGTGTCCTCCGCATCGAAGATTCCGGACTGCGTCAACGCACACCAGTCAGACTGGTGCTCCTCACCGGTCAGACCGGTACCCACCGGTCAGACCGATCTGGAGCTGCTGCAGCACCATCTTCGGTTCTTCGGTCTTGGCTTTGTGGATCAACCAAGGAACCCAGTGGTTTTCTGGTGAACCACTGGAAACCCCGCGAACTCGGTGTAGCCTCCGCCAATCGCCACTTATGACTCGGCTACCACGTAGTCCCGGCTCTACCTTGGCTTTGAGGCTCTACCAAGAAACCGTCCTTGACTTCATCTTGCTGTTCATGCTACCATGCAACCCACACTTGACCCCGCTGGCCACCGGGTCCCTCGAACGAATCCTACTTGTCTTCTCCACACCTGGAGGCCTCACCGGCGACGACATTTCGCGCTTGTTCTTCACCTGCACCAACACCAGCCAAGCCACAACCTGCACCTGCAATACTTAGCCAAGAATCAGTCAACACAACGTTGTCAATCACTCATCACACAAGGAAGCGACCATCCACCGGTCCTTGAACCACACATGGTCCTCGATGCAAGTCTCGGACCCCTTAAGCCAGGGCAACGGCTCGACACATCCGAGACAAAACTATGGTCAAGCAAAGAGCGCAAACCACCAAACCAAAGCTCAAAAACAACAAAGAGCTCCCCCTGCACACATGCAAGCTCCCCCTGAACCAATGCAATTCCCCCTGGATGAATGCATGCAAAACACCACTTGAAACAAGGCAGCTGCAACAACTCAGCTCTCACCGGTCAGACCAGTCACCACCACCGGTCAGACCGGTGCTCAACATGTGCACGGGACCAAGCACTCGACCGGCCGACCGGTGACCTCGACCGATCGACCGACCGGTGCACACCAGAGCCCAGAAATGGCTTGAAACCACCTGAAAACCTTCTAAATGCGTCCAGCAAGCCATTTCAAGCTCAAACTTCTCCCCCTTGTCAACAATGCATGAATAAGGCCAAAAATGCAAAACTTTCAACCTAGAGCTTCTTAAATAGACAAAATTCAACATAAGATGCTACACATGTCCAAATGAGCAAGTTAGATACTCTATAGCTTCGTATTGACATCAACTAAAAGATCACCAAGTTTCACAACCATTGGACGAAGCTAAGATGGATTTGGGCAATTTTGCGAAAAATTTGCCTCTCATGAGCAAAGTCCTAAACATGATCAAAACTTATCAAAATAGCAAATCCACACAAACTTCATGCTAGGACATCCATTCTAATCATAAGACCATCACAAACACCCACAAGCACCTCATGTCATGTCAAAGCCACCGAGCCATGTGTCTACTTCTATATATGAGACTTCTCATTGGTAGACATCATGCAACGGTTTAGCACCCAAAGCAAATTAAATTTAGCACATATGACATGGGAGCACATTTTCCAAGCATTTTACATTTCATTTTCAGATTCAAATTTGGTACATGAAATGTCTATGCAACAAAAAGGAACTTATGCCCCTTCACAAGATAAAGCAAGAGGGCTAAACATTCATGATGGAAAATGAGCCTTTGGCCCCATATGATCAATAAACTAGCTATCCAACCACAAATTAAGCATAACCAAGCCACTAAAACATGTCAAGATCATATAAAGGCATTTACACATGAGAGAGCATATATGTGACATTGTTCAAGAACATAGCCATCAACCATGGATATAAATCAAGATCATCAAGAGCTAAGCCAAACTAACCATATCATGCCAAACAAGCTCACAAAGACATAAATAGCATTCCATGGTGAACAATGTATATAGGAGAAACTTTTCCTAACTAATGCATATGATACAAAATGCATGCAATCTAAGATACAAGGATGCCTATACATCATGTTAAATATGCCATGCCAAATGCAAGAAATGCGCAAAGGAAACTATACATATGCTACAAAGGAGCTCCCACACACCACACTTAAGAAATCAAACACACACCAAGCTCCCCCCGCAAACGAGTGAAAGTTGCTTGATCTAGGGGTTTGGTGAAAATATTGGCTATTTGGTCATGTGTGGGTACATGAATCATAGCTATCTTTCCTTTCTCTACGTTGTCTCTCAGAAAATGATACCTCACTTCTATGTGCTTTGTTTTGGAATGGAGCACTGGGTTCTTTTATAACACTTATGGCACTGGTGCTATCACAATGAAGTGGGACATGGGTATACTCCTCACCAAAGTCACTCATGGTGTATGTGATCCAAAGGAGCTGAGAGCAACAACTAGCAGCGGCAACATACTCTGCCTCGGTAGTGGATTGAGCAACACTCGACTGTTTGCGGGAAGACCAAGATACCAAAGAAGATCCCAAAAACTGGCAAGTCCCAGAAGTGGACTTTCTATCCAACCGACACCCGGCAAAATCCGCATCCGAAAAACCATGAAGCGCCAAAAGAGGACGCAGAGTACCAAAGGCCGAAGTCGGGAGTGTGATGCAAGTACCTGAAAATTCGCTTCACCGCTTGCCATGCAAATTCCTCGGAGACGCTTGAAAACGAGCGCACAGACATACCGAGAACTGGATGTCCGGCCTCGTCGCCGTCAAGTAGAGGAGTGACCCGATCATGCTCCGGTACTCCTTCTGGTCCACGTGTTCACCTTCCTCATCCGCATGAAGAGCTGTAGTCGTACTCATCGGCGTCGTCATAGCCTTGGAGTCCTCCATCTTGAACTTCCGCACAATGTCCTTGGTGTACTTAGCTTGGTGCAGAAATGTTCCTACCTTTGATTGTTTGATTTGTAGCCCGAGGAAAAACTACAACTCGCCCATCATGCTCATCTCAAATTCCCTGCTCATATCCTCTGCAAACCTTGCAACAAGAGAGTTAGACGAGCCACCAAAGACAATATCATCCACGTACACCTGCACAATCAGGATATCTCTGCCCTGTCTAAGTAGAAACAAGGTCTGATCAACCTTCCCCATCTCAAAACCTCTGTCCAACAAGAACCCCCCAACCTACCATACCAAGCTCTAGGCGCCTACTTCCACCCATACAACACCTTCCTCAACTTGTACACCCAGTGGGGGTACTACTCACTCTCAAACCCTGGTGGTTGCCTCACATAGACTTCTTCCTCCAACACAACATTCAGAAAAGCACTCTTCACATCCATTTGGTGCAACTTGAACCCTTTAGCCACGGAAAAGGCTAGAAGGATCCTTATCGCCTCCAAACGGGCTACGGGAGCAAAGGTCTCCTCGTAGTCGATCCCCTCTTTCTGACTGAACCCCTGAGCAACAAGCCTCGACTTGTTTCTCACCACTTCACCTTTCTATCCCTCTTTGTTCTTCCACACCCACTTTGTACCAATCGGCTTACACCCTGGGGGAGGGTCAACCAATTCCCAAACATGATTCCTCTCAAAGTTCTCCAACTCCTCATGCATCGAATTAACTCAATTATGATCATATAGTGCGTGTCCAATGTCTTTGGGCTCAAAGGTGGCAACAAATGCAGCATGAGCGAAATGAGAATTGTTTCGAGCCCTCGACCGTGTAGTACGTTCATTCATGTCGCCGATGATCCTTGAAGCTGAGTGATCCACTTGTACTCGCCGGGGAGGTTCTCGCCTTGATGCTACCTCCTTCTCAACTGTAGCTTCTCCTTGATCTTAATTCGTCGTCGTAGGTGTAGGAGAGGGGCCGTCAACCACTGTAGTCGAAGTAGTAGGTACAAGTTCAGCCGGGGGCACCACACCGCCATCTTCATCGTCTCCATGTTCATGCTCCTCCTCCTGAAAGATCTCCTCGCCAAGCTCATCATCACCTGCACACTCAAACACAAGCTGACTACGTGGCTGTGTCTCGTCGAAGGTTACCTCGCAAGTCTCCACAATTTGGTTAGTTTCAAGATTGAGCACACGATATGCTCTAGAATGAGATGCATAACCAAAGAAAATACCATCGACAGACCTAGCCTCAAACTTATCCAACTTCTTTCCTTTCTTAAGAATAAAACACTTGCATCCAAAGACATGGAAGTGACTCACCTTGGGTGTGCGACCGTGCATCAACTCGTAGGAGGTTTTCTTCTTGTGCACTCTGAGGTAGATCCTGTTTGACACGTAGCACGTGGTGTTCACCGCCTCAGCCCAGAACCTTCTCGGAGTCCTATGCTCATCAAGTATCATCCGAGCCATCTCACACAAGGTCCTATTTTTCCTTTCCACAACACCATTCTGGGGAGGCGTATACGGACTCGAAAACTGGTGTTCAAGACCCAAGTCATGGAAAAAGGGTTCAAAACGAGAGTTTCTGAATTCTGAGCCACTGTCACTGCGGATTGCTCGTATGGCATCTTTGTGCCTCTCGTTCCTCAACCTCAAGAAAAGATCTCGAACAAAACCAAACGTCTCCCCCTTATCCTCGAGAAAGAACACCCAAGCATACCGAGAATAGTCGTCCACCACAACAAGGACATACCACTTCCCACCCGAAGATCGCACACGAGCTGGGCCAACAAGGTCCACATGGAGCAGCTTGCATGGACGCTCAGTCATCACATCGGTGAGAGGCGGGTGAGAAGAGGCTACCATCTTGGCATGCCTACACGGAGCACAAACCAACTCTTTCTCAAGCCTCAACCGTGGCCATCCTCGGACCAAATTGAGTTTACTCAAGCGAGACAAAAGGTCAAAGCTCAAGTGACCCAACTTCCTATGCCACTTCCACAACTCACCGAAGAACCAGCCAAGAAACAACGCTCAACACCAGAAGACTGAGAAAAATCAGCTCGAAACACCTGACCCTCGGGAATGACCATACAGACAAGGTCCCCTCGAGAGTCCAAAATCCGAGAACCACCAGGCCGAAACAACACCTCAAAAACCTTATCCAACAGCTGGGACACAGAAAGCAAATTGTATCCAAGCGATTGAACAAGAGCAACACGCCTCAGAGTGATCTTGTCACTCACCTTAATCTCGCCTTCTGAAAGCACACGCCCACGCCCATTGTCCCCAAAAGTGATGTACCTCCTTGTCACCACCGGGACGATACTTGAGAACCACCCCTTGACTTCGGTCATATGCCTCGAGCAACCGGAGTCAATCAACCAAATGTTCTTCAAGTCTCCCACCTGAAGTTCAAAAACGAGCATGTGAGCGAACAAAAGACTCAGCACTGGGGTTAGTACCAAATGAGTAAAACCAGTGCCGAGCCATTTGCTTGAAAGTGGGGTTAGCACAAACCAAACCAACTTTCCTACCAAAGCTACCTCCAGGAACACCACCCCGGTAACCACCATAAGGGAACCGACCCTCTCTACCTGGAGGAGGACCAAAACCACGAAAGAAGGCCCGTGGACTGTCCCTTCTCTCCATCTTAAAGCTAAGGATCCTCCCATCCCCGTATTGAGCACGAGGGGGAGAACGCCTAGCAAACTGACCTCCTGCAAACTCTCCAGCCCAACCACCAGAACCACGACCTCCAGAAGCAAACCTCACACCTGAACGAGCACGAAACCCAAACTGCTACCTGTCCAAGCCTGCACCTGTCTAACCGGTGCCCCTCACCAGTCTGACCGATGTAGCCCGACCAGCAGCACCTCCAACAGCCTTTCGCTCTCCCCAAGCCAGAAATGTCCTCACACTCTCCTTAGCCCTGGGCATCTGCACACGAGGCTCAAGTACACCATCGGAAGGGTGGTACTTGTCCTTGTTAGCCCAATCCTTCGCCATTCTCTCCTCTCGCTTCCTCTTGAAGCAAAACTCATCCTTATGGCCATCTCTCCCAAAATAGCCACAATGGAACCTCACAGGCTTAGGTTGAGGACCAGGAGCGTCCCGGTGGTCGATGGATGACCGCTCCTCAGTGATGAGTGATTGACAACGGGTGTTGGACTGACTCTTGGCTTAGTGCGCAGGTGTAGGCTGCGGCCTAGTTCGTGTTGTTGCAGGTGAAGAACGGGCGCGAAAGGTCTTCAGCCTTGAGGGGCCTCCGGGAGATGGAGAGACATGTAGGCTTGGTTCGAGGGACCCGGTGGACAGCGGGACTGGGTGCGGGCCACATGGTGGCGACACGAGCAAGACGAAGTCATGGACAATCGAGCCGGTGCACGGTGGCGGTCGAGTCAAGTGGTTTAGCGGGAGGCCGAACCGAGCACGCGGGGTTTGGTGGTTTGCCCACAAAACCATCGGAGGACGGTTTCTTGGTTTGGGCCTCAAAACCAAGTCCGAGGGACCAACACGACGGAGACGGGATCCGGGCGTGTCGGGAAGCTTCGAAGCGGAGGACACGCGGCGGGATCGCATGGCTTGCGTCGGGAGGACGCGGGGTGCGGCAAAGGCATGGCCGTCCGATGGCAAGACCCACAAACATTACCTAAATGCCCGTGCGTGGGTTGTATCGCCAGTAGTTAAGTTAGGGGTAGTCGAGTCATTTACCACTCCGGCGGGACCCGATATATAAGCCATGAGGGTGTGTGAGTGGCTCTCTCTCTCGGTGACTTAGGGTTTCATTTCCTTCCTCCCTTTTCTCATTTTCATAGCTATTTTTCTTCCATTTTCTCTAGGCTAGCATGAGAGATTCATGAGAGATTTGTTGAGAGGGATGGATGCTAGGGCGGCATGCTAGACCTTGTGAATCTTTCCTGGTTTGTATAGAAGATTCGGAGTTGTGTTTTTCGTGGTCTTTTTGTGCTTGTTTTCGTGCCTTTGTTCTCGGTGTGATTCCGCGGATTTGAGTGGGTTTCTCCCCGGATTTCTTTGAGGGAAACATGGATAGATGTCTCATGCATCTTTGTGATTGATCTTGTGCCCTCAAACGCCGGGAAACCACTTCGATTCGAAGATTTTCGTTCGGTGCTCTAGCTTTTGGTGGTGCTCAAAGGATTCGCGATTCCCGGTGTTTTAGGGAGTTAGGAGGCAAGATTTTTGGGCTATACCATCCTTGTGTGAAGCTTTTCAAATTCCCAAACCCTTGTCTCCACAGCTTCTACCGTTTGGGAAATCCGATGATGATTTGGGGGAGTTGACCTTTCAGGTCGGGCATTTTTCTGCTCTGTCCGTGCCTCGCGGACGGTCCGCGCCGCACGTGTTCGTCCCGTGTTCGTCGTGTTCTTGCTCGCCTTTCGTTTCGATCCGTCGTGGTTTTGAGTTTTAGTTGGACGAAGTTTCGGACGGTCCGCGTGTGTTGGGCGGACGGTCCGCGGGTGCCTGGCGGACAGTCCGTGTGCTCCCCGCGGACGGTCCGTGGTTCGCGGTGTGCCACTGGAGGTTCTGTTCGCTTTAACGGACGGTCCGCGGCTCGGGCCGGACAGTCCGCGGCAAGGGTGCGGACATTCCGCGGTACCCTGACTAACGGTCCGCGCGGCCTATCGCGAACGGTCCGCGCGGCCTATCGCGGACGGTCCACCCTGTCTGGCCGGACGGTCCGCCAGAGGCTGTGAGCTTTGCTTCTTGGTTCGATTCCTTCCTTCCTTCTTTCGTGCTTCCGCGTGTGCTTCAAGGAATCGTTCCTAAGACTAGAGGTTGATCCATAACCTCGTTGTCTTGGCGATTGGCGTGTGATTCGATCCATCGCTTGTGTGTGACCGGGATTTGACTAGGGTATAGGCCGGGTTCTTTGTGAAGATTTTTTACCGGCTCCTATTCACTCCCCCCTCTCTAGTCGCCATCTGATCCTTCAATTGTTATCAAAGCTTGGTGCCGGATTCCTGGCGACTTTGACAAGTCTCGAATCCTAAGATGGCGTACGTTGAGCGGGGCGGTCCGCCGCACTTCGATGGAAAGGGTTACCACAAGTGGGCGGCCCGAATGATGATCTTTCTTCGTGGGAAGCTGTTGGATTTCATTGTGCTTGACAAGACCTATGCTATTCCGGTCAACATCCATACTCTTATGGTGACCGCGCCGGTGCTAAGGCCAAGTATGAGGCTAATGCAAAAGCCGTTGATCACTTGGTCCGAAGCTTGTGTGATCCAGAGTTTGAGCGTGTTCGCCATTTGAATCTTGCTTGGCAAATTTGGGAGAAGTTGTTGGTTGCTCACGGTGGTGATAACCATGTGAAGGCTCGCCTCTTTGTCTCTTACCGGATGCAATATGAGAACTGCACTCCACTTCCCGGTGAGGACATTGATGCGATGTTTCAGAGGTTTACCGCAATCGTGAACAGCATGAAAGCTAATGTTGAGGATTTTCCTTACACCGAGCATGATCAGGCTTTGAAGCTCTTGCATGTATTGGACCCAAATGTTTGGGGTGCTAAGGTTGAGGCCATCAAGGAATCTTGGCAATATTTGACTATTGAGTTGGATGACCTCTTTTCTAAGCTCAAGTCGGCTGAGGTTGACAGGAAGTTGCAATCCAAGCATGAGGGCTCGACTGACCATAGTCTTGCTCTTGTGGGCGGATCAAAGGGCAAATCTAACCCTTCCTGTCGACAGTTTTCCTTGTCTTCTCTTATGTCTATTCCAGATGAGGAGTTTGATGTGCTGGGCGAGGAGGAGCTGGCCTCGCTCTCAAGAAGGTTTGATCGACTACACGAGAGTCGGAGGAATGCAAGGCGGAGCTCAGGGACGTGCTACAAGTGTGGCAAGCATGGCCACTTCATCGTCGAGTGCCCGGAAGCGGAGGAGAACAAGTACACGGTGAACGAGTACAAGGCGCACCCGAGGCGTGAAGACAAGTACTCCTCCAAGGGCAAGCACTTCAACAAGTCCAAGAGCAAGGACAAGGACAAGCGGAGACCGAGCAAGAGCAGCTACAAGAAGAACAAGGCAAGAGCAATGGTGGCCGGTGCGAGCGACGTCGACTCAAGCTCAAGCGACGAGCAGTCAAGCTCAAGCAACGAAGATGAACACGCCGGGAGGCGCAAGGGTAAGAAGAGTGCAAGCCGGAACCTCAGCGGGTTGAGCTGTGTGGCGCTTGAGGGCTTTTGTGGCATGGCCCATAGCTCAAGTAGCAAGAAGAGCGAGAAGGAAGACAGCGACTCCGACTCGGAGGATGAGGTAAATCGTGACCCCGACTCTTTGCTTGCTGAGATCGCTAGGTTGAATGGCTTGATTGACAACCGTGATAGTGTGCTAAAAGATGCCAAAAAGATGAGGAAAGATCTTAGGGCTCAACTTGAGAATGCTAGTGAGAAAGTAGGAGAGTTAGAGTCCAAATTGCTTGAATTGAAACTTGAGAATGACTCTTTGAAACTTGCTCCTACTACTCCTGATGATGTTGAATGTCTTGAGTCTGATGCATGGTTGAATGAGATCAAGTTGCTTAATGAGAAGAATGCTTCTACTTTGGCTAAACTAGATGCTCTTAGGACTGAGTATGATGAGCTTAAGGCTAGACCCACTTTTCTTGGTGCTTGTAAATCATGTCCTACTATGCATGCTAAACTTGTTGATGCTCGTTCTACCATTAGTTCTTTGGAAGCATCTTTGAAATATCCTGTTGCAAATGCATGCTCTAGTTGTGATGAAGTTACTTTGCGCAATCTTGAACTTACTTCCTGTTTGGATGTCATCTATGAGGAAAATGACTATTTGAGGAAGGTGTTGGGTTGGTTGTCTGGGCAGGAACCTCAATTGAAAATCATGATTGGGGAGTTCAAGAGAGCTGATGGTCGTGGTTTGGGTTTTGAGAAGTTGGGTGAGAAAGTGGGAGAGAACAGTGGGAAGAGTGTGTATGAGAAGTGTGTTGAGTCTAACCCCGAGTTTGAGGTGATCGGAGACATCCAAGTCCCACTTCCAAAAGCACCCAAGAACTCTTTCACACCAAAGCCCAACCACCTTTGCAACAAGCTTGACACAACCCAAGATCCACCCAAATTCCCACCTAAGACAAATGACTTCAAGAAACCGATGAGGTTTGTGAGTGAGAAGGGTGAGAAGCCTAGAGAGAAGCCAGAGCCAAAATCAAAACCCATCCCCTTCAGGTGTGAGTATTGTGGCAAGGAGAGGCATCTTGCAGAGTTTTGCTACAAGAGGAAGAGGGATGAGAGGCTTGCTAGGGAGCAAGCAAACCAGGACAGGTATCGCCAGCCTCATGGTATTCCTGAGCCTAGAGTGCCACTTCTACGGGGTGTGGGAAGTGTGAGGAGTGTTGGCAGGTTCCCACAGAGAGGTGGTGGTGAGAGGTTTGCTAGGAGAGATGATGGTGTGAGTGCTAGTGAGAGATTTGGTCGGGCTCGAGGCGGTTTTGCTGGACGTCCCCCTACTCGTCCTCAATACGGGTTTAGGGGAGATGATCGCAGCTTTGGGATCCAGAGGAACTACGGACCACATTTTCCCCCTCGTGGTGCTCGTACTCCTTCCATGGGACATGGGAAGCTTGGTGGCAAGGGAATGATGTTTGTTAACCCCTCCTTTGAGCAGATGGCTCGACACTGGTTCAACTTTCTTTGTGCTAACCCCAGTGTCGAGTCGTTAGCTCATTCTCGTTCTTGTTTCTGACTATAGGCAGAAGGCTTGGAGGACATTTGGTTGATCGACTCCGGGTGTTCTCGACACATGACCGGAGATAAGAAGTGGTTCTCCAGCCTCACCCCAGTGAAGGAAAAGTTGTACATCACATTGGGGACAATGGACGAGGAAGGGTGATTTCTGAGGGTGTTGTGCATGTGAGTGATAAGGTAACGTTGAAGAGAGTGGCTCTTGTGAAGTCTTTGGGTTTCAATTTGCTTTCGGTTTCTCAGTTGCTTGATGAGGGTTTTGAGGTGCGTTTCAAGTCTGGCGAGTCTCGTTTGCTGGATTCTCGAGGTGATCTTGTCTGTATGATCATCCCCGAGGGTCGGATTTTCAGTGGCTGATTTCTCTCGTTCTTTGGGTCCTGCTCGCTGTTTGATGGCTGGTCCTTCTTCTGATTTGTGGAAATGGCATAGGCGGCTGGGACACTTGAGCTTTGATTTGGTTTCCCGCTTGAGTGGTCTTGACCTTGTCCGAGGATTGCCGAGGTTGAAGCTTGAGAAGGATTTGGTTTGCGCTCTGTGTAGGCATGGCAAGATGGTAGCCACTCCCAATCCACCCCTAACCGATGTCATGACCGAGCGTCCGACAAAGCTGTTGCATATGGACCTTGTTGGGCCAGCTCGAGTTCGCTCGGTGGGTGGGAAGTGGTATGTCCTTGTTGTGGTGGACGATTACTCTCGCTATGCCTAGGTGTTTTTCTTGGAGGATAAGAGTGAGATATTTGGCTTTGTTCGAGATCTGATCGTGAGGTTGAAAAACGAGGGGCATGGGAATGCTATTCGAGCCATTGTTGACGGTGTATTTTGGTGCACCTAGCTTGTTCATTACACTTTGGTTTGGATTTGATTATGGAACTAACCCGCCACTAGGCACACTAATCATATAACAAGTTCATCTTTGTGCATGCATTTGGAAGTGTTATGTTTATGTAAGAAAACATGGACATAAAGGACGGATTCGCAATAAGTTCAAAGGAGCATTCATGGAGTCTTGTTCTTGTTCATGGGCTCGCTGAAATTACTTCCAATGGTGGTGAGTACCGAAGTGCTACGAGGATAACCCCCGGGGATTGAAGCGTAAAAGATCAAACTTCATGCAAAGAGAGCCTCCATCTTGATCGTGAGGATAACAGCGTCAAAATCATCCAAGTGGAGGGGGCAAAGTAGATAAGTGCACGAGGACCCACGGAGCAAAAAGGGCGACCGAACCGGGCGAACCGGGCACCGGGGCCGGCCGGCCCGGGCGGGCCGGCCCGGCCCACTTCGGCACCGGTTCGGTCCCGTCTTCCTTGCCCTCGAAGGATCTTCGACCCTAAAACCCCCGACGCGCCGCCAACACAGAGAGAGGAGTTATTCGCACCAGAAGGCCATCCACAAGCTAGAGAGAGAGGAGGAGGATCTCCGGCTGGAGATCAACCACCTTGAAAGAAGCACCCTCTCGTGGAGAAGGAGGAAGACACCGGCGGAAGGGAAACCATGATCAACGGTGCCATGATCAGCACCTTGATGGGGTAATCTTCTCATTCGTCCATGGGTTGTAATCGATCATGAGATGTAATCGCACTTTGTCGGATTATCTATCTATCATCTTGTGTTGAACATACTTTAATGCTTAAGGTTTGCAACCATGCCGTAAAGGGAGTAAGGCCTCAATGCTTCCTTGGATCCATTCAATACGCCGTGGCCATCAAAGGTCTAGTCATGAATACCTTCGCGTAGTGACGATACGAGAGGAGGGAAAGGGCGAAACCGTGGTCACAACCCCGATAGATTAGATTGGTTTTTCATGTCTTTAAGCGATTGCATGCTCTAGTATCGTAGACCCGTGGGCGAGTGTCTTCTATCTTGATCGTTTATCATTCTCTCTAGTGTAGTTTAGTGTTTTCTAGTATAATAGTAGTTAGGGTTTTAGTAGCTAGTGTGTCGTTGTTAATCGAACGCTTGTAATCCCCTTGCTCCGCGGATTGACAAGAACCTTGGGAATCCCGTGGTGAAAAAGGTGTGGGGTCCTTACGCTTGCGGATCGTAGAGGGATACGTCTTTTATCCGTCAACAAGCCCCTTTTTCTGGCGCCGTTGCCGGGGAGCAAGTTAGTTTACGTCGTTTGATTTGCATCTAACTTAGTTTTATATTTTAGTTTATCTTTTATTCGCTATATCTAACATATATTATCAGAAAAACACTTGTTTCTTTTTTGTTTTTGTTTTTATCTTATTGTCTAGATGGAGTTCGTTAATCAACCCGTGGAAGAACCGGAGAAATCATTAAGGGATTACGCTAGCCCTCGATGTGAAGACATAAAAGTACAAGAGTCGGATTCGAAGCTCGAAGCGACCAAGTATGAAATTAAATCCAAGATCATGAAGATGGTGGCGGAAAACCCATTTGAAGGGATGGTTACGGAGAACCCATATAGACACATAAGGGATTTCACGACAATATGCAACACGGTGCGTCAAGAAGGAGTTCCCGATGAATGGTTCAAATGGAATCTCTTTCCCTACTCACTTGCCGGCAAAGCAAAGACATGGTATTCGGTTGCGTCCTTTGAAGTTGAAGGCAATTGGAACAAGTTGACAAAGAAGTTTTGCGAGAAGTTCTTTCCAATTAGCAAGGTTCAACATCTAAGGAGGCAAGTGATCACTTTCATGCAAGGAGAAGAGGAAGGGATAGACCAAGCACGGGATAGGTTTAATGAATTAATCGAACAAGGACCAAAACTCGGCTTCACCGGTGACGTACTCTTGCATACATTTTTCTTTTCCCTAACCCCTAGTTGCATGCGACACGTCGAAATGTGTGCAGGTGGGGATCTCATGGAAAAAACACTCACGGAAGCCGCCCAACTTCTACAAAAAGTTAGTAAAGCGGCTGCCATGCGAAGAGATTGGGAAACAAGACTTGCGGAAGAGCCGGAATTCAATTCAAGGAAGAAAAAGCTTGCTGATTTTTCTAAAGAGGCAACCCCGGAAGTCACAAAAGAGGAGCCAATCATGGAAAAGCTTGAACAAGAACACATCAAGTCAAGAACTACACCAAACGTCGACTTCGCCGCACCAAATGAGACGAACAAGAGAAGCATGTCAAGCGCGAAGCCACTAAGGGAGTTCGAGCCAATGGATTGGGTTCCTATTGATTACGGAGAAGTATTCGACAAGAGAAGACCGTTCCCTAATCAAAAGGGAATGGCAAGAGCATTGGAAGTCGATTTCCCACCGGAGAAGAAAGCTGAAAATTCATACGACCTCGAAACCACCGGTGAGATTTTTGAAAAGCTCTTTGGAGATGACGTGGTGGATCCGGAACATATTGCCGAGGTGAAGAGAATCATGGGGATCAAGCCCGAAGCATCACCATACGCTCGCCTTGCTGAAATTTATTCGATCGGATCCGAAGAAGAAGAGAAGATGACGCCGCACTTGAGTTGCGAGATCAACGGAGTTCAATGCAAAGCTTTATGCGACATCGGAGCCCAAGTAAGTGTTCTATCTTCTAAAATTTACGATAAAGTTCAATACCACAACCTAGACTTAGCCCCAACATCAACGAAATTAATTATGGGAGATGGTAGAACTATCAAACCTCTAGGTATTGCTTGCAACATGAAAGTAAAAATCTCTAGAAACTACATACCAACCGATTTCTTTGTTATTGATGCTTACCATAGTAATTCTGATCATATAATCTTAGGTAGGCCTTTTCTTAAGTTGGTTGATGCCGTGTTAGATGCCGGAGAAGGCAAAGTAACAATGAACCTTAATGGAACAAAGTACACATATAACTTTCTTCGTGCTTCCAAACACCTTACTCCTTTTCCTCCCGAAGATGAAGAAATAGAAGAGATAGATAGTCTTTGTTTTGTTGAAACCCTTAGAGACCCGCTGCAAAGAGCGATGGAAAATCAAATTAGTAATCAACAAGATGAAGAACTAGAGGAAGCAACAAAAGGCTTAGAGCCGCATGATGGTAGCGTGGAGGAAGAGAAGTTCGAAGACATAGGTGAAATCAAACCCGAGGAGCCACAAGTGCCCGAAGTAGACCTTAAACCTTTTCCCAAGGGATTAAAATATGAATTTTTGGGCCCAGACAAAACCTATCCAGTCATTGTGAGCGACGAGTTGAGTCCCGAAGAAAATGAAGCGTTGCTGATTTTATTAAAAAAACATAGGAAGGTGATTGGATATTCAATTAATGATCTCAAAGGTATTAGCCCAGCCTTTTGCACTCATCGTATACCAATGGAAGACCAATGTAAGCCTGTAGTGGACCATCAAAGGAGGCTAACCCATGCCATGCGAGAGGTAGTAAAGAAAGAGGTTATCAAGTTACTTGATGTCGGAATCATCTACCCGGTTCCGCATAGTGAATGGGTGAGCCCGGTACATTGTGTACAGAAGAAAGGAGGTTTGACCGTGGTGAAGAATGAGAAGAACGAATTGATACCGCAAAGAACCGTGACCGGGTGGCGGATGTGTATTGATTACCGTAAGCTTAACAAAGCGACGAAGAAAGATCACTTCCCCCTACCGTTCATAGACGAGATGCTCGAGAGGTTAGCAAACCACGCTTATTTTTGCTTTCTCGATGGATACTCGGGGTTCATGCAAATTCCTATTCACCCGGAAGATCAACATAAGACAACGTTTACGTGTCCTTACGGAACGTTTGCATATAGGAGGATGCCCTTCGGCCTATGCAACGCTCCGGCCTCTTTTCAACGTTGCATGATGGCCGTGTTTTCGGAATTCATCGAAGAAATTGTTGAAGTGTTTATGGATGTTTTTTCCGTTTACGGGAAGACGTTCATGGATTGCTTAGCAAACTTAGAAAAGGTCCTTACAAGGTGTGCGGAGGTAGATTTGGTTTTAAATTGGGAAAAATGCCACTTCATGGTTAAGCAAGGCATAGTGCTCGGACATATTATATCCGAGAGACGAATTGAAGTGGACAAGGCTAAGGTAGAGACGGTTGAGCAACTCCCACCTCCTACGGATGTTAAGTCCTTAAGGAGCTTTCTAGGCCATGCCGGATTCTATAGAAGATTTATAAAGGACTTCTCGAAGATCACTAAGCCTTTAACGCACCTTCTCCAAAAGGATGTGGCTTTCGACTTTGATGAGAAGTGTCTAGCGGCATTCCGGACCTTGAAAAATGCGTTGGTGAGTGCTCCCATCATCCAACCTCCGGATTGGAGCCAACCTTTCGAGATCATGTGTGACGCAAGTGACTACGCCGTAGGCGCGGTCTTGGGATAGAGAAAGGAAGGCCGAGTTCACGCCGTTTACTACGCTAGCAAAACTCTTAGTGGGGCACAATTAAATTACGCTACTACGGAAAAAGAATTGCTAGCGGTGGTATTCGCTTTCGAAAAATTCAGATCTTACATCGTGAACTCGAAAGTCATTGTTTACACCGATCACGCAGCCATAAAGTATCTCTTGGCCAAGAAGGAAGCTAAACCACGTTTGATTCGTTGGATCCTTCTTCTCCAAGAGTTCGATGTTGAAATTCGTGATAAAAAGGGGGTGGAAAATGTTGTGGCCGATCATTTGTCTAGGATGAATCGTGGGCAAGATGATAAAGAGCCCATAGAAGATAAGATGAGAGATGACCACCTCTATAGAGTGCTTGATAAAGATACTTGGATGATCGACATCATTCGAGCAATTCGAAAGATGCCCCTCGATCATCTAGACAAAAACACTCAAAGGAAGATAATTTCGAAAGTAAGAAATATTTTTGGGATGCACCATACCTCTTCAAGCTTGGCAATGATGGAGTGATGAGAAGATGTGTGCCAAGAGAAGAGAGGCTTGAGATTCTAAGGAAGTGCCACTCGGCGGAGTACGGTGGGCACTATAGCCATTTTCGAACCGAAGCCAAAGTATGGTCGAGCGGATTCTATTGGCCGGAGATGCATGAAGATACTAAAAGATATGTTGCATCATGCCCCGAATGCCAAAGAACTGGAAACATCTCTCAAAGAAATTCTATGCCTTTGAAATACAACTTGCAAATCGACGTATTCGATGTATGGGGCATAGACTTCATGGGCCCTTTTAAAAACTCATTTGGATTCGAGTACATACTTGTTATGGTTGATTATGTATCCAAGTGGGTAGAAGCTATACCATGTCGTAAAGCTTCCACGGAGGAGTCCATCACTATGATCAAGAACGTGATTTTCCCCGTTTCGGTACACCGAGAATCTTGATAAGTGATGGAGGGACTCATTTCACCGGGAAGAACTTCAAAAGGTGCTTGTCCAAGTTGGGAATTGAGCATAGGGTCTCCACGGCCTATCACCCACAAACCAACGGACAAGCGGAGACGTCAAATAGGCAATTAAAAAGCATACTTAACAAAACCATAGAGAAGGGAGGCAAGGATTGGTCAAAGAAATTAGACGGAGCTTTATGGGCTTATCGAACGGCGTTTAAAACACCGATAGGTATGACCCCTTATCAATTCGTCTATGGAAAAGCTTGCCACCTTCCGGTTGAGTTGGAACATAAAGCCTATTGGGCGATTAAAGAGATGAACCTTGATCTCGATGCCGCGGTGGTGAAACGGAGAATTCAAATAAGCGAGCTAGAGGAGTTGAGGTTGAAAGCTTATGAAAACGCAAGCATATACAAGGAGAGAATCAAAAGGTGGTATGATAAAAGATTGAAGAAAAAAGAATTTAAAGAAGTAGATAAGGTCCTCCTCTACAATATGAGGTTTAAAACCTTCGGAAAAGGGAAATTGCAAAGCAAGTGGGACGGACCTTATGTTGTGCATTCGGTGTTCTCCAACGGAGCGGTAACTATTATGGATATAAACGGCGATCAATTTGTGGTGAATGGACAGCGGCTTAAGGTTTACTACGAACCCGATGTCGTGCCCATTCATCATGTTGACGTCTTTACCATGGAGGAAGAGCCCGAACGTCCCGCCTAGGACGAAAAACAAGGCACCAACTTCTGTAAATAATTTTTCTTTTAGCTTTCTGGAGTTTTTCGCGAAGATTAACTGGGCCAACTTTTTCCCATGGGCTGAGGAAGAAAAAAATAGGGCGGTGTGCAAAAAACCGGCCCGGCCCGGCCCCCGAGGCAGGGTGGGCCGGCCGGCCCAGTCGGATCGGCCCAGGGGTGGCCCGACGCCCGATGACCCCGAATTTCGCCCGAATTGCTCCTTTTTGACTTCCTTGTTTGGTCGGAAAATTTTAAGGGAAGTGTAAAAAAGGAAAATAAGGTTCCCAGGGCTTTTCTCTCAGGACTATATATTTGGCCGAATTGGGAGCTCGAGAATCAAACCTTTCAAGCAATGTGTTGCACCCTTGTAGCAGCCATTGAGCCTCCAAAAAGCTTAGAGTTGAAGGTAGAAGCCAAGAAGCCATCGATGGAGGAGGCGATGCGATGCGAGGTCAAGCTACCCGTCAAGAGGACCGCACGTATCCGTTGCGGAGGACGTGTCCCGACCGGAGCTCTTGCATCTCGCAACCCCGTCGAAGGAGAGAAGGTCCCTACACCCATTCGAAGGTCGGCACGCCTCCAAGGCATCAAGCGCAAGGATTACAAGGAGGTGTCGCCGGAGCCTAAGGATTATGGGGATAGCGACTACTCCGACGATCGTAGCCCGAGCTCGTGGGCGGCTGCCGGTAGAGACAATGACGATTGGGGCGAGCAGCCCAATGAATGGACTCCCGAAGGCCCCAACGGCGACGGCAACGGCGGTGGCGAAGGCGACAACAATGGAGGTGGCGACGACGGTGGTGACAACGGTGGAGATTATGGCGATGACGACCCCTTCGGATTGCATCCGGTGTGCTGTCGAGTTTGCCGTCAATCCATCGCAGATCTCTACACGTCGGCCGACGAATGTCTCCAAGCCATGGAAGCGATGAAGCAGCGTATGGAGGACTTGGAGCGCATAGTTGAAGATGACTACAAGTTCCTTAACCGCAACGTGCGCAAGCTTTTCGGCATGGTTGGAAACATGAGAGGCAAGTGGTGCAAAACTTGCTTGAAGTACCACTAGATCTAGTTTTCCCCTTAGGATTTTTTTTGTAAGATACGACGAGGACGTCGTATGTTTTAAGTGTGGGGGAGAGCTAGCTCGCTAGCCTTAGCTTTTGAACTTCAAGTTTAGGTTCGGTTTAATCTTCGTGTGAGAGTCTTAGTGTTTTAATGAGTCTTTAGTTTTTGAGCCTGTTTTAAAATTTTTGCAAGTGTCTTAAATTAGTGTTGAGTCAAGAAAACCAAATAAAAAGAGTCTTTATATATATCTTTGTGTTTTATGTATTGTTTATCTTTATTTACTTGTTTGTTTAATCTTCGATTCTTGATATATGAACACAAGTATGTGGTTTGAAATCGTTTACCGTGGTGCTTAGTGGAATCGCTACTACCTAAAGTACCCATACCGCACTTCGATCTTGAGCTTCACATGCTAGTTGTGCTATGTTCGATGCTACAAATTGGAGGATTTCAGTTCTGAAAATTATATTAAAACCCTTGTAATAAAGGTTAGCAAAACCTCTTTTTCCATGTTGAGAGTAAGAAAAAATTCCTATCCAAAGCCAAGTTTATTTTTTTCGCTCCACCATAAGTGTGATTAGCACGATGAGTTAGGCTAGGACCCTTCTCTCCTGGTGAGTTTTAATTTCGAGCAATGATCATGTCCTTGTGCTTATCTTTTGTTGCTAGCCTCGTCATATATTCAGTCCATGACTTTCACAACGAAAGTCATGAATATCGCTGGATTCCATACCCAACCCTATACATCTCTTTTGTACATCGTATTCCTTGAACACAACCTATTTTCAAAGTTTCGTCTCGTCTCTAGCATGATTTATTTAAAAATTTCAGATTGTATGCATGCGAGGAAAGAGAGAATTGAAAGCTTTGAAAAGTTGTCAAGAGAGAGAGAAAAATAAAGAAAAAAGTATGTGTATGGAAAAGAAAGAAAGAAAGAAAGAAAAATCATATGTGAATGAAAGAAAAAAAAAGAGAAAGATGAGTTAGCAATGAAGAGATGAGAGGGATGGATCAAGTGAAAGAAGAGAAGAAAATAATAAAGTGTAAGGAAGGATGTCACGTTGATTGTGAGACGAAACTTTTACTCTATTTCCAACCATGTGCAATCCGACAACGAGGACATCATTGGTGCCCTGAAGTCACAATTTTCTTTTGCCCTTGCACATGTCCACCATTCTAAATCTTCTCATCCTTGATATCCCTACATATGGTTAATTCTCATGATCATTGGCTTTGAAAGGTAGACAACCATTAGAGGAAGTTCTTAGTTTGACAATACTTGTGTTGATTGCGCTAGCCCTACCTATAGCTCCACTTTTACATGATATATGAGAGATTAATGGGAGGTGAGAGTTTTATACAATTTGGTTAGGATAGCCACTTCATATGAGTGACTTGAGAGAGCTTGGAGAAAGGTTTTTGTCTAATACTTGTTGCAGGAATTTTTGCTTTGAAAATCATAAAAACCCTCCGATGGAAGCAAAGAAGTAAGTATGGCTGAAATTGAAAGCTTCGAGTGAAGAGTTTGAGTTGTGGGGTAAATCTTGACGTGGTAAAAATTCTAAACGCCCATGTTTATGTTTGATTATCATTACTTTGTGTTTATGTATTAAAGATGAAGGGATTGACTAACTTGTGAAGAAGGATAAGTGGTACACGATTACACTCCTTGGACGAAGTTCTTTTTCGAGTACTTGCTCGAGGACGAGCAAGAGCTAAGTGTGGGGGAGATGTTGACGGTGTATTTTGGTGCACCTAGCATGTTCATTACACTTTGGTTTGGATTTGATTATGGAACTAACCCGCCACTAGGCACACTAATCATATAACAAGTTCATCTTTGTGCATGCATTTGGAAGTGTTATGTTTATGTAGGAAAACATGGACATAAAGGACGGATTCGCAATAAGTTCAAAGGAGCATTCATGGAGTCTTGTTCTTGTTCATGGGCTCGCTGAAATTACTTCCAATGGTGGTGAGTACCGAAGTGCTACGAGGATAACCCCCGGGGATTGAAGCGTAAAAGATCAAACTTCATGCAAAGAGAGCCTCCATCTTGATCGTGAGGATAACAGCGTCAAAATCATCCAAGTGGAGGGGGCAAAGTAGATAAGTGCACGAGGACCCACGGAGCAAAAAGGGCGACCGAACCGGCCGAAAGCGGGCTCGGGCCGGCCGGCCCGTGCGGGCCGGCCCGGCCCACTTCGGCACCGGTTCGGTCCCGTCTTCCTTGCCCTCGAAGGATCTTCGACCCTAAAACCCCCGACGCGCCGCCAACACAGAGAGAGGAGTTATTCGCACCAGAAGGCCATCCACAAGCTAGAGAGAGAGGAGGAGCATCTCCGGCTGGAGATCAACCACCTCGAAGGAAGCACCCTCTCGTGGAGAAGGAGGAAGACACCGGCGGAAGGGAAACCATGATCAACGGTGCCATGATCAGCACCTTGATGGAGTAATCTTCTTATTCGTCCATGGGTTGTAATCGATCGTGAGATGTAATCGCACTTTGTCGGATTATCTATCTATCATCTTGTGTTGAACATACTTTAATGCTTAAGGTTTGCAACCATGCCGTAAAGGGAGTAAGGCCTCAATGCTTCCTTGGATCCATTCAATACGCCGTGGCCATCAAAGGTCAAGTCATGAATACCTTCGCGTAGTGACAGTACGAGAGGAGGGAAAGGGCGAAACCGTGGTCACAACCCCGATAGATTAGATTGGTTTTTCATGTCTTTAAGCGATTGCATGCTCTAGTATCGTAGACCCGTGGGCGAGTGTCTTCTATCTTGATCGTTTATCATTCTCTCTAGTGTAGTTTAGCGTTTTCTAGTATAATAGTAGTCAGGGTTTTAGTAGCTAGTGTGTCGTTGTTAATCGAACGCTTGTAATCCCCTTGCTCCGCGGATTGACAAGAACCTTGGGAATCCCGTGGTGAAAAAGGTGTGGGGTCCGTACGCTTGCGGATCGTAGAGGGATACATCTTTTATCCGTCAACAGCCATCTGCAGTGATAATGGCTCAGAGTTCAAGAACTCTCGTTTTGATGCCTTTTGTCATGATCTAGGTCTTGAACATCATTATTCGACCCCTTATGTACCCCCTCAAAACGGAGTCGTGGAAAGGAAAAATCGGACTCTTTGTGAGATGGCTAGGACGATGCTCGATGAGCACAGGACTCCTAGAAGGTATTGGGCTGAGGCGGTCAATACGGCTTGTCATGTCTCTAACAGGATTTTATTGCGAGCTTTCAAGAAGAAGGCCTGTTATGAGCTGATGCATGGTCGGGCACCCAAGGTGAGTCATTTCCGAGTTTTCGGCTGCAAGTGCTTTATTCTTAAGAAGGGAAAACTCGACAAGTTTGAGGCTAGGTCTAGTGATGGTATTTTCTTTGGATATGCTAACCACTCTAGAGCCTATAGGGTGCTTAACCTTGAGACTAACAAAATCATGGAGACTTGCGAGGTAACCTTCAATGAGACAATGCCATGTACCCCTCTTGGCTTTGAATGTGCAGGTGAAGAGGAGATGGCCGAGGACCTCTTTGAAGAGGAGAAGGATGAAGCTGGAGATGATGATGGGGAGAACCATGCGCCTGAAGTTGAGTGTGTACCCACTACTTCCCCTACGACCACTACGGAGCGTGGACCACCTACTTCATGGACAACGACGGTGCGACAAGAGGACTAGGCAAGAGAAGCTGAAGTTGAGGGGGAGGTAGTCTCGAGGTGTGAGGCTCCCCGGAGGATTCAAGAAGTGCACCCCCTGTCGAAGATCATTGGGGACATCGACTAACATACTACACGGTCAAGGTCCAGGAATTCCTCTTATTTCGCTCATGCTGCATTTGTTGCCACCTTTGAGCCCAAGGACATTGGACACGGTTTATCTGATGCAAACTGGGTCAATTCTATGCATGAGGAGTTGGAAAACTTTGAGAGGAACCAGGTGTGGGAGTTAGTTGAACCACATCTAAATTGCCATCCCATAGGAACCAAGTGGGTTTGGAAGAACAAAGAGGGAGAGAATGGGATGGTTGTGAGGAACAAGTCCAGACTTGTTGCTCAGGGGTTTCGTCAGAAGGAGGGGATCGACTATGAGGAGACCTTTGCTCATGTGGCCCGTCTTGAGGCAATTCGGATCCTTCTAGCCTTTGCCGTGGCTAAAGGGTTCAAGTTGTTTCAGATGGATGTGAAGAGTGCCTTTCTGAATGGGGTCATAGAGGAGGAGGTGTATGTGAAGCAGCCACCGGGATTTGAGAGCGAGTTGTACCCACACAGGGTATACAGGTTGAAAAGGGCTCTGTATGGGTTGAAACAGGCGCCCCGTGCTTGGTATGGGAGATTGAGAGGTTTTCTGTTGAGCAGAGGGTTTGTGATGGGTATCGTGGATAGGACCTTGTTTCTCCTCAAGCATGGAAATGACTTGTTGATAGTTCAGATATACATGGATGATATTGTCTTTGGTGGCTCGTCACATAACCTTGTTGCCGAGTTTGCAGATGAGATGAGCAGGGAGTTCGAGATGAGCATGATGGGCGAGTTGCAGTATTTTCTCGGCTGCAGATCAAGCAAGTGAAGGACGGAACTTTTGTGCACCAGACCAAGTACACGAAAGACATGCTGAGGAAGTTCCAGATGCAAGATATGAAGCCGATGTCGACTCCCATGGGGAGTACGGCCACTTTGGATGCGGACGAGGACGGAGAACCAGTGGACCAGCGGGAGTACAGGAGCATGATCGGCTCCCTCCTCTACTTGATGGCGACGAGGCCGGACATACGGTTCGGCCGTGTGTCCGTGCGCTCGTTTTCGAGCTTCGCCGAGGACATCACATCGACAGGCCGTCAAGAGGATTTTCAGGTATCTACAGTCTGCCCCTGGTCTTGGCCTTTGGTATTCTTCCTCCTCGACTCTTTCTCTTCATGGTTTTTCCGATGCGGATTTTGCTGGTTGTCGAGTCGAGAGGAAGTCTACTTCTAGTACTTGCCAGTTTCTCGGGTCTTCGTTTGTTTCATGGTCTTCCCGCAAGCAGTCTAGTGTAGCCCAGTCTACCACTGAGGCGGAATATGTTGCAGCCGCGAGTTGTTGTTCCCAGCTGTTGTGGATTTCATACACTTTGAGAGACTTTGGTGAGGAGTGCACCCAGATCCCACTTCTTTGTGATAGCACCGGTGCCATAAGTGTAGCCAAAAACCCAGTGCTTCACTCCAGAACCAAACACATAGAAGTGAGGTATCATTTCTTGAGGGACAATGTGGAAAAAGGAACCATTGTGTTGAGCCATGTCCCTACCAAAGATCAGCTAGCCGACATATTTACAAAGCCTCTCGACCAAGCTACATTTGTGCGCTTGCGGGGGGAACTTGGGGTTTGTTGCCCTTTCTAGTTGTTTCTTGGGGGTTGCTTTTTGTATCATATGTATCATACCATGTTTTACTTTGATGTATATACATGTTTTGCTTGATGTACAAACCATGGTAGGATAGCCATCTTGTTATATATCATGTTACATTTGTATCATATTGCATTTTAGGATGATGAGCTTCTTTCATATGCCTTATTTGAGTCTCTTTGGCTATTTGTGAGATATTGGTCATATGTGTGGAGAAATGGTGATGTGAGGCTATGCTCTTGGAATATTTGAGATATATGTGTGGTGAGATAGCCCCTTTTTAAATAAATGCTAATCTTGACTAATTGTTGGTGAAACGTCCTCCACTCATGTGTAGTAGTGTATCCATGTCACGTTTTGGTCCAAATATGCTTTCTATGCTTAGATTGTGCTTGGATGCCTTTTTCTTGCATTTGGGCCAAAGGCCGAATATCATTGTGAATGTTTAGCCTATGTTGCATTCATGGGGGAGCATAAGCTTCTTTTTGCCGCAAAGGCACTTCATGTACCATGAAATGAATTAATCTTGAAAAGAAGTGTGTATGCCTGAAAAATGCTCCATCCATCAAGTCTATGCTTAAAATGTCTTATCTATCACATATGGGTGCAAAACATGCTGCATGATGTTCACCAGTGGAGAAGTCTCCCCGAAGTGGACACATGGCTCATGAGCTTTGACATGACATGCTTTGCTTTACGGGTGTTTTCCATGATCTTTTGCTGAGAATTTGATATCCTTGTATGATCTTTGATTGGTATGCATGTTTGTGACTCAAGTGTGACATAGATAGGCTTTTACATGTGAAGCGAGCCTTCTTTTGATAAAATTGCTTATATCTGAAATTTTTTGCTTTGTCACATGCTTATATTTTCATATATTACTTGTGGCAATGCTTTGACTATGCTATGATTCATGTGTTTGATCTTTGTCTCATTTTTAGCCTTGGACACTAGATTTGGCCTATTTGAGAAGCTCATGTAGATGTTTATATGCTTTGTTTTGCATTTCTGCATTTTCACCTTGATTCATACATTGTCAACAAGGGGGAGAAGAGGTGAGCTTAATGAAAATTCAGAAGAGGTGAGCTGAAATTTGGGAGTTTGCATCCACATGTTCAGGGGGAGCTTGCATTTGTTTAGGGGGAGCTTTCTTGCTGTTTTCAGTGTGGAGTTTGTGCTTTGCTTGGCTTGTGACCTTTCTTTGCCTTTCTTTGGTTTTGGTCATGAGTTGAGCTTCTTTGCTTTTCTTTCTTCTTCCTTTCTTCCTTTCTCTGAATTTCATTTCGCGTTGTGTGTTGTCAATGCACTCATCAAGGGGGAGACTGAGGACCAGGAGCGTCCTGGTGGTCGATGGATGACCGCTCCTCAGTGATGAGTGATTGACAATGGGTGTTGGACTGACTCTTGGCTTAGTGCACAGGTGTAGGCTGCGGCCTAGTTCGTGTTGTTGCAGGTGAAGAATGGGCAGTCTTCAGCCTTCAGGGGCCTCCGGGAGATGGAGAGACAAGTAGCTCGGTTCGAGGGACCCGGTGGACAGCGGGACTGGGTGCGGGCCACATGGTGGCGACACGAGAAAGACGAAGTCATGGACAATCGAGCCAGTGCACGGTGGCGGTCGAGTCAAGTGGTTTGGCGGGAGGCCGAACCAAGCACGCGGGGTTTGGTGGTTTGCCCACAAAATCATCGGAGGACGGTTTCTTGGTTTGGGCCTCAAAACCAAGTCCGAGGGCCCAACACGACGGAGACGGGATCCGGGCGTGTCGGGAAGCTTCGAAGCGGAGGACACGCGGCGGGATCGCATGGCTTGCGTCGGGAGGACGCGGGGTGCGGCAAAGGCATGGCCGTCCGATGGCAAGATCTACAAACATTACCTAAATGCCCCTGCGTGGGTTGTATCGCCAGTAGTTAAGTTAGGGGTAGTCGAGTCATTTACCACTCCGGCGGGACCCGATATATAAGCCATGAGGGTGTGTGAGTGGCTCTCTCTCTCGGTGACTTAGGGTTTCATTTCCTTCCTCCCTTTTCTCATTTTCGTAGTTATTTTTCTTCCATTTTCTCTAGGCTAGCATGAGAGCTTCATGAGAGATTTGTTGAGAGGGATGGATGCTAGGGCGGCATGCTAGACCTTGTGAATCTTTCCTGGTTTGTATAGAAGATTCAGAGTTGTGTTTTTCGTGGTCTTTTTGTGCTTGTTGTCATGCCTTTGTTCTCGGTGTGATTCCGCGGATTTGTGTGTGTTTCTCCCCGGATTTCTTTGAGGGAAACATGGATAGATGTCTCATGCATCTTTGTGATTGATCTTGTGCCCTAAAATGCCGGGAAACCACTTCGATTCGAAGACTTTCGTTCGGTGCTCTAGCTTCTGGTGGTGCTCAAAGGATTCGCGATTCCCGGTGTTTTAGGGAGTTAGGAGGCAAGATTTTTGGGCTATACCATCCTTGTGTGACGCTTTTCAAGTTCCCAAACCCTTGTCTCCACAGCTTCTACCGTTTAGGAAATCCGATGATGATTTGGGGGAGTTGACCTTCGAGGTCGGGCGTTTTTCTGCTCTGTCCGTGCCTCGCGGACGGTCCGAGTCGTCCTGGCGGACGGTCCGCGCTGCACGTGTTCGTCCCGTGTTCGTCGTGTTCTTGCTCGCCTTTCGTTTCGATCCGTCGTGGTTTTGAGTTTTAGTTGGACGAAGTTTCGGACGGTCCGCGTGTGTTGGGCGGACGGTCCGCGGGTGCCTGGCGGACAGTCCGCGTGCTCCCCATGGACAGTCCGTGGTTCGCGGTGTGCCACTGGAGATTCTGTTCGCTTTAACGGACGGTCCGCGACTCGGGCCGGACAGTCCGCGGCAAGGGTGCGGACGATCCGCGGTACCTGCGCCGGACGGTCCGCGCGGCCTATCGCGGACGGTCCGCGCGGCCTATCGCGGACGGTCCGCCCTGTCTGGCCGGATGGTCCGCCAGAGGCTGTGAGCTTTGCTTCTTGGTTCGATTCCTTCCTTCCTTCTTTCGTGCTTCCGCGTGTGCTTCAAGGAATCGTTCCTAAGACTAGAGGTTGATCCATAACCTCGTTGTCTTGGCGATTGGCGTGTGATTCGATCCATCGCTTGTGTGTGACCGGGATTTGACTAGGGTATAGGCCGGGTTCTTTGTGAAGAATTTTTACCGGCTCCTTTTCACTCCTCCCCTCTCTAGTCGCCATCTGATCCTTCATAGGTTTGGGCTGCTCACTTGGTTTCTCTCCACTCGGCTTCTCCACCGGTTTCTCCTCACTAGCCTTCTCACTTTCTTTCCCAAAGAACACTTTCCCAGAAGTGCTCACAAACTTGATAGGCTTTTGGAAATCATTTGTTTGTGGGGAAAACACGGGTGGAGCTGGGGTTGTGTCTAGTCGGTTCCGAAGATGGTTAGGTTTAGGAGGGAAATCATTTTGTGGTGGGTTTTTGGTGGCTCTGGGATATTCTCTCCACTTCCCACACCAACCTTGTTTGCCCCAAGTCCCTCACCATCCTACCTCTTAAATGTCTCGATCATTATCCTCAACTGAGGCTCATGACCAGACAACCTACCCATCAACTTTCTCAGCTCATCATTCTCATCCTGCAAATGATCAACATAATGTGCAAGCTAGAAGGTATACTTCAGAGGATGGCGCTCCCCTCCACTCCTCCAGTGCTCTCCCCCTGGTGGCGAGCTTGCATCTCCAGTGAGCTGTCTCTACGGTCGGCGGGTATGTGGAGCCCTATTCTAATCTGTGCCTCTTGTGAGATCTCCCTCGCATTTTCCTGCTCTCTAGCATTGTGGTTTGGTTTGGTTTGCTGTTCCTGCCCTTCTTTGCCTCGCGTTCATAGTTTCTTCCTGGAAACCGCTCCTCTTTTCTCTCTGGGCTTTAGTTTTTGGCCATGGATTTTTTATGGTCAAAGCTGGATTTTGAGATTGGTATGCATTTTGAAAAGAACCTTCAACGATCAACTGGCAGATGTATTCATGACTCAGTTTGTAACGATAGTGGGTTTCATCTTTTGGCCACCTTCCGGCGGTATCTGTTCCAGCTTAATGAAGATTTGGTTGCTATTGCTCTCCAATCTTGCCTTGGTGGCCTTGCTCAACATTATTGTGTCTCATTTCAGAGCCATAATCATTTCAGATTCACAGTCTCTTGTAAGAAAGTGGGTTTTGCCATTTATAAGTTGACAAGATTTATTGGGACTTCTTTTGATGTGTATTTTCATCTCTGGAGTAGTGGTGCTCCTCATTGGGAGCGTGAAAAGAGATTGTGGGAAGCTGAGGAAGCTAAGAAATGGGAGAAGGTCATGTCTAGAAATCAAAAACGTTTGATGTACAAGTCTTCTCGATCTCCCAGAAAGCATACCAAGAGGGTTCATTTTGCTGACAAACTCATTTTGGATTCTCCAGTTGTTAAATCTATCCCTTATGTGAAGCCCTGGACCATTAAGTTTGGCAGCTTTGTTTTTGATCTCCACTCTGAAGCAGAAACTGCGAGTTCCACTCATGAGCGTTGTGGCATTCTCAAGAAGCCTGGTTTTCTTCCTGATGATGAGGTGATTTTCCACAAAGAGGGTAACAGTACTCATCTTCTATCTTCGGATTGTTCTAAGGCTCAAGGCTCTGGCAATGTTTCTCCCTCTCCAGAAGGTTCTAGAGTCTTCCCTAACCCTAATTGTTCAGGCAACAATTCGTCTCCCTTGAAAGATTCCAGAAGCTTCCTAAAGCCCAACTGTTTTTCTGCCAACAGGAACATTAATACTCCTGTTCATCTCGAGGTCATTGATAATGCACGCCGTCTTGGAAAGTGCACTCGGTGCTTTAGCTTTAATCACCGGCGGATGGATTGTCGTGCGCTGCTTAGATGCGCTGTCTGTTTTAAATTTTGGGCATGTGTTCAAATTTTGCTCTACGTTGGCCCGGCCCAAGATTTATTGGAGGCCTAAGTCCACCCACGCTTTAAGGCCTAGGAAGGAAATCCAATAGTCGCCCGTGGAAGACGATGAGTCGGGGGTTAACAGTGTTTCGCCCCCAATATACAGTGCATCTGTAGAAAACCCCAACGGCAATGGAGAACTCGCCCCGCCATTAGAGCCAGAAACACCCCGCCCTTCTAGCACTGAAGCTCCGGGTGGCAAGGCTACCGAAGGGATGGCGAACTTCGAAGTCGACCCTGCTCCATTCGTCCCGTAGGGGATAAATGTCGAAGATTGGGCCCGTCCAGCTCGTGGGAGGATCATCATCACGGCCAATCCTCCACGCCGTCATGAATATGCTATCATCTCGATTGACCCCCTCCTCCAGCAAATTAGATTTATGAAGCAATTGATGAAGTACTAGAATATTTTGAGGATGAGCATCGTGCGCGTTTCCGCTCTTGCTGCCCGTCTCCACTTGATCTTTGTCTTGCTCAGTTTCCCTCAACCACTGCTTGACAGGCCATGATCAACTTGAGTCCGCATCACATTGGAAATGGTAGGATGTTGAGGGTGGTGGAGCACAATAGGGGGATTAATCTGAGAAACTCTCCGTTCTTTGGAACTTGCTGGGTCATGTTCCTTGCTTTCCCGCTGGATTTTCAGACCCGGGAAATATTGCAGCAAGCTGTTGGACTCTTTGGTTTAGTTGTCACTTTGACAGATAACACCAGGTTTCGGTCCAGGATCTTACTCAGATGTCGTGTTACTTTCGTGAGCAGGATGCCTAGAAGCATTGCCATCCCTGAAAGTGGTACGGTGGCTGATGGTGGGCACTCTTGGACTGTGCCTGTTTTTGTGCTGGATAGCAACCCAAATGATGTCGTTCCTGGGAATGAGGACCCCATTCCCCCCAATGGAAACCCCCACCCAGTGGTTAATCAGCAGATGGATGAGGATCACCAGGAACACTTTGAAGACGTTGGGGATTTACAAGAAGTACAACAAGCTAATCTTGATCAGGGTTGGCAAATTCCATCTCCTCCCCATCCTGCCCAAAATGATGGATGGGATGAGTGGCCGCAGCAGGAAGGGGAGCTGGTGGCTGACAATGAGCTGAATCTTGTTAACAATCTTGCTAATCAAGTTGTTGTGAACGTTGTGGAAAATGGTCTGACGCAGCACCCTGAAATACCACAAGACAGTAGCTTTGTCAGCAGTGAGGCCTCAGCTTTTTTCAGAGCACAAGGGGTTCCTGTGACAGTTGAACTTCCTCTCCCCCCTAATGGGGAAGTATCAAAAACTGCTAATCTGCCTTAGTTAACTGGCATTGAGTTCGACAGTGATTTCCTCATCAAGCAAATGGCAGATAGAATTGGGCTACATCCTGGTTTTGGCCCAAGTCCTTCAGTTGTTATGTTGATCAAGGAATTGGCCCAGAGGGCCTCTTCTCTCCAGGCTATGCTCCCTCTGAAAGCACCCTTGCAAGCCCACGAGTGGAACTCTTTTCTCCAATCATGGTTTGTACCAGGAAATTGGTTCTTTAATGTCAACAATCCTACTTGGGTAATAATGCAGAAGCTTCCAGCTCCACAGGAATCAGAGTTCCTAGGCTGCAACTGTTATGTCAAGCACATCCTGATGAGCACTTGGCCCCAACTGATCAGGCACTGCATGCTGACCCACAGCATAGTGTTAGAATGGCTGGACAGTCCATATCTGAGATTGGAGATGGCCCTTTAAGTGTTGTTCCTCTGGGTGAGGGCATGGATAAGCCAAATGATTCAGCTAATGCAGTTAGTGGTTCGGTTTTGCCACTGGACTCTACTCCTCCTATTAGCACTCCCTCCCCGCAACACCACAAGAGGAAGACCAAAGCTAGGACGCCTATCATTGAGGATGAGGTGAGGAGGAGTGCCAGACTCAGAAGAAACGCTGAATTCATATTCAGTTGGAGAATGAGCCCAGGAAAAAAAGAGGAGCTGCAAGGAAGACTGTCAGATACTCGGAGGTCGAGGAACTCAAAGCTGCCATCATCACTAGGAAGATTGAACACCATGATGCTGAAGACTGTGAGATTGAAGACATCAATGCAACCCTCCTGGTGGAGCTGGGGACTGGCTTTTGTGGGGTTCCTCCTATGGAGCTGAACACCTCCACTCTGCAGGACTCTTCTGAAGATTGACTCAATGATCTACAAGCAATCTTATTCTTTTGGGCTCTGGTGGGAGTTTATTTTGACTGACTCATGCTGTGTAGATCATATCTTATTCTCTGTCATTGGTGGGTTTGTTGGCCCACACACTTGGAACAATATCTATTGGTGGTGTGTTTACTTTTATGTTCTCTATGTTTTGTTGTCTTGGAGGCTTTGCCTCCTTGCTTGCTGTCTCTTCCTTCCTTTGTTGCTTATTAATGAATAGATCCCGGAATATTTTATGCTGGAATGTTCGAGGGTTAAATGATAAGGACAAATGGAGCTTGCTAAGAAACAAAATTGAAGAGAGTGGGGCGAATATTTTCTGTTTTCAGGAAACCAAAAGAGACCTTATTGATATTCGTTTTCTAAAAAACTTTGCCCCCAAGAGGTTTGATAATTTTGAGTTTTGTCCCTCCTCTGGTGCTTCTGGGGGCATTCTGGTGGCTTGGGTCTCCAGGTTCTTCACTGTGACTGTTCAGGAAAAACACTCTTTTGCTATCAGACTCACGTTCACTCCTGTTATCAACTCCATTTCCTGGAACTTGGTTGTTGTTTATGGTCCCTGTAGAAAACCAGATTGTGATGAATTTGTCAACTGGCTTTATAATCTGGACTTGGATGAGGAGCATTTGTGGATGTTCATGGGTGATTTCAACTTCTACGGGTATGCTGAAAATAGAAATAGGTCGGGTGGAAATTTCAATGATTCATTGGTTTTTAACAACATTATAAGCCACCTGGGTCTTGTTGAGATCCCAATCAATGGTCGGAGCTTCACTTGGAGCAATATGCAATCAAGCCCGCTTTTGGAGCAACTTGACTGGGTTTTCACCTCCCATTCCTGGACTTCTGAGTTCCCTCTAAAAATGGTGCTTCCTTTAGCTAAGACCACTTCTAATCACTTACCCTGTAAAATTCAGATTGGTACCAATATCCCCAAGGCTAACATTTCTAGATTTGAAAATTATTGGCTTAGTCATCCCTCTTGTTTTGAGCTAATCAAGATTGCATGGTCCACCCCCACTATTGGCACTCTGGATAGTGCTAGGACCATAAGTGCAAAACTCAAACTGCTTATAAGAATGCTTAAGCTATGGGCTAGAAATTTATCCTACCTCTCCAATTTGATAGCTAACTGTAACATGACCATTGCTTTTTTTGATAAGCTTGAGGAGATCAGGCCTCTTTCCCATCATGAATTCAAGTTCAGGGTGATCATCAAAGGGAAAATTAATAATCTTACTGCCATGTAAAATACTTACTGGAGGCAAATATTTACTCAAAGGTTGGTTCAGTTTGGGGATGAGAACACAAAATTTTTCCATGCTATGGCCTCCGAGAGATACAGGAAGAATGTGATCAGTCAAATTGTGGATTCCTTTGGTCGAATGATTGCTGATCACACAGAGAAAAGTACACTTTTCTATCAGTGAAGGACCGAAACGGCGAACCATAGAGGGGGGGGGGGGGAGTGAATGGGAGCCGATAAAAATTCTATTCAAGAATTCGGCCTATGAACCCAAATTCACTCGTGCACCTCCGCGAGCTTCTCTTGCCAAGTTCACGCAGCCACTGGAGTGCTACCGAACCTAGGAACAAGACCCAAACAACGGCCTCAACACACACGCGGCGGAAACACACACACGACAAGGCTGCAGGCAGCACAAACCGGTCAGGCCGGTTTCTGAAACCGGTCGGACCGCTCCTGTTGGACTTAGCCTCACGAAGGCAGGGAAAAACCGGTCAGACCGGTTAGGCAAACCGGTCAGACCGATTCTGTCCAGAAACTCCCCAAAGACCCCAAACACTTCAAAAGCCTTTCCACATCTGAACAAACAAAGCCATGGAGCAAGAAAGACTTCCTTGTTCAAAGATCTTTCTCGACGACCCCACCGGGCGAAACCGGTCGACCGGTTTGGGAAACCGGTCGGAGCCGGTTTTAGCCTCGAACGATCGAGAAGAACACGGCCCGCGGGTCAACTCCCCCAAAACCAAATCTCAATCTCCCGAATCGCTCCACGGACTTGAACAAGACTTTGGGGATATCAGGAACACCTCATGAGGAGTCCATGGTCAAGTTTAATCCCACCAAATCTCGTCCAACAAGGAGGAATCAAAGAAATCCCGCCAAAGGCACTACCAACCCAAGAACTCAAGAAACCCCAAAATCGAGCACTTTTCCTCACGGATTTGGGAGGGGAATCACAGCCCAAAGAACAACGAAGGGTTCCCACAAATTTCCCCCATCAAATCCCCAAAGGAAAGGTCCCGAAAACACCGCAAAGAAATCACCGGGAGAGGGCTCCGAAAATCACCACCAAGAACAATCGGGAAAAACACATTCAAACCTTGAGGAATCACGCCGAATCATCTATACATGAAACAAAGATTCGTACAAGGTCTAGCAAGCCGCCCGATCATCCATCCCTCTCTACAAGATTTCTCCGTGAAGCTCTCTTGCTAGTCCTAAGGAAAACCTAGAGAAAATAGGTGGAAAATAGGAAAACTAATGAGCTAGGGTTCCAAGAGTTGGCTGCCAACCTCTCACCTCTTGGGTTATATAGGCGGCAACCGAATGTCTAAAATGCCCCTCTCTACTAACTAGGGATACAAGCCCCTCAAGGGCGGATTTGGAATTCTTGATGTCTTCTCCATCGGACGGATGCCCAGCGACCGCACCCTGCGTAGCCTCAACGCAAGCCTTGCGATCCCGACGCGTGTCCTCCGCCTCGAAGCTTCCGGCGCCCTGCGACCCCAAACCGGTCAGACCGGTTCTCCAAACCGGTCAGGCCGGTTTTGGCCGACACGCCACGCCGGTCTTCGGCCTCGGCTTTGTGGCTCAGCCGAGTAACCCGGTGATTTTACGGTGAACCACCGCAAACCCCGCGAACTTGATGTAGCCTCCGCCAATCACCACTCATGACTTGGCTCCCATGAAGTCCGGCTCGACCTTGGTTTTGTGGCTCAACCAAGAAACCGTCCACCGACTTCATCTTGCTGTTCTTGCCACCATGCGGCCCGCACTCGACCCCGCTGGCCACCGGGTCCCTCGAACGAAGCCTACTTATCTTCTCCACACACCGGAGGCCTCACCAGCAACGACCTTTCGCGCTTGTTCTTCACCTGCACCAACACGAGTCAAGCCGCAACCTGCACCTGCAATACTTAGCCAAGAATCAGTCCACACAACGTTGTCAATCACTCATCATACAAGGAAGCGACCATCCACCGGTCCTCGAACCACACATGGTCCTCAATCTCCCCCTTGATGAGTGCATTGACAACACACACATATGGTGAGTAAAGAGAAAAGGAAAACAAAAAAAGAAACAAAAAGAAAAACTCCAACAAGCGATCGAAAGCCGAGAAAGGCAAAAGACGAGATCACTTGAAGAAGACAAGTCTCGGACCCCTTAGGCAAGGGCAACGGCTCGACACATCCGAGACAAAAACCATGCTCAAGCAAAGAGCACCAACCACCAGAGCACACAAGAGCTCCCCCTGCACAGACGCAAGCTCCCCCGATCAAGTGCCAACTCGGGGCACAAACCCGGTCGGACCGGTTCCCATAACCGGTCGGGCCGGTTCCACCAAAACCGGTCGGACCGGTTTCCACAACCGGTCAGGCCGATTTCACACAGCAGACCATACCCCAAAAGCCAAAAAAGCAAAAGAAATGCACAAGCTCCCCCTTGACACTTGGGATAGGTTCCAGGGATACAAAACAACTTTTCTTCACCTTCCTTTCTCCCCCTTGTTGCCAATGCATGAATCAAGGCACAAATGTAATCTAGAGCTTCTCAAGTATACAAAATTCATCACAAGATGCTACACATGTCCAAATGAGCAAGTTAGATACTCTACAGGTTTGTATGGACCTCAACTACATGATCACCAAGTTTCACAACCATTGGGCAAGGCTAACAAGGATTTGAGTAATTTTGCGAAAAGTTACTCTCTCACACGCAAAAACCTAGACATGAGCAAAACATGCCAAAATGGCAAAGCCACACAAACGTCATGCTAGGACAGCCATTCTAATCATAAGACCATCACAAACACCCACAAGCACCTCATGTCATGTCAAAGCCACCGAGCCATGTGCCTACTTCTATGTATGAGACTTCTCATTGGTAGGCATCATGCAGCGGTTTAGCACCCAAAGCAAATTAAATTCAGCACATATGACATGGGAGCACATTTCCAAGCATTTTTCATTTCATTTTCAGATTTGTAAATGGTACATGAAATGTCTTTGCGACAAAAAGGAACTTATGCCCCTCCACAAGATGAAGCAAGAAGGCTAAACATTCATGATGGCAAATGAGCCTTTGGCCCCATATGATCAATAAACTAGCTATCCAACTACAAATTAAGCATAGCAAAGTCACTAAAACATGTGAAGATCATATAAAGGCATTTACACATGAGAGAGCATACATGTGACATTTTTCAAAAAACATAGCCATCAACCATGGATTATTCATCAAGATCATCAAGAGCTAAGCCAAACTAACCATAGCATACCAAACAAGCTCGCAAAGACATATATCTCATTCCATGGTGAACCAAGTATATAAGAGAAGCTTTTCCTATCCAATGCATATGATACAAGATGCATGCAATCTAAGATACAAGGATGCCTATACATCATGTTACATATGCCATGCCAAATGCAAGAAATGCACAAAGGAAAGCTATACATATGCTACAAACCGGCTCCTCGAGGGGAGGCAAAACGGGCTCGACACCACCGGCAAAAGAAGACTCCCACACACCCAACTCAGGAAATCAAACACACACCAAGCTCCCCCCGCAGACGAGTGAAAGTTGCTTGATCTAAGGGTTTGGTGAAAATATCGGCTAGTTGGTCATGTGTGGGTACATGGATCAAAGCTATCTTCCCTTTCTCGACGTTGTCTCTCAGAAAATGATACCTCACTTCTATGTGCTTGGTTTGTAATGGAGCACTGGGTTCTTTGCAACGCTTATGGCACTGGTGCTATCACATTGAAGTGGGACATGGGTATACTCCTCACCAAAGTCACTCATGGTGTAGGTGATCCAAAGGAGCTGAGAGCAACAACTAGCAGCGGCAACATACTCGGCTTCGGTCGTGGATTGAGCAACACTCGACTGCTTGCGGGAAGACCAAGACACCAAAGAAGAACCCAAGAGCGGCAAGTCCCGAAGTGGACTTCCTATCCAACCGACACCCGGCAAAATCCGCGTGCGAAAAACCATGAAGCGCCAAAGAAGAGGACGCGGAGTACCAAAGGCCGAAGTCGGGAGTGTGACACAAGTACACGAAAATTCTCTTCACCGCTTGCCGATGCGAAGTCCTCGGAGACGCTTGAAAACGAGCGCACGGACACACCGAGAAGCGCGTATGTCCGGCCTCGTCGCCGTCAAGTAGAGGAGTGACCCGATCATGCTCCGGTACTCCTTCTGGTCCACATGTTCACCTTCCTCGTCCGCATCAAGAGCTGTAGTCGTACTCATCGGCGTCGTCATGGCCTTGGAGTCCTCCATCTTGAACTTCCTCACAATGTCCTTGGTGTACTTAGCCTGGTGCACAAATGTTCCTTCCTTTGATTGCTTGATTTGTAGCCCGAGGAAGAACTGCAACTCGCCCATCATGCTCATCTCAAACTCCCTGCTCATATCATCTGCAAACCTCGCAACAAGAGAGTTAGACGAGCCACCAAAGACAATATCATCCACGTACACCGCACAATCGGGGTATCTCCGCCCCTGCCTCAGCAAAAACAAGGTCTGATCAACCTTCCCCATCTCAAAGCCTCTCGCAAACAAGAACCCCCTCAACCTGCCATACCAAGCTCTAGGCGCCTGCTTCAACCCATACAGCACCTTCCTCAACTTGTACACCCGGTGGGGGGACTTCTCACTCTCAAACCCCGGGAGGTCGCCTCACATACACTTCTTCCTCCAGGCACACCATTCGGAAAAGCACTCTTCACATCCATTTGGTGCAACTTGAACCCTTTAGCCACGAGAAAAGGCTAGAAGGATCCTAATCGCCTCCAAACGGGCTACGGGAGCAAAGGTCTCCTCGTAGTCGATCCCCTCCTTCCGACCGAACCCCCCGGGCAACAAGTCTCGACTTGTTCCTCACAACCTCACCCTTCTCTCCCTCTTTGTTTTTCCACACCCACTTGGTACCAATCGGCTTACACCCCGGGGGAGGGTCAACCAACTCCCACACCCGATTCCTCTCAAAGTTCTCCAACTCCTCATGCATCGAGTTAACCCAATTGTGATCGGATAGTGCGTGTCCAATGTCTTTGGGCTCGAAAGAAGCAACAAATGCAGCATGAGCAAAATGGGAATTGTTTCGAACCCTCGACCGTGTAGTGCGTTCATTCATGTCGCCGATGATCCTCGAAGCCGGGTGATCCACTTGAACTCGCCGGGGAGGTTCTCGCCTCGAAGCTACCTCCCCCTCGGCATCGGCTTCTCCTCGTTCTTGATTTGTCGTCGTAGGTGTAGCGAGAGGGTCCATCCATCATCGTAGTCGAAGTAGTGGGTACATGTTCGGCCGGGGGCACCACACCGCCATCTTCATCATCACCATGTTCATGCTCCTCCTCCCGAAAGATCTCCTCGCCAAGCTCATCATCACCGCACACTCAAAGACAAGCCGACTACGTGGCTCTGTCTCGTCGAAGGTTACCTCGCAAGTCTCCACGATTTGGTTAGTTTCAAGATTGAGCACACGATATGCTCTAGAATGAGATGCATAACCAAAGAAAATGCCATCGACGAGACCTAGCCTCAAACTTATCCAACTTCCTGCCTTTCTTCGAATGAAACACTTGCAACCAAAGACATGGAAGTGACTCACCTTGGGTGTGCGACCATGCATCAACTCATAGCATGTCTTCTTCTTGTGCACTGCGAGGTATATCTGTTCGACACATAGCATGCGGTATTTACCGCCTCGGCCCAATACCTCCTCGGAGTCCTATGCTCATCAAGCATCGTCCGAGCCATCTCGCACAAGGTCCTATTCTTTCTTTCCACAACACCATTCGGGGAGGCGTATACGGACTCGAAAAGGCGGGTGCTCAAGACCCAAGTCATGACAAAAGGTTTCAAAACGAGAGTTCCGAATTCCGAGCCATTATCACTACGGATAGCTCGTATGGCATCTCCGTGCCTCTCGTTCCTCAACCTCAAGACTAGATCTCGAACAAAACCAAACGTCTCCCCCTTATACTCCGTAAAGAACACCCACGCATACCGAGAATAGTCGTCCACCACAACAAGGACATACCACTTCCCACCCGCGGATCGCACACGAGGCCGGGCCAACAAGGTCCATATGGAGCGCTCGCATGGACGCTTAGTCATCACATCGGTGAGAGGCGGGTGAGAAGAGGCCACCATCTTGGCATGCCTACACGGAGCACAAACCAACTCTTTCTCAAGCCTCAACCGTGGCAATCCTCGGACCAAATTGAGTTTACTCAAGCGTGACAAAAGGTCAAAGCTCAAGTGACCCAACTTCCTATGCCATTTCCACAACTCACTCGAAGAACCAGCCAAGAAACAACGCTCAACACCCGAAGGCGAGAAAAATCAGCACGAAACACCGACCCTCGGGAACGACCATACAAACAAGGTCCCCTCGAGAGTCCACAATCCGAGAACCACCAGGCCGAAACAACACCTCAAAGCCCTCATCCAACAACCGAGACACGAGAAAGCAAATTGTACCCCGGCGATTGAACAAGAGCAACACGCCTCAGAGTGATCTTGTCACTCACTTTTATCTCACCTTCTGAAAGCACACGCCCACGCCCATTGTCCCCAAAGGTGATGTACCTCTTCGTCACCACCGGGACGAGACTTGAGAACCACCCCCTGTCTCCGGTCATATGCCTCGAACAACCGGAGTCAATCAACCAAATGTTCTTCAAGTCTCCCACCTAAAAATAAAAAATAGGCACGTGAGCGAACAAACGACTCAGCACTGGGGTTAGTACCAAAGGAGGAAAACCAGTGCCGAGCCATTTGCTCGAAAGTGGGGTTAGCACCAACCAAAGCATCTCTCCTACCAAAACTGCCTCCACGAACACCACCACGGTAACTACCCTGAGGGAACCACCCCTCTCTGCACGGAGGAGGACCAAAACCACGAAAGAGAACTCGTGGACCGTCCCTCCTTTCCTTCTCAAAGCTACGACTCCTCCCATCCCCGTAGTGAACTCGAGGGGGAGAACGCCTAGCAACACGACCACCGCAAACTCTCCGGCCCATCCACCGAACCACGACCTCCGAAACAACCCTCGCACCGTATGAGCACGGAAACCAAGCTTGTCATTCCGCGGACCCCAAACCGGTCGACCGGTTCCAAAACCGGTCCGACCGGTTTCACTCCTCCGGCAAGGCACCTCCCTGCACTCTTTCGATCACCCCAAGCGGGACTATCCTCACACTCGCCTTGGCTGCGGGCATCGCATACGAGGCTTAAGTACACCGCCGGAGGGGTGAAACTTGTCCCCGTTAGCCCACTCCTTCGCCATTTTCTCCTCTCGCTTCCTCTTGAAGCAAAACTCCTCCTTGTGGCCATCTCTTCCACAATAGCCACAATGGAACCTCACAAGCTTAGGCTTAGGCTTGGGATGTGGTGCTCACTCGGTTTCTCTCCACTCAAATCCTCCACCGGTTTCTCACCACTAGCCTTCTCACTCTCCTTCCCAAAGAACACTTTCCCCGAAGTGCTCACAAACTTGATAGGCTTTTGTAGGTCATTTGTGGGTGTAGGAAACACGGGTGGAGGCGGGGTTGTGTCTAGTCGGTTCCTTAGATGGTTAGGTTTTGGTGGGAAATCATTTTTGTGGTAGGTTTTTGGTGGCTCCGGGATATTCTCTCCACTTCCTTCACCAACCTTGTTTGCCCCAAGCCCCTCACCATCTTGCCTCTTAAAGGCCTCGATCATCATCCTCAAGCGAGGCTCGTGACCGGACAACCAACCCATCAACTTCCTCAAATCATCATTCTCATCCTGCAAGCGATCAACATAATGTGCAAGCTCCAGATTTTTCAATGCATGCATTTCACAGGTAGAGCAAGACGTAGGCATGGGTTCCTTCAATTTAGCCTCGAGCGAACTAGTGTAAGCATGCATCTCATCAATTTTAGCATGCAACACAGGGCAAGAAGTGCAAGCACCTAGCAAAGCAGGTCTAGACTTAAGCTCAGCCACTTCAACCCTAAGCACATCTAGTTCCTCACACTTGGAGGCATGCTTCTCCTTAAACAAAGCAAGATCGGCAAGGAATATGGAGCAATCGACACAATCATTCTCATCGAAACAACGGGGCTAGCCTTAAGCGAATCAATCTCAAGCTTGCTATCAAGCACCGTGTCTCTAGCTCGGCCACTCTAGTCCTAGCATCCTCGAGTGAAGCCCTAAGCTCTTTCCTCATTTTCTTGGCCTCTCTAAGCATGTCATCACGGTTATCAAGCAAAGAGCCAAGCCTCTCATTCTCTGGCGCAAGAAGGGAAGCTCATCACGCACCTCGTCGTCGGACTCGAGTCCGAGTCGCTCCGTGTGCTCTTCTTCTTGCCGGAGCTCAACGCCATGGTGCGGGAAGCCGTCTCTCGCGAAGCGGCTCGGCCCGCTCGGGTTCTTGGACGACCTCTTGTTCTTGCGGCGATCTCCCTCGTCGTCGGCGCTGCTCGAGCTCGAGGTGGAGTACGCGGGCCCGGGTCGACGTCGCTCGCTCCAACCATCGCTCGGGCCTTGCCTCGGCCCTCCTTCTTCCTCGATCGTCGCTCGTCCTTGTACTTGTTCTTGTTCTTGCTCTTGTGGTCGCGCCTCGAACGGTACTTGTCATCGTTCTTCCTCGGCTTGTGCTTGTAGGCTGTCCTTGTTCTCGGTCTTCTCCGGGCGGTCGGCGACGAAGTGTCCGGCTTGCCGCCGAAAGCAAGTCCTCGTGTTCCTCCTCATGTTCACGCGGTTCTCGTGCGGCCTCTCGAACCGCCTCGTCAACGGCGCCGGCTCGTCCTCTCCAAGGTCATCAAACTCCTCATCGGCATAGACATCAAAGAGGAAAACGAGAACATCCTGGTGGATGGGTTAGAGTTAGTCTTTCCTTTGGAACCACCAACGAGGGCAAGACTATGGGAATCGGTCGGTCCCTCGAGCTTGGCGATCATGCCCCTATCCACCTCAGCCGACTTGAGCTTCGAGAACAGCTCGTTCACCGTCAGAGTATCATACCGCTCCGACTAGACTATGGCCTCGAACTTTCCGCCCCATATCGTACGATCCAAAGAGTGTAAGAGCTTGATTGCTCTATCATGATCATCGTACGGGAGCACGTCCACATTGGCCCTCATGTTGTTCACCACCACCGTGAACCTGCGAAACAAGGCATCGATGGACTCACCGGGGAGATGAGTGAAGTTCTCGTACTCTCTCCGTAGGTCGCATACAACCGTGCTCGAACACGGGCGTTCCCAACATGAGCCTCCTTCAACACCGCCCAAATCCTACAAGCCAAGTGCTCGGTGTGCACCCGATCGAACTCGGTCGACACAAAGCACGAAACAAGTAGTCGACCGCCTTATTGTTGGCGTCGAATGCGTCCCTCGACCACGGAGCAAGGAAATCCATCGGTGGACATAGCTCTGTGTCCACCGTGACATCCCAAAGCGGTGACCCTTTCCGCGGAGGAACGCACCCATCCGCTTGCTCCACATCCGGTAGTTCTTGCCATCGAAGTGTGGAGGACCCGAACCCCGTTCTCGGTACGCCATCCTTGGATCTTAGCTGGTTAGAGTCAACAAAGACCCGAACCGGCTCGATACCACTTGAAGGACCGAAACGGCGAACCGAGAGAGGGGGAGTGAATGGGAGCCGATAAAAATTCTATTCAAGAATTCGGCCTATGAACCCAAATTCACTCGTGCACCTCCGCGAGCTTCTCTTGCCAAGTTCACGCAGCCACCGGAGTGCTACCGAACCTAGGAACAAGACCCAAACAACGACCTCAACACACACGCGGCGGAAACACACACACGACAAGGCTGCGGGCGGCACAAACCGGTCGGAGCCGGTTTACGAAACCGGTCGGACCGCTCCCGTTGGACTTAGCCTCACGAAGGCGGGGGAAAAACCGGTCGGACCGGTTAGGCAAACCGGTCGGACCGATTACGTCCCGAAACTCCCCAAAGACCCCAAACACTTCAAAAGCCTTTCCACATCCGAACAAACGAAGCCATGGAGCAAGTAAAGACTTCCTTGTTCAAAGATCTTTCTCGACGACCCCAGGGCGAAACCGGTCGACCGGTTTGGGAAACCGGTCGGCCGGTTTTAGCTCGAACGATCGAGAAGAACACGGCCCGCGGGTCAACTCCCCCAAAACCAAATCTCAATCTCCCGAATCGCTCCACGGACTTGAACAAGACTTTGGGGATATCAGGAACACCTCATGAGGAGTCCATGGTCAAGTTTAATCCCACCAAATCTCGTCCAACAAGGAGGAATCGAAGAAATCCCGCCAAAGGCACTACCAACCCAAGAACTCAAGAAACCCCAAAATCGAGCACTTTTCCTCACGGATTTGGGAGGGGAATCACGGCCCAAAGAACCACGAAGGGTTCCCACAAATTTCCCCCATCAAATCCCCAAAGGAAAGGTCCCGAAAACACCGCAAAGAAATCACCGGGAGAGGGCTCCGAAAATCACCACCAAGAACAATCGAGAAAAACACATTCAAACCTTGAGGAATCACGCCGAATCATCTATACATGAAACAAAGATTCGTACAAGGTCTAGCAAGCCGCCCGATCATCCATCCCTCTCTACAAGATTTCTCCGTGAAGCTCTCTTGCTAGTCCTAAGGAAAACCTAGAGAAAATAGGTGGAAAATAGGAAAACTAATGAGCTAGGGTTCCAAGAGTTGGCTGCCAACCTCTCACCTCTTGGGTTATATAGGCGGCAACCGAATGTCTAAAATGCCCCTCTCTACTAACTAGGGATACAAGCCCCTCAAGGGCGGATTTGGAATTCTTGATGTCTTCTCCATCGGACGGATGCCCAGCGACCGCACCTGCGTAGCCTCAACGCAAGCCTTGCGATCCCGACGCGTGTCCTCCGCCTCGAAGCTTCCGGCGCCTGCGACCCCAAACCGGTCCGGCCGGTTCTCCAAACCGGTCGGGCCGGTTTTGGCCGGACGACCACGCCGGTCTTCGGCCTCGGCTTTGTAGCTCAGCCGAGTAACCGGTGATTTTCTGGTGAACCACCGCAAACCCCGCGAACTTGATGTAGCCTCTGCCAATCACCACTCATGACTTGGCTCCAATGAAGTCCCGGCTCGACCTTGGTTTTGTGGCTCAACCAAGAAACCGTCCACCGACTTCATCTTGCTGTTCTTGCCACCATGCGGTCCGCACTCGACCCCGCTGGCCACCGGGTCCCTCGAACGAAGCCTACTTGTCTTCTCCACACCTGGAGGCCTCACCAGCAACGACCTTTCACGCTTGTTCTTCACCTGCACCAACACGAGTCAAGCCGCAACTTGCACCTGCAATACTTAGCCAAGAATCAGTCCACACAACGTTGTCAATCACTCATCATACAAGGAAGCGACCATCCACCGGTCCTCGAACCACACATGGTCCTCAATCAGGAATTTAAAAGTAGAATGGGATGTTCTGTTCCTACTAGTCCGCAGTTCCAGCTTGACAACATTGTTCCCTGCTGTGGCAATTTGGATCATCTCTGTCTGCCTTTTAGTCAGGAGGAAATTGAAAATATTATTCTATACTTGCCATTTGACAAAGCCCCAGGGCCTGATGGTTTCAGTAATATGATCTTTAAACGAGCTTGGCATATCATAAGGCAAGATTTCTTTAAGCTGTGCACAGATTTCTTTAATCATGATGTTGACCTAAAAAGTGTTAACCACTCATACATCACTCTAGTCCCCAAGGTTGACAATCCGGAGAAGGTTTCTGACTTCAGGCCCATTTCTCTCATTAATTCTGCTTCCAAGCTGGTTGCTAAGATTCTGGCGAATAGATTGCAAAAGGTGTCTATTCAGGTTGTGCATGAGAATCAATATGGGTTTGTCAAGGGTAAAACCATACAAGATTGTCTAGGATGGGCCTTTGAATCTCTGCACCAATGCCACCAATCTAAAAGAGAAATTGTTATTCTGAAGCTTGATTTTGAAAAAGAATTTGACCTTGTAGAATTTTCAATAGTGCTGGATATGCTCAGAGCCAAAGGCTTTCCTGCCAAATGGATCCTGTGGGTCGAATCCCTCCTGAACTCAGCCACTACTTCAGTCCTGCTTAATGGCACTGCAGGAAAAGAATTTTTGTGCAAAAGAGGTGTTCGACAGGGGGATCCTCTCTCCCCTATTTTATTTGCTATCGCGGCTGACTTAATCCAGTGTGCCATTAACCATGAATTTCAGCAGGGTAGATTGGTCCCACCATTTCCTAGAATGCTGATCTCCCCTTCCCTATGGTCCAATATGCAGATGACACCATCATTGTTATGCAGGGGGAAGAACAACAATTGCTCATTCTAAAAGACATTCTACAAAAAATTGCGATCTCCAGTGGTCTGAAGATGAATTGCCACAAGTCCTGCCTTGTGCCTATTAATGTTGATGCTCAGAAAACGGAATTGTTGGCTGCATCTTTTGGATGTATTGTGGGATCCTTTCCTTTTACGTACCTAGGCTTGCCTTTGGTACTTACTAAGCCTCTGGTCAGAGAGTTTCCCCCTCTCATATGGAGAGTGGAAAGGAGGCTGGCGGCTTCTTCTCAGTTTCTTTCATATGCTGGAAGACTTCAGTTGATCAACTCCGCGCTCTCCGCTTTGCCAACCTATTACATGTGCTCCCTCAAGCTCCCTGTGACTATGATTGAGGTCATAGATAAATACAGGAAAACTGTCTATGGAGAGGCAAAGAATTCGACCAAAAGAAATATAACGTTGCTGCATGGGACCTAATCCGAAGGCCAAAGATCAAAGGGGGACTTGGTGTGGTTAATCTTAGTGTTCAGAATAATGCTCTTCTTCTGAAATAGCTTGATAAATTTTATAGGAAAGCTGATGTGCAATGGGTTCGTCTCATATGGCATAAGTACTATCAGAATGCAGTCCCTCATCTGGCCAGAGAAAAAGGGTCTTTTTGGTGGAAGGACATTCTCAGACTACATGTTCTTTATAGAGGAGTTGCAATCTGCTTGCCTTCCAGGAGATACTGTTGCTTTCTGGGAGGATATTATCAATGGAGCTTTGCAATCTGTCACCTTCCCAAATCTTGTTGGCTATGCAAAAGATCCTAAGGCTTCCCTTTGGAAGCTTAGAAATGAAGGCAATCTCATTAATTGTTTCAATATTCCCATGTCTAGAGCTGCATACAATGAATACCTCCTTCTACACCAATACTTTGATTCACTTCCATCCCCTGACCTTTGCGAGAATGACTCTTGGAAGTTCATTTGGGGGCAATAGGTTTATTCTTCTAGTAAATATTATCAGTATCAATTCAAAAACCTGACGCCTAGTACGGTGCTCCTTTGGGTTTGGAAATCAAATTGTATTCCCACAATAAAATTCTTTGCTTGGCTCCTTCTGAATGATAGACTAAACACGAGAAACATTCTGAGAAGAAAAAAGAAATTCCTTGAGGAAGGATATAACTGTGTTTTATGCCAAGAGGAGATTGAGGAGACCTCTGAGCATCTGTTCTTTGAGTGTTCTGCTGCTGTTTGTTGGTGGTTTGCGTTAGGGATTTCTTGGAGTGATTTCGGCAGTTCTCACTAGAGGATTTACTTGGCCAAGCAAGCCTTTCCCCACCCCTTCTTCATGGAAATCTTTATGATCGCTGCTTGGTGCATTTGGACTGAAAGAAATAGGCCCATCTTCAGTAACAAGCCCCCTGGTTTCTCTACTTGGAAGCTTTCTTTCAAGGACGAAGTTCTTCGGCACATGATCAGAATCAAAAGCTCCCTGCATCAGTGCATTTTAGCTTGGCTTGAGGCTCTATAGGATAGCGCTCTCTTCTTGTTTTTTGGCTTGAGGCTCTCCAGCTCCTCTCTTCCCTGTTTTGTTTTCCTTCTCACTTGTGTAGCCTTTTTTGGTAGACTCCTCCCCACCTAACTGCTGGTTAGGTATCCTCTTCCCTCCCTCCTTTGAGGTACTTTGTAAGTTTGCTGGTTCTTCCACTTTTATTAATATATTATGTTGCTGGGGGGCTTTGCCCCACAGTTGTTTTCAAAAAAAATACCAACGATCTGGTGCATGTATAGCTGCAGCCACATTTGAACAAACCACCCAAGGCCGTTGACACAACAGATCTTCTGGCTGGTGTGCATCAAATGGGTGGTCTGATGGAGCATGTGCTTTACACTTCCTAGGAGGTATTTTCCAAGGGGAATAAGATTACCAACAGCCAAGTCCTCAGCCATTACAATATGGTTTAGGGTTGGCTCATTGGCTTTTCCATAGAAGATGAATCTACATAGCCACATGTTCAGAAAGGCCCTGTACTCAACTTCACATAAGGGGCCATCAGACATATGTTTTTGGATATACCTCTTATATCCAACTCCTGTTGTACTCTTTTTTGCCTGGAGGAGCCTTTGTATTTGTGAGGGTACACGGATCCTGTGATATCAAGGCCGGTTATCATATATACATCGGCCAGAGTGGGAGACATTGGTCCATGACCAAAAAGAAAAGCATTAACACCATTAGACCAAAAATGACACGCCGCAATCAGAAGATCGTCATTTTTGGGTGTTTCGGCCAAAGATAATTCCAAACAATGGGCAATGCGAAGGCTGTTCCAATTGCTTGTTTTAAGCGCTGTCATCATCAAGCATCCTCTTATACCAGTTCCTCCAACCTGCAATTGGGGGCAGGGGCCAGTCTTTGAAGGCATCTTGCCATTCATGGGGTTTCAACAAAGCTGCTTTGAAAGGGATTCGTTGAGATTCGGCTTCAATAAACTCGAGAGGGTCGGAGGTTCCCACGGGCCCGAGATAATAGGATGGTGATTGGTCCTCAATGGGAATCAAAATCTCGGCGGCTAGAGCCTATTAAGAACAAGAAAAGGCAGAAGAAAATCTAAGGTGGAATTCGAAAAAGTAATACCGAATGAGCCTTAGGGAGATGAGATTTAACTGAAGAACTTGGTCTTGGTCCGCCATTTGAAGATTTAAGCTCGGAGGATTGATGAACTAGGGTTTGGATCTGAGCAAAGACTCCAATGGGTTGCTAGAGGAAAGAACGGGTGTTGAACAGATTTAGCTCGGAGACGTTGAGCATTTATAGTCAATTCCGGAATAAAATCACTTTTTATCCCGTAATTGAAGGGGCATATGTTAACACCAAAAATTGAGTACGGGAAAGGAATCGACTTGTGGGCCAAGTTTATTAAAGCACAATAGTAGGAAATTCTCCTCAAAGGATTCGGCAAATATAGTTGTTGTCGGTAGTACGCCATCATTCGGCAGAAGGGCTGCTTGCGCTTGAAAAGGTAAGCTTTCGGGTATACGTGATGACGTGGCCCGGATATAAGGAAGGGACGAATTGATGACGGGTGCGAGATGGACATTGGCGCCGGGACATTAATTTAGGCAATGAATGTTGTACTCGTAGTTGACCAGGAGTCATGTTAGGACAAGGGTATAAATATAAGCCATTGGTGTTTGTAATATGCATCGAACAATTTCACAACAAACCAGCCCTGTGCCATCTTTCGAGTCCTTTAGTCGAGTCGTCGAGTTCTTCGAGAGGAATCATCGTCCGTGCGACCTCGCGGTAAGTACCGGCAACCTTGTATCATGTCTAGTATCATGCGGTAGATTTAGACCGTGATGCAAGTAGTCTTGTTACCATGCTTAGTATCGTGCGGTGGATTTAAGCTTGGTTGAAGAGGGTTTCTTGTTAGATCATGAGCCATGCGGTAGGCTAAGATCTAGCTTGGAGCTAGTTATCGGCTCTATTAGATTTGGCAAGATCTAATAGATTCATTAAGTTACCATGTGTTACTTTGAATTTTGCTTTGTGTTTAATTCATGTAATACCCTCATTGCCCAATTCAGATTGGTTAGGTTTCGGCTTTATCTTGTTTACGATCCATATAATGTATGTTCAAGTCTTCAACTCGATGTGGCGTATGGATCACGTGCTCTTTAATAGCCGAATTCGAATCAATCTAGATTGCCACGTGTTGCGGGTTCAAGCGTGTTGATCTAGCATAGTTTGTTCCTTCTCCACGGAACCCGGATCTGCTGTACAGCTGTATTCGGCAATTCTATCACAAGTGAAACATGCTCATAAAATTGTTTAAAATAATGTATGCTTTTAGCCCTCCATATTTAGATTGTATCATGCGGTGGATTGATCTATTTTTGGTTGGTGGTGTGGTTTCCAACAAGTCGTATCATGTGGTGGATTAACTTGTTTGGTGTCTGAGGACCATGTGTGGTTCGAGGACCGCTGGATGGTCGCTTCCTTGTGTGATGAGTGATTGACAACGTTGTGTGGACTGATTCTTGGCTAAGTATTGCAGGTGCAGGTTGCGGCTTGACTTGTGTTGGTGCGAGGGTGAAGAACAAGCGCGAAAGGTCATCGCCGGTGAGGCCTCCAAGTGTGGAGAAGACAAGTAGGCTTCGTTCGGGGACCGGTGGCCGGCGGGGGTCCAGGTGCGAGGCCGCATGGTGGCATAGACAGCAAGATGAAGTCGTGGATGGTTTCTTGGTTGAGCCTCAAAACCAAGGTCGAGCCGGGACTACGTGGGAGCCAAATCATGAGTGGAGATTGGCGGAGGCTACACCGAGTTCAGCGGGGTTTTCGGTGGTTCACCGAAAGCCCTTTGGGTTCCTTGGTTGATCCACAAAGCCAAGACGGAGAACCGAAGACGGAGGTGCGGCGGCACGAGGCCGGTCTCACCGGTGGGTCGACCGGTCTGACCGGTGGGGACCGGTCTGACCGGTGAGGAGCCTTGGTACACGGCCCAGGGTGTGCGGCCGGCGCGGTCCGAGATCTTGAAGCGGAGGACACGCGTCGGGATCGCATGGCTTGCGTCGAGGCTACGCGAGGTGCGGTCGTCGGGCATCCGTCCGATGGTGAAGACATCAGAATTCCAAATCACCCTTGAGGGGCTTGTATCCCTAGTTAGTAGAGAAGGGCATTTTAGACATTCGGTTGCCTCCATATAACCCGAGAGGTGAGAGGATGGCGAAGCTGACTCTTGGAACCCTAGCTCATTAGTTTTCCCATTTTCCACCTATTTTCTTAGGTTTTCTCTAGGACTAGCAGAGAGCTTCACGGTTGATCTTGTAGGGATGGATGATCGGGCCGGTTTGCTAGACCTTGTACGAACCTTTGTTTCATGTATAGATGATTCGGCGTGGTTCCTGAGTTTGGATGTGTTTCGGTTGTTCTTGGTGGTGATTTTCGGAGCCCTCTCTCGGTGATTTCTTTGGGTTGTTTTCGGGACTTTTCTCTTGGGGATTTGATGGAGAAATTTGTGGGAACCCTTCGTGGTTCTTTGGGCTGTGATTCCTCTCCCAAATCCGTGAGTAAAGTGCTCGATTTTTGGGGTTCCTTGAGTTCTTGGGTTGAAGGTGCCTTCGGCGGGATTTCTTTGATTCCTCCTTTTTGGACGAGATTTGGTGGGATTAAACTTGGCTATGGACTCCTCATGAGGTGTTCCTGATATCCCCAAAGTCTTGTTCAAGTCCGTGGAGCGATTCGGGAGATCGAGATTTGGATTTGGGGGAGTTGACCCGCGGTGTCTGTTCATCTCGAGTCGTCCGGAGCCACACCGGTCTGACCGGTGCTCTTGACCGGTCTGACCGGTGCAATCCTCGGTGGGATTTTGCTCGGGTGAACGTCTTGGTGTGTTCCTTGTTGTCCCGTGGTGCCGCTTGTTTCAAGTTTGGGTCCGTTTGGTGGTCGGTTGACCTGTTTGGTGCCTTGGGGGCTTTCGGTCGCCACCGGTCGACCGGTGTGTCTCACCGGTCGGCCCCGGTGTAGAGCCACTTAGTGAAAGTTGCTCGGTTCACCGGCGGGGACCGGTCTCGGCCGGTGGTGCTCACCGGTCCGACCGGTGTGGGTCCGTAGACTCGAGGTTTGGTTTTTCCGTTGCGTTTCTCGGGTCGGAAGGTGGTGTGTTGGTTCCTAGGTCCAGTGGCACTCCAGTGGCTACGTGGGCTTGACCAACCTTGGTAGTGAGTTGGAGACGTGTGTTGGAAGCCGTGTTCATCTTGTTGGAGTTTCGATCTCCTTCGAGAAGAATTTTTATCGGCTCCCCATTCACTCCCCCCCCTCTCTGGTTCGCCGTATCGGTCCTTCAAGTGGTATCAGAGCCGGTTCGGGTCTTTGTTGACTCTAACCAGTCTAAGATCCAAGGATGGCGTACCAGGAACGGGGTTCGGGTCCTCCACACTTCGATGGCAAGAACTACCGGATGTGGAGCAAGCGGATGGGTGCGTTCCTCCGCGGAAAGGGTCGGATCCTTTGGGATGTCACGGTGGACACAAGCTATGTCCGGCCGGTTGATTTCCTCGCTCCGGGATCGAGGGGACGGCTTCGACGCCAACAATAAGGCGGTCGACTACTTGTTTCGTGCTTTGTGTCGGCCGAGTTCGATCGGGTGCACACCGAGCACTTGGCTTGTAGGATTTGGGCGGTGTTGAAGGAGGCTCATGTTGGGAACGCCCAGGTTCAGGCACGGATGTATGCGACTTACCGGAGAGAGTACGAGAACTTCACTCATCTCCCCGGTGAGTCCATCGATGCCTTGTTTCAGAGGTTCACGGTGGTGGTGAACAACATGAGGGCCAATGTGGACGTGCTCCCGTACGATGATCATGATAGAGCGGTCAAGCTCTTACACTCTTTGGATCGTACGATTTGGGGCGGAAAGTTCGAGGCCATTGTGGAGTCGGAGAAGTATGACACTCTGACGGTGAACGAGCTGTTCTCGAAGCTCAAGTCGGCTGAGGTGGATAGGGGCATGACTGCCAAGCTCGAGGGACCGACTGATTCCCATAGTCTTGCCCTCGTTGGTGGTTCCAAAGCAAAGACTAACTCTAATCCATCCACCAGGATGTTCTCTTTCTCCTCTTTGATGTCTATGCCAGATGAGGAGTTCGACGAGCTTGGAGAGGACGAGCTGGCGCTGTTGACGAGGCGGTTCGAGAGGCTGCACGAGAACCGCGTGAACATGAGGAGGAACACGAGGACTTGCTTCCAGTGTGGCAAGCCGGGACACTTCGTCGCCGACTGCCCGGAGAAGGCCGAGAGCAAGGACAGCTACAAGCACAAGCCGAGGATGAACGATGGCAAATACCGTTCGAGGCGTGACCACAAGAGCAAGCACAAGAACAAGTACAAGGATGAGCGGCGGTCGAGGAAGAAGGAGGGCCGAGGCAAGGCCCGAGCGATGGTTGGAGCGAGCGACGTCGACTCCAGTTCCGCGTACTCCACCTCGAGCTCGAGCAGCAGCGACGACGAGGGAGATCGCCGCAAGAACAAGAGGTCGTCCAAGAACCGAGCGGGGCCGAGCCGCTTCGCGAGAGACGGCTTCGCACCATGGCGTTGAGCTCCCGGCAGCAAGAAGAGTACACGAGCGACTCGGACTGCGAGTCCGACGACGAGGTGCGTGATGAGCTTCCCTTCTTGCGCCGGGAGAATGAGAGGCTTGGCTCTTTGCTTGATAACCGTGATGACATGCTTAGAGAGGCCAAGAAAATGAGGAAAGAGCTTAGGGCTTCACTCGAGGATGCTAGGACTAGAGTGGGCCGAGCTAGAGACACGGGTGCTTGATAGCAAGCTTGAGATTGATTCGCTTAAGGCTAGCCCCGTTGTCTCCGATGAGAATGATTGTGCTTTGATTGCTCCATATTCCTTGCTGATCTTGCTTTGTTTAAGGAGAAGCATGCCTCCAAGTGTGAGGAACTAGATGTGCTTAGGGTTGAAGTGGCTGAGCTTAAGTCTAGACCTGCTTTGCTAGGTGCTTGCACTTCTTGCCCTGTTTTGCATGCTAAAATTGATGAGATGCATGTTTACACTAGTTCGCTCGAGGCTAAATTGAAGGAACCCATGCCTACATCTTGCTCTACCTGTGAAATGCATGCATTGAAAAATTTGGAGCTTGCACATTATGTTGATCGTTTGCAGGATGAGAATGATGATTTGAGGAAGTTGATGGGTTGGTTGTCGGTCACGAGCCTCAGTTGAGGATGATGATCGAGGCCTTTAAGAGGCAAGATGGTGAGGGGCTTGGGGCAAACAAGGTTGGTGAGGGAAGTGGAGAGAATATCCCGGAGCCACCAAAAACCCACCACAAGAATGATTTCCCACCAAAGCCTAACCATCTAAAGAACCGACTCGACACAACCCCAGCTCCACCCGTGTTTCCTACACCCACAAATGACCTACAAAAGCCTATCAAGTTTGTGAGCACTTCCGGGAAAGTGTTCTTTGGGAAGGAAAGTGAGAAGGCTAGTGGTGAGAAACCGGTGGAGGGTTTGAGTGGAGAGAAACCAATTGAGCAGCCACATCCCAAGCCAAAGCCTAAGCTTGTGAGGTTCCATTGTGGCTATTGTGGGAGAGATGGCCATAAGGAGGAGTTTTGCTTCAAGAGGAAGCGAGAGGAGAGAATGGAGAAGGAGTGGGCTAACAAGGACAAGTACCACCCTTCTGATGGTGTACTTGAGCCTCGTATGCAGATGCCCAGGGGCAAGGCGATTGTGCGGACAGTTCGGGCTTGGGGAGAGAAGAAGGCTGTAGGCGGTGCTGCTCCCGAGCACACCGGTCAGACCGGTGTGGGGCACCGGTCAGACCGGTGGAGGCCTGGACAGACAGGTGTTCGGTTTTCGAGCTCGTACAGGTGCGAGGGATGTTTCGGTGGTCGTGGTTACGGTGGTTGGGCCGGGAAAGGGTTCGGGTGGTCAGTTTGCTAGGCGTTCTCCTTCTCGTGCTCAATACGGGGATTGGAGGAGTCGTGGCGGTGTGTTGGAGAGGAAGGACGTTCCACGGGCTTTCTTGCGTGGTTTTGGTCCTCCTCCAGGCAGAGAGGGGTGGTTCTCTCAGGGTGGTTACCGTGGTGGTGTTCGTGGAGGTAGTTTTGGTAGGAGAGATGCTTTGGTTGGTGCTAACCCCACTTTCGAGCAAATGGCTCGGCACTGGTTTTCTTCCTTTGGTTCTAACCCCGCTTCGAGTCGTTTGTTCGCTCACGTGCCTATTTTTGATGTGCAGGTGGGAGACTTGAAGAACATTTGGTTGATTGACTCCGGTTGTTCGAGGCATATGACCGGAGACAGGGGGTGGTTCTCAAGTCTCGTCCCGTGGTGACGAAGAGGTACATCACCTTTGGGGACAATGGGCGTGGGCGTGTGCTTTCGAAGGTGAGATAAAAGTGAGTGACAAGATCACTCTGAGGCGAGTTGCTCTTGTTCAATCGCCGGGATACAATTTGCTTTCGTGTCTCGGTTGTTGGATGAAGGTTTTGAGGTGTTGTTTCGGCTCGGTGGTTCTCGGATTGTGGACTCTCGAGGGGACCTTGTCCGTATGGTCGTTCCCGAGGGTCAGGTGTTTCGTGCTGATTTTTCTCAGTCTTCGGGTGTGGAGCGTTGTTTCTTGGCTGGTTCTTCGAGTGAGTTGTGGAAGTGGCATAGGAAGTTGGGTCACTTGAGCTTTGACCTTTTGTCACGCTTGAGTAAACTCAATTTGGTCCGAGGATTGCCACGGTTGAGGCTTGAGAAAGAGTTGGTTTGTGCTCCGTGTAGGCATGCCAAGATGGTGGCCTCTTCTCACCCGCCTCTCACCGATGTGATGACTGAGCGTCCATGCGAGCTGCTCCATATGGACCTTGTTGGCCCAGCTCGTGTGCGATCTGCGGGTGGGAAGTGGTATGTCCTTGTTGTGGTGGACGACTATTCTCGGTATGCGTGGGTGTTCTTTACGGAGGGTAAGGGGGGAGACGTTTGGTTTTGTTCGAGATCTAGTCTTGAGGTTGAGGAACGAGAGGCACGGAGATGCCATACGAGCTATCCGTAGTGATAATGGCTCGGAATTCAGGAACTCTCGTTTTGAAGCCTTTTGTCATGACTTGGGTCTTGAGCACCCGTTTTCGAGTCCGTATACGCCTCCCCGTAATGGTGTTGTGGAAAGGAAGAACGAGGACCTTGTGCGAGATGGCTCGGACGATGCTTGATGAGCATAGGACTCCGAGGAGGTATTGGGCGAGGCGGTGAACACCGCGTGCTATGTGTCGAACGAGATATACCTCGAGTGCACAAGAAGAAGACATGCTATGAGTTGATGCATGGCCGCACACCCAAGGTGAGTCACTTCCATGTCTTTGGTTGCAAGTGTTTCATTCGAAGAAAGGCGGAAGTTGGATAAGTTTGAGGCTAGGTCTGTCGATGGCATTTTCTTTGGTTATGCATCTCATTCTAGAGCATATCGTGTGCTCAATCTTGAAACTAACCAAATCGTGGAGACTTGCGAGGTAACCTTCGACGAGACAGAGCCACGTAGTCAGCTTGTCTTTGAGTGTGCAGGTGATGATGAGCTTGGCGAGGAGATCTTTCAGGAGGAGGAGCATGAACATGATGATGAGGATGGTGGTGCGGTGCCCCCAGCTGAACATGTACCCACTACTTCGACTACGATGATGGATGGACCCTCTGCTACACCTACGACGACAAATCAAGAACGAGGAGAAGCTGATGTTGAGGGGGAGGTAGCTTCGAGGCGAGAACCTCCCCGGCGAGTTCAAGTGGATCACCCAGCTTCGAGGATCATCGGCGACATGAATGAACGCACTACACGGTCGAGGGTTCGAAACAATTCCCATTTTGCTCATGCTGCGTTTGTTGCTTCTTTCGAGCCCAAAGACATTGGACACGCACTATCCGATCACAATTGGGTTAACTCGATGCATGAGGAGTTGGAGAACTTTGAGAGGAATCAGGTGTGGGAGTTGGTTGACCCTCCCCCGGGGTGTAAGCCGATTGGTACAAAGTGGGTGTGGAAAAACAAAGAGGGAGAGAAGGGTGAGGTTGTGAGGAACAAGTCGAGACTTGTTGCCCGGGGGGTTCGGTCGTAAGGAGGGGATCGACTACGAGGAGACCTTTGCTCCCGTAGCCCGTTTGGAGGCGATTAGGATCCTTCTAGCCTTTTCTCGTGGCTAAAGGGTTCAAGTTGCACCAAATGGATGTGAAGAGTGCTTTCCGAATGGTGTCTTGGAGGAAGAAGTGTATGTGAGACGACCTCGGGGTTTGAGAGTGAGAAGTACCCCCCACGGGTGTACAAGTTGAGGAAGGCGCCGTATGGGTTGAAGCGAGGCGCCTAGAGCTTGGTATGGCGAGGTTGAGGGGGTTCTTGTTTGAGAGAGGTTTTGAGATGGGGAAGGTCGATCGGACCTTGTTTTTGCCGAGGCAGGGCGGAGATATCCCGATTGTGCGGGTGTACGTGGATGATATTGTCTTTGGTGGCTCGTCTAACTCTCTTGTTGCGAGGTTTGCGGATGATATGAGCGGGGAGTTCGAGATGAGCATGATGGGTGAGTTGCAGTTCTTCCTCGGGCTACAAATCAAGCAATCAAAGGAAGGAACATTTGTGCACCGGGCTAAGTACACCAAGGACATTGTGAGGAAGTTCAAGATGGAGGACTCCAAGGCTATGACGACGCCGATGAGTACGACTACGGCTCTTGATGCGGACGAGGAAGGTGAACACGTGGACCAGAAGGAGTACCGGAGCATGATCGGGTCACTCCTCTACTTGACGGCGACGAGGCCGGACATACGGTTCTCGGTGTGTCCGTGCGCTCGTTTTCAAGCGTCTCCGAGGACTTCGCATCGGCAAGCGAGTGAAGCGAATTTTCAGGTACTTGCGTCACACTCCCGACTTCGGCCTCTGGTACTCCGCGTCCTCTTCTTTGGCGCTTCATGGTTTTTCAGACGCGGATTTTGCCGGGTGTCGGTTGGATAGGAAGTCCACTTCTGGGACTTGCCAGTTTTTGGGGTCTTCTTTGGTGTCTTGGTCTTCCCGTAAGCAGTCGAGTGTTGCTCAATCCACGACCGAGGCCGAGTATGTTGCCGCTGCTAGTTGTTGCTCTCAGCTCCTTTGGATCACCTACACCATGAGTGACTTTGGTGAGGAGTATACCCATGTCCCACTTCAGTGTGATAGCACCAGTGCCATAAGCGTTGCAAAGAACCCAGTGCTCCATTCCAAAACCAAGCACATAGAAGTGAGGTATCATTTTCTGAGAGACAACGTCGAGAAAGGAAAGATAGCCTTGATCCATGTACCCACACATGACCAACTAGCCGATATTTTCACCAAACCCCTAGATCAAGCAACTTTCACTCGTTTGCGGGGGGAACTTGGTGTGTGTTTGATTTCTTGAGTTGGGTGTGTGGGGGCTTTCTTTTGCCGGTGGTGTCGAGCCCGTTTTGCCTCCCCTCGAGGAGCCGGTTTGTAGCATATGTATAGCTTTTCTTTTATGCATTTCTTGCATTCGGCATGGCATATGTAACATGATGTATAGGCATCCTTGTATCTTAGATTGCATGCACTTTGTATCATATGCATTGGTTAGGAAAAGCTTCTCTTATATACATAGTTCACCATGGAATGAGATATATGTCTTTGTGAGCTCGTTTGGTATGCTACGGTTAGTTTTGGCTTAGCTCTTGATGATCTTGATGAATAATCCATGGTTGATAGCTATGCTTTTGAAAAATGTCACATGTATGCTCTCTCATGTGTAAATGCCTTTACATGCTCTTGACATGTTTTTGTGGCCTTGCTATGCTTAATTTGTGGTTGGATAGCTAGTTTATTGATCATATGGGGCCAAAGGCTCATTTGCCATCATGAATGTTTAGCCCTCTTGATTTATCTTGTGGAGGAGCATAAGTTCCTTTTTGTCGCAAAGACATTTCATGTACCATTTACAAATCTGAAAAATGAAATGAAAAATGCTTGGAAAAGATGCTCCCATGTCATATGTGCTGAATTTAATTTGCTTTGGGTGCTAAACCGTTGCATGATGCCTACCAATGAGAAGTCTCATAAATAGAAGTAGGCACATGGCTCGGTGGCTTTGACATGACATGAGGTGCTTGTGGGTGTTTGTGATGGTCTTATGGTTAGAATAGCTGTCCTAGCATGAAGTTTGTGTGGCTTTGCCATTTTGATATGCTTTGATCATGTTTAGGACTTTGCTCATGAGAGGCAAGTTTTCGCAAAATTGCCAAAGTTCATCTTAGCTTCGTCCAATGGTTGTGAAACTTGGTGATCATGTAGTTGAGATCGATACGAAGCCGTAGAGTACCTAACTTGCTCATTTGGACATGTGTAGCATTCTTTGTTGAATTTTGCATATTTGAGAAGCTCTAGGTTGAAAGTTTTGCATTTTTGGCTTGATTCATGCATTGCCAACAAGGGGGAGAAGTTTGAGCTTGAAATGGCTTGCCGGGCGTGTTTAGAAGGTTTTCGGGTGGTTTCGAGCTATTTACGGGCTCTCGTTGAGCACCGGTCGACCGGTCGGGGTCACGGTCCGACCGGTGTGAGTGCCTTGGCTCGTTCACTTGTTGCTCACCGGTCGACCGGTGGTGTTGACCGGTCCGACCGGTCGGGGCTGGTTTGTTGCGGTACTGCCCTGTTTTCAAGTGGTGTCTTGCATGCATTAGTCCAGGGGGAGTTGAGTTGCATTGGTTCAGGGGGAGCTTGCATGTGTGCAGGGGGAGCTCTTTGAGAGTTTTCGAGCTTTGTTTCGGTGGTTTGTGCTCTTTGCTTGAGCTTTGCTTTGTCTCGGATGTGTCGAGCCGTTGCCCTTGCCTAAGGGGTCCGAGACTTGTCTTCTTCAAGTGATCTTGCTCTTTGCCTTTGTTTGGCTTTCGATCGCTTGTTGGAGTTTCTTTTTGTTCGTTTCTTTTCTTTTTCTTTTCTCTCTTGTTACTTTCATGTGGGTGTTGTCAATGCACTCATCAAGGGGGAGATTGAGGACCATGTGTGGTTCGAGGACCGGTGGATGGTCGCTTCCTTGTGTGATGAGTGATTGACAACGTTGTGTGGACCGATTCTTGGCTAAGTATTGCGAGGTGCGAGGTTGCGGCTTGACTCGTGTTGGTGCGGGTGAAGAACAAGCGCGAAAGGTCGTCGCGGTGAGGCCTCCAGGTGTGGAGAAGACAAGTAGGCTTCGTTCGAGGGACCCGGTGGCCGGCGGGGGTCAAGTGCGGGCCGCATGGTGGCATGAACAAGCAAGATGAAGTCGTGGACGGTTTCTTGGTTGAGCCTCAAAACCAAGGTCGAGCCGGGACTATGTGGGAGCCAAGTCATGAGTGGAGATTGGCGGAGGCTACACCGAGTTCGCGGGGTTTCCGGTGGTTCACCAGAAAACCACTGGGTTCCTTGGTTGATCCACAAAGCCAAGACCGGAGAACCGAAGACGGAGGTGCAAGCGGCACCGGACCGGCCCGACCGGTTGGTCCGACCGGCTCGACCGGTGGGGACCGGTCTCGGCCGGTGAGGAGCACCGGTCGGCCGGTGTGCGACGACGCGGTCCGGAATCTTCGAAGCGGAGGACACGCGTCGGGATCGCATCGCTTGCGTCGAGGCTACGCGGGGGTGCGGTTGCCGGGCATCCGTCCGATGGTGAAGACATCAAGAATTCCGAATCCGCCCTTGAGGGGCATGTATCCCTAGTTAGTAGAGAGGGGCATTTTAGACATTCGGTTGCCGCCTATATAACCCAAGAGGTGAGAGGTTGGCAGCCAACTCTTGGAACCCTAGCTCATTTGTTTTCCTATTTTCCACCTATTTTCCTTAGGTTTTCTCTAGGACTAGCAAGAGAGCTTCACGGTGAGATCTTGTAGAGAGGGATGGATGATCGGGCGGCTTGCTAGACCTTGTACGAACCTTTGTTTCATGTATAGATGATTCGGCGTGGTTCCTCAAGGTTTGGATGTGTTTTCCCCGTTGTTCTTGGTGGTGATTTTCGGAGCCCTTTCTCGGTGATTTCTTTGGGTTGGTTTCGAGGCTTTTCTCTTGGGGATTTGATGGGGGAAATTTGTGGGAACCCTTCGTGGTTCTTTGGGTGTGATTCCCCTCCCAAATCCGTGAGTAAAAGTGCTCGTTTTTGGGGGTTCCTTGAGTTCTTGGGTTGAAGGTGCCTTCGGCGGGATTTCTTTGATTCCTCCTTTTTGGACGAGATTTGGTGGGATTAAACTTGGCTATGGACTCCTCATGAGGTGTTCCTGATATCCCCAAAGTCTTGTTCAAGTCCGTGGAGCGATTCGGGAGATCGAGATTTGGATTTGGGGGAGTTGACCGCGGGTGTCTTTGTTCATCTCGAGCTGTCCAGGCCACACCGGTCTGACCGGTGCTCTTGACCGGTCTGACCGGTGCAATCCTCGGTGGGATTTTGCTCGGGTGAACGTCTTGGTGTGTTCCTTGTTGTCCCGTGGTGCTGCTGTTTCAAGTTTGGGTCCGTTTGGTGGTCGGTTGACCTGTTTGGTGCCTTGGGGGCTTTCAGGCTGCCACCGGTCTGACCGGTGTGTCTCACCGGTCTGACCGGTGTAGAGCCACTTAGTGAAAGTTGCTCAGTTTCACCAGCAGGGACCGGTCTGACCGGTGGTGCTCACCGGTCTGACCGGTGTGGGTCTGTAGACTCGAGGTTTGGTTTTTCCGCTGCGTTTCTCGGGTCGGAAGGTGGTGTGTTGGTTCCTAGGTCCAGTGGCACTCCAGTGGCTACGTGGGCTTGACCAACCTTGGTAGTGAGTTGGAGACGTGTGTTGGAAGCCGTGTTCATCTTGTTGGAGTTTCGATCTCCTTCGAGAAGAATTTTTATCGGCTCCCATTCACTCCCCCCCTCTCTGGTTCGCCGTATCGGTCCTTCAACCTTCTCCGGGCAGTCGGCGACGAAGTGTCCTGGCTTGCCGCACTGGAAGCATGTCCTCGTGTTCCTCCTCATGTTCACCCTGTTCTCGTGCAGCCTCTCGAACCTCCTCGTCAGCAACGCCAGCTCGTCCTCTCCAAGCACGTCGAACTCCTCATCTAGCATAGACATCAAAAAGGACAAAGAGAACATCCTGGTGGATGGGTTAGTGTTAGCCTTTCCTTTCAAACCACCAACGAGGCCAAGACTATGAGAGTCAGTCGGGCCCTCGAGCTTGCCTGTCATGCCCCTATCCACCTCAGCCGACTTGAGCTTCGGGAACAGCTCGTTCGCCGTCAGAGTGTCATAGTTCTCTGACTCCACAATGGACTCGAACTTTCCGCCCCAAATCGTACAATCCAAAGAGTGTAAGAGCTTGACAGCTCTATCATGATGAAGGATCGGATGGCGACTAGAGAGGGGGGAGTGAATAGGAGTCGGTAAAAATTCTTCTCAAAGAACCCGGCCTATACCCTAGACAATTCTCGGTCACACACAAGCGATGGATCGAATCACACACCAACCGCCAAGACAACAAGGTTATGGATCAACCTCAAGTCTTAGGAACGATTCCTTGAAGCACACGCGGAAGCACGAAAGAAGAAGGAAGGAATCGAAACAAGGAACCAAGATGTGAGCCTCGGGCGGACTGTCCGGCCAGGCAGGGCGGACTGTCCGCAAAGGCCGCGCGGACAGTCCGGGCAGGTGCCGCGGACAGTCCGCAAGGGACACGCGGACCGTCCGCAAGGGACACGGACCGTCTGTTAAAGACAACAGAACCACCAGAACCGACCCGAGAAAAACGGACCGTTCGCTAAGACCAGGCGGACCGTCCGCGCGGGTCCTGGACCGTCCGCTACTGAAGCTCGGACCGTCCGCGAACCGGCTGTAATGAAAACCTAAAGCAAAACCGGATCGAAAACAAAAGCGCGCAAGAACACGACGAACATGCGAAGAACACTTTGCGCGCGGACCGTCCGCCAGGCACGAACAAAACTGAAAACTGCTCAACCCCAAAAGTCAACACTCCCAATCCATCACCGGATCTCCCAAACGGTAGGAGCTGTTCAGACAAGAGTTTGGGGACATGTAAAGCGTCAACCAAGGATGCTATACCCCAAAAATTTCGTCTCCTAACTCCCTAAATCATCGGGAATCGCGGATCCTTTGAACACCACCAAAACCTAGAGCTCCAAACGAAAATCCTTGAATCGAAGTGGTTTCCCGACGTTTGAGGGCACAAGATCAATCCCAAAGATGCACAAGACATCCATCCATGTTTCCCTCAAAGAAATCCGGGGAGAAACCCATTCAAATCCGCGGAACCACACCAAGGACAAAGGCACCAGAAATAAGCACGAAAAAGACCACGAAAATCACAACGCCGAATCTTCTATACAAACCAGGAAAGATTCACAAGGTCTAGCATGCCGCCCTAGCATCCATCTTTCTCAAAAAATCCATTTACACGTGCCCTTGCGCCCCCTTTATAGGGAGATGAAGGGACTTTTACATACCAAAAACACCCTCAAGCTCAGGGAATATTCCTAGTGTGAACGCATACAAGAATGTCTTTCTCGTCTACCATATTTACAAATCTACCACTAGTTCACACTCAAAACCCGGACTTTTTGGGACAACAACTTTGACTTTGCTTCTCCATCGGTTCATGAATGTCTTCACGTGTGACTCCCGAACCAGGCCCTTGACAAATTCCCGAATTGGCGTTCGTTTCTTCGAAGGTTCATGCATGTCTTCGCGCGTGACTCCCGAACCGGGTCCCCGACAGATTCCCGAATCGGCCGTCTTCCGAAGTTCGCGCCATCGCCAGCTCGAGGTTCCGGGCTTCTGCATATTCGCGACCCCACTTCTACACCGAATCACGATCCCCGAACTTCACGCATTCGCGAATCCCAGGCTTCACAGGTTCCAGGCTTCCGAAAATTGTGAGTTTCCTGTTCCTAAAAAATATGTCTCAAGAACTTTGTCAAACTTAACATTTCGAGGGTGATGGGTTTTCCTGAATTCCCCAACACTAGCCCCTCGGGGAAGCGGGTTGACTCCGACGATCCGATTCAATGAATTTTTCGGAAATTTAGTAAAAAACGTCACCCTCGGAACGTCGGAGGGGACACGCGTCGCCCGGAAACCCTAGTTAGGTTAGATCGAGGCAGGTTTCGCGGAACTACCCCTCCCCGCCCCTATAAATAGGAGGCTCCCGCTGTTAAAAAATTTTACAGCTTTCCTGCTTTTTTTACGATTCGTGAATCTTTCTTGCTCGCAGAATCTCGTCTTCTACTAAAAAGTTAGCGATCTTCCGGTTCTCTTCACATCTCACTAAGGTATTATCTTATTTATCTCTTTCAATTCTTACTTGTCACATTTTGCTGCAATGGTATCTTTGTTCTATGAACTTCATTCTCGAATGTTGTTCTTATTGCTTTGTATGTGTATCTCTGTTGGTTAGGGGCTCGAGTTAAGAGCACTGCCAGACCCATGACTCCAAGGTCACAAGGTCACAACCAATATGTTTCGGGAATATGAAAAAGCCGGGTTCTTCCCTCCGGGCGCTGGGCGAGCCCCACTTGATGAACAAGTCCCTACCCCTGAGGACGGAGAGGTTGTCGTCTTTCGTGACTTCTTCATCTGTGGACTCAGATTCCCCTGCGACCCGATTCTGCCGGCTATTTTGGATGCCTTTTCGGTGAAGATCCACCAACTTTCGCCGACATCTTTTCTTGAGGTGTCGAAATTCATTTGGATCATGAAGACCTTCGGCTGTAACCCAGTGTCGACGCCTTTGCCAGATTCTACGAACTGGTAATTATTCTCGAGGTTATCAAGGCCAGCGACGGGCAGTTCTATCACACTCAACATGCGTGTTGCACCTTCAACACCCGGCGCCAGAACACCCGAAAAGGGATCACCCGAATTCAGATTGCTCCCTGCTGCAAGACTAACCTCACCGACGACTGGAACTCTCATTGGTTCTACTTGAAGGTCAACATGTCGGAAGTTTCTGGCTACACAGGCCCGGCTCACCCCTTGTCCTGCCCAATTGCGCCCCTGACCGTGGTGAACACTGCCAAATTCAATCACCGGGCAGTGGGGATTAGAAACTGCGAGAGTGCATTTCATCTCGCCAGTACTATACTTGGTGGCCGCGACATCATTGAAGAGTTCGTTGCTGCCCGGATCTGGCCTATTTCCAGCGGTTGGGCTCCCATTGAGATCGTATATTTCAACGTCAACTAAGCAGCTCGAGAGGTGCCTTTCCCGAAGTTCGGCATTAAACTTCATGACAATCAGAGCGCTGACACCTTCATGATCGAGATAGAAAAGAGGGTGAACGTCATGATAGGCGAATACACCATGAACGAATACATGGCGTACAAGGCTCTTGTGAAACACAAGAAGAGGATCAATCACGTGTTCACCGAAGTTTGTGGGGACAAGTCTTTCAGTTCTCGAGGTCCGGGTCCCAAGCTGAAGGTTCCCGCGGTTGCAGTGGCCAGTTGTTCGGCTGCCCCTATCAATGCCCCACAAATAAGGTCTTCGAAGCGAGGCTCATCGTCTGTCAGTGAGAGCACTTCCTCTGGGGTTAAGCCTTCCAGGACAAGATCTCTGGAATCATCGAAGCGTAAGCGCAAGACCTCTGAATGAACCTCGAACGCCGAGCTTCAGGCGGCTTCGGGCCTAGCCCAGATGAGTCGCAAAAAGTTGAAGAAGGCAGTGAAGAAGGTTTCTTCTACCGGGGTTCGGCGAGTTCCATCTGCCTTCGACGACGATGCCTTCGTGGGAGCGGATAGCCAGAAAGGTTTTTGCTTCTGCCCTCTGTTTAACTTTCGAGACAATTGTCCGCCAGGTTCTGAGAATGAGTTCGTGGATATTGATTCCTTTTCAGATGCTGCTCCCGAAGTTCGCAAGGAGGCTGTACTTGTTGTTGCTTCGCCGAGACCACCGTTGCCGCGGGCTACCTTGCCCCCCGTTGAATCCCCCGCTGCTGCCGAAGCCCCTGCTGCCGATGTCCCTCTGTCCACTCGCTCCCGAGACGAAGCTTCCCCCGAATTCACCAAGGAACTTGAACTCACCATTCAAAGGGGGAGGATCCTACCGAACGTGCTCCCTTGGTCGAAGTTCGGGAGGTTGTTTCCGAAGATCAGGCTCCCTCTCCTTCTTTGGCCGCTTTCAACAAGAGTTTTGGTATGTCTCATCGCGGCGAGTTATTAAGTGTTGGTTTCGAGACAACTGGCGTCGAGAGCAAGATGTCCAAGATTTTAACACTATGGAAATCGCCTGTAATTGTTGATGAAACAGGAGGGGAGAGCTCGGAACAACCTGAAGGAGCTGCTCGGGACTCTGAGAAGGGGCCTCACCCTTCTCCCAAAGCCACCCCTTCGTCTCGGGGTAAGGCTTCTTCTGGTTCGACGAAACAGGTCACCATGCAGCACTTCGGCAAGCAAGGTTCGTTTCTTTTCATTACTTTTTCCCGCTTTTCCCGATTCTCGAATTTTGAACTGAGACTTTAATCTCGAATTTTTCAGAATTCAAGGACCTTCTCCATTCTTACTCTCCGTTGAAGCTGGCGCGTTTTCAAGAAGACTACACCCTCAAGCATTCTATGCTCTGGAAAGTTGCAGTTGAGCGGCTTGCTGAACAGGAGAACGCAAACAAGAAACTTTTCCAAGAGTCCAAGGAGCTCAAGCGCAGCTTCGCCCTCGCACAGTCCGCGAACATCGATCTTGAGAAAAAGGTGGCTGAACTGGCGGAGGCCTTGAAGACCAGTCAAGACGATAAGAAGATCGCTAAGGCAGCACTTGAGCAAGTCCAAGAAGGAGCTGGAAAAGGTTCAAAAGGCTCACAAAGACGATCTTAGTTTGATCGAAAACCTTCGAGAGAAACACGAGAGGGCTGCGAAAACTGTTGAAGATCTTCGCATTAACAACGCCAGTCTCGCCAAGTCTTTGAGCACGAAAGATCGGAAAATCCTGGATATTGAGAAAGCGTTGGCGGAGCAGGATGCAACCTCAAAGAAGAACACTTCCGAAATTCTAGAGAAGCTGAAGCTCCTTTATGAGGAATACAAGAAATCGCTGAACGAGTTTGGCGTTCGTCCAGCTCCTCTTCTGGATAATATTGAAATTCCCGAATTCATGGACTGGATGGAGACTGAATTCAAGGCCCTCTCTGAGGTAATCTCCGGCGCCAGCGACTTCGCGGCTGCCTTCTCCGTGGAGAGCATACTAAAGATTCTTCATGACTTCGACTGCGCCGATCTGGAGAAGTTCCGCGACAAGATCTCTCAATTCCCTAGCGCCACGAGCACTTCGATAATTCGAGCTAATGCAGATGTTCAGGCCATAAAGAACAAATTTGCGAGGGAATTCTGGTTTGCTAGCGGGAAGGAGACCATCAAGGTCATCGCGCGTGCTAAACTTGCTGAGGTAAATTTTTGTACGATTTTATCACTTGTACCAGTTATCGATGTTTCAGTTTCTTGAGTTCCCTTTACATTTTGCTTTTCTCTCCCTCTCAGCTGAACGAGAAAGAAGATCGCGAGAATATCGCTGCGTCCCCCGAAGGGTCAACTTCCGGCGAAGATTCTAGCGACTTAGGCGAAGGGGGTTCAGGCGGCAGCAGCAGCAGCAGCAGTAGCAGCGATGAGGGCAGCAATGAGGGGCAAGCTTCTGGGCGCGATGAAAGTTCTCCGAAGGTGGACGTCATGGATTAGATGTTTTATCCGAACCTTGCACACTCTCAAGGCTGTCTGTATATTTTGTACATTCACTTAGCTTTTCTGAACAATTGTTTTTGTAAACTTTAACCTGCGCATGTCCTGCAAGCTGGGCCTGCGCAGGACGTGATGCCCCTGTGAATTCATCGAGATAGGATGTTTGTTAGCGGCGAAGCGTGGCGCTTGTTTAAGCGAGCTCATCCCGAACAAGACTTCTCTGATTTTTGGCTTGAAACCTCATTTAAACTTTGTATGGGCTGTTTGGATCTCTCTTCCTTTTTCTTGTTTCGTAAGAAGGAACGTTCTGCATCTGCTACTTCGCGCTCCGCAAATATTCCGAAGACGGAGCCCCTTAGCCCCTTAGCAGGCGCGTCCGACTTTGCTTACGCTAGCGATGTTGCTGAAGACAATATCTGTAAACCAGGACATGTTGTGGAGCTTTCATTCTAGTTTTCTGCACTATCTGCTATAATCGTTGATGAACTATTTCGAAGTTTTTATGCAAATAAGGCAATGAATTAGTTTTTTTCTTGAAAAAACGTCACCCTCCCCCACCATGCCGTTTTGCATGAAAACGTGAAGGCAAGTTGACGAAGTTTACTATTCGAGTATTTCGATCGAACATACTTTTGGGAAAAATCTTCGTTAGTTTTTGAAAATTTTAACCGTCGTTGCGCAAGTCGACAAAATTTGTTTTCTAATTTTGTGGACTTGATCCGGTTGGCAGACTTGCCTTGGTTGATACTACAACCCTCAGTTGCTTCAACCATGATTTTCAACGAATTTCCGCGGGAGCCCCTTGCTCTTTTATTTCAACAATATTATCACGAAAAACTTTTCAGCAATTTGCGCTAAAGAAAAATCTGTAAGCAATTCCTTACACATTCACCTGATCGAAATCGTCATGCACAACTTTTTCAGTGGAAATACCTTCGTGGATGGGATTCTAGGCCACAACTTATTGCTGTCTCAGGCCTTTTTGGTGGGAATCCCTTCGTGGGTGGGATTTTAGGCCACAACTTGTTGTTGTCTCTGGCCTTTTTCGGTGGGAATCCCTTCGTGGATGGGATTTTTTAGGCCACAACTTGTTGTTGTCTCGGGCCTCTTTCTTCACGATGGAATTCAGACTATCACGAAGCCTTTCTCACAAACTTTTTTCTTTTTTCACGATGGGATTCTGGCTATCACGAAGCCTTTCTCACGAACTTTTTTCTTTTTTCACGATGGGATTCTGGCTATCACGAAGCCTTTCTCACAAACTTTTTTCTTTTTTCTCGATGGGATTCTGGCTATCACAAAGCCTTTCTCACGAGCTTTTTTTCTTTTTTCACGATGGGATTCTGGCTATCACGAAGTCTTTCTCACGAACTTTTTTCTTTTTTCACGATGGGATTCTGGATATCACAAAGCCTTTCTCACGAACTTTTTTCTTTTTTCACGATGGGATTCTGGCTATCACAAAGCGTTTCTCATGTGCTTTTTTTCTTTTTTCACGATGGGATTCTGGCTATCATGAAGCCTTTCTCACGAACTTTTTTCTTTTTTCACGATGGGATTCTGGAAATACGCGATTTGGGGGAAGACTCTTTTTATACATATATCACAAAGAGTATTTACATAGGATCCGCCTCGTTAAAAACCTTGCCTCTTGATTTAGAGCCCCCTTTGCAAGGAAAAGAGTACGGTCCTTCTTATTCTAATACAACTAGGAAAAGAAAAGCTAATTTTTTCTCCCGAAATCACTTATAGACACGTGATTCAGATTTTTTTAATTTTTTAGAATACAAACTTGCGAAAATTGAAAAACTACTATATATTACATCTAGCTACAACTGGGGTTCTCATGGATAATACCTTTTTAGGCTGTCAGCATTCCACAAATACGGCAACTCTTCGCCAGTTTGCTCCATTAAGCGAAAAGCCCCTGGCATGTCTGTTTCCCTGGCGATGTAAGGCCCTTCCCAAGACTCATGAAATTTTCCTGGGTTCTCCCAATTTTTCTTCCTTTTCAACACAAGATCACCAGTTTTGATGTCCTTTCGGACTACTTTCTTGTCTCTCCAAGCCCTTGTTTCTCTTTGGTATTTCTCAATGTTTTCTGCGGCTTCAAGGATCGTCAGCTCGATCATGTCCTTTTCCACCTTCTTATCGATTTCCTCTATCTCTTTTCCTTTCAAGACTCTCATGCTTTCATTCTTGATTTCCTCCGGTGTCATAGCCTCAGTGCCAAAAAGTAGGCGGAAAGGCGTGAAACCTGTTGCTCTCGATACTGTGGTGTTGTGAGACCAGATCACCTTCGGTAATTCATCTACCCACTTTCCCTTCTTCTGGTCGAACAAGCATTTCTTGATCCCCGAAAAAATCAGGCCATTGGCTCTTTCAACTGCCCCATTGGACTGCGGGTGATATACTGACGAAAATTTCGCTTGAGTGCCCAAGGTTTTGCAATATTCTTTGAAGGTGTAGCAGTCGAACTGTTTGCCATTGTCAACAGTTAGTTCTCTAGGAACCCCGAACCTGCAGACTATGTTCTACCAAAAGAATTTCTGAATTGTTGTTGCTTTGATATCCACAAGTGGCTTTGTCTCCACCCACTTTGTGAAATAATCGACTGCAACAGCTGCGAATCGGCAGTTGCCCTGAGCTGTTGGCAACGGGCCCACTAGATCCATTCCCCACCTTTGTAGAGGCCAAGTCGGTGGAATTAAGTGAACTGGCATTGAAGGCAGATTCTGTTGGTTGGCCGTTTTCTGGCATGCTCCACACTGCCGAACTAATGTCTTAGCATCAATATTTATGGTGGGCCAATAGAATCCCTGCTTTATCGCCTTTCCGGCCAAAGCCCTGGTGCCTATGTGCGCCCCACAGAATCCGATGTGAATTTTTTTAGAAGCTCTTGACCTTTTTCGGAGGTGATGCACCGCAGCCAAGGTTCAGTGACTCCTGATTTGTATAGTTCTCCATTCACTACTGTATAGCCCCGAACCCTTTGCTTCAATTTTTTCTCTTCTAACTCATCTTGTGGTTCATAATGTCCTCTCAGATAAGCCATGATTCCTGCTCTCCAATCAGGAGTCTCCACTACATTCACGATTTTGGCCCTCGAATCCTTGATGGACGGTTCTCTGATGATTTCGAAGAACACATCCGGGGGTAGCTCTTGATTTCTAGCTGCTGCTTTCGCCAGCTTATCTGCCTCATTGTTGTTATCCCTTGGGATATGCTGGACTGAATAGCCTTTGAAGTGTTTTTCCATTTCCCTTACTTTTTCTAGATACTTCATGAGAACGGGATTTCTTGCCTCGCTTTCTTTCTCGATATGTTCTTGGATCACTTTCGAATCTGTTCTGGTTATGAAGGTCTGCTGCCCCGAGGCTCTCATTTTCCTTAATGCCAACAGAAGAGCTTCGTATTCCGTTGTGTTATTCGTGGAATGTTCGTTGTTCGCGAATACGAGCCGAGCTGCGTATCTTATGACTACGCCCGTTGGGGATGTCACAACAGCCGAAATTCCAACCCCCTTGTAACACCAGGCTCCGTCGCACTGCACTATCCAAGGTTCAGGTGCATTTTCCTCAAAGTTCTGAGTAGGTGAAGTCCAGTCCACGACAAAATCTGCCAGAACTTGCGATTTTATTGCACTTCTTCTCTCAAAGTCCATGACATACTCAGAAAGTTCCGCGCCCCACTTGATGATTCGGGTGGATGCCTCTCTATTTGCGAACAGATAATTCAGTGGCTGGTTTGTGATGACTCTTATCCTATGACCCTCGAAGTAGTACCTTAGCTTTCGTGCTGCCATAATGACCGCACATGCGATTTTTTCCAGTTCGGAATAAAAGATCTTGGAGCCAGACAAAGCTTCAGAAGCAAAATAAACAGGAATTTGTTTGAGTTTTCCTTCCTCTTCCTTTTCTTGCACTAGCACCGCACTTACTGCCGAATTTGATGCAGACACATATAGCAGAAGTGGTGATTTTGGTTCGGGAGGACAGAGCTTGGTCATATTGGACAAGTAATCTTTCAATTCTTGGAAAGCTCGTTTCTGAGGTTCGGACCACTAGAAATTCTTGGCACTTCGGAGAACTTGGAAAAATGGTAAGCTTCTTTCTGCAGCCTTGGGAATGAACCTGTTAAGGGCAGCCACTCTCCCTATCAGCTTCTGTACATCCTTTACTGAAACTGGGTCTTGCATTTCTACCAAAGCCCTGATCTTGTCGGGATTCGCCTCTATGCCCTTTGTTGAAACTAGACATACGAGGACTTTCCCCTTGTGAATGCCGAAGACGCATTTCTCCGGATTAAGTTTCAAGTTCGCTGCTCTCATATTCGCGAATGTTTCCGCCAAATCACTGATGTGATCCTTTCTGTGAACACTTTTAACGACTATATCGTCCACATACGCCAAGATGTTCCTCCGTAGCTGGGGATGAAGCACTATTGCTATCATTCTTGAGAATGTGCATCCTGCGTTCTTTATCCCCTCTAGCATTCTCACGAAACAAAATGTCCCGAATGGGGTGATGAAACTTGTCTTCTCTTCGTCCTCTTTATGGACCCTTATCTGATGATACCCAGAGAACATGTCCAGGAGTGATAGCATTTCACTGTTGGCTGCATCATCCTCGATTTTGTCTACCCTTTCCAAGGGGAAATCATCTTTTTTGCATGCCTTGTTCAAATCTGTGAAGTCCACGCACATTCTCCACTTTCCATTTTTCTTCTTGACTGGTACTATGTTGGCTAGCCAGACCGGGTACTTCACCTCTCTGATTACTTGCACGTCTTGCAATCTCTGAACTTCAGCTTCCACTGCTTTCACCTTTTCTTCGGACATTTTCCGAAGTTTCTACTTGTTTGGAGGTATTTTTTCGTCTATCTCCAGGGCATGTTCGATGATGTCTCTGTGCACAACTTGCAGGTCCTTAGCTGACCATGTGAAAACATCTTTGTTCTTGTTCAGGAATTGTACGAGATCTTTGTCCTCTTCGGCGCTGAGGTGCGCCCCTATTATGACTGCTCTATCAGGCATGTCGTCCAGATACACTTTCTTGGTTTCGCCATCTGCAGCTATTTCAATTTTTTCCTTATCCCGCTTATCCTCTTCGTAAGTTTTCTTCTTCTCGTTAGCTGTTTTCAGCTTGCACACGTTCGTTTGGCTGGGTGTGTGGCCTTTTTCTATGTTTCTGGCTTCTTGCTGATTGCCGAACACCGTGATGACCCCTTTGGGCGCAGGCATTTTCATGCATAAGAACTGCTACCTTATGACTGCATCAAACTTGTTCATGAAACCTTTGCCGAAAATCGCGAGGTATGGGTGGTAAATGTCAACTACATCGAAAGTGAGACTCTCCGTTCTGGCATTTTCGAGATCTCCGAAGGAAACCGGGAGTGATATCTTTCCAACCGGCTTGATGGGCTTTCCTCCGAACCCTTGCAGCGGGTACTCTGGGGGTCCAACATGTGCTGGCTCAGATTCATCTTTTCGAAAGTCTTCAAGAACAAGATATCCGCTGAGCTTCCATTGTCATCTAGGACTTTTCCAATGACCCACCCAGCTATGTTCACCTCAATGACCATGGCATCATTGTGAATCGCGGATTTCAGCCTGAAATCTTCTTCTGTGAAGGTGATTGGCACCTTTGCCCACTCTGGACGTGCAACTGGGCCGTCATTGATGATGGTGTTTACAGACCTGAAGTAATTGCTTCTTTGCTTCTTGGTCTCGAATTGCATGGCTGACCCGCCCATGATTGGCATGATAGTCCCGAACGATGGTAATGCTTTGGAGTTCTGAGGTCCCGAACTTGACTGAGGCCTTGACAAACTTTCTGGAGGTGGTGGCAAGATTTCCCGAATGGGTTGTGGTTGCTGGATTGACTGGATTGCTTGCGACTGAGGGAAAAATTGCTGCGACGGCTGCCACGCTGACTGTGGTTGCGGGAATTGCTTAACTGGGACAGAACCTTACTGTGGATTCGCGAATTGTGGCTGCCAGAAATTCGGGCGAAATTGGCTTGGCATTGAGGATGCGATGCTCATTAGCACCTTCTCTTGCTGAATTCTTGCCATGTTCTTCTTCGTTTCTGCGCACCCTTCGGTGCTATGGCCCCTCCCATGATACTGGCAATAGAAGTAAGGATCTTTTGGGTTATGGTTCGTGAGTCTCGGGGGTCCTCTGCCTCTCCCCCTTCCTCTGGGATTGAACCCTCCCCTGGTGCTTGTCCTGTTGCTTTGTTCAGGTTGCGGATTTCTGACGTTGTTGACATTTCGCGGATGCTGGGGTGGTGCCCTCCATGCCATCTCTCTGTTGCCCTGTCTTGCCTCGTTCCGCTCGGCTACTCTTTTGCGATGGTCATCATCTGACAAAATGTACTCCTCCAATTCGCGAAAAAGTTCCTCAACCTACTTGGGTTTCTTTCTTGTGAGATGTGAAGCTGTTGGCCCCGGAGTGAGGCCTTTGATTAATGTGTTGATTGTTGTTTTTTCATCAGCTTCGGGGATTTGAGACCTTTGTTGCATGAACCTTCTCACAAAGTTCCGCAGCGGCTCTCTGTCTTTCTGCTTGCAGTTATACAAATCTGATGCTTCCGCAGTTGTGTCGTGGAACATCTGAAATGATGAAGGATTTGGCCAGCGCAACATCATCCCCTCCTGCCGAATTCACAGCTGATTCATATCTCATGAGGAATTGCCTAGAGTTTCCGAAGCCGTTGTATTTGGGGAGAGAGACAGGCTTAAACTTCGGTGGCCAAGGTGCTGTTTGCAGCCCAATAGACAGCGGCGATTCAGAATCCACAAAGTGTGAGATTCCATTTCCTGCGAAGAAGTTATCTTTCGGGGGTTCTCTTGGTGGCCCAGTGTTCTGGTGCGGTGATTCCTGCCACAGGGAACTGTTCTCTTGTTCTTTCATTTCATCAATTTCTCTTTGTATCACTTCGATTTGCTCTTTTGCTTTGTTTAGCTGCTCTAGCTTTTCAGAGATTTTTCTCTTCGCTTGCAATTGACTTGCGAACTTTTCTTTGTCTTTCTCGTTTCGCCGTATCTTTTGCTGGACCATTTCTAGCTCCCTGTCTATGGTGTTATCATCATCATCGACATTCTCAAATTCTTGCTGTTCAGCAGGTTGTTCTTGGGTATGAGCCGTTTTTTCTGCTCTTGCCTTCATCAGAGCTTCGAGCTTTGCTTTCTGCTCTTGGTCCGTTGTGTTAGAAGGTTCAAGAACGAAAGAGGTTTCATTCCTTTGGGTAGGATGGTGATCGTCTCGATTTTCCTCTGCGGGAACGTTCTTCTTGGATTTCTTCTGAGGTGGCATCGTGAGCTTTTCTTCGGCTGGAACACGGTGGGCGCCAATGTTGGGGGGTTACCCGAAAAATTCGGATGATTCCCCTAACACGAGTGAGAGAGAGTTCTTAACACGTTCAAGCACAAAGTGAGAGCGCAAAGAGATTGTGATTCACTCTGCATATTGCACGAGTTCCCAAAAGTCTCAATCCGTTTACACGTGCCCTCACGCCCCCTTTTATAGGGAGATGAAGGGACTTTTACATAGCAAAAACACCCTCAAGCTCAGGGAATATTCCTAGTGTGAACGCATACAAGAATGTCTTTCTCGTCTAACATATTTACAAATCTGCAACTAGTTCACACTCAAAACCCGGACTTTTTGGGACAACAACTTAGACTTTGCTTCTCCGTCGGTTCGTGAATGTCTTCACGTGTGACTCCCGAACCAGGCCCTCGACAGATTCCCGAATCGGCGTTCGCTTCTTCGAAGGTTCATGCATGTCTTCGCGCGTGACTCCCGAACTGGGTCCCCGACAGATTCCCGAATCGGCCGTCCTCCGAAGTTCGCGCCATCGCCAGCTCGAGGTTCCGGCTTCTGCATGTTCGCGACCCCACTTCTTCACCGAATCACGATCCCCGAACTTCACGCATTCGCGAATCTGAGGCTTCACAGGTTCCAGGCTTCCGAAAATCGTGAGTTTCCTGTTCCTGAAAAACATGTCTCAAGAACTTTGTCAAACTTAACATTTCGAGGGTGACGGGTTTTCCTGAATTCCCCAACATTGGGTCTTCAGACTTGGTTTTGAGGCCCAAACCAAGAAACCGTCCTCCGATGGTTTTGTGGGCAAACCACCAAACCCCACGTGCTCGGCCCGGCCTCCCGGCACCGTGCACCGGCTCGATCGTCCATGACTTCGTCTTGCTCGTCTCGCCACCATGTGGCCCGCACCTAGTCCCGCCGTCCACCGGGTCCCTCGAACCGAGCCTACTTGTCTCTCCATCTCCCGGAGGCCCCTCAAGGCTCAAGACCTTTCGCGCCCGTTCTTCACCTGCAACAACACGAACTAGGCCGCAGCCTACACCTGCGCACTCAGCCAAGAGTCAGTCCAACACCCGTTGTCAATCACTCATCACTGAGGAGCGGTCATCCACCGACCACCGGGACGCTCCTGGTCCTCAATCTCCCCTTGATGAGTGCATTGACAACACACAACGCGAAATGAAATTCAGAGAAAGAAAGTAAGAATGAAAAACAAAGAAGGGCAACTCATGACCAAAACCAAATAAAGGCAAAGAAAGGTCACAAGCCGAGCAAAGCACAAGCTCCACACCGAAAACAGCAAGAAAGCTCCCCCTGAACAAATGCAAGCTCCCCCTGAACATGTGGATGCAAACTTCCAAATTTTAGCTCACCTCTTCTGAATTTTCTTTAAGCTCACCTCTTCTCCCCCTTGTTGAAAATGTATGAATCAAGGTGAAAATGCAGAAATGTAAGACAAAGCATATAAACATCTACATGAGATTCTCAAATAGGCCAAATCTAGTGTCAAAGGCTAGAAATGAGACAAATAGCACACATATGGATCATAACATAGTCAAAGCATTGCCACAAGTAATATATGGAAATATAAGCATGTGACAAAGCAAATTTTCAGATTTGAATAATTATATCAGAAGAGGGCTCACTTCAAATGTAAAAGCCTATCCATGTCACATTCGAGCCAAAAAACATGCATATCATCCAGAGATTATACAAGGATATCCAATTCTCGACAAAAGATCATTGCAAACACCCATAAAACAAAGCATGTCATGTTAAAGCTCATGAGCCATGTGTCCACTTCGGGGAGACTTCTCCACTGGTGAACATCATGCAACATGTTTTGCACCCATGTGTGAAAGATAAGGCATTTTAAGCATAAACATGATGGATGGAGCATTTTTCAAGCATACACACTTCTTTTCAAGATTAATTCATTTCATGGTACATGAAGTGCCTTTGCGGCAAAAAGAAGCTTATGCTCCCCCATGAATGCAACATAGGCTAAACATTCACAATGATATTCGGCCTTTGGCCCAAAAGCAAGAAAAAGATATCCAAGCACAATCTAAGCATAGAAAGCACATTTAGACCAAAACGAGACATGGATATACTACTACACATGAGTGGAGCACATTTCCTTAAATTTAGCCAAGATTATCATTTGATTCAAAAAGGGCTATCTCACAACACATATTTCTCAAATATTCCAAGAGCATAGCCTCACATAGCCATTTCTCCACACACATGACCAATATCTCACAAGTAGCCAAAGAAACTCAAATACGGCATATGAAAGAAGCTCATCATCCTAAAATGCAATATGATACAAATGCAACATGATATATAACAAGATGGCTATCCTACCATGGTTTATACATCAAGCAAAGCATGTATATACATCAAAGTAAACATGATATGATACATATGGTACAACAGGAAATCCCCCAAGAATCAACTAGAAAGGGCAACAAACCCCAAGTTCCCCCCCGCAAGCGCACAAATGTAGCTTGGTCGAGAGGCTTTGTGAAAATGTTTGCAAGCTGATCTTGGGTAGGGACATGACTCAACACAGTGGTCCCTTTCTCCACATTGTCTCTCAAGAAATGGTACCTCACCTCTATGTGTTTGGTTCTGGAATGAAGCACTGGGTTTTTCGCTACGCTTATGGCACTGGTGCTATCACAAAGAAGTGGGATCTGGGTGCACTCCTCACCAAAGTCTTTCAAAGTGTATGAAATCCACAACAGCTGGGAACAACAACTCGCGGCTGCAACATACTCTGCCTCGGTGAAGAACAAGTCAAGGTTGGTTGCTTAGGGTTATAGCTAGAAGGAGGTGATAGACTATGATGAGACATTTGCTCCTGTAGCCTGTTTGAAAGAAATCAGGATTCTTCTAGCCTTTTCCGTGGCTAAAGGATTCAGGTTGTACCAAATGGATGTGAAGAGTGCCTTCTTGAATGGGTTCCTAGAGGAGGAAGTTTATGTGAGGTAACTACCTGGGTTTGAGAGTGTTGAGTTTCCCCATTGAGTGTACAGGCTGAAGAAGGCCTTGTATGTGCTGAAACAAGCTCCTAGGGCATGGTACGACATGTTGAGGGGGTTCTTGTTTGTCACACCTGATTTCCGAAGAGGAACCAAGTGCATCTCATATGTGCGCCAGGATCAGTTCACACACATATGATGGACAAAAATGAGTGAAATATCATAAACAGTATTCAAACGTATTTCAAAGTTTAACCTCTTATTACACTCATGCGGGAGACTCGAAGGTCTCTAACAACGGAAAACGATAACTACTCGTCGAGTCCTCGTCTTCCGCTCCCACAGGCACTTGACTGGGGGTCCGCAAGCCTCACAGCTCATCGAAGTCATCATAGAACTCCCCTCCAAAGTTTTCCTCTGAACAGCGATAAGCAAGGCTGAGCACACTTATGGTTGGAGCTCAGCAAGTGGGGGAAAATGCAAGGCTATCAAGGATAGGCTAAGGTTTTGCAGCGGTTAGCATTTTAATGTTGGTCAAGTTTTAATTATAGAACACCTAGTTACTAAGTGTAAGTTCGTACCGACCCACTTAAGAAAAACTTAAGCATCAAAACAGCCCAAGCTCAACGAGCTTCACCAACCACGATTTTTCTCGTCTTTAAATTAATTAATCATGTGAGGGTCCAAGCCGCTCATGACCGTGAGCACGGCTGATCGATCAATTTTACACTCTGCAGAGGTTTGCACACTTTACCCACAGTTCGCGTAAAAGCTCCGAAGAACTTTAAACCCAACCATGCGATGCTGGCCAAGCACGATACCACACTTCCGAGGTGTGATTGCATAGGGACGCTACGTAGAAAAAAAGAAAAGGCCCGCTGGCCTGGATTGGTTGCAGGCCGAAATGGAGGAAAGGGAGAGAGAGAGGGAGAGGGAAAAGGGTTTTGCCTTTTTCTTTTAAATTTTCTTTTCAAATTCATTTTTTTCAAACATTCAAACTTCAATCAAACAAAATCCATGCATTCGAATCATGATGCACAAGCACTTATTATTTCTAAATTATTTTAGTGATGTTTAATTATTTTAAAAGCCAATTTGTTGAATAATTTATTTATGTCCTTAAAAGAAATTAAACCTAGCCATTTGTTGCTAATTTAATTTAGTCATGGAATTTTTAGGGTGTTACAAATCCTACCCCCTTAAAGAGAATCTTGTCCCGAGATTCAGGAAGATTAGAGAATAGCTGAGGGAATTCTTCCTTAAGTTCGTCCTCTCTTTCCCAAGTAGCCTCATCCTCTGAATGGTGACTCCATTGTACCTTGCACATCCTAATGACCTTGCTGCGAGTAGCCCTTTCGGAGGTATCCAAGATCTTGACTGGGTGTTCCTTATATGTCAGATCATCCTTTACCTCAAGTTCCTCCAATGGTAAATGCTCTACTCTGACCTCACTTGTACACTTTTTCAATTGGGACACGTGGAACACATCATGAACACCTGCCAAGCGTTCAGGTAACTCCAACCGATAAGCTACTTCGCCACGTCTTTCCAGGACTTGAAAAGGTCCGATAAAGTGAGGTGATAACTTCCCTCTGATATTAAACCTTCGAAGACCTCGGATAGGTGACACTCTAAGATATGCATAATCTCCAACTTCAAATATCACTTCTCTTCTCTTAGGGTCTGCATAACTCTTTTGCCTAGATTGAGCAATCTTGAGATTTTCCCGAATTATCTCCACTTGTCTTTCTGCCTCCTTTATTATTTCTGGACCAAAGAGTTGACTCTCCCCTGTCTGGTTCCAGAACAATGGCGTCCTGCACTTTCTTCCATACAGAGCTTCAAATGGTGCCATCTTAAGACTACTCTGATAACTATTGTTGTATGCGAATTCCTCGTATGGCAAGCTTTTATCCCAACTTCCACCATGTTTCAAGGCACATACCCTTAACATATCTTCCAAGATTTGATTCGTCCTTTCGGTCTGACCATCTGTCTGTGGATGATATGCTGAGCTGAAATTTAACTTCGTATCCATGGACTCATGTAATTTCTGCCAGAATCGGGACGTGAACTGAGTGCCTCGGTCTGATACTATCTTCTTTGGTACCCCATGAAAACAGACTATTTTTTATATGTATAGTTCTGCTAACTTTGTTCCTGAATATGTGGTCTTTACTGGTATGAAATGTGCAACTTTGGTTAATCTGTCCACTATTACCCATATCGAATCGTATCCATCACGCGTGCGTGGTAATCCCACTATAAAATCCATTCCAATCTCTTCCCACTTCCATTCAGGTACCTGCAGTGGTTGTAGTAACCCTGCTGGTCTTTGATGCTCTGCTTTTACTCTTTGGCATATATCACACAGTGCCACATGGGCTGCAACGTCCTTCTTCATACCGTACCACCAATATTTCTGCTTTAAATCTTGGTACATTTTGGTACTTCCTGGATGTATAGAGAGGGATGAATCGTGCGCTTCTTTCAATATGGACTCACGAAGATGTTTGATTTCTGGTACACAGATCCTGTTCTTAAACCAAATGGTTCCCTGTTCATCCTCTCTGAATTCCGGAACCTTGCCTTGTTCAATCAACTTCCTGTATCCCTTAATCTTTTCATCATCCGATTGCCCTTTTCTAATCTCTTGTTCAAGAGTTGACTCCATTTCTAAGGTCATACTATCGCTCGGTGCAGCTATCCCTAGATTGAGTCGTGCCATTTCCCAACACAGTTCCTGGGGCATTAATCGGGCTACTAACATGTTTGCTTGACTCTTACGGCTCAAGGCATCTGCCACCGCATTGGCCTTTCCTGGATGATACTGTATGTCCAGATCGTAGTCCTTAATCAGCTCTAACCACATTCGTTGTCTGAGATTGAGATCTCTCTGGGTGAAGATGTACTTCAAGCTTTTGTGGTCTGTGAATATCTGACACTTATTTCCAATCATATAGTGTCTCCAAATCTTCAGTGCGTGCACTATAGCTGCTAACTCCAAATCATGAGTAGGGTAGTTTTGTTCATGCTTCCTTAGTTGCCTAGAAGCATATGCTACCACCTTTCCTTCCTGCATCAGAACACATCCTAGTCCTTGCCTTGATGCGTCACAATACACATCAAATCCTTTGTGTATATCAGGCATTATCAGTACTGGTGCGGTGGTCAGTTTCTTCTTTAATTCTTCAAAGCTAGCTTGACACTTATCATCCCATTTAAACTCCTTTCCTTTCTCCAGCAAAGAAGTGAGTGGTTTTACAATCCTCGAGGATCCCTCTATAAACCGTCGGTAATACCCTGCCAAACCGAGGAAACTCCTGATCTCTGGTACATTTCTAGGTGGATCCCAATTTAGCACATCCTGAACTTTACTTGGGTCTACAACAATTCCTCCGTCCGTGATAATGTGCCCAAGAAACGAGACCTCCTTCAACCAAAAATCACACTTGCTGAACTTGGCGTATAACTGATGCTCTCGAAGTTTCTGCAATACCAGTCTCAAGTGTCCCTCATGTTCCACTTCATTCTGAGAGAAAACTAAGATATCATCTATAAATACTACCACAAACCTATCAAGATATTCCATGAAAACCTTGTTCATCAGATACATGAAGTATGCTGGAGTGTTGGTCAACCCAAAGGACATCACTGTGAACTCGTATAGACCATATCTTGATGTGAAAGCTGTTTTAGGAATATCCTCCATACGGATCTTCAGCTGATGGTAGCCAGATCGCAGATCTATCTTAGAGAAAACTTTCGCTCCTCTCATTTGATCGAACAGATCCTCGATCCGGGGTAAAGGATATTTATTTTTGATAGTGACCTCATTGAGAGATCGATAGTCTACACACATCCTCCTAGATCCATCCTTTTTATCTACGAAGAGTGTGGGGGCTCCCCATGGTGATGAACTAGGACGGATAAACCCTTTACTTAACAATTCCTCTATTTGTTTCTTTAATTACGCCAAATCTTTGACATCCATTCTATACGGTCTTTTGGATATAGGAGCAGTACCAGGTAAGAGTTCGATACTGAATTCAATGTCTCGGTCGGGTGGCATACAGCGGTGTCATCAGGAAATACATCCGGGTACTCATTCACCACCTTAATATCCTCCATCACTTTTCCTTTCATTGAATTCACTAACTCCTTCCCAGTAGGTGACGGTGTTGCGATAAATTCTATTCTGTCCCCTTGTGGACTAGTCAAGTGAACTGATTTCTCCCAAAGACCTTGGATAACCCCATCATACTTTCTTAACCAATCCATCCCTAAGATTACATCTATGCCCCAAGATTTTAGGACTACCAGATTGGATGGAAAGTCTATCCCCATAATTTTAAGGTTTACTTGCGGGCACAGATGACTGGCTTTCATTTCACCACCTGGTGAACTAACAAGCAACGGTTTCTTCACTGGGCTCACAGGCATATTATGCTTTGCTACGAACTGATCGGTAATGAATGAATGTGTAGCTCCCGGATCAAATAGTATTGTAGCAGGTACAGAGTCGATAGGGAACGTACCAAGCACAACCCCCGAAGCGTCTTGTGCCTGCTCCACAGTCATGTTGTGCACCCTACTACGCACATAATTTTGCTGTGCTTTGTTGCCCGGAGTACTTGCACTTCCAGGGCGTGCTGGGGTTGATGACTGTCCAACTTTCTGAATATTACTCCTCTGGGGAGTCTGCATTCCACGTTTAGGATAGTTATTAGCGTAATGCCCCAACTCGCCACATTTGAAGCATCCATTGGGCTGCACGGGTGTGGTGTTTGTTGCCGGTGCACCCGGGGTAGGAGCTGGACGGTTCTGTTGGAAGTTTGGTGTGCGAGGGGTTTGCGGGTTGAACCGTTGAGGCTGCTGGAATGAACGCTGCAGCTGCATATTCAGTGGGTGCTTACCAACATGTCCTCCAGAGCGGAATGGTGTATTCTGATGGTAGCTGAAGCGTGGGCGGGTATGGCTGCTGGACTGACCCTGGGACTGAAACTTGCGTTTCTGCTCCCCAAGCTCTCTGCGTTTGTTCTCTAGGCCAATCGCCTTGTTTAACAGAGTGGCGAAATATAGAAAGGTATGGCTTTGGAGCTGGTAATTCAGTGGTCCTATCAATCCATCAAGGAAACGTTCTTGCCTTTTTGGGTCTGTGTTGACCTCGTCAAGAGCATAACGAGACAATTGAGTAAATTTGTCAAGGTATTCGTTTACAGACATATTGCCCTGTTTCAGAGCAAGGAACTCTCTCTGCTTAAGCTTCAATACCCCATCAGGGATGTGGTGAGCGCGGAAAGCATCTCTGAACTGCTGCCATGTAATGGTGTTAGGCGCAGGATGGGCGACTGTGTAGGCATCCCACCAATCCGATGCCTGCCCTTCCAGGCGTCCGGATGCATAAAGGAACATTTCTCGGTCATTACATTGAGCCCTCTCCAACTTTTTGGTAATGGTTTTCAACCAATCATCAGCATATAGCGGATCGGTTGAGTGGGAGTAGGTGGGAGGGTGGTGGCTCATAAACTCTTTATGCTTATCTCTCGGAGCGGGTGGTGGTGGTGGGGGTGGTGCCTGCGGCTGATTCTGCTGGGCTTGTATGTTCTGCACTGCGGCAGTGAGGTTCTGAATCGGCCGCATCCGGGCGGCGAAGAATTGTCGGGTAGCGGGATCCATTGCGGGATTGAGCGGGGGAGGTGGCACCGGGTTTTGCTGGTTGGCTATGTGTGCCCGAACAACTGGTGGGACGTCCTGTCCTCCTCCTGACCTGGTGTTTACCATCTGATTGTTAGAGAAAGATATTTCAGATAAGATTATCGAACTGATGTATAAAGAAGTGAGTTTGAATTAAGGAATCAGCAAGATTTTCTTTTCTGTGACAGATTTGGTTGATTCCGATAAAACAGTTGTATCCCATGGTATCCTTCTTCAAAAATTATGAACTTTTGCTAGGCGTGTAGAACCCATTTATGCAACTAACCCCACTGGATTTATCCCATTTGGAGATCCACATCTTGAGTTAAAATTCGAACACCGCAGCTGTGTTAGCATGATTTTACAGATTCTGTTAGCCCCATTGTTCTGTTTATAACTCGCTGTATATTAATCCTTTGGTGCTGAATTTTGGACAGAGGTTGATCCACAAAATTTGTGAACCAACCAAACTGGATTTAGGTCAATCGGAGTTCTGTAGCTTGAGTTATGATAAAAATGTTGCTGTGCTGTCAAGGAGCTGCGCGAACAGATTTTGTATGATTGATTTGGTTTGATAAGTAAGGTAGAGGACAACTTAGAATTGAACCCCAATTAACCATTAACTTAACATGATTTTTCTTGTTGCATTTGTGTCCATCACTCCACAATACAAATCACTCACACAAAGATCCAAATCAGACATGGTTCAAGCAACAACTTATTACAATCGTTCGTCCTCGCAGGAACGTCTACCGGAAAAACAAAAAGAGGGTGGATATCCTAGTTCCTATTCCATTGAAGACTAGTGGTTGCTGCTGGAGTGCTGTATCGAAGCCTTTTGCGTTGAGGGGAACGGGAAGGACAAGATGCTTCTGCTTCGTCAGGTGGCTGCTGTCCTGCCAGCTGAGCTTCCAGCTGAGCTATCCTTGCCTGTGCATTCTATAGCTCCTGATGTGTCCTATCCAACTCTGTTGTGGCTCCCTCCAAGTCTGTGTTAAGGGCTGCCGTCACTCTAGCAAGTATATCAACACGGCTATCTCTGAAGTCCCCCATAGGTACCACGGTGTTTTCTGTACCACTGACTCTGCTGGGGACGAATCGGAAGTCCGTGCCTTCTAAGCGATCGCGGAACGTGTTGCTGATGGACCATAGTGCTCTTCTTGCGGCATCGTTGATAGCAGCTGCTTCTGAGGCAAAGTGTGCTGTGCAAGGGTGAATGGTACGGGTCCTCCATCTTCCTGCCTGTGCCGTGGCAACCCTGACATGGACCTCTGTGGTATAATAATCTCTCATCCCCGGCTCTACATAGTGCTTGGTGATGTACAACGGTCTCACTGCATACTCTATCTCCTGCAACAACTCCTCCAATAGCTCACAGAACGGAGCGTCTGGGCCGATGTATGTGTGTTCATGATACTCAGCCCTGTGATACCTATGCTCATCACCTTGCTGGTCTCCATTTTCATTGTTATTGTTGTTGTCCTCATTCTGATTATCATTGTTGTCTTCTCCATTTCCCAGATCGTTGTCATCCTCTAATCCTTCTATGTCCACCTCCTCTTCTTCTTCCTCACTCTCATCATCTTCTTCGCTGGAACTATCTTCACTGCTACTTGAATCATCCCCGGAGTCATCTGGATCATCCCCTGCAGCATTTTGTTCAAGCTCTTCTCCTCCTACCACATCTGGTTCTGATTCAGCTTCTACCTCTGGTGGAAATATTATGTCTCCATCTTCATTAACCTCCAGAAAAACTCCATCATATAGCTGTGGATGTTCCTCTGTCCCATCATCCTCAAACACTATTTCCTCTGGATCCTCTTCATCATTTTCTTGATGCTTTGTCTTGCCGATATCCCTGCTCAACCGCTCCCGCCGGAATCGTACCGGGTAGTCTCCAACCTCCTGCTGCATCTCCTCCAGCTGTGCCTCCTCCGGGACTACTGGGTAGCGTGGAGCCAACTGCCCTGAAGGAAGGCGACCACCAGTGCTCTTGCGGGCAGTCAAACGAGTCCTGGCCATCTGTTAAGAGAAAGTGAACTCAGCATAGAGGAAATCAAAATGATGCAAATTTTCAACAAAAGAACAAGGACAAATTAGATTTTTATACGAAAATAAGGTGGTTTTGAAAGATGACAGAATGATCTAGAACATGAATCCTTAAATTTTCGTCCATTTCTAACTAAGGCTGCGTTCCTACAGTCAACACTGCTCTGATACCACTCTGTCACACCTGATTTCCAAAGAGGAACCAAGTGCATCTCATATGTGCGCCAGGATCAGTTCACACACATATGATGGACAAAAATGAGTGAAATATCATAAACAGTATTCAAACGTATTTCAAAGTTTAACCTCTTATTACACTCATGCGGGAGACTCGAAGGTCTCTAACAACGGAAAACGATAACTACTAGCCGAGTCCTCGTCTTCCGCTCCCACAGGAACTTGACTGGGGGGTCCGCAAGCCTCACAGCTCATCGAAGTCATCATAGAACTCCCCTCCAAAGTTTTCCTCTGAACAGCGATAAGCAAGGCTGAGCACACTTATGGTTGGAGCTCAGCAAGTGGGGGAAAATGCAAGGCTATCAAGGATAGGCTAAGGTTTTGCAGCGGTTAGCATTTTAATGTTGGTCAAGTTTTAATTATAGAACACCTAGTTACTAAGTGTAAGTTCGTACCAACCCACTTAAGAAAAACTTAAGCATCAAAACAGCCCAATCTCAACGAGCTTCACCAACCACGATTTTTCTCGTCTTTAAATTTATTAATCATGTGAGGGTCCAAGCCGCTCATGACCATGAGCACGGCTGATCGATCAGTTTTACACTCTGCAGAGGTTTGCACACTTTCCCCACAGTTCGCGTAAAAGCTCCGAAGAACTTTAAACCCAACCATGCGATGCTGGCCAAGCACGATACCACACTTCCGAGGTGTGATTGCATAGGGACGCTACGAAGCCTTTACAAAGGCATGCAAAAGACTAACGACCCGCATAGTTACAGATCAGGGCGGACCATAACCCTCCCTAGTGGTCAGCACCTTAGCAAAGGCTACTACCCCAAAAGGGCCGGGCTATACCCCTGCAACCCGGATCCCCCTCTGCTCCTTTCGGAAAAGGGCCACTAGTACGATCACACACCTAATTATTGGACTAAGGTCAGAGCCATGTAACACTGTGGTTGCGCATGTTTTCTTGGGTGGTTCTCCATGTTCCGATTAAATCAGGTGCTCTTGCATTACCCAAAACATTAACTATAAACCATATATCATTTCCATAAAAGACCCATTTAACCAACCCATGTTAAGCAACTAGCGTTTTCTACCCAAAACTTCATTTAAAAGGGGCTAGGCCAAGGATCAGGGTAAAAGATCTAGGTAAGTCCTTAAAAAGGTTTTCCCGTCAAATTCATGCAATGATATCATAAAAGTAAACCTTAATTATAATGCAATTATATAGGACAAAAGAGAACATGCAGGGGGAGAAGACCACTTGCCTTCCTCAACTACGGTAAAAACTTCCTCCTCTTCGAACAACTGCTCCTGATCGTCCCCGAGAGGTGGCTCAGATGAAACAGGCACGATATCTACGATGCACACAAAAAGCATACAATGAATAAAACAGATCACCAATCGATCCTAAAGACTGAAAACATGCTACTAAAACAACGGGCTTGCTGAGACGATCGTAAGGACTACTAGAACACTAAAAACGGAGCTAAAACGGAGAAGTTATGCTAAAAACAAGATTTAAGGACTAAACTGCGATAAACTAACCTATACAGGGGCCTAACAGCAAGAATACAGGGGCTAAAACGTAAATAAACTTAAAAACAGAAGGTTTAAACTATAAAAGGCTGTTCTGGACCTCGGGTGCAAAGTTTTATTAAGGTCAGGGGCTTAAACATAAAATTCAGGACTGATCTGTAAGAATTTTTAAAGGTGGGAGGACCGGCTTGCGATAGAAAAGAAACCGGGGGTCTCTTTAAGAAAAAGACCCCGGGTTGACCGTTACACGCGGGCTTGACCCGCGGGTCCAACGGCTCAGGGCCGTGGATGGCCGATCGGACGGCCAGCCACGCCCGCACGCGCCCCGGGGAGGCGGCGCTCGCGCCGGGCGGCGGCGCGCGCGGCGGCGCACGGCGGCGGGGTCGCCGGCGATGACCAAAAACGGCGCTCCCGGCCACGAAATCGTGCGGGGAAAGCATCTACGCGCAGCCGGGAACAATGCGAACCTAACCACGTGCTTGCACGGATGGAAAGAACGGCGGCGAGGCGCGGCGTCCATGGGGGCGGACGGCGGCGGTCGGCGAGCGGCGGCGTGCGCTACGGTCGGGCTTTAGTGAAAAGAAGGGCGGGGATAGGGTCCTTACATTGGGTAAGGGCTCTGGTGGGCGAGAATTGAATGTAGAAGGCGGCGGCGGCGAAGTTCAACACCGGCGGCCGGTCTTCACGAGCGGCGACAGCGAGCTTCGAAAGGGACGCACGGGAGCCTGCGGGTTCGATAGGATGCAAGGGTTAGCTCACACGTGCGAAGGAGAAACGAATGGGAGGGTCCAGGGAGCTTCACCGGCGGCGGAAGAGCACGAGCGACGGCAATGGCGCGGCGGCCGGCGGTTCAATGCGGTGGCGCAAGCGGCTAAGGCATGGGAGGCGCGTGGGCTTGGTGTGAAGCGAAGGGGGAGGTGCGGGGTGCTCTGGGGGTGCTTATATAGGCCCGAGGAGCTCCGGGAGGCGGTTCCCCGGCGGCATGGCCATTAACGGCCGCGGGCCTTGATGGGGGGTTAAGGGGGAGGGGGATTAAGGGCGATAACTGTCGATTGAAGAGGGGGGAGTGATGGGGGAGCTTCATGGCAGCTTAATTGCGCGGTTTGAAGGCGCGGGGCGCGGGGAGGCGGCCGGTAACGGCCGGCGGCGCACGGGAGGGAGGCGCGGTTGACCCGGCTGGAGGTTGGGGACGGGCCTGACAGCCGGGTCCCACCTGTCAGCGACTGGAGCTAAAAAGAAAAAGGGGGAGAGGCGGTGTTGGGCCGGCGGGGTGGCGGAGCTGGGCCATCTGGGCCGGCCTGCTCGCGAGGTGAGGGAAAAAAAGAAAAGGCCTGCTGGCCTGGATTGGTTGCGGGCCGAAATGGAGGAAAGGGAGCGAGAGAGGGAGAGGGAAAAGGGTTTTGCCTTTTTCTTTTAAATTTTCTTTTCAAATTCATTTTTTTTCAAACATTCAAACTTCAATCAAACAAAATCCATGCATTCGAATTATGATGCACAAGCACTTATTATTTCTAAATTATTTTAGTGATGTTTAGTTATTTTAAAAGCCAATTTGTTGAATAATTTATTTATGTCCTTAAAAGAATTTTAACCTAGCCATTTGTTGCTAATTTAATTTAGTGATGGAATTTTTAGGGTGTTACATTGTTCAGCAAGGGGTTTGAGATGGGCAAGGTTGATAAGACTCTTTTTCTCCTCGGGCAGGGTGTTGGTATCCTAATTGTTCAGGTGTACGTGGATGATATTGTCTTTGGCGGCTCGTCTCACTCTTTGGTTGCGAGGTTTGCAGAGGATATGAGCAAAGAATTCAAAATGTCCATGATGGGAGAGTTGCAATTTTTTCACGGGCTTCAGATCAAGCATGCGAAGGAGGGAACCTTTGTGCATCAAGCCAAGTACACAAAGGACATCCTCAAGAAGTTCAAGGACTAGAAGCCCATGTTGACACTGATGAGTACAACTAAAGTGCTCGATGCGGACGAGGACGAAGAGCCCGTGGATTAAAAGTAGTACCAGAGCATGATCGGCTCCCTCTTGTACTTGACGGCGACGAGGCCGGACATCCAGTTTTGTGTGTGTCTATGTGCTCGTTTTCAGGCGTCGCCAAGGACCTCACATCGGCTGGCTGTCAAGAGGATCTTCAGGTATCTTCGATACACTCCTGAGCTCGGTCTTTGGTACTCGGCGTCCTCTTCTCTTTCTCTTATTGGTTTTTCAGATGTCGAATTTGCGAGGTGCCGAGTCTATCAGAAATCGACTTCGGGTACTTGCCAGTTTCTGGGATCTTCGCTTGTTTCTTGGTCTTCTCACAAATAATCTAGTGTAGCCTAGTCCACCACAGAAGGTGAGTATGTTTCTACCGCTAGTTGTTGTTCACAGCTTCTTTGGCACATACACGTTGAGTGACTTTGGTGAGGAGTGTTCCCATGTACCTCTCATGTGTGATAGCACAAGTGCCATTAGTGTTGCCAAAAACTCCGTGCTCCACTCCAGAACCAAACATATAAAGGTGAGGTACCACTTCCTAAGAGATAATGTTGAGAAGGGAAACATAGACATCATCCATGTGCCAACTAAAAAGCAGTTGTCGATTTCCTAACCAAGCCTTTGGACCAAGCTACATTTGTGCGTTTGCGTGGAGAGCTTGGAGTCGTTTTTCCTTTTTGAGCTTTGGTTGGGAAGGTTGATGTGCATATGCATGTTGCATTTTCATTTATGTATCATATCATGTTTACATCTTTATATCATAGACTGCATTTGTATCATTTACCAGAGAGATGTGCTTCTCTCATATGTTTTGATCACCATGATATGCTAGATATGAGGTTATGACTTTGCTTTGATGGTCATGAGATGTATAGCTATGCTCTTGGTAGTTTTGGGATATATATGCTTGTGGATGGTTTCTTTTGTAAAAATGCTATATGATCCTCTTTGGTGAGTAGAATGCCTCTGATGTTCAAATTGGGTGCTTATGGCTATATCTTACTTAATTTGTGCTTGGAACCATGTTCTTTTCTTTTGGGATCAAAGATCCATTTATCATCATGAATATTTAGCCTGCATGCTACCTTTTGGAGATGCCTAAGCTTTTTTTTTGCCACAAAGGCACTTCATGTACCATGCTTAATTTGTAAATCATGAAAATGTTATGTGAGATGACTATGCTTGAAAAATTTCTTCCATGTCATAAATGATTTAAATTCCTTATATTGGGTGCTAAGCCGTTGCATTATGTTCACCAATGAGAAGTCTCATGTCTAGAAGTGGACACATGGATCGGTGGCTTTGACATGAACATGAGATAGCTTGTAGGTGTTTGTGATGATCTTGTGATGAGAATGTGTAACCTTGCATGAAGTTTGTGAGCTATATGTTATTTGTGCTCATTTTGACCTTGTGTAGGTCCTATGCTCATGTGAGGGAAATTTTGTGAAAAATGCTTCATTTTGATCATGGCTATGACACTTGCTTGTATGTCCCTATCTATATTGTTGGTGATGCTTGTGGTCCAATTGTGGCTATCTTGCTTGTCTATGTCTCAATTTTAGCATGTTGTAGTGCTCTTTGTATATTTGAGAAGCACATGCTTGCATTTGTAGACTTGATTCATGCATTACCAACAAGGGGGAGGAAAAGTACCCAATTCATGTTTACAGGGGGAGTTTTGCATCAAGGGACGAAAAATTTGGAGAGATGCATTTGTTCAGGGGGAGCTTGCATTCATGCATTTGGGAGCTCTTTTTCGCCTGAATTTTAGTTGTGCTCTTTTGCCGATGGTGTCGAGCCCTTTTGCCTCACCTTGAGGAGTCGGCAATTTTGGAGCATTTTATCTCGGTTGTGTCGAGCCGTTGCCCTTGCCTTAGGGGACCGAGATTTTTCTCACCCAAGTGACCATTTCTTGGCTATTGTTTGGCTTTCGATGACTTGTTTGAGTTTTTTCATTCGTTTCTTTTCTTTTTCTCTTTTCTCTTAATTGGTTACTTGTTTGTGTTGTCAATGCACTCATCAAGGGGGAGATTGAGGACCAGCGCATCTGAGGATCGATGGATGGTTGCTCCTGGCTGTGATGAGTGATTGACAACGTGGTGTGGAGTGACTCTTGGCCGAGTATTGCAGGTGCAAGTTGTGGCTTGATTTGCGTTGGTGCAGGTGAAGAGCGAGCGCGAAAGGTCTATGCCTTGCGGGGCCTCTGAAGAGTGGAGAGACACGTGGGCTCAGCTTGAGGGACTCGGTGGCCAGTGGGGTTCAATGCAGGCCGCATGGTGTCAAGAAAAGCAAGACGAAGTCATGGAGAGGAGCCGGTGCAGGGTAGCGGTTCACGACTGGAGTCTACACGCGGGGTTTGCGGTTCACCACAGAACCGTCAGGTTACTTTGTTGAGCCACTAAACCAAGACCAGAGGCTCGTGGGCGAAGACGGGATCCGGGCGCGCCGAGAAGCTTCGATGCCGGCGGACACGTGGTGGGATCACAAGGCTTGCGTCGGGAGAACGCAGACTACGGTGACGGCGTGGCCGTGTAATGAACAGGAGTGTTACATGACCTATATGCCCCTGAGGAGTTTGTATGACAACTTAAATGCAAGGGGTATAGTGGACTTTTGCCTGGACCAGTGGGACTCTTATATATTAACTCTACGGTTTCCAGGCAAACCGTCCTTCTGGACTGCTTCTCATTTCCTTGCTCCATTGGTTTAGATTTTTCATCCGTTTGTAAAGAATCTGACCTCCAAGTGAATGGAAGCTTTCATGGTTGCGTAGATTTCCTTCTTGTAGCTCCTGTGATTTTTGTGTCTTTATCGAGCTATTTTTGTTGGATTTTTGTGCGCGGCTTGTTCCTTCGATTCTGAGGTGTTTGGGTTCGAACTTGTTGGTGGGGATCATGGATAGTTGCCTTGTGCATCTTTATGCTTGATCATGATCCCTCAAACTCCGAATTCAGCCTCCGATTGAAGGATTTCGTTTGGAACCCTAGCTTTTGGTAGTGCTCGGTAGCGATTCGATTCCCAGCAATTTAGTTCGTTTGATGATCTAAATTTTGGGGCAAAGCATCCCATAAGGACGCTTCACATCTCCCCCAAATCTTTCCTCAAGAGCTCAAGCCGTTTGGGAGATCCATGGACAGATAGGTGTTTCGGTTATTTCAGTTTCAGGCCCGGGCTGCTGTTCCCGTGCCTGGCGGACCATCTGCAAGAGGCAGGCGGACTATCCGCGAGGAGCTATTCATCTAGGTGTTCTTCATGTTCTTCATGAGTTCGTGTTTTGCTTTGTTTCGATCCGTCAAGTCGGTGGTTGTTGACGGTGAAATTCCATCAACCTAGCCATGAGTTTAGCTTCGGTGTTGGCATAACTTTTATACCTTATCCATTGGTACTAATCCCCTTGGTATAACAAGTTCATTCGTGCATGTCGATTTTGGAGTTTAGGGTTTATGCATGGTTTTAGCGTTGAAAGCAAGACTTCCGGGATAAGTTCATCAAGCACCTTGTGACAAGACTTTGAAGCCCGGTACAAGTCATGCAATGAAGCAAACTTGACTCCAAGAAGCCCAGGGACCAAACCCGAGAAGATGACAAACTTCGAGGACCTAGCCAGAAAAGTGCTAAATCTTGCGAGACAAGGAGCTTCGTCCAACTCGGAGAGAAACTGACAACAAGGGCCCACATGCAGAAGGGGGAAGGATCTAGAAGACTGGGGAATCAACGCCGGGCGAAGGAGGTGGCTGATTGGGCTGAAATGGGCCCAGGCCTGTGATGCCCCAGGTTTTTAATTACAGTCATTAACGCTAATGACCGGATCAGCCGAGTCAAACCAGTCAAACCACGGTCAAACCTAGGTCAACCTGGGTCATCACCCGAAAACCTCACCAAGGAACCCTAATGAACCCCTTGGCCAAGCCTACCCAAACCCGTAATGGACCCGTGGCCAAAGATACGGTCAAAAACCGGCTAACCGTTGACGTTAGCGAATGTCGTCCGGAACTTTTGTCGCGTTCTCCAAAATTCACCTAAACACTCAAAATTCTACCTTTATGAAAGTTGTCCATCTTGTTGAGGGACACAACTTTCATGTAGATTGGCATTTCAAATTTTGAGTGGAAATTGGTGAAAAACTTGGTCAACTGGCAGTACCTCCTGTTTTCCAGAACAGGCCGGCATTCAAAGTTGGCTTGACGTTCCTGCAAAATCCGTTGAGAAAAACACTAGACGGCCTTTACGAAAGTTGTAGAGGGTAGTTAGATCTACAACTTTCCTATTCATCACTGGGTGCACTTCTATTCAACTTTTTGGAGATCCAAGCGTCCAAACTGGCACTCTGTAACACATTGGGCCGGCCGGTGCCGCGCCACGAGACGCGCGTCGCGCGCGGCGCGAGCGCCGCGCCCGCCTCGGAGTCCGGGCCCCTCACGCCATCCGGAGGCCACGCCGCCCGAGGTGGGGAGCACTCTGAGGACCCCTGGAGGCCGCGCCCCGCCACGTGGAGTCCATGCCTTCGCCACTCCCGCACTCGGTATTGTCCACCGGTCCGTCGCCGGGCTCCCGACGCGCGCCAGTCGAGGCTGCACCGTACTGCGGGTTAAGAGGGATGCCTCGGTGGTAGCAAGCTCGTGCGCATGTCGACCATTTAAGGGGAGCCGCCCGCTAGCCAGCCTCGCCACACGCGCCCCCCCCCCCACGGCTTCGTGCCCCGCCGCCGGCCGCCATGAGGGCCGCTCGGTGAGCGCGCCCTCCCTTTCCTTCGTCGCCGTCCGGCTGCCCCCGCACCTCCCCGGGACCCCCGTGGAAGCCGCCCCCGGCCGCGCATTGCCGACTTCGCCCCCCCCTCGCCGGAACGGGCGGCCGCGGCGCCCACCTCCCCGGGCCGCCGGCGTGCCCGCCCTCCCGGCTGCTCCTAGCACCAACCGAGCCCCCAAACCAACTGCTAGCGACCCTTAGGTCGTTTCCCCGCCGTCCTCGACCGGACCTGCCCCGGCCCTCGCCGGAATTTCCCGCCGAACCGCCGCCGGCCGCCCCTAGGGGCTACATTGCAAACACAGAAATCTTTCCAGGGTCCTCTTTGCAAAAGGTGAACTCCAATAGTTAAATTGATTTCCTATTTCTTGTAAATTGCGTAGAAAATCACAGAAAAATCAGAAAAATGCAAAACCAATTTTGTCGGATTCATGGTGAAATATCCCACAACTTTTGTTATTCTGGCCTGAGCTAATTCCTGATAGTTTTAGCATGAAAAAAAAGTGTGAAAAACCTAGATCTGCAATATCTCAAAAACCATAAATCCTCTGTAGCTAATTTTTGTATATGTTGTGCGCTAGGTCATGACTAGCTCCTAGGACAAAAATTGCACAAAGTTATGATGTAAATCGTTTTCTAAAAATGTTTTTCCATTGCTGCCAGATATGCATAAATGATTTTTCTAGATACAAATAATTAGGATTTTGCAACCAACTCTTGCACACTGTCTTAAAATGCCAAAACACACCTCTGGTGAATTAATAACAATTTTATAATTATCAGAAATAATTATTCTTGAATTATGCTTGTTTTTCTTTAAAATTGCACAACTCAAGTTCCACAATAGTTCTAGGTATGTATGCTGCACCACTAGGCTAGTTTTGAGCCATATGGCATGTGTGAGAAAGTTAGCATCATTTTGTTGAGTAATTGTTTTTGTGTGCATTTACCTTGTCCATCTATCTAGCTTTTGTTTTTTATTAAGCTCGCATGTGTGTCCAGTGGCTTGTTATAGGTGTTTAGAGTGTAACACACCCATCCACTGAATTTTCTTAATTAATTTCATGAATAAAAGCTATGGAAGCGATTAAAGGCTTAATAATCATTAATTGGAAAAAATCACCAAACCACCCATGTTAACTTGTGTGTGGTTGCAAATCATGTTCAAAAGTTAAACATACCCACCCACTACTGTTTGTGAAGCTAAATTAAATTATTTACATATATATGTACACAGTCACCGTCAAAAAGAATATTTAATAATGAGTTGCATATTGTTCCTTTATGGAAAAGTATGCTGAATGTATTTCTTATCTAGGTGAATGTGCTCAACAAATACACCCCTGATTGTCATTTATGGTTTATGGTTAATTAAATTAAAAATCGTCACATAAATCCTGCATTGCATCTTCGTGTAGATTCCACCGACAGTAGACGGACGTTCATGCCGGAAGGAGGGAACGAAGGTGCCGACAAAGAGCTGCCGTACGTGAATGTAGCTCAAGACCTGGACCCAAGTCCAGAAGGGCCCAAGGCCAACCTTGCCATCGAAGGCAAGCCCCGGATCATAAACCCCGACTTTTAAAATTATGCAATTATGTTTGCTATGATTGTGCATTTACGTTTCAGGAGTTGATTTGGAACCCTAGATGCATGATCTTTAGGTACCTATGCTGTATCACTAGTATGCTAGGTCGATAGCTGCTATGCTGTAGGACCCGATAGAAGTCGAGTGATGTTCGTCACTCGCGAGAATAGGTTCCTAGATAGGAATCATAAGATATCCTAAAATGGATTGCTCATGTGGTAAGAGCATGGGATTGGGCCCCGGTCTAGTGGTCATGTGGGCTAAGCTTTTGAACGTACTAAACATTCGCCAGGAATGGGACCGGTAAGCCTAGTACCTTAATGAGGCGGCACGGGATCCTACCGTTACTACTCTTGAGAAATCTCCTAACCGGCTAGCTACCGGGAAGGGTGGTGTATGGTGACTCTGGGTATCTCGCGGGGTATGCCGGATAGCCTGCACCAAGGACTGTAAGATTCGATCCCAACCCGAGGATTTTTGGGGACGGCCTGGGAATGTTGTCCCTTGTGGGCAGCCTACCGTGTGTTTGGGTCTACCTTGCAAGGTTTAAATCAATCGATTGTCGGTCTCCCACCGTTATCCAAGACTGCTTAATCAACTGACCATGATATCCCATAATGATGGAACTCGAGAATTATTGTTGTATGCATTAATTGCTTGTCCAATTCTTGATTGGATTAGATGGCACATTTAGAAATGGTAATCAACTAGAACTTGTGCTAAAATTTTGAAAGTAAGGATCTACTCTTAGCAGCCATTTAAGCAAAAGAAACTCCACCGGCCAAAAGTCTTTCATGTCTAGAGTTTGGTGATGTGGTCATCACCCGACGGTTAAGTCTTGCTGAGTATTAGTATACTCAGCCTTGCTTTAAAACTGTTGTTGCAGGTGTGCTTGATCGAAAGGGTGACGACAAGTGATGACATAACGGATGGCCTCCTGTGGTGTCTACCGTTGCGCTAGTTTACACTATTTCCGTTGTATTTTCGAACTCTGAACCTTTACTCCATGCCAGGAGCAATGGTTTGTAATAAAATATTCTAATCTATGTTGTACTCTGGACTCGCCTTCGCGTGAGTTTTAAAGCATGTGTCGATCCTCTGTTTGATGTCCAAGTGATTTACCGGGCGTTAACCCGGCAACCAATGACAGGATGATATTTACTATTGCTTAATGACCAAAGTGGATCGGTCTTAGGCGATAGTACGGTATTTTCCTGGGCGGGTTGTCCCAAGGCCGGCTGGCCCGGCTCATTCCGGGGCCCAGTCACCCCCTTTGACCTAGCCACCATTTGGGCTATTTATAGCCTCGAGGCCAAGAGGTACGCATCAATCCATTCGTCATCGGCCACCGAGTAGCAGAGAAGAGAGGGACACCATCTCGGAGAGGAGAGGGTTGAGCTAGTTGACTAGGGTCTCCCTAGATGACGTGGGAACCTTGCAAGCAAGACCACGTCGGAGTTGTCGGAGCTAGAAGCAAGATCAAGCCAGGATCTCGGTGGTGATCTTGGTTCGTGTATCATGTACTAGTTGATGTATCAAGTTGAATCTAATTTCTAGCGATCAAGTGTTTGTCTGACATCTTCATTTTGATCGGTTTTTCTTTTCTTAGATCTATTCTCGAGATAGATCACATAGGGTGTTCTTGTAGCCGTGGTGGCTAGGGGTGCATGCCTGACCCTCTGAAAGATTTCGACTTGTCCTTGGACTCGCCCTAGACTAAGCCACACGAATAGGGGTGCGTTGTGACACAACGGTGGCTCCAAAAGGCGGGCGGGAAACCGTGGTTTAAAGAGGCTTCTAATGAGATTGAACTTGCTATTTCTTCTTTTGCTCGGAACTTCAACAAAAGGCTTGATCCGATCTCTCTAGATCGGTTTATCTACCCCCCCCTCTATCTCTTGCTACCTCCGGTCTTTAGTAGATTAGATTCGTTTTGATGTTCTTTAAGATTAGGTGCATAGGTTTCACCTCTTGAAGATGTAAGTTTCTCGGCTTTCCTAGATCAAATCTTGCATGATGCATTGCTCCACGGATTCGATACCTTGGGTTCACCACTCGAGGGAAGAAGGGTCCTTTGACTACAACGGGAGACTTGTTCACTTGCATGTCTACTTGAAGTTTAATACGATTATACACCGTCAACAAGCCCTTTTTCTGGCGTCGTTGCCGGGGAACAAGTGATCAAGATTCAATCTTTTATTGCTTTTTGTGTAATTTTTAGTTTTCTTTTGATTTTTGTTTTTGCATCTAGTAACATTTGGTCATCCTCAAAATCAATGTAATCTAGTTTGTCTAACACTAGTGTTCTTATATTTGTTTTTACTTTCCGTTTTTGTATATTTTGTTTATCGCTAAGCCTAACAGGAGATGGACGGCTACCTCTTCAATAAACCCGATAATTTTGTGGATGATCCAGAAAAACTTTACAGGCTAAGGAGACACGAAGCACAACAAGCTAAAAAGCTGGATTTTGTAGATTCGAAGTCGGGAGACGAAGGATCGTTGGAATCTCCAAAGAATTGACCACCTCAAAGTCCTCGGGAGAATCGACTTCCACCGATGGGAGAACAACCGCAAGAACACAAGATCCGGGAGCTATGCACCCCGGACATCGTCGACCTACCAATCTTGAACCTCACGGAGATCGGAAGGCCGTTCGAGATCAAGACCTCAACAATCACATGGTGCAACATTCACCCTTTGCCGGTAAAGAAGATCCGAACCTTCACCTCCAAGCATTCATTCAACTATGTCAGACATTCAACATGGACGGGGTGACTCAAGATCAAATGAGGGCAAGGCTCTTTCTGTTATCTATACTCGGGAAGGCTTTGCAATGGTTCCACTCTCAGCCGGCAAAGACGGTGCAAAATTGGAATGCATTAATGAGGGCCTTCGTGAAGGAATACTACTCACCGGGTAAAACTCAAAGCTTGCGTAATAGGATTGCTACTTTTGCTCTATATCCTACGAAGACTATCTCGGAGGCATTCGAGCGCTTCAATGAGTACACTCGGGCGGTTCCACATCACAAGTTCTCGAAGGAGGATCTCGTTCAAAAGTTTTACCGAGGACTCACCATGGCATCAAGGACGATCATCGATGCATCGGCAAGAGGATTGATCATCGAGCTTACACCGGCCGAAGCTTTCACTCTATTCAAGAAGGTCACGGACAATGACACGTGGGCGTCGTCCGGACGCTTACTTCCGTTTCAACCCACGGGGAACATCAAAGGGGTCTTGCAAGTGGAGAAGGAAGATATACTCGAAGGCAATATCAACTCCCTTATGCGGAGGTTGGAGAAGATGGAGATAGAAAAGAATGAGTCTTAAGATGTAAAGGCTGCCGAAGCAAGATCCACATGTGAAGAGTGTGGAGAGTATGGCCATGTCCATAAGGATTGTCCGGAAAAAGCCAAGGTGCTCAACTACACGAGGAAGGGAGATTTGCCAAACTTTAGCTACGGGCAAGGTAGACCTCAATTTAATGCAAGCTCATCCATTATGAATTCGGTTCTGCTTTGTATACAATTGAAGGACTTCATGGACGAGCAAGCTAAGATCAACAAGGACACCGTCACCAGATTCATGGCCATAGACAAGGTGTTGAGAACATCAATAGCAAAGTGACGGAGGTCAGAAACTCCAACCATCAAGTACTCAACATGATGAAGATGCTCGAGACGCAAGTGGGACAACTTGTTGGGCGCCTAACCGCTAATGAAGGGAAGCTTCCGGGACAACCTAAAGGTCCCGACACGGTGAAGGCTATTCAAACACGTTCGGGGAAGGAGACCGATCCGGAACGTTCCACGGGAGCAAGGAAGCCTAAACCATCCGCCGAGGCAGAGGAATTTGCTAAGGAGGAAGTTACGGAGATCGTCACCGAAGAGCCCGAGTTTGAGATGCCGGGAGTAGACACAATGATACCGCAACTCAAGCCATGCTACTTCCGAGGTAAACTTGATAATCACTTTGAGAAGTTTGTGGAGGTTGTGCGTCGACTTAGCATCAACATGCCGTTAGTGGATGCCCTTCAAGTTCCTACATATTCTCATTACTTCAAAGATATCCTTGCAAATAAATATGAGGTAGCAACACTCGGGGTGGATCATGTCAAGATTTCCGAGCAATGTAGTGCCGCTATTACTAATTGGCTAGAGAAGCAAAAAGACCCCGGATGCCCGACAATTCCATGTTCCGTCGGTTCATTGAAGTTCGAGAAGGCGTTATGCGACCCTGGAGCAAGTGTGAGCATCATGCCGAGGGATGTGTTCGAGAAGCTACGCCTGCCATTGGAGCCTACGGGTATGTGCTTGGAGTTGGGTGATAACTCCATTCGCTATCCCTTGGGCATCTCCGAAGATATGCCCATGAAGGTCAGACACCACTACATCCCCGTCGACTTCGTGGTACTCGATATTGGAGAAGCCACCACTCATCTTTGGGAGGCCTTTCCTCAAGACTGTAGGAGCTACCATTGATGTTGGCAAGGGGGAGATCATGTTCGACATTAACGGAAAAAGGAGCTCCTTCAAGTTTCGACCACGCCTCGAGGTATGCAATATGATTGAAGTTAAATATGTTCCACCTCATCATCACGTTGTTAAGGAAGAACCTAGGAAGGAGGAAGAGTTGAAGAAGAAGGAAGAGCCGAAGAAGAAAGACGTAAAGAAGATCAAAAAAGTTGTTGCATCTGTCAAGACGAAGGAACAAAAGCCGCCTGTGAAGACCAAAAAGATGACTAAGCCAGAGAATAAGCCCGTGCCCAAGATGGTGTGGAAGTGGGTACCCAACATTGCAACGCGCGCAAAGGGCGTTGATCCGAAGTAATCAAGTGAAGAAGTCTAGCCATGGACTATAAACGAAGCGCTAGGCGGGAGGCAACCAGTTTCGTCGAGTCAAGAATAAGCTACCGGGAGGACAGCCCGATTCCAGGTTTTTCGAGTCTTTCAAGTAATCTAGTTTTAATTTTACTACGCAAAGACATTGGACTTAGAAGTGGTTGAACAATATTAGAGACATAATTTTTTGTTGAATATTTTGCTTGATCATAAACCCTTTACATGAACCATTCTATGTGATTGATTGCTTCTTTTCGAGAAACCAAAACCAAATAAATTCAGGACCTAACTCAACTATTCATCCTCTTTATGATGTTGTGGTTGACTTGTTTTTCATGCTAAAGACACACGAGTAGAGCCACGACTTCAACCTAGATGTCATTTAAATTTCAGCACGTGGTAGGACTCGCGTGAACCTAGAAACTAAACTTTTGGTTAGTTTAAAAATCTACATCATTGGTTTCTCTAAGATTAGAAATTTTCTAAGACTCATTTAATTTAGTTTCATTTAAAATCTCTCTCATTTAATTTAGTTTCATTTAAAATCTCTCTCATTTAAAACCTATGCCCCCATGATCAAGCCGGGAAAAGTTCGCTCTAAACTAAATAAAGCAAACAATACCAGTGAGACCAATATAAATGTAATCGGAAAATATTTTCGACTTACATTTGTTTTTAATGGTTTAAAAAATTCTCTAAATTTATGTTTGAGCTCTCACATAGCTCTGAAATTATTTTCAATTTTCAAAATTAGAGGAGTTCTTAGCCATAAGACATGCTTAGAGGGAGGCAATCTAGTTAAACAAATCATGCATGCACCATGATGCATCATTGGATGTCCTCCCAACCACTTTCATCAAAACCACATGCAAAGGACAAGCATGGGTGGGCAGCAAGCATTGCTTTGCAGGAAATTCATGGTGGCATGTGAAGCAAGTGGAGCAAGGGAGCATGGACATGACTCAAAGCACAGGCATCAAGAGGAAGGACAAATAATGCAAGTAAAGGAGTGGATCAGAGTGTTTGGGCGGTGCAACTAGTGCAGCACGTGGGCACAAAAGTCAAAAAGGGGATATGATCGTGCTGGGAGAAAGAACCGAGCCAGGGGGGGCAAAACCACCCCAGGTCGGTCGGCCCAGGCCGGCCGGCCTACCCTATAAATGGCACCCCCCGGTGCCCGTCTCTACAGGCAAGCAGCTCTCTCCTCCCCTATTTGTGTGCTCAAGTTTTTATGTCCAGAACCACCATAGACTTAGCCATCCTTACCAAGATAGATTGCTCAAACAATTCACACCCTTAATCCATTCAATGTCCACATTCCGATGTAATCTTTGAAGTGCCTAGTTACCGGTTGAAACCCGGAATTGTATTAGAGAGAAGAGTGCTGCGATCATGTGGAAGAAAACCACAAGTCTCTTCAGCAAGAAGAAGGGGTCGTCGTCGTCCAAGCCATCTTAGACGACGTCTTTGAGGAGGCACTCGGTTTTCGAGTCTCCTCAGAGCATGGAGGAGGATACGACACCGTCAAGGAGGAATGACACTCTCCTCCCCGGTGGCAGGAGAGCTAGAAGGAGCTCGTCTATGAGGTTTACCGAACCTCAAGGGCGTACGGAGGAGCCGCCCGTCCCACCTCGTCGATCGACCCATTCATCCACTCCACCTCCATACACTCTGCGGTACTTCGCATATGGCTTCATCATCTTGTCGGAGGAGGAGGAGAAGAAACTCTCTCGTCTTGAGAAGAGGCTTGTGGCAAACGTCGATTTCGACAATCAAGCTCTCAACTCATTGCGTTTTGGCATGGACATATATTATATGTTGGGGCACCTTGGATGGGTGCAATTCTCCAATGGGGTGTCGGAAAATACCCACAAGGAGTTTGGCTTGGAAATTTTGATGACTATGGCACATATCCTTGATGAGGGGGTGCCAAGTTTATCATTCCGTTTGGAGGGAATTCAGCAAGGGGTTCCCTATGAGCACATTAGGGAGCTACCTGGGTTCCAAAAGGGAGCTCCGGAGAAGGTTGATGTGCCGGAAGGCATGTTGAATGAATTTTGGAATTTAATCTTCGGGGAAGCCCACCAACGACGAAATTCCATCCGGAACCCCATCATCCAAGTATTCCACTCATGGATGTGTAAAAGGATTATGGGGAGGATGAGGGAGACGAAGGTGACCGACACGGAGTTGAATTGGCTTTACTCGGCCTTAATTGCGAGGCAGCCAATAGACCCCTCATACTTCATGATCAACAGATGGTGTTGCGAGGCAACGTCGGGATCGGGAGATATTGGTTCGGGGTGCTACCTCTCCATTTTGGCCATCTCCTTAAGGCTGGGAATTCCAAGAAATCCCGAACATATTTTACCCGGGACCTCTCTCGGATTTGAATACTTGAAGCAAGGGAAATACATAAGTGGAGATGAGAGAGGAGGCTTTCATGTGGACAAAGTGAACTTACCCCTTCCGGACCCAAGACTAAGACTCTTCATTCAAGGGAAGGAAGATTGGTTGGAGGAAGGACTCCTTGTGCCGACAAGGAAGAATAAAAGAGGAAGAATTGTAGGGTAGGGATCCTCCTCGGCGCAAGAGGGTGGTGCACAACAAAACTATGTGCCACCGTTTGGAGGAATCCCTACACCGCCAAGTTATTACAGATGGCCATCAATGCAAGCTTGGGGAGTGGTGCAGCCGTGCCCCCACAAAATTATGTGGTGCCCAACGTAATCCTTGCGGAGCCCTATGCACAAAAACCCCAACCACAACAAAGCATGGCCATAATTGGACGGTATGCCGCGAGAAAGATGCAAAATGTCGCAGCCATCCAATCCAACGCGGCTCAATTGGGTGAAGGCAATGCAAATATTGCCTATGAGCTTGGGCGTCTTCACCTAGTACCGTCAGATCATTTCGTTGGAAGGGATTTCCAAACCTATTATGAGCAAGGGTAAAACTACCAAGATCATCAATACCAACCGCCGACAGAAGATTAGAAGAAGGTAGAGCTTTAGTTTTCTTTTCTTTTCCCTTTTTCTCTTATTTTCAGCTTGTGTTTGCTTGTGTTTGCATAGTGTTCTCAATTTATATTTAAATTTCAGCAACTGTGTTAGTTTATTTTCAGCATGTATGTTAGTTTGTTTTCATCATGAATAAAGACACCACCTTGTTTTTACCTTTGGTAAAGTTACAAAATTTGTGCCATGATGATATATGATTATAATTGCCGCTTTGTTTATCTTTGTATTTGTTTTATGGATGATTAAGCTAATTCTCTCTTAAAATACAAATCTTAGTTTATCTAAATGTTTTATATACTCTCAAGTTTTAGATGGATTAAAGATGATTTTTATTCCTAAAAGTAATGCTAACCTTGTCATGAATATCACTTGTGTGTTGCTCTACCTATCCAGAGCCTTATAAATATTTGAGTGCATAAACCTTAGTATACTAGATTTATTTTTGGGTGAGTTATTACAGGCCATGATTTCTCTGGCCCAACACTAAGAAGCTAGTCATTCCGTTTTTGTGTATCTATCTTATGGCTAGCCTTTTATCGGTGCATCGTGTATTCCCACATCGGAGATCTCACAAACCTCACCGGATATCCACCCTTAAAACCAAATATCATCTTTTGTGATTACCTCCTTGACCACAACCTATCATTGAGGATGGATCATCAATTCAAGGAAGATTACAAGACGGTGCCATGATTGAAGATTTCAAGTATCTCTCCAAAGCAAAAGTATTCCCGGTACCTACCTTATCTCTATCAACTCTTTGCCCGAGGATGAGCAAACGTCTAAGCATGGGGGAGGAGGTAGGTACAATGAAATTTTAGAGTTCAGAGGGGATTAAATAAAAAAATTAAAAAGAAAAAGAAAAGGAAAAAATGAGTATAAAGAAAAAATATATATGAGAAAAAGAGAAAAAAATGTGAGTATGTGTAAAGATAAAATAAAGTGAATTCCCTAGTTCTCTAAAGTGCATTAGGATTTTGAAGGCTTCAAGATTAAAAGATCCATACTCATTTTCCCAACCATGTGCAATCTGATAACGAGGACTTCCTTTGTGCCTCGGGATCACTCTTTGCCATTTGCACATGTCCACCTATCTCAAGTGTTGACCTTTTTGATGAGTCTCTGTAAGACCATGAAAAGCTTGTCTCGTTTTGACAACATCTCATTTATAATATCTTGGTAGGACTAAACTTTCCCAAAAAGCTGGATATAAAGCCTACCATATATATATATATATGTTATGAGAGGGAAAGGAGTAGAATAAATAGGCTTCAGAGACAAGATGAGATGAGAGTTCATGAGCAATATGCAAGATGATTTAAATTCGTGAACTTGGTTTAGCTCTCTTTCATCTCATCCCTTATTTCAAAATTTTTGAGGTCTATTTAAACTTTGGGACCATGTTAATACTTGTGGGATAACCTTAATTAATAATTTACCCTCCGCAGGGATGAAGGCTAGTACATTATGATACCTTAACGAATTAAATTTTTGAGCATTATTTTTTCTCATGTATGATCATGTGCAAGGTTTAAACAATGAACGGCAACGATGATATCCATCGAAGGCTTACTCGAGGACGGGCAAGGTTTAAGCATGGGGAAGATGTTGACAATGAAATTCCGTCAACCTAGCCATGAGTTTACCTTCGGTGTTGGCATAACTTTTGTACCTTATCCATTGGTACTAACCCCCTTGATATAACAAGTTCATTCATGCATGTCGGTTTTGGAGTTTAGTGTTTATGCAGGGTTTTAGCCTTGAAAGCAAGACTTCCGGGATAAGTTCATCAAGCACCTTGTGACAAGACTTTGAAACCCGGTACAAGTCATGCAATGAAGCAAACTAGACTCCAAGAAGCCCAGGGACCAAACCCGAGAAGATGACAAACTCCGAGGACCTAGCCAGAAAAGTGCTGAATCTTGTGAGGCAAGGAGCTTCATCCAACTCGGAGAGAAACTGACAACAAGGGCCCACATGCAGAAGGGGGAAGGATCTAAAAGAATCGGGAACAAACGTCGGGCGAAGGAGGCGGCTGACTGGGCCGAAATGGACCCAGGCCGGCCGGCCCGGCCCATTCCGGGGCCCAGTCACCCCCCTTTGACCTAGCCACCATTCGGGCTATTTATACCCCCGAGGCCAAGAGCCACGCATCAATCCATTCGTCATCGTCCGCTGAGGAGCAGAGAAAAGAGGGACACCATCTGACACCATCTCAGAGAGGAGAGGGTCGAGCTAGTTGAATAGGGTCTCCCTAGCTGACGTAGGAACCTTGCAAGGATGACCACGCCAGAGTTCCCAGAGCTAGAAGCAAGATCGAGGTAGGTCCCGGTGGTGATCTTGGTTCGTATATCATGTACTAGTTGATGTATCAAGTTGAATCTGATTTCTAGCGATCAAGTCTTTCTCCGACGTCTTCGTTTTCAATCGGTTTTTTTATCTTAGATCTATTCTCGAGATAGATCACATAGGGCGTTCTTGTAGTTATGGTGGCTAGAGGTGCATGCCTGACCTTTTGAAAGATTTTGACTTGTCCTTGGACTCGCCCTAGACTAGCCTGCACAAATAGGGGTGCATTGTGACAGAACGGGGGCTCCAAAAGGTGGGCGTTTTCGGAGTCGGACGGGAAACCGTGGTTTAAAGAGGCTTCCAATGAGATTGAACTTACAATTTCTTTTTTTGCTCGGATCATCAACAAAAGGCTTGATCTGATCTCTCTAGATCCGTTTATCTATCCCCTTCTATCTCGTGCTACCTCCGGTCTTTAGTAGATTAGATTCGTTTTGATGTTCTTTAAGATTAGATGCATAGGTTTCACCTCTTGAAGATCTATGTTTCTTGACATTACTAGATCAACTCTTGCATCATGCATTGTTCCACAGATTCGATACCTTGTGTTCACCACTCGAGGGAAGAAGGGTCCCTTGACTACGACGGGAGACTTGTCCGCTTGCAAGTCTACTTGAAGTTTAATATGATTATACACCGTCAACAGAGGTTTTCGTTTGGAGGAAGTTGATCGGACAGTCCGCCTGGGGTGGCCAGATAGTCCGTGGTGCGCTACTGGAGGTTCGGATTCCATTTTCGGACCGTCCACCGGTGACCAGCGGACCGTCCGCCAGGTCATCGCGGACTGTCCGCAGAGTTGCTAAGTCATTTGCTTCTTTTGTTTCGCTTTTGGTTTGGGATTGTTTGGGGTTCCTTGCTAGGGTTGGTAGGTCCGCTGTGACTACGCAACCTTGGCAAACTCGTGTGGGAATCCTTGGTTGCGAATTTGGGACATAGGTCGAGTTCGACCTTCGGGAAGAATTTTTATCGGCTCCCATTCAATCCCCCCTCTCTGGTTGCCTAATCGGTCCTTCAGTCATCCTTCTTGTATGAACACACCTCCAATCCCTACACCACTTGCATCACATTCAATTTCAAAAGTCTTACCAAAGTCGGTAAGTGCAAGGAGTGGGGCTGCTGTCAATTTCATTTTGAGCTTGTGAAATGCCTTCTCTTGTGCTGCACCCCAATGGAATGGAATGTCCTTTGTCAACTCATTGATTAAGGCAGAAATGGTACTAAAATCTTTGACAAACCGATGATAAAAGCTGGCAAGTCCAAGAAAGCTTCACACTTGGCTCACATTTTGTGGAGGCAACCATCACGAACATCTTTGATCTTTTCTTCATCAACCTTGAGCTGAAACAATGAAACCAAGAAAGACTACCTTGTCGATGCAAAAGGTGCACTTGGCAAGGTTAGCATAAAAGCATTCCTTTAAACAGTAAGCACACATTTTATATGTTCAACATGTTCATCAAGAAACTTGCTTTAAATTAATATATCATCAAAATAAACCACAACAAATTTACCAATGAAATTTCTAAGCACATGATTCATTAAGCGCATCAAAGTACTAGGTGCATTTGTCAATCCAAAAGGCATTACTAACCATTCGTACAACCCAAACTTGGTTTTGAAGGTTGTTTTCCATTAATCTCCTGCTCTCATTCGAATTTGATGATAACCACTTCACAAATAAATTTTTGTGAAAATAATTGCACCACTAAGTTCATCAAGCATGTCATCAAGTCTAGGTATGGAATGTCTATACCTTTTGGTGATGTTGTTTATAGCTCGACAATCAACACACATTCTCCATGAGCCATCTTTTTTAGGAACTACAAGAATAGGAACTGCACAAGGTGAAAGACTTTCTTTAACATAACCTTTGTTGATGAGCTCTTGTATTTGGCGTTGAATTTCTATGGTTTCCTCTGGGTTGGTACGGTATGGTGCACGGTTTCGAAGAGAAGCACCAGGAACAAGGTCGATTTGATGTTCAATCCCTCTCTTAGGTGGCAGCCCTGGTGGTACTTCCTTTGGAAACACATCTTTGTATTGTTGTAGCACATCAAAAACAACACTAGGCAAAGTAGAGGGTAAGTCGTTAGTGGAAATAAAATTGTCTTTGCAGAAGAGTACAAAGAACATGGCATTGGGTTCACTCAATTCTTTTAAATCCCCTTTCCTAGACATCATAACTAATCCCTCTTTTCCTTTTGGCTCGATTCATTTTAGTTGTGGAGTATGTGGCTCACTCGTAAGTGGTTCTTGCTCTCTCGCTGTTTTCATTTAAGATATCCTTCGAAATTCCCTCCGGTGACAAAAGATGTGAAGTTGCTCTCCTTTGTAGATGAGAACAACCTTGGTAGTACGACCACAAATCTAAACATCACGATCATATAACCATGGTCGTCCTAGCAGCAATTGGCATGCTTGCATTGGCACCACATCACACTCCACTTGATCACTATATCGCCCAATAGAGAATGGAATATTCACAGTGTAGCTCACATGCAGCGCACCAGACTCATTTAACCATTGCATCTTGTATGGAGAAGGATGGCACCGCTATCTTAACCCCAATCTATTAACCAATTCTTGACTTGCAATATTATCGCAGCTGCCATTTGTTGGTATCTCTTAACGTTGATGCTAAGTTATGAGTTCCTTGCAATGATGCTGTTGTATGGACATCCCTAGGCCCACTACTCTGGTGGGTACCAAGACCGACTACTCAGTGGGCCCCTGGGACTACTCGACTTGTGCTACACGGTACCTGTTGGTGTGGAGCGCAAGGACTTGAGGACCAGGAGCGTCCCCGTGGTTGATGGATGACCGATCCTCAGTGATGAGTGATTGACAACGGTTGTTGGACTGACTCTTGGCTCAGTGCGCAGGTGTAGGCTGCGGCCTAGTTCGTGTTGTTGCAGGTGAAGAACGAGCGCGAAAGGTCTTCAGCCTTGAGGGGCCTCCGGGAGATGGAGAGACAAGTAGGCTCGGTTTGAGGGACCCGATGGACGGCGAAACTAGGTGCGGGCCACATGGTGGCGAGACGAGCAGGACGAAGTCATGGACGATCGAGCCGGTGCACAGTGGCAGTCGAGTCAAGGGGCTTGGCGGGAGGCCGGGCCGAGCACGCGGGGTTTGGTTGTTTGCCCACAAAACCATCGAAGGATGGTTTCTTGGTTTGGGCCTCAAAACCAAGTCCGAAGACCCAACATGACGGAGATGGGATCCGGGCGTGTCGGGAAGCTTCGAAGCGGAGGACACGCGGCGGGATCGCATGGCTTGTTTCGGGAGGACGCGGGGTGCGGCCAAGGCGTGGCCGTCCGATGGCAAGACCCACAAACATTACATAAATGCCCCTGCATGGGTTGTATCGCCAGTAGTTGAGTTAGGGGTAGTCGAGTCATTTCCCACACCGGCGGGACCCGATATATAAGCCATGAGTGTGTGTGGATGGCTCTCTCGCTCCGCGACTTAGGGTTTCATTTCCCCCCTCCTCTTTCTCTTTTTCCTGGACTATTTTCTTCTCCATTTTCTCTAGGCTAGCACGAGAGCTTCATGAGAGATTTGTTGAGAGGGGTGGATGCTAGGGCGGCAAGCTAGACCTTGTGAATCTTTCCTGGTTTGTATAGAAGATTCGGCGTTGTGATTTGCGTGGTCTTTTTCGTGCTTGTTTTTGGTGCCTTTGTTCTCGGTGTGATTCCGCGGATTTGAGTGGGTTTCTCCCCGGATTTCTTTGAGGGAAACTTGGATGGATGTCTAGTGCATCTTTGTGATTGATCTTGTGCCCTCAAACACCGGGAAACCACTTCAATTCGAGGATTTTCGTTCGGTGCTCTAGCTTTTGGTGGTGTTTAAAGGATCCGTGATTCCTGATGATTTAGGAAGTTAGGAGACGAAATTTTTGGGGTACAGCATCCTTGGTTGACGCTTTTCATGTCCCCAAACTCTTGTCTCTACAGCTTCTACCGTTTGGGAGATCCGGTGATGTATTGGGAGTGTTGACTTTCGGGGTCGAGCAATTTTCAGTTCTGTTCGTGCCTGGCAGACGGTCCGCGAGGGCTTGGCGGACGGTCCGCGCGCATAGTGTTCTTTGCGTGTTCTTCGTGTTCTTGCTCAGCTTGGCTTTCGTTCCGTTTTGGTTTCTAGTTTTGGTTGGAAGTAGTTTCAGACAGTCCGCAGCAGCGGGCGGACGGTCCACGGGTGCCTGGCGGACAGTCCGCGTGCTCCCCGCGAACGGTCCGTTATTCAGGGTCGTCTCTAGAGGTTCTGATTGCTTTTTCAGACGGTTTGAGCCGTAGGGCCGGACAGTCCGCGGTGTGGGTGCGGACGGTCCGCGGCAGCAGGCTGGACGGTCTGCGTGGCTCGAGCGGACAGTCCGCCCCGCCTGGCCGGACAGTCCGCCCGAGGCTGACAACTTGGTTCTTTGATTTGATTCCTTCCTCCTTCTTTCGTGCTTCCGCGTGTGCTTCAAGGAATCGTTCCAAAGACTTGAGGTTGATCCATAACCTTGTTGTCTTGGCGGTTGGTGTGTGCTTCGATCCATCGCTTGTGTGTGACCGGGAATTGTCTAGGGTATAGGCCGGGTTCTTTGAGAAGAATTTTTAACGGCTCCTATTCACTCCCCCCCTCTCCAGTCGCCATCCAATCCTTCAGGACTATAGAGGAATAGTACTCAGTTAGGAAGCTATACATGTCCGAATACATGTAAAGTACTCCTATCCGTACACGACTAGTACTCTCCCCTTAAACTGAGTTGTAACCCTATCTCCCGGGCTATATAAGGCGAGGCGGGGACCCCTCTCTCATCATCTGCATCATTTTGTAAACACACCCAATCAATCTAGAGCTACAGAGCATACAAGACATAGGGTATTACGCACATTGTGGCCCGAACATGTCTAAATTGTGTGCCACTTGTCTCTTCCTTCGAGTTACTGATCTCGGTGACGCCACATTCATCTACCTCAGGTACTCCCCTTAGTAGGTTGCTGGTCTAAAACATCGATAGCTGGCGCGCCAGGCAGGGGATCTCGCAGAAGATCTCATGGCGATCTCGACGGCTTTGATCCTCATCGAGCCAACCATTGATTTTAACAGCGGCTACACCTTCGTCTTTGGCTCTTGGGTTTGCACTGCTGACGGCGCTGGCTCTTTCTAGCGCCACCTCACCATGACGTCGAACCCGAAGACTGGACTCGTGATGCTTCCTGAAGTCGTCACGGGCACACTCACCGAAAAATTCAGCAAAATTTCACTCTACAACCAACACAACGACTTTGAGTATGGATCCGCCTCCAACTCGAACTCGACGTCCTCCTGGATCATCGCACGTGAGCCGGCTCCTGAGCCATCATGTGAGATTGTCCCACTCCACGAGCACTTCCCATACGGCCTCTGCAACACTTGCAGGGCCCACGCAGAAGCTTTCGCTGCACGACGGGCTGGCAAGGAGATCGCCTTCGACTACTCTTCGGACTCGATCCCCGCCTCCATCTACTACTCGGACTCTTCATACGAGTTCGACTTCGGGTCGGACCCTATCAAGCCCGAGTCCGACATCAACACGACCAAGGAACCGCTGTCAGGCCTGGCCACCGGCTTGGTTATAACATTTACTCCTGCCGGAAGATTCGTCTATTGGCCAGATCGCAAGCCCGCAGACCTAACAAATGGCAACTCTGTGGACTATGTGTGGTTCCAGGATCGGTGGATGGTCGCTTCCTGGTGTGATGAGTGATTGACAACGTTGTGTGGACATATTCTTGGCTAAGGATTGCAGGTGCAGGTTGCGGCTTGACTCGTGTTGGTGCAGGTGAAGAAAAAGCATGAAAGGTCGTTGTCGGTGAGGCCTCCAAGTGTGGAGAAGACGAGTAGGCTATGTTCAAGGGACCCGGTGGCCATCGAGGTCAAGTGCGAGCCGCAAGGTGGTAAGAATAGCAAGATTAAGTCGGTGGACAATTTCTTGGTTGAGCCACGAAACCAAGGTCGAGCCGGGACTTCGTGGGAGCCAAGTCATGAGTGGTGATTGGCGGAGACTACAACAAGTTTGCGGGGTCTGCGGTGGTTCACCAGAAAATCACCGGGTTACTCAGCTGAGCCACATAGCCAAGACCGAAGACCTGGCGTGGCTGTCAGGCCAAAATTGGCCTGATCGGTTTGGAGAACCGGTCTGACCGGTTTGGGGTTGTAGGGCGCCGGAAGCTTCGAGGCAGAGGACACTCGTCATAATCGCAAGGCTTGCGTCGAGGCTACGCGAAGTGCGGTTGCCGGGCATCCGTCCGATGGTGCTACGAAGACAAATTCCCAAAGTGCCATTGGTGGGTGTGTATCCTATTTTAGGCTTTAGGGGTATTTTAGTCTTTTGGCTTGCCTCCATATAGCCCAAGAGGTGAGAGGATGGCAGCCAACTCTTGGAACCCTAGCTCGTTTCGTTTTGCTATTTTCCACTTTCTATTTCCTTTAGGATTTCTATAACTATCTTGAGAGCTTCGTGGTGATATCTTTTGAGAGGGAAGGATGATCGGGGGGAAGCTAGACCTTGTATGAAGCCTTCATGGCATGTATAGATGATTCGGCGTGGTTCCTCAAGGCTTGATTGCGTTCCTCCTGTTTTTCCTTTTTGGCGATTTTCGGGGTCTTTTCTTGTGATTTCCGTGGGGAAGTTTTTGGGGTGTTTCTTTGAGGGATTCTTGTTGGATGTCACGTATGAGGACCTTGAGCTTTTTTGCTTGGTGATCTTGATCCAACAAACCCTTCGAAACATTTGGTTGATTGACTCCGGTTGCTCGAGGCATCTGACCGGAGACAAGGGGTGGTTCTCAAGTCTCATCCTGGTGGTGACAAAGAGGTACATCACCTTTGGGGACAATGGGCAAGGGCGTGTGTTGTCAGAAGGTGAGATTAAGGTGAGTGACAAGATCACTCTGAGGCGTGGTCCTCTTGTTCAGTCGCTTGGATACAATTTTCTTTCCGTGTTCCAACTGTTGGATGAGGATTTTGAGGTGTTGTTTCGGCCTAGTAGTTCTCGGATTTTGGATTCTCGAGGGGACCTTGTCTGTGTGGTCGTTCCCGAGGGTCAGGTGTTTCGAGCTGATTTTTTCTCAGTCTTCCAATGTTGAGCGTTGTTTCTTGGCTGGTTCTTCGAGTGAGTTGTGGAAGTGGCATAGGAAGTTGGGTCACTTGAGCTTTGACCTTTTGTCTCGCTTGAGTAAACTCGATTTGGTCCGAGGATTACCATGGTTGAGGTTTGAGAAAGAGTTGGTTTGTGCGCCGTGTAGGCATGCCAAGATGGTAGCCTCTTCTCACCCGCCTCTCACCGATGTGATGATTAAGCGTTCATGCGAGCTGCTCCATACAGACGTTTTTGGCCCATCTCGTGTGCGATCTGCGGGTGGGAAGTGGTACGTCCTTGTTGTGGTGAACGATTACTCTCGGTATGCGTGGGTGTTCTTTCTTGAGGAGAAAGGGGAGACCTTTGGTTTTGTTCGAGATCTTGTCTTGAGGTTGAGGAACGAGAGGCACTGAGATGCCATACGACCAATCCGCAGTGACAATGGCTCAGAATTCAGAAACTCTCATTTTGAAACCTTTTGCCATGACTTTGGTCTTGAACACCAGTTTTCGAGTCCGTATAGGTCTCCCCAGAATGGTGTTGTGGAAAGGAAAAACAGAACCTTATGTGAGATGGCTCGGACGATGCTTGATGAGCATAGGACTCTGAGAAGGTTCTGGGCTGAGGCGGTGAATACTGCCTGCTATGTTTCGAACAGGATCTACCTCAGAGTGCATAAGAAGAAAACCTGCTACGAGTTGATGCACGGTCGCACACCCAAGGTGAGTCACTTCCATGTCTTTGGTTGCAAGTGCTTTATCCTTAAGAAAGGGAAGAAGTTGGCTAAGTTCGAGGCTAGGTCGGTTGATGGTATTTTCTTTGGTTATGCATTTCACTCTAGAGCATATTGTGTGCTCAATCTTGAAACTAACCAAATCATGGAGACTTGTGAGGTATCCTTCGACCAGAGACAGCCACATAGTCAGCTTGTCTTTGAGTGTGCAAGTGATGATGAACTTGGCGAGGAGATCTTTTAGGAGGAGGAGCATGAACATGGAGGTGATGAAGATGGCGACGTGGTGCCCGCGGCTGAGCATGTACCTACTACTTCGACTACAGTGATGGACGGCCCCTCGCCCACACCTACTTCGACAAACCAAGATCAAGGAGAAGAAACTGTTGAGGGAGAGGTAGCATCAAGGCGAGAACCTCCCCGGCGAGTACAAGTGGATCACCCAGCTTGAGTATCTGTCGGGCATACTCCCCGGGTACTCATGCAAGGAAGGAAGAAGACGAACTCCTACTAGAATTCCCCTGTAATCCTACTAGTACTTGTACCGTGTAATCCTACTAGGACTCCTGCCTTGTAACCGACTAGGAACCCACCCTCTGGACTATATATAGGAGGGCCGGGTACCTAGCCGGGTACCTGATCTCAACCCAACACCAAGCGCAGGGCGCCATACTTGATCCCCCCAAACAAGATGTAGGTTCTCCACCTTGGCAGCCCGAACTTGTATAAATCTTGTGTCCCGTGTCCTTGCGCATACCTTCGAGTTCTCGGTCTCCCGATCACGATCCTCACCGCACAATCTACTACCTCGGGTACCCCCTTGGTAGGTTTGCCAGTCTAAAACACCGACAGCTGGCGCGCCAGGTAGGGGTGATCATCACCACCGAGCGAATTCGAAGGACCCTCGTCAAGATCAATCTACTCGTTGACTCGTTAAGATCCATTAAAGCAAGTCGCCTTGCTCTTGTCAAAGCTGAATCAATTTTCCTATGCCGCGCGTCCGTTTTCTTCAGCACATCGCACGGCTCGTCGTCAATAACTTCGACTACGCCACCCGTCTAGGTGCCTCGGCATGTCGCGCGGCTCGTCACTCGGCTCGTTGCGCCACTCGTCGTCGACTACTCCGCCTTGCGCATGATCGTCATCGACTACTTCGCCTATGCTGCGCGTCCGGGTGCTTCGACATGTCGCGTGGCTCGTCACGCGGCTAGTCGTAGACTACTCCCTCGCGCAGGCTCATCGTAGACTACTTCACCTACGCCGCGCGTCCGGGTGCCTCTGCACATCGTGCGGCTCCTCGTGCGGCTCGTTGTCGACTACTTCGCCTACGCCGCTCGTCCAGGTGCGTCGGCACGTCACGCGGCTTGTCGTGCCGCTCGTCGTCGACTACTCCGCGTCGCGCAGGCTCGTCGTCGACTACTTCGCCTCCGCTGTGCGTCCGGGTGCCTCGGCATGTCACGCGGGTCGTCACATGGCTCGTCGCACCGCTCATCGTCGACTACTCCGCCTCGCGCAGGCTCGTCGTCCACTACTTTGCCTACGCCGCGCGTCCGGGTGCTTCGGCACGTCGCGCAGCTCGTCACGCGGCTCGTCGTAGGCTACTCCCTCGCGCGGGCTTGTCGTCGACTACTTCGCCTACGCCGCGCGTCCGGACACCTCTGCACGTCGTGCAGCTCCTCGTGCGGCTCGTCGTCGACTACCTCAACTACGCTGCGCGGCCGGGTGCCTCGGCACGTCGCGCGTCTCCTCGTGCGGCTTGTCGTCGACTACTTCGACTACGCGCGTGCGTCCGGCGCCTGCGCACGTCGTGCGGCTCCTCGTGCGGCACGTCATCGACTACGCCGCGCGTCCGGGTGCCTCGGCACGTCGCGCGGCTCGTCACGCGGCTCGTCGCGCCACTCGTCGTCGACTACTGCGCCTCGCGCGAGCTCGTCGTCGACACACTTCGCCGCGCGCGCGTCCGGGTGCCTCGGCACGTCGCGCGGCTCGTCTCGTCGCTCGTCATCGACTACTTCGCCTACGCGCGCGTCCTGGTGCCTCGGCACGTCGCGCGGCCCGTCACGAGGCTCATCGTCGAATACTCCGTGCACCGTGACTTCGTCTTGCGGCCACGCTGGCTCTACTTCAGCCATGCTATGCATCGTGACTACTTGTCTCGCGGCAACACTGGCTCTACATCGAGCACGCCGCGCGCCGCAAAGATGTCATCTACCGGTCGCATCACGTGGACCATTCATCTCTACTAGTTTTCCAAACTAGTCGAGAACGGCAATCACGCCCCCAACAACTAGTCGGAATCAACTATGACTAGTCAACTTCAGCAACAACCGTCGTGGCTCCATGGTCGATCGCCACGGCTTCAGCAACAGTCTGCCCAGGAAGCAACAGCTAAGTCATTTATTTCAATGATTACTTTTTCTTTCTTGGCTTGTTTTCCTCATCATGTAGGATAACATGTCGGCTACTCATTTGTGTACGCTTCTTGGCGGGTTTTCACGGGAGCTACACTCTGCTGACTACTCTTGGGGTATATCAATCAAGTCACCACGAGTCTACTTCGTCAACTCGGGGGGCTATCCCTAGGAGGCAGCTTCTAAAGTCTGCTTCTAAAGTCGCATTATAAAGTCCGCTCCGTGCGGCAACTTAAAGTCGACTCCGGTCGCATCTTTGCCTGCTTTGGTGGCATACTACTGTGTAAAATTCGATGGAACCTAGTTGTAAGTGGCCCTCGGGTCTTGGCGATGATGGAACCTAGTTGCACGTGGTCCTCACACTCTGTACCAAGGGTCCAAGTACCCTAAGTACTCGCGCTCTGTACCTTGGGTCTGAAATCCATGGCCCAGGTACATAAGTCGACTCCGGTCGCACCTTCAAGTCCACTACGGTGGCACCCATACCTTGGGTCTGAAATCCATGGCCCAGATACACAAGTCGACTTTGGTCGCACCTTCAAGCCCGCTCTGGCGGCAATCGTAACTTGGGTCTGAAATCCATGGCTCAGGTACTCAAGCCCACTTCAGTGGTACAAGTCGACGCTAATGGTCGCAACCAAGCCCACTCCGGTGGCACAAGTCGACGCTAACAGTCGCACCCAAGTCCACTCCGGTGGCACAAGTCGACGCTAACGGTCGCATCCAAGCCCACTCCGGTGGCACAAGCCGACTTTGGTCGCAATCTTAAGCCCGCTCCGGTGGCAAAACTACTCGTTTTATCTGATTTTTTCACTTTGGCTTTCCGGAAAGTGCTTTTCTTTTTTGCATCTTAAGTCCACCACGTGTGGCACAAAGTCGACTACTGTAGTCGCATCTAAAGTCCGTTTCACACAGCAATCTAAAGTCGACTTCTTCAGTCGCAACTCAAAGTCCGCTCCACGCGGCAGCCTAAAGTCGACTTCGGTTTTCAAGTCACATCACAAAGCCGACTTCGGTTTTCAAGTCGCATCTCAAAGTCCGCTCCGCGCGGCACAAAGTCGACTTCGGTTTTCAAGTCGCATTTTAAAGTCCGCTCTGCCGGCATCTAAAGTCGACTTTGGTCGCATCTAAAGTCTGCTCTGACGGCATGGCTACTTCTCAAGCTCCACGTCTCGATGCCAAATTACTACTTGGAATCTCTCCATCTCGGGGGCTGCACTCAACATACTACTCAAGGATAACTTCAGCATGCTTCGCTCGCTCTCAAGCTCGGGGGCTCCGTACCAACAACTGCTCGACGTGGCTCATATGGCTCTCTTATCTCGGGGGCTACACGCTGCAAGAGTACTCGGATGATGGCTTTTGTGAACACTGAAGACCCTTGGATTGATTACCTAATCATTTCAAGGCTCGGGGGCTACTATGCAACACCCATCGTTCAATTTTTCAAGACAAGATTCGGAATCAAGATTGACCCTCAGCTAGAGTCTGCAACTCAACCTAAGGCTCGGGGGCTACTCCATATGGAGTGTGATTTTGCAATCGCACTTCCATATAATCTTGACTTCAAGACTGATGAGCTGGACCACCTTGCAGCCTCGCGGCAGTTCAAGTACTATTGAAGACTTCTCCAAGCAGTACTTGAGGATGCTCAAGAACTACTCGCAGAGGCTTCAAGACTACTTGAACTACTACACTCGACTATAATGTGCTCGGGGGCTTGTCGGGCAAACTCCTCGGGTACTCATGCAAAGAAGGAAGAAGACGGACTCCTACTAGAATTCCCCTGTAATCCTACTAGGACTCCTGCCTTGTAACCGACTAGGAACCCGCCCGTGGACTATATAACGGAGGGCCGGGTACCTAGCCGGGTACAACCCAACACCAAGCGCAGGGCGCCATACTTGATCCCCCAAACAGGACGTCGGGTTTGCCACCTTGGCAGCCCGAACCTGTATAAATCTTGTGTCACGTGTCCTTGCGCATACCTTCGAGTTCTCGGTCTTCCGATCATGATCATCACTGCACAATCTACTACCTCGGGTACCCCTTGGTAGATTTGCCGGTCTAAAACACCGACAGTATCATCGGCGACATGAATGAAAGTACTACACGGTTGAGGGTTCATAAGAATTCTCATTTCGCTCATGTTGCATTTGTTGCCACCTTTGAGCCCAAAGACATTGGACATGCACTATATGATCATAATTGGGTTAATTCGATGCATGAGGAGTTGGAGAACTTTGAGAGAAATCAGGTTTGGGAATTGGTTGACCCTCCTCTAGGGTGTAAGCCGATTGGAACAAAATGGGTGTGGAAGAATAAAGAGGGAGAGAAAGGTGAAATGGTGAAAAACAAGTCAAGGCTTGTTGCTCAGGGGTTCAGTCAGAAGGAGGGGATTGACTATGAGGAGACTTTTGCTCCCGTAGCTCGTTTGGAGGCAATTAGGATCCTTCAAGCCTTTTCCATGCCTAAAGGATCAAGTTGCACTAAATGGATGTGAAGAGTGCCTTCTTGAAAGGTGTGTTGGAAGAAGAAGTGTATGTGAGGCAACCGCCAAGGTTTGAGAGTGAGAAGTACCCCACCGGGTGTACAAGTTGAGGAAGGCGCTGTATGGGTTGAAGCAGGCGCCTAGAGCTTGGTACGGTAGGTTGAGGGGGTTCCTGTTTGAGAGAGGGTTTGAGGTGGGGAAGGTTGATTAGACCTTGTTTATTCTTAGGCAAGGCAGAGATATCTTGATTATGCAGGTGTACGTGGATGATATTGTCTTTGGTGGCTCGTCTAACTCTCTTGTTGCGAGGTTTGCAGAGGATATGAGCAGTTAATTTGAGATGAGCATGATGGGTGAGTTGCAGTTCTTCCTTGGGCTACAAATCAAGCAATCAAAGGAAGGAGCATTTGTGAACCAAGTTAAGTACACCAAGGACATTATGAGGAAGTTCAAGATGGAGGACTCCAGGGCCGTGGCGATGCCTATGAGTACGACTACAGCTCTTGATGCAGATGAGGAAGGTAAACCCGTGGACCAGAAGGAGTACCGGAGCATGATCTGGTCACTCCTCTACTTGACGGCGATGAGGCCGGACATCCAGTTCTCGGTATGTCTGTGCGCTCATTTTCAAGCATCTCCAAGGACTTCGCATCGGCAAGCGGTCAAGTGCATATTCAGATACTTGCGGCACACTCCCGACTTCGGCCTTTGGTACTCAGCGTCCTCTTCTTTGGCACTTCATGGGTTTTCAGACGCGAATTTTGTCAGGTGTCGGTTGGATAGGAAGTCCACTTCTAGGACTTGCCAGCTATTTGGATCTTCTTTGGTGTCTTGGTCTTCCTGCAAACAGTCGAGTGTTGCTCAATCCACTACCGAGGCAGAGTACGTTACCGCTGCTAGTTGTTGCTCTTAGCTCCTTTAGATCACATACACCATGAGTGATTTTGGTGAGCAGTATATCCATGTCCCACTTCAATGTGACAGCACCAGTGTCATTAGCATTGCAAAGAACCCAGTGCTCCATTCCAAAACCAAGCACATATATGTGAAGTATCATTTTCTGAGAGACAATGTAGAGAAAGGGAAGATAGCATTGATCCATGTACCCACACATGACCAACTAGCCGATGTTTTCACCAAACCCCTAGATGAAGCAACTTTCACTCATTTGCGGGGGGAGCTTGGTGTTTGTTTGATTTCTTGAGTTGGTGTGTGGGAGCTCCTTTGTAGCATATGTACAGTTTTCCTTTATGCATTTCTTGCATTTGGCATGGCATATGTAACATGATGTATAGGCATCCTTGTATCTTAGAGTGCATGCATTTTGTATCATAAGCATTTTGTAGAAAAAGCTTTTCTCATATACATTGTTCACCACTATGTGCTATATATGATCTTGTGAGCTAGTTTGGTATGCTATGGTTAGTTTGGCTCAGCTCTTGATGATCTTGATTTATATCCATGTTTGATAGCCTTGTTTTTTGAAAAATGTCACATGTATGCTCTCTTGTGAGAAAATGCCTTTATATGATCTTAACATGTTCTAGTGGCCTGGCTATGCTTAATTTGTGGTTGGATAGCTTATTTTGATCATATGGGGCCAAAGGCTCATTTTCCATCATGAATGTGTAGCCCTCATGCTTTATCTTGTGGAGGAGCATAAGTTCCTTTTTGTCGCAAAAAAATTTCATGTACCAAATATGAATCTGAAAATGAAATGTAAATTGCTTGGAAAATGTGCTCCCATGTCATATGTGCTAAATTTAAATTGCTTTGGGTACTAAACCATTGCATGATGCCTACCAATGATAAGTCTCATATATAGAAGTAGGCACATGGCTCGGTGGCTTTGACATGACATGATGTGCTTGTGGGTGTTTGTAATTGTCTTATGATTAGAATGGTTGTCCTAGCATGAAATTTGTGTGGCTTTGCCATTTTGACATGTTTTGCTCATGTTTAGGTCTTCGCTCATGAGAGGGTACATTTTCGCAAAATTGCTCAATTCTATCTTAGTTTCGTCCAATAGTTGTGAAACTTGGTAATCACGAATTTAATGTCATTACGAAGTTGTAGAATATCTAACTTGCTCATTTGGATATGTGTAGCATCTTGTGATGCATTTTGTATACTTGAGAAGCTCTAGGTTGCATAATTTCAAATTTGAGCCTTGATTCATGCATTGGCAACAAGGGGGAGAAAGAAAGGTCGAGAAAAGTTGCATTGCATCCCTGAAACCTATCCCAAGAGTCTATGGGAAGCTTGTGCTATTCTTTTGCATTTTTGGCTTTTGGGGGTGTGGTCTTCTGTACCAAATCGATCTAACCGGTTTTCGTAACCGGCCTGACCGGTTTTGGGAACCGGCCTGACCGGTTTGTCCCAGGGCTGGAACTTGTTCAGGGGGAGCATGCATATGTGCAGGTGGAGCTCTTGTATGCTTTGGTGGTTTGTGCTCTTTGTTTGAGTATGGTTTTGTCTCGGATGTGTCGAGCCGTTGCCCTTGCTTAAGGGGTCCGAGACTTGTCTTCTTCAACTAATCTTGCCCTTTACCTTTCTTTGGCTTTGATCGCTTGTTGGAGTTTCCTTTTATTCGTTTCTTTTCTTTTTTTTCCTTTTCTCTCTGATTCCTATTTGTCTATTGTCAATGCACTCATCAAGGGGGAGATTGGGGACCATGTGTGGATGGTCGCTTCCTGGTGTGATGAGTGATTGACAACGTTGTGTGGACTAATTCTTGGCTAAGTATTGTAGGTGCAGGTTGCAGCTTGACTCGTGTTGGTGCAGGTGAAGAACAAGCGCGAAAGGTCATTGCAGGAGAAGATAAGTAGGCTATGTTCGAGGGACCCGGTGGCTAACGGAGTCAAGTGCGAGCCGCATGGTGGCAAGAATAGCAAGATGAAGTCGGTGGACGGTTTCTTGGTTGAGCCACAAAAGCAAGATCGAGCCGGGACTTCGTGGGAGCCAAGTCATGCGTGGTGATTGGCGGAGGCTACATCAAGTTCGCGGGGTTTGCGGTGGTTCACCAGAAAATCACCGGGTTACTCGGCTGAGCCACAAAGCCGAGACCAAAGACCTGGCATGGCTGTCAGGCCAAAACCGGCCTGACCGGTTTGGAGAACCAGTCTGACCGGTTTTGGGTTGCAGGATGCCGGAAGCTTCGAGGCGGAGGACACGCGTCGGAATCTCAAGGCTTGCGTCGAGGCTACGCGAAGTGCAGTTGCCGAGCATCCGTCCGATGGTGCTACGAAGGCAAATTCCCATAGTGCCCTTGGTGGGTGTGTATCCTAGTTTAGTCTTTAGGGGTATTTTAGTCTTTCGGCTTGCCTCCACGTAACCCTAGCTCATTTCGTTTTGCTATTTTCCTCTTCCTATTTCCTTTAGGATTTCTATGACTCACTTGAGAGCTTCATGGTGAGATCTTGTGAGAGGGAAGGACGATTGGGCGGAAGCTAGACCTTGTAAGAACCCTTCATGGTATGTATAGATGATTCGACGTGGTTCCACAAGGCTTGATTGTGTTCCTCCCGTTTTTCCTTTTTGGTGATTTTCAGGGTCTTTTCTTGGGATTTCCATGGGGAAGTTATGGGGGAGTTTCTTTGAGGGATTATTGCTTGGTGATCATCGAATTGGGTGATTTCGGTGGTTTCCATGGGAAGGTATTCTTGAGGGTTGACTTCCGATTCCTCTTGATTGTGTGGGTTTTGGGAACCGAGCTTCTAGCCAAAGGTAGACCACGAGGTGCCCCAACTATCCCCAAAGTCTCACTTTGATCCGTGGAACGAATTGGGACATCGATCACTTGGAGTTTTGAGTTTTTCCAGCAGGCTGTGTTCTTCCCAAGTATCCAGGCAAAACCGGTGTTGACGGTTAATAGTTGTATCAAAGTTCGTTTAGACTTGCAATCGGACAAGTCTCCCGTCGTAGTCAAGGGACCCTTCTTCCCTCGAGTGGTGAACCCAAGGTATTTGATCCGTGGAACAAATGTGTGACGCAAAAGATGATCTAGTAAAGCCAAGCAACTTCAATCTTGGATAAAGAGAAACCCTAATGCATCTAGATAAAAGACGAGAAACTAATCTAATCTACTAAAGACCGGAGATAACAAAGAAAGATAGGGTAGATAAACCGATCTAGAGAGATCAGGTTAAGGCTTTTGTTGAAGTTCCAAGCAAGAGAAGAAGTAGCAAATCGAATCTTATTAGAAGCCTCTTTAAATCGTGGTTTCCCGTCCGACTCCGAAAACGCCCGCCATTCGGAACCCCCGTTCTGTCACAACATATCCCTACTCATCCAAGTAGTCTAGGGCGAATCCAAGGACAAGTCGAGTTTTTTCGGAAGACCCGGCGTGTACCTCTAGCCACTGCGGCTACAAGAACACCCTATGTGATCTATCTCGAGAATAGATCTAGAATAAGCAAAGCCGATCGAAAAACGAAATCATTGAAGAAACACTTGATATCTAGAAATAGATTAAACTTGATAATTCAACTAATACAATGATACACAAACAAGATCACCACTGGGATCCTACCTTGATCTTGCTTCTAGCTCCGGGAACTCCGATGTGGTCTTCCGTGCAAGGTTCCCACGTCGGCTAGGGAGACCTTAGTCAACTAGCTCGACCCTCTCCTCTCCGGGATGGTGTCCCTCTCTTCTCTGCTCCTCAGCGTCCGATGACGAATTGGATCATGCGTGGCTCTCGACCCCGGGGCTATAAATAGCCCGAATGGCGGCTAGGTCAAAGGAGGGGGCAAATGGGCTCTGGACTAGGCTGGGCCGGCCGGCCTGGGCCCATCCAGGCCCAGCCCGCGGCCTCCTTTGCGTGGTGTCGGTTCTCGAGCTTCTTGGATCCTTCCCCCTTCTGCATGTAGGCCTTTGTCGTTAGATTCTCTCTAAATTGGACAAAGCTCCTTGTCTTGCAAGATTCAACACTTTTCTGGTTAGGTCCTCGGAGTTTGTCATCTTCTCGGATCAAGTCCCTGACTTCTTGGAGTTAAGTTTGCTTCGTTGCATGACTTGTACGGGGCTTCAGTGGTCTTGTCACAAGGTGCTTGATGAACTTATCCCGAAAGTCTTGCTTTCAATACTAAATCCCTGCATAAACACTAAACTCCAAATCCGGCATGCACAAGTGACCTTGTTATACCACAGGGGTTAGTACCAATGGATAAGGTATAAAACTTATGCAACACCGAAGGTAAACTCATGGCTAGTGTCGGTGTTTAAACCTTTCGACCTCCATGGGAGGTACCCGCAGCAAGGTAGAAGGTGAGGATCGCCATGATCTGGAACCCGAAGGTATGCGCGAGGACACAAGACACAAGATTTATACAGGTTCGGGTAGCCAGAGTAGCTACCCTACGTCCTGTTTGGGGTAGTATTGCGCCCTGCGCTTGGTGTTGTTCCCCAGAGGGATTGTGGATGTTTGGCTATGTACTCGACCCTCCTTTATATAGTCCAGGGGGCGGGTTCCTAGTCGGTTACAAGGTAGGAGTCCTAGTAGGATTACATGGCACGAATCCTAGTAGGAGTACAGGGGAATTCTACTAGGAGTAATCTTCTACTCTTCTTCCTTCCTTGCATGAGTACCCGGGGTGTATGCCCGACAGCTAGGTTGACGGATTTTCACCGTCAACAACCGGTCTAACCGGTTTCCCAAACCGGTCTGACCGGTTTAGCCCTGTGGGTTGTCGAGAAAGGCGTTTGAGCAAGGGAGTCTCTATCGTGCCATGGCTTCTTTTGTTCAAAGGTGGAAAAGCTCTTGAGGTGTTTTGGGTCTCAGGGGAGTTTGGGGACTTTCTGGTCAAAATCGGCCTGACCGGTTTGCCAAACCGGTTTGACCAGTTTCCCTTGCCTGTGTGAGGCTAAGTCCAACAGAAGCGGTCTTACCGGTTTCAGAAACCAGCATGACCGGGTTTAGATGCCAGCAGCCGTGTCGTGTGTGTTTCCGCTGCGTGTGTTGTGTGGTTGTTGGTTGGATCTTGCTCCTAGGACGAATAGCACTTCAGTGGCTGCGTGGGCTTGGCAATAGAAGGTTGTGGAGGTGCACGAGTGAAATCGGTTTCGTAGGCCGAATTCTTGAATAGAATTTTTATCGGCTCCCATTCACTCCCCACTCTCTAGTTCGCCGCTTCGGTTCTTCAAACTCACGCTGCGTTGCCTACCTCGACTCACTTCCCTTCCAGAATGGAACCCCGTTGGCTCCAATTGAGGTGCATACTTCGAACGAGGTAGCGACTACCGACTCCGGTCTCGGCACTCCTGACCGCCAAGTCTTCATGGCTGCCGGCAACACAGTGCCTTCAGAGACCCAACCTGACCAATACCTCGACGACATCTCAGAAGATGAGGTGTTCGCCAATGCACCCGCAGATGAAACTACCGACGACAAGAACGCCCGACATGACCACAACCAGAAGTGGAACAAACGACTCATACGTCACCGAGAGGCTCTCCCCATTCGAAACCTCCCTGAGGCTCTGGACCAAGTCGCCAACCAGATGCACACCACTGCCGAGCAATGCCCCATGTCTATCACCACGATAGCACATCAGGCTCACGCGGTCCGCACAGGCGAAGTCATCACTAAGCTCGCTGAAGATGCCTACTTCATGAGGGTTGACAACAGGGTCACCAAAGTACCCCCGTCATAACTCATGAACCCAGACACCATGGAGCTACCAGCCCCAGTCCAGCAGACGGTGGACGCAACCGCACCCGTGAAGAACAACCACCAAACCCCAACCGCTCTAGGGCCTCAGCTGGAGGACCCTCCCAGGGTGGTAACAGCACGAGCGGCGCCGGCAGTAGCCGCAGCGGCACTAGTCGTGGCAACGGTAGCGGCGGAGGCAGCAGCGGCGGGAGCTCATCACATGGAGCTGGCAGAAGAGCTAGTTATGGCGGCGATCGCAGGGGCCGAGGCCACGTGAACAGCCACGTCACCACCGACTTACGTGGCGGCTATGACGCCCAACACATAATTGAGAAATTTCATCGCAAAAAGGCTTATGAAGCAATCCACAGTGACGGCTTCCCCGCGTACTCCGCTCGACTTCGCGATCTGCTCCTTCCAGGGAAATTAAAGCATCTCGAGATCACCAAGTACGATGCGAAGAAAGACCCAATTCAGTTGCTCTGATGCTATGCCCTATCCGTTGAAAATGTTGGTGGCAACAACAACATGAAGTGCCTCTACTTCCCTTTCTGCCTGGATCAAGCCCCACTCACCTGGCTCGAGTTGCTCGACAATAACTCGATCGATGAGTGGGACCAGCTCATGTCTTAGTTCACCAGCAACGTCGCTGGCGCCATGGGGCGCCCGGGTACCCGCATGGACCTGGCGATGGTCAAGCAAGAACAAGGCGAGATGCTACGCTAGTACATGTGGCGCTTCTTCGACAAACGTGCGACCATTGTCTACATCACTGACACGGAGTTCATCGACCTCTTCCATGACGGACTCTACCACCACCGTACCTTCCAAGACTTCAGTCGCCGCCGCCTGAGTTCTATCACCAAGCTCAAGGACATGATCACATCATGGGACGACGAGAGGACAAGGCAAACGCCAAGTACGACTCTACTCGCAGCAAGAGCAAGCACAACACGGGTGGCAGCAACAAGAACAACAACAACAACAATAGGGACCAGGGGGTTGCAACAACAACAACTACTCGGGTCCTAATCGCAAGCGCAAGACAAACAACATAGTCACGGCTATTTAACGCCCGGTGAAAGACAACTCGAAAAAGACCTCTGGCGGCTTCAAAGACTTGGTCAAAGAGAAGTGCCCGTGACATCTAGAAGGCAACCATACAACTGAGCAGTGTGTGAGGTCCCCACCGACTAGGGTCCTAGAGGTACCTGTCAAGTGGACCCAACCTGCCAGAAGCCCTTCTGACCTGCAAGTGGGCCCGGAGACCTTATCCACAGTCCCGGCGACCTTGGAAGACCTCGGGCGACCTCATCCAGGTCACGGATGACCTGCCAAGCTTGCGGGGCAAGCCTTTCCTTAGATCAAGGCGACAGTGCTGCCAGTAGACCCGAGGACCGTGGTATCCTCTCTGTAATTACAGAAGGCGACCTTCCTAAAATCTGTTACCGACCCCGATAAGGGTCCACCGACCTCGAATGGAAACCCTAGCTCGCCGGCCATATAAGGCGGCCTAGAGATCCATTCGAGGGGAGATCACCTTTCCACATAATCCCACCACACTAGACGTAGGGTTTTACTCTCCGGGGGCCTGAACTGGTCTAAAATCCCTTGCGTCATTGCCATACTCGCCGAGCTCCGAGTTCATCCAAGACCTACCACATACACTCTTAGGTCCTGATCCCCCCATTAGTCAACCTACAACCGCTTGGGTAGCCCCCTTGCGGATCTGTCCAGGCCTCACCCCATAACAGTTGGCGCACCAGGTAGGGAAGATCAGGAACTCGCTGTGCAGCATGGCGGCCCGATCTGGCTCATTTTCCCAGCGAGCATGGCGGACATCCTCACCAACCTCGTGGGGATCTGCTTCGATTCCTTCATGGCAACCTCGACCACGCTGGCTGCAGCGACCTAACCAACAGCCTCCGTGGAGGCCCCGACGACCTTGGACGCCGCCCCTAGCTCTGGCAAGAAGTCGAAGACCCACCCACCCAAACCCTATGATATTGTCCAGGGGGTGGAGTGCGTCATCGATATGATGGAGCAAACCCTCCAGATCTGCGAAAGAGCTTAGCGCTCAACGCAGGATGCGTCGCACCGCAAGACCTTCCCATTTGGCCTGCGCCCCCCTGGCGACGTGTACACGAGACAGGCGGCTAAATCGATCCAGATTCAATCTGGGTGACAGCAACCATCTGTCGACCACTAGGTCGAACCTCGCGCACGTCGTGACCGGGATGGTGGTGAGTTTCAAAAGGCCCGGATCCGGATGGTGGTGAGTTTCAGAAGGCCCGGATCCGCATCTCCCCCAACGAACAGAGATCCACTCGGCGGTGTGTCTTGGTGGTCTCAGCGGACGACCCACCATGGGTTGGCGCGACAGACTTCGATGAGGCGCGTCAGATACATGCCAGCGCGATCAGGCGGGCGGAGGAGCAGCGCTAGGTGGTACCCCCGTGTGCCCGTGACCTACGCCTCGAGTTTGAAGAGGCGAGGCGCTCGGTGGCTAGGCTAACGTGGGTGCGGCGTTGTCACGTCTCGAGCAAGCTAACCCTTCGCCCGAGGCCGAAGCAGCCACGGCCTATGTCTGGGTCGCCACAGCTCTGTTGGAGTAGAGGAGCCCGGCGTCCAAGTCGGCTGCATCTAAGTCAAGCCGGCACTCGCGCAGCTGATTTTATCGGCCTGAGCATAGCAGGCTCCCCACGATCTAGGAGGAGGTCAACCAGCCCGGAGCGAAAGCCGTGCCAGCCGTCAACCTACACGCCAACCTCGACAAAAACCGGCGGTGGTTGCGACGCCCACGGTTACATCGACCTACGTCACCGCGAGCGCGAGGAGCGGGAACTTCGACGTTGCCTCGACTACGACCGCGAGTACAGTCCTCCGGGCGGCGTCCACTGGTGTAACACCCTAATTCTATGAAAAATTTGGCTTTATTAAAAATATGCTAGCAACCATTTATTTGCTTAAGGAATATAAGGTGGTTTCATTTATTTTTAGGCATTTAAATCTTTTCTAAAATAAAGTTAATGAAATATAGGATTTATTTGTTGCATACATGCTGGAGCATTATTTTGGTTGCCTGGAATTCAAATTCAAAATTTGAATTCCATTTGTTTGGTGCCTTTTCCTAAATCCCTAAAATCCCAAAACCCTTTCTCCTTTCTCCCTTAACCCCTACCCTTTTTCCCTCTCCTACCCAACCTATTTAGCTTATCGGCCCAAGAAGGCAAAGACGCAGCGGCCGCGACCGTGGCCCGGCCCGGGCCGCGGCCCAACCCGCGACCGCCGCGCGCTTGCCGGCCCGCGGCCGCTAGCGAGCCGCCACCATGCCCGCCGGCCTCCGGCCCAAAACAAGACCGGCCCGGCGGCCCGCTGGGCCCGCCGCGGCCGCCCGTGCCCCGCGCCTCGCCACCGACCGCCGGGGCCCTCATGTCATCACTAACCCGTGGCCGCCCGGACTCCGCCGCCGCCGCGCCGCCCGAGTCCGACCCCGCGCACGCCCTCCCGTGCTTGGCCCGCACGCCAAGGAGCCCCGCCCCGGCTATTTAAGGCGCGCCGCCGCCCCCGGACCTCTCACCCGAGCCGCCCGAGCCCAAGCCGCCGTCTTGCGCATCGCCGAACCCTAGCCGCGCCACCGCTTTCGGGTTTCGCCGCCGCCGTCGCTTCATCGTCGAGGAGCCGCACCAGGGGACGCGCAAGGAGGTGAGGAACCCGCCGGCATCACGTGTCGCCGTCCCCGTGCACCCCGTCGCCCTAGGCCCGCCGGCCGAGTCCGCGCCCCGCGCCGCGCGCGTCTTCGCCCGAGCCGCCGCCCTAGATAGGCTCGCCGGCTCGCGCGCATCACGTAGATGCCATCCGCGCCTCGAACCGTGGCCGAAACCCTAAATCCGGGTCCCCGCCGGCGAGTCCGCCGCCGGCCTTCGCGTGCCGCCGCCTCGCCGCTTGCGCATGACCGTGGCTGCCGGATTGAAAACCGACGCCCAGATCTAAGCCGCGCCGCTGCAACCCGCCGCAGCCGTTAGATCCAGATCCAACAGATCTAGATCCACCCGACCCGGTCAACTGGGTCAAACCCGCCGCCAGCCCTGGAAATTTTGCAGAAAAGCCCCTGAGTTTTCTTTATTTACAAAAAAACCCTCCCACCTTATGAGTTTTCTTACAGTTTAGTCCTTTTTCTTTATTTTAGCCCAAAACCTTTTCAAATCTTCGCAGATTAGTCCCTAAACCTTCCCGAAGCCATAACTTAGTCGTTTTAGCTCCGATTTTTGGGTTCTTTATGTCCACGCGTTCGTCTCGAAGCGTAGATTAGTTTTATGCTACTGTTTAGATCTGTTTGATTTGTTTGGTGACTGTTTCTTATTTATTCTTATCGTATGCTTGTATGTGATGATTGTGGACCGTAGAGAGCGATTCGTTCGAGGGATTTGAAGATCAAGTCGTGCAAGAGTTTGAGCAGCAGGGCTTTGTTGAAGGCAAGTATTCCTTGATGCATGCCCGCTTGTCCTACATAACATGCATTTAAATTCACTGTTTTTACTTTTCACTTGCATTAATTTGATGGGAACCTATTAAGGTCCAAGCCTAGCTTTTGACTACCTTTACCTTGATGCCGGGAATTAAATTAATCTTGTGGTAGCTATTGCTTAGCATGCTCAACTGGGGATTGGTATTAATCTACTTGGTTACCTTTTTGTTATTTCATGTTCCGTTTATGATCTTTTACTTTACAAGACCACTTTAATGTGTAATCGGAACATGGAGAACCATCCAGGAAAACAGTACAACCACAAGAACTAATGGGCAATGGTCTTGGCTGAATAATTAGGAACTTTAGCTTGGGATGGTCTTACCTGATAAGGACAAGGGATCGGCGGTACTGTGGGGTATGGACTCACTCTAGCAGGGGGTTGGGTGAGTTATTCTTTTATGGTGGGGTATCGACCGCTAGGGGACTTTATACCTTGCTAATCGATCCGACCTTGTGGGTCATAACTTGCTAGGGAACCTTTGTAAAGGCCATGTAGCGTCCCTATGCAATCACACCTCGGAAGTGTGGTATGGTGTCTTGCAAACACCGCATGGTTGGGTCCAAAGTTCTTCGGAGCTTTTACGCTGCTTGTGGGTAAAGATGTACAACCTCTGCAGAGTGTTAAACTAATCGATTAGCCGTGCTCACGGTCAAGAGCGGCCTGGACACTCACATGATTAAATTATGGAACTTTAATGTTTAATTTGTTGTTCTATTCTTTATTTATGATGCTTATATCTTATTAATTGGGTTGGTATGAACTTACACTCTTTAGTAATCAGGTTGCTAATAAAACTTGACCAACTAAAATGCTAAAGTGCTTGAACCTTAGCCATCCACCATATGGCCTTGCATGTTATGTTGTTTTCCCTTGCTGAGTACGATATGTGCTCACGCTTGTTTATTCTCTTGCATCTACAATACCCGGATTTGCTGCTCAGACTAGGAGAACTTTGAAGATATTCCAGGAGATTTCCAGGAGTTCTAGGTGTGCGTAGTCTTCGGTCGGTACCGCTCGTGGAGGCATTTTGTCCGCTGCGAGAACTCGTTTATTTAAGTTTCGTTTAAGACGATGGTTTGTAATAACTCTTTATTCGTGTGGCACTCGATTTTGGTATTCATAATGTCTAAGCGTGTGTGTAACTTGATCCTGGCGCACACGTGATCAATGCATTCGGTTTTGCCTTTAAAACCGGGTGTGACAGAGTGGTATCAGAGCTGTGTTGACTGTAGGAACGCTAGCCTAGATAGAAAATGGTCGAATTAAGGATTTTATACTCATAGAAGCTTTCTCTTACATGCTTGCTTTATTCTTACTAACCTTACTCTTGCCTTTTTGCTTCACTCTTGAGCTGTCTGCATTCTTTATCTTGTGCTTGCTTTAGCTCTCGCCCTTTTGCCTTACCATCTTTCTCATTCTGCACTACACTACAGATGGCTCCTAGCTTGGAGACTTCTCAGGCTGGAGCAGTCCATCAGTATGCTCCACAGGAATAGTACCATGATTTGCAAGATGGAGATACAGATGAGGAGATTGAGATGGAGCCTGCACCTGTGGTTTTCCCTAACCTTATCATGGTGCCTGACGATGAGGAAGATCCGGAGGAGATGATCCCAGAGGAGGATGAGCTAGCCGAACAACCAAACCTAGAGGAGCAAACGCTAGAAGAAGATGAGGATTACTCAGATCAAGAGATGGAAGAACAAGAGCAAGAGGAGGAAGAGGTGGAAGCGATCTGGGAAGTGTACCACTACAGAGCTGATGGAGTAGGCATTCCCATGGCAGACCACCTGAGAGCAATGGTACTTCGCCTAGGCTATGATAAGGCCCCTGTCTACCATTGTGAGCTGTGGACTCATCCGTGGTTCGAGCCCCATTGGGAGGTTGCTGCCATCTTGGAGGAGTACATTCCATGCCGGGGAGTGAAGGAGGTGTCCAAGCATCATGATGTGGCTCACAGGACTACTATGGATGCTGGGATAGCAGAGTCAGCTCGGAGGGCGCTCTATGTGCTCTCTCACAAGGAGCGTTACAGGTTGGAGGATACCCACTGCCGTTACACACCTTTCGCAGCAAGTGGGGAAGCCAAGACTTACATCGCCCCAAAGACCACCAGCCTATGAAGGGACGCTCAACAATGTCCAGAGTCTACTTGCAGCTGTGAACACTGCATTGGATGATGCCAACAACACACTATATGCAGCACAGCAGCAGATTTTCACTCTGGAGACGCAGAGGCGTGCCTTGGAAGCTGCACTTCTGAACAGGGAGCAGCCAGAAGCCCATGAAGCCACAGAACGATGTACCTCCCCATCACCCAAGAGGCCACACTACGACTCCCCTGACGCTCGTACAGATGCCATGGCAGAAGATAGTCCTTAGGTTTAAGATTAAGGATAGGATCTCTTTGTAATCGCTAGTAGACGATCGGTAAAGTGTGTTTAGTTTAGAGGTGTGGTTGAATGCTTGATTTTGTGCTTAATGTATGAGTTGGATTTTTGGTTGAGTGCAATGTGTTGTGGAGTGATGACCACAACGACATTGGTTTAGTAGTAAGTTTGTGGGGGTTATCTTTCAGTCTCAATTAGTTATTTATTCTAATCTTTTTGTCCCTTTAAGTTATCCCTTAATGCAAATTCAAGATCCCAAAAATCTGTTCGCACAGTTTTCTGAGTCAGCAGCACTGTTTTAATTTTATCTCGGGCTACAGAACTCCGATTGCAGTAAAACCAATTGGAAAAGTTCAAGAATTTTGTGACTGATTTTCTGTGAACAATTCAGAATATTTGGATGGAAAATCAGAGAGTTATAACTGAAACATTACAGCCTCACGAATCTGTTAAACACTGCCGACCTACCTGACTTGTTTATTTTATAATCAGAGCTACACAACTCCGATTGAGGTGATTCCAGTTGGAGTAGTTTCGTAATTTCATTACCTTTTATCTGTCCAAAATCCATAATTTTTGGTTACCCATACAGAGAGCTATGCCTGATTGTTTGGAGTCAACAGAATCTGTCTTATCTGAATATCATTGCTACCTTATCTTCCTGAGTTTAACCCTTGGTGCAATCATCTAAAATAATGTCCCTAACACTCAGATGGTGAACACCAGGTCAGGATCAGGTGTTGATCAACCAGCAGGAAGAGCACCTCAGCCAGTACAAATGGATCCGAGATGGTTATGATTCGATTTGGGTTATCGTGGATCGTTTGACTAAGGTAGCTCACTTCATTCCGGTAAAGACTACTTATACAGGAGCTAAGTTGCCAGAGCTATACATGTCCAGGATTGTGTGTTTGCATGGTGTACCAAAGAAGATCGTGTCAGATAGAGGTACTCAGTTTACTTCTCGTTTCTGGGTGAAGTTGCATGAATCTCTGGATACTAAGCTAAATTTCAGCTCAGCTTATCATCCACAGACAGATGGACAGACAGAGAGAACCAATCAGATCTCAGAAGACATGCTGAGAGCATGTGCACTTAAGCATGGTTGTAGTTGGGATAAGAGCTTGCCGTATGCTGAGTTCTCTTACAACAACAGCTACCAAGCTAGTCTCAAAATGTCACCCTTTGAGGCCCTGTATAGAAGGAAGTGTAGGACCCCGTTATATTGGAGTGAGACAGGCGAAAGGCAGTTATTTGGGGCACATATCATCAGAGAAGCGGAGAAACAAGTTCAGATCATCAGAGAAAATTTGAGGATTGCTCAGTCTAGACAGAAAAGTTATGCAGATGGCAAACGAAGGGATGTGGTCTTTCAGGAAGGCGATTATGTGTACCTAAAGGTGTCACCCATCAGAGGTTTGCGTCGATTCAGAGTAAAAGGAAAGTTGTCACCTCGGTTTATTGGACCTTTCAAGATCCTTGAGAGAGTGGGAGAAGTGGCTTACAGGTTGGAGTTGCCAGTCCAGCTAGCTGATGTGCATGATGTGTTCCATATTTCTCAGTTAAAGAAGGGTTTTGGTCCCCATGACAAGGAGCCGTTACCCTTGGACGATCTAAACGTGAAAGAGGATCTCACTATCATTGAACACCCCATTCGGATATTGGAGACAATGACAAGGGTCACCAGGAATAGTGTGATTAAGATGTGCAAAGTATAGTGGAGTAATCACGCAGAGGATGAGGCAACCTGGGAAAGAGAGGATGAGCTGAAAGCAGAGTTTCCAGATCTTTTTCCCAATCTGTCAGAATCTCGAGGACGAGATTCTTCTTAAGGGGGGTAGGATTTGTAACACCCTAATTCTATGAAAAATTTGGCTTTATTAAAAATTTGCTAGCAACCATTTATTTGCTTAAGGAATATAAGGTGGTTTCATTTATTTTTAGGCATTTAAATCTTTTCTAAAATAAATTTAATGAAGTATAGGATTTATTTGTTGCATACATGCTGGAGCATTATTTTGGTTGCCTTGAATTCAAATTCAAAATTTGAATTCCAGCGCGGCCCAACTCGCGACCGCCGCCTGCCGCGCGCTTGCCGCCCCGCCGCCGGCCCGCTAGCACGCCGCCACCATGCCCACCGGCCTCCGCCCAAAACACCGCCGGCCCGGCCAGCCGCTTGGCCCGCCGCGGCCCGCCCCCGCCCCGCGCCCCCGCGCCGACCGCCGGGGCCCTCATGTCATCACTAACCCGTGGCCGCCCGGACTCCGCCGCCGCCGCGCCGCCCGAGTCCGACCCGCGCACGCCCTCCCGTGCTTGGCCCGCACGCCAAGGAGCCCCGCCCGGGCTATTTAAGGCGCGCGCGCCGCCCCCCGGACCTCTCACCCGAGCCGCCCGAGCCCAAGCCGCCGTCTTGCACCTCGCCGGAACCCTAGCCGCGCCGCCGCTTTCGGGTTTCGCCGCCGCCGTCGCTTCATCGTCGAGGAGCCGCACCGGGGACGTGCAAGGAGGTGAGGAACCCGCCGGCATCACGTGTCGCCGTCCCCGTGCACCCCGTCGCCCTAGGCCCGTCGCCGAGTCGGCCGCCCCGCGCCGCCGCGTCTTGGCCCGAGCCGCCGCCCTAGATAGGCTCGCCGGCTCGCGCGCATCACGTAGATGCCATCCGCGCCTCGAACCGTGGCCGGAAACCCTAAATCCGGGTCCCCGCCGGCGAGTCCGCCGCCGCCCGCCGCCGCCGCCGCCGCCGCCTTCGCGTGCCGCCGCCCCCGCCGCTTGCGCATGACCGTGGCCGCCGAATTGAAAACCGACGCCCAGATCTAAGCCGCGCCACCGCAACACGCCGCAGCCGTTAGATCCAGATCCAACGGATCTAGATCCACCCGACCCGGTCAACTGGGTCAAACCCGCCGCCAGCCCTGGAAATTTTGCAGAAAAGCCCCTGAGTTTTCTTTATTTACAAAAATGCACTCCCACCTTATGAGTTTTCTTACAGTTTAGTCCTTTTTCTTTATTTTAGCCCAAAACCTTTTCAAATCTTCGCAGATTAGTCCCTAAACCTTCCCGAAGCCATCACTTAGTCGTTTTAGCTCCGATTTTAGCGTTCTTTATGTCCACGCGTTCGTCTCGAAGCGTAGATTAGTTTTATGCTACTGTTTAGATCTGTTTGATCTGTTTGGTGACTCGTTTCTTATTTATTCTTACCGTATGCTTGTATTTGATGATTGTGGACCGTAGAGAGCGATTCGTTCGAGGGATTTGAAGATCAAGTCGTGCAAGAGTTTGAGCAAGACGGGGCTTTGTTGAAGGCAAGTATTCCTTGATGCATGCCCGCTTGTCCTACATAACATGCATTTAAATTCACGTTTTTACTTTTCGCTTGCATTAATTTGATGGGAACCTATTAAGGATCATGCCTAGCTTTTGACTACCTTTACCTTGATGCCGGGAATTAAATTAATCTTGTGGTAGCTATTGCTTAGCATGCTCAACTGGGAATTGGTATTAATCTACTTGGTTACCTTTTTGTTATTTCATGTTCTGTTTATGATCTTTTACTTTACAAGACCACTTTAATGTGTAATCGGAACATGGAGAACCACCCAGGAAAACAGTACAACCACAAGAACTAATGGGCAATGGTCTTGGCTGAATAATTAGGAACTTTAGCTTGGGATGGTCTTACCTGATATGGACAAGGGATCGGCGGTACTGTGGGGTATGGACTCGCTCTAGCAGGGGGTTGGGTGAGTTATTCTTTTATGGTGGGGTATCGACCTGCTAGGGGACTTTATACCTTGCTAACTGATCCGGACCTTGTGGGTCATAACTTGCTAGGGAACCTTTGTAAAGGCCATGTAGCGTCCCTATGCAATCACACCTCGGAAGTGTGGTATGGTGTCTTGCAAACACCGCATGGTTGGGTCCAAAGTTCTTCGGAGCTTTTACACTGCTTGTGGGTAAAGATGTACAACCTCTGCAGAGTGTTAAACTAATCGATTAGCTGTGCTCACGGTCAAGAGCGGCCTGGACACTCACATGATTAAATTATGGAACTTTAATGTTTAATTTGTTGTTCTATTCTTTATTTATGATGCTTATATCTTATTAATTGGGTTGGTATGAACTTACACTCCTTAGTAATCAGGTTGCTAATAAAACTTGACCAACTAAAATGCTAAAGTGCTTGAACCTTAGCCATCCACCATATGGCCTTGCATGTTATGTTGTTTTCCCTTGCTGAGTACGATATGTGCTCACGCTTGTTTATTCTCTTGCATCTACAATACCCGGATTTGCTGCTCAGACTGGGAGAACTTTGAAGATATTCCAGGAGATTTCCAGGAGTTCTAGGTGTGCGTAGTCTTCAGTCAGCTTCCTGTGGAGGCATTTTGTCCGCTGCGAGAACTCGTTTATTTAAGTTTCGTTTAAGCTGATGGTTTGTAATAACTCTTTATTCGTGTGGCACTGATTTTCGTATTCATAATGTCTAAGCGTGTGTGTAACTTGATCCTGGCGCACACGTGATCAATGCATTCGGTTCTGCCTTTAAAACCGGGTGTGACGACTGGATCATGGAGCGTGAGGAGCGTGAGCGCCACGACGTCGAGAACCAGCGACGTGCCTAGTACCAGAAAGACTACGGCCACGCTGAGGGTTTGGTGCCCAACCCGGACCATCAGCCTAGATCTCAGATCGTGACCTCGACATGGGATGATGACGCGGCTCAGGTCGGTTACAGCGGCGACGAAATTGCAATCACCACCTTCCCTGTGTTGGCACCATGTCTCCGATCGGTCGCCTACCCCGACAACTTCAAGCCCAACATCCAGAAGTACAATGACCACTCTGACCCTAACATCTGGCTGTCGACTTACTACGTCACCGTCAAGGTGGCCGACGGTAGCTTCGACCACATGGCGTCCTATTTCCCGCTGGTGATGGGTGTGCACCGTCGCTCTGGCTCAAAAACCTCCCGGCAGGCAGCATCATATTGTGGCCGACCTGTCTCATGCCTTCACGTCGAACTTCCAGGCGATGTACAATCGCCCCAGCAACGCCTTCAATCTCGGGAGGGTGACCATGAAGCCTGGTGAGCGGTTACGGGACTACACCAACCAGTTCTTCGAGAACCGTAACACCTGTGTCGGCGTTCCGGACAAACAGGTCATCGACAAGTAATAGAAAGGTCTTAGGGACCGCAAGGTCTTTGAGAAGATCCACGAGTCTACCGTCGCGACGGTCTCGCCGCTCATGGAGGTCGTCAACTAGTTTGACCACGACGACAAGCAGGACACCGACACCTCTGGCGCTGCCGGTGACCCAGCTCGAAATTCCGCAAGCGACCTTCGGAGGTCCTCGCGGCGGATGGGCGCCAACTTTTGATGTTCAACGTCGAGGAATTCAATGCAGTGCTGGATAGTCCCTGCACATTCCATTAAGGGGGTACTCACATAGTCCGTGAGTGCCAGCAGTTCAAGAGGGTGTTCCGCACGCCTGAGGACCCCAAGCGACCTAGAAGCGACGGAGATAGGTCATCCTGACGTCGCTACAGCAACAACCGCCACGACGACCGACGTGGCTGCCAGGACAACGATCGCCAGGACGACTGGTGACGTGACAACCACCCGCCGGAGGATCGCCGCGAGGAGCGCGACCTGCCTCCCCCGCCGGAGACATGCAACCCCAATGCCCCGTTCCAGCACGCCATGAGATCAATCAACCTGATCGTTGGTGGCCTGAAGAGCAGCACGAGCAAGAGTAGGTACCTCAAGGACAGCCGCGAGATCAAGCTCATCCACACCAAACCATCGCAGCCCCTGCGTTGAAGGATCAGATGGCGACTAGAGAGGGGGGAGTGAATAGGAGCCGGTAAAAATTCTTCTCAAAGAACCCGGCCTATACCCAAGTCAAATCCCGGTCACTCACAAGTGATGGATCGAATCACACACCAATCGCCAAGACAACGAGGTTATGGATCAACCTCCAGTCTTAGGAACGATTCCTGGAAGCACACGCGGAAGCACAAGAAAGGAAGGGAGGAATCGAATCAAGAAGCAAAGTACTCAGGCTCTGGCGGACCGTCTGGCCAGGAGGGGCGGACCGTCCGCACTGGCCACGCGGAACGTCCGGCCTGCTGCCGCGGATTGTCCGCACACACACCGCGGACTGTCCGGCCCTGCGCCGCGGACTGTCCGAAAAAGCTAACAGAACCTCCAGAGACGACCCCGAATAACGGACCGTCCGCGGGGAGCTCACGGACTGTCCGCCAGGCACCCGCGGACCGTCCGCCCTCACGGATCGAAAGGGAAGCCGAGCAAGAACACGAAGAACACGGGAAGAACTCGCTCCTCACGGACCGTCCGCCGGTCCCTCGGGGACTGTCCGCGCCTCACGGACAGTACTGAAAACAGCCCGACCTTGAAGGTCAACTCCCCCAAATCATCATCGGATTTCCCAAATGGTAGAAGCTGTGAAGACAAGGGTTTGGGGACTTGAAAAGCGTCACATAAGGATGCTATAGCCCAAAAATCTTGCCTCCTAACTCCCTTAATCACCGGGAATCGCGAATCCTTTGAGCACCACCAAAATCTAGAGCACCGAACGAAAATCCTTGAATCGAAGTGGTTTCCCGGCGTTTGAGGGCACAAGATCAATCACAGAGATGCACGAGACATCCATCCACGTTTCCCCCAAAGAAATCCGGGGAGAAACCCACTCAAATCTGCGGAATCACGCCGAGAACAAAGGCACCAAAAACAAGCACGAAAAAGACCACGGAAAACACAACGCCGAATCTTTTATACAAACTAGGAAAGATTCACAAGGTCTAGCATGCCGCCCTAGCATCCATCCCTCTCAACAAATCTCACATGAAGCTCTCATTCTAGCCTAGAGAAAATGGAGAAGAAAATAGCTACGAAAAATGAGAAATGGGAAGGGGGAAATGAAACCCTAAATTGCGGAGAGAGAGAGCCATCCACACACACTCATGGCTTATATATCGGGTCCCGCCGGTGTGGAAAATGACTCGACTACTAAAGGACCGATATGGCGAACCAGAGAGGGGGGGAGTGAATGGGTGCCGATAAAAATTCTTCTCGAAGGAGATAGAAACTCCAACAAGATGAACAAGGCTTCCAACACACGTCTCCGACTCACTACCCAAGTTGGCGAAGCCCACGTAGCCACTGGAGTGCCACTGGACCTAGGAACCAACACACAACCTTCCGACCCGAGAACGCAGCGGAACACCAAACCTCGAGTCTACAGACCCACACCGGTCACACCGGTGAGCACCACCGGTCAGACCGGTCCCTGCTGGTGAAACTGAGCAACTTTCACTAAGTGGATCTACACCGGTCAGACCGGTGAGACACACTGGTCAGACCGGTCGCAGCCTGAAAGCCCCCAAGGCACCGAACAGGCCAACCGACCACCAAACTGACCCAAAATTGAAACAACAGCAACACAGGACAACAGGGAACACATCAAGACATTCACCCGAGCAAAATCCCACCGAGGGTTGCACCGGTCAGACCGGTCGAGAGCACCGGTCAGACCAGTGTAGCCTGGGCAGCTCGGGATCAACTCCCCCAAATCCAAACCTCGATCTCCCGAATCGCTCCACGGACATGAACAAGACTTTGGGGATATTAGGAACACCTCATGAGGAGTCCATAGCCAAGTTTAATCCCACCAAAACTCGTCCAAAAAGGAGGAATCAAGGAAATCCCGCCAAGAGCACTTCCAACCCAAGAACTCAAGAAACCCCAAAATCGAGCACCTTTACTCACGGATTTGGAAGGGGAATCACAACCCAAAGAACCACGAAGGGTTCCCACAAATTTCCCCCATCAAATCCCAAAGAAAAAGGTCCCGAAAACAACCCAAAGAAATCACAAAGAAAGGGCTCCGAAAATCACCACCAAGAACAACCGGGGAAAACACATCCAAACCTTGAGGAACCACACCGAATAATCTATACATGAAACAAAGGTTCATACAAGGTCTAGCAAGCCGCCCGATCATCCATCCCTCTCAACAAGATCTCTCCATAAAGCTCTCTTGCTAGTCCTATGGAAAACCTAAAGAAAATAGGAAGGAAAATGGGAAAACAAAAGAGCTAGGGTTCCAAGAGTTGGCTGCCATCCTCTCACCTCTTGGGTTATATGGAGGCAACCGAATGTCTAAAATGCCCTTTCCTAATAAGTAGGGATACAAGCCCCTCAAGGGCTGATTTGGAAGTCTTCATGTCCTCACCATCGGACGGACGCCCGGCAACCGCACCCTGCGTAGCCTCGACGCAAGCCATGCGATCCCTACGCGTGTCCTCCGCTTCGAAGTCTCCGGACTGTGTCGTCGCACACCGGTCAGACCGGTGCTCCCCACCTGGGCCGACCGGTACCCATCGGTCGACCGGGGTCGGACCCACCGGTCGCCGGTCCGGCACTTCTTCGCAAGCACCATCTTCGGTTCTTCGGTCTTGGCTTTGTGGATCAACCAAGGAACCAGTGGTTTTCTGGTGAACCACCGAAAACCCCGCGAACTCGGTGTAGCCTCCGCCAGTCTCCACTCATGACTCGGCTCCCACGTAGTCCCAGTTCGACCTTGGTTTTGAGGCTCAACCAAGAAACCGTCCATGACTTCATCTTGCTGTTCATGCCACCATGCGGCCCGCACTTGACCCCGCTGGCCACTGGGTCCCTCGAACGAAGTCTACTTGTCGTCTCCACACCTGGAGGCCTCACCGGCGACGACCTTTCACGCTTGTTCTTCACCTGCACCAACACCAGTCAAGCCGCAACCTGCACCTACAATACTTAGCCAAGAATCAGTCCACATAACGTTGTCAATCACTCATCACACAAGGAAGCGACCATCCACCGGTCCTCGAACCACACATGGTCCTCAATCTCCCCCTTGATGCGTGCATTGACAACACCCACACGAAAGTAACAAGAGAGAAAAGAAAAAAAAGAAACGAACAAAAAGAGATTCCAACAAGCGATCGAAAGCCAAAAAAGGCAAAGAGCAAGATCACTTGAAGAAGACAAGTCTCGGACCCCTTAGGCAAGGGCAACGGCTCGACACATCCGAGACAAAGCAAAGCTCAAGCAAATAGCACAAACCATCGAAACAAAGCTCGAACAACCACAAAGAGCTCCCCCTACACACATGCAAGATCCCCCTGAAATAATGCACCTCCCCCTGGACGAATGCATGCAAACCAGCTGAAAACAGGGCAGCTGCAGCAACTTCAGCTTACACCGGTCAGACCGGTCATCACCACCGGTCAGACCAGTGCCTAACAAGTGCACAGGACCAGCACTCACACCGGTCAGATCGGTGTACAACAGAGCCCAGAAATAGCTCGAAACCACATGAAAACCTTCTAAATGCGTCCAGTAAGCCATTTCAAGCTCAAACTTCTCCCCCTTGTTAGCAATGCATGAATCAAGCCAAAAATGCAAAGCTTTCAACCTAGAGCTTCTCAAATAAACAAAATTCAACAAAGAATGCTACACATGTCCAAATGAGCAAGTTAGATACTCTACGGCTTCGTATCGATCTCAACTACATGATCACCAAGTTTTACAACCACTGGACGAAGCTAAGATGAATTTGTGCAATTTTGCGAAAAACTTGCCTCTCATGAGCAAAGTCCTAAACATGATCAAAACATATCAAAATGGCAAAGCCACACAAACTTCATGCTAGGACAGCCATTCTAATCATAAGACCATCACAAACACCCACAAGCAACTCATGTCATGTCAAAGCCACCAAGCCATGTGCCTACTTCTATGTATGAGACTTCTCATTGGTAGGCATCATGCAACGGTTTAGCACCCAAAGCAAATTAAATTCAGCACATATGACATGGGAGCAGATTTTCCAAGCATTTTACATTTCATTTTCAGATTGATAAATGGTACATGAAATGTCTTTGCGACAAAAAGGAACTTATGCTCCTCCACAAGATAAAGCAAGAGGGCTAAACATTCATGATGGCAAAAGAGCCTTTGGCCCCATATGATCAAAAAACTAGCTATCCAACCACAAAGTGAGCATAACAAAGCCACTAAAACATGTCAAGATCATATAAAGGCATTTACACATGAGAGCGCATACATGTGACATTTTTCAAAAACATAGCCAAAAACCATCGATTATTCATCAAGATCATCAAGAGCTAAGCCAAACTAACCATAGCATACCAAACAAGCTCACAAAGACATATATCTCATTCCATGGTAAACAATGTATATGAGAGAAGCTTTTCCTATCCAATGCATATGATACAAAATGCATGCAATCTAAGATACAAGGATGCCTATACATCATGTTACATATGCCATGCCCAATGCAAGAAATACATAAAGGAAAGCTATACATATGCTGCAAAGGAGCTCCCGCACACAAAGCTCACAAACCATCGGCTCCTCGAGGGGAGGCAAAAAGGGCTCAACACCACCGGCAAAAGAGCAAAGGAGCACAAAACTCACAAGCTCCCCCTAAACACATGCACTAGGGACAAAGAGCATACAAAGCTCACCCTACACACATGAGATAGAGAAGGAGCAAATCAAACCAAGTGGCTTGACCAAGGCCACACACTCGAAGGTCACAAATACACTTACCTTTATCATTTCTTCACAATTCACTCATCCTTGTCCACCATCCCCGAAAGTGATGCACCTACATATCACCACCGGGACATGAAGCCGAAGAAACACCCCCGATATCAACCAAATGTTCTCCGGGCCATCCACCTGCAACTCAAAACCACGAGCGAGAGCGAGAAAATGACTCAACACTGGGGTTAGTTCCAAATGTGTAAAACTAGTGCCTAGCCATTTGCTCGAAAGTGGGGTTAGCACAAACCAAACCATCTCTCCTACCAAAGCTACCTCCACGAACACCACCACGATAACCACCATGAGGTAACCAAACCTCTCTACCTGGAGGAGGACCAAAACCACGAAAGAGAACCCGTGGACTGTGCCTCCTCTCCTTCTCAAAACTACGGATCCTCCCATCCCCGTATTGAGCACGAGGAGGAGAATGCCTAGAAAACTGACCTCCTGCAAACTTTCTAGCCCAATCACCAGAACCATGAACTCCAGAACCAAACCTCGCACCTGTACGAGCACGAAACCCAAATTGCTGCATGTCCAGGCCTGCACCAGTCTGACCGGTGCCCCTCAACGGTCTGACCGGTGTAGCCTGGGCAGCAGCACCTCCAACAACGTTCCGTTCTCCCCAAGCCCGAACTGACCTCACACTCGCCTTGGCCCTGGGCAACTGCACACGAGGCTCAAGTACAGCATCGGAAGGGTGGTACTTGTCTTTGTTAGCCCACTCCTTCGCCATTCTTTCCTCCCGCTTCCTCTTGAAGCAAAACGCTCTCTTGTGACCATCCTTTCCACAAAACTCACAATGGAAACGGATCGATCTGGGCTTCACAAGGCTTCTCACTTGGTTTCTCACTAGGCGTTTCACTTGCTTTCTCACTCGGTTTTTCTTTTGGTTGGTTTGGCTTGGATGCAAACTTGTCTTTGGGTGTGGGTTGTGGTGGAACTGAAACATTCCCAAATTTCCTTTCTCTCTCACCACTGCCCTCACCAACCTTATCCAATCTCAAAGCCCAACCATCAAAGCGCTTACAGCTAGCAATCATCATACCAAGCTGAGGTTCTTGACTCGACAACCAACTCAGCGCTTCACGCAACTTATCATTCTCATCTTGCAAGCGACCAACACATTTTGCAAGATCCAAATTCTTTATAGCATGCAACTCACATGTAGAGCAAGAAGTAGGAATAGGCACTTTCAAATCAGCCTCAAGTGAAACAATGCGAGAACGAAGCTCAACAATTTTCTCATGCAAACCAGGGCAAGAAGTGCAAGCACCAAGCAAAGTGGGTCTAGATTGTAGCTCAGCCAACTCAACCCTAGGCACATCTAGTTCCTCACACTTGGAGGCATACTTCTCCCTAAGATCAGACAAGTCAGCTAGGAAAGCAGAGCAATCAGCACAATCATTCTCGTCAGAAACAACAGGACTAGCCTTAAGAGAATCAATTTCAAGCTTGCTATCAAGAACCTGTGTTTCTAGCTCAGCCACTCTAGTCCTAGCATCCTCGAGCAAAGATCTAAGCTCCTTCCTAAGCTTTTTAGCCTCTCTAAGCATGTGATCGCGATTGTCAAGCAATTCAACCAACTCCTCATTCTCCTTGCGCAAAGAAGAGAGCTCATCACATACCTCATCCTCGGAATCCAAGTCTGAGGCGTCCTTCTGGCTTCTCTTGCTTCTCGAACTGCGAGCCATGCCGCAGAAGTCGTCCTTGAGGCTTAGGCTCGTCACACAAAGGCCGTTGAGATACTTGCCAAGGTTCTTCTTCTTCCTCTTCTTCTCATCCTCTTCGTCTTCATCACTCGAGCTTGAAGACGTGTCCTCGGAATCAGACTCGATGTCGCTTGATCTCTTCATCTTCTCTCGAGACCGTGTCTTCTTCCTATGTCCATGATCCTTCTTCTTGGACTTCTTCCTCTTGTCCTTGAACTTGTGCTTGTCGTGGTTGTTCACCTTCGGACACTCGGCGAAATAGTGTCCAGTCTTGCCGCACTTGAAGCATATCCTCGTGTTCCTCCTCGTGTTCACCCGGTTCTCGTGCAACCTCTCGAACCGCCTCGTCAGGAGCGCCAGCTCGTCCTCTCCAAGCTCGTCGAACTCCTCATCTGTCATAGACATCAAAGAGGAGAAAGGGAACATTCAGGTGGATGGGTTAGAGTTAGCCTTTCTTTTGGAACCACCAACGAGGGCGAGACTATGGGAGTTAGTCGGACCCTCGAGCTTGGCAGTCATGCCCCTATCCACCTCAGCTGACTTGAGCTTCGAGAACAACTCATTCACCGTCAGAGTGTCATACTTCTCTGACTCCACAATGGCCTCGAACTTTGCGCCCCAAATCGTACGATCCAAAGAGTGTAAGAGCTTGACCGCTCTATCATGATCATCGTACGGGAGCACATCCACATTGGCCCTCATGTTGTTCACAACCACGGTGAACCTCTGAAACAAGGCATCGATGGACTCACCGGGGAGATGAGTGAAGTTCTCGTACTCTCTCCGGTAGGTCGCATACATCCGTGCCTGCACCTGGGCATTCCCAACATGAGCCTCCTTCAACACCGCCCAAATCCTACAAGCCAAGTGCTCGGTGTGCACCCGATCGAACTCAGGCTGATACAAAGCACGAAACAAGTAGTTGACCGCCTTATTGTTGGCGTCGAATTTGTCCCTCGATCCTGGAGCAAGGAAGTCCATCGGCTGGACATAGCCTGTGTCCACCGTGACATCCCAAAGGATCTGACCCTTTCCGCGGAGAAAAGCACCCATCCGCTTGCTCCACATCTGGTAGTTCTTGCCATCGAAGTGTGGAGGACCCGAACCCCGTTTCTGGTACGCCATCCTTGGATCTTAGACTGGTTAGAGTCAAAAAAGACCCGAACCAGCTCTGATACCACTTGAAGGACCGATACGGCGAACCAGAGAGGGGGGAGTGAATGGGAGCCGATAAAAATTCTTCTCGAAGGAGATAGAAACTCCAACAAGATGAACAAGGCTTCCAACACACGTCTCTGACTCACTACCCAAGTTGGCCAAGCCCAGGTAGCCACTGGAGTGCCAATGGACCTAGGAACCAAAACACAACCTTCCGACCCGAGAACGTAGGGGAACACCAAACCTCGAGTCTACAGACCCACACCGGTCAGACCGGTGAGCACCACCGGTCAGACCGGTCCCTACTGGTGAAACTGAGCAACTTTCACTAAGTGGCTCTACACCGGTCAGACCGGTGAGACACACCGGTCAGACCGGTCGCAGCCTGAAAGCCCCCAAGGCACCGAACAGGCCAACCGACCACCAAACTAACCCAAACTTGAAACAACAGCAACACAGGACAACAGGGAACACACCAAGACGTTCACCCGAGCAAAATCCCACCGAGGGTTGCACCGGTCAGACCGGTCTAGAGCTTGGGCAGCTCGGGATGAACAACATCCGTGGGTCAACTCCGCCAAATCCAAACCTCTATCTCCCGAATCGCTCCACGGACTTGAACAAGACTTTGGGGATATTAGCTATAGCCAAGTTTAATCCCACTAAAACTCATCCAAAAAGGAGGAATCAAGGAAATCCCGCCAAGAGCACTTCCAACCCAAGAACTCAAGAAACCCCAAAATCGAGCACCTTTACTCACGAATTTGAGAGGGGAATCACAGCCGAAACAACCACGAAGGGTTCCCACAAATTTCCCCCATCAAATCCCAAAGAGAAAGGTCCCGAAAACAACCCAAACAAGTCACAAAGAAAGAGCTCCGAAAATCACCACCAAGAACAACCGGGGAAAACACATCCAAACCTTGAGGAACCACGCCGAATCATCTATACATGAAACAAAGGTTCATACAAGGTCTAGCAAGCCGCCCGATCATCCATCCCTCTCAACAAGATCTCTCCATGAAGCTCTCTTGCTAGTCCTATGGAAAACCTAAAGAAAATAGGAAGGAAATGGGAAAACAAAATAGCTAGGGTTCCAAGAGTTGGCTGCCATCCTCTCACCTCTTGGGTTATATGGAGGCAACCGAATGTCTAAAATGCCCTTTCCTAATAACTAGGGATACAAGCCCCTCAAGGGCGGATTTGGAAGTCTTCATGTCTTCACCATCGGACGGATGCCCGGCAACCGCACCCTTCGTAGCCTCGACGCAAGCCATGCGATCCCGACGCGTGTCCTCCGCTTCGAAGCCTCCGGACTGCGTCGTCGCACACCGGTCACCGGTGCTCCCCACCGGTCAGACCGGTCAGACCCACTGGTCAGACCGGTCTGGCACTGCTGCAGCACCGTCTTCGGTTCTTCGGTCTTGGCTTTGTGGATCAACCAAGGAACCCAATGGTTTTCTGGTGAACCACCGGAAACCCCGCGAACTCGGTGTAGCCTCCGCCAATCTCCACTCATGACTCGGCTCCCACGTAGTCCCGGCTCGACCTTGGTTTTGAGGCTCAACCAAGAAATCGTCCATGACTTCATCTTTCTGTTCATTCCACCATGCGGCCCGCACTTGACCCCGCTGGCCACTAGGTCGCTCGAACGAAGCCTACTTGTCTTCTCCACACCTGGAGGCCTCACCGGCGACGACCTTTCGCGCTTGTTCTTCACCTGCACCAACACCAGTCAGGCCGCAACCTGCACCTGCAATACTTAGCCAAGAATTAGTCCACACAACGTTGTCAATCACTTATCAAACAAGGAAGCGACCATCCACCGGTCTTCGAACCACACATGGTCCTCAACTACCCCTAACTCAACTACTGGCGATACAACCCACGCAGGGGCACTTATGTAATGTTTGTGGGTCTTGCCATTGGACGGACATGCCTTCGCCGCACTACGCGTCCTTTCGACGCAAGCCATGCGATCCCGCCGCGTGTCCTCCGCTTCGAGCTTCCCGACACGCCCGGATCCCGTCTCCGTCGTGTTGGGTCTTCGGACTTGGTTTTGAGGCCCAAACCATAAACCATCCTCCGATGGTTTTGTGGGCAAACCACCAAACCCCGCGTGCTCGGCCTGGCCACCCGCCAAGCCACTTGACTCGACCGCCACCGTGCACCGGTTTGATCGTCCATGACTTCGTATTGCTCGTCTCGCCACCATGTGGCCCGCACCTAGTCCCGCCGTCCACTGGGTCCCTCGAACCGAGCCTACTTGTCTCTCCCTCTCCCGGAGGCCCCTCAAGGCTGAAGACCTTTCGCGCCTGTTCTTCACCTGCAACAACACGAACTAGGCCGCAGCCTACACCTGCGCACTGAGCCAAGAGTCAGTCCAACACCCGATGTCAATCACTCATCACTGAGGAGCGGTCATCCATCGACCACCGGGAAGCTCCTGGTCCTCAATCTCCCCCTTGATGAGTGCATTGACAACACACAACGCGAAATAAAATTCAGAGAAAGAAAGTAAGAAGAAAGAAAAACAAAGAAGCGCAACTCATGACCAAAACCGAAGAAAGGCAAAGAAAGGTCACAAGACCAGCAAAGCACAAACTCCACACCGAAAACAGCAAGAAAGCTCCCCCTTAACAAATGCAAGCTCCCTGTTGACGGTGTATTTTGGTGCACCTAGCATGTTCATTACACTTTGGTTTGGATTTGATTATGGAACTAACCCGCCACTAGGCACACTAATCATATAACAAGTTCATCTTTGTGCATGCATTTGGAAGTGTTATGTTTATGTAGGAAAACATGGACATAAAGAACGGATTCGCAATAAGTTCAAAGGAGCATTCATCGAGTCTTGTTCGTGTTCATGAGCTTGCTGAAATTACTTCCAATGGTGGCGAGGACCGAAGTGCTACGAGGAACACCCCCAGGGATTGAAGCGTAAAAGATCAAACTTCATGCAAAGAGAGCCTCCATCTTGATCGCGAGGATAACAGCGTCAAAATCATCCAAGTGGAGGGGGCAAAGTAGATAAGTGCACGAGGACCCACGGAGCAAAAAGGGCAACCGAACCGGGCCGAAGCGGGCTCGGGCCGGCCGGCCCGGGCGGGGCGGCCCGGCCCACTTCGGCACCGGTTCGGTTCCGTCTTCCTTGCCCTCGAAGGATCTTCGACCCTAAAACCCCCGACACGCCGCCAACACAGAGAGGAGGAGTTATTCGCACCAGAAGGCCATCCACAAGCTAGAGAGAGAGGAGGAGGATCTCCGGCTGGAGATCAACCACCTCGAAGGAAGCACCCTCTCGTGGAGAAGGAGGAAGACACCGGCGGAAGGGAAACCATGATCAACGGTGCCATGATCAACACCTTGATGGGGTAATCTTCTCATTCGTCCATGGGTTGTAATCGATCGTGAGATGTAATCGCACTTTGTCGGATTATCTATCTATCATCTTGTGTTGAATATACTTTAATGCTTAAGGCTTGCAACCATGCCGTAATGGGAGTAAGGCCTCAATGCTTCCTTGGATCCATTCAATACGCCGTGTCCATCAAAGGTCTAGTCATGAATACCTTCGCGTAGTGACAGTACGAGAGGAGGGAAAGGGCGAAACCGTGGTCACAACCCCGATAGATTAGATTGGTTTTTCATGTCTTTAAGCGATTGCATGCTCTAGTATCGTAGACCCGTGGGCGAGTGTCTTCTATCTTGATCGTTTATCATTCTCTCCAGTGTAGTTTAGTGTTTTCTAGTATAATAGTAGTTAGGGTTTTAGTAGTTAGTGTGTCGTTGTTGATCGAACGCTTGTAATCCCCTTGCTCCGCGGATTGACAAGAACCTTGGGAATCCCGTGGTGAAAAAGGTGTGGGGTCCGTACGCTTGCGGATCGTAGAGGGATACGTCTTTTATCCGTCAACAAGCCCCTTTTTCTGGCGCCGTTGCCGGGGAGCATGTTAGTTTACATCGTTTGATTTGCATCTAACTTAGTTTTATATTTTAGTTTATCTTTTTTTTCGCTATATCTAACATATATTATCAGAAAAACACTTGTTTCTTTTTTGTTTTTGTTTTTATCTTGTTGTCTAGATGGAGTTCGTTAATCAACCCGTGGAAGAACCGGAGAAATCATTAAGGGATTACGCTAGCCCTCGATGTGAAGACATAAAAGTACAAGAGTCGGATTCGAAGCTCGAAGCGACCAAGTATGAAATTAAAACCAAGATCATGAAGATGGTGGCGGAAAACCCATTTGAAGGGATGGTTACGGAGAACCCATATAGACACATAAGGGATTTCACGACAATATGCAACACGGTGCGTCAAGAAGGAGTTCCCGATGAATTGTTCAAATGGAATCTCTTTCCCTACTCACTTGCCGGCAAAGCAAAGACATGGTATTCGGTTGCGTCCTTTGAAGTTGAAGGCAATTGGAACAAGTTGACAAAGAAGTTTTGCGAGAAGTTCTTTCCAATTAGCAAGGTTCAACATCTAAGGAGGCAAGTGATCAATTTCATGCAAGGAGAAGAGGAAGGGATAGACCAAGCCTGGGATAGGTTTAATGAATTAATCGAACAAGGACCAAAACTCGGCTTCACCGGTGATGTACTCTTGCATACATTTTTCTTTTCCCTAACCCCTAGTTGCATGCGACACGTCGAAATGTGTGCAGGTGGGGATCTCATGGAGAAAACACTCACGGAAGCCGCCCAACTTATACAAAAAGTTAGTAAAGCGGCTGCCATGCGAAGAGATTGGGAAACAAGACTTGCGGAAGAGCCGGAATTCAATTCAAGGAAGAAAATGCTTGCTGAATTTTCTAAAGAGGCAACTCCGGAAGTCACAAAAGAGGAGCCAATCATGGAGAAGCTTGAACAAGAACACATCAAGTCAAGATCTACACCAAACGTCGACTTCGCCGCACCAAATGAGACGAACAAGAGAAGCATGTCAAGCGCGAAGCCACTAAAGGAGTTCGAGCCAATGGATTGGGTTCCTATTGATTACGGAGAAGTATTCGACAAGAGAAGACCGTTCCCTAATCAAAAGGGAATGGCAAGAGCATTGGAAGTCGATTTCCCACCGGAGAAGAAAGCTGAAAATTCATACGACCTCAAAACCACCGGTGAGATTTTTGAAAAGCTCTTTGGAGATGACGTGGTGGATCCGGAACATATTGCCGAGGTGAAGAGGATCATGGGGATCAAGCCTGAAGCATCACCATACGCTCGCCTTGCTGAAATTTATTCGATCGGATCCGAAGAAGAAGAGAAGATGACGCCGCACTTGAGTTGCGAGATCAACGGAGTTCAATGCAAAACTTTATGCGACATCGGAGCCCAAGTAAGTGTTCTATCTTCTAAAATTTACGATAAAGTTCAATATCACAACCTAGACTTAGCTCCAACATCAACGAAATTAATTATGGGAGATGGTAGAACTATCAAACCTCTAGGTATTGCTTGCAACATGAAAGTAAAAATTTGTAGAAACTACATACCAACCGATTTCTTTGTTATTGATGCTTACCATGGTAATTCTGATCATATAATCTTAGGTAGGCCTTTTCTTAAGTTGGTTGATGCCGTGTTAGATGCCGGAGAAGGCAAAGTAACAATGAACCTTAATGGAACAAAGTACACATATAACTTTCTTCGTGCTTCTAAACACCTTACTCCTTTTCCTCCCGAAGATGAAGAAGTAGAAGAGATAGATAGTCTTTGTTTTGTTGAAACCCTTAGAGACCCGCTGCAAAGAGCGATGGAAAATCAAATTAGTAATCAACAAGATGAAGAACTAGAGGAAGCAACAAAAGGCTTAGAGCCGCATGATGGTAGCGTGGAGGAAGAGAAGTTCGAAGACATAGGTGAAATCAAACCCGAGGAGCCACAAGTGCCCGAAGTAGACCTTAAACCTTTGCCCAAGGGATTATAATATGAATTTTTGGGCCCAGACAAAACTTATCCAGTCATTGTGAGCGACGAGTTGAGCCCCGAAGAAAATGAAGCGTTGCTGATTTTATTAAAAAAACATAGGAAGGTGATTAGATATTCAATTAATGATCTCAAAGGTATTAGCCCAGCCTTTTGCACTCATCGTATACCAATGGAAGACCAATGTAAGCCTGTAGTGGACCATCAAAGGAGGCTAACCCATGCCATGCGAGAGGTAGTAAAGAAAGAGGTTATCAAGTTACTTGATGTCGGAATCATCTACCCGGTTCCGCATAGTGAATGGGTGAGCCCGGTACATTGTGTACCGAAGAAAGGAGGTTTGACCGTGGTGAAGAATGAGAAGAACGAATTGATACCGCAAAGAACCGTGACCGGGTGGCGGATGTGTATTGATTACCGTAAGCTTAACAAAGCGACGAAGAAAGATCACTTCCCCCTACCGTTCATAGACGAGATGCTCGAGAGGTTAGCAAACCACGCTTATTTTTGCTTTCTCGATGGATACTCGGGGTTCATGCAAATTCCCATTCACCCGAAAGATCAACATAAGACAACGTTTACGTGTCCTTACGGAACGTTTGCATATAGGAGGATGCCCTTCGGCCTATGCAACGCTCCGGCCTCTTTTCAACGTTGCATGATGGCCGTGTTTTCGGAATTCATCGAAGAAATTGTTGAAGTGTTTATGGATGATTTTTCCGTTTACGGGAAGACGTTCATGGATTGCTTAGCAAACTTAGAAAAGGTCCTTACAAGGTGTGCGGAGGTAGATTTGGTTTTAAATTGGGAAAAGTGCCACTTCATGGTTAAGCGAGGCATAGTGCTCGGACATGTTATATCCGAGAGAGGAATAAAAGTGGACAAGGCTAAGGTAGAGACGGTTGAGCAACTCCCACCTCCTACGGATATTAAGTCCTTAAGGAGCTTTCTGCGCCATGCCGGATTCTATAGAAGATTTATAAAGGACTTCTCGAAGATCACTAAGCCTTTAACGCACCTTCTTCAAAAGGATGTGGCTTTCGACTTTGATGAGAAGTGTCTAGCGGCATTCCGGACCTTGAAAAATGCGTTGGTGAGTGCTCCCATCATCCAACCTCCGGATTGGAGCCAACCTTTCGAGATCATGTGTGACGCAAGTGACTACGCCGTAGGCGCGGTCTTGGGACAAAGAAAGGAAGGCCGAGTTCACGCCGTTTACTACGCTAGCAAAACTCTTAGTGGGGCACAATTAAATTACGCTACTACGGAAAACGAATTGCTAGCGGTGGTATTCGCTTTCGAAAAATTCAGATCTTACATCGTGAACTCGAAAGTCATTGTTTACACCGATCACGCAGCCATAAAGTATCTCTTGGCTAAGAACGAAGCTAAACCACGTTTGATTCGTTGGATCCTTCTTCTCCAGGAGTTCGATGTTGAAATTCGTGATAAAAAGGGGGTGGAAAATGTTGTGGCCGATCATTTGTCTAGGATGAATCGTGGACAAGATGATAAAGAGCCCATAGAAGATAAGATGAGAGATGACCACCTCTATAGAGTGCTTGATAAAGATACTTGGATGATTGACATCATTCGAGCAATTCGAAAGATGCCCCTCGATCATCTAGACAAAAACACTCAAAGGAAGATAATCTCGGAAAGTAAGAAATATTTTTGGGATGCACCATACCTCTTCAAGCTTGGCAATGATGGAGTAATGAGAAGATGTGTGCCAAGAGAAGAGAGGCTCGAGATTCTAAGGAAGTGCCACTCGGCGGAGTACGGTGGGCACTATAGCCATTTTCGAACCGAAGCCAAAGTATGGTCGAGCGGATTCTATTGGCCGGAGATGCATGAAGATACTAAAAGATATGTTGCGTCATGCCCCGAATGCCAAAGAACCGGAAACATCTCTCAAAGAAATTCTATGCCTTTGAAATACAACTTGCAAATCGACATATTCGATGTATGGGGCATAGACTTCATGGGGCCTTTTAAAAACTCATTTAGATTCGAGTATATACTTGTTATGGTTGATTATGTATCCAAGTGGGTAGAGGCTATACCATGTCGTAAAGCTTCCACGGAGGAGTCCATCACCATGATCAAGAACGTGATTTTTCCCCGTTTCGGTACACCGAGAGTCTTGATAAGTGATGGAGGAACTCATTTCACCGGGAAGAATTTCAAAAGGTGCTTGTCCAAGTTGGGAATTGAGCATAGGGTCTCCACGGCCTATCACCCAGAAACCAACGGACAAGCGGAGACGTCAAATAGGCAATTAAAATGCATACTTAACAAAACCATAGAGAAGGGAGGCAAGGATTGGTCAAAGAAACTAGACGGAGCTTTATGGGCTTATCGAACGGCGTTCAAAACACCAATAGGTATGACCCCTTATCAATTCGTCTATGGAAAAGCTTGCCACCTTCCGGTTGAGTTAGAACATAAAGCCTATTGGGCGATTAAAGAGATGAACCTTGATCTCGATGCCGCGGTGGTGAAACGGAGAATTCAAATAAGCGAGCTAGAGGAGTTGAGGTTGAAAGCATATGAAAACGCAAGCATATACAAGGAGAGAATCAAAAGGTGGTATGATAAAAGATTGAAGAAAAAAGAATTTAAAGAAGGAGATAAGGTCCTCCTCTACAATTCGAGGTTTAAAACCTTCGGAAAGGGGAAATTGCAAAGCAAGTGGGACGGACCTTATGTTGTGCATTCGGTGTTCTCCAACGGAGCGGTAACCATTATGGATATAAACGACGATCAATTTGTGGTGAATGGACAGCGGCTTAAGGTTTACTACGAACCCGATGTCGTGCCCATTCATCATGTTGACGTCTTTACCATGGAGGAAGAGCCCGAACGTCCCGCCTAGGACGAAAAACAAGGCACCAACTTCTGTAAATAATTTTTCTTTTAGCTTTATGGAGTTTTTCGCGAAGATTAAATGGGCCAACTTTTCCCATGGGCTGAGGAAGAAAAAAATAGGGCGGTGTGCAAAAAACCGGACCGGCCCGGCCCCGAGGCGGGGGTGGGCCGGCCGGCCCAGTCGGATCGGCCCAGGGGTGGCCCGACGCCCGACGACCCCGAATTTCGCCCGAATTGCTCTTTTTTGACTTCCTTGTTTGGTCGGAAAATTTTAAGGGAAGTGTAAAAAAGGAAAATAAGGTTCCCAGGGCTTTTCTCTTAGGACTATATATTTGGCCGAACTGGGAGCTCGAGAATCAAACCTTTCATGCAATGTGTTGCACCCTTGTAGCAGCCATTGAGCCTCCAAAAAGCTTAGAGTTGAAGGTAGAAGCCAAGAAGCCATCGATGGAGGAGGCGATGCGATGCGAGGTCAAGCTACCCGTCAAGAGGACCGCACGTATCCGTTGCGGAGGACGTGTCCCGACCGGAGCTCTTGCATCTCGCAACCCCGTCGAAGGAGAGAAGGTCCCTACACCCGTTCGAAGGTCGGCACGCCTCCAAGGCATCAAGCGCAAGGATTACAAGGAGGTGTCGCCGGAGCCTAAAGACTATGGGGATAGCGACTACTCCGACGATCGTAGCCCGAGCTCGTGGGCGGCTGCCGGTAGAGACGATGACGATTGGGGCGAGCAGCCCTATGAAAGGACTCCCGAAGGCCCCAACGGCGACGGCAACGGCGGTGGCGAAGGCGACAACAATGGAGGTGGCGACGACGGTGGTGACAACGGTGGAGATTATGGCGACGACGACCCCTTCGGATTGCATCCGGTGTGCTGTCGAGTTTGCCGTCAATACATCGCGGATCTCTACACGTCGGCCGACGAATGTCTCCAAGCCATGGAAGCGATGAAGCAGCGTATGGAGGACTTGGAGCGCGTAGTTGAAGATGACTACAAGTTCCTTAACCGCAACGTGCGCAAGCTTTTCGGCATGGTTGGAAACATGAGAGGCAAGTGGTGCAAAACTTGCTTGAAGTACCACTAGATCTAGTTTTCCCCTTTGGATTTTGTAAGGTACGACGAGGACGTCGTATGTTTTAAGTGTGGGGGAGAGCTAGCTCGCTAGCCTTAGCTTTTGAACTTTAAGTTTAGGTTCGGTTTAATCTTCCTGTGAGAGTCTTAGTGTTTTAATGAGTCTTTAGTTTTTGAGTCTGTTTTAAAATTTTTGCAAGTGTCTTAAATTAGTGTTGAGTCAAGAAAACCAAATAAAAAGAGTCTTTACATATATCTTTGTGTTTTATGTATTGTTTATCTTTATTTACTTGTTTGTTTAATCTTCGATTCTTGATATATGAGCACAAGTATGTGGTTTGAAAAACGTTTACCGTGGTGCTTAGTGGAATCGCTACTTCTTAAAGTACCCATACCGCACTTCGATCTTGAGCTTCACATGCTAGTTGTGCTATTTTCGATGCTAAAAATTGGAGGATTTCAGTTCTGAAAATTATATTAAAACCCTTGTAATAAAGGTTAGCAAAACCTCTTTTTCCAAGTTGAGAGTAAGAAAAAAATTCCTATCCAAAGCCAAGTTTATTTTTTCGCTCCACCATAAGTGTGATTAGCACGATGAGTTAGGCTAGGACCCTTCTCTCTTGGTGAGTTTTAATTTCGAGCAATGATCATGTCCTTGTGCTTATCTTTTGTTGCTAGCCTCGTCATATATTCAGTCCATGACTTTCACAACGAAAGTCATGAATATCGCTGGATTCCATACCCAACCCTATACATCTCTTTTGTACATCGTATTCCTTGAACACAACCTATTTTCAAAGTTTCGTCTCGTCTCTACGGCATGATTTATTTAAAAATTTCAGATTGTATGCATGCGAGGAAAGAGAGAATTGAAAGCTTTGAAAAGTTGTCAAGAGAGAGAAAAATAAAGAGAAAAAGTATGTGTATGGAAAAGAAAGAAAGAAAGAAAGAAAAATCATATGTGAATGAAAGAAGAAAAGAAAAAGAGAGAAAGATGAGTTAGCAATGAAGATATGAGAGGGATGGATCAAGTGAAAGAAGAAAAAAAATAATAAAGTGTAAGGAAGGATGTCACGTTGATTGTGAGACGAAACTTTTACTCTATTTCCAACCATGTGCAATCCGACAACGAGGACATCATTGGTGCCTTGTAGTCACAATTTTCTTTTGCCCTTGCACATGTCCACCATTCTAAATCTTCCCATCCTTGATACCCTTACATATGGTTAATTCTCATGATCATTGGCTTTGAAAGGTAGACAACCATTAGAGGAAGTTCTTAGTTTGACAATACTTGTGTTGATTGCGCTAGCCCCACCTATAGCTCCACTTTTACATGATATATGAGAGATTAATGGGAGGTGAGAGTTTTATAAAATTTGGTTAGGATAGCCACTTCATATGAGTGACTTGAGAGAGCTTGGAGAAAGGTTTTTGTCTAATACTTGTTGCAGGAATTTTTGTTTTGAAAATCATAAAAACCCTCCGATGGAAGCAAAGAAGTAAGTATGGCTGAAATTGAAAGCTTCGAGTGAAGAGTTTGAGTTGTGGGGTAAATCTTGACGTGGTAAAAATTCTAAACGCCCATGTTTATGTTTGATTATCATTGCTTTGTGTTTATGTATTAAAGATGAAGGGATTGACTAACTTGTGAAGAAGGATAAGTGGTACACGATTACACTCCTTGGACGAAGTTCTTTTACGAGTACTTGCTCGAGGACGAGCAAGAGCTAAGTGTGGGGGAGATGTTGACGGTGTATTTTGGTGCACCTAGCATGTTCATTACACTTTGGTTTGGATTTGATTATGGAACTAACCCGCCACTAGGCACACTAATCATATAACAAGTTCATCTTGTGCATGCATTTGGAAGTGTTATGTTTATGTAGGAAAACATGGACATAAAGGACGGATTCGCAATAAGTTCAAAGGAGCATTCATGGAGTCTTGTTCGTGTTCATGAGCTTGCTGAAATTACTTCCAATGGTGGCGAGGACCGAAGTGCTACGAGGAACACCCCCAAGGATTGAAGCGTAAAAGATCAAACTTCATGCAAAGAGAGCCTCCATCTTGATCGCGAGGATAACAGCGTCAAAATCATCCAAGTGGAGGGGGCAAAGTAGATAAGTGCACGAGGACCCACGGAGCAAAAAGGGCGACCGAACCGGGCCGAAAGCGGGCACGGGGCCGGCCGGCCCAGGCGGGCCGGCCCAGCCCACTTCGGCCACCGGTTCGGTTCCGTCTTCCTTGCCCTCGAAGGATCTTCGACCCTAAAACCCCCGACGTGCCGCCAACACAGAGAGGAGGAGTTATTCGCACCAGAAGGCCATCCACAAGCTAGAGAGAGAGGAGGAGGATCTCCGGCTGGAGATCAACCACCTCGAAGGAAGCACCCTCTCGTGGAGAAGGAGGAAGACACCGGCGGAAGGGAAACCATGATCAACGGTGCCATGATCAGCACCTTGATGGGGTAATCTTCTCATTCGTCCATGGGTTGTAATCGATCGTGAGATGTAATCGCACTTTGTCGGATTATCTATCTATCATCTTGTGTTGAATATACTTTAATGCTTAAGGCTTGCAACCATGCCGTAAAGGGAGTAAGGCCTCAATGCTTCCTTGGATCCATTCAATACGCCGTGTCCATCAAAGGTCTAGTCATGAATACCTTCGCGTAGTGACAGTACGAGAGGAGGGAAAGGGCGAAACCGTGGTCACAACCCCGATAGATTAGATTGGTTTTTCATGTCTTTAAGCGATTGCATGCTCTAGTATCGTAGACCCGTGGGCGAGTGTCTTCTATCTTGATCGTTTATCATTCTCTCTAGTGTAGTTTAGTGTTTTCTAGTATAATAGTAGTTAGGGTTTTAGTAGTTAGTGTGTCGTTGTTGATCGAACGCTTGTAATCCCCTTGCTCCGCGGATTGACAAGAACCTTGGGAATCCCGTGGTGAAAAGGGTGTGGGGTCCGTACGCTTGCGGATCGTAGAGGGATACGTCTTTTATCCGTCAACACTCCCCCTGAACATGTGGATGCAAACTTCCAAATTTTAGCTCACCTCTTCTGAATTTTCATTAAGCTCACCTCTTCTCCCCCTTGTTGACAATGTATGAATCAAGGTGAAAATGCAGAAATGCAAAACAAAGCATATAAACATCTACATGAGCTTCTCAAATAGGCCAAATTCAGTGTCAAAGGCTAGAAATGAGACAAAGAGCATATTTATGGATCATAACATAGTCAAAGCATTGCCACAAGTAATATATGAAAATATAGGCATGTGACAAAGCAAATTTTCAGATTTGAATAATTATATCAAAAGATGGCTCACTTCAAATGTAAAAGCCTATCCATGTCATATTCGAGCCAAAAACATGCATATCATCCAGAGATCATACAAGGATATCCAATTCTTAACAAAAGATCATTGCAAACACGCATAAAGCAAAGCATGTCATGTTAAAGCTCATGAGCCATGTGTCCACTTCGGGGAGACTTCTCCACTGGTGAACATCATGCAACATGTTTGGCACCCATGTGTGAAAGATAAGACATTTTAAGCATAAACATGGTGGGTAGAGCATTTTTGAAGCATACACACTTCTTTTCAAGATTAATTCATTTCATGGTACATGAAGTGCCTTTGCGGCAAAAGGAAGCTTATGCTCCCCCATGAATGCAACAAAGGCTAAACATTCACAATGATATTCGGCCTTTGGCCCAAAAGCAAGCAAAAGACATCCAAGCACAATCTAAGCATAAAAAGCACATTTAGACCAAAATGTGACATGGATACACTACTACACATGAGTGGAGCACATTTCATCAAAATTTAGTCAAGATTAGCATTTGATTCAGAAAGGGCTATCTCACAACATATATATCTCAAATATTCCAAGAGCATAGCCTCACATAGCCATTTCTCCACACATATGATCAATATCTCACAAATAGCCAAAGAAACTCAAATAAGGCATATAGAAGAAGCTCATAATCCTAAAATGCAATATGATACAAATGCAATATGATATATAACAAGATGGCTATCCTACCATGGTTTATACATCAAGCAAAGCATGTATATACATCAATGTAAACATGGTATGATACATATGGTACAAAAAGGAAGTCCCCCAAGAATCAACTAGAAAGGGCAACAAACCACAAGTTACCCCCGCAAGCGCACAAATGTAGCTTGGTCGAGAGGCTTTGTGAAAATGTCTGCAAGCTGATCTTGGGTAGGAACATGGCTCAACACAATGGTCCCTTTCTCCACATTGTCCCTCAAGAAATGGTACCTCACCTCTATATGTTTGGTTCTGGAGTGAAGCACAGGGTTTTTCGCTACGCTTATGGCACTGGTGCTATCACAAAGAATTGGGATCTGGGTGCACTCCTCACCAAAGTCTCTCAGAGTGTATGAAATCCACAACAGCTGGGAACAACAACTCGCGGCTGCAACATACTCTGCCTCGGTGGTAGACTGAGCTACACTAGACTGCTCGCGGGAAGACCACGAAACCAACGAGGACCCAAGAAACTGACAAGAACCAGAAGTAGACTTCCTCTCGACTCGACAACCAGCAAAATTCGCATCAGAAAAACCATGAAGAGAAAGAATCGAGGAGGAAGAATACCAAAGGCCAAGACCAGGGGCAGACTGTAGGTACCTGAAAATCCTCTTGACGGCCTGTCGATGTGATGTCCTTGGCGAAGCCTGAAAACGAGCGCACAGACACACACTGAACTGTATGTCTGGCCTCGTCGCCGTCAAGTAGAGGAGGGAGCTGATCATGCTCCTGTACTCCTGCTTGTCCACTGGTTTTCTGTTCTCGTCCGCATCCAAAGTTGCCGTACTCCCCATGGGAGTCGACATCGGCTTCACATCTTGCATCTGGAACTTCCTCAGAATGTCTTTCGTGTACTTGGTCTGGTGCACGAATGTTCCATCCTTCACTTGCTTGATTTGAAGCACGAGAAAGTACTGCAACTCGCCCATCATGCTCATCTCGAATTCCCTGCTCATCTCATATTTACCGCGTAGTACGTTCGTCGATGTCCCCAATGATCCTCGACAGGGGATGCACTTCTTGAATCCGCCGGGGAGCCTCACGCCTCGAGACTACACCCCCCTCAACTTCAGCTTCTCTCGCCTGGTCCTCTTGTCGCACCGTCGTTGTCCATGAAGTAGACGGTCCACCCTCCGTAGTGGTCGTAGGGGGAGTAGTGGGAATACACTCAGCTTCAGGCGCATGGTTCTCTCCATCAACATCTCCAGCTTCATCCTTCTCTTCAAAGAGGTCCTCGACCATCTCCTCATCACCTGCACATTCAAAACCAAGAGAGGTACATGGCATTGTCTCGTCAAAGGTTACCTCGCAAGTCTCCATGATTTTGTTAGTCTCAAGGTTAAGCACCCTATAGGCTCTAGAATGGTTAGCATATCCAAAGAAAATCCCATCACTAGACCTAGCCTCAAACTTGTCGAGTTTTCCCTTCTTAAGAATAAAGCATTTGCAACCAAAGACTTGGAAATGACTCACCTTGGGTGCCCGACCATGCATAAGCTCATAACAGGTCTTCTTCTTGAAAGCTCACAAAAAAATCCTGTTGGAAACGTGACAAGCCGTATTGACCGCCTCAGCCCAATACCTCCTAGGAGTCCTGTGCTCATCGAGCATCGTCCTAGCCATCTCACAAAGAGTCCGATTTTTCCATTCCACAACTCCATTTTGAGGGGGCACATAAGGGGTCGAATACTGATGTTCAAGACCTAGATCACGATAGAAGGCATCAAAACGAGAGTTCTTGAACTCTGAGCCATTATCACTGCGGATAGCTCGAATAGCATTCCCATGCCTCGCGTTTTTCAACCTCACGATTAGATTTCGAACAAAACCAAATGTCTCACTCTTGTCTTCCAAGAAAAACACCCAGGCATAGCGAGAGTAATCGTCCACCACAACAAGGACATACCACTTCCCACCCACCGAGCGAACTCGAGCTGGCCCACAAATCAGAAGAAGGACCAGCCATCAAACAGCGAGCAGGACCCAAAGAACGAGAGAAATCAGCCCTGAAAATCTGACCCTCGGGGATGATCATACAGACAAGATCACCTCGAGAATCCAGCAAACGAGACTCACCAGACTTGAAACGCACCTCAAAACCCTCATCAAGCAACTGAGAAACTGAAAGCAAATTGAAACCCAATGACTTCACCAGAGCAACTCTCTTCAACGTTACCTTGTCACTCACATGCACAACACCCTCGGAAATCACCCTTCCTCGTCCATTGTCCCTAAAAGTGATGTACATCTTTTCCTTCACTGGGGTGAGGCTGGAGAACCACTTCTTATCTCCGGTCATGTGTCGGGAACATACGGAGTCGATCAACCAAATGTTCTCCAAGCCTCCTGTCTATAGTCAGAAACAAGAACGAGAATGAGCTAGCGACTCGACACTGGGGTTAGCACAAATAAAGTTAAACCAGTGTCGAGCCATCTGCTCAAAAGAGGGGTTAGCAAACATCATTCCCTTGCCACCAAACTTCCCACGTCCCATGGAAGGAGTACAAGCACCACGAGGGGGAAAACGTGGTCCGTAGTTCCTCTGGAACCCAAAGCTGCGATCATCTCCCCTAAACCCGTATTGAGGACGAGTAGGAGGACGTCCATCAAAACCACCACGAGCCCGACCAAACCTCTCACCAGCACGCACACCATCATCTCCCCAATCAAACCTCTCACCACCACCCTACCAACACTCCTCACACTTCCCACACCCCGTGGAAGTGACACTCTGGGCTCAGGAATCCCATGAGACTGGTGATACCTGTCCTGGTTTGCTTGCTCCCTAGCAAGCCTCTCATCCCTCTTCCTCTTGTAGCAAGTGATCAACGGCTTTTGCATTTGCCTCATACTAGGCCTTAGCACCAGCATCGCTCACCATAAGAGTATGGATGTTGACCGGAATAGCATTGGTCTCGTCAAGCATAATGAAATCCAACAACTTGCCACGAAGAAAGATCATCATATGAGTCGCCCACTTATGGTAACCCTTGCCATCGAAGTGCGGCGGACCGCCCCGCTCAACGTACGCCATCTTAGGATTCAAGACTTGTTAAAGTCACAAAGAATCTGGCACCAAGCTCTGATACCAATTGAAGGATCAGATGGCGACTAGAGAGGGGGGGAGTGAATAGGAGCCGGTAAAAATTATTCTCAAAGAACCAGGCCTATACCCTAGTCAAATCCCGGTCACTCACAAGCGATGGATCGAATCATACACCAATCGCCAAGACAACAACGTTATGGATCAACCTCCAGTCTTAAGAACGATTCCTTGAAGCACACGCGGAAGCACAACAAAGGAAGGGAGGAATCAAATCAAGAAGCAAAGCACTCAGGCTCTGGCGGACCGTCCGGCCAGGAGGGGCGGACCGTCCGCACTGGCCACGCGGACCGTTCGGCCTGCTGCCACGGACTGTCCGCACACACACCGCGGACTATCCGGCCCTGCGCCGCGGACCATCCGAAAAAGCTAACAGAACCTCCAGAGACGACCCCGAATAACGGATCGTCCGCGGGGAGCTCGCGGACCGTCCGCCGAGCACCGCGGACCGTGGCCCGCCTTGCGCTGTGGATCGTCCGAAACCTCACCCAACAAAAACTCAAAGCCACAACGGATCGCAAGTGAAGCCGAGCAAGAACATGAAGTACATGGGAAGAACTCGCTCCTCGCGGACCGTCCGCCGGTCCCTCGCGGACTGTCCGCGCCTCACGGACAGAACTGAAAATAGCCCGACCTCGAAGGTCAACTCCCCCAAATCATCATCGGATTTCCCAGATGGTAGAAGCTGTGAAGACAAGGTTTGGGGACTTGAAAAGCGTCACATAAGGATGATATAGCCCAAAAATCTTGCCTCCTAACTCCCTAAATCACCGGGAATCGCGAATCCTTTGAGCACCACCAAAAGCTAGAGCACCGAACGAAAATCCTTGAATCGAAGAGGTTTCCCGGCGTTTGAGGGCACAAGATCAATCCCAAAGATGCACAAGACATCCATCCATGTTTTCCTCAAAGAAATCCCGGGAGAAACCCACTCAAATCCGTGGAACCACACCAAGAACAAAGGCACCAAAAACAAGCACGAAAAAGAGCACGAAAATCACAACGCCGAATCTTCTATACAAACCAGGAAAGATTCACCGGACGCTCCTGGTCCTCAATCTTTCCTGGTTTGTATAGAAGAATTGGAGTTGTGTTTTTCGTGGTCTTTTCGTGCTTGTATTTGTGCCTTTGTTCTTGGAGTGATTTTGCGGATTTGAGTGGGTTTCTCCCCAGATTTCTTTGGGGGAAAGATGTATGGATGCCTTGTGCACCTTTGTGATTGATCTTGTGCCCTCAAACGCTGGGAAACCACTTCGATTCAAGGATTTTCGGTCGTAGATCTAGCTTTTTGTGGTGCTCAAAGGATTCGCGATTCCCGGTGATTTAGGGAGTTAGGAGGCAAGATTTTTGGGCTATAGCATCCTTGTGTGACGCTTTTCAAGTCCCGAAACCCTTGTCTCCACAGCTTCTACCATTTGGGAAATCCGATGATGATTTGGGGGAGTTGACCTTCGAGGTCGGGCTGTTTTCTGTTCTGTCCGTGAGGGGCGGACAGTCCGCGTGGGGACGGCAGACGGTCCGCGAGGAGCAAGTTCTTCCCGTGTTCTTCGTGTTCTTGCTCGACTTCACTTTTGATCCGTCGTGGCTTTGAGTTTTCGTTGGGCGAGGTTTCGGACAGTCCGCAGCAGTGGGCGGACGGTCCGTGGGTGCTTGGCGGACAGTCCGCGTGCTCCCCGCGGACGGTCCGTTATTCGGGGTCGACTCTGGTGGTTCTGTTAGCTTTTTCGGACGGTCCGCGGCGCAGGGCCGGACAGTCCGCGGTGTGGGTGCGGACAGTCCGCGGGAGCAGGCCGATGGTCCGTGTGGCCAGTGCGGACGGTCCGCCCCTCCTAGCTGGACGGTCCGCCAGAGCCTGGGTGCTTTGCTTCTTGGTTCAATTCCTCCCTTCCCTTCTCGTGCTTCCGCGTGTGCTTCAAGGAATCGTTCCTAAGAGTCGAGGTTGATCCATAACCTCGTTGTCTTGGCGGTTGGTGTGTGATTCGATCCATCGCCTGTGTGTGACCAGGATTTGACTAGGGTATAGGCCGGGTTCTTTGAGAAGAATTTTTACCGGCTCCTATTCACTCCTCCCTCTCTAGTCGCCATCTGATCCTTCAATTGGTATCAGAGCTTGGTGCCGGATTCTTTGCCACTTTGACAAGTTTTGAACACTAAGATGGCGTACGTTGAGCGGGGCGGTCCGCCGCACTTTGATGGGAAGGGTTACCACAAGTGGGTGGCTCCTATGATGATCTTTCTTCATGACAAGTTGTTGGATTTCATTGTGCTTGACAAGACCTATGCTATTCCGGTCAGCATCCATACTCTTATGGTGAGCGATGCTGGTGCTAAGGCCAATTATGAGGCAAATGCAAAAGCCGTTGATCACTTGGTCCGGAGCTTGTGTGATCCTGAGTTTGAGCGTGTTCGCCATTTGAATCTTGTTTGGCAAATTTGGGAGAAGTTGTTGGTTGCTCACGGTGGTGATAACCATGTGAAGGCTCGCCTCTTTGTCTCTTACCGGATGCAATATGAGAACTTCACTCAAATTCCCGGTGAGGACATTGATGCGATGTTTCAGAGGTTCACCGCCATTGTGAACAACATGAAGGCTAATGTTGAGGATTTCCCTTACACTGAGCATAATCAAGCTTTGAAGCTCTTGCATGTCTTGGACCCAGATGTTTCGGGTGCTAAGGTTGAGGCCATCAAGGAGTCTGGGCAATATTTGACCATTGAGTTGGATGACCTCTTTTTTAAGCTCAAGTCGGCTGAGGTTCACAGGAAGTTGCAATCCAAGCATGAGGGCTCGGCTGGTCATAGTCTTGCTCTTGTGGGCGGATCAAAGGGCAAAGCCGACACTAACCCTTCCTGTCGACAGTTTTCCTTGTCTTCTCTTATGTCTATTCCAGATGAGGAGTTTGATGTGCTGGGCGAGGAGGAGCTGGCCTTGCTCTCAAGAAGGTTTGATCGATTACACGAGAGTCGGAGGAATGCAAGGCGGAGCTCAGGGATGTGCTACAAGTGTGGCAAGCGTGGTCACTTCATCACCGAGTGTCCGGGAGCGAAGGAGAACAAGTACAAGATGAGCGAGTACAAGGCGCACCCGAAGCGTGAAGACAAGTACTCCTCCAAGGGCAAGCACTTCAGCAAGTCCAAGAGCAAGGACAAGGACAAGCGTCGACCGAGCAAGGGCGGCTACAAGGAGGACAAGGCAAGAGCCATGGTGGCCAGTGCAAGTGACGTCGACTCAAGCTCAAGCGACGCGCAGTCAAGCTCAAGCAGTGAAGATGAAGACGCCGGGAGGCGCAAGGGTAAGAAGAGTGCAAGCCGGAACCTTAGTGGGTTGAGCTGTGTGGCGCTTGAAAGCTTTTGTGGGATGGCTCATAGCTCGAGCAGTAAGAAGAGTGAGAAGGAAGACAGCAACTCCGACTCGGAGGATGAGGTAAATCGTGACCCCGACTCTTTGCTTGCTGAGATCACTAGGTTGAATGGCTTGATTGACAACCGTGATAGTGTGTTGAGAGATGATAAGATGATGAGGAAAGATCTTTGGGCTCAACTTGAGAATGCTAGTGAGAAAGTAGGAGAGTTAGAGTCCAAATTGCTTGAATTGAAACTTGAGAATGACTCTTTGAAACTTGCTCCTACTACTCCTGATGATGTTGAGTGTCTTGAGTGTGATGCTTGGTTGAATGAGATCAAGTTGCTTAATGAGAAGAATGCTTCTACTTTGGCTAAACTAGATGCTCTTAGGACTGAGTATGATGAGCTTAAGGCTAGACCCACTTTGCTTGGTGCTTGTAAATCATGTCCTATGTTGCATGCTAAGCTTGTTGATGCTCGTTCTACCATTAGTTCTTTAGAAGCATCTTTGAAATCTCCTGTTGCAAATGCATGCTCTAGTTGTGATGAAGTTATTTTGTGTAATCTTGAACTTACTTCCCGTTTGGATGTCATCTATGAGGAGAATGATTATTTGAGGAAGGTGTTGGCTTGGTTGTTTGGGCAGGAACCTCAATTGAAAATCATGATTGAGGAGTTCAAGAGAGCTGATGGTCGTGGTTTGGGTTTTGAGAAGGTGGGTGAGAAAGTGGGAGAGAACAGTGTGGAGAGTGTGTATGAGAAGTGTGTTGAGTCTAACCCCGAGTTTGAGGTGATCGGAGACATCCAAGTCCCACTTCCAAAAGCACCCAAGAACACTTTCACACCAAAGCCCAACCACCCTTGCAACAAGCTTGACACAACCCAAGATCCACCCAAATTTCCACCCTAAACAAATGACTTCCAGAAACCCATGAAGTTTGTGAGTGAGAAGGGTGAGAAACCTAGAGAGAAGGCAGAGCCAAAACCAAAACCCATCCCCTTCAGATGTGAGTATTGTGGCAAGGAGAGACATCTAGCAGAGTTTTGCTACAAGAGGAAGAGGGATGAGAGGCTTGCCAGGGAGCAAGCAAACCAGGACAGGTATCGCCAGTCTCATGGTATTCCTGAGCCTAGAGTACCACTTCCATGGGGTGTGGGAAGTATGAAGAGAGGTGGTGGTGAGAGGTTTGTTAGGAGAGATGATGGTGTGCGTGCTGGTGAGAGGTTTGGTCGGGCTCGTGGTGGTTTTGCTGGACGTCCCCCTACTCGTTCTCAATACGGGTCTAGGGGAGATGATCGCAGCTTTGGGTTCCAGAGGAACTATGACCACGTTTTCCCGCTCGTGGTACTCTTACTTCCTCCATGGGACATGGGAAATTTGGTGGAAAGAGAATGATGTTTGCTAACCCCTCTTTTGAGCAGATGGCCCGACACTGGTTCAACTTTCTGTGTGCTAACCCCAGTGTCAAGTCGTTAGCTCATTCTCATTCTTATTTCTGACTGCAGGCAGGAGGCTTGGAGAACATTCGGTTGATCGACCCCGGATGTTCCCGACACATGACCAGAGACAAGAAGTGGTTCTCCAGCCTCACCCCAGTGAAGGAAAAGTTGTACATCACATTTGGGGACAATGGACAAGGAAAGGTGATTTCTGAAGGTGTTGTGCATGTGAGTGACAAGGTAATGTTGAAGAGAGTTGCTCTTGTGAAGTCTTTGGGTTTCAATTTTATTTCGGTTTCTCAGTTGCTTGATGAGGGTTTTGAGGTGCGTTTCAAGTCTGGTGAGTCTCGTTTGCTTGATTCTCGGGGTGATCTTGTCTGTATGATCATCCCCGAGGGTCAGATTTTCAGGGCTGATTTCTCTCGTTCTTTGGGTCCTGCTCGCTGTTTGATGGCCGGTCCTTCTTCTGATTTGTAGAAATGGCATAGGAGGTTGGGACACTTGAGCTTTGATTTGGTTTCCCGCTTGAGTGGTCTTGACCTTGTCCGAGGATTGCCGAGGTTGAATCTTGAGAAGGATTTGGTTTGTGCTCCGTGTAGGCATGGCAAGATGGTAGCCACTCTCCATCCACCCCTGACCGATGTCATGACTGAGCGTCCGACAGGCACATGGACCTTGTTGGGCCAGCTCGAGTTCGCTCGGTGGGTGGGAAGTGGTATGTCCTTGTTGTGGTGGACGATTACTCTCGCTATGCCTAGGTGTTTTTCTTGGAGAAAAAAAAGAGTGAGACATTTAGTTTTGTTCGAGAACTGATCGTGAGGTTGAGGAACGAGAGGCATAGGAATGCCATCCGAGCTATCCGCAGTGATAATGGCTCAGATTTCAAGAACTCTTGTTTTGATGCCTTCTGTCGTGATCTAGGTCTTGAACATCAGTATTCGACCCCTTATGTGCCCCCTCAAAATGGAGTCGTGGAAAGGAAAAATCGGACTCTTTGTGAGATGGCTAGGATGATGCTCGATGAGCACAGGACTCCTAGGAGGTATTGGGCTAAGGTGGTCAATACGGCTTGTCATGTCTCTAACAGGATTCTATTGCGAGCTTTCAAGAAGAAGACCTGTTATGAGCTGATGCATGGTCGGGCACCCAAGGTGAGTCATTTCCGAGTCTTTGGCTGCAAGTGCTTTATTCTTAAGAAGGGAAAACTCGACAAGTTTGAGGCTAGGTCTAGTGATGGTATTTTCTTTGGATATGCTAACCATTCTAGAGCCTATAGGGTGCTTAACCTTGAGACTAAAAAAATCATGGAGACTTGCGAGGTAACCTTCGACGAGACAATGCCATGTACCTCTCTTGGCTTTGAATGTGCAGGTGATGACGAGCTGGCCGAGGACCTCTTTGAAGAGGAGAAGAATGAAGCTGGATGATGATGGGGAGAACCATGCGCCTGAAGCTGAGTGTGTACCCACTACTTCTCCTACGACCACTACGGAGCGTGGACCTTCTACTTCATGGACAACAACGGTGCGACAAGAGGACCAGGCGAGAGAAGCTGAAGGTGAGGGGGAGGTAGTCTCGAGGCCTGAGGCTCCCCGACGGATTCAAGAAGTGCATCCCCTATCGAAGATCATTGGGGACATCGACGAACGTACTACACGGTCAAGGTCCAGGAATTCCTCTCATTTTTCTCATGCTGCTTTTGTCGCCACCTTTGAGCCCAAGGACATTGGACACGCTTTATCTGATGCAAATTGGGTCAATTCTATGCATGAGTTGGAAAACTTTAAGAGGAACCAGGTGTGGGAGTTAATTGAACCACCTCCAAATTGCCATCCTATAGGAACCAAGTGGGTTTGGAAGAACAAAGAGGGTGAGAATGGGATGGTTGTGAGGAACAAGTCCAGACTTCTTGCTCAGGGGTTTAGTCAGAAGGAGGGGATCGACTATGAGGAGAGCTTTGCTCCTGTGGCCCGTCTTGAGGCAATTCAAATCCCTCTAGCCTTTGTCGTGGCTAAAGGGTTCAAGTTGTTTCAGATGGACGTGAAGAGTGCTTTTCTGAATGGGGTCATTGTCGTATGGACCTCCCTGGGCCCACTACCTCGGTGGGTGAAGGATCAGATGGCGACTAGAGAGGGGGGGAGTGAATAGGAGCCAGATAAAAATTCTTCTCAAAGAATCCGGCCTACACCCTAGTCAAAACCCGGTCACACACAAGCGTTGGAACAAATCACACACCAATCGCCAAAACAACGAGTCCTTGAAGCACACGCGGAAGCACGAATGAAGGAGGGAGGAATCGAACCAAAGAGCAAAGCGCCCGGGCTGCGGCGGACCCGTCCCGACGGGCGGAGGGGGCTCGTCCGCGATGGCCGCGCGGACCGTCCGGCAGGGTACCGCGGACTGTCCGCACCCTTGCCGCAGACTGTCCGGCCTGAGCCGCGGACCGTCTGTTAAAGCGAACAGAACCACTACAACCGACCCAAGAAAAATGGACCGTAAGCGAAGACCGAGCGGACTGTCCACTACTGAAGCGCGGACCGTTCGCAAACCGGCTGCAACGAAAAATTAAAACCAAATCGGATCGAAAGCAAAGCCGAGCAAGAACACGAAGAACACGCGAATAACACTGTACACGCGGACCGTCCGCCTGGCCCTCGCGGACCGACCGCCAGGCACGAACAGAACTGAAAACTGCTCGACCCCTGTCGGGGACAGCCCTAGGGGTCCCCTTAAACAACGGGGAAATCCTCACTTAAAACCCGCAACAAAGCCAAAACACAATTTGCCAAACCCTGCAGGAAACAGCCCACGCCGCAGGGACCCCGACGGCCCACCAAGGCGGCCCTCTTAGAGATCCCCTCGAGCGGGCTCCGCCTCGCTCGAGGATGCGCGCCCCCTCGGGCGGGCTCCGCCCCGTTCGAGGGGCAGCACTTCCCTTGAGCCGGCTCCGCCCCGCTCGAGGGTCCGCTCCCCCCCGAGCAGACTCCACCTCGCTCGAGAGTACGTCCCACCCTCGACCGGGGTCCTCCACGCTCGAGGGCACCCCTCACGCGTGCGCCGGCCCCCGTACACGGGCATTTAACGCCCTGACACCGACGGGACGGCGCCATCATGCGCCCGGGGCTCGCGCCCCGGTGCCGCCGCACCAACTCCCCATGGAGGAGCCCATCCCCATCACCGTGGGGGAGGGACCGTGCGGCGCGGCCGGTGTCGGTCCCGTGACGCCGCGCGCCGCGCCCCGTACGGCTAACGCGCGCGAGCCCTCGAAGGGGGCCGGCCGCACCCTCGATTCACTTTCTTGTGACCCTACGGGGGTTAGGTGGAGGCGCTAGGCCGGTGGAACACCATCCCCGCCGCGTAACGACGATGGCCGCCATCCCCGCGCGTGCAGGCGCACGCCAGGTGCTGTAGCAACAACCCCAGCACTGTGAAGCGCGCCGGGAAGGGACGCCGTCTTACCTACTCCTGTGCCCCGTACAGGCCAACGTCAGCACCTCCCTCGAGCCTATCAGGGGACATCGCCACCATCCGTCGCCTTTCTACCCTCGAATCGCCACTGTTCGGGTACAAGTTAGGCCATCATGGCCAGATCGCTGCGAGGATCGTCCGGACGGCCGCCCACTCTACAGCATAGCACGTCGTATTTTCCCACGTAGCTAGATAGCGCGGCGCGCATGTAATCCGCCTCACCCTTGATCTATAAAAGGGGGGGGGGGAAGAGACAGACAGGAAGACATTACACACCACGTACTCACTCTCCAATTCTCCCACAATATCTTCAGCCACTCCTCTAGGGGCTTGGAAGCCACGCTTCCTCTCCCGCCTTGCTTGTAGCAGCCCCACTACAGGCACCCCCGGTGCTGAGCAATACAGTGCCTCGAGCACACCACTGCTGGACGTATGGCCCCCTCGGCCGGAACCAGGATAAAACCCGTGTCTCTCATTGCTTAGCATCGACCATTGAGAGATAGACCTCGGCGCTTTCTACTGGTTAGTGTCGGGACCATATTCCGCACCGACAGTTGGAGCCCACCGTGGGGCAATCTGAGCGCCTAAGGTCATTCCGTCAACTCCCTCCATGGTGATCCGCACCGAGTACGCGTGGTACACGCTCGCATGGGTAGCTCGGACCCCCTCCCTGCCGGGTTCGAAATTCGCTTCGGGGGACACGAACTTTCGAGGCCACGGGGAACGGCTATCTCATGCGCCTCACCAACCGTGAGGAGCTCGGTGCACGGCGCCGGGGCCGGGTCGGCTGCGGCCTCCGCCGCACGCACCACCACGGCGCGGGCGCCCGCGAGCACGGATGCGGCGGGCCGTCGACGCCACGACGCCGTCGTCGCTGCGGGCCGGCGCTCGCGCCGGGCGCGGTCGAGTGAGCGCAGCCGAGCGCGCCGCCTCTCGGCGCGGTGCGCCCGCCGTCATGACCGCCACCACCCCGGCGGGACAGCGCACGGTCTCCGGACCACGCATCCCCATCGGGCTGCGTGGCGCTACGTCGGCCTACAACGCCAACGTCAACACCACGATGCGCAGGGTTCCGCCTAGCCGCCACGTCTTCGTCGCCAGGGACCCCGGCGCCTCAGCAGGGGACGAGTCGTCCCTGGGTTCCATCGACGCGTTGCCACCCGCCAACCGCCACGGGTACGCGGAGTGGGACTTCTCTGGCGTGCCGGACCCAGTCATGTTCGGCGTTTTCTCGACGCTACGGATTCGGTTCGGCCGCTCCCGACGACTCCGACACGGGAGTTACGACCCCGCGCGGGAGTGCTACGCCGTCATCACCAACGACCCGGCCAATGCCGCCGGCGCGGTGGGCGCCGGAGACGGGAAGTCACGCCCGCCCCGAGGGGGTCGCCACGCGCACGGAAGCGGGGCCAAGCGCTCTCGTTGGGGGCCGACGCCGACGCGCGGTGGCCCAAGCCCGCAAGCTTGAGGCCAGGCGGCGGAGGAATGCGGATGGTGCGGGCGCTCCCGCGCCTCAATGGCGGGGGGGAAGCCTTCGCGCGCGGCGAACGCGCACGGGGGGAGCTGGGCCGACAGGTCCGCGACCGCATCAACACCGTCCCCAACATCGACAATGCGGATGCGCCCCCGCGGGCGAGCCAAAAACTCATCGCCACCGCGACGCTCTGCGCGGCCATGCGGCGCACCCTCGACCCCCGAGGCTCGAGACCGCACCGCGAGGGTGCAAACTCTCATCGAGCAAGCGGCCGTCCGGCGGGCCGAGAGCTCGGCCTCGCGCATCCGCCAACGGGGGGGGATGCGCGGGAGGACGAAGCCGCATCGGGAGGGCGAACCCTCGGTGCACGCGGGGGGGGACCGGTGGGGGCGACCCGCCGACCAAGGACGCACGCCGGCCAAGGAGCGGCTCCTTGACGCACGCGAGGCACCGGATGGCGACGCCCGCAACGTCATCAACGCCGGGCGCACAAGCGAGGGCGGACGCACGAGCAGCAAGGGGCTACCACCCTCGACGGGGTGGACGCTACAACAGCGGCGAGGACCGCTCCCCGACGCCGGAGCCCCCAGGCACCCGTGTGTTCAGCCGGGAGATCCGCGCGGCGGCGTTCCCCCAGCGCTTTCGCCAACCCTCGACCATCCTCAGGTACAACGGGGAGACAGACCCCCGCGTGTGGCTCAATGACTACCGCTTGGCTTGTCAGCTGGGCGGGGCCACCAGCGACGAGGTCATCATCCGCAACTTGCCCCTGCATCTCGGCGACGCGGCCCGGACATGGCTCGAGCACTTGCCCGCCAGCCAAATCCACAACTGGGACGATCTGGTCCGCACGTTTGTGGGCAACTTCCAGGGCACGTACATGCGCCCCGGAAATTCGTGGGACCTGCGGTCCTGCACATAGAAGCCCGGCGAGTCGCTGCGGGACTTCATACGGCGCTTCTCCAAGCGCTGCACGGAGCTCCCCAGCGTGGCGCAGTCCGAGATCGTGCATGCCTTCCTCGAGGGCACCACGTGCCGGGACCTCGTGCGGGAGGCGGGACCCGGCCCCGCCTGCGGACTCCAACGAGCTGTTCGACATCGCCACCAGCTTCGCCTCCGGAGAAGAGGCCGTGGGGGCGATCTTCGACGGCAAAAAGGGCAAGCGCTCGGAGGACGCGCCCGCGTAGGGCAGCAAGTCCAAGGAGCCCCACCGCAACGACAAGCGGGGCAAGAAGGGGAAGAAGCCGCACCACGAGGCGCGCGAGCAGGGGCGTGACGGCGGCAATGCCGAGGCCCTTGCTGTTGACCCGGCCCGACGGGGCCCTCGACCGGCCCCTCGAGGCCCGGGAGTGTTCGACGACATGCTAAAAAAGTCATGTCCTTACCACAAGACCCCAATGAACCACACCCTTGAGCAGTGCGATATGCTCAAGAAATTCTATGGCCGTGCCGCCGCGAAGGAGGCAGAGGCCAAGAAAGACGGAGGTGATGGCGACGCAGGCGGCTTCCCCGCCGTTGAAAATGTGTTCCTCATCTTTGGGGGGGCCAACCGTCGACATGTCGACCCGCCAGCACAAGAAGGAGCGGCACGAGGTCCTTGCCGTGGAGAGGGCGCCTTCGTCCTTCCTCAATTGGTTGGAGGATGCCATCACCTTCAGCCGGGAGGACCACCCGAACCGCGTCCCCAACCCGGGCCAGTACCCGCTGGTGGTCGACCCCATCATCGGGAACGCCCGGTTCTCAAAGGTCCTCATGGACGGAGGCAGCAGCCTCAACATCCTCTACGCGCATACGTTGCGCCTCATGGGGATCGGGTTGGACTAGCTGCGGCCCAGCACGAAGCCGTTCCACGGCATCGCGCCCGGCAAGCAGGTCCAGCCCCTTGGGCAGATCGACCTGCCAGTTTGGTTTGGCACCCCGAAGAACTTCCGCAAGGAGATCCTCACTTTCGAGGTGGTGGGGTTCAAGGGGGCCTACCACTCTATACTTGGGCAACCTTGTTACGCCAAATTAATGGCGGTCCCCAATTATACTTACTTGAAGATGAAGATGCCGGGACCGAACGGCGTCATCACCGTCGGCTCATCCATCGAGCACGCGTTCGACTGCGACGTCGAGTGCGTGGAGCATGCAGAGGCACTGGCGCTAGATGAAGCGCTGGTGAACACGTTGGAGAAGATGGTCAACGAAGACCTCGACTCCGCCGCCAAGCACGCCGGCACCTTCGAGGCCGCGGAGCAGACCAAGGGGTCCCCCTCGACCCGTCAGCCCCCGAGGGCAAGGCGTTGAGGGTCAGCTCCACCCTCGACCCCAAATAGGAAGTGGTGCTCGTCGACTTCCTCCGCGCCAACGCCGACATCTTCGCGTGGAGCCCCTCGGATATGCCAGGCATCCCGAGGGAAGTCGCCGAGCACTCCCTTGACATCTGCCAAACGCCCGCGCCGTGCGGCGACGGGCGCGCCGCTTCGATGAGGAGCGGCGACGGGCAATCGGAGCGGAGCTGCGGAAGCTTCTCGAGGCCGGATTCATCAAGGAGGTGTTCCACCCTACGTGGCTAGCAAACCCCGTGCTTGTAAAGAAAAAGAATGTTAAGTGGCGGATGTGTATAGACTACACTAGTCTTAATAAAGCATGTCCTAAAGTTCCTTTTCCTTTGCCACGCATTGATCAAATCGTCGATTCAACGGCTGGGTGTGAATTGCTTTGCTTCCTTGATGCTTACTCCGGGTACCACCAAATAAAGATGAAGGAGTCCGACCAGCTCGCGACTTCGTTCATCACACCATTCGGGACGTTCTGCTACGTCACGATGCCGTTTGGCCTCAGAAACGCGGGTGCAACATACCAGCGTTGCATGCAGCACGTTTTTGGGGATCACATCGGGCGGACGGTCGAAGCATACGTGGACGACATCGTCGTAAAGACCAGGAAGGCGGACGACCTGGTTGGCGACCTTGGCGTCGCGTTCAACTGCCTACGGGCCAATGGGGTCAAGTTAAACCCCGAAAAATGCGTCTTTGGAGTGCCGCGAGGCATGCTCCTGGGATACATTGTCTCCCAGCGGGGAATCGAGGCCAACCCTGAAAAGGTTGCGGCCCTCGAACGAATGGGTCCGATCCGGGACCTCAAAGGGGTGCAGAAGGTGCTGGGGTGCCTCGCCGCCTTGAGCCGCTTCATCTCGCGGCTCGGTGAGAAGGGCCTGCCCCTCTACCGCCTACTTAAGAAGCACGAGCGCTTCTCCTGGACCACCGAGGCCCAGGATGCGCTCGACAAGCTGAAGGCGTCTCTAACGCACGCCCCGATCCTCACGCCGCCGCAAGATGGCGAACCCCTGCAGCTCTACGTGGCCGCAACCACCCAGGTGGTCAGCGCCGTGATCATCGTGGAGCGCACATACAGCGGCCTATACAGCGGCCGGTCTACTACATCAGCGAGGTCCTGTCAGACACGAAGACGCGCTACCCCCAGGTCCAGAAGTTGCTGTACGCGGTAGTCCTTGCGCGGCGCAAGCTCCGCCACTACTTCGAGGCTCACCCCGTCACGGTGGTTTCCTCCTTCTCACTGGGAGAGATCATCCGCAACCCCGACGCCGCGGGAAGGATCGCCAAGTGGTCCGTAGAACTGATGGGCGAGACGCTCGCCTACGCCCCACGTAAGGCTGTCAAATCCCAAATTTTGGCTGATTTTGTCGCTGAGTGGACGGATACGCAGCTACCGCTGCCGCAGATCCAAGCGGAGTGCTGGACTCTGTTCTTTGACGGCTCGGTAATGAAAACAGGAGCGGGCGCGGGCCTTCTCTTCGTGTCACCCCTTGGGGAGCACATGCGCTACGTAGTGCGCCTCCACTTCCCCGCGTCTAACAATATGGCTGAATACGAGGCCCTTCTTTGTGGCCTCAAAATCGCCATTGAGTTGGGCGTCAAGCGCCTCGACGTGCGGGGGGACTCGCAGCTCGTAATCGATCAAGTCATGAAGAAGGCGAGCTGCCACGACGACAAGATGGAGGCCTACTGCAAGGCCGTGCGGGCCCTCGAGGACAAGTTCTATGGCATCGAGCTCAACCATGTGCCCCGCCGGTACAACGAGGAGGCAGATGAACTGGCCAAGATTGCATCCGGGCGGATCACCGTTCCCCCGAACGTTTTCGCGCGCGACATCGCGCAACCCTCGGTCGTCTTCGAGCCCTACCCCTCGAGTCACGACGGACCCTCGGGGGCTCCCTCGAATCCAGCGGGTGCGGAACCCACGGACGAGGACCCCTCGAACGAGACGTACGTGCTCTCCCTCCTCGAGGGGTACGGCTCCCACGAGGCCGACGCGATGGACATCGAGCCGGCTCCTGCCCAAGAGGACTGGCGCGAAAAATACATCGCCCGGATCGCTCGAGGGGAACTCCCCGCGGACCGGGCCGCGGCCAGGCGCATCGCCAGGATGGCCAAGTCTTTTGCCCTCGTTGACGGCGAGCTGTACAAGCGCGCCGCCTCCGGCATCCTACAGCGGTGCGTACCCATTCCCGAGGGGCGCGAGCTCCTACGTGACATTCACGCGGGGATCTGCGGCCACCACGCCGCGCCCCGCACCCTCGTCGGCAACGCGTTCCGCCAGGGCTTTTACTGGCCTACCGCGGTTGCAGACGCCAGCGAAATCGTACGCACCCGCGAAGGGTGCCAGTTCTATGCCCGCAAGTCCAACTTGCCCGCCCATGCCCTGCAAACCATCCCCGTGACATGGCCGTTCGCCGTGTGGGGGCTGGACATCGTCGGGCCCCTGCGGAAGGCGCCTGGGGGCTTCACCCACTTGCTGGTCGCGATCGACAAGTTCTCCAAGTGGGTGGAGGTGCGCCCCATCACGAATCTAAGGGCAGAGCAGGCGGTAACATTCTTCACCGACATCGTCTACCGCTTTGGTGTGCCAAACTCCATCATCACCGACAATGGGTCCCAATTCACAGGCCGGAAGTTCTTGGAGTTCTGCGACAAGTTCCACATCCGCGTGGATTGGGCGGCTGTGGCACACCCACAGACCAGCGGCCAAGTAGAGTGTGCCAACAGCATGATCCTACAGGGCCTTAAGCCCAGAATTTTCGACCAGCTCAACAAATCTGGGCGAAAATGGCTTCAAGAACTACCAGCGGTTGTGTGGAGCCTAAGGACCACCCCGAGCAGAGCCATCGGGTTCACCCCGTTTTTTCTAGTCCATGGCGCGGAGGCCGTCCTCCCCACGGACTTAGAATACGGATCGCCCAGGGTTCGAGGCTATGACGAGGATGCCAACCAGCGGGACCGCGAGGACTCGCTGGATCAGCTGGACGAGGCGCGCCTCGTGGCCTTGATGCATTCCACAAGGTACCAACAATCCCTCAGGCGCTACCAAGCACGCAAGATACGCCGGCGGGATTTCAGCGAAGGGGATCTGGTCCTAAGACTACGCCAAGACAACCGAGGGCGCCACAAGCTATCGCCCCCATGGGAGGGACCCTACGTCGTGTGAAGGTACTCAAGCCCGGCACGTACAAGCTGGCCAACGAGGACGGTGAAGAGCTCACCAACGCTTGGAACATCCAACAGCTACGTCGCTTCTACCCTTAGCTAGGATTTCCAAGTATTTTTGTTGTAAAAACCGAATGACCAACGCCCGAGTTGGTAACAACTATGTAAATGCTTCAAATCTAATAAAAAGGGCAACTCGGCTTTCCCCTGAAACCCAAGTTACCCTCGGGGGCTACTGCGGGGGGCACCCCCCCCCCAAAATGGTCCCATTTTCGCGCAAAAATAAAAACAACTCACACGCGCTACGTTTGTTTCCTACTTCAACCTCGAGCAACGATTCGAACAGGGCGCAGGCGGCCTAGCGGAAGGAGCGCGCGAGTCAGAGATAGCCTACGCCGCGAGGATACGGCCCTTCTCTCTCGCCTCCAACCCAGCAGGCCCCCCGCGAAAATCGAACTCCCCTAAGTAAAATCTACTCAGGAAGAAGGAGAAACAAAAAAAGCGCAATAAGCAAAAGACTTCATTTCGTATCATCAAATGTTTACGATTGAGATAATGTGCTTATTTACAAAGGCCCCATGGCCAGAATACTGATGCTCGAACAAAAAACGGGCCTAGCGCCCAACTGTTTTCAGGCGGGAGGAGCGGCAGCGTCAGCGGCGTCCGGGAAGAGGAACTCCTCGAAGGCCTCGGCGAGCGACCCGGCGGCATCGGCGGCGAGCGCATCCACACGCTCCATCGCCACCTCGTCCTCGACGCCCTCGGGAACGATGTAGCCCTCCGCCAGCGCCTCGAAGTTGACCTCGTAGTGGGACCGCACCACTCCGAGGGCCTTCTGGACGCCCAGATGCAGCGCCCGGCGCATCCGCTCGGTGACGTGACCGCCAAGGGCGCGCGGGCGGCCGGCCGCCGAGCCGCCGCCCGTGCTTCGCCCTCCTCCACGGCACGGCAGGTCTCGAGGGCCGCGCCACGCAGCTCCCGCAGCTCCTGCTCGGAGGAGTTGTAGGAAGCCTCTAACGCCTCGGCCCGTTCTGCTGCATGCCCCAGGGCGGTGCGCAAGCCTGGAATCGCCAAGACAGGAAAGAAATCAGAAAGGGGGAAGCGAGCCCTCTAACAGAAAAACCAACAAGGCAAGAGCCAAGCAGCAGCTCACCTTCGACTTGCTTCCTCTCCGTCTCGAAGTCGCGGCGCACGGCCTCGACCGTCAGCTCGAGGCGCTTGACGGCCTCACCTTGCTCCTGGAGGGCCAGCTCCTGATTGGCGTTGGTAATGCTGAGCATAATCACCTCGCCCTCGGTCTTGGAGAGCTTGTCGTCCCGCTCCGCCAATGACTTCTGCGCCGCCTCGCGAGCGACGCGCTCCTGCTCCAGCGCCGCCCGGGCGTCGACAAGGGCGCCTCGCTCTCGCCGGAGCCGCCCCTCGGCCCCTTGGCGGGCGGTGCGCTCTTGCGAGGAGCTGCTCCTCGGCGGCGACGAGCGCCGCGGCCTTGGCGTCGTGGGCGGCCTTCAAGTCGTCGGCCTCCTTGGCTCGGCTGCTCCCGGCCCCGCGCGCCGCTCCTCGGCCCCGGCGGCCGCCGCGCCCGCCCCCTCGAGCGACGAGCGGAGCTCCCGGTTCTCGCCGCGGACGTTGGCCACCTCCGCCTCCCAGTTGGCGGCCAGCGTCCGCGTCTTCTCCAAGTCCGAGCGCGCCGCCACAGCGCCTCATCACGATCGATGAGGGCTGCGCAGACCCGCTCGAGGCTCGAGCGGCGCGGCGGGTCTGCCTCGAGCTCTCGGGGAGCTCGTCGCGCCACGCCATGGCCCGCACGCCGGCCACCGTCCGGCGTCCTGAGGGCGTCAGCAAGTGCGTCGAAAGCGCTGCACCGCTCCCGGAGCTGGTGGACCTCGGCGTTCACCCGGTCGAAGGCGTCGTACTTGTCGTGGGCGTGGCGCTCGAGCTCCTGGCACCCACAAATCAAAACCCATAAGCGCTACGACACAGAGGCAGCACACAAAGTCGAGAGATGGAAGAAAAACAAGCAACCACGCCCCACCTGGAAGACGCGCCATGCAGAGCCGCCATGAACCTGCAGCGCTTCGTTCAGCGCGCGGTTGAGCGTGGCACCGTGGCTCCGGAGGTCTCCCCAGAGCTCCTGCTCCCCCCTGGCGTCGGCAAACGCAGGGAGATCGTCGACGGCCCCCTCCACCTGGGCGAGGCGGCCGGCGCGGGGAGGACGAGGCCTCGGCGCCGTGTCCTCGGCCCCCCGCCACCATGTGACCCTCGTGCCGCCTCACGAGGGCCCCCCCCCCGGGGCTCGGGGGGGAGCGTGTGGGGAAACTAGCCCACCGATCCCCACCGGGCGGTGGGGAGTCGTCATCCGGGACCTCCACCACCTCCCGCCGGGGACCGCCGGCGGGGCGCCGGCGCTTGCGCCGCCTCCCACCGGCGCCTCCACTTGCGCCTCGTGGCCGCGGGCGCCGATGCGGCGCCGCGGCCACCACCTCCGCGCCGCGCCCGCGACCACGGGCGCCGCCACGGGTTGCACCCGCTCCGCCTCCTCCGCGCCGGGCGCCACGGACGGCGCCTCCGTAGCGACGGCCTCCGCGGGCCGCGCCTCGCCACGGCCGGCCGCCGCGCGCTCGCGCCTCCACAACGGCCGGCGCCGGCCGCTCCTCGGCCGACCGCCGGCCGCGCCGCGGCGGACCGATCCGCCGGCCAAGGCCTCGAAGCCTCGCCCGGGCTCCGCGAGCTCTCGCCCGCCACCGTGCTTGCCCCCGCCCGCGACGCCCTCGACGAGCGCCGCCGGGTGGGGATGGACGCGTCCGTCCTCAGCACCTTGGCCGGTGCGAGGGGAGGCACGGTTGGCACCACCCTGCGTCGGCACAAACAGAGGGTTAGAACGCCTGATCATCAACAAATCAAACCAAGCAAAGAATCGAACCCCTTACCTCGAGGAGGAAAAGGCGCGCTTCCTTTTCCTCGAAGCCTCAGCGGACGAGGCCGGCGCGGCTGGCACGCCCGATGCCGCGCCTCCGAAGGCACCGCCGCGCGCGCAGCACGCTCGCCCCCGCGCGCGGGCACGCCCCGACGCCGCGCCTCCCGAAGGCGCCGCCGCGCGCGTAGGCACACTCGCCCCGCGTGCGGGCACGCCCGCCGTCGCGCCTCCCGACGACGCCGCCACGCGCGCGAGCACGCTCGCCCGCGCGCGGGCGCGCTCGCCGCGCGCGCGGGGCACGCTTGACGCGCGCACGGGCGCGCGCGCGCGCGCGCCCCCGTGGCGCGCGCGCGCGCGCCTCCGCGGCGCGCGCGCCCCCGATGTCGATTGCACGGCGGCGGGCGCCGTTGCGCCCCGCCCCAGGCGATGCCGCCCTTGCCGCCGGTGCCGGTTCCGGCGACTGGGGCGCAGGCTCCCACCTATCAGAGGGGCCCTCCCCCTCAGCCTCTTCCTCTTCGTCCTCCTCCGAGGACGAGTACTCCTCGGTCCCCGGGAAGGAGAGCCCCAGTTCTTCGCGCCGCCGGTACTCCGCGTTCCACCGGTCGCGGCGCTCTTGATGTCACCTCGCGCACTCCCTCCTGCGCGCCGCCCGCTCCTCGCTCCCCGCCGCCGCGCCGCCGCCCGCCGAGCGCGCGGGAGTCGGGGGGTGGGCGGAACGTACTTTGAGGCGGTAAAGCTCACCACCGCATACAGGAACATCAAGGACGCGTCAGGAGGCAGAAGCAACACCAAGAACCAAAACAAAATCAAGAGTCACACTCACCAGTGGGCCGGTGGGAAGCATCTCGAGGTCCCATGGGGTCCGGTCCGGATGCATCGGCATCCGGGTGTCGACGGCGCTCCGCGCCCGGGTGAGCGCATACGCCCGCCCGAGGGGGGTCGGGAGCATACGCGACCTCACCAGATCGACGGGGTTGGCCGCCTCTGTCATCTCGTAGATGCAGAGCGGCCTCTCCATCAGGACCGAGTCCTGCCGCCTCCGATGCTGGGGCGTGGACACCCCGTAGCCCCAAGAGCTCGGCTTCTCCTTGAACACCCGACCGGTGTAGGGGGGAGGCCGAGCTCGGCGTTGTGCAAGTAGAACCATCCCCGCTCCCAGCCGGCGTTGTTCGTCGTCATGGTGCAGGGGATGTAGACGTCCTTGAATTGCCCCCGCAGGGCAAGCGACATATCGCCGGCGCGCACCACGCGGCGGGTCCTCGGCTACGTCGTGGGCTACGTGAAGAGCTCCGCGCGGAAAAGGTGTACCCAGAGCTCCCAGTTGACTGGGATCCCCAGGTACCCTTCGCAGACGCCCACGAACGTAGCCGCCTGCAAAATCGCGTTGGGCGCGAAGTTGTGCAACTCCACTTCGTAGTAGTGGCACAGCGCCCGCATGAAGCGGCTCGCCGGCGCGTTGAAGCCTCGCTCGTGGTAGCGGATAAAGCTCACCACGTAGCCTTCCCGCGGGTTGGACGCGCGGTCCCCCGCCGGCGGCACTATCCATTCCGCCGGGCGGCCATCCTCGTTTGCCGCCAGCTGGCCGGCGGTGACCAGCTCGCTAAGGGCCAGCCGGGTCACCGACGACCTCTCCCAGGCGTACGGGTCCAGGATCGTGAGGGGCTGAGGCGGCGCCATGAGAAGAAGGCAAAGGAAAGCGAGAGCGGAGGACGAGAAACGGAAGAAGAGCTCTAATGGCGACACCGCACGGTGGCAAAGGCGAGGCGAAGACGAAGGCGCAGGGGCCTGAAATGGTGAGGCATTAAGGTAAATAACCGCCGTCTCCCCCTCCCCTCAGATTTATAAGCCGCGGGCGAGCTCTCCGGGGCGGATGTCCCGCGCGCATTGACTGCAGGGAATCTTCTCCTCACACCAACGAACAGGCCCCACCACGACCGCAGCGGTCACATCACCGCGGACGGGCCATCATCACGGCGAAGACTTGCAGGGACCGAAGCAAGCGGTCACGTCCGCCTGCCACGCCGCCCACTACGCGCGCGCGCGCGCCGCCGCAACGCCTAAAAAGGCGCGCCCGTGTTGCAAAACCGCAGCCTCGACTGTGAGGCATTTAATGACCCGGTCCCTTGCCAAGCAAGGAGAACCCTCGAGCGGGGCGAACCCCTGGCTCGAGACAAAGACAGCCCTCGAAGGGACATCGACGTGAGAAGGCCGCCCGGGGCCCTCTTGATGTAAAGCGGGCACCGCGGGTACCCATGCCACGCAAAACCCTCGAGCGGCACGAGCCCTTGGCTCTAGACGACGACAGCCCTCGAAGGGACATCGACGTGAGAAGGCCGCCCGGGGCCCGCGTGATGTAAAGCGGGCACCGCGGGTACCCATGCCACGCAAAACCCTCGAGCGGCACGAGCCCTTGGCTCTAGACGATGACAGCCCTCGAAGGGATATCGACGTGAGAAGGTCGCTCGGGGCTCGCTTGATGTAAAGCGGGCACCGCGGGTACCCATGCCACGCAAAACCCTCGAGCGGCACGAGCCCCTGGCTCGAGACAATATCAACTCTCTAAAAAGGGCACATGCGTGAGAAGGTCGCCCGGGGCCTGCTTGAAGTAAAGTAGGCACCGCAAGCACCCATGCCGCGCTGTGCTGCCAACCAGCGCCTCGAGGGCTGGCTCGCCCAGACCCCTCGACGGCCGCAAACGCAAAAGACGGGGCCGTCCGGGCGCGCGGCCCCGCACGGCCCCTGCGATCGGAGGTTCGAAGCCTGACCCTCGACGGGTTCGAACAGGCGCATCAGACCGCAGAGTCAGGGACGACGAAGGCACGCGCATTCGAGCCGTTCCTCGAGCCCGTCGGCTCGAGGGTGCCCCACATGTCGTGTTCGAGAGCCAGCGAGGGCAGCTAGCCGGGGGATCCCACCGAGGGAGAGCTTCCGCGCCCTCGGTCCCTATTGAACGGGACCGAGCCCCACCTAGCAAACCCACGCAAGCGCTTTCATGGACGTGTCTCTGGACCAAGCAGCCTACCCTTATCGAACGGGGCATGGGCGTCCACTCGAACCACCCGCTAGCAGCTCGACGAGGAATCCGCAATTCGCGACCCGCTCGATGGGGGTTGCGGAAACCTCACCCTCCGTCCCGCGGAGAGACGGCGAGGGCGCGTTAAGAAACAAGTCGTAAAGCTCTACCCGATCGCCTCGAACGGGCCCAGGCTCGGGGGCTTAACGCGCGGCTACACCTCCTTGAAATTGCACCCGCCGGAGACAGTGCCAGCGGCGCGTGCGCCACCGAAGCCGGCTGAGACACCGCCGATGCCGGTTGGAACATGTGCCACGCCCTCCGACCAGTTCTCGCGGTTAACCCCTGCAGGAGCACCCACACTCTTGCAGGGCTTCGGGGGCTAGACCCGCGTGTCCGCTGACGCGGCCCCACGGAAAGCATTCGCAAAACAAGGAGGGAAGAACGTCCTATCAGTAGGTTCCAGCATCTGCGGGAGCCTCAATGGCAAACCCGCAGATGCTCGGGGGCTACTGTCGGGGACAGCCCTAGGGGTCCCCTTAAACAACGGGGAAATCCTCACTTAAAACCCGCAAGAAAGCCAAAACACAATTCGCCTAACCCTGCAGGAAACAGCCCACGCCGCAGGGACCCCGACGGCCCACCAAGGCGGCCCTCTTAGAGATCCCCTCAAGCGGGCTCCGCCTCGCTCGAGGATGCGCACCCCCTCGGGCGGGCTCCGCCCCGTTCGAGGGGCAGCACTTCCCTCGAGCCGGCTCCGCCCCGCTCGAGGGTCCGCTCCCCCCCCGAGCGTACTCCGCCTCGCTCGAGGGTACGTCCCACCCTCGACCGGGTTCCCGCCACGCTCGAGGGCGCCCCTCACGCGTGCGCCGGCCCCCGTACACGGGCATTTAACGCCCTGACACCGACGGGACGGTGCTATCATGCGCCGGGGCTCGCGCCCCGTGCCGCCGCACCAACTCCCAGGGAGGAGCCCATCCCCATCACCGTGGGGGAGGGAGCGTGCGCCGCGGCCGGTGTAGTCCCGTGACGCCGCGCGCCTGCCCCCGTACGGCTAACGCGCCGAGCCCTCGAAGGGGGCCGGCTGCACCCTCGATTCACTTTCTTGTGACCCTACAGGGTTAGGTGGAGGCGCTAGGCCGGTGGAACACCATCCCTGCCACTGTAACAGCATGGCCGCCGTCCCCGCGCGTGTAGGCGCACGCCAGGCGCTGTAGCAACAACCCCAGCACTGTGAAGCGCGCCGGAAAGGGACGCCGTCTTACCTACTCCTGTGCCCCGTACAGGCCAACGCCAGCACCTCCCTCGAGCCTATCAGGGGACATCGCCACCATCCGTCGCCTTTCTACCCTCGAATCGCCACTGTTCGGGTACAAGGTAGGCCATCATGACCAGATCGCTGCGAGGATCGTCCGGACGGCCGCCCACTCTACAGCATAGCACGTCGTATTTTCCCACGTAGCTAGATAGTGCGGCGCGCATGTAATCCGCCTCACCTTTGATCTATAAAAGGGGGGGGGGGGAAGAGACAGACAGGAAGACATTACACACCACGTACTCACTCTCCAATTCTCCCACAATATCTTCAGCCACTCCTCTAGGGACTTGGAAGCCACGCTTCCTCTCCCACCTTGCTTGTAGCAGCCCCACTACAGGCACCCCTGGTGCTGAGCAATACAGTGCCTCGAGCACGCCACTGCTGGACATACGGCCCCCTCGGTCGGAACCAGGATAAAACCCGTGTCTCTCATTGCTTAGCATCGACCATTGAGGGATAGACCTCGGCGCTTTCTACTGGTTAGTGTCGGGACCATATTCCGCACCGACAACCCCGAAAGTCAACACTCCCAATCCATCACCGGATCTCCCAAACGATAGAAGCTATTGAGACAAGAGTTTGGGGACATGTAAAGCGTCAACCAAGGATGCTATACCCCAAAAATTTCGTCTCCTAACTCCCTAAATCATCGGGAATCGCGGATCCTTTGAGCACCACCAAAAGCTAGAGCACCGAACGAAAATCCTTGAATCAAAGCGGTTTCCCGGCGTTTGGGGGCACAAGATCAATCACAAAGATGCACTAGACATCCATCCATGTTTCCCTCAAAGAAATCCGGGGAGAAACCCACTCAAATCCGCGGAATCACACCAAGAACAAAGGCACCAAAAACAAGCACGAAAATAGCAAAAAAAAGAGCTCTGAAAAAACAATAAAAGAAATTCGGGAATAGAAAGATTGGCACAAGATTTAGAGGATGAAATCACTATGAATATCTTATCCAATCGATTACAAGCCACTCCTATAATCCAAATCTAAGATGGCGAAAAGCTCCAATCAAAGAGCCACTCTCCCCTCTCTCCCTCTCTCCCAAAACACTCCAAAAAGGAAAGACTACCGCAGCCTCTAGCCCCAGCCCCCTCCTCCTATATATAGGCCCTCCGGAAAAGACCGAAATGCCCCTACACTAGGAGTACAACACAAGCCCTCACAGGGGCGTTTTGGTCAACACATTAAGTTCACCATCGGACGGATGTGCATCCATCAGGCCTTCACGTCCTCCCGACGCAAGCACCTAGATCATGCCGCGTGTCGCCCGCCTCGAAGCTTCCCGACGCACCCGGATACCATCTCCGTCACGCCAGGCCCTCGGGCTCGGTTTTGAGGCCCAAACCGAGAAACCCTCCTCCGATGGTTTTGTGGCCAAACCACCAAACCCCGCGTACACGGCCCAGCCTCACCACGCCAAGCGTCGAGCTCGCCAAGCCTTTCACCTCCGACGCCCGGACGGTCTACTCAGTCTTGCCTCGTTCCATGACTTGGCAACCACCGATGCACCGGCTCCATGTCCACGACTTCGTCTTGCTCTTCTTGCACCATGCGGCTCGCACTTGATCCCGTCGGCCACCGGGTCCCTCGAACCAAGCCTACTTGTCTCTCCACTCCTCGGAGGCCCCGCAAGGCTAAGACCTTTCGCGCATGTTCTTCACCTGCACCAACGCAAACCAAGCCGCAACCAACACCTGCAATACTAGGCCAAGAGTCAGTCCACACAACGTTGTCAACCACTCCTCACGAGTGCATTGACAACACACCACATAAACAATAAGGTAAATACACAAAATAAAACACACACAACACAACTCAACACTACACACACAAGGCTTCAAACCACCCGGTCAATCACTCATCACACACGAACCAAGGTACTTCTCAACTTGGTTCCTCAGTGGGTACCAGAACCGACTACTCGGTGGGCCCCTGGGACTACATGGCTTGCACTACACGGCACCTGATGGCGTGGAGCACAAGGACTACGGAGGAGAAGTACTCGGTTAGGAAGCTGTACATGTCCCGCGCTGTATGTAAGACTCCTAGACGTACTCGACTAGTACTCTCTCCCTACTCCGACTTGTAACCCTACCTCCCGGGCTATATAAGGCGAGGCAGGGACCTTTCTCTAGCATCAACTCCTCTCACGGCGTACAATTACACCAACCTGTAATCGTACCCTATCAATCCAGAGCTACGCAGCATACAGAACACACCTCGCGGCCCGAACCTGTCTAGATTGTGTGCCACATGTCTCTTCCTTCGAGTTACCGATCTCGGCGAAGCCACATTCATCTACTTTGCGTACTCCCCTTAGTAGGTTGCCGGTCTAAAACACCGACAGCTGGCGCACCAGGTAGGGGATCTCGCCCGAGATCACATGGCGAACTCGACGGCTCTGTCTACTTCAAGCCAACCGTCGCCTTCAACCGCGGCGACACCTTCGTGTTCGGCGCCTGGGTCTGCACTGCAGACGCCGCGGGCTCTTTCCAGCACTGCCTCACCATGCCGCCCAACCCGAAGACCGGCCTCGTGACGCTTCGTGAAGTTGTCACAGGCGAACTTACCGGCAAGTTCGACGAAGTTTCGCTCTTCAACCATCGCGCTGACTTCGAGCTCGAGTCCGCTTCCAACTCGAACTCGACGTCCCCGTGGGCTATCGCATGCGAGCCAGCTACTCAGCCATCGCGTGCGGTCCCACCACTCCGCGAGCGCTCCACTCGTGGCCCCCGCATCCTCAGCCGGGCCCGCACGGGGGCTCCCTCTTCGCACCGGGCCGGCAAGGAGCCCGTACCCGTGTACAACTTGGACTCCGACACCGCCCCCTGCCACGCTTCGGACTCCAACCCTCTCTCCGAGTTCTACTCGAACCCCGCATACGAGTTCGACTTCGGGTCGGACCCTGCGGAGCCTGAGTCCGAGGACAACTCCACTGAGCACCCCTTGTCAGGGCCGGCCTCTGGGTTGGTTGTAACATCCACTACAGCCGGGAGATTCGTCTACTGGCTAGACCGCAAGCCTGCTGACCTGATAAGTGGAGACTCATGCTACGTCGCTTACATCGACTCTCTACCGTTCCAGGAGGGAACACCACTTGCCCAACCTGACTCGAACACCCCAACTTAGATGGCCCCTTCTGAGTCCAGCCTTGGCACCCCTGATCTCCAAGTCTTCATGGCTGCCGGCGATACCCTAGGGCCTTCAGGGACGGCTCAAGACAAGTACATTGAAGACATCTCCTCCGACGAGCTCTCTGCTGATGCTCCAGCAAACGAGACACCCGCAGACAGAGACGCTCGACGTGAGCGTAACCCGAAGCGCAGCGAACGTCGCCGGCGCCTCCGCGACAACTTTCCCGTCTGCAACCTTGCGGAAGCTCTCGAGGCGGTCGAGAGCAGAGTACATACCACCCCTGAGCAATGCCTCATGTCGATCACAACGATCGCACGTCAGGCTCAGGGCATACGCGCTGGAGAGGTCATCGCCAAGCTCGCAGAAGACGCTTACTTCATGCGGGTCGACAACAGGGTCAACCAGCCTCCTCCCACTAGGCACCGCGACAACAAGGCTACAAGTCGCAGCACCGGCAACGGCCCCAACCGTACTCGAGCTGAGCTCCCAGCTGAACCCAACCGCACTCGCTCCAACGCCGCCGGACGTCCACAGGGCGGCAACAGCAACCGCGACGTCGTCCCCCACCGTGCCCCAGCCGCGGCGGCGGCCATGATCCCGACGACGACGGCGGCCGGCGGCGGAAGCTCCAACCATGGAGCCAACGGGAGGGCCGGCGGCGGCGGCGGGTCGCGGCGGCCGAGGCCACGCGAACAGCCACGCCTCTGGTGCCTCACAGGGCGGCTACGACGCCCGCCAAAAGATTGAGGAGCTGCGGCGGAAGAATTCGACCACTGCGGGCGACAACGACGGCTTCCCCGCCTTCTCACCTCGACTTCGCAACTTGCTCCTCTCCGACAAGTTCAAGCTTTTGGGGATCACCAAGTACGATGCGAAGCAGGACCCCATCCAGTGGCTCAGGTGCTACGCCCTCTCTATCGAGAACGCTGGCGGCAACAACGACACCAAGTGCCTCTACTTCCCCTTCTGCCTGGACCAGGCTCCACTCACATGGCTTGAGTCACTGGACAAGCACTCAATCGACTAGTGGGACCAACTGAAGGAGCAGTTCACCAGCAACTTTGTGGACGCCATGGGACGATCGGGTACTCACATGGACCTGGCCATGGTCAAGCAGGAACAAGGCGAGACCCTCCGCAAGTACATGCGCCGCTTCTTCGACAAGCGCGCTACCGTCATCGACATCACCGACATGGAGGTCATCGACCTCTTCCAAGACGGCCTCTACCACCGCCGCACCTTCGAAGACTTCGGTCGTTGCTGCCCCAAGTCCATCGCCCACCTCAAGGACATGATCACGTCCTGGGCGGATGAAGAGGACGAGGCCAACGCCAAGTACGACGCCATCCGTGGCAAGACCAAGCAGAACGCGGGCAGCGGCAGCGGCAACAACGGGAACCAAGGCGGTCGCAACAACTACTACTCGGGTCCCAACCGCAAGCGCAAGCCAGACAACACTGCGAAGGAGAGCTCGAAGAAGAACTACGGCGTATTCAAAGACCTGCTGAAGGAGAAGTGCCCGTGGCATCCAAATGGCAACCACACCACCGAGCAGTGCTACCAACTCAGGCATGCACTCAAAGATACGCCAGAGCCACCGCACCCTCACGACAAAAAGGGCAAGAAGAAGGACGGTGACAACAACGACTTCCAGGAAGCCGACAAGACCGTCAACGTCCTCTTCGGCGGAAAGCCGAGCAGGCGGGAGCAGAAGGCTACCCGTCGAGAAGTCATGTCCATTGAGCCAGTGGTCCCGACCCCTCTCAGGTGGTCGGAGGTACCCATCACCTTCTCCCGCACAGATCAATGGACCAGCTTCTCCGAACCAGGATGGTTCCCCCTCGTCCTGAAGCCGGTGGTCGCGGGCTCCAAACTCAACAAGGTGCTCATCGACGGTGGAAGCGGGCTCAACGTCCTTTTCACCAAAACCTTGAAGAAGATGAAGCTCGACATCACCCACATGCTCACCAAGAGCAACACGCCCTTCTACGGCATCGTCCCCGGTAACGCGGCTATCCCACTGGGCTCAGTGGTCCTGCGAGTTACCTTCGGGGAATCTCGGGATAACTACCGTACCGAGTACATCAAGTTCGAGGTCGCGGACTTTGAGACATCCTACCACGCCATCCTCGGCAGGACGGCCATCGCCAAGTTCATGGCGGTGCCCCACTACACCTACTTGGTACTCAAGATGCCAAGCCCAGCGGGTGTACTCTCCCTCCAAGGGGACTTGAAGATCTCCCACGACAGCGACACAGAAGCCGTGGAGATCACCTCTACGAATCAAGTGCCCAACGCGATGATGGAGGTCTACGCCGCGTCGAAGAAGCTTGCTACAAGTGAACTCGACATCCCGGAGAAGTCTGACAGCGCCAACAAGCCTCAGCCACCTGAGGAGGTTCTTGTCAAGACGATCGACCTCGGAACAGGCGACCCCAGCAAGACCACCACCATCGGGGCTGGCCTCAACCCCAAATAGGAAGACGCGCTCATCAGCTTCCTCCGGGCTAACCGCGACATCTTCGCGTGGAAGCCAGCTGACATGCCAGGAGTGCCCAGGGTGCTGATTGAGCACTGTCGATCCTAAGGCCACCCCCAAGCGACAACACCTCCGACGCTTTGCCGACGACAGACGGGACGCCATCGAGAAGGAACTCGCCAAAATACTCGCGGCTAGCTTCATCAGAGAAGTCTTCCATCACGAGTGGCTCGCCAACCCTGTCCTCGTCCGCAAGAAGAACTCGAACGAGTGGAGGATATGCGTCGACTACACGGACCTCAACAAGCACTGCCCCAAGGACCCCTTCGGGTTGTCGCGGATTGATCAAGTCATCGACTCCACGGCGGGCTGTGACCTGCTCTGCTTCCTCAACTGCTACTACGGGTACCACCAAATCGCGATCAAGGAGGAATACCAGGAGAAGACCGCATTCATCACCCCGTTTGGCGCGTACTGCTACACGACCACGTCCTTCGGGTTGAAGAACGCCGGCGCTATCTACCAACGAGCTATCCAGGCCTGCTTCAAGAAGCAGCTCAACAAGAACGTCAAGGCCTACGTGGATGATGTGGTCGTCAAGACCAGAAACTCCAGAACCCTCATCGACGACCTTGAAGAGACCTTCGCATCCCTGCGCGAGTACCACTGGAAGCTCAACACGAACAAGTGCGTCTTCGGCGTACCTTCGGGCAAACTACTCGGCTTCATCATCAGCCAACGCGGCATCGAAGCCAACCCCGAGAAGATCTCCGCCATCACCAGCATGAGAGCTCCCACAAGCATCAAAGACGTCCGTAAGGCCGACGGGTGCATGGCGGCACTGAACAGATTTATCTCGAAGCTCGGAGAACGGGGCCTCCCCTTCATCAAACTACTCAAGCACCAGGAGAGGTTCGTGTGGACTCCAGAGGCGGATCAAGCGCTTGCCTAGCTCAAGGACTTCCTATTGAAGCCGCCGGTCCTCACGGCTCCCCGTAAGGGCGAGCAGCTACTGCTCTACCTCGCTGCGACTACTCATGTGGTTAGTACTGCCATCATCGTCGAGCGGCAGGAAGACGACCACGCCTACCCAGTCCAGTGCCCAGTCTACTTCGTCAGCGAGGTCTTATCAGAGTCCAAGGCACGCTATCAGCCTGTACAGAAGCTACTGTACGCAGTACTCATCACCTCGCGGAAGCTACGACACTACTTCCAAGAGTACTCGATCTCCGTCGTCACCGACTACCCGCTCGGCGACATCCTGCGGAACCAAGATGCTACTGGAAGAATCTCCAAGTGGGTATTCGAGCTCGGCGCCCTCACCATGGACTTCAAGCCACACACAGCCATCAAGTCGCAGGCTCTAGTCGACTTCATGGTAGAGTGGCGGGAGAACCAGCTGCCTACTCCAACCGTGCGACCAAAGCATCGGGTGATGTACTTCGACGGCTCACTCAACCTCGAGGGCGTAGATGCAGGGGTACTCCTGATCTCTCCAACAGGCGAACAACTCAAGTACGTCCTGCAGATCTTCTGGAAGGTCTCAAACAACGAAGCCGAGTACGAAGCTCTCCTACACGGGCTCCGCCTCGCGGCTTCACTGGGCATCAAGCGGCTACTAGTCTACGGTGACTCCGCAGTGGTCATCAACCAAGTCAACAAGTCATGGGACCGCAACAAGGAGAACATGGACGCCTACTGCCTAGAAGTCCGCAAGCTCGAGAACAAGTTCTACGGTCTCAAGTTCCACCACATCGTCCACGACAGCAACGTCGCAGCGGACCTTCTATCGAAGCTTGGATCTACCCGCGCTCAAGTTCCAGTGGGTGTCTTCGTTCACGAGCTTCACGCGCCATCCATCCCGGAACCGGCGCCACCGACCACTGTCCCAGCCAACCCTGTGGCCGGACAGGAGGTCATGATGATCGACCTGGCCTGGAGGCAACCCTTCATTGACTACCTCAGCGAGCAGAAGGTCCCCTCTAACAAGAACTCGGCCGAGCAGCTCATCCGCCACGCCAAGTCCTACGTCCTCGTCGGAGACAAGCTTTACAAGTGGGGCGCGTCTTCTGGAGTACTCATGAAGTGCGTCCCCAGGCAAGAAGGCAAGGACATCTTGGAGGAGACCCACAAGGGCGTCTGCGGCAACCACGCGTCCTCACGCACGCTGGTCAGCAAGGCCTTCTGGCGAGCTTTCTACTGGCCCACAGCTCTGGGCGATGCCGAAGAACTCGTCAGAAGGTGCCAATGATGCCAGTACTTCGCCAAGCAGCAACACGTCCCAGCCTACAAGCTAGTCACCATACCGCCAACCTGGCCCTTTGCTTGCTGGGGGCTCGACATGATTGGGCCACTGCCAACTGTGCCAGGTGGTTTCAACAGAGTATTGGTGGCCATCTACAAGTTCACCAAGTGGATCGAGGTCAAGCCGGCCACATGCCCCAAGGCTGATAGAGTACTCGACTTCCTGGATGAACTCGTACACCGCTACGGACTACCCCACCGCATCATCACAGACCTGGGCTCCAACTTCAACAACCACCAGTTCTGGGAGTACTGCGAGAACAGCGGGATCGATGTCCGATACGTCTCAGTTGCCCATCCTCGGGCCAACGGACAAGTCGAGCGCGCCAACGGGATGGTGCTCGACGCTCTCAAGAAGCGGCTACACGACGCTGCTAACTCTAAACGAGGCAAGTGGATCAAGGAACTACCCAACACACTCTGGGGGCTACGTACTCAGCCTTCCAAGCCAACAGGGCCATCCCCTTACTTCCTGGTCTACGGCTCCAAAGCAATCCTCCCTGCCGATGTCATATGGAACTCGCCAGCAGTGGAGCATTACGACGAAGGTGTCTCCGAAGATAGCAGACGAGTTGACATCGACAGCCTCGAAGAAGCTCGTTGCGCTGCCCTCGTCCAATCAGCAAGGTACCTGGAGGGTATCCGACGCTACCACGATCGCAACGTCAAGGAACGCTCCTTCAACGTTGGTGATCTCGTCCTCCGTCGTATCCAGAACACGGAAGGACTACACAAGCTCAGCTCCCCCAGGGAAGGTCCCTTCACCGTGGCAAAGGTGACTGGGCCGGGCTCCTACCGCCTCCAAACATTTGAAGGCGAAGACGTCAACAACTCGTGGAACGTCGACCAGCTCTGTCGGTTCTACGCCTAGTCTACACGACTACTCCGGGGTTCAAGTCTACACGACTACATCAACACCCCTCCGCCGTAAGCGGCCTCCGGGTCCTGGCTCCAGTCTCCGGACTACCCTTCTCCAGGATCCAGCCCGCGCGGCTACCTACGGATTGTTAACACCAAAATTTGGCAAGGAGTCTGACCTGTGGGTCCGGTTCGAAAAAGAGTCCGTCTGGTGGAAGGAAGGATATTTTCAGAGATTTCGGCAAAGAGATCTGCGGTCGGCTATCTGCTCCGGTTCGGCAAAGGAACAGTAAAGCTGATTTTGCGGGATTGGACGATGACGTGGCTCAATCAGGGGAGACGAATGGATGGATAGGCAATCGAGCTTAGTTAGGCAATGAATCCATTCGCATCTGTACTCAACAGGGTATAAATACGACCCCTGAATGTATGTAACAAAAAAATCATTCCTCAATACACACCGGCCTTACGCCAAATCCTAGAGTCCTTGTCGTGTCGTCGAGTTCTTCGAGAGGCCCATTCGATCCGTCGACCTCCGTGAGTACCGGCAACCTTGTATCATGTCTAGTATCATGCGGTGGATTTAGATCTGATGCAAGTAGTCTTGTTACCATGCTTCTTGTCATGCGGTAGATTCAAGCTTGGTTCAAGAGGGTTTCTTGTTAGATCATGAGCCATGCGGTAGGCTAAGATCTGGCTTGAAGCTAGTTATCGGCTCTATTGGATTTTTGCAAGATCCAATAGATTCATTAAGTTATCCCGTGTTAACTTGAGTTTTACTTTATGTTTTAATTCATGTAACACATTTCTGCCCAATCTAGATGGGTTTGGATCGGCTATATCTCTTTTATGATCCTTGTTCGAGTAGGTTTCATGTTTTAACACGTGGATCTTATGCTTTCCGATAGCCGAAACCGAATCGATCTAGGTTGTTACGTGTTGCGGGTTCAAGTTTGCTGTGTTCGTATAAATCTTGAAAGAACCGGGTATCATGCGGTAGATGCAGGTTTTTGGGTTGCTTTGGAGCTAGTCATCCGGTGGATTAGATTTCCAAATCGTCCGATAGACTTATTCACGTGGTAATATTTGTTCCTTCTTCATGGACCCCGGATCGGTTGTTCAGCCGCATTCGGTTATGTTTCCCCACGAGTAAATCACGTGCATCATTTATGTTTTAAATGATGTATGCTTTTGGCTTTCCATATTTAGATTGTATCATGCGGTGGATAGATCTATTTGTGGAAAGTGGTGCGGTTTTCATGCAAGTTGTATCATGCGGTGGATAGATTTGTTTGATATCGTATCCGACGGATCTTAAAGTAACTAGACATGCGGTAGACTAGTGCTTTGGATCTATGCATGCTTATTTAATACATGATTATGTCAGTGCTTTACTTTATTTATTTTTAATGTTAATCTTCATGAGGATCGGTCATAACTTTGCACATGCATCTATGTTTATACAAAGACCGATCGTTGTCATGCTTACGTCATCCATTCGGCAGTGTTCCTTTTCCCTTTGCGGTTTCCCGAATGGTCGTGGTTCTTTGACAGATAGCTCTCTATAGCTATGTGTTATCCCAATTGGCTCTTTAGCCGTAAATATGGAACTGTCTGGTACTACCCAGCAAGTTCCAAACTTTGATATCTAACTGCCCCATCTTTTGTTAATTTTCAGGAAAAATTGACTGGCACGTCATTTGCTCTCGCGCGTGTGAAGCCGGCTTTTCGCTTCTTTGTGTGATTGGCGTTGAGTGCACTTTTTGTGTCAACACACTTTTTGGCACACCCAGTGGGACCACAGCCGAATTGGTTCAAGATGCTCGAAATCTCGGACCTCATGGATGTCAACATCGAAGAGCTTTCTCCGAGCAAACATCGGCGGCTCCAAGACGCCGTGAACCGGTTTCGGCAAAAGTGTCTCATGTCGTTTAAGAAGAATCGAAGTGGTGTACCGTATCCGAAGAATGACACCGCCAGAGTGCTTTGCCGGGAGAGAGCGATGCCACATCCCAACGGGGAAAAGGAGGAATGCGCGCGCGTATTCCAAGAGTCAGCAGACTACATGCTCACCAAGCACAACAAGGCTTTCCTCGGGTCGCTCCAGCAGATGATGGTGGCCTTCTTTGGCCCGGGCATGGAGCAAGCGTTCGGGAAGGCGCCCGCCGGAAAGAGCACCGTGGAGCTGGGTGAATCAAGCTCTCAGCCACCGCTACGGAGCCAGCCGCAGCAGCCTCCTCCTCAGAGCTCCGGAAGCCAAGCATTCCAACCTCCTCCGCAGGGCGCTGGGGGGCAGCCAGTTCAGCCCCCGCTGCAAGCTACAGGGAGTCAGCCGATCCTACCGCCACCACAGAGCGGCGCGAGGTCGGCCGTGCAACAGCCGAATCCGTACCAGCCTACGTACGGAGACGTAGCGTTCAGCTCGTCTGGGGCCCCACTTGATCCCAGCCGGAGGATTGCTCCGTCGACCAACTGGCTCCAGAAGAATTTGTACGGCGGTGGTTATCATGAAGTGGGCAACTATGGAGCGTTCGGCGCCTTCCCGCACCCAGGGTACGCACCAGCTGTGGGCGCGCAAGAAGATGACGCTCTAGCGCGCAAGATGGCCGTGTTGATGCAGAATCAGTTCGGCCTCAAGCCTAAGATGCAGGGCCCCACCTATAGGCCGCCGTTCCCAGAGTGGTACTATAACGTGCTCCTGCCGCCGAGGGTGAAGCCGCCAACAGAATTCACAAAGTTCTCTGGGCAGGACGAGACAAGCACGGTCGAGCACATCGCCCGTTACCTCATGCAGCATGGGGAATGCTCGGCCGAGGAGGCGTTCAGGGTTCGCTACTTCCCCGCCTCGCTGACAGGTCCAGCTTTTCAGTGGTTCTCGTCCCTGCCTCCTGAATCAGTGGCTAGATGGAAGGATTTGGAGCGTAAATTCCACGCTCACTATTTCAGCGGCAGCTCTGAGAAGAAGCTGATTGATCTCGCCACCCTGAAGCAAAGGCACAGCGAAACACCGCTGGAGTTTCTTAGAAGATTCAGGGAGGTCAAAGGAATGTGCTTCTCGCCGAACACGCCGGACGATCGACCGGGCCGATATGGCCGTCGCCGGGATGTTGCCGGCCGTGCGCGAGAAGCTATTTGGGATGGAGTTTGAGAACCGGGCCGATTGTCAAAAAAATTATCTCTGATGAGCAATCAGGCATATGGCCTCAAGAAGGACCCCAAATTTGGCAAGCAGCACGACGTCGCTGACATCTACAACCAGTTCCTGGACAAAGCCGATCTGTTCGAGGATTCTGAGGACGAATTGGATGTAGCTGCAGCGGAAATCATGTGGGGTAAAGAGCCCTTGACAATGAATCAGCGTTGGGTCAAGCAGACCAAAGGGACTTACGACTTTGACATCACAAAGGCTGATAAGTTGTTTGAGCTCTTAATGAAAGAAGGCCGAATTAAGCTGCCTGAGGGGCATTCTATGCTTCGGCCTGATGGAGTTAAAGCGAAATGTTACTGTGGCTTCCATGACAGGGATTCACACTCCATCAACGATTGCAGGGTCTTCAGGATGAGGATCCGAAGGCTATCCGGGAGGGACACCTCAAGTTCGATAACAAGATGAAGCCGGGATGGCCACCCCTTTCCTCGGAACATGCTCGGCTTTTCGTCAATGCGATAACGGTCGAGGAAAAGGGAAAGGTCAAGGTCCTGACCTCAGCCAGGTCCAAGCAGGGTGGAGCAGTGGACCCAGAGCGCCAGGTGACTCTGGAGCAAGTACAAGGCGACGCCCCCCGCGTTCTTAAGAGCCACATTGAGATTGGGGAATCATCCAGGCCTAAGCCCAAGGTGACGTCGCGCATTCTCCTCAACAAATGGCAGCACCAATTAGAGAAAGAGCGCTACCAGAAGCGTCGCCACGAAGAGGAGCACTGCAGGGCTGAAGAAGAGGCGCGCAGGAGGGACCACGAGCAGTACACGCGTGAGCAGGAGCGCGCACACTAGGGATGCGCCTTCTTCAGGCACTGCTGGAATGAGGGTCTGAAGCTGCCCACATTGAAGAACTGTCCTGAATGCAGCGACAGGTATGTTGAGTACAGGCAGGAAGCTGCCAATCGCCGATCCGTCCATGAGAGACTTGGAAGGATCCACCCTAATGGGGATCGGCGCCAAAAAATTGAAGTCATCCAGAGCCAAGCTGATCTCAGGTGGGCTGATCAAGAAGAGGACGAGGATGACTACATCTGGCAGAAGGGGCAGTGGTGCCCGCCCGGCCTACGCAACAGCCAGAAGAGACGGGTCCAGCGCTTGAGGAACCGTGAACTAAAGCAGGCCGGGGTCCAGACGAGGCAGACGTGGCGCCCCAAAGACCAACCTGAGGGATCAAAGCGTTCGGATCCAACATGCATGGTATACTTTCTGCCGAACGAGTTCATGGCTCCTGCTAACCAGGTTATGCAGGAGGAAGTTTCCTTCGACGACGAGCACACCGAGGAGATGATGGCACAACTGGTGCTTGCCAAGCAGGCCATCTTCGACAAGCCGGCCAAGAACCGTCACATGAGGCCGCCGTGCCACGAGAGGATACGTCAATGGCAAGCCATTGACCAAGATGTTCGTCGACGGTGGAGCGGCGATCAACGTAATGCCGTACACCACCTTCAGGAAGCTTGGAATGGGCCCGAGCGATTTGACGCCTACAAGCATCATCTTGAACGACTTCGCGGGAACCCTTCGGACACCAAGGGATGTGCTCACGTGGACTTGATGATCGGGTCCAAGACGCTACTCACCACCTTCTTTGTCATTGAGGGCAAAGGAGCCTACGACTTCGTCGCTTGGGCGGGATTGGATTCATGCTAGCTCGTTGCGTCCCGTCCACCATGCATCAACGGCTTATCCGGTGGGTGGACGATGAGATCGAGGTCGTCCGGGAAGATGACTCCGTGAGCGTGGCCAATATGGAACCGGCCTTGCGGGAGTACCAAGGCATCGATTGCTTCTCGGGGAAAGAGGCGGGGAGAAGGTCCCGTTGAACTGTCGGCGGTGATCAACGTACCGATTCAAGCAGTCGGCTCTTATAGTAATTTTTAATGGAGAACCCCGTGGATGGCACTGATGGCAAATTAGGGCGAGGATTCATGTCAGCTGATAAACTGAAAGAAGTTGATATTGGAAGCGGTGATAAGCCAAGGCCGACGTTCATAAGTGCAAATTTACAACCAGACTTCAGGGGGGATTTAATTGAGCTTCTTAGAGAATATAAAGATTGCTTCGTCTGGGATTACTCGGAGATGCCTGGATTGGATCGTTCCATCGTCGAGCATCGGTTGCCAATCAAGCCTGGTTTCAAACCATATAAGCAACCACCCCGGAAGATCTACAAGGATGAAGTATTGGCCGATGTGAAGAAAGAAATCGAAAGGTTGCTTGACGCAAACTTCGTTCGGCCGTGCAGATATGCGGAGTGGATTTCTAATATCGTCCCTGTGTATAAGAAGAATGGAAAAATGAGGGTTTGCATAGACTTCAGGGACCTAAACAGAGCTACTCCCATGGATGGATACCCGATGCCTATTGCCGATTTGTTGATTGACGCCGCCGCTTGGACACAAGGTGATTAGTTTCATGGATGGCAACGCGGGATACAATCGGATCTTCATGGCAATAGAAGACATATCAAAGACGGCCTTTAGATGTCCTGGTCATATAGGCCTATTTGAGTGGATAGTCATGACATTTGGGTTGAAAAATGCTGGTGCAACCTATCAACGGGCCATGAATTACATTTTTCATGAGTTGATCGGCAAAGCTGTGGAAATCTACATTGATGATGTGGTGATCAAGTCCTTAAGTCATGACACCCATCCGGAGGATGTGAAGAAGACCTTGGAGTGCACCGGAAACACGGTTTGAAGATGAATCCAAACAAGTGCGCTTTTGGGGTATCGGTGGAGAGTTCTTGGGGTTTTTGGTCCACGAAGGGGGATCGAAGTTGGCAAAAAGAGCATGAAAGCCATTGATGAAGTCGTTCCTCCAACCAACCTCAAGGAATTGCAATCAACGCTCGGCAAGATCAACTTCGTGAGAAGATTCATCTCAAATTTATCACAGAAGGTGTTGCCATTCTCTCCATTGCTGAAGCTAAAGAAAGATCAGAAATTCACATGGGGCGACGAACAACAAAAGGCTCTTGATGAGATCAAGCAGTACATGAAGGAGCCGCCGGTGCTGGTTCCTCCTCAGCTAAACAAGCCTTTCAAGTTGTACGTGGCGGACGATACCCAAACCATTGGATCGGCCCTTATTCAAGAATTCGAAGGAAAGGAGCGGGTAGTAGCTTATCTTAGCCGAAAACTACTTGATCCTGAAACCAGGTATTCGGCTATAGAGAAACTGTGTCTTTGCGTGTACTACTCGTGTACAAAGTTTCGGCACTACTTGTTGAATGCCGAATGCACTGTATACTCGAAGTTTGATGTGATAAAACATATGTTATCTATGCCGATTTTGAATGGTCGGATTGGCAAATGGATTTTAGCTTTATCAGAATTCGAGTTGAAGTTCGAATCGGCAAAAGCCATCAAAGGTCAGGTCATTGCCGATTTTATAACTGAACATCGTGACCCGTCAATTGATCTGCTTGAAATTACCCCTTGGGCTTTATTTTTTGATGGGTCATCGTGTGGAAAAGGTGGGGGAGTAGGGATCCTACTGATTTCGCCCAGAGGTGAGATGTTTGAATTCGCCATTCCTATACAACCCACTGTCACAAATAACCAGGCTGAGTACGAGGCACTACTTCGAGGGCTTCAATATTTGAAAGAAGCTGGGGCCGTTTCAGTCGAGATCTATGGAGATTCAGAACTGGTAATCAAGCAATTGAACGGCCAATACGAGTGCAGGGGCGAAGCGCTGAGGAGTTACTACGAAGAGTGCAGGGAAATCTTGAAGAGCTTCCCATTGGTAACCCTACAGCACATTCCTAGAGAGCATAACGAGGAAGCAAACAGGCTAGCTCAGAGCGCCTCTGGTTACAAGGAGAGTCAAGAAGCGTTTGCTGCAGAAGTGTGTGCACTAGGGGCGGATCTTGCAGAAGATGATTGGAGGAAAGAAATCATGGATTACTTGAAAGATCCATCCCGAAAAGTCTCTAGGAAACTCAGGTACAAGGCAATTAAGTTCGTTCTTCTGGATGATAATTTATTCTATAAATCGTTAGATGGGGTATTGCTACGATGCCTGGGTCCAGAAGAAGCCAAGAACATGATGAGCGAGGTGCACGATGGGATATGTGGAGCGCACCAATCGGCCTATCGGATGAAGTGGGTTATTAGACAAGCTGGATGTTTTTGGCCGACGATATTAGAGGACTGCTTTGGGTATTACAAGGGGTGTCAAGATTGCCAAAGGTTTGGGAATATTCAAAGAGTCCCTGCATCAGCATTGAATCCCATCATCAAGCCATGGCCATTCAGGGGCTGGGGTATAGACTTGATTGGCCAGATTAATCCGCCGTCTAGCAAGGGGCATAAGTTCGTGCTTTTGGCTACAGATTACTTCACCAAATGGGTCGAGGCAATCCCACTGAAGAAGGTGACGTCAGAAAACATGATCGAATTCGTCAAGGAACACATCATCTATCGATTTGGGATCCCTCAGACGATTACCACTGACCAAGGGGCACAATTCGTGTCATTGGAATTCAGAGATTTTGCCGAAAGCATGGGAATCAAATTGTTTAATTCTTCTCCATATTATGCCCAAGCTAATGGTCAAGCAGAGGCTTCTAATAAGATCATGATCAAGCTGATACAGAAGAAGATCGATCAGAAGCCAAGGAGGTGGCATTCGGTACTCAGTGAAGCGCTGTGGGCTTACCGAATGGCCCCCCATGGAGCTACAAAGACCTCCCCTTACGAGTTGGTTTACGGGCATCATGCAATCCTACCTTGGGAAATACAGTCAGATTCAAGGAGAGTAGTGCTGCAAAACGAGTTGAGCTCCAAGGATTACAGTGGCCTAATGATGGATGAGTTAGAAGATTTGCATATGATCCGTCTTAGGGCCCTGGAGAACATCGAGAAAAACAAGCTGCGGGTCACCAAGTACTATAACAAGAAAGTAAAAGTAAGGCAATTTGCAGAAGGCGATCTAGTTTGGAAAGCACTATTGCCGATTGGAACTAAGTACAGTGAATTCGGCAAATGGTCCCCTAACTGGGAGGGGCCTTTTCGTGTGGTCAGATGCGTTCCTGGTAATGCATACATATTGAAAACCTTGCTAGGAGAAGAATTTTCCGCTACAATAAATGGAAGATATCTGAATAAGTATTATCCTAGCATTGAGATCGATCGATGATTACACACATCTGGCACAAAAATAGCCGGCGCTCGAGAATGAGGCCGCCTTCAGAACAAAATCCATGAACAAGAGGAAATGGCCAGTGCCTGGATGCATTGCCCTTAGCTCAAAACTACATTACAACTGCTTCTTGCAGGATCACATCTAACAGCCCCGGTGGTCAGGCCCTCGAGAAGGGGGGGAGCAGAAGGTGTGGCGGAAGAAGCGAAAGTATGATACAATCTTTTCTTTAATTCTTCGGCTACTCCCTCTTCAGCTGCTCCAAAACCACCGTGACGGCAGCCTGGAACGCGCGGGGGTGACCATGATTGGCGGCATCCACCAAGCTATCCCAGGCCGTCTTCAGGTTGTTGTACCTGTCAGAGACATCTGAAGCGGAGGAATCAAGATTAGGGGGAAGAAATCCAAGCGCAAGCACGAGGTCCATAAGGAGTCAGGAACGTTTACCCCCTACTAATGCCTCCAGCGCCATGCGACGCTCGCGCTCGGCTTGGCAACGGGCGGACATGTCCCGGAGGCCATGCTCCAGGTGCCGGACGCGGCGGTGCAGTTGATGGTTGGTCCTCTGTTCAGGCTGGCATCCTCTGCTTCGAGAGAGGAATCGGAGGAGATGTACTCAGGCACATCTTCGGTCCCGATGACTTCTTCGGGAAGCAAATCAAGGCTGAAAAGGACGAGAGGAAAACATGAAGCGCAAGATCAAGCGGGAGAACAAGGAGCAGATCAAGAAAGAACTCACTTCCGAATCGTACGCTTCTTTGATGAGCCGCTCTCCTGAGGTTGTTTACCCTTGTCCATGGCGTTGGGGTTTTTTCCTCTAGAGGCAGGGGAAGAGATGAGAAATGATGAAGGAGTACGCGAGTGGATTTGCAGAGCACCCCGCAGGCTATTTTATTGACCGGAGAGGTGCATTGGGAGTGATGACTGGCCAAGTACACACTGTTGGAATACCAAGCGGCAGGGTTTTCTACCAAGTGCGAAGGGTTTTCTCTTGAACAGTGTTTATGGATTGCCGAACTGGGATCCTCTGTGGACTTTGCGCCAAGGGGCAGTTGTTCTCGCGCATTCGGCTGAAGATAGTTCCCGGATGCATTCAAAGAAAACAGAATTCGCAGATGCAAAATGCAAAGGGAAGTCGTCACAGAACAGGTACAGAATTCAAAAGTTCTTCATCTATTGCCGATAGTTACACATCCCTAGTACAATCTAGTCGAAGAGCCTGTTCAACACAGATTGGGGATGAGTAATTTCGGCAATGGCGTCGCCATGGCCATCAAGACGCTCCAGGATGAGCTCGATCTCCTCGATGTCCTCTGGCGCGCCGCCCCGGAAGCCGCGCGGCCTGGTGGAGTAGTCGACGTCCGTGTGCGTCGCCATGGCAGCCAAACCCAAAGTGGTGCCCAGACGAACGCCGTGGACAGCCACCTCATCAACGCGGCGCTCCACCGCGGCAAGGCGCTCCGCTGGCTTGTTGCCGAGGACATTCACCTTCTCGGCCAGCTGCTCCACCAACTCCTTCAGCTGGTTGAGCTCCGCGTCGCGAGCTACAAGGAACAAAAAGAAAAAGATTAGCATCAAAAGCCGGGTGGAATCAAGAACTAATCCTAAAACCGTACCATCAACGGTTTCCAGCAGCTGTCTGCGCTGGTCCTCCCACTCTAGCTCGGCTATGCCCGCTTTCTTGGAGACGTCCTCCAGCTCACGACGGGACGCCTCCAACTCCTCCTTGAAGCGGATGGCGTCTTCTTCCCCGTACGGTACCGGGGAGTGGCCATCGGACTCCGAAGAGTCATCTGGGAGGGGCTGATTGGCCGGCGCGCGAGGCGGATTCCACTGAATCAATCTAAAAAAGGGGGATGATCGTCAAGGCAAAAGAAGATCAAGAATAGAATCAAAGAGGAGAAATTGATGATCATCACCGCCTGCGCGCATTAGCGCTGCTCCCCTCGGCCTCGTCGGAGGCGCGGCGGCGGTTGAGGCGGCGCACCATTGTGGTTTGGGGACGTGCACTGTTTGCAAGAAGGCCAAAGATTGGCAAAGATTCGAGAGCTAGAAGGCCTGGTGGAGAGCTAGGGGCACCTATGTTAACATTTATAGGCCTGGCAAGATGAATCGTGGCTTCGAGTCGTGGCTGTGGATCGTGGCGCATATCCCAAGAAAATCGGAAGGTGGAAAGGTTTCCTTGGCCAGCCCGCCGACGGGTCGCTTGGAGTTCTAGGCTGAGCCGCGTGCAGATTGATTGGTTCGGCTAAAGAAAATCAAAGTGTCGTTCGGGAGTTGGCGTTTCACTACCGAATGGGTCATTCAGCATTACATTTGGAAGTGCGCAGAAGAAAGGAAACAGTTACAAGAAGATATTACAAGAATGACCGATTCAGTTACGCATCAATAAGGACATTCAAGCATTCAGAAGTTTGGCAATTACACCACGAGCGTTGGATGTTATCAGATGGGAATTGTTCGGCGGCCTCCGGCAATCCTTTTGGGCACCGGATAAATCAGTGAGTTCTGCATCGCATTGCTCTATTTTGGTGATAGCCGATTTTACTTCCGCTTGGGTCTTTGCTATCAATCCAGGAAGTTCGGCTATTTTCTCTTTGTCAGTCTCTATCTCCGCTGACAGGCTTCTCAGTTCTGCTTCTAGAGCAGCCTTCCTGGCAACTTTCAGATCATAGGAAGCTTGCAGGTTGGCCAATGCATCCTTGTGGCTTTCTGCTTGGGATTGTGCCCCGTTCATAGCATGTTCAGCGTCAGTTTTCCTCTTTTCAATGGCCGGGCGGGAGCGCAGTTTCCTCCAAGCGTGCCTTATGGGTGCATAAAAAGCTTCTAAGTCATAAACGGATGATAGAGAAGCCTTGATGTCTTCAGGAAGTTCTTGGCTGATAGATTCAAACATCTCTTCGAAGTGATGGAGATCATTGAACTGATCCTGAGCATCTTTTTCTAGCCAGGCAGCAATTTCTTTGAGCTTGGACAACACTTCATCTGGCAGCGGCTGGGATACTCCTTCCATCACCTCGGCAGCTGGATTGCTCTCTGATGGCAGGCTTGGTGATGATGGAGCCTGATCCTGATGAACAACATTGCCGAATTAGGGATGCTAAACATCGAGGTACCAAAATTAAGTGCGGATGGTTACCTCATGGCTGGTTTCTTGAGTAGGGGCAATCACAGGTGAAGAAGACGCTCCAAGCAGAGCCGAAACTTCCGAGCTAGGAGGTGCCGATGCGGCCACTGGCAGCTCGTGGGTTTCTGGCTGGAGAGGAGTCGGGTCTGCCGCCTCTGTTGGGTTGGTTATCTCTGCTTGACCAATAGGCGATGGCACCCTGGGAGAACTTATTGGCTCCAGTTGAGTTGGGAGATTCATCTCTGGAGAATTTATTGCTTCTGCAGAAGGTGATGAAGATGAGATCTCCACCGGGATGGGTAATTCAACCCTGGATGGACTCGCTTGTTGAACCACTGGAACATCTACAAGCTGTTCTTCCACGGCTTCTTCTGCAAATGTCCAATTGAAAGGGTAAGTGCCAGTGCTCATCCTTGAGAAAGAACAGTAAAGGTCATACCAGTGGATGGGGCATCGGCAGGTACTGGTTCTGAAGGCTGCTGGGCTCTGGTCTGAAAATGCACAATGATATGATCCATCAAGAACAGAGTGACCTGGTAATCAAGAAGGTAAAGGGTTTTACCTCAACAAGCACTTTCTTGACAGTTCTTCTCCTTTTAGCACTTGGAGGGGCAATCAGATGCAGACCTTGCCTCCTGTCTGCAGCAAGGCTAGAAAGGCTGGGATCTGTGGTAGCATACCTGGCCATTAGTTGATGCAGGGTTGTGGATTTGAACCCCAGTGCTGAAATTGGGCCTTCAGCATTGTAAGCAATTGCCCTGGCTCGAGGGGCAGGCACTGTGTTCTGTGAACAGGAAGATGAAGGTCAGAACCATGAATAAAGAGGAAATGTCTGATCCAAAGGCTCATTGTATTACCTCTGAAGTCGGCAGGAAGTCAGGCACCAACTCTGCACAGAATACATGAACAGGCTCACTAAAGATGTGATCGTGGAATTCTTGCCACCAGGAGTTAAAGGTGGGGTGAGCTATAGTTGTGGGCATGAAAGGACATGTGTAGACAGTGGGACTGCACACATAGTTGAAGACTCTGCTGCTCTGCATCAGCTCTTTGATTTCCTCTCTGGGTTTGAGGAATTCATGCAAGAACAATCTTGGGGGCATCCGGCCGCATCCCAGTTGCCTGGCCATTACATTAGGCTGATAGTACTCATAAGTGCTAACATTCAGCCTCCCTCCATTGAATTCGGCCGGCAGTATGCAGGGGCGGATTATGATATTAAGGATCTCCAAGAATCTCCTATCCTGATGGCCGGGCTCAAAGGAAAATTCAACAGGGAAGGTCAAGGTGTCGTTGCCTAGATAAGGAAGCCAGAGAGGATTGGGGAAACCTTTAAAGAATAGCTCGAATAACTGGCTGATGTCTTGCTGAATGAGAACAGTTGAAGCCGCTTCTCCGTAATTCTGGCATCCTCTGGTAGCTTGGGGTTCTCCTTCAAGGTGATTGGACAAGGGGAAGAACCCGGAGTTCAGGTCAACACCGATGATCTGATGCATGTGGAGCTGCAACCACATTTGAACGAACCACCAAGGACCGTTGACACATGATATTCTTTGGCCGGTATACATCTGAGTAACAGTGTGGTGAAGCATGTGGTATACACTGCCGAGGAAGAATTTTCCAAGAGGGAGGCGGTTGCCACCGGCCAAATGAGATGCCATCACGATATGGTTCAAGGTGGGCTCGTTGGCTTTCCCACAGAAAACAAATCTGCACAGCCACATATTCAGAAAGGCTCTGTATTCAATTTCACCCAGGGGATTGTCCTTCATGTGTTTCAAGATGTATTGCTTGTATCCGTTCCCTGGCTTCACCCCTGTTTGCCGTGAGGAGTTTTTGAAATTCCAAGGCTGAACAGATCCTATAATGTCAAGGCCGGTGATCATATATACATCGGCCAAGGTGGGAGACATTGGACCGTGGCCAAAAAGGAAAGCGTTGACGCCGTTTGACCAAAAGTGGCAGGCTGCTATCAGAAGGTCTTCGTTCTTGGGGGTCTCAGCCACGGATAGCTCCAAGCACTGGGCGATACGGAGGGCATCTAGGTTGGTCAATCCACTCTTATCTGCAAGAATCCTCCGATACCAAGTCTTCCAGCCTGCAATTGGAGGTAAAGGCCAGTTCTTGAACGCATCTTGCCACTGAGGAGGTGGAGACAAAGCTGCTTTGAAGGGGATTCTCTGAGATTCAGCAGCAATAAGATCTCGAGGGTCAGGATTCCCCACAGGACCAAGGTAATAAGACCTCGAATTGGCCTCGGTGCGAATCAAAAGTTCAGTAGAAGGCTCCTGGAAGAAAGCGGAAAAGAAAATCTCAGGTAAAATTGAAAACCTAATGCCGAACAAGGTTTGCGGGGGATGAATTTACCTGAGCATCTTGGTTCTGAGCTGCCATTGGAGGTTCGAGCTCGGAACAAGGGGATCTAGGGTTGGATCTGGATGAAGATTCCGGCGGATTGAAGAACAGGTGTTGACAGATTTGATTCAAGGATTCGTGGCTGGAGTCAATTGTGGAACAAAATTACTTTTATCCCACAATTGAAGGGGCATGTGTTAACACCAAAATTTGGTAAGGAGTCTGACCTGTGGGTCCGGTTCGAAAAAGAGTCCGTCTGGTGGAAGGAAGGATATTTTCAGAGATTTTCGGCAAAGAGATCTGCGGTCGGCTATCTGCTCCGGTTCGGCAAAGGAACAGTAAAGCTGATTTTGCGGGATTGGACGATGACGTGGCTCAATCAGGGGAGACGAATGGATGGATAGGCGATCGAGCTTAGTTAGGCAATGAATCCATTCGCATCTGTACTCAACAGGGTATAAATACGACCCCTGAATGTATGTAACAAAAACAATCATTCCTCAATACACACCGGCCTTACGCCAAATCCTAGAGTCCTTGTCGTGTCGTCGAGTTCTTCGAGAGGGCCATTCGATCCGTCGACCTCCGTGAGTACCGGCAACCTTGTATCATGTCTAGTATCATGCGGTGGATTTAGATCTGATGCAAGTAGTCTTGTTACCATGCTTCGTGTCATGCGGTAGATTCAAGCTTGGTTCAAGAGGGTTTCTTGTTAGATCATGAGCCATGCGGTAGGCTAAGATCTGGCTTGAAAAGCTAGTTATCGGCTCTATTGGATTTTGGCAAGATCCAATAGATTCATTAAGTTATCCCGTGTTAACTTGAGTTTTACTTTATGTTTTAATTCATGTAACACATTTCTGCCCAATCTAGATGGGTTTGGATCGGCTATATCTCTTTTATGATCCTTGTTCGAGTAGGTTTCATGTTTTAACACGTGGATCTTATGCTTTCCGATAGCCGAAACCGAATCGATCTAGGTTGTTACGTGTTGCGGGTTCAAGTTTGCTGCGTTCGTATAAATCTTGAAAGAACCGGGTATCATGCGGTAGATGCAGGTTTTTGGGTTGCTTTGGAGCTAGTCATCCGGTGGATTAGATTTCCAAATCAGTCTGATAGACTTATTCACGTGGTAATATTTGTTCCTTCTTCATGGACCCCGGATCGGTTGTTCAGCCGCATTCGGTTATGTTTCCCCACGAGTAAATCACGTGCATCATTTATGTTTTAAATGATGTATGCTTTTGGCTTTCCATATTTAGATTGTATCATGCGGTGGATAGATCTATTTGTGGAAAGTGGTGCGGTTTTCATGCAAGTTGTATCATGCGGTGGATAGATTTGTTTGATATCGTATCCGACGGATCTTAAAGTAACTAGACATGGGGTAGACTAGTGCTTTGGATCTATGCATGCTTATTTAATACATGATTATGTCAGTGCTTTACTTTATTTATTTTTAATGTTAATCTTCATGAGGATCGGTCATAACTTTGCACATGCATTTATGTTTATACAAAGACCGATCGTTGTCATGCTTACGTCATCCATTCGGCAGTGTTCCTTTTCCCTTTGCGGTTTCCCGAATGGTCGTGGTTCTTTGACAGATAGCTCTCTATAGCTATGTGTTATCCCAATTGGCTCTTTAGCCGTAAATATGGAACTGTCTGGTACTACCCAGCAAGTTCCAAGCTTTGATATCTAACTGCCCCATCTTTTGTTAATTTTCAGGAAAAATTGATTGGCACGTCATTTGCTCTCTGCGCGTGTGAAGCCAGCTTTTCGGCTTGCTGTGTGATTGGCGTTGAGTGCACTTTTTGCGTCAACACGGATCCTGGGCTGCGACGAGCGACAAAGGACTCTAGCAGCGGTCTACTGAGAGACCATACTCTAAGATCCAGCCTACACGGCTACTTACGGATCTACTGCTGTAAGCGGCTACACGCCCTAGCACCACTTAGCTGTAAGCGGCCTTCGGGCCCAGGCGACTACTTTGTAACTACGGCCCTGGCCATCCAGGTGTACTTCTTCAGTAATAAAGCTTGATCGTTCATCAACTTCTTTACTGTCTACTTCCCTCAATGGGACTACTGCCGAGTATGACTACTCGCATCCACTCCACGATGGGGCTCTGCACTCTGAGATCGCGACTACGAGTACTCATTGCTGGAATTTCTCTTTCATCAATACTTAAGCAATTCCATTACAATTGTTTTTGTACAACTTTGGCTACGAGCTAACTATTACAGGGCTACTGGAGATTGAGCTTGTCGGCTACTTGCTCCGCAATAGGAGCCATCTGCTCCAGCAGCTCCGCGTACTGCTCATCGGTACAGTTGGCGGCTACCCCGCCAGCGACTACCTCCACGGGTGCCTTTGGGAAGTAGGACTTCATGGAGGCCAAGACTTGCTTCGGGATCGAACTCGCCATATGTTTCACATAAGACGCCAGCCAGGATGAGGCACCAAGAGCCTTGCAATCGGCAGCGCGGCTTCCTCAAGATCCTTCAGCTGGGCCCGCAGTGCCTCGCAATCTTCATTCAACTTCTGCAATGATTTGTAGCAGTTGACGAGATCCCGGTCAGAAGCAATTCGAAGCTCCATGTGCTTGTCGCACTCAAAGGCAAGTTCCTTATAGTCAAGCTCGAGTACCTGGCGGGCCTCCTGCTCCTGGTAGAAGAGGTTCTTCATACTTATCTCCGAGGACCTCAACTGCTCCACCTGGGTCTCAAGCTCTACAACACAACAAGGCGCAGCGGGTTAGACCACCTCTCGACCTTCAAACAACTAACCAAAAGGTCAAGCGGTATACCTTTGTTCTTGTTGCAGAGCGTCTTGTTCCTCCGCACCAAGTCGTCGCTCTTTGACTGCATATCCTAGATATCATTGTGGTATTTGGCAAAGACGACGTCGAGCTTGGACTGCATCGCAGCCGCGTGCTTCCGCGACTTCAAAAGCTGATCCTCTAGTGCTTCAGCCCGGAGCACCGCGTCACCAAAGCCTTGCAGCATGTTGGACTTCTCGCGGGATCCCTCCACGACGTCCTGCACAGACAACGCATGTCACACGAGTACACAACAACAGAGGATTGACTACTCAGAAGTTCAGACTACTTACCTTCATCCACTGCTGTTGACGGTGAAAATCCGTCAACCTAGCCATGAGTTTACCTTCGGTGTTGGCATTAGTTTTATACCTTATCCATTGGTACTAACCCCCGTGGTATAACAAGTTCACGTGTGCATGTCGGTTTTGGAGTTTAATGTTTATGCAGGGTTTTAGTGTTGAATGCAAGACTTTCGGGATAAGTTCATCAAGCACCTCATGACAAGACCTTGAAGCCCCGTACAAGTCATGCAATGAAGCAAACTTAACTCCAAGAAGCCGGGGACTTGATCCGAGAAGACGACAGACTCCAGGGACCTGACCAGAAAAGTGCTGAATCTTGCAAGACAAGGAGTTGAGTCCAATTCGAAGAGAAACCGACGACATGGACCTACATGCAGAAGGGGGAAACATCTAGGAAGCAAGGGAACCGACGTGGAGCGAAGGAGCCCTCGGGATGGGCCTAAATGGGCCCAAGCCGGCCGGCCCAGTCCGGTCGGCCCAGGCCCATTTAGGGCCCAAACGCCCCCTCCTTTGCCCTAGCCGCCAATCGGGCTATTTATAGCCCCCTGACCGAGAGCCTCGGGGAGAAGAATTCATCATCGGCCGCCGAGGAGCAGAGAAGAGAGGGACACCATCTCGGAGAGGAGAGGTTCGAGCTAGTTGACTAGGGTTTCCCTAGCCGACGTGGGAACCTTGCATGGAAGACCACGTCGGAGTTCCCGGAGCTTGAAGCAAGATCAAGGAAGGATCCCGGTGGTGATCTTGTGTATGTATCATTGTCATAGTTGAATTATCAAGTTCAATCTTTTCCTAGCGATCAAGTGTTTCCTCGAAGATTTCGTTTTTCGATCGGCTTTGCTTATTCCAATTCTATTCGCGTGATAGATTACATAGGGTGTTCTCGTAGCCGCGGTGGCTAGAGGTACACGCCGGATCTTCCGAAAGAATCTCGACTTGTCTTTTGACTCGCCCTAAGCTCCCCGCATGAATAGGGATACGTTGTGACAGAACGGGGGTCTCGAAAGGCGGATGTTTTCGGATTTGGACGGGAAACCACGATTTAAAGAGGCTTCTATTAAGATTCGATTTGCTACTTCTTCTCTTGCTTGGAACTTCAACAAAAGGCTTACCCCGATCCCTCTTGATCGGTTTATCTACCCAATCTTACTTTGTTTTCTCCGGTCTTTAGTAGATTAGATTTATCTTTGTTTTGTTCTCTTATCTAGATGCATTAGGGTTTCTCTTTTACCAAGGATTGAAGTTATTTGGCTTTACTAGATCAACTCTTGCGTCACACATTTGTTCCACAGATTCGATACCTTGGGTTCACCACTCGAGGGAAGAAGGGTCCCTTGACTACGACGGGAGACTTGTCCGCTTGCAAGTCACAAACGAACTTTGATACAATTATTAACCGTCAACAACTGCTCAGCCTGGCAGATCGCCTCCAGGTGCCTGGCCACTGTCGCCGGGTCGACCAGATCGTCCGCGAGCAGCTCTACCCCGCCACGACTACTCGCGGCGGCCTCCGTCATCGGCGCAGAGCGGATGGGCTCTGCGTCTTGAATGTCTGGGGAACGGACCACCACCACCAGAGTAGCCTCCGGCAGCACGGCGACCTCCTCTCCTCCGGCCGCCACGGCGGCTTCCTCGACGACTTCCTCCATCGGCTTGGGGGCTCCTTCTGCAGCTTCCGGCGCCTGTGGTGTCGACTTCTGCATGGGCACCGCTGCAGGGATGTCGCTCCCTTCGGCCTCGGCGCCTGCCAAGAAGAAGACAAGTTCATCAGTGACTACGACTACTCTTCAAGGAGCACTACAGCTTCAGCAGAGTACTTACCCTCGACCACGCTGGCCTCAGGCAACACAGCCTCAGTAGCCGGCGCTTCGGGCACAGACTGAGAGGCGGGAGCGGACTCCTCGGCGGGCAGCGCGGTTTCTTCCTCCGCCACCGCCGTAGTGGGTTCGTCCCCCTCCCAGGACAGATCTGTCGATTTCCTGCAGAAGTACACAATTGGTTGTCAATCAAGTTTGACTACTATCCAAGTACTACTCGGGAAGGCTCAACACTTACAAACTTGACCGGACTATCGTCACGGCCGGGGCTCCAAGGATGCTAGCAATATCTACCAGACCAGCTTCGGTGGGAGCCTCCTCTTGCGCCTCTGTGGTTGTTGCTTCTCCTCCAGCAGCAGTAGCCGATGTAGCGCTCTCCTGCGCTCCCGCGGCTACTACTTCTTCAGCAGCAGTCGCCGCAGGCCCCGTGCTCCCCTGAGGAGCAGGGGGCTGGCGCTTCAACTACGCCATGAGTTCTTCAACACTGGGGGCTGGGCTACGACTCCCAGCAGGCTCCCCCACTGTGTCCCACTCGCCTTCGTCGCCCTCCTCGACGGGCTCCGTTGGCGGCACCTGCTACATACAAGGAAGATCGGTCATCAGCAAGTGAACTCGTACGACGGGTACTCGACTACACAAGTCAAGACATCTTACCCCTTGAGGCGTGGTCTTTGAGACCCTCAGCTTCTTCGTCACCCGCTTGCGGGCGGGGTTGCGTGGCTTTCGTGGCGGCGCAGCCAGACTAGCCTCTAGGCTAGCCGGCGGATCTTGCACGAGGGGTACATGAGGCAAGCCGGGACGGCTAAACCTCGAACGCAGCTGGAAGCGGTCTTGCAGCGTCTCCTCGTCGTCATCCTCCTCGGACGTGTCTTCTACGATGACAGTGTCATCTCCTTCACCGACTTCCTGCCGTTCCTTGGCCTTAGTTTTTCCTCCCTCCGGAATCTCAATTCCCTGAGGGGGTGGCTGCAGCTAGGAGACGAACCTCTTCAAGTCGTCCTGCAAGACACAAGACATCAGCGCGACTACTCACAAGTAATGACTACTCGACTAGGGGGTATGACTACTTACCTCCTTTGGCGGGCGTGCGGCGGAGTACTCATGGACCGGGCACGCCGTGTACGGTGGCATGTCCTTGAAGATGCGCGCCAGCCTATCAATGATGTCGTCGTCGTCGACTTCACCTCTTGGCATCCGCGGCGTGTCATCGTCGCCGGTGTACTCGAAGCCTAGGGTGTCGCGGGCCATCAGCGGCTGCACCCTCCGCTTCATGAAGCTGAAGGTCACATGCTCGGCCCTCAGCCCGGCTTCTCTAAGCACCTTGATACGCGCCAACAGCTCGGGGAGCTGGATCCCCTCCTGCATTGAAGTCTCCGTGTTCCACCAGTCCCGGTGTCTGGGCTTCCTCCCACTCGGCTTCGGCAGGCCAGGGTGGTGGTTCGTGATGTAGAACCACCTCACCTTCCAATCGGCGTTGGAGTCGATGAGCTTGTACGCGAGGTACTGCTCGGCGGCGTCCTCTCGCATCTGGATGCCCGCTCCTCCAACTACTCGCGGGTTGCTGGCGCTCGGCTGCGGCTTCACCCGGAAGAATTTCCGGAACAGGATCCAGTGCGGCTTGATCCCCAGGAACACCTCACAGAAATGGACAAAGACTGCGGTATGGAAAATACCGTTGGGGTTGAGGTTGAGGTACTCAACTCCGTAGTACCCGAGGAGGGCTTTGAAGAAGTCGCTGGCCGGAAGAACGAGTCCGCGCTCCGCGAAGCGCGCGAACATCGGGATCTCGTCTTCAACTTTCTCCATTGGGTACGGATCCCCGGCGGCGGCTCTCCACATATCCACCTCCTTCTCTCGGATAAATCCACTTTTGAGAAGGGCCAACAAATCCTCGGTCTTCACCTTCGATTTTTTCCACTCGCGGCTTGGATCTAGCCGGGGTGGAGACATTGGCGGCGCTGCCCCGTGGCAGCCGCGGCGGCCTCGTCACGGCCCTCTTCTTCCCGGCGATCTTCACGAACTTGGATGGTGAAGGCTTCATTCTCCAAGTACACGGCGTCTTCATGCACATTCGCTCGGGGGCTACTCTGGAAGCTCTGGGTGGCGGCGCGCTTGGATCTACTGCGGCGGCGGCGTGTGCTGGAAGTGGAGCTGGCCCAGATCTATTCGAAATGGCTCTGGCAGTGATGGGTGGAAAACCCTAAAGGTTTTGGCTTCTATTTATAAGTCAAATCGGCTCCGCAACGGCCGGCAGGATAAGTCCACGCTCGGCTGACTCAGCGGCTGCGCGTGACTCTTCGTATTCTACTAGTCTACGCGCCTCACCTCGAGGGCTCAGCTACGGCTACTCGCCTACCTGGGAAGCGACAAGACTGAGGAGCATCTCAGGACACATTCTACAAGATAACCCTTCAATTCGAGAGGAAGTACTCGACTCAAGGCTCGGGGGCTCCGTGCCATGTGTCCTTCGGTTTTTTCTCTCCGAATTTTTCGGGATATTCTTGCCAAGACTTCAGATGGACCCTCAGCCAGAGTCTACGACTCAACCTAAGGCTCGGGGGCTACTCCATATGGAGTGCGATTTTGCAATCGCACTTCCATATCAACTCCGGCTTCAAGACAACGCGGGCATGCTTGAAGACCCTCGAGGGCAGCACTCGAGGACGCTTGGGACTACTATAGAAGACTTCAAGATTGCTCAGATATCAGCTGGAGTACATTCCAGCCTCGGGATGCTTCGACTACTCTTGAGGACTTTTGACTTGTAGTACTCGGGGTTGCTTGAGGACTACTCGTTAATGTCGCCAAGACTACTTGAAGCTATCCTTTTCGACTACAAAGTACTCGGGGCTTGTCGTATGGACCTCCCTGGGCCCACTACCTCGGTGGTTACCAAGACCAACTACTCGGTGGGCCCCTGGGACTACACAGCTTGCGCTACACGACACCTGATGGCGTGGGGCACAAGGACTACAGAGGAGAAGTACTCGGTTAGGAAGCTGTACATGTCCCGCACTGTATGGAAGACTCCTAGACGTACTCGACTAGTACTCTCTCCCTACTCCGACTTGTAACCCTGCCTCCCGGGCTATATAAGGCGAGGTAGGGACCTTTCTCTAGCATCAACTCCTCTCACGGCGTACAATTACACCAACCTGTAATCGTACCCTATCAATCCGGAGCTACGCAGCATACAGGACGTAGGGTATTACGCACCTCGCGGCCCGAACCTCTCTAAATTGTGTGCCACGTGTCTCTTCCTTCGAGTTACCGATCTCGGCGAGGCCACATTCATCTACTTCGGGTACTCCCCTTAGTAGGTTGCCAGTCTAAAACACCGACAGTCATAGAGGAGGAGGTGTATGTGAAGCAGCCACCTGGGTTTGAGAGCGAGTTGTACCCACACAGGGTGTACAGGTTGAAAAGGGCTCTGTATGGGTTGAAACATGCGCCCCGTTCTTGGTATGGGAGATTGAGAGGTTTTCTGTTGAGCAGAGGGTTTGTGATGGGTACCGTGGATAGGACCCTGTTTCTCCTCAATCATGGAAATGATTTGTTGATTGTTCAGATATATGTGGATGATATTGTCTTTGGTGGCTCGTCACATAACCTTGTTGCCAAGTTTGAAGATGAGATGAGCAGGGAGTTCGAGATGAGCATGATGGGCGAGTTGCAGTACTTTCTCGGGCTGCAGATCAAGCAAGTGAAGGACGGAACTTTTGTGCACCAGACCAAGTACACGAAAGACATGCTGAGGAAGTTCCAGATGCAAGATGTGAAGCCGATGTCGACTCCCATGGGGAGTACGACCACTTTGGATGCGGACGAGGACGGAGAACCAGTGGACCAGAGGTAGTACAGGAGCATGATCGGCTCCCTCCTCTACCTGACGGCGACGAGGCCAGACATACAGTTCAGTGTGTGTCTGTGCGCTCGTTTTCAGGCTTCGCCGAGGACATCACATCGACAGGCTGTCAAGAGGATTTTCAGGTACCTACAGTCTTCCCGTGGTCTTGGCCTTTGGTATTCTTCCTCCTCGACTCTCTCTCTTCATGGTTTTTCCGATGCGGACTTTGCTGGTTGTCGAGTCGAGAGGAAGTCTACTTCTGGTACTTGCCAGTTTCTTGCGTCTTCGTTGGTTTCATGGTCTTCCCGCAAGCAGTCTAGTGTAGCTCAGTCTACCACCGAGGCGGAGTATGTTGCAGCCGCGAGTTGTTGTTCCCAGCTGTTGTGGATTTCATACACTTTGAGAGACTTTGGTGAGGACCAGTGCCATAAGCGTAGCCAAAAACCCTGTGCTTCACTCCAGAACCAAACACATAGAAGTGAGGTATCATTTCTTGAGGGACAATGTGTAAAAAGGAACCATTGTGTTGAGTCATGTCCCTACCCAAGATCAGCTAGCCGACATCTTTACAAAGCCTCTCGACCAAGCTACATTTGTGCACTTGCGGGGGGAACTTGGGGTTTGTTGCCCTTTCTAGTTGATTCTTGGGGGATTTTCTTTTGTATCATATGTATCATACCATGTTTTACTTTGATGTATATACATGTTTTGCTTCATGTACAAACCATGGTAGGATAGCCATCTTGTCATATATCATGTTGCATTTGTATCATATTGCATTTTAGGATGATGAGCTTCTTCCATATGCCTTATTTGAGTCTCTTTGGCTATTTGTGAGATATTGGTCATATGTGTGGAGAAATGGTGATGTGAGGCTACGCTCTTGGAATATTTGAGATATATGTGTGGTGAGATAGCCCTTTTTGAAATAAATGCTAATCTTGACTAATTGTTGGTGAAATGTGCTCCACTCATGTGTAGTAGTGTATCCATGTCACGTTTTGGTCTAAATGTGCTTTTCATGCTTAGATTGTGCTTGGATGTCTTTTTCTTGCATTTGGGCCAAAGGTCGATTATCATTGTGAATGTTTAGCCTATGTTGCATTCATGGGGGAGGATAAGCTTCTTTTTGCCGCAAAGGCACTTCATGTACCATGAAATGAATTAATCTTGAAAAGAAGTGTGTATGCCTGAAAAATGCTCCATCCATCATGTCTGTACTTAAAATGTCTTATCTTTCACATATGGGTGCAAAACATGTTGCATGATGTTCACCAGTGGAGAAGTCTCCCAGAAGTGGACACATGGCTCTCAAAACATAATGCTCTCAAAATTTTAATTCGTTAAAGTTCCATAATGTACTAGCCTTCATCTCTACGAAGGGTAGATTCTTATTAAGCTTATCCCACAAGTATTAACATGCTCACAAAGTTTAAATAGATCTCAGAATTTTTGAAATAAAGAACGAGATAAAGAAAAGCTAAACCAAGTTCACAAATTTAAATCATCTTGTATATTGCTCATGAACTCTCATCTCACTTGTCTCTCAAGCCTATATATTCTACTCATTTCCCTCTCATAACACATATGTGTGGTAGGCTTTATATGGATCTTTGGGAAAGTTTAGTCCTAACAAGATTTTATAAATGAGGTGTTGTCAAAACAAGAAAAGCTTCTCATGGTCTTAACGAGACTCTTCAAAAAGGTCATTGGAAAATAATGTTAAATCAAGGAGGGGAAAGAGAAAAATACATACACTTTAGATGAGTGGACATGTGCAAATGGCAAAGAGTGATCCCGAGGCACAAAGGAAGTCCTCGTTATCGGATTGCACATGGTTGGAAAATGAGAACGGATCTTTTAAACTTGAAGCCTTGAATGCACTCTTTGAGAACCGGGGAGTTCACTTTACGCATACTCATATATATATTTTGTTCTCTTTCTCATAATTCTCATTCTTTTCTTTCTTTCTTTCTTTCTTTCTTTCATTCATTCATTTTTTATGAGACTTTCACCTTGGAAGTCACGTACATCGCCTTTAAATTTTTCTTTCATACATTATTCTTTAAAATTGCTCCCCTTTGAACTCTAAAATTGCACCGTACCTACCTCCTCACCCATGCTTAGACGTTGCTCGTCCTCGAGCAAAGAGGCGAAAAATAAGGTAGGTATCGGAAATATTTTTCCTTTGGAGAGATACTTGAAATATTCAATGTCGTCACCGTCTTGCGATCTTCCTTGAATTGATGATCCATTCTCAACGATAGGTTGTGGTCAAGGAGGTAAACACAAAAGATGATATTTGGTTTTAAGGGTGGATATCCAGCGAGGTTTGTGAAATCTTCGATGCGGGGATACACAATGCACGGATAAAAGGCTAGCAAAAAGATAGATACGGAAAAATGGAATGACCAGCTTCTTAGTCTCGGGCCAGAGAAATCATGCCCTGCAATAACTCACTCAAAAATATATCTTGTACACTAAGGTTTATGCACTCAAATATATATTAGGCTTTGGATATGTTGAGCAACACACAAGTGATATTTATGACAAGGTTAGCGATATTTTTGAGCATAAAAGACATCTTTAATCTATTCATAACTTGAGAGCACATAAAACACTATGGGTCTTTATTTTAATCATAACCTACGCTAAAGATTAAGCTAGCATTTAAATAAATTCAGATTCGTATTTTAAGAGAGCACTAGCTTTAACATGCATAAATCAATTACAAAGATAAACAAAGCAGCAATTATAATCATATATCATCATGGCACAAATTTTTGTAACTTTTCCAATGATATAATCAAGGTGGTCTCTTTATTAATGATGATATCAAGTTGAAATACAAACTGAAAATAAACTAACATGCTTGCTGAAAAATAAATAAAAGCAGAAAATATTACGCAAACACACATAAGTAAAAGCTGAAAATTACAGAGAAAAAGAAAAGAAAAGAAAACTAAAGTTCCTAAATCTTCTAGTCCTCCGCCGGTGGTTGGTGTTGATGATCTTGATAGTAATACCCTTGCTCATAATATGATTGGACATTCCCTCCGACGAATTGATTTGGCTTCACTAGGTGAAGGCATCCAAGCTCGTAGGCAATATTTGCATTGCCTTCACCAAGTTGAGCTGTGTTAGCTTGGATGGCTGTGATGTTTTGGGCGTTTCTTGCAGCATACCCTCCAATTATGGCCATTCTTTGTTGTGGTTGGGGATGATGTGCGTAGGGCTCCGCGAAGTTAGCGTTGGGCACCACATAATTTGGTGGGGGTACCGGTGCACCACCCCCCCATGCTTGCTCTTGTGGCCCTCCGTAATAACTTGGCGGAGGAGGGATCCCGCCAAATGGTTGCGCATTGGGTTGTGCTCCACTCGCTTGTACGGAGGATGTTCCCTCCTCTACGATTCTTCCTCTTTTGTTCTTCCTTGCAGGGACAAGGAGTCCCTCTTCCAACCAATCTTCCCTCCCTTCGGTGAAAAGCCTAAGCCTCTCATCGGGAAGGGCTAGGTTCACTATGGCCAAACGATAACCTACTCTCTCATCTCCACTAATGTATTTGCCTTGCCGCAAATACTCAATGCCGAGAGAGGTACCACGCAAAAGATGGTCGGGGTTTCTTGCGATCCCCGGCCGTAAGGAGAAGGCCAACATGGAGAGGTAGCGCCCTCGATGTTGCTTCACAACACCAACGGTTGATCATGAGGTAAGAGGGGTCTATTGGCTGCCTGGCAATTAAAGCCGAGTAGAGCCAATTCAACTCCGTGTGGGTCACCTTCGTCTCCTTCATCCTCCCCAATACCCTCTTGCACATCCAAGAGTGAAATATCCGGATAATGGGGTTGTGGATGCAATTGCGTTGTTGATGGGCTTCTCCGGAGATCATATTCCAAAATCCCGCTAACATGCCGGGTGGCACGTCAACTTTCTCCGGAGCTCCCTTGTGGAATCCAAGTATCTCCCTAACAGGCTCGTAGGGAACCACTTGTTGGACTCCCTCCAAACGGAATGACAAGCTTTGCACTCCATCATCAAGGATAGGCGAAATAGTCATCAAAATTTCCAAGGCGAAACCCATGTGGGTGTCCGCCGATACTCCGTTGGAGAATTGCACCCATCCAAGGTGCCCCAACATGTAGTATATGTCGGTGCCAAAACCGAAGGTGTAGAGTGCTTGGTCGTCGAACTCGACGTTGGGCACAAACCTCTTCTCAAGATTAGAGAGCCTCTCCTCCTCCTCCGATGACAAGATGATGAAGCCGTACGAAGAGTATATCGGAGTGTAAGGAGGTGGCGCGGTCGAATGGGTTGATCGTCGTGGTGGCGCAGGCTGCTCCTCCGTGTGCCCTCGAGGTTCGGTAAACCTCATGGACGTGCTTCTTGCAGCCCTCATACCACCAAGGAGGAGAGCATCGTTCCTTCTCGGTGGTGCCGTATCCGTCTCCATGCTCCGGGGAGACTCGGAAACCGAGTCCCTCCTTGAAGACGTGGTTGATGATGGCTTGGATGACGACGAACCCTTCTTCTTGGAAAAGAGACTTGTGGTTTTCTTCCACATGGTTGCTGCACTCTTTTCTTCTACTAAAACTCTGGGTTGCAACCGGTAACTAAGCACTTAAACTCTTTGCTTCGGATGTGGACTTTGAGTGGGTTAAGGATGTGGATTTTTTTTGAGCTATCAAGCTTGGGAAGGTTGGCTATGTCTACGGAGGTTTTGGGCACACAAACTTGAACACACAAACAAAGGAAGGGGAGGGAAGCTTGCCTGCAGAAAACGGGAGCCAGGGGCTCCTTAAGTAGGGGAGGCCGGCCGGCCTGGGCCGACCGGCCTGGGGGCCTCGGTGCACCTCCCTGCCTCGTCTTTCCTCCAGCACGATCATTTCGCCTCTGCAACTTTCCTGCCCGCGTGCTCCACGAGTTGCACCGCCCAAACGCTCTCGTCCACTCCTTTTCTTGCATTATTGGTCCTTCCACTTGATGCTTCATGCTTTGGGACAAGTCCATGCTCCGTAGCTCCACTTGCTTCACATGCCACCATGAAATTCCTGCAAAGTTGATGCTTGCTGCCCACCATGCTTGTCCTTTGCATGTGGAATTGGTGAAAGTTGATAAAGGGGAATCCAATGGTGCATTCATGATTAATTCAAACTAGATTGCCTCCATTACTGTATGTTTAAGGTTAAGCACTCCTCTAATTCGAAATTTAAAATATTTTTCAGAGCCATGCAAGAGCTCAAACATAAATTTAGAGAAGTTTTTAAACCATTAAAAACAAGTGTAAGTCAAAAATATTTTTCGACTACGTTGATTTCGGTCTCACCGGTATAGCTTGCCTTCATCGGTTGAGAGCAAACTTTTCCCGGCTTGATCATGGGGGCATAGGTTTAGGTTCTAATTTTGGCTAAATGAGAGAGATTTTGAATAAAACAAAATTAGATGAGGCTTAGAAAAATTCTAATCCTAGAGAAACAAAGGATATAGATTTCTAAATCAACCAAAACTTTTGATTTCTACGTTCACGCGAGTTCTACCACGTGCTGAATTTTATTAACACCTAAATATAAATCGTGGCTCTACTCGTGTGGTTTTAGCATGAAAATAAGTCAACCTCAGCACCATAATGAGGGTGAGAGTTTGAGTTAGGTTCTGAAATTATTTGGTTGAGGTTTCTCGAAAAGAAAAGAACAAACAAGCACATAGGAGGGTTCATGCAAAGGGTTTATGATAAAGCAAAACATTCAATCAAGAATTATGTCTCTAATATTGTTCAACTACTTCTAAGTCTAATGTCTTTTCATAATAAAACTCAAAACTAAATTATTAAAAATACTCGAAAAACCTGGAATCGGGTTGTCCTCTCGGTAGCTTATTCTTGACTCGACGAAACGGGTTGCCTCCCGCCTAGCACTTCGTTTATAGTCTATAGCTAGACTTCTTCACTTGATTACTCCGGATCAACGCTCTTTGCGGGCGTTGCAATCTTGGGTACCCACTTCCGCACCATCTTGGGCGCGGGCTTGTCTTCTGGCTTAGTCATTTTTTTGGTCTTCACAGGCAGCTTCTCTTCCTTTGTCTTGACGGATGCAACACCTTCTATGATTTTCTTTACGTTCTTCTTTTTCAGCCCCTCCGTTTGCTTTGGTTCTCCCTTCACTCCAATCATGTTGCATGCCTCGATTCTTGGACGGAACTTGAAGGAACTCCTTTCTCCGTTGATATCGAACATGATCCCCCCCTTGCCAACATCGATAGTAGCTCCCACGGTCTTGAGGAAAGGCCTCCCAAGGATGAGCGGCGGCTTCTCCCTCTCCCCCATCTCGAGCACAACGAAGTCGACGGGGATGAAGTGGTGTCTGACTTTCACGGGTACATCTTCAGCAATGCCCAAGGGATAGCGAATGGAGTTGTCTCCCAACTCCAAACATATACCCGTAGGCTCCATTGGTAGGCATAGCTTCTCGAACTCATCCATCGGCATGATGCTCACACTAGCTCCAAGGTCGCATAACGCCTTCTCGAAGTTGAAAGAACCAACTGAACATGGAATTGTAGGGCACTCGGGGTCCTTTTGCTTCTCTAGCCCATTAGCAATAGCGACACTACACTCCTCGGACATCTTGACATGATCTACCCCGAGTGTTGCTATCTCATATTTATTTGCAAGTATGTCTTTAAAGTAACGAGAATATGTAGGTACTTGTAGGGCATCTAGTAATGACATGTTGATGCTAAGTCTATGCACAACTTCCACAAACTTCTCCAAGTGGTTGTCAAGTTTACCTCGGAAGAAGCGTGGCTTGAGTTGCGGTATCCTCGTGTCTTCCTCCGGCATCTCAAATTCGGGTTCCTAAGTGACGATCCCCGTAACCTTTTCTTTAGCAACTCCTTCCACCTCGGTGGATGGTTTAAGCTTCCATGCTCCCGCGGAACGTTCCAGATCTTCGGTCTCCTTCCCCGAACGTGTTTGAATGGCCTTCGCCGATTCGGGACTTTTGGGTTTTCCCGGAAGCTTCCCTTCATCATCAGTGAGGCGCCCCGCAAGTTGTCCAACTTGCGTCTCGAGCATCTTCATCATGTTGAGCACTTGATGATTGGAACTTCCGACCTCCGTCACTTTGCTATCGATGTTCTCCAACACCTTGTCTATGGTCTTGAACTTGGTGACGGTGTCCTTGTTGATCTTAGCTTGCTCATCCATGAACTCCTTCATTTGTATACGAAGCGGAACCGCGTTAGGAAAAGATGAGCTTGCATTAAATTGAGGCCTACCTTGCCCGTAGCGGAAGTTCGGCAAATCTCCCTTCCTCTTGTAGTCGAGCACTTTGGCATCCTCCGGACAATCTTTGCGGACATGGCCATACTCTCCACATTCTTCGCATGTGGACCTTGCTTCGGCGGCCTTCAAGTCTTGAGCCTCTTTCTTTTCCATCTCCATCTTCTCCAACCTCCTCATGAGCGAGTCGATCTTGCCTTCAAGTATGTTCTCCTTCTCCACTTGCAAGACTCCTTTGACGTTCCCCGTGGGTTGAACCGGATGTAGGCGCCGGATGACGCCCATGTGTCATTATCCGCGACCTTCTTGAATAGAGTGAAAGCTTCCGTCGGTGTAAGTTCGATGATGGATCCTCCCGCCGATGCATCGATGATCGTCCTTGACGCCATGGTGAGTCCTTGATAGAACTTTTGCACGAGGTCTTCCTTCGGGAACTTGTGATGTGGAACCACCCAGGTGTACTCGTTGAAGCGCTCGAATGCCTCCGAGATAGTTTCCGTAGGATATTGAACAAAGGTGGCAATCTTATTATGCAAGCTTTGAGTTTTACCTGGCGAGTAGTATTCCTTCATGAAAGCCTTCATCAACGTGTTCCAATTTTGCACCGTCTCCGCCGGTTGAGAGTGGAACCATTGCAAAGCCTTCCCGAGTAGTGCAAACGGAAAAAGCCTTGCCCTCATTTGATCTTGAGTCACCCCATCCATGTTGAAAGTCTGACATAGTTGAATGAATGCTTGGAGGTGAAGGTTCAGATCCTCTTTACTGGTGAAGGGTGAATGTTGCACCATGCGGATTGTTGAGGTCTTGATCTCGAACGGTCTTCCGATCTCCTCAAGGTTCAAGATTGGTAGGTCGATGATGTCTGGGGTGCATAGCTCCCCAATCTTGCGTTCTAGCAGTGGTTGGTCACCTATCGGTGGAAGTCGATTCTCCCGAGGACTTTGAGGTGGTGAATTCTTCGGAGATTCCTGCGATCCTTTGTCTTCCGACTCCGAATCTACAAAATCCAGCTTTTTAGCTTGATGTGCTTCGCGTCTCCTTAGTCTGTAAAGTTTTTCTGGATCATCCACAAAATTATGGGGTTTGTTGGAGAGGTAGCCGTCCATCTCCTGTTAGGGTTAGCAATAAACAAAGTATGCAAAAACTAGATAGTAAAAACAAATATATAAAAACTAGGGTTAGACAAACTAGATTAGATGTATTTTGAGGATGATCAAAGTTTAGTAGATGCAAAAATAAAAAAAATAAAACTGAAAATTACAAAAAGGCAATAAAAAATCAAATCTTGATCACTTGTTCCCCGGCAACGGCGCCAGAAAAAAGGGGCTTGATGACGGTTAATAGTTGTATCAAAGTTCGTTCAATGACTTGCAAGCGGACAAGTCTCCCGTCGTCGTCAAGGGACCCTTCTTCCCTCGAGTGGTGAACCCAAGGTATTGAATCCGTGGAACAAATGTGTGACGCAAAACTTAATCTAATAAAGCCAAGTAACTTCAATCTTCGATAAAAGAAACCCTAATGCATCTAGGTAAAAGACATGAAACTAATCTAATCTACTAAAGACCGAAGAAAATAAAGTAAGATTGGGTAGATAGACCGATCTAGAGAGATCGGGGTAAGCCTTTTGTTGAAGTTCCAAGCAAGAGAATAAGTAGCAAATCGAATCTTATAAGAGGCTTCTTTAAATCGTGGTTTCCCGTCCAAATCCGAAAACATCCGCCTTTCGGAACCCCCGTTCTGTCACAACGTATCCCTACTCATGCGGGGAGCTTAAGGCGAGTAAAAAGACAAGTCGAGATTCTTTCGGAAGATCCAGCGTGTACCTCTAGCCACCGCGGCTACAAGAACACCCTATGTAATATATCTCAAGAATAGAATTGGAATAAGCAAAGCCGATCGAAAAACGAAATCTTCGAGGAAACACTTGATCGCTAGGAAAAGATTCAACTTGATAATTCAACTATAACAATGATACATACACAAGATCACCACTGGGATCCTTCCTTGATCTTGCTTCTAGCTCCGGGAACTTCGACGTGGTCTTCCGTGCAAGGCTCCCACGTCGGCTAGGGAAACCCTAGTCAACTAGCTCGACCCTCTCCTCTCCAAGATGGTGTCCCTATCTTCTCTGCTCCTCGGCGGCCGATTACGAATTGTATTATGCGTGGCTCTCGGTCAGGGGGCTATAAATAGCCTGATTGGCGGCTAGGGAAAAGGGGAGCCTTACTGGGCCCTGGATAGGGCTAGGCCGACCGGCCTGGGCCGGTCGGCCTGGGCCCATTTAGGCCCATCCCGAGGGCTCCTTCGCTCCACGTCGGTTTTCTTGCTTCCTGGATGTTTCCCCCTTCTGCATGTAGGTCCATGTCGTCAGTTTCTCTCCGAATTGGACACAACTCCTTGTCTTGCAAGATTCAACACTTTTCTGGTCAGGTCCTCGGAGTTTGTCATCTTCTCGGATCAAGTCCCTGGCTTCTTGGAGTTAAGTTTGCTTCATTGCATGACTTGTACGGGGCTTCAAGGTCTTGTCATAAGGTGCTTGATGAACTCATCCCGAAAGTCTTGCTTTCAACGCTAAAACCCTGCATAAACATTAAACTCCAAAACCGACATGCACATGTGAACTTGTTATACCACGGGGGTTAGTACCAATGGATAAGGTATAAAACTCATGCCAACACCGAAGGTAAACTCATGGCTAGGTTGACGGATTTTCACCGTCAACAGGGTGGATGGGGAGTGGCTACCATTTTGCCATGCCTACACGGAGCACAAACGAAATCCTTCTCAAACTTCAACCTCGGCAATCCTCGGACAAGGTCAAGACCACTCAAGTGGGAAACCAAATAAAAGCTCAAGTGACCCAACCGCCTATGCCATTTCCACAAATCAGAAGAAGGACCGGCCATCAAACAGCGAGCAGGACCCAAAAGAACGAGAGAAATCAGCCCTGAAAAATCTGACCCTCGGGGATGATCATACAGACAAGATCACCTCGAGAATCCAGCAAACGAGACTCACCAGACTTGAAACGCACCTCAAAACCCTCACCAAGCAACTGAGAAACCGAAAGCAGATTGAAACCCAAAGACTTCACAAGAGCAACCCTCTTCAACGTTACCTTGTCACTCACATGCACTACACCCTCAGAAATTACTCTTCCTCGTCCATTATCCCCAAAAGTAATGTACATCTTTTCCTTCACTAGGGTGAGGCTGGAGAACCACTTCTTGTCTCCGGTCATGTGCCGGGAACATCCGGAGTCGATCAACCAAATGTTCTCCAAGCCTCCTGCCTGTAGTCAGAAACAAGAACGAGAATGAGCCAACGACTCGACACTGGGGTTAGCACACAGAAAGTTGAACCAGTGTCGAGCCATCTGCTCAAAAGAGGGGTTAGGAAACATCATTCCCTTGCCACCAAACTTCCCATGTCCCATGGAAGGAGTACGAGCACCATGAGGGGGAAAACGTGGTCCGTAGTTCCTCTGGAACCCAAATCTGCGATAATCTCCCCTAAACCCGTATTGAGGACGAGTAGGGGGACGTCCAGCAAAACCACCACGAGCCCGACCAAACCTCTCACCAGCACGAACACCATCATCTCTCCTATCAAACCTCTCACAACCACCTCTCTGTGGGAACCTACCACTTTGAGCTCCAACTCTACCAACACTCCTCACACTTCCCACACCCCTGTGGAAGTGGCACTCTAGGCCCAGGAATACCATGAGACTGGCGATACCTGTCCTGGTTTGCTTGCTCCCTAGCAAGCCTCTCATCCCTCTTCCTCTTGTAGCAAAATTCTGCCAGATGTCTCTCCTTGCCACAGTACTCACACCTGAAGGGGATGGGTTTTGGTTTTGGCTCTGGCTTCTCTCTAGGTTTCTCACCCTTCTCACTCACAAACTTCACAGGTTTCTGCAAGTCATTTGTTTTGGGTGGAAATTTGGGTGGATCTTGGGTTGTGTCAAGCTTGTTGCAAAGGTGGTTGGGCTTTGGTGTGAAAAAAGTCCTTGGGTGCTTTTGGAAGTGGCACTGGGATGTCTCCGATCACCTCAAACTCGGGGTTAGACTCAACACACTTCTCATACACACTATCCCCACTGTCCTCTCCCACTTTCTCACCCAACTTCTCAAAACCCAAACCACGACCATCTACTCTCTTGAACTCCTCAATCATGATTTTCAATTGAGGTTCCTGCCCAGACAACCAACCCAACACCTTCCTCAAATAATTATTCTCCTCATAGATGACATCCAAACGGGAAGTAAGTTCAACATTGCGCAAAGTAACTTCATCACAGCTAGTGCATGCATTGACAACAGGAGATTTCAAAGAAGCTTCCAAAGTGCTAATAGTAGAACGAGCATCAACAAGCTTAGCATGCATAGTAGGACATGATTTACAAGCACCAAGCACAGTGGGTCTAGCCTTAAGCTCATCATACTCAGTCCTAAGAGCATCTAGTTTAGCCAAAGTAGAAGCATTCTTCTCATTAAGCAACTTGATCTCATTCAACCATGCATCACACTCAGTGCATTCAACATCATCAGAAATAGTAGGAGCAAGTTTCAAAGAGTCATTCTCAAGTTTCAATTCAAGCAATTTAGACTCTAGCTCTCCTACTTTCTCACTAGCATTCTCAAGTTGAGCCCTAAGATCTTTTCTCATCTTCTTAGCATCTCTCAACACACTATCACGGTTGTCAATCAAGCCGTTCAACCTAGTGATCTCAGCAAGTAAGGAGTCGGGGTCACGATTTACCTCATCCTCCGAGTCAATCCACAAAAGCCTTCAAGCGCCACACAGCTCAATCCACTGAGGTTCCGGCTTGTACTCTTCTTGCCCTTGCGCCTCCCGGCGTCTTCATCTTCACTGCTTGAGCTGTCACTTGAGCTTGAGTCGATGTCGGTTGCACCGGCCACCATGGCTCTTGACTTGTCCTTCTTGTAGCCGCCCTTGCTCGATCGCCGCTTGTCCTTGTCCTTGCTCTTGGACTTGATGAAGTTCTTGCCCTTGGAGGAGTACTTGTCTTCACGCCTCAGGTGCGCCTTGTACTCTCTCATCTTGTACTTGTTCTCCTCCGCTTCTGGGCACTCGGCGATGAAGTGTCCATGCTTGCCACACTTGTAGCATGTTCCCGAGCTCCGCCTTACATTCCTCCGGCTTTCATGTAGTCGATCAAACCTCCTTGAGAGCAAGGCCAGCTCCTCCTCGCCCAGCACATCAAACTCCTCATTTGGAATAGACATAAGAGAAGACAAGGAAAACTGTCGACAGTAAGGGTTAGCTTTGCCCTTTGATCCGCCCACAAGAGCAAGACTATGGTCAGTCGAGCCCTCATGCTTGGATTGCAACTTCCTGTCAAACTCAACCGACTTGAGCTTAGAAAATAGGTCATCTAACTCAATGGTCAAGTATTTCCCGGACTCCTTGATGGCCTCAACCTTAGCACCCCAGACATTTGGGTCCAAGATATGCAAGAGCTTCAAAGCTTGATCATGCTTAGTGTAAGGAAAATCCTCAACATTGGTCTTCATGTTGTTCACGATGGCGGTGAACCTCTGAAACATTGCATCCATGTCCTCACCGGGAAGTTGAGTAAAGTTCTCATATTGCATCCGGTAAGAAACAAAGAGGCGAGCCTTCACATGGTTATCACCACCGTGAGCAACCAACAACTTCTCCCAAATTTGCCAAGCAAGATTCAAATGGCGAACATGCTCAAACTCAGGATCACACAAGCTTCTGACCAAGTGATCAACGGCTTTTGCATTTGCCTCATACTTGGCCTTAGCACCGACATCGGTCACCATAAGAGTATGGATGTTGGCCGGAATAGCATAGGTCTTGTCAAGCACAATGAAATCCAACAACTTGCCACGAAGAAAGTCATCATACGAGCCGCCCACTTGTGGTAACCCTTCCCATCGAAGTGCGGCGGACCGCCCCGCTCAACGTACGCCATCTTAGGATTCAAGTCTTGTCAAAGTCACAAAGAATCTGGCACCAAACTCTGATACCAATTGAAGGATCGGATGGCGACTAGAGAGGGGGGAGTGAATAGGAGCCGGTAAAAATTCTTTTCAAAGAACCCGGCCTATACCCTAGACAATTCCCGGTCACACACAAGCGATGGATCGAATCACACACCAACCACCAAGACAACAAGGTTATGGATCAACCTCAAGTCTTAGGAACGATTCCTTGAAAACACACGGGGAAGCATGAAAGAAGGAGGAAGGAATCGAAACAAGGAACCAAGCTGTCAGCCTCGGGCGGAGCGTCCCGTCGGGGGCGAGGCGGAGCGTCCGCAAAGGCCACGCAGACAGTCCGGCCAGGTGCCGCGGACAGTCCGCAAGGGACACGCGGACCGTCCGGCCGGGGAGCCACGGACCGTCCGTTAAAGACAACGGAGAACCACCGAGAGCGACCCGAGAAAAACGGACCGTCCGCGAAGACCGGGCGGACCGTCTGCGCGGGTTCCGGACCGTCCGCTACTAAAGCTCGGACCGTCCGTGAACCGGCTGCAATGAAAACCTAAAACAAAACCGGATCGAACGCAAAGGCGCACAAGAACACGACGAACATGCGAAGAACACGCAGCCCGCGGACCGTCTGCCACCGCCTCGCGGACCGTCCGCGCCGCACGGACAGAGCAGAAAACTGCTCGACCCCGAGGGTCAACTCTCCCAATCCATCACCGGATCTCCCAAACGGTAGAAGTTGTTGAGACAAGAGTTTACGGACACGAAAAGCGTCAACCAAGGATGCTATACCCCAACTTCCTAAATCATCGGGAATCGCGGGTCCTTTGAACACCACCAAAAGCTAGAGCTCCGAACGAGAATCCTTGAATCGAAGTGCTTTCCCGGCGTTTGAGGGCACAAGATCAATCCCAAAGATGCACAAGACATCCATCCTTGTTTCCCTCAAAGAAATCCGGGGAGAAACCCACTCAAATCCGCGGAACCACACCAAGAACAAAGGCACCAAAAACAAGCACGAAAAAGACCACGAAAATCACAACGCCGAATCTTCTATACAAACTACGAAAGATTCACAAGGTCTAGCATGCCGCCCTAGCATCCATCCCTCTCAACAAATCTCTCATGAAGCTCTCATGCTAGCCTAAAGAAAATGGAGAAGAAAATAGTCCAGGAAAATGAGAAAGAGAAGGGGGCAAATGAAACCATAAGTCGCGGAGAGAGAGAGAGAGAGCCATCCACACACACTCATGGCTTATATATCGGGTCCCGCCGGTGTGGGAAAAGACTCGACTACCCCTAACTCAACTACTGGCGATATAACCCACGCAGGGGCATTTATGTAATGTTTGTGGGTCTTGCCATCGGACGGCCACGCCTTCGCCGCATCCCGCGTCCTCCCGACGCAAGCCATGCGATCCCGCCGCGTGTCTTCCGCTTCGAAGCTTCCCGACACGCCCGGATCCAGTCTCCGTCGCGTTGGGCCTTCGGACTTGGTTTTGAGGCCCGAACCAAGAAACCGTCCTCCGATGGTTTTGTGGGCAAACCACCAAACCCCGCGTGCTCGGCCCGGCCTCCCGCCAAGCTTCTTTACTCGACCGCCACCATGCACCGGCTTGATCGTCCATGACTTCGTCTTGCTCATCTCGCCACCATGTGGCCCGCACCTAGTCCCGCCGTCCACCGGGTACCTTGAACCAAGCCTACTTGTCTCTCCATCTCCCGGAGGCCCCTCAAGGCTGAAGACCTTTCGTGCCCGTTCTTTACCTGCAACAACACGAACTAGGCCGCAGCCTACACCTGCGCACTGAGCCAAGAGTCAGTCCAACACCCGTTGTCAATCACTCATCACTGAGGAGCGGTCATCCATCGACCACCGGGACGCTCCTGGTCCTCAGCCTAGGTGAGAGTAGGCCGCATCCCCACCCTTCCCCGGCAAGTCCTGCCGCCCCTAGCTCCCAGGGACCCAATTGTGTGAACTTTTCGAGTTCCAGGGGCTTCCGTGCGAACAAAGGGTATGGTTGTGAACCTCTTAATCTTTCCAAGGGCCGAATCGCATGTAGATTCTTCCCCCCTTTGTGTGTTTTTGGCTGAGGCTTGTAAAATTCATATACAATCGCAGAAAAATCCTAAAATTGCAAAACCAATTTTGATGTACTCCTTGTGACAAAACCTAAAATTTTTGCAAAGCATGTATATACTTTTGATTTAGTTTTTACATGAAACAATGAAATATATTTTACCTATATCTCTTGTACTACCAAATCCACACATGTTCATGAACTAATTTTTGGATATGTTGTGAGTACTAGCATGTGTAGGCCCTGTGCGAAAATTGGCACAAAGTTACTGAGTAAATCTTTTGTTATGATTTATCTTGTATTTATGCCTTTTTTTCTTTAATGATTTTTGTACCAAAAAGTAAACAGATTTTGGAGCTCTACATCAGGGAATAGTCATATTATGCCTAGATGCACCTTTGCTGAATTGATCATGATTTTTGGACTGTTAGAAATATTTATTCATGATTCATGCTTGTTTATAATCATAAACGTGTAGTTCAAAATCTATAATAGCTGTGGATGTGTTTGTTGGTTTCCTAGGCTTGTTTTAGACTAGAGAATGTGTAGGAGAAAGTTTGTCTCTAGAACTGCTATATTTATTTCTATGTGCATTTATGTCATTTATGCTAGCTAGAAATGCTATTCTTGGTATATTTATATTTCCGAGCCCAACTTGGGTGCTTGTTGTTCAGTGTCCTTGTTTTAGATCAGTGGGCTCAGTGAGCTACATGTTTGGATTTTTATAAAGCTTTTTGTTGAATAAAAGTGAAGGAACCATTATAGGGTTGTTAGTAAAATAAATGAAAAAATCATTTCCTGTGTATTCTTGAACCCCATGGTAGTGTATATAAATAAGTTCAGTACTGAAAACCAACTCCTTGTTGTTTGTGCATTTAATGTAATTATTTATGTTAGATGTGTTCACAAACACCATAGAGAGAAGGATAAATAAGCTTTTATATTAATCTTTAAAAGGAAAAGTGTTCATTACTGTTTGCTACTGTTTTGATTAAATTAAATTAATTACACTCTAATCTTTGCATGTGCATCCTCCATGTAGAAGTTCCCGACGGTAGCTACACGCTCGTGCCGACTGACGAGGACGAGGGAGGAGGAGGAGACGTGCACTACGTGACCGTAGAGCAAGATCCGGACCAAAGTCTGGAAGGTTGTGTTACTGCTTGTGCTGACGAAGGCAAGCCTCGGTCTAATCATTAACCTATGTGTTTCATTTAAACTTCTGAATTTATCGTTCTCATTTTATGTGCATTTACATTCAGGAGTTGAATTGAGACCCTAGTTGCATGATCCCTAAGTACCTATGATCTTTTACTAGCATGTTAGGTCGCTAGTTGCTATGCTCTAACGATCCAGTTCAATTCGAGTGATGTTCGTCACTTGCGAGAGTAGGATCCCCTTTATGGAATCACCATATGTATAAATGGATTGCTAATGTGGTAATAGCATGGGATTTGGGCTCCGGTCTAGTGGCTTCATTGGTTGAGTGTTTGAAAGTACTAAGCACTTGTCAGAAATGGGCATGGTAAGCTTAGTACCTAAATGAGACAGTGCGGGAACTTTGCGCTACTACACTTAGGGTTGAGGGCCTGGGCTCGCCACCCGAGTACTTGCGTGAGGCTGGGTGACCTTTGTGGCATAGCCCAGTAAACCCTATACTTGAGACTGTAACATCTGATCCCAATCCGAGGAATGACGGGAACCACCTGGTTGGTGAACACTTAGTGAGGGCACCTCCCGTGTGAGTAGGTCCACCTTGCAAGGTTTAAATCAATGGATTGTCGGCCTCTCACCGTTATTTGATACTACTTAATCTACAGGCCATGATATCCCTTTATGATGGAACTTTGTGAAGATTATCATTTGATTAATTGTTTTGTACAACTATGATTGCAATAGTTCTTTATCTAGTAATGATTACTTCTACTAGAACGTGAGCTAAAATGTGAAAGTAAGGAATCACTACTTAGTAGCTTTTCGGCAAACAAACCCACTAGCCCAAAAGCCTTGCATGATTAGAGGTAGCGTCATTTATTTTGGACGGGTAAGCCTCGCTGAGTATTAGTATACTCAGCCTTGCTATTTAAATGTTGTTTCCAGGTAATGCATGTGATGTGTGGTCTGGAGAGATTGCACGCGGGTCGGAGCTGGAATGGATGGATGATGATGAGTGAAAGAATCACGCACATGCCTCCTATAATGTTGATGGTACCGTTTAGTTTTCTTCTACTGTTTTAATAAACTCTGAACCATTTACTTTCATGTCAAGAACCATGGTTTGTAATAATTAAACCCTACGAGGAAGATTTGTTGTTAATTTGTAAGGAACTCCAGATTCTCCTTCATGGGAGTTTTAATGCATACGTTCGATCCTCTCTATGTATTTCAAGTGATTTAACGGGCGTAAACCCGGCAACACTAAAGGGGATGATACTTTCTCATCACTTAATGACCAAATGGAGTGGTTTAGGCGATAGTACAGAATTATCTCAGGTGGGGTTGTCACACCAGCGGTCCCGACACCTCTGAGGTGGTCAGAGGTACGCATCACCTTCTCCCACGCGGATCAATGAACAAGCTTCTCCGAGCCAGGACGTTTCCCACTCGTCCTAAAACTAGTAGTCGCGGGCTCCAGACTTGACAAGGTACTCATCGCTGGCGGAAGCGGGCTCAATGTCCTTTTCACCAAGACCTTGAAGAAGATGAAGCTCGACATCACCGACATGCTCACCTAGAGCGTGTCACCCTTTTACGGCATTGTCCCTAGTAACACAGCTATTCCACTAGGCTTAGTGGTCCTGCTAGTTACCTTCAGGGAGACAAGGGAGAACTACCACACCGAGTACGTCAAGTTCGACGTTACGGACTTTGAAACCTCCTACCATGCCATCCTCAGCAGACCGGCTATCGCCAAGTTCATGGCGATACCCCACTACACCTACTTGGTACTCAAGATGCCAAGTCCTGCCAGAGTACTCTCATTGCAAGGGGACTTTAAGATATCCTTCGACTATGACACCGAAGCCGTGGAACTCGCAGCGACCAATCAAGTACCCAACGCAATGATGGACATCTTTGCTGCATCCAAGAAGCTCACTCCAACCAAACTCGAGATCTAAGAAAAGTCTGACACAGCCAACAAGCCTCATCCATAAGAGGATGTGCAAGTGAAGGCCATCGACCTCGGGACGAGCGATAGCAGCAAGACTACCATGATCCGGGCGGGTCTCGACCCGAATAGGAAGACACGCTCATCAGATTCCTTCGGGCTAACCGAGACATCTTCACATGGAAACTAGCGGACATGCTACAGGTGCCCAGGAGGCTGATCGAGCACTCACTCAACGTCGATCCTAAAGCTACCCCCAAGCGACAACACCTCCGCCGTTTTGCTGACGACCGACGGGATGCCATCAAGAAGGAACTCATCAAACTACTTGCGGTCGGCTTCATCCATGAAGTTTTCCATCCTGAGTGGCTTGCCAACCCCGTCCTCGTCCACAAGAAGAACACGAATGGGTGGAGGATGTGCGTCAACTACACCGACCTCAACAAGCACTGCCCCAAGGACCCTTTCGGGTTGCCGCGGATTGATCAAGTCATCGACTCCATGGCGGGCTGCGACCTACTCTGCTTCCTCGACTGCTACTCCTAGATCGCCATCAAGGAAGAAGACCAGGAGAAGACCACATTCATCACCCCGTTTGGCGCCTACTTCTACACAACGATGTCGTTCGGGTTGAAGAACGCCTGTCGGGGACAGCCCTAGGGGTCCCCTTTAACAACTGGGGAATCCCCACTTAAAACCCGAAACAAAGCCAAAGCCAAACATGCCACGCTTAACCATGCAGGACACAGCCCACGCCGCGGAGGCCCCAACGGCCCACCAAGGCGGCCCACTCGAAGATCCCCTCGAGCAGGCTTCGCCTCGCTCGAGGATGCGCGCCTCCCTCGGGCGGGCTCCGCCCCGTTCGAGGGGGTGCGCTTACCTCGGCGAGCTCCGCCTCGCTCGAGGGACCGCTCCGCCCTCGAACGGGGGTCCGCCTCGCTCGGGGACGCTCCGCACGCATGCGCCTACTCCCGTACGCGGGCATTTAATGCCACGACAACGGCGGGGGCGGCGCCATCATGTGCACGGGGCTCGCGCCCGGTGCCGCCGCACGAACTCCCCGGGGAGGGAGCCCATCCCCGCCCGCGTGGGGGGGGAGCGTGCGGCGTGGCCGGTGCCGGTCCCGTGACGCCGCGCGCGCTCGCTCCGTACGGCTAACGCGCCGAGCCCTCGAAGGGGGGCCGGCCGCACCCTCGATTTGCTTTTCTTGTGACCTTGCAGGGTTAGGTGGAGGCGTTAGGCCGGCGGGGCGCCATCCCCGCCACCGCGGTTAGCAGCATGGACGCCGCCCCCGCGCGTACGAGCCCACGCCGGGCACTGTGGCGACAGCTCCAGTGCTGTGGAACGTGCGGGAACGGGACGCCGCCTTACCTGCCACTGTGCCCCGTACGGACCGAGGTCAGCAACTCCCTCGAGTCCATCTGAAGACATCACAGCCGTCCGCTGCCCTTCTACCCTCGAGGCCGCCACTGTTCGGGTATGAGATACGCCATGATGGCCGGATCGCTGCAAGGATCGCCCAGGCGGCCGCCTACTCTACGGCATAGCACACCACACTCCCTCACGTAGCTAAATAGCGCGGCGCGCATGTGATTCGCTCTCTCCTTGGTCTATAAAAGGAGGACGAACCCCCCGGCCGCAGCGGACATGAGAAAACAGAGGAACAACGAACAACACGACACATCACAAGACAGGTCGCACCACGCACTTGCTCTCCAATTCTCCCACAACATCTTCAGCCACTACACCAGGGACTTGGAAGCCACGCTTCCTCTCCCGCCTTGCTTGTAGCAGCCCCACTACAGGCACCCCCGGTGCTGAGCAATATAGTGCCTTGAGCACACCACTGCTAGACGTACGGCCCCTTGGCCGGAACCAGGATAAACTCCGTGTCTTTTATTGCTTAGCATCGATCATTGAGGGATAGACCTTGGCGCTTATTACTGGTTAGTGTCGGGACCACATTCCGCACCGACAGTTGGCGCCCACCGTGGGGCAATCGAGCGCCTAAGGTCAATCCATCATCAACTCCCTCCATGGTGATCGGCACTGAGTACCGCGGTATGCGTTACTGCATGGGCAGCTCGGACCCCCTCCCCGCCGGGTTTGAAATCCGGTTCGGGGGCCTGAACTTTCAGGCCACGGGGAACGGCTACCTGATGCGCCTCACCAACCGTGAGGAGCTCCGTGCGCGGCGCCAGGCCGGGTCCGCTCCGGTCCCCGCCGCGCGCACCACCACGGCGCGGACGGCGCGGGCCCGTCGACGCCACGCCGCCGCCGCCGCTCGGCCAGCGTTCGCGCCAGGCACGGTCCGAGCGACGGCAGGCCGAGCGCGCCGCCTCTCAACACGGCGCGCCTGTCACCACGGCAACCACCGCCCCAGTGGGACAGCGCACGGTCTCCGGACCGCGCTTTCCCATTGGGCTGCGTGGTGCCACGACGGCCTACAACGCCAACGTCAACACCACGATGCGCAGGGTTCCCCCTGGCCGTCACGTCTTCGTCGCCAGGGATCCCGGCGCCTCAGCAGGTGACGGATCGTCCCTGGGTTCCCTCGACGCGTTGCCGCCCACCAACCTCCACGGGTACGCGGAGTGGGACTTCTCCGGCGTGCCGGACCCGGTCATGTTCAGGCGCTTCCTTGACGCTACGGACTACTGGTTCGGCTGCTCCGACAACTCCAGCACCCGGAGCTACGACCCTGCGCGGGAATGCTGCGTCGTCATCGCCAACGACCCAGCAAACGCCACCGGAGCTGTGGGCGCTGGAGACGGGGAGGTCACGCCTGCCCTAGGGATCGCTCCGCGCCTGGCCGCAGGGCCAAGCACCCCTGCTGAGGCCAACGCCGACGCGCAGCTAGCCCAATCTCGTGAGGTCGAGGCTAAGCTAGCGGAGGAATACCGAACGGTGTGGCTGCTCCGCGCCTCGATGGCTGGGGAAGCCTCCGCGTGCGGTGAACGCGCGCGGGAGCTGGGCAGATAGGCCCGCGACCGCATCAACGCCGACTTTAACGTCGATAACCCGGACGTGCCTCCGCGGGCAAGTCAGAAGCTCATTGCCGCCGCGACGCTGCTACAGGCTATGCCGGCACCCTCGACCCCTGAGGCGCGGAACCTGCACCGCGAGGTGCAGGCTCTCATCGAGCAAGCGGCCATCCAGCAGGCCGAAAGCTCGGCCTCACGTATCCGCCGGCAGGGTGATGCGCAAGGAGATGGGGCTGCACAGGGGGGCGAACCCTCGGTCCATGCAGGTGAAGCTGCGGGCCGACCCGCCAACCCGGGACGCGCACCAGCCAAGGAGCGGCTACTCGACACACGCAGGGCGCTGGACGGTGACGCCCGCAACGTCATCAACGCCCGGCGCACGAGCAAGGCGGATACACGAGCGGCGGTAGGCTACCACCCACGACGAGGTGGGCGCTACGACAGCGACGAAGACCGTTCCCCGAAGCCGGAACCCCCGGGGACCCGTGTGTTCAGCCGGGAGATCCGCGCGGCGGCCTTCCCCCAACGCTTCCGCCAGCCCTCGACCATCGTCAAGTACAACGGGGAGACGGATCCCCGCGTGTGACTCAACGACTACCGCTTGGCGTGCCAGCTGGGCGGGGCCACCAGCGACGAGGTCATCATCCGCAACTTGCCCCTACACCTCGGCGATTCAGCCCGGATATGGCTCGAGCACCTGCCCGCCAGCCAGATCCACAACTGGGACGATCTGGTCCGCACGTTCGTGGGTAATTTCCAGGGCACATACGTGCGCCCTGGGAATTCCTGGGACCGCGCTCCCGCACCCGGAAGCCGGCGAGTCGGCGCGGGACTTCATACGGCGCTTCTCCAAGCGCTGTACAGAGCTCCCCAGCGCGGCGCAATCCGAGATTGTGCACGCCTTCCTCGAGGGCACCACGTGCCGGGACCTCGTGCGAGAGCTGGGACGCAGCCCGCCTGCGGACTCCAACGAGCTGTTCGACATCGCCACCAGCTTCGCCTCAGGAGAGGAGGCCGTGGGGGCGATCTTTGACGGCAAGAAGGGCAAGCGCTCGGACGATGCACCCGCGGAGGGCAGCAAGTCCAGGGAGCCCCACCGGAAGGACAAGAGGGGCAAAAAAGGAAAGAAGCCGCGCCGCGAGGCGCGCGAGCAGGGGCGCGACGGCGATGATGCTGAGGCTCTTGCTGTTGACCCGGCTCGACGGGGCCCTCGACCGGCCCCTCGAGGTCCGAGGGTGTTTGATGACATGCTGAAAAAGCCATGTCCTTACCACAAGACCCCAGTGAACCATACCCTCGAGCAATGCGACATGCTCAAGAAGTTCTATGGCCGCGCCGCCGCGAAGGAAGCGGAGGCCAAGAAAGACGGAGGAGATGGTGACGTCGGCGGCTTCCCCGCCATGGAGAACGTGTTCCTCATCTTCGGGGACCCACCGTCGATATGTCGACCCGCCAGCGCAAGCGGGAGCGGCACGAGGTCCTCGCCGCGGAGAAGGCGCCTCCCTCCTTCCTCAACTGGTCGGAGGACGCCATCACCTTCAGCCGGGAAGACCATCCGAATCGCATCCCCAACCGGGCCGATGCCGGCGGTGGTCAACCCAATCATTGGGAACGCGCTGTTCTCAAAAGTCTTGATGGACGGAGGCAGCAGCCTCAACATCCTCTACGCGCATACGCTACGCTTGTTGGGGATCGGGTTGGACCAGCTGCAGCCCAGCACGACGCCGTTCCATGGCGTCGCGCCCGGCAAGCGAGTCCAGCCCCTCGGGCAGATCGACCTGCCGGTTTGGTTCGGCACCGCGAAGAATTTCTGCAAGGAAACGCTCACTTTCGAGGTGGTGGGGTTCAAGGGCACCTACCACGCCATACTTGGGCGGCCCTGTTACGCCAAGTTCATGGCGGTCCCCAACTACACCTACTTGAAGATGAAGATGCCAGGACCAAACGGCATCATCACCGTGGGCTCGTCCATCGAGCATGCATTCGACTGCGACGTCAAGTGCGTAGAACATGCGGAAGCACTAGCGCTGGATGAAGCGCTGGTGACCACCTTGGAGAAGATGGTCAACGAGGACCTCGACTCCGCCTCCAAGCACACCGGCAACTTCGAGGTCGCGGAGCAGACCAAGGAGGTGCCCCTCGACCCTGTTTCCCCCGAGGGCAAGGCGTTGAGGGTCAGCTCCACCCTCGATCCAAAATAGGAAGTGGTGCTCGTCGACTTCCTCTGCGCCAACGCCGACATCTTCACGTGGAGCCCCTCGGATATGCCAGGCATCCCGAGGGAGGTCGCCGAGCACTCCCTTGACATCCTGCCTCACGCCCGCGCCGTGCAACAACGGCTCCGCCACTTCGACGAGGAGCGGCGACGGGCTATCGGAGCGGAGCTGCGGAAGCTTCTCGAGGCCGGGTTCATCAAGGAGGTGTTCCACCCTACGTGGCTAGCAAACCCTGTACTTGTAAAGAAAAAGAACGGGAAATGGCGGATGTGTATAGACTACACTAGTCTCAATAAAGCATGTCCTAAAGTTCCCTTTCCTTTGCCACGCATTGACCAAATCGTTGATTCAACGGCTGGGTGTGAGTTGCTTTGCTTCCTTGATGCCTACTCCGGCTATCATCAAATAAAGATGGAGTCCGACCAGCTCGCGACTTCGTTCATCACGCCGTTCGGGATGTTCTGTTACGTCACGATGCCGTTCGGCCTCCGAAACGCGGGTGCAACGTATCAACGCTGCATGCAACACGTTTTCGGAGATCACATCGGGCGGACGGTCGAGGCGTATGTGGACGACATCGTCGTAAAAACCAGGAAGGTGGACGACCTGGTTGGCGACCTTGGCATCACGTTCGGATGCCTACGGGCCAATGGGGTCAAATTAAACCCCGAAAAGTGTGTCTTTGGAGTGCCGCGAGGCATGCTCCTAGGATACATCGTCTCCCAACGGGGCATCGAGGCCAACCCCGAGAAGGTCGCGGCCCTCGAGCGAATGGGCCCGATCCGGGACCTCAAAGGGGTGCAAAAGGTGCTGGGTGCCTTGCCGCCTTGAGCCGCTTCATCTCGCAGCTCGACGAGAAGGGCCTGCCCCTCTATCGCCTCCTCAAGAAGCACAAGCGCTTCTCCTGGACCGCCGAGGCCCAAGATGCACTCGACAAGCTGAAGGCATCCTTAACCCACGCCCCGATCCTCACGCCGCCGCAGGACGGCGAGCCCCTGCAGCTCTACGTGGCCGCAACCACCCAGGTGGTCAGCGCCGTAATCGTGGTAGAGCGCACGGAGGAAGGGCACGGCCTACCAGTCCAGCGGCCGGTCTACTACATCAGCAAGGTCTTGTCTGACACCAAGACGCGCTACCCTCAAGTCCAAAAGCTGTTGTATGCGGTGGTCCTCGCGCGGCGCAAGCTCCGCCACTACTTCGAGGCCCACCCCATCACGGTTGTCATCTCCTTCTCGCTAGGGGAGATCATCCGCAACCCAGACGCGGCGGGCAGGATCGCCAAGTGGTCCGTGGAACTGATGGGTGAGACGCTCGCCTACGCCCCGCGCAAGGCCCAGATCCTGGCGGATTTTGTCGCTAAGTGGACGGATACGCAGCTGCCACCACCGCAAATTCAAGCAGAGTGCTGGACTCTGTATTTCGACGGCTCGGTGATGAAAACAGGGGCGGGCGCGGGCCTGCTCTTCGTGTCACCCCTCGAGGAGCACATGCGGTACGCGGTGCGCCTCCACTTCCCCGCGTCGAACAACATGGCTGAATACGAGGCCCTCCTTTGCGGCCTCAAGATCGCCATTGAGTTAGGCGTCAAGCCCCTCGACGTGCGGGGGATTCGCAACTCGTGATTGACCAAGTCATGAAGAATGCGAGTTGCCACGACGACAAGATGGAGGCCTACTGCAAGGCCGTGTGAGCCCTCGAAGACAAATTCTACGGCATCGAGCTCAATCACGTGCCCCGCCGGTACAACGAGGAGGCGGACGAGCTGGACAAGATCGCGTCCGGGCGGATCACCGTCCCCCGAACATTTTTGCCCGCGATATCGCTCAGCCCTCGGTCGTCCTCGAGCCTCACCCCTCGAGCCACGCGGAACCCTCGGGGGCTCCCTCGGATCCAGTGGGTGCGGAACCCATGGACGAGGACCCCTCGAACGAGGCATACGTGCTCTCCCTCCTCGAGGGGTATGGCTCCTACGAGGCCGACGTGATGGATATCGAGCCAACCCCTGTTAGGGCTGACTGGCACGACAAGTATATCGCCTAGATGGCTCGAGGGGAGCTCCCCTCGTACCGGGCCACGGCCAGGCGCATCGCCAGGATGGCCAAGTCCTTTGCCCTCGTCGACGGCGAGCTGTACAAGCGCGCCGCCTTCGGCGTCTTGCAGCGGTGCGTGCCCATCCCCGAGGGGCGCGAACTCCTGCGAGACATCCACACTGGGATCTGTGGCCATCACGCGGCGCCTCGTACCCTCGTTGGCAATGCTTTCCGCCAAGGCTTTTACTGGCCTACCGCGGTCGCGGACGCCAGCGAGATCGTACGCACCTGCGAAGGGTGCTAGTTCTACGCCCGCAAGTCCAACCTTCCCGCTCATGTCCTGCAGACCATCCCCATAACATGGCCGTTCGCCGTGTGGGGGCTGGACATCGTTGGCCCCCTGCGGAAGGCGCCCGGGGGCTTCACCCACTTGTTGGTCGTGATCGACAAGTTCTCCAAGTGGGTGGAGGTGCGCCCCATTACGAATCTCAGGGCGGAGCAAGCGGTGACGTTCTTCACCGACATCATCCATCGCTTTGGAGTGCCAAACTCCATTATCACTGACAACGGGTCCCAGTTCACGGGCAGGAAATTCTTGGAGTTCTGCGACAAGTTCCACATCCGTGTGGATTGGGCAGCTGTGGCACACACGCAGACCAACGGCCAAGTAGAGCGTGCCAACAGCATGATCCTACAAGGCCTTAAGCCTAGAATTTTCGACCAGCTAAAACAAATCTGGTCGGAAATGGCTCCAAGAGTTACCAGCAGTCGTGTGGAGCCTAAGGACCACCCCGAGCAGAGCCACCGGGTTCACCCTGTTTCTCCTAGTCCATGGCGCGGAGGCCGTCCTCCCCACGGACCTAGAATACGGGTCGCCCAGGGTTCGAGGCTACGACGAGGATGCCAACCAGCGAGCCCGCGAGGACTCGCTGGACCAGCTAGACGAAGCACGCCTCGTGGCCTTGATGCACTCTGCAAGGTATCAACAGTCCCTCAGGCGCTACCAAGCACGCAAGATACGCCGGCGGGACTTCAGCGAAGGGGATTTGGTCCTAAGGCTACGCCAAGACAACCGAGGACGCCACAAGCTATCGCCTCCGTGCGAGGGACCCTACGTCGTGGTGAAGGTACTCAAGCCTGGCACGTACAAGCTGGCCAACGAGGACGGTGAAGAGCTCACCAACGCTTGGAACATCCAACAGCTACGTCGCTTCTACCCCTGGCTAGGATTTCCAAGTATTTTGTTGTAAAAATCACATGACCAACACCCCAGTTGGTGACAACTATGTAAACGTCATAAGTCTAATGAAAAGGGCAACTCGGCTTTCCCCTGAAACCCAAGTTACCCTCGGGGGCTACTACGGGGGGCATCCCCCCCAAAATGGTCCCATTTTCGCGCAAAAACGAAACAACTCACGCGCGCTAAGTTTGTTTTCTACTTCGGCCTCGAGCAAAGATTCGAACAGGGCGCAGGTAGCCTAGCGGAAGGAGCGCGCGAGCCAGAGATAGTTGTTGACGGTGAAAATCCATCAACCTAGCCATGAGTTTACCTTCGGTGTTGGCATGACTTTTGTATCTTATTCATTGGTACTAAACCCCGTGGTATAACAAGTTCACTTGTGCATGTCGGTTTTGGAGTTGTGTGTTTACGCAGGGTTTTAACGATGAAAGCAAGACTTCCGGGATAAGTTCATTAAGCACTTCATGACAAGACCTTGAAGCCCGATACAAGTCAAGCAATGAAGTGAACATGACTCCAAGAGCCCAAGGACCAAGCCCGAGAAGATGATAAACTCCGAGGACCGAACCGAGAAAAGTCTTGAATCTTGCAAGACAAGGAGTTGAGTCCAATTCGGAGAGAAACCGACGTCAAGGGCCCACATGCAAAAGGGGAGAACATCTAGAAGACGTGGGAAGCAACACCGGGCGAAGCGGAGACCGCGGGATGGGCCGGGTGGGCCCGGGCCGGCCGGCCCCGGCCGGCCGGCCCGGCCAATTCGGGGCCCAATCGGCCTCTCCTTTGACCTAATTGCTTCTCGGGCTATAAATAGCCCCCCGACCGAGAGCCACGCAGAACCGAAGTCGTAATCCGCCGCCGAGGAACAGAGAAGCTTGAGGGACACCATCTCGGAGATGAGGGTCGTGCTAGTTGTCTAGGGTTTCCCTGGCCGACGTGGGAACCTTGCATGGAAGACCACATCGGAGCTCCGGAGCGAGGATCAAGATCGAGGGAGGGCCCCGGTGGTGATCTTGTTCATGTAATCATTCATGGTGAAGTTTGTAAGCGAATCCGATTTCTAGCGATTAAGTGCCTTCTCGATGATTTTGATTTCTTCTTGGTTTTGCTTCTTCTACGATCTAGTCTATAGCTAGATTACATAGGGTGCTCTTGTGGCCGCGGTGGCTAGAGGTGCATACCGGACCGGCCAAGTGATTTCAACTTGTTATATCGAACTCGCCCTAAGCTCCCCGCATGAATAGGGATACGTTGTGACAGAACGGGGGTCTCGAAAGGCGGATGTTTTCGGAGTCGGATGGGAAGGCCACGATTTAAAGATGCTTTTAATGAGATTCGCTTTACTATCTTCATCTATCTTGTTTGGAGCTACAACATAAGCATGATCTAGATTCTCTAGATTGGTTATCTCTTGCTTTCTCTTGTTACCTCTTTAGTAGATTAGATTAGATTCGTTTTCTTTATGAGTTAGTAGATTAGATGCAACTTATCTTCATTAGATAGCTTTACCTTGCTTTACTAGATTGAATCCTTGCGTTGCACATTGTTCCACGGATTCGATACCTTGGGTTCACCACTCGAGGGAAGAAGGGTCCCTTGACTACAACGGGAGACTTGTCCGCTTGCAAGTCACAAACGAACTTTGATACAACTATTAACCGTCAACAAGCCCCTTTTTCTGGCGCCGTTGCCGGGGAGCAAGCAATCAAGATCTGATCTAGTATCGCTTATTTTTCAGTTTTTCTTTTGATTTTCTTTTGCATCTCTTATGTTTGATCATCCCCAAAAAGAAAAAAAAGTCAATCTAATCTAGTTTTGATTAACCCTATTTTTTCTCTTTTTAGATTTTTGTTTTATTGCTAACCCTAACCGGAGATGGTTGGCTACCTCTCCAAGAAACCCAAACCTTTTTGTGGATGATCCAGGAAAACTTTACAGGCAAAGGTGACGTGCAACACATGCTAAAGGGTTGGAAACCCTAGATTCAAAAGTCAAAGACGAAGGACCGTCAAAATCTCCAAGGGAGTCACCACCTCCAAGTCAAGACGCCGGAAGGCCGTTCAAGATCAACGAGGATGGAGAAGATGGAGATGGAGAAAGAAGCTCAACACCTAAAGGCCGCTGAAGCAAGATCCACATGCAAGGAGTGTGAAGTGTTCATCGTGATGAAGATGCTAGACGCAAGTGGGACAACTTGCCGGGCGCCCGATGGGTAACAAAGAAGAATATCCGAGACAACTCCAAGGTCCCAAGACGGCGAAGGCTACTCAAGCTCGCTCGGGAGAGATGAAGGATCACCATGAAGATCACAACCGAAGACCGGAGTTCGAGATGCCGAGCCACAAGGAAGATGTTGCATCCGTCAAGACCAAAGGACAAAGCCAGCCTGTGAAGACCAAAAAAAATTGACTAAGCCAAAGTGGGTACCCAAGATTGCAACGCCCACAAAGAGCGTTGATCCGGAGTAATCAAGTGAAGAAGTCTAGCCATGGACTATAAACGAAGCGCTAGGCGGGAGGCAACCCATTTCGTCGAGTCAAGAATAAGCTACCGGGAGGACAACCCGATTCCAGGTTTTTCAAGTCTTTTTAAATATAATTCAGTTTTGAATTTTACTACGCAAAACCTTAGACTTAGAATGGTTGAATAATATTAGAGACATAATTCTTGGTTGAATATTTTGCTTGATCATAAACCCTTTACATGAACCATCCTATGTGATTGTTTGCTTCTTTTCGAGAAACCACAACCAAAACCAAAAAAATTTCAGAACCTAACTCAACCCTTCACCCTCATTATGGTGCTGTGGTTGACTTGTTTTTCATGATAAAAACACACGAGTAGAGCCACGACTTGTATCTAGATGTTATTTAAATTTCAGCATGTGGTAGGACTCGCGTGAACCTAGAAACTTGATTTTTGGTTGGTTTAAAAATTCATATCCTTGGTTTCTCTAAGATTAGAATTTTTCTAAGCCTCACTTAATTTTATTTCATTCAAAATCTCTCTCATCTAATAAAAATTAGGACCTAAACCTATGCCCCCATGATCAAGCTGGGAAAAGCTTGCTCTCAACTAATGAAGGCAAACTATACCGGTGAGACCGAAATCGACGTAGTCGAAAAATATTTTCGACTTACATTTGTTTTTAATGGGTTAAAAACTTCTCTAAATTTATGCTTGAGCTCATGCATGGCTCTGAAAAATATTTTTAAATTTCGAAATTAGAGGAGTGCTTAGCCTTAAAGGGAGGCATTCTAGTTAACCTAACCATGCATGCACCATGATACATCACGGGATGCCCCTCCAACATATTTAAACCACATGCAAAGTACAAGCATGGGGGGCAGCCAAGGCTTTGTTTTGTAGGAATATCATGGATGCATGTGAGGCAAGGGAGTATGGAAGTGAGTCAAAGCGAAAACATCAAGTGGAAGGAGCAATAATGCAAGCGAAGGAGTGGACGGGAACGTTTGGAAGGTGTACTCGATCACGAAGCAACATGAATGCACTAGAGAAGAACCGAGCCAAGAGGAGGAGAGAGGTAAGTCTTTCATCCAACTCTTTGATCATGTGCTCTAGTTTGTAGGCCGGAATAACCTTAGACTTAGCCATCCACCGCGTTTGTTTCGTGCAACAAATCACATCCTTAATCCACTCAAAGTCCAGACTCCAAAATAATATTTGTGTATCTTGTTACCGGGTGAAAACCCCGGATATATATATTTGTGAGGGAGAGTGCTGCAATCATGGAAGAAAAACTACAAGCCTTTTCACCAAAGAAGAAGGGATCATCGTCGTCTAAGCCATCATCGACAACCTCTTCGAGGAGGCACTCGATTCCGAGTTTCCTCGGGGTATGGAGGAGGACACGGCACCGCCGAGGAGGAATCACACTCTTTTCCTTGGTGGCATGAGGGCCACACGAAACTCGTTTATGAGGTTTACCAAACTTCAATAACATATGGAGGAGCCGCTCGTCCAACCTCGCCACTTGACACGATCATCCGCTCCACCTCCATATGCTCCGCGGTATTCCGAGGGGTATGTCATCATGATGGAGGAGGAGAAGAAGCTCGCTCGCTTTAAGTAGAGGCTTGTAGCGAACGTCGACATCGACGACCAAGCTCTCCACATATTGGGTTTCACACGGGACACCGGTGCAATCCTCTAACGGAGTGTCGGCAAACACCCACAAGGAATTTGCCTAGGAAATTTTCATGACCATGGCGCATACCCTTGATGAAGGAGTGCTGAGTCTCTAATTCCGTTGGAGGGAGCCCACAACTGGAGAAGAAGGAAGACACCGTCGGAAGGGTAACCTTGATCAATGATGCTATTTCTAGCACCTTGATGGGGTAATCTCCTTTCATCCATGGGTTGCAATCGATCTTAAGATGTGATCATACTTTGTTGGATTATCTATCTATCATCTTACACCGTGACCATCATAGGTCTAGTCATGAATACCTTCGCGTAGTGAGAGTACGAGAGGAGGGAAAGGGCGAAACCGTGGTCACAACCCCCGATAGATTAGATTGGTTTTCATATTCGAAATGATTGCATGTTCTAGTATCGTAGACCCATGGGCGAGTGTCTCCTATTTTCAAAAGGGAGCTCCGGAACAAGTGGATATGCATGAGGCACATGGGAAGGATTTTGGAGTATGATCACGGGAAGAGACCATCAACGAAGAAATACTATCCGGAACCCCATCATCCAAGTGTGTCACTTTTGTGCAAGTGGATTTTTGGGAGAACAAGAGAGACAAAGATAACCAACACGGAGTTGAATTGGCTTTACTTGGCTTTGATTGCCAAGTGGCCAATAGACCCCACTCACCTATGATCAAGCAACATCGAGTTCGGAAGATCTCGGTTCGGGGTGTTACCTCTCCATATTGGCTATCTCTTTAAAACCTGGTATTACAAGGAACCCAAATCATCTCCTACCCGGGACTTCCCTAGGAATATATGAAGAAAGGAATATATAAGAGTGAAGATGGGAGAGGAGGCTTCCGAGTGGCCTAGGTGAATTTGCCCCTTCCGGATTGAAGATTAAGACTTTTCTTGAGGGGAAGAAGATCGGTTAGAGGAAGGACTTCTTGTGCCGGTGAAGAGAAAATAACAAAAGAGAAGGATCATAGGAGAAGGATCTTCCACGACCCAAGAAGGAGGTGCACAACAAAAATTATGTCCCACCATTGGGAGGAACCCCGGCGCCGCCGAGTTACTACAGTGGTGTACCAATGCAAGCATGGGGGAGTGGTGCAGCCATACCCCCACCATTTTTGTGGTGCCCAACGTAGCCTTTGCGGAGCCATTTGCACACCTTCCTCAACCACAACAAAATGGAGCCACCATTGGAGTATACGCTGCAAGGAACATGCAAATTATTGCAGCCATCCAAACCAATGCCAACCAAATGGGTGAAGGAAATGCAAACGTCGCTTATATGCTTGGACACCTTCACCTAGCACCGTCGGACAATTCATAGGAGGAGTGGTGCATTCCTATTACAAGTAAGGGTACAACAACCAAGACTATCAATATCAACCGCCGGCGGAAGATTAGAGAGAGGAGGAGCTCTAGTTATCTTTCCTTTACCCCCTTTTCTTTAATTTTCAGCTTGTTTGCGCCTATGTATGCGTAGTGTTTTCAGTTTTTTATTTAAAATTCAGCAAGTGTGTTAGTTTAATTTTTCAGCGTGTATCTTAGTGTTTATTTTCATCATGAATAATGTCACCACCAAGTTTTTACCTTTGGTAAAGTTACAAAGTTTGTGCCATGATGATATATGATTATACCTAGCCGCTTTGTTTATCTTTGTAATTGATTTATGCATGTTTGAACTAGTGCTCTCTTAAAAATACAAATCTGAAATTATCTAAATGCTAGCTTAATCTTCAGCGAGAGGTTATGATTAAAATAAAGACACATAGTGTTTTATGTGCTCTCAAGTTATGAATAGATTAAAGATGTCTTTTATGCTCAAAAATATTGCTAACCTTGTCACAAATATCACTTGTGTGTTGCTCAACCTATCCGAGCCTTATATATATTTGAGTGCATAAACTTTAGTGTACAAGATTTATTTTTGAGTGAGTTATTGCGGGCCATGATTTCTGCGGCCCGAGACTAGAAAATTTGGTCATCCCGTTTTTGCGTATCTATCTTTTTGCTAGCCTTTTATCCGTGCATTGTGTATCCCCACATCGGAGATTTCACAAACCTCGCCGGATATCCACCCTTAAACCAAATATCATCTTTTGTGATTACCTCCTTGACCACAACCTATTGTTGAGAATGGATCATCAATTCAAGGAAGATCGCAAGACGGTGCCAACATTGAAGATTTCAAGTATCTCTCCAAGGAAAAATACTCCGGTACCTACCTTATTTTTCGCCTCTTTGCTCGAGGACGAGCAACGTCTAAGCATGGGGGAGGAGGTAGGTACGGTGCAGTTTTAGAGTTAAAAGGGGAATATTTTTAAAAAAAATGATGATGAAAGAAAAAAAATCCAGCGATATTCATGACTTTCAAGGTAAAAAAATATATATATATAATGAATGAAAGAAAGAAAGAAAGAAAGAAAAGAATGAGAAATATGAGAAAGAAAAAAAATATGTGCGTAAAGTGAACTCCCCGGTTCTCTAAAAGTGCATTCAAGGCTTCAAGTTTAAAAGATCCATTCTCATTTTCCAACCATGTGCAATCCGATAACGAGGACTTCCTTTGTGCCTCGGGGTCACTCTTTGCCATTTGCACATGTCCACTCATCTAAAAGTGTGTGTATTTTTCTCTTTCCCCTCCTTGATTGAACATTATTTTCCAATGACCTTTTTGACGAGTCTCGGTAAGACCATGAGAAGCTTGTCTTGTTTTGACAACACCTCATTTATAAAATCTTGTTAGGACTAAACTTTCCCAAAGCTCCATATAAAGCCTACCACACATATATATATATATATGAGAGGGAAAGGAGTAGAATATATAGGCTTGAGAGACAAGTGAGATGAGAGTTCATGAGCAATATACAAGATGATTTAAATTTGTGAATTTGGTTTAGCTCTTTTCTTTATCTCGTTCTTTATTTCAAAAATTCTGAGGTCTATTTAAACTTTGTGAGCATGTCAATACTTGTGGGATAAGCTTAATAAGAATCTACCCTCCGTAGAGGTGAAGACTAGTACATTATGGAACTTTAACGAATTAAACTTTTGAGAGCATTATGTTTTTTTTTCATGTATGATCAACTGCAAGGTTTAAACATTGATGGGCAACGATGATATCCATCGAAGGCTTACTCGAGGACGAGCAAGGTTTAAGCATGGGGGAGATGTTGACGGTGAAAATCCGTCAACCTAGCCATGAGTTTACCTTCGGTGTTGGCATGACTTTTGTATCTTATTCATTGGTACTAACCCCCGTGGTATAACAAGTTCACTTGTGCATGTCGGTTTTGGAGTTGTGTGTTTACGCAGGGTTTTAACGATGAAAGCAAGACTTCCGGGATAAGTTCATTAAGCACTTCATGACAAGACCTTGAAGCCCGATACAAGTCAAGCAATGAAGTGAACATGACTCCAAGAGCCCAAGGACCAAGCCCGTGAAGATGATAAACTCTCCGAGGACTCGAACCGAGAAAAGTGCTGAATCTTGCAAGACAAGGAGTTGAGTCCAATTCGGAGAGAAACCGACGTCAAGGGCCCACATGCAAAAGGGGAGAACATCTAGAAGACGTGGGAAGCAACACGGGCGAAGCGGGGGCGCGGGATGGGCCGAAGTGGGCCCGGGCGGCCGGCCCCAGCCGGCCGGCCCGGCCGGCCGGCCCGGCCCCCAATTCGGGGCCAATCGGCCTCTCCTTTGACCTAATTGCTTCTCGGGCTATAAATAGCCCCCCGACCGAGAGCCACACGGAACCGAAGTCGTAATCCGCCGCCGAGGAACGAGAGAAGCTTGAGGGACACCATCTCGGAGATGAGGGTCGTGCTAGTTGTCTAGGGTTTCCCCCGGCCGACGTGGGAACCTTGCATGGAAGACCACGTCGGAGCTCGGAGCGAGGATCAAGATCGAGGGAGGGCCCCGGTGGTGATCTTGTTCATGTAATCATTCATGGTGAAGTTTGTAAGTGAATCCGATTTCTAGCGATTAAGTGCCTTCTCGATGATTTTGATTTCTTCTTGGTTTTGCTTCTTCTACGATCTAGTCTATAGCTAGATTACATAGGGTGCTCTTGTAGCCGCGGTGGTTAGAGGTGCATGCCGGACCAGCCAAGTGATTTCAACTTGTTCTATCGAACTCGCCCTAAGCTCCCCGCATGAATAGGGATACGTTGTGACAGAACGGGGGTCTCGAAAGGCGGATGTTTTCGGAGTCGGATGGGAAGGCCACGATTTAAAGATGCTTTTAATGAGATTCGCTTTACTATCTTCATCTATCTTGTTTGGAGCTACAACATAAGCATGATCTAGATTCTCTAGATTGGTTATCTCTTGCTTTCTCTTGTTACCTCTTTAGTAGATTAGATTAGATTCGTTTTCTTTATGAGTTAGTAGATTAGATGCAACTTATCTTCATTAGATAGCTTTACCTTGCTTTACTAGATTGAATCCTTGCGTTGCACATTGTTCCACGGATTCGATACCTTGGGTTCACCACTCGAGGGAAGAAGGGTCCCTTGACTACGACGGGAGACTTGTCCGCTTGCAAGTCACAAACGAACTTTGATACAACTATTAACCGTCAACAATAGCCTACGCCTCCGCGAGGATACGGCCCTTCTCTCTCGCCTCCAACCTAGTAGGCCACCCGCGAAAATCGAACTCCCCTAACTAGAATCTACTCAGGAAGAAGGAGAAACAAAAAAGCGTAATAAACAATAGACATCACTTCACATTGGCAAATGTTTATGGCAAAGATAATCTGTTTATTTACAAGGGCCGCACGGCCAGCATATTGATACATAAACAAAAACGGGCCTAGCGCCCGGCTGTCTTCAGGCGAGAGGAGCGGCGGCATCAGCAGCGTCCGGGAAGAGGAACTCCTCGAAGGCTTCGGCTAGTGTCCCGGCGGCGTTGGCGGCGAGCGCGTCCACGCGCTCCATCGCCACCTCGTCCTCAACACCCTCGGGGACGACATAGCCCTCCGCCAGCGCCTCGAAGTTAACTTCGTAGTGGGACCGCACCACCCCGAGGGCCTTCTAGACGCCAAGATGCAGCGCCCGGCGCATGCGCTCGGTGACGTGGCCGCTGAGGGCGCGCAGGCGGCTGGCCAACGAGCTTCCGGCCCGTGCCTCGCTCTCCTCCACGGCCCGGCAGGTCTCGAGGGCCGCATTGTGCAACTCCTGCGGCTCCTGCTCGGAGGAGTTGTAGGAGCGCCTCGGCCCGCTCAGCTGCGTGCCCCAGCGCGGTGCGCAAGCGTGGAGTTACCAGACGGCAAAGAAATCAGAAAAAGGGTGCGAACCCTCTAAGGGAAAACCAGCGAAACAGGAGTCGAACAACGATTTACCTTCCGCTCCATCTCGGAGGCGCGGCGCCCGGCCTCGACCGCCTGCTCGAGGCCCCTGACAGTCTCGCCTTGCTCCTGGAGGGCCAGCTCCTGGCTCGCGCTCTTGATGCTGAGCACCATTAGCTCGCCCTCGACCTTGGAGAACTCGACGTTCCGGTCCTCAGCGACATCTGCGCCACCTCGCGAGCAACGCTCTCCCGCTCCAGGGCCGACCGAGCGTCGGCAAGGGCGGCCTGCTCTTGCTGGAGCCGTCCCTCAGCTCCTTGACGGGCGGTGCGCTCCTCGCGAGAGCCGGCCCTCGGTGGCGCCGAGCGCCGCGACCATGGCGTCAAGGGCGGCCCTCAAGTCGTCGGCCTCCTTGGCCTTCGCTCGAGCGCGCGCGCCCGCTCCTCGGCACGGCACTGCCGAGCCTCGCGCCTCCGGAGCGACGAGTGGAGCCCCCGGTTGTCGCCGCGGACGGCGGCCACCTCCGCCTCCCGGTTGGTCGCCGGGGTGCGCGTGTTCTCCGGAGTCCGCCCGCGCCGCCGCGCAGTGCCTCATCCCGGTCGATGAGGGCCGCGCAGACCCGCTCGAGGCTGGAGGGGTGCGCCGGGTCCTGCCTTGCGCTCTCGTGAAGTTGATCGCGCAGGGCCATGGCCCGATACGACAGTCAGCCGTCTGGGGTCCTGAGGGCGTCGGCGAGCGCATCGAAGGCGTCGCACCGCTCCCGGAGCTGGTGGAGCTCGGTAGTCACCTGGTCGAAGGCGCCGTACTTGTCGCGGGCGTGACGCTCGAGCTCCTGTCACCCACAAGCCAAAACCTGTGAGCATCATGCTACAAGGATAAGCGTGCAGAAACGAGGAAAAAAGGGAAGCAAGCAACGACACCCCACCAGGAAGACGCGCCACGCGGGGCCGCCGTGAATCCTCAGCGCCTCGTGCAACGCCCAGTCGAGCGCGGCGCCATGGTTGTGGAGCTCCCCCCACAGCTCCTGCTCCCCCTGGGTGTCTGCGAACGCGGGCGGATCGCCAGCGATCCCCTCTACCTGGGCGGAGTGGCCGGCGCGGGAAGACGAGGCCCCAGCGCCGTGCCCTCGGCCCCCTGCCACCATGTGGCCGTCGCGCCGCCTCACGAGGGTGCCCTCCTGGGACATTGGGGAGAGCGTGGGGAAGCTCGCCCACTGATCCCACCCGGGCGGCGAGGAGTCGTCGTCCGGGATCTCCACCACCACCGCCCGGGAGCCACCGGCAGGCGCCGGCCCCCGCGTCGCCTCCACCGGCGCCTCCACTCGCGCCTCCGTAGCCACGGGCGCCGACGCGGCGCCACGGCCACCGCTTCCGGATGCGCCTCCGTGACCACGGGCGCCCGACCTCCCTCCTCGGCCACCGCCGCCCGCTCTACCTCCGCGGCCGGCCGGCGTCGCGGACCGCATCTCCACCACGGCCGCCACCGCGGCCGCATCTCCACCACGCCCACCGCCGCGGGCCGCGACTCCGCCACGCCCGGCGCCCGCCGCTCCTCGGCGACCACCGGCTGCGCCGCGGCAGGCTGATCCGCCGGCCGAGGCCTCGAGGCTATTGACGCAAAAAGTGCACCCGGCGCCAAACACACAGCAAGCCGAACAAAGCTTGCTTCACACGCGCAAAGAGTAACAAGACGTGCTAGTAAATTTTTTCCTGAAAATTAACAAAAGACAAAGCAGTTAGATACCAAAGCTTGGAACTGGCCGGGTGGTACCAGACAGTTCCATATTTACGGCTAAGAAGCCAGATGGGATGACACATAGCTATAGAAAGCTATTTGCCAATGAACTAAAACCATTCGGGAACTTACAAAGGGAAAAAGTAATATTGCCGAATGGATGACGTAAGCATAACAGCGATCGGTCTTTGTTTGAACAAGGACGCACATGCACGAGGCCATGACCGATCCCCATGAAGATTAGCATTAAATAAATGAATAAAGTAAAGCACGGACATGATCATGTAATAAACAAGCATGCATAGATCCAAAGCACTAGTCTACCGCATGTCTAGGTACTTCAAAACCCGTCGGGTACGATATCAAACAAATCTATCCACCGCACGATACAACTTGCATGAAAAACCGTACCACTTTCCACAAATAGACCTATCCACCGCATGATACAATCTAAATATGGAAAGCTAAAAGCATACATCATTTAAAGCATGAATAACGCACGTGTTCTACTCGTGAAGAAACATAACCGAATACGGCCGAACGTACCGATCCGGGTCCATGAAGAAGGAACAAACATTACCAAGTAAATAAATCTATCAGATTGATTTGGGATCTAATCCACCGGATGACTAGCTCCAAAGCAACCCAAAAACCTACATCTACCGCATGATACCCGGCTCTTTCAAGATTTATACAAACATTAGCAAGCTTGAACCCGCAACACGTAACAACCTAGATCGATTCGGTATCGGCTATCGGAACACATGAGATCCACGTGTTAAAATACGAACTCTACTCGTACAAGGATGCCAAAAGGATGAAGCCGATCCAAATCTATCTAGATTGGGCAAAAGTGTGTTACATGAATTTAAACATAAAGTAAAACTCAAAGTAACACGGGGTAACTTAATGAATCTATTAGATCTTGCCAAAATCCAATAGAGTAGATAACTAGCTCCAAGCTAGATCTTAGCCTACCGCATGGCTCATGACCTAACAAGAAACCCTCTTGAACCAAGCCTGAGTCTACCGCATGACACGAAGCATGGTAACAAGACTACTTGCATCAGATCTAAATCCACCGCATGATACTAGACATGATACAAGGTTGCCGGTACTCACGGAGGTCGACGGATCGATGAACCCTCTCGAAGAACTCGACGACACGACAAAGGACTCTAGGGTTTGGCGTAAGGCCGGTGTGTATTGAAGAATGATTGTCCTGTCACATACATTCAGGGGTCATATTTATACCCTGTCAAGTACAACTTCGAATGGATTCGTTGCCTAACTTATCTCTAGGCTTGATCGCCTATCCATCCATTCGTTCTTCCTGATTGAGCCACGTCACCGTCCAATCCCGCAAAATCAGCTCTACTGTTCCTTCACCGAACTAGAGCAGATAGCCGACCGCAGATCTCTTTGCCGAATATCTCTGAAAAGATCCTTCCTTCCACCAGACGGACTCTTTATCGAACCGGACCCACGAGTCGGACTCCTTACCAAATTTTGGTGTTAACACATGCCCCTTCAATTGTGGGATAAAAGTAATTTTGTTCCGCAATTGACTCCAGCCACGAATACTCAAATCAAATCTGTCAACACCTGTTCTTCGCAATCCGCCGGAATCTTCATCTAGATCTAAACCCTAGATCCCCTCGTTCTGAATTCAAATCTCCAATGGCAGCTCAAAACCAAGATGCTCAGGTAAATTCCTCTCCCGTAAGCTTCGTTCGGCATTTAGGTTTTCAATTTTACCTGAGATTTCTTCTTCTTTTTCTTCAGGAGCCTTCCACTGAGCTTCTGATTCGCACCGGGGCCAATTCAAAATCCTATTTCCTTGGTCCTGTAGGGAACTCGGATCCTCAAGATTTCATCACGGCTGAATCTCAGAGGATCCCTTTCAAAGCAGCTCTGTCCCCACCTCCTCGGTGGCAAGACGCCTTCAAGAACTGGCCTTTACCTCCAATTGCAGGCTGGAAAAGTTGGTACCGGAGGATTCTTGCAGACAAGAGTGGATTGACCAAAAACTGGGATACCCTCCGCATTGCTCAATGCTTGGAGTTATCCGTGGCCGAGACCCCCAAGAATGAAGACCTCCCGATAGCGACCGCCACTTTTGGTCAAACGGCGTCAACGCCTTCCTTTTTGGCCATGGCCCAATGTCTCCAACCCTGGCCGATGTGTATATGATCACCGGCCTCGATATTACAGGATCCGTTCAACCCTGGAACTTCAAAGGTTTTTCACGCCAAACAGGGGTGAAACCAGGGAACGGATACAAACAGTATATCCTGAGCCACATGAAAGACAACCCCCTTGGTGATGTCGAATACAGGGCTTTTCTGAATATGTGGCTGTGCAGATTTGTCTTCTGTGGTAAAGCTAATGAGCCTACGCTGAATCACATCATAATGGCGTCTCATTTGGCCAGCGGCAACCAACTCCCTCTTGGGTAATTCCTCCTAGGCAGTGTGTACCATATGCTTCACCAGACTGTTACCAAAATGTATACTAGCCAGAGGATCACATGTGTCAATGGTCCTTGGTGGTTTGTTCAAATGTGGCTGCAGCTCCACATGCATCAGATCGTTGGTGTTGATTTGAACACCAGGCTTTTCCCCTTATCCAATCACCCTGAAGGGGAGCCCCAAGACACCAGAGGATGCCAGAGTTATGGAGAAGCGGCTTCAATTGTTCTTGTTCAGCAGGACATCAGCCAGCTTTTCGAGCTATTCTTCAAAGGTTTTCAAAATCCTCTCTGGCTTCCTTATATGGACAACGACACTTTGATTTTTCCCTGTGACTTCTCCTTTGAATCTGAACGCCAAGATAGTAGTTTCTTTGAGATTCTCAACATCATAATCCGCCCATGCATGCTGCCAGCTGAATTCAATGGAGGAAGGCAGAATGCCAGTACTTATGAATATTATCAGCCCAATGTAACGGCCAGGCAGCTTGGGTGCGGCCAGGTGCCCCCAAGGCTGTTCTTGCATGAGTTCCTCAAGCCTAGAGAGGAAATCAAAGAGCTTATGCACAGCAGCAGGGTTTTCCATTATGTGTGTAGTCCCACTATCTACACCTGGCCTTTTGTGCCTACAACCATAACTCATCCCACCTTCAATTCCTGGTGGCAAGAATTCCATGATCATATCTTCAATGAGCCTGTGCACTCGTTCTGTGCAGAGTTGACGCCTGATTTTCAGCCAACTTCAGAGGTAGCATGATGAATTACTGAATCAGACATATCCTCTTTCAACCATAATCCTGACCTTTATTTCCCTTGTTCACAGAACACGGTGCCTGCCCCTCGAGCCAGGAATATCACCTACAATGCTGTAGGCCCAATCTCAGCATTGGGATTCAAGTCCACAACTCTGGCTCAGTTAATGGCCAGGTTTGCAACAACAGACCCTAGCCTCTCTACCCTTGCTGCTGACAGGAGGCAAGGTTTGTCTCTGGTTGCTCCTCCAAATGCCAAGAGGAGGAGGACTGTCAAGAAAATCCTTGTTGAGGTAAAATCCTTTGCTTTCTTGATCACAAGATTACTCTGGCCCTGATGAACCATATCCTGTGCATTTTCAGACCAGAGTTCAGCAACCTTCAGCACCAGAACCTGCCAATGCCCCATCCCTTCGGTATGACCTCTCTCGTCCTTTCTTAAGGATGAACACTGGCATTTATCCTTTCAATTTGACACTTGCAGAAGAGATAATGGAAGAACAACTTGTGGATGTCCCAGTGGCTCAACAAGCAAGTCCTCCCAGAGTTGAATCGTCTATCCCAGTGGAGATCTCATCTTCATCACCTTCTACAGAAGCAATGAATTCTCCAGAGATGAATCTCCCGATCCTGCTGGAGCCATCAAGTCCTCCAAGGGCACAATCACCTGTTGGTCATGCAGAGACAACAATCCCAGCAGAGGTGGATCCAACTCCTCTTCAGCCAGAAGCTCATGAGTTACCAGCGACTGTATCAACATCCTCCAACTTGGAAGCTTCAGCTTTACCTGGAACACCTTCTTCACCTGTGATTGCCCCTGCTCAAGAAATTAGCCCTGAGGTACTCAATTGCACTCAACTCTGCTACCTTTGTATTTAGCACTCCTAACTCGGCAAATACTGCTTTTTAGGATCAAGCCCCGTCATCATCAAGCCCGTCAATGGGGAACAATCCAGTTGCCGAGGCGATGGAAGAAATACACCATCCTCTGTCAGATGAGGTGCTAGCAAAGCTTAGAGAAATCGTTGCCTGGCTGGAAAGAGATGCACAAGATCAGTTCAAGGATCTCGATCACTTCGAGGAGATGCTCGAATCTGTCAGCCAAGAACTTCCCGAGGACATCAGTGCTTCTCTGGCACCCATCTGCGGCTTGGACATCTTTTATGCGCCCATAAGGCACGCTTTGAGGAAATTGCGCTCCCGCCCGGCTATCGAAAAGAAGAGATCCGATGCTGAACAAGCCATGAACGGGGCGCAATCCCAAACAAAGAGCCACGAAGACACATTGGCTAGTCTGCAGGCTTCTTGTGATCTGAAAGTTGCCAAGAAAGCTGCTCTAGAAGCGGAGCTGAGAAGCCTGTCAGCTGAGATAGAGGCTGATAAAAAGAAAATAGCCGGGTTTCCTGGATTGATAGAAAAGACCCAAGAGGAAGCAAGATCGGCTATAGCCAAGATGGAACAATGCAATGCAGAACTCACCACCTTGTCCAGTGCTCAAAAAGATTGTCAGGAGCTGTTGGACAATTGCCGCCAGGCAACGTCCAATGCTCGTGGTGTGATTGCGGAACATTTGAACATTTGAATGCTCCCATCGATGTGTAACCGAATTGGCTGCTCTTGTGATATTTTTCTTGCAAGTTATTTCTTTTCTTCTGCGCACCTTCAAATATAATGCTGAGCGACCCATTCGGCAAAGAAACGCCAACTCCCGAATGGCACTTTGATTCTCCTTAGCCGAGCCAGTCAACTGAATGCGACTCAGCCTAGAACTCCAAGCGACCCGTCGGCGGGCTGGCCAAGGAAACCTTTCTACATTCCGATTTTCTTGGGATATGCGCCACGATCCAAAGCCACGACTCGAAGCCACGATCCATCTTGCGAGGCCTATAAATGCAACCGTAGGTGCCCCTAGCTCTCCACCAGGCCTTCCAGCTCTCGAATCTTTGCCAATCAACAGTGCACATCCCACACCACCATAGTGCGCCGCCTCAACCGCCGCCGCGCCTCCGACGAGGCAGAGGGGAGCAGCGCCAATGCGCGCCGGAGGCAATGATCATCGATTCTCCTCTTTGATTCAACTTTTGATCTTCTTCTTGTTTTGACAATCATCTTCTTTTCAGATTGATTCAATGGAATCCGTCTCCTGCACCGGCCAATCAACCCCTTCCAAACGACTCCTCGGAGTCTGACGGCCACTCCCCCGTGCCGTACGGGGAGCTTGATGCCCTCCGCTTCAAGGAGGAGCTGGAGACGGCCCGGCGCGAGCTAGAGGACGTCTCCAAGAAGGCGGGTATAGCAGAGCTGGAATGGGAGGACCAGCGCAAACAACTGCTGGAAGCCATCGATGGTACGGCTCTGAAATCAATTCTTGATCCAACCCGGCTTTTGATGCTAATCTCTTTTCTTCTTGCTCCTTGCAGCCCGCGATGCTGAGCTCAACCAGCTGAAGGCGCTGGTGGAGCAGCTGGCCGAGAAGGTGAACGCCCGCGGCGACACGCCGGCGGAGCGCCTTGCCGCAGTGGAGCACCGCATCGACGAGATGGCCACCCATGGTGTCCGTTTGGGCACCACCTTGGGCCTAGCTACCATGGCGACGCACACGGACGTCGACTACTCCACCAGGCCGCGCAGCTTCCGAGGCGGCGCGCCGAAGGACATCGATGAGATCGAGCTCATCCTGGAGCGCCTCGATGGCCACGGCGACGCCATTGCCGAAATCACTCATCCCCAATCTGTACTGAACAGGCTTTTCGACTAGATTGTATTAGGGATGTTTGATCGTCGGCAATAAATAAGAACTCTTGAATTCTGTGCTTGGGCTGTTATGATTTCGCTTCACATGTGCGTCCATGGTTCCTATTTTCTTTCAATGCATCCGGGAACCATCTTGAGCCGAACGCGCGAGAACAACCCCCTCTTGGCGCAAAATCCACAGAAGATCCCGATTCGGCAATCCATAAGCACTGTTCAACCAAAAACCCTTCGCATCTGGGAGAAAACCCTGCCGTTTGGTATTCCAACAATGTGTACTGGCTGGTCATCACTGCCAACGCGTCCCTTCGGTCAATAAAATAGCCTGCCGGGATGCCCTGCAAATCCACTCGCACACTCATCCATCATTTCTCATCCCTTCCCCTGTCTCTAGAGGAGAAAACCCCAAGGCCATGGACAAGGGCAAGCAACCCCAGGAGAGTAGCTCATCAAAGAAGCGCACGATTCGAAGGTGAGTTCTCCCTTGATCTATTCCTTGTTCTCCACATGATATCGTGCTTCATCTTTTCTTCTTTTCCTCTTCCAGCCTTGATTTGCTCACTGAAGAAATCATCGGGACCGAAGATGTGCCTGAGTACATCTCCTCCGATTCCTCCCTCGAAGCAGAGGATGCCACGCCTGAACAGAGGACCAACCATCAACTGCGCCGCCGCATGGCTCTGAAAGCACTAGTAGGGGGTAAATGCTTCTGACCTCTTCTTGACCTTATGCCTGCATTTGGATTTCTTGCCCCTAACATCGATTCCTCCGCTTCAGATGTCTCTGACAGATACAACAACCTAAAGACGGCCTGGGAGAGCTTGGTGGAGGCCGTCAACCATGGTCACCCCCATGCGTTCCAAGTTTCCGTCACGGTGGTCCTGGAACAGCTGAAGAGGGAGCAGCAGAAGAAGCAAAGAAAAGATTGAATCATACTTTCGCTTCTTCCTCCACGCCTTCTGCTTCCCACCTCCTTGAAGATCTGACCACTAGGGTTGTTAGATGTAAACCTGCAAGAAGCAGTTGTAATGTAGCTTTTGTGCTAAGGGCAATGCATCTAGGCACTGGCCATTTCTTCTGTTTATGGATTTTTTGTTCTGAAGGCGGCCTCATTCTTGAGCACCGGCTATCTCCGTGTCAGACGTGTGTAATCATCGATCGATCTCAATGCTAGGATAATATTTCTTCAGATATCTTCCATTTATTGCAGCGGAAAATTCTTCTCCTAGCAAAGTTTTTAATATGTATGCATTACTAGGGACGCATCTGACCACACGAAAGGGCCCTTCCCAGTTGGGGGACCATTTGCCGAATTCACTGTACTTAGTTCCAATCGGCAATAGCGCTTTCCAAACCAAATCGCCTTCTGCGAATTGCCTGACTTTTACCTTCTTGTTGTAGTACTTGGCAACCCGCATCTTGTTTTTCTCAATGTTTTCCAGGGCCCTAAGACGGATCATGTGTAGATCCTATAACTCATCCATCATTAGGCCACTGTAATCCTTGGAGCTCAAATCCTTTTGTAGCACCACTCTCCTTGAATCTGATTGCATCTCCCAAGGTAAAATTGTGTGGTGCCCATAAACCAACTCGTAAGGAGAAGTCTTTGTAGATCCATGGGGGGCCATCCGGTAAGCCCACAATGCCTCACTGAGTACCGAATGCCACCTCCTTGGCTTCTAGTCGATCTTCTTCTGTATCAACTTGATCATGATCTTATTAGAAGCCTCTGCTTGACCATTAGCCTGGGCATAATAGGGAGAGGAATTAAACAATTTAATCCCCATGCTTTCGGCAAATTCTCTGAACTCCAGTGACACGAATTGTGCCCCTTGATCAGTGGTAATTGTCTGAGGGATTCCAAACCGATAGATGATGTGTTCCTTGACAAATTCAACCATGTTTTCTGATGTCACCTTCTTCAGTGGGATCGCCTCGACCCATTTGGTAAAATAATCCGTAGCCAAAAGCACAAACTTATGCCCCTTGCTGGATGGTGGATTAATCTGGCCAATCAAGTCTATACCCCAACCCCTGAATGGCCATGGCTTGACGATGGGATTCAATGCTGATGCGGGGACCCTTTGAATATTCCCGAACCTTTGGCAATCCTGACATCCCTTGTAATACTCAAAGCAGTCTTCTAATATTGTCGGCCAAAAACATCCAGCTTGTCTAATAACCCACTTCATACGGTAGGCCGATTGGTGTGCTCCACATATCCCATCGTGCACTTCGCTCATCATGTTTTTGGCTTCTTCTGGACCCAGGCATCGTAGTAATACCCCATCTAATGATTTATAGAATAAATTATCATCCAGAAGAATGAACTTTATGGCCTTGTACCTGAGCTTCCTAGAGACCTTTCGGGATGGATCCTTCAAGTAATCAACGATCTCTTTCCTCCAATCATCTTCTACAAGATCCGTCCCCAGTGCACACGCCTCTGCAGCAAATGCTTCTTGACTCTCTTTGTAACCAGAGGCGCTTTGAGCCAGCCTGTTTGCTTCTTTGTTATGCTCCCAAGGAATGTGCTGTAGAGTTACTAACGGGAAGCTCTTCAAGATTTCCCTGCATTCTTCGTTGTAACTCCTCAGCGCTTCACTTTTGCACTCGTATTGGCCGTTCATTTGCTTGATCACCAGCTCTGAATCTCCATAAAATTCAATGGAAACGGCCCCAGCTTCTCTCAAATATTGAAGCCCTCGAAGTAATGCCTCGTATTCAGCCTGGTTATTTGTGACAGTGGGCTGTATAGGGATGGCAAATTCAAACATCTCACCTCTAGGCGAAATCAGTAGGATCCCTACTCCCCCACCTTTATCACATGATGATCCATCAAAAAATAAAGCCCAAGGGGTAATCTCAAGCAAATCCACTTGCCAATCAAAAAAATAAAGTCCTTTGATGGCCTTTGCCGATTCGAACTTCAACTCGAACTCTGATAAAGCTAAAATCCACTTGCCAATCCTGCCGTTCAAAATTGGCATACATAACATATGTTTTATCACATCAAACTTGGAATACACGGTGCATTCGGCATTCAATAGGTAGTGCCGAAACTTTGTACATGAGTAGTACACGCAAAGACACAGTTTCTCTACAGCCGAATACCTGGTTTCAGGATCGAGTAGTTTCCGGCGAAGATAAGCTACTATCCGCTCCTTTCCTTTGAATTCTTGAATAAGGGCCGATCCAATGGTTTGGGTATCGGCCGCCACGTACAACTTGAAAGGCTTGTCCAGCTGAGGAGGGACCAGCACGGGTGGCTCCTTCATGTACTGCTTCATCTCATCGAAAGCCTTTTGTTGTTCGTCGCCCCATGTGAACTTCTGATCTTTCTTTAGCTTCCGCAATGGAGAGAATGGCAAAACCTTCTGTGATAAATTTGAAATGAATCTTCTCACGAAGTTGATTTTGCCGAGCAGTGATTGCAACTCCTTGAGATTAGTTGGAGGAACAACTTCATCAATGGCCTTCATGCTCTTCTTGCCAACTTCAATTCCTCCTTCGTGGACTAAAAACCCCAAGAATTCTCCAGCTGATACCCCAAAAGCGCACTTGTTCGGGTTCATCTTTAAACCATGTTTCCGGGTGCACTCTAGGGTCCTCTTTACATCTTCCAAGTGTGTGTCATGACTTAAGGACTTGATTACCACGTCATCGATGTAGATTTCCACAATTTTGCCGATCAACTCGTGAAAAATGTAATTCATGGCTCGCTGATAAGTTGCACCGGCATTTTTTAACCCAAATGTCATGACTATCCACTCAAACAGGCCTATATGGCCGGGACATCTGAAGGCCGTCTTTGATATGTCTTCTATTGCCATGAAGACTTGGTTGTATCCTGCATTGCCATCCATGAAACTGATCACCTTGTGTCCAGCTGCGGCGTCAATCAACAAATCGGCAATAGGCATTGGGTAACCATCCATCGGAGTAGCTCTGTTCAGGTCCCTGAAATCTATGCAAACCCTCATTTTCCATTCTTCTTGTACACAGGGACGATGTTAGAAATCCACTCCGCATATCTGCATGGCCGAACGAAGTTTGCATCAAGTAATCTTTCCACTTCCTTCTTCACATCGGCCAATACCTCATCCTTGTAGATTTTCCGGGGTGGTTGCTTATATGGTTTGAAACCAGGTTTGATTGGCAATCGATGCTCGACGATGGAACGATCCAATCCAGGCATCTCCGAATAATTCCAGGCGAAGCAATCCTTGTATTCTTTGAGAAGCTTAATTAATTCCCCCCTGAAGTCTGGCTGCAAGTTTGCACTGATGAACGTCGGCCTTGGCTTATCACCGCTTCCAATGTCAACCTCTTCTAATTTATCAGCCGACATGAATCCTCGCCCCAACTTGCCATCAGTGCCATCTACGGGGTTCTCCATTAAGAATTGCTATAAGAGCCGACTGCTTGAATCGGCTGTTGATCGCTGCTGATAGGTTCAACAGGACCTTCTCCCAGTCTTTCCCTAAGAAACAATCAATACCTTGGTATTCCCAGAAGGCTGGTTCCATGTTTGCCACGCTCACGGAGTCATCTGCTTGGACGACCTCAATTTCATCGTCCACCCACTGGATAAGTTGTTGATGCATGGTGGATGGGACACAACAGTTGGCATGAATCCAGTCCCGCCCAAGCAGCAGGCTGTAGGCTCCTTTACCTTCGATGACAAAGAAGGTAGTGAGCAGCGTTTTGGATCCAATCATTAAATCCACGTGAGCGCATCCCTTGGTGTCTGAAGGGTTCCCGGCGAAATCATTCAAGATTATGCTTGTAGGCGTCAGATCGCTCGAGCCCATGCCAAGTTTCCTGAAGGTGGTGTACGGCATTACGTTGACTGCCTCTCCACCGTCGATAAACATCTTGGTCAATGGCTTGCCATTGACGTATCCTCTCAAGTACAGCGGCCTCATATGTCGATTCTTGGCCGGCTTGTCGAAGATTGCCTGCTTGGCCAGCACCAGTTGTGCCATCGTCCCTTCGGTCTGCTCGTCATCGAAGGAAGCTTCCTCCTGCATAACCTGGTTAGCAAGAGCCATGAACTCGTTCGGTAGAAAGTATACCATGCATGTTGGAGCCGAACGCTTCGATCCTTCCGGTTGGTCCTTGGGGCGCCACACCTGCTTTGTTTGGATCCCGGCCTGCCTCAGTTCACGGTTCCTCAAGCGCTGGACCTGTCTTTTCTGACTCTTGCGTAGGCCAGGCGGGCACCACTGTCCCTTCTGCCAGATGTAGTCGTCCTCGTCCTCTTCTTGATCAGCCCACCTTAGATCAACTTGACGCTTCCTGGGGTAATCGATGACTTCAATTTTTTGGTGTCGATCCCCATTAGGGTGGATCCTTCCAATTCTCTCGTGGACGGATCGGCGATTGGCAGTCTCCTGCCTGTACTCAAAATACCTGTCACTGCATTCAGGACAGTTCTTCAACGTGGGCAGCTTCAAACCCTCATTCCAGCAATGCCTCAAGAAGGCACATCTCCAGTGTGCGCGTTCCTGCTCGCGCGTGTATTGCTCTTGGTCCCTTCTGTGTGCCTCTTCTTCGGCTCTACGCTTCTCCTCCTCGTAGCGTCGCTTCTGGTAGTGCTCTTTCTCCATCTGGCGCTGCCATTTGTTGAGGAGGATGCGCGAGGTCACCCTGGGCTTGGCTCTGGATGACTCCCCAATTTCGATGTGACTCCTAAGAATGCGAGGGGCTTCACCGTGCACCTGTTCCAGAGTCACTTGGCGCTCTGGGTCCACTGCTCCATCTTGTCTAGCCCTGGCTGAGGTCAAGACCTTGACCTTTCCCTTCTCCTCGGCCGTTATCATGTTAACAGAAAAGCCCACCATGTTCTGAGGGAAGGGGTGGCCATCCAGCTTCATTTTGTTGTCGAACTTAAGGTGCCCTTCCTGGATGGCCTTCTGGATCCTCATCCTGAAGACCCTGCAATCATTTATGGAGTGCGAATCCCTGTCGTGGAAGCCACAGTAACGTTTTCCTTTAACTCCATCGGGCCAAAGCATGGAATGCCCCTCAGGCAGTTTGATTCGGCCTTCCTCCACCAAGAGTTCAAACAGTTTGTCAGCCTTCGTGATATCAAAATCGTAAGTGCCTTTGGTCTGTTTGACCCAGCGCTAATTCATCGTCAAAGGCTCCTTCCCCCACATGATCTCTGCTGCGGCCACATCCAATTCATCATCCGAATCCTCGAACAGATCCGCCTTGTCCATGAACTGGATGTAGACGTCAGCGACATCATGCTGCTTGCCAAACTTAGCATCCTTCTTGAAGCCATACGCCTGGTTGCTCATCAGTGATAGCTTCTGCGATAGCTGGCCCAGGTTCTCAAACCCCATCCCGAACAATTTCTCACGTACGGCCGGCAGCATCCCGGCGACGGCCATATCAGCCAATTGGTCATCTGGCAAGTTAAGCGAGAAGCACATGCCTTTAACCTCCCTGAATCTTCTGAGAAATTCTAGCGGCGTCTCGCTGTGCCTCTGCTTCAGGGTGGCAAGGTCGATCCACTTTTTCTCTGAGCTGCCACTGAAATAATGAGCGTGGAATTTCCGCTCTAGGTCCTTCCATCTGCAAACTGATTCAGGGGGTAGGGACGAGAACCATTGGAACGCTGGACCTGTCAGTGATGCGGGGAAGTAGCGGACCCTGAATGTTTCTTCAGCTGAGCATTCCCCGAGCTGCATGAGGTAACGAGCGATGTGCTCCACCGTGCTCGTGTCGTCTTGCCCTGAAAACTTCGTGAACTCCGTTGGCGGCTTCACCCTTGGCGGCAAGAGCACGTTGTAGTACCATTCTGGGAACGACGGCTTATAGGCGGGTCCTTGCATTTTTGGCTTGAGGCCGAACTGATTTTGCATCAATTCGGCCATCTTCCGCGCCAGGGCGTCATCCTCTTGTGCGCCTGCAGCTGGCGCGTATCCTGGATGCGGGAAGGCGTCAAATGCTCCATAGTTTCCCACCTCATGATAGCCTTCACCGTACAAGTTCTTCTGCAGCCAGTTGTTCGCCGGAGCAATCCTGTGGCCGGAAGCAAGTGGCGCTCCAGGCAAGCCGAACGCTAGATCTCCATACGTAGGCTGGTACGGATTCGGCTGTTGCACAGGCTGACCCGTGCTGCTCTGCGGTGGTGGCTGGATTGGCTGCCCTCCTGAAGCTTGTAGTGGGGGCTGAACTGGCTGACCCCCAGCGCCCTGCGGAGGAGGCTGGAACGCTTGACTTCCAGAGCTCTGAGGAGGAGGCTGTTGTGGCTGGCTCCATAACGGTGGTTGAGAGCTTGACTCGCCCAGCTCCACGGTGCCCCCCTGGATGGGTGCCTTGCTGAACGCTTGTTCCATGCCCGGGCCAAAGACAGCCACCATCATCTGCTGGAGCGCACCGAGGAAAGCTTTGTTGTGCTTGCTAAGCATGTAGTCTGCAGATTCCTGGAATACTCGCATGCACTCCTCTTTCTCCTGCTGAGTCGTGGTATCGCTCTCCCCTGGTAGCAACACCCTGGGCATCTCGTTCTTCAAGTATGGGACGCCGCTTCTATTTTTCTTGAATGACAACAGACATTTCTGCTAGAACTGGTCCATGACGTCCTGGAGTTGCTGCCGCTACTCGGGAGAGAGATCTTCAAGGTTGACGTCCATGATGTCCCCGATTTCGGGCATCTTGAATCTATTCGGCTGTGGTCCCACTAGGCGTGCCAAAAAGTGTGTTGACGCAAAAAGTGCACCCGGCGCCAAACACACAGCAAGCCGAACAAAGCTGGCTTCACACGCGCAAAGAGTAACAAGACGTGCCAGTCAATTTTTTCCTGAAAATTAACAAAAGACAAAGCAGTTAGATACCAAAGCTTGGAACTTGCCGGGTGGTACCAGACAGTTCCATATTTACGGCTAAGAAGCCAGATGGGATGACACATAGCTATAGAAAGCTATTTGCCAATGAACTAAAACCATTCGGGAACTTGCAAAGGGAAAAAGTAATATTGCCGAATGGATGACGTAAGCATAACAGCGATCGGTCTTTGTTTGAACAAGGACGCACATGCACGAGGCCATGACCGATCCCCATGAAGATTAGCATTAAATAAATGAATAAAGTAAAGCACGGACATGATCATGTAATAAACAAGCATGCATAGATCCAAAGCACTAGTCTACCGCATGTCTAGGTACTTGAAAACCCATCGGGTACGATATCAAACAAATCTATCCACCGCATGATACAACTTGCATGAAAAACCGTACCACTTTCCACAAATAGACCTATCCACCGCATGATACAATCTAAATATGGAAAGCTAAAAGCATACATCATTTAAAGCATGAATAACGCACGTGTTCTACTCGTGAAGAAACATAACCGAATACGGCCGAAGCAGTACCGATCCGGGTCCATGAAGAAGGAACAAACATTACCAAGTAAATAAATCTATCGATTGATTTGGGATCTAATCCACCGGATGACTAGCTCCAAAGCAACCCAAAAACCTCGCATCTACCGCATGATACCCGGCTCTTTCAAGATTTATACAAACATTAGCAAGCTTGAACCCGCAACACGTAACAACCTAGATCGATTCGGTTTCGACTATCGGAACGCACGAGATCCACGTGTTAAAATACGAACTCGACTCGTACAAGGATCCCAAAAGGATGAAGCCGATCCAAATCTATCTAGATTGGGCAAAAGTGTGTTACATGAAATTAAACATAAAGTAAAACTCAAAGTAACACGGGGTAACTTAATGAATCTATTAGATCTTGCCAAAATCCAATAGAGCTGATAACTAGCTCCAAGCTAGATCTTAGCCTACCGCATGGCTCATGACCTAACAAGAAACCCTCTTGAACCAAGCCTGAGTCTACCGCATGACACGAAGCATGGTAACAAGACTACTTGCATCAGATCTAAATCCACCGCATGATACTAGACATGATACAAGGTTGCCGGTACTCACGGAGGTCGACGGATCGATGAACCCTCTCGAAGAACTCGACGACATGACAAAGGACTCTAGGGTTTGGCGTAAGGCCGGTGTGTATTGAAGAATGATTGTCCTGTCACATACATTCAGGGGTCATATTTATACCCTGTCAAGTACAACTTCGAATGGATTCGTTGCCTAACTTATCTCTAAGCTTGATCGCCTATCCATCCATTCATTCCCCCTGATTGAGCCACGTCACCATCCAATCCCGCAAAATCAGCTCTACTGTTCCTTCACCGAACTGGAGCAGATAGCCGACCACAGATCTCTTTGCGGAATATCTCTGAAAAGATCCTTCCTTCCACCAGATGGACTCTTTATCGAACCGGACCCACGAGTCAGACTCCTTAACAAATTTTGGTGTTAACAGAGGCCTCAGCCGCGCCCTGGGGGCTCTCGCCCGCCGCCGCCGCCGCGCTTGCCCCCACCCGCGGCGCCCTCGACGAGCGCCGCCGGGTGGGAACGGACGCGTCCGCCCTCAACACCTTGGCTGGTGCGAGGGGAGGCACGGTCGGCACCACCCTGCACAAGTACAAACAAAAAATCAGAACGCCTGGTCGCCAAGAAACCGAACCCCACAGAAGAGCAAGCCCCTTACCTCGAAGAGGAGAAGGCGCGTTTCCTCTTCCTCGAGGCCTTGGCGGATGGCGCCGGCGCGGCTGGCGCGCCCGTCGCCGCGCCTCCCCGACATTTCCGCCACGCGCGCGGCCCCGCCCGCGCGCGGGCACGCTTGCCGCGCTCGCCCCGCGGCGAGTGCCGGCACCCTCCGCGGCCCGCGCCGCTCTCGTTGTTGATTGACTGGCAACGGGCGCCGCTGCGCCCGCCCCAGGTGATGCCTCCCTTGCCGCCGGAGCTGGCTCCGGTGACGGGGGTGCAGGCTCCCACCTGTCAGAGGGGCCTTGCCCCCCAGCTTCTTCCTCTTCGTGCTCCTCCGAGGACGAATACTCCTCGATCCCCGGGGAGGAGAGCCCCTGCTGCTCGCGCAGCCGGTACTCCTCGTTCCGCCGCTCGCGGCGCTCGCGGTGCCGCCTCGCGCGCTCCCTCTTGCGCGCCGCCCGCTCCCGCTCCCGTTGCTGCGCCGCCCGACCGAGCGCGCGGGAGTCAGGGGTGGGCGGAACGTACTTCGCGGCGCTCAGGCTCACCAGCTGGAGGCGGGAACGTCAAAACCACTTCAGGAGCCAGGAGCAACATCAAGAACGAAAACAGGGCCAAGAATCATACTTACTAGTGGGCTGGTAGGGAGCATCTCGAGGTCCCACGGGGACCGGTCTTGGCGCAGCATCCGGGTGTCGACGGCGCTCCGCGCCCGTGTGAGCGCATACCCCCGCTCGATTGGGGTCGGGAGCATCCGCGACCTCGCCAGTGTGACGGGGTCCGCCTCCTCCGTCATCTCGAAGATGCAGAGCGGCCTCTCCATCAGAGGCACGATCCGCCGGTGGTGGAGGAAGGCGAGGACGCCCGCCGCGGTCAGCCCGCGCATCGCCGGTGTTCTTCGGGCCGCGGCCAGAAGCGAGTCCAGCCGCCTCCGATGCTGGACCGTGGACACCCCGTGGCCCCAGGAGTTGGGCTTCTCCCGGAGCACCAGACCGGTGTAGGGGGGAGGCCGGGCTCGGTGTTGCGAAGGTAGAACCACCCCCGCTCCCAGCCGGCGTTGTTGGTCGTCATGGTACAAGGGATGTAGTCGTCCTTGTACTGCGTCCGCAGGGCGAGCGACATGCCGCCGGCGCGCACCGCGCGGCGGGTCCTCTGCTCCATCGTCGGCTGCGTGAACAGCTCCGCGCGGAAGAGGTGTATCCAGAGCTCCCAATTGACTGGGATCCCTAGATACCCCTCGCAGACGCCCACGAACGTGGCCGCTTGCGAAATCGCGTTCGGCACGAAGTTGTGTAACTCCACGCCGTAGCGGTGGCAGAGCGCCCGCATGAAGCGGCTCGCCAGCGCGGCGATGCCGCGCTCATGGAAGCGAATGAAGCTCACCACGTAGCCTTCCGGCGCGTTGGGCGCGTGGTCCCCCGCCGGCGGCACGATCCACTCCGCCGGCCGGCCCTCCTCGTTCGCCGCCAACTGGCCGGCGGAGACCAGGTCGCCGAGGGCCAGCCGGGTCACCGTTGACCGCTCCCAGGCGTACGGGTCGAGGATCGTGAGGGGCGGAAGCGGCGCCATGAGAAAGGACAAGGGACCCGAGAGCGGAGGACGGGAAAAAGAAGAGCTCTAATGGCGAAGGGGCGCGGTGGCAAGAGCAAAACGAAGGCGAGAGCGCAGGGGGCAAGAATGGCGGAACGCTAAGGTAAAAAACCACCGTTTTCCCTCCCCTCAGATTTATAAGCCATGGGCGTGCTCTCCGGGGCGGACGTCCCACGCGCATTAACTGCAGGGAATCTTTTTTCTCGCTGACGGGCGGGCCCCACCACGGTCGCAGCGGCCACGCCACCGCGAATAGGCCATCATCACGGCGAAGAATAGCGAGGGCCGTGGCAGGCGGTCACGTCCGCCTACCCACGCCGCCCACTACGCGCGCGGCCGCGACACCTAAAAAGGCGCGCCCGCGACGCGAAATCACAGTCTCGGCTGTGGAGCATTTAATGGCCCGGTTCCCTACAAAGTAAGGAGAACCCTCGAGCGGCACGGGCTCCTGGCTCGGGAAAATTTCAACCCTCGAAAGGGTACAGGCGTGAGAAGGTCGCCTCGGGGCCCGTTTGAAACAAAACAGGCACCGCAAAGCACCCATGACGCGCTGTATTACTGATCAGCGCCTCAAGGGCTGGCTCGCCCAAGCCCCTCGATGGTCGCAGATGCCAGGCCGGGAGCGCTTAGCCGCCGCCCCGCACCATGTTTATTGATCAGCGCCTCGAGGGCTGGCTCGCCCAGGCCCCTCGATGGTCGCAGATGCCAGGCCGGGAGCGCTTAGCCACCGCCCCGCACCGGTTTGCGATCGGCGCCTCGAGGGCTGGCTCGCCCGAGCCCCTCGATGGTCGCAGATGCCAGGCCGGGAGCACTTAGCCGCCGCCCCGCACCATTTTTAGCGATCGGCGCCTCGAGGGCCGGCTCGCCGGTGCCCCTCGATGGTCGCATATGCCAGGCCGGGAGCGCTTAGCCGCCGCCTCGCACCATTTCTTACCGATCGGCGCCTCGAGGGGCCGGCTCGCCTGTGCCCCTCGATGGTCGCAGATGCCAGGCCGGGAGTGCTTAGCCGCCGCCCCGCACCATTTTTACTGATCAGCGCCTCGAGAGCTGGCTCGCCCAGGCCCCTCGATGGTCGCAGATGCCAGGCCGGGAGTGCTCCCGCACCATTTTTACTGATCAGCGCCCCGAGGGCTGGCTCGCCCAGACCCCTCGACGGTCGCAAACGCAAAGACGGGGCTGCCCAGGCGCCACCCCGCACGGCCCTACTGATCAGAGGTTCGAAGCCTGACCCTCGATGGGTTCGAATAGGCGCCCCAGATCGCAGAGTCAGGGACGATGAAGGCACGCGCATTTGAGCCGTTCCTCGAGCCCGTCGGCTCGAGGGTGCCCCATATGTCGTGTTCGAAAGCCAGCGAGGGCAGCTAGCCGGGGGATCCCACCAAGGGAGAGCTTCCGCACCCTCTGTCCCTAGCGAACGGGACCGAGCCCCACCTAGCAAACCCACGCAAGTGCTTCAATGGACGTGTCTCTGGACCACGCAGCCTACCCTTATCGAACGGGGCATGGGCGTCCACTCGAACCACCCACTAACAGCTCAATGAGGAATCCACAATCCGCGACTCGACCGATGGGGGTTGCGGAAACCTCACCCTCCCTCCCACGGAGGGATGGCGAGGGCGCGATAAAAAACAAGTCGTAAAGCTCTACCCGATCGCCTTTAACGGGCCTAGGCTCGGGGGCTTGACGCACGGCTACACCTCCTGGATTGCACCCGCCAGGGATAGTGCCAGCAGCGCGTGCGTCACCGAAGCCGGCTGAGACATTGCCGACGCCAGTTGAAACATGTACCACGCCCTCTGTCCAAGTCTCACGGTCAACCCCTACAGGAGCGCCTATGCTCCTGCAGGTCTTCGGGGGCTAGACCCGCGGGTCCGCTGACGCGGCCCCACGGAAAGCATTCGCAAGACCAGGAGGGAAGAATGTCCTATCGGTAGGCTCCAGCATCTGCGGGAGCCTCAATGGCAAACCCACAAATGCTCGGGGGCTACTGTCGGGGACAGCCCTAGGGGTCCCCTTTAACAACTGGGGAATCCCCACTTCAAACCCGAAACAAAGCCAAAGCCAAACATGCCACGCTTAACCATGCAGGACACAGCCCACGCCGTGGAGGCCCCAACGGCCCACCAAGGCGGCCCACTCGAAGATCCCCTCGAGCAGGCTTCGCCTCGCTCGAGGATGCGCGCCTCCCTCGGGCGGGCTCCGCCCCGTTCAAGGTGGTGCGCTTACCTCGAGCAAGATCCGCCTCGCTCGAGGGACCGCTCCGCCCTCGAACGGGGTCCGCCTCGCTCGAGGGCAATCCGCACGCACGCGCCTACTCCCGTACGCGGGCATTTAATGCCCTGACAACGGCGGGGCGGCGCACCAACTCCCCAGGAGGGAGCCCATCCCCCGCGCGTACGAGCCCACGCCGGGCACTGTGGAGACAGCTCCAGCGCTGTGGAGCGTGCGGGAACAGGACGCCGCCTTACCTGCCACTGTGTCCCGTACGGACCGACGTCAGCAACTCCCTCGAGTCCATCTGAAGACATCACAGCCGTTCGCTGCCCTTCTACCCTCGAAGCCGCCACTGTTCGGGTACGAGATACGCCATGATGGCCGGATCGCTGCAAGGATCGCCCAGGCGGCCGCCTACTCTACGGCATAGCACACCACGCTCCCTCACGTAGCTAAATAGCGCGGCGCGCATGTGATTCGCTCTCTGCTTGGTCTATAAAAGGAGGACGAACCCCCCTGCCGCAGGGGACATGAGAAAACAGAGGAACGACGAACAACACGACACAACACAAGACAGGTCGCACCACGCACTTGCTCTCCAATTGTCCCACAACATCTTCAGCCACTACACCAGGGACTTGGAAGCCACGCTTCCTCTCCCGCCTTGCTTGTAGCAGCTCTACTACAGGCACCCCTGGTGCTGAGCAATATAGTGCCTTGAGCACACCACTGCTGGACGTACGGCCCCTCGGCCGGAACCAGGATAAACTCTGTGTCTTTTATTGCTTAGCATCGACCATTGAGGGATAGACCTTGGCACTTATTACTGGTTAGTGTCGGGACCACATTCCGCACCGACAACGCCGGCGCCACCTAGCAGTGAGCTATCCAGGCGTTCTTCAAGATGCAACTCAACAAGAATGTCGAAGCCTACGTGGATGACGTGGTTGTTAAGACCCGAAATTTTGACATGCTCATCCCCGATCTTGAACAGACTTTCGCATCTCTGCGAGAGTACTAGTAGAAGCTCAACCCCAACAAGTGCGTCTTCGACGTACCCCAGGGAAACTACTCGGCTTCATCATCAGCCATCGCTACATCGAAGCCAATCCCAAGAAGATCTCCTAGCAGGTGCAGGGTACTCTTGATCTCTCCAAAAGGCAAACAACTCAAGTACGTCCTGCAGATCTTCTAGAATGTCTCAAACAATGAAGCTGAGTACGAAGCTCTATTAGGAGAACATGGACGCATACTTCTTGAAAGTCCACAAGCACAAGAACAAATTATATGGCCTCGAGTTCCATCACATCGTCCATGACAACAAAGTTGTAGCTGATATCCTGTCAAAGCTTGGTTCTACTCGCTCACAAGTTACCTATCGGAGTGTTCGTCCACGAGCATCACGCGCCATCCATCCCGGAGCCCGCGCCTACAACCATTGATCTATCACCTTCACAGCCTGGCCAGGAGGTCATGATGATCAACGTTGACATGCGACAACCCTTCATCAACTACATCCGCGAGCAGAATGTTCCCTCAGACAAGAAGTTGGTAGAACAACTTGTCTGCCGACCCAAGTCCTACATACTAGTTAGACACGAGCTCTACAAGTGGGGTGCCACTTCTAGAATACTCATGAAGTGTGTTCCTCGGGAAGAAGGCAAGGACACCTTCGAGGAGACCCATAAAGGCATCTGCAGCAACCACGCGTCTTCCCGCCCGATGGTGAGCAAGGCCTTCCGACGAGCTTTCTACTGACCCAAAGCTCTGGGTGACGCTGAGGAACTCGTCAGAAGGTGCCAAGGGTGAAAAAACTTTGCTAAGGAACAACACGTCTCGGCTACAAGCTAGTCACCATACCACCAACCTAGCCATTCGCCTGCTGGGTGCTTGACATGATTAGGCCTCTGCCAACTACGCCAGGATGATTCAATAGAGTCTTGGTGGCCATCGACAAGTTCACCTAGTGGATCTAAGTCAAGCCGGTCATCTTCCCAAAGGCCGACAGAGTACTCGACTTCCTGGATGAGCTCATGCATCACTACGGACTACTTGACCGCATCATCACATACTTGGGTTCCAACTTCAACAACCATGAGTTCTGGGAGTACAGTGAAAACAGCGGGATCGACGTCCGGTATGTCTCAGTCGCCTACCCCCGGGCTAGCAGACAGGTCGAGCGCGGCAATGGGATGGTACTTGACACCCTCAAGAAGCGACTGCACGACGCAACTAACACCAAATGGGGCAAGTGGATCAAGTAACTACCCAATGCACTCTGGGGGCTTCATAGTCAGCCTACCAAGCCAGCAGGGCAGTCGCCCTACTTCCTGGTCTATGTCCCTACCGACATGATGTGGGAGTCCCCGGTAGTAGAGCAGTACGACGAAGGCATTTAGAAGATAGCAGACGAGTTGACATCGATGGTCTCGAAGAAGCTCGCTGTGCCGCCCTCGTCCAATCGGCAAGGTACCACGAGGGTATCTGACGCTACCATGATCGCAACATCAAGGATTGCTCCTTCAACGTTGGTGGCGTAGACCTCCGCCGCATCATGAACACGGAAGGACTACACAAGCTCAGCTAGCCATGGGAATGTACCTTCTCAATCTCCATGGTGACTGGACCTGGCTCCTATCGCCTCCAGACACTTGAAGGCGATGACATCAACAACTCGTGGAACATCGACTAACTATGTCGCTTCTACATGTAGTCTTTCAACTACTCCAAGGGTCCAGGTCTACACGACTACTCTTAGACTCCTCGCTGTAAGCGGCCTCTCGGTCCTGGCACTAGTCTATGGACTACTCCACCGCAAGATCCAGCGTCAACGACTATTAACGGGTCTCGGGCTGCTTAGTGAACCAAGTCTCTAGCGGCAGTCTATGAGACCATGTACTCTATATCCAGCCAATACGGCTACTAACGGATATATAGTTGTAAGCTGCCTCGGGTCCTAGCGTCACTTAGCCATAGGCGGCCTTCGGATCCGGGCGACTACACTTGTAAACGGCCCTAGCCATCCAGGTGTAATCTTTTTTCAGTAATAAAGTTCGATTTCCAATCAAGTCATTTACTGTGCCTCCTGATCGGGCACCAACTACCGAGTACTAATACTTGCGAGACTTCAACGACTTGGTAGTTGTGAGACATGGGTACCCCTGGGTCCCCACCGACCAGGCTCACGGCCGTCCCCGACAAGTGGGTCCCCTACAAGAAGACCCGTCGACCTGTTAGTGGGCCCAAATCGACCTAGTTGGCAGCCCACACGACCTCCCAATGACCTTACAAAAGATTCCCCAGACGACCTAGTTCAGCACAACCTCAAGACTTGGCGTACAAGACAAGACCTCGGTGGATCTCGACCAAAGCAGATCCACGGGATATGGCAAGGGATGTAATCAATTAGACTTAGGTCTCCTGGTCGTAACCGACTAGGAGTTTGGAACCGACCTCATCTGCTGGCCAATATAAGGCGGACGAGGTGACCCCTTGTACAATCACGCAATCCTCAAGCAATCTACACCGACAACTGGACGTAGCATTTTACTCTTCGGAGGCCAGAACCAGTATAAACTCGCCATGTTCTTTGTGCATAAGAGTACTCGTGTGCGACCTTTGAGTTCTTATCCCTAGATTCCACCCTGCCGAACAACTAAACCACTTGGACTAGCACCGTTGTGGGCTGTCTAGATCTCACCGTCTGACAGTTGGCGCGCCAGGTAGGGGGGAATCAAGGTTATTCGTGATCAAGGGCAACGCGGTCACCGCCGACCAACAGATCAGGACAGATCTATCGACGTAAACCCACCTACCCAATCCTAGCGACCAGATCGCTGGGATCGATCGTGTTTGAAGGATCAGATGGCGACTAGAGAGGGGGGGAGTGAATAGGAGCCGGTAAAAATTCTTCCCAAAGAACCCGGCCTATGTCCTACTCAAATCCCGGTCACACACGAGCGATGGATCGAATCACGCACCAATCGCCAAGACCACGAGGTTATGGATCAACCTCTAGCCTTAGGAACGATTCCTAGAAGCACACGCGGAAGCACTAGAAAGGGAGGAAAGGAATCGAAGCAAACAGCACTGCACAGGCTCCTGGCGGACTGTCCGGCCGGGCAGTGCGGACCGTCCGCGATGGACCGCGCGGACTGTCCGACCTGCTCTCGCGGACCGTCCGCGCCGACGTCGCGGACCGTCCGGCCCTTCCCGCGGACCGTCCGTTAAATCACACGGAACGAACCAAAGCCACACACGACCCACGGACCGTCCGCCGCGCGGGGAGCACGCGGACCGTCCGCCAAGCACCCGCGGACCGTCCGCCCGACACCGCGGACCGTCCGAAACTCCGTCCAACCAAAAGTCGAAATCGCGACGGATCGAAACAAAGGACGAGCAAGAACGCGAAGAACACGGGACGAACACGGCCCACGCGGACCGTCCGCGACCCCCCGCGGAGCGTCCGCCGGTGCGGACAGAGCGAAACAAATTGGCCCGACCCCGAAAGTCAACTCCCCCAAATCATCATCGGATTTCCCAAACGGTTGAAGCTATGGAGACAAGGGTTTGGGGACTTGAAAAGCGACACACAAGGATGCTATAGCCCAAAAATCTTGCCTCCTAACTCCCTAAATCACCGGGAATCGCGAATCCTTTGAGCACCACCAAAAACTAGAGCACCGAACGAAAACTCACGAATCGAAGTGGTTTCCGGCGTTTGAGGGCACAAGATCAAGCACAAAGATGCACAAGACATCTATCCATGTTTCCCTCAAAGAAATCCGGGGAGAAACCCACTCAAATCCGCGGAATCACACCGGAAACAAAGGCACGAAAACAAGCACAAAAAGCCACGAAAAACAACCCCGAATCTTCTATACAAACCAGGAAAGATTCACAAGGTCTAGCATGCCGCCCTAGCATCCATCCCTCTCAACAAATCTCTCATGAAGCCCTCATGCTAGCCTAGAGAAAATAGGGAGGAAAATAGCTACGAAAAATGAGAAAGAGGAGGGGGGAAATGAAACCCTAAGTCACGGAGAGAGAGAGCCATCAACACACACTCCGGGCTTATATATCAGTCCCGCCGGAGTGGTAAATGACTCGACTACCCCTAACTACACTACTGGCGATACAACCCACGTAGGGGCATTTTGGTAATGTTTGTGGGTCTTGCCATCGGACGGCCACGCCTTCGCCGCACCCCGCGTCCTCCCGACGCAAGCCATGCGATCCCGCCGCGTGTCCTCCGCTTCGAAGCTTCCCGACACGCCGGATCCCGTCTCCGTCGTGTTGGGCCCTCGGACTTGGTTTTGAGGCCCAAACCAAGAAACCGTCCGCCGATGGTTTTGTGGGCAAACCACCAAACCCCGCGTGCCCGGTCCCGCCTCCCGCCAAACCACTTGACTTGACCGCCACCGTGCACCGGCTCACTTGTCCATGACTTCGTCTTGCTTGTGTCGCCACCATGTGGCCCGCACCCGCGCCCCGCCGTCCACCGGTCCCTCGAACCGAGCCTACTTGTCTCTCCATCTCCCGGAGGCCCCTCAAGGCTGAAGACCTTTCGCGCCCGTTCTTCACCTGCAACAACACGAACTAGGCCGCAGCCTACACCTGCGCACTAAGCCAAGAGTCAGTCCAACACCCGTTGTCAATCACTCATCACTAAGGAGCGGTCATCCACCGACCACTGGGACGCTCCTGGTCCTCAATCTCCCCCTTGATGAGTGCATTGACAACACACAACACGAAATGAAATTCAGAGTGAAAGTGAAAGAAAGAAGAAAGAAAAACAGGGAAACTCAACTCATGACCAAAACCAAAGAAAGGCGAAGAAAGGTCACAAGCCAAGCAAAGCACAAAAACCACACCGAAAACAGCAAGAAAGCTCCCCCGAACAAATGCCTCCCCCCGAACATGTGGATGCACACTTCCAAATTTCAGCTCACCTTTTTCTGAATTTTCATTAAGCTCACCTTTTCTCCCCCTTGTTGACAATGTATGAATCAAGGTGAAAATGCGAAATGCAAAGCAATGCATATAAACATCTACATGAGCTTCTCAAATAGGCCAAATCTAGTGTCAAAGGCTAAAAATGAGACAAAGATCACACACATGAATCATAGCATAGTCAAAGCATTGCCACAAGTAATATATGAAAATACAAGCATGTGACAAAGCAAAATTTTCAGATTTAAGCATTTTTACCAAAAGAAGGCTCGCTTCACATGTAAAGGCCTATCCATGTCACACTTGAGCCACAAACATGCATACCATTTAAAGATCATACAAGGATGTCAAATTCTCAGCAAAAGATCATGGCAAACACCCATAACGCAAAGCATGTCATGTCAAAGCTCATGAGCCATGTGTCCACTTCGGGGAGACTTCTCCACTGGTGAACATCATGCAACATGTTTTGCACCCATATGTGAAAGATAAAACATTTTAAGCATAGACATGATGGATGGAGCATTTTTCAAGCATACACACTTCTTTTCAAGATTAAATTATTTCATGGTACATGAAGTGCCTTTGCGGCAAAAAGAAGCTTATGCTCCCCCATGAATGCAACATAGGCTAAACATTCACAATGATATCCGGCCTTTGGCCCAAATGCAAGAACAAGGCATCCAAGCACAATCTAAGCATGAAAAGCACATTTAGACCAAACTGTGACATGGATACACAACTACACACGAGTGGAGCATATTTCATCGAAAATTAGTCAAGTTAAGCATTTATCTCAAAAAGGGGCTATCTCACCACACATATATCTCAAATATTCCAAGAGCATAGCCTCACATCACCATTTCTCCACACATATAACCAATATCTCACAAATAGCCAAAGAGAGTCAAATATGGCATATGAAAGAAGCTCATCATCCTAAAATGCAATATGACACAAATGCAACATGATATATGACAAGATGGCTATCCTACCATGGTTTATACATTAAGCAAAGCATGTATATACATCAAAGTAAACATGGTATGATACATATGGTACAAAAAAGGAAATCCCCCAAGAGTCAACTAGAAAGGGCAACAAACCCCAAGTTCCCCCCGCAAGCGCACAAATGTAGCTTGGTCGAGAGGCTTTGTAAAGATGTCGGCTAGCTGATCTTGGGTAGGGACATGGCTCAAAACAATGATTCCTTTCTCCACATTGTCCCTCAGGAAATGATACCTCACCTCTATGTGTTTGGTTCTAGAGTGAAGCACCGGGTTTTTGGCTACGCTTATGGCACCGGTGCTATCACAAAGAAGTGGGATCTGGGTGCACTCCTCACCAAAGTCTCTCAAAGTGTATGAAATCCACGAGCACTCGGGAACAACAACTCGCGGCGGCAACATACTCCGCCTCCGTGGTAGACCGAGCTACACTAGACCGCTGCGGGAAGACCATGAGACCAACGAAGAACCAAGAAACCGACAAGTGCCGAAGTAGACTTCCTCTCGACTCGACAACCGGCAAAATCCGCATCGGAAAAACCATGAAGAGACGAGTCGAGGAGGAAGAATACCAAAGGCCAAGACCGGGGGCGGGATCGTAGGTACCGAAAATCCTCTTGACGGCCGTCGATGTGACGTCCTCGGCGAAGCACGAAAACGAGCGCACGGACACACGGCGAAGCGTATGTCCGGCCTCGTTGCCGTCAAGTAGAGGAGGGAGCCGATCATGCTCCCGTACTCCCGCCGGTCCACCGGTTCTCCGTCCTCATCCGCATCCAAAGTGGCCGTACTCCCCATGGGAGTCGACATCGGCTTCACATCTTGCATCCGGAACTTCCTCGCATGTCTTTCGTGTACTTGGTCCGGTGCACAAATGTACCGTCCTTCACTTGCTTGATCCGCGGCCCGAGAAAATACCGCAACTCGCCCATCATGCTCATCTCGAACTCCCCGCTCATCTCATCCGCAAACTTGGCAACAAGGTTATGTGACGAGCCACCAAAGACAATATCATCCACGTAAATCCGAACAATCGGCAAGTCATTTCCATGCTTGAGGAGAAACAAGGTTCTATCCACGGTACCCATCACAAACCCTCTCGCTCAAAAGAAAACCTCTCAATCTCCCATACCAAGCACGGGCGCCCGTTTCAACCCATACGAGCCCTTTTCAACCCGTATACCCCGTGTGGGTACAACTCGCTCTCAAACCCGGTGTGGTCGCTTCACATACACCTCCTCCTCTATGACCCCATTCGGAAAAGCACTCTTCACGTCCATCCGAAACAACTTGAACCCTTTAGCCACGGCAAAGGCTAGAAGGATCCGAATTGCCTCAAGACGGGCCACGGGAGCAAAGGTCTCCTCATAGTCGATCCCCTCCTTCGACTAAACCCCCGAGCAACAAGTCCGGACTTGTTCCTCACAACCATCCCATTCTCTCCCTCTTTGTTCTTCCAAACCCACTTGGTTCCTATGGGATGGCAATTTGGAGGTGGTTCAACTAACTCCCACACCCGGTTCCTCTCAAAGTTTTCCAACTCCTCATGCATAGAATTGACCCGGTTTGCATCGGATAAAGCATGTCCAATGTCCTTGGGCTCAAAAGTAGCAACAAAAGCGAAGATGAGCAAAATGAGAGGAATTCCTGGACCTCGACCGTGTAGTGCGTTCATTGATGTCTCCAATGATCTTCGAAAGGGGATGCACTTCTTGAATCCGTCGGGGAGCCTCACGCCTCGAGATTACCTCCCCCTCAACTTCAGCTTCTCTCGCCTGGTCCTCTTGTTGCACCGTCGTCGTCCATGAAGTAGACGGTCCATGCTCCAAAGTAGTCGTAGGGGAAGTAGTGGGTACGTGCTCAGCTTCAGGCGCATGGTTCTCCCCATCATCATCTCCAGCTTCATCTTTCTCCTCTTCAAAGAGGTCCTCGGCCATCTCTTCATCACCTGCACATTCAAAGCCAAGAGAGGTACATGGCATCGTCTCGTCGAAGGTTACCTCGCAAGTCTCCATGATTTTGTTAGTCTCAAGGTTAAGCACCCTATAGGCTCTAGAGTGGTTAGCATATCCAAAGAAAATACCATCACTAGACCTAGCCTCAAACTTGTCGAGTTTTCCCTTTTTCAAAATAAAGCACTTGCAGCCAAAAACTCGGAAGTGACTCACCTTGGGTGCCCGACCATGCATAAGCTCGTAACAGGTCTTCTTCTTGAAAGCTCTCAATAAAATCCGATTGGAAACATGACAAGCTGTATTGACCGCCTCAGCCCAAAACCTCCTAGGAGTCCTGTGCTCATCGAGCATCGTCCTAGCCATCTCACAAAGAGTCCGATTTTTCCTTTCCACGACTCCATTTTGAGGGGGCACATAAGGGGTCGAATACTGATGTTCAAGACCTAGATCACGACAAAAGACATCAAAACGAGAGTTCTTGAACTCAGAGCCATTATCCTTGCGGATAGCTCGAATAGCATTCCCATGCCTCTCGTTTTTCAACCTCACGATCGGATCTCGAACAAAGCCAAAAGTCTCACTCTTATCCTCCAAGAAGAACACCCGGGCATAGCGAGAGTAATCGTCCACCACAACAAGGACATACCACTTCCCACCCACCGAGCGAACTCGAGCCGGCCCAACAAGGTCCATATGCAACGGCTACGTCGGACGCTCGGTCATGACATCGGTCAGGGGTGGATGGGGAGTGGCTACCATCTTACCATGCCTACAAGGAGCACAAACCAAATCCTTCTCAAACTTCAACTTCGGCAATCCTCGGACAAGGTCAAGACCACTCAAGCGGGAAACCAAATCAAAGCTCAAGTGTCCCAACCGCCTATGCCATTTCCACAAATCGGAAGAAGGACCGGCCATCAAACGGCGAGCAGGACCCAAAGAACGAGAGAAATCAGCCACGAAAATCGACCCTCGGGGATGATCATACAAACAAGATCACCTCGAGAATCAAGCAAACGAGACTCGCCGGACTTGAAACGCACCTCAAAACCTTCATCAAGCAACTGAGAAACCGAAAGCAAATTAAAACCCAAAGACTTCACAAGAGCCACTCTCTTCAACGTTACCTTGTCACTCACATGCACAACACCCTCTGAAAGCACCCTACCTCGTCCATTGTCCCCAAATGTGATGTACTGCTTTTCCTTCACCGGGGTGAGGCTGGAGAACCACTTCTTATCTCCGGTCATGTGTCGAGAACACCCGGAGTCGATCAACCAAATGTTCTCCAAGCCTCCGCCTGCAAATCGAAACAAGAACGAGAATGAGCTAGCGACTCGACACGGGGTTAGCACGAGAGAAAGTTAAACCGAGTGTCGAGCCACTCGCTCAAAAGAGGGGTTAGCAAACATCACTCCCTTGCCACCAAACTTTCCATGTCCCATGGGAGGAGTACGAGCACCACGAGGGGGAAAACGTGGTCCGTAGTTCCTCCGGAACCCAAAGCTGCGATCATCTCCCCTAAACCCGTACCGAGGACGAGTAGGAGGACGTCCAAGCAAAACCACCACGAGCCCGACCAAACCTCTCACCAAAGCACGCACACCATCATCTCTCCCGACAAACCTCTCACCACCACCACCTCTCCGTGGGAACACCTCGCCAACACTCCTCACACTTCCCACACCCCGTGGAAGTGGCACTCTAGGCTCGGGGAATACCGCGAGGCCGGCGATATCCGCCCCGGTTTGCTTGCTCCCTAGCAAGCCTCTCATCCCTCTTCCTCTTGTAGCAAAACTCGCAAGATGCCTCTCCTTGCCACAATACTCACACCCGAAGGGGATGGGTTTTGGTTTTGGCTCGGCTTCTCTCTAGGCTTCTCACCCTTCTCACCCACAAACTTCACCGGTTTCTGGAAATCATTTGTCTTAGGTGGGAATTTGGGTGGATCTTGGGTTGTGTCAAGCTTGTTGCAAAGGTGGTTGGGCTTTGGTGTGAAAGAGTTCTTGGGTGCTTTTGGGATAGGGACTTGGATCTCTCCGATCACCTCAAACCCGGGGTTAGACTCAACACACTTCTCGTACACACTCTCCCCACTATTTTCTCCCACTTTCTCACCCAACTTCTCAAAACCCAAACCACGACCATCAGCTCTCTTGAACTCCTCAATCATGATTTTCAATTGAGGTTCCTGCCCAGACAACCAACCCAACACCTTCCTCAAATAATCATTTTCCTCATAAATGACATCCAAACGGGAAGTAAGCTCAAGATTACGCAAAGTGACTTCATCACAGCTAGAACATGCATTTGCAACAGGAGATTTCAAAGATGCTTCCAAAGAACTAATAGTAGAGCGAGCATCAACAAGCTTAGCATGCATAGTAGGACATGATTTGCAAGCACCAAGCAAAGTGGGTCTAGCCTTAAGCTCATCATGTTCGGTCCTAAGAGCATCTAGTTGAGCCAAAATAGAAGCATTCTTTTCATTAAGCGAGTTTGATCTCATTCAACCAAGCATCACATTCAACACATTCAACATCATCGGGGAGAAGTAGGAGCAAGTTTCAAAGAGTCATTCTCAAGTTTCAATTCAAGCAATTTTGACTCTAACTCTCCTACTTTCTCACTAGCATTCTCAAGCCGAGCCCTAAGATCTTTCCTCATCTTTTTGGCATCTCTCAAGACACTATCGCGGTTATCAAGCAAACCATTCAACCTAGCAATCTCGGCAAGCAAAGAGTCGGGGTCACGGTTTACCTCATCCTCCGAGTCGGAGTCGCTGTCTTCCTTCTCACTCTTCTTGCTGCTCGAGCTATGAGCCATGCCACAAAAGCCCTCGAGTGCCACACAGCTCACCCCGCCGAGGTTCCGCTTGCACTCTTCTTGCCACCGCGCCTCCCGGCGTCTTCATCTTCGGCTGCTCGAGCTTGATCGCTCCTCGCTTGAGCTTGAGTCGACGTCGCTCGCACCGGCCACCATCGCTCTTGCCTTGTTCTTCTTGTAGGTGCTCTTGCTCGGTCGCCGCTTGTCCTTGTCCTTGCTCTTGGACTTGTTGAAGTGCTTGCCCTTGGAGGAGTACTTGTCTTCACGCCTCGGGTGCGCCTTGTACTCGTTCACCTTGTACTTGTTCTCCTCCGCTTCCGGCACTCGGCGATGAAGTGGCCACGCTTGCCACACTTGTAGCACGTCCCTGAGCTCCGCCTTGCGTTCCTCCGACTCTCGTGTAGTCGTTCAAATCTTCTTGAGAGCAAGGCCAGCTCCTCCTCGCCCAAAGACATCAAACTCCTCATCTGGAATGGACATAAGAGAGGACAAAGAAAACTGTCGACAAGAAGGGTTAGATTTGCCCTTTGATCCTCCCATAAGAGCAAGACTATGGTCAGTCGAGCCCTCATGCTTGGATAGCATCTTCCGTCAACCTCAAACTCGACTTGAGCTTAGAAAAGAGGTCATCCAACTCAATAGTCAAATAATTCCCGGACTCCTTGATGGCCTCAACCTTAGCACCCCAAACATTTGGATCCAAGACATGCAAGAGCTTCAAAGCCCGATCATGCTCGGAATACGGAAAATCCTCAACATTTGCCTTCATGTTGTTCACGATGGCGGTGAACCTCTCGAAACATCGCATCAATGTCCTCACCGGGAAGTGGAGTGAAATTCTCATATTGCATCCGGTAAGAGACAAAGAGGCGAGCCTTCACATGGTTATCACCACCGTGAGCAACCAACAACTTATCCCAAATTTGCCAAGCAAGACTCAAATGGCGAACACGCTCAAACTCTGGATCACACAAGCTCCGGCACAAGTGATCAACGGCTTTTGCATTAGCCTCATACTTGGCCTTGGCATCGGCATCGGTCACCATAAGAGTATGAATGTTGACCGGAATAGCATAGGTCTTGTCAAGCACAATAAAATCCAACAGCTTTCCTCGAAGAAAAATCATCATACGAGCCGCCCACTTGTGGTAACCCTTGCCATCGAAGTGCGGCGGACCGCCCCGCTCAACGTACGCCATCGTAGGATTCGAGACTTGTCAAAGTCGCAAAGAATCCGGCACCAAGCTCTGATACCAATTGAAGGATCAGATGGCGACTAGAGAGGGGGGGGAGTGAATAGGAGCCGGTAAAAATTCTTCCCAAAGAACCCGGCCTATGTCCTACTCAAATCCCGGTCACACACGAGCGATGGATCGAATCACGCACCAATCGCCAAGACCACGAGGTTATGGATCAACCTCTAGCCTTAGGAACGATTCCTAGAAGCACACGCGGAAGCACTAGAAAGGGAGGAAAGGAATCGAAGCAAACAAAGACCGCACGAGCTCTCGGCGGATCGTCCGGCCGGGCAAGTGCGGGACCGTCCGCGATGGACCGCGCGGACCGTCCGACCTGCTCTCGCGGACCGTCCGCGCCGACGTCGCGGACCGTCCGGCCCTTCCCGCGGACCGTCCGTTAAATCACACGAACGAACCAAAGCCACACACGACCCACGGACCGTCCGCGGGGGAGCACGCGGACCGTCCGCCAAGCACCCGCGGACCGTCCGCCCGACACCGCGGACCGTCCGAAACTCCGTCCAACCAAAAGTCGAAATCGCGACGGATCGAAACAAAGGACGAGCAAGAACGCGAAGAACACGGGACGAACACGGCCCACGCGGACCGTCCGCGACCCCCCCGCGGATCGTCCGCCGGGTGCGGACAGAGCGAGAAACGGCCCGACCCCCGAAAGTCAACTCCCCCAAATCATCATCGGATTTCCCAAACGGTTGAAGCTATGGAGACAAGGGTTTGGGGACTTGAAAAGCGACACACAAGGATGCTATAGCCCAAAAATCTTGCCTCCTAACTCCCTAAATCACCGGGAATCGCGAATCCTTTGAGCACCACCAAAAACTAGAGCACCGAACGAAAACTCACGAATCAAAGTGGTTTCCCGGCGTTTGAGGGCACAAGATCAAGCACAAAGATGCACAAGACATCTATCCATGTTTCCCTCAAAGAAATCCGGGGAGAAACCCACTCAAATCCGCGGAATCACACCGGAAACAAAGGCACGAAAACAAGCACAAAAAGCCACGAAAAACAACCCCGAATCTTCTATACAAACCAGGAAAGATTCACAAGGTCTAGCATGCCGCCCTAGCATCCATCCCTCTCAACAAATCTCTCATGAAGCCCTCATGCTAGCCTAGAGAAAATAGGGAGGAAAATAGCTACGAAAAATGAGAAAGAGGAGGGGGGAAATGAAACCCTAAGTCACGGAGAGAGAGAGCCATCAACACACACTCCAGGCTTATATATCAGGTCCCGCCGGAGTGGTAAATGACTCGACTACCCCTAACTACACTACTGGCGATACAACCCACGTAGGGGCATTTTGGTAATGTTTGTGGGTCTTGCCATCGGACGGCCACGCCTTCGCCGCACCCCGCGTCCTCCCGACGCAAGCCATGCGATCCCGCCGCGTGTCCTCCGCTTCGAAGCTTCCCGACACGCCCGGATCCCGTCTCCGTCGTGTTGGGCCCTCGGACTTGGTTTTGAGGCCCAAACCAAGAAACCGTCCGCCGATGGTTTTGTGGGCAAACCACCAAACCCCGCGTGCCCGGTCCGGCCTCCCGCCAAACCACTTGACTTGACCGCCACCGTGCACCGGCTCACTTGTCCATGACTTCGTCTTGCTTGTGTCGCCACCATGTGGCCCGCACCCGCCCCGCTCGTCCACCGGGTCCCTCGAACCGAGCCTACTTGTCTCTCCATCTCCCGGAGGCCCCTCAAGGCTGAAGACCTTTCGCGCCCGTTCTTCACCTGCAACAACACGAACTAGGCCGCAGCCTACACCTGCGCACTAAGCCAAGAGTCAGTCCAACACCCGTTGTCAATCACTCATCACTAAGGAGCGGTCATCCACCGACCACTGGGACGCTCCTGGTCCTCAGTGTTGAGGGCATGCTCTCTGAGATGATAAAAGTCTGCGAACGTGTCAAACGCCCTCACAGGACCTCATCTTCATCCAGCATGCCTCTTGGCCTGCGAAACACATCTCACATGGCATCTCGCTACATGAAGCGCAAGATCCAGATCGAATCTGGACCCAAGACACAGGTCGTGGAAGCCGCCGGAGTCACCTCGACGAACCCTGCCCTATCAACGAGCGTGTCCTCAAGAAGCTTCGATGACCTATTACCACGGCCTATCGCCGCCAGATGAACCGGGAGCCGTCTCCGAACCGCCTCGCGTTTCATATCGCCCGTACAACTATCTCCCCGAACTATCCGGGAGAAGAGCTCGAGACACTAGATCGCGAGGTCTTGGTCATCTCTACGGATGTACCACCTCAAGATGGAGAAACAAATGAACATACCAGCAACACGAAAACGCCAACGCCGCTAGAGCTGTTCGCCGACAACAAGAACTCGCTGGAGCTGCCTCAGCTGCAGGTCAACACGCAGCTAATGCTAGGCAAGGCAATGACAACGTTGGACAACAAGCACCCGCGGCACCAGCAAACCCTCAGCATCGTGAACTTTGAGCGTGATGGCCTCGAAGTCTACAACTCTCCTAAAACCAACTTGGGAGCCGCTCTTGCTCCCTTAAACCACTTCGAAGTTTCCTACGGTGTGACGTCTCCAAGCTAATGTCCGTGTCGCCACCGCTCAGATTGAAGAAAGAGGCCCTGGATATAGTAGATCAACTGCAAGCTCCTACTGCAAAAGCAGATCGAAACATCCACACCAACGACGCTGCAGCAACGTTCCACTTGAGCCGGTAGCTAAAGAGGGACGAGGTGAAAATGAAGTGATGCAGTCGGCCAATCCCGATGCCAATGCTCCAGCTATTCCTGCAGCTAACGCTTCGGCCAATGCTCCAGCCAACGCCGCCGGCAACGTCGCCGACAACGCAGCTAATGCTGCCAACGTCCAAGGAAATGCCGCTGCAAACCCAAGGCAAAATGCAAGAGACCAACCTCCACTGGTGCAAGCTAATCACGCAGAAGGTAGTTAGTGTTAGCGCATAAAAGATGAAGTAGAGATAGCACAACGTGCTAACTACGACCGTGACCATGGGGTCCCTAATGCCCTTGATGCACACAACCCCATCCAAGCAACAGAGCTGTGGAACATGCACGACCAAGAACTTCTACGACGTGCCCAGTACGACCAAGACAATAGCCGTCCTGATGACTTCTACGTCATCTCGACGGCTTACACCCCATCAGCAAGCCCGGGAGCGGCTAACAACTTCCCTACGTTCTCACGACGTCTCCGAACGATTAGATACCCCAAGGACTTCAAGCCAGCCATTGAAAAGTACGACGGTCGCTCCGACCCAAGTATATGGCTCAAGATGTACAGCATCGCAGCACATCCTCTAGGGGCAACGAAGACCACATGGCGGGATATTTCCCTCTTGTGGTGGGCAAGGCGCCACTCCTGTGGCTCGACAATCTCCCGGTAGAGTGCATTACCTCCTGGGCAACACTGTCTCACCTCTTCACGACTAACTACCAGGCGATCTATAATCGACTTGGTAATACTCACCACCTCGCCATAGTATGGATGAGACACGATGAGACTCTTCGGGAGTACACAAACCACTACTTTGAGAACCGCAACACCCTCCTAGGTGTCAAAGACGAGGACGTCATAGCTTACTACAAGAAGGGGGTCACCAACATCAAACTCTTCGAAAAGATCCACGAAGCTGACACTCATACCATCGCCGACCTCATGGCCTACGTCGACAAGCTAGTCGACACTCAAGACACGATGATCCACGACTTCAACGGAGAAGATCACGACGATGGGGGAAACAGGTCACGAAAGCGACACCAAGCATACCATGAGGTAGTGCGAGCAACTGAAGCGTGTCCTTGGAGTACCCTCCGACTCCAAGAATACCAAGAGCAGCAACAACGACGACCAGAATGGTGATCAGCGCTTCGACAACCGTAACTGTCGACCTGATCGACGAGATTACCGAGACCGCAGGCCCTACAATCGCAACGATGACAGTGATCGACGTGATTACCGCCGTGACTACCGTTGTGATGACAGATGCGGCAACTATTGTCGCAACAACCGCAACGACCGGCGTGACGACCGAAAGGGTGTCGCCGTGACGACGAGCGCAGTGACCACCGAGATGATCGGCGTGATGATCGACGCTGCTAGGACGACCACAACCGTAAGGTGCGATCTCCACCACCACCATCTAAAGGGGGCTGACCCTAATGGTGCGTTTCAGTCAGCCAACCGAGAGATCAACTTCATCGTCGGCGGTCACCTTGCGACCAAAAGCCACAGGCAGCCCCGATCAAACGCAAGGGAGATTGGCCTTGTCAACACTAAAACTCCACAACCTCTGCGTTGGTCGGAATTGCAAATTACTTTCTCTAGGAAAGATCATTGGATCCACATTCCTGACCCCGGAACCTACCTGCTGGTCGTTAAACCCATAGTTGACGGGGCCTTCCTGCCTAAGACCCTCATTGACGGGGGCAGTAGCCTGAACATCATCTTCACAGAGACGCTATGAAAGATTGACTTCGACTTCAACGAGATGACTGCCTGTGATGAAACCTTCTACGGGGTCGTGCCCGGTAAGGCTGCATACCCCATAGGTCGTGTATGCCTGCCGGTCACCTTCGGCACAAAAGAGAACTTCCGCACGGAGTACTTGACATTTGAAGTTGCGGACTTCCGCTCCTCTTACCACGCCATCCTCAGCCGACCTATGCTCACCAAGTTCATGGCCATACCTCATCATACATACCTCATCATGAAGATGCCAGCGCCAAACGGAATCCTCTCCATCCTCGAGGACATTATGGTCTCCTACAACTGCGAAAGCACCACTGTCAAGCTCTCCAAGGACTCCGCGGTCAAAGCTGCAGCAACAGTCATGGTCGCCCAGGCAGCCAAGATCGACCAAACTACTCTGGAGGTGCCAGAGCAGAAGCGCACAAGCACAGCTTTGGACCCAAGTCCAGCTGTAACGAAGGTTTGCCTCGGCCTGCCCGACGCATCCAAAAAAATCGTCATCAGGGCCAACCTCGACCCCAAATAGGAACTCGCGCTCACCAGCTTCCTCAGGGACAATGACGACATCTTCACATGGAGCCCGTCCAACATGCCCGGTGTCCCCGGGGAGCTGGCTGTGCATGCACTTGAAGTCAACAAGACCACACGACCTATGAAGCAAAAGGTCCAGAGATTTGCGAAAGATAGAAAGAAAGCCATAGAAGTAGAAGTCTGTAAGCTCGTAGTTGTAGGATTTATCAGAGAATATAAACACCTAGTTTGGGTCGCAAACCCAGTCCTTGTACCAATGAAAATTAGAGGATTAAGGATGTGTATGGATTACACCGGTCTCAACAAGCACAGCCCGAAGGATCCCTTCCCTCTTCCTTGCATCGACCAGGTCGTGGACTCCGCGGTAGGTAGCGTTCTACTCTTCTTCCTCGACTGCTATTCAGGGTATCACTAGATAGCCCTGCACCCCGACGACAAAGACAAAATAGCGTTCATAACACCCCACGACATCTACTGCTACAAGGTCATGACCTTTGGTCTGAAAAATGCTGGAGCAACATATTAGAAGGCAATTCAGAAGTGCCTGAAGTTGCAGATCGGGAAGAACATCGAATCCTACATAGACGATGTGGTCGTCAAAACTACCATGGAAGATCAGCTCATCACCGACCTAACCAAAACCTTCGCCAATCTACGAGAATTCCAATGGAAGCTCAACCCAACCAAGTGTGTCTTCGGTGTACCTTCCGGATTGCTCCTGGGCTTCATGGTCGGGCACCGAGGCATTGAAGCCAACCCTGTGAAGGTCGACGCTATATGCAACATGGCCAAGCCGTCCAACAAGAAAGACATCATGAAGCCTACAGGAATGATGGTGGCTCTAGATCGTTTCATCAGCAAGCTCGGTGAGAAAGGCTTACCCTTCTTCAATTTATTGAAGAAGGCAGACCAGTTCGTGTAGGATGACGAGGCCCAGAAGGCATTTGAAGCTCTCAAAGAATCCTTGACGATGCCACCAATCATGACTCCACCGGTTTCGAAAGAAACACTCCTCTACATCTCTGCCACCACCAATGTGGTCAGCATAGTCCTCGTCACTGAACAAGAAGAAGAAGGGCAGGCCTATCCTGTTCAATGACCTGTGTATTACGTAAGCGAGGTCCTAGCCGACACTAAGACACGTTATACACAACCTCAGTAGTTGCTGTATGCACTCCTGATCACGTTGAGAAAGCTTCGACACTACTTCCAAGCCCACAAGATTATGGTCCCATCATCATTCCCGCTAGGAGGAATCATCCGCAACCATGATGCCAACAGCTATCGTCAAGTGGTCGGTGGAGCTTGGAGAGTCTGACATCGTGTTTTGCACCCAACAAGCAATCAAGTCAAAAATCCTCGCAGACTTCGTGTTTGAGTAGACAGAAATCCAGATGCCCCCTCCCAAGGAGCGGTCTGAACACTAGATAACGTACTTCGATGGTGCCCTCAATCTTGAAGGCGTATGCGCAGGTGTATTACTTATCTCCCCGTAGGAGGAACATCTCAAGTACGTCCTGCAGATACACTACAAGGCCTCCAAGAATGGGGCAGAGTACGAAGCCGTGATTCACGGGCTCAGTATAGCAGTGTCCCTTGGCAACAAGAGACTACTGGCTTTTGGCGATTCCAAGGTCGTCATCGAGCAAGTCAACAAGGAATGGGACTGCGTCAAAGATACAATGGATGCCTACTGTGCTGAGATTCGCAAACTCGAAGGCCACTTGGAGGGGATTGAATTTCAGCGCGTACCATGAAACAACAACGTGGCCGCTGACGTACTTTCCAAACTAGGCCCTCGACGAGCTCTAGTCCCAGCAGGCGTGTTAGTCCAATACCTACGCAAGCCTTCAATCATGCTTCTGGACCTACACAATCCAGAACCACCCCAATACGACCAAACCTCAGCAACTCCCCGCGATGTGTTGATGCTAGAAGAAGAAGAATACTAGCGCAAGCCCTTTATAGAGTTCATACTCGACCAGCTTGTCCCAGACGACAAAGTAGAGTGTGAGCGTATCACACGACGAAGTGCCAACTAGGTCGTGATTGGTACCGACCTACACTGAAAAGCCGCTTCCAGTGGCATCTTTGTTGACGGTGTATTTTGGTACACCAAACATGTTCATTACATTTTGGTTCGGATTTGTGTATGTAACTAACCCGCCATTAGGCACACTAATCATATAACAAGTTCATCTATGTGCATACATTTGGAAGTGTTGTGTTTATGTAGGAAAACATGGACATAAAGGACGGATTCACAACAAGTTCAAAGGAGCATTTACGGAGTTTTGTTCGTGTTCATGAGCTTGATGAAATCACGTCCAATTGTGGCAAGGACCGAAGTGCTACGTAGGAACACCCCCAGGGATTGAAGCGTAAAGACCGAACTTCATGCACGGAGAACCTCCATCTTGGACGCGAGGATGACATCGTCAAAATCAAGCAAGTGGAAGGGGAAAAGTGCATAATCACCTAAGGACCCACGGGAGCGAAGGGGCGACCGAACCGGGCCGAAATGGGCCTGGGCCGGCCGGCCTAGCCCACTCCGGGGGTCGGTTCAGCCCCCCTTTCCTTGCACCCGAAGGATCTTCAACCCCAAAGCCCTGGAGACGCCGCCATTCGCAAAAGGGGAGAGCCATTTGCACCAGGAGGCCATCCACAAGCTAGAGAAAGAGGAGGGAGATCTCCGGAGGGGGATCGACCACATCGAAGGAAGCACCCACAAGTGGAGAAGAAGGAAGACACCATCGGAAGGGGGACCATGATCAACGGTGCTATGCCTAGCACCTTGTTGGGGTAATCTCCTTATTCGTCCATGGGTTGTAATCGATCTTGAGATGTAATCGTACTTTGTTGGATTATTTATCTATCATCTTGTGTTGAATATACTTTAATGCTTAAGGTTAGCTACCATGCTGTAAAGGGAGTAGAGCTCCAATTCTTCCTTGGATCCATTCAATACGCCGTGTCCATCATAGGTCTAGTCACGATTACCTTCGCGTAGTGACAGTACGAGAGGAGGAAAAGGGCGAAACCGTGGTCAGAACCCCCGATAGATTAGATTGGTTTTCATGTTTAAAGCGATTGCATGTTCTAGTATCGTAGACCCATGGGCGAGTGTCTCCTATCTTGATAGCTTAATCATTCTCTCTAGTGTAGTTTAGTCGTTTTCTAGTTTAATCGTAGTTAAGGTTTGAGTAGTTAGTTAGTAGAGGTAGATCGAACGCTTGTAATCCCCTTGCTCCGCGGATTGACAAGAACCTTGGGAATCCTGTGGTGAAAAAGGTGTAGGTCCGTACGCTTGTGGATCGTAGGTGGATACGTCTTTTATCCGTCAACAAGCCTGTCAGTGTTTTAGACCGGCAACCTACTAAGGGGAGTATCCGAAGTAGATGAATGTGGCCTCGTCGAGATCGGTAACTCGAAGGAAGAGACACGTGGCACACAATTTAGACAGGTTCGGGCCCCGAGGTGCGTAATACCCTACGTCCTGTATGCTGCGTAGCTCTGGATTCATTGGGTACGATTACAAGATGATGCAATCTTACGCCGTGAGATGAGATGATCGAGAGAGGGGTCCCTACCTCGCCTTATATAGTCCGGGAGGCAGGGTTACAAGTCGGTTCAGGGAGAGAGGACTAGTCGAGTACGTCTAGGAGTCCTCTATACAGTGCGGGACATGTACAGCTTCCTAACCGAGTACTTCTCCTCTGTAGTCCTTGTGCTTCACGCCATCAGGTGTCGTGCAGCGCAAGTCGGGCAGTCCCAGGGGCCCACCGAGTAGTCGGTACTGGTACCCACCGAGGTAGTGGGCCCAGGGAGGTCCATACGACTAACCATCTGAAGTTTTATCCGTCAACAAGCCCCTTTTTCTGGCGCCTTTGCCGGGGAGCAAATCTAGTTTACAACGTTTGGTTTGCATCTAACTTAGTTTTATATTTAGTTAATCTTTTATTTGCTATATCTAACACATCTAGAAAACCACTTTGTTTGTTTTTGTTTTTGTTTTTATCTTGTTGTCTAGATGGCGTTCATCAATCAACCCGTGGAAGAACTAGAGAAATCACTAAGGGATTACTCTAGCCCTCGATGTGAAGACATAAAAGTACAAGAGTCGGATTCGAAGCTCGAAGCAACGAAGTATGAGATAAAATCCAAGATCATCGAGATGGTGGCGGCAAACCCGTTTGAAGGGATGGTTTTGGAGAACCCATATAGACACATAAGGCATTTCACGATGCTATGCAACACGGTGCGTCAAGAAGGAGTTCCCGATGAATGGTTCAAATGGAATCTCATTCCCTACTCACTTGCCGGTGAAGCAAAGACATGGTACTTGTCTGCGTCCTTTGAAGTTGAAGGCAATTGGAACAAGATGACAAAGAAGTTTTGCAAGAAGTTCTTCCCAATTAACAAGGTTCAACATTTAAGGAGGCAAGTGATCACTTTCACGCAAGGAGAAGAGGAAGGGTTAGACCAAGCTTGGAATAGGTTTAATGAGTTGATCGAACAAGTACCAAGACTCGGCTTCTCTAGTGACATACTCTTACATACATTTTTCTTTTCCCTAACCCCTAGTTGGATGCAACACGTCCAAATGTGTGCAGGTGGGGATCTCATGGAGAAAACACTCACGGAAGCCGCTCAACTTCTACAAAAGATTAGTAAAGCGGCTACCATGCGAAGAGATTGGGAAACAAGACTTGCGGGAGAGTCAGAACACACTTCAAGGATGAAAGAGTCTGCTGAATTTTTTAAAGAGGCAACCCCGGAAGTCACAAAAGAGGAGCCAATCCTGGAAAAGCTTGAAGAATAACACATCAAGTCAAGAACTACCCCGAGCGTTGACTTCGCCGTATCACATGAAACAAACAAAAGAAGCATGTTAAGCGCGAAGCCGCTTCGGGAGTTAGAACCAATGGATTGGGTTCCAATCGATTACAGAGAAGTATTCGATATGAGAAGACCATTCCCTAATCGAAAAGGGATGGCAAGAGCATTAGAAGTGGATTTCCCACCGGAGAAGAAAGCGGAAGATTCATACGACCTTGAAACCACTGGTGAGATATTTCAAAAGCTTTTTGGAGATGATGAAGTGGATCCGGAACACATGGCTGAGGTGAAGAGAATCATGGGGATCAAGCCCGAAGCATCACCATATGCTCGCTTCGCCGAAGTTTACATGATAGGATCCGAAGAAGAAGCGATGGTGGCACCACACTTGAGTTGCGAGATCAACAGAGTGCAGTGCAAAGCTTTATGCGACATCAGAGCCCAAGTGTCCTATATCTTCTAAAATTTACGATAAAGTTCAAGACCACAACCTAGACTTAGCTCCAACATCAACAAAATTAATCTTGGGAGATGGTGGAACTATTAGACCTTTAGGTATTGCTTGCAACACGAATGTAAAAATCTCTGGAAAATGTATACCAACCGATTTCTTTGTTATTGATGCTTACCATAGTAATCATGATCACATAATCCTAGGTAGGCCCTTTCTTAAGTTGGTTGATGCCGTGTTGGATGCTGGAAAAGGCAAAGTAACTATAAACCTTAATGGAAAGAAGTACACATATAACTTTCTTCACGTTTCTAAACACCCTACACCCTTTCCTCCCGAAGACGAAGTAGAGGAAGTAGATAGTCTTTGTTTTGTTGAAACCCTTAGAGACCCGCTGCAAAGAGCGATGGAAAATCAAGTTAATGATCAACAAGATGAGGAACTAGAAGAAGGAACAAAAGGCTTAAACCACAAGATGGAAGCGTGGAGGAAGAAAAATTTGAGGACATAGGAGAAATTAAACCCGAGGAGCCACAAGTGCCCGAAGTAGACCTTAAACCTTTGCCCAAAGGATTAAAGTATGAATTTTTGGGCTCAGACAAGATTATCCAGTCATTGTAAGAGTGACGAGTTGACTCCCGAAGAAAATGAGAAGTTGCTGATTTTATTGAAAAAACATAGGAAGGTGATTGGATATTCGATTAATGATCTCAAAGGTCTTAGGCCAGCCTTTTGCACTCATCATATACCAATGGAAGACCAATGTAAGCCCGTAGTGGACCACCAAAGGAGGCTAACTTATGCCATGTGAGAGGTAGTAAAAAAGAGGTCATCAAGTTACTTGATGCCGGAATCATCTACCCGGTTCCGCATAGCGAATGGGTGAGCCCGGTACATTGTGTACCGAAGAAAGGAGGTTTAACCGTGGTGAGGAATGAGAAGAACAAGTTGATACCGCAAAGAATCGTGACCGGGTGGCGGATGTGTATCGATTATAGTAAGCTTAACAAAGCAACAAAGAAAGATCACTTCCCCCTACCGTTCATCGACGAGATGCTCGAGAGATTAGCAAACCACGCTTATTTTTGCTTTCTCGATGGGTACTCGGGGTTCATGCAAATTCCCATTCACCCGGACGATCAACACAAAACAATGGGTATTCATTGATGATTTTTTACGTTTATGGGAAGACATTCATGGATTGCTTGGCAAACTTGGATATGGTCCTCACGAGGTGTGCGGAGGTAGACTTGGTTTTAAATTGGGAAAAATGCCACTTCATGGTTAAGCAAGGCATAGCGCTCTGTCATGTTATATCCGAGAGAGGATTAAAGTGGACAAGGCTAAGGTAGAGACGGTTGAGCAACTCCCACCTCCGACGGATGTTAAATCCTTAAGGAGCTTTCTAGGTCATGCCAGATTTTATAGAAGATTTATTAAGGACTTCTCAAAGATCACTAAGCCTTTAAATCATCTCCTTCAAAAGGATGTGGCTTTAGACTTTGATGAGAAGTGCCCAGTGGCATTCCGGACATTGAAAAGTGCGTTGGTGAGTGCTCCTATTATTCAACCTCCGAATTGGAGCCAACCTTTCGAGATCATGTGTGACGCAAGTGACTACTCCATAGGCACGGTTTCGGGTCAAAGAAAGAAAGGTTGAGTTCACACCATTTACTACGCTAGCAAAACTCTTAATGAGGCACAATTAAACTATGCCACTACAGAAAAGGAGTTGCTAGTGGTGGTATTCTCATTCGAAAAATTCAGATCTTACATCGTGAACTCGAAGGTCATTGTTTACACCAATCACGCGGCCATCAAGTATCTCTTGGCTAAGAAGGATGCTAAACCACGATTGATCCGTTGGATCCTTCTTCTTCAAGAGTTCGATGTTGAAATTCGTGATAACAAGGGGTGGAGAATGTTGTGGCTGATCACTTGTCTAGGATGAATCGTGGACAAGATGATAAAGAGCCCATAGAATACAAGATGGAGATGACCACGTCTATCGAGTGCTCGATAAAGACACTTGGATGATTGATATCATTCGAGTAATTCGGAAGATGCCTCTTGACCATCTAGATAGAAACTCTCAAAGGAGGATAATCGCCGAAAGTAAGAAATACTTTTGGGATGCACCACACCTTTTCAAACTTGGCAATGATGGAGTCATGAGAAGATGTGTGCCAAGAGAAGAGAGGCTAGAAATTTTGAGAAAGTGCCACTCGGCGGAGTACAGCGGACACTATAGCCATTTTAGGACCCAAGCAAAAGTATGGTCTAGCGGATTCTATTAGCCGGAGATGCATGAAGATACTAAGAGATATGTTCCATCATGACCTGAATGCCAAAAAACCAGAAACATCTCTCAAAGAAATTCTATGCCCTTGAGATATAATCTACAAATCGATTTATTCGATGTATGGGGAATAGACTTCATGGGGCCTTCCAAAAACTCACATGGATATGAGCATATCATAGTCATGGTTGATTATTTATCCAAGTGGGTAGAGGCCATGCGATGTCGTAAAGCTTCCACAGAGGACTCCATTACTATAATCAAGAACGTGATTTTTCCTCATTTCGGTACACCCAGAATCTTGATAAGCAATGGAGGAACTCACTTCACCGAAAAGAATTTCAAAAAGTGCTTGGCCAAGTTGGGAATTGAACATAGGGTCTCTACGGCCTATCACCCACAAACAACCGGACAAGCGGAAACGTCGAATAGGCAATTAAAAAGCATTCTCAACAAAACCATATAGAATGGAGGTAAAGATTGGTCAAAGAAATTAGACAGAGCTTTGTGGGCTTATCGAACGGCGTTCAAGACACTGATAGGTATGACCCCTTATCAATTCGTCTATGGAAAAGCTTGCCACCTTCCGCTGAGATGGAACATAAAGCCTATTGGGTGATTAAAGAGATGAACCTTGATCTCGATGCCGCGGTGGTGAAAAGAAGAATTCAAATAAGAGAACTAGAAGAGATGGGGTTAAAAGCATATGAAAATGCAAGCATTTACAAAGAGAGGATTAAAAGGTGGTATGATAAAAGGTTGAAAAAGAAAGAGTTTAAAGAAGGAGATAAGGTCCTCCTCTACAATTCGAGGTTTAAACCCTTCAGAAAGGGTAAATTACAAAGCAAGTGTGACAGACCTTATGTTGTGCATTCGGTGCTCTCCAAAGGAGCGGTAACCATTATGGATGTTAAAGGTGATCAATTTGCGGTGAATGGTCAACGTCTTAAGGTTTACTACGAACCCGACGTTGTGCCCCTTCACCATGTTCATGTCTTCACCATGGAAGAAGAGCCCGAACGTCTGGCCTAGGACGAAAAACAAGGAATGGATTTTTGTACATAGTTTTTCTTTTAATTTTTCTGGAGTTTCTCGTGAAGATTTACTCAGCCAACTTTTTCCCATGAGCTGACAAAGTGAAAAAAGGGTGGTACACGGGAAACCGGACCGGCCCGGCCCTCGAGACAGGATGGGCCGTCCGGCCCGGTCCGACTGGCCCAAAGGGGGCCCCGGCGGCGGTTCGCCCCGGTTTTTCCCCGATTTGCTCCTTTTCGACTTCCTTCTTCATTCAGAAAATTTTAAGGGAGGTTTGAATAAGGAAACGAGGTTCCTAGGGTTTTCCTTTTTGGACTATTTATTTGGCTGAATTGGGAGCTCGGGAATCCATCCCATCAAGCATACTTTTGCACCCACGCAGTAGCTATGGTGTCCCCGAGGAGCGTAGAGTTGAAGCAAGGCGCTAAGGAGCCATCGATGGAGGAGGCGAAGCGATGCGAGCTCAAGCTACCCATCGAGATCAAGAGGACCTCCTGCATCCGTTGCAGAGGGCGTGTCCCGACCAGAGATATCGCATCTCGCAACCCCGTCAGAGAGGAGAAGGTCCCTACTCCTGTTCGAAGGTCGGCGTGCATCCGAGGCATGAAGCGGAAGGACTACAAGGAGGTGTCGCCCGAGCCTAAAGACTATGGGGGTAGTGATTACTCCGACGATCATAGCTCGAGCTCGTGGGCGGCCGCCAGAAGAGATGATAACGATCTATACATTTGGGAAGAGGTGCCCAAGGAGAAGACTCCCAAAGGCCCCAACGGCGGCGGCAACGACGATGGCGGCGACGACAATGGTGATGGCGACGACGGCGGAGACCCTGGCGACGACGACCGTTTCGGGATGCATCCGATGTTTTGTGCGGCTTGCCGTCACTCCATCTCGGAGCTCTACGCATCGGTCGACGAATGTTTCCAGGCCATCGAGGTGATGAGGCAGCGTGTGGGGGATTTGGAGTGTGTGGTCGAAGACGACTATAAGTTCCTAAACCGCAACGTGTGCAAACTTTTTGGCATGGTTGGGAACATGAAGGGCAAGTGGTGCAATAGTTGCGGGAAGTACCACTAGGTTTAGTTTTCCCCCTTAGGATTTTTGTAAGATACGACGAGGACATCGTATGATTTTAGCGTGGGGGAGAGATAGCTAGCTAGCCTTTAGTTTTTGAGCTTCATGTTTAGATTGGTTTGATTTTGTCATCGAGAGAGTTTAGTTTTCGAGAGAGTTTAAGAGTCTTTAGTTTTTTAGTGTGTTTTTAAATTTTTGCAAGTTTGAAGTGTCTTAATTTAGTGTTGCATCAAATAAAATCAAATAAAAAGAGTCATTTAAATTTTGTGTCTTGTGTGTTGCTTATCTTAATTTACTCATTTGTTCATTTTTAGTTCTTGATATATGAACATAAGTGTGTGGTTTGAAAAACGTTTGCCGTGGTGCTTAGTGGTATTGCTACTTCTAAAAGTACCCATGCCACACTTCGATCTTGAGTTTCACATGTTGGTTGTGCTATGTTCAATGCTAAAAGTAGGAGGAATTCAATTATGAAAATTATCTAAAAACCCTTGTAATAAAGGTTAGCAAAACCTCTTTTTCCAAGTTGAGAGTAAGAAAAAACAATCCTATACAAAGCCAATTTATTTTTTGCTCCACCATATGTGTGATTAGCACGATGAGTTCGGCTGGGACCCTTCTCTCTTGGGTGTTTTAATTTCGAGCAATGATAATGTCCTTGTGCTTATCTTTTGTTGCTAGCCTCGTCATGTATTCGGTAATGTGACTTTCACATCGAAAGTCCCGTACATCGCCGAATTCCATACCCAACCCTATACATTTCTTTTGTACATCGCATTCCTTAAACACAACATACTCTCAAAGTTTCGTCTCATCTCTAGCATGGTTTATTTAAAATTTCGGATTGTATGCATGCAAGAAAGAGAGGAGTTGAAAGCTTTGAATAAAGAGAAAAAGATGTCAAGAGAGACAAAAATAAAGAGAAAAGTATGAGTATGGAAAAGAAAGAAAGAAAGGATAAAATAGAAAAGTAAAAGAAAGAGAAAAATATGTGTATGAGAGAATGAAAAAGAAGAGAAAGAGAAAAGAGGAGTGGCAAGAAAGATATGAGAGGGATGAATCAAGTGAAAGAAAAATAAAGTGCAAGGAAGGATGTCACGTTGTTGAGAGACGAAACTTTCACTTTTTTTCCAACCATGTGCAATCCGACAGCAAGGACATCATTGGTGCCTCGTAGTCATATTTTCTTTTGCCCTTGCACATGTCCACCATTCTAAATCTTCTCATCCTTGATATCCCTACATATGGATTAATTCTCGTGATCATTGTCTTTGAAAGATAAACAACCATTAGAGGAAGTTCTTAGTTTGACAATACTTGTGTTGATTGCACTAGCCCTACCTATAGCTCCACTTTACATGTCATATGAGAGACTTATGGGAGGTGGGAGTTTTATGAAACTTGTTTAGGATAGCCACCTCATATGAGTGACTTGAGAGAGCTTGGAGAAATGTTTTTGTGTAATACTTGTTGCAGGAATTTTATTTTTGAAAACTCATAAAAACCCTCCGATGGAAGCAAAGAAGTAAGCATGGCTGAAATTGAAGACTTCGAGTGAAGAATTTGAGTTGTGCGGTAAATCTTGATGTGGTAAAAATTCTAAACACCCATGTTTATTTATGATGATCATTACTTTATGTTTATGTATTAAAGATAAAAGATTGACTAACTTGTGAAGAAGGATTTAGCGAAACACAATTACAACGCCTTGGACGAAATTCTTTTACGAGTACTTGCTCAAGGACGAACAAGAGTTAAGCGTGGGGGAGATGTTGATGGTGTATTTTGGTACACCAAACATGTTCATTACACTTTGGTTTGGATTTCTTTATGTAACTAACACGCCACTAGGCACACTAATCAAATAACAAGTTCATCTATGTGCATGCATTTGGAAGTGTTGTGTTTATGTAGGAAAACATGGACATAAAGGACGGATTCACAACAAGTTCAAAGGAGCATTTACGGAGTCTTGTTCATGTTCATGAGCTTGATGAAATCACTTCCAAAGGTGGCAAGGACCGAAGTGCTACATAAGAACACCCCCGGGGATTGAAGCGTAAAAGACCGAACTTCATGCACGGAGAACCTCCATCTTGGACACGAGGATGACATCGTCAAAATCATGCAAGTGGAAGGGGCAAAGTGCATAATTACCTGAGGACCCACGGGAGCGAAGGGGCGACTGAACCGAGCCGAAACGGGTCTGGGCCGGTCGGCCCTGGCCGGTCGGCCCAGGCCGGCTGGCCCAGCCCATTCCGGGGGTCGGTTCAGCCCCCCTTTCCATGAACCCGAAGGATCTTCAACCCTAAAGCCCTGGAGGCGCCGCCATTTGCAAGAGGGGAGAGCCATTCGCACCAGGAGGCCATCCACAAGCTAGAGGGAGAGGAGGGAGATCTCCGGAGGGGGATCAACCACCTCGAAGGAAGCACCCACAAGTGGAGAAGAATGATGACACCGTCGGAAAGGGGACCATGATCAACGGTGTTGTGCCTAGCACCTTGATGGTGTAATCTCCTTATTCGTCCATGGGTTGTAATCGATCTTGAGATGTAATCATACTTTATTGGATTATCTATCTATCATCTTGTGTTGAATATACTTTAATGCTTAAGTTTAGCTACCATGCCGTAAAGGGAGTAGAGCTCCGAAGCTTCCTTGGATCCATTCAATACGCCGTGTCCATCATAGGTCTAGTCACGATTACCTTCGTGTATTGACAGTACGAGAGGAGGAAAAGGGCAAAAGTGTGGTCACAACCCCCGATAGATTAGATTGGTTTTCATGTTTAAAGTGATTGCATGTTCTAGTATCGTAGACACATGGGCGAGTGTCTCCTATCTTGTTTGCTTAATCATTCTCTTGCTTGTAATCCCCTTGCTCCACGTGTTGACAAGAACCTTGGGAATCTCGTGGTGAAAAACGTGTAGGTCCGTACGCTTGCAGATCGTAGGTGGATAAGTCTTTTATCCGTCAATAGTCTTGATGAAGTGCATCTTACGATCAGAAGGTCTACAACTCCTAACTGAGATTCACAACGGCGAGTGTGGCTGCCACGCAGCATCTGCCAACTTGGTCGGTAAGGCGTACCGATCTGGATTCTACTGGCCCACGGCCATGAACAACATTAAAGACCTCATTAAGAGTTGCAAAGGATACCAATTCTTTGCTAAATAGTAGCACCTGCCAGCCCAGGCCCTGCGCACAATTCCTCCATCATGGCCCTTCACCATGTGGGGTCTCGACTCCGTGGGGCCATTTCTTACCGCCCCAAGCGACTACAGGCACATACTAGTAGCCGTCGACAAATTCATGTTGCCTAAACCACTCCATTTGGTCAGTAAGTGATAATAAAAAAGCATCCCGTCGAGTGTTGCCGGGTTAACGCCCGGTAAATCACTTGACATCACAGAGAGGATCGAACGTATGCATTAAAACGCCCACGAAGGAGAGTCCAGAGTGCCTTACAAATTAAACTATCACATCCCCGTAGGGTTCATTATTACAAACATAGTTCTTTGACATGAAAGTAAATGGTTCAGAGTTTATTGAAAATAGCGAAAGATAACTAAATGATAAGATCACATCATAGGAGGCCTGTCCATGATGCAATCACTCTTCGTCATCCACCCATTGCAGCAACTAACCAGGTGGAAGTTCTCTGGGCCACGCATCAAGTGCATTACCTGGAACAACATTTATAATGCAAGGCTGAGTATACTAATACTCAGCAAGATTTACCCATCTAAAAGAAAGACTTTGCCTCTAGTCATGCAAGGCTTTTGGCTAGTGGGTTTGTGTGCCAAAAAGCTGCTAAGTAGTGAATCCTTACTTTCCACATTTTAGCTCATGTTCTAATTGAAGTAACCATTACAAGATAAGCAACTGCTACAACCAAAGTTGTACAAACAATTAATCAAAGTAATAGTCTTCACAAAGTTCCATCATAAAGGGATATCATGGCTGGTCGGGTAAATAGTCTCAGATGACGGTGAGAGGCCGACAATCGATTGATTCATAACCTTGCAAGGTGGACCTAAACACACGGGAGGTGCCCTCACCAAGAGTTCACCAACCAGGCAGTTCCCGTCATTCTTCGGTTTGGGGATAATAGCTCACAGTGTTAAGTACAAGGTTTATCTGGGCTACGCCACTAAGGTCACCCAGCCTCACGCATGTACTCGGGTGGCGAGCCCGGGGCCACAACCCTAAGAGTAGTGATAGTAAAACCCCGTACCGCCTCATTTAGGTACTAGGCTTATCGTACCCATTTCCGACAAGTGTTTAGTACTTTCAAACACTTAGCCAATGAAGCCATTGGACCAGAGCCCAAATCCCATGCTCTTACCACATGAGCAATTCATTTAAACATATGGTGATTCCATAAAGGAGATACTATTCTCGCGAGTGACAAACATCACTCAACTTGTACCGGATCCTTAAAGCATAGCAACTAGCGACTTAACATACTAGTAAAAGATCATGGTACTCAAGGATCATGCAACTAGGGTTTCAATTCAACTCCTGAACGTAAATGCACATACAAGAACAATATGTAAATTCAGAAGTGTAAAGGAACATATAGGTTAATGAATAAACTGGGGCTTGCCTTCATCAGTACAAGCAGACACACAAACTTCCAGACATTGGCCCGGGTCTTGCTCTACGGTCACGTAGTGCACGTCTCCTCCTGCTCCCTCGTCCTCGTCAGCCGGCACAAGCGTATAGCTACCGTCGGGGACTTCTACACGGGGAATGCAATGCAGTGATTAGGAGGGTGATTAATTTAATTTAACTCAAAACAGTACCAAACTGTTGCATATAGTATAAAGTTGTTCATATTCACCTTAAGAAAACTATTTAAACATTTCTCCTTTTAAAGACAATCAAAAAGCCTATTTAGCCTTCTCTTTAAGGCGGTTGTGTGCACATCTATTAAAGAAATATTTAATTTAAAAACAAACAGCAAGGAATTTACTTTGGCATCACCATTTTGCTTTCCTAATTCATTTATGTGACTTATGCACAAAAGGGATATTTTTCCTATTTTCCTTTACTAGATTAATCTAGTTTGCAACCCTTTAATCAACTAATACATAACAAACTTATCCAACAGTACCTACTAGTCCTAATGACCAGGAGGCACACCTCTGGACAGCAAACAATTGACTTATGCACCACTGAATTAAATACACAAAAATTGATGGCATTTATAGCTAGCAAAAAGAGGATTAATACATAATGAAGTAAATATCACAGAACTTAATCCAATCTTTCTCCTACACATGCTTTTGTCCAAAACAAGCCCAAAGAACCAATAAACACACCTATAGCCTTTATGGATCTTGCTACACATATTTATAATTAAAAACAAGCATAAAGTAGGAAATAATATTGTTAACAGAGATAAAATCATGGTAAACTCACTAGAGGGGCATTTCAACATTACAAGATGATATCCAGAAGTTGGGCTCAAAAATAATTACATTTTAAGCTACCAAAATCATCTAGGGAGATTTATCAATATCACAAGATAATTTATTTAAAAGATCCCTTCAGTAACTTTGTGCAATTTATGGCACAGAACCTAAACATGGTAGTTCCCACAAGATATCCAAAATCCAGCTCAAGAGCTTGTGTGGATTTTGCAGAAACACTAATCTAAGTATTTTACATTTTTATTTTTCAAGCAAAAACTGTAGCTCAAAAGTATATACATTTTTGGAGAAAGTTGTAGTTCTTGTTACACTGAGCACAACAAAATTGGTTTTGCTATTTTTGGATTTTTCTACGATTTTTAATCGATTTTACAAGCTTCAGCCAAAACACTTCAAAGGGTAAAGAATCATTTTGCGAAGGGGCCCCTGGAAAGATTAAACTGTTCAAAGTTTTGCCCTTAATTTGCGCTAAGTCCCCTAGAAAGAAAACTGACCCTGCAATTGAGTCCACAGGCATGGGGTGGCGGAGGATCGCCGGATTCCGGCGAGGTGGGTCCCAAGCGGGATGGGGAAGAGTAGGGATGGGACCTGCGTTCACCTAGGGCTCGGTTCCAAAGGTTTAGATGGGTCGGAGCAGTGGCCGGTGAGGGGCTCGGCGGCGCCCGGCCTTGGCGGCCGCGGGGAGCCTTGCTCCGGCGAGAAGGCGGGCCGCCCGGCCAATGTGCGGGTGGGCAAGCTCAAGGGGGGAGAGGGAAGGGCTAGAGGTGTTCAGCCGACACGGGATTAGAGCAGGGCACCGAGCTCACCGAGGGAGTACCCATGGCGGGGCGGCGGCCGGCTCGGCGTCGCGCGAGGCAGGAGACCGGGGACCTTTACAGTGGGCACAAGGCGGTGGGGAAGGACGTTTCCTTATGTGCCAAGACAGCAAAGTCGCGGCATGGGACGCCTGCACGGGCGGCGTGGCGACCGAGTACGGCGACATCGCGAGTGGCGGGCGCGGCATGGCTCCGCGCGGCGTGGCCACGGCGCGTGCGACACGCGGGGCGAGGAGACGGGGCGTGCATGGCGGTGTGGCGCAAGGAGCGGGGTCCACGATGCACATGGACCAATGGGCGCTAGCCGGCCTCGGCATGCGGGCCCGGCAGGGCCGCGGCGCGAACGCCGCGCGACGCCGGCACAGGCGCGTGCTCTAAGCGCCCAGTGTACCAAACAATTTCGACTTAACCTGCTTTGACTGAGTTTATCTCAAAAATTTTCAACTAAAGTGCACCTTGAGGTAAATAGCAAAGTTGGGGATCTCACTACCCTCTACAACTTTTACAAAGGGCGTATGGGTTTTTTCTCAACCATTTGTGAACAAATTGGATGCCAAGATGGTAAATTTCTAGGCGCTGATGAATAGTGACCTCCGGTGTTGACTTGCATTTTTCACCCTTTTGCACTTCAAACCAGCAAAGCCACTCAACATGAAAGTTGTGTCCCTCGATAAAATACACAACTTTTACGTTGCGAGATTTTGAAGTGTTTAGGTGAAATTTGGAGAAAGCGGCAAAAGTTCCGGCTGACACTGAAGGGCAAAGGGGTGTTCAAGGGGTTTGACTAGGGTTTTGACCAAACCATGACCATGAGTTGACCAAGGGGTGCCATTAGGGGTTGTCGGTGATGTTTTCGAGGTGATGGCCCAGGTTGACCATTGTTTGACCAAAGTCAACACAGTTGACCTGCTCATTAGGGTTAATAAACCCGGCTGATAACATGGGGCGTCACAGCCTACCCCCCTTAAAGAGAATCGTCCCGAGATTCGACAACAAGATTGGAGTAAAACCTTCTATCGGAATAAGGGTTACAAAGACGGAAGATATACTCGCTTATATTTCTAGACAACGAAAATTCATATAGGGCAAAAGATACATGGTGCTCTCCTCACTGCCTCAACGCAGTTCATGAGGAAGCGGACGATGGATGTGTACATGGAAAACTACAAGAAGGCAAACTCCACCGAAGATGCAGAGGTACATCGCTACAAGCGTCCAGCGGAGGGACTCGAACATCTCCACGAACTGAGGCATGGTCGGCGAAGCAGGCTGGGGTTCTTCTCTCGATCTTCTTCCGAGCTGCTTCTGGATGTTGCCAACGAAGATTGCCAAACAACTTTCTCGACGAGTGGCGGAGCAATGGCAGAGATGGCTAGTAGCGGGTTGACCAAAAACTAGCCACAGCGAAAACAAGAGCGACGGCACTGTAGAGCTCGAAAACAGGCGATACTTGGCAATGGCAACACCGCGGAAGGGTTTCCCTTTTTATAACTCAACGGAAAGCAACGATCATCCCAACCGACCGAGGTAGGGCCTAGCGGGGCGATCCGGCGGTTGCCACACGGGGCTCGATAATGGTCGGCCCGTGAGGTCTCAGCGACGTGATCGTGGACGCAGGAGAAAATGATGACAGCGCGACGCTACAGTGTCGTACCATCGTGGCACTGAAAAGAATGGGATCCAACGGTCGGAAGAAATGACCGGGATGGTGAGATTTTAACAAGGAGAATTTAGCCAGAGATTTAACCGATACTTCATTTGCTTGTTTCTCGATTCCTAGGATCTGGACATTATGATCAGCGGATCATGGATTGATAAGTGATAGGGGACTATCATTCCTTGGCTTTTCGAGAACCTTGATTGCTCCCGAAAAACTTTTCTCATACTTCCTTAACTATTCGGTTGATTCAATTAGATGCTAAGAGAGCTTTGAGATTAGGCGGAAACAAACCATGTTGGAAAAGGTGATTACCAAAAGAGATTGCTATGAAAAAAGGAAGGCTAGTAAACAAATATGTTTACTAAGATTTCTGAATTTATTTTTGAAAAGCAACAAAGGTGTAAGGATGGATAAAGGGTTCCATCATCAAAAGTCCAAGGTTAGTTGTCCATAGAAACAATAAAGGATGTTAAGGTCATAAGGAGCGGTTACACTGAGTTGGTTATGGATAGCAATGAGAATGACTTGAAAGGAAGGGTTGGTACAACAATGTCAGAAGATACTTGCTCACATATTATTTAGTTGGTGAGTTTTGCTGACAACATTCCTTATGTTACCGGCGCAACCATGGAGTGGTGCAGATGTTAATGCTCATGTTGTGGTGCATAGAATGCGAGGCACATGCAGATGAGCACATGATGCTTGTGCATATGAACATATGATGCACTTGCCATGATGCATAGTGAGAAATGCACATGTTCATGGGATATGATGCTCATGATGCTTGTTAGCATGACTTGTTTACTCATGCAGTTAACTGGCAACAAGGGAGATAACATAGAGTGAAGAACATGGATTTGCGGTGAGTTGCATGCTCCCAACCAAGATACCTAGCGCGCCCCTAGTGGAAATCACATAGCTGCAGCACACATGATGCACTAGGTTCCGTCGCGGCACCTTTGGTCATGGAACAACAATCTCATCAGCCATAAGGAAGATAGAGGAGTAAGGTTGAAAGCTTCAATGTGTATGCACGTTGGTCCATCCACGGTTTCCAAATGCACATGCTATGCAATGCATTTTCGTGCCCATGAACTCATTAAATTAGGGGTGCAACCCATGCATGACATGATGATGCTCAAGACATGCCACAGAATTTAACTACTTCTACTCATGTTTTATGTGTTCATAAAGTTGTGAGCAAGATCAAGATCAAGACGTTCAAGTTTGTAAGAGCAAGCACGGTTGAGATGAAGATGTCGCTATCAAGGATAGCTTAGGGCATCAAGGGGCATAAACATTGCCATCAAAAGTCCACGGTGGGTTGTTCACAACGACAAATGATGGCAAGTCATAGAGAGACGTGTTCTCTAGTAGAAACAATACCCATGAAGTTACACTGATCTTGCTTCCCTTGAATATTTGGCTTCTTATTATGATGACTCTTACTTTGGAGCCTTGCCACTGCGGATGTGGCTTGTTCCTCCTAGGGTTCGGGCATTTATTGGCGTAATGCCCGGGTTGTCTACAATTGTAGCAAATGCGGGGTGGAAGTCCTTTAGGCTTGGAAGCATGTTGACGTGGTTCCTTGCCGCTGTTGTCACTTTGATTGCCCCTGCGAGGAAAAAATTCCCTTAAGGTAATTCCCCACTCACTCAAATCCATTTCGGGGAATGATCGCTTGTGGCTCCAGCTTTTCCCTTCTTCCTTGGTAAGGTTCATTGGTAGCTTCGATGGTGGTAGTAGAGAATCAGAGGTGTTGAGTTGACTCTTCTTCATATGGTCCACCAACAAATTGCATAAGCGGGCCTGCTCAACCACAGACGTAAATAACGCCTGGGAGAGACCTTCCGTTAAACTAGTTTGAGATAACCCTTGATAACGATCCTGGAGGATATTGTCCACCATATGACTCAACACTAAATTTTGTTCTTCCAACATCTCGATTGCACCATTGGGAGTAGTGTCTACATCGCCCTGAGTAGGTACTCGGGGTGAGCAGGACTCATAGGGTTTAGGTTTCGCTGGATCTTTTTTGGTGGAGTTCATGGTCTGAGCGACCAAATTTAGTCCATCTGGATTGGCATCATGGGGAGGTTGCTGCTACAACATTTGGAAGAGCTGCTGCTGCGTCTAGAGGATTTGGCACCACATGCCCTTTTGAGCAGCCATGACTGCCTCTACCATCGTTCTGGGTGGTGGTGGTGGTAGATCGCTACCACTACTCGATACACCAAAACCATCTGGGGAGCTGCATGTCGGTCCCACCATCTGAAAGAATCGAGCTTTCATTAAATACACATCCATAAGCTTGTTCTCACAAGCAGAACATGTATGACGAAAAACTCAATTGGAACAAAAGTTCGACTCCAACAACGCAATATTCTCGAACTAAGAACTTCGTGTGCTCAGCTCAAGACTACAAGGATTCATGACTCCAACGTGCATACCAATGCAAAGGTTTGGAGCAACTTGATATCCAACCTGGAATCAAAAGCTAAGGTTATCACGTGTGGAGAATTTGGTATGGGTGTCTTATTCTGGCGGTGGGGAACAAAAATTCCCACTCAAACACTAGGGTCCCAAAATTTTTCCAAAATTTCACCAGCAACTCAGTGGCATGATTATGCACACTTTTTGATACTCAAAGGTAGATCTAGATTGAATTGGAACATGCTCAAAAAACTTCATTTGTAGAGGAGTGCTGCTCTGAAAAACAGCAGAACAGAAACTCACTAAACTGAGCATATCTTTCTACAGAAAATTCCTAAAATCCTGAAAAATTCACAGTGGATGTTCAGCTTGATAAGAAACAACTTTCCTAAAGGAAGTCTAGTCAGATTCCTTACAGATTTGGCTACAAAACTTGAGGAATGACAGGGACAAAATCTGCCAGAAATTTCCTAAACTCAAAAGAGAGAAAAACCTTATCTAAGATCAAGCAATCTCCCTAGAAATAAATTATCCCAACAAGCAATTACCAATTTTAGGTTCAACAAGATTTTAATCATGAATGCACACGCCTTAAACGACCTTACACAACTAGATCCAAAAGACGTAGTTAGTGCCGGTGGCAAGCTTATAATCGGCTCTCCTTATACTAACTAGTCGGAGCTACTCGATTCGCACTTAACGACTTACGAACGTTGTTAGTGTACCTGCAGAAAATGAACCTTTCATGCCAGCACGTCACGAAAGCGTCCACATACATTACCATTCACTTATAGAAACGGTATCCATGCGTAAAGCCGCTGTATGGACAGCGTCCAACCTCGGAGACCTTCCGTTTGAATGGATTGTATCCTTGCCTCGCTTGATCAACATGCGGAATGCACACGTATGAGACACGTGGCGACACCATAACTCATGCCTAGACGCGGAGATGGGATCCGTGGAATGGATCACTCCATCAACCCTCGCAATTCCCGTGATGCGGAACAGCACACGTATTAAACACGTGGCTCATCTAGTTTGGTTGTGCAATAAAGTAAGTCTGGCATAAAGTAAAGTGCTGGAAGTTAGCAAAATAAACCATATATTCTTATACCACCTTAAAGAACCCAAAATTCCCTCTGGGGCCTCTCGATCTAGATCATTCCTTAACGATCCAACGGATTTTCAGAATCCAATCAATCTTGGCAAGTTTTATTGTAAATCATGTGATTAGTATTAATCTAATCACTCTGGTGCATACGTGATATTTGGTCAATCCTATATCATGGTCATATTTGAGTTGGTGATGTCCTCATCAATACGGATGCTCTGGTACCAACAGTGACAACCCGACCCGAGATAATTCTGTACTATCGCCTAAACCACTCCATTTGGTCAGTAAGCGACAATAAAGAAGCATCCCGTTGAGTGTTGCCGGGTTAACGCCCGGTAAGTCACTTGACACCACAAAGAGGATCGAACGTATGCATTAAAACTCCCACGAAAGAGAGTCCAGAGTGCCTTACAAATTAAACTATCACATCCCCGTAGGGTTCATTATTACAAAAATAGTTCTTTGACATGAAAGTAAATGGTTTAGAGTTTATTGAAAACAGCGGAAGATAACTAAATGATACGATCACATCATAGGAGGCCTGTCCATGATGCCATCACTCTTCGTCATCCACCCATTCCAGCTCCCATCTGGGTGGAAGTTCTTCGGGCCACACATCAGATGCATTACCTAGAACAAGATTTATAAAGCAAGGCTGAGTATACTAATACTCAGCAAGACTAACCTGTCTAAAAGAAAGACTTTACCTCTAGTCATGCAAGGCTTTTGGCTAGTGGGTTTGTGTGCCAAAAAGCTGCTAAGTAGTGAATCCTTACTTTCCATATTTTAGCTCATGTTCTAGTTGAAGTAATCATTACTAGAAAAGCAACTATTACAACCAAAGCTGTACAAACAATTAATCAAAGTAATAATCTTCACAAAGTTCCATCATAAAGGGATATCATGGCCAGTTGGGTAAGTAGTCTCAGATGACGGTGAGAGGCCGACAATCGATTGATTCATAACCTTGCAAGGTGGACCTAAACACACGGGAGGTGCCCTCACCAAGATTTCACCAACCAGGCGGTTCTCGTCATTCTTCGGTTTGGGGATAATAGCTCACAGTCTCAAGTACAAGGTTTATCTAGGCTACGCCACTAAGGTCACCCAGCCTCACCCATGTACTCGAGTGGTGAGCCCGGGGCCGCAACCCTAAGAGTAGTGATAGTAAAACCCCGTACCGCCTCATTTAGGTACTAGGCTTATCGTACCCATTTCCAACAAGTGATTAGTACTTTCAAACACTTAGCCAACGAAGCCATTTAGGTGCAATGCAGTGATTAGGAGGGTGATTAATTTAATTTAACTCAAAAACACTACCAAACTGTTACAGAGAGTATAAAGTTGGTCACATTCATCTTAAGAAAAGTATTTAAACATTTTTCCTTTTAAAGACAATCAAAAAGCCTATTCAGCCTTCTCTTTAAGGAGGTTGTGTGCACATCTATTAAAGAAATATTTACTTAAATACAAACAGCGAGGAATTTACTTTGGCATCACCATTTTGCTTTCCTAATTCATTTATGTGACTTATGCACAAAAGGGAGTATTTTTCCTATTTTCCTTTACTAGATTAATCTAGTTTGCAACCCTTTAATCAACTAATACATAACAAACTTATCCAACAAAACCTACTAGTCCTAATGAGCAGCAGGCACACATCTGGACAGCAAGCAATTGACTTATGCACCACTGAATTAAATACACAAAAATTGATGGCATTTATAGCTAGCAAAAAGAGGATTAATACATAATAAAGTAAATATCACAGAACGGAATCCAATCTTTCTCCTACACATGCTTTGGTCCAAAACAAGCCCAAAGAACCAATAAACACACCTATAGCCTTTATGGATCTTGCTACACATATTTATGATTAAAAACAAGCATAAACTAGGAAATAATATTTTTAACAGAAATAAAATCATGGTAAATTCACTAGAGGGGCATTTCAACATTACAAGATGATATCCAGAAGTTGGGCTCAAAAATAATTACATTTTAAGCTACAAAAATCATCTAGGCAGATTTATCAATATCACAAGATAATTTATTTAAAAAGATCCCTTCATTAACTTTGTGCAATTTTTGGCACAGAACCTAAACATGGTAGTTCCCACAACATATCCAAAATCCTGCTCAAGAGCTTGTGTGGATTTTGCAGAAACACAAATCTAAGTATTTTACATTTCCATTTTTCAAGCAAAAACTGTAGCTCAAAAGTATATACATCTTTGGAGAAAGTTGTAGTTCTTGTTACACTAAGCACAGAAAAATCGGTTTTGCTATTTTTGGATTTTTCTACGATTTTTAATCGATTTTACAAGCTTCAGCCAAGACACTTCAAAGGGTAAAGAATCATTTTGCGAAGGGGCCCCTGGAAAGATTAAACTATTCACAGTTATGCCCTTAGTTTGTGCCAAGGCCCCTGGAAAGAAAACTAACCCTGCAATTGAGTCCACAGGCATTGGGGGCGACGGAGGATTGCCGGATTCCGGCGACGTGGGTCCCAAGTGGGCTGGGGAAGGGTAGGGATGGGATCTGCGTTCACCTAGGGCTCGGTTCCAGATGTTTAGATGGGTCGGAGCAGTGGCCGGTGAGGGGCTCGGCGGCGCCCGGCCTTGGCGGCCGCGGGGAGCCTTGCTCCGGCGAGCAAGCGGGCCGGCCCGGCCAATGTGCATGCGTGCAAGCTCAAGGGGGCGAGGGGAAGGGCTAGAGGTGTTCAGCCGGCACGAGATTGGAGCGGGGCACCGAGCTCACCGAGGCAGTACCCATGGCGGGGCGGCGGCCCGCTCGGCGTCGCGCGAGGCAGGAGACCGAGGACCTTTATAGTGGGCACAAGGCGGTGGGGAAGGACGTTTCCTTATGCGCCAAGGTAGCAAAGTCGCAGCATGGGATGCCTGGACGGGCGGCGTGGCGACCGAGTATAGCGACGTCGCTAGTGGCGGGCAGCGGCATGGTCGGCGCGGCATGGCCACGGCGCGCGCGACATGTGGGGTGAGGAGACGGGGCGTGGATGGCAGGTGCGGCGCAAGGAGCGGGGTCCACGGTGCGCATGGACTAATGGGCGCCGGCCGGCCACGGCATGCGGGCCCGGCGGGGCCGCGGCGCGAACGCCGCGCGACGCCGGCGCAGGCACGCGCTCTAGAGCGCCCAGTGTGCCCACCAATTTCGACTTAGCCTGCTTTGACTGAGTTTATCTCAGAAATTTTCAACTAAAGTGCACCTTGAGGTAAATAGTAAAGTTGGAGATCTCACTACCCTCTACCTCTTTTACAAAGGGCGTATGGGGTTTTTCTCAACCATCTGTGCACAAATCGGATGCCAAGATGGCAAATTTCTAGGCGCCGATGAATAGTGACCTCCGGCGTTGACTTGCATTTTTCACCCTTTCGCACTTCAAACTAGCAATGCAACTCAACACGAAAGTTGTGTCCCTCGACAAAATACACAACTTTTACATTGGGAGATTTTGAAGTGTTTATGTGAAATTTGGAGAACGCGGCAAAAGTTTCGGCTGACACTGGAGGGCAAAGGGGTGTTCAAGGGGTTTGACTAGGGTTTTGACCAAACCTTGACGATGAGTTGACCAAGGGGTGCCATTAGGTGTTGTCGGTGATGTTTTCGCGGTGATGGCCCAGGTTGACCGTCGTTTGACCAAAGTCAACACAGTTGACCTGCTCATTAGGGTTAATAAACCCGACTGAAAACATGGGGCATCACAATTCACCAGGTGGATTGAAGTCCAACTTGTTGCGAAAGTAACATTGGAAGAAGCGGCAAAATTCATAAGGGACATTACACACTAGTACAGTACTCAACATCGATGACCAAACGGTTTGGTCACGGTACATGCAAATTTGGTCACGGAACACTTTTTTATGACCAACTTATGACCAAATTGAATTGGTCACAAAAGCTCCGTCACATTTGGTCTACCAGGACCAATCGGTCATTTTGGTCATAGAAGTGGAACTTCTCCATGACCAACACGTTTTTCGTCATAGAAGTGTATTTCTTCTATGACCAAGCCAAATGGTCACGAAATTGGTCACGGAAGGGGATGCCACGTTGCAAGGCCCATGTTGGCTGCTGACATGGATATGATGACGTGACTCCTTGACACAGCACCATGTGTCGCGCTGTGGTTTGTCCACGTGTCGAGCTCTGAATGGTCCACGTGTCGCACTCAGGTTTGTCCACATGTCGCACTCTGGTTTGTCCACGTGTCGCGCTCTGAATGGTCCACGTGTCGCACTCAGGGTTTTCCACGTGCCGCACTCTGGTTTGTCTATGTGTCACGCTCTGGTTGCTCCACGTTTCGCTCTCTGGTTGGTCCACGTGGCCTGTTCCCGTGCTGCCACGTGTTAGCCTGCAGTGGCCCCACGCGGCTGCCTCTTGTTGCGCCACGTGGCTGCCTCTTGTTGCACCACGTGTCTGCTTCTGCTTTCGCCATGTGGACACTTCTGCTGGCGCCACCTTTTCATTTTTGGTTGGGCCACGCGTTTGATTCAGGTTGCGACACGTGGTTGCATCTAAATGCACCATGTGTCTCTTTCTAGTTTCACTGTCAATACACATACAATTCATGGGAGATAGGAATTTCTACATATATAACATATTCATGACACAAGGCATATAACAGACGACACAAACATATTTTGGACTCGCAAGACAACTATGTTCACAGACGACACAACCATGTTCACAGACGACACAATCATGTTCACAGAAGGCACATACGAATAAGCAGAACACAAGACAAGTTCAGATCTGACAGCAGCACAAGTCTTCAAGTTCCCGCAAAACAAACCTTCCAGGAAGTACTGAAACTCAACTCAAGCTTAAGGACCAGCTGCACTGTTAAGATTCAAACCAGCTGCACTGTTCAACCTCAAAACAGTCTGAAGCAGGGTGTTGTTCTGCTCCATCGTCCTCTTGTATTCTTGCATCTCCCTTTGGGTCCTCTCAAGTGCTACCTCTGTCTCCTTAGACTTTTGCTTCAGCAAATCCACTTCAGCTTGGAGGGCAGCGGCACCTTGACTTTCATTTGCAAGTTGCTCCTGCAGCACCCTTTCTTTCGTTGTTGGTTGTTTTGTCAGGCTTATGGGCTGCATGCCAATATTCTTCAAGAAGATGTTGCTGCTAGTCTTGGGAAGCACCGCAGAGACAACCTCTGCACTTGAGACTAGTGCACTGCCTTCAGCAAGAGGTTGATCCTTCAAAGATTCCATGGCAGCCTGCCATCATCAAAGTGTAATGCAATAATTAGCTCAAAGGAAATAACATTTCTGATTCAGACTAACAGTACTTATTCATATATGGAAAGGAAACCATTTCAATGATTCAATGTAACAAATATACCACAAAGCTAAAAGGCAATAAACCGGGATGGTCCGAAATGTCCAGGAAAAGATTTCAAACAGGTTGTTGATGCTATTTTATATTATAAGAAATCACCAAGTAACAATAACAATCACATCAAAGCAGCACAACCCCATCTTCAAGATGAACCAAATATTGTCCTCATAGTGACTCCCATGGAACACAGAATGCTAAGAACTATAAAACACAACTGTAGGCTATATATCATCAGCATTGGACAATCATGGTAACCTTTGACAAATTTGTGCACCAACCCAAATGGTCCATTCAGAACAAAAAGGAAATCATATTCAAACACAAACCAAATCGAAGCATATCAACCACCACATTGTAAAATCTCAATATATCTAGGATACAAGCTACAAATTGCAGCTGGTATAATTAAAGGAGGTTGAGATTGCCAGATTGCAAAATAATTCACCTGGCCAGTGTCAAGCACCAGAGATTGCACAATCAATTCTGTTTATTGATCTGATGTTTAATCATACAACCATAACTCACAAAACAATAGTAAGACAATATGATAAAGTAACTCCAAACTATATCAAATCAATCCATAAAAAAATTCTAGAATATCAATGGTACAGGAACTGCACATCATACAACCATAGAATATCAAATCATGCAATTATGCCCATCATAGAATATCAAATCAGCTAAAATCCACCTAAACTGCACATCACTATAATATCTAGTGTACAGGAACTATTATGCCCAAATTCACAGATTTCAAATAGGTTTCAAACAGATTTCCTGATGCTATTTTTCAGGCAACAAATTTGCCTCTGCCGATTTTCAGGCAACTGTGCAAGCTTCAATGCAAAAAAATCACATATGAGATTTAGTTAATTTCATAGATGCTGGGAAATTAGACTTACTATTGCTTCTTTTGCAATGTCACTAACACCTTTCTTGCGGTTGTGTGGCATTCTTTGAAGATCTCCACCGCATCAAGATCCTCCTCGGTATCATATCTTTGTTCTCCAGCAGCGTCTTCTTCGAGCTATCCAGCAATACCATCTTTTCCATCACCATTTCCTTCATTGGCATGTGCTACAGCCTTTTTCTTTTGTTTCTGTTAGGCAAATAATACACAAAGCAGTGAAAACAGTACCAAAGATGGAAGGAGTAAGAAATGTTACATAACTGAATAGTGGCCTCTTACATAATCATGCAAGTGTGCAATATAGCAGCGAGCCCCTGTCGCCTGGTAAAACTTGACGTTGGCACGATTTACCTTGTTTGATTCAGCTGTTCGCTGCAACAAGTGACAAAGTTCAGCATTAAACACAACAAGCAGACTTGATATGCTACCCTATTGTTTTCTTAAATAGGCATAAACACAACAAGCAATTCAAAGTTCCACTGTTGATATAATGAAAGAGTAGCAGATAGGCATACCATGGTTTTTGGGTCTAACCACTTTTGAACCAGCTGATTCCACTGTGCATCAGTCATGAATGGTACAGGAGAAGTAGTTCTGATTTGGTCAACAGGAATGCCAGTGAAGTACTTTTTCTTCAACTTGTAGCGCATCTGCTTTACCTCAGATTGCATAACACTCAAGCAAGCAACCTCAGTTGGCATGTCCTTAATGTCAAAGCTCAGCCTTCCCTGAAAATTTTTGATTGAGATCATTCATTGATTGGAGAAGTTTGTCTCACATTTTAATATAACATGAAACACGTACACAGTATAGAGAAACTTACACTTAACTTTCCATGAAAGTTCTCAAAAATTGGTTTGTTACACAATTTTTTGTATTCTTTCCAATGGGGTAGGATAAGAATATGATCCCTAACAACGATCCCAGCCTCAGAAGCGAATTTGGCAGCTTGGAATGGTTCAAGTGGCCTGTTGTAACCCTCAGCGACTGTTATGGGCAACCTCTTTTGCATAGAGAGCACCATATTGTCAAGTAATTTTCCAGTTGTTTTTGATCTTTCCTTTCTTGGAGCTCTTCCAACAGACTCTACAATCAGCAATCAGCAAGAAGACTCTACAATCAGTACTAAGCACACAGTAGTAACACTTAACTTAAAGTGACTCATTACTAAGCATTTAAACATGACTGAATTTCAGACGAACAAATGTTTAACAATGCATATATCACCTCTGATGAGGGACCATACTAGATAGCATTCAATATCAACAACAGATCAATTAAAGTAGCAAGACAACAGAATGCAAATGGACAACACTTGCCTTTATCACCCATTTGCGTCTGGTCTTCATGATTCTCATCTTCACCTCGCTGAAGGTGCTCCTCTTGTTCACCAACACCATAAGTGACATCATCACCTTGGTAGGACCAGTCATGCCTTATTGGACTGTCCAAACCATTGTCTTCTTCTATTGGTTGATCTTGATTGTTTGTTTCTGCAGCCCCATCTTGATTGGCTCTTTCAGTTGGAATTTGCATGGACCTTGTTCTCACACCAGGAGGTCTCTCAACTGGTGTAGCAAACCTTAATCTCTTAGTTTGTGTTGTTCCTTGTGGTGCCATATCTTCAACAGGTACATCATTTGGGGTAGGAGAAAGAACTCGCTTGAGTCTGCTCGAACCTCCAGGCGCCATTTCTTGAGTCGCTTTAGTGCGCCTTGCGCTATTTTTTTGCAACTGTTATTTAGGAGGCTACAGTAGGAGAAAAACAAATCTTGTAAGCATGCAAATAAATTAGAAAACCATGTACAAAATGAAATGCTATACAAGCAATTACAGAATGCCACTGTGTATCCCATCCCTAGGTACCTCAATAATCATAAGGGATACAGGCTCGTCGTCTAATGATGAATCATCTTCGGTGTCTCCCTGAACCTGCTCCCCAGCTCCAGGGAGATACTCTGAATCATCTTCAGCACGTCTACCCCCTTTTCCTGCCCTTATTCCCGCTGAACTTACTGACTCATGTGATTTTACAGATGATGTAAATTTGTGGAGGCCAAGTTCTTCAAATCTTCTTCTATTCGCTTCTATTTGTAACTCCCGCTGCCTCTCATAATCTCATTTTTGAGTTTCTATAGGTATAGCAAGTTGTCCCAACCCATTATCAGTTACTAAGGCAAATAAATTCGAGACATATACATATTGCAAGAAAAATCATCACCAGATTCATCATACACTACTACTGCATGTGATTAAGATCAAAACAAGAGGGAGAACAGAGAGAACACATAGCTAAAAAGCATGTAGATCATCAGACAATTTGGATCTTCAGCACAATTTTTTCTCTAGTGCATTTCAGAATTCTGAGCAACAAAACTTCAATAATGCTATCACTATTTTCATAGTCATGCAATCAATTCAGCTAAGCATTACCAGACATGTCTTCTGATCTAAAAGCATTAGCATCTAGGTGGGAAATGTCTGATGATCTAAAAGATTTAGCATCTAGGTGAGCTAAAAGCATGTCTAATGATCTACATCATGCAAAAACAACATTAGCGTCTAGGTGGGAAATGAGGTTATTACTCTAGGGTTTCCAGGTATATTTCAATAATCCTCAAGTATTCAGGGCATTTAGAGGATTCAGGGAAGCAGAACCCATAAAAATTCTAAGACTGAGAAGGCATTCAGAGCAAAATACTATAGCCTCAATCCTAACCCTAACCGTTACGATCATCAGAGGTGTGGATACGGCCAAATCATCGATCCTGAATCCTAAGATAGACTAGAAACCCTAACAAATGCTAGCGTGGCCGAGGTTGTAGTGTATTGGCGTACCTGGTGCAACACGCCTTCTAGTAGTTACCATACTTCGTCGAGGTGGAAGAGAGATGAGGTCGGTGGTGTCGTCGGTGTAGCAGATCTGGTTCGGTGGCTGGCGAGGAAGCAGAACCCGGCCGTCGAAGAGGTGATGGCGAGGAAACAGAACCTGACCGTCGAAGAGGTGACTCTGAGGAAGCAGCACCCGACCGTCGAGGTGCCATCCTAGCCGCGGCTTCGTACCTCGTCAAGGTACGAACCCGACCGGGGCGTCGTGCTTCATCGAGGTGTGAATCCGGCCTTGGCGTCGTGCGTTGTCGATCTGCGGTGGGCGGTGGGCGGTGGGCGGCGGGCGTCGATGAGTTGGGGATCTGAGCGCGTGAGGACCATGTGTGGTTCGAGGACAGGTGGATGGTCGCTTCCTTCTGTGATGAGTGATTGTCAATGTTGTGTGGACTGATTCTTGGCTAAGTATTGTAGGTGCAGGTTGCGGCTTCACTGGTGTTGGTGCAGGTGAACAACAAGCGCGAAAGGTCATCGCCGGTGAGGCCTCCAGGTGTGGAGAACACAAGTAGGCTTCTTTCGAGGGACCCGGTGGCCAGCGGGGTCAAGTACGGGCCGCATGGTGGCATGAACAGCAAGATGAAGTCGTGGACAGTTTCTTGGTAGAGCCTCAGAACCAAGGTCGAGCGGGGACTACGTGGGTGCCGAGTCATGAGTGGAGATTGGCGGAGGCTACACCGAGTTCGCAGGGTTTCCGGTGGTTCACCAAAAAACCACTGGGTTCCTTGGTTGATCCACAAAGCCAAGACCGAAGAACCGAAGACGGTGCTGCAGCAGTACCAGACCGGTCTGACCGGTGGGTCTGACCGGTGGGGAGCACCGGTCTGACCAATGTGTGACGACGCAGTCCGGAGACTTCGAAGCGGAGGACACTCGTCGGGATCGCATGGCTTGCGTCGAGGCTACGCAGGGTGCTGTCGCCGGGCATCCGTCCGATGGTGAAGACTTGAAGACTTCCAAATCCGCCCTTGAGGAGCTTGTATCCCTAGTTATCATGAAAGGGCATTTTAGACTTTCGGTTGCCTCCATATAACCCAAGAGGTGAGAGGATGGCAGCCAACTCTTGGAACCCTAGCTCAATTGTTTTCCTATTTTCCTTCCTATTTTCCTTAGGATTTCCATAGGACTACCAAGAGAGCTTCATGGAGAGATCTTGTTGAGAGGGATGGATGATCGGGCCGCTTGCTAGGCCTTGTATGAACCTTTGTTTCATGTATAGATGATTCAGCGTGGTTCCTCAAGGTTTGGAGGTATTTTCCCCGGTTGTTCTTGGTGGTGAATTTCGGAACCCTCTCTTGGTGATTTCTTTGGGTTGTTTTCGAGACCTTTCTCTTGGGGATTTGATGGGGGGAATTTGTGGGAACCCTTCGTGGTTCTTTGGGCTGTGATTCCCCTCCCAAATCCGTGAGTAAAGGTGCTCAATTTTGGGGTTTCTTGAGTTCTTGGGTTGGAAGTGCTCTTGGCGGGATTTCCTTGATTCCTCCTTTTTAGACGAGTTTTGGTGGGATTAAGCTTGGCTATGGACTCCTCATGAGGTGTTCCAAATATCCCCAAAGTCTTGTTCAAGTCCGTGGAGCGATTCGGGAGATCGAGGTTTGGATTTGGGGGAGTTGACCCGCGGGTGTTGTTCATCCCGATCTGCCCAGGCTACACCGGTCTGACCGGTGCTCTTGACCGGTCTGACCGGTGCAACCCTCGGTGGGATTTTGCTCGGCTGAACGTCTTGGTGTGTTCACTGTTGTCCCGTGGTGCTGCTGTTTCGAGTTTGGGTCAGTTTGGTGGTCGGTTGGCCTGTTTGGTGCCTTGGGGGCTTTCAGGCTGTGATCGGTCTGACCGGTGTGTCTCACCGGTCTGATCGGTGTAGAGCCACTTAGTGAAAGTTGCTCAGTTTCACCAGCAGGGACCGGTCTGACCGGTGGTGCTCACCGATCTGACCGTTGTGGGTCTGTAGACTCGAGATTTGGTGTTCCGCTGCGTTCTCGGGTCGGAAGGTTGTGTGTTGGTTCCTAGGTCCAGTGGCACTCCAGTGCCTACGTGGGCTTGGCCAACTTGGGTAGTGAGTCGGAGACGTGTGTTGGAAGCCGCGTTCATCTTGTTGGAGGTTCCATCTCCTTCGAGAAGAATTTTTATCGGCTGCCATTCACTCCCCCCCTCTCTGGTTCGCCGTTTCGGTCCTTCAAGTGGTATCAGAGCCGGTTCGGGTCTTTGTTGACTCTAACCAGTCTAAGATCCAAGGATGGCATACCAAGAATGGGGTTCGGGTCCTCCACACTTCGATGGCAAGAACTACCAGATGTGGAGCAAGCGGATGGGTGCGTTTCTCCGCGGAAAGGGTCAGATCTTTTGGGATGTCACGGTGGACACAGGCTATGTCCAGCCGATGGACTTCCTCGCTCCAGGATCGAGGGACAGATTCGACGCCAACAATAAGGCGGTCGACTACTTGTTTTGTGCTTTGTGTCAGCCTGAGTTCGATCGGGTGCACACCGAGCACTTGGCTTGTAGGATTTGGGCGGTGTTGAAGGAGGCTCATGTTGGGAATGCCCAGGTTCAGGCACGGATGTATGCGACCTACCGGAGAGAGTACGAGAACTTCACTCATCTCCCCGGTGAGTCCATCGATGCCTTGTTTCAGAGGTTCACGGTGGTTGTGAACAACATGAGGGCCAATGTGGACTTGCTCCTGTATGATGATCATGATAGAGCGGTCAAGCTCTTACACTCTTTGGATCATACGATTTGGGGCGGAAAGTTCGAGGCCATTGTGGAGTCGGAAAAGTATGACACTCTGACGGTGAATGAGCTGTTCTCGAAGCTCAAGTCGGCTGAGGTGGATAGGGGCATGACAGCCAAGATCGAGGGCCCGACTGACTCTCAAAGTCTTGCCCTCATCGGTGGTTTAATTGGAAAGGCTAACACTAACCCATCCACCAGGATGTTCTCTTTGTCCTCTTTGATGTCTATGCCAGATGAGGAGTTCGACGTGCTTGGAGAGGACGAGCTGGTGCTCCTGAAGAGGCGGTTCGAGAGGCTGCACGAGAACCGGGTGAACATGAGGAGGAACACGAGGACATGCTTCAAGTGCGGCAAGATTGGACACTATTTCGCCGAGTGTCCGAAGGTGAACAACCACGACAAGCACAAGTTCATGGACAAGAGGAAGAAGTCCAAGAAGAAGGATCATGAACATGGGAAGAAGGCTTGGTCTCGAGAGAAGATGAAGAGATCAAGTGACATCGAGTCCGATTCTGAGGACACGTCTTCAAGCTCAATTGATGAAGACGAAGAGGATGACAAGAAGAAGAATAAGAAGAAGAACCTCGACAAGTATCTCAACAGCCTTTGTGTGATGGGCCTAAGCCTCAAGGACGACTTCTGCGGCATGGCTCGAAGTTCGAGCAGTAAGAGAAGCCAGAAGGACGCCTCGGACTTGGATTCCGAGGATGAGGTATGTGATGATCTCTCTTCTTTGCGCAAGGAGAATGAGGAGTTGGTTGAATTGCTTGATAATCGCGATCACATGCTTAGAGACGCTAAGAAGCTTAGGAAGGAGCTTAGATCTTTGCTCGAGGATGCTAGGATTAGAGTGGCTGAGCTAGAAACACAGGTTCTTGATAGCAAGCTTGAAATTGATTCTCTTAAGGCTAGCCCTGTTGTTTCTGATGAGAATGACTGTGCTGATTGCTCTGCTTTCCTGGCTGACTTGACTGATCTTAGGGAGAAGTATGCCTCCAGGTGTGAGGAACTAGATGTGCTTACGGTTGAGTTCACTGAGCTACAATCTAGACCCACTTTGCTTGGTGCTTGCACTTCTTGCCCTAGTTTGCATGAGAAAATTGTTGAGCTCCGTTCTCGCATAGTTTCGCTTGAGGCTGATTTGAAAGTGCCTATTCCTACTTCTTGCTCTACATGTGAGTTGCATGCTATGAAGAATTTGGAACTTGCAAAATGTGTTGGTCGCTTGCAAGATGAGAATGATAAGTTGCGTGAAGCACTGAGTTGGTTGTCGTGTCAAGAACCTCAGCTTGGTATGATGATTACTAGCTGTAAGCGCTTTGACGGTTGGGCTTTGGGATTGGATAAGGTTGGTGAGGGCAGTGGTGAGAGAGAAAGTAAATTTGGGAATGTTTCAGTTCCACCACAACCCACACCCAAAGACAAGTTTGCATTCAAGCCAAACCAACCAAGAGAAAAACCGAGTGAGAAGGCAAGTGAAACGCCCAGTGAGAAACCAAGTGAGAAGCCTTGTGAAGAGCCTCATCCCAAGGCTAAGCCCAGATCAATCCATTTCCATTGTGAGTTTTGTGGAAAGGATGGTCACAAGAGAGTGTTTTGCTTCAAGATGAAGCGTGAGGAGAGAATGGCGAAGGAGTGGGCTAACAAGGACAAGTACCACCCTTCTGTTGGTGTACTTGAGCCTCGTGTGCAGTTGCCCAGGGCCAAGGCGAGTGTGAGGTCAGTTCGGGCTTGGGGAGAGCGGAAGGCTGTTGGAGGCGCTACTGCCCAGGCTACACCGGTCAGACCGGTGTGGGGCACCGGTCAGACTGGTGCAGGCCTGGACAGGCAGCGGGTTGGGTTTCGTGCTCGTACAGGTGCGAGGGTTGTTTCTAGAGGTCATGGTTCTGGTGGTTGGTCTCGAATGTTTGTAGGAGGTCAGGTTTCTAGGCATTCTCCTCCTCGTGCTCAATACGGGGATGGGAGGATCCGTAGTTTTGAGAAGGAAAGGAGGGACAGTGCACGGGTTTTTTTTCATGGTTTTGGTCCTCCTCCAGGTGGAGTGGTTTGGTTACCTCATGGTGGTTACCGTAGTGGTGTTCGTGGAGGTAGCTTTGGTAGGAAAGATGGTTTGGTTTGTGCTAACCCCACTTTCGAGCAGAGGGCTAGGCACTAGTTTTACACATTTGGAACTAACCCCAGTGTTGAGTCGTTTGCTCGCTCTCGCTCTTGGTTTTGAGTTGCAGGTGGATTGCCCGGAGAACATTTGGTTGATATCAGGGGTGGTTCTTCGGCTTCATATCCCGGTGGTGACATGTGGGTGCATCACTTTTGGGGATGGTGGACAAGGATGAGTGAATTGTGAAGAAATGATAAAGATAAGTGTATTTGTGACTTTCGAGTGTGTGGCCTTGGTCAAGCCACTTGGTTTGATTTGCTCCTTCTCTATCTCATGTGTGTAGGGTGAGCTTTGTATGCTATTTGGCCCTAATGCATGTGTTTAGGGGGAGCTTGTGAGTTTGGTGCTCCTTTGCTCTTTTGCCGGTGGTGTCGAGCCCTTTTTGCCTCCCCTCGAGGAGCCGGTGGTTTGTGAGTTTTGTGTGGGAGCTCCTTTGTAGCATATGTATAGTTTCCTTTGTGCATTTCTTGCATTTGGCATGGCATATGTAACATGATGTATAGGCATCCTTGTATCTTAGATTGCATGCATTTTGTATCATATGCATTGGTTAGGAAAAGCTTCTCTCATATACATTGTTCACCATGGAATGAGATATATGTCTTTGTGAGCTTGTTTGGTATGCTATGGTTAGTTTGGCTTAGCTCTTGATGATCTTGATGAATAATCCATTGTTGATAGCTATGTTTTTGAAAATGTCACATATATGCTCTCTCATGTGTAAATGCCTTTATATGATCTTGACATGTTTTAGTGGCTTTGCTATGCTAACTTTGTGGTTGGATAGCTTGTTTATTGATCATATGGGGCCAAAGGCTCATTTTCCATCATGAATGTTTAGCCCTCTTGCTTCATCTTGTGGAGGGGCATAAGTTCCTTTTAGTCGCAAAGACATTTCATGTACCATTTACAAATCTGAAAATGAAATGAAAAATGCTTGAAAAACATGCTCCCATGTCATATGTGCTGAATTTAATTTGCTTTGGGTGCTAAACCGTTGCATGATGCCTACCAATGAGAAGTCTCATACATAGAAGTAGGCACATGGCTCGGTGGCTTTGACATGACATGAGGTGCTTGTGGGTGTTTGTGATGGTTTTATGATTAGAATGGCTGTCCTAGCATTAAGTTTGTGTGGCTTTGCCATTTTGATATGCTTTGATCATGTTTAGGACTTTGCTCATGAGAGGCAAGTTTTTTCGCAAAATTGCCCAAATCCATCTTAGCTTCGTCCAATGGTTGTGAAACTTGGTGATCATGTAGTTGAGATCGATACGAAGCTGTAGAGTATCTAACTTGCTCATTTGGACATGTGTAGCATTCTTTGTTGAATTTTGTCTGTTTGAGAAGCTCTAGGTTGCATTTTTTGCATTTTTGGCTTGATTCATGCATTGCCAACAAGGGGGGAATTTTGAGCTTGAAATGGCTTGCTTGATGCGTTTAGAAGGTTTTCAGGTGGTTTCGAGCCATTTCTGGGCTCTGTTGGTCACCGGTCTAACCGGTCAAGGTCACCGGTCTGACTGGTGTGAGTGCTGGTCCTGTGCACATCTTAGGCACCAGTCTGACCGGTGGTGATGACCAGTCTGACCGGTGTGAGCTGAAGTTGCTGCAGCTGCCCTGTTTTCAGCTGGTTTGCATGCATTTGTCCAGGGGGAGGTGCATTGGTTCAGGGGGAGCTTGCATGTGTGCAGGGAGAGCTCTTTGTGGTCTTTCGAGCTTTGCTTTGGTGTTTGCGCTCTTTGCTTGAGCTTTGCTTTGTCTCGGATGTGTCGAGCCGTTGCCCACGCCTAAGGGGTCCGAGACTTGTCTTCTTCAAGTGATCTTGCTCTTTGCCTTTGTTTGGCTTTCGATCGCTTGTTGGAGTTTCTTTTTGTTCATTTCTTTTCTTTTTCTTTTCTCTCTTTTTACTTTAGTGAGGGTGTTGTCAATGCACTCATCAAGGGGGAGATTGAGGACCATGTGTGGTTCGAGGACCGGTGGATGGTCGCTTCCTTGTGTGATGAGTGATTGACAACGTTGTGTGGACTGATTCTTGGCTAAGTATTGCAGGTGCAGGTTGAGGCTTGACTAGTGTTGGTGCAGGTGAAGAACAAGCGCGAAAGGTCGTCGCCGGTGAGGCCTCCAGGTGTGGAGAAGACAAGTAGGCTCCGTTCGAGGGACCCGGTGGCCAGCGGGGTCAAGTACGGGCCGCATGGTGGCATGAACAGCGATGAAGTCGTGGACGGTTTCATGGTAGAGCCTCAAAACCAAGATCGAGCCGGGACTACGTGGGAGCCGAGTCATGAGTGGAGATTGGCGGAGGCTACACCGAGTTCGCGGGATTTCCGATGGTTCACCAGAAAACCACTGGGTTTCTTGGTTGATCCACAAAGCCAAGACCGAAGAACCGAAGACGGTGCTGCAGCAGTGCCAGACCGGTCTGACCGGTGGGTACCGGTCTGACCGGTGTGCGACGATGCAGTCCGGAGACTTCGAAGCGGAGGACACGCGTCGGGATTGCATGGCTTGCGTCGAGGCTATGCAGGGTGCTGTCGCCGAGCATCCGTCCAATGGTGAAGACATGAAGACTTCCAAATCCGCCATTGAGGGGCTTGTATCCCTAGTTATTAGTAAAGGGCATTTTAGACTTTCGGTTGCCTCCATATAACCCAAGAGGTGAGAGGATGGCAGCCAACTCTTGGAACCCTAGCTCATTTGTTTTCCTATTTTCCTTGATATTTTCCTTAGGATTTCCATAGGACTAGAAAGAGAGCTTCATGGAGAGATCTTGTTGAGAGGGATGGATGATCGGGCGGCTTGCTAGACCTTGTATGAACCTTTGTTTCATGTATAGATGATTCGGCGTGGTTCCTCAAGGTTTGGATGTGTTTTCCCCGGTTGTTCTTGGTGGTGATTTTCGGAGCCCTCTCTTGGTGATTTCTTTGGGTTGTTTTCGGGACCTTTCTCTTGGGGATTTGATGGGGGAAATTTGTGGGAACCCTTTGTGGTTCTTTGGGCTGTGATTCCCTTCCCAAATCCGTGAGTAAAGGTGCTCGATTTTGGGGTTTCTTGAGTTCTTGGGTTGGAAGTGCTCTTGGCGGGATTTCCTTGATTCTTTCTTTTTGGACGAGTTTTGGTGGGATTAAGCTTGGCTATGGACTCCTCATGAGGTGTTCCTAATATTCCCAAAGTCTTGTTCAAGTCCGTGGAGCGATTCGGGAGATCGAGGTTTGGATTTGAGGGAGTTGACCCGCGGGTGCTGTTCATCCCGAGCTGCCCAGGCTACACCAGTCTGACCGGTGCTCTTGACCGGTCTCACCGGTCTGACCGGTGCAACCCTCGGTGGGATTTTGCTCGGGTGAACGTCTTGGTGTGTTCGCTGTTGTCCCGTGGTCCTGCTGTTTCGAGTTTGGGTCAGTTTGGTGGTCGGTTGGCCTGTTTTGTGCCTTGGGGGCTTTCAGGCTGTGATCGGTCTGACCTGTGTGTCTCACCGGTCTGACCGATGTTGAGGCACTTAGTGAAAGTTGCTCAGTCTCACCAGCAGGGACCGGTCTGACCAGTGGTGCTCACCGGTCTGACCGGTGTGGGTCTGTAGACTCGAGGTTTGGTGTTCCGCTGCGTTCTCGGGTCGGAAGGTTGTGTGTTGGTTCCTAGGTCCAGTGTCTACATGGGCTTGGACAACTTGGGTAGTGAGTCGGAGACGTGTGTTGGAAGCCGCGTTCATCTTGTTGGAGTTTCCATCTCCTTCGATAAGAATTTTTATAGGCTCCCATTCACTCCCCCCCTCTCTGGTTCGCCGTATCGGTCCTTCAGCGCGGCGGCGGGTAGGGTTTGGAGAGGGAGAGGGAGAGGAAGAGGGAGGGGGACGAGTTGGGGATCTGATCGCCGCGGCGGTGGTTTCGAGATTTCGAGATATTTCTGGAGTGGATGAGGGAGTGGGTCATCGGGATATTTCACTGGCAGTTGGGCCCCGTAATGAAATTAGTGCGGGAGACAAAATGAGTTGGGCTGGTTCTGGAGGGAAGTGGGTGGGGGGTTTCAGAATTAGCGCTCGAGCCACAACGATGGGTTGAGGCCCGGACCTGGGAGCCTCAAAAGCTAATAAATTTGAAAATAATTTCAAAATTTGAGATCTTCAAACAACATTTTCAAACACTCAACGATTTCAAATTTAAAAGTCATCAACAACGAAATTGTACAACTCGCCAAGATCCACAAGTTTCATTTTAGGCATTTCTCAATCCGAGTCTTTGTGAACGATTCAAATTTTAAATTTTAAAATTTAACAATTTGAATAGAAATTTGGGTGAGTAAATAATGTCAAATCAAAAAGTGATGAATACCAAAGTTTCATAACTCATGAAGATCTACAAACTTTATTTAGGTCATTTTTACATTTGACAAAGTCTGAACAATCTAAATTTTGAAATTCAAAAATTGACATCGAAAAGCAAGATTTTGGTATACTAAATAATGTAAAATCAAAAAGTGTTGAATACCAAAGTTTCATAATTCATCATGATCTACAAACTTTATTTGGACCACTTTTTCATTTGAGATAGTGGTTATAATATGTAATACAGTTTTGACAAACCCCTCACATAGTTTCTTAAAGGCAAAATAGACATTTCCATCCCTGAATTTTACCTCGAAGGTAAAGTTCGTCCTTGAACTTTCTAATAGGCCAATCTAGTTCCTCAACTTTTATTTCTAAGGCAAACTTATCCTTATGCTAATGTAGCATGAAGAGGTTAATGTGGAAAGTCCTTTCTACCGATCCTTCAAGATCCTTCCTTTCCTTCTCATTCCTTTCCTTCTCAATCAGGCAACCACTTAATCCAGATGGATCAGAAAGTGGCTACATGCTCAACTAATTAACCACGATTTACTCGGTCATTGGCAGCTTGGCACATAGGCCACAGTGTCACTCCATGGACCATGGCTGCTGCGTTTGACTGGATTATTACCACGTGTTGCCAACATCTAGTTTTGATTAAGTTCATTCTCATAAAGTAGCATTTGTAATTTAGTGTGGTGTGGCCGCATGGGTGTGTCCATGACAAGCTGGTCGTGCATGTATATGATGTATTCCTAGTTATACCAAGACGTCAGCTCCATAGCTTAACTATGAGGCAAACAGGGAACTGGGAAGGGAAACAAAGATTGTAAGGGTAGAAAAGACATTTCGTATTATTCTCATGACAAAATGCAGAGCAATATTAGTTCAGGGACCAACTTGACCTTTGAGGTAAAGTTCAGGTACTTCAATGCCTATTTTTCCTTTCTTAAAAACTATGTGGGTGAACATAGGATTAATGAGCAATGTATACCATCACTTTCTCAAATCAAAAAATGACCTAAATAAAGTTTGTAGAGCTTGACGAGTTATGAAACTTTGATATTCATCACTGCATCAGCTGTAATCACTTCGGTTTCAAAATCTTGTCTAAAATTGTCATTTTTAAAAACAATTCAAATTTTGAATTCTCAAACTTGATCACATGACTAAAGACCGAAGTCAACAAATTAGCTTGATAGAGCATGATTTTAGACAATTTTAGAAAAAGAATCATTCAATTTGGAGTTCGTATGTGGAAGAAAAACTAGTTACAAGTTTCATCTAGAAATTAAATAGAGAAATCCTCATGTTTTAATAGAATCTAAAATTATTCAATTTCCTCTTGGCGTCCAGGAATATGTAGAAGATATTCAACAAAGACAACAATGTACCAGCTAAGTCAAATAAAATATAAATGGCGTGGCGGTATGACTGATTTTACTCATCCCGGAGGTTTTAAGTTCGATTCCAACTTATCACAATGTTTTTGCTATTTTCTTCTGTATTGTAAAAAATGCTGAAACAATATATAAAACATTGGCCGCTCCTGGCGGCTCGAGCCCAGACCGCCCCGAGGGCATTAAATTGTACTGGAGACTGCTGCGCGTAACTTCAATCTTTGAGAGATAAAACACTCGGAGGTTCCACATCTGGTCCAGGACCGAAGGGCCCATCATCAGTCTGACCCGAAGAAGTTCATTGTCTACCTCGAAGCATTCGTCTTAGCGCCTTGGAGAATAGACAGAATGCTCACTACAATTTTCAGCACCCTTTTCCTACTCTTCATTCCGATCCAACCATGGGATCCCTTAATACTAGTACCGGCTTCAATTCCACTCCCACCACTACTCGTTCTCCTCTTCTTCATCCTTCTGGCACCGGCAGCTTTCCCTCCTGCTATCCTGTAGTCGACCCGCGTGATGGAAAAGCTTGTCGCGGCTGTGGATTCGCCGGCACCTCCCGCAACTTTCCTGTCGCCCCGTTGTTGCATCTCCACTGCTGCCGGGGCTACGGATTCGCCCACCACCATCGTGGATTCAGCCCGTCGGATCCCGCCCAATCCGCCAGTGTAGGCCGCAGCGACAGTGATGGCGATGGTGACGGCGCCTCCGAAGCTTCTCCGCCCAGGCATCGATAGGAGGTTCCGGTGCACTGACATTGTACTCGCCCTTAAGGTTGGGGCTAGAGGCATCCTCGTCTCCGGTGAGTTTTCAACAGCTATCATGGGGGGCTTCATCCAGTTCACGACTCCAGTCCCGGAGGATGGAACCAGGTACGGCACTGTGACTTGTGAGACTGGAATTGGCATGCCGTGGAGGGTGTGTGATGCTGGTGGGGATGTGGTATCTAGCTGATGTGGTTGCATATAAAGATAGTGTACTGCTGGTAAATGAATCTGAACGGTTTGCTTGTTAGTTAGAAGCAATGACATTTGATTTAATGAACAAATCTCATGTATTTTGCTTGATGTGCTAGCTTGTAGCTAGATGCCATTTCAGCATATAGCTTTGATACTGAGTATACTGAGTATGGACTGAGGATGCCATTTCAACTAGATGCTAGCTTGTCTCTGTTGACGGTGAATTTCCGTCAACCTAGAGTACTTGTTATACATTGGTTTCGATTATGATTTGCAACTAACCCGCCACTAGGCATACTAATGATGTAACAAGTTCACACTAGCATGTCGATTTTGGAGTTTGTTGTTTACGTAGGAAATTAACGTCAAAGAGGAGACTTTCGGGATAAGTTCATCAAGCACTTCAAGAGGAGATCATGAAGCCCGGCACAAGTCAAGACACGCGATGAACATGACTCCAAATGACCCGAGGACCGAAGCGTCAACGTGCAAGTCTTCAGGGACTGAACCAGAAAACAGCGAAGCTTGCATAGCAAGGATTCAAGCCTTAACCGTGAAGGAAACGACATCAAAGGCCCACATGCAAGTGCACACAAATAAGGGATCACGTGAGAAGCAACCGGGGAGGAAACCAGGCCGAAATGGGCCTGAGCCGGCCGGCTAGGGCCGACCGGCCCATCCCACTCCGGACCCGGTTCGCGTCCCCCTTTTGCCCTAGGTGCTTGTCTATAAATTGTCTCTACCTCCGCTGGCCGCCACATCCATCATTCCACAGGAACTCGGCGAAACCTAGGAGAGAGCGACGACGGCCGCCGCAAGTCCTCGAAGTCGTCTAGGAGATGGCCTAGGCCTACCCTAGCGGCCATGGCCGCCTTGCACGGTTGAGCCATGGCGGAGTTCCGAAGCTAGTTGAGGTCATCAATGGTATGTACTCGGTGGAGATGATCTAAACGCATTTATTATGTTAGTAAAGTACTTCATGTCATCCGATCTTTTAGCGACTCGATTCCTCCCTCTATGATTTTGTTTTCTTCTTGGTTGTGCTTCTTCCCCAATCTAGTCTATAGCTAGATTACATAGGGTGCTCTTGTAGCCGCGGTGGCTAGAGGTGCATACCGGACCGACCAAGTGATTTCAACTTGTTCTTATCGAACTCGCCCTAGACTACCCGCATGAATAGGAATACGTTGTGACAGAACGGGGGTTCCGAAAGGCGGGCGTTTTCGGTATCGGACCGGAGGATAGTAGTTTAAACATGGCTTTGGATGAGATGCATGTCGCGCTTGCTCATTTGGCTGGAACTATGACTAGAAGATGATAGGCATTAGTTTCCCTTGTTTGCTCTTTACCTTGTCTACGTTCATGGATGCGATCAACCTTATGCTATAACTCTTACATCTTTAAGGTTTATCTTATTATGCAATCAATGCTTCATGTTAGGCTAGATCAATAGGTTAGATGGAGAATCCTAGGAGTTTGCTTCAGATCCTTGGATTGACAAATCGAGGGAGGACCCTCCTTAAAGGCACCAAGTCACCCGTAGGCTTGCGGTGAACTTGAGCACGGTTTTGAACCGTCAACAAGCGCCTTTTTTCTGGCACCGTTGCCGGGGATCGGCAACTCGAACCCTAGGGCGATCCATTTATCTCTTTGACTAGCCCTAATTTTTATTATTGCATATATGCTTGCTTTCTTGTTTGTGTCCTTGAAAGTAGGTGAAAAGCTAGACACAAGACGTTCACATCCACTCCGACAAGATGATGACTACATCAAGATTCACTCTTTAGTGGTAGGTGCTAACTTTTGTTAGTGTCCTATCATCCTCTATTGAGTGCACACCTACACGAGTGATGTTGAACAAGGTATGTCTGAGGACCAGGAGCGTCCTGGTGGTCGATGGATGACCGCTCCTCAGTGATGAGTGATTGACAACGGGTGTTGGACTGACTCTTGGCTTAGTGCACAGGTGTAGGCTGTGGCCTAGTTCGTGTTGTTGCAGGTGAAGAACGGGCGCGAAAGGTCTTCAGCCTTGAGTGGCCTCCGAGAGATGGAGAGACAAGTAGGCTCGGTTCGAGGGACCCGGTGGACAGCGGGACTAGGTGCGGGCCACATGGTGGCGATACGAGCAAGACGAAGTCATGAACAATCGAGCCGGTGCACAGTGGCGGTCGAGTCAAGTGGTTTGGCGGGAGGCCAGACCGAGCACGCGGAGTTTGGTGGTTTGCCCACAAAACCATCGGAGGACGGTTTCTTGGTTTGGGCCTCAAAACCATGTCCGAGGGCCCAACACGACGGAGACGGGATCCGGGCGTGTCGGGAAGCTTCGAAGCGGAGGACACGCGGCGGGATCGCATGGCTTGCGTCGGGAGGACGCGGGATGCGGCAAAGGCGTGGCCGTCCGATGGCAAGACCCACAAACATTACATAAATGCCCCTGTGTATGTTGTATCGCCAGTAGTTAAGTTAGGGGTAGTCGAGTCATTTACCACTCCGGAGGGACCTGATATGTAAGCCATGAGTGTGTGTGGATGGCTCTCTCGCTCTGCGACTTTGGGTTTCATTTCCTCCCTCCCATTTCTCATTACCGTAGCTATTTTCTTCTCCATTTTCTCTAGGCTAGCATGAGAGCTTCATGTGAGATTTGTTGAGAGGGATGTATGCTAGGGCGGCATGCTAGACCTTGTGAATCTTTCCTAGTTTGTATAGAAGATTCGGAGTTGTTTTTCGTGGTCTTTTCGTGCTTGGTTCCGTGCCTTTGTTCTTGGCGTGATTCTGCGGATTTGAGTGGGTTTCTCCCCGGATTTCTTTGAGGGAAAGATGTGTGGATTCCTTGTGCACCTTTGTGATTGATCTTGTGCCCTCAAACGCCGGGAAACCACTTCGATTCAAGGTTTTTCGGTCGGAGCTCTAGCTTTTGGTGGTGCTCAAAGGATTCGCGATTCCCGGTGATTTAGGGAGTTAGGCGGCAAGATTTTTGGGCTATAGCATCCTTGTGTGACGCTTTTCAAGTCCCCAAACCCTTGTCTCCACAGCTTCTACCGTTTGGGAAATCCGATGATGATTTGGGGGAGTTGACCTTCGAGGTCGGGCTGTTTTCTGTTCTGTCCGTAAGGGGCGGACAGTCCGCGTGGGGACGGCGGACGGTCCGCGAGGAGCAAGTTCTTCCCGTGTTCTTCGTGTTCTTGCTCGGCTTCGCTTTCGATCCGTCGTGGCTTTGAGTTTTCGTTGGGCGAGGTTTCGGACAGTCCGCAGCAGTGGCGGACGGTCCGCGGGTGCCTGGCGGACAGTCCGCGTGCTCCCCGCGGATGGTCCGTTATTCGGGGTCGTCTCTGGTGGTGTTGTTAGCTTTTTCGGACGGTCCGCGACGCAGGGCCGGACAGTCTGCGGTGTGGGTGCGGACAGTCCGCGGCAGCAGGCCGGACGGTCCGAGTGGCCAGTGCGGACGGTCCGCCCCTCCTGGCCGGACGGTCCGCCAGAGCCTGTGTGCTTTGCTTCTTGGTTCGATTCATCCCTTCCTTTCTCGTGCTTCCGCGTGTGCTTCAAGGAATCGTTCCTAAGACTGGAGGTTGATCCATAACCTCGTTGTCTTGGCGATTGGTGTGTGATTCGATCCATCGCCTGTGTGTGACCGGGATTTGACTAGGGTATAGGTCGGGTTCTTTGAGAAGAATTCTTACCGACTCCTATTCACTCCCCCCTCTCTAGTCGCCATCTGATCCTTCAATGTCAATGTGTCAATTAATGTTTTAGGACTAATGTTTTGTGGAGGTTTATTTGTCCAAGCAATAGGTGTTGGAAGCAATCACGTTGCGAGAGAAGCACCCGTCACTTTGGCTAAAGCAAAATCAAGAATACACACCATTGCCATCATGCTATTCGCTGGTCCAGCAATGGTGAGGACTTAAAGCCAAAGGAGACGCGATGTAACGCCCCGGAGACCACAAGATCAAGGTCGTCAACATATTCGGATCAATTCACAAGAAGTTTCTGTTCCCATCAATTTCTGCACAACCTCAAGGGAGAACAGCAGGATATCTTTGGATATTTATAAGCCCCATGAAGTTACGCTTCCAACGAATCAAGAATCAAGTCAATCGGAGGTTCCTACAAGCGGGTATGGCTGAATTACCGAAGGTTGTTCTGAAATTTCTGGACAGCATGCAAGAGCGGAAACAAAACGGCCATAACTCTCTCATTTGGGCTCCGATTAAGATGAATGAGTACCCGTTGGAAAGGTAATTTTATAAAGTTTTCAATGGAACAATATTTTGGTATATGTTCTCTTATGTACACAGGGGAAAATCCACGAAAAAGAGGAAGCAGCACACGATGAGAACAAGATAGTGGAGATGAGGACGACAACAACAAATAGAATCTTGGAAACGCTTCCATTGGACCACACGAGATGAAATTCAGAAGTTTGGAACAAAACAAAGACTCCAAGAGCATTGGCAAAAGAAGGCACAAGTTGGCAACATCCGACGCTAGGAGATGTTATAAGAAAATCACCATGGATTACACACAAATGATGGCATCCAATGGCGCGGATACTCTGGGCTCTCACACGAAGGATCATGGAGTTACATGAAGATATTTGAGACATGTGTGAAGTCCCACAAATGAATAAGAAGAGTGAGTCCACTCAAGGCAACCTTGATGATGTGTGGCACGAACGAAGGAATTGTGAAAAGACGATACAAGCCACCGATCATTGAAGATTGTTTGCTTTCAACTCCAAGAGACCACTCACGATGAAACGCTCGAAGGCCAAGGTACAAATTAACCTCTCAAGACACTTTTGGAACTGATAATATTTCTTGGATATATCTATGATTCATATCCATTAGCGAGGTTGATTCAATTCTATGCCTTGTTCTTTTGATAATCATGATAGGCTAGAATTTCTTGAGAGTGATAAAGAGGCTTTGTTGCGCTTAAAATTTGTTACATGCCTTATGAACCTTTGACTAATGAGAGCTTAGTGCTGAGCAAGAAAACTTGTGCTATAATTAATCACAACTTACTTTGTCATAAATTGTGGTTATGGAAGCGTTTGTTTGCAATATGATTTGTAAATCTTGGACTTGCTTTGTGCTCGGTCAAGCTAGTGACCTTAAACGAGCAAATTGTGGGAGAAATCCCATGTTTCACTAACCATGCAGGGCGTTAAATATAAATTAAGAGGAGAGAATCATACCCAAAGTTGCAAACCCGTGCATCACCGTCACCGAACCTCAAAAACGGATGTCGCTGTTTTCATCAATTTTGAGGACCTGGTCAGGCATGTTCAAGGAAGAAAAAGTTGAAAATCAGAAGCTCCATCAAGTGCCGGTTCCAACGCATCTATGATCGATGAATTTGAAGACCCGTACAAGGAGATATGGCAAAAACATTGAGCGATGTGCAGTCTGAAATCAGCTTTGGACAGATTGTAGCGCCGGAGTAGAACGGGCATAACTCACTCGATCGGAGTCCGTTGGGGGTGAATAAATACTTGATGGAAAGAAAATTTCATGCACCATGCATGGAAGCTATTGTTCTTTACATGGTCTGACCTGGACAGAGAGGAAAATTCTTGAAAGAAGAGGCAGCGATAAAGTGCGATGGAGAAGGTGATGATGATGATGCAAAGAGACGATTGGGCAAGCCTCTCATCGAGCATAAGTGATTGTGTCAAGCATGGAGAGTGGATCAAGGCTGCATGAACACCTTCAAATCTTGCATGAAGGATCATGGCTCCGCAACAATAGGAAGGTATGTGAGAAAGTCGAGCTCTATGACTTTAAATGAAGCGCTTTGCGGGAGGCAACCCGGTTTTTATTCATATATATATATGACCGTCTACATTGTGCTCTTTAATCGAACCATCAAGTAACATTGTACCATTTCTCTAATAAAAACCACAACACCATGTTGTATGATCTAATTGCTATTGAGGGAGCGCTTTGTTATTTGATCTTGGAAAACTTGTAGACCTTTTTTGTGTGCCTATTAGAGTTTAGAGTCTTTTTCTTTTGTTTTTTTAGAGAGATATATGGAGATGGCACCATCCTTTGACTCTAAACTTTTGGCTAGTTAATTTAGGCTAACTTTTGTTTTAGACAATCTCCATATCATGTTGTTTTGTTCATCCATGTTATATCGCATTGCATGTTGTGTTAATCTAACTTTTCGTCCACCCAACCTAAAGCCTTCCTATAACTCCCACCAAAAATCATAGCCTATAGAGGTTGGATTTTTTGAGTTGACCGAGGGCCCTCACCCTCGGGGTTAAATGTCACACCTGTTTTTCCAAGAAAACCAAGTGCAAACCTATATGCATGCCAGGATCAAGTTTCATGCATATAGCTGACAAAAGTGAATAACAGAAACAATATCACATAAGAAAAAGGGAGATTATCAGAGTATTACGCTATATCCTGGAAACGAAGACACCAAACACCACAAGCAGTCGACTGGGGGTTGCGTACGCCTAGAACCAGCAACATCTTCACAAGACTTCAGAGTAGCTTCCTCCTTCTGAGCAACATTGTTTATAGCAAGGGTGAGCACTTGTCATACTCAGCAAGTGTGGGGAAAGAATGAATGCAAAGGCTTTATAGTGGACTGGCTCAAAGCATTTAAGCAATTTTAGTTGGTCAAGTTTTATTAGCACCTGATTACTAATAAAGTATAAGTTTATACCAACCCACATTAAGCATAAGGATAAGAGATACGCCATAAGCATATGGCAAACATAACCATAACACATATCACCATTTAAGTCCATCTTCAAGTTCAATTATCATGTGAGGGTCCAGGCCGCTCTTGACCGTGAGCACGGCTAATCGATTAGTTTTACACTCTGCAGAGGTTGTACACTTTCACCACAAGCAGCGTAAAAGCTCTGAAGAACTTTGAACCCAACCATGCGATGCTGCGCAGGCACCATACCACACTACCGAGGTGTGGTTGCATAGGGACGCTACATGGCCTTTACAAAGGTTCTCCAACAAGTTGTGACCCACAAGGTCCGGATCAGTTAGCAAGGTATAAAGTCCCCTAGCAGGTCGATACCCCACCATAAAAAAGAATAACTCACCCAACCCCTCGCTAGAGCGAGTCCATACCCGCGCAAGCATCGCCGATCCCTTGTCCTTATCAGGTAAGATCACCACAAGCTAAAGTTCCTAATTATTCAGCCAAGACCATTGCCCATTAGTTCTTGTGGTTGTACTGTTTTCCTAGGTGGTTCTCCATGTTCCGATTAAACATATGGTCTTGTATATTAAACATCACATAAAGGAACATAGAGCATAAAATGATAACCACGCTGATTAACACCAACCCAGTTGAGCAAACTAAGCAATATCTACCATCATAATTAATTAAAACTGGGTTTAAGATAATAGTCAAAAGAGGCTATTCATCCTTAATAGGAACCCATCAAAATTAATGCAAAGCAATGCAACAGTGATTAATAAAGTTATTAGGACAAAAGATCAAGGACACACTTGCCTTTAACCAAAGTGGTGATGTTGCTCAGAATCTTCACCTTCACACTCTTCCAAGCTCTCGAACCACGAACAACGTTCACTCTAATCGCATCAAGCACAAAACATGCAAAACACACGAGTACAACTAAGAACAAACCACCAAACAAAAAGGAAACTTTAAAAGAATGCACTAAGAACAAGCTCGATTAGACGGATCACTAAAGAACACAAGGTGCTTGGAAAGGAAAGGTTTGATTAACTTTGAAGAGATGATGGCGGAAGATTGAGCAAGAACCGGAAAGATCACATTGAAACAGAGCTCGATTCTAATGGTTACGCAGGAAACGAAGGAACCACTGAGAACGGAACTAAGCTCAAATCTATCGAAAGATTATTATCAAACCACAAGAAACTACGCTTGGCATATTTTAATTAAGAAATCATGTGAAAGAATATTTCAGAGAAATACTCTATGTTACCATTAAACAAGTTACATTTAATTAAAGAAATCGCGATAAACCTAATCATTTTTTATTTATAACATTCGAGTAGAAGTTATGTCAAATTAACATTTACTTTGAAAAGATAAGTATAAGATATCTAGACGAGTAACTTTATGTCACGTGTTCAACTAAACATATTTAATATTGAAAAGGCATTTATGATGTCATTGGGCATATTAACTTTATTATGAAAACCGATGTTTAACTCTAACATCTTTTATTTAGAAAAACTAGTTATGAATAGGGATTAACAAATTACATCGTGATTAAAGAAAATCGGATTAGAACCTAATCACTTTTTATGTATAAAAGCATTGGAATAAGAATTAGTCAAGATTAACATGCATCTTTAATGTTAAAACAAGTAACAGGTGATACACATGCTAACGTATAAGTTAAGGTGAAGCAAACGAGAGCGGTAGCAACGAACTATCAAGCGCATAAGAAATCTTAGGCTAAGATCTAGGAAGACTAGCCTACAAGGAGAACTTGGATGAACAAGCGACACACTAACCAAGGGTGAACCGATCCGACGAGTGAAGCGGATAACGGGGTAAACTCTAAAGAAAGGTAGCTACGATAGATTAGGTACAAGAACACAAATTCGATTCATGAACTAGCTAGATGTTAAAGATTGGATCACAAAGAACTGAAGAAGTACAGTTGTCTTACATAAAAGACAATTACGATAGGATGGTTGTACTAGGATCTGGAAAGATCTAGAACTTGAAAGAAGGCTAGCTCTACAACAGAGACACTGGGACAGAGCTTGATAAAGAACGATTAACGAACGATTTGCATTTATGAGAGAACAAGACCATAAGCTTGGGTTTATTTTAATTAGCAAAACATATGATAGGATATTTCATAAAGAAAAGTTTCCTAAGTTGGATTTAATGCAAATTAAATTTTATTTGCAAAACCGGTGTAAAGAACTAGTCAAGTTTTATTTATAAAGATTCATATATGAATTAATCAATTAAATATTTAATTTAGAAAAACTAGACTATAGGAACCATCTAAACGAAACTTTGTAATTCGAGTAGATCATATTATTATTAAAAACATTATAATATTGGCATTAATCAAATTAATTTTTATTATAAAAGCCGAAGTAAAAGCTTAATCCAATTTTAATTAGAAAAGATGAATTAACTATTAAACAAATTAACATTTGGTTTTCGAAAACCGAGATAAAGATCTACTTAGATTTTATTTGCAAAAGCATGTGAGAGAAACATTAATCAAATTAAATTTGCTTATGAAAAACGATATATAGATCTATATTACTTTTATTTATAAAAGACATGTGTAAATAGACATTAATTAAAATTAATATTAATTTTATTTTCAGAAAACAAAACATGGTGAAAACACTCCGCTAACGCGTGCTTTACATTATTATGAATCTAACGCAACTTGAACGGTTGAAAACGGAGCTAAAACAAGAAAGATATGGCCCTTTAAAGATCTGAGGACCTAGATGTGAAGATTGAAACTTCCAGGGACTCTTCTGCAAAAACTCAGGGGCATATACATAATTATGTATATAAACTCGAGGGCTTTACTTGCAAAGGGTCTAGAGTGGATGGAATCTGGAGAACCTAAAAGATTCAAGGGGGTTATTGGAAGTTTGACAAGACACAAGAAAAGGATCTATAGGGTTCCTGGAAAGAACACGGGCCTAAGTGCAAAATCACCGCACCTCATCTCCTACCTCTGGCCGGCGGACAGGGGCACCAGCCGGCTCCAAATCGAAGGAGCTCTGGGCGGCCTGTGGCTCGGGTAAGGCGCGGAACAGGTAAGGGGGGACAAGGGAAACTCGAGGGAACGCTCACCGACGGCAGGGACATGGAGGAGCGGCCGGAATCCGGCGGCGGCTGCGGGCTCGAGCGGCCTGCAGTGGTCAGGAGGCGGTGGCGTTCCGGTGGCCCTCCGTCAATGGAAACTAGTGAGATAGCTCCAGTGCAGCACGGGGAAACTCCGAGCGGTCGCGGCTTACTCCAATTAGCACTCCACCGCAGCGAAACGCGCGGCGGCCGGCGGTACTTGACTCCGGCGGCGCGCGCATGGCTCCGCGCGGGCCGCGGCTAGGGCGAGAAGCGGCGGTGCGGCAGGGATAGGGGCACGCGGGAGCTTCGGCCTCGCATTTTATGGGCGCGCGAGAGGGCGCCTTGGCGCACACGGACGCCGAGGACGGGGAAACGCCGGACTCCGGCGGAGTCCCGGCCGAGCACGAGGCGGCGGCAACGCGGGCTCGGATGGGCCTCGCGCAGGGCCACGGCGGGCTGATGGACCGGGTCAGGCGGGTCTGCAGTTGGGCCAAGCTGGGCTGAGGGATAGAGCTGGGCCGAAAAGACGGCACGCGAGCAATAATTCCGGGGAGCAACAACGGACTTCTGGAATTGGGCCTCAAAGAAGAATGGGCTGCTGGTAGAGATGATGCTGGCAAAGCTAGAGGAGTTAAGGGGCCTTTTCCAGACTTCGGTTGCTGGGCCGAAAGCCTCGGAATAGATTTCTTTACTATTTTTTTCCGAAAATACTTTAAGTGCGAAAACAATTCCAGGAAATTCCTTTAAAATGTTTTGAAGCACGAAAAATACTCAGAAAATCACAAAAATTCCAAGAAAAATCCCAGAGGTAGATTAAGACATGAACAATCCAAATAAAGTATTTGATGCTCATGAAAAAGATTTAGAGCCTTCTAATAAATAGAAAATGCTCAGAGAAAATGAGAATAGATTCCAGAAAAATCCAGAAAATTCTCGGAAGAATTTGGACAGCTCCTAAACGCGTTTTTGAAATCTTAAGCACTCAGGAAGCACCAAGATGCATCGGCATGAATGCAACAATCATAACTTTTATTTGCTTAAGAAAATCAAACAAGGATTTTTCCTATCCTATATTTCTTGTAAAGAAAAATAAATGTTGGAAAAATTTTAAAATTATGAGAAAATTGTTATTTAATTATTCTTTCTATTCACATCCTGAAATTGGAAATTTCAGGGTGTGACAACTCTACCCCCCTTAAAAGGAATCTCGTCCCGAGATTTGAAAAAGGTTAGCAAGAAACAAAGACTCATGGGGGTATTATCCAAAGCTTATCAGCTTTCTTCATGTCGACCTTCCTTACACAAGCATACCAAACATGCTCTTCTATCCTCCATAGCTCATTGGACTTGTATAGGAATATATAGTCTGGTCCCACTTATAACTTATCCCTTCTTCTACCATTGTGATTTCTCCATTCTTCGCTTTGCTCCATCATAGTCCTTGGTAGATCAGCTTGTGCATCAGGATTCTTCTTGATATGAGTGACATACGTAGGTTGAACAATCTTAGGCTGGGGTTTGTTAGAACCAGGTTTAGTACCATTATCTGCCCCTAAATGTGATAACTTCTTCTCTCGTCTCGTTCTACGATTTTGTTTATTAGATCACTTGCGTCTACCAGGTTTGTATTCCTTCCAAGTGATAATCCAATCATCAAGGTTTAGGGTTTGAGTATGACCTTCAGCTTGAGAACCTTCTTCTTGAGTTGAGTTTTAGGTGGACAACATCTTCTGCTTATTGATATCTATAGGGTTATGTTGGCGAGCTTCTGCTGTTATAAGACTAGCTTCCTTCTAAGGACATGAAAGACCATGGTGCTCACCACACGGACACATTTCTGGAGCCTTGTTAACCTCATGTTATTCCTCCATTGTTAGTTTCAGTGCTTCATGCTTCTTCTTCTTTCTTTGATTATTCCATAATTCAGCAACTTGCCTCTTTAGTGGCCCAATGGGAACTTTGTCTTTGGCCATCTCATTACCAAAGTAGGTTGTGCTAGGCTGCATCCTTCCTTGTAAGACTTGAGTCTACATAACTGGTAGCTTCTCTTTATCAAATGGTGGAGGAGTCATGTTTTGATGGTTATCATTGGTAACAGTATTGTGATCTTTAGGAAGTGAAGCTTGCTTTGTAATGGACTAATGAATCTTAACTATGGTTTGGGCCATTGCTTGCAAAACCTGAGTTTGTGTAGCGATATGCTCCAACATCTTGCGCTTCCAATGATGAGATTGTAAGAGGAATGTTGATGTTTCCTTCATTATCTTTATCTTCATGATTTGTGTTGGAGCTCTCCATCTGATAGGATCAGAAGAGATAGGCTGAAGAGTAGAGAGGAAGATTGGGAAGAGCAAGGAGGTGGAAGATACAAAAGAAGAACCCGACTAAGCAACCGATGTTATTGCAGATGTAAGATCCACAATACACCAACACTCACTTCAAAGAACCAACACAAACAATGTCATAAAACCAAGCATCATCAGACAAGCACTGAATTACACCAACCAGGACATAGCTAAGGGAACGACACTACACGTTGTTAATAAAGTCAGAGGTTATCCTCCTAATAGATCAGATGTAACTCCTGGCAAGGGTATCCATAAACAATGGATTTTTCCCAGATCAAGGAGTACGAAATTATGAGTTCATCCCAACTGGAATCACCTCAATTGGAGATTTAGTACTCGAGATATGAATGGGACAAGATGGCTATGTCAGCAGTGTTGACAGATTCGAGAATCTCCAAAGTTTCGGGCATAACTCTTTGTATATACAACCAAAATTAATGAATTTTGGTCAGAGTGAAAATTATGAAATTCCTGAACTACTCCAATTGGATTTAACTCAATCGGAGGTCCATAGCCGGAGATATAAAATAATGAAGGTAACCAGGTCAGCAGAGTTTACAGATTCTGATAGCTCCAATGTTTCGAGCATAGCTCCTGGAATATATACTGGATGGGTCTGAATATTTGATAGATATTCACTTATGAAATTTAGGAACTAACCCAACTGGTTTCATGTCAATCGGAGTTCTGTAGCTTGAGAAAGAATTAAAACAGCGCTGATGTGTCAGAGATCTGCGCCAAAAAGATAGAATGTCAAGGGTAACAATTCACCTTTTGACTTATTGGTGGAATTGCTTGAGAGAGGTGGAAAGTGAGACAAGATCAAGACCAAGGGAAGATTAAATAAATAGGCAAGGGTAGAGGTCATAATCATTCGCAAAACAATGATGTGCAAATGAAAATGTGACAGACAAGGATGAGCTATCAAGGAGGATCGATGAAAGATATGGTTTAAGGAGCAAGAATATTCATCACAGAGCTCAAAGGACAGGTAGTGATGAATTTTAGATCAAAGGAAACCTTAAGAAACGACCATTACTATCTAGGCTCACGTCCTACAGTCGATACAGCTCTGATACCACTCTGTCACACCTGTTTTTCCAAGAAAACCAAGTGCAAACCTATATGCATGCCAGGATCAAGTTTCATGCATATAGCTGACAAAAGTGAATAACAGAAACAATATCACATAAGAAAAAGGGAGATTATCAGAGTATTACGCTATATCCTGGAAACGAAGACACCAAACACCACAAGCAGTCGACTGGGGGTTGCGTACGCCTAGAACCAGCAACATCTTCACAAGACTTCAGAGTAGCTTCCTGTTGGTGGAAATCGGGCCCGAAGGGTGGACGCCGACACAACAGCCCCCTGAGTTCTCTCCCTCCCTTCGACCTCTTCCTCTAGTCTACTGCTTCTACTTATGCGAGGAGAGGAAACACGAATCTTAATAGAACAGTAAAGGAAACAAGTAGATGCTCAACAGACCGAAGACCGCTCGTCTTGCGGTAGCCTTCGGTGCTCTCTTCTCATTACGGTGTGTCCGTTTCATTACAAGGGGTTCACTATTTATAGGAGACCCCTGGGTATAGTCATTTGCCTCAATTACACCTTTTCCGTCCCTGACAAACTGCTTTAAACACTTTACAAGGGTATAACAGTAAGTCCCCGCGTCGTACAGGCCTCCAGCGTGTCTTCGTACGGCCGAAACACCTTTACACGCGGCCGCCCTTGTCTCTGCCTCGTCCGGAGCCCACTTTACACGTTGGCGGTGGCCACGTGTCCAGAGCCGCCGCACCTTCGGCGACGAAGCGACGGCCCAGGATCCGGGGCTTCGAGCCTCCGCATATGCTTCGTCTGCACCGCCACCGGTCCCGGACGCGGTATCCTCGGCCCGCGCTCGCGCGCCCCTCCCGGCCCTCCCGGGCCTTCGTCAACGGCGCGCGGCCGCCAGTACCTTCGGCGCCGAAGGCCGGCGCCACCACGAGGGGTCATCCCTGTACAGCAAGACTCATGAGGCATAAGCGACGTTAGAGTTTCGTTAGTGCCTTGTGCAGCGAAGGGTCGCCTTCGTCGACCCGAAACCGTAGGCAGACCGAGGGTGCTAGCGTGGGCGGACGGGGGCGATGCTTCCGAAGACCAACTTCCCCAACAGTAGCCCCTCGTCAGTGAGGGCCGTCCTGAATCTGCGAAGGGCCGAACTTACGATCAACCTTAGCCTGGTGAAGGGCGGTCTTCGGAACTCCCCCGGACGGCCCACGCTGACACGGTGGTTCGCAAAAAGACGCGTGCTGCCCTCTGCTAAATTTACCGTTGAGAGGGGGCGTCGGTGGGTAAAAAGGTAATTTTGGTCGTCGCCGGCGCGATTATCGGAACTCATTACTATATAAAGGGGGGCCGTCCTTTGGTTTACCCCACCCAGCGGCTGCAGCCCAGAGCCTACGACACACGAGAGCTCCGAAGGCCTACTGTAAGACTTGCTCGAGCCCCTCGCTTCTGCTTTCGCTTCGTGCATAGTTAGTAGTGATGGCGCCGAAGCGTAGACGCGATGCTGTCGCGAGGGAGATCGCGAAGACCTACACGTTCGGTCGAAGCCAAATTGACAAGACCGACGTGGAGGCGCTGGTAAAGAACCGCATGGTCGGAGCCGGCCGAGCCCCGGCCGCGAGACCGTGCCTCGGCCGCGGGACAACGAGGTCGTCATCTTCCGAGATCTTCTGTACGCGGGGCTTCGGTTCCCGCTACACCCCGCCGTCGTCGACATACTTCGGTACTTCGACATCTACCTTCATCAGCTCACCCCTAATGCCATCCTCCGGCTATCGGTATACATGTGGATATGCCGGACGACGAAAATCAAGCCCTCCGCCGAAGGCTTCGCTTCGGCGCATCAAGTGCACCACCAGCGGCGGACGGTCTTTGAGGAAGAAGGGGACCAGTCCGTGGAGAAGGACTGCCAGTTCGGGTGTCTCAACTTTTCGTACAAGACGGGAGTGGTGAGCCCGGTCACCGCGTACAGGAACAAGTGGCCTTCGGACTGGCAGCAGCATTGGTTCTACTACACCTTGAGCCCCCCTTCTCCCGGAGGCATCCACCCGCTGGCGACGAAGGAACTCCCGCCCCTGCACGAGTCCTACGCGAAGAACCCTTCGTGTCCGGAGGGGGATGAATTCGTGATGATGCTGCGTCGGTTCGCGCGGAAGTACGGTACTCGCGACATTGTGGAAGAGTACCGCAGCATTCCCGTGTGCCCACTGGTCGACGGCTGGTCCGTGGCCGAAGACGAGTGGGCGGAGGACATCGGTGGCATCCCCTGCCCTGACTGGACAAGAGTCTTCGGCTTTACGGCTGATTGTAAGTTGCTCTTTGCTTCCTCCGGATAGTTGTCTTTTTGCCACGCTCTTAGTAATCACAGTGCTGACAGACTTGGCTGGCTTCCTGCAGTGTTGAGGAAAAGGAAGGTGGAGGCGCATGGGGACTTCATCCTCGGCCCCGTCTCGCCAAAAGAGTACAAGGACACCGTTGCGGAGCTGAACGGGTCCCGAACAAACCGTGTGTTTGAGTTCTTCAAGATCGCGCCGCCTGAGCGCGTCGGTTTTGCCAAGCATCGCGAGGCAGCCGAGAAGAAGGCCGCAGCGGCTGCAGCCGCCGAAGCGGACGTGGAGGAGACGGCGACTTCGCCGCGCGCTGCTCCACAAAAACCCAGCAGGAGGAGCGCGCCTGCTGCGGCCACTGCTGCCGCCGAAGGGAAAGCCCGGAGGAAACGGGGCGGGCGACCGGCAGACTCGCCCCCGTCTCCCAAGAGAACTCGCGTCGTCGACGTGGAGACAGGCGTTGTCGAAAATGTGATAGCGGTTGTGCCACTGCGCGCGGCCGCGCCTTCGGACGTGCCTTCGGCGGCGGCGGGAGCTGGGGCCGCCGGGCCGCTACTGGTTCCCCTCAGCCCGCAGGAGAAAGATAGCGACGATGACAGCGATGTCCGCATAGTGTCTTCCGTCGGGGACGCGCCGCGCAAGCTAAGCCCCCCCGTCATCGGCGCCGAAGCCCCCCAAGAGAAGGATGACTCCGGCTCCACCTTCAGCAGCTCGTCTGACACCTCCTCCGAAGGTACCGAGCAGTCGGCCTCCCCTTCAGCCCTCGCCTCCGAGAGAGACGACGTCGTCCCCGAAGCGGAGGAAGAGGGGGATGAGGGGCCCGAAAGCAGCAGCTACCGGGTGACGCCTGAGGAGCCCCGGGCCGCCGCTGTTCGTCTGCGCGTTCCCGCCGAAGCCAAACTGATAGGCGGGAAAACCATCCGCTTCTTGGGGCTGACGAGTGGCGGGCATGAGCGCCAGTTCCTGGAAGAAGCCGGAGCGAGCTTCTCCATCCCTCATGAAGAGGAGTACTACGGGAAGCTGACCGCCGCTGAGCTGACGACAGCGTGTGGGGACCTGTCGCTGAAGGCTTTTGTTGCGTCGCGATGCCTCGCCCGAAGGTTGGATCAGGAGAGCAAGGAGGCCAAGGAAAAATCAGTGACTGCTGTCTCCTCGCTCGAAAACCGAGTGGCGGAGCTGGAGGGTCGGTTGGCTGCGGAGCAGGAGCGCTCCCGAAGACTGCAGGAGGAAAAAGAAGAGTCGGCGAGAAACTCCGAAGCCGCACTCAGCAAGCTGCGCCACGACGTTGAGACCCTGGGCAGCGCGAAGGAAGACCTGCAGGCTCGGCTCGTTGACAGGGAGGCAAAGTTGACCGAAGCGCAGGAGAAGGCGAGCGAACTGAGCGGGACGCTGGAGCGACATCGCACAGAGCACCTTCGGAGCGCGGAGGCCCTTCGTACTGATATATTGCAGGTGCTGGAGCAGTGCAATCTGGAAGCGCCACCTATCAGATTCCCCCGGTGCACCGTTGAGGCATACTACGAGTGGGTGAATGCGTGCTTCGATCTGATCACGATGAACACAAAGATCTTCGGAGAGCTTGCGGCTGCAGTGGGGGTTCGCACACTAGCCTATTCGGTGTGCTCATTGGTGCCTTCGGACCGCCCGTCTACTGAGAAGACTTTTAGCAAGGGGGATCTTCGTCGTCTTACGAAGGACAATTTTGCATGGCCCAGCGACGCGGACTTGGACGTTAGTCAGCTCCCAGTGCTCCCCAAGAACCTCGCAAAAAATTTCATGAACACCTTCTTCGCCCAGTGTGGGTATCAGCTTACTTTGGACGAGTCAGCTCGCCTTAGTGCCCAGGTGCGCCGAAGCTACTTCCTCCCTACTCTTATGCTCGCATTAAGAGTGCACTTTCGTAACTGATTTGGCATACTGCCCCCATTGTCTTGCAGATAAGGCCTCGCCTGCAGGATCGTGTGTACGACCGTCTTCGGGTCCGGTTTGGCGGCACTCCGCCCTTGCCCCGGTTTATGACGGAGGGGGAGTGGATCGCCATGCCCGGCGTCCCTCTTATGACCGCCGAGGGCTCTGTAGCTGCAGCACCGCAGGAAGGCGAAGCCGCCAGCGTTCCCGAGGACGAAGCTCGCAGCGCCGAGGACACCACGGCTCAGAACACCGAAGAGGGGCATGGGGGGAACGCGCCGGGGGCCGCAGCTGAGGAGGAGCAAACCGAAGCGGCGGCGGGGACTGCCCTTCCGGCACCCACCGGCCTCGGAGCAATCTCCGTCACCGAGGAAGAGGTCACACTTGCCCCTGCTGAAGCTGCTGCGGCCGCGGCCCCTACAGAAGAGAACACTACGGCAGATGCTTCGGATGCGGCGCACGCGGCAGAACTTGAGGCTGCGCCGCCTGGCTGCCAGCTCTCCCGACGGCGAGGGACCCGCAGAAGCAGCAGTCGCTACGACTGTCGCGTCGGTCGAGGCCACCGAGGCTAGCGCCGTGCTGAGCGAGGCCCCCGTCGTCGCCGAAGGTGCTGAGGTGTGAAACGCTTCGGAAAGGGACCCGCAATGGACTTGTAACCTCCCCTTGAAGGGGTGAAATTTTTGTAATGTAAACTGATGCACGGTATCTCTGCGCAGGTTCCTTCGGTGGTTCCTGCGCAGAGGGCCGAAGGTGCGAGCAACTCAACTCTGCCCCTTGACTCACTTTTTGTCGCGCCGAACGTGTGGACGAAGTTTAGCATTCGTCATCCTAATGTTTCATATGCGGAGTTTTTGTCGTACCGAGCGGAGCGCTACCGCCTTCACAACGAAGCGGCTAAGCGCTTTTTCGCCGAGTTTTCAAGGGATCCCGCGCGCCGGGATGCCATTCTTAGAGAGCGGGCCGCCCGTAGGGCGGCCAAGCGTAGGTTAGCGGACCCCTTCGTGGCCGAAGGGGTCGTTCCAAAAACGGAACCAATTGAAGAGGGGGTCCTTGGGCCGCCTGAGTATGTATACTTGATTCCTGACACCTCGTCGGAAAGCTTCGCGGCGGTGAAGGTGGAGACGGAGGGATCTCCTTCGTATAGAATCTGACCCAGACTTCGGCGCAGGGCGGATGCCTACCGACAGCGAGCTTCAGGAGATGGCTTTGGAGATCATAGACATTGCATATCTTCGGCTGATCGACGAGATCTGTGAGGATGTACTGAACGAGGATTGATCGTTAAACGTGGCTACGGGCTGGCGCGAAGACTTGAAGCATAGGACTTCGGAACTCCCCCCCGGAAGTGTTCGCGGCAGGCCCGAAGCCAATGTCTATGTGCGACTTTGTACAACTGTTGTTCGAGGCAGTATGTGTTGTAACTACACTGTTATTCGTTTTGTAAAGTTGTGTTGTTTTTCATGATGGATGTTGTAAGCGGAAGGTATGGACGAGGGGTGTTTTTTGCCTGACTTTTCGTGTTGCGTGCTTGATCAAGAAAAGCCCTGAGTTTGTTGGGATGAAGCGGCATCGCGCTTCGCCTTTAGGGTTAACGCGTGGCGGTTTGCCTTCTCGATCCAAACCTATGGTGTAACCCGCGCGAGGCGGGTTACTCATCGGTCTGGGACGTGACCGAAGGGTTAGTTTAAGTGTGCGTTCACCTCGGCTCAGTCGCGGCCTCGTTTTATACTAAGTGTTTTTCCTTTAGACAAAAACGAGACCAATGCGCCGCCGTAAGCATGCACTTTCTCTGGCCGCCAAGCGGTTTCCTCTTCGGTCAATTCAAGACCGACGCAATGCTGCAGGCGTGCGCTTACTTCGGCCGAATCATGGCCCTTTCCCGCTTCGAGCGGTTTTCTCTTCGGTCAACTCAAGACCGACGCATCGCTCCAGGCGTGCGCTTACTTCGGCCGAATCATGGCCCTTTCCCGCTTCGAGCGGTTTTCTCTTCGGTCAACTCAAGACCGACGCATCGCTCCAGGCGTGCGCTTACTTCGGCCGAATCATGGCCCTTTCCCGCTTCGAGCGGTTTTCTCTTCGGTCAACTCAAGACCGACGCATCTCTCCAGGCGTGTGCTTACTTCGGCCGAATCATGGCCCTTTCCCGCTTCGAGCGGTTTTCTCTTCGGTCAACTCAAGACCGACGCATCGCTCCAGGCGTGCGCTTGCTTCGGCCGAATCATGGCCCTTTCCCGCTTCGAGCGGTTTTCTCTTCGGTCACGACGATAAGTGACAGGCTTGGTGTGCATGCCCCTAAGGCGATCTGCGCCAAGGCTGTTACTTACCGCACCGAAGGCCACTTCGGAGACTAGGCCCCCCCGGAGGCGGTGGCCTAGCTTCGATAGAGTGGCGCGAGCGTTCTTTAAAAAGAAAGGTAAACTGCACACGAAGGAATGGGGGATAACTGACTTATATTACATATCAGAAATCAAAGGGATACAAAGGGCCGCCTCATTAAAAACCTCACACTTCGCGGATCCAGAGGGGAACCACGAAGCTTCCCCCGTGAGGATAAGAGTACGCACCCCGCTACTTTAATGTACATAGGATACAAAGTTGGTATCTCGACCTAAAGGAAAGAGAAACTATTGAAACTCAAAGGCTAAGCTAAGAACTCGCAGCTGCTTCAGACGAAGTACTTCTGAAGCATATCCACATTCCAGGTGTATGGCTCTTCGTCACCCGTCAGCCGGCGCAGTTTGAAAGCTGCTTCGTTTGTGGTGGCCGTTGCTATGAACGGGCCTTCCCATTTTCCGTGCATCTTACCCTTCGATTTGCCCTTCGGCACCTTGCGCAGCACCAGGTCCCCTGACCGAATGAGCTTTGGTTTGATCTTCTTGTTTTTCCACCTTCGAGTTTCGTCTTGGTAGGCCAAGAGGTTTTCAGCCGCCTGCAAGCGGACCTCCTCGATGTTTTGAACCGAAGCCTTGAGGTCTTCGTCTCCAGAGGGCGTATTCCTCCAGGTGCCCAGGCACAATTCTTCGGGCAGCATGGCTTCCTCCCCGTACAGCAGCTTGAAGGGGGAGAACTGGGTAGTTCTGGATGTGGTGGTGTTGTGGGACCATATTACCCTTGGTAGCTCTTCGGCCCATTTGCTCTTAGGTAAATCAGTGATGTTCCTCTTGATGCCGGCGAAGATGATTCCGTTGGCCCGCTCTACCGCCCCGTTGGACTGTGGGTGGTAGACCGAAGCGGCTACGCCTTCGTTCCCAAGTATGTGCAGAATTCCTTGAACTCCGCGCTGTCAAACTGCTTGCCATTATCCACTGTGACCTCGTGAGGGACACCGAAGCGGCACACTATGTTTTGCCAGAAGAACTTCTGAATGGTTGCCGATGTGATGCTCAGCAACGGCTTCGCTTCAACCCATTTGGAGAAGTATTCAACCGCCACAGCTGCGTGAGTGTAGTTTCCAGGTGCCGTGGGCAGCGGGCCGACGATGTCAACACCCCACCGAGCGAAGGGCCATACCGGTGGTAACAACTGTATCTTGTTGGAAGCAAACTTGCTGTAGGGTGCATGGCGCTGGCACTCTGGACAGTGGCGCACGATGTCGTGGGCGTCTGCCACTGCCGAAGGCCAGTAGAAACCTTGGCGGAAAGCCTTCTGCACCAGAGCCCTGGTGCCGAGGTGGTGTGAGCACATGCCGCTGTGGATTTCGTGCAGTAGCTGCTTCCCTGTTGACGGTTAATGTTTGTATCAAAGTTCGTTCGTGACTCGCAAGCGTACAAGTCTCCCGTCGTAGTCAAGGGACCCTTCTTCCCTCGAGTGGTGAACCCAAGGTATCGAATCCGTGGAACAAATGTGTGACGCAAGAATTAATCTATTAAAGCCAAGTAATCTTCAATAATCGATAAAAGACCTAATGCATCTAAGTAAAAGACACAAAACGAATCTAATCTACTAAAAACCGGAGAAAACAAAGTAAGATTGGGTAGATAAACCGATCTAGGGGGATCGGGGTAAGCCTTTCGTTGAAGTTCCAAGCAAAAGAAGAAGTAGCAAATCGAATCTTAATAAAAGCCTCTTTAAATCGTGGTTTCCCGTCCAAATCCGAAAACATCCGCCTTTCGAGACCCCCCGTTCGTCACAACGTATCCCTATTCATGCGGGGAGCTTAGGGCGAGTCAAAAGACAAGTCGAGATTCTTTCGGAGGATCCGGCGTGTACCTCTAGCCACCGCGGCTACAAGAACACCCTATGTAATCTATCTCGAGAATAGAATTGGAATAAGCAAAGCCGATCGAAAAACGAAATCTTCGAGGAAACACTTGATCGCTGGGAAAAGATTCAACTTGATAATTCAACTATAACAATGATACATACACAAGATCACCACCGGGATCCTTCCTTGATCTTGCTTCTAGCTCGGGAACTCCGACGTGGTCTTCCTTGCAAGGTTCCCACGTCGGCTAGGGAAACCCTAGTCAACTAGCTCGACCCTCTCCTCTCCTAGATGGTGTCCCTCTCCTCTCTGCTTCTCGGCGGCCGAAGACGAAATCTTCTCTCCGTGGCTCTCGGCCGGGGACTATAAATAGCCCGATCGGCAGCCTAGGGCAAAGGACGTCGCATTTGGGCCCTAAATGGGCCCGGGCCGACCGGACCGGCCGGCCGGCCGGGCCCATTTAGGCCCGGCCCGCGGGCTCCTTTGCCCGAGGTCGGTTCCCTTGCTTCCCGGATGCTTCCCCCTTCGCATGTAGGTCCATGTCGTCGGTTTCTCTCCGAATTGGACTCAACTCCTTGTCTTGCAAGCTTCAAAGACTTTTCCGGTCGTGTCCCCGGAGTATGTCGTCTTCTCGGATCAAGTCCCCGGCTTCTTGGAGTTAGTTTTGCTTCATTGCATGACTTGTTCGGGGCTTCAAGGTCTTGTCATGAGGTGCTTGATGAACTTATCCCGAAAGTCTTGCATTCAACACTAAATCCCCGCATAAACATTAAACTCCAAAAACGACATGCACACGTGAACTTGTTATACCACGGGGGTTAGTACCAATGGATAAAGTATAAAATTCATGCCAACACCGAAGGTAAACTCATGGCTAGGTTGACGGATTTTCACCGTCAACATCTCCCCCATGCTTAAACCTTGCTCGTCCTCGAATAAGCCTTCGATGGATATCATCATTGCTAAACAATGTTTAAACTTTGCATTTGACCATACATGAGAAAACATAATGCTCTCAAAATATTAATTCATTAAAGTTCCATAATGTACTAGCCTTCATCTCCACGGAGGGTGGATTCTTATTAAGCTTATCCCACAAGTATTAACATGCTCACAAAGTTTTAAATGGATCTCGAATTTTTGAAATGAAGATCGAGATAAAGAAAAGCTAAACCAAATTCACAAATTTAAATCATCTCATGTATTGCTCATAAACTCTCATCTCACTTGTCTCTCAAGCCTATATATTCTACTCCTTTCCCTCTCATATATATGTGGAAGGCTTTATATGGAGCTTTGGGAAAGTTTAGTCCTAACAAGAATTTATAAGTGAGGTGTTGTCACAACAAGACAAGCTTCTCATGGTCTTACCGAGACTCGTCAAAAAGGTCATTGGAAAATAATGTTAAATCAAGGAGGGGAAAGAGAAAAATACACACACTTTTAGATAGGTGGACATGTGCAAATGGCAGAGAGTGATCCCGAGGCACAAAGAAAGTCCTCGTTATCGGATTGCACATGGTTGGAAAATGAGAATGGATCTATTTATCTTGAAGCCTTGAATGCACTCTTAGAGAACCGGGGAGTTCATTTTACGCACAAATATATTTTTTTCTTTTTCTTCTCTTTCTTATATTTCTCATTCTTTTCTTTCTTTCTTTCTTATATATATATATATTTTCTTTCTTCACCTTGGAAGTCATGTACATCGCCGAATTTTTTTTTTTCTTTCATCATTATATATTTTTTTAAAATACTCCCTTTTGAACTCTAAGGCAGCACCGTACCTACCTCCTCCCCCATGCTTAGACGTTGCTCGTCCTCGAGCAAAGAGGCGAAAAATAAGGTAGGTACCGGAGATATTTTCCTTGGAGAGATACTTGAAATCTTCAACGTTGGCACCGTCTTGCGATCTTCCTTGAATTGATGATCCATTCTCAATGATAGGTTGTGGTCAAGGAGGTAATCACAAAAAATGATATTTGGTTTAAGGGTGGATATCCGGCGAAGTTTGTGAGACCACCGATGTGGGGGTACACAATGCACGGATAAAAGGCTAGCAAAAAGATAGATACGCAAAAACGGAATGACCAGCTTCTTAGTCTCGGGCCAGAGAAATCATGGCCTGCAATAACTCACTCAAAAATAAATCTTGTACACTAAGGTTTATGCACTCAAATATATATAAGGCTTTGGATAGGTAGAGCAACACACAAGTGATATTTGTGACAAGGTTAGCAATATTTTTGAGCATAAAAGACATCTTCAATCCATTCATAACTTGAGAGCACATAAAACACTATGGGTCTTTGTTTTAATCATAACCTCCGCTGAAAATTAAGCTAGCATTTAAATAAATTCAGATCTGTATTTTTAAGAGAGCACTAGCTTAAACATGCATAAATCAACTACAAAGATGAACAAAGCTGCAATTTTAATCATATATCAACATGGCACAAATTTTGTAACTTTTCCAATGATAAAAATCAAGGTGGTGACTTTATTAAAGGTGATATCAAGCTGAAATACACACTGAAAATAAACATAACAAGCTTGCTGAAATTTAAATAAAAACAGAAAAATACTACGCAGACACATAAGAGCAAAAGCTGAAAATTACAGGGAAAAAGAAAAGAAGGGAAAACTAAAGTTCCTTAAGTCCTCTAATCCTCCGCCGGTGGTTGATGTTGATAGTCTTGATAATAATAGCCTTGCTCATAATATGAATGAACGCTTCCTCCGTCGAATTGATTTGGCTCTACAAGGTGAAGGCGACCAAGTTCAAAGGCAATATTTGCGTTGCCTTCACCGAGTTGAGCTGCGTTGGATTGGATGGCTGCGATATTTTGAGCATTTCTTGCAGCGTATCCTCCAATAATAGCCATGCTTTGTTGTGGTTGGGGATGATGAGCGTAGGCCTCCGCGAAGTTAACGTTGGGCACAACATAATTTTGAGGGGGTACCGGTGCACCACCCCCCCATGCTTGTTGTTGAGACCCTCCGTAATAACTAGGCGGAGGAGGAACCCCGCCGGATGGTTGCACATTGGGTTGTGCTCCACCCTCTTGTGCGGAGGATGTTCCCTCTTCTACGATCCTTCCTCTTTTGTTCTTCCTTGCAGGGACAAGTATTCCCTCTTCCAACCAATCTTCCCTTCCTTCGGTGAAAAGCCTAAGCCTCTCATCCGGAAGAGGGAGGTTCACAATGGCCAATCGGTAACCTCTTCTCTCATCTCCACTAATGTACTTGCCTTGCCGCAAGTACTCAAAACCGAGAGAGGTACCGCGCAAAAGGTGAGCGGGGTTTCTTGCGATCCCCGGTCGCAAGGAAAAGGCCAACATGGAGAGGTAACACCCCGAACCAATATCACTAGCCCCCGATGTTGCTTCACAACACCAACGGTTGATCATGAGGTAAGAGGGGTCGATTGGCTGCCTGGCAATCAAAGCCGAGTATAGCCAATTTAACTCCGTGTCGGTCACCTTTGTTTCCCTCATCCTCCCCAATACCCTCTTGCACATCCAAGAGTGAAATATCCGGATAGTGGGGTTGCGGATGCTTTTGCGTTGTTGATGGGCATCTCCGGAGATCATGCCCCAAAATTCTGCCAACATGCCGGGAGGCACGTCGACTTTCTCCGAGCGCCCTTGTGGAATCCAAGCAGCTCCCTTACGTGCTCGTAGGGAACCACTTGTTGGATTCCCTCCAAACGGAATGACAAGCATTGCACCCCATCATCATCAACGATGGGTGCCATAGTCATTAAAATTTCCAAGGTGTAACCCAAGTGGGTGTCCACCGAGATTCCGTTGGAGAACCGAATCCACCCGAGGTGCCCCAACATGTAGTTTATGTCGGTGCGAAAACCCAAGGTGTGGAGTGCTTGGTCGTCGATCTCGACGTTTGGCACAAGCCTCTTCTCAAGATTGGCGAGCCTATCCTCCTCCTCCGCCGACATGATGATGAAGCCGTACGAAGATTGTGTCGGGGTGTAAGGAGGTGGTGCGGTTGAGCGAGTCGATCGTCGTGGTGGCGCGGGTTGCTCCTCCGTGTGCCCACGAGGTTCGGTGAACCTCATAGAAGTGCTTCTCGCAGCCCTCATACCACCAAGGAGGAGAGCGTCGTTCCTCCTCGGTGGTGCCGTGTCCGTCTCCATGCTCCGGGGAGACTCGGAAACCGAGTGCCTCCTCGAAGACGTGGTTGATGATGGCTTGGATGACGACGAACTCTTCTTCTTAGAGAAGAGACTTGTGGTCTTCTTCCACATGCTTGCTGCACTCTCTCTTCAACTAAAAATCCGGGTTGCAACCGGTAAACTAGGCACTTAAACTCTTTGCTTCGGATGTGGACTTTGAGTGGATTAGGGAGGTGGATTTTTTTCTTGAGCTCTCAAGCTTGGGTGGTTGGCTAAGTCTACGGAGGTTCCGAGCACACAAACTTGAACACACAAACAAGGGAAGGAGAGGGAAGCTTGCTCGCAGAAGACGGGCGCCGGGGGCACCATTTATAGGGCAGGCCGGCCGGCCTAGGCCGGCCGGCCCAGGGGTCCTCCGGCTCCTCCTCGGCGCGTCTTTCTCCCAAAGACGATCATTTCGCCTCTCGCAACTTCCCCCGCCCGCGTGCTCCACAAGTTGCACCGCCCAAACGCTCTCGTCCACTCCTTTTCTTGAATTATTGGTCCTCCCACTTGATGCTCCATGCTTTGGGTCATGTCCATGCTCCCTAGCTCCACTTGCTTCACATGCCACCATTGAAATCCTGCAAAGTTGATGCTTGCTGCCCACCATGCTTGTCCTTTGCATGTGGAGTGGGTGAAAGTTGATAAAAGGGAATCCAATGGTGCATGCATGATTAATTCAAACTTGATTGCCTCCATTTAGGTGTGTTTAAGGTTAAGCACTCCTCTAATTCGAATTTTAAAATATTTTTCAGAGCCATGCAAGAGCTTGAGCATAATTTTAGAGAAGTTTTTAAACCATTAAAAACAGATGTAAGTCGAAAATATTTTTCGACTACGTCGATTTTGGTCTTACCGGTAAAGTCCGCTTTCATCGGTTGAGAGCGAACGTTTTCCGGTTTGATCATGGGGGCATAGGTTTAGGTTCTAATTTTGGCTAAATAAGAAAGATTTTGAATAGAACAAAATTAGAATGGGCTTAGAAAAATTCTAATCCTAGAGAAACCAAGGATAAAGATTTTTAAGATCAACCAAAAGCTTTGATTTCTAGGTTCACGCGAGTCCTACCACGTGCTGAATTTTTATAACACTTGAATATAAATCGTGGCTCTACTCGTGTGGTTTTAGCATGAAAAATAAGCCAACCTCAGCACCATAATGAGGGTGAAAGGTTGAGCTAAGGTTCTGAAATTATTTGGTTGAGGGGTTTCTCGAAAAGAAAAGAATTAAACAAGCACATAGGAGGGTTCATGCAAAGGGTTTATGATAAAGCAAACATTCAATCAAGAATTATGTCTCTAATATTGTTCAACCACTTCTAAGTCTAATGTCTTTGCGTAGTAAAACTCAAAAACTAAATTATTAAAAATACTCGAAAAACCCGGAATCGGGTTGTCCTCCCGTAGCTTATTCTTGACTTGACTTGACGAAACGGGTTGCCTCCCGCCTAGCGCTTCGTTTATAGTCTATAGCTAGACTTCTTCACTTGATTACTCCGGATCAACGCTCTTTGCGGGCGTTGCAATCTTGGGTACCCACTTCCGCACCATCTTGGGCGCGGGCTTGTCTTTTGGCTTGGCCGGCTTAGTCATTTTTTTGGTCTTCACGAGCGGCTTCTCTTCCTTTGTCTTGACGGATGCAACACCTTCTTTAATTTTCGTTACGTTCACTTTTTTCGGCTTCTTCTTCTTTTTCAGCCCCTCCGTTTGTTTTGGTTCTATCTTCACTCCAATCATGTTGCATGCCTCAATCCTTGGACGGAACTTGAAGGAACTCCTTTCTCCGTTGATATCGAACATGATCTCCCCCTTGCCAACATCAATAGTTGCTCCCACGGTCTTGAGGAACGGCCTCCCTAGGATGAGCGGCGGCTTCTCCCTCTCTCCCATCTCGAGCACAACGAAGTCGACGGGGATGAAGTGGTGTCCAATCTTCACGGGTACATCTTCAGCAATGCCCAAGGGATAGCGAATGGAGTTGTCACCCGGCTCCAAACATATTCCCGTAGGCTCCATCGGTATGCGTAGCTTCTCGAACACATCCCTCGGCATGACACTCACACTAGCTCCAAGGTCGCATAACGCCTTCTCGAAGTTGAAAGAACCAACCGAACATGGAATTGTAGGGCACCGGGGTCTTTTTGCTTCTCCGGCCCATAAGCAATAGCCGCACTACACTCCTCGGACATCTTGACATGATCTACCCCGAGTGTTGCTATCTCATATTTATTTGCAAGTATGTCTTTAAAGTAACGAGAATATGTAGGTACTTGTAGGGCATCTAGTAACGGCATGTTGATGCTAAGTCTACGCACAACTTCCACAAACTTCTCAAAGTGGTTGTCAAGTTTACCTCGGAAGTAGCGTGGCTTGAGTTGCGGTATCCTCGTGTCATCTTCCGGCATCTCAAATTCGGGTTCCTCGGTGACGATCCCCGTAACCTTCTCTTTAGCGCCTCCTTCCACCTCGGTGGACGGTTTCGGCTTTCTTGCTCCCGCGGTACATTCCGGATCTTCGGTCTCCTTCCCCGAACGTGTTTGAATGGCCTTCGCCGATTCGGGACATTTGGGTTGTCCCGGAAGCTTCCCTTCATCATTAGCGAGGGCGCCCCGCAAGTTGTCCAACTTGCGTCTCGAGCATCTTCATCATGTTGAGCACTTGATGATTGGAACTTCCGACCTCCGTCACTTTGCTATCGATGTTCTCCAACACCTTGTCTATGGTCTTGAACTTGGTGACGGTGTCCTTGTTGATCTTAGCTTGCTCATCCATGAACTCCTTCAATTGTATCCGAAGTGGAACCGCGTTAGGAATAGATGAGCTTGCATTAAATTGAGGCCTACCTTGCCCATAGCGGAAGTTCGGCAATTCTCCCTTCCTCATGTAGTCGAGCACTTTGGCTTCCTCCGGACAATCTTTGCGGACATGGCCATACTCTCCACATTCTTCGCATGTGGACCTTGCTTCGGCGGCCTTCAAGTCTTGAGCCTCTTTCTTTTCTATCTCCATCTTCTCCAACCTCCTCATGAGCGAGTCGATCTTGCCTTCGAGTATGTCTTCCTTCTCCACTTGCAAGACTCCTTTGACGTTACCCATAGGTTGAGCCGGGTGTAGGCGCCGGATGACGCCCACGTGTCATTATCCGCGACCTTCTTGAATAGCGTGAAAGCTTCCGTCGGTGTAAGCTCGATGATAGATCCTCCCGCTGATGCATCGATGATCGTCCTTGACGCCATGGTGAGTCCTTGATAGAACTTTTGCACGAGGTCTTCTTTCGGGAACTTGTGATGTGGAACCGCCCGGTGTACTCGTTGAAGCGCTCGAATGCCTCCGAGATAGTTTCGTAGGATATTGAACAAAGGTGGCAATCTTATTACGCAAGCTTTGAGTTTTACCCGGTGAGTAGTATTCCTTCATGAAAGCCTTCATCAACGTGTTCCAATTTTGCACCGTCTCCGCCGGTTGAGAGTGGAACCATTGCAACGCCTTCCCGAGTAGTGAAAACGGAAAAAGCCTTGCCCTCATTTGATCTTGAGTCACCCCATCCATATTGAAAGTCTGACATAGTTGAATGAATGCTTGGAGGTGAAGGTTCGGATCCTCTTTGCCGGTGAAGGGTGAATGTTGCACCATGCGGATTGTTGAGGTCTTGATCTCGAACGGTCTTCCGATCTCGTCGAGGTTCAAGATTGGTAGGTCGATGATGTCTGGGGTGCATAGCTCCCCAATCTTGCGTTCTTCCGGTGGTTGGTCACCCATTGGTGGAAGTCGATTCTCCTTCGGACTTTGAGGTGGTGAATTCTCCGGAGATTCCTGCGATCCTTTGTCTTCCGACTCCGAATCTACAAAATCCAGCTTTTTAGCTTGATGTGCTTCGCGTCTCCTTAGCCTGTAAAGTTTTTCTGGATCATCCACAAAATTATCGGGTTTGTTGGAGAGGTAGCCGTCCATCTCCTGTTAGGGTTAGCGATAAACAAAATATGCAAAAGAAACTAGAAAACAAAACAAATCTATAAAGACTAGAGTTAGACAAACTAGATTAGATGTATTTTGAGGATGATTGAAGCTTATTAGATGCAAAAATAAAACAAAATCAGTACTGAAAATTACAAAAAAAAGCAATAAAAAATCAAATCTTGATCACTTGTTCCCCGGCAACGGCGCCAGAAAAAGGGGCTTGTTGACGGTTAATGTTTGTATCAAAGTTCGTTCGTGACTCGCAAGCGTACAAGTCTCCCGTCGTAGTCAAGGGACCCTTCTTCCCTCGAGTGGTGAACCCAAGGTATCGAATCCGTGGAACAAATGTGTGACGCAAGAATTAATCTATTAAAGCCAAGTAATCTTCAATAATCGATAAAAGACCTAATGCATCTAAGTAAAAGACACAAAACGAATCTAATCTACTAAAAACCGGAGAAAACAAAGTAAGATTGGGTAGATAAACCGATCTAGGGGGATCGGGGTAAGCCTTTCGTTGAAGTTCCAAGCAAAAGAAGAAGTAGCAAATCGAATCTTAATAAAAGCCTCTTTAAATCGTGGTTTCCCGTCCAAATCCGAAAACATCCGCCTTTCGAGACCCCCGTTCGTCACAACGTATCCCTATTCATGCGGGGAGCTTAGGGCGAGTCAAAAGACAAGTCGAGATTCTTTCGGAGGATCCGGCGTGTACCTCTAGCCACCGCGGCTACAAGAACACCCTATGTAATCTATCTCGAGAATAGAATTGGAATAAGCAAAGCCGATCGAAAAACGAAATCTTCGAGGAAACACTTGATCGCCGGGAAAAGATTCAACTTGATAATTCAACTATAACAATGATACATACACAAGATCACCACCGGGATCCTTCCTTGATCTTGCTTCTAGCTCGGGAACTCCGACGTGGTCTTCCTTGCAAGGTTCCCACGTCGGCTAGGGAAACCCTAGTCAACTAGCTCGACCCTCTCCTCTCCTAGATGGTGTCCCTCTCCTCTCTCGCTTCTCGGCGGCCGAAGACGAAATCTTCTCTCCGTGGCTCTCGGCCGGGGGACTATAAATAGCCCGATCGGCGGCTAGGGCAAAGGACGTCGCATTTGGGCCCTAAATGGGCTCGGGCCGACCGGACCGGGCCGGCCGCCCGGGCCCATTTAGGCCCGGCCCCCGCGGCTCCTTTGCCCGAGGTCGGTTCCCTTGCTTCCCGGATGCTTCCCCCTTCGCATGTAGGTCCATGTCGTCGGTTTCTCTCCGAATTGGACTCAACTCCTTGTCTTGCAAGCTTGAAGACTTTTCCGGTCGTGTCCCCGGAGTATGTCGTCTTCTCGGATCAAGTCCCCGGCTTCTTGGAGTTAGTTTTGCTTCATTGCATGACTTGTTCGGGGCTTCAAGGTCTTGTCATGAGGTGCTTGATGAACTTATCCCGAAAGTCTTGCATTCAACACTAAATCCCTGCATAAACATTAAACTCCAAAAACGACATGCACACGTGAACTTGTTATACCACGGGGGTTAGTACCAATGGATAAAGTATAAAATTCATGCCAACACCGAAGGTAAACTCATGGCTAGGTTGACGGATTTTCACCGTCAACATTCCCCTCGGTGACTGATATGCACTTTAATAGTGGAGCGCAGACCCCTCTTCGGTACAAGTTGCCGTCGACAAGGTGATAGTTCCTTGCCCTAATTGCCACCCTCTTGGCGATGACTCCATCTTCGGCCTCATAATATCCTTTGAGCGCCGCCACTATTGGGGCGCGCCAGTCCTCGCTCTGAATCGCATTCACAAACTTGGGGGGTGCTGCTTCGTCGGCTGCGGACCTTGATGTGGTTGTTTCATAAAAAACATCTGGTGGCAGCGGCTCATTCAGCGCGGTTGCCTTCGCAATAGCATCGGCCTCCTTGTTATGATTCCTGGGAAAACTTCGCACTGTGATGCCGATGAAGAATTTCTCCATGCTTCGGACGGCTTGTAGATACTTCATCATGTCTGGGTTCTTTGCCTTGTAGGTTTTCCCAATATGGCAAGCGACAAGCTCAGAGTCCGTCAGGATGACGAGCCTCCTGGCGCCTACAGCCCTAGCCTTCCGAAGTGCCAGCAGCAGACCTTCGTATTCTGCCACATTGTTTGTGCAGTTGTCATAGTTCAGCCGCAAGGCATATCGGAGTTTGATGCCCGAAGGGGACTTTAAGACTGCTGCGGTTGCCGAACCAAGGTGGCAGTATGCGCCGTCGCACTGGACTTCCCATATTGGCTCTATCACTACTGCTTCCCCCTTCGGTGCCGAAGGCGTCCAGTCAGCTACAAAGTCAGCGAGGACTTGAGATTTTATCGCGCTGCGGGCGACGAAGCTTATGACATGCTCCGCCAACTCCGAGGCCCACTTGCCCATCCTGCCTGTTGACTCCTTGTTCTCGAACATGTCCCGAAGGGGGAAAGCTGTGGGTACCGATACGTTGTGGCTCTGGAAGTAATGCCGAAGCTTCCTTTTTGCCATCACAACCGCATATGCCATCTTTTCCATTTCGGAGTAGAGCAGCTTCGAGCCGCTCAGAGCTTCGGAGACGTAGTATATTGGGAATTGCCTCAGGACATCTGCCTCCCTGCGTTCTTCCACGAGCACTGCACTGACCGCTGTATCGGTTGCTGCAATGTACAACAGCAGGTCGGCCTTCGGTGACGGCTTGGTCATGATTGCAGCATCTTCAAGGTATCTCTTCAGTTCGTCGAAGGCTTGCTGCTGCTCTGGGCCCCATTGGAAGGCTGAGTTTGCTCGAAGGACCTTGAAAAAGGGCAGGCTTCGCTCGGCGGCTTTTGAGATAAATCGGTTCAGGGAGGCGATTCTGCCAGTAAGTCTTTGGACTTCCTTTCGGGTGGCTGGGGGCTGCATCCTTCGTAGGGCCTCTATCTTTTGGGGGTTCGCCTGGATGCCCCGCTTGGAAACCATGCAGCCCAACAGTTGCCCTTTGCGGATGCCGAAGATGCACTTCTCTGGGTTAAGCTTGAGGCCGTTTTGCCTCATGTTGTCGAAGGTCTCGGTTAGATCTGCGATGTGATCTTGCTCTTTTTCGCTCATGATGACGATGTCGTCGACGTACGCCGAAGCGTTGCGCCCCAGCTGGCTGCCCAGGATAAGCTTCATCATGCGGTTGAAGGTTGACCCGGCGTTGCGCAAGCCTTCGGGCATTCTGACGAAGCAGAAGACGCCAAAGGGGGTTGTAAATCCGGTTTTTGCTTCGTCCTCCCTGCGCATCCACACTTGGTGATAGCCGGAGAAGCAATCTAAGAGGCTCAACATGTCGCAGCCGGCGGCCTGATCGATGATGACGTCGATCCTTGGCAGTGGAAAGGGGTCCTTCGGACATGCCTTGTTGAGTTCAGTGAAGTCAATGCACATTCTCATATTGCCGTTCTTCTTCGGTACCATGACCACGTTTGCCACCCAGATGGGGTATTGGACTTCTCTGATTATTCTAGCATCGAGCAGCTTTTGCACTTCGGCCTCCGCAGACTTGACTCTATCTGCCGACATGGGCCGCTGCCTCTGCAGCTTCGGTTTGACTCTTGGGTCAGTGTTGAGTGCATGCTCTATGACCGAGCGATGGACGCCTGTCAGGTCGGACTTGGACCATGCGAAGACATCTTGATTGTTACGAAGGAACTGTAAGAGTCGGCCTTCGTCCTCTGCGCTGATCTCAGCGCCTATCATCACGGTTCTGCTCGGCACATCTGCGCATAAGGGGACTGTTTTTGTGACATCGACAGCCTTCATGCGTTCGGCTTCGGCTCCCTTCATAGACTGCCTCATTTGGGCTTCGGCTTTGTGCTCTTCGGCCACTGCAACTTCGTTGTTCTCGTCTTCATTGATGACATGGACTTGTCTATTGTGGACCGAAGTGTTGCGCTCGGCTCTTCGGGCCTCCTCCTGGCTGCCATATACTGATATTACTCCTGCTGCCGTCGGTATCTTCATCAGCAGGTACCCTTGGTGGATGACCGCCGCAAACTTGTTTATGGTGTTGCGGCCGAAGATGGCGTTGTACGGGTACGCGAAGTCCACAACATCGAATGTTATGACCTCGGTTCTCATGGTGGCGTCTTGGCCGAAGGATACATTGACATCAATCTTGCCGAGGGCTTCGATTTTCTTGTTGCCGAAGCCGTACAGCGGGTGTTCTGCCTTCTTCAGGTCTTCCTTTTTGAAACCCATGCTGTTGAAACATTGCCAGGTCAGGATATCGACCGAGCTGCCGTTATCAACAAGGATCCTTCCCACGTCGTTGCCGAAGTAATACTTGGTGTTTTGCCGATGTTGGCCCTTATGACGAGCGGATCGTTGTGCGGGTAGTGCTGCAGCCGGATATCAGCTGCCGTGAAGGTTATGGGGACATGGGACCACGGCAGGTGAAAGTACTTGCCGGAACAGATGTGTGACACGCTTCGGTAGTAATCTTGGCGCTGCCTCTTTGTCTCGTGTGTTGGCTCGTTTGATCCGCCGGAGATCGCATTGATGATGTTGAGCATGCCCGTCATTCCCGAGCTGCTTGAGTCAGGGACCTCTTGCTTTGGCGGGGGTGGGGGTGGCGGTTGGGTGTGGGTGTAATGCACTTGGTGGTGGGTAGGTGGGTTCGGCCACGACGGCACGAACACCGAAGGTTGTTGCGCGAGCGGGGGAGGAGGTGGAAGCAGCTGCGGCGCGGAAGGTGCGTATGGCTGTGGTGGGTGGAAAGCATGCGCAGGTGCCGAAGGTTGGTAGGGCTGGTGGCGGTAGGGTGGTGGCAGGGCCTTGAACTGACCCGCATTTTGGTACTTCATGACATGGTTCACGGCCATGCCTGCTGCCTTCGCCTTCTCCTCCGCTTCCCACTCCATCTTCATCTTGACCGCCGAAGGGCACTGGTGGGTGTGATGCTGGGCATCAATCCCGTGGAGCCAACAGAAAAAGCGCTCACCTCCGGCTTTCTGCTGGTTATGCTGTTGCGGCTTCGACCCCTTGCTATGTTTGTATCCGCCTTTGTGCCCGCCGCCCCTGTTCTGGTTCTGGTCGGGGGGCGCAGACACATTGTTGATCTGACGGTTCGCCTGCTTCGGCGGCTGGTTTTGCCACCCCTTCGGCTGGTCCCACTGCCCCTGTTGTTTCTGCTTCTTTGCCGCGTTTGCCCGGTCGAGCCGTCGGCGGCGACCTTTGTCGGACTTGCAGTATTCTTGCATGACCTCAAATAATTCTTGCACAGACTTCGGCTTGACCCTGTCGAGCACATCTTGGCAGTTTCCAACCTTCAGGCCACCGACGATGGCGTCGATGATGCTGCTTTCGGACACATTGGGCGCGCGCGCTGTTAGTTTGACAACCCTATGCATGTACTCTTGCAGTGATTCACGGTCCCCTTGGACACACATGTTGACGAGGTCGTTGGAGTCCAGCTCTTCGACCTGCATGCCTTTGAAGCTGGACAGCAGCTTGTTCCGCAGTTGGAACCATGATGTGATGTACCCCTTCGGTATGTTGGCATACCAGTACTGGACTTCTCCCTTGAGCGCGAGTACGAGGGCCTTCGCCTTTGTGGTGGCGTCACCCCCATTGGACTCAACCGCCGCTTCAAACTTCATCAGGAATTCCTTGGGATCGTAATCTCCGTCATACTGGGGCAGGGTGTTGGCGTTGAATCGACGAGGCCACGGCGCGCTTTCGAGCTCGACCGAGAGCGGGGACACCGGGACGACGTTACGGAGTGGGGCGTCGTCGGGAGCGAAGTGCTCGTGCACCTGCCCCCTGTCTTGGCGATGCCCTATGCTTTGTCCTTCGGAGGCATCTTTTTGCTGCCTCCACCGGTCCGGCCCCGGGCTCGCATGGCCTGCGGGGGTGAGCCAGGCGTGCTGCCGGGCCGCCGGCGCGGCGATGCGCGGCGGGCGTCGGTGTCGGTGCGGGCGATGTCGGAGCGGCTGGCCGAGGCGGCGTCGCGCCGTCGATCCGGCTTTTGCGGCATGGCGAGGTAGCGCTCGGCCGCCCGATGTTGAAGTCGATGGCGTCGGAGGCGGTGTGGGGGCGGAGCCGCATCCCGGTGCCGGGATGGCCGCACCTCGCGACGAGGATGGACGCGTCTCCTGCTCAGGCTGAGCCGGCACGGACTTCCCAGCGATGAGGGCCCGGATCCTTCGGAGGGCCTCGATGTCTTGCGCCGAAGCCCCCAGCCCCTCAAGGCTGACCTCGAACATCCCCGAAGCCGTGTGCTCTACCTCCGGGGCACTCGGTCCGGCGCCAGTCCCCGCCGAAGGCTGGTCGGCCGAAGCAGATGGGTTGGCGGGCTCCGATGCGGGTGGGGGGATGGACGCCTGAGCCGTTGTGGCTTCGGCGCCTGCCGAACGTGTCCTAGCCATGTGGTCTTGAGTCCTTCCACGAGGTGGGCGCCAAACTGTTGGTGGAAATCGGGCCCGAAGGGTGGACGCCGACACAACAGCCCCCTGAGTTCTCTCCCTCCCTTCGACCTCTTCCTCTAGTCTACTGCTTCTACTTATGCGAGGAGAGGAAACACGAATCTTAATAGAACAGTAAAGGAAACAAGTAGATGCTCAACAGACCGAAGACCGCTCGTCTTGCGGTAGCCTTCGGTGCTCTCTTCTCATTACGGTGTGTCCGTTCCATTACAAGGGGTTCACTATTTATAGGAGACCCCTGGGTATAGTCATTTGCCTCAATTACACCTTTTCCGTCCCTGACAAACTGCTTTAAACACTTTACAAGGGTATAACAGTAAGTCCCCGCGTCGTACAGGCCTCCAGCGTGTCTTCGTACGGCCGAAACACCTTTACACGCGGCCGCCCTTGTCTCTGCCTCGTCCGGAGCCCACTTTACACGTTGGCGGTGGCCACGTGTCCAGAGCCGCCGCACCTTCGGCGACGAAGCGACGGCCCAGGATCCGGGGCTTCGAGCCTCCGCATACGCTTCGTCTGCACTGCCACCGGTCCCGGATGCGGTATCCTCGGCCCGCGCTCGCCGCTCCCGCCCTCCCGGCCTTCGTCAACGGCACGCGGCCGCCAGTACCTTCGGCGCCGAAGGCCGGCGCCACCACGAGGGGTCATCCCTGTACAGCAAGACTCATGAGGCATAAGCGACGTTAGAGTTTCGTTAGTGCCTTGTGCAGCGAAGGGTCGCCTTCGTCGGCCCGAAACCGTAGGCAGACCGAGGGTGCTAGCGTGGGCGGACGGGGGCGATGCTTCTGAAGACCAACTTCCCCAACACTTCCTCCTTCTGAGCAACATTGTTTATAGCAAGGGTGAGCACTTGTCGTACTCAGCAAGTGTGGGGAAAGAATGAATGCAAAGGCTTTATAGTGGACTGGCTCAAAGCATTTAAGCAATTTTAGTTGGTCAAGTTTTATTAGCACCTGATTACTAATAAAGTATAAGTTTATACCAACCCACATTAAGCATAAGGATAAGAGATACGCCATAAGCATATGGCAAACATAACCATAACACATATCACCATTTAAGTCCATCTTCAAGTTCAATTACCATGTGAGGGTCCAGGCCGCTCTTGACCGTGAGCACGGCTAATCGATTAGTTTTACACTCTGCAGAGGTTGTACACTTTCACCACAAGCAGCGTAAAAGCTCTGAAGAACTTTGAACCCAACCATGCGATGCTGCGCAGGCACCATACCACACTACCGAGGTGTGGTTGCATAGGGACGCTACATGGATTTTACAAAGGTTCTCCAACAAGTTCTGACCCACAAGGTCCGGATAAGTTAGCAAGGTATAAAGTCCCCTAGCAGGTCGATACCCCACCATAAAAAAGAATAACTCACCCAACCCCCTGCTAGAGCGAGTCCATACCCCGCAGTACCGCCGATCCCTTGTCCTTATCAGGTAAGATCACCACAAGCTAAAGTTCCTAATTATTCAGCCAAGACCATTGCCCATTAGTTCTTGTGGTTGTACTGTTTTCCCAGGTGGTTCTCCATGTTCCGATTAAACATATGGTCTTGTATATTAAACATCACATAAAGGAACATAGAGCATAAAATGATAACCACGCTCATTAACACCAACCCAGTTGAGCAAACTAAGAAATATCTACCATCAGAATTAATTAAAACTGGGTTTAAGATAATAGTCAAAAGAGGCTATTCATCCTTAATAGGAACCCATCAAAATTAATGCAAAGCAATGCAACAGTGATTAATAAAGTTATTAGGACAAAAGATCAAGGACACACTTGCCTTTAACCACAGTGGTGATGTTGCTCAGAATCTTCACCTTCACACTCTTCCAAGCTCTCGAACCACGAACAACGTTCACTCTAATCGCATCAAGCACAAAACATGTGAAACACACGAGTACAACTAAGAACAAAGCACCAAACAAAAAGGAAACTTTAAAAGAATGCACTAAGAACAAGCTCGATTAGACGGATCACTAAAGAACACAAGGTGCTTGGAAAGGAAAGGTTTGGTTAACTTTGAAGAGATGATGGCGGAAGATTGAGCAAGAACCGGAAAGATCACATTGAAACAGAGCTCGATTCTAATGGTTACGCGGGAAACGAAGGAACCACTGAGAACGGAACTAAGCTCAAATCTATCGAAAGATTATTATCAAACCACAAGAAACTACGCTTGGCATATTTTAATTAAGAAATCATGTGAAAGAATATTTCAGAGAAATACTCTATGTTACCATTAAACAAGTTACATTTAATTAAAGAAATCGCGATAAACCTAATCATATTTTATTTATAACATTCGAGTAGAAGTTATGTCAAATTAACATTTACTTTGAAAAGATAAGTATAAGATATCTAGACGAGTAACTTTATGTCACGTGTTCAACTAAACATATTTAATATTGAAAAGGCATTTATGATGTCATTGGGCATATTAACTTTATTATGAAAACCGATGTTTAACTCTAACATCTTTTATTTAGAAAAACTAGTTATGAATAGGGATTAACCAATTACATCGTGATTAAAGAAAACTGGATTAGAACCTAATCACTTTTTATGTATAAAAGCATTGGAATAAGAATTAGTCAAGATTAACATGCATCTTTAATGTTAAAACAAGTAACAGGTGATACACATGCTAACATATAAGTTAAGGTGAAGCAAACGAGAGCGGTAGCAACGAACTATCAAGCGCATAAGAAATCTTAGGCTAAGATCTAGGAAGACTAGCCTACAAGGAGAACTTGGATGAACAACTGACACACTAACCAAGGGTGAACTGATCTGACAGGTGAAGTAGATAACAGGGTAAACTCTAAAAAAGGTAGCTACGATAGATTAGGTACAAGAACACAGCTGATTCATGAACTAGCTAGATGTTAAAGATTGGATCACAAAGAACTGAAGAAGTACAGTTGTCTTACATAAAAGACAATTACGATAGGATGGTTGTACTAGGATCTGGAAAGATCTAGAACTTGAAAGAAGGCTAGCTCTACAACAGAGACACTGGGACAGAGCTTGATAAAGAACGATTAACGAACGATTTGCATTTATGAGAGAACAAGACCATAAGCTTGGGTTTATTTTAATTAGCAAAACATATGATAGGATATTTCATAAAGAAAAGTTTCCTAAGTTGGATTTAATGCAAATTAAATTTTATTTGCAAAACCGGTGTAAAGAACTAGTCAAGTTTTATTTATAAAGATTCATATATGAATTAATCAATTAAATATTTAATTTAGAAAAACTAGACTATAGGAACCATCTAAACGAAACTTTGTAATTCGAGTAGATCTTATTATTATTAAAAACATTATAATATTGGCATTAATCAAATTAATATTTATTATAAAAGCCGATGTAAAAGCTTAATTCAATTTTAATTAGAAAAGATGAATTAACTATTAAACAAATTAACATTTGGTTTACGAAAACCGAGATAAAGATCTACTTAGATTTTATTTTCAAAAGCATGTGAGAGAAACATTAATCAAATTAAATTTGCTTATGAAAAACGATATATAGATCTATATTACTTTTATTTATAAAAGACATGTGTAAATAGACATTAATCAAAATTAATATTAATTTTATTTTCAGAAAACAAAACATGGTGAAAACACTCCGCTAACGCGTGCTTTACATTATTATGAACCTAACGCAACTTGAACGGATGAAAACGGAGCTAAAACAAGAAAGATATGGCTCTTTAAAGATCTGAGGACCTAGATGTGAAGATTGAAACTTCCAGGGACTCTTCTGCGAAAACTCAGGGGCATATACATAATTATGTATATAAACTCGAGGGCTTTACTTGCAAAGGGTCTAGAGTGGATGGAATCTGGAGAACCTAAAAGATTCAAGGGGGTTATTGGAAGTTTGACAAGACACAAGAAAAGGATCTATAGGGTTACTCGAAAGAACACGGGCCTAAGTGCAAAATCACCGCACCTCATCTCCTACCTCTGGCCGGCGGACAGGGGCACCAGCGGGCTCCAAATCGCCGGAGCTCTAGGCGGCCTGTGGCTCGGCTAAGGCGCGGAACAGGTAAGGGAGGACAAGGGAAACTCGAGGGAACGCTCACCGACGGCAGGGACGTGGAGGAGCGGCCGGAATCCTGCGGCGGCTGCGGGCTCGGGCGGCCTGCAGTGGTCAGGAGGCGGTGGCGTTCCGGTGGCCCTCCGTCAATGGAAACCGGTGAGATAGCTCCATTGTAGCACGGGGAAACTCCGAGCGGTCGCGGCTTACTCCAATTAGCACTCCACCGCAGCGAAACGAGCGGCGGCCGGGGGTACTTGACTCCGGCGGCGGCGCATGGTTCTGCGCGGGCGGCGGCTAGGGCGAGAGGCGGCGGTGCAGCAGGGCTAGGGCATGCGGGAGCTTCAGCCTCAGATTTTATGGGCGTGCAGGAGGCTGCCTTGGCGCACACGGACGCCGGGGACGGGGAAACTCCGGACTCCGGCGGAGTCCTGGCCGAGCACGAGGCGGCGGCAACGCGGGCTCGGATGGGCCTCGCGCGGGGCCACGGCGGGCCGATGGACCGGGTCGGGCGGGGTGCAGCTTGGGCCAAGCTGGGCTGAGGGATAGAGCTGGGCCGAAAAGACGGCACGCGAGCAATAATTCCGGGGAGCAACAACGGACTTCTGGAATTGGGCCTCAAAGAAGAATGGGCTGCTGGTAGAGATGATGCTGGCAAAGCTAGAGATTTCTTTACTATTTTTTTCCGAAAATACTTTATGTGCGAAAACAATTCCAGGAAATTCCTTTAAAATGTTTTGAAGCACGAAAAATACTCAGAAAATCACAAAAATTCCAGGAAAAATCCCAGAGCTAAATTAAGACATGAACAATCCAAATAAAGTATTTGATGCTCATGAAAAAGATTTAGAGCCTTCTAATAAATAGAAAATGCTCAGAGAAAATGAGAATAGATTCCAGAAAAATCCAGAAAATTCTCGGAAGAATTTGGACAGCTCCTAAACGCGTTTTTGAAATCTTAAGCACTCAGGAAGCACCAAGATGCATCGGCATGAATGCAACACTCGTAACTTTTATTTGCTTAAGAAAATCAAACAAGGATTTTTCCTATCCTATATTTCCTGTAAAGAAAAATAAATATTGGAAAAATTTTTAAATTATGAGAAAATTGTTATTTAATTATTCTTTCTATTCACATCCTGGAATTGGAAATTTCAGGGTGTGACATTAAACAAGTCTATCCCTTTCCTCTTTTCTAATTAAAAACTTTGACTAGCCTCCCCATAAAATCCTTAGGAAAACCTTTCACACCATTAGCCATCCTAAAACCATAGTGTTGACGGTTAATAATTGTATCAAAGTTCGTTTGTGACTCGCAAGCGTACAAGTCTCCCATCGTAGTCAAGGGACCCTTCTTCCCTCGAGTGGTGAACCCAAGGTATCGAATCCGTGGAACAAATGTGTGACGCAAAACTTAATCTATTAAAGCCATGTAACTCCAATCTTCGATAAAAGAAACCCTAACGCATCTAAGTAAAAGACACAAAACGAATCTAATCTACTAAAGACCGGAGAAAACAAAGTAAGATTGGGTAGATAAATCGATCTAGAGGGATCGGGGTAAGCCTTTTGTTGAAGTTCCAAGCAAGAGAAGAAGTGGCAAATCGAATCTTAATAGAAGCCTCTTTAAATCGTGGTTTCCCGTCCAAATCCGAAAACATCCGCCTTTCGAGACCCCCGTTCTGTCACAACGTATCCCTATTCATGCGGGGAGTTTAGGGCGAGTCAAAAGACAAGTCGAGATTCTTTCGGAAGATCCGGCGTGTACCTCTAGCCACCGCGGCTACAAGAACACCCTATGTAATCTATCTCGAGAATAGAATTGGAATAAGCAAAGCCGATCGAAAAACGAAATCTTCGTGGAAACACTTGATCGCTAAGAAAAGATTCAACTTGATAATTCAACTATAACAATGATACATACACAAGATCACCACCGGGATCCTTCCTTGATCTTGCTTCTAGCTCCGGGAACTCCGACGTGGTCTTCCGTGCAAGGTTCCCACGCCGGCTAGGGAAACCCTAGTCAACTAGCTCGACCCTCTCCTCTCTGAGATGGTGTCCCTCTCTTCTCTGCTCCTTGGCGGCCGATGACGAATTCTTCTCTTCGAGGCTCTCGGTCAGGGGGCTATAAATAGCCCGATTGGCGGCTAGGGAAAAGGAGGGGGCATTTGGGCCCTAAATGGGCCTGGGCCGACCGGACTGGGCCGGCCGGCCTGGGCCCATTTAGGCCCAGCCCGAGGGCTCCTTCGCTCCACGTCGGTTCCCTTGCTTCCTGGATGTTTCCCCCTTCCGCATGTAGGTCCATGTCATCGGTTTCTCTCCGAATTGGACTCAACTCCTTGTCCTGCAAGATTCAGCACTTTTCTGATCAGGTCCTTGGAGTCTGTCGTCTTCTCGGATCAAGTCCCTGGCTTCTTGGAGTTAACTTTGCTTTGTTGCATGACTTGTACGGGGCTTCAAGGTCTTGTCATGAGGTGCTTGATGAACTTATCCCGAAAGTCTTACATTCAACACTAAAACCCTGCATAAACATTAAACTCCAAAACCGACATGCACACGTGAACTTGTTATACCACGGGGGTTAGTACCAATGGATAAGGTATAAAACTCATGCCAACACCGAAGGTAAACTCATGGCTAGGTTGACGGATTTTCACCGTCAACATCTCCCCCATGCTTAAACCTTGCTCGTCCTCGAGTAAGCCTTCGATGGATATCATCATTGCCAAACAATGTTTAAACTTTGCACTTGATCACACATGAGAAAACATAATGCTCTCAAAATTTTAATTCATTAAAGTTCCATAATGTACTAGCCTTCATCTCTACGGAGGGTTGATTCTTATTAAGCTTATCCCACAAGTATTAACATGCTCACAAAGTTTTAAATAGATCTCAGACTTTTTGAAATAAAGAACGAGATAAAGAAAAACTAAACCAAATTCACAAATTTAAATCATCTCGTATATTGCTCATGAACTCTCATCTCACTTGTCTCTCAAGCCTATATATTCTACTCCTTTCCCTCTCATATATATGTGGTAGGCTTTATATGGAGCTTTGGGAAAGTTTAGTCCTAACAAGATTTTATAAATGAGGTGTTTTCAAAACAAGACAAGCTTCTCATGGTCTTACCGAGACTCGTCAAAAAGGTCATTGGAAAATAATGTTAAATCAAGGAGGGGAAAGAAAAAAATACACACACTTTTAGATGAGTGGACATGTGCAAATGGCAAAGAGTGATCCCGAGGCACAAAGGAAGTCCTCGTTATCAGATTGCACATGGTTGGAAAATGAGAATGGATCTTTTTAACTTGAAGCCTTGAATGCACTTTTAGAGAGCCGGGGAGTTCACTTTACGCACATTTTTTTTCTCTTTCTCATATTTCTCATTCTTTTCTTTCTTTCTTTCTTTTCTTCATTATATTTTTTTTTCTTTACCTCGAAAGTCATGATTATCACTGGATTTTTTTTCTTTCATCATTCTTCTTTTTTTCTTTTTCTTTCATCATCATTTTTTTAGAATATTCCCCTTTTAACTCTAAAACGGCACCGTACCTACCTCCTCCCCCATGCTTAGACGTTGCTCGTCCTCGAGCAAAGAGGCGAAAAGTAAGGTAGGTACCGGAGTATTTTTCCTTGGAGAGATACTTGAAATCTTCAATGTTGGCACCGTCTTGCGATCTTCCTTGAATTGATGATCCATTCTCAACAATAGGTTGTGGTCAAGGAGGTAATCACAAAAGATGATATTTGGTTTAAGGGTGGATATCCGGCAAAGTTTGTGAGATCACCGATGCGGGGATACACAATGCACGGATGAAAGGCTAGCAAAAAGATAGATACGCAAAAATGGAATGACCAGCTTCTTAGTCTCGGGCCAGAGAAATCATGGCCTGCAATAACTCACTCAAAAATAAATCTTGTACACTAAGGTTTATGCACTCAAATATATATAAGGCTTTGGATAGGTTGAGCAACACACAAGTGATATTTGTGACAAGGTTAGCGATATTTTTGAGCATAAAAGACATCTTTAATCTATTCATAACTTGAGAGCACATAAAACACTATGGGTCTTTATTTTAATCATAACCTCCGCTGAAAATTAAGCTAGCATTTAAATAAATTCAGATTTGTATTTTTAAGAGAGCACTAGCTTAAACATGCATAAATCAATTACAAAGATGAATAAAGCTGCAATTTTAATCATATATCATCATGGCACAAATTTTGTAACTTTTCCAATGATATAATCAAGGTGGTGTCTTTATTAATGATGACATCAAGTTGAAATACAAACTGAAAATAAACAAACATGCTTGCTGAAATTTAAATAAAAACAGGAAATACTACGCAAACACACATAAGCAAAAGCTGAAAATTACAGAGAAAAAGAAAAGAAAAGAAGACTAAAGTTCCTAAATCTTCTAGTCCTCCGCCGGTGGTTGATGTTGATGATCTTGATAATAATACCCTTGCTCATAATATGATTGGACACTTCCTCCGACGAATTGATTTGGCTCCACAAGGTGAAGGCGTCCAAGTTCAAAGGCAATATTTACGTTGCCTTCACCAAGTTGAGCTGCGTTAGCTTGGATGGCTGCGATGTTTTGAGCATTTTTGCAGCATACCCTCCAATTATGGCCATGCTTTGTTGTGGTTGGGGATGATGAGCGTAGGACTCCGCGAAGTTAGCGTTGGGCACAACATAATTTGGTGGGGGTACCGGTGCACCACCCCCCATGCTTGCTCTTGTGGCCCTCTGTAATAACTTGGCGGAGGAGGGACCCCGCCGAATGGTTGCACATTGGGTTGTGCTCCACTCGCTTGTGCGGAGGATGTTCCCTCCTCTACGATTCTTCCTCTTTTGTTCTTCCTTGCAGGGACAAGTAGTCCCTCTTCCAACCAATCTTCCCTTCCTTCGGTGAAAAGCCTAAGCCTCTCATTCGGAAGGGGTAGGTTCACTATGGCCAACCGATAACCTCCTCTCTCATCTCCACTAATGTATTTGCCTTTCCGCAAATACTCAATGCCGAGAGAGGTACCACGCAAAAGGTGGTCGGGATTTCTTGCGATCCCCGGCCGCAAGGAGAAGGCCAACATGGAGAGGTAACACCCCGAACCAATATTACCCGCCCCCGATGTTGCTTCACAACACCAACGGTTGATCATGAGGTAAGAGGGGTCTATTGGCTGCCTGGCAATTAAAGCCGAGTATAGCCAATTCAACTCCGTGTCGATCACCTTTGTCTCCTTCATCCTCCCCAATACCCTCTTGCACATCCAAGAGTGGAATATCCGGATAATGGGGTTGCGGATGCAATTGCGTTGTTGATGGGCTTCTCCGGAGATCATATTCCAAAATCCCGCTAACATGCCGGGTGGCACGTCAACTTTCTCCGGAGCTCCCTTGTGGAATCCAAGCAGCTCCCTAACGTGCTCGTAGGGAACCACTTGTTGGACTCCCTCCAAACGGAATGACAAGCTTTGCACCCCATCATCATCAATGATGGGTGCAATAGTCATCAAAATTTCCAAGGCGAGCCCCAAATGGGTGTCCACCGATACTCCGTTGGAGAACTGCACCCATCCAAGGTGCCCCAACATATAGTATATGTTGGTGCCAAAACCCAAGGTGTAGAGTGCTTGGTCGTCGAACTCGACGTTGGGCACAAGCCTCTTCTCAAGATTAGAGAGCCTCTCCTCCTCCTCCGCCGACAAGATGATGAAGCCGTACGAAGAGTATGTCGGGGTGTAAGGAGGTGGCGCGGTTGAGCGAGTCGATCGTCGTGGTGGCGCGGGCTGCTCCTCCGTGTGCCCATGAGGTTCGGTGAACCTCATGGAAGTGCTTCTTGCAGCCCTCATACCACCAAGGAGGAGAGCATCATTCCTCCTCGGTGGTGCCGTATCCGTCTCCATGCTCCGGGGAGACTCGGAAACCGAGTGCCTCCTCGAAGACGTGGTTGATGACGGCTTGGATGAAGACGAACTCTTCTTCTTGGAGAAGAGACTTGTGGTCTTCTTCCACATGGTTGCTGCACTCTTTTCTTCAACTAAAACTCTGGGTTGCAACCGGTAACTAGGCACTTAAACTCTTTGCTTCGGATGTGGACATTGAGTGGATTAAGGATGTGGATTTTTTCTTGAGCTATCAAGCTTGGGAAGGTTGGCTATGTCTAAGGAGGTTTTGAGCACACAAACTTGAACACACAAACAAGGGAAGGAGAGGGAAGCTTGCCTGCAGAAAACGGGGGCCGGGGGGCTCCTTATGTAGGTGAGGCCGGCCGGCCCGGGCCGGCCGGCCCGGGGGGCCTCCCGGCTCCTCCCCGCCTCGTCTTTCTTCCAAGCACGATCATTTCGCCTCGCAACTTTCCCTGCCCGCGTGCTCCACGAGTTGCACCGCCCAAACGCTCTCGTCCACTCCTTTTCTTGCATTATTGGTCCTTCCACTTGATGCTCCATGCTTTGGGTCATGTCCATGCTCCCTAGCTCCACTTGCTTCACATGCCACCATGAAATTCCTGCAAAGTTGATGCTTGCTGCCCACCATGCTTGTCCTTTGCATGTGGAATTGGTGAAAGTTGATAAAAGGGAATCCAATGGTGCGTGCATGATTAATTCAAACTAGATTGCCTCCATTTAGGTGTGTTTAAGGTTAAGCACTCCTCTAATTCGAAATTTAAAATATTTTTCAGAGCCATGCAAGAGCTCAAACATAATTTTAGAGAAGTTTTTAAACCATTAAAACAAATGTAAGTCGAAAATATTTTTCGACTACGTCGATTTCGGTCTCACCGGTATAGTTTGCCTTCATCGGTTGAGAGCAGACATTTTCCCGGCTTGATCATGGGGGCATAGGTTTATGTTCTAATTTTGGCTAAATAAGAAAGATTTTGAATAAAAAAAATTAGAATAGGCTTAGAAAAATTCTAATCCTAGAGAAACCAAGGATAAATATTTTTAAAACCAACCAAAAGTTTTGATTTCTAGGTTCACGCGAGTTCTACCACGTGCTGAATTTTATTAACACTTAAATATAAATCGTGGCTCTACTCGTGTGGTTTTAGCATGAAAAATAAGTCAACCTCAGCACCATAATGAGGGTGAAAGGTTGAGTTAGGTTCTGAAATTATTTGGTTGAGGTTTCTCGAAAAGAAAAGAACAAACAAGCACATAGGAGGGTTCATGCAAAGGGTTTATGATAAAGCAAACATTCAATCAAGAATTATGTCTCTAATATTGTTCAACCACTTCTAAGTCTAATGTCTTTGCGTAATAAAACTCAAAAACTAAATTATTAAAAATACTCGAAAAACCTGGAATCGGGCTGTCCTCCCGGTAGCTTATTCTTGACTCGACGAAACGGGTTGCCTCCCACCTAGCGCTTCGTTTATAGTCTATAGCTAGACTTCTTCACTTAATTACTCCGGATCAACGCTCTTTGCGGGCATTGCAATCTTGGGTACCCACTTCCGCACCATCTTGGGCGCGGGCTTGTCTTCCGGCTTAGTTGGCTTAGTCATTTTTTTGGTCTTCACAGGCGGCTTCTCTTCCTTTGTCTTGACGGATGCAACACCTTCTTTGATTTTCTTTACGTTCATTTTTTTCGGCTCCTTCTTCTTTTTCAGCACATCCGTTTGTTTTGGTTCTCCCTTCACTCCAATCATGTTGCATGCCTCAATCCTTGGACGGAACTTGAAGGAACTCCTTTCTCCGTTGATATCGAACATGATCTCCCCCTTGCCAACATCAATAGTAGCTCCCACGGTCTTGAGGAATGGCCTCCCTAGGATGAGCGGCGGCTTCTCCCTCTCTCCCATCTCGAGCACAACGAAGTCGACGGGGATGAAGTGGTGTCCAATCTTGACGGGTACATCTTCAGCAATGCCCAAGGGATAGCGAATGGAGTTGTCTCCCAACTCCAAACATATTCCCGTAGGCTCCATTGGTAGGCGTAGCTTCTCGAACACATCCCTCGGCATGACGCTCACACTAGCTCCAAGGTCGCATAACGCCTTCTCAAAGTTGAAAGAACCAACTGAACATGGAATTGTGGGGCACCCGGGGTCTTTTTGCTTCTCTAGCCCATTAGCAATAGCTGCACTACACTCCTCAGACATCTTGACATGATCTACCCCGAGTATTGCTATCTCATATTTATTTGCAAGTATGTCTTTAAAGTAACGAGAATATGTAGGTACTTGTAGGGCATCTAGTAATGGCATGTTGATGCTAAGTCTATGCACAACTTCCACAAACTTCTCAAAGTGGTTGTCAAGTTTGCCTCGGAAGTAGCGTGGCTTGAGTTGCGGTATCCTCGTGTCTTCCTCCGGCATCTCGAATTCGGGTTCCTCGGTGACGATCCCCGTAACCTTCTCTTTAGCAACTCCTTCCACCTCGGTGGACGGTTTAAGCTTCCTTGCTCCCGCGGAACGTTCCGGATCTTCGGTCTCCTTCCCTGAACGCGTTTGAATGGCCTTCGCCGATTCGGGACATTTAGGTTGTCCCGGAAGCTTCCCTTCATCATTGGTGAGATGCCCCGCAAGTTGTCCAACTTGCGTCTCGAGCATCTTCATCATGTTGAGCACTTGATGATTGGAACTTCCGACCTCCGTCACTTTGCTATCGATGTTCTCCAACACCTTGTCTATGGTCTTGAACTTGGTGACGGTGTCCTTGTTGATCTTAGCTTGCTCATCCATGAACTCCTTCAATTGTATACGAAGCGGAACCGCGTTAGGAATAGATGAGCTTGCATTAAATTGAGGCCTACCTTGCCCGTAGCGGAAGTTTGGCAATTCTCCCTTCCTCATGTAGTCGAGCACTTTGGCTTCCTCCGGACAATCTTTGCGGACATGGCCATACTCTCCACATTCTTCACATGTGGACCTTGCTTCGGCGGCCTTCAAGTCTTGAGCCTCTTTCTTTTCCATCTCCATCTTCTCCAACCTCCTCATGAGCGAGTCGATCTTGCCTTCAAGTATGTTCTCCTTCTCTACTTGCAAGACTCCTTTGACGTTCCCCGTGGGTTGAACCGGATGTAGGCGCCCGGACGACGCCCACGTGTCATTATCCGCGACCTTCTTGAATAGCGTGAAAGCTTCCGTCGGTGTAAGTTCAATGATAGATCCTCCCGCCGATGCATCGATGATCGTCCTTGACGCCATGGTGAGTCCTTGATAGAACTTTTGCACGAGGTCTTCTTTCGGGGAACTTGTGATGTGGAACCGCCGGGTGTACTCGTTGAAGCGCTCGAATGCCTCCGAGATAGTTTCGTAGGATATTGAACAAAGGTGGCAATCTTATTACGCAAGCTTTGAGTTTTACCCGGCGAGTAGTATTCCTTCATGAAAGCCTTCATCAACGTGTTCCAATTTTGCACCGTCTCCGCCGGTTGAGAGTGGAACCATTGCAATGCCTTCCCGAGTAGTGAAAACGGAAAAAGCCTTTCCCTCATTTGATCTTGAGTCACCCCATCCATGTTGAAAGTCTGACATAGTTGAATGAATGCTTGGAGGTGAAGGTTTGGATCCTCTTTGCCGGTGAAGGGTGAATGTTGCACCATGCGGATTGTTGAGGTCTTGATCTCGAACGGTCTTCCGATCTCCTCAAGGTTCAAGATTGGTAGGTCGATGATGTCTGGGGTGCATAGCTCCCCAATCTTGCGTTCTTGCGGTGGTTGGTCACCCATTGGTGGAAGTCGATTCTCCCGAGGACTTTGAGGTGGTGGATTCTTCGGAGATTCCTGAGATCCTTTGTCTTCCGACTCCGAATCTACAAAATCCAGCTTTTTAGCTTGATGTGCTTCGCGTCTCCTTAGCCTGTAAAGTTTTTCTGGATCATCCACAAAATTATTGGGTTTGTTGGAGAGGTAGCCGTCCATCTCCTGTTAGGGTTAGCAATAAACAAAGTATGCAAAAAACTAGAAAGTAAAAACAAATCTATAAAAACTAGAGTTAGACAAACTGGGTTAGATGTATTTTGAGGATGATCAAAATTTAGTAGATGCAAAAATAAAAACAAAAAAAAACTGAAAATTACAAAAAGGCAATAAAAAATCAAATCTTGATCACTTGCTCCCCGGCAACGGCGCCAGAAAAAAGGGGCTTGTTGACGGTTAATAATTGTATCAAAGTTCGTTTGTGACTCGCAAGCGTACAAGTCTCCCGTCGTAGTCAAGGGACCCTTCTTCCCTCGAGTGGTGAACCCAAGGTATCGAATCCGTGGAACAAATGTGTGACGCAAAACTTAATCTATTAAAGCCATGTAACTCCAATCTTCGATAAAAGAAACCCTAATGCATCTAAGTAAAAGACACAAAACGAATCTAATCTACTAAAGACCGGAGAAAACAAAGTGAGATTGGGTAGATAAACCGATCTAGAGGGATCGGGGTAAGCCTTTTGTTGAAGTTCCAAGCAAGAGAAGAAGTAGCAAATCGAATCTTAATAGAAGCCTCTTTAAATCGTGGTTTCCCATCCAAATCCGAAAACATCCGCCTTTCGAGACCCTCGTTCTGTCACAACGTATCCCTATTCATGCGGGGAGTTTAGGGCGAGTCAAAAGACAAGTCGAGATTCTTTCGGAAGATCTGGCGTGTACCTCTAGCCACCGAGGCTACAAGAACACCCTATGTAATCTATCTCGAGAATAGAATTGGAATAAGCAAAGCCGATCGAAAAACGAAATCTTCGAGGAAACACTTGATCGCTAGGAAAAGATTCAACTTGATAATTCAACTATAACAATGATACATACACAAGATCACCACCGAGATCCTTCTTTGATCTTGCTTCTAGCTCCGGGAACTCCGACGTGGTCTTCCGTGCAAGGTTCCCACGTCGGCTAGGGAAACCCTAGTCAACTAGCTCGACCCTCTCCTCTCCGAGATGGTGTCCCTCTCTTCTCTGCTCCTCGGCGGCCGATGACGAATTCTTCTCTCCGAGGCTCTCGGTCAGGGGGCTATAAATAGCCCGATTGGCGGCTAGGGCAAAGGAGGGGGCATTTGGGCCCTAAATGGGCCTGGGCCGACCGGACTGGGCCGGCCGGCCTGGGCCCATTTAGGCCCAGCCCGAGGGCTCCTTCGCTCCACGTCGGTTCCCTTGCTTCCTGGATATTTCCCCCTTCTGCATGTAGGTCCATGTCGTCGGTTTCTCTCCGAATTGGACTCAACTCCTTGTCTTGCAAGATTCAGCACTTTTCTGATCAGGTCCTCGGAGTCTGTCGTCTTCTCGGATCAAGTCCCTGGCTTCTTGGAGTTAGTTTTGCTTTGTTGCATGACTTGTACGGGGCTTCAAGGTCTTGTCATGAGGTGCTTGATGAACTTATCCCGAAAGTCTTGCATTCAACACTAAAACCCTGCATAAACATTAAACTCCAAAACCGACATGCACACGTGAACTTGTTATACCACGGGGGTTAGTACCAATGGATAAGGTATAAAACTCATGCCAACACCGAAGGTAAACTCATGGCTAGGTTGACGGATTTTCACCGTCAACACATAGGTTAGTTTTTCATTAAATGACTCGTAGCGCCACCTTAGTTAGAGTTTCTACACTTGACTTCCTCTCTTCAAAATCCTTCTTTGAGCCAAAATATAGGATACCCATAACCTACCCTTAAACCTTGTTAGTTCGGTTGATTGATTCTTTTCGATGGGTCACTTCCTTATAGCCCACATCAAAAATGTTTTTAAAACCATGGTAATGTACTTTTGTGCTAACTTTGTGCATTTGTATTTTGCATCCATCTCTTTGCCATCATCCACTTTATGTTATCTTGCGATCTTGTGAAGCTTTATGATGAATGCTTTCGTACCTATGTTAATGCTTCATATGGCGATATGGGCATTTTCCTTTTTGTAATCTTGTGTAAACATGGTGTTTAGACATGATTGGAGACCACCACCATTTAGTCTTATATCCTGAGCTATCATGATGCATTAGTTGGTTTATAAACTTAGCAATGCGCCATACTTTTCTTGCACTATAAAGAATTATTGATCTTGGGATGAACATGGTGTTTTGACCTTGGTTAACAAATCTCTATGGGAATAGAAAGTTTTGCAACCACTTTGTAAGCATGGAGCTTAGAATTTGGTGTAAACATTGTTTTGTTTTTATACCATCCTCTCTTTTGCATACACACTTGCACTCACATACACACATTAGGATTTTCGCTAGATTAACTATGCCACAAGTGAAGATCGTAGGGATGTCATGGTTTGTTGGCATACGGTGAGTATTCCCGACCGTCACCTCAGGGGTACTTTGTGCTTTATAGTTATTTTGCAGGCATGGTGAATCACTCCCATGAGTTCGTGATAAAAGCTGAAATCAAGATCATCAACACCTCCAAAATCCCGAAAGGAGCACTGCTGTTTTCATCAAGATTAAGCACATGTTCAGAGATGTACAAAAGGGAAAAATTGGATATTCAAGTGCTCCATTAAGTCTACTTTCCAATGCATAAAGAATCAATATTTTAGGAGACCTGTGCAAGAAGTTACAACCAAATCTTTGGGCGTCACACATTGTGAAATCAGCCTGGGACAGCTTGCACCAACAAAGTAAAAAGGGCGTAACTCTCTTGTTCGGAGTCCGATCGGGATGAATGACTACTCGTAGGAAAGATAATTTCAAGCACTTTGAAATGGAGTGATGGTTCAGTACATACTCAGTTCTGGATTTAGAAGAAAAACTCAAGGAAGATGAACCAGCAGTAAGGGACAACATGGAAGGAGGAGAAGATGAGATGAGAAACAATCGGGATCAAGTCTCGTGGCAAAGGGCGGATATTGAAGGATGAACAAAGGCAACAATGTGATAATTATCTCCTTGCATGATGGTAGGACTTCAAGAATTTTAAGATGGTTCATCATCTTCCGTGCCTAGCAACATGCTAAGCATGGGGGAAGACTTGGTGGACGAAAGAAGACCGCATGGAGTTCAAGGATCACGATTGCTACGGATGCCGATCTTCCTTCTTCCATGCTAGGCACCATGCTTAAGCATGGGGGAGGGTGCGCTACATCACGAACATCAAATGACGGTAACAATTCCTCAATCCTCTCTTTGTCCTTGTCTTTCTAAATGCTTGTATATATGTATATGCCTTCAACAACCTTAGATGCAACTTTTGTATGTCTCTCTCGTTAAATAACATGGCTTCTAGGAGTACAACCTAGTTTTAGTTTTTGTTTATTGTCATCACCTTGTGCTCACCATGATGAAATAATTTTGGCTTGATCTTGCTTGTTGATATATGATGACCGTTGCCACTTCGTTTAAACTTTGTGCTTGTTTATGTATGATTAAGGTATTGCTCTCTCTAATACAAAATCTGAAATTAATTAAATACTAGCTTAATATTTTGTGGAGGTCATGATAAAAATAAAGACCCATGGTTTCTTTTATGCTCTCAACTTTGGATGGGTCGAAGAACATATTACTTCTTGCTAAAAGTCATGCTAACCTTGTCATTAATACCTCTTGCATTTTGCTCTACCCATCCAAAGCCTTATATATTGAGTGCAACCATAGATTACAAGAGTTATTGTTGGGTGAATTGATTCAAGGCTCGATTCTTTGGCTCGTGACTAAGAAGCTGGTCATTCCGTGTTTTGCGTAACTTATCTTTTGCTAGCCTATTCTATCCGTGCATTGTGAGCTCCCACATCGGAAGCTTTGCAAATCTTGTCGGATATCCACCCTTTAAACCAACATCATCTTTTGTGTTAACCTCCTTGACCTACCTACCTATCACTTGAGTATGGAGACGACATGTCACAAGAAGGTGCTTCAAAGGGAAGATTCAAGTTCCCTCTCATCAAGACATCCGGTACCTACTTTAACACCACTTCCTCTTTGCTCGGGGACGAGCAAACGTCTAAGCATGGGGGAGGAGGTAGGTACTATGCAAATTAGAGTTCTAGGGGAGATAAAAGACGAAAGATAGAGATATGCATGACGAGGCTAGGAACAAAAGAAATAAAAAAATGAATAAGATAAGAGGACGAAAAAAATTCAAAGTACCTCACATGTCAAAAAGAAAAAAGAAGGAAAAAAGGAGGAAAATAAGAAAAAGAAAAAGGAAAAATAGAGTAATAATAATCTCCCCCGGTTCTCTAGTTGCTTAAGGATTTTCCAAGGACTTCAAAATCAAGACCCATACTCATTTTTCCAACCATGTGCAATCCGATAACGAGGACTTCGTTGGGGCCTCGGGATCATTCTTTGCCATTTGCACATGTCCACCTATCTAAAAGTGTGAGTTCTTTCTCTTCCCCCTTCTTGTGAACATTATTTTTCCAATGACCTTTTTGACGAGTCATGATAAGTTCATGAGAAGCTTGCCTTGTTTTGATAATAGTCTCAACTTTAGCATCTTGGTAGGATAAAAACTTTCCTATGAGCTCCAAATAATCTTCCACCTACAAACATGAGAAGGAAAGGATATAGATCAAGTAGGCTTGAGAGTGTTGTGAGATGAGAGAGTTCATGAAGGTTTAAATTTGTGTACTTGGTTTAGCTCTTTTATTCACCTAGTTCTTCACTTCAAAAGTTTCTAAGACCTATTCGAATTTTGTGGAGCATGATTGATTACTTGTGGAAAGAGCTTAAATTATAACTACCCTCCATAGAGATGAAAGCTAGTTACATTATGGAACTTTAACAAATACAAACATGGAGAGCATTATGCTTTCTCATGTGTGATCAAGTGCAGGGTATGAACAATGAAAGGCAATGCTGATATCCATTGAAAACTTACTCGAGGACGAGCAAGGTTTAAGCATGGGGGAGACGTTGATGGTGAATTTCCGTCAACCTAGAGTACTTGTTATACATTGGTGTCGATTATGATTTGCAACTAACTCGCCACTAGGCATACTAATGATGTAACAAGTTCACACTTGCATGTCGATTTTGGAGTTTGTTGTTTACGCAGGAAATTAACGTTAAAGAGGAGACATTCGGGATAAGTTCATCAAGCACTTCAAGAGGAGATCATGAAGCCCGTCACAAGTCAAGACACGCTATGAACATGACTCCAAATGACCCGAGGACCGAAGCATCAACGTGCAAGTCTTTAGGGACTCAACCAGAAAACAATGAAGCTTGCATAGCAAGGATTCAAGACTTAACCGTGAAGGAAACAACATCAAAGGCCCACATGCAAGTGCACACAAATAAGGGATCACGCGAGAATCAACTGGGGAGGAAACCGGGGCCGAACCGGGCCGAAATGGGCCTAAGCCGGCCGGCCTGGGCCGACCGGCCCAGCCCACTCTGGGCCCGGTTCGCGTCCCCCTTTTGCCCTAGGTGCTTGCTATAAATTGTCTCTACCTCTGCTGGCCGCCACATCCATCATTCCACAGGAACTCGGCGAAACCTAGGAGAGAGCGACAACGGCCGCCGCGAGTCCTCGAAGTCGTCTAGGAGTTGGCCTAGGCCTACCCTAGCCGCCATGGCCGCCTTGCACAGTTGAGCCATGGCAGAGTTCCGAAGATAGTTGAGGTCATCAATGGGATGTACTTGGTGGAGATGATCTAAATGCATTTATTATGTGAGTAAAGTACTTCATGTGATCCGATCTTTTAGCTACTCGATTCCTCCCTCGATGATTTTTGTTTTTTCTTGGTTATGCTTCTTCCCCAATGAAGGACCGATACGGCGAACCAGAGAGAGGGGGAGTGAATGGGAGTCGATAAAAATTCTTCTCGAAGGAGATGGAAACTCCAACAAGATGAACACGGCTTCCAACACACATCTCCGACTCACTACCCAAGTTGGTCAAGCCCACGTAGCCACTCGAGTGCCACTGGACCTAGGAACCAACACACAACCTTCCGACCTGAGAACGCAGCGGAACACCAAACCTCGAGTCTACAGACCCACACCGGTCAGACCGGTGAGCACAACCAGTTAGACCGGTCCCTGCTGGTCAAACTGAGCAACTTTCACTGAGTGGCTCCACACCGGTCAGACCGGAGAGACACACCGGTCAGACCGATCCCAGCCTGAAAGCCCCCAAAGCACCAAACAGGCCAACCGACCACCAAACTGACCCAAACTCGGAACAGCAGCAACACAAGACAACAGCGAACACACCCAGACGTTCACCCAAGCAAAAACCCACCGAGGGTTGCACCGGTCAAACCGGTCAAGAGCACCGGTCAGACCGGTGTAGCCTGGGCAGCTCGGGATAAACAGCACCCGCGGATCAAGTCCCCCAAATCCAAACCTCGATCTCCCGAATCGCTCCACAGACTTGAACAAGACTTTGGGGATATTATGAACACCTCATGAGAAGTCCATAGCCAAGTTTAATCCCACCAGAACTCGTCCAAAAAGGAGGAATCGAAGAAATCCCGCCAAGAGCACTTCCAACCCAAGAACTCAAAAAACCCCAAAATCGAGCACCTTTACTCACGGATTTGGGAGGGGAATCACAGCCCAAAGAACCACGAAGGGTTCTCACAAATTTCCCCCATCAAATCCCCAAGAGAAAGGTCCCGAAAACAACCCAAAGAAATCACCAAGAGAGGGCTCCGAAAATCACCACCAAGAACAACCGGGGAAAACACATCCAAACCTTGAGGAACCACGCCGAATCATCTATACATGAAACAAAGGTTCATACAAGGTCTAGCAAACCACCCGATCATCCATCCCTATCAACAAGATCTCTTCATGAAGCTCTCTAGCTAGTCCTATGGAAGACCTAAGGAAAATAGGAAAACAAATGAGCTAGGGTTCCAAGAGTTGGCTGCCATCCTCTCACCTCTTGGGTTATATGGAGGCAACCGAAAGTCTAAAATACCCTTCTCTAACAACTAGGGATACAAGCCCCTCAAGGGAGGTTTTGGAAGACTTGAAGCTTTCTCCATCGGACGGATGCCCGGCGACCGCAACCTTCTTAGCCTCGACGCAAGCCTTGCGATCCCGACGTGTGTCCTCTGCTTTGAAGATTCCGGATTGCGTCGTCGCACACCGGTCAGACCGGTACCCACCGGTCAGACCGGTCAGACCCACCGGTTAGACCGGTCTGGCACTGCTACAGCACCATCTTCGGTTCTTCGGTCTTGGCTTTGTGGATCAACCAAGGAACCCAGTGGTTTTCTGGTGAACCACTGGAAACCCCGCGAACTCGGTGTAGCCTCCGCCAATCACCACTCATGACTTGGCTCCCACGTAGTTCCGGCTGGACCTTGGTTTTGAGGCTCAACCAAGAAATCGTCCATGACTTCATCTTGCTGTTCATGCCACCATGCGGCCCGCACTTGACCCCCGCCGGCCACCGGGTCCCTCAAACGAAGCCTACTTGTCTTCTCCACACCTGGAGGCCTCACCGGCGACGACCTTTCGCGCTTGTTCTTCACCTGCACCAACATCAGTCAAGCCGCAACCTGCACCTACAATACTTAGCCAAGAATCAGTCCACACAACGTTGTCAATCACTCATCACACAAGGAAGCGACCATCCACCGGTCCTCGAACCACACATGGTCCTCAATCTCCCCCTTGATGAGTGCATTGACAACACCCACATGAAAGTGACAAGAGAGAAGAAGAAACTCCAACAAGCGATCGAAAACCAAATAAAGGCAAAGAGCAAGATCACTTGAAGAGGACAAGTCTCGGACCGCTTAGGCAAGGGCAACGGCTCAACACATCTGAGACAAAACAAAGCTCAAGCAAAGAGCGCAAACCACCAAAGCAAAGCTCGAAAAACCACAAAGAGCTCCCCCTGCACACATGCAAGCTCCCCCTGAACCAATGCACCTCCCCCTGGACGAATGCATGCAAACCAGCTGAAAACAGGGCAGCTGCAGCAACTTCAGCTCACACCGGTCAGACCGGTCATCACCACCGGTCAGACCGGTGCCCAACATGTGCACAGGACCAGCACTCACACCGGTCCGACCGGTGCTCGTCACCGGTCAGACCGGTGCACAACAGAGCCCAGAAGTGGCTCAAAACCACCTGAAAACCTTCTAAATGCGTCCAATAAGCCATTTCAAGCTCAAACTTCTCCCCCTTGTTGGCAATGCATGAATCAAGCCAAAAATGCAAAACTTTCAACCTAGAGCTTCTCAAATAGACAAAATTTAACAAAGAATGCTACACATGTCCAAATGAGCAAGTTAGATACTCTACGGCTTCGTATCGATCTCAACTACATGATCACCAAGTTTCACAACCATTGGAAGAAGCTAAGATGTATTTTGGCAATTTTGCGAAAAACTTGCCTCTCATGAGAAAAAACCTAAACATGATCAAAGCATATCAAAATGGCAAAGCCACACAAACTTCATACTAGGACAGCCATTCTAACCATAAGACCATCACAAACACCCAAAAGCACCTCATGTCATGTCAAAGCCACCGAGCCATGTGCCTACTTCTATGTATGAGACTTCTCATTGGTAGGCATCATGCAACGGTTTAGCACCCAAAGCAAATTGAATTCAGCACATATGACATGGGAGCACATTTCCAAGCATTTTTCATTTCATTTTCAGATTGATGTATGGTACATGAAATGTCTTTGCGACAAAAAGGAACTTATGCCCCTCCACAAGATAAGGCAAGAGGGCTAAACATTCATGATGGCAAATGAGCCTTTGGCTCCATATGATCAATAAACTAGCTATCCAACCACAAACTAAGCATAGCCATGCCACTAAAACATGTCAAGATCATATAAAGACATTTACACATGAGAGAGCATACATGTGACATTTTCAAAAGACATAGCTATCAACCATGGATTATTCATCAAGATCATCAAGAGCTAAGCCAAACTAACCATAGCATACCAAACAAGCTCACAAAGGCATATATCTCATTCCATGGTGAACAATGTATATGAGAGAAGCTTTTCCTAACCAATGCATATGATACAAAATGCATGCAATCTAAGATACAAGGATGCCTATACATCATGTTACATATGCCATGCCAAATGCAAGAAATGCACAAAGGAAACTATACATATGCTACAAAGGAGCTCCCACACACAAAGCTCACAAACCACCGGCTCCTCGAGGGGAGGCAAAAAGGGCTCGACACCGGCAAAAGAGCAAAGGAGCACAAAACTCACAAGCTCCCCCTAAACACATGCATTAGGGCCAAAGAGCATACAAAGCTCACCCTACACACCTGAGATAGAGAAGGAGCAAAACAAACCAAGTGGCTTGACCAAGGCCACACACTCGAAGGTCACAAATACACTTACCTTTATCATTTCTTCACAATTCAATCATCCTTGTCCACCATCCCCGAAAGTGATGCACATACATGTCACCACCGGGATATGAAGCCGAAGAACCACCCCCGATATCAACCAAATGTTCTCCGGGCCATCCACCTGCAACTCAAAACCAAGAACGAGAGCGAGCAAACGACTCAACACTGGGGTTAGTTCCAAATGTGTAAAATCAGTGCCTAGCCATCTGCTCGAAAGTGGGATTAGCACAAACCAAACCATATTTCCTACCAAAGCTACCTCCACGAACACCACTATGGTAACCACCATGAGGGAACCAACCCTCTCTACCTGGAGGAGGACCAAAACCACGAAAGAAATCCCGTGGACCATCCCTCCTCTCCTTCTCAAAGCCATGACTCCTCCCATCCCTGTAGTGAGCTCGAGGGGGAGAATGCCTAGCAAACTGACCTCCTGCAAACTCTCCAGCCCAACCACCAGAACCTCGACCTCCAGAAACAACCCTCGCACCTGTACGAGTACGAAACCCAAAACGCTGCCTGTCCAAGCTTGCACCGGTCTGACCGGTGCTCCACACCGGTCTGACCGGTGTGACCTGGACAGCAGCACCTCCAACAGCCTTCCGCTCTCCCCAAGCCCGAACTGTCCTCACACTCGCCTTGGCCCTGGGCATCTGCACACGAGGCTCAAGTACACCATCAGAAGGGTGGTACTTGTCCTTGTTAGCCCACTCCTTTGCCATCCTCTCCTCACGCTTCCTCTTGAAGAAGAACTCTCTCTTGTGACCATCCTTTCCACAAAACTCACAATGGAAACAGATCGATCTGGGCATAGGCTTGGGATGAGGCTCTTCAAAGGCTTCTCACTTGGTTTCTCACTAGGCGTTTCACTTGCCTTCTCACTCAGTTTTTCTCTTGGTTGGTTTGGCTTGGATGCAAACTTGTCTTTGGGTGTGGGTTGTGGTGGAACTGAAACATTCCAAAATTTCCTTTCTCTCTCACCACTACCCTCACCAACCTTATCCAATCCCAAAGCCCAACCGTCAAAGCGCTTACAGCTAGCAATCATTATACCAAGCTGAGGTTCCTGACTCGACAACCAACTCAGCGCTTCACGCAACTTATCATTCTCATCTTGCAAGCGACCAACACATTTTGCAAGATCCAAATTCTTCATAGCATGCAACTCACATGTAGAGCAAGAAGTAGGAATAGGCACTTTCAAATCAGCCTCAAGCGAAACAATGCGAGAACGGAGCTCAGCAATTTTCTCATGCAAACGAGGGCAAGAAGTGCAAGCACCAAGCAAAGTGGGTCTAGATTGTAGCTCAGCCAACTCAACCCTAAGCACATCTAGTTCCTCACACTTGGAGGCATACTTCTCCCTAAGATCGATCAAGTCGACCAGAAAGCAGAGCAATCAGCACAATCATTCTCATCAGAAACAACAGGGCTAGCCTTAAGAGAATCAATTTCAAGCTTGCTATCAAGAACCTGTGTTTCTAGCTCAGCCACTCTAGTCCTAGCATCCTCGAGCAAAGATGTAAGCTCGTTCCTAAGCTTCTTAGACTATCTAAGCATGTGATCACGATTATCAAGCAAGTCAACCAACTCCTAATTCTCCTTGCGCAAAGAAGAGAGCTCATCACATACCTCATCCTCGGAATCCAAGTCTGAGGCGTCCTTCTGGCTTCTCTTGCTGCTCGAACTGCGAGCCATGCCGCAGAAGTCGTCCTTGAGTCATAGGGCCGTCACACAAAGGCCGTTGAGATACTTGCCGAGGTTCTTCTTCTTCTTGTCATCCTCTTCGTCTTCATCACTTGAGCTTGAAGACGTGTCCTCGGAATCGGACTCGATGTCGCTTGATCTCTTCATCTTCTCTTGAGACCGAGCCTTCTTCCCATGTTCATGATCCTTCTTCTTGAACTTCTTCCTCTTGTCCATGAACTTGTGCTTGTCGTGGTTGTTAACCTTCAGACACTCGGCGAAATAGTGTCCAGTCTTGCCGCACTTGAAGCATGTCCTCGTGTTCCTCCTCATGTTCACCCGGTTCTCGTGCAGCCTCTCGAACCGCCTCGTCAGGAGCGCCAGCTTGTCCTCTCCAAGCACGTCGAACTCCTCATCTGGCATAGACATCAAAGAGGACAAAGAGAACAACCTGGTGGATGGGTTAGTGTTAGCCTTTCCTTTCGAACCACCAACAATGGCAAGACTATGTGAATCAGTCGGTCCCTCGAGCTTGGTAGTCATGCCCCTATCCACCTCAGCCGACTTGAGCTTCGAGAACAGCTCGTTCACCGTCAGAGTGTCATACTTCTCCGACTCCACAATGGCCTCGAACTTTCCGCCCCATATCGTACGATCCAAAGAGTGTAAGAGCTTGACAGCTCTATCATGATCATCGTACGGGAGCACGTCCACATTGGCCCTCATGTTGTTCACAACCACCGTGAACCTCTGAAACAAGGCATCGATGGACTCACCGGGGAGATGAGTGAAGTTCTCGTACTCTCTCCGGTAGGTCGCATACATCCGTGCCTGAACCTGGGCATTCCCAACATGAGACTCCTTCAACACCGCCCAAATCCTACAAGCCAAGTGCTCGGTGTGCACCCGATCGAACTCAGGCTGACACAAAGCACGAAACAAGTAGTCGACCGCCTTATTGTTGGGGTCGAATCTGTCCCTCGATCCTGGAGCGAGGAAGTCCATCGGCTGGACACGGCCTGTGTCCACCGTCACATCCCAAAGGATCTGACCCTTTCCGCGGAGAAACGCACCCATCCGCTTGCTCCACATCTGGTAGTTCTTGCCATCGAAGTGTGGAGGACTCGAACCCCGTTCCTGGTACGCCATCCTTGGATCTTAGACTGGTTAGAGTCAATAAAGACCCGAACCGGCTCTGATACCACTTGAAGGACCGATACGGCGAACCAGAGAGGGGGGGAGTGAATGGGAGCCGATAAAAATTCTTCTCGAGGAGATGGAAACTCCAACAAGATGAACACGGCTTCCAACACACGTCTCCGACTCACTACCCAAGTTGGTCAAGCCCACGTAGCCATTGGAGTGCCACTGGACCTAGGAACCAACACACAACCTTCCGACCTGAGAACGCAGCGGAACACCAAACCTCGAGTCTACAGATCCACACCGGTCAGACAGGTGAGCACCACCGGTCAGACCGATCCCTGATGGTGAAACTGAGCAACTTTCACTAAGTGGCTCCGCACCGGTCAGACCGGAGAGACACACCGGTCAGACCGATCCCAGCCTGAAAGCCCCCAAAGCACCAAACAGGCCAACCGACCACAAAACTGACCCAAACTCGGAACAACAGCAACACAAGACAACAGCGAACACACCCAGACGTTCACCCGAGCAAAAACCCACCGAGGGTTGCACCGGTCAAGAGCACTGATCAGACCGGTGTAGCCTGGGCAGCTCAGGATGAACAGCACCCGCGGGTCAACTCCCCTGAATCCAAACCTCGATCTGCCGAATCGCTCCATGGACTTGAACAAGACTTTGGGGATATTAGGAACACCTCATGAGAAGTCTATAGCCAAGCTTAATCCCACCAAAACTCGTCCAAAAAGGAGGAATCGAAGAAATCCCGCCAAGAGCACTTCCAACCCAAGAACTCAAGAAACCCCAAAATCGAGCACCTTTACTCACGGATTTGGGAGGGGAATCACAGCCCAAAGAACCGCGAAGGGTTCCCACAAATTTCCCCCATCAAATCCCCAAGAGAAAGGTCCCAAAAACAACCCAAAGAAATCACCAAGAGAGGGCTCCGAAAATCACCACCGAGAACAACCGGGGAAAACACATCCAAACCTTGAGGAACCACGCCGAATCATCTATACATGCAACAAAGGTTCATACAAGGTCCAGCAAGCCGCCCGATCATCCATCCCTCTCAACAAGATCTCTTCATGAAGCTCTCTAGCTAGTCTTATGGAAGACCTAAGGAAAATAGGAAAACAAATGAGCTAGGGTTCCAAGAGTTGGCTGCCATCCTCTCACCTCTTGGGTTATATGGAGGCAACCGAAAGTCTAAAATACCCTTCTCTAACAACTAGGGATACAAGCCCCTCAAGGTAAGTTTTGGAAGACTTGAAGCTTTCTCCATCGGACTGATGCCCAGCGACCACAACCTGCTTAGCCTCGACGCAAGGCTTGCGATCCCGACGCGTGTCCTCTGCTTCAAAGATTCCGGACTGCGTCGTCGCACACCGGTCAGACCGGTCAGACCCACCGGTTAGACCGGTCTGGCACTGTTGTAGCACTGTCTTCGGTTCTTCGGTCTTGGCTTTGTGGATCAACCATGGAACCCAGTGGTTTTCTGGTGAACCACCGGAAACCCCGCGAACTCGGTGTAGCCTCCGCCAATCTCCACTCATGACTTGGCTCCCACGTAGTCCCGGCTCGACCTTGGTTTTGAGGCTCAACCAAGAAACCGTCCATGACTTCATCTTGCTGTTCATGCCACCATGCGGCCCACACTTGACCCCACTGGCCACCGGGTCCCTCAAACAAAGCCTACTTGTCTTCTCCACACCTGGAGGCCTCACCGGCGATGACCTTTCGCGCTTGTTCTTCACCTGCACCAACACCAGTCAAGCTGCAACCTGCACCTACAATACATAGCCAAGAATCAGTCCACACAATGTTGTCAATCACTCATCACACAAGGAAGCGACCATCCACCGGTCCTCGAACCACACATGGTCCTCACCCAGTCTAGTCCATAGCTAGATTACATAGGGTTCTCTTATAGCCGCGGTGTCTAGAGGTGCATACCGAACCGACCAAGTGATTTCAACTTGTTCTTATCGAACTCGCCCTAGACTACCCGCATGAAGAAGAATACATTGTGACAGAACGGGGGTTCCGAAAGGCGGGCGTTTTCGGAATAAGAACGGAGGATAGTAGTTTAAAGATGGCTTTGGATGAGATGCATGTCGCGCTTGCTCTTTTGGCTGGAACTACGACTAGAAGATGATAGGCATTAGTTTCCCTTGTTTGCTCTTTACCTTGTTAAGTTCATGGATGCGATCAACCTTATGCTATAACTCTTACATCTTTATGGTTTATCTTCTTATGCAATCAATGCTTCATGTTAGGCTAGATCAATAGGTTAGATGGAGAATCCTAGGAGTTTGCTTCCGATCCTTGGATTGACAAATCTAGGGAGGACCTTCCTTGGTGAAAAAGGCACCAAGTCACCCGTAGGCTTGCGGTGAACTTGAGCACGGTTTTGAACCGTCAACAGTCTCAATCAATCAACTTACATTGGACTGAGGATGGAATCATGGTTCATAGACACTGACTGACTTTTGCTGTTTCAATCAACTTTGATACTGAGTATACTGAGTATGCTGAATTGCTGATTGCTAACATGCCCTTTGCTTGCCTGCAGTTTCTGCTTATCTGAATAGTCCAGGTTGTGTTTGCATTATGCTAAGTACCACACTGTTAACTTGCATTATGCTATTTCCAGGTACACATGGGGCAGGATCTCTGCTGCTCTACTTTTGGCGTCGGTTGTGTCAGCCTTCTGGGAGAGGTCCTGGGCCTCCAAGAGGGATGAGATATGCAACTTTTTGGTATCCACCGCCACACCTATGCAGAATCTGGCAGTGCTCAGACTCCCCTAGTTCTACATCAAGAATTGGGGGCTGCTCACTTTGTACTCAGGGGCATGGATCTGGGTGTTGGTGTACTGTCTAGTACTCCCAGGCACCTTGCCAGTGATCCAGATGCGTATTCAGGTGGCGGCACTAACCCATGCTGGATTCTATATCAGCAACAAGCTCTACGACATCCTGAGCACACTCCAGGACATCTCCACAATGGCGGCCAGCTTCAGGACAATCCTTCTTGCATTGCTTCAGCACCAGCCTGAGCCTACATAGCCTGTACAGTTGCATGGCATCATAGTTGTTCCATGATGCTTTTGAAGAAGCTCAAGGCCCAGTTGTTGAAGTAGGAAGTTATTAACCCAAGAAGTGCAAACTAGTGCATGCCTTTGCTGTAATATATTCAGGCTTGTGAACTAGTGCATGCCTTTAGCAAAGTAGCAAGTTAATCCTAGAATGCCTTAGTTTCATGATGCTTTTGTGAAGTGTGAGTGTGAACTAGTGCATGCCTTTACTATAAAATATCCAGGCATGAGTAATATAATAGTGTGATGACAGCCATGTATTAACTTGAGTAATATAATATAATGTGAGAGCAAGTTAGTCTTTGTAAATTGCTGGTTTTTTATCTTTTCTTTGAAGCCTCTGATGACAACCATGTATTAACATGTGCTCTGTGAACACCGATGACAGCCATCAGTGTACTGCTGTGACAGCCAACAGTGTATTAACATGTGCTCTGTGCAAAAAAATAGCATTGGAAACAGTACTATAAACAGACATACAAGCAACATTTCAGCAACATGTTGTCAAATAAATGGCAGGTTCATTGAAGCAAAATGACAGCCAGGTTCATTGAAGCAAAATGACAGCCAGGTTCATTGAAGCAAAATGACAGGTTCACATGAGGTACATCACTGAATTAACAGGTTCATCGAATTAAAATTGGAATTCTAGACAACCCTTTGCAGCCAACAAAGGGCCTTATGACATCACAGGGGGTAACAACTTCAGATTACTACATCACAAGGTTCTTCAGTGGGTTCAAGTAGTTTCAGAGGTCATCATCGCTGTCAGCAGGTTGGCACATGTCATCTTCAGTGTTTTCATTGCCACTATCACTACAATATTGCATCACAGTGTCATCATCTTCATCTTCCTACTCATCATCATCATCATCTGAAATGCTGGCTTGCTTCCTTTTGCCTATAAGTTCATCTAAACGACCTTCAACTCTAGTAGCTGCTCCACCATGATCATTGACCTCAACCCCATCACCATCCATTTGCTGCCCTTCACCATCACCTTCCTGCACTACGTGCTGTGTTTCCGAACAGTGGTCATCTTGGTAAGCTATGTCACTTTTTTCAGCCACATCGTACATATCCCTATGTTCAACTTTGTTAACCACTCGCCAGTCCTTGCCAAGAAGTATGTCCTCCATGTAGAATACCTTTCTCGCTTGAGTTGCAAAGATGTAAGGGTCAGACTTGTACCAGAATGACCGAATGTTGAGGGATTTGAAGTGTCCATCGTCACTGATGCCTCTTGTCTTGCCTACTTGATTGTACCCATCACACCCAAAGAGAACCACGGTTCGAAGGCATTGTCCATTGGAGTTATACTTCAACTCAATAATCTCGTTAAGGACTCCATAAAAATCAATGTCACGATCTCCATGACTACCGTCAGTCACTATACCACTGTTCTGAGTCTGCAAGTAATTCTCACGAGCCACGGTGTTATAACGGACTCCATTGACAATGCAAGATGAACAAAACCTCACTCGAAGATGAGGACCATGAGACAGAGCAACCAATCCGTTATCAATCTCCACTTCTGGATGCTCCATGTGCTTCTTGGTGATCTGAGGTTCAAACAAAGAATACAAGGTTACTAGCAATGAAGAACTAACAATGATAACTTACAGAAGAACACACGTAAAGCCAGTTCTAGCTAGTGACTACTACTTCAGGACACACTTACATGGCCCCTAAACCATCTAGCAAACCCAGTTGCCAGTCTTTTGTCAATATCATGTGGACCTTCCTCCAATAACTCTTGCATGTAGGTGTTCTCAGAAGAAAGAATAAACATCAGGAAAGCTTAACATGCATGCAATTCATGAGATTATAGTTTTGCAAGTAAAGACGATAATTACTTCACATATGGCTCAACCTCTCTACTATTGTTTAGCACAAACCAAACTAGCCGGTCCATCATTTCATCATCGATGTATTGTTCCATGCTGGCTCCAATGAGTTTAACACAATGCTTGAAAACAGAGATCTCACTAGCTGGTGGCTCATCTTCTGCTTGACTGTCACCCCGGTTGAATCTATTGCTGACATCTGCCATATACCTCGAGCAGAATATCATGGTGTCACTTGCAACATAAGCCTCGGCAATTGATCCTTCAGGACTAGCCCTGTTCGCCACAGTGTTCTTGAAAGTACCCAACCTCCTCTCTATTGGGTACATCCATCCATACTGGACAGGGCCTCTAAGCAAAGCCTCATCAGGTAGATGCATAGCCAAGTGCACCATGACATCAAAGAAAGCAGGAGGGAAATTTTCTCAAGCTTGCAAAGTATTACTGGGATGTCTTTATTTAGCCTTTTCACAACAGATTTCTTCAGATTTCTGCTACACAATTCCCTGAAGAAATTCCCAAGTTATGCAATTGCGTGGTACACATCTTCCCTTACCAATCCTCGTAAAGCAGCAGGTATGATCCTTTGCCGTAATACATGGCAGGAATGAGTTTTCGGCCTCCCCTGTAACTTAGTGCCATCTGCACTTATGGATCTACCTAGGTTGGCTGCAAATCCGTTTGGAAACTTCAAATCTTTGAGGAGCTTGCAGAATCTTTCTTTATTCTTCTTGGTCAGTACGTAGAAAGCCTCTGGCATCCTAGTCCCATCTCCATCCTCTCGCAAGTGAACATTTTGTCTAATACCCATATCATACAAATCCAACCTTGCATTCTAGGTGTCCTTGTTCTTGCCCTCAATTTTGAGTAAGATGCCAAGGAGGCTATCACAGATGTTCTTCTCTATGTGCATAACATCAAGATTGTGTGGTAGCAACAATTATTTCCAATATGGTAGCATCCAAAACCCAACTTTGCGACTGAAGATTATGGGGGGCTCCCCACGCTTCCTTTTCTTGGTTGGCTCATTCTTCCTTGGCTTCACATCCTTCACCCTCTCTAGCTGCTGCAGGACCTCCTTAGTACTGAACTTGACTGGCGCATTCCTAGTTTCACGGCGGCCATCAAAAGCCAAGCTGTTCCGCCAAGCATGATTCCTCGGAAGAAAACGGCGATGGCCAATGTAACCAATCTTACCCCGCAGTGCCCGTGACAAAGGATCTTTGTCACAATGGATGCATGCATAATAACCTTTCGTGGTTCGCCCAGACATGGTGCTTAATGCTGGATAGTCATGTACACACCACAGCACAGCGGCTCGAAGATCAAACTTTTTACCAGTAATGGCATCATATGTGCTAACTCCACTCCAGAGTGCAAGCAGCTCTTCTATCAGAGGCTCAAGAAAGAGGCCAAAATCGTTTCCTGGAGATGATGGACTCGGGATAAGAAAAGTCATGAAACAGATTGCTGGATTGACAACTTCCCATGGTGGCAAGTTCAGAGGTGTCACAAGCACAGGCCACGTACTATATTGAGTGCTCATGTTGCCGAACGGGTTGAAACCATCCGTAGCTAAGGAAAGCCTCAAGTTCCTTGGATCATCTGCAAAAGATGCAAACCATCTATCAAAGTCTTTCCATGCCAACCCATCAGCTAGATGGCTCATTACATCTTTGACCGGCCTCCTACTGGCCTTGTGCCACTAGGTCTGCTCAGATGTTTGTTTCATGGTAAACATCCTCTTCAGCCTCGGTATGAGTGGGAAGTGCCTCAAGACCTTGTGTGGAACACGCCTGTTACCATCAGCATCTTTTCATCTAGATTCAACACATATTGGGCACACTTCTAGCTTCTCATAATCCTTTTCAAACACCTCTGACTTACGAAACAGCACACAGTTGTTCTTGCACACATGGATCGATTCATATCGAAGGCCCAATACACGAATATACTTCTTCGCCTCATCATAGGAATCTGGAAATTGACACTGAGGGAATCCAGAGGACAACAGCTTCATCAAAGCATCAAATGCTGTATTGCCAACTCTATAGCGAGACTTGATGTACAGAAGTCTCACTAGAAAGGAGAATCTAGATTGTTGGGATCTTGGGCAAAGTGGCCGCTTGGCATCGGCGAGAACTTTGGCAAAAATTGGACTCTCTCCATCTTCCTCTACTGCTTTGTACAAATCTGCTATCATCACCGTGACTTCATCATCATCATCTTGTTCATCCTCGCCCAAATGTACCAATGAATCATAATCATCTCCTGCATGAGGCACCACCTCCTCACCGCCTTCAATCACTTCGGCATCCGGAGCCTCTCCATGATGAATCCAACGAGTGTAAGCAGACATTCCAAAGAGTAGTACATGCTCACTCACTAATTGCTGAGACCGAAAATGCTGATTCATACATCTGCGGCATGGACACCTAATCTCGCTGCCTTCAGGGTATCTTTCTCTAACGAATTCCATGAACCCTTCCACTCCGGCGATATACACAGGTGTGAATGGTCTTTGATAGACCCATCTTCGATCCATCTGTTTTGACATACATGTGGAACTTAAAAGCAAACAAAATTTTAAATTGTTCATTACTCAACATGTTTACTGAAAAAAGTAAACACAAGCTGAAACTAAAACTTCATTCACACAAACTGAAACTTCACTGACTACACTAATTGGAAAATAAACACAAGTTCTAACATTGGAAACCAGCAAACAACAGGAAGACCTCTATCACAACACCACTGGAGCATTATTACACTAAACGATTTCTCCAATATTTCAATTATTCATCACATAGACCAGCCCAACACTAACAAGCAGACTAACAAGAACACAAGCATTTCCAACCTTGCTTAACTGTAACTGAAAATAAGCACTACACAAATGGAACTAACTTGCTGAATTGATTTTTTGGAGAATACAAAAAATAAGCAGTCGTCGCCGTGTGCCCGCCAGAGAGCTGCGGGCCCGTCGCCGTGCGCCCGCCGAAGAGCCGTGGGCCCGTCGCCGTGCGTCCGCAAGGGAGCCGCGGGCCCATCGCCGTGCGCCCACCGGGGAGCCGGAGGCCCGTCGCCGTGCCCCCGCGGGGAGCCGCAGGCCAGTCGCCGACCTCCCGCCGTGGACGGCCGCCGGGGAGCAGATTCAAATTCAGTGGAGGCGTGAATGTCTCGACTCATTCAGTGCAGGCGTGGATGGATCGTTAGATTCGAGATATTTTATTTACAAATAAATTATAAAGTACCCTCCTAACACAAATCCTTCGATAGCGCAGTGGTAAGTCTTCACTTGTTGTTTCGAGCGGTCTCCGGTTCAAGTCCTCGGGACTCCACTTTTTGCACCCAATAAAAGTCGCGCATGCGAGTGCTAGTTGGGCTGGTCACCGTCGTGGGCCTCCGCACGGGGACGGGCCAGACCCTACGCGCACATGCGAGTCGCAGTCGTGGGCCTCAGCGCGGTTTAGGGCCAGAGCCCATCTAAGGACCTGCTCACATGCGTTTGGCCAGCTGGAACGGCCCACAAGTTCTGCATAGTGGGACCATGTGTTGGTGGGGCCCACCCTTGCTGAGGGCCACAAGGCAAGTACTTCATTTAGGATCAACAAAATATTCATAAAGCCTTATTTACAAGAATTATAAGAGGATGAAGTACAGCTCCTAGTCCTTGACTACTTCTCGCCATCATCGCCCTCATAATCCAAGGAGTCCGCCAATTCCAACGCAGCTTGTTGAACCTCCAGCTCCAGGACTGTGAGGTCTTTTCCAGCATCAGGACCAGCTTTGATCTTGGTCATGTCAACGTCGGGGTAGTGTGACTTTACCCTCACCAACACATCCGTAGCGAACGCCAAGCTCATCACTTTAAGCAACGTCAGTAGCCTGTCAAGGGTGTCTATGAGGCAATCAACAATGGATTTCGCCTCCTCCCCTTCAGCCGGCACTGCTATGCAGCCCATAGCATAATTGGCGGCACCCTTCAGATCATTCCGCTCCACCTCATACCCTGCGATGGTCACTTGGTCATTCTGCAACGCCTTTAAAGCAACCTCTAATTCGACCTCAAGGTCCTGACTAGCTCGTTTCTCATAGGCCAGCTTTTGGGATACGACATACTCACTACCAGCAGCTTCTTTCATCACCCGCTTGAGCTCTTAGCCCCCAGCCTCGACCTCCCGAGGCGTCACCTCCAAGTTCCGGACCTTCTCCTTGGTGTTCTTCAAGTCATTGTTGAGCTCCTCTTCACGATTGCGGAAGCGTACGAAACATCAAAATTAGCATTCCACATGAAGACCTCGACGCTGCTGAAACAAGACTACTAACATAAAACTTTGACCTTACCAATGGTTAAAGCATTGAACTGCACAGTGGCCTCCTTGGCCTTTTGCTTCTCCTCGGCAATCTTGTCCTCGAGCGTCTTCTTCTCGACAGCCACCGCCTCCCGCACTTGTTTGAGCTCCTACTCAAGTTCAGTGACCCGCCGCTCCTTCGACGCTGCATTCTTCAACAGGTCGACCCGACTCTTCTCCCGATCTGCCAAAGACTGAAACAACAGAACAAGTTCGTCAAAAACATTTCAATAGAAGATTGCTAGAAAAAACATAGTCAATAAACACACTGTCAGCGACACATTGATGGTCACAATGCTGGTCCGCAGGGCCTGCATATCCTCATTGACATCAAAGATATCCTCCTGCCAAGGAGTGTTATTCTAGTCAATTTATCATCGCGGCAACCTCGGGCTCATCGGAGAAGTGTCAGGTACCTGTGCACCAGATGTCCCTGGACCTCCCAGCGCCTGGTCAATCTGAGCCTGGTCCTTGACCGGGTCGTAATCTACCCCACCAGGCCTTGCGCTGATGGGGTCTACATCAATAATCCTCGGAGAAGCTGGCGTTCCGACGTCCCCTATAGCACCTCCAGCTCCCGCGTCATCGGCATGTAGGGGACTCACCGTCCTCGAATCTGCCGCCGGCGGAGGAGTCGTCCTCTTTTTACGCGCAGCCGATGGCGGGGTGGTCGTTCCTGCGTCATCAGCCAATGACTCCACCACGACCTTAGGTTCGGGCGACCTTGTGCGGGAGCTCGAGGCCTGAGCACCCAGGTCGCGCTAAGGTTCTATAACCGACCTGCACAAGAACACACGTCAAGTAATGAATACATAACACGGCATCAACAAGTTAAAAGACATCAAACATTGAAGATTTTACCTCGTAAGGGCCGGATCACGAGGCTTCGGAATTGAAGGACCGATACGGCGAACCAGAGAGGGGGGGGAGTGAATGGGAGCCGATAAAAATTCTTCTCGAAGGAGATGGAAACTCCAACAAGATGAACACGGCTTCCAACACACGTCTCCGACTCACTACCCAAGTTGGCCAAGCCCACGTAGCCACTGGAGTGCCACTGGACCTAGGAACCAACACACAACCTTCCGACCCGAGAACGCAGCGGAACACCAAACCTCGAGTCTACAGACCAACACCAGTCAGACCGGTGAGCACCACCGGTCAGACCGGTCCCTGCTGGTGAAACTGGGCAACTTTCACTAAGTGGCTCCACACCGGTCAGACCGTTGAGACACACCGGTTAGACCGGTCATAGCCTGAAAGCCCCCAAAGCACCAAACAGGCAAACCGACCACCAAACTGACCCAAACTTGAAACAACAGCAACACAGGACAACAGCGAACACACCCAGACGTTCACCCGAGCAAAAACCCACCGAGGGTTGCACCGGTCATACCGGTCAAGAGCACTGGTCAGACCGGTGTAGCCTAGGCAGCTCGGGATGAACAGCACCCGCGGGTCAACTCCCCCAAATCCAAACCTCGACCTCCCGAATCGCTCCACGGACTTGAACAAGACTTTGGGGATATTAGGAACACCTCATGAGGAGTCCATAGCCAAGTTTAATCCCAACAAAACTTGTCCAAAAAAGAGGAATCGAAGAAATCCCACCAAGAACACCACAACCCCTAGAACTAGGAAAACCTCAAAATCGAGCCCCTTTACACACGGATTTGGGAGGGGAATCACAGCCCAAAGAACCACAAAGGGTTCCCACAAATTTCCCCCGTCAAATCCCCAAGAGAAAGGTCCCGAAAAAAACCCAAAGAAATCACCAAGAGAGGGCTCCGAAAATCACCACCAAAAACAACCGGGAACAACACATCCAAACCTTGAGGAACCACGCCGAATCATCTATACATGCAACAAAGGTTCATACAAGGTCTAGCTTGCCGTCCGATCATCCAACCCTCTCACAAGATCTCACCATGAAGCTCTCAAGCTAGTCCTATGGAAATCCTATGGGAAAATAGGAAGAAAAATAGGAAAGCAAATGAACTAGGGTTTCAAGGCTTGGCTGCCATTCTCTCACCTCTTGGGCTATATGGAGGTAACCGAAAGTCTAAAATGCCCTTTCCTAATAACTAGGGATACAAGCCCCTCAAGGGCGGATTTGGAAGTCTCCATGTCTTCACCATCAGACGGATGCCCGGCGACCACAACCTTATTAGCCTCGACGCAAGCCTTGCGATCCCGACGCGTGTCCTCCGCTTTGAAGATTCCGGATTGCGTCGTCGCACACCGGTCAGACCGGTACCCACCGGTCAGACCGGTCAGACCCACCGGTTAGACCGGTCTGGCACTGCTACAGCACCATCTTCGGTTCTTCGGTCTTGGCTTTGTGGATCAACCAAGGAACCCAGTGGTTTTCTGGTGAACCACTGGAAACCCCGCGAACTCGGTGTAGCCTCCGCCAATCACCACTCATGACTCGGCTCCCACGAAGTCCCGGCTCGACCTTGGTTTTGAGACTCAACCAAGAAACCGTCCACGACTTCATCTTGCTGTTCATGCCACCATGCGGCCGGCACTTGACCCCGCTGGTGTTGACGGTGAAAATCCATCAACCTAGCCATGAGTTTACCTTCGGTGTTGGCATGACTTTTGTATCTTATTCATTGGTACTAACCCCCGTGGTATAACAAGTTCACTTGTGCATGTCGGTTTTGGAGTTATGTGTTTACGCAGGGTTTTAACGTTGAAAGCAAGACTTCCGGGATAAGTTCATTAAGCACCTCATGACAAGACCTTGAAGCCCGATACAAGTCAAGTAATGAAGTGAACATGACTCCAAGAGCCCAAGGACCAAGCCCGAGAAGATGATAAACTCCGAGGACTGAACCAGAAAAGTGTTGAATCTTGCAAGACAAGGAGTTGAGTCCAATTCGGAGAGAAACCGACGTCAAGGGCCCACATGCAAAAGGGGAGAACATCTAGAAGACGTGGGAAGCAACACCGGCGAAGCAGCCGCGGGATGGGCCGAGTGGGCCCGGGCCGGCCGGCCCGGCCGGCCGGCCCAGCCCAATTCGGGGCCCAATCGGCCTCTCCTTTGACCTAATTGCTTCTCAGGCTATAAATAGCCCCCTGACCGAGAGCCACGCAGAACCGAAATCGTAATCCGCCGCCGAGGAGCAGAGAAGCTTGAGGGACATCATCTCGGAGATGAGGGTCGTGCTAGTTGTCTAGGGTTTCCCTAGCCAACGTGGGAACCTTGCATGGAAGACCACGTCGGAGCTCCGGAGCGAGGATCAAGATCGAGGGAGGGCCCCGGTGGTGATCTTGTTCATGTAATCATTCATGGTGAAGTTTGTAAGTGAATTCGATTTCTAGCGATCAAGTGCCTTCTCGATGATTTTGATTTCTTCTTGGTTTTGCTTCTTCTACGATCTAGTCTATAGCTAGATTACATAGGGTGCTCTTGTAGCCGCGGTGGCTAGAGGTGCATACCGGACCGGCCAAGTGATTTCAACTTGTTCTATCGAACTCGCCCTAAGCTCCCCGCATGAATAGGGATACGTTGTGACAGAACGGGGGTCTCGAAAGGCGGATGTTTTCGGAGTCGGATGGGAAGGCCACGATTTAAAGATGCTTTTAATGAGATTCGCTTTTCTATCTTCATCTATCTTGTTTGGAGCTACAACATAAGCATGATCTAGATTCTCTAGATTGGTTATCTCTTGCTTTCTCTTGCTACCTCTTTAGTAGATTAGATTAGATTCGTTTTCTTTATGAGTTAGTAGATTAGATGCAACTTGTCTTCATTAGATAGCTTACCTTGCTTTAATAGATTGAATCCTTGCGTTGCACATTGTTCCACGGATTCGATACCTTGGGTTCACCACTCGAGGGAAGAAGGGTCCCTTGACTACGACGGGAGACTTGTCCGCTTGCAAGTCACAAACGAACTTTGATACAACTATTAACCGTCAACAGCTGGCCACCGGGTCCCTCGAACGAAGCCTACTTGTCTTCTCCACACCTGGAGGCCTCACCGGCGATGACCTTTCGCTCTTGTTCTTCACCTGCACCAACATTAGTCAAGCCACAACCTCCACCTGCAATACTTAGCCAAGAATCAGTCCACACAACGTTGTCACTCACTCATCACACAAGGAAGAGACCATCCACCAGTCCTCGAACCACACATGGTCCTCAGGACTGAAGAACCGAGGCTTATTCAACACAAGCATCTGCCTGTGCTGCAGCAGCAGCTCGCTGTGCCTCCAAACCTTGACGGAGGGCATCCTCCGTTGTCTTCCGCACCAGCTCCCGCTGCCTCTTGGCTGTGGGGCTCTCCAACCTCCTAACCGGCCGATCTTCCACAACTGGCGGCTCCTCGGTGGCCTCATCTTCTTCTTCTTATTCCGACCCGACCTCCCTTGATTGAGGTGTCAGAATCGCCGATGTCTCAACTGCCGGCGGAGGACTAGTCTTCCTCTTCTTCTTCTTCTTCTTCTTCTTCTTCTTCTTCTTCTTCTTCTTCTTCTTCTTCTTCTTCTTCTTCTTCTTCTTCTTCTTCTTCTTCTTCTTCTTCTTCTTCTTCTTCTTCTTCTTCTTCTTCTTCTTCTTCTTCTTCTTCTTCGCAACCTCTAGCGCGGAGACCACAACAGCAGCCTCGTGGTCGACTGCTTCGCCACAACCGACTTGGTCTTGCGCTGGGACTTCGCGGAACCACCAGCATCTAGGACAGCCCCGGTGACACCACCGACCTCAATGTCGGTATCTTCATCAGCCTCCACCGACAAGTCGGATTCATAAAACTCCAGCAGCTGAGCTACTGGAGGCTGATATTTGTCCGACCTCGGCTTCTGCCGGTGCTGCTCGCCTTCACAAAGAGGTGCTGGGAACCAGAACTAACGCTCACGTTCCTGCAAGCAACCAACAACCAAGAGAGTTACGCGACGTAACAACAACAAATAGAGCAAACAACCTAAAATAGGTATCTGTACTCACCGGGCCAGCCCGTCTCTTCAACGAGTGTGTCTTGGGGCTCTTCTTGATATTTACTTTCCAAGAATAAATCTGGGACACTCTGGCCGCCATCTACTTCTTGGAGACCTTCTGGTTGACTTCACGCGTGGGGTCCCATTTCCCCCAGTACTCGTACGTGAGGCGAACTCGGTCCTTGATCGCCTGAATCAGCCGCTAGCAAAACAATCTCGCAACTGAATCCCCTGTAACCCCCCTCCCCCGAGATTTCAGGTCCCTGACCAGCTCTGAGATCTCGTTGAGGTCCTCGGTGTCACGGGATGACAGCCCTAAGTCCCACTCAGAGATTTTCACCAGCTTATGGACAGAAATACGTGGAAGCCCTGGCAGCTGATCAACAATATAAAACCACTCCGACCTCCACCCAGAGTTGTTGTCAGGGAGGTTGCTATCTATCCACTCTAACTTGAGGCCCGACCTCAAGCAGAACATCACAACCCCCACTGTCCTCGACCTTTTGCAAGTGCTCTTCACACAAAAAAGATGCCTCCACAATAGGAAGTGAGGCGATATCCCCAAATATGCCTCAGAAAAATGGATAAATGTCGACACGATAGTGATGGAGTTGGGGACGAGGTGTACCAGCTCCAGTTTGTAGTAATAGAGCAAACCATGGAAGAAATCACCCACGGGAAGGTTGAAGCCGCGCTCGCAGTACGACGTGTAGACGACCTGCTCCTTCACGTCCTCGGTCGAAAACTCCTCCCCAACCGCCGCCATCTACTCCACCTCCACCTTCGGCCAAAGCAGCCCGCGGTCCACCAAGGCTTGGATATTGGCCTCCGTCATCGTCGACCGCACCCATACAGTGCCTGGGTTCGGGGTTGAGCAGCCTCCGCCGCCATTTCGCCGCTCAGGTTGGACTTGGATCTAATTGAGCACAGAGTCTTGATGCGCATGCGTGGTGGCGCGTGATGCAGGACGGCAGTGCTATGCATGGATGGCCAAAGCTGTTGATGGGATGGACGCACACGCGAGGAAAGTGGTTGCAAGGCTGCGGGAGATACGACAACGATGGCGACAATGACGGAAGGAAGAAGAGGGCGAATGGGGTCAACCCGACCCGAGCCGCTCTATTTATAGGGGGTCTACCTTATCTGCTTGTTGCGTCTCCTTCCGCCGTACGACACATACTACAACGGCTATATCCCGACAATTTCGCGAGAAGATAACGTCGGATTGTTCACCAGACGAGAAAGTCACGACCTAAGCTCCGAGTTTAGGTCGTCATACACACCACTATCATCAGGTCATCCTAATGATTGCACTTCGATCACTACAAGGTCGACAAGCCCCCACGTCACATTAATTTAGGTCTTTGACAAATCATTTTGTCAAAATGACCAAGTACATGACAGGAGAGAGTGAACATTACCTGGGTCCTACGAAGGTACACAAGTCTCCTCTAACCTCATTGGATCTAGAACCCGACACAAACGATAAACATACACAAGATGGAGCCCTCCTTTTGTCAGAAGCTGGCCTGATGAGAGTTGGGTCTAGTGTGGCCTGTCTAGACATTAGTTGAACTAGAGTGGGAGATCGACATCCCAAAGCAGAAATTGGGCCTTCAATCATATGAGGGATTGTCCTGGCAAGTGGAGCAGGTACTATATCCTGCAAAATGGCAGAATCATTGTCAGTAAGGAGGAGTATGATTAGAAGCAGATGTAAGAAAGGAAGAAGAACATATTACCTCTGAAGTTGGTTGAAAGTCAGGCATTAATTCAAGGCAGAGAGGATGTACTGGCACATTAAAGATATGATCATGAAATTCTTGCCACCAAGGAATGAAAGAAGGATGAGAAAGTGTTATTGGCACAAAGGGCTTGGGTGCATAAAAGGTTGTGATGCACTTGTACTCAAAAACCCTTTTTGCTTCTATGGATTCCTTGATGTCCTTTCTGGGCTTGAGAAATTCATGAAGAAATAGTCTTGGGGGCACTTGGCCACATCCTAACTGCCTGGCCATCATGTTTGGCTGGTAGTACTCAAAGGTACTCTGAACCTGCCTTCCTCCACAAAATTCTGCTGGCAGGATACAAGGATGAATGAAAGCCTTGAAGATTGCTATAGAATGCACATCATTGCATCCAGTTTCAAAACTGAATTCACAAGGAAGGGTCAAGTTGTCATTGTCTAGATATGGGAACCAGAGAGGGTTGACAAAACCTCTGAAGAAGAGCTCAAATAATTGGCCAATGTATTTGTTAATAGACACAGTGGAAGCAGCTTCTCCATAGGTTTGACAGCCTTTGGTGCTCTGGGTTTCTCCTTCCTTGTAGTTGGTTAAAGGGAAGTGCCGATTGTTGAGGTCGATGGCAACGATCTGGTGCATGTATAATTGCAACCACATCTAGACAAACCACCAAGGGTCATTAACACAGGGGATTTTCTTGCTGGTGTACATCAGATAGGTGGTTTGATGGAGCATATGGTAGACACTTCCTAGAAGGTATTTCCCGAGGGGGAGGGGTGTACCAGTAGCCAGATCCTCAGCCATCACAATGTTGTTCAGGGTTGGCTCATTGGCTTTGCCACAAAAGATAAATCTGCATAACCATATATTCAGAAAGGCTATGTATTCAACATCAGTCAGAGGGCCATCAGACATATAATTTTGGATATATCTCTTGTATCCAACTCCTGTTTTCACTCCTGTTTGCCTGGAGGAGCCCTTGTACTTGTATGGATACACAGTTCCTGTGACTCTTAGGCCGGTTATCATGTCACATTGGCAAAAGTGGGGGACATTGGCCCATGGCCAAAAAGGAAGGCATTTGCGCCATTAAACCAAAAGTGGCAGGCTGCAGTCAGAAGGTTCTCATTTTTAGGTGTTTCGGCTAAAGACAATTCTAAACGATGAGAAATACGAAGGCTGTCCCAATTTTTGGTCTTGAGGCAGTCATCATCAAGTATCCTCTTATACCAATTTCTCTAGCCTGCAATTGGGTGCAGAGGCCAGTTCTTAAAAGTGTTCTGCCACTCGTGGGGCTTCGTCAGTGATGTCTTGAAGGGGATTTTCTGGGATTCGGCTGCAATGAACTCAGAAGGATCGGAAATCCCTGCGGGCCCAAGGAAATAAGATGTTGATTGGTCCTCGACAGGAATCAAGATTTCGGCAGCTAGAGCCTATCAAAAACAAAAGAGGGCAAGAAGAAATTTTGAGATGAAATTCGAAAAAGTAATACCGAATGAGCTTGAGGAGGATAAGATTTACCTGAAGAGCTTGGTCTTGGTTCGCCATTTGAGGATTGAAGCTTGAAAGGTTGACGAGCTAGGGTTTGGATCTGGACAAAGGCTCCAACGGTTTGAAGGAGGAAAGAACGGGTGTTGAACAGATTCGGCCCGGAGACGTTGAGTGTTTATGGTCAATTCCGGAATAAAATCACCTTTTATCCGGTAATTGAAGAGGCATATGTTAACACCAAAAATTGGTACAGGGAAGAGACTGACATGTGGGCCGAATTTGGTAGAAGAGCACCATTCGGCAGAAGGTTTTCCTTAAAGCTTTCGGTAGAGGCGTCTACGGTCGGGAATACGTCATCATTCGACAAGAGAAATATTCCACGGGTGAAGGCGGATAGCATTTGGGAATCCGTAATGACGTGGATTGAATATAAACAAGGGATGAATTGGTGACGGGTACGAGGCGGACATGACGCCATGATATTAATTTTAGGCAATAAATGTTGTAATCGTGGTCGACTAGGAGTCGTGTTAATGCCAGGGTGTAAATATAGACCCTTAGTGTTTGTAATAGGGATCAAACAATTTCACAACAAACAGGCCTCGTGCCAACTTTCGAGTCCTTCTAGTCGAGTCGTCGAGTTCTTCGAGAGGAGGCATCGATCCATCGACCTCCGTAAGTACCGGCAACCTTGTATCATGTCTAGTATCATGCGGTGGATTTAGACCGTGATGCAAGTAGTCTTGTTACCATGCTTAGTATCATGCGGTGGATTTAAGCTTGGTTCAAGAAGGTTTCCTTGTTGGATCATGAGTCATGCGGTAGGCTAAGATCTAGCTTGGAGCTAGTTATCGGCTCTATTAGATTTGGCAAGATCTAATAGATTCATCAAGTTACCATGTGTTGCTTTGAATTATGTTCTTCTGTTTAATTCATGTAACACTCTTATTGCCCAATTTAGATTGACTAGATTCGGCTCTATCTTGTTCGTGATCCATGTGTTGCACGCTCAAATCTTTGGCTCGACGTGGCGAACGGGTCACGTGTTCTCTAATAGCCAAATTCGAATCAATAAAGATTGTCACGTGTTGCGGGTTCAAGCTTGTTAATCTAGCATAGTTTGTTCCTTCTCCGCGGAACCCGAATCGGCTGTACAGCTGTATTTGGCAATCCCAGCATGAGTGAAACATGTTCATGAGCTTGTTTTAAATAATGTATGCTTTTAGCCTTCCATGTTTAGATTGTATCATGCGGTGGATTGATCTATTCTTGGTTGGTGGTGTGATTTCAAACAAGTTGTATCATGCGGTGGATTAACTTGTTTGGTGTCATGCTGGACGGATTTGAAAGTACCTAGACATGCGTCAGACTAGTGCTTTTGGTCTATGCATGCATGTTTACTGCAAATTCATGATCATGCTTCACTTTTATTTATTTCATCATGATTTATCTTTGATAATCGGACATGGATATGTGCTGCAACGTTGTTTAAATAAAGACCGATTTTTCATCATGCTTACATCACACATTCGGCTATGCCCTACTTACACACTTATCAGTTCCCTAATGATGTTCGAATTGATGACAGATAGCTTGTTTGTAGCTATATGTCGTTCTAACTGGCTTTATAGCCGTAAATACGGAACTGTCTGGTACCACCCGGCAAGTTCCAGGTTTTATCTAACCGTTTTTTCATCCTTTGTCAGTTTCAGGGAAAATTGACTGGCACGCTTCCGGATTCTGACGCCCGGGCCACGTGTGTTTAGCCAGCTAATTCGGCTTGCTGTGTGCTTGGCGTGAGGTGCTGATTTTACGTCAACATAAAGTGTTTGTGCTCTTCCTCCCTAACATTCAGATGCAACTTTGTTGACATGCATGATTGTGAAAGCTTGTATCTGTGATAATGCAAATTCAGTTCTATATATATGATTAGCTATATTGCAAGATTCTGCTTCTAATAATTGTTACATGCCAATTATCTTATATAAACAATGCCAAATTTATTCAATGTTGTTCTTTCAGTGATAACAGCTATAATAACTGTTACATGCCATATTTATAGCTGTAAATCAGTTCATCTAATAACTGTTACATGCCAAATTTATCTTATATATAACATTATCTGTTCTATATATATGAACACTGAATGAACTTGAAGAACTAAATGAACTTGATGCCAAATATTTGTTTTTCTTTCATATGAAGTTGTATGGTGGTGTTGCTGTTGTATGCCTCTGAAAAATAGTTCTATATATATGGTGTTGTATGGTGGTTTTGATTTTTGAAATACATTAGGTATTATATTAATTTTTTCCTGCTACAATTCGACAACACTTGTTTTTCTTTTCCTTGCAACTTATTATAAACAGTTAAACCAACAGAAAAAGGGTATCAATTCACTTATTCCCTCATGTGTAGTCTTGCCTTAACCCCAAATAGGAAATAGGGGTGATGTGCAATTCTTTGTTTAGGTTACGCAAGCTAGGACTATTAATTGAAACTTTTGACTCTGATGCCATGTCGATCTACTATGTGCTGGTGAGTTGACCTTACAAATTTTATCTGATAGGAAAAGTGGACAATTAGCTCATACTAAAATGCTTAAGAGACATTTGGTGAGGTAAACTTAAATTTACTGATTGCTTTCATGTGCTGCATCTATGTATCTTTATCCTGAAATTTATGAAAAACAGCTGCTTGTGCTTTTTCGCAATCCTCGAAATTCTAACCATTATAGATGGATCATATTATCATATCCATTTGGATATGGATGCATATAATCTTAATTCTGAATGGTTTTCTATATCGAAGCTATTTATTTGAGTATAAGGGGCAGATTTGCCAATTCATTAGTTTGATGTTGTAATTGTTTGAATACAACAAATCTTCATTCTCAAATATGATATGTGCCCATGTGTAATGCAATGACTACATATTCTTATTTGTTCTAAACCATTCTTTCTTTTATAATGGCTTTGTAGATGCATCTGTTTATTTTTGTACGCCCTGCAACTTAACTTGAATGTATCTTTATTCTGAAATATGATGTGTGCAATGGAACAAATAACATATTTTTTGTTCTATCGGTCTTTATGCTCCCAATCTTTTCACTTAATAGACTATAAAAATATAGAAGCATATTAGGTGGATGTTTCATAATCATTTGTTTATTTCCCTATGTTACCTAAGATGCCTTTAACTTGAAACTTACTAGCATGATGTACTTTGTAGCTAGTGGTACATGGCATTTAGTCCTGAATGGTTTTTGCAGAAGAGCCTTTTATTTTTTGAAATACTTGCATGATAGGACTGTCACCTCTTCTTATAATGGGAAGAACCTCTTGCTCTATGCTGATTATAGATTTTTCCTTAGTAAGTTAAATTCTTTGCTGTCATATGCTAATTTTCAACATATAACAATTATTTTGCAATTTTCTTCCATGTAGTTGTGAGATAGGTTGTTCCAGGCATGTGAGAATCATCATTCCAGACTCGGATGATGAACAGGACAACAACAACAACCCGTTGCCATCGGAAGCTGCTCGTCCGTGGAAAAGAAAGGTGAGTTTTGTATGCATTGTATGGCTGCATTGTGTGTTGCCTTGCTGCAAAAAATCCCCTTGCACCATCAGGTTAGGTAGCTGAAGGATCGATGTGATGATTTGTGTGAGCAGATTGAGGACCTGAGGCTGGACGTTGATGGAACACATGAAGTTATGGAAGAGACCCTAAATGAATTCAAGGACAATGTTGTTGACAAGTTAGATGAGATGGGGAAGAAGATCCGCAAGCTTGAGCTGAAAGTCAAGGGCAACAAGTAGTAAAGGCGTAGTACTTAGCATAAATAATTTAGTATGGTTCTGTAAGTATGGTACTTTAGTATGGTCCACAAGTTAGATGAGATGGTGAACACCTAAGTATGGTTTTGTAATGTGTGAACATCAAAGTATGGCAACATCTACGTACTAACTTAGGTCGAACTTCTATATTGTACTAAAAATAGTTTGTTGACCTATGGTTGTGTATGTTGGTCTTGTGTTCTGATTTGGTGTGCTGGAATGTACATGGTTGAAATGGTTCTTGTGCAGCTTGGCATTTTTCAGGATTTGAAAAAGGAGGAAACTAATTTAGGGGCATTCTAGTCTTGGAGACAACACTGAGATAGGGTAATGTTCACAATACTTCACTACTAGGAATATTTTTTCAAATACTAATGCAGCTGTTATGAATACTTGGCATTGATGAGTTTTTTGGCACCGGAGTACTCTTTGTCACCAACAAGTTTGCAAACTAGGTACCAAATATCATTAAATATCACATTAATACAAATATATAGGGTCACAATTATGTAAATAGCTCATCTTCCTCTCCCTGGCCTAAACTGTTGACAAGTGCAACATGCCCGCCGTTGATGTAGGTGTCATCATTCTCCTCATCATCATCAGGTATGTCATCTAGATCTGGTTCTCGCATAGGTATATCACTTTCAATAATGTTGGCATCTCCACTCACTCCATCGAGGTCATTCCTTGTCCAATTTGTCAGCTCCCTAATCTGACTACAAATATCCATGTCCCCCACACCTACATCAGCTGAGTCAATGTCAATCTGTCCATGACCCTGCTGTTCAGATTCTCCTTCTTCTGGCATGAAAAACAAGGTCCAAGGCTTTATTCTCACAACACTACTCCATGTGGGTTTATTAGCACATTTAACATAAAAAACCTGCTCCACTTGAGTCCCCTGAACGTAAGGCTCATACATATATCGACGATGACTTGTGTCAATATCTATAATCCCATATTGATCCTTATTGAACCCTCTAGTTTTACTCTTGGATGCGGCAGGAACATCAAACCAATAACACTCAAACAATATGACTTCATTTTCACTAGGGAAATCTAGAGTGATTACCTTATTTAGGACACCGTACCAACCCATTTTGCTACCTTTAGCACCACCCTTGACTACAACTCCAGAATTTTGTGTATTGTACTTCACCTCTATAGTAGCCGTTCGGAAAAAAAAATCATGAATTACACTTCTGTTGAAAACCTGAGCCACATAATGAGGACCCTAGGAAAGGTCACATAGCTCTTCACTGATCTTCTGTTCTTTAAAAAGTTCCTTTGCTTGAATGCAATAATAAAAAAGAATTTATCTATTTTTACTAAAAAATCTTGTGGTCTATGACGGTCGATTTTCGTCACGGATCATCAAAATTTCCTCATAAAATGGCATCTATGACGAAATTTGAGAACGTCATGTATTGAGCGTCACAGATCCCTTCTCGTGACGTCCTTAAGTTTTCGTCATAGATTAGCGTGATCCATGACGTTCTCAAGCCGTCATAGATTGGTGGAAAGTCCATTGAACCCAACCCGAAGCCCAAAATCTACGAAAGTGATCATCATAGATTAACTTGCCACATCACTCATAGAGTTGAGTTGGCTGCTGATGTGGATAAGGGCATGACAAATGACGTGGCATTTGATGACGTCACAGTTGATGACAAGGCAGCCAGGTGGCAAATGACATGGCAGCTACGTGGTAGATGTCTTGGAAGCCACGTGGCACTAATATGGCATCCACATGGTGCTGACGTGGCAGCCATGTGGCGCTGACGTGGCAACCTGCGTGGATGATGACGTGGCCAAATTTATATAACGACCTAGATCTACACAGCCAATAAGATTTCGGCCCAACACAGCCGATTTACAGATACACAGCCCATTTCACAACCCAAGCTATTCAGAAATATATACCCAACCTATATAAATTCAGCCCAACATGCTCAATGTTTAAACCACAGTAATTCAACAAAAATACACAGCCCAACTTAACATGCCTAATTTACAATCAGACTTATCAAAATGCAAGAAGAGCTCAGAAATCACAAGCAATTCCAGACAACCCCATAACATGATAGCAAAACGACAGATCAAATGTATTCTTGTAGTAGTAGCAGGTTCATTGCTTGCTGATCCAATCACTTATAATAGCTTGCTTCTTGAGGCATCTAATCCTCGACCTGAAAGATGACATTGCCATCAGTAGGCGTCACTTGGCAATTGAGATAGAAAATACTAAAAATGCTATGTATGGAGGAGGACTGCAAGTACATACAAACATAAAGAGGATAAGATTAGAAAGTTCTTAAATATTGTGTCATGGTGCCTTTTACTTTACTAGACAAGATTCTTGCTTAAAGATACACAATGACCAGCTAAACTAAACCTTGGACAAAAAGCATCCATTCTAGCTGACTCGTGGAGCCACCTTTCTTAATTCTCCATATATCAATATCTTAAGCACTAGTTCCTGCGGTCCACAATGGTCAATATATTTTTTACTTAATATTTACCTACTAAAATACATTGAACAGTTTAATTCCATGGACAAGTGTGCAAATGAACGAATGGACAACCATGGACAACAATTAAATTTCTAGTGATAAATTAGATGCTCCTTAATGTATTTTAGTAAGTAAATAGTAAGTAGAGCCACATATAAGCAGATAATCAGATGTATTTTAGCATTAGATCAATAAAGCACCACATTGCACATATAGAATAGTAGACAAAGTTTGTAGATTAATCTCACATCTATGAACGATTCAAGAACATTTTTACTACTAGGTAAACAAGCTGCCATTAGCAGAATGTGGGTGGGTAAGCAACAGCTAACACTGTCTTAACTTCCCAAAACTGTATTCACCGAGAAAGCCACTAAATTGGGATTTTAGTTACTGCAAGGTACCATGAAGCTACCAATTTGCTTCCACACTTCGTAATATTTTTTTGCCAATAATCCATGCAGTTAATAATCAAGGGGATAAACTAATGCTTAATAGATTCAATAAAGAAAGCCTAAATAGTCAAGGCACTAGTCAGAAAGTGATATTTCATAGGGCAAAAACTTGCTCTCAAACTTGACGGGAACACAGAACAAAATAAGCAGCCAAGCTGCTGACTGACATTTGATAATAAGCAATGCTCAAGAAGTAAGCTAAAACAATATTCATGATGCAATGAGATGGGGAGTATTTTTTATTTCTCCAAATAAACTTTATTTTTTCCACTTTTGTAAAAGATCTCCCCATTGAAAGTAGAACATACCTACTTATCAGCAAGCACCATAACCAATTCTGGCAAGCTGTACAACTGTACAAGCACCTTTACACTAGACATGTTGCTTTGGGGAGAGTTATAATTGAGAAGTGTGGCTGCAGGTTGACTTAGATTAGGCTAGGTGAATTTCAACATAAAGTTTCAGTAAACCATCGTGATCAGGCCATTTGCTGAGTGTGTGGACTTAAAATCCTTCTAGTTAATTAATTAGCAGCTTCCATGTGCTAGCTATAGAAAATGGTTTACATCCATCAAGCATTCATAAAGGTCAAGATAAAATTATTAGTTGTTTGTTATTAGAATGCCTACTCCATAATACAACTGCAGTGCAACCTAACTTCATGTATCCTTTGCCTCTCCTACCAAAGCCTCAAAGCTAAACAAAGGCAAAATCAGGACCTACTTACAGTCTAGACCATTCACTACCTAGCTAACCAGGAACAGCAACAATTGACAGTGAACCATACCATCACAAATTCGATATCACAGTGAACCAAACCACCAGAGGAGAGAGGGTAAGGCCCTGTTTGGTTCCCATAAGTAGGGTGACTTATAAGTCACCCGACTTATAAGTCACGCCACTTTAAGTTGGTCCTGTTTGGTTGCAGTGACTTATAAGTCAGTGGGTTCCACACAGGATGGTAGAGGAAAAAGTGGAAATAAGTCACTTTAAGTAGGGGTGGAGCTACTTATGCAACTTATAAGTTGGAGCACTTTAAGTCAGGGCTGTTTGGTTTCACAGGTGACTTATTTTGCACTTTTTGCACTTTAAGTCATCCTACTTATGAGAACCAAACGGGGCCTAAGTCTGAGAGGGAGGTCGAGCAAGGAGATACGGGAGGCGAAGATACGCTGAGGAGGGGCAGTGCGGCCGCTGCGGCGAGGCCGAGGAGGGTCGGCGCGGCAGCTCAAGGACCCCTTTCCCATGATAGCAAAAGCACAGCATGCCGCTCCTGCCAGCTTGTGAGGTCGCCGGTGGTCCCCTCTGCATAGCCTCCTGTATCAACAACACGCATGGTTGTAACTACAAGGATCGAACCAGATCTAGTATCAAATGAGGCGGTAGAATCGAAAAGCTACGAGGAGGAATTGTTGGCCACCTTGGAGCTTGAGGGCGGCGGACTCCTCGCACTGCTCGGCCGACGCGGCGGCGGACTTACTTGCGTTGTGGGGACGGAAAGGATCCGGCGGCGGGAGGAGAGCACGAGGTATTGGGGGAGGGAGGAAGGCTACAGATGTGCGGTGCGGGACATGGAGAGGATGGAGCCGGCTCGCGCAAATGGGATGGGCGGCGCCCGCCCTGACCTGCTACATGCACGGCGGATCTAAGCAGGAAGATGCGAGGAGGGAGAGGGAGAGGCCGAGAGGGAGCGAGCGGCGGGGCCGATAGGAGCAGGCTGAGGGAAGGGATGGACTAGGGAGTGGAAGAGAGGTGGTAGGGGTTGGGATCGTTTTATACGAAGCAAACATGATTTCAGCCATCCGTTCGCAGATGAACGGTCTAAAATGAATGGGGTGTTGGTCTACACGGGTCTGTTACATTCCTCCCCTACTTAACATTTTTCTTTTTCTTTTTTATTTCTTTGCAATATGAAAATAATTAGAATTTGAACTATATGTATGTCAAATAAAATTTAAAAAATTTGTCAAAACTAAATTTTAACTACTTATGATCTACTATAACTTGTATTATGAAAATAGATGAAAGATTTCGATGTTTCTTGTCATAATTCAAACTTCTACTTGACCCTTTATTACAAAATAATGATAATAAAATCTAAAACTTCTTCAAAACTTCTGAAAATGCCATGAAATCATTGAATGATGTTTAAACTTGACATAAACATTTTATTAGATTTTGCAAAAAGGAAGTGTACATTGTTCACAAAATCAATGGATCCCCAACACTGCTTCATACATCTCAACTTAAACTTCAAAGTTTGTACACATTCAAGTACTTTCTTACCCCATGGACACCTCAAATTGGATAAAACCTTACATTTACTCTCGTATTAGTATTTGGAGGATTAGATTTCCAATTGTCATGCGAAAAGGTCATTTTTCTATTTTTTAAAAACCTAATCAATACACGGAGAACTCATATAAGGGGTTCTGGAGAGCGGATGGGCGACGAAAGCGCCGCACGACACATAGGGGCGGACGACGGCAGAGTATCGTACTCCGGCGAGCTCGAACACGTGAAAAATGACACATGAGAGCCTGGGACCTGCACGAGTAGCTTAAACACCTCCTCATCTTGCTCTAGAGCTGCTCAACGTAGATGGGGAGGCGGCGTAGAGTGAGCTCGACGGCAGCGGCTCAAGCTAGGGTTTGGAGCTCGCAGCGGCGGAGGTGCTTGCAGTGCGGGTGAAGCAGGCATGCAGAGGTGGCGGCGGGGTTTATGTAGGAACAAGGGGTCACCTAGGCGTGTGGGCCCGAGGCTGGCACGGGGCACGGCACGGGATCGAGGCCGGGTCGCACTTAGGTGCGACTTTTGGGTTCTGTCGGAGGTCGGGGATGACCACTAGTCCCACTCGTCGGCGGCTGGAGAGAGGGAGCGCGACGCGGGCTTCTTGGGCCGCAGTTTGGGCCGGCCTACTGGGTTGCAGTTTGTGACTACTGCTAGTGGTTGTTGGGTTACAAGTGGAGCAAGGCCTACAGAGAAGAAAGAAAAGGAGAAAGAGGAAGAAAATGTTTTGCCTTTTTGAAAAGAGTCAAGCAAATGAATTCAAACACAAATTTGAATTCAAGCAACCAAAATAAATGCACCAGCATGAATGCAATGAAGAATTCCTATGGTTCATTAAATTACTAAGGAAAAGAATTAAATGCCTAAGAAAGATTAATATAACCTTATGGTATTTAAGCTTATGCATATTTAATTACAATTTTTTCCCTACCCACTCATGTTTTATGAGAAAATATAAAAAAGTAACACATCTTAGTTACTTCAAGTAAGTGACACATTTATTTTATCAACTTCAACTCCATGATGTTTTCATTTTTCAATCTATGACGAACACCACACTTTCGTCATAGAAATCGAGTTCATTTTCAATCTATGACGAACACCAAATTTTCGTCACAAAAATCGGGCCCAGTTTGAGCCTGAATGGCCATATACTGATCCGTGACGATTTCTAATTTCGTCATGACGATTTCGTCATAAATCACAGGGTTTCTTGTAGTGTTTAGAAAGTGCACAATTGCAATATTGTTTTGTCATGAATATTAAAACATTACTCACCCTACGTTCAAACCATCCAACAAACTGCTCCTTGTGACGCTTCTCAACACCTTGTGTGCTAGTTCTTTTCAACAACGCCTTATTTTTTGAGCGAATATTCAACAACGCCTTATTCTCACTATACATTTTTATGCTAAACAATACTACTATACAATGAACTATAAAATATGTAAAAACAAAAACATGTTAAAACAGCTTACTTGATCCAGCTTTGTGCCTCGTTACAGTTTGATAACATATAGTGTTGCATTCGTAACATTTCAGATTTAGTAAGATGATGTATTTTTCAGCCTTTCTTATTGTAGTCATTTACCATGCTCCTCTCATGGAGCATTGGTCAATCCAGCTTAGTTTCAATGTCTTCTAGGAAGCGAGAGCCAAATGTCATGCACTCCTCTAAGATATATCCCTCTGCCATCAAACATTCTGGGTGTGCCTCGTTCCTAACATAACCTTTAAGTGTACGTAGATACCTCTCGATTGGATACATCCACTGATAACACACTGGTCCACCAACTCTAGCCTCCTCAGCAAAATGAACAGGCAAATGCATCATAATGTCAAAGAATGCTGGTGGGAATATCATCTCAAGCTTACATGAAGTCTCTGCAATTGATGCGCTTAATGTTTCCATGTCACTTTTCACCGCCTCCTTTGAACACAGCGCATTGAATAACCTGCTAAGCTCAATCAGTGGTCTAGCAACAGCTTCAGGCAAAATATGCCTTGCAACTAAGGGCAACAATTTCTGCAAACTAACATGATAGTCATGTGATTTCAGTCCAGATACCTTGCATCGGTCCACATCCACACATTTCTTTATATTAGATGCGTAACCATCAGGAATCCTCACTCCTTCTAAGAATGTGCATAACATCTTCTTTTGATCCCTGTCTAAGGAGTACAATGATGGTGGCAAAGTATACTTTCCATTCTCCACCACTAGATGCTGATCCTGCCGTATCCCAAGATGTTGCATGTCAAGCTGCGCCTTTTCACTATCCTTACACTTACCATCTATGTGAAGCAACGTCCCCATAATGCTTTCACAGACATTTTTCTCGATGTGCATAACATCCAAGTTGTGCCTTATAAACAATTTTCCCAGTAAGGAAGCTGAAAAAGTATACTCTTCTTCCTCCAGTTGTGCCACCTATTGTCTTCTTCTCGTTGCTTCTTTTTTTTTGATGTCGTCCCAAATTTTGGTTACTCAAAACTACTATATTGTTGCAAAACTTGGCGACCAGTCAGTGCAACAGGTGCCTGCCTCATCTCTGTCATGTTGTTGAAGCTGCTTTTGCACTTGCGCCACCTATGGTTCTGAGGGAGAAATCGACGATGACCCATGTAACAATGTTTCGACCCAAATTTCAACCATAGGTACTCTGTATCTTTGTGGCAGTAGGGACATGCAAACTTTCCTTTAGTACTCCAACCAGATACCATGGCATAGGCACGGAAGTCATTTATGGCCCACAACAAAAGCGCATGTAGAGTAAATTCCTCCTTATCCTTATCCCATGTTTCAACACCTTTCACCCATAACTCTATCACCTCATCAGTTAGGGGTTGCAAATAGGCATCATTATTCATACCAGGTGATTTTGGCCCAGGAATCAGCAAAGACATCATCCAATAGGGTTGCCTCAAACACAACCAATGAGGCAAGTTGTATGGAATCAGGATGACAGGCCATGTAGGATATGCAACACTCAACATCCCAAACGAACTAAAGCCATCAGCTGTAAGACTGAGCCGTATGTTCCGAGGTTCCATGCCAATGAGTCTGCCGTGTGATGCATTTTCCTGTCATTTACTCATGCCAACTCATCATCATCGAAGTTGATGCTCTCATAAACAATCTTTGCAACCGAGGAATAAGTGGAAAATAACGAAGGATCTTACATGGAAAATGCTTCTGCTTCTTTCCACAATCACTGTCAACAGGATCATCCTTTTCAGTACCCCTATCTCTTTCCACCTAGATTCATCGCATGTCGGGCACTTATCCAGTTCAGCATAATGACCACGAAATAACACACAATCATTGACACAGGCATGAATCTTTTTGTAATGCAGGCCAAGATCACGAATAACCCTTTCTACTTTCTCCAAGGAAGTTGGCAGACAATGACCATCAGGAAGCAGAAGAAAGAATAACCAAAGTATGCGTTCCAGACTGCTGTTACTAATACCATCCATGCATTTAATCTGAAATAGCATAACAATGAATGAAATCTTTGTAACCTCTTTGCAACCTGGGTACAACTCATTGTTTACCTCATCTAGTAATCTGGATAACAATGAAAGTTTTTTTGCAGTCACAGTTTGCTCATCCTCTTCTCTGCTTCCTGTCACTTTTCCATGTATAACACCTCTGATCAGTGAAGAAATTAATTCATGCGAACTTTCTGCATGGTCAAGTGCAGCGCCATCATCGATCTCAGTCTCAACCAACTGAGGCTCACAATTTCCTTCTCCTTCAATGAAACTCTCATTTAATCCTCTTAGTTCCACGTGAGTTCGAACCTCCTTTTCACTTTGATAAGACATGCAATGACATCGAGTACAAGGACATGGAGTTGGTTCTTCACTAGATGTCCCCCCAAAAACACTCTATAAATATTTCTCGAATCATGCCTGCCATTCTGCAGTATATCTGGACATCCGCATCCAGCTGTTATCTTCATTTGCCATCCTTCTTAATATCCTTACATTTAGCACAAATCCATATAATAAATACCTATGATGATCAAGCTAATTTTACGACCTTACAAGCTATTTTGCTAGTGACCATGATATGTTGTACCACCTCTGAAAAGGAGTTTGGAATTCTCCAACAATTCACCACAAAAAAAATTAATTAACTACTACCCTGTGTTGCCTGATCACCTTGTTTGAAGCACACTAGTACCCAGCCGAGGGTTGGGGACCAAGCCGGGGTCGTCGGAGCCAGATCACTGCAGGCCAAAGGGAAACACGGGCAGACGCCTCTTTGTCGCAGTGCAGCCTTTGTCGTCGGTGTCTCCTTGGCGCCCAGAATGAGAGGAGGGTTGAGGAAGCCGCCGCAGGATGGGGGCAACCGCCGCAGGTTGGGGACACACCGCGAGGGCGTAACCATTTTTCCTGCTCTTTGTTGGTCAAAATTGGAACATCAAGTTCTTTTTCCCAATGTGGAAACGGATGGTCCCATTCTCCACATTGATCCTCGTCCTTGCGTCCCTTAGGAATGTTCTCCCAAGAATGAGTGGCATTTCCACATCATCCTGCATATCAAGTACCACAAAATTCATGAATATGCAAGATCTGAAAACAAATACTAGTAGAATAACCACAATCCCCTCCGGATACCGGATCGATGCATCAGCAAGTTGAACTGTCCTTGAGGTTGGAGTAAGAGCAGGATATCCCAATCTTTTGAACATAGACTTGGACATGAGGTTGCCACTCGCGTCAAGATCACATAGTGCATTCCTGATCCTCTGGTAGTATATCGTGCAAGTGATAGCCAGGTAACTAGGGTCTTTCTTGTGCACAATTGCTGTAGATTCCCACGGATCAAGAACCTGCTGTATGGGTCTCCCTGCATAGTCAGTAGCGTGTGCCCGCCCAGATGGCCTACCCCATCTGGTGGACAATGCACAAACATTCTCACAAGAAGACACGGGTTGCCCCGGAATCTTCCTGTCTCCAACAGAGGGAACCAAAGCAGCTAACTGAGCCAACTGGGATTCTATCATTTTATTAAATCTCAGCTGGTTCTTTAGAGCAGAAGAAAGACAATCAATTTTAATGTTAAGGACTTCCAAAGCCTTATCATAGGCAGCTGTTTTCTTATTAAAACCATCACTAATATTAGGTTGCCAGAAAACTGGATCTCTCAGGGAAGATTGGTTTGGGTTGAAAGAGTTACCTTGATTACCTCCCTGATAATAAAGGCATCATTGATTCCACATTTGACCTCCTTGTGGACGATAACCATTGTTGTTCCCGTTCATGTACATCACATCCTCCTGGGTAGTCGGACAGTAATTTCATGAATGCCCAGTGTCACCACAGACTTCTCAAGTCATGCGAGATTCCATAGCTTGAGTAGTGACAGCCATGGCAGCCTTCTTGCTGGTTAGATCATCTATTCTTTTCATGAGCAGGTCCGCTTCCTTGACGTTATGTGTACCCCTCTGACGAGGCTGGAGTCAATCATCACTCCACCCTTGGTTAGAGACCATCTTCTCAATAAGTTTAGTTGCTTCAATGATATTGAGAGAGAAGAAAGACCCTCCAGCAGCAGCATCAATATGACCTCGGGCTGTCAGAGTTAGCCCATTATAGAAACTCTGCAGAATAAGCCAATTGTCCATCCCATGATGGGGACAAGCCAAGATGTACTCCTGAAGCCTATCCCAAGATTTTGGAATGGTTTTACTTTCTGCTCGCTGGAAGCTCGAAATTCTCCCCTGGAGGGCATTGGTTCTGCCCAATAGAAAGAACTTCGCGGGGAACGCTGCCAAGCACTTTGCCCAGGTGTTAATATCTACATGATTCGCATAGAACAACTGCTTCGCCTTTCCCAGGAGTGATAATGGAAACAACTGCATACGGATGGCATATTCCTCCACTCCTCATATAGTGAAGGTACTACACAGCTCTAGTAACTGTTGCAACTGGGTGCTCGCGTCTTCATTAGGCTTGCCACAAAATGGGCTATCATGTACTATAGTAATGAGGCTAGTCTTGATCTTGAAGTTTCCGTTCTTAGTGTTGATCTTAGGGCCGGTGGGCACCGGATTAGCAGAGGGAGCAGAGTACTCACAAAGAGTCTTCTCAGGGTTGGCCATAGGAGTTGATGTGGATGGCACAAAGGAAGTTGGGTCGACTTCCATATGTACACGGTGGGGAGAACCGAAATAAGTTCTAGCTCTTCTTACGAGTGACTCAGGATCTTCAGTGAAATTCAATGGTAAGTCAAAACCATTCATACACTACCTATCTTCATCAGTAGACAAAGAAGACAATCAAAGTTAGCCTGCATTGAGAACTGTTTCATCCCTGTCATGATTAAAAACATTTGCAAAGTGTTGACATGTTATCCTTAGCCTTCCCTAGCAACGACACCAGAAATGCTTGTTGGTATTTCTTATGTCAATGCTAAGTTATGAGTTCCTAGCAATGATGCCAAAAATGACCAAATGGTAACTGTAAAAATTACAAGGTTCCGCAAGCGCACGGAAGTACCACTGTAGTATTTCCCCAAAGGAGTATTCGAAAGGGTATCGAATCCAAGGAAGGCTGGGCGGATTAACAAGTTCAACACTATTGCAATGAGTATAAATCATAGATGAAAACAAACCATACACTCAAGTACAGGGGTGAGGTATGATAGATAAGTTGGTAGTGTGAACACACAAACACACACTCTCTAAAAATCCTAGGCTTAGGTGGAAACATACGAGTTAGTTCTAGGTTCTAAGGTACTAACAACACAAAGTTAGTAAGACGAGTTAGATACACACTATCATTGCATGGCTGTTGGCTCAAGCACCCAGGTACAAACGGGGAGCTAACCTTCCGGGTCACTTACACATGACTCCGGTTGTTAGACTCAGACTCCTACAACATATCCAAATGTGGGGGATTCCAGAAGGGTTCAATGGCTGTCACTACCGCAGCCTACCCCAAGACAAACCGTGGGATACACTCATAAGTAACATAGCAAACCCAAGCACCTTGCTTACGTTGTTAGCAGAACCCAGACCGACCTGAGCTATTATGACCCAGGTTAGAGCTACCAGATAAACTGACCAATTACACCGAGTACCATAGCTTGAGCACGAACTTCATACAACACGAACATGGAATCTAACTGGATCAAACTAGGCTATGTACACAAATGGATTTGTGCTTTCCTATGTTTATTCAACAAGATCAAAGGGTTGTGTTCGTGAAGAACACGAGCCTCTAACTGATGAACAAACACCGAAAACATGAGTAAGACACTTGTCAACTAGATCGAAAGGCCTTGATCATTAAGAACATGAGCCTCTAAATGATGAACAAGCGCAAAACACATGAACAAATCACTCATGCAAACAAGCACAACTTTATATGAAATAGTTGAATAACTGAACTAGATCAAAGTCATACAATAAAATAAAAATACAAGAGAATTCATACCTAGATCCCAAAGTAGACTCGGAACCTGAAGTAGAACTAGCCTACCTTCTAGCCCTAGAAACCAAAAGTGAGAGAGGAGGAGTAATATGTCACTACGTGAAAACCTCAAATAGGTCACACAACATTTGTAACGGGCCCTTAACACCCGTTACATGCACCCACGTTTGTAACTGTTGTTGTTTGGCGCCCGTTACAGATAAGCACGACAGACGACCCCGGGGTTGGCTTCCGCAATGCCCGTTACCAATGTGGACTTCTGGTAACGGTCTTCTTAAGTGCCCGTTACATGAATTTGTTGTAATGGACGTAAAATCGAGTCTGTTACAGAAGTTAAACCTACCGGTAACGAGCTCGTAAAGTCTGATACTGATCAATACCCTATCGGTAATGGGTTGTTTAAGTCCGTTACTGATTACTACCGTATTGTTAATGGGCTATAAAGTCTGTTAACGATGAGCATTTGACACCCCTTACTAGACTAAGAGCTTAATAATTGAAGTCTAATAGCACTCCTCACTACCGTGAAGCAGGAGCGTGGCGGTAGTGAACAAATGAGACGGAGGTTTGTTAATTTGTATCTCCTTTGTGAAGAAAGGAAATGGAAGTTTATTAATCCTCATCTCCTTTGAGTCTGTCCTCATTGACAGGTCAACACGATCTCTCATTGCTTCCATTTCGACATACAGGCACAATCAACACACATATCTTTTGAGACGAAACAAACATCGTAAGAGAGACAACTTGTTCACAAAGATGAAGATAATTTGTCCACATGAATAAAGATAATTATTACAAAAGGTTAACTTGTCCATCAGGCTAGGACTTAACTTGTCCATCACATTATTTACTATGGTCGTGCTATCTGACCATATACATCAACAAAGGCATGCCCCATGAACATCCACAAAATTATGGCTACTGACCCTGCACATCAACAAGCTTGAACTAGATCATGCCCCATGAAGATTTTCTCTTTTTGTAGCCTCTTCGTAAGCAACCAAGGATTCTTGAAGCCTTTCGAGCGCATCTTCAATGGGCTCGAGATTTTGTTCAGTAGTATACTTGTACCTCCTTATGTTCTTAGCTTTTTTGATGAGGATGTTCACTTCTTTCGTAATTTTTTTGAACTCTGGTTTCACATAATCCCAGACATTAAGGTTTAGAAGTAACTCAAGCTCTACTCGCGACTCAAAGAGTTTTGCCTGAAACACAGTTAAACATGGTATAAGAATAACATAGTTAATTCATAACTAATTTTCCTCAAAACTTGGAGTAGTATAGTAACAGTGATCATCATAGGAAAATTATATAAGAACTTGAAAATGATCCTAGGCTTCATAGCAAGGTGTGACAAGTAAAAGCGGAACTTAGTTCAGAAGATTTGCTTCAGAACTGACAAGCATGAAAGACATCATCATAGGCACTATTTAACTTTATCAAGATCAAGATGAAGCTAGCTTATGCTCCATCTATAGAACAAGTAAAAAGGTAGTAAGATTCAGAGAAACTTGCCTCACCATCGTCGTGGTCATTGCCAGAGTCATAGATGAGGTCCTCTACACCTTCGTCGCTCCCTCTACCCCTCTTCGTCATTGCCAGACACTTGTGCTCGCAAACGTGAGGCAGGCCCCTCACCCACTTCGCTGCCCCCTCACCGGCATGCTCCTCCTTGCCACTGCTTGGCCCCTTTCAGAATCCGAGAGGATCTAGTCGAGGACCCTCGTCTCCAGCATTGAGTTCACTTCACCGCCACTTCGCCCCTCTCCAGCGCTCATCATCGTATCCATCTTCGCCGTCATCTCACTGGCACACGCACGGATCTAGTTGCAGCACTGCTTCGTGTTCTGGTTCTCCTCGATCCCAGGTACGCGGGGTCGTCCGCTACTTGGCCCCTTGCAGGTGCTCATCGTCATCTCTATCTTCATGCCTCCTCTGCGCATTTTTAAGGAAAGTGCTGCGCTTATCCATTCAAAAAGAAGAAGGGGGGACGGAATGGGTCGGGGCGGTTGAATATTCATTTTGTAAAATGGATAGTCAATGCTAACGCGGGTTAGTAAACCCCCATTGCTTTGTTGGCTGGTGCGCGAGCCAGCAATGGTTACCTTCTTTATACTAGGTTGTTGATGCTGACGCGTGGGTCCAACACTTTTTTGAAATGACACTTGCTTTCCTCAAAAAATAGGGCCCATAAAGCAACACCTAAAAATTAATAAAAATACAAACAATTCATAGTTTTTTTAAGAACCGAACAACTCATAGTTGGGCATTTGGTATTTTGAATAAAATATGAACAGTCACATGTCTCCTTGTGACCACATGGCTCTTTTTATGGCCAAGAGCTCTCCTGAGCAGACACGGGTTCCGAGGTGCGTGACTGCCTCCTGGCGGTTAGCCGTCTTGTCAATATAAATCCCGGTCGACCAAGAACTTAATCAACCGCGGCACCAAGAAAACCCCAGCACGTCTTCAGTCACCAAGAAGTGAATCCAAGAGCATCTTCCTCAAATGCACGCATGGCATCGTCAAGTGAGCCATCCAGGAAGCGGGGGATGGAGGTGGAGGATGAAGACGAAAGACACCACCGTCGGCTCGTCAAGGAGGGGACGCCGCTGGCGCCCAAGGAGCCCGAGGGGGCACCGCCGCCCCCCACCCAATGAGCCCGAGGAAGTGTCGCCGACCTCGCACGACGAGACCAAGGAGGTGCCGCCGCCCCCGCCCCACGAGCCCAATGAGGCGCTGGAACCACAGACAGTGGCGGTCGTGCGTGCTCCTGCACTAAATGCTGACGAAGCCACTTGGTCGGTGAGCTTGTTCAATGATGCTTGAGTGAAGCTTTGAAAGGTGGCCGTTCATCTCGGGGTCCCATGACCCAATGATCCGCTACAAAGGATCCTGAAGGATTACGCCTTTGAGATCAATATCTTGGCTAGGGATCTGGAGAGAGGAGTGCTCGCCCCTGTTGATGTCGACGACGGCGAGGATGGAAGCTTCGACGGCTCCGGCTCCGACTCCGACTTCGGTGGTGGGGCTCCTCCGGCGGCGACTACCTCGGCTTAATTAATTTGTTCCTCTATTAATGTGTTCCTCCTGTGTGTTTGTTGAACTTGTGATGGACTAGTAGATCCTCTATTAATATGTTCCTTCTCTATGTATGTTGAATTTGTGATGAACTAGTAGAACTAAGAGACGCGAAAGATCAATCCATGTCTCCTATAACGCATTGCAATGTCTATGGCAGCAGCTTACAATGAATTCCAATGTGTATGCCAAAAGTTTGTTACTCTGTTTGTGTCATTATATGACATCAGTTCACAATGAATTGCAATGTGTATGCTAGAGTTATGCCAGAAGTTTGTTACTCTGTTTTTGTTAATCCGTGTTTCCTTTGCCTCGTGCTGCAATGAAATGTCAGCACAGATGAATTGATGAATATTTTGATGTGTGAGACATTAAGATTTGTGATCCATTTGTCATTTCATTCATTATTCATTCATACATTTAATTTGTCATATGTGACAAATTTTTCATTCTTCATCCACACAGATGAAGCAAAAGCACCACTTTTAACATCAGAATTACTTCCTTGCAGCATGCATCCCTAGTAAACATCCAAATCAAGTTCATCTTCCAGATCACATTGTCCATCTTCTCCTACAGTGCTTTCTTCCTCTGCTTGTCCTCCAATGCTTGCCTCTGCTCGCCGCTCCAATGCTTGTGGAAATGATAAAATCCATAGTTTTTGGTGTACTGCAGAATAAAAAACACATAAGAACATTAACTCAGATTTGGGAGACACAGCAGACTACTCACCGAGTTCCTTGCACACTTGAAATAAAGACAACTGTGGTTTTTACTTTCCTCCTGGGTCCGCCACTCCACCACCCGAGCCATACCACAGTCCGGGCAAGGGACTAGTGGAAAGCCGCTTAGCTCACCGACTGGATCCAAGCTGATGTAGTGATTGCAGCTGCTCCGGCAACCTTGAACCCTGCTCCTCGCACATGCACCTACAGATGAATCGGTGTAGTGTGACATGTGCACGACGGCGTGGAAGGACGGGCGGGTAGCGGCTGTGGAGCTCAAATCAGGGAAGAAGAAGGGGGCCGGGGTCGGGGTGGATGCATATTCATTCGGCCATGGGCATTTCGGACAATGGAGATTTTTGTTGGCGATGAGGGTTAGTGTACCAGCATCGCCAGGGCGGATGCATATTCATTTGGCAAGGGGCATTTAGGACAATGGAGCACTTGTTTGCGACGAGGGTTAGTCTACCAGCATTGCCAGGGCAGATGCATATTCATTCGTCTAGGAACATTTCGGACAATGGAGCACTTGTTGGCAACGAGGGTTAGTCTACCCTCATCGCCTTTATCAGTCGGGCAGGCTACGGTTCTCTTTTTTATATAGGCTTCTGACGCTGAAGCATGGGCCTGACACTACTTTTTCTGAATTGAAACTTGCTTCCCTCAAATATTAGAGCCCATAAACAGCACCAAAAAATTCGTAAAAATATGAACAACTCATAGTTGGTAATTTAGTATTGGAATAAAATATCAACAGCCACACTTTTTTTTTAGCAAAATACTGTGGGGGAGTTCCCCACAGCTCAATTAAACAAAAAGGAGTTTATGTACAAGCAGGAAAAGAGGGAAGAGCGGGGGGGAGGAGGGAGACTACCATTACATTAAGAGATACTCTCCAAAAATGAAATGAAAGAAGCCTGCCTATCACTCTTCACTCTCACGATGTGAAGAAAACCCTGAGCCTTAAACTTCCTAACCCAACGGCTAACAGAAGCTAAACCATTCTCAAAGATGACAGCATTTCTAAGATTCCACATCTCCCAACTTGCCATGATGAAGGCCTCCATGAAAAATTCTAGGGTGGACATCTGAAGAGCTTGAAGAACCCTTTCATCAACAGGGAGGTTCATGTTCCAGCTAATACCAAGTTTTGCCCAGCAACTGAGAGCAAAATCACAGGAAAAGAAAAGATGATCAATGTCTTCCTCCTCATTAGCAGTGCATAAGACGCAGCAAGCATTGGGTTGCACATTATAATTCCTCCGTAAAAGCATATTCCTTGTATTCAAACGATCCACCAGGACCAACCATATGAAGAATTTGATCCTGTTAATACACTTAGACTTCCAGATGAGCGTAAAAATCCGAGAAGACTGAAAGTTCTCAAACACCATTCGATAATACCTTCTAGAGGTGTATTTTTGGTTTCCCCAAGAAAAAGTCCAAGAATCATGATCAATTGGATCTAGGTCCACATAAAGCAAAAGCACATCAAGTTGTAGCAATTCCTCATAAGCTTCAATCGACAGAGGTAAGGCAAACAGAGTGTCTAGATCATCAGCTTGCGCAAAACTTTGGACAGAGATGGCAGCATTCCTGGCAAAAGAAAAAAGCCTTGGAAACTTATGAGCCAAAATTTCACCACACCACATGTCTTCCCAAAAAGTAACAGAAGAGCCATTCCCCAAGACACAATAGGCAATCCCTCTGAAAAGGATATTTAAGCGTAAAACATCTTTCCACTAAAAGGAACCAATCTCCGAAGAAGCATGAGGAACTTTCCCAAGATAATATTTATTCCAGATTAAGTTAACCCAAGGGATATCCGTATGATTATAAAATTTGTTGAGTTGCTTGAGAAGCAAAGCCTCATTTTGTAGCCTCAGATTAATGATACCCAGTCCTCCCTTGGATTTTGGCCTCTGAACCATAGACCAAGCAGCCAAGTTACCCCCCATCTTTTCTGGATGATTACCTCTCCACAAACATTGCTTTCTCATTCTATCTATATTCTCAATCACTCCCACAGGCAGCTTGATGGAGCACATGGCATAGGTCACCGTTGAAGTAAGAACTGTGTTGATCATCTCAAGCCTACCAGTGTATGAAAGGAAAATCGAACAAACATTTAGTCTCCTCTCAATTCTATCCATTAGTGGAGTGAGATCTTCCATTCGAGGTTTGGTCGTACCCATTGGGAGACCCAAATAGGTAAAAGGCATGCTGGCAATTTGACAACCAAAAGTTGTAGCTAGTTCTTGCATCTTAGTTTCAGACACATTCAGGGGGATCATAGAAGACTTCTGGAAATTAACTCTCAAACCTGTGGAATCAGCAAAAATTTGTAGGAGGCCCTTAAGATGAAGTAGTTGTGCTCTATCAGCTGGTAGGATCAAGATAGTATCATCTGCATATTGCACAACTGGGAAGTCATTGGTGGCATGAGGGATTGGCAAAGACAAGTGATTATTTCGGAGTGCATCATTGATAACATACTGAAGTAACTCAGCAGCCAAAATAAATAACAGGGGGGAGAGAGGATCACCCTGTCTAACTCCCCTTTTACATTTAAATTTCCTTCCAGGGGTACCATTAAGCAGAATTGAAGAAGTGCCAGAAGAGAGAATAGCTTTAATCCATGTCAACCATTTTCCAGGAAAGCCTAAAGCCTCCATCATACAAAGTATGGCATTGTGTTCAACAGTATCAAAAGCTTTTGCAAAATCAAGCTTTAGGATCACAATCTCCCTCTTGCTTTGCTGACACTGATGGATATATTCAAAGCACCAAGCAATGCAGTCTTGAATAGATCTTGATTTTATAAAACCATATTGATTAGCATGGAGAAAATGCAAGATTACGACTCGTAGCCTCTCTCTGCAAGAATCTTAGTGAGCAATTTGATACTACTGTTGAGGAGGGAGATAGGCCGAAAATCATTAACAGTTTCTGGGTTATTTTTCTTTGGCACAAGGGTTATGAAGGATTCATTCAAGCAGTCTAGATTAATATTGCAATCAAAGAAATCTTGGCAAAGTTTGTAAAAATCCTTTTTGATGACCCCCCAACACTTCTTTAGAAATAAACCATTGAAACCATCTGGCCCTGGAGCTTTGTCTATGGGAACCAAGTTGATAATATTATCAATCTCCTGTTGCAAGAAAGGTGCAACTAGACTGTCCAGACCCAGAGTAATGGAGACTAGTTGTGACAAATCAAAGAGCATATCCGGCTAAAGAGAAATTCCCATTCTATTTTTCTATTCCTGTAGAAGAAGAGCAGCTTTCATGATCATGAACTTGATTTCCAGTGTCATCTCTTAGGTAAGTGATGGAATTTTTCCTATGGGAGACTGTGGCCATGGCATGAAAGAACTTAGTACATTCATCCCCAAACCGTATTCTGTTGACAGTGAATCTCTTCCTCCAGTATAAGTTTTTGTATCTCAGAAGCACTTGCAGTTGTCTTTTAATAGTCAATCTCAAATTCCATTCTGTTAGAAGAAGCTGTCTGCATTCCTCTAGAGAGTCTAAGAAAAAAATCACCTTGTTACAGTTCTTGATCAATGAGGAAAGCTAGGACAAACTTTTACTCCAGTTCTTCAATTTAAACCTTGTATTCTTTAATTTTCCTGCCAAAACACTAGCTGAAGAGTTAGAATTCCTAACCGGTTCATCCCAAGCAGAAACCACAGCTTCTATAAACCCTGGATGCTCAGGCCAGAAATTCTCAAAGCGAAAAATGTTTGCCTTGGGGATGTCAGTACCAATATTAATCTTACAAGGAATATGATCTGAAGTAATTTTGGCCAAAGGAAGCACTAGTGTATTTGGATAGTCAACTGTCCAATTCGCAGATGTGAAGAACCAATCCAATTGTTCTAGAAGCGGGTCCTGTTGCATATTGGACCAAGTAAATGCTCTCCCTTTTAAAGGCAGTTCCAGCAAACCCAAGTGCCCCAAAAGATCATTAAAAATCAAAGTATCTGATAGATTTCCTCCAGGCTTGTTTCTATCTTCCAGGGATCTATAAATGTTAAAGTCGCCAAGAAATAACCAATTCTCATAAACATCAATAACATGAGAGCGCAACCAATGAACAAAAGCAGCTCTCTCAGGGTTATGGCACGGTCCATAAACTGTGGTGAGTTTCCACACTGCTGAGTTGAATTGGGAGGTGAAGGAAATTGTAAGACCAAAAGGCTGCTTATCTAAAGACAACCCGAGGAAATGAGCACTATTCCATATCACAAGGATTCCACCAGAAGCACCCAGGGAGGGAACGAAATCGAACTTATCAAAGCGTCTCGGGGCAAATTTCCTTACAATATGCATATCAACATGTTGCAGTTTTGTTTCTTGTAGGCAGATAATAGAGCAACCACTCTCTTCAATTTTATTTCTAACAGCATCGTGCTTGTCAGTGGCATTAAGACCCCTTATGTTCCAACACAAAATATTCCAATTTCTGTTATTCATTCGGAATCGAGGTAGTAAATTGAGGGATTAATGCTACCAGAGCATAACCCAAACACAGCCATGAAAATAAATCTAAAAGAAGCCAGGAGAAAACCCATAACCAGACAATAGAAGCGCACCAGAAAAATAGCATAGGTCCAACAAAGAAGCACAGTAAAGTCTGAAAGGTCCACAGGCACCACAGAGTCAAGACGTAGTAGCTAAAACTACTTAAGTCCACCATAAGGAAGATAATCCAGGCTAAACAGAGAAGCCATAAAGAAACAAAATAAAACTTGGACAATAGGAGATTAAGGCGCAGCATCCTGTCCATCATTTGTCTTCCTTGTCATAAGTTCATCAGCTGTGAGCTCACTAGGAGACACATTGCAAAAAAGCCCCCAATGTTGAAGAGTCTCAATTGGGACCGGGGCAGGGACTACTTCAGAAGGACTAGGAGGGTTGTCCAAAAGGCGAAGTGCGAAGACGTCCGGGACCTTCCTCTTCTTCCGGGAGTCTTGTCAGGTAGCTGAGAATGCTTAAACCCTTCAGAGATGTTGAGCCTACTGCTTCTCCTACACCCTTGTGTTACAAGAGGCTTCTTGCTGTTTCTTTTAGAAACTGTCTTGGGCAAAGACAAAGCCTTCATAGTTCCTTGAGAGGCTGAGGCCCCATCCTGATAGACTGCATCCAGAAAAGGTTCAAGACAACGTTTGGCAGGGACTTCCACCTCCACATCTGTGCTACTGCTGCTTAGGTGTGCCTGGTTGTCACTGTGCCAAAAAGCCCAAAGATGCAGAAGAACAGAGTGCCTACTAGGGGGCTTAACAGGGACAATTGCAGGGACAATTGCAAGTGAATCATCCCTAGTGTGCTGGACCGTAGTAGAACCAGAGAGGAGAGTTTGCATAAGAGAAGTATTAACGATTCTTTGGAAAATGCGGGGATCGGAGGAATATCGGGAATCAACACCGCCGAAAAGTCGTCATCTCAACTAACTGCAGAGTAGGGTGGAGCATGCTCTGAACCTCAGGGTCAACTGGAGAAGATGCATCAGATGAAGTGGAAGAAGAGGAACCTGCCCTGAACTTCCCAGCTAGAACATCTTCTACATTCAGCACAATGTCAGGACCATGAGCCCTCAGGTACTCAGCTGAAGAGCCAGACTGATCAAAAGTGACTGAATCTTGCTGTTGAATAGGTTCTTCCATAACCTGATCCACTTCCTCCTGCCATTCATTCTCCTGCTGCTGCTCAACATCAGGCCAAGCATCCCGGCCCGGCCGACTCATGATCGGGGACAAAGTTGGGCTCCGCAATTCTTGTTGGACATCAGCCATCTGTTGATCATTTAAACCAAAGTCTGCATGGACATGGTGACCAGCTCCATTGAGGTCATGTTGCCACCCCTGTGCCCCAGCAACATTACCAGGCTGAACATCCCCATTAACTGGGTGTGGGTTACCATCCACTGGCACCGGGTCCTCATCTTGAGGAAAACCATCTGGAAAGTTTCCATTCAGAAGAAAAACAGGCACCGTCCAGGATCTCCCTGCACCGCCAAGCATGGTGCCTTGAGAAACCACCAAGCTACGAGGGACACAATCAGGGGACAGAATTAAGCAACGTGCAATCACTCTTGACTTGTTAGGTCCCTCAAACCATCTAATCAATCTACCAAAAGGAGCAACTGCTGCCTGGATGAAGTCTTGAGTCTGATAATCTAGCGGAAAAGCCAAAAACATGATCCATGATTCTCTGATATAGTTGCAAGTTCTAAAATTGCGAGGAGCCTCATCATGTTTATGCACCGACATGACCCAGTGACCAAAATTAATTGGAGAAGCATCCAGCAATTCTTCACAGTGAACAGGATTGGCAAACCGAAAAAGCCCCAATCCCAGCGGAGATGGGAACGATGAAACCACATCAACGTGAAAGTTGTGCTCCAAGAACTCACTGACTTGCTGAAGGAGACCAGGCACTTGATCTTGCTGCGGTTCCGGCTCCAAGGAGATAATGGCGTACTGTTCATGTCGACGAGGCGGCTCACCCCCCAAGGCGACGCGAGCTCGGGCAGGGCGATGTCATCCATGCTCCACATGAAGCCCGGCTGGGAGAAAGAGCATTGGGTTGCATGGGAAGTTGGCCATGTCGTCGGGCTCGGGAGGGGCGGAGGAGGTGGTGGCGGCAGTGGGGGAGAAGCAAATGGCGGCGACGAGGAGGAGCGATCAGCACTGTAGCTTGGGGAAGATTGGAAACTTCCGGGATTGCTATTTCCTCGAGAGTCGTGGGAGGCAGGGGAAGAAACAGAGCGTGACCCTTCATCTTCCACGGGCCGCCCCGGGCACGTTCCTTTGGGGGCCCAAAAGACTTTGGGCTTAGTCCGTGTAAAACACCAGCGCTCTTTATGTCCATACCCAAAACAGGCCCGACATCTCCACGGGCTTTGACAAGAAACAGCCCGATGGCCCACTACAAGACATTTGCCACACAAAGGAGATTCGGCCTTTGAATTTGAAATTTGAACGGGGACATCAGCGCCCGAAGAACACGCCCTGGATGCCGGATCTGATTGAAAGAGATCAGCAAAAATTCTTCCAAAAACAGTGGAAAAACTAACTGTAGTGGGTACCACAAGTGAACCAACCACAAACGAATTCACAGGATCAGGGCGATGCAATGGAGGATCATGAGTAACATCAGGAGCAAAGTGAACTCGGCGACCGCGAGAACGAGAAGAAAGTTTCTTTTGCCTCTTAGATTGCACATATTGCCATTGTCTAACCAAATTTCTTAAAATTAGATTTTTTTTATCTCTTGTTTATGATATAATAATTATAATAACGTTTTAGTGTGTTCTAAAAATTCTACAAATTGACTTGGCAACATAATTTAAGTCCCTGAGCTTTTCTACAAAAATTCAAATGGTTTAGAAAACGGAAGATTATACTTGTGTACAAATATCTACATCTCTCACATAGTTTCTTAGAATGTTACTTCAACATTGATGTCTTCCACACTTTAAAACATGTTCGAACTCATATGCATTTGAAATTTTAAAATAACCTTATGTTCACCATAAGGTTACAAAATGCAAAGTTTCATTAGTATGGTTGTGTAAAACAAATATGACCTCTATTTTGTACTAATAAGGAACAATATAAGGTGTATAAAAAACATCCAAGAAATGGAATTACATGAGAAAAATGTCATAAATGAATAGATGTTGATTTTAGAAAAATTCAGAAACAAATATCATCAATTTTGGATTACGGTTAACAGAGAAATACATGATACAAAATTTGATTGCAGATTAAAAGGGGAAAACCAAACTATTCTTCATTCGATTAGACCTAGCCCCACCCCTTCATTGTCCACAGGTGGTTGTTAATCATCAAATCATTTGCGCATTCGAACCTTTTTAGTAAACGTTCTGCCCCGCCTTCCGCCTTCTATCCCCTTCTCTGGCTTCCGCCTTCCTCGTCTCCATCACAGCCTCATCTCCGTTACAGGGATGGTCCGCGACTCTAGGGGGAGGTTATGCAAGGAGGAGGCCCCGCGGCCACGTCCTTGTCTGTCTTCCTCGGTGCTATCTGCCGGCCCCGCTGAGAGAGTGAGGTTTCGCGGTGACGAAGAGAAGCCGTCCTAGCGTGCCGCCCCTATGCGTCTTCCTCGGCGCTCCATGGAAGAGGCCACTTCTTCGTCGGCCTGGGGGAGGAAGCCGTACGTGCACAAGGGCCAAGTTGGCGGACTCCAACAACGCCCGCCATGGAGAGGCATGGTTTTTTTCCTCAATGCAAAGGTAGAAGCGGTCCACGCGCATTGAGGTGAGCGTGGATTCCTTCGGCGACGACCCATGGAGAATAGTGGTGGTAGACCTCATCTCCTACGGTAGCGACTCTGGCAACAACTCCGGTGACGATTCTTAAGACCATGAGGCAAGTTCTAACACCATCACGCACGATTTGTCCTTGTACCTTCACATCTTTACTGATCAATGTTCTAATGCATCAATTTCCATTTGTTGTAGGAAGTTGCTGCACATGACATTGACAGGATTTGGAATGAAATCAACAAGCTCATGGAATCGGCTGAAGAAAAGCAGACAATATAATTTTTTTTCCTTTGTTATGAAGCTTTCTTGTAAATTACAATTGTTATGAAGCTTGCATCAATATAATTTTTTCATTTGTTTTAGGAACATGTTGTTACTTGGGATGACATTGACTACATCTAGAAAGGAATCGAAAGCAGGATAAGCAGCTTAAAGTAGCACAATAGATGGAGGAGATTGGACTTCTAAAAAAGAATGTTGAGCTTGCAGAAAGAGTAGCAAAACTAGAGACAAGGCTAGTTGAACTTGACCCTTGCACCGACACAAAAGAAGCCATTAGCTAACTAGTTCCCTTGCAACTACAATCTAGTTTGGTGATGCGCCCAGCTGATGCAATCTTATTTCGGTGATGTGCCCAGTTTATGCATGTCAGATGTGAATATGTTTGTTATGAGTTAGTTTGCTTGGTGATGTGAACTTGTGATGCATGTCATATGTGTACATGTGATGCTATATCAACAGTCACACTTGTTTGCTTTGGTGAAGTGATCTTGTGATGCATGTCATATTAGAGCCCATAAATAGCACCTAAAAATTTGTAAGAAAATGCGAAAAATTCATAGTTGGTAATTTGGTAATTGAATAAAATATCAACATTTACACTTGTTTAACCAAATTTCTTAAAATTAGATTTTTTTATCTCATGTTTATGATATACTATTCTAGTAGCAGAGTAGTACTTGACTACATTACTCAATTTAAGGCCCACACAAGCCCACTCGTGCTAGGTTAGTAGGGAAGGGCGCCTCCCTCACGCAGTCTCCTCCCACTCTCCCCTCGCACCGCCTCCGCCGCTTTCTCCCGCCGCCTTCATCCCCCTCACCCCCCACGCAGTAACGCATGCTACACGCCTTCGCTGAGACGCCCGCCACACCACGCTCGGCGTGAGGCGCACCACACCTCTGACAGTGAGATCTGGAGGAGGAGGGACCCAGCAGCAGCGGTGACGACGACGACGATGACTAGAGGAGGGAGCTAGCGACGACGACGACTAGGAGGAGGAGGAGGGATACAACCACGAGGTCCACACGAGGATGAGGACGTGGTGGCGAGCAGGCAGCGTCGAAGAGTACAGATCCCTCCACTATGACAGTGACAAGGTCAGTGGCGAGTCTAGGATTTGGGTTTATGGTATGCCGCTCTAAAAATGTTTAATATAATTCGGTAAATGCATTCTACCAACTCGGTAATAATTGTAAAATTAACAATAATTCAGTAATAACTGTAAAATTAACAACGTAATTTGGTATATTTGCTCGAGTTTATGCAATTTGGCCAAGCTAGTGTATGCAACACACATGGGTTCAGATAATCAATTATACAACATATGCATGCGTATGCTTTTCTTTTTATATAAATGTGTATAAATATACTTGTACTTGTGGGAATTGTAGGTGTTGACGGTGAAAATCCGTCAACCTAGCCATGAGTTTACCTTCGGTGTTGGCATAACTTTTGTATCTTATTCATTGGTACTAACCCCCGTGGTATAACAAGTTCACTTGTGCATGTCGGTTTTGGAGTTATGTGTTTACGCAGGGTTTTAACGTTGAAAGCAAGACTTTCGGGATAAGTTCATCAAGCACCTCATGACAAGACCTTGAAGTCCGAACAAGTCATGCAATGAAGCAAAATTAACTCCAAGAAGCCGGGGGACTTGATCCGAGAAGACGACGGACTCCGGGGACCCGACCGGAAAAGTCTTGAATCTTGCAAGACAAGGAGTTGAGTCCAATTTGGAGAGAAAGCGACGACATGGACCTACATGCGAAGGGGGAAGCATCCGAGAAGCAAGGGAACCGACCTCGGGCAAAGGAGCCCGCGGGGCCGGGCCTAAATGGGCCCGGGCCGGCCGGCCCGATCCGGTCGGCCCGAGCCCATTTAGGGCCCAAATTCGTCGTCCTTTGACCTAATTGCTTCTCGGGCTATAAATAGCCCCCCGACCGAGAGCCACGCGGAACCGAAGTCGTATTCCGCCGCCGAGGAGCGAGAGAAGCTTGAGGGACACCAACTTGAAGATGAGTGTCGTGCTAGTTGTCTAGGGTTTCCCTAGCCGACGTGGGAACCTTGCATGGAAGACCACGTCGGAGCTCGGAGCGAGGATCAAGATCGAGGGAGGGCCCCGGTGGTGATCTTGTTCATGTAATCATTCATGGTGAAGTTTGTAAGTGAATCCGATTTCTAGCGATTAAGTGCCTTCTCGATGATTTTGATTTCTTCTTGGTTTTGCTTCTTCTACGATCTATACTTAAGATAGATTACATAGGGTGCTCTTGTAGACGCGGTGGCTAGAGGTGCATACCGGACCGGCCAAGTGATTTCAACTTGTTCTATCGAACTCGCCCTAAGCTCCCCGCATGAATAGGGATACGTTGTGACAGAACGGGGGTCTCGAAAGGCGGATGTTTTCGGAGTCGGATGGAAAGGCCACGATTTAAATGATGCTTTTAATGAGATTCTCTTTGCTATCTTCATCTATCTTGTTTGGAGCTGCAACATAAGCATGATCTAGATTCTCTAGATTGGTTATCTCTTGCTTTCTCTTGCTACCTCTTTAGTAGATTAGATTAGATTCGTTTTCTTTATGAGTTAGTAGATTAGATGCAACTTATCTTCATAAGATAGCTTACCTTGCTTTACTAGATTGAATCCTTGCGTTGCACATTGTTCCACGGATTCGATACCTTGGGTTCACCACTCGAGTGAAGAAGGGTCCCTTGACTACGACGGGAGACTTGTCCGCTTGCAAGTCACAAACGAACTTTGATACAACTATTAACCGTCAACAAGCCCCTTTTTCTGGCGCCGTTGCCGGGGAACAAGCAATCAAGATCCGATCTAGTATCGCTTATCTTTCAGTTTTTCTTTTGATTTTCTTTTGCATCTCTTATGTTTGATCATCCTCAAAAAGAAAAAAAATTTCAATCTAATCTAGTTTTGATTAACCCTAGTTCTTATATTTAGATTTTTGTTTTATCACTAACCCTAACCGGAGATGGTTGGCTACCTCTCCAAGAAACCCAAACTTTTTTGTGGATGATCCAGGAAAACTTTACAGGCAAAAGGTGACATGCAACACAAGCTAAAAGGGTGGAAACCCTAGATTCAAAAGTTGAAGTCGAAGGACCGTCGAAATCTCCAAGGGAATCACTACCTCCAAGTCAAGACGCCGGAAGGCCATTCAAGATCAAGAGGAGGATGGAGAAGATGGAGATGGAGAAAGAAGCTCAACACCTAAAGGCTGCCAAGGCAAGATCCACATGCAAGGAGCGTGAAGTGTTCATCGTGATAAAGATGCTAGACGCAAGTGGGACAACTTGCCGGGCGCCCGATGGGCAACAAAGAAGAATATCCGAGACAACTCTAAGGTCCCAAGACGGCGAAGGCTACTCAAACTCATTCGGGAGAGATGAAGGATCACACTAGAGACCATGAAGATCACGACCGAAGGACCGGAGTTCGAGATGCCGAGCCACAAGGAAGATGTTGCATCCGTCAAGACCAAAGGACAAAGCCGACTCGTGAAGACCAAAAAAAAATTGACTAAGCCAAAGTGGGTACCCAAGATTGCAACGCCCGCAAAGAGCGTTGATCCGGAGTAATCAAGTGAAGAAGTCTAGCCATGGACTATAAACGAAGCGCTAGGCGGGAGGCAACCCGTTTCGTCGAGTCAAGAATAAGCTACCGGGAGGACAACCCGATTCCAGGTTTTTCAAGTTTTTTTAAATATAATTCAGTTCTGAATTTTACTACGCAAAACCTTAGACTTAGAATGGTTGAACAATATTAGAGACATAATTCTTGGTTGAATATTTTGCTTGATCATAAACCCTTTACATGAACCATCCTATGTGATTGTTTGCTTCTTTTCGAGAAACCACAACCAAAACCAAAAAAATTTCAGAACCTTAATCAACCTCTCAACCTCATTATGGTGCTGAGGTTGACTTGTTTTTCATGCTAAAAACACACGAGTAGAGCCACGACTTGTATCTAGATGTTATTTAAATTTCAGCACGTGGTAGGACTCGCGTGAACCTAGAAACTTGATTTTTGGTTGGTTTAAAAATCCATATCCTTGGTTTCTCTAAGATTAGAATTTTTCTAAGCCTCACTTAATTTTATTTCATTCAAAATCTCTCTCATCTAATCGAAATTAGGACCTAAACCTATGCCCCCATGATCAAGCCGGGAAAAGCTTGCTCTCAACTAATGAAGGCAAACTATACCGGTGAGACCGAAATCGACGTAATAAAAAAATATTTTCGACTTGCATTTGTTTTTAATGGTTTAAAAACTTCTCTAAAATTATGTTCGAGCTCTTGCATGGCTCTGAAAAATATTTTTAAATTTCGAAATTAGAGGAGTGCTTAGCCTTAAAGGGAGGCAATCTAGTTAACCTAACCATGCATGCACCATGGTACATCACGGGATGCCCCTCCAACATATTTAAACCACATGCAAAGTACAAGCATGGGGGGGCAGCCAAGGCTTTGTTTTGTAGGAATATCATGGATGCATGTGAGGCAAGGGAGTATGGAAGTGAGTCAAAACATGAAGCATCAAGTGGAAGGACCAATAAAGGAGTGGACGAGAGCGTTTGGGCGGTGCAACTCGTGGAGCACGCGGGCAGGAAAGTTGCAGAGGTGAAATGATCGTGCTGGAAGAAAGACGAGGCGGGGAGGAGCACCGAGGCCGGCCTCACCTACATAAGGAGCCCCCCCGGCTCCCGTTTTCTGCAGGCAAGCTTCCCTCTCCTTCCTTTGTTTGTGTGTTCAAGTTTGTGTGCTCAAAACCTCCGTAGACATAGCCAACCTTCCCAAGCTTGATAGCTCAAGAAAAAAAAAATCCACATCCTTAATCCACTCAAAGTCCAGACTCCAAAATAATATTTGTGTACCTTGTTACCGGGTGAAAACCCCGGATATTTATTTGTGAGGGAGAGTGCTGCAATCAAGGAAGAAAACTACAAGTCTTTTCACCGAAGAAGAAGGGATCATCGTCGTCTAAGCCATCATCGACAACCTCTTCGAGGAGGCACTCGGTTTCCGAGTTTCCTTGGAGTATGGAGGAGGACACGGCACCGCCGAGGTGGAACCACACTCTTCTCCTTGGTGGCATGAGGGCCACACAAAACTCGTTTATTAGGTTTACCAAACTTCAATAACATATGGAGGAGCCGCCTGTCCAACCTCGCCACTTGACACGATCATCCGCTCCACCTCCATACGCTCCGCGGTATTCCGAGGGGTATGTCATCATGACGGAGGAGGAGAAGAAGCTCGCTCGCCTTAAGTAGAGGCTTCTAGAGAACGTCGACATCGACGACCAAGCTCTCCACATATTGGGTTTCACACGGGACACCGGTGCAATTCTCTAGCGGAGTGTCGGCAAACACCCACAAGAAATTCGCCTAGGAAATTTTCATGACCATGGCGCATACCCTTGATGAAGGAGTGTTGAGTCTCTCATTCCGTTGGAGGGAGCCCACAAGAGGAGAAGAAGGAAGACACCGTCGGAAGGGTAACCTTGATCAACGATGCTATTTCTAGCACTTTGATGGGGTAATCTCCTTTCATCCATAGGTTGCAATCGATCTTGAAATGTAATCATACTTTGTTGGATTATCTATCTATCATCTTGTGCTGAAAATACTTTAATGCTTAAGGCTAGCAACCATGCCATAAAGGGAGTATAGGCCTCAATGCTTCCTTGGATCCATTCAACACAATCCCCGATAGATTAGATTGGTTTTCATGTTCGAAATGATTGCATGTTCTAGTATCGTGGACCCATGGGCGAGTGTCTCCTATTTTCAAAAGGGAGCTCCGGAACAAGTATGTGCATGAAGGCACATGGGAAGGCTTTTGGAGTATGATCACCGGAAGAGACCATCAACGAAAAAAAATACTATCCGGAACCCATTATCCAAGTGTGTCACTTTTGTGCAAGTGGATTTTTGGGAGAACAAGAGAGACAAAGATAACCAACACGGAGTTGAATTGGATTTACTCGCAGCCAATCAACCCTACTCACCTATGATCAACCGGTGGTGTTGTGGCAACATCGGATTCGGGAGATCGGGTTGTTACCTCTCCATGTTGACTATCTCTTTAAAACCGGGTATTACAAGGAACCCGAATCATCTCCTACCCGGGACTTCCCTAAGAATATATGAAGAAAGGAAAATATAAGAGTGAAGATGAGAGAGGAGGCTTCCGAGTGGCCTAGGTGAACTTGCCCCCTTCCGGATTGAAGATTAAGACTTTTCTTGAGGGGAAGAAGATCGGTTAGAGGAAGGACTTCTTGTGCCGGCGAAGAAAAATAAAAGAGAAGGATTATAGGAGAAGGATCTTCTATGGCCCAAGAATAAGGTGCACAACAAAATTATGTCCCACCATTGGGAGGAACCCCGCGCGCCGAGTTACTACGGTGGTGTACCAATGCAAGCATGGGGGAGTGGTGCAGCCATACCCCCACCATTTTTTTTGCGGTGCCCAACGTAGCCTTTGCGGAGCCATATGCACACCTTCCTCAACCACAACAAAATGTGGCCACCATTGGAGGATACGCTGCAAGGATCATGCAAATTATTGCAGCCATCCAAACCAATGCAAACCAAATGGGTGAAGGAAATGCAAACGTCGCTTATGTGCTTGGACACCTTCACCTAGAACCGTCAGACAATTCATAGGAGTAGTGGTGCATTCCTATTGCAAGTAAGGGTACAACAACCAAGACTATCAATATCAACCACCGGCGGAAGATTAGAGAGAGGAGGAGCTTTAGCTATCTTTCCTTTACCCCCTTTTCTTTAATTTTCAGCTTGTTTGCACCTATGTTTGCGTAGTATTTTCAGCTTTGCTTTAATTTTCAGTTTTTAGTTTAATTTTCAGCGTGTATCTTAGTGTTTATTTTCATCATGAATAATGACACCACCAAGTTTTTACCTTTGGTAAAGTTACAAAGTTTGTGCCATGATGATATATGATTATAATTGCCGCTTTGTTTATCTTTGTAATTGACTTATGCATGTTTGAACTAGTGCTCTCTTAAAAATACAAATCTGAAATTATCTAAATGCTAGCTTAATCTTCAGCGGAGGTTATGATTAAAATAAAGACCCATAGTGTTTTATGTGCTCTCAAGTTATGAATAGATTAAAGATGTCTTTTATGCTCAAAAATATTGCTAACCTTGTCATAAATATCACTTGTGTGTTGCTCAACCTATCCAGAGCCTTATATATATTTGAGTGCATAAACTTTAGTGTACAAGATTTATTTTTGAGTGAGTTATTGCAGGCCATGATTTCTCTGGCCCGAGACTAAGAAGCTGGTCATTCCGTTTTTGTGTATCTATCTTTTTGCTAGCCTTTTATCCGTGCATTGTGTATCCCCACATCGGAGATCTCACAAACTTCGCCGGATATCCACCCTTAAACCAAATATCTTTTTTTTTGTGATTACCTCCTTGACCACAACCTATCGTTGAGAATGGATCATCAATTCAAGGAAGATCGCAAGACGGTGCCAACATTGAAGATTTCAAGTATCTCTCCAAGGAAAAATACCTCCGGTACCTACCTTATTTTTCGCCTCTTTGCTCGAGGACGAGCAACGTCTAAGCATGGGGGAGGAGGTAGGTACGGTGCAGTTTTAGAGTTCAAAAGGGAGTATTTTAAAAAATATATATAATGATGAAAAAAAAATCCAGCGGTATTCATGACTTTCAAGGTATAAAAAATCAAAACTTCGTTGTGAAAGTCATGGACTGAATATATGACGAGAAAAAAAAATGAATGAAAGAAAGAAAGAAAAGGATGAGAAATATGAGAAAGAGAAAAAAAAATATATTTGTGCGTAAAGTGAACTCCCCGGTTCTCTAAGAGTGCATTCAAGGCTTCAAGTTAAAAAGATCCATTCTCATTTTCCAACCATGTGCAATCCGATAACGAGGACTTCCTTTGTGCCTCGGGATCACTCTTTGCCATTTGCACATGTCCACTCATCTAAAAGTGTGTGTATTTTTCTCTTTCCCCTCCTTGATTTAACATTATTTTCCAATGACCTTTTTGACGAGTCTCGGTAAGACCATGAGAAGCTTGTCTTGTTTTGACAACACCTCATTTATAAAATCTTGTTAGGACTAAACTTTCCCAAAGCTCCATATAAAGCCTACCACACATATATGTTATGAGAGGGAAAGGAGTAGAATATATAGGCTTGAGAGACAAGTGAGATGAGAGTTCATGAGCAATGCATGAGATGATTTAAATTTGTGAATTTGGTTTAGCTTTTCTTTATCTCGATCTTCATTTCAAAAATTCTGAGATCTATTTAAAACTTTGTGAGCATGTTAATACTTGTGGGATGAGCTTAAAAAGAATCTACCCTCCGTAGAGATGAAGGCTAGCACATTATGGAACTTCAATGAATTAAAATTTTGAGAGTATTATGTTTTCTCATGTGTGATCAAATGCAAAGTTTAAACATTGTTTGGCAATGATGATATCCATCGAAGGCTTACTCGAGGACGAGCAAGGTTTAAGCATGGGGGAGATGTTGACGGTGAAAATCCGTCAACCTAGCCATGAGTTTACCTTCGGTGTTGGCATAACTTTTGTATCTTATTCATTGGTACTAACCCCCGTGGTATAACAAGTTCACTTGTGCATGTCGGTTTTGGAGTTATGTGTTTACGCAGGGTTTTAACGTTGAAAGCAAGACTTTCGGGATAAGTTCATCAAGCACCTTATGACAAGACCTTGAAGTCCTAAACAAGTCATGCAATGAAGCAAAATTAACTCCAAGAAGCCGGGGACTTGATCCGAGAAGACGACAGACTCCAGGGACCTGACCAGAAAAGTGCTGAATCTTGCAAGACAAGGAGTTGAGTCCAATTCGGAGAGAAACCGACGACATGGACCTACATGCAGAAGGGGGAAGCATCCAGAAGCAAGGGAACCGACCTCGGGCAAAGGAGCCCGCGGGCCGGGCCTAAATGGGCCCGGCCGGCCGGCCCGACGGCCGGTCGGCCCCGAGCCCATTTAGGGCCCAAATTCGTCGTCCTTTGACCTAATTGCTTCTCAGGCTATAAATAGCCCCCGACCGAGAGCCACGCAGAACCGAAGTCGTATTCCGCCGCCGAGGAGCAGAGAAGCTTGAGGGACACCAACTTGAAGATGAGGGTCGTGCTAGTTGTCTAGGGTTTCCCTGGCCGACGTGGGAACCTTGAATGGAAGACCACGTCGGAGCTCCGGAGCGAGGATTAAGATCGAGGGAGGGCCCCAGTGGTGATCTTGTTCATGTAATCATTCATGGTGAAGTTTGTAAGTGAATCCGATTTCTAGCGATTAAGTGCCTTCTCGATGATTTTGATTTCTTCTTGGTTTTGCTTCTTCTATGATCTATACTTAAGATAGATTACATAGAGTGCTCTTGTAGCCGCGGTGGCTAGAGGTGCATACCGGACCGGCCAAGTGATTTCAACTTGTTCTATCGAACTCGCCCTAAGCTCCCCGCATGAATAGGGATACGTTGTGACAGAACGGGGGTCTCGAAAGGCGGATGTTTTCGGAGTCGGATGGGAAGGCCACGATTTAAAGATGCTTTTAATGAGATTCTCTTTGCTATCTTCATCTATCTTGTTTGGAGATGCAACATAAGCATGATCTAGATTCTCTAGATTGGTTATCTCTTGCTTTCTCTTGCTACCTCTTTAGTAGATTAGATTAGATTCGTTTTCTTTATGAGTTAGTAGATTAGATGCAACTTATCTTCATAAGATAGCTTACCTTGCTTTACTAGATTGAATCCTTGCGTTGCACATTGTTCCACGGATTCGATACCTTGGGTTCACCACTCGAGGGAAGAAGGGTCCCTTGACTACGACGGGAGACTTGTCCGCTTGCAAGTCACAAACGAACTTTGATACAACTATTAACCGTCAACAGTAGGGTATGTCGTGGCTCCTTTGTATGAGTACATGTGGACATACTTAGCTGTTGATGGTATACATACTTAGCATTTCCCTTTAGATTGACTCTTATATTTGGTTTTGCTTTCATTCCTATGTACATCAGAACATAATCTCCAAGTTGAATAAGTACCTCATCAGCAACAGAGGCAGCCTGCATCTTCCTCTTTAAAATGGTAAGGCCGCATTGCCTGAACTATTTTTTTGGTTACTAAATTTTCCATTTATGTTAATCGTTTACCAAGAACAAATAATATTACAGTGGCATAAAGTAGTTACTGTAATTCCCTTGACTATTAAATCACAGGATAAATCTGACGAGGACTATAGACCTGAGCCACAAAATGAAGAAGAGAGTTGTGGCATGGCTAGTGCACAACAAGACCAGGTGGGTGGGGCTCAGCACCGAGGCAGAGCGCCAAGGACATCCACAGAGTGACCAAGTGACACAATGATAGTCACTGAGGTCAACATAGGGGGGATGCCAGTACCATTGACTCAAAAGCGCAGGTTCAGGGCCCTTGCTTGGCTCGTTGCTAGACAAAAGAACTAAGCAATGATGCAAAGTGGGACTTGTTTGATAAGCATGTGCAGAAACACTTGAAGTTTTAGGAAGATGCGAAACCGCAGGCATTCAAGCTTTTCTGGAAGACGACAGCCAAGGCATGGAAACAATTCAGATTTCATTTTAGGTGAGATTTTATCAGAAAAGGACTTGAGTCATTTACAAGGCACCCGTTTATTGTCTCGAAACAGTGGAAGGAGTTCATGAAACAAGAGGAAACCGAGCAACCCTCATCAGTTAGTGTCAAGTTCAAAGAACTCCGAAGCCAGAACACATGCGAGCACAACATGGGTCCACCTGGTTATACTGTGAAACTAGAACAATTGGAGGTAGAGGACAGACAATTAGCTACAGTTGGTATCCCCGACCCATATGACGCCTACCCTGACGATCGTTAAAAGAATTGGCTGCGAGCAAGGAGTAAGCTAGTGACTAAAGACCATGTTGCCGTGATAGTGTTCAACAACAAAGAGGCAGAAAAATTGGCTGTAGATATGAAGGAAAAGATTGCATGTGCATAATTTTCAATAATGGCAGGGCAGAGGGAGTATGATGTGCTAAGTCAGTGCTTGGGCCACCCTGAACAACCAGGTCGTGTGTGTGATGTCTTCAGCTACCAGGGTTGGAAGTATGCATGGCCTCAGCACGTCGAGATGTACAGGAAAAGGAGAGGACGAAGACCAATACATCAGTTGATACAGAAAGGATAAAGGAACAAATCAAGCAAGAACTGGTGGCTGAGATGCAGATGCAGAACATGCAGATGCAGAGGTGGTGTTGTCACCAGATGGCATTATTACCAGTGTCCAATTGTGCAAGCCCTTCACCCGCCACACTAAAGAGCAGCTGCGCGTCCGCAGATAATGTAGGTTTGATCGATGGCACAACAGAGTTGGCGACGGAGGTGCGTTGTGACGATCATACACATGAAGACCTTATAGACATGTTGGCTGAACCCACACACTATAGCCTATGGATCACGTGGAGGGGTCTTCAATGTGATGCTGCAATTGGTCTTGTTCATCCAGAGTAGACTACGCTACAAATAGTCCCGATTCATGAAGACTATGTTGTGGTTGAAGTGCTCACTGTATATACTATCTTTGCGGATGAATTGGTGGAATACCCTCCTAAAGACGAGGTGATGAAACTCGGACAAGCTGAAGGACAGAGGTTACAGTGGAGAATGTGTCGGATTGACATCAAGGGAGCACAACATGCATGTAAATCTCATTCACAAGATATGATACAAATTCCTTGTAGTTCACAGAGTACGGTACAGGTTCCTTCCTCACATGGTTCCCCACATCCTCCTCCTCAATCCCCACATCTGCAAGACATTCCATTCGGACCTCCTCCTCATCCTGAAAAACTTGCATCCCCACCTCCTCGTTGTGCTAAAAACACAGAAAAACTTGCATCCCCACATCCGCAAGATACACCAAATATTCCATCCCCACCTACTACTAGTCCTAAAAAAAGAAAAACTTGCATCCCCACATCCGCAAGAGACACCAAATATTCCATCCCCACCACCATCACCACCACCACCTCCTCCACCACCTCCTCCTTCTCCTCCTCATGAAACAACAAAACATATACCCCCAAATGAAAGTGTTCAAAACAATCATGCCAAAGCAGGTACATCTGGGCCTAATACCTCTGTAATAGCTCCTATTGAGACACCACTGTTACCAGTCAACCAAAGTGATGTGTTGGCTAGTGCTAATAATTTGGTTGACAACATTTCGAAGAAAGTTGAGGTACATCTAGGTCCAGCACCTCTGTAATATTCCTAGTGAGACACCACTAGGCAAGAAAGTCCTTGAGAAACCTTTAGCCATTTCAAATCAGCAAGGAGAGAAACTTACCGAAAACAAAATATCTACACAACGTACAACAGGTAAGAAATCCCTTGAGAAACCTTCAGCCATTTCAAAGCTGCAAGAAGAGAAACTTGCCAAAAATAAAACCTCTACAGCACCTACAGCAGGCAAGCAAGCCCTAAAGAAACCTTCTTCAGCCATCTCCAAGCAGTAGGAAAAGAAAATTGCTGTAAAAAACACCTCTAAGATGCCTACTACAAAGCAATCTGAGAGAAAAACCAAGAAGAAACCTTGGTCTATGACTAACCCAAAGCGATATGAGAGAAACACCCCGAAGAATCCTTGGACTATGGTTAACCCAAATTACAAATTCGGAAAGAGCCTTCTCAATTATTTTGATCTAAAAAATGTTCCTCCTTGTACCAGAGAGCTCCACACAATCTACATGGAACATGGTAAGTCAGATGATGATTTTGACATTATGGTCACAGTTCGACCTAGGACCAGTGCATGGCCTAAGAGAGATGAATCTTCAAACACTTTACCTCTCACCAACCCGCTTCTCACAAATCATCAAACATTTAATCTGCTTCTCACTAATCAATCTCTATCGAAATGTGCTTTTTGCCTCACATCATCTTTACCATGTATTTTGCCTCCTTACAATTTGTTTTTTCTTACTAATAGGAATATGGCTGTAGAAGTTGAGAAGACGTGTGCTGCAGTTGGCTTCCTTGATCATGAATGCCTTTGCTCGACAACGTTGAACAACATGAATAACACTCTTGCTTTCTTTATGTCCTACATGTGTAATACCTTCAAACGATATGCTAAAAAGAATTTCATCTTTACCACTTATCTCAGTAAGAACCACGAGATTGCAGTGGCGATCATTCCGAAGTAGCGAAAGGTCTACTCTCTTGATTCATTGAAGACAGATAAGACTGATACTAACCCTTTCGAACAAATCATTAATGAGTAAGTTATTTCTTTCTTATCCTGCAGATGTTCCTCAACAAACTATGCATTTTGTGATATTGTTGTTAAGCTAGTTAACTATACCGAAGACGGAGGTGCATCAGCTCTAGACTGGTTTGACCGGTGGGTACCGGTCTGGCTAGTGTGTGACGACGCAGTCTAGAGAGTTCGAATTGAAGGACACCAGTCGGGATCGCAAGGCTTGCGTCGAGGCTAATCAAGGTTGCGATCGCTGGGCATACGTCTGATGGAGTAAAGACAAAAATTTCTGAATTCGCCGTCGAGGGTCATTTATCCCTAGTTAGCTAGTAAGGGTATTTTAGACTTTCGGTTGCCTCCATATAATCCAACTGGTGAGAAGATGGCATCCATCTCTTGGAACCCTAGATCATTTAGTCTGCCTATTTTCCCTTCCTAATTTCCTTGCAATTTCCATAGGACTAGCTTGAGAGCTTCATGGTGATATCTTATGAGAGGGAAGGATGATCGGGCAGCAAGCTAGACCTTGTAGGAACCTCTTTTGGTATGTACAGATGATTCAGTGTGGTTCCTCAAGGCTTGGATGTATTAGTCCCGTTCATTCTTTTTGTTGATTTTCGGAGCCTTTTCTTGGCGATTTTGTTGGAGTGATTTCGAGGCCTTTTTTTGGGATTTGGTGGGCGATATATGCTTGACCCCCTCGTGGTTCTTTTCAATATGATTCCCCTCCCAAATCCGTGAGCAAAGTGGCTCGATTTTGGGGTTTTCGGTGCTCTAGGGTTAGAGGCGTTCTTAGTGGGATTTCCTCGATTCCTAATAATTTAGCAAGTTTTGGTGCACCAAAACTTGGCTATGGAATGCCCATGAGGTGTTCCTACTATCCCCAAAGTCTTGCACAAATCCATGGAGCGATTCGGGAGATCGGGAGTTGGATTTGGGGGAGTTGACCCGCGGGTGCTGTTCATCCCGAGCGGCTCAGCTTGACCGGTCTGACTGGTGCTCCTCACCGGTCTGACCGGTGCAAGGCCTTGTGGGTTTTGCCTCGAGTCAACGTTCTAGTGAGTTCCCTATTGTCTCGTGTTGCTGCTATTTCAAGTTTGGGTCAGTTTGGAGCTCAGTAGGCCTGTTTTGTGGATTTGGGGTTTCCTGGCTTGAACTGGTTTGACCGATGAGCTACACCGGCCTGACTGGTGTAGGGGCTTTCTGTGGAAGTTCTCAGGTTTTACCAGCATGGACCAGTCTGACCGGTGGTGTTCACCGGCCTGACCGGTGTAGGTTAGTGGCGCTCGAGTAGGTGTTACACTGCGTTCTCAAGTCCATGAAGGTGGTTGTTGGTTCCTAGGACCTGTGACAACCCGCCCAGGAAACTACCATACTATCGCCTAAACCAATCCACTTTGGTCATTAAGTAATAATAAAGTATCATCCTATCGTTAGTCACCAGGTTAACGCCCGGTAAATCACTTACATAGCAACAAGGATCGACATATATGCATTAAAACTCACGCGAAGGCGAGTCCAGAGATACATCATAATTAACATCCAAAATTTACCCCGAAGGGTTTAATTATTACAAATTGAAGTCTTTGCCGTGATAACGTAGTTCAGAGTTTTTAAAACAGCGGAATTAAACTAAGCGGAAAGCAAAAACACCACGGGAGGCCAGCCATGATGCCTTCATTCATCGTCCTCCACCCACTCCAGCTCCCAGCCGGGCGGGATCTCTCCGGGCCACACATCACCAAAGGCATTACCTAGAGCAACAGATTATAGCAAGGCTGAGTATACTATTACTTAGCAAGGCTTACCCATCGGTGATAACTACTTCACCAATTCTAGACATGATCGTCTTTTTGGCAACTAGGTTTCTTTTGCTGAAAAGTAAAAAAGAGTACGTCCTTACTTTCAAGATTTTAGCACAAGTTCTAGTGGGTTTATTCTTTTCTAAATTAGCCATCTGTTGCAAACAAGGTTGTGCAATACAATTAATCAAGCATAATATTCATCAACTTTCATCATTAGGGATATCATGGCCAGTGGAGTAAGTAGTCTCAGATAATGGTGAGAGGCCGACAATCGATTGGATTATAACCTTGCAAGGTAGACCTAAACACACGGTGGGATGCCCCCGCGAGGACAACCATCAAGCGGTTCCCAAAAATCCTCGGGTCAGGATAAAAGTCCACAGTCTTTGGTACTGGTTATGGTATACCCCGCGAGGCAACCAGACTCACACGTGCACCACCGGTAGCTAAGCGTGAGACGCATCCCAGGAGTAGTGACAGTTAAATCCCTCACCGCCTCATTAAGGTACTAGGCTTACCGGTCCCATTCCTGACAAGTGCTTAGTAAGTTCAAACACTTAACCCACGAAAGCCATTGGACTGGAGCCGACATCCCATGCTCTTACCACATGAGCAATCCTTTTAAGGAGATCTTATGATTCCAACGTAAGAACCTATTCTCACGAGTGACAATCATCACCCGTCTTGTAACGATCCTATAGCCTAGCAGCTATCGACCTACCTTACTAGTTAAGGACACGATACCTAGGGATCATGCATCTAGGGTTTCATATCAACTCCTGAAGCGACCTACCTTACTAGTAAAGGACACGGTACCTAGGGATCATGCATCTAGGGTTTCATATCAATTCCTGAACGTAAATGCACAATCATCCATAGATAGTAGCATAATAATTTTAAAATACTAGGTTAATTACAGTGGGGCTTCCTTCGTCAGCACGGTTAGCCTGAGTACTCTCGGTGTCTTCGAGTACTTCCACGTACTGCAGTTCAGCTTCAGCTCCTCCTTCCTCGGCTTCCGGCACGAGCGAGTAGTCACCGTCAGGAAGGTCTACACGGAATGCAATGCAGGGTTCACGTGATGTGATAAATTAATTATTTTACCCAACTCTAGTTGGCCACAATCATTTTAACAAATAATTAATTATTAATCCTTTTTCTTTAAGGTTATTATAAGCATGGGTGTATTCTTTTGATAACCACTTAGTTAATGTTTTCTTTTATTGTTATTTCATGTGAAGATTTATTATTCCACCTACCACTAGTAAAGGTGTGCACAAAAGATAATTAATTCTTTTTAATTTCTTGAAACAGCAAGGGGTGTATTCTTAAATTTTAAATAAGCCATGCAACCATTTAAAAGGATTACAATGAAAAAGGAGGACATTTTCCTATCTAACAAAACATTAACCTATACTTGCCTCCAAAGCTTTTATTCAAACAGTAAATCATTAAAATTCAGTGGAGGGTTTCTTAAGCACCAAAACACCTTTATTAAGCCACTGAACATACATGCATGCTCGGAAAAGCTAGAAAAATAATTATACCAAAAATAACAAAAACTAGCTACTAATGCAAGAATAAAACATACAAAAATGAATGAGCAACCAAAAGCTCCAAACTTTCTCACACATGCTCTTTGTCCAAATCCATACTAGGAATGTAGCAAGCACACCTAGAACTACCACTGATCTTGCATTATTATTTTACAAAGGAAAACAAACATAAATCAAGATTAAATATTTTTGGTAATTATAAAACTGTGATTAATTCACCAGAGGTGTATCTTGGCATAAAGAGACCACATGCAGAAGTTGGGGACAAAAACATAATTATTTTTAGCTACAAAATCATCTAGACAGATTCTGCATAAATGGAAAACAATTCATATAAAAAGATTAAATCATAACTTTGTATATTTTTTGGTACAGGAGTTAGTAATCACATGACACACAACATATCCAACATATCCAAAATATCAGGAAACGGCCTAGACAAGTTTAACAAAAGTTCTAGCGGGTTTATTCTTTTCTAAATTAGCCATCTATTGCAAACAAGGTTGTGCAATACAATTAATCAAGCATAATATTCTTCAACTTCCATCATTAGGGATATCATGGCCAGTGGAGAAAGTAGTCTCGTATAACGGTGAGAGGCCGACAATCGATTGGTTTATAAACTTGCAAGGTAGACCTAAACACACGGTGGGATGCACCCGCGAGGACAACCAACAAGTGGTTCCCAAAAATCCTCGGGTTGGTATAAATGGCCACAGTCTTTGGTACCGGTTATCTGGTATACCCCGCGAGGCAACCAGACTCACACGTGCACCACCGGTAGCTAGCCGTGAGACGCATCCCAAGAGTAGTGACAGTTAAATCCCCGACAAGTGCTTAGTACATTCAAACACTTAACCCACGAAAGCCATTGGACCGGAGCCCACATCCCATGCTCTTACCACATGAGCAATCCATTTAAGGAGATCCTATGATTCCAACATAAGAACCTATTCTCGCGAGTGACAAGCATCACCCGTCTTGTAACGGTCCTATAGCCTAGCAGCTATCGACCTACCTTACTAGTAAAGGACACAGTACCTAGGGATCATGCATCTAGGGTTTCATATCAACTCCTGAACGTAAATGCACAATCATCCATAGATAGTTGCTTAATAATTTTAAAATACTGGGTTAATTACACTGGGGCTTGCCTTCGTCAACACGGTTAGCCTGAGTACCCTCGGTGTCTTCGAATACTTCCACGTACTACAGTTCAACTTTAGCTCCTCCTTCCTCGGCTTCCGGCACGAGCGATTAGTCACCGTCAGGAAGGTCTACACAGAATGCAATGCAGGGTTCTGGTGATGTGACAAATTAATTATTTTACCCAACTCTTGTTGGCCACAATCACCTTAACAAATAATTAATTATTAATCCTTTTTCTTTAAGGTTATTATAAGCATGGGTGTATTCTTTTAATAACCACTTAGTTAATATTTTCCTTTATTTATTGTTATTTCATGTGTAGATTTATTATTCCACCTTTCACTAGCAAAGGTGTGCACAAAAGATAATTAATTCTTTTAAATTTCTTTAAACAGCAAGAGGTGTATTCTTAGATTTTAAATAAGCCATGCAACCATTTAAAAGGGTTACAAGGAAAATGAGGACATTTTCCTTTCTAACAAAACATTAACCTATACTTGCCTCCAAAGCTTTTATTCAAACAATAAATCATTTAAATTTAGTGGAGGGTTTCTTAAGCACCAAAACACCTTTATTAAGGCACTGAACATACATGCATGCTCGGAAAAGCTATAAAAATAATTATACCAAAAATAACAAAGACTAGCTACTAAAGCAAGAATAAAGCATACAAAAATAAATGGGCAACCAAAAGCTCCAAACTTTCTCACACATGCTCTCTCTCCAAAACCATACTAGGAATGCAGCAAGCACACCTAGAACTACCACTGATCTTGCATTATTATTTTACAAAGGAAAACAAGCATAAATCAAGATTAAATATTTTTGGTAATTATAAAATTGTGATTAATTCACTAGAGGTGTATGTTGGCATAAAGAGACCACATGCAGAAGTTCGGCACAAAAACATTATTATTTTTAGCTACAAAATCATCTAAATAGATTATGCTTAAATGGAAAACAATTCATATAAAAAGATTAAATCATAACTGAATAATTTTTGGTACAGGAGCTAGTAATCACATGACACACAACATATCCAACATATCCAAAATATCAGGAAACAGCCTAAAAAAGTTTAACAAAAGTTGTAGTACTCATCACCAGGAGTCTAGCAAAATTGAGTCTGCATTTTCCCGATTTTTCTACAATTTTCTAGGTATTTTACATGAATCAGCAAAGTCCTTTTACTATTGAAGTTTCCCTTTTGCAACGGGGTCGATAGACATTTCCCAACCTTCACAAATATACCCCTAGATTGCACAGAACACCCCAGAAAGATTTGGAGGCTTCTAATGCTACCATTGGCCATGGGGGCGGCGCAACTCCGGCCAAATTCAGGCGAGCCGGCGGCACTCCTGGCCGGGGAGGTGGTCGGGCTCGACAATAACCTCACCTAGGGCACAGGGGTGGCCGAAGTTTGGGCGGAGGCGGCTCCGGCAAGGGCACGCGGCGGCGGGTGGTGGTGGCGGCCGTGGTAGGCTGCGACTCCGGCGAAGGAGACGCAATGCCGGTCAACGAGCGACGATGCGAGGTTCTACGGGTCCTAGGGAGGGGTTTAGGATGGTTGGAACGTGCTGGGGAAATCACTGAGGGGAGGTTCACTGGCAGCCGACCATGGCGGGCGCGGTGGACTGCGGGAGCGGTAGAGGCGGCGCGAGGAAAAAGGCGGGCACCTTAAATAGGGGCGGCTCGACCGGCGGTGTCGACGGGGTGACTGTGACGCCCCAGGTTTTTAATTAACCCTAATCGTCGGTCAACCCGGCTGACAACGGTCAAATCACGATCAACCTGGATCCTCACCCCGAAAAACTCACCAACCAACTCTAATGACACCTTTGATCTAGTAGACACACATGTGGGGCCAACCCATGGTCAAAGATTTGGTCAAACCCCACTCAAACCCTAGTAACCCTAGATGTCTTTCGGAACTTTTGCCGCGTTCTCCAAATTCCACCTAAACACTTCAAAATCTACCTTTATGAAAGTTGTCCATCTAGTTGAGGGACACAACTTTCATTTAGATTGGCATTTCAAATTTTGAGTGGAAAAGCATGACAAATTTGCTCAAAGGTCAGTATCTCCTATTCATGGCAATTGAGTGACATTCAAAGTTGGCAACCTTTTCCTGCAAAATCTATTGACAAAAACCCCATATAGTTTTTTGAAAGTTATAGAGGATAGCTAGATCTACAACTTTCGTGTTCAAAGTTTAGTATAGTTTTATTAAAAAAATTGAGTTTTTCATTTTCAAACAAGTGCTCAGCAAAATGTTTCAGTCAGGACGACGTCGCGCCGCGACGTCGTGCACGCCCGTGCGCCGCGCGTCACCCACCGAGTGCCGCCATCCCTCGGCGTTCGCGCCACGCGACGCCCCAGCCGCGCGCCGGCCGAGGCGTGCACTCCCCCGTGCGCCGCACCCCGAGGCTCCTGGGAGTCCTCACGGGCCTCGCGTCGCGCGCCGCGCCGTACCGGCCGGGGCTCGCCGCGGACCATCGGTCCGTCGGCGGCACCACGCCATACGCGCGCCGGCCGAGGTGGCCGTGCTACGGCGGCATCTCCGTCGTCACAGCAACGTCACTGGGAAGGCCTCGCCTATAAGACCGAGAACACGCATTGCCCTCCTCACGCCTCACCAAGCTGTCGGCCGCCATTCCCGCCGCTCCGCCGAGCTCACCTGTCGCTCACATTCCCGGCCGATTCGCCACCTTGACCTGCTCCCTAGGACCCCTTGAGGCGTGTGATGTCGCTTCTTTGCCCAGCATTGTGCTCCATCACCGGAGCCACTGCGCACCGCGGCCGTCGCCGCCGGCCACCGCCGTGCGCCGCCGTTGGCGCCTCTCCGCCCGAACCTAGAGCATCCACGGGTCCTAGGTGATCTCCTCCTCCTCTCAGCCTTCTCCCCCGGCCGTGAGTGCCGCCGGCCTCGCCGGAATCGGCCCAACCGCGCCGCCCCTCCATGGCCAAGGGTGGGATTGCAAACCCCCAAAACTTCCCAGGGTCCTTTCTGTAAACTAAGAGTATAGTTGTGACGGTTTAGATCTTTACACGGTCCCTAGTGCAAAAGGACATCTTAAATAGTACAAGGGTTAGGCTGAAACCTGTAAAACCCCTCGAAAATTGTAGGAAACTCAGAAAAATGCAAACCTAATTTTCCTAGGTCCCTGGTGAGGAGTACTACAACTTTTGTTATAATCACATAGTCTGTTTCTTGATATTTTTAGCATGAAAAATAGAAATGTGAAAAACCTAGATCTGCAAGATCTTAAAATCCACAAGTCCTTTGTAGCAAATTTATGGATATGTTGTGTGTAATGATGTGGCTAGCTCCTGTGCCAAACATTGCACAAAGTTATGTTGTAAATCTTTTTATATGAATTATTTTCCATTTATGCAGAATCTGTTTAGATGATTTTTGTAGCTAAAAATAATTTTGTTCTTCAGCCCAACTTCTACATACTGTCTAGTTATGCCCTGATACACCTTTGGTTAATTAATCACAATTTTTGATTAATCATAAGTATTTATTCTTAATATATGCATGTTTTCCTTTGTAATTTAATAGTGCAAGATCAGTGGTAGTTCTAGCTGTACTTGCTGCTTTTCTAGGATGTTTTAGGACCAGAGAGCATGTATGTGGAAGTTTGGAGCATTTTGATGCTTGTTTATTTTTGTATGCATTTAACTTGAATCGATATCTAGCTTTTGTTATTTTCAAATGTAATTAATTTTTCTAGCCTCCCAAGCATTGCATGTTTGTGCAGTGGCTTAGTATGAGCGTGTTGAAGCTTAAGAAACCCTCCACTAAATTTTTTAGTGATTTATTGTTAAATAAAAGCTTCGAAGGCCTTTTATAGATTAATGTTTCGATTAAATTAGGAAAATGCCTTTTTAATTCTTTTCCCTTTTTGTGAAGTGTTATCAAACTCAATTAAGAGCTAAGGATACACCCCTGCTGTTGAAGAATCAAATTGTAAATAATTATCTTTGAACATACCTTGACTAGTGAGAGGTAAAGTTTTAAATCTTCCCATGAAATAACAAATTTTAAAAGGAAGCATTAATTAAAGTGTTTAATTAAAAGAATAAAACACATATCAGTAATAACCTTCATGAAAAGAAATTAATAATTAATTCTTTGTTAAGGCGAATATGTCCAACAAGAGTTGGATAAAATAAATAATCTATCACATTACCTGAACCCTGCATTGCATTCCGTGTAGATCTTCGTGACGGTGACTACTCGCTCATCCCGGAAGCCGAGGAAGGAGAAGCGGAAGCTGCGCTGTTGTACGTGGAAGTACTCGACGACATCAAGGGTGCTCAGGCTATCCTTACTGACGAAGGCAAGCCCCAGTGCATACGACCCAGTTTTTTCAAATTTTATATACATTTATCTATGGATGCTTGTGCATTTATGTTCAGGAGTTGTATGGGACCTTAGATGCATGATCCTTAGGTACCAGTGTCCTTACTAGGATGATATGTCAGTAGCTGCTCAGCTATAGGACCGTTACAAGTCGGGTGATGATGTCACTCGCTAGAATAGTTTCCTAGATAGGAATCATAAGATCTCCTTAAACGGACTGCTCATGTGGTAAGAGCATGGGATGTGGGCTCCGGTCCAATGGTTACTGTGGGTTAAGTGTTTGAACGTACTAAGCACTTGTCGGGAATGGGACCGGTAAGCCTAGTACCTTAATGAGACGGCTAGGGATTTAACTGTCACTACTCTTGGGATACGTCTCACGGCTAGCTACCGGTGGTGCATGGTGAGTCGGGGTGCCTCGCGGGGTGTGCCGGATAGCCTGCACCAAAGACTGTGGCCTTTTATCCCGACCTGATGATTTTTGGGAACCGTTTGGTGGTTGTCCATGCGGGGGCATCCCACCGTGTGTTTAGGTCTACCTTGCAAGGTTTAGAATCAATCGATTGTCGGCCTCTCACCGTTATATGAGACTACTTACTCCACTAGCCATGAGATCCCTAATGATGGAAGTTGATGAATTTTATGTTTGATTAATTGTATGGTACAACCTTGTCTGTATGAGATTGCTCATCTAGAAAAGGATAAACTCACTGGAACTTGTGCTAAAATCTTGAATGTAAGGACACACTCTTTGTTACTTTTCAGCAAAAGAAACCCAGTGGCAAAAAGCCTTTCATGTCTAAAGTTGGTGAAGTAGTTATCACCGACGGGTAAGTCTTGCTGAGTATTAGCATACTCAGCCTTGCTATAATGTGTTGCTCCAGGTAATGCCTTTGGAGATGTGTGGCTCGGAGAGATCTCACCCGGCTGGGAGCTGGAGTGGGTGGAGGATGACGACTGAAGGAATCATGCCTGGCCTCCCGTGGTGTTCTCGCTTCCCGCTTAGTTTAATTCCGCAGTTTTGAAAACACTGAACTATGTTGTGATGACAAAAACTTCGGTTTGTAATAATTAAACCCTTCAGCGTAAATTTCAGATGTTAATTATGTTGTATCTCTGGACTTGCCTTCATGCGAGTTTTAATGCATATATGTCGATCCTTGTTGCTATATAAGTGATTTACCAGGTGTTAACCTGGCAACTAACGACATGATGATACTTTATTGCTGCTTAATGACCAAAGAGGATTGATTTAGGTGGTAGTACCGTATTTTCCTGGGCGGGTTGTCACAGTGACGGCTCCGGCCGTAGTACGGCGCACGAGGGAGGGAAGGCCGCGGACGGACCGCTGGGCCGAGCGGCGCGCGTCCGGCCGCACGGCGTGGGGTACGCGCCGTCGCGTGGTGCGACGCGGACTGCGAGCGTCGCGGGGCGTGGGACGGCCTAGGGAAGCCGCGCGGGCCTAGGATGGCGGGCGGCCTCGGGCCGGAGCACCGGCACGGACACCGAGGTGACCAGTGCGTGGCGCGGCGCTCACGACGTCGCGGCGCGACAGCGCTTTGGCCGAAACCTTTTCAGCCTAAGCGTCTTTGAGCATGTTTTTCTCAAAATAATTGTACTGTAGTGCACAAAGCTATGAATAGAAAAGTTGTTGATCTAACTATCCTCTACAACTTTGACAAAGGCCATATAGTGTTTTTCTCCACGGATTTTGCACAAAAGGCTTGCCAACTTTGAATAGACAATTTGTGACAGTGAACAGGAGTTGTTGGCGGTTAACCAAGTTTTCCACTTTCTTCCGCTCAAAATTGGAAATGCCATCCTACCTGAAAGTTGTGTCCCTAACAAACTAGACAACTTTCATATTGGTAGATTTTGAAGTGTTTAGGTGAAATTTGGAGAACGCGACAAAAGTTCCGGCAGACATTCAGGGTCACTAGGATTTAGATAGGGTTTGACCGTGCATTTGACCATAGTTCGATCAAACATGTGTATTGACTTGATCAATAGGGTCACTAGGGTTGGTTGGTGAGGTTTTCTATGTGAGGACCCAGATTGACCGTGGTTTGACCACTGTTAGCCGAGTTGACCGACTATTATGGTTAAATAAAAACTTGGGGTGTCACAGCCTACCCCCTTAACCGGAATCTCGTCTCGATGTTCGATTTAAGAAAAACAGGACAGGCAACAGAGACTCACAGTCTCGAGATTGCAGGAAGCTCGGGTACTTGGTGTTGAGGTAATCTTCCATCTCCCAAGTCGCTTCTTCCTCCGTGTGATGACTCCACTTTATCTTGTACATTTTTACGGTCTGTCTTCGAGTGTTTCTCTCCTTTTGGGCCAACACTATCAGGGGATGCTCGACGAGCGAGAAATCCGGCTCAATCTGAGCATTAGCTTCTATGATCACCTCGTTTTCTGGCACTGGCATACCTTTCTTCAATTGAGTCACATGAAACACATTGTGGACTGCGGAAAATCGTTCTATCAGTTGAATACGATAAGCCACAGGCCCACATACTTCTTTGACTTCATAAGGTCCAATGTAGTGCGGAGCTAACTTCCCTTTGACTCCGAACCTTTGCACTCCTTTGGTGGGGGAAACCTTTAGGTACACATAATCTCCCACTTCAAAGTGTCGGGGTGTCGTTCCCTTATCGTGATAACTATTTTGCCTCATCTGAACTAATTTCAAAATCTCCCTTATCACCTGCACTTTTCTCGTCATCTTTAACTAAGTCCGGACCAAAGAGTGTCCTTTTTCCGGCTTCTGACCAGTTCAACGGGGTGTGACATCATCGTTCGTAAAGAGCATCGAAGGGTGCCATCTTCAAACTAGCTTGATAGCTATTGTTGTAAGAGAAATCTGCTAAGGACAAACACTTGTCCCAACTTTTATCAAACTGTAAGATGCTTGCTCGTAGCATGTCTTCCAAAATTTGATTTATCCTTTCGGTCTGACCATCGGTCTGCGGATGATAGCTGAAACTACGAATCAACTTGGTTCCTAAGCACTCATGTAACTGCTCCCAGAAGCGAGCTACAAACTGAGTTCCTCTATCAGAGATTATGGTCTTCGGAATTCCATGCAAACAAACTATTTGATCCATGTATAACTCTGCATATTGCTGCACCGAATAAGTAGTATGAACTGCAATGAAATGGGCGGTCTTGGTGAGTCTGTCCACTATAACCCAAATACAATCTTTCTTTCCAGCTGTAAGGGATAAACCCACAATGAAGTCCATACTAATATCATCCCACTTCCACATGGGTATCGACAACGGTTGGAGTACACCTGCCGATTTCAAATGGCTTGCTTTCATTCGGTGGCAAGTATCGCACTCGGCTACATACTTGGCTATATCAACTTTCATATTGGACCACCAGAAATTTTGCTTCAAATCTTGATACATCTTAGTACTGCTGGGGGGATAGAGATCTTGAGCCTCATCAAAGATTGTCTTCCTAATTTCTGGATCAACAGGAACCACAAGGCGTTTCCCCAACCAGATCACATCCTTGTGATCCTTCTGGAAACAGGTATACTTGGGATATCCCTCTGTCTGTTTCTGTGTGATGTTTTGTATGCCTTCATCATTGCGTTGAGCAGTGACAGTTCTATCATAAAGATTAGATTCAGTAGCTAAGGCATAAAGATTTCCTTCCTCGACCACTTCCAAGTTGAGCCTTCTCATCTCCTGACACAATTGTTCACCAACCAGCTTCAACTCTATACGACACCCGTTTTACCGAAGAAAACCGAATGCATCTCATATGTGTGCCAGGATCTCAATTTCACACATATGATAGACTCATGAGTGTAATATCACAAAACATTGCTCAAAACGTACAGAAAAGGTTTATTAACTTTTATTACACTCACGAGGGTAGACACGAAGGTCTTTACACAAACAGCGATAACTATGAAGACGCGATTCCATCTTCATCTTCCACAGGCTTTTGACTGGTTGATCGCATCCTCATAACTCCTCGTAGTCAGTGAAGTACTCCACTCCGAGATTCTCCTTTGAACAGCGTAAGCAAGGATGAGTACACTTATGGTTGGTACTCAGCAAGGCCACAGGAATAACCGGAAATCAATATTAAAATCCATTTTTAAGTTCATTAATCATGTGAGGGTCCAGGCCGCTCTGTACCGTGAGCACGACTGATCGATCAGTTTTACACTCTACAGAGGTTGCACACTTTCACCACAGTTCGCGTAAGAGTTTCAAAGAACTTTGATCCCAACCACGCATGTGCTGATCAGGCACAATACCATACTTCCGAGGTGTGATTGCATAGGGACGCTACAAAGCCTTTACAAAGATATGCAAAAGCACCAACTAACCACGACAGTTACAGCTCATGGTGGACCATAACCCTCCCTAGTGGTCAGCACCTTAGCAAAGGCTGCTACCCCAAAAGAACAGGGCTATACCCCTGCAACCCAGAGCCCCCTGTGTTTCTTTCGGATAAGGTCATCAATACAATCACACACCTAGTTAATTGGCTAAGCTAGAGCCATGTGGACTGTGGTTGCACTATTTTCCTGGGTCGTTCTCCATGTTCCGATTAATTTATAGTATTCTTGATTAAAGCATAGGTAGAAGGGTGGTCAGGGTCACTTGCCTTTCTACAATGATAAGGTACTCTCCTTTACTTCAAAGCTCTGCACTTGTTCTTCCTCGAACGATGCGTTGTCTACGATCATGCAAGAAAACATACAATAAATAAAACAATACATCAAACATTACCAAAAGACTAAAACAAGTTTCTAAAACTTACGGGCTCTAAGAGACGGTCGCGTGGACACCAAGAACGCTTAAAATGGAGCTAAGACGGAAAAGATATGGCTTAAACAAGGTTCAGGAGCTACATTGTGAACAAAACTATTTTCCAGGGGCTTTTCTGCAAAAAACAGGGACCTAAACACAATTATGTGTATAAACCCAAGGTATATAATGTAGAAGGGAAAGGATGGACTAAGTGACATAAAAACGAAGGAGTTAAAGGGTTAAAACAAAAGAAAAAGGGCTTAGCTCTAAGGATCTTTAATGGTGGAAGGGTACTTATGTAATATTCAAAACTACAAGGGCCTTTTTGCAAAATGACCATGACCGGCCTGGGTTGACCGTTACAGGTCCGGTTTGACTCGGGGCCAGACTGATCCGAGCCGCTCATACTGGATCGGGCGGCCTGCGCGTCTCCGGCGGGTCTGGCGGCGGCAGAGCGCCGTAGTGCGGCGGCGCCGGGCGGCGCGGACGTCGGAGATGCTCGGTCTCAAGCTCTCGGCTGCCAAACTCGACGGGACCAATGCGAAAATGAAGCTTAGGAGGAATGCAACTCACTGAGGGGCTTGAGGAGTAGGGAGACACGCCTAGGAGGAGATTGGGGCGGCGGCTTGCGGCGGCGCTCTGGCGGTGGCGGAGCTCCGGTCTCGGGCTGACGCGCACGAGTAAGGGCGGGAAGGTGGTGCGGGGGAGTAGGGGCTCGGGCTCTCCTTTTGTAGGACTGAGAGGGGAGGGAAGGGGGCGACCGAGGCGATGGGCGGCGGTGCTCCGGTGGGCCACCATTAATGGTGGTGGCTTGGTGGGAGCATCGGTGCGCAGGGGGCTTCGGGAAGGGGAGGCGGCGGGGTGGCGCGTGGGAGTGCACGGCGCACTCTCGCGCACCCAGTGGAAGGTTATGAGACGCGGGGTGGCTCGGTGGCGCGGTGCGGCCAGGGAGGAAGGGCGGCCGGCTGGAGGTTGGGGACGCACCTGACAGGTGGGCCCCACCTGTCGGTGAGAGGGAGAGAGAGGAGAGGGGAGGTGGGCCGGCGGGTGCGGTTGGGCCAGGAAGGTAGGATGGGCCGCGGGGAGGAGAAAGAAGGGGAGTGGGTCAGATGGGGAAGGAGTTTGGGGTTTTGGGTTTTTTTTCTTTTTTTAAATCCTTTTAAACAACTTTTCAAAACTTTTATTTTAAATCAAACCCTTTTACACCTTGTTCACAACCTTTTTCACAATTATTTCTAAAGACTTTTAAAGCCACACAACAACAAACTCATGCATACCAAAATTATGTACAAACACTTGGGTGATTCTAATTATTTAAAAGTTGTTTAGTTTAATTAAAGGCAAATTTATTTATTCAAATTTATTAAATCCCTAGAAAATAAAAACTAAATCATGTTTCTAGCAATATTTTATTGTGATGGAATTTCTGGGTGTTACAAATCCTACCCCCTTAAAGAAAATCTCGTCCCGAGATTCGGAGGGATTGGAAAACAACTGAGGAGATTCTAATACATGATGATCTTGAAAAGGTATTGAGATACTCGCACACTTCTTGAATAACATTCAGGGATCTTGATTTACTTTTTCTTCTTCTTTGGGCTTGCAGTAGCAACAAACTCAATCTTATATCCTTTCGGGCTTGTTAAGAGCACAAACTTCTTGGCACACAAAATAATTCCATCATGTTTGCCTAACCAATCCATTCCAAGGATCACAACTATTCCACTAGATGTTATAATTACTAAGTCAGCTTTAAAATCTATCTCTCCGATCTTAAGATTGACCTGTGGGCATACATAGGTGGATTTCATTTCACCGTTTGGGGAACTAATTAGCAAATGCGTCTTCATGGAGCTCCTGGGTACATCATGCTTTGTCACGAATTGTTCAGTAATAAATGAATGCGATGCTCCATAATCAAAAAAAATTGTTGCAGGTATAGAATTGATAAGGAACGTACCAAGCACAACATCTTTGGCCTTTTGGGCTTCTTCAGCTGTCACATGGTTCACCCTACCATGCATGTAGTTCTGTTGGCCTGTGTTACTTTTTTGAGATGTCTGCTTATTGCGCTGAGGGAAAATACAAGCATAGTGTCCCAAGTCTCCGCAATTGAAACATCCACTGGTGTGAACTGGAGCATTATTCCTCACTGGTGCGCCTGAGCGGTCTTGATGAGGAGCCTGTGGTGTCACTGGGTTGGATTCTTCGGGTTCTTCAAACGAATGACAAAACTGTTGATTCTGTCCATAGTTTCCGCCTTGTACGCTAGAACGAAACTGAGAGTCTTGTGATGAGTTGTAACGTGGGCGAGTGTTGCTGCTAGACTGTCCCTAAGACTGAAACTTGCGCTTCTATTCACGAAGTTCCTTGTGTTTATTTTCCAAGCCTATAGCCTTATTGAGCAACATCTGAATGTTAGGAAATGTGTGGCTCTGCAAATGATAGTTAAGTGGCCCTATCAAACCATGGAGAAAGCGTTCTTGTCTCTTTGCATCCGTGTTGACTTCATCTGGTGCATAGCGGGACAAATGAGTAAACTCATCCAGATACTCACTAACTGTGACAACCCGCCTAGGAAAGTACCGTACTATCGCCTAAGACCGATCCACTTTGGTCATTAAGCAATAATAAAGTACCATCCTGTCGTAAGTTGCCGGGTTAACGCCCGGTAAATCACTTGAGAGCACAAGGATCGAATATATGCATTAAAACTCACTCGAAGGCGAGTCTAGAGATACAACAACATTCAAATTCAAATACGTACCCCGAAGGGTTTAATTATTACAAACCATAGTTTTGATCATGACAAAATAGTTCAGAGTTTTGAAAAGCAGCGGAAATAACTAGCGGCAGCAAAGTCACCACGGGAGGCCATCCATGATGCTTTTAGTAGTCGTCCTCCACCCACTCCAGCTCCCAGCCGGCGGGATCTCACCGGGCCACACATCACTGAAGGCATTACCTGGATCAACACATTATAGCAAGGCTGAGTATACTAATACTCAGCAAGTCTTACCCGTTGGTGATAACTACTTCACCAATTCTAGACCATGAAAGGCTTTTTGGCTACCGGGTTGCTTTTGCTAAAAAGTAACAAAGAGTAGGTCCTTACTTTCAAGATTTTAGCACAAGTTCTAGTAGCTTAGTCATTACTACATTAGCCAACTAGTACAAACAAAGTTGTACAATACAATTAATCAAACATCATCTTCATCAACTTCCATCATTAGGGATCACATGACTAGTGGAGTAAGTAGTCTCGGATAACGGTGAGAGGCCGACAATCGATTGATTAAAAACCTTGCAAGGTAGACCCAAACACACGGTAGGCTGCCCCCGCAAGGACAACTTTCCCAGGCCGTCCCCATAAATCCTCGGGTCGGGATCGAATCTTACAGTCTTTGGTGCAGGCTATCTGGCATGTCCCACCTAGTACACCCAGAGTCACCATACACCACCGGTGGCGAGCCGTGAGAGCGAATCCCAAGAGTAGTAATAGTAGGATCCCTCGCCGCCTCATTAAGGTACTAGGCTTACCGGTCCCATACCCGGCATATGCTTGGTACGTTCAAAGACTTAACCCACATAACCACTGGACCGGAGCCCAGATCCCATGCTCTTACCACGTGAGCAATCCATTTAAGGATATAGTGTGATTCCTATCTAGGAACCTATTCTCGCGAGTGAGGTCATCACCCGACTTGTCAGGGTCCTATAGCTTAGTAGCTATCGACCTAACATACTAGTAGGGACAAAGGTACCTATGGATCATGCATCTAGGGTTTCATTCAACTCCTGAACGTAAATGCACAATCGTTCATAGATAATTGAATAAAGAACTTTAAAACTGGGTTAGATGCACCGGAGCTTGCCTTCGTCGACTAGGTTAGCTTGGGCACCCTCGGTGTCGAGTACGTCCACGTACCGCAGAGATCCTTCCGCTCCTCCTTCCTCGATTTCCGGGACAAGGGAGTAATCTCCGTCCGGAAGATCTACACGGAATGCAATGCAAGATTTAGGTGATGTGATAGTTTGTTATCTTCTCCAACCCTAGTTGGTCATATTCACCTTAACAAGCATCTATCTAAGGTTTCTATTTGAGGAAGTCATTGGTTGTACATGGGTTACTCTTTTATTCGACATTGAATAAAGGTTTTTATTTAAGATTATCATTTCATGTGAAAGCTTTATTTCATTTTATCTTTACCAACATGGTGTAATTAATATTTTTATTTATGAATTAATTTCTTATCAGTGATGATAATTAATTATCTTTTAATTATATTAAATAATTCTTTCAAAAAGGAAAAAGATTTAATTAAGGGTTTCTCTTTATTTTAATTTCCCTTTAATATTAAAAGGGCATTTAAGCCTTTTATTAACCAATTAAATTACCAAAAATTAAATGAGTGTTTCTTAAGCGTACTAGCACCTATCCTGGTCCATTGGACCCACATGTAAGTGTTGGATGCTAGAAAATTAAATATTGTGGAAAATAACAAAGGCTAACTAGTGATTCAACTTAAATGCATATAAAAATAAATAAGCATCAAAATGATCCAAACTTTCTTGCGCATGTTCTCTGGTCCTAAACAAGTCTAAAAAGCTAGCATGTTCACATGGAACCTCTATTGAACTTGGTTTATTAATTTACAAAGGAAAACATGCATTAATCATGAATAATTATTTCTGTTAATCCAAACTTCATGATTAATTCACAAGATGTGCCTTTTGACATCACAAGACAGTGTGCACAAGTTGGGCTCAAGAACATGAATATATTTAACATGAAAAATCATTTATTCAGATCTGCCAGAAGTAGAAAAACATTTTTAGAAAAAGATTTACATCATAACTTTGTGCAAGTTTTGGCATAAGAGCTAGTCATGACCTACCACACAACATATCCAAAAATTAGCTACAGAAGGTTTATATATTTTGAGATATTGCAGATCTAGGGTTTTCGCATTTGCATTTTTCATGCAAAAACTATAAGGAATTAGCTCAGGCCATAATAACAAAAGTTGTAGGACACTTCACAACGAATCCAACAAAATTGGTTTTACATTTTTCGGATTTTTCTGTGATTTTCTACGCAATTTACAAGAATCAGCAAACTGCTTTAACTATTTGAGTTACCTTTTTGCAAATAGGGCCCTGGAAAGATTTCTGGATTTGCAATGTCGTCCCCGGGGCGCGGTGGCCGGCGCGGCTGGCCAAAATTTCGGCGGCTCGCCGCGGTTCTTGGCCGGGGAAGGATGTGGGGAGGATCTAGGGACTACTAGGGTTTGATTTGGGCGCTTGTTTGGTCGGGAGGCGCGGCGGCGGTGGGCGGCGGCGGCACACCGCAGCCGGCGGCCCGCTGTCGTCTCTTTTGCGGCGAGGCTCGGGCCGGTGAGGAAAGGTGGAGAGGCTCGGTAGTTCCTTATGGGCTAGAGCACGCGGAGGAGTGGCGAATTGGCTAGGGCCGGCTCGAGGTTTGGGGCTTGCCGCGGCCGGCACCCGGGGCGCGGCGCGGCTCGGTGCGACGGAGGCCGGCGTGGTGTGGCGTCCTCGCGCGGGGGGGGGGGGGCACGGCGGCCTTAAGTAAGGAAGCCACCTCGTGTTCCGGAGAGCACACGATGTCGCAGCCCGCCGTAGTACGGCCGCGGCCTCGGTAGGCGCGCATCCGGACGGAAACCGCGACGGACCGGCCGGAGGGTGCGGCGGCGCGGATTCCGCGACGTTCCCATCGCTCGAGGCGCCTTGGAGCACGAGCAGCCCGGGGAACACGCGAGACGGGTTGGGGAACGTGCGGCACGGGGCCCGGACGCCGAGGCGCGGACGGCCGGCGCGGGCGCGGCGCGGCGGCGGCGCGCGGCGCGCGCGCGGCGCGGCTCGCGCGCGCGCAGCGCCCGAAATTATTCGGGGATCGGCCCTGTTCAAGTAGATTTTTCTCCCAAAAATTGAATAGAAGTGCACAAAGCAATGAATAGGGAAGTTGTAGATCTAACTACCATCTACAACTTTCAAAAAGGCCATATAGTGTTTTTCTCAACAGATTTTGCAGGAACGTCGTGCCAACATTGAATGTCAGCCTGTTCTGGAAAACAGGAAAATCTATCTTGCAAGGAGTTTTTCACAATTTTCCTCTCCAAATTTGGAATGCCATTCTACATGAAATTTGTGTCCCTCAACAATATGGACAACTTTTCTAAAGGTAGATTTTTAAGTGTTTAAGTGAATTTTGGAGAACGCGGCAAAAGTTCCGGACGACATTCGCTGACGTCAACGGTTAAGCCGGTTTTGACCGTGTCTTTGACCAAGGGTCGACTACGGGTGTGTGCAAACTTGGTCAAGGGGTTCATTAGGGTTCATTGGCGAGGTTTTCGGGGTGATGACCCAGGTTGACCTAGGTTTGACCGATGTTTGACCGGTTTGACTCGGCTGATCCGGTCATTAGCGTTAATGACGGTAATTAAAAACCTGGGGCGTCACACTAACTGTCATGTTGCCTTGCTTTAGAGTGAGAAACTCTTTCTGCTTCAGCTTCTTCACACCAGCTAGGATGTGATGTGTATGAAAACTCTCCTGGAACTCCTGCCAGGCAATGGTGTCGGCAGCAGAATGTGCGACGGTGTAAGCATCCCACCAATTAGATGTTGCACCTTCCAGACGGCCTGAGGCATACAAGACCTTCCCACGATCATTACATTGGGTGATATTCAGCATCTTGTTGATGGTCTTGAGCCAGTCATCAACATCGAGGGGATCCACTAAATGAGAGTAAGTGGGAGAATTGTGGCTCATGAACTCTCTATGCTTGTTCACTGGTGGTGGAGGTGGTGGGGGTCCCTGTGGTGGCGGCTGGTTCTGCTGTGCCTGTAGATTCTGGACACTGGTGATGAGGTTCTGAATTAGCTGCATCTGTGCCGTAAAGAACTGCTGCATCATGGGATCCATTGCTAATTCTTGTGGTGGAGGAGGGACTTGATTCAACTGACTGGCGATGTGAGCACGTATCACGGGCGGAATATCCTGTCCAGCTCCTGACCTGGTGTTTAACATCTGATTGTTAGGGAAAAGGTATTTCTGAAAAGAAGTTGAATAGATAAAGGTGAAGAGAAAGGGGGCTAAGATTCAAATTTTAATTTTAATTATTTTATTGATGCATTTGTGGCCATCATCCCACAAAAACATTTCAATTATATCAAAGATCCAAATCATGCATGTTTACAATCAACAAGCATTAACATCGCACGTCCTCACAAGAACGGCTCTATCGAAACGAAACTAATAGAAGGGTAGGCAACCTAAGAAGCTATCCCAGAAAACACAGGTGGTAAATCAAGGTGGAAGAACAAGAATCTAACTCAGTGTAGAAGAAAACAAAAGATATGTTTTTGTTAAAGAATAAAGAATAAAATATATTTTTAAGCATAAATAAGATATTTTGAATGCTCGAAAGGCTTTCTAGAAAGAGAATCCTTATTATCGACCATTTCTAACTGAGGTTGCGTCCTACAGTCAGCATTGCTCTGATACCACTCTGTCACACCCGTTTTCCGAAGAAAACCGAATGCATCTCATATGTGTGCCAGGATCTCAATTTCACACATATGATACACTCATGAGTGTAATATCACAAAACATTGCTCAAAACGTATAGAAAAGGTTTATTAACTTTTATTACACTCACGAGGGTAGACACGAAGGTCTTTACACGAACAGCGATAACTATGAAGACGCGACTCCATCTTCATCTTCCACAGGCTTCTGACTGGTTGATCGCATCCTCAGAACTCCACGTAGTCGGTGAAGTACTCCACTCCGAGATTCTTCTCTGAACAACGTAAGCAAGGATGAGTACACTTATGGTTAGTACTCAGCAAAGCCACAGGAATAACCAAAAATCATTATTAAAATCCATGTTTAAGTTCATTAATCATGTGAGGGTCCAGGCCGCTCTTGAACGTGAGCACAGCTAATCGATCATACACTCTGTAGAGGTTGCACACTTTCACCACAGTTCGCGTAAAAGCTCCAAAGAACTTTGAACCCAACCATGCATGTGCTGACCAGGCACAATACCACACTTCCGAGGTCTAATTGCAAACGGACGCTACGAAGCCTTTACAAAGATATGCAAAAGCACCAACAACCCATGAAAGTTACAGCTCAGGGCGGACCATAACCCTCCCTAGTGGTCAGCACCTTAGCAAAGCCTACTACCCCAAAAGAACCGGGCTATACCCCTGCAACCCAGAGCCCCCTGTGTTCCTTTCGAATAAGGTCATCAATACTATCACACACCTAATTAATTGGCGAAGCCAGGGCAATGTGGACTGTGGTTGCACTGTTTTCCTGGGTGGTTCTCCATGTTCCGATTAATTTATAGTATTCTTGATTAAAGCATAGGTAGAAGGGTGGTTAGGGCCATTTGCCTTTCTCCAACGATAAGGTACTCTCCTTTACTTCAAAGCTCTGCACTTGTTCTTCCTTGAACGATGCATTGTCTACGATCATGCAAGAAAACATACAATAAATAAAACAATACATCAAACATTACCAAAAGAATAAAACAAGCATCTAAAACTGACGGGCTCTGAGAGACGGTCACGTGGACACCAAGAACGCTTAAAACGGAGCTCAGACAGAAAAGATATGGCTTAAACAAGGTTCAGGGGCTAGATTGTGAAGAAAACTATGTTCCAGTTGCTTTTCTGCAAAAAACCAGGGGCCTAAACACAATTTTGTGTATAAACCCAAGGTTTATAGTGTAAAAGGTAAAGGATGGACCAAGTGACATAAAAACCAAGGAGTTAAAGGGTTAAAACAAAAGAAAAAGGGCTTAGCTATAAGGATCTTTAAGGGTGGAAGGGTACTTATGTAATATTGAAAACTATGGGGGCCTTTTTTTCAGAATGACCATGACCGGCCTGGGTTGACTGTTACATGGCCGGTTTGACTTGGGGCCCGACTAATCTGAGCCGCTCATACCAGATCGGGCGGCCTGCGCGGCTCCGGCGGGTCTGGCGGTGACAGACCGCTGGAGTGCGGAGGCGCCGGGCGGCGCGGTCGCCGGAGTTGCTCGGTCTCGAGCTCTCGGCTGCCAAACTCGACGGGACCAACGCGAAAATGCAGCTTAGGAGGAATGCAACTCACCGAGGGGCTTGAAGAGTAGGGAGACGCGCAGTAGGAGGAGATCAGGGCGGCGGCTTGCGGCGGCGCTCCGGCGGCGGCGGAGCTTAGGTCTCGGGGGCGCGCGCGCGCGCGAGTAAGGGCGGGGAGGTGGTGCGGGAGGAGCAGGGGCTCGGGCTCGCCTTTTATAGGGCCGAGAGGGGAAGGGTAGGGGGCGGCCGAGGCGGTGGGCGGCGGTGCTCCGGTGGGCCGCCATCAATGGTGGTGATTTCGGGAAGGGGAGGCGGCGGGGCGGTGCGTGGGAGTGCGTGGTGCACTCTTGCACAACCAGTGGAAGGTGAGGAGGCGCGGGGAGGTGAGGGGGTGCCGGGGTCGGCGGCGCGACGCGGCTAGGGAGGAAGGGGCGGCTTAGAAACCAAGTTGATATGTGCCTTGGTGTATATATGATGAGCAATTGACCGGATGATTTGAGGCTTTGTGTTTGTTGTGTTGAGTAGTCATTTCTCATATCATTTTTGTGGTGTGTTGTCGACGCACTCGGGATGAGTGGTTGACAACGTTGTGTGGACCAACCTTTGCCTTGGCTTAAGTATTTCAGGTGTAGGTTGCGGTTTGGTTTGCGTTGGTGCAGGTGAAGAACAAGCATGAAAGGTCTATGCCGAGGTGGCCTCTGAGGAGTGAAGAGACAAGTAGTCTTGGTTCGAGGGACCCGGTGACCGACGAGATCAAGTGCGGGCCACATGGTGCAAGAAACGAGCTAGGCAACACGAGTGGAGGAGCCGGTGCAGAGCGGTGTCTCTCATCAGGGTTTGTTGGTTTGGCCACAAAACCAACACCGCCGGTGCAAGGTAGCGGCTCACGACCGAAGCTTGCACGCGGTGGAGCCGGTGCAGGGTAGCGGCTCACAACCGAAGTCTGCATGCGGGGTTTGGTTCGTTTACGCCACAAAACCAACACCGAGCCGGGACGACGTGGCAGCCAAGTCATGAGTGGGATTGGTGTGGAGGCTGCACCGAGTCCGCAGGGTTTACGGCGGTTCACCACAAAACCGTCGGGGTTACTTCGTTGTGCCACAAAACCAAGACCGGAGGCTCGGCGGGCGGAGACGGGATCCGGGCGCGCCGAGAAGCTTCAAAGCGGGCGACACGCGGCAAGATCGAGGTGCTTGCGTTGGGAGGACGCGAAGGCCCGATGGATGCACGACCGTCCGATGGAGAACTTCATGTGTTGACCAAAATGCCCCTGTGAGGGCTGGAGTTTTAACTCCTAGTGTAGGGGTACTTCGGTCTTTTCCGGAGGGCTTATATATAGGAGGAGGGGGCTAGAGGTGGGAGTGCTCTTTCATTTTGGGGTGCTCTTGGGGAGAGAGGGAGAGAGGTGTGAGTGGCTCTTTGTTTGAGCTTTTTGTCATCCAAGATTTGTGATTCTTGTGAGTGGCTTGTAACCGGATTTGGCTAAGATATTCATAGTGAAATCTTCCTTCTCAATCTCGTGCCAAATCCTTTTGCTCCCGACATTTTTCTTTTTCTGCGTTTTTCAGAGGTATTTTTGGAGGATTTTCGTTCATCGGATTTGAGTGTGTTTTAGTGGGGATTTTTTTGTGGGGATCACTTATAGGTCTTGTGTGACCATTCTCCTTGTGATCTTTCACCCAGAAACCCCACGAATCAGCTCGGATTTGAAGTTCTTCCTCTCTATCTCTAGTTCTTGGTGTTCATCACGAATTCCTCGATTCCGCGAGATTGAGTGGGCTTGAGGCCTTCTTTCTTTAGGGATAGCTTCTTCTTGAGGCAAATCTACTTCCCCTAAAGTTTGGCTTCAATCCGTTGAGTGAATCGGGAGACCGGTGATTTTGAGGAAAAAGCTCCCTCTCTAGGGTTCATAGCCTAAATCATTATTCTGGTGGTGATGGCTTGATATTTTTGGGAAGATCTTTTGGGAAAAGATTCTTTGTATTGTTGTGGAGCCGTGATTCAAATTTTGTGATTTTTGGAGGTCGTTTGATAGAGTTTTGGATTTTTCCCTTCTTCCCTCGAGGTTGTTTTCTGTGCTGATTCGCACCTGGCGGACCGTCCGCGAGGTGCCTAGTTCATCGAGTTCGTCGCTTGTTTTTCCGAGCTCATGGTTTGATCTGCTTGGGTGTTGGGTTCTGGTTGCAAGGGGTTTGCCAGACAGTCCGCAAGCAAGTCACGGACGGTCCGCGGGTGTCGGACGGTCCGAAGTGAACCATCGGACGGTCAGTTTTTCGTGGGGAGCTACTGGAGGTTCGGGCTGAAATTTCGGACGGTCCGCTCAGTCCTTGCGGACAGTCCGCCCCCTCCTCGCGGACAGTCCACCCCAACCCTGCGGACAGTCCGCCTCTGGCTCACAACTTTGGTTAAGTGCTTTGGTTCTTTGATTTGATCTTCCGCTAGTTGAACCATGGATCGCTCCTAGGGTCTGTAGGTCCGTTGTGACTACGTGACCTTGGCGATTACGTCTCCATCTTGTGTGCTCGGATTTGGAGTAGATTTTGGGGCATATTCGAGTTCATAACTTTAGGTGAATTTTTATCGGCTCCCATTCACTCCCCCCTCTCTGGTTGCCTAATCGGTCCTTCAATTGGTATCAGAGCCGGTTGCGGATTCTTGAGACTCTAACAAGTCTAGGATCCATAGGGCGATAGAGAAAAAGGCGTTTTTGCTTGTGGATTTGATTTGCGTGGTTTGAGCTTGTTTTTGCCTAATCCTAACTGGTGCATTGAGTCATGGCATGAAGCTCTTCTTCTTGTGTGTCTTTGTTTTCAGACTTTGAAGAGATGATGTGTGCTTCTGGAGATGACCACAAGTGGAGGAGGAAGTGTAAGGAGTTGGAGAAAGACATGGAGGCGATGGTGTTGTTGCGTCTCTTGGTGGCTCAAGATGAGGATCTCCAAGACAAGCTCATGAAGAGAAGTAGAGTCAAACTCTCTCAAGGTATCATTGGTTTGTTCACCCGTCTTTGTGCTTATGGCGAGATGATTGTTGAGCTTAAGAACTCCCCTTTGCCATGCAAATCTTATGATGCTTTGCTTGCTGAAAATAAACTTGTTAGGGGAGAAAATCTTGAGTATGCTAATGATGTTGGTACCTTTCTTAGAGAGAATGAAGATTTAAACTTGTCTCTTGCTAACTTGCAATCTGAAATTGACTTGTTGAAATCCAATGCTTCTATGCCTTGCAACTCTTGTGTTGCTGATGAACTTGATATGGCTAGGAGTAAGATTGCCTTGTTAGAGTCAAGTGCTTCCCTACCATGTTTTTTTGTGAGTCTCTGCTTGCTGAAATTAATTAACTAAAATTGACTCACACCACATGTGTAGATGAACTTGAGCAAGCTAGGGCTGAAATTTGTGATATGAAATCCATGCCTTGTAGCAAGTGTTCTTTGTTGCTTATTGAGAATGCTTTCCATACTTCTTGCGATGATGATAATGCTTTGCGAGATGTAAATGATGTTGCTTGTTCATGTGATTTTGTTTGCACCTCATGCATTGATTTGGAAAGTGAAGTTTTGGCTTTGAAAAAGATGCGCGAGGATATGAGCGCCAAGTTGGTTGAGCATGACGAGATGAGTGCCAACATTGAGAAAGAAAATGAACTCTTGCGTACCACATATGCTAAATGCATTGAAGAAGAAATCAATAATTTGAGAAATATGACATGTGGTACTTATGAGCGCCTCAAGTCTCAAAATGAGGTTTTGCGCACAAGGTGCAAGAGTCTTTGTGCCAAGGGTTTGGATTCTCGCTTCTCTTGTCACTCTGATGTTGATGATTCTAAATTTGCTTCTTCTAAACTGGAGTAGAATTCTTCTCTTGAGCATGAGTCTTTAGATGATGGTAAGTGTGCTAGTGCTTTGGATAGCTCTCCCATAGCTACTCCTAAGTGAAGGACCGATACGGCGAACCAGAGAGGGGGGGAGTGAATGGGAGCCGATAAAAATTCTTCTCGATGGAGATGAGAACTCCAACAAGACGAACGTGGCTTCCAACACACGTCTCTGACTCACTACCCAAGTTGGCCAAGCCCACGTAGCCACTGGAGTGCCACTGGACCTAGGAACCAACACACACAGCCTTCCGACTCGAGAACGCAGCGGAACAACAAACCCCGAGTCTACAGACCCACACCGGTCAGACCGGTGAGCACCACCGGTCAGACCGGTCCCTGCTGGTGAACCTGAGCAACTTCCACTAAGTGGCTCTACACCGGTCAGACCGGTGAGACACACCGGTCAGACCGATGGCAGCCAGAAAGCCCCCAAGGCACCAAACAGGCCAACCGACCACCAAACGGACCCAAACTCGAAACGGCGAAGCACCACGGGACAACAAAGAACACACCAAGACACTCACCCGAGCGAAAACCCACAAGGGCTAGCACCGGTCAGACCGGTCAAGAGCACCGGTCAGACCGGTGTAGCACGGGCGACTCGAGATGAACAAGACCCGCGGGTCAACTCCCCCAAATCCAAATCTCGATCTCCCGAATCGCTCCACTGACTTGAACAAGACTTTGGGGATATCAAGAACACCTCATGAGGAGTTCATAGCCAAGTTTAATCCCACAAAAACTCGTCCAAAAAGGAGGAATCGAAGAAATCTCGCCGAGAGCACCTCCAACCCAAGAACTCGAGAAACCCCCAAAATCGAGCACCTTTACTCACGGATTTGGGAGGGGAATCACGGCCCAAAGAACCACGAAGGGTTCCCACAAATTTCCCCCATCAAATCCCCAAGAGAAAGGCCCCGAAAACAACCCAAAGAAATCACCGAGAGAGGGCTCCGAAAATCACCACCAAGAACAACCGGGAAAAACACATCCAAACCTTGAGGAACAACGCCGAATCATCTATACATGAAACAAAGGTTCGTACAAGGTCTAGCAAGCCGCCCGATCATCCATCCCTCTCTACAAGATCTCTCCGTGAAGCTCTCTTGCTAGTCCTAAGGAAAACCTAGAGAAAATAAGTGGAAAATAGGAAAACAAATGAGCTAGGGTTCCAAGAGTTGGCTGCCATCCTCTCACCTCTTGGGTTATATAGGCGGTAACCGAATGTCTAAAATGCCCCTCTCTACTAACTAGGGATACAAGCCCCTCAAGGGCGGATTTGGAATTCTTGATGCCTTCACCATCGGACGGATGCCCGGCGACCGCACCCTGCGTAGCCTCGACGCAAGCCATGCGATCCCGACGCGTGTCCTCCGCTTCGAAGATTCGGACTGCGTCGTCGCACACCGGTCCGACCGGTGCTCCTCACCGGTCGAGCCGGTCCCCACCGGTCGACCGGTCGACCCACCCGGTCGGGGACCGGTGCGGTGCCGCCGCACCTCTGTCTTCGGTTCTCCGGTCTTGGCTTTGTGGATCAACCAAGGAACCCGGTGGTTTTTACGGTGAACCACCGGAAACCCCGCGAACTCGGTGTAGCCTCCGCCAATCTCCACTCATGACTTGGCTCCCACGTAGTCCCGGCTCGACCTTGGTTTTGAGGCTCAACCAAGAAACCGTCCACGACTTCATCTTCTTGTTCATGCCACCATGCGGCCCGCACTTGACCCCGGCGGCCACGGGTCCCTCGAACGAAGCCTACTTGTCTTCTCCACACACGGAGGCCTCACCGGCGACGACCTTTCACGCTTGTTCTTCACCTGCACCAACACGAGTCAAGCCGCAACCTGCACCTGCAATACTTAGCCAAGAATCAGTCCACACAACGTTGTCAATCACTCATCACACAAGGAAGCGACCATCCACCGGTCCTCGAACCACACATGGTCCTCAATCTCCCCCTTGATGAGTGCATTGACAACACCCACACGAAAGTAACATGAGAGAAAAGAAAAAGAAAAGAAACAAACAAAAAGAAACTCCAACAAGCGATCGAAAGCCAAACAAAGGCAAAGAGCAAGATCACTTGAAGGAAACAAGTCTCGAACCCCTTAGGCAAGGGCAACGGCTCGACACATCCGAGACAAAGCAACGCTCAAGCAAAGAGCACAAACCACCGAAACAAAGCTCGAAAACTCTCAAAGAGCTCCCCCTGCACACATGCAAACTCCCCCTGAACCAATGCAACTCCCCCTGGACGAATGCATGCAAAACAGCTGAAAACAGGGCAGCTGCAGCAATTTCAGCTCACACCGGTCGGACCGGTCATCACCACCGGTCGACCGGTGCCCAACATCTGTACGGGACCAGCACTCACACCGGTCAGACCGGTGCTCATCACCGGTCAGACCGGTGTACAACAGAGCCCATAAATGGCTCGAAACCACTGAAAACCTTCTAAACGCGCCCAACAAGCCATTTCAAGCTCAAACTTCTCCCCCTTGTTGGCAATGCATGAATCAAGCCAAAAATGCAAAACTTTCAACCTAGAGCTTCTCAAATATACAAAATTCAACATAGGATGCTACACATGTCCAAATGAGCAAGTTAGATACTCTACGGCTTCGTATCGATCTCAACTACATGATCACCAAGTTTCACAACCATTGGACGAAGCTAAGATGGATTTTGGCAATTTTGCGAAAAACTTGCCTCTCATGAGCAAAGACCTAAACATGATCAAAGCATATCAAAATGGCAAAGCCACACAAACTTCATGCTAGGACAGCTATTCTAACCATAAGACCATCACAAACACCCACAAGCACCTCATGTCATGTCAAAGCCACCGAGCCATGTGCCTACTTCTATTTATGAGACTTCTCATTGGTAGGCATCATGCAACGGTTTAGCACCCAAAGCAAATTAAATTCAGCACGTATGACATGGGAGCATATTTTCCAAGCATTTTTCATTTCATTTTCAGATTTGTAAATGGTACATGAAATGTCTTTGCGACAAAAAGGAACTTATGCTCCTCCACAAGATAAATCAAGAGGGCTAAACATTCATGATGGCAAATGAGCCTTTGGCCCCATATGATCAATAAACTAGCCATCCAACCACAAATTAAGCATAGCAAGGCCACAAAGACATGTCAAGAGCATGTAAAGGCATTTACACATGAGAGAGCTGAAGGATCAGATGGCGACTAGAGAGGGGGGGAGTGAATAGGAGCCGGTAAAAATTCTTCCCAAAGAACCCGGCCTATGTCCTACTCAAATCCCGGTCACACACGAGCGATGGATCGAATCACGCACCAATCGCCAAGACCACGAGGTTATGGATCAACCTCTAGCCTTAGGAACGATTCCTAGAAGCACACGCGGAAGCACTAGAAAGGGAGGAAAGGAATCGAAACAAACAAAGACCGCACGGAGCTCTGGCGGACTGTCCGGCCTGGCAGTGCGGACCGTCCGCGATGGACCGCGCGGACTGTCCGACCTGCTCTCGCGGACCGTCCGCGCCGACGCCGCGGACCGTCCGGCCCTTCCCGCGGACCGTCCGTTAAATCACACGAACGAACCAAAGCCACACACGTGCCACGGACCGTCCGCGGGGAGCACGCGGACCGTCCGCCAAGCACCCGCGGACCGTCCGCCCGACACCGCGGACCGTCCGAAACTTCGTCCAACCAAAAACCAAAATCACAACGGATCGAAACAAAGGACGAGCAAGAACACGAAGAACACGGGACGAACCGGACCCGCGCGGACCGTCCGCCGGAGGCCGCGGACCGTCCGCGAGGCTCGGACAGAACAGAAAAATGCCCGACCTCGAAAGTCAACTCCCCCAAATCATCATCGGATTTCCCAAACGGTTGAAGCTGCGGAGACAAGGGTTTGGGTACTTGAAAAGCGTCACACAAGGATGCTATAGCCCAAAAATCTTGCCTCCTAACTCCCTAAATCACCGGGAATCGCGAATCCTTTGAGCACCACCAAAACCTAGAGCACGGAACGAAAACTCACGAATCGAAGTAGTTTCCGGCGTTTGAGGGCACAAGATCAAGCACAAAGATGCACAAGACATCTATCCATGTTTTCCTCAAAGAAATCCGGGAGGAAACTCACTCAAATCCGCGGAATCACACCGAGAACAAAGGCACGAAAATAGGCACAAAAAGGCACGAAAAACAACCCCGAATCTTCTATACCAACCAGGAAAGATTCACAAGGTCTAGCATGCCGCCCTAGCATCCATCCCTCTCAACAAATCTCTCATGAAGCTCTCATGCTAGCCTAGAGAAAATGGAAGGAAAAATAGCTACGAAAATGAGAAAGAGGAGGGAGGAAATGAAACCCTAAGTCGCGGAGAGAGAGAGCCATCAACACACACTCCGGGCTTATATATCGAGTCCCGCCGGAGTGGTAAATGACTCGACTACCCCTAACTACACTACTGGCGATACAACCCACGTAGGGGCATTTTGGTAATGTTTGTGGGTCTTGCCATCGGACGGCCACGCCTTTGCCGCACCCCGCGTCCTCCCGACGCAAGCCATGCGATCCCGCCGCGTGTCCTCCGCTTCGAAGCTTCCCGACACGCCCGGATCCCGTCTCCGTTGTGTTGGGCCCTCGGACTTGGTTTTGAGGCCCAAACCAAGAAACCGTCCGCCGATGGTTTTGTGGGCAAACCACCAAACCCCGCGTGCCGGTCCGGCCTCCCGCCAAACCACTTGACTTGACCGCCACCGTGCACCGGCTCATCTGTCCATGACTTCGTCTTGCTTGTGTCGCCACCATGTGGCCCGCACCCGGTCCCGTCGTCCACCGGGTCCCTCGAACCGAGCCTACTTGTCTCTCCATCTCCCGGAGGCCCCTCAAGGGCCGAAGACCTTTCGCGCCCGTTCTTCACCTGCAACAACACGAACTAGGCCGCGGCCTACACCCGCGCACTAAGCCAAGAGTCGGTCCAACACCCGTTGTCAATCACTCATCACTAAGGAGCGGTCATCCACCGACCACCGGGACGCTCCCGGTCCTCAATCTCCCCCTTGATGAGTGCATTGACAACACACAACGCGAAATGAAATTCGAGTAAGAAAGAAAAGAAGAAGAAAGAAAAACGAAGAAGCTCAACTCATGACCAAAACCGAAGAAAGGCAAAGAAAGGTCACAAGCCAAGCAAAGCACAAAATCCACACCGAAAACAAGCAAGAAAGCTCCCCCCGAACAAATGCCTCCCCCGAACATGTGGATGCACACTTCCAAATTTCAGCTCACCTTTTTCTGAATTTTCATTAAGCTCACCTTTTCTCCCCCTTGTTGACAATGTATGAATCAAGGTGAAAATGCGAAATGCAAAGCAAAGCATATAAACAACTACATGAGCTTCTCAAATAGGCCAAATCTAGTGTCAAAGGCTAAAAATGAGACAAAGATCACACATATGAATCATAGCATAGACAAAGCATTGCCACAAGTAATATATGAAAATACAAGCATGTGACAAGCAAAATTTTCAGATTTAAGCAGTTTTATCAAAAGAAGGCTCGCTTCACATGTAAAAGCCTATCCATGTCACACTTGAGCCACAAACATGCATATCACTCAAAGATCATACAGGGATATCAAATTCTCAGCAAAAGATCATGGCAAACACCCATAAAGCAAAGCATGTCATGTCAAAGCTCATGAGCCATGTGTCCACTTCGGGGAGACTTCTCCACTGGTGAACATCATGCAACATGTTTTGCACCCATATGTGAAAGATAAGACATTTTAAGCATAGACATGATGGATGGAGCATTTTTCAAGCATTTGACACTTCTTTTCAAGATTAAATTATTTCATGGTACATGAAGTGCCTTTGCGGCAAAAAGAAGCTTATGCTCCCCCATGAATGCAACATAGGCTAAACATTCACAATGATATCCGGCCTTTGGCCCAAATGCAAGAACAAGGCATCCAAGCACAATCTAAGCATGAAAAGCACATTTAGACCAAACTGTGACATGGATACACAACTACACACGAGTGGAGCATATTTCATCGAAAATTAGTCAAGTTTAGCATTTATTTCAAAAGGGGCTATCTCACCACACATATATCTCAAATATTCCAAGAGCATAGCCTCACATCACCATTTCTCCACACATATAACCAATATCTCACAAATAGCCAAAGAGACTCAAATATGGCATATGAAAGAAGCTCATCATCCTAAAATGCAATATGACACAAATGCAACATGATATATGACAAGATGGCTATCCTACCATGGTTTGTACATCAAGCAAAGCATGTATATACATCAAAGAAAACATGGTATGATACATATGGTACAAAAATGAAATCCCCCAAGAATCAACTAGAAAGGGCAACAAACCCCAAGTTCCCCCCGCAAGCGCACAAAGGTAGCTTGGTCGAGAGGCTTTGTAAAGATGTCGGCTAGCTGATCTTGGGTAGGGACATGGCTCAAAACGATGGTTCCTTTCTCCACATTGTCCCTCAGGAAATGATACCTCACCTCTATGTGTTTGGTTCCGGAGTGAAGCACCGGGTTTTTGGCTACGCTTATGGCACCGGTGCTATCACAAAGAAGTGGGATCCGGGTGCACTCCTCACCAAAGTCTCTCAAAGTGTAGGAAATCCACAACGGTGGGAACGACAACTCGCGGCGGCAACATACTCCGCCTCGGTGGTAGACCGAGCTACACTAGACCGCTTGCGGGAAGACCATGAGACCAACGAAGAACCAAGAAACTGACAAGTGCCAGAAGTAGACTTCCTCTCGACTCGACAACCAAAGCAAAATCCGCATCGGAAAAACCATGAAGTGACAGAGTCGAGGAGGAAGAATACCAAAGGCCAAGACCAGGGGCGGATCGTAGGTACACGAAAATCCTCTTGACGGCCGTCGATGTGACGTCCTCGGCGAAGCTCGAAAACGAGCGCACGGACACACGCCGAACCGTATGTCCGGCCTCGTCGCCGTCAAGTAGAGGAGGGAGCCGATCATGCTCCCGTACTCCCGCCGGTCCACCGGTTCTCCGTCCTCATCCGCATCCAAAGTGGCCGTACTCCCCATGGGAGTCGACATCGGCTTCACATCTTGCATCCGGAACTTCCTCGCATGTCTTTTGTGTACTTGGTCCGGTGCACAAATGTACCGTCCTTCACTTGCTTGATCCGCGGCCCCGAGAAAATACCGCAACTCGCCCATCATGCTCATCTCGAACTCCCCGCTCATCTCATCTGCAAACTTGGCAACAAGGTTATGTGACGAGCCACCAAAGACAATATCATCCACGTATATCTGAACAATCAGCAAGTCATTTCCATGCTTGAGGAGAAACAAGGTTCTATCTACGGTACCCATCACAAACCCTCTCGCTCAAAAGAAAACCTCTCAATCTCCCATACCAAGCACGGGGCGCCTGTTTTAACCCATACAGAGCCCTTTTCAACCTGTATACCCTGTGTGGGTACAACTCGCTCTCAAACCCGGTGGTCGCTTCACATACACCTCCTCCTCTATGACCCCATTCGGAAAAGCACTCTTCACGTCCATCCGAAACAACTTGAACCCTTTAGCCACGGCAAAGGCTAGAAGAATCCGAATTGCCTCAAGACGGGCCACGGGAGCAAAGGTCTCCTCATAGTCGATCCCCTCCTTCGACTAAACCCCCGAGCAACAAGTCCGGACTTGTTCCTCACAACCATCCCATTCTCTCCCTCTTTGTTCTTCCAAACCCACTTGGTTCCTATGGGATGGCAATTTGGAGGTGGTTCAACTAACTCCCACACCCGGTTCCTCTCAAAGTTTTCCAACTCCTCATGCATAGAATTGACCCAAGTTTGCATCGGATAAAGCATGTCCAATGTCCTTGGGCTCAAAAGTAGCAACAAAAGCAAAGACATGAGCAAAATGAGAGGAATTCCTGGACCTCGACCGTGTAGTGCGTTCATTGATGTCTCCAATGATCTTCGAAAGGGGATGCACTTCTTGAATCCGCCGGGGAGCCTCACGCCTCGAGACCACCTCCCCCTCAACTTCAGCTTCTCTCACCTGGTCCTCTTGTTGCACCGTCGTTGTCCATGAAGTAGACGGTCCATGCTCCAAAGTAGTCGTGGGGGAAGTAGTGGGTACATGCTCAGCTTCAGGCGCATGGTTCTCCCCATCATCATCTCCAGCTTCATCTTTCTCCTCTTCAAAGAGGTCCTCGGCCATCTCTTCATCACCCGCACATTCAAAGCCAAGAGAAGTACATGGCATTGTCTCGTCGAAGGTCACCTCGCAAGTCTCCATGATTTTGTTAGTCTCAAGGTTAAGCACCCTATAGGCTCTAGAGTGGTTAGCATATCCAAAGAAAATACCATCACTAGACCTAGCCTCAAACTTGTCGAGTTTTCCCTTTTTCAAAATAAAGCACTTGCGGCCAAAAACTCGGAAGTGACTCACCTTGGGTGCCCGACCATGCATAAGCTCGTAACGGTCTTCTTCTTGAAAGCTCTCAATAAAATCCGATTGGAAACATGACAAGCTGTATTGACCGCCTCGGCCCAAAACCTCCTAGGAGTCCCGTGCTCATCGAGCATCGTCCTAGCCATCTCACAAAGAGTCCGATTTTTCCTTTCCACGACTCCATTTTGAGGGGGCACATAAGGGGTCGAATACCGATGTTCAAGACCTAGATCACGACAAAAGGCATCAAAACGAGAGTTCTTGAACTCGCAGCCATTATCACCTTTGCGGATAGCTCGAATAGCATTCCCATGCCTCTCGTTTTTCAACCTCACGATCGGATCTCGAACAAAGCCAAAAGTCTCACTCTTATCCTCCAAGAAGAACACCCGGGCATAGCGAGAGTAATCGTCCACCACAACAAGGACATACCACTTCCCACCCACCGAGCGAACTCGAGCCGGCCCAACAAGGTCCATATGCAACGGCTCCGTTCGGACGCTCGGTCATGACATCGGTCGGGGGTGGATGGGGAGTGGCTACCATCTTACCATGCCTACAAGGAGCACAAACCAAATCCTTCTCAAACTTCAACTTCGGCAATCCTCGGACAAGGTCAAGACCACTCAAGCGGGAAACCAAATCAAAGCTCAAGTGTCCCAACCGCCTATGCCATTTCCACAAATCGGAAGACGGACCGGCCATCAAACGGCGAAAGCGGGACCCAAAGAGCGAGAGAAATCAGCCCTGAAAATCTGACCCTCGGGGATGATCATACAGACAAGATCACCTCGAGAATCAAGCAAACGAGACTCGCCAGACTTGAAACGCACCTCAAAACCCTCATCAAGCAACTGAGAAACCGAAAGCAAATTGAAACCCAAAGACTTCACAAGAGCCACTCTCTTCAACGTTACCTTGTCACTCACATGCACAACACCCTCTCGAAAGCACCCTACCTCGTCCATTGTCCCCAAATGTAATGTACATCTTTTCCTTCACCGGGGTGAGGCCTGGAGAACCACTTCTTATCTCCGGTCATGTGTCGAGAACACCGGAGTCGATCAACCAAATGTTCTCCAAGCCTCTTGCCTGCGATCGAAACAAGAACGAGAATGAGCTAGCGACTCGACACCGGGGTTAGCACGAGAGAAAGTTAAACCGAGTGTCGAGCCATCCGCTCAAAAGAGGGGGTTAGCAAACATCACTCCCTTGCCACCAAACTTCCCATGTCCCATGGGAGGAGTACGAGCACCACGAGGGGGAAAACGTGGTCCGTAGTTCCTCCGGAACCCAAAGCTGCGATCACCTCCCCGAACCCGTACCGAGGACGAGTAGGAGGACGTCCGGCAAAACCACCACGAGCCCGACCAAACCTCTCACCAAGACGCACACCATCATCTCTCCGACAAACCTCTCACCACCACCACCTCTCCGTGGGAACCTGCCGACACTCCTCACACTTCCCACACCCCGTGGAAGTGGCACTCTAGGCTCAGAAATACCGTGAGACCGGCGATACTGCCCTGGTTTGCTTGCTCCCTAGCAAGCCTCTCATCCCTCTTCCTCTTGTAGCAAAACTCCGCAAGATGCCTCTCCTTGCCACAATACTCACACCCGAAGGGGATGGGTGTTGGTTTTGACTCGGCTTCTCTCTAGGCTTCTCACCCTTCTCACCCACAAACTTCACCTAGGTTTCGGAAATCATTTGTCTTAGGTGGGAATTTGGGTGGATCTTGGGTTGTGTCAAGCTTGTTGCAAAGGTGGTTGGGCTTTGGTGTGAAAGAGTTCTTGGGTGCTTTTGGGATTGGGACTTGGATCTCTCCGATCACCTCAAACCGGGGTTAGACTCAACACACTTCTCGTACACACTCTCCCCCTTGTTTTCTCCCACTTTCTCACCCAACTTCTCAAAACCCAAACCACGACCATCGGCTCTCTTGAACTCCTCAATCATGATTTTCAATTGAGGTTCCCGCCCGTACAACCAACCCAACACCTTCCTCAAATAATCATTTTCCTCATAAATGACATCCAAACGGGAAGTAAGTTCAAGATTACGCAAAGTGACTTCATCACGGCTCGAACATGCATTTGCAACGGGAGATTTCAAAGATGCTTCCAAAGAACTAATGGTAGAACGAGCATCGACAAGCTTAGCATGCATAGTAGGACATGATTTGCAAGCACCAAGCAAAGTGGGTCTAGCCTTAAGCTCATCATGTTCAGTCCTAAGAGCATCTAGTTGAGCCAAAATAGAAGCATTCTTTTCATTAAGCAGTTTGATCTCATTCAACCAAGCATCACATTCAACACATTCAACATCATCAGGAGAAGTAGGAGCAAGTTTCAAAGAGTCATTCTCAAGTTTCAATTCAAGCAATTTTGACTCTAAATCTCCTACTTTCTCACTAGCATTCTCAAGCTGAGCCCTAAGATCTTTCCTCATCTTTTTGGCATCTCTCAAGCACACTATCACGGTTATCAAGCAAACCATTCAACCTAGCAATCTCGGCAAGCAAAGAGTCGGGATCACGGTTTACCTCATCCTCCGAGTCGGAGTCGCCGTCCTCCTTCACACTCTTCTTCTTGCTCGAGCTATGGGCCATGCCACAAAAACCCTCGAGCGCCACACGGCTCGGCCCCGCCGAGGTTCCGGCTTGCACTCTTCTTGCCATCGCGCCTCCCGGCGTCTTCATCTTCGGGCCGCTTGAGCTTGATCGCTCCTCGCTCGAGCTTGAGTCGACGTCGCTCGCACCGGCCACCATCGCTCTTGCCTTGTTCTTCTTGTAGGTGCTCTTGCTCGGTCGCCGCTTGTCCTTGTCCTTGCTCTTGGACTTGTTGAAGTGCTTGCCCCCGGAGGAGTACTTGTCTTCACGCCTCGGGTGCGCCTTGTACTCGTTCACCTTGTACTTGTTCTCCTCCGCTTCCGGCACTCGGCGATGAAGTGGCCACGCTTGCCACACTTGTAGCACGTCCCCGAGCTCCGCCTTGCGTTCCTCCGACTCTCGTGTAGTCGTTCAAACCTTCTTGAGAGCAAGGCCGGCTCCTCCTCGCCCAAAGCACATCAAACTCCTCATCCGGAATTGACATAAGAGAGGACAAAAGAAAACGTCGACGGGAAGGGTTAGATTTGCCCTTTGATCCTCCCACAAGAGCAAGACTATGGTCGGTCGAGCCCTCATGCTTGGATAGTAACTTCCGTCAACCTCGGCCGACTTGAGCTTAGAAAAGAGGTCATCCAACTCAATAGTCAAATAGTTTCCGACTCCTTGATGGCCTCAACCTTAGCACCCCAAACATTTGGATCCAAAACATGCAAAAGCTTCAAAGCCTGATCATGCTCGGAATACGGAAAATCCTCAACATTTGCCTTCATGTTGTTCACGATGGCGGTGAACCTCGAAACATCGCATCAATGTCCTCACCGGGAAGTGGAGTGAAATTCTCATATTGCATCCGGTAAGAGACAAAGAGGCGAGCCTTCACATGGTTATCACCACCGTGAGCAACCAACAACTTATCCCAAATTTGCCAAGCAAGACTCAAATGGCGAACACGCTCAAACTCGGATCACACAAGCTCGGCACAAGTGATCAACGGCTTTTGCATTAGCCTCATACTTGGCCTTGGCATCGGCATCGGTCACCATAAGAGTATGGATGTTGACCGGAATAGCATATGTCTTGTCAAGCACAATAAAATCCAACAGCTTCCCTCGAAGAAAGATCATCATACGAGCCGCCCACTTGTGGTAACCCTTGCCATCGAAGTGCGGCGGACCGCCCCGCTCAACGTACGCCATCTTAGGATTCGAGACTTGTCAAAGTCGCAAAGAATCCGGCACCAAGCTCTGATACCAATTGAAGGATCAGATGGCGACTAGAGAGGGGGGGGAGTGAATAGGAGCCGGTAAAAATTCTTCCCAAAGAACCCGGCCTATGTCCTACTCAAATCCCGGTCACACACGAGCGATGGATCGAATCACGCACCAATCGCCAAGACCACGAGGTTATGGATCAACCTCTAGCCTTAGGAACGATTCCTAGAAGCACACGCGGAAGCACTAGAAAGGGAGGAAAGGAATCGAAACAAACAAAGACCGCACGGGCTCGGCGGATCGTCCGCCCGGGCAAGGTGCGGACCGTCCGCGATGGACCGCGCGGACCGTCCGACCTGCTCTCGCGGACCGTCCGCGCCGACGTCGCGGACCGTCCGGCCCTTCCCGCGGACCGTCCGTTAAATCACACGAACGAACCAAAGCCACACACGTGCCACGGACCGTCCGCGGGGGAGCACGCGGACCGTCCGCCAAGCACCCGCGGACCGTCCGCCCGACACCGCGGACCGTCCGAAACTTCGTCCAACCAAAAACCAAAATCACAACGGATCGAAACAAAGGACGAGCAAGAACACGAAGAACACGGGACGAACCGGACCCGCGCGGACCGTCCGCCGAGAGGCCGCGGACCGTCCGCGAGGCTCGGACGAACGATAAAAATGCCCGACCTCGAAAGTCAACTCCCCCAAATCATCATCGGATTTCCCAAACGGTTGAAGCTGCGGAGACAAGGGTTTGGGTACTTGAAAAGCGTCACACAAGGATGCTATAGCCCAAAAATCTTGCCTCCTAACTCCCTAAATCACCGGGAATCGCGAATCCTTTGAGCACCACCAAAACCTAGAGCACGGAACGAAAACTCACGAATCGAAGTAGTTTCCGGCGTTTGAGGGCACAAGATCAAGCACAAAGATGCACAAGACATCTATCCATGTTTTCCTCAAAGAAATCCGGGAGGAAACTCACTCAAATCCGCGGAATCACACCGAGAACAAAGGCACGAAAATAGGCACAAAAAGGCACGAAAAACAACCCCGAATCTTCTATACCAACCAGGAAAGATTCACAAGGTCTAGCATGCCGCCCTAGCATCCATCCCTCTCAACAAATCTCTCATGAAGCTCTCATGCTAGCCTAGAGAAAATGGAAGGAAAAATAGCTACGAAAATGAGAAAGAGGAGGGAGGAAATGAAACCCTAAGTCGCGGAGAGAGAGAGCCATCAACACACACTCCAGGCTTATATATCGAGTCCCGCCGGAGTGGTAAATGACTCGACTACCCCTAACTACACTACCGGCGATACAACCCACGTAGGGGCATTTTGGTAATGTTTGTGGGTCTTGCCATCGGACGGCCACGCCTTTGCCGCACCCCGCGTCCTCCCGACGCAAGCCATGCGATCCCGCCGCGTGTCCTCCGCTTCGAAGCTTCCCGACACGCCGGATCCCGTCTCCGTTGTGTTGGGCCCTCGGACTTGGTTTTGAGGCCCAAACCAAGAAACCGTCCGCCGATGGTTTTGTGGGCAAACCACCAAACCCCGCGTGCCCGGTCCGGCCTCCCGCCAAACCACTTGACTTGACCGCCACCGTGCACCGGCTCATCCGTCCATGACTTCGTCTTGCTTGTGTCGCCACCATGTGGCCCGCACCCGGGCCCCGCTGTCCACCGGGTCCCTCGAACCGAGCCTACTTGTCTCTCCATCTCCCGGAGGCCCCTCAAGGCTGAAGACCTTTCGCGCCCGTTCTTCACCTGCAACAACACGAACTAGGCCGCAGCCTACACCTGCGCACTAAGCCAAGAGTCAGTCCAACACCCGTTGTCAATCACTCATCACTAAGGAGCGGTCATCCACCGACCACTGGGACGCTCCTGGTCCTCAAGAGCATACATATGACATTTTTCAAAAGCATAGCTATCAACCATGGATTATTCATCAAGATTATCAAGAGCTAAGCCAAACTAACCATATCATACCAAACAAGCTCACAAAGACATGTATCTCATTCCATGGTGAACAATGTATATGAGAGAAGCTTTTCCTAACCAATGCATATGATACAAAACGCATGCAATCTAAGATACAAGGATGCCTATACATCATGTTACATATGCCATGCCAAATGCAAGGAATGCACAAAGGAAAGCTATACATATGCTACAAACCGGCTCCTCGAGGGGAGGCAAAACGGGCTCGACACCACCGGCAAAAGAGAGCTCCCACACACCCAACTCAAGAAATCAAACACACACCAAGTTCCCCCCGCAAACGAGTGAAAGTTGCTTGATCTAGGGGTTTGGTGAAAATATCGGCTAGTTGGTCATGTGTGGGTACATGGATCAACGCTATCTTTCCTTTCTCAACATTGTCTCTCAGAAAATGATACCTCACTTCTATGTGCTTGGTTTTGGAATGGAGCACTGGGTTCTTTGCAACGCTTATGGCACTAGTGCTATCACATTGAAGTGGGACATGGGTATACTCCTCACCAAAGTCACTCAAGGTGTAGGTGATCCAAAGGAGCTGAGAGCAACAACTAGCAGCGGCAACATACTCGGCCTCGGTCGTGGATTGAGCAACACTCGACTGCTTGCGGGAAGACCAAGACACCAAAGAAGAACCCAAAAGCGGCAAGTCCCGAAGTGGACTTCCTATCCAACCGACACCCGGCAAAATCCGCGTCCGAAAAGCCATGAAGCGCCAAAGAAGAGGACGCGGAGTACCAAAGGCCGAAGTCGGGGGGTGTGACGCAAGTACCCGAAAATTCGCTTCACCGCTTGCCGATGCGAAGTCCTCGGAGACGCTTGAAAACGAGCGCACGGACACACCGAGAATCGTATGTCCGGCCTCGTCGCCGTCAAGTAGAGGAGTGACCCGATCATGCTCCGTACTCCTTCGGTCCACGTGTTCACCTTCCTCGTCCGCATCAAGAGCCGTAGTCGTACTCATCGGCGTCGTCATAGCCTTGGAGTCCTCCATCTTGAACTTCCTCACAATGTCCTTGGTGTACTTAGCCACGGTGCACAAATGTTCCTTCCTTTGATTGCTTGATTTGTAGCCCGAGGAAGAACCGCAACTCGCCCATCATGCTCATCTCAAACTCCCCGCTCATATCATCCGCAAACCTCGCAACAAGAGAGTTAGACGAGCCACCAAAGACAATATCATCCACGTACACACCGCACAATCGGGATATCTCGCCCGCCCTCGCTCAAGCAAAAAACAAGGTCCGATCGACCTTCCCCATCTCAAAACCTCTCTCAAACAAGAACCCCCTCAACCTCGCCATACCAAGCTCTAGGCGCCGCTTCAACCCATACGGCGCCTTCCTCAACTTGTACACCCCGTGGGGGTACTTCTCACTCTCAAACCCCGAGGTCGCCTCACATACACTTCTTCCTCCAACACTCCATTCAGAAAAGCACTCTTCACATCCATTTGGTGCAACTTGAACCCTTTAGCCACAGAGAAGGCTAGAAGGATCCTAATCGCCTCCAAACGGGCTACGAGAGCAAAGGTCTCCTCGTAGTCGATCCCCTCCTTCTGACTGAACCCCTGGGCAACAAGTCTCGACTTGTTCCTCACAACCTCACCCTTCTCTCCCTCTTTGTTTTTCCACACCCACTTGGTACCAATCGGCTTACACCCTGGAGGAGGGTCAACCAACTCCCACACCTGATTCCTCTCAAAATTCTCCAACTCCTCATGCATCGAGTTAACCCAATTATGATCAGATAGTGCGTGTCCAATGTCTTTGGGCTCGAAAGAAGCAACAAACGCAGCATGAGCAAAATGGGAATTGTTTCGAACCCTCGACCGTGTAGTGCGTTCATTCATGTCGCCGATGATCCTCGAAGCTGGGTGATCCACTTGAACTCGCCTGGGAGGTTCTCGCCTCGAAGCTACCTCCCCCTCGGCATCGCCTTCTCCTCGTTCTTGATTTGTCGTCGTAGGTGTAGCGAGAGGGTCCATCCATCATCGTAGTCGAAGTAGTGGGTACATGTTCACCGGGGGCACCACACCGCCATCTTCATCATCACCATGTTCATGCTCCTCCTCCCGAAAGATCTCCTCGCCAAGCTCATCATCACCGCACACTCAAAGACAAGCCGACCACGTGGCTCGTCTCGTCGAAGGTTACCTCGCAAGTCTCCACGATTTGGTTAGTTTCAAGATTGAGCACACGATATGCTCTAGAATGAGATGCATAACCAAAGAAAATGCCATCGACAGACCTAGCCTCAAACTTATCCAACTTCCCGCCTTTCTTCGAATGAAACACTTGCAACCAAAGACATGGAAGTGACTCACCTTGGGTGTGCGACCATGCATCAACTCATAGCATGTCTTCTTCTTGTGCACTCGAGGTATATCCCGTTCGACACATAGCATGCGGTGTTCACCGCCTCGCCCCAATACCTCCTCGGAGTCCTATGCTCATCAAGCATCGTCCGAGCCATCTCGCACAAGGTCCCGTTCTTCCTTTCCACAACACCATTCCGGGGAGGCGTATACGGACTCGAAAACTCGGTGCTCAAGACCCAAGTCATGACAAAAGGTTTCAAAACGAGAGTTCCCGAATTCCGAGCCATTATCACCGCGGATAGCTCGTATGGCATCTCCGTGCCTCTCGTTCCTCAACCTCAAGACTAGATCTCGAACAAAACCAAACGTCTCCCCCTTATCCTCCGTAAAGAACACCCACGCATACCGAGAATAGTCGTCCACCACAACAAGGACATACCACTTCCCACCCGCGAGATCGCACACGAGCCGGGCCAACAAGGTCCATATGGAGCAGCTCGCATGGACGCTCGGTCATCACATCGGTGAGAGGCGGGTGAGAAGAGGCCACCATCTTGGCATGCCTACACGGAGCACAAACCAACTCTTTCTCAAGCCTCAACCGTGGCAATCCTCGGACCAAATTGAGTTTACTCAAGCGTGACAAAAGGTCAAAGCTCAAGTGACCCAACTTCCTATGCCACTTCCACAACTCACTCGAAGAACCAGCCAAGAAACAACGCTCCACACCCGAAGACTGAGAAAAATCAGCACGAAACACCTGACCCTCGGGAACGACCATACAAACAAGGTCCCCTCGAGAGTCCACAATCCGAGAACCACCAGGTCGAAACAACACCTCAAAACCCTCATCCAACAACTGAGACACAGAAAGCAAATTGTACCCCAGCGATTGAACAAGAGCAACACGCCTCAGAGTGATCTTGTCACTCACTTTTATCTCACCTTCTGAAAGCACACGCCCACGCCCATTGTCCCCAAAGGTGATGTACCTCTTCGTCACCACCGGGACGAGACTTGAGAACCACCCCCTGTCTCCGGTCATATGCCTCGAGCAACCGGAGTCAATCAACCAAATGTTCTTCAAGTCTCCCACCTGCACATCAAAAATAGGCACGTGAGCGAACAAACGACTCAGCACTGGGGTTAGAACCAAAGGAGGAAAACCAGTGCCGAGCCATTTGCTCGAAAGTGGGGTTAGCACCAACCAAAGCATCTCTCCTACCAAAACTACCTCCACGAACACCACCACGGTAACCACCCTGAGGGAACCACCCCTCTCTGCCTGGAGGAGGACCAAAACCACGCAAGAAAGCCCGTGGAACGTCCTTCCTCTCCAACACACCGCCACGACTCCTCCAATCCCCGTATTGAGCACGAGGAGGAGAACGCCTAGCAAGCTGACCACCTACACCCTTTCCAGCCCAACCACCAGAACCACGACCACCAGAGACAACCCTCGCACCTGTACGAGCACGAAACCCGAACATCTGTCTGCCCAGGCCTGCACCGGTCTGACCGGTGCTCCACACCGGTCTGACCGGTGTGGTCCGGGGCAGCGCACCCTGCGGCCCTTCTTCTCTCCCCAAGCCCGAACTCGTCCTCACAATCGCCTTGCCCCTGGGCATCTGCATACGAGGCTCAAGTACACCATCGGAAGGGTGGTACTTGTCCTTGTTAGCCCACTCCTTCCCCATTCTCTCCTCTCGCTTCCTCTTGAAGCAAAACTCCTCCTTATGGCCATTTCTCCCACAATAGCCACAATGGAACCTCACAAGCTTAGGCTTTGGCTTGGGATGTGGCTGTTCACTCGGTTTCTCTCCACTCAAACCCTCCACCGGTTTCTCACCACTAGCCTTCTCACTCTCTTTCCCAAAGAACACTTTCCCCGTAGTGCTCACAAACTTGATAGGCTTTTGTAGGTCATTTGTGGGTGTAGGAAACACGGGTGGAGCTGGGGTTGTGTCTAGTCGGTTCCTTAGATGGTTAGGTTTTGGTGGGAAATCATTCTTGTGGTGGGTTTTTGGTGGCTCCGGGATATTCTCTCCACTTCCCTCACCAACCTTGTTTGCCCCAAGCCCCTCACCATCTTTCCTCTTAAAGGCCTCGATCATCATCCTCAACTGAGGCTCGTGACCGGACAACCAACCCATCAACTTCCTCAAATCATCATTCTCATCCTGCAAGCGATCAACATAATGTGCAAGCTCCAAATTTTTCAATGCATGCATTTCACAGGTAGAGCAAGATGTAGGCATGGGTTCCTTCAATTTCGCCTCGAGCGAACTAGTGTAAGCATGCATCTCATCAATCTTAGCATGCAAAACGGGGCAAGAAGTGCAAGCACCTAGCAAAGCAGTCTAGACTTAAGCTCGGCCACTTCAACCCTAAGCACATCTAGTTCCTCACACTTGGAGGCATGCTTCTCCTTAAACAAAGCAAGATCAGCAAGGAATATGGAGCAATCAAGACAATCATTCTCATCGAAACGACGAGGCTAGCCTTAAGCGAATCAATCTCAAGCTTGCTATCAAGCACCCGTGTCTCTAGCTCGCCCACTCTAGTCCTAGCATCCTCGAGTGAAGCCCTAAGCTCTTTCCTCATTTTCTTGGCCTCTCTAAGCATGTCATCACGGTTATCAAGCAAAGAGCCAAGCCTCTCATTCTCCGGCGCAAGAAGGGAAGCTCATCACGCACCTCGTCGTCGGACTCGCAGTCCGAGTCGCTCCGTGTGCTCTTCTTGCCGCCGGAGCTCAACGCCATGGTGCGAGGCCGTCTCTCGCGGCGCTCGGCCCGCTCGGGTTCTTGGACGACCTCTTGTTCTTGCGGCGATCTCCCTCGTCGTCGCCGCCGCTCGAGCTCGAGGTGGAGTACGCGGAACCGGAGTCGACGTCGCTCGCTCCAACCATCGCTCGGGCCTTGCCTCGGCCCTCCTTCTTCCTCGATCGTCGCTCGTCCTTGTACTTGTTCTTGTGCTTGCTCTTGTGGTCGCGCCTCGAACGGTACTTGTCGTCGTTCTTCCTCGGCTTGTGCTTGTAGTCGTCCTTGTTCTCGGCCTTCTCCGGCGGTCGGCGACGAAGTGTCCCGCTTGCCGCACCGGAAGCAAGTCCTCGTGTTCCTCCTCATGTTCACGCGGTTCTCGTGCGGCCTCTCGAACCGCCTCGTCAACGGCGCCGGCTCGTCCTCTCCAAGGTCATCAAACTCCTCATCCGGCATAGACATCAAAGAGGAAAATGAGAACATCCCGGTGGATGGGTTAGAGTTAGTCTTTCCTTTGGAACCACCAACGAGGGCAAGACTATGGGAATCGGTCGGTCCCTCGAGCTTGGCGTCATGCCCCTATCCACCTCGGCCCGACTTGAGCTTCGAGAACAGCTCGTTCACCGTCGAGTATCATACCTCTCCGACTCGACTATGGCCTCGAACTTTCCGCCCCATATCGTACGATCCAAAGAGTGTAAGAGCTTGACCGCTCTATCATGATCATCGTACGGGAGCACGTCCACATTGGCCCTCATGTTGTTCACCACCACCGTGAACCTCTCGAAACAAGGCATCGATGGACTCACCGGGGAGATGAGTGAAGTTCTCGTACTCTCTCCGTAGGTCGCATACAACCGTGCCTCGAACACGGGCGTTCCCAACATGAGCCTCCTTCAACACCGCCCAAATCCTACAAGCCAAGTGCTCGGTGTGCACCCGATCGAACTCGGCCGACACAAAGCACGAAACAAGTAGTCGACCGCCTTATTGTTGGCGTCGAATCCGTCCCTCGACCCCGGAGCTAGGAAATCCATCGGCCGGACATAGCCTCGTGTCCACCGTGACATCCCAAAGCACCGACCCTTTCCGCGGAGGAACGCACCCATCCGCTTGCTCCACATCCGGTAGTTCTTGCCATCGAAGTGTGGAGGACCCAAACCCCGTTCCCGGTACGCCATCCTTGGATCTTAGACCGGTTAGAGTCAACAAAGACCCGAACCGGCTCGATACCACTTGAAGGACCGATACGGCGAACCGTAGAGGGGGGGAGTGAATGGGAGCCGATAAAAATTCTTCTCGATGGAGATGAGAACTCCAACAAGACGAACGTGGCTTCCAACACACGTCTCTCGACTCACTACCCAAGTTGGCCAAGCCCACGTAGCCACCGGAGTGCCACCGGACCTAGGAACCAACACACACGGCCTTCCGACTCGAGAACGCGGCGGAACAACAAACCCCGAGTCTACAGACCCACACCGGTCGACCGGTGAGCACCACCGGTCGGACCGGTCCCCGCCGGTGAACCCGAGCAACTTCCACTAAGTGGCTCTACACCGGTCGGACCGGTGAGACACACCGGCCGACCGATGGCAGCCGAAAGCCCCCAAGGCACCAAACAAAGGCCAACCGACCACCAAACGGACCCAAACTCGAAACGACGAGGCACCACGGGACAACAAAGAACACACCAAGACACTCACCCGAGCGAAAACCCACAAGGGCTAGCACCGGTCAGACCGGTCAAGAGCACCGGTCAGACCGGTGTAGCCTGGGCAGCTCGGGATGAACAGCACCCGCGGGTCAACTCCCCCAAATCCAAATCTCGATCTCCCGAATCGCTCCACTGACTTGAACAAGACTTTGGGGATATCAAGAACACCTCATGAGGAGTTCATAGCCAAGTTTAATCCCACAAAAACTCGTCCAAAAAGGAGGAATCGAAGAAATCTCGCCGAGAGCACCTCCAACCCAAGAACTCGAGAAACCCCCAAAATCGAGCACCTTTACTCACGGATTTGGGAGGGGGAATCACAGCCCAAAGAACCACGAAGGGTTCCCACAAATTTCCCCCATCAAATCCCCAAGAGAAAGGCCCCGAAAACAACCCAAAGAAATCACCGAGAGAGGGCTCCGAAAATCACCACCAAGAACAACCGGGAAAAACACATCCAAACCTTGAGGAACAACGCCGAATCATCTATACATGAAACAAAGGTTCGTACAAGGTCTAGCAAGCCGCCCGATCATCCATCCCTCTCTACAAGATCTCTCCGTGAAGCTCTCTTGCTAGTCCTAAGGAAAACCTAGAGAAAATAGGTGGAAAATAGGAAAACAAATGAGCTAGGGTTCCAAGAGTTGGCTGCCATCCTCTCACCTCTTGGGTTATATAGGCGGCAACCGAATGTCTAAAATGCCCCTCTCTACTAACTAGGGATACAAGCCCCTCAAGGGCGGATTTGGAATTCTTGATGCCTTCACCATCGGACGGATGCCGGCGACCGCACCCCGCGTAGCCTCGACGCAAGCCATGCGATCCCGACGCGTGTCCTCCGCTTCGAAGATTTCGGACCGCGTCATCGCACACCGGTCGACCGGTCCCCACCGGCCGACGGACGGCCGACCCACCGGTCGGACCGGTCCGGTGCCGCCGCACCTCCGTCTTCGGTTCTCCGGTCTTGGCTTTGTGGATCAACCAAGGAACCCAGGTGGTTTTCGGTGAACCACCGGAAACCCCGCGAACTCGGTGTAGCCTCCGCCAATCTCCAATCATGACTTGGCTCCCACGTAGTCCCGGCTCGACATTGGTTTTGAGGCTCAACCAAGAAACCGTCCACGACTTCATCTTGCTTGTTCATGCCACCATGCGGCCCGCACTTGACCCCCGCCGGCCACCGGGTCCCTCGAACGAAGCCTACTTGTCTTCTCCACACCTGGAGGCCTCACCGGCGACGACCTTTCACGCTTGTTCTTCACCTGCACCAACACGAGTCAAGCCGCAACCTGCACCTGCCATACTTAGCCAAGAATCAGTCCACACAACGTTGTCAATCACTCATCACACAAGGAAGCGACCATCCACCGGTCCTCGAACCACACATGGTCCTCACTAAGCTTGTTGTTTCTTCCGGTGTTGCCCAAGGTGATTCGAATGGCAAGGGTGCTTCTTATTACTTTGGAACTCATACTTCCAAACTGATGTTCCATTGCACCTTTTGCAAGAAAGATGGACATATCGTGGAGTTTTGCTTTCGTCGTGTCAAGCACGAGCGACGTGTGCGTGCTAATGCTTTTAAGAAGCCATGTAACCTTTCCCATGGTATGTGTGATTCTAATGTGAGCACCAAGTCAAGTGTTGGGGTTGATGTTTATTGCTCTAAGTCCCAAGGGACTTCTCACTTACATGAGAATGGTGATTCGTCCACTCGGACCGTGCCTCTCGATAGGCCTTTGTAGCATTTCTCTATTTGTGGGAAGGACGGGCATCAAGAGAGCTTTCGCTACCGCCGTGCAAGGAAAATGCGGCGAGCTTGTGCTTCTGGGCCTTTGGTTGTTCATGGCCCTTTTCATGGCTTGAATACTTGTGAGCCTAAGAAGGCACATTTTGTTGACAGGTTTTATGACACTCTTTCTAGTGAGTTAAACCATGCTCGTGGACGTGCCTCTAATGCTTCTTGTGTTGGTCCACGACATGTTTCCCATGGTGTTCCTGTTGGTTCTTCTCCTACGACCTTGAAGGATCATTGCCTTTTTGCTTTTGGTAGCACTCGGTTTTCTTCGCGAGTTGCTCCTTTGAGGCATGATTCTGAGAGTGCTCGATATCCTTTTCACTTGAACCGGCATTTGCATCATGCTAAACCACTTGATAAGTTGAGTGCATCCCTTACCCGTGTGACCAACTATTGGATACCCAAGTATGTGCTTGCTAACTCTTTGGGATCCAAGGCTCGGTCTTCTTTGTCTCCTTGTGTGTAGGTATGGAGACGCGGTTGGAGAACATGAGCTCGATGGTACTTGATCTTTTGTCCGTGAATTGATAAAGACAAGATGGTTCTCCACACCACTTTGGATGGCTCTCAAAAGCCTTTGTACACATGTATAGTGAGTTTTCCTTTTCTCTATGTACTCACTTGTATACTTGATACATGCTTTGCTCCTGTGTCATGTTTGTGTATAAACCATGGTAGGCTAGCCACCTTGTTCATGATAGCTGTGTGATCTTGTATACCTATCCTGCTATCCTTGGTATGATAATGTGGTGGATGATATACAAGAACATCATGTTGTGCTTTATGGTTGCCCTCTTGTGGTTATGACATGTTGTTCATCCATATCATTTTGTCTAGCTCTTTGGTACCCTCTCTTGTTAGCATGTTTGCCCTCCTCATGTATATTTTGTCATGCTAGCTTTGTGATATGTCTTTGTGGTTGATCCGTGTGATCTTGTATCATGCCTTTGTTTAGTTCTTGTATCATGTTTGCATGTTGTTCATTGATTTTTTGCTAGGCTTTTTGTAAAGTTATGCACCTTGTTGACATGCTTGCTAGTCCATGCTTATCATATATGTGGAATCATGTTACAATGCACATATGACAGCAAACTAATTTAGCAAAGCAAATAAATATTTTTTGTTTTTTTTAACTTTGCAATTTTTATGTGTTTTTAGCATATGAGATTCTGAAAATAAAGAAACAAGTTACCTCGGAATGGGGGTCCTTCCCCAAGATAGCTTCAGGCTCACTACCGTGAAGGGGGGGAACACCAACCACCCGTAGTAGGCCCTCTGCACTTGTAGCTACTGCTGTTGTGCCCACTCGATGGAGTGAAGTCTCTCGCCAGACATCTGCTGCCAGTCCCGGGTGGACTCGACGTGCTGTTGCACGGTCTCCTCCATGTTGCTGACTCAAATGTTGAGCTCGCTCATCTATTGAGTGAGGGTAGCCCCACGAGACGACGAACGCAACCCGGACGACGAAGACGTCGCATCTCCGTAGGCAGTACCAGCAGGTACGGCCCACTTGCCACTGCCCGTGCTAGCCCAAGATGAGTTACTCGCACCCTGCTGGTACATGGGTTGATCCCAATCGGGAACATATCCAGGAGTAACCCCAGGCATGTACTCGGTAGAGGTCCATGTACTAGACAGAGGTGTGGTAGGCTGAGGCTGTGGCTGAGGCGACAGCGGCAAATACGGCTATGGTGCTATTGTGTTCCATCTGCTCTCCTCGATGCACTCCTAGAAACCTTGTAACCAGAGACACTAGAACATGACGAGGTTCCTCGAGAGGAATGGTCAGTGGCCCTTGGCCGTACAACATCAAATCCGGGTTAGGTAACCAAATTTGGTTCGTATGGCTCGGGTAAAAAAAACCAAAGAATCATCTGGACCGTTCTTAAGAATATGCCCCTGAGTCAAATAAGCCTCGTCGTTTTGAGTCTGGGGATTAGCAATTGAGGGAATGTTGGGCCCTTGCATAATCCTAGATTTGTGACGATGCAAGAAATCAAAGACGTACACTCAATGGAACCCGTCATCTTAAAATTCGTCAGCCAATGCCGAATCATAGCTTGCACAGGGGAGATCTTGATTCGCCTAACCGCAGCATATAAGATCATCATCTCATCAGTGCGAATGTTTCATAATCATCCATTGGAAAGAGAGTGATGGCGAGCCACTTGTGCCCCAGTCGGAGAGTAGGGTGCAAGATATCGTTGCACCGAGGTGACAACTTGCCACAAATAGGCCGACCAGGGGGCTCTTCCCAAAAACTTTCACGATTAAAACCGACGCAAGCTTGCTAAAGAGAAATAGCCTAGCGCCAATGACAACCGAGGGTGTGACTAAGATCTTTCAATGAAACTCGATACAAAACTCCATGAAAACGAAATGAAATACCGGACGCATCCTCTTGAAGAGTGTAGAGGAACTGGATGGTGGTAGGTCTAGAGCCAACCTCTTGAACTGGGACAAAATCTTCCCATCCTAGAGCTTGCCAAATGGAATGTAACTCAGAGTCCATACCTATTTTCTCGAGAAGGTCCAGGTCGAACTCCTTGGTGTTGGCAAAGACTCGGTCCATGATGAGAGCGTAGGCTTGTCTCTCATGATCATTCCCCAAGTCGATGAAGGCAGCATCGACAACGTACACTTCTTCGGCTTGTAGCTTGGGTAGCTTTTCCTCTCCCTCTTCTTCATGGTCGGTTGACATTGGGCTTGTTGCAGCTTCGTAATGATGAGACAAACTCCCCCTGTCACGTGAACGGCATGAGCGAGTCAACTTCCGTAATGCGCTTGAGGCCCAACTCATCTTGCACAACAATCAGATACCATGAGCAACTTGGTGATGGTTTGGTGAAACTGAATGAAATCCTTACCGAGATTGCTCCACTAATGATCAATAATTCAGCAACACTTGTAGAGATTACTTAGTGCCTCAACGTTGAGCAAGAAATCCAAGAAAACCAAAGAGCAAGAACAAGAAAGGGAGAGAGTGATGGAAATGGGTGAAGACACCCCTCAAACCCCCTAGTATTTATAGGCAAAGGAGTCAGGCACCGAGACAGGGCCGTGTGCAATGGCTAGGATTCGTTGGAGGATGTGTCGTATGGACATCCCCGGGCCCACTACTCCGATGGGTAATAGGACCGACTACTCGGTGGGCCCCTAGGACTACTCGACTTGTGCTACATGACACCTGATGGCGTGGAGCGCAAGGACTATGGTAGAGGAGTACTCGGATAGGAAGCTGTACATGACCAGATCCATGTAAAGAACACCTAGACGTACACGACTAGTATTCTCTCCCTAAACCGACTTGTGACCCTGCCTCCCAGGCTATATAAGGCGAGGCAGGGACCCCTCTCTCTCATATGCATCATCTTGTAATCACACCCAATCAATCCAGAGCTATACAACATACAGGACGTAGGGTATTATGCACATTGCGGACCGAACCTGTTTAAATTGTGTGCCACGTGCCTCTTCCTTCGAGTTACGGATCTCAGTGAGGCCACGTTCATCTACCTCGGGTACTCCCCTTGGTAGGTTGCCGGTCTAAAACACCGACAGCTGGCACGCCAGGTAGGGGATCTCGCAGAAGATCTCATGGTGAACTCGACGACTTCAATCTTCAAGTCAACTGTCGCCTTCAACCGCGGCGACACCTTCGTCTTTGGGTCCTGGGTCTGAACAGCTGACAGCGCTAGCACCTTCCAACGTCACCTCACCTTGGCACCCAACCCGAAGACTGACCTCATGACACTTCCCGAAGTGATCACAGGCACCCTCACCGGAAAATTCGGCGAAATTTCGCTCTACAACCAACACGCCGACTTCGAACTCGGATCCACCTCCAACTCAAACTCGACGCCCCCCTGGGCCATCGCATGCGAGCAGGCTACTAAGCCATCGTGTGAAGATGCCCCGCTCCATGAGCACTTCCCATATGGCCTCTGCAATGCTAGCAGGGCCCATGCGGAAGCTCTTGCTGCACGCCAGGCTAGCAAGGAGATCGGCTCCGACTACTCTTCGGACTCCAACCTCGCCTCCAGCTATTACTCGGGCTCCTCCTACGAGTTCGACTTCGGATCGGACCCTGTCGAGCCCGAATCCGAGGTCACCACGACTGAGGAACCGCTATCAGGGCCAGCCACCGGTCTGGTTATAACATCCACACCCACTGGAAGAATCATCTATTAGCCAGATCACAAGCCTGCAGACTTGACAGATGGCAACACACGCTACGTCGCCTACCTCGACTCGCTTCCCTTCCAGGAGGGAACACCCCTAGATCGAACAGAGGATCATACATCAACCGAGGTGGCGACTACTGACTCCGATCTCAGTACCCTCGACCGCCAAGTCTTCATGGATGCTGGCGAGACACTAGGACCTTCAGGGACTCGACCCGATCGATACCTCGACGACATCTCGAAAGACGAGCTATCTGCAAATGCGCACACTGATGAAACCAACGACGACAAGAAAGCCCGATGTGAATGCAACAGGAAGTGAAACGAACGGCGCAGACGTCTTTGTGAGACCCTCCCAATCCAGAATCTCTCCGAGACTCTTGACCAAGTTGCCAACCGGGTGCACACTACCCCCGAACAGTGCCTCATGTCTATCACTACGATAGCATGTCAGGCTCAGGGGATACGTGCGGGTGAAGTCATCACCAAGCTTGCTGAAGACACCTACTTCATGAGGGTTGACAACAGAGTCACTCAAATACCCCCTCTCAGAATTCGTGACCCCAGGCACCACGAAGCTACTAGTTGCAGTCCAGCGGATGGTGGACGCAACCCCTCCCGAGGAGAACAACCACACAACCCCAATCATGCCTAGGCATCAACCGGAGGATCTTCTTAGGGCAGCAACAGTGCGGGCGGTGCTGGCAGAAGCCACGATGGCGTCAGCCGCGGTGACGGTGGCGGCGGAGGGAGCAGCGGCGGGAGCTCATCACATCATGCTGGCAGGAGAGCTGGTGGCGGCGACGATCGCGGAGGCCGAGGCCACGCAAACAGCCACGTCACTAGCATCTCACACGGCAGCTACGATGCCCGCCGCATAATTGAAGAAATATGTCGCAAAAAGGCCTCCAAGGCAAGCGACAGCGGCGGGTTCCTGTCACACTTGTTTTTCCAAAGGAAACCAAGTGCAGATCTATATGCATGCCAGGATCAAGTTTCATGCATATAGTGACATATAAGTGTATACAAAAACAGTATCACATAAGAAAAAGGAAGATTGTCAGAGATTTACGCTTTATACTAGAAACGAAGGCTCCAAACATCATAGGCAGTCGACTGGGGGTTGCGTACGCCTAGAACCAGCAACATCTTCATGGCAGCTTCTTCTTTCTGAGCAACATTCTTCATTGCAAGGGTGAGCACTTGTCGTACTCAGCAAGTGTGGAGAAAGATATGAATGGAAAGGCTTTATACTGGACTGGGCTATAAGCATTTAGCATTTTAGTTGATCAAGTTTTATTAGCACCTGATTACTAATAAAGTATAAGTTTATACCAACCCGCATTAAGCATAAAGGTAAGATACACCATAAGAATATGGAAAGAATAACCAGAGAGCACGATTTAAGTCCATCTTCCAGTTCAGTTATCATGTGAGGGTCCAGGTCGCTCTTGACCGTGAGCACGGCTAATCGATTAGTTTTACACTATGCAGAGGTTGTACACTTTCACCAGAAGCAGCGTAAGAGCTTCGAAGAACTTTGAACCCAACCATGCAATACTATCTAGGCACCATACCACACTACCGAGGTGTGGTTGCATAGGGACGCTACAAGGCCTTTACAAAGGTTCTCCAATAAGTTGTGACCCACAAGGTCTGGATCAGTTAGCAAGGTATAAAGTCCCCTAGCAGGTCGATACCCCACCATATAATAAAGAACTCACCAAACCCTCTGGTAGAGCGAGTCCATACCCCGCATTACCGCCGATCCCTTGTCCTTATCACGTAAGATCACCCCAAGGTAAAGTTCCTAATTATTTGGCCAAGACCAGTGCCCGTTTTGTTCTTGTGGTTGTACTGTTTTCCTTGGTGGTTCTCCATGTTTCGATTAATGCAAAGTGATCTGGTATTAAAATTATCATAAAGGAACATAGAACATAAATAGATAACCATGTTGATTATTACCAACCCGGTTGAGCACACTAAGAATCATCTACCATCAGGATTAATTAAACAACCGGTTTATACAAGGCAATGATAAAAAGAATACTAGTCATCCTTAGTAGGAACCCATCAAATTAATGCAAGGCATATGCAATGAGTGATTAAATAATTATTGGGACAAAAGCACAAGGACACACTTGCCTTTAACCACAGAGTAGTTGCTCAGAATGTCTTCACCTTCAAGCTCTTCAAAGCTCTCAAACAACGTTCCTTCTACTCGCATCAATCATCATGCACAAGTATACAAAGCAGACAAACAAACAAACTAAGGACAATGCACCACTCAAAAGAAAAATTTTAAAAGAGCGCACTAAAAGATAGGCTCGATTCTATGTTTATGCAACGACGAAAGAACATTGAAAACAAAACTATGGTCGATGCTAACGAAAAATTATTATCAAACAACAAGAAGAGACTACGTGCTTCACATATTTTAATTAGAAAATCATGTGGCAAGAATATTTCAAATTAAGTTATATTTAATTAGAAAAACATGATAAACTTAACCATATTTTATTTGCATATATTTAAGTGCAAGCTATATCAGATTAACAATTAACATTAAAAGAAAAGGCATGTGAAAGAATCTAATCGAATAACGTTATATTGTGTGTTCAACTAAACATATTAACATTGAAAAGGCATTTATATTATCATTAATCAAATTAACTTTATTATGAAAACTGTTATATAACACTAAGCATATTTTATTTAACAAAACTAGTTATAAATAGTATTTAACAAATTTAAATCATAGCTTATGAAAACCGGAATAGAACCTAACCACTTTTATTTCGAAAAGTAATGAAATAAATATTAGTCAAGATTAACGTGCAACTTTGATGTAAAAACAAGTAACAGGTGATACACATGCTACCGCACAAAGTTAAGGTGAAACGAACTAGAACGACCCAAACGAACTAACAAACGCACAAGAAAACCTTAAGGTGGGCTTAGGAAAACTAGTTTACGGAGAGAACTAGACCGAAAGGACAATACTAAACAAAGGCAAGATAAACTGATGCCGGTAGAAAAGAGATAACAAGATTGGCTCTATAAGAAGATAGTTGTGGAAGACTAGACACAAGAACATAGTTGATTCATGAACTAGCTAGATGTTAAAGATTGGATCACAAAGAATTAAAAGAACGAAGCTGACTCACCGAGAGACAACTAGGCAAAGGTTTACTAGCTAGGAAGCAAAGAAAACTGAGATATAGCTGACAGACAACGTCTAATGATTATTTGCATTTATGCATATGAAAGACTATAAGCTTAGATCAATTTTAATTTAACAAAACAGATGTAAAGGATATTTTAGAAATAAAATACCCTATGTAGGAATTAATTCAGATTAAATTTTATTTGAAGAAACTGGTGTAAAGAACCTATTCCAATTTTATTTATAAATGTTCACATGCCAATTATGCCAATTATGCCAATTATTAAACATTAACTTAGAAAGATTAGAACAGCTAATCGAATTAAAGCATGTGACGTATTGTGCTAAAAAACATTATTTAGAAAGCACATGCATGTTGACGTTAGTCTAGTTAACATTTATTATAAAAGATGGTGTACAAGCCTAATAAACATTTAATTAGAAAAGTTAATTAAATGTTAAGCATTATGCAAGATTAACATTAGTTTAAGAAAACCGAGATGTGGCACTAATTAGCTTTTATTTACAAAGCATGTGAGATAATCATTAATCAACTTAGCATTGACAATGAAAAACAGTGTATATTACTATATTGCTTTTATTTACAAAAGACATGATTAATAGACATTAACAAAATTAATGTTAAATAAATTTCAGAAAACAAGCATGATGAAAACTCACTATTAACATGTGCTTTACATTATTATGAACCTAACGCAACTTGAACAGATAAAAACAGAGCAAAACATGGATTTTGTGAGATAAACAAGATTGGAGGACCAAGTTGTGATTATCTATATATAACAGGGGCTAGCAGAGAAGATCTGCAAGACACATTGAATAGTGCTCGCGAAAAGGATAAAGGACAGGTTAGATCCGAAAAAGAGCTCGGTTGGATTTATGTGTGAAAGTGGGATTTTTGTAGGGGGTTATGGACAAAAGTTGCAAGACACGAGAATAGATCTAAAGATTACATAAAAAGACCAGGGGTCTAACTGTAAAACAAGGAGTCTTCTTCCTCCTCCGGTAAGGAACGAACAGATAGGTCATGGCTTACAGGACCCTCTAGGCGTTTCCAATCGCTGGGGCTACGCGCAGCTAGGGACACGGGTGAGATGCAAAACGGAGAGAGGAGAGCGAGGGGATCACGGGGAGATGCTCACCAGCGTTGGGGAAGAAGGGAATGACCCGGATTTGGAGGAGGACGGCGGCCTGCGCACGGCTCGGCATACACGCCGTGGTGGCACTCTGGTGCATCTCTGGTGACGGGGAGGGGCGGCGGGTGTGAGGTTCGTCGAGGTGAACCCCAAAGCAGCGCCAATTTGCTCCAGCAGCTTCCACGTCCAGCGAATCGATGACGAGAGCCCCTGACTTGCTCTGCTCGTGCGGACTACATGTGGTCGGAAAAATCAGCGATGGTGCTCCAGAGGTTGACTCGCGATGGGAGCCGGCAGTGGAGCTGCGGCTTGGCCTTGTGGAGCTCTTTGCGGTGACGACTTGCTCCAGTTGCGCCCCTAGGCGGCAAATCGACTCGTGCCTAGTGGTGGCCATGGCGCACGGCTCCAGCGGCTTGAGCAGCGACGACGCGCTTGCACAGGGCAAAGCGGAGCAGGACGGCTACTGCATGCAGTGGCCAGGGTGCTAGCCCTTTTATAGGGTGTAGGGTGGAGCCTGGCATGGTGCGCACGCCAAGGAGCGGCGGCGGCCATGGCCATGGCTCTACCTACCTCGCCGGGGTGGCCGATGGGCCTTGCGGGCATGGCGGTTTGGTCGGGATAGACTGGGTCAGGCCTTCGGGCTCGATCCAGGTAGGAAAGGATAGGTTTTGTTTTTTTTCCGAAATTATTTTCCAGTGCAAAACAAATTTAGGAAAACCCAGAAAATGTTTAAAGGCACAGAAAATACCCAAAAATCGCAAAAATTCCAGGAAAATTCTCAGAGATATATTGCGACATGAGCAATCCAACAAAGTATTTGGAGCTCATGAAAAATGATTTTAGAGCCCTAAAATAAATAGAATAAGCTCAGGAAAAATGAGAATAAATTCCAGAAAAGTCCGGAAAATTCTCGAAAGGGTTTGGACAGCTCCTAAACGCATTTTTGAAACCTTTTGCACTCAGGAAGCACCAAGATGCATTGGCATGAATGCAACACTCACAAGCTTTTGTTTGTTTCAGAAAATCAAACAAGGATTTTCCTATACTATATTTCCTGTAAAGAAAAAAATGTTGGAAAAGTTTTAAAATTATGAGAAAATTGTTATTTAATTATTCTCTCTATTCACATCCTGAAATTGGAAATTTCAGGGTGTGACACTTCCCCGCCTTCTCCGCTCGACTTCACGACCTGCATCTCCTAGAGAAATTCAAACCTCTGGTGGCAACAACTACACGTAGTGCCTCTACTTCCCCTTCTTCCTGGGCAAAGCACCACTCACCTGGCTCGAGTCGCTCGGCAAGAACTTGATCAACGAGTGGGACTAGCTCAGGGCTTAGTTCACCGGCAACTTCGCGGGCTCCATGGGACGCTCGGGTACATGCGATGCTTCTTCGACAAGCACGCTACGGTAGTCGACGTCACTGACAAGGAGGTCACCGACCTCTTCCAAGACGGGCTCTACCATCACCGCACTTTCGAAGACTTTGGTCGCCGCCGCCCGAGTTCCTTTACTAAGCTCAAGGACATGATTACCTCATGGGCCGGTGAAGAAGACAAGGAAAACGCCAAGTACGACTCCATTTGCGGCAAGAGCAAGCACAACACGGGCGGCAACAACAACAACGACAACAATAACAACTGGGATCAAGGGGGTCGCAACAACAACTACTCGGGTCCTAATCGCAAGCGCAAGCAAGACAACACAGTCGCGGCTATCCAGCACCCTATGAAAGAGAACTCGAAAAAGACCTCTGGTGGCTTCAAGGACATGCTGAAAGAGAAGTGTTCGTGGCATCTCGAGGGCAACCACACCACTGAGCAGTGCTACCAACTCCGGCGAGCACTCAAAGACACCCCAGACCCACAGCCTCCTCATGACAAGAAGGGCAAGAAGAAAGCCGACGAGGGCAACGACGACTTTCAAGAACCCGACAAGACGGTGAATGTCCTTTTCGGTGGACTACCCAACAAACGGTCTCAAAAGGCCACCCGACGAGAAGTCTTGAGCATTGAACCAGCGATCCCAACACCTCTTAGGTGGTCGGAGGTACCCATCACCTTCTCCCGCGCGGATCAATGGAGAAGCTTCTTCGAGCCAGGGCATTTCCCACTCATCCACAAACCAGTAGTCGCGGGCTCCAGACTCAACAAGGTGCTCATCGACGGTGGAAGCAGGCTTAACGTACTTTTCACCAAGACCTTAAAGAAGATGAAGCTCGACATTACCCACATGCTCACCAAGAGTACATCGCCTTTATACGACATCATCCCAGGTAATGCGGCTATTCCACTAGGCTCAGTGGTCCTGCCAGTTACCTTTGGGCAGACTAGGGAGAACTACCACACCGAGTACATCAAGTTCGAAGTTGCGAACTTCGAGACTTGCTACCATGCCATTCTGGGCAGACCGGCTATCGGCAAGTTCATGGCGGTACCTCAATACACCTACTTGGTACTCAAAATGCCAAGTCCTATCGAAGTACTCTCATTGCAAGGGGACTTGAAGATATCTTTTGACTGCGACACAGAAGCTGTAGAACTTGCAGCCACTAATCAAGTACCCAACACAATGATGGAGATCTACACTGCATCCAAGAAGCTTGCCCCCACAAAACTCGAGATTCTAGAAGAGACTGACATAGCCAACAGCCTCAACCATCTGAGGAAGTGCAAGTCAAGGCCATCGACCTTGGGACAGGCGACAACAGCAAGAATAACATGATTGGGGCGGGTCTTGACCAGAAATAGGAAGACGCGCTCGTCAGCTTCCTCCGGGCTAACTGAGACATCTTTGCCTGAAAACCTGCGGACATGCCAGGGGTGCCTAAGAGGCTGATCAAACATTCACTCAACATCGACCCTAATGCTACCCCCAAACGACAACACCTCCGCCGTTTTGCCGTCGACCGACGAGATGCCATCAAGAAGGAAGTCGCCAAACACTCGCGGCCGGCTACATTAGAGAAGTCTTCCAACCTGAGTGGCTCGCCATTCCTATCCTTGTCCGCAAGAAGAACACGAACAGGTGGAGGATGTGTGTTGACTACACTGATCTCAACAAACACTACCCCAAGGACCCCTTCGGGTTGCCGCGGATTGATCAAATCATCAACTCCACGGTGGGCTGTGACCTGCTCTACTTCCTCGACTGTTACTCTGAATACCACCAGATCGCCATCAAGGAAGTAGACCAGGAGAAGACCGCGTTCATCATCCTGTTTGGCGCCTACTGCTACGTAATGATGTCGTTCGGGTTGAAGAACACCGGCGCCACCTACCAGCGAGCTATCCAGGTCTGTTTCAAGAAGCAGCTCAACAAGAACGTTGAAGCCTATGTGGACGACATGGTCATCAAGACCGGAGACTCTGACACGCTCATCGCCGATCTTGAAGAGACTTTCACATCCTTGCGGGAGTACAAGTGGAAGCTCCACCCCAACAAGTGCATCTTCAGCGTACCCTCTGGGAAACTACTCGGCTTCATCATCAGCCATCGCGGCATCGAAGCCAATCCTGAGAAGATCTCTGCCATCACCAACATGAAAGCTCCCACTTGCATCAAAGATGTGAAGAAGCTCACTGGGTGCACGGCGGCCTTGAACAAATTCGTCTCGAGGCTTGGGGAACGGGGGCTACCTTTCTTCAAGCTACTCAAACCCCAAGAGAAGTTCATGTGGACCCTAGAGGCGGATTAAGCCTTGGCTCAGCTCAAAGACTTCTTGTCCAAGCCACCAGTCCTAACGTCTCCTCGCAAATAGGAGCAACTATTGCTCTACCTCACTGCGACTACTCATGTGGTTAGTACTGCCATCATTGTTGAGTGCCAAAGAGACGACCACACCTACCCAGTCCAGCGACCAGTCTATTCATCAGCGAGGTTCTGTCAGAGTCAAAGGCACACTACCAGCCAGTGCGGAAGCTACTCTATGCAGTGCTCATCACCTCGCGCAAGCTACGACACTACTTCCAGGAGTACTCAGTTACCGTGGTCACCGACTACCCGCTCGACGACATCATATGGAACCAAGATGCTACTAAAAGAATCTCCAAATTGGTAGTCGACCTTGGTGCCCTCAACATCGACTTCAGGCCACGCACAACCATCAAGTCTCAAGCTCTAGTCGACTTCATGGCAGAGTTGTAGGACAATCAGTTACCAACTCCAACCGAGCGATCAGAGCATTGGGTGATGTACTTTGACGGTTCACTCAAGCTCGAGGGTGGAGGTGCAGGGGTACTCTTGATCTCTCCAAAGGGCGAACAACTCAAGTATGTTTGTAGATCTTCTGGAAGGTCTCAAACAATGAAGCTGAGTACGAAGCTCTATTACACAGGCTCTGCCTCGCAATATCATTGGGCATCAAGCGACTACTAGTATATGACGACTATGAGGTGGTCATCAACCATGTTAACAAGTCTTGGGATCGCAACAAGGAGAACATGGACAGCTATTTCCTAGAAGTCCGTAAGCTCGAGAACAAATTCTATGGTCTCGAGTTCCATCAGGTCATCCGTGACAACAACGTTGCAGCGGACGTCCTATCGAAGCTTGGTTCTACTCGCACACAAGTACAAGTAGGAGTCTTCATCCACGAGCTACACGCTCCATCCATCTCGGAGCCAGCTCCCATGACTACTGACCCAGCGCCTTCTCAAACTGGCCAAGAGGTCATGATGATACACATGGACTGGCGACAACCCTTCATCGACTACATCAGCGAGCAGAACGTTCCCTTAGACAAGAATTTGGCCGAGCAAATGTCCGTCAAGCCAAGTCCTATGTACTAGTCAGAGAAAAGCTCTACAGACAGGGCGACACTTCTGGAGTACTCATGAAGTGTGTTCCCCAAGAAGAAGGCAAGGACATCTTGGAGGAGATCCACAAAGGCATCTGCGACAACCACGCGTCTTCCCGCACACTGGTCAGCAAAGCATTCCGATGAGCTTTCTACTGGCCCACAGCTCTAGGTGATGCTGAGGAACTCGTCAGAAGGTGCCAAGGGTGCAAGTACTTCGCCAAGCAACAGCACGTCCCAGCCTACAAGCTAGTCACCGTACCACCGACCTTGCCTTTCGCTTGCTGGGGGCTCGACATGATTGGGCCCCTTCCAACAGCACCAGGAGGATTCAACAGGGTTCTGGTGGCTATCGACAAGTTCACCAAGTGGATCGAAGTCAAGCTGGTCACCTGCCCAAAGGCCCACAGGGTACTCGACTTCTTAGATGAGCTCGTGCATCGCTACGGACTACCCCACTGCATCATCACAGACCTAGGCTCGAACTTCAAAAACTACCAGTTATGGGAGTACTACGAGAACAGTGGGATCGACATCTGGTATGTCTCAGTCGTCCATCCTCGGGCCAACAGACAAGTCGAACGTGCCAATGGGATGGTACTTTACACTCTCAAGAAGTGACTGCATGACGCCGCTAACACAAAAGGGGGCAAGTGGATCAAGGAACTACCCAATGCACTCTGGGGGGATTTGTACAGAACCTACCAAGCCGACAGGGCAATCACCCTACTTTCTGGTCTACGGCATCCGAAGCTATCTTACCTGCCGATGTAACGTGGGAATCACCGGCAGTAGAACAGTACGACGATCTCAGAAGACAGCAGACGAGTTGATATCGATGGACTCGAAGAAGCTCGATGTGCCACCCTCGTCTAGTCAGCAAGGTACCTAGAGGGTATCTGATGCTACCATGATCGCAACGTCAAGCAACGCTCCTTCAACATTGGTAATCTAGTCCTCCGCAGCATCTAGAACACGGAAGGACTACACAAGCTTAGCTCGCCATGGGAAGGTCCCTTCTCAGTATCCAAGGTGACCGGACCAAGCTCCTACCACCTCCAGACACTTGAAGGTGATGACATCAGCAACTCGTGGAACATCGACCAGCTCTGTCGATTCTACATGTAGTCTCTCGACTACTCTGGGGTCCAAGTCTATACGACTACTCCTGGGCTCCTTGCCGTAAACGGCTGCTGACGGTGTATTTTGGTACACCTAACATGTTCATTACACTTTGGATTGGATTTGATTATGGAACTAACCCGCCACTAGGCATGTGCATGCATTTGGAAGTGTTATGTTAATTTAGGAAAACATGGACATAAAGGACGAATTCACAACAACTTCAAAGGAGCATTTACGGAGACTTGTTCGTGTTCGTGAGCTTGATGAAATCACTTCCAATGGTGGCAAGGACCGAAGTGCTACGAGGAACACCCCCGGGGATTGAAGCGTAAAAGACCGAACATCATGCGCGGAGAACCTCCATCTTGGACACGAGGATGACATCATCAGAATCATGCAAGTGGAGGGGGCAAAGCTCATAATCTCCTAAGGACCCACGAGAGCGAAGGGGCGAGAACCAGGCCGAGATAGGCCTGGGTCGGTTGGCCCAGGCCGGCCGGCCCAGCCCACTCCGGCGGTCAGTTTGGCCCCCCTTTCCTTGCACCCGAAGCATCTTCAACCCTAAAACCCTGGAGGCGCCGCCATTCGATAGGGAGAGAGCCATTCACACCAGGAGGCCATCCACAAGCTAGAGAGAGAGAGGAGGGAGATCTCTAGAGGGAGATCGTCCACCTCGAAGGAAGCACCCACAAGTGGAGAAGAAGGAAGACACCGTTGGAAGGGAAACCATGATCAACGGTGCTATGTCTAGCACCTTGATGGGGTAATCTCCTTATTCGTCCATGGGTTGTTATCGATCTTGAGATGTAATCATACTTTGTCGGATTATTTATCTATCATCTTGTGTTGAATATACTTTAATGCTTAAGGTTAGCTACCATGCCGTAAAGGGATTAAGAGCTCCAATGCTTCCTTGGATCCATTCAATACGCCGTGTCCATCATAGGTCTTGTCATGAATACCTTCTTGTAGTGACAGTACGAGAGGAGGGAAAGGGCGAAACTGTAGTCACAACCCCGATAGATTAGATTGGTTTTCATGTCTTTAAGCGATTGCATGTTCTAGTATCGTAGACCCATAGGCGAGTGTCTTTTTATCTTGATATCTTGATCATTCTCTCTAGTGTAGTTTAGTTGTTTTCTAGTTTAATCATATTTAGAGGTTTGAGTAGCTAGAGTGTGAAGGTAGATCGAACGCTTGTAATCCCCTTGCTTCGTGGATTGACAAGAACCTTGGGAACCCCGTGGTGAAAAAGGTGTGGGGTCCGTACGCTTGCGGATCATAGAGGGATACGTCTTTTATCCATCAACAAGCCCCTTTTTCTGGTGCCGTTGCATCTAACTTGGTTTTATATTTAGTTTATCTTTTGTTTGCTATATCTAACACATATTATCTAGAAAATCACTTGTTTTGTTTTTGTGTTTTGTTTTTATCTTATTGTCTAGATGGCGTTCGTCATTTAACCAGTGGAAGAACCAGAGAAATCACTGAGGGGTTATGCTAGCCCACGATGTGAAGACATAAAAGTGCAAGAGTCAGATTCAAAGCTCGAAGCGACCAAGTATGAAATTAAATCCAAGATCATCAAGATGGTGGCGGCAAACCCATTCGAAGGGATGGTTATGGAGAACCCATATAGACACATAAGGCATTTCATGACGCTATGAAACACGGTGTGTCAAGAAGGAGTTCCCGATGAATGGTTCAAATGGAATCTCTTTCCCTACTCACTTGCCGGCAATGCAAAGACATGGTACTCGTTTGCGTCATTTGAAGTTGAAGGCAATTGGAACAAGTTAACAAAGAAGTTTTGCGAGAAGTTCTTTCCAATTATCAAGGTTCAACATCCAAGGAGGCAAGTGATCACTTTCATGCAAGGAGAAGAGGAAGGGATAGACCAAGCTTGGGATAGGTTTAATGAGTTAATCGAACAAGGACCAAGACTCGGCTTCTCTGGTGACATACTCTTGCATACATTTTTCTTTTCCCTAACCCCTAATTTCATGCAACACTTCCAAATGTGTGCAGGCGGGGATCTCATGGAGAAAACACTCACGGAAGCCGCCCAACTTCTACAAAAAAAATAGTAAAGCGACTGCCATGCGAAGAGATTGGGAAACAAGACTTGCGGAAGAGTCGGAATATAATTCAAAGAAGAAGAAGTGTGCTGATTTTTCTAAAGAGGCAACCCTGAAAGTCACAAAAGGGAGCCAATCCCGGAAAAGCTTGAAGAAAAACACATCAAGTCAAGAACTACCCCAAGCGTTGACTTCGTCGTACTAAATGAGACAAACAAGAAAAGCATGTCAAACGCAAAGCCACTAAGGGAGTTCGAACCAATGGATGGGTTCCTATCGATTACGGAGAAGTATTCGACAAGAGAAGACCGTTACCTAATCAAAAGGTGATGGCGAGAGCATTGGAAGTGGATTTCCCATCGGAGAAGAAAGCGGAAGATTCATACAACCTTGAAACCACCGGTGAGATCTTTCAAAAACTCTTTGGAGATGATGAAGTGGATCCGGAACACATAGCCGAGGTGAAAAGAATCATGGGGATCAAGCCCAAAGCATCACCATTCGCTCGCCTTGCCGAAATTTATGCGATAGGATCTGAAGAAGAAGAGAAGATGGCACCACGCTTGAGTTGCGAGATCAACAGAATTCAATGCAAAGCTTTATGCGACATCAGAGCCCAAGTAAGTGTCCTATCTTCTAAAATTTACGATAAAGTTCAAGACCACAACCTAGACTTAGCTCCAACATCAACGAAATTAATTATGAGAGATGGTAGAACTATTAAACCTCTAGATATTACTTGCAACATGAAAGTAAAAATCTCTGGAAAATGTATACCAATCGATTTCTTTGTTATTGATGCTTACCATAGTAATCATGATCATATAATTCTAGGTAGGCCCTTTCTTAAGTTGGTTGATGTCGTGTTTGATGCCGGAGAAGGCAAAGTAACAATGAACCTTAATGGAACAAAGTACACATATAACTTTCTTCGCGTATCTAAACACCCTACACCCTTTCCTCCCGAAGACGAAGAAGTAGAGGAGATAGATAGTCTTTGTTTTGTTGAAACCCTTAGAGACCCGCTGCAAAGAGCGATGGAAAATCAAATTAGTAATCAACAAGATGAAGAACAAGTAGAAGCAACAAAAGGCTTCGAACCACATGATGGAAGCGTGGAGGAAGGAGAATTTGAGGACATAGGAGAAATAAAACCCGAGGAGCCACAAGTGCCCGAGGTAGACCTTAAACCTTTGCCCAAAGGATTAAAGTATGAATTTTTGGGCCCAGACAAGACTTATCCAGTCATTGTGAGCGACGAGTTGAGTCCCGAAGAAAATGAGAAGTTGCTGATTTTATTGAAAAAACATAGGAAGGTGATTGGATATTCGATTAATGATCTCAATGGTATTAGCCAGCCTTTTGCACTCATCGTATACCAATGGAAGACCAATGTAAGCCCATAGTGGACCACCAAAGGAGGCTAACTCATGCCATGCGAGAGGTAGTAAAGAAGAAAGTCATCAAGTTACTTGATGCCGGAATCATCTACCCGGTTCCGCATAGCGAATGGGTGAGCCCGGTACATTGTGTACCAAAGAAAGGAGGTTTAACCGTGGTGAAGAATGAGAAGAACGAATTGATACCGCAAAGAACCGTGACCGGGTGGCGGATGTGTATCGATTATCGTAAGCTTAACAAAGCGACGAAGAAAGATCACTTCCCCCCTAGTGTTCATTGATGATATGCTCGAGAGATTAGCCAACCACGCTTATTTTTGCTTTCTCGATGGGTACTCGGGGTTAATGCAAATTCCCATTCACCCGGACGATCAAAACAAAACAACGTTTACATGCCCTTACGGAACGTTTGCATATAGAAGGATGCCCTTCGGTCTATGCAACGCTCCGTCCTCTTTTCAACGTTGCATGATGGCCGTATTTTCGGAATTCATCGAAGAAATTGTCGAGGTGTCCATGGATGATTTTTCCGTTTATGGAAAGACGTTCATGGATTGCTTGGCAAACTTGGAAAAGGTCCTCACGAGGTGTGCGGAGGTAGACTTGGTATTAAATTGGGAAAAGTGCCACTTCATGGTTAAGCAAGGCATAGTGCTCGGACATGTTATATCCGAAAGAGGCATTGAAGTGGACAAGGCTAAGGTAGAGACGGTTGAACAACTCCCACCTCCGACGGATGTTAAGTCCTTAAGGAGCTTTCTAGGCCATGACGGATTTTATAGAAAATTTATTAAGGACTTCTCAAAGATCACTAAGCCTTTAACACATCTCCTTCAAAAGGATGTGGCTTTTGACTTTGATGAGAAGTGCCTAGCAGCATTCCACACCTTGAAAAGTGGGTTGGTGAGTGCTCCCATGTCACACCCTGAAATTTCCAATTTCAGGATGTGAATAGAAAGAATAATTAAATAACAATTTTCTCATAATTTTAAATTTTTTTCCAACATTTATTTTTCTTTACAGGAAATATAGTATAGGAAAAATCCTTTGTTTGATTTTCCGAATTAAAACAAAGTTGTGAGTGTTGCATTCATTCCGATGCATCTTGGTGCTTCCTGAGTGCTAAAGGTTTCAAAAATGCGTTTAGGAGCTGTCCAAGTCCTTCTGAGAATTTTCTGGATTTTTCTGGAATTTATTCTCATTTTTCTTGAGCTATTTCTATTTATTAGAAGGCTCTAAAATCTTTTTCATGAGCTTCAAATACTTTATTTGGATTGTTCATGTCTTAATCTATCTCTGGGAATTTTCTGGAAATTTTTGGAATATTTTTCGTGGCTCCAAGGAATTATCTAGCTAGTTCTAGATTATTTTGCTGTCCACGAAAATGCTTTCTGAAAATAAAAAGGAATTTCCTTTCTCCTTTCCTTTTTCGGCCCAAAGCTGTTTTCGGCTCAAACTTCCGAAGTCCACCGCCGCCCCTATCACCCTCAACAGCCCACCCCTATCCTTCGAACCACCGGGGGAAGTCTGCTGGAGCCCCTCAAACTATTCTCGCGCAGTTGCTCTTCCACCTTGGCCCAACTGGTTACAGCCCAGCGCCGGCCCAATCTGCGCGCCGCCTCCCTAAGTCATTGACGTGTGGCCCCCGCTCGTCATCTTCATCTTCCTCACCGTGGCAAAGCCGGACTCCAGCTTGAGTCCTGGCCGCGCCCGACCTGGTGCTGCGCCTGCGCTGCCATCCTAGGCATGCACGCCACGCCAAGGCATGGCCTCGGCTCTATTTAAAGTGCTGCCACCCGTGCCCGAAACCCTAGCATGGCCGCCGCCGCCTCTATGGCCCCGCGCCCGCGCCCCATAAGGGAGGCTGCCCTGCTGCGCGCCGCCCTAGGCCGCCTCCTCGCGCCCCTACTCCCCGCCACCCGCGCGCGTCGCCCGCGCAGCCGAGTGCCGCCGCCCTGCCCCCTGCGCCGAAGCACCCCCAGAAGCCAGCGCCGCCGGCCACCCTACCGTTCTCTCCCTCCAAGGTGAGCAAGACCCCGAGATCCCCTCGATCTCCTCTACCTCTTGCACAAACCAATCGAGTCCCTAGGCCGCCGGAGCCCCTAATCCCGCCGGCCACCGTGTTCTCCAACCGCTGGCTCCTGTCCTCTGTTCTGAACCAAAGGTAGGGTATGAAGTGGCAATCTTGCAGATTAGCCCCTGGAGAATCCTGTAAATTTTGTCCTTTCTTTTGTGTCTTGCAAAATTCCCGCAAAACCCCCAAGATCTTTTAGATCCCTGCAACCATATCCATCCCAAGCATCTTTGCAGATCTAACCCCAACCTTTTATCTTTTCATGAGCACTATTGGTTGTGTCTCGGTATTCTTGTTTGCTAACCCCTGGGATCTATGGTTAATCCCGACTAGGTCCCCGCAATCTTGTTTTGCTCATCAAATCTTCGTTTTAGCTCCGATTTAATCCGTTCATGTTGCGTTAGGTCCATAATAATGTAAAGCACGTGTTAGTAGTGTGTTTTCACCATGTTTTGCTTCTGAAAATAAAATTATTATTAATTTTGATTAATGACTAGTTATACATGTGTTTTCCAAGTAAAAGCTATATAGATTTATATATCGATTTTAATAAGCAAATTTAATTTGATTAATGTTTCTATCACATGTTTTTATATATAAAAGTTAATTAGATCTTTATCTCGGTTTTCGTAAACCAAATGTTAATTTGTTTAATAGTTAATTAATCTTTTCTAATTAAAATTTGATTAGGTTTTTACATCGGCTTTTATAATAAATATCAATTTAATTAATGCCAATACTATAATGTTTTTAATAATAATATGATCTACTCGAATTACAAAGTTACGTTTATATTGTTCATATAGTTTAGTATTTCTAAAATTAAATGTTTAATTGGTATAATCTATATATGAATCTTTATAAATAAAACTTCACTAGTTCTTTACACCGGTTTTGCAAATAAAGTTTAATTTACTTTAATTCCAACATGGGGTATTTTATTTATGAAATATCCTTACATATATTTTGTTAACTAAAATAAACCTAAGCTTATAGTCTTGCTCTCTCATTTGTGCAAATCAATCGTTAGACGTTCTTTACCCCAGTATCTCTTTTGATCAAGTCTATCTGAAGCTCCGAATCTTTCTAGTGTTAGCTCAAGCTCTGTCATCTAGCTGTTCTCTCTTCATCCTAGTTCTCCTTGTAGGCTACTCTTCCTAGATCTTAGCCTAAGATTTCTTATGCGCTATAGTTCGCTTCTACCGTTCTCGTTCGTTTCACCTTAACTTGTACGTTAGCATGTGTGTCACCTGTCACTTGTTTTAACACTGAAACTACATGTTAATTTTGACTAATTCTTATTCCAATGCTTTTATACATAAAAAGTGATTAGGTTCTAATCCGGTTTTCTTTAATCATGATGTAATTGGTTAATCCCTATTCATAACTAGTTTTTCTAAATAAAAGATGATAGGGTTAAACATCAGTTTTCATAATAAAGTTAATATGCCTAATGACATCATAAATGCCTTTTCAATAATAAATATGTTTAGTTGAGCACGTGACATAAAGTTATTCGCCTAGATGTCTTATACTTACTTTATCTTTCTAAAGTAATTGTTAACTTGACATAACTTCTACTCGAATGTTAAAAATAAAATATGGTTAGGTTTATCGTGATTTCTTTAATTAAATTGAACTTGTTTAATGGTAACATAGAGTATTTCTCTGAAATATTCTCTCAAATGATTTCTTAATTAAAACATGACAAGCACGTAGTCTTTTGTTGATGGATAAAAATCTTCCGATTGTTTCGACCTTAGTTCTGTTTCAGCGTTTCTTGCGCTTACGTAACCAATAGGATCGAGCTCTACCTTAGTGTGATCTTTTCGGTCCTTGATCAATCCTCCGCGACCATCTCTTCAAAGTTAACCAAGCCTTTCCCTTCCAAGCACTTTGTGTTCTTTAGTGATCCATCCAATCGAGCCTGTCCTTTAGTGCGTTCTTTTAAAGTTTCCCTTTTGATTGGTGTATTGTTCTTAGTTTGTTTGTTTGACTGCTTTGTATGCTTGTGCTCGATGATTGATGCGAGTAGAATGAACGTGGTTCGAGAGCTTTGGAAGAGTATGAAGATGAAGTATTCTGAGCAACTACTCTTTGGTTAAAGGCAAGTGTGTCCTTGATCTTTTGTCCTAATAACTTTATTAATCACTATTGCATTGCTTTGCATTAACTTTGATGGGTTCCTATTAAGGATGACTAGCCTCATTTGACTGTTATCTTGAACCTGGTTTTAATTAATATTGGTGGTAGCTATTGCTTAGTTTGCTCAACTGGGTTGGTAATAATCAACATGGTTATCATTTTATGCTCTGTGTTCCTTTATGATAATTTTAATACAAGATCACTGTGCATTAATCGGAACATGGAGAACCACCAGGAAAACAGTACAACCACAAGAACTAACGGGCACTGGTCTTGGCTGAATAATTAGGAACTTTAGCTTGGGGTGATCTTACCTGATAAGGACAAGGGATCGGCGGTACTGCGGGGTATGGACTCGCTCTAGCAGCGGGTTGGGTGAGTTATTCTTTTTATGGTGGGGTATCGACCTGCTAGGGGACTTTATACCTTGCTAACTGATCTGGACCTTGTGGGTCACAACTTGTTGGAGAACCTTTGTAAAGGCCTCGTAGCGTCCCTATGCAATCACACCTCGGTAGTGTGGTATGGTGCCTGATCAGCATCGCATGGTTGGGTTCAAAGTTCTTCGGAGCTTTTACGCTGCTTGTGGTGAAAGTGTACAACCTCTGCAGAGTGTTAAACTAATCGATTAGCCGTGCTCACGATCAAGAGCGGCCTGGACCCTCACATGATAATTGAACTTAAATTGTGATATGTGTTATGGTTAGGTTTGCCATGTGCTTATGGCGTATCTCTTATCTTTATGCTTAATTGTGGGTTGGTATAAACTTATACTTTTATTAGTAATCAGGTGCTAATAAAACTTGACCAACTAAAATGCTAAATGCTTATAGCCAGTCCACTATAAAGCCTTTGCATTCATTCTTTCCCCACACTTGCTGAGTACGACAAGTGCTCACCCTTGCTATAAACAATGTTGCTCAGAAGGAGGAAGCTACTCTGAAGTTTTGTGAAGATGTTGCTGGTTCTAGGTGTACGCAACCCCCAGTCGATTTCTTGTGAAGTTTGGTGCCTTCGTTTCCAGGATTAAGCGTAAATCTCTGATAATCTTTCTTTTTCTTACGTGATATTGTTTCTGTTATTCACTTATGTCAACTATATGCATGAAACTTGATCCTGGCATGCATATAGGTTTGCACTTAGTTTTCTTTGGAAAAACAGGTGTGACAGAGTGGTATCAGAGCTGTATCGACTGTAGGACGTGAGCCTAGATAGTAATGGTCGTCTCTTAAGGTTTCCTTTGATCTAAAATTCATCACTACCTTTCCCTTGAGCTGTGGGATGAATATTCTTGGTCCTTAAACCATATCTTTCATCCATCCTCCTTGATAGCTCACTGTTGACTGTCCCATTTTCATTTGCACATCATTGTTTTGCAAATGATTATGACCTCTACCCTTGCCTATTTATTTACTCTTCCCTTGGTCTTGATCTTGTCTCTCTTTCCACTTCTCTCAAGCAATTCCACCAATAAGTCAAAAGGTGAATTGTTACCCTTGATATTCTATCTTTTTCGCGCAGATCTCTGACACATCAGCGCTGTTTTAATTCTTTCTCCAGCTACAGAATTCCGATTGATATGAAACCAGTTGGGTTAGTTCCTAAATTTCATAAGTGAATTTCTATAAATAATTCAGCCCTACCCAGTACATGTTACAGGAGATATGCTCAAAACATTGGAGCTATCAGAATCTGTAAACTCTGCTGACCCAGTTACCTTCATTATTTTATATCTCGGGCTATGGACCTCCGATTGAGGTAAATCCAATTGGAGTAGTTCAGGAATTTCATAAGACTCACTCTGTCGAAAAATTCATCAATTTTGGTTTCATATACAGAGAGTTATGCCCGATCTTTGGAGGTTCCCGAATCTGTCAACACTGCTGACATAGCCATCTTGTTTAATTCATATCTCGAGTTCTAAACGTCCGATTGAGGTGATTCCAATTGGGATGAACTCATAATTTTGGCCTCCTTGGTCTGGGAAAAATCCCTTATTTTTGGAGATCCCTGCTTGGAGCTACATCTGATCTATTAGGAGGATACCTCTGACTTTATTAACAACGTGTAGTATCGTTCCCTTAATCATGTCTTGTTTGGTGAAATTCAGTGCTTGCATGATGATGCTTGGTTTTGTGACATTGCTTGTATTGGTTCTTTGAAGTGAGTGTTGGTGTATTGTGGATCTTATATCTGCAATGACATCAGTTGCTTAGTTGGGTTCTTCTTTTGTATCTCCCACCTCCTTGCTCTTCCCATTCTTTCTCCCTACTCTCCAGCCTATCTCTTATGATCCTATAGCAAATCCCCAATCAGATGGAGAGCTCCAACGTAAAGATAAAGATAATAAAGGAAACATCAACATTCCTCTGGTAACCTCAGCATTGGAGCGCAAGATATTGGAGTATATCGCTATACAAACTCATGCTTTGCAAGCAATGGCTCAAACCATGGTTAAAGAATCATCAGTCCATTAAAGAGAAAGCTCCACTCCCTAAAGCCCAAAATACTGTCACCAATGATAACTATCAAAACATGACTCCTCCACCATTTGATAAAAATAAGCTATCGGCTATGCAGATTCAAGTCTTACAAAGAAGGATGCAGCCTAGCACAACCTACTTTCGTAATGAGATGGCCACAGACAGAGTTCCCATTGGGCCAGTGAAGAGGCAAGTTGCTGAAGCATGGAATAATCAAAGAAAGAAGAAGAAGAAGCATGAAGCACTGAAACTAACAATGGAGAAACAACATGAGGTTAACAAGGCTCTAGATATGTGTCCGTGTGGTGAGCGCGATGGTCTTTCATGTTCCCCGAAGGAAGCTAGTCTTATGATAGCAGAAGCTCGCCAACATAACCCTATAGATATCAATAAGTAGAAGATTTTGTCCACCCAAAAACCCAACTCAAGAAGAAGGTTCTCAGGCTGAAGGTCATCCTCAAACCCTAAACCTTGATGATTGGATTATCATTTGCAAGGAATACAAACCTGGTAGACGCAAGTGATCTAATAAACAAAACCGTAGAACAAGACGAGAGAAGAAGTTATCACATCTAGGGGCAGATAATGGTACTAAACCTAGTTCCGGCAAACCCCAGCCTAAGATTGTTCAACCTACGTATGTCACTCCCCTCAAGAAGAATCCTGATGCACAAGTTGATCTACCAAGGACTATGATGGAGCAAATCGAAAAGTGGAGAAATCACAATGGTAGAAGGATGGATAAGTTATAAGTGGGACTAGACTATATATTCCCATGAGCTGTGGAGAATAGAAGAGCATGTTTGGTATGCTTGTGCAAGGAAGGTCGATATGAAGAAAGTTGATAAGCTTTGGATAATACCCCCATGAGTCTTTGTTTCTTGCTAACCTTTTTCGAATCTCGGGACGAGATTCCTTTTAAGGGGGGTAGAGTTGTCACACCCTGAAATTTCCAATTTCAGGATGTGAATAGAAAGAATAATTAAATAACAATTTTCTCATAATTTTAAATTTTTTCCAACATTTATTTTTCTTTACAGGAAATATAGTATAGGAAAAATCCTTTGTTTGATTTTCTGAATTAAAACAAAGTTGTGAGTGTTGCATTCATGCCGATGCATCTTGGTGCTTCCTGAGTGCTAAAGGTTTCAAAAATGCGTTTAGGAGCTGTCCAAGTCCTTCTGAGAATTTTCTGGATTTTTCTGGAATTTATTCTCATTTTTCTTGAGCTATTTCTATTTATTAGAAGGCTCTAAAATCTTTTTCATGAGCTTCAAATACTTTATTTGGATTGTTCATGTCTTAATCTATCTCTGGGAATTTTCTTGAAATTTTTGGAATATTTTTCGTGGCTCTAAGGAATTATCTAGCTAGTTCTAGATTATTTTGCTGTCCACGAAAATGCTTTCTGAAAGTAAAAAGGAATTTCCTTTCTCCTTTCCTTTTTCGGCCCAAAGCTGTTTTCGGCCCAAACTTCCGAAGTCCACCGCCGCCCCTTCCATTCTTGGGCCTGTCGCAGCCCAACACCCTCAACTCGCAGCCCACCCCTATCCTTCGAACCACCGGGGGAAGTCTGCTGGAGCCCCTCAAACTATTCTCGCGCAGTTGCTCTTCCACCTTGGCCCAACCGGTTACAGCCCAGCGCCGGCCCAATCTGCGCGCCGCCTCCCTAAGTCATTGACGTGTGGCCCCCGCTCGTCATCTTCATCTTCCTCACCGTGGCAAAGCCGGACTCCAGCTTGAGTCCTGGCCGCTCCCGACCTGGTGCTGCGCCTGCGTTGCCTTCCTAGGCGTGCACGCCACGCCAAGGCATGGCCTTGGCTCTATTTAAAGTGCTGCCACCCGTGCCCAAAACCCTAGCATGGCCGCCGCCGCCTCTGTGGCCCCGCGCCCGCGCCCCATAAGGGAGGCCGCCCCCGCCGCGCGCGCGCCCTAGGCCGCCTCTCGCGCCCCTTGCTCCCCGCCCGCCGCGCGCCGCCGCGCGCGAGCCGAGTGCCGCCGCCCGCCCCCGCGCGCCGAAGCACCCCCGGAAGCCGGCGCGCCGCCGGCCACCCTGCCGTTCTCTCCCTCCAAGGTGAGCAAGACCCCGAAATCCCCTCGATCTCCTCTACCTCCTGCACAAACCAATCGAGTCCCTAGGCCGCCGGAGCCCCTACTCCCGCCGGCCACCGTGTTCTCCAACCGCTGGCTCCTGTCCTCTGTTCTGAACCAAAGGTAGGAGATGAAGTGGCAATCTTGCAGATTAGCCCGTGGAGAATCCTGTAAATTTTGTCCTTTCTTTTGTGTCTTGCAAAATTCCCGCAAAACCCCCAAGATCTTTTAGATCCCAGCAACCAGATCCATCCCAAGAATCTTTGCAGATCTAACCCCAACCTTTTATCTTTTCATGAGCACTATTGGTTGTGTCTCAGTATTCTTGTTTGCTAACCCCTGGGATCTATGGTTAATCCCGACTAGGTCCCTGCAATCTTGTTTTGCTCATCAAATCTTCGTTTTAGCTCCGATTTAATCCGTTCAAGTTGCGTTAGGTCCATAATAATGTAAAGCACGCGTTAGTAGTGTGTTTTCACCATGTTTTGTTTCTGAAAATAAAATTAATACTAATTTTGATTAATGACTAGTTATACATGTGTTTTCGAAGTAAAAGCTATGTAGATTTATATATCGATTTTCATAAGCAAATTTAATTTGATTAATGTTTCTATCACATGTTTTTATATATAAAAGTTAATTAGATCTTTATCTCGGTTTTCGTAAACCAAATGTTAATTTGTTTGATAGTTAATTAATCTTTTCTAATTAAAATTTGATTAGGTTTTTACATCGGCTTTTATAATAAATATCAATTTAATTAATGCCAATACTATAATGTTTTTAATAATAATATGATCTACTCGAATTACAAAGTTACGTTTAGATTGTTCATATAGTTTAGTTTTTCTAAAATTAAATGTTTAATTGGTATAATCTATATATGAATCTTTATAAATAAAACTTGACTAGTTCTTTACACCGGTTTTGCAAATAAAGTTTAATTTACTTTAATTACAACATGGGGTATTTTATTTATGAAATATCCTTACATATATTTTGTTAACTAAAATAAACCTAAGCTTATAGTCTTGCTCTCTCATTTGTGCAAATCAATCGTTAGACGTTCTTTACCCCAGTATCTCTTTTGATCAAGTCTATCTGAAGTTCTGAATCTTTCTAGTGTTAGCTCAAGCTCTGTCATCTAGCTGTTCTCTCTTCATCCTAGTTCTCCTTGTAGGCTACTCTTCCTAGATCTTCGCCTAAGATTTCTTATGCGCTATAGTTCGCTTCAACCGTTCTCGTTCGTTTCACCTTAACTTGTACGTTAGCATGTGTGTCACCTGTTACTTGTTTTAACACTGAAACTACATGTTAATTTTGACTAATTCTTATTCCAATGCTTTTATACATAAAAAGTGATTAGGTTCGAATCCGGTTTTCTTTAATCATGATGTAATTGGTTAATCCCTATTCATAACTAGTTTTTCTAAATAAAAGATGATAGGGTTAAACATCGGTTTTCATAATAAAGTTAATATGTCTAATGACATCATAAATGCCTTTTCAATAATAAATATGTTTAGTTGAGCACGTGACATAAAGTTATTCGCCTAGATTTCTTATACTTGCTTTATCTTTCTAAAGTAATTGTTAACTTGACATAACTTCTACTCGAATGTTAAAAATAAAATATGGTTAGGTTTATCGTGATTTCTTTAATTAAATTGAACTTGTTTAATGGTAACATAGAGTATTTCTCTGAAATATTCTCTCAAATGATTTCTTAATTAAAACATGACAAGCACGTAGTCTTTTGTTGATGGATAAAAATCTTCTGATTGTTTCGACCTTAGTTCTGTTTCAGCGTTTCTTGCGCTTACGTAACCAATAGGATCGAGCTCTACCTTAGTGTGATCTTTTCGGTCCTTGATCAATCTTCCGCGACCATCTCTTCAAAGTTAACCAAGCCTTTCCCTTCCAAGCACTTTGTGTTCTTTAGTGATCCATCCAATCGAGCCTGTCCTTTAGTGCGTTCTTTTAAAGTTTCCCTTTTGATTGGTGTATTGTTCTTAGTTTGTTTGTTTGACTGCTTTGTATGCTTGTGCTCGATGATTGATGCGAGTAGAATGAACGTGGTTCGAGAGCTTTGGAAGAGTATGAAGATGAAGTATTCTGAGCAACTACTCTTTGGTTAAAGGCAAGTGTGTCCTTTATCTTTTGTCCTAATAACTTTATTAATCACTATTGCATTGCTTTGCATTAACTTTGATGGGTTCCTATTAAGGATGACTAGCCTCATTTGATTGTTATCTTGAACCTGGTTTTAATTAATATTGGTGGTAGCTATTGCTTAGTTTGCTCAACTGGGTTGGTAATAATCAACATGGTTATCATTTTATGCTCTGTGTTCCTTTATGATAATTTTAATACAAGATCACTGTGCATTAATCGGAACATGGAGAACCACCCAGGAAAACAGTACAACCACAAGAACTAACGGGCACTGGTCTTGGCTGAATAATTAGGAACTTTAGCTTGGGGTGATCTTACCTGATAAGGACAAGGGATCGGCGGTGCTTGCGGGGTATGGACTCGCTCTAGCAGGGGGTTGGGTGAGTTATTCTTTTTATGGTGGGGTATCGACCTGCTAGGGGACTTTATACCTTGCTAACTGATCCGGACCTTGTGGGTCACAACTTGTTGGAGAACCTTTGTAAAGGCCTCGTAGCGTCCCTATGCAATCACACCTCGGTAGTGTGGTATGGTGCCTGATCAGCATCGCATGGTTGGGTTCAAAGTTCTTCGGAGCTTTTACGCTGCTTGTGGTGAAAGTGTACAACCTCTGCAGAGTGTTAAACTAATCGATTAGCCGTGCTCACGGTCAAGAGCGCCCTGGACCCTCACATGATAATTGAACTTAAATTGTGATATGTGTTATGGTTAGGTTTGCCATGTGCTTATGGCGTATCTCTTATCTTTATGCTTAATTGTGGGTTGGTATAAACTTATACTTTTATTAGTAATCAGGTGCTAATAAAACTTGACCAACTAAAATGCTAAATTCTTATAGCCAGTCCACTATAAAGCCTTTGCATTCATTCTTTCCCCACACTTGCTGAGTACGACAAGTGCTCACCCTTGCTATAAACAATGTTGCTCAGAAGGAGGAAGCTACTCTGAAGTCTTGTGAAGATGTTGCTGGATCTAGGCGTACGCAACCCCCAGTCGATTGCTTGTGAAGTTTGGTGCCTTCGTTTCCAGGATTAAGCGTAAATCTCTGATAATCTTTCTTTTTCTTACGTGATATTGTTTCTGTTATTCACTTATGTCAACTATATGCACGAAACTTGATCCTGGCATGCATATAGGTTTGCACTTGGTTTTCTTTGGAAAAACAGGTGTGACATCCCATTATTCAACCTCCGGATTGGAGACAACCTTTCGAGATCATGTGTGACGCAAGTGACTACGTCGTAGGCACGTTTTTTGGGTCAAAGATAGGAAGGCCGAGTTCACGCCGTTTACTATGCTAGCCAAACTCTTAGTGGGGGGCACAATTAAATTATGCCACCACGGAAAAGGAGTTGCTAGCAGTGTTATTCGCTTTCAAAAAATTCAGATCTTACATCGTGAACTCGAAGGTCATTATTTACACCGATCACGCAGCCATCAACTATCTTTTGGCTAGCAAGGAAGCTAAACCACGTTTGATTCGTTGGATCCTTTTTCTCCAAGAATTTGATGTTAAAATTCGTGATAAAAAGGGGTAGAGAACGTTGTGGCCGATCATTTGTCTAGGATGAATCGTGGACAAGATGATAAAGAGCCCATAGAAGATAAGATGAGAGATGACCACCTCTATCGAGTCCTCGATAAAGACACTTGGATGATTGATATTATTCGAGCGATTCGGAAGATGCCTCTCGATCATCTAGATAAAAACTCTCATAAGAAGATAATCTCCGAAAGTAGGAAATACTTTTGGGATGCACCATACCTCTTCAAACATGGCAATGATGGAGTTATGAGAAGATGTGTGCCAAGAGAAGAGAGGGTAGAAATTATGAGAAAGTGCCACTCGGCGGAGTACGGTGGACACTATAGCCATTTTCGAACCCAAGCAAATGTATGGTCGAGCGGATTCTATTTGCCGAAGATGCATGAAGATACTAAAAGATATGTTGCATCATGCCCCGAATGCCAAAGAACCGGAAACATATCTCAAAGAAATTCTATGCCCTTGAATTACAATCTACAAATTGATTTATTCGATGTATGGTGTATAGACTTCATGGGGCCTTTCAAAAACTCATGTGGATATGAGTATTTTCTAGTCATGGTTGATTATGTATCCAAATGGGTAGAGGCTATTCCATGTCGTAAAGCTTCCACGGAGGAGTCTATTACTATGATCAAGAATGTGATTTTTCCTCGTTTCGGTACACCGAGAATCTTGATAAGTATTGGAGGAAATCACTTCGCCGTGAAGAATTTCGAAAAGTGCCTGTCCAAGTTGGGGATTGAACATAGGGTCTCTACGGCCTGTCACCCACAAACCAACGGACAAGTGGAAACGTCAAATAGGCAATTAAAATCATCCTCAACAAAACAATAAAGAAGGGAGGCAAAGATTGGTCAAAGAAATTAGACGGAGCTTTGTGGGCTTATCGAACGGCGTTCAAGACACCGACAGGTATGAACCCTTATCAATTCATCTATGGAAAAGCTTGCCACCTTCCGGTTGAGTTGGAACATAAAGCCTATTGGGCGATTAAAGAGATGAACCTTGATCTCGATGTCGCGGTGGTGAAATGAAGAATCCAAATAAGCGAGCTAGAGGAGATGAGGTTGAAAGCATATGAAAATGCAAGCATATACAAAGAGAGAATCAAAATGTTATATGATAAAAGATTGAAAAAGAAAGAATTTAAAGAAGGAGATAAGGTCCTCCTCTACAATTCGAGGTTTAAAACCTTCGGAAAGGGTAAATTGCAAAGCAAGTGGGACGGACCTTATGTTGTGCATTCGGTGCTCTCCAACGGAGCGGTAACCATTATGGATGTAAAAGGCGATCAATTTATGGTGACTGGTCAACGACTTAAGGTTTACTACGAACCCGACGTTGTGCCCCTTCACCATGTTGATGTCTTCACCATGGAAGAAGAGCCCGAACGTCCCGCCTAGGACGAAAAACGAGGCATGAATTTTTGTAAATAGTTTTTCTTTTAATGTTTTGGAGTTTCTCGCGAAGATTTGCTGGGCCAACTTTTTCCCATGGGCTAAGAAGGAGAAAAAGGGCGGTGCATGAAAAACCGGACCGGCCCGGCCCCCGAGACAGGGTGGGCCGGCCGGCCCAGTGCGACCGGCCCAAGTGGGTCCCGGCGGCGGTTGATCCCGGTTTTTGCCCAAATTGCTTATTTTCGATTTCCTTCTCGGTCAAAACATTTTAAGGGAAGTTTGAATAAGGAAAATGAGGTTCCTAGGGTTTTCCCCTTCGGACTATTTATTTGGCCGAATTGGGAGCTCGGGAATCAATCCCGTCAAGCAATATTTTGCACCCTCGCAGCAGCAACTGTGTCGCCGAGGAGCTTAGAGTTGAAGCAAGGCACCAAGGAGACATCAATGGAGGAGGCGAAGCGATGCAAGCTCAAGCTACCCGTTGAGATCAAGAGGACCGCCCGCATCCGTTGCGGAGGGCGTGTCCCGACCAGAGCTATTGCATCTCGCAACCCCGTCGAAGGAGAGAAGGTCCCTACGCCCGTTCGAAGGTCGGCGCACATCCAAGGCATGAAGCGGAAAGACTACAAGGAGGTGTTGCCCGAACCTAAGGATTATGTGGGTAGCGACTACTCCGTCGATTGTAGCCCGAGTTCGTGGGTGGCCACCGGAAGAGATGATAATGACCTCTACATTTGGGATGAGGTGCCCAAGGAGAAGACTCCCGAAGGCCCCAACGGCGGCGGCGACGACAATGGTGGCGGAGATGATGGCGGCGACGACAATGGTGGTGGCGACGACGGTTGCGACGACGGTGGAGACGATGGCAATGACGACTCATTCGGATTGCATCCAATTTCTTGTGCGGCTTGCTGTCACTCCATCGCGGATCTCTACGTGTCGGTCGACGAATGTCTCCAAGCCATGGAGACGATGAAGCAGCGTTTGGAGGATTTGGAGCATGTAGTTGAAGACGACTACAAGTTCCTTAACCGCAACGTGCGCAAACTTTTTGGCATGGTCGGGAACATGAGAGGCAAGTGGTGCAATACTTGCAGAAAGTACCACTAGGTCTAGTTTTCCCCTTAGGAATTTTGTAAGATACGACGAGGACGTCATATATTTTTAGCGTGGGGGAGAGCTAGCTAGCTAGCTAGCCTTAGCTTTTGTGTTTCAAAATTTAGGTTCGGTTTAGTCTTCGAGAGAGTCTTAGAGTTTAATGAGAGTCTTAGAGTTTAAAGAGTCTTAGTTTTCGAGTGTGTTTTTAAATTTTTGCAAGTTCAAAGTGTCTTAAATTAGTGTTGAGTCAAAGAAAATCAAATAAAAAGAGTCTTTATATAATTTTTGTGTTTTGTGTGATGCTTATCTTTATTCACTTGTTTGTTTATCTTTGATTCTTGATATATGAACATAAGTGTGTGGTTTGAAAAACGTTTACCGTGGTGCTTAGTGGAATTGCTACTACCTAAAGTACCTATACCGCACTTCGATCTTGAGCTTCACATGTTAGTTGTGCTATGTTCAATGCTAAAAGTTGGAGGATTTCAGTTCTGAAAATTATCTAAAAAACGTTGTAATAAAGGTTAGCAAAACCTTTTTTTTCAAGTTGAGAGTAAGAAAAAAATCCTATACAAAGCCAATTTATTTTTGCTCCACCATAAGCGTGATTAGCACGATGAGTTAGGCTAGGATCCTTCTCTCTTGGGAGTTTTAATTTCGAGCAATGATCATGTTCTTGTGCTTATCTTTTGTTGCTAGCCTCATCATGCATTCGGTAACATGACTTTCACATTGGAAGTCCCGTACATCGCCGAATTCCATACCCAACCCTATACATCTCTTTTGTACATTTAATTCCTTGAACACAACCTACTTTCAAAACTTTCGTCTCGTCTCTAGCATGATTTATTTAAAATTTCAGATTGTATGCATGCAAGAAAGAGAGGAGTTGAGAGCTTTGAAAAGTTGTCAAGAGAGGGAAAAATAAAGAGAAAAGTATGAGTATGGAAAAGAAAGAAAGAAAGTAAATATAGAAAAGTAAAGAAAAGGAAAATATGAGAATGAAAGAATGAAAGAAAAAGATGAGAAAGAGAAAAGAAGAATGCCAAGAAGGATATGAGAGGGATGAATCAAGTGAAAGAAAAATAAAAGTGCAAGGAAGGATGTCACGTTGTTGAGAGACGAAACTTTTTCCAACCATGTGCAATCCGACAACGAGGACGTCATCGGTGCCTCGTAGTCATAATTTTCTTTTGCCCTTGCACATGTCCACCATTTTAAATTTTCTCATCCTTGATATCCCTACATATGGTTAATTCTCATGATCATTGGCTTTGAAAGGTAAACAACCATTAGAGGAAGTTCTTAGTTTGACAATACTTGTGTTGATTGCACTAGCCCTACCTATAGCTCCACTTTACATGTTATATGAGAGACTTATGGGAGGTGAGAGTTTTATAAAATTGGTTTAGGATAGCCACCTCATATGAGTGACTTGAGAGAGATTGGAGAAAGGATTTTGTCTAATACTTGTTGCAGGAATTTTGTTTTTAAAATCATAAAACCCTCCGATGGAAGCAAAGAAGTAAGCATGGCTGAATTTGAAGACTTCGAGTGAAGAGTTTGAGTTGTGGGGTAAATCTTGACGTGGTAAAAATTCTAAACGCCCATGTTTATGTTTGATGATCATTACTTTATGTTTATGTATTAAAGATGAAAGGATTGACTAACTTGTGGAGAAGGATTAGTGGTACACGATTACAACACTTTGGACGAAGTTCTTTTACGAGTACTTGCTCGAGGACGAGCAAGAGCTAAGCGTGGGGGAGATGTTGATGGTGTATTTTGGTACACCAAGCATGTTCATTACTCTTTGGTTTGGATTTGATTATGGAACTAACCCGCCAATAGGCACACTAATAATATAACAAGTTCATCTATGTGCATGCATTTGGAAGTGTTATGTTTATGTAGGAAAACATGGACATAAAGGACGGATTCGCAACAAGTTCAAAGGAGCATTTACGGAGTCTTGTTCGTGTTCATGAGCTTGATGAAATCACTTCCAATGGTTGCAAGGACCGAAGTGCTACGAGGAACACCCCCGGGGATTGAAGCGTAAAAGACCGAACTTCATGTGCGGAGAACCTCCATCTTGGAACCGAGGATGACATCGTCAAAATCATGCAAATGGAGGGGGCAAAGTGCATAATCACCTAAGGACCCACGGGAGCGAAGGGACGACCGGACTGGGCAGAAAGGCCTGGGCCGGTCAGCCCAGGCCGGCCGGCCCAGCCCACTCCGGGGGTCGGTTCGGCCCCCCTTTCCTTGCACCCAAAGGATCTTTAACCCTAAAACCCTGGAGGTGCCGCCATTCGACAGGGAGATAGCCATTCGCACCAGGAGGCCATCCACATGCTAGATAGAGAGGAGGGAGATCTCCGGATGGAGATCGTCCACCTCGAAGGAAGCACCCACAAGTGGAGAAGAAGGAAGACACCATCGGAAGGGAAACCATGATCAACGGTGCTATGTCTAGCACCTTGATGGGGTAATCTCCTTATTCATCCATGGCTTGTAATCGATCTTGAGATGTAATCATACTTTGTCGGATTATCTATCTATCATCTTGTGTTGAATATACTTTAATGCTTAAGGTTAGCTACCATGCCGTAAAGGGAGTAAGAGCTCCAATGCTTCCTTGGATCCATTCAATACGCCGTGTCCATCATAGGTCTAGTCATGAATAACTTCGCGTGGTCACAAGCCCGATAGATTAGTTGGTTTTCATGTCTTTAAGTGATTACATGTTCTAGTATCGTAGACCCAAGGGCGAGTGTCTTTTATCTTGTTATCTTGGTCATTCTCTCTAGTGTAGTTTAGTTGTTTTCTAGTTTAATCGTAGTTAGAGGTTTGAGTAGCTAGAGTGTGAAGGTAGATCGAACTCTTGTAATCTCCTTGCTCCGCGGATTGACAAGAACCTTGGGAATCCCGTGGTGAAAAACGTGTGGGGTCCGTACACTTGCGGATCGTAGAGGGATACGTCTTTTATCTGTCAACAGCGGCCTCCTGGTCCAGGCACCAGTCTCTAGACTACTTCAATCCAAGATCCAGCGTCACCAGCTACTAATGGATCTCAGGCTGCTCAGAGCATCAAGGACTCTAGAGATGGTCTCTAAGACCATGTACTCTAGATCCAGCCTATACGGCTACTAACGGATCTCCAGCTGTAAGCGGCCATGGGTCCTAGCACCTCTTAGCCATAGACGGCCTTCGGGTCCGGGCGACTACACTTGGAAAACGGCCCTAGCCATCCAGGTGTACTCTTCTTTAAATAATAAAGTTTGATTCCTGATCAACTCATTTACTGTGCCCCCTCATCAGGCATCTACTGTCGAGTACTACTACTCGCGACACTCCGATGGTTGGGTACTTCGCACATTTAACTTCAAAGTAGCAGCAATGAGTACTCATTTCAAACATGAATCATGGATGACTTGCTTTCACAACTTAAATGAGTTCTTAACAACTTTGTTTATATTACATATGCTACCAAAAGCTAACCCTACAGGACCACTACTGAAGGTTGAGCTTCCCTGCGACTTGTTCTGCGATCGGCGCCATCTGCTCCAGCAACTCCTTGTATTGGTCGTCTGTGCAGTTCACGGAAAGTCCTCCAGTGACTATGTCTACCGGAGCCTTGGGGAGTACGACTTCATGTACGCTAAGACCTGGCTGGGGATGAACTTTGCCAGATGCTTCATGTAGGTCGCCAAACGCCCGGGGGCTTCCTTCAACCGGTCCACTAATGGAGCTATCTTGGGCCCGCCTGGATGTAGCACCAGCAGCCTTGCAATCGGGAGCGTGGCTTCCTCAAGATCTTTCAGCTGGCTCGCAGCCTCTCATAGTCCTCGTTTAGCTTCTGCAGAGATTTATAACAATTCACGAGATCACGATCTGAGGCTTCGCGAAGCTCCATGTGATAAATGCACTCATGGGACAACTGCTTATATTCATACTCAAGTACCTCATGGGCATCTTTCTCTCGGTACACGATATTCTTCAGATCATTTTCTGATGCCTTCAGCTGGTCTACTCGGGCCTCAAGCTCTAAACATAACCCAAGGCAATGTCAGGATACTATAAGGTACCCCAATAAGTACTCAACAGTCTAGCAGGTGGCATACCTTTGTTCTTCTAATGCAATGACTTGTTCTTCCAAATCAAGTTGTCACTTTTCGCTTGCATCTCTTGTACCTCATTATGGTACTGGGCGAAGGCTCCATCCAGCTTGTACTATTACAAGATGGAGTGTTTCCTGGCCTTGCTCAGTTCTTTCTCCAACGCCTCCGTGCGGAGCACCGTGTCGCTGTACCCGTGGAGCATGTCAGATTTTTGTCGGGACCTCTCCACGACATCCTACATAAGACAACAATCAATATCGAGTACTCAATACCTCAGGGAACTCGACTACACAAGGTGCTGCAACATACCTTCATCCATTGCTCCGCACAGCGCATCGCTTCCAGGTTGCGAGCCATAGTCGCCGAGTCAACAAGGTCATCGACTAGAAGTTCCCGTCAGTCGCGACTAGTTGTCGCTATCTTTGACATAGGCGCCGCACCAATTGGCTCCGCATCCTGGATCTCAGGTGATCGAACGACCACATCCAGGCTCGACTCTGGGAGCACATCAATGTGTACCCCCTCAATGACCTCGGGGGCCACTGGAGATTCTGGATAGGGAGCTGCTCCCTCTGGCACCTCGGCTACGGGGATGACACTTTCAACCCCTCCTGCAACTATTTCCATGGCTACGGTTTCAGGGATTGTGGACCCTTCGACTTGTGCTTCTATCACCACAAAGCACACATAGTCAGAACTTAAGTCTATGACTATTATGCAGGGCAGCTAACCTTTGCGTAGTTCACGTACCTTCTACCATGGAGGCTTCTCGCGGTGTAGTCTCTGTTGCATGTGCTATGGCTTCGGTCTGTGGAAGAGGTGCGGATTCCTCAACTTCCGCCAACCAACCATCTTCACCAGCTGCAGCCCTGGGTTCCTCACCATCCCAGGATAGATCGGTGGATTTCTTGCATAACACAATTCTGATGGTCATTCGAGCAAGATTATTGGTCTACACGAACTACTCGGAGATTGGTTATACTCACAAGCTTGACCGGACAACAGTACAAGGAGGGCTGAGATAGTCGTTAGGCTGGGTCAACCCACCTCAGGTCCGCTCACCTGTGAACTTTTGCAATAGCTCTCTAACGGTCATGTGGTGGCCTACCTAGGTTTCCCAGTCCAAACTTGCCCAAGAACTTGCTCAAAAGAATTCATAAGGATTTTCCAACTCAAAATGTTTATTTTTAGAATTTTATTCAAAAAGGGAAATTGGCTAGAAAAATTCTAGCATGCAGAAAATTCAAATATGCATTGGGAAAATTTAATTAAATTTCGGAAAGGGAAATATGAGATAACTACCAATTTTACATTTTGGTGAAAGGACTCATCATTTTAAGTCCAAGAGCAAGACTTTTTCTCGGCGATTAGTTCCACTCGTCTCCCCACTCCTGAGAAGTAGAGGGGTGTGATCTCCATACCTCCCACCACACCTTCCGTGTTTTCTTTGACTATCTTGGTGTTGACGGATAAAACTCGTATCCACCTACGATCTGCAAGCGTACGGACCTACACCTTTTTCACCATGGCATTTCCAAGGTTCTTGTCAACCCGCGGAGCAAGGGGATTGCTAGCGCTTAACCAAGTACTCTAGTTGAATGGAAAACCTTTGAAAGAGAGTATTAATCTAAAGGTAAAGACAATGTAACCTAAGTTAATCTAAGTTGATCAAACAAATCTAGGGTTAAACTAGATGGTAAAGGGTGGACACAAGAGAGTGATTAAGAAAGATAAGCTTTCCCTCCCTAGGATCTAGGATAACATGGATATGCATCTACTACACGAAAGTGGTAAACCAATCTACCGGGGGTTGTGACCACGGTTTCGCCCTTTCCCTCCCCTCGTACTGTCACTACGCGAAGGTAATCGTGACTAGACCTATGATGGACACGGTATGTTGATGGAATCTATGGGAGTAGTGGATATCATACGCTCGAAAAACACGGTAGCTAACCTTATTCATCAAAGCATTATCAACATGAAAGCAATAGATTGAAACCACGAATCAAGTAGCGATCACATAGCATACATCCATCTAACTCTAGGGATGAACGGAGACATTACCCCATCATCTTACACGGATTGAAGCACATAGGGGTGATGGAGACTCCGAAGAACATCGTCGATGAAGATGACGGTGATGGAGCTTGGGAACACCCCTAGGCCAGTGGCTTGAAGTCCTCTTGCTTCCTTCTTTCCGCTGGCGTTGATCCTTCCGACGAGCTCATTTAACTCTCTCCCTCATCTTGCGGCGGCCCTCCGATGAATGGATGTCAATGGGTTGCCATCTTGGGGCGCCTAGGGGTTGCATTTATGTCCTTGGGGTGCCTTTGGGCGTGCTCCACCTTGCCTTGCACGAGATCCTCCTTGGGAGAGAAGCAAACTTGGTTTCAATAAAACCAGCCAGATTTTCCTGATTCGCAGTCCTTCCTTGCCAGCGCCATATCTCCCACGTCCGGACTCCAAATAATGCAAATTCGGTGTCCAGGTTGTGTGCCAGGAGATTATCTTCAACTTTGGTATTCATTTCTTTCCTTAAAAACGAAGATAAGATCTCCAAATCGGCCTTGGAAGATAATCTATTCTGACTTCGGACTAACTGCGCAGCAGGTATTTCGGGGGCTATATCTCCTAGCTCCCTTATCCGAATTGGGCCTTCCAGATGTCCAAATCGAAGATCATGCTGTCCTGAGCTACGAGAATATCTCTCGGGCTGAGTTGATCCCGTTGGTAAACATCCAAGTCCCCGGAGTTTTGTGTGTTGATGCTTCGGTCCTTGGGTTGTTTGGAGTCTTGTTCACTTCATGTCTTGACTTGTGACGGGCTTCATGATCTTCTCTTAAAGTGCTTGATGAACTTATCCCGAAAGTCTCCTCTTTAGCGTAGATTTCCTGTGTAAACAATGAACTCCAAAATTGACATGCAAGTGTGAACTTTTTACATCATTAGTATGCCTAGTGGCGGGTTAGTTGCAAATCATAATCGAAACCAATGTATAACAAGTACTCTAGGTTGACGGAAATTCACCATCAACACTTGGTGCGGCAGAGGTTTCTTGAGCTGTGATTGTGGCTCCGTCCATTCCCTAGTTTGCTCGTCATTTCCTTGCACTAAATAATATTGCTTTTTTGTTGGTCAAAATTGGAACATGAAGTTCTTCTTCCCAATGCGGAAATGGATGGTCCCATTTTCACATTGATCTTCATCCTTGCGTTACTTAAGAATGTCCTCCCAAGAATGAGTGACATTTCCGCATCACCTTGCATATCAAGGACCATGAAATCTGTGAAGATGAAGGAACCCTGGACAAATACCAGTAGGCTCTCCACAATCCCCTCCAAACACTAGATCGATGCATCAACAAGTTGAACTGTACTTGAGGTTGGAGTAAGAGCAGGATGTCCCAATCTTTCAAACATAGCCTTGGACATGAGGTTAACATTCGTGCCAAGATCACAGAGAGCATTCCTAATTCTCTAGTAGTATATCATGCAAGTGATAGCCGGCTAAACAGGGTCTCCCATGTGCACAATTGCTAAAGATTACCATGGATCAAGAACTTGTTGTATGTTTCTCCCTGCATAGTCAGCAACTTGTGCCCCTAGATGGCTTACCCCATCTGGTGGACACTGCACAAACATTCTCACAAGAAGACACAGGTTGCCCCAGAATCTTCGCTTCTTCAGCAGAAGGAACCAAAGTAGCTAACTGAGCCAACTAGGTTTCTATCATTTTATTAAAGCTCAGCTAGTTCTTAAGAGTAGAAGAAAGGATATCAACCTTAGCGTTGAGGCCTTCTCAAGCCTTATCATAGGCAACTATTTTCTTATTGAAACCATCATTAATCTTAGATTGCCCGGAACATAGATCTCTAAGGGAAGGTTGGTTTGGGTTGAAAAATTTGCCTTGATTACCTCCGTGATAGTAAGGGCGTGATTGAATCTACTTTTGACCTCCTTGAGGACGATAACCATTGTTGTTGCCGTTCATGTACATCACGTCCTCATGGATAGTAGGGAAGTAATTCCCTTAATGCACAGTGTCACCACAGACTACGCAGGTCGTACGAGATCCATAGCTTGAGTAGTGATGGCCATGGCAGCCTTCTCGCAGTCAGAGCATCCATTCTCTTCATAAGTAGGTCCATCTTGGCATGCAGCATATCCGCTTCCTTGACGGTATGTCAACCCCTGTAACGTGGCTGGAGCCAATCATCAATCCACCCTTGGTTGGAGACCATCTTCTCGATAAGTTTAGTTGCTTCAGCATTAGTGAGAGAGAAGAAAGCCCCTTCAGCAGTAGCATCAATGTGGCCCTGGGATGTTAGAGTTAGCCCATTATAGATACTCTGAAGAATAAGCCAGTTGTCCATCCCATGATGGGGACAAGCCAGGATGTACTCCTCCAGTCTCTCTCTCCCAAGCTTCTAGAATGGTTTCATTTGCTGCTTACTGAAAGCTTGAAATTCTCCCCCGGAGGGCATTGGTCCTGCCCAACGGAAAGAACTTCGTGAGGAACGCTGCTAAGCACTTTGCCCAAGTGTCAATATCTGCACAGTTCGCATAGAACCATTGCTTCGCCTTTCGCAGTAGTGATAATGGAAACAGCCGCAGATGGATGGCATCTTCATCCACTCCACATATTGAAGGTACTGCATAGCTCCAGGAAATGTTGCAAGTGGGTGCTCGCGTCTTCATTAGGCTTGCCACATAATGGGCTATCCTGTACCATCGTAATGAGGCTAGTCTTGATCTCGAAGTTTCCATTCCCGGTGTTGATCTTAGGGTCGGTGGGCACTTGATCACTAGAGAGAGCAGAGCACTCGCGAAGAGTCTTCTCTTGATTGTCCATAGGAGTTAATGTAGATGGCACAAATGAAGCTGGGTCAACTTCCATATGTACACGTTGTGAAGACCAAAATGGGTTCTAGCTCTCCTTACGAGTGACTCATGATCTTCAGTGAAATTCGGCGGTAAGCTGAAACAAGTCGTACACTACTTGTCTTCATCATCAATAGACAAAGAAGACAATCAAAGTCAGCCTGGTGGAGAACTGTTTCATTCCTGTCATGATTATAAACATTTGCATAGTGTTGACATGTTATCCTTAGCCTTCCCTGGCAACGACGCCAGAAATGCTTGTTGGTATTTCTTAACGTCGATGCTAAGTTATGAGTTCCTAGCAACGATGCCAGAAATGAACAAATGGTAATCCTAACGATTACAAGAGTCCACAAGCACACGGATAAACCATTGTAGCATTTCCCCAAAGGAGTATTCCAAAGGGTATCGAATCTAGGGAAGGCTAGGTGGATTAACAAGTTCAACACTATTGCAATGAGTCTGAATCATAGACGGAAACAAACAAGATACTCAAGTACAGGGGTAAGATATGATAGATAAGATGGTAGTGTGAACACATAAACACACTCTATCTAAAGGTCCTAGGTTTAGGAGGCAACATACAAGTTAGTTCTAGGTTCTAAGGTACTAAACACACAAAGTTAGTCAGACGAGTTAGATACACACTAGCATTGCATAACTGTTGGCTCAAACACCCAAGTACAAACAGGGAGATAACCTCCCGCGTCGCTTACGCACGACTCCGATTGTTAGACTTTACACTCCTATAGCGTATCCGAACATGGGGGATTCCAAAAGGGTCCAACTACGTTAAGAAATACCAACACAAACCGTGGGTTATAGCTATGCAACCCAAGCACCACGCTTACGTTGTTAACAGGACCTTGATCGGTCTGCGCTATTGTGACCCAAGTTAAAGCCAACAGATAAACTGGTCAATTACACTGAGTACCATAGCTTGAGCACTAACTTCATACGCATGATGACCTTAGCCCTGGGCATTTGCATACGAGGATCAGGTACCGAAGACCGAAGCATCAACACGTAAAACTCTGGGGACTTAGAGATTTACCAACAAGATCAACTCAGCCCGAGTGATATTCCAGCAACCCAGCACAACATGATCTTTCAGTGTAGATTTGGAGACTTAAATAACCTCTAATGGCAAAAGTTTGAATAAGCTCTGTGCCTCGACGATAGCTTCGATTTGGACATATGGAAGGCCCAATTCGGGTCAAGGAGCTAGGAGATATGGCCCCCGAGGTACATGCTGCCCAAATAAGTCCGAAATCAGATAGGTTATCTACCGAGGCTGTTTTTGAGATCTTATCTTCGTTTCCCATGAAAGCAATGAATACCAAAGTTGGAGATAATTTTGTGGCACACAATCGGGAAACTAAATTTGCATTATTTGGAGTCTAGATGTGAGAGATATGGTGCTAGCAATGAATGGCTGCGATTCAGGAAAATCTCAACGAGGCTGAGTTTATGGAAATCAAGTTGGCTTCTCTCCTAAGAAATATCTCGTGCAAGACAAGGTGAAGCATACCCCAAGGCTCCCTAAGGGCATAAATGCAACCCCCTAAGCGCCTAAGGAGGGGTTACCATTCAGATTCAATCATTCTACCGACGCTATTCACCAGAAAGCCACCGCCGCAAGATGAGGGAGAGAGTTGGATGATCTCGTCACAAGGATCAATGCTGGTGGAAGGAAGGAAGCAAGAGGAGGAATCCAAGCCATCGTCCTGTGGGTGTTCCCAAGCTTCATCACCGCCATCTTCATCGACGACGTTCTCTGGAGTCTCCATCACCCCTATGTGCTTCGATCCGTGTAAGATGATGGGTAATGCCTCCATTCATCCCTAGGATTAGATGGATACATGATTTGTGATCGCTACATGAACCCTATGCCTTTTGATGCTTAATGGTCTATGTCTGTGTGAATGCTTTATTCACATATGTATGTACAACATGTGGTCTTAGTAGGGTTTGTGGTAATTGTGGTGATTAGCTTAACCATATGGATGCTTAGATATAGATGCGGTTATACGTGAAATTGGTTGATTACATTATGTAGTGACAATACGATTTAAGGAGAAGGCTTATCGGCCACATAACTGTCGTGAAGCTAGTGAAGGCAACACCCCTTTCATGTGGTAGATGCATGTTCATGAGATCCTTGACCCTAGGGAGGGAATGCTTGTCTACCTTAATCTCTCTCTTATATCCACCCATTGCCATCTAGTTTAACCTTAGACTTCTTAGATTAACATAGGTTAGATTGCTTTTACTTTAGATTAATACCTCTTTCAAAGGCTTTCCAATTAACTTGATTAGTACTTGGTTAAGCGCAAGAAATCCCCTTGCTCCGCAGATTGACAAGAACCTTGGGGGTCACCCCGTGGTGGATAAAGGTGTAGGTCCATACGCTTGTGGATCTAAGGTTGTTACATGTTTCAACCATGAACAAGCCCCTTTTTTAGGTGCCGTTGCTGGGGAGCTTGCTAGTTTGCTACATTTAATCTAGTATTAATTTTGTTGATTACGAACATCTAACCCTTATTTTCTAGAGAAATTATTTCTTGTTTTTCTTTCAATTTTTTCATGCCTAGATGGATTTGTTCACCTCACCAATGGAAGACGAAAAGATGTCGCTAAGGGAGCTAGAAATGTTGTCAATGGAGGACATTGAGATGCAAAAATCATAATTGATGCTTGCTACAACCCACTATGAAGTGAAGCCTAGAATCATCAAGTTACTGGTGACAAACTCCTTTAGAGGATTGGAGGATGACAACCCATATAGACACATTAAGGAATTCACTATGATATGCAACACAGTGCTACAAGAAGGAGTTCCGGCCGCTTGGTTCAAGTGGGATCTTTTTCCATTCTATCTCGATGATGAAGCGCGAACATGGTACACACTTGCGTCCATTGAAGCAAAAAGAAATTTGGATGAGCTCGTGAAGAAATTTCTTTCAAAATTCTTTCCCATAAGAATGGTCAAAGACTTAAGGAGGTAATTTCTCAATTTCAATCAAGGAGAAGATGAAGGAATTGATGAATCTTGGGACCGTTTTAATGAACTAGTTGAGCAAGGCCCGAACTTGGGATTTTCTGTGACTTGATGTTGCATACATATTATTTTTCACTACCCCCTAACTCTGCTAGTTTTGTAAGTGTCTGTGCAGATGTTGATTTAATGGATAAAATGATTAGTGAAGCCGCAGAAATCTTACAAAGGATAAGCAATGAAAAAAGAACACAATGAGATTGGCAATGATGTTGTCGGGAGGAGCAAATGACAAAAACAAGCCCAAGGTGATTGCTGAAATTTTTGAAAAAGATTTACCCGGGGTCAAGGAAGATGAACCGACCACACAAGAAATTGGAGAACCACTTCCTAAGGTAAAAGAAGTCATTTCGCATGATAAAAATTTTGAAACAAACACTACAAGAAAATCATTGACTAGTGACGCAACCATATTATAGCGTCATTGATTTATGACGTTCCTGGTTGATGTCGTCATAATATTTCACTCCCGAGCAAATTTAGTGACAAAACTTTTCTTCCGTCATTACAGTTGTTACTATAGCAGGGCGTTCCCTATTCCATGCTATTTTGTGATGCCATAAGCTCTAAAAAATGTCATAAACCGACATCAGTCCCACATGTAAGCACTATGTTAGAAATAGGGTGTTCCAAGTCATCATAAAATTCAGTAGGGTCCAACATGTAAGCATTTTTTTCGAAAATAGAGTGTTCCAAGTCATCATAAAATTTTCCAGGGTCCTACATGTAAGCATTTTAGCCATGTCAGAGGTTTCATAAGCCAACTTTGGTCCCACATGTAAGCATTATTTTAAATAGAGTGTTCCAAGTCGTCATAAAAGTCAGTTGGGTCCCACATGTAAGCATTTTTTTCGAAAATAGAGTGTTCCAGGTCATCATAAATAGTTCAAGGGTCCCACGTGTAAGCATAGGTCACGAAATGTTGTGAAAATAATATGCCATGGCATGGGTTCAAACCAGGGACCTGAAGGAACAAGGTTGTGCTGTATACCACTGCACCACTTGTTGGTTGTGATAGGTATATCGGAAACTCTACTAATAGTCATGTGAATTCTTTAATGTGACTAGGTCCCACATGTAAGTTATAGCTGAGTCTATAATTACGTATCGAATGGCTAGCGAGACACTTCACTCAGACTTCACAAAGACTTTTGACTTCCGCTATGCAAATCTACAATAGTTCGTGGTAGGAATGGCGGATCCAAGCGGTGAGGGGAAGATGGTTGCACCGCCACATCCCAGCAACAAGAGGATGAGATAGCAAGATGAGGTTGGTCCTCTCATTTGAGCCGCTATATTTTCCCCTATCTTACTAGGGTTGCGGATATCTAGATTTGGGGATCTGGAGGATTGATGAGTATATTTGGTAGATTTAGATTTCATTATCGTACCTTTAGATTTTCACTTCGATAGGTTTAGAAGTTGATAGGCTATAGACAATTCATGTTAGATTCAGTTAGTTTTCAATTTGCATCATCTTACAATTGGTTTTGTATTTTAGTAGCTTCTACATGTGTTGCAAGGCACTCGTTTTATGGATTTTTGTCGAGGTGCACAATTGATAGGATTGATAGTCTATCGTTTTATGAATTGGTAGATTGAAGATACTATTTCAGAGCTGCAGACTATTGAAGGGACATCTGGATTCTACCACGATTGTTAGCATTTGCACAATTCATAGGTGTTAGATTCAGTTAGTTTCCAATTGGCATCGTTCCATGGATTGATAGGTTCATTTAGGACAAAACAACCAGGTTTTGTGGCGTGTGGTGGTTGTTTTACTGTACTCATAAAATTGGGTTCAAGGGATTTAGGTTTTTTATAGACTGAGATGAGTTTATTTTCAGATCAAGATGAGTTTTCTCCAAGGATTAGTTTAGTTCTACAAGAACATCTTAATGTTATTTTAGAAGATCTGGATGCCTCATCTCGGGGGAGAACTCTATTAGGATCTCCAAAGAGATCCAAAACATGATAGAACAACTAGCTGAAAAAGAGAAACATCTGCAGTACACACCTAAGAACAAAAAAACTAAGGGCGGAGATTATTCTTCTTACCATAGATATTGGAATAAAAGCGTTAATAAATGGGTGGGAATTGAGCTTGTTTGGTCCATCTTTTCTTTTAAATGTTCAAGAAGTTCGTTGTTAGTTGGAGTGAAACGGGTACCCTTTGCCTATTGGTACCCATTTCCGTCCAACAGACAACAAAGTTCTTGAAAATATAGAAGAAAAGACTGACCAAACAAACTCAATATCCTACCCATTCATTGACGCTTTTATTCCAATGTATATGGTAAGAAGAATGATCTCCGCCCTTACTTGTCTTGTCCTTAGGTGTGTACTAAACTCTTTCTCTTTTTTCTGCAAATTGATCTATGATGTTTTCGATCTCTTTCGAGATTCTATAGAGTCCTCACCCTGAGATGAGACATCCAGATCTCCCGAAATGATATTAAGAAATGAATGAGAGTCCCGCAAGGCCACAAAATTCACGGTAGGAGGTGTAGAAGGTGAAGGAATAGCCACAAGAGGAAAACATGAGATGGAGTTATGATTATGAGTGAGTAGTGATGATTATTGTGAAACTTGTATCATGATTGTGGTTTGGTGTTGGTTATCAGATCATCATACGATGTTTGCTACTTGTTTGTGGATTGGTGGTGTGAACTTTGTGGTGATGAGTTGCTATGAGATGCCATTTTTATTATGCCGATTTGGTTTAATCTATTCCAAATTGATTTGATCATACTCACCATTTGGAATTCATACACATTGCAATGGAGGACATTGAGAATTGCAGTTAACACTGCGTGAAGAACTTGCTTTGGGAACAGGCATAGATTGCCTTTGGTAATGGGCAAAGCGCCCGTTACTGATCAAGTGTTACAAATAAGCCATGAAAGGTAACGGGCCTGTTACTGATAACACATATTCGTAATGGGCATCAAACAACGACCGTTACCATAGCTACCCACCGGTCATGTGCAATGGCTGTTTCTCTGGTCCCATAGGGAAATTTGGCAACAAGCACCAAAACCCAGCCCATTACAGTAGCTCAATATCGGAGACGCCTATTGTGTACCTGCGTCTTCTCTATCTAGACGAAATGATACGTGTCTATTTCATATGCGTCTCAGCACATCTCGGATTTGTAATGGGCATCAAACAACGACCGTTACCACAACTAGTCACTAGTCACATGAAATGGTTGTTTCTTTGGGCCCACATGGATCTTTGGTAACGGGCTGAAAACAGAGCCTGTTACTGTGAAATCAATATCAGAGATGCTTGACGTGAACCTGCGTCCCCCTGTCTCGACGAAATGAGACGCATTTGATTCCACACCCTTCTGCTATCTCTAGATTAAAGGAGACATGTTCTTTTAACATGCATCACCTATATCTCAATGAATGGACCAGGTCCTGGGGCCCACCGGTCAGGACTGGTAACGGGCTTTAACACTACCCGTTACATTGTTGGCATGTTTGTAACGGGCTTTCCAAATGAAGCCCGTTACTCCCCGATTATTGTTTGTAATGAGCTTTAATTAACCCTCGTTACAAGATAGAGTTAAATACACCAGCAGCTCTTGAACTTGTCTCAAGGTGCCACTTAGGTCCATGAAGTTGTAAACTCTAAATCCAGCACCCAAACTTGTTAAGTTGTGCCACTTGAGTCCATACCCCTTCGGTGCTCGTAAATATTTTTTATCTTGTTACCTGTCCACATCCTCCTCCCCAACCCTCTCCTTCCTCTCCTGTGCACTCGAGCCGAGACGAGCTCTCGATCCCCGGTGTTGTGCTCTAACCCAGCGAGCTCCGGCCCTGGCTGCGGGCGCAATGCCACCGTGGGGAGCTCCGCCCTCTACTGCTCTCGCTAAGCATCCGCCGCACCTCGCTGTCATCAATTTACTGCCGGACCTCTTCGTCTGTCCTCCCTCCCTCCCTTGCTTCCTCCGCCCACTCCCGTACCCCAATCCTAGCCTGCTCCTCTCCGGTGGTCGCAAGTCCGGGGTATGATGGCGGGAGGCGCTGGAGCTCCCTGCGGCGGAGGGGTCGTACCTGGCGGCCGTGGCAGCGGGCCCCGTCCCTATCTCAGCGGGTAGAGCTCTCTGCCCCGACAACCAGCTCTCGAGCTCCACGACTTCGGAGGTGCAAATCCTGATGCCTGGTTCTCGAGCTCCGGCCCCAAGTGGTAATGGGCCGGCCCCAAACAGCGAGCTTCGACCGCCTATGCCACGCCGGTGTGACGAGCTCTATCGTCGACCCCTAGCACTGCACGCAACCCTGGCATGCTCCGCCCTGGACCCCGATGACACGAGAGAGGAGGGGGGGAGAGAGAGTAGGGAGATGATGATGATGTGGATGGGGAAAAGATAAAAATCATGGGTGTTTTTGCCTAAATTCATGAGCATCAAAGGGGTACGAACCCAAGTGGCACAACTTAACAAGTTTGGGGTGCTGGATTTTGAGTTTGCAATTTCGTGGACCTAAGTGGGACCATGAGACAAGTTCAAGGGTCACTGGTGTATTTAACTCTTACAGATACATAGGCCACCCCTACAGTAACCTGCCTGCTTACCGGCTGCATCCTTAAGGACCATGTGTGGTTCGAGCACCGGTGGATGGTCGCTTCCTTGTGTGATGAGTGATTGACAATGTTGTGTGGACTGATTCCTGGCTAAGTATTTCAGGTGCAAATTGCGGCTTGACTCGTGTTGGTGCAGGTGAAGAACAAGCGCGAAAGGTCGTTGCTGGTGAGGCCTCCAGCTGTGGAGAAGACAAGTAGGATTCGTTCGAGGGACCCGGTGTCCAGTGGGGTCAAGTGCGGGCCGCATGGTGGCATGAACAGCTAGATGAAGTCGTGGACGGTTTCTTGGTAGAGCCTCAAAACCAAGGTCGAGCCGGGACTACGTGGGAGCCGAGTCATGAGTGGAGATTGGCGGAGGCTACACCGAGTTTGCGGGGTTTGCAGTGGTTCACCAGAAAACCACTGGGTTACTCGGTTGAGACACAAAACCGAGGCCGAAGACTCGACGAGGAGGTGCGGCCACCCAGGCCGGTTAAACCGCCCAGGAGGGGCAGTCGGACCGCATGGGGCCGGTCAGATCTCCCGGGTCGGTCTAACCACCCAGGGGGGGCGGTCTGACCGCCCTGGCCGCCGGCGCCGAGATGCTTCGAAGCGGAGGACACGCGTCGGGATCACAAGGCTTGCGTCGAGGCTAAGCGGGTTGCGGTCGCCGGGCATCCGTCCGATGAAGAAATTCCAAAGACTTCCAAATCCGCCCTCGAGGGGCTTGTATCCCTAGTTATTAGGTTAGGGTAGTTTAGTCTTTTGGGTGCCTCCATATATACTCTTGTGTGGATGCATGGCAACCAACTCTTGGAACCCTAGCTCATTTGTTTTTCCATTTTCATTCTCCATCTTCCCTAGTTTTTCCTAGGACTAGCTTGAGAGCTTCATGTGAGATCTAGAGAGAGGGATGGATGTTTGGGTGGCAAGCTAGACCTTGTACGAACCTTCATGGTATGTATAGATGGTTCAGCGTTGTTCCTCAAGGTGGTTTTCCTACTCTCATTTGTATTATTTTCGGAGCTCTTTGTTGGCGGTGTTTTGAGGACGATTTATTGGGGTCCTTGGTGGGTGTCACGTATGATGATCTTGCGCCTCTTTGGCTAGTGACTTTGCCCTCAAATTTCTCTTGAATCGGACTCGATTTGGTGGTTTTTCGAGTTGGGCGTGTTTTTGACATAGAGAGGCGATTTCTTTGATTCCTCTTGATTGTGAACGTTTCGGGTCAATTCCTTTGAGGTAGAGGTTGCCCAAAAGGTAACCCAGCTAATCCCGAAGTTTCGCTGCAATCTGTGGAGTGATTCGGGAGATCGGGCGCGAGGAAGTTAGGGTTTGACCCGCGGGCTGTTTTTCTGGGAAAGGCGGTCTAACCGCCTGGAGGGGCGGTCTAACCGCCCTAGGTGTTTCCAGGTCGAAGTTTTGTTTCGCCGGATTTTCCTCTGTGAGTTTGTTTGCCTTGATCAGAGGAGCGTCTGGGTGAAATTTCGGGTCGTTCTCATGCCGTTTGCTAGGTGTTCTTGTTTGGAGTTCGTTGCTGGGTACAGGAGGTTAGACCGCCCCTGGTAGCCGGTCTAACCGCCCCTAGGACCCTGGGTGGAGTTTTTATTTTCGCCAAGTCTTTCTGGTAGCTAGCATGGCCCTGACCAGAGATCTCTGTTGGTGAAACCGTGGTGCGTTTTGGTGCTCGGAAGAGGTGTTTCGGAGGATTTCTTGGTTGCCTGGTGGAGGCGGTCTAACCGCCCCCTATACCCGGTCTAACCGCCCCCCTCTGGAAAGCCGGCTTTCGAGTTGTTTCCGCTGTCGTGGGTGCGTGTGTGTTGAAGTTGCTGGTAGAGTTTGTTCCTAGGACCAGTAGCACTCCAGTGGCTACGCGGTTTTGGCAAACGGAAGGTAGAAGTGCGGAGCGTGTGATTTTGGGGTTCCGACTGAGAGAGTTCATCTTGTCGGAGTTTCAATCTCCTTCGAGAAGAATTTTTATCGGCTCCCATTCACTCCCCCCCTCTCCGGTCGCCTAATCGGTCCTTCAATTGGTATCAGAGCCGGTTTGGGTCTTTATTGATTCTAACCAGTCTAAGATACAAGGATGGCGTACCAGGAATGGGGTTCGGATCCTCCACACTTCGATGGCAAGAACTACCAGATGTGGAGTAAGCGGATGGGTGCGTTCCTCCGCGGAAAGGGTCAGATCCTTTGGGATGTCACGGTGGACATAGGCTATGTCCAGCCGATGGAGTTCCTTGCTCCAGGATCGAGGGACAGATTCGACGCCAATAATAAAGCGGTCGACTACTTGTTTCGTGCTTTGTGTCAGCCTGAGTTCGATCGGGTGCACACCGAGCACTTGGCTTGTAGAATTTGGACGGTGCTGAAGGAGGCTCATGCTGGGAATGCCCAGGTTCAGGCTCGGATGTATGCGATCTACCGGAGAGAGTACGAGAACTTCACTCATCTCCCCCGGTGAGTCCATCGATGCCTTGTTTCAGAGGTTCACGGTGGTTGTGAACAACATGAGGGCCAATGTGGACGTGCTCCCGTACGATGATCATGATAGAGCTGTCAAGCTCTTACACTTTTTGGATCGTACAATATGGGGCGGAAAGTTCGAGGCCATTGTGGAGTCGGAGAAGTATGACACTCTGACGGTGAACAAGCTGTTCTCGAAGCTCAAGTCGGCTGAGGTGGATAGGGGCATGACTGCCAAGCTCGAGGGTCCGACTGATTCCCATAGTCTCGCCCTCGTTGGTGGTTCGAAAGGAAAGGCTAACACTAACCCATCCACCAGGATGTTCTCTTTTTCCTCTTTGATGTCTATGCCAGATGAGGAGTTCGATGTGCTTGGAGAGGACGAGCTGGCACTCCTGACGAGGCGGTTCGAGAGGCTGCACGAGAACCGAGTGAACATGAGGAGGAACACGAGGACATGCTTCCAGTGCAGCAAGCCGGGACACTTCGTCGCCGACTGCCCGGAGAAGGTCGAGAACAAGGACGGCTACAAGCACAAGCCAAGGAACGATGGCAAGTACCGGTCGAGGCGCAATCACAAGAGCAAGTACAAGAACAAGCACAAGGACGAGCGACGATCGAGGAAGAAGGAAAGCCGAGGCAAGGCCCGAGCGATGGTTGGTGCGAGCGACATCGACTCCAGTTCCGTGTACTCCACCTCGAGCTCGAGTAGCAGTGAAGACGAAGGTGATCGTCGCAAGGCCAAGAAGTCGTCCAAGAACCTGAGCGGGCTGAGCTGCTTCGCTAGAGACGGCTTCTGCACCATGGCGCTAACCTCCGGCAGCAAGAAGAGCACACAGAGCGACTCAGACTCTGAGTCCGACGATGAGGTGCGTGATGAGCTTCCCTTCTTGCGCCAGGAAAATGAACGGCTTGGTACTATGCTTGATAATCATGATGACATGCTTAGAGAGGCAAAGAAAATGAGAAAAGAGCTTAGGGATTCACTCGAGGATGCTAGGACTAGAGTGGCTGAGCTAGAGACACAGGTGCTTGATAGCAAGCTTGAGATTGATTCCCTTAAGGCTAGCCCTGTTGTTTCGGATGAGGTTGATTGTGCTGATTGCTCCATCTTTCTTGCTGATCTTGCTTTGTTCAAGGAAAAGCATGCCTCCAAGTGTGAGGAACTAGATGTGCTTAGGGTTGAAGTGGTTGAGCTTAAATCTAGATCTACTTTGCTAGGTGCTTGCACTTCTTGCCCTGTTTTGCATGCTAAGATTGATGAGATGCATGCTTACACTAGTTCTCTTGAGGCTAAATTGAAGGAACCCATGCCTACATCATGCTCTAACTGTGAAATGCATGCTTTGAAAAATTTGGAACTTGCACATTATGTTGATCATTTGCAGGATGAGAATGATGAGTTGAGAAAGTTGATGGGTTGGCTGTCGGGTCATGAACCTCAGTTGAGAATGATGATCGAGGCATTTAAGAGGCAGGATGGTGAGGGACTTGGGGCAAACAAGGTTAGTGAGGGAAATGGAGAGAATATCCCAGAGCCACCAAAAACCCACCACAAGAATGATTTCCCCCCACAACCTAACCATCTTAGGAACCGACTAGACACAACCCCAGCTCCACCCGTGTTTCCTACACCACAAATGATCTCCAAAATCCTATCAAGTTTGTGACCACTTCCGGGAAAGTGAGTGAGAAGGCTAGTGAGGAGAAATCAGTTGAGGAGTTGAGTGGAGAAAAACCAAGTGAGCAGCCCCAATCCAAGCCTAAGCCTAAGCTTGTGAGGTTCCGTTGTGGCTATTGCGGGAAAGAGGGACACAAGGATGAGTTTTGCTTCAAGAGGAAGCGAGAAGAGAGGATGACAAAGGAGTGGGCGAACAAGGATAGGTACAACTCTTCCCATGGTGTACCTAAGCGTCGTATGCCACTGCCCAGGGGTAAAGGTGTGGTGAGAAGCGTTCCGGCAGGGGAGAAGCGAGTTCCCGCAGCCGAGGAGTACTTCTGGAGGGGGCGGTCAGACCGGCCTGGCTAGGCGGTCGGACCGGCCGCCCCGCGGAGGGGGCGGTTAGACCGGCCTGGCTAGGCGATTCAACCGCCCCCCAGAATTCTGGGCGGAGTGGTTTTCGAGGTGGTGAGTCGAGAGGTTTCAGTTCTGGAGGTAGTGTTGCTGGTGTTTGGTCTAGAGAGTCAGCAGGTGGTCAGTTGGCTAGGCGTTCTCCCCCTCGAGTTCAATACGGGGATGGGAGGAGTCGTAGTTTTGAGAGGTAGAGGAGGGACGGTCCATGGGTTGTCTTCCGTGGTTTTGGTCCTCCTCCAGGCAGCGTGGGGTGGTTTCCTCGGGGTGGTTACCGAGGTGGTGTTCGTGGTGGTAGCTTTGGTAGGAGAGATGCTTTGATGTGTGCTAACCCCACTTTTGAGCAAATGGCTCGGCACTGGTTTTACTCTTTTGGTACTAACCCCAGTGCTGAGTCGTTTATTCGCTCACGTGCTCGTTTTTGAATTTCAGGTGGGAGACTTGAAGAACATTTGGTTGATTGACTCCGGTTGCTCGAGGCATATGACCGGAGACAGGGGGTGGTTCTCAAGTATCATCCCGGTGGTGACAAAGAGGTACATCACTTTTGGGGACAATGGGCGTGGGCGTGTGCTTTGAGAAGGTGAGATCAAAGTGAGTGACAAGATCACTCTGAGGCGTGTTGCTCTTGTTCAATCGCTGGGGTACAATCTGCTTTCTGTGTCCCAGTTGTTGGATGACGGCTTTGAGGTGTTGTTTTGGCCAGGTGGTTCTCGGATTTTGGACTCTTGAGGGGACCTTGTCTGTATGGTCGTTCCCGAGGGTCAGGTGTTTCGTGCTGATTTTTCTCAGTCTTCGGGTGTGGAGGGTTGTTTCTTGGCTGGTTCTTCGAGTGAGTTGTGGAAGTGGCATAGGAAGTTGGGTCACTTGAGCTTTGACCTTTTGTCTCGCTTGATTAAACTCAATTTGGTCCGAGGATTGCCACGGTTGAGGCTTGAGAAAGAGTTGGTTTGTGCGCCGTGTAGGCATGCCAAGATGGTAGCCTTTTCTCACCCGCCTCTCACCGATGTGATGACTGAGCGTCCATGCGAGCTGCTCCATATGGACCTTGTTGGCCCAGCTCGTGTGCGATCTGCGGGTGGAAAGTGGTATGTCCTTGTTGTGGTGGACGACTATTCTAGGTATGCGTGGGTGTTCTTTGTCGAGGAAAAGGGGGAGACGTTTGGTTTTGTTCGAGATCTAGTCTTGAGGTTGAGGAACGAGAGGCACAGAGATGCCATACGAGCTATCCGCGGTGATAATGGCTCAGAATTCAGAAACTCTCGTTTTGAAACTTTTTGCCATGACTTGGGTCTCGAGCACTAGTTTTCGAGTCCGTATACACTTCCCCAGAATGGTGTTGTGGAAAGGAAGAACATGACCTTGTGTGAGATGGCTCAGACGATGCTTGATGAGCATAGGACTCCGAGGAGGTATTGGGCTGAGGCGGTGAATACCGTGTGCTATGTGTCGAACAGGATCTACCTTAGAGTGTACAATAAGAAAACATGCTATGAGTTGATGCATGGCCGCACACCCAAGGTGAGTCACTTCCATGTCTTTGGTTGCAAGTGTTTCATTCTGAAGAAAGGCAGGAAGTTGGATAAGTTTGAGGCTAGGTCCGTCGATGGTATTTTCTTTGATTATGCATCTCATTCTAGAGCATATCGTGTGCTCAATATTGAAACTAACCAAATCGTGGAGACTTGCGAGGTAACCTTCGATGAGACAGAGCCACGTAGTCAGCTTGTTTTTGAGTGTGCAGGTGATGATGAGCTTGGTGAGGAGATCTTTCAGGAGGAGGAGCATGAACATGGAGACGATGAAGATGGCGGTGCGGTGCCCCCAGCTGAATATGTACCCACTACTTCGACTACAATGATGGATGGACCCTCTACTACACCTACGACGACAAATCAAGAACGAGGAGAAGCTGATGTTGAGGGGGAGGTAGCATCGAGGCGAGAACCTCCCCGGAGAGTACAAGTGGATCACCCAGCTTCGAGGATCATCAGCGACATGAATGAACGCACTACACGGTCGAGGGTTCGGAACAACTCTCATTTCTCTCATGCTGCATTTGTTGCTACTTTTGAGCCCAAAGACATTGGACACGCACTATCTGATCACAATTGGGTTAATTCGATGCATGAGGAGTTGGAGAACTTTGAGAGGAATCAAGTTTGGGAGTTGGTTGACCCTCCCCCAGGGTGTAAGCCGATTGGTACAAAGTGGGTGTGGAAAAACAAAGACAGAGAGAAAGGTGAGGTTGTGAGGAACAAGTCGAGACTTGTTGCTCAAGGGTTCAGACAGAAGGAGGGGATTGACTACGAGGAGACCTTTGCTCCCGTAGCCCGTTTGGAGGCGATTAGGATCCTTCCAGCCTTTTCCGTGGCTAAAGGGTTCGAGTTGCACCAAATGGATGTGAAGAGTGCATTTCTGAATGGTGTGTTGGAGGAAGAAGTGTATGTGAGGCAACCTCCGGGGTTTGAGAGTGAGAGGTACCCCCACCGGGTGTACAAGTTGAGTAAGGTGCTATATGGGTTGAAGCAGGCGCCTAGAGCTTGGTATGGTAGGTTGAGGGGGTTTTGTTTGAGAGAGGTTTTGAGATGGGGAAGGTCGATCAGACCTTGTTTTTGCTGAGGCAGGGCAGAGATATCCTGATTGTGCAGGTGTACGTGGATGATATTGTCTTTGGTGGCTCGTCTAACTCTCTTGTTGCGAGGTTTGTAGATGATATGAGCAGGGAGTTTGAAATGAGCATGATGGGCGAGTTGCAGTTCTTCCTCGGGCTACAAATCAAGCAATCAAAGGAAGGAACATTTGTGCACCAGGCTAAGTACACCAAGGACATTGTGAGGAAGTTCAAGATGGAGGACTCCAAGGCTATGACGGCGCCGATGAGTACGAATACAGCTCTTGATGCGGACGAGGAAGGTGAACACGTGGACCAGAAGGAGTACCGGAGCATGATCGGGTCACTCCTCTACTTGACGGCGACGAGGCCGGACATACAGTTCTCGGTGTGTCTGTGCGCTCATTTTCAAGCGTCTCCGAGGACTTCGCATCGGCAAGCGAGTGAAGAGAATTTTCGGTACTTGCGTCACACTCCCGACTTCGGCCTTTGGTACTCCGCGTCCTCTTCTTTGGCGCTTCATGACTTTTCGGACGCGGATTTTGCCAGGTGTCGGTTGGATAGGAAGTCCACTTCTGGGACTTGCCAGTTTTTGGGTTCCTCTTTGGTGTCTTGGTCTTCCCGCAAGCAGTCGAGTGTTGCTCAATCCACGACCGAGGCCGAGTATGTTACCGCTGCTAGTTGTTGCTCTCAGCTCCTTTGGATCACCTACACCATCAGTGACTTTGGTGAGGAGTATACCCATGTCCCAATTCAATGTGATAGCACCAGTGCCATAAGCGTTGCAAAGAACCCAGTGCTCCATCAAAACCAAGCACATGGAAGTGAGGTATCATTTCCTGAGAGACAATGTAGAGAAAGGAAAGATAGCCTTGATCCATGTACCCACACATGACCAACTAGCCGATATTTTCACCAAACCCCTAGATCAAGCAACTTTCACTCGTTTGCGGGGGGAACTTGGTGTGTGTTTGATTTCCTGAGTTGGGTGTGTGGGAGCTCTCTTTTGCCGGTGGTGTCGAGCCCGTTTTGCCTCCCCTCGAGGAGCCGGTTTGTAGCATATGTATAGCTTTCCTTTGTGCATTTCTTGCATTTGGCATAGCATATGAAACATGATGTATAGGCATCCTTGTATCTTAGATTGCATGCATTTTGTATCATATGCATTGGTTAGGAAAAGCTTCTCTCATATACATTGTTCACCATGGAATGAGATATATGTCTTTGTGAGCTTGTTTGGTATGCTACGGTTAGTTTGGCTTAGCTCTTGATGATCTTGATGAATAATCCATGGTTGATAGCTATGCTTTTGAAAAATGTCACATGTATGCTCTCTCATGTGTAAATGCCTTTCCATGCTCTTGACATGTTTGTGTGGCCTTGCTATGCTTAATTTGTGGTTGGATAGCTAGTTTATTGATCATATGGGGCCAAAGGCTCATTTGCCATCATGAATGTTTAGCCCTCTTGATTTATCTTGTGGAGGAGCATAAGTTCCTTTTTGTCGCAAAGACATTTCATGTACCATTTACAAATCTGAAAATGAAATGAAAAATGCTTGGAAAATATGCTCCCATGTCATATGTGCTGAATTTAATTTGCTTTGGGTGCTAAACCGTTGCATGATGCCTACCAATGAGAAGTCTCATACATAAAAGTAGGCACATGGCTCGGTGGCTTTGACATGACATGAGGTGCTTGTGGGTGTTTGTGATGGTCTTATGATTAGAATGGCTGTCCTAGCATGAAGTTTGTGTGGCTTTGCCATTTTGATATGCTTTGATCATGTTTAGGACTTTGCTCATGAGAGGCAAGTTTTTCGCAAAATTGCCAAAATCCATCTTAGCTTCGTCCAATGGTTGTGAAACTTGGTGATCATGTAGTTGAGATCGATACGAAGCCGTAGAGTACCTAACTTGCTCATTTGGACATGTGTAGCATTCTTTGTTGAATTTTGTCTATTTGAGAAGCTCTAGGTTGAAAGTTTTGCATTTTTGGCTTGATTCATGCATTGCCAACAAGGGGGAGAAGTTTGAGCTTGAAATGGCTTGCTGGACGTGTTTAGAAGGTTTTCAGGTGGTTTCGAGCCATTTTGGGCTCTGTTGTGCACCGGTCTGACCGGTCAGGGTCACCGGTCTGACCGGTGTGAGTGCTGGTTCTGTACACATGTTGCACACCGGTCTGACCGGTCAGGGCTGTTTTGTTGCAGCTGCCCTGTTTCAAGTGGTGTCTTGCATGCATTCGTCCAGGGGGAGGTGCTTTGGTTCAGGGGGGGCTTGCATGTGTGCAGGGGGAGCTCTTTGTGGTGTTCGAGCTTTGTTTTGGTGGTTTGTGCTCTTTGCTTGAGCTTTGCTTGCTCTCGGATGTGTCGAGCCGTTGCCCTTGCCTAAGGGGTCCGAGACTTGTTTCCTTCAAGTGATCTTGCTCTTTGCCTTTGTTTGGCTTTCGATCGCTTGTTGGAGTTTTTTTTGTACGTTTCTTTTTTTCTTTTCTTTTCTCTCTTGTTACTTTCGTGTGGGTGTTGTCAATTCACTCATCAAGGGGGAGATTGAGGACCTTGTGTGGTTCGAGGACCGGTGGATGGTCGTTTCCTTGTGTGATGAGTGATTGACAACGTTGTGTGGACTGATTCTTGGCTAAGTATTGCAGGTGCAGGTTGCGGCTTGACTCGTGTTGGTGCATGTGACAACCCGCCCAGGAAAGTACCGTACTATCACCTAAGACCGATCCACTATGGTCATTAAGCAATAATAAAGTACCATCCTGTCGTAAGTTGCCGGGTTAACACCTGGTAAATCACTTGGATAGCACAAGGATCGAATATATGCATTAAAACCCACTCGAAGGCGAGTCCAGAGATACATCAACATTCAAATCCAAATTCGTACCCCGAAGGGTTTAATTATTACAAACCATAGTTTTGATCATGACGAAATAGTTCAGAGTTTTGAAAAGCAGCGGAAATTAACTAGCGGAAGTAAAGACACCACGGGAGGCCATTCATGATGCTTCAGTAGTCGTCCTCCACCCACTCCAGCTCCCAGCCGGGCGGGATCTCACCGGGCCACACATCACTGAAGGCATTACTTGGATCAACACATTATAGCAAGGCTGAGTATACTAATACTCAGCAAGTCTTACCCGTCGGTGATATCTACTCCACCAAATCTAGACCATGAAAGACTTTTTGGCTATTGGGTTGCCTTTGCTAAAAAGTAAAAAAGAGTAGATCCTTACTTTCAAGATTTTAGCACAAGTTCTAGTAGGTTTAATCTTTACTACATTAGCCAACTAGTACAATCAAAGTTGTACAATACAATTAATCAAGCATAAAGTTCATCAACTTCCATCATTAGGGATCTCATGACTAGTGGAGTAAGTAGTCTCGGGTAACGGTGAGAGGCCGACAATCGATTGATTTAAACCTTGCAAGGTAGACCCAAACACACGGTCGGCTGCCCCCGCGAGGACAACTCCCCAGGCCGTCCCCATAAATCCTCGGGTTGGGATCGAATCTTACAGTCTTTGGTGCAGGCTATCCGGCATACCCCGCGAGATACCCGGAGTCACCATACACCACCGGTAGCTAGCCGTGAGAGCAAATCCCAAGAGTAGTAATAGTCGGATCCCTCGCCGCCTCATTATGGTACTAGGCTTACCGGCCCCATAACCGGCATGTGCTTAGTACGTTCAAAAACTTAACCCACATAACCACTGGACCGGAGCCCAGATCCCATGCTCTTACCACGTGAGCAATCCATTTAAGGATGTAGTATGATTCCTATCTGGGAACCTATTCTCGCGAGTGAGGTCATCACCCGACTTGTAACGGTCTTATAGCTTAGCAGCTATCGACCTATCATACTAGTAGGAACCAAAGGTACCTATGGATCATGCATCTAGGGTTTCATTCAACTCCTGAACGTAAATGCACAATCATTCATAGATAATTGAATAAAGAACTTTTAAAACTAGGTTAGATGCACCGGAGCTTGCCTTCGTCAGCTAGGTTAGCTTGGGCACCCTCGGTGTCGAGTACGTCCACGTACTGCAGAGAACCTTCCGCTCCGCCTTCCTCGGTTTCCGGGACCAGGGAGTAATCTCTGTCCGGAAGATCTACACGGAATGCAATGCACTTTAGGTGATGTGACAGTTTGTTGTCTTATCCAACTCTAGTTGGTCATATTCACCTTAACAAGCATCTATCTAAGGTTTCTCTTTTAGAAAGGTTAGGGAATGTACATGGGTTACTCTTTTATTCCACATTTGAATAAAGGTTTTTATTAAGCTTATCATTTCAGGTGAAAGCTTCATTTCCTTTTATCTTCACTAACAAGGTGTAATTAATATTTATATTTATGAATTAACTCCTTGTCAGAGCTGATAATTAAATTTCTTTTATTTATGTTAAATAATTCTTTCAAAAAGGAAAAAGATTTAATTAAGGATTTTCTTTTATTTAATTTCCCTTTAAGATTAATAGGGCATTTAAGCCATTCATTAATCAATTAAATTACCAAAAATTACATGAGTGTTTCTTAAGCCTACTAGAACCTAGCCTGGTCCATTGGACCCACACATAAGTGTTGGATGCTAAGAAATTAAATATTATTGAAAATAACAAAGGCTAGCTAGTGATTCCAAGTAAATGCATATAAAAATAAATAAGCATCAAACTGATCCAAACTTTCTTGTGCAGGCTCTCTGGACCTAAACAAGCCTAAAGAACCAGCATGTTCACATGGAAACTCTACTGAACTTGGTTTATTAATTTACAAAGGAACACATGCATAAATCAAAAATAACTATTTCTGTTAGTCCAAAATTGATGATTAATTCACAAGATGTGCCTTTTCGTATTACAAGACAGTGTGCACAAGTTGGGCTCAAGAACATAAATATTTTTAACATGAAAAATCATCTAGGCAGTTACTGCAGGAATGGAAAAGAATTTGTCTAGCAAAATCTAGTGCATAACTTTGTGCAAATTTTGGCACAGCATCTAGTCACATCCTAACTCACAACATATCCAAAATTTGGCTACAGAGGAGTTATACATTTCAAGTTATGACAGATCCAAGTATAACACATTTGTAATTTTCCTGCCAAAACTATTTTGAATCTAGCCATGAGTATACAACAAAGAGGTGGGGTTTAGCATCCTGAACTCTACAAAATTGGTTTGGGAATTTTCTGATTTTTCTGTGAATTTCTAGGAATTTTCTAAGACCTTGGACTAATCTGTAAGAAAAGTTAGATAGGGCTCTTCACAAACTAGTCCGGCTTTTTACTCAGAACACCCTAACAAGAATTGAATCCCTGCAATTGGGTCCCTGGCCAGGCCGGCGGCGCGGGCATGGCCGATTCCGGCGAGCCGGCGGCGATCCCGGCCGGGCAAGCGGCCGTGGAGGACCACGTGCTCACCTAGGGTGGATGGGTAGGCGCGGTTGGGGCGGGGAGACCCCGCACGGCGGCGCTCGGCGGCGGCCGGCGGGCACGTCGCGGCGGCTCGGCGTTGGGCGAGGAGAGTGCGAGCTGCGGCCAAAACGTGACCCCGGGAGGTGTAGTGGGGTCTAGGGAGGCTCGTGGTGCGGTTGGCCGGTGGGGAGGGCGAGCTGCGAGGTCCGGCGGCGGCGGCGGCGGCAATGGCGCGGTGGGGCTCGGTGGCGCGCGGAGGGAGGGGGTGTGGACGACGCTTAAATACCCCCGAGGGCCCGGCGATGACGGCGGCGTGATCCCCGGCCGTAGTACGGCGCACGCGGGCGAGGGGGGCGTGGACGGACCGCCGGTCCAAAGGGGGGGCGTCCCGGCCACCGCACGCGCGCGCGCGCGCGCGTCGGCGCGTGGCGCGGCCGACCCCCGGCGCGTCGCGGGGCGCGGGTCGCCTTGGCACGGGCGCGGCCTAGGGGTGTGGTCTTCCTCGGGCGGCGGGGCGTCGGGAGGCGCGCGGGCGCGGATGCGGAGCGCGGGCGGCGGCGGCCGGCGGCCGGGCGCGCGCGCGCGCGCGCGGGCGCACGACGTCGCGGCGCGCGCGCGCTCCCCGCCCTAACCATTTTGCCGACACCTTTGTTTGACTCACGTTTTCTTCAAAATTTTGAATAAAACTCGACCAAGCAATGAATACCAAAGTTGTAGATCTAAGTACCGGCTACAATTTTCACAAAGGTCGTATAGGGTTTTTCTTCCTAGATTTGAATCTATTTGAAAGCCAACTTTGAATGTCGACTGTTCCCGGCAATGTGAAAGGCGGCTTGCAAGGGGTTTTTCACAATTTTCCCCTCCAAATTTGCAATGCCACTCTACATGAAAGTTGTGTCCCTCAACAAGACCTACAACTTTCCTAAAGGTAGAATTTTAAGTGTTTAGGTGAATTTTGGAGAACGCGGCAAAAGTTCCGGCAGACACCTGTGGACACTGGGATGGCAAGGGGGTTTGACCCACCCCTTGACCATGGTTTGGCCCACAAGTGTAAAAACTATTCATTAGGGGTCTCTAGGGGTGTGTTAGGGAGTTTTCATGGGTGAGGGCCCAGGTTGACCTAGGGTTGGCCATTTGACCAGCTAATCCGGTCATTAACGTTAACGACGGTAATTAAAAACCTGGGGCGTCACAGTGCAGGTGAAGAACAAGCGCGAAAGGTCGTCGCCGGTGAGGCCTCCAGGTGTGGAGAAGACAAGTAGGCTTCGTTCGAGGGACCCAGTGGCCAGCGGGGTCAAGTGCGGGCCGCATGGTGGCATAAACAGCAAGATGAAGTCGTGGACGGTTTCTTGGTTGAGCCTCAAAACCAAGGTCGAGCCGGGACTACGTGGGAGCCAAGTCATGAGTGGAGATTGGCGGAGGCTACACCAAGTTCGCGGGGTTTCCGGTGGTTTACCAGAAAACCACTGGGTTCCTTGGTTGATCCACAAAGCCAAGACCGGAGAATCGAAGACGGAGGCGCAGCAGCACCAGACCGGTCTGACCGGTGGGTCTGACCGGTCTGACCAGTTGGGACCGGTCTGACCGGTGAGGAGCACTGATCTGACCGGTGTGCGACGACGCTGTCCGGAATCTTCGAAGCGGAGGACACGCGTCGGGATCGCATGGCTTGCGTCGAGGCTACGCAGGGTGCGGTCGCCGGGCATCCGTCCAATGGTGAAGACATCAAGAATTCCAAATCCGTCCTTGAGGGGCTTGTATCCCTAGTTAGTAGAGAGAGGCATTTTAGACATTTGGTTGCCTCCATATAACCCAAGAGGTGAGAGGATGGCAGCCAACTCTTGGAACCCTAGCTCATTAGTTTTCCCATTTTCCACCTATTTTCCTTAGGTTTTCTCTAGGACTAGCAAGAGAGCTTCACGGAGAGATCTTGTAGAGAGGGATGGATGATCGGGCGGCTTGATAGACCTTGTACGAACCTTTGTTTCATGTATAGATGATTCGGCGTGGTTCCTCAATGTTTGGATGTGTTTTCCCCGGTTGTTCTTGGTGGTGATTTTCGGAGCCCTCTCTCGGTGATTTCTTTGGGTTGTTTTCGGGGCCTTTCTCTTGGGGATTTGATGGGGGAAATTTGTGGGAACCCCTCGTGGTTCTTTGGGCTGTGATTCCCCTCCCAAATCCGTGAGTAAAGGTGCTCGATTTTGGGGTTTCTTGAGTTCTTGGGTTGGAAGTGCTTTCGGCGGGATTTCTTTGATTCCTCCTTTTTGGACGAGATTTGGTGGGATTAAACTTGGCTATGGACTCCTCATGAGGTGTTCCTGATATCCCCAAAGTCTTGTTCAAGTCCGTGGAGTGATTCGAGAGATCGAGATTTGGATTTGGGGGAGTTGACCCACGGGTGCTGTTCATTTTGAGCTGCCCAGGCTACACCGGTCTGACTGGTGCCCTTGACCGGTCTGACCGGTGCGAGCCCTTGTGGGTTTTTGCTCGGGTGAATGTCTTGGTGTGTTCGTTGTTGTCCAGTGTTGCTGCTGTTTCGAGTTTGGGTCAGTTTGGTGGTCGGTTGACCTGTTTGGTGCCTTGGGGGCTTTCAGGCTGCCATCGGTCTGACCGGTGTGTCTCACCGGTCCCCGACCGGTGTAGAGCCACTTAGTGGAAGTTGCTCAGTTTCACTAGCAGGGACCGGTCTGACCGGTGGTGCTCACCGGTCTGACCGGTGTGGGTCTGTAGACTCGAGGTTTGGTTTTTCCGCTGCGTTTCTCGGGTCGGAAGGTGGCGCGTTGGTTCCTAGGTCCAGTGGCACTCCAGTGGCTACGTGGGCTTGACCAACCTTGGTAGTGAGTCGGAGACGTGTGTTGGAAGCTGTGTTCATCTTGTTGGAGTTTCATCTCCTTCGAGAAGAATTTTTATCGGCTCCCATTCACTCCCCCCCTCTCTGGTTCGCCGTTTCGGTCCTTCAACTTCACGTATAGAGCTTCTGACCTTCATCACCTTGTCATCTAAATTCTTCAATATTTTCTTTATAGCCTGGAACTTAGTGACGGCGTCCTTGTTGATTTTAGCTTGCTCGTCCATAAAGTCCTTGAATTGTGTACAAAGGGGAACCAAATCTTGGATGGTCGAACTTGCATTAAATCGGGGTTTACCTTGGACATGGCCATGCTCCTCACAATCCTCGCATGTGGATCTTGCCTTGGCAGCCTTTAGGTGTTGAGATTCTTTCTCTATCTCCATCTTCTCCATCCTCCTCTTAAGTAAACCGTTATGCCACTCAAGGAATCCGGCTTGTATGTATTCATTGAAACGCTCCAAAGCTCCCGCAATTGTCATGCGGATAGTTGAGACCTTGACCTTGAACGGCCTTCCGGCATCTTGAAGGTTTATGATAGGTAGATCAACTATGTCCGGGGTGCATAGCTCAATCTTGCGCTCCAGTGGTTGAGGTTGATCTTCCTTTGGACTTGGGGGTGGTGATTCCCTTGGAGATTTTGACGGTCCTTCGCTTTGGCTTTTTGATCTAGGGTTTCCAACCCTTTAGCTTGTGTTGCACATCTCCTTTGCCTGGAAAGTTTTCCTGGATCATCCACAAAAAAGTTTGGGTCTCTTGGAGAGGTAGCAAACCATCTCCGGTTAGGGTTAGCAATAAAACAAAAATCTAAAAAAAGAAAAATTAGAGTTAATCAAAAACTAGATTAGATTGATTTTTTTTCTTTTGAGGATGATCAAATTTAAGAGATGCAAAAGAAAATCAAAGAAAAACTGAAAAATAAGCGATACTAGATTGGATCTTGATTGCTTGTTCCCCGGCAACGGCGCCAGAAAAAGGGGCTTGTTGACGGTTAATAGTTGTATCAAAGTTCATTTAGACTTGCAAGCGGACAAGTCTCCCGTCGTAGTCAAGGGACCCTTCTTCCCTCGAGTGGTGAAACCAAGGTATCGAATCTGTGGAACAATGTGCAACGCAAGGATTTAATCTAGTAAAGCAAGGTAATCTATCTTATGAAGAAGCAAGTTGCATCTAATCTACTAACTCATAAAGAAAACACATCTAATCTAATCTAATAAAGAGGTAGCAAGAGAAAGCAAAGAGATAACCGATCTAGAGAGTCTAGATCATGCTTATGTTGTAGCTCCCAACAAGATAGATGAAGATAGAAAAGCGAATCTCATTAAAAGCATCTTCAAATCGTGGCCTCCGGTCCGACTCCAAAAACGCCCACCTTTCGGAACCCTCGTTCTGTCACAACGTATCCCTACTCATGCGGGTAGTCTAGGGCGAGTTCGATAAGAACAAGTTGAAATCACTTGGTCGGTCTGGTATGCACATCTGGCCACCGCGGCTACAAGATGTGCTTAGGGTTGAAGTGGTTGAGCTTAAATCTAGATCTACTTTGCTAGGTGCTTGCACTTCTTGCCCTGTTTTGCATGCTAAGATTGATGAGATGCATGCTTACACTAGTTCTCTTGAGGCTAAATTGAAGGAACCCATGCCTACATCATGCTCTAACTGTGAAATGCATGCTTTGAAAAATTTGGAACTTGCACATTATGCTGATCGTTTGCAGGATGAGAATGATGAGTTGAGAAAGTTGATGGGTTGGCTGTCGGGTCATGAGCCTCAGTTGAGAATGATGATCGAGGCATTTAAGAGGCAGGATGGTGAGGGACTTGAGGCAAACAAGGTTGGTGAGGGAAATGGAGAGAATATCCCAGAGCCACCAAAAACCCACCACAAGAATGATTTCCCCCCACAACCTAACCATCTTAGGAACCGACTAGACACAACCCCAGCTCCACCCGTGTTTCCTACACCACAAATGATCTCCAAAAGCCTATCAAGTTTGTGAGCACTTCCGGGAAAGTGTTCTTTGGGAAAGTGAGTGAGAAGGCTAGTGAGGAGAAATCAGTGGAGGAGTTGAGTGGAGAAAAACCAAGTGAGCAGCCCCAATCCAAGCCTAAGCCTAAGCTTGTGAGGTTCCGTTGTGGCTATTGCGGGAAAGAGGGACACAAGGATGAGTTTTGCTTCAAGAGGAAGCGAGAAGAGAGGATGACAAAGGAGTGGGCGAACAAGGATAGGTACAAACCTCCCATGGTGTACCTAAGTGTCGTATGCCACTGCCCAGGGGTAAAGGTGTGGTGAGAAGCGTTCCGGCATGGGGAGATGCGAGTTCCCGCAGCCGAGGAGTAGTGGAGGGGGGGTCAGACCGGCCTGGATAGGCGGTCAGACCGGCCCTGCCCAGAGGGGGGCGGTTAGACCGGCCTGGCTAGGCAATTCAACCGCCCCCCAGAATTCAGGGCGGAGTGGTTTTCGAGGTGGTGAGTCGAGAGGTTTCAGTTCTGGAGGTGGTGTTGCTGGTGTTTGGTCTGGAGAGTCAGCAGGTGGTCAGTTGGCTAGGCGTTCTCCCCCTCGAGTTCAATACGGGGATGGGAGGAGTCGTAGTTTTGAGAGGTAGAGGAGGGACGGTCCATGGGTTGTCTTCCGTGGTTTTGGTCCTCCTCCAGGCAGCGTGGGGTGGTTTCCTCGGGGTGGTTACCGAGGTGGTGTTCGTGGTGGTAGCTTTGGTAGGAGAGATGCTTTGATGTGTGCTAACCCCACTTTTGAGCAAATGGCTCGGCACTGGTTTTACTCTTTTGGTACTAACCCCAGTGCTGAGTCGTTTATTCGCTCACGTGCTCGTTTTTGAATTTCAGGTGGGAGACTTGAAGAACATTTGGTTGATTGACTCCGGTTGCTCGAGGCATATGACCGGGAGACGAGGGGGTGGTTCTCAAGTATCATCCGGTGGTGACAAAGAGGTACATCACTTTTGGGGACAATGGGCGTGGGCGTGTGCTTTGAGAAGGTGAGATCAAAGTGAGTGACAAGATCACTCTGAGGCGTGTTGCTCTTGTTCAATCGCTGGGGTACAATTTGCTTTCTGTGTCCCAGTTGTTGGATGACGGCTTTGAGGTGTTGTTTCGGCCAGGTGGTTCTCGGATTTTGGACTCTTGAGGGGACCTTGTCTGTATGGTCGTTCCCGAGGGTCAGGTGTTTCGTGCTGATTTTTCTCAGTCTTCGGGTGTGGAGGGTTGTTTCTTGGCTGGTTCTTCGAGTGAGTTGTGGAAGTGGCATAGGAAGTTGGGTCACTTGAGCTTTGACCTTTTGTCTCGCTTGAGTAAACTCAATTTGGTCCGAGGATTGCCACGGTTGAGGCTTGAGAAAGAGTTGGTTTGTGCGCCGTGTAGGCATGCCAAGATGGTAGCCTCTTCTCACCCGCCTCTCACCGATGTGATGACTCAGTGTCCATGCGAGCTGCTCCATATGGACCTTGTTGGCCCAGCTCGTGTGCGATCTGCGGGTGGGAAGTGGTATGTGTCGGTGCGGAATATGGTCCCGACACTAACCAGTAGAAAGTGCCGTGGTCTATCCCTCAATGGTCGATGCTAAGTAACAAGTGACGCAGAGTTTTATCCTGGTTCCGGCCGAGGGGGCCGTACGTCCAGCAGTGGCGTGCTCGAGGCACTATATTGCTTAGCACCGGGGGTGCCTGTAGTGGGGCGGCTACAAGCAAGGCGGTAGAGGAAGCGTGGCTTCCAAGTCCCTGGAGGAATGGCTGAAGATATTGTGGGAGAACTGGAGAATGAGTACGTGGTGTGTAGTGCGTTCCTGTCTCGTATGCTGCTGAGTCCCCCCGCGGCTGGGGGGTTCGCCCCCCCTTTTATAGATCAAGGGGGAGGCGGATTACATGCGCGCCGCGCTATCTAGCTACGTGGGGAAGCACGACGTGCTACGCTGTAGAGTGGGCGGCCGTCCGGACGATCCTTGCAGCGATCCGGCCATGATGGCCTACCTTGTACCCGAACAGTGGCGGTTCGAGGGTAGAAGGGCGGCGGGCGGGTGGTGATGTCCTCCCGATAGGCTCGAGGGAGGTGCGACGTTGGCCCGTACGGGGCACGGGGAGTAGGTAAAACGGCGTCCCTTCCCAACGCGCTTCATAGTGCCGGGGTTCTTTGCTACGGCGCACGGCGTGCGCCCCGCACGCGCGGGGACGGCGGCCATCGTTACGGTGGCGGGGATGGCGATCCACCGGCCTAGCGCCTCCACCTAACCCTGTAGGGTCACAAGAAAGTGAATCGAGGGTGTAGCCGGCCCCCCTTCGAGGGCTCGGCGCGTTAGCCGTATGGGAGCGAGGGCGCGCGGTGTCACGGGGCCCGACACCGGCCGCGGCCCGCACGGTCCCTCCCCACGGTGATGGGGATGGGCTCCTCCACGGGGAGTTGGTGCGGCGGCACCGGGCGCGAGCCCGGGCGCATGATGACGCCGTCCCACCGGTGCCGGGCGTTAAATGCCCGTGTACGGGGGCCGGCGCACGCGTGAGGGGCGCCCTCGAGCGTGGCGGACCCCGGTCGAGGGCGGGACGTACCCTCGAGCGAGGCGGAACCCGCTCGAGGGGGAGTGAGCCCTCGACCGGGGCGGAGCCCGCTCGAGGGAAGTGCTGCCCCTCGAACAGGGTGGAGCCCGCCCGAGGGGGCGCGCATCCTCGAGCGAGGCGGAGCCTGCTCGAGGGGATCTTCGAGAGGGTTGTCTTGGTGGGCCATTGAGGTCCATCGCAGCGTGAGCCGTGCCCTGCATGGTTAGGCACCTGCATAGTTAGGCTAAACGTATTTTGCTTTGTTGCGGGTTTTAAGTGGGGATTTCCCGGTGGTTTAAGGGGACCCCTAGGGCTGTCCCCGACAGTAGCCCCCGAGCATCTGTGGGTTTGCCATTGAGGCTCCCGCAGATGCTGGAACCTACTGATAGGACGTTCTTCCCTCCTTGTTTTGCGGACGCTTTCCGCGGGGCCGCGTCAGCGGACCCGCGGGTCCTAGCCCCGAAGCCTGCGGGGAGTGTGGGTGCTCCTGCAGGGGTTAACCGCGAGAAATGATCAGAGGGCGTGGCGCATGTTTCAACCGGCATCGGCGATATCTCAGCCGGCCTCGGTGGGGCATGCGCTGCTGGCACTGTCTCCGGCGGGTGCAATTTCAAGGAGGTGTAGCCGTGCGTCAAGCCCCCGAGCCTGGGCCCATTTGAGGCGATCGGGTAGAGCTTTACGACTTGTTTCTTACGCGCCCTCGCCGTCCCTCCGCGGGACGGATGGTGAGGTTTCCGCAACCCCCATCGAGCGGGTCGCGGATTGTGGATTCCTCGTCGAGCTGCTAGCGGGTGGTTCGAGTGGACGCCCATGCCCCGTTCGATAAGGGTAGGCTGCGTGGTCCGGAGACACGTCCATGGAAGCGCTTGCGTGGGTTTGCTAGGTGGGGCTCGGTCCCGTTCGATAGGGACCGAGGGCGCGGAAGCTCTCCCTCGGTGGGATCCCCCGGCTAGCTGCCCTCGCTGGCTCTCGAACACGACATGTGGGGCACCCTCGAGCCGACGGGCTCGAGGAACGGCTCGAATGCGCGTGCCCTCGTCGTCCCTGACTCTGCGATCTGGGGCGCCTGTTCGAACCCGTCGAGGGTCAGGCTTCGAACCTCTGATCAGTAGGGCCGTGCGGGGCCGTGCCTGGACATCCCCGTCTTTTGCGTTTGCGGCCGTCGAGGAGTCTGGGCGAGCCAGCCCTCGAGGCGCTGGTTGGTAGCACTACATGGCATGGGTGCCCGGGACACCTGCCTTGTCCTAGGCGGGCCTCAGGGCGACCTTCTCACACTTGTGCCCTTTTTAGAAAGTTGATATTGTCTCGGGCCAGGGGCTTGTGCCGCTCGAGAGTTTTACGTGGCATGGGTACCCGCGGTGCCCGCTTTACATCAAGTGAGCCCCGAGCGACCTTCTCACGTCGATGTCCCTTCGAGGGTTGACATCGTCTCGAGCCAGGGGCTCGTGCCGCTCGAGGGTTTTGCGTGGCATGGGTGCCCGCGGTGCCCGCTTTACATCAAGTGAGCCCCGAGCGACCTTCTCACGTCGATGTCCCTTCGAGGGTTGACATCGTCTCGAGCCAGGGGCTCGTGCCGCTCGAGGGTTTTGCGTGGCATGGGTGCCCGTGGTGCCTGCTTTACATCAAGCAGGCCCCGGGCGGCCTTCTCACGCCGATGTCCCTTCGAGGGCTGCTTTCGCCTTGAGCCGGGGGCTCGTGCCGCTAGAGGGTTTTGCGTGGCATGGGGGCCCGCGGTGCCTGCTTTACATCAAGCAGGCCCCGGGCGGCCTTCTCACGTCAATGTCCCTTCGAGGGCTATCATCGTCTCGAGCCAGGGGCTCGTGCCGCTCGAGGGTTTTGCGTGGCATGGGTGCCCGCGGTGCCTGCTTTACATCAAGCAGGCCCCGGGCGGCCTTCTCACGCCGATGTCCCTTCGAGGGCTGCTTTCGCCTTGAGCCGGGGGCTCGTGCCGCTCGAGGGTTTTGCGTGGCATGGGGGCCGGGTTATAAAATGCCTCGCAGTCGAGGCTGCGGTTTTTGCAGCGCGGGCGCGCCTTTTTAGGCGCTGCGGCCGCGCGCGCTCGCGTAGTGGGCGCCGTGGCAGGCAGACGTGACGGCTCGTCTCGGTCCCTGCGAGGGTCTTCGCCGTGATGATGGCCCGTCAGCGGTGATGTGGCCGCTGCGGTCGTGGTGGGGCCCGTTCGTTGGCATGAAGAGAAGATTCCCTGCAGTTAATGCGCGCGGGACATCCGCTCCGGAGAGCTCACCCGCGGCTTATAAATCTGAGGGGAGGGGGAGACGGCGGTTTTTTACCTTAACGCCTCACCATTTCAGCCCCTTGCCCCTTCGTTTTCGCCTTGCCTTTGCCACCGTGCGGTGTCGCCATTAGAGCTCTCCCTCCGTTTCTCGTCATCCGCTCTCACCTTCCTTTGTCCTTCCTCATGGCGCCGCCTCAGCCTCTCACGATCCTGGACCCATACGCCTGGGAGAGGTCGTCGGTGACCCGGCTGGCCCTTGGAGAGCTGGTCGCCGCCGGCCAGCTGGCGGCTAATGAAGATGGACGCCCGGCGGAGTGGATAGTGCCGCCGGCGGGGGACCGCGCGCCCAACCCGCCGGAAGGCTACGTGGTGAGCTTTATCCGCTACCACGAGCGGGGCTTCAACGCGCCGGCGAGCCGCTTCATGCGGGCGATGTGCCACTACTACGAAGTGGAGCTGCACAACTTCGCGCCCAACGCGATTTCGCAGGCGGCCACGTTCGTGGGCGTCTGTGAAGGGTACCTGGGGATCCCAGTCAACTGGGAGCTGCGGGTACACCTTTCCGTGCGGAGCTCTTCACGCAGCCCACGACGGAGCCGGGGACCCGCCACGCGGTGCGCGCGGCGGGATGTCGCTTGCCCTGTGGGGGCAATTCAAGAACGTCTACATCCCCTGCACCATGACGACGAACAACGCCGGCTGGGAGCGGGGATGGTTCTACTTGCGCAACGCCGAGCCCGGCCTCCCCCCTACACCGGTCGGGTGTTCAAGGAGAAGCCCAGCTCTTGGGGCTACGGGGTGTCCACGCCCCAGCATCGGAGGCGGCAGGAATCGGTCCTGGCCACCCTGCAGAGCCTGGCGGCGCAGGGGCTGACTGCGATGGGCATCCTCGCCTTCCTCCATCACCGGCGGGTCGTGCCCCTGATGGAGAGGCCACTCTACATCTTCGAGATGACTGAGGCGGCCAACCCCATCGATCTGGCGAGGTCGCGGATGCTCCCGACGCCCCTCGAGCGGCCATATGCGCTCACCCGGGCGCGGAGCGCCGTCGACACCCGGATGCCGATGCATCCGGACCGGACCCCATGGGACCTCGAGATCCTCCCCACCGGCCCGCTGGTGAGTTTGGTTCTTGATTGTGTTTTAATTCTTGGTGTTGCTTCTGCTTCCTGATGCGTCCTTGATGTTCCTGTATGCAGCTGGTGAGCTTTACCGCCTCAAAGTCTGTTCCGCCCACCCCCGACTCCCGCGCGCTTGGCGGGCGGCGCGGCGCGGCGGGAGCGGGGAGCGGGCGGCGCGCGGGGAGGGAGCGCGTGAGGCGACATCAAGCGCGTCGCGACCGGCGGAACGCGGAGTACGCGGCGGCGCGAAGAGCCGGGGCTCTCCTCCCCTAGGACCGAGGTGAGGGGGTGGGCCCCTCCGACAGTGGCGGCTGCGCCCCGTCGCCGAACCGCGCCGGCGGCAAGGACAAAGCATCGCCGGGGCGGGCGCAACGGCGCCCGTCGCCGGCAATCGACATCGGGGCTGCGCGCGCCGCGCGAGGCGCCGGCGCGCGCCACGGGGGGCGCAAGCAACGAGCGTGCCGCGCGCGGGGGCGGGCGTGCCCGCGCGCGTGCGCGCGTCGTCCAAGAGGTGCGACGGCGGGGGCGTGCCCGCACGCGGGGCGAGCGTGCCCTCGCGCGCGCGCGGCGGCGCCTTCGGGAAGCGCGGCGTCGGGCGTGCCCGCGCGCGGGGCGAGTGCGCTCGCGCGCGCGGCGGTGCCGCCGAGGAGGGGCGCGGCGGCGGGCGTGCCGGCCCGCGCCGGCCTCGTCCGCTGAGGCTTCGAGGAAAAGGAAGCGCGCCTTTTCCTCCTCGAGGTAGGGGGTTCGACTCTTAGCTTGGTTTGATTTGATTTGTTGACGGTCGGGCGTTCTAACCCTCTGTTTGTGCCTGCGCAGGGTGGTGCCCACCGTACCTCCTCTCGCACCGGCTAAGGTGCTAAGGACGGACGCGTCCATCCCCACCCGGCGGCGCTCATCGAGGGCGTCGCGGGCGGGGGCAAGCACGGCGGCGGCGGGCGCGAGCTCGCAAGGCCCGGCCGAGGCTTCGAGGCCCCGACCGGCAGATCGACCCGCCGCGGCGCGGCCGGGAGGTCGCCGAGGAGCGGCCGGCGCCGACCGTCGTGGGGGACGCAGGCGCGGCGGCGGCCGTGGTGGAGGTGCAGCCCGCGGAGGTCGCCATCGCGGGGGCGCGGCCCGTGGCGCCGGCCGCGGAGGAGGCGGAGCGAGCGCAACTTGCGGCGGCGTCCGTGGACGCGGCGGCACAGCCGGGAGGTGGTGGCCGCGGCGTCACGACCGCGCTCGCGGCCACCGGAGGCGCAAGCGGAGGCGCCGGTGGAGGCGGCGCAGGGGCCGGTGCCCGCCGGCAGTTCCCGGTGGAGGTGGTGGAGGTCCGGACGACGATTCCCCGCCGCCCGGGTGGGATCAGTGGGCTAGCCTCCCCACACGCTCCCTCGAGCCCCAGGAGGGGGCCCTCGTGAGGCGGCACGAGGGTCACATGGTGGCGGGGGGCCGAGGACACGGCGCCGAGGCCTCGTCCTCCCGTGCCGGCCATCCCGCCCCGGTGGAGGGGGGGCCGTTGACGATCCCCCTGCGTTTGCCGACACCAGGGGGGAGCAGGAGCTCTGGGGCGAGCTCCGGAGCCACGGCGCCACGCTCAACCGCGTGCTGAATGAAGCGCTGCAGGTCCATGGCGGCCCTGCATGGCGCGTATTCCAGGTAGGCCGTGGTTGCTCATTCTCTTCTTTCTTTCGTTTTTGTGTGCGGCTCCCGTGTCGCAGCGCTTACGGGTTTTGATTTTGTGGGTGCCAGGAGCTCGAGCGCCGCGCCCACGACAAGTACGACGCCTTCGACCGGGTGAACGCCGAGGTGCACCAGCTCCGAGAGCGGTGTAGCGCTTTCGACGCGCTTGCTGACGCCCTCAGGACGCCGGATGGCTGGCTGGCGTACCGGGCCATGGCGTGGCGCGACGAGCTCCCCGAGAGCTCGAGGCAGGACCCAGCGCGCCGCTCGAGCCTCGAGCGGGTCTCCACAGCCCTCATCGATCGTGATGAGGCGCTGTGGCAGGCGCGCTCGGACTTGGAGAAGACGCGGACGCTGGCCGCCAACTGGGAGACGGAGGTGGCCAACGTCCGCGGCGAGAACCGGGAGCTCCGCTCGTCGCTCGAGGGAGTGCAAGCGCAGCAGCGCCGGGCCGAGGAGCGGGCGCGCGGGGCGGGAGCGGCGGGCCAAGGAGGCCGACGACTTGAAGGCCGCCCACGACGCCAAGGCCGCGGCGCTCGTCGCCGCCGAGGAGCAGCCCTCGCGAGAGCGCTCCGCCCGCCAAGGGGCCGAGGGGCGGCTCCGGCAGAGCAAGGCCGCCCTCGTCGATGCCCGAACGGCGCTGGAGCAGGAGCGCGTCGCTCGTGAGGCGGCGCAGAAGTCGTTGGCGGAGCGGGACGACAAGCTCTCCAAGGCCGAAGGCGAGGTGATTATGCTCAGCATCACCAGCGCCAATCAGGAGCTGGCCCTCCAGGAGCAAGGCGAGGCCGTCAAGTGCCTCGAGCTGACGGTCGAGGCCGTGCGTCGCGACTTCGAGACGGAGAGGAGGCAAGTCGAAGGTGAGCTGCTGCTTGACTTCTTATTTGGTTGGTTTTTCGTTAGAGGGCTCGCTTCCCCCTTTCTGATTTCTTTCCTGGCTTGGCGGTTCCAGGCTTGCACACCGCTCTGGGGCACGCAGCTGAGCGGGCCGAGGCGCTGCAAGCTTCTTACAACTCCTCCGAGCGGGAGCTGCAGGAGTTGCGTGATGCGGCCCTCGAGACCTGCCGTGCTGTGGAGGAGAGAGAGGCTCAGGCCGGCAGCTCGTTGGCCAGCCGCCTGCGCGCCCTTGGTGGTCACGTCACCGAGCGGATGCGCCGGGCGCTGCATCTGGGCGTCCAGAAGGCCCTCGGGTTGGTGCGGTCCCACTACGAGGTCAACTTCGAGGCGCTGGCGGAGGGCTACATCGTTCCCGAGGGCGTCGAGGACGAGGTGGCGATGGAGCATGTGGATGCGCTCGCCGCCGACGCCGCCGGGTCGCTCGCCGAGGCCTTCGAGGAGTTCCTCTTCCCGGACGCCGCTGACGCTGCCGCTCCTCCCGCCTGAAAGTCGTTGGGCGCTAGGCCCGTTTTTTGTTCGAGCATTAGTATTCTGGTCATGGGTCCTTTGTAAATAAACACATTATCTCAATCGTAAACATTTGATGAAGTGTTTTGCTTATTGCGCTTTTTTGTTTCTCCTTCTTCCTGAGTGGATTTTACTTAGGGGAGTTCGATTTTCGCTGGGGGGCCTGCTGGGTTGGAGGCGAGAGAGAAGGGCCATATCCACGCGGCGTAGGCTATCTCTGGCTCGCACGCTCCTCCCGCTGGACCGCCCGCGCCCTGTTCGAATCGCTGCTCGAGGTTGAAGTAGGAAACAGACTTAGCGCGTGTGAGTTGTTTTTATTTTTGCGCAAAAAATGGTTTTTTTTGGGGGGGTGCCCCCCGCTGTAGCCCCCGAGGGTAACTTGGGTTTCAGGGGAAAGCCGAGTTGCCCTTTTATTAGACTTGAAGCATTTACATAGTTGTTTACCAACTGGGGCGTTGGTCGTATGGTTTTTACAACAAAAATACTTGGAAATCCTAGCTAAGGGTAGAAGCGACGTAGTTGTTGGATGTTCCAAGCATTGGTGAGTTCTTCACCGTCCTCGTTGGCTAGCTTGTATGTGCCGGGCTTGAGTACCTTCACCACGACATAGGGTCCCTCCCATGGGGGCGATAGCTTATGGCGCCCTCGGTTGTCTTGGCGTAGCCATAGGACCAAATCCCCTTCATTGAAGTCCCGTCGACGTACCTTGCGTGCTTGGTAGCGTCTTAGGGACTGTTGATACCTTGCGGAATGCATTAAGGCTACGAGGCGTGCCTCGTCTAGTTGGTCCAGCGAGTCCTCGCGGGCTCGCTGGTTAGCATCCTCGTCATAGCCTCGAACCCTGGGCGATCCATATTCTAAATCCGTGGGGAGGACGGCCTCCGCGCCATGGACTAGGAAGAACGGGGTGAACCCGGTGGCTCTGCTCGGGGTGGTCCTAAGGCTCCACACAACCGCCAGTAGTTCTTGGAGCCATTTTCGCCCAGATTTGTTAAGCTGGTCGAAAATTCTGGGCTTAAGGCCCTATAGGATCATGCCGTTGGCACGCTCTACTTGGCCGTTGGTCTGTGGGTGCGCCACAGCCGCCCAATCCACGCGGATGTGGAACTTGTCGCAGAACTCCAAGAACTTCTTGCCCGTGAACTGGGACCCATTGTCTGTGATGATGGAGTTCGGCACTCCAAAGCGGTAGACGATGTCGGTGAAGAATGTTACCGCCTGCTCAGCCCTTAGATTCGTGATGGGGCGCACCTCCACCCACTTGGAGAACTTGTCGATCGCGACCAGCAAGTGGGTGAAGCCCCCGGGCGCCTTCCGCAGGGGCCCGACGATGTCCAGCCCCCACACGGCGAATGGCCATGTCACGGGGATGGTTTGCAGGGCATGGGCGGGCAGATTGGACTTGCGGGCGTAGAACTGGCACCCTTCGCAGGTGCGCACGATCTCGCTGGCGTCTGCAACCGCGGTAGGCCAGTAAAAGCCCTGGCGGAACGCGTTGCCGACGAGGGTGCGGGGCGCGGCGTGGTGGCCGCAAATCCCCGCGTGAATGTCCCGTAGGAGCTCGCGCCCCTCGGGAATGGGCACGCACCGCTGCAGGATACCCGAGGCGGCGCGCTTGTGGCGCCTCGCCGTCAACGATGGCAAAAGACTTGGCCATCCTGGCGATGCGCCTGGCCGCGGCCCGGTCCGCGGGGAGTTCCCCTCGAGCGATCCAGGCGATGTATTTTTCGCGCCAGTCCTCTCGGGCAGGAGCTGGCTCGATGTCCATCACGTCGGCCTCGTGGGAGCCGTACCCCTCGAGGAGGGAGAGCACGTACGCCTCGTTCGAGGGGTCCTCGTCCATGGATTCCGCACCCGCTGGATTCGAAGGAGCCCCCGAGGGTCCGTCATGACTCGAGGGGTAGGGCTCGAAGACGACCGAGGGTTGAGCGACATCGCGGGCGAAAACGTTCGGGGGAACGGTGATCCGCCCGGACGCAATCTTGGCCAGTTCATCTGCCTCCTTGTTGTACCGGCGGGGCACATGGTTGAGCTCGATGCCATAGAACTTGTCCTCGAGGGCCCGCATGGCCTTGCAGTAGGCCTCCATCTTGTCGTCATGGCAGCTCGCGTTCTTCATGACCTGATCGATTACAAGCTGCGAGTCCCCCCGTACGTCGAGGCGCTTGACGCCCAACTCAATGGCGATTTTGAGGCCGCAGAGTAGGGCCTCGTATTCAGCCATATTGTTAGACGCGGGGAAGTGGAGGCGCACCGCGTAGCGCATGTGCTCCCCAAGGGGTGACACTAAGAGCAGGCCCGCGCCTGCCCCTGTTTTCATCACTGAGCCATCGAAGAACAGAGTCCAGCACTCTGCTTGGATCTGCGGGGGCGGCAGCTGCGTATCCGTCCACTCAGTGACGAAATCCGCCAGGATTTGCGACTTGATGGCCTTGCGCGGGGCGTAGGCGAGCGTCTCGCCCATCAGCTCCATGGACCACTTGGCAATCCTGCCTGCGGCGTCAGGGTTGCGGATGATCTCTCCTAGCGGAAAGGAGGAAACCACCGTGACGGGGTGGGCCTCGAAGTAGTGGCGCAGCTTGCGCCGCGCAAGGACTACCGCGTACAGCAACTTCTGGACCTGTGGGTAGCGCGTCTTCATGTCTGACAGGAGCTCGCTGATGTAGTAGACCGGCCGCTGTACAGGTAAGGCATGCCCTTCCTCCGTGCGCTCCACGACGATCACGGCGCTGACCACCTGGGTGGTTGCGGCCACGTAGAGCTGCAGGGGTTCGCCATCTTGCGGCGGCGTGAGGATCGGGGCGTGCGTTAGAGACGCCATCATCTTGTCGAGCGCATCCTGGGCCTCGGTGGTCCAGGAGAAGCGCTCGTGCTTCTTAAGTAGGCGGTAGAGGGGCAGGCCCTTCTCACCGAGCCGCGAGATGAAGCGGCTCAAGGCAGCGAGGCACCCCAGCACCTTCTGTACCCCTTTGAGGTCCCGGATCGGACACATTCGTTCGAGGGCCGCAACCTTTTCAGGGTTGGCCTCGATTCCCCGCTGGGAGACAATGTATCCCAGGAGCATGCCTCGCGGCACTCCAAAGACACATTTTTCGGGGTTTAACTTGACCCCATTGGCCCATAGGCAGTTAAACGCGACGCCAAGGTCGCCAACCAGGTCGTCCGCCTTCCTGGTCTTTACGACGATGTCGTCCACATATGCTTCGACCGTCCGCCCGATGTGATCCCCAAAAACGTGCTGCATGCAACGCTGATATGTTGCACCCGCGTTTCTGAGGCCAAACGGCATCGTGACGTAGCAGAATGTCCCAAACGGCGTGATGAACGAAGTCGCGAGCTGGTCGGACTCCTTCATTTTTATTTGATGGTATCCAGAGTAAGCACCAAGGAAGCAAAGCAATTCACACCCAGCCGTTGAATCAACGATCTGATCAATGCGTGGTAAAGGAAAAGGAACTTTAGGACATGCTTTATTAAGACTAGTGTAGTCTATACACATCCTCCACTTCCCATTCTTTTTCTTTACAAGCACGGGGTTTGCTAGCCACGTTGGGTGGAACACCTCCTTGATGAATCCGGCCTCGAGAAGCTTCCGCAGCTCCGCTCCGATTGCCCGTCGCCGCTCCTCGGGTCGAAGCGGGCGCGCCCGTTCGTCGCACGCCGCGGGCGTTTGGCGAGATGTCAAGGGAGTGCTCGGCGACTTCCCTCGGGATGCCTGGCATATCCGAGGGGCTCCACGCGAAGATGTCGGCGTTGGCGCGGAGAAAGTCGACGAGCACCACTTCCTATTTGGGGTCGAGGGTGGAGCCGACCCTCAACGCCTTGCCCTCGGGGCCGAAGGGTCGAGGGGGACCCCCTTGGTCTGCTCCGCGGCCTCGAAGGTGCTGGCGTGCTTGGCGGCGGAGTCGAGGTCTTCGTTGACCATCTTCTCCAACGTGTTCACCAGCGCTTCATCCAGCGCCAGTGCCTCTACGTGCTCCACGCACTCAACGTCGCAGTCTAAAGCGTGCTCGATGGATGAGCCGACGGTGATGACGCCGTTTGGTCCTGGCATCTTCATCTTTAGGTAAGTATAATTGGGGACCGCCATGAATTTGGCGTAACAGGGTCGCCCAAGTATAGCGTGATAGGCCCCCTTGAACCCCACCACCTCGAAGGTGAGGATCTCCTTGCGGAAATTCTTCGGGGTGCCAAACCAACCCGGGAGGGGTCGACCGTGCCCAAGGGGCCGGACTCCGCCGGCCGGCGCGATGCCATGGAACGGCTTCGTGCCGGGCCGCACCTCGGTCCGACCCGATCCCCATGAGGCGCAATGTATGCGCGTAGAGGATGTTGAGGCCGCTGGCCTCCGTCCATGAGGACCTTCGAGAACCGGGCGTTCCCGATGATGGGGTCGACCACCGCCGAGTACCGGCTCGGGTTGGGGACACGGCTCGGGTGGTCCTCCCGGCTGAAGGTGATGGCGTCCTCCGACCAATTGAGGAAGGACGGAGGCGCCCTCTCCGCAGCGAGGACCTCGTGCCGCTCCTTCTTGCGCTGGCGGGTCGACATGTCGACGGTTGGCCCCCCAAAGATGAGGAACACATTTTCCACGGCGGGGAAGCCGCCCGAGTCGCCATCGCCTCCGTCTTTCTTGGCCTCTACCTCCTTTGTGGCGGCACGGCCATAGAATTTCTTGAGCATATCACACTGCTCAAGGGTGTGGTTCACTGGGGTCTTGTGGTAGGGACATGGCCTTTTCAGCATGTCATCAAACACCCCCGGGCCTCGAGGGGCCGGTCGAGGGCCCCGTCGAGCCGGTCAACAAGGAAGGGCCTCGGCATTGCCGCCGCCGCGCCCTCGCTCGCGCGCCGCGCGCGCGGCTTCTTCCCCTTCTTGCCCCGCTTGTCGTTGCGGTGGGGCTCCTTGGCCTTGCTGCCCTCCGCGGGCGCGTCCTCCGAGCGCTTGCCCTTCTTGCCGTCGAAGATCGCCCCCACGGCCTCTTCTCCGGAGGCGAAGCTGGTGGCAATGTCGAACAGCTCGTTGGACTCCGCGGGCGGGCTGCGTCCCAGCTCCCGCACGAGGTCCTGGCACGTGGTGCCCTCGAGAAAGGCATGCACAATCTTGGACTGCGCCACGCTGGGGAGCTCCATGCAGCGCTTGGAGAAGCGTCGTATGAAGTCCTGCAGCGACTCGCCGGGCTTCTGTGTGCAGGAGCGCAGGTCCCAGGAATTCCCAGGGCGCACGTACGTGCCCTGGAAGTTGCCCACGAACGTGTGGACCAGATCGTACCAGTTGTGGATTTGGCTAGCGGGCAAGTGCTCGAGCCATGTCCGGGCCGCGTCGCCGAGATGCAGGGGCAAGTTGCGGATGATGACCTCGTCGGCCGGTGGCCCCCGCCCACCGACAAGCCAAGCGGTAGTCGTTAAGCCACACGCGGGGGTCCGTCTCCCCGTTATACTTGACGATGGTCGAGGGTTGGCGAAAGCGCTGGGGGAACGCTGCCGCGCGGATTTCCCGGCTGAACACACGGGTGCCTGGGGGCTCCGGCGTCGGGGAGCGGTCCTCGCCGCTGTCATAGCGTCCACCCCGTCGAGGGTGGTAGCCCCTTGTTGCTCGTGCGTCCGCCCTGCTCGTGCGCCTGGCGTTGATGATGTTGCGGGCGTCGCCATCCAGCGCCCTGTGTGCGTCGCCATCCTTGGCCGGCGTGCGTCCTTGGTCGGCGGGTCGCCCCGCCGGTCCCCCCGCGTGCACCGAGGGTTCGCCCTCCGGTGCGCCCTCGTCGTCCCGCGCATCTCCCCGTTGGCGGATGCGCGAGGCCGAGCTCTCGGCCCGCCGGACGGCCGCTTGCTCGATGAGAGTTTGCACCTCGCGGTGCAGGTCTCGGCCCTCGGGGGTCGAGGGTGCCGGCATGGCCGCGCCAGCCGTCGCGGCGGTGATGAGTTTTTGGCTAGCTCGCGGGGGTGCATCCGCGTTGTCGACGTTGGGGATGGTGTTGATGCGGTCGCGCACCGCCGGCCCGGCCTCCCCGCGCGCGCTCGCCGCGCGCGGAGGCCCCGCCATTGAGGCGCGGAGCGCCCGCACCGTCACGCATTCCTCCGCCAGCTTGGCCTCGAGCTCGCGGGCTTGGGCCAGCTGCGCGTCGGCGTTGACCCCGGTGGGAGCGCTTGGCCCCGCTGCCATGTGTCGGGGACCGCCCTAGGGGTCCCCTTAAACAACGGGGAAATCCTCTCTTAAATCCCTGCATCGAAACACGCTAAGCCTAACCATGCAGGAAACTAACCGTGCAGGACATGGCCCATGCCGCAGGACTCCGGAGGCCCACCAAGACGGCCCGTCTAGAAGACCCCTCGAGCAGGCTCCGCCTCGCTCGAGGGCACGCTCCTCCTCGAGCGGGCTCTGCCCCGTTCGAGGGGCAACCCCCTCCTCGAACGGATTCCGCCCCGTTCGAGGGGCAACCCTTCCCTCGAGCGGTCCCGCCTCGCTCGAGGGCTCGCCCCCTCGAGCGGGTCACGCCCGCTCGAGGGTCCGCTCCGCCCTCGGCCGGGGCCCGCCACGCTCACGGCGCTCCGCACGCGTGCGCCGGCCCCGTACTTGGGCATTTAACGCCCCGACACCGCAGACGGCGCCATCATGCGCCGGGGCTCACGCCCGGTGCCGCCGCACCAACTCCCCCAGGGAGGAGCCCATCCCCGCCACTGTGGGATGGACCGTGCGTACGGCCGTGTCGTCCCGTGACACCGCGCGCCCACTACTGTACGGCTAACGCGCCCGACCCTCGAAAAGGGGCCGGGCGCACCCTCGATTCCACTTTCCCGTGACCCTACAGGTTAGGTAGGGGGCGCCAGGCCGGTGGATGGCCATCCCGGCGACTGTAGCGGTGCGGCTGCCGTACCCACGCGTGCGCGCACGCCCGCACCGCGAGCGCACGCCCGAGCACCGCAGAAGCAACCACTCCGCTGCCGCGGAGCGCATTGGGAAGGAACGCCGTTCTGCCCGCTCCTGTACCCCGTACCAGCCATCATCAGCACCTCCCTCGAAGCCTATCAGAGGACGCCATCGCCATCTGCCGCCTCCTACCCTCGAACCGCCACCGTTCGGGTACGAGATAGGCCATCATGGCCGGATCGCAGCGAAGATCGACCGGACGGCCGCCCACTCTACACCGTAGCGCGACGTGCTCCCTCACGTAGCTAGGCAGCGCGGCGTGCATGTAACTCGCCGCCCCCTTGGCCTATAAAAGGGGAGGCGAGCCCCCGCCCGGGGGGGGGGGGGGGGGGGGACGAGTTCAGAGGAACGAGTTCAGTTGAACACAACGCACCGTGCACTCACTCTCTTATTCTCCCCAACATCTTCAGCCACTCTCACAGGGACTTGGAAGCCTCGCTTCCTCTCCCGCCTTGCTTGTACTTGCCCCACTACAAGCACCCCCGGTGCTGAGCAATATAGTGCCACGAGCACGCCCCTGCTGGACGTACGGCCCCCTTGGCCGGAACCAGGATAAAACCTTGTGTCATTTGTTGCTTAGCATCGACCATTGAGGGAGAGACCTAGGCGCTATCTACTGGTTAGTGTCGGGACCATATTCCGCACCGACAGTTGGCGCCCACCGTGGGGCAAATAAGCGCCTAAGGTCATTTCGCCAACTCCCTCCATGGTGATCCGCACTGAGTACCGTGGTACCCGCTACAACATGGGTAGTTCGGATCCTCTCCCGGCCGGGTTCGAGATCCGCTTCGGGGACTTGAACTTCCAGGCCACGGGGAACGGCTATCTCATGCGCCTCACCAATCGTGAGGAGCTTCGCGCGCAGCGCAAGGCCGTGTCCGCTCGGTCTCCGCCGCACGCACGACACCGCGCGCAGCGCCTGCGGGCACGGATGCCGCGGGCCCGTCGACGCCGCGACGCCGTCGTCGCTCCGGGCTACGCCGCGTCGGGGCGCGGTCCGAGCGGCGGCAAGCCGAGCGCGCCGCCGCCCAACGCGGTGCGCCCACCGTCACGACGACCGCCACCCCCCGCCGGGACCGCGTGCGGTCTCGGACCACGCATCCCCGTCGGGCTGCGTGGCGCCACTACGGCCTACAACGCCAACGTCAACACGACAATGCGCGGGTTCCGCCCGGTCGCCACGTCTTCGTCGCCGGGGACCCCGCACCCCCGGCCAGCCGGGACGAGTCGTCCCCGGGCTCCGTCGACACGATGCCACCCGCCAACCGCCATGGGTACGCGGAGTGGGACCCCTCCGTGTGCCGGACCCGGGGCCGCGTTTAGGCGCTTCCTCGACGCCACGGACTACCGGTTTGGCCGCTCCGACGACTCCAAAGACCGGGAGCTACGACCCCACGCGGGAATGTTGCGCCGTCATCACCAACGACCCGGCCAACGCCGCCGGCGGGCGGGTGCCGGAGACGGGGAAGTCACGCCCGCCCTGGGGATCGCCACGCGCCCGGCCGCGGGGCCAAGCGCTCCCCGCCGGGGCCGACGTCGACGCGCACCGGCCCAAGCCCGCGAGCTCGAGGCCAAGCCGCGCGAGGAATACCGGACAAAGGCGGCCGCTCCGCGCCTCGATGGCGGGGGAGGCCTCCGCGCGCGGCGAACGCGCGCGGGAGCTGGGCCGACAAGTCCGTGACCGCCTCAACCCCGTCCCCAACGTCGACAACGCGGATACTCCGCCACGGCGAGCCAAAAGCTCATCGCCGCCGCAACGTTGCTACGCGCCATGCCGGCACCCCTCGACCCCCGAGGCTCGAGACATGCACCGCGAGGTGCGTACTCTCCTCCTTGAGCAAGCGGCCGTCCAGCAGGCCGAGAGCTCGGCCTCACGCATCCGCCAACGAGGGGACGCACGGGGTGATGATCCCGCACCGGAGAGGCGAACCCTCGGTGCACGTGGGTCAACCCGCCGACCTGGGGACGCACGCCGGCCAAGGAGCGGCTCCTTGACACACGCAGGCGCCGGATGGAGACGCCCGCAACGTCATCAACGCCAGCGCACCCGGAAGAAGGCGACGCACGAGCGGCCGGGGGCTACCACCCTCGAAGGGGTGGACGCTACGACGGGCCGGTGAGGACCGCTCCCCAACGCCGGAGCCCCCCGGCACCCGCGTGCTCAGCCGGGAGATCCGCACGGCCGCGTTCCCCGCCGCTTCCGTCGCCCTCGACAATCGTCAAGTACAACGGGAGACGGACCCTCGTGTCCGGCTCAACGATTACCGCCCGGCTCGCCACCGGGCGGGGCCACCAACGACGAAGTGATCATCCGCAACTTACCCCTGCATCTGGGCGACGCGGCCCGAACATGGCTCGAGCACTTGCCCGCCGCCCGCATCCATAACCGGGACGATCTAGTCCACACCTTCGTGGGCAACTTCCGGGCACATACGTGCGCCCGGGAACTCCCGGGGATCCGCGCTCCCGCACGCAAGCCGGGGCGAATCGCTACGGACTTCATACGGCGCTTCTCCAAGCGCCGCACGTAGCTCCCCGCCGTGGCACGTCCGAGATCGTGCACGCGTTCCTCGAGGGCACCACGTGCCGGGACCTTGTGCGCGAGCCGGGACGCAGCCCCCGCCCACGGACTCGAACGAGCCGTTCGACATTGCCACCGCCCCGCCTCCGGAGAGGAGGCCGTGGGGGCAATCTTCGACGGCAAGAAGGGCAAGCGCTCCGAGGACACGCCCGCGGAGGGCGGCGGGTCCAAGGAGCCGCGCCGCAACGACAAGCGGGGCAAGAAGGGGGAAGAAGCGCGCGCCGCGAGGCGCGCGAGCAGGGCGCAACGGCGGCAACGCCGAGGCCCTCGCCGTTGACCCGCCCGACGGGCCCTCGACCGGCTCCTCGAGGCCCGGGGGTGTTCGACGACATGATGAAGAAGCCATGCCCCTACCACAAGACCCCCGTGAACCACACTCTTGAGCAGTGCGACATGCTCAAGAAGTTCTATGGCCGTGCCGCCGCGAAGGAGGCAGAGGCCAAGAAGGATGGGGGCGATGGCGACGCGGGTGGTTTCCCCGCTGTCGAAAATGTGTTCCTCATCTTTGGGGGACCCACCGTCGACATGTCGACCCGGCAACGCAAGAAGGAGCGGCACGAAGTCCTCGCCGCAGAGAGGGCACCTCCGGCCTTCCTCAACTGGTCGAAGGATGCCATCACCTTTAGCCGGGACGATCACCCAAACCGCATCCCGAACCCGGCCAAGACCACCGGTGGTCGATCCCATCATTGGGAACGCCCCGGTTTTCGAAGGTCCTTATGGACGGAGGCGTAGCCTCAATATCCTCTTCGCGCATACATTGCTCCTAATGGGGATTGGGGCCGGACCGCCGCGGCCCAAAGACGAAGCCGTTTCACCGCATCGCGCCCGGCAAGGAGTTCAACCCCTCGGCGCATCGATCCGCCCATCCGGTTTGGGACCCCCAAGAATTTCCGCAAGGAAACCCTCACCTTCGAGGTGGTGGGATTCAAAGGGGCCTACCATGCCATCCTTGGGCGACCATGCTATGCCAAATTCATGGCGGTCCCCAACTACACGTACTCGAAGATGAAGATGCCGGTCCAAACGGCGTCATCACCGTCGGGTCGTCGATCGAGCACGCCTTCGATCGCGATGTCGAGTGCGTGGAACATGCAGAGGCACTAGCGCCGGGATGAAGCGCCGGTGAACACACCGGAGAAGATGGTCAACGACGACCTCGCCTCCGCCGCCAAGCACATCGGCACCTTCGAGGCCGCCGAGCGGACCAAAGGGGTCCCCCTCGACCCGTCGGCCCCCGAGGGCAAGGCGTTGAGGGTCGGCCGACCCTCGATCCTAAATAGGAAGCAAGTGCTCGTCGACTTCCTCCGCGCCAATGCCGACGTCTTCGCGTGGAGCCCCTCGGACATGCCAGCATCCCGAGGGAGGTCGCCGAGCACTCCCTTGATATCCTCGCCTAATGCTCGCGCCGTGCGCGCAGCCGGCCGCGCCGCTTCGACGAGGAGCGGCGACGGGCGATCGGGAGCGGAGCCGCGGAAGCTCCTCGAGGCCGGATTCATCAAGGAAGTGTTCCACCCTACGTGGCTAGCTAATCCCGTGCTTGTAAAAAAGAAAAATGGGAAGTGGAGGATGTGTATAGACTACACCCGCCTCAATAAAGCATGTCCAAAAGTTCCTTTTCCTTTGCCACGAATAGATCAAATCGTTGATTCCACGACCGGGTGTGAACTACTCGTTTCCTTGATGCCTATTCGGGATATCACCAAATAAAAATGAAGGAGTCCGACCAGCTCGCGACTTCATTCATCACACCGTTCGGGACGTTCGTTACGTCACGATGCCTTTTGGCCTCGAAACGCGGCGCAACATATCGCCGCATGCGCACGTTTTTGGGGACCATATCGGGCGGACGGTCGAGGCTTATGTGGACGACATCGTCGTCAAGACCAGGAAGGCGGACGACCTGGTTAGCGATCTTGGCATCGCATTCACCGCTCGCTCGGGCCAACGGGGTCAAGCTCAACCCCGAAAAATGTGTCTTTGGAGTGCCGCGGGGCATGCTCCTAGGGTACATCGTCTCCCGGCCGGGGAATCGAGGCCAACCCCGAAAAGGTCGCGGCCCTCGAGCGAATGGGTCCAATTCGGGACCTCAAAGGGGTGCGAAGGTGTTGGGGTGCCTCGCCGCCTTAAGCCGCTTCATCTCGAGGCTCGGTGAGAAGGGCCTGCCCCTCTACCGGCTGCTCAAGAAGCACGAGCGCTTCTCTTGGACCGCCGAGGCCCAGGAAGCACTCGACAAGCTGAAGGCGTCCCTGACGCATGCCCCAATCCTTACGCCGCCGCGAGACGGCGAACCCCTCCAACTCTACGTGGCCGCAACCACCCAGGTGGTCAGCGCCGTGGTCGTCGTGGAGCGCACGGATGAAGGGCATGCCTTGCCTGTGCAGAGGCCGGTCTACTACATCAGCGAAGTCCTGTCGGACACGAAGACACGCTACCCCCAGGTCCAAAAGCTGTTGTACGCGGTAGTCCTCGCGCGGCGCAAGCTCCGCCACTACTTCGAGGCCCACCCGGGCCACGCGTGGTCTCTTCCTTCCCGCTAGGAGAGATCATTCGCAACCCCGACGCGGCAGGCAGAATTGCCAAGTGGTCCGTGGAGTTGATGGGCGAGACGCTCGCCTACGCTCCGCGCAAGGCCATCAAATCGCAAATCTTAGCCGATTTCGTTGCTGAGTGGACGGACACGCAGCTGCCGCCCCCTCAGATTCAAGCAGAGGCCGGACCTCGTTCTTCGACGGCTCGGTGATGAAAACGAGAGCGGGCGCGGGCCCCGCTCTTCGTGTCACCCCTCGGGGAGCACATGCGCTACGCAAAGTGCGCCTCCACTTCCCCCGCGTCCAACAATATGGCGGAATACGAGGCCCTTCTCTCGCGGCCTCAAAATCGCCATTGAGTTGGGCATCAAGCGCCTCGACGTACGAGGGGGATTCGCAGCCTCGTGATCGACCAAGTCATGAAGAACGCGAGCTGCCACGACGACAAGATGGAGGCCTACCGTAAAGCCGTGCGGGCCCTCGAAGACAAATTCTACGGCATCAAGCTTAATCATGTACCCCCGCCGCACAACGAGGAAGCGAGACGAGCCGGCAAAAATAGCGTCCGGCGGATCACCGTTCCCCCCGAACGTTTTCGCGCGCGACATCGCGCGCCCTCGGTCACCTTCGAGCCCTACCCCTCGAGCGACGGCGGACCCTCAGGGGCTCCCTCGAATCCAGCGGGTGCGGAACCCATGGAAGAGGACCCCTCGAACGAGGCGTATGTGCTCTCCCTTCTCGAGGGGTACGGCTCCCACGAGGTCGATGCGATGGATATAGAGCCGGCTCCTGTCCAAGCGGATTGGCGGGAAAAGTACACCGCCTGGATCGCTCGAGGGGAACTCCCCGCGGATCGGGCCGTAGCCTGGCGCATCGCCAGGATGGCCAAATCTTTCACCCTCGTCGACGGCGAGCTGTACAAGCGCGCCGCATCAGGCATCCTCCAGCGGTGTATACCCATTCCCGAGGGGCGCGAGCTCCTACGGGACATCCACGCGGGGATCTGTGGCCACCACGCCGCGCCACGCACCCTCGTTGGCAACGCGTTCCTGAAGGACCGATACGGCGAACCAGAGAGGGGGGGAGTGAATGGGAGCCGATAAAAAATTCTTCTCGAAGGAGATGAAAACTCCAACAAGACGAACGCGGCTTCCAACACACGTCTCCGACTCACTACCAAGGTTGGTCAAGTCCACGTAGCCACTGGAGTGCCACTGGACCTAGGAACCAACACGCAACCTTCCGACCCGAGAAACGCAGCGGAAAAACAAACCTCGAGTCTACAGACCCACACCGGTCAGACCGGTGAGCACCACCGGTCAGACCGGTCCCTGCTGGTGAAACTGAGCAACTTTCACTAAGTGGCTCTACACCGGTCAGACCGGTGAGACGCACCGGCCGACCGGTGGCAGCCGTAAAGCCCCCCAAGGCACCAAACAAAGCCAACCGACCACCAAACGGACCCAAACCCGAAACAAGCAGCACCACGGGACAACAACGAACTCACCAAGACGTTCACCCGAGCAAAATCCCACAAGGGCTTGCACCGGTCGACCGGTCAAGAGCACCGGGGACCGGTGGGGCTCCGGGCAGCTCGGGATGAACAAGACCCGCGGGGTCAACTCCCCCAAATCCAAATCTCGATCTCCCGAATCGCTCCACGGACTTGAACAAGACTTTGGGGATATCGTGAACACCTCATGAGGAGTCCATAGCCAAGTTTAATCCCACCAAATCTCGTCCAAAAAGGAGGAATCGAAGAAATCCCGCCGAAAGCACTTCCAACCCAAGAACTCAAGAAACCCCCAAAATCGAGCACTTTTACTCACGGATTTGGGAGGGGAATCACACCCAAAGAACCACGAAGGGTTCCCACAAATTTCCCCCATCAAATCCCCAAGAGAAAAGTCCCGAAAACACCCCAAAGAAATCACGAAGAGAGGGCTCCGAAAATCACCACCAAGAACAACCGGGGAAAACACATCCAAACCTTGAGGAACCACGACGAATCATCTATACATGAAACAAAGGTTCGTACAAGGTCTAGCAAGCCGCCCGATCATCCATCCCTCTCTACAAGATCTCTCCGTGAAGCTTTCTTGCTAGTCCTAAGGAAAACCTAGAGAAAATAGGTGGAAAATAGGAAAACAAATGAGCTAGGGTTCCAACGAGTTGGCTGCCATCCTCTCACCTCTTGGGTTATATAGGCGGCAACCGAATGTCTAAAATGCCCCTCTCTACTAACTAGGGATACAAGCCCCTCAAGGGCGGATTTGGAATTCTTGATGCCTTCACCATCGGGACGGATGCCCGCGACCGCACCCTCGCGTAGCCTCGACGCAAGCCATGCGATCCCGACGCGTGTCCTCCGCTTCGAAGATTCCGGACCGCGTCGCCGCACACGGCCGACCGGTGCTCCTCACCGGCCGACCGGTCCCCACCGGCCGACCGGCCGTACCCACCGGCCGGGGACCGGTCCGGTGCCGCCGCACCTCCGTCTTCGGTTCTCCGGTCTTGGCTTTGTGGATCAACCAAGGAACCCGGTGGTTTTCTCGGTGAACCACCGGAAACCCCGCGAACTCGGTGTAGCCTCCGCCAATCTCCACTCATGACTCGGCTCCCACGTAGTCCCGGCTCGACCTTGGTTTTGAGGCTCAACCAAGAAACCGTCCACGACTTCATCTTGCCGTTCATGCCACCATGCGGCCCGCACTTGACCCCGCCGGCCACCGGTCCCTCGAACAAAGCCTACTTGTCTTCTCCACACCCGGAGGCCTCACCGGCGACGACCTTTCGCGCTTGTTCTTCACCCGCACCAACACGAGTCAAGCCGCAACCCGCACCCGCAATACTTAGCCAAGAATCGGCCCACACAACGTTGTCAATCACTCATCACACAAGGAAGCAACCATCCACCGGTCCTTGAACCACACATGGTCCTCAATCTCCCCCTTGATGAGTGCATTGACAACACCCACACGAAAGTAACAAGAGAGAAAAGAAAAAGAAAAGAAACGAACAAAAAGAAACTCCAACAAGCGATCGAAAGCCAAACAAAGGCAAAGAGCAAGATCACTTGAAGAAGACAAGTCTCGGACCCCTTAGGCAAGGGCAACGGCTCGACACACCCGAGACAAAGCAAAGCTCAAGCAAAGAGCGCAAACCACCGAAACACAGCTCAAAAACTCTCAAAGAGCTCCCCCTGCACACATGCAAGCTCCCCCTGGACGAATGCATGCAAGACACCACTTGAAAACAGGGCAGCTGCAACAAACCAGCCCCGACCGGTCGGACGGTCGCACACCACCGGCCGACCGGTGTGCAACATGTGTACAGAACCAAAGACTCACACCGGCCGGACCGGTGACCCCGACCGGCCGTACCGGTGCACAACAGAGCCCGTAAATAGCTCAAAACCACCCGAAAACCTTCTAAACACGTCCAAAGCAAGCCATTTCAAGCTCAAACTTCTCCCCCTTGTTGGCAATGCATGAATCAAGCCAAAAATGCAAAACTTTCAACCTAGAGCTTCTCAAATAGACAAAATTCAACAAAGAATGCTACACATGTCCAAATGAGCAAGTTAGATACTCTACGGCTTCGTATCGATCTCAACTACATGATCACCAAGTTTCACAACCATTGGATGAGGCTAAGATGGATTTTGGCAATTTTGCGAAAAACTTGCCTCTCATGAGCAAAGTCCTAAACATGATCAAAGCATATCAAAATGGCAAAGCCACACAGACTTCATGCTAGGACAGCTATTCTAACCATAAGACCATCACAAACACCCACAAGCACCTCATGTCATGTCAAAGCCACCGAGCCATGTGCCTACTTCTATGTATGAGACTTCTCATTGGTAGGCATCATGCAACGGTTTAGCACCCAAAGCAAATTAAATTCAAGACATATGACATGGGAGCACATTTTCCAAGCATTTTTCATTTCATTTTCAGATTTGTAAATGGTACATGAAATGTCTTTGCGACAAAAAGGAACTTATGCTCCTCCATAAGATAAATCAAGAGGGCTAAACATTCATGATGGCAAATGAGCCTTTGGCCCCATATGATCAATAAACTAGCTATCCAACCACAAATTAAGCATAGCAAGGCCACAAAAACATGTCAAGAGCATGTAAAGGCATTTACACATGAGAGAGCATACATGTGACATTTTTCAAAAGCATAGCTATCAACCATGGATTATTCATCAAGATCATCAAGAGCTAAGCCAAACTAACCATAGCATACCAAACAAGCTCACAAAGACATATATCTCATTCCATGGTGAACAATGTATATGAGAGAAGCTTTTCCTAACCAATGCATATGATACAAAATGCATGCAATCTAAGATACAAGGATGCCTATACATCATGTTACATATGCCATGCAAGAAATGCACAAAGGAAAGCTATACAAATGATACAAAACCGGCTCCTCGAGGGGAGGCAAAACGGGCTCGACACCACCGGCAAAAGAAAGCTCCCACACACCCAACTCAAGAAATCAAACACACACCAAGTTCCCCCCGCAAACGAGTGAAAGTTGCTTGATCTAGGGGTTTGGTGAAAATATCGGCTAGTTGGTCATGTGTGGGTACATGGATCAACGCTATCTTTCCTTTCTCGACATTGTCTCTCAGAAAATGATACCTCGCTTCTATGTGCTTGGTTTTGGAATGGAGCACTGGGTTCTTTGCAACGCTTATGGCACTAGTGCTATCACATTGAAGTGGGACAAGGGTATACTCCTCACCAAAGTCACTCATGGTGTAGGTGATCCAAAGGAGCTGAGAGCAACAACTAGCAGCGGCAACATACTCGGCCTCGGTCGTGGATTGAGCAACACTCGACTGCTTGCGGGAAGACCAAGACACCAAAGAAGAACCCAAAAACTCGGCAAGTCCCGAAGTGGACTTCCTATCCAACCGACACCCGCAAAATCCGCGTCCGAAAAGCCATGAAGCGCCAAAGAAGAGGACGCGGAGTACCAAAGGCCGAAGTCGGGGGTGTGACGCAAGTACCCGAAAATTCGCTTCACCGCTTGCCGATGCGAAGTCCTCGGGAGACGCTTGAAAACGAGCGCACGTACACACCGAGAATCGTATGTCCGGCCTCGTCGCCGTCAAGTAGAGGAGTGACCCGATCATGCTCCGTACTCTCTCCGGTCCACGTGTTCACCTTCCTCGTCCGCATCAAGAGCCGTAGTCGTACTCATCGGCGTCGTCATAGCCTTGGAGTCCTCCATCTTGAACTTCCTCACAATGTCCTTGGTGTACTTAGCCTCGGTGCACAAATGTTCCTTCCTTTGATTGCTTGATTTGTAGCCCGAGGAAGAACCGCAACTCGCCCATCATGCTCATCTCAAACTCCCCGCTCATATCATCCGCAAACCTCGCAACAAGAGAGTTAGACGAGCCACCAAAGACAATATCATCCACGTACACCCGCACAATCGTGATATCTCCGCCCCCGCCTCGCAAAAACAAGGTCCGATCGACCTTCCCCATCTCAAAACCTCTCTCAAACAAGAACCCCCTCAACCTCGCCATACCAAGCTCTAGGCGCCCGCTTCAACCCATACGGCCGCCTTCCTCAACTTGTACACCCCGTGGGGGTACTTCTCACTCTCAAACCCCGAGGCCGCCTCACATACACTTCTTCCTCCAACACTCCATTCAGAAAAGCACTCTTCACATCCATTTGGTGCAACTTGAACCCTTTAGCCACAGAGAAGGCTAGAAGGATCCTAATCGCCTCCAAACGGGCTACGGGAGCAAAGGTCTCCTCGTAGTCGATCCCCTCCTTCGACCGAACCCCCCGGGCAACAAGTCTCGACTTGTTCCTCACAACCTCACCCTTCTCTCCCTCTTTGTTTTTCCACACCCACTTGGTACCAATCGGCTTACACCCTGGAGGAGGGTCAACCAACTCCCACACCTGATTCCTCTCAAAATTCTCCAACTCCTCATGCATCGAGTTAACCCAATTATGATCAGATAGTGCGTGTCCAATGTCTTTGGGCTCGAAAGAAGCAACAAACGCAGCATGAGCAAAATGGGAATTGTTTCGAACCCTCGACCGTGTAGTGCGTTCATTCATGTTGCCGATGATCCTCGAAGCTGGGTGATCCACTTGAACTCGCCGGGGAGGTTCTCGCCTCGAAGCTACCTCCCCCTCAACATCAGCTTCTCCTCGTTCTTGATTTGTCGTCGTAGGTGTAGCAGAAGGTCCATCCATCATCGTAGTCGAAGTAGTGGGTACATGTTCGCACGGGGGCACCGCACCTCCATCCTCATCATCTCCATGTTCATGCTCCTCCTCCCCGAAAGATCTCCTCGCCAAGCTCATCATCACCCGCACACTCAAAGACAAGCCGACTACGTGGCTCGTCTCGTCGAAGGTTACCTCGCAAGTCTCCACGATTTGATTAGTTTCAAGATTGAGCACACGATATGCTCTAGAATGAGATGCATAACCAAAGAAAATGCCATCGACAGACCTAGCCTCAAACTTATCCAACTTCCCCGCCCTTCTTCGAATGAAACACTTGCAACCAAAGACATGGAAGTGACTCACCTTGGGTGTGCGACCATGCATCAACTCATAGCATGTCTTCTTCTTGTGCACTCGAGGTATATCCCGTTCGACACATAGCACGCGGTATTCACCGCCTCGGCCCCAATACCTCCTGAGTCCTATGCTCATCAAGCATCGTCCGAGCCATCTCGCACAAGGTCCCGTTCTTCCTTTCCACAACACCATTCCGGGGAGGCGTATACGGACTCGAAAACCGGTGCTCAAGACCCAAGTCATGACAAAAGGTTTCAAAACGAGAGTTCCCGAATTCCGAGCCATTATCACTACGGATAGCTCGTATGGCATCTCCGTGCCTCTCGTTCCTCAACCTCAAGACTAGATCTCGAACAAAACCAAACGTCTCCCCCTTCTCCTCTAGAAAGAACACCCACGCATACCGAGAATAGTCGTCCACCACAACAAGGACATACCACTTCCCACCCGCATCGCACACGAGCCGGGCCAACAAGGTCCATATGGAGCAGCTCGCATGGACGCTCGCTCATCACATCGGTGAGAGGCGGGTGAGAAGAGGCCACCATCTTGGCATGCCTACACGGAGCACAAACCAACTCTTTCTCAAGCCTCAACCGTGGCAATCCTCGGACCAAATTGAGTTTACTCAAGCGAGACAAAAGGTCAAAGCTCAAGTGACCCAACTTCCTATGCCATTTCCACAACTCACTCGAAGAACCAGCCAAGAAACAACGCTCAACACCCGAAGACTGAGAAAAATCAGCACGAAACACCTGACCCTCGGGAACGACCATACAAACAAGGTCCCCTCGAGAGTCCACAATCCGAGAACCACCAGGCCGAAACAACACCTCAAAACCCTCATCCAACAACTGAGACACAGAAAGCAAATTGTATCCCAGCGATTGAACAAGAGCAACACGCCTCAGAGTGATCTTGTCACTCACTTTTATCTCACCTTCTGAAAGCACACGCCCACGCCCATTGTCCCCAAAAGTGATGTACCTCTTCGTCACCACCGGACGAGACTTGAGAACCACCCCCCGTCTCCGTCATATGCCTCGAACAACCGGAGTCAATCAACCAAATGTTCTTCAAGTCTCCCACCTGCACATCAAAAATAGGCACGTGAGCGAACAAACGACTCAGCACTGGGGTTAGAACCAAAAGAGGAAAACCAGTGCCGAGCCATTTGCTCGAAAGTGGGGTTAGCACCAATCAAAGCATCTCTCCTACCAAAACTTCCTCCACGAACACCACCACGATAACCACCCTGAGGGAACCACCCCTCTCTGCCTGGAGGAGGACCAAAACCACGCAAGAAAGCCCGTGGAACGTCCTTCCTCTCCAACACACCGCCACGACTTCTCCAATCCCCGTATTGAGCACGAGGTGGAGAACGCCTAGCAAACTGACCACCTGTACCCTTTCCAGCCCAACCACCAGAACCACGACCACCAGAAACAACCCTCGCACCTGTACGCGCTCGAAACCCGAACGTACCTGTCCGTCCAGCCCGCACCGGTCTGACCGGTGCCCCACACCGGTCCGACCGTGTGCTCGGGACAGCAAAGCACCGCCACAGCCTCTCTCTCTCTCCCCAAGCCCGAACTGTCCTCACAATCGCCTTGCCCCTGGGCATCTGCACACGAGGCTCAAGTACACCATTAGAAGGGTGGTACTTGTCCTTGTTAGCCCACTCCTTCTCCATTCTCTCCTCTCGCTTTCTCTTGAAGCAAAACTCCTCCTTATGGCCATCTCTCCCACAATAGCCACAATGGAACCTCACAAGCTTAGGCTTTGGCTTGGTATGTGGCTGCTCACTTGGTTTCTCTCCACTCAAACCCTCCACCGGTTTCTCACCACTAGCCTTCTCACTCTCCTTCCCAAAGAACACTTTCCCCGAAGTGCTCACAAACTTGATAGGCTTTTGTAGGTCATTTGTGGGTGTAGGAAACACGGGTGGAGCTGGGGTTGTGTCTAGCCGGTTCCTTAGATGGTTAGGTTTTGGTGGGAACTCATTCTTGTGGTGGGTTTTTGGTGGCTCCGGAATATTCTCTCCACTTCCCTCACCAACCTTGTTTGCTCCAAGCCCCTCTCCATCTTGCCTCTTAAAGGCCTCGATCATCATCCTCAACTGAGGCTCGTGACCGGACAACCAACCCATCAACTTCCTCAACTCATCATTCTCATCCTGCAAACGGTCAACATAATGTGCAAGCTCCAAATTTTTCAATGCATGCATTTCACGGTAGAGCAAGATGTAGGCATGGGTTCCTTCAATTTAGCCTCGAGCGAACTAGTGTAAGCATGCATCTCATCAATCTTAGCATGCAAAACAGGCAAGAAGTGCAAGCACCTAGCAAAGCAGTCTAGACTTAAGCTCACCCACTTCAACCCTAAGCACATCTAGTTCCTCACACTTGGAGGCATGCTTCTCCTTAAACAAAGCAAGATCAGCAAGGAATATGGAGCAATCAAGACAATCATTCTCATCGAAACAACAGGGCTAGCCTTAAGCGAATCAATCTCAAGCTTGCTATCAAGCACCCGTGTCTCTAGCTCGCCCACTCTAGTCCTAGCATCCTCGAGTGAAGCCCTAAGCTCTTTCCTCATTTTCTTGGCCTCTCTAAGCATGTCATCACGGTTATCAAGCAAAGAGCCAAGTCTCTCATTCTCCCCGGCGCAAGAAGGGAAGCTCATCACGCACCTCGTCGTCGGACTCGCAGTCCGAGTCGCTCCGTGTGCTCTTCTTGCCGCCGAGCTCAACGCCATGGTGCGAAGCCGTCTCTCGCGGCGGCCTCACCCCGCTCGTGTTCTTGGACGACCTCTTGTTCTTGCGGCGATCTCCCTCGTCGTCGCCGCCGCTCGAGCTCGAGGTGGAGTACGCGGAACTGGAGTCGACGTCGCTCGCTCCAACCATCGCTCGGACCTTGCCTCGGCCCTCCTTCTTCCTCGATCGTCGCTCGTCCTTGTACTTGTTCTTGTGCTTGTTCTTGTGGTCGCGCCTCGAACGGTACTTGTCGTCGTTCTTCCTCGGCTTGTGCTTGTAGCTGTCCTTGTTCTCGGCCTTCTCCGGGCAATCGGCGACGAAGTGTCCTGGCTTGCCGCACTGGAAGCAAGTCCTCGTGTTCCTCCTCATGTTCACGCGGTTCTCATGCAGCCTCTCGAACCGCCTCGTCAACAGCGCCAGCTCGTCCTCTCCAAGGTCATCAAACTCCTCATCTGGCATAGACATCAAAGAGGAAAACGAGAACATCCTGGTGGATGGGTTAGAGTTAGTCTTTCCTTTGGAACCACCAACGAGGGCAAGACTATGTGAATCAGTCGGTCCCTCGAGTTTGGCAGTCATGCCCCTATCCACCTCAGCCGACTTGAGCTTCGAGAACAGCTCGTTCACCGTCAGAGTATCATACCGCTCCGACTCGACTATAGCCTCGAACTTTCCGCTCCATATCGTACGATCCAAAGAGTGTAAGAGCTTGACCGCTCTATCATGATCATCGTACGGGAGCACGTCCACATTGGCCCTCATGTTGTTCACCACCACCGTGAACCTCTGAAACAAGGCATCGATGGACTCACCGGGGAGATGAGTGAAGTTCTCGTACTCTCTCCGTAGGTCGCATACAACCGTGCCCTCGAACCTCGGGCGTTCCCAACATGAGCCTCCTTCAACACCGCCCAAATCCTACAAGCCAAGTGCTCGGTGTGCACCCGATCGAACTCAGGCTGACACAAAGCACGAAACAAGTAGTCGACCGCCTTATTGTTGGCGTCGAAGCTGTCCCTCGATCCTGGAGCAAGGAAATCAACCGGCTGGACATAACCTGTGTCCACCGTGACATCCCAAAGGATCTGACCCTTTCCGCGGAGAAAAGCACCCATCCGCTTGCTCCACATCTGGTAGTTCTTGCCATCGAAGTGTGGAGGACCCGAACCCCGTTCCTGGTACGCCATCCTTGGATCTTAGACTGGTTAGAGTCAACAAAGACCCGAACCGGCTCTGATACCACTTGAAGGACCGATACGGCGAACCAGAGAGGGGGGGAGTGAATGGGAGCCGATAAAAAATTCTTCTCGAAGGAGATGAAAACTCCAACAAGACGAACGCGGCTTCCAACACACGTCTCCGACTCACTACCAAGGTTGGTCAAGTCCACGTAGCCACTGGAGTGCCACTGGACCTAGGAACCAACACGCAACCTTCCGACCCGAGAAACGCAGCGGAAAAACAAACCTCGAGTCTACAGACCCACACCGGCCGACCGGTGAGCACCACCGGCCGACCGGTCCCCGCCGGTGAAACCGAGCAACTTTCACTAAGTGGCTCTACACCGGCCGACCGGTGAGACGCACCGTCGCACCGGTGGCAGGCCGTAAAGCCCCCAAGGCACCAAACAAAGCCAACCGACCACCAAACGGACCCAAACCCGAAACAGCAAGACCACGGGACAACAACGAACTCACCAAGACGTTCACCCGAGCAAAATCCCACAAGGGCTTGCACCGGCCGACCGGCCAAGAGCACCGGCCGACCGGTGGGGCCCGGCGCCGGGATGAACAAGACCCGCGGTCAACTCCCCCAAATCCAAATCTCGATCTCCCGAATCGCTCCACGGACTTGAACAAGACTTTGGGGATATCGGGAACACCTCATGAGGAGTCCATAGCCAAGTTTAATCCCACCAAATCTCGTCCAAAAAGGAGGAATTGAAGAAATCCCGCCGAAAGCACTTCCAACCCAAGAACTCAAGAAACCCCCAAAATCGAGCACTTTTACTCACGGATTTGGGAGGGGAATCACAGCCCAAAGAACCACGAAGGGTTCCCACAAATTTCCCCCATCAAATCCCCAAGAGAAAAGTCCCGAAAACACCCCAAAGAAATCACGAAGAGAGGGCTCCGAAAATCACCACCAAGAACAACCGGGGAAAACACATCCAAACCTTGAGGAACCACGACGAATCATCTATACATGAAACAAAGGTTCGTACAAGGTCTAGCAAGCCGCCCGATCATCCATCCCTCTCTACAAGATCTCTCCGTGAAGCTTTCTTGCTAGTCCTAAGGAAAACCTAGAGAAAATAGGTGGAAAATAGGAAAACAAATGAGCTAGGGTTCCAACAGTTGGCTGCCATCCTCTCACCTCTTGGGTTATATAGGCGGCAACCGAATGTCTAAAATGCCCCTCTCTACTAACTAGGGATACAAGCCCCTCAAGGGCGGATTTGGAATTCTTGATGCCTTCACCATCGGACGGATGCCCGCGACCGCACCCCGCGTAGCCTCGACGCAAGCCATGCGATCCCGACGCGTGTCCTCCGCTTCGAAGATTCCGGACGCGCGTCGCCGCACACGGCCGACCGGTGCTCCTCACCGGCCGACCGGTCCCCACGGGCCGACCGGCCGGGACCCACCGGCCGGGGACCGGCCCGGTGCCGCCGCACCTCCGTCTTCGGTTCTCCGGTCTTGGCTTTGTGGATCAACCAAGGAACCCAAGGTGGTTTTCTCGGTGAACCACCGGAAACCCCGCGAACTCGGTGTAGCCTCCGCCAATCTCCACTCATGACTCGGCTCCCACGTAGTCCCGGCCGACCTTGGTTTTGAGGCTCAACCAAGAAACCGTCCACGACTTCATCTTGCCGTTCATGCCACCATGCGGCCCGCACTTGACCCCCGCCGGCCACCGGTCCCTCGAACAAAGCCTACTTGTCTTCTCCACACCCGGAGGCCTCACCGGCGACGACCTTTCGCGCTTGTTCTTCACCTGCACCAACACGAGTCAAGCCGCAACCTGCACCTGCAATACTTAGCCAAGAATCAGTCCACACAACGTTGTCAATCACTCATCACACAAGGAAGCAACCATCCACCGGTCCTTGAACCACACATGGTCCTCAGTTCCGCCAGGGCTTCTATTGGCCTACCGCGGTCGCGGACGCCAGTGAAATCGTGCGCACTTGCGAAGGGTGCCAGTTCTACGCCCGCAAGACCAACTTGCCCGCTCACGCTCTGCAAACGATCCCCGTAACATGGCCGTTCGCCGTGTGGGGGTTGGACATCGTCGGCCCCCCGCGGAAGGCGCCGGGGGCTTCACCCACCGCTTGTCGCGATCGACAAGTTCTCCAAGTGGGTGGAGGTGCGCCCCATCACGAATTTGGAGGGCCGAGCAAAGCGGTCACGTTCTTCACCGACATCGTCCGCCGCTTCGGAGTGCCAAACTCCATCATCACGGACAATGGGTCCCGTTCACGGGCGGAAGTTCTTGGAGTTCTCGCGACAAGTTCCACATCCGCGTGGATTGGGCGCCGTGGCACACCCACGACCAACGGCCAAGTGGAACGTGCCAACGGCATGATTCTACGTGGCCTCAAGCCCTGAATTTTCGACCAGCTCAACAAATCCGGCCGAAAATGGCTCCAAGAGCTACCAAGCAGCCGTGTGGAGCCTAAGGACCACCCCAAGCGTAGCCACCGGTTCACCCCGTTTTTCCTAGTTCATGGCGCGGAGGCCGTCCTCCCCACGGATCCGGGAATACGGTCGCCCAAGGTTCGAGGCTACAACGAGGATGCTAACCGGGCCGAGCCCGCGATGACTCGCCGGATCGCCCAGACGAAGTACGCCTCGTGGCGTTGATGCACTCCGCAAGGTATCGCGGTAGCCCCTACGACGCTACCAAGCACGCAAGATACATCGGAGGGATTTCGCCGAGGGGGACTTGGTCCTAAGGCTACGCCAAGACAACCGAGGGCGCCACAAGCTATCGCCCCCATGGGAGGGACCCTACGTCGTGGTGAAGGTGCTCAAGCCGGCACGTACAAGCCGGCCAACGAGGACGGCGAAGAACTCACCAACGCCCGGAACATCCAACGCCTACGTCGCTTCTACCCTTAGCTAGGATTTCCAAGTATTTTCTGTTGTAAAAACGCATGACCAACGCCCCAGTTGGTGCCACCTATGTAATTACTCCAAGTCTAATAAAAGGGCAACTCGGCTTTCCCCTGAAACCCAAGTTACCCTCGGGGGCTACTGCGGGGGGGCACCCCCCCCCCCCCAAATGGTCCCATTTTTCGCGCAAAAAACGTAATAACACGCGCTAAGTTTGTTTCCTACTTCAACCTCGAGCCATGATTCGAACAGGCGCGGGCGCACGGCGGAAGGAGCGTGCGAGCGAGACGCCTCACGCCGCGTGGCTATGGCCCGTCTCTCTCGCCTCCAACCCACGGCCCCCCGCGAAAAACGAACTCCCCCTAACTAGAATCTACTCGAGAAGAAGGAGAAACAAAAAGCGTAATAAGCAAACGATTTCATTTACAAAGAATCGCCCATGTTCATGAAACAATTTGTTTATTTACAAAAGGCCACGAGGCCGAATTCGATACACATAAACAAAAAATCCGGCCTAGCGCCCAAATGCTTTCGGGGCGGGTGGAGCGGCGGCATCGGCGGCGTCCGGAAGAGGAATTCTTCGAAGGCCCCGCGAGCGACCCGGCGGCGCCGCCAGCAAGCGCGCGTCCGCGCGCTCCATGGCCACCTCGTCCTCGACGCCCTCGGCACGATGTAGCCCCCTCCGCCGCTCGAAGTTGACCTCGTAGTGGGATCGCACCACTCCGAGGGCCTCTCGGACGCCTAGGTGCAACGCCCGCGCATCCGCTCCGTGACGTGGCCGCCGAGGGCGCGCAGCGGCCGGCCGCCGAGCCGCCGGCCGGGCCTCGCCTTCCTCGACGACGCGGCGGGTCTCGAGGGCCGCGTCACGCAGCCTCCCGCAGCCTCCCCGCTCGCAGGAGTTGTAGGAAGCCCCGCAGGCCCCGGCCCGCCCCGCAGCGTGCCCCAAGGCCGTGCGCAAGCCTCGGAATCAACAAGACGACAAGAAATCGAAAGGGGGAAACGAACCCTCTAAAGCAAGAACTAACAAGGTGGTCAAACAAGAACTCACCCTCGACTTGTTTCCTCTCCGGATCGAGGTCGCGCGCGCGCGGACTCGAGCGCCAACTCGAGACGCTGGACGGTCTCGCCTTGCTCGCGGAGGGCCGGCCTCCGGTTGGCATTGTCGATGGCCGAGCGCGAGCGCCTCGTCCTCAACCTTGGAGAATGCGGCGTTCCGCTCCTCCAGCGACTTCTCCGCCGCCTCGCGCGCGACGCGCTCCCGCTCCAACGCCGTTCGGCGTCGCCAAGGGCGCCCTCGCTCCCCCGCCGGAGCCGCCCCTCGCCCCCCTCGGCGGGCGATGCGCTCCCGCCGGAGCCGCTCCTCGGGCCGGCGACGAGGGCCGCGGCCTTGGCGTCGAGGGCGGCCCTCGTGTCGCCGGCCTCCTTGGCGCGTCGCTCCAACCCGCGCGCCCCGCTCCTCGCCCCGGCGCCGCCGCGCGCTCGCGCCCCCTCGAGCAACGAGCGGAACTCCCGGTTTTGGCGCGAGCGGTGGCCACCTCCGCCTCCCGCTGGCGCCGCCGTCCGCGCCTTGTCCGTGTCCTCGCGCGCGTCTCCACGCCTCGTCGCGATCGACGAGGGCCGCGCGGATCCGCCGAGGCTCGAGCGACGCGCCGTGTCCCCGCTCGAGCTCTCGGGGAGCACGTCGCACCACGCCATCGCCCGCACACCGCCCACCGTCCGGCGCCCTAAGAGCGTCCGCAAGCGCGTCGAAAGCGCCGCACCGCTCCCGAGCCGGCGGGCCTCGGCGTTCACCCTCGGTCGAACGCGTCGTACTTTTCATGAGCACGGCGCTCGAGCTCCCGGCATCCACACATCGAATCTCGTAAGTGTCAAGGCTTGAATGCGCACACGAAGACGAAAAAGGAAGAGGGACGGCAACCGTGGCTCACCCGGAAGACAAGCCGGCCGGCCGCCGTGGACTTGCAACGCCTCGTTCAACGCGCGGCTGAGCATGGCGCCGTGGCCCGAAGCTCGCCCCGCAGCCTCTCGCCCCCCCCCCGGCGCCGCAAACGCCGGGGGATCACCGACGGCCCCCCCCTCCACCTCGGGGGCGGCCGCGTGGGAGGACGAGGCCCTCGCACCGTGCCCTCGGCCCCCCACTACCATGTGACCCTCGCGCCGCCCCTCACGAGGGTCCCCTCCGGGGCTCGGGGGAGTTCGTGGGGCCGCCCGCCCACCGGTTCCACCCGAGCGGCGGGGAGTCATCCGAGAGCTCCACCACCTCCTCGCCCCCCGCCGCACCTCCACCGCGCCGCCTCCGCCGCACCTCCACCGCGCCTCCGCGGCCACGGCGCCCGTTGTGGCGCCGTGGCCGCCGCCTCCGGCCCGCCGCCGCATCCGCGGCGCTCCCGCAGTTGCGCCCCGCTCCGCCTCCTCCACAAGGCCGCCACCGCGGCGGCACCTCCTCCGTGGCCGCCGCCGCGCCCGTGCCTCCGTGGCGACCGGCGACCCGGGGCCGCGCCGCGGCGCGCCGCGGCGATCCGCCGGCCGGGCCTCGAGGCCCCGCCCGGCCTTGCGAGCCTCGTGCCCGCCGCCGCGCTTGTCCTCGAGCGCCCGCCCCCTCGACGAACGCCGCCGGTGGGGGACCGACGCGTCCGTCCTCGCACCTTGGCCGGGCAAGAGGAGGAACGGTTGGCACCGCCCGTGCGTACACGAACGGAGGGTTAGAGCATCTAATCACCAGCAGAACCAAAACCAAACGAAGGGGAAAAGCCCTTACCTCGCGGAGGAAAAGGCCCGCTTCCTCTTCCTCGAGGCCTCTCGCGACGAGGCCGCGCGCGCCGGCCGCGCCGCCGCGCCGCCTCCCCGACGCGCGCGCGCCGCACGCACGGGCACGCCCGCCCCGCGGGGGCGCGCCCGATGCCGCACCCCCGAAGACGCCACCGCGCGCGCGGGCACGCTCGCCCCGCGCGCGGCACGCCCGCCGACGCGCCCTCGACGACGGGCGCCGCGCGCGCGGACACGCTCCCTCCCGCGCGCGCAGCACACTCGACACGCGCACGCGCGCGTCCGCCGCGCGTGCCTCCGCGGGCGCGCGCCGCACCCCCGCGCGCGTGCCGCCCCGACGATGATTGCCCGGCGGCGGGCGCGCGCGCGCCCGCCCCGTACGAAGTCACCCCCCGACGCGCGCGCGGGTTCCGGCGACGGGGCGCGGGCCGCCACCGTCCGAGGGGCCCTCCCCCTCGACTCTTCCTCCCTCGTCCTCGCTCCGAGGACGAGGGCTCCTCGATGTCCCGGGAGGAGAGCCCCGCCGCCTCGCGCCGCCGCACTCCGCGGACCGCCGGGTCGCGACGTGCTTGGCGTCGCCCGGCATGCTCCCCTTGCGCGCCGCCCGCTCCCCGCCGCCCCGCCGCGCCGCCCGGCCGAGCGCACGGGAGTCGGGGGTGGGCGGAACGGACTTGGCGATGTTGAACTCCACCAGCTGCGCACAAGAGCGACAATGGCGAATCCGGAGACGAAAGCAAGACCAAGAACTAAAACGAAATCGAGAACCCAACTCACCCGCGGGCCCGTGGGGAGCATCTCGATGTCCCACGGGGTCCGACCCGCAGTGGCGGCGTCCGGGTGCCGACGCGCTCCGCGCCCGGTGAGCGCATACGGCCGCTCTAGCGGCGGCGGGGGAGCATCCGCGACCTCGCCTGAGTCGACGGGTTGGCCGCCTCCGTCATCTCGAAGATGCGCAGGGGCCTCCGCATCGAGGCACGACCCGCCTGGGTGGTGGAGGAAGGCGAGGACGCTCATCGCGTTGAGCCCGTGCCTCGCCGCCCGCCGCAGGCGGCGAGGACCGACTCTTGCCGCGCCCGATGCCGGGCCGTAGGAACCCCGTAGCCCCTGTGAGTCCGCCTCTTCTTGGACACCCGGCCGGTGTAGGGAGGAAGGCCGGCCCGCATTGCGCAGTAGAACCATCCCCGCTCCCACCGGCGTTGTTCGTCGTCATGGTGCGTGGGATGTAGAAATCCTTGAGCCGCCCCCCGCAGGCAAGCGACATCCCGCCCGCGCGCACCGCGCGGCGGTCCCCCGCTCCGACGTGGGTTGCGTGATGAGCTCCCCGCGGAATAGGTGAACCCGTAGGTCCCGCTGACCGGGATCCCCGGGTACCTTCGCGCACGCCCACGAACGTGGCCGCCCGCGAGATCGCGTTGGGGGCGAAGTTGTGCAGCCTCCACCCCGTAGTGGTAGCACATTGCCCGCATGAAGGTGCTCGCCGGCGCGTTGAAGCCGCGCTCGTGGTAGCGGAGGAAGCTCACCACGCAACCCTCCGGCGGGTTCGGCTCGTGGTGCGCCGCCGCGGCACGATCCACTCCGCCGGCACCCTTCTTCGTTGGCCGACAAGCCGGCCGGCCGGCGGCGACCGGGCCGCGCCAAGGGCAAGCCGGTCACCGTCGACTTCTCCTGTGCGCATGGCTCCGGTGATCCCAACGGGAAGCCGAGGGGGCGCCATGAGGGGGGACGAACGAACACGAAGGCGGAGGACGAGGAAACGGGAAAAGAGCCTCTAACGGCGAGACCGCGCGTGGCGAGAGCGAGGCGAAGGCGAAGGGACTCGGGACCGAAAGTGGTAAGGTGCTAAGGTAAAAAACCGCCGTCCACCCCTCCCCCGCAGCTGTATAGGCGACGGGCGAGCCCTCCCGAGCGGACGCCCCCGCCAGCATTAACCGCAGGAATCTTTCCATCCCGCCGACGGGAGGGCCCCACCACGACCGCGGCCGGCCCCAACACCGCAGCGGTCATCATCACGGCGAGGACCGCCGCGACCGATGCGAAACCGTCACGTCCGCCCGCCGCGCCGCCCACCACGCGCGCGCGCGCGCGGCCGCAACGCCTAAAAAGGTGCGCCCGCGCCGCAAAACCGCGGCCACGACCGCAAGGCAATTAAATGCTCGGGTCCCTTGCCAAGCAAGGAGAGCCCTCGAGCGGCATGACCCCCGACTCGAAACAAAGGCGACCCTCGAGGGGATGTCGCCGTGAGAAGGTCGCCCGGACCTCGCTCGACGTAGAGCGTGCAACCGCGGCACCCATGCCACGTAGAACCCTCGAGCGCATGACCCTCGACTCGAAACAAAGGCGACCCTCGACGGGATGTCGCCGTGAGAAGGTCGCTCCGGACCCGCTCGACGTAGAGCAGCAACCGTGGGCACCCATGCCACGTAGAACCCTCGAGCGGCATGACCCTCGACTCGAAACAAAGGCGACCCTCGATGGGATGTCAGCGTGAGAAGGTCGCCCGAGACCTGCTCGATGTAGAGCAGGCAACCGCGGGCACCCATGCCACGTAAAAAACCCTCAAGCGGCATGACCCTCAGCCCGAGACAATGTCAACCCTCTAAAAGAAGGCACGCGCGTAAGAGGATCGCCCAGGTCATGCTTGAAATAGGGCGACACCGAAAGCACTCATACCGCACCGTGCTGCCAACAAGCACCTCGAGGGCTGGCTCGCCCAGACCCCTCGACGGCCGCAAAACGCGAAAAGACGGTGCTGTCCATGCACGGCCCCGCACGGCCTTACTGATCAGAGGTTCGAAGCCTGACCCTCGACGGGTTCGAACAGGCGCCCCGCATCGTCGCAGTTAGGGACGACGAGGGCACGCGCATTCGAGCCGTTCCTCGAGCCCGTCGGCCGAGGGTGCCCCACATGTCGTGTTCGAGAGCCGCCGAGGGCGCCTAGCCGGGGGATCCCACCGAGGGAGAGCTTCCGCGCCCCCGCCCCTAGCGAACGGGACCGAGCCCCACCTAGCAAACCCACGCAAGCGCTTCCATGGACGTGTCTCCGACCGCGCAGCCCTACCCTTATCGAACGGGGCATGGACGTCCACTTGAACCACCCGCTAGCGCTCGATGAGGAATCCGCGATTCGCGACCCGCTCGATGGGAGTCGTGGAAACCTCACCCTCCGTCCCGCGGAGGGACCGCGAGGGCGCGTTAAAAAACAAGTCGTCGTGCTCGACCCGATCGCCTCGACCGAGCCAAGGCTCTGGGGCTTGACGCACCGGCCACACCTCCTTGAAAGTGCACCCGCCGGAGACAAGGACAGGGGAGCGTGCACCCCCGAAGCCGGCCGAAACACCGCCGATGCCGGCTGGCATATGTGCCACGCCTTTCCGACCAAAGTGCTCGCTGCTAACCCCCCGCAGAGAGCCCACACCTCCCGCAGGCTTCGGGGTTGGACCCGCGGGCCCGCCGACGCGGCCCCACCGAAAGCGTTTGCAAACAAGGAGGGAAGAACGTCCTATCGCAGTTCCAAGCACCGCGGGAGCCCTCAATGGCAAACCCGCATGCTCGGGCTACCGTCGGGGACCGCTCTAGGGGTCCCCTTAAACAACGGGGAAATCCTCTCTTAAATCCCTCGCATCGAAACACGCTAAGCCTAACCATGCAGAAACTAACCGTGCAGACATGGCCCATGCCGCAGACTCCGTGAGGCCCACCAAGACGGCCCGTCTAGAAGACCCCTCGAGCGGTGCTCCGCCCTCGCTCGAGGGCACGCTCCTCCTCGAGCGGCTCGCCCCGTTCGAGGGGCAACCCCCTCCTCGAACGGACCCCGCCCCGTTCGAGGGGCAACCCTTCCCTCGAGCGGTCCCGCCCCCGCTCGAGGGCTCGCCCCCTCGAGCGGGTCACGCCTCGCTCGAGGGTCCGCTCCGCCCTGGGCCGGGGCCCGCCACGCTCACGGCGCTCCGCACGCGTGCGCCGGCCCCGTACTTGGGCATTTAACGCCCCGACACCGCAGACGGCGCCATCATGCGCCCGGGGCTCACGCCCCGTGCCGCCGCACCAACTCCCCAGGGAGGAGCCCATCCCCGCCACCGTGGGATGGACCGTGCGCACGGCCGTGTCGGCCCCGTGACACCGCGCGCCCACCACCGCACGGCTAACGCGCCCGACCCTCGAAAGGGGCCGGCGCACCCTCGATTCCACTTTCCCGTGACCCCGCGAGTTAGGGGTAGGGGGCGCCTGTGCCGGCGGATGGCCATCCCGGCGACCGTAGGCGTGCGGCCGCCGTACCCACGCGTGTGCGCACGCCCGCACCGCAGGCGCACGCCCGAGCACCGCAAAGAACCACCCCGCCGCCGCGAGCGCATTGGGAAGGAACGCCGTTCGCCCGCCCCCGTACCCCCGTACCGCCCATCAGCGCACCTCCCTCGAAGCCTATCGAGGACGCCATCGCCATCTGCCGCCTCCTACCCTCGAACCGCCACCGTTCGGGTACGAGATAGGCCATCATGGCCGGATCGCAGCGAAGATCGACCGGACGGCCGCCCACTCTACACCGTAGCGCGACGTGCTCCCTCACGTAGCTAGGCAGCGCGGCGTGCATGTAACTCGCCGCCCCCTTGGCCTATAAAAGGGGAGGCGAGCCCCCAGCCGCGGGGGGGACGGGTTCAGAGGAACGAGTTCAGTTGAACACAACGCACCGTGCACTCACTCTCTTATTCTCCCCAACATCTTCAGCCACTCTCACAGGGACTTGGAAGCCTCGCTTCCTCTCCCGCCTTGCTTGTACTTGCCCCACTACAAGCACCCCCGGTGCTGAGCAATATAGTGCCACGAGCACGCCCCCGTCGGGACGCACGCCCCCTTGGCCGGAACCAGGATAAAACCTTGTGTCATTTGTTGCTTAGCATCGACCATTGAGGGAGAGACCTAGGTACTATCTACTGGTTAGTGTCGGGACCATATTCCGCACCGACACCATGCGCGCGGCGATCCCTGGGGCAGGGGTGATCTCCCCGTCCCCGGCGCCCACCGTGCCAGCAGCATTGGCCGGATCGTTGGTGATGACAGCGTAGCACTCCCGCGCGGGGTCATAGCTCCCGGTGCTGGAGTCGTCGGAGCAGCCGAACCAGTAGTCCGTAGCGTCGAGGAAACGCCTGAACATGACTGGGTCCGGCACGCCGGAGAAGTCCCACTACGCGTACCCGTGGCGGTTGGCGGGTGGCAACGCGTCGATGGAGCCCAGGGACGACTCGTCAGCCACCGAGGCGCTGGGGTCTCTGGCGACGAAGACGTGGCGGCCGTGCGAACCCCGCGCATCGTGGTGTTGACGTTGGCGTTGTAGGCCGACGTAGCGCCACGCAGCCCCCGATGGGGATGCGTGGTCCCGAGACCGCGCGCCGCCCCGCCGGGGCGGTGGCCGTCGTACCCGGCGGGGCGCGCCGCGCCGAGTGGCGGCGCGCTCGCCCTCGCCGCCGCCGACCGCGCCCGGCGTGAACGCTCGGCCCGCAGCGACGACGGCGTCGTGGCATCGACGGCCCGCGCGCATCCGTGCCCGCGGGCGCCGCGCCGTGGCGCGCGCGTGTAGCGGGGACCGCAGCGGACCGGCCCGGCGCCGCGCGCGGAGTTCCTCACGGCTGGTGAGGCGCATGAGATAAGCCGTTCCCCGTGGCCCGAAAGTTCAGTCCCCGAAGCGAACCCCGAACCCGCCGGGGAGGGGGTCCGAGCTACCCATGCAAGAGCGTGTACCACGGTACTCGTGCGGATCACCATGGAGGGAGTTGACGGAATGACCTTAGGCGCTCGATCGCCCCCACGGTGGGCGCCAACCGCTCGGTGCGGAATATGGTCCCGACACCAACCAAGAGAAAGCGTCGTGGTCTATCCCTCAATGGTCGATGCTAAGTAACAAGTGACGCAGAGTTTTATCCTGGTTCCGGCCGAGGGGGCCGTACGTGCCACAGTGCGGGCGTGCTCGAGGCACTATATTGCTTAGCACCGGGGGTGCCTGTAGTGGGGCGGCTACAAGCAAGGCGGTAGAGGAAGTGTGGCTTCCAAGTCCGTGGAGGAATGGCTGAAGATATTGTGGGAGAACTGGAGAATGAGTACGTGGTGTGTAGTGCGTTCCTGTCTCGTATGCTGCTGAGTCCCCCCGCGGCTGGGGGTTCGCCCCCCCTTTTATAGATCAAGGGGGAGGCGGATTACATGCGCGCCGCGCTATCTAGCTACGTGGGGAAGCACGACGTGCTACGCTGTATAGTGGGCGGCCGTCCGGACGATCCTTGCAGCGATTCGGCCATGATGGCCTACCTTGTACCCGAACAGTGGCGGTTCGAGGGTAGAAGGGCGGCGGCTGGTGGTGATGTCCTCTGATAGGCTCGAGGGAGGTGCTGACGTTGGCCCGTACGGGGCACAGGAGTAGGTAAAACGGCGTCCCTTCCCAACACGCTTCATAGTGCTGGGGTTGCTGCTACAGCGCCTGGCGTGCGCCTGCACGCGCGGGGACCCGCGGCCACGTCGTTACAGCAAGGCGGAGGATGGCGATCCACCGGCCTAGCGCCTCCACCTAACCCCTGTAGGGTCACAAGAAAGTGAATCGAGGGTGTAGCCGGCCCCCCTTCGAGGGCTCGGCGCGTTAGCCGTATGGGAGCGGTGCGAGCGGTGTCACGGACCGACACCGCCGCGCCGCACGTCCCTCCCCACGGTGATGGGGATGGGCTCCTCCCCCGGGGAGTTGGTGCGGCGGCACCGGGGCGCGAGCCCCGGCGCATGATGGCGCCGTCCCACCGGTGCCGTGGCGTTAAATGCCCGTGTACGGGGGCCGCGCACGCGTGAGGGGCACCCTCGAGCGTGGCGGACCCCGGCCGAGGGCGGACGTACCCTCAAGCGAGGCGGAACCCGCTCGAGGGGGAGTGAGCCCTCGACCGGGGCGAGCCCACTCGAGGGGAGGGCGGCCGCCCCTCGAACGGGCGAGCCCGCCCGAGGGGGCGCGCATCCTCGAGCGAGGCGGAGCCTGCTCGAGGGGATCTTCGAGAGGGTTGTCTTGGTGGGCCATTGAGGTCCATCGCAGCGTGAGCCGTGCCCTACATGGTTAGGCACCTGCATAGTTAGGCTAAACGTGTTTTGCTTTGTTGCGGGTTTTAAGTGGGGATTTCCCGGTGGTTTAAGGGGACCCCTAGGGCTGTCCCCGACAGTATGTCCTTGTTGTGGTGGACAACTATTCTAGGTATGCGTGGGTGTTCTTTGTCGAGGAAAAGGGGGAGACGTTTGGTTTTGTTCGAGATCTAGTCTTGAGGTTGAGGAACGAGAGGCACAGAGATGCCATACGAGCTATCCGCGGTGATAATGGCTCAGAATTCAGAAACTCTCGTTTTGAAACCTTTTGCCATGACTTGGGTCTCGAGCACTAGTTTTCGAGTCCGTATACACTTCCCCAGAATGGTGTTGTGGAAAGGAAGAACATGACCTTGTGTGAGATGGCTCAGACGATGCTTGATGAGCATAGGACTCCGAGGAGGTATTGGGCCGAGGCGGTGAATACCGCGTGCTATGTGTCGAACAGGATCTACCTTAGAGTGTACAATAAGAAAACATGCTATGAGTTGATGCATGGCCGCACACCCAAGGTGAGTCACTTCCATGTCTTTGGTTGCAAGTGTTTCATTCTGAAGAAAGGCAGGAAGTTGGATAAGTTTGAGGCTAGGTCCGTCGATGGTATTTTCTTTGGTTATGCATCTCATTCTAGAGCATATCGTGTGCTCAATATTGAAACTAACCAAATCGTGGAGACTTGCGAGGTAACCTTCGATGAGACAGAGCCACGTAGTCAGCTTGTTTTTGAGTGTGCGAGTGTGATGATGAGCTTGGCGAGGAGATCTTTCAGGAGGAGGAGCATGAACATGGAGACGATGAAGATGGTGGTGCGGTGCCCCCGGCTGAATATGTACCCACTACTTCGACTACGATGATGGATGGACCCTCTACTACACCTACGACGACAAATCAAGAACGAGGAGAAGCTGATGTTGAGGGGGAGGTAGCATCGAGGCGAGAACTTCCCCGGAGAGTACAAGTGGATCACCCAGCTTCGAGGATCATCAGCGACATGAATGAACGCACTACACGGTTGAGGGTTCGGAACAACTCTCATTTCTCTCATGCTACATTTGTTGCTACTTTTGAGCCCAAAGACATTGGACACGCACTATCTGATCACAATTGGGTTAATTCGATGCATGAGGAGTTGGAGAACTTTTAGAGGAATCAAGTTTGGGAGTTGGTTGACCCTCCCCCTGGGTGTAAGCCGATTGGTACAAAGTGGGTGTGGAAAAACAAAGACAGAGAGAAAGGTGAGGTTGTGAGGAACAAGTCGAGACTTGTTGCTCATGGGTTCAGACAGAAGGAGGGGATTGACTATGAGGAGACCTTTGCTCCCGTAGCCCGTTTGGAGGCGATTAGGATCCTTCCAGCCTTTTCCGTGGCTAAAGGGTTCGAGTTGCACCAAATGGATGTGAAGAGTGCATTTCTGAATGGTGTGTTGGAGGAAGAAGTGTATGTGAGGCAACCTCCGGGGTTTGAGAGTGAGAGGTACCCCCACCGGGTGTACAAGTTGAGTAAGGCGCTATATGGGTTGAAGCAGGCGCCTAGAGCTTGGTATGGTAGGTTGAGGGGGTTCTTGTTTGAGAGAGGTTTTGAGATGGGGAAGGTCGATCAGACCTTGTTTTTGCCGAGGGCAGGTAAGGTAGATATCCTAATTGTGCAGGTGTACGTGGATGATATTGTCTTTGGTGGCTCGTCTAACTCTCTTGTTGCGAGGTTTGCAGATGATATGAGCAGGGAGTTTGAGATGAGCTTGATGGGCGAGTTGCGCTCTTCCTGCTACAAATCAAGCAATCAAAGGAAGGAACATTTGTGCACCGGGCTAAGTACACCAAGGACATTGTGAGGAAGTTCAAGATGGAGGACTCCAAGGCTATGACGGCGCCGATGAGTACGACTACAGCTATTGATGCGGACGAGGAAGGTGAACACGTGGACCAGAAGGAGTACCGGAGCATGATCGGGTCACTCCTCTACTTGACGGCGACGAGGCCGACATACGCGTTCTCGGTGTGTCCGTGCGCTCGTTTTCAAGCGTCTCCGAGGACTTCGCATCGGCAAGCGGTGAAGAGAATTTTCGTGTACTTGCGTCACACTCCCGACTTCGGCCTTTGGTACTCCGCGTCCTCTTCTTTGGCGCTTCATGGCTTTTCGTACGCGGATTTTGCCGGTGCTCGGTTGGATAGGAAGTCCACTTCGGGACTTGCCGTTTTTGGGTTCTTCTTTGGTGTCTTGGTCTTCCCGCAAGCCGAGTGTTGCTCAATCCACGACCGAGGCCGAGTATGTTGCCGCCGCTAGTTGTTGCTCTCGCCTCCTTTGGATCACCTACACCATGAGTGACTTTGGTGAGGAGTATACCCATGTCCCACTTCAATGTGATAGCACCAGTGCCATAAGCGTTGCAAAGAACCCAGTGCTCCATTCCAAAACCAAGCACATAGAAGTGAGGTATCATTTCCTGAGAGACAATGTAGAGAAAGGAAAGATAGCCTTGATCCATGTACCCACACATGACCAACTAGCCGATATTTTCACCAAACCCCTAGATCAAGCAACTTTCACTCGTTTGCGGGGGGAACTTGGTGTGTGTTTGATTTCCGAGTTGGGTGTGTGGGAGCTCTCTTTGCCGGTGGTGTCGAGCCCGTTTTGCCTCCCCTCGAGGAGCCGGTTTGTAGCATATGTATAGCTTTCCTTTGTGCATTTCTTGCATTTGGCATAGCATATGAAACATGATGTATAGGCATCCTTGTATCTTAGATTGCATGCATTTTGTATCATATGCATTAGTTAGGAAAAGCTTCTCTCATATACATTGTTCACCATGGAATGAGATATATGTCTTTGTGAGCTTGTTTGGTATGCTACGGTTAGTTTGGCTTAGCTCTTGATGATCTTGATGAATAATCCATGGTTGATAGCTATGCTTTTGAAAAATGTCACATGTATGCTCTCTCATGTGTAAATGCCTTTCCATGCTCTTGACATGTTTGTGTGGCCTTGCTATGCTTAATTTGTGGTTGGATAGCTAGTTTATTGATCATATGGGGCCAAAGGCTCATTTGCCATCATGAATGTTTAGCCCTCTTGATTTATCTTGTGGAGGAGCATAAGTTCCTTTTTGTTGCAAAGACATTTCATGTACCATTTACAAATCTGAAAATGAAATGAAAAATGCTTGGAAAATATGCTCCCATGTCATATGTGCTGAATTTTATTTGCTTTGGGTGCTAAACCGTTGCATGATGCCTACCAATGAGAAGTCTCATACATAGAAGTAGGCACATGGCTCGGTGGCTTTGACATGACATGAGGTGCTTGTGGGTGTTTGTGATGGTCTTATGATTAGAATGGCTGTCCTAGCATGAAGTTTGTGTGGCTTTGCCATTTTGATATGCTTTGATCATGTTTAGGACTTTGCTCATGAGAGGCAAGTTTTTCGCAAAATTGCCAAAATCCATCTTAGCTTCGTCCAATGGTTGTGAAACTTGGTGATCATGTAGTTGAGATCGATACGAAGACGTAGAGTACCTAACTTGCTCATTTGGACATGTGTAGCATTCTTTGTTGAATTTTGTCTATTTGAGAAGCTCTAGGTTGAAAGTTTTGCATTTTTGGCTTGATTCATGCATTGCCAACAAGGGGGAGAAGTTTGAGCTTGAAATGGCTTGCTGGACGTGTTTAGAAGGTTTTCAGGTGGTTTCGAGCCATTTTGGGCTCCGTTGTGCACCGCTCGACGACCGGTCGGGGTCACCGTCCGACCGATGTGAGTGCCGGTTCTCGTACACATGTTGCACACCGGTCCGACCGGTGGTGTGGACCGGTCCGACCGGTCGTGGCTGTTTTGTTGCAGCCGCCCGTTTCAAGTGGTGTCTTGCATGCATTCGTCCAGGGGGAGGTGCTTTGGTTCAGGGGGAGCTTGCATGTGTGCAGGGGGAGCTCTTTGTGGTGTTCGAGCTTTGTTTTGGTGGTTTGTGCTCTTTGCTTGAGCTTTGCTTTCTCTCGGATGTGTCGAGCTGTTGCCCGTGCCTAAGGGGTCCGAGACTTGTTTCCTTCAAGTGATCTTGCTCTTTGCCTTTGTTTGGCTTTCGATCGCTTGTTGGAGTTTCTTTTTGTGCGTTTCTTTTTTCTTTTCTTTTCTCTCTTGTTACTTTCGTGTGGGTGTTGTCAATTCACTCATCAAGGGGAGATTGAGGACCATGTGTGGTTCGAGGACCGGTGGATGGTCGCTTCCTTGTGTGATGAGTGATTGACAACGTTGTGTGGACTGATTCTTGGCTAAGTATTGCAGGTGCAGGTTGCGGCTTGACTCGTGTTGGTGCATGTGACAACCCGCCGAGGAAAGTACCGTACTATCGCCTAAGACCGATCCACTATGGTCATTAAGCAATAATAAAGTACCATCTCGTCGTAAGTTGCGGGTTAACGCCGGTAAATCACTTGGATAGCACAAGGATCGAATATATGCATTAAAACTCACTCGAAGGCGAGTCCAGAGATACATCAACATTCAAATCCAAATTCGTACCCCGAAGGGTTTAATTATTACAAACCATAGTTTTGATCATGACGAAATAGTTCGTAGTTTTTGAAAAGCAGCGGAAATTAACTAGCGGAAGTAAAGACACCACGGGAGGCCATTCATGATGCTTCGGCAGTCGTCCTCCACCCACTCCGCCTCCCCGGCGGCGGGATCTCACCGGGCCACACATCACCGAAGGCATTACCGGATCAACACATTATAGCAAGGCGAGTATACTAATACTCAGCAAGTCTTACCCGTCGGTGATATCTACTTCACCAAATCTGGACCATGAAAGGCTTTTTGGCTACTGGGTTGCCTTTGCTAAAAAGTAACAAAGAGTAGGTCCTTACTTTCAAGATTTTAGCACAAGTTCTAGTAGGTTTAATCTTTACTACATTAGCCAACTAGTACAATCAAAGTTGTACAATACAATTAATCAAGCATAAAGTTCATCAACTTCCGTCATTAGGGATCTCATGACTAGTGGAGTAAGTAGTCTCGGGTAACGGTGAGAGGCCGACAATCGATTGATTTAAACCTTGCAAGGTAGACCCAAACACACGGTCGGCTGCCCCCGCGAGGACAACTCCCCAGGCCGTCCCCATAAATCCTCGGGTTGGGATCGAATCTTACAGTCTTTGGTGCAGGCTATCCGGCATACCCCGCGAGATACCCGGAGTCACCATACACCACCGGTAGCTAGCCGTGAGAGCGAATCCCAAGAGTAGTAATAGTAGGATCCCTCACCGCCTCATTATGGTACTAGGCTTACCGGCCCCATAACCGGCATGTGCTTAGTACGTTCAAAAACTTAACCCACATAACCACTGGACCGGAGCCCAGATCCCATGCTCTTACCACGTGAGCAATCCATTTAAGGATGTAGTATGATTCCTATCTAGGAACCTATTCTCGCGAGTGAGGTCATCACCCGACTTGTAACGGTCCTATAGCTTAGCAGCTATCGACCTATCATACTAGTAGGAACCAAAGGTACCTATGGATCATGCATCTAGGGTTTCATTCAACTCCTGAACGTAAATGCACAATCATTCATAGATAATTGAATAAAGAACTTTTAAAACTAGGTTAGATGCACCGGAGCTTGCCTTCGTCAGCTAGGTTAGCTTGGGCACCCTCGGTGTCGAGTACGTCCACGTACTGCAGAGAACCTTCCGCTCCGCCTTCCTCGGTTTCCGGGACCAGGGAGTAATCTCCGTCCGGAAGATCTACACGGAATGCAATGCACTTTAGGTGATGTGACAGGTTATTGTATTATCCAACTCTAGTTGGTCATATTCACCTTAACAAGCATCTATCTAAGGTTTCTCTTTTAGGAAGGTTAGGGAATGTACATGGGTTACTCTTTTATTCCACATTTGAATAAAGGTTTTTATTAAGCTTATCATTTCAGGTGAAAGCTTCATTTCCTTTTATCTTCACTAACAAGGTGTAATTAATATTTATATTTATGAATTAACTCCTTGTCAGAGCTGATAATTAAATTTCTTTTGTTTATATTAAATAATTCTTTCAAAAAGGAAAAAGATTTAATTAAGGATTTTCTTTTATTTAATTTCCCTTTAAGATTAATAAGGCATTTAAGCCATTCATTAATCAATTAAATTACCAAAAATTACATGAGTGTTTCTTAAGCCTACTAGAACCTAGCCTGGTCCATTGGACCCACACATAAGTGTTGGATGCTAAGAAATTAAATATTATTGAAAATAACAAAGGCTAGCTAGTGATTCCAAGTAAATGCATATAAAAATAAATAAGCATCAAACTGATCCGAACTTTCTTGTGCAGGCTCTCTGGACCTAAACAAGCCTAAAGAACCAGCATGTTCACATGGAAACTCTACTGAACTTGGTTTATTAATTTACAAAGGAACACATGCATAAATCAAGAATAACTATTTCTGTTAGTCCAAAATTCATGATTAATTCACAAGATGTACCTTTTCGTATTACAAGACAGTGTGCACAAGTTGGGCTCAAGAACATAAATATTTTTAACATGAAAAATCATCTAGGCAGTTACTGCAGGAATGGAAAAGAATTTGTCTAGCAAAATCTACTGCATAACTTTGTGCAAATTTTGGCACAGCATCTAGTCACATCCTAACTCACAACATATCCAAAATTTGGCTACAGAGGAGTTATACATTTCAAGTTATGACAGATCCAAGTATAACACATTTGTAATTTTCCTGCCAAAACTATTTTCAATCTAGCCATGAGTATACAACAAAGAGGTGGGGTTTAGCATCCTGAACTCTACAAAATTGGTTTGAGAATTTTCTGATTTTTCTGTGAATTTCTAGGAATTTTCTAAGACCTTGGACTAATCTGTAAGAAAAGTTAGATAGGGCTCTTCACAAACTAGTCCTGCTTTTTACTTAGAACACCCTAACAAGAATTGAATCCCTGCAATTGGGTCCCTGGCCAGGCCGGCGGCGCGGGCATGGCCGATTCGGCGAGCCGGCGGCGATCCCGGCCGGCAAGCGGCCGTGGAGGACCACGTGCTCACCTAGGGTGGATGGGTAGGCGCGGTTGGGGCGGGGAGACCCCGCACGGCGGCGCTCGGCGGCGGCCGGCGGGCACGTCGCGGCGGCTCGGCGTTGGGCGAGGAGAGTGCGGGCTCTGTCCAAAACGTGACCCTGGGAGGTGTAGTGGGGTCTAGGGAGGCTCGTGGTGCGGTTGGCCAGTGGGGAGGGCGAGCTGCGAGCTCCGGCAGCGGCGGCGGCGGCAATGGCGCGGTGGAGCTCGGTGGCGCGCGGAGGGGAGGGGGTGTGGACGACGCTTAAATACCCCCGAGGGCCCGGCGATGACGGCGGCGTGATCCCCGGCCGTAGTACGGCGCACGCGGGCGAGGGGGCGTGAACGGACCGCCGGTCCAAAGGGGGGGCGTCCGGCCACCGCACCGGCGCGCGCGGCGCGTCGGCGCGTGGCGCGGCGGGCCGACCCCCGGCGCGTCGCGGGGCGCGGGTCGCCTCGGCACGGGCGCGGCCTAGGGGCGCGGTCTTCCTCGGGCGGTGGGGGGCGTCGGGGAGGCGCGCGGGCGCGGACGCCGGAGCACCGGCGGCGGCGGCCGGCGACGCGCGGCGCGCGGGCGCACGACGTCGCGGCGCGCCGGCGCTCCTGCCCTAACCATTTTGCTGACACACTGTTTGACTCACGTTTTCTTCAAAATTTTGAATAAAACTCGACCAAGCAATGAATACCAAAGTTGTAGATCTAAGTACCAGCTACAATTTTCACAAAGGCTGTATAGGGTTTTTCTTCCTAGATTTGAATCTATTTGAAAGCCAACTTTGAATGTCAGCCTGTTCCTGGCAACAGTAAAAGCTGGCTTGCAAGGGGTTTTTCACAATTTTCCCCTCCAAATTTGCAATGCCACTCTACATGAAAGTTGTGTCCCTCAACAAGACCTACAACTTTCCTAAAGGTATAATTTTAAGTGTTTAGGTGAATTTTGGAGAACGCGGCAAAAGTTCCGGCAGGCACCTGTGGACACTGGGATGGCAAGGGGGTTTGACCCACCCCTTGACCATGGTTTGGCCCACAAGTGTAAAAACTATTCATTAGGGGTCTCTAGGGGTGTGTTAGGGAGTTTTCATGGGTGAGGGCCCAGGTTGACCTAGGGTTGACCATTTGACCAGCTAATCCGGTCATTAACGTTAACGACGGTAATTAAAAACCTGGGGCGTCACAGTGCAGGTGAAGAACAAGCGCGAAAGGTCGTCGCTGGTGAGGCCTCCAGGTGTGGAGAAGACAAGTAGGCTTCGTTCGAGGGACCCGGTGGCCAGCGGGGTCAAGTGCGGGCCGCATGGTGGCATAAACGCAAGATGAAGCCGTGGACAGTTTCTTGGTTGAGCCTCAAAACCAAGGTCGAGCGGGACTACGTGGGAGCCAAGTCATGAGTGGAGATTGGCGGAGGCTACACCAAGTTCGCGGGGTTTCCGGTGGTTCACCCGAAAACCACCGGGTTCCTTGGTTGATCCACAAAGCCAAGACCGGAGAACCGAAGACGGAGGTGCGGCGGCACGGGCCGGTCCGACCGGTGGGTCCGACCGGTCCGACCGATGGGGACCGGGTCGACCGGTGAGGAGCACCGGTCCGACCGGTGTGCGACGACGCGGTCCGAATCTTCGAAGCGGAGGACACGCGTCGGGATCGCATGGCTTGCGTCGAGGCTACGCAGGGTGCGGTCGCCGGGCATCCGTCCGATGGTGAAGACATCAAGAATTCCAAATCCGCCCTTGAGGGGCTTGTATCCCTAGTTAGTAGAGAGAGGCATTTTAGACATTCGGTTGCCTCCATATGACCCAAGAGGTGAGAGGATGGCAGCCAACTCTTGGAACCCTAGCTCATTAGTTTTCCCATTTTCCACCTATTTTCCTTAGGTTTTCTCTAGGACTAGCAAGAGAGCTTCACGGAGAGATCTTGTAGAGAGGGATGGATGATCGGGCGGCTTGCTAGACCTTGTACGAACCTTTGTTTCATGTATAGATGATTCGGCGTGGTTCCTCAAGGTTTGGATGTGTTTTCCCGGTTGTTCTTGGTGGTGATTTTCGGAGCCCTCTCTCGGTGATTTCTTTGGGTTGTTTTCGGGGCCTTTCTCTTGGGGATTTGATGGGGGAAATTTGTGGGAACCCCTCGTGGTTCTTTGGGCCGTGATTCCCCTCCCAAATCCGTGAGTAAAGGTGCTCGATTTTGGGGTTTCTTGAGTTCTTGGGTTGGAAGTGCTTTCGGCGGGATTTCTTTGATTCCTCCTTTTTGGACGAGATTTGGTGGGATTAAACTTGGCTATGGACTCCTCATGAGGTGTTCCTGATATCCCCAAAGTCTTGTTCAAGTCCGTGGAGTGATTCGAGAGATCGAGATTTGGATTTGGGGGAGTTGACCCACGGGTGCTGTTCATTTTGAGCTGCCCAGGCTACACCGGTCTGACCGGTGCCCTTGACCGGTCTGACCGGTGCGAGCCCTTGTGGGTTTTTGCTCGGGTGAATGTCTTGGTGTGTTCGTTGTTGTCCCGTGTTGCCGCCGTTTCGAGTTTGGGTCGGTTTGGTGGTCGGTTGACCGTTTGGTGCCTTGGGGGGCTTTCGGGGTGCCATCGGTCGACCGGTGTGTCTCACCGGCCCGACCGGTGTAGAGCCACTTAGTGGAAGTTGCTCGGTTCACCAGCAGGGACCGGTCTGACCGATGGTGCTCACCGGTCTGACCGGTGTGGGTCTGTAGACTCGAGGTTTGGTTTTTCCGCTGCGTTTCTCGGGTCGGAAGGTGGTGCGTTGGTTCCTAGGTCCAGTGGCACTCCAGTGGCTACGTGGGCTTGACCAACCTTGGTAGTGAGTCGGAGACGTGTGTTGGAAGCCGTGTTCATCTTGTTGGAGTTTCATCTCCTTCGAGAAGAATTTTTATCGGCTCCCATTCACTCCCCCCCTCTCTGGTTCGCCGTTTCGGTCCTTCAACTTCACGTATAGAGCTTCTGACCTTCATCACCTTGTCATCTAAATTCTTCAATATTTTCTTCATAGCCTTGAACTTAGTGACGGCGTCCTTGTTGATCTTAGCTTGCTCGTCCATAAAGTCCTTGAATTGTGTACAAAGAGGAACCAAATCTTGGATGGTCGAACTTGCATTAAATCGGGGTTTACCTTGGACATGGTCGTGCTCCTCACAATCCTCGCATGTGGATCTTGCCTTGGCAGCCTTTAGGTGTTGAGCTTCTTTCTCTATCTCCATGTTCTCCATCCTCCTCTTAAGTAAACCGTTATGCCACTCAATGAATCCGGCTTGTATGTATTCATTGAAACGCTCCAAAGCTCCCGCAATTGTGATGCGGATAGTTGAGACCTTGACCTTGAACGGCCTTCCGGCATCTTGAAGGTTTATGATAGGTAGATCAACTATGTCCGGGGTGCATAGCTCGATCTTGCGCTCCAGTGGTTGAGGTTGATCTTCCTTTGGACTTGGGGGTGGTGATTCCCTTGGAGATTTTGACGGTCCTTCGCTTTGGCTTTTTGATCTAGGGTTTCCAACCCTTTAGCTTGTGTTGCACATCTCCTTTGCCCGGAAAGTTTTCCCGGATCATCCACAAAAAAGTTTGGGTCTCTTGGAGAGGTAGCAAACCATCTCCTAGTTAGGGTTAGCAATAAAACAAAAATCTGAAAAAAAGAAAAATTAGAGTTAATCAAAAACTAGATTAGATTGATTTTTTTTCTTTTGAGGATGATCAAATTTAAGAGATGCAAAAGAAAATCAAAGAAAAACTGAAAAATAAGCGATACTAGATTGGATCTTGATTGCTTGTTCCCCGGCAACGGCGCCAGAAAAAGGGGCTTGTTGACGGTTAATAGTTGTATCAAAGTTCATTTAGACTTGCAAGCGGACAAGTCTCCCGTCGTAGTCAAGGGACCCTTCTTCCCTCGAGTGGTGAAACCAAGGTATCGAATCTGTGGAACAATGTGCAACGCAAGGATTCAATCTAGTAAAGCAAGGTAATCTATCTTATGAAGAAGCAAGTTGCATCTAATCTACTAACTCATAAAGAAAATACATCTAATCTAATCTAATAAAGAGGTAGCAAGAGAAAGCAAAGAGATAACCGATCTAGAGAGTCTAGATCATGCTTATGTTGTAGCTCCCAACAAGATAGATGAAGATAGAAAGCGAATCTCATTAAAAGCATCTTCAAATCGTGGCCTCCGGTCCGACTCCAAAAACGCCCACCTTTCGGAACCCTCGTTCTGTCACAACGTATCCCTACTCATGCGGGTAGTCTAGGGCGAGTTCGATAAGAACAAGTTGAAATCACTTGGTCGGTCTGGTATGCACATCTGGCCACCGCGGCTACAAGAGCACCCTAAGCAATCTATCTTAAGTATAGATTGGGGAAAAAGAAAAACCAAGAAGAAAACAAAATCATCGAGAAGGCACTTGATCGCTAGAAATCGGATTCTCTTAAAGACTTCACCATGAATGATTACATGAACAAGATCACCACCGGGATCCTACCTCGATCTTGATCCTTGCTCCGGAGCTCCGACGTGGTCTACCATGCAAGGTTCCCACGTCGGCTAGGGAGACCCTAGACAACTAGCATGACCCTCATCTCCGAGATGGTGTCCCTCAAGCTTCTCTGCTCCTCGGCGGCAGATGACGAATTGATTCCTGCGTGGCTCTCGGACAGGGGGCTATAAATTGCCCGAGATGCATCTAGGTCAAAGTTGGGGCCGACTGGGCCTCGAAATGGGCTGGGCCGACCGGCCTGGGCCGGTCGGCCTGGGCCCACTTCGGCCCAGTCCGCGGCCTCCTTTGCCCGGTGTTGCTTCCCAAGTCTTCTAGATCCTCTCCCCTTTTGCATGTGGGCCCTTGACGTCAGTTTCTCTCCGAATTGTACGAAGCTCCTTGTCTCGCAAGATTCGGCTCTTTTCTGGCTAGGTCCTCGGAGTTTTCCATCTTCTCGAGTTGGGTCCTTGGGCTTCTTGGAGTCGTGTTCACTTCATTGCTTGACTTCTATCAGACTTCAAGGTCTTGTCATGAGGTGCTTAATGAACTTATCCCGGAAGTCTTTCTTTCAAAGCTAAAACCCTGCATAAACCCTAAACTCCAAAACCGACATGCACAAGTGAACTTATTATACCACGGGGGTTAGTACCAATGAATAAGATACAAAAGTCATGCCAACACCGAAGGTAAACTCATGGCTAGGTTGACGGATTTTCACCGTCAACAACACCTTCGGCCAAAAATAAACGGTGGCGACGGAAGAGGTCGCTGGAGTTGGGGAAGAGTCACTAGAATCGGGGAAGATGACGAAGTCGACGTCAGATTCATGTGACTGACCCCATCGCAGTCTACAACTCGATGACGGAAACGTTAGGGTGGTGTCCATTTGCACCGGAAGTGCATGGTTTTGCCGGAAAAGCTCACCGGAAAGTTCGCCGAATTTACTAGATGCAAAAGTTCGGTGACGGTTTGTGGGAGCTAGGGTTATTGAAACGGGATGAGATTGGCGGCGTTGGAAAGAGGACACCAAGGAGATCGCAGGCAACTATTTATCGGCTGAGATTGAGTCCAGTTTTATTTTCTTTTTTTCTAATTTCAGAAATTAACTTCGAATTAAAAACAATTCCAGGGAATCCTGAAATCGTAATTAAACCACGAAAATAATCCAAAAGCTCATAAAAATTAAGGAAAATTACTAGAGATGCTTTGGGATGTGAGGAACCCTAATAAAATATTTGGAGCTCAACAAAAAGATTTTAGAGACTTCCAATAAATAGAAATAGCTCAGTGAGAATAAATTCCACAAAAAGCCGGAAAATTCTCAGAAGATTTTGATTAGCACCTAAACGTATTTTTAAAACTTTTTACAGCCAACAAACACTAATATTCATTGGCATGAATGCAACACTCACATCAAACCAATTTATTTAATTCATAAAATCAAAGCAAGACATTTTTCTTATACTATATTTGCTGTAAAGAAAAATAAATGTTCAAAATTTTTTAAAAATATGAGAAAATCATTGTTTAATCTTTCTTCTTATTCACATCCTGAAATTTGAAAATTTCAGGGTGTGACAAATCTACCCCCCTTAAACAGAATCTCGTCCCGAGATTCGAATAAAGAGGAAACATGGAGAAGGGAGGTAAACAATAATAGTGTTGTTGAGATAAGTAGGTGGTCATCCTCTTTTGTCGTCTGTGTGTAGGATCTTCAGTATTCATCTTTCTTTGTTGTTGGAGTCTTCATTAGAGTGAGTTAGATGGGATAATAGCAAGCACAAGGTGGGAAGGAAAGTAGAGTGAGGTTTTCTTTTCTTCAACTTGCTCAGTTCGAAATGACGATGGTGGTAGTAGCATTTGCTTGTTAGTATTGGTGCAGACTTCAATTTCTTCTTCTCAAATCTTTCACTTGAGCAAGTAGAGAGGGTGGTGACAAGGATGTCGGAGGCACAAGAGAAAAACCCAACGAAGCATATGATGTCATTGTAGATAGAAGACCCACAATACACAAACAATCATTACAAAGAGACGAATCAATCAAGATCATAAAACCAAGCATCATCATGCAAACACACTAACACAAGAAACATAGGAACAATGCTACACGCTGTTATTAAGGCTGCAAGGGATCCTCCTAAGCATAGACATAGCTTCTTCGGTCATGATCGCCTAGGGATGTTGAATAAGAAATGACACTTTGGAATCCAAAGTCAATGAAGGAGTCCAAAGCGGCATTGTTTGAAAAGCAAGGAGAGGTAGGATGGGCAAGATTACACAACTGATAAAATCAAGTCATATTGGTTATTAAAGAATAAGAAAAAATATCAAGGGTATAAAACAATAGGGGATGCAAGAGTAACAATAGCACAGATAAATCAAGGAGGTGTAGTGCATGGAACTGGTAAGGTCATTCAAATGAAAATGAATGCAAGATCAAGATCAAGGGGGAGAAAATAAGTAGACAAGGGTAGAGAGTTTAACATTTGCAAAACAATGAAGTGCAAATGAAAAGGAGTCAAATCAGAAAGGTAAGTTATCAAGGTGGATTAAGGAAAGACAATGGCCAAAGAATGAGAATATGCATCACAGAGCTCAAGGGAAAGGTAGTGATGAATTTTAGATCAAAAGAAACCTTAAGAAACGACCATTGCTATCTAAGCTTACATCCTACAGTCGATACAGCTCTGATATCACTTTGTCACACCTGGTTTTAGAAAAGGAAACCAAGTGCATAACTATATGTATGCCAGCATCAAGTTTAATACATATAGTAGACATAAGTGAATAACAGTATCACGTAAAATAACATAAATGAACTTACAAATCTATCAGTGTTATACACCTCAATCCTGGAAACGGAGGCGCCAAACTCCACAAGAAAACGACTGGGGGCTGCGTACACCTAGCACCATCATCTTCAACAGCTTCACACCTTTCCCTTCTGAGCAATAGTAAGCAAGGATGAGTACACTTATGGTTGGTACTCAGCAAGGCCACAAGAAATAACCAGAAAGTGATTAAGTCCATCTTTAAGTTTATTAATCATGTGAGGGCCCAGGCCGCTCTTGACCGTGAGCACGGCTAATCGATTAGTTTTACACTCTGCAGAGATTGTACAACTTTACCCATAAGTCGCATAAAAGTCCCGAAGAACTTTAGACACAACCATGCAATGCGGATTATGCATCATACCACACTACCCAGGTGTGATTGCATAGGGATGCTACGAGGCCTTTACAAAGAGTCCCTAGCACGGGCTGCTCGCTAGGTTACTTGATCAGTGCAGCGCATAAAGCTCCGTAGCGGGTACCGTGTCATAGCGAAGCCCACTCCCCGCCAGAGCAGGTCTATACACCATCTCTCGTCAGCCCCCAACCCCTTTCAGGTAAAGCATACAACATACTAAAGTTTCTAATTAATTGACCAAGACAGAGCCATATGTCTTATGGTAGTACAGTTGTCCTGGGTGGTCGCTCCATGCTCCAATTAAGACGCAATATTCTTATTTAAAGAATAGGTAGAATTTGGTTAGGGACACTTGCCTTTCTCCAATGAAAATCTACTCTTACTGCTCTTCAGCTCTTGTTTTCTTGAAACTCTTCATCTTCAAGGCAACAAACAGTGATCCTTCTTCTACTCGAAGCAAACATCAGGCACAACATACAAAGCAACAAGTACAACTAAGAACAATGCACCAATCAAAAGAAAGCTTTAAAAGAGTGCACTAAAGGATAGGCTCGATTCTATGGTTACACAACGATGAAATAACGTTGAAAAAAAAACTAAGGTCGAAGCTATCGAAAGATGATTATCAAACAACAAGAGACTACATGCTTCATATGTTTTAATTAGAAAATGATGTGGCAAGAATATTTCAAAGCATGTTATGTTTAATTAAGAAAACACGGTAAACTTAACCATATAATATTTGTAAATATTCAAGTATAAATTATGCCAAAGTAACAATTATTTTAAAAAGACCAAGTATGTGCAAGATATCTATTCAAGCTACTTTGTATTACATGTGCAACTAAACATATTAAAGTTGAAAATATAGTTATAATATCATTAAGCATATTAAATTTATTATGAAAACCGTTGTATAACACTAGGCATATTTTACTTAGAAAAGCTAGTTATAAATAAGAATTAACCCATTTACATCATCATTAAAGAAAACCGAAATAGAACCTAATCACATTAATTTAGAAAAACAATGGAACAAGAATTAATCAAAATCAACATGCAACTTTAATGTTAAATAAAATAAATAATAGGTGATACATATGCTAACGCATAAGGTTAAGGTGAAACGAACGAGAACGACACAAACGAACTATCAAACGCACAAGAAAACCATAAGGTGGGCTTAGGAAAACTACTCTACGAAGAGAACTATACCGAAGGGGCCACAACTAAGCAAAATGTAATCTAAACTAGTTGATATAGGAATAGATAACAAGATTAGTTCTAAAGAAAGGTATAGCTACGAAAGATAAGGCATAAGAACATAGCTAATTCATAATGAGGCAACCTAAGTGAGATAGGATGGACATGAACTGTATACTGGCAAAATCTAAAGCTTTAGATAATACTAGAGTTGAAAAGAGGATGCTGAGCTATAATGCTTACAAAGAACGACTATCGATCGATTTTATGAGAGAACAAGATTATGAGCCAGAGCAGGTCTATACACCATTTCCCGTCAGCCCCCAACCCCTTTCAGGTAAAGCATACCACATGCTAAAGTTTCCAATAGATTGGCCAGGACAGAGGCATATGTCTTGTGGTAGTACGGTTGTCCTGGTTGGTCGCTCCATGTTCCAATTAAGACAGAATATTAGGCGATGGAAGAGCTCGCCAGAGTTGGGGAGGAGTCGCCGGAGTCGGGGAAGACGACGGAGTCGATGTCGGATTAGCGTGACCGACCCCATCATGGTCTACAACTCGATGAGGGAAACTCCAGGGTGGTGTCCATTTGCACAGAAAGTGCACAGTTTCGCCGAAAAAGCTCACTGGAAAGTTCGCCGGAATTTAGCAGATGCAAAAGTTCGGCGACGGTTTGTGGGAGCTAGGGTTATCGAAACGGGATGAGGTTGGCGGCATTGGTAAGAGGATGCCAAGGAGATCGCCGGTAACTATTTATTGTCTGAGATTGAGTTTGATTTTATTTTCCCTTTCTTCCAATTTCGTAAATTAATTTCGAATTAAAACAATTCCAAGAAATCCTGAAATCGTAATTAAACCCCGAAATCCAAAAGCTTAGAAAAAATCAATTCCAGAAAATATTTGGGATGTAAGGAACCCAAATAAAATATTTGGAGCTTAAGAAAAAAAAATTTAGAGGATGCCAATAAATAGAAATAGCTCACAAAAAGTGATAATAAATTCCAGAAAAAGTCGAAAAATTCTCAGAAGATTTTGATTAGCACCTAAATGTACTTTTAAAACTGTTTACACCCAACAAACACTAAGATGCATCAACATGAATGCAACACTGACATCGAACCAATTTATTTACTTCATAAAATCAATGCAAGGCTTTTCTTATACTATATTTCCAATAAGGAAAAATAAATGTTCAAAAATTTTTAAAATTGTGAGAAAATTATCTTCTTATTCACATCATGAAATTTGGAAATTTCTTGGTGTGGCAGAACATGAGAGGCATTCTACTCACAAGAGAGAATCATATAGCATTTTTACCAAAGAAAGGCATTTACAAGCATATATATACCAAAGTTACCAAGATCACAGCTATACATCTCATGAGCATCACAAGCAAAGTCATAACCTCATATCTAGCATATCATGGTGATCAAAGCATAGGAGAGAAGTACATCTCTAAGGCATATGATACAAATGCAGTCTATGATACAAAGATGCAAGCATGATATGATACATAAATGAAAATGCAACATCCATATGTACATCAACCCTCCCAACCAATGCTTGAAAAGGAAACACAACTCCAGGCTCTCCCCGCAAACGAGCAATTGTAGCCTGGTCCAAAGGCTTGGTTAGGATACCGGCTAGCTGCTTTTCAATTGGCACATGGAGCAGATCTATGTTTGGTTCTGGAGTGAAGTCGGGGTTTTTGGCAACACTGATGGCACTCGTGCTATCACACATGAGAGGTACATGGGAACACTCCTCACCAAAGTCACTCAGCGTGTATGTGATCCAAAGCAGTTGGGAGCAACAACTAGCGGGAGCAGCATACTCAGCTTCTATGGTAGACTGGGCTACACTAGATTGTTTGCGAGAAGACAAAGAAACAAGCAAAGAACCAAAAAACTGGCACGTCCCTGAAGTTGACTTCCTATCGACTCGACACCCCACAAAGTCGGCATCCGAAAAACCAAGAAGAGAAAGGGAAGAGGACGTCAAGTACCAAGGACTGAGCTCAGGAGTGTATCAAAGATACCTGAAGATTGTTGATGGTCGTTAAGTCCCTATTTTCGACCGTCAAATTCAAATAAAAGTTACTCTATGAAAGTGTGCACCATAGCTGTTGGTTTATAATCTAACAAATTCCACAAGCTTTGGTGTATATTTGGTCGCAGGTGCAAATGAGCAATTATAGAATAAAATATGGTATTATCACAAACAACATCAAATGCTAATTTGGACTACACCATTGCGATAGGCTTGTCGAGACGAACTAAATGTACATATGCTTTGTCTACTTTTAAGCTCGGGTGCAAAAGGTTTAAATGCCCAATATACTACGGGATGCTGATGTCATCACGACGTCAGCACCCCACCTCAGCACGCACAACTGCACCAGGTGGACCCGACCTGCACGGACTCAGCGGCCAGGCATGCTGCCGGCATGAGTCAATGTGCGGTAAAGGTTCCCCCAGGCCGTCATAGGTGCAGGCAGCAACAGGCCGCCGCATGCATGTGTGCCCCATGTGGGGGACAGGGCGGGCCGCTGGCCACACTGCCGCAGGCGCGGAAGCGCAGGACGCGAGGAGGCACAGCGGGGCTCAAGCCCGCTGCGAAGCAACATGTGCGCGCACATGTGCCTGTGCGGGACATCTCAGCCAGGCACGTGGTGTGATGCCATTAGCTAGAAGCAGGTCGGTTTGGCTCCTTCCGGTGGAAGCTACAACACCTTGAGCTGCACCCCACCTTGCCACATGGCACTACGGGATTGGTCGCACCCAGAAGTTGCAGCGCAACACCTCCAAGTCCTCCTACTCTCCTTGGCCTATAAATACGAGGGGAGGGGCTCATTTAGAGAGACACCACTTCACCCAAGGATGAGTGATTCCCTTCAAAGGAGAGGCCTCTCCTTGGAGGAAAAGTGAAGAAGAGATCAAGTGAAGCTCTACCAAAATTAGTGTTAGAATTAGGTGAGAGTTGAGGTGCTAGTCCGGGAGAAGCCAGAGTCGTCGGCTTCCTCCCTTCCTCTTGTACCTCGGCGGATGCGGCTCCACTTCGAGTAACATCCGGGTAACTTTTAGGCATTCTGGATTTATTCAATTAATTAAGTTCAGCTTTATTATTTATGCTTGTGGGCTCCTTGCATTGATTAGTGTTCTAGTATTTGCAAAGCTAGAATAGTAGTCACTAGAGTAGACGTGGTGTCTAGTCTTGTGATTATCTCGGAGTACACCTAGTGCCACGGATTGTTGTGGTAGCCCCAGATGGTGCCAGCCCTGACGACCTACGTAGTCCACCGCGTGTGATCCACTTGAGCACAGTAGGACCCCTACTTGGCTTGCCTAGTGTTGACAGTTGAAACACGTAGCAACCTTCGATCCGCAAGCGTAAGGACCTACACCTTTTTCACCAGGGGTGACACCCTAAGGTTCTTGTCAATCCGCGGAGTAAGGAGATTGCTAGTGTTTAACCAAGTACTAATCTAGTTGATTTGAAAACCTTTGAAAGAGTATTAATCTAAAGGTAAACACAATCTAACCTATGTTAATCAAGGAAATCTAAGGTTAAACTAGATGGCAAAGGGTGGACACAAGAGAGAGATTAAGATAGATAAATGTTCCCTCCCTACGGTTTAGGATCATATGAACATGCATCTACTACATGAAAAGGGGGTTGCCTACACTAGCTTCATGGCGGTTATGCGGCCACTAAGCCTTTTCCCTCTACCGTACTGTCACTACGCAAGGTAATTGAACACTTTCATGTATAACTGCATCTATACCTAAGCATTCGTAGGGTTAAGATAATCACCACGATTACCACAAACCCTACTAAGACCACATGTTGTACATACATATGTGAATAAAGCACTCGCATAGACATAGACCATTAAGCATCGAAAGGCATAGGGTTCATGTAGCGATCACATAACATGTATCCATCTAACCCTAGGGATGAACGAAGGCATTACCCCATCATCTTACATGGATTGAAGCACATAGGGGTGATGGAGACTCCGAAGAACGTCGTTGACAAAGATGGTGGCGATGAAGCATGGCAACACCCCGAGTCCACACTAGTACAGTACTCAACATCAATGACCAAACGGTTTGGTCACGGTACATGCAAATTTGGTCACGGAACATTTTTTATGACCAACTTATGACCAAATTGAATTGGTCACAGAAGCTCCGTCACATTTGGTCTACCATGACCAATTGGTCATTTTGGTAATAGAAGTGGAACTTTTCCATGACCAACACGTTTTTTGTCATAAAAGTGTATTTCTTCTATGACCAAGCCAAATGGTCACGAAATTGGTCACGGAAGGGGATGCCACGTGGCACGGCCCATGCTAGCTGCTGATGTGGCAAGACGCGTGCTGACATGGATATGATGACGTGGCTCTTTGACACAGCGCCACGTGTCGCGCTGCGGTTTGTCCCCGTGTCGAGCTCTGAATGGTCCACGTGTCGCACTCTGGTTTGTCCACGTGTCGCGCTGCTGTTTGTCCACGTTTTGACATGGCTTGATGCCACGCTGGCTATCTACATGGATGATGACGTGGCTGCCTACATAGACGATGACATGGCAGTTGATGTGGCAATGATGACGTCACCACCACATACACAATTCATAGATGAGCCTAAACGGTCAATTATTTCACTAATTCACTTTTTTATTCGAGCTCATCCAGAAATAATAAAAATTCAAAATCGCCAAATTTAAACCCAGTTATTTCAACAAATTACATAGCCCGGATCACATACATGCTCACAACAGTACAATATAATATCTGATAAATCTCAAAAAATAGAGATTCGACATCTCATGTTACATTTAGAATCACATCACCATATAGTTGATTACATTATGCTTTCATCTTGCATCCACTAAACCTCTTCGTCAATAACCTGCAGTCAAAATATAATACTCAGCTGCTATCATATTGTAGTAACATCAACTATACATGAAAATTTTTACTTTGACCACACCATATTTACTTTCTTGAATCCTGGGAGTTTCAGAACCTCTCACTACACTTCTTGTACACTGGGCAGAAAAAATAGGGGAAAGGTAGCCCTATACGACTAGTTCAAGAATAATTCACATGATATATTGCGGTACAGGTGGTGTAAAAGATGATATCATGAGTCATGACTTCATGAGGTAACCTTCGTAAAAACACATTTGAGACACCTCACGATATCGGCTTAGTCATGTGCATATAGCCATATACTAAACAATGCAAAGCGAGAGACATTGTTTGCAAACAAGGAAATTGTGACGAACTGTTCTTCTGCTTACCATTCTCTGAGATGAAAGTTGGAAAGGTCCAGCAGAAACAATAAAAGAATTATCAGTGTAAATGTTCATGCAGGAAACTATAGATAATCAGTATCTAGCCAAACTTATAATTTGATCAAAGGTTAAAAAATATTTAGGTTACGAGTTTGCCTACAGAAGTTACGATATTTAGGTTAAGTGCAACATCAGTTCCTAGGCACAACCCAGTCTCAGATAATCCCAATTGCTGGCTATAAAATCCGCATAAGCACATCACCACATCAAACACACACACCGGATCAAATGCAGCACAAATCATAGCATCTGCGTAATTGCATCAGCTAGACAAGCCTTCAAAGGGCGGATGGAAACTGGGGAGAACCACAAATCATAGCATATATATAGCATAGTGTTGTTCTTAGTTAAGCTGCATAAAAGATTTGATGATCGTGACTTTGTGAGGCTCTACATTGCTGCACGGCATCATGGCTGCTATGCCTTCACTATCACTTGAATCATAGGATGATTGTATGCATAGCACAACAGACACATTAACCATTATGTGATGGGTTAAAAGCAGCATAGTTATCTGATTCTATAAAGATTAACAGGCACATGGAAATAGTACGCATCTAGAAAGTTAATTTGAGGTTGTACCTTCCAAACAATCTCATCAAGGCACAGGATCCTCCAATATTTGCCAAGGAAAAGGCGCTCAGTAGGAGGTTTTCCTCAGACATCCTTCACCACTGATGTAATTGCAAATATCACCTCGGCCACTGCAAATGGTTGGTTAGATTAAAATTGAAATAACAAGGCAATATAGCGAAGGTTTCAAATGGAATACCAGTAGTAAGGTGAATAGTATGAGAATCTCACAAGCAAGCTCGTCATACTCATCCTTGCCAACAATGTACAGGCAAACATCCCCAATCGTAGTATAAACAATAGAGACCGACACGGGATAGTGTCGATGATTAGCATTTAGGAGTGACGGAGCAACAACTCAATATTTTAGCGAGAGAAAATAATTTAGCAAAGTGAGGACGGGCATGTGATTCGGTAACATGACATACGATCTAGTACATTTACCATAAGACCGAAAAATTGGCTAGCGGGCATTCTACGATCCAGCGTAATTTCCGCGGGACACTGAAGTTGACTTTTATGTGGGGCTGGACCCCTAGTGTGTCTAGTTCATTTCTAGTGTCCTGCAGAAAATGTAATACACTTGAGTGTCCTATAGCAATGGTGTATTTTCTTTGCTGCTCCGTCGTGTAGTCAAATAATCACAGCAATAGATTGAAAGTAAGCAATTGAGGACAGAATCATGCTTGCTTTTCCCCCCTCCTGGTGTTAATTCCATCAAAGATGACATAGTAATTCATTGAACGAAATGAGCCATAAGCGTCAGAGCTACAAACAAACTTTTAGCAGTTGCCACTAATTAATCACCAACAGCGAAGGGTACATGATCTCAACAGCTTACTTGTGGGAAGCAACGTGGAGCTCCTCGTTCTTGGAGCCTTTGAGCTTCTTGGATCCGAGCTTCACCAGGAAGGAGCTCCACTGGAACCTCTCCTCCGTGAGAACCCTATGGAACCTGAGACCCCAACAGCCCCATCAGATCCGCGCTAGGGGAGCGCCGAATCGATAGATCTCATCATCAGGCAGCGAGACGGAGACGGAGAGATCTCCGCGGCCACGTCCAGGGGAGGGGGGATGAGGGGAAAGTACCGCTCGATGAGGATGTTCCCGTCGGAGTTGGCGAAGAGCACGGCCAGTATCATCCTCTTCTCTTGGCGCTCTCCCAGGCCGGCCTCCTCGTCGACGGTGGTCAAGTTCCTCTCTCTCTCATTTGGTGCGGGCAGGGAGGGAGGCGGGTGGACGGAGGAAGGAGGAGGAGAGAGCCAAGGGAAGGAGCAGGAAAGCGTCGACGAATTTGGGCCATCACCGTCGACGGGCTGATGAGGCAGGCGGTGTGGCGACAGGGAGGGGAGGGGAGGGGGAGGAGGGCGATGAGAGGGCTCGGACCCCGGAGAGATTAGGATCTGCTCTTGATGGCCTCCTGCGAGCTTGAGGTGGATCTGCGGGGGGAGTGGGAGCAGGGGCGGCAGATCTAGCGAGGCGGATGGGTGAGGCGGGAGAGGGGAGGAGGGACTGCGGGAGGAGGAGGGGGATGGGGTTAGGGTTGGATGCTGCGTTATATACCAAGGAAACACGATAAGAACTATTGGATCGACGATCGATGGCTGCAAATCATTGGGCTATTTGGGCCGACATGGGCTTCTCTGTTTATTGTTTTTCTTTTTCTTTTTTCCTTTTTATTGCATCATTGTGAAGTAACACTAGAAAATAATTATGTTATATGTACAAATATATTTTTTATATATAACAGTATGGATACAAGTTTTCATTTAGGAGTTTCAAGATTTTTCGAGTGGATTTGCTATTTTCTATCATTTAAATGAATTTCTACGCGTTTACCGAAAGTAATTCAAAATTTACCTATATGTGCATCTAATAAATTTAAAAAATTAAAAAAAAATATATTAGGCACCTATGGTCCATTCTAGGCCACATCTAGGAGATAGACGAAAAATTCAATTGGCTTGTAGGAAATTTCAAACTTCTACTAGTCACCTTGTTATAAAATAATGATAATAATAAATAAAACTTATAAAAAAATTATATAAATTGGCATATGATCATTTTATCAATGTACAAGCTTGACAAAAAAGTTTCATAAGATTTTGTGAAAATTAAAGTACACATTGTTCATAAACTAGCTAGATCATCACATTGTTTCATACAACTCAACTTAAACTTCAAAGTTTGTACACACTCAAATACTTTCTTACTCATGGACACCTCAATTTTGGATGCAACCTTGTGTTGACCATAACATTAGAGAATATTAAATTATATTAGCAAATATTATGAAAAAACATTTTTTTTTATATTCTCTTTTTAGTTGGAAAAGATATGTTGTATGAAAAGCAATCAAGAAATAATAATTAAGATACAAACAAATGGCTTGAGTAAAACATCTCGATTTTAGAAAAAATTAGAAAAAAGAATCAACCGATTTGGAGTTCGTATGAGGAAGAAAAACAGTTTACAAGTTTTAATCCGAGGAAAAGAAGAGAAATCGGTCCTTCTTCATGAACACGTGACGAACTGGAATGAACTGATCGATTTTCTTTTTTTCCTCGGATTAAAATTTGTAACCAGTCGTTCTCCCTCATACGAACTCGAAATGAGGTGATTCTTCTTCCCAAAAATTTTTAAAATCACGATTTATCAAGTTATGGTGTTGGATTCAATCATTTCTTCATGCAACAAAACATGAGCAATTCAAATTTTAAAATCCAAGTTTGACTCGGTCAAAACTCAGTCAAACGAAACACGAAATGAACTCGGATGAAAATATTTTAAACACAAAAGTTTCATAACTTGTCGAGACTAACAAACTTTGTGTAGGTCAAATTTCCATTTGAGGAAGTGGTGATATTATGTAGTTAAAATATAACAAGCCACTCACATAGTTCAAGGAACTATGTGAGTGACTTGTTATATTTGGACTACATAACACTCAACTTTTTTGAAATGACTTGAGATTTTTTTGGTAGTCATTTGTAGCAAAAATACGGTCCCTCACAAGAACTTACATTTTTTCGACAATTATTTTAATTTTTATAATTATTTTCGTGTTGTGTGAGACAAAATATGGTGAATTATACATTGAACACTCTATAATTATGCAGCGACCTCCACATGTATTTGTTTCCTAGGACACAAGGGCATGAGAAATGGTACTAAGAAGGAAAAACAATTTGATGAGATTGCTAAGAGTAACATTTTGTCCTCACTATATGTAGGTGTTTTCAATAGAGTTTTTAATTGTGAAAATGCTCATGAGCTATTGTCACACCCAGAAATTTCCAATTTCAGGCTGTGAATAAAAAGAATAATTAAATAACGATTTTCTCATAATTTTAAAAAAAAATTCCAACATTTATTTTTCTTTACAGGGAATATAGTATAGGAAAAATCCATTGTTTGATTTTCTAAATTGAATAAAAGTTATTTGTGTTGCATTCATGCCGATGCATCTAGTGGTTCTTGAGTGCAAAAGGTTTTAACAAATGCGTTTAGGAGCTGTCCTAATTTTCCCGAGAATTTTCCAGATTTTTCTGGAACTTATTCTCATTTTCCTTGAGCTATTTCTACTTATTAGAAGGCTCTAAAATCTTTTTCATGAGCACCAAATGTTTTATTTGGATTGTTCACGTTTAATCTATCTCTAGGAAGTTTCCTGGAATTTTTGTGATTTTTCGAGTATTTTTCGTGCTCTAAAAACATTTTCTGGCGTTTACCGGAATTGTTTTCGCATTGAAAAATAAATTCGAAAAAAAATTATGCAGCGACCCGCTCGGCCCGCCCGTAAAGCCCATCGGGCCCGGCCGCATGCAGCAGATTCGTCTCACCCCTCACTCGTCAACTGTGACCAAATTCAACAATTCGTCACTGTTGAATTAACTACTATGACCAAATTTGTATATCGTCATAGAAAGAATAATCTTCTATGACCAAATATTTTTTTCGTCACTGCAAAGAGAACTTCTATGACCAAACAGGAAATTGTCACTAGGTAAAGGTCATAGATGATAGCATTTGTACTAGTGCCAGCTGCTTGGAGTCCTCCTCTTGCTTCCTTCCCCCCACCGGCATTGATCCTTGCGACGAGCTCATCGAACTCTCTCCCTCATCATGCGACGACTGTTTTCTGGTGAATGACGTCGGTAGATTGATTGGATGTGAATGGTAACCTCTCCTTGGGCGTCTAGGGGGTTGTATTTGTGGCTTTGGGAGTCTTGGGGCGTGCTCCACCTTGTCTTGCACGAGAACTTCCTTGGGAGAGAAGCAAACATGGTGTCCATAAACTCAGCCTAATCCAGATTTTCCTGATTCGTAGCCCTTCCTTTCCAGCACCATATCTCCCACGACCGGACTCCAAATAATGCAAATTCGGTATCCAGGTTATGTGCCACGAAATTATATCCAACTTTGGTATTCATTACTTTCATTGGAAACAAAGATAAGATCCCCAAAACAGCCTCGGAAGATAATTTGTCAAATTTTAGACTTGTCTACACAGCTGGCATTTCGGGGGTCATATCTCCTAGCTTCTTGACTTGAATTGGGCCTTCTACATGTCCAAATCAAAGGTATCGTCGAGGCCCACAACTTTGGTAGTCAAACGTTTGCCATTAGAGGTCGTTTAAGTCTCTGAATCTGCACCAAATGATCATGTTGTTCTAGGCTGTGAGAATATCTCTCGGACTGAGTTGATCTCGTTGGTAAACCTCCTAGTCCCAGAAATTTTACGTGTTGATGATTCGGTATTTGGTCCATTTGGAGTCATGTTCATCACGTGTCTTGACTTGTGACGGTCTTCATGATCTTCTCATAAAGTGCTTGATGAACTTATCCCGAAAGTCTCCTATTTAACATTGATTTCCTACATAAATAGTAAACTCCAAAAACCGCATGCAAGTGTGAACTTGTTACATCATTAGTATGGCTAGTGGTGGGTTAGTCATAATTCAAAGCTCAAACCAAAGTGTAACAAGTGTTCTTGGTTGATGGAAATCGACCATCAATGCCTAGCCCCCTTCTCATCCTTTTCTGGGTTAGGACGGTTGAGCGTCCCGAAGCAAGCATTGTAGTAAACACTAATCTTATCTTTAGTATTCGGAATCCTTCGAAACCCTCTCTACCTCTCTTACACTATTATCATATCTTCTCTCGTCCAAGGACTGACCTTGATTCTTCACTAGTGCACACACGTTCCCTGTGGATTCGATACCCTGTAGTACTCTTAGGTGAAAGCTACGCCGGTATCCGTACGCTTGCGGACTTTTCTACGATCGTTATTTATACCAACTGACCTTCTGGCATTGTTGCATTTTTAGTAGCAATGCTAGCAAGTGCCAACAAAGATCTGCTTGATGGCTTGTCAATGTGAAGTCCTTGGCGATGCCTGAAAACGAGTGCATGGACACACAGAAACTGGATGTTCGGCCTCGTCGCCGTCAAGTACAAGAGAGATTCGATCATGCTCCAGTACTCATTATGGTCAACAGGCTCTCCGTTCTCGTCCGCGTAGAGCACTGTAGTCGTACTCATCGGTGTCGATAGGGGCTTCGAGTCGTCCATCATGAATTTCTCGAGGATGTCCTTTGTGTACTTGGCTTGATGCACAAAGGTTCCCTCCTTCGCCTGCTTGATCTGAAGCCTGAGAAAGAACTGCAATTCTCCCATCATGGATGTTTCGAATTCTTTGCTCATGTCCTCTACAAACCTCACAACCAAATAGTGAGACGAGCCGCCAAAGACAATGTCATCCACACACACCTGAACAATTAGGATACCATCACCCCACATGAGGAGAAAAAGAGTCTTATCAACCTTGCCCATCTCAAACCCCTTGCTGAACAAGAACCACCTCAACCTACCATACCATGCCCTGGGAGCTTGTTTCAGCCCATAAAAGTCCTTCCTCAGCTTGTATACTCAGTGGGGAAACTCAACACTCTCAAACCCAGGTGGTTGCCTCACATAAACTTCCCCCTCCAAAAACCCATTCAGGAAGGCGCTCTTCACATCAATTTGGTACAACCCGAATCTTTTAGCCACAGAAAAGGCTAGAAGAATCCTGATTGCCTCCAAACAGGCTACAAGAGCAAATGTCTCCTCATAGTCTATCCCATCCTTCTAGCTATAACACTGAGCAACCAACCTTCCTCACCACCTCATCATTCTCACCCTCTTTGTTTTTCCATACCCATTTTGTCCCAATAGGTTTGTAGTTTGGTGGTGGCTCTACTAACTCCCACACCTAGTTTCTCTCAAAATTCTCTAACTCCTCATGCATGGCATCACCCAATTAGGATCAGATAGCTTGTGTCCAATGTCTTTTGGCTCAAAGGTAGCAACAAAACCTTAATGAGCAAAGTGAGAAGAATTTCTGGACCTTGACCATGTCGTATGTTTATTGATGTTGCTGATGATTCTTGAGGGTGGATGATCAACTTGAATGTGCCTCGCTTCCACTTGATCTTGCTGGATCATAGGCGGTGTAGGGGATGGACCATCCTACACCGTAGTCGTCGTAGTGGAAGTAGAGGGTACATGTGTGGCTGGTGTTGGTGTTTTAGACCGGCAACCTACCAAGGGGAGTACCCGAGGTAGATGAATGTGGCCTCGCCGAGATCGGTAACTCGAAGGAAGAGACACGTGGCACACAATTTAGACAGGTTCGGGTCGCGAGGTGAGTAACACCCTACGTCCTGTATGCTGCGTATCTCTGGATTGATTGGGTATGTTTACAAGATGATGTGTATGAGAGAGATTGGGGTCCCTGCCTCACCCTATATAGTCCGAGAGGCAGGGTTACAAGTCGGTTTGAGGAGAGAGTACTAGTCGTGTACGTCTAGGAGTTCTCTACATGGTACAGGACATGCATAGCTTCCAATCCGAGTACTCCTCCACCGTAGTCCTTGAGCCCAACGCAACCAGGTGCCATGTGGCCCAAGTTGAGTAATCCCAAGGGCCCACCGAGTAGTCGGTCCTGGTACCCACCAAGGTAGTGGGCCCAGGGAGGTCCATATGACAAGCCCCTGAGTACTTTGTAGTCGAGCAGGATAGATTCGAGTATTCTTGATGACCTTGATGAGTAGTCCTCAGACGTCCCCGAGTACTACAAGCCAAAAGTCCTCAAGAATACTTGAAGCATCCCGAGGCTTGAAGGTACTCCAGCTGATCATTGAGTAGTTTGGAAGTCTTCTCGAGTAGTTCCCAAGCGTCCTCGAGTTCTTCTCTTGAAGGTCTTCAATAGTACTCGCCTTGTCTTGAAGAAGAAACCATATGGAAAATGCGATTAAAAGAATCACATTCCATATGGAATGTAGCACCCGAGCCTTAGGTAGAATCGTAGATTCAAGCTGAGGGTCAATGTGAAGTTCTGCCAAGATTATCCCGTAAAATCTAGAGAAAAAAACCGAAGGACACGTGGCACGGAGCCCCCTAGCCTTGAGTCGAGTACTTCCTTTTGAATTGAAGGGTCATCTTGATTGTAGAATGTGTCCTGAGTCGCTCTGGAGTCTTGTCATCACCCTGGAAATCTAGCAGATGTAGTCGAGCCCCTGAGATGGAGCGCATCGAGTATTGGAAGGTGAAGGGTCAGGCAGCCGCCGCTGAGTCAGCTGCCGATACTTATCCATCCGGCCGCTGCGGTGCCGCTTGTTAGGTTATAAATAGACAATGAAACCCTTAGTGTTTTTCATTCCCCTTAGTAGCAGCCGTTGGATTAGATCCATTCGAGTGTCCATCCACTGTTGCTTCTGCTGTCGCGCCGTAGATTGCAAGTCAATGCGCGCCGCCGCTGCTCGCCACCAATGTAGCCCCCAAGTGGATGCGAGTGAAGACCCTGTGCACTTGGAGGATGAAGTCTTCTCCGTCCAAGGGCTCAAAGGCTGGTGCTGGGAAGAAGAGATCTCGCAGTGAAGCGCAAGGATCTGCTCAGGGGTCGTCACCGCCAACATCTCCCCCACGCCCCAATCCGAACAAGGAGTGGAAGAAGTCCAAGATGAAGACCGAAGATCTACTAGCCCTGGTGAACAGCGGGTTCCTGCGGGAGAAGGAGATGGATATGTGGCGCGCCGCCGCGGGCGACCCGTACCCCATGGATAAGAACCCCGACGAAGTCCCCATGTTCGCAAGGTTCGTGGAGCGCGGATTAGCACTCCCGTACAGCGATTTCTTCAAGGGGCTGCTCGAGTACTATGGTATCGAGTACTTGAACTTGAACCCCAATGGCATTTTCCACATCTCTGTCTTTGTACACTTCTGCGAGGCATTCGTGGGAATCAAGCCCCACTGGATCTTGTTCCGGAAGTTCTTCCGTGTGAAGCCGCAGCCAAGCGCCAACGACCCGCGAGTAGTCGGAGGGGCTGGCATCCAGATGCGAGAAGATACGGTCGATCAGTACTTGGCGTACAAGCTCATTGATTCGAACCAAGACTGGAAGGACAAGTGGTTCTATATCACAAACCACCATCCAGAGTTGCTGAAGCCAAGCGGGAAGCAGCCAAAGCATCGAGCATGGTGGAACACTGAGCCGACGATGCAAGAGGGTATTCAACTACCCGAGTTGATGCTAAAGATCAGGGTCTTGAAAGAGGCCAGGCTGAGGGCCGAGCATGTGGCCTTCAGCTTCATGAAGAGGAGAGTGCAGCCGCTGATGGCTCGAGACACTCTCGGGTACCAGTACACGGGCGACGAAGATACGTCAAGGATGCCCGGGAACGACGTCGACGATGATGACATTGTCGAGAGGCTAGGTAAGATATTTAGGGATATGCCACCGTACACTCCTTGCCAAGTCCCCGAGTTCTCCACGGCTTGTCCGCCGAACCAGGTACGTAGTTGAGACCTCTACCCTTGAGTACTTATTGGTCTAGAGTAGTCGCGCTCACCCAAGTTGTGTTCTGCGGGATGACATTGCCAAGTATGTCTCTGACCCGACGCCCCCTCCTCGACTTGTTGATATTCTAGAGGAGGGCAAGAGCAAAGTGAAGGAACATCGTGAAGTCGGCGAAGGTGATGACACTATCACCATTGAAGACACATCTGACGAGGAGGATGGGGAAACACTGCAGGAGCAATTTCAGCTACGGTCCATGTTCAGCCAACCTGGACTACCCCCTATTCCCCTCATTGACGATCCGCTGACTAGATTGGAGGCTAGTCTCCCTACACCGCTGAGAAAGCCGTGCAATGTTGCCCGAAAACATGACACCAAGAAGCTGAAGGTGACAGAGACCACTTCCCAAGAGGTAAGTTCCTCGTGCAGAGTAGTCGAGTACTTATTGAGAGTACCTTGTAGTACATGCCTTATTTGAGCTGTTGCAGATCTTGAGGCCCGGGTAGACCAGGTGAAGGCATCAGAGACCGATCTGAAGAACATCGTCTACCGAGAGAAGGATGCCTGAGAGGTACTTGAATATGAATATAAGTAGTTGTCTCATGAGTGCGTCAAGCACATGGAGCTTCGTGAAGCCTCGGACTGTGATCTTGTGAACTGCTATAAATCTCTGCAGAAGCTCAATGAAGATTGCGAGAAGCTGCGCGGCCAACTCAAGGAGCTTGAAGAAACCATGCTCCCTATTGCAAGACTGTTGGTGCCACACCCGGGAGGGCCGAAGATAGCCCCATTGGTTGATCGACTGAAGGAAGCCCCCGGGCGTCTGGCAACTTATGTGAAGCATTTGGCGAAGTCCATCCCGAACCAAGTCTTGGCGTATATGAAGTCGTACTTCCCCAAGGCTCCGGTGGAGGTAGTCGCGGGTGGACTAGCCGCCAATTGCACAGACAACCAGTATAAGGAGCTGCTGGAGCAGATGGTGCCCATCGCAGAACAAGTCACGGAGAAGCTGAACCTCTAGTAGTTGTCCTGTAGGGTTAGCTTACAGCAGCATATGTAATATAAACAAAGTTATGATGAACTTGTTTAAGTTTGAATGAAAATTTCCCATCATATATGGCTGAAATGAGTACTCGTTGTCGCTATTTGTATGTGCGAAGTGCTCACCATGGAGGTGTTGCGAGTAGTAGTACTCGATAGTAGATCCATTGAAGGAAATCACAGTAAATGAGTTGATTAGAAATCAAATTTTATTACTGAAAAAAGAGTACACCTATATGGCCAGGGCCGTTTACAAGTGTAGTCGCCTGGACCCGCACTACAAGGTTTTCCCCCTATTGCAACAAATCCCTTAGGCAACACCACTATTTCGGTTGCAATAGGGGGGTACTATTGCACCGAAACGGTGATTTGGTTGCAATTTGTGTGTCTATTGCAACACAAAATTTGAGTTGCATTATCTATTTGTTCGGTTGCAACATGTTGACGCTAATGCGCCCTTTTTTAGGATTTCCGTTGCATTTCGTTGGAACTAATGCCACCCCAATTTTGTGTTGCATTAGCATTTCTTACGTTGCAACAGAAAGTTGCTATTGCCACCATACTAGGGATGGTTGCGTTTGAACAAGTATGTCGCAACGTAGAATTTTGGTTGCAAATATATCTTTGCGATGTTGCAACAAGTTGGCGCTAATGCACCCATTATTCAGAATTGTGTTGCATTTGGTGGGAAATATTGCTACCCTACTTCTGCGTTGCACTAGAAATTCGAGTGTTGCAATATAAACTTGCTATGGCTACCATACTAGGGTTGGTTGCATTTGAACGGCCTTACGCAATGTCTTATTTGGGTTGCAAATATCTCTTTGCGTTGTTGCAATACAAGGAAGGCTACTGCTTCGTTTCTAGCCTCAAGGAGGAATATTGTGTACGTATTGCCACAAAATTTGTTTAGATGAAAAAAATCTGCTATGGGGTTGTAGCGAAATTTCAAATGCGATTTAATAAATAAATTTTATTATGAAAAATCTGAATTTTAACAATATGGTATAGACTATATGTACCATGAAAAAAAGAGAGGAAAAAAAATTGTGTTCTATGGGGATGTGGGCTAAGCCAGACCACAATAGGCTCAACCGGCGAGCGTAAAGCCCAGCGAGCGGGAGCCTGAGTGGACCGGCCAGCCCATTAAGCCCCAGAGCGCAAGTAGCAAGCATTAGTTGATGATGGTAATACGGAGTTCGAAAGCGCAGGCACGCCTCTTTTTTTAAGCTGGGATACCCCCTTCTCAGTTTACGGGTGGCACTAAAGGTACTGGAGACTAGGATGTGAAAATGTCAAATGGGCCGATGAGAGTAATAAAAACAAGGATATGCCGGTCCAAATCGTCTATAACTTACAGCTCCCCCACCCCCAATACACTGTTGCTCCCAACCATCCCCCTCGTCGGCTCTGACCGTCGCGTCCACATCGAGATGCCCCGCATCGCGGTTTCCCCCCCTGCGGCAAGCGGCGACGGCGGCGGAGTGGCCGCATCGAGCCTTCCCGGACCGGTGGCGGGCGCGGACGAAGGGGCCGCGGCGCCGTAACACAGCCGAGCAGCCGCCACGGCAGGTGGGGCCGCATCGAGGGGATCCTGGAGAGAGGCGGCAGCGGACGGCGGGGCCGCACCGAGGGTTTTCAGGCGAGTGGCGGCGGCGTACGGAGGTGCCACTACTCCACCACGCAGAAGCGCGATGCACGCGGGCGGTTCAAGTGTTCCACACCACCTACCTCGTCATCCTCTGGTATGGTCGGCGGCACCCCAACCCTGTCGTCCTCTGGTACGGACGACACCGCCACCTCGTCGTCGTCGTCTGACGGCCCACATCGCCAAGTCGATCCATCCGGTAAGGGTAAGCGAGGCCCTAGTCGGATGCAAGCGTTCCGAGAAGAGAAGTGAGGTACACCGCCCTACCCTCTTTGATTTTCCGGGAATCGTGTGACTCCTTTTGCAATTAGAAAAATGTTAGTAGTTCATAGTAATCAAAATTTCATACTAGATAATGGTAATTGTGTTTTTTGTGTGCATCCATCTCACCCCATACTAGATAATGATAATGATAATTGGCTTGATTTCTTGCCATCTTTTGCGTGAATCGACCCGTGTACATTTGATCACAATCACGAAAACAAAGCCGCCCAAATGAACGCAGTTGTCCCATTTAGTAGGTTAGGCCTTTTTCGGCGGGTAGTCGGGGGATCACGGGTAAATTGGTATACATTATGAGTCAAGAGATTGAATAGGTCGTTTAAAACCGCAAAACAACAAATTGTTTTGTTTGCTCGAGCTAGTGAACACTCGCTAATCGGTGAGGATCATCATTCCGGACTCGGATCTTTGAGCGAGGACAATAGCAAGAAACCGTCTCCATCAAAAGCTTCGGGATCATCGAAAAGAAAGGTGCATTTTTTTTGACTAATTTGCTGCATTGGCCACAGTTGTTGTAACACATTTCATGTTAGTAACTTGTGTTTGTTGTCTGCCATAGCAAATGCCCTTGCGCCAAATGGTTCAACAGCTGAAGGAGCGCTATGATGATTTGCGGGAGCAGATTGAGAACCTAAGCGTCGACATTGCTGGAACGCAAGAAGACATGGAGATGACCCCGAAGGAATTCATGGAGACCGTTGTCGACAAGTTAGAAGTGATGGCGAAGAAGATCCGCAAGCTTCGGGGATAAAGTCAATCGCAAGTAGTAGTAATCTAGCTTAGTACGTAACATAACTAGGTCCTAGGTGAATGTTATGCGAGATCTTTGGTGAATGGTCTAAGAATGGATGTGTATGTGGCAACATCTAAGTAATAACTTTGAACCTTTATACATGCATCTTCGTATGTCTATGTGTTTGGATCTGGATGAGCCCTTGCAAAATATTTGAACTCATGAGTGACACAAATTGAAATCTGTTGGGTCCTGTCCTGCATATTTGGACTAACCATCTGTCTGTTTTCAGAATTGTGACATGCTATTGTTTATGCTATTCATGTGAATGTTCACAAAGCATTGTGATCAACAATTTGGAGACTCTTCACTAGAACTCCTGAATTTTGTGTATTATTGTTAGCCTCTATAGTAGCCGATCAGAAAAGAAAAATAATGAATTACGCATATGTTGAAAACCCTGAGAAAGGTCATACTATGTACAACCTCAGAAATATTGAAACCAGGTATTCCTTCGTTGTACTAAAATTTTGTCTATCGTGTATGTATTGCCACGATCAGATAGGGGCTCTTCCGATCTGGACCATTCCAAAATTCCGTCTTCGACAACCTGGTTATTTTTGCGGAGATCTCCACGAGGGCCTCTAGGGGATCGATCTCCACGGCGATCTCCACGTGATTCTTGTTGCGGAGATCTGAGCGGCGCTACGGCCACGGCCGTACGTACCGATGTCTTGATCTCGTATATATATCCAATCGTTCGCCGCATATATATGCATATTGGTATATATATCGTGATCAAGGTCGATTGAAATTAAACATGAACAATGCAGATTAACTAATGGCATCAGACGAAGATCGAAGTTGGATGCGCTTGCCTCGACACTCGGCGGATTGGCGAACGGTTTTCGAATTTTTTTGCAAAAATTTACGGCCTCATCAGCGCGAGGTGGATCTATTGCGTGTCCATGTAAATTGTGTCAATGCATGATCGGACATTCCACCGTGGGTCGCATTCAAATTCATTTACTCAATAGAGGGTTTGCTCGATTGTTTCATCGATGCTGGTAACATTCAAGACCAAACTAATACTTCTTCTCGGGGTCCGTGAATCAAGATGTTATCGCCGATCTCAATAATCATGATGCACTACCTACGGTGATGATACAACACAATTATTTGTAGAAGACGATGAAGAAGATGGTTTGGATGATAACCCCGTCGCCACCAATACTACGATTAGAAACATTATCGGTGGCACTATACATCATGGACAAACCGGAGATGAGGAAGAGGCGGATAAGCGAGCAGAGATCTTTTTGAAACTATTAGAGCAGGCAAAGAAGGAATTGTATCCGGGATGCAAAAAATGCAACGAAGGTCTCTTTTATTGTGGAGCTTTTTCAGATAAAGTGCATGTATGGCTTAAGTAACGCGTCATTGGAGGCCATACTTAAGCTCTTTGGAAAGGTTCTCCCTGACCGGCATTGTATTCCTGACTCCTTGGATAAAGTGCAAAGGGTGATTCGAGCCTGGGCTTGGACTATGTCAAGATACACGCATGCCAAAATGATTGTGTGTTATTTGTTGATAAATACACAAATCTGGAAACATGTCCATTTGTAAGGAGTCAAGGTGGAAAGTTGTAGATAAAACCTGCGATAATAATTGCGGTGCGGTGGGTGCTACTTCTGTTAAGAAGCGGTTACCAGTTAAGATCCTACGCTACTTTCCTCTTATTCCTCGGCTTCAAAGAATGTATATGTCAAAGCAAATGTCAAAGGATATGCAGTGGCACAAGAATGAATTGGTGAATGATGCGAAAATGCGTCACCCTGCTGACTCAAAGGCATGGAAGCACGTGGATTTAGAGTTGAAATGGTTTTCAGAAGGAGGAGGTCGTAACGTTAGGCTGGGTCTTGCTTCTGATGGGTTCAATCCCTTTGGCATGCAAAGTCTTACGTATTCCATTTGGCCTGTCATCCTGGTTCCTTACAATTTGCCTCCATGGATGTGTCGAAACAATCTAACCGGATTTTGTCAATGTTGATTCCTGGTCCAAAATCTCCTGGAATGGATATTGATGTATATTTGAGGCCCACGACATCGGAGCTCAAGGAGCTTTGGAATAATGGTGTTAAAACAAGAGATGCGGGGACTAAGAAGAATTTTAGATTGCGTGCTATACTTCTTTGGACAATTAATGACTTCCGGCCTATGCTATGTTGTCCGGTTGGAGCACTAAAGGAAAGTTTGCATGTCCATACCGCCACAAACATACTGAGTATTTGTGGTTGAAACATGGGCGGAAGCACTGCTACATGGCACATCGACGTTTTTTGGCCCCTGACCATCCATGGCGCAACAATGCGGTCAACTTCAACAACAAGGTCGAAACCGGGGAGGCACCGTAACCACTATCCGGTGCACGGGTACTTGAGCGAGTATTCTACTTTTGAACAAGTAGAATTTGGAAAGACATTGTTATCAAAAAAAAGGAAGCGTGACGAAGACAACGGATGGCACAACCGGAGGAAGAAGAGTATTTTTTTGAGCTCCCTTACTCGGTCTTCTTTGCTCATCGGGCATAATTTGGACGTGATGCACATTGAGAAAAATATATGCGAGAGCATACTAGGCACTCGCTTAAGTTGGATGGCAAATGTAAGGACGGGGAGAATGCTCGGCTTGACATGGAGCATCTACGGATACGACGAGTCGGCACCCCGTGATTAAAGATGATAAGTATACCTTGCCATCGGCCTTGTACGAGTTAGATAAGGATGCCGGGGAAAGTTTGTGTGAATTTCTATATGGAGTGAAGATGCCTCGATGGGGTTTCCTCGAATATAAGAAGATGTGTTGATGTAAAGTCATGTAAGGTGTCGGGCTTGAAAACGCATGACTACCATCTAATTCTACGAAACTTTTACCCTTAGTGGTGCGTAGGATTTTGCCGTAAGTTGTTGTCATTGGATTGATTCGGCTTAGTAATTTCTTCGATGCACTATGTTCAAAGGAGTTGGTGGAATCGAAATTGGACAGGCTCATTTGTTCGGTTAGGGAGGTCGTTTGTCGACTTGAGATGATATTCCCACCGCATTTTTTGATATCATGATCCATTTGCCTCGTTCATCTAGTCGAAGAAGCTAAACTTGGGGGGCCAGTGTGTTACGGATGGATGTACCCAGGTGGAACGATACCTACGCACTGTGAAAGGATATGTGAGGAACAAGGCTCACCCCGAAGGTTCAATTGCTCGAGGGATACATACTCGAGGAGTGCCTTACATTCTCGCTCAAGATTCTTGGACGTGGACACCAAAGACAATCGTGTTGATCGACATGAAACGGTTCTCGTTAATGAGCCACCATCTCGGTTTGAGCATTTTTTCGTAAATGGATTACAAGAGGAGAGGACGGACGGTTGAAGAAATACCACCAAATGAGTTTCGGAAGATGAGGCACTACATAATTTGAAATTGTGATGAAGCTAGACCATATGTCGAGTAAGATGCACTACCGAACATCATTATTGCTTTTAATTTTAAATATCAAACTAACGGTAATATTCTTTTGTGTGCAGCGAGCATTTGGAAGAACTGAGGGCACATGGATCCAGAAATCTTGATAAGAGACATGAGGCTCAACTCGTAAGATGGTTTGAAAGCAAGATCACAGGTTTACATGCTAGAGGGGAAGTAAGTTCAGATTTGTTTGCACTTGCTCAAGGACTGGATCCCCGACTGTCGGTGTTTTAGACCGGCAACCTACTACGGGGAGTACCCGAAGTAGATGATTGTGACTCGCCGAGATCGGTAACTCGAAGGAAGAGACACGTGGCACACAATTTAGACAGGTTCGGGCCACGAGGTGCATAATACCCTACGTCCTGTATGCTGCGTAGCTCTGGATTGATAGGGCACGATTACAAGATGGTGCAATAGTGCGCCGTGAGTTGTAGGAGATGAGGTGATCCTGAGATCGGTCCCTGCCTCGCCTTATATAGTCCGGGAGGCAAGGTTACAAGTCGGAGTAGGGAAAGAGTACTAGTCGAGTACGTCTAGGAGACTTCTATACAGTGCGGAACATGTACAGAGTCCTAACCGAGTACTACTCCTGTGTAGTCCTTGTGCTCCACGCCTTCAGGTGTCGTGTAGCGCAAGCCGGGTAGTCCCAGGGGCCCACTGAGTAGTCGGTCCTGGTACCCACCGATGCAGTGGGCCCAGGGAGGTCCATACGACAAGCCCCCGAGTACTTTGTAGTCGAGAAGGATAGCTTCCAGTAGTCTTGACGGCCTTAACGAGTAGTCCTCAAGCGTCCCTGGGTGCTACAAGTCAAAAGTCCTCAAGAGTAGTCGAAGCATCCCGAGGCTGGAATGTACTCCAGCTGGTGTTTGAGCAATCTTGAAGTCTTCTCGAGTAGTCCCAAGCGTCCTTGAAATCTGCCTTCGAAGGTCTTCAAGAAATGCCTGTCTTGTCTTGAAGCCGAAGCCGTCATGGAGATGCGATTTGCAGAACCGCAATTCACATGGAGTAGCCCCCGAGCCTCGAGCCGCGGGCTCTGGCTGAGGGTCCATCTGAAGTCTTGGCAAGAAAATCCCGAAAAATCCGAAGAGAAAAAACCGAAGGACACGTGGCACGGAGCCCCCGAGCCTTGAGTCGAGTACTTCCTCTCGAATTGAAGGGTCTTCTTGGAGAATGTGTCCTGAGATGCTCTTGAGACTAGCCACGTCCCAGGTAGTCGGGTAGAAGTAGCCGAGCTCCCGAGGTGAGGCGCGTCGACTAGTAGAATACGAAGAGTCACGCGCAGACGCTGAGTCAGCCGTGCGTGGACTTATCCAGCTGCCCGTTGCGGAGGCGATTTGGCTTATAAATAAGAGCCAAAACCCTTAGGGTTTTTCACCCAAGTGAGCCGCAGCGATTCCACTTGAATCTTGAAGTAGATCCACTCCAGCGCCTGCTGCCGCCGTAGTAGATCCGAGCGCATCGCCACCCGAAGCCTTTAGGGTAGCCCCCGAGCGGATGCGAGTGAAAACTCCTTGCACTTGGAGAATGAAGCCGTCGCCGTCGAAGACATCTAAGGCCGGTGGGAAGAAGAGGAGCCGTGCAGAGGCCGCCGCGGCCGCCACGGATGCGGCGCTGCCCGTGTCTCCACCGCGCGCTGATCCAAGCCGCGAGTGGAAAAAGTCGAAGGTCAAGACGGAGGACCTGCTGACCCTGCTGAACAGTGGGTTCATCAGGGAAAAAGAAGTCGACATGTGGAGATCCGCCGCAGGAGATCCCTATCCGATGGAGAAGGCGGAGGACGAGATCCCGTTGTTCTCGCGCTTCGTGGAGCGCGGTCTTGCACTCCCAGCAAGCGATTTCTTCAAGGGGCTGCTCGGGTACTACGGCATCGAGTACCTCAACCTGAACCCGAACGGCATCTTCCACACCTCGGTCTTCGTCCACTTCTGCGAGGCCTTCCTCGGAATCAAGCCGCACTGGGTGCTCTTCCGGAAGTTCTTCCGCGTCAAGCCGCGGCCCGGTGCCTCCAACCCCGAGTAGTCGGAGGGGCCGGGATCCGCCGGGGCGGGACGCCGCGGACCGCACTCGGCGTACAAGCTCGTGGACTCCAACACGGACCGGAAGACGCGGTGGTTCTACATCACCAACCACCACCCGGGGCCGCCGAAGCCGAGCGGACGGCGGCCCGAGCATCGGGAGTGGTGGAACACGAGCCCACCATGCGGGAGGGGATCCGGCTCCCCGAGGCCGCTAGCACGCATTCGAGTGCTCGAGAAGCTGGACTGAGGGCCGAACATGTGGCCTTCAGTTTCATGAAGCGCAGGATCCAGCCGCTGATGGCGCGGGATATGCTGGGCTTCGAGTACACCGGCGACGACGACACGTCGCGGATGCCGGGGGGCGAGTTGGACGACAACGACATCATCGAGAGGTTGTCGCGCATCTTCAAGGACATGCCGGAGTACATGGCGTGCCCGGTCGAGGAGTACTCCGCCGCGCGCCCGCCCAACGAGGTGAGTAGCCGTACCCGCCTCGTCGAGTAGTGAGCACTTGTAGTGGAGTTGCTGACGCCTTGTGTCTTTTGCGCAAGATGATGTGAGGCGGTTTGTCTCCGAGCCGCAGCCGCCACCGAGCGGGATCGAGATCCCGGTGGAGGGGAAGGTGAAGGAGCGCCGCGAAGTCGGTGAAGGCGACGACACCGTCATCGTGGAGGATACCTCCGATGACGACGACGAAGACGAAGAGACGCTTCAAGACCGCTTCCAGCTGCGGTCGAGGTTCAGCCGTCCAGGCTTGCCTCATGTGCCACTCGTTCAAGACCCTCCGGCTAGCCTGGAGGCTAGCCTTGCTGCGCCGCCGCGAAAGTCGCGCAACCCCACCAAGAAGCGGGTGGCGAAGAAGATGAAGGTCTCAGAGACCACGCCTCCGGAGGTAAGTTTACTTGAGCAGAGTGGTCGAGTACCCGGTAGTCGAGTACGTTGCTGACGAGTAGTCGTCCTTTGTGTGCAGGAGGTGTCGCCAGCGGAGCCCGTCGAAGAGGGCGACGAAGGCGTGTGGGACCCGGTGGGGGAACCGGCTGGAAGCCGAAGTCCGGCCCCCCCTCGTCGAAGAACCTCTGGCGCGGACCGGAGCGCCAGCCCCCTGCTCCAGAGGAGAGCAGAGTACCCGCGGCCGCCGCCGTTGGAGAGATGGAGGCCGCAGGAGTGCAGGAGGCATCTGCGCCGGCTGCCGCCACCGTGGAGGAGGCAGTAGCCGAAGAGGCGGAGGAAGAGACGCCCGCCGAGGGTGGGCTGGTTGACATCGCCAGCATCCTCGGTGCTCCGACCGTGACCATCGTCCGGTCGAACCTGTAAGTACCACGTCCGCACGAGTAGTACTTGTTGCAGTAGTCGATTTTATCTGACGACGCTCTGTGAATACTTCTGCAGAAAATCCACAGATCTGAGCTGGGACGGGGAAGAGCCCGCGGCCGGCGGAGGGCGGGAGAGGCCGTGCCGCCCGTCGAGGAGCCCGCTCCCGAGGCCCAAGCCGCGACCGAGCCCCGGTGCAACCGAAGCGCCGCCGCGCAGGCGGTCGTAGTCGAAGGTGAGTACCCTTCCGAAGCCGTAGAACTCCCGAACGAGTAGTCGTAGGCACTGATGCGCGTGTTCCTTGTTGACAGGCGCCGAAGGGAGGGGTGACATCCCCGCGGGGGTGCCCATGCGGGGAGTTGACACCAGAGGCCCCGGAGGCTGCGGAAGGAGCCCCCGAGCCCGTGGGGGAAGTCGTCGAGAAGTCCGCCGAGGGGGAGGCGGCTACCACGTCGCCAGGGGTTGCCCTGGAGGTGGCAATCCGATCCCCCGAGATCCAAGACGCGGAGCCTATCTGCTCGGCGCCGATGACGGAGGCTACGTCGAGTAGCCGTGGCGGGATTGAACTGTTGGCCGACGATCTTGTCGAGCCGGCAGTGGTGGCCCAGCACTTGGAGGCGATCCGGCGGGCCGAACAGTGGATGAAGGTACGTAGTCGTAGCCTCCCGAGTAGTCAATCCTTTGCGTTGAGTACTCTTCTTGACTTGAGCTTGTCTTGTGCAGGACGTCGCGGAGCGATCCCGCGAGAAGTCGAATCTGCTGCAAGGTTACGGTGACACCGTGCTCCGAGCCGAGGCCCTGGAGGAGCAGCTCGTGAAGTCGCGGAAGCACGCGGCCGCGATGCAGTCGAAGCTCGACGCCGCCTTCTCCAAGTACCACAACGACGTGATGGAGTTGCAGGCGAAGGGCGACGAGTTGGTGCGGAAGAACAAAGGCCTCCGCAACAAGAACAAAGGTATGTCCTTTGACTTGTCGGGTACTTGTTGGAAGTCGTCAAGCCTCTGACCCGTTGTTGTGTTTCCGTGTTGCAGAGCTCGGAGGCCAGGTGGAGCAGCTGAAAGCCTCGGAGGTCAGCATAAAGAACCTTTTCTACCGGGAGCAAGAAGCCCGCCAGGTACTTGAGCTCGACTACAAGGAGCTCGCCTTCGAGTGCGACAAGCACATGGAGCTGCGGATTGCCTCTGACAGAGATCTCGTCAACTGCTACAAATCTTTGCAGAAGTTGAACGAAGATTGCGAGGCGCTCCGGGCCCAGCTGAAGGACTTTGAAGAGGCTGCTCTCCCGATCGCGAGGCTCCTGGTGCCGCACCCGGGCGGCCCCAAGATCGCCCCTCTGGCGGATCGACTTCGTGAAGCGCCAAGCCGGCTGGCCGCCTACGTCAAGCACATGGCCAAGTCGATCCCGAAGCAAGTCCCGGCCTTCATGAAGTCGTACTTCCCGAAGGCTCCGGTGGAGGTGGTCGCCGGGGGGTAGCCGCCAACCGGCCGGGATGAGCAAGACGCGAGCCGGCCGGAGCGAGATGGCTCCCATCGCGGAGCAGGTAGCCGAAAAGCTGAACCTCCAGTAGCCCTGCATAGGTAGCTTAGTAGCCATGGTTGTACAGGAAACAGTTGTAATGAACTTATTCATGTATCAATGAAATGAAATTTTCCAGCAATGAGTACTCGTAACCGCGATCTTAGAGTGCAGAGCGCCCATCGTGGAGTAGGTGCGAGTAGTAGTACTCGGCTTTAGTAGTCCCGTCGTAGGGAGTAGGCAGTGAACAAGTTGATGAACAATCAAACTTTATTACTGAAAAAGTACACCTGGGTGGCCAGGGCCGTAGTTACAAGTAGTCGCCTGGACCCGGAGGCCGCTTACAGCTAAGTGGCACTGGAGCGGGTAGCCGCTTGCAGCTGGTGATCCGTAGATAGCCGTGTAGGCTGGATCGCAGATCCGTAGGTAGCCGCGCGGGGCTGGATCTTGGAGTGTGGTCTCTTGGTAGACCGCTGCTAGAGTCCTTGACGCTCGTCGCAGCCCAGGGTCCGTAGGTAGCCGCACGGGCTGGACCTGGAGGAGAGTAGTCCGGAGACTTGGAGCCAGGACCCGGAGGGTCGCTTGCGGCAAGGGGGTGTTGATGTAGTCGTGTAGACTTGAACCCCGGAGTAGTCGTGTAGACTAGGCGTAGAATCGACAGAGTTGGTCGACGTCCCACGAGTTGTTGACGTCTTCGCCTTCAAGTGTTTGGAGGCGGTAGGAGCCCGGCCCGGTCACTTTAGCCACGGTGAAGGGGCCTTCCCAGGGGGAGCTGAGCTTGTGTAGTCCTTCCGTGTTCTGAATGCGGCGGAGGACAAGATCTCCAACATTGAAGGAGCGTTCCTTGACGTTGCGATCATGGTAGCGTCGGATACCCTCCAGGTACCTTGCTGATTGGACGAGGGCGGCGCGGCCGAGCTTCTTCGAGGCCGTCGATATCAACTCGTCGTCGTCTTCTGAGACGCCTTCGTCGTAATGTTCCACTGCCGGCGAGTTCCATATGACGTCGGCAGGGAGGATGGCTTCAGAGCCGTAGACCAAGAAGTAGGGGGGATTGCCCCGTTGGCTTGGATGGTTGAGTCCGGGCAGCCCCCGAGTGCGTTGGGTAGTTCCTTGATCCACTTGCCCCCTTTAGAATTGGCGGCGTCATGTAGCCGCTTCTTGAGGGCGTCGAGCACCATCCGGTTGGCGCGCTCGACTTGTCCGTTGGCCCGTGGATGGGCAAGCGAGACGTATCGACGTCGATCCCGCCGTTTTCGCGTACTCCCGGCAAGCGGTGGTGGTTGAAGTTGGACCCCGTGTCCGTGATGATGCGGTGGGGTAGCCCGTAGCGGTGTACGAGTTCATCCAGAAGTCGAGTACTCTGTCGACCTTGGGGCATGTGACCGAGCTTGACCTCGATCCACTTGGTGAACTTGTCGATAGCCACCGGTACCTCGTTGAATCCTCCTGGCGCAGTTGGCAGTGGCCCAATCATGTCGAGCCCCCAGCAGGCAAAGGGCCGGGTCGGTGGTATGGTGACTAGCTTGTAGGCTGGGACGTGTTGCTGCTTGGCGAAGAACTGGCATCCTTGGCACCTTCTGACGAGTTCTTCGGCATCGCCCAGGGCTGTGGGCCAGTAGAAAGCTCGCCGGAAGGCCTTGCTGACTAGCGTGCGTGAAGACGCGTGGTTGCCACAGACGCCCTTGTGGATCTCCTCCAAGATGTCCTTGCCTTCTTCGCGAGGGACGCACTTCATGAGTACTCCAGAAGATGCGCCCCGCTTGTAAAGCTTGTCTCCGACGAGGACGTAAGACTTGGCGCGGCGGACGAGTTGTTCGGCCGCGTTTTTGTCGGAGGGGACCTTCTGCTCGCTGAGGTAGTCGATGAAGGGTTGCCTCCAGTCCACGTCGATCATCATGACCTCCCGCCCAGCTGGTGGATGGGCTGGGGCAGTGGTCGGTGGCGCGGCTCCGGATGGATGGCGCGTGAAGCTCATGGACGAAGACGCCCGCGGGTACTTGGGCGCGGGTGGATCCGAGCTTCGAGAGGACGTCCGCTGCAACGTTGTTGTCGCGGACGATGTGATGGAACTCGAGACCATAGAACTTGTTCTCGAGCTTGCGGACTTCTAGGCGTAGGCGTCCATGTTCTCCTTGTTGCGGTCCCGGGACTTGTTGACTTGGTTGATGACCACCGCGAGTCGCCGTAGACTAGTAGTCGCTTGATGCCAAGTGAAGCCGCGAGGCGGAGCCCGTGCAGGAGGGCTTCGTACTCGGCTTCATTGTTCGAGACCTTCCAGAAGATCTGCAGGACGTACTTGAGTTGTTCGCCCGTTGGAGAGATCAGGAGTACCTCTGTGCCTGCGCCCTCGAGGTTGAGTGAACCATCAAAGTACATCACCCAATGCTCTGGTCGCACGGTGGGAGTAGGTAGTCGGTTCTCCCGCCACTCTGCCATGAAGTCGACTAGTGCTTGCGACTTGATGGCCGTGCGTGGCTTGAAGTCGATGGTGAGGGCGCCGAGCTCGGTACGCCCCACTTGGAGATTCTTCGGTGGCGTCTTGGTTCCTCAGGATGTCGCCGAGCGGGTAGTCGGTAACGACGGAAATCGAGTACTCCTGGAAGTAGTGTCGTAGCTTCCGCGAGGTGATGAGTAGAGCGTACGGAAGCTTCGCACGGCCGGTAACGAGCCTTGGACTCGATAGAACCTCGGCCGACGAAGTAGACCGGCGCCGGGACGGGATAGGCGTGGCCGTCTTCCCCGCCGCTCGACAACGATGGCAAGATCGACCACGTGAGTAGTCGCAGCTAGGTAGAGCGAAGAGGCGCTCGCCCTTGTGAGGAGCCGTGAGGATTGGCGGCTTTGACAGGAAGTCCTTGAGCTGGGGAAGGGCTTGATCCGCCTCTGGAGTCCACACGAACTTCTCATGATGCTTGAGTAGTTTGAAGAAGGGAGGCCCCGTTCTCCTAGCCTCGAGATGAATCTGTTCAACGCCGCCATGCACCCCGTCAGCTTCTGGACGTCCTTGATGCTCGTGGGAGCTTTCATGCTGGTGATGGCGGAGATCTTCTCGGGGTTGGCTTCAATGCCGCGCTGGCTGATGATGAAGCCGAGTAGTTTGCCCGAAGGGACGCCGAAGACGCACTTGTTCGGGTTGAGCTTCCAGCGGTACTCGCGCGGCCGATGCGAAGGTCTCTTCAAGGTCGTCGATGAGGGTACTGGAGTCTCTGGTTTTGACAACCACGTCATCCACGTAGGCCTCGACGTTCTTGTTGAGTTGCCGCTTGAGCAGTGCCCGGATGGCCCGTTGATAAGTAGCGCCGGCGTTCTTCAACCCGAATGACATGGTCGTGTAGCAAGACGCGCCAAACGGGGTGATGAACGCGGTCTTCTCCGGTCTTCCTCCTTGATTGCGATCCGGTGGTACCGGAGTAGCGGGATCGAGGAAGCAGAGCGAGGTCGCGGCCCGCCGTGGAGTCGATGACTTGATCAATCCGCGGCAACCCGAAGGGGTCCTTGGGGCAGTGCTTGTTGAGGTCGGTGTAGTCGACGCACATCCTCCACTCGTTCGAGTTCTTCTTGCGGACGAGGACGGGGTTGGCGAGCCACTCAGGATGGAAGACTTCTCTGATGAAGCCGACTGCGAGTAGTTTGGCAAGCTCCTTCTTGATGGCGTCCCGTCTGTCGTCGGCAAAGCGTCGGAGGTGTTGTCGCCTAGGGGTGGCCTTTGGATCGACGTTGAGGCAGTGCTCAATCAGCTCCCTGGGCACTCCTGGCATGTCCGCTTGCTTCCACGCGAAGATGTCGCGGTTAGCCCGAAGGAAGCTGATGAGCGCGTCTTCCTATTTGGGGTCGAGGCCGGCCCCGATGGTGGTGGTCTTGGCCGGGGTCGCCTGTTCCGAGGTCGACCGACTTGACGAGTACCTCCTCAGGTGGCTGAGGCTTGTTGGCGCTGTCAGACTTCTCTGGGATGTCGAGTTCGCTTGTGGCAAGCTTCTTCGACGCAGCGTAGACCTCCATCATTGGGTTGGGTACTTGGTTTGTTGAAGCGATCACCACGGCCTCTGTATCGCAGTCGTGAGAGATCTTCAAGTCCCCCTGGACGGAGAGTACACCGGCTGGGCTTGGCATCTTGAGTGCCAAGTAGGTGTAGTGGGGCACCGCCATGAACTTGGCGATGGCCGGTCTGCCGAGGATGGCGTGGTAAGAAGTCTCGAAATCCGCGACCTCGAACTTGATGTACTCGGTGCGGTAGTTATCCCGAGACGCCCCGAAGATAATTGGCAGTACCACTGAGCCCAGTGGGATGGCCGCGTTGCCTGGGACGATGCCGTAGAAAGGCATGCTGCTCTTGTCGAGCATGGGGGTGACGTCGAGGTTCATCTTCTTCAATGTTTTGGTGAAGAGGACGTTGAGCCCGCTTCCACCGTCGATGAGCACCTTGTTGAGCTTGGAGCCCGCCACCGTTGGCTTCAGGACGAGAGGGAACCGTCCTGGTTCGGAGAAGCTAGTCCACTGGTCCACGCGGGAGAAGGTGATGGGTACCTCTGACCACCTGAGAGGGGTCAGAACCGCTGGCTCGATGGACATCACTTCACGACGGGTAGCCTTCGCTCCCGCCGCCGGCGGTCCGCCGAAGAGGACGTTGATGGTCTTCTCGGGTTCTTGGAAGTCGTTGTTGTCGCCGTCCTTCTTCTTGCCCTTCTGGTCGTGAGGGTGCGGTGGCTCCGGCGTGTCCTTGAGTGCGTGCCTGAGCTGGTAGCACTGCTCGGTAGTGTGGTTGCCGTTTGGATGCCACGGGCACTTCTCTTTCAGTAGGTCTTTGAACCCGCCTGAGTTCTTCTTCGAGTTCCCTTTCGCAGGGCGCTGGATAGCCGCGACAGTGTTGTCTGGCTTGCGCTTGCGGTTGGGACCCGAGTAGTTGTTGTTGTTGTTGTTGCGGCCGCCTTGGTTTGCATTGCTGCCGCTGCCGCCGCCCTGGTTCTGCTTGGACTTGCCGCGGATGGCGTCGTACTTGGCGTTGGCCTTGTCCTCTTCGTCCGCCCAGGACGTGATCATGTCCTTGAGGTGGGGAATGGACCTGGGGCGGCGACGACCGAAGTCTTCGAAGGTGCGGCGATGGTAGAGGCCGTCCTGGAAGAGGTCGATGACCTCCTTGTCGGTGACGTCGACGACGGTAGCGCGCTTGTCGAAAAAGCGGCGCATGTACTTGCGGAGGGTCTCGCCTTGTTCCTGCTTGATCATGGCGAGGTCCATGCGAGTACCCGAACGGCCCATGGCACCCGCGAAGTTGCTTGTGAACTGCTCCTTCGACTCGGTCCCACTTGTCGATCGAGTGCTTGTCGAGCGACTCGAGCCATGTGAGTGGTGCCTGGTCCAGGCAGAAGGGGAAGTAGAGGCATTTGGTGTCGCCGTTGCCGCCGCCGTTCTCGATGGAGAGGGCGTAGCATCGGAGCCACTGGATGGGATCCTGCTTCGCGTCGTACTTGGTAATCCCCAAAGGTTTGAACTTGTCGGGGAGGAGCAAGGTTGCGAAGCCGGGTGAGAAGGCGGGGAAGCCGTCGCCCTCAGCAGTGGTCGACTTCTTCCGCCGCAGCCTCCTCGATCTTCTCGGCGGGCATCGTACCCGCCGTGCGAGGCGCCGGAGGCGTGGTCGTTCGCGTGGCCTCGGCCGCCGCGACTACCGCCGCCTCCGGCTCTCTGTTGGCCCCGTGGTTGGAGCCGCCGCCGTCGCCGCCGCCACCGTCGGTGTCGTTGCCGCCGCCCACCGGCCGAGCGCGGTGGGGGACAACCTCTCGGTTGCCTTGGTCCCCGAGAAGGTCCGCCGCATGGGAGCGGTGACGGTTTGGGTCAGCTGGTATGTCGCCTCGAGTACGGTTGGGGCCAGCGTTGCCGCTGCGACTAGTAGCTTCGTTGTCGCGCGGCTTAGCTGGGGGAGGTTGGCTGACTCTGTTGTCGACCCGCATGAAGTAAGCTTCTTCAGCGAGCTTGGCGATGACCTCTCCAGCGCGTATGCCCTGAGCCTGGCATGCGATCGTTGTGATCGACATGAGGCATTGCTCAGGAGTGGTGTGGACTCTACTCTCGACCGCCTCGAGAGCTTCCGCAAGGTTGCGGATGGGGAGGTTGTCTCTGAGCCGCCGGCGTCGTTCGCTGCGCTTCCTGTTACGCTCGCGTCGAGCTTCCCTGTTGGCGACGGTCTCGCCTGCAGGTGCATCAGCAGACAGCTCGTCTGCAGAGATGTCCTCCAGGTACTTGTCTTCGGCCGTGCCTGAGGGTCCTGGGGTGTTGTCGCCGGCAGCCATGAAGACTTGGCGATCGGGGGTACCCAAGCTGGACTCAGAGGGTGCCACCTCAGTGGGTGTGTTGGAGTCAGCCTGGGCCAGCGGTGTTCCCTCCTGGAACGGTAGCGAGTCGATGTAGGCAACGTAGCGTGAGTCTCCCTTTGCCAGGTCAGCGGGCTTACGGTCCGGCCAGTAGACGTATCTGCCGGTCGGTGTTGATTTTATAACCGGCCCCGCAGGCCGGCCCCGACAAGGGAAGCTCGGTGGAGTCGTCTTCGGACTCGGGCTCCTCGGGGTCCGACCCGAAGTCGAACTCGTAGTCGGGTTCGAGTAGAACTCGGAAAGAGGGCCGGAGTCCGAGACGCGGTCGGGGACGGCGTCGGAGTCCGAGTCGTACTCGGGTACGGCGCTCCTTGCCGGCCGGCGCGGGAGTGGGAACCCCCGTGCGGGCCCGGCTGGGGACGCGGGGCCCACGCGCGGAGCGTTGACGTGGTGAAGGGGCCGTCTGCGATGGCTGAGCAGCCGGCTCACAAGCGATGGCCCATGGCGACGTCGAGTTCGAGTTGGAGACGGACTCGAGCTCGAAGTCAGTGTAATGGTTGAAGAGCGAGATTTCGCCGAACTTGCCGGCGAGTTCGCCTGTGACGACTTCGGGAAGCGTCACGAGGCCTGTCCTCGGGTTGGGTTGCATGGTCAGGCGGCGCTGGAAGGAGCCCGCGCCGTCAGCGGTGCAGACCCAGGCGCCGAAGATGAAGGTGTCGCCGCGGTTGAAGGCGACAGTTGGCTTGATGTGGACGGAAGCCGTCGAGTTCGCCATGTGATCTCGAGCGAGAGCCCCTACCGGCGCGCCGGTGTCGGTGTTTTAGACCGGCAACCTACTACGGGGAGTACCCGAAGTAGATGATTGTGACTCGCCGAGATCGGTAACTCGAAGGAAGAGACACGTGGCACACAATTTAGACAGGTTCGGGCCGCGAGGTGCGTAATACCCTACGTCCTGTATGCTGCGTAGCTCTGGATTGATAGGGCACGATTACAAGATGGTGCAATAGTGCGCCGTGAGTTGTAGGAGATGAGGTGATCCTGAGATCGGTCCCTGCCTCGCCTTATATAGTCCGGGAGGCAAGGTTACAAGTCGGAGTAGGGAAAGAGTACTAGTCGAGTACGTCTAGGAGACTTCTATACAGTGCGGAACATGTACAGAGTCCTAACCGAGTACTACTCCTGTGTAGTCCTTGTGCTCCACGCCTTCAGGTGCCGTGTAGCGCAAGCCGGGTAGTCCCAGGGGCCCACCGAGTAGTCGGTCCTGGTACCCACCGAAGCAGTGGGCCCAGGGAGGTCCATACGACACCGACCTCGTACATTGAATAGATGTCATATCAACAATTGGCTGTTTCGTACCGTTAACATCGAGAGAACCCTTGTGACACAAAACAGTGGTGTGCTTGTCAAGGGTGAGGCAGAAGGCACAAATTGGTATGGGGTGATTAAAAGAATGATCTCACTGGAATTCCCTGGACAAAAAGAAGTTATTCTGTTCCGGCTGATCGGGTTTGATGTGCCTCTTGTCACAAGTACCAACGAGAGGCAAGAGGATACGAGAAATATAAATATGGGGTCATTGACATCGATACTACTCGACACAAGTTTAGCAATGAACCCTATATTCGGCAACACGAACGTATTTAACCGGTGTTTTATGTGAATCGAGAACAAACTCGGCCGGAGCAGGTGTTATTTCAATGAAACCAAGGAACTTGTTTGTCATGCCTGAATTAGATCTCGAGGACTCACTTGCTGTGGGTATCGAAGGTATTAATTTGCTCGGTGGACACCAGGTTTTGACAAATTGGTCTAGATCGGACAAGGAAGGCACAACCGACGATGTCTCAGTTATTAATCAGGTTCGGGCCGAGGCGGTTGACGAACCAGACGACGAAGTATTTGATGTTGATGATGAACATGATGCAGATGACACGTACATTGATGATGGAATTGTTGCACCAATAGTTCAAGATGCCCAAGATGATGAGTTTTTCAATTGATACTTACTCGACCGTAGTCATGACTTCTATGTTGCCATTATTTACTACTTATGGAAGACTTTTGCATAAATCTTAATATTTAAAATATGAATCTAAAAATTGGTATGACAAACAAAAATAGGGGGGCCGTAGGGGCGGAGCCGAGTCACCAATGGGCTCTACCGGCGAGCGTGAAGCCCAGCGAGCGGGAGCCCGATGGGCCGGCCAGCCCAACAAGCCCGGAGGTTAGTAGAGAGGAAGCAGTGTTCAGAGGAGTTCGGGATGGCAAGCACGCCTCGCCTTTTAAGTTGTGGTGCGCCCGCTTGAGGTAGCGGTGTGGCACTAAAGATTATCTTCGATGTCCGCCGTGCGCGCTTCGCACACACGGGGAAGTAATAAGGACAAATGGGCCGGCCCAATCTCGGGACCGCAATCCTTTTCTAACAAAAGGGCACATTGATAATTTGCATATGTCGTTGTTGCTTTTAATATGTTGATATAGAAAATAAAAAATTGACTAACAAATGATACAAATTAATCTTTAGTAAATCAACAAATAATTAGAGTAATATGGAAGTTATCTGTCAAAATTGCCCAAATAAACAAGGCCTCCTAGTTTCAATCCATCACTGAATTACTACTAATATGTACACATATACTTGTTCCGAAAACCAAGAAATTCTACCCTTGCTACTTTTTGGTTAGTACATTATTTACATGATTCTACAAATGAGCATACGGCGAGAAATCGGTAACCATGCTTGATCTCAAGCTGATTAGCAATCTCAAAAGACAGAAATGCATCATTGGCGGCGTATTTCACCTGCCATTCGTGCAACACCCTCAAACCCCAAAGCCTCGTGGTTCACATTTACGTCCTTGTACAGAGGTAGCTCCAGTACTCGATTTCCAATCTTCTCCAGTGACGACCTGTAACCATTTCGGTACAGATGGCTATACTTCTCATCAACGTCAGCAACAATCAGTTGAAGGTCTTTCCAATTAGAAATCTTGACGCCGCAGTCCTCTTGTAGGCGTTTAGCATCGTTGGTGATATGCGCTCCCACAAAGATGTGGCCTTCCTCGCTGAGAAACTTGCTCAGGACATCAGGAAGCTTGTAGCCGGCATGGTGCACCTGGTAAATAAGGCAGCTCGAACCGACACACAATTGCAGCAATGCGAGCTTGTACCCGCCACTGCGAAGCTGAATCCACTCGGTGTCCAATCCAACGAGCAAACGTTCTGGAGGTGGGCTACCTTTGATTTCGTCGATGTACTCCGCCACTACTCCAGCGTCGCAAGTGACGATGGTCTTCATGCTCGGGTACCGCTCCTTGAAGAATTCAACCTCGTGCATGATAGTTGGGGGCGGTCCCTGCTCCTCCGAAAGTCGTGGACGGACGACGGCGGGGCGCCATTCGTCCCACTCCCAGCCGCTCCGATCTCGAACGTCGGCTAGATCAACGGCGGCCTCCCACGGGTTGAGGGCGACACGCTTGCCACCCTGCAGTCCCAAACCAAGAAAACAAAGTTCCGAATCTTCAACCTCGTGACAAATCCACGACTAGCTAGCAGCGAGTGTGCCTTGCAGGACTAACCTTCGAAGCGACGCTCTCTGCTGACGCGGCCGGGATTGCTCCGCCCGCATCACCTAGGTTACTGTAGAGGCCGGCGGCGGCGGCGGCCTCTACGGCACCCCCCTTCATTTGTGGGGCGCCGCCGTCACCCGATGCGTCGCTTCGGGTCATCGCCGCTGTTTCGAGGTCGCTTGCGATGGCGGTTGCAGAGATTGCAAGCTTTGGGGGGGTCGCCGGCAATGGCGGCAGGCAAGAAAACCCCTTCTCCTTCGATGCGACAGTGGGAGCGAGTGGGTGGGGCGGGGTAGGGAAGAGGCTAAACTAGTATATTCTATGCTGTCGTTTCGGCTTCATATACAGGTCAAATCGACGTGTTGGTTGCCGAAGCAATGGGCATGGCAAGATTTGAAGACAACCGGCAAGACGAAGGGGCGGCGGTTCCTAATTAACTTGCTACACGCACGCGCGCACGGGGAGTCGTGGTCCGGCGCAACGCTTCACCCGTAGGATAGTTGCATGCAAAATCACACTAAGGGTTTGATGTCTGAAAAGGTTTGCGAAAAGCTCTGTATCGCAAAGTAGATCCAAATTATTTATGTAGTTTTAGATTTCATCTACATTTACTACTCCATGGAGGTGCACCATTAATTACAACTATTATAGTAAGTTATTTTCAAAACTACTTTCAAAATCTGTAGCTAAATACTGGATTAAGTAGGCTCATTAGATTCGTCACACAAAGTTACGCTGACATGTGAAAAGGTTTTACAAATAAATTATATTTAGTGTTCCATTTATGAAAGATTCTTGGGGCTAATTTTATTTAGATGCGAACGGAAGAAGAAACGCGGCCGCGCCTCGCGATCTCCCACGCGTTCGGTCCTACGTACTCTACTCGAGTGCCACGGGCCTTTGTTCAACGAAGCTCCTAGCCTCCCTACGCGCACGCGTCGGGCTGTTGTGACGGGTGACAAGACAGCACGGGGGCGGAGTAGTTTGCTTCGTACACCCAACCACGCCCCCCCCCCCCCCCCCCGCGGCGGTGAACAAAAGTCGCAATGGCACAAACAAGGAACAATGCGAAGTTCGATTTCCTCGGCCACGAGGGGCCGGTAGACGATTAATCTTAGAAAGGTGAGTTACGGGCCGCCAATGTCGGCGGCGGCACGCCGTCGCGAAGCACGCCGTCGATGTCGGCCCCCGCGGCGGCGGCATCGGCCGCAATGGGGAAGTGCGGCGCGTAGTGCCGGTGCCGTCCGGCGAGGAACGGCCACTCGGCGGCAGATCGGCCAAGGGGAAAGTCGACTTGCGCGTCCGCCGTCGCGAGCGCGCGGGCGGCTCCCCGCGCGCGCCGGCACGCACCGCCTCCTTGACACGCCTTGGGAGCGCGCGAAGACGGTCGGGCGGCCCCGGAGCCCGGGGGGCCGACCACGCGTGAGCGGCGACCTCCGCCGCGCGCGTAAGTTCATCGTGGCGATCCTCCCGGATCGTTCGAGGCGGCGGCGCGGCTCCTCCCCGCCCGCTCGCGGCGGAGAAGACGCCTCCGCCTCCTCGGGGCGAGGCAAGAAACAATGGCGACGAGTCAAACTAGAGCCTAGTGGGCGGCGATGCACCGACGGAATAGCGGGAACTCACCAAAGCAGCGGGCCTCCACATCGGCCTTGGCGCTGCGAACTTCGGCTGTCTCCGTCCTCGGCCGCCACGAGGGGCGGTGTGCATCGCATCCCGGGTCCCTCCAGGTCCCGTACCTTGCGCAGCGCGTCGTCTAGACGATGCCGCGTCCTCTCCAGTTCCTCTGCCGAGTCCCCGGCCTCCTAACGAACGGGGGCGTCGCCCGGGAGACGAGGAAGAAGACAAGCTCCCGAGGATTCCGACGACGAAGATCCACGGACGGAGGCGCCGCGCCGGCCGAAGGACCGGGCCATATGTCGCACTAGGGAAACGAGAAGAAGAATGACAGCATCGGATCCTCGGCGAGCACGAGGAAATTATGGAGACGGGAGAAGACACTCACCCCCGGCGAGAAAGCAACCGACGGAGACGCGGCGGGACCGACGGCGACGAACCCCCGGGGGCCTCTTCCGCGGGGCGCTTCTCTCCCGCCATAGATGCGCGCGGGGGGAGTCGAGGGGCGGGAGACGACGGCTACTCAAGATCGACGAGAGCGGCGCGGTGCAAAGGAGCGGGATTGGAAAACACGAGCGAGGCCCCGCGGTTATATAACTCACGTCGGGGCAAGCGCATTCGTACCACCGCACGTGTGGGGCCCACGGATCAATGACTGAAAGGCGAATATCCCATTGCGGGGGACGCGACCCCACTAACTCGGCGGGGTGGGGCGGTTACCAAGGGTCAATGACGGGTCTACCCGGCCACTTGTTGGCCCACAAATCGATCTGTACGGAAATTTGACTGCGGGTGACCCCATCCGTGGCACGTAGTTGCGGGACCCACTGTCGGTAGGATTGTTGCGCCAAGCGTCGGCCCTGAACCCGCGAGAGATTTCCTCATTGGACGAGTTGTGGGCCCCACTGTCGGCACCCGGCATTGGGGATGTGTTCTTGAGTTGTTCATGTTCATAATGAACTTGATCATTTGTATCGTTTAATCATAACTTCAAAGTTGTTTATATTTGTCAAATGACGTCCAAATCGGGAAATTTTTTTCCTACATTCTTATGACAACATAATCTAGATCATGGTGTCCACTCCATATCGTGTCACGGCGTACGAGCAATAATAATTTAAAAATAGAACATTTCATAACTAGATTCAAGATTTTCAATCAGTAGACGACGTCAATTTGAAATGAAATGAATACCAAAGTTTCATAGCTCGTCGAGATGAACAAACTTTATATTGGTTGGATTCTCATTTGAAGAAGGGGTACGATCACGTAGAACAAAAATGACATGTCTCAGAGCCAAGTTTCTTAAACAATGAGAGTGAACCTAGGATTAACTAACAATGTGAGTACCCCTTCTTCAAATGAGAATCCAACCAATATAAAGATTGTTCATCTCGACGAGCTATGAAACTTTGGTATTCATCTCATTTCAAATTGACGTCGTCTACTGATTGAAAATCTTGAATCTAGTTATGAAATGTTCTATTTTCAAATTATTATTGCTCGTACGCTCGTGACACGATATGGAGTGGACACCCATATCTAGATTATGTTGTCATAAGAATGTAGGAAAAAAGTTTCGATTTGGACGTCATCTTTGACAAATATAAACAACTTTAAAGTTATGATTAAACTACATAAATGATCAAGTTCATTATGAACATGAACAACTCAAGAACACATCCCAATCCGGGTGCCGATGTGTGGGGCCCACAACTCTATCCAATGGGGAAATCTCTCGCGGTTCGGTGCCGACAAGCTTGGCGCAACAACCTACAGGTGGGTCCCGCAACTCCGTCCACAGATGGGGTCAAATTTCCGTACAGACTGATTTGTGGGCCAACTAGTGCCTGGGTACACCCGTCATTGACCCTGTGATTCCGTGTCCTCCCCATGAAACATAGCTTCCTTAAAACCCAATGAACCCCGCTACCCCCCAAATTCAATCTACAACATGATCTCGGAGAGGCGGCGGTTCTTTTCCATCTCCTCATCCTCGCCGGGGATAACAGCGCCCACACATCCACTACCGACCGTGCGTGACGAACCGCAACCACTACATGGGAAAAGATTCCGTGGCTCGCTACGAGGCGTCGTCGAGGCCGCCGGGAATCGCCGACGGAGCCGACGACCCACCGTCTCCCGGCCGCGTGCAGCCGTAGGATGCCATTGTGGATCTCCGCAACCTGCGCGCAACATGCAAGGCAATATGCGTGGTGGGCGGCGCCGCCACCGCGCCGGGACGACGCCTAGCTCCCGAAACGCGTCCCCGCGGCTGCCGAGCCCTACCTCGGCCACGAGTATCACGCGGCGCTCGTCAACACACCGGCCAACAAGCCGGCGAACCCGGGAGGCCTTTGTTCCGTAGCGGCTTGCGCCGCGCAGTACCGGGGAACACACGTGGCGTCATCACGCCGTGCCTCGACCACGCAGGGCGCGCCGCCGAGGCGGGTCACAAGGAATCGATGTACGCCCTCTCCCTCTTCCTCTACGTACCCAACAAGCCGGCGAGGCCGACGACGACGAGGCCAGGCGGCCCTCGCGCTTGGTCGAGGCACCCCAAGAGGGGGCGACGGTGGCTTCCGGGATGGGGTCTTTGACGGCACAAAACACCGCTCCAGGATCATTGCGTCGACGTGGCACTACCTGCTTTCATGATGCGAATGCGATTGCCGTGTCGCCGGTGCCGGCGCCCGTACCTCGCCACGACGATTTGCAGTGTGGGTCGCGTGTGGCGACCACGCCAGGATGGCATGCTTGGTACTCGTGGCGTAGGCCCCGCAGCCGAGGAGGTAGGATCCGAAACGAGTGTGATTGGTTCTTCTACACACTCAAGGAAGCGTTAATGATCTGAAGGAAGGTATAAAAGTTGTGATTGCTGATATTTCTTGATAAATTAGTTCCACACATGATGCACCCTAAAGACATTCTGGATTTCGTTGTACATGTTTGCGTTCTTTTCGTGTTTTACAAGTTCACTGATTGCTAAACATTGTTTCAAAGGCATGTGATTTGAGTTATCATTTGTTCCGATGTAGCTCGTTTAATGCTTTTCATTTTCGTGAAATTTATCTCGCAAGTGACGAGGGACCTTGGCAGAGAGTGTTCTCAAAGGCCATTTCAAACTTCACATCTTTGAAGAAATCCACGAATAAACACAAAGCATGTCTCTCGTTGTGTCTTTCGACTATGTATGTGTCTTTACAATTTGTGTCCTTGTAGAGCATGTTTTTGATGATCCTTAGTTGGTGTGGTTTCAACGTGACTCGGGTAGCTAGCCTGTGAAAACTCAGTTGTCATAAATCTTACCGATTGCTACCTGATCTTTATGTTTGTTACACATATTTGTGTGATGCATTTTACTCTGGTACAAATCTGATAAAGGGTTTATGGTAGTCTCCATAAAGTTTATACAAATATGACATTCGTAAATTTACTTTGACCACATCAAAAAATGTGTAACCAATATACAATAACTTTGTGGTAAACAAGAAGTAAACTTTGGTGGGACCCACCCGTCACCTGGCCACACCAAAATGCATCCCTCAAATACGCCAAACGTGCTCGTAAAAAATGGTAGCCAATGTATTTGGAATGTGGCGCGCTTTTTTCCCCATCCGAATTATTTAACTTTCGCCCAAACTACCGCGCAACCATGACCGGGGCCACCACGCCAGGTTACAAGAGTAAAAAGTCGCGCGTCTTTACTTTCCCCTCCGAATCCCCGCAAAACAAATCTACAACTCGGCCGCTAGGGGCCGGCAGGCGATAGACTACCGCCGCCGCCGCCGCCAAGCTGCTTCTCGCCGCGCGTACACGAGGATGCCGTCGTCGAGGGAGCCGGCAAGGGTGACCCCTACGTCCTCTGAAGCGCAGCGCACACCGTCGTCGGCCATGCTACCTAGAATGTTCACAACCCCTGGTGCGGCGATTGGTGAACCTACCGCCACCATGGCCCCTAGGCCTAGTGATGAATTTTGTATTTTTGAGAAGCTATATGTTGTAAAGTTTCGCATTTTGCCTTGATTCATGCATTGTCAACAAGGGGGAGAAGTTTGTGCATGCTTTGGGCACCTGGGAGTGTTTGGAAGGTGTTCCAATTGGTTCGGGAAAATTTTGAGTAGTTTGGTGCGGTGGCCGGTCACATGGGGTGGTCTAACCGCCCTCGTGCGGTCAGATGAGGTGCAGGCGGTCTAACCGCCCGGGCGTAGTGAGCAGCTTCTTTGCTCTTTGTTGCATTCCCGTGTTGCATTGCTGCATTTGTTCGTGGGGAGTGTGCTTTGGCTCAGGGGGAGCTTGCATATGTGCAGGGGGAGCTCTTTGTGGTGTTCGAGCTTTGGTTCGGTGGTTTGCGCTCTTTGCTTGAGCATGGTTTTGTCTCGGATGTGTCGAGCCGTTGCCCTTGCCTAAGGGGTCCGAGACTTGTCTTCTTCAAGTGATCTTGCTCTTTGCCTTTCTTTGGCTTTCGGTCGCTTGTTGAGGTTTCTTTTTATTTGCTTCTTTTCTTTTTCCTTTTCTCTTGTGTTACTTCATGTGGATGTTGTCAATGCACTCATCAAGGGGGAGATTGAGGACCATGTGTGGTTCGAGGACCGGTGGATGGTCGCTTCCTTGTGTGATGAGTGATTGACAACGTTGTGTGGACTGATTCTTGGCTAAGTATTGCAGTGCAAAAAGGCGGCTTGACTTGTGTTGGGCCGGTGAAGAACAAGCGCGAAAGGTCGTTGCGCGGTGAGGCCTCCGTGTGTGGAGAAGACAAGTAGGCTTCGTTCAGGGACTCGGGCGGGGTAAAGTGCGGGCCGCATGGTGGCATGAACAAGGAAGATGAAGTCGTGTACGGTTTCTTGGTAGAGCCTCAAAACCAAGGTCGAGCCGGGACTACGTGGGAGCCGAGTCATGAGTGGAGATTGGCTGAGGCTACACCGAGTTCGCTGGGGTTTGCAAGAGCCCATCGTAAAACCACCGGGTTACTCGCTTGAGCCACAGAACCGAGGCCGAAGACTCGACGAGGAGTCGCGGCCACCTGCAGTGTTCAACCGCCCCAGAGGGGCGGCCGACTCTGCCCAGGCCGGGCTGCATCTCCTGTGCCTGGCCCCAACCGCCTTGTGGGGGGCCGTCCGACCGCCCCCCCGCCGCCGCCGAGAAGCTTCCAAGTGCGAGGGGACACGCGGCCGGACGTGCTGCTTGCGTCGAGGCTACGCCAGGTGCGGTCACCGGGCAATCCGTCCGATGGTGAAGACATTCTCAAGAATTCCAAATCCGCCCTCGAGGGGCATGTATCCCTAGCAGTTAGTGAAGGGTAGTTTAGCCCTTTTGGGTGCCTCCATATATACTCATTTAGATGGGTGGATGGCAGCCAACCTCTAAAGACCCTAGCTCATTTAGTTTTTCCATTTTCGTTCTCCATTTTTCTCGAGGATTAGCCAAGGCTAGCTTGAGAGCTTCATGTGAGATCTAGAGAGAGGGATAGCTGTTTGGGTGGCAAGCTAGACCTTGTACGAACCTTTCATGGCATGTATAGCTCTTGGCGTTGTTCATCATGGTGGTTTTCCCGTCTCTTTGGTGTTGATTTCCTGAGCTCTTTTCTGGCGGTGTTTTGAGGACGATTTCTGGGGGTTTTTGGTGGGTGTCACGTATGAGGTTCTTGTGCCTCTTTACCGGTGACTTTGCCCCTAAATCCCCTTTGAATCTGATCGATTTGGTGGTTTCTCGAGTTGCATGAGTTCTTGACCTAGAGAAGCGATTTCTTCGATTCCTCTTGATTGTGAGCGCTTCGGGTCGATTCCTTTGAGGTAGAGGTTGCCTAGGAGGTAACCCGGCCTATTCCCGATGTTTGGCTGTAAACCGTGGAGTGATTCTGGAGATCGGGCGCGAGGCCGTTGAGGCTCTTGACTCGGCGGGGTTCGTTTTCTGAAGGGGCGGTCTAATCGCTTTACCTAGTCCCCGGTCAAACCGCCTGGTGTTTCCGTGTCGAAAGTTTTGTTTCGCCGGATTTTCCTTTTTGAAGGTTTGTTCGCCTTGATCGAGGAGTGTCCGGGTGAAATTTGGGGTCGTTCTCGTGGCGCTTTGCTGCAAAAGTTCTTGGTCGGAGTTCGTTTGCCGGGTACATGTGGTTAGACCGCCTCCGAGGACCATGTGTGCCCGCTCCGAGGACCTAAGGGATTCACGGTGGCGCTTTTTTCTTCCCTTTTTTTGCATGCCCCCCCCCAGTGATTGACAACGTTGGTTTTTTTGTGGACTTCGATTCTGGGGCTTGGAAGCTATTGCAAAAAGTGTGCTGCGCTTGACCTTTTTTTTTTTTTTTTTTTTTTTTTTTTTTTTTTTTTTTTTTTTTTTTTTCCCCCCCCCCCTCGTGTTGGTGCTGAAGAACAAGCGCGAAAGGTCGTCGCCGGTGAGGCCTCCAGTGTGGAGAAGACAAGTAGGCTTCGTTCGAGGGACCCGTGGCCCGCCGGGGTCAAGTGCGGGCCGCATGGTGGCATGAACAAGAAGATGAAGTCGTGGACGGCTTCTTGCTGAGCCTCAAAACCAAGGTCGAGCCCGCCGACTACGTGGGAGCCAAGTCATGAGTGGAGATTGGCGGAGGCTACACCGAGTTCGCGGGGTTTCCGTGGTTCACCGTAAAACCACCGGGTTCCTTGGTTGATCCACAAAGCCAAGACCGAGAACCGAAGACGGAGGTGCAAGAAGACTGCACCTCGGCCCCGACCGTGGGCCGGGTCCGACCGGGGGGACCGGGTCCGATCGGTGAGGAGCACCGTCCGACCGTGTGCGACGACGCAGTCCGAATCTTCGAAGCGGAGGACACGCGTCGGGATCGCATGGCTTGCGTCGAGGCTACGCAGGTGCGGTCGCCGGCATCCGTCCGATGGTGAAGACATCAAGAATTCCAAATCCGCCCTTGAGGGGCTTGTATCCCTAGTTAGTAGAGAAGGGCATTTTAGACATTCTAGGTTGCCTCCATATAACCCAAGAGGTGAGAGGATGGCAGCCAACTCTTGGAACCCTAGCTCATTAGTTTTCCTATTTTCCACCTATTTTCTCTAGGTTTTCCTTAGGACTAGCAAGAGAGCTTCACGGAGAGATCTTGTAGAGAGGGATGGATGATCGGGCGGCTTGCTAGACCTTGTACGAACCTTTGTTTCATGTATAGATGATTCGGCGTGGTTCCTCAAGGTTTGGATGTGTTTTCCCCGTTGTTCTTGGTGGTGATTTTCGGAGCCCTCTCTTCGTGATTTCTTTGGGGTGTTTTCGGGGCTTTTCTCTTGGGGATTTGATGGGGGAAATTTGTGGGAACCCTTCGTGGTTCTTTGGGCCGTGATTCCCCTCCCAAATCCGTGAGAAAAGTGCTCGATTTTGGGGTTTCTTGAGTTCTTGGGTTGGAAGTGCTTTCGGCGGGATTTCTTCGATTCCTCCTTTTTGGACGAGATTTGGTGGGATTAAACTTGGCTATGGACTCCTCATGAGGTGTTCCCGATATCCCCAAAGTCTTGTTCAAGTCCGTGGAGCGATTCGGGAGATCGAGATTTGGATTTGGGGGGAGTTGACCCGCGGGTGCCGTTCATCCCGAGTCGCCTGTGCTACACCGGCCGACCGTGCTCTTGACCTGGCCGACCGGTGCAAGCCCTTGTGGGATTTTCGCTCGGTGAACGTCTTGGTGTGTTCGTTGTTGTCCCGTGGTGCCGCCGTTTCGAGTTTGGGTCCGTTTGGTGGCTCGGTTGGCCTCGTTTGGTGCCTTGGGGGCTTTCGTGCCGCCATCGGTCCGACCGGTGTGTCTCACCGGCCTCCGACCGGTGTAGAGCCACTTAGTGAAAGTTGCTCTCGCTCACCAGGCCAGGGACCTGGTCCGACCGTGGGTGCTCACCCCGTCCGACCGGTGTGGGTCCGTAGACTCGAGGTTTGGTTTTTCCGCCGCGTTTCTCGAGTCGGAAGGTGGTGTGTTGGTTCCTAGGTCCAAGGGCACTCCAAAGGGCTACGTGGGCTTGACCAACCTTGGGTAGTGAGTCTGAGACGTGTGTTGGAAGCCGCGTTCGTCTTGTTGGAGTTTTCATCTCCTTCGAGAAGAATTTTTATCGGCTCCCATTCACTCCCCCCCCCTCTCCGGTTCGCCGTATCGGTCCTTCAAGTGGTATCGAGCCGGCTCGGGTCTTTGTTGACTCTAACCGCCCAAGATCCAAGGATGGCGTACCAGAACGGGGTTCGGGTCCTCCACACTTCGATGGCAAGAACTACCGCATGTGGAGCAAGCGGATGGGTGCGTTCCTCCGCGGAAAGGGTCACCGTTTTGGGATGTCACGGGACACAAGCTATGTCCACTCGATGGATTTCCTTGCTCCATGGTCGAGGGACGGATTCGACGCCAACAATAAGGCGGTCGACTACTTGTTTCGTGCTTTGTGTCGCCCGAGTTCGATCGGGTGCACACCGAGCACTTGGCTTGTAGGATTTGGGCGGTGTTGAAGGAGGCTCATGTTGGGAACGCCCGTGTTCAGCACGGTTGTATGCGACCCACCGGAGAGAGTACGAGAACTTCACTCATCTCCCTAAGTGAGTCCATCGATGCCTTGTTTCGCAGGTTCACGGGTGGTGGTGAACAACATGAGGGCCAATGTGGACGTGCTCCCGTACGATGATCATGATAGAGCGGTCAAGCTCTTACACTCTTTGGATCGTACGATATGGGGCGGAAAGTTCGAGGCCATAGTCGAGTCGGAGAGGTATGATACTCGACGGTGAACGAGCCGTTCTCGAAGCTCAAGCTCGCCGAGGTGGATAGGGGCATGACCGCCAAGCTCGAGGGACCGACCGATTCCCATAGTCTTGCCCTCGTTGGTGGTTCCAAAGGAAAGACTAACTCTAACCCATCCACCAGATGTTCTCGTTTTCCTCTTTGATGTCTATGCCGCATGAGGAGTTTGATGACCTTGGAGAGGACGAGCCGGCGCCGTTGACGAGGCGGTTCGAGAGGCCGCACGAGAACCGCGTGAACATGAGGAGGAACACGAGGACTTGCTTCCAAAGGCGGCAAGCCGGGACACTTCGTCGCCGACCGCCCGAGAAGGCCGAGAACAAGGACAGCTACAAGCACAAGCCGAGGATGAACGATGGCAAGTACCGTTCGAGGCGCGACCACAAGAGCAAGCACAAGAACAAGTACAAGGACGAGCGACGATCGAGGAAGAAGGAGGGCCGAGGCAAGGCCCGAGCGATGGTTGGAGCGAGCGACGTCGACTCCAGCTCCGCGTACTCCACCTCGAGCTCGAGCAAGCCGAAGACGAGGGAGATCGCCGCAAGAACAAGAAGTCGTCCAAGAACCCGAGCGGCCGAGCCGCTTCGCGAGAGATGGCTTCTGCACCATGGCGCTGAGCTCCGGCAGCAAGAAGAGCACACAGAGCGACTCAGACTCTGAGTCCGACGACGAGGTGCGTGATGAACTTCCCTTCTTGCGCCAGGGAATGAGAGGCTTGGCTCTTTGCTTGATAACCGTGATGACATGCTTAGAGAGGCCAAGAAAATGAGGAAAGAGCTTAGGGCTTCACTCGAGGATGCTAGGACTAGAGTGGCCGAGCTAGAGACACAAAGTGCTTGATAGCAAGCTTGAGATTGATTCGCTTAAGGCTAGCCCCGTTGTTTCGATGAGAATGATTGTGCCGATTGCTCCATATTCCTTGCCGATCTTGCTTTGTTTAAGGAGAAGCATGCCTCCAAGTGTGAGGAACTAGATGTGCTTAGGGTTGAAGTGGCCGAGCTTAAGTCTAGACCTCGCTTTGCTAGGTGCTTGCACTTCTTGCCCCGTTTTGCATGCTAAGATTGATGAGATGCATGCTTACACTAGTTCGCTCGAGGCTAAATTGAAGGAACCCATGCCTACATCTTGCTCTACCCGTGAAATGCATGCATTGAAAAATTTGGAGCTTGCACATTATGTTGATCGTTTGCAGGATGAGAATGATGATTTGAGGAAGTTGATGGGTTGGTTGTCCTGGCCACGAGCCTCGCTGAGGATGATGATCGAGGCCTTTAAGAGGCAAGATGGTGAGGGGCTTGGAGCAAACAAGGTTGGTGAGGGAAGTGGAGAGAATATCCCCGAGCCACCAAAAACCCACCACAAGAATGATTTCCCACCAAAACCTAACCATCTAAGGAACCGACTAGACACAACCCCAGCCTCCACCCGTGTTTCCTACACCCACAAATGACCTACAAAAGCCTATCAAGTTTGTGAGCACTTCGGGGAAAGTGTTCTTTGGGAAGGAGAGTGAGAAGGCTAGTGGTGAGAAACCGGTGGAGGGTTTGAGTGGAGAGAAACCGAGTGAGCAGCCACATCCCAAGCCAAAGCCTAAGCTTGTGAGGTTCCATTGTGGCTATTGTGGGAGAGATGGCCATAAGGAGGAGTTTTGCTTCAAGAGGAAGCGAGAGGAGAGAATGGAGGAAGGAGTGGGCTAACAAGGACAAGTACCACCCTTCCGATGGTGTACTTGAGCCTCGTATGCAGATGCCCAGGGGCAAGGCGATTGTGAGGACAGTCCGGGCTTGGGGAGAGAAGAAGGTCGCAGTGGGTGTTGCCGCCTGTGTCACACCGGCCGACCGGCAGGGGGCACCTGGCCGACCGGTGCAGCCGGGACGACAGATGTTCGGGTTTCGAGCTCGTACAGGTGCGAGGGTTGTTTCGGTGGTCGTGGTTCCGTGGTTGGGCCGGAAAGGGTGCAGTGTGGTCGGGCTTGCTAGGCGTTCTCCTCCTCGTGCTCAATACGGGGATTGGAGGAGTCGTGGCGTTGAGTTGGAGAGGAAGGACGTTCCACGGGCTTTCTTGCGTGGTTTTGGTCCTCCTCCAGGCAGAGAGGGGTGGTTCCCTCAGGGTGGTTACCGTGGTGGTGTTCGTGGAGGTAGCTTTGGTAGGAGAGATGCTTTGGTTGGTGCTAACCCCACTTTCGAGCAAATGGCTCGAGACCGGTTTTCCTCCTTTGGTACTAACCCCATTGCCGAGTCGTTTGTTCGCTCACGTGCCTATTTTTGATTTTCGTGTGGGAGACTTGAAGAACATTTGGTTGATTGACTCCGTTGTTCGAGGCATATGACCGGAGACAGGGGGTGGTTCTCAAGTCTCGTCCCGTGGTGACGAAGAGGTACATCACCTTTGGGGACAATGGGCGTGGGCGTGTGCTTTCGTAAGGTGAGATAAAAGTGAGTGACAAGATCACTCGAGGCGTGTTGCTCTTGTTCAATCGCCGGGGTACAATTTGCTTTCTCGTGTCTCGCTTGTTGGATGAGGGTTTTGAGGTGTTGTTTCGGCCTCGGTGGTTCTCGGATTGTGGACTCTCGAGGGGACCTTGTTTGTATGGTCGTTCCCGAGGGTCGTGTTTCGTGCCGATTTTTCTCGCCTTCGGGTGTGGAGCGTTGTTTCTTGGCCGGTTCTTCGAGTGAGTTGTGGAAGTGGCATAGGAAGTTGGGTCACTTGAGCTTTGACCTTTTGTCTCGCTTGAGTAAACTCAATTTGGTCCGAGGATTGCCACGGTTGAGGCTTGAGAAAGAGTTGGTTTGTGCTCCGTGTAGGCATGCCAAGATGGTGGCCTCTTCTCACCCGCCTCTCACCGATGTGATGACCGAGCGTCCATGCGAGCCGCTCCATATGGACCTTGTTGGCCCAAACCGTGTGCGATCCGCGGGTGGGAAGTGGTATGTCCTTGTTGTGGTGGATGACTATTCTCGTATGCGTGGGTGTTCTTTCTCGGAGGATAAGGGGGAGACGTTTGGTTTTGTTCGAGATCTAGTCTTGAGGTTGAGGAACGAGAGGCACGGAGATGCCATACGAGCTATCCGCAAAGGATAATGGCTCGGAATTCAGAACTCTCGTTTTGAAACCTTTTGTCATGACTTGGGTCTTGAGCACCCGCTTTCGAGTCCGTATACGCCTCCCCGTAATGGTGTTGTGGAAAGGAAGAACAGACCTTGTGCGAGATGGCTCTGACGATGCTTGATGAGCATAGGACTCCGAGGAGGTATTGGGCCGAGGCGGTGAATACCGCATGCTATGTGTCGAACAGATATACCTCGCAGTGCACAAGAAGAAGACATGCTATGAGTTGATGCATGGTCGCACACCCAAGGTGAGTCACTTCCATGTCTTTGGTTGCAAGTGTTTCATTCTCAAGAAAGGCAGGAAGTTGGATAAGTTTGAGGCTAGGTCCGTCGATGGCATTTTCTTTGGTTATGCATCTCATTCTAGAGCATATCGTGTGCTCAATCTTGAAACTAACCAAATCGTGGAGACTTGCGAGGTAACCTTCGACGAGACAGAGCCACGTAGTCGCCTTGTCTTTGAGTGTGCAGTGATGATGAGCTTGGCGAGGAGATCTTTCAGAGGGAGGAGCATGAACATGGTGATGATGAGGATGGCGGTGCGGTGCCCCCGCCGAACATGTACCCACTACTTCGACTACGATGATGGATGGACCCTCTCGCTACACCTACGACGACAAATCAAGAACGAGGAGAAGCCGATGTTGAGGGGGAGGTAGCTTCGAGGCGAGAACCTCCCCGGCGAGTTCAAGTGGATCACCCACCCTTCGAGGATCATCTGCGACATGAATGAACGCACTACACCTGGCCGAGGGTTCGAAACAATTCCCATTTTGCTCATGCCGCATTTGTTGCTTCTTTCGAGCCCAAAGACATTGGACACGCACTATCTGATCACAATTGGGTTAACTCGATGCATGAGGAGTTGGAGAACTTTGAGAGGAATCAGTGTGGGAGTTGGTTGACCCTCCCCCAGGGTGTAAGCCGATTGGTACAAAGTGGGTGTGGAAAAACAAAGAGGGAGAGAAGGGTGAGGTTGTGAGGAACAAGTCGAGACTTGTTGCTCAAGGGTTCGGGCCGTAAGGAGGGGATCGACTACGAGGAGACCTTTGCTCCCGTAGCCCGTTTGGAGGCGATTAGGATCCTTCTAGCCTTTTCTCGTGGCTAAAGGGTTCAAGTTGCACCAAATGGATGTGAAGAGTGCTTTTCCGAATGGAGTGTTGGAGGAAGAAGTGTATGTGAGGCAGCCCTCCGGGTTTGAGAGTGAGAAGTACCCCCACCGGGTGTACAAGTTGAGGAAGGCGCTGTATGGGTTGAAGCAGCGCCTAGAGCTTGGTATGGCAGGTTGAGGGGGTTCTTGTTTGAGAGAGGTTTTGAGATGGGGAAGGTCGATCAGACCTTGTTTTTGCTGAGGCAGGGCAAAGATATCCTGATTGTGCAGGTGTACGTGGATGATATTGTCTTTGGTGGCTCGTCTAACTCTCTTGTTGCGAGGTTTGCGATGATATGAGCAGGGAGTTTGAGATGAGCATGATGGGTGAGTTGCGCTCTTCCTGCCACAAATCAAGCAATCAAAGGAAGGAACATTTGTGCACCAAGCTAAGTACACCAAGGACATTGTGAGGAAGTTCAAGATGGAGGACTCCAAGGCTATGACGACGCCGATGAGTACGACTACAGCTCTCTTGATGCGACGAGGAAGGTGAACACGTGGACCGAAGGAGTACCGAGCATGATCGGGTCACTCCTCTACTTGACGGCGACGAGGCCGACATACGCGCTCTCGCGTGTCCGTGCGCTCGTTTTCAAGCGTCTCCGAGGACTTCGCATCGGCAAGCGGGAAGCGAATTTTCGTGTACTTGCGTCACACTCCCGACTTCGGCCTTTGGTACTCCGCGTCCTCTTCTTTGGCGCTTCATGGCTTTTCGTACGCGGATTTTGCCGGTGTGTCCGTTGGATAGGAAGTCCACTTCCGGGACTTGCCGCTTTTTGGGTTCTTCGTTGGTGTCTTGGTCTTCCCGCAAGCGCCGAGTGTTGCTCAATCCACGACCGAGGCCGAGTATGTTGCCGCCGCTAGTTGTTGCTCTCGCCTCCTTTGGATCACCTACACCATGAGTGACTTTGGTGAGGAGTATACCCATGTCCCACTTCAATGTGATAGCACCAAGTGCCATAAGCGTTGCAAAGAACCCAAAGTTGCTCCATTCCAAAACCAAGCACATAGAAGTGAGGTATCATTTTCCGAGAGACAACGTTGAGAAAGGAAAGATAGCGTTGATCCATGTACCCACACATGACCAACTAGCCGATATTTTCACCAAACCCCTAGATCAAGCAACTTTCACTCGTTTGGGGGGGAACTTGGTGTGTGTTTGATTTCTTGAGTTGGGTGTGTGGGAGCTCTTCTTTTGCCGGTGGTGTCGAGCCCGTTTTGCCTCCCCTCGAGGAGCCGGTTTGTAGCATATGTATAGCTTTCCTTTGTGCATTTCTTGCATTTGGCATGGCATATGTAACATGATGTATAGGCATCCTTGTATCTTAGATTGCATGCATTTTGTATCATATGCATTGGTTAGGAAAAGCTTCTCTCATATACATTGTTCACCATGGAATGAGATATATGTCTTTGTGAGCTTGTTTGGTATGCTATGGTTAGTTTGGCTTAGCTCTTGATGATCTTGATGAATAATCCATGGTTGATAGCTATGCTTTTGAAAAATGTCACATGTATGCTCTCTCATGTGTAAATGCCTTTACATGCTCTTGACATGTTTTTGTGGCCTTGCTATGCTTAATTTGTGGTTGGATAGCTAGTTTATTGATCATATGGGGCCAAAGGCTCATTTGCCATCATGAATGTTTAGCCCTCTTGATTTATCTTGTGGAGGAGCATAAGTTCCTTTTTGTCGCAAAGACATTTCATGTACCATTTACAAATCTGAAAATGAAATGAAAAATGCTTGGAAAATATGCTCCCATGTCATATGTGCTGAATTTAATTTGCTTTGGGTGCTAAACCGTTGCATGATGCCTACCAATGAGAAGTCTCATACATAGAAGTAGGCACATGGCTCTCGTGGCTTTGACATGACATGAGGTGCTTGTGGGTGTTTGTGATGGTCTTATGGTTAGAATGGTTGTCCTAGCATGAAGTTTGTGTGGCTTTGCCATTTTGATATGCTTTGATCATGTTTAGGACTTTGCTCATGAGAGGCAAGTTTTTCGCAAAATTGCCAAAATCCATCTTAGCTTCGTCCAATGGTTGTGAAACTTGGTGATCATGTAGTTGAGATCGATACGAAGCCGTAGAGTATCTAACTTGCTCATTTGGACATGTGTAGCATTCTTTGTTGAATTTTGTCTATTTGAGAAGCTCTAGGTTGAAAGTTTTGCATTTTTGGCTTGATTCATGCATTGCCAACAAGGGGGAGAAGTTTGAGCTTGAAATGGCTTGCTGGACGCGTTTAGAAGGTTTTCAGTGGTTTCGAGCCATTTCTCGGGTTTCGTTGTACACCGGTCCGACCGGTGAAGAGCACCCGGTCCGACCGGTGTGAGTGCCGGTCCCGTACATATGTTAGGCACCGGCCCCGACCGGTGGTGATGACCCTGGTCTGACCGGTGTGAGCTGAAAGTGCTGCAGCTGTCCTGTTTCATGTGGTTTCTTGCATGCATTCGTCCAGGGGGAGTTGCATTGGTTCAGGGGGAGCTTGCATGTGTGCAGGGGGAGCTCTTTGTGAGTTTTCGAGCTTTGTTTCGGTGGTTTGTGCTCTTTGCTTGAGCTTTGCTTTGTCTCGGATGTGTCGAGCCGTTGCCCTTGCCTAAGGGGTCCGAGACTTGTCTTCTTCAAGTGATCTTGCTCTTTGCCTTTGTTTGGCTTTCGATCGCTTGTTGGAGTTTCTTTTTGTTCGTTTCTTTTCTTTTTCTTTTCTCTCTTGTTACTTTCGGTGGGGTGTTGTCAATGCACTCATCAAGGGGGAGATTGAGGACCATGTGTGGTTCGAGGACCGGTGGATGGTCGCTTCCTTGTGTGATGAGTGATTGACAACGTTGTGTGGACTCGATTCTTGGCTAAGTATTGCAAAAGGTTGCGGCTTGACTCGTGTTGGTGCAGTGAAGAACAAGCGCGAAAGGTCGTCGCCGGTGAGGCCTCCGGTGTGGAGAAGACAAGTAGGCTTCGTTCGAGGGACCCGTGGCCCGGGGTCAAGTGCGGGCCGCATGGTGGCATGAACAACAAGATGAAGTCGTGGACGCGTTTCTTGGTTGAGCCTCAAAACCAAGGTCGAGCCGGACTACGTGGGAGCCAAGTCATGAGTGGAGATTGGCGAGGCTACACCGAGTTCGCGGGTTTCCCGTGGTTCACCGTAAACCACCGGGTTCCTTGGTTGATCCACAAAGCCAAGACCGGAGAACCGAAGACGGAGGTGCAAAGAAGACTGCACCGGCTCCGACCGTGGGTCCGACCCCGGCCCGACCGGTGGGGACCTGGCCCGACCGTGGAGGAGCACCGGCCGACCGGTGTGCGACGACGCAGTCCGAATCTTCGAAGCGGAGGACACGCGTCGGGATCGCATGGCTTGCGTCGAGGCTACGCAGGGTGCGGTCGCCGGCATCCGTCCGATGGTGAAGACATCAAGAATTCCAAATCCGCCCTTGAGGGGCTTGTATCCCTAGTTAGTAGAGAAGGGCATTTTAGACATTCGGTTGCCTCCATATAACCCAAGAGGTGAGAGGATGGCAGCCAACTCTTGGAACCCTAGCTCATTAGTTTTCCTATTTTCCACCTATTTTCTCTAGGTTTTCCTTAGGACTAGCAAGAGAGCTTCACTGAGAGATCTTGTAGAGAGGGATGGATGATCGGCGGCTTGCTAGACCTTGTACGAACCTTTGTTTCATGTATAGATGATTCGGCGTGGTTCCTCAAGGTTTGGATGTGTTTTCCCCGTTGTTCTTGGTGGTGATTTTCGGAGCCCTCTCTTCGTGATTTCTTTGGGGTGTTTTCGGGGCTTTTCTCTTGGGGATTTGATGGGGGAAATTTGTGGGAACCCTTCGTGGTTCTTTGGGCCGTGATTCCCCTCCCAAATCCGTGAGAAAAGTGCTCGATTTTGGGGTTTTCTTGAGTTCTTGGGTTGGAAGTGCTTTCGGCGGGATTTCTTCGATTCCTCCTTTTTGGACGAGATTTGGTGGGATTAAACTTGGCTATGGACTCCTCATGAGGTGTTCCCGATATCCCCAAAGTCTTGTTCAAGTCCGTGGAGCGATTCGGGAGATCGAGATTTGGATTTGGGGGAGTTGACCCGCGGGTGCCGTTCATCCCGAGTCGCCTGTGCTACACCGGTCCGACCGGTGCTCTTGACCGGCTCCGACCGGTGCAAGCCCTTGTGGGTTTTTGCTCGGTGAACGTCTTGGTGTGTTCGTTGTTGTCCCGTGGTGCCGCCGTTTCGAGTTTGGGTCCGTTTGGTGGCTCGGGTTGGCCTCGTTTGGTGCCTTGGGGGCTTTCAGTCGCCATCGGCCCGACCGTGTGTCTCACCGGCCCGACCGGTGTAGAGCCACTTAGTGAAAGTTGCTCTCGCTCACTCAAGCCAGGGACCGGTCCGACCGGTGGTGCTCACCGGCCCCGACCGGTGTGGGTCTCGTAGACTCGAGGTTTGATTCTTCGAACAACCCGAGATCCGTTAGTAGCTGTTGACGCTGGATCTTGGAGTAGAGTAGTCCGAACACTAGTGCCTGGACCCGAAGGCCACTTACGGTGAAGAGCCCAAGAGTAGTCATATAGGCTTGGACTCCCAGGGTAGTCGAGAGACTACGCGTAGAATTGACAGAGCTGGTTGATGTTCTACGAGTTGCTGACGTCATTGCCTTTAAGTGTTTGGAGGTGGTACGAGCCTAGTCCAGTCACCTTTCCGATCGAGAAGGGACCTTACCATGGCGAGCTAAGCTTGTGTAGTCCTTCCATGTTCTAGATGCGTCGGAGGACTAGATCGCCAAAATTGAAGGAGTGTTCCTTGATGTTGTGATCATGGTAGCGTCGGATACCCTCAAGGTACCTTGCTGACTGGACGAGGGCGGCGCAGCGAGCTTCTTCGAGTCCATCGATATCAACGCATCTGCTTTCTTCAGAGATGCCTTCGTCGTACTGCTCTACTACCGGCGAATCCCACATGACGTCAGCAGGTAGAATAGCCTCGGAACTGTATACCAGGAAGTATGATGACTGTCCTGTTGGCTTGGTGGGTTGAGTGCGAAGCCCTCAGAGTGCATTGGGTAGTTCCTTGATCCACTTCATGTAGTCTCTTCTTGAGAGCGTCGAGTACCATCCCATTGGCACGCTCGACTTGTCTGTTGGCCCGTGGATGGGCCACTGTTGACGGTTAATAGTTGTATCAAAGTTCGTTTAGACTTGCAAGCGGACAAGTCTCCCGTCGTAGTCAAGGGACCCTTATTCCCTCGAGTGGTGAACCCAAGGTATCGAATCCGTGGAACAAATGTGTGATGCAAAAGATGATCTAGTAAAGCCAAGCAACTTCAATCTTCGGTAAAGTGAAACCCTAATGCATCTCGATAAAGAGCACAAAACTAATCTGATCTACTAAAGACCGGAGATAACAAAGATAGATAGGGTAGATAAACCGATCTAGAGAGATCGGGTTAAGCCTTTTGTTGAAGTTCCAAGCAAGAGAAGAAATAGCAAATCGAATCTTATTAGAAGCCTCTTTAAATCGTGGTTTCCCGTCCGACTCCGAAAACGCCCGCCTTTCGGAACCCCCGTTCTGTCACAACGTATCCCTACTCATGCGGGTAGTCTAGGGCGAGTCCAAGGACAAGTCGAGTTCTTTCGGAAGATCCAGCGTATACCTCTAGCCACCGCGGCTACAAGAACACCCTATGTGATCTATCTCGAGAATAGATCTAGAATAAGCAAAGTCGATCGAAAAACGAAATCATCGAAGAAACGCTTGATTGCTAGAAATCGATTCAACTTGATAATTCAACTAGTACAATAATACATAAACAAGATCCCCACCGGGATCCTACCTTGATCTTGCTTCTAGCTCCGGGAACTCCGACGTGGTCTTCCGTGCAGGGTTCCCACGTCGGCTAGGGAGACCCTAGTCAACTAGCTCGACCCTCTCCTCTCCGGGATGGTGTCCCTCTCTTCTCTGCTCCTCGGCGGCCGATGACGAATTGATGATGCGTGGCTCTCGACCCCGGGGCTATAAATAGCCCGAATGGCGACTAGGTCAAAGGAGGGGGGATTGGGCCCAGGACTGGGCTGGGCAGGCCGGCCTGGGCCCATCCAGGCCCAGTTCCCGGCCTCCTTCGCGTGGTGTCGGTTCCCGAGTCTTCTAGATCCTTCCTCCTTCTGCATGTAGGCCCTTGTCGTCAGTTTCTCTCCGAATCAGACGTAGCTCCTTGTCCCACAAGATTCGACACTTTTCTGGTTAGGTCCTCGGAATTTGTCATCTTCTCGGGTTGAGTCCCTGGCATCTTGGAGTCAAGTTTGCTTCATTGCATGACTTGTACGGGGCTTCAAGGTCTTGTCACAAGGTGCTTGACGAACTTATCCCGGAAGTCTTGCTTTCAATGCTAAAACCCTGCATAAACACTAAACTCCTAAACCGACATGCACAAGTGAACTTGTTATACCACGGGGGTTAGTACCAATAGATAAGGTATAAAACTTATGCCAACACCGAAGGTAAACTCATGGATAGGTTGACGGATTTTCACCGTCAACATATCCCCCATGCTTAAACCTTGCTCGTCCTTGAGTAAGCCTTCGATGGATATCATCGTTGCCCATCAATGTTTAAACCTTGCACTTGATCATGCATGAGAAAACATAATGCTCTTGAAATTTTAATTCGTTAAAGTTCCATAATGTACTAGCCTTCATCTCTACGGAGGGTAGATTCTTAATTAAGCTTATCCCACAAGTATTAACATGCTCCCAAAATTTAAATAGATCTCAGAAATTTTGAAATTTAAGAACTAGTTGAAAAAGAGCTAAACCAAGTTCACAAATTTAAATCATCTCGCATATTGCTCGTGAACTCTCATCTCATCTTGTCTCTCAAGCCTAAATATTCTACTCCTTTCCCTCTCATAACATATATGTGTGGTAAGCTTTATATGGAGCTTTTGGGAAAGTTTAGTCCTACCAAGATATTATAAATGAGATGTTGTCAAAACAAGACAAGCTTCTCATGGTCTTACCGAGACTCGTCAAAAAGGTCATTGGAAAATGATGTTATATCAAGGAGGGGAAAGAGAAAAATACACACACTTGAGATAGGTGGACATGTGCAAATGGCAAATAGTGATCCCGAGGCACAAAGGAAGCCCTCGTTATCGGATTGCACATGGTTGGAAAGTGAGTATGGATGTTTTAATCTTTAAGCCTTGAAATTCCTAATGCACTTTAGAGAACCGGGGAGTTCACTTTATTTTTATTTTTACACATACTCATATTCTTTTCTCTTTTTCTCATATATCTCTTTCTTTCTTTCTTTCTTTCTTTCTTTCTTTCTTTCTTTCTTTTTCTCCTTTTTTTCTTTTTCTTTCTCATTAAAATTTTATTTGCTCCCCTTTGAACTCTAAAATTGCAACGTACCTACCTCCTCCCCCATGCTTAGACGTTGCTCGTCCTCGGGCAAAGAGGTAATAACTAAGGTAGGTACCGGAAATATTTTTCCTTGGAGAGATACTTGAGTTCTTCAATGTTGGCACCGTCTTGCGATCTTCCTTGAATTGATGATCCATTCTCAACGATAGGTTGTGGTCAAGGAGGTAATCACGAAGGATGATATTTGGTTTTAGGGGTGGATATCGGGCGAGGTTTGTGAGATCTTCAATGTGGGGATACACAATGCACGGATAAAAGGCTAGCAAAAAGATAGATACGCAAAAACGGAATGACCAGCTTCTTAGTCTCGGGCCAGAGAAATCATGGCCTACAATAACTCACTCAAAAATAAATCTTGTACACTAAGGTTTATGCTCTCAAATATATATAAGGCTCTAGATAGGTTGAGCAACACACAAGTGATATTCATGACAAGGTTAGCGATATTTTTGGGCATAAAAACCATCTTCAATCTATTCATAACTTGAGAGCACATAAGACACTATGGGTCTTTATTTTAATCATAACCTCCGCTAAAGATTAAGCTAGCATTTAGATAAATTCAGATTCATATTTTAAGAGAGCACTAGCTTTAACATGCATAAATCAATTACAAAGATAAACAAAGCGGCAATTATAATCATATATCATCATGGCACAAATTTTGTAACTCTCCCAATGGTGTAAACAAGGTGGTGTCTTTATTAACAATGAAAACAAACTGAAATACATTTTGAAAATAAACTAACACACTTTCTGAAATTTAAATGAAAACTGAAAATACTACGCAAACACAAGCAAACATAAGCTGTAAATTACAGAAAAAGGGAAAAGAAAACTAAAGTTCCTCCTTCTTCCTAATCCTCCGCCAGTGGTTGGTGTTGATAATCTTCATAGTCGTACCCTTGCTCGTAGTAGGGTTGGACATCCCCTCCAACGAATAGATCTGGCTGCACTAGGTAAAGGCGTCCAAGCTCATAGGCAATATTTGCATTGCCCTCACCAAGTTGAGCCGCGTTGGTTTGGATGGCTGCGACGTTTTGCATATTTCTCGCAACATACCCTCCAATTATGGCCATGCTTTGTTGTGGTTGGGGATATTGTGTGTAGGGCTCCGCGAAGGTTACGTTGGGCACCACATAATTTGGTGGGGGTACCGGTGCACCACCCCCCCATGCTTGCGTTTGTGGCCCTCCGTAATAACTTGGCGGAGTAGGAATCCCGCCAAATGGTGGTACATAGTTAGGTTGTGCACCACCCGCTTGTGCGGAGGAGGATCCCTCCTCTACGATTCTTCCTCTTTTATTTTTCTTTGCCGGGACAAGGAGTCCCTCTTCCAACCAATCTTCCCTCCCTTGAATGAAAAGCCTAAGCCTTGCGTCCGGAAGGGGTAAGTTCACCTTGGCCACATGAAAGCCTCCTCTCTCATCTCCACTAATATATTTACTTTGTTTCAAATAGTTAAGGCTGAGAAAGGTCCCACGTAAAAGATGTTCGGGTTTCTTGTGATCCCCGGCCTTAGGGAGATGGCCAACATAGAGAGGTAGCACCCCGAACTAATATCTCCCGACCCCGATGTTGCCTCGCAACACCATCGGTTGATCATAAGGTATGAGGGGTCTATTGGCTGCTTGGCAATTAAAGCCAAGTAGAACCAATTCAACTCCGTGTCAGTCACCTTCGTCTCCCTCATCCTCCCCAATATCCTCTTGCTCATCCAAGAGTAGAATACTTGAATAATGGGGTTACTAATGCAGTTGCGTTGTTGGTGGGCTTCTCCGGAGATTAAATTCCAAAATCCATCTAACATGCCATCTGGCACGTCAACTTTCTCCGGAGCTCCCTTTTGGAACCCAAGTAGCTCCCTAACATACTCGTAGGGAACCATTTGTTGGATTCCCTCTGAACGGAATGATAAACTTTGCACCCCATCTTCAAGGATAGGCGCAATAGTCATCAAGATTTCCAAGGCAAACTCCTTGTGGGTGTTTGCCGACACCCCGTTGGAGAATTGCACCCATCCAAGGTGCCCCAACATATAATATATGTCTGTGCCGAAACCCAAGTAGTTGAGTGCTTGATCGTCGAAGTCGACGTTAGCCACAAGCCTCTTCTCAAGACGAGAGATTTTCTTCTCCTCCTCCTCTGACAATATGATGAAGCCATATGTGGAATACCGTGGAGTGTATGGAGGTGGAGTGGATGAACGGGTCGATCGTCGAGGTTGGACGGGCGGCTCCTCCGTGTGCCCTTGAGGTTAGGTAAACCTCATGGATGTGCTCCTTGTTGCCCTCATGCCATCGAGGAGGAGAGCGTCGTTCCTCCTTGGCGGTGCCGTGTCCTCCTCCATGCTCCGAGGAGACTCGGAAACCGAGTGCCTCCTCGAAGACATCGTTGAAGACGGCTTGGATGACGATGACCCCTTCTTCTTGGTGAAGAGACTTGTGGCTTTCTTCCACATGATTGCAGCACTCTTCTCTCCACTAAAATTCCGAGTTGCAACCGGTAACTAGGCACTTAAAAACTTACTTCGGAATGTGGACTTTGAGTGGATTAAGGGTGTGAATTGTTTGAGCTGTCAAGCTTGGGAAGGTTGGCTATGTCTACGGTGATTCTAGGCACAAGAACTTGAGCACACAAACTGAGGAAGGAGAGGGGTGCTTGCCTGCAGAAGACGGGAGCCGGGGTCTCCTTTTGTAGGGGAGGCCGGCCGGCCTGGGCCGACCGGCTTGGGTGGCCGCGTGCCTCCCCAGGGCTCCGTTTTCTCCCAGCGTGATCATTTATCCTCCATGACATTCTTGTCCACGTGCTCCACGAGTTGCACCGCCCAAACGCTCTCGTACACTCCTTTTCTTGCATTATTAGTCCTTCCACTTGATGCTTCATGCTTTGAGTCATGTCCATGCTCCCTTGCTCCACTTGCTTCACATGTCACCATGAATTTCCTGCAAAGTTATGCTTGCTGCCCACCCATTCTTGTCCTTTGCATGTGGTCTTGATGAGAATTGATGAAAGAGCATCCTATGGTGCATGCATGATTAACTTAAACTAGAATGCCTCCCTCTAAGTATGTTTAAGGCTAAGCACTCCTCTAATTTGGAAAATTAAAAATATTTTCAGAGCAATGGAAGAGCTCAAGCATAAATTTAGAGAAGTTTTAAAACCATTAAAAACAAATGTAAGTCGAAAATGTTTTCCGACTACATTGATATCGGTCTCACCGGTATAGCTTGCCTTCATTGGTTGACTGCAAACTTTTCCCGGCTTGATCATGGGGGCATAGGTTTAGGTTCTAATTTTGGCTAAATGAGAGAGATTTTGAATAAAACAAAATTAAATGAGGCTTAGAAAAATTCTAATCTTAGAGAAACCAAGGATATAGATTTTTAAACCGACCAAAAGTTTAGTTTCTAGGTCCACGCGAGTCCTACCACGTGCTGAAATTTAATAAACACCTAGGTATAAGTCGTGGCTCTACTCGTGTGTTTTTAGCATGAAAATCAAGTCAACCACAACATCATAATGAGGATGAATGGTTGAGTTAGGTTCTGAATTTATTTGGTTGTGGTTTCTCGAAAAGAAACAAATACACACATAGGACGGTTCATGTAAAGGGTTTATGATCAAGCAAAATATTCAACCAAGAATTATGTCTCTAATATTGTTCAACCACTTCTAAGTCTAATGTCTTTGCGTAATAAAATTCAAAACTGAATTATTAAAAAGACTCGAAAAACCTGGAATCGGTTGTCCTCCCGGTAGCTTATTCTTGAGTCGACGAAATGGGTTGCCTCCCGCCTAGCGCTTCGTTTATAGTCCATAGCTAGACTTCTTCACTTGATTACTTAGGATCAACACTCTTTACGGGCGTTGCAATCTTGGGTACCCACTTCTGCACCATCTTGGGCACGGGCTTATCTTCCGGCTTAGTCATTTTTTTGGTCTTCACAGGCGGCTTTTCTTCCTTTGTCTTGACGGATGCAACACCTTCCTTGATTTTCTTTACGTCCTTCTTCTTCGGCTCTTTCTTCTTTTTCAGCCCTTCCTTCTTCCTTGGTTCTTCCTTAACAACGCGACAATGAGGTGGAACATCTTCAACTTCAATCATATTGCATGCCTCGAGTCGTGGTCGGAACTTGAAAGAACTCCTTTCTCTGTTAATGTCGAACATGATCTCCCCCTTTCCAACATCAATAGTGGCTCCCACGGTCTTGAGGAAAGGCCTCCCAAGGATGAGCGGCGGCTTCTCCCTCTCTCCCATCTCGAGCACCACGAAGTCGATGGGGATGAAGTGGTGTCCGACCTTCACGGGTACATCTTTGGCAATGCCCAAGGGATAGCGAATGGAGTTATCTACCAACTCCAAACACATACCCGTAGGCTCCAACGGTAGGCGTAGCTTCTCGAACACATATCTTGGCATGACGCTCACAGTTGCTCCATGGTTGCACAATGCCTTCTCGAAATTGAATGAACCAACGGAACATGGAATTGTAGGGCATCCGGGGTCCTTTTGCTTCTCTAGCCCATTAGCAATAGCGGCACTACACGCCTCGGACATCTTGACATGATCTACCCCAAGTGTTCCTATCTCATATTTATTTGCAAGTATGTCTTTAAAGTAACGAGAATATGTAGGTACTTGTAGGGCATCTAATAATGGCATGTTGATGCTAAGTCTACGCACAACCTCCACAAACTTCTTAAAGTGGCTGTCAAGTTTACCTCGGAAGTAGTGTGGCTTGAGTTGCGGTATCCTCGTGTCTTCTTCCGACATCTCAAATTCGGGCTCTTCAGTGACGATCCCTGTAACCTTCTCCTTAGCAACTTCCTCCACCTCAGCGGATGGTTTAAGCGTCCTTCCTCCCACGGGACGTTCCGGATCTTCGGTCTCCTTTCCCGAACGTGTTTGAATGGCCTTCGCCGATTCGGGACCTTTAGGTTGTCCCGGAAGCTTCCCTTCATCATTAGTGAGGCGCCCGGCAAGTTGTCCCACTTGCGTTTCGAGCATCTTCATCATGTTGAGAACTTGATGGTTGGAGCTCCCAATCTCCGTCACTTTGCTATCGATGTTCTCCAACACCTTGTCTATGGTCTTGAACTTGGTGACGGTGTCCTTATTGATCTTGGCTTGCTCGTCCATGAATTCCTTCAATTGTATACGAAGCGGAACCGAATTCAAAATGGATGAGCTTGCATTAAGTTGAGGTCCACCTTGCCTGTAGCGGAAGTTCAGCAATTCTCCCTTCCACATGTAGTCGAGCACTTTGGCTTCCTCCGGACAATCTTTGTGGACATGGCCATACTCTCTGCATTCTTCGCATGTGGATCTTGCTTTGGCGGCCTTCAAGTCTTGAGCCTCTTTCTTTTCTATCTCCATCTTCTCCAACCTCCTCATGAGTGAATCAATCTTGCCTTCAAGTATGTTCTCCTTCTCCACTTGCAAGACTCCCTTGACATTCCCCGTGGGTTGAACCGGATGTAGGAGCCCGGATGACGCCCATGTGTCATTACCCGCAACCTTCTTGAATAGAGTGAAAGCTTCCGTCGGTGTAAGCTCGATGATAGATCCTCCCGCCAATGCATCAATGATCATCCTTGACGCCATGGTGAGTCCTTGATAGAACTTTTGCACGAGGTCTTCCTTCAGGAACTTGTGATGTGGAACCGCCCGAGTGTACTCACTGAAGAGCTCGAATGCCTCCGAGATAGTTTCCGTAGGATATTGAACAAAGGTGGCAATCTTATTACGCAAACTTTGAGTTTTACCTGGCGAGTAGTATTCCTTCATGAAATCCTTCATCAACGTGTTCCAATTTTGCACCGTCTCCGCCAGTTGAGAGTGGAACCATTGCAAAGCCTTCTCGAGTAGTGAGAATGGAAAAATCCTTTCCCTCATTTGATCTTGAGTCACCCCATCCATGTTGAAAGTCTGACATAGTTGAATGAATGCTTGGAGGTGAAGGTTCGGATCCTCTTTACCGGTGAAGGGTGAATGTTGCACCATGCGGATTGTTGAGGTCTTGATCTCGAACGGTCTTCCGATCTCCTCAAGATTCAAGATTGGTAGGTCAATGATGTCCGAGGTGCATAGCTCCCCAATATTGCGCTCTTGCAGTTGGTCACCCATCGGTGGAAGTCGACTCTCGCGAGGGCTTTGAGGTGGTGAATTCTTCGGAGATTCCTTCGATCATTTTTCTTCCAACATGGAATCAACAAAATCCAGCTTTTTAGCTTGATGTACTTCGCGTCTCCTTAGCCTGTAAAGTTTTTCTGGATCATCCACAAAATTATCGGGTTTGTTGGAGAGGTAGCCGTCCATCTCCTGTTAGGGTTAGCAATAAACAAAATATGCAAAAACTAGAAAGTAAAAACAAATCTATGAAAACTAGGGTTAGACAAACTAGATTAGATTTATTTTGAGGATGATCAAAGTTTAGTAGATGCAAAAAGAAAAACTAAAAGAAAACTGAAAATTACAAAAAAGCAATAAAGGATCAAATCTTGATCACTTGTTCCCCGGCAACGGCGCCAGAAAAAGGGGCTTGTTGATGGCTAATAGTTGTATCAAAGTTCATTTGTAAGCGGACAAGTCTCCCGTCGTAGTCAAGGGACCCTTCTTCCCTCGAGTGGTGAACCCAAGGTATCGAATCCGTGGAACAAATGTGTGACGCAAAAGATGATCTAGTAAAGCCAAGCAACTTCAATCTTCGGTAAAGTGAAACCCTAATGCATCTAGATAAAGAGTACAAAATTAATCTAATCTACTAAGCACCAGAGATAACAAAGAAAGATAGGGTAGATAAACCAATCTAGAGAGATCGGGTTAAGCCTTTTGTTGAAGTTCCAAGCAAGAGAAGAAATAGCAAATCGAATCTTATTAGAAGCCTCTTTAAATAGTGGTTTCCCGTCTGACTCCGAAAACGCCCGCCTTTCGGAAACCCCTGCTCTGTCACAACGTATCCCTACTCATGCGGGTAGTCTAGGGCGAGTCCAAGGACAAGTCGAGTTCTTTCGGAAGATCCGGCGTGTACCTCTAGCCACCGCGGCTACAAGAACACCCTATGTGATCTATCTCGAGAATAGATCTAGAATAAGCAAAGCCGATCGAAAAACGAAATCATCGAGGAAACGCTTGATCACTAGAAATCGATTCAACTTGATAATTCAACTAGTACAATGATACATAAACAAGATCACCACCGGGATCCTACCTTGATCTTGCTTCTAGCTCCGGGAACTCCGACATGGTCTTCCGTGCAAGGTTCCCACGTCGGCTAGGGAGACCCTAGTCAACTAGCTCGACCCTCTCCTCTCCGGGATGGTGTCCCTCTCTTCTCTGCTCCTCGGCGGCCGATGACGAATTGGATGATGCGTGGCTCTCGACCCCGGGGCTATAAATAGTTCGAATGGCGGCTAGGTCAAAGGAGGGGGTATTGGGCCCTAGACTGGGCTGGGCCGGCCGGCCTGGGCCGACCGGCCTGGGCCCATCCCAGCCCAGTTCCCGGCCTCCTTCGCGTGGTGTCGATTCCCGAGTCTTCTAGATCCTTCCCCCTTCTACATGTAGGCCCTTGTCGTCAGTTTCTCTCCGAATTGGACGTACCTCCTTGTCCCATAAGATTCAGCACTTTTCTGGTTAGATCCTCGGAATTTGTCATCTTCTCGGGTTGAGTCCCTGGCTTCTTGGAGTCAAGTTTGCTTCATTGCATGACTTGTACGGGGCTTCAAGGTCTTGTCACAAGGTGCTTGACGAACTTATCCCGGAAGTCTTGCTTTCAATGCTAAAACCCTGCATAAACACTAAACTCCAAAACCGACATGCACAAGTGAACTTGTTATACCATGGGGGTTAGTACCCATGGATAAGGTATAAAACTTATGCCAACACCGAATGTAAACTCATGGCTAGGTTGATGGATTTTCACCGTCAACAGCCACTGAGACATACCGGACGTCAATCCCGTTGTTCTCGCAATACTCCCAGAACTGGTGGTTGTTGAAGTTGGAACCCAAGTCTGTGATGATGCGGTGGGGTAGTCCGTAGCGGTGCACGTGTTCATCCAAGAAGTCGAGTACCCTGTCGGCCTTTGGGCAGGTGACCGGCTTGACTTTGATCCACTTGGTGAACTTATCGATGGCTACCAAGACTCTATCGAATTCTCCTGACGCAGTCGGGAAAGGCCCAATCATGTCGAGCCCCCAGCAGGCGAAAGGCCAAGTTGGTGGTATAGTGACTAGCTTGTAGGCCGGGACGTGTTGTTGTTTGGCAAAGTACTGGCACCCTTGGCACCTTCCGATGAGTTCGTCAGCATCGCCCAGGGCTGTGGGCCAATAGAAAGCTCATCGAAAAGCCTTGCTAACCAGCGTATGAGAAGACGCGTGATTGCCGCAGACGCCTTTGTGGATCTCCTCCAAGATGTCCTTGCCTTCTTCTTGGGGAACGCACTTCATGAGCACTCCAGAAGTGGTGCCCTGCCTGTAGAGCTTGTCCCGGACTAGTATGTAGGACTTGGCCCGACGTATGATTTGCTCGGCCAAGTTCTTGTTAGTGGGAACCTTCTGCTCGCGGATGTAGTCAATGAAGGGTTGTCGCCAGTCCATGTCTATCATCATGACCTTTTGGCCAGCTTGAGAAGGTGCTGGGTCAGTGGTCATGGGCGCCAGCTCCGGGATGGAAGGCGCGTGAAGCTCGTGGATGAAGACTCCCGCTGGTACTTGTGCGCGAGTAGAACCAAGCTTTGACAGGACGTCCGCTGCAACATTGTTGTCGCGGACGACGTGATGGAACTCGAGACTGTAGAATTTGTTCTCGAGCTTGCGAACTTCTAGGCAGTAGGCGTCCATGTTCTCCTTGTTGCGATCCCAAGACTTGTTAACTTGGTTGATGACCACTACGGAGTCGCCGTAGACTAGTAGTCGCTTGATGCCTAGAGATATTGCGAGGCGGAGCCCGTGTAGTAGAGCTTCGTACTCGACTTCGTTGTTTGAGACCTTCCAGAAGATCTGCAGGACATACTTGAGTTGTTCGCCCTGTGGGGAAATCAAGAGTACCCCAGCACCCGCGCCCTCGTGCTTGAGTGAGCTGTCGAAGTACATCACCCAATGCTCTGGTCGCTCGGTTGGAGTTGGTAGCTGATTTTCCCGCCACTCTGCCATGAAGTCGACTAGTGCTTGTGACTTGATGGCTGTTCATGGCTTCAAGTCGATGTTGAGGGCGCCAAGCTCGACTGCCCATTTGGAGATTCTTCCAGTAGCATTTTGGTTCCATAGGATGTCACTAAGCGGGTAGTCGGTGACGAAGGAGATCGAGTACTCCTGGAAGTAGTGTCGTAACTTTCGCGAGGTGATGAGCACTGCATACAGTAGCTTCTGAACTGGTTGGTAGCATGCCTTAGATTCCGACAGGACCTCGCTGACGAAGTAGGCTGGTCGCTGGACTGGGTAGGCGTGGCCGTCTTCCTGCCGCTCGACAACGATGGCAGTACTGACCACGTGTAGTTGCAGCGAGGTAGAGCAGTAGCTGCTCCTTTTTTAGGGGAGCCGTGAGGACTAGTGGCTTGGACTGGAAGTCCTTGAGCTGAGCCAAAGCTTGATCTGCTTCTTGTGTCCACATGAACTTCTCCTAGTGCTTGAGTAGTTTGAAGAAGGGTAGCCCCCGTTCTCCAAGCTTCGAGATGAATCTATTCAGGGCCGTCATACATCCGGTAAGCTTCTGCACGTCTTTGATGCAGGTAGGAGCTTTCATCTTCGTGATGGCGGATATCTTCTCAGGGTTGGCTTCGATGCCACGATTGAAGCTGAGTAGTTTTCCCGAAGGTATGCCGAAGACGCACTTGTTTGGGTTGAGCTTCCACTGGTACTTACTCCCGCAGAGATGCGAAAGTCTCTTCAAGATCGGCGATGAGCATGTCGGAGTTTCGGGTCTTGACGACCACGTCATCCTGAAGGACCGATTAGGTGACCAGAGAGGGGGAGAGTGAATGGGAGCCGATAAAAATTCTTCTCCAAAGAGAGAACTCAGCCTATACCCCAAATTCACAACCAAGAATTCCCACATGAGTTTGCCAAGGTCGTGTAGTCACTACGGACCTACCAACCCTGGGAACAAACCCCAAACGATCCCGAAGCGGAAGCATGAATCAAGAAGCAAAAGACTTAGCAATCCTGCGCAGTGCCAGGCGGACGGTCCACGAGCCTGGGGCGGACAGTCCGCGGACACTGGGCGGATGGTCCGCGAGCCTGGGGCGGACAGTCCGCGGACACTGGGTAGACGGTCTGTTAATTGCAACATAACGACCCGACACGCACTTCAACACGCGGATGGTCCATACCTCGTCCACGGACAGACCGCGAGCAACTGGTGCCGCGCAGACGGTCCGCGACATCCAGGCGGACGGTCCGCCAAACACCTCCCGGCCGAAAACAGCTAGCCAATCGGATTGAAACGAAAACGCTCAAGAATGCACGACGAACACGAAGAACACCTGGACGAACTTCACCACGCGGACAATTCGCCTGCTACCTGCGGACGGTCCGCCAGGCACGGGAACAGCAGTCCGAGCCTGAAACCAAAAACACCAAAGCACCTATCCGTCCATGGATCTCCCAAATGGCTGAAGCTCTTGAGGAAAGATTTGGGGAAGATGTGAAGCGTCCCTAGGGGATGCTATGCCCCAAAACTTGGGTCCTCAAATGAACTAAATCGCCGGGAATCGAATCACCACCGAACTCAACCAAAAACCTAGGTTCCAACCGAAATCCTTCAATCGGAGGCTGAATTCGAAGTTTGGGGAGTCAAGATCAAGCACAAAGATGCACAAGGCAACTATCCATGATCCCCACCAACGAATTCGAACCCAAACACCTCAGAATCAAAGGAACAAGCCGCGCATGAAAAACCGACGAAAATAGCTCGAAAAAGACACGAAAAACCAACAAGCTACAAACCAGGAATCGACGCAACCATGAAAGCTTCCATTCACTCGGAGGTCAGATTCTTTACAGACGAAGGAAAAATCTAACCCTAGAGAGATAGGAAATGAGAAGCAATCCGGATGGATAGTTTGCCGGGAAACCCTAGAGCTAATATATATGAGTCCCCTCCGGGCCAGGCAAAGGACCACACTACCCCTAGCACTTAAGTTGTGATACAACCCCTCAGGGGCAAATAGGTCATGTAGCACTCCTCTTCATCGCACGGCCACGCTGTTGCCGCAGACGACGCAAGACCTGCGATCCCACCACGGGTCCGCCGGCATCGAAGCTTCTCGGCGTGCCCGGATCCCGTCTCCGCTCGTCGAGCCTCCGGACTTGGTTTTGTGGCTCAACCAAGTAACCCAACGGTTTTCTGGTGAACCGCCACAAACCCCGCATGCAGACTCCGGTCCTGAGCCGCTATCCTGCACCAGCTCCGGTCGACGACTTCGTCTTGTTTTTCTTGCCACCATGCGGCCCGCCCTTGACCCCGTTGGCCACCGGGTCCCTCGAGCCAGGCCTACTTGTCTCTCCACTCCTCGGAGGCCCCGCAAGGCATAAACCTTTCACGCCCACTCTTCACTTGCACCAACGCAAATCAAGCTGCAACCTGCACCTGCAATACTCGGCCAAGAGTCAGTCCACACCACGTTGTCAATCACACATCACAGCCAGGAGCGATCATCCACCGGTCCTCGGATGCTTCGGTCCTCACATCCACGTAAGCCTCGACGTTCTTGTTGAGCTGTTTCTTGAAACACTTCTGGATAGCTCGCTGGTAGGTAGCGCCGGTGTTCTTCAACCCGAACAACATTGTCGTGTAGCAGTACGCGCCAAACGGGGTGATGAACGCGGTCTTCTCTTGGTAGTATCCGGAGTAGCAATCGAGGAAGCAGAGCAGGTCGCAGCCCGCCGTGGAGTCGATGACTTGATCAATCCGTGGCAACCCGAAGGGGTCCTTGGGGCAGTGCTTGTTGAGGTCGGTGTAGTCGACACATATCCTCCACTCGTTCGTGTTCTTCTTGCGGACGAGGATAGGGTTGGAGAGCCACTCAGGATGGAAGACTTCTCTGATGAAGCCGGCCGCGAGTTGTTTGGCGAGTTCCTTCTTGATGGCGTCCCGTCATTCGTTGGCGAAATGACGAAGATGTTGTCGTTTCGGGGTAGCTTTAGGGTCGACGTTGAGTGAGTGCTCGATCAGCCTCCTAAGCACCCGTGGCATGTCCGCTGGCTTCCAAGCGAAGATGTCTCGGTTAGCCCGAAGAAAGCTGATGAGCGCGTCTTCCTACTTCTGGTCAAGGCTTGCCCCGATCATGGTAGTCTTGCTGTTGTCGCTTGTCTCGAGGTCGATCGCCTTGAGTTGCACTTCCTCAGATGGTTGAGGCTTGTTGGCTTTGTCAGACTTCTCTGGGATCTCGAGTTCTGTTGGGGCAAGCTTCTTGGATGCAGCATAGATCTCCATCATTGCATTGGGTACTTGGTTAGTAGCTGCGAGTTCCACAGCCTCTGTGTCGCAGTCGAAGGATATCTTCAAGTCCCCTTGCAGCGAGAGTACACTTGGCATTTTGAGTACCAAGTATGTGTAGTGGGGTACCACCATGAACTTGGCGATAGCTAGTCTGCCGAGGATGGCATAGTAGCAAGTCTTGAAGTCCTCAACCTCGAACTTGATGTACTCGGTGCGGTAATTCTCCCTGGTTTCCCCGAAGGTAACTGGTAGGACCACTGAACCTAGTGGAATAGTCGCGTTCCCGAGGACGATGCAGTAGAAAAGTGATGTGCTCTTGGTGAGCATGTGAGTGATGTCGAGCTTCATCTTCTTCAAGGTCTTGGTGAAAAGGACGTTGAGCCCACTCCCACCGTCGATGAGTACCTTGTTGTGTCTGGAGCCCGCGACTACTAGTTTCAGGACGAGTGGAAAACACCCTGGCTCGGAGAAGCTTGTCTATTGATCTGCGCGGAAAAGGTGATGGGTACCTGTGACCACCTGAGAGGGGTCGGGACCGCTTGTTCAATGTTCAAAACTTCCCGTCTGGTGGCCTTCTGAGACCGCCTGGTGGGTAGTCCGCCGAAGAGGACACTCACTATCTTGTCGGGTTCTTGGAAGTCGCCGTTGCCCTCGTCGGCTTTTTTCTTGCCTTTCTTGTCGTGAGGAGGCCGTGGGACTAGAGAATCCTTGAGTGCTCACTAGAGTTGGTAGCACTGCTCGGTGCTGTGGTTGCCTTTCAGGTGCCAGGGGCACTTCTCTTTCAGCAAGTCTTTGAAGCCACTAGAGGCCTTCTTCGAGTTGTCTTTCGCAGGGCGCTGGATAGCCGCGACTGTGTTGTCTGGCTTGCGCTTGCAGTTAGGACCTGAGTAGTTGTTGTTGCGACCGCCTTGATCCCTGTTGTTGTTGTTGTCGCCCGCATTTTGCTTGCTCTTGCCACGAATGGCATCGTACTTGGCATTTTCCTTGTCTTCTTCGTCGGTCCATGAAGTGATCATGTCCTTGAGCTTGGTGATGGAACTCGGGCGGCGGTGACCGAAGTCTTCAAAGGTGCAACAGTGATAGAGACCGTTTTGGAAGAGGTCGATGACCATGTCGGTAACAACCACTACAGTGGCGCGCTTGTCGAAGAAGCATCGCATGTACTTGCATAGGGTCTCGCCTTGTTCCTGCTTCACCATTGCCAGGTCCATGCGAGTACCCCGAGCGTCCCATGGTGCCCGCAAAGTTGCTGGTGAACTGATCCTTGAGCTGGTCCTACTTGTCGATCGAGTACTTCTCGAGCGACTCGAGCCATGTAAGTGGAGCTTGGTCCAGACAGAAGGGGAAGTAGAGGCACTTCGTGTCGTTGTTGCCACTAGCATTTTCAATGGAGAGGGTGTAGTACCTGAGCCATTGGACTGGGTCTTGCTTCACGTCATACTTAGTGATCCCCAGAGGCTTGAATTTTTCTGGGAGGAGCAGATTGCGAAGTCGAGAAGAGAAGGCGGGGAAGCCGTCATTTTCGCCTGCCCTGGAGGACTTCTTGCGTCGTATTTCTTCAATTCTGCGGCGGGCATCGTAACCGCCCGTGAGGCACCGGTGACGTGGCTATCTACATGGCCTCGGCCTCCGCGATCGCCTCCGCCACCGGCTCTCCTGCCAGCCCCGTGTGAGGAGCTCCCGCCGCCACTGCCTCCGCCGCCAGCATCACCATGATTAGCAGCGCCGCGACTTCCGCCGGCGCCGCCAGCACTGTTACCACCTTGAGAAGGCCCACCGGCCAAAGCCCTGGTACGGTTGGGGTTCTGGGGCAGTTCTCCTCGAGTACGGTTGCGTCCATTGTCTGCTGAACTGCGACTTGTGACTTTATGGTTGTCAGGTTCACGAGTTCTGAGGGGAGGCACTTGAGTGACTCTGTTGTCGACTCTCATGAAGTAGGCGTCCTCCGTGAGCTTGGAGATGACTTCACCTGCACGAATCCCCTGAGCATGACGTGCTATTGTGGTGATAGACATGAGGCACTGTTCGGGGGTAGTGTGCACCCGGCTTTCAACTTGATCAAGTGCCTCTGTGAGATTCCGTATGGGCGGGTTTCGCGGAGACGTCTACGCCGTTCGTTCTGCTTCCTGTTGCGCTCAAGTCGGGCGTTCTTGTCGTCGTTGGTTTCATCCGCGGGTGCACTGGCAGACAGCTCGTCTGCTAAGATATGTTCAAAGTACCAGTTGGGGCGGGTCCCTGAAGGTCCTGACGTCTCACCGGCAGCCATGAAGACTTGGCGATCAGGGGTGCTGAGACCGGAGTCAGTAGTCGCCACCTCGGTTGGGGTGTGCTCCTCTGTTGGAGCTAGGGGTGTTCCCTCCTGGAAGGGAAGTGAGTCGAGGTAGGCAACACAGCGTGAGTTTCTGCCTGTCAGGTCTGCAGGCTTGCGGTCAGGCCAGTAGATGAATCTCCCGACAGGTGTAGATGTTATAACCAGGCCGGTGGCTGGTCCTGACAGTGGTTGCTCAGTCGTGGAGTTTTCAAACTCGGGCTCGTTCGGGTCCGATCCGAAGTCGAACTCGTAGGAGGAGTCCGAGTAGTAGCCGGAAGCGGTGTTGGAGTCCGAAGTGTAGTCGGAGAAGATCTCCTTGCCGGCCCGGCGTGCGGTGAGAGCCTCCACGTGGGCCCTGCTAGCATTGCAAAGGCCATATGGAAAGTGCTCATAGAGTGGGATGTCAGCACACGATGGCTCGGTAGCCGGCTTGCATGCGATGACCCACGGGGACGTCGAGTTCGAGTTGGAGGCAGATCCGGACACGAAGTCGACGTGTTGGTTGTAGAGCGAAATTTCGCCAAATTTTCCGGCGAGATCACCCATGATCACCTCGGGAAGTGTCACGAGCCCGGTCTTCGGGTTGGGTGTCATGGTGAGGCGGTGTTGAAAGGATCCAGCGCCGTCAGAAGGTGTCGCCACTATTGAAGGTGATGGTTGGCTTGATGCAGATTGAAGCCGTCGAGTTCGCCATGAGATCTTCGGTGAGAGCACCTACCTGGCGCGCCAGCTGTCGGTGTTTTAGGCTGGCATCCTACCAAGGGGAGTACCCGAGGTAGATGAATGTGGCCTCACCGAGATCGGTAACTCGAAGGAAGAGACACGTGGCGCACAATTTAGACAGGTTCGGGCCGCGAGGTGCGTAATACCCTACGTCTTGTATGCAGCGTAGCTCTGGATTGATTGGGTGTGTTTACAAGATGATGTGTATGAGAGAGATAGGGGTCCCTGCCTTACCCTATATAATCCGAGAGGCAGGGTTACAAGTCGGTTTGAGGAGAGAGTACTAGTCGTGTACGTCTAGGAGTTCTCTACATGGTACAGGACATGCACAGCTTCCTATCCGAGTACTCCTTCACCATAGTCCTTGCGCCCCATGCCATCAGGTGTCGTGTGGCCCAAGTCGAGTAATCCCAGGGGCCCACCGAGTAGTCGGTCCTGGTACCCACCAAGGTAGTGGGCCCAGGGAGGTCCATACGACAGCTGGAGCTTCACCATCATCACCATCATCCTCTCTAGCATAATCCTCCTCGTCCTCAAAGATCTTCTTGCCAACTTCATAATCACTTGCACACTCAAAAACTGATGAATTGCATGGTTGGGTCTCATCGAAGGTTACCTCGCAAGTTTCCATGACCAGGTTAGTATCAACATTGAGCACACGGAATGCTCGAGAATGACTACCATAACCTAAGAAAATTCCATCAAAGGACCTTGACTCAAACTTATCAAGACTACCCTTCTTGAGAATAAAGCACCGACAACCAAAAGCCCTGAAATGACTCACTCTAGGTGCTCGCCCGTGCATGAGGTCATAGCACGACTTGTTCAAGAAGGTCTTGAGAAAAATCTGGTTCCCAACATGACAAGCGGTATTCACCACCTCAACCCAATATCTCCTCGGAGTCCTATGCTCGTTGAGCATCGTCCGAGCCATCTCACAAAGGGAATAATTTTTCCTCTCAACCACACCATTCTAACAAGCCACATAGGGAGAAGAAAACTGTTGTTCGAGACCCAAATCACGACAAAAGACTTCGAAATGAGAGTTTTTAAATTCACTGCCATTGTCACTATGAATAGCTCCAACAGCATCTCCATTCCTCTCATTCTTCAACCTCAAGATTAGATCCCGAACAAAACCAAACGTCTCTCTCTTGTCACCCAAAAAGAAGACCCAAGCATAGTGAGAATAGTTGTCCATGATCACAAGGACATACCATTTCCCACCCGCCGAGCACACAGGAGTTGGACCAAACAAGTCCATATGGAACAGCTCACATGGCCTCTCTATCATAATGAATGTCAGAGGCGGGTGAGAGGCAGCGACCATCTTACAATGCCTACACAGAGCACATACCAAATCCTTTTGGTATTTCAACTTTGGAAATCCTTGGACCAAACCTAGCCCACTCAAGATTGACAACAAGTCAAAACTCAAGTGAACTAGTCTCCTATGCCATTTTCAAAGCTCCGTTGAAACACTAGCAACCAAACAACGAGAAGAGCCCACACACTGAGAAAAATCGGCTCTGAAAATCTGACCCTCGGGGATGATCATGCACACAAGATCACCTTGAGAATCCAAAACACGCGAAGTGCCCATTTTGAAATGGACCTCAAAACCCTCATCAAGAAACTAGGAAACCAAAAGATGATTGAACCCCAAAGACTTGACAAGAGCAACATGCCTACAAGTCACAGACTCACTCACCTTCACCGTGTCAACTAAAATCACTCTTGCTTTCCCATTGTCCACAAAAGTGATGTACTCTTTGGTCATACCGGGGTGAGGCTGGAGAACCACCTTCGATCTCCGGTCATGTGTCGAGAGCAACTGGAGTCAATCAACCAAAAGCCCTCCATGCCTCCCACTTGCAAAATCAAAAACAAGAGCGAGAGTGAGAAAATGACTCAGCACTGGTGTTAGTAAAAAATGAATCAAACCAGTGTCGCACCATTTGCTCTAAGGTGGGGTTAGCAAAATCCATCCAATCTCTCATAGGTGGAACACCCACACGTCCCCTTTGAGGACTACACGTACCATGAAGGGAAGATCGTGGCCCTTAGCTCCTCTGGGACCTGAAGCTGCGATCGTTCCCCTCATACTCGTATTGGAAGCGAGCAAAGGAACGTTCAGCAAACTCACCACGCCCAAACCCAACACGCCTACCACCATCCACTACGTGAAAACTCACTTTGGTAATGGGCATAGATCGCCTTTGGTAACTGGCAAAGTGCCCATTACCGATTAAGTGTCACAAATGAGCCAAGAAAGGTAATGAGCAGATGTCTATTACTGATAACACATATTCGTAACAGGCATAAATTAACAACTATTACCACCACTAACCACTGGTCACATGAAATGGTTGTTTCTCTGGGCCCACAGAGAACTTTGGTAACGGGCACCAAAACAAAGCCTATTACAGGAACTCAATATCAGCGACGCATTTTATGAAACTTTGTCTCTGATGTCTTGACGAAATGAGACGCGTCTATTTCATGAGCATCTTAGCACAACTAGGATTCGTAACAGGCATCAAACAACAACCGTTAACATAACTAGTCACCGGTCACGTGAAAATGACTGTTTCTCTGGGCCCACTGGGAACTTTGGTAACGGGCACCAAAACAGAGCTCGTTACTGTGAAATCAATATCGGAGATGTGTGTGGTGAACATGCGTCTTCGATGTCTCGACGAACGGGCCATGTTGTGGGGCCCACCGGTCAGTACTGGTATTGGGCTTTTACGGTGCTAGTTACTTTGTTGGAATGTTTGTAACGGGTGTTCTAATTGAAGCCCGTTAATCAGTGATCAGTGTTTGTAACGAGCTTTAATTAACACCCGTTACAGATACGTAGGCCACCCCTACAGTAATCTGCTGCCTGCTTGTCAGCTGCATCCTGAAACTAGCCAGGATTTGGCAGCCATCAGTGGTTGCATCTTGGAACCAACCAGGATATGTCTAAATTCACAGAAATTAGATCCCGCATCCAAATTCACAGAAATCCACATAATTCACATGCATCATATGACAAAATTCAGCATCATCACCTCACAAGGAGGAAATGCATCTCACAAGGAGGAATGCAATAATATCAAAAAAAATTCATGGACAAGGAGGAATGTAAAAATTTCCTAGTCACCATACATAATCTGAGCCCACACAGTTTCATCATCATGAAATTTTCCTCAGGCTGTGATCACCTGTTCCATGAGGAATGTTTCAATTCTTTCACGAACATCTGCCAGCAATGATTTGTCGAGAGGATGCTCATCTAGCCCTAATCTCTTGATATAACAATGTCACCAGTCAGCACACATATATAGGTGGTTACCAAACATGTGCAGTGCTAATAAGCAAGAACTGTGCTCAGTTGCGCGTTTTACAAAGGAAGATCCCAATAAAGTACCTCCATATATGGGCCGCTATCTTTTAATTGAAACATGTGATAGGCACAATAGAAGCCATAGAGTGTGGATCCAGTAGGTTGTTGGTGGCACTGCAATAAATGTACAAAGAAAAATAGTGGTGATCAAGAAGAAATAAACTCAAGCTTTAGTACTAGCTTCCACATGAAGGAAATAAGTAGTATGTACCTTAACATCTTTGACGTGTTCCAAGGTGCCAAGGCGCAACAACTTCTTTTTGCTGCAGTAACGCTCCCAACCCCTACAACGAAACAAGCAAAAATGGTTAGGACACTATTAATTAATATACTCTATACAGCTGTTGAGAAACGTTTGCAGGTTAAGAAAGAAATAACTTACTCATTAACGGTTCGCTCGAAAGGGTCGGTATCAGTATTAATTGTCTTCAATGAATCAAGATAATAGACCTTCTGCTGATTTGGAACAATCACCACTGCAATCCAGTGGTTCGTACTGAGATAAGTGGTAAGCATCAAATTCTTTTTAGCATATAGTTTGAAGGCATTGCACATATAGGACACAGAGAAAGCAAGAGTGTTATTCGTGCTGTTCAACGTTGTCTAGCAAAGGCATTAAGGATCAAGGAAGCCAACTGGCGCCCGTCTTCTCAACTTCTACAGTCATATTCCTATTAGTAAGAAAAAACAAAGTGTAAGGAGGAAAAATACATGGTAAATATGATATGAGGCAAAAAGCACTTTTCGATGGAGGATGTGATTAGTGAGAAGAAGATTAAATTTTCAAGCCACTTATAGGATGAAGCAGCTGAAAAGTATTAGATCCAAAGCATCCAAGTTGAAGAAATCATACAAATCACTGAGTTGCATAGGTAGCTGATGGAGTTCGTTTGACGATTCATCTCTTTGAGGCCGTGCATTGGTCCCGGGCCGAAGTGTGACCATAATGTCAGAATCATCATCTGACTTACCACATTGCACGTAGAATGTGTGGAGCTGTCTGGTACAAGGAGCAGCCTTTTGAGATCACCATCACTAAGAGGGCTCTTTCCGAATTTTTAATTGGGGTTATCGATAGCCCAAGAACTCTTCTTGGTGTCTCTCTCATATTGCTTTGGGTTAGTCATATACCAAGGATTCCCCTTGGTGTTTCTCTTAGATCGCTTTCTAGTAGGCCTCTTAGAGGTTTTATTTACAGCAATTTCCTTTTCCTACTGCTTGGAGATGGTGAAGAAGGTTTCTTAAGGGCTTGCTTGGCTACCGTAGGTGGTGTGAAGCTTTTATTTTTGGCAAGTTTCTCTTCTTGCAGCTTTGAAATGGCTGAAGGTTTCTGAGGACCACGTGTGGTTCGAGGACCGGTGGATGGTCGCTTCCTGGTGTGATGAGTGATTGACAATGTTGTGTGGACTGATTCTTGGTTAAGTATTGCAGGTGCAGGTTGCGGCTTGACTCGTGTTGGTGCAGGTAAAGAACAAGCGCGAAAGGTCATTGCCGGTGAGGCCTCCAGGTGTGGAGAAGACAAGTAGGCTTCATTCGAGGGACCCGGTGGCCAGCGGGGTCAAGTGCGGGCCCCATGGTGGCAAGAATATCAAGATGAAGTCAAGGACGGTTTCTTGGTTGGGCCACAAAACCAAGGTCGAGCCAGGACTTCATGGGAGCCAAGTCATGTGTGGTGATTGGCGGAGGCTACATCAAGTTCGCGGGGTTTGCGGTGGTTCACTAGAAAACCATCGGGTTACTCGACTGAGCCACAAAGCCGAGGCCGAAGACCGGGTGTGGCTCTCAGGCCAAAACCGGCCTGACCGGTTTAGGGTCACACGGCGCCGGAATCTTCGAGGTGGAGGACACGCGTCGGGATCGCAAGGCTTGCGTTGAGGCTACGTGAAGTGTGGTCGTCGGGCATCCGTCTGATTGTGCTACAAAGACAAGTTCCCAAAGTGCCCTTGGTGGGCGTGTATCCTAGTTTCGTATTTTGGGGTATTTTAGTCTTTCAGCTTGCCTCCATATAACCTAAGAGGTGAGAAGATGGCAGCCCACTCTTGGAACCCTAGCTCATTTCGTTTTGCTATTTTCCTCTTCCTTTTTCCTTTGGAATTTCTAGGACTAGCTTGAGTGCTTCATGGTGAGATCTTGTGAGAGGGAAGGATGATCGGGCAGAAGCTAGACCTTGTATAAACCTTTCATGGTGTGTTTGGATGATTCGGCGTGGTTCCTCAAGGCTTGATTGTGTTCCTCCTATTTTTCCTTTTTGGTGATTTTTGGGGCCTTTTTCTTGGAATTTCCGTGGAGAAGTTTTAGGGGCGTTTCTTTGAGGGATTCTTGTTGGATGTCACGTATGAGGACCTTGTGCCTCTTTGCTTGGTAATCCTGATCCAACAAACCCTCCGAAACGGCTTCGATTTGGGTGTTTTTGGTGGTTTCTATGGGAAGGTATTCTTGAGGGTTGACTTCCGATTCCTCTTGATTGAGTGGGTTTTGGGAACCAAAATTCAAGCCAAAGGTAGCCCACGAGGTACCCCAACTATCCCCAAAGTCTCACTTTGATCCGTGGAACGAATCGGGAGATCGATCGCTTGGAGTATTGAGTTTTTCCCGAAGGCTGTGTTCTTCCCGACTATCCAGGCAAAACCGGCTTGACCGGTCTCACAAACTGGTCTAACAGGTTTAGCCCTGTGGGCTGTCGTGAAGAGATTTAGAGCAAGAGAGTCGCTGTCGTGCTATGGCTTCTTTTGTTCAAAGGAGGAAAGGCTCTTGAGGTGTTTTGGGTCTCAGAGGTGTTTTGGGGACTTTCTGGACAAAACTGGCCCGACCGATTTGCCAAACCGGTCTGACCGGTTTCCCCTGCCTGTGTGAGGCTAAGTCCAACAGAAGCGTTCTGACCGTTTTCAGAAATAGGCCTGACCGGTTTGAGGTGCCAGCAGCCATGTCGTGTGTGTTTCCACTGCGTGTGTCGAGTGGTTGTTGGTTGGGTCTTGCTCCTAGGTCTAGTAGCACTCCAGTGGCTGCGTGGGCTTGGCAAGAGAAGCTTGTGGAGGTGCATGAGTAAAATTGGGTTCATCGACTCCCATTCACCCCCCCCCCTCTCTGGTTCGCCACTTCGGTCCTTCAGTTTCTCAAAGGATTTCTTGCCTGTTGTACGTGGTGTAGAGATTTTATTTTCGTCAAGTTTCTTTCCGTGCTGATTTGAAATGCTTGAAGGTTTCTCAAGGGCTTTCTTGCCTAGTGGTGTCTCACCAGGAGCTATTACAGAGGTATTGGGCCCAGATGTACCTATAGCTTTATTCGAAATGTCGTCGACAGATTTATCAACACTAGCAAACACATCACTCTGGTTGAATAGTAATAGTATTGTCTCACCAGGACCTATTACAGAGGTATTAGGCCCAGTTATACCTGCTTTGGCATGATTGTTTTGAGCACTTCCGTTTGGGGGTGTAGGTCTTGTTGTTTCATGAGGAGGAGGAGGTGGTGGTGGTGTGGTGGTGGGGATGAAATATTTGGTGTCTCTTGCGGATGTGGGGATGCAAGTTTTTCCATTTCTTCAGGACTAGGAGTAGGTGGGGATGGAATTTTTGGTGTATCTTGCAGATGTGGGGACACAAGTTTTTCTTTGTTTTTAGGATGACGAGGAGGGGGTTGCAAGTTTTTTAGGACGAGGAGGAGGTCCGAATGGAACATCTTGCGGATGTGGGGATTGAGGAGGAGGAGGAAGAGGAGGAGGATGTGGGGAACCATGTGAGTAGGGCTGGACGAAAAACTTGAAGGCTCGTTAGCTCGCTCAGCTCGTGGCAGGCTCGGCTCAGCTCGGCTCGGCTCGTTAGGATATCGAGTCAAGCCGAGCTTAGTTTTCAGCTCGGTAGCTATAACGAGCCGAGTTGAGCCAGCTCGTGAGCTACTCACGAGCTAATCGAGCTGAGTGTAAAAGGCCAAGTGATATATACCCAGCGTCCCAGCCCAGCAAGCCACGGTCTCCCAACGGCCCAGCCCAATACATATCGCGGCCCAAGCGCCCAACAAAGAAAATAGGGGAAAACCCTACCCTAGTGACCGTTTGCCGCCTGTCCTAGTCCCCACTCGGAAACTCCCAAATCCCAGGCACCGCACCCGCATGCAAGCCGCAAGGCGCCGCAGACCGACGGTCACCTGTGGCCGCGGACCCGCCGCACGCCCCCACGGCCACAGGCCACGGCACACCAGACCACCGCCGCCACCCCCTCCCCCCGCGGCCTGCCGGGTGCCGAGACGCACGGAGGAACTGGGTAAGCCAGCATCGCCTGCATCTCTCCATCTGTGAATCGATCTGTCAATCCTTCCCTCCTCTTCCATTATTCCTCAATTCTTCTGTTGATAGTCGAACTATTACTTAACTGCTACTGCTATGTGCTTGTGCTCAGCCACGGCCATGGACGGAGACGGAGATAATAATGCAAGTTCACGTCCTGGAACTAGAAGTTTGGAGTCGAGGAGTAAGCTTCGTAAACATGGAACTCGTTCTTCATCAAATCTTTCAGTGTCTGTGGATGTGGTGTTATGTTATCTAATTTCAAAATATTACTTCCTAATCCATACTGAAATTGCTTGAATCGGTGATTAGCCTATAGGGTTTTAGCCTGTAGGTATGTACTGCATCTGCATCATATCTTGCTAGTTCAAATTTATTGTTGGAATGATCTAATCCATGGCTACAATACTCCATACTATTTAGCTTTTGTTGAATGTTTGAAGAACATTAGCAGTGTCATGACAATTTTAGAAGGGGATGCATTTATGTACCTATAAGGTTGTAACTTATTTAATTATTTATCTATTACCATTCAAAATATGTATTGAATGTCATACTTTATTTTTTGATGCAGTATCAATGATTTGTACAATAATAATTTAATACATGTATGTTTCCTTATACAGACATTAGAGAATGTTCAAGAAGAAGAAGAAGATGATGATAACAGCTTCGACCATAGGGATGATATGTCTGAAAGCCTACCTACAGGGGATGGTGGAAGCGGAAGCAGAAGCAAAACAGGTGATGAGGTTGATGATGGAACGTCAAAGTCTAAGAAGGCAACGAAAGGAGGGAAAAAACTGGTGTTACATTGTCTCCCAAGTGCAAGGTACCAAGAGGCAAAAGGGTAGCATGTTGGCAACATCCAGGTGGTTACACTACTACTCTGAACCGGCATCTACGTAGTTGCTCTCAGTACCACAACAAGTTGGCAAAGGCTAAAGCTCAAGGTACAATAAACTTTGGTTCAGATGATGGCATTCCTCTTGTTGTTAATCCTACTGAATATGATCATGGTCACACTAGAAATTGGATTGCCAAGATGATAATTGCTCATGATTATTCATTTAGGATGGTAGAGCATTAGTGGTTTAATATTTTGATGAAATGGATGAATGATAACTATGAATGGATTGGTAGGAAGACTATAAGAAATGAATGCATGAAAGTTTATGAATATGAGAAAAACCAACTCAAGCAGAGTCTGAAAGGAGCAGCATCAATAAGTTTAACCACTAATTTATGGACATCTAATCAAAACCTTCAGTACATGTGTTTGGTGGCACATTATATAGATGAGAATTGGGTTTTGCAATGCCGTGTCTTGAACTTTATAGAGATGGACCCTCCCCATATTGGTGTTGTCATAGCTCAGGTTGTTTTTGAGTGTATGGTAGAATGGAAAATAGAAGACAAGGTCACAACAATAAAACTTGATAATGTTACAAATAACGATACTGTTGTTACAAATTTGAAGGCAAAGCTTCTTGTTAAAAAGAATTCAGTATTTGATCCTGGTTACTTCCATATTTGTTGTGCTTCTCACATAGTTAACTTGGTTGTTAATGATGGTGTGGCGCCCCAGGTTTTTAATTAGCGTCGTTAGCGCTAATGGCCGAATCAGCCGAGTCAAACCGGCCGACATTGGTCAAACCTTATTTCGCCGGGACACGGGGTCCAGCGGCCACCGCCGTGGGGCTGCGCCGTGCGAGCTCGCCAGTGGTGCCCCTACCCAAACCGAGCACGGGAATCGAGCCCCGGGGGCCCGAGGGCCATTCCCCGCCCGCGCCCGGCCGGTCCCCGGCCGGCTGGTTCGCCGGAATTTGGCCGGACCGCCGCCGGCCGGTGCCCGGGGACCACATTGCGAGGTCTGTGATATTTCTGGGGGGTTTTGTGCGAAATAAGGGTATGGTTGTGAATCTGCAGAAACTTCCAGGGGCCTCAGCGCAAAACTGTAACTTCAATAGTGTACCCATTTTGTTGAAACTTGTAAAATGCGTAGAAAATCGTAGAAACTTCAGAAAAATGCAAACTCAATTTTTTTGGATTCATGGTGAAGAGTACTACAATTTCTGTTATACTCACATGGTCTGATTCTTGATATTTTTAGCATGAAAAATAAGAATGTGAAAAACCTAGATCTATGTCATATAAATCCTCTATGTCCAATTTTTTGATATATTGTGTATTAGGTCATGAGTAGTTCCTGTGCCAAAAATTGCACAAAGTCATGTTGTAAATCGTTTTATATAAATTGTTTTCTATTTATGCATAATCTTCCCAAATGATTTTTGTAGCCGAAAATAATTTTGTTTTTGTTTCCAACTTCTCCATGTTGCCTTGTTATATCAAAATATACCTCTGGTGAATTAATCACAATTTTATGATTATCAGAAATATTTATTCTTAAAATATGCTTGATTTTCTTTGAAAATACATAACTCAAGATTCATAATAGTTCTAGGTGTATATGCTGCATCCCTAGGTTAGGTTTGGACCATATAACATGTGGGAAAACGTTAGGGTCATTTTGATGAGTTTTTATTTTTGTGTGCATTTACCTTTTTTTACTTGCTAGCTTTTGTTATTTTCAAAATAATTAATTTCTTAGCTATCCTAAGCGTATATCTATGTTTAGTGGCTTCTTGTAGGTGATTAGTGCCTGATGCACACTTCCACTGAATTTTAATTAATTAAATTGTGAATAAAAGCTATAGGAGCAATTAAGGCTTAATAGTCATTTAATGGGAAAAATCCCCAACTACACCCCTAATCACCCCAAGGTGGATGTTAATCATTTAAAAGGCTAAATGTACTAACCCACTGCTGTTTGTGAAGTTAAATTAATTTATTTCCATATATATGTACACAGTCACTATCGAAAAGAATAATTAATAAAGAGCTGCATATTGTTCCTTTTTGGAAGAGTATGTTGAATGTATTTCTTATCTAGGTGAATGTGTCCAACCAATGCACTCCATGATTGTCATTTATTGTTTGTAGTTAATTAAATTAAAAATTGACAAATAAACCCTGCATTTGCATCTGTGTGTAGATCTTTCCGACGATAAATGTACGCTCCTGCCAGAAGGTGGTAACGAAGGTGCTGACAAAGAGCTGCAGTACGTGGACGTAGCTCAAGACCTGGACCCAATTCCAAGAGGGCCCAAGGGCAACCTTGCCAGCGAGGGCAGGCCCTGGATCATTAAATCTGTCTTTTAAAAATTATGCAATTGTTCCATGCTATGCTTGTGCATTTACGTTTCAGGAGTTGTTTGAAACCCTAGATGCATGATCCCTAGGTACCTACACTCTATCACTAGTATGCTAGGTCGATAGCTGCTATGCTATAGGACCGGTACAAGTCGAGTGGTGTTCATCACTCGCAAGAATTGGTTCTTATATTGGAATCATAAGATCTCCATAAATGGATTGCTCATGTGGTAAGAGCATGGGATTTGGGCTCCGGTCCAGTGGCTTTCGTGGGCTAAGCTTTTGAACGTACTAAGCACTTGTCGGGAATGGGACCGGTAAGCCTAGTACCTTAATGAGATGGCTAGGGATTTAACTATCACTACTCTTGGGATGCGTCTCACGGCTAGCTACCGGTGGTGTATGGTGAGTCCGGGTGCCTCGCGGGGTATGCCGGATAGCCTGCACCAAAGACCGTGGCCTTTTATCCCGACCCGAGGATTTTTGGGAACCGTTTGGTGGTTGTCCTCGCGGGGGCATCCTACCGTGTGCTTAGGTTTACCTTGCAAGGTTTAAATCAATCGATTGTTGGCCTCTCACCGTTATCCCAAACTGCTTAATCAACTAGCCATGATATCCCGTAACGATGGAACTCGGTGAACATTGTTGTATGAATTAATTGCTTGTCCCATTCTTGATGGAATAAGTTGGCACTCTTAGAAATGGTAATCAACTAGAACTGGTGCTAAAATATTGAAAGTAAGGACCTACTCTTCGTTGCTATTCAGCAAAAGAAACCTCTCCAGCCAAAAGCCTTTTCATGTCTAGAGTTGGTGATGTAGTTATCACCTGACGGTTAAGTCTTGTTGAGTATTAGTATACTCAGCCTTGCTTTAAAACTGTTGTGCAGGTGGTGTCGACAGGGTGGATGACGACAAGTGATGACATCACGGATGGCCTCCTGTGATGTTTACCGTTGCCCTAGGTTAAGTTAATTCCGTTGTTTCAAAAACTCTGAACTACGTCATTATGACAAAAACTTCGGTTTGTAATAATTAAACCCTTCGGGGTAAATTCGGATGTTAAAGATGTGGTATCTCTGGACTCGCCTTCGTGTGAGTTTTAATGCATATATATCGATCCTTGTTGCTATATAAGTGATTTACCGGGCGTTAACCCAGCGACTAACGACATGATGATACTTTATTACTGCTTAAAGACCAAAGGGGATTGGTTTAGGCGGTAGTACGGTATTTTCCTGGGCGGGTTGTCACAGATGGCCTCCAAGCAATAGATAATTTGATATCTTGCTTGAGGAACATCGTAAAATACTTTAAGAGTTCTCCATCTCGCATGTATAAGTTTGTGGAAGTGTGCAACAATTATTCTGTCAAAGTGGGAAATGGATTATCTCTAGATGTCAAAACAAGATGGAGTTCAACTTATAAAATGCTAGATACCTGCATTGCCTATAAGGATGCATTTGGTTATTACAAAGAAGTGGACAACAACTATGCTTGGAAACCTACAGAATCAGAGTGGGTAATATTTGAAAAAATTAGGCCTATATTGGGAACAATGGCAGAGGCCACTACTACATTTTCTGGGTTAATATATCCTACTGCCAATTGTTTCTATCCTTACATAGCAAAAGTTAAGAGAACATTGATAGAGGCACAACAATCTGGAGATGCATATTTGAGGGGTATGGCAGCTGCAATGTTGGACAAGTTCGATAAATATTGGGAGGACAAAAATGACATAATGATTATTGCTACAATTCTTGACCCGAGGTTCAATATGAGATACATTAAATGGTGTTTTGAAAGGATGATTGACACAGCTAGGGCTGAAGTTGAGACTAGTGACATCAACCAAGAGTTGGAAAGGCTGTTCAACAAGTATGAGGTGTTACATCGGCAAAAGATAGGTGATAGTGGTATGAATAGGCAATCAACCTCAGCTGAACTTGATACAACCAACTCAATGGCTTCTATTGCAAGTGATTTTCATGTATTTTTGCAGTCAAGTGTTACTAAAAGTTCAAAGTCCGAGTTGCTGATTTATCTAGATGAACCAATGGACATAAAAAACAAGCATTTCAACCTACTTAGATATTGGCATGTGAACTGTCATAGATTTCCAGTTTTGTCTACCTTAGCAAAGAGGTTCTTGGCTGTTCCAGTGAGCAATGTATCATTGGAGCAGACCTTCAATAGTGCAGGACGAGTTCTTGATGACTATAGAAGCTCACTAAAACCAGCCATAGTGCAGGCATTAGTTTGTGCTGCTAGCTGGATAAGGGGCACTTATGAGAACAAAAATAAACCTCTTGTGGTATGGACTCATCATTCTAATATATGTCATTACTGTGTTGAACTTTGGTTGTCTTGTTGACATGCTAATATTTTCTTTTCTATTTTCACGTTGGAGTTAGAGATGGTGAAGATGATGTCGAATTCCCAAATTGCATTGTGGGAAGCAATTAGTATCTATGGACATTCTACTATGTGTCATTCTACTATGTTTATTTACTCATTCAGTCAGTTTCTTATATTTATTTACTCTTGACTATGGATGATTCGATGAATATGTGATGGAGACATGGATGATGGACCTAATTCATACTCTGTTTCACTGTTGGCTTGTTGTTTAATGTGTTTGATGGATAAATAAGTGATGTAACACCTGTAGATAATCATCCTGTTACATGTCAAGGTGCTTGGCTCGCGAGCCAAACAAGCCGAGCCGAGCTTTTTCACGAGCCGAGTCGAGCTGGATTTTAAGCTCGTTAGAGATAACGAGCGGAGCTGAGCCGAGCCGAGCTGGCTCGATATCCAGCCCTACATATGAGGAAGGAACATGTACCATACTGTGTGAACTACAAGGAATCTGTATTGTAGCCTGTGAACGAGATTTACATGTTAGTCCTCCTTTGATGTCAATCTGACACCTTCTCCACTGTAACCTCTGTCCTTCAGCTTGTCCGAGTTTCATCACCTCGTCATTAGGATGGTATTCCAACAGTTCATCTGCAAAGATAGTATACACAGTGAGCACTTCAACCACAACAAAGTCTTCATGAATCAGGACTGTTTGTAGCATAGTCACCTCTGGATGAACAAGACCAATTGCAGCCTCACATTGAAGCCCCCTCCACGTGATCCATAGGCCACAGTTTGTGGGTTCAGTCAACATGCCTATAAGGTCTTCGTGTGTACGATCGTCACAGTGCACCTCGTCTCCAACTTTGTAGTGCCATCGATCAAACCTACATTATCTGCGGACACACAACTGCTCTTCAGTGTGGCGGGTGAAGGGCTTAAGCAATTGGATATTGGTAACAACACCATCTGGTGACAACACCACCTCTGCATCTGCATGTTCTGCATCTACATCTCAGCCACCAATTCTTGCTTGATTTGTTCCTTTATATTTTCTGTATCAACTGATGCATCGGTATTTGTCCTCTTCCTATTCATGTACATCTCAACGTGCTGAGGCCATGCATACTTCCAGCCATGGTAGCTGAAGACACCATGCACATGACTTGGTTGTTCAGGGTGGCCCAAGCACTGACTTAGCACATCATACTCCCTCTGCCCTGCCATTCCTGAAGATTCTGCATATGCAATCTTCTCCTTGATGTTTGCATCCAATTTTTCTGCCTCTTTGTTGTTGAACACTATCACGGCAACATGGTCTTTAATCACTAGCTTACTCCTTGCTCGTAGCCAATTCTTGGAACGATTGTCAGGGTAGGCGTCATATGGGTTGGGGATACTAGCTGGAGCTAATTGTATGTCCTCTTCCTCGCATTGTTCTAGTTTCACAGTATAACTAGCTGGATCCATGTTGTGCTCACTTGTGTTCCGGCTTCGGAGTTCTTTGAACTTGACACTAGCATATGAGGCTTACTCAGTTTCCTCCTATTTCATGAACTCCTTCCAGTGTTCCGGGACAATGAATGGGTGCCTTGTAAATCGCTCAAGTCCTTTTCTGATAAAATCTCGCCTAAGTTGAAATCTGAATTATCTCAATGCCTTGGCTACCGTATTCTAGAAAAGCTTGAATGTTTGCAGTTTCGTGTCTTCCTGGAACTTCAAGTGTTTCTGCACATGCTTATCAAACAAGTCCCACTTTTCATCATTGCTTAGTTCTTTGATTTCTAGCAAGTTTGTTGACACATTTTATTTATGAATTTTATCCCTCACATTTGACTGGAAAAACGACTAAAATATGATTAGATCACCTTATTAGGTTTTATATTGACAATTCCATGAGTTTTGGTGAATCTATGAATTAGCAGGCACTATTCAGAAAATATGCAAAGAAACCTCTCTAGAAGACTCCAGAAGGCTCCGGAACACAACGTGACTGAGCACCTAAGAAAGAATCATCTAGAAGGATCAAGGACCCACCTGGCCGAAGTGGACCCCGAGGGGGCCCACACCTGACCGACCGGCCCAGTGGTGGGGCCGACCGGCCACCCCCTGGCACCAAATAGGCCCAGCTTCTGGAATGTTCTTCCACCGCCTATGAGGATCAATCTAAACCACAAGTTAAGGTCAGTTTGATCGTATAGTGCACGTCATCTCCTCTGGATTATATAAGCAGAACCCCTAACCCCAAGGCAGACAACAACTCATTCTATCAGATCCTCCATGCCTATTTGATATTAGAGCTCTAGATTAGAATTAGAGTTGGAGAGTTAGTATCAAGTTTAGAAATTAGAGCCACGATCTATTTAGATCTAGCTAATCTTGTCTGAGAAGATTAGAGAGTGGTAGAGGCGAAGCTGAAGGAAGGGCCAGACCTGTCGGTGTCTCCTCTTCATCTTCTACCTTTGGGATCAACTCCATTGGAGCCTGATCCTGAGACCTTGTGGAAAGATCGATTTCATATTCAAGTGAGCAACATTGTTTTTATTGTTCTTACAGTTCATAACTCTTTGAGTACTTTAATTCCTGTCGCTCTTGAGTTAAAGTTGCATGTTTAGTGTAAGCGTGGTGCTTAGACTAGCTAGCTTATGAATGCCATCTATATTCCAGATCGTGTGGTAGAACTTGGTAGTGACAGCACCATTGAGTCCTTTGCAGTCCACCTCTCGTGTATAGAAAGCGTAGGACTCCCCCATAGATTTTCAAGAGGTTCCCTTTACTAAGTGTGCCTTCATCCAATCACCCCATAAGAACAATATAGATATAGCTTGTGAGAATAAGAACCAGACACCCTTAAGTTTTCCTTATCTCTCTTTTTGTCAAGTCCTTCATAGCTACTCAGTGATTAGTTATATACATCAGATACTCTCTTACCATTCTCCCTGTGGATTCGATATTTAAAACCCTCTGTCGGGTGGAATGCTCACCGGTATCCGTGCTCTTGTGGATTATCCATCATAATATTTATGTAGGCTTAACAAATACCAACAAGCATTTCTTGCGTCGTTGCTGGGGAAGACAGTTAAGAGAAAACTCTTCGAGTATAACTAATCTTGTATCATTCCTTTTTCTTTTTAGTTTTAGATTACCTACTGTCCTTATGGACACAACCCTCGTTAAAGACTTTTCGGCACCGTCAGAGCTCAGCCTTAGGCCTATGCCATGATCGAAACCAATCCTAGTTGATGCCTATGAGCTGCACCCACAGTTAATAGAGATGGTCCAAACCAACACTTTCTTAGGAATAGAAGACGAAGACCCTTATCATCATCTCCAACAGTTTGAGCAAACTTGTGACTACCTGCACATTGAGGGTATGTCAGACGAGACTATCTGTTGGAAGCTTTTTCCATTCACTCTGAAAGGAAAAGCTCACCAATGGTACGACCGAATCAAAGAGAAGATGAAAGGCGATCGGGGAACTCTCCGTGCAGATTTTTGCATGGATTTTTATCCCTTCTCTAAAGTAGTCGACTTCAGAATCAAGATTATATCCTTCAAACTGGGGGATAATGAGTCTATGAGTTCATCCTGGGAACGTTTTGAACTCCTTTCCAAATCCAGACCAGACCTAAGCCTTCAAGACCATATTCTCCTTCAACATTTCTATATTGGTCTTAATAAGGAATCTAGAGCCTATTTGAATACCTCCTCTCATGGATCATTCATACACCTTACATCTAGTGGAGCTAGATTCGTCCTAGACAACATTCTAGCCAGCACTAATGATGGTCCTTTAGAAGAGAAAACTTTAGAAGGAGAGATTCCAGAGATAGCTACACCAAAACTTATGCCAGAATCATCTCAACCTATAGCTATCTAACATATAGAATCACTACAGGAAGAGATTCCACTACCTGATTTTATAAATGATATCAAGGATGATTTATTTTCCGATTATGGAAACACCTCGAAATATCATAAAGAGAAAGAGACCTCGAAAGGACACATCTTCTTCACATGAGAAGATAGACCCTTTTGAGCAAGCCTTCTCAAGAGAACGCACTATGGAACTTGCATCCATCATGAGTGGGGAATGGTTGGAAGAGTCAGAGCTTTCCTCTGATGTAGTCCATTTGGATTCACCTTCTATACCAATTCAATGTACAATCAATGGGAACCCCCTTTGATGCCCTTTATAATCCAGTTGTGGGAATCAATGTAATGGCATCATCCTTTTTCCATCAGTTTATCAAAAACAAGCAATTATCTCCCACAATGAAATTATTGAAGTGCTCCTCAGGACAAATTATTCAAAGTTCGGTCTCTATGTTTTACCTATTTCAGTCTACGACATATCAATTTACCAGAGATTTCACATTTTTGATATTAAGGACTTCGATCTTTTAATAGGCTACCCTTTAGAAAAAATCCTTAAAGAAGGACACACAGGGAAACTTCATGTTTGCCTAGGCAAAACCATTAAAGTTCCCTTACACTTCTCACATTCAATCCATACTAAGACCGAACCTAGTCCTGAACATGACCCAATGGAAGAGGTGAATGAAGCATCTCTAGAACATTTCGTAGAATCCAATCAAGAAGATGTCATTAAATTCTTCATCGAGGAGGAAGAAGAAAATCCTATAGAATTTGAGCCCCTCGATGAAACCGAGGAACCCTCGAGACCTCCTATTGAGCTTAAACCATTACCACCTGGTATTAGATATGCCTTTTTGCACAATGATTATGAGTCTCCTGTGATCATTAATGACCAACTCACTTAGGAAGGGACTCATAGGCTGATAACCATCTTAGAACAACATCGCTCAGCCTTTGGCTACTCGCTCCAAGACCTTAAGGGCATCAGTCCTGCCCTTGGCACTCATCGCATTCCTACAGAGCCTGATGTTCTACCATCTAGAGAGCCACAATGAAGACTCAACAATGCGATGAGAGAGGTAGTGAAGAAAGAAGTTCTGAAACTCTTACACGTCGGGATTATATATCCTGTGCCGCATAGTGAGTAGGTGAGCCCCGTGCAAGTTGTGCCTAAAAAGGGAGGCATGACAGTTGTGAAAAATGAGAGGAATGAATTAATTCCTCGAAGAACTGTCAGTGGTTGGCGTATGTGCATAGATTATAGAAACTCAATAAAGCCACAAGGAAAGATCACTTTCCACTGCCCTTCATTGACGAAATGTTAGAGCGACAGGAATTAAAGTACTACTTTCTTGATGGATATTCTGGATATCACCAAATCCCAATCCATCACAGTGACCAGAGCAAAACCACTCTTACATGCCCTTATGGAACTTATGCTTATCGTAGAATGTCTTTTGGGCTATGTAATGCTCCAGCCTCTTTTCAAAGATGTATGATGTCTATATTCTCTGATATGATTGAAGAGATCATGGAAGTTTTCATGGATGCTTTTTCTGTTTATGGAAAAACTTTTGATGATTGTCTAGAAAACTTGGATAAGGTTTTGCAAAGATGTGAAGAAAATCACTTAGTCTTTAATTGGGAAAAATGTCATTTTATGGTTAGATAAGGAATAGTGCTAGGACATCTAATTTCTGAAAGAGGAATTGAGGTAGATAGAGCTAAAATAGAAGTAATTGAACAGCTACCTCCACCTATTAATGTCAAGGGAATCAGAAGTTTTCTTGGCCATGCTGGTTTCTATAGAAGGTTCATAAAAGATTTTTCGCATATTGCTAGACCTCTTACAAACTTGCTTGCCAAAGATGTTCCTTTGGACTTTGATGATGCTTGTCTTAAATCTTTTGAAACTCTAAAAATGCTCTTATTTCTGCACCCATACAACCCCCTGATTGGTCTTTACCTTTTGAAATTATGTGTGATGCAAGTGATTATGTTGTGGGGGCTGTTTTGGGGCAAACAAAGGACAAGAAACATTACGCCATTGCTTATGCTAGTAAAACTTTGACGGGACCTCAACTCAATTATGCCACAACTGAAAAAGAACTGCTAGTTGTTGTTTATGCCATTGACAAGTTTAGATCTTACTTAGTAAGAGCAAAAGTTATTGTTTACACTGATCATGTTGCTTTAAAATATTTGCTCACTAAGAAAGATGATAAACCTAGATTAATAAGATGGATTCTACTTCTCAAAGAATTTGACTTAGAAATAAAAGATAAGAAGGGAGTAGAAAATTCTGTTGCCGATCATTTGTCTAGAATGTATTTTGAGAAACCACAGGAACTACCCATCAATGGCGCAATGAGGGACGACATGCCCTATCAAATCGCCCGGTCAGACCCCTGGCATGCAGATATTGTTAATTTTATGGTTGCAGGGTATGTACGACCAGGAGCCGACAAGAAAAAGCTTATTTACGAGAGTCGCCATCACCTGTGGGATGAACCATACCTTTTTCGAGTATGCTCTAACGGGTTACTCATGAGGTGTGTACCAGCAGAAGAAGGAATGAAAATCATTGAGAAGTCCCACTCATCACCATATGGAGGTCATTATGGAGCTTTCCGCACACATGCAAAGATCTGGCAAAGCGGAATTTTCTGGCCAACCATGTATCAAGACACAAAAGATTTCGTACGAAGGTGCAACTCCTGTCAGGGGCATGGAAACATCAATTCTATAAATGCCATGCCACTGACAACCAACCTTTAGATCGAGCTCTTTGATGTCTGGGGAATTGACTACATGGGACCATTCCCAAAATCTAGAAAATTGGAGTACATCTTAGTGGCAGTTGACTATGTCTCCAAATGGGTTGAAGCCCTACCATGCAGAACTGCTGACCACAAAAGCTCAATAAGAATGTTTGAAGAAACAATATTTCCGAGATTCGGTACACTAAGGTTAGTGATAAGTGACGGAGGATCCCACTTCATCGACAAGCGCTTCGAGAAATACCTCATGAACCTTGGGATCCAACACAATGTTGCTACTCCTTACCACCCGCAAACAAGTGGTCAAGCAGAGACGTCCAATAAGCAGATCAAGAACATTCTACAGAAGACGGTGGACCAAATGGGGATAAAATGGAAAGACAAGCTATCCGAAGCACTTTGGGCTTATCAGACGGCTTATAAAACCCCCATTGGAATGTCTCCCTACCAACTGGTCTACGGGAAGACATGTCAGTTGCCGGTTGAGCTAGAATTCAAGGCTCATTGGGCAATAAAGAGATGGAACATGGACTTTGAAGCAGCTGGAACAAAACGGAAAATGCAATTGTCCAAGCTAGAAGAATGGAGAGAGAAGGTGTATCATAGTGCCAAGATCTGCAAGGAAAGAACCAAGAGATGGAACGACAAGAGAATCATAAAAAAGGAATTCAACCTAGGCGATCAGGTATTACCTTTTAACTCCAGGGTACGACTCTTTGGGCACGGAAAGCTACAAAGCAAGTGGGAAGGATCATACAAGGTGGTGAATTCATCATCACACGGAGCCGTCACTCTTCAAGATGACGAAGGTACGTTATTCAAGGTAAATGGCCAATGTCTTAAAATATTTTTAGAGCCCAATAAAGAGTCTAAGGATTTAGATGAGATAGATTTCCTTTGTTTTCCCATAATATTAATTTTAGGCCATAATGGGCCATCTTAGGGTTTTTAGGGATCAGCACACGGTTAGAGCACCCCGCGCCGAAGATCACCGCGAGACGCCCTGATGGGCACGATCAGCCCCCTCACTGGGCTGATCGGGCCCTGCCCGCCGCCTCACGCCGCCAGCTTTCGCCCACGCTATCTCTAAGGTGTTAGGGTTTTGAAAAACTTGTTCGGGGATCTTCTACGAGATATCCCACAACCTTTCCAAGCTAGGTCAACCCCCTCTGCAAGTACGGGACCGATATATGAGCAGGGGCAGACCCCCACCTTTTCCGCATCCCAAAGCCTCCAAGTAGAAGCAATGACCGACAAGCAGCTTGTCCCCTTTAGGTTTGAAGCCAAGGCGGTTGTTCCTTTTGAGAAGGAAGCAAAGTCGCTAGCCTCCTTGCCTCCTGATCACCTCCCTCTCTCGTTGTTCCCGCCTAGTCGTCGACGTTCGCCGCCACCGCTCAAAGAAAGAAAGCAGGTGATGTACGCTCAGCCGTACGATCGCCGTCGTGAAGCAGCTCAGAAGAAGCTGATCTGTGTTCCTAGCTACATGGATCTGAAGAAACCAAGGGATGGAGAGCGACTCGTTGACGTGTGCATGGACAAGCATGGAAACACAAGGGTGCATAAGTACACCACCTCCTCAAGCCACGTCACCATCGACGGAGTTCGTGCTAAAGAACCTCATATCAAGAGAAACCTAGTCTTCGAAGCCAGCCAGCGGATACCGCAGAAACAGAAGACCCGGAAGACCGTAGCTGAGCTAGCGCAAGAAGTAGCAAGCCTGCCAGAAACTTGCAAAGAGATACACCGCATTAACTCTTCCCTCACCAAGACCATCCACAAGCTGTTAGAATCAAAGAAATGTAGGAATGATGAGGAAGACCTTAGCCGCGATCTTAAGAAGGGCAAGCGCCCTGCGTAACCACCTTAGTTAGAGAGCACACTAGTGATAGTTAGTTCGAGTTAGTTAGTTTGCTTTAGTTTGCTTTAGTTGTTTAATAAAGTGCTCTCTCCTTTAATAAAGAAGTATTCTACAAGTTGAGCTATCTTTGCCTCTATATATATATATAATATATATATATAATATATATATATATTGGATATGTTTTTGTCTCCACCATATTGTGCAAGCAAGATAACTGAAAACAAGTTTGGGGAGAAGAACAGACGACTAAACGGCATCAAGAAAAACGGGAAAAGCACAAAACTAACGACTCGCATGATGAACCATGGCAGAACCCAATTCGGCCACGTCTCGTCCACCACTCGGTTTGCTTCATGAACTTTTTAAATTTTTGTAATTTGCTTTTCGTTTAGAATTTAAATAAAGATGCCCTGCTAAAATGTCCTGATAACCTAAAAGATAAAGTTTCACATGTTTATGCTCTTAAAAATATTTATTGCTTGGATGATCAGAATGAGGTTAGAATAATGATAACCATCTTTATTTTATCTTGTCTATGGAGAGTGCTTTAATTAAAAATCATTAGCTAAGTTTCTCATTTGTGATCAATAATATATCCCAACAGAGTTTCATTGAAAATAAATTTGATTAAATGCTACTTACTTGTATTGAGCTTTGTCAAATCTAGAGCTATGTTGAAGTTATGTCTAAGTCTATGATCAAGATCACGTACACTGCTTTCACTAAAGTATCTATGCTCTAAGATTTTTGATCTCTGTCTCCCATATCATGGAAAAAGGTACGGCTATAAAAAAGTCAAAGAAAAAATTATGAGTGGAGAGAAAAGTGAGGGAGAGGAGAAAATGGACAAGTGTTCTACGGGTCAGAAGAACCCCCTCTCAGAAAAAGAAAAGAGAAAGGCATAAGAAAGAGAAGAATAATGGACATGTGTCCGAGGGTGAGTAGGGCCCACTTCTCTAAAAAAAATAAGTGAGAGAGTAATAATGGACGCGTGTCCAGGGTGAGTAGAACCCAACTCTCCACAAAATAGCTGGATACCTTGTTCTAAAAAAATGGGAAAAGACGGGAGATTAAAAGTTAGAGTAGTGGTTTTTACAATTTACACACGCACATATCTTGATCTACGACCTATGACAGGCCTCTTCTTGGATACGATTTTAACTCAGCAATATATGCAAGGTAAGTCTGCTACATCTTTACATTCTAAAAAAATTTGTGAGTATCACGAAGGAGTAAGCAAGGCTGCATTTTCTTTCAAACTTATTCAAAAACTCTCCATTGGCTTGATTTGAGAAATAAAGGTTATCTGTTTCTAGCTATGTTTGGATTTTCCCTAAGTACAATATGATTATGGAGTATAATTATGTTGATTCTTGTCTCTACGGTTGAAAACCATCCTTTTAGCGAGGACGAGTAACAGCCTAAGTGTAGGGGAGTTTGTTGACACATTTTATCTATGAATTTTATCCCTCACAATTACTGGAAAAAGGACTAAAATATGATTAGATCACCTTATTAGGGTTTATATTGACAATTTCCACGAGTTTTGGTGAATCTATGAATTTGCAGGGACTATTCAGAAAATATGCAAAGAAACCTCTCTAGAAGACTCCAGAAGGCTCCGGAACACAACGTGACTTAGCACCTAAGAAAGAAGCATCTAGAAGGATCAAGGACCCACCTGGCCGAAGTGGACCCCGAGGGGGGGCCACACCAGACCGACCCGACCAGTGGTAGGGGCGACCGGCCACCACCCCCCCCCCCCCCCCCCCCCCCGCACCAAATTGGCCCAGCCTCTGGAATGTTCTTCCACCGCCTATGAGGATCAATATAAACCACAAGTTAAGGTCAGTTTGATCGTACGGTGCACGTCATCTCCTATGGACCATACAAAGTAGAGCCCCTGACCCCAGGGCAGACAACAACTCATTCTATCTAATCCTCCATGCCTATCTGAGATTAGAGCTCAAGATTAAAATTAGAGTTGGAGAGTTAGTATCAAGTTGAGAGATTAGAGCCATGATCTATTTAGATCTACCTAATCTTGTTCGAGAGGATTAGAGAGCGGTAGAGGCGAAGCTGAATGAAGGCCCAGACATGTCGGTGTCTCCTCTTCATCTTCTACCTCTTGGATCAACGACAATGGAGCCTGATCCTGAGACCTTCTGGAAAGATCGACTTCTTATTCAAGTGAGCAACATTGTTTTTATTGTTCTTACAGTTCATAACTCTTTAAGTACTTTCATTCCTGTCGCTCTTGGGTTAAAGTTGCATGTTTAGTGTAAGCGTGGTGCTTAGACTAGCTAGCTTATGAATGCCTTCTATATTCCGGATCGTGTGGTAGATCGTGGTGGTGACAGCACCATTGAGTCATTTGCAGTCCACCTCCCGTCTATAGAAACCGTAGGACTCCCCCATAGATTCTTGAGAGGTTCCCTTTACTAAGTGTGCCTTCAGACAATCACCCCATAAGAACAATATAGACATAGCTTGTGAGAATAAGAACCAGACATCCTTAAGTTTTCCTTATCTCTCTTTCTGTCAAGTCCTTGATAGCTACTCAGTGATTAGTTATATACCTCAGATACTCTCTTACATTTTCCCTGTGGATTCGATATTTAAAACCTCTCCTGGGTGGAATGCTCACAGGTATCTGTGCGCTTGAGGATTATCCATCATAATATTTTTGTAGACTTAACAAATACCAACAAAGTTCAAAGGTATCTTTTGTCTAGCAACGAGCCCCGCAAGCACCCTGAACCTGCGCTTTTGAGTCAATGGTATTGGCATCCCCAATATGTCGACCTCAGTAACTATCATTGTGTCACTTGGCCACTTTGTGGATGTCCTTGGCGCTGAGCCCCACCCACCTGGTCTTGTTGTGCACTAGCAGTGCCATAACCCTCTTCTTTATCTTGTGGCCCAGGTCTAGAGTCCTCGTTAGATTTAACCTGTGAATTAATAGTCAAGGGAATTACAGTAACTACTTTAGCCTATTGTAATATCATTGGTTCTTGGTAAATCATTAACATAAATGAAAAAATCAGTAAGAAAAAAATTAGTGCAGGTAAAGCGACCATACCATTTTAAAGAGCAAGATGCAGGCTGCCTCAGTTGCTGATGAGGTACTTATTGGAAAAGGTCTACTTCACCCCACAACCTATGAGGGTTAGAACACATCACCCCCAACCTATCAAAATGGATTTTTTACCCCCTGAACTTTCTAAAACGGGACAAATCACCCCCTGAAGCAGTTTTGAAAAATCATAGTAAATCACAGAAAAATCATAAAATGGAAAATCCAACCGTGTTGGATTCTAAATGAGTACATCTACACAATGAACATATAATATGGTATATTTCGTACATTTTTTTACAATTCTGCAGAAAAGCATAAATCTAAAGTTATAACAAAAAATATGTACTAAAGTATTACATATTGTATGCTCACTGTGTAGTACTACTAATTTGAAGTCCAACACAATTTAATTTTCAATTTTATGATTTTTCTGCGATTTACTATGATTTTTCAAAACTGCTTCAGGGGGTGATTTGTCCCGTTTTAAAAAGTTCAGGGGGTAAAAAATCCATTTTCATAGGTCGGGGGGTGATGTGTTCCAACCCCCATAGGTTGGGGGGTGAAGTAGACTTTTTCCGGTGCTTATTCAACTTGGAGAGAATGTGCAGATGTACATAGGAACAAGAGCAAAATCAAATATAAGAGTCAATCTAAAGGGAAATGCTAAGTATGTATACCATCGACAGCTAAGTATGTCCACATGTACTTATACAAAGGAGCCACGGCATACCCTGCAATTCCCACAAGTACAAGTATATTTATACGCATTTATATAAAAAGAAAACAATACGCACGCATATGTTGTATACTTGATTATCTGAACGCATGTGTGCTGCAAAAGCGCGTTTGGCCTAATTCCATAAACTCGAGCAAATATACCAAATTACGTTATTACTAAATTGTTGTTAATTTTACAATTATTACCGAGTTAGTAGAATGCATTTACCGAATTGTAAAAGACATTTTAGAGCGGCAGACCATAAACTCAAATCCTAGATTTGCCAATGACCTTTGCACTGCCGGAGCGGAGGGATCTCTACTCCTCGTCGCTGCCTGCTCGCCGCCACGTCCTCGTCGTCGCGTTGACCTCGTGGCTGGATCCCTCTATTCCTCCTAGTCGTCGTCGTCGTCGCTGGATCCCTCCTCTATTTGTCGTCATCGTCGCCGCCGTCGTGGCTGGATCCCTTGCTTGCCTTCATTTTACTAGAGTAGTATCATGCTAGGATTGGCTATAGGTTGCAAAACTTGTTTTGGGATGAGAGTTTAACACTAGATCAACCATAGATTGCACATCTAGATAGAAATGATGTAGTTTACTTTATGCAAAGTAGTGGAAGCCACATGTAAGTTTTTAAGTTGTTTAATTTACCTCCTCCCCCTCCTAGGCTACGAGCATCCTATTCCTTACATATCGAAAACATCACATGTGGCTAGCTTTTATCAAAAGGAACAGTTAAATAAGTAGTACTGTCACAAAATTTGTTGTTTTTAGACAAGTTAAATAAGTAGTATTGTCACAAAATTTCTCGTTTTAGACTGATGCTACAGTTTTTGAGCATATAGGAACTGAATTAGTAATACTGTTTGCATGTACTACCTGATGACGTGACATGTAGTTTTCCTACCATCACTGCTACGATTACCAAATGTTGTCCAAAGAGTGTCTTTTATATCGCTTCCTTGCAATTTGTTGTTGATTTTAAATTTCACTAGATATTTGAAATGTTTCAATTATACCCCCCCCCCCCCCCCCCCCCCCCCAATTGTTTTCTGTTACGGCAAGGCTTTGTCCAACATCCTTTAATTTCTCATTTGTGATATAAAACTACAATCACAAGATCTCTACACCATAAAAAATAATTAAGGAATTGTTTGTTAAACCTTTTTATCCTAATTAGCAAATAAGCCATACAAATAAAAAATGGAGTAGTTCTAGTATATGATTCTTTTTTGTGTGTAATTATATCTACACATTTGAGATTTTAAAGCGTTTTGGTATTGAAACTGGCAACAATTTGATGCCATGATTGTTTGTCATGCAAGTCAAACTTTATTATATTTGCTACAAACCAAAGGCTGTTAAAGTGAGCATTTGGTATTTTATAATACTTGCACAATCTTCTCGCTCTTTAACATCATGACATTATGTCTGGCCATCAGGTCTTCACCTTTCAGGCCGTTATCATGCATTCCAACTGAAACACATTTGCTTGGACATTCCCATGACGAATCACTACAACTCCATCTCTGATAGCAAGTAGAATTTGGCACCGACACAAAACAGTACAGAACTGAGACACAAATAGTCACTCGTATAAGTTACATTGATAAAGCATCCCAAGCACCCGAACATGGTTCTTACATTTGACCACAGCTCAATAGCAACACAGGCATGACAACCGTGAGTACTTGATTACAAGAACGATGGCAGCATAAAATGTACTTGTTGCTCTTCTGCTGTGGTTGGTGGCAGCAGGGCTTGCTCAATTGCTCAGAGAGGAAGCCCGCGAAAGGGACTTTGGAGAAGCTGGTACAACGGGGCAAGATTCTGGTACAACAATGGATGTTGATGGACAATGTTTAGGTGTAGCAGGAGTGGATGCACGACCAACACTTGATCCAGTACGGGGCAACACCTGTGTAGGGTACACTTCGGTGACCTCTTCGATGCCTTCGTCTACATATATGACATCCTGCATAGTCAATTGGTGGTACTCAACTATTTCTCGCAGGAATCTGTTTTCGCGAGCATATACAGAATTCTCATGTGCTAGCCGTGCCTTCTCTGCTAATAGTGACTCTAACTGGAGGCGTATCTGCAAAAGCAATGAGTGTATGGTTAATCACAGTAGTAGGTCTGACTTAGAACCTTGTCCATTAAGTTAGCCATATAAGTTCATACTAAACTTCACGAATGCCACTTCTCTAGTTGCAAAATTTCTAAAAAGCAATTAGAATCAGATTATTATTTGAAAGATTTACAAAACCTTTCTAAAAGCCACAATCATTTCCAGTGTGCTCAACACACCAGGCTGACTTGTTGATCAGACCAACCTATCACGTTCCTTTTATTTTTTTTATCATGGGAGTAACTGCTATTCAAAATAACTGATAAATAAATGTATTGCCTGCCAGTGACAGGAGGGGCCACATCAAAGTGATGTTTTGTTATTCGTGCTCAACCTTATGTTCCAAAACCACTTGTTTTTGAATTTGTTGCCTAAAAAGATGTGGTATATGGTAGCTATACTAACGGTGGTATGGTTCTTTTGTAAACATTACATTATGGGTTTCCTTTGCTAGGTGATATAGAAGAAGTTGACAATCATATAACAATTATTATGAACCACAGGTTTGTGTGAAATGTAATTAGACCTAACATGGATAAAACTACATGTATTTTATTGAGCAGAGCCAAGAGAACAGAACTTCTAATGACCAATTGTTGGTTCATAATTTCATTGAAGACAAGTACATAGTCACAAATTTAATGGCTGTTTCGCATGAATCCAAATTGTCTTCACTAATATTGCTAAAAAGCTAAATCTGTTCAAATGTACAAGGCATATTTTTGTTTCCTTAGGACAACACTTTAACCAAAATTACTCCATTACCATGTTGTGGTACGAAAAGTACGTACTTTTGAATTGAAACTAATAACATCCATTTTGTATTCCAAAAATAAGGCTGTGATGCAAATGCAAGCATATCATCTACACGATGACACATGCATTTGCAAAGCTCATTTAGACAAGTGGCAAAGCTGAAGGCACAGTGTAGCCTGAGCAGAGTTGGAGCCAAGATGCAGGCCAGCTGGGATCTCTAAAGGGGCTATGACAGCTAAAGGGTCACACAGAGCTGCTGCCTGTGCCCTGTGAGACTGTTACTGTGATTCAACAGATAAAACCAGAGCAAGTTTAATTCATTGCAAACTATGAGCAACTACCAACTAGTACTAGTAGTTAGGCTTTTTTAAGTCTCAAATCATGTAGCTTCAAAGCAAACCCTCTCTTGGCTAAGAACTATGAGAAACAGCATGAGAACTGGAAAGCATCTTGACTCCTTCCATAACATAGCATAAACTAGGTACCCCACGCGTTGCTGCAAGAATTTTTTAAACAAAATTTTAAGGTGAAATGTGAAAGTAGAATCACCAAAGTGATTGCATGACAACATTCATTTGTAAACAACATTGTATATGAAAGCATGTTATTTTGTTAAAAGTGAATCATTCTAAAATAATTGATTTGACATGTATTTGAACTGCGGGAATTTTGTGGTGTGCTGCTCACGAATATATGCTATTAGCCACAGAAAACCGGTTGAAGAAATAAATAGATGGTTTGGTGGATGATGACATGACATATAGTGGATGGTGACATAGCATATAGTAAGTTATGATGTGGAATGTTTGCATCTTGAGAGAAATGGGGGTAGAACTTGTAGTGGGTACCGATTATATAGTTGTTTATGATGATTGAACATGTAATTTATGATACTCAAGGAAGTTGCACCCTGTGTTGAGATAATGTTCTAATGATTATCAATAGCCACTAAGTTTTCTTAAAAGAACTGGACAACAACATAAGAAAATAAATAGGTATAGTTCTTTAGTAGAAATTTAAATTTTAATATGTGGATGAAGTAGCCAAAATACATTTTAAGAGACAATTTAAGCAATCAATAATCCTTATTTTTTTAGTTTCTTGTCTTTTCTCCAAAGAAAGACTAACCAGATCATCATCTTCTGGGTTATCACCCTTGTCATAACTTTCTCGTAGCATTTTATTTTCTTCTTCAAGCTGAGCACAACGTTCTTTTGCAAATGCCAAATCTGCCTTCACTGTTTTCAGCTCGCGCAATAGCAACTTTGCTTTTGCAGCCATGGCATTTGCAACCTATATACATGTAAAAGAGAGATAATTTCAGTCATGCCTAAAAAGATGGCACAATGAGAGCCAAATTTACTGTTATCAAGCAAATGAAAAATATTGTGTTCCTTGTCCCAGCCAAGCAAAATAAATTTGGCATTTTTTCATACTGTGGAATTGAACATGCTAAATGGAGCACTGAAGCAACATATCTAGTGACACATATTTGCCACCTTACGTCGCGAGATGCCTTCAACTGAGTTTCATGGTCAAGCAGATTCTGAGGAATATTTCTTTGAGTAAGTTTGTGAGCAGCTTCTCCTTGTGTATTTGAAACAGTTCCTTTTCTTCTTATGTTTAGTTTACACGTCTCCTGAATAATGTCGGCTGTTTTATTCTCTACAATGGTCCGACCTTCCTGACAAAATGCAATACACAACATGAATTAACAACAGGATCTGACATAACGGAAGGATATTATAATCATAAATCTAGCCACGAAAAAAATCAAGATTAACAAGTTTGTTGACACTGCATTTGTAGGAAATAAAACAACATGGTAAAGATATATAACTTTAACAGATTCTTAGTGCAGATAGAATGTCAACAACAAAAGGTGGTGTAACATAAAGAATAAATCAACTCACAAGTCACAAATACAACCAAACAATCACAAGTAATGAGCTTGGTGACACTTGCTACAGCAGGAAATAGATCAACAATGGCGCAAAAGAAAAGAAAAAGCAAGAAATTTCCTTTCCCACATGTTATACTGGATATGCAGAATAACGTTGACCTTGTGAAACATAGAATCGATACTAATATATCTACTTTCAGGTTATTATTTTTTGGGTAAAAGGAAGAAAAATTGGTACATCAACTTACTTCAAGTGCGTTTTTTATTGTGCCACCAATATAGTTAAGGGAGGAAGTTATGGCCTCAGATCTCTTCTGAGATGGAGGTGTCTCAGATTTCCATGTCTCTCCTGGCAATTGCTGTGAATGTGGATGCTGCAGCATCATGAGAAATGTCAGTGTCTCACACGAACATCTCAAAAGGAACTAAGATTACTGATGACAGCAGTTGGCAGTGAATCAGAAACAAAGATTTGCAGAATAAAGCATAATGTAACTAAAATATGGAAGCAGAAATTGAAAGCTCTGCCATTGAAAACTAAGCTTACTGATGACAGCAGTTGGCAGTGAATAAGAAACAAAGATGAAAGCAGTTGGCAGTAAAGCATAATAATGTAACTAAAATATGAAAGCAGAAATTGAAAGCTCTGCAACTGTCAAGCTTGAAAGCTGAAATTCAAAGCTTAGAGCCTTAGACTGTACAACTAGATCTATTAAAGTAACCATTGGTACAGATCTGAAGTGGCTTCAATTACGTGACAAGGAGTTTAACTTAAATTAGCACCAAAGTGATCAGTTAAGCCAAACATAATGGCAGGAGGATTACAGATCCCCACCTGAACATTGACTGACCCACCATCTCTCGGTAACTGCTGCCCCGTTGGCGATTCGTGCTGCCCCGGGGAGCCATCCTCATCAAGAAGCGACTTTGCCTTCCGTGCAAGGGCACCCCAGAATCCGTACTTGGCCTCGTTCAAGCTCTTCATGGACGTGTATTCATATGCTGAAGAATCCTACACAGGAACGAAAACCAACAAACGTCAGTTCTGAACACTAGACAAACAGTTTGCCAACTTGAGGAAGCCCCCAAGACACTACTAGCAGCAGTTTTCAACGACGAGCTAGGAAAGTCGCGCAGCAGTCGGTCAATCCTACTCGAATTTGATGGTTGTACGCATAGGCAGGAAATGATCCGTTCTCCTGAACAAACTACAGGACAAGAATTCCAAGAACCCCCTTCGTGGCTGTGGCCGCCAGATCCGACCCCGACGCATCTAGAGGCGGAACCGCAGAGGAATAAGCGAGGGAGAAGGGGCGCGGCGCGGCTTACCGGGGACGGGGTGGAGACGGAGGGCTCGTGGTGGCTGCGACGGGCGGCCGCCGAGGGAGAGGACGAGGAGGTGTAGGCGGACGCGATGGAGGAGGCGTCCCGGTGCGCGGCGGAGGCGCGCATGGCCTGCGCCGCGAGGGAGTCCGGGGAGGCGGGGCCCACGGACGGCGGGTGGTGGTGCTCGAAGGAGGGCGGCGGCTGGGGCTGGGGCTGGGGCTGAGGCTTCCGGCGGTAGGCCATCGCGGCGGCGAGGCAGGCGCGCGCGGTGGGAGGCGGTCGCCGGGGAGGTGCGCGCGTCCCTATGCCAGCTGTGCGACGAGAAGAGACGCGTCGTCAGGTACGGCGTGGACTCCAGGCACTACTGCAGCGCAGTGTGCAGATGGGGGCGAGTTGGGTTGGACTCCGATCCGAGGAGCAGGAGCAACTGGTTGCTGTTAGCACTTGTCGTACTTCATTTTCATACTAAAACAGAATATTATGTCACATTATCAAGATTCTTCATTACAGTATGAGTTTTCCACACCCATCGTCCCCTATATCTCATACTCTACACCAACCACTCGCGGTGGGATCCACAAGTCATGCTCTCCCACCTAATTCCCGACCCCCCACTTCTCTCTCCCCACCGACCCCATCACCTCCTCTGCTCTACTGGCTGCACCCCCTCCTCCCTCCACCTCGCCGGCGCGCTCCTCCCTGGGAGGTCGGCCGCCTCGCCGCTGTGACGCCCCAGGTTTTTAATTACCGTCATTAACGCTAATGACCGGATTAGCCGAGTCAAACCGGTCAAACATTGGTCAAACCTAGGTCAACCTGGGTCATCACCCCGAAAACCTCGCCAATAAACCCTAATGAACCCCTTAACCAAGCCTACACACACCCGTAGTGGACCCTTGGTCAAAGACACGGTCAAAACCGGCTTAACCGTTGACGTCAGCGAATGTCGTCCCGAACTTTTGCCGCGTTATCCAAAATTCACCTAAACACTTCAAAATCTGCCTTTACGAAAGTTGTCCATCTTGTTGAGGGACACAACTTTCATGTAGATTGGCATTTCAAATTTTGAGTAGAAATTGGTGAAAACTTGATCGACTGACAGTACCTCCTGTTTTCCAGAACAGGCCGGCATTCAATGTTGGCACGACGTTCATGCAAAATCCGTTGAGAAAAACACCCTAGAGCCTTTTTAGAAGTTGTAGAGGGTGACGAGATCTACAACTTTCATGTTCAACGCTTGGTCAAGTTCTATAAAAAATTTGGAGAAAAGTTAGTTCAAACAGGGGCACACTGAAAGTTTTTCGGCGCCAGAGCGCGCGCGCGCGCGCGCGCGTCGGCATCCGCCCGCCTCGGCGTCCGAGCCCCCTCGCGCCTTCCCGAGGCTCGTTCCCCGAAGCCACGCACGTCCCAAGACGGTCTCGAAGTTCCCCCCCCCCTCCTCCTCGCGCCGCGCGCCGTTCGGCCGGGAACGCCCGACGGACCATGGGTCCGTTCCAAGCTCCCCCGCCCGACGCCGTACGGAGCCGCCCGGCCGTCCTGAGCCTCGCCCGCGCCGCCCCTCCCCGCCTCGCCGCCGCGCCCGCCTATAAAGGCGCGCGCACCGGCCGGCCCGCGCACCGACGGTCCCGCGACCGCCGCACGCCGGCGGCCGGCCTATGCGCCGCCTCCCGAGTGCCCCCCCCCTCGCTCTAGCTCGTGCCGCCCGGTCCCGTGCCGTCCGGCGAGCTTCCACACGGCCTCCCAACCGCCCAAGCACCACCGCGCCCTCCCCGCCAGCCGAGCGCCGCCGGCCGAAGGCCGCCGCGGCCCCCTCCCCGGGCGCCGCCGGCCGGCCGTTACCCGGCGCTCTCTCACCCACCTGCGGCCCCAAATCGAACCCTAGTGCCCCCTAGATCACCCCCGTGCCCTTCCCCGACCAAGCCCAGTGGCGGCTCGCCGGAATTTGGCCAACCCACGCCGGCCAGCCGTCCCAGGGGCTACATTGCAAAAACCAAGATCTTTCCGAGGGCCTCCCTGCAAAAGGGTAACTCAAATAGTATTTGTGATTTGGCTGATTCTTGTAAATTGCGTAGAAACTCACAGAAAAATCAGAAAAATGCAAAACTAATTTTGTTGGGTTCGTGGTGAATTATTCTACAACTTTTGTTATTCTGGCCTGATCTAATTCCTGTTAGTTTTTGCATGAAAAATAGAAACGTGAAAAACCTAGATCTGCAATATCTCAAAATATATAAATCCTCTGTAGCTAATTTTTAGATATGTTGTGTATTAGGTCATGATTAGCTCCTATGCCAAAAATTGCACAAAGTTATGATGTAAATATTTTTATAAAAATGTTTTTCCATTTCTGTCAGATCTGCATAAATGATTTTTCTAGCTAAAACTATTTATGTTTCTGAGCTCAACTTGTGCACACTGTCTTTTCATTCCAAAACACACCTCTGGTGAATTAATCACAATTTTATAGATACCATAAATAATTATTCTTGAATTATGCTTGATTTTCTTCAAAAATTCATAACTCAAGTTCCATAATAGTTCTAGGTATATGTGCTGCACCACTAGGCTAGTTTTGAGGCGCATAACATGTGTGAGAAAGTTGGGATTAGTTTGGTGCTTAATTATTTTTATATGCATTTAAATGGAATCACTAGCTAGCCTTTGTTATTTTCCATAATGTTTAATTTCCTAGCATCCAACACTTGCATGTGGGTCCAACGGACCAGGGTAGGTGCTAATATGCTTAAGAAACACCCCTTTAATTTTTGGTAATTTAATTGCTTAATAGAAAGCTTAAAAGCTCTTTTAATATTAAAGGGAGATTAAATAAAGGAAAACCCCTAATTAGTTATTTTCCTTTTTTGAAAGTATTTCCTAATTTAATTAAAGGGTAATTAATTACCATTGCTGATCAGAAAGTAATCCATGAATAAAAATATTATTTGTACCCTTGCTTGTGAAGGAAAAAGAACGAAAGCCTTCACATGAAATGACAAGTACAATAAAAACCTTTATTCAAATGTACAATAAAAGAATAACCCATGTACACCCAATAACCTTCCTAAAAGAGAAACATTAAATAGATGCTTGTTAAGGTGGATATGACCAACCCAGGGTTGGATAAGACAACAAACTATCACATCACCTAAACTTGCATTGCATTCCGTGTAGATCTTCCGGACGGAGATTACTCTCTTGCCCCGGAGACCGAGGAAGGAGGAGCGGAAGCTTCACTGCATTACGTGGAAGTGCTCGACACCGAGGGTGCCCAAGCTAACCTAGCTGACGAAGGCAAGCTTCGGTGCATCTAACCTAGTTTTAAAATTCTTTCTTCAATTATCTATGAATGATTGTGCATTTACGTTCAGGAGTTGAATGAAACCCTAGATGCATGATCCCTAGGTACCTTTGTCCTTACTAGTATGATAGGTCGATAGCTGCTAAACTATAGGACCGTTACAAGTCGAGTGATGACCTCACTCGCGAGAATAGGTTCCTAGATAGGAATCACAATATATCCTTAAATGGATTGCTCACGTGGTAAGAGCATGGGATCTGGGCTCCGGTCCAGTGGTTATGTGGGTTAAGTTTTTGAACGTACTAAGCACATGTCGGGTATGGGACCGGTAAGCCTAGTACCTTAATGAGGTGGCGAGGGATCCTACCGTTACTACTCTTGAGAAATCGCCTTATCGGCTAGCTACCGGGAAGGTGGGTACATGTGTGAGGCTGGGTGCACTGGGTGGGACACTGCAGATAGACTTGTACCCAGGACTGTAAGATTCGATCCCAACCCGAGGATTTTTGGGGACGGCCTGGGAAAGTTGTACCTTTGTGGGCAACCTACCGTGTGTTTGGTCTACCTTGCAAGGTTTAAATCAATCGATTGTCGGCCTCTCACCGTTATCTGAGACTACTTACTCCACTAGTCATGAGATCCCTAACGATGAAAGTTGATGAATATTATGCTTGATTAATTTTTTTGTACAACTTTGTTTGTACTAGTTGGCTAATGTAGTAAAGATTAAAACTACTAGAACTTGTGCTAAAATCTTGAAAGTAAGGACCTACTCTTTGTTACTTTTTAGCAAAAGCAACCCAATAGCCAAAAAGCCTTTCATGGTCTAGAATTGGTGAAGTAGATATCACCGACGGGTAAGTCTTGCTGAGTATTAGTATACTCAGCCTTGCTATAATATGTTGATCCAGGTAATGCCTTCAGTGATGTGTGGCCCGGAGAGATCCCGCCCGGCTGGGAGCTGGAGTGGGTGGAGGACGACTACTAAAGCATCATGGATGGCCTCCCGTGGTGTCTTCGCTTCCGTTAGTTTATTTCCGCTGCTTTTCGAAAACTCTGAACTATTTCGTCATGACAAAAACTATGGTTGTAATAAATAAACCCCTCGGGGTACGAATTTGGATATTAATGATGTTGTATCTCTAGACTCGCCTTCGAGTGAGTTCTAATGCATATATTCGATCCTTGCTGCTATTCAAGTGATTTACCGGGCGTTAACCCGGCAACTAACGACAGGATGATACTTTATTATTGCTTAATGACCAAAGTGGATCGGTCTTAGGCGATAGTACGGTATTTTCCTGGGCAGGTTGTCACAGCCGCCGTCCCTGGGAGGACGGGCGCCGCGCCGCCGTCGACGGCTCCCCTGCTTGCGCCGGTAGCGAGACGAAGTGCTCCATCTCCGGGGAGCCCCCGATGGCGGCGGGAGCAAGGCGCGCCCCCTGGCGGCCTCGACGGCGGGACGGTCGTTGCTCCTCCACGCGCGGCCTCGTGCTGGCGTAGGACTACGGTGCGTCGGCAACAGGAGGACAGCAGCTACTCGAGCTCAGCTCCTGCCTCTGAATTGGGCGCGGGATCTCAAAGGTGAGGTGGATCTCAGCGGCCGGATCATGTGGAGCTCCTCTCTCCCTCCTTGCGCCCCTCCGACGGAGCTTCCACTGCCGCGCGGGACCGGCCTCCGAAGATCCCGCGCCCGGAGCAGAAGACCCTGCGCGCAGCGAGCGGTGAGCTCGGGGCCTCTCTCTCCCCCTTTCGGCTCACCGGCGGCCCTCCCTCTCCGCCGGCCGGCGCGGAGCACGCGACGGCGGCGGCGCGGCCTTCCCTCCTCCCCTTCTCTCCCTCCCCGGGTGGTTGGGGTGGCGCACAGGAGGCCGGGCCCGGCGCCACGTCCGCGCGTAGCGTGCGTCCGGAATGATGCTAGATTTGGCACTGCCGACAGCCGAACGGGATGTCCCGTATGCTTTAGGGTCTCCGGGTGCGGGACGAAAACAGCAAATGCATACCCTACCGTCTCGTAGCATGTGCTTTACCGCACCCAGTGTGACCAACCTATTATTCACACATTTTGACCTTATAAATAGAGTATCTATTTATCTATATATTATAAGTAGAATAATTTAAAAAAAACTTTCTCACGCCGTAACCGTCCATCAAATATTTGGAAAAGTGGATAGGGTTGATGACGAGGGTCTGGATTAGGGCTCTTAGGTGGCAAGATAATTACTCTTGAGGAGGAGTCATTTGACATCATTGACAGCGTCAAGGTCAAGATCCAGAACAGGGAAGGATGCACATCTTCATCAAGAGCATCACTGACAAGACCAACCCATCTCCGACTAATAGGAGACTTCCCCGACAAGTCTCCGCCTCACACGACAAGCCTCCGCCTCGCACGAGGAGTCCCCGCCTCTCCTCCAACTACCCGTTCACGTGAGAAGTTCTCGTCTCCGACTGAGGTGGGCCCACACATGGAGGTCAGAGCGTGGGACTCGAGGCCCACATGAACGTGGTGTTGCCCCGAAGCTCGGGCTCCCCCGTGACGACACGCAAGGCACCAGTCCCCACGCCATGCAAACGCTCCAACTGGCGGCACGCGCAGGCGGCCGGCTCTAACGGGAGCCATAATGTTGCACTGTTCAACCGCACAGCCCCGGACGCGTTTCCCGTCCAACTCTGCGGCACGCCAACCCCGTCAGAAGCACTGTACCCTCCACGAGCGGCGCCCACCTACATAGGCCCCAACGTGTCAGGCCTAATACACTCAAGAAGGGATGAGTCACCCACGAAAGAACTCGGGGAAAACGCCAAGTACTCGGAATGAACAGCGACACCTGGGCACATGGCGGCCTCAAGCTCCACTACGGCTCAGCCGCCCTTCAATGCTCCCTGGCAGATAGCGACGCCCAAGACGACCTTTCAACTACGTAGGATTGTAGCACATGCTCATTTTCCTCTTTTGCCCTTCACCCTTGAGACTATAAAAGGGAGAGGAGGGCAACAAGGGCAGAAGAACCAAACACTTAACAGCCTAGGGACTTGGGCTCGATACCCTTCCCGAATGTGAGACATGGGTACCCCTGGGTCCCCACCGACCAGGCTCACGGCTGTCCCCGTCAAGTGGGTCCTCCCTACCAGAAAACCCGCCGACCTGTTAGTGGGCTCAACTGACCTAGTTGGTAGCCCACACGACAACCTGAAGACCTTCCAGAAGATTCCCTAGACGACCTAGTTCGACACGATCTCAAGACTTGGCGTACAAGACAAGACCTCGGTGGATTTCTACTAAAGCAAATCAACGGGATATGGCAAGATGTGTAACGTAAACTTAGGTCTCCTGGTCGTAACCGACCAGGAGTCTGGGAATTGACCTCATCCGCTGGCCAATATAAGGCGGACGAGGCGACCCCTTGTACAACATATGCAATCCCCAGCAATACAAATCGAAGAACTGGACGTAGGGTTTTACTCTCCGGAGGCCCGAACCAGTATAAACTCGACGTGTTCTCTGTGTTCCGCGTACTCGTGTACGACCTTCGAGTTCTTAGCCTTATATTCCACCCCGCCGAACAACTAAACCATAGGGATTAACACCCCCGTGGGCTATCTAGATCTCACCATCTGACAGTTGGCGCACCAGGTAGGGGGGAATCAAGGTTCTTCATGCAACTCAATGGCTTCGACCAACGGTGTCATCTTCCTGGAGAGCATGGCGGACATCCTCGCCAACCCCATCGACATCTGTTTTGGCTCGATGCCGGCGAAATCCACCACTCCAGCCGCCTGCCTCGTCATCGAGGGCAACGAGGTCACTGCTGACCAATAGATCGTGACAGATCTGTTGACGGAAACCCACCCACCCACTCCTAGCCACTTGATCGCTGGGATCGATCGTGTCGAGGGCATGCTCTCCGACACATTCAAAGTCTGCGAATGTGTCAAACACCCTCACAGGACCTCATCGCTCTCCAGCATGCCTCTTGGCTTACGCAACGCAGCTCACGTAGCATCACGCTACATGAAGCAAAGATCCAGATCGAATCTAGACCCAAGACCCAAAATTGTGGGAGCTGCAAGAGTCACCTCGACAAACCCTGTTCTATCCACGAGAATCCTAAACGCACTGCACGCCAGTGCCGTGTCTTTAAGAAGCTTCGTCAACCTCTTACCGCGGCTCATCGCCGCCAGCTGAACCGAGAGACATCCCCGGACCGCCTCGCGTTCCAGATCGCCCGCACAACTATCTCTCCGAACTATTCGGGAGAAGAGCTCGAGACTTTAGATTGCGAGATCTTGGTTGTCTCTGCAGTCGTACCACCACAAGATGGAGAGACAGATGAACAACGCCAGGAGCGCGAGAATGCCAACGCTGCCAGAGCTGTTCAGCGACAACAAGAACTCGCTGCTGCTGCCCCAGGCGCAGGTCAACAACCAGGTCAACAACCGCTTAATGTCGGACAAGTCCATGACAACGCCGGTCAACAAGCACCTGCGGCACCAGCTGCTCCTCAGCAGCGACGCCATGATGATCAACCTCGCGCCAACCGAATACGTGCAAGAGACCTCGGGGACTTTGAACGCGATGGCCTTGAAGTTTACAGCTATCCACAAACCAACTTAGGAGCCATTCTTGCAGCCCTAAACCACCTCGAAGATTCTTTGGAAATACGACGTCTTCAAGCTAACGTCCGCGTCACCGCTACCCAGATTGAAGAAAGAGGTCCTGGGTACAGTAGATCCGCAGCAAGTTCCTACTCTAGGAGAAGATCGGAACGTCCTCGCCAACGACGCCGCAGCCAGGGTCCCCTTGAGCCAGTGGCTGAAGAGGGACGAGGTGAAAACGAAGTGGTGCAGCCGGTTAATCCCGCTGCCAATGCTGCAGCTAATTCTCTAGCCAACCCTGCAGCTAATGCTCCGGCAAACGCTCTAGCCAACGTCACCAACAACTCAGCTAACGCTGCCAACGTCTAGGGAAACGCCGCCCCAAACCCAAGGCCCAATGCAGGAGCTCAACCTCCCCCAATAGAGGCTAATCGCGCGGAAGCAAGCCAGCGTCAATGCATAAGAGATGAAGTGGAGATAGCACGACGTGCTAACTACGATCGTGAACATGGGGTCCCTGACGCCCTCGATGCCAACAACCCCATTCAAGCTGCGGACCTCCAGAACATGCACGACCAGGAACTCCTGCGATGGGCCCAGTACGACCAAGACAATGGCCCTCCCGATGACCTCTACGTCATCCCGGCGGCTCACGCCTCGTCAGCAACCCCGAGAGTGGTCAATAACTTCCCAGCGTTCTCACGACGTCTTCGGACGATCAGATACCCCAAGGACTTCAAGCCGGCCATTGAGAAGTATGACGGTCGCTCTGACCCAAGTATATGGCTCAAGATGTACAGCATTGCAACACGCGCCTCTGGGCAATGAAGACCATATGGCGGGGTACTTCCCCCTTGTGATGGGCAAGGCACCACTCCTGTGACTTGATAACCTCCCAGCAGAGTGCATCACCTCCTGGGAAACTCTATCTTGCCTTTTCACGACAAACTACCAGGCGACCTATAATCGTCCTGGCGACACTCACCACCTCGCTAGAGTGTGGATGAGACATGATGAAACTCTCCGTGAGTACACCAATCGCTACTTCAAAAATCAAAACACCCTTGCGGGTGTCAAAGACGAGGACGTCATCGCCTACTACAAGAAGGGGATCACCAACATCAAGCTATTTGAGAAGATCCATGAAGCTGACGCACATACCATTTCCGACCTCATGGCCTATGTCGACAAGCTAGTCGACACTCAATGCGGTCATGCATGACTTCAACGGAGAAGACCATGACGATGGCAGAAACAGATCACGCAAGCGATCTGGTGAAGCCTACATGGCAGATTCACCAAGACCTTCCACCTTCCTTGAAGGTGACTTCAACATGGTCATGGACGACCAGTGCCAGTTCCGCCGCGACGCCAAACACACCATGAGGGAGTGCGAGCAGCTGAAACGTGCCCTTGGAGTACCGTCCGACTCCAAGAAAACCAAGAGCAACAACAATGACGACCTGAACAGTGGCCAGCGCTTTGACAACCGTAACCGTCGACCTGATCGACGTGATTACCGTGATCGCAGGCCCTATCATCGCAACAACGACAGGGATCAACGTGATTATCGCCGCGATGATCACCGCGACGACAAACGCGACGACTATCGTCGCAACAACCATAACGACAGGCGTGACGCCCGCAAGAGTGATCGCCGCGACGACCAGCGTAACCACCGACGAGACGATCGACGTGATGACCGACATCGCCAAGACGACCACAACCGCCACAACAACAATCGAGAAGAGCAGTCTCCACCACCACCGCCCAAAGGGGGGAACCCCAACGACGCGTTCTAGTCAGCCAACCGAGAGATCAACTTCATCGTTGGCGGTCGCCAAGCGACCAAGAGCAACAAACAGATCCGATCAAATGCAAGGGAGATCGGGCATATCAACACTGAAACCCCGCAGCCTCTGCGTTGGTCTGAGTTCCCAATCACTTTCTTTAGGAAAGATCATTGGGTCCACATCCCCGACCCCGGGACATACCCGCTTGTCGTTAACCCTATAGTCGATGGGGCCTTCCTGCCTAAGACCCTTATCGACGGGGGCAGCAGTTTGAACATCATCTTCATAGAGACGCTACGCAAGATGGACTTCGACTTCAACAAGATGACCGCCTGCGATGAACCCTTCTACAGGGTTGTGCCCGGCAAGGCTGCGTACCCATAGGTCGTGTACGCCTATAGGTCACCTTCGGCACAAAGGAAAACTTCCGCACAAAGTACTTGACGTTCGAGGTCACGGACTTCCGCTCATCGTACCACGCCATCCTCAGGCGACCTATGCTCACCAAGTTCATGGCCATAACTCATCACACCTACCTCATCATAAAGATGCCAGTGCCAAACGGAATTCTCTCCGTTCTCAGGGACATCATGGTCTCCTACAACTGCGAAGGCGCTACGTCGAGCTCTCCAAAGACTCCGCGATCAAAGCCGTAGCAACGGTCATGGTCGCCCAGGCAGCCAAGATCGACCAAACCACTTTGGAGGTGCCAGAGCAAAAACGCACAAGCACAACCTTAGACCCAAGTCCAGCTGTCAAGAAGGTTTGCTCGGTCTGTCCGATGCATCCAAGGACGTCATCATTGGGGCCAACCTCGACCCCAAATAGGAACTCGCTCTCACAAGTTTCCTCATGGACAATGCTGACGTCTTCGCATGGAGCTCGTCCGACATGCCCGGTGTCCCCAGGGAGCTGGTTGAGCACGCACTTGAAGTCAACAAGACCGCATGACCTATCATCGGAGAATGTAAACATCCGGTTTGGCTGGCAAACCCGGTCCTTGTACCCAAGAAAACTGGCGAATTAAGTTTGTGTATCAATTACACCGACCTCAACAGGCACTGCCCGAAGGATCCTTTCCCTCTTCCTCACATCGACCGCTACTCAGGGTATCACTAGATAGTCCTGCATCCTGACGACGAAGATAAAACGACGTTCATAACGCCTCACGACATCTACTGCTACAAGGTCATGACCTTTGGCCAGAAAAATGCTGGAGCTACATATCAAAAGGCAATTTAGAAGTGCCTAGCATCACGGATCGGGAGGAACGTCGAAGCCTACGTAGACGATGTGGTTGTCAAGATTACCATAGAAGATCAGCTCATCGCTGACCTCATTGAAACCTTCGCCAATCTACAACAATTCCAGTGGAAGCTCAGTCCAACCATGTGTGTCTTCGGTGTGCCTTTCGGGTTGCTCCTTGGCTTCATGGTCGGGCACCGAGGCATTGAAGCCAACCCTGCGAAGGTCGACACTATACGCAAGATGGCCAAGCCATCCAACAAGAAAGATGTCATGAAGCTCACAAGAATGATGGCATCTCTAGGTCATTTCATCAGCAAGCTCGGCGAGAAAGGCTTACCCTTCTTCAAGCTACTGAAGAAGGCAGACAAGTTCTTGTGGGACGACAAAGCCCAGAAAGCGTTTGAGGCTCTCAAGGAGTCCTTGACGACACCACCAATCATGACTCCACCAATCCCAAAGGAAACACTGCTACTTTACATCTCTTCCACCACTAATGTGGTCAGCACAGTCCTCGTCGCTAAGCGAGAAGAAGAAGGGCAGGCCTATCCTGTTCAACGACCTGTGTATTACGTAAGCGAGGTCCTGGCCGACGCTAAGACACGTTATACACAACCTAAGAAGCTGCTCTATGCGCTCCTGATCATGTCGAGAAAGCTTCGTCACTACTTCCAAGCTCACAAAATCGTGGTTCCTTCATCATTCCCACTAGGAAAAATCATCCGCAACCGAGACGCCAACGGCCGCATCGTCAAGTGGTCAGTCGAGCTTGGAGAATTTGAAATGGAGTTTTGCCCCAGGCAAGCGATCAAGTCACAGATTCTCGCAGACTTTGTGTCTGAGTGGACAGAGATCCAGATGCCCCCTCCCAAAGAGCGACCTGAACACTAGATAATGTACTTCGATGGTGCCCTCAACCTCGAAGGAACGGGCGCAGGCGTATTACTCATCTCTCCTCAGGGGGAACAACTCAAGTACGTTCTTCAGATTCACTACAAGGCCTCCAATAATGGCGCAGAGTACGAAGCCTTGATCCACGGGCTCCGCATAGCAGTGTCTCTTGGCATCAAGCGACTACTGGCTTTTGGCGATTCCAAGGTCGTCATCGAGCAAGTCAACAAGGAGTGGGACTCCGTCAGGGACACGATGGATGCTTACAGCACTGAGATTCGCAAACTCGAAGGCCACTTCGAGGGAATTGAGTTTCAGCACGTCCCACGAAACAATAATGTGGCTGCCAACGTACTTTCCAAACTAGGCTCTCGACGAGCTCTAGTCCCAGCGGACGTGTTTGTCCAAGACCTACGCAAGCCTTCAATCAAGCTTTTAGACCCAGATAATTTAGAACTACCTCAACAAGACCAAACCTCAGCACCTCCCCGCGATGTGCTGATGTCAGAAAAAGAAGATGATTGGCGCAAGCCCTTCATAGACTTTATACTCGACCAGCTTGTCCCTGACGACAAAACAAAACAAGAGCGTATCACACGACGTAAGTGCCAACTACGTCGTGATTGGTACCGACCTATACAGAAAAGCCGCCTCTACTGGCGACTTGATGAAGTGTATCTTACGATCAGAAGGTCTCCAGCTCTTAGCTAAGATTCACAGTGGCGAATGTGGCTGCCACGCGACATCCACTAACCTGGTCGACAAGGCATACCGATCTGGATTCTACTGGCCCACGACCATGATTGATGCTAAAGACCTCGTCAAGAGGTGCAAAGGATGCCAATTCTTTGCTAAAACAGCAGCACCTGCCAGCTTAGGCCCTGCGCACCATCCCTCCGTCGTGGCCCTTCGCTATGTGGGGTCTCGACGCTGTAGGACCGTTTTGTACCGCCCCAGGCGGCTACAAACATATACTGGTGGTCGTCGACAAATTCACCAAGTGGATTGAAGTCCGACCTGTTGCGAAAGTAACGTCAGAAGAAGCGGTAAAATTCATCAGAGACATCACACATCGCTTTGGCGTGCCTAACAGGATCATCACCGACCTGGGCAAAGCTTTCACCGGCTCCGTCTTCTGGGATTTTTGCCAAGAAAACACCATCGACGTCTATTACTCCTCGGTCGCCCACCCTTGGTGCAATGGCCAGGTTGAACGAGCCAACGACATGGTGCTTCAAGCCCTCAAAGATTGTACTACAGCGACACTTCTAACTACACCACCTAGTGGTTAGCCGAGCTATCGCACGTGATTTGGGGTCTAAGGACTCAAGTCAGCTCTGCCACGGGCTTTTCGCCCTTCTTTCTGGTCTACAGATCAGAAGCCTTTAGAGCTCCACGCATCCAGTTCTACGAGGAAGGAGAGACCGAGCAAACACGCCGCGTCGACCTCGACAACCTCGAAGAACAGAGGCTCGCTGTAGTCATGAGAAAATTTCGTCACGACCAACAACTTCGAGGATATCATGACCGCAACATTAAGGATACTTCCTTCAACATTGGTGACCTCGTCCTCAGGCACATCCAGAAGACTGATGGCATGCACAAGCTCTCTGCCCCTTGGGAGGGAACCTTCATCGTCACTGAAGTTATCAGCCCATCCACTTATCGCCTCCAATGGGGCGACGGACAAGGAGTACCAAATCCTTGGAACGTGGAGCACCTACGACGATTCTATCTGTAGAATAGTTTTTAAAATTCCAGCAATGTATTTCCTTTCCTTGTACTTTTTTCAGATTGAATAAAAATTATTTTAAGTAGTCATCTATTGTATGCCAAGCCCTACCTTCTCCTCTCTCATGTCACAAAACTCTCCCCCTTGACATGCTCTGGGGCTTGGCTAAAGCCATTACATGGGTTGCAAAACATGAGGATCACATATTTTCGCCTCCCACTCGACATGCTCGGGGGCTTGGCTCAAAGCCAACCTAAGGGTCGTACGACCTGAGGAGACCATCCCTAATGAGCATGAAGCCTTCTGTCGTTGCGAGCATGTTTGGTCGAAAAAGGGTCGCCAAACCCGAGCCCTAGGTTCCCTTCTCGCACGCCGACCTCACGTAAGCCTCCACGCTGAGCTGTGGAGGTCGGTAAGCCAGCCTCTCCGTGAGTAGTGGTTAGCGAGGCAAGAAACAAGACATCGCCATCTACAAATCTACCAAGCTCACGCAGGTACAAGGCAAGTGCTTCACTTAGGTTCAACAAAATATTCATCTCGGCGAGCTCCATGGCCTTGCGCTTCTCCTCGGCGAGCTCGTCCTCAAGCCTCTTCTTTTCGGCAGCTGCCGCCTCACGGGCCTACTTGAGCTCCTGCTCAGGGTCAGTAATCCGTTGCGCCTTCTCTGCCGCGTTCTTCAGCAGGTCGACTCAGCTCTTGGCCCGTTCTGCTAAGGAGTATTACAATATAACAAGCTCATTAACAACATTTCAACAAAGCATCATCAAGAAAGGTACATTGTAAGCAAACTTACCGTCAGCGCATGGTTGATGGTCACCGTGCTGGTCTGCAAGGCCTGCATATCCTCATTGTCCTCGAAGATATCATCCTGCCAAGGGGTGCCATTCCAGTCAATTTCCCACCGCAGTAATCTCGGGCTCGAAGAGGAAGATTCGGGTACCTGTGCGCCAGATGTTCCCGGGCCTCTTGGTGCCTGATCAATTTGAGGCTGGTCCTTGACCAGGTCCTCAGCCCCAGCAGGTCTCGCACTAATGGGGTCGACATCAATAACTCTTGGGGAGGTCGTCGCTCCGACGTCCCAACAGAAGCTCCCTCCCCCCGCTTCAAAAGTGTGCGAGGGACTCGCCACCCTTGAATCCGCCACCAGCGGTGAAGTTGCCCTACTCTCAGCTACTCCTCGCGGTGGAGTAGCTGTCCACGCGTCATCAGCTAATGCTTCCCCCACGACCTTCGGGTCAGGCGACCTCATGCGGGAGGGAGAAGCCGGGGCGCCCAGGTCGTGCTGCGGCACCTCCACCGGCCTGCATAGGAACGCCACATCAAAACAAACAATCACAACACGGAAACAACAAGTGAAAAAGATTGGGCCTTCAAGACTTTACCTCGTAGTAACTGGGACGCGAGGCTTCGGCCTAAAGAGCCGAGGCCTAATCGCCGCAGGCATCCTTGCCTGCGCTGTAGCAGCAGCTCGCTGCGCCTCCAAACCCCGACGGAGGGCATCCTTCGACATCTTCTTGTTGACGGTGTATTTTGGTGCACCTAGCATGTTCATTACACTTTGGTTTGGATTTGATTATTGAACTAACCCGCCACTAGGCACACTAATCATATAACAAGTTCATCTTTGTGCATGCATTTGGAAGTGTTGTGTTTATGTAGGAAATCATGGACATAAAGGACGGATTCGCAATAAGTTCAAAGGAGCATTCATGGAGTCTTGTTCGTGTTCATGAGCTCGCCGAAATTACTTCCAATGGTGGTGAGGACCAAAGTGCTACGAGGAACACCCCCGGGATTGAAGCGTAAAAGATCAACTTCATGCAAAGAGAGTCTCCATCTTGATCGCGAGGATAACGGCGTCAAAATCATCCAAGTGGAGGGGGCGAAGTAGATAAGTGCACGAAGACCCACGGAGCAAAAAGGGCGACCGAACCGGCCGAACCGGGCTTCGGGCCGGCCGGCCCGATCGGATCGGCCCGGCCCACTTTGGGCACCGGTTCGGTCCCGTCTTCCTTGCCCTCGAAGGATCTTCGACCCTAAAACCCCCGACGCGCCGCCAACGGACGAGAGGAGTTTATTCGCACCGAAGGCCATCTACAAGCTAGAGAGAGAGGAGGAGGATCTCCGGCCGGAGATTAACCCCCTCGAAGGAAGCACCCTCTCGTGGAGAAGGAGGAAGACACCGGCGGAAGGGAAACCATGATCAACGGTGCCATGATCGGCACCTTGATGGGGTAATCTTCTCATTCGTCCATGGGTTGTAATCGATCGTGAGATGTAATCGCACTTTGTCGGATTTTCTATCTATCATCTTGTGTTGAATATACTTTAATGCTTAAAGGTTAGCTACCATGCCGTAGAGGGAGTACGAGCTCCAATGCTTCCTTGGATCCATTCAATACGCCGTGGCCATCAAAGGTCTAGTCATGAATACCTTCGCGTAGTGACAGTACGAGAGGAGGGAAAGGGCGAAACCGTGGTCACAACCCCGATAGATTAGATTGGTTTTTCATGTCTTTAAGCGATTGCATGCTCTAGTATCGTAGACCCGTGGGCGAGTGTCTTCTCTCTTGATCGTTTATCATTCTCTCTAGTGTAGTTTACTTGCTTTCTAGTATAATAGTAGTTAGGGTTTTAGTAGCTAGTGTATCGTTGTTGATCGAACGCTTGTAATCCCCTTGCTCCGCGGATTGACAAGAACCTTGGGAATCCCGTGGTGAAAAAGGTGTGGGGTCCGTACGCTTGCGGATCGTAGAGGGATACGTTTTTTATCCGTCAACAAGCCCCTTTTTCTGGCGCCGTTGCCGGGGAGCAAGTTAGTTTACATCGTTTGATTTGCATCTAACTTAGTTTTATATTTTAGTTTATCTTTTATTTGCTATATCTAACATATATTATCGAAAAACACTTGTTTCTTTTTTGTTTTTGTTTTTATCTTATTGTCTAGATGGAGTTCGTTAATCAACCCGTGGAAGAACCGGAGAAATCATTAAGGGATTACGCCGGCCCTCGATGTGAAGACATAAAGGTACAAGAGTCGGATTCGAAGCTCGAAGCGACCAAGTATGAAATTAAATCCAAGATCATGAAGATGGTGGCGGAAAACCCGTTTGAAGGGATGGTTGAGGAGAACCCATATAGACACATAAGGGATTTCACGACAATATGCAACACGGTGCGTCAAGAAGGAGTTCCCGATGAATGGTTCAAATGGAATCTCTTTCCCTACTCACTTGCCGGCAAAGCAAAGACATGGTATTCGGTTGCGTCCTTTGAAGTTGAAGGCAATTGGAACAAGTTGACAAAGAAGTTTTGCGAGAAGTTCTTTCCAATGAGCAAGGTTCAACATCTAAGGAGGCAAGTGATCACTTTTATGCAAGGAGAAGAGGAAGGGATAGACCAAGCCTGGGATAGGTTTAATGAATTAATCGAACAAGGACCAAAACTCGGCTTCACCGGTGACGTACTCTTGCATACATTTTTCTTTTCCCTAACCCCTAGTTGCATGCGACACGTCGAAATGTGTGCGGTGGGGATCTCATGGAGAAAACACTCACGGAAGCCGCCCAACTTCTACAAAAAGTTAGCAAAGCGGCCGCCATGCGAAGAGATTGGGAAACAAGACTTGCGGAAGAGCCGAATTTAATTCAAGGAAGAAAAAGCTTGCTGATTTTTCTAAAGAGGCAACCCCGGAAGTCACAAAAGAGGAGCCAATCATGGAGAAGCTTAAACAAGAACACATCAAGTCAAGAACTACACCAAACGTCGACTTCGTCGCACCAAATGAGACGAACAAGAGAAGCATGTCAAGCGCGAAGCCACTAAGGGAGTTCGAGCCAATGGATTGGGTTCCTATTGATTACGGAGAAGTATTCGACAAGAGAAGACCGTTCCCTAATCAAAAGGGGATGGCAAGAGCATTGGAAGTGGATTTCCCACCGGAGAGGAAAGCTGAAAATTCATACGACCTCGAAACCACCGGTGAGATTTTTGAAAAGCTCTTTGGAGATGATGTGGTGGATCCGGAACATATTGCCGAGGTGAAGAGGATCATGGGGATCAAGCCCGAAGCATCACCATACGCTCGCCTTGCTGAAATTTATTTGATCGGATCCGAAGAAGAAGAGAAGATGACGCCGCACTTGAGTTGCGAGATCAACGGAGTTCAATGCAAAGCCTTATGCGACATCGGAGCCCAAGTAAGTGTTCTATCTTCTAAAATTTACGATAAAGTTCAATACCACAACCTAGACTTAGCTCCAACATCAACGAAATTAATTATGGGAGATGGTAGAACTATCAAACCTCTAGGTATTGCTTGCAACATGAAAGTAAAAATCTCTAGAAACTATATACCAACCGATTTCTTTGTTATTGATGCTTACCATGGTAATTCTGATCATATAATCTTAGGTAGGCCTTTTCTTAAGTTGGTTGATGCCGTGTTAGATGCCGGAGAAGGCAAAGTAACAATGAACCTTAATGGAACAAAGTACACATATAACTTTCTTCGCGCTTCTAAGCACCTTACTCCTTTTCCTCCCGAAGATGAAGAAATAGAAGAGATAGATAGTCTTTGTTTTGTTGAAACCCTTAGAGACCCGCTGCAAAGAGCGATGGAAAATCAAATTAGTAATCAACAAGATGAAGAACTAGAGGAAGCAACAAAAGGCTTAGAGCCGCATGATGGTAGCGTGGAGGAAGAAAAGTTCGAAGACATAGGAGAAATCAAACCCGAGGAGCCACAAGTGCCCGAAGTAGACCTTAAACCTTTGCCCAAGGGATTAAAATATGAATTTTTGGGCCCGGACAAAACTTATCCGGTCATTGTGAGCGACGAGTTGAGTCCCGAAGAAAATGAAGCGTTGCTGATTTTATTAAAAAAACATAGGAAGGTGATTGGATATTCAATTAACGATCTCAAAGGTATTAGCCCACCTTTTGCACTCATCGTATACCAATGGAAGACCAATGTAAGCTCGTAGTGGACCACCAAAGGAGGCTAACCCATGCCATGCGAGAGGTAGTAAAGAAAGAGGTTATCAAGTTACTTGATGCCGGAATCATCTACCCGGTTCCGCATAGCGAATGGGTGAGCCCGTACATTGTGTACCGAAGAAAGGAGGTTTGACCGTGGTGAAGAATGAGAAGAACGAATTGATACCGCAAAGAACCGTGACCGGGTGGCGGATGTGTATCGATTACCGTAAGCTTAACAAAGCGACGAAGAAAGATCACTTCCCCCTACCGTTCATAGACGAGATGCTCGAGAGGTTAGCAAACCACGCTTATTTTTGCTTTCTCGATGGATACTCGGGGTTCATGCAAATTCCTATTCACCCGGAAGATCAACATAAGACAACATTTACGTGTCCTTACGGAACGTTTGCATATAGGAGGATGCCCTTCGGCCTATGCAACGCTCCGGCCTCTTTTCAACGTTGCATGATGGCCGTGTTTTCGGAATTCATCGAAGAAATTGTTGAAGTGTTTATGGATGATTTTTCCGTTTACGGGAAGACGTTCATGGATTGCTTAGCAAACTTAGAAAAGGTCCTTACAAGGTGTGCGAGAGGTAGATTTGGTTTTAAATTGGGAAAAGTGCCACTTCATGGTTAAGCAAGGCATAGTGCTCGGACATGTTATATCCGAGAGAGGAATTGAAGTGGACAAGGCAAAGGTAGAGACGGTTGAGCAACTCCCACCTCCTACGGATATTAAGTCCTTAAGGAGCTTTCTAGGCCATGCCGGATTTTATAGAAGATTTATAAAGGACTTCTCAAAGATCACCAAGCCTTTAACACACCTTCTTCAAAAGGATGTGGCTTTCGACTTTGATGAGAAGTGTCTAGCGGCATTCGGACCTTGAAAAATGCGTTGGTGAGTGCTCCCATCATCCAACCTCCGGATTGGAGCCAACCTTTCGAGATCATGTGTGACGCAAGTGACTACGCCGTAGGCGCGGTCTTGGGACAAAGAAAGGAAGGCCGAGTTCACGCCGTTTACTACGCTAGCAAAACTCTTAGTGGGGCACAATTAAATTACGCTACTACGGAAAAAGAATTGCTAGCGGTGGTATTCGCTTTCGAAAAATTCAGATCCTACATCGTGAACTCGAAAGTCATTGTTTACACCGATCACGCGGCTATAAAGTATCTCTTGGCTAAGAAGGAAGCTAAACCTCGTTTGATTCGTTGGATCCTTCTTCTCCAAGAGTTCGATGTTGAAATTCGTGATAAAAAGGGGGTGGAGAATGTTGTGGCCGATCATTTGTCTAGGATGAATCGTGGGCAAGATGATAAAGAGCCCATAGAAGACAAGATGAGAGATGACCACCTCTATAGAGTGCTTGATAAAGATACTTGGATGATCGACATCATTCGAGCGATTCGAAAGATGCCCCTCGATCATCTAGACAAAAACACTCAAAGGAAGATAATTTCGAAAGTAAGAAATATTTTTGGGATGCACCATACCTCTTCAAGCTTGGCAATGATGGTGTGATGAGAAGATGTGTGCCAAGGGAAGAGAGGCTTGAGATTCTAAGGAAGTGCCACTCGGCGGAGTACGGTGGGCACTATAGCCATTTTCGAACCGAAGCCAAAGTATGGTCGAGCGGATTCTATTGGCCGGAGATGCATGAAGATACTAAAAGATATGTTGCGTCATGCCCCGAATGCCAAAGAACCGGAAACATCTCTCAAAGAAATTCTATGCCTTTGAAATACAACTTGCAAGTCGACATATTCGATGTATGGGGCATAGACTTCATGGGGCCTTTTAAAAACTCATTTGGATTCGAGTATATACTTGTTATGGTCGATTACGTATCCAAGTGGGTAGAGGCTATACCATGTCGTAAAGCTTCCACGGAGGAGTCCATCACTATGATCAAGAACGTGATTTTTCCCCGTTTCGGTACACCGAGAATCTTGATAAGTGATGGAGGAACTCATTTCACCGGGAAGAACTTCAAAAAGTGCTTGTCCAAGTTGGGAATTGAGCATAGGGTCTCCACGGCCTATCACCCACAAACCAACGGACAAGCGGAGACGTCAAATAGGCAATTAAAAAGCATACTTAACAAGACCATAGAGAAGGGAGGCAAGGATTGGTCAAAGAAATTAGACGGAGCTTTATGGGCTTATCGAACGGCGTTTAAAACACCGATAGGTATGACCCCTTATCAATTCGTCTATGGAAAAGCTTGCCACCTTCCGGTTGAGTTAGAACATAAAGCCTATTGGGCGATTAAAGAGATGAACCTTGATCTCGATGCCGCGGTGGTGAAACGGAGAATTCAAATAAGCGAGCTAGAGGAGTTGAGGTTGAAAGCTTATGAAAACGCAAGCATATACAAAGAGAGAATCAAAAGGTGGTATGATAAAAGATTGAAGAAAAAAGAATTCAAAGAAGGAGATAAGGTCCTCCTCTACAATTCGAGGTTTAAAACCTTCGGAAAGGGGAAATTGCAAAGCAAGTGGGACGGACCTTATGTTGTGCATTCGGTGTTCTCCAACGGAGCGGTAACCATTATGGATATAAACGGCGATCAATTTGTGGTGAATGGACAGCGGCTTAAGGTTTACTACGAACCCGACATCGTGCCCATTCATCATGTTGACGTCTTTACCATGGAGGAAGAGCCCGAACGTCCCGCCTAGGACGAAAAACAAGGCACCAACTTCTCGTAAATAATTTTTCTTTTAGCTTTCCGGAGTTTTTCGCGAAGATTAACCGGGGCCAACTTTTTCCACGGGCCGAGGACGAAAAAAAATAGGGCGGTGTGCAAAAAACGGACCGGCCCCGCCCCCGAGGCGGGGTGGGCCGGCCGGCCCGATCGGATCGGCCCAAGGGGGGCCCGACGCCCGATGTCCCCGAATTTCGCCCGAATTGCTCCTTTTCGACTTCCTTGTTTGGTCGAAAAATTTTAAGGGAAGTGTAAAAAAGGAAAATAAGGTTCCCGGGGCTTTTCTCTCGGGACTATATATTTGGCCGAATTGGGAGCTCGAGAATCAATCCTTTCAAGCAATGTGTTGCACCCTTGTAGCACCATTGAGCCTCCAAAAAGCTTAGAGTTAAAGGTAGAAGCCAAGAAGCCATCGATGGAGGAGGCGATGCGATGCGAGGTCAAGCTACCCGTCAAGAGGACCGCACGTATCCGTTGCGGAGGACGTGTCCCGACCGAGCTCTTGCATCTCGCAACCCCCGTCAAAGGAGAGAAGGTCCCTACACCCGTTCGAAGGTCGGCACGTCTCCAAGGCATCAAGCGTAAGGATTACAAGGAGGTGTCGCCGGAGCCTAAGGAATATGGGGATAGCGACTACTCCGACGATCGTAGCCCGAGCTCGTGGGCGGCCGCCGGTAGAGATGATGATGATTGGGGCGAGCGGCCCTACGAAAGGACTCCCGAGGGCCCCAACGGCGACGGCAACGGCGGTGGCGAAGGCGACAACAATGGAGGTGGCGACGACGGTGGTGACAACGGTGGAGATTATGGCGACGACGACCCCTTCGGATTGCATCCGGTGTCTTCGTCGAGTTTGCCGTCAATCCATCGCAGCTCTCTACGCGTCGGCCGACGAATGTCTTCAAACCATGGAAGCGATGAAGCAGCGTATGGAGGACTTGGAGCGCGTAGTTGAAGATGACTACAAGTTCCTTAACCGTAACGTGCGCAAACTTTTCGGCATGGTCGGAAACATGAGAGGCAAGTGGTGCAAGGCTTGCTCGAAGTACCATTAGATCTAGTTTTCCCCTTTGGTTTTTGTAAGATACGACGAGGACGTCGTATGTTTTAAGTGTGGGGGAGAGCTAGCTCGCTAGCCTTAGCTTTTGAACTTCAAATTTAGGTTCGGTTTAATCTTCGTGTGAGAGTCTTAGCGTTTTAATGAGTTTTTAGTTTTCGAGTCAGTTTTTAAAATTTTTGCAAGAGTCTTAAATTAGTGTTGAGTCAAGAAAACCGAATAAAAAGAGTCTTTATATATATCTTTGTGTTTTTTTTGTATTGTTTATCTTTATTTACTTGTTTGTTTAATCTTTGATTCTTGATATTTGAACGCAAGTATGTGGTTTGAAAATCGTTTACCGTGGTGCTTAGTGGAATCGCTACTACTTAAAGTACCCATACCGCACTTCGATCTTGAGCTTCACATGCTAGTTGTGCTATGTTCGATGCTAAAAATTGGAGGTTTTCAGTTCTGAAAATTATATTAAAACCCTTGTAATAAAGGTTAGCAAAATCTCTTTTTCCAAGTTGAGAGTATAAAAAAATTCCTATCCAAAGCCAAGTTTGTTTTTTTCGCTCCACTATAAGTGTGATTAGCACGATGAGTTAGGCTAGGACCCTTCTCTCTTGGTGAGTTTTAATTTCGAGCAATGATCATATCCTTGTGCTTATCTTTTGTTGCTAGCCTCGTCATTCATTCGGTAACATGTCTTTCACAACGGAAGTCATGTACATCGCCGGATTCCATACCCAAACCTATACACCTCTTTTGAACATCGTATTCCTTGAACACAACCTATTTTCAAAGTTTCGTCTCGTCTCTAGCATGGTTTATTTAAAGATTTCAGATTGTATGCATGCGAGAAAAGGGAGAATTGAAAGCTTTGAAAAGTCGTCAAGAGAGAGAAAAATAAAGAGAAAAAGTATGTGTATGGAAAAGAAAGAAAAAAAAAATATATATATATATATCATATGTGAATGAAAGAAGAAAAAGAAAAGAGAAAGATGAGTTAGCAATGAAGATATGAGAGGGATGGATCAAGTGAAAGAAAAGAAAAAAATAATAAAGTGTAAGGAAGGACGTCACGTTGATTGTGAGACGAAACTTTTACTCTATTTCCAACCATGTGCAATCCGACAACGAGGACATCATTGGTGCCTTGAAGTCACAATTTTCTTTTGCCCTTGCACATGTCCACCATTCTAAATCTTCTCGTCCTTGATATCCCTACATATGGTTAATTCTCATGATCATTGGCTGCTCGAAAGGTAGACAACCATTAGAGGAAGTTCTTAGTTTGACAATACTTGTGTTGATTGCGCTAGCCCTACCTATAGCTCCACTTTTACATGATATATGAGAGATTAATGGGAGGTGAGAGTTTTATAAAATTTGGTTAGGATAGACACTTCATATGAGTGACTTGAGAGAGCTTGGAGAAAGGTTTTTGTCTAACACTTGTTGCGGGAATTTTTGTTTTGAAAACCATAAAAACCCTCCGATGGAAGCAAAGAAGTAAGTATGGTCGGAATTGAAAGCTTCGAGTGAAGAGTTTGAGTTGTGGGGTAAATCTTGACGTGGTAAAAATTCTAAACGCCCATGTTTATGATTGATTATCATTACTTTGTGTTTATGTATTAAAGATGAAGGGATTGACTAACTTGTGAAGAAGGATAAGTGATACACGATTACACTCCTTGGACGAAGTTCTTTTACGAGTACTTGCTCGAGGACGAGCAAGAGCTAAGTGTGGGGGAGATGTTGACGGTGTATTTTGGTGCACCTAGCATGTTCATTACACTTTGGTTTGGATTTGATTATTGAACTAACCCGCCACTAGGCACACTAATCATATAACAAGTTCATCTTTGTGCATGCATTTGGAAGTGTTGTGTTTATGTAGGAAATCATGGACATAAAGGACGGATTCGCAATAAGTTCAAAGGAGCATTCATGGAGTCTTGTTCGTGTTCATGAGCTCGCTGAAATTACTTCCAATGGTGGTGAGGACCAAAGTGCTACGAGGAACACCCCCGGGGATTGAAGCGTAAAAGATCAACTTCATGCAAAGAGAGTCTCCATCTTGATCGCGAGGATAACAGCGTCAAAATCATCCAAGTGGAGGGGGCGAAGTAGATAAGTGCACGAAGACCCACGGAGCAAAAAGGGCGACCGAACCGGCCGAAACCGGGCTCCGGGCCGGTCGGCCCGATCGGATCGGCCCGGCCCACTTCGGGCACCGGTTCGGTCCCGTCTTCCTTGCCCTCGAAGGATCTTCGACCCTAAAACCCCCGACGCGCCGCCAACAGACGAGAGAGGAGTTTATTCGCACCAGAAGGCCATCTACAAGCTAGAGAGAGAGGAGGAGGATCTCCGGCCGGAGATTAACCCCCTCGAAGGAAGCACCCTCTCGTGGAGAAGGAGGAAGACACCGGCGGAAGGGAAACCATGATCAACGGTGCCATGATCGGCACCTTGATGGGGTAATCTTCTCATTCGTCCATGGGTTGTAATCGATCGTGAGATGTAATCGCACTTTGTCGGATTTTCTATCTATCATCTTGTGTTGAATATACTTTAATGCTTAAAGGTTAGCTACCATGCCGTAGAGGGAGTACGAGCTCCAATGCTTCCTTGGATCCATTCAATACGCCGTGGCCATCAAAGGTCTAGTCATGAATACCTTCGCGTAGTGACAGTACGAGAGGAGGGAAAGGGCGAAACCGTGGTCACAACCCCGATAGATTAGATTGGTTTTTCATGTCTTTAAGCGATTGCATGCTCTAGTATCGTAGACCCGTGGGCGAGTGTCTTCTCTCTTGATCGTTTATCATTCTCTCTAGTGTAGTTTACTTGCTTTCTAGTATAATAGTAGTTAGGGTTTTAGTAGCTAGTGTATCGTTGTTGATCGAACGCTTGTAATCCCCTTGCTCCGCGGATTGACAAGAACCTTGGGAATCCCGTGGTGAAAAAGGTGTGGGGTCCGTACGCTTGCGGATCGTAGAGGGATACGTCTTTTATCCGTCAACACTTCTCTACTAGCTCCCGCTGCCTTTTGGCAGCAGGACTCTCCGACCTCCTCGCCGGTCGATCTCCGGCGACCGGCAACTCTTCAACGGCTTCGTCTTCCTCCTCATCTTCCGACTTGACCTCCCTCGAGCGGGGCGTCGGAATTGACGGTGTAACAACCGCCGGAGGGGAAGTGGCCTTCCTATTCCTCTTCTTCTTCTCTGCGGCTTTCACCGCAGAAACCGTAGCAGCAGCGGATGAAGCCGATTGCTTCCCCACCGTCGACCTAGTCCTGCGCTGGGACTTCGCGGCGCCACCAGCGTCCGGGCTTGTCCCGGCATCACCTCCGGCCTCAGCATCGGTGTCTTCGTCGGCCTTCACCGACGAGTCAGACTCATAAAACTCCAGCAGACGACATGCTGGAGGTTTGTATTTGTCCGACCTAAGTTTCCTCCGGTGCAACCCGCCTTGAGAAAGAGGCGCAGGGCACCACATCTGACACTCGCGCGCCTATAAGCAGACGACCAAGAAAATTACATGATGTAAACAAACAACGAACGAAGTAAATGACCTAAAAGTAAGTCTCAGGATCTTACCGGGTCAGCCGGCCTCTTCAACAAGTGTGCCTTAGGGCACTTCTTCACCTTCACCTTCCTAGAGTACATCTAGGACACTGGCCGCCATCTCCTCCTTGGAGACCTTGTGGTTAACTTCACACTTGGGGTCTGACTGCCCCTAGTACTCGTACGCGGGGTGAACCCGATCCTTGATCGGCTGAATCAACCGCCGGCAAAATGACCTGGCGACTGCAGCTCCTGTCACCCCCCCGTTTCTTCATATTGCTGACGAGATCCAGGACCCCCTTGAGGTCCTCAAGGTCACAGAATGACAGCCCTAAATCCCACTCGTTTATCTTATGGCCAGTACGATGTGGAAGTCCAGCAAGTTGATCTATAATATAAAACCACTCCGACCTCCACCCAGCAGTGTTGTCGGGGAGATCGGTATCTATCCACTCTGTCTTGAGGCCTGACCTCAAGTAGAACATTACAACCCCCACTAGCCTTGACCTCTTTCCAGTGCTCTTTACACGAAACAAGTACCTCCACAGCAAGAAGTGAGGTGATATCCCCAAATACGCCTCACAGAAATGAATGAAGGTCGAAACTACAGTAATGGAGTTGGAGACAAGATGTAGCAGCTCCAGCTTCTAGTAGTACAACAAGCCGCGAAAGAAATTCCCCACTAGGAGGTTGAAGCCACGCTCAAAGAAGGACGTGAAAACGATCTGTTCCTTCACATCTTCGATCGCGAATCCCTCCCCAGCCGCGACCTTCCACTCCACCTCTGCATTTGGCCGGAGCAGCCCGCGGTCCACCAAAGCTTGGATCTTCGCCTCAGTCATCATCAACCGGACCCACGCTGTCTACGGGTCCGAGATGGAAGCCATCTCCACTGCCATTTCGCCACTAGGGTTTGCACTAGATATAATAGTGTAGAGAGTTTTGACGCGCATGCGTAGAGGAGCGCGATGCAGAGCGGTTGTGTAAGCGCTTGGCCGACCGGAGCTGGAGGTTGGATGGGAGCACACGCGCGGGAGCGAGGCGGTCGCAAGATCGCAGGAAAGCTACAACGGCGGAAGTGAGAGCGACGGGAGGAAGAAGAAAGGTGAATGGGGTCAACCCCGACCAGGCCGCCCTACTTATAGGGGGGTCCACTGAATCTGCCTGTTGCAATTCCTTCGGTCGTACAACACGCTCCAACGGTTCTATCCTGAGAAGTTCGCGAGAAGATTACGGCGGATTCATCGCTAACCGACTAAAGCCACGACCTAAACCCTGAGTTTAGGTCGTCTGCTGGTAACAAATTATCATCAGGTCATCCTGATGGCAAAACAGGTTAACAAGACCCCACGTCACATTAATTTAGGTCTTTGACAAATCATTTTGTCAAATCAACCAAGTACATGACAGAAGAGAGCGAACATTACATGGACCGCCCGAAGGTACACAAGTCGCCCGTGACCTCATTGGATCCAGAACCTGACACACAAGATAAACATACTACAAGGCCTGGGCCTCCTAGAGCAATCATCACGACCTACTTTACTGAAGTAAAGCACGTCGCGAGATTTCTCCTAGCACCAGGACCTTGATGGCGGCCTTGCGGGGGACAGCTGCAGGATGCCGCGCAACCTAAGGCATGCTCGGACCAGACTATTGGAATGCAGTCACGAGCTTGCTCTTCGGCATGGGATTCCAAGCCCTAGTGACCACCCGATGCTCACCAGCGACGTCGTGCTATAGCCCCAACTCGAACAACATCACCTCCAAACTCTACCTGGTAACCCGCAGAGGCAGGACACAGAGAATGGGGGTGTTGCCTACATTACGCAAGAGTTCTCCTAGCTCCAAGTTTCTACAAACACAAGACTCTACAATCTGGTGGACGAACACATGCCCATGGCATGGTGGGAACACTATTCTGCAGCTTCATAGCTCAAAATGCTCGGTGCTTGCCTCCTTCAGCTTCAAGGTGCTTTTTATAGCCGGAGCCGAGCCCTGGGCAGCTCGCGGAGTGATGACACTATCACCACGTGATCTTGGGACCTGCAGACATGCTCACGATTAAAGGCGACGACTTTATTACCTTGTCTCGCGACGTCTTTGTCGCTAGTGCATCAATGATGCCTGAGTCTGCCACAGAGTCACATGGCTACAGTAACTCCCTCTATCGGTGGGCAGTTTGTTGTTTTTCGGTGGCAAGAGAATCTCCAACCACTGTTGACCTGTGACCCTGTAGTCTACACTACACGAGAAAACCTGACCCTACGTTAGATGGCTCAGCGCCTAACTTAGCCCCATGCAATGACGACTCCACGACCTCCTTCTACAATTTGATGACCTTTATTTGCACCCGCTATGACTCTGCGTCCTGGTGCACCCTCTATGGCTCTGTACGTAAACGGACATAATCCAATCACCCTATATTTCTGTTTCCTAAGCAGAATGGTCGTAGGTTCGATTGAAGACCTTCTGGGGTAGGCGTGCCTTGCTGCTTTGCTAGATCCTTCTGGGCGCCTGAAGATTGGTAGCACCATGAAGATCAGAAGCATCACGGAGATCTACAATTTTCGCCAGCTTCCGTGGTCGGTGTGCCTATTGCTGAGGTCGCCAATACCTTAGCATCATTGCTCCGTTGGGTGGTCAGCAGCTATGCTGGTCGTCTGGACACCAAAACGACCTCCTCGAGGTTGGCGTGCCTTAGTACCTAGGTCTCATAATACCTCGGTGTGTCTACAGCCCTGCCAACCTAGTTGGGTGCCCCGGATATGTGACCTTCCGAGGTCGGTGTGCTCTTGTAGTCCTGCCAGCCTGTTCTAGGCACCCAGGATTTTATGTCGGGAATGAAGGCCTCCCTGGGGCTGCACGCCTAATGGCCCTGCCAGGTATCCCCTGATACTTGGGCACTTCCAACTTGAGAACTTCTTGAGGTCGGCATGCCTCGGGTGGCTCGGCCAGACTCCTTGCAGCCATGCAGGATATCTGGGTGTCTCTACACTCCACATGTTCAAGATTAATATCACTTTACCAAGCTTCATCATTGACAACTTCAACCACTATAGAAGACCTCTTCATTCGGAGCACCTTTCATGATCCTGCTGGGTATCCTCGAATACTGGGCATAAATGATTTAAGGCCTCTTTGAGGTCGGCACGCCTACAAGGCCTCCCTGAAGTCGGCCCTGCCACACTTCTTGCAGCTATGCTAGGAGATCTGGGTGTCTCTACACTTCGTTCGATCAGGATCATGACTCAGTTTTTCTTCTCTTTTTGGAGCATCAAACCAGCCATGCTGTCTGCTTCAATGCTCGGGGACTACTCTATGAGTGCGTCTTCGACGCCCTCTTGTTTTCCTCGTTGTACCAACCTATTGGGAAACCCGTTTCTCAACACGTCGTTACTCAACCTACTTTTTCTTCTTTTTTTGGATCATCATACCGGCCATCCTATCCACCATGATGCTCGGATACTACTCTATGAGTGCATCTTCGGTGCCCTCTGAACTTTTTTATCGTCGCTTTGATCTATTGGAAGCCTGCTTCCTATAGGTCGTCACTTGATCCCTCTTCGTTCGGCAAGACTTCAAACAGGTCGGCTGCCAAGTCAATTTGTTTTTTTTCTTTTGGACCGACGTGCATGCTATTCGACCTGTCGATAGCTCTACGACTTCGTCATGACCTTTCTAAGGTCGCTGCACCTACACCTTGCTCGGGGGCTTGTGAGACATGGGTACCCCTGGGTCCCCACCGACCAGGCTCACGGCCGTCCCCAACAAGTTTGTACGCCCTACCAAAAGACCCGCCGACTTGTTAGTGGGCCCAACTGACCTAGTTGGTTGCCCACACGACCTCCTTAAGACCTTCCAAAAGGTTCTCTAGACGACCTATTTCAGCACGATCTCAAGACTTGGCGTACAAGACAAGACCTTGGTGGGTTTCGACCAAAGCAGATCGACGGGATATGGAAAGATGTGTAACGTATGTAGACTTAGGTCTCCTGGTCGTAACCGACCAGGAGTCTGGGAATCGATCTCATCTGCTGGCCAATATAAGGTGGATGAGGCGACCCCTTGTACAACATACGCAATCCCCAACAATACAAATCGAAGAACTGGACGTAGAGTTTTACTCTCTGGAGGCCCGAACCACTATAAACTCGCTGTGTTCTCTGTGTTTCGCGTACTCGTGTGTGACCTTCGAGTTCTTAGCCTTATATTCCACCCCGCCGAACAACTAAACCACAGGGATTAACACCCCCATGGGTTGTCTAGATCTCACCATCTGACACCGACCAGTTTGTAACCACTACTACAAATGTTCCTAGCGCAAGAACATAGTAGCTCGACACTGGACGTAGGGTATTACTCTTCGGAGGCTCGAACCAGTCTAAACCCCTGTGTATCTCACGCTAACTATCCAGGTCGGACACACGATCCGATACAAATTTACTGCCGCTGTTGACGCTCCTTAGCCTAACCACTAAGGTTGCACTTACGGTGATGGCGCGAGGAATGCTTGTTGGTAGTCGCTAGCGTCGCTATCGGGTTCGCACCTCTAGTAACGGGGCTAAGGAACGTTAGGGGTAAAACACACATACACATAAAGGTCTGCAAGCACACGGATTACCGTTGTAGCACTTCACCCAGTGGTATTCGGGTTATCGTATTTATATTTTCCCAAGGGAGGCACTACGACAAAGATGATCGAATAAACGGTGGAGAAAGACAAGACTTGGTAAAAAGCTATAACAGGGGATAACGAATAAAGATATTCGGGGATAACTTGACACACGCAAGGAGATCTTGATAAAGGACTAGAGAGGATCTAGCGAGCTGGGAGGACAACGAGACGAGAAAGGATCCTAACGCAATCAATCTATTCTTGTCAACTCTAGGAAAATAACTAAGGCAAAGGATAACCAAGGTAAGCTAAACTCGACAAGCTCTTCTAGTGCTGCAGGGGCATGCAAAGTGAAGGACCGAAACAGCGAACCAGAGAGGGGAGGGAGTGAATGGGAGCCGATAAAAATTCTATTCAAGAATGCGACCTATGAACCCGATTTCACTCGTGCACCTCCGCAAGCTTCTCTTGCCAAGTTCATGTAGCCATTGAAGTGCTACTGAACCTAGGAGCAAGACCCAACCCTCAAGAGCCTTTCCACATCGGAACAAAAGAAGCCAAGGCGCAACACAGACTTCCTTGCTCAAAAACCCTTCTCAACAACCCACAGGGCGAAACCGGTCAGACCGGTTTGGGAAACCGGTCAGGCCGGTTTTTGCCTGGACAGTCGGGAAGAACACAGCCCGCGGGAAAAACTCAACACTTACACCAAACAATCTCCCGATTCGTTCCACGGATCAAAGTGAGACTTTGGGGATAGATGGGGTACCTCGTGGGCTACCCTCGGCTAGAAGCTTGGTCCCCAAAATCCACTCAATCAAGAGGAATCGAAAGTCAACCCTCAAGAACACCTCTAACCCTAGAACTCCGAAACCACCAAAATCGAGCCCCTTCACTTGCGGATTTGGGAGGGGAATCAAAGGAAAAAGAACCACGAAGGGCTCACATGAATTTCCCCCATCAAATCGTCAAGAACAAGGTCCCGAAAACACACCGAGAAAACCACCAAGAGAGAGCTCAGAAAATCACCACCACGAACAACCGGGAACAACACAACAAAGCCTTGATGAGCCACGCCGAATCATCTATACATACCAAAGAGGTTCATACAAGGTCTAGCTTGCCGCCCGATCATCCAACCCGCTCACAAGATTTCACCATGAAGCTCTCGAGCTAGTCCTATGGAAATCCTAAGAAAATAGGAAGGGAAAATAGGAAAGCAAATGAACTAGGGTTCCAAGAGATGGCTGCCATCCTCTCACCCCTTGGGTTATATGGAGGCCAGCCGAAAGACTAAAATACCCCTAAAGCCTAAACTAGGATACACGCCCACCAAGGGCACTTTGGGAATTTGTCTTCATAACACCATCAAACGGATGCCCAGCGACTACACTGTGTGTAGCCTTGACGCTAGTCTTGCGATCCCGACGCGTGTCCTCCACCTCGAAGCTTCCGGCGCCCTGCGATCCCAAACCGGTCAGACCAGTTTTCGCCTGACAGCCACACCCGGTCTTCGGCCTCGGCTTTGTGGCTCAGCCGAGTAACCCGGTGATTTTCTGGTGAACCACCGCAAACCTCGCGAACTTGATGTAGCCTCCGCCATCACCACTCATGACTTGGCTCCCACGAAGTCCCGGCTCGACCTTGGTTTTGTGGCTCAACCAAGAAACCATCCACCAACTTCATCTTGCTGTTCTTGCCACCATGCGGCCGGCACTTGATCAGCACATATGACATGGGAGCACATTTTCCAAGCATTTTACATTTCATTTTCAGATTCATAATTGGTACATGAAATGTCTTTGCGGCAAAAAGGAACTTATGCCCCTCCACAAGATAAAGCAAGAGGGCTAAACATTCATGATGACAAATGAGCATTTGGCCCCACATGATCAATAAACTAGCTATCCAACCACAAATTAAGCATAACCAAGCCACTAAAATATGTCAAGAACATATAAAAGCATTTACTCACAAGTGAGCATATACGAGACATTTTTCAAAACATAGCCATCAACCATGGATATAAATCAAGGCCATGAGCTAAGCCAAACTAACCATAGCATATCAAACTAGCTCACAAGATCATATATAGCACATCATGGTGAACAATGTATATGAGAGAAGCTTTTCCTACAAAATGCATATGATACAAAATGCATGCAATTTAAGATACAAGGATGCCTATACATCATGTTACATATGCCATGCCAAATGCAAGAAATGCACAAAGGAAAGCTATACATATGCTACAGAAGAGCTCCCACACACCCAACTCAAGAAATCAAACACACACCAAGCCCCCCCGCAAACGAGTGAAAGTTGCTTGATCTAGGGGTTTGGTGAAAATATCAGCTAGTTGGTCATGTGTGGGTACATGGATCAAAGCTATCTTCCATTTCTCAACATTGTCTCTCAGAAAATGATACCTCACTTCTATGCGCTTGGTTTTGGAATGGAGCACTGGGTTCTTTGCAACGCTTATGGCACTGGTGCTGTCACATTGAAGTGGGACATGGGTATACTCTTCACCAAAGTCACTGATGGTGTATGAAATCCAAAGGAGCTGAGAGCAACAACTAGAAGCGGCAACGTACTCTGCCTCGGTAGTGGATTGAGCAACACTCGACTGTTTGCGGGAAGACCAAGACACCAAAGAAGAACCCAAAAACTGGCAAGTCCCAGAAGTGGACTTCCTATCCAACCGACACACGGCAAAATCCACATCCGAAAAGCCATGAAGCGCCAGAGAAGAGGACGTGGAGTACCAAAGGCCGAAGTCGGGAGTGTGACGCAAGTACCTGAAAATTCGCTTCACCGCTTGCCGATGCAAAGTCCTCGGAGACGCTTGAAAACGAGCGCACAGACATACCAAGAACTGGATGTCCGGCCTCGTTGTCGTCAAGTAGAGGAGTGACCCGATCATGCTTCGGTACTCCTTCTGGTCCACGCGTTCACCTTCCTCGTCCGCAGCAAGAGCTGTAGTCGTACTCATCGGTGTCGTCATAGCCTTGGAATCCTCGATCTTGAACTTCCACACAATGTCCTTGGTGTACTTAGCTTGGTGCACAAATGTTCGTTCCTTTGATTGCTTGATTTGTAGCCCGAGGAAGAACTGCAACTCGCCCGTCATGCTCATCTCAAATTCCCTGCTCATATCCTCTGCAAACCTTGCAACAAGAGAGTTAGACGAGCCACCAAAGACGATATCATCCACATACACTGGTACAATCAGGATATCTCTGCCCTGCCTAAGTAGAAACAAGGTCTGATTGACCTTCCCCATCTCAAAAGCGCTCTCAAACAAGAACCCTCTCAACCTACCATACCAAGCTCTAGGCGCCTGCTTCAACGCATAAAGTGCCTTCCTCAACTTGTACACCCGGTGGGGGTACTTCTCGCTCTCAAACCCCGGTGGTTGCCTCACATACACTTTTTCCTCCAACACACCATTAAAAAAAGCACTCTTCACATCCATTTGGTGCAACTTGAACCCTTTAGCCACGAAAAAGGCTAGAAGGATCCTAATCGCCTCCAAACGGGCTACGGGAGCAAAGGTCTCCTCGTAGTCGATCCCCTCCTTTTGATTGAACCCCTAAGCAACAAGCCTTGACTTGTTCCTTGCAACTTCACCTTTCTCACCCTCTTTGTTCTTCCACACCCACTTTGTACCAATCGGCTTATACCCTGGGGGAGGGTCAACCAACTCCCAAAACTGATTCCTCTCAAAGTTCTCCAACTCCTCATGCATCGAATTAACCCAATTATGATCAGATAGTGCGTGTCCAATGTCTTTGGGCTCAAACGTGGCAACAAATGCAGCATGAGCGAAATGAGAATTGTTCCGAACCCTCGACAGTGTAGTACGTTCATTCATATCGCCGATGATCCTTGAAGCTGGGTGATCCACTTGTGCTCGTCGAGGAGGTTCTCGCCTTGATGCTACCTCCCCCTCCACTGTAGCTTCTCCTCGATCTTGATTTGTCGTCGTAGGTGTAGGAGAGGGGTCGTCACCCACTGTAGTCGAAGTAGTAGGTACATGTTCAGCCGGGGGTACCACACCGCCATCTTCATCATCTCCAAGTTTATGCTCCTCCTCCTGAAAGATCTCCTCGCCAAGCTCATCATCACCTACACACTCAAAGACAAGCTGACTACGTGGCTGTGTCTTGTCGAAGGTTACCTTGAAAGTCTCCACGATTTGGTTAGTTTCATGATTGAGCACACGATATGCTCTAGAATGAGATGCATAACCAAAGAAAATACCATCGACCGACCTAGCCTCAAACTTATCCAACTTCTTCCCTTTCTTCAGAATAAAGCACTTGCAACCGAAGACATGGAAGTGACTCACCTTGGGTGTGCGACCGTGCATCAACTCGTAACATGTTTTCTTCTTATGCACTCTGAGGTAGATCCTTTTTGACACATAGCACGCGGTATTCACCGCCTCAGCCCAGAACCTTCTTGGAGTCCTATGCTCATCAAGCATCGTCCGAGCAATCTCACACAAGGTCCTATTTTTCCTTTCCACAACACCATTCTGGGAAGGCGTATACGGTCTCGAAAACTGGTGTTCAAGACCCAAGTCATGGCAAAAGGTTTCAAAACGAGAGTTTCTGAATTATGAGCCATTATCACTGCGGATTGCTCGTATGGCATCTCCGTGCCTCTCGTTCCTCAACCTCAAGACAAGATCTCGAACAAAACCAAACGTCTACCCCTTATCCTCAAGAAAGAGCACCCAAGCATACCGAGAATAGTCATCCACCACAACAAGGACATACCACTTCCCACCCGCAGATCGCACATGAGCTGGGCCAACAAGGTCCATATGGAGCAGCTCGCATGGATGCTCAGTCATCACATCGGTGAGAGGCGGGTGAGAAGAGGCTACCATCTTGGCATGCCTACACGAAGCACAAACCAACTCTTTCTCAAGCCTCAGCAGTGGCAATCCTCGGACCAAATTGAGTTTACTCAAGCGAGACAAAAGGTCAAAGCTCAAGTGACCCAACTTCCTATGCCACTTCCACAACTCACTCTAAGAACCAGCCAAAAAACAACGCTCAACACCAGAAGACTTAGAAAAATCAGCTTGAAACACCTGACCGTCGGGAACAACCATACAGACAAGATCCCCTCGAGAATCCAAAATCCGAGAACCACCAGGCCGAAACAACACCTCAAAGCCCTCATCCAACAGCTGGGACACAGAAAGCAAATTGTATCCAAGCGATTGAACAAGAGCAACACGCCTCAGAGTGATCTTGTCACTCACCTTAATCTCACCTTCTGAAAGCACACGCCCACGCCCATTATCCCCAAAAGTGATGTACCTCTTCGTCACCACCGGGACGAGACTTGAGAACCACCCCTTGTCTTCGGTCATATGCCTCAAGCAACTGGAGTCAATCAACCAAATGTTCTTCAAGTCTCCCACCTCGTCGTCGGAATCAGAGTCCGAGTCGCTCTGTGTGCTCTTCTTGCTGCTGGAGCCGACTTTTTTACTTTTTAGCCCTTTTTGCGAAAGATTTTCACAAGTAGACCCTTTTTGGAAAGATTTTAAAAAATGGACCCTGAGCTCGGCGCCGTGGATCATGGCGCCGAGCTTACATGCCTCGGCGCCGCAAATCATGGCGCCGAGGTCTTGGGCCTGAAAACAATATCAGTTACCCTACTTTGAAATTCTTTTGTGAAGAAATTTGTATGTTTTCATGGTCAACAACATACACAAAATGTTTATTAAACATCATACTACATTTGGGATCCAAATTCTTTCAATGTATATATGAAAACTTTTTCGAATAGAATTTCAAAGTTGCATGCCCGTTAATGTTTTAAGGGTTCTCGGCACTTGGAATTTTTCGCCGCATGAGTAAATGCCGACAACAATACTTTCAATTTTGGAATGTCATTTTAAATATGTAAACTCGCTTAGTTTTTATCCACAAATGTTGTAAGATGTTAAACAAAGTTCATAGATTCCATTTTGCATGTTATTGGCCACATTTTACATACAAATTTCTTCACAAAAGAATTTCAAAGTAGGGTAACTCATATTGTTTTCAGGCCCAAGACCTCGGCGCCATGATCTGTGGCGCCGAGGCATGTAACCTCGGCGCCATGATCCACGGCGCCGAGCTCAGGGTCCATTTTTTGAAATCTTTCCAAAAAGGGTCTACTTGTGAAAATCTTTCGCAAAAAGGGATAAAAAGCAAAAAAGACGGCTGCCGGAGCTCAGCGCCATGGTGCAGAAGCCGTCTCTAGCGAAGCAGCTCAGCCCGCTCAGGTTCTTGGACGACTCCCTACTCTTGCGATGATCACCTTCATCTTCACTTCTGCTTGAGCTCGAGGTGTTAGCCTTTCCTTTCGAACCACCGACGAGGGGAAGACTATGAGAGTCAGTCGGGCCCTCGAGCTCGGCTGTCATGCCCCTATCCACCTCAGCCGACTTGAGCTTCGAGAACAGCTCGTTCACCGTCAGAATGTCATACTTCTCCGACTCCACAATGGCCTCAAACTTTCCACCCCAAATCGTACGATCCAAAGAGTGTAAGAGCTTGACCGCTTTATCATGATCATTGTACGGGAGCACGTCCACATTGGCCCTCATGTTGTTCACCACCACCGTGAACCTCTGAAACAAGGCATCGATGGACTCACCGGGGAGATGAGTGAAGTTCTCGTACTCTCTCCGGTATGTCGCAAACATCCGAGCCTGAACCTGGGCATTCCCAGCATGAGCCTCCTTCAACACCAACCAGATTCTACAAGCCAAGTGCTCGGTGTGCACCCGATCGAACTCAGGCTGACACAAAGCATGGAACAAGTAGTCGACCGCCTTATTGTTGGCATCGAACATGTCCCTCGATCCTGGAGTGAGGAAGTTCATCAGCTGGACATAGCCTGTGTCCACCGAGACATCCCAAAGGATTTGACCCTTTCCACGGAGGAACGCCGCCATCCGCTTACTCCACATCTGGTAGTTCTTTCCATCGAAGTGTGGAGGATCCGAACCCCATTCCTGGTACGCCATCCTTGGATCTTAGACTGGTTAGAGTCAATAAAGACCCGAACCGGCTCTGTTACCACTTGAAGGATCGAAACGGCGAACCAGAGAGGGGGGAGTGAATGGGAGCCGATAAAAATTCTATTCAAGAATTCGGCCTATGAACCCGATTTCACTCGTGCACCTCCGCAAGCTTCTCTTGCCAAGTTCACGTAGCCACTGAAGTGCTACTGAACGTAGTAGCAAGACCCAACCAACAGCCACAACACTCACGCAGCGGAAACACACACGACACGACTGCTGGCAGCCCAAACCGGTCAGGCCGGTTTCTGAAACCGGTCGGACTGCTTCTGTTGGACTTAGCCTCACGCAGGCAGGGGAAACCGGTCAGACCGGTTTGGCAAACCGGTAAGACCTACTTTGTCCAGAACCTTCCCAAAGACCCAAAACACCTCAAGAGCCTTTCCACATCTGAACAAAAGAAGCCATGGTGCAACAGAGACTTCCTTGCTCAAAAGCCTTCTCGACAGCCCATAGGGCGAAACCGGTCAGACCAGTTTGGGAAACCGGTCAGGCCGGTTTTTGCCTGGACAGTGTATGATTAGTGTGCCTAGTGGCGGGTTAGTTCCATAATCAAATCCAAACCAAAGTGTAATGAACATGCTTGGTGTACCAAAATACACTGTCAACATCTCCCCCACGCTTAGCTCTTGCTCGTCCTCGAGCAAGTACTCGTAAAAGAACTTCGTCCAAAGTGTTGTAATCGTGTACTGCTAATCCTTCTTCACAAGTTAGTCAATCCTTTCATCTTTAATACATAAACATAAAGTAATGATCATCAAACATAAACATGGGCGTTTAGAATCTTTACCACGTCAAGATTTACCCCACAACTCAAACTCTTCACTCGAAGTCTTCAATTTCAGCCATGCTTACTTGTTTGCTTCCATCGGAGGGTTTTTATGATTTTCAAAAACAAAATTCCTGCAACAAGTATTAGACAAAAACCTTTCTCCAAGCTCTCTCAAGTCACTCATATAAGGTGGCTGTCCTAAACCAATTCTATAAAACTCTCACCTCCCATAAGTCTCTCATATAACATGTAAAGTGGAGCTATAGGTAGGGCTAGCGCAATCAACACAAGTATCGTCAAACTAAGAACTTCCTCTAATGGTTGTTTACCTTTCAAATCCAATGACCATGAGAATTAACCATATGCAGGGATATAAAGGATGAGAAGATTTAGAATGGTGGACATGTGCAAGGGCAAAAGAAAATTATGACTACAAGGCACCGATGACGTCCTCGTTGTCGGATTGCACATGGTTGGAAAAAGAATGGAAGTTTCATCTCTCAACAACGTGACATCCTTCCTTACACTTTTATTTTTCTTTTCTTTAACTTGATTCATCCCTCTCATATCTTTATTGCTACCTCCTCTTTTCTATTTTTTTGTTTCTTTCATTCTTTCATTCTCATATTTTTTTTCTCTTTCTATACTTTTCTATATTTTTTTTTCTTTTCTTTCTTTCTTTCTTTCTTTCTTTTCCATACTCATACTTTTCTCTTTATTTTTCTCTCTATTGACAACTTTTCAAAGCTCTCAACTCCTCTCTTTCTCGCATGCATACAATCTGAAATTTTAAATAAAGACGAGACGAAACTTTTGAAAGTAGGTTGTGTTCAAGGAATGCAATGTACAAAAGAGATGTATAGGGTTGGGTATGGAATTCGCGATGTACGAGACTTCTGATGTGAAAGTCACGTTACCGAATGTATGATGAGGCTAGCAACGAAACATAAGTACAAAGACATGATCATTTCTCGAAATTAAAACTCACAAGACAAAAGGATCCTAGCCTAACTCGTCGTGCTAATCACACTTATGGTGGAGCAAAAAATAAATTGGCTTTGTATAGGATTTTTTTTCTTACTCTCAACTTGGAAAAAGAGGTTTTGCTAACCTTTATTACAAGGGTTTTTAGATAATTTTCAAAACTGAAATCCTTCAACTTTTATCATTGAACATAGCACAACTAACATGTGAAGCTCAAGATCGAAGTGCGGTATGGGTACTTTAAGTAGTAGCAATTCCACTAAGCTCCACGGTAAACATTTTTCGAACCACACACTTATGTTCATATATCAAGAATCAAAGATAAACAAACAAGTGAATAAAGATAAGCATCACACAAGACACAAAATATATAAAGACTCTTTTTATTGATTTTTTTGACTCAACACTAATTTAAGACACTTCAAACTTGCAAAAAAATTAAAACACACTCGAAAACTAAGACTCATTAAACTCTAAGACTTTCACAAAGACTAAACCGAACCTAATCTTTGAAACTCAAAAGCTAAGGCTAGCTAGCTAGCTCTCCCCCACGCTAAAAACATACGACGTCCTCGTCATATCTTACAAAATTCCTAAGGGTAAAACTAGACCTAGTGGTACTTTAAGCAAGTATTGCACCACTTGCCTCTCATGTTCCCAACCATGCCAAAGAGTTTGTGCACGTTGCGGTTGAGGAACTTGTAGTCATCTTCAACTACGCGCTCCAAATCCTCCAAACGCTGCTTCATCGCCTCCATGGCTTGGAGACATTCGTCGACCGACGTGTAGAGATCCCCAATGGAGTGATGGCAAGCCGCGCAACACATCGGATGCAATCCGAATGGGTCATCATTGCCATCGTCTCCACCGTCGTCGCCGCCGTCGTCACCGCCGTCGTCGCTACCGTCGTCGCCACCACTATTGTCGTCGCCACCGTCGTTGCCGCCGCCGTTGGGGCCTTTGGGAGTCTTCTCCTTGGGCACCTCATCACAAATGTAGAGGTCGTTATCATCTCTTCCGGCGGCCTTCCACGAGCTCGGGCTACGATCGTCGGAGTAGTCGCTACCCCCATAATCCTTAGGATCGGGCGACACCTCCTTGTAGTCTTTGCGCTTCATGCCTTGGATGCGTGCCGACCTTCGAACGGGCATAGGGACCTTCTCCCCTTCGACGACATTGCGAGATGCGATAGCTCCGGTCGGGACACGCCCTCCGCAACGGATGCGGGCGGTCCTCTTGATCTCTACGGGTAGCTTGAGCTTGCATCGCTTCGCCTCCTCCATCGATGGCTCCTTGGCTTCTAGCTTCAACTCTAAGCTCCCTGGGGACACAATGGCTGCTGCGTGGTTGCAAAATATTGCTTGAAAGGATTGATTCCCGAGCTCCCAATTCGGCCAAATAAATAGTCCGAAGAGAAAAATCCTAGGAACCTCATTTTCCTTTTGAATCTTTGTTTAAAATTTTCTGCCCGAAGAAGGAAGTTGAAAAGGAGCAATTCGGGTAAAAATCGGGGACGTCCGCCGCCGGGACCCTACTGGGCCGGTCGGACCGTGCCGACCGTCCCACCCTGCCTCAGGGGCCGGGCCGGGCCGGTTTTTCGTACATCGCCCTTTTTTCACCTCCTTAGCCCATGGGAAAAAGTTGGCCCAGTAAATCTTCGCGAGAAACTCCAGAAAATTAAAAGAAAAATTATTTACAGAAATTCATGCCTTGTTTTTCGTCTTGGGCGGGACGTTCGGGCTCTTCTTCCATGGTGAAGAGATCAACATGGCGAAGGGGCACAACGTCGGGTTCTTAGTAAACATTAAGCCATTGACCATTCACCATAAATTGATCGCCTTTTATATCCATAATGGTTACCACTCCGTTGGAGAGCACCGAATGCACAACGTAAGGTCCGTCCCACTTGCTTTGCAATTTCCCCTTTCCGAAGGTTTTAAACCTCGCATTGTAGAGGAGGACCTTATCTCCTTTAAACTCTTTCTTTTTCAATCTTTTATCATACCACCTTTTGATTCTCTCTTTGTATATGCTTGCATTTTCATATGCTTTCAACCTCATCTCCTCTAGCTCGCTTATTTGGATCCTTCGTTTCATCATTGCGGCATCGATATCGAGGTTCATCTCTTTAATCGCCCAATAGGCTTTATGTTCCAACTCAACCGGAAGGTGGCAAGCTTTTCCATAGACAAATTGATAAGGGGTCATACCTATCGGTGTCTTGAATGCCGTTCGATAAGCCCATAAAGCTCCGTCTAATTTCCTTGATCAATCTTTGCCTCCCTTCTCTATGGTTTTGTTGAGGATGCTTTTTAATTGCCTATTTGACGTTTCCACTTGTCCGTTGGTTTGTGGGTGATAGGCCATAGAGATCATATGCTCAATTCCCAACTTGGACAAGCACTTTTTGAAATTCTTACCGATGAAGTGAGTTCCTCCATCACTTATCAAGATTCTCGGTGTACCGAAACGAGGAAAAATCACGTTCTTGATCATAGTAATGGACTCCTCCGTGGAAGCTTTACGACATGGCATAGCCTCTACCCATTTGGATACATAATCAACCATGACTAGAATATGTTCATATACGCATGAGTTTTTGAAAGGCCCCATGAAGTCTATACCCCATACATCGAATATATCGATTTGTAGGTTGTATTTCAAAGGCATATAATTTCTTTGAGAGATGTTTCCGGTTATTTGGCATTCAGGGCATGATGCAACGTATCTTTTAATATCTTCATGCATCTCCGGCCAAAAGAATCCGCTCGACCATACTTTTGCTTGGGTTCGAAAATGGCTATAGTGTCCACCGTACTCCGCTGAGTGGCACTTCCTTAGAATTTCTACCCTCTCTTCTCTTGGCACACATCTTCTCATCACTCCATCATCACTCTCATCTTGTCCACGATTCATCCTAGACAAATGATCGGCCACAACATTTTCCACCCCCTTTTTATCACGAATTTCAACATCAAATTCTTGGAGAAGAAGGATCCAACGAATCAAACGTGGTTTAGCTTCCTTCTTAGCCAAGAGATACTTGATGGCTGCGTGATCGGTGTAAACAATGACCTTCGAGTTCACGATGTAAGATCTAAATTTTTCGAAAGCGAATACCACCGCTAGCAACTCTTTTTCCGTAGTGGAATAATTTAATTGCGCCCCACTAAGAGTTTTGCTAGCATAGTAAACGGCGTGAACTCGGCCTTCCTTTCTTTGACCCAAAACCGCGCCTACGGCGTAGTCACTTGCGTCACACATGATCTCGGAAGGTTGGCTCCAATCTGGAGATTGAATAATGGGAGCACTCACCAATGCACTTTTTAAGGTCCGGAATGCCGCTAGGCACTTCTCATCAATGTCGAAAGCCACATCCTTTTGAAGAAGATGCATTAAAGGCTTAGTGATCTTTGACAAGTCCTTAATAAATCTTCTATAGAATCTGGCATGGCCTAGAAAGCTCCTTAAGGACTTAACATCCGTAGGAGGTGGGAGTTCCTCAACCGTCTCTACCTTAGCTTTGTCCACTTCGATGCCTCTCTCGGATATAACATGTCCGAGCACTATGCCTTGCTTAACCATAAAGTGGCACTTTTCCTAATTTAACACAAAGTCTACCTCCGCACACCTCATGAGGACCTTCTCCATGTTTGCCAAGCAATCCATGAACGTCTTCCCATAAACGGAAAAATCATCCATGAACACCTCGACAATTTCTTCGATGGATTCCGAAAATACGGTCATCATGCAACGTTGAAAAGAGGCTGGAGCGTTGCATACGCCGAAGGGCATCCTTCTATATGCAAACGTTCCGTAAGGGCATGTAAACGTTGTTTTGTGTTGATCGTCCGGGTGAATGGGAATTTGCATGAACCCCGAGTACCCATCGAGAAAGTAAAAATAAGCGTGGTTTGCTAATCTCTCTAGCATCTCATCGATGAACGGTAGGGGGAAGTGTCGGTGTTTTAGACCGGCAACCTACTAAGGGGAGTACCTGAAGTAGATGAATGTGGCCTCGCCGAGATCGGTAACTCGAAGGAAGAGACACGTGGCACACAATTTAGACAGGTTCGGGCCGCGAGGTGCGTAATACCCTACGTCCTGTATGCTGCGTAGCTCTGGATTGATAGGGTACGATTATAGATTGGTGTAATTGTACGCCGTGAGAGGAGTTGATGCTAGAGAAAGGTCCCTGCCTCGCCTTATATAGCCCGGGAGGCAGGGTTACAAGTCGGAGTAGGGAGAGAGTACTAGTCGAGTACGTATAGGAGTCTCCCATACAGCGCGGGACATGTATAGCTTCCTAACCGAGTACTTCTCCTCCGTAGTCCTTGTGCTCCACGCCATCAGGTGCCGTGTAGCGCAAGCCGTGAAGCCCCAGGGCCCACCGAGTAGTCGGTCCTGGTACCCACCGAGGTAGTGGGCCCAGGGAGGTCCATACGACAAGCCCACAAGTACTTTTTAATGAGAAGGATAGCTTCAAGTAGTCTTGACGGCCTTAACGAGTAGTCCTCAAGCGTCCCCGAGTACTACAAGTCAAAAGTCCTCAAGAGTAGTCGAAGCATCCCGAGGCTGGAATGTACTCCAGCTGATATCTGAGCAATCTTGAAGTCTTCTCGAGAAGTCCCAAGCGTCCTCGAGTGCTGCCCTTGAGGGTCTTCAAACATGCCCGCGTTGTCTTGAAGCCGGAGCTGATATGGAAGTGCGATTGCAAAATCGCACTCCATATGGAGTAGCCCCCGAGCCTTAGGTTGAGTCGTAGACTCTGGCTGAGGGTCCATCTGAAGTCTTGGCAAGAATATCCCAAAAAATTCGGAGAGAAAAAACTGAAGGACACGTGGCACGGAGCCCCCGAGCCTTGAGTCGAGTACTTCCTCTCGAATTGAAGGGTCATCTTGTAGAATGTGTCCTGAGATGCTCCTGAGTCTTGTCGCTTCCCAGGTAGGCGAGTAGCCGTAGCCGAGCCCCAGAGGTGAGGCGCGTCGACTAGTAGAATACGAAGAGTCACGCGCAGCCGCTGAGTCAGCCGAGCGTGGACTTATCCTACCAGCCGTTGCGGAGCCGATTTGACTTATAAATAGAAGCCAAAACCTTTAGGGTTTTCCACCCATCACTGCCAGAGCCATTTCGAATAGATCTGGGCCAGCTCCACTTCCAGCACACGCCTCCGCCACAGTACATCCAAGCGCGCCGCCACCCAGAGCTTCCAGAGTAGCCCCCGAGCGAATGCGCGTGAAGACGATGTGTACTTGGAGAATGAAGCCTTCACCATCCAAGTCCGTGAAGACCGCCGGGAAGAAGAGGGGCCGTGACGAGGCCGCCGCGGCTGCCATGGGGGCAGCGCCGCCGATGTCTCCACCCCGGCTAGATCCAAGCCGCGAGTGGAAAAAATCGAAGGTGAAGACCGAGGATTTGTTGGCCCTTCTCAACAGCGGATTTATCCGAGAGAAGGAGGTGGATATGTGGAGAGCCGCCGCCGGGGATCCGTACCCAATGGAGAAAGCTGAAGACGAGATCCCGATGTACGCGCGCTTCGCGGAGCGCGGACTCGCTCTTCCGGCCAGCGACTTCTTCAAAGGCCTCCTCGGGTACTACGGAGTTGAGTACCTCAACCTCAACCCAACGGTATTTTCCATACAGCGGTCTTTGTCCATTTCTGTGAGGCGTTCCTGGGGATCAAGCCGCACTGGATCCTGTTCCGGAAATTCTTCCGGGTGAAGCCGCAGCCGAGCGCCAGCAATCCGCGAGTAGTTGGAGGAGCGGGCATCCAGATGCGAGAGGACGCCGCCGAGCAGTACCTCGCGTACAAGCTCATCGACTCCAACACCGATTGGAAGGCGAGGTGGTTCTACGTCACGAACCACCACCCTGGCCTACCGAAGCCGAGCGAGAGGCAGCCCAGACACCGGGACTGGTGGAACACGGAGCCTTCAATGCAGGAGGGGATCCAGCTCCCCGAGCTGTTGGCGCGTATCAAGGTGCTTAGAGAAGCCGGGCTGAGGGTCGAGCATGTGGCCTTCAGCTTCATGAAGCAGAGGGTGCAGCCGCTGATGGCCCGCGACACCCTAGGCTTTGAGTACACTGGCGACGATGACACGTCGCGGATGCCAGGAGGTGAAGTCGATGACGACGACATCATTGATAGGCTGGCACGCATCTTCAAGGACATGCCACCGTACACGGCGTGCCCGGTCCAAGAGTACTCCGCCGCGCGCCCTCCAAAGGAGGTAAGTAGCCGTACCCCCTAGTCGAGTCGTCATTACTTGTGAGTAGTCGCGCTGATGTCTTGTGTCTTGCAGGACGACTTGAAGAGGTTCGTCTCCGAGCCGCAGCCGCCCCTCAGGGAATCGAGATTCCGGAGGGAGGAAAAACCAAGGCCAAGGAACGGCAGGAAGTCGGCGAAGGAGATGACACTGTCATCATAGAGGACACGTCCGAGGAGGACGACGACGAGGAGACGCTGCAAGACCGCTTCCAGCTGCGGTCGAGGTTTAGCCGTCCCGGCTTGCCTCATGTACCCCTCGTGCAAGATCCGCCGGCTAGCCTAGAGGCTAGTCTGGCTGCGCTGCCATGAAAGCCGCACAACCCCGCCCGCAAGCGGGTGACGAAGAAGCTGAGGGTCTCAGAGACCACGCCTCAAGAGGTAATATGTCTGGACTTGTGTATTCGAGTACCCGTCGTATGAGTTCACTTGCTGATGACCGATCTTCCTTGTATGTAGCAGGTGCCGCCAACGGAGCCCATCGAGGAGGGCGACGAAGGTGAGTGGGACACAGTGGGGGAGCCTGCTGGGAGTCGTAGCCCATCCCCCACTATTGAAGAACTCATAGCGCAGTTGGAGCGCCAGCCCCCTGCTCCTCAGGGGAGCACGGGGCCTGCGGCCGCTGCCGCTGAAGAAGTAGTAGACGCGGGAGCGCAGGAGAGTGCTACATCAGCTACTGCTGCTGAAGGAGAAGCAACAGCCACAGAGGCGCAAGAGGAGGCGCCTACCGAACCTGGCCTGGTAGATATTGCCAGCATCCTTGGAGCCCCGGCCGTGACGATAGTCCGGTCAAGTTTGTAAGTGCTGAGCCTTCCCGAGTAGTACTTAGATAGTAGTCGAACTTGATTGACAACCAATTGTGTACTTCTGCAGGAAATCGACAGATCTGTCCTGGGAGGGGGATGAACCCTCTACGGCAGTGGCAGAGGAAGAAACCGCGCCGCCCGCTGAGGAGTCCGCTCCCGCCTCTTAGTCTGTGCCCGAAGCGCCGGCTACTGAGGCTGTGTTGCCTGAGGCCAGTGTGGTCGAGGGTAAGTACTCTGCTGAAGCTGTAGTGCTCCTCGAAGAGTAGTCGTAGTCACTGATGAACTTCTCTTCTTCTTGGCAGGCGCCGAGGCCGAAGGGAGCGACATCCCTGTAGCGGTGCCCATGCAGAAGTCGACACCACAGGCGTCGGAAGCTGCTGAAGGAGCCCCCGAGCCGATGGAGGAAGTCGTCGAGGAAGCCGCCGTGGCGGCCGGAGGAGAGGAGGCCGTCGTGCTGCCGGAGGCTACTCTGGAGATGGTGGTCCGTTCCCCAGAGATTCAGGACGCAGAGCCCATCCGCTCTGCGCCGATGACGGAGGCCGCCGCGAGTAGTCGTGGTGGGGTAGAGCTGCTCGCGGACGATCTGGTCGACCCGGCGACTGTGGCCAGGCACCTGGAGGCGGTCCGCCAGGCTGAGCAGTGGATGAAGGTAAGTAGTCTGAACTTCTGAGTAGTAAATCCTCTGTTGTTGAGTACACGTGTGACATGCGTTGTTTGTGCAGGACGTCGTGGAGAGGTCCCACGAGAAGTCCAACATGGTGCAAGGCTTTGGTGACGCGGTGCTCCGGGCTGAAGCACTAGAGGATCAGCTTTTGAAGTCGCGGAAGCACGCGGCCGCCATGCAGTCCAAGCTCGACACCGCCTTTGCCAAATACCACAATGATATCCAGGATATGCAGGCAAAGAGCGACGACTTGGTGCGGAGGAACAAGATGCTCCGCAACAAGAACAAAGGTATACCGCTTGACTTGTTGGGTAGTTGTTTGAAGGTCGAGAGCTGGTCTAACCCGCTGCGCCTTGTTGTGTTGCAGAGCTTGAGACCTAGGTGGAGCAGTTGAGGTCCTCGGAGATAAGTATGAAGAACCTCTTCTACCGGGAGCAAGAGGCCCGCCAGGTACTCGAGCTTGACTATAAGGAACTTGCCTTCGAGTGTGACAAGCACATGGAGCTTCGAATTGCTTCTGACCGGGATCTCGTCAACTGCTACAAATCATTGCAGAAGTTGAATGAAGATTGTGAGGCGCTGCGGGCCCAGCTGAAGGATCTTGAGGAAGCCGCGCTGCCGATTGCAAGGCTCTTGGTGCCTCATCCTGGCAGCCCCAAGATCGCTCCGCTCGTGGATTGCCTCAGGGAAGCCCCCAGATGGCTGGCGGCTTATGTGAAGCATATGGCGAGGTCGATCCCGAAGGAAGTCTTGGCCTTCATGAAGTCCTACTTCCCGAAGGCGCCCGTGGAGGTAGTCGCTGGCGGGGTAGCCGCCAACTGTACCAATGAGCAGTACGCGGAGCTGCTGGAGCAGATGGCTCCTATTGCGGAGCAAGTAGCCGACAAGCTCAATCTCCAGTAGCCCTGTAATAGTTAGCTCGTAGCCAAAGTTATACAAAAACAATTGTAATGGAATTGCTTAAGTATTAATGAAAGAGAAATTCCAGCAATGAGTACTCGTAGTCGCGATCTCAGAGTGCGGAGCCCCATCGTGGAGTGGATGCGAGTAGTCGTACTCGGCAGTAGTCCCGTTGAGGGAAGTAGACAGTAAAGAAGTTGATGAATGATCAAGCTTTATTACTGAAGAAGTACACCTGGATGGCTAGGGCCGTAGTTACAAAGTAGTCGCCTGGGCCCGGAGGCCGCTTACAGCTAAGTGGTGCTAGGGCGTGTAGCCGCTTACAGCAGTAGATCCGTAGGTAGCCGTGTAGGATGGATCTTAGAGTATGGTCTCTCAGTAGACCGCTGCTAGAGTCCTTTGTCGCTCGTCGCAGCCCAGGATCCGTAGGTAGCCGTGCAGGCTGGATCCTGGAGAAGGGTAGTCCGGAGACTGGAGCCAGGACCCGGAGGCCGCTTACGGCGGAGGGGTGTTGATGTAGTCGTGTAGACTTGAACCCCAGAGTAGTCGTGTAGACTAGGCGTAGAACCGACAGAGCTAGTCGACGTTCCACGAGTTGTTGACATCTTCGCCTTCAAGTGTTTGGAGTCGGTAGGAGCCCGGCCCAGTCACCTTTGCCACGGTGAAGGGACCTTCCGTGTTCTAGATACGACGGAGGACGAGATCACCAACGTTGAAGGAGCGTTCCTTGACGTTGCGATCGTGGTAGCGTCAGATACCCTCCAGGTACCTTGCTGATTGGACGAGGGCAGCACAGCGAGCTTCTTCGAGCCTGTCGATGTCAACTCGTCTGCTGTCTTCGGAGACACCTTCGTCGTAATGCTCCACTGCTGGCGAGTTCCATATGACATCTGCAGGGAGGATTGCTTCGGAGCCGTAGACCAGGAAGTAAGGGGATTGCCCTGTTGGCTTGGAAGGCTGAGTACGTAGCCCCCAGAGTGCGTTGGGTAGTTCCTTGATCCACTTGCCTTCTTTAGAGTTAGCAGCGTCGTGTAGCCGCTTCTTGAGAGCGTCGAGCACGATCCCGTTGGCGTGCTCGACTTGTCTGTTGGCCCGAGGATAGGCAACTGAGACGTATCGGACGTCGATCCTACTGTTCTCGCAGTACTCCCAGAACTGGTGGTTGTTGAAGTTGGAGCCCAGGTCTGTGATGATGCGGTGGGGTAGTCTGTAGCGGTGTACGAGTTCATCCAGGAAGTCGAGTACTCTGTCAGCCTTGGGGCATGTGACCGGCTTGACCTCGATCCACTAGGTGAACTTGTCGATGGCCACCAATACTCTGTTGAAACCACCCGGCGCAGTTGGCAGTGGCCCAATCATGTCGAGCCCCCAGCAGGTAAAGGTCCAGGTTGGCGGTATGGTGACTAGCTTGTAGGCTGGGACGTGATGCTGCTTGGCGAAGTACTGGCATCCTTGGCACCTTCTGACGAGTTCTTCGGCATCACCCAGAGCTGTGGGCCAGTAGAAAGCTCGCCAGAAGGCCTTGCTGACCAGCGTGTGTGAGGACGCGTGGTTGCCGCAGATGCCCTTGTGGATCTCCTCCAAGATGTCCTTGCCTTCTTGCCTGGGGACGCACTTCATGAGTACTCCAGAAGACGCGCCCCGCTTGTAAAGCTTGTCTCCGATGAGGACGTAGGAATTGGCGCGGCGGATGAGCTGCTCGGCCGAGTTCTTGTCAGAGGGGACCTTCTGCTCGCTGAGGTAGTCGATGAAGGGTTGCCTCCAGTCCAGGTCGATCATCATGACCTCCTGTCCGGCCATAGGGTTGGCTGGGACAGTGGTCGGTGGCGCTGGTTCCGGGATAGATGGCGCGTGAAGCTCATGAACGAAGACACCCGCTGGCACTTGAGCGCGGGTAGATCCAAGCTTCGATAGAACGTCCGCTGCGACGTTGCTGTCGCGGACGATGTGGTGGAACTCGGGACCGTAGAACTTGTTCTCGAGCTTGCGGACTTCTAGGCAGTAGGCGTCCATGCTCTCCTTGTTGCAGTCCCAGGACTTGTTGACTTGGTTGATGACACTGCGGAGTCGCCGTAGACTAGTAGCCGCTTGATGCCCAGTGAAGCCGCGAGGCGGAGCCCGTGTAGGAGAGCTTCGTACTCGGCTTCGTTGTTTGAGACCTTCCGAAGATCTCGCAGGACGTACTTGAGTTGTTCGCCCGTTGGAGAGATCGGGGAGTACCCCCGCACCGCGCCCACGAGGTTGAGTGAGTCGTCGAAGTACATCACCCAATGCTCGGTCGCACGGTTGGAGTAGGCACCGGTTCTCCCGCCACTCTGCCATGAAGTCGACTAGAGCCTGCGACTTGATGGCTGTGCGTGGCTTGAAGTCGATGGTGAGGGCGCCGAGCTCGACTGCCCACTTGGAGATTCTTCCAGTAGCATCTTGGTTCCGCAGGATGTCACCGAGCGGGTAGTCGGTGACAACGGAGATCGAGTACTCTTGGAAGTAGTGTCGTAGCTTCCGCGAGGTGATGAGTACTGCGTACAGTAGCTTCTGTACAGGCTGATAGCGTTCCTTGGACTCTGATAAGACCTCGCTGACGAAGTAGACTGGGCGCTGGACTGGGTAGGCGTGGCCGTCTTCCTGCCGCTCGACGATGATGGCAGTACTGACCACATGAGTAGTCGCAGCGAGGTAGAGCAGTAGCTGCTCGCCCTTACGCGGAGCCGTGAGGACCGACAACTTCGATAGGAAGTCCTTGAGCTGGGCAAGGGCTTGATCCGCCTCTAGAATCCACACGAACTTCTCCTGGTGCTTGAGTAGTTTGAAGAAGGGGAGGCCCCGTTCTCCGAGCTTCGAGATAAATCTGTTCAGTGCCGCCATGCACCCGGTCAGCTTCTGGACGTCTTTGATGCTTGTGGGAGCTCTCATGCTGGTGATGGCGGAGATCTTCTCGGGGTTGGCTTCGATGCCGCGTTGGCTGATGATGAAGCCGAGTAGTTTGCCCGAAGGTACGCCGAAGACGCACTTGTTCGGGTTGAGCTTCCAGCGGTACTCGCGTAGGGATGCGAAGGTCTCTTCAAGGTTGTCGATGAGGGTACTGGAGTTTCTGGTCTTGACGACCACGTCATCCACGTAGGCCTCGACGTTCTTGTTGAGCTGCTTCTTGAAGCAGGCCTGGATAGCTCGTTGGTAGGTAGCGCCGGCGTTCTTCAACCCGAAGGACATGGTCGTGTAGCAGTACGCGCCAAACCGGGTGATGAATGCGGTCTTCTCCTGGTTTTCTTCCTTGATCGCGATCTGGTGGTACCCAGAGTAGTAGTCGAGGAAGCAGAGCAGGTCGCAGCCCGCCGTGGAGTCGATGACTTGATCAATCCGCGGCAACCCGAAGGGGTCCTTGGGGCAGTGCTTGTTGAGGTCCGTGTAGTCGACGCACATCCTCCACTCGTTCGAGTTCTTCTTGCAGACGAGGACAGGGTTGGCGAGCCACTCAGGATGGAAGACTTCTCTGATGAAGCCAGCCGCGAGTAGTTTGGCGAGTTCCTTCTTGATGGCGTCTCATCTGTCGTCGGCAAAGCGTCGGAGGTGTTGTCGCTTGGGGTTGCCTTAGGATCAACGTTGAGGCAGTGCTCAATCAGCTCCCTGGGCACTCCTAGCATGTCCGCTGGCTTCCACGCGAAGATATCGCGGTTAGCCCGGAGGAAGCTGATGAGTGCGTCTTCCTATTTGGGGTCGAGGCCAGCCCCGATGGTGGTGGTCTTGCTGGGGTCGCCTGTTCCGAGGTCGATCGTCTTGACAAGAACCTCCTCAGGTGGCTGAGGCTTGTTGGCGCTGTCAGACTTCTCCGGGATGTCGAGTTCACTTGTAGCAAGCTTCTTCGACGTGGCGTAGACCTCCATCATCGCGTTGGGTACTTGATTCGTAGAGGCGATCTCCACGGCTTCTGTGTCACAGTCGTGGGAGATCTTCAAGTCCCCTTGGAGAGAGAGCACACCCGCTGGGCTTGACATCTTGAGTACCAAGTAGGTGTAGTGGGGCACCGCCATGAACTTGGCGATGTCCGGCCTGCCGAGGATGGCATGGTAGGATGTCTCGAAGTCCGCGACCTCGAACTTGATGTACTCGGTACGGTAGTTGTCTCGAGATTCCCCGAAGGTAACTGGTAGGACCACTGAGCCCAGTGGGATAGCCGCGTTACTGGGGACGATGCCGTAGAAGGGTGTGTTGCTCTTGGTGAGCATGTGGGTGATGTCGAGCTTCATCTTCTTCAAGGTTTTGGTGAAAAGGACGTTGAGCCCGCTTCCACCGTCGATGAGCACCTTGTTGAGTTTGGAGCCCGCGACCACCGGCTTCAGGGCGAGGGGGAACCGTCCTGGTTCGGAGAAGCTGGTCCATTGATCCGCGCGGGAGAAGGTGATGGGTACCTCCGACCACCTGAGAGGGGTTGGGACCGCTGGCTCAATGGACATGACTTCTCGACGGGTAGCCTTCTGCTCACGCCTGCTGGGCAGTCCGCCGAAGGGGACGTTGACGGTCTTGTCGGCTTCCTGGAAGTCACTGTTGTCGCCGTCCTTTTTCTTGCCCTTTTTGTCGTGAGGATGCGGTGGCTCTGGCGTATCTTTGAGTGCATGCCTGAGTTGGTAGCACTGCTCGGTGGTGTGGTTGCCGTTTGGATGCCACGGGCACTTCTCCTTCAGCAGGTCTTTGAAACCGCCGGAGTTCTTCTTCGAGCTCTCCTTCGCAGGGCGCTGGATAGCCGCGACAGTGTTGTCTGGCTTGCGCTTGCGGTTGGGACCCGAGTAGTAGTTGTTGTTATTGTTGCGACTGCCTTGGTTCGCGTTGTTGCCGCTGCCGCCACCCGCGATCTGCTTGGTCTTGCTACGGATGGCGTCGTACTTGGCATTGGCCTTGTCCTCTTCATCCGCCCAGGACGTGATCATGTCCTTGAGGTGGGGGATGGACTTGGGGCGGCGACGACCGAAGTCTTCGAAGGTGCGGCGGTGGTAGAGGCCGTCTTGGAAGAGGTCGATGACCTCCTTGTCGGTGACGTCGACGACAGTAGCGCGCTTGTCGAAGAAGCGGCGCATGTACTTGCGAGGGTCTCGCCTTGTTCTCGCTTGACCATGGCCGTGTCCATGCGAGTACCCGATCGGCCCATGGCGCCCGCGAAGTTGCCGGTGAACCGCTCCTTCAGCTGGTCCCACTTGTCGATTGAGTGCTTGTCCAGCGACTCGAGCCATGTGAATGGAGCCTGGTCCAGGCAGAAGGGGAAGTAGAGGCACTTTGTGTCGTTGTTGCCGCCAGCGTTCTCGATAGAGAGGGCGTAGCACCTGAGCCACTGGATGGGGTCCTACTTCGCGTCGTACTTGGTGATCCCCAAAGGCTTGAACTTGTCGGGGAGGAGCAAGTTGCGAAATCGAGGTGAGAAGGCGGGGAAGCCATCGTTGTCGCCCGCAGTGGTCGACTTCTTCCGCCGCAGCTCCTCAATCTTCTGGCGGGCGTCGTAGCCGCCCTGTGAGGCACCAGAGGCGTGGCTGTTTGCGTGGCCTCGGCCGCCGCGACTACCGCCGCCGACAGCCCTCTTGTTGGCTCCATGGTTGGAGCTTCCGCCATCGCTGCCGCCGCCATCAGGATCATGGCCGCCACCGCCGGCTGGGGCACGGTGGGGGACGACGTCACGGTTGCTGTTGCCGCCCTGTGGACGTCCGGCGGTGTTGGAGCGAGTGCGGTTGGGTTCAGCTGAGAGCTCAGCTCGAGTACGGTTGGGGCCATTGCCGGCGCTGCGACTTGTAGACTCGTTGTCGCGGTGCCTGGCGGGAGGAGGCTGGTTGACCCTGTTGTCGACCCGCATGACCTCTCCAGCGCGTATGCCCTGAGCCTGACGTGCGATCGCTGTGATCGACATGAGGCATTGCTCAGGGGTGGTATGTACTCTGCTCTCGACCGCCTCGAGAGCTTCCGCAAGGTAGCGGACGGGGAAGTTGTCGCGGAGGCGCCGGCGATGTTCGCTGCGCTTCCGGTTTCGCTCATGTCGAGCGTCTCTGTTTGCGGGTGTCTCGTTTGCTGGAGCATCAGCAGAGAGCTCGTCGGAGGAGATTGTTGACGGTTAATAATTGTATCAAAGTTCGTTTGTGACTCGCAAGCGTACAAGTCTCCCGTCGTAGTCAAGGGACCCTTCTTCCCTCGAGTGGTGAACCCAAGGTATCGAATCCGTGGAACAAATGTGTGACGCAAAACATAATCTAATAAAGCCAAGTAACTTCAATCTTCGATAAAAGAAACACTAATGCATCTAAGTAAAAGACACGAAACGAATCTAATCTACTAAAGACCGGAGAAAACAAAGTAAGATTGGGTAGATAAACCGATCTAGAGGGATCAGGGTAAGCCTTTTGTTGAAGTTCCAAGCAAGAGAAGAAGTATCAAATCGAATCTTAATAGAAGCCTCTTTAAATCGTGGTTTCCCGTCCAAATCCGAAAACATCCGCCTTTCGAGACCCCCGTTCTGTCACAACGTATCCCTATTCATGCGGGGAGCATAGGGCGAGTCAAAAGACAAGTCGAGATTCTTTCGGAAGATCCGGCGTGTACCTCTAGCCACCGCGGCTACAAGAACACCCTATGTAATCTATCTCGAGAATAGAATTGGAATAAGCAAAGCCGATCGAAAAACGAAATCTTCGAGGAAACACTTGATCGCTAGGAAAAGATTCAACTTGATAATTCAACTATAACAATGATACATACACAAGATCACCACCGGGATCCTTCCTTGATCTTGCTTCCAGCTCCGGGAACTCCGACGTGGTCTTCCGTGCAAGGTTCCCACGTCGGCTAGGGAAACCCTAGTCAACTAGCTCGACCCTCTCTTCTCCGAGATGGTGTCCCTCTCTTCTCTGCTCCTCGGCGGCCGATGACGAATTCTTCCCTGCGAGGCTCTCGGTCAGGGGGCTATAAATAGCCCGATTGGTGGCTAGGGCAAAGGAGGGGGCATTTGGGCCCTGGATGGGCCTGGGCCGACCGGACTGGGCCGGCCGGCCTGGGCCCATCTAGGCCCAGCCCGAGGGCTCCTTCGCTCCACGTCGGTTCCCTTGCTTCCTGGATGTTTCCCCCTTGTGCATGTAGGTCCATGTCGTCGGTTTCTCTCCGAATTGGACTCAACTCCTTGTCTTGCAAGATTCAGCACTTTTCTGGTCAGGTCCTCGGAGTCCCTGGCTTCTTGGAGTTAAGTTTGCTTCATTGCATGACTTGTACGGGGCTTCAAGGTCTTGTCATGAGGTGCTTGATGAACTTATCCCGAAAGTTTTGCATTCAACACTAAAACCCTGCATAAACATTGAACTCCAAAACCGACATGCACACGTGAACTTGTTATACCACGGGGGTTAGTACCAATGGATAAGGTATAAAACTCATGCCAACACCGAAGGTAAACTCATGGCTAGGTTGACGGATTTTCACCGTCAACATCTCCCCCATGCTTAAACCTTGCTCGTCCTCGAGTAAGCCTTCGATGGATATCATCATTGCCAAACAATGTTTAAACCTTGCACTTGATCATACATGAGAAAACATAATGCTCTCAAAATTTTAATTCATTAAAGTTCCATAATGTACTAGCCTTCATCTCTACGGAGGGTAGATCCTTATTAAGCTTATCCCACAAGTATTAACATGCTCACAAAGTTTAAATAGATCTCAGAATTTTTGAAATAAAGAACGAGATAAAGAAAAGCTAAACCAAGCTCACAAATTTAAATCATCTTGTATATTGCTCATGAACTCTCATCTCACTTGTCTCTCAAGCCTATATATTCTACTCCTTTCCCTCTCATATATATGTGTGGTAGGCTTTATATGGAGCTTTGGGAAAGTTTAGTCCTAACAAGGTTTTATAAATGAGGTGTTGTCAAAACAAGACAAGCTTCTCATGGTCTTACCGAGACTCGTCAAAAAGGTCATTGGAAAATAATGTTAAATCAAGGAGGGGAAAGAGAAAAATACACACACTTTTAGATGAGTGGACATGTGCAAATGGCAAAGAGTGATCCCGAGGCACAACGGAAGTCCTCGTTATCGGATTGCACATGGTTGGAAAATGAGAATGGATCTTTTTAACTTGAAGCCTTGAATGCACTCTTAGAGAACCGGGGAGTTCACTTTACGCATATATTTTTTTTCTCTTTCTCATATTTCTCATTCTTTTCTTTCTTTCTTTCTTTCTTTCTTTCATTCATTATATATATATTTTTTCTTTCTTCACCTTGAAAGTCACGATCATCGCCGATTTTTTTTCTTTCATCATTATATATATTTTTTTAATATTATTTTTTTTTTCAAATACTCCCCTTTGAACTCTAAAACTGCACCATACCTACCTCCTCCCCCATGCTTAGACGTTGCTCATCCTCGAGCAAAGAGGCGAAAAATAAGGTAGGTACCGGGGTATTTTTCCTTGGAGAGATACTTGAAATCTTCAATGTTAGCACCGTCTTGCGATCTTCCTTGAATTGATGATCCATTCTCAACAATAGGTTGTGGTCAAGGAGGTAATCAGAAAAGATGATATTTTGGTTTAAGGGTGGATATCCGGCGAAGTTTGTGAGATCTCCGATGCGGGGATACACAATGCACGGATAAAAGGCTAGCAAAAAGATAGATACGCAAAAATGGAATGACCAGCTTCTTAGTCTCGGGCCAGAGAAATCATGGCCTGCAATAACTCACTCAAAAATAAATCTTGTACACTAAGGTTTATGCACTCAAATATATATAAGGCTTTGGATAGGTTGAGCAACACACAAGCGATATTTGTGACAAGGTTAGCGATATTTTTGAGCATAAAAGACATCTTTAATCTATTCATAACTTGAGAGCACATAAAACACTATGGGTCTTTATTTTAATCATAACCTCCGCTGAAAATTAAGCTAGCGTTTAAATAAATTCAGATTTGTATTTTTAAGAGAGCACTAGCTTAAACATGCATAAATCAATTACAAAGATGAACAAAGCTGCAATTATAATCATATATCATCATGGCTTGAACTTTGTAACTTTTCCAATGATATAATCAAGGTGGTGTCTTTATTAATGATGACATCAAGTTGAAATACAAACTGAAAATAAACAAACATGCTTGCTGAAATTTAAATAAAAACAGAAAATACTACGCAAACACACATAAGCAAAAGCTGGAAATTACAGAGAAAAAGAAAAGAAAAGAAAACTAAAGTTCCTAAATCTTCTAGTCCTCCGCCGGTGGTTGATGTTGATGATCTTGATAATAATACCCTTGCTCATAATACGATTGGACATTCCCTCCGACGAATTGATTTGGCTCCACAAGGTGAAGGCGTCCGAGCTCGAAGGCAATATTTGCGTTGCCTTCACCAAGTTGAGCTGCGTTAGCTTGGATGGCTGCGATGTTTTGGGCGTTTCTTGCAGCATACCCTCCAATTATGGCCATGCTTTGTTGTGGTTGGGGATGATGAGCGTAGGACTCCGCGAAGTTAGCATTGGGCACAACATAATTTGGTAGGGGTACCGGTGCACCACCCCCCCTTGCTTGCTCTTGGGGCCCTCCGTAATAACTTGGTGGAGGAGGGATTCCACCGAATGGTTGCACATTGGTTTGTGCTCCACTTGCTTGTGCGGAGGATGTTCCCTCCTCTACGATTCTTCCTCTTTTGTTCTTCCTTGTAGGGACAAGGAGTCCCTCTTCCAACCAATCTTCCCTTCCTTCGGTGAAAAGCCTAAGCCTCTCATTCGGAAGGGGTAGGTTCACTATGGCCAACCGATAACCTCCTCTCTAATCACCACTAATGTATTTGCCTTGCCGCAAATACTCAATGCCGAGAGAGGTACCACGCAAAAGGTGGTCGGGGTTTCTTGCGATCCCCGGCCGCAAGGAAAAAGCCAACATGGAGAGGTAGCACCCTGAACCAATATTACCTGCCCCTGATGTTGCTTCACAACACCAACGGTTGATCATAAGGTAAGAAGGGTCTATTGGCTGCCTGGCAATTAAAGCTGAGTATAGCCAATTTAACTCCGTGTCGGTCACCTTTGTCTCCTTCATCCTCCCCAATACCCTCTTGCACATCCAAGAGTGAAATATCCGGATAATGGGGTTGCGGATGCAATTGCGTTGTTGATGGGCTTCTCCGGAGATCATATTCCAAAATCCCGCTAACATGCCGGTGGCACGTCAACTTTCTCCGAGCTCCCTTGTGGAATCCAAGCAGCTCCCTAACGTGCTCGTAGGGAACCACTTGTTGGACTCCCTCCAAACGGAATGACAAGCTTTGCACCCCATCATCATCAATGATGGGTGCAATAGTCATCAAAATTTCCAAGGCGAACCCCAAATGGGTGTCCACCGATACTCCGTTGGAGAACTGCACCCATCCAAGGTGCCCCAACATATAGTATATGTCGGTGCCAAAACCCAAGGTGTAGAGTGCTTGGTCGTCGAACTCGACGTTGGGCACAAGCCTCTTCTCAAGATTAGAGAGCCTCTCCTCCTCCTCCGCCGACAAGATGATGAAGCCGTACGAAGAGTATTTCGGGGTGTAAGGAGGTGGCGCGGTTGAGCGGGTCGATCATCGTGGTGGCGCGGGCTGCTCCTCCGTGTGCCCACGAGGTTCGGTAAACCTCATGGAAGTGCTTCTTGCAGCCCTCATACTACCAAGGAGGAGAGCATCGTTCCTCCTCGGTGGTGCCGTATCCGTCTCCATACTCCGGGGAGACTCGGAAACCGAGTGCCTCCTCGAAGATGTGGTTGATGACGGCTTGGACGACGACGAACTCTTCTTCTTGGAGAAGAGACTTGTGGTGTTCTTCCACATGGTTGCTGCACTCTTTTCTTCAACTAAACTCCGGGTTGCAACCGGTAACTAGGCACTTAAACTCTTTGCTTCGGATGTGGACTTTGAGTGGATTAAGGATGTGGATTTTTTTCTTGAGCTATCAAGCTTGGGAAGGTTGGCTATGTCTACGGAGGTTTTGAGCACACAAACTTGAACACACAAACAAAGGAAGGAGAGGGAAGCTTGCTGCGCGAAAATGGGAGCCGGGGGGGCTCCTTATGTAGGTGAGGCCGGCCGGCCTGGGGTCCTCCTGGCTCCTCCCCGCCTCGTCTTTCTTCCAGCATGATCATTTCGCCTCTGCAACTTTCCTGCCCGCGTGCTCCACGAGTTGCACCGCCCAAACGCTCTCGTCCACTCCTTTTCTTGCATTATTGGTCCTTCCACTTGATGCTCCATGCTTTGGGTCATGTCCATGCTCCCTAGCTCCACTTGCTTCACATGCCACCATGAAATTCCTGCAAAGTTGATGCTTGCTGCCCACCATGCTTGTCCTTTGCATGTGGAATTGGTGAAAGTTGATAAAAGGGAATCCAATGGTGCATGCATGATTAATTCAAACTAGATTGCCTCCATTAAGGTGTGTTTAAGGTTAAGCACTCCTCTCATTCGAAATTTAAAATATTTTTCAGAGCCATGCAAGAGCTCAAACATAATTTTAGAGAAGTTTTTAAACCATTAAAAACAAATGTAAGTCGAAAATATTTTTCGACTACGTCGATTTTGGTCTCACCGGTATAGTTTGCCTTCATCGGTTGAGAGCAGACATTTTCCCGGCTTGATCATGGGGGCATAGGTTTAGGTTCTAATTTTGGCTAAATAAAAAAGATTTTGAATAAAACAAAATTAGAATAGGCTTAGAAAAATTCTAATCCTAGAGAAACCAAGGATAAAGATTTTTAAAACCAACCAAAAGTTTTGATTTCTAGGTTCACACGAGTTCTACCACGTGCTGAATTTTATTAACACTTAAATATAAATCGTGGCTCCACTCGTGTGCTTTTAGCATGAAAAATAAGTCAACCTCAGCACCATAATGAGGGTGAAAGGTTGAGTTAGGTTCTGAAATTATTTGGTTGAGGTTTCTCTAAAAGAAAAGAACAAACAAGCACATAGGAGGGTTCATGCAAAGGGTTTATGATAAAGCAAACATTCAATCAAGAATTATGTCTCTAATATTGTTCAACCACTTCTAAGTCTAATGTCTTTGCGTAATAAAACTCAAAAACTAAATTATTAAAAATACTCGAAAAACCTGGAATCGGGTTGTCCTCCCGGTAGCTTATTCTTGACTCGACGAAACGGGTTGCCTCCCGCCTAGCGCTTCGTTTATAGTCTATAGCTAGACTTCTTCACTTGATTACTCCGGATCAACGCTCTTCGCGGGCGTTGCAATCTTGGGTACCCACTTCCGCACTATCTTGGGCACGGGCTTGTCTTCCGGCTTAGTCGGCTTAGTCATTTTTTTGGTCTTCACAGGCGGCTTCTCTTCCTTTATCTTGACGGATGCAACACCTTCTTTGATTTTCTCTACGTTCATTTTTTTCGGCTCCTTCTTCTTTTTCAGCCCCTCCGTTTGTTTTGGTTCTCCCTTCACTCCAATCATGTTGCATGCCTCAATCCTTGGACGGAACTTGAAGGAACTCCTTTCTCCGTTGATATCGAACATGATCTCCCCCTTGCCAACATCAATAGTAGCTCCCACGGTCTTGAGGAACGGCCTCCCTAGGATGAGCGGCGGCTTCTCCCTCTCTCCCATCTCGAGCACAATGAATTCGACGGGGATGAAGTGGTGTCCAATCTTCACGGGTACATCTTCAGCAATGCCCAAGGGATAGCGAATGGAGTTGTCTCCCAACTCCAAACATATTCCCGTAGGCTCCATTGGTAGGCGTAGCTTCTCGAACACATCCCTCGGCATGATGCTTACACTAGCTCTAAGGTCGCATAACGCCTTCTCGAAGTTGAAAGAACCAACTGAACATGGAATTGTAGGGCACCCGGGTCTTTTTTGCTTCTCTAGCCCATTAGCAATAGCGGCACTACACTCCTCGGACATCTTGACATGATCTACCCCGAGTGTTGCTATCTCATATTTATTTGCAAGTATGTCCTTAAAGTAATGAGAATATGTAGGTACTTGTAGGGCATCTAGTAATGGCATGTTGATGCTAAGTCTACGCACAACTTCCACAAACTTCTCAAAGTGGTTGTCAAGTTTACCTCGGAAGTAGCGTGGCTTGAGTTGCAGTATCCTCGTGTCTTCCTCCGGCATCTCGTATTCGGGTTCCTCGGTGACGATCCCCGTAACCTTCTCTTTAGCAACTCCTTCCACCTCGGTGGGTGGTTTAAGCTTCCTTGCTCCCGCGGTACGTTCCGTATCTTCGGTCTCCTTCCCCGAACGTGTTTGAATGGCCTTCGCCGATTCGGGACATTTGGGTTGTCCCGGAAGCTTCCCTTCATCATTAGTAAGGCGCCCCGCAAGTTGTCCCACTTGCGTCTCGAGCATCTTCATCATGTTGAGCACTTGATGATTGGAACTTCCGACCTCCGTCACTTTGCTATCGATGTTCTCCAACACCTTGTCTTTGGTCTTGAACTTGGTGACTGTGTCCTTGTTGATCTTAGCTTGCTCATCCATGAACTCCTTCAATTGTATACGAAGCGGAACCGCGTTAGGAATAGATGAGCTTGCATTAAATTGAGGCCTACCTTGCCCGTAGCGGAAGTTTAGCAACTCTCCCTTCCTCATGTAGTCGAGCACTTTGGCTTCCTCCGGACAATCATTGCGGACATGGCCATACTCTCCACATTCTTCACATGTGGACCTTGCTTTGGCGGCCTTCAAGTCTTGAGCCTCTTTCTTTTCCATCTCCATCTTCTCCAACCTCCTCATGAGCGAGTCGATCTTGCCTTCAAGTATATTCTCCTTCTCCACTTGCAAGACTCCTTTGATGTTCCCCGTGGGTTGAACCGGATGCAGGCGCCCGGACGACGCCCACGTGTCATTATCCGCGACCTTCTTGAATAGAGTGAAAGCTTCCGTCGGTGTAAGTTCGATGATGGATCCTCCCGCCGATGCATCGATGATCGTCCTTGACGCCATGGTGAGTCCTTGATAGAACTTTTGCACGAGGTCTTCCTTCGGGAACTTGTGATGTGGAACCGCCCGGGTGTACTCGTTGAAGCACTCGAATGCCTCCGAGATAGTTTCCGTAGGATATTGAACAAAGGTGGTAATCTTATTACGCAAGCTTTGAGTTTTACCCAGTGAGTAGTATTCCTTCATGAAAGCCTTCATCAACGTGTTCCAATTTTGCACCGTCTCCGCCGATTGAGAGTGGAACCATTGCAAAGCCTTCCCGAGAAGTGAAAACGGAAAAAGCCTTGCCCTCATTTGGTCTTGAGTCACCCCATCCATGTTGAAAGTCTGACATAGTTGAATGAATGCTTGGAGGTGAGGGTTCGGATCCTCTTTACCGGTGAAGGGTGAATGTTGCACCATGCGGATTGTTGTCTTGATCTCGAATGGTCTTCCGATCTCCTCAAGGTTCAAGATTGGTAGGTCGATGATGTCTAGGGGTGCATAGCTCCCCAATCTTGCGTTCTTGCGGTGGTTGGTCACCCATCGGTGGTAGTCGATTCTCCCGAGGACTTTGAGGTGGTGAATTCTTCGGAGATTCCTGCGATCCTTTGTCTTCCGACTCCGAATCTACAAAATCCAGCTTTTTAGCTTGATGTGCTTCACGTCTCCTTAGCCTGTAAAGTTTTTCTGGATCATCCACAAAATTATTGGGTTTGTTGGAGAGGTAGCCGTCCATCTCCTGTTAGGGTTAGCAATAAACAAAGTATGCAAAAAAACTAGAAAGTAAAAACAAATCTATAAAAACTAGGGTTAGACAAACTAGATTAGATGTATTTTGAGGATGATCAAAATTTAGTAGATGCAAAAATAAAAACAAAGAGAAAACTGAAAATTACAAAAAGGCAATAAAAAATCAAATCTTGATCACTTGTTCCCCGGCAACGGCGCCAGAAAAAGGGGCTTGTTGACGGTTAATAATTGTATCAAAGTTCGTTTGTGACTCGCAAGCGTACAAGTCTCCCGTCGTAGTCAAGGGACCCTTCTTCCCTCGAGTGGTGAACCCAAGGTATCGAATCCGTGGAACAAATGTGTGACGCAAAACTTAATCTAATAAAGCCTAGTAACTTCAATCTTCGATAAAAGAAACACTAATGCATCTAAGTAAAAGACATGAAACGAATCTAATCTACTAAAGACCGGAGAAAACAAAGTAAGGTTGGGTAGATAAACCGATCTAGAGGGATCAGGGTAAGCCTTTTGTTGAAGTTCCAAGCAAGAGAAGAAGTATCAAATCGAATCTTAATAGAAGCCTCTTTAAATCGTGGTTTCCCATCCAAATCCGAAAACATCCGCCTTTCGAGACCCCCGTTCTGTCACAACGTATCCCTATTCATGCCGGGAGCTTAGGGCGAGTCAAAAGACAAGTCGAGATTCTGTCGGAAGATCCGGCGTGTACCTCTAGCCACCGCGGCTACAAGAACACCCTATGTAATCTATCTCGAGAATAGAATTGGAATAAGCAAAGCCGATCGAAAAACGAAATCTTCGAGGAAACACTTGATCGCTAGGAAAAGATTCAACTTGATAATTCAACTATAACAATGATACATACACAAGATCACCACCGGATCCTTCCTTGATCTTGCTTCCGGCTCCGGAACTCCGACGTGGTCTTCCGTGCAAGGTTCACACGTCGGCTAGGGAAACCCTAGTCAACTAGCTCGACCCTCTCCTCTCCGAGATGGTGTCCCTCTCTTCTCTCGCTCCTCGGCGGCCGATGACGAATTCTTCCCCCCGCGAGGCTCTCGGTCGGGGGGCTATAAATAGCCCGATTGGCGGCTAGGGCAAAGGAGGGGGCATTTGGGCCCCGGATGGGCCCTGGGCCGACCGGACCGGGCCGGCCGGCCCGGGCCCATCTAGGCCCGGCCCCGAGGGCTCCTTCGCTCCACGTCGGTTCCCTTGCTTCTCGGATGTTTCCCCCTTCGCATGTAGGTCCATGTCGTCGGTTTCTCTCCGAATTGGACTCAACTCCTTGTCTTGCAAGATTCGAGACTTTTCTCGGTCAGGTCCTCGGAGTCTGTCGTCTTCTCGGATCAAGTCCCTGGCTTCTTGGAGTTAAGTTTTCTTCATTGCATGACTTGTACGGGGCTTCAAGGTCTTGTCATGAGGTGCTTGATGAACTTATCCCGAAAGTCTTGCATTCAACACTAAAACCCCGCATAAACATTAAACTCCAAAACCGACATGCACACGTGAACTTGTTATACCACGGGAGTTAGTACCAATGGATAAGGTATAAAACTCATGCCAACACCGAAGGTAAACTCATGGCTAGGTTGATGGATTTTCACCGTCAAGATCTCCCCCATGCTTAAACCTTGCTCGTCCTCGAGTAAGCCTTCGATGGATATCATCATTGCCAAACAATGTTTAAACCTTGCACTTGATCATACATGAGAAAACATAATGCTCTCAAAATTTTAATTCATTAAAGTTCCATAATGTACTAGCCTTCATCTCTACGGAGGGTAGATCCTTATTAAGCTTATCCCACAAGTATTAACATGCTCACAAAGTTTAAATAGATCTCAAAATTTTTGAAATAAAGAACGAGATAAAGAAAAGCTAAACCAAGCTCACAAATTTAAATCATCTTGTATATTGCTCATGAACTCTCATCTCACTTGTCTCTCAAGCCTATATATTCTACTCCTTTCCCTCTCATATATATGTGTGGTAGGCTTTATATGGAGCTTTGGGAAAGTTTAGTCCTAACAAGGTTTTATAAATGAGGTGTTGTCAAAACAAGACAAGCTTCTCATGGTCTTACCGAGACTCGTCAAAAAGGTCATTGGAAAATAATGTTAAATCAAGGAGGGGAAAGAGAAAAATACACACACTTTTAGATGAGTGGACATGTGCAAATGGCAAAGAGTGATCCCGAGGCACAACGGAAGTCCTCGTTATCGGATTGCACATGGTTGGAAAATGAGAATGGATCTTTTTAACTTGAAGCCTTGAATGCACTCTTAGAGAACCTAGGGAGTTCACTTTACGCATATATTTTTTTCTCTTTCTCATATTTCTCATTCTTTTCTTTCTTTCTTTCTTTCTTTCTTTCATTCATTATATATATATTTTTTCTTTCTTCACCTTGAAAGTCACGATCATCGCCGATTTTTTTTCTTTCATCATTATATATATTTTTTTAATATTATTTTTTTTTCAAATACTCCCCTTTGAACTCTAAAACTGCACCATACCTACCTCCTCCCCCATGCTTAGACGTTGCTCATCCTCGAGCAAAGAGGCGAAAAATAAGGTAGGTACCGGGGTATTTTTCCTTGGAGAGATACTTGAAATCTTCAATGTTAGCACCGTCTTGCGATCTTCCTTGAATTGATGATCCATTCTCAACAATAGGTTGTGGTCAAGGAGGTAATCACAAAAGATGATATTTTGGTTTAAGGGTGGATATCCGGCGAAGTTTGTGAGATCTCCGATGCGGGGATACACAATGCACGGATAAAAGGCTAGCAAAAAGATAGATACGCAAAAATGGAATGACCAGCTTCTTAGTCTCGGGCCAGAGAAATCATGGCCTGCAATAACTCACTCCAAAATAAATGTTGTACACTAAGGTTTATGCACTCAAATATATATAAGGCTTTGGATAGGTTGAGCAACACACAAGCGATATTTGTGACAAGGTTAGCGATATTTTTGAGCATAAAAGACATCTTTAATCTATTCATAACTTGAGAGCACATAAAACACTATGGGTCTTTATTTTAATCATAACCTCCGCTGAAAATTAAGCTAGCGTTTAAATAAATTCAGATTTGTATTTTTAAGAGAGCACTAGCTTAAACATGCATAAATCAATTACAAAGATGAACAAAGCTGCAATTATAATCATATATCATCATGGCACAAATTTTGTAACTTTTCCAATGATATAATCAAGGTGGTGTCTTTATTAATGATGACATCAAGTTGAAATACAAACTGAAAATAAACAAACATGCTTGCTGAAATTTAAATAAAAACAGAAAATACTACGCAAACACACATAAGCAAAAGCTGGAAATTACAGAGAAAAAGAAAAGAAAAGAAAACTAAAGTTCCTAAATCTTCTAGTCCTCCGCCGGTGGTTGATGTTGACGATCTTGATAATAATACCCTTGCTCATAATATGATTGGACATTCCCTCCGACGAATTGATTTGGCTCCACAAGGTGAAGGCGTCCGAGCTCGAAGGCAATATTTGCGTTGCCTTCACCAAGTTGAGCTGCGTTAGCTTGGATGGCTGCGATGTTTTGGGCGTTTCTTGCAGCATACCCTCCAATTATGGCCATGCTTTGTTGTGGTTGGGGATGATGAGCGTAGGACTCCGCGAAGTTAGCGTTGGGCACAACATAATTTGGTAGGGGTACCGGTGCACCACCCCCCCATGCTTGCTCTTGTGGCCCTCCGTAATAACTTGGCGGAGGAGGGATTCCGCCGAATGGTTGCACATTGGGTTGTGCTCCACTCGCTTGTGCGGAGGATGTTCCCTCCTGTACGATTCTTCCTCTTTTGTTCTTCCTTGCAGGGACAAGGAGTCCCTCTTCCAACCAATCTTCCCTTCCTTCGGTGAAAAGCCTAAGCCTCTCATTCGGAAGGGGTAGGTTCACTATGGCCAACCGATAACCTCCTCTCTCATCTCCACTAATGTATTTGCCTTGCCGCAAATACTCAATGCCGAGAGAGGTACCACGCAAAAGGTGGTCGGGGTTTCTTGCAATCCCCGGCCGCAAGGAAAAGGCCAACATGGAGAGGTAGCACCTGTTAACACCAAAATTTGGTAAGAAGTCTGACTTGTGGGTCCGGCTCGATGAAGAGTCCGTCTGGTGGAAGGAAGAATCTTTTCAGAGATATTCGGCAAAGAGATCTGTGGTCGGCTATCTGCTCCAGTTCGGTAAAGGAATAGTAGAGCTGATTTTGCGGGATTGGACGGTGACGTGGCTCAATCAGGGAGAACGAATGGATGGATAGGCAATCAAGTTTAGAGATAAGTTAGGCAACGAATCCATTCGAAGTTGTACTTGACAGGGTATAAATATGACCCCTGAATGTATGTAAAAAAGACAATCATTCTTCAATACACACCGGCCTTACGCCAAAACCTAGAGTCCTTTTGTCGTGTCGTCGAGTTCTTCGAGAGGGTTCATCGATCCGTCGACCTCCGTGAGTACCGCAACCTTGTATCATGTCTAGTATCATGCGGTGGATTTAGATCTGATGCAAGTAGTCTTGTTACCATGCTTCGTGTCATGCGGTAGATTCAAGCTTGGTTCAAGAAGGTTTCTTGTTAGGTCATGAGCCATGCGGTAGGCTAAGATCTAGCTTGAAGCTAGTTATCGGCTCTATTGGATTTTGGCAAGATCCAATAGATTCATTAAGTTATCCCGTGTTGCTTTGAGTTTTTACTTTATGTTTAAATTCATGTAACACACTTTTTCCCAATCTAGATAGATTTGGATCGGCTTTATCCTTTTGTGATCCTTGTACGAGTCGGGTTCGTGTTTTAACACGTGGATCTTGTGCTTTCCGATAGTCGAAACCGAATCGATCTAGGTTGTTACGTGTTGCGGGTTCAAGCTTGCCAATGTTGGTATAAATCTTGAAAGAGCCGGGTATCATGCGGTAGATGCAGGTTTTTGGGTTGCTTTGGAGCTAGTCATCCGGTGGATTAGATTTCAAATCAATCTGATAGATTTATCTACTTGGTAACGTTCGTTCCTTCTTCATGGACCCCGGATCGGCTGTTCAGCCGTATTCGGTTATGTTTCTTCACGAGTAGAACACGTGCGTAATTCATGCTTTAAATAATGTGTGCTTTTAGCTTTCCATATTTAGATTGTATCATGCGGTGGATAGATCTATTTGTGGAAAGTGGTACGTTTTTCATGCAAGTTGTATCATGCGGTGGATAGATTTGCCTAACATCGTACCTGACGGGTTTTAAAGTGCCTAGACATGCGGTAGACTAGTGCTTTGGATCTATGCATACTTGTTTATTACATGTTTATGTTCGTGCTTTACTTTATTCATTTGTTTAATGCTAATCATCATGGGGATCGGTCATGGCCTCGTGCATGTGCATCTTTGTTCAAACAAAGACCGATCGCTGTCATGCTTGCGTCATCCATTCGGCAATGTTACTTTTCCCTTGTTACAAGTTCCCGAATGGTTCCAGTTTATTGGCAGATAGCTTTTCATAGCTATGTGTCATCCCATCTGGCTTTCTAGCCGTAAATATGGAACTGTCTGGTACCACCCGGCAAGTTCCAAGCTTTGGTATCTAACTCTTTTATCTTTTGTTAATTTTCAGGAAAAATTGACTGGCACGTCTCGTTACTCTCTGCGCGTGTAAAGCCAGCTTGTTTGGCTTGCTGTGTGTTTGGCGCTAGGTGCACGTTTTGCGTCAACACACTTTTTGGCATGCCCGGTGGGACCACAGCCGAATAAATCAAGATGCCCGAGATCGCGGACATCATGGACGTCAACATTGAGGACCTCTCTCCCGAGCAGCGGCAGCAACTCCAGGACGCCATGGACCAGTTCCAGCAAAAATGTATGCTGTCCTTCAAGAAAAATAGAAGTGTCGTCCCGTACTTGAAGAACGAGATGCCCAGGGTGCTGCTGCCAGGGGAGAGCGATGCCACGGCTCAGCAGGAGAAAGAGGAGTGCATGCGAGTATTCCAGGAATCTGCAGACTACATGTTGAGCAAGCACCACGAAGCTTTCCTTGGTGCGCTCCAGCAAATGATGGTGGCCGTCTTTGGCCTAGGCATGGAACAAGCGTTCAGCAAGGCACCCGTCCAAGGGGGCACCGTGGAGCTGGGCGAGTCAAGCTCTCAACCACCATTACGGAGTCAGCCACATCAGCCTCCTCTTCAGAGCTCTGGAAGTCAAGCTTTCCAGCCTCCTCCGCAGGGTGCTGGGGGTCAGCCAGTTCAGCCCCCACTACAGGCTTCAGGAGGACAGCCAATCCAGCCACCACCGCAGGGCAGCACAGGGCAACCTGTGCAACAGCCGAATCCGTACCAGCCTACGTACGGGGAACTAGCGTTCGGCTCGCATGGAGCCCCACTTGCCTCCGGCCACAAGATTGCTCCGGCAAACAACTGGCTGCAGAGGAACTTGTACGGCGGAGGCTACCATGAGGTAGGAAACTACGGGGCATTTGACGCCTTCCCGCATCCAGGATACGCGCCAGCTGCAGGCGCACAAGAGGACGACGCCCTGACACGGAAGATGGCCGAGTTGATGCAAAATCAGTTCGGCCTCAAGCCAAAAACGCAGGGACCTGCCTACAAGCCGCCGTTCCCAGAGTGGTACTACAACGTGCTCCTCCCGCCAAGGGTGAAGCCGCCGACGGAGTTCACGAAATTTTCAAGGCAGGACGACACGAGCACAGTGGAGCACATCGCTCGCTACCTCATGCAGCTCGGGGAATGCTCAGCTGAGGAAACATTCAGGGTCCGCTACTTCCCCACGTCGCGGACAGGTCCAGCATTCCAGTGGTTTTCATCCCTACCCCCTGAGTCAGTTTGCAGATGGAAAGACTTGGAGCGGAAATTCCACGCCCACTATTTCAGTGGCAGCTCGGAGAAGAAGCTGATCGACCTTGCCACCTTGAAGCAGAGGCACAGCGAGACGCCACTGGAATTTCTCAGGAGATTCAGGGAGGTTAAAGGCATGTGCTTCTCGCTCAACTTGCCAGATGACCAGTTGGCTGATATGGCCGACGCCGGGATGCTGCCGACCGTACGCGAGAAACTTTTCGGGATGGAGTTTGAAAACCTGGGCCAGCTATCGCAGAAGCTATCATTGATGCGCAACCAGGCGTATGGCTTTAGGAAGGACGCTAAGTTTGGCAAGCAGCATGATGTCGCTGATATCTACAACCAGTTCTTAGACAAGGCTGATCTGATCGAGGATTCTGATGAATTGGATGTGGCCGCAGCCGAGATCATGTGGGGGAAAGAGCCTTTGACGATGAATCAGCACTGGGTCAAACAGACCAAGGGCACCTACGATTTTGATATCACGAAGGCTGACAAACTGTTTGAGCTCTTAGTGAAGGAAGGCCGAATCAAGCTGCCTGAGGGGCATTCCATGCTTCGGCCCGATGGAGTTAAGGGGAAACGTTACTGTGGCTTCCACGACAGGGATTCGCACTCCATCAATGATTGCAGGGTCTTCAGGATGAGGATCCAGAAGGCCATCCAGGAGGGGCACCTTAAGTTCGACAACAAGATGAAGTTGGATGGCCACCCCTTCCCTCAGAACATGGTGGGCTTATCTGTCAACATGGTGACAGCTGAGGAGAAGGGAAAGGTCAAGGTCTTGACCTCAGCCAGGGCTAGACAGGATGGAGCAGTGGACCCAGAGCGCCAAGTAACTCTGGAACAGGTGCATGGTGAAGCCTCCCGCATTCTCAAGAGTCACATCGAAGTCGGGGAGTCATCCAGAACCAAGCCCAGGGTGACCACGCGCATACTCCTCAACAAGTGGCAGCGCCAGATGGAGAAAGAGCGCTACCAAAAGCGAAGGTAAGAGGAGGAGAAGCGCAGGGCCGAGGAAGAAGCACACAGAAGGGACCAGGAGCAATACACGCGTGAGCAAGAGCGCGCGCACTGGGGATGTGCATTCTTCAGGCATTGTTGGAACGAGGGTCTGAAGCTGCCCATGCTGAGGAACTGTCCTGAATGCAGCGACAGATATCTTGAGTACAGGCAGGAGACTGCCAATCGCCGATCCGTCCATGAGAGAATTGGAAGGATCCACCCTAATGAGGATCGGTGCCAAAAAATTGAAGTCATCGATCACCCCAGGAAGCGCCAAGCTGATCTAAGGTGGGATGATCAAGAGGAGGATGAGGACGACTACGTCTGGCAGAAGGGGCAATGGTGCCCGCCCGGCCTACGCAAAAGTCAGAAGAGACGGGTTCAACGCTTGAGGAACCGTGAGCTAAGACAGGCCGGGATCCAAACAAAGCAGGTGTGGCGCCCCAAAGACCAACCGGAAGGATCAAAGCGTTCGGCTCCAACTTACATGGTATACTTTTTGCCGAACGAATTCATGGCTCCTGCTAACCAGGTTGTGCAGGAAGAGGCGTCCCTAGATGATGAGCAGGTTGAGGGGATGATGGCACAACTAGTACTGGCCAAGCAGGCAATCTTCGACAAACCGGCCAAGAATCGACATATGAGGCCGCTGTACTTGAGAGGATACGTCAATGGCAAGCCATTGACCAAGATGTTTGTCGACGGTGGAGCGGCAGTCAACGTAATGCCGTACACCACCTTCAGGAAACTTGGCATGGGCCCGAGCGATCTGACGCCTACAGCATAATACTGAATGATTTCGCTGGGAATCCTTCAGACACCAAGGGATGCGCTCACGTGGATTTGATGATCGGGTCCAAGACGCTGCTCACTACCTTCTTCGTCATCGAAGGTAAAGGAGCCTACAGCCTGCTGCTTGGGCGGGATTGGATTCATGCCAACTGTTGCGTCCCATCCACCATGCACCAGCAGCTTATCTAGTGGGTGGATGATGAGATTGAGGTCGTCGAAGCAGATGAGTCCGTGAGCGTGGCGAACATGGAACCAGCCTTCTGGGAGTACCAAGGTATTGATTGTTTCTCAGGGAAAGACTGGGGAGAAGGTCCTGTTGAACCTGTCAGCAGTGATCAACAGCCGATTCAAGCAGTCGGCTCTTATAGCAATTTTTAATGGAGAACCCCGTAGATGGCACTGATGGCAAGTTGGGGCGAGGATTCATGTCGGCTGATAAATTAGAAGAGGTTGACATTGGAAGCGGTGATAAGCTAAGGCCGACGTTCATCAGCGCAAACTTGCAGCCAGACTTCAGGGGGGAATTAATTAAGCTTCTCAAGGAATACAAGGATTGCTTCGCCTGGGATTATTCGGAGATGCCTGGATTGGATTGTTCTATCGTCGAGCATCGGTTGCCAATCAAATCTGGTTTCAAACCATACAAGCATCCACCCCGGAAAATCTACAAGGATGAGGTATTGGCCGATGTGAAGAAAGAGGTTGAAAGATTACTTGATGCAAACTTCGTTCGGCCATGCAGATATGCGGAGTGGATTTCTAACATTGTCCCTGTGTACAAGAAGAATGGAAAGATGAGGGTTTGCATAGATTTCAGGGACCTGAATAGGGCTACTCCGATGGATGGTTACCCAATGCCTATTGCTGATTTGTTGATTGACGCCGCAGCTGGACACAAAGTCATCAGTTTCATGGACGGCAATGCGGGTTACAACCAAATCTTTATGGCAATAGAGGACATATCGAAGACGGCCTTCAGATGTCCTGGTCATATAGGCCTGTTTGAATGGATAGTCATGACATTTGGGCTGAAAAATGCTGGTGCAACTTATCAGCGAGCCATGAATTACATCTTTCATGAGTTGATCGGCAAAATTGTGGAGATCTACATTGATGATGTGGTAATCAAGTCCCTAAGTCATGACACACATTTGGAAGATGTAAAGAGGACCTTGGAGTGTACCCGGAAGCATGGTTTAAAGATGAACCCGAACAAGTGCGCTTTTGGGGTGTCAGCTGGGGAGTTCTTGGGATTTCTGGTTCACAAAGGGGGAATTGAAGTTGGCAAGAAGAGCATGAAGGCCATCGATGAAGTTGTTCCTGCAACTAATCTCAAGGAGTTACAATCATTGCTCGGCAAAATCAACTTTGTGAGAAGATTCATTTCAAATTTGTCACAGAAGGTTTTGCCATTCTCTCCACTGTTGAAGCTAAAGAAAGATCAGAAGTTCACATGGGGCGATGAACAACAAAGGGCCTTCGATGAAATCAAGCAGTACATGAAGGAGCCACCGGTGTTGGTTCCTCCTCAACTGGATAAGCCTTTCAAGTTGTACGTGGCGGCCGATACCCAAACCATTGGATTGGCCCTTATTCAAGAATTCGAAGGGAAGGAGCGGGTAGTAGCATATCTTAGCCGAAAATTACTTGATCCTGAAACCAGGTATTCGGCTGTAGAGAAGCTGTGTCTTTGCGTGTACTACTCGTGTACAAAGTTTCGGCACTATCTGTTGAATGCCGAATGCACTGTGTATTCCAAGTTCGATGTAATAAAACATATGTTATCTATGCCAATTTTGAACGGCAGGATTGGCAAATGGATTTTGGCCTTATCAGAGTTCGAGTTAAAGTTCGAATCGGCAAAGGCTATCAAGGGACAGATCATTGCCGATTTTATAACCGAACATCGCGATCCGTCAATTGACTTGCTTGAAATTACTCCTTGGGCTTTATTTTTTGATGGATCATCATGTGGAAAAGGTGGGGGAGTAGGGATCCTACTGATTTCGCCTAGAGGTGAGATGTTTGAATTTGCCATCCCTATACAGCCCACTGTCACAAATAACCGAGTGCTGAATACGAAGCATTACTTCGAGGGCTTCAATATTTGAGAGAAGCTGGGGCCGTTTCAGTTGAAGTTTATGGAGATTCAGAGCTGGTGATCAAGCAATTGAACGGCCAATACGAATGCAAAAGTGAAGCGCTGAGGAGTTACTACGAAGAATGCAGGGAAATCTTGAAGAGCTTCCCGTTGGTAACTCTGCAGCACATTCCTAGGGAGCATAACGAAGAAGCAAACAGGTTGGCTCAAAGCGCCTCTGGTTACAAAGAAAGTCAAGAAGCGTTTGCTGCAGAGGTGTGTGCACTGGGGACGGATCTTGCAGAAGATGACTGGAGGAAAGAGATCGTTGATTACTTGAAGGATCCATCCCGAAAGGTCTCTAGGAAGCTCAGGTACAAGGCCATAAAGTTCGTTCTTCTGGATGATAATTTATTCTATAAATCATTAGATGGGGTATTATTACGATGCCTGGGTCCAGAAGAAGCCAAGAAAATGATGAGCGAAGTGCACGATGGGATATGTGGAGCGCATCAATCGGCCTACCGTATGAAATGGGTTATTAGACAAGCTGGGTGCTTTTGGCCGACGATATTAGAGGACTGCTTTGAGTATTACAAGGGATGTCAGGATTGCCAGAGGTTTGGAAATATTCAAAGAGTTCCCGCGTCAGCATTGAATCCCATCATTAAGCCATGGCCATTCAGGGGTTGGGGTATAGACCTGATTGGCCAGATTAATCCACCATCTAGCAAGGGGCATAAGTTCGTGCTTTTGGCTACGGATTATTTTACCAAATGGGTCGAGGCGATCCCGCTGAAGAAGGTGACATCAGAAAACATGGTTGACTTTGTCAAGGAGCACATCATCTATCGGTTTGGAATCCCTCAGACGATCACCACTGATCAAGGGGCACAATTCGTGTCACTAGAGTTCAGAGAATTTGCCGAAAGCATGGGGATCAAATTGTTTAACTCTTCTCCCTATTATGCCCAAGCTAATGGTCAGGCAGAGGCTTCTAATAAGATCATGATCAAGCTGATACAAAAGAAGATCGACCAGAAGCCAAGGAGGTGGCATTCGGTACTCAGTGAGGCACTGTGGGCTTACCAAATGGCCCCCCATGGAGCTACAAAGACCTCTCCTTATGAATTGGTTTATGGACACCACGCGGTTCTACCTTGGGAGGTGCAATCAGATTCAAGAAGGGTTGTGTTACAGAAAGATTTGAGCTCCAAAGATTACAGTGGTCTAATGATGGACGAGCTAGAAGATTTACACATGATCCGTCTTAGAGCCCTGGAAAACATCGAGAAAAACAAGCTGCGGGTTGTCAAGTACTACAACAAGAAGGTAAAAGTAAGGCAATTTGCAGAAGGCGATTTGGTTTGGAAAGCGCTATTGCTGATTGGAACTAAATATAGTGAATTCGGCAAATGGTCCCCTAACTGGGAAGGACCTTTTCGTGTGGTCAGATGCGTCCCTGGTAATGCATACATGCTGAAACTTTGTTGGGAGAAGAATTTTCCGCCGCGATAAATGGAAGATATCTGAAGAAATATTATCCTAGCATTGAGATCGATCGATGATCACCAACAGCGGGATTACACACATCTGACATAGAACAGCCGGCGCTCAAGAACGAGGCCGCCTTCAGAACAAAAAATTCACAAACAGAAGAAATGGCCAGTGCCTAGAAGCATTGCCCTTAGCACAAAAACTACATTACAACTGCTTCTTGCAGGTTTACATCCAACAACCCTGGTGATCATGGCCTCAAAGAGGTGGGAAGCAGAAAGCGTGGAGGAAGAAGCGAAAGTATGATTCAATCTTTTCTTTGCTTCTTCTCCGGCTGCTCCCTCTTCAGTTGTTCCAGGACCACCGTGACGGCAACTTGGAAGGCACGAGGGTGACCATGGTTCGCGGCCTCCACCAAGCTGTCCCAGGACGCCTTCAGATTGTTGTACCTGTCAGAGACATTTGAAGCAGAGGAGTGGATGTTAGGGGCAAAAAATCCAGATGCGGGCACAAAGTCAAGGAAAAGTCAGAAGCATTTACCCCCCTACTAGTGCCTCCAGAGCCATGTGGCGCTCGCGTTCGGCTTGGCAACGAGCGGTGATGTCCCTGAGGCTGTGCTCCAAGTGCCGAACGCGGCGGCGCAGTTGATGGCTGGCCCTCTGTTCAGGCGTGGCGTCCTCTGCTTCGAGGGAGGAATAGGAGGAGATGTACTCAGGCACATCTTCAGTCCCGATGATCTCTTCAGGAAGCAAATCAAGGCTGAAAGAGGAAAAGAGGAGGAGGTAAAGCGCAAGATCACGAGGAGACGGGAAGTAAATCAAGGGAAAACCCACCTTCGAATCGTGCGTTTCTTTGGAGGACTGCTCTCCTGGGGCTGCTTGCCCTTGTCCATGGCCTTGGGGTTTTTTTCCTCTGGAGACGGGGGAGGAGATGAGAAGTGATGGATGAGTGTGCGAGTGGATTTGCAGGACATCTCACCAGGCTGTTTTATTGACCGAAGGGACGCATTGGGAGTGATGACCGGCCAGTACACACTGTTGGAATACCAAACGGCAGGGTTTTCTCCCAGACGCGAGGGGTTTTCGTTTGAACAGTGATTACGGATTGCCGATTCAAGGATCTTCTGTGGATTTTGCGCCAAGGGGCATCTGTTCGCGCGTATTCGGCTCAAGACAGTTCCCGGACACGTTCAAGGAAAGAACAACATTCACGGATGCAAATGTAAAGGAATCATCGCAGTGCAAGTACAAAATGCAAAAGCTCTTTATTTATTGCCGATGTTCAAACACCCCTAATACAATCTAGTCGAAAAGCCTGTTCAACACAGATTGGGGATGAGTGATTTGGGCAATGGCGTCGCCATGGCCATCGAGGCGCTCCAGGATGAGCTCGATCTCCTCAATGTCCTCTGGCGCGCCGCCCCGGAAGCCGCGCGCGGCCTGGTGGAGTAGTCGACGTCCGTGTGCGTCGCCATGGCAGCCAGGCCCAAGGTAGTGCCCAAGTGAACGCCATGGGTGGCCACCTCGTCAACACGGTGCTCCACCGCGGCAAGGCGCTCCGCCGGCGTGTCGCCGCGGGCGTTCACCTCATCGGCCAGCTGCTCCACCAGCGCCTTCAGCTGGTTGAGCTCGGCATCGCGGGCTGCAAGGAGCAAGAAGAAAGGAGATTAGCATCGAAAGCCGGGCTGGATTAAAGATTTGGTTTCAAGAGCTGTACCGTCGATGGTGTCCAGCAGCTGTTTGCGCTGGTCCTCCCACTCCAGCTCGGCTATGCCCGCCTTCTTGGAGACGTCCTCCAGCTCGCGCCGGGCCGTCTCCAGCTCCTCCTTGAAGCGGAGGGCGTCGAGCTCCCCGTAAGGCACGGGGGAGTGGCCGTCGGACTCCGAGGAGTCGTCCGGGAGGGGTTGATTGGCCGGCGCAGGAGACGGATTCCATTGAATCAACCTGAAAGGGAGATGATCGTCAAACAAGAAAAGATCAAAGTTGAAGCAAAGAAGAGGAATCGACGATCATTGCCTCCGGCGCACATTGGCGCTGCTCCCCTCTGCCTCGTTGGAGGCACGGCGGCGGTTGAGGCGGCGCACCATGTTGGTTTGGGGTGTGCACTGTTTGGAAAGAGGAAGAACTGAGATTGGCAAAGATTCGAGAGCTAAAAGGCTTGGTGGAGAGCTAGGGGCACCTACGGTTTCATTTATAGGCCTGGCAAGATGGATCGTGGCCTCGAGTCGTGGCTTTGGATCGTGGCGCATATCCCGAGAAAATTGAAAGGTGGAAAGGTTTCCTTGACCGGATTGCCGATGGGTCGCTTGGAGTTCTAGGCCGAGTCGTATTCGATTGACTGGCTCGGCTGAGAGGAGTCAAAGTGCCATTCGGGTGTTGGCATTTCTTTGCCGAATGGATCGTTCAGCATTTACACTTAGAGGTGTGCAGAAGAAAAAGAAATAAAATGCGAGGACAAATATTACAAGAGCGATCAATCCGGTTATGCATCAATGGGAGCATTCAAATGTTCAAATATTTTTCAATCACACCACGAGCATTGGATGTTGCTTGGCGGAAGTTGTCCAACAGCTCCTGGCAATTTTTTTGGGCGCTAGACAAGGTGGTGAGTTCTGCATCGCATTGTTCCATCTTGGCTATAGACGATTTTGCTTCCTCTTGGGTCTTTTCTATCAATCCAGGAAGCTCGGCTATTTTCTTTTTATCAGCCTCTATCTCAGCTGACAGGCTTCTCAGCTCCGCTTCTAGAGCAGCTTTCTTGGCAATTTTCAGATCACAAGAAGCTTGCAGACTGGACAATGTATCTTTGTGGCTCTCTGTTTGGGATTACGCCCCGTTCATGGCTTGTTCAGCACTGGCTCTCTTCTTTTCAATAGCCGGGCGGGAGCGTAATTTCCTAAAAGCGTGCCTTATGGGCGCATAAAGGATGTCCAAGCCACAGATGGATACTAGAGAAGCACTGATATCCTCAGGAAGTTCTTGGCTGATGGATTCAAGCATCTCCTCAAAGTGATCAAGATCCTTGAACTGATCTTGTGCATCTCTTTCTAGCCAGGCAACAATTTCTCTGAGCTTTGCTAGCACCTCATCTGGCAAAGGTTGGTGCATTCCTTCCATCGCCTCGGCAACTGGATTGTTCCCGGTTGGCAGACTTGATAATGATGGGGCCTGATCCTAAGAAGCAGTATTGCCGAGTTAAGCGTGCTAAAAGTAAAGATAGCAGAGTTAAGTGCAAATGAGTACCTCATGGCTGATTTCTTGAGCTGGGGCAAGATTTTGAGTAGGGGCAATCACAGGTGAAGAAGGTGCTCCAGGTAGAGCTGAAGCTTCCAAGTTGGAAGGTGTCGATGCAGTCGCTGGTAACTCATGGGCTTCTGGCTGAAGAGGAGTTAGATCCACTTCTGTTGGGATTGGAGCCTCTGCATGACCAACAGGTGATTGTGCCCTTGGAGGACTTGACGGCTCTGGCTGGATTGGGAGACTCATCTCTGGAGAATTCATTGCTTCTGCAGAAGGTGATGAAGATGAGATCTCCACTGGGATAGGTAATTCAACCCTGGGTGGACTTGCTTGTTGAGCCACTGGGACATCCACAAGTTGTTCTTCCATTGTCTCTTCTGCAAGTGTCAAATTAAAAGGGTAAATGCCAGTGTTCATCCTTAAGAGAGGACAGTAGAGGTCATACCAGTGGATGGGGCATTGGCAGGTTCTGGCACTGAAGGCTGCTGGGCTCTGGTCTGAAAATGCACAAGAGATGATTTATCAGAACCAGAGTAACCTTGTGATCAAGAAAGCAAAAGATTTTACCTCAACAAGAATTTTCTTGACAGTTCTCCTCCTCTTGACATTTGGAGGAGCAACCAGAGACAAACCTTGCCTCCTATCAGCAGCAAGGCTAGAGAGGCTGGGGTCTGTTGTGGCAAACCTGGCCATTAACTGAGCTAGAGTCGTGGACTTAAATCCCAGTGCTGAGATCGGGCCTGCAGCATTATAAGTGATATTCCTGGCTCGAGGGGCAGGCACTGTGTTCTGTGAATAAGGGAAGTAAAGGTCAGAATCATGATTGAAAGAGGACATGTCTGATCCAAAGGTTAATTATAATACCTCTGAAGTTGGCAGAAAATCCGGCATCAACTCTGCACAAAACGAGTGCACAGGCTCATTGAAGATATGATCATGGAATTCTTGCCACCAGGAATTGAAGGTGGGATGAGCTAAGGTTATAGGCACAAAAGGCCAGGTGTAGACAGTGGGACTGCACACATAATGGAAAACCCTGCTACTGTGCATAAGTTCTTTAATTTCCTCTCTGGGCTTGAGGAACTCATGAAGGAACAGCCTTGGGGGCATCTGGCCACACCCAAGTTGCCTAGCCATTACATTGGGCTGATAATATTCATAAGTACTGGAGTTCAGCCTTCCTCCATTGAATTCAGCTGGCAGCATACATGGGCGGATTATGATGTTGAGGATCTCAAAGAATCTCCCATCTTGGCGTTCAGATTCAAAAGAGAAGTCACAGGGGAAAATCAAAGTGTCATTGTCCAGATAAGGAAGCCAGAGAGGATTCGAAAACCTTTGAAGAATAGCTCAAAAAGCTGGCTGATGTCCTGCTGAACAAGAACAGTTGAAGCCGCTTCTCCATAATTCTGGCATCCTCTGGTGGCTTGGGGCTCCCCTTCAGGGTGATTGGATAAGGGGAAGAGCCTGGTGTTCAAATCAACACCAATGATCTGATGCATGTGGAGCTGCAGCCACATTTGAACGAACCACCAAGGACCGTTGACGCATGTTATCCTCTGGCTAGTATACATTTGGGTGACAGTTTGGTGAAGCATATGGTACACACTGCCTAGGAGGAATTTTCCAAGGGGGAGGCGGTTGCCACTGGCCAAATGAGACGCCATTGTGATGTGATTCAGGGTAGGCTCATTGGCTTTGCCACAGAAGACAAATCTGCACAGCCACATATTCAGAAATGCCCTGTATTCGACATCACCAAGGGGATTGTCTTTCATGTGCTTCAAGATGTAATTCTTGTACCCGTTCCCTGGCTTCACCCCTGTTTGCCGAGAAGAATTTTTGAATTCCCAAGGTTGAACAGATCCTGTAATGTCAAGGCCGGTGATCATATACACATCGGCCAGGGTTGGAGACATTGGGCCGTGGCCAAACAGGAAGGCGTTGACGCCGTTTGACCAAAAGTGGCAAGCTGCTATCAGGAGGTCTTCATTCTTGGGGGTCTCGGCCAAGGATAACTCCAAGCATTGAGCAATGCGGAGGGTATCCCAGTTTTTGGTCAATCCACTCTTGTCTGCGAGAATCCTCCGGTACCAAGTTTTCCAGCCTGCGATTGGAGGTAAAGGCCAGTTCTTGAAAGCGTCTTGCCACCGAGGAGGTGGGGACAGAGCTGCTTTGAAGGGGATCCTCTGAGATTCAGCCGCGATGAAATCTTGAGGATCAGAGTTCCCCACGGGACCAAGATAATAGGATCTTGAATTGGCCCCGGTGCGAATCAGAAGCTCAGTGGAAGGCTCCTGAAGAAAAAGCGGAAAAAGAAATCTCAGGTAAAATTGAAAACCTAAATGCCGAACGAAGCTTACGGGAGAGGAATTTACCTGAGCATCTTGGTTTTGAGCTGCCATTGGGGATTTGAGCTCGGAACGAGGGGATCTAGGGTTTGGATCTAGATGAAGATTCCGGCGGATTGCGAAGAAAGAAGAACAGGTGTTGACAGATTTGATTTGAAAGTATTCGTGGCTGGAGTCAATTGCGGAACAAAATTACTTTTATCCCGCAATTGAAGGGGCATGTGTTAACACCAAAATTTGGTAAGGAGTCTGACTTGTGGGTCCGGCTCGATGAAGAGTCCGTCTGGTGGAAGGAAGAATCTTTTCAGAAATATTCGGCAAAGAGATCTGCGGTCGGCTATCTGCTCCAGTTCGGCAAAGGAATAGTAGAGCTGATTTTGCGGGATTGGACAGTGACGTGGCTCAATCAGGGAGAACGAATGGATGGATAGGCAATCAAGTTTAGAGATAAGTTAGGCAACAAATCCATTCGAAGTTGTACTTGACAGGGTATAAATATGACCCCTGAATGTATGTAAAAAAGACAATCATTCTTCAATACACACCGGCCTTACGCCAAAACCTAGAGTCCTTTTGTCGTGTCGTCGAGTTCTTCGAGAGGGTTCATCGATCCGTCGACCTCCGTGAGTACCGGCAACCTTGTATCATGTCTAGTATCATGCGGTGGATTTAGATCTGATGCAAGTAGTCTTGTTACCATGCTTCGTGTCATGCGGTAGATTCAAGCTTGGTTCAAGAAGGTTTCTTGTTAGGTCATGAGCCATGCGGTAGGCTAAGATCTAGCTTGAAGCTAGTTATCGGCTCTATTGGATTTTGGCAAGATCCAATAGATTCATTAAGTTATCCCGTGTTGCTTTGAGTTTTTACTTTATGTTTAAATTCATGTAACACACTTTTGCCCAATCTAGATAAATTTGGATCAGCTTTATCCTTTTGTGATCCTTGTACGAGTCGGGTTCGTGTTTTAACACGTGGATCTTGTGCTTTCCGATAGCCGAAACCGAATCGATCTAGGTTGTTACGTGTTGCGGGTTCAAGCTTGCCAATGTTGGTATAAATCTTGAAAGAGCCGGGTATCATGCGGTAGATGCAGGTTTTTGGGTTGCTTTGGAGCTAGTCATCCAGTGGATTAGATTTCAAATCAATCTGATAGATTTATCTACTTGGTAACGTTCGTTCCTTCTTCATGGACCCCGGATCGGCTGTTCAGCCGTATTCGGTTATGTTTCTTCACGAGTAGAACACGTGCGTAATTCATGCTTTAAATAATGTGTGCTTTTAGCTTTCCATATTTAGATTGTATCATGCGGTGGATAGATCTATTTGTGGAAAGTGGTACGTTTTTCATGCAAGTTGTATCATGCGGTGGATAGATTTGCCTGACATCGTACCTGACGGGTTTTAAAGTGCCTAGACATGCGGTAGACTAGTGCTTTGGATCTATGCATACTTGTTTATTACATGTTTATGTTCGTGCTTTACTTTATTCATTTGTTTAATGCTAATCATCATGGGGATCGGTCATGGCCTCATGCATGTGCATCTTTGTTCAAACAAAGACCGATCGCTGTCATGCTTGCGTCATCCATTCGGCAATGTTACTTTTCCCTTGTTACAAGTTCCCGAATGATTTCAGTTTATTGGCAGATAGCTTTTCATAGCTATGTGTCATCCCATCTGGCTTTCTAGCCGTAAATATGGAACTGTCTGGTACCACCCGGCAAGTTCCAAGCTTTGGTATCTAACTCTTTTATCTTTTGTTAATTTTCAGGAAAAATTGACTGGCACGTCTTGTTACTCTCTGCGTGTGTAAAGCTAGCTTGTTCGGCTTGCTGTGTGTTTGGCGCTAGGTGCACGTTTTGCGTCAACAGCACCCTGAACCAATATTACCCGCCCCTGATGTTGCTTCACAACACCAACGGTTGATCATAAGGTAAGAAGGGTCTATTGGCTGCCTGGCAATTAAAGCCGAGTATAGACAATTCAACTCCGTGTCGGTCACCTTTGTCTCCTCATCCTCCCCAATACCCTCTTGCACATCCAAGAGTGAAATATCCGGATAATGGGGTTGCGGATGCAATTGTGTTGTTGATGGGCTTCTCCGGAGATCATATTCCAAAATCCCGCTAACATGCCGGGTGGCACGTCAACTTTCTCCGGAGCTCCCTTGTGGAATCCAAGCAGCTCCCTAACGTGCTCGTAGGGAACCACTTGTTGGACTCCCTCCAAACGGAATGACAAGCTTTGCACCCCATCATCATCAATGATGGGTGCAATAGTCATCAAAATTTCCAAGGCGAACCCCAAATGGGTGTCCACCGATACTCCGTTGGAGAACCGCACCCATCCAAGGTGCCCCAACATATAGTATATGTCGGTGCCAAAACCCAAGGTGTAGAGTGCTTGGTCGTCGAACTCGACGTTGGGCACAAGCCTCTTCTCAAGATTAGAGAGCCTCTCCTCCTCCTCCGCCGACAAGATGATGAAGCCGTACGAAGAGTATTTCGGGGTGTAAGGAGGTGGCGCGGTTGAGCGGGTCGATCGTCGTGGTGGCGCGGGCTGCTCCTCCGTGTGCCCACGAGGTTCGGTAAACCTCATGGAAGTGCTTCTTGCAGCCCTCATACCACCAAGGAGGAGAGCATCGTTCCTCCTCGGTGGTGCCGTATCCGTCTCCATGCTCCGGGAGACTCGGAAACCGAGTGCCTCCTCGAAGACGTGGTTGATGACGGCTTGGACGACGACGAACTCTTCTTCTTGGAGAAGAGACTTGTGGTCTTCTTCCACATGGTTGCTGCACTCTTTTCTTCAACTAAACTCCGGGTTGCAACCGGTAACTAGGCACTTAAACTCTTTGCTTCGGATGTGGACTTTGAGTGGATTAAGGATGTGGATTTTTTTTCTTGAGCTATCAAGCTTGGGAAGGTTGGCTATGCCTACGGAGGTTTTGAGCACACAAACTTGAACACACAAATAAAGGAAGGAGAGGGAAGCTTGCCTGCAGAAAACGGGAGCCGGGGGGCTCCTTATGTAGGTGAGGCCGGCCGGCCTGGGCCGACCGGCCTGGGGTCCTCCTGGCTCCTCCCCGCCTCGTCTTTCTTCCGGCACGATCATTTCGCCTCCGCAACTTTCCCCGCCCGCGTGCTCCACGAGTTGCACCGCCCAAACGCTCTCGTCCACTCCTTTTCTTGCATTATTGGTCCTTCCACTTGATGCTCCATGCTTTGGGTCATGTCCATGCTCCCTAGCTCCACTTGCTTCACATGCCACCATGAAATTCCTGCAAAGTTGATGCTTGCTGCCCACCATGCTTGTCCTTTGCATGTGGAATTGGTGAAAGTTGATAAAAGGGAATCCAATGGTGCATGCATGATTAATTCAAACTAGATTGCCTCCATTAAGGTGTGTTTAAGGTTAAGCACTCCTCTAATTCAAAATTTGAAATATTTTTCAGAGCCATGCAAGAGCTCAAACATAATTTTAGAGAAGTTTTTAAACCATTAAAAATAAATGTAAGTCGAAAATATTTTTCGACTACGTCGATTTTGGTCTCACCGGTATAGTTTGCCTTCATCGGTTGAGAGCAGACATTTTCCCGACTTGATCATGGGGGCATAGGTTTAGGTTCTAATTTTGGCTAAATAAGAAAGATTTTGAATAAAACAAAATTAGAATAGGCTTAGAAAAATTCTAATCCTAGAGAAACCAAGGATAAAGATTTTTAAAACCAACCAAAAGTTTTGATTTCTAGGTTCACGCGAGTTCTACCACGTGCTGAATTTTATTAACACTTAAATATAAATCGTGGCTCTACTCGTGTGGTTTTAGCATGAAAAATAAGTCAACCTCAGCACCATAATGAGGGTGAAAGGTTGAGTTAGGTTCTGAAATTATTTGGTTGAGGTTTCTCTAAAAGAAAAGAACAAACAAGCACATAGGAGGGTTCATGCAAAGGGTTTATGATAAAGCAAACATTCAATCAAGCATTATGTCTCTAATGTTGTTCAACCACTTCTAATTCTAATGTCTTTGCGTAATAAAACTCAAAAACTAAATTATTAAAAATACTCAAAAAACCTGGAATCGGGTTGTCCTCCCGGTAGCTTATTCTTGACTCGACGAAACGGGTTGCCTCCCGCCTATAGCTAGACTTCTTCACTTGATTACTCCGGATCAACGCTCTTTGCGGGCGTTGCAATCTTGGGTACCCACTTCCGCACCATCTTGGGCACGGGCTTGTCTTCCGGCTTAGTCGGCTTAGTCATTTTTTTGGTCTTCACAGGCGGCTTCTCTTCCTTTGTCTTGACGGATGCAACACCTTCTTTGATTTTCTTTACGTTCATTTTTTTCGGCTCCTTCTTCTTTTTCAGCCCCTCCGTTTGTTTTGGTTCTCCCTTCACTCCAATCATGTTGCATGCCTCAATCCTTGGACGGAACTTGAAGGAACTCCTTTCTCCGTTGATATCAAACATGATCTCCCCCTTGCCAACATCAATAGTAGCTCGCACGGTCTTGAGGAACGGCCTCTCTAGGATGAGCGGCGGCTTCTCCCTCTCTCCCATCTCGAGCACAACGAAGTCGACGGGGATGAAGTGGTGTCCAATCTTCACGGGTACATCTTCAGCAATGCCCAAGGGATAGCGAATGGAGTTGTCTCCCAACTCCAAACATATTCCCGTAGGCTCCATTGGTAGGCGTAGCTTCTCAAACACATCCCTCGGCATGACGCTTACACTAGCTCCAAGGTCGCATAACGCCTTCTCGAAGTTGAAAGAACCAACTGAACATGGAATTGTAGGGCACCCGGGGTCTTTTTGCTTCTCTAGCCCATTAGCAATAGCGGCACTACACTCCTCGGACATCTTGACATGATCTACCTCGAGTGTTGCTATCTCATATTTATTTGCAAGTATGTCCTTAAAGTAACGAGAATATGGAGGTACTTGTAGGGCATCTAGTAATGGCATGTTGATGCTAAGTCTACGCACAACTTCCACAAACTTCTCAAAGTGGTTGTCAAGTTTACCTCGGAAGTAGCGTGGCTTGAGTTGCGGTATCCTCGTGTCTTCCTCCGGCATCTCGTATTCGGGTTCCTCGGTGACGATCCCCGTAACCTTCTCTTTAGCAACTCCTTCCACCTCGGTGGGTGGTTTAAGCTTCCTTGCTCCCGCGGTACGTTCCGGATCTTCGGTCTCCTTCCCCGAACGTGTTTGAATGGCCTTCGCCGATTCGGGACATTTGGGTTGTCCCGAAAGCTTCCCTTCATCATTAGTAAGGCGCCCCACAAGTTGTCCCACTTGCGTATTGAGCATCTTCATCATGTTGAGCACTTGATGATTGGAACTTCCGACCTCCGTCACTATGCTATCGATGTTCTCCAACACCTTGTCTATGGTCTTGAACTTGGTGACGGTGTCCTTGTTGATCTTAGCTTGCTCATCCATGAACTCCTTCAATTGTATACGAAGCGGAACCGCGTTACTAATAGATGAGCTTGCATTAAATTGAGGCCTACCTTGCCCGTAGCGGAAGTTTGGCAAGTCTCCCTTCCTCATGTAGTCGAGCACTTTGGCTTCCTCCGGACAATCATTGCGGACATGGCCATACTCTCCACATTCTTCACATGTGGACCTTGCTTTGGCGGCCTTCAAGTCTTGAGCCTCTTTCTTTTCCATCTCCATCTTCTCCAACCTCCTCATGAGTAAGTCGATCTTGCCTTCAAGTATGTTCTCCTTCTCCACTTGCAAGACTCCTTTGACGTTCCCCGTGGGTTGAACCGGATGCAGGCGCCCGGACGACGCCCACGTGTCATTATCCGCGACCTTCTTGAATAGAGTGAAAGCTTCCGTCGGTGTAAGTTCGATGATGGATCCTCCCGCCGATGCATCGATGATCGTCCTTGACGCCATGGTGAGTCCTTGATAGAACTTTTGCACGAGGTCTTTCTTCGGGAACTTGTGATGTGGAACCGCCCAGGTGTACTCGTTGAAGCGCTCGAATGCCTCCGAGATAGTTTCCGTAGGATATTGAACAAAGGTGGCAATCTTATTACACAAGCTTTGAGTTTTACCCGGTGAGTAGTATTCCTTCATGAAAGCCTTCATCAACGTGTTCCAATTTTGCACCGTCTCCGCCGGTTGAGAGTGGAACCATTGCAAAGCCTTCCCGAGAAGTGAAAATGGAAAAAGCCTTACCCTCATTTGGTCTTGAGTCACCCCATCCATGTTGAAAGTCTAACATAGTTGAATGAATGCTTGGAGGTGAAGGTTCGGATCCTCTTTACCGGTGAAGGGTGAATGTTGCACCATGCGGATTGTTGTCTTGATCTCGAACGGTCTTCCGATCTCCTCAAGGTTCAAGATTGGTAGGTCGATGATGTCTGGGGTGCATAGCTCCCCAATCTTGCGTTCTTGCGGTGGTTGGTCACCCATCGGTGGTAGTCGATTCTCCCGAGGACTTTGAGGTGGTGAATTCTTCGGAGATTCCTGCGATCCTTTGTCTTCCGACTCCGAATCTACAAAATCCAGCTTTTTAGCTTGATGTGCTTCACGTCTCCTTAGCCTGTAAAGTTTTTCTGGATCATCCACAAAATTATTGGGTTTGTTGGAGAGGTAGCCTTCCATCTCCTGTTAGGGTTAGCAATAAACAAAGTATGCAAAAAAACTAGAAAGTAAAAACAAATATATAAAAACTAGGGTTAGACAAACTAGATTAGATGTATTTTGAGGATGATCAAAATTTAGTAGATGCAAAAATAAAAACAAAAAGAAAACTGAAAATTACAAAAAGGCAATAAAAAATCAAATCTTGATCACTTGTTCCCCGGCAACGGCGCCAGAAAAAGGGGCTTGTTGATGGTTAATAATTGTATCAAAGTTCGTTTGTGACTCGCAAGCGTACAAGTCTCCCGTCGTAGTCAAGGGACCCTTCTTCCCTCGAGTGGTGAACCCAAGGTATCGAATCCGTGGAACAAATGTGTGACACAAAACTTAATCTAATAAAGCCAAGTAACTTCAATCTTCGATAAAAGAAACACTAATGCATCTAAGTAAAAGACACGAAACGAATCTAATCTACTAAAGACCGGAGAAAACAAAGTAAGATTGGGTAGATAAACCGATCTAGAGGGATCAGGGTAAGCCTTTTGTTGAAGTTCCAAGCAAGAGAAGAAGTATCAAATCGAATCTTAATAGAAGCCTCTTTAAATCGTGGTTTCCCATCCAAATCCGAAAACATCCGCCTTTCGAGACCCCCATTCTGTCACAACGTATCCCTATTGATGCGGGGAGCTTAGGGCGAGTCAAAAGACAAGTCGAGATTCTTTCGGAAGATCCGGCGTGTACCTCTAGCCACCGCGGGTACAAGAACACCCTATGTAATCTATCTCGAGAATAGAATTGGAATAAGCAAAGCCGATCGAAAAACGAAATCTTCGAGGAAACACTTGATCGCTAGGAAAAGATTCAACTTGATAATTCAACTATAACAATGATACATACACAAGATCACCACCGGGATCCTTCCTTGATCTTGCTTCTAGCTCGGGAACTCCGACGTGGTCTTCCGTGCAAGGTTCCCACGTCGGCTAGGGAAACCCTAGTCAACTAGCTCGACCCTCTCCTCTCGAGATGGTGTCCCTCTCTTCTCTCGCTCCTCGGCGGCCGATGACGAATTCTTCCCCGCGAGGCTCTCGGTCGGGGGGCTATAAATAGCCCGATTGGCGGCTAGGGCAAAGGAGGGGGCATTTGGGCCCCGGATGGGCACCGGGCCGAACGGACTGGGCCGGCCGGCCTGGGCCCATCTAGGCCCAGCCCGAGGGCTCCTTCGCTCCACGTCGGTTCCCTTGCATCCTGGATGTTTCCCCCTTCTGCATGTAGGTCCTTGTCGTCGGTTTCTCTCCGAATTGGACTCAACTCCTTGTCTTGCAAGATTCAGCACTTTTCTAGTCAGGTCCTCGGAGTCTGTCGTCTTCTCGAATCAAGTCCCTGGCTTCTTGGAGTTAAGTTTGCTTCATTGCATGACTTGTACGGGGCTTCAAGGTCTTGTCATGAGGTGCTTGATGAACTTATCCCGAAAGTCTTGCATTCAACACTAAAACCCTGCATAAGCATTAAACTCCAAAACCGACATGCACACGTGAACTTGTTATACCACGGGGTTAGTACCAATGGTTAAGGTATAAAACTCATGCCAACACCGAAGGTAAACTCATGGCTAGGTTGACGGATTTTCACCGTCAACAGAGATGTCTTCAAGGTACTTGTCTTGAGCCGTCCCTGAAGGCCCTGGGGTATCGCCGGCAGCCATGAAGACTTGGCGATCAGGGGTGCCAAGGCTGGACTCAGAAGGGGCCACCTCAGTTGGGGTGTTCGAGTCAGCTTGGGCAAGTGGTGTTCCCTCCTGGAACGGTAGCGAGTCGATGTAGGCGACGTAGCGTGAGTCTCCACTTATCAGGTCAGCAGGCTTGCGGTCTGGCCAGTAGATGAATCTCCCGGCCGGAGTGGATGTTATAACCAGCCCAGAGGCCGGCCCTGACAAGGGGTGCTCAGTGGAGTTGTCCTCGGACTAGGGCTCCTCAGGGTCCGACCCGAAGTCGAACTCATATGCGGGGTTCGAGTAGAAATCGGAGAGAGTGTTGGAGTCCGAAGCGTGGCCGGGGGCGGTGTCGGAGCCAAGTTGTACTCGGGTACGGGCTCCTTGCCAGCCCGGTGCGAAGAGGGAGCCCCCGTGCGGGCCCGACTGAGGATGCGGGGGCCACGCGTGGAGCGCTCGCGGAGTGGTGGGACCGCACGCGATGGCTGAGCAGCCGGCTCGCATGCGAGAGCCCATGGGGACGTCGAGTTCGAGTTGGAAGCGGACTCGAGCTCGAAGTCAGCGTGATGGTTGAAGAGCGAAATTTCGCCGAACTTGCCGGCGAGTTCGCCTGTGACAACTTCAGGAAGCGTCACGAGGCCGGTCGTCGGGTTGGGCGGCATGGTGAGGCGGCGCTGGAAAGAGCCCGCGCCGTTTGCAGTGCAGACCCAGGCGCCGAACACGAAGGTGTCGCCGCGGTTGAAGGCGACGGTTGGCTTGAAGTAGACGGGAGCCGTCGAGTTCGCCATGTGATCTCGGGCGAGATCCACTACCTGGTGCACCAGCTGTCAGTGTTTTGGACCGGCAACCTACTAAGGGGAGTACCCGAAGTAGATGAATGTGGCCTCACCGAGATCGGTAACTCGAAGGAAGAGACACGTGCCACACAATTTAGAGAGGTTCGGGCCGCGAGGTGCGTAATACCCTACGTCCTGTATGCTGCGTAGCTCTGGATTGATAGGGTACGATTACAGGTTGGTGTAATTGTACGCCGTGAGAGGAGTTGATGCTAGAGAAAGGTCCCTGCCTCGCCTTATATAGCCCGGGAGGCAGGGTTACAAGTCAGAGTAGGGAGAGAGTACTAGTCGAGTACGTCTAGGAGTCTTCCATACAGCGCGGGACATGTACAGCTTCCTTACCGAGTACTTCTCATCCGTAGTCCTTGTGCTCCACGCCATCAGGTGCCGTGTAGCGCAAGCCGTGTAGTCCCAGGGGCCCACCGAGGTAGTCGGTCCTGGTACCCACCGAGGTAGTGATCTTTCTTCGTTGCTTTGTTAAGCTTACGATAATCGATACACATCCGCCACCCGGTCACAGTTCTTTGTGGTACCAATTCATTCTTCTCATTCTTCACCACGGTCAAACCTCCTTTCTTTGGTACACAATGTATCGGGCTCACCCATTCGCTGTGCGGAACCGGGTAGATGATTCCGGCATCAAGTAACTTGATGACCTCTTTCTTTACTACCTCTCGCATGGCATGAGTTAGCCTCCTTTGGTGGTCCACGACGGGCTTACATTGGTCTTCCATTGGTATACGATGAGTGCAAAAGGCTGGGCTAATACCTTTGAGATCATTAATCAAATATCCAGTCACTTTCCTATATTTTTTAATAAAATCAGCAACTTCTCATTTTCTTCGGGACTCAACTCGTCGCTCACGATGACTGGATATGTCTTGTCTGGGCCCAAAAATTCATACTTTAATCCTTTCGGCAAAGGTTTAAGGTCTACCTCGGGCGCTTGTGGCTCCTCGGTTTAATCTCTCCTATGTCTTCAAATTTTCCTTCCTCCACGCTTCCATCATGTGGTTCTAAGCCTTTTGTTGCTTCTTCTAGTTCTTCATCTTGTTGTTTACTAATTTGATTTTCCATCGCTCTTTGCAGTGGGTCTCTAAGGGTTTCAACAAAACAAAGGCTATCTATCTCCTCTACTTCTTCGTCTTCAAGAGGAAAGGGTGTAAGGTGTTTAGAAACACGAAGAAAGTTATATGTGTACTTTGTTCCATTAAGGTTCATTGTTACCTTGCCTTGTTCCATTAAGCAATACCTAGAGGTTTAATAGTTCTACCATCTCCCATAATTAATTTCGTTGATGTTGGAGCTAAGTCTAGATTGTGGTCTTGAACTTTATCGTAAATTTTAGAAGATAGGACACTTACTTGGGCTTCGATGTCGCATAAAGCTTTGCATTGAACTCCGTTGATCTTGCAACTCAAGCGTGGTGCCATCTTCTCTTCTTCTTCGGATCCCATCGCGTAAATTTCGGCGAGGCGAGTGTATGGTGATGCTTCGGGCTTGATCCCCATGATTCTCTTCACCTCGGCTATGTGTTCCGGATCAACTTCATCATCTCCAAAGAGTTTTTGAAAGATCTCACTGGTGGTTTCAAGGTCGCATGATTCTTTCGCTTTCCTCTCTGGTGGGAAATCCACTTCCAATGCTCTTGCCATTCCCTTTTGATCAGGGAACGGTCTTCTTTTGTCGAATACTTCTCCGTAATCGATAGGAACCCAATCCATTGGTTCGAACTCCCTTAGTGGCTTCACGCTTGACATGCTTCTCTTGATTGTCTCATTTGGTACGACGAAGTCAACGCTCGGGGTAGTGCTTGACTTGATGTGTTCTTCCTCAAGCTTTTCCGGGATTGGCTCCTCTTTTGTGACTTCCGGGGTTGCCTCTTTAGAAAATTCAGCACCTTCTTCTTCCATGAATTATATTTCGGCTCTTCCGCAAGTCTTGTTTCCCAATCTCTTTGCATGGCAGCCACTTTACTAATTTTTTGTAGAAGTTGGGCGGCTTCCGTGAGTGTTTTCTCCATGAGATCCCCACCTGCACACATTTGGACGTGTTGCATGCAACTAGGGGTTAGGGAAAAGAAAAATGTATGCAAGAGTACGTCACTGGAGAAGCCGAGTCTTGGTCCTTGTTCGATTAAGTCATTACACCTATCCCAGGCTTGGTCTATCCCTTTTTCTTCTCCTTGCATGAAAGTGATCACTTTCCTCCTTAGATGTTGAACCTTGCTAATTGGAAAGAACTTCTCGCAAAACTTCTTTGTCAACTTCTTCCAATTGCCTTCAACTTCAAAGGACGCAAACGAGTACCATGTCTTTGCATTGCCGGCAAGTGAGTAGGGAAAGAGATTCCATTTGAACCATTCATCGGAAACTCCTTGACGCACCGTGTTGCATAGCGTCCTGAAATGCCTTATGTGTCTATATGGGTTCTCCGTAACCATCCCTTCAAATGGGTTTGCCGCCACCATCTCGATGATCTTGGATTTAATCTCATACTTGGTCGCTTCGAGCTTCGAATCCGACTCTTGTACTTTTATGTCTTCACATCGAGGGCTAGCGTAATCCCTTAATGATTTCTCCGGTTCTTCCATGGGTTGATTGACGAATGCCATCTGGACAATAAGATAAAAACAAAAAAAAAGAAACAAGTGGTTTTCTATATAATATATGGTAAATATAGCAAACAAAAGTTAAACTAAATTATAAAACTAAGTTATATGCAAACCAAACGATGTAAACTAGCTTGCTCCCCGGCAACGGCACCAGAAAAAGGGGCTTGTTGACGGATAAAAGACGTATCCCTCTACGATCCACAAGCGTACGGACCCCACACCTTTTTCACCACGGGATTCCCAAGGTTCTTGTTAATCCGCGGAGCAAGGGGATTACAAGCGTTCAATCTACTTCTATGCACTAGCTACTAAAACCCTAACTACTATTATGCTAGAAAACAACTAAACTACACTAGAGAGAACGATAAGCAATCAAGACAAAAGACACTCGCCATGGATCTACGATCATGCAATCAATTAAAGACATTAAACCAATCTAATCTATCGGGGGTTGTGACCACGGTTTCTCCCTTTCCCTCCTCTCGTACTGTCACTACGCGAAGGTATTCATGACTAGACCTATGATGGACACGGCGTATTGAATGGATCCAAGGAATCATTGAGGCCTTTACTCCCTTTACGGCATGGTAGCTAACTTTAAGCATTAAAGTATATTCAACACAAGATGATAGATAGATAATCCGACAAAGTACGATTACATCTCAAGATCGATTACAACCCATGGACGAACAAGGAGATTACCCCATCAAGGTGCTGGACATAGCACCGTTGATCATGCTTTCCCTTCCGACGGTGTCGTCTTTCTTCTCCACGTGAAGGTTCTTCCTTCGAGGTGGATGATCTTCCTCCGGAGATCTCCCTCCTCTTTCTCTAGCTTGTGCATGGCCTCCTGGTCTGAATGGCTCTCCCCCTGCGAATGGCGGCGCCTCCCGGGTTTTAGGGTTGAATATCATTCGGGTGCAAGGAAAGGGGGGCCGAACCGACCACCGGGGTGGGCTGGCCGGCCGGCCTGGGCCGACCGGCCCAGCCCATCTCGGCCCCGTTCGGTCGCCCCTTCGCTCCCGTGGGTCCTCAAGTGATTATGCACTATGCCCCCTCCACTTGCATGATTTTGACGATGTCATCCTCGCGTCCAAGATGGAGGTTCTCCGCGCATGAAGTTCGGTCTTTTACGCTTCAATCCCCGGGGGTGTTCCTCATAGCACTTCGGTCCTTGCCACCATTGGAAGTGATTTCATCAAGCTCATGAACACGAACAAGACTTCGTAAATGCTCCTTTGAACTTGTTGCGAATCCGTCCTTTATGTCCATGTTTTCCTACATAAACACAACACTTCCAAATGCATGCACATAGATGAACTTGTTATATGATTAGTGTGCCTAGTGGCGGGTTAGTTCCATAATCAAATCCAAACCAAAGTGTAATGAACATGCTTGGTTTACTAAAATACACCGTCAACACAGCCCTTTTTGAGATTTCTGCTCCAAAGGGCAATCATTTGGAGCCTCCACCTTCATCACATTCCATTACAACATCTAGCTATGAGCTACATCCCGGCTTCATAGCTATGGTTTGAGAGCGAAGCTTCTCCGGAGATAAGGATGAAAGTCCTTATTCCCACATGTGCGAGTTCGAACAACTTTGTTCGTGTCTTGTGATTGCAAGAATGAGTCAAGATACCTTGAAATGGAAACTCTTTCCGTTTTCATTAACGGCGAGAGCTAAACAATGGTATTCGCTCAATGTGAGAAGTATGGAGGGGGACTGGGAAAGTTTACGAAAGGCTTTTTGCGTAACATTCTTCCTGACTCCCCATGTAGTGAAACTCCGATGAGAGATCATCTGTGTTGAGCAATAGAAGACCAAATCTCTAGGAGCTGCATGGGCAAGATTTATGAGGACTGTTGAGTCTGGTCCAGACCTTGGTATTGCAGAGCCCGTTCTTTTCTTTTGCAACATTTTCGCGATGGTCTTGGACCAGAGTCAACAATTTTCTTATACTCTTCTTCTGGAGGATCTTTCGCTTATCTCACCTTGTCTGAGTGTAAGGACATTCTAGGAAAAATCCTAGAAAACACTCCATACACGGGGGTTTTTGAAAAATTTCCAGACGAAGAAGAAGAATCCATGCGAAACACTCTCTCGGAACCAAAATCCATAGAGGAGGAACCCATTTTCCCAACCATCCAATCCGTAGAGGATTACACTCCTCTAACAAAAACATGGTACACCAATGAACCATCCCATCCTCATCGATCACCCCTCGTATGACTTCATCTATGAATATTATGATGAGTTGTTTGATAAACATTGGACAGAGAAATCCTTCCCGAGAATGAAAAGAAACTCAACACACGAGGGATAAGAAGTACTCATACCTAACCCAGAAGTGTTAGAAAGATGGAGAGAAAGGTTGGAATATGTCTTCGCAATCAGTAGCCGGCAGTGGTTTGAGAGAAATAGAAGTCATGGATCAAGTCATTCAGCTATATCCCGAGCTAAAGTTACTCTCGTGCCAAGTAGAAAACCTCTCTTACCAGGATGTGTTCTACGACCCAAGGTTCGGTATCCATATCTTTCCTAAATCTCAAGTATTAGAGGCCTTTCCCGACGAACCCCTCTCTTTCTCTCAGAAGCGTGTCCGATATATTTTGGGTCAAACAATAGAGATGGAGGGAATCCTTAGAGTCGTCCAAACAAAGATTGGAGAGTATGGGATCTTCCTAGATTATCATATCTTTGACATCCCAAAAGAAAATATACCCTTCTTTCTCATCAGAAGACCCATTGAAGGGGTACTGAGTAGTGTGCTCCACCATGAAAAGCAGCCATATCATCTTGAGGTTTGAGATACACATCTCCAATGTCATAGACCTGAGGTTAGGATAGAATATGTGTGGTCTATGGACATTCTTGAGGCATCGACACTAAATTCTAAAAACAGACTTGAGCATGAAGGTTTTATACTAGAGGGATCACAAATCCCATGCTCACATCAAAATCTTCCAGAGTTATCAAGCGTCATTACCAATGACCTTTACGAAACCTACAACATCCTCATTTTCCTTGTGCATGATAACTTTGAAAGGAAGGTTGTAGATGCTTTTTTGTTTAGCATAAACATTGCAAATTTCGTTGTCATTTTTTGTTATTAACCTTGCAGCTAGAGGTATGATGATTTCATCATCTCGATTGGCTGCAAGATGAAGGTCTCAAGTGGTCGAGCTTATGACCAAAAACAAAGCACTATCTGGAGATAACCCGAATAATCATTTAGATTTCCTTTTCAAATAAAAGCAAGAGCATGTCTTTAGGATTAGCCGTCCTTCAGGTATTTTTGGTCAGTAACCGTCTTAGGTGGAGATTGAAATGACCGATGGATAGGCAATGCCAAAAAATATGAGAGCTACACTGGCTGCAATGCCTAAGTAATTTTTGGTGAGGGAACATCATGAAGGAAGCTTGAACTCCGCACACTTGAGTTATATTGCCTAGCAATGCAAACTCCAAGTGTGGGGGAGATATGTGAGTAACCCAAGTAAGTTTATCTCATACCAAATTTTATTTTGGTTTGAAGATGGTGTTGGTTCTTGTATCTTTCTCTATTGAAAAAAACAAAACACAAGACTATTTTAATTTGAATATAGGCTTCCTAGCTCTTCAGCTAGTAGAGCCTCCCTTTTTGTTCCATCTTTTTCTTTGAATACTAACACCAGGTACAAAAATAAGTGTGGGGGAGATCTTCCAAGCTCGTTGAAACACACAATTGAGATCTTCCGCCATGGTGCCGCACAACACCAACTACACTAATTGACAAGAGATGAGGTAAGTGCACTAGAGCAAGTCGGTCACCCCTGTGGACATGAGTGCTTGGTGAAAATATAGTAGGGCTGGCCGTACAAAGTGATATTGGTCGTATCTATGATTTTTCACAAATCTATCAAGACAACTACTACAAGCGTCCAAGTGCTCAACTTATCACCAAAATAAAGACAAGCCAACCAGGGAGCCAAAATTTAGCTTGGGGGAGACCCCATTTTCAATCAAGGAAGGTATGTCTACCCAAACCAATTTTCAATATCTTATTTATCTCTTTTGAATTAATTTTTGCTTAAACCATGTGCCTGAAATCTTGTCTATTCCCCTACTTTGGAAATGATGAATGGTTGCTATGTTAAAACTTTGCAAGAACCTAGTGCATATCTTTGTCCTCTATGCCTTTTTGAATTTGTTGGTATATTTTGAGACAAGAGCCTGAAATAAAACTTTGTGGGAAGCAAATGCTTATGACCAAATCTTGGTTGTTGACTTGTATGATATGGTGCGACAATGTTGATCTGCTCTATCCCAAAGTATGGTGAAATCTCGGATGTTTTCATTTTAAAAATAAAACAAGGAAAGTTCCTCGATGGTCATATTACCTACCAAAGCCATATGTCGATATCAATGCATAAACCTTCTACATATGCTTGCTTGTGACCCATTGAGTTTTGCCAAATTGTTGTGACCCTTGGTAGAATCTTTTCATGCTTCCATGATTGAGATCTCGTACACCCACATATACATGCTAACTCGTATACCGGGAGTTACGCAAAACATGTGAAGGACCAATTAGACGACCAGAGAGGGGGGGGGGGTGAATGGGAGCCAATAATAATTCTTCTCCAAAGAGAGAAATCAGCCTATGCCCCAAATTCACAACCAAGGATTCCCACATGAGTTTGACAAGGTCATATAGTCACAACAGACCTACCAACCCTAGGAACAAACCCCAAACAATCCCGGAGTGGAAGCAAAACCCAAGACGCAAAGGACTTAGCAACTCTGCACAGCACCACACGGACGGTCCCCGAGGTTGGGGAGGACGGTCCGCGACCCTCGAGCGGACAGTCCGTTAAACGCAACAGAACCGCCAAAAGCGCACCCCGAAATGCGAACGGTCCACACCCTACCGCGGACTGTCCGAGAGCAACTTGTGCCACGTAGACGGTCCGTGACCTCCGGGCGGACGGTCCGCCAAACCTCCTGCCACAAAACTTTGGCACCTCGAATGATCAACGCGCGAGCTCGCAAGAACTGAACGAACACGCAAAGGACTCACACCTCGCGGCCGGTCCGCGGGCTACTGGCGGGCAGTCCACCAACCCTCGAACAGAACAGCCCAAGGTGAAAACCGAGAAGTCAACCTTCCCTATCCCACCATGGATTTCCCAAACGGCTTGAGCTCTTGAGGAAAGATTTGGGGGAGATGTGAAGCGTCCCCAGGGGATGCTATGCCCCAAAACTTGGGTCCTCAAATGAACTAAATTGCCGGGAGTCGAATCGCCACCGAACTCAACCAAAAACCTAGGGTCCAACTAAAATCCTTCAATCGGAGGCCGAATTCGAAGTTTGGGGGTAAAGATCAAGCACAAAGATGCACGAGGCAACTATCCATGATCCCCACCAACAAATTCAAACCCAAACACCTTAGAATCGAAGGAATAAGCAGCGCACGAAAAACCGACGAAAATAGCTCGGAAAAGACATGAAAATCCAACGAGCTACAAACGGGAAGTTGATGAAACCATGAAAGCTTCCATTCACTCGGAGGTCAGATTCCTCACAAACTGAGGAAAACTCTAACTGTATGGAGCAGGGAAATGAGAAGCAGTCCGGATGGATGGTTTGCCTGGAAATCCTAGAGCTAATATATATGAGTCCTCCCGTGCTTGGCAAATGACCATGCTACCCCTAGCACTTAAGTTGAGATACAAACCTCTCAGGGCAAAATAGGTCATGTAGCACTCCTCTTCATCTCACGGCCACGCCTTCACCGCAGACCACGTCCTCCCGGTGCAAGCCCTTCGATCCCGCCATACGTCCGCCGTCATTGAAGCTTTTGTGGTGAACCGCCGCAAACCCCACATGCAGACTCTGGTCGTGAGCCGCTACCCTGCACCGGCACCGATCGACGACTTCGTCTTGCTTTTCTTGCCTCCATGCGACCCACACTTGACCCCGCTAGCCACCGGGTCCCTCGAGTCAGGCCTACTTGTCTCTCCACTCCTCGGAGGCCACGCAAGGCATAGGCCTTTCGCGCCCACTCTTCACTTGCACCAATGCAAATTTAGCCGCAACCTGCACCTGCAATACTCGGCCAAGCGTTAGTCCACACCACGTTGTCAATCAGTCATCACAGCCAGGAGCGACCACCCACCGGTCCTCAGACGCTCCGGTCCTCAATCCCCCCTTGATGAGTACATTGACAACACACACAAGTAACCAATTCAAAGAGAAGAGTAAACGAAAAGAAACAAAAGAAAAACTCAAGCAAGTGATCAAAAGCCAAACAAAAGCCAAGAAAAGATCACTTGAGTGAGAAAGATCTCAGTCAACTAAGACAAGGGCAACGGCTTGACACAATCGAGATAAAATGCTCCAAAATTGCCGACTCCTCAAGGTGAGGCAAAAGGGCTCGACACCATCGGCAAAAAAACACAACTAAAAATCAGGTGAAAAAGATCTCCCAATTTTATGAATGCAAGCTCCCCGTGGACAAATGCATTTCTCCCAATTTTTCTTCTCTTGATGCAAAATTCCCTCTGGAAACATGAATTGGGTACTTTCCTCCCTCTTGTTCGTAATGCATGAATCAAGTCTACAAATGCAAGCATGTGCTTCTCAAATATACAAAGAGCACTACCACATGCTAAAATTGAGACATAAACAAGAAAGATAGCCACAATTTTAGCACAAGCATCACCAACAAGATAGAAAGGGACATACAAGCAAGTGACATAGCCATGATTAAAATGAAGCATTTTTTCACAAAAATTTCCCTCTCATGAGCATAGAACTTAAACATGATCAAAAGGAGCACGTACAACATATAACTCACAAACGTCATGCAAGGTCAGAAATTCTCATTCCAAGGTCATCACAAATACCTACAAGCTATCTCATGTCATGTCAAAGCCACCGAGCCATGTGTCCACTTCTAGATATGAGACTTCTCATTGGTGAACATCATGCAATGGTTTAGCACCCAAGATAAGAAACTTAAAGCATTGATGACATGGAAGCAATTATTTCAAGCGTGGGCATCTCACATACCATTTTTATGATTCACAACTTAAGCATGGTACATGAAGTGCCTTTGCGGCAAAAAGAATCTTAGGCTTCTCCATAAGGTAGCATGTAGGCTAAACATTCATGATGATAAATGGATCTTTGATCCCAAATGAAATGAACATGGTTCCAAGCATAAAATAAGCAAGATATAGCCATAAGCACCCGAATTGAACATGAGAGGTATTTTACTCACAAGAGAGGATCATATAGCATTTTTATAAAAAGAAGCCATTCACAAGCATCTATATATATCCCAAAGGTACCAAAAGCATAGCTATACACCTCATGAGCATCACAAGCAAGGTCATAACCTCATATCTAGCATATCATGGTGAGAAAAGCATATGAGAGAAGCACATCTCTATTGCATATGTTACAAATGCAGTCTATGATACAAAGATGCAAACATGATATGATACAAAAATGAAAATGCAACATGCATATGTACATCAACCCTCCCAACGAAAGCTCAAAAAGGAAAAACAACTCCAAGCTCTCCTCGCAAACGAGCAAATGTAGCTTGGTCCAAAGGCTTGGTTAGGATATCGGCAAGCTGCTTTTCTATAGGTACATGGATGAGGTCTACGTTTCCCTTCTCAACATTATCTCTCAGAAAGTGTACCTCACTTCTATGTGTTCGGTTCTGGAGTGAAGCATAGGATTTTTGGAAACACTAATGGCACTCGTGCTATCACACATGAGAGGTACACGAGAACACTCCTCACCAAAGTCACTCAGGGTGTATGTGAGCAAAAGCAGCTGTGAGCAACAACTAGCGGCAACAACATATTCGGCTTCTATGGTAGACTCAGCTACACTAGACTGTTTGCGAGAAGACCAAGAAATAAGCGAGGAACCCAAAAACTGGCAAGTACCCAAAGTCGATTTCCGATCGGCTCGACACCCCGCAAAGTCGGCATCCGAAAAACCAAGAAGCGAAACGGAAGAGGACACCGAGTACCAAAGACCGAGCTCAGGAGTGTATCGAAGATACCTGAAGATCCACATGATGGCCTGCTGATGTGAAGTCCTCGGTGACGCCTGAAAACAACCGCACAGACACACAAAAAACTGGATGTCCGGCCTTGTCGTCGTCAAGTACAAGAGGGAGCCGATCATGCTCCGGTACTCCTGGTCCATTTGCTCTCCGTCCTCGTCCGCGTCAAGCGCTGTAGTCGTACTCATTGGTGTCGACAGGGGCTTTGAGTCATCCATCTTGAACCTCTTGAGGATTTCCTTCGTGTACTTGGCTTGATGCACAAAGGTTCCCTCTTTCGCCTGCTTGATCTGAAGTTTGAGAAAGAACTACAATTCTCCCATCATAGACATCTTGAATTCTTTGCTCCTATCCTCTGCAAACCAAGCAACCAAAGAGTTAGACGAGCCACAAAAAACAATATGATCCACGTACACCTGAAAAATTAGGATATCATCACCCTGCCTGAGGAGAAAAGGAGTCTTATCAACCTTGCCCATCTCAAACCCTTTGATGAACAAGAACCCCCTCCCTCAAATGGCCATATGAAGCACGGGGAGTTTGTTTCAGCCCATACAACAGCTTTCTCACTCTATACACCCTATGGGGAAACTCAGCACTCTCAAAGCTTGGTGGTTGCTTCGCATAAACTTCCTCCTCTAAAATGCCATTCAAGAAGGCACTCTTCACATCCATTTGGTACAATTTGAATCCATTGCCTTCAAATGGGCTACAGGAGCAAATGTCTCCTCATAGTCTATTCCCTCCTTCTAACTATAGCCCTGAGCAACCAACCTCGACTTGTTCCTCACCACCTCACCACCTCACCATTTTCTCCCTCTTTGTTTTCCACACCCATTTTGTCCCAATAGGTTTGAAATTTGGTGGTGACTCCACTAACTCCAACACTTGGTTTCTCTAAAAATTTTCTAACTCCTCATGCATGGCATTCACCCAATTAAGATCAGTTAGAGCGTGTCCAATGTCTTCGGCTCAAAGGTAGCAACAAAAGTTGAATGAGCAAAGTGAGAGGCATTTCTGGACCTCGATCGTGTCGTACGCTCATTGATGTCGCCGATGATTCTTGAGGTTCGATGATCAACTTGAACGCGCCTCGGTGCCTTTCGCCTGGAGACAACCTCCTCCCTAGTAGCTGCTTCCACTTGATCTTGCTGGATCGTAGGTGGTGTAGGGGATGGACCATCCTACGCCGTAGTCGTCGAGGTGGAAGTAGAGGGTACATGTGTGGCTGTAGCTTCACCATCATCCTCTCTAGCATCATCCTCCTCGTCCTCAAAGATCTTCTTGCCAACTTCATCACCACATGCACACTCAAAGATAGATGAATTGCATAGTTGTGTCTCGCCAAGGTCACCTCGCAAGTCTCCGTGACTAGGTTAGTATCAAGGTTGAGCACACGAAATGCTCAAGAATGACTAGCATAACCCATGAAAATCCCATCGGAAGACCTCGACTCAAACTTATCAAGCCTACCCTTCTTGAGAATGAAGCATCGACAACCAAAAGCCCTGAAATGACTCACTCTAGGTGCTCACCCGTGCATGAGCTCATAGAACGTCTTGTTCAAGAAGGCCATCAGAAAAATCTGGTTCCCAACATGGCAAGCAGTATTCACTGCCTCCGCCCAATATCTCCTCGGAGTCCTGTGCTCATCAAGCATCGTTTGAGCCAAACAAAAGCCAAGAAAAGATCACTTGAGTAAGAAAGATCTCAGTCCCCTAAGACAAGGGCAACGGCTCGACACAATCAAGACAAAATGCTCCAAAATTGCCGACTCCTCAAGATGAGGCAAAAGGGATCGACACCATCAGCAAAAAAACACAACTAAAAATCAGGCAAAAAAGAGCTCCCAATTGCATGAATGCAAGCTCCCCCTGGACAAATGCATTTCTCCAAATATTTCTTCCCTTGATGCAAAATTCCCTCTGGAGACATGAATTGGGTACTTTCCTCCCCCTTGTTCGTAATGCATGAATCAAGTCTACAAATGCAAGCATGTGCTTCTCAAATATACAAAGAGCACTACCACATGCTAAAATTGAGACATAAACAAGCAAGATAGCCACAATTTGAGCACAAGCATCACCAACGAGATAGAAAGGGACATACAAGCAAGTGACATAGCCATGATTAAAATGAAGCATTTATCACAAAATTTCCCTCTCATGAGCATAGAACTTAAACATGATAAAAAGGAGCACATATAACATATAACTCACAAACGTCATGCAAGGTCAGAAATTCTCATCCCAAGGTCATCACAAACACCTACAAGTTATCTCATGGCATGTCAAAGCCACCGAGCCATGTGTCCACTTCTAGATATGAGACTTCTCATTGGTGAACATCATGCAACGGTTTAGCACCCAAGATAAGGAACTTAAAGCATTTATGACATGGAAGCAATTTTTTCAAGCATGGGCATCTCACATACCATTTTTATGATTCACAAGTTAAGCATGGTACATAAAATGCCTTTGCGGCAAAAAGAAGCTTAGGCTTCTCCATAAGGTAGCATGTAGGCTAAACATTCATGACAATAAATGGATCTTTGATCCCAAATGAAATGAACATGGTTCCAAGCATAAATTAAGCAAGATCTAGCCATAAGCACCCAAATTGAACATGAGAGGTATTTTACTCACAAGAGAGGATCATATAGCATTTTTATAAAAAGAAGCCATTCACAAGCATATATATATCCCAAAGGTACCAAGACCATAGCTATACACCTCATGAGCATCACAAGCAAGGTCATAACCTCATATCTAGCATATCATGGTGAGCAAAGCATATGAGAGAAGCACATCTCTATGGTATATGTTACAAATGCAGTCTATGATACAAAGATGCAAACATGATATGATACCAAAATGAAAATGCAATATGCATATGTACATCAACCCTCCCAACAAAAGCTCAAAAAGGAAAAACAACTCCAAGCTCTCCTCGCAAACGAGCAAATGTAGCTTGGTCCAAAGGCTTGGTTAGGATATCGGCAAGATGCTTTTCTATAGGTACATGGATGAGGTCTATGTTTCCCTTCTCAACATTATCTCTTAGAAAGTGGTACCTCACTTCTATGTGTTTGGTTCTGGAGTGAAGCATGGGATTTTTGCAAACACTAATGGCACTCGTGCTATCACACATGAGTGGTACATGAGAACACTCCTCACCAAAGTCACTCAAGGTGTATGTGAGCCAAAGCAGCTGTGAGCAACAACTAGCGACAACAACATACTCGGCTTCTATGGTAGACCGAGCTACACTAGACTATTTGCGAGAAGACCAAGAAAGAAGCGAGGAACCCAAAAATTGGTAAGTACCAGAAGTCGATTTCCGATCGACTCGACACCCCGCAAAGTCGGCATCTGAATAACCAAGAAGCGAAAGGGAAGAGGACACCGAGTACCAAAGACCGAGCTTAGGAGTGTATCGAAGATACCTGAAGATCTGCTTGATGGCCTGCCGATGGGAAGTCCTCGGCGATGCCTGAAAACGAGCGCACAGACACACAAGAAACTGGATGTCCGGCCTTGTCGTCGTCAAGTACAAGAGGGAGCCGATCATGCTCCGGTACTCTTGGTCCACTGGCTCTCTGTCCTCGTCCGCGTCAAGCGCTGTAGTCGTACTCATTGGTGTCGACAGGGGCTTCGAGTCATCCATCTGGAACCTCTTGAGGATGTCCTTCGTGTACTTGGCTTGATGCACAAAGGTTCCCTCCTTCGCTTGCTTGATCTGAAGTTCGAGAAAGAACTACAATTCTCCCATCATAGACATCTTGAATTCTTTGCTCCTATCCTCTGCAAACCAAGCAACCAAAGAGTTAGACGAGCCACCAAAAACAATATGATCCACGTACACCTGAACAATTAGGATATCATCATCCTGCCTGAGGAGAAAAAGAGTCTTATCAACCTTGCCCATCTCAAACCCTTTGATGAACAAGAACCCCCTCCCTCAAATGGCCATACAAAGCACGGGGAACTTGTTTCAGCCCATACAACACCTTTCTCACTCTATACACCCTGTGGGGAAACTCAGCACTCTCAAAGCTTGGTGGTTGCTTCACATAAACTTCCTCCTCTAACAACCCATTCAAGAAGGCACTCTTCACATCCATTTGGTACAATTTGAGCCCATTGCCTTCAAATGGGCTACAGGAGCAAATGTCTCCTCATAGTCTATCCCCTCCTTCTAACTATAGCCCTGAGAAACCAACCTCGACTTGTTCCTCATCACCTCACCATTTTCTCCCTCTTTGTTTTCCACACCCATTTTGTCCCAATAGGTTTGAAATTTGGTGGTGACTCCACTAACTCCCACACTTGATTTCTCTAAAAATTTTCTAACTCATCATGCATGGCATTCACCCAATTAAGATCAGATAGAGCGTGTCCAATGTCTTCGGCTCAAAGGTAGCAACAAAAGTTGAATGAGCAAAGGGAGAAGCATTTCTGGACCTTGATCATGTCGTACGCTCATTGATGTCGCTGATGATTCTTGAGGGTGGATGATCAACTTGAACGCGCCTCGGTGCCTCTCGCCTGGAGACAACCTCCTCCTCAGCAGCTGCTTCCACTTGATCTTGCTGGATCGTAGGCGGTGTAGGGGATGGACCATCCTGCACCGTAGTCGTGGTGGTGGAAGTAGAGGGTACAAGTGTGGCTGTAGCTTCACCATCATCACCATCATCCTTTCTAGCATCATCCTCCTCGTCCTCAAAGATCTTCTTGCCAACTTCATCACCACATGCACACTCAAAGATAGATGAATTGCATAGTTGTGTCTCGCCAAGGTCACCTCGCAAGTCTCCATGACTAGGTTAGTATCAAGGTTGAGCACACGAAATGCTCAATAATGACTAGCATAGCCCATGAAAATCCCATCGGAAGACCTCGACTCAAACTTATCAAGCCTACCCTTCTTGAGAATGAAGCATCGACAACCAAAAGCCCTGAAATGGGTCACTCTAGGTGCTCGCCCGTGCATGACCTCATAGAACGTCTTGTTCCAGAAGGCCATCAGAAAAATCCGGTTCCCAACATGGCAAGCAGTTTTCATCGCCTCCGCCCAATATCTCCTCGAAGTTCTATGCTCATCATGCATCATCCGAGCCATCTCACAAAGGGAACAATTTTTCCTAGAAACCACACCATTCTGACAAGCCGCATAAGGACAAGAAAACTGATGTTCGAGATCCAAATCATGAAAAAGGTTTCAAAATGAGAGTTTTTAAATTCACCGCCATTGTCGCCACGAATAGTTCGAAACAACATTTCCATTCCTCTCATTCTTCAACCTCAAGATTAGACCCCGAACAAAACCAAACGTCTCTGTGACAACCCCACCAAAGATAATTCTGTACTATCGCCTAAACCACTCCATTTGGTCATTAAGCGATAATAAAGAAGCATCCCGTTGATTGTTGCCGAGTTAACGCCCGGTAAATCAATTGACATCACAGAGAGGATCGAACGTATGCATTAAAACCCGCACGAAGGAGAGTCTAGAGTGCCTTACAAATTAACCATCACATCCCCGCAGGGTTCATTATTACAAATATAGTTCTTTGACATGAAAGTAGACGATACGATCACATCATAGGAGGCCTGTCCATGACACAATCACTCTTCGTCATCCACCCATTCCAGCTCCCAGCCGGGTGGAAGTTCTCCAGGCCACACATCACATGCATTACCTGGAAACAACATTTATAAAGCAAGGTTGAGTATACTAATACTCAGCAAGACTTACCCATCTAAAAGAAAGACTCTACCTCTAGTCATGCAAGGCTTTTGGCTTGTGGATTTGTTTGCCCAAAAAGCTACTAAGTTGTGAATCCTTACTTTCACATTTTAGCGGAAGTTCTAGTAGAAGTAATCATTACTAAGTAAGCAACTATTGCAACCAAGTTGTACAAACAATTAATCAAGGTAATAATCTTCACAAAGTTCCATCATAAAAGGGATACCATGGCTAGTCGGGTAAGTAGTCTCAAATGACGGTGAGAGGCCGACAATCGATTGATTCATAACCTTGCAATGTGAACCTAAACACACGGAAGGTGTCCTCACCAAGAGTTCACCAACCAGGTGGTTCCCGTCATTCTTCGGGTTGGGGATAATAGCCCACAGTCTTAAGTACAAGGTTTATCTGGGCTACGCCACCAAGGTCACCCAGCCTCACACATGTACTCGGGTAGCGAGCCCGGGGCCACAACCCTAAGAGTAGTGATAGTAAAACCCCGTACCGCCTCATTTAGGTACTAGGCTTATCATACCCATTTCCGACAAGTGTTTAGTACTTCCAAACACTTAACCAACGAAGCCATTGGACCGGAGACCAAATCCCATGCTCTTACCACATGAGCAATCGATTTAAACATATGGTGATTCCATAAAGGAGATCCTATTATCGCTAGTGACGAACATCACTCGACTTGTACCGGATCCGTTAAGCATAGCAACTGTCGACCTAGCATGCTAGTAAAAGATCAAGGTACTTAAGGATCATGCAACTAGGGTCTCATTTCAACTCCTGAACGTAAATGCAGATACAATAAAAATAAGTAATTTCAGAAGTGTAAAGAAACATATAGGTTAATGAATAAACCGGGGCTAGCCTTCGTCAGCACAAGCAGACACATACACTTCCGGACTATGGTCCGGGTCTTGTTCTACGGTCACGTAGTGCACGTCTCCTCCTGCTCCCTCATCCTCGTCAACCGGCACAAGCGTATAGCTACCGTCAGGGACATCTACAGGGAATGCAATGCAGTGATTAGGAGTGTAATTATTTTAATTTAATTCCAAAATAGTGCCAAACAGTTACCAAGAGTATAAAGTTTGTCATATTCACCTTAAGAAAAGTATTTAACATTTCTCCTTTTAAAGATAATCAAAAAGCTTATTTAACCTTCTCTTTGAGGTGATTGTGTGCACATTTATTTAAGAATATTTAATTTAATTACAAACAGCAAGGAATTTACTTTTATACCACCATTTTACTTTCCTAACTAATTTCCTTAACTCATGCACAAGAGAAGGTATTTTTCCTATTTTTCCCTTTACTAGATTAATCTAGTTTACTCTCTTTTACTCAACTAAACACATCTCAAACTTGTCCAACTGTGCCCACTGGCCCTAATGACCAGGAACACTCCCTTGGACAGCAAGGAACTAGTTTTGCACCACTGAATTTAAATACACAAAATAAAGGCATTTCTAGTTAGCAAATAGAGGATTAATGCATATTAAAATAAATATAACAGAAATGAATCCAAACTTTCTCCTACACATGCTTTGGTCCAAAACAAGCCTAAAGAACCATTAAACACACCTATAGCCCTTATGGATCTTGCTACACATATTTATGATTAAAAACAAGCATAAATGAGGAAATAATATTTCTAACAGAGATAAAACGCAGGTAAATTCACCAAGGATGCATTTTGATATAACATGACAATATCCAGAAGTTGGGCTCAAGAGTAATTATATTTTAAGCTACATAAATAATCTAGGCAAATTTATCAATATCACAAGGTAATTTATATAAAAAGATCCCTTCAGTAACTTTGTGCAACTTTTGGCACACAACCCTAACAGGCTCGTCCCCACAACATATCCAAAATCCAGCTCAAGATCTTTTGTGGATTTTGCAAAAACACAAATCTAGGTATTTTACATTTCTTTTTTTCAAGCAAACATTGTAGGTTAAAAGTATATACATATTTGGAGAAATTTGTAGTTCTTGTTACATTGAGCACAACAAAATTAGATTTGCTATTTTTGGATTTTTCTACGATTTTACAAGTTTCAGACATAACACACAAAGGGGTTAGAATCTTTATTCACTTAGGACCCTAGAACTTTTAAAACTCTTACAATCAGGCCCTTGGCTCGCCCCCCTTGGACCCGACGGCGATAGCGAGCTCGCCGGCGGCAAGGTGGGGCATGAGCAGGCAAACATGCGATGGGGAACTGCGATTAGGCTCACCCGTGATCAAATGATGGAGGTGGTTCGGCCGGGGCGGTCGCCGGCGAGCGGCGACGGCGGTGCAGAGGCGGTGCGGCCGCGGGAGCTCGGGCAGCGGTGAGGGAAAGGGCGATGCTCAACAATGTGCCGCTCCGGGAGCTTCCATGTGGCCTAGGGAAGACGCTAGGCAGGTGCCTGGGCTCGGAGGATTGGCGGAGGGGCGAGCTCGTCGGTGGAGGTCTAGCGGCGGCCGCGGGAGCTCGGGCTCCAGCGTTCGCACGGCTCGGCTTGATCAACAAGCGACTCGGGAACCATTTGTGATGCACAAGGAAGGGCTTAGGTGCTTGTGGGGGTGAGGACGTGGGCAGGAGAGAGGTTCACACTGGCGGCGCCAATGGCGGACGGTGGGGCTCGGTGGCGGGTGCGCGAGGAGCCGCCGGGGCAGGTTTTTGTAGGCGCAGGAGGTCGGTTAGGGACCAGTGAGGTCACGACGGTGACTCACGCACACGTGGAGAGGTCGCGGCAAGGCCGGCGACGTGCGCCACTCCGGTGGCCAATGGCGCGCCATGGGCGGTGCGCCGGCCAGTGGATCGACGCCACCGGCGCGGCCCACTTGCCACGGACGACACGGGTGAGCTCCCCGCCGACGCGGCGCGGTGACCAACGGTCTCTCCCGGCACCTCGGCGTGCGCGCCCGACGCAGGTACGACGCGTACGGAGGCTTGCCGACGTGGCCACGCACGACGTCGCGGCAGAGCGCGTCTCGGCGTTCCAGGGCGTTTGAATTTCGCTAATGGAGTTTTCAAATTGATTTTTCCTTGGATTTTCAAACTAAAGTGCACCTTACGAGCTATAGCAAAGTTGAAGATCACACATCTCTCTACAACTTTCACAAAGGATGGTAGGGGTGTTACCAAAGAATCGAGCAGGAACATCATGCCAACATGGCCAAAATCTCGGCGCCGATGAATAGTAAACCAGTGCCTTGATTGGCCGTTTTCACCACCCTCCACTGCAAACTAGCAATGCCACTCAACAACAAAATTGTGTGCCTTGAAATTCTGCACATTTTCCCTTTGGGTGATTTTGAAGTGTTTAGGGAAATTTTGGAGAATGTGCTCAAAATCTACACTGGCACTAGGGGGTCAAAGGAACATTAGGGTTTTTGGGTTACGGTTTTGACCATGGGTCAACCTAGGACTCTTCAAGGGTGGTTAAAGAGGTGTTAAGAGGGTCATTAGCACAAATCACCACTAAGCAAAAACACGGGGTGTTACAGCCTACCCCCCTTAACGGGAATCTCGCCCTGAGATTCGAAATCAAGAGTACGTGAAGAAGATTCACTCACGAGTTTGACTTGGAAGGAAGTCGGGGTACTTGCTGTTTAGAAATTGCTCGGTCTCCCATATAGCTTCTTCTTCGGTGTGGTGACTCCATTGTATCTTGTACATCTCCACCTTTTGTCTCCTAGTTTGTCTTTCTTTATGATCCAATACTCTCATTGGATATTCTGCTAGTGATAGATCCGGTTCTATTTCTGCATTGGTCTCTTCAATTATCTGTGCCTCTGGGATTTGCTCACACTTCTTCAATTGCGAGACGTGGAACACGTCGTGCACTACAGACAATCAGTTGGGAAGTCTAATACGGTAGACAACCGTACCAAACTTCTCGGTGACTTCATAAGGACCAATATAGCGTGGAGCCATATTTCCCTTTTACTCCAAAGTGTTGTACGCCTTTGGTCGGAGATACCTTTAGGTATACATAATTACCAACTTCAAACACTCGGGGAGCTTTAGCTTTATCATGGTAACTCTTTTGCCTCATCTGAGCTGCTCTCAAATTTTCTCTAATCACACACACTTTCTCTTCGGCTTCTTGTACTAGCTTAGGACCAAACAAGGTTCTCTCACCCGCTTGTGACCAATTCAAAGGGGTGCGACACCTTCTTCCATTCAAAGCTTCAAACGGGGCCATCTTCAAACTAGCTTGATAACTATTGTTATAAGCAAACTCTGCTACGGCTAGGCATTTGTCCCAAGATTTGTCAAAATGAATGACGCAAGCTCTCAACATATCTTCTACTATTTGATTTACTCTTTCCATCTGACCATCAGTCTGAGGATGATAGCTGGAGCTATGGATTAGCTTGGTTTCCAAAGATTCGTGCACTTGTGCCCAAAAGCGAGAAACGAATTGAGTGCCTCGATCTGATAGGATAGTCTGGGGGACATCATGTAAGCGCACTACGAGATCAATATAGATTTCCGCATAGCGCTCAGCTGAATAGGTAGTGTGAACGGGAATAAAGTGAGCGGTCTTGGTAAGCCGGTCCACTATTACCCAAATGGAATCATGCTTCCGGGGCGTGAGCGGTAATCCGACAATAAAATCCATGCTGATATCATCCCACTTCCATGCAGGAATGGACAATGGTTGCATTTGACCTGCGGTCTTTAGGTGAGTAGCCTTGATTCTTTGACATGTACCACATCCGGATACATACTCGGCTATTTCTCCCTTCGTATTTGATCACCAAAAGTTTTCCCTAAGGTCTCGGTACATTTTAGTACTTCCGGGTTTAATGGTGAACTTAGAGAGATGGGCCTCATCTAAAATTTCCTTCTTTAGGTCTTGATCTTGATGTACCACTAGTCTTTGTCCGAACCAAACAACTCCCTTGTCGTCCCTCTAGAAACAATCATACTTGGGGTCTCTTTCTTCTAATTTCTGTTTGATTTTCTGAACCTCTTCATCACTGAGTTGAGTTGTAGCAATTCTCTCATGGAGAGGAGATTCGATCGAGATAGCATGAAGCTTGCCATGCTCGGCCACTTCCAAGCTAAGCTTCCTCATTTCTTCACACAAGGTTTCATTCTTCGGCTCTAACGTCACATAGTTGCAATGCTTGCGGCTAAGAGCATCTGCAACCACGTTAGCTTTGCCGGGATGATAATGGACTTCCAAATCATAATCCTTGATCAATTCCAACCATCTTCTTTGCCTCATATTTAGATCAGATTGAGTGAAAATATATTTGAGACTCTTGTCGTCGGTGCAGATATTGCAGTGATTACCCATCAAGTAGTGCTGCCAAAGTTTGAAGGCATGCATGACTGCTGCTAGCTCAAGATCATGAGTAGAATAGTTCTTCTCATGAGGTCGAATTGCCCGTGAGGCGTAGGCAATGACTCGGTTTTCTTGCACAAGCACGCAACCAAGACTAGTGCCCGAAGCATCACAAAACACCTCAAACGGTTTTGACATATTCGGTTGAGTTAGTACGAGAGCTGAGGTTAAGTGTTTCCTCATGGTGTGGAAGGCTTGGTCACACTCCTCACTCCACACAAACTTGACACCCTTCTTCAATAATTCAGTCATGGGTTTAGCTATTCTGGAGAAATCCGGAATAAACTGACGGTAATAGCCTGCTAGACCTAGAAAACTATGGATTTGATGTACTGACTTGGGTGGCTTCTAATCCATGACCTCCTGCACATTGCTAGGATCCACGGAGATACCATCCTTGGAAATAGTGTGACTCAAAAACTTCACACTATCCAGCCAGAACTCACATTTAGAGAATTCGGCATAGAGTTTGTTATCTCTCAATCGCTGCAAGACAATACGAAGATGCTTCGCATGCTCGGCTTTGCTCTTGGAATAAATGAGAATATCATGGATGAAGACCACTATGAACTTGTCTAGTTCATTCATGAAGACTGAGTTCATAAGGTACATGAAATAGGCAGGTGCATTAGTGAGACCAAAAGACATTACTAGGAATTCATAAAGATTGTATCGGGTGGAAAAGGCTGTCTTGGGTACGTCACTTGCCCGAATTTTGATTTGATGATAGCCTGATCGAAGATCAATCTTGGAAAAGACATTGGCACCAGCCAATTGATCAAAGAGCACATCAATGCGGGGCAACGAATACTTATTCTTGATTGTCACCGTATTGAGTGGACGATAGTCAACACACATCCGCAAACTACCATCTTTCTTTTTCACAAAAAGAGCGGGGCTTCCCCAAGGAGAAGAACTGGGGCGGATATACCCCTTATCAAGCAATTCTTGCAATTGAATTTTTAACTCAGCCAGCTCTTTGGGTGGCATTCGGTAAGGCCTTTTAGATATAGGTGCGGTGACTGGCTGAAGTTCTATGACAAATTCGACGTCCCTGTCTGGTGGCATACCAAACAAGTCGTCGGGAAAGACATCTGGATACTCGCACACTGCTGGAATGTCTTCTAGTTGGACGGTTACAACAGCGTAGGAATAAGGATTTGTGCCTTCTACCTTGGGTAGCTACAAGGTGGTATGACCACTGGTAGGGGAATGGATTTCTATCATTCTAGTGGCAATATCCAAAACAACTTGATGTTGGGTTAACCAATTCATTCCTAGAATCACATCTAGACCTCCCAACCCCAAATGAATCAGGTTGGTTAAGAAAGTTTTGCTGCCAAGCTGCAAAGGGACAGCTTTGGTTATAGTGTTGGAGAGGATTCTTCCTCCCGCCGTGGCTACTACGAAAGAATCTTTGGTATGACAAGAGTGTAATCCTAACTTGCTCACTAGACTTTCACTAACGAAACTATGGGTTGCTCCAGAATCAAACAAAATTCAAATGGGGTGATCACAGACAGAGAATGTACCCGTCAGCACTGCTGCTCCCTCTGGAACATCAACCAAGGTGGTGAAGTTGAGTTTGCCGTGCTTGACTTGCACCATGAGCTTCTTGCCTTGGTTCCCATGACAGAATCCGGAGCTTTCATTCAGCTTGTTCTGCCTGGCCTTGGGGCACTCATTGGTGTAATGCCCGGGCTGCCCACAATTATAACAGCGACGATCCTTGATAGCACTGTTGTTATTGTTGTTGGCTGGGGGTGCACTAGGCTTGTAGGGCTGCTGCTGTGCCTTACGGAACTGGAAGTTCCCAGATGGCTTGTTCTGAGACGGGGTCACCCTCTAGTGTCCAGTTGAAGATGACTGGGGAGGACCCTGAGTGCCTTTCTTGATAAAGAGGAATTTCTTGCCCGACCCACCAGTAGCAGTGAATCCAGCCTGCCTCTTTCTATCAGTCCGGGCTTTGGACATGGCATCCTCTTGAGAAATGGCCTTGTTCACAAGGTCCTGATAACTGTTAGGCTCATAAAGATTAAGCCTCTCATAGAGATCTCCGTGTAGCCCATCACGGAAATGCTCTATCTTCTTGGCATCATTGTCAACATGATGCACACCATACTGACACATGGCGTTGAACTTCTTAGCATACTCATACACTGTGTCAGAACCTTTCTTTAGATCAAGCAACTCCTTCATCTTTCTATCCATGAGACCTTTAGGAATGTGATGTTCCTTGAAGGCCTGCTTGAATTCAGCCCACGTGATTTGATGTCTGATAGGAATCACGGTCTTGAAGTTCTCCCACCATATCAACGCTGCACCACGGAGCTGTAGGGCAGCGAAGCTGGCCTTACGCTCCTCGGAGCTGGGCAAGGTGAACACCAAGAACTTGGCCTCAATGGCCCTAACCCATGCATCGGCAGCCAGTGGCTCCTTGGCCTCTTCAGGCTTCATGGCATAAAAATGCTCATACTTGGTGACTCAAGGCTGACCGTCGATGATTTCCCCACGGGGATTATTCTGCAGCTGCTGAGCAAGCTGCTGCTGCGTTTGCAAGAGCTGCCGCATCACCTCCGTTTGGGTGACCATAAACTGCTCTTGAATGGTCATGTTGGGAGGAGGAGGCGGAGCGTCACTCCCACTTGCACCAAAACCATTGGGAGAAGTACGAATTTGTCCCACCATCTGAAATTGATTAGATTTTCATTAGCTACATATTCACAAGCTTGTTCACATCATCCACAAGAAGAATATGCAAAACGAAAACTCATAGCATCAATTTGGTGAAAACCAGACAGCACAGCTGAGTTACTAGAACGTTCATAACTCTCTGCCCGTACTAGCAAAAACTCCCATTTTTGGTCAGCAAGTGCAAAATTTAATGAGCTCCAACATTGGTATTCAACCCGAGGTCCAATTCCAACGTTAACATGCCTGAAAAATTCCAACACCGAGGTTCTGCCTAGCTGTTTTTACTGTAAGCCAAACTGCACAATTTTCGCCATAACTCTCGGTATGCTTATGCAATGGTGGTGAATTTTGGTGAGCATAATCTCCACAACATAACACACAAGATTTGTATTCAGCACAAGGCGAGTCTTTGATCACAACAACCCTAATTTATTCATCGAAACATGACAACATCGAGGTGTCCCTCCAAGCATTACATGATGCGGAGTCTTGGGATCACTTACAAACTTATGTACAACAAAAGGTCATCAATCATACTCTCTGAGCAGCCTGTACCCTTACACAAAAGCTAGCCGAGGAGGCTAAACTAAGTACATGATTTCCCTCCAAAAGACAACTGCTAACACCACTAATAGCCCGCAGCGGAGCCAGCGCTAGTGTCCGGAGAGTCGGGTGGGGGACCACCAACACTGTCCTCGCTCAAGCCCGAAACTCCCTGTGGCTGGTCCGGAGCGGCAGGTGCGGCTGGTGGTGCGATCGGCGGCTGCTGCCCCTGCTGGCCCATCGCCTGCCACACCTCTACCTCTATCTCCATCTCAGCCACCTGGTTCTGCATCTCAACCACATTCCGCACCAAGGAAAAATGCTGGGCCTCAGTGTGTGCCAACTGCACCTGAGTCATCTCTAGAGCGTGATCTCGGGCAAACAGCTGCTCCGTGAGCTTGACACGCTCCTGGTGCCACTAGATACGCTCGTCCTGAAGCGTAACAATCTCCTGCTGGAGGTGAGCAACGGTCTGTCGCTCGTACTGAAGGTCGAGGGTGAGGATATCCCTCATCGCTGTGGAGTCCATCAACACAACTGAGAGCATACCCTGAGTAGAAAGACGAAACACCTACATGTTGTACACCGCCTCCAAAAACCTCAGAAACTGGCGTACAACAACCGCTGGAGGGTCCACTGGGAGCAACACGTCGGTGAGCGAGATACGCTCACGCCAAGCCGGGTCAAGTGGGTCCATGGCCGGGAACAAACCCAGCGCAGTGAGCATCACCTCGTCCGAGTGCTGCTCGCAGAAGGTGTGAAGAATCTGCATGCCGCGGACTCAACCGACTCGACACCGCGGTGAGCAAAGAACATGAAGCTCAAGTCCGCCCACTCCGGGTGCTCGGGGTGGGGAAGCACGGTAGCGGTCGTGCGGGCGTAGGGAACACCCTGGTCCTAAAAGGAGACCACCTCGTACAGTGGCGGCGTAATGTAGCCCACCTCACTGAGGGTCTCCCACAAAATGTGGGGGAAACCCTCCCAGTGAAGGGCATCAGTACGAATGGTACCGTCCGCGTCGATATCGTAGATCGGTGGCTGCGCCATCTGTACAAAAATTAGGAACTACACGTTAGATATCAATCGACATCAATGAGCAAAGGGTAAAATCTGGTAGGTATGAATAAAAATTCATAATATAAAAATCAGGGCCCCAAAAATTCCCAACTTTTCACAGCAACTCGATGACATGATTATGCACACTTTTGGTATTCAAATGGGGATCTAGGTTGGATTGGAATATAGTCGAAAAAAATCATTAGCAGGGGGATGCTGCTCTGAAAAACAGCAGAACAGAGGCTCACTAAACTCAGCATAACTCTCTGCATAAAATTCCTAAAATCATGAAAAAATCAAAGTGTATGCTTAACTTGATAAGAAACAACTTTCTTAAAGGATGTCTAGTCAGATTCCCTACAGATTTGGCTACAAAAATTGAGAAATGACAGAGACAAAATCTGCCAGAATTTTGCTAAACTCAAAAGAGAGGAAAACCTTAACAAAGATCAACCAAATTACTTAGAAAAATATTATTCAAGCAACTGGGCACCAATTTTAGGTTCAACAAGATTTTAATTATGCATGCACACGTCTTAAACGACCTTACACAACTAGATCCAAAAGACGTAGTTAGTGCCGGTGGCAAGCTTATAATCGGCTCTCCTTATAATAACTAGTCGGAGCTACTCGATTCGCACTTAACGACTTACGAACGTTGTTAGTGTACCTGCATAAAACGAACCTTTCGTGCCAGCACGTCACAAAAGCGTCCACATACATTACCGTTCACTTATAGAAACTGTATCCATGCGTTAAGCCGCTGCATAGACAACGTCCAACCTCGGACACCCTCCGTTTGAATGGAGTGTATCCTTGCCTTGCATGATCGACATGCGGAATGCTCACGTATGAGACACGTGGCGACACCACAACTCATATCTAGACGCGAAGATGGGATCTGTGGAATGGATCACTCCATCAACCCTCACATTTCTCGTGATGCGGAACAGCACACGTATGAAACACGTGGCTCATCTTGTTTGGTTGTACAAGAAAGTAAGTCTGACATAAAGGTGCTGGAAGTTAGCAAAATACACCATAGATTCTTATGCCACCTTAAAGAACCCAAAATTCCCTCTAGGGCCTCTCGATCTAGATCATTCCTTAACGATCCAACAGATTTTTAAAATCCAATCAATCTTGGCAAGTTTTATTATAAATCATGTGATTAGTATTAATCTAATCACTCCGGTGCATACGGATGCTCTGATACCAACTGTAACAACCCCACCCGAGATAATTCCATACTATCGTCTAAACTACTCCATTTGGTCATTAAGCGATAATAAAGAAGCATCCCGTTGAGTGTTGCCGGGTTAACGCCCGGTAAATCACTTGACATCATAGAGAGGATCGAATGTATGCATTAAAACCCCCACGAAGGAGAGTCCAAAGTGCCTTACAAATTAACCATCACATCCCCGTAAGGTTCATTATTACAAATATAGTTCTTTGACATGAAAGTAAATGGTTCGGAGTTTATTGAAAACAGTGGAAGATAACTAAACGATATGATCACATCATAGGAGGCATGTCCATGATGCAATCATTCTTCGTCATCCACCCATTCCAGCTCCCAGCCGGGTGGAAGTTCTCCGGGCCACACATCACATGCATTACCTGAAAACAACATTTATAAAGCAAGGCTGAGTATACTAATACTCAGCAAGACTAACCATCTAAAAGAAAGACTCTACCTCTAGTCATGCAAGGCTTTTGGCTTGTGGGTTTGTTTGCCCAAAAATCTACTAAGTTGTGAATCCTTACTTTCACATTTTAGCTCAAGTTCTAGTAGAAGTAATCATTACTAATTAAGCAACTATTGCAACCAAGTTGTACAAACAATTAATCAAGGTAATAATCTTCACAAAGTTCCATCATAAAAGTGATATCATGGCCAGTCGGGCAAGTAGTCTCAGATGATGGTGAGAGGCCAACAATCGATTGATTCATAACCTTGCAAGGTGAACCTAAACACACGGAAGGTGTCCTCACCAAGAGTTCACCAACCAGGCGGTTCCCGTCATTCTTCGGTTTGGGGATAATAGCTCACAGTCTTAAGTACAAGGTTTATCTGGGCTACGCCACCAAGGTCACCCAGCCTCACGCATGTACTCGGGTGGCGAGCCCGGGGCCGCAACCCTAAGAGTAGTTATAGTAAAACCCCGTACCGCCTCATTTAGGTACTAGGCTTATCATACCCATTTCCGACAAGTGTTTAGTACTTTTAAACACTTAACCAACGAAGCCATTGGACTGGAGCCCAAATCCCATGCTCTTACCACATGAGAAATCCATTTAAACATATGGTAATTCCATAAAGGAGATCCTATTCTCGCGAGTGACGAACATCACTCAACTTGTACTGGATCTTTTAAGCATAGCAACTAGCGACCTAGCATGCTAGTAAAAGATCAAGGTACTTAAGGATCATGCAACTAGGGTTTCATTTCAACTCCTGAACGTAAATGCACATACAACAAAATAAGTAACTTCAGAAGTGTAAAGAAACATATAGGTTAATGAATAAATCGGGGCTTGCCTTCGTCAGCACAAGCAGACACACACACTTCCGGACTATGGTCCGGGTCTTGCTCTACGGTCACGTAGTGCACGTCTCCTCCTGCTCCCTCATCCTCGTCAGCCGGCACAAGCGTATAGCTACCGTCGGGGACTTCTACACAGGGAATGCAATGCAGTGATTAGGAGTGTAATTGTTTTAATTTAATTCCAAAACAGTGCCAAACAGTTACCAAGAGTATAAAGTTGTTCATATTCACCTTAAGAAAAGTATTTAACATTTCTCCTTTTAAAGATAATCAAAAAGCTTATTCAACCTTCTCTTTGAGGTGATTGTGTGCACATCTATTTAAGAATATTTAATTTAATTACAAACAGCAAGGAATTTACTTTTATACCACCATTTTACTTTCCTAACTCATTTCCTTAACTTATGCACAAGAGAAGGTATTTTTCCTTTTTCCCTTTACTAGATTAATCTAGTTTACTCTCTTTTACTCAACTAAACACATCTCAAACTTGTCCAACTGTGCCCACTGGCCCTAATGACCAGGAACACTCGCTTGGACATCAAGGAACTAGTTTTTGCACCACTGAATTTAAATACACAAAATAAAGGCATTTCTAGTTAGCAAATAGAGGATTAATGCATATTAAAATAAATATAATAGAAATGAATCCAAACTTTCTCCTACACATGCTTTGGTACAAAACAAGCCTAAAGAACCATTAAACACACCTATAGCCCTTATGGATCTTGCTACACATATTTATGATTAAAAACAAGCATAAATGAGGAAATAATATTTCTAACAGAGATAAAATCATGGTAAATTCACCGAGGATGCATTTTGATATAACATGACATTATCCAGATGTTGGGCTCAAGATTAATTATATTTTAAGCTACAAAAATCATCTAGGCAGATTTATCAATATCACAAGGTAATTTATATAAAAAGATCTCTTCAGTAACTTTGTGCAACTTTTGGCACAGAACCCTAACAGGCTAGTTCCCACAACATATCCAAAATCCCGCTCAAGATCTTGTGTGGATTTTGCAGAAACACAAATCTAGGTATTTTACATTTCTATTTTTCAAGCACAATATGTAGCTCAAAAGTATATACATATTTGGAGAAAGTTGTAGTTCTTGTTACACTAAGCACAACAAAATTGGGATTTCTATTTTTGGATTTTTCTACGATCTTAAATCGATTTTACAAGTTTCAGCCATAACAGACAAAGGGGTTAGAATCTTTATTCACTTAGGACCCTAGAACATTTAAAACTCTTACAACCAGGCCCTTGGCTTCCCCCCCCTTGGACCCGACGGCGATGGCGAGCTCGCAGGTGCCGAGGTGGGGCACGGGCAGGCAAACATGCGACGGGGAACTGCGATTGGGCTCACCCATGATCGATTGATGGCGGTGGTTCGACTGGGGAGGTCGCCGGCGAGTGGCGGCGGTTGTGCAGAGGCGGTGCGGCCGTGGGAGCTCGGGCGGCGGTGAGGGAAAGGGTGCTGCTCAACAATGTGCCGCCCCGGGAGCTTCCATGTGGCGTAGGGAAGACGATAGGCAGGTGCCTGGGCTCGGAGGATCGGCGGAGGGGCGAGCTCGTCGGTGGCGGTCCGGCTGCGGCCGCATGAGCTAGGGCTCCGGCGATCGCGCAGCTCGGCTTGATCAACAAGTGATTCAGGGAGCTTTTGTGTTAGGTGCTTATGGGGGTGAGGACGTCGACGGGAGAGAGGTTCGCACCGACGGCGCCAATGGCGGATGGCGGGGCTCGGTGGCGGGTGCGTGTGCACGCGAGGAGCGGCCAGGTCAGGTTTTTGTTGGCACGGGAGGTCGTTTAGGGGCCAGTGAGATCACAACGGTGACTCACGCACATGTGGAGAGGTCGCGGCATGGCCGGCGACGTGCGCCGCTCCGGCGGCCAATGGCGCGCCACGGGCGGTGCGCCGGCCGGTGGATCGACGCCACCCCGGCGCGGCCCACTTGCCACGGACGGCACGGGTGAGCTCCCGCCGGTGCAGTGCAGTGGCCAACGGTCACTCCGGTGCCTCGGTGTGTGCGCCCGACGCGGGTACGATGCATACGGCGGCTTGCCGACGTGGCCGCGCACGACGTCACGGCAGAGCGCGTCTCGGTGTTCCAAGGCGTTTGAATTTCGCTGATGGAGTTTTCAAATTGAATTTTCTCTGGATTTTCAAACTAAAGTGCATCTTACGGTCTATAGCAAAGTGGAAGATCACACATCCCTCTACAACTTTTACAAAGGTTGGTAGGGGTGTTACCCAAAGAATCCAGCAGGAACATCATGCCAACTTGGCCAAAATCTCGGCGCCGATGAATAGTAAACCAGTGCCTTGATTGGCCATTTTCACCACCCTTCACTCCAAACTAGCAATGCCACTAAACAACAAAGTTGTGTGCCTTGAAATTCTGCACATTTTTCCGTTTGGGTGACTTTGAAATGTTTAGGGAAATTTTGGAGAACATGCTCAAAATCTACACTGGCACTAGGGGGGTCTGTCGTATGGACCTCCCTGGGCCCACTACCTCGGTGGGTACCAGGACCGACTACTCGGTGGGCCCCTGGGACTACCTGACTTGCGCTGCACGGCACCTGATGGCGTGGAGCACAAGTACTACAAAGGAGAAGTACTCGGTTAGGAAGCTGTACATGTCCCGCAGTGTATGGAGGACTCCTAGACGTATTCGACTAGTACTCTCTCCTTGAACCGACTTGTAACCCTGCCTCCCGGACTATATAAGGCGAGGAAGGGACCCCTCTCTCCATCATCTAATGTCACAGCGTAAGATTGCACCATCTTGTAATCATACCCAATCAATCCATAGCTACACAACATACATGACGTAGGGTATTACACACCTCGTGGCCCGAACCTGTCTAAATTGTGTGCCACGTGTCTCTTCCTTCGAGTTACCGATCTCGGCGAGGCCACATTCATCTACTTCGGGTACTCCCCTTTGTAGGTTGCCGGTCTAAAACACCGACACTTGGCGCGCCGGGTAGGGGCCCGAGATCACATGGCGAACTCGACGGCTCCCGTCTACATCAAGCCAATCGTCGCCTTCAACCGCGGCGACACCTTCATCTTCGGCGCCTGGGTCTGCACTGCTGACGGCGCTGGATCTTTCCAACGCCGCCTCACCATGCCGCCCAACCCGGAGACCGGCCTCGTGACGCTTCCCGAAGTAGTCGTGGGCGAACTCGCCGGCAAGTTTGGCGAAATTTTGCTCTTCGACCAGCACGCCGACTTAGAGCTTGGATCCGCCTCCAACTCGAACTCTACGTCCCCGTGGGCTATCGTATGTGAGCTGGCTACTCAGCCATCGCATGCGGTCTCCCCACCACGCGAGCACTTCACGCGTGGCCCCCGCAACCTCAGCAGGGCCTGCATGGAGGCTCCCCCTTCACACCGAGCCGGCAAGGAGCCCGCACCCGAGTACAACTCGGACTCCGACATCGCCCCCGGCCACGCCTCAGACTCCAACCCCCTCTCCGGCTTCTACTCAGACTCCGTGTACGAGTTCGACTTCGGGTTGGACCCTGAGGATCCCGAGTCTGAGGACAACTCTACTGAGCAACCCTTATCAGGGCCGGCTTCTGGGCTAGTTATAACGTCCACACCCACCGGGAGATTCATCTACTGGCCAGATCGCAAGCCCGCCGACCTGATAAGCGGGGACTCACACTACATCGCCTACCTCGACTCGCTTCCCTTCCAGGAGGGTACACCACTCGCTCGGGCTGAGGAGTAGACTCCGACTGAGGTGGCGAGCTCCGACTCCAGTCTTGGCAACCCCGACCGCCAAGTCTTCATGGCTGCTGGCGACACACCAGGACCCTCAGGGATGGCAGACGACCGATAACTTGAGGACATCTCCGCAGACAAGCTGTCTGCTGAAGCACCCGCGGATGAGACTGACACCAACAGGGACGCTCGACGCGAGCGTAACAGAAAGCACAGTGAACGACGCCGGCGTCTTCGAGACTCCCTCCCCATCTGCAACCTTGCGGAAGCACTCGACCAAGTCGAGGGCTGGGTACACACCACCCCAGAGCAATGCCTCATGTCTATCACCACGATAGCACATCAGGCCCAGGGGATGCGCGCGGGACAAGTCATCGCCAAGCTCGCGGAAGATGCTTACTTCATGCGAGTCGACAACAGGGTCGCACAACCGCCTCCCGCCAGGAACCGCGACAACAAAGCCACGAGTCGCAGCGCGGACCTCGGCCGTAACCGTACTCGAGGCGAGCTGCCGGCCCAGCCCAAGCGTACTCGAGCAAACGCTGGCGGACCCTCTCAAGCTGGCAACAGCGCCGCAGCTGCTAGCGGCGATCGTGAGATCATCCCCCACCGCGACCCTGACGGCGGAGGCAGCGACGGCGGAAGCTCCAACCATGGGGCCAACAGGAGGGCCGGTGGCGGAGGCGATCGCGGCGGCCGAGGCCACGCGAACAGCCACGCCTCCGGAGCCTCACAGGGCGGCTTCGATGCCTGCCAGAAGATTGAAGAACTGCGGCGGAAGAAGTCCGCCACGGTAGGCGACAACGACGGCTTCCCCGCCTTCTCTCCTCGGCTTCGCAACTTACTCCTCCCGGACATGTTCAAACCTCTGGGAATCACCAAGTACGACGCGAAGCAAGACACCATACAGAGACTCAGGTGCTACTCCCTCTCCATCGAGAACGCTGGTGGCAACAACGACACCAAGTGCCTCTATTTCCCCTTCTGCCTGGACCAAGCCCCGCTCACATGGCTCGAGTCGCTGGACAAGCACTCGATCAACAAGTGGGACCAGCTGAAGGAGCAGTTCACCAGCAACTTCGCGGGCGCTATGGGTCGCTCGGGTACTCGCATGGACCTAGCTATGGTGAAGCAGGAACAAGGCGAGACCCTCCACAAGTACATGCGGCGCTTCTTCGATAAGCGCGCCACCGTAGTCGACGTCACCGACAAGGAGGTCATCGACCTCTTCCAAGACGGTCTCTACCACCGTCGCACCTTCGAAGACTTCGGTCGACGCCGCCCCAGGTCCATCCCCCATCTCAAGGATATGATCACGACTTGGGCCAACGAAGAAGACAAAGCCAATGCCAAGTACGATGCCATCCGTGGCAAGAGCAAACAGAACACGGGCGGTGGCAGCAGCAACAACGGGAACCAAGGCGGTTACAACAACAACTACTACTCGGGTCCCAACCGCAAGCGTAAGCCAGACAACACTGTCGCGGCTATCCAGCGCCCTGTGAAGGAGAACTTGAAGAAGACCTCTGGCGGCTTCAAAGGCTTGCTGAAAGAGAAGTGTCCGTGGCATCTGGACGACAACCACACCACCGAGCAGTCCTACCAACTCAGGTGAGCACTCAAGGGTACTCCAGAGCCTCCGCACCCTCATGACAAAAAAGGCAAGAAGAAGAATGACGACGACAATGGCGACTTCCAGGAACCCGACAAGACGGTCAACATCCTCTTCGGTGGACTACCCAGCAGACGGGAACAAAAGGCTACCCGTCGAGAAGTCATGAGCATTGAACCAGCGGTTCCGACCCCTCTCAGGTGGTCGGAGGTACCCATTACCTTCTCCCGCGCAAATCAATGGACTAGCTTTTCCGAACCAGGGCGGTTCCCTCTCGTCCTGAAGCCGGTGGTCGCAGGCTCCAGGCTCAACAAGGTCCTCATCAACGGTGGAAGCGGGCTCCACGTCCTTTTCACCAAATCCTTGAAGAAGATGAAGCTCGACATCACCCACATGCTCACCAAGAGCACCTCGCCCTTCTACGGCATCGTTTCCGGGAACGCGGCTATCCCACTAGGCTCAGTGGTCCTGCTAGTTACCTTTGGGGAATCTCGGGACAACTATCGTACCGAGTACATCAAGTTCGAAGTCGCGGACTTCGATACGTCCTACCATGCCATCCTCGGCAGACCAGCCATCGCCAAGTTCATGGCGGTACCCCACTACACCTACTTGGTACTCAAGATGCCAAGTCCAGCAGGTGTACTCTCACTGCAAGGGTACTTGAAGATCTCGCACGACTGCGACACGGAAGCTGTGGAGATCGCCTCCACAAATCAAGTACCCAACGCAATGATGGAGATCTACGCTGCGTCGAAGAAGCTTGCCCCAAGTGAACTCGACATCCCTGAGAAGTTGGACAAAGCTAACAAGCCTCAGCCAGTTGAGGAGGTTCTGGTCAAAACAATTGACCTTGGGACAGGCGACAGCAGCAAGACTACTACCATCGGGGCGGGTCTCGACCCCAAATAGGAAGACGCGCTCATCAACTTCCTCTGGGCTAACTGCGACATTTTCGCGTGGAAGACCGTGGACATTCCAGGGGTGCCCAGGGAGTTTATTGAGCATTCCCTCAACGTCGATCCTAAAGCTACCCCGAAGCGACAACACCTCCGCCGCTTCGCCGACGATAGACGGGACGCCATCAAGAAGGAACTCGCCAAACTACTCGCGGCCGGCTTCATCAAAGAAGTCTTCCATCCCGAGTGGCTCGCCAACCCCGTCCTCGTCCGCAAGAACTCAAACGAGTAGAGGATGTGTGTCGAATACACTGACCACAACAAGCACTAGCCTAAGGACGCCTTCGGGTTGCCGCGGATTGACCAAGTCATCGACTCCACGGCGGGCTGCGACCTGCTCTGCTTCCTCGACTGCTACTCCGGTACCACCAGATCGCGATCAAGGAAGAAGACCAGGAGAAGACCACATTCATCACCCCGTTTGGTGCGTACTGCTACACGACCATGTCCTTCGGGTTGAAGAACGCCGATGCTACACACCAACGAGCTATCCAGGCCTGCTTCAAGTGGCAACTCAACAAGAATGTCGAAGCCTACGTGGATGACGTGGTCGTCAAGACCAGAAACTCCAGCACCCTCATCGACGATCTTGAGGAGACTTTTGCATCCCTGCGCGAGTACCGCTGGAAGCTCAACCCGAACAACTGCGTCTTCGGCATACCTTCGGGAAAACTACTCGGCTTCATCATCAGCCATCGCTGCATCGAAGCCAACCCCGAGAAGAGCTCCGCCATCACCAGCATGAAAGCTCCCACGTGCATCAAAGACGTCCAGAAGCTGACCGGGTGCATGGCGGCCCTGAACAGATTTATCTCGAAGCTTGGAGAACGGGGGCTCCCCTTCTTCAAACTACTCAAGCACCAATAGAAGTTTGTGTGGACTCTAGAGGCGGACCAAGCCCTTGCCCAGCTCAAGGACTTCCTAACAAAGCCACCAGTCCTCACGGCTCCTCGCAAAGGAGAGCAGCTACTGCTCTACCTCGCTGTGACTACTCACATGGTCAGCACTGCCATCATCTTCCAGCGGCAGGAAGACGGCCACGCCTAACCAGTCCAGCGATCAGTCTACTTCGTGAGCGAGGTCTTGTCAGAATCCAAGGCACGCTACCAGCCTGTACAGAAGCTTCTGTACGCAGTGTTCATCACCTCGCGAAAGCTACGACACTACTTCAAGGAGTACTCGATGTCTGTCGTCACCAACTACCCGCTCGGCGACATCCTGCGGAACCAAGATGCTACTGGAAGAATCTCCAAGTGCGCAGTCGAACTCGGCGCCTCAACATCAACTTCAAGCCACGCACAGCCATCAAGTCGCAGGCACTAGTCGACTTGATGGCGGAGTGGTGGGAGAATCAGCTACCTACTCCGACCGAGCGCCTAGAGCACTGGGTGATGTACTTCGACGGCTCACTCAACCTCGAGGGCGCAGGTGCGGGACTACTCTTGATCTCTCCAATGAGTGAACAACTCAAGTACGTCCTGCAGATCTTCTGGAAGGTCTCAAACAACGAAGCCGAGTACGAAGCTCTACTACACGGGCTCCGCCTCGCGGCTTCACTAGGCATCAAGCGGCTACTAGTCTACGGCGACTCCGCAGTGGTCATCAACCAAGTCAACAACTCCTGGGACTGCAACAAGGAGAACATGAACGCCTACTGCCTAGAAGTCCGCAAGCTCGAGAACAAGTTCTACGGTCTCGAGTTCCACCACGTCGTCCGCGACAATAACGTTGCAGCTGACGTCCTGTCAAAGCTTGGTTCTACTCGCGCTCAAGTACCAGCGGGTGTCTTCGTCCACGAGCTTCACACGCCATCCATTCCGGAGCCAGCACCACCGACCACTGTCCCAGCGCAGCCCCCGGCTGGCCAGGAGGTCATGATGATCGACGTGGACTGGAGGCAACCCTTCATCGACTACCTCAGCGAGCAGAGGGTTCCCTCGGACAAGAACTTGGCCGAGAAGCTCATCCGCCGTGCCAAGTCCTACGTCCTTGTCGGAGACAAGCTCTACAGGCGGGGCGCATCTTCAGGAGTACTCATGAAGTGCGTTCCCAGACAAGAAGGCAAGGACATCTTGGAGGAGATCCACAAATGCGTCTGCGGCAACCACGCGTCCTCCCGTACGCTGGTCAGCAAGGCTTTCCGACGAGCTTTCTATTGGCCCACAGCTCTGGGCGACGCCGAAGAACTCGTCAGAAGGTGCCAAGGGTGCCAATACTTCGCCAAGCAGCAACACGTCCCAGCCTACAAGCTAGTCACCATACCGCCAACCTAGCCTTTCGCCTGCTAGGGCTCGACATGATTGGGCCACTTCCAACTGCGCCAAGTGGATTCAACAGAGTACTGGCGGCCATCGACAAGTTCACCAAGTGGATCGAGGTCAAGCCGGTCACATGCCCCACGGCTGACAGAGTACTCGACTTCCTGGATTAACTGGTACATTGTTACGGACTACCCCACCGCATCATCACAGACCTGGGCTCCAACTTAAACAACCATCAGTTCTGGAAGTACTGCGAGAACAGCGGGATCGACGTCCGATATGTCTCAGTTTCCCATCCTCGGGCTAATGGACAAGTCGAGCGCGCCAATGGGATGGTGCTCGACGCCCTCAAAAAGCGGCTACACGACGCCGCCAACTCCAAAGGAGGCAAGTGGATCAAGGAACTACCCAATGCACTCTGGGGCTACGTACTCAGCCCTCGAAGCCAACGGGGCAATCTCCATACTTCCTGGTCTACGGCTCTGAAGCAATCCTCCCTGCTGATGTCATGTGGGATTCACCAGCAGTAGAGCACTACGACGAAGGTGTCTCCGAAGACATCAGACGAGTTGACATCAACGGACTCGAAGAAGCTCGCTGTGCCGCCCTCGTCCAATCAGCAAGGTACTTGGAGGGTATCCAACGCTACAATGATCGCAACGTCAAGGAACGCTCCTTCAACGTTGGTGATCTTGTCCTCCGTCGCATCCAGAACACGGAAGGACTACACAAGCTCAGCTCGCCCTGGGAAGGTCCCTTCACAGTTACAAAGGTGACCGGACCGGGCTCCTACCGCCTCTAGACGGTTGAAGGCGAAGACGTCAATAACTCGTGGAACGTCGACCAACTCTGTCGGTTCTACGCCTAGTCTATACGACTACCCTGGGGGCTCAAGTCTACACGACTACATCAAGACCCCTTCGCTGTAAGCGGCCTCCGGGTCCAGGCACCAGTCTCCGGAATACTCCTCTCCAGGATCTAGCCCATGCGGCTACCTACGGATCCTAGGCTGCGACGAGCGACAAAGGACTCTAGCAGCGGTCTACTAAGATATCATGTACTCATAGATCCAGCCTACACGGCTACTAACGGATCTACTGCTGTAAGCGGCTACACGCCCTAGCACTACTTAGCCGTAGGCGGCCTCCGGGTCCTAGCGTCTACTCTGTAACTACGGCCCTGGCCATCCAGGTGTACTTCTTCAATAATAAAGTTTGATTATCCATCAACTATTTTATTGTCCTCCTCCCTCAACAGGACTACTGGCGAGTACGACTACTCGTGACGACTCTAGGATGGGACTCCGCACTCACAGATCGCGATAACGAGTACTCATTCATGGAAGTTTTCTTCATTCATACTTAAACAAATTCATTACAATTGTTTGTGTACAACTACTGCTACGAGCTAACATTACAGGACTACTGGAGATTGAGCTACTCGGTGACTTGTTCAGCAATGGGCGCCATCTGCTCCAGCGGCTCCGCGTACTGCTCGTCGGTGCAGTTGGCGGCTAGCCCGCCGACGACTACATCCACAGGAGCCTTCGGGAAGTACGACTTCATGAAGGAAAGAACTTGGTTGGGGATCGACTTGGCCAAGTGCTTCACGTAGGTCGCCAGGTAGCTGGGGGCTTCCTTCAGTCGGTCCACCAGTGGAGCTATCTTCGGACCGCCAGGGTGGGGCACCAGCAGCCTCACGATGGGGAGCACGGCTTCCTCGAGTTCCTTGAGCTGAGCTCGCAGCTTCTCGCAGTCCTCGTTTAGCTTCTGCAAGGATTTGTAGCAATTGACGATGTCACGATCTGATGCAATAAGGAGCTCCATGTGCTTGTCGCACTCATAAGCAAGCTCCTTATAATCGTACTCCAGTACCTGGCGGGCTTCTTGCTCCCGGTAGAAGAGGTTCTTCAGATTAGTTTCCGAAGCCTTCAGCTGATCTACATGGGTCTCAAGCTCTGCAATCAACAAAGGCAAAGTGGGTCAGACTACCTCAAGCTACCATCAACAAGTACCCGACAAGGCGGTCGCGTACCTTTATTTTTGTTGCGGAGAGACTTGTTCTTCCGCACCAGATCGTCGCTCTTCGCCTGCATCTCTTGGACGTCATTGTGATACTTGGCGAAGGCGGTGTCCAGCTTAGACTGCATGGCGGTGGCGAGCTTCCGGGACTTCACGAGTTGCTCCTCTAATGTCTCGGCCCGGAGCACCGCGTCGCCGTATCCTTGAAGCATCTCGGACTTCTGGCGGGACCTCTCCGCGACGTCCTGCACAGACAACATATGTCAAATGGGTACTCAACACTAAAGGATTGACTACTCAAGAGTGTCGACTACTCACCTTCATCCATTGCTTGGCCTGGCGCACCGCCTCCAGGTGCCGAGCCACCGTTGCCGGGTCGACAAGATCATTTGCTAACTGCTCGAGCCCGCCACGACTACTCGTCGCGGCGCCGAGCGGATTGGCTCCGCGTCCTGGATCTCTGGCGAGCGGACGACCACCTCCAGAGCTGGTTCTGGCAGCGCGTCGTCGCCCTCCCCTCCAGCCGTCGTGGCGGCTTCTCCGACGGTCACCTCCATTGGCTCGGGGGCTCCTCCAGCAGCCTCCTGAGTCTCTGGTGCCACATCTTCAACGGGCACCACCGACGGGATATCACTTCCCTCGGCCTCAGCACCTGTCGACAAATGACAACTGGATCAGTCCTACCTGGCGGCTATGACTACTCTTCGGGATCATTCGCACCTGAGTAGAGTACTGACCTTCAACGATACTGGCCTCAGGCAACGTAGCCTCCGCGGCCGGCGCCTCGAACTCCGCCTGAGGGGCGGGAGTGGACTCCTCAGCGGGCGGTGCGGCTTCCTCCTCTGCCACCGCTGTGTCGGGTTCATCCCCCTCCCAGGACAAGTCCGTCGATTTCCTGTAGAATGTACAAGATGGTTGTCAACCTAGTACGACTACCACATCTAATGTACTACTCGGGAAAAATCAACACTTACAGGCTCGACCAGACCACCGTCACGGTTGGGGCGCTGAGGATACTGGCGACGTCGACCAGTCCTGCCTCGGTAGCCGCCTCCTTCTGCGCCTCAGTAGCCGCTGCATCTTCAGTAGTAGCAGCGGCGGGTTCTGTGCTCCCCTGAGCAACAGGGAGCTGGTGCTCCATCTGTGCCAAGAGCTCTTCTATGGTGGGGGCTGGGCTACGACTACACCCAGCTGCCTCCCCCAATGTGTCCCAATCCCCGTCGTCGCCCTGCTCAACAGGATCGGAAGGTGGCATCTCCTGCAAGCAAGGAAACTTCGTCGTCAACACACAAACTCGAGACATCAGAACTCGACTACCTTATTCAAGATGGCTTACCTATTGGGATGTGGTCTCCGTGACCTTCAACTTCTTGGCCACGCGCTTGCAGGCCACATTGCGCGGCTTCCTTGGCGGCGCGGGCAAGCTAGCCTCCAGACTAGCTAGCTGATCCTGAACGAGAGGTATGTGCGGCAATCCAGGACGGCTGAACCGCGACCGCAGCTGGAAGCGCTCTTGGAGCGTCTCTTCATCGTCGTCCTCCTCGGACGTGTCCTCGACAACAACTGTGTCGTCCCCTTCGCCAACCTCGCGCTGCTCCTTGGCCTTGGCCTTCCCTTCCTCTGGGACCTCGACAAGCTGAGGAGGCGACACCGGCTCAGAGATGAACTTTGCCAAGTCATCCAGAAAGAAGCACAACACATCAGTGCGACTACTCTTACGTAAATGAGTACTCGACAATGGATGCGGCTACTGACCTCTTTTGGTGGGCGCGCGGCGGAGAACTCTGGTACTGGGCATGGTGTGTATGCCGGCATATCTTTGAAGATTCTGCCCAGCCTGTCAACAATGTCGTCGTCGTCGACTTCACGTCCAGGCATCCGCGATGTGTCATTGTCGCTGGTGTACTCGTACCCTAGGGTGTCGTGGGCCATCAGCGGCTGCACCCTTCGCTTCATGAAGCTGAAGGCCACATGTTCGGCCCTCAGGCCAGCTTCCCTCAGCGCCTTGATCTTCGCCAGCAGCTCGGGCAACTGGAGACCTTCTTGCATCGTCGGCTCCGAGTTCCACCATGGCCGGTGCTTGGGCTGCTTCCACTTGGCTTCGGTAGCTTCGGGTGGTGGTTCGTGACGTAGAACCACTTCGCTTTCCAATCTTGATTGGAAGCAATCAACTTGTAGGAGAGGTACTGCTCTGCCGCGTCCTCCCTCATCTGGATCCCCGCTCCTCCGACTACTCGGGGATTGCTGGCGCTAAGCTGAGGCTTCACCCGGAAGAACATCCGGAACCAGATCCAATGGGGCTTGATCCCCAAGAAGGCTTCGCAAAAATGTACAAAGACGGCGGTGTGGAAGATACCATTGGGGTTGAGGTTGAGGTACTCGATGCCATAGTACCCCAACAACCCTTTGAAGAAGTCGCTGGCAGGGAGGGATAGTCCGCGCTCCGCGAACCGGGTGAACATCGGGATCTCGTTCGAGTTCTTCTCCATGGGGTACGGATCCCCTGCCGCGGCTCTCCACATGTCCACCTCCTTCTCCCGCAGAAACCCACTGTTGAGAAGGGCCAGCAGGTCTTCGGACTTGGCCTCGGACTTCTTCCACTCGCGATTCGGATCTGGCCGCGGCGGAGACACCGGCGGCGTCCCCGCAGCAGATCCGGCGGCCTCTTCACGGGCCCTCTTCTTCCCACTGGCGGCCTTCGCGGTCTTCGACGGTGAAGGCTTCATTCTCCAGGTGCACGGTGTCTTCACGCGTATTTTCTCGAGGGCCACAGCGGTGGCTTCCTACGGCAGCGCGATCGGATCTACAATCCTCACAGCGGCGGCAGTGTGCACTGTCGGTGATTTCTGGCTAAATCCGCTGGAATGGCTGCGAATGCGTGGGGTGAAAAACCCTAAGGGTTTTTGGATTCTATTTATAAGTCAACGCGGCCCCTCCAACGGCCGAATGGATAACTCTGCGCTTGGCTGATTCAGCGGCGGCGCGCAACCCTTCAACTTCTACTAGTCGACGCGCTTCACCTCGGGGGCTCGACTACTTCTACTCAACTTCCTAAGAGCGACAAGACTCAAGAGCATCTCAGGACACATTCTACAAGATGACCCTCCAATTCGAGAGGAAGTACTCGACTCAAGGCTTGGGGGCTCCGTGCCACGTGACCTTCGTTTTTTTCTACATATTTTTCGGGATATTCTTGCCAAAACTTCAGATGGACCCTCAGCCAGAGTCTACAACTCAACCTAAGGCTCGGGGGCTACTCCATATGGAGTGCGATTTTGCAATCGCACTTCCATATCAGTTTCGGCTTCAAGACAACACGGGCATTGTTGAAGGCCTTCGAGGGCAGCATTAGAGGACGCTTGGGACTACTCGAGAAGACTTCAGGATTGCTCAAAGATCAGCTGGAGTACATTCCAGCCTCGGGATGCTTCGACTACTCTTGAGGACTTTTGACTTGTAGCACTCGGGGACGCTTGAGGACTACTCGTTAAGGCCGTCAAGACTACTCGAAGCTGTCCTTCTCGACTACAAAGTACTCAGGGGCTTGTCGTATGGACCTCCCTGGGCCCACTACCTCGGTGGGTACCAGGACCGACTACTCGGTGGGCCCCTGGGACTACCTGACTTGCGCTGCACGGCACCTGATGGTGTGGAGCACAAGGACTACAGAGGAGAAGTACTCGGTTAGGAAGCTGTACATGTCCCGCACTGTATGGAGGACTCCTAGACGTACTCGACTAGTACTCTCTCCCTGAACCGACTTGTAACCCTGCCTCCCGGACTATATAAGGTGAGGTAGGGACCCCTCTCTCCATCATCTCATCTCACGGCGTAAGATTGCATCATCTTGTAATCGTACCTAATCAATCCAGAGCTACGCAGCATACAGGACGTAGGGTATTACGCACCCCGCGGCCCGAACCTGTCTAAATTGTGTGCCACGTGTCTCTTCCTTCGAGTTACCGATCTCGACGAGGACACATTCATCTACTTCGGGTACTCCCCTTTGTAGGTTGCCGGTCTAAAACACTGACAGGGTCAAAGGAACATTAGGGTTTTTTGGGTTAGGCTTTTGACCATGGGTCAACCTAGGACTCTTCAAGGGTGGTTAAGGAGGTGTTAAGAGGGTCATTAGCACAAATCACCACTGAGCAAAAACACGGGGTGTTACAGTCTCCCCCTTGTCAGCTAAGAAGAAGACCCAAGCATAGTGAGAGTAGTCATCCACGATCACAAGGACATACCATTTTCCACCCACCGAGCACACACGAGCTGGACCAACATAGTCCATATGGAACAGCTCGCGTGGCCTCTTTGTCATAACGGATGTGAGAGGTGGATGAGAGGCGGCGACTATCTTGCCATGCCTACACGGAGCACATATCAAATCCTTTTGGTATTTCAACTTTGGCAATCCTTGGACTAATCCTAGCCCACTCAAGTGTGACAACAAGTCAAAACTCAAGTGACCTAGTCTCCTATGCCGTTTCCAAAGTTACGCCGAAACACCAGCAACCAAACAACGAGAAGAGCCAACACACATATAAAAATTGGCTCTGAAAAATTGACCCTCGGGGACAATCGTGCACATGAGATCGCCTCGAGAATCCAAAACACGAGAACAGACCGTTTTGAAACGGACTTCAAATCCCTCGTCAAGAAGTTGAGAGACATAGAGAAGTTTGTACCCCATAGACTTGACAAGAGAAACACGCCGAAGAGTCATAGACTCACTCACCTTCACCGTGCCCACTGAAAGCACTCTACGTTTCCCATTATCCCCAAAAGTGATGTACTCTTTGGTCATCACAGGGGTGAGGCTGGAGAACCACCGTCGATCTCTGGTCATGTGTCAAGAGCAACCGGAGTCGATCAACCAAAAGCCATCCAAGCCTCCCTCCTCTTCCTCAATGTTGGAGCCCGAGTCATCCTTGTTGCTCTTCTTGCTTGCGGAGCTATGTGCCATGCCGCAAAAGCCTTGGGCAGTGAAGCACAAGCCGTTGATGTTCTTGCCCGACCGCTTGCCCTTGTGTTGGTTCTCTTCTTCATCACTTGAGCTCGATGAAGAGTAGCAGAGGCTTGAGTTGATGTCGCTCACACCGGCCACCATCGCCCGCTCCTTCTTCTTGTGACCACCACTCGTTCTTGGCCTCCGCTCGAACTTGTTCTTTCCCTTGTAGTCATCCCTCGAGTGGTGCTTGTGGTAGGTCCTCAAATGGTGCTTGTGCTCGAGCTTGACCTCCATGGCTTCTGGGCACTCGATGATGAAGTGCATGTGCTTCCCACACCGGTAGCACATGCCCGAGCTCCTTCGAACGTTCTTTCGGTTTCTGTACATGCGCTCAAACCGCCTGCTCAACAACGCGAGGTCCTCCTCACCCAGCACGTCAAACTCCTCATCTGGCATGGACACAAGGCAAGATAAAAAAATGTCTTGAAGACATGTTAGCATTAGTCCTTGAACCAGATACGAGAGCCAAACTATGCGGATCAGTCGGGTTCTCGATCTTTGCACGCACCCCACGGTCCACCTCGGACGACTTGAACTTGAAAAATAGCTCGTCCACCATGAGGGTCTCATACTTCTCCGACTCTAGGATGGCCTCGACCTTCCCACTCCACACGGTATGGTCTAGAGAATGCAGGAGCTTGACAGCCCTGTCGTGGTCATCATACATGAGCACGACCACATTAGACCTCATGTTGTTCACGATCACCGTGAAAATGCTGAAACATGGCATCTATGGAAACTCACCAGGGAGATGAGTGAAGTTCTCGTACTCTCTCCGGTAGGTCGCAAAGAGCCGAGCCTGAACCTGATCATTCCCGGCATGAGCATTCTTCAACTGCTTCCAAATCCTGCACGCCAAATCCTCTGTCTGAACCCGTTCAAATTCGGATTGACACAGAGAACGGTACAGGTAGTCGACCACCTTGTTGTTGGTGTCAAACATGTCCCTTGATCCTGGAGCAAGGAAGTTCAGCGGATGAACATAAGCTGTGTTCACCGTGACATCCCACAGGATCTGACGCTTGCCGCGGAGGGAAGCAGCCATCCGCCTTTGCCACATCTAGTACTTCTTACCATCAAAGTGTGGAGGACCCGATCCCCGTTCCTGGTACGCCATCTTTGGATCTGAGACTGGTTAGAATCATGAAGATATGTAACCGGCTCTGATACCAATTGAAGGACCGATTAGGCGACCAGAGAGGGGGGGGAGTGAATGAGAGCCGATAAAAATTCTTCTCCAAAGAGAGAACTCGACCTATGCTCCAAATTCACAACCAAAGATTCCCACACGAGTTTGACAAGGTCATGTAGTCACAATGGACCTACCAACCCTAGGAAAAAACCCCAAACAATCCCGAAGCGGAAGCAAAACTCAAGATGCAAAGGACTTAGCAACTCTGCACAGCACTAGACGGACGGTCTGCGAGGCTGGGGCGGATGGTCTGCGAACACCGGGAAAACCGTCTGTGACCCTCGAGTGGGCAGTCCATTAAACGCAACAGAACCACCAGAAGCGCACCCTGAAATGCTGACGGCCCGTACCCTATCCGCGGAATGTCCGAGAGCAACTTGTGCCGGCGAACGGTCCACCAAACCTCCTGCCACAAAACTTTGGCACCTCGAAAGATCTACGCTTGAGCTCGCAAGAACTGGATGAACATGTGAAGAACTCACACATCAAGGACGATCCACGGGCTACAGGCAGATAGTCCGCCAACCCTCGAACAGAACAGCCCGAGGTGAAAACCGAGAAGTCAACCTTCCCTATCGCACCATGGATTTTCCAAAAAACTTGAACTCTTGAGGAAATATTTGGGGGAGATGTGAAGCATCCCTAGGGGATGCTATGCCCCAAAACTTGGGCCCGCAAACGAACTAAATCACCGGGAGTCGAATCTCCACCGAACTCAACCAAAAACCTAGGGTCCAATCGAAATCCTTCAATCGGAGGCCGAATTCGAAGTTTGGGCGGTCAAGATCGAGCACAAAGATGCACGAGGAAACTATCCATGATCCCCACCAATGATTTCGAACCCAAACACCTCAGAATTGAAGGAATAAGCCGCACACAAAAAACCGACGAAAATTGCTCGAAAAAGACATGAAAATCCAACAGGCTACAAACGGGAAATTGATGCAACAATGAAAGCTTCCATTCACTGGGATGTCAGATTCTTTACAAACGTAGGAAAAATCTAACCTTATGGAGCAAGGAAACGAGAAGCAGTGCAGATGGATGGTTTGCCTGGAAACCCTAGAGCAAATATATATGAGTCCCTTCCGGGTCTGGCAAATGACCACGCTACCCCTAGCACTTAAGTTGTGATACAAACCCCACAGGGGCAAATAGGTCATGTAGTACTCCTCTTCATCGCACGGCCACGCCGTCGCCGCAGACCGTGTCCTCCTGATGCAAGGTTGCGATCCAGTCACACGTCCGCCGGCATCGAAGCTTCTCGGCACGCCCGTATCCTGTCTTTGCCTGCTGAGCCTCCGGTCTTGGTTTTGTGCCTCAACCAATTAACCCGACGGTTTTGTGGTGAACCACCGCAAACCCACTGTGCAAACTCTGGTCGTGAGCCGCTACCATGCACTGGCTCCGATCGACAACTTCGTCTTTCTTTTCGTGCCACCATGCGGCCTGCACTTGACCCCTAAGGACCATGTGTGGTTTGAGGACTGGTGGATGGTCGCTTCCATGTGTGATGAGTGATTGACAACGTTGTGTGGACTGATTCTTGGCTATGTATTGCAGGTGCAAGTTGCGGCTTGACTGGTGTTATTGCGGGTGAAGAACAAGCGCGAAAGGTCGTCGCCGGTGCAGCCTCCATGTGTGGAGAAGACAAGTAGGCTTCGTTCGAGGGACCCAGTGGCCAGCAGGGTCAAGTGCAGGCGGCATGGTGGCATGAACAACAAGATGAAGTCATGGACCATTTCTTGGTTGAGCCTCAAAACCAAGGTTGAGCCGGGACTACATGGGAGCCGAGTCTTGAGTGGAGAATTGCGGAGGCTACACCGAGTTCGCGGGGTTTCCAGTAGTTCACCAGAAAACCACGAGGTTCCTTGGTTGATCCACAAAGCCAAGACCGAAGAACCGAAGAAGGTGCAGTAGCAGCTCCAGACCGGTCTGACCCGTGGGGGGTACCGGTCTGACTGGTGAGGAGCATCGGTCTGACAGGTGTGCGTCAACGCAGTTTGGAGACTTCAAAGTGGAGGACACACGTCGGGATCGCATGGCTTGTGTCGAGGCTAAGCAGGGTCCGGTCGCCGAGCATCCTTCCAATCGAAAAAATCTGAAGACTTCCAAAACCGCCCTTGAGGGGCTTGTATCCCTAGTTATTAAGTAAGGGTATTTTAGACTTTCGGTTGCCTCCATATAACCCATGAGGTAAGAGGATGGCAGCCATCTATTGGAACCCTAGTTCATTTGCTTTCCTATTTTCCCTTCCTATTTTCTTAGGATTTCCATAGGACTAGCTTGAGGGCTTCATGGTGAAATTTTGTGAGAGGGTTGGATGATCGGGCGGCAAGCTAGACCTTGTATGAACCTCCTTGGTATGTATAGATGATTCGGAGTGCTTCCTCAAGGCTTTGTTGTGTTGTTCCCGGTTGTTCTTGGTGGTGATTTTCGGAGCCCTCACTTGGTGGTTTTCTCGGTGTGTTTTCGGGACCATGCTCTTGGGGATTTGATGGGGTAAATTCGTGTGAACCCTTCGTGGTTCTTTTGCCTTTGATTCCTCTCCCAAATCCGTGAGTTAAGGGGCTTGATTTTTGGGTTTTCGATGTTCTAGGGTTAGAGGAGTTCTTGGCGGGATTTCTTCGATTCCTCTTGATTTGGCAAGTTTTGGTGGACAAAATCATGGCTATGGACTCCTCATGAGGTGTTTCTATTATCCCCATAGTCTTGTTCAAGTCCGTGGAGCGATTCGGGAGATCGAAGTTTGGATTTGAAGGAGTTGACCCGCGGGTGTTGTTCATCCCGAGATGCCTAGGCTACACTAGTCTGACCGGTGCTCTTGACCGGTCTGACCGGTGCAACCCTTGTTGGGTTTTTGCTCGGGTGAACGTTTGGGTGTGTTCGCTGTTATCCTGTGTTGTTGTTGTTTCGTGTTTGGATCAGTTTGGAGCTCGGTACGCCTGTTTGGTGTTTTGGGGCTTTTTGGCTGAGACCAGTTTGACCGGTGTGTTCCACTGGCCTGACCGTTGTGGAGCCATTCTGTGGAAGTCGCCAGGTTTCACCAGTAGGGACCGGTCTGACCAGTGGTGCTCACCGGTCTGACCGGTGTTGGTCAGTGGACTCGAGTTTTGGTGTTCCGCTGCGTTCTCGGGTCTGTGAGGTTGGGATTTGGTTCCTAGGTTCAGTATCACTTCAGTGACTGTGTGGACTAGGCCAACTTGGGTAGTGAGTCGGTGACGTGTGTTGGAAGCCGAGTTCGTCTTGTTGGAGTTTCCATCTCCTTCGAGAAGAATTTTTATCGGCTCCCATTCACTCCCTCGTCTAGTTCGCCGTATCGGTCCTTCAAGTGGTATCAGAGCTGGTTCGGGTCTTTATTGACTCTAACCAGTCTACGATCCAAGGATGGCGTACCAGGAACGGGGTTCGGGTCCTCCACACTTCGATGGCAAGAACTACCAGATGTGGAGTAAGCGGATGGAAGCGTTCCTCCATTGAAAAGTTCAGATTCTTTGGGATGTCACGGTGGACAACAACTATGTCCAGCTGATGAACTTCCTCGCTGCAGGATCGGGAGACATGCTCGACGCCAACAATAAGGTAGTCGACTACTTGTTTCATGCTTTGTGTCAGCCTGAGTTCGATTGGGTGCACACCAAACACTTGGCTTGTAGAATCTACTCGGTGTTGAAGGAAGCTCATGTTGGGAATGCCTAGGTTCAGGAACGGATGTATGCGACCTACCGGAAAGAGTACGAGAACTTCACTCATCTCCCCGGTGAGTCCATCGATGCCTTGTTTCAGAGGTTTGCGGTGGTTGTGAACAACATGAGGGCCAATGTGGACGTGCTCCAGTACGATGATCATGATAGAGCCGTCAAGCTCTTACACTCTTTGGATCGTACTATTTGGGGCGGAAAGTTCGAGGCCATTGTGGAGTCAGAGAAGTATGACACTCTGACGGTGAACGAGCAGTTCTCGAAGCTCAAGTTGGCTGAGGTGGATAGGGGCATGACAGAAAAGCTCGAGGGCCCAACTGACTCTCATAGTCTTGCCCTCATTGGTGGTTCGAAAGGAAAGGTTAACACTAACCCATCCAATAGGGTTCTCTTTGTCCTCTTTGATGTCTATGCCAGATGAGGAGTTCGACGTGCTTAGAGAGGACGAGGTGGCACTATTGACGAGGAGATTTGAGAGGCTGCACGAGAACTGGGTGAACATGAGCAGGAACACGAGGACATGCTTCCAGTGTGGCAAGCCGGGACACTTCGTCGCCGATTGCCCGGAGAAGGTCGAGAACAAGGATGGCTACAAGCACAAGTCAAGGACGGATGGCAAGTACCGATCGAGGCAGGACCACAAGAGCAAGCACAACAAAAAGTACAAGGACGAGCAACGATCGAGGAAGAAGGAGAGCCGAGGCATGGCCCGAGCGATGGTTGGAGCGAGCGACATCGACTCCAGTTCCGCGTACTCCACCTCAAGCTCAAGCAGCAGTGAAGATGAAGGTGATCGTCGCAAGAGCAGGAAGTCGTCCAAGAACCTGAGCTGGCTGAGCTGCTTTGCTAGAGATGGCTTCTGCACCATGGCATTGAGCTCCGACAGCAAGAAGAGCACACAGAGCGACTCGGACTCCGATTCCGACGACGAGGAGCGTGATGAACTTCCCTTTTTGCGTCAGGAGAATGAACGTCTTGGCTTGTTGCTTGATAATCATGATGACATGCTTAGAGAGGCCAAGAAAATGAGGAAAGAGCTTAGGGCTTCACTCAAGGATGCTAGGACTAGAGTGGCTGAGCTAGAAACACTGAATTTGGATGCTAAGCTGGAAATTGATTCTCTGAAAGCTTCACCTATTGTTTCTGATGATGTTGAATGTGCTGATTGTTCTATTTTCCTTGCAGATCTTTCCTTGTTTAAGGAAAAGCATGCCTCAAAGTGTGAGGAACTAGATGTGCTTAGGGTTGAAGTAGCTGAGCTTAAGTCTAGATCTGCTTTGCTAGGTGCTTGCACTTCTTGCACTGTCTTGCATGCTAAAATTGATGAGATGCATGCTTACACTGTTTCTCTTGAGGCAAAGTTGAAAGAACCAATTCCTACATCTTCCTATACATGTGAATTGCATGCTTTGAAGAATTTAGAACTTGCACATTATGTTGATCGTTTGCAGGATGAGAATGATGAGCTGAAAAAGTTGATGGGTTGGTTGTCTGGTCATGAGCCTCAGTTAAGAATAATGATCAAGACATTCAAGAGGCAGGATGGTGAGGGACTTGAGGCAAACAAGGTTGGTGAGGGAAGTGGAGAAAACATTCTAGAGCAACCAAAAACCCACCACAAAAATGATTTCCCTCCTAAACCTAACCATCTTAGGAACTGACTAGACACAACCCCACCTCCACCCATGTTTTCCCCAAAAACAAATGATTTCCAAAAGCCTATCAAGTTTGTGAGCACTTCAGGGAAAGTGTTTTTTGGGAAAGAAAGTGAGAAGGCTAGTGTGGAGAAACCGGTAGAGAAGTCGAGTGGAGAGAAACCAAGTGAGCAGCCGAAACCCAAGCCGAAACCTAAGCTTGTGAGGTTCCATTGTGTCTATGTTGGGAGAGACGGCCATAAGGATGAGTTTTGCTTCAAGAGGAAGCGAGAGGAGAGAATGGCGAAGGAGTGGGCTAACAAGGACAAGTACCACCCTTCTGATGGTGTACTTGAGCCTCGTGTACAGATGCCTAGGGCTAACGCGAGTGTGAGGATAGTTCCGGCTTGGGAGAGCGAAAGGCTGTTGCAGGTGCTGCTGGCCGGGCTACACCGGTCCGACCGGTGAGGGGCACCGGTCAGACTGGTGCAGGCCTGGACAGGCAGCAGTTCGGGTTTCATGCTCGTACAGGTGCGAGGTTTGGTTCTGGAGGTCGTGGTTCTGGTGGTTGGGCTGGAGAGTTTGCAGGAGGTCAGTTTGTTAGGCGTTCTCCCCCTTGTGCTCAATACGGGGATGGGAGGATCCATAGCTTTGAGATGGAGAGGAGGGACGGTCCACGGGCTTTCTTTCGTGGTTTTGGTCCTCCTCCAGGTAGAGAGGGTTGATTCCCTCATGGTGGCTACCCTGGTGGTGTTCGTGGAGGTAGCTTTGGTAGGAAAGATGGTTTGGTTTGTGCTAACCCCACTTTCGAGCAAATGGCTTGGCACTGGTGTAACATCCTTGAATTTGCATGTATGTAAAGATAAGAGATTTCAAAAACTTGCCATGAATTTTTGTGCTCATGAAATCGAATAAGGATGTCTTCCGTTTTCCCTTCCCCGATTCCTAGATTTAATTTAATTCGACCAATAATTTTAGGACTTATAAAATGCTAGTGTGAGAAGTTGGATTTTCATTTGAATTTTATTTGGGATTTTATTTGGGTGGATTCAAATTTGAATTGAAATTCAAATTTGAATCAATTGAAAGGCCTAAAGGAAATTGGTAAACGTTACTATGCCGAGCGAGCTGTCAACCAACCAACTGGCCCACGGCCGCTTTCGGCCCACTGGCCGGCCCAGCCAATCGCCCGTGCCGGCCACCTACCGCCCGCCGCACCGAGACACCGCCAAGTGGGTCCGCCTTGCGTCACGCCGACGTCGTCGTCGTCATCCTTCCTCTTTACCACTTTGGCCGACGCCGGAGCCAAAGCGCGGCCGCGCCGGTCATGGCCGCCGTCGCGACGCGCCCCGCGGCCATCCGGCGCATCCCTGCCGTCCACGTACACCCCGCGCTACCACCGCTATAAGAAGCCGCCGCCGCGACCCCCATGGCTCTCCCAACCCTAGCCGCCTCGGGGGATTCAATCCCCTGCCCACCTACCCGCAAGCCGGAGGAGAAGGAGAAGGGGGAGAGAAGGAGGAGAGTGGAGGCGCTCGGAGCAGCACCACCCGCCGCGAAGCCGGAGCCGCCCGCGAGGAGGAGCCGGAACCGCGGGAGCCAAGCACGCCTGCGACCCCCTGCTTCCTCGGCTTCCCCTTCACCGTGTCGTCTCTCTGCTTCCCCTACCAGCACCGCCTCCTTCCTCGTCACCGCGTCGCACACCTCTTCACCGACGCCTTCACCACTGGGTCCCCTTGGACCATCGGTGAGCACCGCGTTCCCCATTTCCCTGTGGACACCGCGGCCTTCGAGCCGAGGCGGAACGTTCCGCGCCACCGCGCCGCTGCTAGTGATGCCAGCCATCGAGCCAGGCTGGGTTGCAATCTTCTCCAGGTGCCGCCGCCTTCGTCGACACGCGCGCCACCCGCCTAGCCTCTCCCCTCTTGCCGTAGGACACCGCCCCGTTTGGTCGCCGCCGCACCGTGTCGGCGCGCCCGCGTCGCGTCCGCGTCGCGTGCGTGTCCGCGCGCGCGCCTGTGCGGGCCGCAGCGCTCGCGTGCAAGCGTGCACCCCAGCACGCGTGTGTCGTAGCCTTGAAGGCAAGGCCGGTCCTTTGGCCCCTTTTTCGAGCCTATGCCGCCGCTCGCTGCCGTGCCTAGGACGGCCGCGCCACCGTGACCTGCCGTGGCCTTGTGGGAGGTGTCGGTGTTTTAGACCGGCAACCTACTAAGGGGAGTACCCGAAGTAGATGAATGTGACTCGCCGAGATCGGTAACTCGATGGAAGAGACACGTGGCACACAATTTAGACAGGTTCGGGCCGCGAGGTGCGTAATACCCTACGTCCTGTATGCTGCGTAGCTTTGGATTGATTGGGCACGATTACAAGATGGTGCAATAGTGCGCCGTGAGTTGTATGAGAGGAGATTGGATGCTAGAGATCGGTCCCTGCCTCGCCTTATATAGTCCGGGAGGCAGGGTTACAAATCGGAGTAGGGAGAGAGTACTAGTCGAGTACGTCTAGGAGTCCTCCATACAGTGCGGAACATGTACAGCTCCCTAACCGAGTACTACTCATGTTTAGTCCTTTTGCTCCACGCCTTCAGGTGCCGTGTAGCGCAAGCCGGGTAGTCCCAGGGGCCCACCGAGTAGTCGGTCCTGGTACCCACCGAGTTAGTGGGCCCAGGGAGGTCCATACGACAAGCCCCCGAGTACTTTGTAGTCGAGAAGGATAGCTTCAAGTAGTCTTGACGGCCTTAACGAGTAGTCCTCAAGCGTCCCTAGGTGCCACAAGTCAAAAGTCCTCAAGAGTAGTCGAAGCATCCCGAGGCTGGAATGTACTCCAGCTGATGTTTGAGCAATCTTGAAGTCTTCTCGAGTAGTCCCAAGCGTCCTCGAAAACTGCCTTCGAAGGTCTTCAAAAAATGCCTGTCTTGTATTGAAGCCGGAGCTGATATGGAGGTGCGATTGCAAAATCGCACTCCATATGGAGTAGCCCCCGAGCCTTAGGTTGAGCCGCGGGCTCTGGCTGAGGGTCCATCTGAAGTCTTGTCAAGAAAATCCCGAAAAATCCGGAGAGAAAAAACCGAAGGACACGTGGCACGGAGCCCCCGAGCCTTGAGTCGAGTACTTCCTCTCGAATTGAAGGGTCATCTTGAAGAATGTGTCCTGAGATGCTCTTGAGACTAGCCGCTTCCCAGGTAGTCGAGTAGAAGTAGCCGAGCCCCCGAGGTGAGGCGCGTCGACTAGTAGAATACGAAGGGTCACGCACAGCCGCTGAGTCAGCCGCGCGTGGACTTATCCAGCCGCCCGTTGCGGAGCCGGTTTGGCTTATAAATAGAAGCCAAAACCCTTAGGGTTTTTCACCCATTCGAGCTGCAGCCATTCCGTTTGCATTTGAAGCAAATCCACTCCCAGCGCTTGCTGCCGCCGTAGTAGATTCTAGTGCGCCGCCACCCAAAGCTTTTAGGGTAGCCCCCGAGTGAATGTGCGTGAAGACGCCTTGCACTTGGAGGATGAAACCGTCACCATCCAAGACATCGAAGGCCGCCGGGAAGAAGAGGGGCCGTGAAGAGGCCGCCGCGGCTGCCACCGGAGCAGCGCCGCCCATGTCTCCACCGCGGGCCGATCCGAGCCGCGAGTAGAAGAAATCCAAGGCGAAGACGAAGGATCTGCTGACCCTCCTGAACAGCGGGTTCATCCAGGAAAAGGAGGTCGACATGTGGAGGGCCGCTGCTGGAGATCCGTATCCAATGGAGAAGGCCGAAGACGAGATCCCCATGTTCACGCGGTTCGTGGAGCGCGGGCTTGCGCTCCCGGCCAGCGATTTCTTGAAGGGGTTGCTCGGGTACTACGGGATCGAGTACCTGAACTTGAAACCCAACGGCATCTTCCACACGGCGGTTTTCGTGCACTTCTGCGAAGCCTTTCTTGGGATCAAGCCACATTGGGTGCTTTTCCGGAAGTTCATCTGCGTCAAGCCGCAGCCAAGTGCCACTAACCCAAGGGTAGTCAGAGGAGCCGGCATCCAGTTGAGGGAGGACACCGCGGAGCAATATCTAGCGTACAATCTTGTCGACTCCAACACGGACTGGAAGACAAGGTGGTTCTACATCACAAACCACCACCCTGGCCTGCCGAAGCCGAGCGGACGGCAGCCCAGGCACCGCGAAATGGTGGAACACGGAGCCCACCATGCAAGAGGGGATCCAGCTTCCCGAGCTGCTGGCACGCATCAAGGTGCTCAGGGAGGCGGGACTGAGGGCCGAGCACGTGGCCTTCAGTTTCATGAAGCGGAGGGTGCAGCCGTTGATGGCTCGAGACACCTTAGGCTTCGAGTACACCGGCGATGACGACATGTCGCGGATGCCGGGAGGCGAGCTGGAAGACAGCGACATCATCGAGAGGTTGTCGCGGATCTTCAAAGATATGCCGCCGTACACGGCGTGCCCTGTCCAGGAGTACTCCGCCGCGCGCCCGCCAAAGGAGGTGAGTAGTCGTACTCTATTGGTCGAGTAGTCAATGCCTGGTGTAGAGTTGCTGACGTCTTGTGTCTTTCGCAGGATGACTTGAAGAAGTTCATCTCCGAGCCGCAGCCACCTCCGAGCGGAATCGAGATCCCGATGGAGGGGAAGGCGAAGGAGCGGCGAGAAGTCGGTGAAGGCGATGACACCGTCGTCGTGGAGGATACCACCGACGACGACGACGATGACGACGAGGAGAAATTGCAGGACCGCTTCCAGCTGCGGTCGAGGTTTAGCCGCCCGTGCCTCATGTTCCTCTGGTACAAGACCCCCCGACTAGCCTGGAGGCTAGCCTGGCTGCGCCACCACGGAAGCCGCGCAACCCCGCTAGGAAGCGGGTGACGAAGAAGCTGAAGGTCTCAGAGACCACGTTTCAGGAGGTAAGTTGTCTTGAACATAGTAGTCGAGTACCCGTTGTACGAGTACGCTTGCTGATGAGTAGTCTCCCTTGTATGCAGGAGGTGCCGCTAACGGAGCCCGTCGAAGAGGGCGACGAGGGCGTGTGGGACACGGTGGGGGAGCTAGCTGGAAGTCGTAGTCCAGCCCCCACTGTTGAGGAGATCTTGGCACAGCTGGAGCGCCAGCCCCCTGCTCCACAGGGGAGCATGGAACCCGTAGCCGCCACCGTCGAAGAGGTGGTGGCATCAGGAGCGCAGGAGAGCACTGCGCCGGCCGCCGCTGCTGTGGAGGAGGCGGTAGCCGTAGGGACGCAGGAGGAGGCGCCCGCCGAGGGTGGACTGGTCGACATCGCCAGCATCCTCGGTGCTCCGGCTGTGACAATTGTCCGGTCGAACTTGTAAGTACTCCGTCTTCTTGAGTAGTGCTTGTTGTAGTAGTCGAGGTTGACTGACGACCAACTGTGTGTGCTTCTGCAGGAAATCCACGGATCTGTCCTGGGAGGGGGATGAGCCCTCTTCAGCGGTGGCTGTCGGTGTTTTAGACCGGCAAACCTACCAAGGGGATACCTGAGGTAGTAGATTGTGCGGTGGGGATCGTGATCGGGAGACCGAGAACTCGAAGGTATGCGCAAGGACACGGGACACAAGATTTATACAGGTTAGGGTCGCCAAGGTGGCGAGCCCTACGTCCTGTTTGGGGGATCAAGTATGGCGCCCTGCGCTTGGTGTTGTCCCCGGAGGGATTGGGGATGTGCGGCTAGGTACCCGGCCCTCCTTTATATAGTCCAGGGGGCGGGTTCCCAGTCGGTTACAAGGCAGGAGTCCTAGTAGGAGTACACGGAGCGAGTCCTAGTAGGAGTACGGGGAATTCTACCGAGAGTCCGTCTTCTACTATTCTTCCTTCCTTGCATGAGTACCCGAGGTGTATGCCCGACAAGCCCCCGAGCACGTTGGAGTCGAGAGTAGTAGTTTGAGTAGTCTTGAAGCCTCTTCGAGTAGTTCTTGAGCGTCCTCGAGTACTGCTTGGAGAAGTCTTCAATAGTACTTGAACTGCCGCGAGGCCGGAAGGTGGTCCACCTCATCGATCTTGAAAAAATTTGAATGATGGGTGTAGCATAGCGGCCCCGAGCCTTGAAATGATTAGGTAATCAATCCAAGGGTCTTCAGTGTTCGCGAAGCCATCATCCGAGTACTCTTGCAGTGTGTAGCCCCCGAGATAAGAGAGCCGTATGAGCCACGTCGAGTAGTGATTGGTGAGGAGCCCCCGAGCTTGAGAGCGAGCGAAGCATGCTGAAGTTATCTTCAAGTAGCCCCCGAGCTGGAGAGATTCCAAGTAGTAGTTTGGCGTCGAGCCATGGAGCTTGAGAAGTAGTCGTGCCGTCAAAGCGGACTTTAGTTGCGACCGAAGTCGACTTTAGATGCCGGCAGAGCGGACTTTAGAATGCGACTTAAAAACCGAAGTCGACTTTGTGCCGCGCGGAGCGGACTTTGAGATGCGACTTTAGAAGTCGACTTTAGAATGCCGCGTGGAGCGGACTTTGATATGCGACTTTAGAAGTCGACTTTAGTTGCCGCGTAAAGCGGATTTTAGGTGCGGCTTGCGATAGTCGACTTTGTGCCACGCGGGGTGGACTTAAGATGCAAAAAACGAAAAGCACTTTCTGGAAAGCCAAAGCGAATAAAAAATCAGAAAAAACGAGTAGTTTTGCCGTCGGAGCGGGCTTAAGATTGCGACCGGAGTCGGCTTGTGCCACCGGAGTGGGCTTAAGTACCCGAGCCATGAATTTCAGACCCAAAGTACAGTTGCCGCCAGAGCGGGCTTGAGTGCGACCGTTAGCGTCGACTTGTGCCACCGGAGTGGGCTTAAGTACCCGAGCCATGGATTTCAGACCCAAGGTACGATTGCCGCCAGAGCGGGCTTGTGCCACCGGAGTGGGCTTAAATACCTGAGCCATGGATTTCAGACCCAAAGTACAGTTGCCGCCAGAGCGGGCTTGAGTGCGACCGTTAGCGTCGACTTGTGCCACCGTAGTGGACTTGAAGGTGCGACCGGAGTCGACTTGCGTACCTGGGCCATGGATTTCAGACCCAAGGTACGGAGCGCGAGTACTTAGGGTACTTGGACCCATGGTACGGAGCATGAAGACCACGTGCAGCTAGGTTCCATCGTCGCCAGGACCCGAGGGCCGCTTACAGCTAGGTTCCATCGAAGCTTACACACGTAGTATGCCACTGAAGTAGGCGAAGATGCGACCAGCGTCGACTTTAAGTTGCCGTGCGGAGCGGACTTTAGTATGCGACTTTAGAAGTCGACTTTAGATTGTCGCGCGTAGCGGACTTTAGAAACTGCCTCCTAGGGATAGCCCCCGAGTTGATGAAGTAGACTCGTGGCGACTTGATTGATATGCCCCAAGAGTAGTCGGCGAGTGTAGCTCTCGTGAAAACCCGCCGAGAAGCATACAAATGAGTAGTCGGCAAGTAGTCCTACATGATGAGGAGAACAAGCCACGAAAACAGTAATCATTTAGATAAATGACTTAGGCACCGTTGCTCTTGCCTGGCGAACTTGTAGATGAAGCCATGGCGGTCGGTGATGGAGCCGTGACGGTTGTTGTTGAAGTTGACTAGTCAGAGTTGATTCCGGCTAATCGGCCGGGGGCGTGACTGCCGTTCTCGACTAGTTTTCCAAACTAGTCGAGATGAATGGTCGACGCGATGCGACCGAGGAAGATGACGTCGTGGTAGCATGCGGCGTGCTCGGCGTAGAGCCGGTGTTGCCGCGAGGCAAGTAGTCACCACGCACGGCGTGGGCCGGGAGTAGAGCCGGCGTGGCCGCGAGACGAAGTTGTGGTGCACGGAGTGGTCGATGACGACGAGCGGCGCGACGAGCCGCATGACGAGCCGCGCGACGTGCCGAGGCACCCGACGCGCGGCGAAGACGAAGTAGTCGACGACGAGCCCGGGCGAGGCGGAGTAGTCGACGAGCGGCGCGGCGAGCCGCGCGACGTGCCGAGGCACCCCGACGCGCGGCGGAGACGAAGTAGTCGATGACGACGAGTAGTCGTCGACGAGCGGCGCGATAAGCCGCGTGGACGAGCCGCGCGGCGTGCCGAGGCACTCGGACGCGCGGGAAGACGAAGTAGTCGACGACGACGAGTCGACGGCGAGCGGCGCGCGTCAAGCCGCGTGGACGAGCCGCGCGACGTGCCGAGGCACCCCGACGCGCGGCGAAGGCAAAGTAGTCGACGACGACGAGCCCGGGCGAGGCGAGTAGTCGACGACGAGCGGGCGGCGAGCCGCGTGATGAGCCGCGCGCGCGACGTGCCGAGGCACCTGGACGCGCGGCGAAGACGAAGTAGTCGACGACGAGCGCCGACGACGAGCGGCGCGACAAGCCGCGTGACGAGCGCGCGCGACGTGCCGAGGCACCCGGACGCGCGCGAGACGAAGTAGTCGACGACGAGCTCGGGCGAGGCGGGAGTAGTCGACGACGAGCGGCGCGACAAGCGCGTGACGAGCCGCGCGACGTGCCGAGGCACCCGGACGCGCGGCGGAGACGAAGTAGTCGACGACGAGCCCGGGCGAGGCGGAGTAGTCGACGAGCGCGCGCGGGGCGAGCCGCATGACGAGCCGCGCGGCGTGCGGGGCACCCGGACGCGCGCGCGCGAAGACGGCGTAGTCGACGACGAGCTCGGGCGAGGCGGGGAGTCGACGAGCGGCGCGCGAGCCGCATGACGAGCCGCGCGACGTGCCGAGGCACCGGGACGCGCGACGAAGACGGAGTAGTCGACGATGAGCCCGGGCGAGGCGCAGTACTCGACGACGAGCGGCGCGAGGAGTCGCGTGACGAGCCGCGCGACGTGCGGGGCACCCCGGACGCGCGCGCGCGGGGCGGTCGACGACGAGCCCGGGCGAGGTGGAGTTGTCGACGACGAGCGCGCGAGGAGCCGCGTGACGAGCCGCGCGACGTGCCGGGGCACCCGGACGCACGCGCGGATGTGAAGTAGTCGACGACGAGCCCGGGCGAGGCGGAGTAGTCGAGGACGAGCGCGCGCGACGAGCCGCGTGACGAGCCGCGCGACGTGCCGAGGCACCCGGACGCGCGGCGGAGGCAAAGTAGTCGACGACGACGAGCCTCGGGCGAGGCGGAGTAGTCGACGACGAGCGGCACGGCGAGCCGCGTGACGAGCCGCGCGACGTGCCGAGGCACCCGACGCGCGGCGGAGGCAAAGTAGTCGACGACGACGAGCCCGGGCGAGGCGGAGTAGTCGACGACGAGCGGCGCGACGAGCCGCGTGATGAGCCGCGTGACGTGCCGAGGCACCCGGACGCGCGGCGAAGACGAAGTAGTCGACGACGAGCCTACGTGAGGCGGAGTAGTCGACGACGAGCGGCGCGACAAGCCGCGTGATGGGCCGTGCGCGGCGTAGGAAAATTGATTCTGCTTTGACAAGAGCAAGGCGACTTGCTTCATTGGATCTCGGCGAGTCGACGAGTAGATTGATTTTGTTGACGAGGGTTCTTCGAATTCGCCCGGTGGTGATGATCACCCCTACCTGGCGCGCCAGCTGTCGGTGTTTTAGACCGGCAAACCTACCAAGGGGGTACCCGAGGTAGTAGATTGTGCGGTGGGGATCATGATCGGGAGACCGAGAACTCGAAGGTATGCGCAAGGACACGGGACACAAGATTTATACAGGTTCGGGTCGCCAAGGTGGCGAGCCCTACGTCCTGTTTGGGGGATCAAGTATGGCGCCCTGCGCTTGGTGTTGTCCCCGGAGGGATTGGGGATGTGCGGCTAGGTACCGGCCCTCCTTTATATAGTCCGGGGGGGCGGGTTCCCGCTCGGTTACAAGGCAGGAGTCCTAGTAGGAGTACACAGAGCGAGTCCTAGTAGGAGTACAGGGGAATTCTACCAGGAGTCCGTCTTCTACTATTCTTCCTTCCTTGCATGAGTACCCGGGGTGTATGCCCGACAGTGGCGGAAGAAGACGCGCCGCCCGCCGAGGAGACCGCTCCCGCTACCCAAGCAGTGCCCGAGCCTCCGGCTGCCGAGGCGTCGTTGCCGGAAGCCAGCGTTCTCGAAGGTGAGTACCCTTCTTGGAGCTATAGGGCTCTTTGAGGAGTAGTCGTAGGCACTGATGCACTTGTCGTCTTTTTGACAGGCGCTGAAGCTGGAGGTGGCGACATCCCTGCAGGGGTGCCGATGTAGAGGTTGACACCAGAGGCCCTGGAGGCTGCGGAAGGAGCCCCCGAGCCCATGGAGGAGGTCGTCGAGAAGGCCGCCGGGGGAGAGGCGGTCACCACGTCGCCAGAGGATGCTCTGGAGGTGGCTATCCGCTCCCCCGAGATCCAGGACGCAGAGCCCATCTGCTCTGCACCGATGACGGAGGCCACCGCGAGTAGTCGCGGAGGTATAGAGCTGCTCGCGGACAATCTTGTCGAGCCGGCGACGGTGGCCAAGCATCTCGAGGCGATCCGTCAGGCCGAGCAGTGGATGAAGGTAAGTAGCCGTAGCCTCTGAGTAGTTAATCCTCTTTCGTTGAGTACTCGACTGACTTGAGTTGTCTGTGCAGGACGTTGCGGAGCGGCCCCGCGACAAGTCGAACATGCTGCAAGGCTATGGAGACGTGGTGCTCCGAGCCGAGGCGCTAGAAGAGCAACTTGTGAAGTCACGGAAGCACGCGGCTGCCATGCAGTCGAAGCTCGACGCCGCCTTCGCCAAGTACCACAACGATGTCCAAGAGTTGCAGGCGAAGGGCGACGACTTGGTGCGGAAGAATAAGGGCCTCCGCAACAAGAACAAAGGTACGCCGCTGAACTTGTCGGGTACTAGTTGGAGGTCGAGAAGTCCTTGACCCGCTGTGCTGTTGTCGTGTTGTAGAGCTTGAGGGCCAGGTGGAGCAGCTGAAGTCTTCGGAGACGAGCATGAAGAACCTCTTCTACCGGGAGCAAGAAGCTTGCCAGGTACTCGAGCTCGACTACAAAGAACTCGCCTTCGAGTGCGAAAAGCATATGGAGCTCCGGATTGCTTCTGACCGAGATCTCGTCAACTGCTACAAATCCTTGCAGATGTTGAACGAAGACTGCAAGGCATTGCGGGCCCAACTGAAGGAGCTCGAAGAAGCCGCACTGCCGATCGCAAGACTCCTGGTGCCGCATCCGGGCGGCCCCAAGATTGCTCCTCTGGTGGATCGCCTCAAGGAAGCTCCGAGCCGGCTGGCCGCCTACGTGAAGCACATGGCGAGGTCGATTCCAAGACAAGTCTTGGCCTTCATGAAGTCGTACTTCCCGAAGGCCCCAGTGGAGGTAGTCGCCGGCGGGGTAGTCGCCAACTGCTCTGATGAGCAGTATGCAGAGCTGCTGGAGCAGATGGCTCCCATCGCGGAGCAAGTAGCTGAGAAGCTTAACCTCCAGTAGCCCTGTAATGGATAGCTAGTAGCCATGGTTGTACAGGAAGACAATTGTAATGAATTGCTTAAGTATTAATGAAAGAAATTTTCCAGCAATGAGTACTCGTAGTCGCGATCTCAGAGTGCGGAGCGCCCATCGTGGAGTGGATGCGAGTAGTAGTACTCGACTTTAGTAGTCCCGTTGTAGGGAGTAGGCAGTAAAGAAGTTGATGAACAATCAAACTTTATTACTGAAGAAGTACACCTGGGTGGCCAGGGCCGTAGTTACAAAGTAGTCGCTTGGACCGGAGGCCGCTTACGGAGTAGCGGCCGGAGCGGGTAGCCGCTTACAGCAGTTGATCCGTAGGTAGCCGTGTAGGCTGGATCGTAGATCCGTAGGTAGCCGTGCAGGCTAGATCTTAGAGTGTGGTCTCTTAGTAGACCGTTGCTAGAGTCCTTGACGCTCGTCGCATCCCAGGGTCCGTAGGTAGCCGCACGGGCTGGATCCTGGAGAGGAGAAGTCCGGAGACTGGAGCCAGGACCCGGGGGCCGCTTACGGCAAGGGGGTGTTGATGTAGTCGTGTAGACTTGAACCCCGGAGTAGACGCGTAGACTAGGCGTAGAATCGACAGAGCTGGTCGACGTTCCACGAGTTGTTGATGTCTTCGCCTTCAAGTGATTGGAGGCGGTAGGAGCCCGGGCCGGTCACCTTTGCCATGGTGAAGGGATCTTCCCAGGGGGAGCTGAGCTTGTGAAGTCCTTTCGTGTTTTGGATACGACGGAGGACAAGATCTCCAACGTTGAAGGAGCGTTCCTTTACGTTGCGATCATGGTAGCGTCGGATACCCTCTAAGTACCTTGTTGATTGGACGAGGGCAGCGCAGCGAGCTTCTTCGAGGCTGTCAATATCAACTCGTCTGCTGTCTTCTGAGACGCCTTCGTTGTAGTGCTCCACTGCCGGCGAGTTCCATATGACGTCGGCAGGGAGGATTGCTTCGGAGTCGTAGACCAGGAAATAAGGGGATTGCCCCATTGGCTTGGATGGCTGAGTCCGCAGCCCCCAGAGTGCGTTGGGTAGTTCCTTGATCCACTTGCCCCCTTTGGAGTTAGCAGCGTCGTGTAGCTGCTTCTTGAGAGCGTCGAGCACCATCCCGTAGGCACGCTCGACTTGTCCGTTGGCCCGTGGATGGGCAACTGAGACGTATCGGACGTCGATCCCGCTGTTCTCGCAGTACTCCCAGAACTGGTGGTTGTTGAAGTTGGAGCCCAGGTCTGTGATGATGCGGTGGGGTAGCCCATAGCGGTGTACGAGTTCATCTAAGAAGTCGAGTACTTTGTCAGCCTTGGGGCATGTGACCGGCTTGACCTCGATCTGCTTGGTGAACTTGTCGATAGCCACCAATACCCTGTTGAATCCTCCTGGCACAGTTGGCAGTGGCCCAATCATGTCGAGCCCCCAGCAGGTGAAGGGCTAGGTTGGCGGTATGGTGACTAGCTTGTAGGCTGGGACGTGTTGCTGCTTGGCGAAGAACTGACATCCTTGGCACCTTCTGACGAGTTCTTCGGCATCGCCCGGGCCGTGGGCCAGTAGAAAGCTCGTCAGAAAGCCTTGCTGACCAGCGTGCGTGAGGACGCGTGGTTGCCGCAGACGCCCTTGTGGATCTCCTCCAAGATGTCCTTGCCTTATTCGCGAGGGACGCACTTCATGAGTACTCCAGAAGATGCGCCCCGCTTGTAAAGCTTGTCTGCGATGAGGACGTAGGACTTGGCGCGGCGGACGAGTTGTTCTGCCGCGTTCTTGTCGGAGGGGACCTTCTGCTTGCTGAGGTAGTCGATGAAGGGTTGCCTCCAGTCCACGTTGATCATCATGACCTCCTGCCCAGCTGGTGGATGGGCTGGGACAGTGGTCGGTGGCGCCGGTATGGATGGCGCGTGAAGCTCGTGGACGAAGACACCCGCTGGCACTTGAGCGCGGGTGGATCCAAGCTTCGACAGGACGTCCGCTGCAACGTTGTTGTCGCGGACGATGTGATGGAACTCGAGACCATAGAACTTGTTCTCGAGTTTGCGGACTTCTAGGCAGTAGGCGTCCATGTTCTCCTTGTTGCGGTCCCAGGACTTGTTGACTTGGTTGATGACCACTGCGGAGTCGCCGTAGACTAGTAGCCGCTTGATGCCCAGTGAAGCCGCGAGGCGGAGCCCGTGTAGGAGGGCTTCGTACTCGGCTTCGTTGTTGGAGACCTTCCAGAAGATCTGCAGGACGTACTTGAGTTGTTCGCCCGTTGGAGAGATCAGGAGTACCCCTGCACCTGCGCCCTCGAGGTTGAGTGAGCCATCGAAGTACATCACCCAATGCTCTGGTCGCACGGTGGGAGTAGGTAGCTGATTCTCCCGCCACTCCGCCATGAAGTCGACTAGTGCCTGCGACTTGATGGCTGTGCGTGGCTTGAAGTTGATAGTGAGGGCGCCGAGCTCGACAGCCCACTTGGAGATTCTTCCGGTAGCATCTTGGTTCCGCATGATGTCGCCAAGCGGGTAGTCGGTGACGACGGAGACCGAGTACTCCTGGAAGTAGTGTCGTAGCTTCCGCGAGGTGATAAGTAGTGCATACAGAAGCTTCTGCACAGGCTGATAGCGGGCCTTGGACTTTGATAGAACCTCGCTGACGAAGTAGACTGGGCGTTGGACCAGGTAGGTGTGGCCATCTTCTTGCCGCTCGACGACGATGGCAGTACTGACCACGTGAGTAGTCGCAGCGAGGTAGAGCAATAGCTGCTCGCCCTTGCGAGGAGCCGTGAGGATCGGTGGCTTTGATAGGAAGTCCTTGAGCTGGGCAAGGGCTTGATCCGCCTCTGGAGTCCACACGAACTTCTCATGATGCTTGAGTAGTTTGAAGAAGGGGAGGCCCCGTTCTTCTAGCCTCGAGATGAATCTGTTCAGCGCCGCCATGCACCCTGTCATCTTCTGGACATCTTTGATGCTCGTGGGAGCTTTCATGCTGGTGATGGCGGAGATCTTCTCGGGGTTGGCTTCAATGCCGCGCTGGCTGATGATGAAGCCGAGTAGTTTGCACTTATTCGGGTCGATCTTCCAGCGGTACTCTCGTAGTGATGCGAAGGTCTCTTCAAGGTCGTCGATGAGGGTACTAGAGTCCCTGGTCTTGACAACCACGTCGTCCACGTAGGCCTCGATGCTCTTGTTGAGTTGCCTCTTGAAGCATGCCTGGATAGCTCGTTGGTAGGTAGCGCCGGCGTTCTTCAACCCGAAGGACATGGTCGTGTAGCAGTACGCGCCAAACGGGGTGATGAACGCGGTCTTCTCCTGGTCTTCCTCCTTGATTGCGATCTGGTGATACCCGGAGTAGCAGTCGAGGAAGCAGAGCCGGTCGCAGCCCGCTGTGGAATCGATGACTTGATCAATCCGCGGCAACCCGAAGGGGTCCTTGGGGCAGTGCTTGTTGAGGTCGGTGTAGTTGACGCACATCCTCCACTCGTTCGAGTTCTTCTTGCGGACGAGGACAGGGTTGGCGAGCCACTTAGGATGGAAGACTTCTTTGATGAAGCCAGCTGCGAGTAGCTTGGCGAGTTCCTTCTTGATGGCGTCCCGCCTGTCGTTGGCAAAGCGTTGGAGGTGTTGTCGCTTGGGGTGGCCTTAGGATCGACGTTGAGACAGTGCTCAATCAGCTCCCTGGGCACTCCAGGCATGTCCACTGGCTTCCACGCGAAGATGTCGCGGTTAGCCCGAAGAAAGCTGATGAGCGCATCTTCCTATTTGGGGTCGAGGCCAGCCCCAATGGTGGTGGTCTTGCTGGGGTCGCCTATTCCGAGGTCGACCGTCTTGACGAGTACTTCCTCAGGTGGCTGAGGCTTGTTGGCGCTGTCAGACTTCTCTGGGATGTCGAGTTCACTTGTTGCAAGCTTCTTCGATGCAGTGTAGACCTCCATCATCGCGTTGGGTACTTGATTTGTGGAGGCGATCTCCACGGCTTCTGTGTCGCAGTCGTGGGAGATCTTCAAGTCTCCTTGGAGGGAGAGTACACCGGCTGGGCTTGGCATTTTGAGTACCAAGTAGGTGTAGTGAGGCACCGCCATGAACTTGGCGATGGCCGGTCTGCCGAGGATGGCGTGGTAAGAGGTCTCGAAGTCTGCGACCTCGAACTTGATGTACTCGGTACGGTAGTTGTCCCGAGATGCCCCGAAGGTAACTGGCAGGACCACTGAGCCAAGTGGAATAGCCGCATTGCCGGGGACGATGCCGTAGAAGGGTGTGTTGCTCTTGGTGAGCATATGAGTGATGTCGAGCTTCATTTTCTTCAAGGTCTTGGTGAAGAGGACATTAAGCCCGCTTCCACCGTCGATGAGCACCTTGTTGAGCTTGGAGCCCACCACCACTGGCTTCAGGACAAGGGGGAACCATCCTGGTTCAGAGAAGCTGGTCCATTGGTCCGCGCGGGAGAAGGTGATGGGTACCTCCGACCACCTGAGAGAGGTCGGGACCGCTGGTTCAATGGACATTACTTCACGACGGGTAGCCTTCTGCTCCAGCCTCCTGGGCAATCCGCCGAAGAGGAGGTTGACGGTCTTGTCCGGCTCCTAGAAGTCGTTGTTGTCGCCGTCCTTCTTCTTGCCCTTTTGATCGTGAGGGTGCGGTGGCTCTGGCGTATCCTTGAGTGCATGCCTGAGTTGGTAGCACTGCTCGGTAGTGTGGTTGCCATTTGGATGCCACGGGCACTTCTCCTTCAGCAGGTCCTTGAAGCCGCCGGAGTTCTTCTTCGAGTTCCCCTTCGCAGGGCGCTGGATAGCCACGATAGTGTTGTCTGGCTTGCGCTTGCGATTGGGACCCGAGTAGTTGTTGTTATTGTTATTGTTGCGGCCGCCTTGGTTTGCGTCGCTGCCGCTGCTGCCACCCTGGTTCTGCTTCGTCTTGCCACGGATGGCGTCGTACTTGGCATTGGCCTTGTCCTCTTCGTCCGCCCAGGACGTGATCATGTCCTTGAGGTGGGGGATGGACCTGGGGCGGCGACAACCAAAGTCTTCAAAGGTGCGACGATGATAGAGACCGTCTTGGAAGAGGTCGATGACCTCCTTGTCTGTGACGTCGACGACGGTAGCGCGCTTGTCGAAAAAGCGGCGCATGTACTTGCGGAGGGTCTCACCTTGTTCCTGCTTGATCATGGCCAGGTCCATGCGAGTACCCGATCGGCCCATGGCGCCCACGAAGTTGCTTGTGAATCGCTCCTTCGAGCTGGTCCCACTTGTCGATCGAGTGCTTGTCCAGCGACTCGAGCCAGGTGAGTGGTGCTTGGTCCAGGCAGAAGGGGAAGTAGAGGCACTTGGTGTCGCTGTTGCCGCCAGCGTTCTCGATGGAGAGGGCGTAGCATCGGAGCCACTGGATGGGATCCTGCTTCGCGTCGTACTTGGTGATCCCCAGAGGCTTGAACTTGTCGAGGAGGAGCAAGTTGCGAAGTCGAGGTGAGAAGGCGGGGAAGCCGTCGCCTTCAGCGGCAGTGGTCGACTTCTTCCGCCGCAGCTCCTCAATCTTCTGGCGAGCGTCGTACCCGCCATGTGAGGCGCCGGAGGCATGGCTGTTCGCGTGGCCTTGGCCGCCGCGACTGCCGCCGCCTCCAGCCCTCCTGTTGGCTCCATGATTGGAGCTTCCGCCGTCGCTGCCGCCGCCACCTGCCGGAGCGCGGTGGGGAACAACTTCTCGGTTGCCGTGGTCTTGCTGTGAAGGTCCACCGGCGTTGGAGCGACGACGGTTTGGCTCGGCTGGGAGGTCAGCTCGAGTACGGTTGGGACCGTTGTGGGCGCTGCGACTTGTGGCTTCGTTGTCGCGGTGCCTGGCCGGAGGAGGTTGGTTGACTCTGTTGTCGACCCGCATGAAGTAAGCGTCTTCAGCGAGCTTGGTGATGACCTCTCCAGCGCGGATGCCCTGAGCCTGGCGTGCGATCGCTGTGATCGACATGAGGCATTGCTCAGGGGTGGTGTGTACTCTGTTCTCGACTGCCTCGAGAGCCTCCGCAAGGTTGCGGACAGGGAAGTTGTCGCGGAGGCGCCGGTGACGTTCGCTGCGCTTCCGGTTACGCTCACGTCGAGCGTCTCTGTCCGCAGGGTTCTCGTTGGGTGGAGCATCAGCAGAGAGCTCGTCGGAGGAGATGTTTTCCAGGTATCCGTCCTGGGCCGTCCTTGCAGGCCCTGGGGTGTCGCCGGCAGCCATGAAGACTTGGCGATCAGGGGTGCCAAGGCTGGACTCAGAAGGTGCCACCTCAGTTGGTGTGCTCGAGTCAGCCCGGGCTAAGGGTGTTCCCTCCTGGAACGCGTAGCGAGTCGATGTAGGCGATGTAGCGTGAGTCTCCCTTTATCGTGGTCGCCAGGTTTGCGGTCCGGCCGCAGACGTATCTCCCGGCCGGCGTGGATTTTATAACCAGCCTAGAGGCTGGTCCTGACAAGGGAAGCTCGGTGGAGTTGTCCTCGGACTCGGGCTCCTCAGGGTCTGACCCGAAGTCGAACTCGTAGTCCGGGTTCTAGTAGAACTCGGATTGAGGGTTGGAGTCCGAAGAGCGATCGGGGGTGGCGTCGGAGTCCAAGTTGTACTTGGGTACGGGCTCCTTGCCGGCCCGGCGCGGAGTGGGAGCCCCCGTGCGGGCCCCGTTGAGGACGCGGGGGCTGCACGCGGAGCGCTCGCGAGGTGAGGGGACCGCCTGCGATGGTTGAGCAGCTGGCTCGCATGCGATGGCCCATGGCGACGTCGAGTTCGAGTTGGAAGCGGTCTCGAGCTCGAAGTCAGCGTGGTGCTTGAAAAGCGAAATTTCACCGAACTTGCCGGCGAGTTCGCCCGTGACGACTTCAGGAAGCGTCACGAAGCCTGTCTTCGGGTTGGGCTGCATGGTCAGGCGGCACTGGAAGGAGCCCGTGCAATCAGCAGTGCAGACCCGGGCGCCGAACACGAAGGTGTCGCCGCGGTTGAAAGCGACGGTTGGCTTGAAGTGGACGGGAGCCGTCGAGTTCGCCATGTGATCTCAGGCGAGAGCCCCTACCTGGCGCGCCAGCTGTCGGTGTTTTAGACCGGCAACCTACTAAGGGGAGTCCCCGAAGTAGATGAATGTGACTCGCCGAGATCGGTAACTCGATGGAAGAGACACGTGGCACACAATTTAGACAGGTTCGGGCCGCGAGGTGCGTAATACCCTACGTCCTGTATGCTGCGTAGCTCTGGATTGATTGGGCACGATTACAAGATTGTGCAATAGTGCGCCGTGAGTTGTATGATAGGAGATTGGATGGTAGAGATCGGTCCCTGCCTCGCCTTATATAGTCCGGGAGGCAGGGTTACAAATCGGAGTAGGGAGAGAGTACTAGTCGAGTACGTCTAGGAGTCCTCCATACAGTGCGGAACATGTACAGCTCCTTAACCGAGTACTACTCCTGTGTAGTCCTTGTGCTCCACGCCTTTAGGTGCCGTGTAGCGCAAGCCGGGTAGTCCTAGGGGCCCACCGAGTAGTCGGTCATGGTACCCACCGAGTTAGTGGGCCCAGGGAGGTCCATACGACAGGACGCGCGCACGGTCGCCAAGAGGGAGAAACGCCACGTTCTCGGTCGCCCTGAACACACCACCGTGCACCCCGACGCGTTCGCCCCAACCAACCGCGGGCGCCGTGCTCGCCGCCGCCCATGGCGACGAGCCGGCTCCACCATGCACCCGTGCGTGCCCCGTCTCGGCCCGCACCTCACCCACCGGGGCTTCCTCTTGCACAAGCGCTACCCCGCGCAGCCGCACACGGCCGCTCGTCCTGAGACGCCCACACCAAGACCGCGTCGTCGCCGCCGCACCCGCGCCGGTGCCGACCACGTCGCGAACATCGTCGCCTCTATCGTGCGCGGGCCGTCGAGTAAGCACCCTAGGCGAGTCCATGGGCTACCGGGTGGAGTCCAGGCGCCCAGCGCCAAGCGCTGTAGAACCTCGCCGCCAGCAGGGCCGTATCCCGCCGCCGCCACCGTAGGCACGTTTCGTCGAACACACGAGCTGCCATCAAAAATTGTAGTGGGGACCTAGTGAGGACCATGTGTGGTTCGAGGACCAGTGGATGGTCGCTTCCTTTGTGTGATGAGTGATTGACAACGTTGTGTGGACTGATTCTTGCCTAAGTATTGCAGGTGCAGGTTGCGGCTTGACTCGTGTTGGTGCAGGTGAAGAACAAGCGCGAAAGGTCGTTGCCGGTGAGGCCTCCAGGTGTGGAGAAGACAAGTAGGCTTCGTTCGGGGGACCCGGTGGCCAGTGGGGTCAAGTGCGGGCCGCATGGTGGCATGAACAGCAAGATGAAGTCGTGGATGGTTTCTTGGTAGAGCCTCAAAACCAAGGGCGAGCCGGGACTACGTGGGAGCCGAGTCATGAGTGGAGATTGGCGGAGGCTACACCGAGTTCGCGGGGTTTGCGTGGTTCATCGAAACCACCGGGTTACTCGGTGGAGCCACGGAACCGAGGCCGAAGACTCGATGAGGAGGTGCGGCCACCCGTGCCGGTTCAACCGCAGAGGAGCGGCCGACCGCCCGGGGCCGGTCAGATCCTCGGGGCCGGTCTAACCGCCCAGGGGGGCGGTCTGACCGCCCTGGCCGCCGGCGCCGAGAAGCTTCGAAGCGGAGGACACGTGTCGGGATCGCAAGGCTTGCGTCGAGGCTACACAGGGTGCGGTAGCCGGGCATCCGTCCGATGTTGATGACATCAAGAATTCCAAATCCGCCCTTGAGGGGCATGTATCCCTAGTTATCAGTGAATGGTAGTTTAGTCTTTTGGGTGCCTCCTTATATACTCATTAGATGGGTGGATGGCAGCCAACTCTTGGAACCCTAGCTCATTTGTTTTTCCCCTTTCGTTCTCCGTTTTCCTTAGGGTTTTAGAAGGCTAGCTTGAGAGCTTCATGTGAGATCTAGAGAGAGGGATGGATGTTTGGGTGGCAAGCTAGACCTTGTACGAACCTTTCATGGCATGTATAGAAGGTTTGGCGTTGTTCATCATGGTGGTTTTCCCGTCTCCTTTGTGTTGATTTTCGGAGCTCTTTTTGGCGGTGTTTTGAGAACGATTTCCTGGGGGTTTTTGGTGGGTGTTCCGTATGAGGTTCTTGTGCCTCTTTTGCTGGTGACTTTGCCCCCAAATCCCGTTTGAATCGGACTCGATCTGGTGGTTTCTCGAGTTCGGCGAGTTCTTGACCTAGAGAAGCGATTTCTTCGATTCCTCTTGATTGTGAGTGTTTCGGGTCGATTCCTTTGAGGTAGAGGTTGCCCAGGAGGTAACCCAGCTATTCCCGAAGTTTGGCTGCAATCCGTGGAGTGATTCGGGAGATCGGGCTCGAGGAAGTTGAGATTTGACCCGCGGGTTCGTTTTCTGGAAGGGGCGGTCTAACCGCCTATAGGGGCGGCTCTAACCGCCCCGGGTGTTTCCGGGTCAAAGTTTTGTTCCGCCGGATTTTCCTCTCGTGAGGTTGTTCGCCTTGATCGCAGGAGCGTCCGGGGTGAAATTTGGGGTCGTTCTCGCGCGCCTTGCTAGGTGTTCTTGGTTGGAGTTCGTTGTCGGGCACAGGAGGTTAGACCGCCCCCCGGCAGCCGGTCTAACCGCCCCTAGGCCCCCGGGTGAAGTTTTGGTTTTCGCCAAGATTTTCCGGTAGCTAGCATGGCCTTGACCAGAGATCTCTCGTCGGTGAAACCGTGGTGAGTTTTGGTGCTCTCAAGAGGCGTTTCGGAGGATTTCTTGTTTGCCGTGTGGAGGCGGTCTAACCGCCCCCTATACCCGGTCTAACCGCCCCTCTCGGTTAGCCGGCTTTCGAGTTGTTTCCGCCGTCGGTGCCGCGTGTGTGTTGTGGTTGTCGTTAGAGTTTGCTCCTAGGGACCCGCAGCACTCCCGGGCTACGTGGTGTTGGCAAACGGGAGGTTGAAGTGCGGAGCGTGTAATTTCGGGGGTTCGACCGAGCTAGTTCATCTTGTCGGAGTTTCAATCTCCCTCGAGAAGAATTTTTATCGGCTCCCATTCACTCCCCCCCCCCCCTCTCCGGTCGCCAAATCGGTCCTTCAAGTGGTATCGGAGCCGGCTCGGCCTCTCGTTGACTCTAACCGCCCAAGATCCAAGGATGGCGTACCGTGAACGGGGGTTCGGGTCCTCCACACTTCGATGGCAAGAACTACCGTATGTGGAGCAAGCCGATGGGTGCGTTCCTCCGCGGAAAGGGTCGGCCTTCTTTGGGATGTCACGGTGGACACAAAGCTATGTCCACCGATGGATTTCCTTGCTCCGTGGTCGAGGGACGCATTCGACGCCAACAATAAGGCGGTCGACTACTTGTTTCGTGCTTTGTGTCGGCCGAGTTCGATCGGGTGCACACCGAGCACTTGACTTGTAGGATTTGGGCGGTGTTGAAGGAGGCTCATGTTGGGAACGCCTGTGTTCGAGTGCACGGATGTATGCGACCTACCGAGAGAGTACGAGAACTTCACTCATCTCCCCAAGTGAGTCCATCGATGCCTTGTTTCGCAGGTTCACGGTGGTGGTGAACAACATGAGGGCCAATGTGGACGTGCTCCCGTACGATGATCATGATAGAGCGGTCAAGCTCTTACACTCTTTGGATCGTACGATATGGGGGCGGAAAGTTCGAGGCCATAGTCGAGTCTGAGAGGTATGATACTCGACGGTGAACGAGCCGTTCTCGAAGCTCAAGCTCGGCCGAGGTGGATAGGGGCATGACTGCCAAGCTCGAGGGACCGACTGATTCCCATAGTCTTGCCCTCGTTGGTGGTTCCAAAGGAAAGACTAACTCCAACCCATCCACCAGGATGTTCTCCTTTTCCTCTTTGATGTATATGCCAGATGAGGAGTTTGATGACCTTGGAGAGGACGAGCTGGCGCTGTTGACGAGGTGGTTCGAGAGGCTGCACGAGAACCGCGTGAACATGAGGAGGAACATGAGGACGTGCTTCCAGTGCGGCAAGCTGGGACACTTCGTCGCCGACCGCCCGAGAAGGCCGAGAACAAGGACACCTACAAGCACAAGCCGAGGAAGGACGACAAGTACCGTTCGAGGCGCGACCACAAGAGCAAGCACAAGAACAAGTACAAGGACGAGCGACGATCGAGGAAGAAGGAGAGCCGAGGCAAGGCCCGAGCGATGGTTGGAGCGAGCGACGTCGACTCCAGTTCCGCATACTCCACCTCGAGCTCGAGCAGCAGTGAAGACGAAGGCGATCGTCACAAGAACAAGAAGCCGTCCAAGAACCTGAGCGGGCTGAGCTGCTTCGCGAGAGATGGCTTCTGTACCATGGTGCTGAGCTCTGGCAGCAAGAAGAGCACACAGAGCGACTCGGACTCTGAGTCCGACGACGAGGTGCGTGATGAACTTCCCTTCTTGCGCCAGGAGAATGAGAGGCTTGGCTCTTTGCTTGATAACCGTGATGACATGCTTAGAGAGGCCAAGAAAATGAGGAAAGAGCTTAGGGCTTCACTCGAGGATGCTAGGACTAGAGTGGCTGAGCTAGAGACACAGGTGCTTGATAGCAAGCTTGAGATTGATTCGCTTAAGGCTAGCCCTGTTGTTTCGAATGATAATTATTGTGCTGATTGCTCCATATTCCTTGCTGATCTTGCTTTGTTTAAGGAGAAGCTTGCCTCAAAGTGTGAGGAACTAGATGTGCTTAGGGTTGAAGTGGCTGAGCTTAAGTCTAGACCTGCTTTGCTAGGTGCTTGCACTTCTTGCCCTATTTTGCATGCTAAGATTGATGAGATGCATGCTTACACTAGTTCACTTGAGGATAAATTGAAGGAACCCATGCCTACATCATGCTCTACCTGTGAAATGCATGCATTGAAAAATTTGGAACTTGCACATTATGTTGATCGTTTGCAGGATGAGAATGATGACTTGAGGAAGTTGATGGGTTGGTTGTCTGGCCATGAGCCCCAGTAGAGGATGACGATTGAGGCCTTTAAGAGGCAAGATGGTGAGGGACTTGGGGCAAACAAGGTTGGTAAGGGAAGTGGAGAGAATATCCCGGAGCCACCAAAAACCCAACACAAAAATGATTTCCCTCCAAAACCCAACCATCTTAGGAACCGACTAGACACAATCCCAGCTCCACCTATATTTCCTACACCCACAAATAATTTCCAAAAGGCTATCAAGTTTGTGAGCACTTCCGGGAAAGTGTTCTTTGGGAAAGTGAGCGAGAAGGCAAGTGAGGAGAAATCGGTGGAGGAGTTGAGTGGAGAGAAACCAAGCGAGCAGCCCCAATCCAAGCCAAAACCTAAGCTTTGTGAGGTTCCGTTGTGGCCATTGCGGGAAAGAGGGTCACAAGGATGAGTTTTGCTTCAAAAGGAAGCGGGAAGAGAGGATGGCAAAGGAGTGGGCGAACAAGGATAGGTACAACCCTTCCCATGGTGTACCTAAGCCTTGTATGCCACTGCCCAGGGGTAAGGCTGTGGTGAGAAGTGTTCCGGCATGGGGAGATGCGAATTCCCGCAGCCGAGGAGCAGGTCTGGAGGGGGCGGTCGACCGGCCCCGGCCTAGGCGGTCGACCGGCCGGCAACAGGGGGGGGCGGTTAGACCGGCCTGGCTAGGCGGTTTAACCGGCCCTCCCCAGAATTTTGGGCGGAGTGGTTTTCGAGGTGGTGAGTCGAGAGGTTTCAGGTCTGGAGGTGGAGTTGCTGGTGGTTGGTCTGGAAAGACAGCAGGTGGTCAGTTTGCTAGGCATTCTTCTCCTCGAGGTCACTACGGGGATGGGAGGAGTCGTAGTTTTGAGAAGGAGAGGAGGGACGTTCCACGGGTTGTCTTTCGTGGTTTTGGTCCTCCTCCAGGCAGTGAGGGGTGGTTTCCTCGGAGTGGTTACCGAGGTGGTGTTCGTGGGGATGGTTATGGTAGGAAAGATGGCTTGATGTGTGCTAACCCCACTTTCGAGCAAATGGCTCTCGACCGGTTTTCCTCTTTTTGGTACTAACCCCGCGGTCCGAGTCGTTTGTTCTCTCACGTGCTTGTTTTTGAATTTCAGGTGGGAGACTTGAAGAACATTTGGTTGATTGACTCCGGTTGCTCAAGGCATATGACCGGAGACAGGGGGTGGTTCTCAAGTCTCGTCCCGGTGGTGACGAAGAGGTACATCACCTTTGGGGACAATGGGCGTGGGCGTGTGCTTTCAGAAGGTGGAGCTGGGGTTTTGTCTAGTCGGTTCCTAAGATGGTTGGGTTTTGGAGGGAAATCATTTTTGTGGTGGGTTTTTAGTGGCTCCGGGATATTCTCTCCACTTCCCTCACCAACCTTGTTTGCCCCAAGTCCCTCACCATCTTGCCTCTTAAACGCCTCTATCATCATCCTCAAATGAGGCTCATGGCCAGACAACCAACCCATCAACTTTCTCAAATCATCATTCTCATCCTGCAAACGATCAACATAATGTGCAAGTTCCAAATTTTTCAATGCATGCATTTCACAGGTAGAGCATGATGTAGGCATGGGTTCCTTCAATTTAGCCTCAAGCGAAGTAGTGTAAGCATGCATCTCATCAATCTTAGCATGCAAAACAGGCAAGAAGTGCAAGCACCTAGCAAAGCAGTCTAGACTTAAGCTCAGCCACTTCAACCCTAAGCACATCTAGTTCCTCACACTTGGAGGCATGCTTCTCCTTAAACAAAGCAAGATCAGCAAGGAATATGGAGCAATCAGCACAATCATTCTCATCCGAAACAACAGGGCTAGCCCTAAGCAAATCAATCTCAAGCTTGCTATCAAGCACCTGTGTCTCTAGCTCAGCCACTCTAGTCCTAGCATCCTCGAGTGAGGCCCTAAGCTCTTTCCTCATTTTCTTTGCCTCTCTAAGCATGTCATCACCGTTATCAAGCAAAGAGCCAAGCCTCTCATTCTCCTGGCGCAAGAAGGGAAGTTCATCACGCACCTCGTCGTCGGACTCAGAGTCCGAGTCGCTCTGTGTGCTCTTCTTGCCGCCGGAACTCGCCCCATGGTGCGAAGCCATCTCTCGCGGCGGCCTCGGCCCCCGCTCGTGTTCTTGGACGACTTCTTGTTCTTGCGGCGATCTCCCTCGTCTTCGCCGGCCGCTCGAGCTCGAGGTGGAGTACGCGGAACTGGAGTCGACGTCGCTCGCTCCAACCATCGCTCGGGCCTTGCCTCGGCCCTCCTTCTTCCTCGATCGTCGCTCGTCCTTGTACTTGTTCTTGTGCTTGTTCTTGTGGTCGCGCCTCGAATGGTACTTGCCATCGTTCATCCTCGGCTTGTGCTTGTAGCTGTCCTTGTTCTCGGCCTTCTCCGGCGGCGGTCGGCGACGAAGTGTCCCGCTTGCCGCACCGGAAGCAAGTCCTCGTGTTCCGTCTCATGTTCACGCGGTTCTCGTGCAGCCTCTCGAACCGCCTCGTCAACGGCGCCGCCCCGTCCTCTCCAAGGTCATCAAACTCCTCATCCGGCATAGACATCAAAGAGGAAAACGAGAACATCCCGGTGGATGGGTTAGAGTTAGTCTTTCCTTTGGAACCACCAACGAGGGCAAGACTATGGGAATCGCCGGTCCCTCGAGCTTGGCGAAGTCATGCCCCTATCCACCTCGCCCGACTTGAGCTTCGAGAACAACCTTGTTCACCGTCGCAGTATCATACCTCTCCGACTCGACTATGGCCTCGAACTTTCCGCCCCATATCGTGCGATCCAAAGAGTGTAAGAGCTTGACCGCTCTATCATGATCATCGTACGGGAGCACGTCCACATTGGCCCTCATGTTGTTCACCACCACCGTGAACCTCTGAAACAAGGCATCGATGGACTCACCGGGGAGATGAGTGAAGTTCTCGTACTCTCTCCGGTAGGTCGCATACATCCGTGCCTGAACCTGGGCGTTCCCAACATGAGCCTCCTTCAACACCGCCGAAATCCTACAAGCCAAGTGCTCGGTGTGCACCCGATCGAACTCAGGCTGACACAAAGCACGAAACAAGTAGTCGACCGCCTTATTGTTGGCGTCGAATCTGTCCCTCGACCCTGGAGCAAGGAAATCCATCGGCTGGACATAGCATGTGTCCACCGTGACATCCCAAAGCACCGACCCTTTCGCGGAGGAACGCACCCATCCGTTTGCTCCACATCCGGTAGTTCCCGCCATCGAAGTGTGGAGGACCCGAACCCCGGTTCTCGGTACGCCATCCTTGGATCTTAGACTGGTTAGAGTCAACAAAGACCCGAACCGGCTCTGATACCACTTGAAGGACCGATTAGGCGACCAGAGAGGGGGGGAGTGAATGGGAGCCGATAAAAATTCTTCTCTAGGGAGATTGAAACTCCGACGAGATGAACTAGCACAGTCGAACCCCCGAAATCACACGCTCCGCACTTCAACCTCCCGTTTGCCAAAACCACATAGCCACTGGAGTGCTACTGGTCCTAGGAACAAACTCTACCAGCAACCATAACGCACACGCAGCACCGACAGCGGAAACAACTCGAAAGCCGGCTAACCAGAGGGGGCGGTTAGACCGGGTATGGGGGCGGTTAGACCGCCTCCACCTGGCAACCAAGAAATCCTCTGAAACGCCTCTTTCGAGCACCAAAACCTACCACAGATTCACCAATAGAGATCTCTGGTCAAGGCCATGCTAGCTACCAGAAAATCTTGGCGAAAGCCAAAACTTCACCCAAGGGCCTAGGGGCGGTTCGACCGGCTACCTGGGGTGGTCTTACCTCCTGTACCCAGCAACGAACTCCAACCAAGAACTCCTAGCAAACTGCACGAGAACAACCCCAAATTTCACCCAGACGCTCCTCTGATCAAGGCGAACAAACTCACAGAGGAAAATTCGGCGAAACAAAACTTTGACACGGAAACACCCAGGGCGGTTAGACCGCCCCCCGTAGGCGGTCGCACCGCCCCTTCCGTAAAACGAACCCGCGGGTCAAACCTCAACTTGCTCGCGCCCGATCTCCCGAATCACTCCACGGATTGCGGCCAAACTTCGGAATAGTCGGGTTACCTCCTGGGCAACCTCTACCTCAAAGGAATCGACCCGAAACGCTCACAATCAAGAGGAATCGAAGAAATCGCTTCTCTAGGTCAAGAACTCACCCAACTCGAGAAACCACCAAATCGAGTCCGATTCAAAGGAGATTTGGGGGCAAAGTCACCAGCAAAAGAGGCACAATAACCTCATACGTGACACCCACCAAAAACCCAAGAAATCGTTCTCAAAACACCGCCAAAAAGAGCTCCGAAAATCAACACAAAGGAGACGGAAAAACCACCATGATGAACAACGCCAAACCTTCTATACATGCCATGAAAGGTTCGTACAAGGTCTAGCTTGCCACCCAAACATCCATCCCTCTCTCTAGATCTCACATGAAGCTCTCAAGCTAGCCTTCTAAAATCCTATGGAAAATGGAGAACGAAAATGGAAATACTAAATGAGCTCGAGTTCCAAGAGTTGGCTGCCATCCACCCATCTAATGAGTATATATGGAGGCACCCAAAAGACTAAACTACCCTTCACTAATAACTAGAGATACATGCCCCTCAAGGGCGGATTTGGAATTCTTGATGTCTTCACCATCGGACGGATGCCCGGCAACCGCACCCTGCGTAGCCTCGACGCAAGCCTTGCGATCCCGACGCGTGTCCTCCGCTTCGAAGCTTCTCGGCGCCGGCGGCCAGGGCGGTCGACCGCCCCCCCGGGCGGTTAGGACCGACCCGGGAATCCGACCGGCCCCGGCGGTCCGACCGCCCCTCCCGGGCGGTTGAACCGGCCCGGTGGCCGCACCTCCTCGTCGAGTCTTCGGCCTCGGTTTTGTGGCTCAACCGAGTAACCCAGTGGTTTTCTGGTGAACCACTGTAAACCCCGCGAACTCGGTGTAGCCTCCGCCAATCTCCACTCATGACTCGGCTCCCACGTAGTCCCGGCTCGCCCTTGGTTTTGAGGCTCTACCACGAAACTGTTCACAACTTCATCTTGTTGTTCATGCCACCATGCGGCCCGCACTTGACCCCGCTGGCCACCGGGTCCCTCGAACGAAGCCTACTTGTCTTCTCCACACCTGGAGGCCTCACCGGCAACGACCTTTCGCGCTTGTTCTTCACCTGCACCAACACGAGTCAAGTCGCAACCTGCACCTGCAATACTTAGCCAAGAATCAGTCCACACAACGTTGTCAATCACTCATCACACAAGGAAGCGACCATCCACCGGTCCTCGAACCACACATGGTCCTCATGGATGAAGGTTTTGAGGTGTTGTTTCGGCCTGGTGGTTCTCGGATTGTGGACTCTCGAGGGGACCTTGTTTGTATGGTCGTTCCCGAGGGTCAGGTGTTTCATGCTGATTTTTCTCAGTCTTCGGGTGTGGAGCGTTGTTTCTTGGCTGGTTCTTTGAGTGAGTTGTGGAAGTGGCATAGGAAGTTGGGTCACTTGAGCTTTGACCTTTTGTCACGCTTGAGTAAACTCAATTTGGTCCGAGGATTGCCACGGTTGAGGCTTGAGAAAGAGTTGGTTTGTGCTCCGTGTAGGCATGCCAAGATGGTGGCCTCTTCTCACCCGCCTCTCACCGATGTGATGACTGAGCGTCCATGTGAGCTGCTCCATATGGACCTTGTTGGCCCATCTCGTGTGCGATCTGCGGGTGGGAAGTGGTATGTCCTTGTTGTGGTGGACGACTATTCTCGGTATGCGTGGGTGTTCTTTCTCGAGGAGAAGGGGGAGACGTTTGGTTTTGTTCGAGATCTAGTCTTGAGGTTGAGGAACGAGAGGCATGGAGATGCCATACGAGCTATCCGCAGTGATAATGGCTCGGAATTCGGGAACTCTCGTTTTGAAACCTTTTGCCATGACTTGGGTCTTGAGCACCCGCTTTCGAGTCCGTATACGCCTCCCCGCAATGGTGTTGTGGAAAGGAAGAACAGGACCTTGTGCGAGATGGCTCGACGATGCTTGATGAGCATAGGACTCCGAGGAGGTATTGGGCCGAGGCGGTGAATACCACGTGCTATGTGTCGAACAGGATATACCTCAGAGTGCACAAGAAGAAGACATGCTATGAGCTGATGCATGGTCGCACACCCAAGGTGAGTCACTTCCATGTCTTTGGTTGCAAGTGTTTCATTCTGAAGAAAGGCAGGAAGTTGGATAAGTTTGAGGCTAGGTCTGTTGATGGCATATTCTTTGGTTATGCATCTCACTCTAGAGCATATCGTGTGCTCAATCTTGAAACTAACCAAATTGTGGAGACTTGCGAGGTAACCTTCGACGAGACAGAGCCACGTAGTCAGCTTGTCTTTGAGTGTGCAGGTGATGATGAGCTTGGCGAGGAGATCTTTCAGGAGGAGGAGCATGAACATGGTGATGATGAAGATGGCGGTGCGGTGCCCCCGGCTGAACATGTACTGTTGACGGATAAAACTCGTATCTACCTACGATCCGCAAGCATACGGACCTACACCTTTTTCACCACGGGATTCCCAAGGTTCTTGTCAATCCGCGGAGCAAGGGGATTACTAGCGCTTAACCAAGTAGTAATCTAGTTGAATGGAAAACCTTTGAAAGAGAGTATTAAACTAAAAGTAAAGACAATCTACCTAAGTTAATCTAAGTTAAGTTGATCAAACAAATCTAGGGTTAAACTAGATGATAAAGGGGTGAGCACAAGAGAGTGAGCAAGAAAGATAAGCGTTCCCTCCCTAGGATCTAGGATAACATGGTATGCATCTACTAAACGAAAGCGGTAAACCAATCTACCGGGGGTTGTGACCACGGTTTCGCCCTTTCCCTCCTCTCGTACTGTCACTACGCGAAGGTATTCGTGACTAGACCTATGATGGACACGGTATGTTGATGGAATCTATGGGAGTAGCGGATATCATACGCCCGAAAAACATGGTAGCTAACCTTAATCATCAAAGCATCATGAAGGACCGATACGGCGAACCAGAGAGGGGGGGAGTGAATGGGAGCCGATAAAAATTCTTCTCGAAGGAGATGAAAACTCCAACAAGACGAACGCGGCTTCCAACACACGTCTCCGACTCACTACCAAGGTTGGTCAAGCCCACGTAGCCACTGGAGTGCCACTGGACCTAGGAACCAACACACCACCTTCCGACCCGAGAAACGCAACGGAAAAACCAAGCCTCGAGTCTACAGACCCACACCGGTCAGACCGGTGAGCACCACCGGCCGACCGGTCCCCGCCGGTGAACCGAGCAACTTCCACTAAGTGGCTCTACACCGGTCGACCGGTGAGACACACCGGTCGGACCGATGGCAGCCCGAAAGCCCCCAAGGCACCAAACAAAGCCAACCGACCACCAAACGGACCCAAACTCGAAACAAGAAGAACACGGGACAACAAGGAACACACCAAGACGTTCACCCGAGCAAAAACCCACAAGGGCTTGCACCGGCCGACCGGTCAAGAGCACCGGTCGACCGGTGTAGCACCGGCGGGCTCGGGATGAACAAAGACCCGCGGTCAACTCCCCCAAATCCGAATCCCGATCTCCCGAATCGCTCCACAGACTTGAACAAGACTTTGGGGATATCATGAACACCTCATGAGGAGTTCATAGCCAAGTTTAATCCCACCAAAACTCGTCCAAAAAGGAGGAATCGAAGAAATCCCGCCGGAAGCACTTCCAACCCAAGAACTCAAGAAACCCCCAAAATCGAGCACTTTTACTCACGGATTTGGGAGGGGAATCACAGCCCAAAGAACCACGAAGGGTTCCCACAAATTTCCCCCATCAAATCCCCAAGAGAAAAGCCCCGAAAACGCCCCAAAGAAATCACGAAGAGAGGGCTCCGAAAATCACCACCAAGAACAACCGGGGAAAACACATCCAAACCTTGAGGAACCACGCCGAATCATCTATACATGAAACAAAGGTTCGTACAAGGTCTAGCAAGCCGCCCGATCATCCATCCCTCTCTACAAGATTTCTCCGTGAAGCTCTCTTGCTAGTCCTAAGGAAAACCTAGAGAAAATAGGTGGAAAATAGGAAAACTAATGAGCTAGGGTTCCAAGAGTTGGCTGCCATCCTCTCACCTCTTGGGTTATATAGGCGGCAACCGAATGTCTAAAATGCCCCTCTCTACTAACTAGGGATACAAGCCCCTCAAGGGCGGATTTGGAATTCTTGATGTCTTCACCATCGGACGGATGCCCGCAACCGCACCCCGCGTAGCCTCGACGCAAGCCATGCGATCCCGACGCGTGTCCTCCGCTTCGAAGATTCCGGACCGCGTCGTCGCACACCGGCCGACCGGTGCTCCTCACCGGTCGACCGGTCCCCACCGGCCGACCGGGCCGCACCCACCGGTCGGGGACCGGTCCGGTGCCGCCGCACCTCCGTCTTCGGTTCTCCGGTCTTGGCTTTGTGGATCAACCAAGGAACCCAATGGTTTTCCCGGTGAACCACCGGAAACCCCGCGAACTCGGTGTAGCCTCCGCCAATCTCCACTCATGACTTGGCTCCCACGTAGTCCCGGCTCGACCTTGGTTTTGAGGCTCAACCAAGAAACCGTCCACGACTTCATCTTGCCGTTCATGCCACCATGCGGCCCGCACTTGACCCCCGCCGGCCACCGGGTCCCTCGAACGAAGCCTACTTGTCTTCTCCACACCTGGAGGCCTCACCGGCAATGACCTTTCGCGCTTGTTCTTCACCTGCACCAACACGAGTCAAGCCGCAACCTGCACCTGCACTACTTAGCCAAAAATCAGTCCACACAACGTTGTCAATCACTCATCACACAAGGAAGCGACCATCCACCGGTCCTCGAACCACACATGGTCCTCAATCTCCCCCTTGATGAGTGCATTGACAACACCCACACGAAAGTAACAAGAGAGAAAAGAAAAAGAAAAGAAACGAACAAAAAGAAACTCCAACAAGCGATCGAAAGCCAAACAAAGGCAAAGAGCAAGATCACTTGAAGGAAACAAGTCTCGGACCCCTTAGGCAAGGGCAACGGCTCGACACATCCGAGACAAAGCAAAGCTCAAGCAAAGAGCGCAAACCACCAAAACAAAGCTCGAACACCACAAAGAGCTCCCCCTGCACACATGCAAGCTCCCCCTGAACCAATGCATGCAAGACACCACTTGAAAACAGGGCAGCTGCAACAAACCAGCCCTGACCGGTCAGACCGGTCAACACCACCGGTCAGACCGGTGTGCAACATGTGTACAGAACCGAAGACTCACACCGGTCGACCGGTGACCCGCACCGGGCCGGTCGACCGGTGCACCACAGAGCCCGTAAATGGCTCGAAACCACCTCGAAAACCTTCCAAACACGTCCAAAGAAGCCATTTCAAGCTCAAACTTCTCCCCCTTGTTGGCAATGCATGAATCAAGCCAAAAATGCAAAACTTTCAACCTAGAGCTTCTCAAATAGACAAAATTCAACAAAGAATGCTACACATGTCCAAATGAGCAAGTTAGATACTCTACGGCTTCGTATCGATCTCAACTACATGATCACCAAGTTTCACAACCATTGGACGAAGCTAAGATGGATTTTGACAATATTGCGAAAAACTCGCCTCTCATGAGCAAAGTCCTAAACATGATCAAAGCATATCAAAATGGCAAAGCCACACAAACTTCATGCTAGGACAGCTATTCTAACCATAAGACCATCACAAACACCCACAAGCACCTCATGTCATGTCAAAGCCACCGAGCCATGTGCCTACAACTATTTGTGAGACTTCTCATTGGTAGGCATCATGCTACGGTTTAGCACCCAAAGCAAGTTAAATTCAGCACGTATGACATGGGAGCATATTTTCCAAGCATTTTTCATTTCATTTTCAGATTTGGAAATGGTACATGAAATGTCTTTGCGACAAAAAGGAACTTATGCTCCTCCACAAGATAAATCAAGAGGGCTAAACATTCATGATGGCAAATGAGCCTTTGGCCCCATATGATCAATAAACTAGCTATCCAATCACAAATTAAGCATAGCAAGGCCACAAAAACATGTCAAGAGCATGTAAAGGCATTTACACATGAGAGAACATACATGTGACATTTTTCAAAAGCATAGCTATCAACCATGGATTATTCATCAAGATCATCAAGAGCTAAGCCAAACTAACCATATCATACCAAACAAGCTCACAAAGACATATATCTCATTCCATGGTGAACAATGTATATGAGAGAAGCTTTCCTAACCAATGCATATGATACAAAAATGCATGCAATCTAAGATACAAGGATGCCTATACATCATGTTACATATGCCATGCCAAATGCAAGAAATGCACAAAGGAAAGCTATACATATGCTACAAACCGGCTCCTCGAGGGGAGGCAAAACGGGCTCGACACCACCGGCAAAAGAGAGCTCCCACACACCCAACTCAAGAAATCAAACACACACCAAGTTCCCCCCGCAAACGAGTGAAAGTTGCTTGATCTAGGGGTTTGGTGAAAATATCGGCTAGTTGGTCATGTGTGGGTACATGGATCAAAGCTATCTTTCCTTTCTCAACATTGTCTCTCAGAAATGATACCTCACTTCTATGTGCTTGGTTTTGGAATGGAGCACTGGGTTCTTTGCAACACTTATGGCACTGGTGCTATCACATTGAAGTGGGACATGGGTATATTCCTCACCAAAGTCACTCATGGTGTAGGTGATCCAAAGGAGCTGAGAGCAACAACTAGCAGCGGCAACATACTCGGCCTCGGTCGTGGATTGAGCAACACTCGACTGCTTGCGGGAAGACCAAGACACCAAAGAAGAACCCAAAACCGGCAAGTCCCGTAAGTGGACTTCCTATCCAACCGACACCCGCAAAATCCGCATCCGAAAAACCATGAAGCGCCAAAGAAGAGGACGCGGAGTACCAAAGGCCGAAGTCGGGAGTGTGACGCAAGTACCCGAAAATTCTCTTCACCGCTTGCCGATGCGAAGTCCTCGGAGACGCTTGAAAACGAGCGCACGGACACACCGAGAACCGTATGTCCGGCCTCGTCGCCGTCAAGTAGAGGAGTGACCCGATCATGCTCCGCACTCCTTCCGGTCCACGTGTTCACCTTCCTCGTCCGCATCAAGAGCCGTAGTCGTACTCATCGGCGTCGTCATAGCCTTGGAGTCCTCCATCTTGAACTTCCTCACAATGTCCTTGGTGTACTTAGCCCGGTGCACAAATGTTCCTTCCTTTGATTGCTTGATTTGTAGCTCGAGGAAGAACCGCAACTCACCCATCATGCTCATCTCAAACTCCCCGCTCATATCATCTCGCAAACCTCGCAACAAGAGAGTTAGACGAGCCACCAAAGACAATATCATCCACGTACACCCGCACAATCGGGATATCTCCGCCCCGCCCGCAAAAAAAACAAGGTCCGATCGACCTTCCCCATCTCAAAACCTCTCGCAAACAAGAACCCCCTCAACCTCGCCATACCAAGCTCTAGGCGCCCGCTTCAACCCATACGCCGCCTTCCTCAACTCCGTACACCCGTGGGGGTACTTCTCACTCTCAAACCCCGAGGCCGCCTCACATACACTTCTTCCTCCAACACTCCATTCGGAAAAGCACTCTTCACATCCATTTGGTGCAACTTGAACCCTTTAGCCACGAAAAGGCTAGAAGGATCCTAATCGCCTCCAAACGGGCTACGGGAGCAAAGGTCTCCTCGTAGTCGATCCCCTCCTTCCGACCGAACCCCCCGGGCAACAAGTCTTGACTTGTTCCTCACAACCTCACCCTTCTCTCCCTCTTTGTTTTTCCACACCCACTTGGTACCAATCGGCTTACACCCCGGGGGACGCGTCAACCAACTCCCACACCCGATTCCTCTCAAAGTTCTCCAACTCCTCATGCATCGAGTTAACCCAATTGTGATCGATAGTGCGTGTCCAATGTCTTTGGGCTCGAAAGAAGCAACAAAAGCAAGATGAGCAAAATGGGAATTGTTTCGAACCCTCGACCGTGTAGTGCGTTCATTCATGTCGCCGATGATCCTCGAAGCTGGGTGATCCACTTGAACTCGCCGGGGAGGTTCTCGCCACGAAGCTACCTCCCCCTCAACATCAGCTTCTCCTTGTTCTTGATTTGTCGTCGTAGGTGTAGCAGAGGGTCCATCCATCATCGTAGTCGAAGTAGTGGGTACATGTTCAGCCGGGGGTACCGCACCACCATCCTCATCGTCACAATGTTCATGCTCCTCCTCCTGAAAGATCTCCTCGCCAAGCTCATCATCACCTGCACACTCAAAGACAAGCTGACTACGTGGCTCTGTCTCGTCGAAGGTTACCTCGCAAGTCTCCACGATTTGGTTAGTTTCAAGATTGAGCACACGATATGCTCTAGAATGAGATGCATAACCAAAGAAAATGCCATCGACGGACCTAGCCTCAAACTTATCCAACTTCCCCGCCTTTCTTCAAAATGAAACACTTGCAACCAAAGACATGGAAGTGACTCACCTTGGGTGTGCGGCCATGCATCAACTCATAGCATGTCTTCTTCTTGTGCACCCTGAGGTATATCCTGTTCGACACATAGCATGCGGTGTTCACCGCCTCGCCCCAATACCTCCTCGGAGTCCTATGCTCATCAAGCATCGTCCGAGCCATCTCGCACAAGGTCCCGTTCTTCCTTTCCACAACACCATTCCGGGGAGGCGTATACGGACTCGAAAGCCGGTGCTCAAGACCCAAGTCATGACAAAAGGTTTCAAAACGAGAGTTCCTGAATTCCGAGCCATTATCACTGCGGATAGCTCGTATGGCATCTCCGTGCCTCTCGTTCCTCAACCTCAAGACTAGATCTCGAACAAAACCAAACGTCTCCCCCCTTATCCTCGAGAAAGAACACCCACGCATACCGAGAATAGTCGTCCACCACAACAAGGACATACCACTTCCCACCCGCAGATCGCACACGAGCTGGGCCAACAAGGTCCATATGGAGCAGCTCGCATGGACGCTCAGTCATCACATCGGTGAGAGGCGGGTGAGAAGAGGCCACCATCTTGGCATGCCTACAAGGAGCACAAACCAACTCTCTCTCAAGCCTCAACCGTGGCAATCCTCGGACCAAATTGAGTTTACTCAAGCGAGACAAAAGGTCAAAGCTCAAGTGACCCAACTTCCTATGCCACTTCCACAACTCACTCGAAGAACCACCAAGAAACAACGCTCCACACCCGAAGACCGAGAAAAATCAGCACGAAACACCCGACCCTCGGGAACGACCATACGGACAAGGTCCCCTCGAGAGTCAACAATCCGAGAACCACCCGGCCGAAACAACACCTCAAAGCCCTCATCCAACAACCGGGACACGTAAAGCAAATTGTACCCCGGCCGATTGAACAAGAGCAACACGCCTCGCAGTGATCTTGTCACTCACTTTTATCTCACCTTCTGAAAGCACACGCCCACGCCCATTGTCCCCAAAGGTGATGTACCTCTTCGTCACCACCGGGACGAGACTCGAGAACCACCCCCTGTCTCCGGTCATATGCCTCGAGCAACCGGAGTCAATCAACCAAATATTCTTCAAGTCTCCCACCTGCAAATCAAAAATAGGCACGTGAGCGAACAAACGACTCAGCACTGGGGTTAGTACCAAAGGAGGAAAACCAAAGGCCGAGCCATTTGCTCAAAAGTGGGGTTAGCACCAACCAAAGCATCTCTCCTACCAAAGCTACCTCCACGAACACCACCACGGTAACCACCCTGAGGGAACCACCCCTCTCTGCCTGGAGGAGGACCAAAACCACGCAAGAAAGCCCGTGGAACGTCCTTCCTCTCCAACTCACCACCACGACTCCTCCAATCCCCGTATTGAGCACGAGGTGGAGAATGCCTAGCAAACTGACCACCTGCACCCTTTCCAGCCCAACCACCAGAACCACGACCACCAGAAACAACCCTCGCACCTGTACGCGCTCGAAACCCGAACACCGTCGTCCCGTGCCCGCACCGGTCCGACCGGTGCCCCACACCGGCCGACCGGTGTGGCTCGGACAAGCAGCACCACCTGCAGCCTTCTTCTCTCCCCAAGCCCGACCGTCCTCACAATCGCCTTGCCCCGGGCATCCGCATACGAGGCTCAAGTACACCATCGGAAGGGTGGTACTTGTCCTTGTTAGCCCACTCCTTCTCCATTCTCTCCTCTCGCTTCCTCTTGAAGCAAAACTCCTCCTTATGGCCATCTCTCCCACAATAGCCACAATGGAACCTCACAAGCTTAGGCTTTGGCTTGGGATGTGGCTGTTCACTCGGTTTCTCTCCACTCAAACCCTCCACCGGTTTCTCACCACTTGCCTTCTCACTCTCCTTCCCAAAGAACACTTTCCCCGAAGTGCTCACAAACTTGATAGGCTTTTGTAGGTCATTTGTGGGTGTAGGAAACACGGGTGGAGCCGGGGTTGTGTCTAGCCGATTCCTTAGATGGTTAGGTTTTGGTTGGAACTCATTCTTGTGGTGGGTTTTTGGTGGCTCCGGATATTCTCTCCACTTCCCTCACCAACCTTGTTTGCTCCAAGCCCCTCACCATCTTGCCTCTTAAAGGCCTCGATCATCATCCTCAACCGAGGCTCGTGACCGACAACCAACCCATCAACTTCCTCAAATCATCATTCTCATCCTGCAAACGATCAACATAATGTGCAAGCTCCAAATTTTTCAATGCATGCATTTCACAGGTAGAGCAAGATGTAGGCATGGGTTCCTTCAATTTAGCCTCGAGCGAATTAGTGTAAGCATGCATCTCGTCAATCTTAGCATGCAAAACAGGGCAAGAAGTGCAAGCACCTAGCAAAGCAGGTCTAGACTTAAGCTCAGCCACTTCAACCCTAAGTACATCTAGTTCCTCACACTTGGAGGCATGCTTCTCCTTGAACAAAGCAAGATCAGCAAGGAAAATAGAGCAATCAGCACAATCATTCTCATCAGAAACAACAGGGCTAGCCTTAAGCGAATCAATCTCAAGCTTGCTATCAAGCACCCGTGTCTCTAGCTCGGCCCACTCTAGTCCTAGCATCCTCGAGTGAAGCCCTAAGCTCTTTCCTCATTTTCTTGGCCTCTCTAAGCATGTCATCACGGTTATCAAGCAAAGAGCCAAGCCTCTCATTCTCCCGGCGCAAGAGGGGAAGCTCATCACGCACCTCGTCGTCGGACTCGCAGTCCGAGTCGCTCCGTGTGCTCTTCTTGCCGCCGGAGCTCAACGCCATGGTGCGAGAGCCGTCTCTCGCGGCGCCTCGGCCCGCTCGGGTTCTCGGACGACTTCTTGTTCTTGCGGCGATCTCCCTCGTCGTCGCTGCTGCTCGAGCTCGAGGTGGAGTATGCGGAACTGGAGTCGACGTCGCTTGCTCCAACCATCGCTCAGGCCTTGCCTCGGCCCTCCTTCTTCCTCGATCGTCGCTCGTCCTTGTACTTGTTCTTGTGCTTGCTCTTGTGGTCGCGCCTCGAACGGTACTTGTCGTCATTCTTCCTCGGCTTGTGCTTGTAGCTGTCATTGTTCTCGGCCTTCTCCGGGCAGTCGGCGACGAAGTGTCCCGGCTTGCCGCACTGGAAGCAAGTCCTCGTGTTCCTCCTCATGTTCACGCGGTTCTCGTGCAGCCTCTCGAACCGCCTCGTCAACAGCGCCAGCTCGTCCTCTCCAAGCTTGTCGAACTCCTCATCTGGCATAGACATCAAAGAGGAGAAAGAGAACATCCTGGTGGATGGATTAGTGTTAGCCTTTCCTTTCGAACACCAACGAGGGCAAGACTATGGGAATCAGTCGGTCCCTCGAGCTTGGCAGTCATGCCCCTATCCACCTCAGCCGACTTGAGCTTTGAGAACAGCTCGTTCACCGTCAGAGTATCATACCTCTCCGACTCGACTATGGCCTCGAACTTTCCACCCCATATCGTACGATCCAAAGAGTGTAAGAGCTTGACCGCTCTATCATGATCATCGTACGGGAGCACGTCCACATTGGCCCTCATGTTGTTCACCACCACCGTGAACCTCTGAAACAAGGCATCGATGGACTCACCGGGGAGATGAGTGAAGTTCTCGTACTCTCTCCGTAGGTCGAATACAACCGTGCTCCGAACCTCGGGCGTTCCCAACATGAGCCTCCTTCAACACCGCCCAAATCCTACAAGCCAAGTGCTCGGTGTGCACCCGATCGAACTCGGCCGACACAAAGCACGAAACAAGTAGTCGACCGCCTTATTGTTGGCGTCGAATCCGTCCCTCGACCCCGGAGCAAGGAAATCCATCGACCGGACATAGCCCGTGTCCACCGTGACATCCCAAAGCAAACGACCCTTTCCGCGGAGGAACGCACCCATCCGCTTGCTCCACATCCGGTAGTTCTTGCCATCGAAGTGTGGAGGACCCGAACCCCGTTCTCGGTACGCCATCCTTGGATCTTAGACCGGTTAGAGTCAACAAAGACCCGAACCGGCTCGATACCACTTGAAGGACCGATACGGCGAACCGGAGAGGGGGGGGGAGTGAATGGGAGCCGATAAAAATTCTTCTCGAAGGAGATGAAAACTCCAACAAGACGAACGCGGCTTCCAACACACGTCTCCGACTCACTACCAAGGTTGGTCAAGCCCACGTAGCCACCGGAGTGCCACCGGACCTAGGAACCAACACACCACCTTCCGACCCGAGAAACGCAACGGAAAAACCAAGCCTCGAGTCTACAGACCCACACCGGTCGGACGGGGAGCACCACCGGCCGACCGGTCCCCGCCGGTGAAACCGAGCAACTTCCACTAAGTGGCTCTACACCGGTCGACCGGTGAGACACACCGGTCGGACCGATGGCGCCTGAAAGCCCCCAAGGCACCAAACAGCCAACCGACCACCAAACGGACCCAAACACGAAACAAGAAAGCAACACGGGACAACAAGGAACACACCAAGACGTTCACCCGAGCAAAAACCCACAAGGGCTTGCACCGGTCGGACCGGCCAAGAGCACCTGGCCGACCGGTGTAGCATGGGCGCTCGGGATGAACAAAGACCCGCGGGTCAACTCCCCCAAATCCGAATCCCGATCTCCCGAATCGCTCCACGTACTTGAACAAGACTTTGGGGATATCATGAACACCTCATGAGGAGTTCATAGCCAAGTTTAATCCCACCAAAACTCGTCCAAAAAGGAGGAATCGAAGAAATCCCGCCGAAGCACTTCCAACCCAAGAACTCAAGAAACCCCCAAAATCGAGCACTTTTACTCACGGATTTGGGAGGGGAATCACAGCCCAAAGAACCACGAAGGGTTCCCACAAATTTCCCCCATCAAATCCCCAAGAGAAAAGCCCCGAAAACGCCCCAAAGAAATCACGAAGAGAGGGCTCCGAAAATCACCACCAAGAACAACCGGGGAAAACACATCCAAACCTTGAGGAACCACGCCGAATCATCTATACATGAAACAAAGGTTCGTACAAGGTCTAGCAAGCCGCCCGATCATCCATCCCTCTCTACAAGATTTCTCCGTGAAGCTCTCTTGCTAGTCCTAAGGAAAACCTAGAGAAAATAGGTGGAAAATAGGAAAACTAATGAGCTAGGGTTCCAAGAGTTGGCTGCCATCCTCTCACCTCTTGGGTTATATAGGCGGCAACCGAATGTCTAAAATGCCCCTCTCTACTAACTAGGGATACAAGCCCCTCAAGGGCGGATTTGGAATTCTTGATGTCTTCACCAAAGGACGGATGCCCGGCAACCGCACCCTGCGTAGCCTCGACGCAAGCCATGCGATCCCGACGCGTGTCCTCCGCTTCGAAGATTCCGAACTGCGTCGTCGCACACCGGTCAGACTGGTGCTCCTCACCGGTCAGACCGGTCCCCACCGGTCAGACCGGTCAGACCCACCGGTCAGACCGGTCTGGTGCTGCTGCACCTCCGTCTTCGGTTCTCCGGTCTTGGCTTTGTGGATCAACCAAGGAACCCAATGGTTTTCTGGTGAACCACCGGAAACCCCGCGAACTCGGTGTAGCCTCCGCCAATCTCCACTCATGACTTGGCTCCCACGTAGTCCCGGCTCGACCTTGGTTTTGAGGCTCAACCAAAAAACCGTCCACGACTTCATCTTGCTGTTCATGCCACCATGCGGCCCGCACTTGACCCCCGCCGGCCACCGGGTCCCTCGAACGAAGCCTACTTGTCTTCTCCACACCTGGAGGCCTCACCGGCAACGACCTTTCGCGCTTGTTCTTCACCTGCACCAACACGAGTCAAGCCGCAACCTGCACCTGCACTACTTAGCCAAAAATCAGTCCACACAACGTTGTCAATCACTCATCACACAAGGAAGCGACCATCCACCGGTCCTCGAACCACACATGGTCCTCACATCATCAACATGAAAACAATAGATTGGAACCACGAATCAAGTAGCAATTACATAGCATGTATCCATCTAATCCTAGGGATGAACGGAGACATTACCCCATCATCTTACACGGATTGAAGCACATAGGGGTGATGGAGACTCCGGAGAACGTCGTCGATGAAGATGGCGGCGATGGAGCTTGGGAACACCCCTAGGCCAGCGGCTTGGAGTCCTCCTCTTGCTTCCTTCTCTCCGCCGGCGTTGATCCTTGCGACGAGCTCATCTAACTCTCTCCCTCATCTTGTGGCGGCGATTTTCTGGTGATTGGCGTCGGTAGGATGATTTGTTCGATGTGTCGGTCGACGGCGGCGGAGGCAATAAATAGACGAACACCTAGGGCAAAGGGGGGACCGAACCGACCCCGGAGTGGGCCGGGCCGGTCGGACCGGCCGGCCGGCCCAGCCCACTTCGGCCCGGTTCGGCCCCGGTTTTCTCCCCGGTTGCTTCTCGCGTGATCTCTTATTCGTGTGCACTTGCATGTGGGCCTTTGACGTCGTTTCCTTCACGGTTTAGGCTTGAATCCTTGCTATGCAAGCTTCGCTGTTTTCTGGTTGAGTCCCTGAAGACTTGCACGTTGACGCTTCGGTCCTCGGGTCATTTGGAGTCGTGTTCATCGAGTGTCTTGACTCTTATCGGGCTTCATGATCTTCTTCCAAAGTGCTTGGTGAACTTATCCCGAAAGTCTCCTCAATAGCGTAGATTTCCTGCGTAAACAACAAACTCCAAAATCGACACGCAAGTGTGAACTTGTTATATCATTAGTATGCCTAGTGGCAGGTTAGTTGCAAATCATAATCGAAACCAATGTACAACAAGTACTCTAGGTTGACGGAAATTCACCGTCAACATCTCCCCCATGCTTAAACCTTGCTCGTCCTCGAGTAAGTGGTCCTCGCTTAAAAAGGAAATCAGCGTTGCCTTCCAATGTTATCCCTGCACTTAGTCATTCATGACGAGACAAATTGTTCTCTCTTAAGAATTTATTTTTAAAGTTCAAGTTGTGACCGGCTTCTTTTTCATTATGGAAGATAGACTAACAATAAAGAACAAGCCACATTTAACACGATGCTCTCAAACTTAAGTGAACTTCAAACCATTACCTTGTCACATGGGAGATTTTCAAAAAGATGCATATCCAACATAAGTGAAAATCTCTTGCAAAAGCTCATGAAACACTCATCTCATCAAGTCACTCAAGCCTATACTAGATTATTTTCAACCTACTCTACTCATATGTGATAGTGGAAGGCTTATGTGGAGCTTGGAAGGTTAAAAACAATCCTAGCAAAACATACATCCGAAATATTGTCAAATTAAGAGAGAGGTCTATTGGAATTACCGAGACTCGTCAAAAAGGCCATGGAAAATAAATGTTGGAAAGAGAGAGGGATGAAACACACACATTTAGATAAGTGGACATGTGCAAGTGGCAAATGGATGATCCCGAGGCACGAGTGAAGTCCTCGTTATCGGATTGCACATGGTTGGAAGATTTGAGTATGGATGTGTCATCAAGGCACTTGAGAACATATGAAGCAAAAAGAACCGAGGAGCATCTTTATTATTTTTTTTCTTTTACTTTTATTTTATTTCCTTCTCTTTTTTCTCTCTTTTTCTCTTTCTCTTTTTTCTTTATTCTTCCTTTTTTTCCTTACTTTTCTTTTCTTCTCATCATAATAATTTTTTTCTTCTTTCATTTTTTCTTCTTTTTTTATTTTTTTCTTTTGCTCCTCAAAACTTTTTGCAACATAATACTTACATAGCATTTGTGTCAGAGAATGACTCCTCCCCCATGCTTGAACGATGCTCGTCCTCGAGCATAAAAGAGAGGGGAAATGACTCGCTAAAGTAAGTATAAATTCCATAATATTGCGAATATTTGAATCTCCATCGAGAATTTTACTCCATACTCAAATTGGGTTGTGGACAAGGAGGTGATCACAAAAAGATGTTTTTGGTTTAGGGTGGATGCCCAGCGAAGTTTGTGGAATTTTCGATGTGAAAACCCACAATGCATGGACAAAAAGGCTAGCATGAAAAAGTTACACAAAGGAATGACCAGCTTCTTAGTCTCGAACCATAGAAATCAATCCTAATCCAACTCATCAAAACATATGTTTGCAATCCTCGGGTTTTGTTATCATAAAACATATATGTATATGGCGTTGGTAGGTAGAACTTTGCAAGAGCATCACAAATATGTAGATAGCATAAAAGTTAAGTTTTCATAAAAACAACAAGTTATCCGGCTATCCATAAACTTAAATCAAAGAGCAAAGATATGTATGTGGGTCTAGAGCATAGTCATTTCACCTCCACAAATAAAAGAGCCGGTATTTAAATTAATTTCAGATCATATTATGGAGAGCAATTAGCCAAGACATGTATAACTTCATGTAGGTAAAACAAAGCGGCAACTTTTATCATCTTTCCGTAAGCATAGGCAATGTAGAACATCGAGGTGAACACATGGTCATGCTTATCTATTGAAAGTAAAAAAGAAACCTAGGTTGTCCTCCTAGTAGCCATGTTATTGTTTGAAGAGAAAAACAAAATGTTGCACCTAGTTGAGGTTGAAGGCATACTTACAAGCATTTGTGTTTGGAAAAGAGAAGGTCCATGGAGATGTTACCATCCTTTGTAATTCTTCGTTGCCTTCTTCCGACATCTCCATGTATCGATGTGGCTTTTGCTTTTGTCTTGATTTATTAATGCTCCTAAACTTATGAATTTGACCTTGTATGCTTAATGGAGTCATTGGTCACCCTTCTCTTCAATGTTGTCATCACCATCTCCTATTTCTTGTTCTCGTCATCTCCTTGCTGTCTCTTTTTCATGGATTTCCCCCTCTGTCCAGAACAGAAAATATATCGAAATATAGCTCTATTGAAAAGTTTATGAAATTACCTTTCCAACGTGTGGTCATTCATCGAAAACGGAGTTCAAACAAGGGAGCTATGTCCGTTTTACTTCAGCGCTGCGTGCTGTCCAAAACTGATTTCAGGACGTGTTGCACTCGGTGATTCGGGCATAACCGCTTGTAGGAACCTCCGATTGTCTTGATTCTTGATTTGTTGGAATCGTAACTTCATGGGGCTTCTAAATATCCAAAAATATCCAGTGTTTTCCCTTCGAGACCACAGAATTTTGATGAGATTGGTGGCTTCTTGCGCATTGATCCGGAGATGTTAACGATCTTTATCATTCTATCTTCTGGAGTGTCATGTTGCACTTCCGTGTTGAAGATTCAGGGTCTCCCCCATGCTTAGCATTTTGCTAGTCATGGAAGAAGAAGACAAAGCACTTCTTAGCCATCCTTCAATTTCCTTGTAGTGAGAGTCTTTATCTTGCCTGTAAGACGTTTTAAACGCACATTCTACCCCCAAGGTGACGGTTGGGAGTAGATAGAATTGCCAACAATCCAACAATGTCTCCTAAGATTCTTAACTTGTGGCATAATTAGTCTAATGAGGAATAAAAACCTAATGAGTGTACGTGGTGCAAGGTGTGTATGCACATGATAGGAAAGCATATAAACAAGACAATGTTTTCACCTAGTTCTAAACACCATGTTTACAACTAGGTTGCCGAATTTCTCCATAGCCATAAAGGTTTAGATATCTAGGGTTAAAACACCATGTCTATCCCTAAATCAATAACTCTTATAGCACAAGAAAAATTAAGCGCATTGCAAAGCTTATAAACTGACCAAAGTAACATGAAAACATATGAAAAGCTAGCTAGGTTTATCGAACTTAACGATGATAGTCCGCAATCATGTTTAAACACCACGTTTACACAAGATCACAAAAGGAAAATACTCATAATGCCTTATGAAGTATTAACCTGGAAAATGAAGCATACATCATTAAGTATACAAAACAACCAAGCCAACTATGTGCAAAACATGTATACGCAAAGAAACATCATGTTGATAACAAAATGCAATGCATGCAAAAAAATATGATCATGAACATGATGGTGGTTCTAAAAATAAAACTAAACTTATATTAATAACCACAAGTTGATCATCATAAGATGGTGCCATTTTTTTTATTTTCTCTAAGAAAGTAGTAAAAACATAAAGAAACGGGTTGCCTCCCGAAAAGCGCTTCATTTAAAGTCATAGAGCTCGACTTTCTCACATACCTTCTTTTCGTTGCATAGCCATGGGCCTTCATGCAAGAAGAAAAGGTACCAATGCAGCTTTAATTTACTTCCCATGTTGTGCTTGATCACTTATAGAAGACTTGCCCAAAGCATCCTTTTGTTTCATCATTATCTCCTTCTCTATCATCTTCGGTGCTTCCTTCACTCTATTATTTTTTTTAATGTCCAGAACAGAAAGTATACTCAAGCTCTACTCCATTGCACAGTGCACAAAATTTCCTTTCCAACGAGTCTTCATTTGCTCAAATCGGACTCCGGACAAGAGAGTTACGTCCGTTTTACTTCGGCGATGAAATCTGTCCTGAAATTTCAGAACGCGCAACGCTCAATGTTTTCTCCATAACTCCTTGCACGGGTCTTCAAACTTGTTGGTTCTTGATGCATTGGAATGGTAATTTGATGGAGCTTCTGAATATCTCATTTTCTTCATTTGTACACCTCTGAACAAGCTCTCAAATTGATGAAGACAGCAGCATCCATCGCGGGATTCGGAGAGGTTGATGATTTATCTTGCAACTCTTTCAGGCATGACTGCTTTTTTCATTATTCAAGCCTTGTCTACATAGTTAGTGAAAATCGGGCCTTTCCCGACATATGATTCTTTAAGGTCATTAGCTTGACCAAGCGCAAAACATGATCGAGATTTACAAAACTTATTGTAAACATATGCGTCCATAATTAACACCACATGTGAATTGTAGCAACAAGTCAAGGTGTAAATAAAAGAAGCATATGTTTCATGCATAGCACTTAGCTCATCATTAGGCAAAGGTTGTTTAGGTGTGAGATTAATTGGATCAAAAATAAATGTTTCCTCTTTTTCATTCTCAAGAAAATCTAGCCTATCAACATGATCACTATTGGAACAAGGCATAGACATTAAACTATCATTCATACTATTGGTTGAGCATGAGTATTTGAATTTATGAACATCAATACCAATAATATCTTGAGATTTCAGCACGTACCTTGGCCTTAGAGCTTTTTCAACAAGAGTGATATTTGGTTCATCTAGCGGTGTTGAAGGCAAATCAATCTCAACGAGTGTAGTTGCCTCTTCATCACCATTTTGCAATTTCTTCAACTCATCATGTGGAACATGTAATCCTTCAACTATGTATGCATTCATCTCTTCTTTGAAGTCTTCTTTATCAACCAGATCTTCATCTTCAAAGACTTGTATGTTGCTTTCTTTATCTTCCATGTACCACATGTCGTCAAGATCGCTCATTGTTGATTCACTCTTTCCTTCATCCTTGAGTACTTCCATGTCTTGATTTGCTAGTGTGTAGGCTTCAATAGCACACAAGCTATCATCTAGCTTGAGTCCTATCTCCTCCCATTTATCCTTTGAGTCACTAGGCTCATCACGGTTGTACTCTTCTCTTCCTTCATCATAAATCTTTGAGTTGTCAAACCGGTCGATCCATCCTTCATCTCCTTCTTCTCTTTCTTCTTCAAACATCTTTTGGATCGACTCTCCACTCATCTCTTGATCAAATATATCTTCAACTAATTTGGCAACGTGTCGGCGTTCCTCCTTCCTTCGGTAGTTAATTAGTGGGGCGAAATCAACTTGAACCCAACCGGATTGAATGAACTCCGCCAATGGTCTAGCATTCCACATACTTCGGCCTACATTCATGTTAGTTTCAACATTTTTAACATCCGAAATGACTTCTCTTACCTTGGGAAGTGGATCTTCACTTTCTTGTATGGTCGGTTCATCTTCCTTGACCTCCGGTTCATCTTTTTCAGAAATTTCAGCAAGCACCTTGGGCTTGCTTTTGTCATTTTGCTCCTCTCGACAACATCTTTGCCAATCTCGTATTGTTCTTTGTCCATTGCTTATCCTTTGTAAGATTTGTGCGGCTTCACTAATTGTTTTATCCAATATATCACCGCCTGCACACATGCTTACAAAACGAGATGAGTTAGGGGTTAGTGAAAAATAAAAGGTATGCAACATCAAGTCACCGGAAAATCCCAAGTTCGGGCCTCGCTCAAGTAGTTCATTAAATCGGTCCCATGCTTCATCAATTCCTTCATCCTCTCCTTGCTTGAAAGTGAGCACTTGCCTCCTTAAGTCTTGGACCTTGCTTATGGGAAAGAACTTCAAAAGAAACTTCTTCACTAGATCATCCCAATTTCCTTTTGCTTCAACGGATGCAAGTGTGTACCATCTTCGCGCTTCATCTTCGAGAGAGAATGGAAAAAGATTCCACTTGAACCAAGCGGCCGGAACTCCTTTTTGTTGCACCGTGTTGCATAACATCGTGAATTCCTTAATGTGTCTATATGGGTTGTCATCCTCCAATCCTCTAAATGGTTTTGTCGCCACTAACTTGATGATTCCAGGCTTCAATTCATAGTGGGTTGTAGCAAGCGCCAAATCTGATTTTTGCATCTCCATGTCTTCCATTGACGACATTGCTAGCTCCCTTAGCGACATCTCTTCGTCTTCCAATGGTGAGGTGAACAAATCCATCTAGGCACAAGAAAAGTAGAAAGAGAAACAAAAAAGATTTTTGTCTTTTTTTAAAAAATAAGGGTTAGGTGTTAGTAATCAACAAAATTAATACTAGATTAAACGTAGCAAACTGGCTTGCTCCCCGGCAACGGCGCCAGAAAAAGGGGCTTGTTGACGGATAAAACTCGTATCTACCTACGATCCGCAAGCGTACGGACCTACACCTTTTTCACCACGGGATTCCCAAGGTTCTTGTCAATCCGCGGAGCAAGGGGCTTACTAGCGCTTAACCAAGTACTAATCTAGTTGAATGGAAAACCTTTGAAAGAGAGTATTAAACTAAAAGTAAAGACAATCTACCTAAGTTAATCTAAGTTAAGTTGATCAAAAAAATCTAGGGTTAAACTAGATGATAAAGGGGTGAGCACAAGAGAGTGAGCAAGAAAGATAAGCGTTCCCTCCCTAGGATCTAGGATAACATGGTATGCATCTACTAAACGAAAGCGGTAAACCAATCTACCGGGGGTTGTGACCACGGTTTCGCCCTTTCCCTCCTCTCGTACTGTCACTACGCGAAGGTATTCGTGACTAGACCTATGATGGACACGGTATGTTGATGGAATCTATGGGAGTAGCGGATATCATACGCCCGAAAAAACATGGTAGCTAACCTTAATCATCAAAGCATCATCAACATGAAAACAATAGATTGGAACCACGAATCAAGTAGCAATTACATAGCATGTATCCATCTAATCCTAGGGATGAACGGAGACATTACCCCATCATCTTACACGGATTGAAGCACATAGGGGTGATGGAGACTCCGGAGAACGTCGTCGATGAAGATGGCGGCGATGGAGCTTGGGAACACCCCTAGGCCAGCGGCTTGGAGTCCTCCTCTTGCTTCCTTCTCTCCGCCGGCGTTGATCCTTGCGACGAGCTCATCTAACTCTCTCCCTCATCTTGTGGCGGCGGTTTTCTGGTGATTGGTGTCGGTAGGATGATTTGTTCGATGTGTCGGTCAACGGCGGCGGAGGCAATAAATAGACGAACACCTAGGGCAAAGGGGGGACCGAACCGACCCCGGAGTGGGCTGGGCCGGTCGGACCGGGCCGGCCGGCCCAGGCCCACTTCGGCCCGGTTCGGCCCCGGTTTTCTCCCCCGGTTGCTTCTCGCGTGATCCCTTATTCGTGTGCACTTGCATGTGGGCCTTTGACGTCGTTTCCTTCACGGTTTAGGCTTGAATCCTTGCTATGCAAGCTTCGCTGTTTTCTGGTTGAGTCCCTGAAGACTTGCACGTTGACACTTCGGTCCTCGGGTCATTTGGAGTCGTGTTCATCGAGTGTCTTGACTCTTATCGGGCTTCATGATCTTCTTCCAAAGTGCTTGGTGAACTTATCCCGAAAGTCTCCTCATTAGTGTAGATTTCCTACGTAAACAACAAACTCCAAAATCGACACGCAAGTGTGAACTTGTTATATCATTAGTATGCCTAGTGGCAGGTTAGTTGCAAATCATAATCGAAACCAATGTATAACAAGTACTCTAGGTTGACGGAAATTCACCGTCAACATGTACCCACTACTTCGACTACGATGATGGATGGACTCTCTGCTACACCTACGATGACAAATCAAGAACGAGGAGAAGCTGATGTTGAGGGGGAGGTAGCTTCGAGGCAAGAACCTCCCCGGCGAGTTCAGGTGGATCACCCAGCTTCGAGGATCATCGGCGACATGGATGAACGCACTACACGGTCGAGGGTTCGGAACAATTCTCACTTTGCTCATGCTGTGTTTGTTGCTTCTTTTGAGCCCAAAGACATTGGACACGCACTATCTGATCACAATTGAGTTAATTCGATGTATGAGGAGTTGGAGAATTTTGAGAGGAATCAGGTGTGGGAGTTGGTTGACCCTCCCCCAGGGTGTAAGCCGATTGGTACAAAGTGGGTGTGGAAAAATAAAAAGGGAGAGAAGGGTGAGGTTGTGAGGAACAAGTCGAGACTTGTTGCTCAAGGGTTCAGTCAGAAGGAGGGGATTGACTACGAGGAGACCTTTGCTCCCGTAGCCCGTTTGGAGGCGATTAGGATCCTTCTAGCCTTTTCCGTGGCTAAAGGGTTCAAGTTGCACCAAGTGGATGTGAAGAGTGCTTTTCTGAATGGAGTGTTGGAGGAAGAAGTGTATGTGAGACAGCCTCCGGGGTTTGAGAGTGAGAAGTACCCCCACCAGGTGTACAAGTTGAGGAAGGCGCTGTATGGGTTGAAGCAGGCGCCTAGAGCTTGGTATGGCAGGTTGAGGGGGTTCTTGTTTGAGAGAGGCTTTGAGATGGGGAAGGTCCATCAGACCTTTTTTTTGCTGAGGCAAAAGGAGGATATCCTGATTGTGCAGGTGTACGTGGATGATATTGTCTTTGGTGGCTCGTCTAACTCTCTTGTTGCAACGTTTGCAGATGATATGAGCAGGGAGTTTGAGATGAGCATGATGGGTGAGTTGTTGTTCTTCCTCGGGCTACAAATCAAACAATCAAAGGAAGGAACATTTGTGCACCAAGCTAAGTACACCAAGGACATTGTGAGGAAGTTCAAGATGGAGGACTCCAAGGCTATGACGACGCCAATGAGTACAACTACAGCTCTTGATGCGGACGAGGAAGGTGAACACGTGGATCAGAAGGAGTACCGGAGCATGATCGGGTCACTCCTCTCCTTGACGGTGACGAGGCCGAACATACAGTTCTCGGTGTGTCTGTGCGCTCGTTTTCAAGCGTCTCCGAGGACTTCGCATCGACAAGCAGTGAAGAGAATTTTTAGGTACTTGCATCACACTCCCGACTTCGGCCTTTGGTACTCCGCGTCCTCTTCTTTGGCGCTTCACGGCTTTTCAAACGCGGATTTTGCCGGGTATCGGTTGGATAGGAAGTCCACTTCTGGGACTTGCCAGTTTTTGGGTTCTTCTTTGGTGTCTTGGTCTTCCCGCAAGCAGTCGAGTGTTGCTCAATCCACGACCGAAGCCGAGTATGTTGCCGCTGCTAGTTGTTGCTCTCAGCTCCTTTGGATCACCTACACCATGAGTGACTTTGGTGAGGAGTACACCCATGTCCCACTTCAATGTGATAGCACCAGTGCCATAAGCGTTGCAAAGAACCCAGTGCTTCATTCCAAAACCAAACACATAGAAGTGAGGTATCATTTCCTGAGAGACAACGTAGAGAAAGGAAAGATAGCTTTGATCAATGTACCCACACATGACCAACTAGCCGATATTTTCACCAAACCCCTAGATCAAGCAACTTTCACTCGTTTGCGGGGGGAACTTGGTGTGTGCTTGATTTCTTGAGTTGGGTGTGTGGGAGCTCCTTTGTAGCATATGTATAGCTTTCTTTTGTGAATTTCTTGCATTCGGCATTGCATATGTAACATGATGTATAGGCATCCTTGTATCTTAGATTGCATGCATTTTGTATCATATGCATTGGATAGGAAAAGCTTCTCCTATATACATTGTTTACCATGGGTTGCTATATATGTTCTTGTGAGCTTGTTTGGTATTCTACGGTTAGTTTGGCTTAGCTCTTGATGATCTTGATGAATGATCCATGGTTGATGGCTAATTTTTGAAAAATGTCACATATATGCTCTCTCATGTGTAAATGCCTTTACATGATCTTGACATGTTTTAGTGGCTTTGCTATGCTTACTTTGTGGTTGGATAGCTAGTTTATTGATCATATGGGGCCAAAGGCTCATTTGCCATCATGAATGTTTAGCCCTCTTGCTTAATCTTGTGGAGGGGCATAAGTTCCTTTTTATCGCAAAGACATTTCATGTACCAATCATAAATCTGAAAATGAAATGAAAAATGCTTGGAAAATATGTTCCCATGTCATATGTGCTGAAATTAATTTGCTTTGGGTGCTAAACCGTTGCATGTTGCCTACCAATGAGAATTCTCATACATAGAAGTAGGCACATGGCTCGGTGGCTTTGACATGACATGAGGTGCTTTTCGGTCTTTATGATGGTCTTATGATTAGAATGGCTGTCCTAGCATAAAGTTTGAGTGGCTTTGCCATTTTGATATGTTTTGCTCATGCTTAGGTATTTGCTTGTGAGAGAGTAACTTTTCGCAAATTTACTCAAATCCTTTTTAGCCTTGTCCAATTGTTGTGAACTTGGTGATCACGTAGTTAAGGTCATTACGAACCTGTCGAGTATCTAACATGCTCATTTTGGACTTGTGTAGCTCCTTGTGATGAATTTTGTATATTCGAGAAGCTATATGTTGAAAGTTTTCGCATTTTGCCTTGATTCATGCATTGTCAACAAGGGGGAGAAGTTTGTGCATGTTTTGGGCACCTGGGAGTGTTTGGAAGGTGTTCCAATTGTTTCGGGAAAATTTTGAGCAGTTTGGTGCAGGGCCGGTCTCTTGGGGCGGTCTTACCGCCCCCGGTGCGGTCGGATCGGGCACGGGCGGTCTAACCGCCCCGTACGGGCGGTCTAACCGCCCGGGCGGTGTGAGCGGAGTTTTTGCTCGTTGTTGCTTCCCGCGTAGCATTGCTTTGCATTTGTTCGGGGAGGAGTGTGCTTTGGTTCGGGGGGGAGCTTGCATATGTGCAGGGGGAGCTCTTTGTGGTGTTCGAGCTTTGCTTTGGTGGTTTGCGCTCTTTGCTTGAGCTGTGTTTTGTCTCGGATGTGTCGAGCCGTTGCCCTTGCCTAAGGGGTCCGAGACTTGTCTTCTTCAAGTGATCTTGCTCTTTGCCTGTCTTTGGCTTTCGATCGCTTGTTGAGGTTTCTTTTTATTTGTTTCTTTTTTTTCTTTTCTCTTGTGTTACTTCATGTGAGTGTGTTGTCAATGCACTCATCAAGGGGGAGATTGAGGACCATGTGTGGTTCGAGGACCGGTGGATGGTCGCTTCCTTGTGTGATGAGTGATTGACAACGTTGTGTGGACTGATTCTTGGCTAAGTATTGCAGGTGCAGGTTGCGGCTTGACTCGTGTTGGTGGAGGTGAAGAACAAGCGCGAAAGGTCGTTGCCGGTGAGGCCTCCAGGTGTGGAGAAGACAAGTAGGCTTCGTTCGAGGGACCCGGTGGCCAGCGGGGGTCAAGTGCGGGCCGCATGGTGGCATGAACAAGCAAGATGAAGTCGTGGACGGTTTCTTGGTAGAGCCTCAAAACCAAGGGCGAGCCGGGACTACGTGGGAGCCGAGTCATGAGTGGAGATTGGCGGAGGCTACACCGAGTTCGCGGGGTTTGCAGTGGTTCACCAGAAAACCACTGGGTTACTCGGTTGAGCCACAAAACCGAGGCCGAAGACTCGACGAGGAGGTGCGGCCACCCAGGCCGGTTCAACCTCCCAGGAGGGGTGGTCAGACCGCCTGGGGCCGGTGAGATCCCGGGGCCGGTCTAACCGCCCAGGGGGGGGGCGCTGACCGCCCTGGCCGCCGGCGTCGAGAAGCTTCGAAGCGGAGGACACGCGTTGGGATCGCAAGGCTTGCGTCGAGGCTACGCAGGGTGCGGTTGCCGGGCATCCGTCCGATGGTGAAGACATCAAGAATTCCAAATCCGCCCTTGAGGGGCTTGTATCCCTAGTTATCAGTGAAGGGTAGTTTAGTCTTTTGGGTGCCTCCATATATACTCATTAGATGGGTGGATGGCAGCCAACTCTTGGAACCCTAGCTCATTTGTTTTTCCATTTTCGTTCTCCTTTTTCCTTAGGATTTTAGAAGGCTAGCTTGAGAGCTTCATGAGAGATCTAGAGAGAGGGATGGATGTTTGGGTGGCAAGCTAGACCTTGTACGAACCTTTCATGGCATGTATAGAAGGTTTGGCGTTGTTCATCATGGTGGTTTTCCCGTCTCCTTTGTGTTGATTTTCGGAGCTCTTTTTGGCGGTGTTTTGAGAATGATTTCTTGGGGGTTTTTGGTGGGTGTCACGTATGAGGTTCTTGTGCCTCTTTTGCTGGTGACTTTGCCCCCAAATCCCCTTTGAATCAGACTCGATTTGGTGGTTTCTCGAGTTCGGCGAGTTCTTGACCTAGAGAAGAGATTTCTTCGATTCCTCTTGATTGTGAGCGTTTCGAGTCGATTCCTTTGAGGTAGAGGTTGCCCAGGAGGTAACCCAGCTATTCCCGAAGTTTGGCTGCAATCCGTGGAGTGATTCGGGAGATCGGGCTCGAGGAAGTTGAGATTTGACCCGCGGGTTCGTTTTACGGAAGGGGCGGTCTAACCGCCTACGGGGGCGGTCTAACCGCCCGGGTGTTTCCGGGTCAAAGTTTTGTTCCGCCGGATTTTCCTCTCGTGAGGTTGTTCGCCTTGATCGAGGAGCGTCCGGGTGAAATTTGGGGTCGTTCTCGCGCGGTTTGCTAGGTGTTCTTGGTTGGAGTTTGTTGCTTGGGTACAGGAGGTTAGACTGCCCCTGGTAGCTGGTCTAACCGCCCCTAGGCCCCTGGGTGAAGTTTTGGTTTTCGCCAAGATTTTCCGGTAGCTAGCATGGCCCTGACCAGAGATCTCTGTTGGTGAAACTGTGGTGCGTTTTGGTGCTCGGAAGAGGTGTTTCGAAGGAATTCTTGGTTGCCTAGTGGAGGTGGTCTAACGCCCCCCCATACTCGGTCTAACCGCCCCTCTCGCTTAGCCGGCTTTCGAGTTGTTTCCGCTCGGTCTTTGCGCGTGTGTGTTGTGGTTCTTTGTTAGAGTTTGCTCCCTAGGACCGGTAGCACTCCGGTGGCTACGTGGTTTTGGCAAACGGGAGGTTGAAGTGCGGAGCGTGTGATTTCGGGGGTTCGACCGAGCTAGTTCGTCTTGTCGGAGTTTCAATCTCCCTCGAGAAGAATTTTTATCGGCTCCCATTCACTCCCCCCCTCTCTGGTCGCCTAATCGGTCCTTCACCTAGGCACACCGGGGGCTACACGTGGGAGTGGCCGTAGCCGATCCGCCCGGATCCGGTGCGGCCCACCACTGATTTCCAAGCCACACGCCAGCCCACACGGCAACCAGCCGCACCGCCCGCCACCAGATCCCGTGCGGGCGGCCGCCGCGGCCGCGCCGCGCGGCCGCGGCCGCAGGGATCCCGGCCGCACCCGCGATCCGGGGATCCCGTGCGGCCGGCCCTGTTAAGGGAGGGTATTTGATTTATTTAAATTCCAGAAAATAGTTTTTCCCTTTGAAAAATCCTAGAAAATCCATTTTAGCTCCAAAAATTGCGAAACCTCTTCCAGAAAATTTCTAAAATCTTAAACTCCGGGTTGGGTTGGTGTTTTCTATCTTTTGGTTCTTCAATGCTCTTATTTGGATTTAAACTGCATTAGGACCGCCATTTATTTTCCTTTCGCGCTATTAGGAGCAGCAGGAGTCGGAGAGCTGATCCAGGAGTAGGACTACGCCGACGACTTCACTGCGGAGGACTACCCGACCCCAGGTTCACGCTCGACTGACTCTGAAATACCCATTAGGCATTGCTAAGTAGTATTGCTAGTGCTTTACTTTATATATGCATGTTGATGAACCTTGCACTGCCTCTTTGTTTACCCTGTCCTTGATTGCCCTACTACTACTGTATATATGTGATTATGTAAGCGTGTATATACGCCGAGCTTCGCGATGCATGTGTTGGGATGGGAATAGTGGTTCTTGGCGTGTGTGGGGTAAAAACCGGCAGGAGAAGGCATTTTGGGTACTTTGGCGGGGTGAGCTCGAGACAACCGATCTGGGATCGGGGATAGGGGTGCACTCCTCATTGCGTCCCTCCTGTTACGGTTTTCGGAGCCTAGGTGTTGGTGTTTTACGTGCGCTTGGAGGACATGAGCTCGCCCCGGTCTGAAACCGAGTGGATCAACTTGTTTATAGGACATCGTACACACCACCCCGCCGAGAGTGGGGATAGGGCCGTGTTGAGATCGGCAAGTACGGAACCATACCTGCTTAGGATGGATAGTGGGGTATCAGTGGGGGAGCGGTGGAGGTGAGACCACCCTCTCAGAGCGACTCCCGTGTGGCCACACGTGAGCATTTCACAGTTCCGGTGCCGTCCCTTCCGAGGGGGGGCCAGCTTTGAGGGCCGGATGCAGGATGGGACCGTAACTACCGAGAGTTCGCCGGTAGGATGGGCTCGGTCGGCCGTACACCGGCTGGGTACCATTCCGGGATGGGTACAGGTGTACACACTCTGCAGAGTTGTTCGATCTATAGCTATAGCCGCATCCTCGGATATGGACACTGCCTAGAAGACATGTTCGTTCCTCATGTTTTGGGATTTCTACCTCCCCCCTATAGGTGAGTGTGTGGTGAGCCGTGGTTGCAACCGGCTAGAGGAGAGAGGCTCCATCTACCTCGTCGATCCGGTGGTAATCATTGAGGTGCGAGGAGAGGAAGTTCTCGCACCGACCCTAGACAGGAGTAGGAGGTGGAGACGGGTCTCCTGGGTGACCAGGTGATTCCGAGCTGTGTTGAGAGACTTGGGTTTTGGGATTATTGATGGAGATACCTTGTTTATACTCTGTTGCTGCTGCTCAGGAAACCAAAGCCGCTTCCTTGTCTACTTTCTTATCCCTTTAGATGTTAGGCCACTTAAAGCTGCATACAGTTGGTGACGTGGACCTATCCCACTCCTTGGGGATAGACTTTGGGTGTGCAGGGTACGAGTCCGAGTTCGACTGCAACGCCGACGGATGGTACGACTGAGGGATACGTCGCTTCGCTCAAGTTTGCCTGTGGCGGGAAGAATAAAGATGGAGACCCTTCTGAGAAGATAGCTACCGTTGCGTAGAATTTTCACTCTGATTCAGCCAAGAGGCTTGTATTGTTGTACTCCATAACGGACTTGTAATAAATTCATGTACTATTATCTTTATGTGATGCGATGTATGACTTTGTGTATTCATCTGTGAGACGTTCTGTACGCGATAGGCACTGATCCGGGGACTATCGCGATGTTACAGGGATTCGGATTTTCTATGAAAATCCGGGGTTTTACAGGTGGTACCAGAGCCATTCTTGACCGTAGCACGTATCCCTAGGAAAGGTCAATAGAGATAGGACTCTATACGCTCTACCTTTATAGTTATACCCTTGAGCTATGTTATAAAACTCGTTCCCTCTTTGAAAACTACTTACTCACCTGCGCTGACAGAAATTTCTTGAGTTTCACAAGAGATGGAGCACCAGGTCGCGGAGATCACCCCCGAGACGTGCGGGGCGATCTGCCACTGGATGGAGAGGGCCCTTCTCAGGCTTGGAGTCCCTCCGACCTACGTCACGTACCGCGTCGAGTACGTACCCGCCGTGGCCCGGGCGGATGGTGCTCGCACGGTCGCCGTGCTCCCTCACCGCAGTCTCCCCGGGTTCAAGGGAGAGGTCTCGCTACGCCGCACTCACCGTCGCGACCGCGCTGGACGTCGCTTGCTGCCAGGCACTGGGCTGCCTTCTCGCACAGTACCGCGCCTCCTTCGAGTCCGGGACTTTTCGACTGCTACCCCGGGACTACTGGCGCCTCGCACCGCTCGTGGACGGAGTTCCTTTGTATGAGGGGATCCAGGACGACGTCGACGCTGCTCCCTTCCGCGAGTCCGACGAGACCCTGGTGGAGACCGCCAGCTACTTGGTCGACCTCGACAAGTACGCACGCCGACTGGAGGACGAGTCACGTACCCTCTACGACCAGGTCAGGGACGCCACCATCGACGCCCTCCAGTACCAGCCCCGCTATGCCGAGCTGGAGAGAGAGAAAACCGCTCTACGCCACTGTGTTCGCCAGCTCGAGCTGAGCCTCGACCGCGCGACCACTGTCCTGCTGCAGTCTGAGAGGGAGAGGGTGGACACTCGGGAGGAGATGCTGCACGCCAAGGAGGACCTGCGCAGGCGACGGCCGAGTCGAACAAAGCCGAAGGACAAGCTCGAGCGCAAGGACGACCTGCTCACGGTACACGCTCACCTGCTCGGGTGTGAGCGGCTCAAGGTGGAGATGCTGTAGAAGAGCCGGGCGGACAACTTCGCCAACATCGCGTGGCTCACGCGCACGGCCGTCTACCTGAGAGACAAGGCCGGGAGACTGAGGAGGACTTGGGAGGACGCCGACTCGCTTCGCGTGGACGAGCTCTTCGAGCTCAACGGAGAGCTACCCCCCGAGTCTCAGCGTGAGATCCGCACCGAGACTTTCGAGCTGCACCAGTCATGCCTCAAGCTTCACCTGTGCCTGATGGCCCGTCTGCCGACCCCCGTCGAGACCGAGGAGGTTCGAGAGGCTCACGCCTTGGTGTCCCGGATCTTTCCGCCAGACTACCCCACTGAGGACCGCTACCCCGTCACGTACCAGAGGGCACGCACTGAGTAGGGAGCTGAGCGAGGGGCATGACCTAGTATTGTGCTAGTAGTTTCCATGAGTTGTTCCATGCAGCCGCGAGCATGTTCCGGTGCATGAAGAGAGTCATGCCACACCATGTAGACACTACCCTTTTGAGTTTGTACCGATGTATTAGATCATTGACTTGTTGCTGCTACCCCAAGGTCTGAGTCAGCCTCAGGGGAGCAAGTGTACTATTCATGTTTGATGTGTGCTTCGATCTTAATGGTGTTATTTGTGTCTTAATGCTTCTTCCCCTTGAGTGTAGGTTATACTTAGAACTATTTTCTTGATTGCTAAAGACTCATGTGTGAGTTGGTGAGTGACGTGTGTAAACCTTTTCCTTTTCCTTATGTTTTCAGAAGGATGTCGATCCGCCGCTCCAACCGGCTGATAGCCCGCCTCGAGGAGGCAGCTGCTGAGGAAGAAGCCCAGCAGGGGCGTGTACGCGGGCGTGGCCGTGGACGCCCACCCCTACGTGGAGGAGCTTTGGGAGCTAGGGCCCGAGGTGACGGAGCACCACCACCACCACCCGATAACCCTGAGGCCGAGGTTGAGCAAGGAGCGGCCGAGCAAGGCCAGCCTGAGCCGGACTAGCCACCACCACCCCCACCTAACTTGGTGGAAGTGATGGCGCTCCAGACTTAGCTGATGCAGAGGATGACAGAAGCCATGGAGCACCATGGCAATGGTGGGAACCGCGTCGTTCCGCAGGATGAGGACCTCACGAGGAAGATCGAGAGGTTCATCCGCCTGAAGGCCCCCACCTTCAGCAACTCGGATGACCCGCTCGAGGCCGACGACTGGCTGAGGGTGATCGAGACCAAGCTCGACCTCACCGTCTGCTCCGACGAGGAGTGCGTCGCTATCGCCGCGCACCAGCTGGAGGGTCCTGCCAAGGCATGGTGGGACAACTGCACTGCCACCCACCCGAACCCAGCTTTCATCACCTGGCTGGAGTTCTGCGAGGCATTCCACGAGCAGTACCTCCCCGATGAGCTGTTGGTCCAGAAGGCGCAGGAGTTCCGCACCATGAATCAGGGTGCGATGAGGGTCGAGGAGTACGAGCGTCACTTCATGAAAATGATGCGGTACGCCCCCGACGACACCAACACCGACTAGAAGAAGCAGTTCTGGTTCCTGTGAGGCCTCCACCACAGCCTTCGCCAGGCGCTAAAGGCAAGTGAGCACAAGTCCCTTCTCATCTCGTCAACCGTGCCATCGCGGTCGAGGATGAGAGAAGGGGCCACAAGGAGCGCATGAGGGGCAAGAAGAGGATGGGAGATCGGGACCAGACTGACCGATCCTTCCAGAAGCCGAGGAGCGGACCGAGCAACATGTTGAGGGGGAGCTACCGCACGGGGCACAACCAGCCTGGGCGTGGCTTCGGAGGAAGTGGACGTAGCCAGTTCCTCGGAGGGAGGAACCCCGGCTACCCCCAGCAGACTGGAGGCTACACTCGTGCTCCGCCGAGCACCGCGAGACCCGCCGCAGGAGGCTTCACCGTCACCTGCTTCGCGTGTGGCAAGCCAGACCACAAGTCCTACGACTGCCCCGACAAGAAGGCTGCTGCCACCCCCGCGAGGGAACCCGCTCCAGGAGGCCGACCTCTTCAGGCCGCGCCACCCCCGGCCGCCGGCCGTGGGAGGCTGAACCACCTCACTGAGGAGGAGGCTGCCGACGCCCAATACGACGTCGTGATCGGTAAGTTTTTGGTTTGTGGTACTTCTGCTCTGGTTCTTTTCGACACCGGTGCAACCGGGTCGTACATCACATCTCGGTTCGTAAATAAACTATCCCTCCCTACAACCACCCGATCGATGTCCATTATCACGAGCTCTCCGCTCAGGGATATCCGATGCACCCTACTGTGCAAAGGAGTGGAAGTGGTCATCCAAGATCACACATTCTATGGGGATCTGACCGTGCTGCCTTCCCATGGTATCGACATGATACTGGGAATGGATTGGATCACTGCCCACAAAGGTGTCATCTCCACTTCGCCGAGACTTGTGACTCTAGTGCACCCTGACGAGACGACAGTTACTTTCGAGCCGATGAAGTCTCGAGACATACCTGCAGTGTACAACCTTCACACGAAGGCCATATCGGACGTGCCGGTAGTCTGTGAGTATGAGGATGTGTTCCCAGAGGAGTTGCCCGGGTTGCCTCCTGATCGTGATGTGGAGTTCGTGATTAACTTGGTGCCGGGAACGGCGCCGATAGCGCAGAGTCTGTACCGTATGGCAGAGGTTGAGCTAAAACTGTTGAAGGCAGAGCTAGACTAACTACTCAAGAAAGGGTTCATTCGACCAAGTGCTTCACCATGGGGTTCACCGGCACTATTCATTCCGAAGAAGGATGGAACACAACGCTTGTGCGTCAACTACCGCGCCCTGAACGCGGTAACCATCAAGAACAAGTACCCACTGCCAAGGATTGATGATCTGATGGATCAGCTAAGGCAAGCCAAGTACTTCAGCAAGATTGATCTCCGGTCAGGTTATCACCAGATGAAGATCCGCCCAGAGGACATCCATAAGACGGCTTTCGTAACCCGGTATGGGCAGTACGAGTACACAGTCGTGTCGTTTGGCCTGACCAATGCCCCGGCATACTTCATGAACATGATGAACAAGGTCTTCATGGATGAGTTGGACAAGTGTGTCGTCGTCTTCATCGACGATATACTGGTCTACTCCCAGACAGCAGAAGAGCACGAGGGGCACCTGAGGATCGTGTTGGGGAAGCTCGGGAAGCATCAGTTGTACGCCAAGTTCAGCAAGTGTGAGTTCTGGATGGAGGAAGTCGCGTTTCTGGGTCATGTGTTGTCAGCCAAAGGAGTCGCCGTAGACCCGAGCAAGATCGAGGCAGTGTCCAAGTGGCAGTCACCAAAGTCCGTGACAGAGATCCGCAGTTTTCTCGGTTTGGCCGGGTACTACTGCTGGTTTATCGAGAACTTCTCAAAGATCGCCAAGCCCATGACAGAACTGTTGAAGAGCAACACATCGTATGTGTGGTCGGACAAGTGCGAAGCCAGCTTCCAGGAGCTCAAGACTCGCCTCACCACTACGCCTGTACTGACCCTGCCCGATGCGAGCAAGGACTTCCTGGTGTACTGTGACGTGTCCAGGCAAGGACTCGGCTGCGTGTTGATGCAAGGAGGCAAGGTGGTAGCCTATGCCTCGCGACAGCTAAGGAAGCATGAGGAGAATTACCCTACAAACGACCTTGAGCTAGCCACTGTCATTCACGCCTTGAAGATATGGAGGCACTATCTGATGGGAAACAAGTGCAACATTTATACTGATCACAAGAGTCTGAAGTATATCTTCACCCAGTCTGAATTGAACCTGAGGCAAAGGAGATGGCTAGAGCTGAGCAAGGACTACGACCTGAACATTCACTACCACCCTGGTAAGGCAAATGCCGTAGCCGACGCTCTGAGCCACAAGCACTACTGCAACAACCTGATGGTGCGAGAGGAACAACCAGCCTTGCATGAAGAGCTGGAAAAGCTGAGTTTAGAGATAGTAGAAGAGGGGCAGTTGAATGAGTTGCGGGTGAAATACGCACTCGAAGACCAAATCAGTCAAGCTCAGAAGGAGTGCCCAGAGATTCAAGAGGTAAAACGCCTGATGGAGAGTGGCAAAGCGGCTGACTATCGCCTCGATGATCATGGTACACTGTGGCTGAAGAATCGTATCTGCGTACCTCAAAACAAGGAAATTCGGGACTCGATCCTTAAAGAGGCTCACGACTCTCGATACTCGATCCACCCTGGCTGTACCAAGATGTACAAAGACTTGAAGATACGATTCTAGTGGGAAAAGATGAGGGAAGATATTGCAGAGTACGTCGCTCGATGCGACACGTGTCAGCGAGTGAAGGCCGAACACCAGAGGCCTGCCGGGCTGCTACAACCACTCGAGATACCCACGTGGAAATGGGACGACATCAGTATGGACTTCATTGTTGGTTTGCCGCGCACGCAGAAAGGAAATGACTCTATTTGGGTAATTGTTGATCGGCTGACCCAGGTAGCACACTTCTTTCCCGTGAAGACGAACTACAGCGTGAGCCGACTTGCAGAACTATATGTGGACAATATCTTAAAGCTCCATGGAGCTCCGAGGAGCATTGTGTCGGACAGAGGGCCACAGTTCACTGCCCAGTTCTGGAAAAGTTTGCACTCTTCCCTGGGCACCAAGCTGAACTACAGCACAGCATTCCACCCCAGACTGACGGTCAGACAGAGAGAGTGAATCAAGTCCTAGAAGACTTACTGAGGGCTTGTGTGTTGACCTATGGGTCCGATTGGGAAAAGAGTCTATCCTATGCCGAGTTCTCATACAACAACGGCTACCAGGCTAGCTTGAAGATGGCTCCTTTCGAAGCCCTGTACGGCAGAAAGTGTCGGACACCGTTGATGTGGTCCGAGGTGGGGGAACGAACCTTTTTCTCTCCCACCGCCATTGTTGAGGCCGAAGAAAATGTCGCCAAGGTCAGGGAGAACCTGAAGATAGCTCAGAGCAGGCAGAAGAGCTACGCTGACCCGAAACGGAGAGATGTCTCGTTTGAAGTGGGGGATCACGTCTACTTGAAGGTGTCACCCCTCCGAGGTACGAAGAGGTTCCACATCAGGGGGAAACTGTCCCCTAGGTACGTTGGCCCCTACCCTATTGTGAGTAGGGTCGGGAAGGTGGCTTATCAACTCGAGCTACCTCCGGAGCTTACCGGAGTGCATCCGGTGTTCCATGTATCCCAACTTCGGAAGTGTGTGGTCGTCGAGAAGAGAGTGCCCGCTCAGGCACTCGACGTACAGGAAACCCTGGAGTACTTGGAGTACCCGGTTTGGATCCTGGACTGAGCGGAGAAGTCGACCAGGAACACCACCACGCGCTTCTGCAAGGTGCTATGGAGTAATCACTCCGAGCGCAAAGCTACGTGGGAGAAGGAGTCCGCGTTGAGGGAGAAATACCCTCATCTCTTCGAAACGGAGGTAACTTCTTAATCTCGGGGACGAGATTCTTGTGAGGGGGGGAGTTCTGTAACATCCTTGAATTTGCGTGTATGTAAAGATAAGAGATTTCAAAAACTTGCCGTGAATTTGTGTGCTCATGAAATCGAATAAGGATGTCTTCCGTTTTCCCTTCCCTGATTCCTAGATTTAATTTAATTCGACCAATAATTTTAGGACTTATAAAATGCTAGTGTGAGAAGTTGGATTTTCATTTGAATTTTATTTGGGATTTTATTTGGGTGGATTCAAATTTGAATTGAAATTCAAATTTGAATCAATTGAAAGGCCTAAAGGAAATTGGTAAATGTTACTATGCCGAGCGGGCCGTCAACCAACCAACCGGCCCACGGCCGCTTTCGGCCCACTGGCCGGCCCAGCCAATCGCTTTGATCCATGTACCCACACATGGCCAACTAGCCGATATTTTCACCAAACCCCTAAATCAGGAAACTTTCACTCGTTTGCGGGGGGAGCTATGTGTGTGTTTGATTTCTTGAGTTGGGTGTGTGGGAGCTCCTTTATAGCATATGTATAGTTCCTTTTGTGCATTTCTTGCATTTGGCATGGCATATGTAACATGATGTATAGGCATCCTTGTATCTTAGATTGCATGCATTTTGTATTATATGCATTGGGTAGGAAAAGCTTCTCTCATATACATTGTTCACCATGATGTGCTATATATAATCTTGTGAGCTAGTTTGGTATGCTATGGTTAATTTGGCTTAGCTCTTGATGATCTTGATTTATATCCATGGTTGATGGCTATATTTTTGAAAAATGTTACATATATACTCTCTCATGTGTAAATGCTTTTATATGATCTTGACATGTTTTAGTGGCTTGGTTATGCTTAATTTGTGGTTTGATAGCTAGTTTATTGATCATATGGGGCCAAAGGCTCATTTGCCATCATGAATGTTTAGCCCTCTTGCTTTATCTTGTGGAGGGGCATAAGTTCCTTTTTGTCGCAAAGACATTTCATGTACCAAATTTGAATCTGATAATGAAATGCAAAATGCTTGGAAAATGTGCTCCCATGTCATATGTGCTAAATTTAATTTGCTTTGGGTGCTAAACCGTTGCATGATGCCTACCAATGAGAAGTCTCATATATAGAAGTAGGCACATGGCTCGGTGGCTTTGACATGACATGAGGTGCTTGTGGGTGTTTGTGATGGTCTTATGATTAGAATGGTTGTCCTAGCATGAAGTTTGTGTGGCTTTGCCATTTTGACTTATTTTGATCATGTTTAGGACTTTGCTCATGAGAGGTAAATTTTTCGCAAAATTGCCCAATTCCATCTTATCTTCGTCCAATGGTTGTGAAACTTGGTGGTCATTTAGTTGAGATCGATACGAAGCTATAAAGTATCTAACTTGCTAATTTGGTCATGTGTAGCATCCTATGTTGAATTTTGTCTATTCGAGAAGCTCTAGGTTGAAAGTTTTGCATTTTTGGCTTGATTCATGCATTGTCAACAAGGGGGAGAAGTTTGAGCTTGAAATGGCTTGCTAGATGCATTTAGAAGGTTTTCAGGTGGTTTCGAGCCATTTCTGGCTCTAGTGTGCACCGGTCTGACCGGTCGAGGTCACCTGTCTGACCGGTCAAAGTGCTGGTCCTGTTGACATGCTTCACACCGGTCTGACTAGTGGTGTTGACTGGTCTGACCAGTCAGGGCTAAGTTGTTGAAGCTGCCCTGTTTCAAGTGGTGTTTTGCATCCATTCGTCCAGGGGGAGATGCATTAGTTCAGGGGGATCTTGCATGTGTGCAAGGGGAGCTCTTTGTGGTTTTTCGAGCTTTGGTTTGGTGGTCTGCGCTCTTTAACCGAGCTTTGTTTTGTCTCGGATGTGTCGAGCCGTTGCCCTTGCCTAAGGGGTCCGAGACTTGTCTTCTTCAAGTGATCTTGCTCTTTGCCTTTGTTTCGCTTTTAATCGCTTATTGGAGTTTCTTTTTGTTTGTTTCTTTTCTTTTTCTTTTCTCTCTTTTTCCTTTATGTGGGTGTTGTCAATGCACTTATCAAGGGGGAGATTGAGGACCATGTGTGGTTCGAGGACCGGTGGATGGTCGCTTCCTTGTGTGATGAGTAATTGACAACGTTGTGTGGACTGATTCTTGGCCAAGTATTGCAGGTGCAGGTTGCGGCTTGATTGGTGTTGGTGTAGGAGAAGAACAAGCGCGAAAGGTCATCTCCGGTGGGGCCTCCAGGTGTGGAGCAGACAAGTAGGCTTCGTTCGAGGGGCCCGGTGGCCAGCAGGGTCAAGTGCGGACCGCATGGTGACATGAACAGCAAGATGAAGTCGTGGACGGTTTCTTGGTTGATCCTCAAAACCAAGGCCAAGCCGGGACTACGTGGGAGCCGAGTCATGAGTGGAGATTGGCGGAGGCTACACCGAGTTCGCGGGGTTTCCGGTGGTTCACCAGAAAACCACTGGGTTCCTTGGTTGATCCACAAAGCCAAGACCGAAGAACTGAAGACGGTGCTGCAGCAGTGCTAGACCGGTCTGACCGGTGGGGAGCACCAGTCTGACCGGTGTGTCGGTGTTTAAACCTCTCGACCTCCATGGGAGGTACCCGCAGCAAGGTAGAAGGTGGGGATCGCCATGATCTGGAACCCGAAGGTACGCGCGAGGACACAAGACACGAGATTTATACAGGTTCGGGTAGCCGGAGTAGCTACCCTACGTCCTGTTTAGAGTAGTATTGCACCCTGCGCTTGGTGTTGTTCCCCGGAGGGATTGTGGATGTCCTCCTAGGTACCCGGCCCTCCTTTATATAGTCCAGGGGGCGGGTTCCTAGTCGGTTACAAGGCAGGAGTCCTAGTAGGATTACACAGAGCCAGTCCTAGTAGGAGTTCAAGGGAATTCTAGTAGGAGTCCGTCTTCTACTATTCTTCCTTCCTTGCATGAGTACCCGGGGTGTATGCCCGACAAGCCCCCGAGCACGTTGGAGTCGAGAGTAGTAGTTCGAGTACTCTTGAAGCCTCTTCGAGTAGTTCTTGAGCGTCCTCGAGTACTGCTTGGAGAAGTCTTCAATAGTACTTGAACTGTCGCGAGGCTGGAAGGTGATCTAGCTCATCAGTCTTGAAGTCGAGATTATATGGAAGTACGGTTGCAAAATCGCACTCCATATGGAGTAGCCCCCGAGCCTTAGGTTGAGTTGCAGACTCTAGCTAAGGGTCAATCTTGATTCCGAATCTTTTCTTGAAAAAATTGAACGATGGGTGTAGCATAGTAGCCCCCGAGCCTTGAAATGATTAGGTAATCAATCTAAGGGTCTTCCGTGATGGTGAAAGCCATCAACCGAGTACTCTTGCAGCATGTAGCCCTCGAGATAAGAGAGCTATATGAGCCACGTCGTGTAGTGATTGGTGAGAAGTCCCGAGCTTGAGAGCGAGCGAAGCATGCTGAAGTTATCTTCGAGTAGGATGTGAAATGCAGCCCCCGAGCTTGAGAGATTCCAAGTAGCAGTTTGGCGTCGAGCCGTGGAGCTTGAGAAGTAGTCGTTCCGTCAGAGCGGACTTTAGATGCGACCGAAGTCGACTTTAGATGCCGGCAGAGCAGACTTAAAATGCGACTTAAAACCCGAAGTCGACTTTGTGCCGCACAGAGCGGACTTAGAGATGCGACTTGAAAACCGAAGTCGACTTTGTGCCGCGCAAAGCGGACTTTGAGATGCGACTTGAAAACCGAAGTCGACTTTGTGCCGCGCGAAGCGGACTTTAGATGCGACCGAAGTCGACTTTAGTTGCCGCGCGGAGCGGACTTTGAGATGCGACTTGAGAACCGAAGTCGACATTGTGCCACGCGGGGTGGACTTAAGATGCAAAAAATGAAAAAGCACTTTCCGGAAAGCCAAAGCGAATAAAAAATCAGAGAAAACGAGTAGTTTTGCCGCTGGAGCAGGCTTAAGATTGCGACCGAAGTCGGCTTGTGCCACCGGAGTGGGCTTGGGTGCGACCGTTAGCGTCGACTTGTGCCACCGGAGTGGGCTTGGATGCGACCGTTAGCGTCGACTTGTGCCACCGGAGTGGGCTTGAGTACCTGAGCCATGGATTTGAGACCCAAGGTACAGTTGCCGCCAGAGCGGGCTTGAGGGTGCGACCGGAGTCGGCTTGCGTACTTAGGCCATGGATTTCAGACCCAAGGTATGGTTCCCACCGTAGTGGACTTGAAGGTGCGACCGGAGTCGACCTGCGTACCTGGGCCATGGGTTTCAGACCCAAGGTATGGTTGCCACCGTAGTGGACATGAAGGTGCGACCAGAGTCGACCTGCGTACCTGGGCCATGGCTTTCAGACCCAAGGTACGGAGCGCGAGTACTTAGGGTACTTGGACCCATGATAGAAAGCATGAAGACCATGTGCAGCTAGGTTCCATCGTCGCCAGGACCCGAGGGCCGCTAACAGCTAGGTTCCATCGAAGCTTACACACGTAGTATGCCATCGAAGTAGGCGAAGATGCGACGGGAGTCGACTTTGAGTTGCCGCGCGGAGCAGACTTTAGAATGCGACTTAAGAAGTCGACTTTAGATTGCCGCGCGTAGCGGACTTTAGAAACTGCCTCCTAGGGATGCCCCCGAGTTGATGAAGTAGACTAGTGGCGACTTGGTTGATATGCCCCAAGACTAGTCAGCAGAGTGTAGCTCCCGTGAAAACCCGCCGAGAAGCATACACAAATGAGTAGTCGGCAAGTAGTCCTACATGATCAGGAGAACAAGCCAAGAGAACAGTAATCATTTAAATAAATGACTTAGTTGTTGCTGCCTGGGCAGACTGATGATGAAGCTGTGGCGGTCGGCGATGGAGCTACGACGGTTGTTGTTAAAGTTGACTAGTCAGAGTTGATTCCGACTAGTTGTTGGGGGCGTGACTGCCGTTCTCAACTAGTTTGGAAGACTAGTCGAGATGAATGGTCTACGTGATGCGATCAGAAGACGACGTCGTGGCGGCGCCCGGCGTTCTCGAAGTAGAGCCAGTGTTGCCGCAAGGCAAGTAGTCGCGCCCCACGGCGTGGCTGAAGTAGAGCCAGCGTGGCCGCAAGACGAAGTCGCGGCGCACGGAGTAGTCGACGACGAGCCTGGGTGAGGCGGAGTAGTCGACGATGAGCCTGCGCGACGAGCCGCGTGACGAGCCGCACGACGTGCCGAGGCACCCAGACGCGCAGCGTAGTCAAGGTAGATCGCTGCAGCCGGTGCGACCGGACCACGAGTAGTCGCGGCGCATGGCAAGGTTGACGTAGAGCACGTGCAGTCGGAGACGAGCAGTCGCGGCACACGGCGAGGACGACGTAGAGCGCGTGCGGCCGGAGACGAGTAGTCGCGGCGCACGGCGAGGTCGACGTAGAGCGCGTGCGGCCGGAGACGAGTAGTCGCGGCGCACGGCAAGGTTGACGTAGAGCCCGTGCGGCTGGAGCCGAGTAGTCGCAGTGCACGGCAAGGTTGATGTAGAGCGCGTGCAGCTGGAGACGAGTATTCGCGGCGCACGGCGAGGTCGACGTAGAGCGCGTGCGGCCGGAGACGAGTAGTCATGGCGTACGTCGTAGTTCTACTTGCGTATGTTTTTGGTGTGCAGCAAGCCAATTGATCTTGAAATCTTGTGGGAGCTTCTCCGTGTGCGAGTAGCAACTTATCAACCAATTAGCTTTGCATATGGAGCAGCCGCATGCACGTACGGAGTACTTCGGTGGACTTAGAAAAATCGATTTGCTGCTTTGAAGTGTTGAAACCGCTGTTTGTACGAGATGTAAGGTAGGAGCTGACTCCGTTTTGGACCGGCAAAGTATGCGCTCTACCAGCAATAGCCAAAAGTTGTGCCTCCTGCTTGCAGTTGGACTCTGTTCCGGACTCTGTCTCATCCGGGAGAGATCGTGGAAAAAACCGCACGTAAGTTGACGTGACTCGGCAATTTTTTCTACCATGTAGATAGAAATTCTATTCTGCCCTGGTAGGAAGTCGTCGAGTTGCCGAATATACTAGCCACACACTGAGTAGATTGATATTGTTGACGAAGGTCCTTCGAATTCGCCCGGTGATCGTGACGATTGGCCCCACGGTGGGTGCCAGCTGTCGGTGTTTAAACCTCTCAACCTCCATGGGAGGTACCCGCAGCAAGGTAGAAGGTGGGGATCGCCATGATCTGGAACCCGAAGGTACGCGCGAGGACACAAGACACGAGATTTATACAGGTTCGGGTAGCCAGAGTAGCTACCCTACGTCCTGTTTAGAGTAGTATTGCACCCTGCGCTTGGTGTTGTTCCCCGGAGGGATTGTGGATGTCCTCCTAGGTACCCGGCCCTCCTTTATATAGTCCAGGGGGCGGGTTCCTAGTCAGTTACAAGGCAGGAGTCCTAGTAGGATTACAGAGAGCCAGTCCTAGTAGGAGTACAAGGGAATTCTAGTAGGAGTCCGTCTTCTACTATTCTTCCTTCCTTGCATGGCTTGCGTCGAGGCTTCGAAGTCCGGAGACTTCGAAGCGGAGGACACGCGTCGGGATCGCATGGCTTGCGTCGAGGCTACGCAGGGAGCGGTCGCCGGGCATCCGTCCGATAGTGAAGACATGAAGACTTCCAAATCCGCCCTTGAGGGGCTTGTATCCCTAGTTGTTAGAGAAGGGTATTTTAGACTTTCGGTTGCCTCCATATAACCCAAGAGGTGAGAGGATGGCAGCCAACTCTTGGAACCCTAGCTCATTTGTTTTCCCATTTTCCTTCCTATTTTCCTTAGGTTTTCCATAGGACTAGCAAGAGAGCTTCATGGAGAGATCTTGTTGAGAGGGATGGATGATCGGGCGGCTTTGTAGACCTTGTATGAACCTTTGTTTCATGTATAGATGATTCGGCGTGGTACCTCAAGGTTTGGATGTGTTTTCCCCGGTTGTTCTTGGTGGTGATTTTCGGAGCCCTCTCTTGGTGATTTCTTTGGGTTGTTTTCGGGACCTTTCTCTTTGGGATTTGATGGGGGAAATTTGTGGGAACCCTTCGTGGTTCTTTGGGCTGTGCTTCCCCTCCCAAATCCGTGAGTAAAGGTGCTCGCTTTTGGGGTTTCTTGAGTTCTTGGGTTGGAAGTGCTCTTGGCGGGATTTCTTCGATTCCTCCTTTTTGGACGAGTTTTTGTGGGATTAAACTTGGCTATGGACTCCTCATGAGGTGTTCCTAATATCCCCAAAGTCTTGTTCAAGTCCGTGGAGAGATTCGGGAGATCGAGGTTTGGATTTGGGGGAGTTGACCCACGGGTGCTGTTCATCCCGAGCTGCCCAGGCTACACCGGTCTGACCGGTGCTCTTTACCGGTCTGACCTGTGCAACCCTCTATGGGATTTTGCTCGGGTGAACGTCTAGGTTTGTTCGCTGTTGCCCTGTGTTGCTGTTGTTTCAAGTTTGGGTCAGTTTGGTGGTCGGTTGGCCTGTTTGGTGCCTTGGGGGCTTTCAGGCTGTGACCGGACTGACCGGTGTGTCTTACCGGTCTGACCAGTGTAGAGCCAATTAGTGAAAGTTGCTCAGTTTCACCAGCAGGGACCGGTCTGACCGGTGGTGCTCACCGGTCTGACCGGTGTGGGTCTGTAGGCTCAAGGTTTGGTGTTCCGCTGCGTTCTCGGGTCGGAAGGTTGTGTGTTGGTTCCTAGGTCCAGTGGCACTCCAGTGGCTACGTGGGCTTGGCCAACTTGGGTAGTGAGTCGGAGACGTGTGTTGGAAGCCGTGTTCATCTTGTTGGAGTTTCCATCTCCTTTGAGAAGAATTTTTATCGGCTCCCATTCACTCCCCCCTCTCTGGTTCGCTGTATCGGTCCTTCAATGGTGGCCGAGCATCCGTCCGATGGAGAAAATCTGAAGACTTCCAAAAACGCCCTTGAGGGGCTTGTATCCCTAGTTATTAAGTAAGGGTGTTTTAGACTTTCGGTTGCCTCCGTATGACCCATTAGGTGAGAGGATGGCAGCCATCTCTTGGAACCCTAGTTCATTTGCTTTCCTATTTTCCCTTATTATTTTCTTAGGATTTCTATAGGACTAGCTTGAGAGCTTCATGGTGAGATTTTATGAGAGGGTTGGATGATCGGGCGGCAAGCTAGACCTTGTATGAATCTCCTTGGTATGTATAGATGATTCGGCATGGTTCCTCAAGGCTTTGTTGTGTTGTTCCCGGTTGTTTTTGGTGGTGATTTTCGGAGCCCTCTCTTGGTGGGTTTCTCGGTGTGTTTTTGGGACCTTGCTTTTGGGGATTTGATGGGGGAAACTCGTGTGAACCCTTCATGGTTCTTCTGCCTTTGATTCCCCTCCCAAATCCGTGAGTTAAGGGGCTCGATTTTGGGGTTTTCGGTGTTCTAGAGTTAGAGGGGTTCTTGGCGGGATTTCTTCGATTCCTCTTGATTTGGCAAGTTTTGGTGGACAAAATCATGGCTATGGACTCCTCATGAGGTTTTCCTATTATCCCCAAAGTCTTGTTCAAGTCCGTGGAGCGATTCGGGAGATCGAAGTTTGGATTTGGAGGAGTTGACCCGCGGGTGCTGTTCATCCCGAGATACCTAGGCTACACTGGTCTGACCGGTGCTCTTGACCGGTCTGACCGGTGCAACCCTTGTTGGGTTTTTGCTCGGGTGAACGTTTGGGTGTGTTCGCTATTATCCTGTGTTGTTGCTGCTTCGTTTTTTGATCAGTTTGGAGCTCGGTAGGCATGTTTGGTGTTTTGGGGCTTTTTGGCTGAGACCGGTTTGACCGGTGTGTTGCACCGGCCTGACCGTTGTGGAGCCATTCTGTGGAAGTCGCCAGGTTTCACCAGCAGGGACCGGTCTGACCGGTGGTGCTCACCGGTCTGACCGGTGTTGGTCAGTGGACTCGAGTTTTGGTGTTCCGCTGCGTTCTCGGGGCTGTGAGGTTGGGATTTGGTTCCTAGGTTCAGTAGCACTTCAGTGGCTGTGTGGACTAGGCCAACTTGGGTAGTGAGTCGGTAACGTGTGTTGGAAGCCGAGTTCGTCTTGTTGGAGTTTCCATCTCCTTCGAGAAGAATTTTTATCGGCTCCCATTCACTCCCCCCCTCTGGTTCGCCGTATCGGTCCTTCAATCCCGCTGGCCACCGAGTCTCTGGAGTCAGGCCTACATCTCTCTCCACTCCTCTGAGGCCCCGCAAGGCATAGACCTTTCGCACCCACTCTTCACCTGCACCAACGCAAATCAAGCTGCAACGTGCACCTGCAATATTCGGCCAAGAGTGAGTCCACACCACATTGTCAATCACTCATCACAACCAGGAGCAACAACCCACCAGTCCTCGGACTCTCCGGTCCTCAACGTGCTATCCATCCACCAAAAATAAATACTCCAAAGTTCAAAGAGATTTCTCTTCTTGTATTCTTGCAAAAGGAGAGAGGTGTCATTGAAAAAAAGTATATGCTCAAGAAGCATAGAAAAAAATGTGCTCCAATCAAAGGGCATTGGAAAAAGAGAAAATCATGACCCCCTCCAAAAAAAGGCAAGAGGAGAATCTCAAAGCAAGGAGTGTTTAGAAAAACACAAAAATATTCCAAGCACTTGCACATCTCGATCAAGTTGCATGACTAGTTTCATCTTAGATCCGGTCTTTGGCTCAACAACATGTGGCACAAGTGAGTCTCTCTTGTCCTACCCAAAGCTCCACATACAAGCCATAGAAGTAGGAAGTTGAGGCTTGCTTAAAGCCTTTGGTGAGGTAACAAATACCACTTGAGCGATAGAGGGAACCATCCGAGGAACCTTGTCTTTCTTTGAAAATTTTTTAAAAAAAACTCCGTGATAGGATCCAGAAAAGAAGAATTGTAAGATAGGCAAAGTCAAAACCTATTATACTTTTCAACCTCCGAAAGGCAAGGTGGAAAGCTACAAGCTCCACGAGTAAAGTAAGGCTTGCTTATCCTGTACCAACCTTTTCGAAATAGCACAAAGAGTTTGTGCGTAGGTACTTGCCGAGTGATAACAACATGCAATTCCTGATCCACCGAGGCCGAGTTTAGACTTTGCTCGAGGACGAGCAAAGGAACAAGTGTGGGGGAGTTTGCTGACGGTCCTTACAACAAATATTTGATCGTCATTAACTCAAGAATGAGAAGAGGATATAACAAGCTTCATGCACATTTTAAGTGCTAATGAGGTTCCACGAGCTTTGTTGGTATTTTTACGTGTTGGTACAAAAATATGGGAATAACAATGAACAAATGAACCTTAGAGGGGTGCACCAAAGCAATGGTGCAGGGCCGACCGCACCTAGCCAGGTCCGGCCGCACCACAGCCGGCCGGAGCTGGCCAGGGCTAGGCCCGGCCAGGTGCGCCCGCACCTCTAGGTGCACTCGCACCTATGATATGCCACGTCTTGGGTCCACGGCACCAACAATCCCACAAACAAGTCTTGGATGGATGAGAAACGTTGATTCTATGTCAGTTGGATCAAAAGGTTAAGGTTGGAAGCACTTGGATCGATGGACCCACACTTAACCGCTGCTACGGCCAACAAGGAGTCATCCTAGACGTCGCTTCGCACTGTTGGTGCATCACACGGTGATTTGGGAGGTGCGCCCGCACCTATAGGGCCAGCCACACCTATTAACTGGCGTGTTGGGAGAAACCGACCCGAGGAGCCGACCTACAATCACCTCAGGAGTAGTGATCAGGGTCATCCAAGTCCATAAGCGGTGGATCATAGGGCCGGCCGCACCTGGAGATACGGCCACACCTCCTTGCTCGGCACTGCAGTTCCCTCTCGCCTACAAGTACTCCCTCCCGCTGCCACTGACCTACAGGGGCTATAAATTCAGCGAGGCACCTCGTAGAAGAGTGTACAAGTGACGTAAAGGTTCAAATTGTACCAAATGGACGTGAAGAGTGCTTTCCCGAATGGTGTTTTGGAGGATGAAGTGTACATGACACAACCACTGAAGCTTGAGAGTGAGAAGTACCTCCACAGGGTGTACAGGTTGAGGAAGGCGTTGTATGGGTTGAAGTAGGCACCAAGAGCTTGGTATGGTAGGTTGAGGGGGTTCCTATTTGGGAGAGGTTTTGACATGAGGAAGGTAGATCATACCTTGTTTCTCCTCAGGCAGGGCAAAGAGATCCTAATTGTGTAGGTATACGTGGATGGTATTGTCTTTGGTGGTACGTCTAACTCTTTGGTTGCAAGGTTTGCAAAAGACACGAGCAGGGAATTTGAGATGAGCACGATTTGTGAGTTTGAAGGATCAGATGGCGACTAGAGAGGGGGGGAGTGAATAGGAGCCGGTAAAAATTCTTCCCAAAAAACCCGGCCTATGCCCTAGTCAAATCCCGGTCACACACAAGCGATGGATCGAATCACGCACCAATCGCCAAGACCACGAGGTTATGGATCAACCTCTAGCCTTAGGAACGATTCCTAGAAGCACATGCGGAAGCACTAGAAAGGGAGGGAGGAATCGAACCAAGAAGCAAAGCACACAGGCTCTGGCGGACCGTCCGGCCAGGAGGGGCGGACCGTCCGCGCAGGCGTCGCGGATTGTCCGACCTGAAGCCGCGGACCGTCCGCGCCAACACCGCGGACCGTCCGGCCCTACGCCGCGGACCGTCCGTTAAAGCACACAGAACCACCAGAAGCGACCCAAGAAAAACAGACCGTCCGCCGAGGCCGGGCGGACCGTCCGCGCCACCCGCTGACAGTCCGCTACTCAAGCTCGGACCGTCCGCAAACCGGCTGCAACAAAAACCAAAAGCCAAACCGGATCGAAAGCGAGGACGCGCAAGAACATGATGAACACGGGACGAACCCTAGCCGCGCGGACCGTCCGCCAGCACCCCGAGGACTGTCCGCCAGGTGCGGACAGAGCAGAAAACGCCCGACCCCGAAAGTCAACTCCCCCAAATCATCATCGGATTTCCCAAACGGTTGAAGCTATGGAGACAAGGGTTTGGGCACTTGAAAAGCGTCACACAAGGATGCTATAGCCCAAAAATCTTACCTCCTAACTCCCTAAATCACCGGGAATCGCGAATCCTTTGAGCACCACCGAAAACTAGAGCACCGAACGGAAAACTTCGAATCCAAGTGGTTTCCCGGCGTTTGAGGGCACAAGATCAATCACAAAGATGCACGAGACATCTATCCATGTTTTCCTCAAAGAAATCCGGGGAGAAACCCACTCAAATCCGCGGAATCGAACCGGGAACAAAGGCACGAAAACAAGCACAAAAAGGCCACGAAAACACAACCCCGAATCTTCTATATAAACCAGGAAAGATTCACAAGGTCTAGCATGCCGCCCTAGCATCCATCCCTCTCAACAAATCTCTCATGAAGCTCTCATGCTAGCCTAGAGAAAATGGAAGAAAAATAGCTACGAAAATGAGAAAGAGGAGGGAGGAAATTAAACCCTAAGTCACGGAGGAAGAGAGCCATCCACACACACTCATGGCTTATATATCAGGTCCCGCCGGAGTGGTAAATGACTCGACTACCCCTAACTTAACTACTGGCGATACAACCCACGTAGGGGCATTTAGGTAATTTTTGTGGGTCTTGCCATCAGACGGCCACGCCTTTGCCGCACCCCGCGTCCTCCCGACGCAAGCCATGCGATCCCGCCGCGTGTCCTCCGCCTCGAAGCTTCCGGACACGCCCGGATCCCGTCTCCGTCGTGTTGGGCCCTCGGACTTGGTTTTGAGGCCCAAACCAAGAAACCGTCCGCCGATGGTTTTGTGGGCAAACCACCAAACCCCGCGTGCTCGGTCCGGCCTCCCGCCAAACCACTTGACTCGACCGCCACCGTGCACCGGCTCGCTTGTCCATGACTTCGTCTTGCTTGTGTCGCCACCATGTGGCCCGCACCTAGTCCCGCTGTCCACCGGGTCCCTCGAACCGAGCCTACTTGTCTCTCCATCTCCCGAAGGCCCCTCAAGGCTGAAGACCTTTCACGCCCGTTCTTCACCTCGCAACAACACGAACTAGGTCGCGAGTCTACACCGCGCACTAAGCCAAGAGTCGATCCAACACCTGTTGTCAATCACTCATCACTGAGGAGCGGTCATCCATCGACCACTGGGACGCTCCTGGTCCTCAATCTCCCCCTTGATGAGTGCATTGACAACACACAACGCGAAATGGAATTCAGAGAAAAAGAGAAAGGAAGAAGAAGGAAAAACAAAGAAGCTCAACTCATGACCAAAACCAAAGAAAGGCGAAGAAAGGTCACAAGCCAAGCGAAGCACAAACTCCACGCCGAAAACAGCATCCCCCTGAACAAATGCAAGCTCCCCCTGAACATGTGAATGCAAACTACCAAAGTTCAGCTCACCTCTTCGGAATTTTCATTAAGCTCACCTCTTCTCCCCCTTGTTGACAATGTATGAATCAAGGAGAAAATGCAGAAATGCAAAAACAAAGCATATAAACATCTTCATGAGCTTCTCAAATAGGCCAAATCTAGTGTCAAAGGCTAAAAATGAGACAAAGATCACACATATGAATTATAGCATAGTCAAAGCATTGCCACAAGTAATATATGAAAATACAAGTATGTGACAAAGCAAAATTTTCAGATTTGAGCAGTTTTACCAAAAGAAGGCTCGCTTCACATGTAAAGGCCTATCCATGTCACACTTGAGCCACAAACATGCATACCATTTAAAGATCATACAAGGATATCAAATGCTCAGCAAAAGATCATGGCAAACACCCATAAAGCAAAGCATGTCATGTCAAAGCTCATGAGCCATGTGTCCACTTTGGGGAGACTTCTCCACTGGTGAACATCATGCAACATGTTTTGCACCCATATGTGAAAGATAAAAAATTTTAAGCATAGACATGATGGATGGAGCATTTTTCAAGAATTCACACTTCTTTTCAAGATTAATTCAGTTTATGGTACATGAAGTGCCTTTGCGGCAAAAGAAGCTTATGCTCCCCCATGAATGCAACATAGGCTAAACATTCACAATGATATTCGGCCTTTGGCCCAAATGCAAGAATAAGGCATCCAAGCACAATCTAAGCATGAGAAGCACATTTAGGCCAAACTGTGACATGGATACACAACTACACACGAGTGGAGCATATTTCATCAAAAATTAGTCCAGATTAGCATTTATTTCAAAAAGGGGCTATCCCACCACACATATATCTCAAATATTTCAAGAGCATAGCCTCACATCACCATTTCTCCACACATATGACCAAAATCTCACAAATAGCCAAAGAGACTCAAAAAGGAATATGAAAGAAGCTCATCATCCTAAAATGCAATATGATACAAATGCAACATGATATATGACAAGATGGCCATCCTACCATGGTTTCTACATCAAGCAGAGCATGTATATACATCAAAGTAAACATGGTATGATACGTATGATACACACAGGAAATCCCCCAAGAATAAACTAGAAAGGGCAACAAACCCCAAGTTTCCCCCGCAAGCGCACAAATGTAGCTTGGTCGAGAGGCTTTGTGAAAATGTCTGCAAGCTGATCTTGGGTAGGGACATGGCTCAACACAATGGTTCCTTTCTCCACATTGTCCCTCAAGAAATGATACCTCACTTCTATGTGTTTGGTTCTGGAGTGAAGCACTGGGTTTTTAGCTACGCTTATGGCACTGGTGCTATCACAAAGAAGTGGGATCTCGGGTGCACTCCTCACCAAAGTCTCTCAAAGTGTATGAAATCCACAACGGTACTCGGGAACAAGAACTCGCGGGCCGCAACATACTCTGCCTCGGTGGTAGACTGAGCTACACTAGACTGCTTGCGGGAAGACCATGAGACCAACGAAGACCCAAGAAATTGGCAAGTACCAGAAGTAGACTTCCTCTCGACTCGACAACCAGCGAAATCCGCATTGCAAAAACCATGAAGAGAAAGAGTCGAGGAGGAAGAATACCAAAGGCCAAGACCAGGGGCAGACTGTAGGTACCTGAAAATCCTCTTGACGGCCTGTCGATGTGATGTCCTCGGCGAAGCCTGAAAACGAGCGCACAGGCACACGCTGAACTGTATGTCTAGCCTCGTCGTCGTCAAGTAGAGGAGGGAGCCGATCATGCTCGTGTACTCCCGCTGGTCCACTGGTTCTCCGTCCTCGTCCGCATCCAAAGTGGCCGTACTCCCCATGGGAGTCGACATCGGCTTCACATCTTGCATCTGGAACTTCTTCAGCATGTCTTTTGTGTACTTGGTCTGGTGCACGAATGTTCCATCCTTCACTTGCTTGATCTGCAGCCCGAAAAAGTACTGCAACTCGCCCATCATGCTCATCTCGAACTCCCTGCTCATCTCATCTGCAAACTTGGCAACAAGGTTATGTGATGAGCCACCAAAGACAATATCATCCACGTATATCTGAACAATCAACAAGTCATTTTCATGCTTGAGGAGAAACAAAGTCCTATCCACGTTGCCCATCACAAACCCTCTGCTCAACAGAAAACCTCTCAATCTCCCATACCAAGCACGGTGCGCCTGTTTCAACCCATACAGAGCCCTTTTCAACCTGTACACCCTGTGTGGGTACAGCTCGCTCTCAAACCCAGGTGGCTGCTTCACATACACCTCCTCCTCTATGACCCCATTCAGAAAAGCACTCTTCATGTCCATCTGAAACAACTTGAACCCTTTAGCCACGGCAAAGGCTAGAAGGATCCGAATTGCCTCAAGACGGGCCACGGGGAGCAAAGGTCTCCTCATAGCCGATCCCCTCCTTCGACTAAACCCCCGAGCAACAAGTCCGGACTTGTTCCTCACAACCATCCCATTCTCTCCCTCTTTGTTCTTCCAAACCCACTTGGTTCCTATGGGATGGCAATTTGGAGGTGGTTCAACTAACTCCCACACACCGGTTCCTCTCAAAGTTTTCCAACTCCTCATGCATAGAATTGACCCAGTTTGCATCAGATAAAGCATGTCCAATGTCCTTGGGCTCAAAAGTGGCAACAAAAGCAGCATGAGCAAAATGAGAGGAATTCCTGGACCTCGACCGTGTAGTGTGTTCGTCGATGTTCCCAATGATCTTTGACAGGGGATGCACTTCTTGAATCCGTCGGGGAGCCTCACGCCTCGAGACTACCTCCCCCTCAACTTCAGCTTCTCTCGTCTGGTCCTCTTGTTGCACCGTCGTTGTCCATGAAATAGACGGTCCACGCTCCATAGTGGTCGTAGGGGAAGTAGTGGGTACACACTCAGCTTCAGGCGCATGGTTCTCCCCATCAACATCTCCAGCTTCATCCTTCTCCTCTTCAAAGAGGTCCTCGGCCATCTCTTCATCACCTGCACATTCAAAGCCAAGAGAGGTACATGGCATTATCTCGTCGAAGGTTGCCTCGCAAGTCTCCATGATTTTGTTAGTCTCAAGGTTAACCACCCTATAGGCCCTAGAGTGGTTAGCATATCCAAAGAAAATACCATCACTAGACCTAGCCTCAAACTTGTCGAGTTTTCCCTTCTTCAGAATAAAGCACTTGCAGCCAAAGACTCGGAAATGACTCACCTTGGGTGCCCGACCATGCATCAGCTCATAACAGGTCTTCTTCTTCAAAGCTCGCAATAAAATCCTGTTGGAAACATGAAAAGCCGTATTGACCGCCTCAGCCCAATACCTCCTAGGAGTCCTGTGCTCATCGACCATCGTCCTAGCCATCTCACAAAGAGTCCGATTTTTCCTTTCCACAACTCCATTTTGAGGGGGCACATAAGGGGTCGAATACTGATGTTCAAGACCTAGATCACGACAAAAGGCATCAAAACGAGAGTTCTTGAACTCAGAGCCATTGTCACTGCGGATAGCTCGAATAGCATTCCCATGCCTCTCGTTTTTCAACCTCACGATCAGATCTCGAACAAAACCAAAAGTCTCACTCTTATCCTCCAAAAAGAACACCCAGGCATAGCGAGAGTAATCGTCCACCACAACAAGGACATACCATTTCCCACCCACCGAGCGAACTCGAGCTGGCCCAACAAGATCCATATGCAACAGCTCTGTCGGACGCTCGGTCATGACATCGGTCAGGGGTGGATGGGGAGTGGCTACCATCTTACCATGCCTACAAGGAGCATAAACCAAATCCTTCTCAAGCTTCAACCTCGGCAATCGTCGGACAAGGTCAAGACCACTCAAGCGGGAAACCAAATCAAAGCTTAAGTGTCCCAACCGCCTATGAAATTTCCACAAATCAGAGGAAGGACCGGCCATCAAACAGCGAGCAGGACCCAAAGAACGAGAGAAATCAGCCCTGAAAATCTGACCCTCGGGGATGATCATACAGACAAGATCACCTCGAGAATCAAGCAAATGAGACTCGCCAGACTTGAAACGCACCTCAAAACCCTCATCAAGCAACTGAGAAACTGAAAGCAAATTGAAACCCAAAGACTTCACAAGAGCCACTCTCTTCAACGTTACCTTGTCACTCACATGCACAACACCCTCTGAAAGCACCCTTCCTCGTCCATTGTCCCCAAATGTGATGTACATCTTTTCCTTCACTGGGGTGAGGCTAGAGAACCACTTCTTATCTCCGGTCATGTGTCGAGAACACCCGGAGTCGATCAACCAAATGTTCTCCAAGCCTCCTGCCTGTAGTCAGAAACAAGAACGAGAGTGAGCTAGCGACTCGACACTGGGGTTAGCACAAAAAAAGTTAAACTAGTGTCGAGCCATCTGCTCAAAGAAGGGGTTAGCAAACATCATTCCCTTGCCAGCAAACTTCCCATGTCCCATGGGAGGAGTACGAGCACCACGAGGGGGAAAACGTGGTCCGTAGTTCCTCTGGAACCCAAAGCTGCAATCATCTCCCCTGAACCCGTATTGAGGATGAGTAGGGGGACGTCCAGCAAAACCACCACGAGCCCGACCAAACCTTTCACCAGCACGCACACCATCCTCTCTCCTGAAAAACGTCTCACCACCACCTCTCTGTGGGAACCTGCGAACACTCCTCACACTTCCCACACCCGGTGGAAGTGGCACTCTAGGCTCAGGAATACCATGAGACTGGCGATACCTGTCCTGGTTCGCTTGCTCCCTAGCAAGCCTCTCATCCCTCTTCCTCTTGTAGCAAAACTCTGCAAGATGCCTCTCCTTGCCACAATACTCACACTTGAAGGGGATGGGTTTTGATTTTGGCTCTGGCTTCTCTCTAGGCTTCTCACCCTTTTCACCCACAAACTTCACCTAGGTTTCGGAAGTCATTTGCCTTAGGTGGGAATTTGGGTGGATCTTGGGTTGTGTCAAGCTTGTTGCAAAGGTGGTTGGGCTTTGGTGTGAAAGAGTTCTTGGGTGCTTTTGGAAGTGGGACTTGGATATCTCCAATCACCTCAAACTCGGGGTTAGACTCAACACACTTCTCATACACACTCTCCCCACTGTTCTCTCCCACTTTCTCACCCAACTTCTCAAAACCCAAACCACGACCACCGCTCTCTTGAACTCCTCAATCATGATTTTCAATTGAGGTTCCTGCCCAGACAACCAACCCAACACCTTCCTCAAATAGTCATTCTCCTCATAGATGACATCCAAACGGGAAGTAAGTTCAAGATTGCGCAAAGTAACTTCATCACAGCTAGTGCATGCATTGACAACAGGAGATTTCAAAGATGCTTCCAAAGAACTAATGGTAGAACGAGCATCAACAAGCTTAGCATGCATAGTAGGACATGATTTACAAGCACCAAGCAAAGTGGGTCTAGCCTTAAGCTCATCATATTCAGTCCTAAAAGCATCTAGTTTAGCCAAAATGGAAGCATTCTTCTCATTAAGCAGTTTGATCTCATTTAACCATGCATCACACTCAACACATTCAACATCATCAGGAGTAGTAGGAGCAAGTTTCAAAGAGTCATTCTCAAGTTTCAATTCAAGCAATTTCGACTCTAACTCTCCTACTTTCTCACTAGCATTCTCAAGTTGAGCCCTAAGATCTTTCCTCATCTTTTTGGCATCTCGTAGCACACTATCACGGTTGTCAATCAAGCCATTCAACCTAGCAATCTCAGCAAGCAAAGAGTCGGGGTCACGATTTACCTCATCCTCCGAGTCGGAGTCGCTGTCTTCCTTCTCGCTCTTCTTGCCGCTTGAGCTATGGGCCATGCCACAAAAGCCCTCAAGCGCCACACGGCTCAACCCGCCGAGGTTCCGGCTTGCACTCTTCTTGCCCTTGCGCCTCTCGGCGTCTTCATCTTCGCCGCTTGAGCTTGGACTCGCTCGTCGCTTGAGCTTGAGTCGACGTCGCTCGCACCGCCACCATTGCTCTTGCCTTGTTCTTCTTGTAGCCGCTCTTGCTCGGTCGCCGCTTGTCCTTGTCCTTGCTCTTGGACTTGTTGAAGTGCTTGCCCTTGGAGGAGTACTTGTCTTCACGCCTCGGGTGCGCCTTGTACTCGTTCACCTTGTACTTGTTCTCCTCCGCTTCCGGGCACTCGGCGATGAAGTGGCCACGCTTGCCACACTTGTAGCACGTCCCTGAGCTCCGCCTTGCATTCCTCCGACTCTCGTGTAGTCGTTCAAACCTTCTTGAGAGCAAGGCCAGCTCCTCCTCACCCAGCACATCAAACTCCTCATCTGGAATGGACATGAGAGAAGACAAGGAAAACTGTCGACAAGAAGGGTTAGATTTGCCCTTTGATCCGCCCACAAGAGCAAGACTATGGTCAGTCGAGCCCTCAAGCTTGGATTGCAACTTCCTGTCAACCTCAGCCGACTTGAGCTTAGAAAAGAGGTCATCCAACTCAATAGTCAAGTAAAGCCCAGACTCCTTAATGGCCTCAACCTTAGCACCCCAAACATTTGGTTCCAAGACATGCAAGAGCTTCAAAGCCTGATCATGCTCGGTGTAGGGAAAATCCTCAACATTAGCTTTCATGTTGTTCACGATGGCGGTGAACCTCTGAAACATCGCATCAATGCCCTCACCGGGAAGTGGAGTGAAATTCTCATATTGCATCCGGTAAGAGACAAAGAGGCGAGCCTTCACATGGTTATCACCACCGTGAGCAACCAACAACTTCTCCCAAATTTGCCAAGCAAGATTCAAATGGCGAACACGCTCAAACTCAGGATCACACAAGCTCCGGACCAAGTGGTCAACGGCTTTTGCATTAGCCTCATACTTGGCCTTAGCACCGGCATCGGTCACCATAAGAGTATGGATGTTGACCGGGATAGCATAGGTCTTGTCAAGCACAATGAAATCCAACAGCTTCCCACGAAGAAAGATCATCATACGAGCCGCCCACTTGTGGTATCCCTTGCCATCGAAGTGCGGCGGACCGCCCCGCTCAACGTACGCCATCTTAGGATTCGAGACTTGTCAAAGTCGCAAAGAATCTGGCACCAAGCTCTGATACCAATTGAAGGATCAGGTGGCGACTAGAGAGGGGGGGAGTGAATAGGAGCCGGTAAAAATTCTTCCCAAAGAACCCGGCCTATGCCCTAGTCAAATCCCGGTCACACACAAGCGATGGATGGAATCACGCACCAATCGCCAAGACCACGAGGTTATGGATCAACCTCTAGCCTTAGGAACGATTCCTAGAAGCACACGCGGAAGCACTAGAAAGGGAGGGAGGAATCGAACCAAGAAGCAAAGCACACAGGCTCTGGCGGACCGTCCGGCCAGGAGGGGCGGACCGTCCGCGCAGGCCTCGCGGACTGTCCGACCTGAAGCCGCGGACCGTCCGCGCCAACACCGCGGACCGTCCGGCCCTACGCCGCGGACCGTCTGTTAAAGCACACAGAACCACCAAAAGCGACCCGAGAAAAACGGACCGTCCGCCGAGGCCGGGCGGACCGTCCGCGCCACCCGCGGACCGTCCGCTACTCAAGCTCGGACCGTCCACAAACCGGCTGCAAAAAAAACCAAAAGCCAAACCGGATCGAAAGCGAGGACGCGCAAGAACACGACGAACACGGGACAAACCCTACCCGCGCGGACCGTCCGCCAGCACCCCGCGGACTGTCCGCCAGGTGCGGACAGAGCAGAAAACGCCCGACCCCGAAAGTCAACTCCCCCAAATCATCATCGGATTTCCCAAACGGTTGAAGCTATGGAGACAAGGGTTTGGGCACTTGAAAAGCGTCACACAAGGATGCTATAGCCCAAAAATCTTGCCTCCTAACTCCCTAAATCACCGGGAATCGCAAATCCTTTGAGCACCACCAAAAACTAGAGCACCGAACGAAAAACTTCGAATCCAAGTGGTTTCCCGGCGTTTGAGGGCACAAGATCAATCACAAAAATGCACGAGACATCTATCCATGTTTTCCTCAAAGAAATCCGGGGAGAAACCCACTCAAATCCGCGGAATCGAACCGGGAACAAAGGCACGAAAACAAGCACAAAAAGGCCACGAAAACACAACCCCGAATCTTCTATACAAACCAGGAAAGATTCACAAGGTCTAGCATGCCGCACTAGCATCCATCCCTCTCAACAAATCTCTCATGAAGCTCTCATGCTAGCCTAGAGAAAATGGAAGAAAAATAGCTACGAAAATGAGAAAGAGGAGGGAGGAAATGAAACCCTAAGTCACGGAGGAAGAGAGCCATCCACACACACTCATGGCTTATATATCAGGTCCCGCCGGAGTGGTAAATGACTCGACTACCCCTAACTTAACTACTGGCGATACAACCCACGTGGGGGCATTTAGGTAATGTTTGTGGGTCTTGCCATCGGACGGCCACGCTTTTGCCGCACCCTGCGTCCTCCCGACGCAAGCCATGCGATCCCGCCGCGTGTCCTCCGCCTCGAAGCTTCCCGACACGCCCGGATGCCGTCTCCGTCGTGTTGGGCCCTCGGACTTGGTTTTGAGGCCCCAACCAAGAAACCGTCCGCCGATGGTTTTGTGGGCAAACCACCAAACCCCGCGTGCTCGGTCCGGCCTCCCGCCAAACCACTTGACTCGACCGCCACCGTGCACCGGCTCGCTTGTCCATGACTTCGTCTTGCTTGTGTCGCCACCATGTGGCCCGCACCTAGTCCCGCTGTCCACCGGTCCCTCGAACCGAGCCTACTTGTCTCTCCATCTCCCGAGGCCCCTCAAGGTTGAAGACCTTTCGCGCCCGTTCTTCACCTGCAACAACACGAACTAGGTCGCAGCCTACACCTGCGCACTAAGCCAAGAGTCAGTCCAACACCCGTTGTCAATCACTCATCACTGAGGAGCGGTCATCCATCGACCACTGGGACGCTCCTGGTCCTCAGAGTTACAGTTCTTCTTCGGCCTCCAGATCAAGCAGTCGAAGCAAGGAACATTTGTGCACCAAGAAAATTACACCAAAGAATTGTGAGGAAGTTCAAGATGGAGGACTCCAAGGCCATGGTGATGACTATGAGTACCACTACAGCTCTTGATGTGGACGAGGACGGAGAACATGTGGACCAGAAGGAGTACCGAAGCATGATCGAGTCATTCCTGTTGACGCGAAATATGCACCTAGCGCCAAGCACACAGCAAGCCGAACAAGCTGGCTTCACACGTGCAAAGAATCACAAGACGTGCCAGTCAATTTTTCCTGAAAATTAACAAAAGACAATGTAGTTAAATACCAAAAATTGGAACTTGCCGGGTGGTACCAGACAGTTTCATATTTACGGCTACAAAGCCAGATGGGATGGCGTATAGCTATACGAAGCTATCTGCCAGCAAACTGAAACCATTCGGGAGCTTATAAAAGGAAAAGTAACATAGCCGAATGGATGACGTAAGCATGACGGCGATCGGTCTTTGTTTGAACAAAGATACACGTGCACAAGGCCATGACCGATCCCCGTGGTGATCATCATTAAATAAAGTAAAGCGTGAGCATAAACATGTAATAAACAAGCATGCATAGATCCAAAGCACTAGTCTACCGCATGTCTAGGTACTTTGAAACCCGTCGGGCACGACACCAAACAAATCTATCCACCGCATGATACAACTTGCGTGGGGGTCATACCACTTTCCACAAATAGATCTATCCAACGCATGATACGATCTAAATACGGAAAGCTAAAAGCATACATTATTTAAAGCATAGATTACGCACGTGTTCTACTCATGAGAAACATAACCGAATGCGGCTGAACAGCCGATTCGGGGTCCTTGAAGAAGGAACGAACATTACCAAATGAGATAAATCTATCAGATCGATTTGAAATCTAATCCACCGGATGACTAGCTCCAAAGCAACCCAAAAACCTGCATCTACCGCGTGATACTCAGTTCTTTCAAGATTTATACCAACATTGGCAAGCTTGAACCCGCAACACGTAACAACCTAGATCGATTCGGTTTTGGCTATCAAAGAGCACGCGATCCACATGTTAAATTAGCCAAAGAGTCGAACTTGACTCGCACAAGGATCATCACAAGGTATAAAGCCGATCCAAACCCATCTAGATTGGGCAAAAGGTGTTACATAAATTTAAACATAAAGCAAAAACTCAAAGCAACACGGGGTAACTTAATGAATCTATTGGATCTTGCCAAAACCCAATAGAGCCGATAACTAGCTTCAAGCTAGATCTTAGCCTACCGCATGGCTCATGACCTAACAAGAAACCCTCTTGAACCAAGCTTGAATCTACCGCATGACACTAAGCATGGTAACAAGACTACTTGCATCAGATCTAAATCCACCGCATGATACTAGATATGATACAAGGTTGCCGGTACTCACGGAGGTCGACGGATCGATGAACCCTCTCGAAGAACTCGACGACACGACAAATGGACTCTAGGGTTTGGCGTAAGGCCGGTTTGTATTGAGAATGATTACGTATCTGTTACATACATCCAGGGCTCATATTTATACACTGCCAAGCACAACCTTGAATGGATTTGATGCCTAATTTATCTCTAAGCTTGATCGCATATCCACCCATTCGTCCTTCCTGCTTGAGCCACGTCACCGTACAATCCCGCAAAATCAGCTCAACTGTTCCCTTGCCGAACGGAAGCAGATAGCCGACCGCGGATTCTTCTGCCGATTGCATCCAGAGAAACCTTCCTTCCGCCGGACGGACTCCTCATCGAGCTGGACCCACAAGTCAGACTCCTTACCAAATTTTGGTGTTAACACATGCCCCTTCAATTACGGGATAAAAGTGATTTTATTCCGGAATTGACTCCAACCTCCATCGTCTTCAAATCGAATCTGTTCAACACCTGTTCTCTCTCTTCGCAATCCGCCGGAATCTTCGTCTAGATCCAAACCCTAGATCCCCTTGTTCTGAGCTCCAATCCCCAATGGCGGCTCAAAATCATGCTGCTCAGGTAAATTCTCCTTCCATAAGCTTCATTCGGCTTTTAGGTTTTCAATTTTTACTTGAGATTTCTTTTCCGCTTTCCTTCAGGAGCCTTCCACCGAGCTTTTGATTCGTACCGAGGCCAATTCAAGATCCTACTAACTTGGTCCTGTGGGAAACTCTGATCCTCGAGATTTTATCGTAGCTGAATCTCAAAGGATCCCCTTCAAAGCAGCTCTGTCCACACCTCCTCAGTGGCAAGATGCTTTCAAGAACTGGCCCTTGCCCCCAATCGCAGGCTGGAAAAATTGGTACCGGAGGATTCTTGCAGACAAGAGTGCCAGGACCCAGAATTGGGAGACCCTCCGCATTGCTCAATGCCTGGAGTTATCTTTGGCCGAGACCCCCAAGAACGAAGACCTCTTGATAGCGGCTTGCCACTTCTGGTCAAATGGTGTCAACGCCTTCCTCTTTGGTCATGGCCCAATGTCCCCAACTCTGGCCGATGTGTATATGATCACCAGCCTTGACATTACGGGAACTGTTCACCCCTGGGATTTCAAAGGTTCCTCAAGGAAAACAGGGGTAAAATCAGGGAGCGGATACAAAAACTATATACTAAACCATATGAAGGACGGCCCTCTTGGTGAAATGGAATACAGGGCGTTTCTGAACATGTGGTTATGCAGGTTCGCCTTCTGTGGTAAAGCCAATGAACCTACCCTGAATCACATTGCAATGGCTTCTCACTTGGTCAATGGCAATCGCTTCCCCCTTGGGAAATACCTCCTAGGCAGTGTGTACCATATGCTTCATCAAACTGTCACCCAGATGTACACTAGCCAGAGGATAGCATGTGTCAATGGTCCCTGGTGGTTTGTTCAAATGTGGCTGCAGCTGCATATGCATCAGATTGTTGGTGTTGATTTGAACACCCGGCTCTTCCCTTCATCCAATCATCATGAAGGGGAACCCCAAGCCACCAGAGGATGCCAGACTTATGGAGAAGCTGCTTCAACTGTCCTCATCAAGCAGAATATCAGCCAGCTCTTCGAGCTCTTCGAGCTCTTCTTCAAAGGTTTCCAAAATCCCCTCTGGCTCCCTTATTTGGATAATGACAATTTGACTCTCCCTTGTGAGTTCTCCTTTGAAACTGCACGCCAAGATGGAAGATTCCTGGAGATCCTCAATATCATTATCCGCCCATGCATTCTGCCGGCTGAATTCAGTGGAGGAAGGCTGAACTATAGCACTTATGAATATTATCAGCCCAACATAATGGCTCGGCAACTTGGATGTGGCCAGATGCCCCCAAGACTGTTTCTGCATGAATTCCTCAAGCCCAGAGAGGAAATCAAAGAACTTATGCAAAGTAGCAGAGTCTTTCAGTATGTGTGCAGTCCTGCTGTTTACGCCTGGCCTTTCGTACCCACAACAATAGCTCACCCCACCTTCAACTCTTGGTGGCAAGAATTCCATGATCATATCTTGAGTGAGCCTGTGCACTTGTTTTGTACAGAGTTGCTGCCTGATTTCCAGCCAACTTCAGAGGTAATATGATTAATCCTTGAATCAGACATTTCCTCTTCCAATCATGATTCTGATCTTATTTCTTTTGCCCACAGAACACAATGCCTGCCCCTTGGGCCAGGGATATTGCTTATAATGTAGTAGGCCCAATCTCAGTACTAGGATTCAAATCACCAACCTTGGATCAGTTGATGGCTAGGTATGCCACAATAGACCCAACTCTGTCCAGCCTTGCTGCTGACAGAAGGCAAGGCTTGTCTCTGATTGCTCCTCCAAATGGCAAGAGGAGAAGAACTATCAAGAAAATCCTTGTTGAGGTAAATTTTTTTTCCTTTCTTGATCACAGGATTGCTCTGTTCCTGATAAATCATATCTTGTGCATTTTCAGACTAGAACTCGGCAATCCTTAGCCCCAGAACCTGCCAATGCTCCATCCACTGGTATGACCTTTACTGTTCTTTTTCTTGAGGATGAACACTGGCATTTATTTTTAATTTGGCGTTTGCAGAAGAAACAATGGAGGATCAGCTTGTGGACGTCCCAGTGTCTCAACAAGCAAGTCCACCCAGGGTTGAGCCACCTGTCAAAGTGGAAATCTCATCTTCATCAGGGACTCAATCACCCCCTGTCCAGACAGAAGCACCAAATGTCGGTGTTTTGGACCGGCAACCTACTACGGGGAGTACCCGAAGTAGATGGATGTGACTCACCGAGATCGGTAACTCGAAGGAATAGGCACGTGGCACACAATTTAGACAGGTTCGGGCCGCGAGGTGCGTAATACCCTACGTCCTGTATGCTGCGTGGCTCTGGATTGATAGGGCACGATTACAGGATGGCGCAATAGTGCGCCGTGAGTTGAGATTGGATGAGGTGATCCCGAGATCGGTCCCTGCCTCGCCTTATATAGTCCGGGAGGCAGGGTTACAAGTCGGAGTAGGGCAGGAGTGCTAGTCGAGTACGTCTAGGAGACCTCTACACGGTGCGGAACGTGTACGAGTCCTAACCGAGTACTACTCCCCGTGTTGTCCTTGTGCTCCACGCCTTGAGGTGCCGTGTAGCGCAAGCCGGGTAGTCCCAGGGGCCCACCGAGTAGTCGGTCCTGGTACCCACCGAGGTAGTGGGCCCAGGGAGGTCCATACGACACCAAACTCCCTAGAGATGAGTTTCCCAATCCAACCAGAGCCATCAAGTCCTCCAAGGGCTCAATCACCCACTGGTCAAGCAGAAACATCAACCCCAGCAGAGGTGAACCCATCTCCTCCTCAGCCAGAAGCTCCTGAATTGTCAGAAATTGCATCAGCACCCTCTCCTACAGAAGCTTCAGCTTTTCCTGGAACACCTCCTTTACCAGTGGCTGCCCCTGAACAAAATCCTGCTCCAGTTCAGGAAATCAGACATGAGGTACTTATTTGCACTCAACCCCGCTATTTTTTACTTCCAACACTCCTGACTCGGCAATATTGCTTTCTTAGGATCAGGTCCCATCATCATCAAGTCCATCAATGGGGAACAATTCGGCTTGCCGAGGCAAGGGAAGGAGTGCCTCAAACTCGTCGAGGGAAGTGCGGGGAAAAGCTCAAGGAGATTTTTGCCTGGCTGCAAAAAGATGCGCGAGATCAGTTCAAAGATCTCGATCACTTTGAAGAAATGCTTGAATCCATCAGCCAGGAACTCCCTGAGGACATCAATGCGTCACTTGCATCCATCTCTGGTCTGGAAATTCATTATGTGCCCATAAGACAAGCTCAGAGAAAGATGTCCTCCCGCCCATACGTTGAAAAGAAGAGGGCCAGAGCTGAACAAGCCATGAAGGGGGCACAATCTCAGACCGAGAACCACAAAGAAACACTGGCCAAACTGCAAGCTTCTCGCGAATTGAAGATCGCCAGGAAGGCCGCCTTGGAGGCAGGCCGAGAAACCCGTCGACCGAAATAGAGGCCGATGACAAGAAAATGGCCGAGCTCCCCGGATTGATAGAAAAGACCCAAGAGGCAGCAATATCGGCCATATCCGAGGTAAACCAAGTGCGATGCGGAACTTACCACCCCCCGTCCGGCGCCCGGAAAGATTATCGGGGACGGTTGGACAATTTTCGCCAAACAACATCAAATGTCCCTGGTGTAATTGCGAAATATTTGAACTTCTAGATGTCTCCATTGATGTGTAACCGAATTGGTCGCTCTTGCAACGTTTGTTCTTGCAATTTTATTTCCTTTTTCTTCTCGCGCATTCTTAAATGTGATGCTTCGAACGACCCATTCGGCAAAGAAATGCCAACACCCGAATGGCACCTTGACTCCTCTCGGCCGAGCCGCTCAACCGAATATGACTCGACCCCGTAACTCCAAACGACCCATTGGCGGACCGGTCAAGGAAACCTTTCCACCTTCCGATTTTCTTGGGATATGCGCCACGATCCGCAGCCACGACTTGAGGCCACGATCCGTCTTGCCGGGCCTATAAATGAAACCGTAGGTGCCCCTAGCTCTCCACCAAGCCTTTAGCTCTCGAATCTTTGCCAATCTCAACTCTTCTTCTTCTTTCCAAACAGTGCACATCCCAGAGAAGCATGGTGCGCCGCCTCAACCGACGCCGCGCCTCTGATGAGGCGGAAGGGAGCAACGCCAACGCGCGCCGGAGGCAATGATCGCCAATTCCTCTTCTCTGATTCAACTTTGATCTTCTTTTGTTTTGATGATCATCCTTTTTTCAGGTTGATTCAATGGAATCCATCTCCCGCGCCGGCCGGTCAGCCCCTACCAGATGACTCCTCGGAGTCTGACGGCCACTCCCCCGTGCCTTACGGGGAACTCGACGCTCTCCGCTTCAAGGCGGAACTGGAGACGGCCCGGCGCGCGAGCCGGGAGGACGTCTCCAAAAAGGCTAGCATAGCCGAGTTGGAGTGGGAGGATCAGCGCAAGCGGCTGCCGGGGACCATCGACGCGTACGGCCCCGACACCGCTCTTTGATCCAATCCGGCCTTTGATGCTAATCTTCCCTTTTCTTGCACTTTGCAGCCCGTGATGCTGAGCTCAACCAGCTAAAGATGCTGGTGGAGCAACTGGACGACAAGGTGAACGCCCGCGGAGACACGCCGGCGGAGCGCCTTGCTACGGTGGAGCACCTTGTTGATGAAGTGGCCACCCATGGCGTCCGCTTAGGCACCACCCTGGGCTTGGCTGCCATGGCGACGCACACCGACGTCGACTACTCCACCAGCCGCACGGCTTCGGGCGGCGCGCCAGAAGACATCGAGGAGATTGAGCTCATCTTGGTGCGCCTCGATGGCCACGGCGACGCCATTGCCGAAATCACTCATCCCCAATCTGTGCTGAACAGGCTTTTTGACTAGATTGTATTAGGGATGTTTGAATATCGGCAATAAATAAAGAACTTTTGAATTCTGTGCTTGCGCTGCGATGATTTTTCTTCATGTTTGCATCTGTGAATCTTGTTTTTTTCTTTAAACGTATCCGGGAACTGTCTTGAGCCGAACACGCGAGAGCAGATGCCCCTTGGCGTAAAATCCACAGAAAATCCCTGAATCGGCAATCCATAAGCACTGTTCAAGTGAGCCGCAGTCATTCGCCACTTGAATCTTGAAGTAGATCCACTCCAGCGAGCACTGCCGCCGTAGTAGATCCGAGCGCATCGCCACCCGAAAGCTGTAGGGTAGCCCCCGAGCGGATGCGAGTGAAGACTCCCTGTTCTTGGAGGATGAAGTCGTCCCCGTCGAAGACGTCGAAAGCCGGCGGGAAGAAGAGGAGCCATGCGAGAGCCGCCGCGGCGGCGCCGGAGCAGCGCCGCCCACATCTCCACCGCGCGCTGACCCAAGCCGCGAGTGGAAAAAATCGAAGGTGAAGACCGAAGACTTGCTGACCCTGTTGAACAGCGGGTTCATCAGGGAGAAGGAGATCGACATGTGGAGATCCGCCGCAGGAGATCCCTATCCGATGGAGAAGGCACAAGACGAGATCCCGATGTTCGCGCGCTTCGTGGAGCGCGGTCTTGCGCTCCCAGCGAGTGACTTCTTCAAGGGGCTTCTCAGGTACTATGGCATCGAGTACCTCAATTTGAACCCCAACGGTATCTTCCACACTTCCGTCTTCGTCCACTTCTGCGAAGCTTTCTTGGGAATCAAACCGCACTGGATTCTCTTCCGGAAGTTTTTCCGCGTGAAGCCGCAGCCCAGCGCCTCCAACCCCAGAGTAGTCGGAGGGGCCGGGATCCAACTGAGGGAGGATGCTGCGGAGCAGTACCTGGTGTACAAGCTCGTGGACTCCAACACCGACTGGAAGACGAGGTGGTTCTACACCACGAACCACCATCCCGAGCTGCCGAAGCCGAGCGGACGGCAACCCAAGCACCAAGAGTGGTGGAACACGGAGCCCACCATGCAGGAAGGGATCCAGCTCCCGGAGTTGCTGGCACGCATCAAGACCCTGCGGGATGCAGGATTGAGGGCCGAACATGTGGCCTTCAGTTTCATGAAGCGCCGGATCCAGCCGCTGTCAGCGCGGCATACGATGGGCTTCGAGTACACCGGTGACGACGACACGTCGCGGATGCCGGGGGGCGAAATTGAGGATAACGACATCATCGAGAGGTTGTCGAGAATCTTCAAGGACATGCCGGAGTACACGGCGTGCCCTGTCGAGGAGTACTCCGCCGCGCGCCCGCCCAACGAGGTGAGTAGCCGTACCCCCCCCCCCCCCCCCGTCGAGTAGTAGGCGCTTGTAGCAGAGTTGCTGACGCCTTGTGTCTTTTGCGCAGGATGATGTGAAGCGGTTTGTCTCCGAGCCGCAGCCACCATCGAGCGGAATCGAGATCCAAATGGTGGAGAAGATGAAGGAGCGCCGAGTAGTCGGAGACGACGACGATCCCGTCATCTTGGAGGATACCTCCGATGACGAAGAGGACGAGGAGACGTTGCAGGACCGCTTCCAGCTGCGGTCGAGGTTTAGCCGCCCGGGCTTGCCTCATGTACCTCTCATCCAGGACCCTCCAGCTAGCCTGGAGGCTAGCCTTGCCGCGCCGCCAAGGAAGCCGCGCAACCCCGCCAAGAAGCGGGTAGCAAAGAAGATGAAGGTCTCAGAGACCACGCCTCCAGAGGTAAGTCATCTTGAGCAAAGTGGTCGAGTACCCAATGATCGAGTACGGTGCTGACGAGTAGTCGTCCTTGTGTGCAGGAGAGGCCGCCAGCAGAGCCCGTGGAGGAAGGCGATGAGGGCATGTGGCCCACAGTGGGGGAACCGGCTGGAAGTCGAAGTCCAGCCCCCACCGTTGGAGAAATCTTGGCGCAGCTGGAGCGCCAGCCCCCTGCTCCAGGAGGGAGCAGGGTACCCGCGTCCGCCGCGGTTGAAGAGACGGAAGCCGCAAGGACGCAGGAGACGTCTGCGCCGGCCGCCGCCACCGTGGAGGAGGCGGTAGTCGAAGAGGCGCAAGAAGAAACGCCCGCCGAGGGTGGACTGGTTGACATCGCCAGCATCCTCGGTGCTCCGGCCGTGACTATCGTCCCGGCCGAACTTGTAAGTACCACGCCTTCATGAGTAGTACTCATTGTAGCGCTCGATTTTATCCGACGACCCTCTCGTTGATACTTGTGCGTGAAGATCCACGGACTTGAGCCGGGACGGAGAGGAGCCCACGGCGGCGAGGCGTGCGAAAAGGCCGCGCCGCTCGTCGAGGAGCCCGCTCCGAAAACCCAAGTCGCGACCGAGCCCCCCCCGCCGAAGCGCCGGCCGCCGGAGGCGGTCGTAGTCGAAGGTGAGTACTCCTCCTGAGGCTGTAGAGCCCGAAAAAGAGTAGTCGTAGATACTGATGCGCGTGTTCCTTGGTGACAGGCGCCAAAGGAGGTGACATCCCTGCAGGGGTGCCCATGCAGGAGTTGACACCAGAAGCCTCAGAGGCTACGGTAGGAGCCCCCGAGCCCATGGGGGAAACCGTCGAGAAGTCCGCCGAGGGGGAGGCGGCTACCACGTCGCCAGGGGTTGCCCTGGAGGTGGCGATCCGATCTCCCGAGATCCAAGACGCGGAGCCTATCCGCTCGGCGCCAATGACGGAGGCTACGTCGAGTAGCCGTGGCGGGATTGAGGGCGCTTGCCGACGATCTCGTCGAGCCGGCGGTGTTGGCGCAAAGCATCCGGAGGCGATGCGGCGAGCCGAACAAAGGATGAAGGTACGTGGCCGTTGCCTCCCTAGTTGTCGGCCCCTTTGCATTGAGTACTCGGCTTGACTTGGACTTGTCTTGTGCAGGACGTCGCGGAGCGATCCCGCGAGAAGTCGAATCTGCTGCAAGGCTACGGCGACACGCATCGCGAGCCGAAGCCCTGGAGGAGCAGCTCGTGAAGTCGAGGAAGCATGCGGCCGCCATGCAGTCGAAGCTTGACGCCGCCTTCGCCAAGTACCACAACGATGTGATGGACTTGCAGGCGAAGGGCGACGAGCTGGTGCGGAAGAACAAAGGCCTCCGCAACAAGAATAAAGGTATGTCTCTTGACTTGTCGGGTACTTGTTGGGAGTCATGAAGCTCTGACCCGTTGTTGTGTTCCGGTGTTGCAGAACTCGAAAGCCAGGTGGAGCGGCTGAAAGGCTCGGAGGTCAGCATGAAGAATCTCTTCTACGGGAGCGGAAGCCCGCCGGTACTTGAACTCGACTACAAGGAGCCGGCCTTCGAGTGCGAGAAGCACATGGAGTTGCGACTTGCATCCGATCGGGATCTCGTCAACCCCGCTACAAATCCTTGCGAAGTTGAACGAAGATCGCGAGGCGCTCCGGCCCAGCTCGAAGGACCTTGAAGAGGCCGCCCTCCCGATCGCGAGGCTCCTGGTGCCGCACCCGGGCGGCCCCAAGATTGCTCCGTTGGCGGATCGACTTCGTGAGGCGCCAAGCCGGCTGGCCGCCTACGTGAAGCACATGGCCAAGTCAATCCCGAAGCAGGTGCTGGCCTTCATGAAGTCGTACTTCCCGAAGGCCCCGGTGGAGGTAGTCGCCGGCGGGGTGGCCGCCAAATGCTCGGATGAGCAAGACGCAGTTGCCGGAGCGCATGGCTCCCATCGCGGAGCGGTAGCCGATAAGTTGAACCTCCGCAGCCCTGCATAGATAGCTAGTAGCCGTAGTTGTATAGGAAACAGTTGTAATGAACTTTTTCATATATCAATGAAATGTGATGTTCCATCAATGAGTACTCGTAGCCGCGATCTCAGAGTGCGGAGCGCCCACCGTGGAGTAGGTGCGAGTAGTAGTACTCGGCTTAGTAATCCCGTCGCAAGGAGTAGGCAGTAAAGAAGTTGATGAACAATCGAACTTTATTACTGAAGAGGTACACCTGGGTGGCTAGGGCCGTAGTTACAAGGAGTCGCCTGGACCCGAAGGCCGCTTACGGCTGAGTAGTACTGGAGCGGGTAGCCGCTTGCAGTGAGTGATCCGTAGGTAGCCGTGTAGGCTGGATCGCAGATCCGTAGGTAGCCGTGCGGGCTGGATCTTGGAGTGTGGTCTCTTGGTAGACCGCTGCTAGAGTCCTTGATGCTCGTCGCAGCCCCGTGGTCCGTAGGTAGCCGCACGGCCGGACCTCGGAGGAGAGTAGTCCGGAGACTTGGAGCCAGGACCCGGGGGGTCGCTTGCGGCAAGGGGTGTTGATGAAGTCGTGTAGACATGAACCCCGGAGTAGTCGTGTAGACTAGGCGTAGAATCGACAAAGCTGGTCGACGTTCCAAGAGTTGTTGACTTCTTCGCCTTCAAGTGTTTGGAGGCGGTAGGAGCCTGGCCCGGTCACCTTGGCCACGGTGAAGGGGCCTTCCCTGTGGGGAGCCGAGCTTGTGAAGTCCTTCCGTGTTCGGATACGGCGGAGGACAAGATCTCCAATGTTGAAGGAGCGTTCCTTGACGTTGCGATCGTGGTAGCGTCGGATACCCTCCAGGTACCTTGCTGATTGGACAAGGGCGGCACAGCGAGCTTCTTCGAGGCCGTCGATATCAACTCGTCTGTCGTCTTCTGAGACGCCTTCGTCGTAGTGCTCCACTGCTGGCGAGTTCCATATGACGTCGGCAGGGAGGATGGCTTCGGAACCGTAGACCAGGAAGTAGGGGGATTGCCCCGTTGGCTTGGACGGTTGAGTCCGCGGCCCCCGCAGTGCGTTGGGTAGTTCCTTGATCCACTTGCCCCCTTTTGAGTTTGCAGCGTCGTGTAGCCGCTTCTTGAGGGCGTCGAGCACCATCCCATTGGCGCGCTCGACTTGTCCATTGGCCCGTGGATGGGCGACTGAGACGTATCTGACGTCGATCCCGCTGTTCTCGCAGTACTCCCCCGGAACCGGTGGTTGTTGAAGTTGGACCCCGGTGTCCGTGATGATGCGGTGGGGTAGCCCGTAGCGGTGCACGAGTTCATCCGGAAGTCGAGTACTCTGTCGCCTTTGGGGCATGTGACCGGCTTGACTTCGATCCACTTGGTGAACTTGTCGATAGCCACCGCACTCCCGTTGAATCCTCCCCGGCGCAGCTTGGCGGTGGCCCAATCATGTCGAGCCCCCGGCGAGGCAAAGGGCCGGGTTGGCGGTATGGTGACTAGCTTGTAGGCGAGGGACGTGTTGCTGCTTGGCGAAGAACTGACATCCTTGGCACCTTCTGACGAGTTCTTCGGCATCGCCCGCAGCCGTGGGGCCGCAGAAGGCTCGCCGGAAGGCCTTGCCGACCAGCGTACGTGAGGACGCGTGGTTGCCGCAGACGCCCTTGTGGATCTCCTCCAAGATGTCCTTGCCTTCTTCACGAGGGACGCACTTCATGAGTACTCCAGAAGATGCGCCCCGCTTATAAAGCTTGTCGCCGACGAGGACGTAAGACTTGGCACGGCGGACGAGTTGTTCGGCCGCGTTTTTGTCGGAGGGGGACCTTCTCGCTCGCCGAGGTAGTCGATGAAGGGTTGCCTCCGGTCCACGTCGATCATCTTGACCTCCCCGCCCACCGGTGGATGGGCTGGGGCAGTGGTCGGTGGCGCCGGCTCCGGGATGGATGGCGCGTGAAGCTCATGGACGAAGACGCCCGCGGGTACTTGGGCGCGGGTGGATCCAAGCTTCGAGAGGACGTCCGCCGCAACGTTGTTGTCGCGGACGATGTGATGGAACTCGAGACCGTAGAACTTGTTCTCGAGCTTGCGGACTTCTAGGCGCAGGCGTCCATGTTCTCCTTGTTGCGGTCCCAGGACTTGTTGACTTGGTTGATGACCACTGCGGAGTCGCCGTAGACTAGTAGCCGCTTGATGCCAAGTGAAGCCGCGAGGCGGAGCCCATGCAGGAGGGCTTCGTATTCGGCTTCGTTGTTCGAGACCTTCCAGAAGATCTGCAGGACGTACTTGAGTTGTTCGCCCGTTGGAGAGATCAGGAGCACCCCTGCGCCTGCGCCCTCGAGGTTGAGTGAGCCGTCAAAGTACATCACCCAATGCTCTGGTTGCACGGTGGGAGTAGGTAGGCCGGTTCTCCCGCCACTCCGCCATGAAGTCGACCGCAGCCTCGCGACTTGATGGCGGTGCGTGGCTTGAAGTCGATGGTGAGGGCGCCGAGCTCGACGGACCCCACTTGGAGATTCTTCCGGTGGCGTCCGGGTTCCTCGAGATGTCGCCGAGCGGGTAGTCGGTGACGACGGAAACCGAGTACTCCCGGAAGTAGTGTCGTAGCTTCCGCGAGGTGATGAGTAGAGCGTACGAAGCTTCCGCACGGCCGGTAGCGAGCCTTGGACTCGATAGAACCTCGCCGACGAAGTAGACCGGGCGCCCGGGACCGGTAGGCGTGGCCGTCTTCCCCGCCGCTCGACGACGATGGCAATGATCGACCACGTGAGTAGTCGCGGCTAGGTAGAGTAGTAGCTGCTCGCCCTTGTAGGGAGCCGTGAGGACTGGTGGCTTTGACAGGAAGTCCTTGAGCTGGGCAAGGGCTTGATCCGCCTCCGGAGTCCACACGAACTTCTCGTGATGCTTGAGAAGTTTGAAGAAGGGGAGACCCCGTTCTCCGAGCCTCGAGATGAATCTGTTCAGCGCCGCCATGCACCCCGTCAGCTTCTGGACGTCCTTGATGCTCGTGGGAGCTTTCATGCTGGTGATGGCGGAGATCTTCTCGGGGTTGGCTTCGATGCCGCGCTGGCTGATGATGAAGCCGAGTAGTTTACCCGAAGGTACGCCGAAGACGCACTTGTTCGGGTTGAGCTTCCAGCGGTACTCGCGCAGTGACGCGAAGGTCTCTTCAAGGTCGTCGATGAGGGTACTGGAGTCCCTGGTTTTGACAACCACGTCATCCACGTAGGCCTCGACGTACTTGTTGAGTTGCCGCTTGAAGCAGGCCTGGATGGCCCGTTGATAGGTAGCGCCGGCGTTCTTCAACCCGAATGACATGGTCGTGTAGCAATACGCGCCAAACGGGGTGATGAACGTGGTCTTTTCCTGGTCTTCCTCCTTGATTGCGATCTGGTGGTACCCGAGTAGCGCCGAGGAAGCGAGCGGTCGCGCACCCGCCGTGGAGTCGATGACTTGATCAATCCGTGGCAACCCGAAGGGGTCCTTGGGGCGAGTGCTTGTTGAGGTCGGTGTAGTCGACACACATCCTCCACTCGTTCGAGTTCTTCTTGCGGACGAGGACGGGGTTGGCGAGCCACTCGGGATGTAAGACTTCTCCGATGAAGCCGGCGGCGAGTAGCTTGGCGAGCTCCTTCTTGATGGCGTCCCGTCCGTCGTCGGCAAAGCGTCGCAGGTGTTGTCGTTTGGGGGTGGCCTTTGGGTCGACGTTGAGGCGGTGCTCGATCGGCTCTCCCCGGGCACTCTCGGCATGTCCGTCGGCTTCCACGCGAAGATGTCGCGGTTAGCCCGGAGGAAGCTGATGAGCGCGTCTTCCTATTTGGGGTCGAGGCCGGCCCCGATGGTGGTGGTCTTGGCGGGGTCGCCTGTTCCGAGGTCGACCGGCTTGACGAGCACCTCCTCAGGTGGCCGAGGCTTGTTGGCGCTGTCAGACTTCTCTGGGATGTCGAGTTCGCTTGTGGCAAGCTTCTTCGACGTGGCGTAGACCTCCATCATTGGGGTGGGTACTTGATTCGTTGAAGCGATCACCACGGCCTCTGTATCGCAGTCATGAGAGATCTTCAAGTCCCCTTGGAGGGAGAGTACGCCAGCTGGGCTTGGCATTTTGAGCACCAAGTATGTGTAGTGGGGCACCGCCATGAACTTGGCGATGGCCGGTCTGCCGAGGATGGCATGGTAGGAAGTCTCGATATCCGCGACCTCGAACTTGATGTACTCGGTGCGGTAGTTGTCGCGAGACGCCCCGAAGGTAACTGGCAGTACCACTGAGCCTAGTGGGATAGCCGCGTTGCCTGGGACGATGCCGTAGAAAGGCATGCTGCTCTTGTCGAGCATGGGGGTGACGTCAAGGTTCATCTTCTTCAGGGTCTTGGTGAAGAGGACGTTGAGCCGCTTCCACCGTCGATGAGCACCTTGTTGAGCTTAGAGCCCGCCACTGTTGGTTTCAGGACGAGGGGGAAACGTCCTGGCTCGGAGAAGCAGGTCCATTGGTCCGCGCGGGAGAAGGTAATGGGTGTCTCTGACCACCTGAGAGGGGTCATAACCGCTGGTTCAATGGACATCACTTCACGGCGAGTAGCCTTCTGCTCCTGCCTGCTGGGTAGTCCGCCGAAGAGGACATTGACGGTCTTCTCGGGTTCTTGGAAGTCGTCGCCGTCCTTCTTCTTGTTCTTCTGATCGTGAGGGTGCGGTGGCTCTGGCGTATCCTTGAGTGCATGCCTGAGCTGGTAGCACTGCTCGGTGGTGTGGTTGCCGTTCGGATGCCACGGGCACTTCTCCTTCAGCAGGTCTTTGAACCCGCCGGAGTTCTTCTTCGAGTTCCCTTTCGGAGGACGCTGGATAGCCGCGACGGTATTGTCTGGCTTGCGCTTGCGATTAGAACCCGAGAAGTTGTTGTTGTTGTTGTTGTTGTTGTTGCGGCCGCCTTGGTTTGGGTTGCTTGCTGCCGCCGCCACCTTGGTTCTCGCTTGGACTTGCCGCGGATGGCGTCGTACTTGGCGTTGGCCTTGTCCTCTTCATCCGCCCAGGACGTGATCATGTCCTTGAGGTGGGGAATGGACCTGGGGCGGCGTCGACCGAAGTCCTCGAAGGTGCGGCGATGGTAGAGTCCGTCCTGGAAGAGGTCGATGACCTCCTTGTCGGTGACGTCCACGGCGGTAGCGCGCTTGTCGAAGAAGCGGCGCATGTACTTGCGGAGGGTCTCGCCTTGCTCCTGCTTGATCATGGCAAGGTCCATGCGAGTACCCGAACGGCCCATGGCGCCCGCGAAGTTGCTTGTGAATTGCTCCTTCAGCTGGTCCCACTTGTCGATTGAGTGCTTGTCCAGCGACTCGAGCCACGTGAGTGGGGCTTGATCCAGGCAGAAGGGGAAGTAGAGGCACTTGGTGTCGCTGTTGCCGCCAGCGTTCTCGATGGAGAGAGCGTAGCATCGGAGCCACTGAATGGGATCCTGCTTCGCGTCGTATTTGGTGATCCCCAAAGGCTTGAACTTGTCGGGGAGGAGGAGGTTGCGCAGCCGTGGTGAGAAGGCAGGGAAGCCGTCGCCTTCGGTGGCCGACTTCTTCTCCCGCAACTCCTCGATCCTCTGACGAGCGTCGTACCCGCCATGGGAGGCACGGAGGCGTGGCTATGCGCGTGGCCGCGGCCGCCGCGGCCGCCGCCGCCTCCGGCTTTCTTGTTGGCCCCGTGGTTGGAGGCTGCCGCCGTCGCTACCGCCACCGTCGGGGTCGTTGCCGCCGCCACCGGCCGGGGCACGGTGGGGGACGACTTCTCGGTTGCCGTGCTCTTGTCGTGAAGGTCCGCCGGCGGTGGAGCGTCGACGGTTTGGGTCAGCAGGGATGTCGCCCCGAGTACGGTTAGGACCGGGGTCGGCGCTGTGACTAGTGGCCTCGTTGTCGCGAGGCTTAGCTGGGAGAGGTTGGCTGACCCTCTTGTCGACCCGCATGAAGTAAGCGTCTTCAGCGAGCTTGGCGATGACCTCTCCGGCGCGTATGCCCCGGGCTCGCCGTGCGATCGGCGCGTGATCGACATGAGGCATTGCTCAGGGGTGGTGTGGACTCTGCTCTCGACCGCCTCGAGAGCTTCCGCAAGGTTGCGGATGGGAAGGTTGTCTCTGAGCCGCCGGCGTCGTTCGTTGCGCTTCCTGTTGCGCTCGCGTCGGGCGTCCCTGCTGGCGTCGGTCTCGTCCGCAGGGGCATCAGCAGACAGCTCGTCTGTGGAGATGTCCTCCAGGTACTTGTCTGCGGCCGTGCCTGAGGTTCCCGGGGTATCGCCGGCGGCCATGAAGACTTGGCGATCAGGGGTGCCAAGGCTGGACTCGGAAGGTGCCACCTCAGTGGGTGTGTTGGAGTCGGCTGGGCCGGTGGTGTTCCCTCCCGGAACGGTAGTGAGTCGATGTAGGCGACGTAGCGCGAGTCCTCCTTTGTCGGTTCGGCGAGGCTTGCGGTCCGGCCGCAGACGTATCTTCCGGCCGGCGTCGATCTTATAACCAGCCCGCAGGCGGCCCCGACAAGGGAAGCTCAGAGGAGTCATCTTCGGACTCGGGCTCCTCAGGGTCCGACCCGAAGTCGAACTCATAGTCCGGGTTCGAGTAGAACTCGGAGAGAGGGCTGGAGTCCGAGACGCGGTTGGGGGCAGCGTCGGAGTCCGAGTTGAACTCGGCTACGGGCTCCTTGCCGGCCCGGCGTGGTGTAGAAGCCTCCGTGCGGGCCCGGCTGGGAACGCGAGGGCCACGCGCAGAGTGCTGGCATGGGGAGGGGACCGCCTGCGATGGCTGGGGAGCCGACTCGCATGCGATGGCCCATGGCGACGTCGGGTTCGAGTTGGAGATGGACTCGAGCTCGAAGTCAGCGTGGAGGTTGGAAAGCGAAATTTCGCCGAACTTGCCGGCGAGCTTGCCCGTGACAACTTCGGGAAGCGTCACAAGGCCTGTCCTCGAGTCGGGTTGCATGATCAAGCGGCGCTGGAAGGAGCCCGAGCCATCCGCAGTGCAGACCCAGGCGCCGAAGACGAAGGTGTCGCCGCGGTTGAAGGCGACGGTTGGCTTGATGTGAACGGAAGCCGTCGAGTTCGCCATGTGATCTCGAGCGAGAGCCCCTACCTGGCGCGCCAGCTGTCGGTGTTTTGGACCGGCAACCTACTACGGGGAGTACCCGAAGTAGATGGATGTGACTCGCCGAGATCGGTAACTCGAAGGAAGAGGCACGTGGCACACAATTTAGACAGGTTCGGGCCGCGAGGTGCGTAATACCCTACGTCCTGTATGCTGCGTGGCTCTGGATTGATAGGGCACGATTACAGGATGGCGCAATAGTGCGCCGTGAGTTGAGATTGGATGAGGTGATCCCGAGATCGGTCCCTGCCTCGCCTTATATAGTCCGGGAGGCAGGGTTACAAGTCGGAGTAGGGCAGGAGTGCTAGTCGAGTACGTCTAGGAGACCTCTACACAGTGCGGAACGTGTACAGAGTCCTAACCGAGTACTACTCCTGTGTTGTCCTTGTGCTCCACGCCTTGAGGTGCCGTGTAGCGCAAGCCGGGTAGTCCCAGGGGCCCACCGAGTAGTCGGTCCTGGTACCCACCGAGGTAGTGGGCCCAGGGAGGTCCATACGACACCAAACTCCCTAGAGATGAGTTTCCCAATCCAACCAGAGCCATCAAGTCCTCCAAGGGCTCAATCACCCACTGGTCAAGCAGAAACATCAACCCCAGCAGAGGTGAACCCATCTCCTCCTCAGCCAGAAGCTCCTGAATTGTCAGAAATTGCATCAGCACCCTCTCCTACAGAAGCTTCAGCTTTGCCTGGAACACCTCCTTTACCAGTGGCTGCCCCTGAACAAATCCTGCTCCAGTTCAGGAAATCAGACATGAGGTACTTATTTGCACTCAACCCCGCTATTTTTTACTTCCAACACTCCTGACTCGGCAATATTGCTTTCTTAGGATCAGGTCCCATCATCATCAAGTCCATCAATGGGGAACAATCCAGTTGCCGAGGCAAGGGAAGGAGTGCCTCAAACTCTGTCAGAGGAAGTGCAGGAAAAGCTCAAGGAGATTTTTGCCTGGCTGCAAAAAGATGCGCGAGATCAGTTCAAAGATCTCGATCACTTTGAAGAAATGCTTGAATCCATCAGCCAGGAACTCCCTGAGGACATCAATGCCTCACTTGCATCCATCTCTGGTCTGGAAATTCATTATGTGCCCATAAGACAAGCTCAGAGAAAGATGTCCTCCCGCCCAGCCATTGAAAAGAAGAGGGCCAGAGCTGAACAAGCCATGAAGGGGGCACAATCTCAGACCGAGAACCACAAAGAAACACTGGCCAAACTGCAAGCTTCTCGCGAATTGAAGATCGCCAGGAAGGCCGCCTTGGAGGCAGAATTGAGAAACCTGTCAGCTGAAATAGAGGCCGATGACAAGAAAATGGCCGAGCTCCCTGGATTGATAGAAAAGACCCAAGAGGCAGCAATATCGGCCATATCTGAGGTAAACCAGTGCGATGCAGAACTTACCACCCTGTCCAGCGCCCAGAAAGATTATCAGGGACGGTTGGACAATTTTCGCCAAACAACATCAAATGTCCCTGGTGTAATTGCGAAATATTTGAACTTCTAGATGTCTCCATTGATGTGTAACCGAATTGGTCGCTCTTGCAACGTTTGTTCTTGCAATTTTATTTCCTTTTTCTTCTGCGCATTCTTAAATGTGATGCTGAACGACCCATTCGGCAAAGAAATGCCAACACCCGAATGGCACCTTGACTCCTCTCAGCCGAGCCAGTCAACCGAATATGACTCAGCCCAGAACTCCAAACGACCCATTGGCGGACTGGTCAAGGAAACCTTTCCACCTTCCGATTTTCTTGGGATATGCGCCACGATCCAGAGCCACGACTTGAGGCCACGATCTGTCTTGCCAGGCCTATAAATGAAACCGTAGGTGCCCCTAGCTCTCCACCAAGCCTTTAGCTCTCGAATCTTTGCCAATCTCAACTCTTCTTCTTCTTTCCAAACAGTGCACATCCCAGAGAAGCATGGTGCGCCGCCTCAACCGACGCCGCGCCTCTGATGAGGCGGAGGGGAGCAGCGCCAACGCGCGCCGGAGGCAATGATCGTCAATTCCTCTTCTCTGATTCATCTTTGATCTTCTTTTGTTTTGACGATCATCCTTTTTTCAGGTTGATTCAATGGAATCCATCTCCCGCGCCGGCCGGTCAGCCCCTACCAGATGACTCCTCGGAGTCTGACGGCCACTCCCCCGTGCCTTACGGGGAACTCGACGCTCTCCGCTTCAAGGCGGAACTGGAGACGGCCCAGCGCGAGCTGGAGGACGTCTCCAAAAAGGCTAGCATAGCCGAGTTGGAGTGGGAGGATCAGCGCAAGCAGCTGCTGGGGACCATCGACGGTACGGCCCTGACACCGCTCTTTGATCCAATCCGGCCTTTGATGCTAATCTTCCCTTTTCTTGCACTTTGCAGCCCGTGATGCTGAGCTCAACCAGCTAAAGATGCTGGTGGAGCAACTGGACGACAAGGTGAACGCCCGCGGAGACACGCCGGCGGAGCGCCTTGCTACGGTGGAGCACCTTGTTGATGAAGTGGCCACCCATGGCGTCCGCTTAGGCACCACCCTGGGCTTGGCTGCCATGGCGACGCACACCGACGTCGACTACTCCACCAGGCCGCACGGCTTCTGGGGCGGCGCGCCAGAAGACATCGAGGAGATTGAGCTCATCCTGGTGCGCCTCGATGGCCACGGCGACGCCATTGCCGAAATCACTCATCCCCAATCTGTGCTGAACAGGCTTTTTGACTAGATTGTATTAGGGATGTTTGAATATCGGCAATAAATAAAGAACTTTTGAATTCTGTGCTTGCGCTGCGATGATTTTTCTTCATGTTTGCATCTGTGAATCTTGTTTTTTTCTTTAAACGTATCCGGGAACTGTCTTGAGCCGAACACGCGAGAGCAGATGCCCCTTGGCGTAAAATCCACAGAAAATCCCTGAATCGGCAATCCATAAGCACTGTTCAAGTGAAAACCCTTCGTATTCGGGAAGAAAACCCTGCCGTTTGGTATTCCAATAGTGCACGCTGGCCAGTCATCACTCCCAATGCACCCCTTCGGTCAATAAAATAGCCTGCTCAGATGCCCTGCAAATCCACTTGCACACTCATCCATCACTTCTCATCTCTTCCCCTGTCTCCAGAGGAAAAAACTCCAAGGCCATGGACAAAGGCAAGCAGCCCCAAGAGAGCAGCACTCCGAAGAGACGCACGATTCAAGAGTGAGTTTTCCCTTGATTTACTCCTTGTTTACCCTTATGATCTTGCGCTTTACCTTCTTTCTTCCTTTCCTCTTTCAGCCTTGATTTGCTTCCTGAAGAAATCATCGGGACCGAAGACATGCCTGAGTACATCTCCTCCGGTTCTTCCCTCGAAGCAGAGGACGCCACGCCTGAACAGAGGACCAACCATCAACTGCGCCGCCGCGTTCGGCATCTGGAGCATGACCTCAGGGACATCACCGCTCGCTGCCAGGCCGAACGCGAGCGTCGCATGGCTCTGGAGGCATTAGTGGGAGGTAAATGTTTCTGACTCCCTCTTGATTTCGTGCTCATATCTGGATTTCCTGCCCCTAACATCCACTCCTCCCGTTTCGGATGTCTCGACGGTACAACAACCTGAAAGCGGCTTGGGACAGCTTGGTGGAGGCTGCGAATCATGGTCACCCCCGTGCATTCCAAGTTGCCGTCACGGTAGTCCTGGAGCAACTGAAGAGGGAGCAGCCGAAGAAGCAAAGAAAAGATTGAATCATACTTCCGCTTCTTCCTCCAGGCCTTGTGCTTCCCACCTCCTCGAAGTCCTGATCACCACGGTTGTAAACCTACAAGAGGCGGTTGTAGTGTAGTTTTGTGCTACGGGCAATGCATCTAGGCACTGGCCATTGTTTGTGAATTTTTGTTCTAAAGGCGGCCTCGTTGTTGAATGCTGGCTGTTCTTGTGTCAGATGCATGTAATCCCACTGCTGGTGATCACCGATCGATTTCAATACTGGGGTAATATTTCTTCAAATATCTCCCGTTTATTGCGAAACAACATCGAATGTACGTGGTGTAATTGCGAAATATTTGAACATCTAGATGTCTCCATTGATGTGTAACCGAATTGGTCGCTCTTGCAAAGTTTGTTCTTGCAATTTTATTTCCTTTTTCTTCTGCGCATTCTTAAATGTGATGCTGAACGACCCATTCGGCAAAGAAATGCCAATACCCGAATGGCATCTTGACTCCTCTCAGCCGAGCCAGTCAACCGAATATGACTCAGCCCAGAACTCCAAACGACCCATTGGCGGACTGGTCAAGGAAACCTTTCCACCTTCCGATTTTCTTGGGATATGCGCCACGATCCAGAGCCACGACTTGTGGCCACGATCTGTCTTGCCAGGCCTATAAATGAAACCGTAGGTGCCCCTAGCTCTCCAGGGGAATGCATCTAGGCACTGGCCATTGTTTGTGAATTTTTGTTCTAAAGGCGGCCTCGTTGTTGACCGCCGGCTGTTCCTGTGTCAGATGCATGTAATCCCAGTGCTGGTGATCACCGATCGATTTCAATACTAGGGTAATATTTCTTCAAATATCTCCCGTTTATTGCAGCAAAAATTATTCTCCCAGTAAAGTTTTCAATACGTATGCGTTACCAGGGACGCATCTGACCACGCGAAAGGGTCCTTCCCAGTTGGGGGACCATTTGCCGAATTCGTTGTATTTAATGCCAATCGGCAATAGCGCCTTCGAAACCAAACCCCCTTCTGCAAATTGCCTAACTTTTAATTTCTTGTTATAATACTTGGCAACCCGCAGCTTGTTCTTCTCGATGTTTTCTAGGGCCCTGAGACGGATCATGTGTAAATCCTCTAGCTCGTCCATCATAAGGCCACTGTAATCTTTGGAGCTTAAATCTTTCTGTAACATGATTCTCCTGGAATCTGATTGCATCTCCCAAGGTAGGACTGCATGATGCCCATAAACCAGTTCATAAGGAGAGGTCTTTGTAGCTCCATGAGGGGCCATTCGGTAAGCCCACAGTACCTCACTGAGTACCGAATGCCACCTCCTTGGCTTCTGGTCGATCTTCTTTTGTATAAGCTTGATCATGATCTTATTAGAAGCCTCTGCCTGACCATTAGCTTGGGCATAATAAGGAGAAGAATTAAACAATTTGATTCCCATGCTTTCGGCAAATTCTCTGAACTCCAGGGACACGAATTGGGCCCCTTGATCAGTTGTAATTGTCTGAGGGATTCCAAACCGATAGACGATGTGCTCCTTGACAAATTCAACCATGTTTTCCGACGTCACCTTCTTCAGTGGGATCGCCTGAACCCATTTAGTAAAGTAATCTGTAGCTAAAAGCACAAACTTATGCCCCTTGCTAGATGGTGGATTAATCTGGCCAATCAAGTCTATACCCCAGCCCCTGAATGGCCATGGCTTGACAATGGGATTTAATGCTGACGCGGGGACCCTTTGAATATTTCCAAACCTCTGGCAATCTTGACATCCCTTGTAATACTCAAAGCAATCCTCTAGTATCGTCGGCCAAAAGCACCCGGCTTGCCTGATAACCCATTTCATGCGGTAGGCCGATTGGTGTGCTCCACATATCCCATGATGCACTTCACTCATCATCTTCTTGGCTTCTTTTGGACCCAGGCATCGTAACAACACCCCATCTAATGATTTGTAGAACAAATTGTCATCCAGAAGAACGAATTCTATGGCCTTGTACCTGAGCTTCCTAGAGACCTTTCGGGATGGATCTTTCAAGTAGTCAACGATCTCTTTTCTCCAATCATCCTCTGCAAGATCCGTTCCCAGAGCACATATGTCTGCAGCAAACGCTTCTTGACTTTCCTTGTAACCAGAGGCGCTCTGAGCCAGCCTGTTTGCTTCTTCGTTATGTTCCCTAGGAATATGCTGTAGAGTTACCAACGGAAAGCTCTTCAAGATCTCTCTGCATTCTTCGTAGTAACTTTTCAGTGCTTCACTTTTGCATTCGTATTGGCCGTTCAATTGCTTGATCACCGACTTTGAATCTCCATAAACTTCAACCGAAACGGCCCCGACTTTTCTCAAATATTGAAGCCCCCGAAGTACCTCGTATTCAGCTTGATTATTTGTAACAGTGGGTTGTATAGGGATAGCAAATTCAAACATCTCACCTCTAGGTGAAATTAGTAGAATCCCTACTCCCCCACCTTTACCACATGATGATCCATCAAAAAATAACGCCCAAGGAGTAATTTCAAGCAAATCAATTGACGGATCGTGATGTTCAGTTATAAAATCGGCAATGATCTGTCCCTTAATAGCTTTTGCCGATTCGAACTTTAACTCAAACTCTGATAAAGCCAAGATCCATTTGCCAATCCTGCCATTCAAAATTGGCATAGATAACATATGTTTTATTACATCAAACTTGGAATATACAGTGCATTCGGCATTCAACAAGTAGTGCCGAAACTTTGTACACGAGTAGTATACGCACAGGCACAGCTTCTCTGCAGCCGAATACCTAGTCTCAGGATCAAGTAATTTTCGGCTAAGATATCCTACTACCCGCTCCTTTCCTTTGAATTCTTGAATAAGGGCCGATCCAATGGTTTGGGTATCGGCCACCACGTACAACTTGAAAGGCTTATCCAACTGAGGAGGGACCAGCACTGGTGGCTCCTTCATGTATTGCTTGATCTCATCAAAAGCCTTTTGTTGTTCGTCGCCCCATGTGAACTTCTGATCTTTCTTTAGCTTCAGCAATGGAGAGAACGGCAAAACCTTCTGTGACAGATTTGAAATGAATCTCCTCACGAAATTAATTTTGCGGAGCAGTGATTGTAACTCCTTAAGATTAGTTGGAGGGACAACTTCATCAATGGCCTTCATGCTCTTCTTGCCAACTTCAATTCCCCCTTCGTGGACCAAAAATCCCAAGAATTCTCCAGCTTATACCCCAAAAGCGCATTTGTTTGGATTCATCTTTAAACCATGCTTTCGGGTGCACTCCAATGTCCTTTTTACATCTTCCAAATGTGTGTCATGACTTAGGGACTTGATCACGACATCATCAATGTAAATTTCAACAACTTTGCCGATCAACTCGTGAAAGATGTAATTCATGGCTCGCTGATAAGTTGCACCGGCATTTTTCAACCCAAATGTCATGACTATCCATTCGAACAGGCCTATATGACCAGGACATCTGAAGGCCGTCTTCGATATATCTTCTATTGCCATGAAAATTTGGTTGTATCCCGCATTGCCATCTATGAAACTGATAACTTTGTGTCCAGCAGCAGCGTCAACCAACAAATTGGCAACAGGAATGGGGTAACCATCCATCGGAGTAGCTCTGTTCAAATCCCTGAAATCTATGCAGACCCTCATCTTTCCATTCTTCTTGTAAACAGGGACAATGTTGGAAATCCACTCCGCATATCTGCATGGCCGAAAGAAGTTTGCATCAAGTAATCTTTCAACTTCTTTCTTCACATCGGCCAATACCTCATCCTTGTAGATTTTCTGGGGTGGTTGCTTGTATGGTTTGAAACCCGATTTGATTGGCAACCAATGCTCAACAATGGAACGATCTAGTCCAGGCATCTCCGAATAATCCCAGGCGAAGCAATCTTTATATTCCTTGAGTAGCTTGATTAATTCCTCCCTGAAATCTGATTGCAAGTTTGCGCTGGTGTACGTCGGCCTTGGCTTATCACCGCTTCCAATGTCAACTTCTTCTAATTTATCGGCCGACATGAATCCTCGCCCCAACTTGCCATCAGTACCATTGACGGGGTTCTCCATTAAAAATTGCTATAAGAGCCGACTGCTTGAATCGGCTGTTGATCGCTGCTGACAGGTTCAACAGGACCTTCTCCCCAGTCTTTTCCTGAGAGACAGTCAATGCCTTGATACACCCAGAAAGCTGGTTCCATGTTTGCAACGCTCACGGAGTCATCTGCTTGGACCACCTCAATATCATCATCCACCCACTGGATGAGCTGCTGATGCACGGTGGATGGGACGCAACAATTGGCATGAATCTAGTCCCGTCCAAGCAGTAGGCTGTAGGCTCCTTTACCTTCGATAACAAAGAAGGTCGTGAGCAGTGTCTTGGACCCGATCATCAGATCCACGTGAGCGCAGCCCTTGGTGTCTGAAGGATTCCCAGCGAAATCATTCAGTATTATGCTTGTAGGCGTCAGATCGCTAGGGCCCATGCCAAGTTTCCTGAAGGTGGTGTACGACATTACGTTGACTGCCGCTCCACCGTCAACAAACATCTTGGTCAATGGCTTGCCATTGACATACCCCCTCAAGTACAACGGCCTCATGTGTCGATTTTTGGCCGGTTTGTCGAAGACGGCTTGCTTGGCTAGCACCAGCTGCACCATCATCCCCTCGATCTGCTCATCGTCTAGGGACGCCTCTTCCTGCACAACCTGATTAGCAGGAGCCATAAACTCATTCGGCAGAAAATATACCATGCACGTTGGAGCCGAACGCTTTGACCCTTCAGGTTGATCCTTTGGACGCCACACCTACCTTGTTTGGATCCCAGCCTGCCTTAGTTCACGGTTCCTCAAGCGTTGAACCCTCCGCGTCTGACTTTTTCTTAGGCCAGGCGGGCACCATTGCCCCTTCTGCCAGATGTACTCGTCCTGGTCCTCCTCTTGATCAGCCCACCTTAAATCAGCTTGCCTTTTTCTAGGATGATCAATGATTTCAATTTTTTGGCGCCGATCCTCGCTAGGATGTATCCTTCCAATTCTCTCATGGATGGATCGGCGATTGGCAGTCTCCTGTCTGTACTCAAAATACCTGTCACTGCACTCGGGGTAGTTCCTCAGAGTGGGCAGCTTCAAACCCTCGTTCCAACAGTGCCTGAAGAACGCACATCCCCAGTGCGCGCGCTCCTGCTCGCGCGTGTATTGCTCCAGGTCTCTTCTGTGTGCCTCCTCTTCGGCTCTGCGCCTCTCCTCCTCGTATTTTCGCTTCTGGTAGCGCTCTTTTTCCAACTGGCGCTGCCACTTATTGAGGAGGATGCACGTGGTCACCCTGGGCTTGGCCTTGGATGATTCCCCGATTTCGATGTGGCTCTTAAGAACGCGGGGGGCTTCGCCATGCACCTGCTCCAAAGTTACTTGGCGCTTCGGGTCCACTGTTCCATCTGGCCTAGCCCTGACTGAGGTCAAGACTTTGACCTTGCCCTTCTCCTCAGCCGTCACCATGTTGACGGAAAAGCCCACCATGTTCTGAGGGAAGGGGTGGCCATCCAGCTTCATCTTGTTATCAAATTTGAGGTGTCCCTCCTGGATGGCTTTCTCGGATCCTCATCCCGAAGACCTAGCGTCGTTGATGGAGTGTGAGTTCCTGTCGTGGAAGCCACAGTAACGTTTCTCCTTTACTCCATCGGGCCGAAGCATGGAATGCCCTTCAGGCAATCTGATCCGGCCTTCCTTCACTAGGAGCTCAAACAGCTTGTCAGCTTTCGTGATGTCGAAATCGTAGGTGCCTTTGGTCTGTTTGACTCAGCGCTGATTCATCATCAATGGCTCTTTCCCCCACATGATTTCAGCCGCAGCCACGTCCTGTTCATCATCAGAATCCTCCATCAGGTCGGCCTTGTCCAGGAACTAGTTGTAGATATCCGCTACGTCATGCTGTTTGCCGAACCTAGCATCCTTCTTGAAACCATATGCTTGATTGCTCATTAACGACAACTTTTGGGACAGCTGGCCCAGGTTTTCGAACTCCATGCCAAACAGCTTTTCACGCACGGCCGGCAGCATCCCGGCAACGGGCATGTCGGCCAACTGATCATCTGGCAGGTTGAGCGAAAAGCACATGCCCTTAACTTCCCTGAACCTCTTGAGAAATTCCAATGGCGTCTCACTGTGCCTCTGCTTCAGGGTAGCAAGGTCGATTAGCTTCTTTTCTGAGCTGCCGCTGAAATAGTGGGCGTGGAATTTCCGTTCTAGCTCCTTCCATGTGCTAACTGACTTAGGGGGCAAAGATGAAAACCACTGGAATGCCGGGCCCGTCAGTGACGCGGGGAAGTATCTGACTCTGAATGCTTCTTCAGCTGAGCATTCTCCGAGCTGCATCAGGTAGCGAGCAATGTGCTCCACCGTGCTCGTGTCGTCCTGCCCGGAAAATTTTGTGAATTCCGTCAGAGGTTTTACCCTTGGTGGAAGGAGCACGTTGAAGTACCACTCCGGGAACAGCGACGCGTAGGTAGGTCCTTGCATTTTCGGTTTGAGGCCGAACTGATTCTGCATCAACTCGGCCATCTTCTGCGCTAGGGCGTCGTCCTCCTGTGTGCCTGCAGCTGGTGCGTAACCCGGATGCGGGAAAGCGTCGATGGCTCCGTAGTTTCCCACCTTGTGGTAGCCTCCTCCGTATAGATTCCTCTGTAGCCAGTTGCTTGCTGGAGCAATCCTGTGGCCGGAAGCAAGCGGGGCCCCAGGTGAGCCGAACACCAACTCCCCGTACGTGGGCTGGTACGGGTTCGGCTATTGCACAGGTTGACCCGTGCTGCCCTGCGGCGGTGGCTGGACTAGTCACCCTCCTCGCGGCTCGCGGTGGGGGGCCGAACCCGGTCGACCCCCAGCGCCTTGCGGAGGAGGCTGGAAAGCTTGACTCCCAGCTCTCTGAGGAGGAGGCTGGGCTGGCTGGCTCTGCAATGGCGGTTGAGAGCTTGACTCGCCCAACTCCACGGTGCCTGCTTGAACGGGTGCCTTGCGGAATGCCTGCTCCATGCCTGGACCGAAGACAGCCACCATCATTTGTTTGAACGCACCCAGGAAAGCTCTGTGGTGCCTGCTCAAGACGTGGTCCGCGGCATCTCGGAACGCCTGTATGCATTCCTCCCTCTACTGCTGGGTGGTGGCGTCGCTCTCCCCTGGCAACAACACCCTGGGAATCTCATTCTTCAAGTACGGAACACCACTCCTGTTCTTCTTGAAGGACAGCATACACTTCTGCTGGAATTGGTCCACGGCGTCCTGGAGTTGTTGCCGTTGTTCAGGAGAGAGGTCTTCAATGTTGACATCCATGATGTCCCCAATGTCAGTCATCTTGAATTTTCGGTTGTTGTCCCACCAGGCGTGCCAAAAAGTGTGTTGACGCGAAATGTGCACCTAGCGCCAAGCACACAGCAAGCTGAACAAGCTGGCTTCTGTGACAACCTGCCCAGGAAAATACCGTACTAACGCCTAAGACCGATCCACTTTGGTCATTAAGCAATAGTAAAGTATCATCCTGTCGTTGGTTGCCGGGTTAACGCCCGGTAAATCACTTGGACATTGAATAGAGGATTGACACATGCATTAAAACTCACGCGAAGGCAAGTCCAGAGTACAACATGAATTAAACAATTTATTACAAACCATTGTTCTTGACATGGAGTAAAGGTTCAGAGTTCGAAAATACAGCGGAAATGAAATAAACTAGCGCAACGGTAGACATCACAGGAGGCCATCCGTGATGTCATCACTTGTCGACGCCCATCCGATCAATCACACCTGCAACAACAGTTTTAAAGCAAGGCTGAGTATACTAATACTCAGCAAGACTTAACCGTCGGGTGATGACTACATCACCAAACTCTAGACATGAAAGGCTTTTGGCCGGTGGAGTTTCTTTTGCTGGAGAGCTACTAAAAGTGGATCCTTACTTTCAATCTTTTAGCACAAGTTCTAGTTGATTACCATTTCTAAGTGTGCCAACTAATTCAATCAAGAATTGGACAAGCAATTAGTTCATGCAACATATTCCTTGAGTTCCATCATTATGGGATATCATGGCCAGTTGATTAAGCAGTCTCGGATAACGGTGAGAGGCCGACAATCGATTGATTTAAACCTTGCAAGGTAGACCCAAACACACGGTCGGCTGCCCCCGCGAGGACAACTCCCCAGGTGTCCCCATAAATCCTCGGGTTGGGATCGAATCTTACAGTCCCTGGTGCAGGCTATCCGGCATACCCCGCGAGATACCCGGAGTCACCATACACCACCCTTCCCGGTAGCTAGCCGGTAAGGAGATTTCTCAAGAGTAGTAACGGTAGGATCCCGTGCCGCCTCATTAAGGTACTAGGCTTACCGGCCCCATAACCGGCATGTGCTTAGTACGTTCAAAAGCTTAGCCCACATGCCCACTAGACCGGAGCCCAATCCCATGCTCTTACCACATGAGCAATTTATTTAAGGATATCTTATGATTCCTATCTAGGAACCTATTCTTGCGAGTGACGAACATCACTCGACTTCTATCGGTCCTATAGCAAAGCAGCTATCGACCTAGCATACTAGTGATAGAGCATAGGTACCTAGGGATCATGCATCTAGGGTTTCAATTCAATTCCTGGAACGTAAATGCACAATCACAGCAAACATAATTGCATAATTTTTAAAAGACGGGGTTAATGATCCGGGGCTTGCCTTCGCTGGCAAGGTTGGCCTTGGGCCCTTCTGGACTTGGGTCCAGGTCTTGAGCTATGTTCACGCACGACAGCTCTTTGTCGACACCTTCGTCTCCTCCTTCCGGCACGAGCGTACGTCTACCGGCGGAAAGATCTACACGAAGATGCAAATGCAAGATTTATTCGGTGATTTTGAGGACCAGGAGCATCCCAGTGGTCGATGGATGACTGCTCCTCAGTGATGAGTGATTGACAACGGGTGTTGGACTGACTCTTGGCTTAGTGCGCAGGTGTAGGCTGCGGCCTAGTTCGTGTTGTTGCAGGTGTAGGCGAAAGGTCTTCAGCCTTGAGGGGCCTCCGGGAGATGGAGAGACAAGTAGGCTCGGTTCGAGGGACCCGGTGGACAGCGGGACTGGGTGCGGGCCACATGGTGGCGACACGAGCAAGATGAAGTCATGGACAGACGAGCCGGTGCACGGTGGCGGCCGAGTCAAGTGGTTTGGCGGGAGGCCGGACCGGGCACGCGGGCTTTGGTGGTTTGCCCACTAAACCATCGGCGGACGGTTTCTTGGTTTGGGCCTCAAAACCAAGTCCGAGGGCCCAACACGGCGAAGACGGGATCCGGGCGTGTCGGGAAGCTTCGAGGCGGAGGACACGCGGCGGGATCGCATGGCATGCGTCGGGAGGACGCGGAGTGCGGCAAAGGCGTGGCCGTCCGATGGCAAGACCCACAAACATTACCTAAATGCCCCTACGTGGGTTGTATCGCCAGTAGTTTAGTTAGGGGTAGTCGAGTCATTTACCACTCCGGCGGGACCTGATATATAAGCCATGAGTGTGTGTGGATGGCTCTCTCTCTCCGCGATTTAGGGTTTCATTTTCCCCCTCCCATTTCTTATTTTCGTAGCTATTTTCTTCTCCATTTTCTCTAGGCTAGTATGAGAGCTTCATGAGAGATTTGTTGAGAGGGATGGATGCTAGGGCGGCATGCTAGACCTTGTGAATCTTTCCTGGTTTGTATAGAAAATTCGGAGTTGTGTTTTTCGTGGTCTTTTTCGTGCTTGTTTTTGGTGCCTTTGCTCTCGGTGTGATTCCGCTGATTTGAGTGGGTTTCTCTCCGGATTTCTTTGAGGGGATCATGGGTGAGTGCTTTGTACCTCTTTGTGGATGATCTTGACCCCTCAAACGCCGGATTTGGCCTTCGATTCGTTGACTTTTGGATGAACCCGAGGTCATAGTGTTCTTGGCAAGGATTTGCGATTCCGGGAGTTGTAGGATGTTTGAGGCTGTAATTTTTGGTGCATAACCTCTCTTTGGGGTGTTCATCATCTCACCAAAATTTCGTCTCAAGACTCCTTGTGGTTTGGGAGATCCATCTATTGAAGTTTGAGGTTGTTTCTCGTGTTCCTCGGCTGTGCTGATTTGCACCTGTTGGACCGTCCGCGAGGTCACCGCGGACCGTCCGCGAGGTAGCCGTGGACCGGCCGCGAGGTCACCGCGGACCGTCCGCGAGGTGCCTGACAGCCCAGCTGTTCTTCGTGTTCTTGTGGGTTCTTGAGCGCCTCTCTTTCGATTCTTTTTGTCGGTGGGTTTTTGGTGCATGAAGTTTGCGGACGGTCCGTACTAGAGTGTCGGACGGTCCGTGACGAGGCGGACGGTCCGCGGGTCCATCACGGACGGTCCGTTTTTCTCGGTGCGATCGGGAGGTTCGGGTAGCAATTTCGGACGGTCCGTGCCCTCCTCGCGGACAGTTCGCGCCCTCCTCGCGGACAGTCCGCCGGACACTGCGGACGGTCCGCCTGGTGCTTTCCAGATTGCCTAAGTCCCTTGCTTTTTGAGTTGTGCTTCCGCGTTGGATTGGTTTGGGACTTGTTCCTAGGGTTGGTAGGTCCTTTGTGACTACGCGACCTTGGCAAGCTCGTGTTGGAATCTTTGTTTGTGGATTTGGGGCATAGGCCGAGTTCATCCTTCGGGAAGAATTTTTATCGGCTCCCATTCACTCCCCCCCCTCTCTGGTCGCCTAATCGGTCCTTCAATTGGTATCAGAGCTTGGTGCTGGATTCTTTGCGACTTTGACAAGTCCCGAATCCTAAGATGGCGTACGTTGAGCGGGGAGATCCGCCGCACTTCGATGGCAAGGGTTACCACAAGTGGGCGGCTCGTATGATGATCTTTCTTCGTGGGAAGCTGTTGGATTTCATTGTGCTTGACAAGACCTATGCTATTCCGGTCAACATCCATACTCTTATGGTGACCGATGCCGGTGCTAAGGCCAAGTATGAGGCTAATGCAAAAGCCGTTGATCACTTGGTCCGGAGCTTGTGTGATCCGCAGTTTGAGCGTGTTCGCCATTTGAATCTTGCTTGGCAAATTTGGGAGAAGTTGTTAGTTGCTCACGGTGGTGATAACCATGTGAAGGCTCGCCTCTTTGTCTCTTACCGGATGCAATATGAGAATTTCACTCCACTTCCCGGTGAGGACATTGATGCGATGTTTCAGAGGTTCACCGCCATCGTGAACAACATGAAAGCTAATGTTGAGGATTTTCCCTACACCGAGCATGATCAGGCTTTGAAGCTCTTGCATGTCTTGGACCCAAATGTTTGGGGTGCTAAGGTTGAGGCCATCAAGGAGTCCGGGCATTACTTGACTATTGAGTTGGATAACCTCTTTTCTAAGCTCAAGTCGGCTGAGGTTGACAGGAAGTTGCAATCCAAGCATGAGGGCTCGACTGACCATAGTCTTGCTCTTGTGGGCGGATCAAAGGCCAAATCTAACCCTTACTGTCGACAGTTTTCCTTGTCTTCTCTTATGTCCATTCCAGATGAGGAGTTTGATGTGCTGGGCGAGGAGGAGCTGGCCTTGCTCTCAAGTAGGTTTGATCGACTACACGAGAGTCGGAGGAACGCAAGGCGGAGCTCAGGGACGTGCTACAAGTGTGGCAAGCGTGGCCACTTCATCGCCGAGTGCCCGGAAGCAGAGGAGAACAAGTACAAGGTGAACGAGTACAAGGCGCACCCGAGGCGTGAAGACAAGTACTCCTCCAAGGGCAAGCACTTCAACAAGTCCAAGAGCAAGGACAAGGACAAGCGGCAACCGAGCAAGAGCGGCTACAAGAAGAACAAGGCAAGAGCGATGGTGGCCGGTGCGAGCGACGTTGACTCAAGCTCAAGCGAGGAGCGATCAAGCTCAAGCGGCCGAAGATGAAGACGCCGGGAGGCGCAATGGCAAGAAGAGTGCAAGCCGGAACCTCAGCGGGCTGAGCTATGTGGCGCTTGAGGGCTTTTGTGGCATGGCCCATAGCTCAAGCGAAGCAAGAAGAGTGAGAAGGAAGACAGCGACTCCGACTCGGAGGATGAGGTAAACCGTGACCCCGACTCTTTGCTTGCTGAGATTGCTAGGTTGAATGGCTTGCTTGACAACCGTGATAGTGTGCTTAGAGATGCCAAAAAGATGAGGAAAGATCTTAGGGCACAACTTGAGAATGCTAGCGAGAAAGTAGGAGAACTAGAGTCAAAGTTGCTTGAATTGGAACTTGAGAATGACTCTTTGAAACTTGCTCCTACTACACCTGATGATGTTGAATGTTTTGAGTGTGATGCATGGTTGAATGAGATTAAACTGCTTAATGAGAAGAATGCTTCCACCTTGGCTAAACTAGATGCTCTTAGGACTGATTATGATGAGCTTAAGGCTAGACCTACTTTGCTTGGTGCTTGCAAGTCATGTCCTACTATGCATGCTAAGCTTGTTGATGCTCGTTCTACCATTAGTTCTTTGGAAGCATCTTTGAAATCTCCTGCTTGTCAATGCATGCACTAGCCGTGATGAAGTCACTTTGCGCAATCTTGAACTTACTTCCCGTTTGGATGTCATCTATGAGGAGAATGACTATTTGAGGAAGGTGTTGGGTTGGTTGTACGGCGGGAACCTCAATTGAAAATCATGATTGAGGAGTTCAAGAGAGCCGATGGTCGTGGTTTGGGTTTTGAGAAGTTGGGTGAGAAAGTGGGAGAGAACAGTGGGGAGAGTGTGTATGAGAAGTGTGTTCAGTCTAACCCCGAGTTTGAGGTGATCAGAGAGATCCAAGTTCCACTTCCAAAATCACCCAAGAACTCTTTCACACCAAAGCCTAACCACCTTTGCAACAAGCTTGACACAACCCAAGATCCACCCAAATTCCCACCTAAGACAAATGATTTCCAGAAACCGGTGAAGTTTGTGGGTGAGAAGGGTGAGAAGCCTAGAGAGAAGCCAGAGCCAAAACCAAAACCCATCTCCTTCAGGTGTGAGTATTGTGGCAAGGAGAGGCATCTTGCAGAGTTTTTCTACAAGAGGAAGAGGGATGAGAGGCTTGCTAGGGAGCAAGCAAACCGGGACGGTATCGCCGGTCTCATGGTATTCCCGAGCCTAGAGTGCCACTTCCACGGGGTGTGGGAAGTGTGAGGAGTGTTGGCGAGGTTCCCACGGAGAGGTGGTGGTGAGAGGTTTGTCGGGAGAGAGGATGGTGTGCGTCTTGGTGAGAGGTTTGGTCGGGCTCGTGGCGGTTTTGCTGGACGTCCTCCTACACGTCCTCAGTACGGGTTTAGGGGAGATGATCGCAGCTTTGGGTTCCAGAGGAGCTACGGACCACGTTTTCCCCCTCGTGGTGCTCGTACTCCTCCCATGGGACATGGGAAGTTTGGTGGCAAGGGAATGATGTTTGCTAACCCCTCTTTTGAGCAGATGGCTCGACACTGGTTTAACTTTCTTTGTCCTAACCCCAGTGTCGAGTCGCTAGCTCATTCTCGTTCTTGTTACTGACTGCAGGCATGAGGCTTGGAGAACATTTGGTTGATCGACTCCGGGTGTTCTCGACACATGACCGGAGATAAGAAGTGGTTCTCCAGCCTCACCCCAGTGAAGGAAAATATGTACATCACATTCGGGGACAATGGACGAGGAAGGGTAATGTCTGAGGGTGTTGTGCATGTGAGTGACAAGGTAACGTTGAAGAGAGTGGCTCTTGTGAAGTCTTTGGGTTTCAATTTGCTTTCGGTTTCTCAGTTGCTTGACGAGGGTTTTGAGGTGCGTTTCAAGTCTGGCGAGTCTCGTTTGCTTGATTCTCGAGGTGATCTTGTCTGTATGATCATCCCCGAGGGTCAGATTTTCAGGGCTGATTTCTCTCGTTCCTTGGGTCCTGCTCGCTGTTTGATGGCTGGTCCTTCTTCTGATTTGTGGAAATGGCATAGGCGATTGGGACACTTGAGCTTTGATTTGGTTTCCCGCTTGAGTGGTCTTGACCTTGTCCGAGGATTGCCGAGGTTGAAGCTTGAGAAGGATTTGGTTTGTGCTCCTTGTAGGCATGGTAAGATGGTAGCCACTCCCCATCGACCCCTGACCGATGTCATGACCGAGCGTCCGACAGAGCTGTTGCATATGGATCTTGTTGGGCCAGCTCGAGTTCGCTCGGTGGGTGGGAAGTGGTATGTCCTTGTTGTGGTGGACGATTACTCTCGCTATGCCTGGGTGTTCTTCTTGGAGGATAAGAGTGAGACATTTGGTTTTGTTCGAGATCTGATCGTGAGGTTGAAGAACGAGAGGCAAGGGAATGCTATTCGAGCTATCCGCAGTGATAATGGCTCTGAGTTCAAGAACTATCGTTTTGATGCCTTTTGTCGTGATCTAGGTCTTGAACATCAGTATTCGACCCCTTATGTGCCCCCTCAAAATGGAGTCATGGAAAGGAAAAATCGGACTCTTTGTGAGATGGCTAGGACGATGCTCGATGAGCACAGGACTCCTAGGAGGTATTGGGCTGAGGCGGTCAATACAGCTTGTCATGTTTCCAACAGGATTTTATTGCGAGTTTTCAAGAAGAAGACTCGTTATGAGCTGATGCATGGTCGGGCACCCAAGGTGAGTCATTTCCGAGTCTTTGGCTGCAAATGCTTTATTCTGAAGAAGGGAAAACTCGACAAATTTGAGGCTAGGTCTAGTGATGGTATTTTCTTTGGATATGCTAACCATTCTAGAGCCTATACGGTGCTTAACCTTGAGACTAACAAAATCATGGAGACTTGCGAGGTAACCTTCAACGAGACAATGCCATGTACCTCTCTTGGCTTTGAATGTGCAGGTGACGAGGAGATGGCCGAGGACCTCTTTGAAGAGGAGAAGGATGAAGCTGGAGATGATGATGGGGAGAACAATGCGCCTGAAGCTGAGTGTGTACCCACTACTTCCCCTACGACCACTATGGAGCATGGACCGTCTACTTCATGGACAACGACGGTGCAACAAGAAGACCAGGCGAGAGAAGCTGAAGTTGAGGGGGAGGTAGTCTCGAGGCGTGAGGCTCCCAGGCGGATTCAAGAAGTGCATCCCCTGTCGAAGATCATTGGGAACATCGACAAACGCACTACACGGTCGAGGTCCAGAAATTCCTCTCATTTTTATCATGCTGCTTTTGTTGCTACTTTTGAGCCCAAGGACATTGGACATGCTTTATCTGATGCAAACTGGGTCAATTCTATGCATGAGGAGTTAGAAAACTTTGAGAGGAACCAGGTGTGGGAGTTAGTTGAACCACCTCCAAATTGCCATCCCATAGGAACCAAGTGGGTTTGGAAGAACAAAGAGGGAGAGAATGGGATGGTTGTGAGGAACAAGTCCGGACTTGTTGCTCGGGGGTTTAGTCGAAGGAGGGGATCGACTATGAGGAGACCTTTGCTCCCGTGGCCCGTCTTGAGGCAATTCGGATCCTTCTAGCCTTTGCCGTGGCTAAAGGGTTCAAGTTGTTTCGGATGGACGTGAAAAGTGCTTTTCGAATGGGGTCATAGAGGAGGAGGTGTATGTGAAGCAACCACCCGGGTTTGAGAGCGAGTTGTACCCACACGGGGTATACGGGTTGAAAAGGGCTCGTATGGGTTGAAACGGGCACCCCGTGCTTGGTATGGGAGATTGAGAGGTTTTCTTTTGAGCGAGAGGGTTTGTGATGGGTACCGTGGATAGGACCTTGTTTCTCCTCAAGCATGGAAATGACTTGTTGATTGTTCGGATATACGTGGATGATATTGTCTTTGGTGGCTCGTCACATAACCTTGTTGCCAAGTTTGCGGATGAGATGACCAGGGAGTTCGAGATGAGCATGATGGGCGAGTTGCAGTATTTTCTCGGGCTGCAGATCAAGCAAGTGAAGGACGGTGCATTTGTGCACCAGACCAAGTACACGAAAGACATGCTGAGGAAGTTCCAGATGCAAGATGTGAAGCTGATGTCGACTCCCATGGGGAGCACGGCCACTTTGGATGCGGATGAGGACGGAGAACCAGTGAACCAGCGGGAGTACAGGAGCATGATCGGCTCCCTCCTCTACTTGATGGCGACGAGGCCAGACATACAGTTCAACGTGTGTATGTGCGCTCGTTTTCAGGCTTCGCCGAGGACATCACATCGACAGGCTGTCAAGAGGATTTTCAGGTATCTACAGTCTGCCCCTGGTCTTGGCCTTTGGTATTCTTCCTCCTCGACTCTTTCCCTTCATGGTTTTTCCGATGCGGATTTTGCTGGTTGTCGAGTCGAGAGGAAGTCTACTTCCACGGTACTTGCCGCTTTCTTGGGTCTTCGTTGGTCTCATGGTCTTCCCGCAAGCAGTCTAGTGTAGCTCAGTCTACCACCGAGGCGGAGTATGTTGCTGCCGCGAGTTGTTGTTCCCAGCTGTTGTGGATTTCATACACTTTGAGAGACTTTGGTGAGGAGTGCACCCAGATTCCACTTCATTGTGATAGCACCAGTGCCATAAGCGTAGCCAAAAACCCAGTGCTTCACTCCAAGACCAAACACATAGAAGTGAGGTATCATTTCTTGAGGGACAATGTGGAGAAAGGAACCATTGTGTTGAGTCATGTCCTACCCAAGATCAGCTAGCCGACATCTTTACAAAGCCTCTCGACCAAGCTACATTTGTGCGCTTGCGGGGGGAACTTGGGGTTTGTTGCCCTTTCTAGTTGATTCTTGGGGGATTTCCTTTTGTATCATATGTATCATACCATGTTTTACTTTGATGTATATACATGCTTTGCTTGATGTATAAACCATGGTAGGATAGCCATCTTGTCATATATCATGTTGCATTTGTATCATATTGCATTTTAGGATGATGAGCTTCTTTCATATGCCATATTTGAGTCTCTTTGGCTATTTGTGAGATATTGGTCATATGTGTGGAGAAATGGTGATGTGAGGCTATGCTCTTAGAATATTTGAAATATATGTGTGGTGAGATAGCCCTTTTTGAAATAAATGCTAATCTTGACTAATTTTTGATGAAATATGCTCCACTCGTGTGTAGTTGTGTATCCATGTCACGAGTTTGGTCTAAATGTGCTTTTCATGCTTAGATTGTGCTTGGATGCCTTGTTCTTGCATTTGGGCCAAAGGCCGAATATCATTGTGAATGTTTAGCCTATGTTGCATTCATGGGGGAGCATAAGCTTCTTTTTGCCGCAAAGGCACTTCATGTACCATAAAATGAATTAATCTTGAAAAGAAGTGTGTATGCTTGAAAAATGCTCCATCCATCATGTCTATGCTTAAAATGTTTTATCTTTCACATATGGGTGCAAAACATGTTGCATGATGTTCACCAGTGGAGAAGTCTCCCCGAAGTGGACACATGGCTCATGAGCTCTAACATGACATGCTTTGCTTTATGGGTGTTTGCCATGATCTTTTGCTGAGAATTTGATATCCTTGTATGATCTTTGAATGGTATGCATGTTTGTGGCTCAAGTGTGACATGGATAGGCATTTACATGTGAAGCGAGCCTTCTTTTGGTAAAAATGCTTAAATCTGAAAATTTTGCTTTGTCACATGCTTGTATTTTCATATATTACTTGTGGCAATGCTTTGACTATGCTATGATTCCTATGTGTGATCTTTGTCTCATTTTTAGCCTTTGACACTAGATTTGGCCTATTTGAGAAGCTCATGTAGATGTTTATATGCTTTGTTTTGCATTTCAACATTTTCACCTTGATTCATACATTGTCAACAAGGGGGAGATGAGGTGAGCATAGCTTAATGAAAATTCAGAAGAGGTGAGCTGAAATTTGGAAGTTTGCATCCACATGTTCAGGGGGAGCTTGCATTTGTTCAGGGGGAGCTTTCTTGCTGTTTTCGATGTGGAGTTTGTGCTTTGCTTGGCTTGTGACCTTTCTTCGCCTTTCTTTGGTTTTGGTCATGAGTTGAGCTTCCTTGTTTTTCTTTCTTCTTTCTTTCTCTTTTTCTCTGAATTTCATTTCGCATTGTGTGTTGTCAATGCACTCATCAAGGGGGAGATTGAGGACCAGGAGCGTCCCAGTGGTCGATGGATGACCGCTCCTCAGTGATGAGTGATTGACAACGGGTGTTGGACCGACTCTTGGCTTAGTGCACGGGTGTAGGCCGCGGCCTAGTTCGTGTTGTTGCGGGTGAAGAACGGGCGCGAAAGGTCTTCGGCCTTGAGGGGCCTCGGGAGATGGAGAGACAAGTAGGCTCGGTTCGAGGGACCCGGTGGACGGCGAGACTGGGTGCGGGCCACATGGTGGCGACACGAGCAAGATGAAGTCATGGACAGATGAGCCGGTGCACGGTGGCGGCCGAGTCAAGTGGTTTGGCGGGAGGCCGGACCGGGCACGCGGGGTTTGGTGGTTTGCCCACAAAACCATCGGCGGACGGTTTCTTGGTTTGGGCCTCAAAACCAAGTCCGAGGGCCCAACACGACGGAGAAGGGATCCGGGCGTGTCGGGAAGCTTCGAGGCGGAGGACACGCGGCGGGATCGCATGGCTTGCGTCGGGAGGACGCGGAGTGCGGCAAAGGCGTGGCCGTCCGATGGCAAGACCCACAAACATTACCTAAATGCCCCTACGTGGGTTGTATCGCCAGTAGTTTAGTTAGGGGTAGTCGAGTCATTTACCACTCCGGCGGGACCTGATATATAAGCCGTGAGTGTGTGTGGATGGCTCTCTCTCTCTCCGCGATTTAGGGTTTCATTTTTCCCCTCCCATTTCTTATTTTCGTAGCTATTTTCTTCTCCATTTTCTCTAGGCTAGTATGAGAGCTTCATGAGAGATTTGTTGAGAGGGATGGATGCTAGGGCGGCATGCTAGACCTTGTGAATCTTTCCTGGTTTGTATAGAAGATTCGGAGTTGTGTTTTTCGTGGTCTTTTTCGTGCTTGTTTTTGGTGCCTTTGCTCTCGGTGTGATTCCGCGGATTTGAGTGGGTTTCTCTCCGGATTTCTTTGAGGGGATCATGGGTGAGTGCTTTGTACCTCTTTGTGGATGATCTTGACCCCTCAAACGCCGGATTTGGCCTTCGATTCGTTGACTTTTGGATGAACCCGAGGTCATAGTGTTCTTGGCAAGGATTTGCGATTCCGGGAGTTGTAGGATGTTTGAGGCTGTAATTTTTGGTGCATAACCTCTCCATGGGGTGTTCATCATTTCACCAAAATTTCGTCTCAAGACTCCTTGTGGTTTGGGAGATCCATCGATTGAAGTTTGAGGTTGTTTCTCGTGTTCCTCGGCTGTGCTGATTTGCACCTGGTGGACCGTCCGCGAGGTCACCGAGGACCGTCCGCGAGGTAGCCGCGGACCGTCCGCGAGGTCACCGGAGACCGTCCGCGAGGTGCCTGACAGCCCAGCTGTTCTTCGTGTTCTTGCGGGTTCTTGAGCGCCTCTCTTTCGATTCCTTTTGTCGGTGGGTTTTTGGTGCATGAAGTTTGCGGACGGTCCGTACTAGAGTGTCGGACGGTCCGTGACGAGGCAGACGGTCCGCGGGTCCATCACGGACGGTCCGTTTTTCTCGGTGCGATCGGAGGTTCGGGTAGCAATTTCGGACGGTCCGTGCCCTCCTCGCGGACGATCCGCGCCCTCTGGCCGACGGTCCGCCGGACACTTGCGGACGGTCCGCCTGGTGCATTCCAGATTGCCTAAGTCCCTTGCTTTTTGAGTTGTGCTTCCGCGTTGGATTGGTTTGGGACTTGTTCCTAGGGTTGGTAGGTCCTTTGTGACTACGCGACCTTGGCAAGCTCGTGTTGGAATCTTTGTTTGTGGATTTGGGGCATAGGCCGAGTTCATCCTTCGGGAAGAATTTTTATCGGCTCCCATTCACTCCCCCCCTCTCTGGTCGCCTAATCGGTCCTTCAGATTTTTACTTTAATCACTTACGAACCATTTTGGCAATCAAGGGGTGTATTTGTTGGGCACATTCACCTAGATAAGAATAAATTCAGCATACTCTTCCATAAAGGAGTAATATACAACTTTTTATTAATTATTCTTTTTGATGGTGACTATGTACATATATATGCAAAAAATTTAATTTAAGTTCACCAACAGTAGTGGGTAGGTACATTTAACCTTTTTAACATGATTTGCAACCACACTCAAGTTAACATGGGTGGTTTGGTGGTTTCTCCCCTTTATTAAGCCTTTAAAGACCTATATATCTCTTATCCATGGGATCAATCAATAAAATTTAGTGGAAGGGTGTACTAACCACTAAAACACCTATAACAAGCATCTAGATAGTGTTTCTCTTTTAGGAAGGTTATTGGTTGTACATGGGTTATTCTTTTACTACACAATTGAATATAGTTTTCTTTATACTTGTCATTTCATGTGAAAGCTTTAATCATTTTCCTTTCACAAGTAAGGATATAACCATATCTTTATCCGTGAATTAATTCCTCATTAGCAATGAGAACTAATTATCCTTTAATTAAATTAGATAATATTTTCAAAAAAAGGGAAAAGAATTAAATAAGGGCTTTTCCTTATTTAATTTCTCTTTAATAGAAAAAGGGCTTTTAAGCTCTTTATTAAGCAATTAAATTACCAAAAATTAAAGGAGTGTTTCTTAAGCCTACTAGCACCTATACTGGTCCATTGGACCCACATGTGAGTGTTGGAGGCTAGGAAATTAAATATTATGGAAAATAACAAAGGTTATATAGTGATTCAATTTAAATGCATATAAAAATAATTAAGCATCAAAATGATCCAAACTTTCTCGTGCATGCTCCCTGGTCGAAAACAAGCCTAGAGAACCAGCATGTTTGCATGGAATCTTTACTAAACTTGGTTTATTAATTTACAAAGGAAAACATGTATAAATCAAGAATAATTATTTCTGTTAATCCAAACTTCATGATTAATTCACCAGATGTGCATTTTGGTATTACAAGACAGTGTACACAAGTTGGGCTTAAGAACATGAATATATTTAACATGAAAAATCCTTTATGCAGTTCTGCCAGAAATAGAAAAACATTTTTAGAAAAAGATTTACATTATAACTTTATGCAATTTTTGGCATAGGTGCTAGAAATGACCTAACGCACAACACTTCCAAAACTTAGCTACAGAGGTTCTATGGTTTTTGAGATATTGCAGATCTAGGGTTTTCACATTTGTATTTTTCATGCAAAAACTAAAAGGAATCAGCTCAGATCAGAATAACAAAAGTTGTAGTATAAATCACCACGGATCCAACAAAATTTGTTTCACATTTTTCTGAATTTTCTGTGATTTTCTACGGAATTTACAAGATTCAGCAAAACTGTGTAACTATTGGAGTTACCTTTTTGCAACTAAGGCCCCGGAAAGATGTGGATGTTCGCAATGCGGTCCCTATGGCGGCCTGCCGGCGCGGGCTTGCCAATTCCGGCGAGGCCGGCGGCGCTCTTGCTCGGGGAAGGGGTGGAGGAGGGTCTAGGGACTAGGGGAGGTTGATTTGGGTGCCTGACCGGACCGGTGGCGGCTCCGCTGAGCGGCGCGTCGGCGGCTTGCGGCGGCGGCCGCCGCGAGCTCGGCCACGGCGCGGCAAGGGTGCGGTTGCGAGCCGGCGGCGCACGGGAAGCTACCCTAGGGGTCGGGGGTGGTGGCTAGGTGTCGCGGGGCGCTAGACGGCGGCCGGCGCGGGGAAACCCAATGGCACCGCACGGGGAGGCGCGTCCCGACGCGGCGGCGCGGCGTGGCCGGGGGCCGACGGCTCGGCGCGGCTAGGGGAAGGAACCCGCGCGTCGCGGGGGAAATAGCGGCCGCCTTATAGGGCTCTCCGTCTCGGCATGGGAAGGACGGAGGGGGGCGGCGCGGGCGGGCCGGTACGGCGGCGGACGGAGCGTTCGGCGGCGTGCCGGCCTCGGGACGCGGCGCGGGCGGCGCGGGGCCCCGAGGTGCCGGCGTGCGTGCCCGCCTTGGGGGGAGCACGGCCTCGGGACGCGGCGCGGCCTCGGGCGACGCGCCTCGGGGCGCGGGTCGCGGTGCGACGCAGCGGGAGCGCGGCGCGGGTGCGCGCGCGGCGCGCGGCGTCGCGGTGCGGCGCGACGTCGCCGGAATGTATGCGGACTGGCCTTGTTTCATCGCACTTTTCTCCCAAAAATTGAATAAAAGTGCACAAAGCAATGAATAGGAAAGTTGTAGATCTAACTACCCTCTACAACTTTCAAAAAGGCCATATAGTGTTTTTCTCAATGGATGTTGCAGGAACGTCGTGCCAATATTGAATGTCAGCCTGTTCTGGAAAACAGGGGGTACTGTCAGTCGATAAAGTTTTTCACCAATTTCCACTCAAAATTTGAAATGCCAATCTGCATGAAAGTTGTGTCCCTCAACAAGATGGACAACTTTCATAAAGGTAGATTTTGAAGTGTTTAGGTGAATTTTGGGGAACGCGGCAAAAGTTCCGGACGACATTCACTGACGTCAACGGTCAAGCGGGTGTGGCCGTGTCTTTGACCAAGGGTCCACTATGGGTGGGTGTAGGCTTGGTCAAGGGGTTCATTGGGGTTCATTGGCGAGTTTTTTCGGGTGATGACCCAGGTTGACCTAGGTTTGGCCGGGGTTTGACTGGTTTGACCCGGCTGATCCGGTCATTAGCGTTAATGACGGTAATTAAAAACCTGGGGCGTCACAGTCTACCCCCCTTAAGAAGAATCTCGTCCCGAGATTCGAAATTACAAAAGGGAGTGAGGAATGGTTCTAGATAGAAGTGTTACCTTCGAAATTCAGTTGGCTTTGCTCCACTTGAGGGCTTGGCCTGTTGTTGATAGCAGATCCGGGTTTCTGCTTCTGCTGCTGGGGCTTCTGCTGCCTGGGTTTCGGACAAAATGCCCGAGCTGCCTACAATTGTAGCACAACCGGGGAGGAAGGTCTTTGAGTTTGGAGATCGGTTGCTGGGCCTCCTGGATAAGGCGGAGCCTCTTCCTCTCCTTTTTCTTTGCCCTCTTCGTGGTTCGCGAAGGTGTTTCACTAGCAGGGAGTTGAGTGGCCTCGCTAGGGTTACATCTTCGTTTGCCTTCACGCGGACAAGTCTCCGTACAGGTAATTTCCCACTCACTCACATCTATCTCAGATAATACTCGCTTGTTGCCTCGGATTGCATCCTCTTCTGCTCTAAGATCCATTGGTAGTCGAGAAGGTGGTAATATGGAGTCGGAGGCTTGGGGTTGGTCTTGATTAACATACTCCTCCAACAGATTGAACAAACGGGCTTGTTTGACCATAGAGGCAGATAAGGACAGAGAGAGATAGGCTGCCAAATTATTCTGGTATGGTTTCCCATAACGTCCTTGGATGATATCGTACACCATCTGATTCAGCACGGAATTCTGCCCTTCTAGCAGTTGAGTTGCGCCGGCAATGGCGTTTATGTCCCTCTGGGTGGGTACTTCTGGTGAACAGGGCTTGGAAGGGCGAAGCTTCGATTGCATCGGTGGCATTTGTTGTAGTTGTTGAGCCATTTGCTGTTGGGTCTGCAGGAGCTGGTACAACACTTCGGTATGTGCTGCTACGAAAGCTTCAGTCAACATCGTGGGTGGCGGTTGCGTACGATCGCCACTACCCGATGCTTCAAAATCATTGGGGTTATTCCATGCCGGTCGGAACATCTGAAATTTGAGTCCCTAATTAGCGCATGATCGGAATCTCACCCAAGCTTATAATTCGGACATATTGTACGAGACTCGTTCACGGTAAGCAATGCAAACCGGACATCCCAACAGTCACAATATCAAATTGGTAAAACTTTGCCTACACACATCCCATGATCGGAAATGCTGATGGAACAAAAAGGTACAAGGTGTGTCCTCATACTACCTCATCGCCGTTCATGAGGAAGCGGACGATGAATGTGCACATGCACAGCTAATAGCAGACATAATCCTCCTGCGATACAGAGGTACATCCCTAACAATGTCCAGCGAAACGACTCGAGCTCTTCCGAAGACGGAGTCATGGGTGGCAGCTTGGATTGATTTCTTCTTTCGGTCTAATCCGAGCTTCTTCTTGACGTCGGAAATGAAGACGGAGAGCAGTTTGCTCGAGAGGATCGAAGTAGCTGGGAGAGGTGCTCTAGTGGCAAAAAGCCAAGCTGGCTAGAAGAAGAACAAGAACAATGGTAATGCCGATCTCTGATGGAAAAGGGGTTTTTGCATTGGCGGTTCCGGGTAAAAGGTTCCGTTTTATAACCGATGCGGGGCTGTAACGGTCAGTTGACCCAGTCGGTATCTGGTGTGGACAACACGGAGCTCAACAAGGTCAGCTCACGCGATCTCGGCGTTGTGAATACGGTTGCGGAAATCGAGGGTAGAGCGACGTCATGGCGTCGTATGACCGTGACACTGATGACGATGGGGCTCAACGGTCTAAATAATCGACTGTAATGGGGAGCAAAACGAAAAAGCTCAGTGTACAACGCTTTGTGTTTGGGATAGAAACACAGAGAAGCGTAGCAAAACTGCTTCGATCGATCCTGGGCGTACTTCCTTGTTTGACTTTGAGAATTTGAAGGTTAAGAGCACGGACCAATAACGAATACCCGATGGATGACTTCTCCATGTTGACTATTCGAGAACCTTGACTGCTCGAGAAAATTTCTTCGTTTAAGACTTCCGCTTTGGCTAGCAGGAAAGGAATTGACGCTGCAAGATCGTCGAGATTCACGGCAAGGGACCAATTTGTCAGAGATTTCCAATAGACCATTACAAGAAAGGGAAACTACAGACAGAGTTCCACAAGCTCCTGTATGAAAGGTGACATCAAGTGGGAGCTTCAAGGAATAATCTTGCTCACACCTTTTCTTATTTCGCAAGTTTTGAGGTTTTGACAACTCGTTGTTTTGAAAGTGTAACATTTTTCAAAGTTGACGCAATGCATATGCTTGTGCGGTATGGTGCTCATGATGCACGTTAGAACGACTCGGTTACCCATATGCGTTGGTGATTGCAAGGGCAATCAAAGTAGAGAGAGGATTAGTGTGACGAGGTGCTATCTCACGACCAAGATACCTAGTGCGCTCCTAGTGGCAGTCGTGTGGCTGCAGCACACACGATACCCTAGGTTCCGTCGCGGCACCTTTGACTATGGGTTAGCAACGTCACCAAACAAGAGAGGTAAGGTAAGGGTACGGAGTTTCATGCGAATGCACGTTAGTATACCCATGCTTCCCAAATTCACATGCTATGCAGCGCATGCTCAAAGCCACATTTAATTTAAATCACAAGGTTTGAGCAAGACCGAAAAGAACAAGTTCAGGATTGAGGAATTGATTAGATCTGTGATTGACATGAAATTGGTAGAGCACAGAACTTGATTGATCACCACTTAGCATAACTAATGCCTTACGAACGTCATTGCTGGACGGGATGTTTAATCAAGGCAGTACATCACTGAGAGTTTTCAGAATTACCAACAACATTTAGGATTACAAAGCAGACTAGCCGCAATGACAAGGTTCCTGGTCCAACCGACAGCGATAGTTGACCAAAAGTGGTCATGGTACACTAGGATTCGTTACAAAACTGGATTCTCACGACTCAGGACTTTAAACCTGACGGACCAACTTCCAAAGGTGGGATCTTCCACTCTGAAAGTCTACGGTGACTCAGGTCCAGACTCAATTCCAGATTCACCCTAGATATCTTCAACCTCTTCTTCTTGTGCTGGTTCAGGAATGACAGGTTCTGGGGGTGGAACGGCTAGAGCTTCCAGTTGATTTTCTAGTTCAAACATATATTGATCGTTATGCTGCAACAAGAAATTCTGCTCATGGATGATCTCCGTTAACTCTTGTATCTTTGCCTTGTCCTTGCGTCTTTCCTTCTTGAGAGTAGCGATCATTGCTCGGGCTTCCTTCAACGCTTGAGCTGAACACTCCACTTCCTTAACTTTGTATCTGTAGATCTGATGTCTATAGAATATGCTTTCTCCCACCATTCGTTGGTAGGTGTCGTACATGGCTTCTGAGAAGTGGACTGAGGTGACAAGGTCAGGACTATAGTGAGAGTTGCTCTGGACTGAAAGGATAGTTTCTCGTTCACCACCCGACGCAATGTGCCGCTCGGGTACCGGAATGACTTTAGCTGCAGAGTTGGCTATCTCGGCAGGGTGCTTTCCACAAAAAGTTGTAAGTGCTTCGAGAGCAGCCTTCTGCACTGTGTCGGACAAGTTTCTTCCGTGTGCCGTACACTCCCTCTCATCCCAAGAAGGATTGGTCGGGCACGCTGAAATCTTCACCTTTACTTCACAACGAAGGAGTTGGCCTGTGGTCATGATCTCATGTGTCGAGTACTCTGGGTAAGTGGTGTACCTAAAGTCCTTCAGGGTGTCCCACAAAAGTGCAGGAAAACCACCCTCCTCGAGGTAGTTCACGAGAGTCCATGATTCCACATCAGCCGACGTAGAGCCAGCGTTGTCCATCTGGACATAATGATAGAAGTGAGAATCAGGCGGGTGTAAGTGTACAAAAATAACTCGACCCACGAATATGGTAGGGTCAAGGTATGGGTATCCATGCATACTTAAATACCATCGTATGCTGAGCTCGAACGAGCGGGCATACCAACGATGCATGGTCTGGCAATCGGGAACCGAACATCCTACTCAAAACCAGAGTTCAACACTTTCCCAATTGGCGTAGCAACTTAGCAAGGTTATGAAACTTAAGTTGGGTACTCAAGGTTGAGCTAGGGAACTAGAAAGGTGCTGAACCAAGCAAGGTTCAAAGGTTCTAGGGAAATGTCAAGACAGGGTTGACTACCAAGCATACCACGTGGCAGACCAAGGTATGATCATGAACTTTGATGAGTGGAAACTGGATTAGATTGAAGCGGCCTAGGTTAAGATCACCTAGACGAAGGATTCTTGGACAAGAACAGCAATTTTAAGCAACACTTTTATTAAATTTAAGCATGACAACACATCTACACCTAAAAAGGCTAAACCGAACAAAACATGCTATAACTATTTTACTTCTGAGAGCACGGAAACAGACGTGAGTTCAGTTTAGGTTCTTTCACGCTTTTTAACATGATGCAAGGCGTCCTATTCGTCCTCACAAGGCAATCAAGCCAAACTTCGGAGTTAGCGCCGGTGGCATGGCACATACGCGTATCTCCCTATAATATCTAGTCGAGATCTAGTCGATGCTTACTTAGCGAGCTTACGTAACAGGTTAGTGTACCTGCAGAAGATCACAGAACACAACGAACCTTTCATGCCAGCACTCATGAAAGCGTCCACATACATTACCGTTCACTATAGAAACGGCATCCATGCGTTAAGCCGCTGCATGGACAGCGTCCTATTTAAGACTCTGACACGACGTGAGTGCCCATGGGATTAGGCCTCACTCATCCCTCACGGACTTTCCCGTGATACCATCACGTATGGCAAAACGTGACGAGACTCAAACGCGACGTGGCACCCATTGGAATAGGTCCCACTAATCCCTCACAGGACTTCCCTGTGGTACCACCACGTATGGCAAAACGTGATGAACTAGTAGGGTTGTGCGAGAATGTAAGTCTGACATAAAGTAATGTGCTGAGAGTTAGCAAAATATACCATAGATTAATAAGCCACCTGAAAGAAACCAAAAATTCCCTCTAGGGCCTCTCGGACTAGTTTTTCCTTAACGGACCAACGTGTTTTGCAATTCAAACAATCTTGGCAAATTTTATTCGAAAATCAGGTTATTAGAGTTGTTAATTAAACTCTGGTGCATGCAGTCGCTCTGATACCAGCTGTGACAACCCGCCCAGGAAAATACCGTACTAACGTCTAAGACCGATCCACTTTGGTCATTAAGCAATAGTAAAGTATCATCCTGTCGTTGGTTGCCGGGTTAACGCCCGGTAAATCACTTGGACATCGAATAGAGGATCGACACATGCATTAAAACTCACACGAAGGCGAGTCCAGAGTACAACATGAATTAAACAATTTATTACAAACCATTGTTCTTGACATGGAGTAAAGGTTTAGAGTTCGAAAATACAGCGGAAATGAAATAAACTAGCGCAACGGTAGACATCACAGGAGGCCATCCGTGATGTCATCACTTGTCGGCGCCCATCCGATCAATCACACCTGCAACAACAGTTTTAAAGCAAGGCTGAGTATACTAATACTCAGCAAGACTTAACCGTCGGGTGATGACTACATAACCAAACTCTAGACATGAAAGGCTTTTGGCCGGTGGAGTTTCTTTTGCTGGAGAGCTACTAAAAGTGGATCCTTACTTTCAATCTTTTAGCACAAGTTCTAGTTGATTACCATTTCTAAGTGTGCCAACTAATTCAATCAAGAATTGGACAAGCAATTAGTTCATCCAACATATTCCTTGAGTTCCATCATTATGGGATATCATGGCCAGTTGATTAAGTAGTCTCGGATAACGGTGAGAGGCCGACAATCGATTGATTTAAACCTTGCAAGGTAGACCCAAACACACGGTTGGCTGCCCCCGCGAGGACAACTCCCCAGGCCGTCCCCATAAATCCTCGGGTTGGGATCGAATCTTACAGTCCCTGGTGCAGGCTATCCGGCATACCCCGCGAGATACCCGGAGTCACCATACACCACCCTTCCCGGTAGCTAGCCGGTAAGGAGATTTCTCAAGAGTAGTAACGGTAGGATCCCGTGCCGCCTCATTAAGGTACTAGGCTTACCGGCCCCATAACCGGCATGTGCTTAGTACGTTCAAAAGCTTAGCCCACATGCCCACTGGACCGGAGCCCAATCCCATGCTCTTACCACATGAGCAATTTATTAAGGATATCTTATGATTCCTATCTAGGAACCTATTCTTGCGAGTGACGAACATCACTCGACTTCTGTCGGTCCTATAGCATAGCAACTATCGACCTAGCATACTAGTGATAGAGCATAGGTACCTAGGGATCATGCATCTAGGGTTTCAATTCAATTCCTGGAACGTAAATGCACAATCACAGCAAACATAATTGCATAATTTTTAAAAGACGGGGTTAATGATCCGGGGCTTGCCTTCGCTGGCAAGGTTGGCCTTGGGCCCTTGTGGACTTGGGTCCAGGTCTTGAGCTACGTTCACGCACGACAGCTCTTTGTCGACACCTTCGTCTCCTCCTTCCGGCACGAGCGTACGTCTACCGGAGGAAAGATCTACACGAAGATGCAAATGCAAGATTTATTCGGTGATTTTTACTTTAATCACTTACGAACCATTTTGGCAATCAAGGGGTGTATTTGTTGGGCACATTCACCTAGATAAGAATACATTCAGCATACTCTTCCATAAAGGAGTAATATACAACTTTTTATTAATTATTCTTTTTGATGGTGACTGTGTACATATATATGCAAAAAATTTAATTTAAGTTCACCAACAGTAGTGGGTAGGTACATTTAACCTTTTTAACATGATTTGCAACCACACTCAAGTTGACATGGGTGGTTTGGTGGTTTCTCCCCTTTATTAAGCCTTTAAAGACCTATATATCTCTTATCCATGGGATCAATCAATAAAATTTAGTGGAAGGGTGCACTAACCACTAAAACACCTATAACAAGCATCTAGATAGTGTTTCTCTTTTAGGAAGGTTATTGGTTGTACATGGGTTATTCTTTTACTACACAATTGAATATAGTTTTCTTTATACTTGTCATTTCATGTGAAAGCTTTAATCATTTTCCTTTCACAAGTAAGGATATAACCATATCTTTATCTGTGAATTAATTCCTCATTAGCAATGAGAACTAATTATCCTTTAATTAAATTAGATAATATTTTCAAAAAAAAAGGAAAAGAATTAAATAAGGGCTTTTCCTTATTTAATTTCTCTTTAATAGAAAAAGGGCTTTTAAGCTCTTTATTAAGCAATTAAATTACCAACAATTAAAGGAGTGTTTCTTAAGCCTACTAGCACCTATACTGGTCCATTGGACCCACATGTGAGTGTTGGAGGCTAGGAAATTAAATATTATGGAAAATGACAAAGGTTATCTAGTGATTCAATTTAAATGCATATAAAAATAATTAAGCATCAAAATGATCCAAACTTTCTCGTCCATGCTCCCATGGTCCAAAACAAGCCTAGAGAACCAGCATGTTTGCATGGAATCTTTACTGAACTTGGTTTATTAATTTACAAAGGAAAACATGCATAAATCAAGAATAATTATTTCTGGTAATGCAAAATTCATGATTAATTCACCAGATGTGCATTTTGGTATTACAAGACAGTGTACACAGGTTGGGCTTAAGAACATGAATATATTTAACATGAAAAATCCTTTATATAGTTCTGCCAGAAATAAAAAAAATATTTTTAGAAAAAGATTTACATTATAACTTTGTGCAATTTTTGACATAGGTGCTAGCCATGACCTAACACACAACACATCCAAAAATTAGCTACAGAGGTTCTATGGTTTTTGAGATATTGCAGATCCAGGGTTTTCACATTTGTATTTTTCATGCAAAAACTAAAAGGAATCAGCTCAGGCCAGAATAACAGAAGTTGTAGTATAAATCACCACGGATCCAACAAAATTTGTTTCACATTTTTTTCTAAATTTTCTGTGATTTTCTACGCAATTTACAAGATTCAGCAAAACTGTGTAACTATTGGAGTTACCTTTTTGCAACTAAGGCCCCGGAAAGATGTGGATGTTCGCAATGCGGTCCCTATGGCGGCCTGCCGGCGCGGGCTTGCCAATTCCGGCGAGGCCGGCGGCGCTCTTGCTCGGAGAAGGGGTGGAGGAGGGTCTAGGGACTAGAGGAGGTTGATTTGGGTGCCTGACCGGACCGGTGGCGGCTCCGCCCGAGCGGCGCGTCGGCGGCTTGCGGCGGCGGCCGCCGCGAGCTCGGCCACGGCGCGGCAAGGGTGCGGTTGCGGGCCGGCGGCGCACGGGAAGCTACCCTAGGGGTCGGGGGTGGTGGCTAGGGGTCGCGGGGCGCTAGACGGCGGCGGCGCGGGGGAAACCCACCGCACCGCACGGGGAGGCGCGTCCCGACACGGCGGCGCGGCGTGGCCGGGGCGCCGACGGCTCGGCGCGGCCCGGGGAAGGAACCTGCGCGTCGCGGGGGAAATAGCGGCCGCCTTATAGGGCTCTCCGTCTCGGCATGGGAAGGACGAGAGGGGGGCGGCGCGGGCGGGCCGGTACGGCGGCGGACGGAGCGTCCCGGCCGGCGTGCCCGGCCTTGGGACGCGGCGCGGGCGGCCGAGGGGCCCCGTGTGCCGGCGTGCGTGCCCGCCTTGGGGGGAGCACGGCCTCGGGACACGGCGCGACCTCGGGCGACCCGCCTCGGGGCGCGGGTCGCAATACGGCGCGGCGCGGCGCGACGTCGCCGGAATGTATGCGGACTGGCCTTGTTTCATCGCATTTTTCTCCCAAAAATTGAATAAAAGTGCACAAAGCAATGAATAGGAAAGTTGTAGATCTAACTACCCTCTACAACTTTCAAAAAGGCCATATAGTGTTTTTCTCAACGGATGTTGCAGGAACGTCGTGCCAATATTGAATGTCGGCTGTTCGGAAAACGAAGGTACCGTCGATCGATCAAGTTTTTCACCAATTTCCACTCAAAATTTGAAATGCCAATCTACATGAAAGTTGTGTCCCTCAACAAGATGGACAACTTTCATAAAGGTAGATTTTGAAGTGTTTGGGTGAATTTTGGGGGACACGGCAAAAGTTCCGGACGACATTCGCTGACGTCAACGATCAAGCGGGTTTGGCCGTGTCTTTGACCAAGGGTCCACTATGGGTGGGTGTAGGCTTGGTCAAGGGGTTCATTGGCGAGGTTTTTCGGGTGATGACCCAGGTTGACCTAGGTTTGGTCGGGGTTTGACTGGTTTGAGCCGGCTGATCCGGTCATTAGCGTTAATGACGGTAAATAAAAACCTGGGGCGTCACAGCTTCACACGTGCAAAGAATCACAAGACGTGCCAGTCAATTTTTCCTAAAAATTAACAAAAGACAATGTAGTTAAATACCAAAACTTGGAACTTGCCGGGTGGTACCAGACAGTTCCATATTTACGGCTACAAAGCCAGATGGGATGGCATATAGCTATACGAAGCTATCTGCCAGCAAACTGAAACCATTCGGGAGCTTATAAAAGGAAAAGTAACATAGCCGAATGGATGACGTAAGCATGATGGCGATCGGTCTTTGTTTGAACAAAGATACACGTGCACAAGGCCATGACCGATCCCCGTGGTGATCATCATTAAATAAAGTAAAGCGCGAGCATAAACATGTAATAAACAAGCATGCATAGATCCAAAGCACTAGTCTACCGCATGTCTAGGTACTTTGAAAGCCGTCGGGCACGACACCAAACAAATCTATCCACCGCATGATACAACTTGCGTGGGGGTCGTACCACTTTCCACAAATAGATCTATCTACCGCATGATACGATCTAAATACGGAAAGCTAAAAGCATACATTATTTAAAGCATAGATTACGCACATGTTCAACTCATGAGAAACATAACCGAATGCGGCTGAACAGCCGATTCGGGGTTCATGAAGAAGGAACGAACATTACCAAATGAGATAAATCTATTAGATCGATTTGAAATCTAATCCACCGGATGACTAGCTCCAAAGCAACCCAAAAACCTGCATCTACCGCGTGATACTCAGTTCTTTCAAGATTTATACCAACATTGGCAAGCTTGAACCCGCAACACGTAACAACCTAGATCGATTCGGTTTCGGCTATCAAAGAGCACGCGATCCACATGTTAAATTAGCCAAAGAGTCGAACTTGACTCGCACAAGGATCATCACAAGGTATAAAGCCGATCCAAACCCATCTAGATTGGGCAAAAGGTGTTACATGAATTTAAACGTAAAGCAAAAACTCAAAGAAACACGGGGTAACTTAATGAATCTATTGGATCTTGTCAAAACCCAATAGAGCCGATAACTAGCTTCAAGCTAGATCTTAGCCTACCGCATGGCTCATGACCTAACAAGAAACCCTCTTGAACCAAGCTTGAATCTACCGCATGACACTAAGCATGGTAACAAGACTACTTGCATCAGATCTAAATCCACCGCATGATACTACATATGATACAAGGTTGCCGGTACTCACGGAGGTCGACGGATCGATGAACCCTCTCGAAGAACTCGACGACACGACAAATGGACTCTAGGGTTTGGCGTAAGGCCGGTTTGTATTGAGAATGATTACGTATCTGCTACATACATCTAGGGCTCATATTTATACCCTGCCAAGCACAACCTTGAATGGATTTGATGCCTAATTTATCTCTAAGCTTGATCGCATATCCACCCATTCGTCCTTCCTTCTTGAGCCACGTCACCGTACAATCCCGCAAAATCAGCTCAATTGTTCCCTTGCCGAACGGAAGCAGATAGCCGACCGCGGATTCTTCTGCCGATTGCATCCAGAGAAACCTTCCTTCCGCCGGACGGACTCCTCATCGAGCTAGACCCACAAGTCAGACTCCTTACCAAATTTTGGTGTTAACAATTCCTGTACTTGATAGTGACAAAGTCAGACATCCAATTCTCGGTATGTATGTGCTCTCGTTTTCAAGCATCTCCACGGACTTTGCATCGGCAAGCACTCAAGCGCACATTAAGGTATTTGTGACACACTCTCGACTTCGGCCTTTGGTATTCTGTGTCTTCCTCTTTGGCTCTTCATTTATTTTTCGGACGTGGATTTTTCCAGTGTCGGTTGGATAGGAAGTCCACTTCTAAAACTTGCCATTTCTTGGGTTCTTCTTTGGTGTGTTGGTCTTCCCACAAGTAGTTGAGTGTTGCTCAATCCACTACCGAGGCAGAGTAAGTAGCCGCCGCTAGTTTTTGCAGTCAGCTCCTTTGGATCACATACACCATGAGCGACTTTGGTGAGAAGTATACCCATGTCCCACTTCAATGTGACAGCACCAGTGTCATAAGTGTTGCAAAGAACCCAATGCTCCATTCCAAAACCAAGCACACAGAAGTGAGGTATAATTTCCTCATAGACAATGTTGAGAAAGGGAAGATAGCTTTGATCCATGTACCCACACATAACCAGCTAGCTGATATCTTCACAAAGCCCCTAGATCAAGCAACTTTCATTCATTTGTGGGGGGAGCTTGGTGTGTGTTTGATTTCTTGAGTTGGGTTTGGGAGCTCCTTTTTAGCATATGTATAGCTTTCTTTTGTGCATTTAGTGCATTGTTGCATGGCATTTTGTATCATGGTGTATAGGCATCTTTGTATCTTAGGATGCATGCATTTGTATCATATGCATTGTTGTAGCAAAAGCTTCTCCTATATACATTGTTCACCAAGGTATGATATATGTGTCCTTGTGAGCTAGTTTGGTATGCTATGGTTAGTTTGACTTAGCTCTTGATGATTTGATTTATATCCATTGTTGATAGTTATGCTTTTTGAAAAATGTCACATATATGCTCTCTTGTGAGTAAATGGCTTTATATGATCTTGACAAGTTTTAGTTGCTTTGTCATGCTCAATTTGTGCTTGGATAGTTTATTTTGATCATATGGGGACAAAGGCTCATTTGTGTATGGGCATAAGTTCCTTTTCGTCGCAAAGACATTTCAAGTACCAATATGAATCTGAAAATGAAACATAAATTACTTGGAAAATGTGCTCCCATGTCATTTATGCTTCATTTAATTTGCTTTGGGTGCTAAACCATTGCATGATGCCTACCAATGAGAAGTCTCATATATAGAAGTAAGCACATGGCTCGGTGGCTTTGACATCACATGAGGTGCTTGAGGATGTTTATGATGATCTTATGATTAGAATGGTTGTCCTAGCATGAAGTTTGTGTGGCTTTTCCATTTTGACATGTTTTGCTAATGTTTAGTACTTTGCTCATGAGAGTGTGATTTTTCGAAAAATTGCTCAATTATATCTTAGCTTTGCCCAATGGTTTTGAAACTTGGTGATCTTGTAGTTGATGTCATTACGAAGCTATAGAGTATCTAACTTGCTCATGTGGACATGTGTAGCATTTTGTGTTGAATTTTGTCTATTTGAGAAGCTTTAGGTTGCATTTTTCAGATTTTTGGCTTGATTCATGCATTGTTAACAACGGGGAGAAGTTTGAGCATGTTTTGGCCTACTGAATGCATTTAGAAGGTTTCTGAGTGGTTTCGAGCCATTTTTAGGCTCTTGTAGTTCCCCAGTGGTCATTGGCCTGACCGGTCATGCTCATCGTTCTGACCGGTGTGAGTGTCAGGCCTTGTGTGATGTTGCACACTGGTCTGACCGATGCAGAGGACTGGTATGATTGGTCAGAGCAAGGCTGGTACAACTACTCTGTTTTGAGAAGTGGTTTGGATGCATTCGTCCATGGGGAGTTGCATTGGCTCAAACCGTAAAACACATCTAATCTACTAAACACCAGAGGTAGCAAGAGAAAGAGAGATAAAACCAATTTAGGGATTGGATCGGGTCTTTTGTTGAAGTTCCAAAACCAAGAAGAATAAAGCAAATGAATCTCATTATTATCCTCTTTAATTCGTGACTTTCGTCCCAACTCCGAAGACGCCCGGCTTTTGAAGCCACCGTTCTGTCACAACACACTCCTATTCGTGCGGGCTAGCCTAGGGTGAGTCCAGATGACAAGATGACAACACTTGGTAGGTCAGGTATGCATCTCTAGCCACCATGGCTACAAGAACATCCTATGCCATCTATCCGTGAAATAGATTAGGGAAGAAGAAACCCCAAGCGAAGACAAAGTCATAGTGAACGCACTTGATCACTAGAAATCGGATTCAAACTTACAAATTCAACATTTGAGTATAATACATGGACAAGATCACCGCTGGGATCCTACCTTGATCTTGATCCTAGCTCTGGGAACTTTGACGTGGTCTTCCATGCAAGGTTCCCATGCCGGCTAGGGAAGCCCTAGTCAACCATCTCGACCCTCTCCTCTCCGGAATGGTGTCCCTCTCTTCTCTTCTCCTCGGCGGCGGATGATGAATGAATTGATGTGCGTCTCTTGGTACTGTGGCTTTAAATAGACCGAAGAGGGGCTAGGTCAAAGGAAAGCCCAAACAGGGCTGAAAACGGGCCAGGCTAGTCGGCCCCGGCCGGTCAGCCCAAGGCCTTTTTGGCCCGGTTCGGCCCCGTTCTTCGCGTGCGAGCTTCTCGTGTCTTCTAGAACTTTCTCCCAACTGCATGTGGGTCCTTGACGTCAGTTCCTCACTTAGGTGCTTAATCCTTGCATAAACAATAGTCTCCACATACCACATGCGAGTGCGAACTTGGTATATGATGAGGGTTAGGATCTTTAGTTTGGATATTAAATCAATACCAACATTGAAGGTAAACTCATGGCTAGGTTGACGGAAATTCACTGTTACCTCTTCTCACGCTTCCTCCTGAAGCAAAACTCGGCTAGGTGCCCATCCCTTCCACAATGCTCGCAGTGGAAGGGTTTTGATTTTGGCTTTGGTTTTGGGCTCTCTTTTGGCTCTGGCTTCACCTCACTCGATTTCTCTCCCTTCTTCCAAAGAACTCGTTCCCCAAGTTACTCTTGAACATTATGGGTTTCTAAAAGTTATCGGTGTCTGGAGGAAACACGGGTGGAGCTGGGTTGTGTCTAATCGGTTCCTAAGTGGGTTTGGCTTAGGAGCATAGGCATTCTTGTGATGAGTTTTTTGTGGCTCTGGGATATCATCGATCTTTCCCTCATTCTCACCGCTCCCCTCACCAACTTTGTCCGACCCAAGCGCTTGCCCACCATAGCGCTTGTGTGCCTCGATCATCATCCTGAGCTGAGGCTCATGACCAGACAACCAACCCATCATCTTTCTCAACTCATCGTTCTCATCCTAGTGTGCAAGCTCATAGTGTGCAAGCTCCAAAATCTAGAGATCTAGCATAAGCAATAGACACATCTAGTTTCTCATGCAAAACAGGACAAGAAGTGCAAGAACCAAGCAAGTAGGGCCTAGATTTCATCTCATCTAGCTCAACCCTAAGCACATCTATTTCCTTAACCTTGCAGGCATACTTTTACTTAAGCATAGTCAAATCACCAAGGAAAATAGAACAATCAGTGCATTCAGGTTCATTGGTCACAACAGGAGTAGACTTAAGAGAATCTATTTAAGCCCTAGCATGAATAAGCAAAGTCTCTAGCTCAACCAGCTTCTCCTTAGCCTCTCCAAACAAAGACTTGTACTCCCTCTTCTCCTTGTCGGTCTTTCTAAGCACATTGTCATGGTTGTCAAGCATTTCATTCAACATAGCATTCTCTGCTAACAATAAGGATGGATCATTATTTACCTCATCCTCGTGTTGGAGTCCGAGTCATCCTTGTTGTTCTTCTTCCTTGTGGAGCTATGTGCCATGTCGCAAAAGCTTTGAGCGGCGAAGCACATGCCATTGATGTTCTTGCTTGACCGCTTGCCCTTGTGCTGGTTCTCATCTTCATCACTTGAGCTCGATGAGGAGTGGCAGGAGATCGAGTCCATGTCGCCCGCTCTGGCAACCATCACACGCTCCTTCTTCTTGTAACCACCACTCTTCCTCGGTCTGCGCTCGGACTTGTTCTTGTCCTTGTGGTCATTCCACGTGCGGTGCTTGTGGTCGGTCCTTGGACGGTGCTTGTGCTCGAGCTTGACCTCCATGGCTTCTGGGCACTCAGCGATGAAGTGCCTGTGCTCCGCGCACTGGTAGCACATGCCCGAGCTCCTCTGTGCATTCTTCTGATCTGTGTACATGCCCTCGAACCGCCTGCTTAGCAACGCGAGATCCTCCTTGCTCAACACCTTGAACTCTTCATATGGCACGGACACAAGATAAAACAAAAGAGAACTATCTCGAAGAAATGTTACATTAGGCCTTTATCCAGAAACGTGAGCCAAACTATGAGGGTCAATCGGGTTCTCGATCTTAGTTTGCACCACAAGGTTCACCTCGGACGACTTGAGCTTGGAAAACAGCTCGTCCACTGTGAGGGTCTCATAATTCTCTGACTCAAGAATGGCCACGACCTTCTCACTCCGCACGGTATGATCCAGAGAGTGCAGTAGCTTGATAGCCCTGTCATGATCATCGTACGGGAGCGCAGCCACATTAGCCCTCTTGTTGTTCACAATCAAAGTGAACCGCTGAAACATGGCATCAATCGACTCATCAGGGAGATGAGTGAAATTGTCATACTCTATCAGGTAGGTCGCAAAGAGCCGAGCCTGAACTTGAGCTTTTCCGGCATGAGCATTCTTTAGCTGCTCCCAGATCCTCCGCGCCAAGTCCTCTGTCTAGACCCGTTCGAATTCGAATCAACATAGAGCATGGTATAGGTAGTCGACTGCCTTGTTGTTGGCGTCCTGCATATCCCTTGATCCTAGACATCCCAAAGGATTTGACCCTTGTCGGGGAGGAATGCAGCCATCCGCCTCTGACACATCTGGTAATTCTTGCCATCAAAGTGCGGAGGACCCGAATCCCGTTCCTTGTACGCCATCTTTGGATCTTAGACTAGACAAAATCACGATGATCCGTAACAAGCTCTAATACCAATTGAAGGACTGGATTGGCGACCAGAGAGGGTGGAGTGAATAGGAGCTGAAAAAATTCATCTCAAGAATAGGGTCTATACCCCAAAATTACTTCCGAAAAATATCGCACACACTTTCCAAGATCACGTAGTCACAACGGACCTACTGACCCTAGGAACAAGTTAGATCAAGCCTAAGAACAATGTGGAAGGAAGCACAAAAATAACCAAGAGAAAAAAGCTAGCGCGAGACAAACTGCAGTAGAAATTGTCGGAACTACCAACCCGAGGTCGGTACTACCGATATGAGCTTATTGGCACCTCAAAACAAGGTTTTCGGGATTTCCGGCACTAGGTTGGTACTTCCGACTATCGGTACTACCGACCTCGGGTCGGTACTATCGATAAAGGCTCTCGGGCCACTGAAAATCATGTTATCAGTACTACTTGGACAGGGTCGGTAGTACCGCCCTTCCCCCCAAAATTCAGCCCGCAAAACAGCCCCAAACTTTTGACCGATGGATCTCCAAAACCACTTGGAGTCTTGAGACGAAATTTTGGGGAGATGATGAGCACCCGAAAGGGAAAATATGCCCCAAACATTTTGGCCACTAACCCCCTACAACTCCCGGAATCGCGAACCCTTGCCAAGAACACTATGAACTAGGGTTCATTCGAAGTACTCAAATGCAAGGGCAAATCCAGAGTTTCAGGGGTCAAGATTAAGCACAAAGATGCACAAGACATCTATCCATGACCCCCACAACGAAATCCGAACCCAAACACCACAGAATCAGAGGAATAAGCCGCGAACAAAAATCCAACAAAAATAGCCCGAAAAAGACACGAAAATCACACGAGCTACAAGAAGGAAATCAACACAACCATGAAAGCTTCCATACACTCAGAGGTCAGATTCTCTACGAAACAGTGAAGAAAATTTGAGCCTACGGAGCAGGGAAATGGGAAGTAGTCTAGAAGGATGGTTTGCCCAGAGACCCTAGAGCTATATATATGGAATTCCTCTATGATGGGCAAATGACTAAGCTACCCCTAGAACTTGAAATGAGATACACACCCATTAGGGGCAACATGGTCAAGAAGCACTCCTCTTCATCACACGGCCACACCTTTGCCATAGTCCGCGTCCTGCCAACGCAAGCCCTGCGATCCCGCCACATGTCCGCCGGTATCGAAGCTTCTCGGCGCGCCCGGATCCCGTCTCCGCCGCCGAGCCTCCGTTCTTGGTTTTGTGGCTCAACCAAGTAACCCGACGGTTTTCTGGTGAACCGCCACAAACCCCGCGTGCAGACTCCTGTCGTGAGCCGCTACCCTGCATCGGCTCAAAAAACAATTTTAAGGATGTGAATAGAGAGAATAATAAAATAACAATTTTCTCATAATTTTAAATAATTTTCCAAAATTTATTTTCTTTACAGGAAATATAGTACACGAAAAATCCTTGTTTGATTTTCTAAATCAAATAAAAAGTTGTCAGTGTTGCATTCATGCCGATGCATCTTGGTGTTTCTTAAGTGCAAAAGGTGTCAAAATGCGTTTAGGTGCTGTCCAAAACCTTCTGAGATTTTTTAGGCTTTTCTGAAATTAATTCTCATTTTCATTGAGCTTATTCTATTTATTAGAAGGCTCTAAAATCTTTTCACGAGCTCCAAATACATTATTTGTATTTTTCATGTCCCAATGTGTCTCTGGAAATTTCCTGGCATTTTTGGAAATTTTCGGAGTATTTTTCGTGCTCAAAAACATTTCCTAGAATTTCATGGAATTGTTTTCGCACTTACAATATTTTTGGAAAATAACAAAGAGATATACTCCTATGCTCTCGGCCCAGCAACCTAAGTCCGGTTATGCTCCCTTAACTTTCCTTGCTTCGCCCACGTCACTTTCCCCTGGTCGACCCACCTTGCCTGCCTCAGCATAAGCATCCCATCTCTCTTTTGTGGCCCAACACTTGAAGACTGATAATACTCCTCAGATTCCACCATTCAGCTTGGGCCAAGCCCGAAGGACCAACATGGTCAGCACTGGCCCGGCCGCAAGCCCACATGGAGCCAATATGATCCCGGCCATCAGTGGCCATGGCCACCACGGAACTTAGCGTGTGCGCCAGGGAACTTCTCTTCGCGTGCCTATTTAAGGCAGAGCACCCGTACGCCGCGCCCTAGCTGCTCCCACCGCCGCCTTTCGCACCTGCCAACGTAGCGCCGCCGGCGGAAGCCGCGGAGTCGAGCTGTGTGCCGCTGTCACCACTGCGTGATTCACCAGTTGTGTTACCCGCCGGAGCAAGACCTGGCCACTAGGAGATGCGCGACGACGTGCTGCGTTTGGCGAGCACGCTCCCGACGCCGGAGGTCCACCAGAGCGCCCCTACCTATAGAAACCCGAGTCAGCCACCCGACCTCTACCTGCCGCCAGTTCCCAGTCGTCTCCGACAGTCTCCACTCGCGGTGAGCAGCACCCTGAGCTCTCCTTCTCCTCTACCTCTTGTGCCATCTAATTGAAGCCTTAGCTTCCCAGGTGCTGGTAATTGGAATGAGCAGACCCACTGACTACCATCTCCTTCGTTCGCTTTGCGCCAAAATCAGGCCACCTCCGCCCATCCCTAGAGCTGGTGAGCACACATATGAGATCCCCTCGCTCTCCTCTACCCGTTCTACATCTCACCCGAGTGTGTTGACGCCCGTAGCCCCTATGATTTGATGTGCCTGGAGTTAGCTCCTGTATGTCCCGGAGCTTGGTACCTCAGGAACCAGAGGTTGGAGAAGATAGGGTTGTTTTGCGATTAGTGTCGGTGCGGAATATGGTCCCGACACTAACCAGTAGATAGCGCCTAGGTCTATCCCTCAATGGTCGATGCTAAGCAACAAATGACACAAGGTTTTATCCTGGTTCCGGCCAAGGGGGCCGTACGTCCAGCAGGGGCGTGCTCGTGGCACTGTATTGCTCAGCACCGGGGGTGCTTGTAGTGGGGCAAGTACAAGCAAGGCGGGAGAGGAAGCGTGGCTTCCAAGTCCCTGGTGGAGTAGCTGAAGATGTTGTGGGAGAATAAGAGAGTGAGTGCACGGTGCGTTGTGTTCAACTGAACTCGTCCCTCTGAACTTCTTCCCCCCCGCGGCTGGGGGCTCGCCTTCCCTTTTATAGGCCAAGGGGGCGGCGAGTTACATGCACGCCGCGCTGCCTAGCTACGTGAGGGAGCACGTCGCGCTACGATGTAGAGTGGGCGGCCGTCCAGCCGATCTTCGCTGCGATCCGGCCATGATGGCCTATCCCGTACCCGAACAGTGGCGGTTCGAGGGTAGGGGGGCGGCAGATGGCTGATATGGGGTACAGGAGCAGGCAGAACGGCGTTCCTTCCCAATGAGCTCTGCGGTAGTGGAGTGGTTGCTGCAGTGCCCGGGCGTGCGCCTGCGGTGCCGGGCGTGCGCCTGCACGCGTGGGTACGGCGGCCGCGCCGTTACGCGTGGCCGGGATGGCCATCCACCGGCCCAACGCCCCTCACCTAACCCGGAGGTCACGGGAAAGTGGAATCGAGGGTGCGCCGGCCCCTTTTCGAGGGTCGGGCGCGTTAGCCGCTTTGTAGTGGGCGCACGGTGTCACGGGGCCGACACCGGCCGTACCGCACGGTCCATCCCACGAGTGGCGGGGATGGGCTCCTCCCCGGGGAGTTGGTGCGGCGGCACGGGGCGTGAGCCCCGGCGCATGATGGCGCCGTCCCCGCGGCGTCAAGGCGTTAAATGCCCAAGTACGGGGCCGGCGCACGCGTGCGGAGCGCCCGTGAGCGTGGCGGGCCCCGGCCGAGGGCGGGGCGGACCCTCGAGCGAGACGAGACCCGCTCGAGGGGGAGCGAGCCCTCGAGCGGGGCGGGACCGCTCGAGGGAAGGGTCGCCCCTCGAACGGGGCGGAGCCCGTTCGAGGAGGGGTGCGCCCTCGAGCGAGGCGGAGCCTACTCGAGGGGTCTTCCAGGCGGGCCGTCTTGGTGGGCCGTCGGAGTCCCGCGGCGTAGGCCATGTCCTGCATGGTTAGTTGCCTGCATGGTTAGGCTTAGCGTGTTTTGACACCGAGATTTAAGTGAGGATTCCCCCTTCGTTTATGGGGACCCCTAGGGCGGTCCCCGACAGTAGCCCCCGAGCATCTGCGGGTTTGCCATTGAGGCTCCCGCAGATGCTGGAACCTACTGATAGGACGTTCTTCCCTCCTTGTCTGCGAACGCTTTCCGTGGGGCCGCGTCAGCGGACCCGCGGGTCTAGACCCCGAAGCCCTGCAGGAGTGTGGGCTCTCCTGCAGGGGTTAACCGCGAGAACTTTGGTAAGAAAGGAGTGGCACATATGCCAACCGGCATCGGCGGTATTTCAGCCGGCATCGGGGGTGCACGCTCCCCCCGTCACCGTCTCCCCGGCGGGTGCAATTTCAAGGAGGTGTAGCCGCGCGTCAAGCCCCCGAGCCTTGGCCTGTTCGAGGCGATCGGGTCGAGCCTGACGACTTGTTTTTTAACGCGCCCTCGCCGTCCCTCCGCGGGACGGAGGGTGAGGTTTCTGCAACTCCCATCGAGCGGGTCACGAATTGCGGATTCCTCTTTGAGCTGCCAGCGGGTGGTTCAAGTGGACGTCCATGCCCCGTTCGATAAGGGTAGGCTGCGCGGTCCGGAGACACGTCCATGGAAGCGCTTGCGTGGGTTTGCTAGGTGGGGCTCGGTCCCATTCGCTAGGGACCGAGGGCGCGGAAGCTCTCCCTCGGTGGGATCCCCCCCGGCTAGCTGCCCTCGCTGGCTCTCGAACACGACATGTGGGGCACCCTCGAGCCGACGGGCTCGAGGAACGACTCGAATGCGCGTGCCCTCGTCGTCCCTAACTCGTGATCCGGGGCGCCCGTTCGAACCCGTCGAGGGTCGGGCTTCGAACCTCGATCGGTAAGGCCGTGCGGGGCCGTGCATGGACGGCCCCCGTCTTTTCGCGTTTGCGGCCGTCGAGGGGTCCGGGTGAGCCGGCCCTCGAGGCGCTTGTTGGCGCACGGCGCGGTATGAGTGCTTTCGGTGTCGCTCTATTTCAAGCGTGACCTGGGCGATCCTCTTACGCGCGTGCCTTCTTTTAGAGGGTTGACATTGTCTCGAGCCGGAGGGTCATGCCGCTCGAGGGCTTCACGTGGCATGGGTGCCCGCGGTGGTCTGCTCTACATCGAGCAGGTCCCGGGCGACCTTCTCACGCTGATATCCCATCGAGGGTCGCCTCTGTTTCGAGCCGAGGGTCACGCCGCTCGAGGGTTTCACGTGGCATGGGTGCCCGCGGTTGACTGCTCTACATCGAGCAGATCCCGGGCGACCTTCTCACGCTGAAATCCCATCGAGGGTCGCCTCTGTTTCGAGCCGAGGGTCACGCCGCTCGAGGGTTTCACGTGGCATGGGTGCCCGCGGTTGACTGCTCTACATCGAGCAGATCCCGGGCGACCTTCTCACGCTGAAATCCCATCGAGGGTCGCCTTTGTTTCGAGCCGAGGGTTCGCCTCGCTCGAGGGCTCTCCTTGCTTGGCAAGGGACCCGGGCGTTTGATTGCCTTGCGGTCGTGGCCGCGGTTTTGCAGCGCGGGCGCGTCTTTTTAGGCGCTGCGGCCGCGCGCGCGCGCGTAGTGGGCGGCGCGGCGGCGGACGTGACGGTTTTGCCTCGGTTGTCGCCGGTCTTGCCGTAATGATGACCCGCTGCGGTGTTATAGCCGCCGCGGTCGTGGTGGGGCCCACCCGTCGACGCGATGGAAAGATTCCCGCAAGCATGCGGCGGGGCGTCCGCTCCGGAGAGCTCGCCCGTCGGCCTATAAAACTGTGGGGAGGAGTGGACGGCGGTTTTTTACCTTGGCGCCTTACCACTTTCAGTCCCCCGTCCCTTCGCCTTCGTCTTGCTCTTGCCATCGCGCAGGCTCGCTGTTAGAGCTTTTTCCTCCGCTCCTCGTTCTTCGCCTTCGCATTCCTTCGTCCCCTTTCATGGCGCCACCTCAGCTTCCCGTTAGGATCCTGGAGCCGTACGCCTGGGAGAAGTCGACGGTGACCCGGCTCGCGCTTGGCGAGCTGGTCGCCGCCGGCCAGCTGTCGGCCAACGAAGAAGGGCGCCCGGCGGAGTGGATTGTGCCGCCGGCGGCGCACCACGAGCCCAACCCGCCGGAGGGCTACGTGGTGAGCTTCCTCCGCTACCACGAGCGCGGCTTCAACGCGCCGGCGAGCACCTTCATGCGGGCAATGTGCTACTACTACGGGGTGGAGCTGCACAACTTCGCCCCCAACGCGATCTCGCAGGCGGCCACGTTCGTGGGCGTCTGCGAAGGGTACCTGGGGATCCCAGTCAACTGGGATCTCTGGGTTCACCTTTTCCGTGGGGAGCTCATCACGCAGCCCACATCGGAGCCGAGGACCCGTCGCGCGGTGCGCGCCGGCGGGATGTCGCTGGCCCTGCGGGGGCAGCTCAAGGATTTCTACATCCCCTGCACCATGACGACGAACAACGCCGGCTGGGAGCGGGGATGGTTCTACCTGCGTAACGCCGAGCCCGGCCTTCCTCCTTACACCGGCCGGGTGTTCAAGAAGAGGCCGGACTCCTGGGGCTACGGGGTGTCTACGGCCCAGCATCGGGCGCGGCAAGAGTCCGTCCTCGCCGCCTGCAGCGGCTGGCGAAGCACGGGCTCAACGCGATGGGCGTCCTCGCCTTCCTCCACCACCGGCGGGTCGTGCCTCGATGCGCAGGCCACTCGCATCTTCGAGATGACGGAGGCGGCCAACCCCGTCGACCTCGGCGAGGTCGCGGATGCTCCCGACGCCGCCGGAGCGGCCGTACGCGCTCACCCGGCGCGGAACGCCGTCGACACCCGGACGCCGCCACCGCGGGTCGGACCCCGTGGGACATCGAGATGCTCCCCACGGGCCCGCGGGTGAGTTGGGTTCTCGATTTCGTTTTAGTTCTTGGTCTTGCTTTCGTTTCCGATTCGCCATTGTCGCTCTTGTGCGCGGCCGGTGGAGTTCAACATCGCCAAGTCCGTTCCACCCACCCCCCGAATCCCGTGCGCTCGGCGGGCGGCGCGGCGGGAGCGAGCGGGAGCGGGCGGCGCGCAAGAGGGAGCACGCCGGGCGTCGCCAAGCGCGCCGCGACCAATGGTCCGCGGAGTACGGCGGCGGGAGGAGCCGGGGCTCTCCTCCCCGGATATCGAGGAGCCCTCGTCCTCGGAGCAGACGAGGAGGAAGAGTCCGAGGGGGGAGGGCCCCCCGGACGAGGTGGCGCCCGCGCCCCCGTCGCCGGAACCCGCGCCGGCGTCGGGGCGGCTTCGCTCGGGGGCGGGCGCACCGCGCCCGCCGCCGGGCAATCGTCATCGGGGCGGCACGCGCCGCGGAGGTGCCGGCGCGTGCCGCGGAGGCACGCGCGGCGGACGCGCGCCGTGCGCGCGCGTCAAGCGTGCTCGCGCGCGGAGGGAGCGTGTCCGCACGCGCGCGCGTCGTCGTGAAGGGGCGCGTCGGCGGGCGTGCCCGCGCGCGGGCGAGCGTGCCCCCGCGCTCGGCGGCGCCTTCGGGGGGTGCGACATTGGGCGCGCCCCGCGCATGGGGGCGGGCGTGCTGCGCGAGCGGTGGCGCCGTCGGGGAGGCGCTACGACGAGCGCGACAGGCCGCACCGGCCTCGTCCGTAGAGGCCTCGAGGAAAAGGAAGCGGGCCTTTTCCTCTGCGAGGTAAGGGGCCTGTCCTCCTTCATTTGGTTTGGTTTGCTGGTGATTAGGTGCTCTAACCCTCCGTTCGTGCCTGCGCAGGGCGGTGCCAACCGTTCCTCCTCTTGCACCGGCCAAGGTGCTGAGGACGGACGCATCGATCCCCACCCGGCGGTGTTCGTCGAGGGGGTCGCGCCCGGGGACAAGCGCGGCGGCGGGCACGAGCTCGCAAGGCCCGGCCGGGGCCTCGAGGCCCCGGCCGGCGGATCAGCCCGCCGCGGCGCGGCCGGGAGGTCGCCGGGGGCGGCCGGCGCCGGTCGCCGCGGAGACGCGAGGCCGCGGCGGCGGCCACGGTGGAGGTGCCACCCGCGGTGGCGGCCACCGCGGAGGAGGCGGAGCGGGCGCAACTCGCGGGAGCGCCCGTGGATGCGGCGCGCGAGGGGAGGCGGCGGCCACGGCGTCGCGACGGCGCCCGTGGCCGCGGAGGCACAGGTGGAGGTGCCGGCGGAGGCGGCGCGAACGGCTGCGCCCGCCGGTGATCTTCAGGCGGAGGTGGTGGAGCTCTCGGATGACTCCCCGCCGCCTGGGTGGAACCAGTGGGCCAGCTGGCCCACGAACTCCCCCGAGCCCCAGGAGGGGGCCCTCGTGAGGCGGCGCGAGGGTCACATGGTGGTGGGGGGCCGAGGACATGGCGCCGAGGCCTCGTCCTCCCACGCCGGCCGCCCTGCCCAGGTGGAGGGGGCCGTCGGTGATCCCCCGGCGTTTGCTGACGCCCGGGGGGAGCAGGAGCTCTGGGGCGAGCTTCGGAGCCACGGCGCCACGCTCAACCGCGCGCTGAACGAGGCGCTGCAAGTTCACGGCGGCCCGGCCTGGCTCGTCTTCCAGGTGAGCCGTGGTTACTTGCCCCTCTTGCTTTTTCGTTTTCGTGTGCTGCATTCAAGCCTTGGCACTTACGGGATTCGGCGTGTGGATGCCAGGAGCTCGAGCGCCGCGCCCACGATAAGTACGACGCGTTCGACCAGGTGAACGCCGAGGCCCGTCAGCTCCGGGAGCGGTGCAGCGCTTTCGACGCGCTTGCGGACGCTCTTAGGACGCCGGGACGGTGGGCCGGCGTGCGGGCGATGGCGTGGTGGGACGAGCTCCCCGAGAGCTCGAGGCAGGACACGGCGCATCGCTCAAGCCTCGAGCGGATCCGCACAGCCCTTGTCGATCGCGACGAGGCGCTGTGGAACGCGCGCGCGGACCTGGATAAGACGCGGACACTGGCCGCCAACTGGGAGGCGGAGGTGGCCACCGCTCGCGCCGAAACCCGGGAGCTCCGCACGTCGCTCGAGGGGGCGCAGCGCGCGGCCGCCGCCGGCCGAGGAGCGGGCGCGCGAGTTGGAGCAGCCGCGCCAAGGAGGCCGACGACCGAGGGCCGCCCTCGACGCCAAGGCCGCGGCCTTCGTCGTCGCTAAGGAGCGAGTTCCAGCGAGGAGCGCATCGCCCGCCGTGGGGCGCGAGGGGCGGCTCCGGCGGGGAGCAGGCGCCCTTGGCGACGCCCCGAACGGCGCTGGAGCGGGAGCGCGTCGCGCGCGAGGCGGCGGAGAAGTCGCTGGAGGAGCGGAACGCCGCATTCTCCAAGGTTGAGGATGAGGCGCTCGCGCTCAGCATCAGCAACGCCAACCAGGAGCTGGCTCTCCGCGAGCAAGGCGAAACCGTTCAGCGCCTCGAGCTGGCGATCGAGTCCGCGCGCCGCGACCTCGATTTGGAGAGGAAGCAAGTCGAGGGTGAGTTACTGTTTGACTCTGCTTGTTGGTTTTTGCTTTAGAGGGTTCGTTTCCCCCTTTCTGATTTCTTTCCATCTTGTTGATTCCAGGCTCGCGCACCGCCCTGGGGCACGCTGCTGGGCGGGCCGAGGCCCTGCAGGCCTCCTACAACTCCTCTGAGCAGGAGTTGCAGGAGCTGCGCGATGCGGCCCTCGAGGCTTGCCACGCCGTCGAGGAGGGCGAGGCCCAAGCCGGTAGCTCGGCCGACCGGCCGCTTGCGCGCCCTTGGCGGCCACGTCACGGAGCGGATGCGCCGGCGTTGCACCTAGGCGTCCGAGAAGGCCCTCGGAGTGGTGCGATCCCACTACGAGGTCAACTTCGAGGCGCTGGCGGAGGGCTACATCGTCCCCGAGGGCGTCGAGGACGAGGTGGCCATGGAGCGCGCGGACGCGCTTGCTGCTGACGCCTCCGGGTCGCTCGCCGAGGCCTTCGAAGAATTCCTCTTCCCGGACGCCGCCGATGCTGCTGCTCCTCCTGCCTGAAAGCAATTTGGGCGCTAGGCCTATTTTTTTTGTTTACGTGTATCAGAATTCTGGCCCCGTGGCCTTTTGTAAGTAAACAAGTTGCCTTGTGATCATGAGCAGTTGCTGTAAATGAAGTTGTTTGTTTGTTACGCTTTTTGTTTCTCCTTCTTCCTGAGTAGATTCTAGCTAGGGGAGTTCGATTTTCGCAGGGGGCCCGCTGGGTTGGAGGCGAGAGAGACGGGCCATAGCCACGCGGCGTAGGCTGTCTCTGGCTCGCACGCTCCTTCCGCTGTGCCACCTGCGCCCTGTTCGAATCATGGCTCGAGGTTGAAGTAGGAAACAAACTTAGCGCGTGTGAGTCGTTTTTTTATTTTTGCGCGAAAAATGGGACCATTTTGGGGGGGGGGGGGGGCCCCGCAGTAGCCCCCGAGGGTAACTTGGGTTTCAGGGGAAAGCCGAGTTGCCCTTTTATTAGACTTGGAGTATTTACATAGGTGACACCAACTGGGGCGTTGGCCATGCGTTTTTACAACAGAAAATACTTGGAAATCCTAGCTAAGGGTAGAAGCGACGTAGCTGTTGGATGTTCCAGGCGTTGGTGAGTTCTTCGCCGTCCTCGTTGGCCAGCTTGTACGTGCCCGGCTTGAGCACCTTCACGACGTAGGGTCCCTCCCATGGGGGCGATAGCTTGTGGCGCCCTCGGTTGTCTTGGCGTAGCCTTAGGACCAAGTCCCCCTCGCTGAAATCCCTCCGATGTATCTTGCGTGCATGGTAACGTCGTAGGGACTGTTGATACCTTGCGGAGTGCATCAACGCCACGAGGCGTACTTCGTCTAGCTGGTCCAGCGAGTCCTCGCGGGCTCGCTGGTTAGCATCCTCGTTGTAGCCTCGAACCTTGGGCGACCCGTATTCCAGATCCGTGGGGAGGACGGCCTCCGCGCCATGAACTAGGAAAAACGGGGTGAACCCGGTGGCTCTGCTTGGGGTGGTCCTTAGGCTCCACACGACTGCTGGTAGTTCTTGGAGCCATTTTCGGCCAGATTTGTTGAGCCGGTCGAAAATTCTGGGGCTTGAGGCCCCGTAGAATCATGCCGTTGGCACGTTCCACTTGGCCGTTGGTCCGTGGGTGTGCCACGCCTGCCCAATCCACGCGGATGTGGAACTTGTCGCGGAACTCCAAGAACTTCCGCCCGTGAACCGGGACCCGTTGTCCGTGATGATGGAGTTTGGCACTCCAAAGCGGTAGACGATGTCGGTGAAGAACGTGACCGCCTGCTCAGCCCTCAAATTCGTGATGGGGCGCACCTCCACCCACTTGGAGAACTTGTCGATCGCGACAAGCGGGGGGTGAAGCCCCCGGCGCCTTCCGCAGGGGCCCGACGATGTCCAACCCCCACACGGCGAACGGCCATGTTACGGGGATCGTTTGCAGAGCGTGAGCGGGCAAGTTGGACTTGCGGGCGTAGAACTGGCACCCTTCGCAGGTGCGTACGATTTCGCTGGCGTCCGCGACCGTGGTAGGCCAATAGAAGCCCTGGCGGAACGCGTTGCCAACGAGGGTGCGCGGGGCGGCGTGGTGGCCACAGATCCCTGCGTGGATGTCCCGTAGGAGCTCGCGCCCCTCGGGAATGGGTATACACCGCTGGAGGATGCCTGACGCGGCGCGCTTGTACAGCTCGCTGTCGACGAGGGTGAAGGATTTGGCCATCCTGGCGATGCGCCTGGCTGCGGCCCGGTCCGCGGGGAGTTCTCCTCGAGCGATCCAGGCGATGTATTTTTCCCGCCAATCCGCCTGGACAGGAGCCGGCTCTATGTCCATCGCATCGACCTCGTGGGAGCCGTACCCCTCGAGAAGGGAGAGCACGTACGCCTCGTTCGAGGGGTCCTCTTCCATGGGTTCCGCACCCGCTGGATTCGAGGGAGCCCCCGAGGGTCCGCCGTCACTCGAGGGGTAGGGCTCGAAGGTGACCGAGGGCTGCGCGATGTCGCGCACGAAGACGTTCGGGGGAACGGTGATCCGCCCGGACGCTATTTTTGCCAGCTCGTCTGCTTCCTCGTTGTACCGGCGGGGTACATGATTAAGCTCGATGCCGTAGAACTTGTCTTCGAGGGCACGCACGGCTTTACAGTAGGCCTCCATCTTGTCGTCGTGGCAGCTCGCGTTCTTCATGACTTGATCGATCACGAGCTGCGAGTCCCCTCGTACGTCGAGGCGCTTGATGCCCAACTCAATGGCGATTTTGAGGCCGCAGAGAAGGGCCTCGTATTCCGCCATATTGTTGGACGCGGGGAAGTGGAGGCGCACTGCGTAGCGCATGTGCTCCCCGAGGGGTGACACGAAGAGCAGGCCCGCGCCCGCTCCTGTTTTCATCACCGAGCCGTCGAAGAACAGAGTCCAGCACTCCGCTTGGATTTGTGGGGGCGGCAGCTGCGTGTCCGTCCACTCAGCGACGAAATCGGCTAAGATTTGCGATTTGATGGCCTTGCGCGGAGCGTAGGCGAGCGTCTCGCCCATCAACTCCACGGACCACTTGGCAATCCTGCCTGCCGCGTCGGGGTTGCGAATGATCTCTCCTAGCGGGAAGGAAGAGACCACCGTTACCGGGTGGGCCTCGAAGTAGTGGCGGAGCTTGCGCCGTGCGAGGACTACCGCGTACAACAGCTTCTGGACCTGAGGGTAGCGCGTCTTCGTGTCCGACAGGACTTCGCTGATGTAGTAGACCGGCCTCTCGCACGGCAAGGCGTGCCCTTCCTCCGTGCGCTCCACGACGATCACGGCGGCCGACCGGCCTAGGTGGTTGCGGCCACGTAGAGCCGTAGGGGTTCGCCGTCTCGCGGCGGCGTGAGGATTGGGGCGTGCGTCGGGGACGCCTTCGCCTTGTCGAGCGCTTCCCCGGGCCTCGGCGGTCCAAGAAAAGCGCTCGTGCTTCTTGAGCAGCCGGTAGAGGGGCAGGCCCTTCTCACCGAGCCTCGAGATGAAGCGGCTTAAGGCGGCGAGGCACCCCAACACCTTCTGTACCCCTTTGAGGTCCCGAATTGGGCCCATTCGTTCGAGGGCTGCGACCTTTTCAGGGTTGGCCTCGATTCCCCGCTGGGAGACGATGTATCCTAAGAGCATACCCCGCGGCACACCGAAGACACATTTTTCGGGGTTGAGCTTGACCCCGTTGGCCCGCAGGCAGCTGAACGCGATGCCAAGATCGCTAACCAGGTCGTCCGCCTTCCTGGTCTTGACGACGATGTCGTCCACGTAGGCCTCGACCGTCCGCCCGATGTGGTCCCCAAAAACGTGCTGCATGCGGCCGCGATATGTTGCGCCCGCGTTTCTGAGGCCGAAAGGCATCGTGACGTAACAGAACGTCCCGAACGGCGTGATGAACGAAGTCGCGAGCTGGTCGGACTCCTTCATCTTTATTTGGTGATATCCCGAATAGGCATCAAGGAAACAGAGTAGTTCACACCCGGCTGTTGAATCAACGATTTGATCTATACGTGGCAAAGGAAAAGGAACTTTTGGACATGCTTTATTGAGACTGGTGTAGTCTATACACATCCTCCACTTCCCATTTTTCTTTTTTACAAGCACAGGATTAGCTAGCCACGTAGGGTGGAAAACTTCCTTGATGAATCCGGCCTTGAGGAGCTTCCACAGCTCCGCTCCGATCGCCCGTCGCCGCTCCTCGTCGAAGCGGCGCAGCCGCTGCTGCACAGCGCGAGCATTAGGCAGGATATCAAGGGAGTGCTCGGCGACCTCCATCGGGATGCCTGGCATGTCCGAGGGGCTCCACGCGAAGACGTCGGCGTTGGCGCGGAGGAAGTCGACGAGCACTGCTTCCTATTTAGGATCGAGGGTCGAGCTGACCCTCAACGCCTTGCCCTCGGGGGCCGACGGGTCGAGGGGGACCCCTTTGGTTTGCTCGGCGGCCTCGAAGGTGCCGACGTGCTTGGCGGCGGAGCTGAGGTCATCGTTGACCATCTTCTCCAGTGTGTTCACCAGCGCTTCATCCAGCGCTAGTGCCTCTGCATGTTCCACGCACTCGACGTCGCAGTCGAACGCGTGCTCGATCGACGACCCGACGGTGATGACGCCGTTTGGACCCGACATCTTCATCTTCAGGTACGTGTAGTTGGGGACCGCCATGAATTTGGCATAGCATGGTCGCCCAAGTATGGCATGGTAGGCCCCTTTGAATCCCACCACCTCGAAGGTGAGGGTTTCCTTGCGGAAATTCTTGGGGGTCCCAAACCGCACGGCGGATCGATCCGCCCTAGGGGTTGAACCTGCTTGCCGGGCGCAATGCCGTGAAACGGCTTCGTGCTGGGCCGCAGCTGGTCCAGCCCAATCCCCATCAGGCGCAATGTATGCGCGAAGAGGATATTGACGCTACTGCCTCCGTCCATAAGGACCTTCGAAAACCGGGCATTCCCAATGATGGGATCGACCACCGGCGGTACCGGCCCGGTTCGGGATGCGGTTTGGGTGGTCGTCCCGGCTAAAGGTGATGGCATCCTTCGACCGCCTGAGAAAGGCCGGAGGTGCCCTCTCTGCGGCGAGGACTTCGTGCCGCTCCTTCTTGCGTTGCCAGGTCGACATGTCGACGGTGGGTCCCCCAAAGATGAGGAACACATTTTCGACAGCGGGGAAACCACCCGCGTCGCCATCGCCCCCATCCTTCTTGGCCTCTGCCTCCTTCGCGGCGACACAGCCATAGAACTTCTTGAGCATGTCGCACTGCTCAAGAGTGTGGTTCACGGGGGTCTTGTGGTAGGGGCATGGCTTCTTCATCATGTCGTCAAATACCCCCGGGCCTCGAGGGGCCGGTCGAGGGCCCCGTCGGGCCGGGTCAACGGGCGAGGGCCTCGGCGTTGCCGCCGTTGCGCCCTCGCTCGCGCGCCTCGCGCGCGGCTTCTTCCCCCTTCTTGCCCCGCTTGTCGTTGCGGCGCGGCTCTTTGGACCCGCTGCCCTCCGCGGGCGCGTCCTCGGCGCTTGCCCTTCTTGCCGTCAAAGATTGCCCCCACGGCCTCCTCTCCGAGGCGAAGGGCGGTGGCAATGTCGAACGGCTCGTTCGAGTCCGTGGGCGGGCTGCGTCCCGGCCCGCGCACAAGGTCCCGCACGTGGTGCCCTCGAGGAACGCGTGCACGACCTCGGACTGTTCCACGCTGGGGAGCTCTGTGCAGCGCTTGGAGAAGCGCCGTATGAAGTCCCGTAGCGATTCGCCGGCTTCGCGTGCGGGAGCGCGGATCCCGTGAGTTCCCGGGGCGCACGTATGTGCCCTGGAAGTTGCCCACGAAGGTGTGGACTAGATCGTCCCAGTTATGGATCCGGGCCGGCGGGCAAGTGCTCGAGCCATGTCCGGCCGCGTCGCCCGGATGCGGGGGCAAGTTGCGGATGATCACTTCGTCGTTGGTGGCCCCGCCCGCCCGACGATCCGGGCGGTAATCGTTGAGCCGGACACGAGGGTCCGTCTCCCCGTTGTATTTGACGATCGTCGAGGGCCGACGAAGCGCCGGGGGAACGCCGCCGTGCGGATCTCCCGCCGAACACACGGGTGCCGGGGGCTCCGTGTCGGGGAGCGATCCTCACCGCCGCCGTAGCGTCCACCCCTTCGAGGGTGGTAGCCCCGGCCGCTCGTGCGTCCGCCTTGCCCGGTGCGCCTGGCGTTGATGACGTTGCGGGCGTCTCCATCCAGCGCCCTGCGTGTGTCAAGGAGCCGCTCCTTGGCCGGCGTGCGTCCCTGGTCAGCAGGTTGACCCACGTGCACCGAGGGCTCGCCTCCTGGTGCAGGATCATCACCCCGCGCGTCCTCCTGTTGGCGGATGCGTGAGGCCGAGCTCTCGGCCTGCTGGACGGCCGCTTGCTCAAGGAGGGTCTGCACCTCGCGGTGCATGTCTCGAGCCTCGGGGGTCGAGGGTGCCGGCATGGCGCGTAGCAACGTCGCGGCGGCGATGAGCTTTTGGCTCGCCCGCGGCGGAGTGCCTGCGTTGTCGACGTTGGGGGCGGGGTTGAGGCGGTCACGGACTCGTCGGCCTAGCTCCCGCGCGCGCGTTCGCCGCGCGCGGAGGCCTCCCCCGCCATCGAGGCGCGGAGCGGCCGCATCGTTCGGTATTCCTCCGCCGGCTTGGCCTCGAGCTCTCGAGCTTGGGCCGGTGTGCGTCGACGTCGGCCCCGGCGGAGCGCTTGGCCCCGCGGCCGGGCGCGTGGCGATCCCCCGGGGGCGGGCGTGACTTCCCCGTCTCCGGCACCCGCCGCACCGGCGGCGTTGGCCGGTCGTTGGTGATGACGGCGCAACACTCCCGCGTGGGGTCGTAGCTCCCGCGTCGGGAGTCGTCGGAGCGACCAAACCCGGTAGTCCGTGGCGTCGAGGAAGCGCCTGAACGCGACTGGGTCCGGCACACCGGAGAAGTCCCACTCCGCGTACCCATGGCGGTTGGCGGGTGGCATCATGTCGACGGAGCCCAGGGACGACTCGTCTGCTGCTGAGGTGCCGGGATCCCTGGCGACGAAGACGTGGCGGCCAGGTAGAACCCTGCGCATCGTCGTATTGACGTTGGCGTTGTAGGCCGTAGTGGCACCACGCAGCCCGATGGGAACGCGTGGTCCGGAGACCGCACGCGGTCCCGCCGAGGCGGTGGCGGCCGTCGTAACGATGGGCGCACCGCGTTGGGTGGCGGCGCGCTCGGCCCGCCGCCGCTCGGACCGCGCCCGACGCGAGCGTAGCCCGGAGCGACGACGGCGTCGCGGCGTTGATGGGCCCGCGGCATCCGTGCCTCGCGGGCGCGCGCGCCGGTGTCGTGCGTGCGGCGGAGACCGCAGCGGACTGGTCTCGCGCGCGCGCGCGAAGCTCCTCACGATTGGTGAGGCGCATGAGATAGCCGTTCCCCCGTGGCCTGGAAGTTCAAGTCCCCGAAGCGGATCTCGAACCCGGCCGGGAGAGGGTCCGAGCTACCCATGTTGTAGCGGGTACCACGGTACTCAGTGCGGATCACCATGGAGGGAGTTGGCGAAATGACCTTAGGCGCTCGTTTGCCCCACGGTGGGCGCCAACTGTCGGTGCGGAATATGGTCCCGACACTAACCAGTAGATAGCGCCTAGGTCTATCCCTCAATGGTCGATGCTAAGCAACAAATGACACAAGGTTTTATCCCGGTTCCGCCAAGGGGGCCGTACGTCCGAGGGGCGTGCTCGTGGCATTGTATTGCTCAGCACCGGGGGTGCTTGTAGTGGGGCAAGTACAAGCAAGGCGGGAGAGGAAGCGTGGCTTCCAAGTCCCTGGTGGAGTAGCTGAAGATGTTGTGGGAGAATAAGAGAGTGAGTGCACGGCGCGTTGTGTTCAACTGAACTCGTCCCTCTGAACTTCTTCCCCCCCGCGGCTGGGGGCTCGCCTTCCCTTTTATAGGCCAAGGGGGCAGCGAGTTACATGCACGCCACGCTGCCTAGCTACGTGAGGGAGCACGTCGCGCTACGATGTAGAGTGGGCGGCCGTCCAGTCGATCTTCGCTGCGATCCGGCCATGATGGCCTATCCCGTACCCGAACAGTGGCGGTTCGAGGGTAGGGGGGCGGCAGATGGCTGATACGGGGTACAGGAGCAGGCAGAACGGCGTTCCTTCCCAATGAGCTCTGCGGTAGTGGAGTGGTTGCTGCAGTGCCTGGGCGTGCGCCTGCGGTGCCGGGCGTGCGCTGCGCGGGCGGCGTGCGCCTGCACGTGTGGGTACGGCGGCCGCGCCGTTACAGTGGCCGGGATGGCCATCCACCGGCCTAGCGCCCCTCACCTAACCTGCAGGGTCACGGGAAAGTGGAATCGAGGGTGCGCCCGGCCCCTTTTCGAGGGTCGGGCGCGTTAGCCGTACTGTAGTGGGCGCACGGTGTCACAGGACTGACACCGGCCGTACCGCACAGTCCATCCCACAGTGGCGGGGATGGGCTCCTCCCTGGGGAGTTGGTGCGGCGGCACGGGGCGTGAGCCCCGAGCGCATGATGGCGCCGTCCCGCGGCGTCGGGCGTTAAATGCCCAAGTACGGGGCCGGCGCACGCGTGCGGGCGCCCGTGAGCGTGGCGGGCCCCGGCCGAGGGCGGGGCGGACCCTCGAGCGAGACGAGACCCGCTCGAGGGGGAGCGAGCCCTCGAGCGGGGCGGGACCGCTCGAGGGAAGGGTCGCCCCTCGAACGGGGCGGAGCCCGTTCGAGGAGGGGTGCGCCCTCGAGCGAGGCGGAGCCTACTCGAGGGGTCTTCCAGGCGGGCCGTCTTGGTGGGCCGTCGGAGTCCCGCGGCGTAGGCCATGTCCTGCATGGTTAGTTGCCTGCATGGTTAGGCTTAGCGTGTTTTGACACCGGGATTTAAGTGAGGATTCCCCCGTCGTTTATGGGGACCCCTAGGGCGGTCCCCGACAATTAGACCCCTGTGTTTCTTTTAATCCTTATCCTATCTTTTGTATCTTGGCCAATCTGCAGATAACCCCTTAGAAAGATCCCACCTTTCACACAAAAAGCCCACCCAAGACTTTTTCAGATCTAACCCTGATGTTAGATCTATTCGCAAGCACTATTCAATATGTCTTGCAGATCTTCTCTGCTAGCCCCTGATATTTATAGTTAATCGCAGATAGGTTCCTGCAGTCTTGTCTTATCCATACCTTCCATGTTTTAGCTCTATTTTATTTCTTTCAAATTGCATTAGGTTCATAATAATGTAAAGTACACATTAGCCGTGTGCTTCAATCATGTTTGTTTTCTGAAAATTAAATTAATATTGATTTTGTTAATATCAATTAAGCATGTCTTTTCTAAATAAAAGATACATAGTGTTGTACACCGTTTTCCTAATCAATCTTAATTTGAGTAATGTTTATTTCATATTCTTTGTAAATAAAAGCTAATTAATACATCTCGGTTTTCTTAACCTAATGTTAATGTTGCTTAATGTTTAACATTTAACAGCTTTTCTAATTAAAAGTTGAATAGGCTTTTACACTGGCTTTTATAGATAAACACTAACCTATTTAATGACAACATGCATATGTTTTATAAATAAAGTTTGTGTAGCTCAACATGACATATGTTTCAATTCGATTAGTTGTTCTAACCTTTTCTAAGTTAAATGTTTAATTTGTATAGTTTATACATAAACATTTATAAATAAAAATTTGACTAGGTTCTTACTTCGGTCCTTGCAAATAAAATATAATATTGCAATAATTCCAACTTAGGGTATTTCCTTTATGAAATATCCTTTACATACCTTTTGTTAATTAAAATAAACCTAGCCATAGTCTTTTATGTTCATAAATGGAATCTTTCACTAGACGTTCTCTCTCAGCTCTGTCTCAGTGCCTCTTTTGTACAACTAATCAGACCCTTCCCTTCTAAGAACATTTTGTGTGCTTTAGGGATTTATAGAAATCGAGCCTATCCTTTAGTGCGATCTTTTAAAGATTTCTTTTGATTGTTTATTGTTCTTAGTTGCTTGTGCCCAATGATTGATGCGAGTAGAAGGGAATGTGGTTCGAGAGCTTTGAAGAGGAAGAGGTTGAAGAACTCTGAGCAACAACACTACTCTGGTTATAGGCAAGTGTGTGGTTCCTTGTCATAAGAACTATATTTAATCACTCATTGCATTGCTTTGCATTAATCTTGATGGGTTCCTATTAAGGATGACTAGCCTCATTTGACCATTATCTTCAACCTGGTTTTAATTAATACTGATGGTAGATGCTGCTTAGTTTGCTCTACCGGGATGGTGTTAATAATCGAACAACTTTGATACTTGTTCATGTTTTATGATGAATGATGCTTTAATACAAGATCATACATGGTTAATTAGAACATGGAGAACCACCCTGGAAAACAGTACAACCACAAGAACTAAACGAGCACTAGTCTTGGCTAATTAATTAGGAACTTTTGCTTGGGGTGAACTTACCTGATAAGGAAAAGGGATCAGCGATACTACGGGGTATGGACTCACTCAAGTGGGGGGTTGGGTGAGTTCTTTCTATGGTGGGGTATTGACCTGCTAGAGGACTTTATACCTTCCTAACTGATCCGGACCTTGTGGGTCACAACTTGATGGAGAACCTTTGTAAAGGCCTCGTAGTGTCCCTATGCAACCACACTTAGGTAGTGTGGTATGGTGCCTGATCAGTATTGCGTGGTTGGGTTCAAAGTTTGTTGACGGATAAAACTCGTATCCACCTACGATCCGCAAGCGTACGGACCTACACCTTTTTCACCACGGGATTCCCAAGGTTCTTGTCAATCCGCGGAGCAAGGGGATTACTAGCTGTCGGGGACAGCCCTAAGGGTCCCCTTAAACAACGGGGAAATCCTCACTTAAATCCCGGTATCGAAACACGCTAAGCCTAACCATGCAGGTAACTAACCACGCAGGACACGGCCCACGCCGGGACCCCGACGGCCCACCAAGACAGCCCTCTTAGAAGTCCCCTCGAGCAGGCCCCGCCTCGCTCGAGGGCGCACTCCTCCTCGAGCGGGCTCCGCACCGTTCGAGGGGCAACTCTTCCCTCGAGTGGTCCCGCCCCGCTCGGGGGCTCACTCCCCCCTCGAGCGGGTCTCGTCCCGCTCGAGGGTCCGTCCCGCCCTCGGGCGCGGGGCCCGCCACGCTCACGGGCGCCCCGCACGCGTGCGCCGGCCCCGTACTCGGGCATTTAACGCCACGACACCACGGGACGGCGCCATCATGCGCCGGGGCTCGCGCCCGGTGCCTCCGCACCAACTCCCGGCGCCGTTCGGGCGTCGCCGAGGGCGACCTCGCTCTCGCCGGAGCCGCCCCTCGGCCCCCGGCCGGCGGATGCGCTCTTGCTGCGGAGTTACTCCTCGGCGGCCGACGAGGGCCGCGGCCTTGGCGTCGAGGGCGGCCCTCGGGTCGTCGGCCTCCTTGGCGCGTCTGCTCCAACCCGCGCGCCCGCTCCTCACCCCCGGCGCCGTTGCGCCTGCGCCCCCTCAAGCGACGTGCGGAGCTCCCGGGTTTCGGCGCGAGCGGTGGCCACCTCCGCCTCCCGGTTGGAGGCCGGCGTCCGCGTCTTCTCCGTGTCCGCGCGCGCGTTCCACGGCGCCTCGTCGCGATCGATGAGGGCCGCGCGGATCCGCTCGAGGCTCAAGTGGCGCGCCGCGTCCGCCCCCCCGAGCTCTCCCGGGAGCTCGTCGCACCACGCCATCGCCCGGTACGCCAGCCAGTCGTCCGGCGTCCTGAGAGCATCCGCAAGCACGTCGAAGGCGCTGCACCGCTCCCGGAGCTGGTGAACCTCGGCATTCACCCGGTCGAAGGCGTCGTATTTGTCGTGGGCGCGACGCTCGAGCTCCTGGCAATTGCAAAACCAAAACCCATTAGCACCAAGACTTGGGCGCAAGGTACATGAACGAAAAAGGAGAAAGTACGAGCAACCGTAGCTCACCTGGAAGACGAGCCAGGCCGGGCCGCCATGGACCCGCAGCGCCTCGTTCAGCGCGCGGTTGAGCGTGGCGCCGTGGCTCCGGAGCTCGCCCCAGAGTTCTTGCTCCCCCCCTGGCGTCGGCGAACGCAGGGGGGTCCTCGACGGCCCCCTCCACCTGGACGGGGCGGCTGGCGCGGGAGGACGAGGCCTCGGCACCATGTCCTCGGCCCCCCACCACCATGTGACCCTCGTGCCGCCTCACGAGGGCCCCCTCCTGGGGCTCGGGGGAGTTCGTGGGCCAGCTGGCCCACTGATTCCACCCAGGCGGCGGGGAGTCATCCGAGAGCTCCACCACCTCCGTCTGAAGATCGCCGGCGGGCGCAGCCGCTTGCGCCGCCTCCACCGGCACCTCCACCTGCACCTCCGCGGCCACGGGCGCCCGACGTGGCGCCGTGGCCGCCACCTCCGGCTGCACCGCCGCATCCACGGGCGCACCCGCAGGGTTGCGCCCGCTCCACCTCCTCCGCGGGGGCCGCCACCGCGGGCGCACCTCCACCATGGCCGCCGCCGCGCCCGCGTCTCCGCGGCGACCGGCGCCGCCGCCCCCGGCGACCTCCCGGCTGCGCCGCGGCGGGCTGATCCGCCGGCCGGGGCCTCGTGGCCCCCGGCCCGGCCTTGCGAGCCCGTGCCCGCCGCCGTGCTTGTCCCCGGGCGCGACCCCCTCGACGAGCGCCGCCGGGTGGGGATCGATGCATCCGTCCTCAGCACCTTGGCTGGTGCAAGAGGGGGAACGGTCGGCACAACCCTGCGCAGGCACGAACGAAGGGTTAGAGCACTTAGTCGTCAACGAGCCAAACCAAACGAAGAAGGACAGGCTCCTTACCTCACGGAGGAAAAGGCCCGTTTCCTTTTCCTCGAGGCCTCTGCGGACGAGGCCGGTGCAGCTGCCGCGCCTGCCGTAGCGCCTCCCGACGCGCGCCACCGCGCGCGGGCACGCCCGCCCCCGTGCGCGGGCGCGCCCCGACGCCGCACCTCCCGAAGGCGCCACCGCGCGCGGGGGCACGCTCGCCCCCGCGCACGGACACGCCCGCCGTCGCGCCCCTCGACGATGACGCCGCGCGCGCGGGCACGCTCCCCCCGCGCGCGGGCACGCTGGACGCGCGCACGGGCGCGTCCGCCGCGCGTGCCTCCGTGGCGCGCGCGCGGCACCTTCGCGGCGCGTGCCGCCCCCGATGTCGATTGCTCGGCGGCGGGCGCCGGTGCGCCCGCCCCGAGCGAAGCCGCCCCCGACGCCGGCGCGGGTTCGGCGACGGGGGGCGCGAGCGCCACCCGTCGGAGGGGCCCTCCCCCTCGGCCTCTTCCTCCTCGTCCTCCTCCGAGGATGAGGGCTCCTCGATATCCGGGAAGAGAGCCCCGCCTCCTCCACGTCGCCGGTACTCCGCGGCCCTCCCGGTCGCGGCGCGCTCGACGTCGCCTCGCGTGCTCCCTCTTGCACGCCGCCCGCTCCCCCTTCCGCTCCCCCCCCGCGCCGCCCGGCCGAGCGCACGGGAGTCGGGGGTGGGCGGAACGGACTTGGCGATGTTGAACTCCACCAGCTGCGCACAGGAGCATCAATGGCGCGTCAGGAAACAAAAGCGAGACCAAGAACTAAAACAAAATCAAGAACCAAACTCACCAGCGGGCCCGTGGGGAGCATCTCAAGGTCCCATGGGGTCCGACCCGCAGGTGGCGGCACCCGGGTGTCGACGGCGCTCCGCGCCCGGGTGAGCGCGTACGGCCGCTCGAGGGGCGTCGGAAGCATTCGCGACCTCGCCAAGTCGACGGGGTTGGCCGCCTCTGTCATCTCGAAGATGCAGAGCGGCCTCTCCATCAACGGCACGATCCGCCGGTGATGAAGGAAGGCGAGGACGCCCATCGCGTTCAGCCCGTGCGCCGCCAGGCGCTGCAGCGCGGCCAGGACCGACTCCTGCCGCCTCTGATGCTGGGGCGTAGACACCCCGTAACCCCAAGAGTCAGGCCTCTCCTTGAACACCCGACCGGTGTAGGGGGGGAGGCCGGGCTCGGCGTTGCGCAAATAGAATGTTGACGGTTAATAGTTGTATCAAAGTTCGTTTGTGACTTGCAAGCGGACAAGTCTCCCGTCGTAGTCAAGGGACCCTTCTTCCCTCGAGTGGTGAACCCAAGGTATCGAATCCGTGGAACAATGTGCAACGCAAGGATTCAATCTAGTAAAGCAAGGTAAAGCTATCTAATGAAGATAAGTTGCATCTAATCTACTAACTCATAAAGAAAACGTATCTAATCTAATCTACTAAAGAGGTAACAAGAGAAAGCAAGAGATAACCAATCTAGAGAATCTAGATCATGCTTATGTTGTAGCTCCAAACAAGATAGATGAAGATAGCAAAGCGAATCTCATTAAAAGCATCTTTAAATCGTGGCCTTCCCATCCGACTCCGAAAACATCCGCCTTTCGAGACCCCCGTTCTGTCACAACGTATCCCTATTCATGCGGGGAGCTTAGGGCGAGTTCGATAGAACAAGTTGAAATCACTTGGCCGGTCCGGTATGCGCCTCTAGCCACCGCGGCTACAAGAGCACCCTATGTAATCTATCTTAAGTATAGATCGTAGAAGAAGCAAAACCAAGAAGAAAACAAAATCATCGAGAAGGCACTTGATCGCTAGAAATCGAATTCACTTACAAACTTCACCATGAATGATTACATGAACAAGATCACCACCGGGGCCCTCCCTCGATCTTGATCCTCGCTCCGGAGCTCCGACGTGGTCTTCCATGCAAGGTTCCCACGTCGGCTAGGGAAACCCTAGACAACTAGCACGACCCTCATCTTCAAGTTGGTGTCCCTCAAGCTTCTCTGCTCCTCGGCGGCGGAATACGACTTCCCCTCTGCGTGGCTCTCGGTCAGGGAGCTATTTATAGCCCGAGAAGCAATTAGGTCAAAGGACGACGAATTTGGGCCCTAAATGGGCCCGGGCCGACCGGACCGGGCCGGCCGGCCCGGGCCCATTTAGGCCCGGCCCGCGGGCTCCTTTTCCCGAGGTCGGTTCCCTTGCTTCCCGGATGCTTCCCCCTTCGCATGTAGGTCCATGTCGTCGGTTTCTCTCCGAATTGGACTCAACTCCTTGTCTTGCAAGATTCGAAGCACTTTTACGGTCGGGTCCCCGGAGTCCGTCGTCTTCTCGGATCAAGTCCCCGGCTTCTTGGAGTTAATTTTGCTTCATTGCATGACTTGTTCGGGACTTCAAGGTCTTGTCATGAGGTGCTTGATGAACTTATCCCGAAAGTCTTGCATTCAACACTAAATCCCTGCATAAACATTAAACTCCAAAACCGACATGCACACGTGAACTTGTTATACCACGGGGGTTAGTACTAATGGATAAGGTATAAAACTCATGCCAACACCGAAGGTAAACTCATGGCTAGGTTGACGGATTTTCACCGTCAACATCTCCCCCATGCTTAAACCTTGCTCGTCCTCGAGTAAGCCTTCGATGGATATCATCGTTGCCCATCAATGTTTAAACCTTGCACTTGATCATACATGAAAAAAACATAATGCTCTCAAAAGTTTAATTCGTTAAAGTTCCATAATGTACTAGCCTTCACCTCTACGGAGGGTAGATTCTTATTAAGCTTATCCCACAAGTATTAACATGCTCACAAAGTATAATAGACCTCAGAATTTTTGAAATAAAGAACGAGATAAAGAAAAGCTAAACCAAGTTCACAAATTTAAATCATCTTGTATATTGCTCATAAACTCTCATCTCACTTGTCTCTCAAGCCTATATATTCTACTCCTTTCCCTCTCATAACATATATGTGTGGTAGGCTTTATATGGAGCTTTGGGAAAGTTTAGTCCTAACAAGATTTTATAAATGAGGTGTTGTCAAAACAAGACAAGCTTCTCATGGTCTTACCGAGACTCGTCAAAAAGGTCATTGGAAAATAATGTTAAGTCAAGGAGGGGAAAGAGAAAAATACACACACTTTTAGATGAGTGGACATGTGCAAATGGCAAAAAGTGATCCCAAGGCACAAAAGAAGTCCTCGTTATCGGATTGCACATGGTTGGAAAATGAGAATGGATCTTTTTAACTTGAAGCCTTGAATGCACTCTTAGAGAACCGGGGAGTTCACTTTACGCTCATATATATTTTTTTTCTCTTTCTCATATTTCTCATTCTTTTCTTTCTTTCTTTCTTTCTTTCTTTCTTTCTTATATATATATATGTTTTTTTTTTCTTTCTTCACCTTGGAAGTCACGTACATCGCCGATTTTTTTTTTTTCTTTCATCATTTGATATATATATATTTTTTAAAATACTCCCTTTTGAACTCTAAAACTGCACCGTACCTACCTCCTCCCCCATGCTTAGACGATGCTCGTCCTCGAGCAAAGAGGCGAAAAAATATGGTAGGTACCGAAAATAATTTTCCTTGGAGAGATACTTGAAATCTTCAACGTTAGCACCGTCTTGCGATCTTCCTTGAATTGATGATCCATTCTCAACGATAGGTTGTGGTCAAGGAGGTAATCACAAAAGATGATATTTGGTTTAAGGGTGGATATCCGGCGAAGTTTGTGAGATCACCGATGCGGGGATACACAATGCACGGATAAAAGGCTAGCAAAAAGATAGATACGCAAAAACGGAATGACCAGCTTCTTAGTCTCGGGCCAGAGAAATCACGGCCTGCAATAACTCACTCAAAAATAAATCTTGTACACTAAGGTTTATGCACTCAAATATATATAAGGCTCGGATAGGTTGAGCAACACACAAATGATATTTATGACAAGGTTAGCAATATTTTTCAGCATAAAAGACATCTTTAATCTATTCATAACTTGAGAGCACATAAAACACTATGGGTCTTTATTTTAATCATAACCTCCGCTGAAGATTAAGCTAGCATTTAGATAATTTCAGATTTGTATTTTTAAGAGAGCACTAGTTCAAACATGCATAAATCAATTACAAAGATAAACAAAGCAGCAATTATAATCATATATCATCATGGCACAAACTTTGTAACTTTACCAAAGGTAAAAACTTGGTGGCGACATTATTCATGATGAAAATAAACACTAAGATACACACTGAAAATTAAACTAAAAACTGAAAATTAAAGCAAAGCTGAAAATACTACGCAAACATAGGCGCAAACAAGCTGAAAATTAAAGAAAAGGGGGTAAAGGAAAGATAACTAAAGCTTCTCCTCTCTCTAATCTTCCGCCGGTGGTTGATGTTGATAGCCTTGGTTGTTGTACCCTTACTTGTAATAGGAATGCACCACTCCTCCTATGAATTGTCTGACGGTTCTAGGTGAAGGTGTCAAAGCTCATAAGCGAATGTTGCATTACCTTCACCCATTTGGTTTGCATTGGTTTGGATGGCTGCAATATTTTGCATGTTCCTTGCAGCGTATCCTCCAATGGTGGCCACATTTTGTTGTGGTTGAGGAAGGTGTGCATATGGCTCCGCAAAGGCTACGTTGGGCACCGCAAAAAATGGTGGGGGTATGGCTGCACCACTCCCCCATGCTTGCATTGGTACACCACCGTAGTAATTTGGCGATGCCGGAATTTCTCCGAATGGTGGAACATAATTTTGTTGTGCACCTCCTTCTTGGGCCATACAAGATCCTTCTCCTATAATTCTTTTCTTTTATTATTTTTTTCTTCGCCGGCACAAGAAGTCCTTCCTCTAACCGATCTTCTTCCCCTCAAGAAAAGTCTTAATCTTCAATCCGGAAGGGGCAAATTCACCTAGGCCACTTGGAAGCCTCTTCTCTCATCTTCACTCTTATATTTTCCTTTCTTCATATATTCCTAGGGAAGTCCTGGGTAGGAGATGATTCGGGTTCCTTGTAATACCCGGTTTTAAAGAGATAGTCAACATGGAGAGGTAACAACCCGATCTCCTGAATCCGATGTTGCTCACAACACCACCGGTTGATCATAGGTGAGTAGGGTTGATTGGCTGCGAGTAAATCTAATTCAACTCCGTGTTGGTTATCTATGTCTCTCTTATTCTCCCCAAAAATCCACCGCGCACAAAAGTGACACACTTGGACGATGGGGTTCCGGATAGTATTTCTTCGTTGATGGTCTCTTCCCGTGATCATACTCCAAAAGCCTTCCCATGTGCCTTCATGCACATACTTGTTCCGGAGCTCCCTTTTGAAAATAGGAGACACTCGCCCATGGGTCTACGATACTAGAACATGCAATCATTTCGAATCATGAAAACCAATCTAATCTATCGGGGATTGTGTTGAATGGATCCAAGGAAGCATTGAGGCCTATACTCCCTTTATGGCATGGTTGCTAGCCTTAAGCATTAAAGTATTTTCAGCACAAGATGATAGATAGATAATCCAACAAAGTATGATTACATTTCAAGATCGATTGCAACCTATGGATGAAAGGAGATTACCCCATCAAAGTGCTAGAAATAGCATCGTTGATCAAGGTTACCCTTCCGACAGTGTCTTCCTTCTTCTCCTCTTGTGGGCTCCCTCCAACGGAATGAGAGACTCAACACTCCTTCATCAAGGGTATGCGCCATGGTCATGAAAATTTCCTAGGCGAATTCCTTGTGGGTGTTTGCCGACACTCCGTTAGAGAATTGCACCGGTGTCCCGTGTGAAACCCAATATGTGGAGAGCTTGGTCGTCGATGTCGACGTTCGCTACAAGCCTCTACTTAAGGCGAGCGAGCTTCTTCTCCTCCTCCGTCATGATGACATACCCCTCGGAATACCGCGGAGCGTATGGAGGTGGAGCGGATGATCGTGTCAAGTGGCGAGATTGGACAGGCGGCTCCTCCATATGTTATTGAAGTTTGGTAAACCTAATAAACAAGTTTTGTGTGGCCCTCATGCCACCAAGGAGAAGAGTGTGGTTCCTCCTCGGCGGTGCCGTGTCCTCCTCCATACTCCAAGGAAACTCGGAAACCGAGTGCCTCTTCGAAGAGGTTGTCGATGATGGCTTAGACGACGATGATCCCTTCTTCTTCGGTGAAAAGACTTGTAGTTTTCTTCCTTGATTGCAGCACTCTCCCTCACAAATAAATATCCGGGGTTTTCACCCGGTAACAAGGTACACAAATATTATTTTGGAGTCTGGACTTTGAGTGGATTAAGGATGTGGATTTTTTTTTTCTTGAGCTATCAAGCTTGGGAAGGTTGGCTATGTCTACGGAGGTTTTGAGCACACAAACTTGAACACACAAACAAAGGAAGGAGAGGGAAGCTTGTCTCGCGAAAACGGGAGCCGGGGGGGGCTCCTTATGTAGGTGAGGCCCGCCCGGGTGCTCCTCCCCGCCTCGTCTTTCTTCCAGCACGATCATTTCACCTCTGCAACTTTCCCCGCCCGCGTGCTCCACGAGTTGCACCGCCCAAACGCTCTCGTCCACTCCTTTATTGGTCCTTCCACTTGATGCTTCATGTTTTGACTCACTTCCATACTCCCTTGCCTCACATGCATCCATGATATTCCTACAAAACAAAGCCTTGGCTGCCCCCCCATGCTTGTACTTTGCATGTGGTTTAAATATGTTGGAGGGGCATCCCGTGATGTACCATGGTGCATGCATGGTTAGGTTAACTAGATTGCCTCCCTTTAAGGCTAAGCACTCCTCTAATTTCGAAATTTAAAAATATTTTTCAGAGCCATGCAAGAGCTCGAACATAATTTTAGAGAAGTTTTTAAACCATTAAAAACAAATGCAAGTCGAAAATATTTTTTTATTACGTCGATTTCGGTCTCACCGGTATAGTTTGCCTTCATTAGTTGAGAGCAAGCTTTTCCCGGCTTGATCATGGGGGCATAGGTTTAGGTCCTAATTTCGATTAGATGAGAGAGATTTTGAATGAAATAAAATTAAGTGAGGCTTAGAAAAATTCTAATCTTAGAGAAACCAAGGATATGGATTTTTAAACCAACCAAAAATCAAGTTTCTAGGTTCACGCGAGTCCTACCACGTGCTGAAATTTAAATAACATCTAGATACAAGTCGTGGCTCTACTCGTGTGTTTTTAGCATGAAAAACAAGTCAACCTCAGCACCATAATGAGGTTGAGAGGTTGATTAAGGTTCTGAAATTTTTTTGGTTTTGGTTGTGGTTTCTCGAAAAGAAGCAAACAATCACATAGGATGGTTCATGTAAAGGGTTTATGATCAAGCAACATATTCAACCAAGAATTATGTCTCTAATATTGTTCAACCAATCTAAGTCTAAGGTTTTGCGTAGTAAAATTCAGAACTGAATTAAATTTAAAAAGACTTGAAAAACCTGGAATCGGGTTGTCCTCCCGTAGCTTATTCTTGACTCGACGAAACGGGTTGCCTCCCGCCTAGCGCTTCGTTTATAGTCCATGGCTAGACTTCTTCACTTGATTACTCCGGATCAACGCTCCTTGCGGGCGTTGCAATCTTGGGTACCCACTTTGGCTTAGTCAATTTTTTTGGTCTTCACGAGTGGCTTTGTCCTTTGGTCTTGACGGATGCAACATCTTCCTTGTGGCTCGGCATCTCGAACTCCGGTCCTTCGGTCATGATCTTCATGGTCTCTGGTGTGATCCTTCATCTCTCCCGAATGAGTTTGAGTAGCCTTCGCCGTCTTGGGACCTTAGAGTTGTCTCGGATATTCTTCTTTGTTGCCCATCGGGCGCCCCGCAAGTTGTCCCACTTGCGTCTAGCATCTTTATCACGATGAACACTTCACGCTCCTTGCATGTGGATCTTGCCTTGGCAGCCTTTAGGTGTTGAGCTTCTTTCTCCATCTCCATCTTCTCCATCCTCCTCTTGATCTTGAATGGCCTTCCGGCGTCTTGACTTGGAGGTGGTGATTCCCTTGGAGATTTCGACGGTCCTTCGACTTGAACTTTTGAATCTAGGGTTTCCACCCTTTTAGCTTGTGTTGCATGTCACCTTTTGCTCGTAAAGTTTTCCCCGGATCATCCACAAAAAAGTTTGGGTTTCTTGGAGAGGTAGCCAACCATCTCCGGTTAGGGTTAGTGATAAAACAAAAATCTAAACATAAGAACTAGGGTTAATCAAAACTAGATTAAATTGAAATTTTTTTTTCTTTTTGAGGATGATCAAACATAAGAGATGCAAAAGAAAATTAAAAGAAAAACTGAAAAGATAAGCGATACTAGATCGGATCTTGATTGCTTGTTCCCCGGCAACGGCGCCAGAAAAAGGGGCTTGTTGACGGTTAATAGTTGTATCAAAGTTCGTTTGTGACTTGCAAGCGGACAAGTCTCCCGTCGTAGTCAAGGGACCCTTCTTCCCTCGAGTGGTGAACCCAAGGTATCGAATCCGTGGAACAATGTGCAACGCAAGGATTCAATCTAGTAAAGCAAGGTAAAGCTATCTAATGAAGATAAGTTGCATCTAATCTACTAACTCATAAAGAAAACGTATCTAATCTAATCTACTAAAGAGGTAACAAGAGAAAGCAAGAGATAACCAATCTAGAGAATCTAGATCATGCTTATGTTGTAGCTCCAAACAAGATAGATGAAGATAGCAAAGCGAATCTCATTAAAAGCATCTTTAAATCGTGGCCTTCCCATCCGACTCGAAAAACATCCGCCTTTCGAGACCCCCGTTCGTCACAACGTATCCCTATTCATGCGGGGAGCTTAGGGGCGAGTTCGATAGAACAAGTTGAAATCACTTGGCCGGTCCGGTATGCGCCTCTAGCCACCGCGGCTACAAGAGCACCCTATGTAATCTATCTTAAGTATAGATCGTAGAAGAAGCAAAACCAAGAAGAAAACAAAATCATCGAGAAGGCACTTGATCGCTAGAAATCGAATTCACTTACAAACTTCACCATGAATGATTACATGAACAAGATCACCACCGGGGCCCTCCCTCGATCTTGATCCTCGCTCCGGAGCTCCGACGTGGTCTTCCATGCAAGGTTCCCACGTCGGCTAGGGAAACCCTAGACAACTAGCACGACCCTCATCTTCAAGTTGGTGTCCCTCAAGCTTCTCTGCTCCTCGGCGGCGGAATACGACTTCCCCTCTGCGTGGCTCTCGGTCAGGGAGCTATTTATAGCCTGAGAAGCAATTAGGTCAAAGGACGACGAATTTGGGCCCTAAATGGGCATGGGCCGACCGGACCGGGCCGGCTCGGGCCCATTTAGGCCCGGCCCCGCGGGCTCCTTTTCCCGAGGTCGGTTCCCTTGCTTCTCGGATGCTTCCCCCTTCGCATGTAGGTCCATGTCGTCGGTTTCTCTCCGAATTGGACTCAACTCCTTGTCTTGCAAGATTCGGCACTTTTACCGGTCGGGTCCCCGGAGTCCGTCGTCTTCTCGGATCAAGTCCCCGGCTTCTTGGAGTTAATTTTGCTTCATTGCATGACTTGTTCAGGACTTCAAGGTCTTGTCATGAGGTGCTTGATGAACTTATCCCGAAAGTCTTGCATTCAACACTAAATCCCTGCATAAACATTAAACTCCAAAACCGACATGCACACGTGAACTTGTTATACCACGGGGGTTAGTACTAATGGATAAGGTATAAAACTCATGCCAACACCGAAGGTAAACTCATGGCTAGGTTGACGGATTTTCACCGTCAACATAGAACCACCCCCGCTCCCAGCCGGCGTTGTTCGTCGTCATGGTGCAGGGGATGTAGACGTCCTTGAACTGCCCCCGCAGGGCAAGCGACATCCCGCCGGCGCGCATCGCGCGGCGGGTCCTTGGCTCCGTCGTGGGCTGCGTGATGAGCTCCGCGCGGAAAAGGTGTACCCAGAGCTCCCAATTGACTGGGATCCCCAGGTACCCTTCGCAGACGCCCACGAACGTGGCCGCCTGCGAGATCGCGTTGGGGGCGAAGTTGTGCAGCTCCACCCCGTAGTAGTAGCACATCGCCCGCATGAAGGTGCTCGCGGCGCGTTGAAGCCGCGCTCGTGGTAGCGGACGAAGCTCACCACGTAGCCCTCCGGCGGGTTGGGCTCGTGGTGCGCCGCCGGCGGCACGATCCACTCCGCCGGACGTCCGTCTTCGTTGGCCGCCAGCTGGCCGGCGGCGACCAGCTCGCCAAGGGCGAGCTGGGTCATCGTCGACTTCTCCCAGGCATACGGCTCCAGGACCCGAAGGGGAAGCTGAGGCGGCGCCATGAAGAGGAACGAAGGAACGCGAGGACGGATGACAAGGAAACGGAAGAAAAGGCTCTAGCGGCGACACCGCGCGGTGGCAAGAGCAAGACGAAGGCGAAGGGATGGGGGACTGAAAATGGTGAGATGCCAAGGTAAAAAACCGCCGTCCCCTCCTCCCCGCAGTTTTATAGGCCGACGGGCGAGCTCTCCGGAGCGGACGCCCTGCTAGCATTAACTGCAGGGAATCTTTCCATCGCGTCGACGGGTGGGCCCCACCACGACCGCAGCGGCTACAACACTGCAGGCGGGTCATCATTACGGCAAAGACCGGCAGCAACCGAGGCGAAACCGTCACGTCCGCCTGCCACGCCGCCCACTACGCGCGCGCGCGGCTGCAACGCCTAAAAAGGCGCGCCCGCGCTGCAAAACCGCGGCCACGACCGCGAGGCACTTAAATGCCCGGGTCCCTTGCCAAGCAAGGAGAACCCTCGAGCGGGGCGAACCCCCGGCTCGAAACGAAAACAGCCCTCGACGGGATATCAGCGTGAGAAGGTCGCCCGGGACCTGCTCGATGTAGAGCAGAGGCACCCGCGGGCACCCATGCCACGTAAAACCCTCGAGCGGCACGAGCCCTCGGCTCAAAATGACGTCAACCCTCGATGGGATATCGACGTGAGAAGGTCGCCCGGGACCTGCTCGATGTAGAGCAGGCACCCGCGGGCACCCATGCCACGCAAAACCCTCGAGCGGCGCGAGCCCCCGGCTCGAGACAATGTCAACCCTCTAAAAGAAGGTACACGCGTGAGAAGGGTCGCCCAGGTCACGCTTGAAATAAAGCGGGCACCGAAAGCACTCATGCCGCGCTGTGCTGCCAACAAGCGCCTCGAGGGCTGGCTCGCCCAGACCCCTCGACGGCCGCAAGCGCGAAAAGACGGGGCCGTCCAGGCACGGCCCCGCACGGCCTTACTGATCAGGGGTTCGAAGCCTGACCCTCGACGGGTTCGAACAGGCGCCTCAGATCACAGAGTTAGGGACGACGAGGGCACGCGCATTCGAGCCGTACCTCGAGCCCGTCGGCTCGAGGGTGCCCAACATGTCGTGTTCGAGAGCCAGCGAGGGCAGCTAGCAGGGGGATTCCACCGAGGGAGAGCTTCCGTGCCCTCGGTCCCTAGCGAACGGGACCGAGCCCCACCTAGCAAACCCACGCAAGCGCTTCCATGGACGTGTCTCCGGACCACGCAGCCTACCCTTATCGAACGGGGCATGGGCGTCCACTTGAACCACCCGCTACCAGCTCGAAGAGGAATCCACAATTCGCGACCCGCTCGATGGGAGTTGCGAAACCTCACCCTCCGTCCCGCGGAGGGACGGCGAGGGCGCGTTAAAAAAAGCAAGTCGTCGGGCTCGGCCCGATCGCCTCGAACGAGGCCAAGGCTCGGGGGGCTTGACGCACGGCTACACCTCCTTGAAACCGCACCCGCCGAGACAGGTGACGGGGGGCGTGCACCCCCGAAGCCGGCTGAAATACCGCCGATGCCGGTTGGCATATGTGCCACGCTCTTCTGACCAAAGTTCTCGCGGTTAACCCCTGCAGGAGAACCCACACTCCTGCAGGGCTTCGGGGGCTAGACCCGCGGGTCCGCTGACGCGGCCCCACGGAAAGCGTTCGCAAACAAGGAGGGAAGAACGTCCTATCAGTAGGCTCCAGCATCTGCGGGAGCCTCAATGGCAAACCCGCAGATGCTCGGGGGCTACTGTCGGGGACAGCCCTAAGGGTCCCCTTAAACAACGGGGAAATCCTCACTTAAATCCCGGTATCGAAACACGCTAAGCCTAACCATGCAGGTAACTAACCACGCAGGAAACGGCCCACGCCGGGACCCCGACGGCCCACCAAGACAGCCCTCTTAGAAGTCCCCTCGAGCAGGCCCCGCCTCGCTCGAGGGCGCACTCCTCCTCGAGCGGGCTCCGCCCCGTTCGAGGGGCAACTCTCCCCTCGAGTGGTCCCGCCCCGCTCGGGGGGCTCACTCCCCCCCCCTCGAGCGGGTCTCGTCCCGCTCGAGGGTCCGTCCCGCCCTCGGCCGGGGCCCGCCACGCTCACGGGCGCCCCCGCACGCGTGCGCCGGCCCCGTACTCGGGCATTTAACGCCCCGACGCCGCGGACGGTGCCATCATGCGCCCGGGGCTCGCGCCCCGGTGCCTCCGCACCAACTCCCCAGGGAGGAGCCCATCCCCACCACTGTGGGGATGGACTGTGCGGTACGGCCGGTGTCGTCCCGTGACACCGCGCGCCCACTACAAAGACGGCTAACGCGCCCGACCCTCGAAGGGGGGCCGGCGCACCCTCGATTTCACTTTCCCGTGACCCTACAGGTTAGGTGGGGGCGCTAGGCCGGTGGATGGCCATCCCGGTCACTGTAACGGCGCGGCCGCCGCACCCACGCGTGCGGGCGCACGCCGGCGCGCCGCAGCAGAACCACTCCGCTACCGCGGAGCGCATTGGGAAGGAACGCCGTTCTGCCTGCTCCTGTGCCCCGTACCAGCCATCATCAGCACCTCCCTCGAAGCCTATCAAAGGACGCCACCACCATCTGCCGCCCTCCTACCCTCGAACCGCCACTGTTCGGGTACGGGGTAGGCCATCATGGCCGGATCGCAGCGAAGATCGTCCGGACGGCCGCCCACTCTACAGCGTAGCACGACGTGCACCCCCACGTAGCAGGATAGCGCGGCGTGCATGTAACTCGCCGCCCCCTTGGCCTATAAAAGGGGAGGCGAGCCCCCAGCCGCGGGGGGACGGATTCAGTTCGACACCACACCACGTACTCATTCTCGTTCTCCCACAACATCTTCAGCCACTCCACCAGGGACTTGGAAGCCACACTTCCTCTCCCGCCTTGCTTGTATTTGCCCCACTACAAGCACCCCCGGTGCTAAGTAATAAAGTGCCCCGAGCACACCCCTGCTGGACGTACGGCCCCCTCGGCCGGAACCAGGATAAACCTCTGTGTCACTTGTTGCTTAGCATCGACCATTGAGGGATAGACCACGGCGCTATCTACTGGTTAGTGTCGGGACCATATTCCGCACCGACACTAGCGCTTAACCAAGTACTAATCTAGTTGACTAAGGAAACCTTTAAAGGGAGTATTAATCTAAAAGTAAAGACAATCTAACCTGAGTTAATCTAAGTTAAGTTGATCAAACAAATATAGGGTTAAACTAGATGGTAAAGGGTGAGCACAAGAGAGTGATTAAGAAAGATAAGCGTTCCCTCCCTAGGATCTAGGATAACATGGTATGCATCTACTACACGAGAGTGGTAAACCAATCTACCGGGGGTTGTGACCACGGTTTCGCCCTTTCCCTCCCCGTCGTACTCGTCACTACGCGAAGGTATTCGTGACTAGACCTATGATGGACACGGTATGTTGATGGAATCTATGGGAGTAGCGGATATCATACGCCCGAAAAACACGGTAGCTAACCTTAATCATTAAAGCATCATCAACATGAAAACAATAGATTGAAACCACAAATCGAGTAGCGATCACATAGCATGTATCCATATAATCCTAGGGATGAACGGAGACATTACCCCATCATCTTACACGGATTGAAGCACATAGGGGTGATGGAGACTCCGAGAACGTCGTCGATGAAGATGGCGGCGATGGAGCTTGGGAACACCCCTAGGCCAGCGGCTTGGAGTCCTCCTCTTGCTTCCTTCTCTCCGCCGGCGTTGATCCTTGCGACGAGCTCATCTAACTCTCTCCCTCATCTTGCGGCGGCGGTTTTCTGGTGATTGGCGTCGGTAGGATGATTTGTTCGATGGGTCGGTCGACGGAGGCGGAGGGAATAAATAGATGAACACCTAGGGCAAAAGGGGGACCGAACCGACCGCGGAGTGGGCTGGGCCGGTCGGACCGGCCGGCCGGCCCGAGCCCACTTCGGCCCGGTTCGGCCCCGGTTTTCTCCCGGTTGCTTCTCGCGTGATCCCTTATTCGTGTGCACTTGCATGTGGGCCTTTGACGTCGTTTCCTTCACGGTTTAGGCTTGAATCCTTGCTATGCAAGCTTCGCTGTTTTCTGGTTGAGTCCCTGAAGATTTGCACGTTGACGCTTCGGTCCTCGAGTCATTTGGAGTCATGTTCATCGCGTGTCTTGACTCTTGTCGGGCTTCATGATCTTGTTCCAAAGTGCTTGGTGAACTTATCCCGAAAGTCTCCTCATTAGCGTAGATTTCCTGCGTAAACAATAAACTCCAAAATCGACAAGCAAGTGTGAACTTGTTATATCATTAGTATGCCTAGTGGCGGGTTAGTTGCAAATCATAATCGAAACCAATGTATAACAAGTACTCTAGGTTGACGGAAATTCACCGTCAACAAAGTTCTTCGAAGCTTTTACGCTGCTTGTGGTGCAAGTGTACAACCTTTGCAAAGTGTAAAATTAATCGATTAGCCGTGCTCACGGTCAAGAGCGGCCTAGACCCTCACATGATAATTGAAATTGAAGATGAACACAAATCATGGTTATGCTTGCCATATGCTTATGGCATATCTTATCTATCTCTTTATGAGAATTGTGGGATGGTATATACTTATACTTGCTAGTAAATAGTTGTTTAATAACATTTGACCAACTAAAATGCTAAATTCTCAAAGCCCAGTCCACTATAAAGCCTTTGCATTCACCCTTTCCCCACACTTGCTGAGTACGACATGTGCTCACCCTTGCTATATACATTTCTTAGAAAGTGGAAGCTACTACATGAAGATGATGTGATGATGTTGTGGAGTGCTAGGTGCACGCAACCCCCAGTCGACTACCTGTGATGTTTGGAGCCTTGGTTTCCAGGATTAACTTTAAACTCTGATAATCTCCATTTTTCTTATGTGATATTGTTTTGTATTCACTTATATGTCACTATATGCAAGAAACATGATCCTGGCATGCATTTAGGTTAGCACTTGGTTTTCTTTGGAAAAAACAGGTGTGACACCCGACCACTTGAAGGTCCAACCTTCCACCCCGTTGCCCGATCTCCCGATTCAACCAAGGGAATTCTACCAGATCATAGGAGAGGATGAAGCGTCTCTAAGAGATCTTATTCCTTCAAATTTGTAGCCTCAAACCACTAAATAGAGAGGAATCGAGATTTTACCGAGTGCATGGAAAGAGCTAGGGTTACAACCAAAATCCTTCAATCAGAGGCCAAATCCGAAGATTGAGGGGTCAAGATCAAGCGCAAAGACGCACAAGACATCTATCCATGATCCCCACAAAGAAACCTGAACACAAACACCTCAGAATCAACAGAACAAGTTACTCACAAAAATTCAACGAAAATAGCCCAAAAAAGACACGAAAATCACTTGAGCCACAAGAAGAAAATCGACGCAACCATGAAAGCTTCCATAGACTCAGAGGTCAGATTCTCTACAAAAATGATGGATAAAAATCTAGCCTAAAGAGCAAAGAAATGAGAAGCAGTCTAGATGGATTTGTTTCCAGGAAACCCTAGAGCTATATATATGAAGCCTCTCCAAGTTGGGCAAATGACCAAGGTACCCCCAAAACATAAATGAAGATATACACCCATCTAGGGAAAGACGGTCATGTAGAGATCTTACTTCATCGGGCGGCCAAGCCTTTGCCGCAGTCGGCGGCCGTCCGATGTAAGTCTTGCGATCCCGTTACGTGTCCCCCGACATTGATGCTTCTCGGTGCGCCTGGATCCCGTCTCCACCCACCGAGCCTCCGTTCTTGGTTTTGTGGTTCAACTAAGTAACTCGATGGTTTTGTGGGGAACCGCCGCAAACCCTGCGTGCGGACTCCGGTTGTGAGCCGCAACCCTGCATCGGCTCATGTCCACGACTTCGTCTTGCTTTTCTTGCCACCATGCAGCCCCCACTTGATCCCGTTCGGCCACTGGGTCCATCGTTCCGAGCCTACTTGTCTCTCCACTCTCCGGAGGCCCTACAAGGCTAAGACCTTTGAGGCTTTTACCTGTATGCCATTATAAAAGATGGTGCCGACCTGTGTGCCACTAAAAAGATCACTCACACTTGTGTGCCATTGACCTAAACTTCTTTGCCCTCCACACCATTCCGTCCACTTTTCCAACTAATGATGTCAAATAGACTGATAAAATGACCAATGTACCCCTTTTGGCCTAGCGATCTCTCCTGCCTCCTCCGATCTCCCTTCTCTGTCGTGCCTCCTCCCGGCTGAGCTCGAGCTCACCTTCCGCAACCACCGAGGGGTGGTGGATGCGACACTCACACCCCCGTGGCCACTGATTCCAATTCGAGTTCTTCGCTTTCAGTCAGTCGCCGCCGCCGTCGGTTGCTGAATCGAAACCAGCTCGCTAGTGAATTGAAAAATAGAGAAAAAAATGGCTCCCAACATCTTAAATTGAAGTCCACTAGCATCAATTGATTCCATGTTATGATGGAAATCAGTGCATGACGGCTGGAATCCTTGCTTTAATTTAGGTGTTGTTTTCCACAGTAGCTAAATCCTTGCTTTAATCTGAACTAGGACGCCTACTAACTGATGGCACATGCACCGCTCCTCTCTCACCCTCACACGATCCACCCTATCTCGTCGCCCATGATTCAACCTAGCAGGAGGTTGAAGGCGGCGCAGACCAATTTCCTTGCTCATCGTAAGCCGGCTGAGCCTGTGGACAGCGCCGATGCAGCGAGGCGGTTAGTCGATGGCGGCATAGCGCAACAGGGCACACGCTATCCTCCGGGAGGTTCCAGGCTCGCTGGTGGATAGGGAGCGAGAGGTAGGAGGCGGGTTTGCCGGCAAGCACTAATCCAGTGGCTGGTGAGCACGGAGAGGGGCACGACGACACGACTGCCTCAGATGCGCCACCGCGAGCAAGCTCTGCCTGTCCGCTGTGGCGGGCATGCGCCGCAGGCATGTCGCCGGGTGAGCTGCTGAGCTGCCACGACCAACAAGCAAAGGATAAAAGAAATAAAAATATTGAAAAGAAATGATAGATGGGACCAGTTGCAGTCACGCAAAGGGTAAGATGGAGGCAATGACAGGTTGGACTGGCTTTGCAGGGACTCAAAGGGTACAATAGATATTTTACCTGCTCAGTCTCACATGTAAGGGCTCCCAAACGGTGAAAAATAGACCGTACAGGAATGGAATGGCGTGTAGGGCAAAGAAGTTTAGGTTGATGGCACACATGTGCGAGCAATCTTTTTTGTGGCACACAGGTCGGCACCATCTTTTATAATGGCATACAGGTAAAAGTCTCAAGAACTTTCGTGCCTGCTTTTCACCTACATCAACGCAAATCAAGCTGCAACCTGCACCTGCAATACTCGGCCAAGAGTCAGTCCTAAGAGCCATGTGTGGTTTGAGGATCGGTGGATGGTCGCTTCTGGGTGTGATGAGTGATTGACAACATGGTGTGGACTGATTCTTTGCTAAGTATTGCAGGTGTAGGTTGTGGATTGACTTGTGTTGGTGTAGGTGAAGAACAAGCAAGAAAGGTCATTGCCGGTGAGGCCTCTAGGTGTGGAGAAGACAAGTAGGCTTGGTTCGAGGGACCAGGTGGTCAGCGGGGTCAAGTGCGGGCCGCATGGTAGCAAGAACAACAAGATGAAGTTGTGGATGGTTTCTAGGTTGAGCCTCAAAACCAAGGTCGAACCGGGACTACATGGGAGTCGAGTCATGAGTGGAGATCGGTGGAGGCTACACTGAGTTCGAGGGTTTTCGGTTCCAGAAAACCACTGGGTTCCTTGGTTGATCCACAAAGCCATTAAAGAAGAACCGAAGACGTAGGAGCAACAGCATCAGACCGGTCTGACCGGTGGGTACCGATCTAGCTGGCGAGGAGCACCGGTCTGACCGGTGTGTGACGACACAGTCCAGAGACTTCGATGTGGAGGACACAAAGGGATCACAGGGCTTGCGTCGAGGCTAAGCAAGTTTGCGGTCGCTGGGCATCCGTTCGATGGTGCCAAGACATAAACTTCCAAATTTACCGTTGAGGGGCATGTATCCCTAGTTATCTAGTAAGGGTAGTTTAGTCTTTCAGTTGTCTCCATATAACCCAAAGGGTCAGAGGATGGCAGCCATCTCCTGGAACCCTAGCTCATTTTGTTTTCCTATTTCCCCCTTCCTTTTCCATTGGAATTTCTGGGACTAGCTTGAGAGCTTCATGGTGAGATTTTGTGAGAGGGAAGGATGACTAGGCATCAATCTAGACCTTGTATAAACCCCTTTGGCATGTATAGCTGATTCAACACGGTTCCTCAAGACTTGGATGTGTCTTTCCCGTTTCTCCTTTTTGGTGATTTTCGGAGCTCTTTCTTGGCAATTGTCTTGTGGCGGATTCGAGTCCTTTCTCTTTGGGATTTTTTGGGGAATGTATGCTTGAACAGATCATGGTTCTCTTCCCTTTGATTCCCCCCAAATCCGTGAGCAAAGGGGCTCGATTTTGGGGTTTTCTTGGCTCTAGGGTTAGTGGCGTTCCTGGTGGGTTTTCTTCGACTCCTCTCGATTTAGCAAGTTTTGTCCGACCAAATCTTGACAATGGAGTGCCCATGAGGTGTTGCTACTATCCGTTGAGCGAATCAGGAAATCAGGAGTTGGATTCGTGGGGGTTGACCCATGGGCGATGTTCATCCTGAGAGCTCAGGTCACACCGGCCTGACCGGTGCCTCTCGCCGATCTAACTAGTGCAGACTCTTAGTTGAGTATTGCTCGGGGTGAACACCTTGGTGATTTCCCTGGTGTCTCGTGATGCTGATGTTTCGGGTTTGGTTCAGTTCGGAGCTCGGTAGGTCTGTTTGGTGGATTTGGGATTTCATGGATTGGACCTGTCTGACCGGCGAGCTACACCGACCTGACCATTGTAGGGGCCTTCTGTGGAACTTCCAGGTTTTGCTAGGTTGCTCTAGCAGGGACCGATCTGACCGGTGCTACTCACCGGTATGATCAGTGCAATTCAGTGGTGCTCGAGTTGCTTGTTCCGCTGCGTTCTCGAGTAGTTGTAGGTGGTTGTTGGTTCCTAGTACCAGTAGCACTCCAGTGGCTGGGTGGTCTTGACCAACATGGCTAGTTGAGTCAGAGACGTGTTTTGGAAGCCATGTTTGTCTTGTTGGAGTTCCCATCTCCTTCGAGAAGTATTTTATCGGCTCCCATTCATTCCCCCTCTCTGGTCGCCAGATCGGTCCTTCAATTGGTATCAGAGCTGGTTATGGATCTTCGTGATTCTAACTAGTCTAAGATCCAAAGATGGCATACCAGGAACAGTGTTTGGGTCCTTCACACTTCGATGGGAAGAACTACCAGATGTGGCAGAGGCGGATGGCGGTGTCCCTTCGCGAAAAGGGTCAGATCCTTTGGGACATTACGGTGAACATAGCTTATGTTCATCTGATTAACTTCCTTGCTCCAAGATCGAGGGATATGTTTGACGCTAACAACAAGGTGGTGGACTACTTGTTTTGTGCTATGTGTCAGTCTGAATTCGATTGGGTCACACTGAGGACTTGGCTTGTAGGATTTGGGAGCAGTTGAAGGATGCTCATCATGTGAATGCTCAGGTTCAAGGTCGGATGTACGCGACTTACCAGAGAGAGTATGAGAACTTCACTTATCTCCCCAGCGAGTTTGTTGATGCCTTTTTTCAGTGGTTTACGGTCATGGTGAACAACATGAGAGCCAACGTGGCCGTGCTCCCATAGGATGATCATGATAGAGCCGTGAAGCTCTTGCACTCATTGGATCGCACCGTATGGGACGAAAAGGTCGAGGCTATTCCTGAGTCTGAGAAGTATGACACCCTAACCATCAACGAGTTGTTTTCCAAGCTCAACTCAGCTGAGCTGGGTCGTGGTGTGACTACTTGTTAGGAGAGCTCGACTGACTCTCATAGCCTTGCTCTTGTCGGTGGAAAAGGTGCTAAGTCTAACGCTAACACATGCTCCAGGATGTACTCTCTATCTTCTTTGATGACTTTGCTAGATGAGGAGTTCGACGTGCTTGGAGAGGACGAGCTGGCATTGCTGACCATGCGGTACGACAGGCTGCACGAGAACCGGGTGAACACGAGTAGAATGGCACGGACGTGCTTCCAGTGTAGTAAGCCAGGACACTTCATCGCCCATTGTCTCGAGAAGACAGAGAACAAGGACAGCAACAAGGACGGCTACAAGCACCGGTCAAGCAAGGACGACAAGTACTGATCGAGGCACGGTCACAAGCACAAGAACAAGCACAAAGATGAGCGATTGTCAGAGCGAGTGACATCGACTCCAGCTTCGCCTACTCTTCCTTGAGCTCGAGTAGCAGTGAAGACGAAGGTGATCGGCACAAGAACAAGAAGTCATCCAAGAACTTGAGCGGGCTGAGCTGCTACGCAAGAGATGGATTCGGCAGCATGGCTCGTAGCTCTGGGAGCAAGAAGAGTCACCAGAGCGACTCCAACTCCGAATCTGAAGATGATGTACGTAATGAGCTTCCCTTCTTGCGTGAGGAGAACGAGCACCTTGGCAAGTTGCTTGATAATCATGATGACATGCTTAGAGAGGCCAAGAACATGAGAAAAGAGCTTAGGGCCTCACTAGAAGATGCTAGGAACAATGTTGCTAAGCAAGAAACCCAGAACCTTGATGCTAAGATTGAGATCGATTCGCTTAAGGATTCACTTGTGGTTTCTAATGAGATTGATTGTTGTGATTACTATGTGTACCTAGCTGATCATACTGCTCATAGGGATAAGCATGCCTCTACCTGTGATGAACAAGATATGCTTAGGGTTGAAGTGGCTGAGCTCAAGTCTAAACCTGCTTTGCTAGGTGCTTGCACTACTTGCCCTATTTTGCATGGAAAGATTGATGAGATGCAGGCTTACACTGTTTCTCTTGAGGATAAGTTGAAAGAACCTATTCCTACTTCTTTCTCTACTTGTGAATTGCATGCTTTGAAGAATCTAGAACTTGCACATTATGTGGATCGCTTCCAGGATGAAAATGATGAGTTGAGGAAAATGTTGGGTTGGCTGTCGGGGCATGAACCTCAGCTTAGGATGATGATAGAGGCATACAAGCGCTACGATGGAAAGCGGTTGGTTCGGAGAAGGTTGAAGAGTGTAGTAGTGGGGGAGCAGAGAAGATATGTGATATGCTAGCTCCACAAAAAACCTTCCACAAAAATTCCTATGCTCCTAAGCCCAACCCACTAAAAAACAAATTTGACACAACCCCAGATCCCCATATTTCCTCACCTTACAAATGATTTCCAAAAACCAATGAAGTTTGTGAGCACCAAGGAGAGTGAGGTTGGAGAGAAGAAGGGTGAGAGACCGAGTGGGGAGAAACCTAGTGAGTGGCCCCATCCCAGGCCTAAACCCAAACCTAAACCCATACACTTTCATTATGACTATTGTAGGAGAGATGGTCACAAGAGTGAGTTTTTCTTCAAGAGTAAGCATGAGGAGAGAATGGCAAAGGAGTAGGCTAACAAGGACAGGTACCACCCTTCCAATGGTGTACTTGAGCCTCGTATGCAGATGCCCAGGGCCAAGGCGATTGTGAGGACGGTACCGGCTTGGGGAGACTGGAAGGTGGCAGATGGTGCTGCTGGCCGAGCACCACCGGTTAGACCGATGTACTCCACTGGTCAGACCGGTGCTGGTGTGGACAGGTAGCGGTTTTGTTTCCGTGCTCGTGTGGATGCTCGGTTCGGTTTTGGTGGTCGTGGTCCTGGTGGTTGGTTTGGAGAGTTTGTAGGTGGTCAGTTTGCTAGACGTTCTCCACCTCGTGCTTAATACGAGGGTGCGAGGAGTCATAGCTTTGAGATGGTGAGGAGGAACGGTCCATGGTCTTCCTTTTTTGGTTTCCATCCTCCTCCAGCAAGAGAGGGTTGGTTCCCTCGTGGTGGTGTTCGTGGTGCTTTGGTAGGCGAGATGCTTTGGATTGAGCTAACCCCATTTTGGAGCAAATGGCTCAGCACTGATTTTAGTCTTTTGGTACTAACCAAGTACTGAGTCGTTTGTTCACTCACGTGCTCGGTTTTCAATTTCAGGTAGGCAACTTGAGGAATGTTTGGTTAATGACTCCGGTTGCTCGAAGCATATGACCAGAGACAAGGGGTGGTACTCAAGTCTCATCCCGGTGGTGTCCAGGACATACATCACCTTTGGTGACAATGGGCGATGGTGTGTGCTTTCAGATGGTGAGATTAAGGTAAGTGACAAGGTCACTCTCAGGCGTGTTGCTCTTGTTCAATCGTTGGGGTTCAATTTGCTTTCCGTTTCTATAAGAAATCGTATGCTCATTAGCCTAAGAGGGGGAGGGGGTGAATTAGGCAATCTAAAACCTTAACCTATGGCTTCACTACTTTTTCTCAAAGTAAACAAGAACATACTATCTAGATGTGCAACTAAGGTTGTTCTAGTGTGAAACTCCTATCCCAAAACAAGGTTTACAACCTATAGCCAATCCTATCATGATACTACACCAGGAAAGTAAAGGCAAGCAAAGATTGCAATAGAGTAAATGCAGAAACGTAAAGGTATGAGAGGAAGCAAACTCTTGACATGCGATTTATCCCATGGTATCGGTAGGCACTAAGCCACCCCTAGTCCATGTTGTTGAAGCACTCACACAAGAGTATTGCTTCCCGGTCACCAAGTCTCTCCCAAGAGCACCACTTGACTCGCCACAAAGGCTAGCCACTTAGGCACTTGCTAAGCTGCCTTGGTCACCTTGATGCTGCCTCCACTAAGGAGCTTCTCCACCAATGAAGGGGGTCTCCACGTCCCCCGCACAAAGTGTCCTCGCTACTCCACACCAAGCCAGAGGTTCAATGACGATTGTCGGTGAGACACATAGGCCCCAAGGCTTCCGACAAACCTTGTACAACTTGATTCACTCAAGAATCACCTCACACGGTTTGCACAACCTTTCACTCACTCAGCTCTAAGCTAAGCCTAGCGCTAAGCACATACACTAAGGATATGCATGTCTATGGATGAGCAATTAAGCACTTGGATGGATTGGATATGACCTTCTAGGTGTCTTGAACTCCTCTGCACTTCCACACAATCCAGCAAACTCAAATGGGTAAGTGGAGGGGGTATAAATAGCCCAAGGCATCCAAAGAGCTGTTGGCTAACGGCCTCTGAAAAGTAAGCGTCGGATAAACCGATGCTCTGCTTTTTCTAGGCGTTGGTTCATCCGCTGCCCTCCACATCACTTAGTTGTTGGAGATCCGCTGACACAACTGCTCCAATGCAATACACCGATGTTGCGTCGATTCATCTGGTGCACGTCTCTGTTGGTTTCTTTGTAACCGTCAGATAAACCGCTGTTGACCCATTGGTTCATCCGATGCTACTGCGTTGATCTTTGCGAGTCTCTGTCATGTTTAAATTTGACCATCGGATAGACCGACGGTTCCCTCCAATGGACCATCGGTTCATCCCACGCTGCTGTCTTCTCTTCTTCTTCTCTGCAAGTCATTCTTCATCCGACGGTTCCTTAGTTTCCACCTAGCGTACCAACTTGTGCGACGATTGCACTGACGCTTGCTATCTAGGTACGATCAGTTCATCCGACGGTGTCCTTTCTTTTTCTTTTCTTTCTTGTTTTTGACCCTTGAAAAATAGACTATCTTTTCAATTTGGCATGTGGTATTATGGCATCCTTGGGACCTAGAAATGTCTACAAAGACATGCTAAACAATATGGTTAGTCCCATTGATCATGTTGTCATGAATCACCAAAATCATACTCGAACTAATGGCATATGAGGCCATGTTTGCTATAATCTCCCTCTTTTTGGTGATTTATGACAACACAAGAAAAGCAAGCATAAATGTACAAAAATTGACAAAATTAGAGCCACTTACACTTTCTTGGATGCTTACCATTACCAAACTCCCCCTAGATCAAACTTCCCCCTTTTTGATCTTCTCTTCCTATGTTCACACATAACTTGCCTCTTCCCACTCTTGAACCACTAGCTTGCTTTGGTCCCACATTCTCCCCCATTGGAATAAAATCTCCAAAAAGTCCAAAAACAAAAGTATTCAAGGAAACTAGCAAGTCCTAGCAAACATAGCTCAAAGAGAAATGTTAAATACAAGGGAGAAAGCCGCATGAACCATGATCCATATGTATGATATCAATGAAGATACCACATGTGTGAATAACTAAGGTGGATCACAAGCTCATGAGACTAGCATGATATAACCTAAGCTCCCCCTAAGTGTGTGCACAATATGATAGTGTGGAAACAAGTGCACAACTATAAACTTGTAAGACAAGGAAGCTTAGAGCATATCATACAAGGAAGTAGCTTAAAAGACAAGAGATAAGACAAATGGGTTCTTATTACATTACCACTTGTAGATATCACTTGTAGTCTTTTGATCATTGCATACCTCCGGGGGATGATTCCTCTCTACCTTGTTGGCACCACATTAAGATGAGTCACTTTGAAATGATATCACTAGATGACACCACTTGAAAGAGGCTTGCATAGGAGACACTTGGGATACCACAAGGATTAGGAATGTATGAGTAAATTTCCTTTGAACTTATATAGAGACATAAGCTCGCAAGGATCCATGACTCAATAGCATGAAGCTCATTTTGCTATATTCACTCCTTTAGAGATGTTAGATCACATTGAGAGTGAAATAGCATTCTCTTAGAATGAAGTACCAAATGGAACGCATCGCCAAGGGACTACATGAAATAAGCTTGAAACAATGTTAGTCCCATAACCAAACCATTAGGATGAGCTCCCCCTAAATGTGTGCATTTAGTGTTTGAATCACCAACCAAATGTATGCACATTGTTTATGACAACAAAAGGGAAGCTAACCCTATAGCTTGCTCATGATGCAAAGAGATATATATGAAAACATGCACCATGAAAGAAAAAGTGTAGCTTTCCTACACACTAATCAAACCATGTAGATTGCTCAAGGTTTAGCACATGACACAAGCAACCTACCATATGTAAACATTGCAACAAATTCAACCTAAACAAGGCAATGGAGCTACAATGATACAAGAGCTAGGTAATAGTTTCCATTACCTCAATTGGGGAACTTGGGCGACACATATCCAACTTGCAAGCTTGGCTTTTAGGCTTGAATCTTCTCATCTTCTTTGTGCCAAGCCGCCCAAGTCCCCGCTCTTAAGGCCTTTAAGTGGCCTTAGGAACCCAAACCATTTGAGGCCCCTTCATGTTTGTGATGACTTCCTTGGGCACCGAAATGGGTTGGTTCCAACCCCGCTCCTCCTTCATCTTCCCAACCTTGTGTCCAACCACCTTGCCATTATCCTTCTTCTTGATGATGTAGGTGTTGCTCTTGGTCTTGTTCTTGCGGTTGGGCTTGGTGTACATGAGAGAGCTCTTGATGGTGGGGTTCAACTTCTTCTTTGCACCCTTGTCCATCTTCTTGACAAATTGAGGGCATTTGTAGAATTTGTGCCCTTCTCCATGACACTTGTAGCAAGTCACGGTTGCACCATTCTCAAGCTTTTTCACCATGGGATCACGGTTATCTTGAGAAGGTTGGACTTTGCTCTTCATGTCTTAAAAGATGTCCACTTGTTCCTCATCGTCCTTTCCCTTGCCCATCAAGCTTGCCAACCTCTCTCAGAGTCATTTCACTTCTTCCTTGAGCTCATCATTTTTCTTGCCTATGAGACAATCACAAGTTTCTACAATGACATTCTCGTTGCAAGATGGTGAGCAAGATTCATCAACTAAATCAATGCAAGAAGTTGAAGCATCTACCTTGGAGATAGGAATATCACAAGGGATAGATGATTCATCGAGCTCAAAGGAATTACTTTTTTTAGTCTCATTGCTCTCAAGCTTAGATTTTAGCTCATCACACTCTTTGCTGAGCAATTTGAATTGGTACAACAAATGTTCATAATTTGCAGCAAGGGTTGCACTAAGATTATTGAGAGCATTGAGTTCTTTAAGTTCGTTAGCTTGTTTCTTGAGCAATCCTTTTTGCTCATGGACTGGCTCAACAAGATCATCGAGACAGGTGGTGTCGGATTCATCATCACTCAATCCGTTATCTTAGGTCAGGGACATCTTTTCTCTCCTTCTAAGGAATCGGATGCTCATTAGCCTAAGTGGGGGAGGGGGTGAGTTAGGCAATCTAAAACCTTAACCTATGGCTTCACTACTTTTTCTCAAAGGAAACTAGAACATACTATCTAGATGTGCAACTAAGGTTGTTCTAGTGTGAAACTCCCATCCCAAAACAAGGTTTGCAACCTATAGCCAATCCTAGCATGATACTACTCTAGGAAAGTAAAGGCAAGAAAAGATTGCAATAGAGTAAATGCGTAAACGTAAAGGGGATGAGAGGAAGCAAACTCTTGACACGCGATTTATCCCGTGGTATCGGTAGGCACTAAGCCACCTCTAGTCCATGTTGTTGAAGCACTCACACAAGAGTATTGCTTCCCGGTCACCAAGTCTCTTCCAAGAGCACCACTTGAGTCGCCACAAAGGCTAGCCACTTAGGCACTTGCCAAGCTGCCTTGGTCACCCTGATGCTGCCTCCACTAAGGAGCTTCTCCACCAATGAAGGGGGTCTCCACGTCCCCCGCACAAAGTGTCCTCGCCACTCCACACCAAGCCAGAGGGTCAATGACGATTGTCGGTGAGACACTTAGGCCCCAAGGCTTCCGGCGAACCTTGTACAACTTGATTCACTCAAGAATCACCTCACAAGGTTTGCACAACCTTGCACTCACTCAGCTCTAAGCTAAGCCTAGCGCTAAGCACATACACTAAGGATATGCATGTCTATGGATGAGCAATTAAGCACTTGGATGGATTGGATATGACCTTCTAGGTGTCTTGAACTCCTCTGCACTTCCACACAATCCAACAACCTCAAATGGGTGAGTGGAGGGGGTATAAATAGCCCAAGGCATCCAAAGAGTCGTTGGCTAATGGCCACTGAAAAGTAAGTGTCGGATGAACCGATACTCTGCTTTTTCTAGGCGTTGGTTCATCTAGTGCCCTCCACATCACTTAGTTGTTGGAGATCCACTGACACAGCTGCTCCAACGCAATACACCGACAGTGCGTCGATTCATCTGGTGCACTTCTCTATTGGTTTCTTCGTAACCGTCAGATAAACCGCTGCTGACCCATCGGTTCATCCGGTGCTACTGCGTTCATCTTGGCACGTCTCTGTCTTGTTTAAACTTGACCACCGGATAGACCGACGGTTCCCTCCAATGGACCGTGGGATCATCCGATGTTGCTGTCTTCTCTTCTTCTCTGCAACTCATCCAACGCTACTAGAAAATGGACCGTCTGTTCATCGACGGTTCCTTAGTTTTCACCTAGTGTACCAACTTGTCTCACGATTGCACCGACTCTTGCTATCTAGGTACCGTCGGTTCATCCGACGGTGTCCTTTCCTTTTCTTTTGTTTCTCGTTTTTGACCCTTTCATTATCTTCTCAATTTGGCATGTGATATTTTGGCATCCTTGGGACCTAGAAATGTCTACAAAGACATGCTAAACAATATGGTTAGTCTCATTGATCATGTTGTCATGAATCACGAAAATCATACTCGAACTAATGGCATATGAGGCCATGTTCGCTACAGTTTCCCAGTGTCACACCCTGAATTTTCCAGTTTCAGGATGTGATAGAAAAGAATAATTAAACAACGATTTCTCATAATTTTAAAATTTTTCCAACATTTAATTTCTTTACGGGAAACAGAGTATAGGAAAAGTTTCGAAATCAAATAAAAGTTTTGACTGTTGCATTCATGCTGATGCATCTTGGTGCTTCTTGTGTGCAAAACGTTTTAAAATGTGTTTAAGTGCTGTCCAAATCCTTCCGAGAAGTTTCCGGACTTTTCTGGGATTTATTCTCACTTTCCTCGAGCTATTTCTATTTATTAGAAGTCTCTAAAATCTTTTTCATGAGCTCCAAGTATTTTATTTGGATTGTTTTTGTCCCAATATGTCTCTAGAAACTTTTCTAGAATTTTGGGAATTTTCTGAATATTTTTGTCCTTTAAAACATTTTCTAGAATTTCCTGGAATTGTTTCCGCGCTTAAAATGTTTTTCCGAAAAACAATAAAGAAAACTATTCCTAACTTTTGGCCCGCTGCTGCTTTCAGCCCATAGGTCAGAACTACGGTTTTGCACGCTGGACTCTCCTCCACACGCTCGAAAACAGCTTCTCACATTTTGGCCCAGTTTCTCTTTCAGCCCAACAATCAAAGTCTGCCTCGCCTCCCTGATCTCCTTCACGCGTTTCTTTCCACCACGGCCCAGTTATCACCACGACCCAAATCGCTCAGACCCGCCAGCCTGCCCGCGGAGCCCATCCAAGCCCAGGCGCAGTCCGTCCCGGACAGGACTCGCTAGAGTCCGGCGCACCGCCATTCCAGTATCTGTGCCGTGCACACCACGCCTACGCCTCACCCTGCCCTATAAATTCGTGGCCGCCAAAGCCCCGTGAACCCTAGCTACACGCTGCGCTGGTCTTCGCCGCCCCTGCACAGCATCGAGCGACCAGAGCTGTCCGCCATGGCCACCACCGCCGGGTCGATGCCGATTCGTCGCTTGGGGGTGCAACCGGAACAAATCGACCTCGCCAGGAGCACCGCAACGCCGAGTTGAACCCCTCCGATTGTTCGTGTCGCTGGAAGTTCACCAGAACGTCACCCACGCCATGGATACTGAGAACTGCCGGCCGCCGCCCCTCTCCAAAATCTGGTCACTCCCGTCCGTCTCCCACGCTGGTGAGCACATCATCGTGATCCCCTCGATCTCCTCTCTCCGTTTTGCATCTCACCCAAGTCCCTAACTGCCCGAAAGCCCGCGGATTGGATGCGCAGGAGTAGGTTCCTGTGCGTGGGGAGTTCCTGTCCGTTCCAAGCTGCAAGCTGCAGGTTGAAGATGATAAGGTCACTTTGCATCTAGGCCCTAGACTTTCCATGTAATCTTTAGATCTATTTTGTGTTCCCCTAGAAAGATCCCACTTTCACACATAAAGCCCGCCCGAGAGTTTTATAGATCTAACCCTGTCGTTTGTTCTTTTCGCGAGGACTATTCTTTGTGTCTTGCAGATTTCCTTTGCTACTCCCTAAAATCTACGGTTAAACTTGACTAGGTCCTTTTAATCTTGTTTTGCTCATAGAATCTTTGTTTTCGCTCCGTTTTCATCATCTTTAGTGGTGTGTATTCATCATGTTTAGTGGTGTGTATTCATCATGTTTGTTTCCTCAAAAAATAATTTGATATTAATTTTGATAAATGCTTATTAAACATGTCTTTTCTAAATAAAATCTATATAGAGCTATACACCATTTTTCATAATCAAATTTAATTTGATTAATGTTTATTTCACATGCTTTTGTAAATAACTAGATACTCACTCTGTTTTCCATAAGTCAAATATTAATTTGATTAATGATTAATTAACTTTTATAATTAAAAGTTGATTAGGCTTTTACTCCGACTTTATAAATAAAAGTTAATTTTGATTAACGCCAATGCCATAATGTTTTTTATAATAATATTGTGACGCCTTGGGTTTTTAATTAGTATTATTAACGCTAATGACAGAATCAGCCACATCCAACCGGCTGACGATTGGTCAAACATAGGTCAACCTGGGTCATCACCACGAAAACCTCGCCAACAAACCCTATTGAACCCCTTGACCAAGTCAACACACCCGTGAGGTCAACCCTTGGTCAAAGACACGGTCAAACCCCGCTTAAACACTGATGGCGGCGAATGTCTTCCGGAACTTTTGCCACGTTCCCCAAATTTCACCTAAACACTTCAAAATCTTCCAATGCAAAAGTTGTCCAGTTTGTCGAGGGACACAACTTTCATGTAGATTGGCATTTCAAATTTGAGAGGAAATTGATGAAAAACGTGGTCAACCGCCAGCAGATCCTGTTCACAGAGACACAGTGACATTCGAAGTTTGGCAGCAGTTTGTGCAAAATCTGTTGAGAAAAACACCATACAGCCTTCTTAAAAGTAGTAGAGGGTAGTGAGATCTACAACTTTCCTATTCATCACTTTGTGCACTTCTATTCAAAATTTTAGAGAAAATCTCGGTCAAACGTTGCCAGTCCGACACAGGAAAGCTGAATGTGACGCCGCCCGCGCCTGCACGCGACGCCCGCTGCCTCAGTGTCTGGGCCGCTCGCAGCTGCCCGAGGCCGTTCCTTCCCGAGGTCGGGAGCACTCCGAGACCCTTGAAGTCTGCGCCCACGCCACATGGAGTCCTCGCCCTCGCCGGCCGAGCGCGCGCCGTGGAACCCATCGGTCCGTCTGTGTCCGCCTGCCAGGGCGCGCCTGCCGAGGCTAGGTCGCCGTACGTGCGGGATTAATTGGCCGAGGACGCCTTAACCGTGAGGCCTGGCCCTTCCCCCTGTGTGCTCGTCGCCTATCAAAATGGTCCCTCTCTGCTCTAGCGTGAGGCCGAGCCGTTCCGCCGCACACCCTCGTCCTCCATGGACGCGCTCCGGCGAGTTCCTCCCTCCAAGCCGACCGACACCAAGCCCTACACGCAAGCCTAGCCACGACCCCCTAGGACAGCTACTCGTGCCTCTCCGGCCCCCAACCGAACCTTTGTCGCAGCGCTGCACGGCTCGCGGCGGCCACCGCCACCGGCCGCCGATGCGCCCCCTCGCGAGCCACCTCCCGGACTCGGTCAACCTCCCAAATCGAGCTTGGGGGACCACCGGACCACCCCCGCGCCCACTCCCCGCCGGCCACGGCCGCCAGCCTGGCCGGAATTTGGGCGGAGCCGCGCCGGCCACCGCCCCAAGGGCTACATTGCAAGGTTGGAAATCTGTTGACGGATAAAAGACGTATCCCTCTACGATCCGCAAGCGTACGGACCCCACACCTTTTTCACCACGGGATTCCCAAGGTTCTTGTCAATCCGCGGAGCAAGGGGATTACAAGTGTTCGATCTACCTTCACACTCTAACTACTCAAACTCTAACTACAATTAAACTAGAAAACAACGAAACTACACTAGAGAGAATGATTAAGATATCAAGATAAAAGACACTCGCCCATGGGTCTACGATACTAGAACATGCAATCGCTTAAAGACATGAAAACCAATCTAATCTATCGGGGTTGTGACCATGGTTTCGCCCTTTCCCTCCTCTCGTACTACCACTACGCGAAGGTATTCATGACTAGACCTATGATGGACACGGCGTATTGAATGGATCCAATGAAGCATTGGAGCTCATACTCCCTTTACGGCATGGTAGCTAACCTTAAGCATTAAAACATATTCAACACAAGATGATAGAAAGATAATCCGACAAAGTATGATTACATCTCAAGATCGATTACAACCCATGGACGAATAAGGAGATTACCCCATCAAAGTGCTGGACATAGCACCATTGATCATGGTTATCCTTCCGATGGTGTATTCCTTCTTCTCCACGTCAGGGTGCTTCCTTCGAGGTGGTTGATCTCCCTCTGAAGATCCTCCTCTCACTAGCTTGTGGATGGCCTCCTGGTGTGAATGGCTCTCTCCCTGTCGAATGGCAGCGCCTCCAGGGTTTTAGGGTTGAAGATCCTTCGGGTGCAAGGAAAACGGGGCCGAACCGGCCACCGGAGTGGGCTGGGCCGGCCGGCCTGGGCCGACCGGCCTGGGCCCACCTCGGCCTGGTTCGGTCGCCCCTTCGCTCCCGTGGGTCCTCATGTAATTGTGCACTTTGCCCCCTCCACTTGCATGATTTTGACGATGTTATCCTCGCGTCCAAGATGGAGGTTCTCCGTGCATGAAGTTCGGTCTTTTACGCTTCAATCCTCAGGGGTGTTCCTCAGGGGGATTCATGAGAGAAAATTCCTTATATACCACAAGAAAATATAGCTCATGAGCTTTATGCCATAAGAAATACAAAATTGAGCTCTACGCCATAACTTGTATTTTTTCATGTGCTCTACGCCATTTCTGTTACAATTTAACAGTAGCGGTGTTAATGGGCACTATTTCTTAACAGACGGGACAATTTTACCCCTCCATCCTGACCTGTTGGGCGCCTCTGCCTTTTTTACTTGCCCCGCATGTCCGCATCTCCATCGAGCCAGGGAAAGACGAAACCCTAGCCGCCGGGCACAGGAGCCGCACGGGCGAGGTACGCGCACTGCACACGGGCAGACACGCGTGCGAGCCGACCCCTAGGGCGGCCACGCGCCGCATCGCGGGTGGGCGCGGCACCGGCGGGCGGGCGCGGCGCGGAGCCGACCCCGGCCCCTCGGGCGGGTGCCGCACGGGCGTGGCGGGCGCGGCATCGACGGGCGGGCGCCGCACCGGCGGACAAGTGCGCACGGGCGAGGTGCGGGAGCCGACCCCGGCACCTCGGGTGGGCGCCGCAGGGTGTGGCGAGCACCGCATCGACAGCGGGGCCGCACCGGAGGGCAAGGCGGCGCGGCGGGAACCGCACCGGCGGGCAAAGGGCATAGGCGCGCCGCGCACAACGTTGAGGGCGCAGGCGCCGCAGCCAGCCGGGACGATAGGGACAGCGGCACAGCCCAACTGGCTTCCTGAAGGGTGAGCTTCCCCTCTCTTAATTTTGTTTTGATTTGTTTTCATCATCTATTGTCTAGATTGAAACTAGATAGAATGAATTTGATGGTCTGTCATTAACAGGATGGACCCTAAGACAAGCTTTTTGATTGAAATCCACATCAATGCCAAACCTAGAACCTGTAGGAAGGACTCCACCTCATGCTATAGTTTTAAAAAAGTTGTAGATTCTGATCTATGCAATTTTAAGGACTTCGTCAGAGAAATTGTGGATCAGTTCCCTCATGGATATCAGGAACTGGTGCATGTTTTTTATTACAGTGAAGTCACTAAAGGCTGCTCACAAGTGAGAACAGATCAGGAGTTACTTGAAATGTTTAGCAAACATGCTGATAGCAAGGTGGTGCATATGACTGTTACCTACACCGTTCCTAAAGACATGCCCATCTCTTGTATGTGCTTCCAACCCAGAAATTTCACAGGGACTTGACATCCCTTACACCCCATCTATTGTTTGTCCATCTCTTGCAGCAGCAAGTCAATCAATGCAACCTACACCTTTACCTTGCCAGCCAACAACTAACCAGCCAACAACTAGCCAACACCCACCTAAACCTAGTGATGAATCTGATTGATCCTGATGACGATCCTGATGATGGGATTTTTGCAAATCCTAAACCACAAAACGAACATCTTGGAGTTGATGATGAAGAGATGTACTTTCCTACTCCTAATACACATGTGGGTGGTGATGATGTGGGTGAGGAAAGTGGGTCTGATACCAAGTCTGACTATGAATCTGATGTTGAATATGAGGAAGAGCATGGGCTGATTGGGCAAGATCCATTGCCACCTGTGCCAATTGTAGCATACGATCGAGATGACCCTCCAATGAGTGTAGGCAGCATATATCCTAATATGGAAGAATTTAGATTGACGCTTTCTCAGCATGAATTTGAGTTTAATATTGAGAAAAGTGATCCAGAGAGAATGAGGGTTTATTGTTTGAGGAAGAATGAAGACAAATGTAAATGGAGGTTGTATGCTTCTGCAAATACAGATGGTGTTTCAATAAAGGTAATTAGTTATTATAATCACATTTATTTGTTAATTAAAAATTTAATCAATATTTCACTTATGCTAATTAGTGCTTCTATGCAGACCATGATAGGTGAGGAAGAATCCAACGCCGCGACATACTTGTTCACGTGCAAGAACAAGTAAGGTTGCGAAGAACGCAACCAAATTTTGGATTTGTGATAAAGTCAAGGATTGGCTAATGGAGAATTCAAGTTTGAGAGCCGCAGAATTAAAGTGGAGATTAAAGGACAAGTACAAAGTTCAGGTGCCACACAGGAGAGTGTATGATGGTAAGGAATTGGGACGTAAAGAATTATTTGGCAGTTGGGACAGCAGCTTCAATAACCTATATAGGTTTAAAGCAGAGGTTGAAAGGTGCTCTCCTGGCAGCTTTGTAGTTATAGATCATCACAAAATAGTAGAGCAGATCAGATTTAATAGGCTGTTTTTTGCTATGAAACCGTGCATAGATGGCTTTCTCAATGGATGCTGAGTTGCAGACCTTATTTGGCAATAGATAGCACATGTTTGACAGGAAGGTTTAGAGGGCAGCTAGCATGTGCAGTAGCTGTAGATGGACACAATTGGATGTATCTAGTTGTTGTTGGAGTGTTTGACTCTGAAACAACTGAAAATTGGAAATGGTTTTTAGAGAGGCTTAGAGATGCAATTGGAGTACCACAAGGGCTAGCTATATGTACAGATGCTGGACAGGCAGTGATGGCAGGGGTCAAGGATGTATTCCCTACTACAGAACATAGGGAATGCATGTTACATTTGGTGAAGAACTTTAAGAAACAATATACTGGAAAGATCTTTGAAGACCACCTTTGGCCAACAGCATATTCTTGGAGCCCATACTTCTTTGAGAAGCATTGGAAAGCTATGGAGGAAGCACATCCAGCTGCCATGAACTATATAAGGCAATCACATAATAAGATATGGGCACGCAGCCAATTCTGGACCCATTGCAAGGTTGATTATGTCACAAATAATTTAGCAGAGTGCTTCAACAATTGGATAAAGAAGATCAAGGGCTTGAATCTGGATGACTTGATGGATATGTTCAGGCAACTCATCATGAACTAGTGGGATGTTAGAAGAGATATATCAAACAAGATGAAAGGGGTCATTTTGCCACACATCATCAAAGAGTTGAGGGAGCAAAGTAGGAATTTGGATATGGATGTACAGCGAAGTGGGGACACTCTAGGAGAGGTTTCTATGAAAGGTGGTAGTGGCTACAAGTGTGTTGTCAACTTACAAGAAAGGACATGTTCTTGCAGAAAATGGGATGTCACGGGCATTCCTTGCAAACATGCCATTGTGTTTATCACATCTCTTAGAGAACCATTAGAAAAAATATGTTGACATGTATTACTCAATTGAGAAATTCAAGACTGCATATGAGGCTCTAATCCCTGCCATGCCTGACAAAGCACAATGGCCACAATCTGATCATGGGTTTTTCATGCATCCACCACTCATCAAATCCACAGCGGGTAGAAGACAAAATGAGAGGTTCAAAGATTATACAGAAACTAGTGGCGGCACAAGGCCGAAAGGTAAACATCAGTGCAATGTTTGCAAGAAATATGGTCATCACTGGTGGAATTGCAAGGATGGTGATCCTGATGACATAGCAGCTCTTCTAGTTGAAAAGTAAGCATTTTAACATTTAATCACTATTGTATATATTGTCTGTAATTACATCCATTTATTCGCTTTTTTGATAGGGGTCCTCCAAAGAAAGAAAAGAAAATAATTGAACCATTAAGTGAGTGCAGCATTGTACCTATTGGCTCAACACAAAAAACAATGCAATTTCCTCCAAGGTATGAATCTGTACACTGAATTTTTTCGCAGCACTTATACAACCATTTCCTTATTACACATTTTGTATGACAGCCAAAGTGCTTCAGCTAGTGCTTTTCCTAGTGCTTCAGCTAGTGCTTCAGATAGTTTAGGATCTGGACTTCCTTTAAGGTATATCTGCAGCACTTCATAATTTCACATTATCAATATGAAAGCACAACCATAATTTGTCAATCTAATTTGTCCTCATGTATGAAATTCGATCATGTGCAGGTCTGGAAGTGGCTCAAACCAACCAGAGCTGCTTTCCATTGAGTACTCCATGCTGCCTATAAGTGAAAACACACCACCACCTCCTATTGTCAAACCTCCAGGATAGAAAAAAGCTAAAGGGAAAGCAAAGGCAGCAGGAAAGAAGAGCAATCCAAAGAAGAACAAGAAGAAACAGGTTGTAGCGCCACATGACAGTCCAGCTATGGATACTAGAAGCAAGACAACCCCCCACAAGTATAGCCCTGCAGCCCATACTAGAAGCAAAAGGAAGCTTTCACTTCCAGATTTGAATATATAGTTAAGCAAATCATTATGTATGGCCAGCAACTTGATCTGTCATATTTTGCTTGGCCTTTGGAAAACCTCTAGTTTATGTACTGTTATTTTGTTGAAACATGAACCAGTTGTTGCTACCCCTTTTGGCGTTTATGGGCTGCTGGTATGGCCTTTGAAATGTCACTTTTAGAACCTTTTGTTGCTGCTGGGTGCTGGCATGTAGAACTGGGCAGCAACTGGATATTTTGGCATATATGGCCTTTGCAATGATGTATGCTTGAGCAGCTAAAAGTGGTTGTGTGAACATTATCAGTTTGCAACGAATATGTATGCTGCCCAGCATATGATTATGTATGAACATCATTATCAGTTTGCGATGAATATTAAATATTTCATCTCTATGGTTGAAATATCATCTCGAACTGGCATCTCAATTAAATATTTCACTTCCAGTGATATATCATTTGCAAACTTCTAGTGATATATCAACTTAGCAAATATTTTAAATTTCCAACCAGGGGTATTTTAGTCATTTCACCCTCTATTTAACAGCTCTGTTAGAGCACAGTTAGTGAATTGTAACGGAAATGGCGTAGAGCACATGAAAAAATACAAATTATGGCATAGAGCTCAATTTTGTATTTCTTATGGCATAGAGCTCATGAGCTATATTTTCTTATGGCATACAAGGAATTTTCTCGATTCATAATGGTTCTAAGTGTATATGCTGCATTCATATGTTAGTTTTGTACCATAAAACATTTGTGAGGAAGTTAGGATCATTTTGTTGAGTTTTATTTTTTTTTTGCATTTACCTTGTTTTACTAGCTAGTTTTTGTTATTTTCAAAATAATTAAATTCTTAGCTATCATAAGCATACATGTGTGTTCAGTGGCTTGTTATAGGTGATTAGTGCTTAATGCACCCTTCCACTGAAATTTTATTAATTAATTTATTGAATAAAAGCCATAAGAGCAATTTAAGGCTTGATAGTGAATTAAATGGGAAAATCACCAAACCCCTTTTGATGACTTTGTGTGTGATGAAAATCATTTTAAAAAGATAAATACCCACCCACTACTGTATGCGAAGTTAAATTAAATTATTTTACCTATATATGTACACAGTCACTATCAAAAAAAAATTAATAAAGAGCTGCATATTGTTCCTTTTTGGAAGAGTATGATGAATGTATTCTTATCTAGGTGAATGTGGTCAACCATACACCCCATGGTTTTCATTTGATGATCGTAATTTATTAGGTCGAAAATCGTTGAATAAATCTTGCATTTGCATCTTCGTGTAGATCTTCCTGACGGTAGATATACGCTCGTGCTGGAAGTAGACGAAGGTGCTGACGAAGAGCTGCAGCACGTGTTCGTAGCTGAAGGCCTGGACCAAAGTCCAGAAGGGCCCAAGGCCAACCTTGCCAGCGAAGGCAAGCCCCGGATAATTAACCCCGCATTTCAAAATCATGCAATTATGTTTTGCTATGATTGTGCATTTACGTTTTAGGAGTTGAATTGAAACCCTATATGCATGATCCCTAGGTACCTATGCTCTATCACTAGTATGCTAGGTCGATAGCTGCCATGCTATAGGACCGGTACAAGTCGAGTGATGTTCGTCACTCGCGAGAATAGGCTCTTATGTTAGAATCATAAGATCTTTATAAATGGATTGCTCATGTGGTAAGAGCATGGGATTTGGGCCTCGGTCCAGTGGCTTTCGTGGGCTAAGCTTTTGAACGTACTAAGCACTTGTCGGGAATGGGACCGGTAAGCCTAGTACCTTAATGAGACGGTGCGGGAACTTACTATTACTACTTCAGAGGAATCACCTAACCGGCTAGCTACAGGGAAGGGGGGTGCATGTGTGAGACTGGATGTCTCGCGGGGTGTGCCAGTTAGCCTTGTACCCAGGACTGTAAGATTCGATCCCAACCCGAGGATTTTTGGGAACTGCCTGGATGGTTGTCCTTGCGGGGCACCCTACCGTGTGCTTAGGTTTACCTTGCAAGGTTTAAATCAATCGATTGTCGGCCTCTCACCGTTATCCGAGACTGCTTAATCAACTGGCCATGATATCTCGTAATGATGGAACTTGGTGAATATTGTGGTATAGATTAATTACTTGTCCAATTCTTGCTTGGATTAGTTGGCACATATAGAAATGGTAATCAACTAGAACTGGTGCTAAAATGTTGAAAATAAGGATCTACTCCTAGTGGCTGTTCAGCAAAAGAAACCCCACCGGCCAAAAGCCTTTCATGTCTAGAGTTTGGTGATGTAGTTATCACCCGGCAGCTAAGTCTTGCTGAGTATTAGTATACTCAGCCTTGCTTTAAAACTGTTGTACAGGTATTATCGACAGGGTGGATGACGACATGTGATGACATCACGGATGGCCTCCTGGGATGTTTACTGTTGCGGTAGGTTAATTTATTTCCACTGTTTTGAACTTTGAACCTGTACCTCATGCCTTGAAAAATGGTTTGTAATAAACTGACTCTTAATTCGTGTTGTACTTTGGACTCACCTTCGCGTGAGTTTTAATGCATATGTCGATCCTCTATTTGAATTCCAAGTGATTCACGGGGCGTTAACCCAACAACTAACGATAGGATGATACTTTACTATTGCTTAATGACCAAAGTGGAATGGTTTTAGGCGACAGTACGGTATTTTCCCGGGCGGGTTGTCACAGTTGCTATCAGAGCGATTGTATGCACCAAAGTTTAGTTAACAATCTTAATCACATGATTTTGAATTAAAAGATGCCAAGATTGCTTGGATTTCAAAACACGTTGGTCCGTTAAGGATAAACTAGACCGAGAGGCCCTAGAGGGAATTTTTGGGTTCTTTTAGGTGGCTTATTAACCTATGGTTTATTTGCTAACTTCCAGCACATTTTACTTTATGTCAGACTTACTTTCTTGCACAACCAAACTAGATGAGCCACGTGTGTTATACGTGTGCTGTGCCGCATCACGGGATGCGAGGGTTGATGGGGTGATCCATTCCACGGATCCCATCTTCGCGTCTGGTCATGAGTTGTGATGTCTCCACGTGTTTTATACATGTGCATTCCGCATGTCGAATGCGAGGCAAGGATACACTCCATTGAAACGGAGGGTGTCCGAGGTTGGACACTGTCCATGCAGCGGCTTAACGCATGGATGTCGTTTCTATAGCGAACGGTAATGTATGTGGACGCTTTCATGAGTGCTGGCATGAAAGGTTCGTTGTGTTATGAGATCTTCTGCAGGTACAGTAACCTCGTTTCGTAAGTCGCTAAGTGAGCCTCGACTAGTTCTCGACTAACTATTATAGGGAGAAACGTGTATGTGCCTTGCCACCGACACTAACTTCGAGGTTTGGCTTGATTGCCTTGTGAGGACGAATAGGACGTCTTGCATCATGCTAAAAATCGTGAAAGTTCAAAACTGAACCCCTACTTGTTTGTGTGTTCTCTAAGGTAAAATATTGCTAGTATGTTTTGTCTTGCCTAGCCTCCCTGGTGTAGGTTTTGTTGTCCAAAGATCTGTTGTGACTATTGGTGTAGATCTTGCACCCTGTCCAAGAATCCTTTGTCTGAGAGATCTCTACCAAAGTTGCTCCACATCTACTCTAGTTCCTGCTCGCACAAGCTCACCATCATAGCTTTTGTATATATCAAGCTATAATCAGATCTAGGAACCTCTGTCCTGCTGATTTTCCGAGTACCCAATCCGGAACTCTTGCATAGTTAAGCACCTTCCTGACCTTCTAGCTCAAGCTTGCCTACCCAACCTTGTGTAGCATAACCTTACTAAGTTGCTACACGAATTTGAGAAATTTTGGACTCTGGTTTGAGTTATTAATTTCGGTTTGCAGTTACCAGAACCTTGAATCATTAAGTATGCCTGCTCGTTCGAGTTCAGCATACGTTGGTATCCTAGTATACATGGTTACCCCATATCTTAACCACCTACCCTTTATACGTGGATCGAGTTAACCTTGTATACTTGCACTACCTGATTCTCACTTTTGTCGTTATATCCAGATGGACAACGCTGGATCTGTGTCGGCTGATGTGGAGACATGGAATCTCGTGAACTACCTCGAGGAGGGCGGATTTCCTGCACTTTTGTGGGACATCCTAAAGGACTTTTGGTACACTACTTACCCAGAGTACTCGACACATGGAGTCATGACCACAGGCTAACTCCTTCGTTGTAAAGTAAAGTGAAGATTTTCGTGTGTCCGAGCAATCCTACTTGGGAAGAGTGGGAGTGTAAGGCACAAGGGCGAAACTTGACTGCCACTGTGCAGAAGGCTGCTCTTGAAGCACTGACAAATTTTTGTGGGAAGCACCCTGATGAGATAGCCGGCTCTGCAGCCAAAGTGATTCCTGTGCCTGAGCGACACACTATACCTTGTGTCGAGCGCGAAGCTTTTCTTCCAACTCACGGCCACTCCCACTACAGTCCCGATCTCGTCACCTCAGTTCCGCTTTTCAGAAGCCATGTACGACACTTACCAACGAATGGTGGGAGAAAATGTATTCTATAGACACCAGATCTATAGGTACCGAGTTAAAGAAATGGAGTGTACGACTCAAGCGTTGAAGGAAGCCCGAGCCATGATAGCTACTCTCAAGAAGGAAAGACGCAAGGACAAGGCAAAGATACAAGAGTTGAGTGAGATCATACATGAGCAGAACTTCCTGTTGCAGCATAACGACCAGTATATGCTCGAACTAGAAAATCAACTAGAGGCTATAGCAGTTCCACCTTCGGAACCGTCATTCCTGGACCAGAAGAAGAAGAAGATGTCGAGGATGTCCAATGAGAGTCCGGAGCCACCATAGTCTTTCAGCATGGGAGATCCAACCATAGGAAGTTGGTATGTTGGAAATAAAAATTCTAAGTCGTACGAGTGTAGGATTTGAAAGGAATCCTAATGTTCAATAACCGCGTCGGTTAACTATTGCGGTTGTTGAACTAGGAGCTTCTTTGTGCAGTTAGTCTGCATTGTAATCCCAAACGTTGTTGGTAATTCCGAAACCCCTCATCGATGTAACGCCTTGGTTGAACATCTTCCATCAGTAATGTTCGTAATGCATTATTGTTGACGTAAAATCAGCACTTCACGCCAAGCACACAGCAAGCCGAATCAGCTGGCTTAACACACGTGGCCCGAGCGTCAGAATCCGGAAGCGTACCAGTCAATTTTCCCTGAACCTGACAAAGGATGAAAAAATGTTAGATAAAACCTGGAACTTGCCGGGTGGTACCAGACAGTTCCGTATTTAAGGCTATAAAGCTAGTCAGAACGACATATAGCTACAACAAGCTATCTGTCAGCAATTCGAACATCATTCGGGAACTAATAAAACATGTAAACAGGGCATAGCCGAATGTATGACGTAAGCATGATGAAAATTGGTCTTTATTTAAACAACATTACAGGACGTAACCATGACCGATTATCATAATAAAATAAATAAAAGCGAAGCACAATCATAAATTTGCAATAAACATGCATGCATAGACCAAAAAGACTAGTCTACCGCATGTCTTGGTACTTTGAAACCTTTTGAGCATGACACCAAACAAGTTAACCCACCGCATGATACAACTTGTTTGAAATCACGCCACCAACCAAGAATAGATCAATCCACCACATGATACAATCTAAACATGGAAGGCTAAAAGCATACATTATTTAAAGCAAGCTCATGAACATGTTTCACACGTGATAGGGTTGCCGAATACAGCTGTACAGCCGATTCGGGTTCCGCGGAGAAGGAACAAACTACGCTAGATTAACAAGCTTGAACCCGCAACACATGACAATCTAGATTGATTTGAATTCGGCTATTAGATCCAAAGGTTTAAGCGTACAACACGTGAGTCACAAACAGGATAGAGCCGAATCTAATCAATCTAAATTGGGCAATAAGAGTGTTACTTGAATTAAACATAAGAGCAAAATTCAAAGCAACATACGGTAACTTAATGAATCTATTAAATCTTGCCAAATCTAATTGAGACGATACCTAGCTCCAAGTTAGATCTTAGCCTACCGCATGGCTCATGATCCAACAAGAAAGCCTTCTTGAACTAAGCTTAAATCCACCGCATGATACTAAGCATGGTAACAAGACTACTTGCATCACGATCCAAATCCACCACATGATACTAGACATGATACAAGGTTGTCGGTACTTACGAAGGTCGACGGATCGATGGCTCCTATCGAAGAACTCGACTACGCGACTAGAAGGATTCGAAAGTTGGCACGGGGCCGGTTTGTTGTGAAATTGTTTGATGCCTATTACAAACACTAAGGGTTCATATTTATACCCTGGCTCTAACACGACTCCTAGTCGACCACGATTACAACATTTATTGTCTAATGGCGTCATGTCCATCTCGCACCCATCATCAATTCATCCCTTTTTTATATTCAAGCCACGTCATCACGCATTCCCGAATGCTTCCTCTTCCAAGCGCGAAACAACTCTTCTGCCGAATGATGATGTACTCCCGACCACAGATGCCTTAACCGAATGCTTTGAGCAAAACCTCTTGCCGAATGGTGCTCTTCTACCAAACTCGGCACACAGGTCAGTCTCTTCCCTGTACCAATTTTTGGTGTTAACATATGACCCTTCAATTACGGGATAAAAGGTGACTTTATTCCAGAATTGACAACATACATGCTCAACGTCCCCAGGCTGAATCCGTTCAACACCCGTTCTTTCCTCCTTCAAATCGTTGGAGCCTTCGCCCAGATCCAAACCCTAGTTCATCAACATTTTCAAGCTTCAATCCTCAAATGGTGAACCAAGACCAAGCTCTTCAGGTAAATCTTATCCTCCTCAAGCTCATTCGGTATTACCTTTCTCGAATCTTATCTCAATTTTTTCTTTTGCCCTCTCTTGTTCGTGATCGGCTCTAGCTGCCGAAATCTTGATTCCAGTCAAGGATCAATCAGCGTCTTATTTCCTGAGGCTCGTAGGAATCTCCAACCCTTTTGAGTTCATTGCAGCCAAATCCCAGAGAATCCCCTTCAAGACATCACTATCGAAACCCCATGAGTGGCAAGACTCTTTCAAGAACTGGCCTCTGCCCCCAATTGCAGGCTGGAGAAACTGGTATAAGAGAATGCTTGTTGATGACCTTGGCTGAAACACCTAAAAATGAGAACCTTCTGATTGCAGCCTGCCATTTTTGGTCAAATGGCGCAAATGCCTTCCTTTTCGGCCATGGCCCAATGTCCCCCACTTTGGCTGATGTATACATGATAGCCGACCTGAGAGTCACAGGAACTGTGTATCCACACAACTACAAGGGCTCCTCCAGGCAAACAGGAGTGAGAACAGGGGTTGGATATAAGAGATATATCCAAAACTATATGTCTGATGGCCCTTTGTCTGATGTTGAATACAGAGCTTTTCTGAATATGTGGTTATGCAGATTCATCTTTTGTGGCAAAGCCAATGAGCCAACCCTGAACCACATTGTGATGGCCGAGGACCTGGCTGTTGGTACCTCTATTCCCCTCGGGAAGTACCTTCTAGGAAGTGTCTACCATATGCTTCATCAGACCACCTATCCGATGCACACCAGCTAAAAGATTTTTTGTGTTAATGGCCCTTGATGGTTTGTTCAGATGTGGCTGCAATTATATATGCACTAGATTGTTGCCATTGACCTCAACAATCGGCACTTCCCCTCAACCAACTACAAGGAAGGGGAAATCCAGAGTACCAAAGGCTGCCAAACCTATGGAGAAGCTGCTTCCACTGTGTCCATCAAAAAAGGCATTGGCCAACCTTTTGAGCTCTTCTTCAAAGGTTTTGTCAACCCTCTCTAGTTCCCATATCTAGACAATGACAACTTGACCCTTCCTTGTGAATTCGGTTTTGAAACTGGATGCAATGATGTGCACTCTATAGCAATCTTCAATGCTTTCATTTATCCTTATATCCTGCCAGCAGAATTTTGTGGAGAAAAGCAAGTTCAGAGTACCTTTGAGTACTACCAAACAAACATGATGGCCAGACAACTAGGATGCGGCCAAGTGCCCCCAAGGCTATTCCACCATGAATTCCTCAAGCCTAGAAAGGATATCAAGGAATCCATGCAAGCAAGAAGGGTTTTTGAGTACAAGTGCAGCAAAACCTTTTATGCACCGAAGCCTTTTGTGCTAATAACATTCTCTCATCCTTCTTTCATTCCTTGGTGGCAAGAACTTCATGATCATATCTTTAATGTGCCAGTACATCCTCTCTGTCTTGAACTAATGCCTGACTTTCAACCAACTTCAGAGGTAATATGTTCATCTCCCTTTCTTACATCTACTTTCAATCATGCTCCTCTTTGCTGATCATGATTCTCTCATTTTCTGTAGGATATAGTACCTGCCCCACTTGCCAGGACAATCTCCTATAATATCGAAGGCCCAATGTCTGCTTTGGGATATCGATCTCCTACTCTGGCTCAACTGATGTCCAGATATGCCACGCTAGATCCAACTCTCATCAGTCCAGCCTCTGACAAAAGGAAAGCTCCATCTCTAATTGCTTCTCCAGCTATCAAGAAGAAAAGAACAAGAAAAAACTACTTATTCAGGTCAGAACATCATCCCCTCTTGAACACAATATCATTTATTATTCTGACCATCTTTATCTTTGCATGATTCCAGACCAGAACTCAACAACCATTGGTCATCACAGACTCTGCCAATGCTTCACCAACTGGTAAAACTTCACCATCTTATTCTTTAATCATTTTTTTCTTCATTGGCACTTACCCCTTACTTGTTAGTTGCAGAGGAAACTTTGGTGAGCCAAACTGTGGGGAGTTCTTCTCCTCAGCATGATTCAAATTCAACCTCACTAAGGATCCAACCATCTTCTCCTCAACTAGAAACCTCAGCCTCACCAAGGACTCATCCAGCTTCTCCTCAACTAGACATCCAAGAGCCCTTCCTCGAGCCTGAAAAACTTCCTTCCCCCACCCGGGAAGCCAGAGATGATGTAAGCATGAACATCCATCCTTCTATTTTTCATTCAATAGATCACCACTAATTCGGCAAGAACCTCTTTTCAGGAGGAAACTGTGTCATCACCAATTTATTCCTTTGCTGTGGATGACTTGGTTGCCGAAAAAGGAGATGAAGCATCTTCTAGCCAGGCTTTATCAAAGGAAAATCGAGCAAAGTTGAAGGAAATCTTCTCCCTGGTGCAAAGGGATGTTCAGGACCAAGTCAGGGATGCTGATCTTCTAAGAGAAGCACTTGAACTTATCGATCAAGATCTTCCTGCTGATATCAAGGCTTCCCTAGAACCTGTTTCCAAACTGGATAATCACTTCGTAGCAGTAAAACAAGCTTAGAAGAACCTATGCTCCCAACCAGCTCTGGAACAAAGGAAAGCTGCAAACAAGCAATCCGTGAAAGATTTGCATGCCCAAATGCAGAATCATAAGGAATTGCTAACCAAATTGCATCCTGCACGTGAGCTGAAAAAAGCCAGAAAAGCTGCATTAGAGGCCGAGCTGAGAACCCTGACAACAGAGATCGAGACTGATGAAAAGAAGATGGCTGAACTTCCTGAATCAATGGAGAAAATGCGAAAGGAAGCTTCAGTAGCCATGAATGCAGGAAAGCAGCTCAAGACGAAGCTCTCGGCTCTGTCTAAAACCCAAGAAGCTGATCAAAGATTGCTGGAGAATATCAACAAGATGATATCAGATGCCACCAATGTAATCTCAAAATACTTGGGTGTATAATTGTAACAAACAATTTGTAGCCGAATGCCTCATCAGCTTTGTAGTTTTGCTCCCCATCCAATGATTTGTAATACAAACGTCCATCAAGGCGAACAAACTTTATAGCTTTATACCTGAGTTTCCTAGAGACCTTTCGGGATTTATTCTCCAAAAATCTCAACTGAAATAGCCTTTGCATCTCTAAGTATTGAAGCCCTCTGAGCAATGCTTCATACTCAGTTTGGTTATTTGTGACAGTAGGTTGAATAGGAATAGCAAACTCAAGCATTTCTCCCCTAGGTGAAATTAATAAAATTCCTATTCCACCACCTTTGCCACATGATGATCCATCAAAGAACAAAGCCCAAGGTGTAATCTCAAGTAAATTAATTGATGAATCACGATGTCCAGTAATGAAATCAGCAATAATCTGTCCTTTAACAGCTTTTGCCGACTCAAACCTTAATTCAAACTCAGACAAGGTTAGAATCCACTTGCCAATCCTTCCATTCAAAATTGGCATAGACAATATGTGTTTAATTACATCAAATTTTGAATATACAATGCATTCGGCATTCAACAAATAGTGTCGAAACTTTGTACATGAGTAATAAACACATAAGCAAAGCTTCTCTACAGTCGAATATCTTGTTCGGGATCAAGCAATTTTCGGGTAAGGTACGCGACTACTCTTTCTTTTCGTTCAAATTCTTGTATGAGGGCCGATCCAATGGTTTGGGCATCGGCCGCCATGTACAACTTAAAAGGCTTGTTCAATTGTGGAGGTACCAACACTGGTGGTTCCTTCATGTATTCCTTGATTTCATTGAAAGCCTTCTGTTGTTCGTCACCCCATACAAAATTTTGATCCTTTTTTATTCTTAACAGAGGAGAAAAAGGCAACACCTTTTGTGACAAGTTTGAAATGAATCTTCTCACAAAATTGATTTTGCTAAGCAATGACTACAATTCCTTAAGATTGGTTGGAGGAACAACTTCATCAATAGCTTTCATGCTCTTCTTGCCAACTTCTATTCCTCCTTCATGCACCAAAAATCCCAGGAACTCTTCGGCCGAAACTCCAAAAGCACACTTGTTCGGGTTCATCTTAAGCCCATGTTTTCTAGTGCATTCTAGAGTTTTCTTCACATCATCCAAATGTGATTCATGATCCAATGACTTGATCACGACATCATCAATATATATCTCCACAATTTTGCCGATCAACTCGTGAAAAATATAATTCATGGCTCTTTGATAAGTTGCACCAGCATTTCAATCCAAATGTCATGACAATCCACTCAAATAGACCTATATGTCTAGGACGTCTGAAGGCTGTCTTTGCTACACCTTCTACTGCCATAAAAATCTGGTTGTACCCTGCATTGCCATCCATGAAGATAATAACTTTATGTGCAGCAGCGGCATCAACCAACAAGTCAGCAACTGGCATTGGATACCCATCCATGGGTGTAGCCCTATTCAGATCTCTATAGTCTATGCAAAACCCTAATCTTCCCGTTTTTCTTGTAAACAGGAACAATATTAGAGATCCACTCTGCATATCTGCATGGCCGAATGAAATTTGCTTCTATTAATCTCTCAACCTCCTTTTTCACGTCGGCCAATACTTCATCCTTGTAGATCTTTTGGGGAGGTTGCTTGTAAGGTCTAAAACTAGGCTTGATTGGCAACCGATGCTCAACAATGGAACGATCCAAACCAGGCATCTCCGAATAATCCCAAGCGAAGCAATCTTTGTATTCGTTTAGTACCTTAATTAACTCTTCTCTGAAACTTGAATCCAAGTTAGCACTGATGAATGTCGGCCTTGGCTTCTCACCATCTCCAATGTATATTTCTTCCAATTTATCGGCCGACATAAATCCACGTCCTAACTTTCCATTAGTTTCATCATTTGGATTCTCCATTAAAAATTACTATAAGAGCCGACTGCTTGAATCGGCTGTTGATCATTGCTGACTGGTTCAACAGGACCTTCACCCCAGTCCTTGCCTGAGAAGCAATCTATGCCATGATACTCTGAGAAGGCTGGTTCCACGTTAGCTACGCTTACTGAATCATCTGCTTGGACAACTTCTACGTCATCATCCACCCATTGAACAAGCTGTTGATGCATAGTAGATGGAATGTAGCAGTTCTCATGGATCCAATCTCTTCCAAGAAGCAAGCTATATGCCCCTTTGGCTTCAATGACAAAGAAGGTCGTAAGTAGAGTCTTAGATCCAATCATCAAATCCACATGCACACAGCCCTTGGTGTCTGAAGGATTTCCAGCAAAATCATTCAGAACTATGCTTGTTGGCGTCAAATCTCCAGGGCCGATGCCAAGCTTTCTGAATGTAGTGTACGACATCACATTGACAGCAGCTCCACCATCAACAAACATCTTGGTCAATGGCTTCCCGTTGACATACCCTCTTAAGTACAGCGGTCTCATGTGCCGATTCATGGATGGCTTGTCAAAAGTAGCTTGCTTGGCCAACACTAATTGTGCCATTAATCCAAATTTCTCGGCCTCATCCATGTCTGGCAATACCTCTTCCTGCACAATCTGATTAGCTAGAGCCATGAATTCATTCGGCAAGAAGCATACCATGCATGTAGGAGCCGAACGACCAGATTCGTCAGGGTTGTCTTTTGGGCGCCACAATTGTTTCCTCTTAATCCCTACCTGCTTCAGTTCCTGATTCCTCAAGCGCTGTACTCTTCTTTTTTGGCTTCTCCTCAAGCCAGGCGGGCACCATTGTCCCTTTTGCCAGACATACCCCTGATCTTCTTCTTCTTCATGATGAACCCAGCTGTGATCAGCATATCTTTTATTCGGTTGATCGTCAATCCAGTTTATTTTTAAACGCCGACCATCACTAGGATGCACCCTTCCAATTCTTTCATGGATGGATCGGCGATTGGAGATGTCTTGCTTGTATTCGGTATACTTGTCACTGCATTCGGGGCAATTATTTTGCGTGGGAAGCTTCAAACCCTCATTCCAACAGTGTCTAAAAAGGCACATTCCCAGTGTGCACGCTCTTGCTCTCGCATATAATTTTCTTGTTCCTTCCTGCACATCTCTTCTTCATATCTCCGCTTCTCCTCTTCGTATTTATGCTTTTGGTGGCGCTCCTTTTCTTGCTGACGCTGCCACTTGTTGAGGAGAATACGTGAAGTCACTCTGGGTTTAAAAGATTCACCCACTGAAATTTGACTTTTCGGAAAGCGAGGCTCTCCCTTGTGGATTTGTTCAAATGTTACTTGTCGAGCGGGATCAACTGAGCCATCCTGCTTCGCCTTTGCCGAAGTCAAAACTTTCACTTTTCCTTTCTCATCAACAGCATTCACCATGTTGACTGAGAACCCAGTTATGTTCTGAGGAAAAGGATTACCATCAAATTTCATCTTATTATCAAACTTCAGAGGACCTTCTTGGATAGCTTTTTGAATTCTCATTCTAAAAGCCCTGCACTCATTGATGGAATTATAATTTCTGTCATGAAATCCACAGTACCTCTTTTCTTTCACTTCATCAGGCCGAAGCATAGAATGCCCTTCTGGCAACTTGATTCGGCCTTCTTTCAAAAGGAATTCAAAGAGCTTATCTGCCTTGGTTACATCAAAATCATAGGTGCCTTTAGCCTGCTTGATCCACCTCTGATTTACTGTCAATGGCTCTTTGCCCCACATTATCTCTGCTGCAGCTATTTCCTCTTCATCATCATATTCATCTCCTTGATCTGCCCTTTCGAGGAATTGATTATAGATGTCAGCTATGTCATTGTGTTTGACAAATCTGGAGTCCATCTTGAAGCCATATGCTTGATTGCTCATCAATGACAGTCTGTGCGATAGCTGGCCAAGGCCATTGAATTACATGCCGAATAGCTTCTCCCGAATAGCTGGCAACATCCCTGCTACAGCCATACCAGCCAATTGATCATCCGGTATGTTCAAAAAGAAGCACATGTTTTTTGTCTCTCTGTACCTCCTGAGGAACTCCATTGGTGTTTCATTGTTCCTTTGCCTCAAGGTAGTCAGATCAATTAGCTTTTTCTCATTACTGCCAATGAAATAATGAGCATGAAACTTTTGCTCCAAATCCTTCCAGGAGCAGAGTGAGTGAGCAGGTAGAGAAGTGAACCATGTAAACGCCGGGCCTGTCAATGATAGAGGGAAATATCTAATTCGGAAGGCCTCATCAATAGAAGCTTCCCCAAGCCGCATTAGGTATCGGACTATATGTTCCACAGTACTGGTATCATCTTGCCCTGAAAACTTGGTGAACTCCGAGGGGACTTTCACCCTGTTCGGTAAAGCGACCCTGTGGTACCATTTCGGAAATTGAGGTGTATATACGTGTCTTTGGTTCTTAGGCTTTAGACCGAATTGCTTTTGAAACACATCGGTCATTCTCTGCACCGGGAGATCAACATTGGTATCTTGATTCCCTGGCCCTCCAGCAGGCATCCCTGTAGTAACACCATACCCAGGATTCGGGACAGCATCAACAGCACTATAATCCATGAATTCTGAATACCCATTCCCGTACATGTTCCTTTGCAACCTGTTATTTGTCGGGGCTATCCTGTAAGTAGAAATAGGTTGAACTCCAGGAGCGCCGAATCCCATCTCTCCATACGTGCATGGATTAGGTATTGCTTGATGAGGGTTCTACCGAATTGGTTGACTATCCACGTGCTGAGTTGGCTGAACACTTACACTTTGTGGAGGCGGCTGAACACTTGCATCTTGCCGAGATGGTTGACCAGTAGCAGCACTTGATTCACCTTGTTCAAAATGTTTGTCCACGCTTGGGCCAAAGACGCCAACCATCATCTGTCGGATGCTATTCAAAAATGCAGTGTTGTGTCTAGCCATTATTTCTTCCATAGTTTGCTGTATCATAGCAAAAGCCTCTTATTTCTCTGCAGCAGATGTGGCATCAAACTCGCCTGGCATCAGAACTCTTGGCATATCTGTTCTGAGGAACGTTACACCACTCTTATTCTTGGAGAAAGACATCAGACACTTCTGCTGGAATTGGTCCATAGCTTCTTTCAGTTGTAATTGCTGTTCTGAAGACAGTTCACTAAAGGTGACATCCAGGACAGCTTGGATATCAGGCATCTTGAAATGTGCCAAAAAGTGTGTTGACGTAAAACCAGCACTTCACGCCAAGCACACAGCAAGCCGAATCAGCTGGCTTAACACACGTGGCCTGAGCGACAGAATCCGGAAGCGTGCCAGTCAATTTTCCCTAAAACTGACAAAAGATGAAAAAAGGTTAGATAAAACCTGGAACTTGCCGGGTGGTACCAGACAGTTCTGTATTTACAGCTATAAATCCAGTCAGAACGACATATAGCTACAACAAGCTATCTGTCAGCAATTCGAACATCATTCGGGAACTGATAAAACATTTTTAACAGGGCATAGCCGAATGTATGACGTAAGCATGATGAAAATCGGTCTTTATTTAAACAATGTTGCAGCATGTAACCATGACTGGTTATGATAATAAAATAAATAAAAGCGAAGCACAATCATAAATTTGCAATAAACATGCACGCATAGACCAAAAGCACTAGTCTACCGCATGTCTAGGTACTTTCAAACCTGTCGAGCATGGCACCAAAAAAGTTAATCCACCACATGATACAACTTGTTTGAAATCACGCCACCAACCAAGAATAGATCAATCCACCACATGATACAATCTAAACATGGAAGGCTAAAAGCATACATTATTTAAAGGAAGCTCATGAACATGTTTCACTCATGATAGGGTTGCCGAATACAGCTGTACAGCTGATTCGGGTTCTGCGGAGAAGGAACAAACTATGCTAGATTAACAAGCTTGAACCCACAACACGTGACAATCTAGATTGATTTGAATTCGGCTATTAGAGAATACGTGACCCATTCGCCACGTCGAGCCAAAGGTTTGCGCGTACAACATGTGAGTCACAAACAGGATAGAGCCGAATCTAATCAATCTAAATTGGGCAATAAGAGTGTTACTTGAATTAAACATGAGAGCAAAATTCAAAGCAACATACAGTAACTTAATGAATCTATTAGATCTTGCCAAATCTAGTAGAGCTGATAACTAGCTCCAAGCTAGATCTTAGCCTACTGCATGGCTCATGATCCAACAAGAAAGCCTTCTTAAACCAAGCTTAAATCCATAGCATGATACTAAGCATGGTAGCAAGACTACTTGCATCACGATCTAAATCCACCGCATGATACTAGACATGATACAAGGTTGCCGGTACTTACGGAGTGTAACATCTCTGATGTTTATTTTGCTTATGACATCACCTAGCTTTAGTAATCAAGATTAAGTAGCCTCTAATCATGTTTAACATGGTGGGTCACACTTTTGCACAAAGAACCTTGGTCAACACCCTAAATTGTTGTCAAAGCCCAAGTGCTCCTTAAGGCTGGATTAGTTTTCCTGCGCGTTCCCAAAATTTTCTTATAGAACTTCAAAATCGACCAATAGCAAAGTTTCTCAGTTTTTCCGGGAACACATTTTATTCCATTGCTGGCATTTCAAATTCGGAGGTTTAAACCCTCAAAAACCCAGTCAAAGTTCTGCTGAACAGTTTGACCAAGCCATGCAAATCTGTAACTTTGAGGATGTTTATCTCCAAACCTGTTAAGAATTTGACCGGACGGCCTTTACGAAAGTTGAAGAGGGTTAATTGATCTAAAACTTTTGTATTTGGCGATTTTGAACTTTAGTTCAAACTTTTTGAGTTTGAATCGGTCAAAGTGGGGTACATCGAATCAATTGTGGGATGGAACGCCGGAGCGCGCCCGCGCGCGCGACGTCGCCCGTCGGCGCCGAGCCGGCGCAGCACGCCGGCTTACACCCGCCCCCGCCGTAAGTACACCGTCACGGCGAGGGACACGCGTTGGCCATCATGGCCGGCCCATAGCCTCGCGCCCGCACGCCCGCGCGATCGCCCACGCGCGCGCCGCCGGCGGCCGGGCCGCGCCTTGCGCGCGCGTCGCCGCGGCCACGCGCCGTGCTCACGCGCCCGGGGCCCGCCCTTGCCGCACCACGTGGCCTCGCATGCGTGCCATTAGGCTCCCCCCGACGCCCCACGCAACTCCCCCTCCCTCGCATTGCTCGGGCGCCTCACCTCGCCGCTCCCCCCGCGTCCGCCGCGCCGCCGCGCCGAGCTCGCCGGTGCGCCCCATTATCCACCGCCTCCCGCTCGAGCCCAAGCTCCACCTTAGCCTCCACCCGCACCCCCGGAATGCTCCCGTGCACACGCATTGGTCGGCCGACCCGCCGCCTCGCCGGCTCCCTCGCCGCCGACCATCGCCGGAGCCGATTCCCCGCCAAGCCAACCCCGCCAATCGACTGAGGGTGAGTCCAAACCCCATCCTAGCCGCTTACTCGCTGGAGTCCGGCCGTCCCTCGCCGCCGGCCGCCCTCGCGCCGCCGCCGGGGACCTTTCTGCGAATAATGAAATCTTCCCAGGGACCTGCGTATAAGAACCAAGGACCTAACTGTGAAAAGAATCATAAACCCAAGATTCAAAAACCTGAATCTTGTAAATTACGTACTAAATGGTAGAAAAATCATATGAATGCAAACTCAACTGTTCTGGAATACTTGAGAGGAAACCTAACTTTTCTAGAAAGGCAGTTTTCAAATTTCAGAGTAGTTTTTAAATGATCTTGAATTGATCAGTTTGAGTAAATTTGAAATAACTTGAAATGTATAAATGATCTGCATGTGAATTTTGGATATATTGTCAATAATAGCATCCCTGGTCTTGTGTAGAAAGATGGCACTGAAATCATGTGTGAAACTCCAGTTATTAATTTATATTGATTTCAGCTTGTTCTCCATTTATGAATTGTTTAGATTTATCTGTTAATCAAATGCCTTCCAACTTTCTCCTGTAGCTCTGCAATGCTTAGCAGTATGTTTCATAAATCAGAGATGAATTTTAGACTTGTGTAAAATGCCCTGCTAATTTATGGTGGCTATTTTGAGTTAAATTCAAATCCATATTTCTGCTGCAGTTATGGATGTGATTTTTGGTGTGTGAGCTAAATATGTCCTTATCATGTTGTGTGCCAAGTTATAGCTTCAGATTCTATGTATCTTGTGTTTTATGATTTATTCATGCTTCTAGTGGCTTAAACTTGTTATATTTATCATAATTGTTTTGTAGTGTTGTTTTGCCTAATTTTTGGTCAGAAATTATGTTTTGCTGTTATGTGCATGCTGGTGAAAGCTTGTGATAAGTTTGGGTATATTTTTGTCAGAATTAATTTCCTAAGTAATCGAGCTTAACATGGGCCAAATAAAAGGAAATCAAACTTGTCTCCACGTGCAGTTTAAATTCAAAGCTTGAAATTTGTGAAACCATCTCTGAACAGCCGCAAAACATTTTAATGAAGTTCATTTATCTAATGAACTTAGATGTGCACACAATCACCATCAAACAAGAATAAAGTTTCGCACCCATCCACTTGTCCTAGTGAAAAACAGTTAAGTGAAAACTTGATAAGGTGAATATGACCAACAAGAACCCCTATGTTTATCTCTAAATTCAGAACTGAATTTACCTACTTAAGTTTGTATACTTGATTCATAATGCATCTGCATGTCGTATAGAACTTCCTGACGGGAACTACGAGCTGGTGCTTGAGTCTGAAGCAGAACCAGCTGAGGGAGAAGTGAACGTGGTGGAAGTGCAGCAAGACCCGAACCAAAGTTCGGAGGGTCTCGCTTTTGACTTTTCCAGTGAAGGCAAGCCCCGGAGCATAACCTACTTTTGTTAAACTCCTACAACTTTTCCTTTTATGCAATCCTTGCGCATTTACGTCAGGATTTGACTTGAAACCTTAGATGCATGATCCTAGGTTCCTATGTTTAATACTAGCATGTCAGGTCGCTAGTTGCCTTGCTTAGGACCACGGTAGAAGTCGAGTGATGACCGTCACTCGCGAGCTATAGATCTCTTATGTTGGAATCATAAGATCGTTGAACTTATCTGCTCATGTGGTAAGAGCATGGGACTGACTCCGGTCAGTAGATGTCAGTGGTTATGCTTTTGAACGTACTAAGCATTTGTCGGGAATGGGACCGGTAAGCCTTGTACTTTCCCCGATCCAAAGAAGGGAATTCTCTACCACTACACCCGGGAGAGATCCCTAGATACTAAGCAGTGGTGCATAGGTGGATCCGGACGGTCAGATACCGTGACTGGATAACCTCATACCAGGGACTGTGGACTTGATCCCGAACTGAGGATGGTTGGGAACCGCCTGGTTGGTGTATACCCCACCCCTTTGGTTTTGTTTGGCATTCTTGGGGTATGCATTCTCCCGTATGTTTAGGTCCACCTTGCAAGGTTACTAATCGATCGATCGTCGGCCTCTCACCGTTATCTGAGACTACTTAACCATCCACTCTATGTCCCTTAATGATGGAATTGAGAAGGAATTTTGTATACTGTTTAATTTGTAATGTACAAGTCTTGCTTGAATTAGTTAGTTAACCTAGTAATGGTTAAAAGAATAGAATGTGAGCTAAAATTTGAAAGTAAGGACATATTCTTTGTTACTTTTCAGCAAAACAAACCACTAGCCATAAAGCCTTGCATGTCTAGAGGGTTGGTGATTTTCCAATCACCCGACGGTTAAGTCTTGCTGAGTATTAGTATACTCAGCCTTGCTTTTGTTGCTGATTTTCAGGTGATGATCTGTGTGATGATGGCTTTTCGTGGCCTGGTTCTCTCCCACCCGGTTGGGAATACGAGTGGGAGGATGACAGTGCTTAGTAGCATCACCGGTGGCCTTGTGTGATGTTACTTATGTCGTTTAGTACTTTAATTCCGCTGTGTTTCAAACTCTGAACTATTTACTTTTATGCAAAAGACTTGGTTTGTAATAATGAACCTTTGAAGGATGTTATGTAATAACTTGTGACTTGTTTACCTCTGGACTCGCCTTCGTGTGAGTTTGTTGTACAAATGTCGATCCTGTGATGTAAGTGATTTACCGTGTTCGACCCGACAGAGACGACAGGTTACTTCTATATTATTGCTTAATCACCCAGAGGAGCGGTTTAGCCGATAATATGAAAGTAATTTGAGCGGTTCTGTCACAGCTGGCATCAGAGCTTCACTTGTACACCAGAGGTCTTAATACACCCTTAACAACATGTTTTTGAATAAAACTTGCAAGAGTAAGGTGTGTTTCCGAAGTACGTTAGGGACGCTAAGGATGGTTTAATCCGAGAGGCCCTAGAGGTTTTTGGGTTTATCTGGAGGCTAGTTAACTATGGTTTGTCTAGACTAACTTCCTGCACATTACTTTCAGTCAAGATTTACTTTCTTGTGCAACCAAACTAGATGAGCCACGTGTTTTATACGTGTGTTGTTCCGCATCACGGGAATTGCGAGGGTTGATGGAGTGATCTATTCCACAGATCCCATCTTCGCATCTGTTTATGAGTTGGGTGTCGCCACGTGTTTCATACGTGTGCATTCCGCATGTCGCTCATGCGAGGCAATGATACACTCCATTCAAACGGAGGGTGTCCGAGGTTGGACGCTGTCCATGCAGCGACTTGATGCATGGATACCGTTTCTATAGTGAACGGTAATGTGTGTGGACGCTTTCATGAGTGCTGGCATGAAAGGTTCGGGATGTTCTATGATTTTCTGCAGGTACGCTAACCACGAATCGTTAGATCCAGTAACTCCTTGGTTTAGTTCTCGACTAGCTATTATAGGGAGAGATTATATGCCGTGCCACCGGCACTAACTTCGTGTTGACAAGAAATTGTTTGTGAGGATGCATAGGTGTGCTTGCATCATGTTAAAAATCATAAGTGAACAGCAATTTAAACTTTAAAACTTGAAGTCAAGACTAGATCAAAAATCTGCAAAGGCATATAAGGTCCATCTAGTTATCATATGAACAAGCTACTGGTCTGGAATTATTTTCCCGATCAATATAACAAGTTTTTATTCAGAAATCATCTAAGAAAAAGGTTCCAAAACTCCCAAAGAGTACACAGTGAAAATTTCATAAAAATTGGTTTAACCAAACTCAAGTTAGGATCTCTTCCTAAGGTGTAATCTAGCCGTCTCTTTTTGGCAGCAGTTCAGTTCTGAAACTTTTTCGGCCCCCAAAATCTAGTTTCCAGCAAAAGTGTAAGATACAAAAGTTGCTCTAAATCTTGTTGTGGATCTGCTGTGAAAAATTCAAGAAGTTTGGGTAAAGGGAATTGAAGTTATGCTCTGTTTAGTACAGTGCTGTTGGCTGAAATTTCTGGGTGACAGCAACCCTTGTAGCTTTTTGGCCATTCTCCTTTTGTTTTTAGCTCAACTTTTGAATACCAAACTTGTGTCTTACTGTATTAGCAAGAATCTGGTGAAATTTTGGAAATTTTGGCTCATAGTTTTTGAGTTACATGCATTTCTTTGCGCTGTACAGAATCTGTCATTTCTCAACTCACACTAACCAGTGGGAGTTTTGTGATGCAGATGGCTGGACGTCTTTTCTGGGAGGTTCGTCCGGACGGTTCAGTCCGTACTGACGGGCTGCACCTTGAGGGTATTGCCCACATCTTGTGGGACGCCCTTCGCTCGTCTGGGTACCCGACGCCTCCGACGTATGAGGCGATGGAGACCGTGCAGCTGGGAGTGCCTCGCTGCCGTGTTCAGGTGTCTGTGCCGCTCCACCCTGACCACCCGGAGTGGGCCGACCTGAGCACGAACGTGGTGAGCGTCCAGTTGCTGGAGACGCTGGAGGTGGCTGCTTTGGGAGTGCTTAACTCCTTCTGCACACAACACCCGGACGAGGTGTCCACCTCACTGGTGGGACTGCTACCGGCAGTGGACCCCGAGGACCCCGCGTGGATGCACCGTATCGGGCACATGGCCGACCTTCTGTCCGCCATGTGCCCACTCGACGTGCTACAGGAGATGGTTTAGCGTGAGGGTGCGCTGTACCGACTTCAGGCCCTTCGCGGCGCGCCGGCTCCACGGCCGGTGATCGCTCGCTCTCGACTCCGCCGGAGAGCTGGGAGTGCGCACCCACCACCTGCGCTCTCTGTCGTTCGGCTACATGGGCCTTGAGCGGGACCTCGCCGAGGCACGACTGCGGGTTGGACAGCTGGAGGCCCGTGAGGCCAACTGGGTGGCCCGTGATGCTCAGTGGGTCAACATCCTCACTAACCGTCTCCACGCCATCGTGGGACTGCAGGAACAGCGGGAGCAGCAGAGAGAGGAGATGGAGCAGCAGAGAGAGCAGATGGAGCAGCAGAGAGAGGAGATGGAGCAGCAGAGAGAGCAGATGGAGCAGCTGAAGGACGAGAGGTTTGTTCACCTCCAGGCACTGATAGATATGGATGGGCAGCTTGAGGCCATGGACCAGGACTTGGAGGCGGCCAATGAGTTGATCCAGGTGTTGCAGCAGCCGGTTCCCCCGCCAGCCCCTGGAGCTATGGAGGGTGACCAGGACGACGCTCAGTCCATGGTGGACGACACCGAGGCTCCGCCGCTGGACCCGATAGTTCAGGGTTCGCCTACTGCTAGTGCCGCCTCGGGCGGCGATGATACTTACTAGATGTTGATAGACTAGTGTCCATACTCATACGGGCGGCCTGATTTTGGTCCGTGAATGGGATAGGCTAACGTATGATGAGTATTCTTTTGGGTGGCCTGATGCTACCATTGACCCCTATGTAAATTAGGGTGAAGACTTGTTGAAGTTAGGCTAATGTGTTGTAATTAAGTCTGCTAGTGGAATGCTGCGGTCAGAATGCAGCGGTATGTAATGGGCAGTTTGAACCTTTTTATGGTCAGAACTGGGCTGTGGAATGAATACCAAAGTTGTTGTAAATTACTTTGTGTGGATGCTCGTAAAATTTCAACCTCATTACTTCTCCTGTTTGGGAAATATGAATTTTTCTGTAACTGATTGCAGTCTGAAATTCAGGCTGGACAGACCAGTGGGATTCTAGTTTTTCGAGTATGCTAACGTTGAAATTCAGGGATCCGTTGAATACCAACGTTGTAGTGAATGAGATTTCACTACTACTGACCAAAATTTAGCATCGTTCGATAAACGAGCAGCAAGATATGAATTTTATACGGCAGAGTACTTGGCTATCTTGTTTCTGAAATTTGTGCATGGAGGGAACGCTTTACACATGTTCTTCTTGTTTATGCTTATATTGGCAAGATTATCTATGTGGCTAACCTCCATTACCTAATTTTTCGGATGGTGGGCGCAACACACAGAAATCCCCATGGGTTTGGTGATGCTAGTGGTAGCAATCTGCCACCACCACCTCCCCCACAGAACATGACACCTATGGAGACCTTCCTCCTTGCTCAAGCTGATATGATGCGCCAGATACTGCAAAATCAGCAGCAAATGAATCTGCGGCGCAATGATCAGTTAGAAGAAGATACTCGAGTGGCAACGTATGCTCAGTTCTCTGCGCTGAAACCGCCGCTTTTTCACAAAGCGGAGGAACCCTTGGAGGTTGATGCTTGGCTGCATGCTATTGAAGCCAAGTTGGGTGTTCTCACCTTGCCCTGCTCCGAGGAGCGAAAGGTTAAGTTTGCAGCAATGTATCTCCGTGGTCTGGCACTGCTTTGGTGGGATCATTTCAAGATGATGCAGCCCAATGACCATGAGATCACGTGGGCTGAATTCAAAACCGCGTTCAAGAATCACCGCATTCCTAAGGGGATGGTGGAGAGAAAGCTGAATGAGCTATTGAACTTGAGGCAGGGTTCTGACTGTGTATATCAGTATGCACAGAAGTTCAACAACCTGTGTCAGTATGGTGACTACTATGTTGATACAGATGCCAAGAAAATGGATCGCTTTCGCAGGAGTCTTGATACCGAGCTGTATGAAAAGCTGAACCCCATCAAAACGAACAACTATCATGAGATAGTGGACCTGGCCATATCCCAGGAAGATGCAATGAAGAAGGTGCAGAATGCAAAGAAAAGAAAGGCTACGTTCAACTCTAACAACGCGCCTAAGCGCAAATTCCGTGTAGTTCAGAAGGCACCGCAGAATTTTCAGCGGAACCAACGTTCTGGACGATGGGTGGTGAAACCTCCCCAAAATCAGCAGCAAGGGAATTTCCGTTCCCCAAATTTTCAGTAGCAGAATGCTAGGCCAAATGCACCCCCACCGTCCCGCACCAACAATGAACGACGCTGCTACAATTGTGGGAAACCCGGGCATTTTATGAATGCCTGTCGTCAACCCAGGCAGCAGAATCAGGGACGGGGACAGCCTCAGAACAACAAGGACAAAGGGAAGAAGCAGACCGTGCAAGTCAAGCAGGGTCGTCTTAACTTCACCACTATGGCGTGAGTTCCTGAGGGGACAGCAGTTACGATGGGTGCATTCTCTATCCATGGCAAACATGTTAAGATTTTGTTTGATTCCGGTGCTACACATAGCTTTATGAACCAAAGTACACAAGTCAACTTGGGTCTAAGTGTGCTTCGAGGTAAGAATGAATTTAAGATCGCAACTCCCGGAGGGAATATATCCTCCAATACACTAGTCAAGAGTGTTCCGCTGCAGCTAGGTAGCAACATCTTCCAGACCAATCTCTTAACCTTGGGGTTAGATGGAATAGATGTCATTTTGGGAATGGATTGGATGACACATCATAAAGTACTCTTGGATATTTTTGAACGAAGAATAGAAATCACTTCACCTGCTGTAGGTGTCTCGACTCTTTACTTACCTTTGAGGGGATCTAGGGACTCCAGTGCCTATGTCTCTATAGCCACAAGCTTCGAGGAGATCCCAGTCGTCTGTGACTACCCGGACGTCTTTCCTGATGATTTGCCGGGCATGCCACCGGATCGGGACATTGAGTTCGTAATTGAACTACAACCTGGTACAACACCTATTTCGAAAAGAGCTTACTGTATGCCGCCCAAGGAGCTGGCAGAGCTGAAGACCCAACTTCAGGAATTGTTGCACAAGGGTTTCATCCGCCCGAGTTCTTCTCCTTGGGGATGTCCTGCTCTCTTTGTCAAGAAGAAAGACTGTAGTTTGAGGCTATGCGTAGACTACCGCCCTCTCAATGCGGTCACCATAAAAAATAAATACCCCCTGCCCCGCATTGATGTGCTGTTTGATCAACTAGCTGGAGCCAAGGTCTTTTCCAAATATGATCTTAGGTCGGGTTATCATCAGATAAAAATTCGGCCTTGTGATATTCCTAAGACTGCCTTCTCCACACGATATGGACTGTATGAATATCTAGTTATGTCCTTCGGTCTCAGTAATGCACCTGCCTACTTCATGTACCTCATGAATTCAGTGTTCATGACTGAACTGGATAAATTCGTGGTGGTTTTCATCGATGACATCTTGGCATTGTTCTTCAACATTTGAGAGATCATAAACTTTATGCCAAATTCTCGAAATGCGAAATCTTGTTGGATAGTGTCAATTTCTTAGGGCACACCATATCTACTGAAGGTATATCCGTAGATCCAAGTGAAGTGCAAGAAGTGATGGAATGGAGACCGCCAAAGTCCGTCCATCAGATTAGAAGTTTTCTTGGATTGGCTGGGTATTACCGTCGTTTTGTCCCGAATTTTTCTAGAATTGCCAAACCTATGACTGAATTATTGAAGAAAGGAGTCAAGTTCGTGTGGGACGAGAAATGTGAGAATGCTTTCCAAACTCTGAAACAGTACCTAACTTCTGCCCCAGTGTTAGCTCAACCTGATAACTCCAAGCCATATGAAGTTTATTGTGATGCCCCAGGCACAGGTCTGGGTTGTGTCCTTATGCAAGAAAACCGAGTAATTGCCCATGCTTCCCGAGCACTCCGCCCTCACGAGAAGAATTACCCGACTCACGATCTTGAGCTAGTAGCGGTCGTTCATGCCTTGAAAATCTGGAGGCATTATTTAATGGGAACTCATTGCAATATCTACACCGGTCACAAAAGTCTCAAGTACATCTTTACCCAAGCTGCTTTAAATATGCGACAAAGAAGGTGGTTGGAACTTATTAAAGATTACGATCTTGAAGTGCACTACCACCCCGGCAAAGCAAATGTAGTTGCGGATGCTCTCAGTCGTAAGAGTCACTACTACTGCTTGTCCACAGAATCTTATAGGGATACCTTGTGCAGCGAGCTAAGTAAATTACTCTTGGAAATTGTTCCTCAAGGCATGCTGAATACCATCTCGGTAGAATCTATCTTGTGGGATAAGTTGGTAATGTCTTAAGCTAGGGACAAGGGAATCACAACCATCAAACAAAGGTTGTCTCAAAATGATCCGAAATACATGTGTTTCCGACAAGACACCAATAGTACAATTTGGTTCGGGCAGCGTCTCGTTGTCTCGGAAGACCCTACCCTCCGGAAAGAAATTTTGGATGAGGCTCATCTCTCCAAATTCTCGATCCACCCAGGGAGTAGTAAAATGTACCAAGATTTGAAAGGGATTTTCTGGTGGTCCAATATGAAGGTTGACATAACAAAGTATGTTTCTGAGTGCGACACATGTTCCAGAATCAAGGCAAGCCATTTAAAAATAGCGGGTACTCTCCAACCTTTGCTCATACCCTCTTGGAAGTGGGATGATATCAGCATGGATTTCATTGTGGGATTACCACTCAGTCCAGAAAACACGATTCTATCTGGGTCGTGGTGGATAGGTTAACCAAAACTGCACACTTCATCGCAGTTAACAACACTTACTCAGCCAAGGACTATGCAGAGATATATCATGACCGCGTAGTGCGACTACACGGAATCCCTAAGACCATCATTTCTGATCGAGGTCCTCAATTTATATCTCGTTTTTGGAACAGTTACAAGAAAGCTTGGGAACAAAGATAATCCGTAGCTCCGCCTATCATCCTCAGACGGATGGACAGACGGAAAGAGTCAACCAAATTGTAGAAGACATGCTTCGGGCATGTATCATTCACTTCAACAAGAGCTGGGAGAAATGCTTGGCCCTGGCATAATTTTCTTACAATAACAGCTATCAGGATAGCTTGAAGATGGCACCTTTTGAGGCTCTTTATGGGCGAAGATGCCGCAACCCTTTAAACTGGTCACAAGTAGGAGAGCAAACGTTCTTTGGACGAAATTTAGTTAAAGAAGCCGAGGAGAGGGTCGAAGTGATAAAAGAAAACTTAAGGGCCGCACAAATGAGGCAAAAGAGTTACCATGACAAGGGAAAGACTGTAAGGGAATACCAAGTTGGTGAAAAGGTGTATTTGAGTGTTTCACCAACAAAAGGAGTACAAAGATTTGGAGTCAAGGGGAAGTTAGCCCCAAGATACATTGGCCCTTATGAAATTACAAAAGTTTGTGGACCCGTTGCTTATCGCATTCGCCTACCCGAGCGGTTTGCTGCTATCCACAACATGTTCCACGTGTCCCAATTGAGAAAGTGCGCCCATGAACCTGAAATGAGGGTTATCAATGAAGCCAACGCATGGATACAACCAGATCTTTCACTAGTAGAACATCTGATGCGGATTCTTGACACAAAGGAGAGGAAGATGAGGAGAAAATCGGTGACCATGTACAAAGTCTTATGGAGTCATCATACAGAAGAGGAAGCCACATGGGAAAATGAACACTATCTTAACACTCACTATTTAGGGTTCCTGCAAGTCTAGAACCGTAAGTGACCTATCCCTAACCTTTGTTTTTAAATTCCGATCTCGGGATGAGATCCTTGTTAAGGGGGGTAGGCTGTAACATCCCTGATGTTTATTTTGCTTATGACATCACCTAGCTTTAGTAATCAAGATTAAGTAGCCTCTAATCATGTTTAACATGGAGGGTCACACTTTTGCACAAAGAACCTTGGTCAACACCCTAAATTGTTGTCAAAGCCCAAGTGCTTCTTAAGGCTGGATTAGTTTTCCTGCGCGTTCCCAAAATTTTCCTATAGAACTTCAAAATCGACCAACAGCAAAGTTTCTCAGTTTTTCCGGGAACACATTTCATTCCATTGCTGGCATTTCAAATTCGGAGGTTTAAACCCTCAAAAACCCAGTCAAAGTTCTGCTGAACAGTTTGACCAAGCCATGCAAATCTGTAACTTTGAGGATGTTTATCTCCAAACCTGTTGAGAATTTGACCGGTCGGCCTTTACGAAAGTTCAAGAGGGTTAACTGGTCTACAACTTTTGTATTTGGCGATTTTGAACTTTAGTTCAAAGTTTTTGAGTTTGAATTGGTCAAAGTGGGGTACATCGAATCAGTTGTGGGCTGGAACACCGGAGCGTGCCCGCGCGCGCGACGCCGCCCGTCGGTGCCGCGCCCGCGCCGCACGCCGGCCCGCACCCGCCCGCCGTCCGTACGCGCGTCACGCGAGGGACACGCGTTGGCCATCGTGGCCGGGCCCACGCCCCCGCGCCCGCACGCCCGCGCGATCGCCCGCGCGCGCGCGCGACGTCGGCCGGCCGCGCCGTGCGCGCGCGTCGACGCGCGCGCGCGCGCGCGTGCTCACGCGCCCGGGCCCATCCCCGCCGCGCCACCCGGCCTCGCATGCGCGCCATTAGGCTCCCCCAACGCCCCACGCAACTCCCCCCCCTCCCTCGCATTGCTCGGGCGCCTCACCGCGCCGCTCCCCCGCGTCCGCCGGCCGCCGCCGCGACGAGCTCGCCGGTGTGCCCCACCATCCACCGCCTCTACTCGAGCCCAAGCTCCACCTTAGCCTCCACCCGCACCCCTGGAACACTCCCGTCTCGCCGGCATTGCGGCCGCCACGGCCGTCCGCCGCCTCCCTCGCCACCGACCATCGCCGGAGCCGATTCCCACCAAGCCAACACCGCCAATCGACTGAGAGTGAGTCCAAACCCCACCCTAGCCGCTTACTCGCCGGAGTCCGGCTGTCCCTCGCCACCGGCCGCCCTCGCGCCGCCGCTGGGGACCTTTCTGCGAAGATTGAAATCTTCCCAGGGACCTGCGTATAAGAACCAAGGACCTAACTGTGAAAAGAATCATAAACCCAAGATTCAAAAACCTGAATCTTGTAAATTACGTACTAAATGGTAGAAAAATCATATGAATGCAAACTCAACTGTTCTGGAATACTTGAGAGGAAACCTAACTTTTCTAGAAAGGCAGTTTTCAAATTTCAGAGTAGTTTTTAAATGATCTTGAATTGATCAGTTTGAGTAAATTTGAAATAACTTGAAATGTATAAATGATCTGCATGTGAATTTTGGATATATTGTCAATAATAGCATCCCCGGTCTTGTGTAGAAAGATGGCACTGAAATCATGTGTGAAACTCCAGTTATTAATTTATATTGATTTCAGCTTGTTCTCCATTTATGAATTGTTTAGATTTATCTGTTAATCAAATGCCTTCCAACTTTCTCCTGTAGCTCTGCAATGCTTAGCAGTATGTTTCATAAATCAGAGATGAATTTTAGACTTGTGTAAAATGCTCTGCTTATTTATGGTGGCTATTTTGAGTTAAATTCAAATCCATATTTCTGCTGCAGCTATGGATGTGATTTTTGGTGTGTGAGCTAAATATGTCCTTATCATTCTGTGTGCCAAGTTATAGCTTCAAATTCTATGTATCTTGTGTTTTATGATTTATTCATTCTTCTAGTGGCTTAAACTTGTTATATTTATCATAATTGTTTTGTAGTGTTGTTTTGCCTAATTTTTGGTCAGAAATTATGTTTTGTTGTTATGTGCATGCTGGTGAAAGATTGTGATCAGTTTGGGTATATTTTTGTCAGAATTAATTTCCTAAGTAATCAAGCTTAACATGGGCCAAATAAAAGGAAATCAAACTTGTCTCCGCGTGCAGTTTAAATTCAAAGCTTGAAATTTGTGAAACCATCTCTGAATAGCCCCAAAACATTTTAATGAAGTTCATTTATCTAATGAACTTAGATGTGCACACAATCACCATCAAACAAGAATAAAGTTTCACACCCATCCACTTGTCCTAGTGAAAAACAGTTAAGTGAAAACTTGTTAAGGTGAATATGACCAACAAGAACCCCTATGTTTATCTCTAAATTCAGAACTGAATTTGAAGGATCAGATGGCGACTAGAGAGGGGGGAGTGAATAGGAGCCGGTAAAAATTCTTCCAAAAGAATCCGGCCTATACCCTAGACAAACCCCGGTCACACACAAGCGATGGATCGAATCACGCACCAATCGCCAAGACCACGAGGTTATGGATCAACCTCTAGCCTTAGGAACGATTCCTAGAAGCACACGCGGAAGCACTAGAAAGGGAGGGAGGAATCGAACCAAGAAGCAAGGCACACAGGCTCTGGCGGACCGTCCGCGCAGGAGGGGCGGACCGTCCGCGCAGGCCTCGCGGACCGCCCGACCTGAGGCTGCGGACCGTACGCAACTGCACCGCGGACCGTCCGGCCCAACACCGCGGACCGTCCGTTAAAGCACACAGAACACCAGAAGCGACCCGAGAAAAACGGACCGTCCGCCGAGGCCAGGCGGACCATCCGCGCCACTCGCGGACCGTCCGCTACTCAAGCCCGGACTATCCGCAAACTGGCTGCAACAAAAACCAAAAGCCAAACCGGATCAAAAGCAAGGACGCGCAAGAACACGACGAACACGCGACGAACAGGCTCCTCGCGGACGGTCCGCGACCCCCCCGCGGACCGTCCGCGCCGCGCGGACAGAGCAGAAACAGCCCGACCCCAAAAGTCAACTCCCCCAAATCATCATCGGATTTCCCAAACGGTTGAATCTATGGAAACAAGGGTTTGGGGACTTGAAAAGCGTCACACAAGGATGCTATAGCCCAAAAATCTTGCCTCCTAACTCCCTAAAACACCGGGAATCGCGAATCCTTTGAGCACCACCAAAAGCTAGAGCACCGAACGAAAACTCACGAATCGAAGTGGTTTCCCGGCGTTTGAGGGCACAAGATCAAGCACAAAGATGCACAAGACATCTATCCATGTTTCCCTCAAAGAAATCCGGGGAGAAACCCACTCAAATCCGCGGAATCACACCGGGAACAAAGGCACGAAAACAAGCACGAAAAGCCACGAAAAACAACCCCGAATATTCTATACAAACCAGGAAAGATTCACAAGGTCTAGCATGCCGCCCTAGCATCCATCCCTCTCAACAAATCTCTCATGAAGCTCTCATGCTAGCCTAGAGAAAAATGGAAGAAAAATAGCTACGAAAATGAGAAAGAGGAGGGAGGAAATGAAACCCTAAGTCGCGGAGAGAGAGAGACATCCACACACACTCATGGCTTATATATCAGGTCCCGCCGGAGTGGTAAATGACTCGACAACCCCTAACTTAACTACTGGCGATACAACCCACGTAGGGGCATTTAGGTAATGTTTGTGAGTCTTGCCATCGGACGGCCACGCCTTTGCCGCACCCCGCGTCCTCCCAACGCAAGCCATGCGATCCCGCCGCGTGTCCTCCGCCTCGAAGCTTCCCGACACGCCCGATCCCGTCTCCGTCGTGTTGGGCCCTCGGACTTGGTTTTGAGGCCCAAACCAAGAAACCGTCGCCGCGTGGTTTTGTGGGCAAACCACCAAACCCCGCGTGCCCGGTCCGGCCTCCCGCCAAACCACTTGACTCGCCGCCACCATGCACCGCTCGTCCGTCCATGACTTCGTCTTGCTCGTGTCGCCACCATGTGGCTCGCACCCGGTCCCCGCCGTCCACCGGTCCCTCGAACCGAGCCTACTTGTCTCTCCATCTCCCGGAGGCCCCTCAAGGCGAAGACCTTTCGCGCCCGTTCTTCACCCTCGCAACAACACGAACTAGGCCGCGACCTACACCTGCGCACTAAGCCAAGAGTCAGTCCAACACCCGTTGTCAATCACTCATCACTGAGGAGCGGTCATCCATCGACCACTGGGATGCTCCTAGTCCTCAATCTCCCCCTTGATGAGTGCATTGACAACACACAACGCGAAATGAAATTCAGAGAAAAAGAGAAAGGAAGAAGAAAGAAAAATAAGGAAGCTCAACTCATGACCAAAACCGAAGAAAGGCGAAGAAAGGTCACAAGCCAAGCAAAGCACAAACTCCACACCGAAAACAGCAAGAAAACTCCCCCTGAACAAATGCAAGCTCCCCCTGAACATGTGGATGCAAACTTCCAAATTTCAGCTCACCTCTTCTGAATTTTCATTAAGCTCACCTCATCTCCTGTCGGTGTTTTGGACCGGCAACCTACTACGGGGAGTACCCGAAGTAGATGAATATGACTCGCCGAGATCGGTAACTCGAAGGAAGAGACACGCGACACACAATTTAGACAGGTTCGGGCCGCGAGGTGCGTAATACCCTACGTCCTGTATGCTGCGTAGCTCTGGATTGATAGGGCACGATTACAGGATGGTGCAATAGTGCGCCGTGGGTTGTATGAGATGAGATTGGATGATGGAGATCGGTCCCTCGCCTCGCCTTATATAGTCCGGAGGCGGGTTACAAGTCGGAGTAGGAAGAGAGTACTAGTCGAGTACGTCTAGGAGACCTCCATACGAAGTGCGGAACGTGTACGAGTCCTAACCGAGTACTACTCCTGTGTTGTCCTTGTGCTCCACGCCTTCAGGTGCCGTGTAGCGCAAGCCGGGTAGTCCCAGGGGCCCACCGAGTAGTCGGTCCTGGTACCTACCGAGGTAGTGGGCCCAGGGAGGTCCATACGACAAGCCCCCGAGTACTTTGTAGTCGAGAAGGATAGCTTCAAGTAGTCTTGAAGGCCTTAACGAGTAGTCCTCAAACGTCCCTGAGTGCTACAAGTTAAAAGTCCTCAAGAGTAGTCGAAGCATCCCGAGGCTGGAATGTACTCCAGCTGATGTTTGAGCAAATTTGAAGTCTTCTCGAGTAGTCCCAAGCGTCCTTGAAATCTGCCTTCGAAGGTCTTCAAAAAATGCCTGCCTTGTCTTGAAGCCGAAGCCGTCATGGAAACGCGATTTGCAGAACCGCAATCCACGTGGAGTAGCCCCCGAGCCTTGAGCCGCGGGCTCTGGCCGAGGATCCATCCGAAGTCTTGACAAGAAAATCCCGAAAAATCCGGAGAGAAAAAACCGAAGGACACGTGGCACGGAGCCCCCGAGCCTTGAGTCGAGTACTTCCTCTCGAATTGAAGGATCTTCTTGGAGAATGTGTCCTGAGATGCTCTTTAGACTAGCCGCTTCCCAGGTAGTCAAGTAAGAGTAGCCGAGCCCCCGAGATGAGGCGCGTCGACTAGTGGAATACGAAGAGTCACGCGCAGCCGCTGAGTCAGCCGCGCGTGGACCTATCCAGCCGCCCGTTACGGAGGCGCTTTGGCTTATAAATACAAGCCGAAACCCTTAGGGTTTTTCACCCAAGTGTGCCGCAGTCATTCGCCACTTGAATCTTGAAGTAGATCCACTCCAGCGAGCGCTGCCGCCATAGTAGATCCGAGCGCATCGCCACCCGAAAGCTGTAGTGTAGCCCCCGAGCGGATGCGAGTGAAGACTCCCTGTGCTTGGAGGATGAAGCCGTCCCCGTCGAAGACGTCGAAGGCCGGCGGGAAGAAGAGGAGCCATGCAGAGGCTGCCGCGCCGGCACCGGAGCGGCGCCGCCCACATCTCCACCGCGCGCCCGACCCAAGCCGCGAGTGGAAAAAATCGAAGGTGAAGACCGAAGACTTGCTAACCCTGTTGAACAGCGGGTTCATCAGGGAGAAGGAGATCGACATGTGGAGATCCGCCGCAGGAGATCCCTATCCGATGGAGAAGGCACAAGACGAGATCCCGATGTTCGCGCGCTTCGTGGAGCGCGGTCTTGCGCTCCCAGCGAGTGACTTCTTCAAGGGGCTTCTCAGGTACTATGGCATCGAGTACCTCAACTTGAACCCCAACGGTATCTTCCACACTTCCGTCTTCGTCCACTTCTGCGAAGCTTTCTTGGGAATCAAACCGCACTGGATTCTCTTCCGGAAGTTTTTCCGCGTGAAGCCGCAGCCCAGCGCCTCCAACCCCAGAGTAGTCGGAGGGGCCGGGATCCAGCTGAGGGAGGATGCCGCGGAGCAGTACCTGGCGTACAAGCTCGTGGACTCCAACACCGACTGGAAGACGAGGTGGTTCTACATCACGAACCACCATCCCGAGCTACCGAAGCCGAGCGGGAGGCAGCCCAGGCACCAAGAGTGGTGGAACACAGAGCCCACCATGCAGGAGGGGCTCCAGCTCTCGGAGTTGCTAGCACGCATCAAGACTCTGCGGGATGCGGGACTTAGGGCCGAACATGTGGCCTTCAGCTTCATGAAGCGCCGGATCCAGCCGCTGATGGCGAGGGATACGATGGGCTTCGAGTACACCGGCGACGACGACACGTCGCGGATGCCGGGGGGCGAAATTGAGGACAACGACATCATCGAGAGGTTGTCGAGGATCTTCAAGGACATGCCGGAGTACACGGCGTGCCCTGTCGAAGAGTACTCCGCCGCGCGCCCGCCCAACGAGGTGAGTAGCCGTACCCCCCCCTCGTCGAGTAGTAGGCACTTGTAGCAGAGTTGCTGACGCCTTGTGTCTTTTGCACAGGATGATGTGAAGCGGTTTGTCTCCGAGCCGCAACCACCACCGAGCGGAATCGAGATCCCAATGGTGGAGAAAATGAAGGAGCGCCGAGTAGTCGGAGACGACGACGATCCCGTCATCATGGAGGATACCTCCGATGACGAAGAAGATGAGGAGACGCTGCAGGACCGCTTCCAGCTGCGGTCGAGGTTTAGCCGCCCGGGCTTGCCTCATGTACCTCTCATCCAAGACCCCCCGGCTAGCCTGGAGGCTAGCCTTGCTGCGCCGCCGAGGAAGCCGCGCAACCCCGCCAAGAAGCGGGTAGCAAAGAAGATGAAGGTCTCAGAGACCACGCCTCCAGAGGTAAGTTATCTTGAGCAAAGTAATCGAGTACCCAGTGATCGAGTACGGTGCCGACGAGTAGTCGTCCTTGTGTGCAGGAGAGGCCGCCAGCAGAGCCCGTGGAGGAAGGCGATGAGGGCATGTGGCCTACAGTGGGGGAACCGGCTGGAAGCCGAAGTCCAGCCCCCACTGTCGAAGGACTTCTGTCGCAGCTGGAGCGCCAGCCCCCCGCCCCCCGCAGGGGGAGCGAGAGTACCCGCGGCCGCCGCCGTTGAAGAGGTGGGACCCGCAGGGGCGCGGCGAAAACCCGCGCCGGCCGCCGCCGCCGTGGAGGAGGCGGTAGTCGGAGAGGCGGAGGAAGAAACGCCCGCCGAGGGTGGACCGGTTGATATCGCCAAGCATCCTCGGTGCTCCGGCCGTGACTATCGTCCCGGTCGAACTTGTAAGTACCACGCCTTCATGAGTAGTACTCATTGTAGCGATCGATTTTATCCGACGACCCTCTCGCGGATACTTGTGCGGAAGATCCACGGACTCTGAGCCGGGACGGGGAGGAGCCCACGGCGGCGGGGCAAAAGGCCGCGCCGCTCGTCGAGGAGCCCGCTCCAGAAGCCCAAGTCGCGACCGAGCCCCCAGCTGCCGAAGCGCCGCCGCAGAGGCGGTCGTAGTCGAAGGTGAGTACTCCTCCTGAAGCCGTAGAGCCCAAAAAGAGTAGTCGTAGATACTGATGCGCGTGTTCCTTGGTGACAGGCGCCGAAGGAGGTGACATCCCTGCAGGGGTGCCCATGCAGGAGTTGACACCAGAAGCCCCAGAGGCTACGGTAGGAGCCCCCGAGCCCATGGAGGGAACCGTCGAGAAGTCCGCCGAGGGGGAGGCGGCTACCACGTCGCCAGGGGTTGCCCTTGAGGTGGCGATCCGATCTCCCGAGATCCAAGACGCGGAGCCTATCCGCTCGGCGCCAATGACGGAGGCTACGTCGAGTAGCCGTGGCGGGATTGAGCTGCTTGCCGACGATCTCGTCGAGCCGGCGGTGTTGGCGCAGCATCTGGAGGCGATGCGGCGAGCCGAACAGTGGATGAAGGTACGTGGCCGTTGCCTCCCTAGTAGTCAGCCCTTTGCGTTGAGTACTCGGCTTGACTTGGACTTGTCTTGTGCAGGACGTCGCGGAGCGATCCCGCGAGAAGTCGAATCTACTGCAAGGCTACGGCGACACGGTACTGCGAGCTGAAGCCCTGGAGGAGCAGCTCGTGAAGTCGAGGAAGCATGCGGCCGCCATGCGATCGAAGCTTGACGCCGCCTTCGCCAAGTACCACAACGATGTGATGGACTTGCAGGCGAAGGGCGACGAGCTGGTGCGGAAGAACAAAGGCCTCCGCAACAAGAATAAAGGTATGTCTCTTGACTTGTCGGGTACTTGTTGGGAGTCATCAAGCTCTGACCCGTTGTTGTGTTCCGGTGTTGCAGAACTCGAAAGCCAGGTGGAGCGGCTGAAAGGCTCGGAGGTCAGCATGAAGAATCTCTTCTACCGGGAGCAAGAAGCCCGCCAGGTACTTGAGCTCGACTACAAGGAGCCGGCCTTCGAGTGCGAGAAGCACATGGAGTTGCGAATTGCATCGATCGGATCTCGTCAACTCGCTACAAATCTTTGCGTGAAGTTGAACGAAGATCGCGAGGCGCTCCGGCCCGGGCCCGAAGGACCTTGAAGAGGCCCGCCCTCCCGATCGCGAGGCTCCCGGTGCCGCACCCGGCGGCCCCAAGATCGCTCCGTTGGCGGATCGACTTCGTGAGGCGCCAAGCCGGCCGGCCGCCTACGTGAAGCACATGGCGAAGTCAATCCCGAAGCAGGGCCGGCCTTCATGAAGTCGTACTTCCCGAAGGCCCCGGTGGAGGTAGTCGCCGGCGGGGGTAGCCGCCAACCGCTCGGATGAGCGAGACGCAGGTTGCCGGGAGCGAGATGGCTCCCATCGCGGAGCGGTAGCCGATAAGTTGAACCTCCAATAGCCCTGCATAGATAGCTAGTAGCCGTAGTTGTATAGGAGACAGTTGTAATGAACTTTTTCATATATCAATGAAATGTGATGTTCCATCAATGAGTACTCGTAACCGCGATCTCAGAGTGCGGAGCGCCCATCGTGGAGTAGGTGCGAGTAGTAGTACTCGGCTTAGTAGTCCCGTCGCAGGGAGTTGGCAGTAAAGAAGTTGATGAACAATCAAACTTTATTACTGAAGAGGTACACCGGGTGGCCGTGGCCGTAGTTACAAGGAGTCGCTCGGACCGTGAGGCCGCTTACGGTCGAGTAGTACCGGAGCGGGTAGCCGCTTACGGTGAGTGATCCGTAGGTAGCCGTGTAGGCCGGATCGCGTATCCGTAGGTAGCCGTGCGGGGGCCGGATCTTGGAGTGTGGTCTCTTGGTAGACCGCCGCTAGAGTCCTTGACGCTCGTCGCGGCCCGGGGTCCGTAGGTAGCCGCACGGGCCCGGACCTGGAGGAGAGTAGTCCGGAGACTTGGAGCCAGGACCCGGAGGGTCGCTTGCGGCAAGGGGAGTTGATGAAGTCGTGTAGACATGAACCCCGGAGTAGTCGTGTAGACTAGGCGTAGAATCGACAAAGCTGGTCGACGTTCCACGAGTTGTTGACTTCTTCGCCTTCAAGTGTTTGGAGGCGGTAGGAGCCTGGCCCGGTCACCTTGGCCATGGTGAAGGGGCCTTCCCAGGGGGAGCTGAGCTTGTGAAGTCCTTCCGTGTTCTGGATACGGCGGAGGACAAGATCTCCAACGTTGAAGGAGCGTTCCTTGACGTTGCGATCGTGGTAGCGTTGGATACCCTCCAGGTACCTTGCTGATTGGACGAGGGCGGCACGGCCGAGCTTCTTCGAGGCGTCGATATCAACTCGTCTCGCTGTCTTCCGAGACGCCTTCGTTGTAGTGCTCCACCGCCGGCGAGTTCCATATGACATCGGCGGGGAGGATGGCTTCGGAACCGTAGACCGGGAAGTAGGGGGGATTGCCCCCGTTGGCTTGGACGGTTGAGTCCGCAGCCCCCCGCAGTGCGTTGGGTAGTTCCTTGATCCACTTGCCCCCCTTTTGAGTTAGCGGCGTCGTGTAGCCGCTTCGTGAGGGCGTCGAGCACCATCCCATTGGCGCGCTCGACTTGTCCGTTGGCCCGTGGATGGGCGACCGAGACGTATCCGACGTCGATTCCGCTCGTTCTCGCGGTACTCCCGGAACCGGTGGTTGTTGAAGTTGGACCCCGGTGTCCGTGATGATGCGGTGGGGTAGCCCGTAGCGGTGTACGAGTTCATCCGGGAAGTCGAGCACTCTGTCGGCTTTGGGGCATGTGACCGGCTTGACCTCGATCCACTTGGTGAACTTGTCGATAGCCACCGCACCCTCGTTGAATCCTCCCGGCGCGGCTTGGCGGTGGCCCAATCATGTCGAGCCCCCGGCAGGCAAAGGGCCGGGTTGGCGGTATGGTGACTAGCTTGTAGGCCGGGACGTGTTGCTGCTTGGCGAAGAACTGACATCCTTGGCACCTTCTCGACGAGTTCTTCGGCATCGCCCGCAGCCGTGGGCCAGTAGAAAGCTCGCCGGAAGGCCTTGCTGACCAGCGTGCGCGAGGACGCGTGGTTGCCGCAGACGCCCTTGTGGATCTCCTCCAAGATGTCCTTGCCTTCATCGCGGGGGACACACTTCACGAGTACTCCGGAAGATGCGCCTTGCTTGTAAAGCTTGTCGCCGACGAGGACGTAAGACTTGGCGCGGCGGATGAGTTGTTCGGCTGCGTTTTTGTCGGAGGGGACCTTCTGCTCGCTGAGGTAGTCGATGAAGGGTTGCCTCCAGTCCACGTCGATCATCATGACATCTCGTCCGGTGGGCGGTTAGCCGGGACGCGTGGTCGGTGGCGCCGGCTCCGGGATGGATGGCGCGTGAAGCTCATGGACGAAGACGCCGCGCGGTACTTGGGCGCGGGTGGATCCTAGCTTTCGAGAGGACGTCCGCCGCAACGTTGTTGTCGCCGACGATGTGATGGAACTCGAGACCATAGAATTTGTTCTCGAGCTTGCGTACTTCTAGGCGATGGCGTCCATGTTCTCCTTGTTGCGGTCCCGGGACTTGTTGACTTGGTTGATGACCCCTTGCGGAGTCGCCGTAGACTAGTAGCCGCTTGATGCCAAGTGAAGCCGCGAGGCGGAGCCCGTGTAGGAGAGCTTCGTACTCGGCTTCATTGTTCGAGACCTTCCGTAAGATCTCGCGGGACGTACTTTAGTTGTTCGCCCGTTGGAGAGATCGGGGAGCACTCCTCGCGCTGCGCCCTCGAGGTTGAGTGAGCCGTCAAAGTACATCACCCAATGCTCCGGTCGCACGGTGGGAGCGGTGTAACTGGTTCTCCCGCCACTCTGCCATGAAGTCGACTAGAGCTTGCGACTTGATGGCAGTGCGTGGCTTGAAGTCGATGGTGAGGGCGCCGAGCTCGACAGCCCATTTGGAGATCCTTCCGGTGGCGTCTGGGTTCCTCAGGATGTCGCCGAGCGGGTAGTCGGTGACGACGGAAACCGAGTACTCCTGGAAGTAGTGTCGTAGCTTCCGCGAGGTGATGAGTAGAGCGTACAGAAGCTTCTGCACGGGCTGGTAGCGGGCCTTGGACTCTGATAGAACCTCGCTGACGAAGTAGACCGGGCGCTGGACCGGGTAGGCGTGGCCGTCTTCCTGCCGCTCGACAACGATGGCGATGCGACCACGTGAGTAGTCGCGAGCAAGGTAGAGCAATGAGGCCGCTCGCCCTTGTAGGGAGCCGTGAGGACTGGCGGCTTCGACAGAAGTCCTTGAGCCGGGTAAGGGCTTGGTCCGCCTCTGCCGGTCCACACGAACTTCTCGTGGTGCTTGAGTAGTTTGAAGAAGGGGAGACCCCGTTCTCCTAGCTTCGAGATGAATCTGTTCAATGCCGCCATGCACCCCGTCAGCTTCTGGACGTCCTTGATGCTCGTGGGAGCTTTCATGCGAGTGATGGCGGAGATCTTCTCGGGGGTTGGCTTCGATGCCGCGCCGGGGCGATGATGAAGCCGAGTAGTTTACCCGAAGGTACGCCGAAGACGCACTTGTTCGGGTTGAGCTTCCAGCGGTACTCGCGTAGTGATGCGAAGGTCTGTTCGAGGTCGTCAATGAGGGTGCTGAAGTCCCTGGTTTTGACAACCACGTCATCCACGTAGGCCTCGACGTTCTTGTTGAGTTGCCGCTTGAAGCAGGCCTGGATGGCCCGTTGGTAGGTGGCGCCGGCGTTCTTCAGCCCGGATGACATGGTCGTGTAGCAGTACGCGCCAAACGGGGTAATGAACGCGGTCTTCTCCTGGTCCTCTTCCTTGATTGCGATCCGGTGGTACCGGAGTAGCGATCGAGGAAGCGAGCAGGTCGCGGCCCGCCGTGGAGTCGATGACTTGATCAATCCGCGGCAACCCGAAGGGGTCCTTGGGGCAGTGCTTGTTGAGGTCGGTGTAGTCGACACACATCCTCCACTCGTTCGAGTTCTTCTTGCGGACGAGGACGGGGTTGGCGAGCCACGCAGGATGGAAGACTTCTCTGATGAAGCCAGCAGCGAGTAGCTTGGCGAGCTCCTTCTTGATGGCGTCCCGTCTGTCGTCGGCAAAGCGTCGGAGGTGTTGTCGTTTGGGGGTGGCCTTTGGGTCGACGTTGAGGCAGTGCTCGATCAGCTCCCTGGGCACTCCTGGCATGTCCGCTGGCTTCCACGCGAAGATGTCGCGGTTAGCCCGGAGGAAGCTGATGAGCGCGTCTTCCTATTTGGGGTCGAGGCCGGCCCCGATGGTGGTGGTCTTGGTGGGGTCGCCTGTTCCGAGGTCGATCGACTTGACGTGCACCTCCTCGGGTGGCCGAGGCTTGTTGGCGCTGTCAGACTTCTCTGGGATGTCGAGTTCGCTTGTGGCAAGCTTCTTCGACGCGGCGTAGACCTCCATCATTGGGGTGGGTACTTGATTCGTTGAAGCGATCACCACGGCCTCTGTATCGCAGTCGTGAGAGATCTTCAAGTCCCCTTGGAGGGAGAGTACGCCAGCTGGGCTTGGCATTTTGAGCACCAAGTATGTGTAGTGGGGCACCGCCATGAACTTGGCGATGGCCGGTCTGCCGAGGATGGCATGGTAGGAAGTCTCGATATCCGCGACCTCGAACTTGATGTACTCGGTGCGGTAGTTGTCGCGAGACGCCCCGAAGGTAACTGGCAGTACCACTGAGCCTAGTGGGATAGCCGCGTTGCCCTGGGACGATGCCGTAGAAAGGCATGCTGCTCTTGTCGAGCATGGGGGTGACGTCAAGGTTCATCTTCTTCAGGGTCTTGGTGAAGAGGACGTTGAGCCCGCTTCCGCCGTCGATGAGCACCTTGTTGAGCTTAGAGCCCGCCACTGTTGGTTTCAGGACGAGAGGGAAACGTCCCGGTTCGGAGAAGCTGGTCCATTGGTCCGCGCGGGAGAAGGTGATGGGTGTCTCCGACCACCCGAGAGGGGTCATAACCGCCGGTTCAATGGACATCACTTCACGGCGAGTAGCCTTCGCTCCCGCCCGTCGGGTAGTCCGCCGAAGAGGACGTTGACGGTCTTCTCGGGTTCTTGGAAGTCGTCGCCGTCCTTCTTCTTGTTCTTCGATCGTGAGGGTGCGGTGGCTCCGGCGTATCCTTGAGTGCATGCCCGAGCCGGTAGCACCGCTCGGTAGTGTGGTTGCCGTTTGGATGCCACGGGCACTTCTCCTTCGGCGGGTCTTTGAACCCGCCGGAGTTCTTCTTCGAGTTCCCTTTCGGAGGACGCCTTGGATAGCCGCGACGGTATTGTCTGGCTTGCGCTTGCGATTAGAACCCGAGAAGTTGTTGTTGTTGTTGTTGTTGCGGCCGCCTTGGTTTGGATTGCTGCCGCTGCCGCCACCTTGGTTCTGCTTGGACTTGCCGCGGATGGCGTCGTACTTGGCGTTGGCCTTGTCCTCTTCATCCGCCCAGGACGTGATCATGTCCTTGAGGTGGGGAATGGACTGGGCGGCGTCGACCGAAGTCCTCGAAGGTGCGGCGATGGTAGAGTCCGTCCTGGAAGAGGTCGATGACCTCCTTGTCGGTGACGTCCACGACGGTAGCGCGCTTGTCGAAAAAGCGGCGCATGTACTTGCGGAGGGTCTCGCCTTGTTCTCGCTTGATCATGGCAAGGTCCATGCGAGTACCCGAACGGCCCATGGCGCCCGCGAAGTTGCTTGTGAATTGCTCCTTCCGGCCGGTCCCACTTGTCGATTGAGTGCTTGTCCGGCGACTCGAGCCACGTGAGTGGGGCTTGATCCGAGCGAAGGGGAAGTAGAGGCACTTGGTGTCGCCGTTGCCGCCGCCGTTCTCGATGGAGAGAGCGTAGCATCGGAGCCACTGAATGGGATCCTGCTTCGCATCGTATTTGGTGATCCCCAAAGGCTTGAACTTGTCGGGGAGGAGGAGGTTGCGCAGCCGTGGTGAGAAGGCGGGGAAGCCGTCGCCTTCAGCAGCGGTGGCCGACTTCTTCTCCCGCAACTCCTCGATCCTCTGACGAGCGTCGTACCCGCCATGGGAGGCACCGGAGGCGTGGCTATGCGCGTGGCCGCGGCCGCCGCGGCTGCCGCCGCCTCCCGGCCTTTCTTGTTGGCCCCGTGGTTGGAGCCGCCGCCGCCGCCGCCACCGTCGGGGTCGTTGCCGCCGCCAACGGCGGGGCACGGTGGGGGACGACTTCTCGGTTGCCGTGCTCTTGTCGTGAAGGTCCGCCGGCGGTGGAGCGTCGACGGTTTGGGTCAGCAGGGATGTCGCCCCGAGTACGGTTAGGACCGGGGTCAGCGCTACGACTAGTAGCTTCGTTGTCGCGAGGCTTAGCTGGGAGGGGTTGGCTGACTCTATTGTCGACCCGCATGAAGTAGGCTTCTTCAGCGAGCTTGGCGATGACCTCCCCAGCGCGTATGCCCTGAGCCTGGCGCGCGATCGTTGTGATCGACATGAGGCATTGCTCGGGGGTGGTGTGGACTCGCTCTCGACCGCTTTCGAGAGCCTCCGCAAGGTTGCGGATGGGAAGGTTGTCTCCGAGCCGCCGGCGTCGTTCGTTGCGCTTCTCCGTTACGTTCGCGCGGGCGTCCCCGTTGGCGTCGGTCTCGTCCGCGAGGGCATCGGCGGACAGCTCGTCTGCGGAGATGTCCTCCAAGTACTTGTCTGCGGCCGTGCCTGAGGGTCCCGGGGTGTCGTCGGCAGCCATGAAGACTTGGCGATCGGGGGTACCCAAGCTTGACTCAGAAGGTGCCACCTCAGTTGGTGTGTTTGAGTCAGCTCGGGCAAGTGGTGTTCCCTCCTGGAACGGTAGCGAGTCGATGTAGGCGACGTAGCGTGAGTCCTCCTTTGTCAGCTCAGCGGGCTTGCGGTCTGGCCAGTAGACGTATCTTCCGGCCGGCGTCGATCTTATAACGAGCCCGCAGGGCGGCCACGACAAGGGAAGCTCGGAGAGGAGTCATCTTCGGACTCGGGCTCCTCAGGGTCCGACCCGAAGTCGAACTCGTAGTCCGGGTTCGAGTAGAACTCGGAGAGAGGGCTGGAGTCCGAGACGCGGTTGGGGACGGCGTCGGAGTCCGAGTTGTACTCGGTTACGGGCTCCCTGCCGGCCCGCGTGGTGTAGAAGCCTCCCGTGCGGGCCCGCCGGGGACGCGAGGGCCTCGCGCGGAGCGCTGGCATGGAGAGGGGACCGCCTGTGATGGCTGAGGAGCCGGCTCGCATGCGATGGCCCATGGCGACGTCGGGTTCGAGTTGGAAACGGACTCGAGCTCGAAGTCAGCGTGGAGGTTGGAAAGCGAAATTTCGCCGAACTTGCCGGCGAGCTTGCCCGTGACAACTTCGGGAAGCGTCACGAGGCCTGTCCTCGAGTCGGGTTGCAAGATCAAGCGGCGCTGGAAGGAGCCCGCGCCATCAGCAGTGCAAACCTAGGCGCCGAAGACGAAGGTGTCGCCGCGATTGAAGGCGACGGTTGGCTTGATGTGAACGGAAGCCGTCGAGTTCGCCATGTGATCTCGAGTGAGAGCCCCTACCTGGCGCGCCAGCTGTCGGTGTTTTGGACCGGCAACCTACTACGGGGAGTACCCGAAGTAGATGAATATGACTCGCCGAGATCGGTAACTCGAAGGAAGAGACACGCGACACACAATTTAGACAGGTTCGGGCCGCGAGGTGCGTAATACCCTACGTCCTGTATGCTGCGTAGCTCTGGATTGATAGGGCATGATTACAGGATGGTGCAATAGTGCGTCGTGGGTTGTATGAGATGAGATTGGATGATGGAGATCGGTCCCTGCCTCGCCTTATACAGTCCGGGAGGCAGGGTTACAAGTCGGAGTAGGAAGAGAGTACTAGTCGAGTACGTCTAGGAGACCTCCATACAGTGCGGAACGTGTACAGAGTCCTAACCGAGTACTACTCCTGTGTTGTCCTTGTGCTCCACGCCTTCAGGTGCCGTGTAGCGCAAGCCGGGTAGTCCCAGGGGCCCACCGAGTAGTCGGTCCTGGTACCTACCGAGGTAGTGGGCCCAGGGAGGTCCATACGACATCTCCCCCTTGTTGACAATGTATGAATCAAGGTGAAAATGCAGAAATGCAAAACAAAGCATATAAACATCTACATGAGCTTCTCAAATAGGCCAAATCTAGTATCAAAGGCTAAAAATGAGACAAAGATCACACATATGAATCATAGCATAGTCAAAGCATTGCCACAAGAAATATATGAAAATACGAGCATGTGACAAAGCAAAATTTCAGATTTTAGCAGTTTTACCAAAAGGAGGCTCGCTTAACATGTAAAAGCCAATCCATGTCACACTTGAGCCACAAACATGCATACCATTCAAAGATCATACAAGGATATCGAATTCTCAGCAAAAGATCATGGCAAACACCCATAAAGCAAAGCATGTCATGTCAAAGCTCATGAGCCATGTGTCCACTTCGGGGAGACTTCTCCACTGGTGAACATCATGCAACATGTTTTGCACCCATATGTGAAAGATAAGACATTTTAAGCATAAACATGATGGATGGAGCATTTTTCAAGTATTTCACACTTCTTTTCAAGATTAATTCATTTCATGGTACATGAAGTGCCTTTGCGGCAAAAAGAAGCTTATGCTCCCCCATGAATGCAACATAGGCTAAACATTCACAATGATATTCGGCCTTTGGCCCAAATGCAAGAACAAGGCATCCAAGCACAATCTAAGCATGAAAAGCACATTTAGACCAAACTGTGACATGGATACAGAACTACACACGAGTGGAGCATATTTCATCACAATTTAGTCAAGTTTAGCATTTATTTCAAAAAGGGCTATCTCACCACACATATATCTCAAATATTCCAAGAGCATAGCCTCACATCACCATTTCTCCACACATATGACCAATATCTCACAAATAGCCAAAGAGACTCAAATATGGCATATGAAAGAAGCTCATCATCCTAAAATGCAATATGATACAAATGCAACATGATATATGACAAGATGGCTATCCTACCATGGTTTATACATCAAGCAAAGCATGGTATGATACATATGATACAAAAGGAAATCCCCCAAGAATCAACTAGAAAGGGCAACAAACCCCAAGTTCCCCCCGCAAGCGCACAAATGTAGCTTGGTCGAGAGGCTTTGCGAAAATGTCGGCTAGCTGATCTTGGGTAGGGACATGGCTCAACACAATGGTTCCTTTCTCCACATTGTCCCTCAAGAAATGATACCTCACTTCTATATGTTTGGTTCTGGAGTGAAGCACTGGGTTTTTGGCTACGCTTAAGGCACTGGTGCTATCATAAAGAAGTGGGATCTGGGTGCACTCCTCACCAAAGTCTCTCAAAGTGTATGAAATCCACAACAACTGCGAGCAACAACTCGCGGCAGCAACGTACTCTGCCTCTGTGGTAGACTGAGCTACACTAGACTGCTTGCGGGAAGACCATGAGACCAACGAAGACCCAAGAAATTGGCAAGTACCAGAAGTAGACTTCCTCTCGACTCGACAACCAGCAAAATCCGCATCAGAAAAACCATGAAGAGAAAGAGTCGAGGAGGAAGAATACCAAAGGCCAAGACCAGGGGCAGACTGTAGGTACCGAAAATCCTCTTGACGGCTCGTCGATGTGATGTCCTCGGCGAAGCCTGAAAACGAGCGCACAGACACACGCTGAACTGTATGTCTGGCCTCGTCGCCGTCAAGTAGAGGAGGGAGCCGATCATGCTCCTGTACTCCCGTTGGTCCACTGGTTCTCCGTCCTGACCCGCATCCAAAGTGGCCGTACTCCCCATGGGAGTCGACATCGGCTTCACATCTTGCATCTGGAACTTCCTCAGCATGTCTTTTGTGTACTTGGTCTGGTGCACAAATGTACCGTCCTTCACTTGCTTGATCTGCAGCCCGAGAAAATACTACAACTCGCCCATCATGCTCATCTCGAACTCCCTGTTCATCTCATCTGCAAACTTGGCAACAAGGTTATGTGACGAGCCACCAAAGACAATATCATCCACGTATATCTGAACAATCAACAAGTCATTTCCATGCTTGTGGAGAAACAAGGTCCTATCCACGGTACCCATCACAAACCCTCTGCTCAACAGAAAACCTCTCAATCTCCCATACCAAGCACGGGCGCCCGTTTCAACCCATACGAGCCCTTTTCAACCCGTATACCCCGTGTGGGTACAACTCGCTCTCAAACCCGGTGGGTCGCTTCACATACACCTCCTCCTCTATGACCCCATTCGAAAAAGCACTCTTCACGTCCATCCGAAACAACCCGAACCCTTTAGCCACGGCAAAGGCTAGAAGGATCCGAATCGCCTCAAGACGGGCCACGGGAGCAAAGGTCTCCTCATAGTCGATCCCCTCCTTCGACTAAACCCCCGAGCAACAAGTCCGGACTTGTTCCTCACAACCATCCCATTCTCTCCCTCTTTGTTCTTCCAAACCCACTTGGTTCCTATGGGATGGCAATTTGGAGGTGGTTCAACTAACTCCCACACACTCGGTTCCTCTCAAAGTTTGCCAACTCCTCATGCATAGAATTGACCCGGTTTGCATCGGATAAAGCATGTCCAATGTCCTTGGGCTCAAAAGTAGCAACAAAAGCGGCATGAGCAAAATGAGAGGAATTCCCGGACCTCGACCGTGTAGTGCGTTCATCGATGTTTCCAATGATCTTCGACAGGGATGTACTTCTTGAATCCGCCGGGAGCCTCACGCCTCGAGACTACCTCCCCCTCAACTTCGGCTTCTCTCGCTTTGGTCCTCTTGTTGCACCGTCGTTGTCCATGATGTAGACGGTCCATGCTCCAAAGTGGTCGTAGGGGAAGTAGTGGGTACATGCTCAGCTTCGGGCGCATGGTTCTCCCTATCATCATCTCCAGCTTCATCTTTCTCCTCCTCAAAAAGGTCCTCGGCCATCTCTTCATCACCTGCACACTCAAAGCCAAGAGAGGTACATGGCATTGTCTCGTCAAAGGTCACCTCGCAAGTCTCCATGATTTTGTTAGTCTCAAGGTTAAGCACCCTATAGGCTCTAGAGTGGTTAGCATATCTAAAGAAAATACCATCACTAGACCTAGCCTCAAACTTGTCGAGTTTTCCCTTCTTCAGAATAAAGCACTTGCAGCCAAAGACTCGGAAATGACTCACCTTGGGTGCCCGACCATGCATAAGCTCATAACAGGTCTTCTTCTTGAAAGCTCGCAATAAAATCTCGTTGGAAACATGACAAGCTGCATTGACCGCCTTAGCCCAATACCTCCTAGGAGTCCTGTGCTCATCGAGCATCGTCCTAGCCATCTCACAAAGAGTCCGATTTTTCCTTTCCACAACTCCATTTTGAGGGGGCACATAAGGGGTCGAATACTGATGTTCAAGACCTAGATCACGACAAAAGGCATCAAAACGAGAGTTCTTGAACTCAGAGCCATTATCACTGCGGATAGCTCGAATAGCATTCCCATGCCTCTCGTTTTTCAACCTCACGATCAGATCTCGAACAAAACCGAATGTCTCACTCTTATCCTCCAAGAAGAACACCCAGGCATAGCGGGAGTAGTCGTCCACCACAACAAGGACATACCACTTCCCACCCACCGAGCGAACTCGAGCTGGCCCAACAAGGTCCATATGCAACAGCTCTGTCGGACACTCGGTCATGACATCGGTCAGGGGTGGATGGGGAGTGGCTACCATCTTACCATGCCTACAAGGAGCACAAACCAAATCCTTCTCAAGCTTCAACCTCGGCAATCCTCGGACAAGATCAAGACCACTCAAGCGGGAAACCAAATCAAAGCTCAAGTGTCCCAACCGCCTATGCCATTTCCACAAATCGAAGAAGGACCGGCCATCAAACAACGAGCGAGGACCCAAAGAACGAGAGAAATCAGCCCTGAAAATCTGACCCTCGGGGATGATCATACAGACAAGATGACCTCGAGAATCAAGCAAACGAGACTCGCCAGACTTGAAACGCACCTCAAAACCTTCATCAAGCAACTGAGAAACCGAAAGCAAATTGAAACCCAAAGACTTCACAAGAGCCACTCTTTTCAACGTTACCTTGTCACTCACATGCACAACACCCTCCGACAGCACCCTTCCTCGTCCATTGTCCCCAAATGTGATGTACTGCTTTTCCTTCACTGGGGTGAGGCTGGAGAACCACTTCTTATCTCCGGTCATGTGTCGAGAACATCCGGAGTCGATCAACCAAATGTTCTCCAAGCCTCCCCGCCCGTAGTCGAAACAAGAACGAGAGTGAGCTAGCGACTCGACACTGGGGTTAGCACAAAGAAAGTTAAACCAGTGTCGAGCCATCTGCTCAAAAGAGGGGTTAGCAAACATCATTCCCTTGCCACCAAACTTCCCATGTCCCATGGGAGGAGTACGAGCACCACGAGGGGGAAATCGTGGTCCGTAGTTCCTCTGGAACCCAAAGCTACGATCATCTCCCCTAAACCCGTACTGAGGATGAGTAGGAAGACGTCCAGCAAAACCACCACGAGCCCGACCAAACCTCTCACCAGCACGCACACCATCATCTCTCCTGACAAACCTCTCACCACCACCTCTCTGTGGGACCCTGCCAACACTCCTCACACTTCCCACACCCCGTGGAAGTGGCACTCTAGGCTCAGGAATACCATGAGACTGGCGATACCTGTCCTGGTTCGCTTGCTCCCTAGCAAGCCTCTCATCCCTCTTCCTCTTGTAACAAAACTCTGCAAGGTGCCTCTCCTTGCCACAATACTAACACCTGAAGGGGATGGGTTTTGGTTTTGGCTCTGGCTTTTCACTAGGCTTCACACCCTTCTCACCCACAAACTTCACAGGTTTCTTGAGGTCATTTGTCTTAGGTGGGAATTTTGGTGGATCTTGGGTTATGTCAAGCTTGTTGCAAAGGTGGTTTGGCTTTGGTGTGAAAGAGTTCTTGGGTGCTTTTGGAAGTGGGACTTGGATATCTCCAATCACCTCAAACTCGGGGCGAGACTCAACACACTTCTCATACACACTCTCCCCACTGTTCTCTCCCACTTTCTCACCCAACTTCTCAAAACCCAAACCACGACCATCAGCTCTCTTGAACTCCTCAATCATGATTTTCAATTGAGGTTCCTGCCCAGACAACCAACCCAACACCTTCCTCAAATAGTCATTCTCCTCATAGATGACATCCAAACGGGAAGTAAGTTCAAGATTGTGCAAAGTGACTTCATCACAGCTAGTGCATGCATTGACAGCAGGAGATTTCAAAGATGCTTCCAAAGAACTAATGGTAGAACGAGCATCGACAAGCTCAGCATGCATAGTAGGACATGATTTGCAAGCACCAAGCAAATTAGGTCTAGCCTTAAGCACATCATATTCAGTCCTAAGAGCATCTAGTTGAGCCAAAGTAGAAGCATTCTTCTCATTAAGCAGTTTGATCTCATTCAACCAAGCATCACATTCAACACATTCAACATCATCAGGAGTAGTAGGAGCAAGTTTCAAAGAGTCATTCTCAAGTTTCAATTCAAGCAATTTTGACTCTAACTCTCCTACTTTCTCGCTAGCATTCTCAAGTTGAGCCCTAAGATCTTTCCTCATCTTTTTGGCATCTCTCAGCACACTATCACGGTTGTCAAGCAAACCATTCAACCTAGCAATCTCAGCAAGCAAAGAGTCGGGGTCACGGTTTACCTCATCCTCCGAGTCGGAGTCGCTGTCTTCCTTCTCACTCTTCTTGCTGCTTGAGCTATGGGCCATGCCACAAAAGCCCTCAAGCGCCACACAGCTCAGCCCGCTGAGGTTCCGGCTTGCACTCTTCTTGTCCTTGCGCCTCCCGGTGTCTTCATCTTCGCTGCTTGAGCTTGACTGCTCCTCGCTTGAGCTTGAGTCGACGTCGCTCGCACCGGCCACCATCGCTCTTGCCTTGTTCTTCTTGTAGCCGCTCTTGCTCGGTCGCCGCTTGTCCTTGTCCTTGCTCTTGGACTTGTTGAAGTGCTTGCCCTTGGAGGAGTACTTGTCTTCACGCCTCGGGTGCGCCTTGTACTCGTTCACCTTGTACTTGTTCTCCTCCGCTTCCGGCACTCGGCGATGAAGTGGCCACGCTTGCCACACTTGTAGCACGTCCCCGAGCTCCGCCTTGCATTCCTCCGACTCTCGTGTAGTCGTTCAAACCTTCTTGAGAGCAAGGCCGGCTCCTCCTCGCCCGAGCACATCAAACTCCTCATCTGGAATGGACATGAGAGAAGACAAAGAAAACTGTCGACAGGAAGGGTTAGATTTGCCCTTTGATCCGCCCACAAGAGCAAGACTATGGTCAGTCGAGCCCTCATGCTTGGATTGCAACTTCCTGTCAAACCTCAGCCGACTTGAGCTTAGAGAAGAGGTCATCCAACTCAATAGTCAAGTAATGCCCAGACTCCTTGATGGCCTCAACCTTAGCACCCCAAACATTTGGGTACAAGACATGCAAGAGCTTCAAAGCCTGATCATGCTCGGTGTAGGGAAAATCCTCAACATTAGCTTTCATGTTGTTCACGATGGCGGTGAACCTCTGAAACATCGCATCAATGTCCTCACCGGGAAGTGGAGTGAAATTCTCATATTGCATCCGGTAAGAGACAAAGAGGCGAGCCTTCACATGGTTATCACCACCGTGAGCAACCAACAACTTCTCCCAAATTTACCAAGCAAGATTCAAATGGCGAACACGCTCAAACTCTGGATCACACAAGCTCCGGACCAAGTGAACAACAGCTTTTGCATTAGCCTCATACTTGTCCTTAGCACCGGCATCGGTCACCATAAGAGTATGGATGTTGACCGGAATAACATAGGTCTTGTCAAGCACAATGAAGTCCAACAACTTGCCACGAAGAAAGATCATCATACGAGCCGCCCACTTGTGGTAACCCTTGCCATCGAAGTGCGGCGGACCGCCCCGCTCAACGTACGCCATCTTAGGATCCGAGACTTGTAAAAGTTGCAAAGAATCCGGCACCAAGCTCTGATACCAATTGAAGGATCAGATGGCGACTAGAGAGGGGGGAGTGAATAGGAGCCGGTAAAAATTCTTCCAAAAGAATCCGGCCTATACCCTAGACAAACCCCGGTCACACACAAGCGATGGATCGAATCACGCACCAATTGCCAAGACCACGAGGTTATGGATCAACCTCTAGCCTTAGGAACGATTCCTAGAAGCACACGCGGAAGCACTAGAAAGGGAGGGAGGAATCGAACCAAGAAGCAAGGCACACAGGCTGCGGCGGACCGTCCGCGCGGAGCCGCGGACCGTCCGCGCGAGGCCTCGCGGACCGTCCGACCGGAGGCCGCGGACCGTCCGCAACTGCACCGCGGACCGTCCGGCCCAACACCGCGGACCGTCCGTTAAAGCACACGAGACACCGAAGCGACCCGAGAAAAACGGACCATCCGCCAAGGCCAGGCGGACCGTCCGCGCCACCTGCGGACCGTCCGCTACTCAAGCCCGGACTGTCCGCAAACTGGCTGCAACAAAAACCAAAAGCCAAACCGGATCGAAAGCAAGGACGCGCAAGAACACGACGGACACGCGACGAACAGGCTCCTCGCGGACCGTCCGCGACCCCCCCCGCGGGACCCCCGCCGCGCCGCGCGGACAGAGCAGAAACAGCCCGACCCAAAAAGTCAACTCCCCCAAATCATCATCGGATTTCCCAAACGGTTGACGCTACGGAGACAAGGGTTTGGGGACTTGAAAAGCGTCACACAAGGATGCTATAGCCCAAAAATCTTGCCTCCTAACTCCCTAAAACACCGGGAATCGCGAATCCTTTGAGCACCACCAAAAGCTAGAGCACTGAACGAAAACTCACGAATCGAAGTGGTTTCCCGGCGTTTGAGGGCACGAGATCAAGCACAAAGATGCACAAGACATCTATCCATGTTTCCCTCAAAGAAATCCGGGGAGAAACCCACTCAAATCCGCGGAATCACACCGGGAACAAAGGCACGAAAACAAGCACGAAAAGCCACGAAAAACAACCCCGGATCTTCTACACAAACCAAGAAAGATTCACAAGGTCTAGCATGCCGCCCTAGCATCCATCTCTCTCAACAAATCTCTCATGAAGCTCTCATGCTAGCCTAGAGAAAAATGGAAGAAAAATAGCTACGAAAATGAGAAAGAGGAGGGAGGAAATGAAACCCTAAGTCGCGGAGAGAGAGAGCCATCCACACACACTCATGGCTTATATATCAGGTCCCGCCGGAGTGGTAAATGACTCGATTACCCCTAACTTAACTACTGGCGATACAACCCACATAGGGGCATTTAGGTAATGTTTGTGAGTCTTGCCATCGGACGGCCACGCCTTTGCCGCACCCCGCGTCCTCCCAACGCAAGCCATGCGATCCCGCCGCGTGTCCTCCGCCTCGAAGCTTCCCGACACGCCCGGATCCCGTCTCCGTCGTGTTGGGCCCTCGGACTTGGTTTTGAGGCCCAAACCAAGAAACCGTCCGCCGATGGTTTTGTGGGCAAACCACCAAACCCCGCGTGCCCGGTCCGGCCTCCCGCCAAACCACTTGACTCGGCCGCCACCGTGCACCGGCTCGTCCGTCCATGACTTCGTCTTGCTCGTGTCGCCACCATGTGGCTCGCACCCGATCCCCGTCGTCCACCGGTCCCTCGAACCGAGCCTACTTGTCTCTCCATCTCCGGAGGCCCCTCAAGGCTGAAGACCTTTCGCGCCCGTTCTTCACCTGCAACAACACGAACTAGGCCGCAGCCTACACCTGCGCACTAAGCCAAGAGTCAGTCCAACACCCGTTGTCAATCACTCATCACTGAGGAGCGGTCATGCATCGACCACTGGGACGCTCCTGGTCCTCAGAATTTACCTACTTAAGTTTGTATACTTGAATCATAATGCATCTGCATGTCGTATAGAACTTCCTTACGGGAACTACGAGCTGGTGCCTGAGTCTGAAGGAGAACCAGCTGAGGGAGAAGTGAACGTGGTGGAATTGCAGCAAGACCAGAACCAAAGTTCGTAGGGTCTCGCTTCTGACTTTGCCAGTGAAGGCAAGCCCTGGAGCATAACCTACTTTTGTTAAACTCCTACAACTTTTCCTTTTATGCAATGCTTGCGCATTTACGTTCAGGAGTTGACTTGAAACCTTAGATGCATGATCCTAGGTTCCTATGTTTAATACTAGCATGTCAGGTCGCTAGTTGCATGCTTAGGACCACGGTAGAAGTCGAGTGATGACCGTCACTCGCGAGCTATAGGTCTCTTATGTTGGAATCATAAGATCGTTGAACTTATCTGCTCATGTGGTAAGAGCATGGGACTGACTCCGGTCAGTAGATGTCAGTGGTTAAGCTTTTGAACGTACTAAGCATTTGTCGGGAATGGGACCGGTAAGCCTTGTACTTTCCTGATCCAGCAAGGGAATTCTCTACCACTACACCCGGGAGAGATCCCTAGATACTAGGCAGTGGTGCATAGGTGGATCCGGACGGTCAGATACCGTGACTGGATAACCTCGTACCAGGGACTGTGGACTTGATCCCGAACTGAGGATGGTTGGGAACCGCCTGGTTGGTGTATACCCCACCCCTTTGGTTTTGTTTGGCATTCTTGGGGTATGCATTCTCCTGTATGTTTAGGTCCACCTTGCAAGGTTACTAATCGATCGATCGTCGGCCTCTCACCGTTATCCGAGATCGCTTAACCATCCACTCTATGTCCCTTAATGATGGAATTGAGAAGGAATTTTGTATACTGTTTAATTTGTAATGTACAAGTCTTGCTTGAATTAGTTAGTTAACCTAGTAATGGTTAAAAGAATAGAATGTGTGCTAAAATTTGAAAGTAAGGACATATTCTTTGTTACTTTTCAGCAAAACAAACCACTAGCCATAAATCCTTGCATGTCTAGAGGGTTGGTGATTTTCCAATCACCCGACGGTTAAGTCTTGCTGAGTATTAGTATACTCAGCCTTGCTTTTGTTGCTGATTTTCAGGTGATGATCTGTGTGATGATGGCTTTTCGTGGCCTGGTTCTCTCCCACCCGGTTGGGAATACGAGTGGGAGGATGACTGTGCTTAGTAGCATCACTGGTGGCCTAGTGTGATGTTACTTATGTTGTTTAGTACTTTAATTCCACCGTGTTTCGAACTCTGAACTATTAACTTTTATGCAAAAGACTTGGTTTGTAATAATGAACCTTTGAAGGATGTTATGTAATAACTTGTGACTTGTTTACCTCTGGACTCGCCTTCGTGTGAGTTTGTTGTTCAAATGTCGATCCTGTGAGGTAAGTGAATTACTGGGTTCGACCCGGCAGAGACGACAGGTTACTTCTATATTATTGCTTAATGACCCAGAGGAGCGGTTTAGGCGATAATATGGAAGTAATTTGAGCGGTTCTGTCACACAGAGGTCGACAGATCGATGGCTCCTCTCGAAGAACTCGACGACACGACTAGAAGGACTCAAAAGCTGGAACGGGGCCGGTTTGTTGTGAAATTGTTCGATGCTTCTTACAAACACTAAGGGTTCATATTTATACCCTGGCTCTAACACGACTCCTAGTCGACCACGATTACAACATTTATTGTCTAATGGCGTCATGTCCGTCTCGCACCTGTCATCAATTCATCCCTTTTTTATATTCAAGCCACGTCATCACGCATTCCCGAATGCTTCCTCTTCCAAGCGCGAAACACCTCTTCTGCCGAATGATGACGTCCTCCCGACCGCAGAAGCCTTTACCGAATGCTTTGAGGAAAACCTCTTGTTAAATGGTGCTCTTCTACCAAACTCGGCCCACAGGTCAGTCTCTTCCCTGTACCAATTTTTGGTGTTAACAATTATTTATGCTAGTTATGATCAGATCAAAAAGTTTTGTGGTTAATCTCAAACTCCTCCAAAAATTTCTTGCCAATCAAGATCCAATCGACCCCTCAATCCTGAACTTACTCCTTTTGGTCTTGCTCACAGCTTTATTAATTAAAATAAATGTTACTTTTGAGTATGCACTGCATAGCATATGCATTTGGGGAACTTGGGCATACTAACATGCATTCGCATGAAAACTCCATACTCCTACTCTACCTCTCTTGTGGGTGATGTTGTTATCCCATAAGCAAACGTGCCGTGACGAAACCTAGGGCATCATGTGTGCTGCAGCCATGTGATGGTCACTAGGAGCGCACTAGGTATCTTGGTTGTGAGAATGCGACTCGCCACACATACTTTCCCCTGCCTGTGATTGCCCTTGCAATCGCTAACTCATCATGTGGGTAACCAAGCTGGACTAACTTGCATCATGAGCACCATGTTGCACGAGCATGTGCATAGTGTCTTCACAAGCATGTGCATCCCACCAACTTTTAAAATCAGTGCACTGCAATGTAACGAGTCGACAACACCTCAAATTCACAAGTTAAGTAAAAGTGTGAGCAAGATTGTTCTGAAGTTCCCACACAAAATTTATCTTCAGAACAAGAAATTATAGAACTATGTTACTAGCCTTCCTTTTCTTTGTAAAAGTATGTTTTGTAAATCCCTGTCGACTTGGCCTCTTGCCGCCAATCACGATGTCTCGTAACATCGACTCTTTTCTGACCAGCTAAGTGGAAGCAGTAGAAGTAGAAGGTTTTTTAAGCAATCAAGGTTCTCTAAAAGTCAACATTGTGAAGTCCTCCATCGTTTATCCGTCCGTGATCCGTGATCATACCCTCCCAATTCTATGAATCGAGAAAGGAGACAACCCAAGATCATTGGAAGCTTGTGCCAAAACACTTCCCCATACACCCTTCATCCTAGAGGAGGAATGTCGTGAGCTTTTACACGTGGTGTCGCCGTCGCAGGTAACCCTGGAGTTCATCTCGGAGTTGTATATCTACATAGGAGTTCTGAAGTCTACACCGACTGATCAAAAAGAAACCTTGCAATGCATGAGTAGGGATTTATGAAATTGATACTTGTGACTGTTTTGGATGTCCGGTCCGCATTACTTACCATGAACGAGTTTCGTAGTGCATGTCCAACTTGTTAATTTTCTGAGTAAATTTTGGAATGTGTATTAAATGGGAACCCCATTTTCAGATGGTCAGACCGACACGGAGTACCCCCAATGGTTTTGGTGCGACGGGTAGCGATGATCTACCACCACCACCGCCCACGACGCTGACCGAAGCTTTCGTGGCAGCACATACCGAAGTGTTGTGCCAGATCCTCAAGGCACAACAACGGATGGCTCAACAGCTACAGCAAATGCCGTCGATGCAACCGTAGCTCCGACCTTTCAAGCCCTGTTCACCCAGAGTACCTGTCCAGACTGACATGAACGCCATTGTCAGCGCAATCTAGATGTTGGAGGGGCAAAATGCCATGTTGAATCAGATGGTGTACGATATCATCCAAGGACAATATGGGGGACCATCTCAAACTAGTTTTGTCGACAGTCTCTCTCAGTCTTTATCTGCCTTTATGGTCGAGCAGGCCCGCTTGTTCAATCTGTTGGTGAAGTATGTTAATCAAGACCAACCCCAAGCCTCGGACTCCATATTACCATTTTCTCAACTACCAATGGACCTTAGAAAAGAAGAGAAAACAAGTCCGAGCAACAAGCGAGTATTATCTGAGATAGATGTAAGTGAGTGGGAAATTACCTATAAGGAGACTCCTCCGCGTGAGGGCAAATGAAGATGCGACACTGGCAAGACCACTCAACTCCCTGCGGGCGAAACGCACTCGCAAGCCGCGAGGTTAGGAAAGAGAAAGAAGAAGAAGCTCCGCCTCATCAAGAAAGATCAACAACAAATTTCCAAGCCCAAAGACCTTCGACCCCGCCTTTGCTACATTTGTAGACAACCCGAACATTTCATACGTAATTGCCTGAATCCTCAATAGCAGAATCAGAACCTCGGAGCAGCTAAGCGGGATCACGACAAGAAACCGATCTTTCAAGGGAGCTAGACCAGCTTACCTCTATGGGTAGCATCTCAATCCAAGAACCAGCTCCCCACTTCGTCTTGAAAATTAAAATACCGGGGCGAGATTCTTCTTAAGGGGGGTAGGCTGTGACGCCCCAGGTTTTTACTTAGTATTATTAACGCTAATGACCGAATCAGCCACATCCAACCGGCTGACAATTGGTCAAACCTAGGTCAACCTGGGTCATCACCTCGAAAACCTCGCCAACAAACCCTATTGAACCCCTTGACCAAGTGAACACACCCGTGAGGTCAACCCTTGGTCAAAGACACGGTCAAACCCCGCTTAAACACTGACGTCGGCGAATGTCTTCCGGAACTTTTGCCGCGTTCTCCAAATTTCACCTAAACACTTCAAAATCTACCAATGCAAAAGTTGTCCAGTTTGTCGAGGGACACAACTTTCATGTAGATTGGCATTTCAAATTTTGAGAGGAAATTGATGAAAATCGTGGTCAACCGCCAGCAGCTCATCTTCACCGAGACATGGCGACATTCGAAGTTTGGCAGCAGTTTGTGCAAAATCCGTTGAGAAAAACACCATACGACATTTGTACAAGTTGTACAGGGTAGTGAGATCTACAACTTTCCTATTCACCACTTTGTGCACTTTTATTCAAAATTTTAGAGAAAATATCGGTCAAACGTTGCCAGTCCGACACAGGAAAGCTGACCGCGACGCCGCCCGCGCTCCCGCGCGCGCCGGCGCCTCGCGCGCGACGCCCCGCCGCCTCGGCGTCTGGGCCGCTTGCAGCTGCCCGAGGCCGTTCCTTCCAGAGGTCTGGAGCACTCCGAGACCCTTGAAGTCCGCGCCCACACCACGTGGAGTCCTCACCCTCGCCGGTCGGCCGCGCGCCGTAGAACCCATCGGTCCGTCGGTGTCCGCCTGCCTGGGCCGGTCCCTCCCTGCTCTAGCGTGAGGTTGAGCCGTTCCGCCGCACACCCTCGTCCTCCATGGAAGTGCTCCGGCGAGTTCCTCCCTCCAAGCTGACCGCCACAAAACCCTGCACGCAAGCTTAGCCACAACCCCCCTGGGACAGCTACTCGTGCTTCTCCGGCCCCCAACTGAACCTCTGCACAGCGCAGCACGCTCGCGGCAGCCACCGCCACCGGCCGCCGGTGCGCCCCCTCACCGGTCCCCCTCCCAGACCCGGTCAACCTCCCAAATCGAGCTTGGGGGACCACCAGACCGCCCCGCGCCCACTCCCGCTGGCCACGGCCGCCGGCCTGGCCGGAATTTGCTTGGAGCCATGCCGGCCACCGCCCCAAGGGCTACATTTCAAGGTTGGAAATCCTTCTGAGGTCCAAACCGCAAAGCAAGGGTATGGTTGTGAATCTTCAAAAATTCCAGGGGCCTGTGCGACAGATAGATTCTCAAATAGTAAAGTGTGATTTGCTGATTTTTGTAAAATCCATATAAAATCACAGAAAAATCAGAAAATTGCAAACCCAATTTTGTTGGATTCCTGGTGAAGAGTAATCTTGCCTGAGTTGTTTCTTGATAGTTTTTTCATGAAAAATAGAAATGTAAAAACCTAGATCTGCTATATCTCAAAATCCATAAATCCTCTATAGCTAATTTTTGGATATGTTGTGCGTTATGTCATCACTAGATCCTGTGCCAAAAATTGCACAAATTTATGTTGTAAATCTTTTTATATAAATTGTTTGCTCTTTATTCAGAATCTGCCTAGATGATTTTTGTAGCCAAAAATAATTATGTTTTTGTGCCCAACTTTAGCATGTTGACTTGTTATTCCAAAACACACCTCTGGTGAATTAATCACCATTTTATATTTACGAGAGATATCTATTCTTGAAATATGCTTGATTTTCTTTGAAAATGCGTAACTCAAGATTCATAATGGTTCTAAGTGTATATGCTGCATTTCTAGGTTAGTTTTGGGCCATAAAACATGTGTGAGGAAGTTAGGATCATTTTGTTGAGTTTTTATTTTTTTTGTGTGCATTTACCTTGTTTTACTAGCTAGTTTTTGTTATTTTCAAAATAATTAAATTCTTAGCTATCATAAGCATACATGTGTGTTCAGTGGCTTGTTATAGGTGATTATTGCTTAATGCACCCTTCCACTGAAATTAAATTAATTAATTTATTGAATAAAAGCTATAAGAGCAATTTAAGGCTTGATAGTAAATTAAATGGGAAAATCACCAAACCACTTTTGATGACTTTGTGTGTGATGAAAATCATTTTAAAAAGATAAATACCCACTCACTACTGTATGTGAAGTTAAATTAAATTATTTTACATATATATATACACATTCACTATCAACAAGAATGATTAATAAAGAGCTGCATATTGTTCCTTTTTGGAAGAGTATGCTGAATGTATTCTTATCTAGGTGAATGTGGTCAACCATGCACCCCATGGTTTTCATTTGATGATCGTAATTTATTAGGTTGAAAATCGTTGAATAAATCTTGCATTTGCATCTTCGTGTAGATCTTCCTGACGGTAGATATACGCTCGTGCCGGAAGGATGAGACGAAGGAGCTGACAAAGAGCTGCAGCACGTGTTCGTAGCTCAAGGCCTGGACCAAAGTCCAGAAGGGCCCAAGGCCAACATTTCCAGCGAAGGCAAGCCCCGGATCATTAACATCGCCTTTCAAAATCATGCAATTATGTTTTTCTATGATTGTGCATTTACGTTTCAGGAGTTGAATTGAAACCCTAGATGCATGATCCCTAGGTACCTATGCTCTATCACTATTATGCTAGGTCAATAGCTGCCATGCTATAGGACCGATACAAGTCGAGTGATGTTCGTCACTCGCGAGAATAGGCTCTTATGTTGGAGTCATAAGATCTTTATAAATGGATTGCTCATGTGTTAAGAGCATGGGATTTGGGCCCTGGTCCAGTGGCTTTCGTGGGCTAAGCTTTTGAACGTACTAAGCACTTGTCGGGAATGGGACCGGTAAGCCTTGTACCTTAATGAGACGGTACGGGAACTTACTACTACTACTCTTGAGGAATCACCTAACCGGCTTTCTACCGGGAAGGGGGGGTGCATGTGTGAGACTGGATGCCTCGCGGGGTGTGCTAGTTAGCCTTGTACCCAGGACTGTAAGATTTGATCCCAACCCAAGGATTTTTGGGAACTAGCTGGATGGTTGTCCTCGCGGGGGCACCCTACCGTGTGCTTAGGTTTACCTTGCAAGGTTTAAATCAATCGATTGTCGGCCTCTCACCGTTATTCGAGACTGCTTAATCAACCGACCATGATATCCCGTAATGATGGAACTTGGTGAATAATGTTGTATGAATTAATTGGGTGTCCAATTCTTGCTTGAATTAGTTGGCACATATGGAAATGGTAATCAACTAGAACTGGTGCTAAAATGTTGAAAATGAGGATCTACTCCTAGTGGCTGTTCAGCAAAAGAAACCCCACCGGCCAAAAGCCTTTAATGTCTAGAGCTTGGTGATGTAGTTATCAGCCGAAGGTTAAGTCTTGTTGAGTATTAGTATACTCAGCCTTGCTTTAAGATTGTTGTGCAGGTATTATTGACAGGGTGGATGCTGACATGTGATGACATCACGGATGGCCTCCTGTGATTTTTACCGTTGCGCTAGGTTAATTTATTTCCGCTATTTCGAACTCTGAACATGTACCTAATGCATTGGAAAATGGTTTGTAATAAACTGGCTCTTAACTCGTGTTGTACTCTGGACTCGCCTTCGCGTGAGTTTTAATGCATATGTCGATCCTCTGTTTGAATTCCAACTGATTCACCGGGCACTAACCTGGCAACTAACAATAGGGTGATACTTTACTATTGTTTAATGACCAAAGTGGATTGGTTTTAGGCGAAGTACGGTATTTTCCCGGGCGGGTTGTCACAAATATGATCTACTCGAATTACTCATGTAGTTTCATTTAGATTGCTCATGTAGTTTAGTTTTTCTAAATTAAATGTTTATTAGGTTAATCAATATATGAATCCTTATAAATAAAACTTGATTAGTTCTTTACTCTGGTCTTTTACAAATAAAATGCAATGCTGCACTAATTCCAACTTGGGGTATTTTCTTTATGAAATATTCTTTACATACCCTTTTCTAATTAAAATAAACCCAGCTCATAGTCCTGTTCTCTCATATATGCAAATCGTTCGATAGACGTTCTTTACCAAGCTCTATCTCAGTGTGATCTTTCCGGTCCTTGCTCAACCACTCCTAGCCATCTCTTTAAAGCTAACCAAGCCTTTCTCTTCCAAGCACGTTTTGTGTGCTTCAATGATCCCTAACATCGATTAGTACGTTCTTTTAAAGATTCTCTTTTTTTGGTGCTTTGCCCTTAGTATGCTTGTTTGTTTGCTTTGTAAGCTTGTGCCGATGATTGATGCGAGTAGAATGAACGTGGTTCGAGAGTATGACGCCCCAGGTTTTTAATTACCGTCATTAACGCTAATGACCGGATTAGCCGGTCAAATGGTCCACTGAGGTCAAACCTAGGTCAACCTGGGCCCTCACCCCGAAAAACTCACTAACACACCCTAGTGACCCTAAATGAATAGTAGCACACTTGTGGGGCCAACCCATGGTCAAAGGGTGGGTCAAACCCTTTTGCCATCCCAGTGTCCACCGGTGTCTGCCGGAACTTTTGCCGCGTTCTCCAAAATTCACCTAAACACTTAAAATTCTACCTTTAGGAAAGTTGTAGGTCTTGTTGAGGGACACAACTTTCATGTTGGTTGGCATTTCAAATTTGGAGAGGAAAATTGTGAAAAACCCCTTGCAAGACAGGATTTACTATTGCCAGAAACAAGCTGACATTCAAAGTTGGCATTCAAATAAATTCAAATCTAGGAAAAAAACCCTATACAGCCTTTGTAAAAAATGTAGCTGGTACTTAGATCTGCAACTTTGGTATTCATTGCTTGGTCAAGTTTTATTCAAAATTTTGGAGAAAAATTGTGTCAACCAACGCTTCAGCAACACAGTTAGGGCAAGAGCGCCGGCGCGCCGTGATGTCGCGCGCCCGCGCACCGCGCGTCGCCGGCCGCCGCCGGCCACGCTCCGGCGTCCGCGCCCGCGCGCCTCCCGACGCCCCTCGCCCGAGGACGACCGCGCCCCTAGGCCGCGCCCGTGCCTAGGCGACCCGCGCCCCGTGACGCGCGGGGGGGTCGGCCGCCGCGCCACGCGCCGACGCGCCGCGCGCGCGCGCGCGTGCGGTGGCCGGACGCCCCCCTCTCGGACCGGCGGTCCATCCGCGCCCCCTCGCCCGCGTGCGCCGTACTACGGCGCGTGGATCACGCCGCCGTCACCGTCGGCCGCCCCGAGGGTATTTAAGCGCCGTCCTCACCCCCCCTCCCCGCGCGCCACCGAGCCCCACCGCGCCATTGCCGCCGCCGCTGCCGGAGCTCGCTGCTCGCTCTCCCCATCGGCCAACCACATCACTAGCCTCCCTAGACTCCACTGCACCTCCCAGGGTCACGTATTGGCCAAAGCCCGCGCTCTCCTCGCCGAACACCGAGCCGCCGCGGACGTGCCCGCCGGCCGCCGCCGTGCGGGATCTCCCCCGCCCCAACCGTGCTTACCCATCAACCCTAGGTGAGCACACACTACACCCCGAGCCATCCCCCCCGCCCGCAGCGCCGCCGGAGCCGCGGGATTTCCGGCGAGCCCGCCGCCTCCCCGGCCAAAGAACCCAATTGCAGGGCCACAGATCTTGGCAGGGTGTTTTGTGTAGAGTTCAGGACCTAGCTGCAATGAAACCTATCTAGATTTTCTTACAAATTAGTCCAGTGACTTGTAAAATCCCTAGAAATCCACAGAAAAATCAGAAAAATCCCAAACCAATTTTGTAGGGTTCAGGGTGATAAACCCCACCTCTTTTGTTGGATACTCATGGCTAGATTCAAAATAGTTTTGGCAGGAAAAATACAAATGTGTTATACATGGATCTGTCATAACTTGAAAATATAAATCCTCTGTAGCCAAATTTTGGATATGTTGTGTGTTAGGATGTGACTAGATGCTGTGCCAAAAATTGCACAAAGTTATGCAGTAGAGTTTGCTAGACAAATTCTTTTCCTTTCCTGCAGTAATTGCCTAGATGATTTTTCCTGTTAAATAAATTTATGTTCTTGAGCCCAACTTGTGCACACTGTCTTGTAATGCCAAAAGACATATCTTGTGAATTAATAATGAATTTTGGATTAACAGAAATAATTATTCTTGAATTATGCATGTTTTCCTTTGTAAATTGATAAACCAAGTTCAGTAGAGGTTCCATGTGAACATGCTGGTTCTTTAGACTTTTTTAGGACCAGAGAGCATGCACAAGAAAGTTTGGATCATTTTGATGCTTATTTATTTTTATATGAATTTACTTGGAATCACTAGCTAGCTTTGTTATTTTCCACAATATTTAATTTCTTAGCATCCAACACTCACATGTGGGTCCAATGGACCAGGATGGGTGCTAGTAGGCTTAAGAAACACTCATTTAATTTTTGATAAGTTAATTGATTAATAAAAGGCTTAAATGCCCTTTTAATATTAAAGGGAACTTAAAATAAAGAGAAATCCTTAATTAAATCTTTTCCTTGTTGAAAGTATTATTTAATATAAATAAAAGAAATTTAATTATCAGCTCTGATAAGGAGTTAATTCACAAATAAAAATATTAATTACAACCTTGTTGGTAAAGATAAAATGAAATGAAGCTTTCACATGAAATGATAAACTTAATAACAACCTTTATTCAAATGAGGAATAAAAGAGTAACCCATGTACAACCAATGACTTCCTAAAATAGAAACCTTAGATGAATGCTTGTTAAGGTGAATATGACCAACTAGAGTTGGATAAGGCAACAAACTATCACATCACCTAAAGTGCATTGCATTCCGTGTAGATCGTCCGGACGGAGATTACTCCCTGGTCCCGGAAACCGAGGAAGGCGGAGCGGAAGGTTCTCTGCAGTACGTGGACGTACTCGACACCGAGGGTGCCCAAGCTAACCTAGTCGACGAAGGCAAGCTCCGGTGCATCTAACCTAGTTTAATGTTCTTTATTCAATTATCTATGAATGATTGTGCATTTACGTTCAGGAGTTGAATGAAACCCTAGATGCATGATCCCTAGGTACCTTTGGTCCCTACTAGTATGATAGGTCGATAGCTGCTAAGCTATAGGACCGTTACAAGTCGGGTGATGACCTCACTCGCGAGAATAGGTTCCTAGATAGGAATCATGTTATATCCTTAAATGGATTGCTCACGTGGTAAGAGCATGGGATCTGGGCTCCGGCCCAGTGGTTATGTGGGTTAAGTTTTTGAACGTACTAAGCACATGCCGGTTATGGGGCCGGTAAGCCTAGTACCATAATGAGGCGGCTAGGGATCCTACCGTTACTACTCTTGGGATTCGCTCTCACGGCTCGCCACCGGTGGTGTATGGTGACTCCGGGTATCTCGCGGGGTATGCCGGATAGCCTGCACCAAAGACTGTAAGATTCGATCCCGACCCGAGGATTTATGGGGACGGCCTGGGAAGTTGTCCTCGCGGGGGCAGCCTACCGTGTGTTTGGGTCTACCTTGCAAGGTTTAAATCAATCGATTGTCGGCCTCTCACCGTTACCCGAGACTACTTACTCCACTAGTCATGTGATCCCTAATGATGGAAGTTGATGAAGATGATGTTTCATTAATTGTATTGTACACCTTTGTTTGTACTAGTTGGCTAATGTAGTAAAGATTAAACCACTAGAACTTGTGCTAAAATCTTGAAAGTAAGGACCTACTCTTTGTTAATTTTTAGCAAAAGCAACCCAGTAGCCAAAAAGCCTTTCATGGTCTAGAATGGGTGAAGTAGATATCACCGACGGGTAAGACTTGCTGAGTATTAGTATACTCAGCCTTGCTATAATGTGTTGATCCGTAATGCCTTCGGTGATGTGTGGCCCCGTGAGATCCCGCCGGCCGGGAGCCGGAGTGGGTGGAGGACGACTACCGAAGCATCATGGATGGCCTCCCGTGGTGACTTCGCTGCCGCTAGTTAATTTCCGCTGTTTTTCGAAAACTCTGAACTGTTTCGTCATGACAAAAATTATGGTTTGTAATAATTAAACCCTACGGGGTATGAATTTGGATTTTCATGTTGTTGTATCTCTGGACTCGCCTTCGAGTGAGTTTTAATGCATATATTCGATCCTTGTGCTATCAAGTGATTTACCGGGCGTTAACCCGGCAACTTACGACAGGATGGTACTTTATTATTGCTTAATGACCAAAGTGGATCGGTCTTAGGCGATAGTACGGTATTTTCCTGGGCGGTTTGTCACGGTTGGTATCAGAGCTTATATGCACCAGAGATTAATTAATTAAACCTTAATCACTGGTTTTTGAATAAAATATGCCATGATTTTCTGATTTTCCAAAATACGTTGGTCCGCTAAGGATAAACTAGACCGAGAGGCCCTAGAGGGAATTTTGGGTTCTTTCAGGTGGCTTAATTAACTTATGGTCTATTTTGCTAACTTCCAGCACATTACTTTATGTCAGACTTACCTTCTTGCACAACCATACTAGTTCATCACGTTTTGCCATACGTGGTGGTACCACAGGGAAGTCCTGTGAGGGACTAGTGAGACCTATTCCAATGGGTGTCACGTCGCGTCTGAGTCTCGTCACGTTTTGCCATACGTGATTGTACCACGGGAAAGTCCATGAGGGATGAGTGAGGCCTATTCGAATGGGCACTCACGTCGCGTCAGAGTCTTAAATAGGACGCTGTCCATGCAGCGGCTTAACGCATGGATACCGTTTCTATAGTGAACGGTAATGAATGTGGAGCTTTCGTGACGTGCTGGCACGAAAGGTTCATTTTCTGCAGGTACATAACAGCGCTTCGTTAGTTGTTAAGCAAGTACCGTATAGCTCTCGACTAGATATTATAGGGAGAGACGAATAAAAGCCTTGCCACCGGCACTAACTTCGATTTTGGCTTGATTGCCATGTGAGGTCGAATAGGACGTCTTGCATGCATATTAAAAATCGAAATAACTAAAATGGACCCAAAAATCGGAATTCCATATGCTCTCTAAGGAAGTTCATGATAGTGTGTGCTTTTTATAAATTAGAAGTACTCCTCATACCTAGCCGTTATGCTGCCGAAATTTTACGAAATTTTGTGTACCATGTGATAGGTTAATTAAACCAAATTGTTAAATATAATGGCTCCTCAACTAGCTGTCTTGTAATAAGCAAATCTCAATCCTAGTTTCGATGGGTTGGTTCACTTTTCCCCTAGGCACATCCAGGCTAAGGACCCTTCATCTTGTTTCCTTGATCGATGCTCAACCTTAAAAAGCTTAATTAAAAGTATTAAAGGTTTAAGTTAAAACTTGGGAATTTTTTGAGGTTTCTGGATTTTTGGTTAAGAATTTTATTCACAGCTGCCAGAACTTCACCATTTGACACGCCGTTCTCTTTGAGATCTGACATGAGTTACATTTGTGTACAGATGGATTTCCCCGTGTTCCACCAGTTCGACGCTGACGGTACGATCCGTACCAACGGGTTGCACTTGGAGGGTTTTCCGCGCTTGGTGTGGGAAGCACTCAGTGCCGCAGGCTACCTTACCCCATCGACGTACGAGGTGAAGGAGTTTGAGCGCTTTGGTGTTCCCCGCTGCAGGGTGATCGTTACTATGCAGCCGCACCCAGACCACGCCGACTAGTTTGACCTAAGCTTTATTTACTAGGGATTTATCATGCACGAGTCCATGGAGTCAGCCGCCCTCAGAGTGCTGACAGACTTTTGTGACCACAACCCTACCGTGGTAGCTCTTTCTCTGTTTGGACTGTTTCCTGCTGTGAGTCCTCACGACCCAGCTTGGTTGGACCGTATGGACCATCTACGGGAGCTACTGACCCTAGCAGAGCCGTTGGATGTTACCCAGACACTTGCCCGTTGTCTGAACGTGGTCTTCACACTCCAGGGGCTGCGTTTTAACACCGCAGCGATCATTGCACAACGCTTGGAGGCATCTAGGCGCGATTGGGAGCGGCTTTCGGCGAGCACACCGGCGGCTCGAACTTCACGCTTACCCGTGTGCGGCGGAGAACGACGAGTCGCGTGCTAGGAGGTTCCGGCTGGAGCTTGAGAGAGGTGACCGCCTACGAGAGGATCATGGACCCGGAGGCGGAGAACCATGCACCGGAGGAGGATGCCGACGCACACGAGATAGAGAGGCCGACACCGCCGCGAACATTGCCGAGATGCGGGGAGCACGTGCGGGAGGCCGACGTACGGGTGGCCGCTTTACGTGCTATAGTGGCCTTACGACCACCGCCCCCGCAGATGCGCACACCCGGAGGAGCGACAGGGCCGTGTCCGGTCCGGGATCGACGAGTCAGGCAGGACCACCGCTACTGACTCCCCCAGCTTCGCCTACGTACAATGGTGCTTCAGTGGGCAACTAGGTTGCCGACAGCAGGGAGTAGCAGGATGTCGTTCTTACCAAGTTGTCTTTGAGATGTTAGAGTAGTTGACTTGATAGCTCATCTTCGTGCCAAGCAACTATTGTATCGTGTCATGTCATGATATTCCAAATTCGAGTTGTAATGTCTTGAACCTTGTTCTGTTATGTTGTAATAAGAATGCTTAAGCTTGTATGCTTTAAGTTAATTTCGTTGTCTTTCAATTGAAATTTTCTTGCGTTGAATACCAGATCCTTGGATAAATCGTTGCAAATGACCACGCTTGTCAATGTTGCATTTTTTTCTCCTAAAAACGTTGGTAAAACAAAGTATCTTTAAGAACATCACTCGTTGCCAGCAAATAAATGCTCATTCGTATACCACCTTCTTTGGTATCCGGGATGACGATGATCGTTCGAAAATAATGATGAGCCGCGCAATTGAGTAATCGCCGTCCTAACCGATTGTGAAGAACGATTCTATGAATCTTGGTGGCTATAGAATATTGTTGCTTGTTGCTGTCCTCGTTGTTTAAGTACTAACTAGATGTGATTATGCATGATCGTGCTTGTCATCATTTGGAGTAAGCTTTCGGTTATCTCAGTAATAAAGCTCACTTTTCAAATGGTGGGAACCACGCGCAGCTCTCCCAACGGTTTCGGAGTGAGTGGTAGTGGTGACTTGCCGCCACCCCCGCCCATGACACCGATGGAGGCCTTCATGGCCACCCAAACCGAGGTGCTGCGCCAGATCCTACAGACGCAGCAGCAGATCGCCCAGCAGATGAACCGAGGGCCGCCACATAGGGCCAACCACGAGGGGCCTAACGAGGTGTTGACGGTGAAAATCCGTCAACCTAGCCATGAGTTTACCTTCTATGTTGGCATAACTTTTGTATCTTATTCATCGGTACTAACCCCCGTGGTATAACAAGTTCACTTGTGCATGTCGGTTTTGGAGTTATGTGTTTACGCAGGGTTTTAACGTTGAAAGCAAGACTTCCGGGATAAGTTCATTAAGCACCTCATGACAAGACCTTGAAGCCCGATACAAGTCAAGCAATGAAGTGAACATGACTCCAAGAGCCCAAGGACCAAGCCCGAGAAGATGATAAACTCCGAGGACCGAACCGGAAAAGTGCCGAATCTTGCAAGACAAGGAGTTGAGTCCAATTCGGAGAGAAACCGACGTCAAGGGCCCACATGCAAAAGGGGAGAACATCTAGAAGACGTGGGAAGCAACACCGGTGAAGCGAGGCCACGAGATGGGCCGAATTGGGCCCGGGCCGGTCGGCCCGGGCCGGCCGGCCCGGCCCAATTCGGGGCCCAATCGGCCTCTCCTTTGACCTAATTGCTTCTCGGGCTATAAATAGCCCCCCGACCGAGAGCCACGCAGAGAAGATTTCGTATTCCGCCGCCGAGGAGCGAGAGAAGCTTGAGGGACACCAACTTGAAGATGAGGGTCGTGCTAGTTGTCTAGGGTTTCCCCGGCCGACGTGGGAACCTTGCATGGAAGACCACGTCGGAGCTCGGAGCGAGGATCAAGATCTAGGGAGGGCCCGGTGGTGATCTTGTTCATGTAATCATTCATGGTGAAGTTTGTAAGTGAATCGCATTTCTAGCGATTAAGTGCCTTCTCGATGATTTTGATTTCTTCTTGGTTTTGCTTCTTCTACGATCTATACTTAAGATAGATTACATAGGGTGCTCTTGTAGCCGCGGTGGCTAGAGGTGCATACCGGACCGGCCAAGTGATTTCAACTTGTTCTATCGAACTCGCCCTAAGCTCCCCGCATGAATAGGGATACGTTGTGACGAACGGGGTCTCGAAAGGCGGATGTTTTCGGAGTCGGATGGGAAGGCCACGATTTAAAGATGCTTTTAATGAGATTCGCTTTACTATCTTCATCTATCTTGTTTGGAGCTACAACATAAGCATGATCTAGATTCTCTAGATTGGTTATCTCTTGCTTTCTCTTGTTACCTCTTTAGTAGATTAGATTAGATTCGTTTTCTTTATGAGTTAGTAGATTAGATGCAACTTACCTTCATAAGATAGCTTACCTTGCTTTACTAGATTGAATCCTTGCGTTGCACATTGTTCCACGGATTCGATACCTTGGGTTCACCACTCGAGGGAAGAAGGGTCCCTTGACTACGACGGGAGACTTGTACGCTTGCGAGTCACGAACGAACTTTGATACAATTATTAACCGTCAACAAGCCCCTTTTTCTGGCGCCGTTGCCGGGGAACAAGCAATCAAGATCCGATCTAGTATCGCTTATCTTTCGCTTTTTCTTTTGATTTTCTTTTGCATCTCTTATGTTTGATCATCCTCAAAAAGAAAAAAAAAATTTCAATCTAATCTAGTTTTGATTAACCCTAGTTCTTATGTTTAGATTTTTGTTTTATCACTAACCCTAACCGGAGATGGTTGGCTACCTCTCCAAGAAACCCAAACTTTTTTGTGGATGATCCAGGAAAACTTTACAGGCAAAAGGTGACATGCAACACAAGCTAAAAGGGTGGAAACCCTAGATTCAAAAGTTCAAGTCGAAGGACCGTCGAAATCTCCAAGGGAATCACCACCTCCAAGTCAAGACGCCGGAGGCCGTTCAAGATCAACGAGGATGGAGAAGATGGAGATGGAGAAAGAAGCTCAACACCTAAAGGCTGCCAAGGCAAGATCCACATGCGGGGTGTTCATCGTGATGAAGATGTTAGAGACGCAAGTGGGACAACTTGCCGAACAACCGATTGGTGACAAAGAAGAATATCCGAGACAACTCCAAGGTCCCAAGACGGCGAAAGGCTACTCAAACTCATTCGGGAGAGATGAAGGATCACACTAGAGACCATGAAGATCACGACCGAAGGACCGGAGTTCGAGATGCCGAGCCACAAGGAAGATGTTGCATCCGTCAAGACCAAAGGACAAAGCCACTCGTGAAGACCAAAAAAAAATTGACTAAGCCAAAGTGGGTACCCAAGATTGCAACGCCCGCAAAGAGCGTTGATCCGGAGTAATCAAGTGAAGAAGTCTAGCCATGGACTATAAACGAAGCGCTAGGCGGGAGGCAACCCGTTTCGTCGAGTCAAGAATAAGCTACGGGAGGACAACCCGATTCCAGGTTTTTCAAGTCTTTTTAAATTTAATTCAGTTCTGAATTTTACTACGCAAAACCTTAGACTTAGAATGGTTGAACAATATTAGAGACATAATTCTTGGTTGAATATTTTGCTTGATCATAAACCCTTTACATGAACCATCCTATGTGATTGTTTGCTTCTTTTCGAGAAACCACAACCAAAACCAAAAAATTTCAGAACCTTAATCAACCTCTCAACCTCGTTATGGTGCTGAGGTTGACTTGTTTTTCATGCTAAAAACACACGAGTAGAGCCACGACTTGTATCTAGATGTTATTTAAATTTCAGCATGTGGTAGGACTCGCGTGAACCTAGAAACTTGATTTTTGGTTGGTTTAAAAATCTATATCCTTGGTTTCTCTAAGATTAGAATTTTTCTAAGCCTCACTTAATTTTATTTCATTCAAAATCTCTCTCATCTAATCAAAATTAGTTCCTAAACCTATGCCCCCATGATCAAGCCGGGAAAAGCTTGCTCTCAACCAATGAAGGCAAACTATACCGGTGAGACCGAAATCGACGTAATAAAAAAATATTTTCTTCTTGCATTTGTTTTTAATGGTTTAAAAACTTCTCTAAAATTATGTTCGAGCTCTTGCATGGCTCTGAAAAATATTTTTAAATTTCGAAATTAGAGGAGTGCTTAGCCTTAAAGGGAGGCAATCTAGTTAACCTAACCATGCATGCACCATGACACATCACGGGATGCCCCTCCAACATATTTAAACCACATGCAAAGTACAAGCATGGGGGGCAGCCAAGGCTTTGTTTTGTAGGAATATCATGGATGCATGTGAGGCAAGGGAGTATGGAAGTGAGTCAAAGCGAAAGCATCAAGTGGAAGGAGCAATAATGCAAGCGAAGGAGTGGACGGGAACGTTTGGAAGGTGTACGCGATCACGAAGCAACATGCATGCACTAGAGAAGAACCGAGCCAAGAGGAGGAGAGAGGTAAGTCTTTCATCCAACTCTTTGTTCATGTGCTCTAGTTTGTAGGCCGGAATCACCTTAGACTTAGCCATCCACCGCGTTTGTTTCGTGCAACAAATCACATCCTTAATCCACTCAAAGTCCAGACTCCAAAATAATATTTGTGTACCTTGTTACCGGGTGAAAACCCCGGATATTTATTTGTGAAGGAGAGTGCTGCAATCAAGGAAGAAAACTACAAGTCTTTTCACCAAAGAAGAAGGGATCATCGTCGTCTAAGCCATCATCGACAACCTCTTCGAGGAGGCACTCGTTTCCGAGTTTCCTTGGAGTATGGAGGAGGACACGGCACCGCCGAGGAGGAACCACACTCTTCTCCTTGGTGGCATGAGGGCCACACAAAACTCGTTTATTAGGTTTACCAAACTTCAATAACATATGGAGGAGCCGCCTGTCCAACCTCGCCACTTGACACGATCATCCGCTCCACCTCCATACGCTCCGCGGAATTCCGAGGGGTATGTCATCATGACGGAGGAGGAGAAGAAGCTCGCTCGCCTTAAGTAGAGGCTTGTAGCGAACGTCGACATCGACGACCAAGCTCTCCACATATTGGGTCTCACACGGGACACCAGTGCAATTCTCTAACGGAGTGTCGGCAAGCACCCACAAGAAATTCGCCTAGGAAATTTTCATGACCATGGCGTATACCCTTGATGAAGGAGTGCTGAGTCTCTCATTCCGTTGGAGGGAGCCCACAAGTGGAGAAGAAGGAAGACACCGTCGGAAGGGTAACCTTGATCAACGATGCTATTTCTAGCACCTTGATGGGGTAATCTCCTTTCATCCATGGGTTGCAATCGATCTTGAGATGTAATCACACTTTGTTGGATTATCTATCTATCATCTTGTGCTGAAAATACTTTAATGCTTAAGGCTAGCAACCATGCTGTAAAGGGAGTAAGGGCTCCAATGCTTCCTTGGATCCATTCAACACAATCCCCGATAGATTAGATTGGTTTTCATGTTCAAAACGATTGCATGTCTAGTATCGTAGACCCATGGGCGAGTGTCTCCTATTTTCAAAAGGGAGCTCCGAAACAAGTATGTGCATGAAGGCACATGGGAAGGCTTTTGGAGTATGATCACGGGAAGAGACCATCAACGAAGAAATACTATCCGGAACCCCATCATCCAAGTGTGTCACTTTTGTGCAAGTGGATTTTTGGAGAGAATAAGAGAGACATAGATAACCAACACGGAGTTGAATTGGATTTACTCACAGCCAATCAACCCTACTCACCTATGATCAACCGGTGGTGTTGCGGCAACATCGGATTCGGGAGATCGGGTTGTTACCTCTCCATGTTGACTATCTCTTTAAAACCGGGTATTGCAAGGAACCCAAATCATCTCCTACCCGGGACTTCCCTAGGAATATATGAAGAAAGGAAAAGATAAGAGTAAAGATGAGAGAGGAGGCTTCCAAGTGGCCTAGGTAAATTTGCCTCTTTCGGATTGAGGATTCAAACCTTTTCTTGAGGGGGAGAAGATCGGTTAGAGGAAGGACTTCTTGTGCCGGGGAAGAGAAAAAAAAAGATAATAATAGAGAAGGATTAGGAGAAGGTTTTTCCACGACCCAAGAAGGAGGTGCACAACAAAATTATGTCCCACCATTGGGAGGAACCCCGGCGCCGCCGAATTACTACGGTGGTGTACCAATGCAAGCATGGGGGAGTGGTGCAGCCATACCCCACCATTTTTGCGGTACCCAACGTAGCCTTTGCGGAGCCATTTGCACACCTTTCTCAACCACAACAAAATGAAGCCACCATTGGAGGATACGCTGCAAGGAACATGCAAATTATTGCAGCCATCCAAACCAATGCCAACCAAATGGGTGAAGGAAATGCAAACGTCGCTTATGTGCTTGGACACCTTCACCTAGCACCGTCAGACAATTCATAGGAGGAGAGGCGCATTCCTATTACAAGTAAGGGTACAACAACCAAGACTATCAATATCAACCACCGGCGGAAGATTAGAGAGAGGAGGAGCTTTAGTTATCTTTCCCTTACCCCTTTTCTTTAATTTTCAGCTTGTTTGCGCCTATGTATGCGTAGTGTTTTCAGTTTTTTTTATTTAAATTTCAGAAAGTGTGTTAGTTTAATTTTGTCAGCATGTATCTTAGTTTTTATTTTCATCATGAATAATGTCACCACCAAGTTTTTACCTTTGGTAAAGTTACAAAGTTTGTGCCATGATGATATATGATTATAATTGCCGCTTTGTTTATCTTTGTAATTGGTTTATGCATGTTTGAACTAGTGCTCTCTTAAAAATACAAATCTGAAATTATCTAAATGCTAGCTCAATCTTCAGCGGAGGTTATGATTAAAATAAAGACCCATAGTGTTTTATGTGCTCTCAAGTTATGAATAGATTAAAGATGTCTTTTATGTTCAAAAATATCGCTAACCTTGTCATAAATATCACTTGTGTGTTGCTCAACCTATCCAAAGCCTTATATATATTTGAGTGCATAAACCTTAGTGTACAAGATTTATTTTTGAGTGAGTTATTACAGGCCATGATTTCTCTGGCCCGAGACTAAGAAGCTGGTCATTCCGTTTTTGCGTATCTATCTTTTTGCTAGCCTTTTATCCGTGCATTGTGTATCCCCGCATCGGAGATCTCACAAACCTCGCCGGATATCCACCCTTAAACCAAATATCATCTTTTGTGATTACCTCCTTGACCACAACCTATCGTTGAGAATGGATCATCAATTCAAGGAAGATCGCAAGACGGTGCCAACATTGAAGATTTCAAGTATCTCTCCAAGGAAGAATATTTCCGGTACCTACCTTTTTTTTTTCGCCTCTTTGCTCGAGGACGAGCAACGTCTAAGCATGGGGGAGGAGGTAGGTACGGTGCAGTTTTAGAGTTCAAAAGGGAGTATTTTAAAAAATATATAATGATGAAAGAAAAAAAAATCCAGTGATATTCATGACTTTCAAGGTATTAAAAAAATCAAAACTTCGTTGTGAAAGTCATGGACTGAATAAATGACGAGGAAAGAAAAAAAAATGAATGAATGAAAGAAAGAAAAGAATATATATGTGCGTAAAGTGAACTCCCCGGTTCTCTAAGAGTGCATTCAAGGCTTCAAGTTAAAAAGATCCATTCTCATTTTCCAACCATGTGCAATCCGATAACGAGGACTTCTTTTGTGCCTTGGGATCACTTTTTGCCATTTGCACATGTCCACTCATCTAAAAGTGTGTGTATTTTTCTCTTTCCCCTCCTTGACTTAACATTATTTTCCAATGACCTTTTTGACGAGTCTCGGTAAGACCATGAGAAGCTTGTCTTGTTTTGACAACACCTCATTTATAAAATCTTGTTAGGACTAAACTTTCCCAAAGCTCCATATAAAGCCTACCACACATATATGTTATGAGAGGGAAAGGAGTAGAATATATAGGCTTGAGAGACAAGTGAGATGAGAGTTTATGAGCAATATACAAGATGATTTAAATTTGTGAACTTGGTTTAGCTTTTCTTTATCTCGTTCTTTATTTCAAAAATTCTGAGGTCTATTATACTTTGTGAGCATGTTAATACTTGTGGGATAAGCTTAATAAGAATCTACCCTCCGTAGAGGTGAAGGCTAGTACTTTATGGAACTTTAACGAATTAAACTTTTGAGAGCATTATGTTTTTTTTCATGTATGATCAAGTGCAAGGTTTAAACATTGTTTGGCAATGATGATATCCATCGAAGGCTTACTCGAGGACGAGCAAGGTTTAAGCATGGGGGAGATGTTGACGGTGAAAATCCGTCAACCTAGCCATGAGTTTACCTTCTATGTTGGCATAACTTTTGTATCTTATTCATCGGTACTAACCCCCGTGGTATAACAAGTTCACTTGTGCATGTCGGTTTTGGAGTTATGTGTTTACGCGGGGTTTTAACGTTGAAAGCAAGACTTCCGGATAAGTTCATTAAGCACCTCATGACAAGACCTTGAAGCCCGATACAAGTCAAGCAATGAAGTGAACATGACTCCAAGAGCCCAAGGACCAAGCCCGAGAAGATGATAAACTCCGAGGACCGAACCGAAAAGTGCCGAATCTTGCAAGACAAGGAGTTGAGTCCAATTCGGAGAGAAACCGACGTCAAGGGCCCACATGCAAAAGGGGAGAACATCTAGAAGACGTGGGAAGCAACACCGGCGAAGCAGCCACGAGATGGGCCGAATGGGCCCGTGCCGGTCGGCCCGGCCGGCCGGCCCAGCCCAATCGGGGCCCAATCGGCCTCTCCTTTGACCTAATTGCTTCTCGGGCTATAAATAGCCCCCCGACCGAGAGCCACGCGAGAAGATTTCGTATTCCGCCGCCGAGGAGCGAGAGAAGCTTGAGGGACACCAACTTGAAGATGAGGGTCGTGCTAGTTGTCTAGGGTTTCCCTGGCCGACGTGGGAACCTTGCATGGAAGACCACGTCGGAGCTCCGGAGCGAGGATCAAGATCTAGGGAGGGCCCCGGTGGTGATCTTGTTCATGTAATCATTCATGGTGAAGTTTGTAAGTGAATCAGATTTCTAGCGATTAAGTGCCTTCTCGATGATTTTGATTTCTTCTTGGTTTTGCTTCTTCTACGATCTATACTTAAGATAGATTACATAGGGTGCTCTTGTAGCCGCGGTGGCTAGAGGTGCATACCGGACCGGCCAAGTGATTTCAACTTGTTCTATCGAACTCGCCCTAAGCTCCCCGCATGAATAGGGATACGTTGTGACGAACGGGGGTCTCGAAAGGCGGATGTTTTCGGAGTCGGATGGGAAGGCCACGATTTAAAGATGCTTTTAATGAGATTCGCTTTACTATCTTCATCTATCTTGTTTGGAGCTACAACATAAGCATGATCTAGATTCTCTAGATTGGTTATCTCTTGCTTTCTCTTGTTACCTCTTTAGTAGATTAGATTAGATTCGTTTTCTTTATGAGTTAGTAGATTAGATGCAACTTACCTTCATAAGATAGCTTACCTTGCTTTACTAGATTGAATCCTTGCGTTGCACATTGTTCCACGGATTCGATACCTTGGGTTCACCACTCGAGGGAAGAAGGGTCCCTTGACTACGACGGGAGACTTGTACGCTTGCGAGTCACGAACGAACTTTGATACAATTATTAACCGTCAACACGAGGTCACCACGTACGCCCAGTTCATCGCCATGAAGCCGCCAACCTTCGCTAAAGCAGAAGACCCTCTGGAAGCCGAGGCTTGGGTCAAGGCCATAGAGGAAAAATTCTCTGCCTTTGTGCTGCCTTGTTCCGAGGAGAACAAAGCGAACTTCGCAGCGCTGCAACTGCGAGGGGAAGCTTTGATGTGGTGGGACCACTTCAAGTCCATGCAGCGAGGCCACGCTGTGACTTGGGACGAGTTCAAGTAGGCTTTCAAAAGCCACCACATCCCCAAGGGTCTGATGGACAGGAAGATGAGGGAGCTGTTGGCCCTCCGTCAGGGATCTGACTCCGTGTACCGCTATGCTCAGAAGTTCAATAGCTTATGCCAGTACGGTGGGCATCATGTTGATATTGATGCCAAGAAGATGGAGAGGTTCCGTGACGGGCTTGATGGCAAGCTGTATGAGCGCCTGAATCTGCTCGAGCCCGCAAACTTCCATGAGCTAGTGAACAAGGCTATCTCGCAAGAGGATGCTATGAAGAAAGCCCATGGGGACAACAAGAGGATGTCCGGTTTCATCCCAGGCAGCGGAACCAACAAGAAGTTTCGCTTTGTGAAGAAGGAAGCTGATGAGTACTAATCTAGGATTAGTACAAGGGATGGCCCGATCTTCACGGCAGTAGGTCACGAACAAGGTAATAGATGTAAAGTAACAGCAGATTAAGATAACTTGCTGCAAAGCAGTGGGTAACTAGCTTTATACCTGGCCAAGGTTGGATGCGACCAAGCGACGGGGAGAGAGGCACCGAAACCGCGAAGACTTCGACTCGATCTCCGACAGACCGCAGAACCACAACCGGAGCTAATCCACACAAAGAGAGGCAGCCGTACTGGAACTCTCAGAGCACGAACTAGTGGATCCCAGAGGAATCTCTTCACAAGTCCAAGAAGAACAAGGAAGAAAAAGGGTTGAGTAAGCACTCTGGCAGCTCGGCTGCAATCTCACTGGATTAATCTCAAATCATTCAAAGTTGTTTACATCTGAGGTGTAGGGGTCTATTTATACATGGAACAAGCCTCTACGATGGGTGAAAACATGAAAACAAAGTATTTGATTCGTCAATGTGAAAGGGCTCCTCGAAATGGTCTTCTGAACGTTTCCCGCGTGGCTGTTTGGTTTCTGAGTAGTCTTCAATGTTTTGACCATAACTTCTTCTAGGGAACTCCAAATGACGAACGGTCAGATGCTTTTGAAATCTAACTCGATCCCCGTTCCAACCATGTATACCATGCACCACGAATTATTGTAGAATGGTACAGTTTAACATGGGAACTTGAACTTCATGTAGGCTGTCGACCTCTGGACCAGTGTGCACTCGACCAGAAATAACTCTTAGCTCGAAACTCCAAACTGGTCGAGGCTAGACTCTTTGGAAACTAGACTTCCAGCCGGTTCCAACGAGTACTCATACGCCTTCATACCTTTTGGGAATCAAAAGTTATGGCCGTTTCTTCAACTGGTCCGTTTTTACTGCCCTTGTCCGCTGACTGATCCGTTGTGTTCTTCATGTAGCTCGATGGTGTAGCCTCTTGTGTAAACCTAAGTAATATCAACATACAAGACTTAGGTAGCACAAAATTGTCATTAGAATTGAGTTTAAGTTCACAAAGTAGCGCGTGCACCTCTTGTTGTATCTTTTTAGCTCGGCTACATGTGATTGGTCCTGTAGGTGTTGGTGTAGAGGTCGGCAATGTGGTTGGAGTGGTCGATGACGCTGGTGTGGGCGTATCATCCTCCCTTCCTTAAATAGGAGTCGTCCTCGACTCTAACTCTTGTATTCCAAAGAGTTGTGCTAGGCATAGGACTTGTACTGTGACAACAACGTAATCTTTGTCCTCCAACACAGCAAGGTGTTTCAATCTATAATCATACAGACCAAGTAGTAGCCTTGTAGGTGGAAACATAAATAATTTGAAGTCAAGTTTAGCTTTCACCTCGAATGGATTCTTAGAGCAAATAGTGAATGTTGAATGCCATGGCATGGTCATATCATCCTCCCTCCCTTGAAAAAAGTCGTCCGCGACTTTTGTTTACCTGAAAATAATCTAGACAAAGCAGAGGGTGGATGCACATCATGATTCCAATAATCCTTTTCTTTGTTCTGCTTACTTGCTCCATTATGATTTAATTTCACAATATTAGCTTTTCCATGTATGAAATATTCTCTCACCCTTGGGAAAACTACAAATAGCTTAGAAGTTGGAAGCACAAGAATTTTTTGTAATCCAATTAATTGATTCATGTTATCATATTTCATCTTTGCAAGATCGAATATACCAAGAGACGTGGAAGAAGCATTCTTAACATTCTCATTGCATGATTCAATGATGTATTTGTCAAACTTTTCATCAAATCGATGTTGAGCATTCATGGTATTCCAAAAATTATTATGGCTTAAATGATTCATGAGTTTAGAAGCGTACCTGTCAACCTTAATGCTTCGGCAAGTGGGCGAGAAACTTTTGTGTGCATGATCCATGCTTTGCACATGTTTTATTTCTTTCCATGGATGGAATGCACATGATGGTAGCATTAATTGTTTAAAATCACAAGCATCAAGTGATAGTTGTATCTCAAGAAACTTATCAGTGTGTTTTTCACTCAATGGTTTTGACTCTAAACCAGCAAGCATGTCATATGTGACACAAATTGCATGAACTTGGAAGATATTTACAACATGATCTCCAATTAAAAAAAAGTAAACTTGGAACTATGAGCAGTAGTCAAATCACTCAAGGATGTCATCACAAAAATTTTCTCAAGTACTTTATCAATAAGGATAGGCATGTCAAGCATACACAAACAATCAGTAAGATATATCCTTGCAATCAAAGCAGTACATGTAACCAACCGAACAAGATGAAGCATGTCGGTATATGAGGTGTTGGAAGGATCATTCAAAGCACAGAGACTCTTATCAAAGTAAAATTCATTACTTGTTTCAACATGAGATTCAGTTAAATCAGCACAAAGGTTTTGATTATGTTCTATGGCTGAAACATTATTATCATGAGTATTCATTTCTTTGTTATCAAATTTATTTACATGTATAGTATCAGATATATGAGTGCAAAGTATTATATAAATGAACCACATCAAAGCATAGAAAAAATCATATATGACTGAACATTGCTTATCAACTTGAAAAATTTCAGCAAAGGTATGGTCATGTGACACTACAAAATCAGCACAGCTATCATGGTCAATTTCATTAGAAACATGTGCTTTATCCGAATTACTCACCACTAGACTTTGCAAATGCAAATCTGAATTATTTTCATTACGTTCATGAATTTGTGGTGGTCCAACAACCATGCATGACATTTCTGAAATATTACCACTTCTCTCGTCATGGTTCATGTTTTGGGAAGCAAAGAATTGATTCGGCTGAATGGAAACCTTCTCATCTCTCACAACAAGTATGGAGCTGTCATGAGCAGCCATCTTTTCCTCATTCCCATTGCAAACCTGCACATGTGAAAAGACAACTCTAAGAGTAGAGATGAGCGTGTTAGTCTCAAAAATATCCTCACATGTCTTGCATTCTATCTCTCTGTTTTTCAGTGGTGTATCCCTCACGCTCTCATTAGTGGTACTCTCAATATCATGGAGGGTGGAATCGCACAACTCTCTTTTGTATTCACTCTCTTTCAGTTTGGTTATGTGGCTCTCAATTTCACATGGGTTTTGATGCACAATTACTTCGGTGTCCAATGGAACAACATATTTATATGTGTCATACTTCGTCATATTCTTCAATGGCATTGGGGCAGCGATTGTTGCAAAAGAATCAAGAGCTGAAGCACCCTCAAATGCTACTAAACTTGCATCACATGAAGGAGAAGCTTCTGAATTTGTATTGCCATCAATCCGAACATTATGTCGCTTGTCAGACAATGAAATTTCAGCATCACTATCCATGGCAATCACTTGATCTTCTTCATCAAATCTTGGGGGCTGATCATAATTAACTTCTTGATTTTTTTCATGAACCTGCATCACAAATGAAACAAAACTAGAAGAAGGTGTTATGATGTTAGTGTTAAATAATTCCTCACATGAATCCTCTTCTTTTTCACTCATTTTGACAATGGGTTCACTCAATTCTTTTGAATCCCCTCTCCTAGCCATCATTACTAATCCCTCTTTTCCCGGTTTTTGGGTATTTTGCGGCTGTGGGGTTTTCTTTGGCTGTGGAAACTCTCTCTCAATATGTTTGTGGGTCACTCGAAAGTGTTTCTCACTCTCTCGTTGTCTTCTTTTCAGATCATTCTTTAAAATCTCATGAGCACCTTCTCGATGCCGTCTGCTATGACCGAAGGGACCACCATGAGAGTTGGTTGGGCTATGTCGTTGTAGAGCACGATGGCGTGGTGTAGATAGACGTTCATCTAACATCCCCTCCATGGCCTCCACAAATGAGTTTCCAAATTGATGTAACTCAGAATGCGTGATTGGTGATTCTTTTCCTCTATGTCCACCACGAACACTTGAAGTTGGTCCTGCCATGTTAGGGGCAGCAAGACAAGGTGGAAATATTATGTGGAAACAAACAATCTCACCTCTTACTTACCCAAGTTCTTAAATGATCTCAAGGACTGTGACGGTGCTGGTGTGGCAGTCTCAACGGAAGTGGTAACGAGGTCGTAAGGATTGTAAAAATTGTCTATCACGGTTCCGTTTGAGGTGGAGCTATAGGTGGTTAACAAGGAGGGCTTACGGTACTGTAAACCAAGTGGTTGTTGTGCTCAAAAGATATGAATTGCTGCTATCAAGAACACCACTAAAAATATGCAATCTGAAAATTTCAGCAACACACAGCAACACGATTCCCCTTCAAACTCTTTTCTTCTTCTTTCTTTTTTTTGACTCTTTACTTTCTCTTCCTTTTTTCAGAACTCTCTTTTTTTATAATACTAACAGGGATGCGAAAAAACAAATGAACAACACAATATATATATGTAAATGATGCTGACTAGCAACTAGATGAACACAAACACAAGGAAAAACAGTACCGCCAAAGGGTTATAGGTAATTTTTATGGCTCTGGACTGTAGGATAAAACAAAATATATGTGATAAATGATCAAAGGGATAAATATATGATGATGGTAAGACCTACCGTGTCAACGAAAGCTCTGATACCAGATGATGAGTACTAATCTAGGATTAGTACAAGGGATGGCCCGATCTTCACGGCAGTAGGTCACGAACAAGGTAATAGATATAAAGTAACAGCGGATCAAGATAACTTGCTGCAAAGCAGCGGGTAACTAGCTTTATACCTAGCCAAGGTTGGATGCGACCAAGCGACGGGGAGAGAGGCACCGAAACCGCGAAGACTTCGACTCGATCTCCGAACGACCGCAGAACCACAACCGGAGCTAATCCACACAAAGAGAGGCAGCCGTACTGGAACTCTCAGAGCACGAACTAGTGGATCCCAGAGGAATCTCTTCACAAGTCCAAGAAGAACAAGGAAGAACAATGGTTGAGTAAGCACTCTGGCAGCTCGGCTGCAATCTCACTGGATTAATCTCAAATCATTCAAAGTTGTTTACATCTGAGGTGTAGGGGTCTATTTATACATGGAACAAGCCTCTAGGATGGGTGAAAACATGAAAACAAAGTATTTGGTTCGTCAATGTGAAAGGGCTCCTCGAAATGGTCTTCTGAACTTTTCCCGCGTGGCTGTTTGGCTTCTGAGTAGTCTTCAATGTTTTGACCATAACTTCTTCTAGGGAACTCCAAATGACGAACGGTCAGATGCTTTTGAAAGCTAACTCGATCCCCGTTCCAACCATGTATACCATGCACCACGAATTATTGTAGAATGGTACAGTTTAACATGGGAACTTGAACTTCATGTAGGCTGTCGACCTCTGGACCAGTGTGCACTCGACCAGAAATAACTCTTAGCTCGAAACTCCAAACTGGTCGAGGCTAGACTCTTTGGAAACTAGACTTCCAGCCGGTTGCAACTAGTACTCATACGCCTTCATAGCTTTTGGGAATCAAAAGTTATGGCCGTTTCGTCAACTGGTCCGTTTTTACTGCCCTTGTCCGCTGACTGATCCGTTGTGTTCTTCATGTAGCTCGATGGTGTAGCCTCTTGTGTAAACCTAAGTAATATCAACATACAAGACTTAGGTAGCACAAAATTGTCTTTAGAATTGAGTTTAAGTTCACAAAGTAGCGCGTGCACCTCTTGTTGTATCTTTTTAGCTCGGCTACATGTGATTGGTCCTGTAGGTGTTGGTGTAGAGGTCGGCAATGTGGTTGGAGTGGTCGATGACGCTGGTGTGGGCGTATCATCCTCCCTTCCTTGAAAAGGAGTCGTCCTCGACTCTAACTCTTGTATTCCAAAGAGTTGTGCTAGGCAAAGACTTGTACTGTGACAACAATGTAATCTTTGTCCTCCAACACAGAAAGGTGTTTCAATCTATAATCATACAGACCAAGTAGTAGCCTTGTAGGTGGAAACATAAATAATTTGAAGTCAAGTTTAGCTTTCACCTCGAATGGATTCTTAGAGCAAATAGTGAATGTTGAATGCCTTGGCATGGTCACATCAGAAGCTCCAGGCCCATCCCAGCAATCTTCAACTGGATGCTGGACGATGAAGCCATTCCAGGGCAAACCTGCCGGGAACTTCCAGTTCCGCCGTGCCCAGCAGCAGGCTCCAAAGCCTATTGCACCCCCTCGCGATGTTGGAGATCGTCGTTGCTACAACTGTGGCCAGCCAGGGCACTACATTAATGAGTGTCCCAAGCCCAGGCAGATCAAGCCCAACCCGCAGAACCAGAGTACGGGAAACAAGCCTGCCACTCCGGCCAAGAAGCCTATGGTGCAAGTGCGCCAGGGCAAGCTGAACTTCACTACCATGAGTGACATTCCAGCAGGAGCTCCAGTACTCACGGGTACATTCTCTATCAGTAACACTCCTGTTAAGGTCTTATTTGATTCGGGAGCCACCCATAGTTTCATAAATGAGAGTCTACTAGACAAATTGGGTCTAAGAGGAGTACAAACCAAATCTGCTTATAAAATTACCACACCCGGTGGAAACATCACGTCTCAATTAGTGACCTTCGAAGTTCCTCTGAGACTAGGAAGTAAGGTTATTCGATCTAATCTTATAACCATCAAATTGGGAAGCATGGATGTTATTTTGGGTATGGAATGGATGAATCAACATAAGGTGGTTCTAGATATATCAGATAGGGTCGTAGAGATCAACTCTCCTACGGTCGGGCACACTACCTTGTACCTACCTTTTCGGGATGGTACTGACTCTTGTGCCTATGTGACCATTATCTCCTCCCTTGATGAAATTCCAGTAGTGTGTGAGTACCCGGATGTATTTCCTGACGAGTTGCCTGGTATGCCACCAGACAGAGATGTCGAGTTTGTGATCGAACTCCAGCCCGGTACCGCACCCATTTCCAAAAGACCCTATCGCATGCCACCGAAAGAGTTAGCTGAACTAAAAACCCAACTCCAAGAATTGTTAGATAAAGGTTACATTCGCCCGAGCTCTTCTCCTTGGGGTTGCCCTGCTCTCTTTGTCAAAAAGAAGGATGGAGTTTGAGAATGTGCGTAGATTATCGGCCACTCAATGCAGTCACCATCAAAAACAAATACCCACTTCCTCGAATCGATGTTCTTTTCGATCAATTGGCTGGTGCCAAAGTCTTCTCTAAGATCGATCTTCGTTCTGGCTACCACCAAATCAAGATTCGACAATGCGACATTCCTAAAACCGCTTTTTCTACTCGTTATGGTCTTTACGAGTTCTTGGTCATGTCCTTCGGACTCAGTAATGCGCTTGCCTACTTCATGTACCTCATGAACTTCGTGTTCATGACGGAGCTCGATAAATTTGTCGTGGTCTTTATCGATGATATTCTCATCTATTATAAGAGCGAGGAAGATCATGCCAAACATCTCCGAGTTGTCCTTCAGCGTTTGCGAGATCACAAGCTTTATGCTAAGTTCTCCAAATGTGAATTCTGGTTGAAAAGTGTCAAATTCTTTGGGCACACCATTTCCCAAGACGGTATCTCCGTAGATCCTAGCAAAGTTCAAGAGGTGATGGATTGGAAACCACCCAAATCCGTACATCAAATCCGCAGTTTCCTAGGATTGGCGGGATATTACCGTCGGTTCATTCCTGACTTTTCTAGAATCACAAAACCCATGACCGAATTGCTCAAGAAGGGAGTAAAATTCGTTTGGAGTGAAGCATGTGAGAAAGCTTTTCACACCCTCAGACAACATCTAACTTCAGCCCCAGTGCTAGCTCAACCCGATAATTCCAAACCGTTTGAAGTCTTCTGTGACGCATCAGGCACGGTGTCTTGGTCGTGTCCTTATGCAAGAAGGCCGAGTCATTGCCTATGCTTCACGGGCCCTTCGACCCCATGAGCTCAACTATCCTACCCATGATCTTGAGTTAGCTGCCGTTGTTCATGCCCTCAAGATATGGAGACATTATCTAATGGGCAATCATTGCAATATTTTCACCGATCACAAGAGCCTCAAATATATCTTCACCCAGTCAGAATCGAACATGAGGCAGAGAAGATGGCTTGAGTTGATCAAGGATTATGATTTAGAAGTGCACTATCATCCCGGCAAAGCAAATGTTGTTGCGGATGCTCTTAGCCGCAAGGATCATTGCAACCACCTAGAGTTAGAGCCAGTCAGTGAACCCTTGTGTGAAGAAATGAGAAGGCTCAACTTAGAAGTGGTACCGCAGGGAATTCTTTATGCCTTGGCGGCAGAGTCAAACCTTTGTGACAGGATTGTCACTACCCAACACAATGATGCAGATATATAAACCATCAGGCAGAAACTAGTAGAAGGAGACCCAAAGTACACCTTGTTTCTAGAAGGATCACCAAGATGTGGTCTGGTTTGGAAAGCATCTAGTGGTCCCTGTTGACCCAGAAATCAAGAAAATCATTCTAGATGAAGCTCACAAGTCCAAGTTCTCTATTCATCCCGGTAGTACCAAGATGTACCAAGATCTAAAGCATGACTTTTGGTGGTCCAATATGAACGTGGATGTAGCCAAGTATGTAGCCGAGTGCGATACTTGCCACCGGATGAAAGCAAGTCATTTGAAATCGGCAGGAGTACTCCAACCCCTGTCGATACCTATGTGGAAATGGGACGATATTAGTATGGATTTCATTGTGGGTTTACCCTTGACCCCTAGAAAGAAGGATTCTATTTGGGTACTCACCAAGACCGCTCACTTCATTACTGTGCACTCCACTTACTCCGTACAACAATATGCTGAGTTGTACGTGGACCACATAGTTCGTCTGCATGGAATCCCAAAGACTATAATCTCTGATAGAGGGACTCAGTTTGTGGCCTGTTTTTGGAACAATTGCACGAGTGTTTGGGGACTCAACTACTCCATAGTTCTAGTTATCATCCACAGACCGATGGTCAGACGGAAAGGATAAATCAGATCCTAGAAGACATGTTGAGAGCAAGCATCTTGCACTTTGACAAGAGTTGGGACAAGTGTTTTTCCTTGGCAAAGTTCTCCTACAATAACAGCTATCAGGCCAGCTTGAAAATGGCACCGTTCGATGCTCTATACGGACGTAGATGCCGCACCACAATGAATTGGTCAGAGACCGGAGAAAGAACACTCTTTGGACCAGAGTTAGTTAAAGAGGCCGAAGAAAGGGTGCAAGTGATAAGAGAAAATTTGAAGATGGCACAGATGAGACAAAAGAGTTACCATGACAAGGGAACCGCACCTCGACACTTTGAAGTGGGAGATCATGTATATTTGAAAGTATCCCCCACCAAAGGAGTGCAAAGGTTCGGAGTCATGGGAAAGTTAGCCCCGCGCTACATTGGACCCTATGAAGTAATAGAAGTATGTGGACCCGTGGCTTACCGTATCCAATTGCCAGAACGGTTTTCCGCAGTTCACAATGTGTTCCATGTAACTCAGTTGAAGAAGGGAATGCTTGGATCGAGCCGGATTTCTCGCTCGTCGAGCATCCATTGAAGGTACTAGACCAAAAAGAGCGAAAGACCCGGAGGCAGACCGTGCGAATGTACAAGATCCAATGGAGCCATCACACGGAAGAAGAAGCCAGGTGGGAGACGGAGGATTATCTTAACACCAAGTATCTGGGCTTCCTCCAATCCCGAAACAGTGAGTCTCTTTTTCCCCATCTATTCGTTGTCAAATCGAATCTCGGGACGAGATTCCGTTTAAGGGGGGTAGGCTGTGACGCCCCAGGTTTTTAATTACCGTCATTAACGCTAATGACCGGATTAGCCGGTCAAATGGTCAACCGAGGTCAAACCTAGGTCAACCTGGGCCCTCACCCCGAAAAACTCACTAACACACCCTAGTGACCCTAAATGAATAGTAGCACACTTGTGGGGCCAAACCATGGTCAAAGGGTGGGTCAAACCCTTTTGCCATCTCAGTGTCCACCGGTGTCTGCCAGAACTTTTGCCGCGTTCTCCAAAATTCACCTAAACACTTAAAATTCTACCTTTAGGAAAGTTGTAGATCTTGTTGAGGGACACAACTTTCATGTTGGTTGGCATTTCAAATTTGGAGAGGAAAATTGTGAAAAAACCCTTGCAAGACAGGATTTACTGTTGCCAGAAACAGACTGACATTCAAAGTTGGCATTCAAATAGATTCAAATCTAAGAAGAAAAACCCTATACAGCTTTTGTAAAAATTGTAGCTGGTACTTAGATCTGCAACTTTGGTATTCATTGTTTGGTCAAGTTTTATTCAAAATTTTGGAGAAAAATTGGGTCAAACAACGCTTCAGCAACACAGTTAGGGCAGGAGCGCCGGCGCGCCGCAACGTCGCGCGCCCGCACGCCGCGCATCGCCGGCCGCCGTCGGCCGCGCTCCGGCGTCCGCGCCCGCGCGCCTCCCGACGCCCCTCCGCCCGAGGACGACCACGCCCCTAGGCCGCGCCCGTGCCGAGGCGACCCGCGCCCCGCGATGCGCCGGGGTCGACAACGCGCCACGCGCCGACGCGCCGCGCGCGCCGTGCGGTGGCCGGACGCCCCCCTTCGGACCGGCGGTCCATCCGCGCCCCCTCACCCGCGTGCGCTGGTGTGTTACTTATCTCTCCTCAGGGAGAGCAGCTCAAGTACGTCCTACAGATTCATTACAAGGCCTCCAACAATGGAGCAGAGTATGAAGCCCTGATCCACGGGCTCCGAATAGCAGTGTCCCTTGGCATCAAGCGACTACTGGCTTTTGGCAATTCCAAGGTCGTCATCGAGCAAGTGAACAAGGAGTGGGACTGTGTCAAGGACACGATGGATGCTTACTGCACTGAGATGGCCACTTTGAGGGGATCAAGTTCCAGCATGTCCCATGCAACAACAATGTCGCCGCCGATGTGCTTTCCAAACTAGGCTCTCGTCGAGCTTTAGTCCCAGCAGGCGTGTTTGTCCAAGACCTACACAAGCCTTCAATCAAGCTCTTGGATCTTTATAATCCAAAGCCGCCTTAAAACGACCATAATTCAGCACCTCCCCACGACATGTTCATGTCTGAAAAAGAGGATGATTGGCGCAAGCCCTTCATAGACTTCATACTCGACCAGCTTGTCCCCGATGACAAAGCAGAGCAAGAATGCATCACGCAATGAAGTGCTAACTACGTCGTGATCGGTTTCGACCTATACAGGAAAGCTGCCTCTACTGGCATCTTGATGAAGTGTATCCTACGACCAGAGGGCCTACAGCTCTTAGCCGAGATTCACAGCGGCGAGTGTGGCTGCCACGCGACATCCACCAACTTGGTCGCTAAAGCGTATCGATCTGGATTCTATTGGCCCATGACTGTAACTAACGCTAAAGACCTCGTCAAGAGATGAAAGGACACCAATTCTTTGCCAAACAGAAGCACCTACCAACTTAGACCCTGTGCACTATTCCTCCATCATGGCCCTTCGCTATGTGGGGTCTCAATGCTGTAGGACCGTTTCGTATCACTCCGGGCGGCTATAAACATATCCTAGTCGCCGTAGACAAATTCACCAAGTGGATGGAAGTCTGACCTGTTGCGAAAGTAAGGTCGGAACAAGCAGTCAAATTCATCAGAGATATCAAACATCGCTTAAGTGTGCCTAACAGGATCATCACTGACGTAGGCAAAGCTTTAACTAGCTCGGTCTTTTGGGACTTCTGCCAGGATAACCTTATCGACGTCTACTACTCCTCGGTCGCCCACCCACGGTGCAACGGCCAGGTTGAAAGAGCCAACGGCATGGTGCTCCAAGCTCTCAAGGACCGTATCTACGACGACACCTCTAACTACGCCACCAGATGGTTAGCCAAGCTGCCTCAAGTAATCTGGGGTCTCAGGACTCAAGTCAGCTCTGCCACAGTCTTCTCGCCCTTCTTTCTGGTATACGGATCAAAAGCCGTACTTCTTACCGACGTCGCTTTCGGAGCTCCACGGATTCTGTTCTACGAGGAAGGAGAGGCCAAGTAAACACATCGCATCGACCTCGACAGCCTCGAAGAACAGAGCTCGCCGCCGTCATGAGACAAGCTCGTCGTGACCAACAACTACGTCGCTATCATGATCGCAACGTTAGGGAAACTTCCTTCAACGTTGGTGACCTCGTCCTTAGACGCATCCAGAAGACCGACAGCATGCACAAGCTCTCTGCCCCTTGGGAGGGACCCTTCATCGTCATGGAAGTAATCAACCCGTCAACATATCGACTCTAGTGGGGCGATGGGCAAGGTGTACCCAACCCCTGGAACGTGGAGCATCTACGATAATTCTACCCGTAGAATAGTTTTTAAATTTCAGCTATGTATCTCCCTCTCTTGTACCTCTCTTTTTCAGATTAAATAAATAAATATTTCAAGCAGTCATCTGCTATGAGTCGAGCACTACCTTCTTCCTCATACTGTAACCTCTCCCCCCCTCGACATGCTCGGGGGCTTGGCTAAAGCCAACATCTGGGTTGCAAGACCTAGGGGTTCCAAGTCTTCCTTATTCCTTCTCCCCGATATGCTCGGCGGGTTGGCTAAAAGCCAACGTAAGGGTCGCCTGACCTAAGGATACCATCACAAACAATTATGAAGCCTCCTGCCGCCACGAGCATGCTTGGTCAGGAAGGTTGCCAGACCTGAGCCCTAGGCTCCTCCCTCGCACACCGACCTCTTGTAAGCCTCCACGCTGAGCCGTAGAGGTTGGTAAGCCAGCCTCTTCGTGAGTACTGGTTAGCGAGTCAAGAACATAATACATCGTCATCTACAAGACCAACCAAACTCGTGCAGGCAAAAGCCAAGTACTTCGTTCAAGTTTTCTTCAACATAACTGTAGAAATTTTTACAATTCATGAGGGGAGGGGGAGGTACAGCTCCTAGCTACTACTGGTTGCCGCCATCGCCACCTTCACCGCCGGCTCCACCATCGCCTTCAAAGTCGATGCTCTCCGCCACCTCGGTGGCGGCTTCATCAACTTCAAGCTCCAGGGCTTGGAGGTCCTTCGTGGTGTCTGCACCACCCTTGATCTTGGTCATGTCAACCACAGGATAGTGAGACTTAACTCTCACCAGTGCATCGGTCGCAGCCGCTAGGCCAGTCTCCCTCAGCAAAAGCAACAGTCTGTTAGGAGTATCTACCAGGCGATCAACGATGGACTGCTGCTGCTCCCCTTCTTCCGGAACAGGTATGCAAGACATTGCATAGTTGGCAGCACCCTTGAGGTCGTTCGGCTCCACCTCATACTCTGCAATGTTGATTTGTTCACTCTGCAATGTCTTCAAAACGACCTCGAACTCGGCTTCAAGGCCCCGACGAGCTGCGGTCTCATAAGCCAGCTTTTGAGATATGGTGTACTCACTATCGGTGGCTTCTTTCATCGCCCGTTTGAGTTCCAGGCCCCCAACCTCGATCTCCGGACCTTCACCTCCAGCTCCCGAACCATGCTCCTGGAGGTCACCAGAGTGTTCTTCAGCTCCTCTTCGCGGTTACGGAAATCTGCGCACACAACAGTTAGCGGACAGCTAAAGACCTCTTTTTCAAAAGGGATAAAGACTAAAACCTACCAGTAGCCGCAGTGTTAAACTGCGCATTGGCCTCCACGGCCTTGCGCCTCTCCTCGGCGACCTCATCCTCGAGCCTCTTCTTATCGGTGGCTGCTGCCTCACAAACCTCCTTGAGCTCTCGCTCAAGGTCGACAATCCGTTGTTCCTTCTCCGCCGCATGCTTCAGCAGGTCGGCCCGGCCATGGGCCCTCTCTGCCAGCGACTGTTACAGAGTAACAAGGTCGTCAGCAGCATTTCAATAGCAAACAATCAAGTAATGGCAATACATCATGGGCAACTCACAGTAAGTACGTTGTTGTTGGTGACGATGCTGGTCCGCAAGGCTTGCATGTTCTCATTATCTTTGAACCAATCTTCCTGCCAAAGGGTGTGATTCCAATTAATTGATCGTCGTGGCAACCTTGGGCTTGAAGATGAAGATGGAGGTACCTGTGCATCATATGTTTCTGGACCTCCTGGCACCAGGTCATTTTGAGGCTAGTCCGCGACCACGTCCGCAGCCCTACCAGGAACTGTCCTGATGGGGTCGACGTCTATGATTGTTGGGGAGGTCGTCGCCTTGACGTCCCCAGCTGAGGTCCCGACAACCTCAGTAGTGCGCAGTTGAGAGCCCGCCCTCGTGTCAGCCACCGGCGGTGAAGTCACCACACCCTCCACTATTCCTCGTGGAGGGGTAGCGGTGCACACATCATCTGCAAGAACCTCCCCCACGACCTGTGGCTCAGGCGACCTCCTGCGGGAGGGAGACGATGGGGCAACTGGCACCCCTTGTGGCCTCGACACCGGCCTGCATGGAAAAATACCTTGTCAGGACAAAGATCAGATAAAAAGTATAAAGACAGAATCAACCCTCAAATTTGTACCTCGTCACGGCCTGGAGCCGAGTCTTCGGCCAAAATACCCGAGGCTTAATAGCCACAGGTATCTTCGCCTGTGCCACCGTAGAACTGCGCTGCGCCTCCAACCCACGTCGGAGAGCATCCTCCGGCGTCTTCGGCACCAGCTCCCGCTGCCTCTTGGCAGTAGGACTTTTTGCTCCCCTCGCTGCCCGTTCCTCTGGGACCGGCAACTCTTCGATGGCCTCATGCTTCTCCTTTTCCTCCTCCTCCTCTTCCGACTCGACCTCTTGCAAGTGAGGTGTCGGAATCGATGGAGTAGCGACCGCCGGAGGGAACGCGGCCCTCCAGTTCCTCCTCTTCTTCTTATGCTTTGCGGCCTTCACCGCAGAGATAGCAGTGGCAACGGCTGAAGCAGACTTCTTCGCAACCGTTGACTTGGTCCTGCGCCGGGACTTTGCGTTGCCAGCAGCTGGGTCCGCCCCAGCCTCTGCATCTGTGTCCTCATCAGCCTCCACTAACGAGTCAGACTCATAATTCTCCAGCAGACGACTTGCTAGAGGTTTGTACTTGTCCAACCTCAGCTTCCTCTGATGTAGCTCCCCCTCAGGGAGAGGCGCTAGGCACCACATCTGGAGCTCGCGCATCTGCAAAATAGATGACATGGATGTTATACGATCTAAGCAAATCAAGAATACAAAATGTAACGACCTAAAGATAGATCTCAGGATTTTACCGGGTCAGCCGGCCTCTTCAACGAGTGTGCCTTCGGGCACTTCTTTACCTTTACCTTCCCAGAATACATCTGGGAAACTCGAGCCGCCATCTCCTCCTTGGAGACCTTGCGGTTCACCTTGCGTGTGGGGTATAATTGCCCACAGTACTCATACGCTGGGTGGACCCGATCCTTGATCGGCTGGATCATCCGCCGGCAGAACGAGGGCTCTAGGACCCCCTTGAGGTCCTCGAGGTTGTGGGTGGGGAGTCCTAGATCCCACTCGCTAATCTTCACTGGCTTATGGCTAGTACGCCGCGAAAGACCTGGAATCTGGTCCGCAATGTAGAACCACTCCGACCTCCACCCCGCGGTGTTGTCGGGGAGGTCGCTGTCTATCCACTCTACCTTGAGGCCTGACCTCAAATTAAACATTACAACCCCCATTGGCCCCAACCTCTTGCTAGTACATTTGACACACAAAAAATACCTCCACAACGTGAAGTGAGGTGGTATCCCCAGATACGCCTCACAAAAATGGATAAATGTCGAAACTATAGTGATGGAGTTTGGAACGAGGTGTACCAGCACCAGCCTGTAGTAGTACAACAGGCCGCGGAAGAAGTCTCCCGCCGGGAGGTTGAAGCCGCGCTTGAAGAAGGAAGCGAAAACGACCTGCTCCTTGATGTCCTTGCTCGGGAACTCTTCCCTAGCGGCGGCCCTCCACTCCACCTCCGTCTTCGGTCGGAGCAGCCCCCGGTCCACCAGTGCCTGGATCTTGGCCTCGGTCATCGTCGACCGGACCCACGCCGCCTGCGGGTCTGTGATGCAAGCCACTTCCGCCACCATCTCACTGTTAGGGTTTGCGGTGGATCTAATGTGGCATAGGGATTTGACGCGCATACACTGGAGGAGCACGGCGCGGAGCAGCGGCGCTAGCATGAGTCTAGCTGGAGGTGGAAGTTGGGCACGTGGGCGCGGGAGCACGACGGCCGTAAGATCGCTATAGCACGAAAGAGAGAGAAGGCGATGGGAGCGAGAGGAAGGAGATGAAGGGAATGGGGTCAGCCCCACCCCGGCTAATTCTATTTATAGAGGGGTCCATCGAAACTATCCGTTGCAGCTCCTTGCTCCGTACAGCACGCCCCAACGGCTCTATCCCGAGAAGTTCGCGAGAAGATTGAGGCGGATTTTTCGCTAACAGACCAAGTGCTACGACCGAAATCTGAGTTTAGGTCGTCAGCTAAACATGAAGACAACATCAGGTCGTCCTGATGGCAAACACAATTTGCAAGCCCCCGTATCATATAAAATTAGGTCTTTGGCGAATCATTTTCCCAAATCGATACATGACAGAAGAAAGCGGACATTACATGGAACACCCATGACTATGCAAGCTACCTATGACCTCACTGGATCCAGAATCTGAGGGTACATAGCAGCCTACGACCTTATAGGATCCAGAATCCGAAGGTGCATAAGTCGCTTGCGACCTCGTTGGATCCAGAACCAGGCACACAAGATAAACATACTAGAAGCCCTGAGCCACCCAGTGCGGTTATCACGACCTACTCTACCGAAGCAGAGCACGTCGCGAGACTTCTCCTAGCACCAGGACCTTGATAGCGACCTTGCGGGAGACAACTTCATGAAGGCACACAAACTAAGGCACGCCCGGCTCCAACTATTGTAATGGAGACATGAGCTTGCTCTTCGGCATTGAAATCCAAGCCCTAGTGAGCTCCCGGTGCTCACCAGAGACGTCCTGCCATGCCTGCAGCTCGAACAACAGCACCTCCAAACTCTACCTGATACCCCACAGAGGCAGGGCTTAGAGGATGGAGACGTTGCCTACACTTCGCGACAATTCTCCTAGCTCCAAGCATCTAAAAGAACACATCTCTACAATCTGGTGGACGAATACACGCTAGCGGCATGATGGAAATACTACACTGCGGCCTCATAGCTCAATGGTGCTCGGAGCTTGCCCCCTTCAACCTCAAAGGTGCTATATATAGCCAACGCCGTGCCCCGGGTAGCTGGCGAGGTAATGGGACCTGTAGCCTGTGCATCATTAAAGGCGATGACATTATTCTTCCTGACTCACGACGTCTTTGTCATTTGCGCATCAATGATGCCTGAGCCCCGCCGCAGAGGTAACATGGCTACAGTAACCCCCTCGGTCAGTGGGAAAGTCGTTTGTTGGGTGGCGAGAGCATCTCCGACCACTGATGACCTGTGACCCCGTAGTCTACGCTACAAGACAAAACCTGACCCCGTGTCAGAGGGCTCCATGCCTAACTTAGCTCCCCCTTCAACGACGACTCCATGACCTTCTTCTATGACCTGATGTCTATTATTTTGCACCCGCTAGGCTCTACGTCTGAGGACCAGGAGCGCCCCGGTGGTCGATGGATGACCGCTCCTCAGTGATGAGTGATTGACAACGGGTGTTGGACTAACTCTTGGCTTAGTGCGCAGGTGTAGGCTGCGGCCTAGTTCGTGTTGTTGCAGGTGAAGAACGGGCGCGAAAGGTCTTCAGCCTTGAGGGGCCTCCGGGAGATGGAGAGACAAGTAGGCTCGGTTTGAGGGACCCGGTGGACAGCGGGACTGGGTGCGGGCCACATGGTGGCGACACGAGCAAGACGAAGTCATGGACAATCGAGCCGGTGCATGGTGGCGGTCAAGTCAAGTGGTTTGGCGGGAGGCCGGACAAGGCATGCGGGGTTTGGTGGTTTGCCCACAAAACCATCGGCGGACGGTTTCTTGGTTTGGGCCTCAAAACCAAGTCCGAGGGCCCAACACGACGGAGACGGGATCCGAGCGTGTCGGGAAGCTTCAAGGCGGAGGACACGCGGCGGGATCGCATGGCTTGCGTCGGGAGGACGCGGGGTGCGGCAAAGGCGTGGCCGTCCGATGGCAAGACCCACAAACATTACCTAAATGCCCCTACGTGGGTTGTATCGCCAGTAGTTTAGTTAGGGGTAGTCGAGTCATTTACCACTCCGGCGGGACCTGATATATAAGCCATGAGTGTGTGTGGATGGCTCTCTCTCTCCGCGACTTAGGGTTTCATTTCCTCCCTCCCATTTCTCATTTTCGTAGCTATTTTTCTTCCATTTTCTCTAGGCTAGCATGAGAGCTTCATGAGAGATTTGTTGAGAGGGATGGATGCTAGGGCGGCATGCTAGACCTTGTGAATCTTTCCTGGTTTGTATAGAAGATTCGGGGTTGTGTTTTCATGGCCTTTTTGTGCTTGTTTTCGTGCCTTTGTTCCCGGTTCGATTCCGTGGATTTGAGTTGGTTTCTCCCCGGATTTCTTTGAGGAAAACATGGATAGATGTCTCGTGCATCTTTGTGATTGATCCTGTGCCCTCAAACGCCGGGAAACCACTTGGATTCGCAGTTCTTCGTTCGGTGCTCTAGCTTTTGGTGGTGCTCAAAGGATTCGCGATTCCCGGTGATTTAGGGAGTTAGGAGGCAAGATTTTTGGGCTATAGCCTCCTTGTGTGATGCTTTTCAAGTCCCCAAACCCTTGTCTCCATAGCTTCAACCGTTTGGGAAATCTGATGATGATTTGGGGGAGTTGACTTTCGGGGTCGGGCGTTTTCAGCTCTGTCCGCACCTGCCGGACAGTCCGCGGGGTGCTGGCGGATGGTCCGCGCGGCTAGGGTTCGTCGCGTGTTCATCGTGTTCTCGCGTGTCATTGCTTTCGATCCGGTTTGGCTTTTGGTTTTTGTTGCAGCCGGTTTGCGGACGGTCCGAGCATGTAGCGGACGGTCCGCGGGTGGCGCGGACGGTCCGCCCGGCCTCGGCGGACGATCCGTTTTTCTCGGGTCGCTTCGGTGGTTCCGTGTGCTTTAACGGACGGTCCGCGGCACGGGGCCGGGCGGTCCGCTGTGTTGGCGCGGACGGTCCGCGAGAGCGGGCCGGACGGTCCGCGAGGCCTGCGCGGACGGTCCGCCCCTCCTGGCCGGACGGTCCGCCAGAGCCTGTGTGCTTTACTTCTTGGTTCGATTCCTCCCTCCCTTTCCAGTGCTTCCGCGTGTGCTTCTTGGAATCGTTCCTAAGGCTAGATGTTGATCCATAACCTTGTGGTCTTGGCGATTGGTGCGTGATTCGATCCATCGCTTGTGTGTGACCGGGATTTGACTAGGGCATAGGTCGGGTTCTTTGGGAACAATTTTTACCGGCTCCTATTCACTCCCCCCCTCTCTAGCGACCGGGATTTGAATCTTGCTTGGCAAATTTGGGAGAAGTTGTTGGTTGCTCACGGTGGTGATAACCATGTGAAGGCTCGCCTCTTTGTCTCTTACCGGATGCAATATGAGAATTTCACTCCACTTCCCGGTGAGGACATTGATGCGATGTTTCAGAGGTTCACCACCATCGTGAACAACATGAAGGCTAATGTTGAGGATTTTCCATACACCGAGCATGATCAGGCTTTGAAGCTCTTGCATGTCTTGGATCCAAATGTTCGGGGTGCTAAGGTTGAGGCCATCAAGGAGTCTGGGCAGTACTTGACTATTGAGTTGGATGACCTCTTTTCTAAGCTCAAGTCGGCTGAGGTTGACAGGAAGTTGCAATCCAAGCATGAGGGCTCGACTGACCATAGTCTTGCTCTTGTGGGCGGATCAAAGGGCAAATCTAACCCTTCCTGTCGACAGTTTTCCTTGTCTTCTCTTATGTCCATTCCAGATGAGTTTGATGTGCTGGGCGAGGAGGAGCTGGCCTTGCTCTCAAGGAGGTTTGATCGACTACACCAGAGTCGGAGGAACGCAAGGCGGAGCTCAGGGATGTGCTACAAGTGTGGCAAGCGTGGCCACTTCATCGCCGAGTGCTCGGAAGCGGAGGAGAACAAGTACAAGGTGAACGAGTACAAGGCGCACCCGAGGCGTGAAGACAAGTACTCCTCCAAGGGCAAGCACTTCAACAAGTCCAAGAGCAAGGACAAGGACAAGCGGTGACCGAGTAAGAGCGGCTACAAGAAGAACAAGACAAGAGCGATGGTGGCCGGTGCGAGTGATGTCGACTCAAGCTCAAGCGAGGAGCAGTCAAGCTCAAGCAGTGAAGATGAAGACGCCGGGAGGCGCAAGGGCAAGAAGAGTGCAAGCCGGAACCTCAGCGGGTTGAGCTGTGTGGCGCTTGAGGGCTTTTGTGGCATGGCCCATAGCTCAAGCAGCAAGAAGAGCGAGAAGGAAGACAGCGACTCCGACTCGGAGGATGAGGTAAATCGTGACCCCGACTCTTTGCTTGCTGAGATTGTTAGGTTGAATGGCTTGATTGATAACCGTGATAGTGTGCTGAGAGATGCCAAAAAGATGAGGAAAGATCTTAGGGCTCAGCTTGAGAATGCTAGCGAGAAAGTAGGAGAGTTAGAGTCAAAATTGCTTGAATTGAAACTTGAGAATGACTCTTTGAAACTTGCTCCTACTACTCCTGATGATGTTGAATGTGTTGAGTGTGATGCATGGTTGAATAAGATCAAACTGCTTAATGAGAAGAATCCTTCCACTTTGGCTAAACTAGATGCTCTTAGGACTGAATATGATGAGCTTAAGGCTAGACCCACTTTGCTTGGTGCTTGTAAATCATGTCCTACTATGCATGCTAAGCTTGTTGATGCTCGCTCTACTATTAGCTCTTTGGAAGCATCTTTGAAATCTCCTGTTGTCAATGCATGCACTAGCTGTGATGAGGTTACTTTGTGCAATCTTGAACTTACTTCCCGTTTGGATGTCATCTATGAGGAGAATGACTATTTGAGGAAGGTGTTGGGTTGGTTGTACGGCGGGAACCTCAATTGAAAATCATGATTGAGGAGTTCAAGAGAGGCGATGGTCGTGGTTTGGGTTTTGAGAAGTTGGGTGAGAAAGTGGGAGAGAGCAGTGGGGAGAGTGTGTATGAGAAGTGTGTTGAGTCTAACCCCGAGTTTGAGGTGATTGGAGATATCCAAGTCCCACTTCCAAAAGCACCCAAGAACTCTTTCACACCAAAGCCCAACCACCTTTGCAACAAGCTTGACACAACCCAAGATCAACCCAAATTTCCACCTAAAACAAATGATTTCTAGAAACCAGTGAAGTTTGTGGGTGAGAAGGGTGAGAAGCCTAGAGAGAAGCCAGAGCCAAAACCAAAACCCATCCCCTTCAGGTGTGAGTATTGTGGCAAGGAGAGGCATCTTACAGAGTTTTGCTACAAGAGGAAGAGGGATGAGAGGCTTGCTAGGGAGCAAGCGAACCAGGACAGGTATCACCAGTCTCATGGTATTCCTGAGCCTAGAGTACCACTTCCACGGGGTGTGGGAAGTGTGAGGAATGTTGGCAGGTTCCCACTGAGAGGTGGTGGTGAGAGGTTTATCAGGAGAGATGATGGTGTGCGTGCTGGTGAGAGATTTGGTCGGGCTCGTGGTGGTTTTGCTAGACGTCCTCCTACTCGTCCTCAATACGGGTTTAGGGGAGATGATCGCAGCTTTGGGTTCCAGAGGAACTACGGACCACGTTTTCCCCCTCGTGGTGCTCATACTCCTCCCATGGGACATGGGAAGTTTGGTGGCAAGGGAATGATGCTTGCTAACCCCTCTTTTGAGCAAATGGCTCGACACTGGTTTAACTTTCTTTGTGCTAACCCCAGTGTCGAGTCGCTAGCTCACTCTCGTTCTTGTTTCTGACTACAGGCAGGAGGCTTGGAGAACATTTGGTTGATCGACTCCGGGTGTTCTCGACACATGACCGGAGATAAGAAGTGGTTCTCCAGCCTCACCCCAGTGAAGGAAAAGATGTACATCACATTTGGGGACAATGGACGAGGAAGGGTGCTGTCGGAGGGTGTTGTGCATGTGAGTGACAAGGTAACGTTGAAGAGAGTGTCTCATGTGAAGTCTTTGGGTTTCAATTTGCTTTCGGTTTCTCAGTTGCTTGATGAGGGTTTTGAGGTGCGTTTCAAGTCTGGCGAGTCTCGTTTGCTTGATTCTCGAGGTGATCTTGTCTGTATGATCATCCCCGAGGGTCGATTTTCGTGGCCGATTTCTCTCGTTCTTTGGGTCCTGCTCGCTGTTTGATGGCCGGTCCTTCTTCTGATTGGTGGAAATGGCATAGGCGGTTGGGACACTTGAGCTTTGATTTGGTTTCCCGCTTGAGTGGTCTTGACCTTGTCCGAGGATTGCCAAGGTTGAAGCTTGAGAAGGATTTGGTTTGTGCTCCGTGTAGGCATGGCAAGATGGTAGCCACTCCTCATCCACCCCTGACCGATGTCATGACCGAGCGTCTGACAGAGCTGTTGCATATGGACCTTGTTGGGCCAGCTCGAGTTCGCTCGGTGGGTGGGAAGTGGTATGTCCTTGTTGTGGTGGATGATTACTCTCGCTATGCTTGGGTGTTTTTCTTGGAAGACAAGAGTGAGACTTTTGGTTTTGTTCGAGATCTGATCGTGAGATTGAAAAACGAGAGGCATGGGAATGCTATTCGAGCTATCCGCAGTGATAATGGCTCTGAGTTCAAGAACTCTCGTTTTGATGCCTTTTGTCGTGATCTAGGTCTTGAACATCAGTATTCGACCCCTTATGTGCCCCCTCAAAATGGAGTTGTGGAAAGGAAAAATCGGACTCTTTGTGAGATGGCTAGGACGATGCTCGATGAGCACAAGACTCCTAGGAGGTATTGGGCTGAGGCGGTCAATATGGCTTGTCATGTTTCCAACAGGATTTTATTACGAGCTTTCAAGAAGAAGACCTGTTATGAGCTGATGCATGGTCGGGCACCCAAGGTGAGTCATTTCCGAGTCTTTGGCTGCAAATGCTTTATTCTGAAGAAGGGAAAACTCGACAAGTTTGAGGCTAGGTCTAGTGATGGTATTTTCTTTGGATATGCTAACCACTCTAGAGCATATAGGGTGCTTAACCTTGAGACTAACAAAATCATGGAGACTTGCGAGGTGGCCTTCGACGAGACAATGCCATGTACCTCTCTTGGCTTTGAATGTGCAGGTGATGAAGAGATGGCCGAGGACCTCTTTGAAGAGGAGAAGGATGAAGCTGGAGATGATGATGGAGAGAACCATGCGCCTGAAGCTGAGTGTGTACCCACTACTTCTCCTACGACCACTATGGAGTGTGGACCGTCTACTTCATGGACAACGACGGTGCAACAAGAGGACCAGGCGAGAGAAGCTGAAGTTGAGGGGGAGGTAGTCTCGAGGCGTGAGGCTCCCCGACGGATTCAAGAAGTGCATCCCCTATCGAAGATCATTGGGAACATCGATGAACGCACTACACGGTCGAGGTCCAGGAATTCCTCTCATTTTGCTCATGCTGCTTTTGTTGCTACTTTTGAGCCCAAGGACATTGGTCATGCTTTATCTGATGCAAACTGGGTCAATTCTATGCATGAGGAGTTGGAAAACTTTGAGAGGAACCAGGTGTGGGAGTTAGTTGAACCACCTCCAAATTGCCATCCCATAGGAACCAAGTGGGTTTGGAAAAACAAAGAGGGAGAGAATGGGATGGTTGTGAGGAACAAGTCCGGACTTGTTGCTCGGGGGTTTAGTCGAAGGAGGGGATCGACTATGAGGAGACCTTTGCTCCTGTGGCCCGTCTTGAGGCAATTCGGATCCTTCTAGCCTTTACCGTGGCTAAAGGGTTCAAGTTGTTTCAGATGGACGTGAAGAGTGCTTTTCCGAATGGGGTCATAGAGGAGGAAGTGTATGTGAAGCGACCACACGGGTTTGAGAGCGAGTTGTACCCACACGGGGTGTACGGGTTGAAAAGGGCTCGTATGGGTTGAAACAGATGCCCCGTGCTTGGTATGGGAGATTGAGAGGTTTTCTTTTGAGCAGAGGGTTTGTGATGGGTACCGTGGATAGGACCTTGTTTCTCCTCAAGCATGGAAATGACTTGTTGATTGTTCAGATATACGTGGATGATATTGTCTTTGGTGGCTCGTCACATAGCCTTGTTGCCAAGTTTGCAGATGAGATGAGCAGGGAGTTCGAGATGAGCATGATGGGCGAGTTGCAGTATTTCCTCGGGCTCCAGATCAAGCAAGTGAAGGACGGTACATTTGTGCACCAGACCAAGTACACGAAAGACATCCTGAGGAAGTTCCAGATGCAAGATGTGAAGCCGATGTCGACTCCCATGGGGAGTACGGCCACTTTGGATGCGGACGAGGACGGAGCACCAGTGGACCAGCGGGAGTACAGGAGCATGATCGGCTCCCTCCTCTACTTGACGGCGACGAGGCCAGACATACGGTTCGGCGTGTGTCCGTGCGCTCGTTTTCGAGCTTCGCCGAGGACATCACATCGACGGCCGTCAAGAGGATTTTCGGTACCTACGATCCGCCCCTCGGTCTCGGCCTTTGGTATTCTTCCTCCTCGACTCTTTCTCTTCATGGTTTTTCCGATGCGGATTTTGCTGGTTGTCGAGTCGAGAGGAAGTCTATTTCTGGTACTTGCCAGTTTCTTGGGTCTTCGTTGGTCCCATGGTCTTCCCGCAAGAAGTCTAGTGTTGCTCAGTCTACCACCGAGGCGGAGTATGTTGCTGCCGCGAGTTGTTGCTCCCAGCTGTTGTGGATTTCATACACTTTGAGAGACTTTGGTGAGGAGTGCACCCAGATCCCACTTCTTTGTGATAGCACCAGTGCCATAAGCGTAGCCAAAAACCCAGTGCTTCACTCCAGAACCAAACACATAGAAGTGAGGTACCATTTCTTGAGGGACAATGTGGAGAAAGGAACCATTGTGTTGAGCCATGTCCCTACCCAAGATCAGCTAGCCGACATCTTTACAAAGCCTCTCGACCAAGCTACATTTGTGCGCTTGCGGGGGGAACTTGGGGTTTGTTGCCCTTTCTAGTTGACTATTGGGGGATTTCCTTTTGTATCATATGTATCATACCATGTTTACTTTGATGTATATACATGCTTTGCTTGATGTATAAACCATGGTAGGATAGCCATCTTGTCATATATCATGTTGCATTTGTATCATATTGCATTTTAGGATGATGAGCTTCTTTCATATGCCATTTTTGAGTCTCTTTGGCTATTTGTGAGATATTGGTCATATATGTGGAGAAATGGTGATGTGAGGCTATGCTCTTGGAGTATTTGAGATATATGTGTGGTGAGATAGCCCCTTTTGAAATAAATGCTAATCTTGACTAATTTTTGATGAAATGTGCTCTACTCATATGTAGTTGTGTATCCATGTCACAGTTTGGTCTAAATGTGCTTTTCATGTTTAGATTGTGCTTGGATGCCTTATTCTTGCATTTGGGCCAAAGGCCGAATATCATTGTGAATGTTTAGCCTATGTTGCATTCATGGGGGAGCATAAGCTTCTTTTTGCCGCAAAGGCACTTCATGTACCATAAAATGAATTCATCTTGAAAAGAAGTGTGTATGCTTGAAAAATGCTCCATCCATCATGTCTATGCTTAAAATGTCTTATCCTTCACATATGGGTGCAAAACATGTTGCATGATGTTCACCAGTGGAGAAGTCTCCCCGAAGTGGACACATGGCTCATGAGCTTTGACATGACATGCTTTGCTTTATGGGTGTTTGCCATGATCTTTTGCTGAGAATTTGATATCCTTGTATGATCTTTGAATGGCATGCGTGTTTGTGGCTCAAGTGTGACATGGATAGGCTTTTACATGTGAAGCAAGCCTTCTTTTGGTAAAACTGCTCAAATCTGAAAATTTTGCTTTGTCACATGCTTGTATTTTCATATATTACTTGTGGCAATGCTTTGACTGTGCTATGATTCATATGTGTGATCTTTGTCTCATTTTTAGCCTTTGACACTAGATTTGGCCTATTTGAGAAGCTCATGTAGATGTTTATATGCTTTGTTTTGCATTTCTGCATTTCACCTTGATTCATACATTGTCAACAAGGGGAAGAAGGGGTGAGCTTAATGAAAATTTAGAAGAGGTGAGCTGAAATTTGGGAGTTTGCATCCACATGTTCAGGGGGAGCTTGCATTTGTTTAGGGGGAGCTTTCTTGCTATTTTCGGTGTGGAGCTTGTGCTTTGTTTGGCTTGTGATCTTTCTTCGCCTTTCTTCGGTTTTGGTCATGAGTTGAGCTTCTTTGTTTTTCTTTCTTCTTCCCTTCTTTCTTTCTCTGAATTTCATTTCGCGTAGTGTGTTGTCAATGCACTCATCAAGGGGGAGATTGAGGACCAGGAGCGTCCCGGTGGTCGATGGATGACCGCTCCTCAGTTATGAGTGATTGACAACGGGTGTTGGACTGACTCTTGGCTTAGTGCGCAGGTGTAGGCTGCGGCCTAGTTCGTGTTGTTGCAGGTGAAGAACGGGCGCGAAAGGTCTTCAGCCTTGAGGGGCCTCCGGGAGATGGAGAGACAAGTAGGCTCGGTTCGAGGGACCCGGTGGACAGCGGGACTGGGTGCGGGCCACATGGTGGCGACACGAGCAAGACGAAGTCATGGACAATCGAGTCGGTGCACGGTGGCGGTCAAGTCAAGTGGTTTGGCGGGAGGCCGGACCAGGCATGCGGGATTTGGTGGGTTGCCCACAAAACCATCAGCGGACGGTTTCTTGGTTTGGGCCTCAAAACCAAGTCCAAGGGCCCAACACGACGGAGACGGGATCCGAGCGTGTCGGGAAGCTCTGAGGCGGAGGACACGCGGCGGGATCGCATGGCTTGCGTCGGGAGGACGCGGGGTGCGGCAAAGGCGTGGCCGTCCGATGGCAAGACCCACAAACATTACCTAAATGCCCCTATGTGGGTTGTATCGCCAGTAGTTTAGTTAGGGGTAGTCGAGTCATTTACCACTCCGGCGGGACCTGATATATAAGCCATGAGTGTGTGTGGATGGCTCTCTCTCTCCGCGACATAGGGTTTCATTTCCTCCCTCCCATTTCTCATTTTCGTAGCTATTTTTCTTCCATCTCCTCTAGGCTAGCATGAGAGCTTCATGAGAGATTTGTTGAGAGGGATGGATGCTAGGGTGGCATGCTAGACCTTGTGAATCTTTCCTGGTTTGTATAGAAGATTCGGGGTTGTGTTTTCGTGGCCTTTTTGTGCTTGTTTTCGTGCCTTTGTTCCCGGTTCGATTCCGCGGATTTGAGTTGGTTTCTCCCGAGATTTCTTTGAGGAAAACATGGATAGATGTCTCGTGCATCTTTGTGATTGATCTTGTGCCCTCAAACGCCAAGAAACCACTTGGATTCGCAGTTCTTCGTTCGGTGCTCTAGCTTTTGGTGGTGCTCAAAGGATTCGCGATTCCCGGTGATTTAGGGAGTTAGGAGGCAAGATTTTTGGGCTATAGCATCCTTGTGTGACGCTTTTCAAGTCCCCAAACCCTTGTCTCCATAGCTTCAACCGTTTGGGAAATTCGATGATGATTTGGGGGAGTTGACTTTCGGGGTCGGGCGTTTTCTGCTCTGTCCGCACCTGAGCGGACAGTCCGCGGGGTGCTGGCGGACGGTCCGCGTGGCTAGGTTTCGTCGCGTGTTCATCGAGTTCTTGCGCATCCTTGCTTTCGATCTGGTTTGGCTTTTGGTTTTTGTTGCAGCCGGTTTGCGGACGGTCTGAGCTTGAGTAGCGGACGGTCCGCGGGTGGCGCGGACGGTCCGTTTTTCTCGGGTCGCTTCTGGTGGTTCTGTGTGCTTTAAGGGACAGTCCGCGGCGCGGAGCCGGACGGTCCGTGGTGTTGGCGCGGACGGTCCGCGAGAGCGGCCGGACAGTCCGCGAGGCCTGCGCGGACGGTCCGCCCCTCCTGGCCGGACGGTCTGCCAGAGCCTGTGTGCTTTACTTCTTGGTTCAATTCCTCCCTCCCTTTCTAGTGCTTCCGCGTGTGCTTCTAGGAATCGTTCCTAAGGCTAGAGGTTGATCCATAACCTTGTGGTCTTGGCGATTGGTGCGTGATTCGATCCATCGCTTGTGTGTGACCGGGATTTGACTAGGGCATAGGCCGGGTTCTTTGGGAAGAATTTTTACCGGCTCCTATTCACTCCCCCCCTCTCTAGTCGCCATCTGATCCTTCAGCATCCCGGTGGACCCTCTATGGCTCTGCACATAAACAGACCTGTCCCAATAAGCCTATATTTCTGTTTCCTGAGCAGAATGGTCGTAGGTTCAAGTGAAGACCTTGCGAGGTAGGCATGCCTCGCTGCTCTACCAGATCCTTTAGGCGCCTGGAGATCAACAATACCATGGAGATCAGAAGCACTACGGAGATCTACAACCTTCGTCGGGCCCCTGTGGTCGTTGTGCCTACCACTAAGGTCGCCAATACCTTAGTATCATGGCTCCGCTGGATGGCTGGCAGATTGGTTGGTCGTCTGGACACAAAAACGAGCTTCTTGAGGTTGGCATGCCTTAAGTACCTAGGCCTTGCAATACCTTGGTATATCTACGGCTCTGCCAACCTGGGTGGGCGCCCTGGATGCATGACCTTCCGAGGTCGGTGTGCTTCTGTAAGCCCTACCAGCCTGGTCTGGACACCAAGGATTTTACGTCAGGAATGAAGGACTCTCTGTGGGGTGCGTGCCTGATGGCCCTGCCAAGTGCTTCCGGGTGCTTGAGCACTATAGACTTGAGACCTTCCTAAAGTCGGCATGCCTCGGGTGGCTCTGCCAGACTCTTTGCAGCTATGCAAGATATCTGGATGTCTCCACACTCCATACGGTCAAGATTCACAATTTCTACAGTAACAGCTACGGACATCGCAACTATAGCTACGACATCGTTAATCACCTCTTCACATGACCAACCTTGCAAGACCTGGTTGGGTATTCTTGGATACTGGGCATTGTTGTTTAAGGCCTCTTCGAGGTCGGCACACCTACAAGGCCTCCTCGAGGTCGGCACTGCCAGACTCCTTTCAGCCATGCTTGGAGATCTGAGTGTCCCTACACTTTGTTCGATCAAGACCATGACTCGGTTTTTCTTCTATTTTGTGGAGCATCAAACCAGCCATGTTTTCTGCTTCAATGCTCGGGGACTACTCTACGAGTGCATCTTCGACGCCCTCTTGTATTTTTTGTCGTACCAACCTGTTAGGAAACCCGTTTCTCATCACGTCGTTATTCGACCTACTTTTTCTTCTCTTTTTCTTTTTGGATCATCATTCCGGCCATCAAGTCCGCCATGATGCTCGGATACTACTCATGAGTACATCTTCGATGCCCTCTGAAATTTTTCATCGTCTTTTCGATATATTGGAAGTCGGCTTCCTATAGGTCGTCACTCGACCTCTCTTCGTTCGGCACGACTTCAAACAGGTCGGCTGCTACACTGATTTGTTTTTCTTTCTTTTTTGGACCGGCGTGCATGCTATTCGACCTGTCAATAGCTCTACACCTCACTCGGGGTCTTGTGAGACATGGGTACCCCTGGGTCCCCACCGACCAGGCTCACGGCCGTCCCCGACAAGTGGGTCCGGCCGACTAGAAGACCCGCCGACCTCTCTGTGGGCCCAATGGACCTAGTTGGCAGCCCACACAACCTCCTGTAGACATTCCAGAGGATCCCCAGACGACCTAGTTCATCACGACTTCAAGACTTGGTGTACAGGACAAGACAAGACCTCGGTGGACTTCGACCAAACCTGATCGACGGGATATGGCAAGATGTGTAACGTAGAGTTAGGTCTCCTGGTCGTAACCGACCAAGAGTTTGGGAACCGAACTCATCTGCTGGCCAAAATAAGGCGGACGAGGCGATCCCTTGTAACATCACCTCGACCAATCTCCAAGAAATCTACACCGACAACTGGACGTAAGGTATTACTCACCAAAGGCCCGAACTAGTATAAACTCGCTGTGTTCTCTGCATTCCGCGTACTCGTGTGCGACCTTCGAGTTCTTAGATTTAGACTCCTCCCCGCCGAACAAATAAACCACAAGGATTAACACCCCTGTGGGCTATCCAGATCTCACCATCTGACAGTTGGCGGCGTTCCTCCACGGAAAGGGTCAGATCCTTTCGGATGTCACGATGGACACATGTTATGTCAAGCCGATGAACTTCCTTGCTCTAGGACCGAGGGACATGTTCGACGCCAACAACAAGGCGGTCGACTACCTGTTTTGTGCGTTGTGTCAGCCTGAATTCGATCAGGTACACACTGAGCACTTGGCTTGTAGAATCTGGTCAGTGTTGAAGGAAGCTCATGTTGGGAATGCCCATGTTCAGGCTCGGATGTATGCGACCTACTAGAGAGAGTACGAGAACTTCACTCATCTCCTCGGTGAGTCCATCGATGCCCTGTTTTAGATGTTCACGGTTGTGGTGCACAACATGAGGGCCAATGTGGATGTGCTCCCGTACGATGATGATGATAGGGCTGTCAAGCTCTTACACTTTTTGGATCATACAGTTTGGGGCGGAAAGTTCGAGGCCATTGTGGAGTCGAAGAAGTATGACACTTTGACCGTGAATGAGCTGTTCTCGAAGCTCAAGTCGGTTGAGGTGGATCGGGGCATGACAACCAAGATTGAGGGCCCGACTAACCCTCATAGTCTCGCCCTCATCGGTGGTTCAAAAGGAAAGACTAACGCTAACCCATCCACAAGGATGTTCTACTTTTCCTCTTTGATGTCTATGCCAGATGAGGAGTTCGACATGCTTGGAGAGGACGAGCTTGCGTTGCTGACGAGGCGGTTCAAGAGGCTGCACGAGGCTTCAAGAGGCTTGCGGTTCAAGAAGCAATCATAGGCGGTTCGAGCTGGCGTTGCTGACGAGGTGTTGCTGAACAGGAGGAGGAACACGAGGACATGCTTCTAGTGTGGCAAGCTGGGACTCTTCATCGCCGACTGCAAGGAGAAGGTCGAGAACAAGGATAGCTGCAAGCACAAGTCGAAGATGGATGGCAAGTACCGGTCAAGGCGTGACCACAAGAGCAAGCACAAGGACGAGCGACGGTTGAGGAAGAAAGAGAGCTGAGGCAAGGCACGAACGATGGTTGGAGCGAGCGACGTCGACTCCAGTTCCGCGTACTCCACCTCGAGCTCAAGCAGCAGTGAAGATGAAGGTGATCGTCGCAAGGGTAGGAAGTCGTCCAAGAACCTGAGCGGGCTAAGCTACTTCGGTAGAGACGGCTTCTGCACCATTGCGCTGAGCTCCGGCAGCAAGAAGAGCACACAGAGCCACTCGAACTCCGACTCCGATGACGAGGTGCGTGATGAACTTCTCTTGCGTCAGGAGAATGAACAGCTTGGCTTGTTGATTGACAATCGTGATGACATGCTAGGACTAGAGTGGCTGAGTTAGAAACACAAAACTTGGATGCTAAGCTTGAAATTGATTCCCTAAAAGCTTCACCTGTTGTTTCTGATGAAGTTGAATGTGCTGATTGTCCTATTTTCCTTGCTGATCTTGCCTTGTTTAAGGAAAAGCATGCCTCCTAGTGTGAGGAACTAGATGTTCTTAGGGTTGAAGTGGTTGAGCTTAAGTCTAGACCTACTTTGCTAGGTGCTTGCACTTCTTTCCCTGTTTTGGATGGAAAAATTGATGAGATGCATGCTTACACTGTTTCTTTTGAGGCTAAGTTGAAAGAACCAATTCCTACATCTTGCTCTACATGTGAATTGCATGCTTTGAAGAATTTGGAACTTGCACATTATGTTGATCGTTTGCAGGATGAGAATGTTGAGTTGAGAAAGTTGATGGGTTGGTTGTCTGGTCATGAGCCTCAGTTGAGGATAATGGTCAGGACATACAAGAGGCAGGATGGTGAGGGACTTGAGGCAAACTAGGTTGTTGAGGGTAGTGGAGAGAAAATCCCAGAGCACCAAAAACCCACCACAAAAATGATTTCCCTCCTAAACCTAACCATCGTAGGAACTGACTAGACACAACCCCAGCAACACACGTGTGTCCTCCACAAACAAATGATTTCCAAAAGGCTATCAAGTTTGTGAGCACTTTGGGGAAGTGTTCTTTGGGAAAGAAAGTGAGAAGGCAAGTGAGGAGAAGTCGGGTGAGAAGCCTAGTGAGGAGAAACCGGTTGAGAAGTCGAGTGGAGAGAAACCAAGTGAGATTCTCTAACCCAAGCCTAAGCCTAAGCTTATGAGGTTCCATTGTGGCCATTGTGGGAAAGATGGCCATAATGATGAGTTTTGCTTCAAAAGGAAGCGTGAGGAGAGGATGGCAAAGGAGTGGGCGAACAAGGATAGGTACAACCCTTCCCATGGTGTACCTAAGCCTCGTATGCCACTGCCCTGGGGTAAAGCTATGGTGAGAAGTGTTCCGACATGGGGAGATGCGAGTTCCCGCAACTAGGGAGCTTTTCTAGAGAGGGCGGTCAGACCGGCCTGGCTAGGCGGTCAGATGCCCTGCCTAGAGGGGGGCGGTTAGACCGGCCTAGCTAGACGGTTCAACCGCCCCCCAGAATTCTGGGCAGAGTGGTTTTCGAGGTGGTGAGTCGAGTGGTTTCAGTTCTGGAGGTCGTGGTGCTGGTGTTTGGTCTCGAGAGTCTGCAGGTGGCCAGTTTCCTAGGTGTTCTCCCCCTCGTGCTCAATACGGGGATGGGAGGAGTTGTAGCATTGAGATGGAGAGGAGGGACAGTCCACGCTCTTCTTTTCGTGGTTTTGGTCCTCCTCCAGTTAGAGAGGGATAGTTCCCACGTAGTGGTTTTCGTGGTGGTGTTCGTGGGGGTAGCTTTGGTAGGAAAAATGTTTTGGATTGTGCTAACCCCAGTTTTGAGCCAATGTCTCGGCACTGGTTTTACTCTTTTGGTACTAACCCCAGTGCTGAGTCATTTGTTCGCTGATGTGCTCGTCTTTGAATTTCAGGTGGGAGACTTGAAGAACATTTGGTTGATTTACTCCGGTTGCATTAGGCATGTGATCGGAGACAAGGGGTGGTTCTCAAGTCTCGTCCCAGTGGTGACAAAGAGGTACATCACCTTTGGGGACAATGGGCGAGGGTGTGTGCTATCGGAAGGTGAGATTAAGGTGAGTGACAAGATCACTCTCAGGCATGTTGCTCTTGTTCAATCGCTTGGAAACAATTTGCTTTCGGTGTCCCAACTATTGGATGATGGTTTTGAGGTGTTGTTTCGGCCTGGTGGTTCTCGGATTTCGGACTCTCGAGGGGACCTTGTCTGTATGGTCGTTCCTAAGGGTCAGTTGTTTCGTGCTGATTTTTCTCAGACTTCTGTTGTTGAGCGTTGTTTCTTGGCCGGCTCTTCGAATGAGTTGTGGAAGTGGCATAGGAAGTTGGGTCACTTGAGCTTTGACCTTTTGTCTCGCTTGAGAAAACTCAAGTTGGTCCGAGGATTGCCACGGTTGAGGTTTGAGAATGAGTTGGTTTGTGCGCCATGTAGGCATGCCAACATGGTATCCTCTTCTCACCCGCCTCTCACTGATGTGATGACTGAGCGTCCATATGGACCTTGTTGGCCCAGCTCGTGTGCGATCTGTGGGTGGGAAGTGGTATGTCCTTGTTGTGGTGGACGATTACTCTCGGTATGCGTGGGTGTTCTTTCTTGAGGAGAAAGGGGAGATGTTTGGTTTTGTTGAGATCTTGTCTCGAGGTTGAGGAACGAGAGGCACGGAGATGCCATACGAGCAATCCGCAATGACAATGGCTCAGAATTCAGAAACTCTTGTTTTGAAACCTTTTGCAATGACTTGGGTCTTGAACATCGGTTTTCGAGTCCGTATACGCCTCCCCAATATGGAGTTGTGGAAAGGAAAAACAGAACCTTGTGTGAGATGGCTCGGACGATGCTTCATAAGCATAGGACTCCGAGAAGGTTCTGGGCTAAGGTGGTGAATATCGCGTGCTATGTAACAAACAATACGTACCTTAGAGTGCATAAGAAGAAAACCTACTATGAGTTGATGCACGGTCGCACACACAAGGTGAGCCATTTCCATGTCTTTGGTTGCAAGTGCTTTACCCTGAAGAAAGGGAAGAAGTTGGATAAGTTTGAGGCTAGGTCGGTTGATGGTATTTTCTTTGGTTATGCATCTCACTCTAGAGCATATCGTGTGCTCAATCTTGAAACTAACCAAATCCTGGAGACTTGCGAGGTAACCTTCGACGAGACACAGCCATGTAGTCAGCTTGCCTTTGAGTGTGCAGGTGATGATGAACTTGGCGAGGAGATCTATCAGGAGGAGGAGCATGAACATGGAGACCATGAAGATGGCGGTGTGGTGCCCACGACTGAGCATGTACCTACTATTTCCACTACGATGATGGACGACCCCTATCCCACACCTACGACGACGAACCAAATTTAAGGAGAAGCTACTGTTGAGGGGGAGGTAGCATCAAGGCAAGAACCTCCTCAGCGAGTACAAGTGGTCACCCAGCTTCAAGGATCATCGGCGACATGAATGAACGTACTACACGGTCGAGGGTTCGGAACAATTCTCATTTTGCTCACACTGCATTTGCTGCCACCTTTGAGCCCAAAGACATTGGACACGCACTATCTGATCATAATTGGGTTAATTCGATGCATGAGGAGTTGGAGAACTTTGAATGAAATCTGGTTTGGGAATTGGTTGATCCTCCCCCATGGTGTAAGCCGATTGGTATAAATTGGGTGTGGAAGAACAAAGAGGGAGATAAAGGTGAAGTGGTAAGGAACAAGTCAGGGCTTGTTGCTCAGGGGTTCAGTCAGAAGAAGGGGATTGACTACGAGGAGACCTTTGCTCCGAGAGCCCGTTTGGAGGCGATTAGGATCCTTCTAGCCTTTTCCATGGCTAAAGGGTTCAAGTTGCACCAAATGGATGTGAAGAGTGCCTTCTTGAACAATGTGTTGGAGGAAGAAGTGTATGTGAGACAACCACCGGGGTTTGAGAGTGAGAAGTACCCCCACCGAGTGTACAAGTTGAGGAAGGCGTTGTATGGCCTGAAGCAGGCGCCTAGAGCTTGGTATGGTAGGTTGAGGGGGTTCCTGTTTGAGCGAGGGTTTGAGATGGTAAAGGTCGATCAGACCTTGTTTTTACTCAGGAAGGGTAGCGATATCCTGATTGTGCAGGTGCACGTGGATGATATTGTCTTTGGTGGCTCGTCTAACTCTCTTGTTGCAAGGTTTGCAGATGATATGAGCAAGGAATTTGAGATGAGCATGATGGGTGAGTTGCAGTTCGTCCTCGGGGTACAAATCAAGCAATCAGAGGAAGGAACATTTGTGCACCAAGCTAAGTACACCAAGGACATAGAGAGGAAGTTCAAGATTGAGGACTCCAAGGCTATGGCGTCGCCGATGAGTACGACTACAGCTCTTGAAGCGAATGAGTGTTGACGGTTAATAGTTGTATCAAAGTTCATATGGATTTGAAAGCGGACAAATCCCCCATCGTAGTCAAGGGACCCTGCTTCCCTCGAGTGGTGAACCCAAGGTATCGAATCGTGGAACAATGTGCAACACAAGGATTTAATCTAGTAAAGCAAGGAAAGCTATCTTATGAAGAAGTAAGTTGCATCTAATCTAAGATATCATCAAGTAAACACATCTAATCTAATCTACTAAATAGGTAGCAAGAGAAAGCAAGAGATAACCGATCTAGAGAGTCTAGATCATGCTTATGTTGTAGCTCCAAACAAGATAGATGAAGATAAAAAAAGTGGATCTCATTAAAAGCATCTTTAAAACCGCCCGCCTTTTGGAATGCTCGTTCTGTCACAATGTAGTCCTATTCATGCGGGTAGTCTAGGGCAAGTTCGATAAGAACAAGTTGAAATCACTTGGTCGGTCCGGTATGCACCTCTAGCCACCGCGGCTACAAGAGCACCCTAAGCAATCTATCTTAAGTATAGATTGGGGAAGAAGCAAAACCAAGAAGAAAACAAAATCATCGAGAAGGCACTTGATCGCTAGAAATCGGATTCACCAAAAAAACTTCACCATGAATGATTACATGTACAAGATCACCACCGCGATCCTACCTCGATCTTGATCCTTGCTCTGGAGCTCTGACGTGGTCTTCTATGCAAGGTTCCCACGTCGGTAGGGAGACCCTAGACAACTAGCACGACCCTCATCTCCGAGATGGTGTCCCTCAAGCTTCTCTGCTCCTCGGCGGCGGATGACGAATTGATTGATGCGTGGCTCTCGGTCAGAGGGCTATAAATTGCCCGAGATGCATCTAGGTCAAAGGTGGGGCCAACAGGGCCTCGAAACGGGCTGGCCTGGCCGGCATGGGCCGACCGGCCTGGGCCCATTTCGGCCCAGTTCGTTGCCTCCTTCGACCGGTGTTGCTTCCCGAGTCTTCTAGATCCTTCCTCCTTTTGCATGTTGGCCCTTGTCGTCAGTTTCTCTCTTAATTGGACGAAGCTCCTTATCTCGCAAGATTCAGCACTTTTCTGGCTAGGTCCTCGGAGTTTTCCATCTTCTCGGGTTGGGTCCTTGGGCTTCTTGGAGTCGTGTTCACTTCATTGCTTGACTTGTACCGGGCTTCAAGGTCTTGTCATGAGGTGCTTAATGAACTTATCCTGGAAGTCTTTCTTTCAACGCTAAAACCTTGCATAAACACTAAACTCCAAAACTGACATGCACAAGTGAACTTGTTATACCACGGGGGTTAGTACCAATGGATAAGATACAAAAGTTATGCCAACACCGAAGGTAAACTCATGGCTAGGTTGACGGAATTTCACCATAAACATCTCCCCATGCTTCAACCTTGCTCGTCCTCGAGTAAGCCTTCGATGGATATCATTGTTTCCCTTCATTGTTTAAACCTTGCACTTGATCATACATGAGAAAACATAATGCTCTCAAAAGTTTAGTTCGTTAAAGTTTCATAATGTACTAGCCTTCATCTCTACGGATGGTAGATTATTAATTAAGCTTATCCCACAAGTATTAACATGCTCCCAAAATTCAAATGGATCTCAGAAATTTTAAAATAAAGAATGAGACGAAAAAGAGCTAAACCGAGTTCAAAAATTTAAACCATCTTGCATCTTGCTCATGAACTCTCATCTCAACTTGTCTCTCAAGCCTATTTATTCTACTCCTTTCCCTCTCATAACATATATATGTTAGGCTTTATATGGAGCTTTTTGGGAAAGTTTAGTCCAACCAAGATATTATAAATGAGATGTTGTTAAAACAAGAAAAGCTTCTCATGGTCTTACCGAGACTCGTCAAAAAAGGTCATTGGAAAATAATGTTAAATCAAGGAGAGGAAGAAAAATACACACAATTGAGATTGGTGGACATGTGCAAATGGCAAAGAGTGATCCCGAGGCACAAAGGAAGTCCTCGTTATCGGATTGCACAAGGTTGGAAAATGAGTTTGGATCCTTTAATCTTGAAACATTGAAATTCCTAATGCACATTAGAGAATCGGGGAGTCACTTTATTTTATTTTTATATCATACATACTCATAATTTTTTTTCTTTTCTTCTCTTTTTCTCATACTCATATTTTTGTTCTTTCTTTATTTTTCTCATTTTTTTTCTTTCTTTATACTCACTTTTTTTCTTTTTCTTTCTTTCTCTTTCTCTTTTTTTATTTGCTCGCCTAGAACTCTAAAATTGCATTGTACCTACCTCCTCCCCCATGCTTAGATGTTGCTCGTCCTCGTGCAAAGAGGTGATAAAGATAAGGTAGGTACCGAAAATACTTTTCCTTTGGAAAGATATTTGAAATCTTCAATCATGGCACCATCTGGTGATCTTCCTTGAATTGATGATCCATACTCAATGATAGGTTGTGGTCAAGGAGGTAAACACAAAAGATGATATTTTTGGTTCTAAGGGTGGATATTCGGCGAGGTTTGTGAAATCTCCGATGTGGGGATACACAATACACCAATAAATGGCTAGCAATAAGATAGATACGCAAAAATGGAATGACTAGCTTCTTAGTCTCGGGTCAGAGAAATCATGGCCTGCAATAACTCACCCAAATATTTATATGGCTCTCGATAGGTAGAGAAACATGCAAGTGGTATTTATGACAAGGTTAGCATTACTTTTAAGAACAAAAATAAATCATCTTTAATCCATCTAAAACTTGAGAGCACATAAAACACTATGGGTCTTTATTTTTATCATAACCTCCGCTAAAGATTAAGCTATCATTTAGATAATTTCAGATTTGTAATTTAAGAGAGCACTAGCTTTAACATGCATAAATCAAATACAAAGATAAACAAAGTAGCAATTATAATCATATATCATCATGGCATAAATTTCATAACTTTACCAAAGATAAAAACTAGGTGGTGACTTTATTCATGATGAAAATAAAAACTAATACACATGTTGTAAATAAACTAACACACTTGTTGAAATTTAAATAAAAACTGAAAACACTACACAAACACAAACAAATATAAGCTGAAAATGAAAGAAAAGGGGGTAAAGGAAATATAACTAAAGCTCCTCCTCTCTCTATTCTTCCGCCGGTGGTTGATATTAATAGTCTTGGTTGTTGTACCCTTGCTCATAATAGGATTGCGCCTCTCCTATGAATTGTCCGACTGTGCTAAGTGAAGGCGTCAATGCTCATAAGCGATGTTTGCATTTCCTTCACCCATTTGGTTTGCATTGGCTTGGATGGCTGCAATAATTTGCATGTTTCTTGCAGCGTATCCTCCAATGGTGGCCACACTTTGTTGTGGTCGAGGAAGATGTGCATATGGCTCCACAAAGGCTACGTTGGGCACCGCAAAATTGGTGGGGTCATGGCTGCACCACTCCCCCATGCTTGCATTGGCACAACACCGTAGTAACTCGGCGGTGCCGGGATTCCTCCAAATGGTGGCATATAATTTTGTTGCGCACCTCCTCCTTGGGCCGTGGAAGAACCTTCTCCTACAATCCTTCTCTTTTATTTTTTTCTTCGCCGGCACAAGAAGTCCTTCCTCTAACCGATCTTCTTTCCCCTCAATAAAAAGTCTTAATCTTCCATCCGATAGCTGCAAATTTACTTTGGCAATCAAAGCCGAGTAAAGCCAATTCAACTTCGTGTTGGTTATCTATGTCTCTCTTATTCTCCCCAAAATCCTTTTGCACATCCATGAGTGAAACTCTTGGATGATGGGGTTCCGAGTAAAATTTCTTTGTGGCTACGCTTCTCCCGCGATCATACTCCAAAACCCTTTCAATGTGCCTCCATGCACATCCACTTGTTTCGGGGCTCCCTTTTGAAAACCAAGCAATTCCCTAATATACTCATAGGGAACTGCTTGTTCAATCAAGATAGGAGACACTCGCCCATGGGTCTACAATACTAGAACATGGAATCGATTTGATCATGAAAACCAATCTAATCTATCGGGTGTTGTGACCACGGTTTCGCCCTTTCCCTCCTCTCGTACTTACTACGCGAAGGTATTCATGACTAGACCTATGATGGACACGACGTATTGAATGGATCCGAGGAAGCATTGGAGCTCTACTCCCTTTATGGAATGGTAGCTAACCTTAAGCAATAAAGTATATTGAACACAAGATGATAGATAGATAATCCAACAAAGTATGATTACATCTCAAGATCGATTACAACCCATGGATGAATAAGGAGATTAACCCATCAAGGTGCTAGACATAGCACCGTTGATCACGGTTACCCTTCTGACGGTGTCTTCCTTCTTCTCCACTTGTGGGTGCTTCCTTCGAGGTGGTTGACCTTCCTCCGGAGATCTCCCTCCTCTCTCTCTAGTTTGTGGATGGCCTCCTGGTGCGAATGGCTCTCTCCAAATGTGAAGGACCGATACGGCGAACCAGAGAGGGGGGAGTGCATGGGAGCCGATAAAAATACTTCTCGAAGGAGATGGAAACTCCAACAAGATGAACACGGCTTCCAACACATGTCTCCGACTCACTACCCAAGTTGGCCAAGCCCACGTAGCCACTGGAGTGCCACTGGACCTAGGAACCAACACACACACCCTTCCGACCCGAGAACGCAGCGGAACAACAAACCTCGAGTCTACAGACCAACACCGGTCAGACCGGAGAGCACCACCGGTCAGACCGGTCCCTGCTGGTGAAACTGGGCAACTTTCACCAAGTGGCTCCACACCGGTCAGACCGGTGAGACACATCGGTTAGACCGGTCACAGCCTGAAAGCCCCCAAAGCACCAAACAGGCCAACCGACCACCAAACTGACCCAAACTCAAAACAGCAGCAACACAGGACAACAGCGAACACACCCAGACATTCACCCGAGCGAAAACCCACTGAGGGTTGCACCGGTCAGACCGGTCAAGAGCACCGGTCAGACCGGTGTAGCCTGGGCAGCTCGGGATGAACAACACCCGCAGGTCAACTCCCCCAAATCCAAACCTCGATCTCCCGAATCGCTCCACGGACTTGAACAAGACTTTGGGGATATTAGGAACACCTCATGAGGAGACAATAGCCAAGTTTAATCCCACCAAAACTTGTCCAAAAAGGAGGAATCGAAGAAATCCCGCCAAGAGCACCACAAACCCTAGAACTCGGAAAACCCCAAAATTGAGCCCCTTTACTCACGGATTTGGGAGGGGAGTCGCAGCCCAAAGAACCACGAAGGGTTCCCACAAATTTTCCCCATCAAATGCCCAAGAGAAAGGTCCCGAAAACAACCCAAAGAAATCACCAAGAGAGGGCTCCAAAAATCACCACCAAGAACAACCGGAAACAACAGATCCAAACCTTGATAAACCACGCCGAATCATCTATACATGCAACAAAGGTTCATACAAGGTCTAGCTTGCCGCCCAATCATCCAACCCTCTCACAAGATCTCACCATGAAGCTCTCAAGCTAGTCCTATGGAAATCCTAAGGAAAATAGGAAGGAAAATAGGAAAACAAATGAGCTAGGGTTCCAAGAGTTGGCAGCCATCCTCTCACCTCTTGGGTTATATGGAGGCAACCGAAAGTCTAAAATGCCCTGTCCTAATAACTAGGGATACAAGCCCCTCAAGGGCGGATTTGGAAGTCTTCATGTCTGTTCCATCGGACGGATGCCCGGCGACCGCACCCTGCGTAGCCTCGACTCAAGGCATGCGATCCTGACGCGTGTCCTCACCGGTCAGACTGGTCAGACCCACCGGTCAGACCGGTCTGGCACTGCTGCAGCACCGTCTTCGGTTCTTCGGTCTTGGCTTTGTGGATCAACCAAGGAACCCAGTGGTTTTCTGGTGAACCACCGGAAACCCCGCGAACTCGGTGTAGCCTCCGCCAATCTCCACTCATGACTTGGCTCCCACGTAGTCCCTGCTCGACCTTGGTTTTGAGGCTGAACCAAGAAACCGTCCATGACTTCATCTTGCTGTTCATGCCACCATGCGACCCGCACTTCACCCCGCTGGCCACCGGGTCCCTCGAACGAAGCCTACTTGTCTTCTCCACACCTGGAGGCCTCACCGGCGACGACCTTTCGCGCTTGTTCTTCACCTGCACCAACACCAGTCAAGCCGCAACCTGCACCTGCAATACTTAGCCAAGAATCAGTCCACACAACGTTGTCAATCACTAATCACACAAGGAAGCGACCATCCACCGGTCCTCGAACCACACATGGTCCTCAATCTCCCCCTTGATGAGTGCATTGACAACACCCACACGAAAGTAACAAGAGAGAAACAAAAAAGATAAGAAACGAACAAAAAAGAAACTCCAACAAGCGATCGAAAGCCAAACAAAGGCAAAGAGCAAGATCACTTGAAGAAGACAAGTCTCGGACCCCTTAGGCAAGGGCAACGGCTCGACACATCCGCGACAAAACAAAGCTCAAACAAGGAGCGCAAACCGCCAAAGCAAAGCTCGAAAACCACAAAGAGCTTCCCCCTGCACACATGCAAGCTCCCCCTGAACCAATGCACCTCCCCCTGGACGAATGCATGCAAACCACTTGAAAACAGGGCAGCTGCAACACTTTCAGCTCACACCGGTCAGACCGGTCATCACCACCGGTCAGACCGGTGCCTAAGATGTGCACAGGATCAACACTCACACTGGTTAGACCGGTGACCACGACCGGTCAGACCGGTGCACAACAGAGCCCAGAAATGGCTCGAAACCACCTGAAAACCTTCTAAATGCATCCAACAAGCCATTTCAAGCTCAAACTTCTCCCCCTTGTTGACAATGCATGAATCAAGCCAAAAATGCAAAATTTTCAACCTAGAGCTTCTCAAATAGACAAAATTCAACAAAGAATGCTACGCATGTCCAAATGAGCAAGTTAGATACTCTACAACTTCGTATCGATCTCAACTACATGATCACCAAGTTTCACAACCATTGGACGAAGCTAAGATGGATTTGGGCAATTTTGCGAAAAACATGCCTCTCATGAGCAAAGTCCTAAACATGATCAAAACATATCAAAATGACAAAGCCACACAAACTTCATGCTAGGACAGCCATTCTAATCATAAGACCATCACAAACACCCACAAGCACTTCATGTCATGTCAAAGCCACCGAGCCATGTGCCTACTTCTATGTATGAGACTTCTCATTGGTAGACATCATGCAACGGTTTAGCACCCAAAGCAAATTAAATTCAGCACATATGACATGGGAGCATGTCTTCCAAGAATTTTTCATTTCATTTTCAGATTTGTAAATGGTACATGAAATGTCTTTGCGACAAAAAGAAACTTATGCCCCTCCACAAGATGAAGCAAGAGGGCTAAACATTCATGGTGGCAAATGAGCCTTTGGCCCCATATGATCAATAAACTAGCTATCCAACCACAAATTAAGCATAACCAAGCCACTAAAACATGTCAAGCTCATATAAAGGCATTTACACATGAGAGAGAATACATGTGACAATTTTTCAAAAACATAGCCATCAACCATGGATTATTCATCAAGATCATCAAGAGCTAAGCCAAACTAACCATAGCATACCAAACAAGCTCACAAAGACATAAATATCATTCCATGGTGAACAATGTATATAGGAGAAGCTTTTCCTATCCAATGCATATGATACAAAATGCATGCAAACTAAGATACAAGGATGCCTATACATCATGTTACATATGCCATGCCAAATGCAAGAAATGCATAAAGGAAACTATACATATGCTACAAAGGAGCTCCCACACACCCAGCTCAAGAAATCAAACACACACCAAGTTCCACCCGCAAACGAGTGAAAGTTGCTTGATCTAGGGGTTTGGTGAAAATATCGGCTAGTTGGTCATGTGTGGATACATGGATCAAAGCTATCTTTCCTTTCTCTACGTTGTCTCTCAGAAAATGGTACCTCACTTCTATGTGCTTGGTTTTGGAATGGAGCACTGGGTTCTTTGCAACGCTTATGGCACTGGTGCTATCACATTGAAGTGGGACATAGGTATACTCCTAACCAAAGTCACTCATGGTGTATGAAATCCAAAGGAGCTGAGAGCAACAACTTGCAGCGGCAACGTACTCGGCCTCGGTAGTGGATTGAACAACACTCGATTGTTTGCGGGAAGACCAAGACACCAAAGAAGAAACAAAAAACTGGCAAGTCTCAGAAGTGGACTTCCTATCCAATCGACACCCGGCAAAATCCGCGTCTGAAAAACCATGAAGCGCCAAAGAAGAGGACGCGGAGTACCAAAGGCCGAAGTCGGGAGTGTGACGCAAGTACCTGAAAATTCTCTTCACCGCTTGCCGATGCGAAGTCCTCGGAGATGCTTGAAAACGAGCGCACAGACACACTGAGAACTGTATGTCCGGTCTCGTCGCCGCCAAGTAGAGGAGTGACCCGATCATGCTCTGGTACTCCTTCTGGTCCACGTGTTCACCTTCCTCGTCCGCATCAAGAGCTGTAGTCGTACTCATCGGCGTCGTCATAGCCTTGGAGTCCTCCATCTTGAACTTTCGCACAATGTCCTTGGTGTAATTAGCTTGGTGCACAAATGTTCCTTCCTTTGATTGGTTGATTTGTAGCCCGAGGAAGAACTGCAACTCGCCCATCATGCTCATCTAAAATTCTCTGCTCTTATCATCTGCAAACCTTGCAACAAGAGAGTTAGACGAGCCACCAAAGACAATATCATCCACGTACACCTGCACAATCAGGATATCTCTCGCCCCCGCCTCGGCAAAAACAAGGTCTGATCGACCTTCCCCATCTCAAAACCTCTCTCAAACAAGAACCCCCTCAACCTACCATACCAAGCTCTAGGCGCCTGCTTCAGCCCATACAGCGCCTTCCTCAACTTGTACACCCGGTGAGGGTACTTCTCACTCTCAAACCCCGGAGGCTGCCTCACATACACTTTTTCCTCCAGCACACCATTCAGAAAAATACTCTTCACATCCATTTGGTGCAACTTGAACCCTTTAGCCACGGAAAAGGCTAGAAGGATCCTTATCGCCTCCAAACGGGCTACGGGAGCAAAGGTCTCCTCGTAGTCGATCCCCTCCTTCTGACTGAACCCTTGAGCAACAAGCCTCGACTTGTTCCTCACAACCTCACCTTTCTCTCCCTCTTTGTTCTTCCACACCCACTTTGTGCCAATCGGCTTACACCATGGGGGAGGGTCAACCAACTCCCAAACCCGATTCCTCTCAAAGTTCTCCAACTCCTCATGCATCGAATTAACCCAATTGTGATCAGATAGTGCGTGTCCAATGTCTTTGGGCTCAAAAGTAGCAACAAATGCAACATGAGCGAAATGAGAATTGCTTCGAACCCTCGACCGTGTAGTGCGTTCATTCATGTCGCCGATGATCCTCAAAGCTGGGTGATCCACTTGTACTCGCCGGGGAGGTTATCGCCTCGATGCTACCTCTCCCTCAACATCAGCTTCTCCTCGTTCTTGATTTGTCGTCGTAGGTGTAGTAGAGGGTCCGTCCATCACTGTAGTCGAAGTAGTGGGTACATGTTCAGCCGGGGGTACCGCACCGCCATCTTCATCATCTCCATGTTCATGCTCCTCCTCCTATAAGATCTCCTCGCCAAGCTCATCATCACCTGCACACTCAAAGACAAGCTGACTACGTGGCTCTGTCTCACCGAAGGTTACCTCGCAAGTCTCCACGATTTGGTTAGTTTCAAGATTGAGCACACGATATGCTCTAGAATGAGATGCATAACAAATGAAAATACCATCGACAGACCTAGCCTCAAACTTATCCAACTTCTTGCCTTTCTTCATAATAAAACACTTGCAACCAAAGACATGGAAGTGACTCACCTTGGGTGTGCGACCATGCATCAACTCATAACATGTTTTCTTCTTGTGCACTCTGAAGTAGATCCTGTTTGACACATAGCACGCGATATTCACCGCCTCAGCCCAATACCTCCTCGGAGTCCTATGCTCATCAAGCATCGTCTGAGCCATCTCGCACAAGGTCATGTTCTTCCTTTCCACAACACCATTCGGGGGAGGCGTATACGGAGTCGAAAACTGGTGCTCAAGACTCATGTCATGGCAAAAGGTTTCAAAACGAGAGTTTCTGAATTCCGAGCCATTATCACTGCGGATAGCTCATATGGCATCTCCGTGCCTCTCGTTCCTCGACCTCAATACTAGATCTCGAACAAAACCAAACGTCTCCCCCTTATCCTCGAGAAAGAACACCCAGGCATACCTAGAATAGTCGTCCACCACAACAAGGACATACCACTTCCCACCAACAGATCGCACACGAGCTAGGCCAACAAGGTCCATATGGAGCAGCTCGCATGGACGCTCAGTCATCACATCGGTGAGAGGCGGGTGAGAAGAGGCTACCATCTTGGCATGCCTACAAGGCGCACAAACCAACTCTTTCTCAAGCCTCAACCGTGGCAATCCTCGGACCAAATTGAGTTTACTCAAGCGTGACAAAAGGTCAAAGCTCAAGTGACCCAACTTCCTATGCCACTTCCACAACTCACTCGAAGAACCAGCCAAGAAACAACGCTCCACACCCGAAGACTGAGAAAAATCAGCACCAAACACCTGACCCTCGGGAATGACTATACAGACAAGGTCCCCTCAAGAGTCCAAAATCCGAGAACCACCTGGCCAAAACAACACCTCAAAACCCTCATCCAACAACTGGGACACAGAAAGCAAATTGTACCCCAGCGATTGAACAAGAGCGACATGCCTCAGAGTGATCTTGTCACTCACTTTGATCTCACCTTCTGAAAGCACACGCCCACGCCCATTGTCCCCAAAAGTGTTGTACCTCCTTGTCACCACCGGGACGAGACTTGAGAACCACCCCCTGTCTCCGGTCATATGCCTCGAGCAACCGCAGTCAATCAACCAAATGTTCTTCAAGTCTCCCACCTGAAATTCAAAAACGAGCACGTGAGTGAACAAACGACTCAGCACTGGGGTTAGTACCAAAAGAGTAAAACCAGTGCCAAGCCATTTGCTCGAAAGTGGGGTTAGCACAAACCAAAGCATCTCTCCTACCAAAGCTACCTCCACGAACACCACCACGGTAACCACCCTGAGGGAACCACCCCTCTCTGCTTGGAGGAGGACCAAAACCACGAAAGAGAACCCGTGGACCATTCCTCCTCTCCTTCTCAAAGCTACGACTCCTCCCATCCCCGTGGTGAACTCGAGGGGGAGAACGCCTAGCAACCTGACCACCTGCAAACTCTCCAGCCCAACCACCAGAACCACAACCTCCAGAGACAACCCTTGAACCTGTACGAGCACGAAACCCAAAACGCTTCCTGTCCAGGCCTGCACCTCCAACAGCCTTCCGCTCTCCCCAAGTCCGAACTGTCCTCACACTCGCCTTAGCCCTGGGCATCTGCACACGAGGCTCAAGTACACCATCTGAAGGGTGGTACTTGTCCTTGTTTTCCCACTCCTTCACCATTCTATCCTCTCGCTTCCTCTTGAAGCAAAACTCATCCTTATGGCCATCTCTCCCACAACAACCACAATGGAACCTCACAAGCTTAGGCTTAGGCTTGGGATGTGGCTGCTCACTAGGTTCTCTCCACCCAATTCCTCCACCGGTTTCCCCTCACTAGCCTTCTCACTTTCTTTCCCAAAGAACACTTTCCTGGAAGTGCTCACAAACTTGATAGGCTTTTGTAGATCATTTGTGGGTGTAGGAAACACGGGTGGAGCTGGGGTTATGTCTAGTCGGTTCCTAAGGTGGTTAGGTTTTGGGGGAAAATCATTTTTGTGGTGGGTTTTTGGTGGCCCCAAGTCCGTCACCATCCTGCCTCTTAAATGCCTCGATCATCTTCCTCAACTGAGGCTCATGACCAGACAACCAACCCATCAACTTCCTTAGCTCATCATTCTCATCCTGCAAATGATCAACATAATGTGCAAGTTCCAGATTTTTCAAAGCATGCATTTCACAGGTAGAGCAAGATGTAGGAATGGGTTCTTTCAGTTTGGCCTCAAGAGAACTAGTGTAAGCATGCATTTCATCAATCTTAGCATGCAAAATAGGGCAAGAAGTGCAAGCACCTAGCAAAGCAGGTCTAGACTTATGCTCAGCCACTTCAACCCTAAGCACATCTAGTTCCTCACACTTGGAGGCATGCTTCTCCTTAAACAAAGCAAGATCAGCAAGAAAGATGGAGCAATCAGCACAATCAACCTCATCCGAAACAACAGGGCTAGCCTTAAGGGAATCAATCTCAAGCTTGCTATCAAGCACCTGTGTCTCTAGCTCAGCCACTCTAGTCCTAGCATCCTCGATCAGATCTCGAACAAAACCAAAAGTCTCACTCTTATCCTCCAAGAAAAACACCCAAGCATAGTGAGAGTAATCGTCCACCACAACAAGGACATACCACTTCCCACCCACCGAGCGAACACGAGCTGGCCCAACAAGGTCCATGTGCAACAGCTCTGTCGGGCGCTCGGTCATGACATCGGTCAGGGGTGGATGAGGAGTGGCTACCATCTTGCCATGACTACACGGAGCACAAACCAAATCCTTCTCAAGCTTCAACCTCGGCAATCCTCGGACAAGGTCAAGACCACTCAAGCGGGAAACCAAATCAAAGCTCAAGTGTCCCAACCGCCTATGCCATTTCCACAAATCAGAAGAAGGACCGGCCATCAAACAGCGAGCGGACCCAAAGAACGAGAGAAATCGGCCACGAAAATCGACCCTCGGGGATGATCATACAAACAAGATCACCTCGAGAATCAAGCAAACGAGACTCGCCAGACTTAAAACGCACCTCAAAACCTTCATCAAGCAACTGAGAAACCGAAAGCAAATTGAAACCCAAAGACTTCACAAGAGCCACTCTCTTCAATGTTACCTTGTCACTCACATGCACAACACCCTCCGACAGCACCCTTCCTCATCCATTGTCCCCAAATGTGATGTACAACTTTTCCTTCACTGGGGTGAGGCTGGAGAACCACTTCTTATCTCCGGTCATGTGTCGAGAAAATCCGGAGTCGATCAACCAAATGTTCTCCAAGCCTCCTGCCTGTAGTCAGAAACAAGAACGAGAGTCAGCTAACGACTCGACACTGGGGTTAGCACAAAGAAAGTTAAACCAGTGTCGAGCCATCTGCTCAAAAGTGGGGTTAGCAAACATCATTCCCTTGGCACCAAACTTCCCATGTCCCATGGGAGGAGTACGAGCACCACGAGGGGGAAAACGTGGTCCGTAGTTCCTCTGGAACCCAAAGCTGCGATCATCTCCCCTGAACCCGTATTGAGGATGAGTAGGGGGACGTCCAGCAAAACCACCACGAGCCCGACCAAACCTCTCACCAGCACGCACACCATCATCTCTCCTCACAAACCTACCACTCTGAGCCCCAACTCTACCAACACTCTTCACACTTCCCACACCCCGTGGAAGTGGCACTCTAGGCTCAGGAATACCATGAGGCTGGCGATACCTGTCCTGGTTCGCTTGCTCCCTAGCAAGCCTCTCATCCCTCTTCCTCTTGTAGCAAAACTCCACAAGATGCCTCTCCTTGCCACAATACTCACACCTGAAGGGGATGGGTTTTGGTTTTGGTTTTGGCTCTGGCTTCTCTCTAGCCTTCTCACCCTTCTCACCCACAAACTTCACCGGTTTCTGGAAGTCATTTGTCTTAGGTGGGAATTTGGGTGGATCTTGGGTTGTGTCAAGCATGTTGCAAAGGTGGTTGGGCTTTGGTGTGAAAGAGTTCTTGGGTGCTTTTGGAAGTGGGACTTGGATATATCCGATCACCTCAAACTCGGGGTTAGACTCAACACACTTCTCATACACACTCTCCCCATTGTTCTCTCCCACTTTCTCACCCAACTTGTCAAAACCCAAACCACGACCATCAGCTCTCTTGAACTCCTCAATCATGACTTTCAATTGAGGTTCCTGCCCAGACAACCAACCCAACACCTTCCTCAAATAGTCATTCTCCTCATAGATGACATCCAAACGGGAAGTAAGTTCAAGATTGCGCAAAGTAACTTCATCACAGCTAGAACATGCATTTGCAACAAGAGATTTCAAAGATGCTTCCAAAGAACTAATGGTAGAACGAGCATCAACAAGCTTAGCATGCATAGTAGGACATGATTTACACGCACCAAGCAAAGTAGGTCTAGCCTTAAGCTCATCATATTCAGTCCTAAGAGCATCTAGTTTAGCCAAAGTGGAAGCATTCTTCTCATTAAGCAACTTGATCTCATTCAACCAAGCATCACACTCAACACATTCAACATCATCAGGAGTAGTAGGAGCATATTTCAAAGAGTCATTCTCAAGTTTCAATTCAAGCAATTTTGACTCTAACTCTCCTACTTTCTCACTAGCACTCTCAAGTTGAGCCCTAAGATCTTTCCTCATCTTTTTGGCATCTCTTAGCACACTATCACGGTTGTCAATCAAGCCATTCAACCTAGCAATCTCAGCAAGCAAAGAGTCGGGGTCACGATTTACCTCATCCTCTGAGTCGGAGTCGCTGTCTTCCTTCTCGCTCTTCTTTCTGCTTGATCTATGGGCCATGCCACAAAAGCCCTCAAGCGCCACACAGCACAACCCGCTGAGGTTCCGGCTTGCACTCTTCTTGCCCTTGCGCCTCCCGGCGTCTTCATCTTTGCTGCTTGAGCTTGACTGCTTCTCGCTTGAGCTTGAGTCAACGTCGCTCGCACCGGCCACCATCGCTCTTGCCTTGTTCTTCTTGTAGCCGCTCTTGCTCGGTCGCTGCTTGTCCTTGTCCTTGCTCTTGGACTTGTTGAAGTGCTTGCCCTTGGAGGAGTACTTGTCTTCACGCCTCGGGTGCGCCTTGTACTCGTTCACCTTGTACTTGTTCTCCTCCGCTTCCGGACATTCGACAATGAAGTGGCCACGCTTGCCACACTTGTAGCACGTCCCTGAGCTCCGCCTTGCATTCCTCCGACTCTCGTGTAGTCGATCAAATCTCCTTGAGAGCAAGGCCAGCTCCTCCTCGCCCAGCACATCAAACTCTTCATCTGGAATGGACATAAGAGAAGACAAGGAAAACTGTCGACAGGAAGGGTTAGATTTGCCCTTTGATCCGCCCACAAGAGCAAGACTATGGTCAGTCGAGCCCTCATGCTTGGATTGCAACTTCCTGTCAACCTCAGCCGACTTGAGCTTAGAAAAGAGGTCATCCAACTCCATGGTCAAATAATGCCCAGACTCCTTGATGGCCTCAACCTTAGCACCCCAAACATTTGGGTCCAAGACATGCAAGAGCTTCAAAGCCTGATCATGCTCGGTGTAAGGAAAATCCTCAACATTAGCCTTCATGTTGTTCACGATGGCGGTGAACCTCTGAAACATCGCATCAATGTCCTCACCGGGATGTGGAATGAAATTCTCATATTGCATCCGGTAAGAGACAAAGAGGCGAGCCTTCACATGGTTATCACCACCGTGAGCAACCAACAACTTCTCCCAAATTTGCCAAGCAAGATTCAAATGGCGAACACGCTCAAACTCAGGATCACACAAGCTCCGGACCAAGTGGTCAACGGCTTTTGCATTAGCCTCATACTTGGCCTTAGCACCGCCATCGGTCACCATAAGAGTATGGATGTTGACCGGAATAGCATAGGTCTTATAAAGCAGAATGAAATCCAACAGCTTCCCACGAAGAAAGATCATCATACGAGCCGCCCACTTGTGGTAACCCTTGCCATCGAAGTGCGGCGGACCGCCCCGCTCAACGTACGCCATCTTAGGATTCGAGACTTGTCAAAGTCGCAAAGAATCCGGCACCAAGCTCTGATACCAATTGAAGGATCAGATGGCGACTAGAGAGGGGGGGAGTGAATAGGAGCCGGTAAAAATTCTTCCCGAAGAACCCGGCCTATACCCTAGTCAAACCCCGGTCACACACGAGCCATGGATCGAATCACACACCAATCGCCAAGACCACGAGGTTATGGATCAACCTCTAGCCTTAGAAACGATTCCTTGAAGCACACGCGGAAGCACGAAAGAAGGAGGGGAGGAATCGAACCAAGAGGCAAAGCGCACAGGCTCTGGCGGACCGTCCGTGCAGGAGGGGCGAACCGTCCGCGCTGGCCTTGCGGACCGTCCGGCCTGATGCCGTGGACCGTCCGCGCCAACCCTTCGGACTGTCCGGCCCTACGCCGCGGACCGTCCGTTAAAGCACACAGAACCAACAGAAGCGACCCGAGAAAAACGGACCGTCTGCCAAGGCCGGGCGGACCGTCCGAGTGGGTAACGGACCGTCCGCTACTCAAGCTCGGACCGTCCGCAAACCAGCTGCAACAAAACCCAAAAGCCAAACCGGATCAAAAGCAAGGACGCGCAAGAACACGACGAACACGTGACGAACACGCCACCCGCGGACCGTCCGCGACCACCCCGCGGACCGTCCGCGCCGCACGGACGAGAGCGAGCGCGCTCGACCTCGAAGGTCAACTCCCCCAAATCATCATCGGATTTCCCAAACGGTTGAAGCTATGGAGACAAGGGTTTGGGGACTTGAAAAGCGTCACACAAGGATGCTATAGCCCAAAAATCTTGCCTCCTAACTCCCTAAATCACCGGGAATCGCGAATCCTTTGAGCACCACCAAAAGCTAGAGCACCGAACGAAAAACTACGAATCCAAGTGGTTTCCCGGCGTTTGAGGGCACAAGATCAATCACAAAGATGCACGAGACACCTATCCATGTATCCCTCAAAGAAATCCGGGGAGAAACCCACTCAAATCCGCGGAATCGAACCGGGAACAAAGGCACGAAAACAAGCACAAAAAGACCACGAGAAACACAACTCCGAACCTTCCATACAAACCAGGAAAGATTCACAAGGTCTAGCATGCCGCCCTAGCATCCATACCTCTCAACAAATCTCTCATGAAGCTCTCATGCTATCCTAGAGAAAATGGAAGAAAAAATAGCTACGAAAATGAGAAAATGGGAGGGAGGAAATGAAACCCTAAGTCGCGGAGAGAGAGAGCCATCCACACACACTCATGGCTTATATATCAGGTCCCACCGGAGTGGTAAATGAGTCGACTACCCCTAACTTAACTACTGGCGATACAACCCACGTAGGGGCATTTAGGTAATGTTTTTGGGTCTTTCCATCGGACGGCCACGCCTTTGCCGCACCCCGCGTCCTCCCGACGCAAGCCATGCGATCCCGCCGCGTGTCCTCCGCCTCGAAGCTTCCCGACACGTCCGGATCCCGTCTCCGTCGTGTTGGGCCCTCGGACTTGGTTTTGAGGCCCAAACCAAGAAACCGTCCGCCGATGGTTTTGTGGGCAAACCACCAAACCCCGCGTGCTCGGTCCGGCCTCCCGCCAAACCACTTGACTTGACCGCCACCGTGCACCGGCTCGATTGTCCATGACTTCGTCTTTCTTGTGTCACCACCATGTGGCCCGCACCCAGTCCCGCTGTCCACCGGGTCCCTCGAATCGAGCCTACTTGTCTCTCCATCTCCCGGAGGCCCCTCAAGGCTGAAGACCTTTCGCGCCCGTTCTTCACCTGCAACAACACGAACTAGGCCGCAGCCTACACCTGCGCACTAAGCCAAGAGTCAGTCCAACACCCGTTGTCAATCAGTCATCACTGAGGAGCGGTCATCCATCGACCACCGGGACGCTCCTGGTCCCCAGAGAGAGTACTAGTCGAGTACGTCTAGGAGTCCTCCATACAGTGCGGGACATGTACAGCTTCCAAACCGGGTACTTCTCCTCAGCAGTCCTTGTGCTCCACGCCTTCAGGTGCCGTGTAGCGCAAGCCGGGTAGTCCCAGGGGCCCACCGAGTAGTCGGTCCTGGCATCCACCGAGGTAGTGGGCCCAGGGAGGTCCATACAACAGCCAGTGCGGACAGTCCGCCCCTCCTGGCCGGACGGTCCGCCAGAGCCTGTGTGCTTTGCTTCTTGGTTCGATTCCTCCCTCCCTCTTTCGTGCTTCCGCGTGTGCTTCAAGGAATCATTCCTAAGACTAGAGGTTGATCCATAACCTCGTTGTCTTGGCGATTGGCGTGTGATTCAATCCATCTCTTGTGTGTGACCGGGATTTGACTAGGGTATAGGCCGGGTTCTTTGTGAAGAATTTTTACCGGCTCCTATTCACTCCCCCCTCTCTAGTCGCCATCTGATCCTTCAATTGGTATCAGAGCTTGGTGCCGGATTCTTTGCGACTTTGACAAGTCTCAAATCCTAAGATGGCGTACGTTGAGAGGGGCGGTCCGCCGCACTTCGATGGCAAGGGTTACCACAAGTGGGCGGCCCGAATGATGATCTTTCTTCGTGGGAAGCTGTTGGAATTCATTGTGCTTGACAAGACCTATGCTATTCCGGTCAACATCCATAATCTTATGGTGACCGATGACAAGTGTGGCAAGCGTGGCCACTTCATCGCCGAGTGCCCGGAAGCGGAGGAGAACAAGTACAAGGTGAACGAGTACAAGGCGCACCCGAGGCATGAAGACAAGTACTCCTCCAAGGGCAAGCACTTCAGCATGTCCAAGAGCAAGGACAAGGACAAGCGGCGACCGAGCAAGAGCGGCTACAAGAAGAACAAGGCAAGAGCGATGGTGGCCGGTGCGAGCGACGTCGACTCAAGCTCAAGCGACGCGTAGTCAAGCTCAAGCAGCAAAGATGAAGATGACGGGAGACGCAAGGGAAAGAAGAGTGCAAGCCGGAACCTCAGTGGGTTGAGTTGTGTGGCGCTTGAAGGCTTCTGTGGCATGGCCCATAGCTCGAGTAGCAAGAAGAGCGACAAGGAAGACAGCGACTTTGACTCGGAGGATGAGGTAAAACGTGACCCCGACTCTTTGCTTGCTAAGATCACTAGGTTGAATGGCTTGATTGACAATCGTGATAGTGTGTTGAGAGATGCTAAGAAGATGAGGAAAGATCTTAGGGCTCAACTTGAGAATGCTAGTGAGAAAGTAGGAGAGTTACAGTCCAAATTGCTTGAATTGAAACTTGCGAATGACTCTTTGAAACTTGCTCCTACTACTCCTGATGATGTTGAGTGTCTTGAGTGTGGTGCTTGGTTGAATGAGATCAATTTGCTTAATGAGAAGAATGCTTCCACTTTGGCAAAACTAGATGCTCTTAGGACTGCATATGATGAGCTTAAGGCTAGACCTACTTTTCTTGGTGCTTGTAAATCATGTCCTACTATGCATGCTAAGCTTGTTGATGCTCGTTCTACCATTAGTTCTTTGGAAGCATCTTTGAAATCTCCTGTTGCAAATGCATGCTCTAGCTGTGATGAAGTTACTTTGCGCAATCTTGAACTTACTTCCCGTTTGGATGTCATCTATGAGGAGAATGACTATTTGTTGAAGGTGTTGGGTTGGTTGTCTGGGCAGGAACCTCAATTGAAAATCATGACTGAGGAGTTCAAGAGAGCTGATGGTCGTGGTTTGGGTTTTGAGAAGTCGGGTGAGAAAGTGGGAGAGAACAGTGGGGAGAGTGTGTATGAGAAGTGTGTTGAGTCTAACCCCGAGTTTGAGGTGATCGGAGACATCCAAGTCCCACTTCCAAAAGCACCCAAGAACTCTTTCACACCAAAGCCCAACCACCTTTGCAACAAGCTTGACACAACCCAAGATCCACCCAAATTCCCACCTAAGACAAATGACTTCAAGAAACCGGTGAGGTTTGTGAGTGAGAAGGGTGTGAAGCCTAGTGAGAATCCAGAGCCAAAACCAGAACCCATCCCCTTCAGATGTGAGTATTGTGGCAAGGAGAGACACCTAGCAAGTGTTTTGCTACAAGAGGAAGAGGGATGAGAGGCTTGCTAGGGAGCAAGCAAACCAGGACAGGTATCGCCAGTCTCGTGGTATTCCAGAGCCTAGAGTGCCTCTTCCACGGGGTGTGGGAAGTGTGAGGAGTGTTGGCAGGTTCCCACAGAGAGGTGGTGGTGCGATGTTTGAGAGGAGAGATGATGGTGTGCGTGCTGGTGAGAGGTTTGGTCGGGCTCGTGGTGGCTTTGCTAGACGTCCCCCTACTCCTCCTCAATACGGGTTTAGGGGAGATGATCGCAGCTTTGGGTTCCAGAGGAACTACGGACCACGTTTTACCCTTCGTGGTGCTCGTACTCCTTCCATGGGACATGGGAAGCTTGGTGGCAAGGGAATGATGTTTGCTAACCCCTCTTTTGAGCAGATGGCTCGACACTGGTTTAACTTTCTTTGTGCTAACCCCAGTGTCGAGTCGTTAGCTCATTCTCGTTCTTGTTTCTGACTACAGGCAGGAGGCTTGGAGGACATTTGGTTGATCGACTCCGGGTGTTCTCGACACATGACCGGAGATAAGAAGTGGTTCTCCAGCCTCATCCCAGTGAAGGAAAAATTGTACATCACATTTTGGGGACAATGGACGAGGAAGGGTGATTTCTGAGGGTGTTGTGCATGTGAGTGACAAGGTAACGTTGAAGAGAGTGGATCTTGTGAAGTCTTTGGGTTTCAATTTGCTTTCGGTTTCTCAGTTACTTGATGAGGGTTTTGAGGTGCGTTTCAAGTCTGGTGAGTCTCGTTTGCTTGATTCTTGAGGTGATCTTATCTGTATGATCATCCCTGAGGGTCAGATTTTCAGGGCTGATTTCTCTCGTTCTTTGGGTCCGGCTCGCTGTTTGATGGCTGGTCCTTCTTCTGATTTGTGGAAATGGCATAGGCGGTTGGGACACTTGAGCTTTGATTTGATTTCCCGCTTGAGTGGTCTTGACCTTGTCCGAGGATTGCCGAGGTTGAAGCTTGAGAAGGATTTGGTCTGTGCTCCGTGTAGGCATGGCAAGATGGTAGCCACTCCCCATGCACCCCTGACCGATGTCATGACCGAGCGTCCGACAGAGCTGTTGCATTTGGATCTTGTTGGGCCAGCTCGAGTTCGCTCGGTGGGTGGGAAGTGGTATGTCCTTGTTGTGGTGGACGATTACTCTCGCTATGCCTGGGTGTTTTTCTTGGAGGATAAGAGTGAGACTTTTGGTTTTGGTCAAGATCTGGTCGTGAGGTTGAAAAACGAGAGGCATGGGAATGCTATTCGAGCCATCCGCAGTGATAATGGCTTAGAGTTCAAGAACTCTCATTTTGATGCCTTTTGTCGTGATCTAGATCATGAACATCAGTATTCGACCCCTTATGTGCCTCCTCAAAATGGAGTCATGGAAAGGAAAAATCGGACTCTTTGTGGGATGGCTAGGACGATGCTCGATGAGCACAGGACTCCTAGGAGGTATTGGGCTGAGGCGGTCAATACGGCTTGTCATGTCTCTAACAGGATTTTATTGCGAGCTTTAAAGAAGAAGACCTGTTATGAGCTGATGCATGGTCGGGCACCCAAGGTGAGTCATTTCCGAGTCTTTGGCTGCAAATGCTTTATTCTGAAGAAGGGAAACTCGACAAGTTTGAGGCTAGGTCTAGTGATGGTATTTTCTTTGGATATGCTAACCACTCTAGAGCATATAGGGTGCTTAACCTTGAGACTAACAAAATCATGGAGACTTGCGAGGTTACCTTCGACGAGACAATGCCATGTACCTCTCTTGGCTTTGAATGTGCAGGTGATGAAGAGATGGCCGAGGACCTCTTTGAAGAGGAGAAGGATGAAGCTGGAGATGATGATGGAGAGAACCGTGCACCTAAAGCTGAGTGTGTACCCACTACTTCCCCTACGAGCACTACGAAGCGTGGACCGTCTATTTCATGGACAACGACGGTGTGACAAGAGGACCAGGCGAGAGAAACTAAAGTTGAGGGGGGAGGTAGTCTCAAGGCGTGAGGCTCCCCAGCGGATTCAAGAAGTGCATCCCCTGTCAAAGATCATTGGGAACATCGACGAACGTACTACACGGTCAAGGTCCAGGAAGTCCTCTCATTTCGCTCATGCTGCATTTGTTGCCACCTTTGAGCCCAAGGACATTGGACACGCTTTATCGGATGCAAACTGGGTCAATTCTATGCATGAGGAGTTGGAAAACTTTGAGAGGAACCAGGTGTGGGAGTTAGTTGAACCACCTCCAAATTTCCATCCTATAGGAACCAAGTGGGTTTGGAAGAACAAAGAGGGTGAGAATGGGATGGTTGTGAGGAACAAGTCCAGACTTGTTGCTCAGGGGTTTAGTCAGAAGGAGGGGATCGACTATGAGGAGACCTTTGCTCCTGTGGCCCATCTTCAGGCAATTCGAATCCTACTAGCCTTTGCCGTGGCTAAAGGGTTCAAGTTGTTTCAGATGGATGTGAAGAGTGCTTTTCTGAATGGGGTCATAGAGGAGGAGGTGTATGTGAAGCGACCACCGGGTTTGAGAGCGAGTTGTACCCACACGGGGTGTACAGGTTGAAAAGGGCTCTGTATGGGTTGAAACAGGCGCCCCTTGCTTGGTATGGGAGATTGAGAGGTTTTCTGTTGAGCAGAGGGTTTGTGATGGGTACCGTGGATAGGACCTTGTGTCTCCTCAAGCATGGAAATGACTTGTTGATTGTTCAGATATACGTGGATGATATTGTCTTTGGTGGCTCGTCACATAACCTTGTTGCCAAGTTTGCAGATGAGATGAGCAGGGAGTTCGAGATGAGCATGATGGGCGAGTTGCAGTAATTTCTCGGGCTGCAGATCAAGGAAGTGAAGGATGGAACATTCGTGCACCAGACCAAGTACACGAAAGACATGTTGAGGAAGTTCCAGATGGAAGATGCGAAGCCGATGTCTACTCCCATGGGGAGTACGGCTACTTTGGATGCGGACGAGGACGGAGAACCAGTGGACCAGCGGGAGTACAGGAGCATGATCGGCTCCCTCCTCTACCTGACGGCGACGAGGCCAGACATACAGTTCAGTGTGTGTCTGTGCGCTCGTTTTCAGGCTTCGCCGAGGACATCACATCGACAGGCTGTCAAGAGGATTTTCAGGTACCTACAATCTGCCCTGGTCTTGGCCTTTGGTATTCTTCCTCCTCGACTCTCTCTCTTCATCGTTTTTCCGATGCGGATTTTGCTGGTTGTCGAGTCGAGAGGATTTTGCTGGTTGGTTTCATGGTCTTCCCGCAAGCAGTCTAGTGTAGCTCAGTCTACCACCGAGGCGGAGTATGTTGCAGCCGCGAGTTGTTGTTCCCAGCTGTTGTGGATTTCATACACTTTGAGAGACTTTGGTGAGGAGTGCACCCAGATCCCACTTCTTTGTGATAGCACCAGTGCCATAAGTGTAGCTAAAAACCCAGTGCTTCACTCCAGAACTAAACACATACAAGTGAGGTATCATTTCTTGAGGGACAATGTGGAAAAAGGAACCATTGTGTTGAGTCATGTCCCTACCCAAGATCAGCTAGCCGACATCTTTACAAAGCCTCTCGACCAAGCTACATTTTTGCACTTGCGGGGGGGACTTGGGGTTTGTTGCCCTTTCTAGTTGATTCTTGGGGAGTTTCCTTTTTGGACCATATGTATCATACCATGTTTACTTTGATGTATATACATGTTTTGCTTGATGTACAAACCATGGTAGGATAGCCATCTTGTCATATATCATGTTGCATTTGTATCATATTGCATTTTAGGATGATGAGCTTCTTTCATATGCCTTATTTTAGTCTCTTTGGCTATTTGTGAGATATTGGTCATATGTGTGGAGAAATGGTGATGTGAGGCTATGCTCTTGGAATATTTGAGATATACGTGTGGTGAGATAGCCCCTTTTGAAATAAATGCTAATCTTGAATAATATTTGGTGAAACGTGCTCCACTCATGTGTAGTAGAGTATCCATGTCACGTTTTGGTCTAAATATGCTTTCTATGCTTAGATTGTGCTTGGATGCCTTTTTCTTGCATCTGGGCCAAAGGCCGACTATCATTGTGAATGTTTAGCCTATGTTGCATTCATGGGGGAGCATAAGCTTCTTTTTGCCGCAAAGGCACTTCATGTACCATGAAATGAATTAATCTTGAAAAGAAGTGTGTATGCCTGAAAAATGCTTCATCCATCATGTCTATGCTTAAAATGTCTTATCTTTCACATATGGGTGCAAAACATGTTGCATGATGTTCACCAGTGGAGAAGTCTCCCCGAAGTGGACACATGGCTCATGAGCTTTGACATGACATGCTTTGCTTTATGGGTGTTTGCCATGATCTTTTGCGGAGAATTTGATATCCTTGTATGATCTTTGAATGGTATTCATGTTTGTGGCTCAAGTGTGACATGGATAGGCTTTTACATGTGAAGCGAGCCGTCTTTTGATAAAATTGCTTAAATCTGAAATTTCTGCTTTGTCACATGCTTGTATTTTCATATATTACTTGTGGCAATGCTTTGACTATGCTATGATTCATATGTGTGATCTTTGTCTCATTTTTAGCCTTTGACACTAGATTTGGCCTATTTGAGAAGCTCATGTAGATGTTTATATGCTTTGCTTTGCATTTCTGCATTTTCACCTTGATTCATACATTGTCAACAAGGGGGAGAAGAGGTGAGCTTAATGAAAATTCAGAAGAGGTGAGCTAAATCTTGGAAGTTTGCATCCACATGTTCAGGGGGAGCTTGCATTTGCTCAGGGGGAGCTTTCTTGCTGATTTCAGTGTGGAGTTTGTGCTTTGCTTGGCTTGTGACCTTTCTTTGCCTTTCTTTGGTTTTGGTCATGAGTTGAGCTTCTTTGTTTTTCTTTCTTCTTCCTTTCTTTCTTTCTCTGAATTTCATTTCGCGTTGTGTGTTGTCAATGCACTCATCAAGGGGGAGATTGAGGACCAGGAGCGTCCCCGTGGTCGGTGGATGACCGCTCCTCAGTGATGAGTGATTGACAACGGGTGTTGGACTGAATCTTGGCTTAGTGCGCAGGTGTAGGCTGCGGCCTGGTTCGTGTTGTTGCAGGTGAAGAACGGGCGCGAAAGATCTTCAGCCTTAAGGGGCCTCCGGGAGATGGAGAGACAAGTAGGCTCGGTTCGAGGGACCCGGTGGACAGCGGGACTGGGTGCGGGCCACATGGTGGCGACACAAGCAAGACGAAGTCATGGACAAGCGAGCCGGTGCACGGTGGCGGTTAAGTCAAGTGGTTTGGCGGGAGGCCGGACCGAGCACGCGGGGTTTGGTGGTTTGCCCACAAGACCATCGGAGGACGGTTTGTTGGTTTGGGCCTCAAAACCAAGTCCGAGGGCCCTATTAACACCAAAATTTGGTAAGGAGCCTGACTTGTGGGTCCGGTTCGATAAAGAGTCCGTTTGGTGGAAGGAAGGATTTTTTCAGAGACATTCGGCAAAGAGATCTGCGGTCGGCTATCTGCTCCAGTTCGGTAGAGGAACAGTAAAGCTAATTTTGCGGGATTGGATGGTGACGTGGCTCAATCAGGGGAAGCGAATGGATGGTTAGACGATCAAGCTCAGAGATAAGTTAGGCAACAAATCCATTCGAAGTTGTACTTGACAGGGTATAAATATGACCCCTGAATGTATGTAACAAACACAATCATTCTTCAATACACACCGGCCTTACGCCAAACCCTAGAGTCCTTTGTCGTGTCATCGAGTTCTTCGAGAGGGTTCATCGATCCGTCGACCTCCGTGAGTACCGGCAACCTTGTATCATGTCTAGTATCATGCGGTGGATTTAGATCTGATGCAAGTAGTCTTGTTACCATGCTTCGTGTCATGCGGTAGATTCAAGCTTGGTTCAAGAGGGTTTCTTGTTAGATCATGAGCCATGCGGTAGGCTAAGATCTAGCTTGAAGCTAGTTATCGGCTCTATTGGATTTTGGCAAGATCCAATAGATTCATTAAGTTACCCCGTGTTACTTTGAGTTTTACTTTATGTTTAAAATTCATGTAACACACTTTTGCCCAATCTAGATAGGTTTGGATCGGCTTTATCTCTTTTATGATCCTTGTTCGAGTAGATTCCATGTTTTAACATGTGGATCTTGTGCTTTCCGACAGCCGAAACCGAATCGATCTAGGTTGTTACGTGTTGCGGGTTCAAGCTTGCTAATGTTTGTATAAATCTTGAAAGAGCCGGGTATCATGCGGTAGATGCAGGTTTTTGGGTTGCTTTGGAGCTAGTCATCCAGTGGATTAGATTTCCAAATCAATCTGATAGATTTGTTCACTTGGTAATGTTTGTTCCTTCCTCATGGACCCCGAATCGGCTATTCAGCCATATTCGGTTATGTTTCTTCACGAGTAGAACACGTGCGTTATTCATGCTTTCAAAAATGTATGCTTTTGTCTTTCCGTACTTAGATTGTATCATGCGGTGGATAGATCTATTTGTGGAAAGTGGTACGGTTTTTCATGCAAGTTGTATCATGCGGTGGATAGATTTGTTTGATATCGTACCCGACGGGTTTTAAAGTAACTAGACATGCGGTAGACTAGTGCTTTGGATCTATGCATGCTTGTTTAATACATGATCATGTACGTGCTTTACTTTATTCATTTATTTAATGCTAATCTTCATGGGGATCGATCATGACCTCGTGTACGTGCATTCTTGTCCAAACAAAGACCGATCGTTGTCATGCTTACGTCATCCATTCGGCAATATTACTTTTTTCTCTTTGCGAGTTCCCGAATGGATGTAGTTCATTGGCAAATAGCTTTATATAGCTATGTGTCATCCTATTTGGCTTCTTAGCCGTAAATATGGAACTGTCTGGTACCACCCGGCAAGTTCCAAGCTTTGGTATCTAACTGCTTTGTCTTTTGTTAATTTTCAGGAAAAATTGACTGGCACGTCTTTTGCTCTCTGCGTGTGTGAAGCCAGCTTTGTTCGGCTTGCTGTGTGTTTGGCGTTGGGTGCACTTTTTGCGTCAACAGGCCCAACACGACGGAGACGGGATCCGGGCGTGTCGGGAAGCTTCGAAGCGGAGGACACGCGGCGGGATCGCATGGCTTGCGTCGGGAGGACGCGGGGTGCGGCAAAGGCGTGGCCATCCGATGGCAATACCCACAAACATTACCTAAATGCCCCTGCATGGGTTGTATCGCCAGTAGTTAAGTTAGGGGTAGTCGAGTCATTTACCACTCCGGCGGGACCCGATATATAAGCCATGAGGGTGTGTGGATGGCTCCCTCTCTCCGCGACTTAGGGTTTCATTTCCCCCCTCCCATTTCTTATTTCCGTAGCCTTTTTCTTCTTCATTTTTCTCTAGGCTAGCATGAGAGCTTCATGAGAGATTTGTAGAGAGGGATGGATGCTAGGGCGGCATGCTAGACCTTGTGAATCTTTCCTGGTTTGTATAGAAGATTCGGAGTTGTGTTTTTCGTGGTCTTTTTGTGCTTGTTTTCGTGCCTTTGTTCCCGGTGTGATTCCGCGGATTTGAGTGGGTTTCTCCCCGGATTTCTTTGAGGGAAACATGGATGGATGTCTCGTGCATCTTTGTGATTGATCTTGTGTCCTCAAACACCAGGAAACCACTTCGATTCGAGGATTTTCGTTCGGTGCTCTAGCTTTTGGTGGTGCTCAAAGGATTCGAGATTCCCGGTGATTTAGGGAGTTAGGAGGCAAGATTTTTGGGCTATAGCATCCTTGTGTGACGCTTTTCAAGTCCCCAAATCCTTGTCTCCACAGCTTCAACCATTTGGCAAATCCGATGATGATTTGGGGGAGTTGACCTTCGAGGTATGGCTGTTTTTCTGCTCTGGCCGTGCCTCGCGGACGGTCCGCGTCGTCCTGGCGGACGGTCCGCGCCGCGCATGTTCGTCTCGTGTTCTTCATGTTCTTGCTCGCCTTTCGTTTCAATCTGTCGTGGTTTTGAGTTTTGGTTGGACGAAGTTTCGGACGGTCCGCGTGTGTTGGGCGGACGGTCCGCGGGTTCCTGGCGGACAGTCCGCATGCTCCCCGCGGACGGTCCGTGTTCGCGGTGCGCTTCTGGTGGTTCTGTTTGTTTTATCGGACGGTCCGCGGCGTAGGGCCGGACAGTCCGCGGTGTTGGTGCGGACGGTCCGCGGCGGCGGCCGGACGGTCCGCGTGGCCAGTGCGGACGGTCCGCCCCTCCTGGCCGGACGGTCCGCCAGAGCCTGTGTGCTTTGCTTCTTGGTTCGATTCCTCCCTCCCTCTTTCGTGCTTCCACGTGCGCTTCAAGGAATCGTTCCTAAGACTAGAGGTTGATCCATAACCTCGTTGTCTTGGCGATTGGCGTGTGATTCGATCCATCGCTTGTGTGTGACCGGGATTTGACTAGGGTATAGGCCGGGTTCTTAGTGAAGAATTTTTACTGGCTCCTATTCACTCCCCCCCTCTCTAGTCGCCATCTGATACTTCAAGCTTCATGAGAGATTTGTTGAGAGGGATGGATGCTAGGGCGGCATGCTATACCTTGTGAATCTTTCCTGGTTTGTATAGAAGATTCGGCGATGTGAATTTCGTTGTCTTTTTCGTGCTTGTTTTTGGTGCCTTTGTTCTTGGTGTGGTTCCGCGGATTTGAGTGGGTTTGTCCCCGAATTTCTTTGAGGGAAACATGGATGGATGTCTTGTGCATCTTTGGGATTGACCTTGTGCCCTCAAACGCCAGGAAACCACTTCGATTCAAGGATTTTCGGTCAGAGCTCTAGCTTTTGGTGGTGTTCAAAGGATCCGTGATTCCTGGTGATTTAAGGAGTTAGGAGGCGAAATTTTTGGGTTATAGCATCCTTGTTTGACGCTTATCATGTCCCCAAACTGTTGTCTCTACAACTTCTACCGTTTGGGAGATCCGGTGATGAGTTGGGGGAGTTGACCCTCGAGGTCGGGCTGTTTCTGGGTCTGTTCGTGTAGGGCGGACAGTCCACAAGGTGGTGGCGGATGGTCCGCGCGGGCAGTGTTCGTCGCATGTTCTTCGTGTTCTTGCCCGACTTTGCTTTCGATCCGTTGTGCTTTTGAGTTTTGGTTGGGCGAGGTTTCGGACGGCCCGCGTGTGCCGGGCGGACAGTCCGAGGGTGCCTGGCGAACAGTCCGTGTTCTCCCTGCGGACGGTCTGTTTTTTGGGGTTTGCTACCGGAGGTTCTGTTGGCTTTAACGGACACTCCGCGGCCCAGGACGTACGGTCCGCCGTACCTGTGCGGACAGTCCGAGGTACATTGGCGGAAGGTCCGCGTGGCCCGTGCGGACAGTCCGCCCCTACTGGCCGGACGGTCCGCTAGAGCCTGGCTGCTTTGCTCTTTGGTTCGATTCCTCCCTTCCTTCTTTCGTGCTTCTGCGTGTGCTTCAAGGAATCGTTCATAAGACTTGAGGTTGATCCATAACTTTGTTGTCTTGGCAGTTGGTGTGTGATTCGAAACATCGCTCGTGTGTGACCGGGATTTGTCTATGGTATAAGCCGGGTTCTTTGAGAAGAATTTTTATCGGCTCCTGTTCACTCCCCCCCCTCTAGTCGCCATCTGATCCTTCATCAAGTGATCTTGCTCTTTGCCTTTCTTTGGCTTTTAATCGCTTGTTGAGGTTTCTTTTTATTAGTTTCTTTTTGTTTTCTTTTCTCTCTAGTTACGAAATCCTTTGTGTTGTCAATGCACTCATCAAGGGGGAGATTGAAGACCATGTGTGGTTCGAGTACCGGTAGATTGTCGCTTCCTGGTGTGATGAGTGACTGACAACATCGTGTGGGTTGACTCTTGGCTAAGTACTGCAGGTGCACGTTGCGGCTTGACTGGTGTTGGTGGAGGTGAAGAACAAGTGCGAAAGGTCGTCTCCGATGAGGCTTCCAGGTGTGGAGAAGACAAGTAGGCTTGGTTCGCGGGACCCAGTGGCCAGCAGAGTCAAGTGCGGGCCGCATGGTGGCAAGAACAGCAAGACGAAGTCATGGACGGTTTCTTGGTTGAGCCTCAAAACCAAGGTCGAGTTGGGACTACGTGGGAGCCGAGTCATAAGTGGCGATTGGCGGAGGCTACACCGAGTTCGCGAGGTTTGCAGTTGTTCATCAGAAAACCACTGGGTTACTCGGTTGAGCCATAAAACCGAGGCCGAAGACTCGACGAGGTGCAGCCACCCAGGCCGGTCTAACCGCCCAGGAGGGGCGGTCTGACCGCCTGGCCGGTCTAACTACCAAGGGGGTCGGTCTGACCGCCCTGGTCGCTGGCATTGAGAAGCTTCGAAGCGGAGGACACGCGTCGGGATCGCAAGGTTTGCGTCGAGGCTAAGCAGGTTGCGATCACTGGGCATCCGTCCGATGGAGAAAATCCAAAAACTTCCAAATTCACCCTTGAGGGGCTTGTACCCCTAGTTATTAAGTAAAGGTAGTTTAGTCTTTTTGGTGCCTCCATATATACTCTTTGAGATGATGGATGGCAGCCAACTCTTGGAACCCTGAACATTTATTTTTCCATTTTCGTTCTCATTTTACCCTAGTTATCCTAGGACTAGCTTAAGAGCTTCACGTGAGATCTTGAGAGAGAGATGGATGTATGGGTGGCAAGCTAGACCTTGTATGAACCTTCATGGTATGTATAGATGATTCGGCGTGGTTCCTCATGGTTGTGTGTTGTTTTTCACCTCCTTCTTTGTGGTGATTTTCGGAACTCTTTGTTGTGATATTCGTGGCGGAGTTTTGAGGATGATTTCTCGGGGGTTTTGTTCGGTGTCACGTATGAGGACCTTGTGCCTCTTTGGCTGGTGACTTTGCCCCCAAAATCTCCCTTGAATCAGGCTCGATTTGGTGGTTTCTCGAGTTGCTCGAGTTCTTGCCCTAGAGAGCCGAAATATTTGATTTCTCTTGATTGTGAGCGATTCGGGTCGATTCTTTTGAGGTAGAGGTTGCCCAGGAGGTAACCTAGGTATTCCCGAAGTTTTGCTGCAATCCATGGAGTTATTCGGGAGATCGGGTGATGGGAAGTTGAGATTTGACCCGCGGGTAGATTTTCTGGAAGGGGCGGTCTAACCGCCCTGGTCCTCCAGGTCCAGGTTTTGATTTTGCTGGATTTTCCTCTGTGAGTTTGTTCGCCTTGATCAGAGGAGCGTTCAAGTGAAATCTTGGGTCGTTTCCGTGCTGTTTGCTAGGAGTTCTTGCTTGGAGTTCTTTGCTGGGTACAAGAGGTTAGACCGCCCCTGGTAGCCGATCTAACTGCCCCTAAGCCCCTGGGTGAAGTTTTGGTTTTCGCCAAGATTTCCTAAGATCTAGCTTGGCCTTGACCAGAGATTTCTGTTGGTGAAACCGTGGTGCGTTTTGGTGCTCGAAAGAGGTGTTTCGGAGGATTTCTTGGTTGCCTGGGGGAGGCGGTCTAACCGCCCCCCATACCCGGTCTAACCGCCCCCCCTCTAAACATCCGACTCCCGAGTTGTTTCCGTAGTCGTGTTCGTGTGGGAGTCATCATTGCTCGTAGTGTTTGTTCCTAGGACCAGTGGGTACGTGGTTTTGGCAAACGGAAGGTAGAAGTGTGGAGCGTGTGATTTTGGGTGTCCAATCGAGCTAGTTCCACTTGTTGGAGTTTCGATCTCCTTCAAGAAGAATTTTAATCAGCTCACATTCACTCCTGCCCTCTCTGGTCGCCTAATCGGTCCTTCACATGTATCCCTAGTTATCTAGTAAGGGTAGTTTAGTCTTTCGGTTGCCTCCATATAACCGAACGGGTGAGAGGATGGCAGCCATCTCTTGGAACCCTAGCTCATTTTGTTTTCCTATTTCCCCCTTCCATTTTCCTTTGGAATTTCAAGGACTAGCTTGAGAGCTTCATGGTGAGATCTTGTGAGAGGGAAGGATGATCGGGCGGCAAGCTAGACCTTGTATAAACCCATTTGGTATGTATAGATAATTTGGCATGGTTGCTCAAGGCTTGGACGTGCCTTTCCCGTTTCTCCTTTATAGTGATTTTCGGAGCCCTTTCTCGGTGATTTTCTTATGGCAGGTTCGAGGCCTTTCTCTTTGGGATTTGGTGGGGGATGTATACTTGAACCCTTCGTGCTTCTTTTCACTTTGACTCCCAAATCCGTGAGCATGGGTCGATTTTGGGGTTTTCTTCGCTCCAGGATTAGAGGCATTCTAGGTGGGTTTTCTTTGATTCCTCTCGATTTAGCAAATTTTGGTGGACCAAATCTTAGCTATGGATTGCCCATGAGGTGTTCCTACTATCCTCGAAGTCTTGTTCAAATTCGTGGAGCGAATCGAGAGATCAGGAGTTGGATTTGTGGGGGTTGACCCGCAGGCGTTGTTCATCAAGAGGGCTCAGGTCACACCAGCCTAACCAGTGCCTCTCACCGGTCTGACCGGTGCAGATCTTGGCTGCGTTTTGCTCGGGTGAATGTCTTGGTGAGTTCTGTGTTGTCTCGTGTTACTACTGTTTCGAGTTTGGTTCAGTTGGGAGCTCGGTAGGTTTGTTTGGTGGATTTCGGATTTCTTGGCTTGGACCTGTCTGATTGGCGAGCTACACCAGCCTGACCGGTGTAGGGGCTTTCTGTGGAAGTTCTCAGGTTTTGCCAGGTTGCTCCAGCAAGGACCGGCCCGATCGACCAGCAAGGACTCGTCGGTCGAACGGTGCAGTCCAGTGGTGTTCGAGTTGCTTGTTCCTCTGCGTTCTCGAGTAGGTGTAGGTGGTTGTTGGTTCCTAGGACCAGTAGCACTCCAGTGGCTACATGGTCTTGGCCAAATTGGGTAGTGAGTCGAAGACGTGTTTTGGAAGCCGTGTTCGTCTTGTTTGAGATCCCATCTCCTTCGAGAAGAATTTTTATTGGCTCGCATTCACTCCCCCATGTCTGGTCGCTAGATATGTCCTTCAAGTCCACACTACGTTGTCAATCACTTATCACACCAAGGAGAGACCATCAATTGATCATCGGATGCACCAGTCCTCAATCTCCCCCTTGATGAGTGCATTGACAACATAGAGTAACCAATTTAGAGAACAAGAAAAGAAACAAACCAAATACTCAAACAAGTGATCAAAAGCCAAACAAAAGCCAAAGCACAATCACTTGAGAGAGAAAAATCTCATTACCCTTACACAAGGGAAACAACTCAACACAATCGAGGCAAAATGCTCCAAAATTGCCGACTCCTCAAGGTGAGGCGAAAGGGCTTGACACCATCGGCAAAATAGCACAACTAAAAATTAGGCGACACATAGAGCCCTTTGTGAATAAATGCAAGCTGCCCCTGAACAACCCCTGGATGCAAAAGTGTATTTTCTCCCCCTCAATATGAACTGGGTTACATCTCTCTCCCTTGTTGTAATGCATGATCAAGTCTACAATTGCAAACATGTGCTTCTCAAATAGATAAAGAGCACTACAACATGCTAAAAATGAGTCATAGACAAGCGATATAACCAAATATTAAGTACAAGCATCCCCAACAAGATAGAAAGGAGCATATACACATGTGACATAGCCATGATGAAAATGAAGCATTTTCAACAAAATTTCCCTCTCATGAGCATAGCACCTCAACATGGTCACAAACTTCATGCAAGGTCACAAGTTCTCATCACAAGATCATCACAAACACCATCAAGCTATCTCACGTCATATGAAAGCCAACGAGCCATGTGTCCATGTCTAAACAACATGAAATGGTTTAGCACCCAAAAAGGAATTTAAAACACATTTGACATAGAAGCATATTTTTCAAGCATATGCATCTCATGTACCAATTTCAAGATTTACAAATTAAGCATGGTAAATGAAGTGCCTTTGTGGAAAAAAGAAGCTTAGGCTTCTCCACAAGGTAGCATGTAGGATAAACATTCATGATGAAAAATGGGTCTTTGACCTCCAATGAAAAAAGCATGATATCCAAGCGCAAATTAAGCAAGATATAGCCATATGAGCACAATTTGAGCATGAAATGCATTCAACTTGCAAGAGAGACTCATATGTAGCATTTTCAAAAAAATAAGCCATTCACATGCATATACATCCCAAAGCTATTAGGAGCATATCTATACATCACAAGAGCTCACCAGCAAGATCATAAGCTCACATCCAGGATATCATAGTGATCAATATATATAGGAGAAGCACATCTCTAAAGCATATGATACAAATGCAGTCTATGATACAAACATGCTAAACATGATATGATACAAGAATGAAAATGCAAGATGCATATGTACATGAGACCTCAAAACCGAAGCTCAAAAAGGAAAAACCACACCAAGGTCACCCCGCAAATGTGCAAATGTAGCTTGGTCCAAAGGCTTTGTCAAGATATCAGCGAGCTGTTTCTCGGTTGGCACATGTTGTAAGTCTATGTTCCCCTTCTCCACATTTTTCTCTCAAATAGTGGTATCTCACCTGTATATGTTTGGTTCCGGAGTGTAGCACAGGATTTTTGGCAAGACTAATGGCACTAGTACTATCACACATGAGAGGAACATGGGTACACTTCTCACCAAAGTCACTCAGCGTTTAGGTGATCCAAAGCAGCTGGGAGCAACAACCAGCGACAACAACATACTTGGCTTCTGTGGTACACTGAGCTACACTTGACTATTTTCTAGATGACCAAGAAACAAGCAAGGAACCCAAAAACTGGCAAGTACCTAAAGTAAATTTCCGATCGACACGATACGCCACAAAGTCGGCATCCGAAGAACCAAGAAGTGAAAGAGAAGAGGACGCCGAAAACCAAAGACTAAGCTTAGGAGTATATAAAAGAAACATGAAAATCCGCTTGATGGCTTGCCAATGTGAAGTCCTCAGCGAACCCTGAAAGTGAGCGCACAGACATACAGAGAATTGAATGTCCGACCTCATCGTTATCAAGTACAAGAGAGAGCCGATCATGCTCCGGTACTCCTTCGAGTCCACGGGCACTCCGTCCACGTCCGTGTCCATCGTAGTTGTTGTACTCATAAGTGTCAACATGGGCTTCGAATCGTCCATCTTGAACTTTCCGAGGATGTCCTTCATGTACTTGGCTTGATGCACAAACATTCTCTTCTTAGTCTGCTTGATCTGAAGCCTGAGGAAGAACTGAAATTTTCCCATCATAGGCATCTCAAATTCTTTGCTCATGTCCCTTGAAAACCTTTTAACCAAAAAGTGAGACAAGCCACCAAAGATAATATCATCAACGTACACCTGAATAATTAGGATATTATCGCCCAGCCAGATGAGAAAAAGAGTCTTATCTACATTGCCCGCGCACGCACCGTGGGGCACTGACGTCAGCATGATGTGAGCACCTCTTGTATTTTCATTTATTTAATATCTTTTCAATCCGAGCTCCGATGTAGACAGATAATATATCCATTTTGATCGCCTCGACGAGCTCATCGCAACGGTGGAGTCGAATTTCGTATTTGGCACTATTTCCAATGGTGTCGTATATAAACCTTGGACTTGCTTGTTGTGTAAATACGTCATTTAATGTGTAATTCGGTACAACCTAGAACAAAGGCTAGAAATACCAACACTTGTGGAGATTGTGAGTATAAACCCCTATTCTAGTCTTGATGATCAGTTTTCAATCATTTATTGCAGGAGTTGATGGTGTAAAAGCAGTACTTAATAGCCTTCAACAAATATCCCTACACTTGACCATTGCTCGTCCCGAGTAAAGGGAGTTAGATCAAGGTGGTACATGATATCCAGTGATATGAAGCAAGCATAAGAGATGTTCCAAACCATACCTCGCACTTGTGAAATGTGTGGAGTGTCTATCATGCCATCGTGAGTAGTTGAGGCATGGAACGGCCACGAATCAAATCACATCTGCTCATCATGTCAAGTAACTTGGCGTTTTGCAATGATTTTCAAAGCAAACCTTGCTTAGCTCCTCTTTTGATTCTCTCAGATTGCTCAGTGTGTACATGTCCTCACCAAGGCATTATATTGCCTTTATTCATCCTGCTTCTAATGATAGCTGATGTGGAGCTCAAGGTAGGTATGAAAGATAAGGCATACTTGCATCACATGTATTGCAAAGTCAAAGATCAGATCCAGGAGAAAAGCAATTCATACAAACAAATCAAGATGTGCACGCTTATGAATGTGGTGGATATGGTTTGGTGGATACTAAGCCTGGAATGGGTTCTAGATATTACCATACATGATTAAATGCTCTGGTAATGGTAAGATGGACACTCGCCTCAGAGTGGGTGCTAGTTATTACCATATTTGACGAATGAGATGAATGACTCCTTTGCATGATTCTCTCTCTCACACACATATATATATATATATACATATATATTCATATATATATATATATACATCTATATACATATATATTCATATATATATATATGAATAGTCTTATGAGAACATGGCTATCCTCTTTTCTTAGTGGACCTTCATGTACCCACAAGTTTTTTCCTCTCTCTCTCTCTCCCTCTCTCTCTAACTGCAGAGACCTTCATGTGTCCCTATTTTTTTATAGATAGCCATGCCTCTTTTAGAAAATCCTTGAGGAGAGAGAAATCAATGCATATGATAGAGCATTTATGTAGGTAAATATATGAATGATACAATGCTAACTTCCAGAGTAGAAGCATAGTAAGGGGGAAATGGTGGTGTGCACATAAATCTTGATCATGAAAGCATTAAAAGTATTCTTATAAGGGTCACAGAGATTGACAAAGCTCAATGCAATAACAAGCAGCATATGAGTATAAGGTTTTCAACAAAAAACATTGTATGACTTTGGTAGGACTGTGACATATAAAAGAGGATCTTTGCAAAAGGGTTTTCAGATTTTTTTTCCAAATAAAATTCCCAACCACTCAAGCATTTAGAGAGAAGATCATATCATCAAACCATAACACAAGCACCAACTACTTAGATGAGCATGTGTTCCCTAATGATATTTGTTCACAAGCATCAATATAAAGAGTAAAGAATAAAACATATGCAAGTCAAACACAAAACTAATGTAGAGCAAGCAAAGCACCATTTTTTGAGTTTGATTCATTGGATAAGAATTGAAGATGATTCAAACTCATAGGTAGAAGGAGTGAGATGAAGGGTGCACATACCATCACTCCCGAAGGATATGGGGAACAAGGGAGACTAGTGATGATTTGGCTAACCTGTGGGGTAGCCAGCTCACTCTAGTTTACCGTGTCCTTGTCATGAAGTTGTAGGCGATGTCGTGCAGCACTTGTGTCAAAGTTCTCGAGTGGATATGTTGATGACGAGATTGACAGGACTCCCCCACACTTGTTCTTGTACCTGGTGTTGCTCTTCAAGCAAAAGTGGAAACAAAAGATGGACTCTGTTGGTTCGAGAACCATAGAGCTTTTATTTGAAGGCAAATATTTTTGTTCGTTTATTATTGTTATCGTTACCATGTCATTTGCTCAAATAACTTTAGATCAATATTGCACTCCAGAAACAAAAGGGGAATATAATTACCTTGGACCTTTGAGAGGTCACATGTTTCTCCTCTGTATGTTATGCGATATGAGTCTAACATCTTAACTTCCCATATGTATCTAGCATGATGACTTACCCATTTGGATTTGATGGTTCCTGCAGGAGTCAGTCCACATACACGCAATTGATATCTATGAGAGCATAACTCTAAGGTTCATCAGTCAAAAGTCAATACCATGTCTTGTTTTCACTTAAGAAGATAGTTTTAGCCTAAACACCACGCTTAATTTAAAGCATTCTATGAATGTGCGAGTACTTCACACATTCAAACCAAAGCATGTGATCTGAGATAAAGGAATCATCAAGCATGATCAAACTATTTTCAAAGGGAACATAAGAATGACCATATGACAGTGAAAATCGGGCAACCTCCCGGAAGGGCTTTGTTTCAAGTCAAAAGCAGGACTTACCTAGCTAACTAGGCAAGGTGGAAGAGCTTACATCTTCCCCTTATCAAGATAAGGTTTGGCATAAGAGGAGCATTACTCAGGATGCTTACATACCTCCCCCACACATAGGGTTTGCATTGCTAGGCCACAAAACTCAAGTGTGCGGAGATCAAGCTTCCTTTTACAAATATTCCCTCGCCAAAACTTACCAAGATGCTACAGCTGATGTATCTCACATGTTCTTAGGCATCACTTGTTCGTCGTTCTTTTCAATCTCCACCTGAAAGGTTGGTGACTAAAAATACCCGAAGGACAACATATGCCAACAACATGTTCTTTCTTTTATTCAAAAGGGAAATATAACATGTTGGCCATGGGAGATTACGATCGTAAGCTTGGCGATGGGAGATTTCTCTTGCAGCCACATTGGTGGTGTCCTTCCCATCTCACCACCAATCATTGATGAAGCAATGACGCTCTAGATGCAAGATTAGTGACACGATCATTCTAGTTTGTTAACTGCGGCCTTCACATTGTCAACAGCGGTGCCTTTATCTGATGCCAGGGTGCGCTGGTGGATTAGGGCGTCCTCTGCGGCCATCAGGTTGTACTCTAGTCAATCGTTGTTCGTCTGCATGGCCTCCACTTGGCATTAGGGAATCATACTGTCCCCGGTACTAGCCGAGGTCCGAGCTCAGCTCGGTGAGGCGATTGAACTTTGCACCCGCCTGGCCCTACAACTCCTGCGGGTAGCAACGAAAACGGGAGTGACCTGGCTCCGAGGAGACGGAGCGCCTCGGCCAGGGCGGTGTCGAGAGAGGTGTCATTGGCATGGAATTCCTGCCATAATGGCCCCTCGTGGCCTCGTCGAGCAAGCTCTGTGGCACCTCGGGGCGACGTAGCTCCTACTCTGGGGGCATGCCGCGGGACATCGATGCCCCGACATTGGGCACTGGTGGCTGCAACATCACGCAACCGTCGGATCACACCACCAGCACCTCGGGCGCGGACTCGGGGGCTGGCCCGACCACCAGCCCAGACTGGCCCCCTCTGGAGGCGGAATCCCCACCAGCAGGGGTCCCGGCCACCCCGCGACTCCTGGCATCGCGGCTAGCCGTGCGGTCCAGCCCGCACCCTTAGTGGGGATCGCGCGTAGCCAGCGTCAGCGTGACGGAAGTGAGAGTTGCATTCTCTTGTGGATGGAGGGAGCTCGTTCTGAGGAAGGGGGAAAGACACTTCAGCGGAATGTTAATGGACCGGAAGAAATAATTGTTGTCCAGAAGGTCCTTTTTGCAAGACATCAGTATACCAGACCTTCTGGACTACCCTTTCCACTCATTTGTCTTTGTTGGAGCTGCAACTCCTCCATTGTTCTCCCACAACCTTGTTCTTTGGCTTTCCTGTCAATGATGCCTCATCCCTGGGTAAATCTAATTCCTGACATTGTTGTGAGCGTCGTCAATAAGATGAATGATGCAAGAAATTTCATCATGTTCAAAGTGCCAGCAAGGGTTGGAACTACGCTCGTTCAGGTGAGGCACGCCAGTTTGACCCTTGGATTCTGAAATCTGAATTTATTGATGAATCTGGAGCAGCGACATTCGCACCCGTTGCTGATATGCGGCTTTTTGAGGTCTCCTTTCCTGCATTGCCTGGTTAAAGGACCAGATTGATTGGTTGTGGCGGATCTGGAAGCCTAGTCATCATAGATTGCAGAGATTGGTGCAACACGCTCTTGCTAAATCCTTTGTCTCCTCGGAAGTACATTTGCCATCCCCGACTTTCGAAATGAAGCCAAATGGCTACTCTCCAAGCTTGTATCTTGTGCCTTGAATCAGCAACTGGTGTAGAGTCATTTGTCGTGATTACTTTCTTTTGGCCAGAGAAATCTTTAATAGCGCTTGAGTCATTGCCCGTTTCCATGTGGTATTTGGGTAGCCAATCCGACTGGACTACACTTCCTTCAGAAGATTCTTAGTGTAGTTCTTCTAAACACATGTTGATCTACATGGGGCAGGATCTTCTCGCACCTCCCCATCCCATTGGACTTCGGTTGTTATGGGTTACTAGCATGGACAACTCTTCTCTACTCGAAGGTGAGGACCGATTGTTCTCTGTTGTTCTAGAGGAGAAAGAAGGTGAGGTGGTAGCATTTACTTTGCATTCATTCGTGGGGGACATTTGACAGCCTATTCCCTAGGAGGGAGCTCCTGAGTTCCGGAATAAGATCATCTTATTTGGTCCTGGCAAGTGCATTGTTACGGAAGAGCATGCCATTTCTGGTTTGGCTGAACTGAGGGAAGGTCACAGTTACTTCCTACGGACTTATCACCACGATGAAAAGAATGAGTACTGGATCCACTAATAGGGAATAGGTGTTGTTCCAGGCGTCAACACTACTCCAGCAATCCGCATTAAGCAGGTTCATGGGGATTGGATTTGGTCGAGAGGAACATGGCTGTTGCCTAGCTTTCCATAATGAGGAACTTCGATTGTGTACCACCTGTAATGCAATTCAATGTACAAATATCTATATTATCATCCTTCGTTAATTATTCTGCGCATATGTATGAGTTTCTACCACAATCACTGTAGGGAACAAACAGTTAAACTTTGATAATCAAGAAGGTCCTTCCCGCAGAACATCAACAGAGCAGATAAGTATCAAACATCTTAAGATGGCTTCTCACAGCAACTCATCACCACAAAGTTCACACCACCAGCAAGTAGCAAATACCAAAATACAAGCATGATTAGCACCTCTGAACCGTCTACCTAGCAATAACACCACGATTCACATTATTCCTCATTATTGTCCTTGCCGAGCGACCTCTTATATGAGGCTTGTCTCAACAATTCCCTCACCTCCTTCACCACAAGTGTTGCAGAATCCAGGAGCTGCTTGACCGTTTGCAGCTCAGCGGCAGTCTCTTGAATCTCTCTCTTAGCCTTTGCACGTTCTTCCTTCCACATCCTTGCCTCCCTTTCAGCTTTTAGGAACTTGTTGGTTTTACCATTTTCTATAGGAGACAACAAAGCATCATTTCTCATTTTCTTTCTCATCTCAAACAGGTTATGGGTTACCTCGCCTTAGTATCACGTTATCGCCTACAACTCAACTGCTTTGACATTGGCCTCCTCCTTAGTAGCTGCACATGCTTCTTTCCACGACTTTGCCTCAACTTCTACTTTTCCCTTCATTTCCATCAGTTTCTCTAGAACTTTTAGAGTCCTAATATCCCATTCCGGATCTACCCACCTAAACGACACGCACTTCATGCCATTAGTTTGCAGTCAACAATTTCGTTGATATAATTAATGATTGACCACACTAACATTAAACGCAGAATCAACATTTATTAGAAGTGATACAAGTTATCGTTTACCTTGCATTAGGATACATATCAATGCCAGGGTTGGTGCCTGTCCGGTCATACTTTAGATGGATAGGCAACCCGTCCTTGCACTCATTTTCATTAGGATCTATAACGATGACTTCACGAGGACCAGGCGTCGGCGATCTGGAGCTTTCGGAGTCTACTCTAAACACCTTAAAAAACATGAATATAGTCTGTTAACCTAGATCCCCAAATCTAGAATTCCCCTTAACTAGTATGGAAGATCAAAGTAGCATGGCTAAACAGAGGACTGACCTGACCGGAATGAGTCCTGCTTTACTGTACGCCACTAGGGCTGCTACGATTCGCCATTCACGCCACGGGAAATAGCAGATCTAAGCACCGATGCTAGCTCTAGTCTTTACCACAAGGAAAAAGACCGTGGTGCTGGAGAGTCTCTTGCAGAGTTGCAGTAGTGTACGCCGTGTCGTTGAGAGAAATGAGATACATACACTTGACTGTGGGAAAACTTCTTTTGGTTGTCGTGCACGCTTTTTTCCTACTAGCTTATCAGAACCGCTCCATGCTATTGTTGGGGTAGTTACACAATTGTTTCTCAAGCAGATCCTTCCTGCAAACCATCAAAAGGACGGACGATCCTATTCTGGATCAATCCAAACAAACAGTATCTTAGCTCTTCCCCCCCTTTTACCACTAGGAAGGTCCTCCTTGTGAAACATCAATAGGCCGGAGTTTCCTCAATCAAAACTTCCCACTTCTCTATTTATTACCACCATACCTACATTGTTCTTTCTCTACCTTCATTGCAACGCGTATGAATTCTGAATGGTGAGTATGCTCGAAATGAATGAGTTTGGATCTTCTATGGAGATTGTGCATAAATTCGGGATGATCAGTGCATACAACCGCAGAGTCATATGTGAGTATTCTGTGAGGAAAGATTTGCTCTAGGGGAGACATGCACTTTTCCTGGAACTGTGTGCAGTTAGTCTGAATTTCCCATCACAGTTTCCTCGCTTTCCATGTCCCACATCTTTGATGCATAGTGCAGCTTCAACCTTTCGATTTGGTACATGTCGGCGAACGAGAGTAAATAAGGCCAGGCATTGTGATTCACAATGATCGACACGTCCATTCAGAGGGGATGTGCACACATGTTCGTCGGTTAACGCCCGGTGCCAGTTGTTACACTACATGAAAACCTCAAATAGGTCAAGCAACATTTGTAACGGGCCCTTATTGCTCGTTAAATCCACCCACATCTGTAACGGCTGTTGTTTCGCGCCCGCTACCCATAAGCGTGCTAGGACGACCACGGGGTTGGCCTCCACAACACCCGTTACCAATGTGGACTTCTAGTAACAAGCTTCTTGAATGCCCATTACATGAATTCTTTGTAACGGATGTTAAACCTATTGGTAATGAGCTTGTAAAGTCCGTTACCGATCAATGCCCTATCAGTAAAAGGTTGTTTAAGTTTGTTACTGACCACTGTCGTATTGGTAATAATCTATAAAGTCTGTTACCGATAATTTCATACTGGAGACGCATGCTTTTTAGGATGCGTCTCCTTTGCTGGCGACCCAATTGGATATGCTCGTGTCTTTGGACTCGTCCCATTTGATTGCCATCCAGGGTCGCCTTTTTTCTCACATTGGAGACGCACGTCATTAATGCTCATATCTATCTTCTCCTTCTGACACCACTCGCTCTCTCCGCAGAAGGCCACTCCCATTCCGACAGCAACAATCACTCTCTCTCCTCGGAAGGTTACTCACTCGATCTCTCTACTCAGATGTCCCCACCAGCCTGTCCTGTTCGCCGCCGCCAGCTGCGCACACTATGAGGATCATGCTTAATTTCTCTCCTCAAAAAGTTGGCGTTGCTGCAACAGGCCGGTCGGCCGCGTGAGCGACGGCGAAAGCAGCCAGCGGACATTTACCGTGGCATCATCCAAAGCAGATGCCTCCGTGTACCCTTCCCCTGGGGCTCGGCACCGCCCTCCGCGCTATCGCCGCGGCCGCGACGCTGCCTCCGATCCTCCTCCTCAGCCGCGCTTGCCTCGTACGTAGAAAGTCCTCGTCAAGGTGGAAATTAATTGCCCCCTTTTTTGAAATTCTGTAGTTGTCCTAATACTCTTGTGTTATCGTTTTTTTATGTGATGAAATAGGCTCATTTGACATATGGAATGTAGATGGCGTCTGCTACTCTGTCTTGGATGTACAGACAGCCCCAAGAAGATTGGGAGAATTTCTTAAGTGGGGTAAATGGTTTTCTAAATTAAGCAGAGGCAAATATGAGAAACCGAGGTGTTTAGGCAATGCTTTGCCCCTGTATAGATTGTCTCAACCAAGATAAATTTCACAATGGGAAATCATTTTTCGTCATTTGGTCACACGTGGTTTCACAAAAAATTACACGTGTTGGAATAAACATGGTGAGGAAGACCTTAATGAACTCGAAGCAGGTTGCCTAAATGAAGGTGAAGTGCGACACCATGCTACCGACCATGATGAAGACCTTGATGACAGTGGAGTTTTTCAGGAAAATGAACCATTATTCCCACCAAATGTAAGTCCTGAGGATATCACTGATCAAGAAGTTAGGGGCTTCGATGATGGTGAGGTGTTGCAACGTGTGCACAATATTGATCAAATGTTGCGGGATGTTGAGTTTCAACAACTGTACACACCTTTTGAATTAGTGAGGCAGAAGCAGTTCATTGAAGATTGAAAGAAACCCCTCTATCCGGATTGCCAGAAGTACTCTGGCCTTTCTAGTGATCTAAAACTTCTGCAGCTTAAGGCAGATCATGTTTGGAGCAACAAAAGTTTCAAACATCTATTGGATGTTCTTAGAGACATGCTACCTGAAGGAAACCAAATAGTAGAGTCTGTCTATGAGGCGAAAAAGATAATTTGTCCTTTGGTAATAGAGGTTGAAAAAAAATCCATGCATGCAAGAACAATTGTGTATTGTTCCATGGAGATTATGCAGACCTTGACAAGTGCCCCAAGCGTGGTTGTGATCAGTACAAGAGGAAAAAGGATGGTGGAGATGATAATAATGCTGATGACAAGAATGAGCCCGGTGAGATCAGAGGCAAGAAGAAGAAGGCTAACAGAGGGGCTCCTGTGAGGGTGGCATGGTATTTTTGCATCATTCCTCGGTCGAGAAGATGGTTCGCAATACGAAAGGAGGATCAACTATTGCGTTGGCATGACGAAGGTCGAAAGGAGCTTAAGAAAGATGGCAAATTTAGGCACCCCACAGATGCAGCACAATGCTGTAACATTAATAACCACTTTTCGTGGTTTGACAAAGATGTAAGGAGCATACAATTTGCTATGAGAACAGATGGCGTGAACCCATTTGGTAACCAGAGCTCAACACATAGCACCTGGCCTGTCGTACAGTTGTTGTACAACCTTCCACCCTGGCCATGCAAGAAACAGAAATATATGATGCTGACAATATTGTTCTCCAGGCCAAAGCAACTTGGCGACCGTATTAATGTCTACTTGAGGCCACTAGTTGATGACTTGAAGATACTATGAAAGCTTGGTGTGAAGGAGGTTTGGAATGAGTACAAGTGTGAGGAGTACACAATGCATGCCATGTTGTTCACCACCATCAACGGCAACCCGGCTCATCCCAACCTCTCTGGCCAGAGTAAAAGGAAAGGTGCAGGTTGCCCACACTGCTTGAAAGATACTTGCGTAGTATGGCTAAGACATTCAAAGAAATACATATTTATGGGGCATCATCATTTTCTCGGCAAGAAGCATCCATACCGGGCCATGGATTGTCAGTTTAATGGGGAAAAGGAGAATCGAGAGGCGCCGTTGCACACAAATAATCACACAAGCATGTCTCTTGAGATGCAAAATCACACACACAGATTATATTCATCATTGATACATCAAAAGGTTACAAAGCGGCCATCATGTTCATCATCACTAGGCACTACCATGATGAGGAACATCGATATAAACTAAGAAAAAGAGATATACTTCATGACGAGATATGCAAAATCACACACACAGATCGACCTTGCTCGCAGGTCGATCTTGCTTGCCTTTCTTGCCCGTCGGTCGATCGTCAGAGGTGAAGCGGAAGGAGGCCACCGTTGGCTTGTTCTTCATGACGAGATATGCTCCAGATTCTGGCTTCTTCTTCATGCTTACAAGTGAGAACAAGGGAAAGATACAGAGACGGTGGAAACATATCGCTTCAAAAATCCTCCTCCTGGAAGATAGGCGTCAGTGCCTTTTTATAGCAAAAACAAGGAAGGGATAACATCAGTTGTAAAAAAAAGAGAGGAAGGGATAAGATCAAGAGCACATGAAACGGGAAGGTTCCCAAGATCCGGTCAATGGGGAAACAGTTGCCTAGTCAATAGTTGAGAGTAGAGGTAGTGATTCCAATGTAGAATTGAATGATACGCGGATTAACCAAACGTCATCTCTAATGTACTCGCATCGCGAGGAGTCAAAATATATGTAAAACTACTAACAATTACAAAATAAAACATGCAATTCCCACATCTGGAGGAGTGTATTTTTTATAAAGAAGTTATTTTAATACATAAATGCTAATATTTTTCTGCTATAAACTTGGTCAAAGTTGTAATAGTTTGACTGGTACGTTTCCCATAACTACATGATTTTTGGGACGGAAGGAGTAGAATTAAAGCATACGCGGATTAACCAAATGTCGTCTACAATAGAGAATTAAAGGATACACTGATTAGCCAAATGTCGTCTCCATTGCTTACTTAAACCGTGTTTGGAAACAAATCCGTTGTATCTTCTCCTTCCAAAATATATTAGATCCTGTGCTCCTTTATATACCTGCGAAAAATAGTAGCTCCCTACTCCTCATCGTCACCATTCTCGGCCGGAGATGAATAGCATGCCGGAAAGAAGCAGCCGGCACCAGCTGTCGTCGCCGTTGGACCTCCCTCACGACCTTCGCATTGTGATTGCGGTGCGCATCAGTGCGACCTCGGAGCAACCCTTGGCTGACCTCCGCGTGTGCGGCCACGACGACATCGGTCGCTGTTTGTCGATAAAGGGGATAGGAGATGAGATTTCTTGGGTGTGGGACCCCACCGCCTACAAAGCCTTCCTTGCTATGCTGACCGATCTCGCAAATCCGGAGGCTTGCTTCTTCTCCGGGATCAAAGCCGTCTTCATGGAAAACAGGGGACGCAATAATCTCCGGCGTGCCGTCGAGGGTGGGCACGATGTGGCGACCTATCTATACACCATCTTTCTCTACAAGGACAATGGCGGTGCCGCCGCTGACAATACAGCGAAGCGGTACATGAGGCAAGTCGCGGGCGGTGACAGTACGACGTCGAGATGGCTGAGCAACAAGGGGTGTCTGCCTTTGCATGAGAAGGCCGCGCGCACGATGCACTCCTCGACTTGGCGCATTTGGGGTGAACCGCTGCCTCCTTTGGCACAGGTGCGCGGTGATTAGCCGTGTGTAGGCAAAGGCAGCGGCTGCGGCATGGATAAAGGATGGCTTTCAGCGAAGACTGTAGGCTCCGCCGTTTAATGCTGAAGTTCAAACGAAGTATTGGAATAGGAAATTAGTAGTGGATTAGCTTTTGTAGGATGCTCATATTATCTGAGTAAAATTTTGGAATAGCAGCAAAGCCGACATGGGTTATCAGTGCTGTGTAGCTAATGACCATGGGGCTCAGTTCTATTCAAATGAAGAACAGTTCATATTTCTCCTTGTAATCTGCAATCAAATGTTGACAAGTATTTCTTCATCGTAATTAGTCCAAATTTGAATTTTTTTCCTATTTTTTTCTAAAATCACTATCTTTTCATTAATTTTACTATTTAGTGTATATTTGGTTTCTTGAATAATGTTTATATGCCTTATTTTGTTCTTTGTAAATACAACATAATATTTGTTTTAAACAACCATTAGTGATAAAAGTTTGCATTTAGTAAGCTTAAGGTGAACACAATGTTTTGTTAAGTTTTCAGATGCATATGAGTTTGAACATGTTACAAAGTGTGGAAAACTTCAATGTTCAAGCAACATTCTAGGAAACTATGTGAGAGATGTAGACATTTGTAGTATATCATTCCTTCATCGATACCATTTGAAATTTTGGAGTCAAGTTTAGGTACCCAAATTATGTTGCCAAGTCAATTTGTGGATTTTTTAGAGCAAATTTGATGTTATTAGAATTATCATATAATTACCATGGGGTGTAAAAACAAAATATAAGAGTTTTAGGCACACAAGTGTGACTACTGATATTTTATTCCAATACTAAATACCCAAATACGAATTGTTCGTATTTTTCTGATTTTTTAGGTGTTGTTTTATGGGTGCTAATATTTTAGGGAAGCAAGATTCATTCCAAAAAAGTGATGGGCCCACGTGTCAGCGTCAGCAGCCAATATAAAAAAGATAACCATTGCGTGCCCGCCCGGACCCAACTGCCAACAAATGCGATGCAGGTTCACTAACCATCGTCGCCAATGACACTAGCCCACGTGTCAGTAGGCTAACCCACGTCAGCAATGACTATCCATTGTCTCTAAGATCTAATTCACCACAACAGATCTCCAGTTCATCACAACATAACATAGTTCATCACAACACAAATGGATCTACTCGCGTCTATTAGATTGAGTTCATGAAATACAAAATCTAACAACCAAACTAATTAACTAAGCAGTTCATGATTGACAAACAAACGAAGCAATTCATGTCCAACAACCCGACGAAGACACAAAAGCACACACGCATTATTACTAATTGGCGGAGGAGTCTATCAATTAGTCAGAGTCCCGCCGTCATCACCGCCGTGGCTGCCGTCAGAGCCGTCGTCATTGTCGTGGCTACCATTGGAGCCGTCATCACTGTCGTGGCTTCCGTCAGAGTCGTCGCCACCATCATCGAAGATGAAGTGCCGACCAACTCGCTTGACCACGGGGAGCTTCTCGAGCCTCTCCACCAACCCATGGATCCTGAAGGCGTGTCCCTTAACGCTCGGGTCCTTGTCCACTTCAATATGCGCCTTGATGTTGATGCCTGTGCTGACATCTTCAAGCTTTCTGAAGGCCCTCTTAAGATGGTTGAAGGCGAACTTGGTGTCGTTGAAGAACGGTTCCTCGTCGGCGTCCTTGGTCGCTGGCTCCTTCCCCTTCTCCAACTTCATCCGACGGCGGCTTTCATCGTCGTCGTCCTCCCTTCGCCCCTGCTTCGCCAGCGGCAGGCCCCTCGATGCCATCTCCTCCTTCGTGATCTCTTGGTGACCGAAGTTTTGTAGTGGTGGATTGCGACGAGGAAGAAGAAGAGAGATAAGCTTATGCAAGAAGCAAGGGAAAGCATAGGAAGGTAGGATAGTTATATTTACAATACACGAAACCGTCAGGCGCCTCTGCCCCTGTTGACGCTTACTAGCATCGCCACCAGGTTTATATCCCGGGCAATGGCGCCAGAAAGCTTGTTCGAGTTTCTCATGTCGTTACTAAATTTGCAACGGTATCAGAAAGCCTGTTGGTATACTATACGATCAAAGATAAATCCGCAAGCGCACGGATACTGTTGTAGCTTTCACCCAGGAGTATTCTAAGGTATCGATTTCCTCGGGGAACGAGATGTGTTGTGAACCTGAACTAATTCATCCAGGGGGTATGGTGATGAAGGATAGAAAGGCAAGGGTAGATTTCGGGTAGAGAGGAGATAGCTAATGAAGTTTGGGAGTCGTGAAGTTCACGAATAGTAACAAGGCAAAACTTGTTGCTCGTCATGGCTAGAGGGAAAAGAGACACAAAAAGGGATGAGAAGGGGGCTCTGATGTCATAACTCTTACTAACCGGAACTAACATGGTGGACTATAGGGCCCGTCCGGAGCTGTCACCTCCTTAGGGTACCACAACTATTCCGTTGAACCGGGAAGCATTCCAAGGTACCGGAGAGTCTAGACACCACGTGTACACTAACCAAGCACTACTTTACTTGACGTCGGAGAAAAGCAATCACGATAAGTAGAAACTACTTAAACCACAATCGAAGAACCTAAGTGCGAAAAATGAAATGACACTGAGACTGAATTACTCATGAATCCAAACTAACAAAGTATCCCGGGTGTGGACGACCGAAGTAGTACCGCACCCGCTGAGGTACAAAAAGAAGACTGACTCCAGCTTCTACTCCAACACTCTACTCTCTCTCCCTACTCTCCGAATACTAACTTCTGGAGGACTCCACCACTTGCTTCTAATCACTTGTGTCCTTCTACGAGGTGCCTGGCTCAATTTATAGCTCCAATAGGTCGGTGGCTGCAAGAGGGGGTACTTGTAGGCGAGAGGGAGCTATAGTGCTGAGCAAGGAGGTGCGGCCATCCCTATGATCCACCGCCTATGGACTTGGACGACCCTGATCACTACTTGTAGGTCGACTCCTTGGGTTAGTTTGCCCGGCACGCTAGTTGGTAGGTGCAGCCGATCCTACCCAATTACCATGTGATGCACCAACGGTGTTGAGGGACGTCCAGGATCACTCCTTGATGGCGGTTGCGGCAGTTAAGTGTGGGTTCATCGATCCAAGTGCTTCCAATCTTAGCCTTTTGATCAAACTGACCATCCACCGTTTAATCTCATCCCTCCAAGGTGTGTTTGTGGGATTGTTGGTGCTGAGGACCCGAGACGTGGCATTTGGTAGGTGCGAGCGCACCTAGAGGTGTGGGTTCACCTGTTGGAACGGCCTAGCCTAGCCCTGGCCAGGTGTGGCCAGCTACGGCTGCTTGCGGGCCGGCTGCGGCCGGCCTACTCCCGGCTGTGGCCGCGTTGCGGCCGGCTGTGGTGCGGCCGGGCCTGGCTGTGGTGCGGCCGGACCTAGCCAAGTGCGGCAGGCCCTACACCATTGCTTTAGTGCAGCCCTCTGAGGTTCATTTGTTCAGTGTTATCCCCATATTTGTGTATCTACAAGTGAAAAAACCAACAAAGCTCGTGGAACCTCATCAGTACTTATGATGCGCTTGAAGTTTGTTATATCCTCTCATTCTTGAGATAATGACGGTCAAATATTTGTTGTAAGGACCATCAACAAACTCCCCCACACTTGGTCCTTTGCTCGTCCTCGAGCAAAGTCGAAACTCGGCCTCTGTGGATCAAGAGTTGCATGATGTTATCACTTGGCAAGTACCTACGCACAAACTCCATGCTCTTCTTATTATTTTGAAAAGGTTGGTATGGGAGAAGCTTAGCCTTACCTTACCCGTGGGGCTTCTAGATTTCCACCTTGCCTTCGGAGGTTGAAAAGTAGAGTGGGTTTTGACTTTGCCTCTCTCACTCTTCTTCTTTTCTGGATCCTATCTCGAAGTTTTTTTTTAAATTTTTGCAAAGAAAGACAAGGTTCCTCGGATGGTTCCCTCGATCGCTCAAGTGGTATTTGTTATCTCACCAAAGGCTTTAAGCGAGCCTCAACTTCCTAATTCTGTGGCTTGTATGTGGAGCTTTGGGTAGGATAAGAGTTACTCACTTGTGCCACATGATGTTGTTGAGCCAAAGACCGGATCCAAGAAGAAACTAGTCAAGCAACTTGATCGAGATGTGCAAGTGCATGGAATATTTTTGTGTTTTTCTAAACACTCTTTGCATTGAGATTCTCCTCTTGCCTTTATTCTGGAGGGGGTCATGCTTTGCTCTTTTTTTCTATGCTCTTTGATCAGAGCACATGTTTTCCCTATGCTTCTTGAGCACATACTTTTTTTTCAATGACCCCTCTCTCCTTTTGTAAGAATACAAGAAGAGAAATCTCTTTGAACTTTGGAGTATTTACTTTTTGTGGATGGTGTTAGCATGTATATGTGGGTGTACGTGATCTCGATCATGGAACCATGAAAATATTCTACCAAGGGTCACAACAGTTTGGGAAAACTCAATGGGTCACAAGCAAGCATATGTAGAAGGTTTATGCATTGATATCGACATATGGCTTTGGTAGGTAATATGACCATTGATGAACTTGCCTTGTTTTATTTTCAGAAAGAAATTAACTAATTTCACCATACTTTGAGATAGAGCATATCAACATTGTTGCACCATATCATACTAGTCAACAACCTAGATTTGGTCATAAGCATTTGCTTTCCACAATTTTTTTTTCAGGTTCTTGTCCCAAAATATACCAACAAATTCAAAAAGGCATAGAGCACAAAGATATGCACTAGGTTCTTGCAATGCTTTAACATAGCATCCATTCATCATTTCCAAAGGTAGATAGGTATGGGTGCACATACCATCACTCTTGGACAAAGTGCGGAATGAGGTAGACAATGTTGATTCGGCCAAACCACAAGGGCAACCGACTTGTTCTAGTGCACTTACCTCATCCCTCGTCGATTAGTGTCGTTGGTGTTGTGCGGCACCACGGCGGGAGATCTCAATTTTGTGTTTCGACGAGATTGGAAGATCTCCCCCACACTTATTCTTCTATGTTATTATTCAAAGAATAGGATGGAAACAAAAAGGGAGGCTCTACTAGCTGAACAGCTAGGAAGCCTTTATTCAAATTCAAATTTTTTTGGGTTTTGCTTTTTTTTAAGAGATCAAGATGCAAGAACCAACACCATATTCAAACCAAAATAATATTTAGTATGAGAGAAACTTACTCTAGGATACTCACATATCTCCCCCACACTTGAAGTTTGCATTGCTAGGCAACACAACTCAAGTGTGCGGAGTTCAAGCTTCCTTCATGATGTTCCCTTACCAAAAACTACCTTGGCACTGTAGTTGGTGTAGCTCTCATATTTTTAGTCATTGCCTATCCATCAGTCATCTCAATCTCCACCTAAGACGGTTAGCGACCAAAAATACCCGAAGGATGACTAATCCTAAAGACATGCTCTTGCTTTTATTTGAAAGGGAGATCTAAATGATTATTCGGGCTATCTCCCGATAGTGCTTTGTTTTGGGTCATAAGCTCGACCACTGGATACCTTCATCTTGCAGCCAGTGGAGATGACGAAACCATAAAAGCTCTAGCTGCTAGGTTAGTACCAAAAATAACCACGAAATTTGCAATGTTTATGGTAAACAAAAGCATCTACAACCTTCCTTTCAAAGTTAGCATGCACAAGGAAAATGAGGAGGTTGTAGGTTTCGTAAAGGTCATTGGTATTGGGGCTTGATAACTCTGGAAGCTTTTGATGTGAGCATGGGATTTCTGAACCCTCTAGTGTAAAACCTTCATTCTCGAGTCTGTTTTGAGAATCCAGTGTTGATGCCTCAAGAATGTCCATTGACCACACATGTTCTCTCTTATCCTCAGGTTTATGACATTGGAGATCTGTATCTCGAACCTCAAGATGATATGGCTGCTTTTCATGGCCGAGCACACTACTCAGTACCCCTTCAATGGGCCTTCCGATGAGAATGAAGGGTGGATCTCCTTTTGGGATATCAAAGATATGATGATCTAGGAATATCCCATACTCTCCAATCTTTGTTTGGACGAATCTAAGGATTCCCTCCGTCTCTATGGTTTGACCTGAGATCCATCGGAGACGCTTCTGAGAGAAAGAGAGGTGTTCGTCGGGAAAGGCCTCTAATACTAAGGATTTAGGAAAGACATGGATACCGACCCTAGGGTCGTAGAACACATCCTGGTAAGGGAGGTTTCCTATTTGGCACGAGAGTAACTTTAGCTCGGGATATAACTTGAGTACTTGATCCATGACTTCTGTTTCTCTTATCCATTTCTGGCTACTGATTGCGGAGACATATTCCAACCTTTCGGTCTGTCTTTCTACCTCTTTTGGGTTAGATATGAGTACTTCTTCTCCATCATGTGTCGAGTCTTTTTCCCATCTTAGGAAGGATTTCTCCGTCCAATGTTCATCAAACAACTCATCATAATATTCATAGACAAAGTCAAACGAGGGGGATCAAACTCTCGATAAGGATGGAACGGTTCATTGGTGAACCATGTTTTTGTTAGAGGAGTGCAATCCTCTACGGATTGGATGGTTGGGAAAATGGGTTCCTCCTTTATGGGTTTTGGTTCCGAGAGAGTGTTTGGCATGGGTTCTTCTTCGTCTGGGAATTTGTCAGAAACCCCTGTGCAGGGAGTGTTTTCTAAGATTTTACCTAGAATGTCCCTACACCCAGACAAGGTGAGATGAGCAAAAGATCCTCCAGAAGAAGAGTCTAAGAAAACTGCTGATTCTGGTCCAAGACAATCGTGAAAATGTTGCAAGAGAGCGGGCTCTGTGATACCGAGGTTTGGACCAGATTCTACAGTCTTCATAAATCTTGCACATTCCAGCTCCTAGAGATTCGATCTTTCGTTGCTCAAAACAGATGACCTCTCATCGGAGTTTCACTACTTGAGGTGTCGGAAAGAATGTCAGGCAAAAAGCCTTTCGTAAACTATCCCAATCCCCCTCCATACTTCTCACATTGAGTGAATACCATTGTTTAGCTCTCCCCTTTAATGAAAACGGAAAGGGTTTCCATTTCGAGGTATCTTGGCTCATTCCTGTGATCACAAGACACGATGAAAGTTGTTTGAACTCGCGCAAGTGGGAGTAAGGACTTTCATCCTTATTTGCAGAGAAGCTTTCTCTCGGACCATAGCTATGAAGCCGCGATGTAGCTCATAGCTAGATGTTGTAATGGAATGTGATGAAGGTGGAGGCTCGAAATGATCGCCCTTTGGAGCGGAAATCTCAAAAAGGGTTGGATCGGAATCCATGAGATAAATGGGGTGATACACGGACGAACTAGGTTCGGGGTCAAAACAGCAACCATTCCCCGGCAACAGCGCCAGAAAGCTTGTTGACACTTACTAGAGTCACCACTAGGTTTATATCCCCAACAACAGCACCAGAAAGCTTGTTGGAATTTCTTACGTCGTTACTAAATACGCAACGGCGCCAGAGAGCCTGTTGGTATACTATATGATCACAGATAAATCCGCAAGCGCACGGATAACATTGTAGCTTTCACCCAGGAGTATTCCAAGGTATCGATTTCCTCGTGGAATGAGAAGTGCTGTGAACCTAAACTAATTCGTCTAAGGGGTATGGTGACGAAGGATAGAAAGGCAAGGGTTGATTTCGGGTAGAGTAGAGATTTAGAATGGTGGACATGTGCAAGGGCAAAAGAAAATATGACTACGAGGCACCAATGATGTCCTCGTTGTCGGAATGCACATGGTTGGAAAAAGAGTGAAAGTTTCATCTCTGAACAACGTGACATCCTTCCTTGCACTTTATTTTTCTTTCACCTGATTCATCCCACTCATATCTTTCTTGCCACTCCTCTTTTCTATTTTTCTTTCATTCTTACACATATTTTTCTCTTTCTTTAATTATCTATTTTTTTCTTTCTTTCTTTTCCATACTCATACTTTTCTCTTTATTTTTCCCTCTCTTGACATCTTTTTCTCTGTTTTCAAAGCTCTCAACTCCTCTTTCTTGCATGCATACAATCTGAAATTTTAAATAAACCATGCTAGAGACGAGACGAAACTTTGAAAGTAGGTTGTGTTCAAGGAATGCGATGTACAAAAGAGATGTATAGGTTTGGGTATGGAATTCGGTGATGTGCGGGACTTTCGATGTGAAAGTCACATTACTGAATACATGACGAGGCTAGCAACAAAAGATAAGCACAAGGACATGATCATTGCTCGAAATTAAAACTCCCAAGAGAGAAGGATCCTAGCCCAACGTATCGTGCTAATCACACTTATGGTGGAGCAAAAAATAACTTGGCTTTGTATAGGATTTTTTTCTTACTCTCAACATGGAGAAGCAGGTTTTGCTAACCTTTATTACAAGGGTTTTTAGATAATTTCCAGAATTGAATTCCTCCAACTTTTAGCATTGAACATAGCACAACCAGCATATGAAGCTCAAGATCGAAGTGTGGTATGGGTACTTTTAGAAGTAGCAATCGCACTAAGCACCACGGTAAACGTTTTTCAAACCACACACTTATGTTCATATATCAAAACTATAGATAAACAAACTAGTGAATAAAGATAAGCATCACACAAAACACAAAATTTAAAGGACTCTTTTTATTTGATTTTCTTTGACTCGACACTAAATTAAGACACTTCAAACTTGCAAAAATTTAAAAGCACACTCAAAAACTAAAGACACTTAAACTCTAAAACTCTCTCGAAAACTAAACTCTCTAGAAGACAAAGCCGAACCAAAGTAAACTTGAAGCTCAAAAACTAAACGCTAGCTAGATAGCTCTCCCCCACACTAAAATCATATGATGTCAACGTCGTATCTTACAAAAATCCTAAGGGGGAAAACTAAACCTAGTGGTACTTTCTGCAACAATTGCACCACTTGCCTCTCATGTTCCCGACCATGAGAAAAAGTTTGCGCACGTTGCGGTTCAAGAACTTGTAGTCATCTTCGACCACATGCTCCAAATCCTCCATGTATCGCCTCATTGCCTCCATGGCCTGGAAACACTCGTCGACAGTTGCATAGAGCTCCGAGATGGAGTGACTGCAAGCCGCACAACACATCGGATGCATCTTGAAAGGGTCGTTGTCTCCAGGGTCTCCGCCGTCGTCACCATCACCATTGTCATCGCCACCGTCGTCGTTGCCGCCGCCGTTGGGGCCTTCAGGAGTCTTCTCCTTGGGCACCTCTTCCCAAATGTAAAGATCATTATCATCTCTTTCGGCAGCCGCCCACGAGCTCGGGCTGCGATCATCGGAGTAATCGCTACCCCCATAGTCCTTAGGTTCGGGCGACACCTCCTTGTAGTCCTTCCGCTTCATGCCTCAGATGTGCACCGACCTTCGAACGGGAGTAGGGACCTTCTCTTCTTTGACGGGGTTGCGAGATGCGATAGCTCCGGTCGGGACACGTCCTCCGCATGGATGCGGGCGGTCCTCTTGATCTCGACGGGTAGCTTGAGTTCGCATCGCTTTGCCTCCTCCATCTATGTCTCCTTGGCGCCTTGCTTCAACTCTAAGGTCCCCGAGGACGCCATGGCTGCTACATGGGTGCAAAAGTATACTTGATGGGATGGATTCCCGAGCTCCCAATTCGACCCAAGGAAAACCCAAGGAACCTCATTTTCCTTATTCAAACTCCCCTTAAAATTTTCTGACCGAAGAAGGAAGTCGAAAAGGAGCAATCCGAAGAAAAACTGGGGAGAAATGCCGTCGGGGCCCACCTGGGCCGATCGGACTGGGCCGGCCGGCCCACCCTACTCTGGGGGGGCCGGTCGGTCCGGTTTCCCGTGTACCGCCCTTTTTCGCTTACTCAGATCATGGGAAAAAGTTGGCCTTGTAAATCTTCGCAAGAAACTACAGTAAATTAAAAGAAAAACTATTTACAAAAATCCATGCCTTGTTTTTCGTCCTAGGCCGGACGTTCGGGCTCTTCTTCCATGGTGAAGACATCAACATGGTGAAGGGGCACAATGTCGGGTTCGTAGTAAACCTTAAGTCGTTGACCATTCACCACAAATTGATCACCTTTCACATCCATAATGGTTACCGCTCCGTTGGAGACCACCAAATACACAACATAAGGTATGTCCCACTTGCTTTGCAATTTCCCCTTTCCGAAGGTTTTAAACCTCGAATTATAGAGGAGGACCTTATCTCCTTCTTTAAACTCTTTCTTCTTTAACCTTTCGTCATTCCACCTTTTGATCCTTTCTTTGTATATGCTTGCATTTTCATATGCTTTTAACCTCATCTCCTCTAGCTCGCTTAATTGAATTCTTCATTTCACCACCGTGACATCAAAATCAAGGTTCATCTCTTTAATCGCCCGATAGGCTTTATGTTCCAACTCAACCGGAAGGTGGCAAGCTTTTCCATAGACGAATTGATAAGGGGTCATGCCTATCGGTGTCTTGAACGCCGTTCGATATGCCCACAAAGCTCCGTCTAATTTCTTTGACCAATCTTTGCCTCCTTCTCTATGGTTTTGTTGAGGATGCTTTTTAGTTGCCTATTTGACGTTTCCGCTTGTCTATTGGTTTATGGGTGATAGGCTGTAATGACCCTATGTTGAATTCCCAACTTGGACAAGCACTTTTTGAAATTCTTCCCGGTCAAGTGAGTTCCTCCATCTCTTATCACGATTCTCAGTGTACCGAAACGAGGAAAAATCACATTATTGATCATTGTAATGGTCTCCTCCGTGGAAGCTTTACGACATGGCATGGCCTCTACCAACTTGGATACATAATCAACTATGACTAGAATATACTCATATCCGTGTGAGTTTTTAAAGGGCCTCATGAAGTCTATACCCCACTGTCGTATGGACCTCCCTGGGCCCACTACCTCGGTGGGTACCAGGACCGATTACTCGGTGGGCCCCTGGGACTACTCGACTTGCGCTACGCGGCACCTGAAGGCGTGGAGCACAAGGACAGCAAAGGAGTAGTACTCGGTTAGGACTCTGTACACGTTCCGCACTGTGTAGAGGTCTCCTAGATGTACTCGGCTAGTACTCCTGCCCTACTCCGACTTGTAACCCTGCCTCCCGGACTATATAAGGCGAGGCAGGGACCGATCTCTGGCATCGCATCTCAATCCTCTACAATCCACGGCGCACTATTGCACCATCTTGTAATCGTGCCCTATCAATCCAGAGCTACGCAGCATACAGGACGTAGGGTATTACGCACCTCGCGGCCCGAACTCTGTCTAAATTGTGTGTCGCGTGCCTCTTCCTTCGAGTTACCGATCTCGGCGAGTCACATTCATCTACTTCGGGTACTCCCGTAGTAGGTTGCCGGTCCAAAACACCGACAGCTGGCGCGCCAGGCAGGGGCTCTCGCTCGAGATCACATGGCGAACTCGACGGCTTCCGTTCTCATCAAGCCAACCGCCGCCTTCAACCGCGGCGACACCTTCGTCTTCGGCGCCTGGGTCTGCACTGCTGATGGCGCGGGCTCCTTCCAGCGCCGCCTGATCATGCAACCCGACTCGAGGACAGGCCTTGTGACGCTTCCCGAAGTTGTCACGGGCGAGCTCGCCGGCAAGTTCGGCGAAATTTCGCTTTCCAACCTCCACGGCCGACTTCGAGCTCGAGTCCGTCTCCAACTCGAACTCGACGTCGCCATGGGCCATCGCATGCGAGCCGGCTCCTCAGCCATCGCGGCGGTCCCCTCTCCATGTCGGCGCTGCGCGTGGCCCTCGCGTTCCCCGGCCGGGCCCGCACGGAGGCTTCGCACCACGCGCGGCCGGCAAGGAGCCCGCAACCGAGTACAACTCGGACTCCGACGCCGCCCCCAACCGCGTCTCGGACTCCCGATCCTCTCTCCGAGTTCTTCTCGAACCCGTACTACGAGTTCGACTTCGGGTCCGGACCCCGACGAGTCCGAGTCCGAAGACGACTCCTCCGAGCTCCCCTTGTCGGGCCGGCCTCCGGGCTGGTTATAAGATCGACGCCGGCCGGAAGATACGTCTACTGGCCAGACCGCAAACCTGCTGAGCTGACAAAGGAGGACTCACGCTACGTCGCCTACATCGACTCGCTACCGTTCCAGGAGGGAACACCACTAGCCCAAGCTGACTCAAGCACACCAACTGAGGTGGCACCTTCTGAACCAAGCTTGGGTACCCCTGATCGTCAAGTCTTCATGGCTGCCGGCGACACCCCGGGAACCTCAGGCACGGCCGCAGACAAGTACCTGGAGGACATCTCCGCAGACGAGCGCGTCCGCCGATGCCCCTGCGGACGAGACCGACCCCAACGGGGACGCCGGCGCGAACGTAACGGGGAAGCGCAACGAACGACGCCGGCGGCTCAGAGACAACCTCCCCATCCGCAACCTTGCGGAAGCTCTCGAGCGGTCGAGAGCGAGTTCACACCACTCACCGAGCAATGCCTCATGTCGATCACAACGATCGCACGGCAGGCTCAGGGCATACGGGCTGGAGAAGTCATCGCCAAGCTCGCTGAAGAAGCCTACTTCATGCGGGTCGACAAGAGAGTCGGCCAACCTCTCCCCGGCCAAGCCTCGCGACAACGAGGCTACTAGTCGCGGTGACCCCGGTCCTAACCATACTCGGGGCGACATCCCAGCTGATCCAAATCGCCGACGCTCCACCGCTGGCGGACCCTCACGGCAGGACAACGTCAACCGAGAAGTCGTCCCCCACCGTGCTCCGGCCGGTGGCGGCGGCAACGACCCCGACGGCGGTGGCGGCGGCGGCGGCGGCTCCAACCACGGAGCCAACAAGAAGGCCGGAGGCGGCGGCGGCCGCGGCGGCCGCGGCCACGCGCACGCCCACGCCTCCGGCGCCTCTCACGGCGGGTACGATGCTCGCCGGAGAATCGATGAGTTGCGGCGAAGAAGTCGACGACCGCCGCCGAAGGCGACGGCTTCCCCGCCTTCTCACCTCGGCTTCGCAACCCTGCTCCTCCCCGACAACTTCAAGCCTTTGGGGATCACCAAATACGACGCGAAGCGGATCCCATCCGGTGGCTCCGATGCTACGCTCTCTCCATCGAGAACGCCGGCGGCAACGGCGACACCAAGTGCCTCTACTTCCCCTTACCGCACGGACCAAGCCCCACTCACGTGGCTCGAGTCGCCGGACAAGCACTCAATCGACAAGTGGGACCGGCTCGAAGGAGCAATTCACAAGCAACTTCGCGGGCGCCATGGGCCGTTCGGGTACTCGCATGGACCTTGCCATGATCAAGCAGGAACAAGGCGAGACCCTCCGCAAGTACATGCGCCGCTTTTTCGACAAGCGCGCTACCGTCGTGGACGTCACCGACAAGGAGGTCATCGACCTCTTCCAGGACGGGCTCTACCATCGCCGCACCTTCGAGGACTTCGGCCGTCGCCGCCCTCGGTCCATTCCCCACCTCAAGGACATGATCACGTCCTGGGCGGATGAAGAGGACAAGGCCAACGCCAAGTACGACGCCATCCGCGGCAAGTCCAAGCAGAACCAAGGTGGCGGCAGCAGCAGCAACCCGAACCAAGGCGGCCGCAACAACAACAACAACAACAACAACTTCTCGGGTCCTAATCGCAAGCGCAAGCCAGACAACACCGTCGCGGCTATCCAGCGCCCTCCGAAAGGGAACTCGAAGAAGAACTCCGGCGGGTTCAAAGACCTGCTGAAGGAGAAGTGCCCGTGGCATCCAAACGGCAATCACACCACCGAGCAGTGCTACCAGCTCAGGCATGCACTCAAGGATACGCCGGAGCCACCGCACCCTCACGATCAGAAGAACAAGAAGAAGGACGGCGACGACTTCCAGAACCCGAGAAGACCGTCAACGTCCTCTTCGGCGGACTACCCCGGGCGGGAGCGAAGGCTACTCGCCGTGAAGTGATGTCCATTGAACCGGCGGTTATGACCCCTCTCAGGTGGTCGGAGACGCCCATCACCTTCTCCCGCGCGGACCAATGGACCAGCTTCTCCGAACCAGGACGCTTCCCCCTCGTCCCCGAAACCAACAGTGGCGGGCTCTAAGCTCAACAAGGTGCTCATCGACGGCGGAAGCGGGCTCAACGTCCTCTTCACCAAGACTCTCAAGAAGATGAACCTTGACGTCACCCCCATGCTCGACAAGAGCAGCATGCCTTTCTACGGCATTGTCCCAGGCAACGCGGCTATCCCACTGGGCTCAGTGGTACTGCCAGTTACCTTCGGGGCGTCTCGCGACAACTACCGCACCGAGTACATCAAGTTCGAGGTCGCGGATATCGAGACTTCCTACCATGCCATCCTCGGCAGACCGGCCATCGCCAAGTTCATGGCGGTGCCCCACTACACGTACTTGGTACTCAAGATGCCAAGTCCAGCCGGCGTGCTCTCCCTCCAAGGTGACTTGAAGATCTCTCACGACTGCGATACAGAGGCCGTGGTGATTGCTTCGACAAATCAAGTACCCACCCCAATGATGGAGGTCTACGCCGCGTCGAAGAAGCTTGCCACAAGCGAACTCGACATCCCGCAGAAGTCCGACGAGCGCCAACAAGCCTCGGCCACACGAGGAGGTGCTCACCAAGACGGTCGACCTCGGAACAGGCGACCCCACCAAGACTACCACCATCGGGGCCGGCCTCGACCCCAAATAGGAAGACGCGCTCATCGGCTTCCTTCGGGCTAACCGCGACATCTTCGCGTGGAAGCCGACGGACATGCCGGGAGTGCCCGGGGAGCCGATCGAGCACCGCCTCAACGTCGACCCAAAGGCTACCCCCCAAGCGACAACATCTCCGACGCTTCGCCGACGACGGACGGGACGCCATCAAGAAGGAGCTCGCCAAGCTACTCGGCTGCCGGCTTCATCGAGAGAAGTCTTCCATCCCGAGTGGCTCGCCAACCCCGTCCTCGTCCGCAAGAAGAACTCGAACGAGTGGAGGATGTGCGTCGACTACACCGACCTCAACAAGCACGCCCCAAGGACCCCTTCGGGTTGCCGCGGATTGATCAAGTCATCGACTCCACGGCGGGGCTGCGACTCGCTTCTGCTTCCTCGACGCTACACCGGGTACCACCGGATCGCAATCAAGGAGGAAGACCGGAGAAGACCGCGTTCATCACCCCGTTTGGCGCGTACTGCTACACGACCATGTCCTTCGGGTTGAAGAACGCCGGCGCTACCTACCAACGGGCCATCCAGGCCTGCTTCAAGCGGCAACTCAACAAGAACGTCGAGGCCTACGTGGATGACGTGGTTGTCAAAACCAGGGACTCCAGTACCCTCATCGACGACCTTGAAGAGACCTTCGCATCGCTACGCGAGTACCGCTGGAAGCTCAACCCGAACAAGTGCGTCTTCGGCGTACCTTCGGGTAAACTACTCGGCTTCATCATCAGCCAGCGCGGCATCGAAGCCAACCCCGAGAAGATCTCCGCCATCACCAGCATGAAAGCTCCCGCGAGCATCAAGGACGTCCAGAAGCTGACGGGGTGCATGGCGGCGCTGAACAGATTCATCTCGAGGCTCGGAGAACGGGGTCTCCCCTTCTTCAGACTTCTCAAGCACCACGAGAAGTTCGTGTGGACTGCGGAGGCGGACCAAGCCCTTGCCCAGCTCAAGGACTTCCTGTCAAAGCCACCGGTCCTCACGGCTCCCTACAAGGGCGAGCACCGTCGCTTTACCTTGCTGCGACTACTCACGTGGTCAGTACTGCCATCGTCGTCGAGCGGCAGGAAGACGGCCACGCCTACCCGGTCCAGCGCCCGGTCTACTTCGTCAGCGAGGTTCTATCAGAGTCCAAGGCTCGCTACCAGCCCGTACAGAAGCTACTGTACGCTCTACTCATCACCTCGCGGAAGCTACGACACTACTTCCAGGAGTACTCGGTTACCGTCGTCTCCGACTACCCGCTCGGCGACATCCTGAGGAACCCAGACGCCACCGGAAGGATCTCCAAATGGGCTGTCGAGCTCGGCGCCCTCACCATCGACTTCAAGCCACGCACAGCCATCAAGTCGCAAGCTCTAGTCGACTTCATGGCGAGTGGCGGGAGAATCAACTACCCACTCCCACCGTGCGACCGAGCATTGGGTGATGTACTTTGACGGCTCACTCAACCTCGAGGGCGCGGGCGCGAGGGGTCCTCCCCGATCTCTCCAACGGGCGAACAACTCAAGTACGTCCTGCAGATCTTCTGGAAGGTCTCGAACAACGAAGCCGAGTACGAAGCCCTCCTGCACGGGCTCCGCCTCGCGGCTTCACTTGGCATCAAGCGGCTACTAGTCTACGGCGACTCCGCAGTGGTCATCAACCAAGTCAACAAGTCCTGGGACCGCAACAAGGAGAACATGGACGCCTACTGCCTAGAAGTCCGCAAGCTCGAGAACAAGTTCTACGGTCTCGAGTTCCATCACATCGTCCGCGACAACAACGTTGCGGCGGACGTCCTCTCGAAGCTTGGATCCACCCGCGCCCATGTACCCGCGGGCGTCTTCGTCCATGAGCTTCACGCGCCATCCATCCCGGAGCCGGCGCCACCGACCACTGCCCCGGCTCATCAACCAGCCGGGCAGGAGGTCATGATGATCGACGTGGACTGGAGGCAACCCTTCATCGACTACCTCAGCGAGCAGAAGGTTCCCTCCGACAAGAACGCAGCCGAACAACTCGTCCGCCGCGCCAAGTCGTACGTCCTCGTCGGCGACAAGCTTTATAAGCGGGGCGCATCTTCTGGAGTACTCATGAAATGCGTTCCTCGCGAAGAAGGCAAGGACATCTTGGAGGAGATCCACAAGGGTGTCTGCGGCAACCACGCGTCCTCCCGCACGCTGGTCAGCAAGGCCTTCCGGCGAGCCTTCTACTGGCCCACAGCCCTGGGCGATGCCGAAGAACTCGTCGACGGTGCCAAGGATGCCGGTTCTTCGCCAAGCGGCAACACGTCCCCGCCTACAAGCTAGTCACCATACCACCAACCCGGCCCTTTGCCCGCCGGGGGCTCGACATGATTGGGCCACCGCCAACCGCGCCGGGAGGATTCAACGGGGTGCGGTGGCCATCGACAAGTTCACCAAGTGGATCGAGGTCAAGCCGGTTACATGCCCCAAGGCCGACGAGTACTCGACTTCCGGATGAACTCGTGCACCGCTACGGGCTACCCCACCGCATCATCACGGACACGGGGTCCAACTTCAACAACCACCGGTTCGGGGAGTACCGCGAGAACGGCGGAATCGACGTCGGATACGTCTCCGTCGCCCACCCACGGGCCAACGGACAAGTCGAGCGCGCCAACGGGATGGTGCTCGACGCCCTCAAGAAGCGGCTACACGACGCGCTAACTCAAAAGGGGGCAAGTGGATCAAGGAACTACCCAACGCACTCGGGGGGCCGCGGACTCAACCATCCAAGCCAACGGGGCAATCCCCCTACTTCCCCGGTCTACGGCTGCGAAGCCATCCTCCCCGCCGATGTCATATGGAACTCGCCGAGCGGTGGAGCATTACGACGAAGGCGTCTCGGAAGACGACGGACGAGTTGATATCGACGGCCTCGAAGAAGCTCGCCGTGCCGCCCTAGTCCAATCGGCAAGGTACCTAGAGGGTATCCGACGCTACCACGATCGCAACGTCAAGGAACGCTCCTTCAACGTTGGAGATCTTGTCCTCCGCCGTATCCGAACACGGAAGGACTTCACAAGCTCGGCTCCCCCCGGGAAGGCCCCTTCACCGTGGCTAAGGTGACCGGGCCGGAGCTCCTACCGCCTCCAAACACTTGAAGGCGAAGAAGTCAACAACTCGTGGAACGTCGACCAGCTCTGTCGATTCTACGCTTAGTCTGTTCGACTACTCCGGGGGACAAGTCTACACGACTACGCCAACACCCCCTTGCCGCAGGCGACCCTCCGGGTCCTGGCTTCAAGTCTCCGGAGTACTCTTCTCCAGGTCCAGCCCGTGCGGCTACCTACGGACCCTGGGCTGCGACGAGCATCAAGGACTCTAGCAGCGGTCTATCAAGAGACCACACTCCAAAGATCCAGCCCCACGGCTACCTACGGATGCGCGATCCGGCCCTCAACGGCTACCTACGGATCACCGGGCCGCAAGCGGCTACCCGCTCCGCATCCTCCTAGGCCGTAAGCGGCCTCCGGTCCAAGCGACTACTTATAACTACGGCCCCGGCCATCCGGGTGTACTTCTTCGGTAATAAAGTTCGATTGTTCATCAACTTCTTTCTCGTCTACTCCCCGCGACGGGATCACTAAGCCGAGTACTACTACTCGCACCTACTCCACGATGGGCGCTCCGCACTGCGAGATCGCGGTTACGAGTACTCATTGATGGAACTTCACATTTCATTGATATATGAGATAGTTCATTACAAGCTGTTTCCTATACAACCATGGCTACTAGCTAACTATGCGGGGCTACCGGAGATTCAACTTATCGGCTACCGCTCCGCGATGGGAGCCATCTCGCTCCCGACAACTGCGCGTCTTGCTCGTCCGAGCGGTTGGCGGCTACTCCGCCGGCGACTACCTCCACCGGGGCCTTCGGGAAGTACGACTTCATGAAGGCCGGCACTCGCTTCGGGATCGACTTGGCCATGTGCTTCAAGTAGGCGGCCGGCCGGCTTGGCGCCTCACGAAGTCGATCCGCCAACGGAGCAATCTTGGGGCCGCCGGGTGCGGCACCGGGAGCCTCGCGATCGGGAGGGCGGCCTCTTCAAGGTCCTTCGAGCCGGGCCGGAGCGCCTCGCGATCCTCGTTCAACTTCCGCAAGGATTTGTAGCAGGTTGACAAGATCCCGGTCGAAAGCAATTCGCAACTCCATGTGCTTCTCGCACTCGACGGCCGGCTCCTTGTAGTCGAGTTCAAGTACCCGGCGAGCTTCTCGCTCCCCGGTAGAAGAGATTCTTCATGCGTCGATCTCCGAGCCCTTCGGACGCTCCACCCGGCCTTCGAGTTCGCAACACCGAACACGGCAACGAGTCGAGCTTGATGACTCCCAACAAGTACCCGACAAGTCAAGAGACATACCTTTATTCTTGTTGCGGAGGCCCTTGTTCTTCCGCACCGGCTCGTCGCTCTTCGCCCGCAAGTCCATCACATCGTTGTGGTACTTGGCGAAGGCGGCGTCAAGCTTTCGATCGCATGGCGGTTGCGTGCTTCCTCGACTTCATGAGCTGCTCCTCCAAGGCCTCAGCTCGCGATGCCGTGTCGCCATAGCCTTGCAGCAGATTGGACTTCTCGCGGGATCGCTCCGCGACGTCCTGCGCAAAATCAATTCAAGTCAAGCAGAGTACTCAACGAAAGGATTGACTACTCGGGAGGTAACGGCTACGCACCTTCATCCATTGTTCGGCTCGTCGCATCGCCTCCAGATGCTGCGCCAACACCGCCGGCTCGATCAGATCGTCGGCAAGCAGCTCGATCCCACCACGGCTACTTGTCGTAGCCTCCGTCATTGGCGCCGAGCGGATAGGCTCCGCGTCTTGGATCTCGGGAGACCGGATCGCCACCTCCAGGGCAATCCTTGGCGACGTGGCAGCCGCCTCCTCCTCGGCGGACTTCTCGACGTCTTCCCCCATGGGCTCGGGGGCTTCTACCGCAGCCTCTGGGGCTTCTGGTGTCAACTCCTGCATGGGTACCCCTGCAGGGATGTCACCCCCTTCAGCGCCTGTCACCAAGGAACACGCGCATCAGTATCTACGACTACTCCTTTTGGGGCTCTACAGCTTCAGGAGTACTCACCTTCGACTACGACCGCCTCTGGCAGCGGCGCTTCGGCAGCTGGGGGCTCGGTCGCGGCTTGGGCCTCGGGAGCGGGCTCTTCGATGGGCGGCGCGGCTTTCTCTGCCTCCGCTGCCGCGGGCTCCTCCCCGTCCCAGCTCAAGTCCGTGGATTTTCTGCACAAGTATCCACAAAGGATCGTCAGACAAGATCGACTACTACAATGAGTACTACTCATGAAGGCGTGGTACTTACAAGCTCGACCGGACGATAGTCACGGCCGGAGCACCGAGGATGCTGGCGATATCGACCAGTCCACCCTCGGCGGGCGTTTCTTCCTCCGCCTCTCCGACTACCGCCTCCTCCACGGCGGCGGCGGCCGGCGCAGAAGCTTTCTGCGCTCCGGCGGCTTCCACCTCTTCAACGGCGGCAGCCGCGGGTACTCTGCTCCCTTCCGGGGCAGGGGGCTGGCGCCCCAGCTGCGCCAGCAGTTCTTCGACAGTGGGAGCTGGACTTCGGCTTCCAGCCGGTTCCCCCACTGTGGGCCAGACGCCCTCGTCGCCCTCCTCCACGGGCTCCGCTGGCGGCCTCTCCTGCACACAAGGATAACTACTCGTCAGCACCGTACCCGATCACTGGGTACTCGGCTACTTCGCTCAAGATGATTTACCTCAGGAGGCGTGGTCTCTGAGACCTTCATCTTCTTGGCTACCCGCTTCTTGGCGGGGTTGCGCGGCTTCCTCGGCGGCGCGGCAAGGCTAGCCTCCAGGCTAGCCGGAGGGTCTTGGATGAGCGGCACATGAGGCAAGCCCGGACGGCTAAACCTCGACCGCAGCTGGAAGCGGTCCTGCAGCGTCTCCTCGTCCTCCTCGTCGTCGGAGGTATCCTCCACGATGACGGGATCGTCGTCGTCTCCGACTACTCGGCGCTCCTTCACCTTCTCCACCGTTGGGATCTCGATTCCGCTTGGTGGTGGTTGCGGCTCGGAGACGAACCGCTTCACATCGTCCTGCGCAAAAAAGACAAGGCGTCAGCAACTCTGCTACAAGTGCCTACTACTCGACGAGGCGGGTACGACTACCTACCTCGTTGGGCGGGCGCGCGGCGGAGAACTCCTCGACAGGGCACGCCGTGTACTCCGGCATGTCCTTGAAGATCCTCGACAACCTCTCGATGATGTCGTTGTCTTCAATTTCGCCCCCCGGCATCCGCGACGTGTCGTCGTCGCCGGTGTACTCGAAGCCCGCCGTATCCCGCGCTGACAGCGGCTGGATCCGGCGCTTCATGAAACTGAAGGCCACATGCTCGGCCCTCAGTCCTGCATCCCGCAGGGTCTTGATCCGTGCCAGCAACTCCGGGAGCTGGATCCCCTCCTGCATGGTGGGTTCTGTGTTCCACCACTCTTGGTGCTTGGGCTGCCGTCCGCTCGGCTTCGGCAGCTCGGGATGGTGGTTCGTGGTATAGAACCACCTCGTCTTCCAATCCGTGTTGGAGTCCACGAGCTTGTACGCCAGGTACTGCTCGGCGGCATCCTCCCTCAACTGGATCCCGGCCCCCCCGACTACTCTGGGGTTGGAGGCGCTGGGTTGCGGCTTCACGCGGAAGAATTTCCGGAAGAGAATCCAATGCGGCTTGATTCCCAAAAATGCTTCGCAGAAATGGACGAAGACAGAAGTGTGGAAGATTCCGTTGGGGTTCAAGTTGAGGTACTCGATGCCATAGTACCTGAGAAGTCCCCTGAAGAAGTCGCTCGCTGGGAGCGCAAGACCGCGCTCCACGAAGCGCGAGAACATTGGGATCTCGTCTTGCGCCTTCTCCATCGGATAGGGATCACCCGCGGCGGATCTCCACATGTCGATCTCCTTCTCCCTGATGAACCCGCTGTTCAACAGGGGGTCGGCAAGTCTTCGGTCTTCACTTTTGACTTTTTCCACTCGCGGCTCGGGTCGGCGCGCGGTGGAGATGTGGGCGGCGCGCGCTCCGGTGCCGGCCGCGGCGGCCTCTCGCATGGCTCCTCTTCTTCCCGCCGGCCTTCGACGTCTTCGACGGGGACGGCTTCATCCTCCAAGAACAGGGAGTCTTCACTCGCATCCGCTCGGGGGCTACCCTACAGCTTTCGGGTGGCGATGCGCTTGGATCTACTGCGGCGGCAGTGCTCGTTGGAGTGGATCTATTTCAAGATTCAAGTGGCGAATGACTGCGGCTCACTTGGGTGAAAACCCTAAGGGTTTCGGCTTGAATTTATAAGCCAAATCGCCTCCGTAACGGGCGGCCGGATAAGTCCGCGCGTAGCTGACTCAGCGGCTGCGCGTGACTCTTCGTATTCTACTAGTCGACGTGCCTCACCTCGGGGGCTCGGCTACTTCTACTCGACTACCTGGGACGCAGCTAGTCTCAAGAGCATCTCAGGACACATTCTTCAAGATGCCCCTTCAATTCGAGAGGAAGTACTCGACTCAAGGCTCGGGGGCTCCGTGCCACGTGTCCTTCGGTTTTTTCTCTCCGGATTTTTTGGGATTTTCTCGCCAAGGCTTCGGATAGATCCTCAGCCAGAGCCCGCGGCTCGAGGCTCGGGGGCTACCCTACGTGGATTGCGGTTCTGCAAATCGCATCTTCTTGACGGCTCCGGCTTCAAGACAAGGCAGGCATTTTTGAAGACCTTCGAAGGCAGTTTTCAGGGACGCTTGGGACTACTCGAGAAGACTTCAAGATTGCTCAAACATCAGCTGGAGTACATTCCAGCCTCGGGATGCTTCGACTACTCTTGAGGACTTTTGGCTTGTAGCACTCAGGGACGCTTGAGGACTACTCGTTAAGGCCGTCAAGACTACTGGAAGCTATCCTTCTCGACTACAAAGTACTCGGGGGCTTGTCGTATGGACCTCCCTGGGCCCACTACCTCGGTGGGTACCAGGACCGATTACTCGGTGGGCCCCTGGGACTACTCGACTTGCGCTACGCGGCACTCGAAGGCGTGGAGCACAAGGACGACAAAGGAGTAGTACTCGGTTAGGACTCGTACACGTTCCGCACCGTGTAGAGGTCTCCTAGACGTACTCGGCTAGTACTCCCGCCCTACTCCGACTTGTAACCCCCGCCTCCCGGACTATATAAGGCGAGGGGGGACCGATCTCTCGGCATCGCATCTCAATCCTCTACAATCCACGGCGCACTATTGCACCATCTTGTAATCGTGCCCTATCAATCCAGAGCTACGCAGCATACAGGACGTAGGGTATTACGCACCTCGCGGCCCGAACCTGTCTAAATTGTGTGTCGCGTGCCTCTTCCTTCGAGTTACCGATCTCGGCGAGTCACATTCATCTACTTCGGGTACTCCCGTAGTAGGTTGCCGGTCCAAAACACCGACACCCACACATCGAATAAATCGATTTGTAGATTGTATTTGGAAGGCATAGAATTTCTTTGAGAGATGTTTCCAGTTCTTTGGCATTCGCGGGATGATGCAACATATCTTTTAGTATCTTCATGCATCTCCGGCCAATAGAATCCACGAGACCACACTTTTTCTTGGGGTCCAAAAATGGCTACAGTGTCCACCGTACTCCGCCGAGTGACACTTTCTCAAGATTTCTAGCCTCTCTTCTCTTGGCACACATCTTCTCATGACTCCATCATTGCCAAGTTTGAAGAGGTAAGGTGCATCCCAAAAGTATTTCTTACTTTTGGAGATTATCCTCCTTTGAGAGTTTTTATTTAGATGGTCAAGAGGCATCTTCCGAATTGCTCGAATGATATCAATCATCCAAGTGTCTTTATCGAGTACTCGACAGAGGTGGTCATATCTCATCTTGTCTTCTATGGGCTCTTTATCAACTTGTCCACGATTCATCCTAGACAAATGATTAGCCACAACATTCTCCACCCCCTTCTTATCACGAATTTAAACATCAAACTCTTGGAGAAGAAGGATCCAACTGATCAAACGTGGTTTAGCATCCTTCTTAGCCAAGATATACTTGATGGCTGCGTGATCGGTGTAAACAATGACCTTCGAGTTCATGATGTAAGATCTGAATTTTTCGAATGCGAATACCACCGCTAGCAACTCCTTTTCTGTAGTGGCATAATTCAATTGTGCCTCGTTAAGAGTTTTGCTATCGTAGTAAACGGCGTGAACTCGGCCTTCATTTCTTTGACCCAAAACCGGGCCTACGGCGTAGTCACTAGCATCACACATGATCTCGAAAGGCTGGCTCCAATCCAGAGGTTGAATAATGGGAGCACTCACCAACGCACTTTTCAAGGTCCGAAATGCCGCTAGGCACTTCTCATCGAAGTCAAAAGCCACATCCTTTTGAAGAAGATGTGTCAAAGGCTTAGTGATGTTCGAGAAGTCCTTAATAAATCTTCTATAAAATCCGGCATGACCTAGAAAGCTCCTCAAGGACTTAACATCCGTCGGATGTTGGAGTTGCTCAACCATCTCTACCTTAGCCTTGTCCACTTCAATGCCTCTCTCGGATATAACATGTCCGAGCACTATGCCTTGCTTAACCATGAAGTGGCACTTTTCCCAATTCAACACCAAGTCTACCTCCGCACACCTCGTGAGGATCTTATCCAAGTTTGCCAAGCAATCCATGAACATCTTCCCATAAACGGAAAAATCATCCATGAATACTTCGGCAATTTCTGCGATGAATTCCGAGAATACGGCCATCATGCAACGTTGAAAAGATGCCGGAGCGTTGCATAGACTGAAGACATCCTTCTATATGCAAACATTACATAAGGGCATGTAAACGTTGTTTTGTGTTGATCATCCGGGTGAATGGGAATTTGCATGAACCCCGAGTACCTATCGAGAAAGCAAAAATAAGCGTGGTTTGCTAATCTCTCGAGCATCTCGTCGATGAACGGTAGGGGGAAGTGATCTTTCTTCGTTGCTTTGTTAAGCTTACGATAATCGATACACATCCGCCACCCGGTCACGGTTCTTTGCGGTATCAATTCGTCCTTCTCATTCTTCACCACGGTTAAACCTCCTTTCTTTGGTACATAATGTACCGGGCCCACCTATTCGCTATGCGGAACCGGGTAGATGATTCTGGCATCAAGTAACTTGATGACCTCTTTCTTTACTACCTCTCGCATGGCATGAGTTAGCCTCCTTTGGTGGTCCACCACGGGCTTACATTGGTCTTCCATTGGTATACGATGAGTGCAAAAGGCTGGGCTAAGACCTTTGAGATTATTAATCGAATATCCAATCACCTTCCTATGTTTTTTCAATAAAATCAGCAACTTCTCATTTTCCTCGGGACTCAACTCGTCGCTCACGATGACTGGATAAGTCTTTTCTAGGCCCAAAAATTCATACTTTAATCCTTTGGGCAAACGTTTAAGGTCTACCTCGGGTACTTGTGGCTCCTCGGGTTTAATCTCTCCTATGTCCTCAAATTTTTCTTCCTCAGCGCTTCCATCTTGTGGTTCTAAGCCTTTTGTTGCTTCTTCTAGTTCTTCATCTTGTTGATCATTAATTTGATTTTCTATCGCTCTTTGCAGTGGGTCTCTAAGGGTTTCAACAGAACAAAGATTATCTACCTCCTCTACTTCGTCTTCAGGAGGAAAGGGTGTAGGGTGTTTAGAAACACGAAGAAAGTTATATGTGTACTTCTTTCCATTAAGGTTCATTGTTACTTTGCCGTTTCCGGCATCCAACACGGCATCAACCAACTTAAGAAAGGGCCTACCTAGAATTATATGATCATGATTACTATGGTAAGCATCAATAACAAAGAAATCGGTTGGTGTACATTTTCCAGAGATTTTTACATTCATGTCGCAAGCAATACCTAGAGGTCTAATAGTTCTACCATCTCCCATGATTAATTTTGTTGATGTTGGAGCTAATTCTAGGTTGTTTTCTTGAACTTTATTGTAAAATTTAGAATATAGGACACTTAGTTGGGCAATGATGTCGCATAAAGCTTTGCATTGAACTCCGTTGATCTCGCAACTCACGTGTGGTGCCATCCTCTCTTCTTTTTCGGATCCTATCGCGTAAACTTCGGCGAGGCGAGCGTATGGTGATGCTTCGAGCTTGATCCCCATTATTCTCTTTACCTCGGCCATGTGTTCTGGATCCACTTCATCATCTCCAAAGAGCTTTTGAAAGATCTCACTGGTGGTTTCAAGGTCGTATGAATCTTCTGCTTTCCTTTCCGATGGGAAATCCACTTCCAATGCTCTTGCCATCCCCTTTTGAGTAAGGAACGGTCTTCTCTTGTCGAATACTTCTCCGTACTCGATTGGAACCCAATCCATTGGTATGAACTCCCTTAGTGGCTTCGCGCTTCACATGCTTCTCTTGTTTGTTTCATTTGATACGGCGAAGTCAACGCTCGGGGTAGTTCTTGACTTGATGTGTTCTTCTTCAAGCTTTTCCAGGATTGGCTCCTCTTTTGTGACTTCCGGGGTTGCCCCTTTAGAAAATTCAGCACACTTCTTCATCCTAGAATTATATTCCGGCTCTTCCGCAAGTCTTGTTTCCCAATCTCTTCGCATGGCAGCCGCTTTACTAATATTTTGTAGAAGTTGGGCGGCTTCCGTGAGTGTTTTCTCCATGAGATCCCCACCTGCACACATTTGGACGTGTTGCATGCAACTAGGGGTTAGGGAAAAGAAAAATGTATGTAAGAGTACGTCACCGGAGAAGCCGAGTCTTGGTCCTTGTTCAATCAACTCATTGAACCTATTCCAAGCTTGGTCTATCCCTTCCTCGTCTCCTTGTGTGAAAGTGATCACTTGCCTCCTTAGATGTTGAACCTTGCCAATTGGAAAGAACTTCTTGCAAAACTTCTTTATCAACTTGTTCCAATTACCTTCAACTTCAAAGGACGGCAAACGAGTACCATGTCTTTGCTTCGCCGGCAAGTGAGTACGGAAAGAGGTTCCATTTGAACCATTCATCGAGAATTCCTTCTTGACGCACCGTGTTGCATAGCGTCGTGAAATGCCTTGTGTGTCTATATGGGTTCTCCGAAACCATCCCTTCAAACGGGCTTGCCTCCACCATCTCGTCGATCTTGGACTTTATCTCATACTTGGTCGCTTCGAGCTTCGAATCCGACTATTGTACTCTTATGTCTTCACATCGAGGGCTAGCGTAATCCATTAGTGATTTCTCCGGTTCTTCCATGGGTTGATTAGCGAATGCCATCTAGACAACAAGATAAAAACAAAAACGAAAACAAACAATGTGGTTTTCTAGGTAATATGTGTTAGATATTAGTAAAGAAAAGATAAACTAAATATAAAACTAAGTTAGATGCAAACCAAACGATGTAAACTAGCTTGCTCCCCGGCAACGGTGCCAGAAAAAAGGGGCTTATTGATGGATAAAAGACGTATCCACCTATGATCCGCAAGCGTATGGGCCTACACCTTTTTCACCACGAGATTCCCAAGGTTCTTGTCAATCCGCGGAGCAAGGGGATTACAAGCGTTTGATCTACCTCTACTCACTAGCTACTCAAACCCTAACTACGATTAAACTAGAAAACGACTAAACTACACTAGAGAGAATGATTAAGCTATCAAGTGCATATTCAACTCATGATGATAGATAGATAATCCAACAAAGTACGATTACATCTCAAGATCGATTACAACCCATGGATGAATAAGGAGATTACCCCAACAAGGTGCTAGGCATAGCACCATTGATCATGGCCACCGTTCTGACGGTGTCTTCCTTCTTCTCCACTTGTGGGTGCTTCCTTCGAGGTGGTCGATCCCCCTCCGGAGATCTCCCTCCTCTTTCTCTAGCTTGTGGATGGCCTCCTGTGCGAATGGCTCTCTTCCTCGCGAATGGCGGTGCCTCCAAGGCTTTAGGGTTGAAAATCCTTCGGGTGCAAGGAAAGGGGGGTCGAACCGACCCCCAAAGTGGGCTGGGACGAGCGGCCTGGGCCGACCGGCCCAGGCCCATCTCGGCCCGGTTCGGGCGCCCCTTCGCTGCCGTGGGTCCTCTGTTGATTATGCACTTTGCCCCTTCCACTTGCATGATTTTGACGATGTCATCGTCGTGTCCAAGATGGAGGTTCTCCGTGCATGAAGTTCGATCATTTACGCTTCAATCCCCGGGGTTGTTCCTACGTAGCACTTCGGTCCTTGACACCATTGGAAGTGATTCCATCAAGCTCATGGACACGAACAAGACTCCGTAAATGCTCCTTTGAACTTGTTGCAAATCCGTCTTTTATGTCCATGTTTTCCTACATAAACATAACACTTCCAAATGCATGCACATAGATGAACTTGTTATATGATTAGTGTGCCTAGTAGAGGGTTAGTTCCATAAACAAATCCAAACCAAAGTGTAATGAACATGTTTGGTGTACCAAAATACACCGTCAACAGGTGGTACTGGCTTGATGACAGCGACAAGACGACATTCCGTTGCTGCACGTCAAGAATTCCCACATCTGCATTTGGGCAGTGAGATGTAGGCGCTACAGGCCAGAAACCAAAGAGATCATCCACTACTACAGTGCCGAGTGTCGCATCTGTCATGGGTTTGACCTCTGGACGGGTAGCTTCCGCACCGCCGTGGAGTGCGCTGTCAGCAGGATGAACATCGGGATGTAGGCACAAACACCAATGAACATTATCTATCTTGCATGTAAATTATTAGATATTACTAAACACGGATTTGATTTTTTTTTTGAGATATTGGTTTTTAATCAGTTTTTGATAGATAATATTTGATTTGTCACATTTGTGACTAAAATCAAAGGTTGCGGTGGTATCATTTGCCGCCGACGAGGCCTATGATGCCCTCTTGGGTGTCAAAACCGCTGAAGCGGGCACGGTGGGGGTGGTGGTGCCCTCTGCTTCCTCTTTTGTTCTATTGGAGAATGAAGAACAGTTTATCTGTCCCACGTGGCCGACAACATTGCTCTTTTTAATCCGCAATCAAAATTTGTAACATGTATTTCTCTATCATAATTAGTCCAAATTGGATTATTTTTTTTCTACAATTTTCTAAAGTCGCCATGTTTTCATTATTTTCATTGTTTGGTGTATATTCTATTTCTCGAACATTGTTTATTTGTTTTATCTTGTTCCATGTAAGTACAACATATAAATAATGTTTGTTTTCCACACCTCCTATAATGAAACTTTGCATTTTCGTAATCTTAAGGTGAACCCCAAGGTTTTGTTAAGTGTTCAAATGCATATGAGTTCTAACATGTTGCAAAGTGTGGAAAACTTCAATGTTCAAGGAACATTCTAGGAAACTATGTGAGAGATGTAGATATTTGTACACAAGTATATTATTCCTTCATCGAAACCATTTGAAATTGTGAAGACAGGTCTAGGTACCCAAATTATATTGCCAAGTAATTTTGTAGATTTTTTAGAGCACACTTGATGTTATTAGAATTATTACATCATTAACATGGGATGTAAAAACGAATTCTAAGAATCTTGGGCACACAAGTGTGACAGTTGTTATTTTATTAAAATACTAAATGCCCAAATACGAATTGTTTGTATTTTTATGATATTTTTTGGTGTTCTTTTATGGGGTCTTTTACGGAAGCATGTTTCATTTAGAAAAATAGTGGTTGGCCCACGCGTCAGCATCATCAGCCGAAATAAAAAGATAACCGCTGCACGCCCGCTGGACCTAACTGCCAACAAGGGCGATGCGGGTTCACTAACCATCATCGCCAATGAGACTGGCCCATGCGTCAGCATTAGCAGGCAAACTGTGCGCGGGCTGCTCAAAATTTCCCACCAATATTGACTATAATGCATATGAAATTCTAATTCCACCAGAGAGCCATCAAGGGCACACAAGTAATTTCCTTAAACACAGTTACGTGTGTAGTACATATTCGACTCCTCGCTAGACAAATCCAAAATACTGGCACTCTCCCCACCGCCGCCACCACTCTCCCTGCTCACCTTCGCCGCTTTCTTCCCGCCATAGCCCTGCTCTTCTCTAGCCCCACCACTCCCTGTGTGTCGATGGTGACGAGGACGCGGTTACTGGCGTGCACACGGCTTCCCGGCCAGCCTAAAGATGGTTGAGGCGGATCTGTCATCCCGCGCCACGATGATGAGACGGCCACCTCAGGCCACGAGCCGACGTGGATCTGGCCCCTCCGACTATCACGAGAACAACTACTTCATTCGCGACAGAGGTTAGTCCTACTTGAACCCCCAACACCCTCTCTCTGCTCGGCCACCAAATCTGCTATATATTAATATCGATGTAGATTAGTGAGATATGCCTTGATAGTTCATCTTTAATTGAGTGACTATGGATTTGATGGATGGATTTTGTTGCACCAAGTTTGTTTGAATAAATTGTTGCTAACACATGAAGTTATATGAACTGTTGAAATTCATTTTCATGTTTCTAGTGCTACAATTTTTGCACTATAAATTCATGAAAAACATTGAGGATGTTAGCATACTTTAATTCTGCTATACTTTGAATGTACTAGATCGACACTTATGCTTTGGACGTGTTAGCGTACTTTAATTCTGCTACACTTTGAATGTACCAGATCAACAGTTATACTTTGGACCTGTTAGCATATTTTAATTTTGATGGCCACATAATGTCAGTGAGAATTGCATCGCAATGGTTTATTATGTAGTCCACCCAATCTGCTATATATTTATGTCAGGGTGGATTACGGAGACATGCCTTAATAGTTCATCTTCAATTGATTGACTGTGGATTTGATGGATGGATTTTGTTGCTCCAAGTCTATTTGAATAAATTGTTGCTAACATATGAAGTTATATGAACTGTTGAAATTCATTTTCATGTTTCTGGTGCTACAATTTTTGCATTGTAAATTCATGAAAAGCATAAAGGATGTTAGCATACTTTAATTCTGCTATGCTTTGAATGTACCAGATCGATAGTTATGCTTTGGACCTGTTAGCATACTTTATTTCTGGTGGCCACATAATGTTAGTGTGAATTGCATCGCAGTGGTTTATAATGTAGTGATAACGAGAGTATCCTATGCTTTGTTGTGAGTGTTAGTTGTTTCACTACTGTCATATATATTGTTATTATCGGTGTCATGATGTGTTGTGAGTGTTGTTTCACTACTGTCATATATAATCTCATAACCATTGCTTTATCCTCTTGTTGCATGTACACATGGAACACGCAGTCCATCACTGCTGAAGTTGGACAAGGAAGCAGTTGAACGAATTTATTCTCTGCTTTATCATCTATGCAATCTCCCACAACAACAAACTCCTCTACCTCCAGTGCACCATCACAGCCTATCATCAGTGAACGTTCTTCATAGGGTCACTCAACATAGACTACTGTGAGTAGAACTCGCGCAGGTCAAGGACAAAAACCAAGTGGCCAAAAGACAAGTTGACTGCAACTGGACTTGATGCCAATTATTGGCCTACCCCAGAACCTGTGAGGGATAGATTTGTATTGGTTTGTGGTCTCATTGCTCGGGAGAGGGTGTCAATCAACAAGGCGGTAGATGATCTCTCACCAACTGAGAAGGACCATTTGTTCACAGTTTTAGAGGAAAAGCTAGATTACCTAGCCAATCTGGAAGAATCTGTTTGCAAGAACGTAGTTAAAATATTTATATCAGAGATTGGAAACTTGCAACGACAGTTCAACGCCCGTTTAAGAAAAACAATGTGAGTGAAGAGGAGCCCTTTGTGAAGCATGCCTTTTTGCAGCAACAAGACTGGGACATGTTTGTGTAGGAAACTAATTCTCCTTCATTTCAGCAATTGAGCTAGGAGATGAAACAAAATAGAGCATTGCATAATAAGACACACAAGACGGGCAGAAAAGGTTATCGTGGTAAAAGGAAAGAGAGGATGAAGGAGGAAGCAAGCTAGCTGCAGAAGGAAAACATAACCCTTGGGACCAATTTCCTAGACGTTTGAGACCTTATCTGCAGGTAAGGGTAGGGAAGAAGAGGAAGAATACTATTGAAGGAAGCGTGGGCATAACATTCAGTAACCCAGTGGTGGTGGGGGTAGCAGACGGGGTGAAAACACTTGCAGCTCAGTACTTGAGACTCTGGAGCATAGAGGTCAGGTCCGAGGCGTGTCTAGTTCACTTGGCTGGGGTAAAGCACCAGGATTAATGTGGAGCTCAACTAGGGAAAGACTTTCCATTTAAAAAGACTTGCCACTCAGTATCGTGCAGGATGGGTATGGTGCGGTGCAACCTACTTATGTGTGAGACAATGCAGATCACTACCCTCTGCCTGTACCAATTGATGGGAGTGGCATAGCAATCCTAGCTGAGGTCTCATTCAAAGGATCCAATGGCCAAAGGAAAGGATCCTTATACCACCCATGACGAGACATCCCAACCCTGAAGCTGCAACAGGTAGCAGATGGAGGTACTACAGCTCAGTGTCAGGAAGAGAAGGCTCAATAGCAGGAGCAGTAGATTAGCAAAACTACATAGCAGGAGCACCAACAACAGCCGGAGGAGCCCAGACAAACTCCGCTTAAGCAGCAGCTGCAACATGAGGATAAGCAATAGACAAAACAACAGCCTCTCCAGCAACAGGAGCTTCAACAACAGCCAGAGGAGCCCAGGCAACCTCCTCAGCAGCAGCTGCAACATGAGGATAAATAACAGACGAAACAACAGTCCCTCCAGCAGCAGGAGGAGCGCAAGCAATCTCCCGCTAAGCAGCAGATGCAATAGGAGGATGAGCCTAGGAAATCTCTACTGCAAAAGGGGGACCAGGCCAGGAAACCTCTGTTAAAGATGAGATTCTTAATTGTATTACCGTCGGACCAAATTGTGCCAGGTTGCATGCTTACGTCATGGAACACAGTAAGGATAAATTTGTCTTTCCAGCAAAGGTGGATCAAGACTATTTTAAAGGTGGTGGTGGTGCTTTAATGTTAAACATTGCATTCTGTAGCATGTATAACCTTATGTTCACATGATCTACGAGAGAAACCACGAAAGCATGGTACCTAACCTTAAAATATTAAGCATCATCAACAAAAGGTATGATAGACATATGATCCAAACAAAATGTAGAGGTGACTACACTTCAAGTTCCATTACAACTCCATGGACCAAGGAAAGGTTTACCCATCATGACGCTAGGCATGGCACCGTCGAGATGGTGGATGCCTCCGATGAAGCTGGTTCTTCATTGTCCTTCAACTTCGGCGGCGCCGTGGCAAACTCTCAACGTCCTCCTTCCTCATGGCGACCTCCCTTGGGCTTGGCAATGATCTATCTCGAGTGTCCTCCCCCAAGGGTCTCTCTCATAGTTGATTCTCTCTTCCTTGGCGATTCTGAGGGACTAGACGACGTTTTTGGCGAATGGCAGCTTGCACACGCGATTAGGGTTGCATCTACTTAACACCGAGAAAAGGGGAACCCGAACCGCCACAAAAGTGGGCTGGGCCGGTCCGAACGAGCTGACCAGCCTGGGGCTTTTCTTGGCCGGTTTGGGCTCGTTCTTCTCCCCATGGCTCATCTTGACATTTTGCACTTGGCCCCGTTCATTTCTGTCATTTTGAGGTCATAGTCACCGTGATCAAGTCGAGGGATCTTTATGCATGAACTTCCGGTCTTTTCATCTCGGTCCTCGGGAGTTCTCCATTCAAGCCTATTGGTCCTTGCCACATTTGGGGGCAAGTTCGCACATGGTCAGAGCTCTTTGATTGACTTGCAAAACGTTCTCCGAACTAGTTGCATCTTCCCTTATTTAACACATGAATTCCTGCAAAAACACTATACTCCAAAATGCACGTCCAACGGTGAACTTGTTATATCATTAGCATGCCTAGTGGCAGGTTAGTTCCAAAATGAAGTTCAAACCATAACATAACAAGTGTTCTTGGTTGACGGAAATCGACCGCCAACACCTTAGAACCCTGGTTTCTCTGGATGTTACCTTCTTGAGGATGTGGACATTGTAAGTCCCTTAAAACCTAAAAAGATATTTCTTTAATTTCGACAACAAAGTTCATGGATGCTAACAATTTGATTGTTTGTAGGAAAATGATGGACAAGGCAGCGGAGATGCAGAGCAGTGTTGGGTTTTTAGATCCAAATTTTTTTACTTCCACAAATATTTCTCAGCATCCTGGCCTTGTTACCAAAGCAATCTTAAATGCAATGAACAATGACTACGTGGTGGGTGCCACTGGGTAACAGTGATCATCTGTATGAAGTTCAAATAGGTTTGGTATCTAGATTCTGCTACACAACATCCTCCGCTAAAGTTCTATGACCTCAAACCTGTTGTGGACTGGTCAGTATCTTGTAGGTTTAGTTCACAAAAATTCAATCTCTTGGTGTTTCTAATTGGTATTGCTGACCATGCAGGGCCTTTGGTATAGTATCTTGTAGGTTTTGTTCATAAAAATTCAATCTCTTATTGTTTCTAATCGGTATGTTGACCATGTTGGGCATTTGGTACAGTATCTTGTAGATTTTGTTCACAAAAATTCAATCTCTTATTATTTATAATCGGTATTGCTGATCGTGTAGGGCCTTTGGTGAGCATGCACAGGACGGAGTGACGGAAGGAAAGAAAAAAACCAAAAGCCATACTCAAGCACAAAACAAATCTCGTTGTAAGACCGAGGTTTTTTATGGTCCCTTCTTACCTTTTTGGTACTGCATTAACTTGTCATTTTGGTACCTCGATGCAGCATGCTCAGCAGCCATGGGGGTCCTCTTTGTGTGGATTCCATGTGGCATTCCATATCTTAAGACTACTCAATGACATACCTAACATCAAGAAGGCTATTGTAAGTAGATAATAATGCTCAACCTTGTCTCTACTCATATTCTCCATCTGATTTTTGAAACTGATTTCTACTTGTATTCTGAAAAATGATTGTATTTTGCAGGATTTCAAAACTTTTGTAGATGTTTCCATAGAAGAAGTAAACCGTGTCCAGAGATGTTGTGGAAGTACATTCTTAAGGAGACCATCGACTGAAAGGGCAACACCTACAATAGTGCACCATGAGTTCATTGTAGCCAAAATCTTGAAACTCATTCAGTCTTCTTTAGTCAGGTGTTGTTGCCTAAGAAACTAGCTTGGCTTGCTTGGTTGGGGTCAGATGCTGCCTGGTTCAAGCAGTTTTCTCATGACTCCATCCAAATAGACCCTAATGACAGTAACTTGAAACTTGATGCAATTCTAGCTTGTCTATAAATGTGATCTTGCTTGTCCATAAATTTGATCTTGCTTGCCTATCTCTGTGATGTGAGAATGTGTTTGTGATGTCTCCTTGATGTGGTGGCTGCCATATCCTGGCTGGTTCTAGGATGGCAGAATGTAGCCCCTGATGGCTGCCAAATCCTGGTTGGTTGTAGGGTTGAAGGACCGAAACGGCGAACCAGAGGGGGGGAGTGAATGGGAGCCGATAAAAATTCTATTCAAGAATTCGTCCTATGAACCCGATTTCACTCGTGCACCTCCGCAAGCGTCTTTTGCCAAATTCACGTAGCCACTGAAGTACTACTAAACCTAGGAGCAAGACACAACCAACAGCCAAAACACACACGCAGCGGAAACACACACGACACGGCTGCTGGCAGCCCAAGCCAGTCAGGACGGTTTCTGAAACCGGTCAGACCGCTTCTGCTGGACTTAGCCTCACGCAGGCTGTGGAAACCGGTCAGACCAGTTTGGCAATCTGGTCAGACCGATTTTGTCCAGAACCTCCCCAAAGATCCAATACACCTCAAGAGCCTTTCCACATCAGAACAAAAGAAGCCATGGCACAACAGAGACTTCCTTGCTCAAAAACCATTCTCGACAGCCCACAGGGCGAAACCGGTTAGACTGGTTTGGGAAACCGGTCAGACCGGTTTTTGCCTGGACAGTCGGGAAGAACACAGCCCGCGGGAAAAACTCAACACTTCCACCAATCGATCTCCCGATTCGTTCCACGGATCAAAGTGATACTTTGGGGGTAGATGGGGTACCTCGTGGGCTACCCTTGGCTAGAAGCTCAGTCCCCGAAACCCACTAAATCAAGAGGAATCGAAAGTCCACCCTCACAAACACCTCTAACCCTAGAACTTCAAAACCACCGAAATCGAGCCCCTTAACTCACGTATTTGGGAGGGGAATTACAGCCCAAAGAACCACGAAGGGTTCCCACAAATTTCCCCCATCAAATCCCCAAGAGCAAGGTCCCGAAAACAACCCAAGAAAATCACCAATAGAGGACTCCGAAAGTCACCACCAAGAACAACCGGGAACAACACATCCAAACCTTGAGGAACCACACCGAATCATCTATACATGCCACAAAGGTTCATACAAGGTCTAGCTTGCCGCCCGATCATCCAACCCTCTCAACAAGATCTCACCATGAAGCTCTCAAGCTAGTCCTATGGAAATCCTAAGAAAATAGGAAGGGAAAATAGGAAAGCAAATGAACTAGGGTTCCAAGAGATGGCTGCCATCCTCTCACCTCATGGGTTATATGGAGGCAACCAAAAGTCTAAAATACCCTTAATAACTAGGGATACAAGACAGCAAGGGCACTTTGGTAATTTGTCTTCATAGAACCATCGGACTGATGCCCAGCGACAGCACCTCGCGTAGCCTCGACGCAAGCCTTGCGATCCCGACGTGTGTCCTCTGCTTCGAAGGTTCCGGCACCCTGCAACCCAAAACTGGTCAGACCGGTTCATCAAACCGGTCAGGCCGGTTTCGGCCAGACAGCCACACTCGGTCTTCGTCCTCATCTTTGTGGCTCAGCCGAGTAACCCGGTGATTTTCTGGTGAACCACCGCAAAACCCGCGAACTTGATGTAGCCTCCGCCAATCACCACTCATGACTTGTCACCCACGAAGTTCCAGCTCGACCTTGGTTTTGTGGCTCAACCAAGAAACCATCCACCAACTTCATCTTGTTGTTCTTGCCACCATGCGGCCCGCACTTGACCCCGTTGTCCACCGGGTCCCTCGAACGAAGCGTACTTGTCTTCTCCACACCTGGAGGCCTCACCAGCAACGACCTTTCGCGATTGTTCTTCACCTGCACCAACACAAGTCAAGCCGCAACCTGCAACTGCAATACTTAGCCAAGAATCAGTCCACACTGAAGGACCGAGTAGGCGACCAGAGAGGGTGGGAGTGAATGGGAGCCGATAAAAATTCTTTTTGAAGGAGATTGAAACTCCGACAAGATGAACTCGCTCAATCGGACCCCCAAAATCACACGCTCCGCACTTCTACCTTCCGTTTGCCAATACCACGTAGCCACTGGAGTGCTACTGGTCCTAGCAACAAACTCTACCAGCAACTTCAACACACACGCACCCACGACAGTGGAAACAACTCGAAAGCCGGCTGTCCAGAGGGTGGCGGTTAGACCGGTATAGGGGGCAGTTAGACCGCCTCCACCAGGCAACCAAGAAATCCTCTGAAACACCTCTTCCGAGCACCAAAACGCACCATGAAGGATCGGATGGCGACTAGAGGGGGGGGGGAGTGAATAGGAGCCAGTAAAAATTCTTCTCGAAGAACCCGGCCTATGCCCTAGACAAATCCCGGTCACAAACGAGCGATGGATCAAATCACACACCAACCGCCAAGACAACAAGGTTATGGATCAACCTCAAGTCTTAGGAACGATTCCTTGAAGCACACGCGGAAGCACGAAAGAAGAAGGAAGGAATTGACTCAAAGGACCAAGTTGTCAGCCTCGAGCGGACTATCCGACGAGGCGGGGCGGACTGTCCGCTCGAGCCACGCGGACCGTCCGCCCGCCGCCGCAGACCGTCCGCACCCACACCACGGACCGTCCGGCCCCCGCGCCGCGGACCGTCCGAAAAGCAACCGAACCTCCAGGAGACGACCCCGAATAACGGACCGCCCGCGGGGAGCACGCGGACTGTCCGCCAGGCTCCCGCGGACCGTCCGCCCGCTGCTGCGGACTGTCCGAAACCACTTCCAACCAAAACTCGAAACCAAAACTGATCGAAAGCGAAGCCGAGCAAGAACACGAAGAACACGTGAAGAACACTATGCGCGCGGACCGTCCGCCAGGCCCTCGCGGACCGTCCGCCAGGCACGAACAGAACTGAAAACTGCTCGACCCCGAAACTCAACACTCCCAATCCATCACCGGATCTCCCAACGGTAGAAGCTGTTGAGACAAGAGTTTGGGGACATGAAAAGCGTCAACCAAGGATGCTATACCCCAAAAATTTTGTCTCCTAACTTCTTAAATCATCGGGAATCGCGGATCCTTTGAACACCACCAAAAGCTAGAGCACCGAACGAAAATCCTCGAATCGAAGTGGTTTCCCGGCGACCATGCGACATCCAATGTCGGTGGTAGGTCGCACAAACGATCTGACGAGGTTTACGCGACTGATCCACCAAGACCTTCCACCTTCCTTGAAGGTGACTTCAAATGCTTGTTGGATGACTAATGTCAGTTCCACCGTGATGCCAAGCACACCACAAGGGAGTGCGAGCAGCTAAAGCGAGCCCTAGGCATCCCTCCGGAGCCAAAGAAGACCAGGAGCAGCAATAACGACTGACAAAACAACGACTGGCATTATGACAACAGCAACCGTCGACCTGATCGACGTGGCTACCGTGACCGGCAACCTTATCGCCGCAACAACGACAGAGATCACCACGACTACTGCCGTGACTACTACCGCGATGATCACCGTGATTACCAGTGCGACAACCGCCGTGATGATCATCGTTAGGACTGCCATGACGACTGCCCTAACGAGCGACCTGATAACTACCACCTCATTCGTCGGGAAGAATGCTACAACGACCGACGTAATGACAGCAGGCACAGAAAGGAGCCGTATCCTCTACCACCACCCAAGGGTGGCAACCCTAACAATGCATTCTCTAACCGGCAAATCAACTTCATCGTCGGTGGTCACCAAGCAGCCAAGAGCAATAGACAGCAATGATCCAACACAAGGGAGATCGACTGGTAAACACTAGAACTCCACAACCTCTGCAGTGGTCGGAGTTCCCTTTCACCTTCTCCACAAAAGACCACTGGGTGCATATACGTGACCCCAGGACATACCCGCTGGTCGTCAACCCCATAGTAGATGACACCTTCCTGCTAAGGACCCTCATCGATGGGGCAGCAGCTTAACATCATCTTCACCAAAACGCTGAAGAAGATGGACTTCAACTTTTCCAAGATGACCACCTGTTGACGGTATATACTCGTATTAAACTTCAAGTGGACTTGCAAGCGGAAAAATTCTCCGTCGTAGTTAAGGGACCCTTCTTCCCTCGAGTGATGAACCCAAGGTATCGAATCCGTGGAAGAATGTGCGATGCAAGAATCAATCTAATAAAGCCAAGAACTTTGATCTTCAAGAAGTGAATCTTGTGCATCTAATCATAAAGAACATCACAAAAACGAATCTAATCTATTGAAAGCCGGAGGTAGCAAGAGATAGAGGGGAAACCAATCTAGAGAGACTGGATCAAGCCTTCATTAAAGTTCCGAACAAAGAAGAAGTAAACAAGTTCAATCTCATAAAACGCTTCTTTAAACCATGATTTCCTGTCCGACTACTGCATCTTGGGTGTCAACGAGCTTGTCGATGTAGGCCATGAGGTCGGAGATGGATTCAGCGCTAGCTTTGTGGATCTTCTCAAGGAGCTTGAGGTTGGTGACTCCCTTCTTGTAGTAGTCTATCACGTCTTCATCTATGACACCAGCGAGGGTGTCGCAGTTCTCAAAGAACCGATTGGTGTATTTTCGAAGAGTTTCACCTTTCCTCATCCGCACTTTGGCGAGGTGGTGAGTGTTATCGGGGCGGTTGTAGGTCGCTTGGTAGTTCGTCGTGAAGAGCTGTGACAAGGTTGCCCACAAGGTGATGCAATCCGCGGGGAGATTGTTGAGCCACAAGAGTGGTGTCGGCTGGGAGGTCAGCTCGAGTACGGTTGGGACCGTTCCCAGCGCTGCGACTTGTAGCCTCGTTGTCGCGTTGCCTAGCGGGGGGAGGCTGGTTGACCCTGTTGTCGACTCGCATGAAGTAGGCATCTTCAGCTAACTTGGCGATGACCTCTCCAGCGCGGATGCCCTGAGCCTGACGTACGATCGCTGTGATTGACATGAGGCATTGCTCAGGGGTAGTGTGTACCCTGCTCTCGACCGCCTCGAGAGCTTCCGCAAGGTTGTGGACGGGGAAGTTGTCGCGGAGGCACCGGCGACGTTCGCTGCGCTTCCGGTTACGCTCGCGTCGAGCGTCTCTGTCTGCAGGGTTCTCATTTGGCGGAGCATCAACACAGAGCTCGTCGGAGGAGATGTCTTCCAGGTACTTGTCCTGAGCCGTGCCTGAAGGCCCTGGGGTGTCGCCGGCAGCCATGAAGACTTGGCGATCGGGGGTGCCAAGGCTAGACTCAGAAGGTGCCACCTCGGTTGGTGTGTTTGAGTAAGCTTGGGCAAGTGGCGTTCCCTCCTGGAACAGTAGCGAGTCGATGTAGGCGATGTAGCGTGAGTCTCCGCTTATCAGGTCGGCAGGCTTGCGGTCTGGCTAGTAGACGAATCTCCCGGCAGGTGTGGATGTTATAACCAGCCCAGAGGCCGGCCCTGACAAGGGAAGCTCAGTGGAGTTGTCCTTGGACTCAGGCTCCTCAGGGTCCGACCCGAAGTCGAACTCGTAATCGGGGTTCGAGTAGAGCTCGGAGAGAGGGTTGGAGTCCGAAGCGTGGCCGGGGGCGGTGCGGAGTCCGAGTTGTACTCGGGTACGGGCTCCTTGCCGGCCCGGCGCGAAGAGGGAGCCCCGTGCGGACCCGGCTGAGGATGCGGGGGCCACATGTGGAGTGCTCACGAGGTGAGGGGACCGCCTGCGATGGCTGAGCAGCCGGCTCGCATGCGATGGCCCATGGAGACGTCGAGTTCGAGTTGGAAGCGGACTCGAGCTCGAAGTCAGCGTGGTGGTTGAAGAGCGAAATTTCGCCGAACTTGCCGGCGAGTTCGCCTGTGACAACTTCAGGAAGCGTCACGAAGCCGGTCTTCGGGTTGGGCGGCATGGTTAGGCGGCGCTGGAAGGAGCCCGCGCCGTCGGCCAGGCGGCACCCGTGCGCCGAACACGAAGGTGTCGCCGCGGTTGGAGGCGACGGTTGGCTTGAAGTAGACGAGAGCCGTCGAGTTCACCATGTGATCTCGGGCGAGAGCCCCTACCTGGCGCGCCAGCTGTCGGTGTTTTAGACCGGCAACCTACTAAGGGGAGTACCCGAAGTAGATGAATGTGGCCTCGCCGAGATCGGTAACTCGAAGGAAGAGACACGTGGCACACAATTTAGACAAGTTCGGGCCGCGAGGTGTGTAATACCCTACGTCCTGTATGCTGCGCAGCTCTGGATTGATTGGGCATGATTACAAGATGGTGCAATAGTGCGCCTTGGGATGTATGAGATGAGATGTGTTCCTAGAGAACGGTCCCTGCCTCGCCTTATATAGTCCGGGAGGCAGGGTTACAAGTCGAAGTAGGGAGAGAGTACTAGTCGAGTACGTTTAGGAGTCTTCCATACAGTGCGGGACATGTACAGCTTCCTAACCGAGTACTTCTCCTTTGTAGTCCTTGTGCTCCACGCCATCAGGTGCCGTGTAGCGCAAGCCGGGTAATCCCAAGGGCCCACCGAGTAGTCGGTCCTGGTACCCACTGAGGTAGTGGGCCCAGGGAGGTCCATACAACAGTATCCTGTCATGTGGTCTTCGTTTCTTCCTGACGCCTGGGCGACGATGCTGTAAATCTTGAGCCAAATACTTGGGTCGGAGTGGCCGTGGTATTTTTCAATGGCCGGCTTGAAGTCTTTCCAGTAAATCATCATCTTGATACATAGTGAGAAGGCCAGAAAGTTATTGATGGCCACAGAACTTGATCCTGAGGCATGGACTGTCAAAATGACATAGAGATCATCTAGAGCATTGTTGTCTTGGTCATACTGGGCGCAACGTTGAAGATCGATGTCATGCATCTCACGGAGTTCTGTTGCTTGGATGGGGTTATTGGCGTTAAGCGGATCTAGGACCCTATTGTCGTGGTCGTAGTTGGCACGACACTGGATCTCCACTTCGTCCCAAATGGGTTGACGCTGTTGCTGGCTACCCCAAAGGACACATGTAGCTCGTACTGATGGAGGTTGAACTACAACATTCTGACTTGCATTGTTGTCAGATGGTGAGATCTAGACAGCCCATAGGGGTGTTAATCCTTGTGGTTTAGTTGTTCGGTGAGGTGGAATCTAAGGCTAAGAACTCGAGGGTTGCGCACGAGCACATGAAACACAGAGAACACGGCGAGTTTATACTGGTTTAGGCCTCCGGAGAGTAAAACCCTACATCCAGTTTTTGGTGTAGATTGCTTGAGGATTGCGTGATCGTACAAGGGTCGCCTCGCCCGCCTTATATTGTCCAGCTGACAAGGTCGGTTCCCAGACTCCTGGTCAGTTCCCAGATTACAACGTTTGCCATATCCGTCGATCTGCTTGGTCGAAATCCGCCGATGTCTTGTCTTGCACACCAAGTCTTGTGGTCGTTCTGAATAAGGTCGTTTGGGGAATCTTCTGGAAGGTCTTTAGGAGGTCGCGTGGGCTACCAACTAGGTCGGTTGGGCCCACTTGACAGGTCAGCGGGTCTTCTGGTAGGCCGGACCCAATTGTCGGGATGATCGTGAGCCTGGTTTGTGGGGACCCAGAGGTACCCATGTCTCACAAGCCCCCGAGCGAGGTGTAGCGCAGCGACCTTAAAAAGGTCATGAAGAAGTCGTAGAGCTATCGACAGGTCGAATAGTATGCACGTCGGTCCAAAAGAGACAAAAAGAACAAGTTAGTTTAGCAGCCGACCTGTTTGTAGTCTTCCCGAACGAAGGGAGATCAAGTGACGACCTATAGGAAGCAGGCTTCCAATAGATCGAAATGGTGATGAAAAAAATTTCAGAGGGCATCAAGGATGCACTCATAGAGTAGTATCCAAGCATCGTGGTGGGTAGGATGGCCGGTATGATGATCCAAAAAAGAAGAAAAATGTAGGTTGAGTAACGATGTGATGGAAAACAGGTTTCCCAACAGGTCGGTACGACGAAGAAAACAAGAGGGCGTTGAAGACGCACTCATAGAGTAGTGAGTACCATGTGTGGTTGGAGGACCGGTGGATGGTCGCTTCCTGGTCTGATGGGTGATTGACAACGTTGTGTGGACTGATTTCTGGCCAAGTATTGCAGGTGCAGGTTGCGGCTTGACTGGTGTTGGTGCAGGTGAAGAACAAGCGCGAAAGGTCGTTGCCGGTGAGGCCTCCAGGTGTGGAGAAGACAAGTAGGCTTGGTTCGAGGGACCCATTTGCCAGCGGGGTCAAGTGCGAGCCGCTTGGTGGCAAGAACGGCAAGATGAAGTCGTGGATGGTTTCTTGGTTGAGCCTCAAAACCAAGGTCGAGCTGGGACTACATGGGTGATGAGTCATGAGTGGTGATTGGTGGAGGCTACAACGAGTTCGCTGGGCATCCGTCTGATGGAGCGATGACAAAGGTTTCCAAATTCTCCCTCGAGGGGCTTGTATCCCTAGTTAGCTATTAAGAGTATTTTAGACTTTCGGTTTCCTCCATATAACCCAAGTGGTGAGAGGATGGCAGCCATCTCTTGGAACCCTAGTTCATTTGGTTTTCCTATTTTCTGTAGGATTTCCATAGGACTAGCTTGTCAGCTTCATGGTGAGATCTTGTGTGAGGGAAGGATGATTGGGCGGCAAGCTAGACCTTGTATGAACCTTTTTGGTATGTATAGATGATTCGGCGTGGTTCCTCAAGGCTTGGATGTGTTGTTCCCGTTCGTTCTTTGTGGTGATTTTCAGGGCCTTTTTTTGGTGATTTTCTTAGAGCGATTTTGTCACACCTGTTTTTCCAAAGAAAACCAAGTGCAAACCTATATGCATGCCAGGATCAAGTTTCATGCATATAGCTGACATAAGTGAATAACAGAAACAATATCACGTAAGAAAAAGGGAGATCATCAGAGTATTACGCTATATCCTGGAAACGAAGACACCAAACACCACAAGCAGTCGACTGGGGGTTGCGTACGCCTAGAACCAGCAACATCTTCACCAGACTTCAAAGTAGCTTCCTCCTTCTGAGCAACATTGTTTATAGCAAGGGTGAGCACTTGTCGTACTCGGCAAGTGTGGGGAAAGAATGAATGCAAAGGCTTTATAGTGGACTGGGCTATAAGAATTTAGCATTTTAGTTGGTCAAATTTTATTAGCACCTGATTACTAATAAAGTATAAGTTTATACCAACCCACATTAAGCATAAAGGTAAGAGAAACACCATGAGCACATGGATAAGATAACCAGAACACAAATCACAACTTAAGTCCATCTTCAAGTTCAATTAATCATGTGAGGGTCCAGGCCGCTCTTGACCGTGAGCACGGCTAATCGATCAGTTTTACACTCTGCAGAGGTTGTACACTTTCACCACAAGCAGCGTAAAAGCTCCGAAGAACTTTGAACCCAACCATGCGATGCTGATCAGGCACCATACCACACTACCGAGGTGTGGTTGCATAGGGACGCTACAAGGCCTTTACAAAGGTTCCCTAGCAAGTTATGACCCACAAGGTCCGGATCAGTTAGCAAGGTATAAAGTCCCCTAGCAGGTCGATAACCCACCATAAAAGAATAACTCACCCAACCCCCTGCTAGAGCGAGTCCATACCCCGCAGTACCGCCGATCCCTTGTCCTTATCAGGTAAGATCACCACAAGCTAAAGTTCCTAATTATTCAGCCAACCATTGCCCATTAGTTCTTGTGGTTGTACTGTTTTCCTGGGTGGTTCTCCATGTTCCGATTAAACATATGGTCTTGTATATTAAACATCACATATCACATTGGAACATAGAGCATAAATGATAACCATGTTGATTATTACCAACCCAGTTGAGCACACTAAGCAATATCTACCATCAATATGAATTAAGAACCAGGTTCAAGATAACAGTAAAAAGAGGCTAGTCATCCTTAATAGGAACCTATCAAAATTAATGCAAGGCACATGCAATAGTGATTAATAAAGTTATTAGGACAAAAGATCAAGGACACACTTGCCTTTAACCAACGAGTAGTTGCTCAGAATATCTTCACCGTCACATTCTTCCAAGCTCTTGAACCACGTTCGTTCTACTCGCATCAATCATCGGGCACAAGCATACAAAGCAAACAAACAAGCATATACTAAGAACAATACACCACTCGAAAGAAAAGCTTTAATAGAACGCACTTAAAGAATAGGATCGATTCTAAGGATCACTGAAGAACACATAGTGCTTGGAAGGGAAAGGCTTGGTTAACTTTGAAGAGATGGTTGCGGAAGATTGAGCAAGGACCGGAAATATCACACTAAGATAGAGCTGGATCCCAAAGGTTACGCAAGCGCAAGAAACGCTGAAACAGAACTAAGCTTGAAACTATCGTGAGATCATTATCAAACAACAAAAGACTACGCTTGGCATATTTTAATTAAGAAATCATGTGAAAGAATATTTCAGAGAAATACTCTATGTTACCATTAAACCAGTTACATTTAATTAAAGAAATCACGATAAACCTAATCATATTTTATTTATAACATTCGAGTAGAAATTATGTCAAATTAACAATTACTTTAAAAAGATAAAGCAAGTGTAAGATATCTAGACGAGTAACTTTATGTCACGTGTTCATCTAAACATATTTAATATTGAAAAGGCATTTATGATGTCATTAGACATATTAACTTTATTATGAAAACCGATGTTTAACTCTAACACCTTTTATTTAGAAAACTAGCTATGAATAAAGATTAACCAATTACATTATGATTAAAGAAAACCGGATTAGAACCTAATCAATTTTTATTTATAAAAGCATTGGAATAAGAATTAGTCAAGATTAACATGCATCTTTGATGTTAAAACAAGTAACAGGTGATACACATGCTAACGTACAAGTTAAGGTGAAATGAACGAGAACGGTAGAAGCGAACTATAACACACACGCAAACTTTAGGCTAGAGTTTTAGAGAACTAGTCCACAAAGAGAACTCGGATGAACAAAGAACAACTGGATGACAGAGACATTGATTCTAAGAAAGATAGCCACACAAGGTTGGATCAAAGAACTGAAAGAGTATAGTTGTCTTACATAAAAGACAATTACGATAGGATGGCATGTACTAGGATTGGAAAGATCTGGAGCTTGAAAGAAGGCTAGCTCTACAACAGAGACACACTGAGACAGAGCTTGAGCTAACACTAGAAAGATTTAAAGCTTCTGATAAACTTGATCAAAAGAGATAAAGCTGATACCGAACGTCTAACGAATTATTTGCATATGAGAGATCAACTATAAGCTTAGGTTTATTTTAGTTAGCAAAAATATGCAAAGGATATTTCATAAAGAAAATACCCTAAGTTGGTTTTAATGCAAATTAGATTTTTATTTGCAAAGCCGGTGTAAAGAACTAGTCAAGTTTTATTTATAAAGATTCATATATTGATTATACCAATTAAACATTTAATTTTATAAAAACCAAACTATATGAACAATCTAAACGTAACTTTGTAATTCGAGTAGATCATATTATTATTAAAAACATTATAATATTGGCATTAATCAAATCAATATTTATTATAAAAGCCGATGTAAAAGCTTAATCCAATTTTAATTAGAAAAGATGAATTAACTATTAAACAAATTAACATTTGGTTTACGAATATCGGGTTAAAGATCTACTTAGATTTTATTTGCAAAAGCATGTGAGAGAAACATTAATCAAATTAAATTTTATTATTAAAAACGATGTATAGATCTATATTGCTTTTATTTATAAAAGGCATGCATAACTAGACATTAATCAAAATTATTATTAATTTTATTTTCAGAAAACAAAACATGGTGAAAACACTCCCCTAACGCGTGCTTTACATCATTATGGACCTGACGCAACTTGAACGGATTAAATCGGAGTTAAAACTGAGATTTTATGAGGTAAACAAGGTAGCAGGGACCTAAACGGAATTAACCTTAGATCTGGAGGGCTAGCAGAAAAGATTCTTGAGACACCTCAAACAGTACTCGCAAATAGATCTAAGGCTAGGGTTAGTTCTGAAAAAGAGCCTCGGGATGGATCTATATGCAAAGGACCTAAAGATTCGAGGGGTTAATTGTAGATCTGCAAGAGATACAAGATAACATAGGGATTTCGGTATCAAACAGGGGCCTAACTGCAAAAAGGGAAAGACTTCATCCCCTACCTCTCTGCCCTTTGACCGGCGGCGGACAGGGCACTGGTCGGCCAAATCACCGGCGTTCGGGGTGGTTATGGGCTCGGGTGACTTGCAGGGAAGGAAGAGGACGTCGAGGTGGTCGTGTGAGGCTGCTTACCAGCGGGCAAGACGGAAGGGGTGGCCGGAATCGAAGGGAAGCAGCACCGGTGGTTTTGACGGCCGGCAGGATCTTCACGCACGGCGGCGGAGTTGCTGCAACGCCTAGACCTCAAGAAGTAGCGGTGGGTGTGCAGCTTGGCTCGGGGAAACTCCCGGTGTCGACGTCCGCTCCGGTGACTACCTCGTCCGGCGGGACGACGCGGCGGAGCTTGGCTCCTATGGCGGCGGCGGCACTCTACAGAGGGCGGCGCGGCGCGTAGGCGAGGAAGGCGTGAGGCGGCGGGATGCGAGCAGGCCGGGCACGCCGCGCACCCGCATTGCCCTAAATGGGGGCCTCGGGAGGCGTGCCTTGGCGTGTACTCCAAGGATGGCCGGCGGCGCGCGTCCTCGGTCGTGCCCACGGCGGACTACGCCGCCGGCCCGGATGGGCTTCGCGCGGGCTGGCGCAGGGCCACGCTGGCTAGTGGGCCGGCAGGCGGGTCGGCAATTGGGCCAAGCTGGGTTGCGGCCTGAGAGCAGTAGCGGACTGGCGGCAAAGACGAGGGGGCGTCGGCAGACTTCGAAGATTTGGGCCGCAACCGCCTGTGGGCCGAAAAAGGAAAGGAAAAGGAAATTCCTTTTTATTTTCAGAAAGCATTTTCGTGAAAAACAAAATAATCTAGAAATAGCTAGATAATTCCTTAGAGCCACGAAAAATATTCTGAAAATCCCAAAAATTTCAGGAAAATTCCCAGAGCTAGATTAAGACATGAACAATCCAAATAAAGTATTTGATGCTCACGAAAAAGATTTTAGAGCCTTCTAGTAAATAGAAATAGCTCAAGGAAAATGAGAATAAATTCTAGAAAAATCCGGAAAATTCTCGGAAGGATTTGGACAGCTCCTAAACATATTTTTGAAACCTTTTTGCACTCAAGAACCACTAAGTGCATCGGCATGAATGCAACACTCACAACTTTTATTTAATTTAGAAAATCAAATAATGGATTTTTCCTATATTATATTTCCTGTAAAGAAAATAAATGTTGGAAAAATTTTAAAATTATGAGAAAATTGTTATTTAATTATTCTTTCTATTCACATCCTGAAATTGGAAATTTCAGGGTGTGACAGATTTCGAGGCCTTTCTCTTTGGGATTAGGTGGGGGATATATGCTTGAGCCCTTCGTGGTTCTTTTCCCTTTCATTCTCCTCCCAAATCCGTGAGCAAAGGGGCTCGATTTTGGGGTTTTTGGTGCTGTAGGGTTATAGGTGTTCTTGGTGGGATTTCTTCGATTCCTCTTGATTTAGCAAGTTTCGGTGGACCAAATCTTAGCTATGGAGTGCCCATGAGGAGTTCCTACTATCCCTAAAGTCCTGCACAAATCCGTGGAGCGATTTTGGAGATCAGGAGTTGGGTTTGGGGAGTTGACCCGGGGGTTCTGTTCATACCCGAGCGGCCCAGCCTGATCGATCTAACCGGTGCAGCTCACAGGTCTGACCGGTGCAGAGGCTCTATGGGTTTTGCCTGTGGTGAACGTCTGGGTGAGTTCGTTGTTTTGCTGTGTTGATGTTGTTTCGAGTTTGGGTCAGTTTCGAGCTTGGTAGGCCTGTTTAGTGGATTTGGGATTTCCTGGCTTGAACCGGTCTGATCGGTGAGCTACACCAGCCTGACCGATGTAAGGGCCTTTTGTGGAAGTTCCTAGGTTTTTCCATGAGGGATCGGTCTAACCGGTAGTGCTCATCGGCCTGACCAGTGTAGGTCATTTGTGCTCGAGTTCATGTTCCGTTGCATTCTTGAGTCCGTGAAGGTGGTTGTTGGTTCCTAGGACCAGTAGCACTCTAGTGGCTGTGTGGTCTTGGACAACTTGGGTAGTTGAGTCGGAGACGTGATTCGGAAACTGTGTTCGTCTTGTTGGAGTGCTCATCTCCTTCGGGAAGAATTTTTATCGGCTCTCATTCACTCCACCCCTCTCTGCTTCGCCTAATCGGCCCTTCAAGTAGTCCCCCACCATTGAAGCAGGCAGCATGGCTGGTTTGATTCTCAAAAGAGAGAAGAAAAACTAGATCATGGTCCTGATCGAACGAAGTGTAGAGACACCCGGATCTCCTAGCATAGCTACAAGGAGTCTGGCAGGGCCGACCTTCAGGAGGCCTTGTAGGCGTGCCGACCTCAAAGAGGCCTCAAATCAACAATGTCCAGTATCATAGGATACCCGGCCAGATCTTGAAACGCGAATCGCATGAAAAGGTCTTCTGTAGTGGTCAAAACGATCAATGATGAAGCTGGCAAAATAGTGATGATCTTGATTGTATGGAGTGTAGAGACACCCAGATATCCTGCATAGCTGCAAAGTGTCTGGCAAAGCCACCTGAGGCATGCCGACCTCAAGAAGATCTCATATCAAGAAGCACCCAAGCACCCAGATGTACTTAGTAGGGCCATTAGGTACGCACCCCATAGGGAGGCCTTCATTCCCGATGTAAACTCATGGGTGTCGAGAGCAGGCTGGTAGGGCTACAAGAGCACACCGACCTTGGAAGGTCTCGCATCTGGGTGCACAACTAGGTTAGAAGAGTCGTAGTCATACTGAGGTATTGCAGGACCTAAGTATTAAGGCACGCCGACCTCAGGGAGGTCGTGTTGTGTGTCTAGATGACCAACATAGCTGGGGACTATCCAGCGGAGCCATAGCACCAAGGTATTGACGACCTCAGCAATAGGCACACCGACCACGGGGGCCCGACAAAAATCACAGATGTAAAGCTTCCGATCCTAGGCATATCTGGCAGAGCAGCGAGGCACGCCTACCACAGAAGGTCTTCAATCTAACCTACAACCATTCTGCTCAGGATACAGAGATATAGGATGATTGGAATAGATTCGTTTACATGCAAAGCCATACCGGGTGCACGAGAACATAGAGCCTAGCAGGTGCAATTGAAAAACATCAGGTCGTAGAAGGAAGGTTGTTCAGTCGTCGTATGTAGATGGAGCTAGGCGTTGGGCCCTCTGACATCGGGTCAAGCTTTGTCTTGTTCTGCAGACTGCAGGGTCACCGGTTAACAGTGGTCAGAGATTCCCTTGCCACCCAGAAAATAACAATCTGCCCACGAATCAAGGGGAGTATTATAGCCATGTGACTCTGCAGCGAGCTCAGGCATCATTGATGCACTAGCGACAAAAGACATTGTGGGACAGGAGTAAATTCATCGCCTTTAATGGGGCACAGGTATACAGGTCCTCTAGACCATGTGGTGACAGTGTCATTACTTTTGCCACCTACCCGACGTCTGGCTTTGGCTATAAATAGCACCGAGAGACTGAAGGAGGCAAGCACCGAGCACTGTTGAGCTATGAAGCCGCTGTTGACGCAAAAAGTGCACTCAGCGCCAATCACATAGCAAGCCGAAAAGCTGGCTTCGCACGCGCAGAGAGAGAGTGACGTGCCGCCCAATTTTTCCTGAAAATTAACAAAAGATAAAGCAGTTAGATACCAAAGCTTGGAACTTGCCGGGTGGTACCAGACAGTTCCATATTTACGGCTAAGAAGCCAAGTGAGATGACATGTAGCCATGTAAAGCTACCTGTCAAAGAACCACGACCATTCGGGTAACCGCAAAGGGAAAAAGAACATTGCCGAATGGATGACGTAAGCATGACAACGATCGGTCTTTGGATAAACATAGATGCATGTGCAAAGTCGTGACCGTTCGTCATGAAAATTAACATTAAACAAATAAAGTAAAGCACGAACATGATTATGCATTAAATAAGCATGCACAGATCCAAAGCACTAGTCTACCGCATGTCTAATTACTCGAAGATCCGTCGGGCACGATATCAAGCAAATCTATCTACCGCATGATACAACTTGCATGAAAAACGCACCACTTTCCACAAATAAATCTATCCACCGCATGATATAATCTAAATATGGAAAGCTAACAGCATACATCATTTAAAGCATAAATAATGCACATGATCTACTCATGAAAACATAACCGAATACGGCTGAACAGCCGATTCAGGGTCCATGAAGAAGGAACAAACATTACCACGTGAATAAATCTATCAGGATGAATTGGAAATCTAATCCACCGGATGACTAGCTCCAAAGCAACCCAAAAACCTGCATCTACCGCATGATACCCGGCTCTTTCAAGATTTATACTAACAAAGCAAGCTTGAACCCGCAACACGTAACAACCTAGATCGATTCGGTTTCGGCTATCGAAGAGCACAAGATCCACGCATCAAAACGCGAAACCTGCTCGTACAAGGACCTTAAAAGAAATACAGCCAATCCAAACCCATCTAGACTGGGCAAGGGTGTGTTACATGAATTAAAACATAAAGCAAAACTCATGATAACACGGGGTAACTTAATGAATCTATTGGATCTTGCCAAAATCCAATAGAGCCGATAACTGGCTTCAAACCAGATCTTAGCCTACCGCATGGCTCATGATCTAACCAGAAACCCTCTTGAACCAAGCTTGAATCTACCGCGTGACACGAAGCATGGTAACAAGACTACTTGCATCAGATCTAAATCCACCGCATGATACTAGACATGATACAAGGTTGCCGGTACTCACGGAGGTCGACGGATCGATTGGCCCTCTCGAAGAACTCGACGACGCGACAAGGACTCTAGGGTTTGGCGTACGGCCGGTGTGTATTGAGGAATGAATGTCTTTGTTACATACATCCAGGGATCGTATTTATACCCTGTTGATTACAACTGCGAATGGATTCATTGCCTAACTAAACCTGATTGCCTTTCCATCCATTCGCTTCCTCTGATTGAGCCACGTCACCGTCCAATCCCGCAAAATCAGCTCTACTGTTCCTTTGCCAAATTGGAGCAGATAGCCGACCGCAGATCTCTTTGCCGAAAATCTCTAAAAAATATCCTTCCTTCCACCGTACGTACTCTTTTTCGACCCGACCCACAGTCGACTCCTTACCAAATTTCGGTGTTAACACATGCCCCTTCAATTGTGGGATAAAAGTAATTTTGTTCCACAATTGACTCCAACCACGAAATCTTGAGCCAAATCGTCAACACCGCTCTTCGCAATCCGCCGAATCTTCATCCGCATCCAACCCTAGATCCCCTTGTTCCGAGCTCGAACCTCCAATGGCAGCTCGTAACCAAGATGCTCGTGTAAATTTATCCCCCCGCAAACCTTGTTCGGCATTAGGTTTTCAATTTTACCCGAGATTTTCTTTTCCGCTTTCTTCCAGAGCCTTCTATCGCTCTTTTGATTCCTATCGAGGCCAATTCGCGCCTTATTACCTCGGTCCTGTGGGGAATCCTGACCCTCGAGATCTTATTGCTGCTGAATCTCAGAGAATCCCCTTTAAAGCGGCTTTATCTCCACCTCCTCAGTGGCAAGATGCGTTCAAGAACTGGCCTTTGCCCCCAATTGCAGGCTGGAAGACTTGGTATCGGAGGATTCTCGCGGATAAGAGTGGATTGACCAATCTGGATGCTCTCCGTATCGCTCAATGTCTGGAGTTATCCGTGGCTGAAACCCCCAAGAATGAAGATCTCCTGATAGCCGCATGCCACTTCTGGTCAAATGGCGTCAACGCCTTCCTTTTTGGGCATGGCCCAATGTCTCCAACCTTGGCCGACGTATATATGATCACCGGCCTTGACATTGCAGGATCTGTTCAGCCTTGGAATTTCAAAAATTCTTCACGCCAGACAGGGGTAAAGCCAGGGAACGGCTACAAGAATTATATCCTGAAGCACATGAAAGACAATCCCCTGGGTGATATTGAATACAGAGCTTTTTTGAACATGTGGCTATGCAGATTCGTCTTCTGTGGCAAGGCCAATGAGCCCACTTTGAATCATATCGCAATGGCGATTCATCTGGCTAGTGGTAATCGCCTCCCCCTAGGAAAATTCTTCTTGGGCAGTGTGTATCATATGCTTCATCAGACTGTTACCCAAATGTACACCAGCCAGAGGATAACATGCGTCAATGGCCCTTGGTGGTTTGTTCAAATGTGGCTGCAGCTCCATATGCATCGATTGTCGGCGTTGATTTGAACTCCATGTTCTTCCCTTTGTCCAATCACCCCGAAGGAGAGCCTCAAGCTACCGGAGGATGCCAAAACTACGAGAAGCGGCTTCAACCGTTCTCATCCAACAGACATCAGCCGGCCTCTTCGAATTGTTCTTCAAAGGTTTCCCCAATCCTCTGTGGCTTCCTTATCTAGGCAATGACACTTTGACCTTTCCTGTCGAATTCTCCTTTGAGCCCGACCATCAAGATAGGGGATTCTTGGAGATCTTTAATATCATAATCCGTCCCTGCATATTGCCGGCCGAGTTCAATGGAGGGAGACAGAATGTCAGCACTTATGAGTATTACCAGCCTAATGTAGTGGCCAGGCAACATGGATGTGGCCAGATGCCCCCAAGATTGTTTCTGCATGAATTCCTCAAACCCAGGGAGGAAATTAAAGAACTGATGCAGTGCAGCAGAGTTTTCAACTATGTGTGCAGTCCCACTGTCTACACATGTCCTTTTGTGCCCACAACCATAGTTCACCCTACCTTCAGCTCCTGGTGGCAAGAATTTCATGACCACATCTTTAGTGAACCTGTTCATGTATTTTGTGCAGAGTTGGTATCTGACTTTCTGCCAACTTCAGAGGTAATACAATGAGCCCCTTGATCAGACTTTTTCCCTTTTTATTCATGGTCCTGACCTTCATTTTCTGTCCACAGAACACAGTGCCTGCCCCTCGAGCCAGGGTAATTACTTATAATGCCGAAGGCCCAATTTCAAAGATCGGGGTTTAAATCCACAACCCCGCATCAACTAATGGCCAGTGTATGCTACCACCGATCCCGGCCTTTCTAGCCTTGTCGTCGACAGGATGCAAGGTCCGCATCCGATTGCCCCTCCAAGTGCTAAAAGGAGGAGAACCGTCAAGAAAGTGCCTGGTTGAGGTAAACTCCTTTACCTTCTTGATTACCGGGTCACTCGTTCTTGATGGATCATATCATTGTGTATTTTCGGCACGCAGCCCAACCAGCCTTCGCAGCCGCACTCGCCGATGCTCCATCCACCGGTATGACCTTTATCGTTCTTTCTCAAGGATGAGCACTGGCACTTATCCCTTCAATTGGACATTTGCAGAAGAAGCCGTGGGAGAACCGCTTGTAGATGTTCCAGTGGTTCAACAAGCGAGTCCATCCAGGGTTGAATTGTCCATCCCAGTGGAGATTTCATCTTCATCACCTTCTGCAGAAGCAATACACTCTCCAGAGATGAATCCCCCAACTCAACTGGAGCCACCAAATTCCCCCAGGATGCCATCGCCTGTCAGTCAAGCAGCAACGACCAACCCAACAGAGGAGGCACCAATTCTTCATCAGCCAGAAACTCACGAGTTGTTGATGGCCGCAACAACATCCCCTGACTTGGGAGTTTCGGCTCTACCCGGGGCACCTCTTCCGTCTGCGATCGCCCCCGCTCAAGAAACCATTCATGAGGTACCCAATTCCGCGCTTAATTTTGGTACTTCGATGTCAGCATTCTCACCTCGGCAATGTTACTTTTCAGGGTCATGCTCCGCCGTCATCGAGCTTGCCATCAGAGGGCCCATCAACTGCCGAGGTGATGAAAGAAATAAACCAACCGCCGCCGCATGAAGTGTTGCCCAAACTCAAAGAAATTGCGTACCGGCTAGAAAAAGATGTTCAGGATCAGCTCAATGATCTTCATCATTTTGAAGAGATGTTTGAACCCATTAGTCAAGAACTCCCCGAAGACATCAGAGCTTCCCTATCATCCGTCTACGACTTAGAGCCCTTTTATGTTCCCTTGAGGCGCACTTGGAGGAAATTGCGCTCCCGTCCGTCCATTGAAAAGAAGAAAACTGACGCTGAACATGCCATGAACGGGGCACAATCCCAAGCAGAGAGCCATAAAGATGCCTTGGCTGACCTGCAAGCTTCTTACAATTTGAAAGTCGCCAGGAAGGCTGCTCTGGAGGCAGAATTGAGAAGCCTGTCAGCGGAGATGGAGATTGACCAGAAGAAAATAGCCAAACTTCCTGGATTGATAGCAAAGACCCAAGCAGAAGTAGAATCGGCTGTCACCAGAGTAAAGCAATGCGATGCAGAGCTCACTGACTTATCTGGTGCCCAAAAGGACTGCCAGGAGATGCTAGATAATTCCCATTTGATAATATCCAATGTTCGCCACGCACTCGCAAAACTCCTTAACGCTTGAATGTCCTTATTGATGTATACCTGAACTGGTCGTTTTTGTAATATTTCCTTTGTGATTTGTTTCCTGTCCTTTGCGTACTTTGAGATGTAATGCTGAACGACCCATTCGGCAGCGAAACGCTAACTCCCGAACGACACCTTGAGTTCCCTTAGCCGAACCAATCGACCTGTGCACGGTCCAGCTTGGAACTCCAAATGACCCGCAGGCGGGCTGGTCAAGGAAATCTTTCCACCTTCCGATTTTATTGGGACGTGCGCCACGATCCACAGCCACGACTCGAAGCCACGATTCATCCTGCCAGGCCTATAAATGTTGCTATAGGTGCCCCTAGCTCTCCACCAGGCCTTCTAGCTCTCGAATCTTTGCCAATCTTTGGTCTTCTTGCAAACAGTGCACATCCCCAAACCGCAATGGTGCGCCGCCTCAACCGCCGCCGCGCCTCCGACGAGGCTGAGGGGAGCAGCGCTAATGCGCGCAGGCGGTGATGATCATCAATTTCTCCTCTTCGATCCTTCTCTTGATCTTCTTTTGCCTTGACAATCATCTCCCTTTTCCAGGTTGATTCGAGGGAATCCGCCCCGCGCGCCGCCAATCGCCCCTCCCCGATGACTCTTCGGAGTCCGATGGCCACTCCCCGCACCGCACGGGGAAGCGGATGCTATTTGCTTCAAGGAGGAGCTAGAGGCGTCCCGTCTCGAGCCGGGAGGACGTCTCCAAAAAGCGGGCGTGGCCGAACTAGAATGGGAGGACCGGCGTAAACAACCGCCGGGAGGCCATCGACGGTATGGCTCTGGGATTGATTCTTGATTCAGCCCGGCCTTTGATGCTAATCCTTTCTTGTTTGTCTTTTGCAGCCCGTGATGCTGAGCTCAACCAGCTAAAGGCGCTGGTAGAGCAACTGGCCGAGAAGGTGAATGCCCATGGCGACACGCCGGCGGGGCGCCTGGCCGCGGTGGAGCGCCGCATCGACGAGGTGGCCATCCATGGCGTTCGTCTGGGCACCACCTTGGGCCTGGCTGCGATGGTGACGCATACGGACGTCGACTATTCCACCAGGCCGCGTGGCTTCCAGGGCGGCGCGCCGGAGGACATCGACGAGATCGAGCTCATCCTGGAGCGCCTTGACGGCCACGGCGACGCCATTGCCGAAATTACCCATCCCCAATCTGTGTTGAATAGGCTCTTCGACTAGATTGTACTAGGGATGTGTAAATATCGGCAATTAGATGAAGAACTTTTGAATTCTGCACCTGTTCTGCGATGACTTCCCTTTGCATTTTGCATCTGCGACTTCTTCTTTGAATGCATCCGGGAACTATCCTTAGCCGAACGAGTAAGAAAAAATGCCCCTTGGCGTAAAATCCACAGAGGATCCCAATTCGGCAATCCGTGAACACTGTTCAAGAGAAAACCCCTCGCACCTGGTGGAAATCCCTGCCGCTTGGTATTCCAACAGTGTGTACTGGCCAAATCATCACTCCCAATGCGCCTCCTTGGTCAATAAAATAGCCCGTGGGGTGCTCTGCAAATCCACTCGCACACTCCTCCATCACTTCTCGTCTCTTCCTCTCGCTCGCTAGAAGAAAAAACCCCAACGCCATGGACAAGGATAAACAACCTCAGGGGAGCGGCTCATCAAGGAAGCGTACGATTCGGAAGTGAGTTCTTTCTTGATCTGCTCCTTGTCCTCCTGCTTAATCTTGCGCTTCATGTTTTCCTTTTGCCCCTTTCAGCCTTGATTTGCTTCCCGAAGAGGTCATCGGGACCGAAGATGTTCCTGAGTACATCTCCTCCGATTCTTCTCCTGAAGCGGAGGATGCCACGCCTGAGCAGAGGGCCATTCATCAGCTGCGCCGCCGTGCCCGGCACCTGGAGCGTGGCCTCAGGGACATGTCCGTCCGTTGCCAAGCCGAGCGCGAGCGTCGCATGGCGCTGGAAGCACTAGTAGGGGGTAAATGCTTCTGACCCCTTCATGTTTGCATCTGGATTTCCTGCCCCTAACCTTGATTCTTTTGCTCCAAATGTCTCTGACAGGTACAGCAACCTGAAGGCGGCCTGGGATAGCTTGGTAGAGGCCGCCAATCATGGTCATCCTCGTGTGTTCCAAGTCGCCGTCACGGTGGTCCTGGAACAACTGAAGAGGGAGCGACGTACGAAGAAGCAAAGAAAAGATTGAATCATACTTTCGCTTCTTTCTCCACGCCTTCCGCTTCCCACCCCCTTAGGGGACCCGACCATCGTGGCCGCTATATGTAATCCTTCAAGAAACAAGCTTGTAATGTAGTATTGAGCTAAGGGCAATGCATCCGTGCACCGGCCATTTTCTCTTGTTCATGGATTTTGTTCTAAAGGCGGCCTCATCCTTGAGCGCCGGCTATTTTTTGTGTCGATGTGTATAATCATCGATCGATTTCAATGCTAGGATAATACTTCTTCGATATCTTCCATTTATTGCGGCGGAAAATTCCTCTCCTAGCAAAGTTTTCAATATGTATGCATTACCGGAACGCATCTCGACCACACGAAAAGGCCCCTCCCGTTAGGGGACCATTTGCCGAATTCACTGTATTTAGTTCCAATCGGCAATAGCGCTTTCCACACCAGGTCACCTTCTGCAAATTGCCTTACTTTTACTTTCTTGTTATAGTATTTAGCGACCCGCAGCTTGTTTTTCTCGATGTTCTCCAGGGCCCTGAGACGGATCATATGCAAATCTTCTAACTCATCCATCATCAGGCCACTGTAATTTTTGGAGCTCAACTCGTTTTGCAAAGACTACTCTCCTCGACTCGATTGCATTTCCCAAGGCAGGATTGCATGATGCCCGTAAACCAACTCGTAAGGAGAAGTCTTTGTAGCTCCATGGGGGGCCATTCGGTAAGCCCACAGCGCTTCACTGAGTACCGAATGCCATCTCCTTGGCTTCTGGTCGATCTTCTTCTGTATCAACTTGATCATGATCTTGTTAGAAGCCTCTACTTGACCATTAGCTTGGGCACAATATGGAGAAGAATTAAACAGTTCGATTCCCATGCTTTCGGCAAAATCTCTGAACTCTAATGACACGAATTGTGCCCCCTGGTCAGTAGTAATCGTCTGAGGGATTCCAAATCGATAGATGATGTGTCCTTGACGAACTCGATCATGTTTTCTGACGTCACTTTCTTCAGTGGGATCGCCTCGACCCATTTGGTGAAGTAATCTGTAGCCAAAAGCACGAACTTATGCCCCTTGCTAGACGGCGGGTTTATTTGGCCAATCAAGTCTATACCCCAGCCCCTGAATGGCCATGGTTTGATGATGGGGTTTAAGGCTGATGCAGGGACTCTTTGAATATTCCCGAACCTCTGGAAGTCTTGACATCCCTTGTAATACTCAAAGCAATCCTCTAATATCGTCGGCCAAAAGCATCCAGCTTGTCTAATAACCCATTTCATTCGATAGGCCGATTGGTGCGCTCCACATATCCCATCATGCACCTCGCTCATCATGTTCCTGGCCTCTTCGGACCCGTGCACCGCAGCAATACCCCGTCTAATGATTTATAGAATAAATTATCATCCAGAAGAACGAACTTGATTGCCTTGTACCTGAGTTTCCTGGAGACTTTTCGGGATGGATCTTTCAAGTAATCAACGATTTCTTTCCTCCAATCATCTTCTGCAAGATCCGCCCCTAGTGCACACACCTCTGCAGCAAATGCTTCTCGACTCTCCTTGCAACCAGAGGCGCTCTGAGCTAGCCTGTTTGCTTCTTCGTTATGCTCTCTAGGAATGTGCTGTAGGGTTACTAATGGGAAGCTCTTTAAGATCTCCCTGCACTCTTCGTAGTAACTCCTCAGCGCTTCGCTCCTGCACTCGTATTGGCCGTTCAATTGCTTGATTACCGCCCGAATCTCCATAGACCTCAACCGAGACGGCCCCCGCCTTCTCTCAAATATTGAAGCCCTCGAAGTAGTGCTTCGTATTCACCCCGGTTATTTGTGACAGTGGGTTGTATAGGAATGGCGAATTCAAACATCTCACCTCTGGGCGAAATCAGCAGGATCCCTACTCCCCCACCTCTGCCACATGATGACCCGTCAAAGAATAAGGCCCAAGGGGTAATTTCAAGCAGATCAATTGAAGGGTCACGATGTTCAGTTATAAAATCGGCAATGACCTGACCTTTGATGGCTTTTGCCGATTCGAACCTCAACTCGAATTCTGATAGAGCTAAAATCCATTTGCCAACCCTACCATTCAAAATTGGCATAGATAACATATGTTTTATCACATCAAACTTCGAGTATACAGTGCATTCGGCATTCAACAAGTAGTGCCGAAACTTTGTACACGAGTAGTATACGCAAAGACACAGTCTCTCTATAGCCGAATACTCCGGTTTCGGGATCAAGTAGTTTTCGGCTAAGATAAGCTACTACCCGCTCCTTGCCTTCGAATTCTTGAATAAGGGCCGATCCAATAGTTTGGGTATCGGCCGCCACGCACAACTTGAAAGGCTTGTTCGCCTTTAGAGGAGGAACCAAAGACCGCGGCTCCTTCATGTATTGCTTGATTTCATCGAAAGCCTTTTGTTGTTCGTTGCCCCATGTGAATTTCTCGATCCTTCTTTAGCTTCAAAGAATGGAGAGAATGGCAACACCTTCTCGTGATAAATTTGAGATGAACCTTCTCACGAAGTTGATCTTGCCGAGCAGTGATTGCAACTCCTTGAGGTTGGTTGGAGGAACGACTTCATCAATGGCTTTCATGCTCTTCTTGCCAACCTCGATCCCCCCTTCGTGGACCAAAAACCCCAAGAACTCTCCAGCTGACACCCCGAATGCACACTTGTTTGGATTCATCTTTAGACCATGCTTCCGGGTGCATTCTAACGTCTTCTTCACATCTTCTAGATGGGCGTCATGACTTAAGGACTTGATCACCACGTCATCGATGTAGATTTCCACAGTTTTGCCGATTAACTCATGAAAAATGTAGTTCATGGCCCGTTGATAGGTTGCGCCGGCATTTTTCAACCCAAATGTCATGACTATCCATTCAAATAGGCCTATATGTCCAGGACATCTAAAGGCCGTCTTCGAGATGTCTTCTATTGCCATGAAAATCTGATTGTATCCCGCGTTGCCATCCATGAAACCGATCACCTTGTGTCCAAGCATGGCGTCAATTAACAGATCGGCAATAGGCATCGGGTATCCGTCCATGGGAGTAGCTCTGCTCGTGTCCCCGAAGTCTATGCAAACTCTCATTTTCCCATTCTTCTTATACACAGGGACGATGTTGGAAATCCACTCCGCATATCTGCATGGTCGAACGAAGTTTGCGTCAAGTAATCTCTCGATTTCTTTCTTCACATCGGCCAATACTTCATCCTTGTAGATTTTCCTGTGGCGGTTGCTTATATGGCTTGAAACCGTGCTTGATTGGCAACCGTGCTCGACGATGGATCGATCCAATCCAGCATCTCCGAGTAATCCCAGGCGAAGCAATCTTTATATTCTCTGAGAAGCTCAATTAAGTTTCCCCTGAAGTCTGGTTGCAAATTCGCACTGATGAACGTCGGCCTTGGTTTGTCACCGCTCCCAATGTCGACTTCTTCCACCTATCCGCCGACATAAATCCTCGTCCCAACTTGCCATCGTTGCCATCCACGGGGTTCTCCATTAAAATTACCGTAAGAGCCGATCGCTTGAATCGGCCGTTGGTCACCGCCGACAGTTCAACAGACCTTCTCCCCGCTCCTTCCCCGAGAAGCAATCGATGCCTTGGTACTCCCGCAAGGCCGGTTCCATGTTAGCCACGCTTACGGAGTCATCCGCCCGGACGACCTCGATCTCATCGTCCACCCACCGGATAAGCCGTTGATGCATAGTGGATGGGACGCAGCGCTTGGCGTGGATCCGGGCCCCGCCCAAGCAAGCCAGGCCGTAGGCTCCCTTGCCTTCGATGACGAAGAAGGTGGTGAGCGCCGTCTTGGACCCGATCATCAAGTCCACGTGAGCGCATCCTTTGGTGTCCGAGGGGTTCCCGCGAAGTCGTTCGTGATGATGCTTGTCGGTGTCGATCACTCGGGCCCATGCCAAGCTTCCCCGAAGGTGGTGTATGGCATCACGTTGACCGCCGCCCGCCGTCGACGAACATCTTGGTCAATGGCTTGCCATTGACGTACCCCCCCCCCCCTCAAGTACAGCGGCCTCATATGGCGGTTCTTGGCCGGTTGTCGAAGATGGCCTCGCTTGGCAAGCACCGGACCGTGCCATCATTTCCTCGGGTTGCTCGTCGTCAAAGGAAGCTTCCTCCTGCATAATCTGGTTAGCAGGAGCCATGAACTCGTTCGGCAGGAAGTATACCATGCACGCAGGGGCCGAACGCTTCGATCCTTCTGGCTGATCCTTGGGGCGCCACTTCTGCCTCGTCTGGATCCCGGCTTGTTTCATCTCGCGGTTCCTCAAGCGTTGGACCCGCCTCTTCTGGCTCTTGCGTAGACCGGTGGGCACCACCGCCCCTCTCGCCGCATGTAGACATCCTCGTCCTCTTCCCCGATCGCCCCACCCCGAGATCAGCTTGGCGCTTCCCGGGGTGATCTATGACTTCAATTTTTTGACGCCGATCCCCATTCGGGTGAATCCTTCCAAGTCTTTCGTGGACGGATCGGCGATTGGCGCTTCTCGCCCGTACTCAACGTATCCGTCGCCGCACTCGGACGCTTCTTCGCGTGTGGGCGCCTTTAGGCCCTCGTTCCAAAAAGGCCCTCGAAGAAGGCGCACCCCGGGGGCGCGCCTCGCTCGCGCGTGTACCGCTCTCGTCCCTTCGCGCGCTTCGTCTTCGCCCCGCGCCGCTCCTCCTCGTGACGACGCCTCCGGTAGCGCTCCTTTTCCATCCCTCCGGCGCCGCCACTTGTTGAGGAGAATACGTGACGTCACCTTGGGTTTAGGCCTCGGATGATTCCCCAATCTCGACGTGGCTTTTGAGAACGCGGGGGGCGTCGCCCGCACTTGCTCTAGGGTCACCCGGCGCTCCGGTCCACCGATCCACCTTGCTTGGACCCTGGGCCGAGGTTAGGACCTTGACCTTCCCCTTCTCTTCGCCGTTATCGCGTTGACGTGTGCCGAGCATGTTCTCGAGGAAAGGGGTGGCCATCCAGCGCTTCATCTTGTTATCGAACTTGAGGTGTCCTTCCTGGATAGCCTTCTGGATCCTCATCCTGAAGACCCTGCAATCGTTGATGGAGTGCGAGTCCCTATCATGGAAGCCGCAGTAACGCTTCTCTTTGACTCCATCAGGCCGAAGCATAGAATGCCCCTCAGGCAGCTTAATTCGGCCTTCTTTTACCAAGAGCTCAAACAACTTATCAGCCTTTGTGATGTCGAAGTCGTAAGTTCCTTTGGTCTGCCTGACCCAACGCTGATTCATTGTTAAGGGCTCTTTACCCCACATGATTTCCGCTGCAGCTACTTCCAATTCATCGTCAGAATCCTCGAACAGATCGGCTTTGTCCAGGAACTGGTTGTAGATGTCAGCGACGTCGTGCTGCTTGCCAAACTTGGGGTCTTTCTTGAGGCCATATGCCTGATTGCTCATCAAAGATAACTTTTGTGAAAGCTGGCCCGTGTTCTCAAACTCCATCCCAAATAGCTTCCCCCGCACGGCCGTAGCATCCCGGCGACGGCCATATCGCCCACTCGATCGTCCGGCAAGTTCGGCCGAGAAGCACATGCCTTTGACTTCCCGAATCTCCTAAGAAACTCCAACGGTGTTTCGCCGTGTCTTTGCTTCGTGGGTGGCGAGATCAATCGCCCTTTTTCTCGAACCGCCGCCGAAGTAATGAGCGTGGAATTTACGCTCCAAATCCTTCCATCCGGCCACCGACTCGGTGCGGTGGATGAGAACCACCGAAAGGCGGGCCCGTCGGCCGAAGCGGGGAAGTAGCGAACTCGAACGCCTCCTCGGCCGAGCATTCCCCAAGTTGCATGAGGTAACGGCGATGTGCTCGACCGTGCTTGTTTCGTCCCCGCCCGCAGAACTTTGTGAATTCCGCCGCGCCTTCACCCCTCCGCTGCAGAGCACGTTATAGTACCACTTCGGGAACGGCGGCCGTAAGTGGGGCCCCGCATCTTTGACTTGGAGGCCGAACCGATTCCCGCATCAACTCGGCCATCTTGCGCGCTAGGGCGTCATCTTCTTGCGCGCCTGCAGCTGGCGCGTACCCCGGGTGCGGGAAGGCGTCGAACGCCCCGTAGTTTCCCACTTCATGATAACCACCGCCGTACAAATTCTTCTCTCGGGAGCCGCTGGTCGACGGGGCTATCCTTCGACCGGGGGTCAGGGGGGACCCCGCACGAGCCGAACGCTAGGTCTCCGTACGTAGGCCGGCACGGATTCGGCCGTTGCACTGTGCCGACCCGTGTCGCTCCGTGGTGGCGGCAGGATTGGTTGACTTCCTGAAGCTTGCAACGGAGGCTGAACTGGCTGCCCCCCAGCGCCCTACGGAGGAGGTTGGAACGTTTGGCTCCCGGAACTCTGAGGAGGAGGCTGCTGCACCTGGCTCCGTAGCGGCGGCTGAGAGCTTGATTCACCCCGTCCACCTGCTCTTCCCCGCGTACGCCTTTCCGAACGCCCGCCCCGCGCCCGGCCAAAGAGGGCCACCATCATCCGCCGGAGCGATCCGAGGAAAGCCCTCGATTGTGCTTGGTGAGCATGTTGTCCACCGACTCTTGGAAGATCCGCGCGCATTCCTCCTTTTCTTGTTGGGTTGTGGCGTCGGCCTCTCCTTGACAGCAGACTCCAGGCGTGCTATTCTTTAGTACTGCACACCACTTCGATTCTTCTTAAACGACATGAGACACTTTGCCGAAACCGGTTCACTGCGTCTAGGGAGCCGCCGATGTCGCTTCCGGAGAAAGCTCTTCGATGTTGACATCCAGGAGGTTCCGTGATCTCGCATCTCGAACCACCCGCCGTTTGTCCCCCGGGCGTGCCAAAAGTGTGTGTGACGCAAAAGTGCACTCGCCGCCAATCACGCAAAAGCCGAAAAGCAAGCTTCGCACGCGCAGAGAGAGTGACGTGCGCCCCCCCCGTCCCGAAAATTAACAAAAGATAAAGCAGCTAGATACCAAAGCTTGGAACTTACGGTGGTACCGACGTTCCATATTTACGGCTAAGAAGCCAAGTGAGATGACATGTAGCCATGTAAAGCTACCCGTCAAAGAACCACGACCATTCGGTAACCGCAAAGGGAAAAAGAACATTGCTTAGAATGGATGACGTAAGCATGACAACGATCGGTCTTTGGATAAACATAGATGCATGTGCAAAGTCGTGACCGTTCGTCATGAAAATTAACATTAAACAAATAAAGTAAAGCACGAACATGATTATGCATTAAATAAGCATGCACAAGCATCCAAAGCACTAGTCTACCGCATGTCTAATTACTCGAAGATCCGTCTGGCACGATATCAAGCAAATCTATCTACCGCATGATACAACTTGCATGAAAAACGCACCACTTTCCACAAATAAATCTATCCACCGCATGATATAATCTAAATATGGAAAGCTAACAGCATACATCATTTAAAGCATAAATAATGCACATGATCTACTCATGAAAACATAACCGAATACGGCTGAACAAAATTATCTGTGGTCCATGAAGAAGGAACAAACATTACCACGTGAATAAATCTATCGGGATGAATTGAAATCTAATCCACCTGGGATGACTAGCTCCAAAGCAACCCAAAACTCCGCATCTACCGCATGATACCCGCTCTTTCAAGATTTATACTAACAAAGCAAGCTTGAACCCGCAACACGTAACAACCTAGATCGATTCGGTTTCGGCTATCGAAGAGCACAAGATCCACGCATCAAAACGCGAAACCTGCTCGTACAAGGACCTTAAAAGAAATACAGCCAATCCAAACCCATCTAGACTGGGCAAGGGTGTGTTACATGAATTAAAACATAAAGCAAAACTCATGATAACACGGGGTAACTTAATGAATCTATTGGATCTTGCCAAATCCAATAGAGCCCAGATAACGGCTTCAAAAACCGCATCTTCTAGCCTACCGCATGGCTCATGATCTAACCGTAAACCCTCTTGAACCAAGCTTGAATCTACCGCGTGACACGAAGCATGGTAACAAGACTACTTGCATCCGCATCTAAATCCACCGCATGATACTAGACATGATACAAGGTTGCTCGTACTCACGGAGGTCGACGATCGATTGGCCCTCTCGAAGAACTCGACGACGCGACAAGGACTCTAGGGGTTTGGCGTACGGCCGGTGTGTATTGAGGAATGAATGTCTTTGTTACATACATCCGGGATCGTATTTATACCCCCGTTGATTACAACTCGCGAATGGATTCATTGCCTAACTAAACCCGATTGCCTTTCCATCCATTCGCTTCCTCTCGATCGAGCCACGTCACCGTCCAATCCCGCAAAAATCCGCCCTCTTGTTCCTTTGCCGAATTGGGAGCGGATAGCCGACCGGCAGATCTCTTTGCCGAAAATCTCTAAAAAATATCCTTCCTTCCACCGGACGGACTCATTTCGACCCGGAC